>CM077664.1:162423447-172423447 GCA_039707655.1 Elymus sibiricus
TTCTCCAAAAAGAGTTCACTAAGCTTTTGCGCCATCTTTTTAACAAAGCATCGTAAAAGATTTCGCTGACACGAAGGACGAAACAAACGATGCATCGCTGTAGCGGCGTCTCACGAAACAGTCGCAGAACCAGTTGTAAGTTTGGGCCAGCTAAAGAATCAGCCCACTCGATGCGCCTGTAGGCGCCGCTACTCCTAATCGGCGCTGTCCGCCTTCACGCTTAAGGCGGTGTATATAGCTCCTCTTAGAGCATCTCCAACAGCCTTTGTATATTTGCACTCACTTGCTATTTTACAAATCTTGGCCAAAAAACCTTCTCCAACAGCCTTTGTATAAGTAGTCCACCAATTTTTTTTACAAAGCTTGCTATATTTGCACCCACACTTTGCATATTTGCAAAGCCACAGGTCACTTTGTAAATTTTTAGCAAGCCTCCTAAAGCCTCACTTTGTCTCAATGAAAGGTGGGTCCGTGTACTAGTGTGTGTGCTGCGCGTGTGCTGTGTGTGTGCGCGTGTGTACGTGTTTGTGTTTTTTTTGTGTATGTGTACGTGTGTGTACGTGTGTGTGCGCGCTGTGTGTACGTGTGTGTGTGCTGCATGTGTACGTGTGTGTGTGCTGCATGTGTGTACAGTGTACGCGTGTGTGCGTGTGTACGTGTACGCGAGTTGTGCTAGTATACATATACATTAACGTATGCTAGTGTGCAATGTGTCTATGACAAACTATCCCCGCATGTCATTGTGTGTTTTGTGCAAATATAGCAATCCAATATACAAAGGCTACCAAAGCAAAAAACATGTTGGCTTTGTAAACCTTCTCTCTCCTCTTGGTATAACAAGTTTTTAGTAATCCAATATACAAAGGCTGTTGGAGATGCTCTTATATGGGCCCAAGCAAACTCAGACAGATTAGCCCAAAACAGTACAAACGGGCAGGCTTATAGTGCAATCAAGTACGTCCGTGCACTCCAGACGTCATCTCAGCCCTCCAATAGAGAAATCATAGATCACACCCTCCCCTAGATAAGTTCTCCACGCCACGCTTGGACGCTTTTACGCTGTGCCCAAACCCTAGCCCCCCATCCTACCTGGAGGCCGCGCCGCCACCCTCCCCTCCCCCTCCCGGACGAGGTTGCAGCCATGGCGGTCGGTAAGAACAAGCGCATCTCGAAAAGTCGGAAGGGAAGCAAAAAGAAAACGTAAGCCGAGTGTAGCCGTCTCTCTCTCATTTTGACCTAGTTGATCCCAGTTCTCGAGAGGTTCTGATTTGTCTCTCTTTGTGCGTTCGTGTGTCCTCCCGTGTTGCAGTGTCGATCCCTTCACAAAGAAGGACTGGTACGACATAAAGGCGCCGACGTTGTTCAGCACACGCAACATCGGCAAGACCCTCGTCTCCAGGACACAGGGGACCAAGGTTCGTTTGTTGTGTGCCATATTCGTCCTTCTCTGCTTGCATGGGTATTGGCAAAACATTCGTTTCCTGACCTTTCGCGGGTGACATTTCGTGCTTAGCTTTTTTGATCCATGGTTAAATATTTACTCTGTTGCGCAGTCTGGTTTTTGTTCACCATACATGCGTAGGCAATATGTGCTTCAACGTCGTGATGAATTATTTTGTCCAACCTGGCTTTTGTGTAATTACTGTACTGGTGTTCAGGCCTGTCATCTTGATGCTTTATTTTTTGTTGTTTGAATGCTTGTAAATCATTTTGCTGAAGTTAGAATTGTTGCGTGTTAATTAAGCAGTTGGGACTTTTCGGTGCAGTATACAAGTCTATGGCGTATTTACTCTTGTTATCTGTGGCTTCCATCACAGATAATGTTGAAATTGTCTACTTAATCTATATTTTATGGGCTAGTCACTGCGATTGTCTGCTTTCATATGCTTGACAAAATATCTATACAGCTATCCTGGCAATGGTGAGAAATTGCACCCTACTGCATTTGTTTGGATCAAACATTATAGTTTGCATTCTTGAGGTCTTTTGATTTTCTTTGGCAACAGTAACTTTGCATATTTGGATTGGGACCAAAGTATTCCCTGCCTTGTTTTTGGCCGTTACTAATTTTTTAATTTTTTTTGTATGGTTGCCAACTTTTTGGCATGACAATGGACTTTTGCTATTTTTTATTCATTTTTCTAGGGAATGAATTGCCAACTCATGGGCATGAAAAATCTCAACCAAAATTACAGCTAGCCATTTTTTTTAGTTTAACCTTGGCATATAAACCAAACACACCCTTTTTGTCTAATATAATTATTAATTTTCCCAGCTCTTTTAATATGACTTTCTGATTGATTATGGACCAACTTACATAGTTAAATCTGTATTAGTTTTGTCTTAACCTTGAAAGACGCCGAACAATCTTGCATAAATTAAACCCTTCAGCTTGTTTTCTACAAATTTTAATCATTCCGTTTTGTTGTCCAATCCTTTTGCTGTGTAATAATGTTTTTGCAGTTCATTTTTTATATTGCCACTATATCTAAATATTTGTTCATAATTTATCTTCAGATTGCATCTGAGGGTCTCAAGCACAGAGTTTTTGAGGTTTCCTTGGCAGACCTCCAGGGTGATGAGGACCAGGCTTTCAGGAAGATCAGACTTCGTGCAGAGGATGTGCAAGGAAAGAATGTTCTCACAAACTTTTGGGTAATAATGACCGCGTATTGTGTATTCCTCTGCTGTATGTGGTGTCCTGCGTTCGCTGACTAGTATTTGTTGTAGGGTATGGATTTCACCACCGACAAGCTTAGGTCCCTTGTAAGGAAGTGGCAGACACTAATTGAGGCCCATGTTGATGTTAAAACCACTGACAATTACATGCTCCGGCTGTTCTGCATTGGCTTCACCAAGAGACGTCCCAACCAAGTGAAACGTACTTGCTATGCTCAGGCGAGCCAGATCAGACAGGTACTTGAAGTCCTACATGTTGCCATATTCTCTAGCTTTTTTCTTTATCAAGCTTAGCCTAATTTGCATCTTGTATTATTAGATTCGCCGGAAGATGGTTGAGATTATGGCCAACCAGGCTTCAACCTGTGACTTGAAAGAGCTGGTTTCAAAATTTATTCCGGAGGTGATTGGAAAGGAGATCGAGAAGGCAACATCAAGCATTTTCCCTCTCCAGAATGTGTATGTCCGCAAGGTCAAGATCCTTAAAGCACCGAAGTTTGATATTGGGAAGTTGATGGAGGTATTGAACCTGAACGCCATTTTCAATCTATATATTGAACCCGAAAGTCATTTTCAATCTATGCATCAATTTTACTTTGCTGAACTATCTATTAATGTAACTGGTGTTTCCCAGGTACATGGCGACTACAACAAGGAGGATGTCGGTGTGAAGTTGGAGAGGCCGGCTGAGGCAGATGAGGCAGGGGTTGAGGTTGCAGCTGCAGCTGAATAGAGAGATGTTGCAGTGTCTTAATTCATAAGATGGGTGTGCTCTGCTTTCCAAGTTATGGACGATGTAGACTTGATTCAGTTTTGATGCCTGCTTTTGCTCCTCTTATCTGTTGCATTCTGTTTCTCGGAACATTTCAAGGAGCTGATGATTCGTGATTTCATGCCTTGTTTGACTCCATTTTATTTTATTGTAGTTCTATTTGCTCTTCTGTTATGGTATGAGAACTATAAATACATGCATTCATCCTCTTTGGCGGATTGTATGGGATTTGGTGAATCCCTTCCTTCTCCAAACCCCCACTTTAACCTCTCGTCCACAATCTCCTTTCCAAAATAAATGATATGGTAGGCAGCGGTTGCTATTTTGAGATAAGATGGTGCAGTAAAAAATAGCACGGAATCTGACAATATCACCAACTAAGGTGACATTCATCCATTAGAGCATCTCTAGCAGATCCTCTAAAAGTCCGTCATCTAAAATCGGTTTAGGGGATGCTGTTTTCGTAGGGGATGCTGTACAACGTTTTCATAGCATATTTACAGTATGATGTGCGTCTCGACAGAATAGATCCCGTAAAAATCGTTTCCGGTCAAATTTGGAGCTCACTATTCAGTAATTGAATTTGCAACAAGGTCCTGCAGAATAGCATAAACCCCCCTAAAAGTATAATTTAAAGTGCAATTGGGTCCTCATGGCCATGGTCGCATGGGGAGAGCTCGCAGGCGCGCTCGCAGGGGCTCTTCCTCCGCCGCGAGCAAGGGCTCCTCTCTGCAGGTCGTCGTGGACGACACCAACCCTGCTTGATCCCCACGAGGAGAGCGGCTGCGGAGCGTTCGGGAGGATTCGCCGCCGGGGGTGATCTCGCGGGCTGGTGAAGCTCCGCCGCGCCTTTGAGGGTGCGTCGCCAGATGGAGCCCCTGCTCTGTGCGGCAGAGGAAGAGCCCTGCTCCGCGGCTTGTGGTGCGTCGTTGCTGCGGATTAGCAGCCGCCAGGGGACTCCGTCGCGGGATTGGCAGCCGCCGGGGGACGCCGTCGCTGGATTGGCAGCCGCCAGGTGACGGCGTGGGTGAAACCTCCCCGGAGGGTGCCTACGGGGGAGCGGCGGGGCCGTTGGCGAGGCATCCGGGGAGCTAGGTGGTCGCGTTGTGTTCTTGTTGGAGCCCCTGGCCACGGCGAAGCCAACCGCATCCATGGCGGAGCTTGCACGACCACTCGAGAGATGACTTCGAGCTCCGGCAGCCTCGGGAACGAGACAAGGAAGGGCGGGGCCGGTGGCGCGTGGGTCGGCGGCGGCTTCTCTATTTGGCCGGAATCGAGCTCGGGAGGTCGTGGCGCCGGCTGCGAGGGAAGCGGTTGGAGCTGAAATTTCCCTCCCGCCAAGGATAGAGGATACTGTAAAAAGAAGGTGAAATCCCGTAGATATGACGGACCGGGAGGGGGGGGGGGGGGGGGGGGGGGGGGGCGAAATATACAGGTTCCCTCAAAAAAAAATACGGGACGGGCCGTTTTACAAGACCTGATCGAGACGATTTTTTGTCCTGATCCTGTAAAATGGCGGTTATTTTACGGGAAGAGGCGATATAAGGGATCTGTTACAGATGCTTTTACATTAGGGCATCTAGTGCCATAAAACACCTGCTGGACACGCCTAGACGTTTTAGCCATCCAGCGCTGTGCCGCATACGTCCGTGGACGTGTCTGAATTTCCGCAAATCGGACGCAACGGAGGTTCGCGGGAATCCGGACTTCCAGCATGTACACGTCCAACAACATGGTTCCATCCAAAACCCCACCGAGCCCGCGCATTTGACCACATATGCATTGTTTCCACGCCAAAGCCCGCGCATTTGACCACATTTGCATTGTTTCCGCGCCAAAGCCCGCGCATTCCCATCCTCTCTAGCCGATCGCCGCCGCACTCCACCCACTTTCTCACCCTTTTGCTGTCCGCCGCCGCATGGATCTTTTTGTACCGTTGTCGGAGCCGGAGAAAGAGGATCCAAAGGTGGTGGCTGCCCGAAAGATCAACTCGCGACTTGCAACGCGTGCCGCCGCGCCCAAAGGATCAAGGAGAAAGGGACTTTGGTAGTCGTCCACCCGCCACCTTCTAAGAAGGGCGGCGGGCGGGGATGGGGGCGAGGGTTGTGCACCGCTTGATGGTGTCCCGGCTAGGGGGTCTCTCACCACGTTGTCTCCCGGCCTGGTGGGCAGGGCCGATGACCCCCATGCCGGTTCAGGAGTGGGGCACATTGGGCGGTCCATGATGTATAAACGAAAGGCTCCCGAAGACTTGTCATATAGTCCAAGATGCTGAATTCATCGAAGACTCGATCTCCTCATACGTAGCCAACTAGGATGTTGTAACCCTAGACCCCTTGGTATCTATATAAACCGAGGGGTAGGGCTCGTAGAGGACACACAATAATCTCAGGGTAGATCATCTGTACTTTGTACTCAATTCATCACAATAAACACAAGCAGGATATAGGGTGTTATCTCTCCGAAGAGCCCGGACCTGGGTAAACCGCGTCTCCATGTTACCATCGCGTCTGATCGCCTAGCTCGGGATCCCCTAACCCTGAGATCTGCTAGATTTAGCTCCGTCATTGCTGGCTCATGCAGGTCCTGCTAAGCGATTGCTATGGCACGATGGGAGTCAAGATCAACGAGCAGACCGGCTGCGGCACAACCTTCTTGCCGGGGCGGATCTTCGTCTTTGGTAGCATTGCTCTCTTCACCGACTCGACCGGCCACCTCGGCCTGGTCGAAACCTTTGCCCCATGCCGGATCATTAGATTTGGTAGCATGGAGTACACCGCAGATTCCTGCGGAGAACTGGTCTTCACGGGCTGGGTGTCACACCGGACTGAAGCCCGACTCGCTGAATCTGAGCCCGATGCCTAGTCTGGCTCAGGACAAACATGAAAATCCCTTCTCAGATCCGACCTTGAGTCGAGACCCGACGTCACTTCCCATGGCCCCAATGTCAAATCAGGCCAAGGTGGAAGGTGAAAAACCCAGATCCGTGTCAGATCGGATCTTGGAGAAGCTTCCTCTAGTCCCGGTGTTAGATCGGGCCCAAGAAGAACATGAGAAACTTCTTCTGAACGAGATGTTAGATCGAATTTCAAAATCTCACGATTTCGGACGACTCGGTCCTGGTACACTATCGGATCTGGGAGTCCCAGGGAAAAGTCGATTTTTTGCCCCATCCACCACCCATCTCGTCGCCAACGTTGAGGAATTAACCGAAGTCCTCGAAAGCGCCTCTGATCAGGTCAAAGATATGGAAGAGGTGATTGGCGAGTCCTCAGACAACCCTCCAATAGCCAACACGCCCGCGGGCAAGTGTACGACGACCTCAACCATCGACTTCTACATTGTAGACATCCCCGACTGTAACGGCGGGGGAGGTGGCAACGACAACAGAAACAACAACGACGGGAATAACAACAACAATGGTGACAACGGCAACGCCGATGACAATGTAGGCGAGCCTCAAAGTGATCTCGGTCCCGAAGACCACGACATCTTGAATCGCTCGGTAGCCCTAATCACGACGCATTAAGGTTGAGGTTGTTTGGTATGGCCAACAAGATAACCAGCAAAAAGCAACGCCTTCGCGAGGACCAACAATACCTGGAGGATCGGTGGAACGAGCTATTCTAGGCCGAAGAAGTGTTCAAAGCCAAGATGAAGCAGATGATAACCAATAAAGCACCACCAAGCTATTACAAGAACCTACTAAAGGACCTAGACGCCGCTGCTGACAACAGCGCGATATCCAAGCGCCAGTGGGCCAAGGACCTCTGTATGGACGCCAAGGATCGGCCTCCCCGCCAAGATGGATGGAGGAACGGCACTGGCCCGCACGCCCCCGAGGCACTAGAGTGTCAGCACGACCTGGTGACATGGTGGCCCAAAACTGAGCTCTAGTTCCCGCACCAAGGACAAACATCGTCCTCCCCCAAGGACCCAGCTCCTCGGGCCTTCTACCAGTCTAGGCGTGTTGGAAATGTAGTAGAAAATTGTTTGTAGATATTTGCTAATTCAGTGTATTCTCAGAACAATTAACCATTTGTATTTTTTCTAAGTCACCTACTATGTAAATATTTGGCACCACAACACTACGTAGTTTCTATGCTTTAGCTTTGAGTTGTCAATTTTATAACTTTGAAGTGTTTATTCCGATTTTGACATGTATAAACTCATTTTTTTTATTTTGCGGTGTTCCTCCGATTTTGGTCATGAGTCAAACAACAGAGAATTCGAGAACCAAGTTGCCGTTTATCACTTCACGAGAAATTGGTTGGCTGAACCTGTTGTTGTCTTAGTCGCTTGGATCTTGCTTCATTATATCTTATATTGTTGCGACCTATGCTCAATCATTTATACTATATGTTTTCATGAATTTTGTGATATCTATACTACCTAAATAGTTCATCGCCTCTATGCTATTTCTCTTGACAGGCAGCCTATCCACCTCAGCAGCCTCGCCAGATCAGAAACTCTATTTTTTACAGCTAATTCCATGTGTTGCATTTAGTTGCACAAGTGTGATTAAATTTTCATTAGTATGCAACCACCCTTGGTCACCGAAGCGAGCTGTAATTTGTTCTTCATAATAGAAGCCTATCCTGATGGTTCCTTCATCTTCCTTGAATCAATATATCTCCACAAAATTTGACTTCAAGTCTTCAAATCAAAATAGTTCCTCACGAACCCAGCTTCTCCCCAGCAGCGTCCGTAGATCGAGATGTGGCAGCAGCCCAAGGAAATCGGGCAACATAGGCCTGGACGACGGGGTGGTTCTCTCACCTCACAGAAAACCTAGCATGCTCTTCCTCCTACCCTCTCGAGACTTGCGACGGCTACGGAGCGTGGGCACACATCAGCAGCAAATGAAGGGTTGCAGCACCGGATCGAGGTGAGTCTCCATCTCTTGCTCTCTCTCCAGATCCCTCTCTTTGGCCGGTGTGCGTGCTCGCGCCGGCCATGTGTGTGACCGGGAACGAACAAATCAAACCTAGGTGGATGTGACTGGATGGATGGAGGCCTTCACGGCCCACCCACCCATCGGCACCACCTCCCGCATCATCTCCAAGTCTGTTTCCTGCTGATTAGTTCTTCTCCTGTCTGTTGGTCTCAATTAGTTCGTCACTTCATCGTCAGGTTCATCAGTCATCACTACAGATGGAGCAAGGAGGAGCTTTAGCCGTGCTTTCCACAACCACTGATTCCACCACGCAGGTCATACGGTGCCTTACATATGTGATATGATTGATCTGATCTGATTTCTGTACTCAATTTGGCTGGTTTCTTTAAACTATTTGTTGCAGGAATTGTCAGAATGGAATGCCAAATATAGGGACAAGTCCTTCATGATATGCGCGACCGGGAGGACTGCCCCTGAGGTCTTAGCCGAGCTTAAGTTCTACATATGTCCATTCCAGTAGTTGGTTTCTGTAATTGATGACATGTATGCCTGTTTGGGTTGTCATCTCAACAATCCTTGCAACAGTATTTGGATATGACCGGTGAGTGTTATTTTTACGCTCATCCAACCCGAGATATTTCATAAAAACTGAGATATTCGCTCTGATATTGCTACTAATGAGTAATGACTAATGAATGCAGAGGATTCCAACTATCCGATCTTTATTTTGTTTCCACATGAAATGGGCTATTTATGGATGAAATCAATCAATACATGGAAAGGAGTAAAGTGGAGATAGAGGAGATCAAGTGGGATGCCCAGTAGAGGAACCATCTGATCATCACCACTCACCACTCGCATTGATGGTCATACGACCATCACCACTTGTATGGATGGTCATATGGACTGCCAACAACACGGTCTGATCCACCTGAACAACCTTTATAAAAGTCCTAGTGTCAGAATGGCAACAGACGATGCCACAAATCGCCATCTTTGCAGCAGTCATCTCCATCAACCCTAGCCACTGCCATTTTCGATCTACATCTCCATAGCCACCACCTTCATCACCACCATAGTGCTCAGCCATCTAGCCATACTTTGTAATCGTGTATCACATTCGTCATCTATTATAAGACATATTATCAATCATAAATCTTCATGATGTGTTCTTCAATGATTTCTTCATGTGATCTGATCTTCATGTGTGTAGTTCGGTAAGGTCATGGGTTGAGGAATAGCCCTACAACCTGATGTATTTGTTGGAGGGATCGATGGAAGTACTTTGAATTAACGTCTCGTGTGTGTAACATAAATTTCTTCGTAGTTGTCTCTTGTCTCGTTCGCGTTCTTCGTCCCAGCAGGTACCTAGGATCATGGAGAACGAGCCACGGAGATGCTAAGGGCAGGGAGACCGTGACGTTTTATTCTGAATACCAGTGGCAGAAAGGTTTATTACGGTAACATGGATCCTATCTCTGGGGATACAAGAGGTTTAGTACGGTAACACGGATCCTATCTATGGGAACACCGGCTTCAATTTTTATTTTAGTTTTTAGTTTACTTTTTGTAGAAGTGTTGTCAGTAGAAAACCCAAAAAGATTAGCATGGCTCCTAATCTTGGAAGCTTTTCTACTCCTAGCAATAGTTTCATGTGTGAACCAATTGCACAACCTGATGTTGTTGCCGGTGAGTATGAAATAAAACCGAACATAGTCTCCGTGGTTCAATAGGACCAATTTGGAGGCTCTACTTCTGAGGATGCCGATATGCATTTGCGTAATTTTTCTGAATTTTATAACATGACACGCATAAAGGATTATGATCCCGACGCTTTGAAATTATGTCTATTTCCTTTCTCTTTGAGAGGAAAAAGCAAAAGAATGGCTTCTAGCTTTGCCTAGAGGTAATATAACTTCATGGACTGAGTGTGCAGTAAGTTTTTATCTAAGTTTTGCCCACCTGCAAAAATAATGCAACTTCGTTCGCAAATAACAAGTTTTAAGCAGGAAGATCGTGAGCCACTAGCGCTTGCGTGGGATCGCATGAAGGAGGCTATAAGGAATTGTCCTAATCATGGAATGGAAGAATGACTAATTCTTCATATGTTTTATAATGCCTTAAATCCTATGTCGAAAACTATGCTTGATACTACTGCATGAGGAATAATTATGGGTAAGCCCATTGCTTAAGCTAAAAGTTGCTACATGATATGCAAGAAAACCATGCCCAATGGCATGATGAGAGGCCTACCACCAAGAGAGTTAATACTATTGAAGAGAAGAATGCGAAGTTGACCGCCAGCCTTGATGAGCTCATCTCCATAATGAAAGGTAAAGAAGAGGTAAATGTGAATGCTATTACTGAAGATGTTAATGATGTCAATTTTATTGCTCGTAATAGCTACAATCCCAACTTGAAAACTAATGGGTATGCTCCTAGATTGCCTTATCCTAATAGTAATGGAGCACCTTATAATTTTAACGAGATGAACAATGGTAATAGAAATACTTTAATGGAAACTCTGAAAATATTTATTGCTAGTCAAAGTGAGCAAAATGAAACCTTTAAATATATCTTGACGAATCATGATAACTTACTTGGTCAATTGACCGGTAAGATTGCTGGACTTACTAACGATGTGCAACACTACAAAAAATAGACACTTCCGTGACATTATGGCCTGAATGAAAACTTTTTCTGTCATGGATCTGACACTTTGATGACGATAATTGTGACAAAAACACGTATCATCATAGATGTGGTGGGCTCCTACTTCTATGACAAAAAATTATGACAGAAAATGGGCTTTTCGTCCTAGGCGGGCCGGAGGCGCACCTGCATGACATTCTTTGGGCCGTCCATGACGTAAAAAATCATGGTAGAAGTGAGGGTGATGAAATTTTCGAGGAGTTCTCGGTATACGATGGGTGGTCGGGGCCGAGCGATGCAGTGGTTTTGCGCGTTTCTCTCATACACGCGCATTTGTGCGAGCCATGTTCGCTAACTGAACCCGAGCGAGGCGTTCGCTTACTGAACCCGAGCGATCCATCGATCCCTCGCACTACGTACTGAACACGAGCGATCGATCCCACTATGTACTGAAGCCGATCGATCCCTTCGCTGCTAACTGAACTCGATCGATCCTTTCGCCTCTAACTAAACCCGAGTGATAGATCCCTTCTCACTGCTTATTGAAGATGATCGATCAATGCGTTGCATCGAGCCCCCGCGCGAGATGTACGTGAGTTGAGCTAGCCAGTTGGGTTGCCTCTCGATGAACAGTGCCCGTTGCTGCCGCGCGCGCGATACACGTAGAACGTGTCGAGACTTGCATCGATCGAGCCCCTTGCGCGAGACGTGGTGAGTTGGCCTAGCCAGTTTGTTGGGCCCGTTGCTGCTGCCCGCTCATACGCCCCACCCCATCCGGTGGGGGTTGGATGAACAAGATCCCGTGGTAGTAGGCGGTTGGTGCTGGATGAACAGGATCCAGAGGAGGCCGTGCCGCGGGACACCACACCCCAGCCGGTTGGGGGTGGATGAATAGGACACCGTGGAGGCCGTAGGCAGTTGCGGATGAACAGTAGAGCCCGTGGATGCGCGGTTGGAAGTAGACGGTGATGAACAGTAGCCCGTGGAGTCCCGTTTTGCGGTACGCCACATCCCTCGATGAACAGGACCCCCGTTTCGACTGTAGGCGGTTGAAGAGAAGTCCGTTTCCTCCGTTTTGCGGTACACCAAACCCCTCCCGATGAATAGGACCCCGTTTCAATCGTAGGCAGTTGAACAGAACTCCGTTTCGTCCATTTTGCGGTACGCCATACCCCCAGCCGGTGTGGGGGGGGGGGGGGGGGCGGGTCGATGAACAGGACCCCGTTTCGGCTGTTCTGACCCAGCCTGTTGGCTCCCGATGAACAGGATGCATTTCGACCCAGTCGGTTGGCTCCCGATGAAAACGACATTGTTTTGTCCATTCCGACCCAGCCGATTGGCTACCGATGAACAGTACGCCATTGCTGCGTACCCCCACCGTCCAGTGGAGTCGTCCATTGCCTCTGCCACGTTGCCTCTCGATGTACATGAGCCCTGGCCGTACGTATGCGCGAGTACACGTTCGAGACCTCGCCCATATGTACGTACGTGGCCGTCTTTTTTGCAGCGTGGCTGTACGTACGTGTACACGATTTAGACGGGACTGCCTGAACTGCTACGCCAGGGGCTCTACTACGACACGTGTTGCTCCTTACTCGTCCACGATTCATCGTGGTAGAGAGACCTATCAACCAGTATGTACGTACACATTTGCGACCAGACAGATAACGCTACGTACGCTTCGACCTGGTGGGTCCCAACTGTCAGGGGGGAATAAGGAGGCAGTTCCTCGTGTATGAAGATATAGCTGGTGGGTCCTAGCTATCAGGGAGGGAATAAAAATGCATGTAATAAGGAGGCACTTCATTGCGTGCGGCCATGTACCTGGTGGGTCTCCACTGTCAGCCTCTCCACCTACAGTCCTCTTCCAATGGCTATTGTTTGTTGACCACATTGACAACGCCGCGCTGAGCACGCCAAGGCAGTGGACGATGGTGAGGCCTAGGAATGGAATGACTGGGAGCTAGGGAAGACGCGGCAGTGGAGTCCCAGGCGAAGGGGAGTACGAGGGTTGACTGGTTCAGGTGCGGGGTGGGGCTACACTCGGCGGGGAATAACTGGAGGTGTGGAGGAGTGGAGGGATGGCCTGGCCGTCGGTGGGGTAGCGTTTCGCAGCGAGGCGCGCGAAGCAGCGCCGCTGGACGCCGGAGGCTGGAGCACGCGGTCCCGCCATCGCTGGAGGAAGAAGACGAGAGATTGAAGAAGAATGCTGGCCGTTCGATGTAAAACCAACGGATAAGGCTGTCAGAATCTTTTTTTTGACTAAGTTGACAACGCCTTGCGTAGGCTTCGACCTATTGGCCCACATGTCAGCCAGTCCATTTGGTGGGCTAGGTGAAAAAATAATGTAGCATCTATGCAGCCCATTTATTTATTTTGTTAGAATTTACATCCCATTTGCATTTTTTCGAAATACACGGATTTGCTGGGCTGGGTGAAAGTATAATGTTGGGCTGGACGGAGCAATGTTATACAAAAATAAACCGGTGCTGGGCATTTTATTATAAAACTACATAATTTGCGGAGCATAAACACGTGATTGCACGTCTATTACTGCATTGGTCCGTAAAATCTTAGCAAGCTTTTGTACGCAATCACCAGGATTTAACTTGCCAACTTATTGTTAAACAATTATTATTTGGTAAGAACTTATCGATTTACCAAATAAAATATTATTTTATTTTGGTGAGTTAATAAGTCGTGGGATATTTTTTTAGGCTAGACGTGGGACAATTGAGTTGATTTTAGGGAAAACCAGTGGGAGGAAAATCAGAGATAGGATTAATAAAAACCAAAAATAAAGGAAGTGGGAACGTCTATACAAATGTTGGACGAAGAACAGGTGAAACGGGAACCTTATGTTTCTTTCTAATATATATAAAACTATAGAAGGGAAAACATAAGTTGAGTTTGACATTCTTATAGAAAAATAGAACCGAGTTGTGCGTTATCTTCAAAAAACAAACATAAGTTGGGTTGCGGATGTTATAAAACAAGCTAGGCTGGGAGGCCCAGAGGCCGATTGATACCTGCTGGACCCAAAAAAAATATAAGTTGAAACCTGCTAGATCCACTGTGTCTGCATGTCGTGGGCTATGCATGTTAAACAACAAAACCTAGGCTAGGTAGGCGACAACCCAGTTGTTACTTGTTCGACCTCTGAAAAAATGATTACCTGCTATGTCTCCGATGACAGCCCCCTAAAAAAATGTCCCCGATGACGACATTCCTTGTAAATTTCTCTCGTTTATTGACTACGTTGACAATCTCATGGGCCCCACACGTCAACATACCATAAGGACGAAGCATTTTTTTGCAATATGTAAGGAGGCACTTGCTTGTGTATGGCCATGGACCTGATGGGTCCGGACTGTCAACCTCTCCACATACAGTCATCTCCCGATTCCTCTCGTTTGTTGACCATGTTGAGAACGATAGACGTCGGCGCCGCGACGAGAGCACCAAGGCGGAGGACGACGTTGAGGCCTCGGACTGGTACGAACCGGAGTCGGGGAAGACGCAAGCATAGGGGAGTACGAGGGTTGACTTGTTCGGGTGTAGGGTGGGCCGGTGAAAAAAATCACCGGAGAATAAATGGAGATGTGTGTGGGGGGGGGGGTAGAGATATGGCCTGACCGGCGCCATAGGCTAGGGATGGGTCGTCGAGGCGTGCGCGGCAGCGCCGCTAGCCGCTGTAGGAAGAGGACGAAAGATTGAACAAGAACGACCCACATTGGATGTCAATCCAACAGCTGTGGCTGGCAGAATCGTTTGTGGACTAAGTTCACATCTTGCTTAGGGTCGAACCTCATGGGTTCAAAATGTCAACATCCTAATCTCTGGTGGACATGCGGCCCTTTTTTTTATTTAAAATTTGCTTACAAAATAAAGAAATACAAATGAATAGGTGGTTGGTCCCAGATGTCTGTCTACGAGACCTGCTGGGTCCACCTAAGAAGGGGAATATGTTGGGAGGAAGGAAATTCAAAGCACACCAGCCATTGGATTTCAATCTAATGGCTGCCAGAAGGACTGACGCGAGAGGTAGCAAACTTAACTTGTTCTCATCATTCATGATCAAAGATGACCACCCTGAGTGAAGTTCTTTGATAGTTGGCAAAACGAATGACTGGGCAACCTACAGAAAACCGCACTCAGACGTAAAAAAAACCGCACTAAAAAAATATTACGGATAAAACAGATAATCACGGCAGCCCAGTGAACTAGTACTCCTATTACATACATAAGCAAACAGGTTCATGGGTTCTTAGATGA
The DNA here is from genome assembly GCA_039707655.1 of Elymus sibiricus. Lineage (NCBI taxonomy): Eukaryota > Viridiplantae > Streptophyta > Magnoliopsida > Poales > Poaceae > Elymus > Elymus sibiricus. Next base: position 162,438,723 of record CM077664.1, read on the forward strand.
AATATTACGGATAAAACAGATAATCACGACACATAGGCTAATGCATGAAACACTCAGATGATAAATGTGCTTAAACAGACAAATTACACCATCTAGATCTTCCTGGCACACTTGATCATGACGCTGCGGCTGTCCAGATACTGATACGGGAAGCAGACACACCCTCATGTCCAAGATCTGCCTGTACATGTCGGAGCATGCGTATGCGTCCTTGGCCGCATAGGTGATGTAGGCTAGATTCAGAGGTACCTCCCACGTGCTCAGGTCCTTCGTATCCACGTCTTCTTTCATGTTGGCGTAGCAGGGGTCGATGATGGCCACGGCGAGGTGAACCACGGAGTCCTTCTCCCGCCCGTTGCCGATGAACTTGTATTGCTTCTGGATGTCGACGAGCTTCTTGCACTAGATGGCCGAATCGTAAAGCACAGTGGCGTTCTTCCTGCTCTCCACCATAGCGAAGGTGCAGTCGGCGGTGCCGATGAAATGGGCGAACGCTCTAGAAACCTTGATGGCCCTACAGTAGTGGTAGACGAGAACCTGGCCCCGCACGCATACCTAGGCGACGGCGATCCGCTGGTCCCTGTCAGGAAATGGATGGATGGGCACAAGGTCTAGTCCCGCGACCTTGTGCTTCTCCTCCTGGCTCCTATAGGTACTACTTCAACTTGGCGAGGCAACGCTTCATCGCGTCCGGACCGTTGGTGTACATCACACTGAAGTCGAACATTGGCAAACCAAGACTACGTTGTGGCTCTCAGAGAGGAACGTGTTCTGGTTCAACAGTGGCACTCACACTTAAAATATCTGCATATGCGGGTTGCCAAGAACTAGTGGAATGCTTTAACCATCCACTAACATGCAACTGACCAACCCTGTTCACACAGATAGTGAAAAAGCGTGAGTAAACATTTTTTACAACAGTAGCACAATATGATGAAGCACGATCATGTGGATGAAGGCTAGTACTAACCTATGTGAGGATGACATTATCAAATCAAGTTCTTCTTCAGGTCCCCGTATCTTGCCATCAAGGCGATTCGTTAAAGCTACGAATTTTACTTCAGTGTGGCTGTAAATGCTAACAAAATATATAAATGGGCTGCATAGACACTACATTATTGTTTCACCCAGCCCACCAAATGGACTGACTGACATGTGGGCCAATAGGTCTAAACCTACGCAAGGCGTTGTCAACTTAGTCAAAAAAAGATTCTGACAGCCTTATCCGTTGGATGTACATCCAACGGCCGGCATTCTTCTTGAATCTCTCATCTTCTTCCTCCAGCGCTGGCGGGACCGCCTACTCTAGCCTCCGGCGTCCAGCGGCGCTGCTTCGTGCGCCTCGCTACGAAACCCTACCCCACCGACAGCCAGGCCATCCCTCCACTGCTTCACACCTCCTATTATTCTCCATCGGGTGTAGCCCCACCCCGCACCCAAATCAGTCAAGTATCACACTCCTCTCCGTCTGTGACTCCGCTGCCGCGTCTTCCCCATCTCCGGGTCATTCCCGTCTGGGGCGGTGGGGCCTCGCCGTCGTCCATCGTCTTGGTGCGCTCCACGCGGCGTGGTTAACGTGGTCAACTAACGAGAGTCATCGGAAGACGACTGTACGTGGAGAGGCTGGCAGTAGGGAGGCACCAGGTCCATGGACGCACGCATGCAACTGCCTCCTTATTATGCGGAAAAAAAATGTTTCCTTCCCCTGACAGCTGGGACCCACCAGCTACATCTTCGCACGCAACGAAGTGCCTCCTTAATACGCGCAAAAAATGATTCCTCCCCCTGACAGCTGGGACCCACCAGCTATATCTTCGCACACAAGGAAGTGCCTCCTTATTACGCGAAAAAACAATTCCTCCCGATGACAACTGGGACCCAGCAGATTTGGAGGCTGACTTGTGGGCCTACTAAGTTGATGCGTATGCAGGGCTTTGTCCACTTAGTCAACAAACGAGTCTAGCAGCAGTGGCCGTTGGATGTTAATCGAACGGCCTTTCTGCTTCTTCAATCTTTGATCTTCTTGCTCCAACCGCCCAAACCAGTGCTGGCAGGACCGCCTGCTCCTACCTCCCGTGGCCGGCTGTGTGCCACGCAGGCCTCACCGCCCCCACCCTACTCCGATCGCTGGCCAGGTCTTCCCTCTACTCCCCTTCGCGTGGGCATCCACTGTCGCGTCTTCCTCGGCTCCGCGTCGTTCCCTTCATAGGCCTCGCCATCGTCCACCACCTTGGTGCTCTCGACGCGGCGTGGTCAACGTGGTTAATGAACGACAGGCATCGGAAGAGGACTGTACGCGGTGAGGCTGACATCTGGACCCACCAGCTACATCTTCGCACGCAAGGAAGTGCCTCCTTATTACACGCAAAAATAATAATTCCTCCCCCTGATAGTTGGGACACACCAGCTATATCTTCGCACGCAAGGAAGTGCCTCCTTATCCTCCCTGACAGCTGGGACCCACCCGGCCGAAGCGTATGTAGTGTTGTCTGTCTGGTCGTGAATGTGTACGTACACACTGGTCGATCGGTCTCTCTGCAAGGATGAACCGTGGCCGAGTAAGTAGCGACACGTGTCGTAGTAGAGCCCCCGGCGTAGCAGTTCAGGCAGCCCCGTCTAAATCGTGTACACGTATGTATAGCCACGCTGCAAAAAATACGGGCACATACATACATACGGGTGGGGTCTCAAACGCCTACTCGCGCATACGTACGGCCAGGGGCTCGTGTACAGGGAGAGGCAACGGACGGCAGCAACGTCCTCCTGTTCATTGGGAGCCAACCGGCTGGGTCGAAACGGAGAAACAGCATCGTGTTCATCGGGAGGCAACCGACTGGGTCGGAATGCATCCTGTTCATTGGGAGCCAACCAGCTTGGACGGAACAGCCGAAATGGGGTCTGGCGTACCGCAAAATGGAGTAAACGGACTTCCGTTCGACCGCCTACGATGGAAACGGGGTCCTGTTCATTGAGAGGGGTGTGGCGTACCGCAAAACGGAGGAAATGAACTTCTGTTCAACCGCCTACGGTCGAAACTAGGTCCTGTTCATTGGCTGGGGGTTTGGCGTACCACAAAACGGAGGAAATGGACTTATGTTCAACCGCCTACGGTCGAAACGGGGTCCTATTGATCGGGAGGGGTCTGGCGTATCGCAAAACGGAGGAAACAGACTTCTCCCCAACTGCCTACGATCGAAATGAGGTCCTATTCATCGAGAGGGTTGTGGCGTACCGCAAAACGGGACTCTACGGACCACTGTTCATCCACCGTTGACTTCCGCCAGCCTCCACCGGCTACTGTTCATCCAGCCTCCATGGGGTCCTGTTCATCCACCCCCAACCGGCTGGGGTGTGGCGGCCTCCTCGGGGTCCTGTTCATCCAGCGCCAACCACCTACACGGCCGGGGTCCTGTTCATCCAACCCCCATCGGCTGGGGTGGGCATACGAGCGGGCGGCAGCAACGGGAACTGTTCATCCACAGCCAACCAACCAGCTAGGTCAACTCACCATGTCTCGCGCAAGGGGCTCAATCGATGCAACAGTAGTCTCGACTCGTTCTACGTATCGTGGGCGCGGCAGCAACGGGCACTGTTCATCGATAGGCAACCCAACCGGCTAGCTACGTCTCACACGTACGGGGGCTCGATCGGCTTCAGTAAGCAGCGAAGGAATCGATCGGGTTTAGTTAGCAGTGAAGAGGGATCGATCGGGTTCAGTTAGCAGCGAAGGAATCGCTCGGGTTCAGTTAGCAACGAAGGGATCGCTCGGCTTCAGTACGCAGTGGGATCGATCGCTCGGGTTCAGTACGTGTAGTAGTGCGAGGGATTGGTCGATCGTTTGGGTTCAGTAAGCGAATGCCTCGCTCAAGTTTAGTTAGCGAATGCCTCGCACACACGCGCATACGAGAGAAACGCGCAAACCACACTGCATCGCTTGGCCCCGACCACCAACCGTAACCGGGAACTCCCCAAAAATTTCCTCGCCCTCACTTCTACCACGATTTTTTTCATCATGGACGGCCCAAAGAATGTCATGCGGGTGCGTCTCCGGCCTGCCCAGGATGAAAAGCCCATTTTCTATCATAATTTTTTGTCATAGAAGTAGGAGCCCACCACATCTATGATGATACGTGTTTTTGTCACAATTATCGTCATTGAAGTGTCCCAACCATGACAGAAAAAGTTTTCGTTCGGGCCATAATGTCACGGATGTGTCTTTTTTTTGTAGTGTCTTGAGTGTCTTGGGGTGGTCTCATCTTCTCTCATGTCCTTCCCGGCATAGGGGCAGGCAGATCGTTTGTGCTTAGTCAGGGGTATGAACACCCACTGTTTACTACACCGACACGATTCCTATGTTTTCCATCACTTATCCTTTCAACCAGTGGTGATTCTAGTAGGCAGGCTTCAATAGGCTGAAGCCTGCACTCCAAAAAAATTTGTACTACTTCTACTACTTTGGACCCAACCCACTAGCTCAACTCTAAGGCCCATCTACACATGCACAGCTCCAACGCGCAGAAATAAAAAATGATCGCTTTCGAGAGAGTCCAACACGGATAACTAACTTGCCTAGTACCTCACTGCTTGTCATATGGGAGAAACTATTCATATTTCTCATTACTACGTGTGCTCAATGGGTCTTGTTATCCTGCATGAAATGGTTATTTTTTGAAAAGAAACCTATGTTTTTCAATATATACTACATGTGATGTGTTGTACTCTAAAAAAAATTGAGCTTATGTGGACTACATGATTAGGATATAATGACTATTTTGCTAGATAGGTCCAATATTCTAGTTTAAAAAATCTATCTTTGAAAAACCCCAAACAATTTCAGTAGTAGTACAAGTTCCAGTTGTGATCTGAATTTTTGTGTGCTTATTTGGTCCACATGATTATGGGATAATGGCTATGTTGCTAAACTGATCCAAATTTTAGTCTAAAAGAACATTTAGTTTTCTCGCTATTAACTTTGGGACCACCCTCCATTTCTTCTAGATTCGCCACTGCTTTCAACCAAAGGAGCCCTAAGGGATCGATAGGAATGTAGAGTAAAAAAGCGATGCGACGAGTGTACAATCTCTTAGGCGAAGCCATGTCGACCTCAACATCATTGGGTGGATCACTGAGGATGCTGCGGTTGATGTGGCTGTCGGAAGCGGGGAAGGAGATCTTAGGCTTCTGAAGGTGGCGCTGAGGGTACTGCTTCGCTGTGATGGACGGTTCCGTCGTTGGAGCAGCTCCGGTGAGGTGTACGACGGCGAGGCTGAAGCAGGACAAGACAGGCAACGTTAATCTGAAGTGGGATTCTAATAGCATCTCCAATAGATGATGTAAAATACATCACCAAAAAGTGCTAGATGTAAACACATCAGCCGCGCCATGGCTTTTACCGTCATCTCTGAACTGTCAAATCCCTAGCTTCTGGTAATGACCTAGGCTAGCTAATTCTTGTCTGCATCATGTTTAAAATTCAAATGAAATTGAATTGGGGATTGAACAAACCCTAGCACCACATTAATAAACTAGGTTCAACTAAAATAATTTTCAATGAACCCAAAATGCCTTTCAATAATGTTCATGATTTAGGGAAAAGGGTGAAAATCCTAACCATAAATGGTGCACATTCTTCCAGGACATAAATGGGCTTTGAATTAATCCAAAAGTATTTGAATTGGAGGTATTTAAATGTTATATATAATTTAATTGCTCCAAATATTCTAAAATTAATTGAGGGCCACTAGAATAGTTCAGAAAGAGCCCACAAATATTTTCAGAATTTCCTAAAATGATTTAGTGCCTAAACTAAATCAAAACATGGAATACAAAATAGAAAAAGAAAAGGAAACAGAAACTTACCTAGCAGCCCACTAGCCGGCCCGACACTGTGCAGCCCAGCTGCTAGTCGTCGTCCTCCTCGCGCTAGAAGGACGCGGGCTCGTGCCCGATGCGCGCGCATGCTCTGCGCGCCACGCGAGTTGCCTGCTTGCCTCCCCTGTCTAGCGCGACGCTGCGGTTAGCCTCACCACAGCCGTCTGGATCGATCCCACCTCTCCATTCGCCCCCTTGCCCTCTCCCTTGCTCTCCTCCACCATGGTCGAGACCGCCATGAATGCGGAGCCGCCGTAGCCGCAGCCATCGTGCTCCCCTCGGCTCTTCTTCATGCCCCCGAGCTCCGCATCGATGCCATCATCCTCTCTACTGAGCCACGCAAGCTCGAACGCCCTGCATCGCCGTCTTCAACCTTTGGCCACCGAGATGGTCACCGCCGTTCCGTTCGCTCCAGGCCTCCCCCGAGCTTGCTGAGACTACCAACCGATCCATTGTGAGCTCCTACATGGATCCCCTCTTTTCCCCCTTTGGATTCAAGCCATAGCCATCGATTGCATCGAGACCGTAGCACGCCGCCACCTGAGCTCGTCGCCGACGACACTCCGGTGACCATTTGGTCAGGCGCCAGTGTCAAACCTGCTCGCCGCATCGCGTAGTGCCCCACTAGCGCTTTAGTTCACGCGTTTGCACGCCGCAGCAGCGTTCCCGTGCACACCCAAGCTCCGGCCGCCGCAAAAGAGCTCACGGCCGTCGACTCCGGCCACCCCAGGCCCAGGCACCGCCACCATTCGACGCGCCATCGCACGAGCTCTCCAGAGAGCCCAGCGGCGCATCGAACGGTGCCCCGTAGAGGATTTCCAAGACACTTGTTCACCGTGGACCTCGCCGGCGACTAACCGCCGGTGAGTTTGATCCGTTCTCGCCGATTTTGACCTCTCCTGTATCGATGACAGGTGGGGCCGGCCACTGACAAATTTTGGTTTAGGGTTAAGTTTAACACTAATTGCCTCTATTAACTAATTGAGTCACTGACCAGTGGGTCCCACGGGTCGGATTTGACCTGGAACGGCTTGGTTGACTTGCTGACGCAAGGTTGACACACTGCTGATGTCATAATGACTTTCTCGCATTTTTATATTTCAGAAATGATTTATAAATTCTAGAAAATTGTTTAAACTTAGAAAAATCATAGAAATTCAACCGTAACGCAGATTGAAATAAATTATATATGAAAAATGATCAGAAAATCCAAAGAATCCATCTATTCCTTTTTCATGCATGTCAAAGCAACTTATACTTACTGTATAGGTGAAAACAACTAAATGGCATTTAAAATGTTTAATATAGAGTTTGCATTTGAACCCTTGGTTCCAAATGGACTTCATCTAAATTGTTGCTAGATGCATTAGCACAATCCATAGCATTCCTGCCATGTCATGTTCATGCATCATATTGTTGCATTTGATGTGTATTGATTGCCTCTCTGGTACTATTCTTCTCGATAGGTTCTGCTCCTGAGAGATGCACCGAGTACCTATCCGAGGAGCAGTGCCCCCTGCTGATCTTCCAGGCAAGCAAACCGCCTTGATCATTCTAATACAATCCCACTCTCTCGCTCTTGCTCTCTTTTATTGCATTAGGAAAACAACGATTCAACTGTTACCTGTTGCAGTAGTTGAACCCATTCCTCTGCATGACCTGTCATTGTCACAGTAAACAACTAAACCTTCCTAGCATGATTAGGAGTTGCTTGATCCATGATGTGACTTCATCCATGCCATGCTTGCTATGCTTAGAGTTATGTCATGTCTGATTCGTCTGGGATGAATTGGAATGGTTGTGATCATGTCCTACTATTGAGAGTTAAGTGTGTGAACAGGTTTTGGTAAAGGTAGCGATGAGAGGCCATGTAGGAGTACATGGTGGGTTGTCTCATTGAGACCATCCTTAAGAACTGAGTTATGTGTATGTTATCCAAGACTAGCTACTACCACAAATTGGGATACTTAATTGACCCTCTCGGCTTATTAATCGCCTTGATCTCTATCCAGGAGTTGCAACTAGTTTCTAGTGTTTGTAGGATGTGCTATTGGCCATACCAAGCACAGTACTACCCGACGGGGTAGAAATGGGACGGCTAGGCACGTGGCATGGTGTACCAAGCATAGTACCATCCGTCGAGGTGGACTTGGAACCCTGCTCACATCGTTTGGGGCCGTGATGGAAACTTTGGCCGGACTTCCCTTGCGGGTTCAGCCTCAGATAGACGATAAACCTGGACTAGAGTCTTGCGTAGTTAATCAGGTTGTGGCCGACACCCTCACCAGGCCTCCGCTTGAAGGTTGCCGGGATACATGACGTGTATATGGTGATAAATGGTGAGAGCGTGTGTGAAGAAGTACACCCCTGTAGGGTTATCAAACTATTCGAATAGTCGGGTCCTTGGATATGGACAACTTGGAGACTTATATGGTTCATAGACAACTTAAATGGATACTCTAAAATGCGCCAGATAAGTGTGAGTGTTATGGATGGCCTTCTTGTAGGGAGACGGGAGCGGATCCATAGTAGTGTATTGTTGTGGTGACTAACTAGTGGACTCGTGTGTGCTTTCTCATCTTATTAAACTACTGGTAGTAGTAGTTCAGGATAGCCATTGAGTCAAAGCTGGCTTGCTGCAGTTAAACCCCACAACACCCTTCTTGATACTGATGCATATGTAGTTAGTTCTGATGTAAGTCTTGCTGAGTACCTTTGTACTCACGTTTGCTTAATTAACTGTTGCAGAGGAGTTCCTCGACACTACAGGAGGGTTCTACCTAGACATCGATGACGACGAGTAGTTTGTTTCCCAGCTATGATCTTGCACCCTTGGGAGGGTCTGTAGATAGTCAGGCTTGCTAGCCTTCTATATTTTCAGTTGTCTGTACTCGGACAAGTTTATGCTTCCGCCTGGTTTGTATGACTTGTGTGTTGGGTCATGAGACCCCTGTTTGTAATAAACATGCTATGTATGGCTCTTCCGAGTCTTATCGATACTTGAGTTTGTAGAGTTATAGTTGTGATGCCATGTTGTACCAACACATACTTGCATGTTATGCGTACGTGTGATATGTATTGCTATGTGTGGGGTTCGACACCTAGTTGTATGCCTTTGGTAGCCTTTCTTACAGGGAAATGTCTCCTAGTGTTTCCACTGAGCCCTGGTAGTTCGCTACTGCTCCGGAACACATGGATTGACAGACATGTATCCTTCTTTGCTCATGTGTCTATCCCTATAGGGAAATGTTACACGGTGTTTACCAGAGCCCTTGTAGCTTGCTACGACTTGGTTACACACATTGATGACCGACACGTGCATTGCTAGGTTACCTATGTATGTCCCTGTCTGATTGTGCCACCTTGGTCTATAACTAATCATGTCGATCCGGGTTCTTTGTCATATGGTTGCTAGCGACTTATTCATATAAGCTAGAGACAAAAGGCCCAAACGGTCCGGCCAAGGTAAGGCGGCAGCCGTGTGAACCATGTGTGAGTCTGGGGGTACTTATATGGTTGTTACAGCTAGATCCATGTGCCTTAGGACCGGGGTCCCAACATGAACTTAACTACCAAAACTGAATTTTACTGTTCAAACTGAATTTTATTGTCGAAACTGCATTTTACTGTTGAAAATGAATGCACTAGTAGCAGAGAAGCAGTGCAATAGTAGCGTTGGCTGCTCAACCACTAGTGGCAGAGAAGCGGTGATCTAAATCGGCAGCCGCTCGAGCAGGGAACGCACTACCAGAGAGCAACCGGAGCAGCAGGTCGTGCCGCAGCAGCAGCGCCCGGAGCAGCAACGCGTGCGACAGCCGAAGCAGCAGCTCATGTAGCAACAACAACAGGAGCATGAGCGAGAGCCAGAGCCGTTGCTCGTGCAGCAGCAGCGCGAGCAAGAGCAGAGCAGCAACGCGAGCAATAGCACAACAGCATCGCGAGCAAGAGCCGGAGCAGCAGCGTGAGAGAGATCCAGAGCAGCAGCAGCTCCTGCTAGTGTGGAGGCCGCCACAGAGGGAGCCACGCCATGGGGGAGAGCCGTCGTGGAGGAAGTGGCCGGCGATGGCACCGTCGAGGGAGCCGCGGCATGGAGGCTCGGGGTCGAGCACCGGAGGCCCCGTGAGGTCGAATCAAGGAGAAGATGGGATGCGATGAGTGTAGAACCTCTTTGGTGGCGCCGAGTAGGCCTCGGCTTCATCCAAGGAGTCGGTGAGGGTGTTGCAGTTCTGGTGGGGCAGGTGAAGACGGCACTTTGGGAATTCAGGTGGCGCGATAGACGAGGCGATCATCGGGGCAGCTCCTTGGAGGTGGGGGACGGGGCGGTTGAACCGGTAGGACGACGAGATCGACGACGGATCCTCATCCGATGCTGTCGATGAGGGATGTCGAGCTGTTGCGGTGGACAACATCGTCGGGGAAGAGGCCCCATCTGGGCGGCGGTGGGGTGGCGGACGGAGAAGGGTGGGGTTTCGCGGGTTTTGGCGAGCCCGGTGTATGAATGCGGGAAACGGAGGGGATGGGAGGGGGAACCATGGCTTAGGGGCGCGCTTGTACGAAATGTGGGGTAAGTTACGAAAGTACCCCCACCCATTTTGACCATGGGACGTCGAGGCGGCAATTTCGACTGAGGGGTAGAAGGGGGATTTCACGTGCCGGGCGGCGCGACTGATTTTGGAGGAGGAGGGAGTTTTCGCGCGCGTTGAATTTTCGGGATAACATGGTGCGGGTTGAAGAGGCGGGAGTTTTCGCAGCACAAGAGACAGAGATCTAGCTTGAAATTTTGGGATAACAAGGCACAGCTTGAAATTTCGGGATAACAAGCTTAACGTGTACAAAAAAGTACAAAAAAGTACAATAATTCACAACACACAAGAGAGAGTCATGTCCCGTTTTACTATATGAATTACTACAAATGCCATTCAAAACCAACAACAAACAACTCAAAAATTCGGAGAACAAGCTTAACGTGTACGGTACCAAATCAATTCGTACTTCCCTTCACAAAAAAAATCAATTTGTACCGTCTACCATATGGACTAAATTTGAGTCCATTTCCCTATTTGAATATGATTCTTGTCAGGTTAATTATACCGTCATCTAAATATTATCTTCACAGTAATTTCCCATTTAAATATCAATTTCATGTACCATATGATCTCGAATTCAAATATGGGTATCCATTTTATGTTGAATTCAATTTGTAGTACATGTATGCTCTAGCTAGGATGTTCGGAATCTAAGCCATGTTTGATATGTATAATGTGTTTAACACACAACACACACACACACACACACATACACACACACACACACACACACACACACACACACACACACACACATTATTTAGATGTTAGCTGCGAAAGCCACCCATTATCTCAAATTCGAATAGTTATGTCCATGCATGGATGCAATGTGGTCAAACGATGTCTGCCATCTGTATCTCAAATTCAAATCAATTTAACCTTGTTCGATGTGTATATAGTATAGCATGCTCGATTCAAAACCACACCACGCATATGTCCATTATATTGATCCATGCATGGGTTACAAACATCATGATCTCTTATTCAAATATTTGAATACACTTTTATATTGATTATGATCTCTGTGAGTCTTTTTACACCCATACACTCCTCTTCTCTTTATAGATACCACTAACTTACTATCATGCATGCATGCACACACACTACCCACTTTGCATTCTCTCCATCGCGCACACACATTCTCTTTCTTTAGGTCGGTCTCTCCATCTCCCTCTTTCCCATATGTGCACCGATCGATTTCCAACTATATAGCGCTAGGTCGATCTCTGCCTGTTTTCCCACACAAACCGATCGATCTATATCTCTAGTAAGGTCTCCCCTCTTCCACACGTACTACACATTGATCGATCTACCTCTCTACATAGGACTGCCTACCACACATGCATTTTCCCTCTACCCTCTCATCATCCATGCCTTCCTATTTATCTCTCACACGCGCGCAAACATGCACGTTCTCACCGGCCCCTCTCTTTATCGATCTCGCACTTGTGCACTCCTTCCCAGTCTCCGTCTAGTTGGCCTCTCGCACCATCTTCCAGCACCCCCCTCCCAACGCTTGTACACTCGTAAAGTTCTTCCCTCTATCCGTCTCCATCGATATCTCGCGCAAACGATCCCCCCCTCTATTCTCGTATATCGCCCCCTGCACATACATATATGTATCTAGGTCTCTCTTTCACACACATTGCATTGACACATATTCCCTCTATATTTCCCACGCACACACACGCGCATAAGTTCATGAATCTCCCGTGACTTCTTGCATACACCATCTATCTTGTCGGAGTCTGGACCCCGGGGGACTAGAGGTTCGAACACTGGGGTCGCACTAGTTCTCTCCAACCAATGGTGACCACGGCGAGGCTACGGCGAGAATGCTACGCGGGAGCACGACAAGGGACATGACGGTTACCCAGGTTCGGGCCACCTTGCAGAGTAAAACCCTACTCCTGCTTGTGTTGGGATTGCTGTGGGCAAGAAGATGTTCTCGCGTACAAGGCAGAAGGCAGAGGAATCGACCCCCTCTACAATGGCAGCTCTGGCCCCTTTATAGATGCCTTGGTCCTCTTCCCCCAAAAACTAGGCGGGAAGGGTTGCCACACATGGTGGGTTTTGAAAGGGGACAGGTGCTCAGTCTTATCCTGACTAAAGGTTGTCTTCGCCTGCAAAAGCATGATCCATGACGCGTCGGTGGGCTCAGTGATGAGCTCCGCCCCGCGTGCCTTGCTGTCTTGGCCTTCTTTCACCAAACGGGCAGCCCTTGGGACTTGCTTTGGAGGTGGGCAGCTGGGACTGCCCCTTTAGCACCAAAGAGGAAAGCCTCTCTGTCCGCGCCCACTGGCGCGTCTACTGCCGCCCTTTGTCGCCATGCACATCACCCACGTGATGGGAAGCAGACCGCACAGCTGACGTCGGGCGAGGTGGCCTCGGGCGCCCGGCTCGGGAGGGCGCCTTGGGAGGCAGCCTCGCGAGGCTCCTGCTCCTGCCGCGGCTAAGTGCCGGCAGGGCGCGTCTTCAGGAGGGGTCTTCAGGAGGCTCGACCTCAGGAGATGTCTTCGCTTCGCGGCGCCCTTGGATGGGCCGCGTCTTGGGCCTTCGCCAGGCATCGTTCCCTGGGCTGCAGACAGACGGGCCGGGGTACCCTGGTTCCCAATGGCCCGACAGTAGCCCCCGGGCCCGTGGCGCACATGTTCCCGCCCATTGGGAGCGAAACACCGCGGGCCCTAACAGACTGCGAGGCCCAGGCTTGACGCATGGCGCACGACGGGACGTGGGACGCCCCCACTTCCCCACTACGCCTCGGTAACCGCCCACACCTGCCATAAAGCCTGCCCACGCGGGGCGCAGGCCATCATTGCCTCCTTGCCGCTGCTTCCTCCAACTCCTGATCTCTCGCGCCTCCTTCCCCGAGCGCAGCTCCTTCTTCCCTAGCCTCCCAAGCTCCACTGCGCAACAATGGCGCCCGCCGGCAAGAAAGGCAAGGCGGCGGCCGTGGCGCCGAGCACGCTGGCCGTGGAGCCGGCCCTGCAGCGCTCCATTGTCGTGAATCGGGAGGGCTTGGACAAGGTGCTCTTGATGGTCGCCAGCGACCGGAACAAGAACGGGGCGACGAAGATCTAGCCGGGCGCGCGCGCGCGGCGAGATCTGGAGGCGACGACGTTCCCCTTCTTCATCCACAACGTCTACGCCGGCCTGGTGCCGCCATTCTCGGACTTCTTCAACGCCATCCTCACCCACTACCAGATTCAAGCCCTCCATCTTCAGCCCAACTCCATCTTCCTCCTCGCCATCTTCGCCTTCTACTTCGAGGCCTTTGTGGGCATAATGCCCTCGGTGGCCCTCTTTCGCCACTTTTTCAGCCTACGGATCTCCGTGGCGAACCACCGCTCTGCCTGCGCCTCGTTCCTCGCCGTCAAGGCGACGGAGAACGACATCATCAGCCTGAAGATCCCGAAGAAGGTGGAAGGCTACCGACAGCGCTGGATCTACATGGACGCGCGCGCGCGCAACCAGCTGCTGATGGAGCCGACGGCCCCTGCCGTGAAGAGCTCGGGGTGGGAGCACGAGAAGCTCACGAACCCGAGGCTGGCGCCTGTCTGGGAGCGGCTGGCGGACCACAAGGCGGCGCGCCTCACGGGGGCGATGGTCGTCAAGGAGTACCTCAACAGGCGCATCACGCCACTCCAGCTGCGCTCACGCCCGGTGTGGAAGATCACCGGCTCGAGGGACCCCATGCGACTGTGCATCAGCCAACTGAAGTCAGGCGTGGTGGACGAAATCATGCACATCATGCTCGGCAGCACCGCTGGAGACCTGCCCGAAGACGCGCTCCCGCTGTACCGCTACAAGGGGACCAAGGAGCTGGTCGCGGAGATGCCAATCTTCGACGAGTGGGGTCTTGTGCCGGAGGGCCACGAGGGACCTCGCGAGAACCCAATTGTGGTGGTCCCTGGCATGGGAGACCTGGATGACTCCGACATCTCGGGCGGCGACGCGGAGGGGAGTGATGGCAGCCCGGCCACGCGGACCCGCCGCCAGCTCATCCGCGGCCTCGAGGACGACGGCGAGGATGATGATGACGACGACCGGTTCAGGGTCGAACCCTCCCGTCCTACCGAGGCGGGAGGCGAAGGGAGCTCCAGTGCGGCGGCAAGCGAACCACGCATGGAGGAGATGGACGTTGGCGGCGGGGACACCGTGCCCCCTGTGGAGGATGCTGGCGTGGGCGAAGGGACAACCGAGCCCCCCGCCGAGAAGGACGACGACGAGGACCGGGCCGGCGGGCCTCAGAAGGGTGCCTCAGGAGGCGGCCTCAAGAGGAAGCCTCGCAAGGGCGACAGCGAGGACCGCCCGCCATCGGCCCTGAAGAAGAGGAAGTGGATCGCCAATTACGAGTAAGTGCTTCCCTCACCTATTCCCCTTTAGCGTTTGCTCCGCAGCCCGGGGCTGAGCCTTCGGCTTGCACAGGGCATCCACGAAGAGAGAGAAGAAGAAGAAGAAGACGATGAAGAGGACCCTTGTCTCGAAGGGGGCCCCGGCGCCCGCCGCAGGCGCCGAGGGGCGAGAAGAAGCCACCCGCCGCTCCGATACCGGGATGGAGCGAGTGGTGGTGGAGGAGGAGCAAGCGGCCCCACCGAAGCCACAGGTGGACACGGCTCCTGGGGCCGGGGGTGCCGAGCCTCGGGAGGCGACCTCCGGAGGCGGCGCTAAGGCTCCTGAGGCGCCTGCCGCGGGAGCGGACTTGGAGATGGGGGAGGCGGAGGTGCCAACTCCTCCGCCAAGCACCGCAGACGCCGGGGGCGCTCCAGGCAACCCTGAGCACATGCCGGAGCATGGGGCCTATGACGCAGGCTCGGTGAGCCCGCGGGTCACGCCACCACAGCAAGAGGAGGAGGAGGAGGGGCCGATGAATCCCCCACTGCTGCCGGACGGCGCCGGGGCCTCCAAGGCCATGACGGCGGAGGCCGGCGAAGATTCAGACCCTGCCTGGGCCCTGACGCTAGTGCACAACCACACCTTACTCAGGCGTGGGGTCCTACGGACCGCGAGGGGAGCTCTGAGCCAGCTCGAGGCAGAGTTCCAACAGGCCGAAGGGTGCCTCGCCGAGGAGCGCCTGCGCCTTGCCGAGGGGTGGCGCCGCCTCGACGTCGCGGTCAAGCTGGGGCGCCGGCAGGTTAGGGTTGCACAGGAGAAGCATGAGAAGTCTGCCGCCGAGGCGAAAGAGTTCTTCGAGAGCGCCGTCCGGGAGGCTGACGCGGCTGAGAAGCGCCACGAGGAGGCGGAGGCCCGCACAAGGGTGCTGCGGGAGCAGCATGCCGTGTAGGAGGGGCTGTTCCAGGCGCGGGAGAAGGCCGTCACTTCCCGCGAGGAGGAGCTCGTGGCTCGGGAAGCTGACCTCGCCATCCGTGAGCGGGAGCTCGCGCAGACGACGGCCGAGCAGGCCGCGGAGTGCGAGCGCCTGGAGACGCTGGACCACCAGGTGGCTGCCGCCCAGGACGCCTATACCGCACGCATGGAGACCGCCAATGCCAAGCTGGAGGCCAAGGAGAAGAAGCTCCAGGCGGACGCCGATGCGAAGATCGAGAGGAACTGCTTGGCACTTGTTGCAGATCACAGTAAGAAGCTGAAGTTCTAGGAGGACCGTTTCACGGAGAAGCGCGAGAGGCTTCTGAAGGAGGTTGAGGCCCTCAAGGAGCTCTTGACAGAGGCGGAGAACCGGCGGAAGACCGCGCTGCAGGCCAAGGCCGACACTGAGGCGGAGCTGGCTTCCCTTCAGAAGTAGGTGGGCGACGTCTCCAACGTCATCGAGTAGGCGAAGCTGGAGGCAGACCGGGCGCGGGGGCGACAGCACAAGCCGCCAAGATGTTCCGCTCCCTACATTTCCAGGCCCGCCATGCTCTGGAGGCCATCTGCATGGAGAGGCTCGAAGGCCCCATCGAGACCCACGATGCCAGCTACCTCGACTTCTTCACCAAGCTCGTGGAGAAGCTCGAGGCTGGCGCCAAGAGGGTGGCCAGCATCATCGAGGAGGAATGCCGTGACCTCCTCTTCCAGGCGGTGACGCGCATCTTCAGCCACCTTCTCCATGCCGACCCCAATTTCGAATTTGCCAAGGTGATAGCCCCCATGCCAGAAGAGCTCTGCGACGGCCTCGGGGAGACCGTGGAGGACCATGTGGACGCCCTCCTCATGAAGTTCTCCCACGACAGCAGCGAGAGTTCCAGCGGGGTTGAGGGTGACGACGACGAAGGTGACGACGGCGATGATGACGACGCCGCGGCTTCCTAGGTCTTCTTCCTTGGTTATCTGTACCAGATTGACATGGCCCCGTGGGGGCGTAAAAACAATGCCTTTTGCCTTAAGTACTTATGATTTATCGTAATGCATGTTTCCTCGCGAGGCGCTCTCGTGAGGCCTGTTTCTCTTTCCTTGTTTGCCTTCGTGCTCTACGTCGTCAGGACCCAGCCCCCGAGCGGGCTACAGCCATCACTGGTATGTTAGGTCGCGTTGCCTACACAAGGCCAGGAGGTGTAGGGCACTGAGGCGGTAAGGACTCCTGAGGCGCGATGCTCAGGAAGTCCCCCCTTGACGTGCAAGCGGCTTGCGCGGAGGAGAGAACATCAGCACTTAGCGGGGTCGCGGGGAGAGGAAACTTGAGAGGCGCCGCGAGTGGCTCGTGAGGTATTTTTGTACTTAGCTCTTGCGAGTGTTGATTGCCGTGTCGTGGCTACGGGGCGCGCCTCGCGAGGCTTCTGCTCGTGAAGCCTCCCGCTGGCACTTGGCGGAGGTGTCCCCGTAGGCTGGCTCGCGAGGCAGCGCTCGCGAGGTTTCCTGGGGGTTTATGAGGACGTCTTGTCGTGAGTCGCCTCGCGAGGCAGTGCTCACGAGGTCTTTCGAGTACCTTGTTCCTGTGATAACTTCGCAATGATTTCACAAAACGGGGGGAGCGGTGCGCGCTTGCTAGCTTGCTCGTGGGTGTCATGCGAGGAGACAAGACACCAAGGACCTTGGTGAGGTGGCGTGCACGAGAGCGGGCCCGCGAGCCAGAACTCGACCGCTTGGGTTTTGCAGCGCTGCTGGGACTGACCCGAGCATAGGCACCGTGTCCAGCCCCCACTCGCGAGATGCGCAGGAGGAAGGTCGCGAGTGTGTACAGCTCCTGAGGCAAGCAGCTTAACAACACCTGAGATATCTTAGAAAATAGAGCTTTACTGAAACATAGTAATAAGTTCATTACACAACCAAAAAGAGATATGGCTGCCATGGTTGGCACGGATCAGTGTGAGGTTGATGCAGTCCGTGGGGCGCCCTCAAGTGATTGGTCCACCAGCACGGAGCATGGGGCTTCCACTAGGCATGGGCATGATCGCGGTTCGATCGTTCCGCCAGCGCGGAGCATGGGGCTTCCACTAAGACGTGGGCATGATCGCGGTTCGATCGTTCCGCCAGCGCGGAGAATGGGGCTTCCACTGAGACATGGGCGGGAGCTCTCGCGGGCCCATCAGGCGAACGCAATGAGAGGCTCCGGGGCGTGTACAGCCCCACTTCATTCGTATGCGTGAGGGTCACGGGTAGAACTTGCGGAGGTGTTGGATATTCCAGGCGTTAGGCACAGGAAGTCCGTCCTCCGTCTCCAGCCGGGCGGCGCCGGGCCTGGAGACATGAGTAACCCTGAAAGGGCCTTCCCACATGGGCGAGAGCTTGTGGAGTCCCTCTCTGGAGAGGATCTTTCTCAGGACGAGGTCGCCGACCTCAAGGGTGCGCGGCCGTATGTTGCGGCTATGATAGCGACACAATGCCTGCTGGTATCTGGCGGCGCGGAGCGCGGCTTGGCGACGCGCTTCTTCGAGGAGGAGCAGGTCGGCCTTTCGCGAGGTGTCCTGACGAGCCTCGTCGAAGGCAAGGACTCACGGAGAGCCGTGCCAGAGCTCAGACGAGAGGACGGCTTTGGCTCCGTAGATGAGGAAGAAGGGAGTCTCGCCGGTAGGCATGGTTGCCGTTGTGCGGATGGACCACAACACAGACTGCAGCTCGTCAAGCCAGCCCTTGCCGCAGGCCTCGAGCTTTTTCTTGAAGCTTCTTGACTTGAGGCCCTTGAGGACCTCGGCGTTGGCGCGCTCAGCCTGGCCATTGCTTCGAGGGTGCACCACAGAGGCGTAGCAGATCTGCGTGCCGAGGCTGGCACAGTATGACTTGAAGAGGCCACTCATGAACTGGGAGCCGTTGTCAGTGATGATGCGGTTGGGGACGCCGAAGCGGCTCACGAGGCCCTTGATGAACTTCACGGCAGATCCTACTGGGATGGTGCGCACGGGCTCGACCTCCGCCCATTTGGTGAACTTGTCGATGGCGATGTAGAGGTAGTGGTAGCCGCCAGCTGCGCGAGGGAAAGGTCCCAAGATATCCAGCCCCCAGACCACGAAGGGCCATGAGAGGGGAATCGTCTGGAGGCCTTGCGCCGGCTGGTGGATTTGCTTGTCATGGAATTGACAAGCTTCGCAGGATTGGACCAGCTCGGTGGTGTCGTGGAGCGCGGTGGGCCAGTAGAAGCCGCTACGAAACAGCTTGCCGGCAAGGGTGCGCGACGAGGAGTGGTGGCCGCAGTCTCCTCCATGGATGTCGGCGAGTAGCTCACGCCCTTGTTCTTCTGAGATGCACCGCAGCGAGACGCCATTGGGGTGCCTGCGCTACAGCTCGCCATCTTGCAAGCAGTAGGCGGTGGCCTGCCGGGCCACGTGCTCTGCTTCCGAGTCCTTCTTCGGGAGGGTGCCATGAAGCAAGTAGGCCTTGAGCTCCGTGGCCCAGTTGTCTGCTTGGGGCTCCAGCGCCAGCAGCAGGCGGGCTCCTGAGGCCGGGCCGCAGTCTGGCGTGTTGGAAATATGCCCTAGAGGCAATAATAAATTGGTTATTATTATATTTCCTTGTTCATGATAATCGTTTATTATCCATGCTATAATTGTATTGATTGGAAACTCAAATACATGTGTGGGGACATAGACAACACTGTGTCCCTAGTAAGCCTCTAGTTAACTAGCTCGTTGATCAAAAGATGGTGAAGGTTTCCTAGCCATGGACATGAGATGTCATTTGATAACGGGATCACATCATTAGGAGAATGATGTGATGGACAAGACCCAAACTATAAACGTAGCATATGATCGTGTCAGTTTATTGCTATTGTTTTCTGCATGTCAAGTATCTGTTCCTATGACCATGAGATCATGCAATTCACTGACACCGTAGGAGTGCCTTGTGTGTATCAAACGTCACAACGTAACTGGGTGACTATAAAGGTGCTCTACAGGTATCTCCGAGGGTGTCTGTTGGGTTGGCATGGATCAAGACTGGGATTTGTTACTCCGTGTGACGGAGAGGTATCTCAGGGCCCACTCGGTAATACAACATCACAATGAGCCTTGCAAGCAATGTGACTAAAGTGTTAGCCACGAGATCTTGTATTACGGAACGAGTAAAGAGACTTGCCAGTAACGAGATTGAACTAGGTATAGAGATACCGACGATCGAATCTCGGGCAAGTAACATACCGAAGAACAAAGGGAACAGTATACGGGATTAACTGAATCCTTGACATAGAGGTTCAACCGATGAAGATCTTCGTAGAATATGTAGGAACCAATATGGGCATCCAGGTCCCGCTATTGGTTATTGGCCGTAGAGGTGTCTCGGTCATGTCTACATAGTTCTCGAACCCGCAGGGTCTACACACTTAACGTTTGGTGACGATTAGTATAGTTGAGTTATTGTGTTGGTGACCGAAGGTTGTTCGGAGTCCCGGATAAGATCCCGGACATGACAAGGATCTCCGGAAGAGTCCGGAGGTAAAGATTGATATATGTGATAATGGTGTTTTGATCTCCGGAAGGGTTCCGGAATTCACCGGAAGGGGTTCCAGATGTTTACCGAAGTGTTTGGGTGCAGCAACACTTTATGTGAGCCAAAGGGGTAAAGCCCACGAGGTATTGGAAAGTGCAAAAGGAAGTTTTGCTGCTGCCTTAAGCGGTACTACCGTTGGTAAGGCAGTACTACCGCGTAAGCGGTACTACCGCTTGTGTGAAGCGGTACTACCGCTCAAGCGGTACTACCGCTCGTGAGCGGTACTACCGCTTGTACGCGATACTGCTGGAATCCGAGTTAGACTCTTTCCGTGCGGGCCAAACCGACCTTGTGCGGGCAAAACCGACCTTGTGGAGGCTTTCTCTCCAAGTTTAGACCCCAGGGCTCAACATATAAATAGAGGGGCAGGGCTAACACACGGGACACATCAAGATTTCCCAAGCCGTGTGCCGGCAACCCTAACCCTCTAGTTCCTCCCGTCATAATCTCCGTAGTGCTTGGTGAAGCCCTGCAGAGATTGTTCCTCACCACCATCACCACGCCGTCGTGCTGACGGAACTCATCTACTACTTCACCATCGCTCGCTGGATTGAGGAGGTGAAGGCGTCATCAAGCCGTACGTGTGTTGAACGCGGAGGTGCCGTCCGTTCGGCGCTAGATCGTGTTTGGATCGAGGGACGACTTGCGATTTGGATCGCGAAGACGTTCGACTACAACAACCGCGTTTCTTAAACGCTTCCGCTTAGCGATCTACAAGGGTATGTAGATTCACTCTCCCTCTCGTAGATGCTCATCACCATGGATAGATCTTGCGTGTGCGTAGGAAAATTTTTGTTTCCCATGCGACGTTCCCCAACAGTGGCATCTGAGCTAGGTCTATGCGTAGATGAGATCTCGAGTAGAACACAAACGAGTTGTGGGCGTGGGTGTATACATATTGCTTGCCGTTACTAGTTGATACTTGATTCGGCGGTATTGTGAGATGAAGCGGCCCGGACCGATATTACGCGTACGCTTATGCGAGACAGGTTTCACCGCTACGTGCACTCGTTGCATAAAGGTGACTGGCGGGTGTCTGTCTCTCTCACTTTAGTTGAATCGATTTCAATGAAGAGGGTTCTTTTAGAAGATCAAAAAGCAATCACTACACCACGTTGTGGTTTTGCGTAGGTAAGAACGGTTCTTGCAAACCCGTAGCAGCCACGTAAAACTTGCAACAACAATTAGAGGACGTCTAACTTGTTTTTGCAGGGTATGTTGTGATGTGATATGGCCAATTACATGATGAGATATATGTGAGGTATGAGATGATCATGTGTTGTATAGAATATCACGACTTGCATGTCGATGAGTACGGCAACTGGCAGGAGCCATAGAGTTGTCTTTAATTATTTTCGCCGTTTTGCTTTACTTTATCGCTATGAGTTAGCAATAGTCGTGGAAGCAACAGTCGGCGCGACAACCTCATGGCGACACGTTGATGGGGATCAAGATGATGGAGATTATGGTGCCATGCTGGTGACGATGGAGATCATGCCGGTGCTTTGGAGATGGAGATCAAAAGCACAAGTTCATGGCCATATCATGTCACTTATGATTTGCATGTGATGTTAATCCTTTTATGCATCTTATTTTGCTTAGGATGACGGTAGCATTATAAGGTGATCCCTCACTTAAATTTCAAGATAAAATTGTGTTCTCCCCGAGTGTGCACCGTTGCGAAAGTTCGTCGTTTCGAGACACCACGTGATGATCGGGTGTGATAGACTCTACGTTCACATACAACGGGTGCAAGCCAGTGTTGCATATGCGGAACACTCGGGTTAAACTTGACGAGCCTAGCATGTACAGACATGGCCTCGGAACACAAGAGACCGAAAGGTCGAACATGAGTCATATAGTAGATATGATCAACATGAAGATGTTCACCATTGAAACCACCTCAACTCACGTGATGATCGGACTTGAGTTGGTGGATTTGGATCATGTTACACTCGAATGACCGGAGGGATGTCAATCTGAGTGGGAGTTTTAAGTAATATGATTAACTAAACTCATTATCTTGAACAATAGTCTAAGTTGTCTTTGCTATATTTATGTTGTAGATCATGGCTCGCGCAGTAGCACCCCTGAATTTTAATGCGTTCCTAGAGAAAGCTAAGTTGAAAGATGATGGAAGTAACTTTGTGGACTGGGCCCGTAATCTAAGGATTATCCTTACGGCTTCCCAGAAGGTGTCCTTGATGCACCGCTTGGTGATCCACCCGCTCCAGTTGAGTCTCTAGACGTTGTGAACGCCTGGCAGGCTCGTTCTGAAGATTACTCAATAGTTCAATGTGCAATATTGTATGGCTTAGAACCAGAACTTCAAAGACGTTTTGAACGTCATGGAGCATATGAGATGTTCCAGGAGTTGAAGTTTATCTTCTAGAAGAATGCCCGGATCGAGAGGTATGAGATCTCCGATAAGTTCTATGCCTGCAAGATGGAGGAGAACGGGTCTATCAGTGATCACATACTCAGAATGTCTGGGTACTCCACCCGTCTGGCTGAATTGGGGATGCCCCTTCCGCCAGAGGCTATCACTGATAGAGTTCTTCAATCATTGCCACCTAGCTACAAGAGCTTCGTGTTGAACTATAACATGCACGGGATGAACAAGTCAGTCGCCGAGCTGTTTGCGATGCTGAAAGCCGCTGAGTCTGAAATTCAGAAGGAGCATCAAGTGTTGATGGTCAATAAAACCACTAGTTTCAAGAAAAATGGCAAGGGTAAGAAGGGTAACTCCAAGAGTGGCAAAGCAGTTGCTCCTCCCATGAAAAAACCCAAGGCTGGACCCAAACCAGAAACTGTGTGCTTTCATTGCAAGGGAACTGGACACTGGAAGCGGAACTGCCCCAAGTATTTGGCTGACAAGAAGGCGGCCAACAAAAAACAAGGTATATATGATATACATGTTATTGATGTGTACCATACCAACTCTCGTTGTAGTGCCTGGGTATTTGATACCGGTGCGGTTGCTCATATTTGCAACTCAAAACAGGAACTGCGGAATAGACGGAGGCTGGCAAAGGACGAAGTGACGATGCACGTGGGAAATGGTTCCAAGGTTGATGTGATCGCCGTCGGCACGCTCGCTCTTCGATTACCATCGGGATTAGTGATGAACTTGAATAAATGTTATTTGGTGTCTGCGTTAAGCATGAACATTATATCTGGATCTTGTTTATTGCGAGACGGTTACTCATTTAAATCAGAGAATAATGGTTGCTCTATTTATATGAGTAATATCTTTTATGGTCATGCACCCGATGTGAGGGGTTTATTCTTATTGAATCTCGATAGTAATGATACACATGTTCATAACATTGATGCCAAAAGATGTAGAATTGATAATGATAATACCACTTTCTTGTGGCACTGCCGTTTAAGTCATATTGGCGTAAAACGCATGAGGAAGCTCCATGCTGATGGACTTTTGGAGTCACTTGATTTTGAATCACTTGACACATGCGAGCCATGCCTCATGGGCAAGATGACTAAAACGCCGTTCTCTGGAACAATGGAACGGGCAAGTGACTTATTGGAAATCATACATACTGATGTGTGAGGTCCGATGAGCATTGAGGCGCGCGGTGGTTATCGTTACTTTCTCACCTTCATTGATGACTTAAGTAGATATGGGTATATTTACTTAATGAAACACAAGTCTGAAACATTTGAAAAGTTCAAACAATTTCAGAGTGAAGTTGAGAATCATCGTAACAAGAAGATTAAATTCCTACGATCTGATCGAGGAGGAGAATATCTGAGTTATGAGTTTGGCAGTCACTTAAGACAATGTGGAATTGTTTCACAACTGACACCGCCTGGAACACCACAGCATAATGGTGTGTCCGAACGTCGTAATCGAACCTTATTGGATATGGTGCGATCTATGATGTCTCTTGCCGATTTGCCACTATCGTTTTGGGGTTATGCATTAGAGACAGCTGCATTCACTTTAAATAGGGCACCATCGAAACCCGTTGAGACGACGCCATATGAACTTTGGTTTGGCAAGAAGCCAAAGCTGTCGTTTCTTAAAGTTTGGGGATGTGATGCTTATGTCAAAAAGCTTCAGCCTGAAAAGCTGGAACCCAAAGCGGAGAAATGCGTCTTCATTGGATACCCAAAAGAGACAGTTGGGTATACCTTCTACCTCAGATCCGAAGGCAAAGTGTTTGTCGCTAAAAACGGAACATTTCTTGAGAAAGAGTTTCTCTCGAAAGAATTGAGTGGGAGGAAGATAGAACTTGATGAGGTTGTTGAACCTTTACTTCAACCTGAAAGTAGCGCAGCGTAGAAAGATGTTTCTTTAGAGCCTACATCAGCTGAAGAGGAAGTTAATGATGATGATCATGAAGCTTTGGATCAAGTTGCTATCGAACCTCGTAGGTCGACAAGGACGCGTACTGCTCCTGAGTGGTACGGCAACCCTGTCTTAGAGGTCATGTTGTTGGACAACGATGAACCTACGAGCTATGGAGAAGCGATGATGGGCCTGGATTCCGAGAAGTGGTTAGAGGCCATGAAATCCGAGATGGGATCCATGTATGAAAACAAAGTGTGGACTTTGGAAGTATTACCTGAAGGGCGTAAGGCCATTCAGAACAAATGGATCTTTAAGAGGAAGACGGACGCGGACGGTAATGTCACCGTCTATAAAGCTCGACTTGTGGTAAAGGGTTTTTCACAAGTTCAAGGAGTTGACTACGATGAGACCTTCTCACCCGTAGCGATGCTTAAGTCCGTCAGAATCATGTTAGCAATAGCCGCCTTTTTCGATTATGAAATTTGGCAGATGGATGTCAAAACAGCGTTCCTTAACGGTTTCCTTAAGGAAGAGTTGTATATGATGCAACCAGAAGGTTTTGTCGATCCAGAGAATGCTGACAAAGTTTGCAAACTCCAGCGATCCATTTATGGACTGGTGCAAGCATCTCGGAGTTGGAATCTTCGCTTTGATGAGGTGATCAAAGCGTTTGAGTTTATACAAGTTTACGGAGAAGCTTGTATTTACAAGAAAGTGAGTGGGAGCTCTATAGCGTTTCTAATATTATATGTGGATGACATATTACTGATTGGAAACAATATAGAAATGTTGGAAAGCGTGAAGGAATATTTGAACAAGAGTTTTTCAATGAAGGACCTAGGAGAAGCTGCTTTCATATTAGGCATCAAGATCTATAGAGATAGATCGAGACGCTTAATAGGACTTTCACAAAGCACATACCTTGACAAAGTTTTGAAGAAGTTCAAAATGGATCAGTCCAAGAAGGGGTTCTTGCCTGTTTTTGCAAGGTGTGAAGTTGAGTAAGACTCAATGCCCAGTGACTGCAGAAGATAGAGAAAAGATGAGTGTCATCCCCTATGCTTCAGCCATAGGCTCTATCATGTATGCAATGATGTGCACAAGACCCGATGTCAGCCTTGCCATAAGTATGGCCGGAAGGTTTCAAAGTGATCCAGGAGTGGAACACTGGACGACGGTCAAGAATATCCTGAAGTACCTGAAAAGGACTAAGGACATGTTTCTCGTTTATGGAGGTGATCAAGAGCTCGTCGTAAAGGGTTACGTCGATGCAAGCTTTGACACTGATCCGGATGACTCTAAGTCGCAAACCGGATACGTATTTATTCTTAATGGGGGTGCGGTTAGCTGGTGCAGTTCCAAGCAAAGCGTGGTAGCTGATTCTACATGCGAAGCGGAGTACATCGCTGCCTCGGAGGCGGCGAAGGAAAGTGTCTGGATGAAAGGAGTTCATGACAGATCTTGGAGTAGTGCCTAGTGCGCTTAACCCAATGACTCTGTTTTGTGATAATACTGGTGCCATTGCTCTAGCCAAGGAACCAAGATTTCACAAGAGGACCAGACACATAAAGCGACGTTTCAATTCCATCCGCGATTACATCAAGGAGGACGACATAAATATTTGCAAAGTACATACGGATCTTAATGTTGCAGATCGGATGACTAAACCTCTTCCAAGGGCTAAACATGAACAACACCAGAACTGCATGGGTGTTCGATTCATTACAATGTAAATCACATAGTGATGTGAACTAGATTATTGACTCTAGTGCAAGTGGGAGACTGTTGGAAATATGCCCTAGAGGCAATAATAAATTGGTTATTATTATATTTCCTTGTTCATGATAATCGTTTATTATCCATGCTATAATTGTATTGATTGGAAACTCAAATACATGTGTGGGTACATAGACAACACTGTGTCCCTAGTAAGCCTCTAGTTAACTAGCTCGTTGATCAAAAGATGGTGAAGGTTTCCTAGCCATGGACATGAGATGTCATTTGATAACGGGATCACATCATTAGGAGAATGATGTGATGGACAAGACCCAAACTATAAACGTAGCATATGATCGTGTCAGTTTATTGCTATTGTTTTCTGCATGTCAAGTATCTGTTCCTATGACCATGAGATCATGCAATTCACTGACACCGTAGGAGTGCCTTGTGTGTATCAAACGTCACAACGTAACTGGGTGACTATAAAGGTGCTCTACAGGTATCTCCGAGGGTGTCTGTTGGGTTGGCATGGATCAAGACTGGGATTTGTTACTCCGTGTGACGGAGAGGTATCTCAGGGCCCACTCGGTAATACAACATCACAATGAGCCTTGCAAGCAATGTGACTAAAGCGTTAGCCACGAGATCTTGTATTACGGAACGAGTAAAGAGACTTGCCGGTAACGAGATTGAACTAGGTATAGAGATACCGACGATCGAATCTCGGGCAAGTAACATACCGAAGAACAAAGGGAACAGTATACGGGATTAACTGAATCCTTGACATAGAGGTTCAACCGATGAAGATCTTCGTAGAATATGTAGGAACCAATATGGGCATCCAGGTCCCGCTATTGGTTATTGGCCGTAGAGGTGTCTCGGTCATGTCTACATAGTTCTCGAACCCACAGGGTCTACACACTTAACGTTTGGTGACGATTAGTATAGTTGAGTTATTGTGTTGGTGAATGAAGGTTGTTCGGAGTCCCGGATAAGATCCCGGACATGACGAGGATCTCCGGAAGAGTCCGGAGGTAAAGATTGATATATGTGATAATGGTGTTTTGATCTCCGGAAGGGTTCCGGAATTCACCGGAAGGGGTTCCGGATGTTTACCGAAGTGTTCGGGTGCAGCAACACTTTATATGAGCCAAAGGGGTAAAGCCCACGAGGTATTGGAAAGTGCAAAAGGAAGTTTTGCTGCTGCCTTAAGCGGTACTACCGCTGGTAAGGCAGTACTACCGCGTAAGCGGTACTACCGCTTGTGTGAAGCGGTACTACCGCTCAAGCGGTACTACCGCTCGTGAGCGGTACTACCGCTTGTACGCGATACTGCTGGAATCCAAGTTAGACTCTTTCCGTGCGGGCCAAACCGACCTTGTGCGGGCAAAACCGACCTTGTGGAGGCTTTCTCTCCAAGTTTAGACCCCAGGGCTCAACATATAAATAGAGGGGCAGGGCTAACACACGGGACACATCAAGATTTCCCAAGCCATGTGCCGGCAACCCTAACCCTCTAGTTCCTCCCGTCATAATGTCCGTAGTGCTTGGCGAAGCCCTGCAGAGATTGTTCCTCACCACCATCACCACGCCGTCGTGCTGCCGGAACTCATCTACTACTTCACCATCGCTCGCTGGATCGAGGAGGTGAAGGCGTCATCAAGCCGTACGTGTGTTGAACGCGGAGGTGCCGTCCGTTCGGCGCTAGATCATGTTTGGATCGAGGGACGACTTGCGATTTGGATCGCGAAGACGTTCGACTACATCAACCGCATTTCTTAAACGCTTCCGCTTAGCGATCTACAAGGGTATGTAGATTCACTCTCCCTCTGCTAGATGCTCATCACCATGGATAGATCTTGCGTGTGCGTAGGAAAAAATTTGTTTCCCATGCGACGTTCCCCAACATGGCGCACCCGTGGGCGGTGCGGGTGGGAGTTCTTCATGAAGCAGCGTGGTGCCCACGGCTGGTGGCGCAGCTGATGGCCTGAGGAGCCTTTCCTCGAAGATGCCAGGGCTCGCGGCGGGATGCTCGCTTGGCGATGTCATCGGCCTCCTTGTTGGCGCCGCGAGGGACGTGCTGCAGCTCCAAGCCAAGGAAACGCTTCTCAAGTTTACGTACCTCTTCTAAGTAGGCGGCCATGTGTTCGTCCTTGGGCTTGTAGCTTTTGTTGGAGAAGTTGACGAGGAGCTGAGAGCCACCCTTGATGGTGAGGCGCTTGATGCCCAGGGCAGAGGCGGCCTTGAGGCCGGCGATGAGGCCCTCGTACTCTGCGATGTTGTTGGAGACCTTATCGCCGCGCTTGAAGCAGAGTTGGACAGTGTAGTAGAGCTTGTCTCCCGTTGGTGAGGTGAGCACGATGCCAGCCCCCGCGCCCTATCGGGAGAAGGTGCCATCAAAGTGCATGGACCATCCGCCAGGCGCTTCATCCCCAGGCAAGAGGGATTCGGCCTCGCGAGGCTCCTCCTGGGGCGGATCCGTCCACTCTGCTACGAAGTCAGCCAGGGCTGCACCCTTGATCACCCTTGTGGTGCAGAATTCTAGCTCGGAAGCCTGCAGCTCGATGTTCCACTCGCCGACGCAGCCGACAGCGTTGGGGCTGCGCAGGACTTGCTCCAGGGGGTAGGCTGAAATCACCTTGATGGGGTGGCCCTGGAAGTAGTGGCGCAGCTTCCTGGAGGCGACGAGGAGCGCAAGGAGTAGCTTCTGTTGCCTGGGGTAATGCTCGCATGCGTCTCGCAGCACTGTACTAACGAAGTACACGGGGTGCTCGACGAGTCGGGTAGGTCTTGCAGCAGCTTGGTCTTCAGGGGGGCGAGGGGCTGATGAGGCTCGGGAGGCTCGCGAGGCGGCTCACTGGAGGCCTCCTGAGGCAAGACCTCGGCAGGCGACATCGGGGCCTCAGGGGTTGATGGTGCAGCGGGCCTCTTCTGTGCGGGGATGCGCTCTTCTCGGACTGCCACCAGGGCTGCGCTGGCCGTCTGGGGGGTAGCCGCCAAGTATAGGAGCAGGGGCTCGCGAGAGCGTGGCGCGACCATGATGGGCGGGCTCGTGAGGTACCTCTTGAGGTCTTCGAAGGCAGCGTCAGCCTCAGGAGTCCACTTGAATGGGCCTGATCTCTTCATGAGCTTGAAGAATGGCAGGGCTCGCTCGCCGAACTTGGAGATGAACCGCCCAAGGGAGGCCATGCATCCCGCTAGGCGCTGCATCTCCTTGAGGCTCCGGGGGGCGCATTTTCTCGATGGCCTTGATCTTCTCAAGGTTGGCCTCGATGCCGCGGTGGGAGACCAGGAAGCCGAGTAGCTTGCCGGAGGGGACTCCGAAGATGCACTTGTCTGGGTTGAGCTTGAGGTTGACCTTGCGCAGGTTGTCGAACGTCTCCTGGAGGTCTGCGAGGAGGGACCGGGCCGCGCGGGTCTTGACAACGATGTCGTCGATGTAAGCCTCGGCGTTTCTTCCCATCTGGGGCCCCAAGGCGATGCGCATCAGCCTCTGGAAGGTAGCCCCGGCGCTCCAGAGGCCGAAGGGCATGCAGATGTAGTAGAATATGCCGCAGGGGGTGATGAAGGCCATTTTGTCCACGTCTTCGGTCGCCATCTTGATCTGGTGGTAGCCTGAGAAGGCATCTAGGAAGCATAACAACTCACACCCAGTGGTGGAGTCCACGATCTGGTCGATGCGGGGCAGCAGAAAGGGGTCTTGAGGGCAGAACTTGTTGAGGCTTGTGATGTCGATGCACATGCGCTCCTTGCCGCACTTCTTGGGCACCATGATGGGGTTGGCGAGCCACTCAGGGTGGCGCACCTCATGGATGACCCCAGCTTCTTGGAGCTTCTGAACTTCCTTGATGATGAAATCTTACTTCTCTGGCGCCTGGCGCCGTCGTGCCTTCTGTTTCACGGGGCGTGCATTGGGGCACACCGCCAAGTGGTGCTCGATCACCTCCCTCGGCACGCCGGACAAATCAGATGCTGTCCAGGCAAACACATCCGAGTTTGCCCGAAGGAAGGTGATGAGCGCGTCTTCCTATGTAGGAGAGAGGCCTGTGCCGATGGTGAAGGCAGGGCCTGAGCCGCTGCCATCCACCGACACCTTCTTCGTCTCAGCGCGGTCCTGAGAGAACAGCTGCTTCTTCTTCGCGGGTGCGGCCTCGTGAGGCTCGGCGGCATCCTCGTCGGCAGGGTAGGCGGTGGCGGCAGCCTTGTAGGCGCTCTCGAGGGAGCGGACTGCATCCTTCTCTTCACAACAGACGGTGATGATGCCGCTGTAGCCCGGCATCTTGAGGACGTTGTAGGCGTGGTGCGTCACCGCCATGAACTTGGCGAGAGCTGGGTAGCCCAAGATGGCGTTGTACGGCAGGCCGATGTGCGCCACGTCGGAGTCAATGAGCTCGGTATGGTAGTTCTTGCGGGTGCCGAAGGTGACGGGGAGGCGCACTTGGCCCAGAGCAATGGTGGAGCCATCGGTCACTCCGGAGAGGGGCCTGGTGGGCAGCAGTTGGTCGTAAGGCACCTGGAGCTGCTCAAAGGTCTCGATGGATATCACATCGAGGCCAGTGCCCCCGTCGATGAGCGTCTTGGTGACGGTGACATTGCTGATAGTGGGGGTGCACAGCATGGGGACCGTGCCAGCAGCGCTTGAGGACTTGGGGTGATCATGGGAGTCGAAGGTGATCGGGTACTGCGACCACTTGAGGGGGCGAGAAGCTTCAGGCCTCGGGAGGGCAGCGTTCACCTCGTGAGAGAACAGCTTGAAGTGGCGGTTATATGCGGGAGCCTGAGCTCCGCCTAGGATGCATGCCACTCCGCGAGGCTCTTGGTAGCCCCCGGCGTCTTGGTCGGGCTGGTTTCCATCATTCCGTTGAGGTGGCGGCAGTGGTGGAAGGGCAGCGTTGGCCTGAGGATTGGCCTCACGAGGCGGGTCGCGCCAGGCGGCCTCGCGAGGCTGGTCACGCCAGCCCTGGCGGAAGTTGCCGTTGCCGTTGCGATCTCCCCAGCGGCCGCCATTACGCCCACCTCAACGGCCGGTGCCGCGGTCGTTGCAGTCGCTGCGGCGGCCAAGGTGCTCGTCGCGAAGTAGCTTGAGCTCGTGGCAGTCTTCGGTGTTGTGGGAGTGCGAGTTGTGGTAGGCGCAGAGAGAGCGGTTGTCCCTTTTGGGCTCGTCACGCTCGCGGCCGCGCTTCTGCTCGGGCTCCGCCGCGAGGACGGCAGGGCCCTTGCACTTGGTGTTCTTGGCCTTGGCCTTGGCGGCGTCTGGCGCCGCGTCGGGGTCGTTGTGGACGAAGAGGCGGCCCTCCTCAGCCTTGGCGCACTTCTCGGTGAGGTCGAACAGCTCGAGCACGGAGTCAAGCTCATCGTTGATGGCGAGCTTCTCGCGCATGCGGACGTCCTTGACGCCGTTGGTGAATGCGGAGACGATGGCGGCCTCGGAGGCGCGCGGGATCCTATTGCGCACTTGGCTAAAGCACTGGATGTACTTGCGAAGGGTCTCGTCGGGGCGCTTGCGCATGCCGCGCAAGTCATTGAGCGTGAGGGAACGCTCGTGAGTGCCCTTGAAGTTGGCGACGAATTGCCGGCAGAGCTCGCCCCACGAAGAGATGGACGCGTTCGGGAGGTTCATGAGCCACGAGCGTGGGCCATCCTTGAGGGCCATGGGAAACCAGTTCGCCATGACCTTGTCATCACCATTTGCCGCCTCGATGCTCAAGGCGTAGAGCTGCAGGAACTGCGCGGGGTTGGGGGTGCCGTCATAGCGTGGAGGTAGGTCCGGCTTGAACTTGGTGGGCCACACCACACGGCGCAGCTCGCGGGTGAAGGCGCGGCGGCCCACGCAGCTGGAGGGGACACCGCCGGCGAGAGCGGCGCGGTTCTGGCGACCAGCCGCCGTGACTTCTTGGACGGTCCTGTCCTGGCACTGGCGCTGCTGCTCGAGGAGCACGCGCGCGTCGGACGATCTGGCAGCTGGGCTTGCCATGGTCCGGAGAGGATGCGTCGCGGGATGGTTCGTGCGCCCGCGCGTCGCGGTGGCACCAGGCGTCCTCGCCATGCAGAGGAGGCGGAGGGGGCGCATCATGCGCCACGTCCCTGGTGCGAGACGGTGGGGGACGGAGCGAGTGAGAGGGCACCGGGGCATCGCCTGCGGCATTGACGAGCTCGCTGATGCGGCCGAGCCAGGCGTCGTAGCCGGCATCGGTGGGACGGTAGCGCAGGAGCTTGCGCGCCATGAGCAGCGCGGCTTGCGGAGCTAGCGCGTCGCGGCGAGCAAGCGACAAGGCCGTGGCGGTGTGGCCATCTACCTGCACAGATGGGTGGAGGAAGGACGCCTGCTGCTCCCTAGCAGCGGGGTCGGTGACGGCGCCGGCGGCGCGGCGTCGACGGCCGTCGCGAGCGACAGGCTCCGTCTGGGCCACCCTGGCAGCCCGGCGAGCGTCGGCCATGACGGCGAGGAGGTGGAAGAGAACTCAAACCGCCCCCTACCTGGCACGCCAAATGTCGGAGTCTGGACCCCGGGGGACTAGAGGTTCGAACACTGGGGGCGCACCAGTTCTCTCCAACCACTGGTGACCACGGCGAGGCTACGACGAGAACGCTACGCGGGAGCACGACAAGGGACACGACGGTTACCCAGGTTCAGGCCACCTTGCGGTGTAAAACCCTACTCCTGCTTGTGTTGGGATTGCTGTGGGCAACAAGATGTTCTCGCGTACAAGGCAGAAGGCAGAGGAATCGACCCCCTCTACAATGGCAGCTCTGGCCTCTTTATAGCCGCCTTGGTCCTCTTCCCCCATAAACTAGGCGGGAAGGGTTGCCACACTTGGCGGGTTTTGAAAGGGGACGGGTGCTCAGTCTTATCCTGACTAAAGGCAGTCTTCGCCCGCAAAAGCATAATCGATGACGCGCCGGTGGCCTCGGTGGTGACCTCCGCCCCGCGCGCCTTGTTATCTTGGTCTTCCTTCACCAAACGGACAGCCCTTGGGACTTGCTTTGGAGGTGGGCAGTTGGGACTGCCCCTTTAGCACCAAAGAGGAAAGCCTCTCTGTCCGCGCCCGCTGGTGCGTCTAGTGCCACCCTTTGTCGCCACGCACGTCACCCACGTGATGGGCAACGGACCGCGCAGCTGACGTCGGGCGCGGTGGCCTCGGGCGCCCGGCTCGGGAGAGCGCCCCGGGAGGTAGCCTCGTGAGAGGGCCTCACGAGGCTCCTGCTCCTGCCGCGGCTAAGTGCCGGCAGGGCACGTCTTCAGGAGGGGTCTTCAGGAGGCTCGACCTCAGGAGATGTGTTCGTTTCGCGGCGCCCTTGGATGGGCCGCGTCTTGGGCCTTCGCCAGGCGTCGTTCCCTGGGCCGCAGACAGACGGGACGGGGTACCCTGGTTCCCAATGGCCCGACATATCTATCTATGTCTCTCTCTCTCTCTCTCTCTCTCTCTCTCTCAGACACACGCACTAGGAGTATGAAAGGGAAGAGGTTCACGCACGCACTCCTTCCTTCGTACATACGCGCAGGTACACGGTGGAGCACATTTCTATAAGAAAAGTGCGTGTAGAAAGGCTTTAGATGATGTGGCACTAGCTTGTACTTCCAGTATGTGCAAAGCATGTAAGTTGGAATTCCAAATGCATGGCACAACTTCGTAGGAAACAAAATATGGCCAAGATCTAGTTTTGGGTGATGTCTCTCTTTTTTCAGTCAATATATTGTGATTAAAATGGTGTGGGGGCACCCCTGAGGCCACGTGGCACATGTGGAGAGTGTTGTTGTGAGCTTCTTGTGTGGATTGATCACACTGATGTGCTGCTGGTTCTAGAAGAATGTAGACACAGCTGGGTACAATTAGGTTACTGTAGATGTGAACCCTAGCCACCTAGACCATTGGATGAACATCAATCAACGGCCGATATCACGTCACACGTGAACGATTGAAAAATTCGAAACTGATTATAGAAATAGCCAGCAGCGGGCTCCTCGCTACCGCTATGAGAGGTTGGCGGGCGTCCGGCTCCGCCATGTACGCATCCGAGACGGTCTCGTGACCGAGCCAAACCAAGTGTTACACTTTACAAGTTAGGCACTAAACTTACAGCCTGTCGCGTTCGCGTCGCACCAACAGACGGTTGGTCCGGCCCGCAGCTCACCGAAGGGACGCGCATCGGCTTGGTACATCACTGACATGTACGACATGTTACATCACTGACATGTGCGACTGCATGTGAGCAGTACTTGAAATTTGTGTTCCAAAAAACTCATCGGGAACCGTTTCAGGCTTCGAAACCATAACCATCAATAAATTTTGAGCTTGTTTCCCGTCATATTCCAAATTACCATGCTATAATTTATTGCAAACCTGTTCACACCAATCAAACCTAAATGTGTTCCCACTTTGCAGCTTATTACTAGGTTATAAAAACTACCTACTCGAAAATTACTGCACATTCTTCCTCATAAAAAAAACCAAGTTTTTCTTATTCATCGTTCCTTGCGTCTACCATGGCCCATGGGAAGAGTGTTGCGTCGAGAAATAACTAGGGAGCGGCGACCAAGGCCACAGAAAAAGCAGAGAGGTCCCGCCGCACCACGGAGGCCTTGATAGATCTCTCACGGGCAGGCAAGGGCTCTCAGAAGCACATTCGCCGCGGAGGCGAACAGGCCGCGGAAAAAGCAGAGAGGTCCCGCCATGCCATGAAGGCCTCGAAAGATCTCTCACAGGTAGGCTAGGGCTCTCAGAAGCGCATTCGCCGCGGAGGCGAACATGCCGAGCTGGCAGTGCTGAAGTCCTTAGCCCGCAACGATATGCCCGCTGAGCTCAATAAGCAAAAGGAGGTGATCGCCGGCTTGGTGAAGCTTCTAGAGAAGAGCAATACCTCGGTTAAGAAGGCGACCGGCGTCATCGTCGGAGTTAGGGATGACAAGGCGAAGCTCCACACTGAGCGTGACCTGCTGGAGGAGAAGATCGCCGGCTGGGTGAAGCTGCACGAGGAGAGCAATGTCTTGGTGAAGAAGACGAGCGCCATCGTCGTGGAACTTATGGATGACAACGCGAAGCTCCGCATCAAGCGTGACCGGTTGGTGGAGGAATCCGTGGCTACTGTCAAGCAAAATCTTGAGGACGTGAAAGAGAGTGACGCTCGCCATGAGAAATCCTGCACCATGGATGCAATGACGAAGATGGCGGAGGAGAGGCGAGAGGAGATGAAGGTTGTGGAGGCGATGAAGAAGGAGATAGAGGAACTCCGCGCTCAGCAACCCTTCATGAAGTAGAGAGCAACGACTGATACGTCTCCAATGTATCTATAATTTATGAAGTATTCATGCCATGTTTATAACAATTCTATATGGTTTTGGTATGATTTGATTAGAACTAACCCGGACTGACGCTGTTTTCAGCAGAACTACCGTGGTGTTGTTTTTTGTGTAGAAATAAAAGTTCTCGGAATTGAACGAAACTTTTTGATGATGTTTTTGGACCAAAAGAGACCCCCGAAGCTTCGTGGAAGGACCAGAAGCCTCACGAGGTGCTCACAAGCCATCACGACGCGCCCTGGGGGGGGGTCGCGCCGTGGTACCTCGTGGGCCTATCTTAGCCCATCTTCGCGTGATTCCAACGCTGAAAAATCCTATAAATAGAGAAACCACCAGAAATAACCCTAGAACTTGGATTCCGCCGCCGCAAGCCTCTGTACCTCCATGATCTCATCTACAACCCTTTTCCGGCACCCTGCCGGAGGGGGAAATCATCACCGGAGGCCATCTTCATCATCCCGGCGGTCTCCATGACGAGGAGGGAGTAGTTCACCCTCAGGGCTGAGGGTATGTACTAGTAGCTATGTGTTTGATCTCTCTCTCTCTCGTGTTCTTGATTTGGCACGATCTTGATGTACTGCGAGCTTTGTTAATATAGTTGGATCATATGGTGTTTCTCCCTCTCTATCTTGTTGTGATGAATTGAGTTTTTACCTTTGAGGTTTCACTATTATCGGATTGAATACTTTTATGGATTTGAGAACACTTGATGTATGTCTTGCATATGAATACCCGTGGTGACAATGGGGTATTATATTGATTCACTTGATGTATGTTTTGGCACTCAACTTGCGGATTCCCGAGGTGACATTGTGGTAATCTATGCATAGGGGTTGATGCACGTTTTCGTCCTACTTTCTCCGGTAGAAAGCTTGGGGCACTCTTTGAAGTTCTTTGTGTTGGATTGAATATTATGAATCTGAAGTTGTTTGATGCATGTCGAATAATCAACTCACGGATACTTGTGGTGACATTGGAGTATCTAGGTGACATTAGAGTTGGTTGATGCGTGTCATATGGTGTTATTTTAGTACGAACTCTAGGGCTGTTTGTGACACTTATAGGAATAGCTCAATAGATTGATCGGAAAGAATAACTTTGAGGTGGTTTCGTACCCTACAACAATTTCTATCTTATGTTCTCCGCTAATAGGAACTTTGGAGTGATTCTTTATCGCACGTTGAGGGATTGTTATATGATCCAATTATGTTAGCACTGTGGAGAGATTGCAGTAGTGAAAGTATGAACCCTAGGCCTTGTTTTCAAGCATTGCAATACCATTTGTGCTCCATTTTATCACTTGCTACCTTGCTGTTTTTATATTTTCAGATTACAAAAACCTATATCTACTATCCATACTACACTTGTATCACCATCTCTTCGCCGAACTAGTGCACCTATACAATTTACCATTGTATTGGGTGTGTTGGGGACACAAGAGATTTCTTGTATTTGATTGCAGGGTTGTTTGAGAGAGACCATCTTCATCCTACGCCTCCCATGGATTGATAAACCTTAGGTCATCCACTTGAGGGAAATTTGCTACTGTTCTACAAAACTCTGCGCTTGGAGGCCCAACACGAGTCTACAAGAATAAAGTTGCGTAGTAGACATCAACGACCCAAATCATTGCTTGTGTTTTCTTTCTTCTTTTGCCCCTGTGTCTTTCGGGCATTGCCGCATGTGGCATTTGAAATTATCCTGAATATGTAAGACAATTAATATCCGTTGCCATTGTAATCATATTATTTCGTTCAGAGGTAAATGTATACAAGTCGAAAACAGGCTAAAAGTCACATTCTCAGTGAGGCACGAACAAAACAATGCTAACGATGAGCGGGGCCGTGGGATCACAAGCAAACTAGATCACATCAAGCACGGAGCCGATCAACAATAAAGACCAGTACCATGGGCTCTGCACCCGAAATGAAAGCGCCTAAATGCTTTTGTGACCATGATCGGATGGGCTATCCAAAATTGATCAGTGAGTCACTAGAGTAGTTGTCTATCATTAAATTGTCACGCCAACTAACTAGCCGCCTTCAAGGTCATGTGCGAGATACTCCAACATAAGAGCAAGTACAATAGGGCTTGCTTAGTTGCAAGCAAGAGAAGAGGAGAGAGAAGAGAAGCGGGCAGTAAACTAGTCGCCAGCTGCAGCATGCGCTCCAAGAAGCATTGTGAGAGAAGAAGGTGGGCCATGTAATGATAAAGTAGTAAAAACTTATAGCCAACTAGTAGTATTATATGAGTTGGCTTTAGGTTGACTATAGATGACGTGGCTACTACTCTCGCATCTATAGTCAGCAGTTGGCTCTACTATTAACCATGCTTAGGCGTCCCACCTCTCATTGGCATACACGCCGAATCAAAATCTGCGGCTAATCAAAGGCATTTATAAAATTGTAGAAAAACTCTAAACTATCTAGCTTGTCAACTTTTGCAACGCCGACTAGCCATACTGGACAGTACATACACATGATCCTTCATAGTGGGTAGTACTAACATAAGTGCGTTGTCATGCAAGGCTTCATTTATTAGGTTATAGACTCATATTGTATTGGGATATGTGATGTAACTAGCTAAGTTACTCAAACTACCTCTCTCCTCATTAACTCATTGCCACATAGGCAAATTTGTTGAGTTGGACCCTATGTTTACTCTTGAAGTTGGTGGCCGGTCGTCGGCTTTGGTCAAAGGCGCCTTTTAAGAAGGCGTTGCAACATGTAGATTAGACGCCTTTGTGACATGCGCGAATAAGGGGGTTAGTGCGCGAAATAAGATCCTTCAGGGGTTATTTAGTAAAAATAATACCTCGTTCTCCACACACACATCGATTGATCTACCTCTCTAGTCTTAGGTCTCTCTCTCTCGCTGGTGGCGAGAAACCGATTGGTAGAGGAGGAAGTGGTGGCTTGTCTTTTACGGGACATGCTAGGAACACCATAAAGGCTGGACTGTAGTACATCATTTTTTTATCGCCATATCGCACTGGGCTGCCGTGTTTTGCACTCCTCCGTCGTACTAGTACTCCAGTGGAAAAACTAGAGTATACCGCATGGTTCTTTGCTCCTCCTTAGGTCATCGGCAACAATTATACTTCCTTTCACCGACATGTGGGACAGCCAGCATCCGGGTCGACGTGTCATGCACCAGATTAGAGTGGGGAACGGAAGGGGAGACTCATCCCTGTCATAGCGCCGTAGTAATAATGACTATATTGAGCAGTCAAATCACAAGGCCCCACATTTCCAGAAGTAATGAGCCATCAAATCACAAAGCCTCACCTTTCCCGCAGTAAGTTGAACCCGCTACTGCCTCATCCTCCTTGCCTCTCTGTCAAACTAACCAGGCGAAACTGCCTCGCCTAGCGCGCGGGAAAAGCCCCGCCCTCGCCTTTTAAATATAGTTTTGTATCGACGGATTGTGCCATGGAGCAAAACCAACAAGCTGAAATTAAAGAAAAAGGTGGTACATATACAGCACACCCGTCGCGTTCGTGTCGCACCCACACGGTCGGTCCGGCATGCCGCTCACCAAATGGAACGCACATCATCTTGCGTTTGCACTCACATGTGGGACCGCAATTGAGCAACTGACCATAGGCAGACTTCCCCGCCCCCGCACGTCAGCTAAGTTACTACTACAGTAGAAAAGAGAGCCGAGCGATGGTAGTCGTAGTACGTACTAACATACGGGCTGTATATTTGTTGAGAAATCTTTAGAAAAAGAAGGAGCTAGCACCAGGTATATATCACAGTACCAACAATATTCGAATCCATTTTCAGTATGAATACAAATCTACTCCCTCGACCCTAGCTAGGCAGCTAGGGCAGCCTATCCCCTCCACGCTTCGTCGGTGAGCCTGTGGATTCGCTCCTCCCCTCTTCCTGCCACTCCAGCCGCCGGTGGCAGGGAGGGGAATCTCGGTGCCTCCGCTCCAGTTAGTAGTTTACGTTAGGGTTTTTTAGTCCACGCACGCACAACCCTCAGTCGGATGTCGGCGCTTCTCCACCGAGTTTGTCTTTTGGGCTCTGCTCCTCCTCGAGTTCATACGTCTAGACATAGTCGATGGAACGTCAGTGTATTGTCATGTGGAGATATTAGGTGTCAAGTGCTCCGGATCAATGCAAGGGTTCAACAACAACAACTGCGGCTCTAGGGCGCTGGTCCTTATGGGCATGTGCACGAAGACTTCCCGGCTGCCGTCAAAAAGGTCAGACTGGCTCCGGTAGGACAGCAGCGACATCGATCAACACTTCTTTTATGAGTTTGTCTTTTGAGCTCCGATCCTCGTCGGGACGTAGTCGATGGAGCTCCGGCGTAGATTCATGCCGTCTCGTTGGGGGCAGTGAGGTTAGGGTTTTTTGTCATGTGGCAAACTTTTGTGTTATATTAATTTGGTGCTTTAGATCAATTATGATAACTACGGCTCTGGGGCGCTACTCCTTAGGGGCACGTGCATGAAGACTTCTCGGCTGTCATCGACGAGGTCAAGCCGGCTCAGGTAGGATGGCGGCAACAGTGATGCGTCGACGGCTCGTTCTGACAGATCTCGATGCAATTTTTATTATGTCTGAGATGCTTTGTACTCCTGATGAACTTTTATAATAGATCTGGTCATTCTCAAAAAAAGGTTGCATATATTGTAGTATGTTCAAAAGCAGAACAAAGATTGATGGCCCTTTACATTTTTTTGCAAACGCTAAGATCATGAATTCAAAATTTTGATTCCACTTTATGTTGAAAACAAATACAGTTCAATCTCTAGCTAGCGATTCAGGATGTAAATTGTGCATGTGTTTATACGTATAGTGTGGTTATCATACAAAATATATGGTGTTCCCCCATTTAGATGTGCACTGCAAAAGCCACGCATTACGTCAAATTCAAACTACCGAGTCCATGGATGCAATGTGATCAAACGGTACCATCGATATCTCAAACTGAAAAGAGTTCAAGCTTGTTCGTTCTATATATATATTCAGTCGTGTGGTTGTTCAATGAATGGAGGGTCGGGGACCACAAGTGAACAATACAAGTATGTACAAAGTGCGACCGACTCAAGTGCGACCTGGACGCCGTGGAGTTTTCTTCACCGGTATGTTAAATAGAGAGTTTCTTTTCTTTAATGTCACATACACAAATAGAAACGATTGTTGTGGAGAGAAAAAGAAAATCACTCCACTATATATATATAGGCAGGAGCCTCAGCGCTTGATTTACTAGGGTTGCCCTCTTCACTCTCTCATCCTCTCCAGATCTAAACAAGACAGTAGTGGCCTCTCTCTCTCTCTCTCTCTCTCTCTCTCTCTCTCTCTCTCTCTCTCTCTCTCTCTCTCTCTCTCTCTGCTCACCGCTGGTCACAGATCCAGCCGGATCCCCTCCGCCGGGGAAGGGGAGAAGGTGCAGTGTTTTCACGCGGTCGTCGGCGGCGAGGGAGGAGCTGCCGGCGCATCCCGATCTGCGGCCCGTGTCGTCCTATCCGAAAAATCGCCGGCTTGGGTGGGCCTCCGACCCCTTCTTCCTCCATGTCGTATTGTGGGCAGATCCGGCCTCTCGCCGCCCTCCTAGCCACATCCCGACGACCCTCGGGTATAACTTCCTTCGAAACCAGCCTTGCTCTACTGCCTCAGCTCCCCACGTGGTTGCCTGTGGATCTTTTTCTACTTCCATCGGTTGTTCCAAAGCCACCTAAACTTTAACTATTATTAGAGGTAAAGCTACTCCATGCAGTCGAATCTAGGACTTGGTTCAAACAGGGAAGAAAGGGGGGAAAGTTGTAGCATGAATCTAGGACTTGGTTCAAGAGGAAATAAAGGGGGGAAGTAGTAGAGACTGGCTACTCAACCGGTCTCTTGGTCTAAAAGGGAAATAAAGGGCAAACGTAGTACAAACTAGATAAAGAACCGATCAATTATTGGTCGAAAAAGGAAAGAAAGTGGGTGCTGGGGGACAAGTCAACAGAGTATGTCCAGGACTTGATTTGTTGCCCACACATAGTAAAAGGTGGCTAAAGATAACTAAATTTGGGACCAACCTAGATATCCTGATTGGATGTCAACAAACTCCGCATCACCAGCCTCGGCGGAGGTACATGGTGCTGGTGTGCCCTCTGTCCCATTCCCTTATACCAACTTTTAGCTGTTATTAATGTAATGGCGCTTGTAAAATGAAGCAATCCCATTGTTAAAGTAAGGACATCTCTAACCAATGTTATTGTTAATCTAATGCCTCCAGTAATATGATGCAATTAAACTATTTTAGAAATGGTACTCTCCTGCTATATTTCCCATTATGATAATTAAGTTGCTTCTTTTCACTGGTGTATGTCCTGGTGTCCCCACTCTCCCATGCCCTTATTGCAACTCTTTAGCTGCTGTTAATACAATGTAGCTGGTAAAACTAAGCAATGCCACCATTAAAGTAATGGCATATTTGACCGTTGTCATTGTTAATCTTAATGCTTCCGTTAATATGAAGCAATGCTGCCGTTTTAGAAATTGCTACTGTCCTTATATGATTGCCATGAAGATAAGGAAGATGCTTCTTTTCATTTGGTGTACGTTTCATCACTTGTTATTGACCCTCCTTTGTACCTTTTTCTGCAAACAAGGATATCCATTTCACCTCGTTGCTTTCGCGACCTTTTGGTGAACTGCGCAAAACACTTTTTTGGAAAGAGTGTTTTGTGCAGTTCTACTAAAATGTCACACGGGCAACGTCGCTCAAATTTAGTGGAGCTGCACAAAAGGATATCCAAGTTATAGTGGCACTCCTTGATGTTGCTCAATTTTAGTGCAACTACTGAAGAAGAAGAAGCTATTGTCTTTGCTATCATTTAATTTCCCATGAAGATAATGAAAGTGCTTCTCGTTGTGAGTGTACCTTTCAACAACTAGTCCCATTCTTATAGTAATGACATGTTTAAGTATTTCTACAAATAGGGATGCTTTATTTTAGTTGAACTGCACAAGAAAGAGATTTATTTTTTAGGCTAGACGTGGGACAATTGAGTTGGTTTTAGGGAAAACGAGTGGAGAAAAATCAGTGTATTATTAATAAAAAACAAAAATAAAGGAAGTGGGAAGGTCTATACAAAGGTTGGACGAAGGACAGGTCAAACGGGAACCTTATGTTCTTTCTAATATATATATGTAATAAAATAAAATATAAATATAAATATATATACTATTATAGAAGGGAAAACATAAGTTGAGTTTGGCATTCTTATAGAAAAATAGAAGCGAGCTGTGCATTGTCTTCAAAAAACAAACATAAGTTGGACTGCTGATGTTATAAAACAAGCTAGGCTGGGAGGCCCAGAGGCCGATTGATACCTGCTGGACCTAAAAAAAAAGTTGAAACCTGCTGGATCAACTATGTTAGCATGTCCTGGGCCGCGCATGTTAAACAACAAAACCTAGGCTGGGCAGGCCATAGCCCAGTTGTTACTTGTTCGACCTCTAAAAAAATGATTACCTACTAGGTCCCCGATGACAGCCACCTAAAAAAATGGTCCTCGATGACGGCCTTCCTTGTAATTTTCTCTCATTTATTAACTACGTTGACAATCTAGTGGGCCCCACACGTCAACATACCATAAGGAGGAAGCATTTTTTTTGCAATATGTAAGGAGGCACTTGCTTGCGTACGGCCATGGACCTGGTGGGCCCGGACTGTCAGCATCTCCACATACAGTCATCTCCAGATTCCTCTTGTTTGTTGACCATGTTGAGAACGACAGACGGTGGCACCGCGGAAGAGCACCAAGGCAGAGGACGACGTCAAGACCTCGGACCGGAACGAACCGGAGCCGGGGAAGACGTAGGCGGAGGGGAGTACGAGGGTTGACTGGTTCGGGTGCAGGGTGGGCCGGTGGAGCTAACGCCGCCGGAGAATAAGAGGAGATGTAGGGAGTAGATGGATGGCCTGGCCAGCGCCATAGGCTAGGATGGGTTGTCGAGGCGTGGGCGGCAGCGCCGCCAGCTGTTGTAGGAAGAGGACGAAAGATTGAACAAAATAAGAAATACAAATGGATAGGTGGTTGGTCCTAGATGTCTGTGTACGAGACCTGCTGGGTCTACCTGAGAAGGGGAATATGTTGGGAGGAAGGACATTCAAAGCACACCAGCCGTTGGATTTCAATCGAATGGCTGCCAAAAGGACTGACAGAAGAGTCATCAAACTTAACTTGTTGTTGTAAGTGCATCAAGTGCCCCCTTAGTGGTTTTGGAGTATTGAAGACAAATAGGTTAAGGGACTAATGTGTTTGTGAGTGTACACAGGTGAAATAGTCCCTGAAGACTTGGTTTAACCCACGGAAGTCGACCCCTAAAAATGTATTTCTTCAAGTGAAGAATTTGGTGCGGCCTTTGAAGAAATTGATGTGAAGACTTTGAAGCTTGAAGACTTTGTTTTCATAGTTTCTTTTTCTTCTTATTTGAGTCATAGGAAAAACCGTACTGTTAAAGGGGGTCTAGGTGATATACATATCATACTTCCAAAGCGATGCTCAAACCTATACATACTACAACTGCTTCGAGTGAAGCCTTTGGAAATCTCCGGAACAGCTAACGAATTTGCTAGCGACAGTGACGCAGTTCATCTGGTCGTTAATGAATTAGGTCAGGCTGAGGAGTTAGGATTTCACCAGTGCGATCTACCTATCGTGAGGAAATTGAGTGCCCCGACGAAATCGGGAGTTCCAATTTCCGACCATTGCTGTGCCGCGTGCCAGCTGTCGAGTGGATCTTATCCTGACAATGGTTATGTCTAAGAAGAGCATTTATGACATTTCATGTCGGGT
This sequence comes from Elymus sibiricus, assembly GCA_039707655.1. Classification (NCBI taxonomy): domain Eukaryota; kingdom Viridiplantae; phylum Streptophyta; class Magnoliopsida; order Poales; family Poaceae; genus Elymus; species Elymus sibiricus. The sequence goes on from CM077664.1 coordinate 162,483,176, forward strand.
TGCCCCTGGCTATAAATAGCCGCCCCCCACAACCACTAGTTGGTTGGCTGCTCTAGATAGAGATTGACACTTGTCATTTGAGAGCAACCCTTCCTGTGACGACTTTGTGAGAACCCAAGTGAGGAAAAACCCAACCAGAGCCAAAGTGATTGAGCATCACTGAAGAAGTTGATCTGTGTGATCTGATGCCTATTACCTTTGAAGACTGTCATTCTTCCAGATGGTTAGGTGTCATGTTCTGAGCACCCAAGAGTAATTGTGGCGTGCCGGTGAACAAGTCTGTGAAGGTTTTGAAAGTCTACCTTGAAGACTTACCACGAGTGATTGGGCGGGGATTAAGTGACCTTAGCTCAAGAGTAATACAGTGAGGCCTAAGTGTCTTCTGAGGTAAAACTCAGCCGCCTCAACCAGACGTACAGTTGATACAGCAACTGGAACTGGTCTACCAAATCACTGTGTCTTCACCAAGCCTACCTGGTTTCAAATTCCTCACCCTTTAGCTTTACGCAATTCCGCTGCTGAAGAACTTGTGTTTTACATTTCTGAAGAATTTGAACTGAAGACTTTCATCATGCTGTTTTTCATTTCTTCAGTTCATCTTCCTCATGCATGCCTGCTTGTATGATCACATGTTCTTCACTTGTATGTATTTCATATGCATGCTATCTGTATCTGTGTTATTCTAGTTTCGCCTCTGTTTCTATTTCTTCACTCTGATTTTCGTCAAAGTCTTCGGAGTTTGACGAATTTCTAAAAATCTCCCATTCACCTCCCTCTAGGAGTTATACTACGCTTTCAATTGGTATCAGAGCAAGGTACTCCCTTGTTCTGTGTGATTTTGGTTTAACCACCTGGAGTTTTAGTTATGTCGACCGCAGGAATGATCAAGGTATCCGCTGCGTGCCCCATCTTCGATGGCACGAACTATCCATACTGGAAGGTCATGATGAGAAAGCGTCTCTTGGCCATGGACAGTGAACTATGGATAGTCACTGAACTAGGATTGACCGACCTCTGCAAGATGGCAAATGCTGATGACATTCGCAAGTACACTCGGCTCGATGCTGGGGCCAAATACTTCATCTGTTCTCGACTGACCAAGGATGAGTTCACTCGCATCTATCATCTGGGCAGTGCAAAGCTCATTTGGGACAGGATCTATGATGTCTATGAAGGGGCATACAGACGTGACGATCCCTGGCTTGTGGAATTCAGGAATTCCCTCAAATCTCGGGAACCAGATCCTGCCTCAACTTCGTCTGCTGTCTGCCTCATGGCAAGAGGCACCAAGGTACTCCAAAGACCTTCATCTTCCTCTAGTGAAGGTGAATCTGATGAAAACATGATACCTAGTTATTCCAAGCTTGCAAACATTGCCACTCGGCAACAAAATGCCATGGAAAGAATTCAAAATCTGCTAGACAAAAGAGATGATCTGTTGAACGACGAAATGGAATGCTCTCAGACCTTGACTGACGATCTCAAACGTCTTCAGTCAAAGTATGACGAACTTGAAATTCTTCATGTGGCCCTCTCAGCCGAACACGAGAAGCTATCCTATGAATTTCTTCAAAGGAAGCAAGATCTCGAGAAGCTGAGAGCGTCTCATGATGATCTTCAAAAAGAAAATGATTCATTGCTCGCTCAACAGATCAGTACCGCTCAGGAAGAATTTGTTGCACCATGCTTAAAATGTCTTGAATGTGAAAATGTAAATTCTTTAGCTGAATGTTCAAATGCTTCAGTACTTTCAATTGCTTCAACTGCTTCTGTGGCAACTAACCCCTCATCTGAGGTTGCCACCAGTGATACTGACGAAAATGCAGGGTTGAAGGAATTGTATGTTACTGGCATGTACAAAAGCCTCAAAGGGCATCAAACCCTTTGTGATGTGCTCAAAAAGCAGATTCTGAACAGGAACCCTAGGAAAGAGGGTATTGCTTTTGAGAGAAAGCTCAATGCTGATGGTTCTTATTGGAAGCCTAAGCAGTATCCCAAAACCACCTTGGTTGCTGCAAAGGGACCTCCAATAAATCTATCCACTTTATCTGGTTATACTTGTGATACTTCATATTCTTCAGATGAGTCATTTGACTTAAATTACAAATTGTTCAGAAATCAGAATGGTGAAGTATTTGTCAGATTTGTTGGTACTAACTGCAGGAACGGTCCACCTGTGAAGAAAATCTGGGTCCCCAAAAGCCTTCTGGAAAATCTTCAGGTGAATGTCATCATGACACCACCGATGAAGAAGAAACTTCCCAGGCCAAATTCTTCACAGGGATCAAAGTCGTCAAATGGACGCAGACCCACTTATGGTCGTGCTAATGCCTCTGTTTCGTAGGGAAACAAACAACGTTCTAATGAATATGCGCATTATTCTTCGAACCACTATGTCCACAAAACTTCGAAGAATTTCTCTGCTTTTTCATTCAATTACTATAACCCTCCTGTGAAGAGAAATGCATATTCTTCAATGCCTAAGTTCTCCATTAATGCACTTCGATACATTGCTTCTCAGCCACCCATTCAGATGTGGGTGGTTAAGAAGAAGAACTAATCTCTTTTGCAGGGTCAGGTATTCAGACAACTAAAATGTCTGATGAATTTGCTGAAGACCTGACAAAATGCTTGTTGGGATGCAAGATAAACATGATGAAATGAATACTCATTTCACACATCCCTTATGCTGCTACTTATTTGTAACATCCCAAAATTATAAATTTTGGAATGTTATATTAAATAAATAATTATGATTGTTTGTTTGATTGTTGTGTGATTGATTGTGTGAAATTGAGTGGAATTTGAAATTTTTTGAAAGTTAAATGAGAGGGAATAAAAGGACTTTCCCAAAACTTTCATTCTTGCATTTTGATTCCCAGGAATTCAAATTCATTTCATCACAAAGCCCTAGAGTGAAGATGATATGACTTCTACCATTAAAGAAATAAAAAGGCTTTTTGAAAAGATTTGAATTACATTTGAAAGATATTTCAAATTCCGAAACTTTATGCAACTCAATGATTTTATTGAGAGAAGATGAAATGACTTCTTCAAATTATAAGAAAGAGAGTTGGAAGTTTAAAAGAAAAGGTGCCACCAAGGCCCATTGGCCAGTCAGCCCACCAGGATCCACCCGCGACCGAATCCCTTAGGATCCGGCTACCCGATCTCTTTCCCCTCTCTCCCTCTCACTGACACCTGACCCCACCCGTCCGACCATATCCGCACGGCACTCCCCTTCCTCCTCGTGCCGATCCCCTTCCCTCACCGAAGATTGCCGCCGCGACCTCGCGATCCCCTGCCGATTCTGGCATTCCCCCTCGCCCACGACAGCACCACTATAAAACCCCTGCCTCGCTCTCCCGATTCCTTCCCGAACCCCCTCTCCCAAGGCCCTCACTACGCCGTGCGACCTCGCTGGAGTCCACCACTGCCACCGCATCGCCTGAGCTCGCCCCGCCGCCTCTAGCCACCCCGACCCTCACCTCCACCACCACTCAACGCGCCGCCCTCGTCCACATCGTCCGGAGCTGTTGCCGTCACCGGAGGATCACCGGAGCACCATAGCCGTTAACTCCCGAAGCCCACGCCATCGCCGGAGCTCGTCGCCGCCGCTGTGAGTCTCGGAACCCCTCTCCACCGTCCGATCTAAAACAGACGCGTTAGATTAGATCCCACGTACCGTTTCGATTTATTCCAAGTGAACCGGCCATTTTTTTATTTACTTAGCCGACCGATGCGGTTCTGTTAAGCTTCGGCCGCCCGCTCGCTAGCTCGCTCGCGCACACCCCTAGACCAATAGGAACGCGCCACGTAGCCCCCTGGCCGACCCGAAGCCAGTTTTCTTTTCTGTTTTTGTTTTCTTTTTCAGAAATTGTTCTATTTTTGATTTCTTAATATCTTTTAGGATATTTAATGTTTTTGAGTGATTCTTTTTGCATTAGTTTCAAAATTTTATAAAGTTTCTGTTGGACCCAATAGTTTTCATATTTGAACTTTTTAAATTTGAATTTGCTCAAATTTGTTTCAAACACCAAATTGGGCATAAATCCTATTTAAAAATTTATTTTTAATTAATTCTTTTTGCTACTGGTTTCTAATGAAATTTATTATCCAGTGGTTTAAATAAATTAATTTATAAGATTTATTTAGTTTTGTTTTAAACTGATTCAAAACAGTACATATATGCCTAGTTTTGATTTATTTCTTTTGCTATTAAAGTTTTTAACAAAAATACTTTATGAAAATTTTAGTTAGATAAATTTTATTTTTTGTTAACTTTAGTGTAGATCAGAAACAATTTGTATTATTAATTGAATTTTTTTTTTGATTTAATTCTAAGTTAATATTGTTTTGATCATAACTAAAGTTTTATAAAAGCTTTTTAGTAGATTCTTTTTTTTGCTAATGAAAAATATTATAAAATACTTTCTGCTTATTTACTAGTTAAGTATTTTCTTTTCTGTTAAAACTTTAATTTGGACAGAAACTACTTTTGTTTAGTTGTTAAGTTTTCCTTTAGTTTTCTTTGAAGTATTCTTTTGATTTTCCTTTGGTTTTCTTTGATTTCATTATAGTTTTCCTTGTGTTTTTTTATTTGTTGATTGTTATTTTTGAGTGCTAGAGTGCTTGTTAGAATGATTGCTTATATGAATGAAATGTTTGATTAATATAGATTTCATCGGAGAGTGACGCATAGTTCTATCAAGTTATTTCTGAGAGCGATATAATCTTCATCAACTTTACCAAGCAAGTTCACTTTGACCATATGTTCATACCTATGTTTTTATTGCATTTAGTGTCACCTTTTTAACCTTTCCTCCAGTAGTTATATTGAATCTTGTAGTTGAGGAGAAGCATGAGGTAGGAACCCACACCCCTGATACTAAACCCCGGGAACGTTATTTATTTTAATGCTATGCTATAGTAGACGGGGATTGGTATGAGTGCTCGTGAGTGGTGTGAGAAGGAGGACTCTACGTCAATGACGACAACTTCAAGATGGCAACTTCAAGGCCTGCACCTACAAGACCTCAAGACTTCAAGACTCGAGATAAGAATTCAATATACCTCTGGGTGGAGGATGGTTTTGATGGGTATCCTGGGACAACCAGGGGATTACCCGGGATGCATGGAGAAGTGCCATGACATCTTGCGGAAAGCTTCACCCAGGCTCAAAAAGACGGAAGAATACTTCATGCCCGGAAGCTTACATGTGCAGCCACAAGTCATTATGGGCTTTGGATTGGTTGATCTTAGTTGTGACTCTGGCGGGACAGTTGCTAGTAGATGTAGACGAATGGTAGGGTTGGATGGGCACTGTCCATGGTCAGGGAAACTCTCTAAAAGACCATGTTTCGTTCGTCCTATTCTCAAACACCCGGCAGTGCGAGGACTTAAAGGGAGGGAATGATTCTTGTGGGTAAAGTGCACAAAACTCTGCAGAGTAAAACCTAATCGATTAGCCGTGTCCCCAGTTACGGACAACTTGAGCCTCTGGACTTGGATCTATCTCTGAACTCTCAACACCGGACTGATAATTAATTGTGGGCAACTTATAATTATGGGCTATGAGACATCGGTTGGCGGAACCATGTCATATTAGATAACTCTGTAGTGAAGACTCTTGATATTCCTTTGTTGTAGGGAAAAGAAAACCAGCTTTTATGCAAAAACTAAGACTTAGAGCTACCACAGCCTTTTTGCATATAGAATAGACTTTTCATCTGTTTTCTATTGTGATCTTGCCGGTACATTCAATGTACTAACCTACATGGCTGCAACTTATCATGTTGCAGATATTTCTACAACGAGTAAGAGTTACGATATAGGGTTACGGTCTACACTCAACTTGCCATTGGCGTTGATGGGACTCCACACCCTTATTGATTTGTTTCTGCTGTGATAAATAAGGTATACTCTGGATCTACGGTATTTATTTTACATGTGATGTTATGGTATTTCATCGAAGTACTGTGTGTGCCAGCATACTGATCCAGGGATGGCACAGAAAGCACAGAGACTTGACCGTATTGGGTCGGGTCACTACATTATTATACATTGATGAAATTGTCTGACGAAATTGATCAGCATATTCTTCACTTTGAAGTATATGAATTTGTAAGTCAGGCTCATGCTTCTACAGGATGACACACCTAATGCCAGTGAATGGGTCCTGGATAGTGGCTGCACGAATCACATGACTGGTGATAGGAATTTACTCACTGATGCTCCCCTCACTCCGTCTCACATGAAGCATATCACATACGCCGACAAAGGGAAAAGCAAGGTATTGGGTCTAGGTAAGGTTGCTATCTCAAAGGATCGACACATGGAAAAAGTGATGCTTGTCGAATCCCTTGGATACAACCTCATGTCCATCTTAATGCTTTGTGATCTTGATATGATTGTCATGTTTGGCAAATATAGATGTATTGTGTTGTTGGACTCTGACAAATCCAAAGTCTTCGAAGGCTTTAGGAGAGGTGATTTGTACATTGTGTATTTCTCACTAGGTCCTCAGCCTGCCACTTGTTTGCTGGCAAAAGCTTCAGAGGGCTGGCTATGGCATCGACGCCTCGGACACGCTGGCATGAGGAATCAGAGCACACTCGTCAAGAAGAAGCACATCATTGGCGTCGAGGGCTTCAAATTCATCAAAGATCGTCTGTGTGGTGCTTGTGAGTCTGGAAAAATGACCAGATCAAAGCATGCAGCTAAGACAATCATGACCACAACTCGTCCCTTTTGAATTACTTCATATGGATCTGTTTGGTCCTACCCATTATGCCACACTAACCAATGCAGCAGATCTTTACGTATTCGTCATAGTTGACGACTACTCTCATTACACCTGGGTGCACATCATTTCCTTCAAGACTGAAGTACAGGATGTCTTCAGACGATTCTCCAATCGGGCCATGACGAATTATGGTCTCAAAATCAAGCACATCAGGAGCGACAACGGCACCGAGTTCAGGAACACAGGCCTTGATGACTATCTTGATGAACTTGGTATCACTCATGAGCTCTCTGCTCCCTACACACCTCAGCAGAATGTAGTCGTGGAGCGCAAGAACAGGACACTCATCGAGATGGCTCGCACTATGCTTGATGAATACAAGACACCTCGTCGATGGTGGCCTGAAGCAATTGATATTGCATGTCACATCATCAACCAGGTATATCTTCACAAATTCCTCAAGAAGACCTCTTATGAGCTACTCACTGACAAGAAACCCAATGTGAGTTATTTCAAAGTCTTTGGTGCTAAATGCTGGATTAGAGATCCTCATCACAGTTCTAAATTTGCACCGAAAGCACATGAGGGTTTTATGCTTGGTTACGGAAAGGACTCGCACACCTACAGAGTCTTCAACACCTATCACAACAAGGTTATTGAAACTGTAGATGTGCGGTTCGATGAAACAAACGGCTCGCAAAGAGAGCACCTGCCTCCTGTGCTAGATGAAATGCCTCCTGAGGAATCTATCAAGCTAATGGATATGTAGTAATTCCTCATCGTGAAGAAACTGCTGAACCTGAAGAAAATGGCGCTGAGGATTCTGCACAACAACAACAACATCAAGGCCCTCGTACAGCACATCCACGAGTGGCGAATGAAGTGCAGATTGAGAAAATCCTCGACAACATCAATGCACCTGGTCCCATCACACGCTCAAGAGCTTCACATATAGCTAACTTTTGTGGGCATTACGCGTTTGTCTCTATTTTAGAGCCCACCAAAGTTGATGAAGCATTTCTGGAGCCTGAATGGATTCAAGCCATGAAAGATGAACTGCATCAATTCGAGCTCAACAACGTGTGGGAGCTTGTCAAGCGTCCCGATCCATGCAAGCACAATGTCATCGGCACCAAGTGGATCTACCGCAACAAACAAGACGAAAATGGCCAAGTGGTGAGGAATAAGGTCCGTCTTGTAGCACAGGGCTACACACAGGTTGAGGGAATTGATTTCAATGAAACATTTGCACCTGTTGCTAGGCTTGAAGCTATTCATATACTGCTTGCATATGCCAACCATCATAATATTCTCCTATATCAAATGGATGTGAAAAGTGCATTCCTCAATGGTAAGCTTGAGGAAGAAGTATATGTTGCTCAACCACCAGGTTTTGAGGACCCAAAGCATCCAGACAAAGTCTTCAGACTCAACAAGGCTCTCTATGGCCTCAAGCAAGCCCCGAGGGCTTGGTATGATACACTGAACGAGTTTTTGAAGAAAAAGGGTTTCAAACCCGGTTCACTTGACCCTACTCTTTTCACTAAATCTTATGATGGTGAACTTTTCATATGCTAAATATATGTTGATGATATTATCTTTGGTTGCACTAACAAGCAATATAGTGACGAATTTGCATATATGATGCGTGGAGAATATCAGATGTCTATGATGGGGGAGTTGAAATTCTTCCTCGGGCTTCAAATTTGTCAACAACCCAATGGCATCTTCATTTCTCAGGAGAAATATCTCAAAGACTACCAAAGGCCTCAAGATACCAATGCTAACAAATGGTCAACTCTGCACTGACGAAAATGGTAAAGATTTCGATCAGAAGGTATATCGCTCCATCATTGGTTCGCTGCTTTACCTATGTGCATCTAGGCCAGAGATTATGCTTAGCGTTTGCATGTGTGCCCGCTTTCAAGCGTCACCGAAGGAATCACACCATCAGGTTGTGAAATAAATTCTTCGATATTTAGCTCACACACCAACGCTTGGATTATGGTATCCCAAGGGCTCATCACTTGATCTTGCTAGATTTTCTGATTCTGATTATGCTGGAGATCGTGTGGATCGCAAGTCTACATGAGGCACATGCCATTTCCTCGGACGATCACTTGTCTATTGGTCCTCGAAGAAGCAGAACAACGTCTCATTTTCCACAGTCGAGGCTGAGTACATTGCCGCTGGTGCCTGCTGCTCACAGCTACTATGGATGAAGCAGACCCTCAAGGATTATGGCATCAACGTGAAGAAAGTGCCACTCTACTGCGACAATGAGAGTGCCATCAAGATCGCCCACCAACACTCAAGGACGAAGCACATTCAGATTCGTTACCATTTTCTTCGTGATCATGTGCTGAAGGACAGACATCTTCATCAACCACGTGAAGACTGAAGACCAGCTTGCAGATATCTTCACAAAGCCCTTGGATGAGAGAAGGTTTTGCATGTTGCGGTGTGAGATAAACATCCTAGAATCTTCGAATGTGCTTTGAAAAGGACACACATCCTAAGGCTTATGCATTATTGATGACTTTGATGCGCAACACACGAAGTAACGTTTTTTCTTCAATCAATGAAGACTAACCCTCTAAGTGTGAAGAAATTAATGAAGAATTTGATTCTTAGAACACTACGACAATTGTACGCGATGTCAGAAATCATCATAATTCTTATACGGTGGGTAACGCCACAACCCTCTTCTTGACGTTCTTCAATTTGAGTTTCTCGTCATTTGAAATTTTGTCAAACTTTTTCAAATTCGTCATTTGAGGTTGTTCTTCATTGCTTGAGCTAATTCTTCATATAAAATACATCCTACCACCCAGGGGTAGTTACCCCACATGTCCCATATACTATCATGTGGTGGTATATATACTATTTTATCATCTTAAGTATGTTCATATACTATATATAAGATACTCCAAAGTGAATTTTATGAAAAAATTACAAATTGACCCATGGTTTTTAATATATTTGTGAAATACGTACATTTTTGTATGTAAAAAGGAACATACTCAAAATACGATATATACTACCAAAAAAGTATTATATATACTACCTAAACGTTCTTATATACTACATATTATGCGTACATACTCTCCAATTTGATATATACTACATACAACATACAAAATGCAGGTGGTGGTAACTACCACTGGGTGGTAGGAAACATTTGTCATATATATATATATATATATATATATATATATATATATATATATATCTGCTACCTAAAAAAAGCGGAAGGATCCGTCTCCCGTATTACGTCGAGCGCTTCGTCAAGCCCTCCCACAATCGATTTTCGTCCCTCTCCCACGTTCTTTTTTCCTTAAAAAAATATATCAAACCACTCAAGAACCTGCCAGGTCAAACCGTCAAACTCTCCCTCTCAATCATACCGGACATCCCCTAACCTCTCCCTCCGCTGGTCGGCACTGCCTACCCCCTCTCTCCCCAATATCGCTAACGACAGGGAAGATCCGCGTCCATCAAGAGAGACCGATGCCGCCGACCATTGATGTCGTAGGGGAGATCTGCGATAGTGGAAACGTGCTCCCCTTCTGCGGTCTCGCGCCAACGACGCCCCGACGTCACCGACACGGGTGACCCAGCGATTCGCCGCCACCGCCCCGAGCTACTTTGCCAACGTCGTGGGCGTGGGCTACTGGCCTCCCAGGTACTCGACCGCCGTGCTTTTTGATTGGGCCGCCACGGTGCTGATCTGGTCGCCGCCGGTCTCGTTATAGATGCATCCTGTGCCGTCGGCGCCGACGCCTACGTTTCCCAAATTAGTTACCCCGTACTGGTCCATCCATACCCTGAGACACAGGTGCGTTCACACTTCTCATGGATCTTTGCATTAGCCTGATAGTGTTGGGATTCCGCTGTAGGTGAAGAAGTGCTTCCTATCTCGAAATTCCGCTACAGGTGAAGGGCTTCCTAGGAGATGACCAGGGATGCGCTGGAGGTGGGCGATTAAAACATAGCAGTAGCAATTTTTATAGTTGTATAATATTGTAGTAGTGTGTATGGTTCTCCTTCAATTTACATGTGCAGTTATTTTGGTCTGAGCTTTGACAAAGAATGACCTTGAAGAGGCTAAAATCTTCCCTGGGAAGTCATGCGCATTATATATGCATTTGATAAAAAAAGGCTTTAGTGAGTTGATTGTGCCCGTGAGAGGTGGCCCTGATAGTATTAGGCTTGCTGTAACATGTCATATTTAATACATAATTTTCTTTACCAACCACATGTTCACGGTTCAGATTATAAAGAATGATGACCTCAAAGACAAAGAGCTCCAAGAACTCAGTTCTGAAACTTTTGGTTAGTCTGGGTAGTGAAATATGACCCTATTAGAAATTGATTCTACCTCATTTCAGTTCTTCTCTTTTCCATTTTATCATCTACTTCACTCTAAACTAATCGTCTTATATACCTATAACTTTCACTACAAAACTACATGAGGACTATGGTCTATGGGATATCAAGCTCCTTCAGATAATTTGCACCAGTTGTTCTGGAGAATAATGTGTATGCATGGTCTACAATGGAGATTACAAGATAGATTCACTCACTCAAGATTAACCTAACATTGTCTATAATGATTTTGTATGTTATACCAACTCTCAATAATACCTATATTGTCATCACCATGATGTATGTATACCAGTTGTTTCGGAACTTGATTTTTTATAGGCTAGAGATATGCATGTAATACTGCATCGTGTGTGATGAGCTTGGATTAGGGATGCATAGATAGTGAGTGGAGAGAGAGGAAGAAGAAGAGTGATTTAACGCTAGAAAATCAACAATGCTGCTTAATGAGCATGAGGGTCGTATATATGATCGATGTTGAACCACTTGCATATTTATATCCCGTTGCAACGCACGGGTAATTACATAGTATATATATATATATATATATATATATATATATATATATATATATATATATATATATATAGGACAAATTTTCCCTACTACCGGGTGTAGTTACTCCCACTTTGGTTTCGTACGTTGTAGGTAGTATCTATTATATTGGAGAGTACGTACGTGTAGTATGTAGTATGTAAGAATGTTTGGGTAGTATATATACTATTTTGTAGCTAGTATGTACCATATTTTGAGCATACTCCTTTTTACGTACAAATATGTACGTATTTCACAAATATGATAAAAACATGGGCTTACATGCAATTTTTTCACATAACTCATTTTGGAGTATCTTAGATATAGTATATGAACATACTAAAAATGATGAAGTAGTATATATACTACCACATGGTAGTATATGAGATATGGGTGTAACTACACCCGGTAGTAGGATGTATTTTGCCTATATATATATATATATATAGGGTGGGTCTATTCTCATAACACCCTTAAGAGTCTTATTCTCCTAACAAAAACGCTTATTCTCATAACACCCCCAACCTCCACGCTGCCGCCCCTTCCCTCCCCCCTCCTTCCGCGGGAGCGGCCGGCAGCGATACCGTCCCTCCCCTCCCCGCTTTCTCCCGCGGCAGCGGCCTGGGAGCACCGCCGCCCCACCCCTCCAGGCCTTCTTCCGCGGCAGCGGCCTCGGTAGTGGCCTCGCAGCGCCATCGCCCCACCCATCCAGGCCTTCTTCCGCGGCAGCGGTCTCGGAGCGCCGCTGCCTCGCTCCACCTGACCTTCTTCTTCCACGGCATCGGCCTCGCAGATCGGCGTCGCGTCAGGATCCACTGCATTCCATCCTCCGCCAGATCCGATTTTCTGCTGCCTCGACATGGCACCAGTCAGACGAAAAAGAAGTGCTGGCAAGGCTCCTTCCTCCACCGCTAGGACCTGGATGCAAGCTTCTGCGAGGTTCGGCTCAAAAATTCCATCTCCACTGACATTGAGTCAAGTTCAAATCGCCCATGAGCTACTGAAGAAGCGTAAAGAAAAGTGGACTACACGGGTGAATGCAAGAGAGCTGCAGACGGAAACGAAGGGAACTTCCTCAAACGCAAAGACGCACTTCAACATGAGGTAAGCAGTTCACTTCTCATTCGCCATCAGTACATGAAGTTCAGTACGTCTTCAAAGCCGTTGTAGTGCGTTTACTTCAGTTCGCCGTGAGTAATGATGCAGTGAGGTTGCTTCAGTTCGACCTGTGCGATGATGCAGTCTGCCTGCATTACTTCGCAGTAACCTTTTTAAGTCAATGCAGTTCGCATCATTCAGTTCATTTCGCCTGACAATGCAGCTCGGCCGTTTTGTGCAGGAAGTTTAGTTCACCAGAAAAAAAATGCCGCGGATAAATCCCAACCCAGAGCCTCTGAACAGCATGGTGAGTCAAGCTTCTGGAAACACTGAATGGGTAACTCCTGAGATACCTCCAGGATTCTTCACTACCACCAACAGGGTGCAATACTCTCCGGAAGAAGATTTTTTCCAGGAAGAAAAGGTAGTGGAAGATGGCGACGATGTCACCTTCATGTGGGAGGGCACTCACCAACAGGATGGTGTTGATGATGACGATGACGATGACGATGGGCCAATAACAGTTCTTAAGCCAGAGTACAAGCACGAGTTCACTACATTTGGACAGCATGTCCGAACAGACAACGATCATGCTGTTGACCATGATGATGATGATGATGAGGATGATGATGATGTCCCGCCACCCCAAAAATTTCAAACCAATCCAGTGAGGCATCACCACAACACTGGATTATCACCGTGTGAACCTGCAGCACAAAACAGAGCTCCGCGTGCACCTGCAGCACAAAATAGAGCTCCGCGTGCACCTGCTGCAAAAAATAGAGCTTCGCGTGCACCTGCTGCATCAAGTTCAATGCAGCGACCACCAAGGGTGCCTCGGCCAGAAGTCAAAGGCAGGAACAAGTCTTCCTCACTGCTGCCACCACGAGATCCTCAACTACATAGTTCTGTTATAACCCCACCGTGTCCAATACAACCCAGCGAGCTGCAAATGCCATCAGATAAAAGACAATACACGCATGTAAGTTTTCTGGCCCCAAAAAATATAAATATTACAGTCCATTTAGAAAAACAGTGCACTTAAATTCCATGTGAAGTTTGGTCCAATATCTAATGCAGTTGACTCTTCAAAAAAATCTAAATAATATGCAGTGCTTTCTTACCTCGTATGCAATCCTCTTTTCTAAAACAGAACAGTACACCTAGTCTCCTAGTGTCGTACACTTAGTCTCTAACAATGTGACAAAAGGAAATTCTGTCAGAAACAAATTCAAAAGATGATGATGGAATTTTTTTCCTAACATGGTTTACCACAACGCTATCTTGCAGAATCAAAACATGCCGCCAAAACTCATACCTGCTACTGGAATGAAGTTCAGCTCGTACGACAACGCATGGGAGTTTTACAACACTTATGCAAGACATGCAGGGTTTGGCATACGGAAAAATGCACGCCACAAGACAAATCACTACATTGTCTGCTCCAGAGAAGGGAAGCACAAGTCAACTGTGGTAGAATATGACCGGAAACGTGGCAAGACATCAAAAAGTACTGGTTGCCTAGCAAGAATTAGAGTGAAAGAGGGGAAGAATGGGAGCTTTGTGATACACAAGGTTGAGCTCAAGCACAATCACAAGATGATTGAAAGCCTCGGGATGCTTTTGCACATGCACTCACACAAAAGAGATGATCCTTTGATTGACCAGTTGGTGAAGGACATGCAGTTGGACAACCACACACACGCACAGATGATGTCAACACTGTCGCGTATGTCCGGTGGTCTGCAATTCATGGGACATACTAGCCGCGACTGGGTGAACAAGTAAGCACACCACAAAACATCTCCCTTGAGCATTATTTGGGTAATTATTTACCGTTTTGATAAGATAAGTTTGCATTGTGTTTGAAATGCAGAAAACAGCAGTTTGCAAGAGAGGAGTCTCAAGATGATGTCAAGAAACTTCTAGGTTTCTTAGAGAAGATGAAGAAGATCAACCCAGAGTTCTTCTATGATTACGACGTTGATGCAGATAAACGTGTAAGAAATGTCTTCTGGGCGAACGCAAGTTGCAGAGGATCGTATGAAGATTTCGGAGACTGCGTGACATTCAACACAACATATAAAACGAATAAGTTCCACATGCCGCTGGGAGTATTTGTGGGAGTGAACCATCATCTCCAGAGCACGATCTTTGCTGTCACCCTTGTGCGAGATGAAATGATCCCGTCGTTCGAATGGGTTTTCAAAACATTCTTGAGGTGCATGAACTACAAGCTGCCAATCTGCATGCTCACAGGTACAACACAACACATGTATACTTACATTTGTTTGGTCCACTTATATTTCTTCCGTCTTTCTTGCACATGGACAACTTAATAAAAATACACTACTTGTGCCTCTCAGACCAATGTTCTTCGATGAAGGCAGCATTAAAAACTAGCCTCAAGGATACATTGCACAAGTTGTGTCGGTGGCACATCATGAAGAAGTACAAAGACCACCTTGCCTTGCTGTATAAGGCGTACGACACATTCAAGGTTGACCTCACTTCGGTGCTGAACCATCCACTAATGCCATCAGAATTTGAACGAGCATGGAAGGATCTCATGCAGAAATACAACTTGCAAAATGACGAGGTGATGAATTCGCTGTGGGATGACCGGCAAGAGTGGATATCAGCTTACTACAAGGAAGTATTTTGTGCGCGGATGACTTCCACGCAGACAAGCGAGAGTATGAACCGTATACTGAAGAAAAACTTCGTCAAAGAGAAGCATGATCTCCATCTGTTTGCTCAACAGGTGGACAAGTGCATTCAGACCAGGAGGGCCGTCGAGCACGCAGAGACAATCGGGAATGAGGTACATAAAATGTTCATCAAACTAGTAATAACTTCAAAAACAAACAATATTTCGAGTTTTGTGATGTCTAACACTAATTTTCTGATCACGCAGTCAGAGGTAAAGACGACCACCAAATTTGGATTTGAAGTCCAGCTATCCAAAATATACACAAGGGCAGTTTTTGCAGATTTCAAGGAGACACATTACCGCAACACAGCATTCAGAGCAGAGCAGTGCCCTGACAACCCAACAAAATACCTCGTTCACCACTACAACCGATCAGATGCATTTCATTGGGCAAGGCATGAATTCCAAGTGGTCGCCGATGTCGAGAACGGTGTCTACGAATGCGAGTGCAAACTGTGGACACACACAGGTACGGTTCGCTTGCATAAAAAGCTTAATTTCAGCAAGCTATGCATGAAGCTCACTTGCTTAAAAAGAAAAGTATCGTCAATTAATTTAATGCAGTTCACTTACAAAACAAAGAATTCTGTATTGTCTACAGGGCTCTTTTGCGTCCATGTGATATGCATGCTCCATCAGTTGAGGGTAGACAAGATTCTTGAAGTGTACATCTTGAAAGGATACACCAGAAACGCAAGATCAAATCCAACGTTTGACCGTAGAGACTACGAACAAACAGCACCAGATGGAACTTCACTATTTTTCCATAGAAAAACGCTAGCAGAAACAGCAATGGACCTGGCAAACAGAGGGACAAGGTCTGATGCCGGGTACCACAGAGCGTTGTCTGGTATGAGGGCACTGATCGAGGATGTTGATGTGCTGAATGAAGAAGAAGAAGCAGCGAAAATTTAGCAAGCACAGAATTCCTTGGGTGACAACAATACCGAGCAAGCGGAAGGTGCTGAACACATTGCTACTGCTCAAATCAAAAAGGAAACAATCCTTCCACCTCTTGTTTCAAACACAAAAGGGAGGAAGAAAGGGGGCGATGCAGCTCAAAAAAAGGCTGCATCCAAGGAGAAAAATGTTGAAACAAATAGTAAGCCACAGCCTGAGCTGGATAGTGATGGTAGGCCGCTGGGAATAAGAAGGTGCCTGACATGTAATGTCATCAACGGACACAATTCTAGGACATGTAAAAAAACATGAACAAGAAAACCACGGCACTGGAGATGCGCAACAGAACAGGGATGCTGCACCAAGGCAGCAGAATAATAGCCATACCAGTTCTGCTGGCAAAACTCAAAATTTGACAAAACCGAGACTCTGCAGCATCTGCAAAAAGAGGCAGAGACACAACGCGAGAACTTGCCCACAGAGGACAAGATCAGAAAATGAAGAAGAGGATGAACATGATATTGGAGAAGAAAATAGTGATGCAACCGAAGAAGAGGAGCAATTTGTTTCTGAAGAAGATCAAGACGAAGAAGAGGATGAAGAACAGAGTGAAGAAGACGAAGAACCTGAAGAAACAATGCCAATAACACCACCAAACAAAAGACAAAAAACTGAAGGGAAAGCTGTACAGAAACAAGCAACGACGACACCACATACAAAAAACAGGTTAGGAGCACGAAAGGATGCAGTTCAAAGTGGTACAAAACCAGCACCGCCATCAACCAGCACGCGAGGAAAGACAAAGACAGCAGTTCACAGCCGTGGGAAACAAAGACTGCCATCAACCACCAAGCAAGGCGTTATAAACACCACAGTGCGAAAAGAAGAAACTGCAACACCGCCAAGAACAACACGGCAAACTGCAACAAAAGACGCGCTCCAGTCGCCAAGAAGAAGCAGCAGGTTAACGACAAAATAGATACAGTTCACTATAGTAATCATATACCAGTTTGCATATCTGTAAGACTTATATAAACACGAATTCCACGCTGACTTTAAGCTTATATTACACACGAACACGAACGATCAGAGGAAAAGCTTGTCCGCCAAACCGGTCGATTACTGCAGATTTTAGTCGGGATCCCAGTAAATAAAAAAGAAACAAAGGACAACGGACGTCCAGAACCAACTAAAATCATCCCGCAGCACCCGATTGCATGCAGAACGCAAGCGACGAAGCAGTTCTCTCTCCTGGCAAATGCAGTTCTCTTTCCCTATAGGTGCAGTAAATTGTAGTTGAGGGTGCAGTTCGGTAGCCGTGCAGTGCACTTGCGTTGAACCAACTAAAACAAATACAAGTCAGGAAGTTCCGTCATACAAGTCAGGAAGTTCAGTCATGCAAGCCAGGAAGTTCGGATTAGGTAAAAAATACGCATGTCTCACAAATAGAAAACAAATACGAGTTTTTATTACAGTCCACATAACAGAGTGGGATGAAGCATTCGATACGCAAAAAGTACTTATTACAATCCACCTCAAATCTTAACCAATCACGTCAAACGTGATTTCAATAGTACGATCCCCAACTTCAAAAAAGTTTAGGACAACAACTTGATGAGACCTCAGGCCACTCTCAATGACGAATTCCTTCCAGCCTCTCTGCAGATACAGCCGCCCATCAACGCCAACACGATACTCAGCTGGTTTTGGGTGACCTTCGCCGAGAACAACTTGGAGAATACCCGCCTTCTTAAGCCTGAGATACCTAATAGCTCGATGGGGGATTTTCTACAGAAATAAAAAAACTATTAGAGGACGAACAGCAGTACGAACCACTATGCAGTGCTGACGCAAGATAGATGAAGTGCATAGTGGAGCCATAAGAAGTACAGAGCAAATGTACATGCAGCTCGTGACAGAAGTGCACAGAAGGAGTAGATGCAGTGTGGAACATGGTAATATGCAGTACAAGTCTCATTTACATGCAGTTCACATAAGGATGCATGTACTGCATATCTGATATAAAAACAAATGGTGCAAACCAATAGTGCTCATCACATATCTAGGGAATCCACATCTTCTAACCATGTAGTACATACAAAAAACCCAGCTCTATCTACACTAGCAAAACCTAAAAACAAGATACAACAACATAGTGCAATACACTTCATTAGACAAAAGAGGTACGCTTCTGAAGTGATAGTAGTTCAGACTGATGTGGGAATTATACCTAACAATAAAAGACAAAAATAATAATCAGATCAAATGAAAATTACCATCTTGTAATGAGTCTCCACATCTGTGGGCATGAGGCGATGTACAAATGGGCTGGTGCGCCCAAGGCCATGACGAAGCAGAGAAGAATGGAACTGAACGACATTGATATCGTCCAGATCCAATCCCTCGGTGAAAACTGTGCCATGCGCAAGCTGCTGCACTCGCCTAGATTGGCACAGGACCTTGCCCCTCCGGCGAGCACGCCGGGCCTCACTGCAGGCTGAGCAGTCACAGTGCGTCGGCACACCACAGCTATGGCCGCAGCAGGAGAGGTTCGCACAGCGGCCTGGCGCCATGGCAAAAAACCCTAAAAACCGAAAAGATAGAAAGGGCGCTTTGAAAGGGAGTGTGGATGCGGCTATAGGGGAAATGAACTGCAAAGGAGAGTTAAATATATAGAAGAGGGATGCAAAAGGTCTAGGCGCACCGGGAAAAAACAGAAAAATTAATGTAAGTTACGTTACCAAAAAAAAGGACAATTAATACAACTTACATTTCCAAGAAAAACGGAAGACGAGAAACCAATGTGCCTTGACTACTCAATGGAATTCTGCAACCCACACCCCGCAAACGCACCAATGCCGAAAGGTACATGCAGTTCACCATTATAGCTAATGCAGTGCACACTATGGGTGCGTGCAGAGCAGTACATGCTTAAATGAAGTACTCAAAAAACAATTGTACACGCAGTGCAGTGCGAAACGTTTGTAAAAGCAGTACACAAGGACATATTATATATATGTATATATAATTCAATAAAAGATTAAACACCTATGCAGAAAGATGCATGCAGTTCATGATACTAGCTAACGCAGTGCACACTATGGATGCGTGCAGCGCTGTACATGATTAAATGAAGTGCTAAAAGAAAATTAGTTGCATACTAAATGAAAAAAGAAGGTGACCACCCAGGTGCAACCTGGAGCAAGCCAGTCTCGTACTAAGACTACGCCCACAGAGGGACCATAGGCGAGCCCGTTCTGAGCCACAATGCTTTGGCCCAGGCACACAAGGGCCCACAGGTCAATGAGATGGGTTAGTGAGCGCCGCGCGTAAGCGCCAAATCAGTATCAAGAGGAGTTCGGTAGCGCTGCCTTGCCAGGGCTTATAAACCGGTCCTGCCCGCTCTCGGTAGGCGAGGTGGGACTAACCTTTACCACCGCATACACACAACGCAGAGCAAAGCAGCCGTGCAGGCAGGCCTACTTGGGCCGGATGTGACTTACACCCCAACAGGCCCAACACATTCTCACGGCCCAAACCCCCACCCCCCACCCCCACCCCACACATAGCGAGCAACTGCAGTTCGCTCACATAAAAATGCAGGAAGCTGCAAAGTCATAGAAGGGATGCAGTTCGTGGCGTCAAACAGTGCAGTGTGATATGTTGAAGCAAGATGTGCTGTCAGTTAAACATCGCAGTCCGTTTTCAACTAAATTGCAGTGCGGTTACCTACAAAAATTGACTACTATATTTGAACTATTTTTTTCTTCCCAAGATAGATATTAAAAATTAAAACACAACCCCACAAATTTAGATAGCTGTTATTTACAAAAACTAAAAATATATACACGGACCATGAAAAAGCAGTGCACTTGAATTTGTACGAAACACCCCTAAATTTGGGGAGAAGTTCAACATTAATTACCGATGCAGTACAGTTAAATATTTATTACATGTAAAAATATTTTCAAAAATTATATTGATTTAAACAAACATTTCAAAAAATAAGGTTTAAAAAAATAGCATCACACACAAAAAAAGAGTAAATCTGCTCCAACCAATGGCACAGGGCTGGCGTGACAAACTTGATGCCTAGTGTGCCAGGACGGCCCTGTGCAGATGGTTGGAGTAGGACCATGTGTGAGTGCCCTCAAGGGAACAAGATACTCTGGGCTAAATATCCCACCTTATAAACACCTTCACCAAGAACAAAACTACCGAGGTGGGACTAAAAAAACCTCGTCACCACGCTGCAATCATCTGCCAGGCGCGCACTGGTAAGTTCAGCCTGGGTTCAACCATCCGTCCAAATATAGATAGTCGCACGGTACAAATGCCACCATTAATTCCCCTGCAAAAATATGAGGCTTGGACGGTTGGTTTTCCCAGGCCACCTCCCGCGCCACCCACTGGGCGGTTACCACGACGGACTGCAACGGCGAGCCCATGTCCACTACCACCACTACCACGGTGAGCCCGCGTTCAACCGCCTCCCCCACGTCCCAAACCACGCCATAAAAAAACCCATTCGCCTCCATCTCTACCTCATTCCGAAAACCACCATTGCAGCTCAAACTCCACTAGCAACTACCCACAACACCTCTGTCTCAAGACCGCCATCGCTGGAGGAGCGCAATGGCGGAGGAACCGCCTGCCAAGCGACACCGTGGTGAGACGTTCGACCAGACTAGCAAGGTCGACGACGTCCAGGTCCCCGGTGGGAAGTACGACTACACCACCAAGCTCAAAGAGGTTGATCTCCACGGCAAGGAGACGCTGGAGGTCGTCTGCACTAGCAATCCAGACGAAGCCGACGAGATGATCAAGAGGCTGAGGATGAGGGGCGGCAGCTTGTATCCTAGCTTCATTGGCGTTGATGTGGAGTTTACCAGGGAAGACGAACCTCCGCAGAGGGCAGCAGTTCTGCAATTATGCGTGGAGGAACTCTGCCTGGTATACCACATCACCGCGGCCAAAGAATGGTGAACCATCCTACTCATTGAACCTCTTCATGCATCTGTTTAATTAGTACTGCATCCTGAAATTTCATTAAACTAGTACTAGTGTAGTTTCTCAACTAGATGTACTAGTGTAGTTTCTGAACTAGATGTACTAGTGCAGTTTCTGAACCTGATGTACTAGTGCAGTTTCTCAAGTAGATGCACTAGAATAGATTTTGAACCTGATGCACTAGATTAGTATCTGAAATTCTAGCAACGGATTAATTTCTGAACTTGATGTACTAGTGTAGTTTCTGATCTTGATGCACTAGTGTAGTTTCTGGACTTGATGTAGTAAAAGTAGTTTCTGAATTTGATGTAGTAAAGTAGTTTCATCAGCAAAAAAGTAAGAACTTGGTGAAGCACTAGTATATGTTTTTTTATTCAACAAAGAAAACTAAACTAGTACTAAGCAGCAGATAGATCATTGACTCAACTGTAGATACCAAAAGAAAAATAACATGGAGTACTTGAATTTAATTTCTGAACTTTGTGTACTAGTTTCTGAACTACATTCATCCATGAATTATACTATATAAGCATCTACTTCATGGATTCATCAATTGTAAACCAGAACTGAAGAATTAAATCATGAAAAAAAACACTAATCTTCAATATGTCTCTCCCCTTGCAGGCCCAAGCGCCTCCACGAGCTCCTGAAGGAGGAGAAGTTGTACACCTTTGCCAGTTTCAGCATTGAACATGACAAAAAGATGCTAAAGAACTCTGGTTTGGAGATCAACCCCAAAAACTTCATCGACATCCAGCGCGAATGGAGAGTTCCATACACCGGAAAGAAGTACGACTCTTTGGCTGATGTTGCATCCAGCGTGATCCACCCATTCTACAAGAACATGAAGAAGAAGATCAACAAGGAGGAAGACCATAAACTGTGGGGATCGGCCCGCTGCCAGAGAAACTCATCGAGTACGCAGCAATAGATGCGTACGCCACCTACGAGTCATGGAAGAAAATCGACAACATCAAACAAGGTCTGGAAAGGGCAAAACAGGAGGCAGAGGACCCCTACTACCACCTCGACTTTTAGGGATGAGGAAACATCACAATCTGGCTTCGTGTTGCTTGCGCTTGTGCTTGTCCTTCCTTTTGTTTCAAGTTCGTAGTTTGCTTTTGTTAGGTTAAACCAGTTTGCTTATGTCATGTGTGTCAGGTTGAACAAGTTTGCTTATGTCAAGTACATTGTTTGCTTATGTGGTTGAACAAGTTTGCTAGCTTGCTATTTTGTTTATCCATCATGTGAAGTTGAAGTAGCTTGTGAATGAAACTTTGTGGCTGCTCTTCAGCACTAGTTATGGAGATGCTAGTAGTCTTGGACTCTCAGTACAACTTAGTTGTGTACGCAAGTACTATCACACTAAATAGTGCCAGAAGAACACTGAAAATAAGCACGACAAAAAAGGTGCCATCACACTAAAAAAGTAAGTTCCAGCCGAGGAAAACATTCAGTACTAATAAATCATGCTTTCTAAATAGGCTAGAAATTTAACAAGTACTACAACAAAAAGGCTAAGAAGCTTCAGTTCGCATTTTATGAGCACTGACATGCTAAGGATAATAGTACCAGAACACTAGAAAGCTCAGTACAGCTTAGTTGGTACGCAAGTACTTCCATACTAAATAGTACCAGAAGAACACTGAAAATGACCACAACAAAAAAGGGACAAAAACACACTATAGAGATGTCAGTTCAACCTGAGGAGAACGTTCAGTACTATCATGCTTCAATCAAGGGAGTAAATTCACAAGCACTACAACAAAAATGCTAAAAAGAATCAGTCTGCATTACTGGACCAGCCAAGTACTAGTTTTTTATAATAAAAAATTTGACCGCCAAGGTACAGGCCGACCCTACGCAGGAGGATACTTGGACTCAAGCCCACAGCGAACCATTGGCGAATCCATCGCAAACCACACTGCGCGGGGCCAACCGACCAGGGCCCACAGGTCATGAAACAGAGAGCGAGCGCCGTGTATAAGCGCTCAAGTAAGTATATAGAGGAGTTCGACCCCTGAGCCTTGGCAACGCTTATAAACCGGTCGAGAGCCCCCTCGACTAGTGAGGTGGGACTAAACTCGCAGCGCACGTGCAGACGCCAGTGCACAGCCGAGCGGACGAGCTATTTCAGCCGAAAAAGGGCCCAATACGCCTGCGCGTTGGAAGCCTGCCTCGCCTACAAATTACACTCACCCCATAAGGCCCATTGAAGGAACTAGAGTGGGGAAAATGAATTATAAACTACAACAAAAAAGTTCAAAAACTGAATATAGAAAAGTTCAAATACATGTTCGCAGGCAATAATTTTAAAAATAAAATAAAATAAAATGAATTTAGCTCTACAGCATGACCAAAGGAATTTAAAAACGCTACAAAATAAATGATACTTTAAAAGTGGAGACCTTAATAAGCTATCTGTTAAATGTAGCTAATTTAAAACAGGCAATTTATTTTAACTTTGAAGTTCAACTACTTATATTCGAGAAGTTCCAGACATATTTATTGTATAGTCTGCTTAATTTATTCTTTAAATAAAAACTGGCTACACCTCAATTAAAAAATTTGTCGTAAATAATTTCAATGCGAGTTGACTTCAGTTCGAACAGATATAAGACAACAGTACTAGAAAACCAGGAATCAACAGTCCACTCATGCTGCATCCACATAGTACTGAGACATCAATATTTTCAAAGCCCTCTGCTGTATGAAAAACAATTCGGTCCTCACATTACTATACCATCAGTACAAAAAGACAGATGAAAATAAAATCAGTCCCACTGTTGAGAAACAACTTTGTCAAATCAGTCCTCACATTACTATACCATCAGTACAAGATTACAGCTCACTTCTCTAAAACAATGCAGTTCACCAACAGAACAGCATGCAGCCCACATATGTCAAAAACTACAGCTCACTTATGCCAAAGAATGCAGCTCACTCATGTAAACCAATGCAGTTCACTAACTGAATGCAGCCCACATATGTCAAAGATTGCAGCTCACTTATGCCAAATAGATAAAAGTGAAAAAGCTATTCAAACACATTGTCATCACACAAAATAGTTTATAAAATGCTGCGCCACACTGAGAAACATCACAATGCCGCGATGGTTATTACATAGTTGACAAGACATCCAAATCCAACATAAAAACATAAGCGTACAATGTTTTCAAGAGATAAATCGCACAAGTATCCAATCACTACACAATGATCATCAATTGTTTCATGCACCAGGAGCCAAAGCTTGAATCTCCCCAGGAAGCTCCGTCACCAAGATTTGGTTACTCGGGTTGAACACGATTGAATACAGATACTCAGAATTCCAAGCAACAATACGGGGCTGCAAACAAAAGAAAATGATGAAAATGATAACAGGGAAAAAGGAAAAGACAACCAGCCAAAAGACAGCAAGGAAAAGCTGAACTAGAACTCACGTCATTATTTTGAATATTCTCGACAACATTTTCACCATCATAGGTTGCCGCAAACTTGAGAGCATAGTGTCTACACTCATTCGGCCCTTGGAAGGGATCAGTGACGAACCTTGGTCTCTTTGCAATAACACTCCAGTTGGGCTGACTGCTTGCATTATACTGAGCCTCGCCATACACAGCCTTCATGACTTTGACCAATCTAGTGAACTGTAAATTAAAAAGCACCAAAACTACACATTTCAGGTCTCACAAAAGCAGAAACAAAAAAATAGCAAAGATTCATCTACTGGAAATAAAAGCTTTAGCTAGCGGAAATCAACAACACTCACAATTTTCTCACAATCTTTGTGGTAGGTGTTCTTTGAAGGACGATGATTCTTCCCGTATGGTAATGGGTCAAGGATGTCAATGGACTTTCGGTACCGATTCATGGTGTACAAGGAATAGTGCGACAAACTCTTGCCCTTTGTTATAATCATAGGTTTGTATAAAGGCATCATGACAAGTTTCGCAGTGAGTAAATCTTCCCCATCTCGAACATAGCTCTTGAACACTCTCTCTGCCCGTTCCACATTAAAGTTATCGGTTTCATCGCCGAAAAATGAACAGTCAAGCACAACCTGCAAAAAGGCAAAAAAGAAAATACACATGGAAAAAATATCAGTAAGCAAAGTATTGAAAAACTCAAAAAACACTATACAAAAAAGCAGGAAAAAGAAGATAAGGCATTCATATCAGTTCAAGTTAAATATACTGAACATGTGTAATTATATATATATATATAGCAGTGAGAAGTTCTATATATACTGAACAGGTGAAAAACTCAAAGTATTTCAGACAAGAAATGGTCTAATTCGTTACCGTGATGAAATATGGACTCAGCAAGATCCTATCACCAGATGTTAAATAAACATTTCTCTCAGGATCTTTCTTCCAATCATCGATAAGGAGGTCCATTACATCCCCCTCCATCAGCTGTCCGGGTGCAAAAACTTCCCAGACGCGATTGCCAGTGAATGAAGTTACACTATCATCGGTTTGAGGTATCAATGAGAATGTAGTCCTGTAGCACACACAAAACAAAAGCATGGAAAAGGAGATAAGACATTCATACCAGTTCAAGTTAAATATACTGAACAGGTGAAGTTCTATATATATAGCAGCGAGAAAAACAGAAAAAGAAAAAAGATGAAACATAATGAGGGATACTCACTCAGCATACTTCTCGCGTCCTTCATCACTAAGGAGGATATCATACAACTTGCGAGCCTTCTCCAGGTGAGGGAATTTATAAGAGTGTAGCTCCTGCACGGGGGAGCAAAACTTAATCGGAGCTCTGGGTGCACGCTTCGTGCTTGTAACATTGCCAGACTCCAACGCAGGATCCTTCCTAGCAACACCGGCTCTACGCCGCACTATTCCAGCAAGAGGGGAAACGCCCTTGGCAGCAGCGCTCCTGGTGACCCTTCCCATCTCAGCAATCTTATCAAACGCGTCATCATCACTGTCTATCAACTCGACCATGGGCTTCTTGGGTGTAACGGGGCTCTCTGAATCAGCAGCTTTAGAACCTTTGAGAGCTCCCAACCGACCCTTGATAACACCAGATCATGTCTTCTGAGGAGAACACCCTGGCTCAAATCAACAGCCACACGCTACAGCTCCAAGAACTGGCTGCCAAAGATCCTGTAGTCATGCTCCCCAAGATCCAACCACTCACCTACAACAAAAAAGGAGGAGCACAAATGGTAAGTTCAACTACAGATTTCATAAGAGTACTGGTCAAGAGGGCAAGCTGGAAACAAAAGACAAAAAGACATGCATACGTACAAGGCTCAATGCCAAACAAACCCCGGAAGTCGACCTCAAACACATCGCTAGTCGAACAGGTATACAAAAGAGTCTTTCTAATATCAGGAATATCTTCAAATGTGTAATCCAACATTTTAACAACACCATCCTCACGGCAATGATAAGACTTGCAGCTTTGTAGCATAAAAAATCCACAATCATGCCTGTTAACCAGAAAAAACAAAGGATACATTAAAAATAAAAATACATGAACACGTCAAAAATTGTGAAACTACGAATAAGAGGAACAGAAAACAACTAATAAATTTCATGAAAAGGGATACTCACGTGTTTTCCTGCCGTGGCACACGAACAAACTCGCTAGAGAAATCATCTACACGCACCGGAGAGAACGGTTTGACCCTATGTACACTGGCTTCCCTCCAGAGCCTCTTAATATTATCTGTCATGGTCCTGAAAAATCTAACCGCGTCATCCCAGGTTTCATCACGGAGTGAATCCAGGCACTCGAAGCGGCGGCACTTCAAATTGAGAATAACCAAGCACCAATGGCCAACATCTTCACCAGGTACCATGCCAGGCACAAATGCCGGCGGATCAAAAGTAGGGAAAAGAAGCTGAAAAAAAACAAGTGCAGAAGAAAATGAATTCAAGAATTATAAATGAAACTCATAAACAGCCTTCAAACAAATAATCAAGCGCGAAAAGGAAATTCATCAGTCCTAGTAGACCACCAAAACATAAGTTCTAATTGAGTAAGAACCTCAGTACAAACAAAAAATAAAAGCAGCCTACAAAAGTTTATTTAGACTACCAAAATTGCAAGGAACATATCAGTTCAACTTGATTACTACAATGAGTCCAACTCTGAACAAGAGCACACATTCTTTTATCAGTTCAGGAAAAAAAAGGATTAACAAAGGATGAGTCACGTACAAAGTCATAATTATCAGCCCCTGATCTAGTAAACCACTGCCTCACGTTGCCATTGATATTTCCATCAAGTATCTTTGTCTGTTGTACGCAACACCAAAAACAGTCAGAAAATTGACAAATAACTTATCAAACATGACGCAGAACAGTAAAGACAAACAAACCAAAAATAAAACTTAAACAAGCATTGCTCACCGTCACCCATCTGGGAACAATCAGCTTGTCAGTGCCTCGGTACTTTTCACGCAGACAATATAGAACAACATCAGCAGAATCCGAGTTGAGCATGCCACCGAGGATGAACGCAGAAGCCACCTTACCAACGCTGGCATCACATTCCTCATTTTGAAACATTGGCTTATCACTGAGCAAAAACAGAGGATGCGAAGAATCAAAACAAGTGCGATGTCAACAATAATCCGAGCAGAGAAAGGAAAATAAACAAAAATGATACAGGCACAATATGGACACAAAAATCCATCACTAACCGTTTCCCACGATTCGTACGCAACCTCGTAACAGCGAAGAAAAATGAATCAACCTTGGCAGCATTAGCACCATCTGCTTACACAAAGAAAGGAACAAACAAATAAGTTCAAACACTACAAGGGAAACACAGCCACCACATCATATATGAGAAGTACAAACAAAAAGGGGCACCAAACATTAACACAAATTCTTACCTGCACTTTCAGGGTGCGACGACGGTAAGTCCTGTGACGACAGCAAGTTGACTGCACTGTCAGGATTTGACGACAGAAAATCCTGCGACGACAGGAGCGCCTCCTGCGTCAAGGGGCTGGAAGAAATTGACATAAGTAAATCATCATCTTCGGATGGCACCTCTTCCACGCTAGACACCACAGCGTCTTCCAATGCATCACCGTAGTCAAGCCCTCCAGGCGGGAAATTTTCTGGAGGCAAATCCTCAGAATCATAACCATTATCATTCTCAGCGCTACCAACACCAGAAGATTTGCCATAAAGTATGATCGCACCACCAACATCCTCATTAGCAACCTTACCACCCAAGTCACAATCAGTGCTAAGTGGAACACCACCAGCATCACCAACACCGGTCGCCTCACGCTCAACATCACGAATCTGAAAAAGAAAAAATTCAGACAGTAAATAAAATGAGCAAAACTAACAACCAAAAAAGCCCTCAAGAGGTGCGCAAAAGGAACTTTTAAAACTACAAGAAACAGCAGGGAAAGATGCATAAAAAATAATGCAAGCACATATAACAAACCTTAGAAGCATCTGCAGCATCATCACCAACGTTGATGCTGCTAACATTCAAAGGAACATCACCGATGGGCGAATGAGACTCATCACCATCAACAGGATCCTGAACGGTAGTAACAAAGGAAAAATGAACAGGTAAGGGGGTGCGCATGAAAATTTAATAAACTTTCTAAACAGTAAAAATAAAACTAACCTTGCTCTTATCAACAGACAAATCATTCACTCCACAGTCAACAGCATCAGCCTCAACACCATGAGTGGTCTCCTGCATCAAACATAATCAAAAAACAGATGAGCAAGTTCAACAACAGTACTGATAGCAGAACAACCTAGTAAAAATTGAAAGATCAAAAACTGACTCACCTCAAGAACAAGAGAGTCGAAACCAACATCATTCTTATGGTGGTCAGAAACATTAGCCTCGGTATCATCAGCAGTCCTCCCGGCAGCAGCCTCGTTCTGCTCCATCTACTTGATAACAACATCAGCATCTTCTTCATACAGCTTGCAACGAGAGTCTTGCATAGTTCTGAAACGCTTGACAGTGTTCAACAGGCGTGCCGAGCTCTGAATAAGGTGAGCAGCACCATCACGCATATCGCTAATTAAAATTTTCTCCATCTCAACATAGTCCGACGCTTCATCAGCATTAAATCCATGACCATCAGGAAGAATGCCATCAATACGGCTCAGACGCTCAACTATAGTTGGGACCTTTTCCAGTTCAGAACGCGCATTAATAAAAATATGCTCGGCGCGATCCAACGCAAAAACAGCTACATCAATACCAAAACCTGGCCTCTGGGAAGTACTAGCCTTACTAGGGCCAGGGGGGATATCACCAGTGCCCTCAACACGGCGACCATCTCTCAACTGATCCTGCGGTGATGCAATCCTGGGAAACTGAGACGGCATCTCCAGGACTGGCCGTTTATAGATCCGAAAAAATACCACTTCCTCATGAGTTTTCCACTGGGAACGAGAAAAAAAGGTAACTAATCAATGCAACCAACAGAAAAAATATCACCTAATTAACATATTTAAAGCCTCGGTAAAACATGCTTTCACAGTTAGTGCAGTGCCAAATGTTTACACACACGGGTAATATGATGAAAACAAGAATGTCAGTTCAACAAAAAAAGGCAAGTCAGTCCCGAAGAACAAATTTAAAACTCACAAGATTCAGACTGACCAGACTAAGCAGATAACTATGTACTACACATGTACGTCCACCAAAACAGTTGCACTTTAAAAAAATGACTAAAATACCAGGATAGAAACAAAGCTCACCGGAAGCTTCCCAAACACCCACGTCCTTGGGTCTGCATTGCCTTTTCTTATTAAATCTGCATCAGCAAGATCAACAAGCTTGTCCTGGTTCATGAAACATATGCGGGGGACTCACATGTCAATGTCCGGAGCCTTGCCACGGATGAGGCAGTCAAGATACATTAATACAGGCCCTATAGCACAACCTGTGATTGCCTTCCCCAAGGTAACACCATTTTGGTACCTCACAACAACCCTTCTAAGCTCATCAACTGGCAATAATCCATATTAGCCATGTCCTCAATGACGAGGTTCTCAAACATTGCTGCCTTCCTGGAAACCCGAGTGGTTGGACTAGGCAACACGACTTTCATGAAGACAACAATAAAGAACACCCGCAGAGCCAGGTCATCTTTTTCAGGATCATTGACAAGCACCCTGAGCTTATCCCTCAAATCTTTCGTCTTGATATCCTGGCTTCTGCCGATGCCAAGATCTGATCTTAACTTCATCAGAGCTTCGTCGTATCCGTCCTCAGACGACCTTGGTGCAGAATGACCACCACGAGGGAACCCAAACAGCTGTTGTATGCCATCACTAGTGATGCGAAGCTTCTTATTCGCCTCACCCATGTCAAGAGTCATGGTATCAGGATCTATCTTCAGATACAACACTACCATCAGAGGGCGCAAAATGTTAGACTTCACCTTCCAATCAAAGATAGAACCAAAACCAGCTGCATGAACTCGGGCCACATGGCGTTCATTGAGCAAATGAGCACAAGTATCTATCTCTTTCAGCGAACATCGCACAGTTACATTCAAACGTCGTGAGTCGCCTTCATCCACAGCAACACTTTGCTTTGTTCCTCTTCTACGCTTGACCGGACTCCTCGCGCTAACAGGCTGAAAAGGAAATCAAAGAAAGCATGATTTAGGTAAATGAATCTAAAAAACAAAAGAAAACTACGAAGGTAAAAAAATGCATGAACAAGTTCAACTAATAAACCAGCTACAGTACAAATAGATATACAAGACCAAAAAATAAATAGACCAAAACCACTAACACAAATTTCAGAAAATGCATCAAGCCTCACCTGGCCAACATCACTACCAGGCCACAACTCATGCTTTGAAGTACAACTAGTACATCACATACAGTACAAACACATATATAAGAAAAGTTGAACCAAAATCATGTGAGTACCAAAAAAAAGTTGAACTAAATACTAATAAAAAGATAATAGAGATCACACAGCTTCCAGACATCAACACATTCACTATGTACCCTACTTCAGCCAAACTAGAACAAAGCAATATAACTTAATCACGACAACTAATAAACGTAGCAAAAACGCAAATACTACACACACAAAAAAATACATACCAGTGCATCTTCATCTTCAGAATTAACTTCAAGATCATCTCCTTCAAATGCAGGATCTTTAGCCTCCACACGAGCACGCTTCTTCATACCTTTGTTAACCTTTGCAGGGGGAACTTTGCGCTTCTTATTTTCCTTTAAAGAAGAGCGCTCGGGAAGAGGAGACGAAGAAGGCTTATTATATGCCAAAACTCGAGGACTCCGGCGAACAGGGGAGCCACCAATATTGCTTGGACCAATCTTGACAGCAACATTATCTGCATCGGCATTGCTATCACCAGCCTGGCAAGCAGGTTTCAAGCATGGGCTACGCCTCGGCGTGCCATCTGAATTTTGATCTACCAACTTCCTCTTCAAAACAGTTCTTTTCACCTTGACTGCATCACGAGGAAACACTTGAGTCAACCGAGTCTGCAACAAGTTCATCTTGGCAGGCATCTCAGTTCCACCAGCCCCAGGATGACCAGTACCACCAGCCTCGACAACACCTTCATCATGCCCAGCTTTCGCGCCATCCTCAGCACGTGGATGGACGCAAGCAGCCTTTTGACGCCATCACAACTCCTTTCTCTTAAGAAAATCACTCTTTTTCTTTCTTACCCTTTCATCCTCCAACTATAGTTGCAGACCAACATCATCAGCTTGAGTAACAGGCTCAGTGCCATCCACACTTTGAGACTGAGTAATTGACAACTGCAAACTCCCATCCCCATCACCAAAATTGACAGAATAAATACCATCATTAATATCCTTGACAACATCACTAATGTCCTCAGGAGCACGATGGCTATCATTCACTGCATCAACCAAATAACATAAGCACACAAAAATAAAATAAAATAAATAACACTACAGAAAGAAATACATAAGTTGAATGACAACACACGCAAACAAAAGGAATAATTGATGTAACTCAACACATTTACGTAAACAACGCTACTGAAAAGAGCAAATAACAAAGTAAGACCAGCAACACTCGCAAGTTCTTCTAGAGGATTTGATTTCTCAAAAATAGCATTCCCAAGATCTTGAAGGGGATCAGATTTGTCAGAATCAGGAGGTACTGGCACTTCAACATCTGCAACAACATAAAAGTTAGCAAAAAAAACTAGTATGCAAAAATATGATCAAGCACTCAGTTCAATCCTATGAACCATACAAGTGCACAAACATTACATTACATCAGTTCATGAACATGACCAGCAAAAAGTAAATCATACAAACAGCACAACTGGCACAACCAAGTTAAAAATGTGCACCGTTTCAACATGCTAGCAGTTCTTCTCAAACTGATACAAACTATTCAGATGGCACTAGTCAGTTCAAACTGTACATGATGTTCAGTACTACAATATAGATGGAGGTTAAAACGACCTAAAAAATACACATACCACACAATCCAGGGCAAAAATCAACAACTAGCAATATCCATACAACAACTATATGAATCACAGGACAAAAAACCTATTACACACAAGATCTAGCAAAGACCAAGCACCTAACAAAAAGAAAACTTAGGCTTAGCACAACTAATTACCTGCGTCCATATTCTTGCGACTCGGTGGCGTACCCATTGAGATCTACAAACCAGGCAACCGCTGATCTAGACCTGCAAATCACACGAGGAAAACTTAGGGTTCTTACAGCTTAGAAAGCAAGCACACCGAACAAGCAAAAATCTTACCACCAAGCAGCAAATCCGCCACCGAATCAAGATATCAGCGCGCCCCTCGCCGAAAAAAAACCACAACACAAGAAACTTCTCCTCGCGAAGACTAACAAGAACGCATGGGAGGAACAAGTTAGAAGCCAGCAAAATCAAGAGTTTGTGGGAGGGAAAGGGGAGTGGAGGGGAGAGGAAAGGAAACAACACGCCACACAAAACTTCTCCTGAAGTTCCAGCCGCCGGACAAAGCTCCCGCGGCAACAGTGGAGAAGCAGGTTCCCGCAGCAACAGAGGAGACGGAAGAGTGAAGGGGAGATGAGGGGAACTTAAGAGGAGAGTGAGAGAAAACAGTACGCCCAAAGCCCACGACCGTGCGAGAAAAAAAAAGGCCAAAGCCCACGATCTCGGGGCAGTTACTAAAACATAATAATATTAATAAAATACAATAAAAAAAACTGAAATAGTGCGTAAAAAAATAAACATTAAAGACAATCAGTTCAATCAATACTATCACAAAGGTACAATTAAATAACTTAGATAAATTATTCAAAATTAATTACAAAATTCTTATAAAAAATAATAACAATGGGAACGCCACCCCCGGCTCGGCCTTGCGCTAACGCGGCAGTGCGCTTGCTTGACAGGCGCAGTGCGGTTATTCTGTTCCCCCCCGAACAACCGCACCCCCCAACACCCCTAAGATAGATAGTGGGGTCACGGATGTGACGGACTCGCCTCAGCATGCGACGCCGCGACACGCCGCGTCGTCGCGTGCTCCGGCTCGTTCCTGGCTCGGCCTCGCCGGGGGTGGGGGAGGGGGACCCCCCCCCCCACCCCCGGCTCGGCCTCGCGCTCACGCTGCAGTGCGCTTGCTTGACAGGCGCACTGCGGTTATTCTGTTTCCCTCCCGAACAACCGCACCCCCCAACACCCCTAAGATAGATAGTGGGGTCACGGATGTGACGGACTCGCCTCAGCATGCGACGCCGCGGCACACCGCGTCGTCGCCTGCTCCGGCTCGTTCCTGGCTCGGCCTCGCCGGGGGTGGGGGAGGGGGGTCCCGACCCCCCCTCCCCCACCCCCGGCTAGGCCTCGTGCTAACGCGACAGTGCGCTTGCTTGACAGGCGCAGTGCGGTTATTCTGTCCCCCCCCCCGAACAACCGCAGCCCCCAACACCCCTAAGACAGATAGTGGGGTCACGGATGTGACGGACTCGCCTCAGCATGCGACGCCACGGCACGCCGCGTCGTCGCCTGCTCCGGCTCATTCCTGGCTTGGCCTCGCCGGGGGTGGGGGAGGGGGGTCCCGCCCCCCCCCCCCCACCCCCGGCTCGGCCTCGCGCTAACACGGCAGTGCGCTTGCTTGACAGGCGCAGTGCGGTTATTCTGTTCCCCCCCCCCCCCGAAAAACCGCACCCCCAACACCCCTAAGAGAGATAGTGGGGTCACGGGTGTGACGGACTCGCCTCAGCATGCGACGCCGCGGCACGCCGCGTCGTCGTCTGCTCCGGCTCGTTCCTGGCTCGGCCTCGCCGGGGGTGGGGGGGTCCCGACCCCCCCTTCCCCACCCCCGGCTCGGCCTCGCGCTAACGCGGCAGTGCGCTTGCTTGACAGGCGCAGTGTGGTTATTCTGTTCCCCCCCCCCCCCCGAACAACCGCACCCCCCAACACCCCTAAGATAGATAGTGGAGTCACGGATGTGACGGACTCGCCTCAGCATGCGATGCCGCGGCACGCCGCGTCGTCGCCTGCTCCGGCTCGTTCCTGGCTCGGCCTCGCACTAACGCGGCAATGCGCTTGCTTGACAGGAGCAGTGCGGTTCAATTTCTACTCCATCCCATCACGCAAACGCTAGATTAAAAAAACATGAAATCAAAAATAAAAAGTTGCAGCGGAAAAAGTCAGCCAAGAGGGGGGACTGCAGTACACTTATATACGGAAATGAAGTGCAGTTAAAAAAACAACACAGAATGTAGTGCCATTCTGCAAGCTTTTTCACCGATAAAAATAAGATAAATAAAAAGAGACGGCTACAACAGCACTGATGCACGCAGAACACACATTGAAGAACCAGATTTCACATAAAAAAATCATGTACATAAATAAAAACAGACGCTACACATGCCGTAATTGTAGCCTTCATACAAATTATTTGCAAAACATGAAATATGTTAGACAATACACAGTATACACCCTAAAACCTAGCTTTAGTCCAAATCATTAACATGTTTATGCCTAACACTGTTACTGTGAACGCGACTGCGATTGGGAAGAAAGCTCAAGGCTATCGATGAGCTCGCGGAGCTCAGGCGGCATGTCTTCAATACACAACATGTTGGAAGGATGGAAAATCAGCTGGTAAATGTACTCCGCCTTCCAATCTTCGACGGTAGGCTGAAAAAATTGAAAATGCAGATAGATGATTAAAGGACGTGACGTAAAACAAAAATTAAAATGTAAAAGAAAAAACACTACAAAAATGGGAGAAACAGAAAAGTATTACATCTTGTTTAGCAATTTTTTCGACCATACGTGTGCCGTCATACTGCTGCGACATCCTCAGAACATTGAATCCACACTCATTTGGCCCCTGTTCTAGCATGACCGGAAAAAAGGGCTTCTCTGCCAATTTAACCCAGTCAGGGTGCTTCTTCGAGTTATACAACTTTTCACCATAAACCGCCTTCATCACTAGAGTCATTCTGGTCATCTGGCAAAAGGAAAAAGGCAGCCACAAGAGCCAAAAACACACGTTACAGATCAAATAAAGAAAACATAAAACAAAAAACAGAGATGTTATATTAATAATTTTTTCTATTAAGACGATGAAACTATATGTTCTCCACACGATCTGAATTGTCCCTCTTTTAATGCATGCGAGCTCATCTACAAAAAATGGCTTTATCACTCTTTTAGCCAGGGTAGGAGGTTCGAGAAAATGCAGTTCAATGTCACAGCTATTGCAGTGCACTGTACTAACAAGTGCAGTGCTATGAGTACTAACAACGTAGTCAGGATTGGGTTATCACTCGTTTAACCAGGTTGGTGCTGCGAGAAAATGCAGTTCTATAACAGAGATACTGCAATCCACTGTACTAGCAAGTGCAGTTCTATGAGAGGTAATAATGTAGTCAGAATGGTCAAAACTTTGCCATACCAGTTCAGTGCAGTCTGCGTGGTACTCAGACCTGCGCCACTTTGTCGCTTCATCAACATTGCCAGTGTACCTCCTCGTATCATGGATATCAATGGTATCGCGATGGCGGTTCATCGTGTATAGGGAGTAATGTCCGTCCTTAGAGCGCGGCATCAAAATCTGTCGGGGGGAGATACATACGGGAAAGGGGACAACAAACAAAAATCAATGAAGTTCATTCCACACATAGCACTAGGATCACTGCTGAAAATAACTACAGAGGAAATGCAACAAAGGAAGAAGAAGAAAATGATGGACACAGTGGCCTTACTAGTTTTGCGTCGAGCAGGTTATCATCACCAACAAAAAACCTGAACTGCTCAGCCGCATGTTCTAAAATAAATGGGTTATGCACAACCGGCAACACAGGATATCCTTCTTCATTTTTCTTCACGATAGTTTCCATTTGAAGAACATACTGCATATAAAAAGAATAAAATGAGACATGCAAAAAAAGGAAAAATGCATGCACGCATGGACATAAAAAATTCAGTATGAAAGAAAAAATGCACAAAGGCAAAAAAAGATGACAGCATACACATTTACCGTGATGAATAAAGGTGTAAGTAGCACACGATCGCCAGAACGATAAACTAAACTCATGTCAGGATCTTGCTTCCAGTACTTAATGACAAAATCCATGAGATACGAGTCCATGAAAGCTCCTTTCCCAAATGTCCGAAACATATAGTCAACATTGGTTGATTCAAGATCATTAAAAGGACTTTTGACCATGAAGAGTGAGCTTGTGCGGAAAAGATATAACAAGAGACACAAACACAGATGGGGTCAAAAAATAAAGTTCAAAACAAAAACTAAACACACAAAAAGATGAAGGACAGGCACATAGATCTCACTCTTTGTATTTGGTCCTGAAATCTTGGCTGAGAATGAGATCCTTTATTTGCCTCGCCTCATTAAGATGTCTGAACCAGGAAGGCTTCAACTTCTCCATAGAGCATCTAAGCTTAACAGGCCTCTCTACTGCCCTCTTGTAGGAAACTACAACACCCTCAACACCCGTGGGACGATTGATCGCTGCACTCCTAGTCTTCTTACTGACGGGTGGCACAACCGGCGTCACGAAATCATCATCATCATCAAGATTTAATACCTCACTTGAAGAGCCAGGTGCAGCTTCCTTTCCACCAACAGGTCCAGATGCAACACCAGTGTTCACACCAACTCCAGCCAAAGAACCAGTTTTATCAGGAGAGATTTCAATAACACAATCCTCCATAGCTGCTTCAGAAACCTGGGTCTCGAAAAGTGATGTACAGCCTCCATGAAGGCCTGCATCAAAACCTGAAAAAGAGATGGGAAACAACATGGGAACACTCAGCTAACTTGTCCAGCGCCGACGAGATACCCAAGTACAACACCAGAAAAGTCAAACGCAGCTCACTAATGCACGGAAATGCAGTTCACTAAAGAACATGATGCAGCTCACTCACATAAAGGGAGTGCAGCTCACTCATCAAAAGCAGTGCAGCTCACTTATCCAAAACAATGCAGCTCACTTATACAGAAACTGAAGCTCACTCATCAAGAATCTGAAGCTTGCTAACACAACAAAATACGCAGCTCGCCACTCTCAAAAAAACGCAGTCCACTGGCACACTAAAAACTAATGCCTAAGAAAGGAAAGCAAGCAGCACACAAAAAAAGGAGGGGAATCAAGCAGTTCACAAACACAACCTTTATCTTCAAAGATTAAATGCGAAGATAGATCCAAGGAACACTTCGATGATGTGAGCCAGATGTAGAGCATGGCCTTCCTGATGTAGCCGATGTGCTCCACCCCAAACTGAGCAACTCGAATCCCATCCCATGTTTGCAAGAATTGGAACATATAGAATCCACAATCATGCCTGCAAAAGAACAAAACCATAAGTTTCACATTCATATAAAAGAACAGTTGAGGAATAGCAAGGGAGGGGGGCTACAACAAACATACTCATTTGGCTGAATTGGGACAATCACATGTTTCAACGTAAAGCCATCAAGTGTCGGAGGATTTAGCGGCTCATCAGAACTTGCGCTACCTTCTTTCCATGCACGCTTGATATTTTTAACCATCCTCCTGAAAACCCTGTTTGCTTCAACACTGCCAGGTTTATGGAGCGAGTCAAGAAATTCAAACCGCCTTTCATTCAGATTCAAGGCGACTACACAATAATGGACAACAGTTCCGCCTTCATTCGTGTTTGGAGGATCAAATGTTGCAAACAGGATCTGTTGGAAGTAAAAAATGTATATACATATAATGTTATCCTCTCAGTCATTTATGCATTACAAAAACAAAAATCAGAACACTATAAAACCAACACACACAAAATAATTCTGGACACATAAAACATTACTCGCCATATCTTTTTTATCGACACGCTCCTCAGCTCTTGACGAGAACATCAACTTCACCGCCCTGCCTACACTACCGCCATTCCAAATACTTGTCTGCCAAACAAATCAAGGCAGGAAAAGGGTGGAAAAGCATACAGGTCATCACACGGAATACAAAAAGAGAATAAAGCAACAAACAAAAGTTATGCATGCTTACACAAATATGGTACGGGACAACCATCGTCGAAGATCCCTTAAACTTATCTACCAGCAAAGAAACCCCTAAATCAACAAGGCGGGTAGTGAGCATCCCCTTCGTCCAAAAAGATTCACCATCAATGGGAATATCGCCCAACTCAGTTACAACAGCAATCAGGCCCCTAAAATTTTGTTGAAAAACTGCAACATAAGATATTATCAAAATAACAAGAATTAAAAAGGGCAAAGTCTACGATTAGAAAATACATATTAACATAAAAATTTAAGAATTCAAAAAATGTCATACTTCTTTTTGTCCTTCTGAGCCCTGGTAACAGCACTGTATAGCTCGTTGTATCTCTTGAGAAGAGCTGGATCAATGCTCGACGGAGCCACAACAGCAAGTTTGTCATCTGCAAAATATATAAAAAAAGAAACAAGTAAAAAAATGAAGTTCACTTATCAAAAAATGATATATTCCATACAGATGGTACATTAAGAAAAAAGAATTTAAAAAAATATGAAGTTCACTTGTAAAGAAAATGAAAATATGCTAGCTAGCAACTACTTTGAAAGCATTAACAAAGAAGAAGTTCATTTTATCATAAAACATGTGATATGTAGCTACCATAGTAATTAAAATGACTGACAAAAATGTCAAGTTCACTTTTTGAATCAAAATACTTGCCTTCAGTGTCAGACTCTTCGTGCTCTTGCTCTTTAGATGAGATCAAAACAGTTCCACCAGTAGGTTGCGCTGAAAGCACCATAGCCTCACTAGACTAACCTACTGCGTCAACATCAGCGTTGTCTGCATTTTGAACAGTCTGTGCAACCACAACGTCCTCA
Source organism: Elymus sibiricus (assembly GCA_039707655.1). NCBI lineage: Eukaryota > Viridiplantae > Streptophyta > Magnoliopsida > Poales > Poaceae > Elymus > Elymus sibiricus. The sequence continues at coordinate 162,522,899 of CM077664.1, forward strand.
GATAACTCACCCACACATGGCTCCACACCGAAAACACGAGGAAAACATCATCGGCAGCCAGACAAACAGGAGAACCAGCAACACTATGAACAGGAACGTTATTCTCGTGCAGCTTTTCAATATCAACATCAACATCTTCATGACGACTAGGGGCAATAGCCGGATCGGATTCCTGAGCTACAGAAGCTTCTGCGCTCTCACAAGCTGCTGATACAGAAACCCTTACACCGTCACCACCAGCAACATCGCGGTCCTCCTGGTTCACATCAACACGAACAACGCCAACCGACTCATGAACTTATGCATTTCCCTCTCCAGACTGCCAAAACATTTAAAAAAATAAGCCAACGATAACACAAATGAGCGTGAGATGAAATTAACACGACAACATGCAGCTCACTTATGTAAAACATTGCAGTTCACAACCTGAACAACATGCAGCCCACTAATGTCAAAAAATAAGACTGCAGCCTACTTGTGTAAAAGATTGCAGCTCACTTCTCTAAAACAATGCAGTTCACCAACAGAACAGCATGCAACCCACATATGTCAAAGACTGCAGCTCACTTATGCCAAAGAATGCAGCTCACTCATGTAAACCAATGCAGTTCACTAACTGAATGCAGCCCACATATGTCAAAGACTGCAGCTCACTTTTGCCAAATAATGCAGCTCACTTATGTAAAACAAATGCATTAGACCAACAATATACATACATTACAAAACAATAGTACAAAAAGTCATTCCACTAAACCTTCTCAGCTACAACATCTGGAGGGGACGACGCATCAGCCAAGTGATCGTCCTTCCCAAAGCCATCGTGAGGATCCTGGTGCGCATCACAATCTGCAGCTCCAGCCCCATCATCCTGATCAGTCCCATCGTCCTGAGATGCATGAACATCAGAAGATTCTACTCCAGCCTACAACAGAAAAAAATCACAGACACAATATAGGAAAATATATAACTGGCAAAAAAACTACAGACTCAGGAGCAGTACACATAAAACACAAATGAGGTACAAAGGACAAATAAAGGGAAAACTTACATTTTCAGCGTCAGCACCAGCATCCTGTCGGTCCATTTCTTTTAAAATGTGCTCAGCATCCTTCTCAAACCGAGCGCATTTTTCATCTTGTGACTGCTTCAACTGAGCATACGAAGACCGAATATTCGTCACCGCAATCTTCACGCCTTTAACCACACCACGATCAAAGTTGTGTGCAGCCACAATTTCTTCTTCAGGGGGGCTGTGGCCAACAGGGAAAAATCCAGCAACTGTCCTCAACCTATCACCAGAGGTTGGCAAATCTTCTGTTAACTTGATAACCTTCTGAAGAAGCTCATCAATCTCCTCGTGTTTTTTGCCGACAACAAACGTCTGATCAGAAGTGCTTCTAGTATTAGAGATCCGACCAGCCGTGAAACCCCGGGTAGGCGGCGGCTGGCTACAGATAGGCTCATGGAACCTAACAGGAATGCAAGGGCCTGCACCAGAGCTGTCACATAAAAGTGCAACTGGACGATTGTAGACAATATCACCGAATGCCTTCCACTGCAAAAAAGGAAAAGGAGGGAAAGAAGTCCACATGTGAATACTAGGAGGTTCAGATTTATCTGACAGCAAAAATAGAAAGACGATGTTCATAAAACAAGGATAACAGGAACAAAAAAACATTTAAAAAATGAATGCACTAACTGGCAGTTTCCCAAATCTGTAAGTTTCCAGATAAATCTTTCCCTTGACAATCATATCTTCGTTGTATATCTTCAACAAGTTTTTGTTTGTCAGATATGACGCACGTGGTGTCAACTTGTGCATAACTGAAAATTTGCGAAGGTTCAAGCAATCCAAATACATAATTAGTGGGACAATAGCACAACCCTCAGCGCAATTCTGCGCGCTACCTTCTGACTGCCACTTCACCACAACTACCTGGAGCTCATCAACAACAAGCTGACAAAAGTCCATCTGGGCCATAGCAGCATAATCCATGTTCTCAACCATGGCAGCGACCTTTCCCAAACGGTCAGCAGGCCCAGGGCATACCAAATTCTGATAAAGTATCAGGAAGAAAACCTTGACAGCAAGATCAACCGTCTCGGTCTCCTCGCTCTCCACTAACACCGCCAGCAGTGCAAGCAAGTCCTTAAAACCTATACTTTTTGAACGGGCAAAGCCAAGCTCATCCTTGAGGGCAGACAACAAATCATCATGGCCACTGGTAGCAAGCGTGGGAGTAGTGTGAGGTCCCATAGGAAAATCAAATATTTGATGAACAACACCACGATTGATTCGAAGAACCCTGTCAGGACCAAAGTTTATTTCCATCTTGGCAGGGTCAATAATTCCCATCAGATAGCACATAAGAATGCGGGACATTTTCTCTACTGTCAAGTTAAAGACAGCACCAAAACCAGCGTCACGAACACGATTACGGTGTGGATCTTTCAATAATCCAGTAGCTTTGCACACATTGGGGATTGACAAACGTACGGTCTTGTTAAATCGAACATCATCTCCTTCCTCGCCGTCATCTCCGGTTCTCTTCCTCTTACTAGTCTTCTTCTTCTTCTGTGTAAAGGAAGATGCAGTCCACATTAATAAATTAGGCAGATAAGAGACAAAAAAAGGTAAATAAAACAACAATGGAAGAAACAAAGGCAGCACTTCAACAAACCTTTGGAACAACATCCGCCTCCCCACCCGAGACAGCATCCTCATCTTCGTCAGCAACAACACGCGGCCACTTATGTTGACTCTTAGATGGACCACAATCTTTCCGTCTCCCAGACTTAGCATTCCTCACAACATCAGCAAGAACAAAGTCATCGTCGTCGGACTCGGGCTCATCATCAACATATGCCCGCTTCCGTTGCGTATCCTCCCCACCAGCTTCAACAGTTCTCTTACCGAGGTTCTTCTCCATGCAAGCGACACGGGGACTGCGCCGAGGAGTACTACCTTGCTCAGCAACAGAACTCAGACTCTTCTTCTGCACAACATGCTGCTTGACATTATCAAATTTCACACTCTTGGCAGCATCTGCAGCCCTCCTCTGCTTCTCCATCTCCTCATACTTCTTTATATCAATTTCAAACCTCAACAACTTCTTGTGTTTCTTCGATTCATAAGCTTGGAGCTGTGCCGGGACCATCCACTCCTGCGTAACTTGCTCTGTACCGTCAACAGATTGTGACTGTGTTTCAGACAACACGGGCCGCCTAAAGCTCTGGTCAGAGCTCACACCAACGACACCCTCTGCGAAATAATGGTCAATCAAGTGAGTAATCTCCTCAAACCCAAGCGCCCCAACAGAAAAATCAGTCGCTGCGTCGGAATGAAGTTTAACTATGGTCAGCAAGAAGTGCGCAAACGAACAAAATGCAGTTCACCTATCCATATAATGCAGTGCTTCATACAAAAAACATAATAAAGGAAAAAATATCCTTGAAAAAATCACCAAGTCCATGCTTGATCACAAAAAAAGGCTGACTAACTTCACAAAGCCATCAGCAGTTTGTACAACATCAAAAATAGCTAGTATATAAATCAAATAATAATGCACTTCACAATTCACACACACAATCATTTTGCAGTTCGCACAACATTCAATAAGCAGAACATACAATAAACAAAATAATACACACCAAAAATAGCAAGTACATAAAGAGAACAATAAAGCAGTTCACAATTCATACACAGGAATGTAGTTTACAAGAAACATAACGATACAAACAAGTTGCCAAAACTAAAATAAGGAAAAAAACAAGAACATACTAGAAGGAGGAGCCACGCTAATAGGGGAGGTTTCAATTGGTGAATTCACTTGAGGGCTAGCCTGACCACCATGATCCTTACCACCAGGACAACGCGAGCCAATCGACGAATCATAAACAGCATCATTAGGGCCAGTGCCAACTTTTTTACCTAGTGGATTCAAAAAAGCAGAAACATAATTAAATAAATGTCAGAATCTACATCATGAGAATGATGAGAACTAACACAGAAAAAACAAATCTACATGATGACCAAGATAATTAGATAAACAAGACACAAAATAAACAAGGGGAAGCAAGCAGTCCACATACCTTGATCTCCTCCATGTGCTTTGCTTGGCGAAGACATGCTGTTTGCGTCGCGAGCAAGCACGGCGTGACGAATACCAGCAACAAAAAAGAGGAAATCCGACGAAACCCTAGATACCCCTTGCTCTGCCCACGGAGCCCACGTGAGTACCTGCTTCAAATTGAGAAGAAATCGACTGCTTGCGAAAACGAACTACATCAGCAAAAAGCGCAGCCACTAAGAGAATGGAACAACTAGATGGGGGACGATCACGAACGAGGGGATGAGATGCGGACCACAACCAATGGGGATGAGCGGCGGCGGTGCAGGGACTGGGGCGGAGGGGGACGCGAAATAGAAGAATCTGAAGCAACGTATCGATAAAAGGAAACCCGGGCGTGGACGGATGCTGTGGAGGACGGCGGTTGCCGCGGGCGACGGCGGTTGCTGCAAGCGACGGCGGTTTCCATGGGGGTGGGGAGTTGCTCCGAGCGGCACTGCAAGAGAGGGAGAAGTGGGAGCGCGTGGGAGGGACGCGTGTGAGAGGCACTTGGAAGAGCTGGACAAATGGCCCGGCCCATAACGTCCCGGCTAATTTACAAGGAGCCGTACCCAGCCCATCAACAAAAACCGAAATGACAGGCCGGGCCAAAATAATTGAAGCTCACTTGAAGGGAAGCAGAAGTCCACCTGTATACAATGGAAACACTTGCAGTTCACATTTTTCATAAAAAAATTAAGTAAAAAATGCATGAAACAAGATGCAGTTTGCTCCGCACGTTAATGACGCTCGGGCAAACACATGATGCAGTGCACATAGTAAATAAAATCAGTTCCGCCGATAAAAAACAGTCCGCCCTGTCGGAAGTGGGGCTCCGGGGACCCAAAGGTTCGAACACTGGGGTGAGCTCGTTCTACTATTTCTTCCCCTACCACGGCAATGCTACGGCGAGAGCGCGCTAACGTAGGACGGGCGAGGACACAGTGGTTTACCCAGGTTCGGGCCACCTTGCGGTGTAAGACCCTACTCCTGCTTGTAGTTGGGATTATTGTGGGTGAGAGAGTTCTCGCGTACAAGGTTGAAGACGATGGGATCTCTCGTGCTCCTCTCTCCCTCTCTGTCCCCTTGCTATGGTGGATGCACTGCCCCTTTTATGCCGCCTTGGTCCTCTTCCCCCTCGAAACTCAGGCGGGAAGGGTTGCCACACTTGGCGGTTTGAAAGGGGGCAGGCGCTCAGGCTATCCTGACTAAAGGCGGTCTTCGCCTGCCAAAGCATGATCCATGACGCGCCGGTGGGCTCGGTGATGACCTCTGCCCTGCGCGCCCGCCGTCTTGGTCTTCCTTCGCCGATCGGGCAACCTTTGGGGTTGCTTTGGGGAGTAGATAGCTGGCCCTGCTTCCCTAACACAAAATAGGAAACCATCTGCATCCGTGCCTGCTGGCGCGGCCTCTGCTGTTGCGCGTCGCCGCGCGCGTCACCCACGTGATGGGCCCTAGACCGCGCGGCTGCGCCGAACGGCCTTGCCTTGTAAGCCATCGGGAGGATGCCTCGGGAGGCAGCTCGGGGGGGGGGGGCTCGGGAGGCAGCCTCGGGGGACCGCCGCGTGAGGGGGCCTCATGAGGCGGCCTCGGGTGGAGCCTCTACTGAGTCCTGCTTGCCCGCTCCCTGAGGAGGGGTCCTCGGGAGGCCGGAGCCTCGTGAGAGGGCCTCGCGAGGGGGCTGTCGGGAGGCTGGAGCCTCGTGAGGTGACTTTGCTCTGGGGCGCCCGTTGGTGGGCCGCCTATCTAGGCCTCCGCCAGGCGCCGCGCCCTGGGCCGCGGGCAGACGGGTCGTGGTACCCCGGGTTCCACAACCCCGACACTCCCGTGGACATAGCGTGTCCAAAAAAAAGACTTCCTCTAAATGAATACCCGCAAAAGAAAAAATAAAAGAGGGAGGGACCCCCCCCCACCCCTCGGGCCAAAAACTGCAGTTTGTGCAGATAAAGGATGCAGTCCATATTATTCAATAATGCAGTGTGGGCTTTTATACAAAGAAGTGCGGTTACATCTAAAATGCAGTTCGCCATCTGAATCAGGTTATTTATACGGACTACCACTTACCAAAAACATACACGTCTGGATATATAGCGGTGGTGAACAATATTAATTATGAAATTTAAAAAAAAACACGATCAAAAACCCACGATCACAGAAGACCACCACTCCGAGCAGTTGCATCGCTAAAAAGCCACGATCACATACGCAACCAAACCCACGATCTGCAGAACCGCATCGTCAGGGAGATCGTGCAGTTCATCCTTTGCCGCCATCCCGCCCTTAAATTCAGACCTCCGCCAGCACTTTCTCATCCACAACAACCGAAATCGCCATGATCGATCTCCAAAAAAAGACCAAGTTCAAGGAGGAAGAAGTTCTCCAGCCGATGGGGTTCATCAAGGAGTTCAAGGACGTGGAGGCCCACGGCAACACCAAGTTGCACGTCATCCACACCAACAACTTGAGGAAGGAGGCGACCACCATCGAGCAGTACGAACGCCACCTCCAGTTCGAGCGCCACAAGATCGTCGGAATTGATGTGGAGTACACCAATGAGGATGACGCGAAGCAGAAAGCCGCCCTCGTCCAGCTCTCCGTCGGCAAGAATCATCCGGTGCTGCTCTTCCAACGAGGATGACCCCAGGTACACGTTTGTTGGCTTCTCCATCGACAGCGACATAGAGATGTGAGGACCCACAAGTATAGGGGATCAATCGTAGTCCTTTCGATAAGTAAGAGTGTCGAACCCAACGAGGAGCAGAAGGAAATGACAAGCGGTTTTCAGCAAGGTATTTTCTGCAAGCACTGAAATTATCGGTAACGAGTAGTTTGATAGCAAGATAATTTGTAACAAGTGACAAGTAGTAATAGTAACAAAGAGTGCAGCAAGGTGGCCCAATCCTTTTTATAGCAAAGGACAAGCCGGAACGATCTCTTATAGTAAGTAAAGCGTTCTCGAGGACACATGGGAATTTCATCTAGTCACTTTCATCATGTTTGTTTGATTCGCGTTCCCTACTTTGATAATTTGATATGTGGGTGGTCCGGTGCTTGGGTGTTGTTCTTACTTGAACAAGCCTCCCACTTATGATTACCCCCGCTCGCAAGCATCCGCAACTACGAAAGAAGAATTAAGATAACTCTAATCATAGCATTAAACATATGGATCCAAATCAGCCCCTTACGGAATAGCGCATAAACTAGGGTTTAAGCTTCTGTCACTCTAGCAACCCATCATCTAATTACTACTCCACAATGCATTCCCTTAGGCCCAAATATGGTGAAGTGTCATGTAGTCGACGTTCACACGACACCACTAAGGGAATCAACAACATACATATCATCAAAATATTGAACGAATACCAAATTCACATGACTACTTATGACAAGACTTCTCCCATGTCCTCAAGAACAAAAGTAACTACTCACAAATCATAATCATGTCCAAGATCAGAGGGGTATTGAATAGCATAATAGATCTGAACATATAATCCTCCACCAAATAAACCAACTAGCATCAACTACAAGGTGTAATCAACACTACTAGCAACCCACAGGTACCAATCTGAGGTTTTGAGACAAAGATTGAATACAAGAGATGAACTAGGGTTTGAGATGAGATGGTGCTGGTGAAGATGTTGATGAAGATTAGTCCTCCCACGATGAGAGGATCGCTGGTGATGTCGATGGCGCCGATTTGCCCCTCCCGGAGGGAAGTATCCCCGGCAGAATCTCTCCGCCGGAGAGCAAAAGTGCTCCTACCCAAGTTCCGCCTCGAGACGGCGGCGCACCGTCCTGAAAGTCTTCTCTATATTTTTTCTAGGGCAAAATGACTTATATACCAGAAAATGGGGGCCAGAGGCCGGCCAGGGGCCCCACGAGGTACCAGGGCGCGCCTGGGGGGGTGGCGCGCCCTGGTGCCTCGTGGGCACCTGGGTGCCCCCTCTGGTACTTCTTTCTTCCAATATTTTTTATTTATTCCAAAATAATTCTCCGTGAAATTTCAGCTCATTTGGAGATGTGCAGAATAGGTATCTCTGACATAGCTTTTTCAGGTCCAGAATTCCAGCTGCCGGCAATCTCCCTCTTTGTGTAAACCTTGCATATTAAGAGAGAAAAAGCATTAGAATTGCTCCACAAAGTGTTATATTGATCAAAAACACTATAAATAACAGTAGCAAAACATGATGCAAAATGGACGTATTAACTCCCCCAAGCTTAGACCTCGCTTGTCCTCAAGCGAAAGCCGATATCGATAATCATGTCCGCATGTTTAGAGAGAGAGAGGTGTCGATAAAAACAAAATACGGACATAGTAGCATCATGATCATTATTATAACAGCAATATTTATTATCATAAACTTCTCATGAGCAAGTAACAATTCATCACAACAATGGAGTATAAGGCATAAACTTTCTTGAAAACTAACAAACTATATTCTCAGTCAACAATGCAATTGCAATTCATCATATTTTTAGGGAGGGTCTCATGTAGGAGCTTTTCAGCAAGTCCACATACTCAACCATCATTTAGTCTTCTATGATTGCTAACACTCACAACATATATATGGAGCAAAAAGTTTCAGCCAGACACATAGAAAGATAGGGGCTTGTGATTTCGCCTCCCAACTTATTCACCTCAAGGGTGATGTCAACAATAATAACTCATGATCACTCATATCCAACTGGATATATGTGCTTAGATCTTTCCCCACCACATGATGCTTGCAAAAGAGAAAAATAAAAAGGAAATAGAGGAGAACACTATTGACTCTTGCATAAAAAGTAAATACATAAAAGTAAAGGATAGGCCCTTCGTAGAGGGAAGCAGGGGTTGTCATGCGCTTTTTGTTGTTGGATGCAAGAGCTCTTAATGCAAATGAACGTCACATTATATTGCCCCTTGTGATAGCAACCTTTATTATGCAGTATGTCGCTTTTATTTCTTTACCATCACAAGTTCATACAAAGCTTATTTCCCTTACAATAAAAGTTCGAACATATTTAGAGGCAATTTTTATTGCTTTTTGCACCGATGACAACTTACTTGAAGGATCTTGTTCAATCCCTAGGTAGATATAGTGGACTCTCATGACATGAAACTGGGTTTAAGGGTTTTGGATGCACAAGTAGTATCTCTACTTGGTGCGGATTTTTGGCTAGCAAAGATATTGGGCAAGCACCACATGTTGGAGGATCTATAACAATATAACTTCTATGTGAATATGAACAAACATAATTCATTACATTGTCTTTCTTGTCCAACGTCAACAATTTGGCATAAAGTACTTAATGGGGGCTCACAATCATAAAAGATGTCCAAGATAGTATATTTGCATGTGAATCTTCTCTTCCCTTATTAACTTTTTCATGAATTGCATCATTGACTAATGCTATTCTTGTTAGCTTCCAATAAATTTTACCACTTATACTTTTCTTTATGTAATGTCATTACTTTCCATAAGATTAGCATATGATCTTTTTCATTATTTTCATTGCTAGGATTGGAACATGAAAGTAAAGAAGCAAAAACTCAAACTACTCTTTATTATATAACTCTCAACTCGATTACATAGATAGATAGATCACGAAGCTAACACTCGAAAATAGATCATACTAAACTTTTATTCAACTAGATCACGAAATAACTAAGGATCGAACTAAAAATAGGTAAAGATAATAAAAGTGATGGTGATACGATACCGGGGCACCTCCCCCAAGCTTGGCACAAGCCAAGGGGAGTGCCCATACCCATGTGCTCAAGTTTCCTTCTTCGGTGATGGTGGTGATGATGAAGTGGCTAGCTTGTCCTTCAGCTCAAGCAGGTACATCAATCTACGGTTGATGCTCCGAAGGGCGATGTTTTGCTCTTCCAGCAAAATAACTTCACGAGTGAGAGATGTATTCTGAACAGAAACTATTTCAAAGACTCTTAAGGCTTCAATTACGGATGGGGAGAGATGATCATATAAGGGGTGAAGTATATCTCCCTTCTCTGCGGTCTCCTCCATGGGAACCGCTTGCCCTTCTCCCGGAGCCTGGGCTCCTGCAACTTCCTCGACCTTGTCCTCCTTGCCATTGTCTTCTTCTCCCGACGACAACTCATAGTAAACCTCGCTGTAGGGGCGTTTGCCCGGTGATGGTTGCACAATGCGGTGCTTGGCACGGAGCTTTTGGGGTGCCATGGCGATCTAGATCTGTCAGAAAAATAGCACGAAACAAGAACAGAGGAGATTTCTGCGATACGGTGGTCAAAACATACGGGAGTATATATAAAGATTTTTTATCTTGCAAAACAAGTAATCCAGAAGAAAACGGAGTCGGGAAGGCTCACGTGGGGCCCACGAGCCACCAGGGCGCGCTTGGGGGGGTGGCGCGCCCTGGTGCCTCATGGGCACCAGGTGGGTCCCCTCGGCTGCTTCTTATTTTTGTATTTTTTCTAAATATTCCAAAACTGACATAAAGTATTTTTATGGAATTTTTGGAGTCGGTTTACTTATCGTATCACATACCTCTTCCTTTTCAGGGTTCTGGAGTGTTCCGGAAGGTCTCTCTTATGTATTCCTCCGGTGTAATCATTTCGATAATATTAGTTTCAACATTAATGGGGGTACCTGAAATATAGTGCTTAATTCTTTGCCCATTCACCACTCTCGGATTAGTTCCTTCGGAGTTGTTTATTTTGATGGCTCCGGAGCGATAAACTTCTTCGATGATATATGGTCCTTCCCATTTAGAAAGAAGTTTTCCGGCAAAGAATCTCAAACGAGAATTGTACAATAGAACTTGCTCACCTACTTTAAATTCCCGTTTTTGAATTCTTCTATCATGCCATCTTTTAACTTTTTCTTTAAACAATTTGGCATTTTCATAAGCTTGGGTTCTCCATTCATCTAATGAACTAATGTCAAATAACCTCTTTTCACAGGCAAGTTTAAAATCATAATTTAGTTCTTTAATTGCCCAATATGCTTTATGTTCTAACTCAAGAGGTAAATGACATGTTTTTCCATAAACCATTTTATAAGGAGACATAACCATAGGATTTTTATAAGCAGTTCTATAAGCCCATAATGCATCGTCAAGTTTCTTAGACCAATTCTTTCTAGATCTATTGACGGTTTTTTGCAAAGTTAATTTTATTTCTCTATTGCTCAATTCAACTTGACCGCTAGTTTGAGGGTGATAGGGAGATGCAATTCTATGGTTAACATCATATTTAGCAAGCAATTTACGGAATGCACCATGAATAAAATGTGAACCACCATCAGTCATTAAATATTTAGGAACTCCAAACCTTGGGAAAATAACTTCTTTAAGCATTTTAATAGAAGTGTTATGATCAGCACTACTAGTTGGAATAGCTTCTACCCACTTAGTAACGTAATCAATAGCAACTAAAATATGAGTATACCCATTGGATTTAGGAAAAGGTCCCATATAATCAAATCCCCAAACATCAAATGGTTCAACAGCAAGTGAATAATTCATAGGCATTTCCTGACGTCTACCAACATTACCAATTCTTTGACATTCATCACAAGATAGGACAAACTTACGAGCATCCTTGAAAAGAGTAGGCCAATAAAAACCAGATTGTAATACCTTGTGTGCAGTTCTGTCTCCCGCGTGGTGTCCTCCGTAAGCCTCGGAATGACACTTCTGTAGGATTTGTTCCTGTTCATGCTCAGGTATACAACGTCTAATAATACCATCTACTCCTTCTTTATAAAGATGTGAGTCATCCCAGAAGTAATGTCTTAAATCAAAGAAGAACTTTTTCTTTTGTTGGTATGTAAAGCTAGGTGGTATGTATTTAGCAACAATGTAATTAGCATAGTCTGCATACCAATGAGTATTATGAGAAGCATTTATGACAGCTAATTGTTCATCAGGAAAATCATCATTAATAGGTAGTGGGTCATCAAGAACATTTTCCATTCTAGACAAATTATCTGCTACGGGATTCTCAGCTCCCTTCCTATCAGTAATATGCAAGTCAAATTATTGTAGCAATAGAACCCACCTAATGAGTCTAGGTTTAGCATCTTTCTTTTCCATAAGACATTTAATAGCAGCATGATCGGTGTGAATAGTTACTTTAGAATCAACTATATAAGATCTGAATTTATCACATGCAAACACAACTGCTAGAAATTCTTTTTCATTAGTAGCATAATTTCTTTGGGCACTGTCTAGAGTTTTACTAGCATAATGGATAACATTTAATTTCTTATCAACTCTTTGTCCTAGAACAGCACCAACAGCATAGTCACTAGCATCACACATAATTTCAAAAGGCAAGTTCCAATCAGGTGGTTGGACAATAGGTGTAGTGGTTAAGGCTTTCTTAAGTGTTTCAAAGGCTTCTAGACAATCATCATAAAAAACAAATGGAACATCTTTTTGCAAAAGATTGGTAAGAGGCCTAGAAATTTTAGAGAAGTCTTTAATAAATCTCCTATAGAAACCAGCATGACCAAGGAAACTTCTTATACCTTTAATATCTTTAGGACATGGCATTTTCTCAATAGCGTCAACCTTAGCTTTATCAACTTCAATACCTCTTTCAGAAATTTTATGCCCCAAGACAATGCCTTCATTCACCATAAAGTGGCACTTCTCCCAATTCAAGACAAGATTAGTTTCTTCACATCTCTGCAAAACTCGATCAAGGTTGCTTAAGCAATCATCAAAAGAAGTTCCGTAAACGGAAAAATCATCCATGAACACCTCAACAATCTTTTCACAAAAGTCAGAGAATATAGCAGTCATACATCTTTGAAAGGTAGCAGGTGCATTGCATAAACCAAAAGGTATACGTCTATAAGCATAAGTTCCAAAAGGACAAGTGAAGGTGGTTTTCTCTTGATCGGGTTGTGATACGGGTATTTGAGAAAAACCGGAATAACCATCTAGGAAACAAAAGTGTGTATGCTTAGACAGTCTTTCTAACATTTGATCAATAAAAGGTAAGGGGTAATGATCTTTTCTAGTAGCTTTGTTTAATTTTCTAAAATCAATTACCATCCTATAACCAGTTACAATTCTTTGTGGAATGAGTTCATTTTTATCATTAGGAACAACGGTAATACCTCCTTTCTTAGGGACACAATGAACGGGACTTGCCCATCTACTATCAGCTATGGGATAGATTATACCTGCTTCCAGAAGCTTTAATATTTCAGTTCTTACCACCTCTTTCATCTTAGGATTTAATCGTCGTTGGTGGTCGACAACTGGTTTAGCATCAGGCTCCATATTAATTTTGTGCTAACATAGAGTGGGACTAATGCCCTTAAGATCATCAAGAGTATATCCAATAGCAGCACGGTGCTTCCTCGGAGTTTTTAGTAATCTCTTTTCTTCATGCGCTGAAAGGTTAGCACTAATAATAACAGGATATATCTTCTTTTCATCAAGATAAGCATATTTCAATGTATCAGGCAATTGCTTCAATTCAAATACAGGATCACCTTTAGGTGGAGGAGGGCCTCCAAGAGTTTCAACAGGCAAATTGTGTTTAAGGATAGGTGGTTGATCAAAGAACATTTTATCTATTTCATCTCTTTCATTCATATGCATATCGTTTTCGTGGTCTAGCAAATATTGTTCTAACGGATCAGTAGGAGGTACGGCAATAGAAGCAAGACCAATAATTTCATCTTTACTAGGCAATTCTTTATCATGAGGTTGTCTATGAAACTTGGAGAAATTAAATTCATGAGATATATCACCAAACTTGACTCGAACCTTTTCTTTAACACAATCAATTTCAACATTAACGGTATTCAAGAAGGGTCTACCAAATATAATGGGACAAAAATTATCTTGTTGTGAACCAAGTACTAAGAAATCGGTAGGGTATTTGATTTTACCACACAAGACTTCAACATATCTAACAATCCCAAGTGGTGTAATAGTATCTTTGTTCGCTAGCTTAATAGTAACATCAATATCTTCAATCTCAACAGGTGCAATATCATGCATTACTTCTTGATATAAATAAAATGGAATAGCACTCACACTAGCACCCATATCACACAAACCATGATAGCAATGATCTCCAATCTTAATAGAAATAATAGGCATGCCAACTATGGGCTTGTTCTTGTCTAACATATCTCGTTCATTTCTAACAGGTTTAGCAATTCTAGTCGCCTCCTCACAAAAGTAAATAACATGCTCATCTATATTATCGACTAAGAGATCTTTAACCATAGCAATATCAGGTTCAACTTTAATTTGTTCAGAGGGTCTAGGTGCTCTAATATTACTTTTGTTAACCACAGTTGAAGCTTTAGCATGTTCCTTAATCCTAACAGGAAAAGGTGGTTTCTCAATATAAGCAGTGGGCACAACTGGATCAACATGGTAAATAATTGTTTCTTCTTTAACACTAACGGGTTCCTCGATCTTTTCTTTAACAGGGGGATGCTATTTAAACCACTTCTCCTTAGGGAGATCAACATGAGTAGCAAATGATTCACAAAAGGAAGCTACTATCTCAGAGTCAAGTCCATATTTAGTGCCAAACTTATGAAAAACATCGGTGGCCATAAAAGATTTAACACAATTGAACTCAAGTATTATACCTGACTCATTACCTTTGTCGAATTCCCAATCTTTAGAGTTGCGTTTAATTCTTTCCAGAAGATCCCATCTGAATTCAATAGTTTTCTTTATAAAGGAGCCGATCGAAGAAGAATCGAGCACAGTTTGATTATCATGAGAAAGCCGAGCATAAAAATTCTGTAAGATAATTTCTTTTGAGAGCTCATGGTTGGGGCATGTGTACATCATGTACTTAAGCCTCCCCCAAGCTTGAGCGATGCTTTATCCTTCACGAGGCCAAAAATTATATATATAATTTCGATCACGATGAACCAAATGCATAGGGTAAAATTTCTGATGGAATTCTAGTTTCAATCGGTTCCAGTCCCATGTATCAGTATCATCACATAGCCTATACCACATCAATGCCTTTCCCTCCAAAGATAAAGGGAATACTTTCTTCTTAACTCCATCTCCGGATAAACCTGCAAGCTTAAACAATCCACAAATTTCATCCACATAGATTAAGTGCATATCAGGACGTACTGTTCCATCTCCTGCATAAGGATTAGCTAGCAGTTTCTCTATCATACCCGGAGGAATTTCATAATAAATATTTTCAGTAGGTGCAGTAGGTTGAGGAGCAACTATTTGTGTTTCCGGTCGAGGTGAAGATACCCCAAACAAACCCCTCAAAGGATTACTTTCCATAGTGACAAGTGACAGTAAATTTCAGCACGTAATATAAATGTTTCCTTACCAAATTCCACTCACCAAAGGTGCTTGACTCCCCGGCAACGGCGCCAAAAAAGAGTCTTGATGACCCACAAGTATAGGGGATCAATCATAGTCCTTTCGATAAGTAAGAGTGTCGAACCCAATGAGGAGCAGAAGGAAATGACAAGCGGTTTTCAACAAGGTATTTTCTGCAAGCACTGAAATTATCGGTAACGAGTAGTTTGATAGCAAGATAATTTGTAACAAGTGACGAGTAGCAATAGTAACAAAGAGTGCAGCAAGGTGGCCCAATCCTTTTTATAGCAAAGGACAAGCCGGAACGATCTCTTATAGTAAGTAAAGCGTTCTCGAGGACACATGGGAATTTCATCTAGTCACTTTCATCATGTTTGATTGATTCGCGTTCGCTACTTTGATAATTTGATATGTGGGTGGACCGGTGCTTGGGTGCTGTTCTTACTTGAACAAGCCTCCCACTTATGATTACCCTCTCTCACAAGCATCCGCAACTACGAAAGAAGAATTAAGATAACTCTAGCCATAGTTTTAAACATATGGATCCAAATCAACCCCTTACGGAATAGCGCATAAACTAGGGTTTAAGCTTCTGTCACTCTAGCAACCCATCATCTAATTACTACTCCACAATGCATTCCCTTAGGCCCAAAGATGGTGAAATGTCATGTAGTCGACGTTCACACGACACCACTAAGGGAATCAACAACATACATATCATCAAAATATCGAACAAATACCAAATTCACATGACTACTTATGACAAGACTTCTCCCATGTCCTCAAGAACAAAAGTAACTACTCACAAATCATAATCATGTCCAAGATTAGAGGGGTATTAAATAGCATAATAGATCTGAACATATAATCCTCCACCAAATAAACCAACTAGCATCAACTACAAGGTGTAATCAACACTACTAGCAACCCACAGGTACCAATCTGAGGTTTTGAGACAAAGATTGAATACAAGAGATGAATTAGGGTTTGAGATGAGATGGTGCTGGTGAAGATGTTGATGAAGATTAGTCCTCCCATGATGAGAGGATAGCTGGTGATGTCGATGGCGACGATTTCCCCCTCCCGAAGGGAAGTATCCCCGGCAGAATCTCTCCCCCGGAGAGCAAAAGTGCTCCTGCCCAAGTTCCGCCTCGAGACGGCGGCGCACCGTCCCGAAAGTCTTCTCTATATTTTTTCTAGGGCAAAATGACTTATATACCAGAAAATGGGGGCCATAGGCCGGCCAGGGGCCCCACGAGGTACCAGGGCGCGCCTGGGGGGGTGGCGCGCCCTGGTGCCTCGTGGGCACCTGGGTGGCCCCCTCTGGTACTTCTTTCTTCCAATATTTTTTATTTATTCCAAAATAATTCTCCGTGAAATTTCAGCTCATTTGGAGATGTGCAGAATAGGTATCTCTGACATAGCTTTTTCAGGTCCAGAATTCCAGCTGCCCGCAATCTCCCTCTTTGTGTAAACCTTGCATATTAAGAGAGAAAAGGCATTAGAATTGCTCCACAAAGTGTTATATTGATCAAAAACACTATAAATAACAGTAGCAAAACATGATGCAAAATAGACGTATCAAGATGCTCGACCGCGTCAGGCTGCACATTGCCCACTTCGTCGACATCCAGAAGGAATGGAGGGTGCCTACAACGACCAAGCCGCTGGACTCCCTTGCAGACGTCTCCGGCATCCTCATCGACGACTACTACAACAACATGAAGAAGAAACTGACCAACGCAGAACATAGCCGCTGGCAGTGCATGCCCCTGACCATGAGTCACATCGAGTACGCGGCAAAGGACGCTTACGCCGTGTACGAGATATGGAGCCACCTCACCATCATCCAGGAAGGGTTTCGCCGGGCAAAGCTCGAGAAGCAGCAGTCCAGGAAGCGCGCCAGGACGTCCTGGGGCAACTACGACTACTGAAGGAGGTGTTGCTGACCAAGAATGTATCTAGAAGATTGCTCGTACCATTTTAGATTTCTCATCAGATTTCCCCTCTCTCAAGTTTGTAGTTTGCTTGTGGTAAAATTAGGTTTGCTTGTGTTGTAGTTTGCTTTGAAATCATGCAGTTTGCTTTGTAATCATGCAGTTTGCTTATCTTATGAACAAGTATATTTCCAGTACATTGTTGCAGTTCTCTGTTAGAATATACTGCAGTGCACTAAAAATATAAACATAGCAGCGATAGTATGTCATTAGGGTACCGCACAAGGCAGGTGCACATAGCAGTGCACAAACGGACGAGCATGCAGTGCACAAATGAAGATCCATGCAGTGCACAACCATCATGAAGGGACATGCAGTACAGAATGTTCTTAAATGAAGTGCACAACGACCTAACAAAGCAGTGCACACACGCATCGAACATACGAAAAAATAAAAAAATGACCGCCTAGGTGCAACCTGGTCCCAGCGAGTCTCGTACTGAGTCAGCATGCATGGGGACAAGCACATCAGGGCCCACAGGTCATAGTGATAGGGGACAGAG
This sequence comes from Elymus sibiricus, assembly GCA_039707655.1. Lineage (NCBI taxonomy): Eukaryota > Viridiplantae > Streptophyta > Magnoliopsida > Poales > Poaceae > Elymus > Elymus sibiricus. The sequence goes on from CM077664.1 coordinate 162,540,814, forward strand.
CGCCGTGTGTGAGCGCACAATAAGTGTTACAAGGAGTTCGGAAGGGTTGCCTCGCTTGGGCTTATAAACCGGTCGTGCCCGCCCTCGGCGGGCGAGGTGGGACTAAACTTTAACGCATACTGACTGCACTGAGCGAAGCAACCGTGTAGGTAGGTAGACTTGGGCCGGATGTGACTTACCACCCAAAAGGCCCAACAGACTCTCACATTCCACGGCCCAATAAAAAAACAAACACTCGAAAAATAAAAAAGAATACCATTACTATGCGTTTATCACCAACAACAAAAATAAATGCATAACCACAACAAAAAAATGTGGGGGGGACCCCCCCCCCCCAACTGCAGTTCTTTCACATAAAAAATGCAGGCCGCCAGATATCACATCAGAAATGCAGTCCGCCAAATTCAATAATGCAGTACGTTAACATCAAAGAAGCAGTGCTATTGTTAACAAAAAATGCAGTACAGTATATTGATCATATTACATCTACCGCCTACCACCTACCACACCACTTATTACTTTTTATTACCGTTGACTAATCAGCCAGCCATACTTGCTCCATAAAACCTATCCATCCGGGCTCCCAACTAACAGAACTAATCCGTCTCCTTCCTATCTCCAAATCAAGATCTAGGGTTCCGCCCATTCTCCTCCTCCTATTTGCCTCTGCCCTGCCGTGCCATGGACTGCTCATGTGGCTGCTTGGCAAGGATGGTGCCGATAGCGGAGGCATGTGTGTACCATGGAGGTGTGGAGCTCACGGAGACTCAGCGGTGCAGCCAGCTCGAGTGCCTGCTGACCACCAACCGCGGGTTTTGGGCACCATTTCTATATCGTCTCACGCCTGTAGACCTCGAGGAATCATGGGTGTGTGTTTCCCCTCCTGGTCTTATTTACTTTTTAGGTTCCAAATCCACATCTGAACGTATGTTTCCGTCAGTTAGCTTAGTCTTATCAATACCCAGATCTGCATTTTTGTTCAGATTAGTCAGTAATTAAACACTACATGGTTCTACGTATATTTCTTCAGTCTAGGTCAGGTGTGCACTAGTTTGAACGAACCTGAACAAACAATCAGCAACACCCAAATCAAAAAGCAGTTCCCTCACCCAGCATTGCAGTGCTCTTGCTTTCCTAAAGCAGTGCAGTACCATTAAGCATGCAGTGCGAAAGTGTTAGCAGAATAGTATATATTGTAGTAAAGTTACTAGTCAGGTCCATATATATTTCAGTTCATATATTGAACCTGTTTTTCTTACTAGTAGTCATATATCCATGCATATTTCAGTTCATGTATATAGATTATGTTCAGATATAGCAAAATTGTCAGGTGTTTACCTTTTCGTTCAAAATGCATGCCAAATTGCAGAAAGTGCCATCCGCAATATGGTTTCCTGCTGCAAGTTCAGGGAAGCTTATTCTGGAGACAGAGCACAAGAATGGGTATGACTATATGCAAGCTGACTACCACATTGACTCTGATGGCTGCATTAACATAACTGCTGGCTGGAAGAAGTTTGTCTCCGGGAACGGATTCGAGGCCGGAGAAGTGGTAATGGTGATGTTCTACAGGGAAAAAGGATCTCCGTTGTTTAGAATATTTGCACTGTAGGCTGTCTAAGTTGAAGCAAAGCCGCATGTGGCATCTATACAATGTTTGCTTATGATGTATGTTTTTTAAATTATGTCTACCAGACGCTGCAACTCTATGTTCTTCAGACTGTCATAACGGACCCTTTTTTAGTGCATGTGAGCTCATCTGCAAAAATTTACAACCATGCTACAAGTTGCCATAGAAAATGCAGATTATATACATTACATATATTGCAGTGCAGTGCACTATACTAAGTATTGCAGCTCTCTTAGTGATATCAATGCAGTGCGAATGTTCGAAAACTTTGCAATAACCATCCGAAACAAACAAAGCTCGAAAACTTGACATCTATGCAGTTCTCTTATAAACATTAATGCAGTACGCGGATCAATAATTTGCAGTTCACTACACACCACAATGCAGTTTCAAAGATGCAAATCTCAGAAGCTGTCTTGTAAACTACAGTGCAGTTCCACAGGTGTAGTCCGCTATCTTCAATCATGCAGTACGCTTCAAAAAAACGAAAGAAGTGCAAAAATTAAAACACAACAGATGATGAAACATACGTGGAACCAATCATGCTTCACACATTAAGTCGCAGCTCAATCGCACACACAAAATATTAGTGCAATTGCTCAATTTCAAAACAGATGGCGCAACCAACACATTCAACCATCACGGGTACAAAAAACCAACGGGTGAACAAAACACGACATTCTCTAAATTATTAGTAAAAAAATCGATTGAAAGGAAAATCTGAAGATTTGAAACAGAAGAAACAAACTAACTCGTAGATTCAAACCGCATCAACGCGCAAGAACAAAAATAATAAAAAAATGCAGAGGAGCGCACGAAGCACATCCCGACAGCCAAATTGATCTGGGTAAAATTGACACCGGATAACTCGTAAGGGAACAGATTGAAGCAAATTAGAAGCGATTAAACAAACACAAGAGACGAATTCTTACCTGCAAAAACGAATCAAACCGGAGAACACCCGCATCAGAGACGAACACGAACGAACAGAGGAAGCTCATCCCGCTAAATCGCTCGATTTATGAAGATTCGAATGCGGATTACATTAAATGTCAAATAATAAAGGTCCACGGGCATCAAAAGACACCTAAAAACGACCCGCAACACCCGATTACACCAAGGACGCTCCACCGAATAAGCAGTACACTCTGTCAGAAACGCAGTGCACTTAGTTTTTCAATGACGTGCGCTTGCGTGGAGGATGCAGTTCGGAAGTGTTAGCAGAATAACTATTCTCATAATATTAGGAGAATAGACCGGCTGTATATTATATATATATATATAGACAAATTTTCCCTACTACCGGGTGTAGTTACTCCCACTTTGGTTTCGTACGTTGTAAGTAGTATCTATTATATTGGAGAGCACGTACGTGTGGTATGTAAGAATGTTTGGGTAGTATATATACTATTTTGTTGGTAGTATGTATCATATTTTGAGCATACTCCTTTTTACGTACAAATATGTACGTATTTCACAAATATGATAAAAACATGGGCTTACATGCAATTTTTTCACATAACTCGTTTTGGAGTATCTTAGATATAGTATGTGAACATACTAAAAATGATAAAGTAGTATATATACTATCACATGGTAGTATATGAGATATGTGTGTAACTACACCCGGTAGTAGGATGTATTTTGCCTATATATATATATATATATATAGGACTCCTATTTTATACTCCCAGGAGTATGTACTCCCACTCTTAGCGGATAGGCTTAATGGATCCAATAACTAGAACCACCTAGCCGAACTTGTAGATTAGTTAGAACGTCCAACAACTTTTTTTGATTGGGTTAGCTACACCCTACAAGTTAGGAACAACCACGCGTCCTTCAAACGTTTATTAACTACTAGCACATATGCCCGTGCGTTGCAACGGGAGATAAAAAAATAGCACACACCTCTAGTTTGATAAGCTTGCTTAAGGTCCTCCACAGATCCACATACTCTATTTTGACATGTCGAACAATGGATCGATTGAGGGTAGGGTTTTTCAAGATGACCATGCATAGCTACGGATCATTGTACGGACCATGGATCGTAGTGGTGAAAAAGTTGTACCTATGCTTTCTAGCAACGCCTCATTTTTTTGGCACTCCGCTCGGTTGGATGGCCCTATGACTAATGGAATTAACTTATTTTCATTCTGTAAAAGAAAGGAAGATTCAGTTTCATTCTTTCTCCACAAACCCTTGTATATGATGTGGTGGTCCTGGTTATATGTGTTCATGAAATTATCAACCAAAGGCAAAAAGAAGCATATGAAGCAAGGCACCTAAACTGACTTTAATTTGTAGTATAATATAAACCAATTAAGTATAAGCTTGCTTTTCTCTTATTAAGAAATCCGATTATCTGGACTCCGGGAGTACTATTACGTTCCTTGCTAGAAATAAGGCCACCGTTCGCGTTTGCTTTTCCATTGGCCGTTGGAACTTGCATGCATGTATTGATTGGTCGTCCGCACCCAGGCTCCTTCCTTTTTCTTCCTCTTGCTAATTTATTTTATTATTGGCACGTGAGGCACCCAGGATATTTTCTTTGGTACTTATGCATGTGTCAGCCATCCTCTATCTATTGATGTTGATGCCGACTTCCTCTGTCAGTATATAACTTGGTGGGATCTTTTGTTAAAAAACGATGTGGGATTATTACTTAGAGAACAAATGATGACTTTTAGCAAACGTAGTGGCCAGCCCAGTTGGCGGCAGCCATAGGCTGGGTGTGTCGTCGCGAGTCAGATTCCGTCATGGCGCAGTTCTTTTTTCTCTCAGGCCCAGTGTAAAACCGAGGCCCAATAACAGTTGAAAAAAAACGATGACCTATAGCACATGCAATTAGCCATCTCAGTTGGCAGTAGCCTCAAACGTGAGATGCGTGGTCACGAGTTTGACTACATCACAATGCAATATTTTTTTTCTCTAACCCCAAATATAACAACAGCGTGGAACCGAGGCCCAAGGCAGGGAGGATTGGTCGGCTGGGCCGCTGCGCTAGATGGACCACCTCGCTGGCTAGTTAATTTTGCCTCAAAAAACAAAACAAAATAGTACCACCTCGGATAGAAAAAAAATCAAACGGACCTAAGCGGGACGAAACCAAGAATATCAATTTGATTTATTAGTAAAAATAAAATATATATATATATATAAATATATATATATATATATATATATATAATAATATATATATATATATATTATAATAATATATATATATTATATAGTAGCAAAAGATGCCCGTGCGTTACAACAGAAGAAAAACAATATCACACATCTCTGACAAGTATTGTTTAAGACTTCACGAATGAGCACCTCTCTATTTCAGCACGATCTCATTTTCAAAATAATATCTAGCTCAATTTTATTAGGTCAGATTCTAACTGGTCAATTCTTTTTTTTTTGTGATAAACGATTTAATTCCTCTAAAAAATTATTAATATTTTTTTATTCCTTTGAATAGTAAGGCATATCTTTTATGATGCTTGGATTGGATGGTGAACTTCAAAAATTCACGTCATCTCTTCTTCCTAACGTCTACCCCTTTCCTAGTCTCATGAAGAAGAGATCTTTTTTTGATTATGAAGTTGGCATCAGTAGAAAGCACCCAGACGCATGGGCATGTGATCACTCTTAATAACCTCAGACCACCGTTACATCAACATCCAATTGTTTTCAGTCTGCTACACAAATTAACTTTTTTGGAATAGTAAATAAATATTATAAGATTGTTTCCAGTCTACAAAAAACTATCTAACTACTGGCTGAGATGAATTGCTGAAAAATCTAGGAGAACTATCCGATTGAAGCTATCAAAAATGATTTGCGAAGATGTTGTATGTCAAGTTGGCAAAAGAGAATAAAATCATCCAGTAGTTTGGTTCACATGAAATAAATCCACATATTTGGCATGTTGCGGACGGTTTACCTTTGTTAACTAAGAAATTGATATTACCAAATCGTTGTATTTTTTCGTCAAAGAAAAGCAAACAAAATCTTACCAAAAGGAGGTTACGTTCTGCAAAGAAAGAGTAATATGAGATTACTTACAGAGAAGGAGAAATCTGATCTCAAAAGAACAATGCCATGCAGCGACATTGATAAACTAAGCAGCTGATTTACTTCGTAAGTAAGCACACTGATAGGTAGTAACATCAAGGTATTTTACCGTCATACACTTGAAATTAGTAAAGCACCTCGAATACCGTCAATTTCCTTGAATACTTGATAGCTAGTGCACTTTTAATTAAAATAGGCAAGACAGCGTCAATTCCTTTTATTCCAAATTCATCTGTCCTTTCCTTTAATTTGCAGCTGATTTACTTCGTAAGTAAGCACACTGATAGGTAGTAACATCAAGGTATTTTACCGTCATACACTTGAAATTAGTAAAGCATCTCGAACACCGTCAATTTCCTTGAATACTTGATAGCTAGTGCACTTTTAATTAAAATAGGCAAGACAGCGTCAATTCCTTTTATTCCAAATTCATCTGTCCTTTCCTTTAATTTGCAGCATGTATATACACATAATCCATCTTTCCTTTAATATGCAGCGTACATACCTTCTAAATTTGATCCTTCCTTTAATTTAAATAGCCAAGACAGCCTCAGTTCCTTTTTACACCTGAAATTCATCGTTCCTTTAATACCTCCCGAAATCAAGCTGCCTCAAATTGAAATACCCAAGAAAACCTCAAATCCAGCAGCGTCCACCATTCCTCCCTGAGATCCATCTTTGTTTCCTTTATGATTTGGAGCATGCACAATTCACTCCTCGTAAATCCCTCTTTCCTTTAATTTCGGGTCTTTTTACGCGTCCTGCTCATATTTGGGCAACTCTCTACTGTATATAAATTGATGAAAATGGCTTTGAAGGAGCGATGTGGGACTAATAAATATGAAGTATCATTGCTCGTTTGGTATATAAATTCCCATGTTCGTACGAGAACATTGGTAGTCTAGATGGTTCGTGCCTCGAAGCTATAGTCGAGCCACCAGGTTTCGACTCCGGGTTGACCGCATCTATTTACGCTACTTCCAAATCGTTGCTTTTTTTTGAAAAAAAAGTGCGGACCAGGCCCATGCGGGTGACAGGCGGAGTGGGCCGAATTCCCCTCGCGTGCAAGATATTTTTGCTACCCGGGGTCGCCAGAAACCTTAATAGTGGGCCTGATTCGCTGGGCCGAACCAAAGTAACGTACGCTGGTTCGAACCAAAGTAATGTACGATGGTAAAAAAGGTGAACGGACGAAACGGACGAAAATCAGAGGGTAAGAAGCAATCCGTGTTTTATTATTATTATATTATTATTATATTATATTATATTATATATATATATATATAATATATATATATATATATATACTAGCAAAAGAGCCCGTGCGTTGCAACGGGAGAGAAAATAACACACGCTCTTACCCGAATAACCATGACTCAAGACCCTAATAGGTCCACGTCCTTTATTTTCACATGGCATCACATTTGTGTTGCCGACAGTGGCCTCAGTGCTCACATAACGAAAACGCGTTTGAATGTGGTCAGTCCTAAGGCATCTCTATCTCGCGCGCGCGCACGCACACTCGCTTGGAATAAGAAGAGAAATATGTTGTTTTCCCCCGCGAGGTTTTTCAGAGTTGTGCATGCGTGGTAATCGATGTTTTCTTTCCTCTCAATCTGGTTTTAATGGGTGTTTATTTGCAATTCGGATCACCGCCGGTACGAAAGAACAATGGACCGTGCACTATAGATTAAGTGTGCACCAAAAATAATATTTTAAAAATATTTAACAGTTAAAAATAACATCATATTTAGATTCTACATATTTTTCTAATCAAATTTCATATATAACATGTTAAAATCGGAGTTACGGTTTAAAAGATATGGATAATTTTGTTTTAGATAAACTGCGGATTGATTAACCGAAAAGTCAGGGGGTTTTCTGTTAAAACAAAAAAAACGATTCGGCTGACTTAAATATGGACGGCGGTTTGATTACTTGAAATGTCAGGGGGTTTTCTGAGAAAATGCAAAATAACGGTTCGGCCGCGACTTAAACGTGTACTGCGGGTTCAATAAACAAAAAACATAAGGACTTTTTCGCAAAAAAGGGCGACGACGGTGAGCCGACAGAAACACTCCGTGCTTTATTATTAGGTAAAGATTATATTATTATTATTATTATATTATATATATATATAATATATATATATATACTAGCAAACATGCCCGTGCGTTGCAACGGGAGAAAAAAATTACATATTTCTACCATAATAAGCATGTCTCAATAATACCTCTAGCACTACGTCCATCTGCTTTGTCCACGCATGACTCGGACTGTACCGCGAAAGTTTGGTTAATATTTGGCATGAACAGCTACGCTGCCAAGGGACGTCAGGTAGTTGATGTAAACGACACGCTCACCAAAACGTCGACGATATGGAAGCCATGGGAGCAGGCAGGACCGCTGGTGTTAGGTGCTCTTGGTTTGGCCGGTGTGGTTTTTTTCTTTGTGCATACTTACGGCCGATTGAAGGAGAAACAGGGCAGGGCAGCTCACAAGTCCCGAGAATCACGAACGAACCCACCTTTGGAGTAGCACAAGAAAAAAAATCAAGCGAGTCATGCTAAAAGATGGAATCATGGATAAGCCCGAGTAGCGCAAGGAAAAACTCAAGCTAGTCGAACCTCACGTATGAAGCTAGCTCCCCGGCAACATATTGACGCCGATCAGCCGGTGCACACCGGAGCGAATGGACGGCACATCTTGAATCGTCTCCGCAGAGGGGAGAAGGAGTTACCGGTGACTGTCGCTTGCATGTCCTCCCGTTCGTTGAAGTCATGGTGCTCTAGGTCTGCTGCTTGGAGACAATGGATTTGGCATCGTTCATATCTCCGGCAAGAATGTTCACGCAGGTCAGCCGGTGCACACCAGAGCGAATAAACGGCGCGCCTTGAATCCTCTAGGCAGAGGGGAGGAGGAGATGGCTGTGACTGCCGCTTGATGTCCTCCCGATGAGTATGTCCTCTTTTCCCGGGTCTTTCTCGTTTTTATTGCCACGTGACACCACCTTTGGAATTTGTAAACGTCTTTCCTTCCTCTAGCATAAATGAGACCGAAAATGCCTTCTCTCTTAGAGATTTTCACTTGCTGATTTCGTAACTCGCAGAAGTATATAAATTGGTGAAGTTTGATGTAAAAATGCAATATGGGCCTATTTAATTTAATAACAAAGCATGATTTATTTTTTTGTGACAGGTAAATCTGGATTATGTGATAGCACCCTTTAGGCCCAGCTCGGCCCAAGCAAAAAGAAAAATCAAAAACTGTGGTCGCGGCCCAGGGCGGCTAAAGGAAAATATAGCGAAACACTTTAACATTTCAATTGTATGTTTGTTGGCGTGGTGGCAAGGCACTATCTTTTGATTGCATGGGTTGTGGGTTCGACTCCCAGGTCCAACATACTTACGGAGGGAGTATTTTTTTAGCTTATCAACGGAGGAAGCAAAGAGGCCGAGGCGAACCAACAAACCACGCTGCCAAACGTTTTTAATTTAGGACCCAAACAATAGTACCACCTCGGATACAACAAAACCTCATCAGATAGAAAAAAAAATCATCTAAGCGGGACGAAACCAAGAATATCACCTTGCTTTATATTAGTATATATATATATATATATATATATATATATATATATATATATATATATATATATAGACTAGCAAACATGCCCGTGCGTTGCAACGGGTACAAAATAAATATGTGCCTAGAAATGTGAAACCAGTTTGCCACTTAGGTAACTTTGAAAGTAGCAAAATAATATTGAAAGTACTCAAAGGTACAATTTCTATGCCATGTTGATGGGCCAATCTCATATTCACAAGAAAACATGTTCTAGCATCCCCCTTCGCGAGCCTCTGTATGTGCCGACTTGAAATTTTGCAGACTTGTAATGATGGTGGGCGTCACTCTTCTCTCAACTACACTTGGTGCATGCACCATCCCCACACTCATGCTCCCTAGCACAACGCACGTGCTTCGCCAGAGAGAAAAACACCGGTTCCTATGAACCACGGTTGGCTAGGTCAAGGAACTGTCCCGCATAGTCAACACCAAGTTTAGGAATAATGAGGTCTGACATGAAAGGTAAGTTTATGAATAAGTTCAGGTTTACACATTGCATCAAGCATTTGAAAGTAATATAGCAAATGCGAATCATTTTGTCTTAAAAATAAATTTGTACCTGAATAAACAAATGTTAATGACATGAAAACAAATAATGAAACATCGTTATCAAAAGCAAATTAGCAAATCAAAGAAGTGATAGATAAGATGCAATCCTAGGAAATTAATTATAAAAATATTAGAATCTAGTTGTTAAATTTTAAATCCACCGTAAAAAAAAAGGAAATGTTGACAGACTCTAGTTGATCTCCGATCAGCTGCTTGCTTTGAACTCGTGTGTTCTTTTTTCGCAAAAAAAAAGAACTCGTGTGTTCTTTTTCCTGGCGACTTTCGTGGTTGTGTGCCATGTTGTTTCCATACTGTGGGGAGGACGCACTTGTGCATATGGGCGACGGCCTGTTCACACCATCTTTCATTCGGACCCCCGGGATTAATGCCCCCCAATTGATGATGACGTGAAGTCCTCCTTTTAATATATATGGATGCAACACAAATCTCGTTTACCCACCACCAGTGCATGCAGATTAATTTCTTCATGTGCATCATGCATGTCATGAATCCAGATTAATTAGCCCACTACTTTAATTAGCCCACCACCGGTGCATCCATATTAATGATGCATGTCCCATGCCACCGGTGCATGCCGATCAATTCCCTCCTTGTGCGGCCTTGCCTCCCTCTCTCCTTGGTTCCTTGGGAAGAATCCAATCCACGTTTTACCATCGGCCCATTGATTCCTGAGGCAGCTCGCTGATTACCTAGACAACTCGAGGAAGTATATAAACTGGTGGGATTTAATTCAAGGGGGCGAGGTGGGATTATTTCAATTTTTGTGTTGTGGCGCTTATGAAGAAAAAAAAATATTTAGTCTCTCTCTACTTTGGACGAACAAATTGCTTGGCGTTGTGGCTCTTTGGACGGAACAAATTGCTTGGCGTTGTGTCTAGGGCGTGTTGCTCTGACGGGTTGGTGTTGTGTTCGAATCCCATCTTTGCCATTAATTTTTTCCACTTAGTGCGAGTGGTAGGCAGGCCGTGGTGCCTGCTAGTTTAGGCCCAGTACCAGCCTGGACGGCCCAGACGTGCGACAAACAATAAGTAGCGTGGGCGAAGGCCCAGCTGTTCAACGTACCAAACACAAACGAGTTCGACTTACGAAGAAACACACGTGAACGACGGACGGATGAAGCCAACAACGGACTAAAGACGGACCAAATTACGGTGGTAAGAAGCAATAGCCCCTTTATTATTATTAAAAAAATATAAATATATATATATATATATACTAGCACAAATGCCCGTGCGTTGCAACGGGATAAAACACTGATCCCTATGAATCAGAGTAGGCTAGTACGAGGAACTGTGAAAAAATGATCGCGGATGAGAAAGAAAAGATGAATCATTTGAGGATCATGGTGTGAGCTTAGTACATGGGGTACGACAAGTAAATTAATTTGACTGGTAAATATTAACTTTAGATTTTTAGTTATATTGCGAGGTGGTGACAAATTCATTTCTAAAGAAAAAGATACGTTGAGATGACATGAGATCGAGGCAAATGTACTACACACTCGACCCATCCTGATGCAGTTGAGTTCGCTCGATCGCCTCCTCTCTCTCCTCACACCCGATGACTTCAATGCGAAGCGGTGAACACCACCGGCTCCCAAATCGCGGAAGGATGACATTATATCCGGCCCGACGTTGGCGTAAAATCGTGTTTTCTCGGGCCTGGGCACGGCCCGGCCACCGGGCTCAAAATCTAGGCCCGAGCCCGGCCCGTGGGCAAGATCGGGCCGGGCCGGCTCGGGCTTTTTCGGGTCGGGTCGGGCCGGGCCGACCGGGCCAGGCTTGGGCCCAAAAAATAGGCCCGACGGCCTGGCCGGGCCGGGCTCGGGTCTGGGTTTTTAGCACCAGGCTTTTTTAGGCCCGGCCCGAGGCCTGGCCCGGCCCGAGATATGGCCAGGTATAGATGACATGAAGATACCAGTCTTGTCGTTCCCACTGACAACTCACTCAAGGGCTAGCCGCGTGCTGGTGCTCCAAATCTTCTACCGGAAGCTTCCATGTCCACCGCAGTCGATGCTCACACAATCACATGTGTGCGACTGTCGCTAGGGCTGCTTCGCTATGGGCAAACGGTTAAACATATACTTTTCTTAACTACAACATTTAAGTAATAGAAGCACAATCTACGATCCCAAATTCTCTAGAAATACTAATTATGCATAAGAGTACAACTTTCTGCAAATCAATACAATCTCCAAAAAATAAATAGCCGCTTCTTCTCTATATACACACAGAAAATAGCTAAGTACAAATTCTTCACAGTGAATGCACATTGGTATTTTTGGATAAACAAATACTTATAATGGCACATCCGATATACTCACATAAGATGATTCTAGGCAGCTAATTGTCTAGCCAAACAATGAAACATTGTACATAATTCATGAAAATCAGAAGTATTTATTGATGAACTAAGAGGGATCATCATGTACTATTTTCCAATTAAGAATTTTAGTAAAATAAAAAGAGCTTCCGATGGAGGAGAAAAACTAATTGGCCGTGCCAGATGATTAGTAATCTAGGCCAGCGTTATCGGTGCGGTGTTTAGGGGACATCAAAGATCAATGACGGTCAAGGTCAATGACACGTGTCCGATCATGGCATCCTACATTTTTTTGCGGGGGATCATGGCATCCTACATGCAGTATCGTTATACGACGGTGGTGCTTTTTTTGTAGTGTGCAGCATATGCTAATCTTGTTTTCTCAGCTCACGTTTGTTTTCTGAAGCGGCTGGTTGATATTACAGAGAACTTGAAAACGTATACAAACTGATGGAAATCAGTTTTATAGGACGAGGTGGGACTATTGACAAAAAAATATGCACACATCATATAAAAGGCCTTTGTGTATTTTTTGCGGCCTTTGTAAGCTGATGCTGGAGGCCTCACGTCTAAAACAAAGGGTGACGTCCAACTGAGCTAGCTATTACGGCTATATAGTTAAGGGAGGCTGTCTCTATTTACGTATCAAAGGAAAGGGAAGGGAGGATACGTCCTGGCCAGCTTGCCACGCCTCGGCCAACTTGCTCCCTCGCATTGACGCACTTGGCTGGTCGCCCGCCATCACGTGCTAGCTAGTCTCATCCATTGGCCATCAGCAAGTGGAATCCTGAGCGTCCTCACGCGCGCTGGCCAGCACCGCATCAACATGGTATCATTAGCAGCGTTGTCAGGCCGAACTTGGACTGGCACAATTAGAACACGAAAAATAAAGAGAAATAATTCTGACTTTACTAAAAAAGACATGGTGGTGGTCGAGTAGACTTGATCGGCGATCGTCGGCGTCCAGGCCGACGAGCTAGCAGATACAGATGCGAGCGTTGCCTGAACTGGACAGGAGACGACGCGGGCCGGATATGCTGACAAGGACAGTGCCGGTGCCCATGATGAGGAGCAGGGGTAAAGGCGAGCAACTTCAGCCAATTGCTCTTGATCGATCTCAAAGTATAAGTGCTAATTACGTGATGCTCAGAACTTTCACGTAGAAGCACATAAAAAAAGAACTACTGGTTCCTCATGCATCATCGTTGGATTCTTCACGCGAAGATCACATCGTCTCCGCAACTCCAATTGGCCATGGTTGTCTGCTAGACCGGTGGGTCTTCGGAAGCAGCGGCGGCGGGCGCGGGCAACACTTCGCGTCCTCCTTGGATGAGGCGGCTTACACGGCCGCGCGAGCAGCTGCTCATATCAGGAGACATCAAATTTGGCGGCGGCTGTCGTGCGCAATGAAGCCGGTATCTGGTGATCTAGATGAAGCCGCCTTCACGTGATACACCTCCTTGTCGTCTTTCTTAAGTCGATATTTATGGGAGGGGTTAAGGCAAGGCGGCAACTGGCAAGAGATGCCGAGTCAGAGTCCAACTAAGAGTCCGTGTAATACGGAACTCTGAGAGACGGACGGGATTCATTATGTGGGCGCAACATATGGGCCGGCCATATTTCAAATACGTGACCGGATGAAATCGAATATATTATCTTTCCCTAATATATATCTCTATCTCTACCTAATAATAAAGCGCTGATAACTTCTGGTCGTACGTCGTCGCGACACTTTTGCAAAAAAGCCCTTCTGTTTTATGGTAATTAAACCCGCAGTCCTTCACTTATCACTTAAGTGGAAAAAACGTTTCGCCTTTTTATAAAAAAAAACTGGGCTAGATCCGTGAGCGAGCGGGCGGTTGGCGCTGTGCGTCTCCCTCGTGCTCCCGCACTAGAGCAGAGGCCATGGCGGCGGCGCTCTCCGGCGTCGAGGCTCGTCGGGGACGGCGAGGAGGCGGGAAAGGCCGGCGAGGCAGCAGCCATAGGAGGGCTTCGGGCGGAGGAGCTCCCTGGTAGGATCTGGCCGGGCTGGCCGGGCCGGGGCCGGCCGGATCCGGCGATTCCCGACGGTGTGGAGGTCCAGCGCGGAGGTTGCAGCTCGCGGGCATAAATGGCGGAATGGAGCTCCTGGACACGGAGAGAGAGGGAGAAACGGGAGGAAGGAGGAGAGGATACGGGGGCTTGACCTGCGGTGGCCGGCGGCTCGGTCCGGCCTGCTCCGGCGACTCACCGGAGGCGGGCAAGGCCGGCGAGGCAGCAGCCATAGGAGGGCTTCGGGCGGAGGAGGCAGCCACGGGAGGAGCTCCCTGGTAGGGCTCGACGGCGCGGGGCGAGCGGGCATGGCCGGGCGGGCGTGCTTGTGGTAAGTCCGTTTCCAATTCCGTTTCCAAATCAAAATACAAACCGTGTCCATGTCAAACTCTAATCGATGGAGTGCCCGTCCTGGATTTTTGTTGGCTGCTATAAGAAGGACACCACCTCGGCCGAAATCTTCATCAGCACAATTGTCGACGAAACTAATGTCACCGCCGAGTTCGCCGGTGAAACTGATGAAGCCGCCAACTTCGCCGGAGAAGGAAGCGCAGACTTGGCCGGAGGTAGAAGATCATCCATCCAGCACTCCAATGCCTCCAACTTCGCCACAGGTATGTATCCCACCCCTGTTTGATTTTTCTGTTAGAAGTACATCTCTGAATTAGAAGGGCCCGAAGTAGAGAGAGAATCGAGTTCTACTCATGCTGACATCAGGTTTGTGCACCCAGTAGGGGTAGTGCTCAGCAGTGCAATTTGGAGCTTAATTTCTGAGAGTAGAATCTTTTGGCTCAACATGTGCCAACTTATGAATTTTGTAATGTCCTGTTCCGGGAAGAGAAGAAACAAGTTTCAGACTTGCGACCGTGTCCCTGGCCACCATTCATAAGCAGAAAATCTGCCAGGCAAAAATATATGCCCCTGGCTCTCACCCATTGGTCACTCTGGTCTATGTTCCAACTACCAATTCTCATGTCCTTGCTACTCTTGTCTTGCAGTACTGAGTACAAGTTGTAGTTCTTGATTCTTCAGTGCAATCTCTGGTGCCCTGGTGGGTGACAAATTGCACATGCATTATCTTGTTCAGTCTAAACAAACCGTTTTCATGGCATGATATAATCGACACTGGTATCTCTGAACACGTAGCAACGTGCAACATCATCGGCGCCGACAAGACCATATATAGTGCGTAGATTTTAATGTGAAACAGAAACACGACGATAGGGTTCGCCCTAAATATGCAACCCTGGCCTGTACACAGCACACACTAAACAAAATAGTTGTGTGCATTCAGTCTAAAAATTCATTGTGTCTGATAATTGCATTCAGTCAGTACAAACAATATAAGTGCCACATAACTAGGTAAGACTGCATACAATCATCTCTCAACTGGATCTGATAATACCGGATCATCTTTAGGCATTCAGAATATCTTTGCGTGTTGTCCAAAGATAAACAGTTTAATTCATAGAATTTGCTGTCAATGTATATATGCTATGAAGCAACATCAAATTATCGATATGAGTGGGATATGGAGTTCATTAATCGATTCCTTGTGTGCTTTCGGGGATGCTATACAATGTTGGGCCAGTCTATATGAAACTAAAATCATGATAGCTCTCTGAATGTTTGGCGTCTTTGTTATTCTCCCTGCGGCTGATTCTGCTTGTATGGCGTGGGTGTGTGCCACTCGATGTGCGTGTGTGTTCATGTGTGTAGAGCTTTACAGGGAGAAAGGTTTCAGCCAGAGTAGGCTGTTGGCTGTTGGCAGAATACTATTAGGATTAGGAAATCTCCTTTGATTTTTGTCAGATCTTAGTCAGAAAATTGATAGTTCCTTGATTTGTTTTGTTCTAGATTAGTAAAGCAGTGCACTGTTAGATGCTATAGAGTATCTATGAGATTAGTAATTTTGAATGAGCTCTTCTTTAATCTTTGAATCAATGGCTGCTGCTTTTGATGTGTTCAATTTTGTTGTGGACATGTTGTTTCTGAATTTTAGCATCAATGGATAGAATTCCTTGCAAATTATATTTTTTGTTGTTCAAGCATAGGATAATTGGTTTTAATGTCTCTGTTGTGTGTGCGTGTGCAGCTGCCAAAGGAGTCTGATAGAACTCAGGTGGAGACCAAGGAGGTTCGGCTCTCGGACATGCCACCAGTAACACTCGATGATACAAACGTAAACAATGTAATTTTCCACCATGCAAATTGCATAATTTTTATACATGAATCAGGTGGCATATGTAATTTAGATTTTTTTTTTGTTATGGTTGAAGTGCACAGGGTATTGTAAGATCTATTTTCAAATGGTGGAAAATTTCAAACTTAAAGTTCATATGCTCCTGTAAAGCTAATGCACACATGAAACTGCACTTACTCTGAGACTGTAATTTTCCACCATGAAAATTGCATATTTTTTATACATGAATCAGGTGGCATATGTATTTCAGAAATTTTTGATTTTGTTATGGTTGAAGTGCACAGAGTATTGTAAGATCTAATTTCAAATGATATTGATACACACATGAATTGTAAAGACTTAAATTTATGAATAGTGATTAACAATATATATAGTTGAGAATCTATTTTGGACTAATTGTAATTATGTGGTAACTGCAGCAAGAAGATGGCATCGCTGGATTGAACATCGCAGAGGATTTGGATAACCGACCTTCAAAAAAAGCAAAAATTTCTGAATCAGGTGTTCTAGAGCCAAAACCAATGTCACCAACTATGTCAGCATCTTCTCCAAATTCTGAATGCTTTGACTCGATTGTGCCAGAATCAGATAATGATCCATTGCCATCACCTCCATCCCCATCTAGCTTGACATTATCTCCTGTTTTACCGTTACATGATGTTGAGGAACCAGATTCAAATAAAGAGATCAAAGTTGATCGGAATTATAATTATCTACCACAAGGTATTTTATTTATTTATTCTGTGTACTTTATTATTCAATATATTCTTAAATTATTTGACTTTTTGCAGACTATACACTGAGCGACTATGATCAATGTGCTCATATAAGAATAGAATCATCTTTGAGAACACAACTTTTGGTTCAGATAGATGGAAGTTGTGTGTTACAAAATCAATTGATGTGCTTGCTAGATGAAAAAGAGTGGGTAAATGATGATGTAAGTATACCCTTACTCAAACAGAAATAAGTTTCTAATCACTAATATCTATTACTAATGTATTTTTTGTAAAATAATCTTAATTATAGGTGATCAATGCATATATATGTTGTATAAAGGACCAGATACATGTCCAGAATGGCAACAAAGTATATTTTGAGAGTCCTTTTGTTATCTCACTATTAAAACGGGATGGTAACCTTGGCATACAAAAAGATAGTTCCTTCATAACAGATATTGTCAAAAAATATATGGAACATGACATGGTAATATCCATATCCATAATTTTCATGTTCCATGTTTCAATTAATTTTTTTTTATTTACCTAATTATTTTTGTTACAGATTGAACTTCCAATGAATACCGGCAACACACATTGGTATTTAGCTGTTATAAATACAAAAAAACATGAGATTCAAGTACTGGACTCATTGTGTTGGAAGTTTGATCGAGATGATCTCGCTATTACGGTTAGTTACAACACCAGTTTTAATCCAACATGTATCATAAATTCATACATTGTTAGTGTCTGTCATTTTTTATCAGTAAATCTTTTTCAGCTACGAGGAATACAATTTCATTTGGACCTTCTTAAAAGTCAAAACTTGATTAATGACGATTGGAAAGACGTTGATCTTACTGAATGGAAGATCACAGAACAATTTCAAATGCCAATTCAAAAAGACAGTTCTTCATGTGGTTTATTTATGCTCAAATATATGGAATATTTCACCAGAAGTGCACTATCCTACGCAATTACACAGGTATATATTTTTTGATTAATAAAAAGTATATTAATTTTACATAAAGTATGTTAAATTTTGAAAATATACTAATAATTGTTTGTATTGCACGGGAAATGATTACTTCATTTAGGTTTAAGTTGGCCAGCATACTGTTATGTTGGAAAACAAACACTGCATCAATGACTACAATTGTTGAAGAAAGTGATGATGACACCAATGGAGATCCTGATGATGTCCAAATACTGGAAACTCTAGATGATATAAAAAAATCAAAACAGAAAATCCCATTATCTGTTGAAAATAAATACAGATCACTAATATCTATTCTTTCTACTATGAGCTTACTTGAGTTAACAACTGAACTCTGTAGCTTCATTAAATCAATCAATTACACCGAGATTTTAGAGTAAGTCATTTCAAATTAGTAATGCAATTATACAGTATCTTACTTATTTTCTTAACGGTTTATTTTCTTAATTTTTTCATTACCAGGAAAGTATGGATTCAAAGTTCAAAGCCATATCCAATTAGCTTGTTTCTCAAAAAACTACAAGGAATGCTAAAGGATGATTTACCTATGGACCGAGATTGCTTCAATTTTGTCGTACGGAAGATTATGTTTGATGACATCCAAACGGCACAAAAAAATAAACAATTGATAACTAAACATTATCTGGACATGAAATTTTGGGTACGTTCTTAAATTCATTATTTACTTTTTTCTATATTCTTATTTTTTAATCACCTTTCTAACCAATTCTTTTATATACTAGATGACTACTGATTTTGGACGGCACCCAGACTTCCGTAAAAAGTTAGATGTGGAGCAACTAGCAAATTCTATTCGTAGTTGGCCTGGTATCAAATATGATGTTTCAAAATGCAAATCGGTAAGAGCAATTCTGTATACTTTTGACCACACATTTTTTATTACATCTAATATTAATCCTATTTCAGATCCATATTCCAGTACAATGCAACAATGATTTCATTCTATTCACATTGGACAAAGATACAAGAACAGTGTACATTTTGGACCCTGCTCCTATTAATCCCATTTACAGATGCAACCCACTCGCAAAATATGTGCACAAAATTATATGGATTGCAGAACACTTACCAAAAGCAATGTCAAAAGCATGTCCTGGGTCTAGATGGAACGAGAATATTCTCCTATGGCATCAAAAAATCCTAGATGATATTCCAGTATACAACAGGTATTTTTCAAGGGATGAATAATATATAGTGAATATTTGTTGTTTTGAAAATTAATAAAAATTAAATTTCTAACATATATATTCTTATATATATCAGGGAACTGTCCGGTTATATTGTTCCCCTGTTCATGTCAACATGGGAAGATGAAAGACCGCATTTGCCATTTTTTAAGGTAAATATCGCATTCGTATAGAACATTAATATTATAATTACACATTTGATTCTGATGTCATTCATTTAAATTTTTTATGTATCTACAGGATGGATATGAACTCAGAAAACTAATTTTGGGCCAACTGTTAGCATTCGAGGACAATGAATGTGAAGATAACATGCTTGCCGGTGTACTTGAATTCATAAGTTGTATCAGGAAAATCCAATGTAAATCAGGTAAAAATAGTACGATTAATAAGATTTCATAATAAAAAATGATTTTTTCAAGATTTATTGCTTGGTCATGCTAACTTCTATTTTCCCAAACAGGACGTACGTGCTATTTCTGAAAAAAGAAGCTTCGCTGTTGGCTGGCATCTCTGGTGGTAGTTTTTAGATATCTAGCAAATGAAAGGGCTTCTCATAATTCAATAAATAAAGACCAGCTGGGTCAATTACATATAGTTGGTTGTAAATGATATTCAGTTTCTAGCTTACAACGGAATCTACACATGTACTCTTTAACAATATTCGGTGCTTGATGGTGATCCTATGTATTGGTTGAGATTGTCATGTTGTTTACTAGCAATTGCAGTGCTCTTATTATTTTCTAGCAAACATGTTCGTGCATTGCAATAGAAGAAAAAGACATCGTATGCCATATGCATGGATCAAGACCCTCTCTTCCGGGTCCATGTCTTATAATTCAACACAACATCCTATAATATCCATCATATTCTTGTCGTTGCTTATCCTCATTTTCGTAGATTGCATTGGTAAACGAACATGGTCAATCTCAAACGATGATATTGACACAGAGTGGCCCTAACGCCACATAAACATATAAGTATTCATATTACTATTTGCTTGCCAAAAAAAATACTCCGTACACTATAATCTAGAATATCGAAAAGGCGTATCACAAATCTGTGATCACGTGAGTAAGAAATTTCGTTTTTTAGACAAATCTGTGCGCGCTGCCGTACTACATGCGGCAAGAAGAGAAATACTCAGGCATGCAATAAAAATGTTCGGTCTGCAAACAAATAAATTAAGTGTTTTATACTGCAATAAAAAATCTTTGGCGTTCAAACCAATGTGGTTAGTGTTATGCGGTGCCGCAAACAATTTTTGACCTACAGACTAAGTGATTGAAAATTTCTGTGTTATGTTACAAAATTTTAGTTACCTTAAGCACTTTCAAATTTCAGTGTTATGCGGGAGAAATGGCTGGTTGGTGGTGCTGGTGATGGATGGCTGGCTGGGACGCGCACCACCACGCCGGCATGTGTCCTTCACGGATTACTACTCACAAACTAAAAAGGAAACGACGTGCAAGAGGAAAACCAATCGGAAGCAGCAATACATACACCAAATCGGACTAGCATAGTTTGTACTAATATAAATAAGCGTTGGTTTCACGGGTCCAAATACCAGTCAGTTTCACGTGCTTCTTTCCAGACGTGTCCGTATACGAGTCAGCTTATATTTAAAAACAAATCCAAATCGTATTTAGATTCCTACAGAGGTCCAAAACCTACTTAGTGGCAGGCACCATTGGTGCTACAAATACTCTGCCAGTCAGTTTCACGTGCTTCGTTACAACGTGCCCGTATACGAGTCAGTTAATTTTAAAACGACTCCAAGTAATTTTTAGATTCCTACAGAAGTCCAAAACATACTTAGAGACAGGCACCGTTGGTTCTACAAATACTATCTCCAGATGATTTTTATCTTACACAATCCCAAGCCTTTGGTTCAATCAGCAGCTCAGTTTCCCACGTCTATAAGCACTTTTGAATTTCCAACGAAAGCCCTCATCGGGAAGCTCTCAATCCCTTCGGCGACGTCCTCCACGTAGTGATCTCCCCTTCCTTGAGGTAGCCGGCGATCTCCTCTTTGAACTTTCTGCAAGTACCGTAGTGTTCGATCACAATGAACCCCTCCATGAGAATGAGCTTGGCGATGATGAAGAACAGGTTGTGCATGCCCTCGAGCTGCTCCAGGTTGTACTGCGAGATCATCCCGCAAACAGACAGCCGCCCGTGCAGCCTCATGTTGAGAAGCACCACGTCCAGCATCGCGCCACCCACGTTCTCGAAGTAGATGTCGATGCCCTCTGGGAAGCACATGAAAGCAAGTATCATGACATGAGAACTCTTAATTAACTGGACTTGTTCACTGGACAGTGAACTTTTTGGACCCCTACATTCAATACTTCATATGGTTTTTCAGTGCATTTTTCTTGTTTAAGTATATATAACTTCATGGCATCCAATTTTACTTTAACATACAATGCACTCAAAACAAAATATCATGTATGGCATTACAAATATTTCTTTCTCTCATGCAGGAAAACATTTGGACCATAATCTCAAATCATGGATGCTAAGGAAAAAAGAAGAAAGAGAGATAGAGAGCGGTATGAACGAATGAGCAAAGAAGAAAGGCAGGAGAAAAATAAAAAACGCCATGAAGCCTATCAACAAAAGAAAGATTCAGCAAAGACACCAGAACAGAAGGCAGCAAAAAGCGCACAAGAAAAACAAAGATATGCAAATATGCAACCAGAAAAGAAGAAAGCAAGATTTAAACAAATAGAAGCTCGCCTTCAAATGATACGGAACACACCATCCAAAGACTCAATAGCAATGGAGAACCCTGAATATGTCGCAACTGAACAGAACGTTAGCACTTCTACATTTTCTTCTAAACACAGGGATCATGTGCCACCGGGAAAAAGGCAAGCGTTGCTACACCATCGTAACGAAGAATTCGCAAAAAGACAGAAACAAACTATTTCAATATCATCAAAAGAAGATGCTTCAATGACGAAAAACTGCAATGAAAACAATCAAACTCTAGAGCAGCCAGAAGTCATGACTTACGGTAATAATCCCGATTTAATACTCGCATTCCAAGTAAATACAAATATGTCTATACAGCTAACCATCTTTTCTGGACAGACATCCCCTCTTCAATGTTTCCAAGCATCAGAGAAACAGATGCACCAATACAATCATTATACAACGATGATCACAGAAAAGTGTGTTTATGGCCAAACATACCCACCACAAATCTTGCAACAATCAAAGATGTGCAAGCACGAATACAATCATTATGCAATGATGATCACTGTAAGTTTTTAAATTACACGTAAATACTTTTTTATAAAAACATCTAATAGATGATGATAAATTATTAAATAGGTGATGATGGAGTAATATATGAGCAAGAAGCAATAATTAAGGAAATAGATGCGACAGTAAAATCAATCTACAACGATGATCTCGGTAAGGTTACCAATTACATATATGTTCTTAGTCAATACAAACAAATATATATATATATATATATATATATATATATATATATATATATATAAATCAAAAATTCCAACACAGGTAATGATGGAGTCATATTTGAAGAAGACACAGACGAAGATGAATATATGTTCACCGGTGAAGGTATGCTTAATACAATTGAAATAAATTTGCACAATTATAATACTACTCACTAAATTTAACATGTTACATATCAAACCAGAGTGGGGCAGAGAAGTGGAAATTGAAATCATAGATGATGAGGAAGCTCTCAACCCTGATCCATATGATTTCGTCTACAACAACATACCAACAAGCACAAACGTGCTCGAAAAAGAAGAAGATTGCAGATTCTGCCATGCAACCAAATTCAAGTATGAAACTAAGGGATTATGCTGCAAAAAAGGACAGATAAGACTAGCCAATCCAGATACTCCACCTGAACTCATGAGACTTTGGACAAGCAATGACCCTGATGCAAGACATTTTCGGCAAAATATAAGATTTTTCAATGGGCACTTCTCATTTACTACTCTTTACTGCCAGCTTGACAAAGACACGACTGACATGCGAACGGCCGGTATTTACACCTTTCGAGCACATGGTCAAATATATCACAACATACACTCATTTGGTAACAGTGACTCGGAACCAAAGCATCTCCAACTATACTTCTACGACGATGATCCAAGCTTAGAACATCGATACCGCTATTGTCGTGACGAAATGTACGAACAAGACAAGCATGTGATTGGAATAATAACAGATATCCTACGAGGTAACCCATACTCTCAACAGTTTAGGAGTTTGGGACAAGCCGAAAACCTTGAGGACTATAGACTCATCTTGAACCTTGACCAGAGATTGGACCAAAGAAGATACAATGAGCCAATCAATTCGGAGGTAGCTGCAGTATGGATTGAAGGAAATGAAAGAAGAGATACTTATGACAGAAATGTAATATTACATGGGAACAACAACGAAAAAGAGCAAATTCGATCATATTACGGGTGCTATGATCCGTTATCGTATCCTATATTCTTTCCAAGAGCTGAACTGGGTTGGCATAGAAAAATCCCAAAGAGGGAAACACGAGAGGAAGATATTGGTGCTGAAAATATCAGTAATGACGATGACCCAGGTAACAAAAAGCATATACTATTATATTCAAAATTCAATTTTTATATACTACTACCTACGCAACTAACTTTTTATGTTGCAATGTTTACACAGATTCAGCCAGTGGCCTATGGGTAACCATGAGAGAATACTACTGCTATAAATTTCATACACGACCAAGCATATTCAACCCAATTTTACATGGCGGCCGGCTTTTTCAGCAGTTTGCTGTAGACACATACATCAAAATTGAAAGCTCCAGACTTGATTACATGTGGCATAATCAAAAGAAAATAAGAGTTGATCTATACCAAGGCCTTCTAGACTGCATTCAAGCTGGAGAACAAAATGGAGATGCAGTCGGAAAACAGAGAGTTCTTGCCTCATCATTTATTGGAGGGCCACGAGACAGACTTCGTCGGTATCTAGATGCTATGGCATTGGTTAGAAAATATGGAAAGTCGGACGTATTCCTAACAATGACCTGCAACCCCAACTGGGAGGAGATCACAAGAGAACTAGAGACTGGACAAACACCTCAAGATCGCCCAGACATTGTCGTTCGTGTTTTTAGGGCGAAATTACAAGAAATGAAGAAGCAACTATTTCAAAAGTCAATTCTTGGAAAAGTTCAGGCATATACATATGTAGTAGAGTTCCAAAAGAGGGGATTACCCCATGCTCACTTTTTGCTCATCATGACTGGAAAATACAAGTATACATGTCCAGAGCAGTATGACAGAATCATCTCCGCCGAGCTACCTAACAAGCACAACTACCCGGAGCTATACAAAATGGTAATCAAGCATATGATGCATGGTCCTTGCGGTGCATTGAATAAATTTTGTCCATGCACAAAGAATCGTCCGTCATGCAAGAACAATTATCCAAGGCCATTTAATGAAACCACGATTCAAGGGAAGGACTCCTACCCCATATATAGGAGACGCAACGATGGCAGAACTGAACTGGTCCGAAATTGCGAACTAGATAACAGGTGGGTGGTTCCTTATAATCCCTATCTGTTAAGGATGTTCAACTGCCACATAAATGTTGAGATATGCTCAAGCATTAAAGCCGTTAAGTACCTCTTCAAGTACATCTACAAGGCTCATGACCGAGCATCTGTATCTGTAACTGTCAAAGTAGACGAAGTCGAAATCGATGAAATTAAGCAGTACAGAGACGCACAGTGGGTGACACCTCCTGAAGCATTGTGGAGAATATATGGCTTCGAACTAAGCAAAATACACCCACCAGTCTTGCAACTACAGCTACATCTCCCAAATATGCACATGGTTTCATATCATAGCATGGAAAAAATAAAGAATGTTATCGACTGTGAAGGCACAGAAAGATCAATGTTGACTGCGTACTTTGAAGCAAACAGCTTAGATGAGAAAGCACGAGGCATACTATATAGAGAGTTTCCAGAACATTATACTTGGCAAAGTCAGGAGAAGTTTTGGAAACAGAGGAAGCGAGTCACTGTGTTCCAGGTTGGCAGGATCGTATCAGCACACCCGGCTGAAGGAGAACGATACTATCTTCGAGTCCTCCTAAACCACGTGACAGGCGCCACAAGCTTCGAAGACCTACGAACAGTAGATGGACAAGTAATGCCAACCTTTCGAGAAGCAGCAGAAAAAAGAGGTCTCATTGAGGCAGATAGCACATTGGATGACTGCATGAAAGAAGCGGAATTGTTTCGAATGCCATCATCGCTACGAAGACTATTCGCAACAATCTTGGTTTTTTGCGAGCCCAGCGACGTACGTAGCCTCTGGAACAAACACCTTGACGCAATGTCAGAGGACTATAGTAGAAATTGCAAATGTAAACACACCGTCGAACAGATGGTTCTGAAAAATATCAGAGACATGCTGCACCCAATGGGAAAAGACATAGAATCGTATCCTCTTCCAGAGATAGAACAACAGCATGAGATGACAGACGACATACCAAGGGAGATCATGGAGGAGACCTCCATTGAGGTGGACCCCGAGGACGCATCTTTGCATAAAAAATTAAACTACGAGCAGAGGAAGGCCTACGATGAAATCCTAGCCACAATTGACAGCCAAAAAGGAGGTATATTCTTTGTGGATGGACCTGGAGGCACAGGAAAAACATTTCTTTACAGGGCGCTCTTGGCAACAATACGCGGACAAGGAAAGATTGTTGTGGCAACCGCCACTTCCGGTGTGGCTGCCTCCATAATGCCCGGAGGGAGAACCGCGCACTCGAGGTTCAAGATTCCACTAAAAATAGACGATGGGGATATTTGTGGATTCACAAAACAAAGTGGGACATCCAAGCTACTCCAAGCAGCATCACTAATAATCTGGGATGAAGCATCTATGACCAAGAGGCAGACAGTAGAGGCGCTAGACAAAAGCATGCGGGACATAATGGACAAACCATACCTTCCATTTGGTGGAAAAACGGTCGTATTTGGAGGGGATTTTAGGCAAGTGCTACCTGTTGTCCGAAAGGGAACAAGAGCCCAGATAGTAGATGCATCGCTACGCAGGTCGGTCCTCTGGAATTCAATGCGTCAGTTGAAGCTTGTGCGCAACATGAGGGCTCAGAACGACCCATGGTTCGCAGAATACCTACTACGCATCGGAAATGGAACCGAGGAGACAAATGAAGATGGTGAAATACTACTACCTACAAGTATATGTGTCTCAAATAAGACGGATAATGATGGACTGGATAGACTCATCGACAATGTCTACCAAACAAACAAAGTTTCCCTAAAAGATCCAAAGTACATCACGTCAAGAGCAATTTTATCCACAAGGAACGACTCTGTAGACAGAATCAACCTAAAAATGATTGATCGCTTCGAGGGGGAGGAGATGGTGTACCACAGTTTTGATTCAGTAGAAAACGACCCACATAACTACTACCCACCAGAATTCCTAAACACTCTCACACCAAATGGACTGCCCCCACATATGTTGAAGCTCAAAAAAAATTGCCCAATCATACTACTCAGGAATATCGATCCTGCTAATGGACTATGCAATGGCACGAGGTTGGTCGTACGTGGATTTCAAAAAAATACAATTGATGCAGAGATTGTGGTGGGACAGTACTCTGGAACGCGAGTTTTCCTACCTAGGATACCATTATGCCCCTCTGACGATGACATGTTTCCGTTCAATTTCAAGAGGAAACAGTTTCCAGTCAGACTCAGTTTTGCAATGACAATAAATAAATCACAAGGCCAGACAATACCAAATGTTGGAATCTACCTGCCTGAACCGGTTTTCTCACATGGTCAGCTATATGTCGCGCTATCCAGGGCAACCGCAACATCAAACATAAAGGTACTAACAGGTACACATGAAGTGAGCAAGCAGAAGAATAAAAAGGCCAGTACAGACGACCCATACACAAAGGGAAAGAAGAGAAACAATAACAAGAAGACCCCTACAAGCGGGACATATACAAAAAATATTGTCTACACGGAAGTCCTAACAAAATAGGTAATACAACCTTTCAATTTCTGTTCAAAAATTTCAATTTTAAACATTGCATTACTTATTATCTAACCTTAAACATATTTCTTGGATTATACAGAAACATTGCAGACAAGTGACAACTTCGCAGTTACAGTTCTAAACTTGATCATCTTGAACGAGACACAAACACTTATGTATATACAAATTATAAATGGTATAATTCTCATGTATAACCTCATGAACAACCAAATCATTAATGGTTATTTTTTATTATGTGTACACTAACTATATGAAGACGAAATCTATATTATGTGACATTCCATTCTTCAATCTTATTATTTAATGCAAACCAATAGATAATATTAACATTGTTATATTTCATATGTACTACGCAATCAGACATGGTTTCATATTTATATATTATTTAATCTTGCAACAATCAAAGATGTGCAAGCACGAATACAATCATTATGCAATGATGATCACTGTAAGTTTTTAAATTACACGTAAATACTTTTTTATAAAAACATTTAATAGATGATGATAAATTATTAAATAGGTGATGATGGAGTAATATATGAGCAAGAAGCAATAATTAAGGAAATAGATGCGACAGTAAAATCAATCTACAACGATGATCTCGGTAAGGTTACCAATTACATATATGTTCTTAGTCAATACAAACAAATATATATATATATATATATATATATATATATATATATATATATATATATAAAATTCCAACACAGGTAATGATGGAGTCATATTTGAAGAAGACACAGACGAAGATGAATATATGTTCACCGGTGAAGGTATGCTTAATGCAATTGAAATAAATTTGCACAATTATAATACTACTCACTAAATTTAACATGTTACATATCAAACCAGAGTGGGGCAGAGAAATGGAAATTGAAATCATAGATGATGAGGAAGCTCTCAACCCTGATCCATATGATTTCGTCTACAGCAACATACCAACAAGCACAAACGTGCTCGAAAAAGAAGAAGATTGCAGATTCTGCCATGCAACCAAATTCAAGTATGAAACTAAGGGATTATGCTGCAAAAAAGGACAGATAAGACTAGCCAATCCAGATACTCCACCTGAACACATGAGACTTTGGACAAGCAATGACCCTGATGCAAGACATTTTCGGCAAAATATAAGATTTTTCAATGGGCACTTCTCATTTACTACTCTTTACTGCCAGCTTGGCAAAGACACGACTGACATGCGAATGGGCGCTATTTACACCTTTCGAGCACATGGTCAAATATATCACAACATACACTCATTTGGTAACAGTGACTCAGAACCAAAGCATCTCCAACTATACTTCTACGACGATGATCCAAGCTTAGAACATCGATACCGCTATTGTCGTGACGAAATGTACGAACAAGACAAGCATGTGATTGGAATAATAACAGATATCCTACGAGGTAACCCATACTCTCAACAGTTTAGGAGTTTGGGACAAGCCGAAAACCTTGAGGACTATAGACTCATCTTGAACCTTGACCAGAGATTGGACCAAAGAAGATACAATGAGCCAATCAATTCGGAGGTAGCTGCAGTATGGATTGAAGGAAATGAAAGAAGAGATACTTATGACAGAAATGTAATATTACATGGGAACAACAACGAAAAAGAGCAAATTCGATCATATTACGGGTGCTATGATCCGTTATCGTATCCTATATTCTTTCCAAGAGCTGAACTGGGTTGGCATAGAAAAATCCCAAAGAGGGAAACACGAGAGGAAGATATTGGTGCTGAAAATATCAGTAATGACGATGACCCAGGTAACAAAAAGCATATACTATTATATTCAAAATTCAATTTTTATATACTACTACCTACGCAGCTAACTTTTTATGTTGCAATGTTTGCACAGATTCAGCCAGTGGCCTATGGGTAACCATGAGAGAATACTACTGCTATAAATTTCATACACGACCAAGCATATTCAACCCAATTTTACATGGCGGCCGGCTTTTTCAGCAGTTTGCTGTAGACACATACATCAAAATTGAAAGCTCCAGACTTGATTACATGTGGCATAATCAAAAGAAAATAAGAGCTGATCTATACCAAGGCCTTCTAGACTGCATTCAAGCTGGAGAACAAAATGGAGATGCAGTCAGAAAACAGAGAGTTCTTGCCTCATCATTTATTGGAGGGCCACAAGACAGACTTCGTCGGTATCTAGATGCTATGGCATTGGTTAGAAAATATGGAAAGCCGGACGTATTCCTAACAATGACCTGCAACCCCAACTGGGAGGAGATCACAAGAGAACTAGAGACTGGACAAACACCTCAAGATCGCCCAGACATTGTTGTTCGTGTTTTTAGGGCGAAATTACAAGAAATGAAGAAGCAACTATTTCAAAAGTCAATTCTTGGAAAAGTTCAGGCATATACATATGTAGTAGAGTTCCAAAAGAGGGGATTACCCCATGCTCACTTTTTGCTCATCATGACTGGAAAATACAAGTATACATGTCCAGAGCAGTATGACAGAATCATCTCCGCCGAGCTACCTAACAAGCACAACTACCCGGAGCTATACAAAATGGTAATCAAGCATATGATGCATGGTCCTTGCGGTGCATTGAATAAATTTTGTCCATGCACAAAGAATCGTCCGTCATGCAAGAACAATTATCCAAGGCCATTTAATGAAACCACGATTCAAGGGAAGGACTCCTACCCCATATATAGGAGACGCAACGATGGCAGAACTGAACTGGTCCGAAATTGCGAACTAGATAACAGGTGGGTGGTTCCTTATAATCCCTATCTGTTAAGGATGTTCAACTGCCACATAAATGTTGAGATATGCTCAAGCATTAAAGCCGTTAAGTACCTCTTCAAGTACATCTACAAGGCTCATGACCGAGCATCTGTATCTGTAACTGTCAAAGTAGACGAAGTCGAAATCGATGAAATTAAGCAGTACAGAGACGCACAGTGGGTGACACCTCCTGAAGCATTGTGGAGAATATATGGCTTCGAACTAAGCAAAATACACCCACCAGTCTTGCAACTACAGCTACATCTCCCAAATATGCACATGGTTTCATATCATAGCATGGAAAAAATAAAGAATGTTATCGACTGTGAAGGCACAGAAAGATCAATGTTGACTGCGTACTTTGAAGCAAACAGCTTAGATGAGAAAGCACGAGGCATACTATATAGAGAGTTTCCAGAACATTATACTTGGCAAAGTCAGGAGAAGTTTTGGAAACAGAGGAAGCGAGTCACTGTGTTCCAGGTTGGCAGGATCGTATCAGCACACCCGGCTGAAGGAGAACGATACTATCTTCGAGTCCTCCTAAACCACGTGACAGGCGCCACAAGCTTCGAAGACCTACGAACAGTAGATGGACAAGTAATGCCAACCTTTCGAGAAGCAGCAGAAAAAAGAGGTCTCATTGAGGCAGATAGCACATTGGATGACTGCATGAAAGAAGCGGAATTGTTTCGAATGCCATCATCGCTACGAAGACTATTCGCAACAATCTTGGTTTTTTGCGAGCCCAGCGACGTACGTAGCCTCTGGAACAAACACCTTGACGCAATGTCAGAGGACTATAGTAGAAATTGCAAATGTAAACACACCGTCGAACAGATGGTTCTGAAAAATATCAGAGACATGCTGCACCCAATGGGAAAAGACATAGAATCGTATCCTCTTCCAGAGATAGAACAACAGCATGAGATGACAGACGACATACCAAGGGAGATCATGGAGGAGACCTCCATTGAGGTGGACCCCGAGGACGCATCTTTGCATAAAAAATTAAACTACGAGCAGAGGAAGGCCTACGATGAAATCCTAGCCACAATTGACAGCCAAAAAGGAGGTATATTCTTTGTGGATGGACCTGGAGGCACAGGAAAAACATTTCTTTACAGGGCGCTCTTGGCAACAATACGCGGACAAGGAAAGATTGTTGTGGCAACCGCCACTTCCGGTGTGGCTGCCTCCATAATGCCCGGAGGGAGAACCGCGCACTCGAGGTTCAAGATTCCACTAAAAATAGACGATGGGGATATTTGTGGATTCACAAAACAAAGTGGGACATCCAAGCTACTCCAAGCAGCATCACTAATAATCTGGGATGAAGCATCTATGACCAAGAGGCAGACAGTAGAGGCGCTAGACAAAAGCATGCGGGACATAATGGACAAACCATACCTTCCATTTGGTGGAAAAACGGTCGTATTTGGAGGGGATTTTAGGCAAGTGCTACCTGTTGTCCGAAAGGGAACAAGAGCCCAGATAGTAGATGCATCGCTACGCAGGTCGGTCCTCTGGAATTCAATGCGTCAGTTGAAGCTTGTGCGCAACATGAGGGCTCAGAACGACCCATGGTTCGCAGAATACCTACTACGCATCGGAAATGGAACCGAGGAGACAAATGAAGATGGTGAAATACTACTACCTACAAGTATATGTGTCTCAAATAAGACGGATAATGATGGACTGGATAGACTCATCGACAATGTCTACCAAACAAACAAAGTTTCCCTAAAAGATCCAAAGTACATCACGTCAAGAGCAATTTTATCCACAAGGAACGACTCTGTAGACAGAATCAACCTAAAAATGATTGATCGCTTCGAGGGGGAGGAGATGGTGTACCACAGTTTTGATTCAGTAGAAAACGACCCACATAACTACTACCCACCAGAATTCCTAAACACTCTCACACCAAATGGACTGCCCCCACATATGTTGAAGCTCAAAAAAAATTGCCCAATCATACTACTCAGGAATATCGATCCTGCTAATGGACTATGCAATGGCACGAGGTTGGTCGTACGTGGATTTCAAAAAAATACAATTGATGCAGAGATTGTGGTGGGACAGTACTCTGGAACGCGAGTTTTCCTACCTAGGATACCATTATGCCCCTCTGACGATGACATGTTTCCGTTCAATTTCAAGAGGAAACAGTTTCCAGTCAGACTCAGTTTTGCAATGACAATAAATAAATCACAAGGCCAGACAATACCAAATGTTGGAATCTACCTTCCTGAACCGGTTTTCTCACATGGTCAGCTATATGTCGCGCTATCCAGGGCAACCGCAACATCAAACATAAAGGTACTAACAGGTACACATGAAGTGAGCAAGCAGAAGAGTAAAAAGGCCAGTACAGACGACCCATACACAATGGGAAAGAAGAGAAACAATAACAAGAAGACCCCTACAAGCGGGACATATACAAAAAATATTGTCTACACGGAAGTCCTAACAAAATAGGTAATACAACCGTTCAATTTCTGTTCAAAAATTTCAATTTTAAACATTGCATTGCTTATTATCTAACCTTAAACATATTTCTTGGATTATACAGAAACATTGCAGACAAGTGACAACTTCGCAGTTACAGTTCTAAACTTGATCATCTTGAACGAGACACAAACACTTATGTATATACAAATTATAAATGGTATAATTCTCATGTATAATCTCATGAACAACCAAATCATTAATGGTTATTTTTTATTATGTGTACACTAACTATATGAAGACAAAATCTATATTATGTGACATTCCATTCTTCAATCTTATTATTTAATGCAAACCAATAGCTAATATTAACATTGTTATATTTCATATGTACTACGCAATCAGACATGGTTTCATATTTATATATTATTTAATCTCCAGCAAATATTAAAACTAAATCTAATCACATGCGCTTAGGTTGGTTCACTATTAATAGGGGTAGGGGGGCCTAACACTGCCAATGCCGGTCCCAAGCCCGGAAAAAGTGGAGGGGGCAAAAACAAATTAACAAGGCACCTTAAGATCACACACAAACCACATTTCCCCATACATGTTTTGAAATTAGGGAAAACCATAGTACCATTTAAAATTAATCCACTTAGCAAGCAAAATTGAAAGAACAAAAAATAAAAGGCTGTTCATGTTAAAATAATTATGTCCATCTTTGATTGCCAAATTTTAGATGCCACAAGGCCCAAATTTCTCAGATTTAGGGAACAGTACACATGGATGTTTATCTGAAAAAACAGAGGATTTAAGCACAAACAAATGATTTTCAGTATAAATTTCAAGCTAGGTTGGAAATCTAAGCTAGAACCTAGAAACTACAAGTCGCCCAATCCAAAGAGCTTGCCATGTTCTATTGCTTGCACTGAATCAACAAACGACAAGGAATATAAGAGGAACAAGGTACCTCGTGGAGGGGAGCGTGTTCGCGTGGTCGCAGCAGTGCAGGGTGTGGCTGGCACCTGGAGTCCTCGTCGCCACCTTGCCATATCGCTGCATCCGAATTCCGGCGAAGAAGCCGCCGGCTGGCGCGACATGCGGAGCAGATCCACAGCTGGGACCTTTAAGACTCCCTTTGTTGTTGCACTGATTTTTGTAAACATCGCTACTACGAAACCTAAAAAATAAATGACACATTATAAAAAAATATATATCAATTTGACAAATACTACTGTAAATATTAACAGTGTAGCGTTGTATATTATTGAAGAAATTGCGATGCTCTATTTTGTCAGGATTAAGATGCTTGAACATGTAGGCAGTATACTACAGACAAATAGAGATCTTTCTCATGCTGACTACGTGATATCAATTGTGCCATAACATTATTTAGTAACTAATCAAAAAGTGACAAAAGCTAGCTACCAAAGCATCAGTAAACAATTTCAGCCACATAGAACTAATCTAGTCGAGAAAGGAGTTTGTGGACTCGAAGATGCGCATATTAACTAATTCAGAATGAACATGATTGAGATCTTTGCAGGAAAGTTCTAACACTACCTCCAACATCTACTTTCTTCACTAATCAATACGCTCAAACTGAGACCACAACATCCACCCATTTCATCCTAGTGCACCAAATTCAGTTACGCAAGTATTTGATGGGTTTTGATGGGTTAACCAGATAATAGAGAATTAAGCTAGAAAATATATAAATCAGAAACATCTGATCATTAATATATGTGGGTCCTTTTTAATTAACAAACTGGGCCGTCAGATTTGTTCTGAAAAAATACTAAACATGTAGATTTTACTTTAAAAAAAAAGGACCTACAGATTTGTTCGCTCCTTCAATCCCTAGATTGTTTGGTTCTCTACGCATATCTTATTCATCCCCTGTCGTCTACGGCCCTCCACTCGCTGCCATGAATCCATGATCCATCTTTTGATGGCCACTCCTAGCGAGGAACAAGCTGGCCCTGCCAAGACAACTTCAGCGCACATGTACGTTTCCAGGCTGGATCGAAGGATTGGCTGCTGGCTGATGGTTTAGCCAACAACAAGTGCACGTACATGCCCGGTTGACCTAAGCAGCTTGATTGATTCCTCTAGCTACGTATAAACACAAGCAACGCATGTAACACGATTACGGCCGGCCGGAAACACATGAACACACGACACGATTTGATCTCGCAGCTGATGACTACGACAAGGGATGGCCGCTCCAATTCTATCTGATGCATCTCGGCATCGTCAAGTCTCAGGTTTGCCGATCTTTTAACTAGCTTAATGAGTAGTGAAATCTTACCATCTGCATAACGCTCGCTGATGAAGAGGGGGAAATCAAGCCACATCTCGGGCCGCATCGAGGCAACGGGTTCCCCTTCGTCCGGATCCTCATCCCCGAACGGCAGCAGCGACGACGCGATCTTGGAGATTCTCCTCACCCTGACCCCGATCTCAGCCAGATAGCTCCGGATCCCCGCGATCCCCTCCCCGTCCACATCGCCCACCTCTCCGTCCGCCTCTGCGGCCGCGGCGGGCGAGCGGGGACGAGGACTCCGGCGGGGGAGGTGGAGGAGCGAGGAAGGACGCCACGACCCAGAGGCTGCAGGTGAGGGTCTCGGTGAGCTCGAAAACGGCGCCCTGAGGGAGATTGGGAGGGCCGGCCGCCGGAGCAGGACCTGCAATCGCTTGCCGCCGTCGCCTGCAGCAGATCGGCTAGGTTGGGGAATGAAGGATTCATCTGGAATCGGAGGAAGGGTAGGAGACGAGGTGCTCAGCTGCCGGCTGCTCCAGCACCTAACCACACACACCCAGTCGGTCCAATTTGGGCCGGACTTACTACCTGGGCCAAATGTAAACCGTATATTAACATACATGTAGTAATGGTAAAAAAACATATATGTAGTAATCTTTTGGGGGCCAAATTATTTGTATTCCAGGGAATTCCAAGGATTAAAAATAAAATTGATTGAAAGATTACAAGGAATTCCAAGGAATAAAAATAAAATTGGAAAAGTTTATATTTAATATTCGCCCGGTGCAACGCACGGGCATTTGTGTTGGAAGTTTCACCGAGATGATCTCGCTATTACGGTTAGTTACAACACCAGTTTTAATCCAACATGTATCATAAATCATAGATTGTTAGGATGCAGAACGGCGGAACTAGGGTCGCCAGCGGAGATCGATACAACTTGGCGGAGGATGCAGTGCGGCGGAGCTTGAGGTGCTCACCGGAGGAGGAGAGCATTGGGGAACGAGGGTCGCCAGAGACCAGCACCGTAGGGAAAAAGAAATGGGGAACGGGAAGAGATAATTGCGTGCAGTTTGTCTACCAACGACGGTGTCTTTCTTATTTTATATTATAGGGTCAGTTGTTATGTACTGCAAGTCGTTTGGGCCAAGCCCAAAATTCATAAAAGGTCCAAGAAAAATATTTGTTTAAAAATGTTCCTTTTCAAAGAAAGCTGAAAATTCATAAAAACGATACTTCTTAAAATGTATTCCAATTTTTATCTAAACGTTAATTTTTATATAAAAAATGATGCACAATGGCACATGAAGCAAGCTGTGCAAAAAACAATTAAAAAAAATATTGTTCAAAAAATATTTATAGAAAATATGTTATACACAAAAATGATATTACCCATCAAAAAATAAAACGTTATTACCCCTCAATAAAAAGATCCTTTTGAAGAAAAAAAATTAAAAAATTATCCCTTACAAGAAATTTTAAAATCTCATAAAAATGATAACTATTATTTAAAAAGTCATCCAATTTTTATGTAAGCATTACTTTATATTTTAAAAACTAAAATAATAAAAATTAACATTAAATTTACATTTATTACGATTAATGTGGCATAATGGCATAACAAGCAGGTTCTGCACTTTTTTCTTGCCCGGTGCAACGCACGGGCATTTGTACTAGTATATATATATAATAATAATAATAATAATAATAATAATAATAATAATAATAATAATAATAATAATAATAAAGCACGGATTGACTCCGTGGGTTCACCGTCACAATACGCTTCTTCCCGTGAGTTTACGCCTTCAGTTTGAATTTAAAACATATACGTGAGGTGGTACTAAAGCACGCATTGGTT
Organism: Elymus sibiricus; assembly: GCA_039707655.1. Lineage (NCBI taxonomy): Eukaryota > Viridiplantae > Streptophyta > Magnoliopsida > Poales > Poaceae > Elymus > Elymus sibiricus. The sequence continues at coordinate 162,577,621 of CM077664.1, forward strand.
CTGAGACTATTAGAGTCCGTAACGTTTTGGTGGTTGGAAAAACCGATTCATCTACGATTTCGTATTGTGATGGTGTTTGCACGTTCATATGCTGTGTGTATATATGCATCAACCAGGATCACGTTTCTGTTATCAAATCGTGAGATCGTGGGAAGAATCGCAACGCGGCAGACGTGAAGGGATCAATGTCGTCGCCGCCGCTGCCTTTGCTCTGGACGGAGAGGACGGCTACCTCCGCTAGAAGAATTAACTCGGTGCTGCTCCGCCTCCACATCCTCAGCGTTGGCGCACGTGCTGACCGACGCGCGCCGCCGGCAAGCCTGTTGCCATCAACTAGCATCTCGTCGTGTGTGCGTCTGTTGCCGGCGAAATCCATCGGCTCAACTTATACTTTCTAGCCAGAGGAAAGCGTTGGCTAGCTAGCCTTGGCCGTGTACGTGGATATCTCCAAAAAGCATCGTTCAAGCGTGGCGTTTGTACTCGACGTCTCACCGGAAGGCAGTCGTCGAGCCGCATACCTGAGCCAGCATTCTACAAGAGCGTGTCTTGCAGCTTCTCCGGCTCAACTCCTCCGTCTGCGGCCTCGCCGCTGCCGCCGACAAGGACCATCCTCACCGAGTCCCTCTTATGCAGGTGACGCAGTTAAAACGAACTCGTCGAGAACGCACGTCTCAATCACAGTCAGAAAAGGATTCGTGCCCAACTTTGAGGTCGCACGGGACATAGATTTCGTCTTTCGATCACGTTCTGTTGCGCGATACAATAGCAGCAGGAGTAGAGCAGCAAAATTCATCAGATAAGAAAGCGGCGGAGGCTGAAGGACCGAGTGCTGTCGATGTAGCTTTACAGCCATGCATGCATCCAAATCACCGGCGTTGTGACCTTGACCTGGGATTGCTCCAAGCTAATTGAACCAGCACGCCACGACCACTACCAAGCTTCAATCACGTGGACAGGTACCCTTATCTTTCTTTTCCATCGCCATATTTGTGTAGAATTACCAAGTGCAGTCGGCTAATGGTGCACAATTAAAGGAGGACTTGAACTGGGTTGAAGTTGGATTAAGTCCATCATGCACCGATGGTGGGCTAGCAAAAGCATAATTCAACAACGTAGAGGAGGTCTTTGATGCTTCTAAATTTGCTAAACACAATGCAGTTCCAAGACTTATTTTAGCAGTTTAACCTTTTGGTCATTGGTGGTATCCGGACGACATCCACAACCCGTTAAGGACGTGACTAAGTACATGACAATGGTTGGGCTACATAGATTACCTTCTAGGTTGCTGTCATAGGATTGTGGCGATCTCACCATGGTTAAATTCTTATTCCAAATAAGGAACCGTCGACAATTATCCAAAAACATATGGCATATATATGGTAAACCGATGAGGCATTTTAGGAGACGAGGACCAGCTCGCAGTTTCCACAATCGGCATGCCCGACTAGCTTGACGCCACACTCACGAAACACAGATGCATGGGTGAAGACATGCCAGGGTGTCTGCCAAGCCCGTGCCTCTACGGAGAAGCCCGACTAGCTGGACCCACTTGCATTCGTCAGCAACGAACAAGAAGGACTCTGGTTCTGGTGTTTGCTCTGTGGTGAAGCATGGGCGTTGTGCCAGGGATTTTTTTTATTTTTTGCAATTAATTTTGGTGATAAAGACTGTTTTTTTCTCCCGTTGCAACGCACGGGCATTTTTGCTAGTTATAGCTTACGTAAAAAAATCATCGAAGCGGGACGAAACCAAGAATATCACCTTGCTTGATTAGTAAAAAAAAAATATAGGTAGGTAATAGATTAATTAAAATTAATAATTAATTAGGTAGGTATATAGATTAGGTAAAGATAAAGATATAGATTTGGAATAGCTGACGTCATTTGTTTTCCATCCGTGAACCATTGAAAGTAGTACACATGATACTAGTTCGGAGTATATACTGTATTACAATTTTTTTGAGTATACTAGCAAAACATGCCCGTGCGTTGCAACGGGAGAAAAAATGTCATTGCACCGTCGTACTAAAGAATGCAACACGTAATCATTTTTATGAACTTAGCAAACACGGTTGCCATTAATCAAGCGACAATGAGTCACCCGGTTGAGGTGTTGAAAATGTTGTCGCAAAGACGTCCACAACCATCCATGATGTTGATCTCTATCTGTGGTGTTGGAGTGAATGAGCGTGGAGCCCGGGCGAAAGTTGAAACAACGTATGTCTCCGGTTGGCATGAACCAGGATTGACCGGTTACGTCAAACAGTGCAGCATCCAGACTCTTTGATATATCCGAGCCCACTACTGCATGCATGCACACATGAGCCTCTTACATCAACTATTAAGCCCGACAAATCACCTCTTGCATCATTGCATGCATGCAGACATGAGCCACAACGTCTTAAGCGACTTTGCAATATATCCCAGCCCAGTGTATCATACAGCCTCCAAGCCTCCAAAGCACTTCCCTTCTTGCATGTCAAGGATTCTGTTTAGTTAGCTCACACCAGACAATGTTGTTAAACATATATAAATTGGTGAGAATCATTTGATTGGAGCCATGTGGGACTATTTAACACCAGGCATTAATACTGTAGGGTGGGCTCTGATTTTGTACGCTCGTGATTTAGGTGTGCGCTCTGGTGCAGCTCGCCTAGCAGCAGCTGGAGCGAAGGCCCAGGCCCAATCCAGTTAACTAGTACAAATGCCCGTGCGTTGCACCGGGCGAAAATTTAGCTATAACCAGATCCATATGCCATTATGCAAGTCTTTTTTTAATTTAATTATTGTAAATGTTAGAAATAAGTTTACACTGAGTATTTCATTTTGGACTTTAACATTTGGACGTACCCTAACAATGTTTGTCATGATCTATTTCAGCTCCTCGTTTTCATTTCATTCTATGAAATAGTAGTTGTTTACGAAATATTCTTTCAATCAATTTTTTTGTTGTTCAGAAAAACACGATTACTTTTTACTCTGAGATGGTGTTTTTTAGATTTTCTAGAATATTTTTTAAAATGAAATCCTTTTTATGGTTCGGACATTTTTTAGAATATTATATTTCATTTCTTATTTATTTTGCATTTTTTTGGTTTGGTCCATTGAGAGTGTAGGTGTTCTATTGTTAGCAGCTAGCTCAGAGTCATTGATGCGCATGTGGCCAACAATTAGAGTTCAAAAATCCGTCGTCTCGTACCTCTCCCTCCTCAGATTCCAAATGAATCCTCATTCTCCAACCATGGCGCTCCGGGCGCCAAATGTTTCACTTATTATTTTTTTCAACGGCGAAGCAGAATATCTATGAATTTCAGAATTTTATAATTTTTTAAATATTTATTTTGATTTTACTTTTCATCAGGGAGCATATGACCTAGAGGGAAAAATCCGCGTCCGGGAAATTACTCCTTTCCGAAAAGAAGAAGAAAAAAGGTAAAAAAAAAAGTGGCTCGATGCGATATTTACATTTGCTAGGCCCACTTTGGTGTTCCCGGTCTGTTAGAATAGATTGGAGAAAATGTAAAGGCCTAATTGAATCCATCTGGCCGTTCCAGCCCACGAGCACTTCCTGTTCCTTTTCCGTCTCCTCACTTCCACAGCACCAGACGAAGTACTGTCTTAAAAAAAAAACAGATGCAGCAGACCCGTCCAGGGCTCTAGCGCCGCCGACGCGGCCGGACGCCGCCGGCCGACGCCGGGGCTCGCCTTCGCTGGCGTGTGGTGCTGCCGGCTTCATTTGTCGATGGATAATAGCGCCGGCTTCCTCCTTGGAGATCTCTGCAGAGCTCGTCCTCCTGGCGGACCTCGCGTGTGCGCCGCCCGCCGCTTCACACACCAGCGCCGCCACCTTGCCGTCGTCCGGGCGAGCGTCCCGACGGCCATCGCTTGCCTTTCCTTTCTTCGCCGCGCCTGGCTGCCGTCCGCCTCCCCCTGCTTCCGTGACGTTGCCTCCAATATTGCAAAGGTAATGCGTGTCATTTCCCCTCTTCTCTCTTCTGTTCCCCTCTCTGATTGCAATGGAGATTAATTAATTACATTTTGTAATCTCACCTTTCTCTTTAATTGTTCAATTGTCTGTGGTCCAAATCTGCAGGCTCTCTGCTCCTAATTTGTTTTGAGCATCTTCTTCAATGTGCCAAAATCAATCGCTTGGTGCAGTTCCAGTTTGTGTTTACTATCCAATAGTAATTTCTAAGAGGATTTATCTGAAGCAGGTACACATTTCTCTTGCACCAGTTTCTGCAGGCCCGTCTGCATGTGTCAAGCACATTAACTTCTTTTCATGCTCTAGCTCTGAATAACACCGTGTAGTGTTTGAACAAATTTTAAACCAATGTTAGTAGCAAACAAAAGCATCAGCTTCGTCTTCACAGAGTAGGTTCATATCTGTCTGATTGATACAACAATCCAGAGTGACAGTATAATATAAAATTCTAGCTCGTGCTTTGTGTGGGATCTTAAGGTGCATTGTTAATTTGTTTTTGGCCCCTCCACTTTTTTCCGGGCTTGGGACCGGCATTGGCAGTGTTAGCCCCCCCTACCCCTATCAATGCTTTAATGTCTGTATATTTTTTAGTTTTGTTTCTTTGGTAGTGTTGCTGCTTCACAGTTGAACTATATGTGTAATAACTATCAGTAGTCTAGGTTAGCATTAGGGTCGTTTTAGAATCACATAAAAATTAGAATTTGATCTGATCCTGTTCTCCTTTTGTCTAATCTTGGAGTAAGTTTCTCTTGAATATATGTGATCTGTTTTGTTACTTTGTGGTACTCTTTGCATGAAGATTCATTCTTTCTGGTTGTTTTTAAATGTCAAATAGATGTATCTCAGTTTGAGCAGGGTTAGCAGTCTATGTACACCACATATATAAGCATTGGGAGTTGGATATAATTACAAATTAAATTGGAAGTAAAGTGTTGGTTGTAGCAAAACCGTCAATGAGTTTGGTTGACACATGATTAATAAAACTATAAATGATTTTGTTCTTGAGGACATTGTACATGAGAATGAAATCATGAATTGTTTGTATATACACAAGTGAGTCTTGTCTCCTTGAAGACAATGAAGTTCTGAATTCTAACTGCGAATTTGTCACTTGGCTGCAATGTTTCTGTAGAATCCAAGTAATATGTTTAAGGTTAGAAAATGAGCAATGCAATTTGAAATATAAACACTTTAGTTTTTCTTAAACGATAATCCTTTCAAGTAGTAATTGAAATTTTGAAGAAGAAATTGAAAGGTTGTATTACCTATTTGGTTAGGACTTCCTTGTAGACAATATTTTTCGTATATGTCCCGCTTGTGCTGGTCCTTTCCTTTTTCTTTTTCTTCTCTCCCTTTGTGTATGTGTCGTCTATGCTGTTCTTTTTCTTCTTCTGCTTGCTCTCATCATGTGTACCTGTTAGTACCTTTATATTTGATGTCGCGGTTGCTCTAGATAGTGCGACATATAGTTGACCATGTGAGAAAACGGGTTCAGGCAGGTAGATGCCGACATTTGGTATTGTCTGGCCTTGTGATTTATTTATTGTCATTGCAAAACTGAGTCTGACTGGAAACTGTTTCCTCTTGAAACTGAACGGAAACATGTCATCGTCAGAGGGGCATAATGGTATCCTGGGCAGGAAAACTCGCATTCCAGAGTGTTGTCCCACCACAATCTCTGCGTCAATTGTATTTTTTTGAAATCCATGTACGACCAACCTCGTGCCGTTGCATAGTCCATTAGCAGGGTCGATGTTCCTGAGTAGTATGATTGGGCAATTAATTTTGAGCTTCAACATATGTGGAGGCAGTCCATTTGGGGTGAGAGTGTTTAGGAATTCTGGTGGATAGTAGTTATGTGGGTCGTCTTCTACCGAATCGAAGCTGTGGTACACCATCTCCTCCCCCTGGAAGCGATCAATCATTTTTAGGTTGATCTTGTCTACGGAGTCGTTCCTTGTTGATAGAATTGCTCTTGACGTGATGTACTTTGGATCTTTTAGGGAAGCATTGTCCGTTTTGTAGACACTGTCGATGAGCATATCCAGGCCATTATCATCCGTGTTATTTGCCACACATATACTTGTAGGTAGTAGTATTTCAGCATCTTCATTTGTCTTCTCGGTTCCGTTTCCAATGCGCAGCAAGTATTCCGCGAACCACTTGTCGTTTTGAGCCCTCATGTTGCGCACAAGCTTCAGTTGACGCATTGAACTCCAGAGCTCGGACCTGCGTAGTGATGCATCTACTATCTGGGCTCTTGTTCCCTTTCGGACAACAGGTAGCACTTGCCTAAAATCGCCTCCAAATACTATTGTTTTTCCACCGAATGGAAGGTCTGGTCTGTCCATTATGTCCCGCATGCTTTTGTCTAACGCCTCCACTGTCTGCCTCTTGGTCATGGATGCTTCATCCCAGATTATCAGTGATGCTGCTTTGAGTAGCTTGGCTGTCCCACTCTGTTTGGTGAATCCACAAATAGCCCCGTCGTCTATTTTTAGTGGAATCTTGAACCTCGAGTGTGCGGTCCTCCCTCCGGGCATTATGGAAGCAGCAACACCGGAAGTGGCTGTCGCCACAGCAATCTTGCCTTGTCCGCGTATTGTGGCCAAGAGCGCCCTGTAAAGAAAAGTTTTTCCCGTGCCTCCAGGTCCATCGACAAAGAATATACCTCCTCTTTGGCGGTCAATTGTGGCTAGGATTTCGTCGTAGGCCTCCCTTTGCTCGTTGTTTAGGTTCTTATGCAAAGATGCGTCCTCAGGGTCCACCTCGATGGAGGTCTCCTCGATGATCTCCCTCGGTATGTCGTCTGTCGTCTCATGTTGTTGGTCGATCTCTGGAAGAGGAAACGATTCTATGTCTTTTCCCATTGAGTGCAACATGTCTTTGATATTTTTCAGAACCATCTGTTCGACTGTGTGCTTGCATTTGCAATTTCTGCTGTAGTCCTCTGACATTGCCTCAAGGTGCTTGTTCCAGAGGCTACGTACGTCGCTGGGTTCGCAAAAAACCAAGATTGTCGCAAATAGCCTTTGTAGCGATGATGGCATTCTAAACAACTCCGCTTCTGTCATGCAGTCGTCCAATGTGCTATCTGCCTCAATGAGCCCTCTTTTTTCTGCAGCTTCACGAAAGGTTGGCATTACTTGTCCATCGACTATTCGTAGGTCTTCGTAGCTGGTGGCGCCTGTCACGTGGTTTAGGAGGACTCGAAGATAGTATCGTTCTCCTTCGGCCGGGTGTGCTGCGACGATCCTGCCAACCTGGAACACAGCGGCTCGCTTCCTAGGTTGCCAAAACTTGCCCTGACTCTGCCATGTATAATGTTCCGGAAAATCTCTGTATAGTATGCCTCGTGCTTTCTCATGTGAGCTGTTTGCTTCAAAGTACGCAGTCAGCATTGATCTTTCCGTGCCTTCACGGTCGATAACATTATTTAATTTCTCCATGGCATGATATGAAACCATGTGCATATTTGGGAGATGCAGCTGCAGTTGCAAGACTGGTGGGTGCATTTTGCTTAGTTCGAAGCCATATATTCTCCACAGTGCTTAAGGAGGTGTCACCCACCGGGCGTCTCTGTACTGCTTAATCTCGTCAATTTCGACTTCCTCTACTTTGTCAGTTACAGATACAGATGCTCGGTCATGGCCCTTGTAGATGTACTTGAAGAGGTACTTAACGACTTTAATGCTTGAGCATATCTCAACATTTATGTGGCAGTTGAACATCCTTAACAGATAGGGATTGTAAGGAACCACCCACCTGTTATCTAATGTGCAATTTCGGACCATTTCAGTCCCGCGTCTCCTATATATTGGGTAGGAGTCCTTGCCTTGAATCGTAGTTTCGTTAAATGGCCTTGGATAATTATTCTTGCATGACGGACGATTCTTTGTGCATGGACACAATTTGTTCAATGCACCGCAAGGACCATGCATCATATGTTTGATTACCATTTTGTATAGTTCTGGGTACTTGTGCTTGTTAGGGAGCTCGGCGGAGATGATTCTGTCATACTGCTCTGGACATGTGTACTTGTATCTTCCAGTCATGATGAGCAAAAAGTGAGCATGGGGTAATCCCCTCTTTTGGAACTCTACGACATATGTATATGCCTGAACCTTTCCAAGAATGCCCTTCTCGAATAGTTGTTGCTTCATTTCTTGTAGCTTCGCCCTAAAAATACGAACGACAATGTCTGGGCGATCTTGTGGTGTTTGTCCAGTCTCTAGTTCACGTGTGATCTCCTCCCAGTTGGGGTTGCAGGTCATTGTTAGGAATACGTCTGGCTTTCCATATTTTCTAACTAAAGCCATAGCGTCGAGATACCGACGAAGTCTATCTCGTGGCCCTCCAATAAATGACGAGGCAAGTACTCTCCGTTTTCCGACCGCATCTCCATTCTGTTCTCCAGCTTGAATGCTGTCTAGAAGGCCTTGGTATAGGTCAGCCCTTATTTTCTTTTGGTTGTGCCAGATGTAATCCAGTCTGGAGCTTTCAATCTTGATGTATGTATCTACAGCAAACTGCTGGAATAGGCGTCCGCCATGCAAAATTGGGTTGAATATGCCTGGTCGTGTATGGAATTTATAGCAGTAGTATTCTTTCATTGTTACCCATAGGCCACTGACCGAATCTGTGCAAATATTGCAACATAAAAAGTTAGTTGCATAGGTGGTAGTATATGAAAATTGAATTTGAATGTAATAGTATTTGAATTTTTTTACCTGGGTCATCGTCATTACTGATATTTTCAGCACCAATATCTTCTTCTCGTGTTTCCCTTTTCGGGATTTTCCTATGCCAACCCAGTTCAGCTCTTGGAAAGAATAGAGGATACGATAACGGATCATAGCACCCGTAATATGATCGAATGTGCTCTTTTTCGTTGTTGTTCCCATGTAATATTACATTTCTGTCATAAGTATCTCTTCTTTCATTTCCTTCAATCCACACTGCAGCTACCTCCGAATTGATTGGCTCGTTGTATGTTCTTTGGTCCAATCTCTGGTCAAGGTTCAAGATCAGTCTGTAGTCCTCAAGGTTTTGGGCTTGTCCCAAACTCCTAAACTGTTGAGAGTACGGGTTACCGCGTAGGATGTCTGTTATTATTGCAATCACATGCTTGTCTTGCTCGTACATTTCCTCACGGCAACGGCGGTATCGATGCTCTAAGCTTGGATCATCGTCGTAGAAGTATAGTTCCAGATGCTTTGGATCTGAGTGACTATTACCAAATGAGTGTATGTTGTGATATATTTGACCATGTGCTCGAAAGGTGTAAATACCGGCCGTTTGCATGTCTGTTGTATCTCTGTCGAGCTGGCAGTATAGTGTAGTAAACGAGAAGTGTCCATTGAAGAATCTTATATTTTGCCGAAAATGTCTTGCATCAGAGTCGTTGCTTGTCCAAAGTCTCATGAGTTCCGGTGGTGTATTTGGATTGGCTAGTCTTATCTGTCCTTTTTTGCAGCATAATCCCGGACTTTCATACTTGAATTTGGTTGCATGGCAGAAATAGCAATCTTCTTCTTTTTCGAGCATGTTTGTGCTTGTTGGTATGTTGCTGTAGACGAGATCATATGGATCAGGGTTGAGGTCTTCCTCGCCTTCTATGATTTCAATTTCCACTTCTCTGTCCCACTCTGATTTGATATACAACATATTAAATTTAGTAAGTAGTATTGTAATGTTGCAAATTTAATTTAATTGTATTAGCATACCTTCACAATTTCCACTTCTCTGTCCCACTCTGATTTGATATACAACATATTAAATTTAGTAAGTAGTATTGTAATGTTGCAAATTTAATTTAATTGTATTAGCATACCTTCACCGGTGAACATGTATTCATCTTCATCTGTGTCTTCTTCAAATATGACTCCATCATTACCTGTGTTATGCATATATATATATATATATATATATATATATATATATATATATATATATATATATATTATTTTTATTGCGTAAGAACATATATGAAATTGATAACCTTACCATGATCCTCGTTGTAGATTGATTTTGTTGCAGCATCTATTTCCTTAATGGTTGCTTCTTGCTCATATATGATTCCATCATTACCTGTGTAATAATTTTTTATTGTTATGAACATAAAATGTTTGTATATAAAAGTATTTATATGTAATTTATAACCTTACCGTGGTTATCATTGCAGAATGATATTATTCGTGCATCCACTTCTTTGATTGCTGGAAGCATTGAGGAGGGTATGTCTGGCCAGAGAGCCACTTTACCGTGATCATCATTGTATAATGGTTGTGTTGGTTCATCTGTTTCTCTGATGCTTGGAAACATTGAGGAGGGGATGTCTGTCCAGAAAAGATGGTGAGTTGTACAGACAGATTTATATTTACTTAGAGTGCGAGTATTATATAAACTTGAGATTATTACCGTAAGTCATGACTTGTGGTTGCTCCAGAGGTTCTTTGTTTTCGTCGGTGTTTTTCGTCATGGATGCATCTTCTTTTGATGATACGGAAACAGTTTGCCTCCGCCCTCCGTCTTCTCATGAATTGTTCGTTACGATGGTGTAGCAATGTTTGCCTTTTTCCTGCTGCCACATGATCCCTGTGTTTTACAGCAAACGTAGAAGTACTAACCTCTTGTTCGGTTGCGACATATTCAGGGTTCTCCATTGCAAGTGAATCTTTGGATGCTGTGTTGCGTTCCATTTGACGGCGAGCTTTTCTTTGTTCTACTCTTGCTTTCTTTTGTTCTGGCTGCATGTTTGCATATTTTTGTTTTTCTTGTGTGTATTGTGCTGCCTTCTGTTCTGCTATCTTCCCTGAATCTTTCTTTTGATGATAGGCCTCACGGCGTTTTTTGAGTTTGTCCTGCCTTTCTTCATCGGTCATGCGTTCATTCCGCTCTTTATACCGCTCTTGATCTCTCTTTCTTTTTTGTTCCTTAGCATTTTTCAGTTTCTCCTGCCTTTCTTCATTGGTCATCCGTTCATATCGCTCTCTATCTCTTTTTCTTCTTTTCTCCTTTGCATCCATGGCTTGCCTGCATCAAAGTTTGTATACGGTAGTTTATTAGAAGGGTTTTGTCAGACTGAAGTTAGTACGCTGGCCATATCATACTTTTTGACTAACATTTAACTTGGCATGTAAAGAGTGCAGATTGTCCGTACACGGCAAGGTAATGATGATGACAGCTATGTTTGCAGACACATATGAAGGATCATTTGAATTTAACTTGGCATGAGATCATGCGTACCTCAGTTGTAGCACGGGCTGTCCGGCGATGTGTGTTGAAACAACGGCGTACAAAGGCAACTTCTTGCCCAAAGCCGACGTACAAAGCTAGCTAGCCTTTATATATGTATCACCACAGGTCTTTAGCTCTAGAAAATGGTGGAAAGAATTATTTATCAAGTTACATGAAATAAAACTGCTACAGAGAGTCAAGGGTACTTGGTCCTTTCTTATTTTGTGTTGTTCTGTCCATTCTAGAATTATATTAGTGATATCTTTTTGGTGAACTCTGCGGAAATTTTAAGCTTCTTATCATTTCTATTGTTTTCTTCAAAAGAGAATTATTTGATTTGCATTTCAGTTAGCAAAATTAAGCAGTTCATGCCTTGGAATAGATATCAAGGATTGATTATAAGTAATAAACAGTATTCTAAATATGCATCCGTGCAGTTGGAGCCTTCATGGACTGGATATCTAATATTGTCAAACCGACTTTTCACTTTCCCGTATCTATATGCTGATGTAGATATAATTAGGAATATATAAAATCCATGACCTGATCCATGTATTTACAAGAGTTACCCAACATGTAGTAGTAGGACATGCATATTCTCAGTAATTTTGAGTTATATCGATTGTACTCCTTCGCTGATCAGCATGTAATCACTCTTTAAGAATGTACGATTAATTGTTTTATTCTAATGAAATTGCAATAGCAGGACAGGGGCAGAGGGCCATATACGCCTATGGTTGTCCTTAGAAGCATGAGGAGGTCATTGCTGATTCTAAATTTGATTTGTACATACCTGGCTCGTTGTTTTTGACGTCTGCGGCGATACCGGCGAGTCGATGTGGAAAGCTGACTTGTTAAGAAGAATCGACCAAAGACTTGATATTTATTGGATCAAGGGGATTGTACATGTATCTGTCTAAATAGGATCTGGAGTCCTGTACCCAGTAGGAGTCGGACTTGCACTTTCCATGGACTCATGTACCCAGTAGGAGTCGGACTTGCATTGGCTTGCACTTTCCATGTCACCCAGTAGGATTCGGACTGCTCAACTTGTGCACTTTTCAGCTTCGGGTCTTGTTTTTTTTATTCTCATTTTTCCATGTGCGGCCAGCACAGTGCCGTTGTTGTGGAGAGCGAGATAATTTTTGCGGTTGTATTTTTTCTGAGAAATACCTAGACAAATGAGGCTGAGAAGAGATACAGATGTGTAATATCTTCGTGGTTTATTTCTTTTGAAATTGGACGGTACTTTGTGTTCTCCTATTTGGCTTAGATGGAATTGATCATGCACGTCGCGCTCCGAAGCGAAGCATCAGCTTACCGGTGTTATTGTCCTGTGCGACTGAAGAGTCAGGATTTGAACCAAAATTATGTGGTTATTTTTTTCTCTAGCCGAAGTTAGATCAAGCCTGCTAAACTCTGTAGCCTGCTTAAATTACGTGTTTTTATGAACATATTCTCGTTTAGCTCTTGAGAATTTAGTAAATATACTAATCCAAAACGTTAATTTTTTCATCAACACCATACATGTACGTACACTCTACAGTGACGTTAGAGGGAAATACAAAGCAACTTGAACAGACCATGCAATATATATATCATTCAAAGATCTTTGACTCGGTGGAAAATATAATAGAAAAAAGGACATAGATTTTCGAAAAAATGCCCTTGGCAAAGTTCAACTCAATAAAAGTGAATAGTTGATTTTTTTTACTGCACCAACATTTGCCTCGTTACAAACGGATAGTTTCTCCTATTAATATTGAATTTCACATGAACCCACAAACATCAAATTTTGAAGCACTCCATCATCTCTTATAATTGGTAACCCCAAAAAATGTATATCCTGGCAAGCTCCAAAAGTTTTCTACATATATGTAAGTGATATCTTAAGTAGAAACAAAAATCTAGTATTAATTTCTCAAAGGAAAAAAAATCCAGCTCTACATGTTCATTGTCTCCCTGCTCATTGTCTATTAACTGTTGGCTGCAAGAATTCTCTCTGACAAATCACCTTCCACCGATTGAGCTCCCTACACAAGCATATTGGTAGGAAAACAAGGTTAGCATATTGGAATCAGATATTTGAGTCATTTGACATTTCGAGATGAATTGATAGTATTTGACATACCAGTTTAACTTTGGATTTTCCTAATACAATTGATGAATTCCAGTACACCAGCAGGCATGTTATCTTCACATTCATTGTCCTTGAATGTTAGCACTTGGCCCAAAATTAGTTTTCTGAGTTCATATCCATCCTATTCATTCATTTTTTTGTAAAAGAATGACATCAGCATCAGATGTATAATAATCATAAAAGCAAATATCTACACGGTTGCAATATTTACCTTTAAAAATGGCAAATGTGGTCTTTCATCTTCCCACGTGGACATGAATAGGGGAACAAGATAACCAGACAGTTCCCTTATATAAGAATACAAATATACTTTATTAATATTGTCTACATACTCAAATCAACAAATAATCAGTATCTAGTATTCATCTTCTGAAAAATACCTGTTGTAAACTGGAATATCATCTAGGATTTTATGATGCCATAGGAGAATATCCTCGTTCCATCTAGACCCAGGGCATGCTTTTGACATTGCTTTCGGTAAGTGTTCGGAAATCCATATAATTTTTTTCACATATTTTGCGAGTGGGTTGTATCGGTACATTGGAGTAATAGGAGTAGGGTCCAAAATGTACACTGTTCTTGTATCTTGGTCCAATGTGAATAGAATGAATTCATCAATGGATTGTACTGGAATATGGATCTGAAATAGGCTACATATTAGATGCAATAAAAAAATTGCTCTAAAGTATACAAAAGTGCTCTTACCGATTTGCATGTTGAAACATTATATTTGATGCCAGGCCAACTACGAACAGAATTTGCTAGTTGCTCAACATCTAACTTTTTACGGAAATCTGGGTGCCTTCCAAAATCAGTAGTCATCTAGTATATAAAATTATTGGTTAGAAAGATGATAAAAAATTAGAATATAAAAAAGTATATAACGAATATAAAAACATACCCAAAATTTCATGTCCAGATAATGCTTTGCTATCAATTGCTTTGTTTTTTGTGATGTTTGGATGTGATCCAACATAATCTTCCGTACGATCAAATTAAAACAATCTCGGTCCATGGGTAAATCATCCTTTAGCATTCCTTGTAGTTTTCTGAGAGACAAGCTAATTGGATATGGTTTTGAACTCTGGATCCATACTTTCCTGATAATGATACAAATTAAGAATATACACCATTGAGAAAACAATTCAGATACTATACAATTGCAATACTAATTTAAAATGACTTACTCTAAAATCTCGGTGTAATTGATTGATTTAATGAAGCTACAGAGCCCAGCTGTTAACTCATGTAAGGTCATATTAGAAAGAATTGATATTAGTGATCTGTATTTATTTTCAACAGATAATGGGATTTTTGTTTTTGTTTTTTTATATCATCTAAACTTTCCAATATTTGAACATCATCAGGATCTCCCTTGGTGTCATCGTCACTTTCTTCAACGATTGTAGTCATTGCTGCAGTGTTTGTTTTCCAACATAATAGTATGCTGGCTAACTTAAACCTAAAAAAAGTAATAATTTCCTGAGCAACACGAACAATTATTAGTATATTTCAAAAGTACTTTTTGTACAAGTAACATACTTTTTATTTAAAAAAAGATATATACCTGTGTAATTGGGTAGGATAGTGCACATCCGGTGAAATATTCCATAAATTTAACCATAAATAAACCACATGAAGAACTATCTTTTTGAATTGCCTTTTGTAATTGTTCTGTGATCTTCCATTCAGTAAGATCAACGTCTTTCCAATCGTCGCTTACCAACTTTTGACTTTTAAGAAGGTCCAAATGAAATTGTATTCCTCGTAGCTAAAAATAAAATAGTGGTAAGAAGAAATGATACACATTAGCGAAGTATATTAAAAATTGTGTTGTAACTAACCGTATTAGCGAGATCATCTCTGTCAGAATTCCAGCACAATGAGTCTAGTACTTGAACCTCACATTTTTTTGTATTCACAACAGCTAAATACCAATGTGTGTTACTCGCATTTATTGGAAGTTTAATCTGTAATAAAGATAATTAGGAAAATAGTAAATGAAAATGTATGAAACCTAGAACGTGTAAATTATGAATATGGATATTACCATGTCATGCTGCATATATTCGAGGACAGTCTCTGTCATGAAGGCACTATCTTCTTGTATTCCAATGGTGCCATCTCGTTTAAATAGTGAGGTAACAAATGGACTCTCAAAATATACTTTATTATCATTCTGGAGATGTATTTGGTCCTTTGTACAACATATATATGCATTGATCACCTATAATTAAGAATTAAAAAATACATTACTAATTGATATTAGTGATTAGAAACTTTTCCTGTTTGAGTAAGGGTACTTACATCATCATTTACCCACTCTTTTTCATCTAGCAGGCACATCAATTGATTTTGCAAGACAGAACTTCCATCTATCTGAACCAGCAATTGTTTTCTCAAAGATGATTCTATTGCTATTTGAGCACATAGATCATGGTCGGTTAATGTATAGTCTGCAGAAAATCAAATAATTTAAGAATATATTGTATACGAAAGCACACATAATAAATCAAGCAAATACCTTGTGGGAGATAATCATATGTCTCATCAACTTTGATCTCTTTATGTGAATCTGGTTCCTTAACATCATGCAATGGAAAAACAGGAGATATTGTCGAGCTAGATGGGGATGGAGGTGATGGTAGTGTATCATGATTCATCTGATTATCTGATTCCGGCACAATTGATTCAAAACACTCTGAACCTGGAGAAGATGTTTTCATAGTTGGTGACATAGGTGATGGTTCCAGAACACCTGATTCAGAAATATTTGCCTTTTTGGAAGGTCGGTTATCAAAATTCTCTGCAACGATCAGTTCAGCGATGTTATCTATTTTCTGCAGTCACAACAAAAATAAAATGTAAACCTCCAACCGTTAGATGAGTTGAAACAGAGGTAGTACATCATAGTGAGTTTACAGTTGGGATGCTATTGCGTAAAGTAGATTGATCCAAGCTCAGAGAACCATGATATGCATCATGTGGCAGTACCATTGTTTAAAGGAGACAAAAACATTGCAATCCATTATGTCGAAGGCAAAAGCATATAGAGGTAAAAACTACCAATACATATGTTTCGAAAGTGAGTTACTGATAAGATGAGAAAGCTAGGATGCTTGTAGTACAATATATACGCCTTTCATTGGTACACATGCCATTATCTAGAATGAGAAAGTAAGTAATATCAGTAAATGTGGTCTTGCTCACAGCATAAAGGAACTCAGTTGACTAAGTAGTTATATTATATGCACATGTTCAAAAAATTTAGGCTGCAAAACCAAAGAAAACAGGAAAGAGCAAGACACACAAAATAACCCATTTATATTATTTTTGCTGCTAATGTCGGTTCCATCAGCCTAATATTATTGCGCCAGTTTATACATGAAGCCCCATTGTTTAGTGTAGATGGCAGTTTATATGCGTTTTAGAAAGCAAGAGCTCCAGCTTATAAGAGCAGACAACTAAATAACCCATTTACATAATCTAAAAAACTTTAAGCTAGCAGTCCTGTGATCACAAGTCTATTATACGCACACAGATGTGGACCAAATTTCATCGGCTAGAAGCAATATATCATGTAAATGCAGAATAAAGTGATCGAAGGTCAGAGAACCATGATATCCATCTGCCAGGAGATTGAGAGCATACAGGCTGATGAACACATCGACATTTGGCGAATTAGCATCACTCTTTTTCAGTTTTGACGACAAAATAAGAGGAAGAAAGGTCCCAGTCTGAATATATGAAACTTACAGTCTGCACGTCGGTATCATCCAGCATCATTGGTGCAAGGTCCGAGAGCCGAACCTCCTTGGCCTCCACCTGAGTTGGATTGGACGCCTTTGCCACCTGTACGCGCATACACAGAAGAGACATGAAAACCAGGCCAAATCACTTTTTTATTTATTGCATGGATGGCAGGGCAATTCTGAATATGAAGTGACTCCAGACACTTAATTCTATTGAATCATCAAAAGAGATGCCACACTTCAATTTCTACAAAAGGCCCCTAGTCAACATATTAACATCATGGGCAATGTTTCTGAATGGCTGAAACGTTACAGTTTGGCAAAGAATTCTGAATTATAGCTGCATGAAACCGACATGTTTCCGTGAACATCTCAAACTTGCTGGACTTGATGCCTAAGATATTTTCAAAACGAATTGGTAAATTTTCTTTTATAAATTCAGGTTCAAAGCTAGCATAGTTATGGCCTGCAGCCCATTGATGTT
Organism: Elymus sibiricus; assembly: GCA_039707655.1. Lineage (NCBI taxonomy): Eukaryota > Viridiplantae > Streptophyta > Magnoliopsida > Poales > Poaceae > Elymus > Elymus sibiricus. Next base: position 162,595,220 of record CM077664.1, read on the forward strand.
AGCCTGGCTAAATTACAGATTTATTTGAGTAATAAAAAGAAGAGCACAAAAAGGAATAACAAATTCACTTAAATTTGTTAGTCAAGTCAAAACCTGCGGGAACCTGATTTTTTTTTCAGTTACAGATATATTTAGGTGCATAAGAGATACTAAAACTGTGAATTGTGTAGGGTAATCTGTCTTACGAATCACCCGGGGAAAAAAGTCTTAAGATTACTTGCCAACAGAAGAAATAACCCTTGTGGCTATGTCCTACATCATAATTCAGATCACAAGAAAAGATGACAAAGGCCGTTCCCCTCAGAAACTCTAAACTGACTTGCATGTAGCAATCACAGAGACTACTAAATCAGTCTACAAATTTGAGCTTACAAAACTTTGCTGTTGTACTAACCATCCTCCATCAGTTTTCTCATGCTTTATAAATTAAGTACTGTCCCTTATTTCAGTCAGGCTACAGAACAGAATCGGAGACAAGAGACAGGGGACAAACAGGGGATTCCATCCAGTGAATATGAAGGCGATACATTACCTCTGGTGTAGCCGAGGCAGGCGAAATTGGACGGTTGGACAGATGGTCTTGTTCCTCCGGCGAACTCGGCACTTCCTCCTCCGGCGAACTCGACGGCGACATTGTACGTTGCGTCAAAAAAAGCAATTTGGACGGGCTTTGATGGAGCTTATGGTCCAAGGACGCAATCTGATGGAGATTTCGGCCGAGGACCGCTCCTTCTTATAGCAAACAACTCAAATCCGGGTAGGGCACTCCATTGCTTGGTGTTGGAGAAGGACACGGCCTACTATTGTCCATCCAAATCACGACACGGGAATAGCTCGTCCGAGATTGAGAAGGATACGGAGGAGGCCGGAGAGGATTGGCGGCGGCGGACAGGTCACAGCGAAGCGCGCCTGCGGCCGGCGTACCCACCAGAAAATGTTCCCCCTTCTGTCCTCCATCAAGCGCAGCAAGGATGGCCGTCCGGCGACAAGGGCACCGCCCATGAACCTCTCCTGCTCCACCGCCCATGAACCTCTCCTGCTCCGCTGGCACCTCCCCTGAACCTCTCCTGCTCCGCCCGCCGCGCCGCGCTTGAACCTCTGCTGCTCCGCCCGCCGCGCCGCGCCTGAACATCTTCTCCGTTTCCAACCAGCTATATCTTCTCGTCCTCGCGCACCTGCTTGAATCCTGACGAGGAATGAGACGGACGGTGAGCGGCAAGCAGGCAACGAGAGAGGGGGCGACGAGGAAGGGGGGTGTACCGAAGCTGGTGGCGTGGGAGTGAAGGTCGCGTGGCTGGCGGTGGCGGCTGCCGGCAGGAGGTGGCCGTGGCGGCTGCCGGCAGGAGGTGGCCGTGGCGGCGGCGGAGGCTGGAGGACGCGAGCCTCGTCGCGGCCGCTCGCAGGGCCATGCCCTTCCTTCCTTGGCAGCGCGAGATGGGGGGAGAAGGGGAGCACGGGAGCGACCCCCTCCCCGGCTCCTTCTTCTCCTCCGCGGCTCACCGCCGCCGTGGGGCCTCCTGCCGCCAAGCAAACCACTACACACAAAACTCAGCTAGCTCAGTTGGCAATGACACATACTCCCCATGCGTGAGGGTGCGACTTCGACTCCAGTTCATGGCAAATTTTTTACCTCGTCTCTGGTTGTAGTTGGGCCATGGTGCTCTTTTGGGCGATAGATAGGCTAAGGCCCAGGCGGGGGTGGCCAGCCTTATGCGAACCGAGACGGGCTGCTGGGGACGAACGTAGGATCGAGGAAACGAATCGTCTTTTTTTACACGACGTGGTTCCCCGAATTAGTACCACCTCACGTATATGTTTTAAATTCAAACTGAAGGCGTAAACTCACGGAAAGAAGCGTATTGTGACGGTGAACCCACGGAGTCAATCGGTGCTTTATTATTATTAGGGAAAGATACTGTTACTTGCAACCGTGTAGTATATACCATTCTTTTGATGAAACGAATTGACACAAATAAGTATGACATGTATATACTGCTTTTGATGAGACGAATTAGCAAAAATATGTAATACTTATTCAAGGGTATGTACTACTATATTTTACATTTTTTAGAAGCGCATACTTTGTGAGGGGTTATATACTGCACTTTGATGAGAGGACAAATACCCTTTTTTTTGTTGGGTGATTATATACTGCATTTTTTCCTAAGAAGGATAGAAATTGCATTTTTATGGCGAATGTACACAATTTTTTTACAGCATAGGAATGTATACACTTTTTTATCTGAGAAGGTACACACAACTTTTTTCTGAGTATAAACTAGGCATGGGTATATACTACTTTCTCTTTAGAAGTGAGTATATGCTATATTTTCTGAGACGTTCCAGTGGTACATACTGTTTGGTTGGGAGTGCATATCTACTACATTTTCCGTCAAAGAGTATATGCTTTTTTTTGTTATGATAAGTATCCATTGTTGGATATCATTTATGTAAAGATCATGCCGGCCGTGAAGGGAGTATTCGAATAGAAATATGGTGCAAAATCTCAATAAAAGAATCAAATATACACAAAGGGTATATACTCTTCCGAGGAGAGTATATACTTCAATTCTATAGAATTAACTATTGGTGTTCAAGTCATACTACTTTTCATCTAGGAGCTTTATAATTCCCTAAAAAAAAAGCAGCTTTTCAATTAACAACGCAATATGTTAGGTAGCCATCTTCATCTTCAATCCATCTTAGGTATGCACTTGTCTTCTGGACATCGTCAAAAATCACGGCCGTCCGCAATGTCGGTACATGATAGGTTGTCGCCGATCGCGGGTATGTGGTGCCGGCACCGATGTGTATGCTGACGACAAACCAGCTAGCACGGCCCAGGCATCCATGGATCTTGGTCATCATGGTGTGGATAGATTACACTGCCATACGCCTAGTGGGAGTACGAGGATCTGCATGCATAAAAGTAATGCGTACATGAGAGTAGATCTCAACAATGAGATGGTGAAACCCCTCAAAGAAAATAAAGGATGGGATGATGAACGTCAAGTGTCTTCCTCGCCGGTCAGGCAGGGCCGCGCAGGGGTAGCAGCATGAGGTCATCTCGTTGTCGTTGCAGGTCGTAGCCGCCGGCCCGCCGCCGACAGCGTCGCTGGCCATGTTCTATATTTTCTTTCAGCTATTGTCGTCGTAGCTGATGCTGGACCAGATGCCGTTGCCGCATCTCATCTCTTTCGCCGTGTCGCCGCCAACGCTGCAGCACGCCCGGCATGTACTCAAGGATGTGATGGCATGCGTTAAAAAATCAGGTTAGCTTTGTTGTCGTCGCAGCCACCGGCGTCCGATTTTCTGGAACATGAAAAAAGGCCTAATATAGGCTTACGACGGAAGACTTGTAACTATATACGCGTGCTTATCTCAAGATATTCGGAACAACTTTTCAAAGCACTCGTGATCTCCCGGGGATTTACATGCATTAATTAATTAAATAACTTAAACGGATTTTATCCCGTGAAATCCAACAGGACATGGTGGGAGAAAAGACGACACATGGGTAGGAGTATGTACTTCCAGGTGTACCAACCCATTTTTCTATATATATATATATCACACTCCTAATAATGTCTCAGTTGGTAGGCTAGTCTCCACAGTTTTTTTCCGTCTCCCACTTTCGTCTGGTTTTTTTCGTTCGATTTTTTTTCGTCTCACATTCCAGCACCATCTCCTCACGTTGGTTTTTCACCCTTCTAATAAAAACTTTCTAAGCTTTTCCAAACTTTTCTAACCAGACACGTTACAAACGGGTAGGAACCGATAGCACGTTACCAAACAATGAAATCCAGTTTCATGACAATCAATCCGAATCCTAACTTTACTAAAGAATGGATATCTGCCTTTCTTAACAACTACGTAATCTCTACTCGTAAAGGACCAGTCTGCGGTCAGCGATGGTAGGTTTTCATTCGTTCGTCACGGCCCCGCACGGATTCTTTCTTTTTTCCGCATCGCTCCCCAGTTCCTACAACCTGTGCCCTCTCCTTCTCTCCTCGCTCGATCTGAGCGCCGTCGCTTTCTCCCCAATCTCGCCGCCTCTGGATGGATCCCTCCTCCCTCCCGCCGCTCCCAAACTCCCCACCTCTCGCAGGGACGCTGCTTCGGTGCCTTAAGGCAACTGCCTTTGGGTCTATGACAGGTGGGCCCAACAGATGGCTGGCCCATCTGTCATAGACCCAAAGGCAGGTGCCGTAACTCTCGCAGCAGTCGCCGTCAAACCTTCCATTGGTCCCCTCGACCCCGAACAGACGCGATGCCCAGGTCGCCGCCTGGCGCCTGCACGCCCAGGCAGTCGCTCCCCCCACCCTACTCCAACTCAACCCACCAGGAGGACACCGGAGCCAGGCGGTGGCGCTGGTCCATGCGACGGAGGACCTCGATATGCCACCTCGTTAAGCCCAGCATCGACCGCGGCTTCTCCACATATCCGGACGGTGCTCCTCCGCCCCGCCGTTTCCAGTCCCTTGTATCGCTGGCGTCTGAGGTGGCCCGATTGCCGGCGTTCCGCTAGGCGATTGCGAGTGTTCATGCGGTTGGTGTTATTATTCACTACAGGAATCGATACCCTATTTTGCTTAGTTGCACATTGTGTTTGCGTATTTGTCTGATCCCTTCTCCATGGCATCATCAGCTCGCCTGCATCAGCTCCTCTACTCCGCGTGGCCCCTCCCCGCCGTGACGGCGTTGCCCGTCGACCAACAGTAGCTGCCTGCATCGCCCCCGGTTCGTCCCCAATTCCGCCGTCTCACCTATACGCAGGCCGCTGCGACTCCGAACGACGCCGGCCATCTCCAGCGCCTCTATCCACCGGCGTGAACACCATGGTCTCCACCACCGATTCCCCATCACCTCGTCACCATTCTTCCCCTGCGCGCGTCCCCGACCCTAACCCTAACCGTCTGCTGGGGCTTGCCAGCGCGGCCACGTCATGCTCTGTGACACCACTCTTGCCGTGAGCGTGAGACGGTACAAGACGATGACGACCGCACGTGCGCTGCACACTTCCGTTTCTCGTTCTCATCATCAGTACCCATCTCCATCAGGTGAGCACGAACCCGTACGTTCAGCCATTTCCTCTTATGTCTTGTTCGTGCGGCAGGTCAGCAACGTATGTGTGTGTTCGTGTGTCTTGTTTGGCAGGTCGCTGCGCTTGACGGGTTTCTTCTTGACCGAAGCTGCTGCTGTACGCACTGTCGGCGTAAGATGGTTCAAGGTCTGCTGCGTTGCATAGAGGGCAGTTTGAAACCAACACTCATGGGCTGAAAAATCTGTGATTTTGGAAGCACAAACGTTCTGGTATTAACCTTAACGCTGTTGTGTTTGAGCCTTCTCTGTATTGTTGTTTTGAGCTTAGGATACGTGAAGTGTACATCTTAACTCAGCTTCTTTATTTTGACAGTTCTTGAGGGGTCAAGATTATAACGTTGTCATGTTCTACCTCAAACAGGTGTGTTCTGATCACATGTTTATAAAAGTATTTTGTTATTGCATGCAACTTCATCGATGCACCAAATCAAATGTATCAACTACCAACTTGTAGCTATTTGAGAGGGTTGAGTGACTGAACTTTCAGCATGTCGGTCCAAAACTACTGAAGTTTATTTTGTTTGTCTGAAATACAAATCCCCTGCAACGATTCAGCTAGGTGAAAGGCGAACCAATAATCATACATCTGCTATAAGGCACCGGAGCTTATTTTTGGTGTTACTCAGTACACAACAACAATTGACAGTTTATCACTTCTCACTGGTAACCTGCAAGAACAGTTTTTTATACGAAAAATATATGATTTTGCACATCTGTAATGCATCTATTTGTTGGCACATGGGCACAGCGGAAGGAATTTTTGATGCATTGCTGGTCTGGTGATGCGGGCTGTGCTGGCTGTGTGTGCTTGTTGCCGCCATGCGTGGTTGTTGTGTATGTGTGCGTGCTTGCTGGCTCCTGCTGGGTGCTGGCCACTGCTGCATGCAAGTACTACGAGCCTTAAGTAAATTGATGTTCATTCAGTCATCCAGGAGGCGAGGATTGAGTAAAGTAATGATCATTCAGTCATGGAGAACGAGTCATGGATGCAACAAATAGGCGTATTTTGATCTCATCTCAGGCATTCAATTCATTGTCTTCATACTATGGCATTTTATTAATTATTTACATATACTCAGCGTATCACCGTATTGCTATTTTTAGAAATTGTTGTATCCCGTATCCCCATATCCGTATCGCCGTATCGATGTCGCCGTATCAGTGGTTCGTAGCCGTAGATGATAAGGTCCACAAAATTTGGAATATCTTGAGGACATGTGGCGTACATCCCAGAAAATTAGCATCAAAATAGTAAGGCTCATACTGTAAGTTAACTATGGTCATCTCTTCATGCATGGGGTCTTTTCGCAGTCAGCCGTGTTCTGTATATATGAATGCATACGTACAGGGTACATATTATTGCATAATAGTTTTGACTTTAGTTAATCTGTAATCCATATCACTACACAAGGTAACCGAGACTTCGTGTACTATGACAGTTTCATTTCTCACATCATTAATGAAGCTTTAGAGTTGTTAACACTAATTATTTACATTGTGTACATCGTCTTGATGATGAATTGTCGATACATACTCTGACCAGTTTGGAATGTCAAACTGTTGTGGCCATAAACATTTAGTGTCACATGTTAGAGTTCTCAAATTTGTATGAATTGGATTCCCATGCTCAAAATATCAGTTTCATAGGAAAAAATCATCAGCTAAGATGCAATTTTTTTCCATGTACAGGATGCTGGTTTCATCATAATTAAAGAGAAGGAAATAAACAGGGTGAAGAAATCTCATCATACAATCTCCTCTCCAATTCACGCTCATATAAGGTGCTATATTGTTGTCCCCCTCTAATGCATGCTCATAATTTACTACAAGTAGAGAATTATGTTGTAGCTTAAAGACAGTGGTTCTTTACCCAAGCATCCATTGTGATAACTAATTTATGTATGTGTTATATATTGTTCAAGGAAATGATTAGCAATTAATTACTCGATCAATAAAATATAGTTTGCAGGTTAGGGGTTTTTCTCACAAAGTCTCGTACATCCAACAATTTAACAGGAATACGTGCATCGCGTTATTAGGATGAAGCTCCTATGTCAGGTTCGTTCAGGTGAGTACCTTTGCTGATGTGATAATTAGCGCTGAGAGTTATGTATAAGAAGTTCTTGCAGAATCTTTGTTCCACTGAATCATCTCATGTGCCTTTTCATGGTGTTTTGAATAAATACGGGAAGCTTGTGATTTTGCTGTACATGCTTAACCTGGTTCAAATTATGTGTAGGTTATCCTTTGTACTAATTTTCGTACCTGCAATGCTTGAGCCTTTGGTCAATTAGCAATTCAAATAGGGAGCACTGATGCAGGTTTGTGATGGAACTGGAAAGGCCCTTTTGAGGATATGCAGACATGTAACATTTCTTCTGGATAAAATCTAAAAATAATCTGATAATGAAAATGGATAAAGACATATCTTTCTCACTAACAAATATTAGGTCCCAAATCATGAATGGATATTGTCCTTAAATTCAATTCATGTTTTGGCAAGTTGAGAGAGCTATGGGGAGAGAGGGACATGATGGTGGATGCATAGTTCATGTTAGTATTTTGTGTAAGATCTGAATTTGTCTTGTGTTTATGAATATATGCTGGATTGACCTTCTCTGGTTCTAGCTCCAAATGATCATTTTCATTAGCTTGTTGGCTATGTGAAGTATTTCCATATTTATGAATATTGTAAATAACTTGATGGCATATAAGACGAAGAAGTTTCTAGCACCACTTCCGATCAGTGATTATATGAAGGCAAGAATAACATCTTTGAGGCAAGAATGGGGCACAAGCTGCTGGCAGCAATATTCTATCCTCTTCTGTAGATGTCTCAAGGACAGAGGACGTGATTATTTGAGTTGGTTGAGAATCACCCAGGTCATAGCTACATCAGTCATCTTAGGTTTGCCCTGGTGGCACTCTGATCGCACCACAACAAAAGGTCTACAAAGATCAGGTATATGCACTCAAATAATTATTTGATACTCCCTCCGTAAAGAAATATAAGAGCATTTAGATCACTAAAGTAGTGATCTAAACGCTCTTATATTTCTTTACAGAGGGAGTACATGTCAGTGCTAATGAAATGGGTCAATGTAATACTCCTAATTAATGATATGTACCATCATCAGGCACTGACATCTCATCTATGCAGGCAGGTTTACATCTTCACGTTCCCTCGACATAGTTTAGCTGCCGCTACCCTATTAGTTTATGTAAAATACATGATTTTCTTTCAGAACTTGATTATTTGAACTTCTAGACCATGTACCGTTTTTGGGACACTACAAGACAACATGATAGTGAACTTTGGCAGAGACTGAAGGAAGTGAGCTTTTGTTGATCTATTTAAAATGGATGAAAGGGGTCAGTGACTACACAAAATTGTGACGAGGTAGAAGTCACTTTCATGCTATATGTAAGTTTGCACTCCGTCTTCCTGCTCATTCCGGCAAGTGTCATTGGAAACTTACTTTAGGAAAATATAAAAACAATTATGTGTTTGTTGCGTAGTGTTGCATCTCATCGTAAAATTTAGAATATTCTTTTACGCATGATTTCAGGTGTTAGACTTCCATAAATCTGAATTTTCTATTGTCCGATTTTTAGCGGTTATTCTAATCAGATTTATTTTGCCTGACTACACGATTTGCAATTGAATTTTATGTTTGCGGATGAGGAACATGATGCTTAGAAAACAAATGCTCGATTATGATGTAAGGATGAGTGATGCAACTTGGATGATGCCCAATTAGGTGGACGACACATCAATGGTGGGGTAGGCATGGGCATAGCTGTTAGGTGGAATAGGAGAAAGTGTGCATATGATGGTGAAGTGATGGGGAAGGCAGAAGATAGCGAAGGCACAACAAGCTCGGAGCGAGATGAGTCAACGAGCGGGAATGGAAGAGAATATGGAGGAGGTGCCATGGTAGAAATTTAGCGGATTAGGAAATGACGTGCACCTGATGACGAAAAGATGCGGAGTGAGCAAATAACAAAACAATGATGTAGCCGAATGAGACGAGGGGCTGGGAAAATCTGTCAAATGGTGGCTGAGGCGGTAGGAAGCATGGCGGAATTGTATCGGAATAGTAAAAGTTATCCACATGACAATGTGATGATTACATGGTGGCTTCAGGGAATCCGATGAGCGGATGAACATTGAGAAAGATTACACCTTGTATATTCTTAGTATATGAGGATGGAGAATAACATGTGTGAAATTTTGTGATTAATCATTACATTGGTTTATTATTCTGTAGCAACATATTTATATGAACCTTTTAACTAATGTCCATGCTAGAGCAGTGAAGGGAAGATTACTAATAGAATAATAAAGGGACGATTTTTCTTCTCCCCCTCTCCTTCTCCTTCTCCTCCTCTTGAGAGTCGCATCTTGCGCAGGCCCGGCTCGGGCCCCTCTCCTATCCGACGGTGCTGCCGGCCGGATATGGAAAGGGAGTAGAGCTCGGGTTACTCCTGTACAGAGTGGATGTATGGTTGTCTTTAGGACTGGCGTTATGCCGATGGGAGGCATGCGGCTGGTGCAGGCGAGCTGTGTCCAGTGGCTTGCGGTGGTGATGCTCCTGTTCGCGGTGCTCCGGTGGCCGGAGCCGGAGGCGGAAGGAGTTCTCGCCGGCGTTCCTCCCCTAAATAAGCTCGCAGGAGTCCCAGATCTGGTGCTTGATTTCATTCTTTCCTGCTTCTTTTTGAGCTATCATGGAGGTGGACAGAAAGAAGAAGGAGGGAGGGGATCAAGCTACCGAACTATCCATGTTCGTCCTTGGAGCCCAATTTCTGCAGCAACTGGGAGGGGGTTTCGGTGCAGATCTGAGCCCTCTGCGGTTCTCATCATTGTGCTGCTGCATCTCATGGTCGAAGGGCGACCTCTCGGAGTTCCGGCGATGGAGACCGGCTCCTTTATCTCCTCTCGGCCGTCGAGCCAAAAGGGAGGCAGCTTAGTTGGTGCTTCGACCTGGTATTTCCACTGTCTACCTCCGGTGCTTTGCCGGCGGTGCTGTAGCCATTCCTCCGCCCCAAGTGGTCTCATCCCCGGTGGTGGTGGGATCGGGCCAGGAACGAAGCCGGCGACAAGGACTCGATTGCGTTTCAGTTTTGTCTTCTGGGGTCCTATCGGCAAAGTGTTTGAACTGGGTTGTAATTTTATCTTTGTTGGGTCCTCATGTAAAATGTTGCATGGTTATCTAATGTAAGTCAGGGTCCTTCGGGACTCTTCTTCTGTTCAAAAAAATAATAGAATAATAAATTATTTCTTGTCAAAAAAAAAAGATTAAAATAATAATGTCAAATAGGATATCAAAAGTATCTTTTGAATCTATAAAACTTGTATAATTTGCGACACATTTAAAATGTCTCAACAAGAGATCTAATGTTCAGGGTGAAGCCAAATATTCAGATGTTGGCAACACTGTTTGATAGCCTGAGGTAGACTATAACATATCATCGTGCAACTTGGTAACTAAGGTCTCTAATCCATTGTTATCATGATTTATGGTTTTTAATAGCCACCGCTTGTAGATTTATCTTACATACGTATTCATCGACCGTTATATCTTGTACGTCATAGAAAATCATGCATGTCGTGTATATATGCTAGACCCTCTCCATACAACACACTCACCAGAGATTAAAATTCTAAGGCATTTAGTGAAATTACAAATATTTGCTAGGGAATTCAACGACTCACTTGAAATAGCGCAACCCGGCTGGAATTCCGATATATCTAGATGGCAATGTATATTTTCGGCTGGTATTCCAGGGAGCATGGATGGGTAAATTTATATATTTCATTATCATAACATTCAAGATACAAGCATTTATTTTATTATCACTATATTCAAGATAATATTAATTTATTCGATTGCAGTGATGTGTTTAGCTTTTTTTTTATGCTCTCGTGGAACGGTAAAGAATTGGTTCAAAAGGTTTGCACGGCGAGTATTCTTCGTTGCACATATTTAGATCTTTCATGCGAAATATTCGTAATGGCTACATAAATAGCTTGTGCAGGAGAGTTATGAGTTGAGGAAAATGTTTTTATTATACTTCTTAAATATCGTGTCACTGAAGCTAAAGAGAACATTGATGATATTGTGCGAGAATATCATAAGCGCATCAAGTAGATCTTAATTCGTATTGGATCATTGTTGTCTATGTATATATCATCAAATTACTTTTTTTATCAACATTGCAAGTGGAGTGGATTTCAATTATTACCAGATTGTTACTGCCTATCTTTTCTATGCATGTGAATTTTAACATGCATTCAAAAGCCCGCACGGGCATCCTACTGGTGTATATATATATGACAGAGCTATTATGTTACTAGTAACAGAATGCAAACCAGCCCGACCTCACACCTCCCGTATCCCACCTCCCGACCCCGCATATCGCAGCCCACCGCCGTCGCCTCCCGACAGCGCCGCCGCATCCACCCAGCGCGCGGCCGCCGTGTCCTTCCAACGTGCCGTGGCCGCCTCCTTCCAGCGCGCCGCCCCCGCCTCCCCACAGCGTCGGCCGCCTCCCTCTCCCCCACGGCCGGCCACCTCCCTTCCCCCAGCGCCGGCCACCTCCCTTCCCCCAGCGCCGGCCTCCTCCTTTCCCCAAGTCGACCACGGTCGCCTAGTGGATGCAGGACGCCTTTTTCCCCGCCGACGGCCACCTCTTCCCCATGCTCCGGCCGCCTCCTTCCCTCCCTCCACCGCGCGCCGCCTGCTGGATCCCGCCGTCGAGCGCGTCGGCCGCCCTGGCCACAGCCGTGCCTCGTCCTGCACCGCGGCTACCCCCGCCAGGGTGCTTCCCAGCTCGCTGGATCCGCTGGGCGCACGCGTTCCTCGCCGTCGTGAGTGTGAGGTCCGGCCGCCGCCTCTGCTCAAAATTCCACGCACGCGAGGGCATCCCAGCCGCCGTGTCTTCAGCTGCGGTTCGACAATAAAACCAGCAGCAGTCCATGCATCCGTCTTATCTCTCTTCCCTCTCTACTGCTCTTCTCTCGCTAATTTGTTTGCTCTCTGAACTGCAGCACAAGGGAGATTGAACGGGCTGCAGATTGGGGGTTCAGCTGCCGCTGCGTCCAGCAGTCCAACCCAGTCGCCCCAGGCCGTCCAGCGACCTGTCGGGCTGTGGTATCCCGCTGCAAGTCAGCGAGCAACATTAGCGACCGTACTCTCCAACCGCCCCATGTTTGTGTCTCCTCTCTCTCACCCATACTTGCAGCATGTATGCCATGGATTTTGTGAATGGAAAAAAATCCCACTGTAATTCTCTCGATTGCAATAATTATTTCAGATTGTGATAGGCATGCATTTGAATTTTGGTAAGCACGTGTGATCTGCTGCCCATAACCTCTTTGTTGTTATGTTTCTGAGAATTGGACAATCTTTTTAGTTTTATTTTCACAATAACTAGTCCTAGCTAAGTATATATTGATGCATCCAGAGGTACTAATGTATTAAATCTAGCAAATTAGGATTTTAACTCCTTTGATAATGATACTGAAATTTTCATTGAGCATGAACACTAAAATGGCAGAGGATTCGCTATTGGCACTGCAACTTATTTCCCATAATATTTTACTGAACTTTGAGTAAATATTTCTAGCTTTTCCTTAACAAAGTTCATGCAAAATAACTGAGCTGTATTACAGCTGGCTTTGAAATATAGTAGGAACTGAAAATGGGAAGGTGCATGCAACCAATTAAGAATGCTTCTTTTATTAACCCTGTAATTCTGAACATATTCTGCATTCTGATTTGTCTTTTGTCCATTCTGCTCCGCTGTTGTTCTGTTCTTCCGCTTGCTATAAATAAAAGAAATATATAAGTTCACCTTACAAAAGCTTAGTGGTTCAAAATGTGAAAGAAAAATGAAAAACGTTCATTGGCTTTTGTGTTGTGTGACTTTAAGAGTTCAAAGTACATAAGAACATAAGTCCACTCTGCAAAAACAACAGTACACACATAAGAATATAAATCCTCCCAAAAAGTTCATTTACGAGCATCTTCTGCTCATCCACGAGCGGTGCTCCTCCCTGCGGCTGTTGCTCATCCATGAGCGGGGCTCCCCAGGATCCCATCGGCGGCTGTCCGTCGATGGTGGCTCTCGACACTGTTTCCTTAACGCTGCTACAATTCTGAACTTATTGTTGAGTCGTACTAGTACTGATGAAATGGGAAGCACGTGTCACATGAATCCTCAATTGAAATGAGATGGAAGGTTGCACCTCCAGCCTACCAAAACCCACCATGTTGTCAGTTCAAAAGTCCTAGGGTGTACCTACAGAATTCTGAAAATGTGACTACAGAATTGTTTTCTTGTGCTACTATATCGTCAGTTCAAATTTTACCGAAGATACAGTCCTAGGTGTGTTGCGGTGCGTGCTTAATTGGTAATTGGTGTGTAGGGTACGGCCAGCGAGCGAGTAGGCGGCAAGTGTACCACGGCGAGCAACGAGACAGAGGTATGAAGCAGATGTGCGTGGTGAGCTGCTAATGCACTTGTGCGGCAGCTGCCTGCGTGTTTCTGCCTGAGAGTGTTTTTGCCTGTGTTGTCGTGTGCTTGTGTGTTTGATTTGGAGTGTGCGAGCCATATTGCATTCTTCAAAAAACAAAAGGTATGTTCATGTTAAGAAAAGTCCAGAAAAATAGTTCAAGATCTTCACTTATTTTTTGTAAAACAGAGACATCTGGAACGGAGCAAGTAGCAGTTTGACAAAAATAAATGTTGCTATTTTGCTTAGTTCATGTGTAAGTTAAAGTGTTTAGCCCCATATAAAGTTCAGAGAAAAAACATTATGTTGCTTATTGCTCAGTTCGTGTGTAACCATTGGAGGAGTTCAAAAAATCAGAACTCATGCGGTTTCATAAATTTATGGGTGGAAGGCTGTGTCATTTGCCGTCAGTACTCTGGTTGTAGACGCTGTTTAAGTAGATTTAATTTTTATAGTACTAAGTTATGTTAGATGAAAATTGATTTTTGTCTTCTTGGCTATGCAGGCCTTATGTTGCCTCTCATCGAATAGCTTTATTTGAAGTTCCATTTTGCCAGCAAGTGTATGGTCAGATTCTCTTGAAATGTTATAAAAGCCACAAGTGCTGCAGTGGTGCCGCCACACCTCTGGTTTCTCTTTGGTATATTTTTCATATGACCTGCACCAGTTCTTCAGTGCGTGATTCGACAAAAAGACCATCAGTTCAATTAGTAAATTACTAAATTCTTTTTCCAGTTCAGTTCAATTACTAAATTTAGTTAAGTATAGTTCTTGTTATAGTTCCAGTTCAGTTCAATAGTTATAGTTTCAGTTTAGTTCAATTACAAGCTGATACGCGTGCTGCTGTAGTATTTTTGAGACCTTCCTGTAATATTTCCTCCCAATTTTTGTTAGCAGATGTGATGCGTAGAAACATCACCTCCACACCCCTTCCATTCATCTATATTTCTGTGTTTTGTAGTGATGACATCCATGGTGAACAGATAAACTTCACAATTTGTTTCTCAGGAGAAGTCCACGTAAATGAATGGGAGGAGGTGGTCATGTGTGTGAATCGACAAAGTTCACATAAACGTCCTGGAGCTGCAGGATCCAATAGAGCTTACTGACTGAAGAGTTTATATTCCATGTGCTTTTCAGTTTATCTTACCTGTGCTTTTCACTTCAGTGTGTAGAAAGCTTGAGGAAATCCAAAAATATTATGTGTGCAATGTATTGTTCTTATCCTCATGAGAATTGGTCCTAATTTTGTACACTGTTTTTTGCACACACAAAAGAAAGTTTAAGAAGAAATCATGTCCCATATTTCATGTATTACCATCAGGGGAGTTCCAAAAAACCAGAACACACGTACTTCATAATTTTCTGTTACGAGGAAATTGAGTTAAAAAAAAGAAACACATGAAAAAATTTCTTTTTGAAAAAATATCATTCAGTTCAACGATAGATACCATGCAACTTCGGAGACTATGATACCGTAAACCGTTGAAAAGTTACTATGAAAACCATACCGAAAAAATAGAGTAAGTCTAGTCTGTGAAACACGCTCAGTACAAACTCACACGGACATCAGTTCAAGTACTCTTTTTTCGAAACCATTTAAAATTACTCTATGAAAAATATCTCAGTACAAACACACACATAGATCAGTACGAGTACTCTATTTTTTGGACGGAAAAACAACACTATGGGTCTCACCATATTCAAAATTACTCTTAAACGGTTGTGAATTTGAGAAAACGTTCAACATGAATAAGTTTCACATTTTTGATAGCTTTCCAACGGTATATTATTTGCCCCATTTCGGCAAACTTTTTTAAAAAATCGTGTTCGAACCAAGTTTCATCGTATTCGAATTTGAATTTAAACCGTAAGGATTAGAAAAAACTTTCTATACGCAAAAGTTGCGCATTTTCCATAGCTTTCCAACGCCGTATCACTTGCATCAATCTGACGAATCGTTTGCAAAAAACCGCAAAAATACTTTTCGCCCCGAATTTCACCGTTTTTTAAATTACTTTTAAATCGTATAGAATTTGAAAAAACATTCTATATATGAAAGAAGAGGATTTTCACCAGCTTTCCAACGCCATCTCATTTGCTCAATTCCGACAAACCATTTGAAAATTAAGTCTAAAATACGATTCGCGTTTTCGAATTTGGAAGACATGGTTTTTTCAAAACTGCTCTTAAACCATGAGGATTTTGCAAAAAAAAGTCCTATATGACTTGTAATCTAGCTGTCAAGAGCTTTCCAATGATATATTACACGTCCCATTCCGACAAAAAAATTCACAATTTTTTTTAAACTAAAGAAGACGATCAGTTCGACGAAAATGAAACCACCAGTTCAACCGCTCGAATTCGTCAGTTCAACAATAATAACAGAATAATTTTCTATTACGCGTAACAGAATAGCTCCCATATATATATATAGACACACACACACACACACACACACGTATATATATATATGATTATTATGTCTTTGCCACCCGTGGGCATTGCCACCCCTCTGGTTTCCGTCTGATCTAGCTTTGAGATCCGTGTAGCATCGTTTAGGTCTGCCATTGATTACTCTTTCATTTGTCTAATTGCACTGAGACGAGTTCATAGCACTAAGTATTAACAAGGTTAAATGTTGATACATGTGTATACTCATGAATCTTTTTTGGGGAATCTTTTTTGAGTTCATAGGGAACTTCCTTTAGGAATATAAGTCTTAATCACCAACCAATTTTATTGTACTATTATAGAAATTTAGTAAGTTATACTACTTTTTATACTATTAGGGAATCTTTTTGGTTAAGTATTCATGACCTGATATTTTGATACCCCTAGTCTAACACATACTCTACTGAAACCGTATTAGTGTGATCATTAGCATGCTTCATTAACTGAATCCCGATGAAGAAATGACGATAGCATAGTGTTTACACGGATCACGAGGCATGCATTGAACGAGGATAACATGGGGTGGCACTACCACCTAGAGGGGTGGCATAGTCACCGGGTGTTAAAAAATCCACACTAATATATATATATATATATATATATATATATATATATATATATATATATATAACGTAAAATTACAGTGCATTGACGTTAAAATAGAGGGGGGGTGAAGAATAACTATTCCTCACCCAGGGTGACGAATAGTCAATCTCTGTATATATATTTTATATATATATATATATATATATACACACATACATAAAATATTTATGAAATGATTGTAAGATTACCTCGGGTGAATAATAACTTATTCTGCACCCTGGGTGATGAATAGACTTTCTATTTTATGTTTCATAAAACCACAAATGTAAAAACATAGTGTAAAATGTACATGAAATGATCGTAAGATTACCTCGGGTGAAAAATAACTTATTCTGCACCCTGGGTGATGAATAGACTTTCTATATATATATATATGTATATATATGTGTGTGTGTGTGTGTGTGTGTGTGTGTATATATATATATATATATATATATATATATAATTGCTTTTTCGTCTATGTGAATGTGATCGGACCCGCTTCCCTCTATGCTAAACTCAAACCACTCTACTCACAATCTCTTCATGTGCGTTCTAATTGACACCGTTCAAAGTCTCCACTGTGTCCTTGTCAGCTGAAGAAATTGCGAACACACTTTAAAATTTTCAAATCAAAATTTTGGCGGTTGCCACAGTAACTTAATCCCGCGCATCCGACGCATGGATAAGCGCACTCAAAATGCATGTGTGACGCGTGTCGCTAAAATGCGAATCGCCAGGGGCTTATCCGTCCAAAATCTTCGGACCGCTCGGTTTTCACCGCGCCTATATAAAGGCTTGACCCCGTCAACCTTAACTCATTTCACTTCTCGCGCCCCTGTCGCTCTCACTTCCGAACCCTAGCGCCGCCGCTGGAATCCATCACCGCCGGAGAAGAAAAGCTTCACTGCCTTGACTTCTTCGCCGTCGTACTCGCGCCGGCCGCGGATTTCTTCACCTCCGCCACCGCCGTAGCTGTCTTTCGTCGCCAAGTTAGGGCACGAAAGATCTGAGCTGACGATTTCCTTCAACTCGTCCTCCAGTTCATCGAGTTCATCCTTGGGGTAATTAAAATTTTATTTTACTACCCAAGTTTGATCTTTTTACTACCTAAAATTCTTCAACTGCTGTTTTTACTACTTCTTTCCAATTCTTCAGCACTTCCTTCTGGCCAGTCTTGGTTATTTCACCTAAGTTATGCTTAACATTTAGATTCCTAAATTGTGCAATTGCCTCAATCTGTACAACTCTGGAATCTAAGTCAAGAACACTTAGTGAATTTCTTCAAGATGATAAGGGTCAATTTCCTCAACTGGATTTATTTTGAAAACATCTGAGAACGCATGTGACTCTTCCCAATTTCCTTGCAACTATACACTGTTCACAGGTACACATGTCTGCCGACGAATCTCTTGGTTCTCATCAACTTAATTCATTTGCAGCGTTGCTTGAGGAAAATCTTCAGACTTCTTCAGAAACGTCAAAAGTTCAGATCCCTTAGTTGAAGAAAATGGCTGATGGTAAAAAGCCTCAGAAGGGAGGCAAACTGAAAGAGGAGCACACTGCTTTCGAGATCCCTGAGGACTTATACTCAGGCTACTACACGCCAGATGAAGAAATTCATGGGAAAGAGACTGACAAGCAATGAAAAACACGTATGCAAAAGATCAAGAGGTACTGGACATATGAGTGGAGAGACTACAAATACGCCACTCCCAAGTACATGAAGGATTTCGCTGTCAAGCCTCCATGCAAGAGGCCTCCGCTAGCTCCTGGTCAGACTGTTGATCCCACCAGTGTGAGAAGGGGTGAAGAATTCCCCAAAGAATGGGTTAAGTGTCAAGCTAAATTGCAGAAGCAGGCTTAGAAGGCCGTTGAAGAATTCAACAGGGCCATAAAGGCATCAGCAGATGCTGGTGCAGGTTCAAGTGGTAGTGCACCGAAGAAGGCTATGAAGAAGAAACCTGCTCAAAAGCCAAAGCCTTTAGCTGATATGCCCTCACAGCCAAAATCTTCAGCCTCAAGACCTTCAGCTCCAAAGCCCTCTGCGGCCAAGCCTTCATCTTCAAAGGCTTCAACTCCTAAGGCACCTTCTGCTCCAAGGTCATCAGTGCCTCTGCCAGCCGTCAGTTCTTCAGTGGCTGCTGCAAGAGCTTCAACACCAGTCGTGCTCGCATCCTGCCAGCGCACCGAAGGCTTTCAAACTGCCACCATTGCAGCATCAAGTGCCTCAGCTAGTGGGCATATTTCGTCAAACACGCCCAAGCTGAAGAAGAAAGCTACTGTAGGCCGTGGAACAAGGCCCAGCCCCAGAAGCAAAGCCGTTGTGCCTCAGGCCAACGAAAATGACATGGCTGATGAAGATGAACTTGCTGAATTCGTCCAGAGGAGGATGGAAGAAGCTGCCCGTGCTAAGAATACCTCAGTTCCATTTCTTCTTGATCCTAAGAAGATTCTGGACTTCATTGAAATATGGTGCAAGAAGCCAGACACGCCACTTGACGACCTTGACTTGCCTCCTGGTCCAAGCCATGTGCTGTCCTCATTTATCTTGATAGAGAAGCACAAGATTGCACAGGCCAAGCTTGTAAAGAAACAACAGCTTCAGAAAGAGACGGAGCTGAAGAAAAACATGCTTACCATATCTCCTCAGCAGCTTGTAGCACTACAATCCGAGATCCAACAGCTGTCTGACAAATATGAATGACAGGCAAACCATTGCTGTGGTGTGCATGACAGGTTCATCAGCGCCACCAAGCAAGTGGTTGACGACCACAACAAGCAGGAGGCTGCCAAATTTGGTCAAGCACCTCCCTCAAGTTCCTCAGCTCCACCACCAGCTCCTGAGGCCAATGAGACTGTGCCTTCTTTTTTTTTGCGAATGAGTGAGACTGTGCCTTCACCTCCTCCGCAAGAACAAGGCAGGACAACTGAAGAAGTTGCGCCTGAAGAAAATGCCAGGGCGACTGCATCAATCATGCCTGATGAAATTGCTCAACCAAGTTCCTCAGCTGCAGCGCCTGAACAGTTTTCATTTTTGAAGCTCATCACACTTCCTTCTGCATCAGAAGTGAAGAAATCAAAGGCAGATGAGAAGAGAAAAGCTACAACACCCCCTACCACTAAGACGGTGAAGAAACTGAAGACGGCTCCAATGTCTTCAGTAGAGCCAATCGATGTCATACCAATCTCATTAGCACCTCCAACTCACAACACTGAATGTCGTGGTAAAACGACGATCTATGGGATCAAGATGATCCCTTTGCGGTTCAGGAGTGGAATCACAATACTACAAAGAGCAGGGCTAGTATATATGAACATAAGCAACGATTTATCTAGGTTCGGGCCGCTGTGAGCGTAAAACCCTACTCCTGTTCTGGTGGTTTGATTGTATGTGAGCTCAAGGGTTACAAAGAGCGCAGCTTGCCGGTAAGGTGCGCGGGAAGTGCAGCTACAGCGTGTAGTTGAGCTAGGAGTCGACCGTTCTAAGTGTAGCCGTGGGCCTCCTTTTATAGGCCAAGGGGTTACCACAGAGGCTAACACGGTCATTATAGAGTATGAATAGTAACTTGCACCGTCACCACGTCTATCTCCAGATGGGGTAAGACAAGCGCATTAAATGCACCGTTAGGTGCTACGTCGGGGAGGCGAGGCTTTGGGTAAAAGATCTGTACCACCGGTCCTGGCGCCCTCTTGTCACCTTGATACGTCCTAGGGACGGGTGTCATTAAAGTTAATCATGGCATGGCATGTTGACACGTGCCTTGGCCAGCTGCGTTGACTGCCTGCCTGCTCGACACCTATCATGCGTGCTTATCTAGCCGATGATGAGGTGGAGCGGTAACGGGACAGAACGAGCTTGCCGGCGCAGAGCTTGCCGAGCCGTTACTTGCTAGCAAGGAGCTTGCCGGCAACCATAGTCTTGGTCTTCACCTTGCCGGTACGAAGCTTGCCGGCAAGGGCAATCTTGATCTTTAGTACGAGAATAGTACTTCTCGATGACCTGCCTTGAGGTCTTCTTCACGGTCTTGTTTAATCTGAGTCTTGGGTCATAGTTATCCTCCGTCAAGCCCTTGCCGCGAGGAAGGCTACAACTTCCTGTGCACAAGTCAGGGTATGTGGCACCCATGCTTTAGTACACTGATAGGAGCCCCTGGGCCTGGGCCACACGCGCATGCGAGGCGTCGTTAGGCTAGGCCCGAACAGTGCACATGCACGCGTGGCAGAGGATAACTATCGTAATCTTCTCTGTTACCACGCCCCCCCATGACGCGCATTAAATGCGGGCGTGGGAGAGGTGGAATGGAACAGGCGCGGGGAGGTAGTGCGCCTGAAAAGCGCAGCCACGTAGGACAGTAAAGAGCCAGCCCCCGCACCTTCCCCATAAAAAGGAATCCGCAAGGGGCGCTGCTCATTTACCCCCCTTCTCCCAATCTCACCATCACCACCGCCTTCGTCTTCTTCCTTGCGCTAGAGCAGAGAACATGCCCTCCGCTTCCGTCGCCGCGCAGCGCAGCCCCCCCCCACAAATCTCGCCATGGCGCCAAAGAAAGCCGAAAAGGCCCCGAGTTCGGCGGCGGATGAGAAGAAAGCCGCCAAGGCTGCACAACGGCGGGCTCACGCCGTTTTCTCGCCGGTGCTCACAGAAGATGGCCTGACGAAGGATTACGTGCACGTGTATGCGAGCAAGATGCAGGCTCGTGAGGCCATAGCAGTGCTCCCAGGGTCCCTCCCTCCTGCTGACGATCGATTTCACTTCTTCACCGGGTACTTCTACTGCGGTCTGTGTCCGCCTTTCTTTGATTTCTTTGTTGAGGTGATGAACACTTTCGGATTCAACCTGCTGGATTTTACCCCCAACGCAGTGACCTGTCTGGCAACCTTTGCGCACTTGTGCGAGAACTTTGTGGGAATAGCCCCAAATGTTGCCCTGTTCCGGCACTTCTTCATCCCCCGGGTCAAGGAGGGCGCCCTTTCTGGTACTGTCGCCTGGGTCCCAAGTGGAAACTCAAAGAGGCACTACTTGGAAGGCAAGCTGCACACCAAATGGGACGAGTTGAGGGCCGACTGGTGCTGGATCAAGCAGCAGGATTTTCCAACCTTTTGCCATCTCAGGACCGAGAGGATTGAGAAGCCCGAGAGCTGGAACAATGTCGACCCCAGTGACACCAAGCTGGGAGTGGCGCTACGCCGAATCCTCGCTCTCAAAGGGGCCGGCCTGATGATCGAGATGGTGGGAGTGGACTTCACTCGCCGCCGGATCGCCCCGCTGCAGCACAGAGGAGGGTGGCCAGCGTGGGACTACCAGGGCCCCGCCGACACAATGCGCATGCATCCAGACTCCGAAAATAACTTGACGGTAATGGGGTACTACTAGCTCATTTGCCAGCTCTTCAACAGGGGTTGCATATTCGACCTGCCCTTGTGCAACAATACCGCCAAGGCTTCCATCTTGGCGATGATGCCAGACTACGATGCCAGGATGGTTCTGAGCACATGGGAGGAACCCAGCAAGGAAAATGTGGACAGCTGGTTTGCCGGCCTGGTAGAGGAGGCCATTGGAGCCGAGGATGACATGATGCACCCGACGAAGGATGATCGGAAAGAGTTCCTGGCCTTGAGAGCTAAGGAGCTCAAAAGAGTGAAGGTAACTCGTTCTCGGGCGGCCAAGGGCACGGGCAACGGAGGGGGCACCGGAAGCCGGGCTGAAGAGCAAGCCACAGTTCCGGGAACTAGCGGAGGAATCCGCCCCCAAGAGCATGCCGAAGAGCATGCTGGCGAGGAGGAGTAGACCAAATAGTCTGAGGAGGGGGAAGATGAGGAGGAGCAGTCCGAGGGGTCTTCGGACGAAGGGGAAGAGGAAGAGGAAGAAGGGCCACCTCGGGCTCCTCCCGCCAAGGTGAAGATGGCCGTCGCCAAGAGGCCCGCTCGAAAGAAGGGAGCGCATACCGAGCCGGCAAGCCAAGAGCTCGCCGTCGTCAAGGTATCAGCCGCGGCTTCTCGGGCACAGCCTTCCCGGCGACAGCCTTCCCGTGCTGCTGCCCCTCGCCGACCCATCCCGCCAACCGTGGAGGAGGCGGGTGTTTCGCAGCCCCCAGCTCCCCTGAAGCGTCTCAGGAGCCCACCACCATCACCTACGATTGCAGGGATGGGGGACACAGTTCTCTATGATCTGTCGATCCACGAGGACGAAGAGTAAGCACCTCCATCTCCGTGCATTTTTCTTGTAATCGCCCAAACTCTGTTGTTGAACTGATCTTTTTGATCGTTCTGATCTTGCAGGGACGAAGTGCCGCTGGCGAAGAAACCCAGGACCATTGAAGAGGGCGAGACGACAACCGGCGCCGATCAAGGTGCGGGTTCATCTGAGGTTGCCGGCTCGAGCCCCCCGCGTGAGGTTCACATGCGGTTTCCGTTGGCGAGCACTACCGTCGAGTCTTCCGCGATGGAGACTGACAAGGGGTTGGAAAGCAACCAGCCGGAAGGAGAGCACCAAGGGGTAGACCCCTTGACGGCGCCCTCGACTCCCAGGCCGTTGCCAAGATCTGCACCGGTAAGGAGCAGCCCTCCTCCAGAGGAGCCCCAAGAAGGGCTCATCCGTGCGGAGGTCCCTCCGGCAACCAATGTTGACGGGGACCAAGCGCCGGCAACCGAAGTTGCCGGGGGAAGAACGGCATCCCCTCCACATGTTCATCAAGGTAACCCTCTTTCCAAACGCATTGGATCCATTGCCAATCCTTCTTTTTTGTTTTCTTGAACTTGATCTGAATCTTGAATTTCTCCTTTCTCCACTTCTTCTCCACTCTGCAGAACCAACCCCTCCGGAAGAGAGGGAAGTATATGTGGAGGGAATCGCGAAGAGCACCGCTGATGAGGCCGCCAGGATTTCTGCCATGGAAGCTGCTGCGTCTGCCACTAAGGAGGCCAGGAAAACCCCCGGAGAACCTGCTATGCCCTCCGGCGGTACATCTGAGCTCATCTTAAGAGACGCTGAGATGGGCGAGGCTGGCAATGAAAGTCCAAGCATCGACGTCCACCCCAGTGCAACTGATATGCGGGCTCTGACGGGACCCTTGGGGTCAACCAGTCAGCAGCAAGGATCTGAAGCCCCTAGCACATCTGGTGCTGGGGAGCTCACTTTCGATGACGCCATTGCGGAGATCTTGGTGTCCTTCTCCGGCAGTGTCGCAGTCCCAGACGACTCCAATGATGGTGCCGCAGACCTTGCCTTCTTGACGACGATGGCCAACAGCTTCAAGGAGGTGCAAGATCGCTACGGCAAGCGCTGGGACAAACTGCCCACACAGCAGCAAGCCGTAGAGCTGGCTGAACGGAAGCTGAAGGAGAAGGCGGAAGAGATCCTCCAATGGTATAATAGCAAATTCCATATTCTCCAGAGGCAAGAAGAGAAGCTTGATGCTGCCAAGGAGGAGGCAGCGACCCTGGACGGCAAGTTGACGGAGCGCGAAGCGCAGCTCATTGTCAAGGAACAAGAGCTTGACACCCGAGAAGAAGCACTTGCCGCCAAGCTATGCGGCAAGGACGAGGAGATCCAGACTCTGCTTGCACAGCGGACCCAAGAGCTAGAGGAGGGCCACAAACAGGCCATCGAGACTCAAGCTGAGTGATACGTCTCCAACGTATCTATAATTTATGAAGTATTCATGCCATATTTATAACAATTCTATATGGTTTTGGTATGATTTGATTAGAACTAACCCGGACTGACGCTGTTTTCAGCAGAACTACCGTGGTGGTGTTTTTTGTGCAGAAATGAAAGTTTTCCAAATGAGCTGAAACTTTTTGGAGATTTTTTATTGGACAAATAAAAAATATTGGCACCAAGACCCACTGGAGGGGGGCCACCCAGTTCCCACGAGGTACCAGGGCGCGCCACCCCCCCAGGCATGCCCTGGTACCTCGTGGGGCCCACGTGGCTCCGTTTCGCGTGATTCCAACGCTGAAAAATCATATATATTCAGAAACCCCCGAAAGTTAACCTAGATGAGTTTTTACGCCGCCGCAAGCCTCTGTACCAGATAGATCCCATCTACAGCCCTTTTCCGGCACCCTGCCGGAGGGGGGAAGGCATCACTGGAGGCCATCTTCATCATCCCGGCGGTCTCCATGACGAGGAGGGAGTAGTTCACCCTCGGGGCAGAGGGTTTGTACCAGTAGCTATGTGTTTGATCTCTCTCTCTCTCTCGTGTTCTTGAGATGGCACGATCTTGATGTATCGCGAGCTTTGTTGATATAGATGAATCATATGGAGTTTTCCCCTCTCTATCTTCTTGTGATGAATTGAGTTTTCCCTTTGAAGTTTTATTATCAGATTGAGTCTTTAAGGATTGGAGAACACTTGATGTATGTCTTGCACATGAATATCTGTGGTCACAATGGGATATTCACTTGAGCCACTTGATGTATGTTTTCTTTATCATACTAACCGTTCTCACGAAGTTCCGTTAAGTTTTGTGTGATTGAAGTTTTCAAGTTTTGGGTGAGATATCGATATGAGGAGAATAAGGAGCGGCAAGACCCTAAGCTTGGGGATGCCCAAGGCACCCCAAGGTAATATTCAAGGAAGACCCAAGCAACTAAGCTTGGGGATGCCCCGGAAGGCATCCCCTCTTTCGTCTTCAACACTATCGGTAACCTCACTTGGAGCTATATTTTTATTCGTCACATAATATGAGTTTTGCTTGGAGCGTCATTTTCTTTTGTTGAGATTTTCTTGCTGTTATCAATAATCATGTTTTGTATCTTTTATTTCAATAAAAATGTCAAGTATAGCCTGTACCATGCTTATTTTGCAAGTTCATGAGTTGCTGTTTCAAAACAGAAACTTTGCTGCTATTGATTAAATTGCCCAGAAATGTCAGAATGTGATAAAATCTTGAAATTTTGACACAGTTAACTTTGATAAATTATTTCCAGTGTGGTAAATTTTCAGAATTTTTTGAGTTATCTAAGTATGGATTCTTAATTATCCTTTACAGACTGTCCTGTTTAGGCAGATTGCTGTTATGTTTGCATTGTTTGCATATGTTTGCGTGTTTAATGTTTCTATTTGTGGATAGGAGTATTAAATATGCAGAGGCATTTAGTATTCAATGTTTAATTATAATTTTTGTGATTTGCTACAGTAGAGAATGTTAAGGTTTTGAGTTGATTTATACTAACTTATCTCACGAGTTCTTGTTGAGTTTTGTGTGGATGAAGTTTTTAAGATTTATAGAAACCGTGATATGAGAGGAATTAAGGAGACACGAAATCTCAAGCTTGGGGATGCCCAAGGCACCCCAATATAATATTTCAAGAAGTCTCAAGCATCTAAGCTTGGGGATGCCCCGGTAGGCATCCCACCATTCTTCATCAACAATTATCGGTCAGTTTCGGTTGAGCCTAAGTTTTTGCTTCTTCACATGATATGAGCTATTCTTGGAATGTCATTTTATTTTGTTTTCTTTGCTATTTGAATAAAATAATAAGACCTGAATTTTTTTAAATGAGAGAGAGTCCTTACATAGCTACTTAATTGTTTCACTACTCATTGATCTTCGCTTATATATTAGTAGTTTGTCATTAATTCTCATGCTTCACTTATATCTTTTTGAGAGTTAATAATAGTAATGGTAATTTGCAAAAGATATGAATTTGGTCCCAAGATGAATATTCGAGAGGGATATAATAAAAACTTTCATATATATCATTTGATATGATAAGTGTGATTCCTTGCAATGAAAATAATGAAAGAGATCATATGCTAATCTTATGGAAAGTAATGACATTACATAAAGAAAAGTATAAGTGGTAAAATTTATTGGAGGTTAACAAGCATAGCATTAGTCAATGATGCAATTCATGAAAAAGTTAATAAGGGAAGAGAAGATTCACATGCAAATATACTATCTTGGACATCTTTTATGATTGTGAGCCCCCATTAAGTATTTTATGTCAAATTGTTGACGTTGGACAAGGAAGACAACGTAATGAATTATGTTTGTTCATATTCACATAGAAGTTATATTGTTATAGATCCTCCAACATGTGGTGCTTGCCCAATATCTTTGCTAGCCAAAAATCCGCACCAAGTAGAGATACTACTTGTGCATCCAAAACCCTTAAACCCAGTTTCATGTCACAAGTGTCCACCATATCTACCTATGGATTGAATAAGATCCTTCAAGTAAGTTGTCATCGGTGCAAAAAGCAATAAAAATTGCCTCTAAATATGTATGATCTTTTATTGTAAGGGAAATAAGCGTTGTATGAACTTGTGATGGTAAAGAAATAAAAACGACGGACTGCATAATAAAGGTTGCTATCACAAGGGGCAATATAACGTGGCGTTCCTTTGCATTAAGGGCTTGTGCATCCAAAAATAAAAAGCGCATGGCAACCTCTGCTTCCCTCTGCGAAGGGCCTATCTTTTACTTTTATGCATTTACTTTTATGTATTTACTTTTTATGCAAGAGTCAATAGTGTTCTCCTCTACTTCCTTTTTATTTTTCTCTTTTGCAAGCATCATGTGGTGGGGAAAGATCTAGGCACATATATCCAGTTGGATATGAGTGATCAAGAGTTATTATTGTTGACATCACCCTTGAGGTGAATAAGTTGGGAGGCGAAATCACAAGCCCCTATCTTTCTATGTGTCTGACTGAAACTTTTGCTCCATATATATGTCGTGAGTGTTAGAAATCATAGAAGACTAAATGATGGTTGAGTATGTGGACTTGCTAAAAGCTCCTACATGAGACCCTTCCTGAAAATATGATGAATTGCAATTGCATTGTTGACTAGAATAGTTTGTTAGTTTCCAAGAAAGTTTATGCCTTATACTTCATTGTTGTGATGAATTGTTACTTGCTCATGAGAAGTTTTATGATAATAAATATTGCTGTTATAATAATGATCTTGCTTTGAATCATTCAAGTCCAATGTCCATGCTATAAAAGAAAAGATTATATGATGATTATGATAGGTAGCATTCCACATCAAAATTTCTGTTTTTAATTGCTACTTTATCATGATGACTTTTATGAGAGAAAGTTGCTGTTACGATGCAAGGAAAAGTGATTGAAATTATCATTGATCAAACTTATGCACTATGCTAGCATTCACACTTCATAAATTATTTCTTTTATCATTTACCTACTCGAGGACGAGTAGGAATTAAGCTTGGGGATGCTGATATGTCTCCAACGTATCTATAATTTATGAAGTATTCATGCCATATTTATAACAATTCTATATGGTTTTGGTATGATTTGATTAGAACTAACCCGGACTGACGCTATTTTCAGCAGAACTACCGTGGTGTTGTTTTTTGTGCAGAAATGAAAGTTTTCCAAATGAGCTGAAACTTTTTGGAGATTTTTTATTGGAAAAATAAAAACTATTGACAACAAGACCCACTGGAGGGGGGCCACCCAGTGCCCACGAGGCACCAGGGCGCGCCACCCCCCAAGCGTGCCCTGGTACCTCGTGGGGCCCACGTGGCTCCGTTTCGCGTGATTCCAACGCTGAAAAATCACATATATTCAGAAACCCCCGAAAGTTAACCTAGATGAGTTTTTACGCCGCCGCAAGCCTCTATACCAGAGAGATCCCATCTACAGCCCTTTTCTGGCACCCTGCCGGAGGGGGGAAGGCATCACCGGAGGCCATCTTCATCATCCCGGCGGTCTCCATGACGAGGAGGGAGTAGTTCACCCTCGGGGCAGAGGGTTTGTACAAGTAGCTATGTGTTTGATCTCTCTCTCTCTCTCTCTCGTGTTCTTGAGATGGCACGATCTTGATGTATCACGAGCTTTGTTGATATAGATGAATCATATGGAGTTTTCCCCTCTCTATCTTCTTGTGATGAATTGAGTTTTCCCTTTGAAGTTTTCTTATCAGATTGAGTCTTTAAGGATTTGAGAACACTTGATGTATGTCTTGCATATGAATATCTGTGGTGACAATGGGATATTCACTTGAGCCACTTGATGTATGTTTTGGTGATCAACTTGCGGGTTCTGTGACCTTGGGGATTTATGCATAAGGGTTGGCACACGTTTTCGTCTTGACTTTCCGGTAGAAACTTTGGGGCACTCTTTGAAGTTCTTTGTGTTGGTTTGAATAGATGAATCTGAGATTGTGTGATGCATATCGTATAATCAAACCCGCGGGTACTCGTGGTGACATTGGAGTGCCTAGGTGACATTAGGGTTTTGGTTGATGTGTATCTTAAGGTGTTATTCTAGTACGAACTCTAGGGCTGTTCGTGACAATTAATGGGGATGGCTCATAAGATTGATCGGGAAGGATAACTTTGAGGTGGTTTCGTACCCTATAACAATTTCTTCGTTTGTTCTCCGCTATTTGTGACTTTGGAGTGAACTCTTTGTCGCACGTGAGGGATTTACATATGATTCAACTATGTCAACAATGTTGGGAGATCGCACTAGTGAAAGTATGAACCCTAGGCCTTGTTTCTAAGCATTGCAATACCGTTTTTATGCCCGTTTACTATTTGCTACCTTGCTGTTTTTATATTTTCAGATTACAAAAATCTATATCTACTATCCATACTACACTTTTATCACCATCTCTTCGCCGAACTAGTGCACCTATACAATTTATCATTGTATTGGGTGTGTTGGGGACACAAGAGATTTCTTGTATTTGGTTGCAGGGTTGTTTGAGAGATACCATCTTCAACCTCCCACGGATTGATAAACCTTAGGTCATCCACTTGAGGGAAAATTGCTGCTGTCCTACAAAACTCTGCGCTTGGAGGCCCAACACGAGTCTACAAGAATAAGTTGTGTAGTAGACATCACTGAGGTCCACGCCGCCAAGCTCCTGGAAGCCGTCAAGGCCGCAGAGGTCGCCGAGGCCGCCAGGGTGGAGTTGGACTCCAGGGTATCGAAGCTTGAAGAAGACCTCGCCACCAAATCTCAAGAACTCTCGACCGCCAACAACTCCATTGCCGACCTCCAGTCAAAGGTCGGGACTATGGAGAAGGATCTGGAGGTTGGCAGGGAAAAGGAGAGGGAACTACTGGTAAACTGGGAGAAGGAGAAAGCTGCACATGCTGATGCTGCAAATTCCTTCGACGGGCACCAGAAAGCCCTGGATCTATGGACTGGTCGCCTTGTCGATGTCGCCGAGCGCCGAGCGGCTCAAGTGACCATCATGGACAAGGAGAAACATAGCTTCATCGTCGGTGAGCATGACTCCACCAGCACCAGCCTCACCCTCTTCTTCGAAGGACTCCTCAAGATATTGAAGAAGCATCATGAAGGGAGGTCCGCCCACTTTGCCAGTGAGTCTTGCAAATTCTGTAGCGACATCGTCTCCAAGATGCTCATCAAGATTATCTGCCGGAACCCTGGGATTGACGTCTCCAAGGCCTTTAGAAGCTTGCCGCCGGGGACGGACACCATAGCTGTCAAAGAAGTCGTCGCTCCCCTCATCAGCAAGATTCATCAGGTCACGAGGACTGAGGGCGATCACAAGGATTAGCCCCCTTCGCTGTTTCATGTTGCAAGTGTAGTTCATGTAAAAGACAGGCTATCTTAAGTTAGAACTGCACTTGGCTCTGATGTAATATAACTTGTGTTTTGGATGAATGTATGCATACTATCTCTCTTGTCTTATTCTGTCTTTGCATGGTTCTTGTACCCTACGCTTGCCGGAAACTTGCCGGTGCGCGCACTCTTGCCGCGAGCGCTTGAGGAACGGGTCCTTAGCAGCCTGCCGGAAGTGCCGTTGCCGGCAAGGTCATGCTTGACGATCGCAACATAGCTACTTAGGTTACCGAGCGGACTCGAAACAAAGTAAGAGCGCAGTTGATCACGACAAGGTTCCTTAGCTTTTTCTTTGCCGTGTTTCTTGCCATAGGACGATATCTTGAACGTCATTCGGTATCCATACCATCACTCACCCCGGGAAACTTGTACGCGACGAACCCTTCTGTCCTTTGAGAAAAAGAAAGAAGAGAACCGAGGAGGCTGGAACCTTGATGATTCGTTAATCATCCTATGCAAGGGAAAATGTAGCACAAGGCTGCCTGCAACATATAAACAAATATGTACTTGGACAAAGAATTGTGAAACACTTATCTTTATTTATGTGCACGGGATCTGCGCCCGGCTCTGTACAAAGGTTTACATGCCTTTCCGGCAAACTTGTACAAAAGACGTTGCCGGGCAGCCCGGCAACCGCGCCTTACGGGTAAAACTTGCGAAGATGCTCAATATTCCATGAGTTGAGCACCGGAGTGCCATCTTTGGTCTCTAGGCGGACTGCGCCGGGCCTAGTGACTCGTACCACCCGGTAAGGGCCCTCCCACTTCGGCGTCAACTTGTTTTGACCCTTCGTGGACTGAATCCGACGAAGAACAAGGTTGCCTTCCTCAAGATTCCTGGCGTTCACTTTGCGGCTATGGTAGTGGCGCAAAGCTTGCTGGTACCATGCAGCACGGACAGCAGCCCGGAAACGATCTTCCTCAAGGAGCATGGCATCATCTTGCCGCAGCTCATCTTGATCCTCCTCATCGAAGGCCAAGACTCGAGGTGACCCGTATTTGAGTTCTGTGGGGAGCACCGCTTCTGCACCATAAACATAGGAGAAGGGTGTCTGGCCAGTGGCTCGACTTGGCATCGTCCTGATCGACCAAAGAACCGCCGGCAACTCTTCCACCTAGCGCCTTCCACACTTGTACAACCTGTCGAAAGTTCTGGTCTTGAGACCACGCAGCACTTCTGCATTTGCCCTCTCTACTTGTCCATTGCTCCTTTGGTGAGTAACAGAGACGTAGCAAATCTTATTTCCAAGTTCTTGGCAATATGCTGTGAAGGCACGGCTCGTGAATTGGGTGCCGTTATCGGTGATGATCCTGTTGGGGACACCAAAACGGGCAACCAATCCTTTGAGGAACTTGATGGCTGACTGTGCCGTCACCTTCCTCACTGGCTCCAACTCAGGCCACTTTGTAAACTTGTCGATTGCAATGTACTAGAATTCAAAGCCCCTGGTAGCACGGGGGAAGGGGCCGACGATGTCGAGGTTGGAGTGGAACTGGCATGCTTCGCATCTGATAACCACCGCCAAGATGTCTTGAAGGGCTGTCGGCCAGTAGAATCCTTGACGGAACGCCTTGCCGACAAGCACGCGCGACCCAATGTGAGAGCCACACATCCCTTCATGCATTTCTTCCAACAGCCTCTGTCCATCTTCCCGGCAGATGCACTTCAATTTCACCCCATTTGGTCTCCTCCTGTACAGAATGTTGTCAACAAACTTGTACATCCTTGATTGACGGGCTACTCTTTCTGCATCCTCTTGTTCATCGGGAAGATCTCCTGTCTGAAGGAACTAGACAATTGACCGTGCCCATGCCAGAGCTTGTGTCTCGACGATAAGGACTAAAGGCATTTCTTCCTCTGCAGGAGCGCTTGTTTCGACGGCAAGGATCTGGCTTGCCGGAAACTGCGGCTCACCGGCCGAGGGTATCATGTTGGTGGTATCTGCTTTCTTGGCGGCTGCCGGCAGCTCTGCCGGAAAGTAACCACCAACATCTTGCTTTCTCTTCTTCGCCAACCTTGATGGTGTAACGGATGGCTGAGTCAGATGGAGCACAAAAGTTCCTGATTCCACATGCATCTTTTGAGCGGCAAGCTTTGACAGGTCATCGGCAATCCAATTCTGGGCACGGGGAACGTGCTCTGCTTGCAGACCGTCAAAGTGCTCTTCCAACTTCCTCACCTCATCAACGTATTCTTCCATCAAAGGGATATGGTAATCCTTGTTGACTTGCCTCATCACTAACCACGAGTCGCCTCTGATAATTAACTTCCGAATACCAAGGTCGATTGCAATGCGCAGACCGGCAAGCAATCCTTCGTACTCAGCAGTGTTGTTGGTGGCTTGCTCCCGGGGAAAGTGCATCTGAAGCATGTACTTGAGGTGCTCTCCGGTGGGTGCTATAAGTAGCACGCCGGCACCAGCGCCTTTCAGCGTGAAAGCACCGTCAAAGTACATGATCCAGTCGTCAACTGTTTCCTTGCCGGGGAGAGAGGTCTCTGGAACTTCTTCGTCTGGCGTTGGAGTCCATTCTGCAATGAATTCCGCCAAGGCTCTGCTCTGAATCATTGAGGTACTCTCAAACTTCAAATCAAAGCTTGACAACTCCAATGCCCACTCCACAATCCTGCCGGTTGCTTCTAGATTTCTCAAGATGCGTTGCAACGGAAAGCAAGTGATGACGGTAACTGGGTGTGCTTGAAAATAATGGCGCAGCTTCCTTGAGCCCATGAGAAGGCCAAAAAGCAACTTCTACACACCAGAGTATCTTGACCTAGCCCCTTGCAGGAGGGAGCTGACAAAGTAGACTGGGAGCTGCACCATCTTCTTCTTCACAACTTGTTGATCTGGCTGGCTGGCTTACACAATCTCTGGCTTGTTGGCATCTGACCTTGCCGGAGAAGATTCCGGCTCGTCGGGTCGTGGCTTTGCGGCTGCTACCTCTTCCTCATCGGCCTCTCTTTCAGCCACAAGTGCAACACTAACCACTTGATTCGTTGCCGCTAAGTATAGCAGCCACATTTCTCGCGGCCTAGGTGCAACTAGGACTGGCGGAGAGGACATGTACTCCTTCAAATCTTGGAGCGCGGCCTCCGCTTCTAGAGTCCAGTTCACTGGACCTGTCTTTTTCAATATCTTGAAAAACGGCAAGGCGCGCTCTGCCGATTTGGAGATGAACCTGCTGAGGGCGGCAACGCAGCCGACAAGACGCCTGACATCCTTGACGCGTCTCGCTGCTTCCATCTGCTCAATTGCTTTGATCTTGTCGGGGTTGGCTTCAATCCCTCTCTGAGACACAAAGAAACCAAGAAGTTTGCCGGATGGGACACCGAACACACACTTCTCAGGGTTGAGCTTCAAGTTGAGCTTGCACAAGTTCGCAAATGTCTCTTCCAAATCCTGGATCAGGGTTGACTTGTCTCTGGTCTTGACCACAATATCATCCATGTAGGCTTCCACATTTCTGTGTAGTTGTGGCTCAAAACCGATCTGGCAAAGGTTGCTCTGGCACTCTTCAATCCGAAAGGCATACGCAAAATGCAGTATGTGCCACATGGAGTGATGAATGCGGTTTTCCCCCATCTTCCTTGGCCATAAAGATCTGATGATAACCAGAATAGGCGTCAAGGAAAGAGAGTAAATCACAGCAGGCAGTGGAGTCTACAATCTAGTCGATGTGCGGCAAAGGGAAAGGGTCCTTTGGACATGCTTTATTTATATCAGTGAAGTCTATACAAAGCCTCCACTTCCCATTCACCTTGCGCACTACGACTGGATTGGCTAAGCACGTAGGGTGTAGCACTCCTCTGACTAGACCTGCTGCTTCCAACTTCTTGATTTCCTCGGCAATGAACTCTTGCCGCTCCAAAGCTTGCTTCCTAAGCTTCTGCTTGACGGGTCTCGCATGAGGGAAGACAGCAAGGTGGTGCTCAATTACCTCCCTTGGAACACCGGGGATGTCAGATGCTTGCCAAGCAAACACATCGACATTCTCCCGTAGGAAGGAAACGAGCTCGCTTTCCTATTTGTCACCGAGAGCGGTACTTACAGAAAAAGTGCCACTTGTCCCATCCCCTCTCACAAAAATTTGCTTGGTCGCCGGCGCGGAGGCCTTGGACTTCTTGCTCTTGCCAGTAGAGCTCTCTGGTATGTCCTCGATGGGCGTGCTGCACTCTAAAGTGCGCTTCCCGGAGTCCGTATCAGGGGTCTTGCCGGACTTCTTCTTCTTATTTCCTCCCACGGGAGCTTTGCCGGCAGGAGCAGGTGCCTTGTCGGCAGATGCTACCACTGCCTCCCAGTAGAGCTTGTCGACGCAGATGATTGCGTCCTTGTGGTTCGACTTGATGGGGAGGACCCCCATCGGCCCTGGCATCTTGATGACATTGTAGGCGAAGTGCGACGCGGCCATGAACTTGGCCAGCGTCGGACGACCCAGAATGCCATTGTAGGGTAGGGGCAGCTTGACGACGTTCAAGATGATCTTCTCCGTCCGGTAGTTGAGGTCGCTGCCGAATGTGACCGGCAGCGTGATCTGACCCTTCGGCTTGTTCCTTCCTGGACTGATCCCTTGGAACGTGCCGATCTCCTCAAGATCCTTGTCGGGGATCTGCAACCTCTTGATCACGTCGGGAGAGATCAAGTTCAAGCCGGCCCACCATCAACCAACATCTTTGTCACCCTGAGGTTGCGGATTGTTGGCGAAACCAACAACGGCAAATACCTGACCGCAGTGGTGCGATCAGGGTGATCCTTGGCATCAAAGATGATGGGCGTGTGCGACCACTTGAGTGGCTTCTGCGCTTCCATCATGGGCTCTGTGGCATTCACCTCGCGGATCCATTGCTTCAGTTGCCGATGCGAGGAGTGCAAAGATGCGCCTCCATCAACACACATGGCATCCACTACGTTCTGGAACTCCTTGTCGGACTCATCTTCATCCTCATCATCATCATCTTGGCCTTGTGCGGCCTTCTCTTTCGGCTGCTTGGCCTTGCCGCGGCGGCCCCCTCGGCCACCACGGTTCTGCTTGCCAGACCCACCGGCACCATCCTGGCCCTTCTCCTTGTCGCGCTTCTCGTACTCTTGCTTCTGCTTCTCGGCAAGCTGCTCTACTTGCTGGCACTCCTGGAGGTCGTGGCCCTTGGTACGGTGGATCTTGCAGTAGGGCCCACTGGTCTTGCCGCTCTTGTCGCCCGCTGCAGCCTCCCGGCAGTCAGCGCATCCGACAACCTCCTTGCCGGGGCTTTCTGCCTTGGACTTCTTGGCGGCGTTGGCGTCACCGGGGCTCTCCACTGCCATCACTGTCTTGTCTTTGCGATTCCGATTGCGCTTTCGGCTCTTCTTCTGCGGTGTCGATGCGTCATCTGCGTCGTCGTCTTTGGAGTCGACTTCGGCGCCAACATCTTCCCTAGGGAGTCGCCTCCCTTCCTCAGCATGTGCACACTTGTCCGCCAAGGCGTACAACTCGTTGATGGTCCTGACCTTCATGACATTCATCTCAGACCTCATTCTGCGGTTGCGTACATTCGTGTGGAATGCGATGCAAACAGCTGCGGGATGAACATCAGGAATGTTGTGGTGCACGCGGCTGAACCTCTGTATGTACTTGGGGAGGGTCTCGCCATCTCTCTGGGGGATCACATGCAAGTCGCTCTCCTGACCAGGGAGCTTGTGGCCACCCTGGTAGGCACCCACGAATTGATGGCACAGATCCGCCCAGGAGGAAATGGAGCCCTCCGGCAAGTTCATCAATCATGATCTGACGTTGGGCTTAAGCGCCAACAAAAAGTAGTTGGCTAGCAGCTTGTCCTCATGCCCCCCGGGAGCCTGCACTGCAATGGTGTAGATGCCAAGGAACTGTACTGGACTGAGCATGCCGTCGTACTTGTCGGGCAGCTCTGGCTTGAAGGGACGGGTGGACGGCCAGCAAACCTGCCGCAGCTCATGGGTGAACGCTGGGCAACCTACCTCGTAAGGTAAGCACCCAGGGTACCCTGGCACTGGCACAAATGCTACTGTCCTGGCACGGTCGTCTGACCGACGATGTGCCTCCCGATGCCACTCAATCTTCGTGCGGGCATCCTCATCGCGCCGCTCGTGGAGCACTTGGCGCTGGTCTTGGCGGCCCCGCGGATCCGACGACGCCATGGACATAGTGTCCTGGTCATCCGATCGACGAGCTTGCCGCCGCTGTGGTTGTTGACGTGGAGGCGACTGCACTGTGGGTGCATCGTCTCCGGCACGGTATCCAGTTGGTCCTGCCGGCACTGCGAGTGGTCGTCTGGAGGGGCCCACATCCTGTGTCTTGCCGGGATCGGCAAAACTGATGAGACTCTGGATAGTGGCCCTCCATTCTTCCATTTTGTCTGGGGCTGGTGGGAAGTTCAAAAGCATTTGAATTCGCGCCATAGCCTCTGTCGCTATGGTTGGCAAGGCGGGAAACACAGAACGGGATGGCGTTCGACTCCTGGCAGGGCCAGGAGGGAGCTCGTCGCGCACCTGCTGCCGTGGCACATGTTCACCAACGGGTTGGCGTGGTGATGGTGGAACCTGAGCATCATGAGGACGATGCTCAGGGCCGGCTTGACACCGTCCAGGACCGCCAGCGCCGCAGGGAAGCATGGCGCGCCCATCTTGCGATGGTCGCTGCACATGTCCTGCCGCAGCGTTGTTGGACGTCGCGGCGACAGGGTCCTAGTTCACACCGGTCCGAATTGTAATACTGGGATGAACAGGCTCACCAGTGGGTTGTTGGAGTTGGTCGTCTGCGCCGTCTCCGGTGTGGTGGCTGGGTTCGCCGGCATGGTGGGGATGCTGGACACCCGCACCGCCGGCGCCTCCTGCGCTGGCCGTGCCAACCGTAGCGCCCGCGCCGACTGCACCGCCTGCACCATCTCTGGATGCCTGGGAAGGCAACTTGGAGGTGGCGGGAGCCGTCGTGGCTCCGGTTTTCTTCTTCGGTGCCATCGACGAAGATGATGGAGCCGGTACTCAAGCTACGAACACTGATTCATAATATGAGACCGCCTGCCTGGCGCGCCAAAGATGTTGTGGTCAAACGATGATCTATGGGTTCGAGATGATCCCTTTGTGGTTCGGGAGTGGGATCACAATACTACAAAGAGCAGGGCTAGTACATATGAGCACAAGCAACGATTTATCCAGGTTCGGGCCGCTGTGAGCATAAAACCCTATTCCTGTTCTGGTGATTTGATTGTATGTGAGCTCAAGGGTTACAAAGAGCGCAGCTTGCCGGCAAGGTGCGCGGGAAGTGCAGCTACAGCGTGTAGTTGAGCTAGGAGTCGACCGTTCTAAGTGTAGCCGTGGGCCTCCTTTTATAGGCCAAGGGGTTACCACAGAGGCTAACACGGTCATTACAGAGTATGAATAGTAACTTGCACCGTCACCATGTCTATCTCCAGACGGGGTAAGACAAGCGCATTAAATGCACCATTAGGTGCTACGTCGGGGAGGTGAGGCTTTGGGTAAAAGATCTGTACCACCGGTCCTGGCGCGCTCTTGTCACCTTGACACGTCCTAGGGACGGGTGTCCGTAAAGTTAATCCTGGCATGGCATGCTGACATGTGCCTTGGCCAGCTGCGTTGACTGCCTGCCTGCTCGACACCTATCATGCGTGCTTATCTAGCCGATGATGAGGTGGAGCGGTAATGGGACAGAACGAGCTTGCCGGCGCGGATTTTGCTGGGCCATTGTTTGCCGCCAAGGAGCTTGCCGGCAACCATAGTCTTGGTCTTCACCTTGCCGGTACGAAGCTTGCCGGCAAGGGCAATCTTGATCTTCAGTACGAGAAGTTGCCAAGTATCTGGCCATCACGGATCCCAATGATTCAATTGGCTCTCCTAGGCCTATTTTTGATGTGAGGCCAAAGAAGATAAATCTTCAGCCTGTGCCCTCAATGCCCAAAGTTGGCAAAAGCATCAGAAGACCGAAGTTTGATAATGCTGCCTTCTTTGGAGAGAAGAACTTCTTCATTGGTGAGTCCCCTTATGGTTCTGCGAAGATCAGGCGTCAGCGATTCTGGACCAAGACACAAATGAACTACTATTCATCACTTCTGTTTGACAAGAACAAGGTCTTCCCGCATCGCCATATTCCTCATGTGGATATGGAGTGACTACCGTGCTTTAGGCTAGTTTTGGTTGTTCTTCATGATGTTGGGTTACTCAGTTTCGTCACTGACGTCTGTGACTGGAATGAAGAGCTCATTCTTCAATTTTATGCCACACTGCATCTTTCTGGTGAAGTTGACGACATTCACTCTTGGGCACTTGACTGGATGAGCGAGAACACGCACTACAAGGCTCCTGCTGATGAACTACTTTGAGCCCTTCCAGTTAAATCACCCTCAGATGAAGCTAGAAAAATATATGAAGAACCTGAGCTGCCAAACAATATGATGCAAGTGCTGATGAAGCCTTTGGCTGAAGGAGAAGCTCCAAGGACTACCTTCTTAGTGAAGGATTTGCTATTTGTGCCACGCACTGTGTATCGCATTTTGGCCAAAACCCTCAGTCCTATGAAAGGCCACAATTCAGAGACTGAAGAAGTTGTGGAATCATGAAGAACTTGCTATTCAATATCATTCATGGCATTCCTATCAACATCCATGATTTCTTTTTGAGGACTTTGGCCACAGTAGCACAATCACCTTTTGACTTGAAGCCCTATGCACCATGGATAATGAGGTTCATCAGGACAAGGTCTTCAATTCACTATCAGTCTAACTGCCAAAATCATCTCAGCTTTCTGCCAGATGTTGAAATTCTTCAAGACACAATATCTTCAGTTCCCGGCAAAGGCAAAGCTGTCATCGATGAAGGAATTCGTCCTCTAGATGGGCAATTTCGTCAGCCTGCCTTGTAGTCCATGGGATATGACACCTCCAGTCAAGATACTGATGCAAATGCTTCAAGGCAAAAGCCTCAAGGTGAAGCTCCACGAGTCATGACTGATCGTGAGCTTTTCATAAGTCTGCATCAAAAGGTGGATCATAACCACAACTGGGTTAAGCGCTAGTTTGCAGCAATTCTTGCAAACATGACTGTGACGCAGAACTCAGTGCGTAAAAATCACTACTGTGCCCATGAGATCTTTGACAGAAGTTGGGCTATACTATCACATCTAAAGACCCCTGAAGAACTTGTAGAAATGGAATTCCAACAAGACTTCAATTGGGCCAACCCGCCCAAGAAGAAGTTCAAGAAAGTTCAAGTTCCTCAGATGGTTCCAAGCTTAGTGTCTCCTTCCAGAACTACTGATGAAAATGAAGACGTTGAAGACACTGCAGCAGACCCGTCTTCACCGCGCAACAACGACAACAACGGTGGCGCTCCTCCGAATTTGTCAAGATGATATTCTTCAGGGGAGTTAGTCCTCAGTTTCGTCTCCTTTTGGTCATTTGATGACAAAGGGGGAGAAATTTGAGTGTTAGTCTTCAAGCGGGTCATTTATATTGGGCTGTTCTTTTGCTAAGTTGCAACTCTTGGTTTTTCATTCGATTCGCTCCTTTGATGAGTTTTAACTTAAT
Source organism: Elymus sibiricus (assembly GCA_039707655.1). Taxonomy (NCBI): domain Eukaryota; kingdom Viridiplantae; phylum Streptophyta; class Magnoliopsida; order Poales; family Poaceae; genus Elymus; species Elymus sibiricus. The sequence goes on from CM077664.1 coordinate 162,635,007, forward strand.
AACTGTTGGTGGTCTGACCTTTTCTGGTATGTTTTATTTGCATGCGTGATTATGCTCTAATCCTCAATGATATATGTGCATGCATGCTGTAATTCGTGAGACACCAATTTTCATCATGCATTCAAATTCTTCAACATCTTATGATCATGCATGATTTGATTCCAAGATATAGGGGGAGATCTCCACAATTCCAACCTACCATGTGCATTTGCAATCCAAAGCGAATTCTTCATATGCACATCTTCAGGGGGAGTTCCTCTATATCATATAACCAATGTCTTCACATTCCGTTCTTACACTTTCATTATTTACTCCCGTTGAAAACTTAACCGATTTGTCATCAATCACCAAAAAGGGGGAGATTGTAAGTGCATCAAGTGCCCCCTTAGTGATTTTGTAGTATTGAAGACAAATATGTTAAGGGACTAATGTGTTTGTGAGTGTACATAGGTGAAATAGTCCTTGAAGACTTGGTTTAACCCACGGAAGTCGACCCCTAAAAATGTATTTCTTCAAGTGAAGAATTTGGTGCGGCCTTTGAAGAAATTGATGTGAAGACTTTGAAGCTTGAAGACTTTGTTTTCATATTTCTTTTTCTTCTTATTTGAGTCATAGGAAAAACCGTACTGTTAAAGGGGGTCTAGGTGATATACATATCATACTTCCAAAGCGATGCTCAAACCTATACATACTACAACTGCCTCGAGTGAATCCTTTGGAAATCTCCGGAATAGCTGACAAATTTGCTAGCGACAGTGACACAGTTCATCTGGTCGTTGACGAATTAGGTCAGGCTGAGGAGTTAGGATTTCACCAGTGCGATCTGCCCATCATGAGGAAATTGAGTGCCCCGACGAAATTGAGAGTTCCAATTTCTGACCGTTGCTGCGCCGCGTGCCAGCTGTCAAGTGGATCTTATCCTGACAACGGTCATGTCTGAGTACGGCATTTATGACATTTCATGTCGGGTTGCCCCTGGCTATAAATAGCCGCCCCAACAACCACTAGTTGGTTGGCTGCTCTAGAGAGAGATTGACACTTGTCATTTGAGAGCAACCCTTTCTCTGATGACTTTGTGAGAACCCAAGTGAGGAAAAACCCAACTAGAGCCAAAGTGATTGAGCATCATTGAAGAAGTTGATCTATGTGATCCAACGCCTATTACCTTTGAAGACTGTCATTCTTCCAGACGGTTAGGCGTCATGTTCTGAGCACCCAAGAGTAATTGTGGCATGCCGGTGAACAAGTCTGTGAAGGTTTTTGTCATGGTTTCGTCATGGCAGATGTCCTCGTGAAAGGACTTAGTGGTGATGCCATTGCTGCTAGGTGGTAGCTTGAACGGGGTTGGTCGGAATCGAGTGATGCGAGTTTTACCTAGGTTCGGCCCCTCGCGGTGGAGGTAAAAGCCTACATTCTGCTTGATTGCTATTGATGATGATGATCTCGATTACACAGGTGCTGTTTCGCTACCTCTATCTCGAGAGCTACTAATTTGTCTCTCTCTAACTTGTCTGTCTATCTTGACTTGTCCCTTTGGATGCCCCAGGAACCCACTTTATATAATAGCCGGGTCCTAGGGTTTACAATAAGTTTCCGGGTCCTATCCATAATAGGAGTCCTACTCTAAGTCTTGTAGGTCTTGTATGCCTTCCAAGTTAAGAGAAGTTGCCTTCCTGGGCCTCCTGGTAAGCTGGCCCACAAAGCTTATATGAAAGTTGGTAACCTTGGGCCGGGTCTCATTCAGGTCCTTAGTCCCTTCTCTGGCTTGGCTCCATGTGTGACCCGGAAGTAGTGTGACTCATAGAGCATGTTTTAGAATGACCAGGCTTAGGGCCGGGTCTCACTACGCTGGGTCTCGCCCGTGGGGAATATCCCCAACATTAGCCCCTAGGTTAGCTTGAATTTATTCATGCTAAGCTCCTTATTCAATGAACCGCCTCCTGGAAAGTCCGGGCCTCTTTGTCATATCAATAGGCCGGCTTCACAATAAACTTGCTGATGCTGGTTTCTTGCAAAAAAAAATAATGGGAATAAAAACCCATCCAACGTTGAGTCGGCTTCCAGTGCTTAGGTTTGATAAAAATGTTGGGAACAATAACTCGTTTGAACCGGCTTCCAGTGCTTCAACTTGATGAGGAAAATATTGGGATAAAAAATCCGTGTGATGTTGAGCCGGTTTTTCGTGGTTTCTATGAATAGCTTAGAGAAGATAAACTTTGGAAGCTTCAAGAAAATAGCATTGAAGGTGGGCTGGTGACCCTAATGAAGAACAATCATAAGGTATATTCCTCCTTTATACCCATATTACCTGTAGCCCCCTAGCTCCGAGTTTATCACTTCGTGATGACTTGGTGCTTTGCGTAGAAAAATATTTTGACTGTGGAGCCCACAAGTGCCGGGTTGCCTGCTGCAACCTGGGACTTGTAATTGTCTTATACTTATAAAACTTCATCCAGTGTAGCCCCCAAGTCTTGAGAGTAAAATGTAGTGATAGCTTAAGACTTGCTTAAATATAAATGCTGCAACTTTGGAGAAATCCAGGTTGTTCATCTGAGTCTCCAGTCATAAACTGAATGTTTTGCATTTCACATGTGTAGCCCCCAAGGGCCGGCTCATCAGTATGTGATGGGCCGGGTCTTCAATTTGTACCTTATGATCTGTTTAAACAACTGAACGCTGTAGCCCCCAAGTGCCGGGTCGCATGCCTGCAGCGACTTGGAATTTTTTTTAGAAAATTTGTAGATCTTCAACTGAGTAGTGTAGCCCCCAAGTGCCGGGTCATTTGCCTGCAGCGACTCGGGACTTACATGTACTTCTCTTTTGGAAAGAATAACATCATATGATGTAGCCCCCAAGTGCCGGGTCGCATGCCTGCAGCGACTTGGGACTGTTGAAGAAGTTATATAACCCTAATTTTTATGCAGGCTATGTTGACACAAACCGGCTTAGAAATTGTCGAGTTGAAAGAGCAGGACTTGTTGCTTTATATGGTAGTGCCATTTTGTACTTTTGAAATATTTGTGCCAAAGACATCCTCAAATTTTTTTATGTTGATTGCTCAATATGAATCCTTGACTGGAGCTGCAGCTTAACCAAATAAAGGCCGGCTTTTAAGGCTCGACACTTGAGATATAAAGGCCGGCGACCACTGATGCTGAGATAAATCAAGCAGACATCAACCCGGACAATCAAGCTACCGGTTCTCAGCCTTGAATTTCGCTGGCTTAACCCATTGTGATAAAAACTTGTTGAAAATGGCCCATCTGTGGCTTTGTAATAGTTGTTGCAAAACTCCATAGTCTGCCAGTGCCATCGAGTACTGAGTAATTTGCCTTGGTGAACTGGTGATGTCACAATATTGCAAGAACCCGGAATTTTTATTTTTGTAACTGACTCCTCAAGTTTGCATTTTCTTGAAGATGAATCATAAGCTGTGGTTGCCATGCAACCCAGCAATTCATGTTGCCGTTGTATTAAAATCATAATTGATGAGACCCGGCCTTTCTAAAAAGAAGGCCGGTTTCTGCAAAAAAGATGCAATATGTACAAATAATTGTAATATAAATGCAAAGTACTATATAACAGGATAATTGTAGCAATGCAAACTGTAAAATAAAAAGCCGGCTTTCGAGGCACGATGTAAAGACCGGCTTTCAAGGCTCGAGTCTGATTTTGCTTTCTAGTGGAAGCAGGCCTTGTAGCCTCTTTTGGTTTGTCCTAGCTCTCTGAAAGCTGGCTCTCACGTGACTTAAACCAGTGTTTTAACTTTGATGAGTTCAGGGTCATTGTCGGTACCAAAACCGACAGATCTCGGGTAGGGGATCCGAACTATGGGTCTAGGAATCAATAGGTAACAAAGAACGTAGAGACGGTGATTTACCCAGGTTCGGGCCCTCTCAAAGAGGTAATACCCTACGTCCTGCTAGATTGTATTGATATGATTGTATGAAGGTTACAGAGTTGATCTACCTCGAGATTGTATGGGCTAAACCCTAGGCAATGGATATGATGATCCTCTACGGACTAAACCTTCTGGTTTATATAGACACTAGAGGGTCCTAGGGTTCAATATGGACGGTTACGATCAGGGGATAAACATGCCGGCCACACCAATTATTCCTTGGAGGAGACGCCAAGTCTTCGGAGGTTTCCTTCTGATACACGGGGTCACCCACAATCTGGCCTTCCATCGACTAGTAGAGAGCGGCCCACCAGCCCGGCCTACGAGAGATAGGCCGGCAGCCCGAGTACCCCCTAGTCCGGGACACCCTCAGTAGCCCCCGAACTAGCCTCCAATGCCGAGGTTGACAGTCTTCGGCAGCTTCATGCTTCAAAGGTCTTCGGCTTGGGTGGCGAGTTCCTCCCTTTACCTGTATTTGATTTGACAATAGTTCGGCCACCAATAGCTCGGTTGCCGAAGAATCCTCCGATGGGCGGGGCTTCGTGGGGCCCGCCATACCGCTTCTCTCCGCCTAGAATTAAATGACGATCCTCGATTCCTACGCATCGAAGGAATGCGAGTGGCCTGATGGGTTTTTACAAAAATGCCCCTCGTTGGGGGGGGGGGGGGAGACAGTGCCCTTTTAATAGGCTAAGGGTAAGGAGGCTAACGTACCCCACCCCCAGCCATTCTTCCTCACATCCCTGTGAGGTCACGTCCAGCAAACAATGGAGAGCGTCCCAGGTTTTTCCTCACGCCCTCACGGCCCCCATCAGGGTGATTGGGCGAGCTGCTCCGTATCCCGCATGCGATTACGCAGGCTCGAGACGCAGGGATATCTCCCTGCTTCCGATCTCGCATCCACCCGTCCCGGATTAACTTCCGCAGACGGGGAGGTCCTCGCAGAGAACTTTCCTTACCCCCACAGGGAGGAAAGGGTGTGCTTCGTGCCCTTCCTCTTGCGAGGGCTGGGTTTCCCCATTCATCCTTTCTTGAGGGGTCTACTAGAGTTTTACGGGATCCAACTCCACCACCTTACCCCAGGATCGATTCTTCATATATCGGGCTTCATCGCTCTTTGCGAAATGTTCCTGGGCTGCGAGGCCCACTTCGAGTTGTGGAGGAAGTTCTTCTGCCTTGTCCCCCGTACCCAAGGAGGGACAATCTACGTGGTTGGCGGGGCCGAAGTATGGCGCATCACCGGAACCGGATACCCCGTAGAGACTCCGAAGAAAGATGCCGAAGAGTGGACTTCGGAATGGTTTTATATCGAAGAGGCCCCCTTATGTGATCTAGTCCGGAGGGGGCTGCCCGAATTCTCATTGGTCCCTCCGAAGAAGCGGTTCAACTGGCGCCCGAAGATTCCTTCCCAAGAGGAAAGCGCCAAAGTAACTCGGCTGGGCGCTCAAGTGAGGTGGCTAGTCCACAACGGGCTAACCGTTATCGACGTGATGGCCGCAACCATTGCTCGGTGCGTCCAACCTCTCCAACAGAGAATGCACCCGCTTTGGTGCTACAACGGGGAAGATGATGCAACCCGGTACACACGGATGGGACCAGCCGACCAGGCGGCGATGGCAGCCATACTGGCCGATCTCTTCAAGGGAGAAGAGCAAGAATTTGCTCGGTTAAGGCCCAAGGAAGGCTTCTCGAGCTACAAACCCATTGAAATGGTGAGTCCGACCACGTTTTATAGTTCGGCGGGCATCCCAAACTTTTCTTAACCAGATTTCTATCCTGTCCGAGCAGAACTGGAGGTGCTGGATCGAGACAGTGAGCTGCCCTGCTCCTCAACCGGAGGATTACTCTCATGCCGATGATCCTGGGTTCCATGATGACCCTAAAACATCAATTAATTTCGAGGAGGGGGTCTTCTACCAGGAGAGCCTTGATGGTTCTAAGGTGGCCCTTTTGGCCGATCATCCCGGGGCGCTTCCCTCCTCCGCTGTAAGTGGCCAACGGGCTTCCTCTTGAAAGAAACACTCAGTCGCTACTGCTCCGAATACACTGACATCTACTCCCAAGGGCCGCCGTACGACGCGCCGGACAGCCGCAAGAGCGGCACCAGCGGCCCCAGCAACGAGTAGTCGTGGGGTGACCAAACGCGCAGCCCCAATGGGAGCTACATCACCTGTGCCCCGCCCGAAGAGGTAACGCATCCGCTGTACCGTCATAGCCTCCATCTTCGACATCCACCGAGTATGCCAATAATTTTCTCCACGGTGTCCTGTAGACGATATGTGGAACCGCCCTCGGCTGAGGATGTTGAGGAGGCGCCGAGGGGTGACTCGAACCCGAGGTTGCCAGCTGTAACCGGAGTTACTCCGGGGGTCCCTACCGAGGACCAACATCCCGAGGACTCAGGAGGCGTTTCGGTCACTAACTCCGAGGTTGAAAGTGTGATGAATCATCGGCGGCGTAAGGCGTCACTTCGGCACTCCGCGTTTTCCGATCAGGAGTTTAATGCCCTTAGTTCGGTAGACGCGTACCTCAGCGCTGCCCGAACGGGACTTGAAGGGGCCGTGAAGCTCATGTCTACTAATGTGCATGTATGGTATTGGTTTTGACAACTAGTATCTAACCCAGTAGCCCCCGAGCCTTAATTTTGGCGGGACGGCCGAGTTAAGGGTCTGATTTTTATAATGCCATGCTATGGTGCAGACTGTTCGGGAGCAAAACAAAAAGTTGTCCGAGGACCTCAAGCTGGCGCGAACAGAGTTAGAGTCTGTGAAAGCCGAGCTAGAGGGTGTGAAGAAATTCACCAGGGAGGCACATGGTAAGTGCCGAACTTAAAGTTGTTTAAGAAAAATTTGATGGAACACCTCTGCTAATGAAAGATGATTCCATAGCAGCCGAGTCGATAAATCAGTTACAGAAGGATCTGGATATTGCCAGGGAAGCACAAAGGTATGCGGAGTCACAGCAAGAGGCTAGCTACCGGGTGCTTTCCCGAAGTTATGAGGAGAGGGATAAGCTTAAGGCGGAAGGCGAACAACAGGCTCAAGAAATCAAAAGCTTAAAAGCTCAACTGACCCTATCCCAAGAGGAGAACCAGATACTGAAAGCGGGCATGTTCGGTAAGTGCAATCTGTTTTTTCAGTTCATAAACTGCACATATTAGGCAGCAATATGAACAACGCCATGTCTCGTTGTAGTTCTTCTGACCGGACGTCCCGAAGAGGAGGCCGGGTCATTCGGGCAGGACCTTCTAAAGGAGCTATCCGCCGTACATGAGCGGGCCCGAAAAGCCATGAAGAGCATGTGCAAAGCACTGTGGCCTGGCGAAGTGGCTCCGGAAGGGATGGCCGAACTCACGAATCGTTTCAAAGGAGCTCGGCGTCGCTTGGAGTTATGGAAGATGTCATCTTGTCGTGAGGGAGCACGGGAGTCTTGGGCGATGATCAAGACCCGTTTCACCAAGCTGGAACCGGAGCATTTAGCTAGGGTTGGGCTGGTAGGCCAGTGCCCGTACATCTGGTGTATGACCAGGTTATGCCCGCAGCTCGGTTGTCCCAAGCAGATTGTGCTCTGGAGACCATAATAGATGGTCTTGATCAAGATTAACAGTGTGATTCTATGTATCTATGTACTTTAGATCAAATAGTCTCCAAACCGTGCGTTAAACGTTGTCTTAACCAGCCATCGGCTTCCGCCTCCTCGACCAGGAGCTGAGGAGTGTTTCCTACTATGTGATCCGAAAACATCGGAAAACACTTCGGAGAACTAGGCAATCCGGCTATTTGGTGCAAACAGACAAAACGTGCTCGGGGAGTTATGTTATATTACAGTTTAACGTAAGAAACATCTTCCGACGAAATAGGTCCACTATGGGTCCCTTTCTTCGGGTTACCACGGTAGCCGTGGATGGATAACCGAATACCCGAAGTACACGGGGATGTTTACTTCGGGAAAATACCCCGGAAACTTGGTGATAGTTACCAATTATTTTCACTTCCCCCGTGGCCGACCAACTGTGTTCTTAAGAACGCTAGCTTTTGGCTTCACCCGTCTGAGGTACGTACCCGGGAAATCCGGACATAACAATCATAGAGCTGCTCCCTTTACTCCCTAGCCAAACAATCGGGAACGTAGGGGGTAAACACAGGAGCGAGGCAACCCAGCTTGGCCAAATCTTAAGTCAAATTGATGCATATAGTGGCTTTAAAACGATGCAGGAAGGTTGCAAACTCGTAAAAGACGGATGGTTGCATAAATAAAATATGATTGGCTCCGTAAAACAAGCCCCCAGGTAACAGCGTGTTGTACATTCAAAGATGTTCGCCGAAGAAAAACTTAACGTAGTTCGGCGTATACGAACACAACCCGGGAGAGACTATTGACTAGAAAAATATAAACCCTAGAATGATAAACCGAACAAGGTAAGGTCGCGGAGTTAGCCGTAGAAACGTCGTAGCCGAGCTGCGTTCCATGGGTTTGGTTCGAGGCGGTCGTCCTTTGGGTCGCGGAGACGATATGCTCCTCCCGCGAGTACTTGATCAATTATGAAGGGCCCCTCCCATTTGGGCGACAACTTATGCTTCTGCTTCTCCGGGAGGCGCAGGACTAGATCGCCAACGTTGTAGGCCTTTGCCCGTACTTCCCTGCTCTGATAACGTCTAGCCTGCTGCTGATAAAAAGTAGAACGAGCCCGAGCTATGTCGCGCTTGCCCTCCAAGGCGTCCAGGTCATCTTGCCGATCCAGCTCGGCCTCCTTTTCTTCATACATACGTACCCGAGGTGCGTCGTGAATAAGATCGCTGGGGAGGACGGCTTCTGCTCCATACACCATGAAGAACGGTGTGTAGCCCGTGGATCGATTAGGAGTGGTGCGCAGGCCCCACAACACAGAGTTGAGCTCCTCGACCCAATGGCAGTCAGATTCTTTTAGAGATCGGACCAAACGGGGCTTGATGCCGCTCAAAATCAGTCCATTAGCTCTCTCGACTTGTCCATTAGACTATGGGTGATATACTGAGGCATAGTCAAGCTTAATGCCCAAATTAGCGCACCAGTCTTTAACTTCCTGGGCGGTAAAATTGGATCCATTGTCCGTTATTATGCTATGGGGGACGCCGTAATGGTGCACGACACCGGATATAAAATCGATGACCGGTTTAGACTTGGCGGAAGTTACCGATTTTGCCTCAATCCATTTAGTAAACTTGTCTACCATGACGAGTAGATATTTCTTTTTCTTGGTCCCCCCTTTAAGTGGTCCGACCATGTCCAGCCCCCAGACCGCGAAAGGCCAAGTGATCGGTATCGTCCGAAGGGCCGTGGGGGGGCATATGGCTCTGATTTGCAAAAAGCTGGCATCCAACGCAATGTTGGACCAATGTTTGGGCGTCTGTTCGGGCAGTGGGCCAGAAGAATCCTGCTCAGAAAGCCTTGCTGACCAGGGCCCGAGCTGCCGCGTGGTGACTGCCCATGCCAGCGTGAATCTCGGCCAGGAGCTGCCTTCCCTCCTCTTCGGATATACATCTTTGGAGGACGCCAGTAGTGCTTTTTTTATATAGTTCTCCCTCGTGGACTTTATAGGCTTTAGATCATCGAATGATACGCCTTGCCTCAGTCTGGTCGTCTGGTAGTCCTTGACGGAGGAGGTAGGTGAGGAAAGGCTCGGTCCATGATGCAATTACCGCCATGACTTTGTGAGTCGAAGACGTCATTTCGACGGCCGAGCCCCCGATAATTCCTTCGTCTGGGTCGATAGGCGGAGGGACGAGTTCTCCTGAGGTATTGGTTTCCGAGCCCTGGGCATCCTCCTGCCATACCACGGACGGCTTGAAGAGTCGTTCCAAAAAGGTGTTCTCAGGGACACGGTCGCGCTTGGTGCCCATTCGAGCAAGAATGTCGGCAGCTTGATTGCTGTCTCTAGGTATATGGTGAAACTACAGTCCTTCGAAACGGGTGGAGATTTTTAGGACGGCATTGCGGTATGCTGTCATTTTTGGGTCTTTTGCGTCGAATTCGCCGTTGACTTGAGAGATGGCGAGATTAGAATCTCCCCGTACCTCGAGCCGCTGTATGCCCATTGACACCGCAATCCGAAGTCCATGCAACAAGGCTTCGTATTCGGCTGCATTGTTGGAGTCGGTGTACATGATCTGGAGTATGTACCGAATATTATCGCCAGTGGGGGATGTGAGGACCACTCCAGCCCCCAGCCCAGCGAGCATTTTGGAGCCGTCGAAGTACATCATCCAATGCGAGTATGTACTGTACTCCCTAGGGAGTTCGGCTTCCGTCCATTCCACAACGAAATCAGCCAAAACCTGAGATTTAATAGCTCGGTGTGGTCGATATATGATTTCGAAGGGGAGGAGTTCTATAGCCCATTTGGCTATACGGCCGGTGGCATCTCGATTGTTGATTATGTCATGCAGTGGTACTTCAGATGCCACCATAACCGAGCACTCCTGGAAATAATGGCGGAGCTTTCGGGATGCCATGAAAACTGCGTAGGTGATCTTCTGATAATGCGGGTACCTCGTTTTACACGGGGTGAGCACTTCGGATACGTAGTACACATGTTTCTGCACCTCGAGCTCTCTCGTTCGACGACGAGAACCGCGCTGACCACCTGATTCATGGCCGAGATATATAGCAGCATTGGCTCGCCCGGACTGGGTGCTGTCAAGATCGGGTTGCTGGCCAGTAGAGTTTTTATTTCTTCGAGTGCTTCCGCCGCTTCACTGGTCCATTCGAAGTTCTTCGTCCGTTTGAGCAATTTATATAGCGGTAAGGCCTTTTCTCCGAGGCGTGAGATGAAGCGTCTTAGGGCTGCGACATTGCCGGCTAGTTTCTGGACGTGTTTGAGCTCAGTGGGGATCGCCAGCTCGGACAGTGCCCGTATTTTCGCTGGGTTGGCTTCTATTCCTCTATGGGAAACGATGAATCCGAGCAGCTTACCGGCCGGCACTCTGAAGACGCACTTTTCCGGATTGAGCCGTATATCAAAAGTCCGAAGACTATCAAAGGTTTGCCGGAGATCGTCCACCAGCTGGCTGACGTGTTTGGTTTTGACAACCACGTCATCCACATATGCTTCGACTGTTTTGCCGATTTGTTTTTCCAAACATGTTTGAATCATGCGCTGGTATGTAGCCCCTGCATTCTTTAATCTGAAGGGCATTGTGTTGAAACAGAATGGTCCATAAGGAGTGATGAATGCAGTGGCCGCTTGGTCGGATTCCTTCATTTTAATTTGATGGTATCCGGAGTAAGCGTCGAGGAAACACAGTGAGTCATGCCCGGCTGTGGCGTCTATGATCTGGTGTATGCGGGGCAAGGGGAAAGGATCCTTGGGGCAGGCCTTGTTTAAATCCTTGAAATCGACACACAACCGTCAGGACTTATCCTTCTTTGGTACCATGACCAGATTGGCCAGCCACTCGGGATGTTTGATGTCCCGGATGAATCCGGCTTCGAGCAACTTCGCCAGTTCCTCGCCCATAGCCTGACGCTTGGGTTCGGAAAACCGACGTAGAGTCTGTTTGACTGGCTTGAAACCCTTAATGATGTTCAAGCTGTGCTCGGCTAATCTACACGGGATCCCTAGCATGTCTGACGGGTGCCAGGCGAAGATATCCCAGTTTGCCTGCAAAAAATTGCGCAACTCTTCATCGACCGCGGGGTCCAGCTGAGCTCCAATGGACGCCGTCTTGTTGGGATCTGTTGGGTGCACTTGGATTTTGATGATTTCATCCTCTGGTTTGAAGGACGTGGATTTGGGCCTTTTGTTGAGGATTACGTCGTCCTTATCCACCGTTGAACGGAGCGCGGTCAGTTCTTCAGCTGCGAGGGCTTCGGACAACGCTTCGAGGGCGAGGGAAGCTGTTTTGTTCTCGGCCCGAAGAGCTCTGTCCGGATCACTTATTACTGTGATCACACCGTTTGGCCCTGGCATTTTAAGCTTCATGTACCCGTAGTGTGGGACGACATGGAATCGTGCGAAGGCATCGCGCCCTAATAAGGCATGGTAGCCACTGCGAAAGGGCATGATGTGGAAAAGCAGTTCTTCGGATCGGTAGTTCTCGGGAGTTCCGAAGACCACATCAAGAGCAACTCGGCCACTACAACGTGCCTCCTTTTCGGGGATGATCCCTCGAAAGGTGGTGTGACTTTGCTCGATGCGGGGTCTGTCAAACTGCATTTTGTCCAAGGTGTCCTCGTAAATGAGGTTTAGCCCACTACCGCCGTCCATTAACACCTTTTGGAGTCGGAATCCATCCACTATGGGATCAAGGACAAGGGCGGCAGCAGCTCGAGTAGGGCGGGACCTCGGCTGGTCTTGTTCACTGAAAGTGATGGGTGTGTTTGTCCATGAGTCTGTCGCTGCCATATGGTGAATTTGAGCGAGCTCTCGAAGGGCTATCTTCCTCTGATTATTCGAGGAATACGTCTCGTAGATTGTTAAGATCTCGGCGTCGTCATTAAAGGGCATTGCTGGACATTTATTTGAGTACGGGCCTCCGAGGATGACTTCACCGCTTTTGGCGACTTGCCTGACCACCCAGCAAGCTCGAAGGCTGTGGGTTGGGTTTGTGTTGAGGAGGACGGAGTGTATGGGGCATGGTTTATCCAGTAGTTCGTCAAGGACCGTTCTAGATCTTGTCAGGGGTTTCATCCTTTTCTTGGATGGCTCGTATTGGGGTGTCCGGCGAGGGTGTGCGCATTTTCCCCGAGCTCGGTTTGGTTCCTCTGTACGGATTGACTCCGTTTGCTCAAGCTGAGCCTGCCAAGCATACTCCATGGCGCAGTATTTGGACACCAGATCCGATAAATCAGAGAAATTTTGGATGTGGCGGCGGGCGAGGGCGTTTAAGACGCCCTCGTCTCGGCAGTTCTATCGGAAGATCTCCAGAATTTCCTTGTTGCAGCCGTCCGTCATCTTGTTTTTGACGATAAGGAATCTGGCCCAGAAGTGCCGAACTGTCTCTCCGGGCTGCTGCTTTACGTACATTAGGTCCCATATGTCGGGCCGTCCTGAGTTATTTGGACAGTACTCGATGTGGGGGGTGAGCGGGATAAAAAATTTGATCCCAGCGGAGTGTGAGTCCGGGGTTTTGGCGGCCACGTCCTGGATTGACATGGAATCCGATGCGCCACGCTCTGGATAGTTGGCTGGGCGCGGGTGCGTGTGCCCAGAATTGCGTGCTGAACCAGACTTCGGCTCTAGATCCTCTCCGGAGCGGAGTTCGGCTGCCGAGCTGGAGGATGAAGCTTGCAGGTCAGAAACTTGCACCCCATGCGCTTTCGGTTCTGGGGGAAGGGGCGAGCCCTCCGTGGGGCCTTCGATAGTGGCGACTAAGTGGGTGGTGGGAGGGGCGTGAATTTCCCTGTCATCGGTTTTAAGCCCGATCTGATCGTAGACCGAGGACTGGCCCTCGGTGATTCCCAGGGCCTGGATCCGATCTAGTATCCCGTTTAATAATGAGAGATCCGTCGGCTCCAAGTTCTGGCAGTTTACGGGGTCAACCCGTAGTATGGCCATGACGGTGGCGTCTGAATTCGCCCCGCAGTCATGTTCAGCCGAGGCTGATCTTCGGCAGCCGAGCGCGGAGATTAGGTCCGGGCTCGAGGCTGGATCCGCAGCGGTGGCCGTCTCGGTAGTGGAATTGGCTGTACTTGAAGTCGGTGCTTCAGGATTTGTGGGTCCTTCAGGTGAGGTTGAGGACCCCGTGAGGATAAGATCTCCCCGGGAGTCGGCGACGAACTCTAAGCTTCCGAACCTGATCTCCTGGTCGGGGGTGAAGCTGTCGACCCGGCCGAGGCGACCGGCCGGATCAGCGTGTAGCATGACGCTGCCGAATGCAAAGAGCTGGCCGGGAACGAAAGTGTCCGTGCGGCTAGCGCTGTTGCTGATGATTAGGCAAGCCATTTGAAAGATCGTGGATGTCTCCTAGAGGGGGGGGGGGTGAATAGGCGCTTCAAAATAATTACGGTTTAGGCTTGAACAAATGCGGAATAAAACTAGCGTTTAATTTGTCAAGCACAAAACCTAAATTGACTAGGCTCACCTATGTGCACCAACAACTTATGCTAAGCAAGATGAACAACTAAGTGATAGCAAGATATATAACATGAAACAATATGGCTATCACAAAGTAAAGTGCATAAGTAAAGGGCTCGGGTAAGACATAACCGAGGCACGCGGAGACGACGATGTATCCCGAAGTTCACACCCTTGCGGATGCTAATCTCCGTTTGGAGCGGTGTGGAGGCACAATGCTCCCCAAGAAGCCACTAGGGCCATCGTAATCTCCTCACGCCCTCGCACAATGCAAGATGCCGTGATTCCACTAAGGGACCCTTGAGGGCGGTCACCGAACCCGTACAAATGGCAACCCTTGGGGGCGGTCACCGAACCCGTACACTTTGGCAACCCTTGGGGGCGATCACCGGTACCCGTCAAATTGCTCGGGGCAATCTCCACAACCTAATTGGAGACCCCGACGCTTGCCCGGAGCTTTACACCACAATGATTGAGCTCCGAGGCACCACCAACCGTCTAGGGTGCCCAAGCACCCAAGAGGAACAAGCTCTAGGGTACCAAGCACCCAAGAGTAATAAGCTTCTCAACTTTTCACCACCACGTATCACCATGGAGAACTCAAACCGATGCAACTAATGCAATGGCAAGAACACACGAAGTGGTCAAGTCCCTCACTCCCAAATCCCACCAAAGCAACAAAAGCTATGGAGGAATATGAGAGGAAGAACAAGGAGAACACCAAGAACTCCAAGATCTAGATCCAAGGGGTTCCCCTCACATAGAGGAGAAAGTGATTGGTGGAAACGTAGATCTAGATCTCCTCTCTATTTTCCCTCAAGAACTAGCAAGAATCATTGGAGGGATTGAGAGATAGCAAGCTCGAAGAAGGTCAACAATGGGGGGGCAAACATGAGCTAGAAGGATAGATAACCATTGAGGAAAAAGACCCCCTTTTATAGGAGCCCTCGAATCCAACCGTTATCTGCCCTATGCCCGCAGCCAAGCGGTACTACCGCTCCTAGGAGCGGTACTACCGCTTAGGCGGTACTACCTCGCACAAGCCTGAAATACACTGAGTGTACAACAGTAGTGCCGCCGGAGCGGTACTACCGCTGCCCCTGGCGGTACTACCGCTTAGGGGGTTTTTGCGAGGAGAGGCAGCAGTAGTAGAGGCAGCCAGGGTGGCAGTACCGTGCGACGCGGTACTACCGTCCTAGTGCCGCACAACTACCGCAAAGGGTAAAATGGAAACAGAAGCGCGCACGGAGGAAACCCCGCAAGCGGTAGTGGCGGCGGTAGTACGGGCCGTAGTACCGCCAGAGCGGTACTACCGTGCTACTACCGTGAATTGCAGACCGGCAACAGAGAGTTGCACGCTCGGGGAAACCCCAAGCGGCAATGCCACGGAAGTACCCAGCGGTACTACCGCATAAGCGGTACTACCGTGGGCACAAGCGGTACTACCGCTTGCATGCCACTGAAAATCCACAGAAAACAGAGGATACAATAAAGCCAGAACTGCCATAACTTCTGCAAATGAGCTCCGAATTGAGCAAACTCGAGCTAGTTGGATAGAAGACGACGAGCACTATCCAAACAGCGACTGGTTATAATAAGAAGTGCCTGGGTTGATATGCCTAAGATATGGAGATGCGAAACCTCTATGAAGGAAGAACCGGCATAAACTCCAACATCGAGAACATACTAGGAGAAGCAAATGAAATCCGTTCTCAATGAACTTGAGCTTGTCAGGAAGGTGACCAAAAGCTCAAAGACACCCAAAGCAAAAAGGCCAAACAAGAACCAAGAAAGATGATGCAAGAATGCAATGGTTTGAGCTCTCTACGAAAGATACGATTAAGCTACTCATCCGAGAGCCCCCCTTGATAGTACGGCTATCGATCCTATAACCCGGTCTCCCAACTACCACCATGAGACCGGTAAAATAGAAAACCTATCAAGGGCAAACCTTTGCCTTGCGCATAGTCCACTTGAGCTAGATGATGGCGATCTTGACCTCCTCAAGTTGGACCACCTTTCTTGATTGCGTTGGCCCGATGAAGACTAGTTGATTGCTCCCCCATAGTCCACTATGGGTGAGCCACTCTTCAGCACATCTTCACAAGTCCATTGTCACCACAATGGACGGCAAGCTTCAAGCATGTGATCTCTTCGTGATGCTCCACTTGAACTTGCACACCGCAATCTTGATGACGATCACCACTTGATGTCATCCTCCTTGGGTTGAATGAGATCTTCCTCTTGACGCAAGCCCATGAAAACATACCTAACCCCACATAGAACTCTCGCATAGAACATGGGTTAGTACACAAAGCGTAATGGACAATGCTTACCATACCGTGAGATCACTTGATTCCACTCGGTACATCTTCTACGCTTTGTGTGTTGATCAACTTGAATCACTCTTCATATTTAGTCTTGATCAACCTTGAATCTTTCCACTCTCTTCATTAGGATGATGTCTTGAAGGTACACCTGAATGTTCACACAATCTTCTTCTTCAAGACATGCTTGCAATAGGCTCATCTCTTACATGACCAATCTTTGGATAACTCCATGAATAACCCCTTGGTCAACACATATTCTTCTTCAAATCACCTTGAGACCAACATATGGTCTACAAGCAAAGCCTATGGACAAATCCTTCAAATATAACTCAAGGCAACCATTAGTCCATAGGGATTGTCATCAATTACCAAAACCAAACATGGGGGCAGCGCATCTTCTTTCACCATTGATCCTTGATGACCCACGGCGGAACTCTCAATGAAAGCACCAATGTCGGTACCAAAACCGGTAGATCTTGGGTAGGGGATCTGAACTATGGGTCTAGGAATCAATAGGTAACAGAGAACGTATAGACGGTGATTTACCCAGGTTCGGGCCCTCTCAAAGAGGTAATACCCTACGTCCTACTAGATTGTATTGATATGATTGTATGAAGGTTACAGAGTTGATCTACCTCGAAATCGGATGGGCTAAACCCTAGGCAATTGATATGATGATCCTCTATGGACTAAACCTTCTGGTTTATATAGACACCAGAGGGTCCTAGGGTTACATATGGTCGGTTACCATCAGGGGATAAACATGCCGGCCATGCCAATTATTCCTTGGAGGAGACGCCAAGTCTTTGGAGGTTTCCTTCTGATACATGGGGTCGCCCACAATCCGGCCTTCCATCGACGAGTAGAGAGCGGCCCACCAGCCCGGCCTACGAGAGATAGGCCGGCAGCCCAAGTACCCCCTAGTTCGGGACACCCTCAGTCATCAATGTGATTGACTCATCAAGCATTCAACCGGGTCACCTTTTGTGAGTAGCATCAAGCTAACAGGCATGTATAACCAAGTATATAATGGAATATGCCGGGTTAAGAGGGATGTTAATAGCTAAACTCGATGAGTTGGAAGCCCCCAAGTAACCAATGATCAAAGAATAAAGACTCAACACACAGCTTTGGAGGCGAAACGACAAAACTCTGGGTTCCAGAGGTGTCGGCTGTATTCCATTGATCATTATCAAGCAGGATACCCACGTTTAGACTGTGCATCATGGCAACTAGTCTTCTTTGGTAACCTTTCTTTTTGCCAATAAGGCAGGGTACCCATGTTTGAACTGCACATCGTGGCAGCTAGTTCTCTTTGGTAGCCTTTATTATTTCACCAATAAGGCAGGATACCCATGTTTGAACTGCGCATCATGGTAGCTAGTCCTCTTTGGTAACCCTTTATTTATTTTTAAAAGAAAACAACAGCTCCTGGGCGACGGGTTGTCTTTCCTGCAATGACCTGGGGTTCTTGTATTTGCTGAAGCCGGCAAAATATGCCGAGTCATGCCTGTGTAGCCCCCGAGTCTTAAGTCGACTCGAGGAGCCGGCTTGAGATTCTTTTTACTTGGCTATGGCATAAACCGGCTTATAGTTGACAGTTGGAATTTATTGAAGTAGGAGGCGATGTGGCGAGTTGATGTTCTTTGCGATACTCGGCATATGTCTTTGATATATGTCGTTTCAACCAACCCGGGTTTTGCCCAAATTGAGTTCATACGCCTCTTGGTCCGGCTCTCCTGGCTCCTCCAGGGCCGTTTTCTTTCTTGTTTCTCCGCTGCCAGCTTTCGAATTGCCGGCTCTCCTACCTCCTCCAGGGTTGATTCCTCTGGCTCCTCCACCCTTTTTTTTACTAAAATAGGCCAAAATGCTGGGGCGACAGCCTGTTTGTGCATCCATCAAGCAGCGCCATGCGGGCGGACGCTGGCACGCCCTCCGGTGTGTTGACATAGACCAGACCGACGGGCGACGGTCTACACGCACGTGTCCACCGGGTAGCCTGGTGTAGACAAACACTGGGGCGGCCTCCGGTTTGTTGATGTAGACCAAAACGTAGGGATGATGGGTTGCGCGTGCATCCATCGGGTAGCCCGGCGCGGACAGATACTAGCACGGCCTGATGGTTCTTCCGGGCGCGAGGCCGTCAACCGGGTCACGGGAAGTGAGGCCGTCTGGCGTGGAGCCAAGTTGCGAGGCCTCCAAAGTTTTTTTTTCTTCTCTCTGGCATGTTGAGGCAGGCCGGACCGCGGGGGCGGCGGGCTGTACGCATGTCCGCACGGTGCAGACACTGGTCCGGCCTTCGTGTCCAGGGTACGACGTCACTTTGTAGCGAATGGTTATCCTACACACAAAAATATTGCAAGCCGGAGTAATTGCTCTCAGGGAATTAATATGTGTAGATAAATTAAATAGGGCGGATAGCACCTGATAATTTTATATTATGCGGTTGACGCAGTTGAACTGTGCTGGTACTTATATTCAGCTGATCGAACGACTGTGCTAGTACGCGTTGTACTAGAGGGAGAGTAGTACTACTCCCATTGCTATCTCCTTGTTGGGTATTGAGCATTAGGGCGATGGTTGTGCGGGTGTTCGCCAAGCAGTCTGACAAGCGACGGATGTAGGGGTGGCTTTCGGTGTACCACAGGCGATGGGCTGCGCCGTGCAAACGGATATCGTTGCGACCTCCAGTATGTTCATTTAGACTGGGCCGAAGAGACGACGGTGTGCACGCCTGTCCGTCGGAGAGCGCAGATGCCGGCGCAGGCTCCATATCCACGGTATGCCCTCACTTTTAGCGAATACCTGCACTAATGATTTTGTATTTTGCACTGGACGCAGTTGTCGAATGAGCAGATGTACGTCCAGACTGATCTGATGAATCATTGATTTTTACTCGAAATACGTGAGGTACTTGGAGTATTTGTACTTGGTTTTGTGTGTTGCTTCGATGGGGTGCGGCCCTGCAATCGTAGAACTGCGTCCGGTTTGCTCAGCAATTCCCCACGGGCTACCGTGACCCCGCGAGCGCAGAGATCGCCACGAACCGCGGC
Organism: Elymus sibiricus; assembly: GCA_039707655.1. Lineage (NCBI taxonomy): Eukaryota > Viridiplantae > Streptophyta > Magnoliopsida > Poales > Poaceae > Elymus > Elymus sibiricus. Next base: position 162,654,345 of record CM077664.1, read on the forward strand.
AGAGATCGGGTCAGGAGGATCATCCGACGCTGGTGTGCCGCCTGGCTTCGGATCATAGACGAAATAAAGAAAACGAGTAGTACTAGCACTTGGATCAGATTAGATCACTTTGACTTGAGCGTTACGTGCACAGTCGATCGAACTTGATATGCCTCCTAGTGCATCTCACGTGGGGTAGTAGTACTAGTGGGCTTTTCTCCCTTTTTGTTTAATGGAGCAATAGCAGTCACAGCTGATCACCTGGGGTAGGTAGCAATACTGATTGTTTAATGACCAGCCTTGGAAGCCTCCTTCTCGTGAAAGACAAGAGCATCAAAAAGCTTGGTTTCTTGTGCCATTGGGATAGTACATGGAACCAATATAACTTTTTGGAGGTCCTGTTGGATCTTATGTCGGGCGTACGGCTCCATATGGGCCTTCCCCTCCAGCGGGCTAGCCCTTGAGCGCTGCGCAGCTCGCTGGTCTGCTTGCTCGTACGCCTCGGGGGCGGTGCCCTAGCGCCCTGTGCAGCGCTGCAGCTACTCACTAGCAACTATGTCCCTCTTTTTTTTTCTTCTTCTTCTTGATCTCTATGTGGGTAGTCACGGTGGGTTTTGACAACCGGCTTCGATCCGGATATGGATGCGCGGTAACCTTCTTGGGACTTGTTCATCTGAGGACGGCGGCTGCAGCCGATGGAAGGTTGGATCTGACCGATTGCCTAATGATTGTTCGATCGCCGCCGGAAAAATTTCTTTTGCTTCTGATGTTCGTGTTCGCCTTATAACTCAGAGTGTGACGGATGTATGCATGTCCTTCTGTGTACTAATGTAGACCAGACCATACAGACATTGGGCTGCGTGCGTCCGCTGGGTGCACCAGCACTGTGTGGACTCTGGTGCGGCATCCGCCTTATAAATTAACCTGCGTGTAAATTCGTACAAATTAAAAGTATAAAAATTCTTTATAGAATTAATCTGCGCGAACAATTTTACTAGGAAAAATATGACATGATGATAATGTTTATTTGACGGCGGACGCGACTACCCGAAATAAAAAGAGAGCAAATATACTTTCTTTGAGTTTTTGTCTTGAAGTAAAGATGTACTAGCCGTGTACTTGGTACCCATAGCAGTACTAGTAGTAGTAATCAATTTTGATGGCAGATGAAGTAGTGTCCATGTGAGATTAACCTCTTTCTTATCTGGGACGTGGGTGGACTTTCCTCGAGCCCCGCGCAATTAGGCTGTACTCATCTAAATTGAGGGCTGCCAGCCACGGAATCGATCTGTTCCCGGATGATGGATTTCTTTTTTCCTTTTATGTGTTGATCGGCTGGTTCCAGATACAGCCGCACTTACGGATTGAGGCGGCCGCGAAAAGCTCTCGGCCTTATGCCTCGGGACTTGGTCCATATGACTGTTGCTTGATGGAAGCTGATCCGCGATACGGCGGCGGCGCGTACAGACGCAACCCTACTCTTTCTCGAACTCAATTCTTGTGGATAAATTTTTTCTTCTCGTCCATGAGTTGTTGCAGATGAACGATGAATTTGCCGGCTCTGCCCAAGGTTGTTCCACACCGGATTCTCCTGTGCGATTGTTCTGTGCTGGCTCTTTTTCATCTGGCCAATCGCGCGCTTCTCGATCCCTAAAGAGCTCCCTCCAAGAACACAACACCACCGTGTGCTTGCCCCACGGTGGGCGCCAACTGTCGTGGTTTCGTCACGGCAGATATGCTCGTGAAAGGACTTAGTGGTGAGGCCATTGCTGCTAGGTTGTAGCTTGAACGGGGTTGGTCGGAATGGAGAGACGCGAGTTTTACCCAGGTTCGGCCCCTCGTGGTGGAGGTAAAAGCCTACATCCTGCTTGATTGCTATTGATGATGATGATCTCGATTACAAGGGTGCTGTTTCGCTACCTGTATCTCGAGAGCTACTAATTTGTCTCTCTCTAACTTGTCTGTCTATCTTGACTTGTCCCTTTGGACGCCTCAAGAACCCACTTTATATAATAGCCGGGTCCTGGGGTTTACAATAAGTTTCCGGGTCCTACCCATAATAGGAGTCCTACTCTAAGTCTTGTAGGTCTTCTGTGCCTTCCAAGTTAAGAGAAGTTGCCTTCCTGGGCCTCCTGGTAAGCCGGCCCACAAAGCTTATATGAAAGTTGGTAACCTTGGGCCGGGTCTCATTCAGGTCCTTAGTCCCTTCTCTGGCTTGGCTCCATCTGTGACCCGGACGTAGTGTGACTCATAGAGCATGTTTTAGAATGACCAGGCTCAGGGCCGGGTCTCACTACGCCGGGTCTCGCCCATGGGGAATATCCCCAACAGTTTTGGAAGTCTACCTTGAAGACTTACCACGAGTGATTGGGTGAGGACTAAGTGACCTTAGCTTAAGAGGAATACGATGAGGTCTAAGTGTCCTCTGAGGTAAAACTCAGCCACCTCAACAAGACATACAGTTGATACAGCAACTGGAACTGGTCTACCAAATCGCTGTGTCTTCACCAAGCCTACCTGGTTTCAAATTCCTCACCCTTTATCTTTACTCAATTCCGCTGCTGAAGAACTTGTGTTTTACATTTCTGAAGAATTTGAACTGAAGACTTTCATCATGCTGTTTTTCATTTCTTCAGTTCATCATCCTCATGCATGCCTGCTTGTGTGATCACATGTTCTTCACTTGTATGTATTTCATATGCATGCTATCTATATCTGTGTTGATCTAGTTTCGCCTCTGTTTCTATTTCTTCACTCTGATTTTCGTCAAAGTCTTCAGAGTTTGGCGATTTTCTAAAAATCTCCCATTCACCCCCCTCTGGGAGTTATCCTGCGCTTTTAGTTGTCGTCGTTCGTGATCAAAGATGACCACCCAGAGTGAAGTTATCAGATAATCTAGGCAAACCGAATGACTGTGCAACCTACAGAAAATCGCACTCAGACTTCAAAAAAATGCACAAAAAATGATACACCTGCTGGATCCCCATAAGCATGTTGTGGGCCACGGATGTGCTAAGAAAAGAAAGCAGGGCTGGGCAGCCACAACCCAGTTGATACCTACTCGACCTCTAAAAAAAAGAAACACGGCAGCCCAGTGAACTAGTACTATTATTACATAGAGTACATAAGCAAACAGATTCATAGCCACTCAACAAAAAAAGCAAACAGGTTCATGGGTTCTTAGACGAAATATTACGGATAAAACAGATAATTACGACACATAGGCTAATGCATGAAACACTCAGATGATAAAGGTGCTTAAACAGACAAACTACACCATCTAGATCTTCCTGGCTTGCTTGATCATGACGCTGCGGCTGTCCATGTACTCCTCGATTACGGGTAGCAGACACGCCCTCATGTCCAAGATCCGCTTGTACATGTCGTAGCTTGCATATGCGTCCTTGGCCGCGTAGGTGATGTAGGCTAGATTTAGAGGTACCTCCCACGTGTTCAGGTCCTTCGTATCCACGTCTTCTTTCATGTTAGCGTAGCAGGGGTCGATGATGGCCGCGGCGAGGTCAACCAGGGAGTCCTTCTCCTTCCCGTTGCCGATGATCTTGTATTGCTTTTGGATGTTGACGAGCTTCTTGCACCAGATGGCCAAATCGTAAAGCACAGTGGCATTCTTCCTGCTCTTGATCGTAGCGAAGGTGCAGTCGGCGGTGACGATGAAATGGGCGAATGCTCCAGAACCCCTGATGGCCCTACAGTAGTGGTAGACGAGAACCTCGTCCCGCATGCATACCTGGGCGACGGCGATCCGTTGGTCCCTGTCAGGAGACGTATGTATGGGCACAAGGTCTAGTCCCACGACCTTGTGCTTTTCCTCGTGTAGGTACTGCTTGAACTTGGCGAGACAGAGCTTCACCGAGTCCAGATCGTTGGTGTACATCACATTCAGCTTGGTGCTGCCATGGGTCTAAATGGCGAACTCAAAGGTGAACTCCTTACTGAAATCCATATCCAGCAGGCTCACCCCTCGGATCGCCATTGGAGTCTGTTCCCATGCAGAGTTGATGTGACAGTTCTCGTTTTGTGGGGATTGGGGGCAGAGGGGAAGATGAAGATGATGGGGAGATATGGACAGTGGATGGATCCTTATTTACACTGGGGATCGGTTTGTAGTGGGGTACTGGGGGGCGGCAGCAGCAGTTCATTTTTCCAATCTTGGGGAACTGCAATTGCCAGTGAACGTAGGGGGTAGGCGGCGGCAGCAGTTCATTTTTCCACTCTTGGGGAACTGCAATTGCCAGTGAACGTAGTGGGTACAGGCGGCAGTAGTTACTACCACCTCCTCCCTCGCCCGCTGCACGCCCAGCAAAGCACGCCTCCTCGACGCATTCAAGTGCCTCCATTAAACCCGCGTGGAAGCCGAGAAACCTATTCGGGCCACACATCCATTTACGAGCAGGTCGGCATTGGCACTATAATAGCGAGTGTTAGTGTGGTCGCTTTACTTAAATTTTATTCTTAAAACAAGCAAAGCATTGGCTCATTCTATCAGTGCCATAAAATCAACATGCAAAACAATTAGAATTATTATTCTAAGGACGCACGCGATCAGCTCATTTGCCGCACTTTCACATAGACAATACTACCAAGTTTGAACAGCTTGTTAGGGTTGCTGTCCTCTGCATCATCATGCCGTGTTTCACAGCTTGCAAGATTCACAACCAACTCATAAGATTCAAATAATAAGTACAACAAAGATGCCTATGCATCTCAATGATTCACATATCAGAGCCAATAGTTATTGTACAACTAAAACATTGTGAGAATGTGAACAAATAAATAAAAATCGATCGATGCTTCATGTAAGCAATTTGATTCAAGGATTTGCTGAAACATTGAAACCAGTCCCGTCTACGGCCACGCATGTCAAACATTGGCAGATGAACATGTTCTGGATGACTGGTGGCACTACCACTTCCAATATCTGCATAAGCGGGTCGCCAAGAACTTGGCTAAGGCTTTGACCATCCCAACATCTGTAGCCGAGTATTCCTGTTTGCACAGATAATGAAAAAGAATGATTACTATAATAATGGCACTAGTTGAAGCAACTTTATTTTCTTAATGGGAAAAAAGATTGCGATACAATAGCTTTACTAAAAAAATACAACACTAGCACAGTATGACAAAGCACGATCATGTGGATGAAGGACAGTACTGACCTGTGTGAGATGACTTTGTGAGATCAAGTTATTCTTCAGGTCCCTGTATCTTGCCATGAAGGCAATTCGTTGAAAACTATGAACAACTTCAGTGTGGCAGTACAAGGAGGGGCCTTGAGTCATTCCAATCTCTTTTTTTTGTGCAGTTCAACTAAAATTATGGCCCCTGCCGTGCTGTGAGGGAGAGAGGGGCCCTGCGCCGCCTCGACGGTAGGCCTGATGGACTCAACTAGTTCAGTGCACATGCTATGTGATTGATGCAGTGCAAATGGACTTGATTCTCCTGGATTCGCCTTCTGCAAGTTATCTACATTAGAAATGAAATGATAGCTAAGACAATAGCTCTATTTTAACTGTATTATTACTTCATTTTATCAGTGGCACTAGGGGTGCCAAAACATTGCCTCAAATTATTAGTGGCATTACATTAAGATGCAAAAACAATAGCATTATTGCTTTCTCATAGCAGTACAAAAATAGTAGCACAAGATCACTAGCTGAATGCAGAGTCAAAATGCAAATAAAAAGGAACATACCCCGTCATGGGAACCATAACTGCAGTCAACGCCATTGTAGATGGGTTGACACCAGTCATCAACATGGATGATTCAATTCATGTGACCTTTTTGTGCAGTTCACCTAAAATGAAGCAATGTTTGCATCATGCAGCTAGCAAGAAGTACTTGGTCCCATGAGCTGGCAGCTTCTTCTTCATTAGTTGCACTAAAATTGAGCAACATCAAGGTTGGCTGTCATGCTTGTGAAGGTGCATCTATAATTTGCTGATCCTTTTGTGCAGTTTCACTAAAATCAAGTGCCATTGTGGTGACGGTGACGACTAATCTTGCAAAGTCTAATAAACTATTGCACAAGATTACCGGCCGAGTTGCACGACGAGGTTAGGAATTGTTGGAAATATTAGCACTTTTCCGATTAGACTAATCCACGAGTGTACAGTAAACATGGCAAATACGGTATGCATCTCATGCCGATACCTTAGCATGTGAACTCCAATCACCCTTTGTGAAGTTCCACTAAAATTGAGAGACGTTGCCTGTGTGACATTTTAGTAGAACTGCACAAGACACTCTTTAAAAAAAGTATTTTCTGCAATTCACCAAAAGGTCACAATATCAACGAGTTGAAATGGATATCCCTATCTGCACAAAAAGATAGAAAGGAAATAGTTAGGCCTAGTTTGGGAACACTGTTTTTCCAAAACCGTTGTAATTGAAAACCTCAACATTTCAATCTGTGGGCAATGAATACTCTGGTTTCAAAAATACCGAGCAGCCAAACGCAGCCTTACTAGTCAATAACAAGATATGAAACATACACAAAATGAAAAGAAGCATCTTCCTTATCTTCATGGCAATCATGCAAAGACAGTAGAAATTTTGAAACGCCAACATTACTTCATATTACCGGAAGCATTATGATTAACAATGACAACAGTCAAATATGTCATCACTTTAATGGTGGCATTGCTTCATTTTACCAGCTACATAAGATTAATAGCAGCTAAAGAGTTGGTATAAGGGCATGGGACAGTGGGGACACCAGGACATACACCAGCGTAAAGAAGCAACTTACTTATCATAATGGGAAATCTAGCAGGAGAGTACCATTTGTAAAACAGTTTAATTGCGTCATATTACTAGAGGCATCAGATTAACAATAACATTGGCTAGAAATGTCCTTACTTTAATAGTGGGATTGCTTCATTTTACAAGAGCCATTACATTAACAAGAGCAAATAGTTGGTATAAGGGCATGCGACAGTGGGCGCACCAGCACCATGTACCTACAAGGAGGCATAAAGTGGTGATGCCGAGTTTGTTGCCCCAAGCAATAAACATCCAATCAAGATCTGGGCTGTTCCCAAATTTAGTTCTCTTTAGCCACCTTTTACTATGTGAGGGCAGCAAATCTAATACTGGACATACTCTGTTGACTTGTCCCCCAGCCGCCACTTTCTTTCCTTTTTCAACCAATAATAGATCAGTTCCTTATCCAGTTTGTACTGCGTTTTCCCTTTATTTCCCTTTTCAACCAAGAGACGGGTTGGGTAGCCAGTCTCTACTACTTTCCCCCCTTGTCCTAGATTTATGCTACAACTTTTCCCCCTTTCTTCCCTATTTGAACCAAGTCCTAGATTTGACTGCATGAAGTAGCTTTACCTCTAATAAGAGTAAAAATTTAGGTGGCTTTGGAACAACCAATGGAAGAAGAAAAAGATCCACATGCAACCATGTGGGAGCTGGGGCAGTAGAGCAAGGCCGTTTTCCAAGGAAGTTATACCTGAGGGTCGTCGGGATGTGGCTAGGAGGGGCGGTGGGAGGCCGGATCTGGCCACAATACGGCAGGGAGGAAGAAGGGGTCGGAGGCCCTCCCGAGCCGGCGCTGTGTCGAAGAGAACGGCACGGGCCGATGATCGGGACACGCCAGCAGCTGTGGGTCTACTCCCTCGCCGCCGACGACCGCCCCTGCCCTGGCCGAGGGGATCCGGCCGGATCTGTGACCAGCGGTGAGTAGAGAGAGAGAGTGTGGCCACCGCTGTCTTGTTTAGATCTGGAGAGGATGAGAGTGAAGAGAGCAACTGTGGGATCGAGGAGATATGTCTAGAGGGGGGGGGGTGAATAGACTCCTAACTAGCCAAAAGTGCAGTTTTTAATTTCTCTTGGAATTTAGGCAGATTTTGGCACAAGTTAAGATCACTCCAATACTTTCTACACATGCATATCTAGAGATTGAGCAGCGGAAATAGTAAAGCATGCAATAGTGCAGAAAGTAAAGGGGTAGAGTATGGAAGATCAAACGCAATGAAGACACGGTGGTTTTTGGCGTGGTTCCGATAGGTGGTGCTATCGTACGTCCACGTTGATGGAGACTTCAACCCACGAAGGGTAACGGCTGCGTGAGTCCATGAAGGGCTCCACCCACGAAGGGTCCACGATGAAGCAACCTTGTCTATTCCACCATGGCTTACGTCCACGAAGGACTAGCCTCACTCGGGGTAGATCTTCACGAAGTAGGCGATCTCCTTGCCCTTACAAACTTCTTGGTTCAACTCCACATCTGGTTGGAGGCTCCCAAGTGACACCTAACCAATCTAGGAGACACCACTCTCCAAAAGGTAATAGACGGTGTGTTGTTGATGAACTCCTTGCTCTTGTGCTTCAAATGATAGTCTTCCCAGCACTCAAACTACTCCTCACAGATTTGGCTATGGTGGAAGAAGGATTTGAGTGGAAAGCAACTTGGGAAAGGCTAGAGATCAAGGTTCAAATGGTAGGAATGGAATATCTTGATCTCAACACATGAGTAGGTGGTTCTCTCTCAGAAAATGAATGGAGGAAGTGTAGGTACGTTCTGATGGCTCTCCTTTCTGAGAAGGATGTGGTGGAGGGGTATATATAGCCTCCACACAAAATCCAACCGTTACACACTTTTGACCCAACTCGGTGGCACCGAAACAATCATCTCGGTAGCACCGAACTGTGTAAAAGATATGAACATTAGGAATCTCGGTGGGACCGATACGGACAACTCGGATGGACTGAAGTGCAATGGCTTAGGGCAAACCTCATCTCGGTGGCACCGATTGCATCAACTCGGTTGGACCGAAGTGAAGCAATAAGGCAACAGAGACTTGGCAAGCCATCTCGGTGAGACCGATTTGCAAACTCGGTGAGACCGAAGTAAATGCAAACGATTACATAGAGTTGGCAAGGCCATCTCGGTGGGACCGAGATCCATTTCGGTGGATCTGATTTGTTAGGGTTTGGCAGTGGCTAAGTCTTGGATGAACTCGGTGGGGCCGGATAGGAAAAATCGGTGGGGCCGAGTTGGACTTTAGGTTTAGGACATATTTGGGTAGAGAGAGAGTGGTTGAGGGTTTAGGAGTACTGTCACTAAGCACTTGAGCAAAAAGACCATTAAGCAACACCTCATCCCCTTTTAATAGTATTGGCTTTCCTATGGACTCAATGTGATCTTGGATCACTAAACCAAAAATGTAGAGTCTTGATCTTTTGCCAATCCTTGTCCTTAGCATTTCGAAGGGGTTCCACGTCCTCTTGTCCATGCCACGCCAATGCTGAACTTGCCTGAAATTCACTAGATAAAAGCATTAGTCCAATAACATGTATGTTGGCATAAATTACCAAAACCACCAAGGGAGCAAATGTGCTTTCAATCTCCCCCTTTTTGGTAATTGATGACAACATACATCGAGTCTTCAAATACAGATATAGCAGAGCTATGTATCAAAGCTTTGAAGGAAACATGTAACATGTATGGATCCCATTTAACTCCCCCTGGAGAGGTGCATATAATATGATGATATCACATGGGAGATATACATGCAACATGTATCTTGGCGATATGCATCAGAGCAATATATATAGCACTTAGGTATCCACATGTCCATGATTGTCTTCTTGCAAACAGTATATACTAGCAAGAGGTCAATCATGCACATGAGTGTGATGCATATGCTTACCTTGAGGTTCTTAATCAAGTACCTGAAGAAATACACTTGAGAAAACAGGGTTAGATAACACAAGATAATTTCTTCAAGAAAAAGACACAAGATCAACAAGAAACCAAGATTGGGATGACATGTAGAAGAGAGTATCACTAGGTGAATACTTCTTTGAAGCAGACATGTCCCCAAAAGAAATAGATGTCTCCCCTTAAAGAACTTCCTCTCCCCCTGAATCTGACATGGATATTGGGAGTAGGTAGGGTGAGAAAACTCAAACAACAGCCAAAGAACAGACTAATCATGTTTCTCCCCTCTTAGAAACATGTAACATTCTCTCCTCTTGTAAGGTGCATCTTTGTTTTGAATAGATAAGCTTAAGCTTTGATGTATTCCTCTCTCCCCCTTTGACATCAATTTCCAAGAAGGGACTTCAAGGTTATTGATTAAGTGAGTTTGGTCCTTGAGAAATACAGCTAGACGCATGTAGAGGATAAGAATCATCGAGTGGAGCTGGAGCAGAAAAACTCAGGGAAAATTTGATAGAAAATTCCTTAGAGCAGTCAAAGTCGGTGACACCGAGTTGAGACAATTCGGTGGAACCGAGTTTGATGCAATGGAATATTGTGTCAACTCAGCTCACTAGGCAAGGAACTAACACAAGGATTTGCAATGAATTAATTGCGAATCAAGCTAAAAGAGAAGAAACAAAAAAGAAGCAAAGAAACGTCTAGATGAAGTTTTTTTTTACGGAAACACTCTAGCAAGAAGAGAACAAGCAGAAGAAACACTAGAGAACTTCATCTAGATGGGTCGGCAACTAGGTCACCTATGTTAGAGTATTTTGACTTAGGAGTCAAGTGAGAACACTTGATCATAGGTCATAGTCATCGTTAAGCTCAAAATGGGGTTGCCATTTTTCCTTTAAGCATTTCAATGTATTCACATCTTGTTGAGTTGCTTTAGCTCATGTCTTTGAGTAAAGCTTCTCTAAGATGTGAGAACTTACATTGGGATTTTGGTGAAGTCCATCATGTAGTTGAACTTGAAATGGATGCTCATGAGTTGGAGTTGGGAGCTATCCTATCATTTGTAGTTCATCTTCCTACATGGGTTAGATTTGCAAGGAACAACATGTGTATCCAAAATGACAAGAATGAAGCATAACTCAAATATTGTCAAAGGATATGTTTAGGTTGTCTTGTTCCTTGTTCCTCCATCCATTGTTGATACTTCGGTTATACAAAATAGCTCAAGATAAGAGTGAGATGCAATCTTGTGACATGAAGCTTGTCCAAGTACCTACAAAAGGTTAGATACCATATAAGGGAGCAAAAAGTCCAAGATATAATATGATCATGAAGGATATCATGGATTAGTCAAGAATGCTCATGCCCTTGTATGCATCCACATGAACCTCTAGTTCACGTTAGAAGCATCAATGATGTTCAATTCACTTCTCAAGTGACAAAACACTTTCTCATCAAGGGGTTTGGTAAAGATGTCCGCCAATTGTTTGTCGGTACGAACATGTTTAAGGTCAATATGACCTTTCTCAACATGATCTCGAATAAAATGGTGACGACCCTCAATATGCTTAGTTCGAGAATGTTGCACGGGATTGTGTGCTATCTTAATAGCACTCTCATTGTCACAAAGTAATGGTACATGTCTCACATGCACACCATAGTCTTTAAGAGTTTGTGTCATCCATAGTAATTGAGCACAACATGATCCCGCGGCAATGTATTCCGCTTCGGCAGTAGATAGAGATACGGAATTTTGTTTCTTGGAGGACCAAAACACAAGAGATCTACCAAGAAATTGACATGTACGCGAAGTGGATTTTCTGTCAACCTTGTCTCCGGCCTAGTCCGAATCGGAGTAGCCAACAAGATTGAAAGAAGATCCTTTGGGATACCATATGCCAAAGTTTGGTGTATGTATCAAGTATCTCACAATTCTTTTCACCGCCTTAAGGTGACACTCTTTTGGTGCCGCTTGGTATCGTGCACACATGCACACACTTAGCATAATGTTGGGTCGGGAGGCACATAGATATAGTAATGAACCAATCATCGATCGATAAACCTTTTGATCAACCGGTTTGCCATCCTTGGTCAAGTCAAGATGTCCACTCGTGGGCATGGGAGTTTTCATACCTTTACTCTCTTGCATGTTGAACTTCTTGAATAAGTCCTTGGTATACTTTGTTTGAGAGACAAAGGTACCTTCCCTAGTTTGCTTGATTTGCAAACCAAGAAAGAATTTGAATTCACTCATCATAGACATCTCAAACTTCTCCGACATCAACCTTCCAAACTTTTCACTAAAAGAGGGGTTAGTAGATCCAAAGGTAATATCATCAACATAAATTTGGCATACAAATAATTCTCCATTAACACTCTTAGTGAACAAAGTTGAATCAATCTTCCCAATTTCAAAACCTTTTTCAAGAAGAAACTTTGTCAAGCATTTGTACCAAGCTCTAGGGGCTTGCTTGAGACCATAAAGAGCTTTACGAAGTTTGTACACATGATTAGGTTTCTTGGGATTCTCAAAGCCGGGAGGTTGTTTAACATATACTTCCTCCTCAATTTCACCATTTAAGAAGGCACTTTTAATATCCATTTGGTAAAGAGTGATATCATGGTGATTGGCATAAGCAAGTAAAATGCGAATAGATTCAAGTCTTGCAACGGGGGCATAGGTCTCACCATAGTCCATACCTTCGACTTGTGTGTAACCTTGTGCTACGAGACGAGCCTTGTTGCGTACAACTTGTCCATCTTCATCTTGCTTATTCCGAAAGACCCATTTGGTTCCAATGATGTTTTGCTCTTCCTTAGGCTTCTCAACCAATGTCCACACTTGGTTCCTCTCAAAGTTGTGTAGCTCTTCGTGCATTCCATTCATCCAATCGGGGTCCTTGAGAGCATCTTCTACCTTCAAGGGTTCAACACTAGAGATAAATGAGTAATGCTCACAAAAGTTAGCTAAACGAGATTTAGAGCGAGTGATTCTCCCGGTTTGGATATCTCCAAGTATTTGTTTGACGGGATGATCCTTGTCGATTCTTGCTCTAACTTGAGGTAGCTTTTTCTTAGGTTGTGGTGAGGCTTCCTCATCCTCATCATCTTCTTCTTCTTCGTTGATGTTGTCGTTGTTTGTTTGTGGAGGTGGAGAAGGAGGTAGAGGTGGATCATCTTGTTGCACTTCCTCATTCCCATCGTCTTGACGTGTTCCACTTGTGGATGCCTCCATATCAGCTTGTCGTTCACCTTGATGTGAGGTTGGGGCTTCCACTTGAATAGACGAGGTACTCTCCTTTACTTCCACGGGGCGAATCTTGCCAATGGGCAAGTCTTGGATTGCTTCCGATGGTTCTTGATCTCCTACATCAAGTGGCAATTGCTCGACTTGCGAGCCGTTAGTCTCATCAAACTTCACATCTACCGTCTCTTCAACTTTTCGAGTGAAGTTGTTGTAGACACGGTAAGTGTGAGAGTTCGATCCATAACCAAGTAGGAAACCTTCATGAGATTTAGGAGCAAATTTTGAACGATGATGCTTATCAAGAATGTAACATTTTGAGCCAAATACTCGAAAGTATCCAACTTGTGGTTTGTTACCGGTGAGCAGTTCATACGCCGTTTTACCAAGAAGCTTGTGAAGATAGAGTCGGTTTGTTGCATGACAAGCTGTTTCAACCGCTTCAGCCCAAAAATGTCTTGGCGTCTTTTATTCATCAAGCATTGTTCTTGCCATCTCAATAAGTGTACGGTTCTTCCTCTCAACAACTCCATTTTGTTGAGGTGTGTACGTAGCCGAGAACTCATGTGAAATACCCTCCTCATCAAGAAAGGTGTCCACATTGGCGTTCTTGAACTCCGTTCCGTTGTCACTCCGAACCTTCTTAATCTTTACTTCAAATTGATTTTGAGCCTTTCTTGCGAAGTTCTTGCAGATCTTTTGTACCTGCGATTTGTCATCAAGAAAGAACACCCACGTAAATCTGGAAAAATCATCAACAATGACTAAACCGAAAGAGTTACCACCAAGACTCTTATAGGCGTTGGGACCAAACAGATCCATATGAAGTAGCTCGAGTGGTCTCCTCGTGGTCATAATGTTCTTTACGGGATGGCTTCCTCCAACTTGTTTTCCTGCTTGGCAAGCACTACAAAGTCAATCTTTGTCAAATATAACATCTTTCACTCCAAGAATGTGATCTCCTTTAACAAGTTTATCAATATTACGCATACAAACATGTCCAAGTCTTCTATGCCATAACCAACCTTTAGAAGATTTTGCAATTAAACATGTACGAGGTTGGGCTCTCTTTGTGAAATCAACAATGTATAGATCACCTCTACGAATGCCGGTAAAGACTATATTATGATTATCTTGGCGAAACACTTGGCAATCTACTTTGGTAAATAGAACGTTAAAACCAAAATTGGCTAGTCTAGATACAGAAAGAAGATTGTAACCAAGAGATTCAACAAGCATAACATTTTGTATGGAGCTATCATTGGATATGGCCACCTTACCAAGGCCAAGTACCTTACCCTTGGAGTTGTCTCCAAAAGTCACATACTTGCGTGGACCATCATTTTTAGTAAGCTCACGAAACATGTCTCTATCTCCGGTCATGTGATCGGTACACCCGCTGTCAAGAATCCACTCTTTTCCTCCAGCCATATAATCTCGAAGATTTGCCATAAGACTGAGATTCCTCATGGTCTTCTCAAATTCAATATCAAAGTCTTCGTCTTCATCATATTAGCCGTGCTCAACATCATCATCATCATGCATTTGATCATTACCTAGGGCAATACATTTATTAGTTTCATGATCATGACAATGTTCAAGTTTATGGATTCTAATAGTTTCCATGATAATGTTGCTAATAGTTCTAACATCTCCTTTGGTACGCATGAGATCACGAAGCTCAAACAAGCAATCATCAAACTTAGGATCACTAGGACTCATCTTGTGAAAAACAACAGCCTTATGAAGAATCTTATCTAGACTCTTTAAGGAATAATCAGGGTATCGCTTTTCTAAATCATGCCATAGAGTATAAGCACATGCAAAGTTTCGCATACAACCAAGCACAATCTTAGGTAATCCTCTAATGATAAGATTGACAGTTCTAAGATTACGAAGCATATCAATTTCCTCTTCATGAGTAGGATGCAAGGGATCAATAGGGGGCACATAAGGATTATGAATATACTTGCTCAAGTTAAATTCATGAAAAATATCAAGCATTTCATTTTTCCAAAAGTTGTAATACTCCCCATCGAGAATATGCACTCTACGTCTAAGACTCCCCAACGTAGACACATCCATCTCCCTCCAATGGTGATGAAACCAAGGCAATGGAGACCAATGCTCTGATACCAATTGTGGGATAGAGGAGATAGGTCTAGAGGGGGGGGGTGTGAATAGACTCCTAACTAGCCAAAAGTGCAGTTTTTAATTTCTCTTGGAATTTACGCATATTTTGGCACAAGTTAAGATCACTCCAATACTTTCTACACATGCATATCTAGAGATTGAGCAGTGGAAATAGTAAAGCATGCAATAGTGCAGAAAGTAAAGGGGTAGAGTATGGAAGATCAAACGCAATGAAGACACGGTGGTTTTTGGCGTGGTTCCGATAGGTGGTGCTATCATACGTCCACGTTGATGGAGACTTCAACCCACGAAGGGTAACGGCTGCGCGAGTCCACGGAGGGCTCCACCCACGAAGGGTCCACGAAGAAGCAACCTTGTCTATTCCACCATGGCTTACGTCCATGAAGGACTAGCGTCACTCGGGGTAGATCTTCACGAAGTAGGTGATCTCCTTGCCCTTACAAACTTATTGGTTCAACTCCACATCTGGTTGGAGGCTCCCAAGTGACACCTAACCAATCTAGGAGACACCACTCTCCAAAAGGTAATAGACGGTGTGTTGTTGATGAACTCCTTGCTCTTGTGCTTCAAATGATAGTCTTCCCAGCACTCAAACTACTCCTCACAGATTTGGCTATGGTGGAAGAAGGATTTTAGTGGAAAGCAACTTAGGAAAGGCTAGAGATCAAGGTTCAAATGGTAGGAATGGAATATCTTGATCTCAACACATGAGTAGGTGGTTCTCTCTCAGAAAATGAATGGTGGAAGTGTAGGCACGTTCTGATGGCTCTCCTTTCTGAGAAGGATGTGGTGGAGGGGTATATATAACCTCCACACAAAATCCAACCGTTACACACTTTTGACCCAACTCGGTGGCACCGAAACAATCATCTCGGTAGCACCGAACTGTGTAAAAGATATGAACGTTAGGAATCTCGGTGGGACCGATACAGACAACTCGGATGGACCGAAGTGCAATGGCTTAGGGCAAACCTCATCTCGGTGGCACCGATTGCATCAACTCGGTTGGACCAAAGTGAAGCAATAAGGCAACAGAGACTTGGCAAGCCATCTCGGTGAGACCGATTTGCAAACTCGGTGAGACCGAAGTAAATGCAAACGATTACAGAGAGTTGGCAAGGCCATCTCGGTGGGACCGAGATCCATTTCGGTGGATCCGATTTGTTAGGGTTTGGCAGTGGCTAAGTCTTGGATGAACTCGGTGCGGTCGGATAGGAAAAATCGGTGGGGCCGAGTTGGACTTTAGGTTTAGGACATATTTGGGTAGAGAGAGAATGGTTGAGGGTTTAGGAGTACTGTCACTAAGCACTTGAGCAAAAAGACCATTAAGCAACACCTCATCCCCTTTTAATAGTATTGGCTTTCCTATGGACTCAATGTGATCTTGTATCACTAAACCAAAAATGTCGAGTCTTGATCTTTTGCCAATCCTTGTCCTTAGCATTTCGAAGGGGTTCCACATCCTCTTGTCCATGCCACGCCAATGCTGAACTTGCCTGAAATTCACTAGATAAAAGCATTAGTCCAACAACATGTATGTTGGCATAAATTACCAAAACCACCAAGGGAGCAAATGTGCTTTCAGCAACCCTAGTAAAGGAAGCGCTGAGGCTCCTGCCTATATATATATATAGGGTGGGTCTATTCTAACAACACCCTTAAGACCTTATTCTAACATCAAAAAACCTTATTCTACCCACACCCATGCCCCGACCCCCACCTTCTTGGTTTCTTCCCTCCCGAACCCCCGCAACCCCACGCGCCCGAACCCCTGCTCCCCCACCTTCTTTGCCGCCTGGGCCACCGCGCCACTAGAACCCCTGCTCCCCCACCTTCTTCCCTGCCGGGGCCCCCGCGCCGCCAGAACCCATGCTCCCCACCTTCTTCCCGGCCACAGCGTCGCCAGAACCCCCGCGCCCTGGCCACCGTGGCCCCAACCACCATCTCCCTGCTATGCCCCTCCTCCCAGCCACCAACACTTCCTTCGCACAAGCGTCGCCGAGCACCGCATCCGGCTGTGGGCTCGCAGCGAGAACCCACCGGATCCGGCCTCCCTAATGGCTGTGGACTACAACGACCACCGGATCCGCCCCCCCGGCGATAGGTTCCTCCTCCACCGTTCACCTACAACGACCAGAACGGGGAGGTACCCTCCTACTGCCTCGATCTGGTCCCGACGAGGAGCTCCCCCCCTCCCATTCTTCTTCGGCAGGGCGTCGTGCCGGGTCCTCGTCATGGCCTCACCCGGATTCGGGCTTGAAACGGCACAGCTCGGTCTCCCCTGCTCCGGCACCTGCAGCTCATCCCCCGCGTCGTCTAACACGCCAAATCCTGGCCGGTGAGCTGGCGCTCTGACCCTTCTTGGTTTTCTCCGTCGAGTGCCCCGGCGGCTCCGTGCAGTCCACTGCGTGAGCATAAGCAGCCCACCAGCACCCCCGTTGCAGCTGGGATCTATTCGCCGCCGACCTCCTCTATCGCTACTAGGGGGCCGCTTGGCCACCACCGTGGGGCCGCCGTCGGCCTGGATCTCGCTAGAACGGGTGAGACCGGCAGCTCTGCGAGGCGGGACGAGCAGCCCCATGCAGTTCAGAAAATGCTTGTTTTGCTGCTTCCTTTTTTTGCCTTCAGATGCAGTTCACCATGGCCTCGCACGCGGTCCGGCGACCGGCGAGCGGTCGAGCCATGGCTCCCGGTCCGCGTTTCCCCCCTATTTGAAGCTCATTTGATTTTTTTTGTAGCTCATTGAATTTTGTTTTGCAGTTCATTGTAGATCCATGGTGCTGGCCAAGCCTTCTCCTGCTCCGTCTGAGGTGAGGACGGGCTCTGCCGCGCCGGAACCAGGGTGTGGTGCGACACTGGCGAAGATGGCGTGGTGGTTCTCTTCTTCCTCGACAGCAGAAAGCTGCAGTGCGGCTATGTCACAGTTGAAGTTCAGGATATTTTTATCGCCTTTTCAAATTTTGCTTGGGAGCAGTCCGGCGAGCGCGGAGGTGCAGCTTCGGTAGCGTGAGATGCGGTTCTGTGCACATGTCCATGCAGTTCGTGTGTGCGCCCAGCAACAACCGCAGCAATGGCTTGGTGTTCAACGAGCTCCCCCTCACATCTTTATAGTGCAGCAGGCAGTACACTTTGCATCTTGCAGTACGAACCCCACGTGTCACGGTGCAGTCAACCTCATCTTGCTAGTCAAACTGGTTCACTCTGTAAAACAAAAATGTCGGGAAAAAGTATGAAGTTCACTACTCTCTCCGTGCGGTTTGCTACTCTCGTCTCCTGTAGTGCAGTATGAACACCAAGGAAAATGATGTCAAAAAAGTGCGGTTTACTTTGATTCCCTCCGAGGTTCACTTCCCCTCATGTGGTTCACTTCTCTCCTCAGATTTTGGATTTTGGATGTGCAGTCAACTGTTGTAGTTCATTAAGTTTTTTTAAGCTCACTGGATTTTGTTTTGTAGTTGACTGGAATAACGAATGGGCCAAGTTTCTTGGCGTGGCGTCGGCCAGTAGGCCATGGGGAAAAATGTTGAATGCAGTCCACTCGCTCCGTTCACGCAGCCCAGACTACTTAATACAAAAATTTAGGAAAAATGAAATCTGATGCAGCTCACTAAAAATGACCATGTAGTCCAGATGCATTTACAAAATAAGTTAAAAAACAAAAACAAATTAAAAAAGACAAAAGAATTTATGTAGTTCATGTCGATACATGTCGCGGTTCACTTGGCTTTGTCTCTGCGGTCCACTCTCGTTTATAAAAAAGTTAGAAAAAAGACAACAAAAACTCACGCGGTTCACTTTCGGTACTGTTTGCGGTTCACTTTCGGTATGGTTCAGTAACTCCCCAAAATGTGAAGTGCAGAAAATTGTTACAAAAACGACAAAAAAGTAATGCGGTTCACTTCTCGATACATGTTGCGGTTCACTTACGCCCGATGTGAAGCGTAGTCCACTTCCTCGCGTGAAAAAATTTACGTCTGAATAAAAGAAATCATGCAGTTTGCTTGCATGTCTGATGCAGTGCGGTTTTTAGTCTGGAGCAGTGCACTTTTCTATCTGATGAAGTTCACGCGTCGATTTTGGTGTCACGAAAAACAGAGTGTCCGCATTTCGGTAATTTCAAAACTGCTCTTAAACCGTAAGGAATTAGAGAGAGTGTTCTACATGAAAAAGTTGCGCCTCGTCGATATCTTCCCAATAGCGTATCATTTGCATCATTCCGACGAGCGGTTTGAAAAAATTAGCGAAAAAACGGCCGCTGCCACTCATCGTCCGCCGCACCATTTTCAAAATTAATTTAAAACCGTAAGGAATCTCAAAATAATTTCTACATATGAAAGTTGCACCTCGTCTGTAGCTTTCCAATGGCATATTACATGCCTCGTTTTGACAAACAGTTAAAAAACTAGAGCGAAAACAGTACCGAAAAATTGCAAAAATTTGAAAAACAGAATTCCGCGATTTAGTAAATTTGAAACTGCTCTTAAACAGTAAGGAATTAGAGAAAGTAATATATATGAAAAAGTTGCACCTCGACGATATATTTCCAACGACGTATCATTTGCTTGATTTTGACAAGTGGTTTGCGAAAAAACGCGAAAATACTCTCGCTACCACTCGTCGGGCGCCCACCGTTTTCGAAACTGCTCTTAAACCGCGAGGAATCTCGAAAAGTGTTCAACATGGCGAAGTTGCGCCTAATCCATATCTCTCCAACGGTATATTACACGCCTCGTTCCGACAAACATTTTAAAAATTGGCTCAAAAACAGTACCGAAAAACACCGCGTGCAGTTTTTTACGACGTGAAGTTCACTAGTCTATGTATTGTAGTACCTTTGCTTCAGAAAGTGCAGTGCCCTCGCGTATATATATATATATATAATATATATATATATATATATATATATATAGGCGGTCTATTATGCTAATATTAGCAGAATAGTTATTCTGCACACACTTCCGAACTACATGCCCAACGCGAGTGCACTGCATCTCTGTGCAAAGAGCACTGCAATGCCAGATGTGAGAACTGCTTTGTCGCTTGTGGTCCATCCGTGTGTTCTGGATGCAATCGGGTGTTGTGGGATGATTTTAGTTGTTTCTGGACGTTCGTTGTCCATTATTGTTTGTAATTTACTGGAATCCCGACTAAAATCTGCACAAATCGACCGATTTGGCGGATGAGCTTTCCTCTGTTCGTTCGTGTTCATGTGTGATTCGATTTTTTTGTGCTCGTATGTGTTTTGTTAGTAGTAATTCTTAGCTTGCATTCGTCTAATCGCTCCCATTTAGCTATAATCTGCGTCTTTGTTCGTAATCTGCTATCATTTTTGCGAAATCGATTGTGCGGGCGTTATGAGCTTCATCCGCTCCTTTGTGTATTTTGGTTTGTTGTATTTTTGTGCGTCGAGGCGTTTTGAATCTTGCAACTATTGTCTTTCTTTCGTTTCGATCGACTCTATTGCATCTGTAATCGGTATATTTTGGTTTCAATTTTTCGAGAACAACGTCTGTTGTTCATCCTTAACTTTTTTTGGCCCGTGAGCTCGATTGAATTTTTGAAGCCCGTTCTTCAAAATTGAGTGTTTGCACATCGATTAGTCGAGCTGTCGAACTACGACTGTATTTGCTGACCTCTGTTTGCCTCAAAACATGCCCGGATCTCTGCTGCTTTGTTTTCATTGTTGCATTTCTATCATTGTTGTAGTGTACTGCATGTTTGTAAGTATTGGACTTCACTGGAACTACATTACAGTGTACATGATAGCCTCTGAGATTTCTCATTGTTTTGTAAATGCATTATGTGGTTGAGCGAACTTCAAAGTTTGGACTATCGTACTGCATTGTTATACTGAACAGAACTGCATACTATGACAAGTTTTAATGCAGCAGAGTTGAACTGCAAAGGTATTGTCCATTCGCACTACATTGTTACTACCTAGAGCACTGCACTTTTTAATATAGCGCACCTCACTATATGTATTAGAGAACTGCATTTCTCCCACCAACTTAGCAAAAGAATGATAAAATGATGCATATGAGCTCACATACATTAAAAAGAGACAGTTCAAACCGTCTCAAGAACATAGAGTTGCGTTGTCTGATGGACTTAATTTTAAAAGCTTATAGCATAAAGGGTTTGCTTTATTTTAGACAGCCTACAGTGCAAATATTCTAAATAACAGGGAGCCTTTTTCCTTGTAGAACATCACCATCGCCACTTCTCCGGCCTCAAACCCATTCTGGGATATAAGCTCCTTCCAGCCAGCAGTTATGTTGAAGCAGCCATCAGAGTCAATGTGGTAGTCAGCTTGCATGTATTCATACCCATTCTTGTGCACTGTCTCCAAAATAAGCTTCCCTGAAGTCGGAGCAGCAAACCTTATTGTGGATGGCAGTTTCTACATTTTGGCATGCATGGAAAAAGAATCTGTATAAGTAAACACCACACGGTTTGCTATATCTTAATAGGATCTGTTTATATTGACTTAAATATGTATAGATATATGAGTACTATTAATAAAGCAGTTGCAATATATGAACCAAAATATATACAGACTTGACCACTAACTTTAGTACAACATATACTATTCTGCTAACAGTTTGGCACTGCAAGTTCAGGTCTGGTGTACTACTCTTGAATAGCAAGAGCACTGCATCGCTAGGCGATTGAACTGCTTTTGTTCGGGTGTTGTGGATCGTCTGTTCAGTTTCGGATTTAACTAGTGTTAACATCTGAGATGGGACTGAAGGAAAATATATAGAACCACCTAGTGTTAATTTCTGACAAATCTGAACAAAAACACAGATCTTGGCATTGATGATAAGACTGAAGAAAGTGATGGTACATTCAGATGTGGATTTGTAACCTGATATGGTCAAAAACTAAGAGGGGGAAAGACATACCCATGATTCCTCAAGGTCTTCAGTTGTGAGGCGATAAAGAAATGGGGCCCGAAACCCATGGTTTGTGGTCAGCAGGCAGGAGAGCTGACTGCGCCGCTCAGACTCGGTGAGCTCCAGACCATCAGAGTACACGCATGCCTCCGCTATCGGCACCATCCTTGCGAGGCAGCCGCATGAACAGTCCATGGTAGGCTCAGCGGAAAGGCAGATAACAGGGGAAAGGCAGAGAACAGGGGGGAATTGGCGGAACCCTAGATCTGGGCTTTGGAGAAGAGAAGAAGAGGGAGGAGTTCTGTGAGTTCGGAGCACAAATGGGTAGGTTTTATGCAGCCAGGATGAATGCCGGTTTTTCAATGAAAGTAATAAATGTTGTGGTAGGTGGTAGGCAGTAGAAGGAATCTGTTTCAGTTTGCTGAACTGCATTTCGGAAGTAACATAACTTCTTCGTTGATCATACAACACTGCATTGTTGCAGGCTGCGGACTACGTCCCTGCTGTGTCTTTGTAGCTTCCTGCATTTTTTGTGTGAACGAACTACAGTTGCTGGCTGGGTGTGTGTGTGTGTGGTGGGGGGGGGGCACATTTATTTTGTTATGGTTATTCATTTAAATTTTTTCTATTTTGTTGTTGTTGATAATCTCATTGTAATGGCTCTTTTTTTTCGTGTCTTTGTGTTCTTTAGTGTGCCGTGGAACGAGAGAATATTTATATTAGATGCAGATATCCATGCCGTCGCGTGTTGGGCCTGTTGGGGAGTAAGTCACATCCGGCCCAGGTAGGCCTGCCTGCACGGCTGCTTCGCTCTGTGTAGTGGGTATGCGCTAAAGTTTAGTCCCAACTCGCCTATCGAGAGCGCCCATGATCGGTTTATAAGCCCTGGCGAGGCAACCCTTTTGAACTCCTCTTGATACTGATTGGGCGCTTACACAGGGCGCTCGCTGCCCCCCGCCCGCTGACCTGTGGGCCCTAGTCTTCCTGGCCCCATGCATCGTGGCTCAGAACGGAGTTGCCTATGGATCTCTGTGGGCGTTGTCTTAGTACGAGACTGGCTGGGGCCATGTTGGACCAGGGCAGTCACCTTTTTTTTCGTAAGTTCCATACTTGTGTTTTTTTATAGATTACTGCTTTTGTTAGAATGTTCTGAACTGTATTTATTAACATTCTGTACTGCATGTCCATACATTTCCGCACTGCCTGCCTGTACAGGACGGTTTGTGCACTTCATGGATCTTTGTTTGTGCACTGCATGTTCGTTCGTTTGTGCACTACCATGTGCACCTGCTTTGTGCGGTATCCGAATCACACACTCTTTGGTATGTTTATATTTTTTAGTCCACTACAGCATATTCTAACAGAGAACTGCAACATTGTACTGGAAATAAACTTGTTCATAACATAAGCAAACTGCGTGATTACAAAGCAAACTACAACACAAGCAAACCTAAATTTACCACAAGCAAACTACAAACTTGACAGAAAGAAAATCTGATGAGAAATCTAAAATGCCACGAGCAATCTTCTAGGTACTTTCTTGGCCGGCACCACCCCTTTCTTCAGTAGTCGTAGTCGCCCCAGGACCTGGCGCACTTCTTGGACTTCTCCTTCTCGAGTTTTGCCCGGCGGAACCCTTCCTGGGTGACGGTGAGGCGGCTCCATTTCTCGTACGCGGTGTAAGCGCCCTTTGCCACGTACTCGATGTGCCTCATGATCAGGGGCATGCACTCCCAGCGCTTGTGTTCGGCGTCGGTCATCTTCTTCTTCATGTTGTTGTAGTAGTCGTCGACGAGGATGCCGGAGACGTCTGCAAGGGAGTCCAGCGGCTTTGTCGCTGTAGGCACCCTCCATTCCTTCTGGATGTCGACGTAGTGGGCGATCTCCAGCCCGATTCGCTGGAGCTTCTCTATGTCGCCGTCGATGGAGAAGCCAACAAACGTGTACCTGGGGTCGGCGAGGAAGTTGTCGAACCTGGTGCAGTTGTCGTCGGCGGCGCTCAGTTGGAAGAGCAGCACCGGATGATCCTTGCCGACGGAAAGCTAAACGAGGGCGGCCTTCTGGTTCGGTTCTTCCTCGTTGGTGTACTCCACATCAACTCCGACGATCTTGTGGCGCTGGAACTGGAGGTGGCGCTCGTATTGCTCGATGGTGGTCGCCGTCTTCTGCAAGTCATTGGTGCGGATCACGTGCAACATGGTGTTGTCGTGGTTGAACTCCTTGGTGAACACCATGGCCTGGATGAGTGGGAGGGAAGTGGTGGCAGCGGAATGGCGATTTCGGTTGTTGTGGATGAGAAAGCCCTGGCGGAGGTCTGAATTTAAGGGCGGGATGACGGCAAAGGATGAACTGCAGGATCTCCCTGACGATGCGGTTGTGCAGATCGTGGGTTGGGTTGCGTCTGCGATCGTGGCTTTTTAGCGATGGAACCGCTCGGAGTGGGGGTCGTCTGTGATCGTGGTTTTTTGATCGTGTTTTTTTTATAATTTTCATCAGTAATATTGTTAACCACCGTTGTATCTCCAGGCGTGCAATGTTTTAGTATGTTGTAGGTGGTAGAGAGAACCTGATTCAGTTGCCGAACTGCATTTTAGTTGTAACCGCATTTCTTTGTAGAACACGACGCACTGCACTATTGAATTATGCGGACTGCATCTTTGTATGTGAATGAACTGCAGTTCCTTGCCGTGAGGCATGGTGTGGGGGGGGGTCCTCCCCCCATATTTTTTTGTTGTGGACATTCATTTAAAGAAAGTCTTTTTTTGGACGCACTATCTCCACACGTGTATAGTTTTTATCGACGAAACTGTTTTTATGAACTATGTGTACTTCATTCTGTGTTTGTCCGAGCGTCATTGTCGTTCATAGCGAACTGCATCTAGTTTCATCCATTTTTACTTAATTTTTTTTATGTGAGATCTGATTGTATTTTCCAGGGAACTCGCATTTTGTTTTCTCACACAGAACTGTGTGATATTTTAAAGTTTTAACTGGAAATAAAGGTGAACTGCAAGTGTTTCCTTTGTGTAGAGGTGGGCTACTACTTCCCTACAAGTGAGCTTCAATTACTTTGGCCGGCCTCTCATATCGGCCCTCGTGTGTGCTGTTACTCGGCTTTTGTTGATGGGCTGTGTACGGCTCCTTCTAAATTAGCCGGGCCATTACGGGCCGGCCCGTTTGTGCAGCTCTTTCCACGTGCCGCTCTCACGCGTCCCTGCTACGCTCTCCCACTTCTCCGCTCTCCCCTCTCTTCCAGTGCCGCCCGGAGCAACTCGACATTCCCGTAGAAACCGCCGTCGCGTGCAGCAACCGTCGTCGCCCGCGGCAACCGCCGTCCTCCACAACATCCGTCCACGCCCGGGATTCCTTTTATCGGTACGTTGCTGCAGATTCCTCTATTCCGCGCCCCGCTCCGCTCCCCCCTGTCCGCCACTGCCACCGCTCATCCCCCTCGGTTGTGGTCCGCCTCTCACCCCCTCGGTCGTGATCGTCCCCAAATCTAGTTGTTCGATTCTCGTAACGGCTACGTTTTTTGCTGATGTAGTTCGTTTTCATAAGCAGGCGATTTCTTCTCGATTTGGAGCCGGTACTCGCGTGGATTCCATGGGCAGAGCAAGGTGTATCTAGGGTTTCTCCGGATTTCCTCGTTTTTTGTTGCTGGTATTCGTCACGCCGTCCTTGCTCGCCACGCAAACACCATGTCTTCGCCAAGCAAAGCAGATGCAGGAGATCAAGGTATGTGGACTGCTTGCTTCCCCTTGTTTATCTAGTTGTCTTGGTCATCCTGTTGATTCGTTTTTTTGTGTTAGTTCTCAGCATTCCTGACATTTTTATCGTTTTAATTTTATTAATTTTGTTTCTGCTTTATTGAATGCACTAGGTAATTTTGTTGGCACTGGCCATAATGATGCTGTTTATGATTCATCGATTGGCTCGCGTTGTCCTGGTGGTAAGGATCATCGTGGTCAGGCTAGCCCTGAAGTGAATTCACCAATTGAAACCTCCCCTATTAGTGTGGCTCCTCCTTCTGGTATGTTCTTGTTCTTTTCCTTATTTTAGTTTTGGCAACTTGATTGTATCATTGTGTTTCTTGTAAACTACATTCCTGTGTGTGAATTGTGAACTGCTTTATTGTCCATTTTATATACTTGCTATTTTTTATGTGTATTCTTTTGTTAATTGTATGTGCTGCTTATTTGATGTTGTGCAAACTGCAAAATAATTGTGTGTGTGAATTGTGAACTGCATTATTAATCATTTATATACTTGCTATTTTTATGTGCATGCTTTTGTTTATTGTATATGCTGCTTTATTTGATGTTGTACAAACTGCTGATGGCTTTGTGAAGTTAGTCAGACATTTTTTGGGATCAAACATGGACTTGGTGATTTTTTCAAGGATATTTTTTCCTTTATTATGTTTTTTGTATGAAGCACTGCATTATATGGATAGGTGAACTGCATTTGTTCATTTGTGCACTTCTTGCTGACCATAGTTAAACTTCATTTCGACGCAGCGACTGCTTTTTTTTGCTGGGGCGCCTGGGTTTGAGGAGGTTACTCACTTGATTGACCATTATTTCGCAGAGGGTGTCGTTGGTGTGAGCTCTGACCAGAGCTTTAGGCAGCCCGTGTTGTATGAAACACAGTCACAATCTGTTGACGGTACAGAGCAAGTTACGCAGGAGTGGATGGTCCCGGTACAGCTCCATGCTTATGAATCGAAGAAATGCAAGAAGTTGTTAAGGTTTGAAACTGATACAAAGAAGTATGAGGAGATAGAGAAGCAAAGGAGGGCTGCAGATGCTGCCAAGAGTGTGAAATTTGGTAATGTCAAGCAGGGTGTTGTGCAGAAGAAGAGTCTGAGTTCTGTTGCTGAGCAAGGTAGTACTCCTCGGCGCAGTCCCCGTGTCGCTTGCATGGACAAGAACCTCGGTAAGAGAACTATTGAAGCTGGTGGGGAGGATACGCAACGGAAGCGGCCATATGTTGATGATGAGCCCGAGTCCGACGACGATGACTTTGTTCATGCTGATGTTGTGAGGAATGCTCAGTCTGGGAGATGGAAAGATTGTGGTCCATCTAAGAGTCAACATAAGCGGCCGCGTGTTGATGCTGACGAAGATGCGGATGCTGTCTCAGGTGGGGAGGCGGATGTTGTTCCAAAGGTTTGTTGAAGTGCTGCCTTTGTTTCTTCCATTGTTGTTTTATTTACCTCTTTTGTCTCTTATCTGCCTAATTTATTAATGTGGACTGCATCTTCCTTTACACAAAAGAAGAAGAAGACTAGTAAGAGGAAGAGAACCCGAGATGACGGCGAGGAAGGAGATGGTGTTCGATTTAACAAGACCGTACGTTTGTCACTCCCCAATGTGTGCAAAGCTGCTGGATTATTGAAAGATCCACACCGTAATTGTGTTCGTGACGCTTGTTTTGGTGATGTTTTAACTTGATAGTACAGAAAAATGTGTCCCGCATTCTTATGTGCTATCTGATGGGAATTATTGATCCTGCCAATATGATAATGGACTTTGGTCCTGACAGGGTTTTTCGAATCAATCATGCTGCTGTTCATCAAATATTTGATTTTCCTATGGGACCTCACACTGCTCCCACGCCTGCTAATAGTGGCCATGACGATTCGTTGTCTGCCCTCAAGGATGAGCTTGGCTTTGACCGTTCAAAAAGTACAGGTGTTAAGGACTTGCTTGAACTGCTGGCGGTTTTGGTGGATGGCAAGGACACCGAGACGGTTGATCTTGCTGTCAAGGTTTTCTTCCTGATACTTTATTAGAATTTGCTATGCCCCGGGCCTGCTGTTCGTTTGGGCAGGGTCGCTGCCATGGTTGAGAACATGGATTATGCGGCTATGGCTCAGATGGACTTTTGTCAGCTTGTTGTTTATGAGCTCCAGGTAGCTGTGGTGAAGTGGCGGTCAGAAGGTAGTGCGCAGAATTGTGCTGAGGGTTGTGCCATTGTCCCCCTGATTATGTATCTGGATTGCTTGAACCTTCGCAAATTTTCAGTTATGCACACGTTGACGCCACGCGCGTCATATCTGACGAACAAAAACCTGTTGAAGATATACAACGAAGATATGATTGTCAAGGGAAAGATTTATCTGGAAACTTACAGATTTGGGAAGCTGCCGGTTAGTGCATTCATTTTTTAATTGTTTTTTCCTGTTATCCTTGTTTTAGGAATAGCGTCTTTCTATTTTTGCTGTCATGAGAAATCTAAACCTTCTAGTATTCACATGTGAACTTCTTTCCCTTCTTTCCTTTTTTGCAGTGGAAGGCGTCAGGGGATATTGTCTACAATCATCCAGTTGCACTTTTATGTGACAGCTCTGGTGCAGGGCCTAGCAGTCCTGCTAGGTTCCATGAGCCTATCTGTAGCCAGCTGCCGCCTACCCGGGGTTTCACGGCTGGTCGGATCTCTAATACTAGAAGCACTTCTGATCAGACATTTGTTGGCGGCAAAAAACACGAGGAGATTGATGAGCTTCTTCAGAAGGTTATCAAGTTAACAGAAGATTTGCCAACCTCTGGTCATAGGTGGAGGACAGTTGCTGGATTTTTCCCTACTGGTCACGGCCCCCGTGAAGAAGAAATTGTGGCTTCACACGACTTTGATCGTGGTTTGGTTGAAGGCTTGATTGCGGTGACGAATATTCGGTCTTCGTATGCTCAGTTGAAGCAGTCGCAAGATGAAAATGCGCATGGTTTGAGAAGGATGCTGAGCACATTTTGAATGAAATGGACCGACGGGACGCTGGTGCTGACTCTGAAAATGTACGTTTTCCCTTTATTTGTCCTTTGTACCTCATTTGTGTATTATGTGGACTGCTCCTGAATCTGTAGTTATTTTGTCAATTATATATTTTCTTATCATGTGTGTGATTTTTTTGTTGTAGGCTGGAGTAGAATCTTCTGATGTTCATGCATCTCGGGACGATGGGATTGATCGGGTATAAGTTCTTCTCCCATCACTTATGTCTAGTCCGCTGTGTTTTCTCTTATCAAACTTGTATTTTCTCATGATTTGTAACATGTGGACTGCTTTTGCATAGTTGAAGTTTTGTTTGTTATTATGTTCATTACCATCTTATTTTCGTGTTGTTTTGTTCTATGTCGTAGACTGGAGCTGCAGATTGTGATGCGCACCAGGATCCTCATGATGGCTTTGGAAAGGACGATCACTTGGCTGATGCGTCGTCCCCTCCGGATGTTGTAGCTGAGAAGGTTTAGTGGAATGACTTTTTGTACTATTGTTTTTGTAATCGATGTATCTTGTTGGTGGAAGATAGATCCATGTTGTTCTGTTTAGTCAAATGCATTTGTTTTATATAAGTGAGATGCATTCTTTTGCATAAGTGAGCTGCAGTCTTTGACATACATGGGCTGCATGTTGTTCAGATAGTGAACTGCATTTCTTTTACATAAGTGAGCTGCAGTCTTTGGCATGAGTGAGCTGCATGTTGTTTAGTTAGTGAACTGCATTGTTTTACGTAAGTAAGCTGCAGTCTTTGGCATGAGTGAGCTGCATGTTGTTTAGTTAGTGAACTGCATTGTTTTACGTAAGTGAGCTGCAGTCTTTGGCATGAGTGAGCTACATGTTTTTTAGTTAGTGAACTGCATTTTTTACGTAAGTGAGCTGCATTCTTTGGCATGAGTGAGCTGCATTCTTTGACATGAGTGAGCTGCAGTCTTTGGCATAAGTGAGCTGCATGTTGTTCTGTTGGTGAACAACATTGTTTTACGTAAGTGAGCTGCATGTTGTTGTGTTAATTCCTCTCTGCTCATTTTTGTTCTCACTGCCTTTTTACTTTAACTTTTTGCAGGCTGCAGAGAAAAATGTAGAAGTTCATGAATCGGTTGGCGTTGTTCGTGCTGAAGTGAACCAGGAGGGTTGTGCTGTTGGTGGTGGTGACAGTGTAAGGGTTTCTGTATCGGCAGCTGGTGAGAGCGCAGAAGCTTCTGTAGCTCAGGAATCCGATCCGGCTGTTGCCCCTAGTCGGCATGAAGATGTTGATGTTGATATTGAAAAGCTGCAGGAGAATGTTGTTTCTATTGATAGTGTTGCTGGTTCTCCTGTTTGTCTGGCCGCCGACGATGTTCCTAGTGTTTTCAGTGTGGAGACTCATGTGGATGAGTTATATGAGGACATTGCAGTTGTCCGGACTGTTCAAAATGCATACAACGCCGATGTTGACGCAGTAGGCCAGTCCAGTGAGACTACGGTGATTTCAGCGCAGCCTACTGATGGAACTGTTTTGGTCTCCTCTGAAGAGCAACAACACGAAGACTCTGACACTGAAGGCAACTATTTTGTTTGGAAAAGTGAACTTCACATTTTTCTCAGTCATTTTTAATTACTATGGTAGCTACATATCACATGTTTTATGATAAGTGAAGTTCTTCTTTTGTTACTGTTTTCGAAGTAGTTGCTAGGTAGCATTTTTTTCCTTTGCATACAAGTGAACTTCATCTTTCTTAAGTTGGCATCTGTATGCAAATTTTCAAATTCTATAAGTGAACTTCATCCTTTTACTTGTTTGTTTGTTTTATTGCAGATGATGAACTTGCTGTTGTGACACCCTCGAGCATTGATCCAGCTCTTCTGAAAAGATACGATGAGTTGTACACTGCTGTTACCATGGCTCGGAAGGACAGAAAGAAGAAGTATGACGTTTTTTGAACTCTAATTTTTTTCTATTAATATGTATTTTTCTAATCGCAGTTTTTGCCCTTTTTCATTCTTGTTATTTTTGGTAGTATCTTATGTTGTAGTTTTTCAAAAAACATTCAGGGACCTGGTTGCTTTTGTAACTGAGTTGGGTGATATTCCCATTGCTGAAGTTGGAGAATCTTTTTGGGCGAAAGGGATGCTGACTACCCGCCTTGTAGATTTCAGGGTTTCATTGCTGGTAGATAAGTTTAAGGGATCTTCGACGATGGTTGTCCCGTACCATATTTGTGTAAGCATGCATAACTTTTGTTTGTTGTTTTATTCTCTTTTCGTTTTTCGTGTGATGACCTGTTTGCTTTTCCACTTTTTTTTTGTGTTGCCAGACAAGTATTTGGAATGGCGGTAGTGTAGGCAGGTCGGAGAAATTGATGTTCTCGTCAAAAGCTGAGGAACGTGCCGATAAAAAGGATATGGTGAGTAATGTTTTTTGTGTGCAAAATCATTTTGTGTTTGTTGGTTTTATAGTGTTGGCTGAGAGCATAACACACACACACACACACACACACACACACACACACACACACACACACACACACACACACACATATATATATATATATATATATATATTACTTCCAACAGATCCTGTTTGCAACATTTGATCCTCCAAACATGAAGCAAGCCGAAACTGTTGGCCATTATTGTGTAGTTGCTTTGAATCTGAAGGAAAGGCGGTTTGAATTTCTTGACTCGCTCAATAAACCTAGCAGCCCTGAAGCAAACAGGGTTTTCAGGAGGATGGTTAAAAATATCAGGCGTGCATGGAAAGATGGTAGCGCAAGTTCCGATGAGCCGCTGAATCCTCTGACACTTGATGGCTTTTTGTTGAAACATGTGGTTGTCCCAATTCAGCCAAATGGGTATGTTTCGTGTAGCTCCCCTCCCCCCTATTCCCCAACTGTTTTTTTATAATGTTTTTGTTTTTTTTGCAGGCGTGATTGTGGATTCTATATGTTCAAATTCATGCAGACATGGGATGGGATTCGAGTTGCTCAGTTTGGGGTGGAGCACATTGGCTACATCAGAAAGGCCATGCTCTATAGCTGGCTGACATCATTGAAGTGTTCCTTGGATCTATCGTTACTTTTAATTTTTGAAGATAAAGGTTGTGATTCCTCTCCTTTATTTTTGTTTACTGCTTGCTTCCCCTTCTTAGGCATTAGTTTTTAGTGTGCCAGTGAGCTGCATTTTTTGAGAGTGGCGAGCTACGTATTTGTTCTGTAAGCGAGATTCAGTTTCTCGATAAGCGAGCTTCAGTTTCTGGATAAGTCAGCTTCAGTTTCTGTATAAGTGAGCTGCATTGATTTGGATGAGTGAACTGCATTGTTTTTGATATGTGAGTTGTACTCCTTTTACGTGAGTGTGCTGCATTCCGTTCTTTAGTGAACTGCAGTTCTGTGCATGAATGAGCTGCATTTGATTTTTGTTTTGTTTTGTAAATGGGTATTT
Organism: Elymus sibiricus; assembly: GCA_039707655.1. NCBI lineage: Eukaryota > Viridiplantae > Streptophyta > Magnoliopsida > Poales > Poaceae > Elymus > Elymus sibiricus. The sequence goes on from CM077664.1 coordinate 162,686,510, forward strand.
TGTTAGCGCTGGGCAAGTTAGCTGATTGTTCCCGTGTCGTTTCCCCTCTTTTGTGCAGGTTTTCATGGAGGCCTTCGTGGAGTCTCTATATCACTGTTTGAGACCCAGTTTTCTGAGGCAGCTATGGAGGATTGTGTTGTTGAGATCTCTCCTGATAAATCTAGTTCTTTGCCTGGAGTTGGTGTGAACACGGGTGTTTCATCTGGACCTGATGGTGGAAAGGAAGCTCCACCTGGCTGTTCACGTGAGGTATGTGATCTTGATGATGACGATTTCGTGACGCCGCTGCCACGCATCACTAGGAGGACTAGGAGTGCAGCGGTCAATCCTAACACGAGTGGTGAGGTTGTTGTAATTTCGAAGAAGAGGGCAGTAGAGAGGCCTCATAAGTTAAGATGCTTTATAGAGAAGTTGAAGCCTCCCAGGTTCAGACATCTTAATGAGGTGAGGCAAATAAAGGATCTCGTTCTCAACCAAGATTTCAGGACCAAGTACAAAGAGTAAGTTCTATGTGGCTGTCCTTCATCCTTTTGTTTGTTTAGTTTTTGTTTTGAACTTTATTTTTGATCCCATCTGTGTATGTGTCTCTTGTGATATATTTTCCGCAGAAGCGCGCTCTTCATGATGAAAGGTTCTTTTGATGAAATTGAAACAACCAGTGTTGACTATATATTTAACACATTTGGCAAAGGAGCTTTCATGGACTCGTATCTCATGGATTTTGTCATTAAGTACTGGAAGCAAGATCCTGAGATGAGTTTAGTTTATCGTTCTGGCGAACGTGTGCAACTTTCACCTTTATTCATCACGGTAAATGTGTATGCTGTCATCTTTTTTTGCCTTTGTGCATTTTTTCTTTCGTACTGAATTTTTTATGTCTGTGCATGCATGCATTTTTTCTTTTTTTGCATGTCTCATTTTATTCTTTTTATATGCAGTATGTTCTTCAAATGGAAACTGTCGTGAAAAAAAATGAAGAAGGATACCCTGTGTTGCCGGTTGTGCATAGCCCATTTATTTTGGATGATGCGGCTAATTAGTTCAAGGTTTTTGTTGGTGATGATAATCTGCTCGACGCAAAACTAGTAAGGCCATTGTTTCCATCATCTTCTTCTTCTTCCTTGTTGCATTTCCTTTATAGTTATTTTTCAGCAGTGGCCCTTGTGCTATGTGTGGAATGAACTTCATTGATTTTCTTTTTGTTGTCCCTTCCCGTATATATCTCCCCCCGACAGACTTTGATTCCGCGCTTTAAGGATGGACATTACTCCCTATACACGATGAAATGCCATCGCGAGACCATTGATATCCATGACACGAGGCAGTACACTGGCCATCCTGATGAGGTGACAAAGTGGCGCAAGTCTGAGTACCACGCAGACTGCATAGAATTGGTATGGCAAAGTTTTGACCATTATTACTACTTTGTTACTACTCATAGCACTGCACTTGCTAATACAGTGGATTGAAGTATCTGTAACATAGAACTGCATTTCTCGCACCACCAACCTGGCTAAAAGAGTGATAAACCAATCATGACTACGTTATTAGTACTCATAGCACTGCACTTGCTAGTACAGTGCACTGCAACATCTGTGACACAGAACTTCATGTTCTGCCACCACTTACCTGAATAAAGGAGTGATAAAACCATTTTGTAGATGGGCTTGCATGCATTAAAAGAGGGACCATTCAGATCGTGTGGAGAACATATAGTTGCATCGTCTGAATAGAAATAACTTATTAATATAACTTCTCTGTTTTTTGTTTTACCTTTGTGTATTGATCTGTAACGTGTGTGTTTTGCTTTGTGGCCGCCTTTTTACTTTGCCAGATGACGAGGATGACTCTATTGTTGAAGAGGGTTTACGGTGAAAAGTTGTATAACTCTCGGAAGCTCCCTGACTGGGTTAAATTGTCAGAGAAGCCCTTTTTCCCGGCCACGCCAGAATAGGGGTCAAATGAGTGTGGATTCTATGTTCTGAGGATGTCGCAGCAGTTTGACGGCATGCACATGGTTGAATTTTTTTCTAAATGCGATGTAATACTTTTATGTTTCTCTTTTTTGTTAGTGTTTTTTCTTTACGTTTTAATTTTTGTTTTACATCATGTCCTTTAATCATTTATCTACATTTTCAATTTTTTCAGGCTGCTGTCAAAGATTGGAAGGCGGAGTACCTTTACCAGCTGATTTTCCATCCTTCCAACATGTTGTGTGTTGAAGACATGCCGCCTGAGCTCTGCGAGCTCATCAATAGCCTTGGGCTTTCTTCCCAGTCACAGTAGCGTTTGCAGTAACAGTCTTTGGCATAGACATGTCAATGATTTGGACGAAAGCTAGTTTTTTAGGGTGTGTACTGTGTGTTGTCTAAAGGTAGATCATGTTTGTGCAAATAATGTGTATGAAGGCTACTTTTTATGGCATGTGTAGCGTCTGTTTTTTGCAGCAGTACTTTGATGAAACTGGGTGTATTTTATTTACGTACTTGATTTTTTTATGTGAAATCCAGTTCATCAACGTGTGTTCTACGTGCAACAATGCTATTGTTGCCGTCTCTTTTTCATCTTTAGTTTTTATGTGAAAAAACTAAAGGAATGGCACTACATTTCCGTGTTTTTTTTCAACCGCACTTCATTTCTGTATATATAACTAAACTGCAGTCCCCTCCTCATATTTTTTGATTTCCTGTTTTTTAACGAGCGTTGCGTGGGAAATAAATTTTTTGGAAAACATTTATTTTAATCAAGCATGGTTTTGGGAATAGAAAATGAACGGTATTGTGCCGAGCCAGGAACGAACCAGAGTAGCTCTGCACTGCCGCGTTAGCGTGAGGCCGAGCCGGGGGTGGGGGACGGGGGGTCGGGGCAAGCGACGACGCGGCATGCCGCGGCGTCGCATGCGTAGGCGAGTCCGTGACATCCGTGACCCCACTATCTATCAGAGGGGTGGGGGGTTGTTCAGGTTTGTGGGGGGGGGGGGACAGAATAACCGCACTGCGCCTGTCAACCAAGCGCACTGCCGCGTTAACGCGAGGCCGAGCCGGGACCCCCCCTCCCCCACCCCCGGTGAGGCCGAGCCAGGAACGAGCCGGAGCAGGCGACGACGCGGCATGCCACGGCGTCGCATGCGTAGGCGAGTCCGTGACATCCGTGACCCCACTATCTATCTTAGGGGTGGGGGGGTTGTTCAGGTTTGTGGGGGCCGGAAACAGAATAACCGCACTGCGCCTGTCAACCAAGCGCACTTCCGCGTTAGCGCTCGGCCTCGCTAGGGGTGGGAGTAAACTCGTGTATTTGTGTAATGCACGCCTCTCATAGGGCGGCTTGATATACACATATATAGGTTACAATGCTTGATCATCAAGAAAGATCAAGAGGATCCCTACCGAATCAGAACATATCCGGTAGGTGATCATATGCCTATACAAAGCCATATATACAAAAGGAATACATTAACATCCCCCCTCAGTATGTGCGTCGTATGGCAAGAGGCACAAACTGGACCGGAACTCGGAGAAGAGCTGCGACGAGAGCTCTTTTGTCATAATGTCGGTGTACTGATGTGAAGATGGCACATGTAGAACCCGCACCTCGCCAAGGGACACCTTCTCGCGAACAAAATGAATGTCGATCTCGATGTGTTTAGTGCGACGATGCTGTATGGGGTTGGATGCCATGTAGACAGAGCTAACATTATCACAGAAGACAATGGTGGCAGCCGATAGGGGATGATGAAGCTCACCGAGAAGCTGCCTGATCCAACAACACTCGGCCATGACATGAGCAACAACACGGTACTCCGCCTCGGCACTGAAACGAGACACCGTGGTCTGGCGTTTGGACGACCAAGAAACCAAATTATCACTGAGATAAACACAGTATCCAGAGGTCGAACGTCTGGTGTCGGGGCAGCCGGCCCAGTCAGCGTCAGAGTAAGCTGTGAGAGATGTCGATGAAGAGCGGGAGATGTGCATGCTGAGGTCAAGGGTGCCCTTGATATACCGGAGGATACGCTTGACCAGGTGTAGATGCGGCTCGCGAGGTGCATGCATATAGAGACAAGCCTGCTGAACAGCGTGCGCGATATCGGGTCGCGTGAGCGTCAAATACTGTAGAGCTCCAGCATAGCTGCGGTACTCGGTGGGATCAGTGGGGAGAGACCCATCTTGCACCGAGAGCTTGCATTTGGCGTCAATGGGAGTAGTTGACGGATTACAACCCACCATGCCAGCACGTTGGAGGAGATCCAATGCATACTGTCGTTGTGAGAGCACCATAGCAGACGCTGTCCAAGTGACAGAAATGCCGAGGAAGTATGATAAGGTGCCAAGGTCCGTCATGGCAAACTCGGAGTGGAGCTGCTGAGTAAGACGACGAAGAAGCTGGTCCGTGGAGGCGGTAATGACAATGTCGTCCACATATAGAAGAATGTAGGCGAGGTCATGGCTGCTCTTGTAGATGAACAGAGAGACATCCGACTTGGAGGCAATGAATCCCAACCGGTGCGCAAAATGAGCAAACCGCTGGTACCAAGCACGCGGAGCTTGCTTGAGACCATAGAGCGATTTGTGGAGACGGCACACATAGTCGGGACAGCGAGCATCGATGAAGCCTGGAGGTTGCTGACAGTAAACCTCCTCGTCAAGATTGCCATTAAGAAAAGCATTCTTGACGTCAAGCTGGTGAACTGGCCATGCCCGTGAAACGGCAAGGCTGAGGACAATGCAGATCATGGCCGGTTTGACCACGGGGCTGAATGTCTCGTTGAAGTCGATGCCTGGCTACTGAGAGTAGCCACGGACCACCCACCGAGCCTTGTAACGAGCAAGGCTGCCGTCAGAGTGAAACTTGTGCTTGAAAATTTATTTCCCTGAAACAACATGAGCACGAGGAGGTCGTGGAACAAGCGACCAAGTTCCGTTAGCAACAAGAGCATCAAATTCCTCGAGCATGGCACGACGCCAGTGAGGATCATGAAGAGCACCCCAGTATGTTTTGGGAATGGGAGAAGGAGTAGAGTGTGATGCCATGAGGTTGAGACGATCGGTGGGTTGGAAGAGCCCATGTTTGGCACGCGTGAGCATAGTGTGCGTGTTACTCAGCGACGGCGGCCGATGAATAATGATGGGCGGCAACGAGTCAGGACACACAGAGTATGTGGAGGAGTCGACGGTTGTAGAAGAGGAGGCCGTCGGGCTAGGTGGAGGGGTGGGCGAGCGCAAAGGCGGGCTGGTGGGAGACGGGGACGCCGTGGAAGGCGGAGAGCCAGTATGCATGGTGGGTGACGAGGCTGCATGCGGGGTGGGCGGGGAAGAGGTGGCACGGGCCGACGCAGGGGAGAGTGGAGCGCCACCATGCATGGCGGGTGACGGGTATGCATGCATAACGGGTTGGGTCTGGGCGGCTGCATGTTGTGTGGCCGCTAGGTGCAGTAGGAAATCTAGATCGGCTAGTGTAGTTTTTGGGTGATCAGTTATACGGCTGAAAGGAAAGACATGTTCGTCAAAAGTGACGTGACGAGAAGTAATGACTCGTCGGGTAGCGAGGTCGAGACAACGATAACCTTTGTGTTGACTAGGATAGCCAAGGAACACACACGCGACAGATCGAGGAGAGAGTTTGTTCTTGGCAGTGGCGGATTGAGTTGGGTAGCTGATATGTCTCCAACGTATCTATAATTTTTTAATGTTCCATGCTATTATATTATCAATCTTGGATGTTTTTATATACATTTCCAACAATTATATATGATTTTTTGGGACTAACCTATTGACTTAGTGCCCAGTGCCAGTTGCTGTTTTTTTGCCTATTTTTGGTTTTCCAGAATATCAGTACCAAACGAAGTCCAAATGCCACGAAACTTTTTGGAGATTTTTTTCTAGACATAACAAGTACCGGAAGCTTTGGGAGAGGGCCAGAAGATGAAGCAGTGGCCCATGAGGCACCACGGCGCGCCCCAGGGGGGCGCCCTGGTGGCTCGTGGGGCCCACACAACTCCGTTTGACCTAATTCCTCCACTATAAATTCTCTAAATTCGGGAAACCAACAGGGGAGTCCACGAAATACATTTTCCGCCGCCGCAAGCTTCTGTTCTCGAGAGATCCCATCTGGAGGCCTTTTCCGGTACTCCGCCGGAGGGGGAATCGATCACGGAGGGGCTCTCCATCAACCTTGCTGGCCTTCCGATGATGCGTGAGTAGTTTACCACAGACCTTCGGGTCCATAGTTAGTAGCTAGATGGCTTCTTCTCTCGTTTTAATCTTCAATACAATGTTCTCCTCGATGTTCTTGGAGTTCTATCCGATGTAATCACTTTTTGCGGTGTGTTTGTTGGGATCCGATGAATTGTGAGTTTATGATCAGATTATTTATGAATATTATTTGAGTCTTCTCTGAACTCTTTTATGCATGCTTATTATGGCTTCGTATTTCTCTCCGATCTATTGATTTGGTTTGGCCAACTAGATTGATTTATCTTGCAATGGGAAAGGTGCTTTGTAATGGGTTCGATCTTGCGGTGCTCAATCCCAGTGACAGAAAGGGACATGACACGTATGTATCATTGCTATTAAGGGTAAAAAGATGGGGTTTATTCATATGTGAGTTTACTTTGTCTACATCATGTCATCTTGCTTAAGGCGTTACTCCGTTCTTTATGGACTTAATACACTAGATGCATGCTGGATAGCGGTCGATGTGTGGAGTAATAGTAGTAGATGCAGGCAGGAGTCGGTCTACTTGTCTCGGACGTGATGCATATATAGATGATCATTGCCTTGGATATCGTCATGATTATTTGCTTTTCTATCAATTGCTCAACAGTAATTTGTTTACCCACCGTATGCTATTTTCATGAGAGAAGCCTCTAGTGAAACCTATGGCCCCCGGGTCTACTTCTATCATATATTAAAAATCCTAAAAATACCTTGCTGCACTTTTACTTTATTTATTTCATTTTATATTTTAGTTCAATCTATCTATCTATCACATACAATTTAATCTTGCAATTAACTGCCGAGGGATTGACAACCCCTAGTTTGCGTTGGGTGCAAGGATTTGTTGTTTTTTGTGCAGGTACTGCTAACGAGGTGTTGCGTGATTCTCCTACTGGATTGATAACCTTGGTTTCATAACTGAGGGAAATACTTATCTCTACTGTACTGCATCTCCCTTCCTCTTCAGGGAATTACCAACACATCTCACAAGTAGCAGGAAGAATTTCTGGCGCCGTTGCCGGGGAGACATCATCAACATCTATCAAGTACCTACGCATAAAACTTTCATCTCCTTGCATTTATTTTATTTGCCTTTGCCTCTCGTTTTCATCTCCCCCACTTCTAAAAAGTTTTTACAAAAATACAAAAATATTTTCCGTTTGCGTTTTTCTTGTTTGCTTGCTCGCTTTACCATTATGGCTAGTTCTTCGCTCATTACTATTACCCCTGAAAATTAAGTGCTTAATTTTAAACAAAGGGGAGGAGAGAATTTAAAAGATGCTTGGTAAAGGATTTGTGATGCTCATAATAGATCAACTCGTAAGCAATCCACCACCATCGTTCTTCGCAATTTTTATGTGGGCATTACTACTTGGTATAGATTTGTACTTGATACTATTACCGGAGGAAATTTCTTGATGTGTCCCTCTATGGATGCTTTCACTGCTATGGGAAATTTAGTGGGATCGCCACCTATCACTGTTAATGAAATAACTTTGACTTTGGAACATGTATGCAAAGGTTAGAAGCTATTGAAAGTAAAATGCCTACTATTGAACATCTTGAGAATTTAGATAAAAAACTTCATAATCATATCACTCAATTTGGTTCTAAGGTAGGAATCGCATTGAAGACCTTAAAGGAAAAGGAACCGGTAGTTAATGAAAGAATAGAACAAAGCCCCGCTAGAATCAATAAGATAGAAGAAATTATTAATAATTTGGGCTCGGCTTTTTCCTCCGTTAAATATATTGATAGAACTCCTCCCAATAAAAATTGCAAGTTCATGTATGTTCCTAAAACCAATGGTGCTACTTCTAGTAAGGGAAATGAGGATCTTAAAATGATTAGCGTGAACCCCAATTTCATTGATATAATTAAGGAACCTATTCACAAAAGTAAAATTCTTGATTTTGTGCCTAGAAGTGTGATGATGAGAAATACCTACGTTAAATCTATTAGAAAAAATGGATGTGTGATTGAGGAGTTGGAAACCAAGGATGATAATACTTGAAACTATGCAATATGCCTAGCTAGGGGCATAAAACAATAGCGCTTGTTGGGAGGCAACCCAATGAATAAAATAAATTTTTACTTTTTGTTTCTGTTCTTGTGTGTTTGCACAATTATGCTACTGTTATGATTGAGTTTTTATGTTTTAATTAGTGTTTGTGCCAAGTAAAGCCTTTGGGATGATTTGGAAGATAGTATAATTGATGTTGTTTGGAAAACAGAAAATTTTGCGTCCAGTGCTGGAATTTTAGTTCTGTACTGCAGAGTCAGAAAAATCTGAAATTTGTACACAGTATTGGTATATGAATTTCCCACGTTGTCCTAAATTTTGAGAATTTTTAGAGTTACAGAAGTATATCTTTTAAATAGATCTCTGCAGACTGTTCTGTTTTTGACAGATTCTGTTTTTGATGCATTGCTTGCTTGTTTTGATGAAACTATGGATTGTATCGGGGGGTATAAGCCATGGAGAAGTTAGAATACAGTAGGTATAATGCAAAAATAAAATATAAATGGGTTTGCAACAGTACTTAAAGTTGTGATTTGTTTTGTTATACTAACGGATCTCACGAAGGTTTTGTTGAGTTTTGTGTGATTGAAGTTTTCAAGTTTTGGGTGAGATCACGATGGATGAAGGAATAAGGAGTGGCAAGAGCCTAAGCTTGGGGATACCCAAGGCACCCCAAGGTAATATTCAAGGAAGACTCAAGCGTCTTGCCACTCATGATAATCGGTAATTTCACTTGGAGCTATATTTTTATTCGTCACATGATATGTGTTTTGTTTGGAGCGTCGTGTATTATATGAGTCTTTGCTTTGTTTGCTTTTTAGTTTGTCATAGTCATCCTTGCTGGACACACCTATTTGAGAGAGCCACGCGTTTATCATAATTTGTTAGAATACTCTATGTGCTTCACTTAAATTTTTTGAGTCTGCAGTTGCTCTAGTGCTTCACTTAAAACTTTTTGAGCACGGCGGTGGCTATATTTTGAAGAAATATTTGAACTCCCATGGTTCACTTATATTATTTTGAGAGTTGTTAAGATTAAAAAATTTAAGAAATATTTGCACTCTCATGCTTCACTTATATCTTTTTGAGAGTTGATAATAGTAATGGTAATTTGCACAAGATATGAATTTGGTCCCAAAGTGATGAATATTTTAGAGGGATATAATAAAAACTTTCATATATATCATTGGATATGATAAGTGTGATTCCTTGCAATAGTTTTGCGATATGGAGATGATGATATGTGAGTCATGTTAGTGAGTAATTGTGATTTAGTAAGAATATTAGTGTTAAGGTTTGTGATTCCCTATGCATGCACATTAAGTCAATAGTTATGCAAAGAAATTATATCCTACTTATGGTGCATTATTCGTTGTTAGTTATGTTCAATGCATGTTTATGACCGTTTTCGCTTTTTGGTTGGTTGCTTCTCAATCTATTTGCTAGCCTTCATTTGTACTAAGCGGGGATACTGCTTGTGCATCCAAACTCCTTAAACCCAAGTTGTGCCAAATGAGTCCACCATATCTACCTTTATGCGGTATTTCCATGCCGTTCCAAGTAAATTTGCGTGTGCCAACTCTAATTTTTCAAAATAATTTTTCCGTTTTGTGTGCCCGTACCGCTCATGAAGCGGCAGGGGGTGGCCATTATTTTCCATGCTAGGTGTGTTATTCTCACGATGAGTGTTTATTCACTTGTCATTGCACGAGAGAGTGGCTGGTAATAGGGATGCCCAGTCCCACAATGAATCAAAAATTAATAACAACAAAATTCCTTGGAAAGTGTTGGTATGGAGGGCACCCGTGGATACGGCTAGCCATGGATTGTGAAAGAATGGTGGAAAGGAAATAAACTTTACTTTCTGTTTGGGAACCGCCTATGATGTGTCTAGCATGGAAGATATTGAGAATTCTCGGTCGTTTTCATTGACAGGAAAAGCATGCCTCTCAAAATAATTTTATCTCTCTAATTTAAGCTTTGAGCTCTGGCACATTTGCAAATCTCTGCTTCCCTCTGCGAAGGGCCTATCTATTTACTTTTATGCAATTTTTTATTTTGAGTCTCCATCTTCTCTTACAAAGCACCAACTAGAGAGCACTATTGTCATACTTGTGCATTGTGTGTAGCTAATATTGAGTGTGTTTCATGAATGGATCAATGATTGAGCATAATGGGCTAGGGATAACTTTCTTTAGCATTGATATTTTGAAAGACATGGTTGCTTGTTAGTATGCTTGAGTATTTATATCTTCATGTCAAATTATAGACTATTGCTTTGAATCATTCAAGTCCAAATGTCCATGCTACAAAAGAAAAGAATATATGATGAATATGATAGGTAGCATTCCACATCAAAAATTCTGTATTTATCATTTACCTACTCGAGGACGAGCAGGAATTAAGCTTTGGGATGCTGATACGTCACCAACGTATCTATAATTTTTTATTGTTCCATGCTATTATATTATCAATCTTGGATGTTTTTATATACATTTACAACAATTATATATCATTTTTTGGGACTAACCTATTGACTTAGTGCCTAGTGCGAGTTGCTATTTTTTTGCCTGTTTTTTGTTTTCCAGAATATCAGTACCAAACGAAGTCCAAATGCCACGAAACTTTTTGGAGATTTTTTTCTGGACATAACAAGTACTGGAAGCTTCGGGAGAGGGCCATAAGATGAAGCAGTGGCCCACGAGGCACCACGACGCGCCCTGGTGGCTCGTGGGGCCCACACAGCTCCGGTTGACCAAATTCCTCCACTATAAATTCTCTAAATTCGGGAAACCAACAGGGGAGTCCACGAAATACTTTTTCTGCCGCCGCAAGCTTCTGTTCTCGAGAGATCCCATCTGGAGGCCTTTTCCGGTACTCCACCGGAGGGGGAATCGATCACGGAGGGGCTCTCCATCAACCTTGCTGCCCTTCCGATGATGCGTGAGTAGTTTACCACAGACCTTCGGGTCCATAGTTAGTATCTAGATGGCTTCTTCTCTCTTTTTGATCTTCAATACAATGTTCTCCTCGATGTTCTTGGAGTTCTATCCGATGTAATCACTTTTTGCGGTGTGTTTGTTGGGATCCGATGAATTGTGAGTTTATGATCAGGTTATCCATGAATATTATTTGTGTCTTCTCTGAACTCTTTTATGCATGATTATTATAGCTTCATATTTCTCTCCGATCTATTGATTTGGTTTGGCCAACTAGATTGATTTATCTTGCAATGGGAGAGGTGCTTTGTAATGGGTTCGATTTTGTGGTATTCAATCCCAGTGAAAGAAAGGGACATGACACGTATGTATCGTTGCTATTAAGGGTAAAAAGATGGGGTTTATTCATACGTGAGTTTACTTTGTCTACATCATGTCATCTTGCTTAAGGCGTTACTCCGTTCTTTATGGACTTAATACACTAGATGCATGCTGGATAGCGGTCGATGTGTGGAGTAATAGTAGTAGATGCAGGCAGGAGTCGGTCTACTTGTCTCGGACGTGATGCCTATATACATGATCATTGCCTTGGATATCGTCATGATTATTTGCTTTTCTATCAATTGCCCAACAGTAATTTGTGTACCCACCATATGCTATTTTCATGAGAGAAGCCTCTAGTGAAAACTATGGCCCCCAGGTCTACTTCTATCATATACTAAAAATCCTAAAAATACCTTGCTGCACTTTTACTTTATTTATTTTATTTTATATTTTAGTTCAATCTATCTATCTATCACATACAATTTAATCTTGCAATTAACCGCCGAGGGATTGACAACCCCTTGTTTGCGTTGGGTGCAAGGATTTGTTGTTTTGTGTGCAGGTACTGCTAACGAGGTGTTGTGTGATTCTCCTACTGGATTGATAACCTTGGTTTCATAACTAAGGGAAATACTTATCTCTACTGTACTGCATCTCCCTTCCTCTTCAGGGAATTTCCAACGCAGCTCACAAGTAGCAGTAGCATAGACAACCGAAGACACGAAGAGTGGCGTAATCTGGTGGAGAGTCATATAAGCGGATATACGATATAGCGAAGTCGATGGCTTGGGAAGGGCATATGTTGACGAGGTGGGTGGCTGTTGCAAGTGCCTCTGCCCAATAGGAGGGTGGCATGGATGACTGAAAAAGAAGGGTCCGGACCACGTCATTGATCGTACGAATGGCGCGTTCGGCCTTGCCGTTTTGGGCAGAGGTGTACGGACATGAGAGGCGGAGACGAATACCGTTAGAGGAGAAGAAGGTGGTGACTGTGGAGTTGATGAACTCAGTGCCATTGTCAGCTTGCATGGCAACAATGGGACGAGAAAATTGTGTCTGGATATATGCAACAAAATTGAGGATTATGGCAACGGTGTCAGACTTTTGACGGAGAGGGAAAGTCCACATAAAATGCGAAAAATCATCAACAATAATGAGGTAATATTTAAAACCCGAATTACTTAAAACTGGAGATGTCCAGAGATCACAATGTATCAATTTGAAAGGTTCGACGCTTATTGAAGATGACCTAGCAAAGGGCAAGCGCACGTGCTTGCCAAGTTGACAAGCATGAAAAACACGTGAAGCTGCATTATTACAAGAAACAAAAGACTGTTTATTAAGTTGGGACATGGTGTCATGTCCTGGATGTCCTAAACGGCGATGCCAAAGCTCGGTGGAGGTGGTGGCGAGGAGTCCATGGGCGTGGTGATTGACGACGGACGATGGGAAGATGTAGAGATCTCCTTGGCTATTGCAGCGAAGGATCACGGCCCTGGTGCGAAGATCCTTCACAGAAAAGCCGAACGGGTCAAATTCTATAGAGCAAAGATTGTCAATAGTGAAATGACGAACGGAGAGCAAATTTTTGACAATGTGAGGAAGAAGTAGAATATTATTAAGCAAGAGTGTGCGAGCGGAAGTGGGTATGGACGTGCAACCAATGTGGGATATGGGCAAGGTGGAGCCCTTGCCCACGGTGACAATACAAGAAGAAGTAGAGGGGATTAGGTGTTGAAGCATACCGGGGTCGAAGACCATGTGTGCGGTGGCTCCGGAATCCATGACCCATTCACCAACAGTTGAGGGAGTGGCGGCGTTGTTGAGGGCAGCCATCAGCGTGGTGCAGTTCCAAGATGGAGTGCCGCCATAGCCGGGAATCGGTGGTGGGTTTGTGTCGAACGCCTGTCCATGGAGAGGGGCCAAAGAGGTAAAGGCCTGCGCCGGTGGGAGTGCCGGGGGTCACGGGCCAAGGAGGCCAGCCTCGGTGTTCTGCCTAGCCATTGGGGACGCCTGTAGCTGCTGAGTCGTGAGGGGGTTGAAGCAGACCCACGGGCCAACTAAGGAGGGAGCAGCAATGGGGCGCCGACTGCCAGAGTGGCCGCCGGCGTAGCTGCCGCTGCTATTCTTCTTCTTGCGCCAATTGCCACCATTGCGGTTGCCGTCGAAGTTGTTCCGGTTGCTGTCACCACGGTCCAAGCCGCGGTACTGGTTGGAGGAGTTGGAGCTGCCGGCGCCATGGTGTCCGCCGGCGCCATGGGAACCACCAACGCCGTGGGACGGGCCACCGCTGTAGAGCGCAGTCTGGTTGCCCACCGCTGAGGAGTTCACGAGCTGGGTCTCGCGCAGAGTGAGAAGGGGGCGCGTCTGGGTGAATGACGGCAGGGGGCTCTGCATAGTGACAATGGTGGTGATGTCGGAGAAGCGCAGATTGAGTCCGCGGAGGCAGTTGAGGATGAGTGTTTTGTTGGGGAACGGAGCCTGAATTTCAAAAATTTCCTACGCTCACGCAAGATCTATCCATGGAGATGCATCGCTACGAGAGGGGGAAGAGTGTCTACGTACCCTCGTAGACCGTTAGCGGAAGCGTCTCACGATGCGGTCGATGTAGTCGAACTTCCTTCGGGATCCACCGATCGAGTACCGAACGTACGGCACCTCCGAGTTCTACACACGTGCAGCTCGGTGACGTTCCTCGCCTTCTTGATCCAGCAAGACATCGAGGTAGTAGATGAGTTCCGTCAGCACGACGGCGTGGCGACGGTGACGGTGAAGTGATTCCGGCAGGGCTTCGCCTAAGCTCTCCGAAAATATGACCGGGGTGGTAAACTGTGGAGGGGGGCACCGCACACGGCTAAGAGAACAATTGTCGTGCCTTTGGGATGCCCCCTGCCCCTGTATATAAAGGAGGATAGGAGGAGGCCACCGGCCCTAGGTGGGGCGCGCCATGGGGAGAGGAGTCCTACTAGGACTCCTAGTCCTAGTAGGATTCCTTCTCAAGAGGGGGAAGAAGGAAGGGAGAGAGAAGAGGAGAAGGAAAGGGGGGTTGCGCCCCCTCCCCTAGTCCAATTCGGACTTCCCATGGGAGGGAGGCGCAGCCACCCCTAGTGGGCTGCCTCTTCTTTCCCGTATGGCCCATGTAGGCCCATTACTTCCCCGGGGGGTTCCGGTAACCCTCCGGCACTCCGATATTTACCCGGATCACTTGGAACTATTCCGATATCCGAATACCACCTTCCAATATATCAATCTTTACCTCTCGGACATTCCGAGACTCCTCGTCATGTCCGTGATCTCATCCGGGACTCCAAACAATATTCGGTCACCAATCACATAACTCATATAATACTATATCGTCATCGAACCTTAAGTGTGCGGACCCTACGGGTTCGGGAATGATGTAGACATGACCGAGACGACTCTCCGGTCAATAACCAACAGCGGAACCTGGATGCTCATATTGGTTCCTACATATTCCACGAAGGTCTTTATCGGTGAACCTCATATGACAACATACGTTGTTCCCTTTGTCCCGCGGTATGTTACTTGCCCGAGATTCGATCGTCGGTATCTCGATACCTAGTTCAATCTCGTTACCGGAAAGTCTCTTTACTCGTTCCGTAATACGTCATCTTGCAACTAACTCTTTAGTCACGGTGCTTGCAAGGCTTCTGTGATGTTGTATTACCGAGAGGGCCCAGAGATACCTTTCCGATAGTCGGAATGACAAATCCCAATCTTGATCCATGCCAACTCAACAAACACTTTCGGAGATACCTGTAGTGCACCTTTATAATCACCCAGTTACGTTGTGACGTTTGATACACTCAAAGTATTCCTACGGTATCCGGGAGTTGCATGATCTCATGGTCAGAGGAACATGTATTTGACATAGTGAAAGCAGTAGCAATAAACTGAACGATCATATGCTATGCTAACGGTTGGGTCAAGTCCATCACATCATTCTCCTAATGATATGATCCCGTTATCAAATGACAACTCATGTCTATGGTTAGGAAACTATAACCATCTTTGATCAACGAGCTAGTCTAGTAGAGGCATACTAGGGACACATTATTCGTTTATCTATTCACACATGTATTAAGTTTCCGGTCAATACAATTCTAGCATGAATAATAAACCATTATCATGAACGGAGAAATATGATAATAAACACTTTATTAATTGCCTCTAGGGCATATTTCCAACAGTCTCCCACTTGCACTAGAGTCAATAATCTAGTTTACATCTCCATGTAATTAACATCCAATCAGTTCTAGGGCTGATCATGTTTTGCTTGTGAGAGAGGTTTTTAGTCAACGGGTCTGCAATATTCAGTTCCGTGTGTTCTTGGAAAATCTCTATGTCATATGTAGATGCTGCTACCACACTCTGCTTGGAGCTACTCCAAAACCGACTGTCCCACTTTACGTATCCGGTCTGAGACTCATAGTCTTCCGGATCGGTGTTTAAAGCTTGCATCGATGTAACCCTTTACGACGAACTCTTTATCACCTCTATTCCCGAGAAATTCTTCCTTAGTCCTTTTCAGGTACTTCAGGATATTCTTGACCGCTGTCCAGTGATCTACTCCTGGATCACTTTGGTACCTTCCCACCAAGCTAATAGCGAGGCATACATCAGGTCTAGTACACAGCATGGCATACAAAATAGAGCCTATGGCTGAGGCATAGGGGATGACACTCATCTTCTCTTTGTCTTCTACCGTGGTCGGGCTTTGAGTCTTACTCAATCTCACACCTTGCAATACAGGCAAGAACCCTTTCTTTGACTGATCCATTTTGAACTTCTTCAAAATCTTGTCAAGGTATGTGCTTCGTGAAAGTCCTATGAGGCGTCTCAATCTATCTCTATAGATTTTGATGCCTAACATGTAAAACAACCTTTACCTAGATTTTCAAGTCTTACTCCACTTCACACCAGGCAAGAACTCATTTCTTTGACTTGATCCTATTTTGAACTTCTTCAAAAAACTCATCAAGATGTGTGAACTTTTATCAGGCGTTTTGATCTGTCTCCATAGATCTCGATGCCCAATCTGTGGATAACTCAAAAACAGGTTTTTATTGAAAACCTCCTTTCAATTCTTTATGCTTTCCAGAAATTCTACATCATTTCCAATCAACAATATGTCATCCACATATACTATTAGAAATGCTATAGAGCTCCCACTCACTTTCTTGTAAATACAAGTTTCTCCATAAACTTGTATAAACCCAAAAGCTTTGATCACTTCATCAAAGCGAGTATTCCAGCTCCGAGATGCTTGCACCAGTCCATAGATGGATTGCTGGAGCTTGCATATTTTGTTAGCGCCTTTAGGATCGACAAAACCTTCCGGCTGTATCATATACAATTCTTCCTTAAGGAATCCGTAAAGGAATGCCGTTTTGACGTCCATTTGCCAGATTTCATAATCATAAAACGCGGCAATTGCTAACATAATTCTGACAGACTTTAGCATCGCTACGGGTGAGAAAGTCTCATCGTAGTCAACTCCTTGAACTTGGTGATAACCTTTAGCAACAAGTCGAGCTTTATAGACGGTGATATTAACATCAGCATCCGTCTTCTTCTTAAAGATCCATTTATTTTCAATAGCTCGCCGTTCATCGGGCAAGTCTACCAAAGTCCACACTCTGTTCTCATACATGGATCTAATCTCGGATTTCATGGCCTCAAGCCATTTGTCAGAATCCGGGCTTGCCATCGCTTCTTCATAGTTCGAAGGTTCATCGTTGTCTAGCAACATGTCCTCCAAGACTAGATTTCCGTACCACTCTGGTGCGGAACGTGTCCTGGTTGACCTTCGAAGTTCAGTAACAACTTGATCCGAAGTTTCATGATCATCATCATTAACTTCTTCTCTGGTCTGTGTCGATGTCACAGAAATTTCTTTCTGTGGCGTACTACTATCCAGAGGAGGTACAATTACCTCATCAAGTTCTACTTTCCTCCCACTCACTTCTTTCGAGAGAAACTCCTTCTCTAGAAAGGATCCATTCTTTAGCAACGAAAACTTTGCCTTCGGATCTGTGGTAGAAGGTGTACCCAACGGTCTCTTTTGGGTATCCTATGAAGACGCACTTATCCGCTTTGGGTTCGAGCTTATCTGGCTGAAGCCTTTTGACATAAGCATCGCATCCCCAAACTTTCAGAAACGACATCTTAGGTTTCTTGCAAACCACAGTTCATACGGTGTCATCTCAACGGATTTAGACGGTGCCCTTGTTTAAAGTGAATGCAGCTGTCTCTAATGCATAACCCCAAAATGATAGTGGCAAATCGGTAAGAGATATCATAGAACGCACCATATCCAATAGAGTACGATTACGACGTTCGGACACACCATTACGCTGTGGTGTTCCATGTGGCGTGAGCTGTGAAACAATTCCACATTGTCTTAAGTGATTGCCAAACTCGTAACTCAAATATTCTCCTCCACGATCAGATCGTAAGAACTTTATTTTCTTGTTACGATGGTTCTCTACTTCACTCTGAAATTCTTTGAACTTTTCAAATGTTTCATATTTATGCTTCATCAAGTAGACATAACCATATCTACTCAAATCATCAGTGAACGTGAGAACATAACGATATCCACCGCGCGCCTCAACACTCATCGGACCGCATACATCGGTATGTATTATTTCCAATAAGTTGGTTGCTCGCTCCATTGTTCCGGAGAACGGAGTTTTAGTCATCTTGCCAATAAGGCACGGTTCACATGTCTCAAATGATTCATAATCAAGAGATTCCAAAAACCCATCTGCATGGAGTTTCTTCATGTGTTTAACACTGATATGACCTAAGCGGAAGTGCCACAAATATGTGGTACTATCATTATCTTTTGGCATTCGTGTTATGAACATATGTATTACTACGATCAAGATTCAATAAACCTTTCATTTTAAGTGCATGATCATCAATGATATTATCCAAATAAATAGAATAACAATTATTCTCTGAAATTGAATAACCGTCTTGCATTAAACACTATCAGATATAATGTTCATGCTTAACGCAAGCACCAAATAACAATTATTTAGGTTCATCACTAATCCTGAAGGTAGAGAGAGCGTGGCGATGGTGATCACATCAACCTTGGAGACACTTCCAATGCACATCGTCACCTCGTTCTTAGCTAGCCCTCGTTCATTCCGAAGCTCCATGTTTCAAGTTGTAAGCAACTGAACAAGTATCAAATACCCAGGTGCTCCTACGAGTACTAGTAAGGTACATATCAATAACATGTATATCAAATATCTTTGTTGACATTGCCAGTCTTATTATCTGCCAGTTACTTTGGGGAAGTTCTGCTCCCTGTGACATTTCCCTTTGCAATGGGAGCACTAAGTCTCGGGTTTGGTTCAGCCTTGGGTTTCTTCGCGTGAGCGGCAACTGTTTTACCGTTCTTCTTGAAGTTCCCTTTTCTTTCCCTTGCCCTTCTTGAAACTAGTGCTCTTATTAACCATCAACACTTGATGCTCCCTTTTTGATTTCTACATCCGCAGCTTGTAGCATCGCGAATAGCTTAAGGATCTTCTATCCCTTGCATGTTTATAGTTCATCACGAAGATCCAGTAGCTTAGTGATAGTGACTAGAGAACTCTATCAATCACCACTTTATTCGGAAGTCTAACTCCCACTTGATTCAAGTGTTTGAAGTACTCAGACATTCTGAGTACATGCTCACTAACGGAGCTGTTCTCCTCCATCTTGTAGCTATAGAACTTGTCGAAGGTGTCATACCTCTCGACCCGGGTGTGAGCTTGAAAAATAAATTTTCAGCTCTTGGAACATCTCATATGCTCCGTGTTGCTCAAAACATATTTGGAGCTCTGGTTCTAAGCCGTAAAGTATGGCGCACTGAACTATCGAGTAGTCATCTTTTCTTGTCTGCCAGACGTTCATAACGTCCTCAGACGAAGCCGTAGGGGTATTTCACTGAGCGGTGCATTAAGGACATAAGCCTTCTGTGCAGTAGTGAGGACAATCCTCAGATCACGGACCTAGTCCGCATAGTTGCTTCCATCAACTTTCAACTTTGTTTTCTCTAGGAACATAATAAAAACAGGGGAACTACAGCGCGGTCTATTGATCTACAACATAAATTTGCTAAGACAAGTAAGACTATGTTCATGACAATTGAAGTTCAATTAATCAAATTACTTAAGAACTCCCACTTAGATTAACATCCCTCAATTTGTCTAAGTGTAACATGATCCACATCAACTAAACCATGTCCGATCATCACGTGAGGTGGATTAGTTATCAATGGTGAACATCTTTCATGTTGATCATATCTACTATATGACTCATGTTCGACCTTTCGGTCTCTTGTGTTCCGAGGCCATGTCTGTACATGCTAGGCTCGTCAAGTTTAACCCAAGTATTCTGCGTGTGTAAAACTGGCTTACACCCGTTGTATGCGAACGAAAGAATCCATCACACCCGATCATCACGTGGTGCTTAGAAGCGTCGAACCTTCGCAACGGTGCATACTAGGGGAGAACACTTATCTTGAAATTTAGTGAAGGGATCATCTTATAATGCTACCGTCGTCCTAAGCAAAATAAGATGCATAAAAGGATTAACATCACATGCAATTCAATATATGTGACATGATATGGCCATCATCGTCTTGTGCTTTTGATCTCCATCAGCAAAGCACCGTCATGATCTCCATCGTCACCGGGTTGACACCTTGATCTCCATCGTAGCATCGTGACACCTTGATCTCCATCGTAGCGTCGTGGTCGTCTCACCGGCTATTGCTACTACTACTACTGCTAACTTATAGCGGTAAAGTAAAGCAATTACATGGCGTTGGCATTGCATACAATAAAGAGACAACCATAAGGCTCCTGCCGGTTGCCTGATAACTTACAAAACATGATCATCTCATACAACAACTTATATCACATCATGTCATGGCCATATCACATCACCAGCATACCCTGCAAAAACAAGTTAGACGTCCTCTACTTTGTTGTTGCAAGTTTTACGTGGCTGCTACGGGTTTGCAAGAACCGTTCTTACCTACGCAAAACCACAACGTGGTGTAGTGATTGCTTTTCGATCTTCTAAAAGAACCCTCTTCATTGAAACCGATTCAACTAAAGTGAGAGAGACAGACACCCGCCAGTCACCTTTATGCAACGAGTGCACGTAGCGGTGAAACCTGTCTCGCGTAAGCGTACGCGTAATGTCGGTCCGGGCCGCTTCATCTCACAATACCGCCGAATCAAGTAACAACTAGTAACGGCAAGCAATATGTATACACCCATGCCCACAACTCACTTGTGTTCTACTCGTGCAAATCACATCTACGCATAGACCTGGCTCGGATGCCACTGTTGGGGAACGGAGCATGAATTTCAAAAATTTCCTACGCTCACGCAAGATCTATCCATGGAGATGCATCGCTACGAGAGGGGGAAGAGTGTCTACGTACCCTCGTAGACCGTTAGCGGAAGCGTCTCACGACGCGGTCGATGTAGTCGAACTTCCTTCGGGATCCACCGATCGAGTACCGAACGTACGGCACCTCCGAGTTCTACACACGTGCAGCTCGGTGACGTTCCTCGCCTTCTTGATCCAGCAAGACGTTGAGGTAGTAGATGAGTTCCGTCAGCACGACGGCGTGGCGACGGTGACGGTGAAGTGATTCTGGCAGGGCTTCGCCTAAGCTCTCCGAAAATATGACCGGGGTGGTAAACTGTGGAGGGGGGCACCGCACACGGCTAAGAGAACAATTGTCGTGCCTTTGGGGTGCCCCCTGCCCCTGTATATAAAGGAGGAGAGGAGGAGGCCGCCGACCCTAGGTGGGGCGCGCCATGGGGAGAGGAGTCCTACTAGGACTCCTAGTCCTAGTAGGATTCCTTCTCAAGAGGGGGAAGAAGGAAGGGAGAGAGAAGAGGAGAAGGAAAGGGGGTTGCGCCCCCTCCCCTAGTCCAATTCGGACTTCCCATGGGAGG
Source organism: Elymus sibiricus (assembly GCA_039707655.1). NCBI lineage: Eukaryota > Viridiplantae > Streptophyta > Magnoliopsida > Poales > Poaceae > Elymus > Elymus sibiricus. Next base: position 162,708,012 of record CM077664.1, read on the forward strand.
GAGGCGCAGCCACCCCTAGTGGGCTGCCTCTTCTTTCCCGTATGGCCCATGTAGGCCCATTACTTCCCCGGGGGGTTCCGGTAACCCTCCGGCACTCCGATATTTACCCGGATCACTTGGAACTATTCCGATATCCGAATACCACCTTCCAATATATCAATCTTTACCTCTCGGACATTCCGAGACTCCTCGTCATGTCCGTGATCTCATCTGGGACTCCGAACAACATTTGGTCACCAATCACATAACTCATATAATACTATATCGTCATCGAACCTTAAGTGTGCGGACCCTACGGGTTCGGGAATGATGTTGACATGACCGAGACGACTCTCCGGTCAATAACCAACAGCGGAACCTGGATGCTCATATTGGTTCCGACATATTCCACGAAGGTCTTTATCAGTGAACCTCATATGACAACATACGTTGTTCCCTTTGTCCGGCGGTATGTTACTTGCCCGAGATTCGATCGTCGGTATCTCGATACCTAGATCAATCTCGTTACCGGCAAGTCTCTTTACTCATTCCGTAATACGTCATCTTGCAACTAACTCTTTAGTCACGGTGCTTGCAAGGCTTCTGTGATGTTGTATTACCGAGAGGGCCCAGAGATACCTTTCCGATAGTCGGAATGATAAATCCCAATCTTGATCCATGCCAACTCAACAAACACTTTCGGAGATACCTGTAGTGCACCTTTATAATCGCCCAGTTACGTTGTGACGTTTGATACACTCAAAGTATTCCTACGGTATCCGGGAGTTGCATGATCTCATGGTCAGAGGAACATGTATTTGACATAGTGAAAGCAGTAGCAATAAACTGAACGATCATATGCTATGCTAACGGTTGGGTCAAGTCCATCACATCATTCTCCTAATGATGTGATCCCGTTATCAAATGACAACTCATGTCTATGGTTAGGAAACTATAACCATCTTTGATCAACGAGCTAGTCTAGTAGAGGCATACTAGGGACACATTATTCGTTCATCTATTCACACATGTATTAAGTTTCCGGTCAATACAATTCTAGCATGAATAATAAACCATTATCATGAACGGAGAAATATGATAATAAACACTTTATTAATTGCCTCTAGGGCATATTTCCAACATGTTTGGTCGGAGACGGGGGTGCCGACGTCGTCGAGAGCGTCCGAGAGCGCCTTGAGGCGATGGCAGTAGGCGGTGACGGAGAGGTCGCCTTGTACAAGGCCACGGAACTCGATACCAAGTAAACTCGTGTATTTGTGTAATGCACGCCTCTCATAGGGCGGCTTGATATACACATATATAGGTTACAATGCTTGATCATCAAGAAAGATCAAGAGGATCCCTACCGAATCAGAACATATCCGATAGGTGATCATATGCCTATACAAAGCCATCTATACAAAAGGAATACGTTAACAGTGGGGGAGGGGGGTCGGGTTGGAAGTGAGCCCGTGATATGAGTTGCTCCTCATATATGTTTTGTATTGTCTCCCATTTTATTTCTGCACGTTTTTGTACAAATTGTTATGCTCTTCATTTATTATCGTTTTGGTCTACATGTGCCTTCTTTGTGCACTACATATGTGGAATTCTTCTGGTGCACTGCATGTACTTCTTCTTCGCACTGCATTTGTCTATAGTGTGAACTGCTTGTACTCTGCTTGTGCACTGCACGTTCCTTTCGTTCTGTGCTGACTGTCCAATGTTGTTTCAGCGTATGTGTTTAATGTTTTGTGGAATGATATTTTTGAATCTTTTGGGATGTATGTAGTATGTTTGTGTGTCACACATCATTGTTTGCAAACGTGTTTTTAATCACCTTGAATTGAACATACTTGTCTGAATACAAACTCCTTAACTAGTGCTGAAGTTCAGTGGCATTTTTCTGTTCGCAAACTAGCAAGCTTGTTGGAGCTGACATAAGCAAAACCTAGCAACAGGAAACAAGGGACAACACAATTTAAGCAAAATGAAACTAAACCTAGCACCTCTCAGACTTCTTTTGTTTGCTCATTTCTAGTTGCTATATGGAATTACATCCTTGTTCTTCTTCTTCTTTTATTTTTCTTCCTTTGCCCTCTGTAGTCCCATGACGATATCATCGATGCATTTCCATGAATCATAGCTGGCGAATGCATCTATTGTTGCGTACTTGATAAGCTTGTCTGGCAGCGGGCAGAACCCCCACAAAGTATGGTCTTCCTGACGGTTGATTTTGTTCTTCATGTCCATGTAGTGATTGTCGATCACCCTGCTAGCAACATCAGCCAAAGAGTCATATTTCTTTTTGTTGTATGGACTCTCCATTCCACTTGAATATCAATGTAGTTGTCGGAGTTGATCTCCAAGCCAGATAGCTTCAATCTTCTTTTGTCTCCTTGAATGGCGAATCCGACGAAGGTGTATTCTTTATTCATGAGGAATTCCTACAGTTCCAGGGGCCTGCAAGTTGTTGGTATAGACAGAATATGAGTGTTGTTTATAGTGAGACTATACAAGTTATTCAGTACCACCAAAGGCCATGCAATGCTTTAAAGTAGTGAGAATCCAGGTTTCTTTATCCATCTATAAATTATATATGTATCATTCTATAAGGGCATTTGCGATGAAGAAAATTAAAAATCGAAATTGACAACCAATACTACAGATTGATAATCATTCTCACCTGTCTTTAGCCGCAGAGATGTGGTAGACAAGGCATTCGTGTTCTACGCATAGCTGGAGGACAACTGCCTTCTATGGCTCCTCGTAGTGCGTTTACTCGACATCAACGCCGAAGGTTTTGACGGGCATGCCGCTGAGCTTCCTCCTGAGCGTGGACAACATCTTGTCCACGTCGCGACCCTTGCTTGTGCAGACGACATGGAGCTTGTGGTTGCCGTGGAGTTCGACGTCATGGAGCTCCCTGGTGTACCTGCGGCGCCGCTTGTACAGAGGTGCATCGGCCATGGCTGTCCTCTGCTCTCTCGCGTTTGTTTTGGAGAGAGAGGTTGATGAAAGAGAGCGGGTGAAGAAGCGGCAATGGGTATTTTGGGGACGAATGAAGTTCTTCTGAATGGGGTTTTCTATGGCGGTTTGCTACAGGACGTGGAGGGGTGGTGGTGTGGGATATTTCGTGGCAACTACAGAGTGGCTCTGCGTCGTGGAGTCTCTATTAGTGGCCTCGAAATCTGAAACGGACTCGCCTCTTTTTTTTCCGCACACAACTGGCAGAACTGGCATTTTTGTGTTTGGTGTTTTTCATACTAATTGCACCGCTTGGAAAATATAAAATGACTACCTATGTTGAGAAACTGCACTGCATGTAACTATTTTTTTGAAGTACACTGCATTAGATCAGATACCAAATTTCATAGAATGTAAGTGCACTGCTTTTTTCATGGACTGGAATTTATTTTTTAATTTTTATAAATAATAGCGATCTAAATTTGTGGGTCTGCAATCTTGTAGGTAACCGCACTACAATTTAGTTGAAAACGGACTGCAATGCGAAAGAAACTGACCGCACTTCTTGCTTCAGCCTAACGCACTGCATTGTTTGATCCTGCGGACTGCATCCCTGCTGTGACTTTGCAGCTTCCTGCATCTTTTATGTGAGTGAACTGCAGTTGCTCGCTTGGAGTGAGGGTGGGGGTGGGGGTTGGGGAGGGGGGCGGGAATACCAGCACACATTTTTTGTGGTTATTCGTTTTTTAAAAAGTTTTTTATTTTGTTGTTGGTGATAAACGCATTGTAATGCCTCTCTCATTTTTTTCGAGTCTTTGTTCTCTTTAGTAGGCCGTGGAATGTGATAATGTGTTTGGCCTGTTGGGGAGTAAGTCATATCCGGCCCAAGTAGGCCTGCCTGCACGGCTGTTTCGCTCTGTGTAGTGGGTATGCACTAAAGTTTACTCCCACCTCGCTTGCTGAGAGCGCGCAGGACCGATTTATAAACCCTGGCGAGGAACTCCTCTTGACACTTATATTGGCACTTACACACGGCGCTGGCTGCCACGCCTTTCTAACATGTTGGCCCTTGTGCTCCTCGCCCGATGCATAGTGGCTCAGAACTGACTCGCCTCTGTGGGCGCAGACTTAGTACGAGACTGGCTGTGGCGATGATGCAGCTGGGCGGTCACTCTTTTTTTTGGTATGCAATTAATTTTCCATACTCTTTGTACCTTTTTAAATTGTCTCGGATATGTTTGTGTACTGCTTTAACCAACGTTGCGCACTGTACTGCATGTACAATACTTCTGAGCACTTCATTTAAGCAGGTACTGCACTGCACGTATCCATCTTTGTGCACTGCGTTAGTTAATCTTGTGAACTGCATGCACCTTTCTGCAGAACTGTTTAATCGTTTGTTGAATTATGTATTTAATATATATATATATATATATATATATATATATATATATATATATATATATATATATATATATATATATGAGGTGCGTTTGCGGGGTGTGTGACATAGGAGTCCATTGAGCAGTCCGCAACATCATTTTTTGTGTCTTCCCTTTTTCTGTGTAATGTTAGTTTTATCGATTGTCCTCTTTTTTGGGGTAACATAACTTTCATTAATTCTTCTGTTTTTTTCCCGGTGTGCCTAGACCTTTTGCATTCCTCTTCTATATATTTATAACTCTCCTTTACAGTTCATTTCCCCTATAGCCGCATCTACTCTCCTTTCCAAAGCGCCCTTTGTTTCTTTTCGGTTTCTAGGGTTTTTTTTGCCATGGCACCAGGCCCCTGTGCGAAACTCTCCTGCCGCGGCCATGGTTGTGGTGTGCCGATGCAGTGCGACTGCTCAGCTTGCAGTGAGGCCCGGCGTGCTCGTCGGAGGGGCAAGGTCTTGTGCCGATCTGGGCGAGCTCAGCAGCTTGCCTATGGCACGGTTTTCACCGAGGGATTGGATTTGGACGAGATCAATCTCGTTGAGTTCCATCCTGCTCTGCTTCGCCATGGCCTAGGCCGCACCAGCCCATTTCTGCATCGCTTCACGCCCACAGATGTGGAGACTCATTACAAGATGGTAATTTTCGTTTTCATCTGATTATTTTTTGTGTCTTTTATTATTATGTATAATTCCCACACAAGACTGAACTGCTATTATGAAAGCACATTTGCTCCCTTGGTGGTTTTGGTAATTTATGCCAACATACATGTTGTTGGACTAATGCTTTTATCTAGTGAATTTCAGACAAGTTCAACAATGGCGTGGCGTGGACAAGAGGACGTGGAACCCCCTCAAAATGCTAAGGACAAGGATTGGCAAAAGATCAAGACTCTACATTTTTGGTTTAGTGATCCAAGATCACATTGAGTCCATAGGAAAGCCAATACTATTAAAAGGGGATGAGGTGTTGCTTAATGGTCTTTTTGCTCAAGTGCTTAGTGACAGTATTACTAAACCCTCAACCACTCTCTCTACCCAAATATGTCCTAAACCTAAAGTCCAACTCGGCCCCACCGAAATTTCCAATTCGGCCCCACCGAGTTCATCCAAGACTTAGCCACTGCCAAACCCTAACAAATCGGATCCACCGAAATGGATCTCGGTCCCACCGAGATGGCCTTGCCAACTCTCTGTAATCGTTTGCATTTACTTCGGTCTCACCGAGTTTGCAAATCGGTCTCACCGAGATGGCTTGCCAAGTCTCTGTTGCCTTATTGCTTCACTTCGGTCTTACCGAGTTGATGCAATCGGTGCCACCGAGATGAGGATTGCCCTAAGCCATTGCACTTCGGTCCATCCGAGTTGTTCGTATCGGTCCCACCGAGATTCCTAACGTTCATATCTTTTACACAGTTCGGTGCTACCGAGATGATTGTTTCGGTGCCACCGAGTTGGGTCAAAAGTGTGTAACGGTTGGATTTTGTGTGGAGGCTATATATACCCCTCCACCCCATCCTTCTCAGTGAGGAGAGCCATCAGAACGTGCCTACACTTCCACCATTCATTTTCTGAGAGAGAACCACCTACTCATGTGTTGAGATCAAGATATTCCATTCCTACCATTTGAACCTTGATCTCTAGCCTTTCCCAAGTTGCTTTCCACTCAAATCTCTTTTCCACCATAGCCAAATCTGTGAGGAGTTGATTGAGTGCTGGGAAGACTATCATTTGAAGCACAAGAGCAAGGAGTTCATCAACAACACACCGTCTATTACCTTTTGGAGAGTGGTGTCTCCTAGATTGATTAGGTGTCGCTTGGGAGCCTCCAACCAGATGTGGAGTTGAACCAAGAAGTTTGTAAGGGCAAGGAGATCGCCTACTTCATGAAGATCTACCCCGAGTGAGGCTAGTCCTTCATGGACGTAAGCCATGGTGGAATAGGCAAGGTTGCTTCTTCGTGGACCCTTCGTGGGTGGAGCCCTCCATGGACTCGCGCAGCCGTTACCCTTCGTGGGTTGAAGCCTCCATCAACGTGGACGTACGATAGCACCACCTATCGGAACCACGCCAAAAATCCACCGTGTCTTCATTGCGTTTGATCTTCCATACTCTACCCCTTTACTTTCCATACTATTGCATGCTTTACTATTTCCGTTGCTCAATCTCTAGATATGCATGTGTAGAAAGTATTGGAGTAATCTTAACTTGTGCCAAAATCTGCCTAAGTTCAAAGAGAAACTAAAAACTGCTAATTTGGCTGGTTAGGAGTCTATTCACCCCCCCCCTCTAGACCTATCTCCTCGATCCTACATATTACTTTAGAAGGGCACCCCTTTTGTCTATTGAAGTGTACTGCACAATGTTCTTGTATCATGTTTTCAGCTTTTGATAGGGTAGATAGATCTCGTTTTTTTTTTGTATGAACTGCATGGTTACAAGATATGCACTGCGTAGATATGTGATGTGCACTACTGGTTTGCACCATTTTTGTTAATATCAGATATGCACTAGATGCATCTTTCCGTGAACTGCATATAAGTGAGACTTGTACTGCATATTAGCATGTTGCGCACTGCATGTGCCTCCTTTTGTGCACTTCGTATAAGAGGGTCATGAACTGCATGTACGTTTGCGCTGTTCTTCTTTTGGCTCCATTGTAGTTTGTTTACCTAATGCGAACCGCCTGGCTTGTAGGACAGAACTTCATGCTGTCTACGGGGCGAACTGCATTGTGTGTTTTGTTTGACTGTCAAAATGTGTCAATGTTTTACTCCATACACCATTTTCTCGTATATATCAATGTACCCACGTTGTGTAGTGGAAGCTTAAAGTCAGCCTGAAATTCGTGTTTACATAAGTCTTACAGATATGCAAACTGGTAAATGATTACTATAGTGAACCGTATCTATTTTGTCGTTAACCTGCTGCTTCTTCTTGGCGACTGGAGCACGTTTCTTGTTGCAGTTTGCTGTGTTGTTCTTGGCGGTGTTGCAGATTCTTCTCTTCGCACTGTATTGTTTGTACAGCCTTGCCTGGTGGTTGATGGCGGTCTTTGTTTTGCACTGTTGTGAACTGCAATCTTTGTCGCTCCACGCGTGCTGGTTGATGGCAGTGCTGGTTTTGCACCACTTTGAACTGCATCCTTTCACGATCCTGTCCTATTTTTTGGATGTGGTGTCGTCGTTGCTTGTTTCTGTACATCTTTCCCCTCTGTTTTCTGTCTTTTGTTTGGTGGTCTTGTAGGGATTGTTTCTTCAGGTTCTTCATCCTCTTCACTCTCTTCTTCTTCTTCCTCCTCTTCTTCATCTCCTTCTTCTTCATAAGCCGCATCTTCTTCAGTTCCATCACTATCTTCTTCTACATTTTCATGTTCATCCTCTTCTTCATTTTGTGATCTTGTTCTTTTGGGGCAAGTTCTTGAATTGTGTCTCTCCCTCTTTTTGCAGATGCTGCAGAGTCTCGGTTTTGGCAAATTTTCAGTGTTGGCAGCAGAAATGGTATTGCTATTATTCTGCTGTCTTGGTACAGCATCCCTGTTTTGTTGCGCATCGCCAGGGCCGGGGTTTTCTTGTTCATGCTTTTTTTACATGTCCGGGATTTGTGTCTGTTTATGACATTACATGTCTTGCACCTTCTTATTCCCAGCGGCCGACCATCATTGTCCAGCTCAGGCTGTGGCTTACTATTTGTTTCAGCATTTTTCTCCTTGGATGCAGCCTTTTTTTAGCTGCATCGCCCCCTTTCTTCCTCCCTTTTGTGTTTGAAATAGGAGGTGGAAGGATTATTTCCTTTTTGATTTGAGTAGTAGCAGTGTGTTTGACACCTCCCGTTTGCTCAGTATTGTTGTCAAGCATGGAGTTCTGTGCTTGTTGAATTTTTGCTACTTCTTCTTCTTCATTCAGCACATCGACCTCCTCCATCAGTGCCCTCATACCAGACAACGCCCTGTGGTACCCGGCGTCAGACTTTGTCCCTCTGTTTGCCAAGTCCATGGCTGTTTCTGCCAGCAGTTTTCTACAACAGAATATTGAAGTTCCATCTGGTGCTTTTTGTTCGTAGTCTCTGTGATCAAACGTCGGATTTGATCTTGCATTCCTCGTGTATCTTTTCAAGATGTGCACTTCAGGTATCTTGTCTACCCTCAACGGATGCAGCATGCATATCACATGGACGCAAAAGAGCCCTGTAGACAACACAGATTTATTTGATTTGTAAGTGATCTGCATGAAATTAGTAGACCATAATGCAAGGGAGCTTCACTTGGTTTGGGAGCTTTTTGTGCAAGTGGACTTCTTTAAATTTATTAGGTGAGCTTCATGCATAACTTGCTGAAATTAAGCTTTTTGTGCAAGCGAACCACACCTGTGTGTGTCCAGAGTTTGCACTCGCATTCGTAGACACCATTCTCGACATCGGCGACCACTTGGAATTCATGCCTTGCCCAATCAAATGCATCTGATCGGTTGTAGTGGTGTACGAGGTACTTTGTTGGGTTGTCAGGGCACTGCTCTGCTCTGAATGCTGTGCTGCGGTAATGTGTCTCCTTGAAATCTGCAAAAACTGCCCTCGTGTATATTTTTGACAGCTGGACTTCAAATCCAAATTTGGTGGTAGTCTTTACATCTGACTGCATGATCAGAAAATTAGTGTTACACATGACAAAACTGGAAATATTGTTTGTTTTTGTAGTTATTTCTAGTTTGATGAATATTTTATTTACCTCATTCCCGATTGTCTCTGCGTGCTCGACGGCCTTCCTGGTCTGAATGCACTTGTCCACCTGTTGAGCAAACAGATGGATATCATGCTTCTCTTTGACGAAGTTTTTCTTCAATATACGGTTCATACTCTCGCTTCTCTGCGTGGAAGTCATGCGCGCACAGAAAATTTCTTTGTAGTAAGCTGAGATCCACTCGTGCCGGACATCCCATAGTGAATTTATCACTTCGTCGTTTTGCAAGTTGTATTTCTGCATGAGATCCTTCCATGCTCGTTCAAATTCTGTCGGCATTAGTGGATGGTTCAGCACTGCAGTGAGGTCAACCTTAAATGTGCCGTACGCCTTATACAACAAGGCGAGGTGGTCTTTGTACTTCTTCAAGATGTGCCAGCGACACAACTTATGCAATGTATCTGGGAGGCTAGTTTTAAATGCTGCCTTCATCGAGGAACATTGGTCTGAGAGGCACAAGTAGTGTATTTTTATTAAGTTGGCTATGCGCAAGAAAGACAGAAGATATAGAAGTTGACCGAACAAATGTAAATATACATGTGTTGTATTGTACCTGTGAGTATGCAGATTGGTGGCCTGTCGTTCATGCACCTTAAAAATGTTTTGAAAACCCATTCGAACGACGGGATCGTTTCATCTCGCACAAGGGCGACAGCAAAGATCGTGCTCTGGAGATGATGGTTCACTACCACAAACAACCCCAGCGGCATGTGGAATTTGTTCATTTTATATGTCGTGTCGAACGTGACGCAGTCTCCAAAATCTTCATAAGATCCTCTGCAACTTGCGTTGGCCCAGAAGATGTTTCTTACACGTGTATCTGCATCGACGTCGTAATCATAGAAGAACTCTGGGTTGATCTTCTTCATCTTCTCGAAGAAATCTAGAAGTTTCTTGACGTCATCTTGAGACTCTTCTCTTGCAAACTGCTGTTTCCTGCATTTCAAACACAATGCAAACTTATCTTATCAAAACAGGAAATAATTACCCAAATAATGCTCAAGCAAGATGTTCTGTGATGTGCATACTTGTTGACCCAGTCGCGGCTAGTATGTCCCATGAAGTGCAGACCACCGGACATACGCGACAGTGTTGACATCATCTGTGCGTGTGTGTGGTTGTCCAGCTGCATGTCCTTCACCAACTGGACAATCAAAGGATCATCTCTTTTGTGTGAGTGCAGGTGCAAAAGCATCCCGGGGCTAACTATCATCTTGTGATTGTGCTTGAGCTCAACCTTCTCTAGCACAAAGCTCCGATTCTTCCTCTGTTTCACTCTAATTCTTGCTTTGCAACCAATCCTTTTTGATGTTTTCCCACCTTTCCGCTCATATTCTGCCACAGTCTACTTGTGCATCCCTTCTCTGGAGCAGACAATGTAGTTATTTGTCTTGTGGCGCGATCTTTTGCGTGTGCCAAACCCTGCATGTCTTGCATAAGTGTTGTAAAACTCCCTTGCTTTTTCATACGAGCTAAACTTCATTCCAGCGACAGGTATGAGGTTTGGCGGCATGTTTTTATTCTGCAAGATAGCATTGTGGTAAACCATATTAGTAAAAAATTCCATCATCATCTTTTACTGAATTTGTTTATGACAGAATTTTCTTTTGTCACATTGTTAGAGACTAAGTGCACTGCTCTATCAGACTAAGAGGACTGCATATTATTAAGTTTTCAAATAGTTTACTGCATTAGATATTGCAACAAACTTCACAGGGAATGTAAGTGCGCTGCTTTTCAAACTGGTCTGGAATATTATAATTTTTCATGCCAGAAAACTTACATGCGTGTACTGTCTTTCATCCGATGGCGTTTGCAGCTCGCCAGGTTGTATTGGACACGGTGGGGTTAGAACAGAACTGTGTAGTTGAGGATCTCGCGGTGGCAGTAGCGAGGAAGACTTGTTCCTGCCGTTGACTTCTCGCCGAAGCACCCTTGGTGGTCGCTGTCTTGAACTTGATGCTGCAGGTGCACGCGGAGCTCTGTTTTGTGGTGCAGCAGGTGGACACGTTGGTAATCCAGTGTTGTGGTGATGTCTCACTTGATTGGTTTGAAATTGTTGGAGCGGCGGCACATCATCATCATCATCTTCACCATCATGGTCAACATCATCATCGTTGTCTGTTCGGACATTCTGTCCAAATGTAGTGAGCTCGTGCTTGTACTCTGGCTTGAGAACTGTTATTGGCTCATCATCATCGTCATCATCATCATCGTCATCATCCTGTTGATGAGTGCCCTCCCACATGAACGTGACATCGTCGCCATCTTCCACTACCTCTTCCTGGAAAAAAATCTTCTTCCGAAGAGTATTGCACCCTGTTTGTTGTAGTGTAGAATCCTCGAGGTATCTCAGGAGTTACCCATCCAGTGTTTCCAGAAGCTTGGCTCATCTTGCAGTTCAGGGGCTTTGGGTTGTGAATTATCCGCGGCATTTTTTGTCTGGTGAACTGAACTTCCTGCACAAAACGGTCGAGCTGCATTGTCAGGTGAAATGAACTGAATTATGCGAACTGCATTGCCTTAAAAATGGCACTGCGAACTAATGCAGACGGACTGCATCATCGCGCAGGGCGAACTGAAGCAACTGCACTGCATCATTATTCAAGGTGAACCTATACAACCGTACTGCATAATCGAGCTACCGGACTGCAATTTTACGCATGGTGAACTGCACTAAACGCACTGCATCGGCTTTAGAGACGTACTGGACTTCATGTACTGCATTGGCTGGATAACTAAACTGATCGTGGAGAAGAAGTGAACTGCTTACCTCTTGTTGCAGTGCGTCTTTGCATTTGCCGGAAGTTTCCTTCGCTTTCGTCTGCAGTCCACTTGCCCTTGAAGTCCACTTGACCTTGCCCTTCTTCAGTAGTTCATGCGCGATTTGAACCTGGCTCAAGGTCAGTGGAGATGGGCCCTTAAGAGTCTTATGGGTGATTTTCTTTTTCTCTCCACAACAATCGTTTCAATTTGTGTACGTGACATTAAAGAAAAGAAACTCTCTATTTAACATGCTACTACAGTGAAGAAAACTACACGGCGTCCAGGTTGCACTTGAGTCGGTCGCACTTCGTATGTACTACTAAACGGGGGACCCCGTCCCTCCATTCATTGAACAAGTTCGAACTCTTTTGACTATGAGATATGGAACACCATACATTTTGTTTGATAACCACGCTATACGTATAAACACATGCATAGCTTACATTTCGAATCGCTAGCTAGAGCTTGAACTGTAGTATTTGTTTTCAACATAAAGTGGAATCAAATTGTTGAATCCATGATCTTAGCGTTTGCAAAAATAATGTAAAGGGCCATCGATCTTTGTTCTGCTTTTGAACATACTATAGTATATGCAACCCACTTTTGAAAATGTCCAGATCTATTATAAAAGTCCAGTAGGAGTACAAATCATCTCAAACATAATAAAAATAACATAGAGATTCCGAGACCACCAAACGACCCACTGCCGGCAGAACGAGCGGCCGACGCATCGTTATTGCCACCATCCTAAATGAGCCGGCTAGACCTTGTCGATGATAGCCGGGAAGTCTTCGTGCACGTGCCCCTAATTAAGGAGCGGCGCCCAGGAGCCACATTCGTCGTAATTGATAAGCACCTAACTAATATAACACAAAATTTTGCCACATGACAAGAAACCCTAACCTCATCGCCCGAAGGAGATGGCATGAATCTACGCCGAAGCTCCATTGACTACTCCCGACGAGGATCGGAGCTTGAAAGACAAACTCAAAGAAGAAGTGTAGATCGTTGTTGCCACTATCGTACCGGAGCTGACTTGACCTTTTTGATGGCAGCGGGGAAGTCTTCTTGTAGATGCCCATAAGGAGCAACGCCCTAGAGTCCTAGTCGCCGTCGTTGAACCCTTGCATTGATCTGAAGCACTTGACACCTAATCTCACCACATGACAATATGCTGATGTTCCATCGACTATCTCTGCGCGGACGAACTCGAGGAGGATTAGAGCCCAAAATTCAAACTCGGACGAGAGGCGCCGCCATCCGACTGAGGGCTGCGCGTGCGTGGACTAAAAAAAACCTAACATAAACTACTAACGAGAGTGGGGGCACCGGGTTTCCCCTCCCCGCCACCGGTGGCCGGAGCGGCAGGAAGAGGGGAGGGGCGAATCCACGGGATCACCAGTGAAGCATGGAGGGGAGAGGTTGCCCTAGCTGCCTAGGGTCGGGGGAGTAGATTTGTATTAATGCCAAAAATGGATTCGAATTTTATTGGTATTGTAATATATACCTGGTGCTCCTAGCTTTTTTTAAAAAATTCTCAACAAATCTACAGCCCGTATGTTACCATCGTCTCGTCTCTCTTTTGTACTGTAGAAGTAACTTAGTCTGCCTAAAAAAAGTAACTCAGCCGACGCGCGGGTGAGGGCGAGTCTGCCAAAGGTGGTTGCACAATTGCGGTCTCACATGTGAGTGCCAATGCAAGATGACGCGCGTTCCATTCGGCGAGCGGCGTGCCGGGCCGGCCATGTGGGTGCGACGCAAACGCGACGGGCGTGCTGTATATGTACCACCTTTTTCTCTTGGTTTTGCTCCATGGCGCGGTCCATCGATACAAAATTATACTATGTAGAAGGTGAGGGCGGGGCTTTTCCCGCGCGGTAGGCGGGGTAGTTTCGCGAAGTTGGTTTGACAGAGAGGCGAGGAGGATGAGGAACTAGCGGATTCTTACTGCTGGAAAGGTGGGGCCGTATGATTTGATGGCTCATTATTGCTGGAAAGGTGGGGCCTTGTGATTTGACTGCTCATTATAGTCATTGTTACTACCGCGCTACGACCGGGGTAAGTCTCCCCTCCCGTTCCCCACTCTAATCTGGTGCATGACATGTCGACCCGGATGCTGGCTGTCCCACATGTCGGAGAAAGGAAGTATAATTGTTGCCGATGACCTAAGGAGGAGCAAAGAACCATGCGGTATACTCTAGTCTAGCACTGGAGTACTAGTATACTATGACGGAGGAGAGCGAAACACGGCAGCCTAGTGAACTAGCAGGTGATATGGCGATAAAAAAGCAATGTACTAGTATAGTCCAGCCTTTAGCATGTAAAAACACGCCACCGCTTCCTCCTCCTCATTACAGTCCAGCCTTTAGCTTGTAAAAACACGCCACTGCATCCTCCTCCTCTTGGTTTATCGCCATCACCGGAGCATGAGCGTCGTCGCAGCTTTGCTAGTACAATACATAGGATAGGATTCCATAGGAATTTTTTCTATGTAATATTTTGTGCTCCTCTCCAACCTTTTTTTACAATTCCTTTATTTTTCCTGTGGCGTTGAACACTCTTTGCTAATACTATTGGATTTAGGTGGATATGCCACTCCAGTCCCATACTTTCCCCATTCCTGTATTTTTAGTATCCTGGGAATCAAAGAGGCCCATAGACTGGTTTAGGTCCGGTTTTTTTAATGAAATATGTCCAAAATGTAATGAATGTGCTCCGGTTTCTATGAAAATCATCCGGTTTGCATGTAGTAATTCATTTATTTATTCTTTTCTGGGGGGGTTTGCATGTAATTCGTCTGGTTTTAAATGTACGCCGGCATGGTTGGATGACCCACTCCCGCATCACTGTCCGCGGACTCGTCCCTACCGGTTGGCGCTCAGCGTTGGAGATGCCCCGAGTCATGCATGCACATGGACCCAGATGTGCTATGTCCCACATGTCGGCGAAAGGAGCCGAGGAGTAGAACTCAGCAAGGAGGTAAAATGAAAAAAAAAATATACAGCATAGCTGTGGTTCGAACAGGAGACCTAAAGTGAGGACAGGTATAGGTCGCACGCACCCAACTAGTGGTAGTACTCCATCAACAGTTCAACACGATTCCCATCTGACAATGGCGTCCGTGCTACATCTAGCTCTTCTCCCTCCTCGTTTCTCTCTTCTAATTCTAAGAGCAAGTATAATAGGATGACATAAGCAGGCTATAAGGACTAAAATATTATATCTTTGCTTAGTTGGAGGAGAGAGAAGGAAAGCGGGCTGTAGAATAAGAGACGGCTATAGCACGAGACCCAAGACACTTTGTGAGAATGTATGGTGGGCAAGCTATTAATAAAGTAGTACATATTTAAATATTACTATTGTACAAGCCGGCTATTAGGTTGACTCTAAATGACATGGCAACTTCTTATAGCCAATTGTTGGATATATTATTAACCATGCTCTAACTCAGCCGACCCGCGGCAGGCGGGGTGGGGATTTGCCGATGGTCGGTTTGCTCAACTGCGGTCCCACATGACAGTGAAAATGAGAGACAACACGCGTTCCCTAGCTTGACGGCGTGCCGGACTGACCGTGGAGTACTCCCGACCGTGTGGGGGTGCGATGCGAACGCGGCATGATTTTCCTTTTGAACTTGTAGAAATTGTAACATTTGGTTATGCTACTGCTCCTTGGCACGATAGACAGATAGAAACAACGATTAAAAATGCTAGGGCGGGAATTTTCCCGTGCAATAAGCGGGGAAGTTTGCCAGTTTGGTGCATCGTCGGTTTGCTCACATCGGTCCCTCATGTCAGTGATATGCCAAGCTAAAGCGCGCTGAGCGGCGGGCCGGAACGACAGTGTGGGGTGGGACTCGAACGGGATAGGCGTGCTGTACTTGTTCCAGTTTGTCGTTTTGAACTTGCAAAGTGTAATGCTTAGTTTTGAATTTATACGTTTGGTTGTTGCGCCCATATATATACTGTAGTTTGGTAGGTTGGTTCATGCATCGTAGGTAAATTACAAAGTTGATGCAATAGGTAAGTACTACCTCCGTCCTAGTTTGTTGGTCCCCTTTGTGCCAAATTTTGACCATAGATTTAACTACCAAAATATTAATGCATGTCACCAAAAAATATATCGTTGGATTCGTATTTGGACATACTTCCAATGATATTGTTTTTTGTGACATGCATTAACATATTGTTAGTTAAATCTGAAGTCAAAATTTGGCACAAAACACGAAGGTGACCAATAAACCAGGACGAAGATAGTTATACATACTATAATTAACGCCAAATGAGAGCAAGGGATCACACATGTCATTAACGACTAGAATGATAAAGCGATACTGTAACACATTAGGCCACGATGCGATGTAGTGGTGGTTACAGGAGGCAAGAAGAAAGACGCATCCATCGACGACCTCCTCCTCCTCGACTCAGTGTGCCGGCGCACCGACCGCCGGCTGAGGAGCAGCGGCTTTCGTGGCGAGGTCAACGTGCTTGTGAACAATGGCGTCCAAGGCTTCCAGCCGGTCGAAGACGACAAACGTCATATCATCGTCCCTGGCCCAGTAGTGGCCTATGTAGACGATTTCCTCGTAGACTTGGATGTGTAGGTCGACGGTTTCTTGCTCGGTGAGGCGCTGCACGGCGAGCACGGCCTCGAGGTGGACATTCTTCATCGCGATGTCGGGCAGCTGCAGGGCCACCAGTGCGTGAAAGAGGTTCTCACCATGAAGGCCGATGAGGGTGGTAGGCAACGAGGAGCCTGGGCGCGCGGGCTGGAGGAGTACGGCAAGGTCGTCCACGCGCTTCTTGACAGCGGTGAACTTCTGGATGTAGCAGACCATCATCTTGCCCATGTAAGAGGCGAAGCCTTCGTCACCAAGGGCTATGACGCTGGCGGTCGCCAACACCACCTGGAGATGCTGCTCGGTGCCGGGCCGCAGGTTGGCGTCGTGGATCATCTGGCACAGCCGCCTGCCGCTCGCGTCCATCGCCTCCATGGGTGGTTGTGGCTTCTGGTCACTTTGTCTTGGATTGGAGTGAGCAGTGTTGCGTAGACTAGGTGCGTAGTACTAGTAGGTGCATACAATTCGGTAGATGGGTTGGAGTGGAGGGGCGCCTTCATATGAGAGTGCAAGCTGCATTGCATTCACATCGTGCTGGCTCGTCGCTCGCCTTTGTGGAGCCTGGAGGTTTTGATGTTGCGGTCACCCACTCGCACGTGACTATTGGGAAGGCTTCTGTGCATGATAAGGCTGATGCTATTCTCTTCTAGATAGAGCTTCATAGCTTGCTCAAACGTTTGGAGGCGGCTAGCCCTGGATCTGGCAAGGCGAGTGTGGAGGAGGCTCTCAGGAGCAATGGAAAGAAGAGTGGCGCCACAGTAAAGGCGTCTGGAGCTGCTTGATGGATGGTCATCAGTCTCTTGGGTTGTTCTTATGGCCTGGCTTTTCTTCGCGAATTTGGTGGTGCTCGTGCTCTTCCGTCGAGTTACTCCCGTTGGGGCGTCTTATGTGTTGGGTATGGTTGTTGGGCTGATCATGTGCTTATGTGGTTGTATGCTCTGTGAGTAGTCTACATGTAGTTGGTTTGTATTGGTTTTTGCTCGGTTTTCCATTAATTAACTAGGCAATTCTCTTCTGCTTAATTAATCGATGAGGCAAATCTTTTGCATCCGTTTAAAAAAAACCATCATGCTGGCTCCATTCTGCTTCTCCAATTAATTCCATCCGCATGCTAATTGAATGAGGATGCATCATTAACCGTTCAACGTTTCGGGAACCGCTACCCTCTCCCTCGTTGGCATTCAAGCCGTATCAATGTAAATGCGTGTCAAAAAGAGACTAGTCAATTGGCGTCCCTTCGGTGAGCGGCGGGCCGGACCGAGCGTGCATTGGCGCGACGCGAGCGCGACATGCTGTTAGTTCTCCGCCTCTTCACTTATATGTTTTTCTGATAGTTTCCATATGTATGTATGGAATTGTACTCCGTATTACTGTTTAATATAATATATGTGGTTCATAAAAAACTTGCGCTTGGTTCTCACCATGGTAGTAACGGTTGTTCGCAATAGTACTACTAGTATGACTACTTTTCTATAAATACTGCGTATTTGATTCCATCCATAAATCGACTGTCGGTGTACTAAGACATGGGTGCCTTCGTACCTTCACTGTGCACAGGCAGTTGTAGCCTTCCCGACGGCAGGGCTTGCCGGAGGATTACTGTGTCCAAGACTCAAGGCTTGGTGAACAAGACCATGAAGAAGGCCTCCAGGCAGGTCATCGAGAAGTATTAGTTCAGTACTGGGGACCAAGACTCTGGTTGTCGGCAAGCTACTTGCCGGTAAGCGAAGGCCCGGCAAGCTCCGCGCCAGCAGGCTCTTTCTGTCCCATTACCGCTCCACCTCATCATCGACCAGATAAGCTCGTATGATAGGTGCCGAGCGGGCAGGTAGTCAAACACAGCTGGTCAGGGCACGAGTCAGCACGCCACCCCAAGGTTAACTTTAATGACACCTGTCCCTGGGTCGTGTCAAGATAGCAGAAGGGCAGCTGGACGAACGATGCAAAACCTTTGCCAAAGCATCGCCTCCCCAGCGTAGCACCTAACGGTGCATTTAATATGTTTTTCCTACCCCGTTAGAGATAGACTTGATGACAGTGCAATCATTGTTTATATCCTGTAATGACCATCTTAGCCATTGTGGTAACCCCTTGGCCTATAAAAGGAGGCCCATGGCTACAGTTAGAATGGTCAACACCTAGTTCAATTATGCGTAGTAGCTGCACTTCCCGCACACCTTGCGGGCAAGCTGTGCTCCATGTAACTTGAGCTCATCCACAATCAAACCACCAAAGCAGGAGTAGGGTTTTACGCTCACAGCGGCCCGAACCTGGATAAACGACTGAGTGTTCTTGCATCTACCAGCCCTGCTCTTCGTAGCGCGCTGATCCCATAGCCGAACCGCAAAGGGCCCTCTCGGTCCCATAGATCATCGTTTCTCCATGACATCTTTGGCGCGCCAGGCAGGGGATCGTGTGTTACGGATCAGTGTTGGTAGTGTGAGTGCCAGTTTCGTCACTTTCGTCGATGGCGCCCAAGAAGAAGGCTGGAGCCACGACAGCTCCTTCCACCTCCAAGCTGCCCTCACAGGCGTCCGCCGGTGGCGCAGGCGGCGGTCGGTGCACATGGTACTGCTGGGAAGGGTGGAGCAGGAGGCGCTGGCGGCGGAGGCAGTCAGCTTCCTCACCGCGCTGGTGAGCGTAGCCACCACACCGGAGATGGCGCAGACGGCCAACTCCCATGACGTTCTGGTGAGCAGAGTCACCGTAGCAATATGGTTCGAACCAGTGCAAGCCAGGACTCACTCGCCGCGACGTCCAAGGATGGAGCAGCGACGTCCAACAACGCTGCGATGGGACGTGTACTGCGACAATCGCAAGATGGGCACGACATGCTTCCCCGCGGTGCTGATGGCCCTGGACGGCATCAAGCCGGCCCTGAGCATAGTCCCCATGATGTTCAGGCACCACCACCACCACGCCAACCCATTGGCGAGCATGCACCGCGGCAGTAGGTACGTGGCGGAGTTCCTTCTGGCTCTGTCAGGAGTCGAACGCCGTCTCGTTCTATGCTTCCCGCCATGCCAACCACGGCGGTAGAGGCCATGGCGCGGGTCAAATGCTTTTGAACTTCCTGCCAACCCCCGACAAGATGGACGAATGGAAGGCCACCATATGGAGTCTCATCAGTTTTGCCGATCTCGGCAAAACACAGGAGGTGGGGCCCTCACGGCGACCACCCACAATGCCGGTAGGACCAACTGGCTGCCGTGTCGGAGATGCTATGCCAACGGTGCAGTCACCTCCACATGAACAACCACTACGGCGGCAAGCTCGCTGATCGGATGACCAAGACGTAGTGTCCATGGCGTCGTCGGATCCACGGGGTCGCCAAGATCAGCGCCAAGTGCTCCACGAACGGCGCGTCGAGGACGCCCGTACGATGATCGAGCGGCGCCGGGAAGCACGCCGTCTATCAGACGACCGTGCCGGGCCGACAGCGGACGTGCCTGTGCTAGGGTACCCTGGGTGCTTACCTTATGAGGTAGGCTGCCCAGTGTTTACTCGTGAGCTGCGGCAGGTTTGCTGGCCATCCACCTGTGCTTTCAAGCCAGAGCTGCCCGATAAGTACGACGGCACGCTCAATCCGTCAGAGTTCCTTGGCATCTACACCATTGCGGTGCAGGCTACCGGGGGGGCGGGACGACAAGATACTGGCCAACTACTTCCCGTTGGCGCTCAAACCCAACATCTGGTCGTGGTTGATGAATTTGCCGGAGGGCTCCATTTCTTTTTTATCGGATCTGTGCCATTGCTTTGTTGGTGCTTACCAGGGTGGCCACAAGCTCCCTCGTCAAGCTAGCGATCTGCATGTGATACCCCAGAGAGACGGCGAACCCCTCCGCAAGTACATACAAAGGTTCAGCCGTGTGCACCACAACATTCCTGATGTTCATCTCGCAGCTATTTGCGCCACGTTCCACACGAATGTGCGCAACCGTAGAATGCAATCTGAGATGAACATCGAGAAGGTCAGAACCATCAATGAGCTATATGCCTTGGTGGACAAGTGTGCACATGCTGAAGAAGGGAAGCGACTCCCCGGGGAAGATGCTGGTGCAGAAGTCAATTCTGAAGACGACGATGCATCAACCCCACAGAAAAAGGGCTGGAAGCACAACAGGAAGCGCAAAGGCAAGTCAGTGATGGCCGTCGAAGGCTTCGGTGATGCCAACGCCGCCAAGAAGCCCAAGGCAGAGAGCCCCGGCAAGGAGGTTTCCAGATGCACTGACTGTCGGGTGGCCGCGGCAGGCGACAAGACCGGCAAGACCGATGGGCCATACTGCAAGATCCACCGCACCAAGGGCCATGACCTCCAGGAGTGCCGGCAAGTGGAGCAACTTGCCGAGAAGCAGAAAGCTGAATACGAGAAGCGCGATAAGGAGAAGGGTCAAGATGGTGCTGGTGGGTCCGGCAAGAAAAACCATGGTGGCCGCGGAGGCCGCCGCGGCAAGGCCAAGCAACCAAAGGAGAAGGCCGCTCAGGGCCAGGAAGGAGATGATGGTGATGGGGACGAAGAGGAGTCCGACAATGAGTTCCAGAATGCAGTGGATGCCATGTGTGTTGATGGCAGCGCATCTTTGCACTCCTCGCACCGGCAACTGAAGCAGTGGGTCTGCGAAGTAAATGCAGTGGAGCCGGCAATGGAAGCACAAAAGCCACTCAAGTGGTCACACGCGCCCATCGTCTTTGACGCCGAGGGTCACCCTGATCGCACCACTGCGGTCGGGTGTTTGCCGTTGTTGGTTTCGCCAACAATCCGCAACCTCAAGGTGACAAAGATGCTGGTTGATGGTGGGGCCGGCTTGAACTTGATCTCTCTTGATGTGATCAAGAGGCTGCAAATCCCCGACAAGGATCTCGAGGAGACAGGCACTTTCCAAGGGATCACTCCAGGGAGGAACAAGCCAAAGGGCCAAGTAAATTTGCCGGTCACATTCGGCAGCGAGCTCAATTACAGGACAAAAACGATTGTCTTTGAGGTCGTCAAGATGCCACTGCCGTACAATGAGATTCTGGGCCGCCCAACGCTGGCAAAGTTTATGGCTGCATCGCATTATGCGTACAATGTCATCAAGATGCCAGGGCTAATGGGTGTTCTCACCATCAAGTCCAACAAGAAAGACGCAATCATCTGCGCCGACAAGCTCTACCGGGAAGCAGTGGCAGCATCTGCTGTGGATGTTCATGCTCCTGCCGGCAAAGCTCCCGGGGGAGGAAAGAAGAAGAAGACCGACAAGACCTCTGATAAGGACTCCAGGAAGCGCACCTTAGAGTGCATCGTGCCTGTTGAGGACATACCAGAGAGCTCTACTGGCAAGAGCAAGAAAGCCAAGGCCTCTGCACCGGCGACCAAGCAAGTCTATGCGAGAGAAGATGGGACGAGTGGCACTTTTTCCATAAGTGCCACTCTCAATGACAAATAGGAAAGCGACTCATTGCCTTCCTACGGGTGAATGTCGATGTGTTTGCTTGGCAAGCATCTGACATCCCTGGCGTTTCAAGGGAGGTAATTGAGCATCACCTTGCTGTCTGCCCTCATGCAAGACCCGTCAAGCAGAAGGTCAGAAGGCAGGCTTGGTCAGAGGAGTGCTACACCCCACGTGGTTAGCCAATCCAGTGGTGGTGCGGAAGGCGAATGGGAAATGGAGGCTTTGTATCGACTTAACTAATATAAATAAAGCCTGTCCAAAAGACCCTTTCCCTTTGCCGCGCATCGACCAGATTGTGGACTCCACTGCCGGCTGTGAGTTACTCTCTTTTCTTGATGCCTATTCTGGTTATCATCAGATTTTTATGGCCAAGGAAGATGAGGAGAAAACTGCATTCATCACTCCGTGTGGCACGTATTGCTTTATACGTATGCCCTTCGGATTGAAGAGTGTCGGGGCAACATTTGCCAGAGCAGTTCAAATCGGTTTTGAGACCCAATTGCACAGAAACGTGGAAGCCTACATGGATGATATTGTGGTCAAAACCAAGGACAAGTCAACACTGATCCAAGATTTGGAAGAGACATTTGCAAATTTGCGCCAACTCAACATGAAGCTCAACCCCGAGAAGTGCGTGTTCGGTGTTCTGTTCGGCAAGCTTCTTGGGTTCTTTGTGTCTCAAAGGGGGATTGAAGCCAATCCTGACAAGATCAAAGCGATTGAGCAGATCGAAGCACCAAGACGCGTCAAGGACGTCAGGCGTCTTGCCGGCTGCGTTGCCGCACTTAGCAGGTTCATCTCCAAATCAGCAGAGCACGCCTTGCCATTTTTCAAGATATTGAAAAGGCAGGCCCAGTGAACTGGGCTCCAAACGCGGAGGCCGCGCTACAAGATTTGAAGGAGTACTTGTCTTCTCCGCCAGTCCTAGTTGCACCTAGGCCACAAGAGACGTTGCTGCTATACTTAGCGGCAACGAATCAAGTGGTTAGTGCTGCACTTGTGGCTGAAAGAGAGGCAGATGAAGAGGAGGAAGCAGCCGCAGAGCCACGAGCCGACAAGCCAGAATCTTCTCCGACAGGGTCAGGTGCCGACAAGCCTGAGATTGCGCAAGCAAGTGAACCAGATCAACAAGTTATGCAAAAGAAGAAGATGGTGCAACGCCCAGTCTACTTTGTCAACTCTCCTGCAAGGAGCTAGGTCAAGGTATTCTGGTGTGTAGAAGTTGCTCTTTGGCCTTCTCATGGCCTCAAGGAAGCTGCGCCACTACTTTCAAGCACACCCAATCACTGTCGCCACTCGCTTTCCTTTGCAACGTATTCTGAAAAATCCGGAAGCTACCGGTAGGATTGTGGAGTGGGCGTTGGAGCTGTCAAGTTTTGACTTAAAGTTTGAGAGTACCTCAACAACTCAGAGCAGAGCTTTGGCGGAATTCATTGCAGAATGGACCCCAATGCAAGACAAATAAGTACAAGAGACCTCTCTCCCCGACAAGGAAACTGTTGATGATTGGATCATGTACTTTGATGGTGCTTTCACGCTGAAAGGCACCGGTGCCGGCGTGATACTTATAGCACCCATCGGAGAGCACCTCAAGTACGTGGTTCAAATGCATTTTCCCAGGGAGCAGGCCACCAACAACACTGCCGTGTACAAGGGATTGCTTGCCGGCTTGTGCATTGTAATCAACCTTGGTATTCACAAGATGATTATCAGAGGCGACTCACACCTTGTGGTGAGACAGATTAACAAGGATTACCAGAGTCCCTTGATGGAGGCATACGTTGATGAAGTGAGGAAGTTGGAAGAGCACTTTGACGATCTGCAAGCAGAGCACGTCCCTCGTGCCCAGAATGAGATTACCGATGACCTGTCAAAGCTTGCCGCTAAGAGACTCCTATGGAGCCAGGAACTTTTGTGCTACAACTAACTCAGCCATCCGTTGCACCATCAAGGCTGGCGAAGAAAAGAAAGCAAGACGTTCGTGGTTACTTTCCGGCAGAGCTGCCGACAGCCGCCAAGAAAGTAGATACCACCGACAAGACACCCTTGGCCAGTGAGCCGCAGCCTCCGGCAAGCCAAGTCCTTGCCGTCGAGGCAAGCACCCCCACAGAGGAAGAAGTGCCTTTAGTCCTTGTTGTCGAGCCATGGGATCCGGCATGGGCGCAGCTGATCGTCTAATACATTCAGACAGGAGACCTTCCCGGTGAGCAAGAAGACGCGGAAAGAGTAGCCCACCAATCAAGAATGTACAAGTTTGTTGATGACACTTTGTACAGGAAAAGACCAAACGGGGTGAAATTGAAGTGCATTTGCCGGGAAGATGGACATAGGCTGTTAGAAGAGATGCATGAAGGAATGTGTGGCTCTCATATTGGGTCACGCGCGCTTGTCGGCAAGGTGTTCCGTCAAGGATTCTACTGGCCGACAACACTTCAAGATGCCTTGGTGGTGGCCATCAGATGCGAAGCATGCCAGTTCCATGCCAAGGACATCCACTAGCCAGCTCAAGCCCTCCAAACCATCCCTCTTTCCTGGCCTTTCTCGGTCTGGGGGCTCGACATCATCGGCCCCTTCCCCCGTGCTACCGGGGGCTTTGAATTCTTGTACGTTGCAATCGACAAGTTTACAAAGTGGCCTGAGGTAGAGCCAGCGAGAAAGGTGATGGCACAATTAGCTATCAAGTTCCACAAAGGATTGGTTGCTCGTTTTGGTGTACCCAACAGGATCATCACTGACAACGGCACCCAGTTCACGAGCCGCGCCTTCACAGCATACTGTCGAGAACTTGGAAACAAGATCTGCTACGCCTCTGTTGCTCACCCAAGGAGCAATGGACAAGTAGAGAGAGCAAATGCAGAAGTGCTGCGTGGTCTCAGGACCAGAACTTTCGACAAGCTGCACAAGTGTGGAAGCCGCTGGGTGGAAGAGTTTTCGGCGGTTCTTTGGTCAATCAGAACGACACCAAGTCGAGCCACTGGCCAGACACCCTTCTCCCTTGTATATGGTACAGAAGCGGTGCTCCCCATGGAACTCAGATACGAGTCACCTCAAGTTTTGGCCTTCAACGAGGAGGATCAAGATGAGCTACGGCAAGACGATGCCATGCTCCTTGAGGAAGATCGTTTCCGGGCTGCTGTCTGTGCCGCACGGTACCAGCAAGCTTTGCGCCGCTATCATAGCCGCAAAGTTAATGCCAGGAACCTTGAGGAAGGCGACCTTGTTCTTCGTCGGATTCAGTCCACGAAGGGTAAAAACAAGTTGATGCCGAAGTGGGAAGGCCCTTACAGGGTGGTACGAGTCACTAGGCCTGGCGCAGTCCGCCGAGAGACCGAAGATGGCACTCCTGTGCTCAACTCATGGAACATTGAGCATCTTCACAAGTTTTACCCGTAAGGCGCGGTTGCCGGGCTGCTCGGCAACCTCTTTTGTACAAGTTTGCCGGCAAGGCATGTAACCCTTTGTACAGAGCCGGGCGCAGACCCCGTGCGTAGTGAATAAAAGCTAAGTGTTTCACAACTCTTTGTCAAAGTACATATTTGTTTATATGTTGCAGGCAGTGTTGCATTACATTTTACTTTGCATAGGATGATTAACGAACCGTCAAGGTTCCAGCCTCCTCTTTTTCTCTTCTTTATTTTTCTTAAAGGAATGAAGTGTTCCTCGTGTGCAAGTATCTCGGGGGAAGTGATGGTATGGATATTAAATGACGTTCAAGATATCATTCTACGACAAGAAGTACAACAAAGAATAAGCTAAGTTGCAAAACTTTGAAACAAATTCTTTGTTGTAGTTGCAATTTCTCCTTGAACGATTTTGGCCTATGTATGAGAAACCTGCATGCTAAAGAACCTTGTCGTGATCAGCTACGCTCTTATTTTGTTTCGAGTCCACTCAACAACTTAAGTGGCTGCGTTGTGATCGTCAAGTGTAACCTTGCCGGCAGCGGCACTTCCGGCAAGCTGCTAAGGATCCGTTCCTCAAGCGCTCACGGCAAGAGTGCGCGCACCAGCAAGATTCCGGCAAGCGTAGGGTATAAAAATCATGCAAAGATAGAATAGAACAAGAGGAATAGCATGCATTCATCCATTCAAAACACGAGTCATATTACAAAGCCAAGTGCAGTTCTAACTTACGATAAAATCTGTCTTTTACAAGAACCACCGGCGACAAGAAATGGCAAGGGGGCTAGTCTTTATGATTGCCCTCGGTCCTTGGAATATGCTAGACCTTGCTAACGGTCGGGGCAATGAGCTCTTCGGCTTCTTTGGTGTCGGCTCCTTTCGGCAAGCTCTTGAAGGCCTTGGAGACGTCAATACCAGGGTTCCGATAAGCGATCTTGACAAGCACCTTGGAGAGGACGTCGCTGTAGAACTTGCGGGATTCACTGGCGAAGTTAGCGGATATCTCACCATGGTACTTTTCCAGCGCCTCGATCAAGCTTTTGAAGAAAAGAGTGAGCCTGGCGCTGGCAGTGTCCCCTTCAGTGGTAGAGAAGTGATATTCCAGCAAGCCCATGGCGGATAGCTGTGCAGTGAGGTTCTCCGTGGCAACCACAAGGCGATCAGTCCAAAGCTTGTAGGCGCTCTTGAGCTCGTTGAAGGAGTTTGCGGCGCTCACAAGCAAGGCCTTTTCGTTTTGAAGGTCCTTTGTCAAGATCTTCTCGTGCTCTTTTGCTCCATCAAGAGATTTTTCCAAGGTGGTCAGCTTCATCTTGTGATCTTCAATAACCTCGTTGTCCTTGGTGAGCTCTTGGTTCTTGGCGGACACTAAGGTTTGCAGCTCCGCCAAGGTGTGAGTTGCCTTCTCTATGTCTGCTTTGAGTGCCAAGATCTCCTTGCCATTGGTGGCACGATCTGCTTCGAGCTTCTACACCTTGCTTTCCAGTTCATTCTTGGCAGCCTTTGCGGCTTCGGCAGCATCTATGGCCTCCTTGATCTTGCTGGTGTGCTCTGTAGCCTGAGCTGCGATTGCTTCTTTGTGCTTACGCTTTAGCTCCTGGGTCTGCTGTGCAATAAGAGCCTGGATCTCATCATCTTTGCTACGAAGCTTAGCGTCAAGCTCTGCCTCACGAGCGGCAAGCTCTTCCTCATGAGCATCAAGGCCAATCTTGCGCTCATTCAATTCTGCCTCAGCTGCCGCTATCTCCTGCACAGCCTCCTCCCGTGCCTTGTCGGCCTCGGCCTTTTCCAAAAAAAATTGCTCTCTGGCCTTGGCAAGCTGGTTATTGCGGTCCTGGAGGTCCTGGAGGCATTACGCATACCAGACTTGCGTCTCCTCCACACGCTTCTTGAATTCTTCCTCCGCCTTGCCAAGGATGGAAGCCCTGGAGTCTAAGCCCTCCGTTTTGTTGCGATAACATGCCTGGAGCTTCTGGAAGTTCTCGCCCATAGCCTTGAGGAACTGCTGCTCTTTAGTCTCATTGATGTTGGCGTATGGCTCATCAACAACCTCAAGCCTGGCAGTAGCAATGATTTCATCGTCCAAGACCTCTCCTTCAGTGGGCGCCCCAATGCTTGACATCCCAGGGATGCTGACGAACAAGTTGTCGCCAACCTTTAGATATCTTCTTGATGGGGGTTCTTCAGATGTCGAGGGGTGATCGTCGACGGCCGCCTTGCCGGTCAAGATCGCCCTCATGGCCGAGTCAGCGCTTGGCGCTCCTAAGACAGGGATGTCTTCAGTGGCCTCGGCACTCTTGTTGTCGCCCTCCTCTGCAGTATCCTGGGCGGCCTCTTCATGAGCGGCATTGGCGGCCTCTTCGTCACTCATCCTGATAGCTTCATCAGCCGCAATGTTGCTGGCTTCATTGGCGGCGTCCTTCGCGATCCCCTCGATGGTAGAGTCAATGTCCATTTCGTCAGATGGAGGCGGATCTGAAAGCATGGAGAAGAGAGAAAATCGAGATTCAGATCAAGTTCAAGAAAACAAAAAAAAGATGAATAAAGGAGAAAACTATTTGACGGCAGGAGACTTACCGGACTGGGACTGTTGAGGAGGAACCATTTCTCCTCCGACAACCTCAGTTGTCGCCGCCTGGTTGCCGGCAGCTTCGGTTGCTGGCACTTCATCAGTGCGGACAGGCTCGTCGGTGGAGGCCCGTGTCGGAGAGCTGGTTGCCGGGGCAGTGGTCAACGGAGGCCTTATGGTTGGGTCTGCCTCCGGGCGCTCCTCCTCCTCGTGGCGCTCTTCTCCTGTTCCCGTGCCGATGTCGGCAATGAATATTTCAACTCCAACGCTCGCCAAAGGAAAGTGAGTAGTGGCCTCACGCTGGGGGCTGCGCCAAGGACTGACAGCCACGACGTCAACATCTGGCGCTGTGCTTGCCGTCGGTTCATCCTCCACTGCGGTCCTCGCCCTCTTGGCCATCCTTTGCGCCAAGGTTTGCTCGTCGCTTGTCAAATCAAGACAAGACGAAGCAGATCAGATATCAGTAACAAGAAATCAAGAAATAATGGGAGTGATTGAAGATACATACTCTTCTTCCTCCTCCTCATCGCTAACGATGGAGAGGTCATACAGGCTCTCAGGTCTGGTGCTGGAGGAAGGAGGTGGAGTGGGAGTCCTGTCCCGCTTAGTTACCGTGGGCGCGGGAGAATGAGAATACCCATCTACTCCGGCAGCCGATGCAGCTGGCCTCCTCGTAGAGGGGCGCCACACTCACTGCTGTTGAGAAGCTTGGCGTCATGGTCCCTGCCGCCCGGCAGTCTTGGCGGCCGCTCCCTTGTCGTCTTCCTCGTCCCCCGAAGATGGATGAACTGGCTCGCCGAAAATAGCTCTCTGGAGGACGCGAGATTTCTTTGCCGGAACAGGGGCTTTCAATGCACTTGCCCCTCAGCAGCCTCTTCGCCTTGTTCCTCGGCAGGCTCTTCTTGCTCTCTGACAGGCTCTTCTGGCGGCTCATTTGCTGGTTCATTTTCAGCTTCCTCATCAACATCGGCTGCCGCGGATCCAGAGCCGCCAACGCCTTCAGCCATTCCCACCTCCGCCGCCATGTTGGCGATATGCGCCAACTCCTCAGCGGTGGTGTCGCGGATCAGATCTTTTTCCTCCCTGACGGGCCCCTCCACCAAGGTATCAAACCACTCCGCCACCACGTCTTCGGGCGGCTCCTACCAAAGCGCTTCGACGCCATGGGCATTGCAAGATGGCATCACTGCAATGATAGAATCCCTGGTGGAATTGTTGCACAAGGGCACCACACTTGCCGACAACTTGAAGTTACCGGTGGTACGGAAGAGCTGGTGGCAGAGGACTGTATGCTGCAACACCGTCAGGTTGGCATGAAGCCCAGTCCACACCCGCATGATATCAGCTGCGTTTTTGTAGTCTCAGGAGTGTCTTCCCTTGTTCTGAAGGGGAGCGATGCAATGATGAAGGAAATCGGCCCCCACCATCTCTATGGTGAGGCTGGCAGCCCTGAGGCGAAGGATGCGAGTCGTGGCGATTGTGAGCTTGTTGTCGTTGGCATCAAGATAGCTCCAATCCTTGCCATGCTCCACTCTTGTCGTACTGGGCTTGCAAAAATCTGGGAAGTTAGCATCTTTGATCCAGCACCATTCTGCGGGCCACTCATTCCACTTCAAGTGAAGCTTCCCTGGGAGATAGACTTCTTTGTCTCTAGGGATCCAAGTGATGCCGCCAAAGAGGGCATCTGCTTCGATGCGAGGGGTGAAATAGTGGCGGAAGAGGGCTACATTGGGTATTACTCCAACAAAGTTATGGCGTTCGGTGTGAAGTCTAGGAGACGGAACCCGTAGGTGTACATGACCTCAGTAAAGAATTCAGAGAAAGGCGGGACAAGGCCGCAGTAGAAATATGTGGTGAAGAAGGGATACTTGTCTTGGCCAGGCTTGACGGAGTCGGGAAGAACCTCTGGCGCGGTGTGAGCGATCGTCTCCTTCCCCCACATAATCGAGTACCGCTCCACCAGGTCGCTCTCCTTCAGCACCGGCTTGAAGACGAGGTTGTCCCTCCGCATCTTCGCCAGCTCCTCCTTCCTTGCCTCTGCATTTGGATCGACTACCTTCTCCGGCCTGTCTTGGTTCTTTTTGGGTGCCATGGCTACTTTGGGGAAGGGCGGATCTGAAAGCAAGCGGGGGCAAGGCCCGGCGGTGGAAGAGGAGGCGCTCTGTTCTTGCGCAAGGGAGAAGACGGCGGCGGATGGCTAGATTGGGAGCAGGGGGTAAATGAGCAACGCCCCTTGCGGTTTCCTTTTTATGGGGAAGGCACGGGGGCTGGCTCTTTACTGTCCTACATGGTTGCGCTTTTCAGGCGCACTACCTCCCGCGGCCGTTTCATTCCACCTCTCCCACATCCGCATTTAATGCACGTCCCGGGGGACGTGGTAAAAGAGAAGATTATGGCAGTTATCCTCTGCCACGCATGCCTGTGCACTGTTTGGGCCTTGCCCAACGATGCCTCGCATGCCTGTATGGCTTAGGCCCGGGGGCTCCTGTCGGTGTACTAAGACATGGGTGCCTTCGTACCCTAACTTGTGCACAGGCAGTTGTAGCCTTCCCGGCGACAGGGCTTGCCAGAGGACTACTATGTCCAAGACGCAAGGCTTGGTGAACAAGACCATGAAGAAGACCTCCAGGTAGGTCATTGAGAAATACTAGTTTAGTAATGGGGACCAATAGTTCAGTACTGGGGACCAAGACTCTTGTTGCCGGCAAGCTCCGTGCCAGCAGGCTCTTTCTGTCCCATTACCGCTCCACCTCATCATCGACCAAATAAGCTCATATGATAGGTGTCGAGCGGGCAGGCAGTCAAACACAGCTGGTCAGGGCACGTGTCAGCACGTCACCCCAAGGTTAACTTTAATGACACATGTCCCAGGGTCGTGTCAAGATAGCAGAAGGGCAGCTGGATGAACGATGCAGAACCTTTGCCAAAGCATCGCCTCCCCAGCGTAGCACCTAACGGTGCATTTAATACGTTTGTCCTACCCCGTTAGAGATAGACTTGATGACAGTGCAATCACTGTTCATACCCTGTACCATCTTAGCCATTGTGGTAACCCCTTGGCCTATAAAAGGAAGCCCACGGCTACAGTTAGAACGGTCGATGTCGTCCCAGTGGGACCCAGGGTACCACGGCCCGTCTGCCTCTGGCCTAGGAGGCGGCGCTTGGTCCGGCCCAGGTGAGATGGCCTTGGCATCGTCGCCCGGGAGGGGTCACCTCGCGAGGGGGTAGCCTCGCGAGGCCCCTCATCGCCAGGCCAAGCCCTGGCGAGGCCGGCAAGCCCCGGATCGCCTCGTGAGGCAGTCCCTCGGGAGGCCGCTTTGCGGGGCGTGGCGCACGGTGCCGGCCTCGGGGCGACCGGCCCGTCACGTGGGTGACGCCCCGACGGCAGGACGAGGACAGCAGGGTACAGCTCAGGGACAGCAGGATGCAGCCCAGGAGGGCTTCCATTCTGGTGATAGGGGAGCAGTGGCATCTGCCTTCCCCCAAAAGGAAGCCCCAAGATATTCCCTCTTTGGTGAAGGAGGATCAGGACGGATCAGCGCGCCAGGATGGAGGTCATCGCCAAGCCCACCAGCACGTCAGAAGGAGCTACTTTGTCAGGCGGAGACCGCCTTTAGTCAGGATAAGCCTGGGCGCCTGTCCCCCTTTGAGTTGCCGCCCTGTGGCCACCCTTTCCCGCTCATATTTTCGGGGAAGAGGACCAAGGCACTACAAAAGGGGCAGGGCCGCTTCCATGTAAGGGGATCGATGGATTCTCCCCCACACCTCGTGTACCTCGAGCCACAAGCTCTCCATTACAGAGCAATCCAACACAAGCAGGAGTAGGGTGTTACACCGCACGGTGGCCCGAACCTGGGTAGCTCGCGCATCCTCTTCGTGTCCGGTGAGAGCCAGCGAGTCCGGCGCGTCCCCGCCATAGTCCCGTCGTAGGCTGCCAAGCAAAGTCCCCCAGAGTTCGAATCCTAAGTTCTTGGAGAAGTTTCTTGGACGCAGATCCTAGACTCCGACATTTGGCGCCCCAGGTAGGGGGGCTTGCCGTCTTCGCGCCTTCGACCTCGACATCGGCACTGACATGGACGACGCCGCCGCGCGCCACGAGCGCGCTGCGTGTCGGGCCGCCACCGCCGGGCCCGTTGGGGAGCGGGCGTCTTCCTCCATCCACCCGTCGGCAAGTGGGCGGGACCGCGGCCTCTCCTCCACCGCGTCTTCGCTCGCAGGGAGCGGCCCCCTTGCTCCGCGCGCCGCGCTGCACATGGCTCGGGGGCTGCTACGCT
This sequence comes from Elymus sibiricus, assembly GCA_039707655.1. Classification (NCBI taxonomy): domain Eukaryota; kingdom Viridiplantae; phylum Streptophyta; class Magnoliopsida; order Poales; family Poaceae; genus Elymus; species Elymus sibiricus. Next base: position 162,740,182 of record CM077664.1, read on the forward strand.
GTCCCCCCTCCAAGGACGACCGCGACGCCTGGCTCAAGCGCATCATTGAGCTCGTCTTCGCCGCCAGCGGAGGCCAGGCACCCCCTCGCCCCGTGTCCACTTCACCATGGCGCGCTGAGCGGCCTGGGCACGCCGCTCCCCGTCTTCTTCCTCCTCTGCGCCGCGGCCCGTCCGTGTTGAGCGGCGCCGGCGGCCACCGCCCAGCCAAGGCTATCGCGACCAGCGGGGATTCCCAGGGGCCCCGAGGGGTGGCCTGCATCCTGGGAGGATCCCAGGCCCCTCCGTCCAGCCGCCACCTCAAGCGCTTCACGCGCGAGGTAAGCGCGGCCCTTCCAGCGCCCGAGCCCGCTGGCCGCCTCAAGTGGTCCGAGTTCCCCATCTCCTTCGACGCCAGCGACCATCCCAGGTCCACCAGGGCTGTGGGGGCTGTCCCTCTGCTGTGCACTCCGACTATCGGTGGTGTGGCCGTCACCAAGACGCTCATCGACGGCGGCGCTGGCCTCAACGTGCTCTGTGTGGAAACTTTCAAGACGCTCTGGGCGGAAGGTGGGCGCCTGGTGCCCACCAGGCCCTTCTCGGGCGTTACCGGCAGCGCCACTGCCCCCCTGGGGCAGGTGCGCCTTCCCGTCACCTTCGGCACACGCGAGAACTACCGTACGGAGCTCGTCGTCTTCGATGTGGCTTGCATCGGCCTGCCCTACAACGCCTTCTTGGGCTACCCGGCGCTCTCCAAGTTCATGGCCGCAACACACCACACCTACAGCCTCGTCAAGATGCCCGGCAGCAGCGGCACCCTCACAATCCGTTGCGATGTAAAGGACGCGGTGCGCGCCCTCACGCGTCCCCACAAGGCGGCCGCCGCCGCATCCCAGGCCGAGGAGGACGCCCCTGAGCTTGCTGAGCCAGCGCCCGCGAAGAAGAAGCAGCTGGTTTCCCAGGAGCGGGCCGAGACCAAGAAAGTGTCGTTGGATGGGAGCGGCGCGGGCCCTTTCCTCACCATCGGCAGTGGCCTTTCCCCCGAGCAAGAAGGCGCCCTCGTCGACTTCCTTCAGGCGAATGCTGATATGTTCGCTTGGACAGCCTCGGACATGCCCGGCATGCTGAGGGAGGTGATTGAGCACCACTTGGCGGTGTGCCCCAACGCACGCCCCGTCAAGAAGAAGGTATGACGCCAGGCGCCTGAGAAGCAGGACTTCATCATTGGGGAGGTTGAGAAGCTCCAAGACGCCGGAATCATCCGCGAGGTGCTCCACCCAGAGTGGGTCGCCAACCCCGTTGTCGTCGCCAAGCCGCACGGCGGCAAGCGCATGTGCGTCGACTTCACTAACCTCAACAAGGCCTGCCCCAAGGACCACTTCCCGCTGCCCAGGATTGACCAAATAGTAGACTCCACCGCCGGGTGCGATCTACTCTGCTTCCTGGATGCCTTCTCGGGTTATCATCAGATCAAGATGGCCAAGGAAAATGAGGAGAAAACCGCCTTCATCACCCCTTGCGGAGTGTTTTGCTACGTGTGCAGGCCCTTTGGCCTGAAGAGCGCGGGGGCTACCTTCTAGAGGCTGATGTGAATCTGCCTGGGGTGCCAGATGGGGAGAAACACGGAGGCATATGTCGACGACATCGTCATCAAAACGCGCGAGGCGCGCACCCTCATCGAGGACCTGAAGGAAATCTTCGCCAACCTGCGCAAGGTCAACCTCAAGCTCAACCCCACCAAGTGTGTCTTCGGTGTCCCATCTGGCAAGCTCCTGGGTTTCCTGGTCTCCCATCGTGGCATCGAGGCCAACCCTGAGAAGATTAAGGCCATCGAGGAGATTCGGCCGCCCCGCAACCTCAAGGAAATGCAGCGCCTGGTGGGATGCATGGCCTCACTCGGTCGCTTCATATCCAAGTTCGGCGAACGGGCTCTGTCTTTCTTCAAGCTCATGAAGAGGCCAGGCCCCTTCAAGTGGACCCCTGAGGCCGACGCTGCCTTCGAGGACCTCAAGAGGTACCTCACGAGCCCTCTCGTCATGGTCGCCCCGCGCCCACGCGAGCGCCTGCTGTTGTACTTGGCGGCCACTCCCTAGATGGCCAGTGCGGCCCTTGTGGCGGAGCGGGAGGAGCGAGTCTGCATCAAGAAGAAGCCTGCCGAGCCTATGCCTGCGGGTGCCGCGGAGGCATCGCTGGAGCCCCTCAAGGCCCTGCCGGCGCCTGCCGAGGGCCCCCCTCCGGAGGCCCCCGCGCCCCCTCAGGAGGCTTCTGGATCTCAGCCTCCGGAGGCCCCCGTGGCGCCGCCTCCGGAGGCCCCCGTGACACAGCAGCTTGAGCCCCTCGGCGAGCATGACTTGGATACCACGGTCACGCGCCTCGTCGAGCACCCCGTCTACTTCGTCAGTACGGTGCTGTGAGACGCGCGTGAACGGTACCCCATGCAGCAAAAGCTCCTCCTGGCGCTCCTCATGGCCTCCAGGAAGCTGCGCCACTACTTCCAGGGTCACCCAGTCAGAGTGATCTCCTCCTACCCGCTGGAGCAAGTCCTGCGGAGCCCAAATGCCACCGGCCGCGTCGCCGAATGAAACATCGAGATGCAGCCTTTTGAACTGGAGTTCCTCACCACCAGGACCACCAAGGGCGTGGCCTTGGCGGACTTCGTGGCGGAGTGGACGGACGCGCATTAGGATGAGCCGCGGGAGGAGTTGTCCTTGCCCGAGGAGGCCGCCTCCGGAGGCTGGAGCATGCACTTCGACGGGGCCTTCGCGCACCAGGGCGCGGGGGCTGGGGTGGTTCTCACGACACCCACAGGCGACAAGCTTTACTACGCAGTGCTGCTCTGCTTCGGGCGCACCGATAAGGTCTCCAACAATATCGTCGAGTACGAGGGTCTCATCGCCGGGCTCAAGGCCGCCATCACGCTTGGAGTCTGGCGCATCATCATCAAGGGCGACTCGCAACTCCTCGTCAACTTCTCCAACAAGAAGTACAAGCCGAAGGACGAGCACATGGCAGCCTACCTGGAGGAGGTGTGCAAGCTCGAGAAGCGCTTCATGGGCATGGAGCTATAGCACATCCCTCGCAGCAACAACAGCGAGGTGGACGAAATCGCCAAGCGCGCTTCTCGCCGCGAGCCCCAGCGTCTTCGAGGAGCGGCTCCTGAAGCCTTCAGCGGCGCCCCCGATCGCCAGCATCCCGGCGCCTCGCGAAGAGCTACCTCCCGCACCACCCACGGGCGCACCAGACTGCGGGCCAGCTTCAGGCGCTCGCGCTGCTTCTGGTGCTCGAGCTGCAGCCAGAAAGCTGGACCGCGGAGATCAAGACCTATCCGGAGGGCGGCGCCCTCCCGAAGATCGACGCGGAGGCAGAGCGCGTGGTCTGCCAGGCCGCGCTCTAACACTTGTGGGAAGGTGACCTGTACCGCCACCGCCCGAACGTAGTCGCGCTGCGATGCATCTCCAAGGAGCAAGGCCGCGAGCTGCTCGCCGACATCCACGGAGGCAACTACGGCCATCACTCGTCCTCGCACACTCTCGCATGTAAGGCATTCCGCAGCGGTTTCTACTGGCCCACAACGCTCAAGGATGCCACGGAGCTGGTTCAGGCATGCGAGGCCTGCCAGTTCCATGCCAAGCAGATCCACCAGCCGGCACAAGGGCTCCAGACCATCCCCCCCTCGTGGCCCTTCACGGTCTGGGGGCTGGATATCCTCGGGTCTTTCCCTCGCGCGGCTGGCGGCTACCGCTACCTCTACGTCGCCATCGACAAGTTCACCAAGTGGGTGGAGGTGGAGCCTGTCCGGACCATTCTGGCAGGATCAGCGGTCAAGTTCATCAAGGGCCTAGTGTGCCGCTTTGGCGTCCCCAACCGCATCATCACGGACAACGGCACGCAGTTCACCAGCGGCCAGTTCAAGACTTATGCGCCAGCATCGGCACGCAGATCTGCTTCGCCTCCGTGGCACACACTCGAAGCAACGGCCTGGCCGAGCGCGCCAATGATGAGGTCCTCAAGGGCCTCAAGACTAGGAGCTTCAAGAAGCAGCTCGCGGCATGCGGCAAGGGCTGGCTGGAGGAGCTCCCTTCAATGATGTGGTCCATCTGCACCACGGCGACCAAGCCCACCGGCGAGACACCTTTCTTCCTCGTCTACGGGGCATAAGCGGTTCTCCCAGCTGAGGTCAAGCACCGGTCCCCGCGGGTCTTGGCTTTCGACGAGTCTTGTCAAGACAGCCTGCGGGAGGATGACCTGCTTTTCCTCGAAGGGGCATGCCGCCAGGCCGCCCTTCGCGCGGCAAGGTACCAGTAGGCGTTGCATCGCTATCACAGCCGCAACATACGCCCCCACACCCTCGAGGCGGGTGACCTTGTCCTGCGCCGGATCCTCTCCAGAGAGGGACTCCACAAACTCTCATCCATGTGGGAGGGCCCTTTCAGGGTCACGCACATCTCCAGGCCCGGCGCGGCACGGCTCGAAACGGAGGAGGGTGTTCTAGTACAAAACACATGGAACATCCAACATCTCTGCAAGTTCTATCCGTGACCTCACGGATACGAACAAAATGGAGCTGTACACGCTCCGGAGCTCCCTCTATCAGCGCTGCCATCGGCACGCGGGAGCCCCCTCCCACTCTCGTGGAAGCCCCATGCTCCGCGCTGGCGGATACCGCATGCTCCGCGTTGGCGGACACCCCATGCTCCGCGCTGGCGGCCTACTTACTTGAGGGGCCCCACGGCCATCACATCCTCAAAAGCTGACCCGTGTCGAACACGGCAGCGCGTATCTTTTCTGTTGTATAATGAATCTATTTCATGCATCAGTAAAGCCTACTTCCTAATAGCAACCGGTGTGCTTGCAGTTGAGTTTGCCTCGGGAGGCGTGCTCGCGATCTCCCCCCCCCCGTGTGTCTCACGCGAGCAGGGGCTGGGCACAGCGCCTGTGCTTGGGTCAATCCCAGCAGCGCTGCAAAACCCAAGGGACTGAGCTCTGGCTCGCGGAACGGCTCCCGTGCACGTCACCTCACTAGGTCCTTGGTGCTCTTGCCTCCTCGCGTAACACCCACAGGTTGCCTCGCGAGCGCGCCCTGCCACGTTACTTGCAAAGACTTGGTAATTTCCCTAGTGCAGGGCCTCAAGAGCCTCAAGAGCCTCAGGAGCCCTGCCCTCGGGAGGCCTCGCGGTCGGCGCCCCGTAGACGGAAGGCTTCGGAAGGAACCGCGCCTCGCGTGCAGCGCCTCACGAAGGGCTCGCCCCAAGCCGAGCATCGACAAAGGAGCTAAGTCTAAGCGCCCCTCGGGTCCTTTTCTTCTCGTTTCTCTCTCGTGGCATCCTGATTTCCTTGGCACAAGCCGCCTGCGTGTCAAGGGGGGGACCCTAAGCATCGCGTCTTAGGGAGTCCTAACGGCCCCAAGAGCCCTACACCCTCTGGCCTTGCCGAGCGCATGCTTGGGGCATACCAGCGACGGTGTAGCCCGCCTCAGGGGCTGGGTCCCAGCGACACAGGGCACGAGGGCAATGTAAAGGGGGATAAGGGCCTTGGGAGGAAAACGAAAACACATTAAGCATCAAGTACTTAGCAATAAAAGTGTTGCGCAAATGTCTCACACCCCCAGGGGGCTACATCGATCCAATACAGAAAAAAAGAAGAAAGAGGGCCAGCCGCAGCGCCATCGTCCCCAAGAGTCCGCATCGAGCTCCGCCCGCACCTAATCGGAGTCTTCGTCGTTGTCCTTGACGCGGGGGGAACTGTCGTCACTCCCGCTTCCATCGAGGGAGGTGGCACCGTCGTCGCTGCCGTCCTCGCTGGAGGAGCCGCTGTAGCTGCCGTCCTCGCTCTCCACGCAGCACTCCAGGCGGCTGCCGGAAACCCTGAAGATCTTCACAAAGAGGGTGGCGGAACCGCCATACTTGAAGTGGAGAAGGTGCCCCCGCTTCAGGCCCCGAGCGAGGGCAAAGGACTTCCACCCCTGCTTCAAGAACATGAAGCCGGAGGGGGTGTACGATGTACTAAACCTAGAGTACAAGTGTGTGTGTGTGGGATCAACCTAGAGAGCTAGAGATGGTGTGTACGAGAAGTCCCGAGAGACTCGTGAGCATAGGTGTGTGTGTGGGGAAGAGGGAGAGAGATGATATGTGTCAATGTAATGCATATGAAAAAGAGACTAGTAGTCAATAGTTCGCCACGAGGCCATTCCTAGCGAACGCCCCAATAACCATAAGATCTGCATCTGACGGTGCCAGTTATTGGACGAAAACAGCAGTAAAAAAAGAAATGGCATGGCGTTGTACAAAACTGCCACACCACGCCCCTCCCCTACACATGAAACTGCCACGCGACCATTCGCAACTGTCGGTTAGCTAGAAATACCGAAAGGCCGGGATTTTGGCGGTAGGCGGAGAGACTGGACTGTCGGTTTGCTCAAATGCGGCCGCACATGTCAGTGATGTACCAAGCTGACGCGTGTCCCTTTGGTGCGACGCGATGGCGACACGCTGTAAGTTTACCGCCTAACTTATACTAGTGTAACACTTGGTTTGGCTCCTTGACGAGATTGGTCGATAGAAATCCTGATTAGAAAGAGTAGGGCGGCGTTTTTCCCGTGAGGGAGGCATGGGAGTTTTTTTTACAATGGGAAGGCTCTAGAAGAACTCAACACTGCATTAGTCAAAGCGGTGGGCAGTAGTACTACGCTTGTCGGAGGCGTACGTGGGCCCGTGTTCTCGGATGCGTACGTGTCGGAGCCAGACGCCCGCCAACCTCTCATAGCGAACTAGCGATAGCGAGGAACCCGCTGTTGGCTATTTCTATAATCAGTTTTGAATTTTTCAATCGTTCACGTGATATCAGCCGTTGATTGCTGTTGATCCAATGGTCTAGGTGGCTAGGATTCGCATCTAGAAAATCTAATTATACCTTGTTGTGTCTACAATCTTCTGGAACCAGCAGCACGTCACTATGATCAATCCACACAACAGGCTCACAACAACACCTCCACATGTGCCACGTGGCCTCATGGGTGCACCCCACATCATTTTAATCATAACATATTGACTGAAAAGAGAGAGACATTTTGTAGCGTGCCATTGGAATTCTAACTCACGTCCTTTGCACATACTGGAAGTACCAGTGCCACATTATCAAAAGCCTTTCTACATGCTGTGGGATTGAGGAGATAGGTCTAGAGGGGGGGGGTGAATAGACACTTAACCAACCAAAGTTGCAGTTTTTAGTTTCTCTTGGAACTTAGGCAGATTTTGGCACAAGTTAAGGCAACTCCAATACTTTCTACACATGCATATCTAGAGATTGAGCAGCGGAAAAAGTAAAGCATGCAAGTGTACGGAAAGTAAAGGGGTAGAGTATGGAAAATCAAACGCAATGAAGACATGGTAGTTTTTGGCGTGGTTCCGATAGGTGGTGCTATCGTACGTCCACGTTGATGGAGGCTTCAACCCACGGAGGGTAATGGCTGCGCGAGTCCACGGAGGGCTCCACCCACGAAGGGTCCACGAATAAGCAACCTTGCCTATTCCACCATGGCTTACGTCCACGAAGGACTAGCCTCACTCGGGGTAGATCTTCACGAAGTAGGCGATCTCCTTGCCCATACAAACTCCTTGGTTCAACTCCACATCATGTCGGAGGTTCCCAAGTGACACCAAACCAATCTAGGAGACACCACTCTCCAAAAGGTAATAGACGGTGTGTTGTTGATTAACTCCTTACTCTTGTGCTTCAAATGATAGTCTCCCCAACACTCAAACAACTCCTCACAGATTTGGCTATGGTGGAAGAAGGATTTGAGTGGAAAGCAACTTGGGAAAGGCTAGAAATCAAGGTTCAAATGGTTGGATTGGAATGTCTTGATCTCAACACATGAGTAGGTGGTTCTCTCTCAGAAAATGTATGGTGGAAGTGTAGGCACGTTCTGATGGCTCTCCTTACTGAGTAAGAAGTGGTGGAGGGGTATATATAGCCTCCACACAAAATCCAACCGTTACACACTTTTGACCCAACTCGGTGGCACCGATCAAAAATCTCGGTGGCACCGAACTGTGTAAAAGATATGAACATTAGGAATCTCAGTGGGACCCACTGGAACAACTCGGATGGACCGATGTGCAATGGTTAGGGCAAACCTCGTCTCGGTGGCACCGATTGCATCAACTCGGTGGGACCGAAGTGAAGCAATAAGGCAACAGAGAGTTGGCAAGCCATCTTGGTGAGACCGATTTGCAAGACTCGGTGGGACCGAAGTAATTGCAACCGATTACAGAGAGTTGGCATGGCCATCTCGGTGGGACCGAGATCCATATCGGTGGATCCGATTTGTTAGGGTTTTGGTAGTGGCTAAGTCCAGATGAACTCGGTGGCTCCGGATAGGAATTTTTGGTGGGGCCGAGTTGGAATGTAGTATTTGGACATATTTGGATGGAGAAAGTGGTTGAGGGTTTAGGAGCACTGTCACTAAGCACTTGAGCAAAAAGACCATTAAGCAACACCTCATCCCCTTTTAATAGTATTGGCTTTCCTATGGACTCAATGTGATCTTGGATCACTAAACCAAAAATGTAGAGTCTTGAGCTTTTGCCAATCCATGTCCTTAGCATTTTGAAGGGTTCCACATCCTCTTGTCCTTGCCACGCCATTGTTGAACTTGTCTGAAATTCACTATATAGAGGCATTAGTCCAACAACATGTATGTTGGCATAAATTACCAAAACCACCAAGGGAGCAAATGTGCTTTCAATCTCCCCCTTTTTGGTAATTGATGACAACATACATCAAAGCTTCAAATAAAGATTTAGCAGAAGTTTATATGAAAGCTTTGAAGAAAAGCATGTAACATGTATGAGCTCCCCTTGAAGTTGTGAATAGAGAATGATGGTATCACATGGGAAATATACATGCAACATGTGATCTTGGCTATATGCATCAGAGCAATATATATGGCATTTTGGTATCCACATGTTCATGATTGTCTCCTTGCAAACAATATATACTAGCAAGAGGTCAATCATGTACATGAGATTGATGCATATACTTACCTTGAAGTTCTTGATCAAGTACCTGAAGAAATACACTTGGGAAAACAAGGTTAGATAACACAAGATAACTTCTCCAAGAAAAGACACAAGATCAACAAGAAACCAAGATTGGGTTGACATGTAGAAGAGAGTATCACTAGGTGAATACTTCTTTGAAGCCGACATGTCCCCAAAAGAAAGAAATAGTTGTCTCCCCATAAAGAACTCCCTCTCCCCCTGAATCTGACATTGGATATTGGGAGCAGGTTGGGTGAGAAAACTAAAGCAATCGAAAATACTAAAAACACTGAAATCATGCTTCTCCCCTCTTAGAAACATGTAACATTCTCTCCTCTTGTAAGATGCATCTCTTTTGTAGTGATGAGCTTTGATGTATTCCTCTCTCCCCCTTTGACATCAATTTCCAAGAAGGGTCTTCAAGGTTATTTGTCAAGTGGGTTTGGTCCTTGAGAAACACATTTAGCCATTGAGTGGCTCTAGATGCAAGTGGAGGATAAAAATCATTGAGTGGAGCTGGAGCAGAAAATCGCAGAAAATATTTGATAGAAAGCTCCTTAGGGCAGCAAAGTCGGTGACTCCGAGTTGAATCAATTCGTTGGAACCGAGTTTGGTGCAAAGGAACTTTTTGTCAACTCAGCTCACTAGGCAAAGGAATCCGCACTAAGATTTGCAAGGAATTTGCTGCAAAACTAGCTAAAAGAAAATAAACACACAGAAAAGAAGCAAAGAAACGTCTAGATGAAGTTTTTTTTTGAAAAAGAAACTCTCTAGCGAGAAGAGAAACATCAAAAGAAACACTAGAGAACTTCATCTAGATGGGTCGGCGACTAGGTCACCTATGTTAGAGTATATTGACTTAGGAGTCAAGTGAGAACACTTGATCATAGGTCATACTCATCGTTAAGCTCAAAATGGGGTTGCCATTTTTCCTTTAAGCATTTCAATGTATTCACATCTTGTTGAGTTGCTTTGGCTCATGTCTTTGAGTATAGCTTCTCTAAGATGTGAGCACTTACATTGGGATTTGGTGGTGATGTCCATCATGTAGTTGAACTTGAAGTGGATGCTCATGAGTTGAAGTTGGAGCTATCCTATCATTTGTAGTTCATCTTCCTACATGGGCTAGATTCGCAAGGAACAACATGTATATCCAAAATGACAAGAATGAAGCATAACTCAAAAGTTGTCAAAGGATATGTTTAGGTGTCTTGTTCCTTGTTCCACCAACAATTGTTGATACTTGAGTTATACAAGATTGCTCAAGATAAGAGTGAGATGCAATCTTGTGACATGAAGCTTGTCCAAGTACCTACAAAAAGGTTAGATACAATACAAGGGAGCAAAATGTCCAAGATATAAAATGATCATGGAAGTATCATGTATTTGTCAAGAATGCTCATGCCCTTGTATGCATCCACATGAACCTCTAGTTCATGTTTGAAGCATCAATGATGTTCAACTCACTTCTCAAGTGACAAAACACTTTCTCATCAAGGGGTTTGGTAAAGATGTCCGCCAATTGTTTGTCGGTACGAACATGTTTAAGGTCAATGTCACCTTTCTCAACATGATCTCGAATGAAGTGGTGACGAACCTCAATATGCTTAGTTCGAGAATGTTACACGGGATTGTGTGCAATCTTAATAGCACTCTCATTGTCACATAGTAATGGTACATGTCTCACATGCACACCATAGTCTTTAAGAGTTTGTGTCATCCATAGTAATTGAGCACAACATGATCCCGCGGCAATGTATTCCGCTTTGGCAGTAGATAGAGATACTGAGTTTTGCTTCTTGGAGGACCAAGACACAAGAGATCTACCAAGAAATTGACATGTACCCGAAGTGGATTTTCTATCAACCTTGTCACCGGCATAGTCCGAATCGGAATAGCCAACAAGATTAAAAGAAGATCCTTTGGGATACCATATGCCAAAGTTTGGTGTATGTAACAAGTATCTCACAATTCTTTTCACGGCCTTAAGGTGACACTCTTTTGGTGCCGCTTGGTATCGTGCACACATGCACACACTTAGCATAATGTCGGGACGGGAGGCACATAGATATAGCAATGAACCAATCATAGATCGATAAACCTTTTGATCAACTGGTTTGCCATCCTTGGTCAAGTCAAGATGTCCACTCGTGGGCATGGGGGTTTTCATACCATTACTTTCTTGCATGTTGAACTTCTTGAATAAGTCCTTGGTATACTTTGTTTGAGAAACAAAGGTACCCTCCTTAGTTTGCTTGATTTGCAAACCAAGAAATTATTTGAGTTCACACATCATAGACATCTCGTACTTTTCCGACATCAACCTTCCAAACTTTTCACTAAAAGAGGGGTTAGTAGATCCAAAGATAATATCATCAACATAAATTTGGCATACAAATAATTCTCCATTAACCCTCTTAGTGAACAAAGTTGAATCAATTTTCCCAATTTCAAAGCCTTTTTCAAGAAGAAACTTTGTCAAGCATTTGTACCAAGCTCTAGGGGCTTGTTTAAGACCACAAAGAGCTTTACGAAGTTTGTAAACATGATTAGGTTTCTTGGGATTCACAAAGCCGGGAGGTTGTTTAACATACACTTCCTCCTCAATTTCACCATTTAAGAAAGCACTTTTAATATCCATTTGGTAAAGAGTGATATCATGGTGATTGGCATAAGCAAGTAAAATGCGAATGGACTCAAGTCTTGCAACGGGGGCATAGGTCTCACCATAGTCCATACCTTCGACTTCTGTGTAACCATGTGCTACTAGACGAGCCTTGTTGAGTACGATTTGTCCATCTTCATCTTGCTTATTCCGAAACACCCATTTGGTTCCAATAATGTTTTGCTCATCTTTAGGCTTCTCAACCAATGTCCAAACTTGGTTCGTCTCAAAGTTGTGTAGCTCCTCGTGCATTGCATTCACCCAATCGGGGTCCTTGAGAGCATCTTCCACCTTCAAAGGTTCAACACTAGAGATGAATGAGTAATGCTCACAAAAGTTAGCTAAATGAGTTTTAGAGCGAGTGATTCTCCCGGATTGGATATCTCCAAGTATTTGTTTGACGGGATGATTCTTGTCGATTCTTGCTCTGACTTGAGGTAGCTTTTGCTTGGGTTGTGGTGAGGCTTCCTCATCATCTTCTTCTTCTTCGTTGATGTTGTCGTTGTTCGCTTGTGGAGGTGGATAAGGAGGTTGTGGTGGATCATCTTGTTGCACTTCCTCATTCCCATCGTCTTGACGTGTTCCACTTGTGGATGCCTCCATATCAACTTGTTGTTCACCTTGATGTGAAGTTGGGGCTTCCACTTGAATAGACGAGGTACTCTCCTTTACTTCCACGGGGCAAATCTTGCCAATGGAAAAGTCTTGGATTGCTTCCGATGGTTCTTGATCTCCTACATCAATTGGCAATTGCTCGACTTGCGAGCCGTTAGTCTCATCAAACTTCACATCTACCGTCTCTTCAACTTTTCGAGTGAAGTTGTTGTAGACACGGTAAGTGTGAGAGTTCGATCCATAACCAAGTAGGAAACCTTCATCAGATTTAGGAGCAAATTTTGAACGACGATGCTTATCAAGAATGTAACATTTTGAGCCAAATACTCAAACGTATCCAACTTGTGGTTTGTTACCGGTGAGCAGTTCATACACCGTTTTACCAAGAAGCTTGTGAAGGTAGAGTCGATTTGTCGCATGACAAGCTGTTTCAACCGCTTCCGCCCAAAAGTGTTTTGGCATCTTGTATTCATCAAGCATTGTTCTTGCCATCTCAATAAGAGTATGGTTCTTCCTCTCAACAACTCCATTTTGTTGAGGTGTGTACGTAGCCGAGAACTCATGTGAAATACCCTCCTCATCAAGAAAGGTGTCCACATTGGCGTTCTTGAACTCCGTTCCGTTGTCACTCCGAACCTTCTTGATCTTCACATCAAATTGATTTTGGGCCTTTGTTGCGAAGTTCTTGAAGATCTTTTGTACCTGCGATTTGTCATCGAGAAAGAATACCCACGTAAATCTAGAAAAATCATCAACAATGACCAAACCTAAAGAGTTACCACCAAGACTCTTATAGGAGTTGGGACCAAAGAGATCCGTATGAAGTAGCTCGAGTGGTCTCCTCGTGGTCATAATGTTTTTCACAGGATGGCTTCCTCCAACTTGTTTTCATGCTTGGCAAGCACTATAAAGTCAATCTTTGTCAAATATAACATCTTTTACACCAAGAATGTGATCTCCTTTAACAAGTTTATCAAGGTTACGCATGCCAACATGTCCAAGTCTCCTATGCCATAACCAACCTTTAGAAGATTTAGCAATTAAACATGTACGAGGTTGAGCTCTCTTAGTGAAATCAACAATGTATAGATCACCTCTATGAATGCTGGTAAAGACCATATTATGATTATCTTGACGAAACACTTGGCAATCTACTTTGGTAAATAGAACATTGAAACCAAAGTCGGCTAGTCTAGATACGGAAAGAAGATTGTAACCAAGAGATTCAACAAGCATAACATTTTGAATGGAGCTATCATTGGATATGGCCACCTTACCAAGGCCAAGTACCTTACCCTTGGAGTTGTCTCCAAAAGTCACATACTTGCATGGACCATCAGTTTTAGCAAGCTCATGAAACATGTCTCTATCTCCGGTCATGTGATCGGTACATCCACTATCAAGAATCCACTCTTTTCCTCCGGCCATATAATCTCAAAGATTTGCTCATAGTCTTCTCAAATTCAATATCAAATTCTTTGTCCTCATCATAATAGCCATGCTCAACATCATCATCATCATGCATATGTTCATCACCTAGGGTAACGAATTCATTAGTTTCATGATCATGACAATGTTAAGTTTATGAATTCTAATGGCTTCCATGATAATATTACTAATAGTTCCAACATCTCTTTTAGCACGCATAAGATCACGGAGCTCAAACAAACAATCATCAAATTTAGGATCATTAGGACTCATCTTGTGAAAAGCAATAGTCTTATGAAGAATCTCATCAAGATTCTTTAAAGAGTAATCGGGATATCGTTTTTCCAAGTCATGCCATAGAGTATAAGCACATTAAAAATTTTGCATACAACGAAGCACAACTTTAGGTAATCCTCTAATGATAAGATTGACGGTTCTAAGATTATGAAGCATGTCAATTTCCTCTTCATGAGTAGGATGCAAGGGATCAATATGGGGCACATAAGGATAATGAATATACTTGCTCAAGTTAAACTCATCAAAGATATCAAGCATCTCATGTTCCCAATCATTGTAATACTCCCCATCAAGAATAGGCACTCTACATCTAAGACTCCACAACGTAGACACATCCATTTCCCTCCAATGGTGATTAAACCAAAGCAATGGAGACCAAAGCTCTGATACCAATTGTGGGATCGAGGAGATAGGTCTAGAGGGGGGGTGAATAGACACTTAACCAACCAACGTTGCAGTTTTTAGTTTCTCTTGGAACTTAGGCAGATTTTGGCACAAGTTAAGGCAACTCCAATACTTTCTACACATGCATATCTACAGATTGAGCAGAGGAAAAAGTAAAGCATGCAAGTGTACGGAAAGTAAAGGGGTAGAGTATGGAAGATCAAACACAATGAAGACACGGTGGTTTTTGGCGTGGTTCCAATACGTGGTGCTATCGTACGTCCACGTTGATGGAGACTTCAACCCACGGAGGGTAACGGCTGCGCGAGTCCATGGAGGGCTCCACCCATGAAGGGTCCACGAAGAAGCAACCTTGCCTATTTCACCATGGCTTACGTCCATGAAGGACTAGCCTCACTCGGGGTAGATCTTCATGAAGTAGGCGATATCCTTGCCCTTACAAACTCCTTGGTTCAACTCCACATCATGTCGGAGGCTCCCAAGTGACACCTAACCAATCTAGGAGACACCACTCTCCAAAAGGTAATAGACGGTGTGTTGTTGATGAACTCCTTGCTCTTGTGCTTCAAATGATAGTCTCCCCAACACTCAAACAACTCCTCATAGATTTGGCTATGGTGGAAGAAGGATTTGAGTGGAAAGCAACTTGGGAAAGGCTAGAAATCAAGGTTCAAATGGTTGGATTGGAATGTCTTGATCTCAACACATGAGTAGGTGGTTCTCTCTCAGAAAATGTATGGTGGAAGTGTAGGCACGTTCTGATGGCTCTCCTTACTGAGTAAGAAGTGGTGGACGGGTATATATAGCCTCCACACAAAATCTAACCGTTACACACTTTTGACCCAACTCGGTGGCACCGATCAAAAATCTCGGTGGCACCGAACTGTGTAAAAGATATGAACGTTAGGAATCTCGGTGGGATCGACTGGAACAACTCGGATGGACCGATGTGCAATGGTTAGGGCAAACCTCGTCTCGGAGGCACCGATTGCATCAACTCGGTGGGACCGAAGTGAAGCAATAAGGCAACAGAGAGTTGGCAAGCCATCTCGGTGAGATCGATTTGCAAGACTCGGTGGGACCGAAGTAATTGCAACTGATTACAGAGAGTTGGCAAGGCCATCTCGGTGGGACCGAGATCCATATCGGTGGATCCGATTTGTTAGGGTTTTGGCAGTGGCTAAGTCCAGATGAACTCGGTGGCTCCGGATAGGAATTTTCGGTGGGGCCGAGTTGGAATGTAGTATTTGGACATATTTGGATGGAGAAAGTGGTTGAGGGTTTAGGAGCACTGTCACTAAGCACTTGAGCAAAAAGACCATTAAGCAACACCTCATCCCCTTTTAATAGTATTGGCTTTCCTATGGACTCAATGTGATCTTGGATCACTAAACCAAAAATGTAGAGTCTTGAGCTTTTGCCAATCCATGTCCTTAGCATTTTGAAGAGTTCCACATCCTCTTGTCCTTGCCACGCCATTGTTGAACTTGTCTGAAATTCACTAGATAGAGGCATTAGTCCAACAACATGTATGTTGGCATAAATTATGAACTTGTCTGAAATTCACTAGATAGAGGCATTAGTCCAACAACATGTATGTTGGCATAAATTACCAAAACCACCAAGGGAGCAAATGTGCTTTCACACGCACATTTCTTATACAAATGTGCTCCACCATGTACCCGCGCGTGTGTATGTGGGAAGGAGTCCATGCGTGCACCTCTTCTCTTTCGTACACCTAGTGCATGTGTCTGGGGGGGAGAGATAGAGAGAGATAGAGAGAGAGATGGTGTGTGCAAGAAATCACGGGAGATCCGTGAATTTATGTGTGTGTGTGGGGAGGGAAAATACAGAGGGAATATGTGTCAATGCAATTTGTGTGAAAGAGAGGCCTATATACATATATGTATGTGCATGGGGGTGATATGCGAGAAGGGAGGGGAGGGGTCGTCTGCGCAAGATATTGATAGAGACAGATAGAGGGAAGAACTCTACGAGCGTACAAGCACTGGGAAAGGGGGTGCTGGAAGATGGTGTGAGAGGCCAACTGGACGGAGACTGGTAAGGAGTGTACAAGTGTGAGATCGATAATTAAAGAGAGGGGGCGAGAACGTGCGCGGTTGCTCACATCTGAGAGATGAAGCGGAAGGCATGGATGATGAGAGGGGAGACGATGGATAGATAATGTGTGTGTGGTAGCTAGGCAGTCCTATCTAGAGAGGTAGATTGATCGATGTGTACGTGGGAAGGAGAGCGAGACCTAACTAGAGTTATAGATCGATCGGTTTGTGTGGAAAATAGGGAAACACCTAGCTATATATAGAGAGAGAGGAATATCGATCGGTGCACATGCATGTGAGAGATAAAGATGACCAGGAGTGATGAAGAGAGGGAGGTGCGTGTGTGTGGGGGGGTGCAAGAGAGTCATACTAGTTAGGGGCACTGTACGAGTGCGAGATAGATAATAAGAGACGAGGGGTGCGAGAGAGCGCGCGCGCGTGTGTGTGTCGGAGGGGTGGTGTGAGAGTCCTACTAGTTAGAGGGAGTGTACGAGTGCGAGATCGATAATAAGAGATGAGGGGGTGAGAGCGCGCGCCTCAGAGTTGCGGCGTGAGGCATGGATGGTGATTGGGGGGGAAGGGACTGTGTGTACATGTGTGTGTGGTAGGCAGACCTGCTAGCTAGAGGGGTATATCGATCGGTGTGTGTGGGAAAGAGAGGGTGATGGAGAAACCTAGCTTGAGAGATCGTGGGAGACCGACCTGGAGAAAGAGATTATGTGTGTGCGATGGATAATGCCGAGTGGGAGTGTGTGTGCAAGCATGCACGAGAGAAAGTTAGTGGTACAACTATGAAGAGAAGACGACTATGTGGGTGTAAAACACTTGGTGAGATCATAATCAATATAAAAGTTTCAAATATTTGAATAAGAGATCATGATTTTTGAAACCCATGCATGCATGATATAATGGAGATATGTATGGTGTGGTTTTGAATCGAGCATGTTATACTATATACACATCGAACAAGGCCAAATTGATTTGAATTTGAGATACCGTTGGTAGGCATCGTTTGACCACATTTCATCCATGCATGGACAGAACTATTCAAATTGGAGATAATGGGTGGCTTTCGCAGCTAACATTTAAATGTTGTGTGTGCGTGCGTGCGTGCGTGTGTGTGTGTGTGTGTGTGTGTGTGTGTGTGTGTGTGTGTGTGTGTGTTAAACACATTATACATATCAAATATCGTTTAGATTCCGAACATCTAGCTAGAGCATACATGTACTATGATTTGAATTCAACATAAAATGGATACACATATTTGAATTCGACATCATATGGTGCATGTAGTTCATATTTAAATGGGAATTTACTACTATATTCATGTCATGTGTTGTGAAGATAATATTTAGATGATGGTATAACTGACCAAACAACAATCCCATTCAAATACGAAAATTGGACTCAATTTCAGTCCATATGTAGACGGTACAAATTGTTTTTTTTTGTTGTTGAGGTAAGTACGAATTGATTTGGTACCGTACACGTTAAGCTTGTTCTCCCGAATTTTTAAGTTGTATGTTGTTGTTTTTGAATGGCATTTGTAGTAATTCAAATAGCAAAACGGGACATGACTCTCTCTCTGGTGTGGTGTGAATTGCTTTTTGTTTTTGTTTTTTTGTACACGTTAAGCTTGTTCTCCCGAAATTTCAAGCCGTGCCTTGTTATCCCTAAATTTCAAGATATCTCTTTGTCTCTTGTTCTGCGAAACTCCCACCTCTTCAACCCGCGCCTTGTTATCCCGAAATTTCAACGCGCGCGAAAACTCCCTCCTCCTCCGAAATTAGTCGCGTTGCCCCGACACGCGGAATCCCCCATTTATCCCTCAGCCGAAAATCCCGCCTCGACGTCCCATGGTCCAAACGGGTAGGGGTACTTTCATAACTTACGCCACATTTCGGACAAGCGCGTCCCTAAGCCATGGTTCCCCCCTCCCATCCCCTCCGCCCCCCATTCGTACATCGAGGCCGCCAAAACCCGTGAAACCCCACCCTCCTCCGTCCGCCACCCGACCGCCGCCCAGCCGGAGCCTCTTCCCTGATGACATCGTCCATCGCAACGGCTCGACGTCCCTCATCCACCACACCTGATGAGGATCTGTCATTGATCTCATAGTCCCACCGGTTCAGCCGCCCTGTGCTCCACCTCCAAGGAGCAACCCCGACGTTCACCTCGTCTATCGCGCCACCTCCATTCCCACAGCGTCGTCTTCACCTGCACCACGGGAACCGCAGCACCATCACCGATTCCTCGGATGAAGCTGAGGCCTAGTCGGCGCCACCAAAGAGGTTCTACACTGATCGCTGCATTTTCTCCTTGATTTGATCTCACAGTGCTGCCGCTGCTCGATCCCGAGCCACCATGGCGCGGCTCCATCGACGGCGGCGTCACCGACCACTTCCTCCATGGCGTCTCTCCGCCATGGCGTTGCTCCCTCAGCGGCGACGTCCACATCAGCATGAGTTGCTACTGCTTCGGTTCTCACTCGCGCTGCTGCTCTGCTCTTGCTCTCAGTCGCGCGGCTGCTCTGCTCTTACTCTTGCTCGCGCTGCTGCTCTACTCTTGCTCGCGCTTCTGCTACACGACTAGCAGCTCCGGCTCTAGCTCGCGCACCTGCTGCTGCTACCCAAGCTGCTGCTCCGGCTCTCGCACGCGCTGATGCTCCGAGCGCTGCTGCTATTGCACGACCAGCTGCCCCTACTGTTCTCTGGTAGTACGTTCCCATCTGGAGCGGCTGCTAATTTAGATCACTGCTTCTTTGCCACTAGTGCTCGAGTGGCCAAAACTACTAGTGCACTGCTTCTCTGCTACTAGTGCATTCAGTTTCGATAGTAAAATTCAGTTTTGACAGCAAAATTCAGTTTCGACAGTACATTTCAGTTTCGACATTAAAATTCAGTTTCGACATTTAAATTCAGTTTCGACTGTTAAGTTCAGAGATGAGCGGTTAATGTATTTTACATCTAGCACTTATTGGTGATGTATTTTACATCATCTATTGGAGATGCTATTAGAATCCCACTTCAGGTTAACGTTGTCTCACTTGTCCTACTTCAGCCTCACCGTCGTACACCTCACCGGAGCTGCTCCAACAACGAAACCGTCCATCACAGCGGAGCAGTACCCTCGGCTCCATCTCCAGACACCTAAGATCTTCTTCCCTACCTCGGACAGCCACATCAGCTGCAGCATCCTCAGCGACCAACCCAATGATGCTGAGATCGACATGGCTTCGCCAAAGAGGTTGTACACTTGTCGCATCGCTTTTTTACTCTACATGTAATATATATTGTCCACTGAGCACACGTCGTAATGAGAAATGCGAATAGTTTCTCCTATATGGCAAGCAGTGAGGTACTAGGCAAGTTAGCTATCCGTGATGGACTCTCTCGAAAGCCATCATTATTTATTTCTGCGCGTTGGAGCTGTGCATGTGTAGATGGGCCTGGGAGTTGAGCTAGTAGGGCAGTGGGTTGGGTCCAAAGTAGTAGAAGTAGTACAAAAACATTTTTGGAGTGTAGGCTTTTGCCTGTTCAAGCCTGCCTATTAGAATCGCCAGTCGCCACTGGTTGAAAGGAAAAGTCAAGGAAAAACATAGGAATTGGAAAGTTTCCTATGGTACTACTATTCATGCATTTGGTTCAAAGGAATGGAGCAAGGGAAAACTGTAGGATTTTTTCCTTTAGTGTCTCTTTCAAAGAAAAACCGTAAGAATTTTAATATCCACTTAGCCCCCCTTGTCAAATTCATATTCATGAAGAACAAGACTAAGTGATAGTAGCATAATAGCATTATAAGTGTACATTTTCATGTGGTTTGACTTTAATATGACCATGCTTCTTTGCATTCCTGTGATCTTCCAATTCCTGTGAACCAAACACCTAGATTGATAGAAATCCTGTGTTAGCAAATGCTCTGTTTTGCACGTGCATTCCTATCCTATTCCTGTGTATTTCCTATCCCTGCGTTGTTAGAATCCTCCAATTCAATGAGCCTTTACAGAATTACTTGTGTTACAGACAGGGGTCAAATAAAACTTTGTGTGGTTTGTCCCGCTCCTACCGCGCCATCATCCGCCCCAGCTGAGCTGCTCCAATGACAGAAGCGTCCACCACAGCAGAGATCCCCCATCCAGGCCATTTCTCGCCGCCTCAGATCTTCTTCCCCGCTGCCGGAAGCCACCACCACTGCATTACCATCATCAGCTGAGCAGGTGACCTTCAGGACTACACGGGTCCGCAAGACAGGTTGCACTCTTTCGTGTCTGCTTACGTTATGCATCGCTTAATATTACATGCTACTTTATCGTCCTGTTCACCTCTTAGACTCCGAGTCAGGTCCAAACTAATAATCAAACTTGAGTTTTTAAATGGTTGTGGGGTACATATCGGGGCAGCAATGAATAGTATCTCTGTCTACTATCTGCTTAATCTCAGGTGTCTACTATGTGTTTCATGTTGGGTGGGAAATAAACAGTAAAGGAGCCATTACCTGTATTTTTTAACTGAAGCTATTATCTGCCTACTATCACTGATTTTGGGTTTATCCACTGGTTGCTACCATCACTCTGGATTTTTGCATGCATTCCTTACATAATCTCACTATGTTTTATTCCTATACATGTCAGTTATTGTACACAATGGTACTGAACATGTAGAGCAAAAAGAAGAGCCTTGCATGGTAATATAATGTCATGCAGACGTCGCTCCATGGTGGCCGCAATGGCAGCCCACTCTCCCCCCATTCCCGATTGTAATCAAGAGGAAGATAACTGTTCAGAGGGGGATTCAGAGGGAGCAGACCACTCCTATTTACCCCCAGAGGTCTTTGATCTAACTTGGCATGCTGGTGTTGGTCATATCATGCACATGGCGCCTTGCATTGCTTACTTTATACATCATATATGTCATCTGCTTAGTTTAGACAAGTTTTGTGTAAGTGCCATCTATTTAGTTTCTATATCATATATGTGAATTATGCAATGCCATCTTGTTTAGCCAGGCATCATATATGGGAATTTTGCAATGCCATCCTGTTTATCCAGTCATCATATATGTGAATTGTGTCATGCCATCCTTTTTTTCATTACGTACTACATTTGTCAACAATGTTAGTACACTCAACTAATCTGGAGATGGAAAAATCTGGAGTGAAAACAAGGTCTTCACAGCAGACAGTGCTATCTGACGAAGTGCATATCTTGCCGGTTACAGATAGCTCCTCAGAGGAGGATTGATGACCAGTCCTATCCCCCCCCTGAGGTGTATGCTCTAACTTGGCAGGGTTATATTGCTCATGTCATGCATATGGTGTCTTGCATTGCTATGTCATTTGCTTAGTTTAGACATGCTTTGTGTGAATGCCACCTGTTTAGTGTCTAATTACCATATATGTGAATTATGCAATGCCATCTTGTTGCAAGGCATTATATATGTGAATTATGCAATGCCATGCTGTTTAGCCAGGCATCATATGTGTGAATTATATCATGCCATCCTTTTTTTGTATTACGTATTCCCTTTGTCGACAATGTTTGTATATTCAACTACTCTTCCTGTGCATCAGCCATTTGAATCGGTGATGAAAAAATCTGGAATGAAAACAAGGTCTTCAGAGCAGACGATGCTACGTGCTAAAGCAGATATCTTGCTGGTTACAGATAGCTCCTCAGAGGAGGATTCAGAGACAGATGACCAGTCGTATTTTCCCCCTGAGGTGTATGCTCAAACTTGGCAGGGTTATATCCCTCATATCATGCATATGTTGTCTTGCATTGCTTAGTTTAGACATCATATACACAATATTGAATGCCATCGGCTTAGTTTAGACATCATATATGCGATTGCCATCTGCTTACTTGCTTAGTATATAAATCATATATGTGAATTATATTATGCCATCATGTTTACATAGACAACATGCATGTGAATTTTGGCATGCCAACCTATTTAATAAAGACATCATATAGTTATATCATCTCATCCTATTTACATAGTCATCATATTTTGAATTATGTCATTCTATCCATGAATTATATCATGCCATCATGTTTCCATAGACAGCATGTATGTGAATTATGGCATGCCAACCTATTTAATAAAGACATCACATAGTTATAGCATGTCATCTTGTTTACATAGTCATCATATTTTGAATTATGTCATTCTATCCTATTTAGTTAGCGACCTTATATGTGAAATTGTGTCATGCTATCCTGTTTAGTTAGCCATCATATATGTGAAATTGTGTCATGCTATCCTGTTTGGTTAGACAACATATATGTGAATTATTTCATGCCCTCTTTTATTCCCCACTATCCATTGCACCTGTCTATCATACAATGTATGTATGTTCAATTACTTTTCTTGTTTATCAGCCATTTGAATTGGAGGGGGTGATGGCAGTATCTAAGGGAGTAAAAACACGGTCTTCAGAAAAAGACAGTGCTACTCGTCGATGCAGATAGAACCACGGTTGTACTTGCCCAAGAACCACCCCCACCACACATAACCCAGACTCTCGCAGATTGTACCCCTACCCAGTTGGACAGAGAACCAGCTACACCCCATCTAACCCCAACCCCAGCAGATAGTAACCCAGTTCCACTTGACACAGCACCATCTCCACCACAGAGCACCCAAACACGAGCAGTTAGTAAGGCAACAGCAGTGTCGAAAGCACGAGGACCAGCACTGCGCACCCCAACTCAACGCTTAAAGTAGAAGAACAACTGTTCTCAGGTCAGATTCCGTAGCTATGGTGCATACTCCTTTGCTCTTGCATCACTGTATTTACTCATACCAACTAATTTCAAATTTGAAGGATCCAATTGAAACTCCAATGGCGCAACAGGTCTATTTTAAACCTGTTTCTTTAACTGGTTTCCTGTTGTAACTTCTTTCTATATGTTGATTTTAGTTTCAAATGTATAAACAGTTATGTTCTCATGTCATGCACATTACAAGTGTTGTTAGTGCTGTGTAATTTCCCACACTTATATTCAGTCTATGCTGCTTTGTCTTAAACAGGTATGATTTGAACTGCGTCTCTATCTTGATTTGGCAACATAAATTAGGATGATATAGACAATACAATGACCATAGTACAAAAATATATCTTTGTTTCATGCTATTATCCTGTCAACATTACCACTAAACTGGTTTACCAAAATGAGTTTCATATACTACATGCTAAACCTGTGATGTGTCTGCTTGTTCCTCTTTTAGAATGCCGACATAATATTGGAGAAGAGTACCCCATTATGCAATGGTAAAGGAAGTAATGCAGATAAGGTTCAAGATAGTGAGACAACCCTGTTGGTCTCCAAGAAAGCAGCATAGACACAAGCTCAAAGTCCTGCCTTGAGGTAGTGTTCGAGTTACTCGCCATTACCGCTGGCACAAGCTCTTCGAACTCGCTGCCTGAATTAGTTCAGCTTCTTGAGTCTCAATTACAAGTTGAAAGACAACGCTCAGCTGTGCTGCGACAAGAAGCCGAAGGACTGAGGAAGTCCCTGCAGAATTCAGATGCACACTTTCTAGTGCAACAACAAGAGTGGGAGGATTTTAGTGCCAAACAAGAGAAAGCTAATAAGCTTGCTAAGCTTCTTGCCAGCATAGTGGGTGCCCAGGATATCGTTTCTTGAGCTCTTCTGAAGTAGTTTCATTTATGGACTTGTTTTGCTGCCGCATTTATTTGCACTGGTGGCCAACTTAGACGCCCAGTGTTTGTAATATGCTGCTTTGTTGTTCCCTATATTTGCACTGGTGGCGAACTTTGATGCCTAATGGATGTAATGTGTGTAATCGCCGTAATAGCCTAGCGTTAGTTGCTTGCTTATTTATTTACTTATAGTCTTGTTTATTTGTTTGCTTGTAGTCACTGCAGTTCTTTTTCCTCGATTTGCTATTGGCATAACCATGGGCCACCTACGGGCCGTGGTAACCATGGGCCTTCTACGGGTCGTAGGATCCATGGCCCTCCTACGGGCCGTAGGATTCATTGGCCTCCTACGCGCCGTAGGATCCATGGGCCTCCTATGTGCTGTCGGATCCATCGGCCGTATTGTTCGTGGGCCAAATCCGGACCGCAATATGGACCGTAAACAGGCCAAAATCGGAACCGTCCATTTATGGGCCCAGACCATAACGGGCTGTTAACAGGCCGGAAGACAACACATGCTTAATTCTATCAACAGGCATGACGGTCGTTAATGGGCCGGATTACATGACAGGATGAAAACGGCCCAACGGGTTAACGGGCCACAGACGGATCGATTGTTACCACGGGCTGAATTTGGCCCATTAGCATAACAGGCCAATAACAGACCGTAAGTATTCGAGGGCCGGAAATGAGCCCAAGAATTTATGGGCCCTTAGATGGCCGAAAGAAAACAAGGGCTTGAAACGGCCCAACTAAATCATGGGCCGTTAATGGGCTCAAAGCAGTTTACTATTCATGATGGGCCAGAATCACCATGGGCCGTCAATGGGCCCAGAGATACAAAAGGCCTCATATGGGCCAATAGACGCCATGGGCCATACATGGGCCGAAAGTGACAACGGGCTGGAATCATATTGGACGGCCCATACGACGCTACTAGGCCGAATTCGGAAAGGTCATAACGGGCCGTGAGTACCCAGGCCGTCAATGGGCTCTATGCGAACAGGCCGTTAACAGGCTTTCCATGGGCCGGCCCGCTAACTTTTGACCAAGTCAAACGGGCCGGCCTTTTTAACCTAAATGGGCCACTATTGGGTCGTGCCACGTGTCGACGTATCATAGGCGTCTATCGTCCAACGAATGGATGACATCTGTCCCAACGCCGAGCTGACACGTGTTTCCGTTGGCGAATGAGAATTTTACACGTGGAAAATCGCCATTGGTCTGGGCCGATAACGGGTTATCGGATCCAAACCCGCACCCGATAGATTAACGGCGACCCGTTACGGTGGATGCCATGTGTCGGTCACCCTTGATGAAAACACTTCCATGACGCGAAATTTATCGTAATGGAAGTGGACACTTTCGTGATGATAATTCCAGTATTGTCATGGAACATTTCTACGACAGCACAGGTATGACTATCTTGATTCTGTCATAAAATCTTCACGGATGTACATGCATGCCAGAAAACGTGACCTACTGTGACAAACACGTATCATCACGGAAGTGTTTTTTTTTTGTAGTGAGACCCAGTGAACAAATACTGTGAAGACGACCTGCAGGCAGGTCATTGAGAAGTATTAAAGATCATCCCAGGCTCAAGGCTTGATCAGGACCAGGGTTCCTGGGAAGTAGGCCTTCCCGGGAACGGATCATCCACGTTGCCGGCAAGCTAAGACCCGGCAAGCCCCAAGCTCCCTGCCTCTCCACTCACACCTACCCGTCAGCAATCTGCTGACAGGTGGTCAGCGCACAGGGATCTGCCGACTGGTGGCAAGTGCGCAGGTGGTTAGGTAGAGGTTGTCGAGCCGCTTGGTGAATCACCGCATGCAAAAGCCTTTATTGACACCCGTGTGCACGCGTGTCACTTTAATAAAAGGGAGCTGGACCAATCGTACAGGTGGAACAGGAACCCTTCCTGGCATCAAGCACAGCAAGACACTTAATAGCGCATTTAATGCCTTTGTCCTACACCGTCAGAGTTAGGTATGATAGCTTGATACGTCTCCAACGTATCTATAATTTTTTATTGTTTCATGCTATTATATTATCAATCTTGGATACTTTATATGCCTTAATATGCAATTTTATATCATTTTTGGGAACTAACCTATTAACCCAGTGCCTAGTGCCAGTTGTTGTTTTTTGCCTGTTTTTAGTTTTATAGAAAGTTAGTACCAAACGGAGTCCAAACACTACGAAACTTTTTGATGATTTTTTATGGACATAAGAGACCTTAGAAGCTTCGGCAGGAGACCAGACGGCAAACGAGGAGACGACAAGGAAACAAGGCGTGCCCTGCGGGGGTAGGCGCGCCCTAATGCCTTATGGGCCCCACGTGGCTCCGTCTGACCTAATTCCACTTCTATAAATTATTAAATATTGGGAAACCAGCAGAGAGCCACCCGAAATAACTTCCGCCGCCGCAAGCTTCTGTTCTTCCGTGATCCCATCTGGAGGCCTTTTCCGGTACTCTGCTGGAGGGGGAGTCGATCACGGAGGGCTTCTACATCAACCTTGCTGCCCTACCGATGATGTGAGTAGTTCACCATAGACCTATGGGTCCATAGCTAGTAGCTAGATGGCTTCTTCTCTCTCTTTGATCTTCAGTACAATGTTCTCCTCGATCTTCTTGGAGTTCTATCCGATGTAATCTTCTTTTGTGGTGTGTTTGTTGGGATCTGATGAATTGTGGGTTTATGATCTGATTATTCATTGAAAATAATTGAGTCTTTTCTGAACTTTATTATGCATGATTACGATAGCTTTGTATTTCTCTCCAATCTATCCGTTTGGTTTGGCCAACTAGATTGATTTATCTTCAGTGGGAGAGGTGATTTGTAGTGGCTTCAATCTTGCGGTGTCCTCACCCAGTGACAATAGGGGTAGCGAGGCATGTATTGTATTGTTGCAAGGATAAAACGATGGGGTTTATTCATATTGATTGAGTTTACTTTGTCTACATCATGTCATCTTGCTTAAGGCGTTACTTTGTTTGTTATGAACTTAATAACATAGATGCATGCTGGATAGCGGTCGATTGGTGGAGTAATAGTAGTAGATGCAGGCAGGAGAATGTCTACTTGTCACGGACGTGATGCCTATAGGTTTGATAATTGCCATGAATACATCATAACTATGCGCTTTTCTATCAATTGCTCAACAGTAATTTGTTTACCCACTGTATGCTATGTGTTTGAGAGAGAAGCCTCTAGTGAAAACTATGGCCCCCGCGTCTACTTTAAACATATTATAAAAACCAAAAATACCTTGCTGCAATTTATTTACTTTTATTTTGTTTTGCAACTTATATATCTATCTATACAAGATTTGATCCTTGCAAGTAATGAGTTCAAGGGGATTGCCAACCCTCTTGCCCACGTTGGGTGCAAGTATTTGCTTTTGTGTGTGCAGGTGCTGTTCACTAGGGTTTGCGTGATTCTCCTTTTGGTTCGATAAACCTTGGTTCTCACTGAGGGAAATACTTATCTCTACTGTACCGATTCACCCTTCCTCTTCGTAGAAAATCCCAACGAAGCTCACAAGTAGTAGAAAGAATTATTGGCACTGTTGCCGGGGAGACATCAACAAATCACTACAAGTACCTTCACTCAAACTATCATCTACTTGCTCTACTTTTTATTTGCCTCTCTTTTTCATCTCCCTCCACTTCGCATAAAAATCAAAAACATAAAAATATTTTTGTTTGCTCGTTTGCTTGCTTTGATTGAAGTTGCTATCATGTCTGAGTTTGAGAAAGTTAGTGATGTTACCGCCACTCGTGCGGAACCTTTTGATCATCAAGCTATGCTACTAAGCCTTATGAAAAATGATAATACTAAAAGAAGCTTTGATGATGCTACCAAAAAAGAAACACCTGATAATCTTGCAGATGATGATCCTAATAATAAAGAAGAAACCACTATTATGCATACAAAAAGGCTTCGTATAGGTAGTTGTAATATTACTGGGAAAAGTGTTATTCAAGATTTCTTTGCTTGTGCTGGCTCATTACCTATGATAGGGGGATCAATTCTTGCTAGAACTACTAGTCTTGCGGATGCCGTATCTTTGCTTATAGTAGAGTTGGAAAGACAATTCGAACACATGCATCCTTCTATACAATGGTTGTTTCTACAGTTTTCAAATATTCGTGATCCTTTCGTCAAATGTTTAGCCACCATATTTCTAGTGCATGTATTTGGTCACATCATGAGGGAGGCAAGAGAAATATTTGCTCATTATAGAATAAATAGTGAGTGTCCTCCTATTGAAGAATTTTTTTATGATCAAGAAGAGATAAGAAGATTGAAATCAACTGACTATGCTGCTTATAATGAGAATCTTAGAAAGAAGGTCCCACCAACTATCTTGATTGATAAAATTACATAACATAATGATCAATTTTCTATAGGAAATCTTGGATTGGATTGTGTGCTTAAGAAAAGGCTAAAGGAATATCTCTATAGAAATTTATATAATGATGAAATAGCCGTCACTTACAAAGGGCCTAAGGAGGAACCTCCTCCTCCTAAACTTGATCTCACGGATCCGGCTCCTATAAAATTTAGCCCTTTCAATTATTTTTGCCTTCCTATTAGAACGCTTGCTACCGAAAGAAGGGAGTATGAGTTGAACATGGATGATCTCCCGTATGATTATTACAATACTTGAAACAATGCATTATGCCAAGCTAGGGGCATAAAACAATAGCGCTTGTTGGGAGGCAACCCAATATTTGTCTTTATTGCAATTTTTATTTTTCTTGAGTCACACAATTTTTGCTACTGTAATGATTGTGTTTTTATCTTTTAATTAGTGTTTTTGCCAAGTAATGCCATTGGGATGATTTGAATGATAGTATAATTGATGCTATTTGAAAACAGAAAGTTTTGCGCCCAGTTCTAAAATTTATATTCTGTAGTGGAAAGTCAGAAAAATCTGAAAATTTTACAAAGTATTGGAATACAAATTGCTTACGTTGTCCTAATTTCTCAAAAAAAAATTGAGTTAGAGAAGTATGGATAAATATTATGTCATTGCATACTGTTCTGTTTTAGACAGATTCTATTTTTGTTGCATAGTGTGCTTGTTTTAATGAAACTATGGATTATATCCGAGGGTATAAGTCATGGAAGAGTTAGAATAC
Source organism: Elymus sibiricus (assembly GCA_039707655.1). Lineage (NCBI taxonomy): Eukaryota > Viridiplantae > Streptophyta > Magnoliopsida > Poales > Poaceae > Elymus > Elymus sibiricus. Next base: position 162,769,486 of record CM077664.1, read on the forward strand.
AGTAGATATTATGCAAGAACAATTATGAATGAGTTTATGACAGGACCTAAAGTGGATGATTGATTTATTATACTAACAGATCTCACTAAGTTTCTGTTGAGTTTTGTGTGCTGAATTTTCAAGTTTTGGGTGAGATTACGATGGATAAAGGAATAAGGAGCAGCAAGACCCTAAGCTTGGGGATTACCAAGGCACCCCAAGGTAATATTCAAGGAAGACCCAAGCCTCTAAGCTTGGGGATGCCCCACATGGCATCCCCTCTTTCGTCTATAATCTATCGGTAACTTACTTGGAGCTATATTTTTATTCATCACATGATATGAGTTTTACTTGGAGCGTCTTGTGCCATAGTTTTATTTTCTTTGTTTGCTTTTTAGTTTGCCACAATCATTGTTTGCTAGACACACCTTTTGAGAGGGACACACATTTATCGTGATTTGTTAGAATACTCTATGTGCTTCATTTATATCTTTTGAGCTAGGATGTTGCTCTAGTGCTTCACTTATATCTTTTAGAGCACAGCGGTGGTTATATTTTATAGAAATGATTCCATTCTCATGCTTCACTTAAATCTTTTTGAGAGTCTAATAAATAGTAATGGCAATATGCATGTGTTATAAGACTAGTCCAAAAAGGATAGGTATTCAAGGGGGATATAATAAAAACTTTCATGTAGATCACTAAATGTGAAATGTATGGTTTAATAATATTGATGTCGTAATATGAAAGGATATTGGTTCATGATCATTGGTTAGTAGAAATATCGGTGTTAAAGCTTGTTATTAACTTCTCATCTAAGTGATGGTCATGGAATGGTGGGGAGGTTTGAGCATTTTTATGTCTGAAATGAAATCCTTGAGTGCTGTTATAATCGGGGGTGCGCAATGGTTAACTCCTATCAACCTCCTCCCTAGGGGCACGCGAGTAGTACTTTGCTTCGAGGGCTAATGGGCTTTCACAATAAGTATATGAGTTCTTTATGAGTAATGTGAGTCCATGGATTATAGGCACTCCTACCCTTCCGCAATTTGCTAGCCTCTGCGGTACCGTGCATTGCCCTTTCTCACCTCAAGAGTTGGTGCAAACTTCGCCGGTGCCTCCAAACCCCGTGATATGTGCTACTGGTGAGCTGCGTTGGGATTTTCCTCGAAGAGGAGAGGAGATGCAGTACAGTAGAGATAAGTGTTTTCCTTAGTGAGAACCAAGGTTATCGAACCAGTAGGAGAATCATGATAAGCCTCGTGAACAGCACCTGCACACACAAAAGCAAATACTTGCACCCAACGCGGGCAAGAGGGTCGTCAATCCCCTTGAACTCGTTACTTGAATCATTAAATCTTGTAGTGGTAGATAGATAAATTGCAAAACAAAATAAAAATAAATAAACTGCAGCAAGTATATTTTAGTTTTCTTTTTATATTTAAAGTAGACCCGGGGGCCATAGTTTTCACTAGAGGCTTCTCTCTCGAACACATATCATACGGTGGGTAAACAAATTACTGTTGGGCAATTGATAGAAAAGCGCATAGTTATGACGATATTCAAGCCAATGATCATGTATTTAGGCATCACGTCCGAGACAAGTCGACCGACTCCTGCCTGCATCTACTACTATTACTCCACCCATCGACTGCTATCCAGCATGCATCTAGGGTATTAAGTTAATAAAAACAGAGTAACGCCTTAAGCAAGATGACATGATGTAGACAAAGTAAACTCAACTAATATGAATAAACCCCATAGTTTTACCCTTAATGGTAACAATACAAATATGTGTCTTGTCCCTTTCTGTCACTGGGATATAGAGCACCGCAAGATTGAACCCACTACAAAGCACCTCTCCCGCCGAAGATAAATCAATCTAGTTGGCCAAACCGAACAGATAGATCGGAGAGAAATACAAAGCTATAACAATCATGCATAATAAAGTTCAGAAAAGACTCAATTACTTCTCATGAATATTCAGATCATAAACCCACAATTCATCGGATCCCAACAAACACACCGCAAAAGAAGATTACATCGAATAGAACTCCAAGAAGATCGAGGAGAACATTGTATTGAAGATCAAAGAGAGAGAAGAAGCCATCTAGCTACTAGCTATGGACCCGTAGGTCTGTGGTGAACTACTCACGCATCATCGGTAGGGCAGCATGGTTGATGTAGAAACCCTCCGTGATCGATTCCCCCTCCGGCAGAGTACCGGAAAAGGCTTCCAGATGGGATTGTGGAAGAACAGAAGCTTGCGGCGGTGAAAAAGTTATTTCGGGTGGCTCTCTGTTGGTTTCCCAATATTTGAGAATTATAGAAGTGGAATTAGGTCAGACGGAGCCATGTGGGGCCCACAAGGTAACAGGGCGCGTCCTGTTGCCTTGCCGTCTCCTCGTTTGCCGTCTGGTCTCCTCCCGAAGCTTCTAGGGTCTCTTATGTCTAGAAAAAAATCTTCAAAAAGTTTCTTAGCGTTTGGACTCCGTTTGGTACTGATTTTCTGGAAAACCAAAAACAAGCAGAAAACAACAACTGGCACTAGGCACTGGGTTAATAGGTTAGTTCCCAAAAATGATATAAAATAGCATATAAATGCATATAAAACATCCAAGATTGATACTATAATAGCATGGAACAATTAAAAATTATAGATACGTTGGAGATGTATCAGCATCCCCAAGCTTAATTCTTGCTCGTCCTCGAGTAGGTAAATGATAAAAACAGAATTTTTGATGTGGAATGCTACCAAACATGTTTATCATGTAATCTCTTTACGGTATAAATATTGAGAAACGATGAATTAACAACATCAACATAATAATATCCATGAATATAAGAAGCATAATCATTAAACTTTCAAAATATATGATCCTTAACAAATATGATTTCCCACTCATTTTATCATGTTAGCATGGCATGACTCCGCCTTCATCGCATAAATATAAATCATGAGCACCCCGGTGTTAAACCAGGCAATTGGATCGTACTTCTAACGCGCTTCGGCATTTTTGACTTCACGCAATACATGAGCGTGAGCCATGGACATAACACTATAGGTGGAATAGAATGCGGTGATAGGGATCAATAGGAGAAGTCAAAAAGGAAGAAAGTATTGCATCAACTAGGCGGATCAATGGACTATGGAGATGTCCATCAATCGATATCAATGTGAGGAGTAGGGATTGCCATGCAACAGATGCACTAAGAGATATAAGTGTATGAAAGCTCAACTGAAACTAAGTGAGTGTGCATCCAACTTGCTTGCTCATGAAGACCTCGGGCATTTGAGGAAGCCCATCATCGGAATATACAAGCCAAGTTCTATAACGAAAAATTCCCACCAGTATATAAAAGTGACAAAATAGGAGACTCTCTATATGAAGAACATGGTGTTACTTTGAAGCACAACTGTGGAAAAGGATAGTAACATTGCCCCTTCTCTCTTTTTCTCTCATTTTTTTTGTTGGGCTCTTTTTGGCCTCTTTTTTTTTTTCTTCCGGAGTCTCATCCCGACTTGTGGGGGAATCATAGGCTCCATCATCCTTTCCACACTGGGACAATGCTCTAATAATGATGATCATCACACTTTTATTTACTTACAACTCAATATTACAGCTCAATGAAAACTATACAGAATGACTCTATATGAATGCCTCTGGCAGTGTACCAAGATGTGCAATGATCAAGCGTAACATGTATGAAAAATGATGAACGGTGGCTGAGCCACAAATACTATGTCAGCTACATGATCATGCAAAGCAATATGACAATGAACAAAAGTCATATGATGAAACGGTGGAAGTTGCTTGGCAATATATCTCGGAATGGCTATGGAAATGCCATAATAGGTAGGTATGGTGGCTGTTTTGAGGAAGATATTAGGAGGCTTATGTGTGATAGTGCGTATCATATCACGGGGTTTAGATGCACCGGCGAAGTTTGCACCAACTCTTGAGGTGAGATCGGGCAATGCACGGTACTGAAGAGGCTAGCAAATTGCGGAAGGCTGAGAGTGCGTATAATCCATGGACTCACATTAGTCATAAAGAACTCACATACTTATTGCAAAGCCTATTAGCCCTCGAAGCAAAGTACTACTTCTCGGCCCAGTGGGAACCAGGGTACCACGGGCCATCTGCCTGCGGCCCAGGAAGCAACGCCTGGAGAAGGCCCAAGAGGCGGCCCAGCTATGGGTGCCGCGAAGCAAGACACCTCGCGAGGCACCGGCCTCACGAGGACCCTCTCCACTAGGAGCGGACCCATCGAAGACTCAGCAGCAGTAGGAAGCCTTGCGAGGCCCCCTCGCGAGGCAGCCTCTCGAGGCAGCCACCCAAGCAGGGCGCCACTTGGCGCCAGCCTCGCGGTCATGTGCCCACCACATGGGTGACGCGCCCGCGCAGGACGAAGATATCAACAAGGGTCGTACCAGCAGGTGCGGTCAGGGAGGATTTCCTCTTTGGTGATAAAGGAATAGCACCAGCTGCCCTCCTGCAAGCAAGTCCCAAAGCTTGCCTGTTTGGTGAATGAAGACCAAGACGATGGGGCGCGCAGCACGGATGTCATCACCGAGCCCACCAGCGCGTCATGGATAGCCTCTTTGCAGGCGAAGACCACCTTTTGTCAGGATAAGACTGGGCGCCTGTCCCCCTTCAAACCGCCGTTGTGTGGCTACCCTTCCCGCCAATATTTTCGGGGGAAGAGGACCGAGGCGGCTAAAAAAGGGGCAGTGCTGCCACCGTAGTGATGGATCGATTCTCTTCCATTGTGACCCATGTACGCCAGAACTCTCTCGTCCACAATAATCCCAAACACAAGCAGGAATAGGGTTTTACACCGCACGGTGGCCCGAACCTGGGTAGTTCTCGTGTCCCCGTCGTGCCCTGCGTGTGTGTACCCTCTCGCCATGCTCCGCTCACCGTAGCCTCGCCGTGCTCTGCTCGCCGTAGCCTCGCCGTGGTCACCGTCGGGTAGTTAGGTAGCAAGCAGCCCCCAGAGTTCGAACCAGGGTCCCCGGAGCCCGGATTCCAACATTTGGCGCACCAGGTAGGTGGCTGTGTCCGCTCCTTCCACCCCGACATCGCCATGGCCGACGCTCGATGCGAGCGCGCTCTACGCAGGGCGGCCAGGGTGGCTCAGACAGAGCCCATCGCCAATGACAACCGCCGTCCCCGTGCCCGTGCCGCCACTGACCCCGCGGCTGGTGAGGAGGAGGCTTCTTCCCTGCACCCGTCGGTGCGGCCACCTGGCCGCACCGCCACCGCGTCCTCGCTCGCATGCCCGGATCCACAGACCGCACTGCTCATGGCGCAGGAGCTGCTGTGCTACCGCCCGACCGAGGCCGGCTACGGCGCCTGGCTTGCGCGCATCACCGATCTCGTCAACACCGCTGGGGTCGGTCCGGCGCCCTCCCGCTCTCTCCCACCTCCGGCGCCGCGTGGCGCGGAGGCAGAGCACGGCGCGCCTCCTCCGCCTCTTCCGAGCAACGACGGCGCGGGCCATCGCCATGGCGCGCGCTCGTGGGAGCCGTCCCGCAACGCGTCCTCGCCAGACCCTTACGACGTGAGCTGCCAAATCGTCCGGCGTGCGTTGCCCGACGCGCGCGTGCTACTCGCGCAGTAGCGCCAGCGCCAAGACCGTACCATCCAGGAGGTCGCGGCGGCCGGTCGCCAGAACCGTGCCGCCCTCGCCAGCGGCGTCGCCTCCAGCAGCGGGGGCTGCCGCACCTTTATCCATGAGCTGCGCCGCATGGTGTGGCCTACGAAGTTCAAGCCGGACCTGCCTCCTCACTACGACGGCATTCCCAACCCACGGAGTTCTTGTAGCTCTACACTCTGAGCATTGAAGCTGCAGGCGGTGACGACAAGGTCATGGCAAACTGGTTCCCCATGGCCCACAAGGATGCCCCACGTTCATGGCTCATGAACCTTCCCGAGGCTTCCATCTCCTCATGGCCCGAGCTGTGTCGGCAGTTCCTCGCCAACTTCAAGGGAACGCACGAGCGCCCCCTCATGCTCAACGACCTGCGTGCCGTGCGCTAGCGGCCTGACGAGACTCTCCGCAAGTACATCCAGCGCTTCAGCCAAGTGCGCAACAAGATCCCGCGCGCCTCCGATGCCGCCATCATCTCCGCGTTCTCCTCCGGCGTCACGGACGTCCGCATGTGCGAGAAGCTCGCCATCAACGACGAGCTCGACACCGCGGTCGAGCTGTTCGACCTCGCCGATAGGTGCGCCAAGGCTGAAGAGGGTCGTCTCTTCGCCCACAACGACCCAGACATGGCGCCTGACGCCGCCAAGGCCAAGAGCAAGGATGCCAAGCGCAAGGGCCCCGCCGTGCTCGCGGCGGAGCCTGAGCAGAAGCACGGATGCGACCGCGACGAGCCCAAAAAGGATGGGCGCCCCTTCTGCGCCTACCACGGCATGCACTCCCACAGCACCGAAGACTGCCACGAGCTCAAGCTGCTTTGCGAGAGTCGCCAGGACGGGCGTGGCAACCGCAATGACCGCGGCACTGGCCGCGGAAGTGGCCGCAACAGCAACCACTGGGGAGACCGCAACAATGGCAACAGCAACTTCCGGCAAGGCTGGCAGAACCAGCCGTGGCAAGCCAACCCTCAAGCCAACGCCGCCCTGCCGCCGCTGCCGCCGCCGCCACCTGGCAGGAACAATGTCAACCAGCTGGAAGAGAACGCTGGGGGCTACCAGGAGCCTCGCGGAGTGGCGTGCATCCTCGGCGGAGCCCAGGCTCCCTCATCCAACCGCCACTTCAAGCAGTTCTCTCGCGAGGTAAATGCGGCCCTCCCGAGGCCTGAGGCTTCTCAGCCCCTCAAGTGGTCACAGTACACGATCTCCTTCGACTCCACGGATCACCCCAAGTCCACGATGGCTGTGGGCACCGTCCCCAGGCTGTGCACGCCCACGATCAACAACGTCGCTGTCACCAAGACGCTTGTCGACGGCGGCGCAGGCCTCAACGTGATCTCCATCCAGACCTTCGAGAAGCTCCAAGTGCCCTACGAGCGCCTGATGCCGATGAGGCCCTTCTCAGGTGTGACTGATGGCTCCACCTTGCCTCTAGGGCAAGTGCCCCTCCCTGTCACCTTCGGCACCCGCAAGAACTACCACACTAAGCTCGTCGACTTCGACATGGCGCACATTGGCCTACCCTACAACGCCATCTTAGACTACCCCACGCTCACCAAGTTCATGGCAGTGACTCATCATGCGTACAACGTCCTCAAGATGCCGGGCTGCAGCGGCATCATCAGAGTCCGCTACGACGAGAAGGATGCAGTGCGCTCCCTCGAGCGCGCCTACAAGGCTGCCGCTACCACGTACCCTGCCAACGAGGATGACGTCGAGCCTCCCGAGGCCGCACCCGCGGAGAAGAAGCAGTTGTTCTCTCAGGCACGCGCCGAGACAAAGAAGGTGTAGGTGGATGGCAGTGGCTTCGGGCCCCCCTTTACCATCGGCAACGGCCTCGATCCTAAATAGGAAGACGCGCTCATCACCCTCCTCTGGGCAAATGTTGATGTGTTCGCATGGACAGCATCAGATTTGTCCGGCGTGCCAAGGGAGGTGATCGAGCACCACTGAGCGGTGTGCCCTAACGCGCGCCCCGTCAAGCAAAAGGCACGGCACCAAGCGCCCGAGAAGCAAGAGTTCATCGTCCAAGAAGTTCAGAAACTACAAGAGGCAGGAGTCATCCGTGAGGTGCGCCACCCCGAGTGGCTCGCCAACCCCGTCATCGTCCCCAAGCATGGCGGCGAGAGTCGAATGTGTGTCGACTTCACCAGCCTCACCAAGGCCTACCCCCAAGACCCCTTCCCGCTGCCGCGGATCGACCAGATCGCTGACTCCACCACTGGGTGTGAGTTGCTCTGCTTTCTGGACGCCTTCTCAGGCTACCACTAGATCAAGATGGCGATAGAAGACGAAGAGAGAACGACATTTATCACCCCCTGCGGGACATACTGCTACATCTGCATGCCCTTCGGCTTGAGGAGCGTGGGGGCTACCTTCCATGGGCTAATGCGTATCGCCCTAGGACCCCAGATGGGAAGAAATGTGGAGGCCTACATCGACGACATCGTCGTGAAAATAAGAGCTACAAGTCCTGCTCCCTCATCGTGGACCTCGAAGAAACCTTCGCCAACCTCCGCAAGGTCAACCTCAAGCTCAACCCTGCCAAGTGCGTCTTCGGAGTCCCCTCCGGCAAGCTGCTCGGCTTCCTGGTCTCCCACCGCAGCATCGAAGCCAACCCCGAAAAGATCAAGGCCATTGAGTGGATGAAGCCTCCCCGGAACCTCGGGGAAATGCAGTGCCTCGCGGGATAAATGGCCTCGCTTGGGCGCTTCATCTCCAAGTTCGGTGAGCGAGCCTTGCCGTACTTCAAGCTCATGAAGAGATCGGGCCCCTTTAAGTGGACTCCTGAAGCTGATGCAGCCTTCGAGGACCTCAAGAAATATCTGACAAGCCCTCCTGTCATGGTCGCCCCGCGCCCACGCGAGCCTCTGCTCCTATACTTGGCGGACACCCCTAGACAATTAGCGCGGCCCTCGCGGCGGAATGAGAAGAGCCTACCATCGCCAAGAGGAAGCCTGCCGCACCAGCACCTCCCGAGGCCGCGATGGCGCCTCCCGAGACAGAGCCAGCGCCTGCCGGAGATCGTCTTCAAGAAGCCCCCGATGAGCCGCTTCCCGAGCTCCCCGAAGAACAAGCTGCTACGCCTACGGCTACGCACCTCGTTGAGCACCCCGTCTACTTCGTCAGCTCAGTGCTACGAGATGCGCACGAGCAATACCCCATGCAGCAGAAGCTCCTCCTCGCGTCCAGGAAGCTGCGCCACTACTTCCAGGGCCATCCCATCAAGGTGATCACCTCTTATCCCCCTAGAGCAGGTCCTGCATAGCCCCAACGCCACGGGCTGCATCGCCGAGTGGAACATCGAGCTGCAAGCCTTTGCGCTGGAATTCCTCACCACAAGGACGATCAAGGGCGCCGTTTTGGTGGACTTCACAGCAGAGTGGACGGACCCGCATCACGAGGAGCCTCACGAGGACGAGTCCCTCCTGCCTGGGGAGGAGGCCCCTGGAGGCTGGGCCATGCACTTCGACGACGCGTTCTCCTGGCAAGGCGCAGGCACTGGCGTCGTGCTCACTTCACCGACATGAGACAAGCTCTACTACGCTGTACAGCTCTGCTTCAAGCATGACGACAAGGTCTCCAACAACACCGCTGAATACGGGGGCCTCATCGCCGGGCTCAAGGCCGCTTCTGCTCTTGGCATCAAGCACATCCTCATCAAGGGAGACTCACAGCTCCTCGTCAGCTTCTCCAACAAAAGCTACAAGCCCAAGGACGAGCACATGGCTGCCTATCTGGAAGAGAAGCTCCAGCACGTTCCTCGTGGCAGCAACAAGGAAGCAGATGATATCGTCAAGCGGGCGTCTCGCCGCGAGCCTCAAAAGCCCGGCGTCTTGAAGGAAAGGCTCCTGAGTCCATCAGCCGCGCCACCTGCCACAAGCACCATGGCACATCATGAGGAGCTCCCTCCCGCACCACCCACAGGCGCACCCGACTGCGGCCCATCTTCGGGCGCTCGCCTGCTGCTGGCGCTGGAGCCACAAGCTGACAGCTGGGCCAATGAATTCAAGGCCTATCTGGAGGATGGCACCCTCCCAGAGAAGGACTCAGAGGCCGAACACGTGGCCCGCCAGGACACAACCTACTGCTTGAGGGACGGCGACCTCTACCGCAGGTGCCCCAATTGCGTCGCACTGCGGTGCATCTCTGAGGAGCAAGGGCGCGAGCTGCTTGCCGACATACATGGTGGAGACTGTGGCCACCACTCCTCATCACGCACGCTCGCTGGCAAGGTGTTTTGCATTGGCTTCTACTGGCCCACCGCGCTTCAAGACGCCACCGAGCTGGTCCAATCTTGCGAAGCCTGCCAATTCCACGCCAAGCAAATCCACCAGCCGGCGCAAGGCCTCCAGACCATCCCCTCTCATGGCCCTTCGCGGTCTGGGGGCTGGACATTCTGGGCCGTTTCCCTCACGCAGCTGGCGGCTACCACTACCTCTACGTCGCCATCGACAAGTTCACCACATGGGCGGAGGTGGAGCCCGTCCGCACCATCCTGGCAGGCTCAGCCGTCAAGTTCATCAAGAACCTCGTGAGCCGCTTCGACGTCCCCAACCGCATCATCACTGACAATGGCTCGCAGTTCACGAGCGGCCTATTCAAGTCATACTGTGCCAACCTTGGCACGCAGATCTGCTACGCCTCCGTGGCGCACCTGCGAAGCAATGGCCAGGCCGAGCGTGATAACGCTGAGTTCCTCAAGGGCCTCAAGACACGAAGCTTCAAGAAAAAGCTCGACGCCTACGGCAAAGGCTTGCTCGACGAGCTCCAGTCCGTGCTATGGTCGATCCGCACAACAACGACCAAGCCTACCGGCGAAACACCCTTCTTCCTCGTCTATGGGGCGGAAGCGGTCCTTCCTCATGAGCTCAAGCATGGGTCCCCGCGAGTCCTCGCCTTCGACGAGGCTCATCAGGACGGCCCGCGGGAAGCTGATTCGCTCCTCCTTGAGGAGGCACGTCACCAGGCAGCCATCCGCACCGCCCGGTATCAGTAGGCGTTGCGTCGCTACCATAGCCGCAACATACGCCCCCACACACTAGAAGCTGGCGATCTTGTCCTGCGAAGGATTCTCTCCAAGGAAGGACTCCACAAGCTCTCGCCCATGTGCGAAGGCCCGTTCAGGATTGTGCACGTTTCCCGGCCGGTGCGGCACGGCTGGAGACGGAGGAGGGTGTTCTGGTGCCAAACACATGGAACATCCAACATCTCCGCAAGTTCTACCCGTGATCTCACGGGCACGAACGAAGTGGAGCTATACACGCTCCGGAGCCTCTCTGTGCGGTGCCCGCTGGGGCCATGAGAGTTCCCTCCCACAACCAAGTGGAAGCCCCATGCTCAGTGCTGGTAGAACGATCGAACTGAGGGCGCCACCTGGCTGCACCATCCTCAAGCTGTCCCGTGTCCGTCACGGCAGCCTCTTCTTTTTGGATGTGAAACTTAGGGCGCCGTGTGGCTGCACCATCCTCAAGCTGACCCATGTCCATCACGGCAGCCTCATCTTTTTGGTTGTGTAATGGAACCTATTTTTATGCAGCAGTAAAGTCTTTATTTCCTAAGCATTATGTGTGTTTGGTGATCAATTCACTTCAGGAGGCTGTGCGGGCTCGTGATCTCCCTCCTGCGTATCACGCGAGCGGGGGCTGGACATGGTGCCTGCGCTCGGGCCAGGCCCAGCAGCGCCATCAAACCCAAGTGATTGAGCTCTGGCTCGCGGGCCTGCTCCCATGCACGCCACCTCACGAAGGTCCTTGGTACTTCGTCTCCTCGCGTGATACCTATGAGCAAGCTAGCGAGCGCGCGCCGCTACAATACTTGCAATATTTTCTCCTTCGCGCAAGCCGCTTGCACGTCAAAGGGGGGCTTCCTAAGCATCGCGCCTCGGGAGCCCTTACCGCCTCACAGAGCCCTACACCCTCTGGCCTTGTCTAGGCACGCGTCCTAACATACCAGCGACGATCGTTGCTCACTCGGGGGCTGGGTCCTGATGACGTAGAGCACCAAAGCAAGCAAGAAGAGAAAAATAAGCCTCGCGAGGATGCCCCGCGAAAAACACAAATTAAAGCAAAACGCCAAATGCTTAACTTAATTATACAGACAATGTCTTTACGCCCCCACGGGGCTACATCTATTTGGGTACAGAACAAGAGGAAAAGGGAAAAGGCATAAGAGGACGAGGCATCATCGCCACCATCACCGTCGCCGTCATCGCCGTTGCCTTCTCTGTCTCCAGCCTCTCTGGAGCTCTTGCTGCCGTGGGAGAACTTCTCGAGCAGGGTGTCCACGTGATCCTCCACCGCCTTCCCGAGGCCGCCGCGAAGCTCCAGAGGGACAGGGGCCATCACCCTGTCGAAGTCAAAGGATACGTCGGCGCGGAGGAGGTTGCTGAAGATGCGCGTCGCCGCCTGGCCGAGGAGATCGCGGCAATTATCCTCGTTGATGCCGTTCACCCGCTTGGCCTCGTTCTCTAGCTTCTCCACAAGCTTGGTGAAGAAGTCCAGGTAGCTGGCATCGTTGTCTTCGAGGGGGCCCCCGAGCCTCTCTTAGCAGATGGTGCCAGGGCGCTGTGGGCACGGATGGAAAGGGCGAGGAACATCTTGGCGCGCTCGTGCTGGCGCCCCCGCGCCCGCGCTGCCTCGTCCTTGGCCTTCTCGACAACGTCGGAGACGCTGCCCACCTGCGCCTGGAGAGAGGCCAGCTCCCCCTCGGCGTCGGCCTTGGCCTTCAGCGCAAGCTTCCTGCTGCCCTCCGCCTCTATCGGCAGCTCCTTGAGGCCGGAGATCTCCGCCTGGAGCTCCTCGCGCTTCTTGGTGAAGCGGTCCTCCTGGAACTTCAGCTTCTTGGCGTAGTCCGTGGCAAGCGCCTCGCGATCCCTCTTTTTCTTCACGTCGGCGTCCGCCTGGATCTTCTTCTCCTTCGCCTCCAGCTGAGCGTTGGCCTTGGCCATGCGCTGGCCATAGGAGGCTTGGGCGGCCGCCACCTGGCAATCCAACGTCTCTAGGCGTTCGTGCTCCGCGGTCTGCTCACCCGCCGTCCTCACGATCTCTCACTCACGGATCCCGGTATCTGCCTCATGGGCTGCGAGGGCCTCCTCGCGCTTTTCAAGCTTGCCCTCGCGGGAGGCGAGCTTGCCCTCATGGGCCGCAAGGGTGTCCTCTTGTGCCTGGAGCAGCTGCACCTGGGCGGCATGCTGTTCCCGGAGCACCTTCGCGTGGGCCTCCGCCTCCTCGCGGCACCTGTCGGCCGCGTCGGCTTCCCGGACGGCGCTCTCGAAGATTTCCTTGGCGTCTAAGGCGGCCTTCTTGCGCTTATCCCACGCGGCTTCATCTTGGCGGTGGCCCAGCTTGATGGCGACATCCAGCTGCCGCCACCCCTCCGCGAGGCGCGCCTCCTCCGCCTGAAGATCCGCCTCCAGGGCGTCAAACGCCGCCCTGGCGCCCTGCAGGGCCCCGTGCTTGAGCACGGTGCTGCTGCTCACCACCTGCAGGGACCAGCCACTGTGCTCATCGGCGCCGCCCTCCGCCGTCATGGCCTGGGAGGGACCGGCGTTGGACCCCCTCCGGGCCTCCATGTCCACGCTTCCCTCGGGAGCCACGTCGCTTGTCAGGAGCGGGGGGCTCGCCGGGGCCTCCTTGTCATCTTGCCGTGCTGGCGCACTCCGCGGGCTCGTCGCGCCCGCACCAGGAGCCTCGCGCTCCGGTGACCGTTGGAGGCTTGCCGAGGCGCCTTCAGCGGCTGTAGTTTCCTTGGCGGGGGTGGAGCTCGGCCGGGGAGTTGGCTCTTCAGCCTCCTCCATTGTTTCATTGCCTCTCGCACCGGGCGCCTTAGGAGGCACGGCCCCTCCTCCAGAGGCCCGCTCTCCTCGGCCTCCGGAGCCGCGTCTACGTTCGGCTCAGAAGGAGCCACTTGCTCCTCCTCCACCTCCACGCGACCCGTTTCGGCTTCGGGGCGGTGAGTGGTCTCAGCACGCTCCTCGGCGCCTGCGGTTGACACCGAGGCCCCCTTCGAGTTGGGGGTCTTCTTCTTCTTCTTTGTGGGCTCCCTGCGTGAAGCAAGGGTTCAGCCCCAGACTTCAGGAGGTAGAAGACAAGATTCAAGAGAAAAGGGGCAAGATAAGTACTTACTCGTCGTTGGGAACCCACTTCCTCTTCTTCAGCGTCGGTAGCGGGCTGCCGCCGACGCCGCTTCCGCGCGGCCCACTTGGGTCTGCTCCGGAGGGCTCGGCGCCGGACTTGCCAGGGTCCTCCAACGCCATGTTGGCGCTGGTCCTCTTCACGGGTAGCTCGGCGGCCCCGGTGTTGGCGCCGGTCTTCTCCGCGTGGGGCTCAGTCGCCTCGCTGCTGGTGCCGGTCTTCTCTGCAGGGGGCTTGATCGCCCCTCCGCTGGCGCCGGTCCACTCCGCGAGGAGCGCGTCCGCCTCCACGCTGGTGCTTCCCTCACCTCCCGCGCGCGTGGGCCTGGAGGGCGCGATTATGAATCACTCGTTGTCGTCGTCGTCACAGAGCTCGATCATCAGCTAGCGGCGAGGTCGCGGGGCCGTGCCACCGTCACTCTCTTCCGCGGCTGTAGGATCGAAAGTATGTCTAGAGGGGGGGTGATTAGACTACTTGACCAAATAAAACTTAACATTTTCCCAGATTTTAGTTGTAGGCAGATTTTAGCAATAGTACATGTCAAGCATCACCCTACACATGCAATTCTAAGAGTATAGCACCGGAAAGTAAGCAATTGCATATGTATGTAGAGAGGGGATAGGAGATTTCAAACGCAATGAAGACACGGCGGTTTTTGGCGTGGTTTCGACAGGTGGTCCTATCGTACGTCCACATTGATGGAGGCTTCAACCCACGAATGGTAACGGCTGCGCGAGTCCACGGAGGGCTCCACCCACGAAGGGTCCACGAAGAAGCAACCTTGCCTATTCCACCATGGCTTACGTCCACGAAGGACTAGCCTCACTCGGGGTAGATCTTCACGAAGTAGGCGATCTCCTTGCCCTTACAAACTTCTTGGTTCAACTCCACATCTGGTTGGAGGCTCCCAAGCGACACCTAACCAATCTAGGAGACACCACTCTCCAAAAGGTAATAGACGGTGTGTTGTTGATGAACTCATTGCTCTTGTGCTTCAAATGATAGTCTTCCCAGCACTCAATCACTCCTCACAGATTTGGCTATGGTGGAAGAAGGATTTGAGTGGAAAGCAACTTGGGAAAGGCTAGAGATCAAGGTTCAAATGGTAGGAATGGAATATCTTGATCTCAACACATGAGTAGGTGGTTCTCTCTCAGAAAATGTATGGTGGAAGTGTAGGCACGTTCTGATGGCTCTCCTTACAGAGAAGGATGGGGTGAGGGGTATATATAGCCTCCACACAAAATCCAACCGTTACACACTTTTGACCCAACTCGGTGGCACCGAAACAATCATCTCGGCAGCACCGAACTGTGTAAAAGATATGAACTTTAGGAATCTCGGTGGGACCGATACGAACAACTCGGATGGACCGAAGTGCAATGGCTTAGGGCAATCCTCATCTCGGTGGCACCAATTGCATCAACTCGGTAGGATCGAAGCGAAGCAATAAGGCAACAGAGACTTGGCAAGCCATCTCGGTGAGACCGATTTGCAAACTCGGTGAGACCGAAGTAAATGCAAACGATTACAGAGAGTTGGCAAGGCCATCTCGGTGGGACCGAGATCCATTTCGGTGGATCCGATTTGTTAGGGTTTGGCAGTGGCTAAGTCTTGGATGAACTCGGTGGGGCCGGATTGGAATTTCGGTGGGGCCGAGTTGGACTTTAGGTTTAGGACATATTTGGGTAGAGATAGTGGTTGAGGGTTTAGGAATGCTGTCACTAAGCACTTGAGCAAAAAGACCATTAAGCAACACCACATCCCCTTTTAATAGTATTGGCTTTCCTATGGACTCAATGTGATCTTGGATCACTAAACCAAAAATGTAGAGTCTTGATCTTTGCCAATTCTTGTCCTTAGCATTTTGAGGGGTCCACATCTCTAGTCCATGCCATGCCAATCATTGAACATCCTGAAATCTTAATCTTGAATGGATATTAGTTCAATGAGATATATGTTGTTATGAATTACCAAAACCACCAAGGGAGCAAATGTGCTTTCAATCTCCCCCTTTTTGGTAATTGATGACAACATATAGATCAAAGCTTCGACGGATGATTAAGTAAATGAAATACATCGTCGCTTTGAGAAGTATGTGATAAGCAAGAGCTCCCCCTAAATTTGTGCATTATTAAAAGTTTGCGTTTGAATGCAAATGCACAATCGATTAGGCTCATGGGTTACTCTTCCATGTCACATACATCTTGGTGGAGCGCACAAAATGATAAGATTGAAATAATAGGCACGCATCACCAACATAAGTAATTGATCATACAAGATAATGGTAGAGATAAACATGGAATATCACAATAGGCATAATATGATCAATCGACATCGTATCTCATAAGTAAAAACGACAGAATATTGTAGCAACACACACATAACAAAGTATCAACGAACAAGCAATCAAGTAGCAAAGGAAACTCTCGAAGCAAAACAAAAGCAAGAAACTCTCTCTCTCGAAGCCTATGATCTATACAAATCCTCCCCCTTTGGCAACAAGTACCAAAAAGTTCGAATCGTATAGCACTAGTCGGCTCTCTAGGCACGGTCCTCCGAAGGCGATATCCCGCTGGCGGCTCCGGTGTGCGTAGGCGGCGTTGAGATGAGAGCGTCCGCGAATGCTTCTGCTGACGACTGCTGGACTGGTGGAGTGGAGACCTGCTGTGGCACTGTGGTTGTGGCGGCTGGTGCAGATACTGTGGTCCGTGGATCCACAACTGGTATCGCAGCTGACCTGGCAGCCCTAGGCACTGACTGAAACTGCTCTGTAGTCGGTCTCTCATCTTCACTGTCATCTGATCTGGCAAGCTTGACAGCATCGACATCCCCTTGCAGCTGTCCCACTGAAGTCTGAATTTCAGTCACTTTGACATCCAAGTCATGAAACTTTGTCTCAATAATCCGCTCAAAACTAGCCTGGGTCTGGTTGAGGTTGGCCAGACTTCGCTCAATCCTCAGAGTGGCTTCAAGCAGATATTGCATTTGGTCTTTTGGTGTCTTGAGATTCGCAATTGGAGTATTGGGAGTTGCTGCTTCCTGAGCTGCTTTAGCTTCTTGTGCTTTGCGGAGGGTGCATTAGCTGGCTCTTCCTCCTCTTCTTCTTCTTCTTCAACCATCATAGTAGGTCTGCCAATCACACGGGCAAAAGATTTCCTTACTCTTTTCTTCTTGGCACCTGCAGCTGCCTCACTAGGTTCTTGCAGAGTCTTCTGAGGCACTTTCCTCACTGATGTTCTTTCCTTGACAGAAGTAGGATTTGTGCTATACTCCTTAGCTAGCACTACTCTCTTCTTCTTTTGTGCAGTTTCACTTGCAACAAAGTCCTCATCCTCACTATATGAGGTTTTCTTCTTCCGTGTTCTTGTTGCTGCTTTAGGTAGATCTGGAGAGCTTCTCTCTCCCTCATAGTAACTTTCATTGTGGCTTGATCCTTCACTTTGCTCTTCATGCTGCTCTGACCTGTTCTGACTGTCACTGACATCAGACATCTTGCTGAGCTGACCCTGTGAATAGATGGGTATGGGTAGAGTAGATGAGTCATCACAAAAAGCAGATTGTTTTTCATAAAAATGAGTTCAAACTTTAGTTCTAGGTTTTCACAGAATGCTGTTCGGATGGACCGAGTTGGTAATCTCGGTGACACCGAAGCACACTACAGAGACATGGCACGCCATTTCGGTCTGACCGAGATGGGTTTCGGTGGCTCCGAGATGCTAGGGTTTCACTGAGACGTTACTTTCGGTCGTACCGATTCGCACAACTCGGTGGCACCGAGATGTACTTGTGCTATGGCCAGGGCCAAATCGGTGGGACCGAAAATTCCTATTCGGTCGGTCCGAGATGCATTCGGCGGAAACCTAACCCTAAAATTTTTGCTCGAATCTCATTCAAACGAACTAATCTGGTGGAAAGTGAATTGCATTAGTGGCAAGATTACAGGCAGTCCAATCGTGCATTGAATCGGAAAGGGAAGCACAAAAGGGATCGAAACTCACCCTAACTCGGTGGAGTTCCTCTACGGCGGCAACGGCGGTGGAGATTACCGTTGACGGCGACGGAGTCCTGCGGCAAGGGCGCACAGGCGACGACGGCGACGATCCGGAGACCAAAGGGGCGGCAGCAATGGGGTGCGGGCGCGTAACGTTTGAAGAAATTTTCAACCGCATGAGCCGCTGGATATATATACCCATTAGCTGTCCGTGGCACCGAGTGGAACAAATCGGTAGCACCGAGACGTGCAACTCCTTGCAGTTACAGCAACTCGGTCCGACCGAGTTGGTCTAATCGGTAGCACCGAGATGAAAACCTAGATCAGTCTAAGTGCTTTCGGTTCGACCGAGTTTGAGCGGGTTGGTCTGAACAAAATCAATTAGAAGGTTTTGGAGGTTCAGCCCTTTCAGATCGGTGGCTCCGAGTGCTCCTCACCCGGAGGGTCCGAAAATGACTTGTTCAATTTTTGTGATGCAGCAAGAATAGAATTTGAGACAAGAAAGCATAGATAGCTAGAGAAGGTTCTTAGGTATTCTTGTACATCCACTTGGCCAGAAAAACCATGACAATCAAAACAACAAATGGATGTCCTCGAATGATGAAAACATGCAAATCAACATGCTCACACAATAAGATTGCAAATGAAATATGTGTCAAACATGCACAACCAATTCTAGCATCTATCAAGAAATGGTGATGACTAGGTCATCTATATATGAGTATATTGACTTAGGAGCCAAATGAGAACATTTGATCATAGGTCATACTCGTCATTTAAGCACAAGTGGGGTTACCACTTTTACATAAAGCATTAATGTGTTCACACCATTAGAGTTGCTTTAGCTCAATTGTTTAGAGCAAAGCTCCCCCTAGATGTGATATCCCCCCCTAAGAGGGTTGAACTAACCTTGGGTTTTGTCAATGATGACTTCATGTAGATGTTGAAGATGTGGATGCTCAATGTTGATGCAGACCATCAAGAGTTGGGAGCAATCCTTTGGAGTTTTGTGCTTTCAATACCTACATGGGTTAGTCCCACACAAGGAACATACAAGAATATCCATAGACATAGAGTGAAATACACATATGATGATGTCCATGAATGCATTGATTACCTTGCCCCTTGCCTTACCAACAAGAGGGTTTGTGACTCCATGAACTAGTGCAAAATATGAAAGTTGGTTGCACAAGTCCTTGCCATGAAGAATATGAGTGAAGTTTGTTGGCGGAGTCACCCTCAAGAACTCTCTAGTTCTTCTTCTTTTGGACCCACATCAACTTGATGGGAATCCTTGGAGTTGTAGTAGCACTTGATGAAGTAGAACTTGATGAAGTCTTGGGAACCCACTTGACCATGGCTTGAGGAGCTTCTTCAAATGATTCAATCTCTTCTTGAAGCTTGTCCTTGCCTTTTAGCTTGTGGTCTTGTGGTGGAAGGTCTTCTTGAGCGTGTGTTCCCTTGAAGGAAGTAGGATCATACTTCTCTTGTTGAGGAACAAACTTCGTCTTGGGGTATTGACCTTCTTCCCACTCAACTCCATCGGCATTGAACATTCGTTCAAAACCAACACCTTGGTTCTTCCGATGCATTCCTTGCTTGCGTATAATTTGCTCAAATTGTTTACTCCCGGCAAGGCTCTTGTAGACACCTTTTTCTATAATTCCTTTCAATAGCATATTTTCTTGCTCAAGTGTAACTTGGCTAAGAGAATCGTTAGTGGAATCAATAGAACTACTAGAAGCAACAATATTGGATTTAGCATTGTTATTGTTACTACTAGAGGTAGAACCATTTTTACCCTTGTTGCTAGTTTGCTTAGGTTTAACTTGTGGCATAAAGGTAGACAAGAGTAAACGCTTGGCAAGATATGAAGAACTCTTCTTTCGAAGATCGTCATTGATAGCTTTAAGAAACTCATGCTCTTGCTCTAAATTTAGCTTCTCGAAGCGTGGCTTCTCATGAGTTCTTAGAAGTTCTCTATGATCCTCTTGAGTTGTTTCATGAGCTAACTTAAGAGCATTTAGTTCTTTAGTTAGATGCTCAATCTCCTTCATAGCATTGTCACTCGTTCCCTCTTGACTATCATGATTACTAGCATTTTCATTATAGCTCACATCACTAGCCCTATCAATAAGTAAATCATCATCACCAAGCAAATCATCTTCATCACTATTAAAATCAAGATACTCGGGGTGTGATACCTTAGGGCCTTTTGCCATGAAGCATCTTCCAATTCCTTCATTTGGTGAGTCAAATAGATCGTAGGAGTTGGATGACACAAGTGCAAGTCCTGCAACACCTTCATCTTGGCTATAGTCGGAGTTGGAGTGATAACTTCTCTCGAAGTGGTTGTCGGAGTCGGAGCCGGAAACCCATTCACCAACATGAGCTTGATGTCTTCTTCTTGTGTAGCTCCTTGATGACTTGTCCTTCCTCTCCGAATCTTTGCTTCTTCGAGAGTGTCTTCGTTCATAATAATCATCTCTACTCCTTCTCTCCTTACGAGGTGATTCATCTCTTCTATGTCTTCCTCTTGGTGATTCGTCTCTTTTCTTGTAGGGAGCCGTTAACTCATTTGAGTAGTGTCCGGGCTTCCCACAATTGTAGCAATTACGGTCACGACTTGATGATCTTGTCTCATAATGTCTTGAGCTAGAGTTTCTTTCTTTTCCTTTGTTCTTGTAGAACTTGTTGAACCTTTTCACCATTAGGCTTATCTCTTCATTGGATACCAGCTGGTCACTTGAAGTTGTTGGAGCATCGGTTGAGGCTTTGTAAGCACCACTTGACTTGTTGTGCAGCTCCTCTTTGTCCTTGAGTGACATTTCATGAGCGACAATCCTTCCAATGACTTCCATGGGCTTGAGATCTTTGTAATTTGGCATCATTTGGATCAATGTGCAGACGGTATCATATTTTCCATCCAAAGCTCTAAGTATCTTCTTAATGATGAATTTGTCGGTCATCTCTTCACTTCCTAAGCCGGCAATCTCATTTGTGATGAGAGCAAGCCTAGAGTACATCTCTGCGACTCCTTCACCATCCTTCATCTTGAACTTGTCAAGTTGACTTTGAAGCACATCCAACTTAGATTCCTTGACGGACTCGGTACCCTCATGCATATCAACCAAAGTATCCCAAATTTCCTTTGCATTCTCGAGGCGGCTGATTTTGTTGAATTCTTCGGGACATAGAGAGTTGAATAGAATATCACAGGCTTGAGCATTGTATTGCAACATCTTCAATTCTTCCGCGGTTGCCTCACGATCCGGTTCCTTGCCATCCTCAAAGAAGTCACCTTGCAAGCCAACACGAACAACAGCCCAAACGGCAGGGTTATGATCAAGAATATGCATTTTCATCTTATGTTTCCAACTAGCAAAGTTTGTACCATCAAAATATGGACCTCTACGGTGATAGTTACCCTCACTAGACGCCATACTATCCTAGGTTGTGAAACCAAGGCTATGATCACAAAAGCTATGGGAATCAAGGCTTACTGAGACCAAAGCTCTGATACCACTTGTAGGATCGAAAGTATGTCTAGAGGGGGGGTGATTAGACTACTTGACCAAATAAAACTTAACCTTTTCCCAGATTTTAGTTGTAGGCAGATTTTAGCAATAGTACATGTCAAGCATCACCCTACACATGCAATTCTAAGAGTATAGCAGCGGAAAGTAAGCAATTGCATATGTATGTAGAGAGGGGATAGGAGATTTCAAATGCAATGAAGACACGGCGGTTTTTGGCGTGGTTCCGATAGGTGGTGCTATCGTGCGTCCACGTTGATGGAGGCTTCAACCCACGAAGGGTAACGGCTGCGCGAGTCCACGGAGGGCTCCACCCACGAAGGGTCCACGAAGAAGCAACCTTGCCTATTCCACCATGGCTTACGTCCACGAAGGACTAGCCTCACTCGGGGTAGATCTTCACGAAGTAGGCGATCTCCTTGCCCTTACAAACTTCTTGGTTCAACTCCACATCTGGTTGGAGGCTCCCAAGCGACACCTAACCAATCTAGGAGACACCACTCTCCAAAAGGTAATAGACGGTGTGTTGTTGATGAATTCCTTGCTCTTGTGCTTCAAATGATAGTCTTACCAACACTCAATCACTCCTCACAGATTTGGCTATGGTGGAAGAAGGATTTGAGTGGAAAGCAACTTGGGAAAGGCTAGAGATCAAGGTTCAAATGGTATGAATGGAATATCTTGATCTCAACACATGAGTAGGTGGTTCTCTCTCAGAAAATGTATGGTGGAAGTGTAGGCACGTTCTGATGGCTCTCCTTACAGAGAAGGATGGGGTGGAGGGGTATATATAGCCTCCACACAAAATCCAACCGTTACACACTTTTGACCCAACTCGGTGGCACCGAAACAATCATCTCGGTAGCACTGAACTGTGTAAAAGATATGAACTTTAGGAATCTCGGTGGGACCGATACGAACAACTCGGATGGACCGAAGTGCAATGGCTTAGGGCAATCCTCATCTCGGTGGCACCGATTGCATCAACTCGGTAGGACCGAAGCGAAGCAATAAGGCAACAGAGACTTGGCAAGCCATCTCGGTGAGACCGATTTGCAAACTCGGTGAGACCGAAGTAAATGCAAACGATTACAGAGAGTTGGCAAGGCCATCTCGGTGGGACCGAGATCCATTTCGGTGGATCCGATTTGTTAGGGTTTGGTAGTGGCTAAGTCTTGGATGAACTCGGTGGGGCCGGATTGGAATTTCGGTGGGGCCGAGTTGGACTTTAGGTTTAGGACATATTTGGGTAGAGATAGTGGTTGAGGGTTTAGGAATACTGTCACTAAGCACTTGAGCAAAAAGACCATTAAGCAACACCTCATCCCCTTTTAATAGTATTGGCTTCCCTATGGACTCAATGTGATCTTGGATCACTAAACCAAAAATGTAGAGTCTTGATCTTTGCCAATTCTTGTCCTTAGCATTTTGAGGTGTCCACATCTCTAGTCCATGCCATGCCAATCATTGAACATCCTAAAATCTTAATCTTGAATGGATATTAGTTCAATGAGATATATGTTGTTATGAATTACCAAAACCACCAAGGGAGCAAATGTGCTATCAGCGGCGCTTGCTGAGGCGTCGGCATCGTCGTGGCCTCCCGAGGTAGGCAGCACCACGAACGGGTTGTCGCGGGGCCCCTCGTGGCCCTCGGGGACCATGCCCCACTGGTCGAAGCGGGGCATCTCCTCGACCAGCTCCCTCCTGTTCTTGTAGCGGTAAAGAGGGAGCGCCTCCTGAGGCGGGGCCTCCGTGTCTTCACCAAGCAGCAGATGCATGACTTCATCCACCACCTCTGGCCTCAGGTTGTCGGCGCTCAGCCTCATCTTGTCTGCGGTGCCGGTGATGGCCCACACTGGGCGAGAGCGCTTCTGGAGGGGAGCGATGCGCCGGCGCAGGAATTCCTTGGCAACCATCGCCGCCGTGAGCTTCGCGGCCTTCAGCTCCTTCATCCTGTCCCAGAGCAGCGCCAACCTCTCGTCGCTGAGCTTGGTGTGCTCCCATCCGGAGCTCTTCACGGCAGGGGCTGCCAGCAATTGCAGCAAGGGGCTACACTGGCCCGCGTCCACATAGACCCAGCGCGCCCGGTAGCCTTCCACCTTCATGATCTTCATGGATATGATGTCATCCACTGTCCCTTCGACGCTGTGGAACGAGGCGCACCCTGAGCGCTGGTTCGCCGCCGACAGCCGCAAGTTGTAGAAGTGGCGGAAGAGCGCCACCATGGGCATCACGCCCAAGAACGCCTCGCAGAGGTAGGCGAAGATGGAGAGGAGAAGGACGGAGTTGGGCTAGAGATGGAGCGCGTGGATTTGGTAGTGCGAGAGGATGGCATTGAAGAAATCAGAGAAGGGCGGCAGCAGGCCGGCGAAGATGGTGTGGATATAGAGGGGAATGGTGGTGGCGTCGAGGTCGGCGATGCGGCGCGAGCCCGACCAGATCTTGGTGGCTTTCCACTCGTTGTGGGCACCGGCGCGCATGGAGCGCACCTTATCGAGCCCCTCCTCGTTGACGATCATGGATCTCGTCAGGGCAGGCTTCAACTCCGCTTCCACCATGGCCGCCACCTTCGCCCTACCTTTCTTGCCAGATGGCGCCATGGATGCGCGAGGAAGCTTCGGATCGAGAAGAGAAGGAAGTCGCAAGAAGCAGTGCGCGAGGAAGACGAAGGGAGGCGAGGAGTGGAGCGCAAAGGAAGGCAATGATGGCCCTATGCCCCGCGCAGGTCAGCTTTATGGCATCGCGGGCGGTTACCCAGGCGTCATGGGGAAGTGGGGGCGTCCTGCGTCCCATCGTGCGCCACGCGTCTCTGCCTGGGCCCGGCAGTCCGTTTAGGCCCTGTGCCGTTTCGTTCCCAATGGGCGAAACATGCGCATCGCGGGCCCAGGGGCTACTGTCGGCCCAGTGGAAACCAGGGTACCACGGGCCGTCTATGTGACGCCCCGAGACCGATGCTCCAGATGCCTTCCATTTATTTCCGTCGTTGTCGTGTGATTCTTTTGCTTGTTGCACTTCGCCATGTCATCGTGTGCATTTCATCCGGATGTTTTTCATAAAACTTGCATCCGTTCGTAGTTGTCATTCTCCCCGTTCTTTCCGTTATCCGTTCTGAGTCCAACCACACTCGCACGCGCCCGCGGCACCTCCGAAATATTATTTTATAAGTGGGATAAAAATGTTCTCGGAATGGGTTGAAAGTTGGCGTGCGGTCTTATTATGTTGTAGGTAGACCGCCTGCCAAATTTCGTCCCATTCGGAGGTCGTTTGATGCCCCAACGGATATCCATAGCGGCACTATAGCCGGTCAAATCGTCGGACGTTTTCG
Organism: Elymus sibiricus; assembly: GCA_039707655.1. NCBI lineage: Eukaryota > Viridiplantae > Streptophyta > Magnoliopsida > Poales > Poaceae > Elymus > Elymus sibiricus. The sequence goes on from CM077664.1 coordinate 162,794,109, forward strand.
GTGTCCCGAAAACCGTGCCGGGCTGCACCACTTCCCTCTCTTCTTAGCCAAACCCCTCTACACAGCCCATCTAGCCCACATAGCTACCCCCTCCACTCCGGACCGTCCGATGGCGATCGAACGGTCCAAAAACGGACAAAATCCCGTAATCCCTAGCCCCCTGTCTATAAATAGACAGCGTCCCCAACCATTTTGGGACAGAAACCTAGCCCTACCCTCTCCAGGTCCCCAGCCGCCCGTACGGGAGCCCGCTCGTCCCGAGCTTCCCCTCGCCGCCCGCTCGCCTCTGTGCTCCATCGCGCCGCCGCCCTGTCGCCTCGGCCTCCTCGCCAAGCTCGCTGCCGCGCCCCTCCGGCGACCCCGCCGCCGTCGGCGACCACCCAGGCCAGCAGCCGCCCCCGCTCCTCGCCTTTTCCTTTCCTCCTTCTCCTCCGACCTCTCTCTCTCTCTCTCTCTGCCGCCATGGACAGGAGCCCGACGCCATGGCCGCGCCCCGAGCCCTGACCACCGTGCCGTTGCCCGGATCCGGCGAGCCGCCGACTGGATCCGTCCATCCCCTGCTCGTTCCCGGCCTCCCCGTAGGAGATCCGCCGTCGTCCTCGGCCTCCTCCGTGCCGGGATGGTCCCGTCCTAGGATCGCCCAGTCCCGCAAACCAAACGGCGCCTCGTAACGCTTCGCCTCGTCCCCGTACCGCTCCGTCCACTTTCCCGCGAGGTCTAAAATTTCTCTTAAGTCCCTGAGATTTTCAACCTCATGTATGCATTTTGTGGAGCTTGTAACTTTGTGCATGTTGATCCTATGAAAATGTGCCATATATGTAAATTGCTCTACTCTCTGTGCTCTACATGATGGTTGCTGTTGCATTCATGTTAGGGTTCATCTTCATGTGTTAATCTCAGTTGCAAAAGTGCCTCCTGATGTTAACTGCAGAAACTGTTAATATTTGTCACTTTGTCATTTTTGTGTGATTTAATCCAAATGTCATATGAGCATCTTGTCAACATGTCTTTGGAGCATTTTCATGTCTTCTTGCTGTCAGTATTTATTTCATGCCTTGATATGGCATGATGTGACTGCCATGAGCTTGTAAACATGCCTAGTCAATGTTGCTGTTCTAAGTCAAACTGTGTGATAAAACTTGCCAACTTTGCTTGATGGTTGCCACTAATCTAGAGCACATATGCATATTATTCCTTCATGTGATTTGGCCTATGTGATGTGTACTTTGATGCCATGCCCTTGGTTGCCATGTAATCTTGCTGTAGCATGTCTCTTTGTTGCTCTCAAGTTGCCTTCATGATAAAACTATCAACCTGTTAACAGAATGTTCCATTTTGTAAAAAATCATAGTAATTAATCTGTGCATCCTATGAATTTGTGCCAATGGAGTAATTTGAATATTGCCATGTCTACTGTATGCTCATATCAATTTCATAAATATTAAAACTGCTATGTTTGTTGTTATGTGCTTTCCAAGTCAGCATCATGATATACCTATTGCAATCCCAGACTGTCTAGAATCAGCATGTTTCACGGTTGCATATTGTCTTGATGATTGCCATGAATCTGTTGCTCCTATGATTATGCCCATGTTGAATGATTTGAGCTCCATGCTATGTACTACCATGTTGTGCCATTGGATGCCATGTTTTAGCACTGTAGCATGTTGTTTTGATGCTTGCAAAATGCTATGTTGCTGTTTTGGGCAGATTGTTAGTATAACTTGTGTTGATTGTATATGAAACTTGCTTAGAATTGTGTGTAGTTTCATATTATCATGTTGCATCCGTAATTTGAGCGTTTGTGGTTGATGTTTGCATGCATTTTGCATTATTGTCATGTTAAACTTGTTTAGCTCATATCTTCTAGCCCGTAGATCATCATGATGCATGTTAACTTGTTGTTTAACAACTTTAACATTATGTTTAATTCAGATCAGTACCAATTTCGAAATTTGCATATGGGGATTTTCCGGAATTGCTATGTGTTGTTTCCGGCCTCATTTAAATTGCCTAGATAGGTAGTTTAATCATGCTTCACCTCTTGCCATGTTTAACAACATTTAATCTTGCCATGTACATGTACATAAACGGGAGTGAACTAAGTAAACGAACGTGGAGTTTCGTCAATATGCAACCCGTTGCATATTGAACTTCACTTAATGTGTAGTATTTGATTGTTGCATTTTGCCAAGTCATGCATCTTTAAACTTGACATGCATCATACTCGGTTGTGCATTATGCCATGATTATGCTTGTTTGTTTACCATGTTGTTTGCTTCTTTCCGGTTGCGCTTCTTCTCGATAGTTCCGGTTACGTTGCGAAGTGTGAGGATTCGTTCGACTACGCTTGTTCGACTACTTCATGGATTCGATCCTCTTCCTAGCGGGATTTCAGGCAAGATGACCATTATCTTGGATATCTCTACTATCTTTGCTTGCTAGTTGTCTCGTTGCAATCGCTATGTCGCGCTTCCTACCACATATATGTCAGCCTCCCATATGCCATGATACAGCCTCTAACCACCCTTACCCAGCAAACCATTGTTTGGCTATGTTACCGCTTTGCTCAGCCCCTCTTATAGTGTTTTAGTTGCAGGTGCAGTGCAGGTTGTTCCATGTTGGGACATGGATATGTTGGGATATCACAATATCTCTTATTTAATTAATGCATCTATATACTTGGTTGTGGGTGGAAGGCTCGGCCTTTTTGCCTAGTGTTTTGTTCCACTCATGCCGCCCTAGTTTCCGTAATGCCAGTGTTATGTTCCTTGATGAGCGCTTCTAACACATGTGGGGAATATGGGAACCACCCAGATCACTTGTTTTAGGATAAGACTTCTCCAGCAAGGCCCAACATTGGTTTTAACATTTGCCAACATGAACCTAATAATTAATGCATAGAGGGTCGCCACCTCGGGGACTCTTTTAATTCCAACATAACTCGGGCCAGCGGCAAAACACTGTCGTTGGTCCACCTACCTAGCAGTCGGCGGAGCCGCCTTGGAGCAACTCGAGGTATTTGGCTACCGTCCACTATGCATAGACGGATGATGCCCGTAGATAGAGAGCGCGTGGCTCTAGACACGGATCTGGCTCACCGGGAGGTCTTGCTGGTTTAGTTTTGCCTGTTACGAGTGGCTTGTCCACCGGGATTCCTTATCGTAAGCATCGTGTTATCATGGTGTGAGGATGTTCCATCGGATGCGTGTGGTAATTTATAATGGACTACTTGGACCACCCCTGCAGGGTTAAATCTTTCGTGAAGCCGTGCCCGCGGTTATGTGGCGACTTGGAAATTTATAACCTCCGGTTGTAGAGAACTTGACACTAATTCTAATTAAAATACACCAACCGCGTGCGTAACCATGATCGTCTCTTTTCGAGTAAGTTCGAGAAGAGAACACAGTGGGGTTATGTTTGTACTCGTAAGTAGGTGTTCAGGATCACTTCTTGATCATTACTAGATTGCGACCGTTATGCGTAGTTACTCTCCTTATTCTTGTACTCGTGAGTTAGCTACCATACAATGCTTAGTGCTTGCTGCAACCTCACCACTTAACCATTCCATACCCATTAAGCTTTGCTAGTCTTGATACCCATGGTAATGGGATTGCTGAGTCCTCGTGGCTCACAGTTTATTACAACAACAGGTGCAGGTACAGGTAAAGCGATGATATGACGTGAAAGCGATGCTTGTTTGCTTTTGGAGTTCTTCTTCTGCTTCTTCTTCTTCGTCGATCATAGGATGGGTTCCCGGTTGGCAGCCTGGGACTAGCAGGGTGGATGTCGTTCTTCATTTTCGTTTGATTTCATCCGTAGTCGGATTCTTCTCTTCTGTATGGTGTTGCTATGTATTGATGTATTCATGTGGTGATTGTATGTATTTGTCTGTATCCCCATCTATTATGTACATGGTATGATGTAATGATATCCACCTTGCAAGCGTCTTCAATATGCGCTTCTATCCCTGGTGGGACCTCCGAGTTCCTCGAGGATAGGATCGCATATTGGGCGTGACAAGTTGGTATCAGAGCCCCTACCGACCGCAGGAGCCCCCTTGATTGATCGAACCGTTGGCGAGTCTAGAAAGAAAAACTATTTTGAGTCTAGCTATATATCGGAGAGTAGAAATTCTTTTTACTTCTTATCTCCTTCGTCACTCTGGTGAGGAATTGTGTTGTAGGTGTTTTGATTCTACTACTCTTCTCACTCAAAAAAAAAAATTAGGGTCATGCGGGTATTTTTGGAATCGTTGCGATATCGATGTGACAGAATTCTGTTCTTGGTGCCTCCTGACCGTATGGATTGGACCCGGAGAGTTGAGCTCCAAGGGGTTCTTGTCACACTCGCTATCGTTCCAGTTCCTGAATACCAGAGGACGACGACATTGAAACGCTTCTATACTTTTTGTGGTGGCAAGTAGTGCCATGACTTTTCCCTAGTACTGGAGGAGATAGCTCGGATGATCCACCTTGACTAGTATTGTTGTGTTTTCGATTGTCTGAGGTAGACAAATTTGTAGAGTTTCTCGGTTGTGTGTTAAGGGTTGCGAATGCAGTTGCAGCTGATTAGGTTGTTGTCTGCTGAGTAGGTTCCTGGATCCGCAACCTGATCTCATAACCAAGAAGTTTTGGGAGTTCTTAGGTGGGAATTCAAGTCATAAATGCAAATTGGGTTTATTTTAATGGCATATGCATAGTTACTATGGTGAGATTGCAAATATGACATAGGGTGATATCATACATAGCATATGACAAATCAAGCGGATTGTCAAACATGATGTGACCGAGAGAATTATCAAACTCATCATAAATGGCCAAATCATCGCATGGGGAAATAATACTAGCATGAGACATGGCAATAGGGAGATCAACATCATGCAAGCAATCAATGTCCACTAATGGGACAAGAGCATCACCTTCACCTATGTTACCTTTCTGATTCCACTCATGTGGTGTAGGTGAGGTGGTAAAGACTAAATTGTGGTCAACGTCATCATCATGATGGAACCATGTGGGGGGTGATTGGGGTTTGACGTCTAGTGGTCCGCCTGCTCACGGTCGTTTTTACAGCGGTGCTCGTTGCGTCTTAAAGAGCCCTTGTAGCTTTGCTACGGCTCGGGGATGCTTCGTATGTCAAGGGCAGCAATATACTTGATGGTCGTTGTACGATCGAGCCCGTGTGGGCCCCACCACAAAAATTTCGGACGAAATCTCTATCATATGTTTGTTCTGACTTATTCTGCAAGCCAAATCCTTTGTTTTGTTTTGTTTTGAGTTGCGGTATTCGAATTGCTTCGAAGTCAAGTGTGGATTCCATACCTTTCCTAAGCGGTGTTCTCATATTTCTATGGGAATACTAATCCTTTTGACCGATCATATTGTCATGGAAATTTCTTTTCAACCGGTGTGCTTCTCTTTGAGTTAATTCAATCTTCTTCACCATGTGCAAGATCAATTCTCAGTTTTCTCAACGGTGTTCGTTTCACCCGTCCCAAGTTTTTTTTCTTTTCCCACCCACCCACCTTTTTTCTTCGCGCAGTCTGAAGTCTTGAATCGAGCATCCATTTAATTCATGTGAAATCTCTCCATTCTTTTCTTCAAGTTTCATCCGGCGAATTCCTCGTGAAGGTGCTCAGGAGTTTCTAATTCATCATTTGCCATTATCATTTTCTTTTCCGGTGGATTCAATTCAAGCTTTCGGTCTTCATCATATTCCTTTCCTCGTTTCAAATGCTTTCCCATGCCAGTGCACCTCTTAATCGCCATCTCTCTCTATTCATTTATTCCGGAGTTCCGAGATTATCTCAGAAGATCCGTGTTTCCATTCAAGATCCGTTCGTTCTATTTCGAGGTTTTTATTTCATTCAAGCCATTTAAATCTAACCGGTGCAATATCTCTTTCTAAACAATCGTTCCAACAGTGTTTCCTTTGAATGGGCCAATTACCCACAGGTCTTTTCCCAGGATCTTACCTGACTCTTCTAATTTTGCCGGAGTTATTCTCAAATTCTTTAAAAGTTTGACGTAAGTATGGCTTTCATCAGTCATATGGCTTCTCCAAGTTCGCTTTTAAATTATTTTCATCTTTGGCTCAACCTTTCTATTCTTCATTGTTCCGGAGTGTCTCAACAATTTTGGTGGTGTTCCTTGTCGTCATTCTCATCGTTGAAGACCGAAGAAGAGTTTCGTGTAAATAATATCCGTTCTCTCAAAGACTCGTGGTTCTAGCTTAATGCCACCCTCACAATTGTTTCGATCGTGAGAAATTATTTTCATACCCATCCGGAGTATTTCAGGAGTTGTTTCGTTTGATTCTCCGAAGGCCATCATTTTCCAAGATATATTCGTTCTCAGCGTTCAGCTCTCATTCTCCAATTCTTCCGGTGCATCGTTCAAGAATTCTCTAATAAGCTCGTGATCTCTTCGTTCTTTTGTATCTAAATTCCCTCAAGTATCTTCGTTTGTTTTCTATTTCTTCCCGGTGATTCGTCTTTTTTCTTCATTCGTTTTCAATTCTTACAGTGGTTCGTTTAAGATTCCTCTTTCTTTGTTATCGTATCAATTCATTTGTTCTTTTCAAAATCCTACCAGTGGTTCATTGAAGGACTTCCCAAGTTGGCGCTATATCTCTCCTTAATTCCTTTTCAACGAGAATAAGTAGTATGCCAAATCCGTTGCTTGTCATCACTTTAAGTTGATGAAGGATAAGCATACCATAATTCTTATTCTTATTTCATCGAGGTGATTTAATTCCTTCTTCTGGAGTTCGTTCATGATATCAAGTCTCGATTCAATTCACTTCATCTTTTCTTTCCGGAGTTCCAAGTTTTCTCGGTTATCTCGTCACGAAGCTTCATCTAAATCACTACAAGGCTTCATCTTGTTCTTTTCAATTATTCTTTCATTTCGATCATCTTGTTATCTATCCAGAATCCTTCAAGAGTTTCTTCATGGTGGTTCGTTAAGGATTTAATTCATTCTAGAAGTGTTTCGGCAAGATTCTTGTTGGAGCTCAAGTATTCTTCTTCTTGCATTTTGAAGTACAATTAATTCTTCATTGTCTTTGGGAGATGTTGTTTCGCATCTTTTCAGTCATCTCAAGCAATCAATTGTTTTCGTTTGTGGCCGGTTGTCACCTCATAATTTTGAGATGTTTTCCATAAGCCCACAACAAGCTTATTCTTTTCATTGTTGATTTTCCAACAACTCCGTTCATTCCTTCTTTGTAAGGATGTTTTCTCAAATTCAATTATGGTGGACGTTGTCTTTTGTTTCCCTTTTCTTTTCCTTCCAATGATTTAGCTTCTATTCTTTCGTTCCGAAGGCATGGTGATGTTGCTCTCTTCGACCCATTATCTCGTTTCGCCAAGATCATGTTATTTCCTTGCTTATCCATCTTACCGGAGTGTTGTGTCCTCTTTACAAGTCTTTTATCTTGTCAACCTCGGCTTTTCTTTTCTACCGGGATGCTATCCGAATTCTTTCGTTCTTATTCCTTTTCTATCTTGTTCTAACCGGACTGGTTTCATAGTCTATCTTGTCTCTTGAGCTCTTGATTCTCGTCATATTCCCCGTTCCTCTTTTCTACCGGAGTGCTCCCAACTTCGTTCATCTCCGTTGTATTCTTTCTTCCAAAAAAAATTCAACCTCTCAAGGTTCTTTCGTTTCACTCGTTTGTCTAAGAGCAACTTTCTTTTACCTCTTCCTCCTCCTCTGCCGTTTCACTCCTAAGATCTCGGGTCGAGATCTTCTGTTAGTGGGGGAGAGTTGTGACGCCCCGAGACCGATGCTCCAGATGCCTTCCATTTATTTCCATCGTTGTCATGTGATTCTTTTGCTTGTTGCACTTCGCCATGTCATCGTGTGCATTTCATCCGCATGTTTTTCATAAAACTTGCATCCGTTCGTAGTTGTCATTCTCCCCGTTCTTTCCATTGTCCGTTCTGAGTCCAACCACACTCGCACGCGCCCGCGGCACCTCCGAAATATTATTTTATAAGTGGGATAAAAATGTTCTCGGAATGGGTTGAAAGTTGGCGTGCGGTCTTATTATGTTGTAGGTAGACCGCCTGCCAAATTTCGTCCCATTCGGAGGTCGTTTGATGCCCCAACGAATATCTATAGTGGCACTATAGCCGGTCAAATCGTCGGACATTTTCGGTGTCCCGAAAACCGTGCCGGGCTGCACCACTTCCCTCTTTTCTTAGCCCAACCCCTCTACACAGCCCATCTAGCCCACCTAGCTACCCCCTCCACTCCAGACCGTCCGATGGCGATCGAACGGTCCAAAAACGGACAAAATCCCCTAATCCCTAGCCTCCTGTCTATAAATAAACAGCCTCCCCACCCATTTTGGGACAAAAACCTAGCCCTACCCTCTCCAGATCCCCAGCCGCCCGTACGGGAGCCCGCTCCTCCCGAGCTTCCCCGCGCCGCCCGCTCGCCTCTGTGCTCCACCGCGCCGCTGTCCTATCGCCTCGGCCTCCTCGCCAAGCTCGCTGCCACGCCCTCCGGCGACCCTACCGCCGTCGGCGACCACCCAGGCCAGCCGCCGCCCCCGCTCCTCGCCTTTTCCTTCCCTCCTTCTCCTCTGACCTCTCTCTCTCTCTCTCTCTGCCACCATGGACAGGAGCCCGACGCCATGGCCGCGCCCCGAGCCCCGACCACCGTGCCATCGCCCGGATCCGGCGAGCCGCTGATCGGATCCGTCCGTCCCCTGCTCGTTCCCGGCCTCCCCGCCGGAGATCCGCCGTCGTCCTCGGTCTCCTCCGTGCCGGGACGGTCCCGTCCCAGGATCACCCGGTCCCGCAAACCAAACGGCGCCTCGTCCCGCTTCGCCTCGTCCCCGTACCACTCCGTCCACTTTCCCGCGAGGTCTAAAATTTCTCCAGGTCCCTGAGATTTTCAACATCATGTATGCATTTTGTGGAGCTTGTAACTTTGTGCATGTTGATCCTATGAAAATGTGCCATATATGTAAATTGCTCTACTCTCTGTGCTCTACATGATGGTTGCTGTTGCATTCATGTTAGGGTTCATCTTCATGTGTTAATCTCTGTTGCAAAAATGCCTCCTGATGTTAACTGCAGAAACTGTTAATATTTGTCACTTTGTCATTTTTGTGTGATTTAATGCAAATGTCATATGAGCATCTTGTCAACATGTCTTTGGAGTATTTTCATGTCTTCTTGCTGTCAGTATTTATTTCATGCCTTGATATGGCATGATGTGACTGCCATGAGCTTGTAAACATGCCTAGTTAATGTTGTTGTTCTATGTCAAAAACTGTGTGATAAAACTTGCCAACTTTTGCTTCATGGTTGCCACTAATCTAGAGCACATATGCATATTATTCCTTCATGTGATTTGGCCTATGGGATGTGTACTTTGATGCAATGCCCTTGGTTGCCATGTAATCTTGCTGTAGCATGTCTCTTTGTTGCTCTCAAGTTGCCTTCATGATAAAACTGTCAACCTGTTAACAGAATGTTCCATTTTGTAAAAATCATAGTAATTAATCTGTGCATCCTATGAATTTGTGCCAATGGAGTAATTTGAAGATTGCCATGTCTACTGTATGCTCATATCAATTTCATAAATATTAAAACTGCTATGCTTGTTGTTATGTGCTTCCTAAGTTAGCATCATGATATACCTATTGCAATCCCAGACTGTCTAGAATCAGCATGTTTCACGGTTGCATACTGTCTTGATGATTGCCATGAATCTGTTGCTCCTATGATTATGCCCATGTTGAATGATTTGAGCTCCATGCTATGTACTACCATGTTGTGCCATTGGATGCCATGTTCTAGCACTGTAGCATGTTGTTTTGATGCTTGCAAAATGCTATGTTGCTGTTTTGGGCAGATTGTTAGTACAACTTGTGTTGATTGTAATTGTTGAACCGTTGCTCCGTTTTGATCATGTCCTATATGAAACTTGCTTAGAATTGTGTGTAGTTTCATATTATCATGTTGCATCCTTGATTTGAGTGTTTGTGGTTGATGTTTGCATGCATTTTGCATTATTGTCATGTTAAACTTGTTTAGCTCATATCTTCTAGCCCGTAGCTCCGAATTAAATGTTCTACATATGTAACTTGATTAGAAAAACGTGTAGATCTTCTTGATGCATGTTAACTTGCTGTTTAATAACTTTAACATTGTTTTTAATTCATATCAGTACCAATTTCGAAATTTGCATATGGGGATTTTCCGGAATTGCTATGTGTTGTTTTCGGCCTCATTTAAATTGCCTAGATAGGTAGTTTAATCATGCTTCACCTCTTGCCATGTTTAACAACATTTAATCTTGCCATGTACATGTACATAAACGGGAGTGAACTAAGTAAACGAACGTGGAGTTTCGTCAATATGCAACCCGTTGCATATTGAACTTCACTTAATGTGTAGTATTTGATTGTTGCATTTTGCCATGTCATGCATCTTTAAACTTGACATGCATCATACTCGGTTGTGCATTATGCCATGATTATGCTTGTTTGTTTACCATGTTGTTTGCTTCTTTCCGGTTGTGCTTCTTCTCAATAGTTCCGGTTACGTTGCGAAGTGTGAGGATTCGTTCGATTACACTTGTTCGACTACTTCATGGATTCGATCTTCTTCCTAGCGGGATTTCAGGCAAGATGACCATTATCTTGGATATCTCTACTATATTTTCTTACTAGTTGTATCATTGCTATCGCTATGTCGCGCTTCCTACCACATATATGTCAGCCTCCCATATGCCATGATACAGGCTCTAACCACCCTTACCCAGCAAACCATTGTTTGGCTATGTTACCGCCTTGCTCAGCCCCTTTTATAGAGTTTTAGTTGCAGGTGCAGTGCAGGTTGTTCCATGTTGGGATATCACAATATCTCTTATTTAATTAATGCATCTATATACTTGGTCATGGGTGGAAGGCTCGGCCTTTTGCCTAGTGTTTTGTTCCACTCATGCCGCCCTAGTTTCCGTAATGCCGGTGTTATGTTCCTTGATGAGCGCTTCTAACACATGTGGGGCATATGGGAACCCCCCTGATCACTTGTTTTAGGATAAGACTTCTCCAGCAAGGCCTAACATTGGTTTTAACATTTGCCAACATGAACCTAATAATTAATGCATAGAGGGTCGCCACCTCGGGGACTCTTTTAATTCCAACATAACTCGGGCCAGCGGCAAAATACAACCGTTGGTCCACCTACCTAGCAGTCGGCGAAGCCGCCTTGGGGCAACTCAAGGTATATGGCTACCGTCCACAATGCATAGACGGATGATACCCGTAGATACAGAGCGCGCGGCTCTAGACACGGATCTGGCTCACCGGGAGGTCTTGCTGGTTAAGTTTTGCCTATTACGAGTGGCTTGTCCACCGGGATTCCTTATCGTAAGCATCGTGTTATCATGGTGTGAGGTTGTTCCATCGGATGCGTATGGTAATTTATAATGGACTACTTGGAGCACCCCTGCAGGGTTAAATCTTTCGTGAAGCCGTGCCCGTGGTTATGTGGCGACTTGGAAATTTATAACCTCCGGTTGTAGAGAACTTGACACTAATTCTAATTAAAATACACCAACCGCGTGCGTAACCGTGATCGTCTCTTTTCGAGTAAGTTCGAGAAGATAACACGGTGGGGTTATGTTTGTACTCGTAAGTAGGTGTTCAGGATCACTTCTTGATCATTACTAGATTGCGACCGTTATGCGTAGTTACTCTCCTTATTCTTTTACTCGTAAGTTAGCCACCATACAATGCTTAGTGCTTGCTGCAACCTCACCACTTAACCATTCCATACCCATTAAGCTTTGCTAGTCTTGATACCCATGGTAATGGGATTGCTGAGTCCTCGTGCCTCAAAGTTTACTACAACAACAGGTGCAAGTACAGGTAAAGCGATGATATGACGTGAAAGCGATGCTTGTTTGCTTTTGGAGTTCTTCTTCTGCTTCTTCTTCTTCGTCGTCATAGGATGGGTTCCCAGTTGGCAGCCTGGGACTAGCAGGGTGGATGTCGTTCTTCTTTTTCGTTTGATTTCATCCGTAGTCGGATTCTGCTCTTCTGTATGGTGTTGCTATGTATTGATGTATTCATGTGGTGATTGTATGTATTTGTCTGTATCCCCATCTATTATGTACATGGTATGATGTAATGATATCCACCTTGCAAGCGTCTTCAATATGCGCTTCTATCCCTGGTGGGACCTCTGAGTTCCTCGAGGATAGGATCGCATATTGGGCGTGACAGCCTACCTGCGGCCCAGGAAGCAACGCCTGGCGAAGGCCCAAGAGGCGGCCCAGCTATGGGCGCCACGAAGCAAGACACCTCGCGAGGCACCGGCCTCACGAGGACCCTCTCCACCAGGAGCGGACCCACCGAAGACTCAATAGCACCAGGAAGCCTCCCGAGGCCCCCTCGCGAGGCGGCCTCCCGAGGGGGCCTCCCGAAGCCACCCAAGCAGGGTGCCACCTGGCGCCAGCCTCGCGGTCATGTGCCCACCACATGGGTGACGCGCCCGCGCAGGATGAAGATATCGACAAGGGTCGTACCAGCAGGCGCGGTCAGGGAGGATTTCCTCTTTGGTGATAAAGGAGTAGCACCAGCTGCCCTCCTGCAAAGCAAGTCCCAAAGCTTGCCCGTTTGGTCAATGAAGACCAAGATGATGGGGCACGCAGCACGGATGTCATCACCGAGCCCAGCGGCGCATCATGGATAGCCTCTTTGCAAGCGAAGACCACCTTTTGTCAGGATAAGACTGGGCACCTGTCCCCCTTCAAACCGCCATTGTGTGGCTACCCTTCCCGCCAATATTTTCGGGGGAAGAGGACCGAGGCAGCTATAAAAGGGGCAGTGCTGCCACCGTAGTGATGGATCGATTCTCTTCCATTGTGACCCTTGTACGCGAGAACTCTCTCATCCACAATAATCCCAAACACAAGCAGGAGTAGGGTTTTACACCGCACGGTGGCCCGAACCTGGGTAGCTCTCATGTCCCTGCCGTGCCCTGCGTGTGTGTGCGCTCTCGCCGTGCTCCGCTCGCCGAAGCCTCACCGTGGTCACCGTCAGGTAGTTAGGCAGCAAGCAGCCCCCGGAGTTCAAACCAGGGTCCCCGGAGCCCGGATTCCGACACTACTCGCATGCCCCTAGGGAGGAGGTTGGTAGGAGTTAACCATCACGCACCCCCGATTATAACAACACTCAAGTATTTCATTTCAGATCTAAGAATGCTCAAACCTGCCATGGCCAACACTTAGATGAGAAGTTAATAAGAAACTTTAATACCGATATTCCACTAACCAATGATCATGAACCAATATCCTTTCATATTACGACATCAATATCATTAAACCATACGTTTCATATTTAGTGATCTACATGAAAGTTTTTATTATATCCCTCTTCAATACCTATCCTTTATGGACTAGTCTTATAACCCGTGCAAATTGCCATTACTATTTATTAGACTCTCAAAAAGATTTAAGTGAAGCGTGAGAGTGCAACTATTTGTTTAAAATATAACCACGGTCGTGCTCTAAAAGATATAAGTGAAGCACTAGAGCAACTGCCTAACTCAAAAGATATAAGTGAAGCACATAGAGTATTCTAACAAATCACAAACAAATGCATGTCCCTATCAAAAGGTGTGTCCAGCAAAATATGATTGTGTCAAACTAAAAAGCAAGCAAATAAAAGAAAACTATGGCACAAGACACTCCAAGTAAAACTCATATCATGTGATGAATAAAAATATAGCTCCAAGTAAGTTACCGATAGATTGTAGACGAAAGAGGGGATGCCATCTGGGGCATCTCCAAGCTTAGACGCTTGGGTCTTCCTTGAATATTACCTTGGGGTGCCTTGGGCATCCCCAAGCTTAGGGTCTTGCTGCTCCTTATTCCTTCATCCATCGTAATCTCACCCAAAACTGGAAAACTTCAGCACACAAAACTCAACAGAAACTTCATGAGATCCGTTAGTACAATAAATCAATCATCCACTTTAGGTACTATTATAAACTCATTCATAATTGTTCTTGCATAATACCTATTGTGTTCTAACTCTTCCATGACTTATACCCCCTGATATAATCCATAGTTTCATTAAAACAAGCACACTATGCAACAAAAACAGAATCTGTCTAAAACAGAACAGTACATAATGACAGAATATTATCTATACTTATGCAACTTGAAAAATTCTGAAAAATTAGTACAACGTAAAAAATTTATATCCCAACTATGTAAAAATTTCAAAGTTTCTGACATTCCAGAAATAAAAGAAAAATCAACTACTGGGCAAAAAACTTTCTGTTTTCAAACAGCATAAATTATACTATCATCCAAATCATCCCAAAGGCATTACTTGGCACAAACACTAATTAAAAGATAAAAAAACAATAATAATAGTAGCTAAAATTGTGTGACACAAGAAAAAGAAAAATTGCAATAAAGATAAAGATAAATATTGGGTTGCCTCCCAACAAGCGCTATTGTTTTATGCCCCTAGCTAGGCATAATGCATTGTTTCAGTATTATCATCTTTCAAGTTAATTCCATAGGTGGCCCTCATAATGGATTCATATGGTGGTTTAATTCTCTTCCTAGGGAAGTGTTCCATTCCTTTATTTAATGGAAATTGGATTCTTATATTTCCTTCTTTCATATCAATAATAGCACCTATGGTTCATAGGAAAGGCCTACCAAGTAGTATAGGACAAGACGGATTGCAATCAATATCAATCACAATGAAATCAACGGGTACATAATTTATATTAGCAAGAATAAGCACATCATTTATTCTACCCAAAGGTTTCTTAATAGTTGAATCCGCTAAGTGCAAGTTAAGGGAACATTCAGCCATATCGGTGAGGCCTAGCACATCACATAAAGATTTGGGTATAGTGGAAACGCTAGCACCTAAATCACATAAATCATTACATTCATAATCTTTAATTTTTAATTTAATAGTAGGTTCCCATTCATCATGTAATTTTCTAGGTACTGAAACCTCCAACTCTAGCTTTTCTTCATGAGCTTTTATCATAGCTTCTACAATATGTTTAGTAAAAGCTTTATTTTGTTCATAAGCATTGGGTGAATTTATCATGGATTGCAACAAGGAAATACATTCAATAGGTGAGACGCCAATCATTTTAATATCTTCATCATGATTACGATAAAAACCGGGTGGAATAGCTTTTTCTAAGAATTCCCGCTTAGCTCTCAACCTAGCGGTTCTCTCTTTACTTTCATTAATGGAGACATAGATCGATTTAATAGACTCGGTAATATAATGCTTGGGTGGCAAATTTTTAATTTTAAGAGTTTCCACATCATGAGCAATTCTATCCATGTTTCTAGACATTTCATCAACTTTATTCAATTTTTCTTCTACCATAGCATTAAAAATCTTTTGAGAACTAATAAATTCTTTAATATTGTTCTCAAGATCAGTAGGTATCCTATTATTATTGCTATATGAATTACCATACGAATTAGCATAATTATTAGAAGAATTTCTGAGAAACGGTCTAGGATTAAGATTTCCTCTATAAGCATTATTGTTGAAATTATTTCTAGAGACAAAATTCACATCAATAGCATCATTATTTTGCTCAATCAAAGTAGACAATGGCACATCATTAGGATCAACATGAGCATTTTTACTAGCAAGCATTTTCACAATAGCATCTATTTTATCACCCAAAGTAGAGACTTCTTTGACAAAGTTTACCTTCTTACTTGTTGGAGCTCTTTCGGTATGCCATTGAGAATAATTTGTCATAATATTATCAAGGAGTTTTGTAGCTTCTCCCAATGTAATTTCCATAAAAGTACCACCTGCAGCAGAGTTTGATAGGTTTTGATGATGTCTCCCAGGCAACGGCGCCAGAAATTCTTCCGGCTACTTGTGTGCTGCGTTGGGATTTTCCTCGAAGAGGAGAGAAGATGCAGTACAGTAGAGATAAGTATTTTCGTCAGTGAGAACCAAGGTTATCCAACTAGTAGGAAAATCACGCAAAGCCTCGTGAACAGCACCTGCACACACAAAAGCAAATACTTGCACCCAACACGGGCAAGAAGGTCGTCAATCCCCTTGAACTCGTTACTTGCATGGATTAAATCTTGTAGTGGTAGATAGATAAATTTCAAAACAAATAAAAGTAAATAAATTGCAGCTAGTATATTTTAGTTTTCTTTTTATATTTAAAGTAGACCCCGGGGCCATAGTTTTCACTAGAGGCTTCTCTCTCGAACACATAGCATACGGTGGGTAAACAAATTACTGTTGGGCAATTGATAGAAAAGCGCATAGTTATGAATATAATCAAGGCAATGATCATGTATATAGGCATCACGTCCGAAACAAGTAGACCGACTCCTGCCTGCATCTACTACTATTACTCCACCCATCGACCGCTATACAGCATGCATCTAGGGTATTAAGTTAATAAGAACAGAGTAACGCCTTACTACTAGAAACTACGATTTTACCTAGGGCTATATACCCTAGGTGAAATGCCAAAAACCATAGGTAAAGACTTTACCTAAAGCTTGCCCTAGGTAAAGAACCTTAGGTGAAGTATAGTCGGTAAAGAGGTCTTTCCCTAGGGTGCACCAGCCAAGCTCTAGGGAACCATTTCTTTACCTAGGGCCCCATGCACTAGGGAAAGAATTCATCTCAACTGTTTGTCCAGCGTGGAAAGGTGATTTACCTACAAGAACGTTTGGCTCTAGGGAAAGATGGTGGGGTCCAAGATATATCATATCCATATCTACCACATACAAATATGCAATTCAAATTTAAATTCATATATGCCATAATTCTAATAATTAAATTCCGGGCCATAATTCAAAATTATAAATTGCAGCCAAAATTCAATGTACACATCAGATTCTTGTTCAATTACAGACTCATGGTCAATTTAGAGCCAGAATTCAAGAAGTAAACTATAGCTAATGTTTCCTACAGCTAACGGAGCACCTAAATCAGCACGTACATGTGTTGTTGGTCAGGACAATTATTTGCTACTCTGGTCAGCCCGTATTTACACCTCTGATTAAGAGGGGTGTGAAGACCTTGAGTTCGTCAGGCCAAGTATCTACGGTATCTACACCTCTGATTAAGACCTTGAGCGAGAACCTCAATTGCTTGTTAGTGTCCATCAACCAGCAGACCATGACCACCCTTAAGAATATGTTCCTGCAAACAAAAATAATAATTCAATGATAAGTAAAGAGTTCATTGATATAGTTCATTGCACTAACTCTGTCTCAAGGAAACAATATCTGATCAAGTTCATTGATATAGTTCGTTGCACTAATCAATAGAAAGAGGTACAAAGATTAATATTTTGGTGTTGGGCTCGACCAATTTTTCTTCTTCTCCACAACACATGAAATTAACTAAACTTACAATGCCTTTTCCCTAGAGGATTTAGTGGGAAAAAAATATGATGGTACATGTTCTCTCCCACCCCGAATTGCAAGATAGGAAAAATCCATCATTGTGTAACTTCACCAAATTAGTGTCTTACATCTTCCATATTTATGTTAGTTTAACGGATGTGTTGGGCAAAGATTAGATTTATATATCTATCTATGAAATAAAAGAAGAGTTATTTTACCTTATCATCTTATTTGGTAAACCTTGTAGAGAGAACAACAAAGGAAATTACTTAGACAAAATAGATGGCAGTGGTGGTTGGCAGATGCATAGGAAAACATACTATCAACTGCATTGCAACTGATTTGCATAGTGAAATATTAAATGTACTGCTTGCAAGAAAAAAAATTCTAATTTAAGCAGAATATTGTATGAACTGAGAAGCTATGCCATTCTGAATAGAAAAATAGGATAAGTGTGGCTTAGCGGCCCAAATAGGATAGCTGTAACCTGCATGTTATGATGATTTTTCTATCTTCCCGAACAAATTTTGTTAGACAAAAATAGTACACTTAGCTTGCTAGTAACATAGAACTAAATAATGTCCCTACCATTGCGATTGATAGCAACAGAATGATGTTAAATTGACTGCTTGCAAGACTGACGTATATATAAAGCAAACGACGATTCTCTAGAAGAATTGCAAGATCATGTGGTATTTATATAGCAAACAACAGTTCTGTAGAAAAAAGAAATATGTAAGTTCCATGCCACCTCACAGTTCTTCTGGGCAGTTGTGATGACAAGATTGTTATCTCTGTGAACCTATCAGCTATATAAAACAGGGAGTGGGCAAATTTATTTATTTTTGAGCTGGAAACAAGCTTTCCATTAATCATCTAGCGCAGAAAACATCACTGGCGACCAAATGAAGAATAGACGCTGGGGCACACACGACCAATAACATTTCAGGTACATCTAGACTAGACCCAAGCCTTGATAGTTCGTGAGCAATTTTATTACAATCACGCCGGCAGTAAGAAAACTCAAAAGAGTCCAGCGAACCAATGCACCTGCTCCTTGCCTGCCTAGAGAGAACACCCAGCTACCCCAGGTCATATTTCGTGCTCTGCATGGTCTGAACCAACTGGGGACCGCCTGGGCTGTAACTCCTTCGACAACATGTACACACGCCAGGGATTAAGCATGGGGTGCACTCGTCAGATAAGTGAGTTTCCCGGCTCCAGCTGCGATGAATTCACCTGAACTGTTCCTGACGATATAGCCCCAGCCAGGGGTGGGCAAATATTGAATTATCGTTTGTTTTGCGATTTATCTATAATAAGGTAGTATTGCTGGTGTACAAAATGAACTAAATCGGCTGGAACCAGTTAGTAGCTAACAGAGCACATTAAATGTATAGGGAACACATAACAGATAGCTAGTCAGTTTGCTAGCTATATGTGCATATTGAGCTAACTACTTCAGTTTAGCTATCTAAAATTCTACCAAGTCTACAACAGAGACGATCACATCTGCAAAAGATTTCAAGATCGGTTCATCCTAAATAGTCCTATACATTATTCACCAAATCTAGAGAGAGAGGGGGGATACCATCGCACCCTACCATGCTCGCAGTTGTGTGCCGTTTGGCTGCCAATCGAAGAGGAAGCAGATGAACTTCTGGGCAGCTGGCTATCGGAGTGGAAGAACAGGGACACACAACTGGGCACCCGTCCAGGTGCAAGTACAGGAAGCAGAGGGAGGCCCGCCTGGGAACCAGTCAGAGAGCAAGACCTAGATCGGCTTCGGATGAGAGGACGAGTATGCTTTGGACAGGGTAAGACGACGGTAGGTCCAGTGGCCAACAAATCGACAGGGTGCGGCACGGCCATTACGATGCGAGGTCACCACGGCCGTCGCGACCCGGTCGATCTGCACCGGCGGCGCGGTGCTGTGACCATGGGCGGCGCAGCGTGGTCACCACGGTCGGCGCCGCAATGGTGGTTAGGCTAGGGATCGACGGCAAAGGGCTACTGGCAGAGAGGGGGCGAAGAGGATGCGAGACGTGCCGGGGCGCAGATCTGGGAGGGGAGGGGAGGGGAGGAGGGAGAGAGGTAGGTGGCGGCGCGGCGCTCATCTTCGGGAGAGGGAGAGGGAGAAGGAGACCAAATGCGGACAGCCCCCTCTTTCTCCCCTGCTCACTGCGTAGTGGGCCCGCACCAAAATATGGCGTAGGCCGCCAAAAAATAGAACGCGCCGATGAAAAAATGCGCGGGAGGCCAACTTCATGGCAACAGTGGGGTCGCATAGGTGCTCTTTTTTTTTCCGGTGCTGCCAACGTGGCTGCCTTTACCTAGGGGGAGAAAACAACTCTAGGTAAACCTTATTTTCCTTTTAGTTTCACACATGGAAATTCATCTTCCCCTAGAGTGTACTGTTCATAGCTTTTCATTCCCTTGAGGAGGCAAATGAGCTCTAGGTAAAGACCTTGGCCCTAGGTAAAATCGTAGTTTCTAGTAGTGTAAGCAAGATGACATGATGTAGACAAAGTAAACTCAACTAATATGAATAAACCCCATCGTTTTACACTTAATGGAAACAATACAAATACATGTCTTGTCCCTTTCTGTCATTGGGATATAGAGCACCATAAGATTGAACCCACCACCAATAGAACTCCAAGAAGATCGAGGAGAACATTGTATTGAAGATCAAAGAGAGAGAAGAAGCCATCTAGCTACTAGCTATGTACCCGTAGGTCTGTGGTGAACTACTCACGCATCATCGGTGGGGCAGCAAGGTTGATGTAGAAGCCCTCCGTAATCGATTGCCCCTCCGGCAGAGTACCGAAAAAGGCCTCCAGATGGGAACACGGAAGAACAGAAGCTTGCAGCGGCGGAAAAGTTATTTCGGGTGGCTCTCTGTTGGTTTCCCAATATTTGAGAATTATAAAAGTGGAATTAGGTCAGACGGAGTCACGTGGGGCCCACAAGGTAACAGGGCGCGCCTACCCCCCAGGGCGCGCCCTGTGGCCTTGCCGTCTCCTCGTTTGCAGTCTGGTCTCCTCCCGAAGCTTCTAGGGCCTCTTATGTCCAGAAAAAAATCGTCAAAAAGTTTCGTAGCGCTTGGACTCCGTTTGGTACTGATTTTCTGGAAAAACCAAAAACAAGCAGAAAACAACAACTGGCACTAGGCACTGGGTTAATAGGTTAGTTCCCAAAAATGATATAAAATAGCATATAAATACATATAAAACATCCAAGATTGATACTATAATAGCATTGGATAATAAAAAAATATAAATAAGTTAGCACTACCGCAGGCGACTGCTAACGCGACACATGAACCAGAGACCCCCCCCCCCCCCCCCCCCGACCAAACTGTGTGCGATGCATGAATCGCAAACTGTATCATAATAAAACCGTCACTAATAAGACGAACTGTGTGCGATGGTGCAGACATAAAGCACGATTCAGATTAGAGACGCGTGTGCGATACGTGGCATATTGAAAGCACATTTGCTCCCTTGGTGGTTTTGGTAATTCGTAACAACATATATCTCATTGAACTAATGTCCATTCGAGATTAAGATTTCAGGATGTTCAATGATTGGCATGGCATGGACTAGAGATGTGGACCCCTCAAAATGCTAAGGACAAGGATTGGCAAAAGATCAAGACTCTACATTTTTGGTTTAGTGATCCAAGATCACATTGAGTCCATAGGAAAGCCAATACTATTAAAAGGGGATGAGGTGTTGCTTAATGGCCTTTTTGCTCAAGTGCTTAGTGACAGTACTCCTAAACCCTCAACCACTCTCTCTAACCAAATATGTCCAAAACCTACATTCCAACTCGGCCCCACCAAAATTCTCTATCCGGCCCCACCGAGTTCATCCAAAGACTTAGCCACTGCCAAAACCCTAACAAATCGGATCCACCGAAATGGATCTCGGTCTCACCGAGATGGCCTTGCCAACTCTCTGTAATCGTTTGCACTTACTTCGGTCTCACCGGGTTTTGCAAATCGGTCTCACCGAGATGGCTTGCCAACTCTCTGTTGCCTTATTGCTTCACTTCGGTCTTACCGAGTTGATGCAATCGGTGCCACCGAGATGAGGTTTGCCCTAGCCATTGCACTTCGGTCCATCCGAGTTGTTCGTATCGGTCCCACCGAGATTCCTAAATTTATATCTTTTACACAGTTCGGTGCTACCGAGATTATCGTTTCGGTGCCACCGAGTTGGGTCAAAAGTGTGTAACGGTTGGATTTTGTGTGGAGGCTATATATACCCCTCCACCACCTTCTTCTCTGTAAGGAGAGCCATCAGAACGTGCCTACACTTCCACCATACATTTTCTGAGAGAGAACCACCTACTCATGTGTTGAGATCAAGCTATTCCATTCCTACCATTTGAATCTTGATTTCTAGCCTTTCCCAAGTTGCTTTCCACTCAAATTCCTCTTCCACCATAGCCAAATCTGTGAGGAGTTGTTTGAGTGCTGGGAAGACTATCATTTGAAGCACAAGAGCAAGGATTTCATCAACAACACACCGTCTATTACCTTTTGGAGAGTGGTGTCTCCTAGATTGGTTAGGTGTCACTTGGGAGCCTCCAACATGATGTGGAGTTGAACCAAGGAGTTTGTAAGGGCAAGGAGATCGCCTACTTCGTGAAGATCTACCCTGAGTGAGGCTAATCCTTCGTGGACGTAAGCCATGGTGGAATAGGCAACGTTGCTTCTTCGTGGACCCTTCGTGGGTGGAGCCCTCCGTGGACTCGCGCAGCCGTTACCCTTCGTGGGTTGAAGCCTCCATCAACGTGGACGTACGATAGCACCACCTATCGGAACCACGCCAAAAATCACCGTGTCTTCATTGCGTTTGAAATCTCCGATCCCCTCCTTTACTTACATATGCAATTGCTTACTTTTCGCTGCTATACTCTTAGAATTGCATGTGTAGGGTGATGTTTGACATGTACTATTGCTAAAATCTGCCCATAACTAAAATTGGGAAAAGGTTAGGTTTTATTTGGTCAAGTAGTCTAATCACCCCCCCCCCTCTAGACATACTTTCGATCCTACAAGTGGTATCAGAGCTTTGGTCTCCGTAAGCCTTGATTTCCATTGCTTTGGTGATCATAGCCTTGGTTTCACAACCTAGGAGAGTATGGCGTCTAGTGAGGGTAACTATTACCGTAGAGGTCCATATTTTGATGGTACAAACTTTGCTAGTTGGAAACATAAGATGAAAATGCATATTCTTGGTCATAACCCCGCCGTCTGGGCTGTTGTTCGTGTTGGCTTGCACGGTGACTTCTTTGAGGATGGTAAGGAACCGGATCGTGAAGCAACCCCGGAAGAATTGAAGATGTTGCAATACAATGCTCAAGCTTGTGACATTCTATTAAATGGTTTATGTCCCGAAGAATTCAACAAAATCAGCCGCCTCGAGAATGCAAAGGAAATTTGGGATACTTTGGTTGATATGCATGAGGGTACGTACCGAGTCCGTTAAGGAATCTAAGTTGGATGTGCTTCAAAGTCAACTTGACAAGTTCAAGATGAAGGATGGTGAAGGAGTCGCTAAGATGTACTCTAGGCTTGCTCTCATCACAAATGAGATTGCCGGCTTAGGAAGTGAAGAGATGACCGACAGATTCATCATCAAGAAGATACTTAGAGCTTTGGATGGAAAATATGATACCGTCTGCACATTGATCCAAATGATGCCAAATTACAAAGACCTCAAGCCCACGGAAGTCATTGGAAGGATTGTTGCTCATGAAATGTCACTCAAGGACAAAGAGGAGCTGCACAACAAATCAAGTGGTGCTTACAAAGCCTCAACCGATGCTTCAACAACTCCAAGTGACAAGCTAGTATCCAATGAAGAGATTAGCCTAATGGTGAAAAGGTTCAACAAGTTCTACAAGAACAAAGGGAGAGAAAGAAGTTCTAGCTCAAGACATTATGAGAGAAGATCATCAAGTCGTGACCGTAATTGCTACAATTGTGGAAAGCCCGGACACTACTCCAATGAGTGTACGGCTCCCTACAAGAAAAGAGACGAATCACCAAGAGGAAGACATAGAAGAGATAAATCACCTCATAAGGAGAGAAGGAGTAGAGATGATCGTTATGAATGAAGACACTCTCGAAGAAGCAAGGATTTAGAGAGGAAGGACAAGTCATCCAAGAGGTACACAAGAAGAAGACATCAAGCTCATGTTGGTGAATGGGTTTCCGGCTCCGACTCCGACAACCACTCCGAGAGAAGTTATCACTCCAACTCCGACTATAGTCAAGATGAAGGTGTTGCCGGACTTGCACTTGTGTCATCCAACTCCTATGATCTATTTGACTCACCAAATGAAGGAATTGGAAGATGCTTCATGGCAAAAGGCCCCAAGGTATCACACCCCGAGTATCTTGATTTCAATAGTGATGAAGATGATTTGCTTGGTGATGATGATTTACTTGTTGACAAGGATATTAGTGTGAGCTATAATGAAAATGCTAGTAATCATGATAGTCAAGAGGAAACGAGTGACAATGCTATGAAGGAGATTGAGCGTCTAACTAAAGAACTAAATGCTCTTAAGTTAGCTCATGAAACAACTCAAGAGGATCATAGAGAACTTCTAAGAACTCATGAGAAGCTACATTTAGAGCAAGAGCATGAGTTTCTTAAAGCTATCAATGACGATCTTCGAAAGAAGAGTTCTTCATATCTTGCCAAACGTTTACTCTTGTCTACCTTTATGCCACAAGTTAAACCTAAGCAAACTAGCAACAAGGGTAAAAATGGTTCTACCTCTAGTAGTAACAATAACAATGCTAAATCCAATGTTGTTGCTTCTAGTAGTTCTATTGATTCCACTAATGATTCTCTTAGCCAAGTTACACTTGAGCAAGAAAATGTGCTATTGAAAGGAATTATAGAAAAAGGTGTCTACAAGAGTCTTGCCGGGAGTAAGCAATTTGAGGAAATTGTACGCAAGCAAGGAAGGCACCGGAAGAACCAAGGTGTTGGTTTTGAACAAAAGTTCAATGCCAATGGAGTTGAGTGGGAAGAAGATCAATACCCCAAGACGAAGTTTGTTCCTCAACAAGAGAAGTATGATCCTACTTCCTTCAAGGGAACACAAGCTCAAGAAGATCTTCCACCACAAGACCACAAGCTAAAAGGCAAGGATAAGCTTCGAGAAGATTCATTTGAAGAAGCTCCTCAAGCCATGGTCAAGTGGGTTCCCAAGACTTCATCAAGTTCTACTTCATCAAGTGCTACTACAACTCCAAGGATTCCCATCAAGTTGATGTGGGTCCAAAAGAAGAAGAACTAGAGAGTTCTTGAGGGTGACTCCGCTAACAAACTCCACTCATATGCTTTTTGGCAAGGACTTGTGCGACCAACTTCCACATTTTGCACTAGTTCATGGAGTCACAAACCCTCTTGTTGGTAAGGCAAGGGACAAGGTACTCAATGCATTCATGGACATCATCATATGTGTATTTCACTCTATGTCTATGAATATCCTTGTATGTTCCTTGTGTGGGACTAACCCATGTAGGTATTGAAAGCACAAAACTCTAAAGGATTGCTCCCAACTCTTGATGATCTACATCAACATTGAGCATCCACATCTTCAACATCTACATGAAGTCATCATCGACAAAACCCAAGGTTAGTTCATCCCTCTTAGGAGGGATATCACATCTAGGGGGAGCTTTGCTCTAAACAATTGAGCTAAAGCAACTCTAATGGTGTGAACACATCAATGCTTTATGTAAAAGTGGCAACCCCATTTGTGCTTAAACGATGAGTATGACCTATGATCAAATGTTCTCATTTGGCTCCTAAGTCAATATACTCATATATAGATGACCTAGTCATCGCCATTGCTTGATAGATGCTAGAATTGGTTGTGCATGGTTGACACATATTTCATTTGCTATCTTATTGTGTGAGCATGTTGGATTGCATGTTTTCGTCATTCGAGGACATCCATTTGTTGTTTTGATTGTCTTGGTTTTTCTGGCCAAGTGGATGTACAAGAATGCCTAAGTACCTTCTCTAGCTATCTATGCTTTCTTGTCTCAAATTCTATTCTTGCTGCATCACAAAAATTGAACAAGTCATTTTCGGACCCTCCGGGTGAGGAGCACTCGGAGCCACCGATCTGAAAGGGCTAAACCTCCAAAACCTTCTATCTGATTTCGGCCGAACCAATTCACTCAAACTCGGTCCAACCGAAATCACTTAGACTGATCTAGGTTTTCCATCTCGGTGCTACCGAATTGAACCATTTCAGCGCCACCGATGTGCTAAACTGCGTGCAGTTACACATATCGGTGCCACCGAGTTGTTCAACTCGGCGCCACCGACAGCGTACGGGTATATATATCGCGCGGACCGAACGGTTGAAATTTCTCGACCCCACTCGTTCCCGCTCCCCGTTGCTGCCGTCGCCCTTCGTCTTCGGACTTCGCCGTCGTCTCCAGCGCGCTCTCGCCGCCGGATTCCGCCACCGTCAACGGAAATCTGCCCCGCCGTTGCCGCCGTAGAGGATCTCCACCAAGTTAGGGTGAGATTCGATCCCTCTCGTGCTTCCATTTTCCGATTCAATGCACGATTGGACTGCCTGAATTCATGCCACGGATTGAGAACTCCTGCTACACCGCAAACTCCGTAGATTAGATGCGAGTAAAATTTTTAGGTTTAAGTTTCCGCCGAATGCATCTCGGACCGACCGATTCGAAATTTTCGGTCCTACCGATTTGGCCTCTGGCCATAGCACTAGTACATCTCGTTGCCACCGAGTTGTGCGAATCGGTGAGACCGAAAGTAAATCTCAGTGAAACCCTAGCAACTCGGAGTCACCGATCCCCATCTCGGTCTGACCGAAGTGGTGTGTAAGGTTTCTGTAGTGTGCTTCGGTATCACCGAGATGATCAACTCGGTCCATCCGATATGCATCATGTGAAAACTTGAAACTAAGAGTTGAACTCAAATTTTATGAAAAATCTCTGCTTTTTGTGATGACTCATCTACTCTGCCCATACCTATCTATTCACAGGGTCAGCTCAGCAAGATGTCAGACAACAGTGACAGTCAGAACAGATCTGAACAGCAGACAGAAATGAGTGAAGGGTCAAGCCCAGCTGAAAGTTTCTATGAGGGAGAGAGGAGCTCTCCAGATCTTCCTAAAGCTGCAACCAGAACAAGGAAGAAGAAAACCTCTGACAGTGAGGATGAAGATTTCGTTGCAAGTGAAGTTGCATCTAAGAAAAAGAGAGTCGTGCTTGCTAAGGAGTACAACACCAAACCATCAACTGCCAAAGAGAGGACTGCTGTGAGGAAAGTGCCCAAACGGACTATGCAATTCACTCTTGAAGAGCCTAGCGACACAGAACCAGCTGCAGGTGGCAAGAAGAAGAGAGTAAGGAAAACTACTACCCGTGTGATTGGCAGACCCTCCATGATGATTGATGAGGAGGAAGAGGAGGAGGAACCAGCAGCCACTGCACCTCCAGCCAAGACTCAAAAACTTATGTCTGATGCAATCAAGACTTCTGCCCCCAAGTCCAAGCCTAAGGTGTCAGCACCCAAGAGATCCACCAGGAACATATCAGCTGCTGAGAAGAACAAGGCCCTAGTGCCTGAGTAAAACGTTGATGAAGAGCCTCTAGTGCTCAGAAAATTGAAGCCAAAGATACCAGACCATGACAATGCACACCCAGTCGCAGAGAACATGATGCTGAGGAAGGATAAAGGACTGCGTCAGTGGAGACTGTCAGATCCATATGCTTCAAGGAGGAAGACAGCTTGTGACTATCGCTTTCACACTCGTGAACAACAGGATTTTTATGAGACAGTGTTGCTTGATAAGAAGCCCATAGTTAGTGACATGAAATGGGTGGATTGGGAATACATTGATGAGAATGAAGATTATTTTCCCCATGTTCATGAGAGCTTCAGGATTGCAGGTGTTGATGACTTTGTTGGAAAGAAGTTGACCAAGTGGAATGACGAAATGGTCATGCAATTCTACTCTACAGCACACTTCTATCCAGATGGCCGCATTATATGGATGACTGAGGGTATAAGATACCAGTCTACTATCTCTGAGTGGGCAAGTCTTCTTGGTGCTCCCAAGGAAGAGGATGATGACATAGATATTTATGCTAAGCTCAAGATGGATCACAACTCCATGGCCAATATGTACACTGCAATTCCTCAGAAAGACCTTGAGACTCACAAACTTGGATCAGTAAAGCATCTGCTCCCAGGATTAGCCACAACGAACACCATCTTGCGGTACACTTTGCTACCCAAGTCAGGAGATGACAAAATGATTCGTGGCCACTCCATCAATTTGCTGCATTTGTTTGACACACCTCAGAAATTCAAGGTGATGAGCCTGATAGTAGAGACTATCAAGAGGACTGCAGCAGATCAGAAGAGATCGTGCGGATATGCTCCACATATTCAGATATTGATCAACTCCAAGGTTGGAACTAGCACATACCTTCTTGATCGAGAGCATTTGCCTTTGCGTCCAGAGTTTGAGGACAATGTGATTGTAATGGATCCTTCGCATCCCACTTCAGCACAAGCCCAAGAGAAGATCCGCAAAGCCAAAGAAGCAAAAGCAGCTCAGGAGGCATCAGCTCCAAATGCTCCAATTGCCAATCTCAAGACACCCAAGGACCAAATGACATATCTGCTTGAAGCCACTCTGAGGATTGAGCGAAGTTTGGCCAACCTCACCCAGACCCAGGCTAGTTTTGAGCGGATTATTGAGACTAAATTTCATGATCTAGATGTCAAGGTGACAGAGATTCAGACTACAGTGGAGCAGCTGCAGAATGATGTAGATGCTGTCAAGACAGCCCCATCAGATGACAGTGGAGATCATAGACCTACCACCGAGCGTTTTCAGACAGTGCCCAGAGCAGCCAGGTTTGCTGCAGTGCCAGTTGTGGATCCACGGACCACAGTATCTGCACCAGCTGCTACTGCCACAGTGCCACCTCAGGTCTCCACTCCACCAGCCCCACAGACATCTGCAGAAGCCTTCGCGGATGCTCTTCACTCAACGCCGTCTACGCACACCAGAGCTGCCAGCAGGAGATCGCCTTCAGGAGCTTCGAAGGACCGTGCCTAGAGTGTCGACTAGTCCTATACTTATTCGATCTTTTTGGTACTTGTTGCCAAAGGGGGAGAATTTGTATAGACCATAGGCTTCAAGAGAGAGTGTTTTAGTTAGTCGTTGGTTTTTCTCTCGAGAGTTCTTTTGCTACTTATTTGCTTGTTGGTACTTTGTTATGTGTGTGCTTGCTACAGTATCTGTGAGATATTCTGTCGTTTATGCTTTTGAGATACAATGTTGATTGATCATACTATGCTTATTGTGATGATCTATGCTTATCTTTACCATTATCTTGTATGATCATTCATTTATGTTGGTGATGCGTGCCTATTATTCCAATCATATCATTTTGTGCGCTCCACCAAGTTGTATGTGACATGGAAGAGTGACCCATGAGCCTAATCGATTGTGCATTTGCATTCAAACGCAAATTTTTAATAATGCACAAATTTAGGGGGAGCTCTTGCTTATCACATACTTCTCAAAGCGACGATGTATTTCATTCGTTTAATCATTTGTCGAAGCTTTGATCTATATGTTGTCATCAATTACCAAAAAGGGGGAGATTGAAAGCACATTTGCTCCCTTGGTGGTTTTGCTAATTCATAACAACATATATCTCATCGAACTAATGTCCATTCAAGATTAAGATTTCAGGATGTTCAATGATTGGCATGGCATGGACTAGAGATGTGGACCCCTCAAAATGCTAAGGACAAGGATTGGCAAAAGATCAAGACTCTACATTTTTGGTTTAGTGATCCAAGATCACATTGAGTCCATAGGAAAGCCAATACTATTAAAAGGGGATGAAGTGTTGCTTAATGGCCTATTTGCTCAAGTGCTTAGTGCAGTACTCCTAAACCCTCAACCACTCTCTCTAACCAAATATGTCCAAAACCTACATTCCAACTCGGCCCCACCGAAATTCTCTATCCGGCCCCACCGAGTTCATCCAAGACTTAGCCACTGCCAAAACCCTAACAAATCGGATCCACCAAAATGGATCTCGGTCTCACCGAGATGGCCTTGCCAACTCTCTGTAATCGTTTGCACTTACTTCGGTCTCACCGGGTTTTGCAAATCGGTCTCACCGAGATGGCTTGCCAACTCTCTGTTGCCTTATTGCTTCACTTCGGTCTTACCGAGTTGATGCAATCGGTGCCACCGAGATGAGGTTTGCCCTAGCCATTGCACTTCGGTCCATCCGAGTTGTTCGTATCGGTCCCACCGAGATTCCTAAAGTTCATATCTTTTACACAGTTCGGTGCTACCGAGATTATCGTTTCGGTGCCACCGAGTTGGGTCAAAAGTGTGTAACGGTTGGATTTTGTGTGGAAGCTATATATACCCCTCCACCACCTCCTTCTCTGTAAGGAGAGCCATCAGAACGTGCCTACACTTCCACCATACATTTTCTGAGAGAGAACCACCTACTCATGTGTTGAGATCAAGCTATTCCATTCCTACCATTTGAATCTTGATTTCTAGCCTTTCCCAAGTTGCTTTCCACTCAAATCCTTCTTCCACCATAGCCAAATCTGTGAGGAGTTGTTTGAGTGCTGGGAAGACTATCATTTGAAGCACAAGAGCAAGGAGTTCATCAACAACACACCATCTATTACCTTTTGGAGAGTGGTGTCTCCTAGATTGGTTAGGTGTCACTTGGGAGCCTCCAACATGATGTGGAGTTGAACCAAGGAGTTTGTAAGGGCAAGGAGATCGCCTACTTCGTGAAGATCTACCCCGAGTGAGGCTAGTCCTTCATGGACGTAAGCCATGGTGGAATAGGCAAGGTTGCTTCTTCATGGACCCTTCGTGGGTGGAGCCCTCCGTGGACTCGCGCAGCCGTTACCCTCCGTGGGTTGAAGCCTCCATCAACGTGGACGTACGATAGCACCACCTATCGGAACCATGCCAAAAACCACCGTGTCTTCATTGCGTTTGAAATCTCCGATCCCCTCCTTTACTTACATATGCAATTGCTTACTTTCCGCTGCTATACTCTTAGAATTGCATGTGTAGGGTGATGCTTGACATGTACTATTGCTAAAATCTGCCCACAACTAAATTTGGGAAAAGGTTAGGTTTTATTTGGTCAAGTAGTCTAATCACCCCCCCTCTTGACATACTTTCGATCCTACACATATAGTTGATGCATATGAACTATTTGCGATGAGCCAGAACAACAGAAACGGGCAGCCAGTTCGAGGTGTGTGCGATACACGGCATACAGTTCACTCGGATGAATTGTTTGTGATTACCCAACACAATAGAAATGGTCAGCCAGATCAAGGTGTGTGCGATATATGGCATGCGGTTCACTCGGATGAACTGTTTGCGATTTCCCAACACAACAGAAACGGTTCAACTTAACAAGATGTGTGTGATTCTCGGCAAACAGGTCAGTAATCCGAAATGTGTGGGAAGACGGATAACAACACGGACGATTCCTGCTAATAACCCGTGTGTGTTGTGGGCAAACGCTTGCTAGTATACAATTGTCTGCGATTGATGAAATCATCACCGACGGGTTCCCTAGTTTAGCCCGTGGGTGATGTGATTTGCTCTGTCGACACAACATCTATGCTCTATCTACAGAACAACAACATATATACTTATAAGGACATGATTGCATAACCAAATTAAACATCCAATTACATAACTGACTACACACATAACATTTGCACACACTAAAGTAAACAATTACATGCATAATAAACTAGCATAAACGATCATATCTAATCATCATCTACTTCGTCTTGTGACGCTTGCCGCTGCTGCTCTGCTGGTCGCTCGATCCCTCGTTGTCTACAGGAAGGAGGCACTCCCTCATGTCAATGATCCGCATGTGCATCTCATAGCATGTGTACACGTTCTTGGCTACAAACTTGATGTGAGCTGCATCCAGTCTCCGCACCCAGGCACCGTGCCAGGATGCAGGATTTTTCTTGGCACCTTCCTTCTTGTTTTAGTAGTAGGGGTCGATGATGGCCGCGGTGAGTTCAACCAGGGAGTCCTTCTTCGTGCTGCCCCAGACCCTGTAGTGGCCACGGATGTCGACAAGCTTCGGGCAGGCCAAGCCTGAAATCTGGAGCGCTTTTACATCGTCGGCGGTATCCACCATGGCGAACTTGTAGTTGGGGTTGTTGACAAACCTGGTGAAACGCTCGCAAGGCCTTGTAGCCAGGCAGTAGTGGTAGACGAGGACGTGATGGCCCACGCACAACTGGGCGACGGCAACCGTCTGGTCAACCCCGGGATGACCGACGGTGTATTGGAGGTCGAAGCCGACCACTTTGTACTTGTCATCCTTAGCAAGCAACTGCTCCATGGTGTTGATTGAGTCCTCCACCACGGCCGGGTCAATGGTGTACACCACCGACAGGTCCTCCCCCCTCATGTGGGTGTCCACATGATGCACGCCGAACTCCATTGGAGCGCCGCTGGATATCCTCTCTCTATGTGTCGTCGTGGGTGTGCTTGTTGTGTTGTGGGGCGCGATCGAAAGGTTGAAGAGACTAAGGTTATAATGGCCGTGGGAATAAATGGGGAGGCCGAACGGCCTGGAGTATCGGCGCGCGTGGATGGCAGTTGTTGCAGCACGTAACTGCATCGTGCCGCACGTATTAACTGCATCGTGGCGACGCGCGCGGACGCAACCGCATGCATATGGTGCCAAAAACATGATCGTGCGCCGGCCCCAACCACTGAAAAAGCGCGCGCGGAGGGACGCGAGCAGAGTGCGCCGCGGCCGCCTCAACGTCGAGCAGAGCGCGTGAAGGGGCAGAGCATGCCGCGGCCGCCTCAACGGCGAGCAACCACCTACGTATAGCAGTTCTGATCAACCGTCTGGCACGCGTGGGAGGCGAGACGGCCCATCCATCGGACACGCTGACGATATCTGGACTATTTGTGATACTGGACAGACACGTACACATCCGAGAACGCGGGCCCATGTACGCCATCCGGGAATCATTTCGGGCTTCGAACCCAAAACCATCAATAAATTTTGAGCTTGTTTCCCGTCACATTCCAAATTACCACATAATAAGTAATTGCAAATCTGTTCACACCGATCAAACCTAAACGTGTTCCCACTTAGCACTGGGCTATAAAAACTACCCACTCAAAAATTATTGCACATTCCTCACCAAAAAAAAGGTCTTTCCTGTTAAGTCTTTCCTTGTGTCTACCATGGCCGGTAGGAGGAGTTCTGGGTCGACATATAACCAGGGAGCAAAGACCAAAGCCGCGGAAGCACTAGAGAGGTCCCACCGCAACGCGGCAGCCGCAATATAGATGTCCTACCGCGCCGCGAAGCCCTTGAATGAGCTCTCACGAGCAGGTGAGGGCTCTCACAAGCGCACTCGCCACATCGGCAAACTCGACGAGCTGGCGGGGCTGAAGTCCTTCACCAGCGACGACAACATTCTCGCTGGCCTAATTAACCAGCAGGAGCTGGTCGCCGACTTGGTGAAGCTGCTCGAGATTACCGATGCCTCTGTTGAGAAGGTGACCGGCCTCGTTGTGCAACTCATGGGTGACAATGCGAAGATCCACAAGGAGCTCGACAAGCAGAAGGAGGAGGCCGCCGGCTGGAAGAAGCTGCATGAGAAGAGCAGTGCCTCGCGGATGATGCTGACAGACGTCGTCCATGAACTTAGGGATGACTTGAAGAAGCTCCGCATCGAGTGCGAGCTGCAGGTGGAGGAATCCATGCCTGCTGTCAAGCAAAGTCATAAGGATGTGAAGAAGGAGCTGGAGGAACTCCTCGCCCAGCGATCCATCAAGAAGTAGAGAGCAGCGACCCAGATCGTTGTCTGCGACTTCCTTCTTCTCTTGCCCCTGTGTCTTTCGGGCGGTGCCGCATGTGGCATTTTAAATTATCTGGAATATGTAAGACAATTATTATCCTCTGCCATTGTAAATTTGTCGTCGTATTATTTCGTTCGTAACCTCGTAGGTACATGTATACGAGTCGAAAACAGGCTAAAAGTCAGGTTCTCAGTGAGGCACGAACAAAACAATGCTAGCGTTGAGCGGGGCCATGGGATCACAAGCTAACACCCTCCGTCCAGGTGCATTAACCGCATGTTAAACAGCGGCTCGACCGCCATTAATGGTGAAGTTGGGAGCGAGGCGGCGGGTGGAGGTCAAAAAGCTCGCTTCCCGCTGAGCTTGCATGGCAGACTGCTCGCACGCATCCCGTCAAGCCTGCGCGGCGAACTGCTCGCACATGTCCCGTCGAGCCTGCGCGGCGGACTTCTCGCACTCGTCCCGTCTAATCAAACAGCTGCACACACGCCACCTAGCATGGTCAAATTTTGGCACAAAATAAAAAGAGGACCAATAAACCAAGACTGAGGTAGTACTCTCCAATAAAAAGAGGGACGTGTGGCCGCACGTAAATGGTTAGTGGAACGCCCACGGTTCAAACAATACAAACGTTTGCGATAGTAACGTGTCATCTATTTGTTCCAAAATGCCTACGTTGGCTATTAATGTGTGAGCCTTGTCTCAAATTGGACAAAAAATTTACCACGGCATATATGTGCCATATAATGACACGATGCCAAGTTTCATGAATTTTGGGTGAGTTTTGGATTTACGGGGATTTAAAAACCGAGATTCTCAATGTTTGAAGCCGAGCCAGGATGCCGAGATGTTTGTAATTCATTCCCATTTCTTGCATGGGACCTAAACATGCACCCAAGGACACATGTATGGTTTTTGAAGCCATTTTGGTGCACTGGAGCATGTGCTTGTAGTTCAAATTTGAATTATGGACATTAAATGCCTAGAAAACTCAATTAATGTATAAAAAAGGCCAAACAAACCCTGAATAATTCCATATTTCAGCACGAATCTCCTGTTGGTCTATGTTGCCCGTCGAAAAAAAATACAAGGCAAGAAGAGGCAGCGATTGTCGTTTCGCCCACAAGGGTGACACATTCCCTATCGGAACCACGAGGCTTCTTGCTAGAAGCTCCGGTTTGTAAGAGGCTTGAACCAAAACTTGCCCCAAATTGGACAAATTTTTTACCACATCATATATGTGCCATGTCATGACACGATTCCAAGTTTCATGAATTTCGGGTGAGTTTTGGATTTACGGGGATTTAAAAACCGAGAATCTCAATGTTTGAGGCCGAGCCAGTACGCCGAGATGTTTGTAATTCATCCCCATTTCTTGCATGGGACCCAACCATGCACCCAAGGACATATGTATGGTTTTTCAAGCGATTTTAGTGCAGTAGAGCATGTGCTTGTAGTTCAAATTTGAATTATGGACATTAAATGCCTAGAAAACTCAATTAATGTACAAAAAAGGCCAAACGAACCCTGAATAATTCCATATTTCAGCACGAATCTCCTATTGGTCTATGTTGCCTGTAGAAAACAAAAATACAAGGTGAGAAGAGGCAGCGATTGTTGTTTCTCCCACAAGGGTGACATGTTCCCTATCGGGACCACGAGGCTTCTTGCGAGAAGCTCCGGTTTGTAAGAGGCTTGTACCAAAACTTGCCCAAATTGGTCAGTTTTTTTACCATGGCATATATGTGCCATGTCATGACACCATGTAAAGTTTCATGAATTTCAGGTGAGTTTTGGATTTATGGGGATTTAAAAACCAAGATTCTCAATGTTTGAGGCTGAACCCGGACATCGGGATGTTTGTAATTCATCCCCATTCCTTGCATGGGACCTAATCATGCACCCAAGGACACATCTATGATTTTTCAACCCATTTTGGTGCACTGGAGCATGTATTTGTAGTTCAAATTTGAATTATCCACATTAAATGCCTAGAAAACTCTATTATAATGTATAGAAAATGCCAAACGAACCCTGAATAATTTAAAGCAGTTCTGCTCAACCGTCTGGCACCCATGGGTAAGCAGTGTGCACACGCGTTGTGCTAGCTCGCGCTTCCTTCTTTCCCAAGTTTTCCAAATTAATGGTGTTATATATATCCAAACACGCTACCGTTTCCTGCCACTCCCCCAATCGGTTTCCTGCCACTCCTGTCGGGCCTTTGGGAACCAGGGTACCTTGGCCCGTCTGCCTGCGGCCTAGGGTACGACGCCTAGCGAAGGCCCAAGATGCGGCCCATTTAAGGATATCACGAAGTGAAGACATCTCGCGAGGTGCCAGCCTCCCGCAAACCCCACCCCAAGGCACGAGCCACCAGCGCTTAGCTGCAGGGCGATGGAAGCCTCGCGATGCCCTCTCGCGAGGCTACCTCACGAGGCGTCCTCCCGAGGCGGGCGCCCGAGGCCATCCGGCCTGACGTCAGTTGCGCGGTCCTGCGCCCATCACGTGGGTGATGCGCGTGGCGACGAACGGCAGCAGAGGCCGCACCAGCGGGCGCGGACAGTGAGGCTTTCCTCTTTGGTGCTAAAGGGGCAGCCCCAGCTGCCCACCCCCAAAGCAAGTCCCAAGGACTGCCCGTTTGGTGAAAGAAGACCGAGACAGCAAGGCGCACCGGCCGGAGGTCACCACCGAGCCCACCGACGCGTCATGGATTATGCTTTTACAGGTGAAGACCGCCTTTAGTCAGGATAGCCTGAGCGCCTGTCGCCTTTCAAAAACGCACCAAGTGTGGCAACCCTTCCCGCCTAAGTTTTCAGGGGAAGAGGACCAAGGTGGCTATAAAAGGGGCAGAGCTGCCATTGTAGGGGAGATCGATTCCTCCATCTCCCACCTTGTACGCGAGAACACCTTCTTGCCCACTGCAATCCCAAACCACAGCAGGAGTAGAGTTTTACACCGCAAGGTGGCCCGAACCTGGGCAACCATCGTGTCCCCTGTCGTGCTCCGCGCTAGAGCCCTCGCCATAGCCTCGCCGTGGTCGCCTTTGGTCAGAAAGAACTAGCTAGCCCCCAGTGTTCGAACCTCTAGATCCCTGGAGCCATGGTTCCGACATTTGGCGTGCCAGGTAGGGGGCTGCACTGGTTCTTCCCACCTCCTCGCCGCCATGGCCGACGCTCGCCGTGAGCACTACGCGCGCCGAGCTGTCAGGGTGGCCCAGACAGAGCCCGTCGCCCACGACGACCGTCGACGCCGCGCTACCGGCGCTGCCACCGACCCCGCTGCGAGGGAGTAGCTGGCCTCTTCCCTCCACCCGTCCATGCAGGCGGACGGCCACACCGCCACGGCCTCTTCGCTTGCCCGGCGTGACGCGCTGGCCCCGCAGGCCGCGCTGCTCATGGCGCGCGAGCTCCTGCGCTACCGCCCCACCTACGCCGGCTATGACGCCTGGCTCGGCCGCATCACCGAGCTCGTCAACGCCGCGGGAGAAGCTCCAGCGCCTTCCCGCTCGCACCCTCCTCCGCCTTCCCGAGCCGGAGACGTGGCGCATGGCACTCCTCCGCCGCCTCCTCCGACCAATGAGGTCGCCAGATGCCGGCACGACGAGTGGCCACGTGAGCCGTCCCACGGCACGTCCTTGCCAGTCCGAGACGAGGCCAGCTGCCAGATCGTCCGGCGCGCGCCCCCCGACATGCGCGTGCTCCTCGAGCAGCAACGCCAGCGCCAAGACAGGACCATCCATGAAGTCGCGGCGGCCGGTCGCCAGAACCGCGCCGCCCTTGCCGGCGGCGTCCCCTCCAGCTGCGTGGGCTGCCGCGTTTTCACCCGTGAGCTGCGCCGCGTGGTGTGGCCCACCAAGTTCAAGTCGGACCTGCCTCTGCGCTACGACGACACCCCCAACCCCGCAGTGTTCTTGCAGCTCTATGCCCTGAGCATCGAGGCAGCGAATGGCGACGACAAGGTCATGGCGAACTGGTTCCCCATGGCCCTCAAGGATGGCCCGCGCTCATGGCTCATGAACCTCCCCGAGGCATCCATCTCTTCGTGGGGCGAGCTCTGCCAACAATTCATCGCCAACTTCAAAGGCACGCACGAGCTCTCCCTCACGCTCAACGACTTGCACGTTGTGCGCCAGCGCCCTGACGAGACCCTCCGCAAGTACATCCAATGCTTCAGCCAAGTGCGCAACAAGATCCCGCGTGCCTCCGAGGCTGCCATCGTCTCCACGTTCTCCAACGGCGTCACAGACGTCCGGATGTGTGAGAAGCACGCCATCAATGATGAGCTTGATTCCGTGCTCGAGCTGTTCGATCTCGCCGACAAGTGTGCCAAGGCCGAGGAAGGCCGCCTCTTCGTCCACAACGACCCTGACGCAGCGCCAGACTCCGCCAAGGCCAAGAGCAAGGACGCCAAGCGCAAGGGCCCTGCCGTGCTCGCGGCGGAGCCCGAGCAGAAGCACGGCCGTGAGCGTGACGAACCCAAGAGGGACAGCCGCCCTTTCTGTGCCTACCACAACTCGCACTCCCACAGCACTGAGGACTGCCACGAGCTCAAGCTGCTTCGCGACGAGTGCCTTGGCCACCGCAGCGACCGCAACGACCGCGGCACCGGCCGTGGAGGTGGCCGCAACGGCAACCGCTGGGGAGACCGCAACGGCAATGACTACTTCCGCTAGGGCTGGCGCGACCAGCCTCGCGAGGCCGCCTGGAGCGAGCAGCCTTGTGAGGCCAACCCTCAGGCCAATGCCGCTCTTCTACCGCTACCGCCACCACCCCGAAGGAACAACGGCAACCAGCCTGACGAGGGCGCTGGGGGCTACCCGGAGCCTCGCGGCGTGGCTTGTATCCTTGGTGGAGCCCAGGCTCCCGCATCCAACCGCCACTTCAAGCTCTTCTCTCGCGAGGTGAACGCCGCCCTCCCGAGACCGGAGGCCGCTCGGCCCCTCAAGTGGTCGCAGTACGCAATCACCTTCGACTCCAACGACCGCCCCAAGTCCTCAAGCGCCGCGAGCACGGTCCCCATGCTGTGTACCCCCACCATTAGCAACATCGCCGTCACCAAGACGCTCATCAACGGAGGTGCCGGCCTCAACGTGGTCTCCATCGAGACCTTCGAGCAGCTCCAAATGCCAATGCCGACTAGGCCCTTCTCCGGAGTGACTGATGGCTCCACCATCCCTCTAGGGCAAGTGCGCCTCCCCGTCACATTTGGCACCTGCAAGAACTACCACACTGAGCTCATCGACTTCAACGTGGTGCACATCGGCCTACCGTACAATGCCATCCTGGGCTACCTGGCACTCGCCAAGTTCATGGCGGCGACCCACCACGCCCACAACGTCCTCAAGATGCCGGGCTACATCGGCATCATCACTGTCTGCTGCGACGAGAAGGATGCGGTCTGCTCCCTCGAGAGCGCCTACAAGGCTGCCACCACCGCCTACCCTGCCGACGAAGACGTCGCCGAGCCTCGTGAGGCCGCTCCCGCGAAGAAGAAGCAATTCTTCTCTCAGGACCGCGCCGAGACGAAGAAGGTGTCGGTGGACGGCAGCGGCTCATGCCCTGCCTTCACCATCGGCACTGGCCTCTCTCCTGCATAGGAAGACACGCTTGTCACCTTCCTTCAGGCAAATTCGGATGTGTTCGCCTGCACGACATCTGATTTGTCCGGTGTGCCGAGGGAGGTGATCGACCACCACTTAGCGGTGTGCCCCAACGCACGCCCGTGAAATAGAAGGCACGGCGCCAGGCGCCAGATAAGCAAGATTTCATCATCAAGGAAGTTCAGAAGCTGCAAGAAGCTGGAGTCATCCGAGAGGTGCGCCATCCCAAATGGCTCGCCAACCAAGTCGTGGTGCCCAAGAAGTGCGGCAAGGAGCGAATGTGCGTCGACTTCATGAGCCTCAACAATTTCTGCCCGCAAGATCCCTTTCCACTGCCCCGCATCGACTAGATCGTGGACTCCACCGCTGGGTGTGAGTTGCTATGCTTCCTAGATGCCTTCTCAGGCTATCACCAGATCAAGATGGCGACTGAAGATGTGGAGAAAACGGCCTTCATCACCCCCTGCGGCATATTCTGCTAGATCTGCATGCCCTTCGGCCTCAGGAGGGCCGGGGCCACCATCCAGAGGCTAATGCGCATCGCCTTGGGGCCCCAAATGGGAAGAAATGCCGAGGCCTACGTCGATGACATCGTCATCAAGACTCGCAAGACCTGGTCCCTCCTCGCGGACGTCAAGGAGACGTTCGACAATTTGCGCAAGGTCAACCTCAAGCTCAACCCAGACAAGTGCGTCTTCGGAGTCCCCTCGGGAAAGCTACTCGGCTTCCTAGTCTCCCACCATGGCATCGAGGCCAATCCCGAGAAGATCAAGGCCATTGAGAAGATGCGTCCTCCCCAAAGCCTCAAGGAGATGCAGCACCTGGCGGGATGCATGGCCTCGCTTGGGCGATTCATCTCAAAGTTTGGCGAGCGAGCCCTGCTGTTCTTCAAGCTCATGAAGAGATCCGGCTCCTTCAAGTGGACCCCCGAGGCCGACGCTGCCTTTGAAGACCTCAAGAGGTACCTCACGAGCCCGCCCATCATGGTCGCGCCACGCTCCCGCGAGCCCTTGCTCCTATACTTGGCGGCCACTTCCCAGACGGCCAACGCGGCCCTGGTGGCAGTTCGAGAAGAGCGCGTCCGCGCATAGAAGGAGCCTGCCGCGCTACTGCCTCCCGAGGTCGCGCCGTCGCCTGCCGAAGCCTCGCCTCAGGAGGCCTCCAGTGAGCCGCCTCGCGAGCCGCCTCCCGAGCCTCCTGAGCCTCATGCGCCCATCGGGCCCCCTGAAGACCAAGCTGCCGCAACAACTACCTGCCTCGTCGAGCACCCCATATACTTCGTCAGCACGGTGCTACGAGATGCGCGCAAGCGCTACCCCATGCAGCAGATGCTCCTCCTCGCGCTCCTCGTTGCCTCCAGGAAGCTGCGCCACTACTTCCAAGGCCATCCCATCAAGGTGATCTCGTCTTACCCCCTGGAGCAAGTCCTGCGCAGCCCCAACGCCGCCGGCCGCGTCGCCGAGTGGAACATCGAGCTGCAGGCCTTCGAGCTGGAATTCTGCAGCACAAGGGTGATCAAGGGTGCGGCCCTGGCTGACTTCATAGCAGAATGGACGGATCCGCCCTAGGAGGAGCCTCGCGAGGCTGAATCCCTCTTGCCTGGGGATGAAGTGCCTGGCGGATGGTCCATGCACTTCGATGGCGCCTTCTCCCGACAGGGCGCGGGGGCTGGCGTCGTGCTCACCTCGCCAACGGGAGACAAGCTCTACTACGCCGTCCAGCTCTGCTTCAAGCGCGACGACAAGGTCTCCAACAACATCGCAGAGTATGAGGGCCTCATCGCCGGCCTCAAGGCCGCCTCTGCTCTGGGCATCAAGCGCCTCACCATCAAGGGCGATTCGCAGCTCCTCGTCAACTTCTCCAACAAAAGCTACAAGCCCACCGCGCTTCACGATGCCACTGAGCTGG
This sequence comes from Elymus sibiricus, assembly GCA_039707655.1. Lineage (NCBI taxonomy): Eukaryota > Viridiplantae > Streptophyta > Magnoliopsida > Poales > Poaceae > Elymus > Elymus sibiricus. The sequence goes on from CM077664.1 coordinate 162,834,990, forward strand.
TCCAATCCCGTGAGGCCTGTCAATTCCACGCCAAGCAAATCCACCAACCAGCTCAAGACCTCTAGACAATTCCTCTCTCGTGGCCCTTCGCGGTCTGGGGACTGGACATCTTGGGACCCTTCCCTCGTGCAGCTGGCGGCTACCGCTACCTCTATGTTGCCATCGACAAGTTCACCAAGTGGGCAGAGGTCGAGCCCGTGTGCACCATCCCGGCAGGCTCTGCCGTCAAGTTCATCAAGGGCCTCGTGAGCCGCTTTGGCGTTCCCAACTGCATCATCACTAACAATGGCTCCCAGTTCACAAGCGGCCTCTTCAAGTCATACTACGCTAGCCTCGGCACGCAGATCTGCTATGCCTCCGTGGCGCACCCACAAAGCAACGCCCTGGCCGAGCGTGGCAACACCGAGGTCTCTCAAGGGCCTCAAGACAAGAAGCTTCAAGAAAAAGCTCGAAGCCTGCGGCAAGGGCTGGCTTGATGAGCTACAGTCCGTGCTGTGGTCCATCCGCACAACGGCAACCAAGCCTACCGGCGAGACTTCCTTCTTCCTCGTCTACGGAGCCAAAGCAGTCCCCCCCTCTGAGCTCAAGCACGGCTCTCCGTGCGTCCTTGCCTTTGATGAGGCTCGTCAGGATGGCTCGCGAGAGGCCGACCTCCTGGTCCTCGAGGAAGCCCGTCGCTAGGCCGCCCTCCGCGCCGCCAGATACCAGCAGGCTTTGCGTCGCTATCATAGCCGCAACATACGCCCGCGCACCCTCGAGGTTGGCGATCTCATCCTGAGAAGGATCCTCTCCAGAGAGGGACTCCACAAACTCTCACCCATGTGGGAAGGCCCTTTCAGGGTTGCTCATGTCTCCAGGCCTGGCGCTGCCCGACTGGAGACGGAGGACGGAGTTCCTGTGCCTAATGCCTGGAACATCCAACACCTCCGCAAGTTCTAGCCGTGACCCTCACGCATACGAGCGAAGTGGGGCTGTACACACCCCGGAGCCTCTCATTGCGTTCGCCTGATGGGCCCGCGAGAGCTCCCGCCCACGTCTCAGTGGAAGCCCGATGCTCCGCGCTGGCGGAACGTTCCCATGCCTAGTGGAAGCCCCATGCTCCGCGCTGGCGGAACAATCACCTGAGGGCACCCCACGGGCTGCACCAACCTCACGCTAATCCATGCCGGACACGACAGCCTCTTCTCTTTTGGATGTGAAACTGAGGGCGCCCCACGGGCTGCACCAACCTCAAGCTGACCCGTGCCGGACACGGCAGCCGCATCTCTTTTGGTTGTGTAATGAACTTATTAGTATTTTGCAGTAAAGCTCTGTTTCTTAAGATATCTTATGCGTGTTGCTAAGTTGCTTTTCTCAGGAGCTGTGTACGCTCGCGACCTTCCTCCTGCGCATCTCACGATTGGGGGCTAGACACGGTGCCTGTGCTCGGGTCAGTCCCAGCAGCGCTGCAAAACCCAAGTGATAGAGCTCTGGCTCGCCGGCCTGCTCCCGTGCATGCCAACTCACCAAGGTCCTTGGTGTCTCGTCTCCTCGCGCGACGCCCACGAGCAAGCTAGCAAGCGTGCACCGCTCCCTCGTTTGTAAAATTGATATGAAGTTGTCTCAGGAATAAGGCACTCGAAGGCCTCGCGAGCGCTGCCTCGCGAGGTGACTCGCGGCAAGATGCCTCCGCAGGCCCTCAGGGAGCCTCGCGAGCGCTGCCTCGCGAGCCAACCTGCGGCGACCGCCTCCACCAAGTACTAGCGGGAGGCCTCGCGAGCGGGAGCCTTGCGAGGCATGCTCCGTGGCCACGATATGACAAGTGACCCTCGCGAAAGAGCTAAGTACAAAACACCTCACGAGCCATTCTCGGCACCTCTCAAGTTCCCTCTCTTCGCAACCTCGCCGAGTGCTGACGTTCTATCCTCCGCGCAAGCTGCTTGCATGTCAAAGGGGTACTTCCTGAGCATCGCGCATCAGGAGTCCTTACCGCCCCTCAGTGCCCTGCACCTCTTGGCCTTGTCCAGACAACGCGACCCGACATACCAGCAACGGCTGTAGCCCGCTCGGGGGCTGGGTCCTGACGACGTAGAGCACTAAGGCAAACAAGGAAAGGGAAATAGGCCTCACGAGGAAACATGCATCGCAGCAGATCATAAAGTACTTAAAACAAAAGACGGTGTCTTTACGCCCCCGCGGGGCTACGTTAATCTGGCACAGGTAAAAGGGAGGATCTAGGAGGTCGTGGCCTCGCCGTCGTCTTCATGATCGCCTTCGCCGTCGTCGCCTTCGATTCCGCTGGAGCTGTCCTGCTGCCGTGGGAGAACTTCATGAACAGAGCGTCCACGAGGTCCTCCACCACCTTCCTAAGGCTGTCGCGGAGCTCTTCGGGCACGGGGGCTATCACCCTGTTGAAGTCGAAGCTGGGGTCGGCGTGGAGAAGATGGCTGAAGATGCGCGACGCCGCCTGGAAGAGGAGGTCGCGGCACTCGTCCTCTATGATGCCGCTCACCCTCTTCGCTCCAGCCTCGAGCCGCTCCACGAGTTTGGTGAAGAAGTCGAGGCAGCTCGCGTCGTGGGTCTCATGGGGGCCCTCGAGCCTCTCCTTGCAGATGATGGCCAGGGCATCGCGGCCCAAAGCTCGAGGGAGCGGGACATTTTGGCGCGCTCATGCTGCCGTCCCCGCGCTCGGTCCACCTCCAACCTCGCCTGCTCGACAACATTGGATACATCGCCCACCTGCTGCTGGAGGGAGGCTAACTCCGCTTCCGTCAGGAGCTTCTTGAGGGCCTCGATCTCCATCTCCAGGTCCGCTTCCGCGGCGGCCACATCAAGCCAGGCGGTTCTTCTCTATCTTCACGTCGGCGTCCTCCTGGGCCTTCTTCTCCTTGGCCTCCAACTTGGCGTTTGCTGCCTCCATGCGCTTGGTGTAGGCGTCCTGGGCGGAGGCCACCTGGCGATCCAGTGTCTCCAGACGCTCGCGCTCCGTGGTCTACTCGATCGCCGTCCGCGCGAGCTCCCGTTCGCGAATCGCGAGGTCTGCTTCCTGAGCCGCGAGCTGCTCCTCGCGGGAGGCAACGGCCTTCTCCCGCGTCTGGAACAGCTGCTCCTGCGTGGCGTGCTGCTCTCACAGCACCCTCGTGCGGGCCTCAGCCTCCTCGCAGCGCTTCTCGGCCGTGTCTGCCTCCCGGAGGGCGCTCTCGAAGACCTCGTTTGCCTCGGCGGCAGACTTCTCGCGCTTCTCCTGCGCGACCTTGTCCTGGCGACGGCCCAGCTTGACGGCCACATCAAGCCAGCGCCACCCCTCGGCAAGGCGCAGGGGCTCCTCGGCAAGGCGCCCCTCGGCCTCCTGGAACTCGGCCTTGAGCTGGCCCAGAGCTCCCCTTGCAGTCCGCAGGACTCCGTGCCTAAGCAGCGTGTTGTTGCGCACGAGCGTCAAGGCCCAGGCTGGGTCTGACTCCTCACTGCCCTCCATCGTCATGGCCTGGGATGGCCCTGCGTCATTCGTCAAGAGTGGGGGGCTCGCCATAGTCTCCTCCTCCTCCTGCCCCGGCGGTGCACTCCGCGGGCTTGTTGCGCCCGCGGCGGGAACCTCGCGCGCCGGCGAGTGCTGGGGGCTGCCTGGAGCGCCTCCGGCGTCTGTGGCGCTCGGCGGGGGAGTTGGCACCTCTGCCTCCTCCATCTCCAGGTCCGCTTCTGCGGCGGCCACCTCGGGAGCCGCGCCGCCGCCTCCAGAGGCTGCCTCCCGAGGCTCGACGTCCCCAGCTTCAGGAGCCATGTCCGCCTGCGGCTCCGGAGGGACCGCTTGCTCCTTCTCCACCTCCACGCGCTCCACCTCAGCATCAGGGCGGCCGGTGGCCTCTTCACGACCCTCGGCGCCCGCGGCGGGCGCTGGGCCCCCCTTTGAGCCAGGGGTCCTCTTTGTCGTCTTCTTATTCTTCTTCCTCTCCTTCTTTGTGGATGCCCTGCGCGAGGCGGAGGCTCAGCCCCAGTCCAAGGGGCAAACGCACAATGAAAAAGGTAAGAGAGACACTTACTCGTCATTGGCGACCCACTTCCTTTTCTTCAGGGCCAACGGTGGACGGTCCTTGCTGTCGCCCTCGTGAGCCCTCCTCTCGAGACCTCCTCCTGAGGTGTCCTTCCGAGGCCCGACGGCCTCGTCCTCGGCGTCGTCCTTCTCCACGGGGGGCTCAGTGCCCCCGCCGCCAGCATCAATCTCCTCCACGCACGGCTCACTAGCCATCGCGCTGATGCTTCCTTCGCCCCGTGCGTCGGTAGGTCGGGAGGGCACAACCCTGAACCGAGCGTCGTCGTCGTCATCATCGTTGTCCTCAAGGTCGCGGATGAGTTGGCGGCGGGTTCGCATGGCAGGGCCGCCGTCGCTCCCCTCCGCGTCACTGCCCGAGGCCTTAGCGTCGTCCAGGTCCCCCGAGCCGGGAACCACCATGAACGGGTTCTCGCGGGGGCCTTCATGGCCCTCCGGCATGAGGCCCTACTCATCGAAGAGCGGCATCTCCGCGACCAGCTCCTCGGTCCCCTCATAGCGGTACAGCGGGAGCGCGTCTTCGGGTGGGTCCCTCGCGGTGCTGCCGAGCAAGATCTGCATAATCCTGTCCACCACCTCCGACTTCTGGCTGGCGACGCTCAGTCGCATGGGGTCCTTCGTGCCGGTGATCTTCCACACCGGGCGCGAGCGCAGCTGGAGTGGCGCTATGCGCCGCTGCAGGAACTCCTTGATGACCATCGCCCCCGTGAGGCACGCCGCCTTGTGGTTGGCCAGCCGCTCCTAGACGGGCGCCAGCCTTGGGTCGGTGAGCTTATTGTGCTCCCACCCCGAGCTCTTCACGGCGGGGGCCGTCGGCTCCATCAGCAGCTGGTTGCGGTGGCGCGCATCCATGTAGATCCAGCGCTGCCGGTAGCCTTCCACCTTCTTCGGGATCTTCAGGCTGATCATGTCGTTCTCCATCGCCTTGACGGCGAGGAACGAGGCACACACAGAGCAATGATTCGCCGCGGTCAGCCGCAGGCTGAAGAAGTGGCGGAAGAGCGCCACCGAGGGCATCACGCCCACGAAGGCCACACAGTAAAAAGCAAAGATGGCAAGGAGGAAGATGGAGTTGGGTTGAAGGTGGAGAGCTTGGATCTGATAGTGGGTGAGGATGGCGTTGAAGAAGTCTGGGAATGGCGGCACCAGGCCGGCATAGACGCTGTGGATGAAGAAGGGGAAGGTCATCGCCTCCAGGTCCCGCCGCGCGCGCGTGCCCGGCCAGATCTTCGTCGCCCCATTCTTGTTCTGGTCGCCGGCGACCATCGAGAGCACCTTGTCCAGGCCCTCTCGGTTGGCGATGATGGAGCGCTGCATGGCTAGCTCCACGGCCAGCGCGCTTGGCGCCACGGCCGCTGCCTTGCCCTTCTTCCCGGCGGGCACCATTGCTGCGCGGTGAAGCTTGGGAAGCGAGGAAGGAGCGGTGCTCAGGAGCGGAAGCACGCGAGATCGGGTGCTCGAGGCAGCAGTGGAAGGGAAGCAATGATGGCTTCCGCCCCGCGCGGGCAGGCTTTATGGCAGGCGCAGGCGGTTACTGAGGTGTAGTGGGGAAGTGGGGGCGTCCCACATCCTGTCGTGCGCCATGCGTCGAGCCTGGGCCCCGCAGTCTGTCAAGGCCTGCGCCGTTTCGCTCCCACGGGCGGGAACGTGCGCGCCACGGGCCCGGGGGCTACTGTCGGGCCTTTGGGAACCAGGGTACCTCGGCCCGTCTGCCTGCGGCCCAGGGTACGACGCCTAGCGAAGGCGCAAGACGCGGCCCGTTTAAGGACGTCGCAAAGCGAAGACATCTCGCGAGGCGCCATCCTCCCGAAGACCCCACCTCAAGGCACGAGCCACCAACGCTTAGCCGCAGTGGCAGCGGAAGCCTCGTGAGGCCCTCTCGCGAGGCTGCCTCCCGAGGCGCCCTCCCGAGGCGGGCGCCCGAGACCATCTGGCCTGACGTCAGTTGTGCGGTCCTGCGCCCATCACATGGGTGACGCACGTGGCGACGAACGGTAGCAGAGGCCGCGCCAGTAGGCGCGGACAGAGAGGCTTTCCTCTTTGGTGCTAAAGGGGAAGCCCCAGCTGCCCACCCCCAAAGAAAGTCCCAAGGACTGCCCGTTTGGTGAAAGAAGACTGAGACAGCAAGGCACGCAGGGCGGAGGTCACCACCGAGCCCACCGGCGCGTCATGGATCATGCTTTTGCAGGCGAAGACCGCCTTTAGTCAGGATAGCCTAAGCGCCTGTCCCCTTTCAAAAACCCGCCAAGTGTGGCAACCCTTCCCGCCTAAGTTTTCAGGGGAAGAGGACCAAGGCGGTTATAAAAGGGGCAGAGCTGCCATTGTAGGGGAGATCGATTCCTCCATCTCCTACCTTGTACGCGAGAACACCTTCTTGCCCACTGCAATCCCAAACCACAAGCAGGAGTAGGATTTTACACCGCAAGGTGGCCCAAACCTGGGTAACCGTCGTGTCCCCTATCGTGCTCCGCGCTAGCCCTCTCGCCGTAGCCATGCTGTGGTCGCCTTTGGTCGGAAAGAACTAGCTAGCCCCCAGTGTTCGAACCTCTAGATCCCCGGAGCCACGGTTCCGACAACTCCCCCTAATCGGTTTCCCGCCACTCCCCCCATCGGTTTCCTGCTGCTAGTGTTAGTGGGCATAGAAGGCTAGGCGGCGACACACCGGCCATACCGTAGTATACCATTCCAAGCATGCCAATCCAGCAAAGCACCGCCGCCGTCATCAACCTCCTCGACGAGGAGAACGAGCTGGAGCAGGCCGGACAGCCAGAACGGCCGTGCGCCACTGGGCAAGAGAGGCAGCACGCCGCCGAGCAAGAGCGGCAGCGCGCCGCCGAGCGTGAGCGGTATCATCATGCCCCAGTGCTTGAGCGGGCCAATGTCTACACATGTGTTCGTCGCCGCCCATGGAGCGGAGCAGAGTAGGAGTGGGAAAATGCTGCCGCGCAAGTGCAGCAGAATGCCGCCACGCATCAGGTGCGGTGCGCCGCACTATCTGAGCGGAGCCGTGTTAGCATCCTATTGACTCAACCACTCGAGAGGCCATTTCCAGGGCCGGTAAGCATCCCGATTCCCCACCAGGAATGGACAGCCACCGTCAGTGCCATAATTGCGCCGGACGGCGTACGCACTGCTGGAATCCGCCGCCATGACGTTAGCGGGCTGGTCGATTGGCTCTTCGACCTCCTCGCCCCCCAGGTGCCGCCAACGACGAAGCAGAGCAAAATGCTCGTCGCGGATTGGAATCGACCGTCGCCGATGAAATATCCTGGGCGGAGATCGATATTGTGGTACAGCAGTTTCGCGAGCGTATCAGACGCGTGGATGAAGGCCTGTACTAGTTCATGCTCAGCCAAGAGTTCCCGTAGGTTTAGGCCCTGTTTGTATCGGTTTTCGCTCGGTTTTCCACAATTAACTGGGCAACTATCTTGTTCTTAATTAATGAAAAGGCAAAGCTTTTGCTTCTCCCGGCTAGTTTTAAGTAAAAAATAATGTAAGTTTGAATGGAAGTGGTCCGATATGTAAAGATTGCACACAGTTTCTAAAAGCACAAATGTGTGTGATAGTAAGGACTCGGTCCCACACGGTGACCATCGGTAAATGCCTTAAACGCGATGAGGCAACTCTTATCAGCAAGGGGCAGCTTCCCATCCGCTAGCCTAGTCGAATAGAACGCATGAGTTAAGCGTGCTGGGGCTGGAGCAATCTAAGGAAGGGTGACCGGGTGGGAAGTTGCTATATCTCAAGCTTCATTTAAGCGCCATGATATGGTCATTACAAACATTTAGCATCTAAATTTGTCTATAGTGACCTGTCATGTTGATTAAATGAACCTTGAGATCCTTGTTTTGAAAATTTGGAGAATGATGTTTTTTTGTTATTTGTTGTTTTGAAAAATCGGAGAATGATCGAGATCGATCTGTGGGCCCGCCACGTTCTATCCTTTGACCCACAACGTTCGAGATCTGTGGGCCCACACATTCTATATCCTTTGACCCACAACGTACGAGAGGGGTTTGACCATGACGGGTTCCTCTTGGTATAGGTCATGGTGGCATGTCAGACCAAATTTAGTTTCGGAACATTTGTTGGATTCCCTCCCGCCGGCTCGAAGTTGGGGAACCGGCATCATACATAACCTGGCTTCCTGGGGGTACGGTGTTCGGTTTGTAACGCAGCTAGTACCCCATCGAAGTTGTGCATTAGGGATTTGAACACATCACACACCACCCATACATATATTTGGGCCACATGCAGGGTATAGGGTCTTTTGATCGACCCCGTATCCCATGTGTGGTTTTCAACGACACGCCTATTTGTGGGCCTGGTCTATATATATATATATATATATATATATATATATATATATATATATATATATATATATATATATATATATATATGACAACGAGGGGGTTTGGCCATGAATGGATTCCTCCTGGTTCGTGTTACCGCGGGTCATGGTGACATGTCCGAGCAAAGTTCGAGCTCATGCGTTCTCAGGATTCCCTCCCATGTGCTCGAATTGATGGGTTGGATCGACACCCTACGTACATCGACGTCATCCTTAATTACTACCTAGCTTTCATGGGGGTTGTCCGTTTCATGAGGTAGGCGTCACATCAAAATTGTACATTATTGGGTATTTAAAACACATCACCCTTCCAACGTACATCAATTTGGGCCCCATGCAGGTGGTGCTGGTTTTGTGGCTCCTCTCGTGCGGTTTACAGTGATGGTCCAATCTATGGGCCCGAGCGGTCTATTATATCCCTTTTTAACCGACAACAACAATGGTCGTTTGACCAAGATAGATTCACTTGGTCCGTCTTATGGTAGGTCATGGTCACATGCATGTCCAACCAAAGTATGAGTACATGCATGCGTCCCGCCGACATGAAGTGGGGGTGGGGCAGGCACCCTAGCTACGACCTTAACCTGTCATTATTGATATCCAAGGGGGCTTTCCGGTTTGCGAGGCAGGTGCCACATCAAAGTTGTGCATTGTGTATTTAAACATCACACCCTTTATTCCTACATACATTTGGCCACTTCCAGGTTGTTGTTGGCTTCTGGCCCCTCTCACCCGATCTTCTACGATGCACCCACCCGTGGGCCCGCGCATCAAAGTTGTGCATTGGGAATTTGAACATCAAACACCACCTTTTTCATGCATATATATTTGGGCCACATGCTGGTGTGGTTGTGTTCTAACCCTCTCTCGCGTTTTTTTGTTACCAAATGGTCCTATATAAAATAGCAGACGATTCGGATGAAAAATTGTCTGCGAACGTATCCGCAACGGACATGGGTGCACTGGCTTAACCGTGTGCGAAGCTCGTGCCCTGTAAAATCGCCACGACTTTACAAGCGCCAGAAAGGGTGAAGGGGTAATGTGTACAGGATATTTAGGATGAATTCCACGTATTCGTCTGAAAATTAGGATGAACCATGTGCGATAAACCAGCTAGCTAGAAATCTGAATAAAAGCTACCCGCCTTGAGCGATGCAAAAATTGGTTGTTCCGCGGCTTTTCCTTGTTAACATACAGAATTATTATGTTTGGACCATGTGCGATCTTGGTTGCTCCCGCCCCGCTTCATTTTCTTTACCCAAATTTTAGTTGCCGCGGTATTTCAACCTTCGCCCTAACTCCTCCACCACCGACCTTATAGTAAAATTCCAGTAGCCGAGGCATTTGAACCGTCGCCCTCCCTCGTCCACCACCATCTCCATCCACCATTACTAAAATTTTCAGTAGCCGCGGCATATCCTCAAACACCACCTGCCCTAACCCCGCCCCCCCCCCCCACAGTCTACCCCCCCCCCCCCCCCCCGCCGCTCAAACCCTAGCTCGCCACCACCGCCACCAACCCCTGTCGGTCTTCCCGTGCCTCCTAACTTAGATAAGTTCAGGTTACCCACCGATTCCCATACCCTCGCTGCCCTGAGTTTTTAGATGAGGCCTGCGGTGTCCCTACCCCCAGATCCCCATCCCCTACTCCAGAGAGTTGCAGCCTAAGCCCGACCACATATCCCGGGGAGCCCGAGGAGCGTACAGCCAAAAGGAGGTCTATCATGGCCTCTCCGCCGGACGATGTCGAGGTGGCCGCCGTTCGTGCCGACCTATCAATCCCGGAGGAACACCTCGCCTTGGAAGCCGGCGAGGACGTTGACTACGTCGCCATGCCGAAGGATTCACGTCAGTGGGCTCGCGTATTACTGTATCTCAGGACAGCCGGCTACAACATCAAGCTCGTCGACAGCGAAGGCTTCACGCGGGCCATGTCACAGATTAAGTGGTCCATCCCCAACGCCTCTGGTTCAACCGCCATCAATCTCGCCGAAGGCCCCGCCGCTAATCTCCTCCACCTCACGGTCAAGGATTTGCGATCCATGTAAGCCATCGTGCCCATTATGTCATTTCTGAAGGACACGTTCTACGATGGTGACCTGGGATCCTCAGCTGCCAAGTCAGATCTCATCGACCACGACCACGCGAAGGGCACCCACTACGGCTCTTCCAAGGTGAAACAGCCCATCTGCGACATCGGGGAGCGCACCCTGGGTCTGTGCTTTTCTAAGTGGAAGGATCCCGTCCATGAGAAGTGAGGCAATATCCTATAAGCAAATGTAATGTTCAATAGGGCTATCTGATGTTTAAGTATGAATTTTCCACTTCAGTTTCACGAATGGCTATATTTGGTTGTTTATAGTGAGTAGATGCCTTGTTTATATGTATTTGGTTGTTAGGTTGGTTGCAGTGAGCATTTGCCCAGTTTTCAGCAGATGCCTTGTTTATCTGTATTTGGTTGTTAGGTTGGTTGTAGTGAGCATTTGTCAGGTTTTCAAGCAGATGCCTTGTTTATCTGTATTTGCTTGGTAGGTTGGTTGTAGTGAGCGTGTTTATCTGTATTTGCTTGTTAGGTTGGTTGCAGTGAGCCTCTATCCAGTTTTCAATGGCTATATTAGGTTGTTATAGTGAGCATATATGCCTTGTTTATTTCAGTTATTCACAATGTGATGTTCATTATGTGCAAGTATGAACTGTGCAGTTTGATTTCATCAATACCAATTTGAACGGCTATATTTGGTTCCTGTTATGCCTGGTGAAGTTAGCACATGCCCCTTATTTCAGTTTTACACATTTATGCAGTGTGATGTTTAAACATGAGCTACGTTCTATTCATTTTCAACAGTACCAGTTTGAAATACAATATTTGGTCCCTGTTAAGCCTGTTGTAGTTAACATTCCCTTCCATTTTTTATCTGCTTTAACAGCATGCTAAAACCAACACATTCAAGCTATCATTTTGAGATGTTGTTGTTTACCATGGCTATATTTGGTTGATGTTAAGCCTATAGTACTTATTACGCCTTTCCATGTACTTACGCAGGACAACAACGGGAGTGGCCAACATTTTCCACCGAGGTTAGTTTCATCCCTCGACTTATACTGCCTCCGTTCCATAATGTAGTGCATACAGATCCACGACTGGACACTTTTTAGCTTCTAATATTGACTTGTTGCTTGTAGGTACATATGTCCTAGGCAAAGATCCATGCCTAGACCTTTTTTACGTATGGGGCAATGAGATATTCATGAACTAGCATCAAGTGAGGAAACTGATAAGAATTATTAGCAAAAAGATACGAACGATGGCAATTAAATTATCTGTCTATGCTCTATCCAACACAACAGTGAGCTGTAGGATGGTAACTACGAACTCTGTAGCCTTCTGTTTTTACTGCCCATAATGAGTTGTTAGACAACAATGTCTGAATCTTTTTCATTTGCAGTGGTTCCCAAAGCAGTTTACTCAAGATTACCTCGCAAAGTAGATGATTGGTGGACATGCAATGAAGGTTAAAGTATTTCATCGAGACTACAATGAGCATCGAGAAGTTCTAATAAAGACAGTGAAGGATGGGCGAGCGGCCATCACAAGGGGTTGGCCTAGAGTCATGCGCGCATTAGGCATGGAGGAGGGCACAATATGGGCATTCCGCTTCACCTTCTCTAGCAACCAAAATGTCTTCCACCTCTCTCTTTACAGTCTTTAGTACAACTGTGGTTCATCATTCTTTACTTGCTGCTTCTATAGTTCTTCCGTATTTGTACCTATGCATCAAATTATGTATTTGTCCTTGAACTTGTATTTGTAATAAACATGGTTCGATATGAAATAAGTGATTGCCTACTTTCATATTGAAAATCTGTTTCAAATTCAAATTCTGTGAATTTTAAATGCAGGGATTAAATTAGGGATAAATTATGCTCTGCAGGCCATTACACTGAACATGGTTTGCGAAAGCAAAACGTATGTGATAAACGTCAAGATCAGACACGTTTCTCAGATCAGTACATGTGCGATGAAACTCTACTACACACACGATCAGACAAGAAAAAATGTGCTAGATTAAGAACAACATCGCACACAGTTCCTTCTTAATAAATGTTTGTGAAAGTCACCTTATCACACATGCTAGGCAATTATGTACTATTTATGATGTCGTGTGCATCGTAAACATTTATGGACAGAGAAACATGTGGGATATATTCAAGATTCGCATATAGTTTTATAGGGACAACTGTATGTGCTCTTACATCGAATCACATATGGTCTAGGAAAGGTAAATGTGTGTGATAGTATACTTATAATACATGCTTTACAATCATGAACTGTTTGTGATGGGGCGAGCATCGTAAATGTTGCACCACAGAATACCGAGTGCGATGGTAATGCGAGCACACACGATTAGCAAGAACGGAGACTTTGGGAAAGATGCGGGCATCGCATACGCTTAGTTCTGTGAAACGTATGCTTGTGTGCTCCCTATCACCGACGGTTTCTGGGTCGTGTGGGAAGGACCCTGTAACACCCTGATTTTTGGCCCTTTCTTTTTCTTTTGGATTTCTTCGAATTTTGTTTGGAATTTCTTTTTTGTGGCTTTGTGGGCTTGAAACCTGGGAAGATCATCTCTTCTTCCTCTCCCAAGTGGCTTGTCACTCTCAACTCTTTCCCAAGGCCATGTCATTTCCATCTTAGCCCAACCCCAATTTTCATTTCTTGGGAATAGCTCTAGGTTGTGAAGCAACCTATATTTCTGTCTTCCAAAAAATTCCCACAAAATTCTCATAAATTCTTTGGATCATATCTTCTACTAATATGCCAAAACTCATCCTTGCCTAGTTCAAAAATAATTCAGGAATATTCATTTCCTATTCTGTCCAGTGTGGCACTTTGTGAAGGAAGTGCTATTTATCTTTTCTTGATTGACCTCAAAATTTTTGGGCACTCTTTCATATCCAAATAATTGCCGCATGCCAAAATTCAGCTTCATTTGCCTAGTAAATCTTCCTCAGAAAATTCCCAAACTTTCTGACCAGAGAGAAGCTTTGTGAAGGAAGTACAAGCTAGGCTTATCCAAAGGAGTTGAAATTTTGGTAGATCATTCATATGATAAAATAATTACTCTCCACCAAATTTCATCTCCATCCAACAATCTATGTGAGCACACCATCCAATCTTTTTTTCCTGGCCATAATTTTAGTTTGTGAAGCAACTATATTTTGTATTGCTTCATAAAATCTGAAATTAATCCAGAACCTAAATATCCCTATATCCTTTGAGCATGCCAAAATTCACATCGTTTTGCCAAGCCATTTTCTCCATAAAATTCCCCCAAGTTTCTAGCCAGTAGAAAGCATTGTGAAGGAAGTACCATTTATATTCATCTAAATGGTATGGAATTTTTATAGTGCCTTCATATGACCAAATCATCACCCCCCATCAAATTTCAGACCTATCCAACACTCCATGTGAGTGCAACTTCATGATTTAGTTTCTGGACCAGATTTTGTAGTTGTAAAGCAACTATGTTAAATCCTGGTCCAAATCTTTTCAAAATCCACAGGATCATAGTACTTCCTACCCTAAACCCCTATGACATCCTAGTTATCCCTTATCCCATTTATTTTGACCACAACTCCATCATTAAGTTTGCTACAACAAACTTCTGTTAATGCTACCCATTAGCACAAAGTGGCTTCCTTCGTCCTATCACTTCAGAGAGGTCCTACTTTGGAAGGACTACACGCTAGACATGTTTTTACTGGCCGGAGCGCACCGCGTGCGCCTGTGCACGCGGTGACCAAGCGGCTGGGAGGCCATTGTCATGCTCTGTTCGTCGTCTTGCTTCGGGCCTCCTCTGCTCGCCGTGTCCGCGCGTCCTACCTAGTCTATGGCGATGCTTGATCTCTCCTGCGTCCACGCGTGCCCTGGCCCCCTCCTCTTTCTCCCTCCTCGCACCACGGTAGCCCCTGCCCTCGCCGCACGCGCGCTCATAGTTCCTCAGTGGCCGACCGGAAGTCTTCCACCCCACGTTGCACCCCCACTAGCTCCCTCTCGTCGCCATCAACCCCTCCGCGCGTCCGCGGCGGCATCCGGCTCGGCATCTCCTCTCCGGCTAGATAAGCCTTCCCCGAGACCCATCGAGCTCACCCACAGCCTATCCTCCCTCCTAGAGCCCCACCCCTCCACTCGACCAAGCTCGAGGAGCCCTCCTCGCCTCACTTGGCCGCCGCCTCTGGCCGCTCAAATTCGAGCATGTCCGAGCCCCTCCCCTCCTCATTTCTGCACCAGGAGAACCACCAAGACCTGGCGAGGCCCTCCCGCACCTTCCCTTCTTCTCCTCGCCACCGTAGCGCCGAACCCATTGTCGCTTGAGGTCGCCGTCCGCCGCGGCCATAGTCCTCCTTGAGCCCGAGCTCCCCGACGGCCGTGCCATGGACGAGCGGGCCTGCCTCGGTCTCCTCAGCACACCAGTGGGCGGAGCATCGCGAATGGTGGCCCACAGCGCTGGCGGTCATCGCTGGACTCCACTGCTACCTCGGCCGGGCACGGGCGCGGGAGGTTGGAGATGAACCTATAGGTGGGCCCCGCCTGTAAGTGACCCAACGGTCGGGCCCGCCACTTAAGTGGAGGCGCCTTTTCATCTAATACGTTTTCCCGATCCGAAAGCGTATTCTGTTTCTACTTCGGCCTAGATTATGTTTTCTCTGTTGGAAAACGTATTTGCAGAAGTACGCCTTCTGTTTTCAGCCGCCGGCGCCGAAACCCTTATATTGTGAACGTTCTCCCGTTAGCAGCAGAAATGAACAGATTTTATTTGTTTTTCTGCCTAACGAACGAACGGCCACAACTTTTTATCCGTGACTCCGAATCAGGTGATTCCAAAGCCCACGTTCTCTATTCGTCGAGCCCGTTCTGTTGGCATCATTTTCACTATGTTTTAACATTCTGAAAATGACCATTTTGCCCCTGCCCTTAATCAACCCCCTTCGAGAGGGAACCATTTCCGGCAAAAAAATTCGCAAGTTCATCGCACTTCTTCCCGGTGATTCCTTCATCCCCAGGCAAGCCACAACAGCCACTTGCATGATGGTATTGTAGTAGCCATGGTTTCGACTGGAATATTTAAATAATTGCTTGTTCATTTAATGATTTTGCTAATGCTTTGAATATGCTTGTGAATCCATGTCTATGCTTATGCCATGTTCATTTTCATCTAGTAAGTGAAATGATTAATTGCTAATGTTATTATTAGCATGTTTCATTCTTGTAATCATTTCCAATGCTAGTGATAACGATATGCTCATATGGATAGTTAGGGTTTGTTATGAAAATACTTGTTATATTCATGATCGTCATTATGCCATGCTCATTTGCATCCCATAGATGAAATGATTTATCATTGTTGATGTAATGATGTTAAATGGTTATGTTGCCCATCCATGTTTACACTGATATCATGCTCATATGCATTGTTATTTCATTATGTTATTATGACTCAGCTCATCACCATTCAAGTTGAACCTGACATTAATCGAACTTGAACAAATCTATTGGCCGAGTCATGGTGCCACCGAATCGAGCTCACCTGTGCAGCCACACTTGCCTGGATGGGGAGGCCCTAATGCGGTCCATTGTCATGCCTCTCGCCGGTGCCTCCTACTAGGGAAGGTTATGGGTGCGCGCTACCCTGATCAGGTAGGCGGCCATAGCCTTGTGTGCCCGAGTTTTACGGTACCGAGGTCCCCGTTTGGGACGATGTTTTGTTTTGGCCACGACGGTGGCAGCCACAGAGGTGGCGGATGTCACGAGTTGACATCGGGGCCACCCATGACAAAGCCCAAAGGGGAGTTTGTCGGAGTGGCCGGGAGAGTGTCATGCAATAGATTGGTTTTGTCGGAATATCGTTGGTCCACCCGAATGGGAGCACGAGGCCATGAGTTCCGTGGTGTGGGTACAGTGTACTAACCTCTACAGAGTGTATAATCTATCGATAGCCGCGTCCTCGGTCATGGACACAGTTCGTAGTAGGTCACACTATGGGTCAACAGAAATAATAACCTAGATAATTAACAACCCCGGTTCCATGAGAGAAGAAGTTGGTTAATCTTTATGTGGTCACGAGATGATCACGATGGTATTCTTGATGATGGTTGATCATGAGGTGATCGTGTGATGATCACGACGGTAAGAAAGATTGATACCTATGGTGGTTACGAGATAACCTCCGAGCAGAGTAAGTTGGTCCATGAGACCTTAAACGTCGACCCCCTTGCATGCTAGTGTTAGTATCATCATGTTCATATCATGAGTAACATGTGCATGCCATGCTCACTCTCATGTTGATTCTAGTAGTATTGTGTTCATAATTGATAATTAACCTGTAATTGCCATGCTGTTGTTTGTCTTGATTGCTTTGGTTGCTGTGAGATTGCGAGTACATTCAAAGTACTCACCTGGCGTGTCATGCCAGATTGCAGGTGCTGCCGTGATTGATTGTTTGATGAGCATCCCGAGGTTGCGCTATAGGATGTGTCCCAGCCAGAGTCCCCGCGGAGTGGAGTCCATTGCCGTCGTCATTGTTCCGCTGCTAGAAGTTATTCTTTTACGAGATGTTCCGCTGCTAGCATAGAACTACCTTAGCAGGCGAAGTGTCGCCGTGCCCCTGTAACCTTTGTAATATCGGACCCTTGTACCCCGTTTATTTGTAATAAAGAGCTGATTTGTTCTATGCCAAGCAGTGCCGTGTTCCATAAGACTTGATCTCTGGGCTGGAATACGGGGTGTTCCGGTCTCTCTGAGCCGGGGTGCCACAGACCCCCCCTATCGAACACACAGGCAAGGCGACGGTTTAAAACTCTGTCGTGGAAAGGGGGTAAAAACCGTTTGTATAGCACGTCGCTGCACCAGTGTGGAGACGTATCAATTTGATATGCTCTATCTCACATAAGCCTCCTTATATCTTCCTCAAAACAGCCACCATACCTACCTATATGGCATTTCCATAGCCATTCTGGGATATATTGCCATGCTACTTCCATCGTTCCGTCTCATGACTTGTGTGTTCATCATCATATTGCTTTGCATGATCATATAGAACTAACATGATATTTGTGGCACAACCACCGTTCATCATTATCATACATGTTACGCTAGATCATTGCACATCCTGGTACACTGCCAGAGGCATTCATATAGAGTCATATTGTTTCAGTTATCGAGTTGTAATATCAAGTTGTAAGTAAATAAAAGTGTGATGATCATCATTATTAGAGCATTGTCCCAGTGAGGAAAGGATGATGGAGACTATGATTCCCCCACAAGTCGGGATGAGACTCCGGACGAAAAATAAAATAAAAAAGAGGCCAAAAAGAGCCCAACAAAAAAATAAAAAAAGAAGAAAAAAAGAAAAAAAAGAGAGAAGGGGCAATGTTACTATCCTTTTTCCACACTTGTGCTTCAGAGTAGCACCATGTTCTTCATATAGAGAGTCTCCTATGTTGTCACTTTCATATACTAGTAGGAATTTTTCGTTATAGAATTTGGCTTGTATATTCCGATGACGGGCTTCCTCAAATGCCCGAGTCTTCATGAGCAAGCAAGTTGCATGCACACCCACTTAGTTTCCGTTGAGATTTCATACACTTATAGCTCTTAGTGCATCCATTGCATGGCAATCCCTACTCCTCGCATTGATATCGATTGATGGGCATCTCCATAGCCCGTTGATCCGCCGAGTTGATGCGAGACTTTCTTCCTTTTTGACTTCCCTTATTGATCTCTACCACCACATTCTATTCCACCTATAGTGCTATATCCATGGCTCACGCTCATGTATTGCGTGGCGTTGAAAATGCTGAAGTGCATTAGAAGTACGATCCAATTGCCTGGTTTAACATCGGGGTGCTCATGATTTATATTTATGCGGTGAAGGCGGAGTCATGCCATGCTAACATGATAAAATTAGTTGGGATAACATTCATTAAAGATCGTATATTTTGAAAGTTTAATGATATGCTTCTTATATTCATGGATATTATTATGTTGATATTGTTACTTCATCGTTTCTCATCATTTATACCGTAAAGAGATTACATGATACACATGTTAGGTAGCATTGAACATCAAAAATTCTGTTTTTATCATTTACCTACCCGAGGACTAGCAGGAATTAAGCTTGGGGATGCTGATACGTCTACAACCTATCTATAATTTTTGATTGTTTCATGCATTATATTATCAATTTTGGATACTTTATATGACTTAATATGCAACTTCATATCATTTTTGGGAGCTAACCTATTAACCAAGTGCCTAGTGCTAGTTGCTGTTTTTTGCCTGTTTTTGGTTTTCCAGAAAATCAGTACCAAACGTAGTCCAAACGCTACGAAACTTTTTGACGATTTTTTTTCTAGACGTAAGAGAACCTAGAAGCTTCGGGAGGAGACAAGACGGCAAACGAGGAGACGGCAAGGCAACAGGGCGCGCCCTGGGGGGTAGGCGCGCCCTGATGCCCTGTGGGCCCCATGTGGCTCCATCTGACCTAATTCCACTTCTATAAATTCTCAAATATTGGAAAACCAGCAGAGAGCCACCCGAAATAACTTTTTCGCCACCGCAAACTTCTGTTCTTCTGCGATCCCATCTGGAGGCCTTTTCCGGTACTCTGCCGGAGGGGGAATTGATCACGGAGGGCTTCAACATCAACCTTGCTGCCCTACCGATGATGTGTGAGTAGTTCACCATAGACCTACGGGTCCATAACTAGTAGCTAGATGGCTTCTTCTCTCTCTTTGATCTTCAATACAATGTTCTCCTCGATCTTCTTGGAGTTCTATCTGATGTAATCTTCTTTTGTGGTCTGTTTGTTGGGATTCGATGAATTGTGGGTTTATGATTAGATTATTCATTGAAAGTAATTGAGTCTTTTCTGAACTTTATTATGCATGATTATGATAGCTTTGTATTTATCTCCGATCTATCCGTTTGGTTTGGCCAACTAGATTGATTTATTTTCAGTGGGAGAGGTGCTTTGTAGTGGGTTCAATCTTGCGGTGTCCTCACCCACTGATAGTAGGGGTAGCGAGGCACCTATTGTATTATTACTACTAAGGATAAAACGATGGGGTTTATTCATATTTATTGAGTTTACTTTGTCTACATCATGTCATCTTGCTTAAGGCGTTACTCTATTTGTTATGAACTTAATACCATAGATGCATGCTGGATAGCAGTCGATTGGTGGAGTAATAGTAGTAGATGTAGGCAGGAGTAGGTCTACTTGTCACGGACATGATGCCTATATGTGTGATCATTGCCATGAATACGTCATAACTATGCGCTTTTCTATCAATTGCCCAACAGTAATTTGTTTACCCACCGTATGCTATATGTTCGAGAGAGAAGCCTCTAGTGAAAACTATGGCCCCTGGGTCTACTTTAAACATATTATAAAAACCAAAAATACCTTGCTGCAATTTATTTACTTTTATTTTGTTTTGCAATTTATATATCTACCTATACAAGATTTGATCCTTTAAAGTAACGAGTTCAAGGGGATTGACAACCCTCTTGCCCGCGTTGGGTGCAAGTATTTGCTTTTGTGTGTGCAGGTGCTATTCACTAGGGTTTGCGTGATTCTCCTTTTGGTTCCATAAACCTTGGTTCTCACTGAGGGAAATACTTATCTCTACTATACTGCTTCACCCTTCCTCTTCGGGGAAAATCCCAACACAGCTCACAAGTAGCATAGCACTATGGCTATCGTCATCATTGTAACTACTTTTCTGCCACTGTTGGTGACCCCTTAAGCTATAAAAGGAGGCCATGGCATCATTTAGAGGGATTCGGTCCCTGTTTTGGTAGTAGCACCCCCGAGCTCCTTGCCGGCAAGGGATGCACTCTTGTAAAACAGGACTTAGACACATAATCCACCCAAAAGCAGGAGTAGGGTATTACGCATCTTTGCGGACCGAACCTGGGTAAAACTCACTGCATGCTGATTGTGGTTGTTGCTGCTCTTTGTGTGTTGCGTTCCCCCTCAAAGAACCGAAAGGGGCCTACCTTGGTCCCATAGATTATCATACGCCGACAAATTGGAAAGTTTCCTATGTTACTACTATTCATGCATTTGGTTTAAAGGAATGGAGCAAGGGAAAACTGGAGGAATTTTTTCCTTTTAGTGTCTCTTTCAAAGAAAAAAATGTAGGAATTTTAATATCCACCTGGCCCTCCATTTCAAATTCCTATGCATGAAGAACAAGACTAAGTGATAGTGGCATAATAACATTCGAACTATACATTTTCAATGGTTTGACTTTAATTTGACAATGCTTCTTTGCATTCCTATGTTCTTTCAATTTCTGTGAACCAAACACCCAGGTTGATAGAAATCTTGTGTTTGCAAATGCTTTGTTTTGCACGTGCATTCCTATCCTATTCCTGTGTTTTTCCTATCCCTACATTTTGAGAATCCTCCAATTCAAAGGAGCCCTTACAGAATTACTTCTGTTACAGATAGGTGTTAAAGAAAACTTTGTGTGGTTTGTCCCGCTCCTGCCGCGCCATCGTCCACCCCACCTGAGCTACTCCAATGATGAAAGCATCCACCATAGCAGAGACCCCCCTCCAGACTGTCTTTTGCCGCCTCAGATCTTCTTCCTTGCCGCTGGTAGCCACCACAACTGCATTACCATCATCAACTGAGCAGATGACCCTGAGGACTACATGGGTCCGCAAGAGAGGTCGCACTCTTTCGTGTCTGCTTACGTTATGCATCACTTAATATTACCTGCTACTTTATCGTCCCGTTCACCTCTTATACTCTGAGTCAGGTCCAAACTAATGCTCAAACTTGAGTTTTTAAATGCTTGTGGGGCACATATCGGGGTAGCAACAAATAGTATCTTTGTCTACTATCTGGTTCATCTCGGGTGTCTACTATGTGGTTCATGTTGGGTGAGCAACAAACAGTAAAGGAGCCATTATTTGTGTTTTTTAACTGAAGCTATTATCTGCCTGCTATCATTGGTTTTGGATCTATCCACTGGTTGCTACCATCACTCTGGATTTCTGCATGCACTCCTTACATAATCTCACTATGTTTTATTCCTATGAGTGTTAGTTATTATACACAATGGTACTGAACATGTAGAGAAAAAGAGAAGTGCGTTGCCTGGCAATGTAATGTCATGCAGACGTCACTCCATGGTGGGCGCAATGGCAGCCCCCTCCCCCCATTCCAGATTGTAATCCAGAGGAAGATAACTGTTTAGAGGGGGATTCAGAGGGAGCAGACCACTCCTATTTACCCCCTGAGGTCTTCGCTCTAACCTGGCATGCTGATGTTGGTCATATCATGCATATGGTGCTTTGCATTGCTTACTTTATACATCATATATGTCATCCGCCTATTTTAGACATGCTTTGTGTGAATGCCACCTATTTAGTTTCTATATCATATATGTGAATTATGCAATCCCATCTTGTTTAGCCAGGCATCATATATGTGAATTATGCAATGCCATCCTATTTAGCCAGTCATCATATATGTGAATTATATCATGTCATCCTTTTTTTTCATTACGTATTACATTTATCAACAATGTTAGTACATTCAACTACTCTTCATGTGCATCAGCGATTTGAGTCGGTGAGGGAAAAATCTGGAGTGAAAACAAGGTCTTTATAGCAGACAGTGCTACCTGTCGAAGCACATATCTTGCAGGTTACAGATAGCTCCTCAGAGGAGGATTCAGAGACAGATGACCAGTCCTATTGCCCCCCCCCCCTGAGGTGTATGATCTAACTTGGCAGGGTTATATTGCTCATATCATGCATATGGTGTCTTGCATTGCTATGTCATCTACTTAGTTTAGACATGCTTTGTGTGAATGCCGCCTGTTTAGTTTCTATATCATATATGTGAATTATGCAATGCCATCTTGTTTAGCCAGACATCATATATGTCAATTATGCAATGCCATGTTGTTTAGCCAGACATCATATATGTCAATTATGCAATGCCATGCTGTTTAGCCAGACATCATATATGTGGATTATATCATGCCATCTTTTTTTTTCATTATGTATTCCATTTGTTGACAATGTTTGTATATTCAACTAATCTTCCCGTGCATCAGCCATTTGAGTTGGTGATGGAAAAATCTGGAGTGAAAACAAGGTCTTCGGAGCAGACAATGCTACCCGCTGAAGCAGATATATTGCTGGTTACAGATAGCTCCTTAGAGGAGGATTCAGAGACAGATGACCAGTCCTTTTTTCCCCCTGAGGTGTATGCTCTAACTTGGCAGGGTTATATTACTCATATCATGCATATGGTGTCTTGCATTGCTTAGTTTAGACATCATATACACAATATTCAATGCCATCGGCTTAGTTTAGACATCATATATGCGAATGTCATATACTTACTTCCATAGTATATTAATCATATATGTGAATTGCATCATGTCATCCTGTTTACATAGACAACATGTATGTGAATTATGGCATGCCAACCTATTTAATAAAGACATCATATAGTTATATCATGTCATCCTGTTTAGATAGTCATTATATTTTGAATTGTATCATTCTATCCTGTTTAGTTAGCCATCATATATGTGAAATTGTGTCAAGATATCTTGTTTAGTTAGCCATCATATATGTGAAATTGTGTCATGCTATCCTGTTTGGTTAGACAACATATATGTGAATTATTTCATGCCCTATTTTATTTCCCACTATCCATTGCATATGTCTATCATACAATGTTTGTACATTCAATTACTTTTCTTGTTTATCAGCCATTTGAATTGGAGGGGGTGATGGCAGTATCTAAGGGAGTAAAAACACGGTCTTCAGAAAAGACAGTGCTACCCGTCGATGAAGATAGAACCACGGTTATACTTGCCCAAGAGCTAGCCCCACCACACATAACCTAGACTCTCGCAGATTGTACCCCTACCACATTCGACAGAGAACCAGCTACACCCCATCTAACCCCAACACCAGCAGATAGTAGCCCAGTTCCAGTTGACACAACACCATCTCCAACACAGAGCACCCAAACACGAGCAGTTAGTAAGGCGACTGCAGTGCCCAAAGCACGAGGTCCACCACTGAGAACCCTAACTCCACGCTTAAAGCAGAAGAAAAACTGTTCCCAGGTCAGATTCCCTATCTATGGTGCATACTCATTTGCTCTTGCATCACTGTATTTACTCAAACCAACTAATTTCAAATTTGAAGGACACTATCGAAACTCCAATGGCGCAACTGGTATGTTTTAAACCTGTTTCTTTAATTGGTTTGCTGTTGTAACTTCGTGCTCTATGTTGATTTCAGTTTCAATTGTATAAACAATTATCTTCTCATATCGTGCACATTAGAAGTGTTGTTAGTGCTGTGTAGTTTCCCACACTTATATCTATGCTGCTTTGTCGTAAATAGATATGATTTGAATTGTGTCTCTGTCTTGATTTGGCAACATAAAATAGGATGACATAGACAATACAGTGACCATTGTAGATAGATATCTGTTTGTTTCATGTTGTTATTATGTACTACTTTGCAATAGAAGACATGTTAGTATAATCCTGTCCACCTTAGTATCGAACTGGTTTACAAAAATGAGTTTCATATACTACATGCTAAAACCTGTAATGTGTCTGATTGTTCCTCTTTTAGAATGCTGACCGAATATTGGAAAAGAGTACTCCATTATGCAATGGTAAAGAAAGTAATGCAGATAAGGTTCAAGATAGTGAGATAACCATGTTGGTGTCTAACAATGCTGATAAAGCAGATAAGGAAAACTATCTTGAAGACAGTGAGACAACCCTAAAGTTCTGTCTTGATGTAGTGTTAGAGTTACTGGCCACTACCGCTAGCACAAGCTCTTTGAACTTGCTGCCTGACTGAGTTCGGCTTCTTGAGTCTCAACTACAAGCTGAAACACATCAATTAGCTGTGCTGCAACAAGAGGCCGAAGGACTGAGGAAGTCCCTGCAGAATTCAGATGCATACTTTCTGGTCCAACAACAAGCGTTGGAGGATTTTACAAATAAGAGAAATATAATAAGCTTGCTAAGCTTATTGCCAGCATGGTGGGTACCCAGGATAACGTTTCTTGAGCTCTTCTAAAGTGGTTTCAGTTCTGGACTTGTTTTATTGCCGCATTTATTTGCACTGGTGGCCAACTTTGACGGCCAGCATATGTAATATGCTGCTTTGTTGTTGCCTATATTGCACTAGTGGCGAACTTTAATGCCCACTGAATGTAATCTATGTAATATCCGTAATAGCCTAGCATTAGTTGCTTGCTTATTTATTTCCTTATAGTCTTGTTCATTTATTTGCTTATAGTCACTACAGTTCTTCCTTAGTTTGCTAGTGGCCACAATAACCATGGGCCACATACGGACCGTGGTAACCATGGGCCTGCTACCTGCGGTAGTGACCATGGGCCTCCTACGGGCGGTAGTATCCATGGGCCACACATGGGCTGTACTTATCGTGGCCGAAAACCGGACCGCAATATGGGCCGTAAATGGGCAAAAAACGGAACAGTCCGTTTATGTGCCCAGACCATAACGGGCCGTTAACAGGCCGGAAAACATCACAGGCTTCATTCTATCGACAGGCATAATGGGTCGTTAATGGGCCGGAATACATGACAGGATGAAATCGGCCCAATGGGTTAACAGGCCACAAATGGGCCGAATGTAACCACGGGCTGAATTTGGCCCAGTAGCAGAATAGGCCAGTAACGGACCGTAAGTAACCGAGGGCCGAAAATGAGCCCAAGAATTTATGGGCCCTTAGAAGGCCAAAAGATAAGATGGGCTGGAAACGGCTCAACTGAATCGTGGGCCGTTAATAGGTCCAAAGCAATTTACTGTTCATTATGGGTCAGAATCACCAGGGGCCGTTAAAGGGCCCAGAGATACAAAAAGCCTCATATGGGCTGAAAGACGTCACGGGCCATACATGGGCCGAAAGTGATAACGGGCTGGATCATACTGGACAGCCCACATGACGCTACTGGGCCGAATTTGGAAAGGCCATAACGGGTCGTGAGTACCCGGGCTGTAAATGGGCTATATGCGAACAGGCCGTTAACACGCTTTCCATGGGCCCGCCTGCTAACTTTCGACCAAGTCAAGTGGACCAGCCTTTTTAACCTAAATGGGCCACTGTTGGGCTGTGCCATGTGTCAGCGTTTCATAGGCGTGTCTCATCCATTGGATGGATGACATCTGTCACAACGTAGAGCTGACACATGGTTCCATTGACGAATGAGAAATTGACACATGGAAAATCATCATTGGTCGGGGCTGTTAACGGGTATCGGATCCAAAACTGGCACCCGCTAGCTTAACAACGACCCGTTATGGTGGCTACCACGTGTCGGTTACCCTTGATGAAATCACTTCCATGACGCGCCATTTATCGTCATGGAAGTGGACACTCCCGTGATGATAATTTGAGTATTGTCATGGAACACTTCTATGACAGCACAAGTATGACTATATTGATTCTGTCATAAAATTGTCACGGATGTACATGTGTGACAGAAAACGTGACCTATTGTGACAAACACGTATTATCACAGAAGTGTTTTTTGTAGTGAAGGCTCTAGATGGAAGAACTAAGAGCATGGAAGCACAAGTGGCTAAAATTGTAGAAAGTCAAACTTTGATTCTAGCCATGTTTGCAGGTAAACCGGAGCCTAACCCGGTTGAATATGTCAAGATGATGAGAAGTAGCGAAGAAAATGCAGAAGAACTTGATAAAAGCCATGTGCCAGGGTATCCATATAGAATTGCAGACATTTGTGAAGATGATAGCAATGAAACACCCCTACATGAGGCAACAAATGCAGAGGAATATAATGTCTTTGTTGATCATGTTGCAGAAGGTACGTGAGTTGGATGACAAAAGAAAAAAGCTATTCAACAACCTACCTACTAAACAAGAAGATATCTTTGAGCCTACTATCAAGATTGAGATTGGTTTGAATAAGTTCAATGCTTTGTGTGATCTATGTGCTAGTGTTTCCACTATCCCTTAGTCAATTTATGATAGTCTCAATCTTGGTCCTTTTGCTACCACTGAAATTATATTGAATATGGCCAATTTTCCTTTTAAGCAAGCGGTAGGGATTTGTTGGTGCAATATGTTGCCCCTTGTATTTTGGAGATTGTTGTCAGAAACAATAAGGGACTGATTTGTTTGCTAGTGCACACAGAGAGAAATAATCCCTAGAGTGCCGACAAGAATGCTATGTTCTTCCCTGAAGTTTGAAGAATTTCACCGAGGAACATCTGTGTTGCAGAGAAGAAAGAGATACTTTTCGAGAAGAAAGTATATCGAGAAGACTATGTGAAAGAGATGACCCCTTAAAATTATTGCTAATGCGAAGCAATTTTCATTCAATGTGTCCGAAGAAGAATGGCTGCAGTCAAGAAGGTCGAAGACAAAGCGAAGATGTAGTATTTGTTTCATTGTTCTTCTTATCTTATTTGAGTCATAGGACCTCTGTACTATTAAGAGGGGTATAGGTTCTCGAAGCTTAGGTCTATTGTGACGCTTAGCTGAAACCTATGCAAGACTAAGAGAAATCTCTTCGTGCACCGAAAGCTTACTTGCCAGCTAGTGACATTGTTCTTCTGGGTTGCGAGAGATATCTTTCGAACTGAGGAGTTATCATTACTTGTTCCTCAAGTAATGCTACCGTTGTGCTCAAAATCCGACCGTTGGAAATGTGTTGGTTGGCCATTGGCTGTGCTTCGTGTCCTAAATGGTCATTTCCCATCAGGGAAGGCTGCGGCTATAAATAGCCACCCCGTTCCAACGTTTTTTGTTGGCTTCGCTTGAGATTCTGAGAAGATTGTTTGAGCACCCCCTCTCAAGAGATTTGAGTTTAAGATCCAATGAGAGAAAATCAAGAGCCGAAACTTAGATAGTGGTTGAGCATCCTAGTAGATCTGAGTTAGAGTTCTTGTACCTATTTCTCTTGAGAGCTACACACTCTCTAGACAGATAGTTGAGGGCTTGAGTGTCGAAGAGTAATTATCTTCAGCAATCTAAGTCTTCAGCAACTAAGAGTAATTGTGGTTAATGAAGAAGTCTGTCGAAAGGTCATGAACTTATTACAAAACATGATCATCTCATACATCACATGTATCAAATCACGCCATGGCCATAACACATCACATCACATGCCTTGCAAAAACAAGTTAGACGTCCTCTACTTTGTTGTTGCAATTTTTACGTGCCTTCTAGGGGCAACTAATAAGAACCATTCTCATCTACGCAAAGCCACAACGGTGATATACAAGTTGCCTTTTAACCTTCTACAAGGACCGCCATTGTCAAATCAGATTCAACTAAGGGATTTCTATTTTCATGCCCCCGGTTCCTTAGTTGTGCTCAGTTTGCCCAACCCAACTAACTTTGCTCACTTTTCCCTTCCCCCCTCCACCACCTACTCACAAAAGGCCAAACGGAGCACTGCCGTCCAGTCAATGCCTTTGACCATTACCTCCTGACTAGTGGGCTAGCGTAATATCCTGAGAGGTGGGGCAACTTACTTCCTGCGCGACATTTTTTAACGCGTAATGGAAAGAGAGGAACGCAGTTGGTAATAAAAAAGTTGTTGCACGACATTTTAAGGCAGAAATAACTAAGGTCTGACCGGGCGATAAAACGGTCGTCAACGGAATGAGCTTATGTTAAGGCAGGTGGGTCCCACTTAATTCGGCAGTGCATCGAGTGAAATGTGCCCCCGTGCCAGACTGAACCCTCCCTGCTCCCCTCTTCGTTCTCGGCGGCGGGCGGCGGGCGGCGGAGCTATCGTTCTCGGCTACGACGGATGAGGTGAGTGAATTTGGAACCCTACTCCGTGTTGATTTACATCTGACCGTGGTGCCTCTGTTTTCAGATGATTTGGAATCTAGATTGTGGGGGGCGTGGGTGGGCTGAACGAGATGGAACCGACATTGACAAACAGGGGGATGGTGTTGCAAGCATTGCTTTCGTTGATTGGAATTCAGTAGAATTAGATGACCCTACAGATTTGTTCACTTCACCAATGGCCGACACTGAGATGGATTTTTTTTGGCATTCCAGTAGATGATAGAGATAAGGAGGAGAGGGGTGAATCTAGTTTGCCTACTGATGCTAACAGAGATTCGTCTGAAGATGTGGATGGACAGTTGATGTAGAATGCTGCAGATGGTGTTGATGATGCACATGATGATGAGATGGTAAATGTCTATGGCAAAGAAAACCCTGTTATTGAAGTGGGGAAGTTGTGGCCAAACATGGATGAGTTTAGGATGTGTTTCAAGACTTATGCAGTCAAGCATGAGTTTGATGCCAAGACTAAGTGGACTGATAGAAACAAGTTTATGCAATGTTCAAAGGTTTTGATGAAAACGCCAAGCCTTGCAAGTGGTACATATCTGCTAGATGCCAACCTGATGGAAGTACCATCAGGGTTAATCATATCCCACATCAACATACTTGTATTACAGGTTCACAGAGAGTATCAACCATGACATCACATATTTGGGTTGTAGAAAAGATCACTCCTATTTTAGCCAAGAAACTAAACACTACTTCAAAGAAACTTTTAGTAGACTTATAAAATTAGTACCCCATTAAGCTGAAATATACCATAGTGTGGAAGGCAAAACAAAGGGCAATGAAACAATTATATGGTGATTGGGAAAATACCTTTAGGATGCTTTATAACTTCAAAGCAGAGGTGGAGAAGAAGTCACCTGGCAGTATTGTTGAGATAGATACTGAGGTAGCAGAGGATGGCAAAGCCGTTTTCTCTAAGTTCTTTATGGCTTTAAAGCCTTGCATCGATGGCTTCAAAGTAGGGTGCCGTCCATATTTGAGCATAGGCTCTTCTTCTTTGAGTGGGAAGTGGAATGGTCAATTGGCAGCATGCAATGCTCTAGATGGCCACAATTGGATGTTCCCTGTTGCTATTGGCTTGTTTCAGTCAGAGACAGAGGTTTCATGGACATGGTTCATGATGAAGTTGAAAAGATGCATAGGGCCAGTGTCACCTTTGGCATTCCACACAGATGCATGTAAAGAGCTAGAAATTGCAGTCAAGAATGTTTTTCCCCATGCTGAGCAGAGGGAGTGCTTCGGCCATATGTGGATGAATTTGATCAAAAAAATCAGTGGGGAAGAATTTGAGCACATGTGGCCAGCAGCAAGATCTTACACTAATCAGACATATTCATATCATCTTAGTAAGATAATGGCAGCATGCAGTGAGTTTGGTCCATGGATGAACACCTACCATTCTCTATTATGTTACAGGTCGGGATCTAACACTACCATCAAGTGTGATTATATCAACAACAACTTGGCAGAGAGTTTTAACAACAAGGTGAAGCAGTTTATAAACTTGCCTGTGCATGACATGGTCAACCAAATAAGGATCATGATCATGCGTTTGTGGGAATTGAGAAGAAGGGTTGGTGATTGTCTGCAAGGGGATAAGTTTCCTATAGTGGTACAACAAGTGGTCAACAGGAACAGAAATGTTACAAATTTTTCTGTTGAAAAATCTACAGTGTGGGGTGCTGAAGTTAGAGATACCAAGAGTGGAAGGCGGCATGTTGTTAACACTAAAATGCATGACTGCACTTGCCTCGAGTGGCAACACACTGGGAAACCATGTGAGCATGCCATGCTTTTCTTGGCATCCCGCCCGAATATAAACATGCACCAATATTTCAATGAATATTACTCAGTAGCAAGATTCAAGGCTGCATATGCAGCTCCAATTCCAACACTTACAGATCAGTCTCAGTGGCCTGAAGTGGAAATCAAATTTTCCATGAGTCCTCCCTTAACGAAAAGATAGGCTGGTAGGCCTAAGGAGAGTACATTCAAGGCATCGTTTGAGAAAGGTGAGAGTAGTAAGAAGGGAGAGAAAGATGCAATGCCTAAAAGGTCCCCAAAAGGTAACAAAAATAGATGCAAGCTGTGCCACGAACTTGGGCACCGAAAAGGATCTTCAAAATGCCATTACACTCCTGAAAGGAAAAAGTATGTTCATGTCTGTGATGTTTTTGATTTGGTTGCTTTTTTCAATTACTAACCAAATGACATGCTTTGTTTGTCAGGAGGAAGCATGTAGGCCAGCCCCTGGTTGCTGAAACATTGCAAACTGAAGCTAATCCAGCTGTTGTGGTGGAAACTGAAACTATTACAGCTAGTCCAGTGAAGCAAACCAAGAGCATTAGTGAACTTTGTGTTGTGAAATCAAAAGCATGTTGTCGTAACAAGAAGTGAAAACTACTAGTCTCATTTTGTGTGATGTAATGCTACTTGTATTTTGATGTGTGTTGTACTTTGAAAACTATGTGCCATGTTCCAAATTTGGGCCAGATTTCAAATTTGAGCCGACTTTCAAATTTGAGGATATTTTCAAATTTGTACTTTGATGTGTATTGATGTTCCAATGCATTCTCAACTTTTATGCACGTTAGGTGATCAATCCGAGCACTTTTGTGAAGTAAAACTCATATCCATGAAAAATGTGCTCCAAATAAGCTCCAAAGCTAGGGTTGTCGTAAGAAGAAGTGAAAACTACTAGTCTCATTTTGTGTGATGTAATGCTACTTGTATTTTGATGTGTGTTGTACTTTGAAAACTATGTGCCATGTTCCAAATTTGGGCCAGATTTCAAATTTGAGCCGACTTTCAAATTTGAGGCACATTTCAAATTTGTACTTTGATGTGTATTGATGTTCCAGTGCATTCTCAACTTTTATGCACGTTAGGTGATCAATCTGAGCACTTTTGTGAAGTAAAACTCATATTCATGAAAAATGTGCTCCAAATAAGCTCCAAAGCTAGGGTAAACATCCCTATTTGTAAGCATTTTTTCGAACTTCTCTAAATGAGCTCAAAAAAATCCTTGACATCTAGTGTGCAAATATAGGGTCCATGCCCAATGTGGGATCGTTTGGACAAACTATGCCATGGTTAACCCTAAACCCTAGCTCATTCCCCTTGAAAACCATGCAACCTTGTTCGTGATATCTAAGTTATGTGAAGGAAATTTCATGAAAATATCCATAGTCGTGGTTTCTTATTTTTCCTAGCAACTTAGTAACATAAAACGATGATGTGCGGAAGTTTCATATTTTTTTGATTTTTTTAATTAGTTATGCTCAACCCTAACCATTGAAACCCTCTCAAAACCCCTCAAACCCCTCTCAAAACCCCACACCATCAGGGCCATTGGATCGCTGTTCGGGGATGGTTTGGATCAGGCGCTAGGGTTTGCCATGGTCGATCCGCGAGAGGAGACCTAATTGGCTGGATTCCGGCGGGTGTTCCATGGCTGCTTGGCATGGAGAAGGAGTGGACGTGAGTGGCCCACCTGGCAGCGGCAGAACAGTGACAAGCGACAGCGGCCGCGGGCCGCGGGATGGACACCGTTTTTGAAATGCATTCATTTGGGGCAGCACGCTCGTTGGACCGATGGGCCGTCGTAGAAAGGCCACCGTCTCAGCCTGCCATGCATGCGCGCTGTCGGAAGTCAGGCTCCGGGGACCCAAAGGTTCGAACACTGGGGTGAGCTCGTTCTACCACTTCGTCTCCTACCACGGCTAAGCGACGGCGAGGCTACGGCGAGAGCATGCTAGAGAGGGACGCACCATGGACTCAGCGGTTTACCCAGGTTCGGGCCACCTTGCGGTGTAAGACCCTACTCCTGCCTGGTTGGTATTGCTCTGGTGCGAGAGAGAGAGTACTGGCTCGAGAGCGATGGGAAGCGGAATCGATCCCTCCTACAATGGCTGCTTTGCCCCCCTTATACCCGCATCGGTCCTCTTCCCCCTTGAAACTTAAGCGGGAAGGGCTGCCACACTTGGCGGGTTTTGAAAGGGGACAGGCGCTCAGGCTATCCTGACTAAAGGCGGTCTTCGCCTGCCAAAGCGTGATACATGATGCGCCGGTGGGCTCGGTGATGACCTCCGCCCTGCGCGCCCGCCATCTTGATCTTCCTTCGCCGATCGGGCAACCTTTGGGGTCGCTTTGGGGAGTAGACATCTGGCCCTGCTCCCTTAACACAAAAGAGGAAAACATCTTCATCCGCGCCTGCTGGCGCGGCCTCTGTCGCCGCTTGTCGCCGCGCGCGTCACCCACGTGATGGGCCCCAGACTGCGCGGCTCCGCTGAACGGCCTTCGTCTCGTGCATCCTTGGGATGGGGCCTCGGGAGGCCACCTCAGGAGGTGGCCTCGCGAGAGGACCTCGCGAGGCCGCTGGTGGAGGTGCTGAGCCTCGCTCGCCCACTCCCTGAGGAGGGGGCCTTGGGAGGCCAAGGCCTCATGAGGAGCCCTGGCGAGGTGCTTGGTGATGACGGCCTGCTGGGCCCACGCCAGGCGTTGCGCCATGGGCCAAACGCAGACGGGCCTGGATACCCTGGGTTCCATGGGCCCGACAGTAGCCCCCGGGCCCGCGGCACGCACGTTCCCGCCTACAGGAGGCGAAACGGCGCGGGTCCTAACTGCCTGCGGCCAGGCGCAACGCATGGCGCACGATGTGACTGGGGACGCCTCCACTTCTCCCACGACGTCTCGGTAACCGCCCGCACTGACATAAAGTTCGCCGCGGGCGACGCGAGACCATCGTTGCCTTCCTTAGCACCTCACTGTTGCCTCAATCCCCAACGCTGGAGAAGGCGGAGCGGCGAGGGGAGCTCCGCGCCGAGTATAAAGAGGGAGAGGGGAGAGCTGAAGTCCTCCACCCATCTTCTCCTTCCTCCTGCTTCCTCTGTCATCTTGCTTGAGCCGCCACGGAAATGGCGAGGGGAGAGGGCGTGGCCGTGCTTCCGCTGCCGCATCCCAGGTTCTGCCCCGGGGGCGTAGGCGCTCCCCGACGGCTGTCGGCGCTGGGCCCAGCAGTCGCGGGAGGGGCGCCGCTCGCGGGCGCAGAGGGCGAGGCGCGCGGGGCCGAGGCGGCCGCAGCGGGGCAACTGCGCTACCTCCTCAGGCGGGGAGCCACTCGGCGGAGGCGGCGCACGAGTTCATCATGAACATGCACCGCAGCCCCTGCACCTGGCTCCGGCTTCCGGACTCCTTCGCGGCGGCGATGGCGGAGCGCACGCCCTTGGGCTTGTGGGTGCAGGCCGACGGCTGCTACAACGGCCCCTCCTGGGTGGCGACGGAGCTCACTCCTTCGGGCTTCATGTTCTTGAGGCAGGGGTGGAAGTCGTTCGCCCTCGCCCGCGGCCTGAAGCGGGGGCACGTCCTCCAATTCAAGTACGACGGGGCCGCCACACTCTTCGTGAAGATCTTCGGGCTCTCCGGCAGTCGCCTGGAGTGCTGCGCGGAGAGCGAGGACGGCAGCTACAGTGGCTCCTCCAGCGAGGACGACAACTCCAGCGGTGCCGCCTCCAGTGGGGGTGGGAACGATGGCGACTCCCCCCACATCAAGAGCGAGGACGAGGACTCCAACAAGGCGCGGGCGGCGATGACTCCGGAGCCGGGGCACCGCGCGCATGGTGACGGAGCCGCACTCACCCGCAGCGCCTTCTTGGGAACGCGCGCGGCGCCTACGCTGGAGTCTTAGGGGAGACGGCGCCTCGCCTAGGCCCTTTCTTTTTTAATTTTCCTGCATTGAACCGATGTAGCCCCGTGGGGTCGTGAAAATAGTGTCTTCTATGCTCAGCTTAATGCTTTTGTGATTCGGGATGTATGCATTCCCTCCCGAAGTCCTCTCGTGGGGCCGGTTTTTTTTCTTTGTTCGCCTCAACGCTCTACGCCGTCAGGACCCAGTCCCCGAGCGGGCCTCGGCCGTTGCTGGTATGTCCGGTCGCGATGCCGGGACAAGGCCAGGAGGTGAGGGGCACTGGGAGCTAGTGAGGGCTCCTGAGGCGCGATGCTCAAGGAGCCCCTCTTTGGCGTGCAAGCGGCTCACGCAGAAGAAAAAATGCTAGCACCCAGCGGGATCGCGAGGGGAGAGAGCTTGAGTGACGGCAAGGGCGTCTCGCGAGGTAGTTAGACTTAGCTCTGTACAGGGTAGTGTCCGGGCGGCCATCTCTTGTAGGGTATGCCTCGTGAGGGCTCCGTTCGCGAGATCCCTTGCTGAGACGGCCGCCGAGGGCTTGCTCCCGAGGCGGGGCCCGCTGGCTTCTTGAGGCCCTGAGGGGGCCGCCTCGCGAGGCATCCTCGCAAGGCCTTCCGAGGAACCTGCCCCTGAGGTGACTGCATGCAGAGTGCTTGACGACAGGGAGGCAACACGTGCTCATCGATTTGCTCATGGGCAGTACGCGAGGAGACAAGACACCAAGAACCTTGGTGGGGTGGCGTGCACGGGAGTAGGCCCGCGAGCCAGAGCCCGGTTGCTTGGGTTTTTTAGCGCTGCTGGAACTGACCCGAGCGCATACACCGTGTCCAGCCCCCACTCGCGTGAGGCTCATGAGGGAGGTCGTGAGCGTGTGAGGCTCGTGGTGCAAAAACGAAATGCCATGCGAGGAACGGAATTTTACCGAAGTAAAATAGTAGCCCGATACATAACTAAAACAAGATGCGGCTGCCGTGTCCGGCACGGGTCAGCTTGAGGTTGGTGCAGCCCGTGGGGCGCCCTCAATTGATCGTTCCGCCAGCGCGGAGCATGGGGCTTCCACAGGGGTGTGGGTATGATCGCGGGTCCATCGTTCCGCTAGCGCGGAGCATGGGGCTTCCACTTGGGCGTGGGCGGGAGCTCTCGCGGGCCCGTCAGGCGAACACAATGAGAGGCTCCGGGGCGTGTACAGCCCCATTTCGTTCGTAGGCGTGAGGGTCACGGGTAGAACTTGCGGAGGTGTTGGATGTTCCAAGCGTTAGGCACAGGAACTCCGTCCTCCGTCTCCAGTCGGGCCTGGAGACATGAGCAACCCTGAAAGGGCCATCCCACATTGGTGACAGTTTGTGGGCCCCCCTTTTCTGGAGAGGATTTTGCGCAGGACGAGGTCGCGGACTTCGAGAGTGCGAGCGGCGACAGAGGCCGCGGCTGCGGCAGCGACGCGAGGCCTGCTGGTACCTCGCGGCGCGAACGGCGACCTGGCGGCGGTCCGCCCCGAGGCGTAGCAGATCGGTCTCCCGCGAGCCGTCCTGACGCACCTTGTCGAATGCAAGGGCTCGCGGGGAGCCGTGCTTCAGCTCAAGTGGGAGGGCCGCCTCGGCGCCGCGGACGAGGAAGACGGGTCTCGCCGGTAAGCATGCTTGCCGTCATGCGGGCGGACCACAGCACGGACTGCAGCTCGTCGAGCCAGCCCCTGCCACTCGCGAGCCGTGCTCGCGAGGCTCGGCAATTGAAGTGTCTTCGTCTCGCGTGAGGCCGCCTGCGAGGTCCTTGTGCCGCTCCCCTCCTAAGGGGCTGCATGTCGACAAATTCACGATGGGGGGAGCGGCACGCGCTCGCTAACTCGCCTGTGGCCGTTGCGTGAGGGGATAAGGCACCAAGGACCTTGGTGAGGTTGCGTGCACGGGAGCAGGCCCGCGAGCCAGAGCTCTGTCGCTTGGATTTGACAGTACTGCAGGGACGGACCCGAGCACAGACACCGTGCCTAGCCCCCGCTCACGGAATCAGCCAGGGGAGGGGTCGCGAGCGTGCGGCGCGCTCCGGTCGGCATCGAACTTAACAGGCAATTAAGCAGGTAGCATAACTCATCAAGGTAAAATCAGCAAAATTCGTTACACAACCAAAAGGATAGGGGCTAGGCTGCCGCGTCCGGCACGGATTAGCTCGAGGTTGGTGCAGCCCGTGGGGCGCCCTCAGCCGCATTTAAACAACATCACCTTGGCAGTAGGGTTCCGGGAGCAAGGCGCGGGAGGCGTGGCAAGAAGGAGAGTGTCGCGCAGGGCGACGCATCGAGCGCCCCTGGCAGGACCTCGCTGGGGCGACGTCAGACCGCTTGGCGAGGCGCACCCAGGGAGTCCGCTCCTCCGGGGCCAGGGGGCTCACGAGGCCCCGGGGGCTTGCGAGGAGCAGGAGGCTCACGAGGCTCTGGCACGAAGGGCACCAGCCTCCGGAACGAGGCGCCGACGTTCCTCAGCCCGAAAGGCATGCGCATGCCGCCGACGGTGGGGCCAACGCCCTGGCCAATCCGAGGCAGCTGGAAGAGATCTTGAGGGCAGGACTTGATGAGGCTGGTGAAGTCAACGCACATGCGCTCCTTGCCACCCTTCTTGGAAACGACGACTGGGTTGGCGAGCCATTCGGGATGGCGCACCTCGCGAATGACCCCAGCTTCCTGGAGCTTCTGAACTTCCTTGACGGTGAAATCTTGCTTCTCTGGCGCCTGGCGCCGTGCTTTCTGCTTGACGGGACGTGCGTTGGGGCACACCGCTAAGTGGTGCTCGATCACCTCCCTCGGCACACCGGACAAGTTAGATGCTTTCCAGGCGAAAACATCCAAGTTTGCCCGAAGGAAGGTGACGAGCGCGCTTTCCTATGCAGGAGGGAGGCCTGTGCCGATGGTGAAGGCAGGGCCGGAGCCGCTGCCGTCCACCGACACCTTTTTCGTCTTGGCGCGGTCCTGAGAGAACATCTGCTTCTTCTTCGCGGGCGCGGCCTCAGGAGGCTCGGCCGCGTCCTCATCGGCCGGGTGCGTGACTGCGGCGGCCTTGTAGGCACGTTCGAGGGTGCTGGCCGCGTCCTTCTCGTCACAGGTGACGGTGATGATGCCGCTGCAACCTGGCATCTTGAGGACGTTGTAGGCGTGATGGGTGGCCGCCATGAACTTGGTGAGAGCTGGGTAACCCAAGATGGCGTTGTAAGGCAGGCCGATGTGCACGACGTCGAAGTCAATGAGCTCGGTGTGGTAGTTCTTGCGGGCGCCGAAGGTGACGGGGAGGCGCACTTGCCCCAGAGGGATGGTGGAGCCAACGGTCACCCGGAGAAGGGTCTGGTCGGCATCAGCTAGTCGTAGGGCACCTGGAGCGTCTCGAAGGTTTCGATGGAGATCACGTTGAGGCCAGCGCCCCCATCGATGAGGGTCTTGGTGACCGCAACGTTGCTGATGGTGGGGGTGCACAGCATGGGGAGCGCGCCTGCGGAGGCCGTGGATTTGGGAGTCGAAGGTGATGGCGTACTGCGACCACTTGAGGGGTCGCGCGGCCTCGGGCCTTGGGAGGGCGGCATAGACCTCGCGAGAGAGCTGCTTGAAGTGGCGGATGGACGCGGGGGCTTGGGACCTGCCAAGGATGCAGGCGACCGCGCGAGGCTCCTGGTAGCCCCCAGTGCCCTCATCAGGCCGGTTGATGTCGTTCCTCCAGGGTGGCGGCGGAAGAGCAGCATTGCCCCGAGTGTCTGCCTCACGAGGTTGGTCGCGCCAGACGGCCTCACGAGGCTGGTCGCGCCAACCCTGGCGGAAGTTGCCGCTGCCATTGCGGCTGTCCCAACGGTTGCTGCCACGGCCACCTCCACGGCCAGCGCCGCGGCCATTGCGGTCGTCTCGGCGGCTTTGGCCCTCGTCACGGAGCAGCTTGAGCTCCTGACAGTCTTCCGTGCTGTGGGAGCGCATGTTGTGGAAGGCGCAGAGCGGCCGACTGTCCTTCCTGGGCTCGTCGCGGTCACGGCCGCGCTTCTGCTCGGGCTCCGCCGCGAGCACAGCCGGGCCCTTCCGCTTGACATCCTTGCTCTTGGCCTTGGCGGCGTCGAGCGCCGCATCGGGGTCGTTGTGGATGAAGAGGCGGCCTTCCTCAGCCTTGGCGCACTTGTCGGCGAGATCGAGCAGCTCTACCACGGAGTCGAGCTCACCGTTGATGGCAAGCTTCTCGCGCATCTTGACGTCCATGACGCCAGTGGAGAATGAAGAGATGACGGCCGCGTCGGAGGCGCGCGTGATCTTGTTGCGCACCTGGCTGAAGCGCTGGATGTACTTGCGGAGGGTCTCGTCCGGGCGCTGCCGCACACGCCGTAGGTCTTTGACAGTGAGGGAGCGGTCGTGTGTGCCCTTGAAGTTGGCGACAAACTGGCTGCAGAGCTCGGCCCATGAGGAGATGGACGCCTCAGGGAGGTTCATGAGCCAGGAGCGCGGGCCGTCCTTGAGAGCCATGGGGAACCAGTTTGCCATGACCTTATCATCGCCGTTCGCCGCCTCGACGCTCAGCGCGTAGAGCTGAAGGAACTCTGCGGGGTTGGGGGTGCCGCGTAGCGCGGAGGCAGCTCAGGCTTGAACTTCGCGGGCCAGACCACGCGACGCAGCTCGTGAGTGAAGGCGCGGTAGCCCACGCCGCTTGAGGGGACGCCGCCAGCGAGGACGGCACGGTTTTGACGCCCAGCCGCCGCGACGTCTTGAACGGCCTGGTCCTGGCGCCGGCGCTGCCGCTCGAGGAGCACACGCGCATCAGGGGGCGCGCGGCGAATGATCTGGCAGCTGGCCTCGTCTCGGTCCGGTGAGGACGCACCGCGGGACGACTAGCGAGCCCGCGCGCCGCGCTGAGGCCCGCCGTGCTCGTCGCGCAGAGGAGGCGGCGGGGGAGCGCCATGCGCCAGGTCCCCAGCGCGAGACGGCGGAGGGCGAAGCGAGTGGGAAGGCGCCGGAGCGTCCCCGGCGGCGTTGACGAGCTCGGCGATGCGACCTAGCCAGGCGTCGTAGCCGGCGTCAGCTGAACGGTAACGGAGCAGCTCACGCGCCATGAGCAACGCGGCCTGTGGGTTCGGCGGCCCACGGTGGGCGAGGGAGGAGGCAGTGGCGGTGTGGCCGTTCGCCTGCATGGAGGGGTGCAGGGAGGAGTCCTGCTGCTCGCGGGCAGCGGGGTCGGTGGCGGCAGCAGCCTCGGCTTCGGGGCGGCGGCGATTGCCGCGGGCCACTGGCTCCGTCTGAGCCACGCGGCCAGCCCTGCGCTCAGCGCGCTCGCGACGTGCGTCGGCCATGGGATTGGTGGAGGAGAGGGCGGAGCGGAAGAACAGTAGCGCACCCCTACCTGGCGCTGCAAATGTCGGATTCGGGCTCCGGGGACTCAAAGGTTCGAACACTGGGGTGAGCTCGTTCTACCACTTCGTCTCCTACCACGGCTAAGCGACGGTGAGTCTATGGCGAGAGCGCGCTAGCGAGGGACAGACCGTGGACTCAGCGGTTTACCCAGGTTCGGGCCACCTTGCGGTGTAAGACCCTACTCCTGCTTGGTTGGTATTGCTCTGGTGCGAGAGAGAGAGTACAGGCTCGAGAGCGATGGGAAGTGGAATCGATCCCTCCTACAATGGCTGCTCCGCCCCCCTTATACCCGCATCGGTCCTCTTCCCCCTTGAAACTTAGGCGGGAAGGGCTGCCACACTTGGCAAGTTTTGAAAGGGGACAAACGCACAGGCTATCCTGACTAAAGGCGGTCTTCGCCTGCCAAAGCGTGATCCATGACGCGCCGGTGGGCTCGGTGATGACCTCCGCCCTGTGCGCCCGCCGTCTTGATCTTCCTTCGCCGATCGGGCAACCTTTGGGGTCGCTTTGGGGAGTAGACATCTGGCCCTGCTCCCTTAACACAAAAGAGGAAAACAACTTCATCTGCGCTTGCTGGCGCGGCCTCTGTCGCCGCTCGTCGCCATGCGCGTCACCCACGTGATGGGCCCCAGACCGCGTGGCTCCGCTGAACGGCCTTTGTCTCGTGCGTCCTCGGGAGGGGGCCTCGGGAGGCCACCTCAGGAGGTCGCCTCGTGAGAGGACCTCACGAGGCCGCTGGTGGAGGTGCTGAGCCTCGGTCGCCCACTCCCTGAGGAGGGGGCCTCGGGAGGCCAAGGCCTCATGAGGAGCCCTGGCGAGGTGCTTGGTGATGACGGCCTGCTGGGCCCACGCCAGGCGTTGCGCCCTGGGCTAAAGGCAGACGGACCTGGATACCCCGGGTTCCATGGGCTCGACACGCGCAACCACCCCGTTGCTATGCATGCGCGCGCAGCTACCCGACGTAGCTTTGTCGCATCAGGGCAATTAGTGCAGCCTTGATTCAGAAAACGGGACGCAGCTTTATCGATTGACCCGCCTCGATTCAGTGTGAAAAACGCATAGGGCTCCAGTGGGCTATTATTGCGATTATCAGCGGAGGCAGTAATCCGATGAACACCTTCAAATGGGTGCGTCACACCGCGGCTATTTAAACACCTCCCGTTTACATCTTCCTCTCAACTTGATCTCATATCCATCTGTGCCCCTTCTTCTTCACCAAAAGCCAAAGCAAAAGCCAGATCCCACCCAAGACATGATGCAGTACAACGGCCCAACCTACCATCTGCCGGCCACCGTGCCGGAGATGCGGTACCGCGCCGAGGTCGTCGTGGAGGACACCCTCCGTGTGTGGGCCATCTCAAGGTGGAGGGGCCCGACAGAGCTGTCAAACTTCTTCCTCGCTGCCGACTTCCTCCACCTCCCACGCGGCTCTCCGGTAATGTTCCGCATGGAAGAGGTTCATGCCAACGGAGGCCTTGTGATTGGCCTCACTGCTCGCTGCACCAACTGCTTCGATGCCTACTTCCTCCTCGGTAAAATCTTCTGGTGTTGGTGCGAGTTTTCATCGCCCTCTCTACCTAAAATATCTTCATCAACTTTGACAATATCTTCCCCACCACCAACGGCATGCACACTCTCCCCTACAACACCGAGGACGAGGAGTGAACAGGCGCCCGGAGTGAACTTGGTGGTGTAGGGGCCATGTCGTGTTCGGTGTTGCCCAGTATGTCGGGCTAAGTTATCTGTAAGGGCGCTACTAGTAAGCCCTAATATAATATCTATCTATGTAATGTGTGTGTTCCCATTATATTAAGGGAATATATCAATGTTATGTTCCTGCAATTTCTGTAAACTTGGATTTTATATTAATGTGATTGTCTATTGCTTGCAAATAGTCATTCATGTGATTGACCCGCCTCAATTCAGGGTTTGAGACCGATTTTTTTTTGGTCAAACCAAACCAATCCAGTAATTATTAAATCCCACACCAAAACAGGAGGTCAGTCCGTTTCAACCAAACCAAAGCAGCCAAACATGAAAACAACGGTTTCAGCCCAAACTATTCCCAGGTTTACATTGGACATGGAAAGATTTTAAAAAGAACAAACAGAAAAAATAAGAATATTTAGCATTCATTTGAACCAGAAATTAAATTTAAATGTTGCAACAAATATTGGAAAACAGAAAAAAAGAGAAAGGAAAAGAACAAGCTACACACCTGACAGCCCAGTAGATGGCCAAATTTGAACTTGTGGCAAATCCTTCACTATTTCTAGAGATTTACATAAAGGTATTGAAATTTAAACTGCAAGTGTGCTGTAGTTTGTGCCAAATCCTTCACTATTTCTAGGGTTTTCTGCGAAGCAAGTAGCAGAAATATTATTTGCATCTTATTTGTGCCACTCGCTTCACACAAAAAAACCTCTTTTGGCTGTTGAGAAATGATTTTTATTGTAACAAAAATTTGGAAACTCCTTCTTTTGGAAGCTATCTTTTTAGTATTTTTTTAATACAATTCTCTAAAAATCGTTTGGCAAATTTTAGTAAATTAATGAGGTCAAATAAGGATTTATAGACATTTTCGTACAGGAGTTAGACCAACGGGGAATTGATTAGGAATTTCTAATGAAGTCCTGTTATGTTATGATCCAAATTCAAGTATAAAGATAAAGGCTAACTTCTGACGAGCGAGCGGAGTGAGGCCCGTCGCCAGTAGACTAGGGCTGGTGGTTGTGCCGTGAGTTGCAGGGCAACATTGCAGCCAGTAGTTGCCCAATCTACCACTGAAGCAGAATACATGGCTATTGCAGAAGCATTTAAAGAATCAGTTTGGCTAAAAGGTTTGTATGCTGAGCTTTGTGGAGATGATTCTTGCATTAATCTGTTTTGTGACAGTCAGAGTGCCATATACCTCACGAAGGATCAGATGTTCCATGAGAGAACAAAGCACATTGATGTCAAATACCATTATGTTCGAGATATTGTTGAGCAAGGTAAACTGAAGGTATGCAAGATTGGTACTCATGATAATCCTGCTGATATGTTGACAAAGCCAGTTCATGTTGCTAAGTTTGAACTTTGCTCAGACTTCGTTGGTATAACACATTAGCCCTAGTGGCTGTTTGGCGCCGAAAGTGTTTTCTTTGTTGTTCAGGGAGGAGGTTCCCATTCATGCTACAAGATGAAATTTGTCTCAAGGTGGAGTTTGTTATGTTATGATCCAAATTGAAGTATAAAGATAAAGGCTAACTTCTAACAAGTGAGCGGAGCGAGCCCCCCCCCCCTCCCGCGGTACGGATCAGTATTGACCTAAGTCACCTGTGTTATATATATCCTTTGTAAGCCGCCGCATGGGATGAGTTGATCAGTTGTAAATCCCCGGCGTTTGTAACCTCCCTCGATATAGTGAAGATTTGCTGGCTGGCGCCCGTGGTTTTCCCCCTTCGTGTTGGATGGGTTTTCCACGTTAAAATTGCGTGTCTCTTTTGTTGATTTCGTACTTCGTTGTGTTGATTTGCCTGTCGTATCTCTAACAAGTCCTACATATATTAAATATAGAGTTAAATCAAAGATACATAGAAAAGCTTCATGTATAATTACGAAAATTGGCTATTAAATAGGCCTGCAGATATGATGAATTTAGGAGCTTGAATCAACTCAACTAGATTTGAAATGAATGTTCTATGAATTTCTAAAATTGACTAGAAATGGAAAAAGCTATTCGACACTGTTCAGGCATGTTGAATAGGTCGACCCAAATTACATAAAACACCCACCGAGACCAATTTACAGATACGCACACGTGCCTCACTGGCTCAGCCCAGCTTCGTGTCCATGGACTGGGATGCGACGTCTATGGCGCACTTTTGAGGTCCCACTCATCAGGACGTCATCCAAGTAACGGTCAATAGGCTTTGACCCAACGTCATGCTTCATTTGGGCATTTGCGAGGCTGTGGCCAAGGGAGGTAGACAAAATTGAGGAACGTTAAGGTGGTGGGAAAAACTGAGTAGAACTAAGGAACCAGGGGCATGAAAATAGAAATCCCTTCAACTAAAGTGGGCGAGACACACACCCGCCAGCCACTTTATGTAATAGAAGTTGCATGTCAATCGTGGAACCAGTTTCTTGTGAATGGACAAGTAAAGTTGGCCCGGGATTCTTCATACCACAATACCGCCAAATCTAAAAATAACAAGGGAGGTAAGCAATCTGAACATCATCGCCCACAACCAATTTGTGTTCTACTCGTGCTAAACATCTACGCATAGACCTAGCTCATGATGCCACTGATGGGGAACGTTGCATGGAAAACAAAAAAATTC
Source organism: Elymus sibiricus (assembly GCA_039707655.1). Classification (NCBI taxonomy): domain Eukaryota; kingdom Viridiplantae; phylum Streptophyta; class Magnoliopsida; order Poales; family Poaceae; genus Elymus; species Elymus sibiricus. The sequence continues at coordinate 162,878,668 of CM077664.1, forward strand.
CTATGAAACACCCAAGATCTATTCTATGGTGATGCGAGCAACAAGAGGGGGAGTTTCTACGTACCCTTGTAGACCGAAAGCGTAAACGATCTAAAGATCGTGGTTGCCGTAGTCGTACTCCTTCACGATCCAATCCGATCCGAGCTCCGAACGAACGACACGCCCAAGATGTGCACACCTACGGCTCAGTGACGTCTCTGCCTTCTTGATCCAGCAAGGGAGGGTGGAGAAGTAGATGGGATCTAGGCCAGCACAACGGTGCGGTGGTGGTGGTGGCAGTGGAACACCGGCAGGGCTTCGCCAAGCGCTAGATGGAGGAGGAGGAGTAATGGGAGGGGAAGGTGCCAAGGGGTGGAAGCGTGGCTGCCGCTATGCCTCCCCATCTTTCTATAGGCATGGAGGGGGCTGGTGGCTTGCCCTCCAAGTCTCTAGGGTCGTTGGCCAAGGGGGGAGGAAGGAAATCCCTCCTTTCCTTCCCCACCGATCGCTATCCCCTTTTTTAGGGATCTTGATCTTATCCCTTCGGGATATGATCCTATTCCATTTTAGGGGAGGATCTTGGTGCGCTTGGACCAGGGGTGTGGGGCCTAGCCCCACTACCCATGTCCATGTGGGTCCCCCCATGCAGGTGGGCCCCACTCCGGAACCTTCTAGAACCTTCCCGGTACAATACCGAAAAATCTCGAACTTTTTCCCAAACCCTGAATATGACTTCCCATATATAAATCTTTACATCCAGACCATTCCGGAGCTCCTCGTGATGACCCGGATCCCATGTGGGACTCCAAACTATTTTTGGACTCACCATATGGATATCCCAATACTACCCTAGCGTTACCGAGCATTAAGTGTGTGACCCTACGGGTTCGTGAACATGCAAACATGACCGAGACTCCTCTCCGATCAATAATAAATTGCGAGACCTGGATGCCATATTGACTCCCACATATTCAATGAAGATCTTTATCGGTTTGAACCACGATGTCGAGGATTCAGTTAATCCCGTATACAATTCTCTCGGTCCGGCGATATGTTACTTGCCCGAGATTCGATATACGGTATCGCCATACCTAGTTCAATCTCGTTACCGGCAAGTCTGCTTACTCGTTCCGTAATACAAGATCCCATGACTAAACTCATTAGTCACATGCTTGCAAGCTATTTATGATATTGTATTACCGAGAGGGCCTAGAGATATCTCTGTGTCACACGGAGCGACAAATCACAGTCTCGATCCGTGCAACCCAACAAACACTTTTTGAGATACTTGTAGAGCACCTTTATGATCACCCAGTTACGAAGTGACGTTTGATAACCCACAAAGTATTCTTCTGGTATTCGGGAGTGGCATGATCACATGGTCTAAGGAACAGATAGTTGACATGAAGAAAGCTGTAGCAAATAAACTAAGTGATACGATCTGATGCTAAGCTTATGGTTGGGTCTGTCCATCACATCATTCTCCTAATGATGTGATCCCGTTATCAAATGACAACTCATGTCTATGGTTAGGAAACCTTAACCATATTTGATCAACGAGCTAGTCTAGTAGAGGATCACTAGGGACACGGTGTTGTTTACACTACAAAAAAAAGACACATCCATGACATTATGGCCCAAACAAAAACTTTTTCTATCATGGTTGTGACACTTCTATGACGATAATTGTGACAAAAACATGTATAATCATAGATGTGGTGGGCTCCTACTTCTATGACAAAAAATTATGACAGAAAATGGGCTTTTCTTCCTGGGCGGGTCTGAGACACACCTGCATGACATTCTTTGGGCCGTCCATGATGTAAAAAATTGTGGTAGAAGTGAGGGCGAGGAAATTTTCGGGCAGTTCCCGGTTACGGTGGGTGGTCGGGGCTGAGTGATGAAGTGTGCTTTGCACGTTTCTCTCATACGCATGTGTGTGCGAGGCATTCGCTGACTGAACCCAAGCGAGGCATTCACTTACTGAACCCGAGCGATCGATCTCTCGCACTACGTACTGAACTCGATTGATCCCTCCGCTGCTAACTGAACCCGATCGATTCTTCTCGCTGCTTACTGAAGTCGATCGAGCCCCCGTGCGAGACATAGCCAACCGGTGTTGGGTTGCCTCTCGATAAACAGTGCCTATTGCTGCCGCGCACGCGATACGTAGAATGAGTCGTGGCAAAGTACGACAATCTATGGGACCAGCAAAGGTCCCTTTGCGGTTCGGCTATGGGAATCACAATGCACAAAGAGCAGATCCAGCAATGGAGCACACAAGATTTACCCAGGTTTGGGCTGCCATGAGGTGTAAAACCTGTTGGGGAACGTTGCATGGGAAACAAAAATTTTCCTACGCACACACAAGATCTATCCATGGTGATGAGCATCTACGAGAGGGAGAGTGAATCTACATACCCTTGTAGATCGCTAAGCGGAAGCGTTTAAGAAACGCGGTTGATGTAGTCGAACGTCTCCGCGATCCAAATCGCAAGTCGTCCCTCGATCCGATCACGAACTAGCGCCGAACGGACGGCACCTCCGCGTTCAACACACGTACGGCTTGATGACGCCTTCACCTCCTCGATCCAGCGAGCGATGGTGAAGTAGTGGTTGAGTTCCAGCAGCACGACGGCGTGGTGATGGTGGTGAGGAACAATCTCTGCAGGGCTTCGCCAAGCGCTACGGAGATTATGACGGAGGAACTAGAGGGTTAGGGTTGCCGCACACGGCTTGGGGAAATCTTGATGTATCCCGTGTGCTAGCCCTGCCCCTCTATTTATATGTTGAGCCTTGGGGTCTAAACTTGGAGTAAAAGCCTCCTCCAGGTCGGTTTTGCCCGCACAAGGTCGGTTTGGCCCGCAGGAAAAGAGTCCAACTCGGATCCCTGCCGAACCGTGCACAGCCGCGCACAAGCGGTAGTACCGCTCACAAGCGGTAGTACCGCTTGGGCGGTAGTACCGCTTCACACAAGCGGTAGTACCGCTCGGGCGGTAGTACCGCTTCACCAAGCGGTAGTACCGCTTACGCGGCAGCAAAACTATTTTTGCACTTTCCAATACCTCGTGGGTTTTTATCCCTTGGCCCATATAAAGTGTTCTCGCACCCGAACACTTCGGTAAACATCCGGAACCCCTTCCGGTGAACTCCGGAACCCTTCCGGAGATCAAAACACTATTATCACATATATCAATCTTTACCTCCGGACTATTCCGGAGATCCTCGTCATGTCCGGGATCTTATCCGGGACTCCGAACAACTTTCGGTCACCAACATAATAACTCATATTATACTAATCGTCACCAAACGTTAAGTGTGTAGACCCTGCGGGTTCGAGAACTATGTAGACATGACCGAGACACCTCTACGGCCAATAACCAATAGCGGGACCTGGACGCCCATATTGGCTCCTACATATTCTACGAAGATCTTTTATCGGTCGAACCTCTATGTCAAGGATTCAGTTAATCCCGTATGTTGTTCCCTTTGTTCTTCGGTATGTTACTTGCCCGAGATTCGATCGTCGGTATCTCTATACCTAGTTCAATCTCGTTACCGGCAAGTCTCTTTTCTCGTTCCGTAATACAAGATCTCGTGGCTAACACTTTAGTCACATTGCTTGCAAGGCTCATTGTGATGTTGTATTACCGAGTGGGCCCTGAGATACCTCTCCGTCATACGGAGTAACAAATCCCAGTCTTGATCCATGCCAACCCAACAGACATCCTCGGAGATACCTGTAGAGCACCTTTATAGTCGCCCAGTTACGTTGCGACGTTTGATACACACAAGGTACTCCTCCGATGTCAGGGAGTTGCATGATCTCATGGTCATAGGAACAGATACTTGACATGCAGAAAACAATAGCAATAAACTGACACGATCATATGCTACGTTCGTAGTTTGGGTCTTGTCCATCACATCATTCTCCTAATGATGTGATCCCGTTATCAAATGACATCTCATGTCAATGGCTAGGAAACCTTAACCATCTTTGATCAACGAGCTAGTCAACTAGAGGCTTACTAGGGACACAGTGTTGTCTATGTACCCACACATGTATTTGAGTTTCCAATCAATACAATTATAGCATGGATAATAAACGATTATCATGAACAAGGAAATATAATAATAACCAATTTATTTTTGCCTCTAGGGCATATTTCCAACAGTCTCCCACTTGCACTAGAGTCAATAATCTAGTTCACATCACTATGTGATTTACATTGTAATGAATCGAACACCCATGCAGTTCTGGTGTTGTTCATGTTTAGCCCTTGGAAGAGGTTTAGTCATCGGATCTGCAACATTTAGATCCGTGTGTACTTTGCAAATATTTATGTCGTCCTCCTTGATGTAATCGCGGATGGAATTGAAACGTCGCTTTATGTGTCTGGTCCTCTTGTGAAATCTTGGTTCCTTGGCTAGAGCAATGGCACCAGTATTATCACAAAACAGAGTCATTGGGTTAAGCGCACTAGGCACTACTCCAAGATCTGTCATGAACTCCTTCATCCAGACACCTTCCTTCGCCGCCTCCGAGGCAGCGATGTACTCCGCTTCGCATGTAGAATCTGCTACCACGCTTTGCTTGGAACTGCACCAGCTAACCGCACCCCCATTAAGAATAAATACGTATCCGGTTTGCGACTTAGAGTCATCCGGATCAGTGTCAAAGCTTGCATCGACGTAACCCTTTACGACGAGCTCTTGATCACCTCCATAAACGAGAAACATGTCCTTAGTCCTTTTCAGGTACTTCAGGATATTCTTGACCGCCGTCCAGTGTTCCATTCCTGGATCACTTTGAAACCTTCCGACCATACTTATGGCAAGGCTGACATCGGGTCTTGTGCACAGCATTGCATACATGATAGAGCCTATGGCCGAAGCATAGGGGATGACACTCATCTTTTCTCTATCTTCTGCAGTCACTGGGCATTGAGTCTTACTCAACTTCACACCTTGCAAAACAGGCAAGAACCCCTTCTTGGACTGATCCATTTTGAACTTCTTCAAAATCTTATCAAGGTATGTGCTTTGTGAAAGTCCTATTAAGCGTCTTGATCTATCTCTATAGATCTTGATGCCTAATATGAAAGCAGCTTCTCCTAGGTCCTTCATTGAAAAACTCTTGTTCAAATATTCCTTCACGCTTTCCAACATTTCTATATTGTTTCCAATCAGCAATATGTCATCCACATATAATATTAGAAACGCTATAGAGCTCCCACTCACTTTCTTGTAAATACAAGCTTCTCTGTAAACTTGTATAAACTCGAACGCTTTGATCACTTCATCAAAGCGAAGATTCCAACTCCGAGATGCTTGCACCAGTCCATAAATGGATCGCTGGAGTTTGCAAACTTTGTCAGCATTCTCTGGATCGACAAAACCTTCTGGTTGCATCATATACAACTCTTCCTTAAGGTAACCGTTAAGGAACGCTGTTTTGACATCCATCTGCCAAATTTCATAATCGAAAAAGGCAGCTATTGCTAACATGATTCTGACGGACTTAAGCATCGCTACGGGTGAGAAGGTCTCATCGTAGTCAACTCCTTGAACTTGTGAAAAACCCTTTGCCACAAGTCGAGCTTTATAGACGGTGACATTACCGTCCGCGTCCGTCTTCCTCTTAAAGATCCATTTGTTCTGAATGGCCTTACGCCCTTCAGGTAATACTTCCAAAGTCCATACTTTGTTTTCATACATGGATCCCATCTCGGATTTCATGGCCTCTAACCACTTCTCGGAATCCGGGCCCATCATCGCTTCTCCATAGCTCGTAGGTTCATCGTTGTCTAACAACATGACCTCTAAGACAGGGTTGCCGTACCACTCGGGAGCAGTACGCGTCCTTGTCGACCTACGAGGTTCGATAGCAACTTGATCCAAAGTTTCATGATCATCATCATTAACTTCCTCTTCAGCTAATGTAGGCTCCACAGAAACAACTTTCTGCGCTGCGCTACTCTCAGGTTGAAGTAAAGGTTCAACAACCTCATCAAGTTCTATCTTCCTCCCACTCAATTCTTTCGAGAGAAACTCTTTCTCAAGAAATGTTCCGTTTTTAGCGACAAACACTTTGCCTTCGGATCTGAGATAGAAGGTATACCCAACTGTCTCTTTTGGGTATCCTATGAAGACGCATTTCTCCGCTTTGGGTTCCAGCTTTTCAGGCTGAAGCTTTTTGACATAAGCATCACATCCCCAAACTTTAAGAAACGACAGCTTTGGCTTCTTGCCAAACCAAAGTTCATATGGCGTCGTCTCAACGGATTTCGATGGTGCCCTATTTAAAGTGAATGCAGCTGTCTCTAATGCATAACCCCAAAACGATAGTGGCAAATCGGCAAGAGACATCATAGATCGCACCATATCCAATAAAGTTCGATTACGACGTTCGGACACACCATTACGCTGTGGTGTTCCAGGCGGTGTCAGTTGTGAAACAATTCCACATTGTCTTAAGTGACTGCCAAACTCATAACTCAGATATTCTCCTCCTCGATCAGATCGTAGGAATTTAATCTTCTTGTTACGATGATTCTCAACTTCACTCTGAAATTGTTTGAACTTTTCAAATGTTTCAGACTTGTGTTTCATTAAGTAAATATACCCATATCTACTTAAGTCATCAGTGAAGGTGAGAAAGTAACGATAACCACCGCGCGCCTCAATACTCATCGGACCGCACACATCAGTATGTATGATTTCCAATAAGTCACTTGCCCGTTCCATTGTACCAGAGAACGGAGTTTTAGTCATCTTGCCCATGAGGCATGGCTCACATGTGTCAAGTGATTCAAAATCAAGTGACTCCAAAAGTCCATCAGCATGGAGCTTCCTCATGCGTTTTACGCCAATATGACCTAAACGGCAGTGCCACAAGAAAGTGGTATTATCATTATCAATTCTACATCGTTTGGCATCAATGTTATGAACATGTGTATCATTACTGTCGAGATTCAATAAGAATAAACCCCTCACATTGGGTGCATGACCATAAAAGATATTACTCATATAAATAGAACAACCATTATTCTCTGATTTAAATGAGTAACCGTCTCGCAATAAACAAGATCCAGATATAATGTTCATGCTTAACGCAGGCACCAAATAACACTTATTCAGGTTCATCACTAATCCCGACGGTAATCGAAGAGCGAGCGTGCCGACGGCGATCACATCAACCTTGGAACCATTTCCCACGCGCATCGTCACTTCGTCCTTTGCCAGCCTCCGTCTATTCCGCAGTTCCTGTTTAGAGTTGCAAATATGAGCAACCGCACCGGTATCAAATACCCAGGCACTACAACGAGGGTTGGTAAGGTACACATCAATAACATGTATATCATATATACCTTGTTTGTTGTTGGCCGCCTTCTTGTCAGCCAAATACTTGGGGCAGTTCCGCTTCCAGTGTCCAGTTCCCTTGCAATGAAAACACACAGTTTCTGGTTTGGGTCCAGCCTTGGGTTTCTTCACGAGAGGAGCAACTGCTTTGCCACTCTTCTTGGAGTTACCCTTCTTACCCTTGCCATTTTTCTTGAAACTAGTGGTTTTATTGACCATCAACACTTGATGCTCCTTCTGAATTTCAGACTCAGCGGCTTTCAGCATCGCAAACAGCTCGGCGACTGACTTGTTCATCCCGTGCATGTTATAGTTCAACACGAAGCTCTTGTAGCTAGGTGGCAATGATTGAAGAACTCTGTCAGTGATAGCCTCTGGCGGAAGGGGCATCCCTAACTCAGCCAGACGGGTGGAGTACCCAGACATTCTGAGCACGTGATCACTGATAGACCCGTTCTCCTCCATCTTGCAAGCATAGAACTTATCGGAGATCTCATATCTCTCGATCCGGGCATTCTTCTGAAAGATAAACTTCAACTCCTGGAACATCTCATATGCTCCATGACGTTCAAAACGTCTTTGAAGTCCCGGTTCTAAGCCATACAACATTGCACATTGAACTATTGAGTAATCATCAGAACGAGCCTGCCAGGCGTTCACAACGTCTAGAGACTCAACTGGAGCGGGTGGATCACCAAGCGGTGCATCAAGGACATAAGCCTTCTGGGAAGCCGTAAGGATAATCCTTAGATTACGGGCCCAGTCCACAAAGTTACTTCCATCATCTTTCAACTTAGCTTTCTCTAGGAACGCATTAAAATTCAGGGGTGCTACTGCGCGAGCCATGATCTACAACATAAATATAGCAAAGACAACTTAGACTATTGTTCTAGATAATGAGTTTAATTAATCATATTACTTAAAAACTCCGACTCAAATTGACATCCCTCCGGTCATTCGAGTGTAACATGATCCAAATCCACCAACTCAAGTCCGATCATCACGTGAGTTGAGGTGGTTTCAATGGTGAACATCTTCATGTTGATCATATCTACTATATGACTCATGTTCGACCTTTCGGTCTCTTGTGTTCCGAGGCCATGTCTGTACATGCTAGGCTTGTCAAGTTTAACCCGAGTGTTCCGCGTGTGCAACATGGCTTGCACCCGTTGTATGTGAACGTGGAGTCTATCACACCCGATCATCACGGCGTGTCTCGAAACGACGAACTTTCGCAACGGTGCACACTCGGGGAGAACACAATTTATCTTGAAATTTAAGTGAGGGATCACCTTATAATGCTACCGTCGTCCTAAGCAAAATAAGATGCATAAAAGGATTAACATCACATGCAAATCATAAGTGACATGATATGGCCATGAACTTGTGCTTTTGATCTCCATCTCCAAAGCACCGGCATGATCTCCATCGTCACCGGCATGACACCATGATCTCCATCATCTTGATCTCCATCAACGTGTCGCCATAAGGTTGTCGCGCCGACTGTTGCTTCCACGACTATTGCTAACGTTTAACGATAAAGTAAAGCATTACATAGCGCTTAATGATTGACACGCAGGTCATACAATAATTAAAGACAACTCTATGGCTCCTGCCAGTTGCCGTACTCATCGACATGCAAGTCGTGATATTCTATACAACACATGATCATCTCATACATCACATATATCTCATCATGTAATTGGCCATATCACATCACAACATACCCTGCAAAAACAAGTTAGACGTCCTCTAATTGTTGTTGCAAATTTTACGTGGCTGCTACGGGTTTGCAAGAACCGTTCTTACCTACGCAAAACCACAACGTGGTGTAGTGATTGCTTTTTGATCTTCTAAAAGAACCCTCTTCATTGAAATCGATTCAACTAAAGTGAGAGAGACAGACACCCGCTAGCCATCTTTATGCAACGAAGTTACATGTCAGTTGAAGGAACCTGTCTCGCGTAAGTGTACGCGTAATGTCGGTCCGGGCCGCTTCATCTCACAGTACCGCCGAATCAAATATCAACTAGTAACGGCAAGCAATATGTATACACCCACGCCCACAACTCGTTTGTGTTCTACTCGAGATCTCATCTACGCATAGACCTGGCTCATGATGCCACTGTTGGGGAACGTTGCATGGGAAACAAAAAATTTCCTACGCACACACAAGATCTATCCATGGTGATGAGCATCTACGAGAGGGAGAGTGAATCTACATACCCTTGTAGATCGCTAAGCGGAAGCGTTTAAGAAACGCGGTTGATGTAGTCGAACGTCTCCGCGATCCAAATCGCAAGTCGTCCCTCGATCCGATCACGAACTAGCGCCGAACGGACGGCACCTCCGCGTTCAACACACGTACGGCTTGATGACGCCTTCACCTCCTCGATCCAGCGAGCGATGGTGAAGTAGTGGTTGAGTTCCAGCAGCACGACGGCGTGGTGATGGTGGTGAGGAACAATCTCTGCAGGGCTTCGCCAAGCGCTACGGAGATTATGACGGAGGAACTAGAGGGTTAGGGTTGCCGCACACGGCTTGGGGAAATCTTGATGTATCCCGTGTGCTAGCCCTGCCCCTCTATTTATATGTTGAGCCTTGGGGTCTAAACTTGGAGTAAAAGCCTCCTCCAGGTCGGTTTTGCCCGCACAAGGTCGGTTTGGCCCGCAGGAAAAGAGTCCAACTCGGATCCCTGCCGAACCGTGCACAGCCGCGCACAAGCGGTAGTACCGCTCACAAGCGGTAGTACCGCTTGGGCGGTAGTACCACTTCACACAAGCGGTAGTACCGCTCGGGCGGTAGTACCGCTTCACCAAGCGGTAGTACCGCTTACGCGGCAGCAAAACTATTTTAGCACTTTCCAATACCTCGTGGGTTTTTATCCCTTGGCCCATATAAAGTGTTCTCGCACCCGAACACTTCGGTAAACATCCGGAACCCCTTCCGGTGAACTCCGGAACCCTTCCGGAGATCAAAACACTATTATCACATATATCAATCTTTACCTCCGGACTATTCCGGAGATCCTCGTCATGTCCGGGATCTTATCCGGGACTCCGAACAACTTTCGGTCACCAACATAATAACTCAATTATACTAATCGTCACCAAACGTTAAGTGTGTAGACCCTGCGGGTTCGAGTACTATGTAGACATGACCGAGACACCTCTACGGCCAATAACCAATAGCGGGACCTGGACGCCCATATTGGCTCCTACATATTCTACGAAGATCTTTTATCGGTCGAACCTCTATGTCAAGGATTCAGTTAATCCCGTATGCTGTTCCCTTTGTTCTTCGGTATGTTACTTGCCCGAGATTCGATCGTCGGTATCTCTATACCTAGTTCAATCTCGTTACCGGCAAGTCTCTTTTCTCGTTCCGTAATACAAGATCTCGTGGCTAACACTTTAGTCACATTGCTTGCAAGGCTCATTGTGATGTTGTATTACCGAGTGGGCCCTGAGATACCTCTCCGTCATACGGAGTAACAAATCCCAGTCTTGATCCATGCCAACCCAACAGACATCCTCGGAGATACCTGTAGAGCACCTTTATAGTCACCCAGTTACGTTGCGACGTTTGATACACACAAGGTACTCCTCCGATGTCAGGGAGTTGCATGATCTCATGGTCATAGGAACAGATACTTGACATGCAGAAAACAATAGCAATAAACTGACACGATCATATGCTACGTTCGTAGTTTGGGTCTTGTCCATCACATCATTCTCCTAATGATGTGATCCCGTTATCAAATGACATCTCATGTCAATGGCTAGGAAACCTTAACCATCTTTGATCAACGAGCTAGTCAACTAGAGGCTTACTAGGGACACAGTGTTGTCTATGTACCCACACATGTATTTGAGTTTCCAATCAATACAATTATAGCATGGATAATAAATGATTATCATGAACAAGGAAATATAATAATAACCAATTTATTTTTGCCTCTAGGGCATATTTCCAACAAAACCCTACTCCTACTTTGGTGGATTATATGTGGAAATGCTCAAGTTACAAGGGAGCGCAACCTTGCCGGCAAGGAGCTCGGAGGTGCAGCTACGTAGTGCAATTGATCAGAGTGTCATCCCTTGTAAATGTGAAAGTGCAACTAATCCCCGGGTGGTTTTGGTAATTAATAACAACATATACTTCATTGATCTAATACTCATTGCTAGTAGATTTCAGAAAAGATCAATGATTGGCATAGCAAAGACTAATGGATGTGGACCCCTCAAAATGTCAATGACAAGATTGGCAACTCCAAGACTCTACATTTTTGGTTTAGTGATCCAAGATCACATTGAGTCCCTTAGGAAAGCCAATACTATTAAAAGGGGATGAGGTGTTAATGATGAGGTTGATGCTCAAAGTGCTCAGTCGTATTGCTCCGAAAACCCTCAGTCATTTTCTCACAAACACATCTATCCAAACCCTAATTCACTATCTCGGTCCCACCGAAACTACCCCATCTGGACCCACCGAGATTGCCACTTCATTTTCCACTACCAAACCCTAGCAATTCAGTTCGACCGAAAAGGATCTCGGTCCCACTGAGATGGCATTGCCAAGTTTCTGTGATGACATTGTTTCACTTCAGAATCACCGAGTTGAAATAATCGGAATTTCCGAGACTGGTCTTGCCCTAGACATTGCACTTCGATCCCACCGAAAAGCCTAAAGTTCACATCTTTTACACTAATCGGTCTCACCGAGTTTTGCATTCGGTCTCACCAATTTGGGTCAAAAGTGTGCAACGGTTGGATTTTTGCTGAAGGATATTTATACCCCTCCACCACCACTTACTCTCTAAGAGAGCCATCAGAACATGCCTACACTTCCACCATACATTTTCTGAGAGAGTACCACCTACTCATGAGTTGAGATCAAGAGATTCCAGTCCAACCATTTGAACCTTGATTTCTAGCCTCTTCAAGTTTCTTTCCACTCCAATCCTTCTCCTACCCAAGCCAAATCTGTTAGAGAGAGATTGAGTGCTGAGGAGACTATCATTTGAAGTACAAGAGCAAGGAGTTCATCATCAACACACCATTTATTACCTTTTGGAGAGTGGTGTCTCCTAGATTGGTTAGGTGTCACATGGGAGCCTCCAAGATCATGTGGAGTAGAACCAAGGAGTTTCTAAGGGCAAGGAGATCGCCTAGTTCGTGTAGATCTACCCCGAGTGAGGCTAGTCCTTCGTGGATGTAAGCCATGGTGGAATAGGCAAGGTTGCTTCTTCGTGGCCCTTCGTGGGTGGAGCCCTCCGTGGACTCGCGCAACCGTAACCCTTCGTGGGTTGAAGTCTCCATCAACATGGACGTACGATAGCACCACCTATCGGAACCACGCCAAAAATCATCGTGTCTTCATTGCGTTTGAAATCTTCAAACCCCTTCTTTACTTACATGTGCAATGTTTTATTTTCCGCTGCTATACTCTTAGACTTGCATGTGTAGGGTGTACTAGACTTGATAGTATTTCTAAAATTTGCCCACAACTAAAATTGGGAAAAGGATAGATTTTTATTTGGTCAAGTAGTCTAATCACCCCCCCTCTAGACATACTTTCGATCCTACAAGTGGTATCAGAGCTTTAGTCTCCATTGCATTGGTTTCACTACCTAGGAGAGTATGGCATCTAGTGTGGGAAATTACCACCGTAGAGGTCCATATTTTGATGGTACAGACTTTGCTAGTTGGAAGCATAAGATGAAAATGCATATTCTTGGTCATAACCCCACCGTTTGGGCTGTTGTTCGTGTTAGCTTGCAAGGTGAATTCTTTGAGGATGGAAAGGAACCAGATCGTGAAGCAACCATAGAAGAATTGAAGATGTTGCAATACAATGCTCAAGCATGTGACATTCTCTTCAATGGTTTGTGCCCCGAGGAGTTCAACAAGATCAGCCGCCTTGAGAATGCAAAGGAAATTTGGGATACTTTGGTTGATATGCACACTGGTACAGCGACCTGCTATACAAATGGTTTTTACCCCCTTTCCGCGATAGAGTTTTAAACCGTCGCCTTGCCTGTGTGTGCGATAGGGGGGTCCTTCCCACACGACCCAGAAACTGTCGGCGATAGGGCCTCCGGTCACACACGCGGGGCAAAAAGAGCTTGTGTGCGATCGGGCGAGCCATAGCAGACAATTATACTAGCCCAATCATTTCTGTTCGTATGTACATCCCACACAGTGAATCTTAGAAAAACATTTCCATTCATATGTACATCACACACAATTTTTATGTGGAAACATTTGTGCAAGGTGGCCTAACGCAAACATTTGTCGGGCGGAAGTCGTGTGTGATTGTTCATTGATCCAACACGGCTACTTTCTGGAAACTGTTTGCGTTGTTTGAGGTCATCGCCCACGGTGTTGTCTGAGAAACTGTCTGCAATACAAAAACCCAATAAGCAGACTAATTGGCCTATTATTGATAATGCATTTAGTAATCAAATTGACATTTCATATCAAACACACCATATGTTTCATAGCCGTATTACGGCAACCAGGATTTCATATCTGAATTACATTAGAGTACAACATCACATAGCTTCAACACTTAGTTACACCATATAGGCATATAGCTAGCTATGCAATTACACAACAGCATGAAGTTTCACATGCAACATCTAAAACCTTTGGAAAGTAGCCTCATATACGGTATATAGAAAGACGAATCTCATCTGGAAAACTGCTGAATCTGAAGGTGAATATTGAGCCTTCAATGATGTTGAATGTCCTTGCAACTTTACGCCAGTGGCTGCAGATGATTGCCCGCCCAACCTTCGTCCTCTTGAGGAAGACTTCAATATTGTACCGTGGGTGTTGAATGAGTACCTTCCTCGCCTCTTGACCATGGAGGTGGTTTGAGAGGTAATCATCGGTGAACTGCTTTGGAAAGGACTGAAAACAAAGATATGCATTAATATCTGTTCTAAATTTTGAAACAGCGCATAGGAAAAACACAAGGTAAAAGAGTTAGTACCATCCTATAGTTGACTGATGTCTTCTTCATTGTGCAAACAAAGATCTTGTTGTTATTCATCACTAGTTTCTTTATCCTAACAATCTTTCTGAGTTTCTTGACTTGACTGATATTCATGTCCATCTCATTTCCCCATATGCAAAATGGATCGAACAGTGGGTCTAAACCTCTGACAGCAGGACCTACATGTGCAAGACCAAATTGTTAAAAACCTAAATATTAGAATGGTTCATGCAATTGCACAATAATGTGCTATTAGCCAAAGGACCATGCATGTGCAAACCTCGATGGTAAACCTCAGTGCCTCCCATTGTCTCCCTGCAACACATATAAGGCAGATATTGATCAGTTTAAGTGAGAGTTGGCATACTATCAGTAGAATATATTAATGAAAACTTGTACCCACAACAAATGAACATCACACTGCAGAATTGAACCAAAAAGTTAACTGGACACCACAACAAATGAAGCAAGCAGTTAACTGAGAACCACATTGCAGAATAGAACATATACTAGAAGATCATACAGTTAACCAAGCCAAGCGTGCTTAAGAATTACTAGGAAATATAGCATTTGTGTATGTTTCTCATGTATAGAGTACATCCACCCACAGGAATTGAACATCACATTTCAGAATTGAACCAAACAGTTAACTGAACATCACAACAAATGAACCAAACTGTTAACTTAACATCACATTTCAGAAGATCAGATTGCATATTAACATTACAGAGGACAATTCTGTAATGCCCCGGACACACCCGTCGGTGGTCGTTACTCCTGGCGAGATCTAGACTGGCCTCACAGATCAATACTAGTCTTTCCTGCGCACTTTGTCCTCACTCATGCGCACCCGGGAGCAACTTCCCGGTCGGTCACCCATCCTGAAATTATTCCAAGCTAAGCACGCTTAACTTGGGAGTTCTTTTCAAATGGGCTCCCGAAAAAGAAGGAATTCCTTATTGATATGAATAGTCTATCATCCCTATTAAGCCATACTATCACATATACCCCCACTCAGAGGAACCGACGTCCTCGACGGGCCACAAGAACGTTTCCTCTTGGCACATACGTCTATGCATCCAGTCCGGTACATGTGACATGCCGTGTGCCACGACGGGTCACAAACGTCATGAACAACATGACCGCACACCTGTCCGCAAACATCCGTATAACCGCGAGGGTCGGCTCTGATACCAACTTGTAACGCCCCGGACACACCCGTCGGTGGTCGTTACTCCTGGCGAAATCTAGACTGGCCTCACAGATCAATACTAGTCTTTCCTGCGCACTTTGTCCTCACTCATGCGCACCCGGGAGCAACTTCCCGGTCGGTCACCCATCCTGAAATTACTCCAAGCTAAGCACGCTTAACTTGGGAGTTCTTTCCGAATGGGCTCCCGGAAAAGAAGGAATTCCTTATTGATATGAGTAGTCTATCATCCCTATTAAGCCAGGCTATCACAAATTCACTAGAAGGCACCGGAGGCAGCCTTTAGAAGACACCACGAACTGTCGTTTAAAGCAGCCAACCGCGTGGCAGCATCCGCGCGCGAGGGGTCGACGGTGGGCTCGACGGCGAGGTGCTCCTCCAAGATCTGGCGGTCGGCACGCATGGCAGCCATCGCGACCTCATCCGCGCGTGCGGCCGCGATTTGCTTCACCGCTGCCAGATGCTCTTTGAGCTCCTGGCTATAATGCGTGTACCATGGCTATGGGCGGCGCTTATTTGGAGGATGGGGAAGTGATTTGGATGGAAGGTGTCGCGCCGGCGGTCGAGACATGTGGGATGGAGAAGGAGGAGGAGGATGGGGGTGGGGTGTGGATTACCTGACTATATCGACGAGGCTGCGCAGCAGGAAGGAGCGCCGCCGGCAAGGAGGCGGCGTTGCAAAGCAAGCAGTGAGGGCTTGAACTTGGAAAGGAAGGAGGAAACAGTGGAAATGTGGCTTTTGGTGGGGGGGGCATGGACCTAGATATTTTCGCGGTTGCCGAAAATTTAGGAACGGTGTAGCGAAAAACTGGCGCGCAAGTGTGGTTGACGCGCGGCCGGTGGACTGTAGCCGACGAACCTTCCGGCGTAAGTGTCGGAAGTCGGGCTCCGGGGACCCAAAGGTTCGAACACTAGGGTGAGCTCGTTCTACCACTTCGTCTCCTACCACGGCTAAGCGACGGCGAGGCTACGGCGAGAGCGCGCTAGCGAGGGACGGACCGTGGACTTAGTGGTTTACCCAGGTTCGGGCCACCTTGCGGTGTAAGACCCTACTCCTGCTTGGTTGGTATTGCTCTGGTGCGGGAGAAAGAGTACAAGGTCGAGGGCGATGGGAACCGGAATCGATCCTGGTGCTGGGAGCCGGAATCGATCTCCTCTACAATGGCTGCTCTACCCCCCTTATACCCGCATCGGTCCTCTTCCCCCTTGAAACTTAGGCGGGAAGGGCTGCCACACTTGGCGGGTATTGAAAGGGGACAGGCGCTCAGGCTATCCTGACTAAAGGCGGTCTTTGCCTGCCAAAGCGTGATCCATGACGCGCCGGTGGGCTCGGTGATGACCTCCGCCCTGCGCGCCCGCCGTCTTGGTCTTCCTTCGCCGATCGGGCAACCTTTGGGGTTGCTTTGGGGAGTAGGTATCTGGCCCTGCTCCCTTACACAAAAGAGGAAACCATCTTCATCCGCGCTTGCTGGCGCGGCCTCTGTCGCCGCTCGTCGCCGCGCGCGTCACCCACGTCATGGGCCCCAGACCGCGCGGCTCCGCTGAACGGCCTTCGTCTCGTGCGTCCTCGAGAGGGGGCCTTGGGAGGCCACCTCAGGAGGTCGCCTCGCGAGAGGACCTTGCGAGGCCGCTGGTGGAGGTGCTAAGCTTCGCTCGCCCACTCCCTGAGGAGGGGGCCTCGGGAGGCCAAGGCCTCATGAGGAGCCCTGGTGAGGTGCTTGGTGATGATGGCCTGCTGGGCCCACGCCAGGCGTTGCGCCCTGGGCCAAAGGCAGACGGGCCTGGATACCCCGGGTTCCATGGGCCCGACAGTAGCCCCCGGGCCCGCGGCGCGCACGTTCTCGCCTACAGGGGGCGAAACGACGCGGGCCCTAACCTTCTGCGGCCAGGCGCGACGCGTGGCGCACGATGTGACTAGGGACGCTTCCACTTCTCCCACGACGTCTCGGTAACCGCCCGCGCTGACATAAAGTCCGCCGCGGGCGATGCGAGACCATCATTGCCTTCCTTCTCGCGTTCCATCTCCTTGCGACTTCCTTCCCGCGCATGGCTCCATCTTCCTCTCCCAAGGCTCCGCCGCCCTAACCCTTGCTGGGCCGCCATGTCGCCCCCGGGCAGGGAGGAAGAGGCGGCGGACACGGAGGTTGCGGGCACGGCGCCAGGTGCCAGAGAAGCAAGATTTCATCGTCAAGGAAGTTCAGAAACTCCAGGAAGCTGGGGTCGTTCGCGAGGTGCACCATCCTGAATGGCTCGCCAACCCAGTCGTCGTTCCCAAGAAGGGCGGCAAGGAGCGCATGTGCGTTGACTTCACCAGCCTCAACAAGTTCTGCCCTCAAGATCCATTTCCGCTGCCCTGCATCGACCAGATCGTGGATTCCACCGCCGGGTGCGATTTGCTATGCTTCCTGGATGCCTTCTCAGGCTATCATCAGATCAAGATGGCGGCTGAAGATGTGGAGAGGACGGCCTTCATCACCCCCTGCAGCATATATTGTTACGTCTGCATGCCCTTCGGTTTAAGGAGCGCGGGCGCCACCTTCCAGCGGCTAATGCGCATCACGTTGGGGCCTCAGATGGGGAGGAACACGGAGGCCTGCGTCGACGACATCGTAGTCAAGTCTCGTGAGGCTGGATCCCTCATCGTGGACCTCCAGGAAACATTTGCCAACCTGCGCAAAGTCAATCTCAAGCTCAACCCGGAGAAGTGCATCTTCGGAGTCCCCTCCGGCAAGCTCCTCGGCTTCCTAGTCTCGCACCGTGGCATCGAGGCCAACCGAGAGAAGATCAAGGCCATCGAGAAAATGCGCCCTCCCCGGACCCTCAAGGAAATGCAGCGCTTGGCAGGATGTATGGCCTCCCTGGGGCGTTTCATCTCCAAGTTTGGCGAGCGAGCCCTGCCCTTCTTCAAGCTCCTAAAGAGGTCCGGCTCCTTCAAATGGACTCCTGAGGTAGACGCCGCCTTTGAAGCCCTCAAGAGGTACCTCACGAGCCCGCCCACCATGGTCGCGCCGCGTTCTCGTGAGCCCTTGCTTCTGTACTTGGCGGCCACTCCCCAGACGGCCAGCGTGGTGCTGGTGGCGGTGTGGGAGGAGCGTGTCTGTACTAAGGAAAAGCCCTCCGCGTCCCTTCGGGCTCATGAGCCCGCTGAGCCTCGTAAGGCTACCGATCATCGTGAGCCTTCCGAGCCTCGCGAGCCTCCTGAGCCTCGTGAGGCCACCGATCCTCGTGAGGCTTCCGAGCCTCGCGAGCCTCCTGAGCCTCGTGAGAATCCTGATTCTTCCAAGCCTCGTGAGGCGCCTGAAGAGCAAGCTGCCACAGCAACTATGCACCTCGTCGAGCACCCCGTGTACTTCGTCAGCACCGTGCTAAGGGACGCGCGCGAGTGCTACCCCATGCAGCAGAAGGTCCTCCTCGCGCTCCTCGTCGCCTCCAGGAAGCTGCACCACTACTTCTAGGGTCACCCCATCAAGGTCGTTTCTTCCTACCCCTTGGAGCAAGTTCTACGCAGCCCCAACACCGCCGGCCGCGTCGCCGAATGGAACATCGAGCTACAAGCCTTCCAGCTGGAATTCTCCACCACCAGAGTCATCAAGGGCGCGGCCCTGGCTGACTTCATGGCGGAATGGACGGACACATACGAGGAGGAGCCTCGCGAGGCCCAGTCCCTCCTGCCTGGGGACGAGGCGCATGGCGGCTGGACCATGCACTTCGACGGTGCCTTCTCCCGACAGGGCACGGGGGCTGGGGTCATGCTCACCTTGCCGACAGAGGATAGGCTCTACTACGCCGTACAGCTCTGCTTCAGGCACACCGACAAGGTCTCCAACAACATCGCAGAGTATGAGGGCCTCATCGCCGGCCTCTAGGCCGCGTTCGCCCTGGGCATCAAGCGTCTGACCATCAAGGGTGATTCGCAACTCCTCGTCAACTTCTCCAACAAAAGCTACAAGCCCAAGGATGAGCACATGGCCGCCTACCTGGAAGAGGTACGTAAACTTGAGAAGCATTTTCTTGGCCTGGAGCTGCAGCACGTCCCCCGCGGTGGCAACAAAGAAGCCGACGACATCGCCAAACGAGCATCTCGCCGCGAGCCTCAGAGCCCCGGCGTCTTCGAGGAAAGGCTCCTCAAGCCATCAGCCGCGCCTCCTGCCACGAGCACGGCGCTCCTTCACGAAGAACTACCGCCCGCGCCACCCACGGGCGCGTCAGACTGCGCCCGGCTTCAGGAGCCCGCCTGCTGCTGGCGCTGGAGCCTCAAGAAGACAGCTGGGCCGCAGAGTTCAAGGCTTACTTACTTCGTGGCACCGTTCCGGAGAAAGACTCAGAGGCAGAGCGCGTGGCCCGGCAGGCCGCCGCTTACTGCCTGCAAGATGGCGAGTTGTACCGCATGCGCCCAAATGGCGTCTCGCTGTGGTGCATCTCTAAAGAGCAAGGGCGCGAGTTGCTAGCTAATATCCATGGAGGGGACTACGGCCACCACTCCTCGTCACGCACCCTCGTCGGCAAGGTTTTCCGTAGCGGCTTCTACTAGCCCACTGCGCTGCGTGACGCTACCGCACTGGTCCAAGCCTGCGAGGCCTGCCAATTCCACGCCAAGTAGATCCACCAGCCGGCGCAGGGCCTCCAGACGATTCCCCTCTCATGGCCCTTCGCGGTCTGGGGGCTGGATATCCTGGGGCCCTTCCCTCGCGCGACTGGCGGTTACCGCTATCTCTACGTCGCCATTGACAAGTTCACCAAGTGGGCAGAAGTCGAGCCGGTGCGCACCATCCCGGCAGGCTCCGCCGTCAAGTTCATCAAGGGCCTCGTGAGCCGCTTTGGGGTTCCCAACTGCATCATCACTGACAATGGCTCCCAGTTCACAAGCGGCCTCTTCAAGTCCTACTGCGCCAACCTCGGTACGCAGATCTGCTACGCCTCAGTGGCACACCCGCGAAGCAATGGTCAGGCCGAGCGTGCCAACGCCGAGGTTCTCAAGGGCCTCAAAACAAGGAGCTTCAAGAAGAGGGGGCCTCGGGCGCTAGGGGCTCGGCCGCTTTTCGGCCGGGAGCACCCTCCGCCGTAGGAGGCGCGCTGTCGGCGTCGTCATCCCCAAAATCACAGAGGAGCTGACGGCGAGTGCGCGGTGGCGCCCGGTTGGCATCTTCCTCCGTGGCCTCCGCAGAGTCCTCCTCGCCACCGCTGCCCCCTGAGTCCAGCTCCACCATGAGAGGGTCCTCGCGAGGCCTGACGTGGCCTTCCGGCACGAGGCCCCACCGGTCAAAGAGAGGCATCTCCTTGACCAGCTCCGCCATCTCCTCATGGCGGAATAGAGGGAGTGCATCTTCGGGCGGGCCCTTGGCAGGGGTGTTGAGCAGTTTCGCCAGGGCCCCGTCCAACTCCTCTTGCGTCAGGCTGCTCGGGTGCAACCTCATGGCGTCGCCCGCACCGGTGTACTCCCACACGGGGCGCGAGTGTTGCTGGAGTGGCGCGATACGTCGCCGGAGGTACTCCCTGACGACCGATGCTCCCGATAGCTTCACGGCCTGGTGCGCAGCCATCCGCTCCAGAAAGGGTTCCATCCTCGGGTTGGTGAGCCTCTCGCTCCCCCACCGGGAGCTCTTCTCAGCCGGATCCATCGGGATCATTAGGAGCGGGCTGGTCCGGCGCGCGTCCATGAAGACCCAGCGCTGCCGGTAGCCCTCCACCTTCTTCGCGACCCTCAGGTTGATGATGCTATTTTCCGTTCCCTTAACGGCAAGGAACAATGCGCACCCGGAGCGCTAGTCGCACGCGGTCAGCCGCAGGCAGAAGAAGTGGCGGAAGAGCGCCACTGAAGGCATCACACCCACAAAGGCCTCGCAGTAAAAGGCAAACATGGCAAGGAGGAAGATGGAGTTGGGCTGAAGATGGAGGGCATGAATCTGATAGTGTGAGAGAATAGCGTATAAAAAGTCCGAGAATGGCAGCACCAACCCGGCATAGACGCTGTGGAGGAAGAAGGGGTAGGTCGTCGCCCCCAGGTCGCGCCGCGCGCATGACCCTGGCCAGATTTGGGTCGCCTGGTTCTCGTTCGTGTCGCCGGCCACCAGCGGGAGCACCCGATCCAGGCCCTCCCCATCGACGATGGAGGAGCGCTGTAGCGCCGCCCCAATGGTAGGCGCGCTTGGGGACGGGGCCGCCGCCTTTCCCCTCTTGCCGGCGGGCGCCATCGGTGTAGCGGAGATACGGACGAAGGAGGGGGAAGAAGGTAGAACGCAGAGATGGGGTCGCGAGGAGCTGTGCGCGAGAGGTGAGGCGCTGAGGAAGGCAATGATGGTCTCACGTCGCCCGCGGCGGACTTTATGTCAGCACGGGCGGTTACAGAGGCGTCGTGGGAGAAGTGGAGGCGTCCCCAGTCACATCGTGCGCCACGCGTCGCGCCTGCCTGCAGGCGGTTAGGGCCTGCGCCGTTTCGCCCCCCTGTAGGCCGGAACGTGCGCGCCGCGGGCCCGGGGGCTACTGTCGGGCCCGTGGAACCTGGGGTATCCAGGCTTGTCTGCCTTTGGCCCAGGGCGCAACGCCTGGCGTGGGCCCGGCAGGCCATCACCACCAAGCACCTCACCAGGGCTCCTCATGAGGCCTTGGCCTCATGAGGCCCCCTCCTCAGGGAGCGGGCGAGCGAAGCTCAGCACCTCCACCAGCGGCCTCGTGAGGTCCTCTCACGAGGCGACCTCCTGAGGTGGCCTCCCGAGGACGCACGAGATGAAGGCCCTTCAGCGGAGCCGCATGGTCCGGGGCCCATCACGTGGGTGACGCGCGCGGTGACAGAGGCCGCGCCAGCAGGCATGGATGAAGATGGTTTCATCTTTTGTGTAAGGGAGCAGGGCCAGATACCTACTCCCCAAAGCAACCCCAAAGGTTGCCCGATCGGCGAAGGAAGACCAAGACGGCGGGCGCGCAGGGCGGAGGTCATCACCGAGCCCACCGGCGCATCATGGATCACGCTTTGGCAGGCGAAGACCGCCTTTAGTCAGGATAGCCTGAGCGCCAGTCCCCTTTCAAAACCCGCCAAGTGTGGCAGCCCTTCCCGCCTAAGTTTCAAGGGGGGAGAGGACCGATGCGGGTATAAGGGGGGCAGAGCGGCCATTGTAGAGGGGATCGATTCCGGCTCCCAGCGCCAGGAGAGATCTCCGGTTCCCATCACCCTCTACCTTGTACTCTCTCTCTCACACACCAGAGCAATACCAACCAAGCAGGAGTAGGGTCTTACACCGCAAGGTGGCCCGAACCTGGGTAAACCGCTGAGTCCACGGTCCGTCCCTCGCTAGCGCGCTCTTGCTGTAGCCTCGCCGTCGCTTAGCCGTGGTAGGAGATGAAGTGGTAGAACGAGCTCACCCCAGTGTTCGAACCTTTGGGTCCCCGGAGCCCGACTTGGCGGGCCCGTGGATTTGGGGTGATCCTTGGAGTCGAAGGTGATGGCGTACTGCGACCACTTGAGGGGTCACGCGGCCTCAGGCCTTGGGAGGGCGGCATAGACCTCGCGAGAGAGCTGCTTGAAGTGGCGGATGGACGCGAGGGCTTGGGACCCGCCAAGGATGCAGGCGACCGCGCGAGGCTCCTGGTAGCCCCCAGCGCCCTCATTAGGCCGGTTGACGTCGTACCTCCGGGGTGGCGGCGGCAGTGGTGGAAGAGCGACATTACCCTGAGGGTCTGCCTCACGAGGCTGGTCGCGCCAGACGGCCTCACGAGGCTGGTCGCACCAACCCTGGCGGAAGTTGCCGCTGCCGTTGCGGCTGTCCCAACGGTTGCTGCCGCGGCCACCTCCACGGCCGGCGCCACGGCCATTGCGGTCGTCTCGCTGGCTTTGGCGCTCGTCGCGGAGCAGCTTGAGCTCCTGACAGTCTTCGGTGCTGTGGGAGCGCATGTTGTGGAAGGCGCAGAGCGGCCGACTGTCCTTCCTGGGCTCGTCGCGGTCACGGCCGCGCTTCTGCTCGGGCTCCAGCGTGAGCACAGCCGGGCCCTTGCGCTTGACGTCCTTGCTCTTAGCCTTGGCGGCGTCGAGCGTCACGTCGGGGTCGTTGTGGATGAATAGGCGGCCTTCCTCAGCCTTGGCGCACTTGTCGGTGAGATCGAGTAGCTCTACCACGGAGTCGTGCTCACCGTTGATGCCGAGCTTCTCGCGCATCATGACGTCCATGATGCCGGTGGAGAATGCGGAGATGACGGCCGCGTCGGAGGCGCGCAGGATCTTGTTGCGCACCTGGCTGAAGCGCTGGATGTACTTGCGGACGGTCTCGTCCAGGCGCTGCCGCACACGCCGCAGGTCGTTGATGGTGAGGGAGCGGTCCTGTGTGCCCTTGAAGTTGGTGACAAACTGGCTGCAAAGCTCGGCCCATGAGGAGATGGACGCCTCAGGGAGGTTCATGAGCCAGGAGCGTGGGCCGTCCTTGAGGGCCATGGGGAACCAGTTTGCCATGACCTTGTCATCGCTGTTCGCCGCCTAGACGCTCAGCGCGTAGAGCTGAAGGAACTCTGCGGGGTTGGGGGTGCCGTCGTAGCGCGGAGGCAACTCGGGCTTGAACTTTGCGGGCCAGACCACGCGACGCAGCTCGCGAGTGAAGGCGTGGCAGCCCACGCCGCTTGAGGGGACGCCGCCAGCGAGGGCGGCGCGGTTTTGACGCCCAGCCGTCACGATGTCTTGAACGGCCTGGTCCTGGGGCCGGCGCTGCCGCTCGAGGAGCACACGCGCATCAGGGGGCGCGCGGCGAATGATCTGGCAGCTGGCCTCGTCTTGGTCCGGCGAGGACGCGCCGCGGGACGGCTCGTGAGCCCGCGCGCCGCGCTGAGGCCCGCCGTGCTCGTCGCGCAGAGGAGGCGGCGGGGGAGTGCCATGCGCCAGGTCCCCAGCGCGAGACGGCGGAGGGCGAAGCGAGTGGGAAGGCGCCGGAGCGTCCCCGGCGGCGTTGACGAGCTCGGCGATGCGACCTAGCCAGGCATCGTAGCCGGCATTAGCTGGACGGTAACGGAGCAGCTCGCGTGACATGAGCAGCGCGGCCTGCGGGTTCAGCGGCCTGCGGTGGGCGAGGGAGGAGGCAGTGGCGGTGTGGCCGTTCGTCTGCACGGAGGGGTGCAGGGAGGAGTCCTGCTGCTCGCGGGCAGCGGGGTCGGTGGTGGCGGCAGCCTCAGCTTCGGGACGGCGGCGATTGCCGCGGGCCACTGGCTCCGTCTGAGCCACGCGGCCAGCCCTGCGCTCGGCGTGCTCGCGACGTGCGTCGGCCATGAGGTTGGTGGAGCATAGGGCGGAGCGGAAGAACAGTAGCGCACCACTACCTGGCGTGCCAAATGTCGGAAGTCGGGCTCCGGGGACCCAAAGGTTCGAACACTGGGGTGAGCTCGTTCTACCACTTCGTCTCCTACCACGGCTAAGCGACGGTGAGGCTACGGCAAGAGCGCGCTAGCGAGGGACGGACCATGGACTCAGCGGTTTACCCAGGTTCGGGCCACCTTGCGGTGTAAGACCCTACTCCTGCTTGGTTGGTATTGCTCTGGTGTGAGAGAGAGAGTACAAGGTCGAGGGCGATGGGAACCGGAATCGATCCTGGCGCTGGGAGCTGGAATCGATCTCCTCTACAATGGCCGCTCTGCCCCCCTTATACCCGCATCAGTCCTCTTCCCCCTTGAAACTTAGGCAGGAAGGGCTGCCACACTTGGCGGGTTTTGAAAGGGGACAAACGCTCAGGCTATCCTGACTAAAGGCGGTCTTTGCTTGCCAAAGCGTGATCCATGACGCGCCGGTGGGCTCGGTGATGACCTCCGCCCTGCGCGCCCGCCGTCTTGGTCTTCCTTCGCCGATCGGGCAACCTTTGGGGTTGCTTTGGGGAGTAGGTATCTGGCCCTGCTCCCTTACACAAAAGAGGAAACCATCTTCATCCGCACCTGCTGGCGTGGCCTCTGTCGCCGCTCGTCGCCGCGCGCGTCACCCACGTGATGGGCCCCAGACCACGCGGCTCCGCTGAACGGCCTTCGTCTCGTGCGTCCTCGGGAGGAGGCCTCGGGAGGCCACCTCAGGAGGTTGCCTCGCGAGAGGACCTCGCGAGGCCGCTGGTGGAGGTGCTGAGCTTCGCTCGCCCACTCCCTGAGGAGGGGGCCTTGGGAGGCCAAGGCCTCATGAGGAGCCCTGGTGAGGTGCTCGGTGATGATGGCCCGCTGGGCCCACGCCAGGCGTTGCGCCCTGGGCCAAAGGCAGACGGGCCTGGATACCCCGGGGTCCATGGGCCAGACAGTAAGCGATACATGAGGGAGCCCCAAGATATTTTATATTGCATCGCACATGATTCTTGCTAATAAACTGTTTGTGGTGTACTTGATTTTCTCATTTTGATTTGAAAGACAAAATGGGGTTACGGCAGGAAAGGTCGGTGTTTGAATTGCTAGAACATTTATCTGTAGTGAACATGCAACTATAGAAGTGTCGTGCTAAAATTTGGAATTATTCTGGGTTCGTTTGGCATTTTTTATACATTAATTGAGTTTTCTAGGCATTTAATGTGCATAATTTAAATTTGAACTACAGGCACATGCTCCAGTGCACCAAAATGGGTTAAAAAATCGTATATGTGTCCTTGGGTGAATGTTTAGGTCCCATACAAGAAATGGGAGTGAATTTCAAACATCTGGGCGTCGTGGCTCGGCCGAAAACAATGAGAAACTTGGTTTTAAAATTCCTATAAATCCAAAAATTGCCTAAAAATCACGGAACTTGGCATGGTGTCTTGACATGGCACCAATACGCTGTGGTAAAAATTTTGTTCGATTTGGGACAAGTTTTGGTATAACCTTCTTACAAACCGGAGCTTCTCTCAAGAAGGCTCATGGTTCCGATAGGGGATGTGTCACCTTTGTGGGCGAAACGACATACACTGCCTCTTCCTGCCTTGATTTTTTTATAGAGGCAACAAAGACCAATAGGAGTGTCGTGCTAAAATTTGGAATTATTCCGGGTTCGTTTGGCCTTTTTATACATTAATTGAGTTTCTAGGCATTTAATGTGCATAATTCAAATTTGAACTACATGCACATGCTCCAGTGCACCAAAATGGGTTGAAAATCGTATATGTGTCCTTGGGTGAATGTTTAGGTCCCATACAAGAAATGGGAATGAATTTCAAACATCTGGCGTCGTGGCTCGGCCGAAAACATTGAGAAACTTGGTTTTTAAATTCCTATAAATCCAAAAATTGCCACAAAATCACGGAACTTGGCATGGTGTCTTGACATGGCACCAACATGCTGTGGTAAAATGTTTGTTCGATTTGGGACAAGTCTTGGTATGAGCTTCTTACAAACCGGAGCTTCTCTCAAGAAGGCTCATGGTTCCGATAGGGGATGTGTCACCTTTGTGGGCGAAACGACATACGCTACCTCTTCCTGCCTTGATTTTATTACTGACGCAACAAAGACCAATAGGAGTGTCATGCTAAAATTTGGAATTATTCCGGGTTCGTTTGGCCTTTTTTATACATTTATTGAGTTTCCTAGGCATTTAATGTGCATAATTCAAATTTGAACTACATGCACATGCTCCAGTGCACCAAAATGGGTTGAAAATCGTATATGTGTCCTTGGGTGAATGTTTAGGTCCCATGCAAGAAATGGGAATGAATTTCAAACATCTGGGCGTCGTGGCTCGTCCAAAAACATTAACAAACTTGGTTTTTTAATTCCTGTAAATCCAAAACTTGCCTGAAAATCATGAAACTTGGCATGTTGCCTTGACATGGCACCAACATGCTGTGGTAAAATTTTTGTCTGATTTTTTGAAGGCGCACACATTAACAACCAACAAAGTCATTTTGGAACAAAGAGCTGCCATGTTACAATCGGAAACACAAGTGTTATTCAAACCGTGGGCGTTGTACTAACCATTTATGTGCCGCCACGCATCCCCATTTTTATTGGCTAGGAGGCGTCGTGAGGGGTAGCTATTTGAGTAGACGGGAGGCGTGGAGCAGACCGCTGCGCAGGCTCACCGGGAGGCGAGCCCTTTGACCTCCATCCGCCGCCCACCTCGCTCCCAACTTCTCCATTAATGGCGCCCGAGCCCCTGTTTTAATGACGTGGCTAGGTCTCAGTCGACTGTGATTTAAGAGAGAGAAAAGAAAATTTTGCACGGATCTTGATGTAAGATCTCACGGACATAGCATCGACTGAGACTTAGCAAGACTGATATATATGACGACGATGGCAATGGATAATAATAATTGTCTTACATATTCAGGAAGATAATTAAAGATGCCACATGCGGCAATGCTCGAAAGACACAAGGGCAAAAGAAGAAGGAAGATGCAGACAATGATCTGGGTCACTGCTCTCTACTTCACCTCGATCTACTCCGCCATCTTCGTCATTTCGTCCATATGTCGCAGGAGTTCTCACGGCGAGCGGCGTTGATCTCTTTCACGTCCTCAATATGTCGCTTGAGAGCATCCACGGATTCCTCCACGAGCCTTTCATGCTCAATGCGGAGCTTAGCATTCTCGTCCATAAGTTTCCTGACCATGACGGTCGTCTTCTTCAACACGGCAGTTGTCTCCTCGTGCTGCTTTGCCCTGCCGGCGATCTTCACCCTCAGCAGGTCGCGCTCGGTGTGGAGCCTCGCCTTGGCACCCCATAGTCCCCGGATGACGCCGGTCGCCTTATCCAACGAGGCATAGCTCTCCTCCTGCAGCTTCGTCCAGCCAGAGATGTCATCCATCAGCTTATTGAGCATAGCGCGCATGCACCTGTAAGAGCCCTCGACTGCCCGCGAGAGATCTATCCAGGCCGCCGCCGCACGGCAGGACCTCTCTGCTGCTTCCGCGGTGCGGCGGGACATCTATGCCGCTTCCGCCGCGCTGACGGCCCACTCTGCTGCTTCCGCGGCGTGGCGGGACCTCAGTGCTGCTTCGGTGGCGCGGCGGGACCTCTGTGCTGCTTTGGCGGCGGGGTGGGACCACTCGGCTGCTATCGCGGTGAGGCGGGACATCTCTGGTACTTCGCTCGCCGCTCCGTGGTCATTTCTCGACCAAGAACTCGTCCCACGGGCCATGGCAGACGCAAGGAACGACAAAGACTTGTTTGTTTGTTGATGAGGAATTGAGGAGGAATGTGCAGTCATTTTTGAGTAGGTAGTATTTATAACCTAGTAATAAGCTACTAAGTGGGAAAACGTTTAGGTTTTGATCGGTGTGAACAGGTTTGCAATTAAATATAGCGTGGTAATTTGGAATGTGACGGGAAACAAGCTCAAAATTATTTGACGGCTCCGGTTTCGAAGTGCGGCACTATTCCCGGATGGTGTAACGTGGGCAAGCGTTCTCGGATGCGTACATGGTGTGTGCACCGCAATCGGTGATGTCAGCACATGACTTGTTCCATCAACCGTGTGCGCTTGTTATTACCATCGCGCACAATTCTTTTAATTAGAATGTGTGCCCGTATATCGCAGACACCTTGATCTGGCTGACCGTTTCTGTTGTTTTGGCTCATCGGAAATAGTTCATCCGAGTGAACTGTTTACCGTCTATCGCACACACCTTGATCTGGCTGACCATTTCTGTTGTACTGGATCATTACAAACAGTTCATCCGAGTGAACTGTATGCCATCTATCGCACACACCTTGATCTGGTTGACCATTTCTATTGTTCTGGCTCATCACAAATGGTTCATATGGATCAACTATATGCCACGTATCGCACACGCAACTCTAATCTGAATCGTGTGATCTCTCCGCCATCGCACACAGTTCATCTTATTGGTGACGGTTTTAGTACGACACCATTTGCGATTAATGCATCGCACACAGTTTTGTTGCGGGGTCTCTAATGCATGTGGCGCGTTAGGACCATCCTGTAGTAGTGGCACGAGGGTACCGAGTCCGTCAAGGAATCCAAGTTGGATGTGCTTCAAAGTCAACTTGACAAGTTCAAGATGAAGGATGGTGAAGGAGTCATTGAAATGTCCTCTAGGCTTGCTATCATCACAAATGAGATTGCTGGCTTAGGAAGTGAAGAGATGACCAACAAATTCATAATCAAAAAGATTCTTAGAGCCTTGGATGGAAAATATGATATCGTGTGCACATTGATCCAAATGATGCCCAACTACAAAGATCTCAAGCCCACGGAAGTCATTGGAAGGATCGTTGCTCATGAGATGTCACTCAAGGACAAAGAGGAGCTACACAACAAGTCAAGTGGTGCTTACAAAGCTTCAGCCGATGCCCCCACAACTTCAAGTGAGAAGCTAGTATCCAATGAAGAGATAAGCTTAATGGTGAAGAGATTTAACAAGTTCTACTAGAGTAGGGGAAAAGAAAGGAGCTCAAACTCAAGAAACTATGAGCAAAGATCATCAAGTCGTGACCGTAATTGCTACAATTGTGGAAGACCCGGACACTACTCCAATGAGTGTATGGCACCTCACAAGAAAAGAGACGAATCACCAAGAGGAAAGTATAGAAGAGATGAATCACCTCATAAGGAGAGAAGGAGTAGGGATGATCGTCATGAACGAAGACCTTCTCGGAGAAGCAAGGATTCGGAAAGGAAGGACAAGTCATCCAAGAGCTACACTAGAAGAAGACATCAAGCTCATGTTGGTGAATGGATTTCCGGCTCCGACTCTGACAACCAATCTGAGAGAAGTTATCACTCCAACTCCGACTATAGTCAACATGAAGGTGTTGCCGGACTTGCTCTTGTATTGTCCAACTCCTATG
The DNA here is from genome assembly GCA_039707655.1 of Elymus sibiricus. Lineage (NCBI taxonomy): Eukaryota > Viridiplantae > Streptophyta > Magnoliopsida > Poales > Poaceae > Elymus > Elymus sibiricus. Next base: position 162,908,942 of record CM077664.1, read on the forward strand.
ACCTATTTGATTCACCAAATGATGGAATTGGAAGATGCTTCATGGCAAAAGACCCCAAGGTATCACACCTCGAATACCTTGACTTTGATAGTGATGAGGATGATTTACTTGGTGATGATGATTTGCTTATTGATAAGACTAGTAATGTGAGCTATAATGAACTTGCTAGTAATCATGATAGTCAAGATGAAACGAATGACAATGCTACGAAAGATATTGAGCATCTAACTAAAGAACTAAACACTCTTAAGTTAGCTCATGAAACAACTCAAGAGGATCATAGAGAGCTTCTAAGAACTCATGAGAAGCTACACTTCGAGAAGCTAAATTTAGAGCAAGAGCATGAGTTTCTAAAAGCTAACAATGACGATCTTCGAAAGAAGAGTTTGATGCGGAGCATCCTATGGACATCGCCATGTCAAGAGTCCGTTTGGCAAGTGACACGTGCGACATCTACTTCACATACATAAAGGTGAATCATCTCCTTTACACGTGTTCACTTGACCCCTTCGAGGATGGCATACTACTTGACACTTCTCCCGTGTGCATGCATAGGTATTGTCAGAGCTTCACGGATGACGAGGAGGAGTGCAAGCGCCAAGGAACGGCTAGACCATCCGCGAGGGAAGTGTGGAAGCGAAGACGGAAGAAACGGAGCTGCTGGAAGCTACAGCGGCCGGGCATCCGTGCTAGAGGCCGGACATCCGGCACCTGCGCAGAAGAAGAATAGGACAACTTCAGCGGACGGACATCCGGCCGAACCCCGGACATCCGGCGCCTCCCCGAAAATCCGGCCGAGGACTACAGCAGCGACGGCCAACACCAGGCCGGACATCCGGCCATCCAGCCCGGACATCCGGCGCCCCGTGTTGGGCCGGACATCCGGCGCCTGCGCACCGCTTCAGGCCCGAGGCCCATGTATCTCTCTCCCCCACCTCTCACTTCGTGGCTAAGACTATATATACATCTGCCCCTCCTCCATTTTAGGGATATCTAAGAATAGATCTAGACATTAGAGCTTAGCTCATGTATCTCCCCTTGTGGGATTCCTCTTGAGAGAGAGAAGACTCCATTGGAGTGCAAGGCCTCCATATGGAGAAGATCCCTAGTGGATACAAGACCTCCACATGTGGGGAAGGATCTACCTAGATCATCAAGACCTCATCTCCTCTTAGATTTGGGATGAACTCTACCTTGTATCTTTCCCTTTGCTTGTTCTTGTAACTTGTGGATCCATGTGTTTGTGAGTCTAGTGGATGTGTGATTGGACTTGTTCTTGAGTGTTCCTCTTGTGATTTCCCTGTGTTCTTCTCCGTGTTCTTCGTGTTTTTTGTACGATCGCCCTCCAATTCGTGAAAGATCGTCAATTAGGGTTCCACCCTACATCATCTTGGTATCATGAGCCACGTTGATCACGAATTTGGAGTCCTAACCCCCACTTTCTAGCCTAATTTTGTTTGTTCTTGCCCAATTTCAAAAATCCCCACCAAAATTTTTGCATTTTGTTGGTTCTTGTGAGATTTTGTTGTGTTTGATCCATGATTTTGTTGTTTGGCAAGTGGATCTAGCTTCCCCACCACGAAATCCATCCAAAAATTTCTTTTCCCCCATCAATTTTGACTCCCAAATCATGAATTTCTGCCCCAAATTGAGTTTCGAAGTCCAAATCCTGATCTGGAATCATCGGGCCGGGCATCCGGGCAACCGGCCGGACATCTGGGTCCCCGGCCGGACATTCGGCACCTGGAGCAGAAAAACAGCCTTGTTTCTGGACACAAACCCCGGAAATCCGGGCTCCCCCCCCCCCCCCCCCCCCGGACATTCGACCCGTGGAATTTCAGCCACCAGCGTTTCACCGTTTCGGTCATAACTTTCACATGCGGAGTCCGATTTTGACGGTCTTTAGCTCGTTTTGTAGCTATTGACATCCCCCATCCCACTAAAATACTACCACCACCATTTGACTCCATCAAATTTTGTACATTTTGGCATGTTTGCCTAGGCCCTCCACCATATCATCCGCAAAACCATCATAGCTTTCCGCAACCTAACCCATTTGGATCCCAATTACATTTGTGGTTGCTTGAGTTGTGATTCGAGTCTCCTAAGGTGTTTCGGCTACTTAGGGACGGTTACTTCTTCATCAACCACCACCATACACTTCCGCCACCCTAACCCGATTTTGTTGAGATTTTGAGTTCGCGGTTTCTGTTTCCTAAGGTGTTTCGCCTAATTAGGAACGGTTCAACATCAACACCGTCACTCATCATCGCCACGGACTCGGCATCGACAACGACCACTTCACCCTTTGACACCGCAACCGTAAGCAAGGACGGTAACTTCGACGACATCATTGTATATTTCCTTGCCATTGCATTGATCACCTTGAGCCTATTGCGTCACTTTCCTATCGAGACTAGCGAGTTGAGAATTGCCGGGCCACGCTCATTGTGCACCTTAGTGATATGCTTACGCCGCATAGCTACATTTAGCGTGCAATCATCTTGCTATCATCATTGTGCCATAAGTCTCTCCTGTGTATATCTTATATACTTGTCTCACATATTGGCTCGAGCATCAAGCATTGTGGCAAAGCATTCAAAAAAAAAGCATACATACAAAAAAAGAGCAAAAGCTTTTAAGCAAAAGAGGAGATACAAAAGAGCTTGTAAGCAATAGAAATAGCATTGAGCCATCTTGCATAGTATATCATATTGGATCATACATACATAGCATACATGGGATTGAAGACGGCACGGTTACTCGCATAGGTTGGTGCACTAGCGTATCTAGCCCATTTGAGCAATCGAGCTACTGTCTCTAGTATCTGAGCAACAAGAGCTTTTCCTTGGTAACACATTTTGTGCTCATTCCTTGGTTGCCCGGATCCCACTTATCTATCCGTGTGTTTGTTTCCTTGTGCCACAATAGTTATTGAACTATTTGCTTTACATTGCAATTTTGTGAATCTTCCTCAACATTTTCAATATCTTGGACTAACATTTGCTTGAATTTTGTGCCACTTGTCCTAACCAAGCTACTCGATAAGCTTTACTTTTGTAGGTGTGAGTGAACAAGTCCGGTACCAATTCCAGTATTCTCTCAATTCACATTGAGTGACGCGGGATACATCCTCAACTTCGGGAAAAGGTAACTTGGTATTGTTTATCTCATTTCCTACTCACCTTTTCTCGAGTCTTGTGATGGATAGGCAAAGCACATCTACTTCGGTCTACACCAACAATGACGAGTTTGATGCCATGAAGAACCACTTGGACACCAAGATGGATGCTCAAATGGAGGAGCTCAAATCCCTCATCAATACCGGCAAGAGGTCTTCCTCATCTTCGAGAAGACGCTCAAGTGCACATGCTTTCGAGCTACCATCTCCAGCAAGGTCACATCGGCATCGACACCATCACCGACAAGAACGTGAAGGTCAAGAGCTCAACACCAACCATCGCTCTATGACTTCATCATCTACCTTGGCATCTTCGCCAAGCGACTTCAAGGCATCTTCGCATTTGGATATGCGGCATCTTCACCGACAAGCACCTCAAGATTATGCTAAAGAGAAGCTCCCCAAGCTCAAGTCCGCGACTTCCACGAGCCACTACTACCTCGACACCGACCATGAGATTCCTTTCTATGAGAGTCACGACCCCGAGGAGTATCTCGAGTGGGAGAGCAAGATGGACGACTACCTCAAGCTACATCAAGTCCCTTCCGAAGATCAAGTGAAGTGCGCCACACGGAACTTCCACGACTACACGTCGACATGGTGGCTTCACACAACTTCGAAGAGCTTCAACATGAGTTGGCCCAAGACGAAGAAAGCGATGCAATGAGAATTTGTGCCTTTCACCTACACGGAACATCTTCTTCGGCAATTGGAGAACACCATCCAAGGATCCAAGTCCCTCGACGAGTACTTCATGGAGATGAAGAAAGCCTTGCGACGAGCTGGCGTGGACGACCCCATTTGGATGAAGTTCTACTTCATGATGAGATTGAACAACGACATCTCCAAGACTATCTTCCTCGACAACTACGAGTCCATCGACGACATCTACTTTGGTGCTCTCAAGGCGGAACAAGAACACATGAAGGCCAAGGCTTCTCCACCCCAAGCACACTTTGCGAAGACCAAGCTCCAAGACGGCAAGCATGAGGATAGTACCACCATGATGTCCAAGCCCGACAAGCTCCAAGACGACGCTCCCAAGGTCGACTTCACCGCCATCCCTCTTTGTGGCATTGACGATGCCGAGTCTACCATGACTCTTTTTGAAGACGGCGCGGCAATGACTATGACTACGGAGCCTCTCAAGGAACAAGATTTGGAGGCGAGCAAGGATGATGCTTCCATCTTTGGAGGCGAGAGTGAGATGATCGAGCATGGGATTTTCCCTTCGGTCATGGAGGCGAGTGATGATGTGCCATCTTCGGCCTTCATCCATGGCGACGGTGATGAGATGGTTGTGAATGGGATTTTCCCTTCGACCACGGCGGCGTTTGGAGATGACTTGAGTGACATGAGCACCCATATTGAGAGTGAGAGCAAGTTCACCACTAGCCCCATATATGATGAGATGACCCAATTTCCATGTGAGGAGAGCCACAACCCCCACCACTTGAGTGAGACGAGTGACTCCACCATATGTGAGTTTGAGTGCACCTACTTTGAGGGAGTGAGTGAGCCACCACATAGAGAGAGTGAGATAGTTGATAGGTCATGTGAGGCCATTTCGATTTCTAACAACTTAACCTCTACCTCTATTGTGTATTCTCATTTGGTGCTAGGTTCCATATATGATGACGCGCCGATCCTCGATGACTTCGTCCCTCCTATGGACAAGACGATGGCCATGGTGGAATATGATGCACCCCCCCCACATGGTTGCATCAAGTTGAAGATGATGACCACGATTTTGTCTTTGCCACCTCACCTACACCACATGAGTGGAAGGCAAAAAGCTAACATAGGTGAAGGTGATGAGCTAGTCTCACTAGTGGACATTGATTGCATGCATGATGTTGATCCTCCTATTGACACGCTTCTTACTAGTATGATTTTCCCATGCGATGATTTACCCATTTATGATGAGTTTGATGATTGCCATGAGGAGTCTATTAGTTGTGATGCCTTGTTGCATAGGATTTCTTGTGATAATTCTCTTGGTCACATCATGTTTGACAATCTACTTGACTTGTCATATGCTATGCATGAGATCAACAATATGTCCAACTTGCAATCTCATCGTAGTAACTTTGCATATGCCATTAAAATTAACCCAATTTGCACATATGGCATAGATGACAAGCCCATGCTTATTGACATTTGCTTTTCTTGTGATGATATTGATATGCTCCCTTTACATCATGTCAATCATATGCCATGCCATGACCACCTAGCTTCGGACATGCATTGTTTGCCATGTTGTCAATTTTCTCCATGTAATGCTTCCAATATTGCTATTGAGGAGACCCCCATAGTTTCCTCATACATGTTAGGAGATTTTGATCCATCCCATCCTTTGCATGATCCCGATAATTGTGTGCACCATATGCTACCCATGAATAAAAATGTTATTGATGTGCCATATACTTGCATGCTCAATTTGTGTCCCCATCGTGTTATACATAACAACTATTCCTTCATGATGGATGACATGTTCATATACCATGCCTCAAATTTCTTTGAGCATTGCTTGTTTTGTGCTAACTCTCACGTGCACATACACATCATGATGGATGATGTGTACATTTACCACGCACACACTTCGTTTCATTTGCCTATTTGTTGTGTAGGTACCCATGCTTACTTGCCAACCTCACAAGCTCACGAGTTGATGAAACGAGCTCTAGAGAGCAATGAAGATGTATGCCACCATGGATTACTTACCCTCCACCCGCCCTCTTTGCGACGAGACTTCGCGCATTTGTTCTACATCGCCCTCACATGGTTATGGGTTATTGTCCATTATATATCCTTTGCCCATATTGCCATGTTCACTTTGCATGATATGCTCACTCCTATGCCTTTACTATGCACTTTTGACCCATGCTTTGCATTACACACGATCCATGATTCTAGTACTTGTATGTGTATTTTCAAGCTTGGTGGAGATATTGCTTGTTATTGACATGTTCCATTTGTGATCCATGCTTATGAGGATACTTTGATATTGCTTTGTGTTCGTGCTTACGATATGTCATGTGCATTGCCTATATCTACTATTTGTTCACATGACATGATTGCCATGATTTCCTCTAGTATGTTGCATCTTCGCACTACTAGTTTGCACGACATGATTGCTACACTTGACTATGTTGCATCACCGATGTTTCATACTTGCTCGTTTCATGCGGTTGATGGCATCTATTTCCATGTTTTTCACATGATTGATATTGCTTCTTGTCATATATCTCCATATGTTGCCTCTCTCATGCTAGATTATTTGCCATGTATTGAGTGCAACAATGATTTTAGTCTTGCTAATGAGATTGCCCCCATAGCTTTCTCCCATATTATTGGAGTTTGTGACATAATTCATGTGACACATGCTTGTATTCCTTCTTTGCACCATATGCCTAGTGCCATGAACATAAAGATTCTTGCATCATATTAATCATGCACTTTTGCTACTAATGGTTATGTGCAAGAGAAGAAAACCATCATGATGGATGATGTGTTTATCTACCATGTACATACGTTCTTTGCTTTGTTTTGTGCATGTGTAGGATCGTTCGACACTGTGTCCACTTCCACTTCACGTGAGTTGACCATTCGAGCTCTTGAGAGCGAGCCACTTGCGACCGATGTGCTTCTACAACGCATTTTCTACCACTTCGGCATTGTGAAGGACGCACAAGGACATGCGTTCACGGTGATATCCTCCTCTTTCGAGAACCCCAAAACTATGAGCATGAATATTGTGGATCATACTTCATGTGTTGCTTGCACCATGACACTTATTGGTCATCTTCGACCACTTATTTGCACACATGCTAGAGATATTGTTTTCACTCATGATTGCCACATTGCCATGCCTCATGACATATATGCTTTGTGTGTTGCATCAGATATGATTATACCATGCTTGTCCTACATGTTAGATTGCAACAATGTCATTTCTTCACATATGCCATGTCCCATTGATTGCTACATGCTTGACTTGATTGCCTCACACATGATGAACAATTGCTCTTTCTATTGTGTTGAGTGCCACACTATCTTCACTACACCATAGGCACATTATGCTTGGATTGTCTTGCACTTGACCCATTTGTTTAGACACTTCATTTTATTTGGTGTTGTGATTGATTCCTATGCCTACCATCGACCATTTGTTGAGCGCTTGATGCATGCTTGCTATGACAACGAGGAAGATGCTTATTCACTTGTCACACATATTTGCATCTCTACCTCACATTTGCATGCTTGGTCCTATAGATTGCTATTGCTACTTGCCTTTGCGCATGATGCCTTTGATTGTGCTCAATTGATATGCCTACATGACATGCCACTATTCTTTGTCACACCATATGATATGCATGATGACGACAATTGTTGGGTGAATCACCTCTTGAATGCTTGGTTTTGCACTAACGCTAACCACATTTATTTTTCCAAGTGTTTGTTGTCCTTGTTCCTTTTGAAGGAATCACAAGACGGTGCGACATTGGAGAGTGCCCATTTCGAGCATCAAGATGAAGAGCGCCTGGTGATCGTCCACTTCTACACGGCGACTACATTGGAGAGTGCCCATTTCGAGCTTCATGGCAAGGGGGTTACCACAATGGCTAATACGGTCATTACAGAGTGTGAACAGTGACTTGCACCGTCATCACGTTTATCTTCCAACGGGGTAAGACAAACGCATTTAATGCACCGTAAGGTGCTATGTCGAGGAGGCGAGGCCTTGGGCAAAAGATTTGTACCACCGGTCTTGGCGCCCTCCTGTAATTCGACACGTCCCAGGGACGGGTGTCATCAAAGTTAATCTTGGTGTGGCGTGCTGACAAGTGCCGTGGCTGGCCATGTTGACTGCCTGACCACTCGACACCTAGCCCACGAGCCTATCTGGTCGATGGTGAGGTGGAGCGGTAACGGGACAGAACAAGCCTGCTGGCACGGGGCTTGCCGGGCCTTGCTTGCCGGCAAGGGAGCTTGCCGGCAACCATAGCCTTGGTTTTCACCTTGCCGGGGCGAAGCTTGCCGGCAAGAACAGCGTCGATCTTCAGTACTTAGAGTAGTACTTCTGGATGACCTGCCTTGAGGTCTTCTTCACGGTCTTGGTGTTGAGTCTTAAGCTGTAATTATCCTCTACCAGGCCCTTGCCGGAAGGGAGGCCATAACAACCTGTGCACAAGTCTGGGTATGAGGGCACCCATGTCTTAGTATACCGACAGGAGCCCCTGGGCCTGGGCCACACGCGCATGCGAGGCGTCGTTGGGCTAGGCCCGAACAGTGCACAGGCGGCGCGTGGCAAAGGATAACTGTCATAATCTTCTCTTTTACCGCACCCGCCCATGATGCGCATTAAATGCGGGTGTGGGAGAGGTGGAGCGAAGCGGCGGCAGGAAGTGGGGAGTCTGAAAAGCGTAGCCACGTAGGACGGAAAAGAGCCAGCCCTCGCGCCTTCCCCATAAAAAGGAAAAACGTGGAGAGCGCTGCTCATTTTGCCTGACTTCTCGCATCTCCTTCCTCGATTTCTGCCATTAAGGGAGGCGAGGCGGCAGGGAGAGTAATCCCCCTAGTGCGCTATAAGAGAGGGCGGGGGGAGTGGCAATCTTCCCCACCCATCTTCTGCCTCTGCCATTCTCCTCCTCCAACCTTTCATTCATCCTTGCTTTCCTTGAGGCCTACCGCCGCGATGGCGAGGGGTGGAGGTTGAGCCCACGCATATGCTTCCGCCTCGAGGGTCCCCTCTCGGGGCCGGACGCGTTCCTCGATGGTCGTCGTGAGCGCCAGCCCTAGCGCCCACAGCAGAGCCACCTCCCGCGGCCGCGGAGGGCGTGGTTCTCATGGACGAGGCGGGCGTGGCGGACGTGGCGGGGCAGCTGCCCTTCCCCCCCAGGCGGAAGCCCGCACGACGGTTGTGGCGCAGCAGTCCCACACGGCGGTGGCGGCGCACGAGTTCGCAGTTGGCTCCGGCTCCCGGATCCCTTTGCGAGGGTGATTGAGAGCAGCAGGCCCTCGGGCCTGTGGCTACAGGCGGATGGCTGCTGCAACGGCCCCTCCTGGGTGGCGGCAGAGTTCTCCACCGCCGGCTCTCTGTTCTTGACGCGGGGGTGGAAGTCATTTGCCCGCTCCCGTGGTCTAGGGCCGGGGCAGCTTCTCCAATTTAGGTACGGCGGAGCTGCCACACTCTTCGTGAAGTTCTTCGGGGTCTCTGGTGGCCACATCGAATGCTGCGCGGAAAGTGAGAGCAGCAGCAGCAGCACCGACTCCAGCAGCGAGAGCGAGAGCGAGAGCGACGAAAGCTCCTCGTGTATCAAGAGCGAAGGCGACGACTCCGACTAGGCGCATAGTATTGCCCCAGTCGAGCCTTGAAGGTGAGCCGTGCTCCACCTAGGCTCCTCTGTTTACCTCCTGTATCAAAACCAATGTAGCCCCGTGGGGGCATGGAAGATAACTTTTGTATCTAAATGTTTAACAGTTGCTGTAATCCATACTTTTAATGGACGTATGCATGTTGTTCTCCTTATTCCATTCCGTCTTTGCATGATTTTCCGTACCCTACGCTTACCGAAGACTTGCCGGGCTGCACACCCTTACCGCAAGTACCCGAGGAACAAGTCCTTAGCAGCTTGCCGGAAGTGTCGCTGCCGGCAAGATCATGCTTGCCGATCACAATGCAGCTACTTAGGTTGCCGAGCGGACTCGAAGCAAAGTAAGAGCGCAGTCGATTATGGCAAGGTTCCTTAGCGTGCAAGTTTTTCATACAAAGGCCAGAATCGGTCAAGGAGAGCCATAACTACAACAAACAATTTATTTCAAAGTTTTGCAACTTAGCTCATTCCTTGCTATACTTCTTGCTGTAGGGCGATATCTTGAATGCGTCCTTTGGTATCCATGACCGTCACTCTCCCCGGGAAGCTTGTACGTGAGGAATCTTCCTTCCTTTAGGAAAAAGAAAGAAGAGAAAAGAGGAGACTGGAACCTTGACGGTTCGTTAACCACCTTATGCAAGGCAAAGACTGTAACACAAGACTACATGCAACACATAAATAAATATGCATTTGGACAAATAGTTGCGAAACTCTTAGTTTTATTTATTGTGCACGGGATCTGTGCCCGGCTTTGTACAAAGGTTTACATGCCTTGACGGCAAACTTGTACAAAATAGGTTGCCAGGCAGCCTGGCAACCGGGCCTTATGGGTAGAACTTACGAAGATGCTCAATATTCCATGAGTTAAGCACCGGAGTGCCATCTTCGGTCTCTAGGCGGACTGCGTCGGGCCTAGAGACTCGTACTACCCGGTAAGGGACCTCCCACTTCGGCGTCAACTTGTTTTTACCCTTCGTGGATTGAATCTGACGAAGAACAAGGTTGCCTTCCTCAAGGTTCCTGGCATTCACTTTGCGGCTATGGTAGCGGCGCAAAGCTTGCTGGTACCGTGCAGCACGAACAACAGCCTGAAAACGATCTTCCTCAAGGAGCATGGCATCGTCATGCCGCAGCTCATCTTGGTCCTTCTCATCGAAGGCCAAGACTCGAGGTGACCCGTATTTGAGTTCTGTGGGGAGTTCCGCTTCTGCACCATACACAAGGGAGAAGGGTGTCTGGCCAGTGGCTCGATTTGGTGTCGTTCTGATTGACCAAAGAATCGCCGGCAATTCTTCCACCCAGTGCCTTCCACACTGGTGCAGCTTGTCGAAAGTCCTAGTCTTTAGACCACGCATCACTTCTGCATTTGCCCTCTCTACTTGCCCATTGCTTCTTGGGTGAGCAACGGAGGCATAGCAGATCTTATTTCCAAGTTCCTGGCAATATGCTGTGAAGGCGCGGCTCGTGAATTGGGTGCCGTTGTCGGTAATGATCCTGTTGGGTACACCAAAACGGGTAACTAATCCTTTGAGGAACTTGATAGCTGACTGTGCCGTCACCTTTCTCACTGGCTCTACTTCAGGCCACTTTGTAAACTTGTCGATTGCAACATACAAGAATTCAAAGCCCCCTGTAGCACGGGGGAAGGGGCCGACGATGTCGAGCCCCCAGACTAAGAAGGGCCAGGAAAGAGGGATGGTTTGGAGGGCTTGAGCTGGTTGGTGGATGTCCTTGGAGTGGAACTAGCATGCTTCGCACCTGATAACCACCGCCAAGGCATCTTGAAGGGCTATCGGCCAGTAGAATCCTTGACGGAACGCCTTGCCGACAAGTGCGCGTGACCCAATATGAGATCCGCACATCCCTTCATGTATCTCTTCCAACAGCCTTTGTCCATCTTCCCGGGAGATGCATTTCAATTTTACCTCATTAGGTCTCTTCCTGTACAAGGTGTTGTCAATAAACTTATGCATCCTTGATTGACGTGTTGGGGAACGTTGCATGGAAAACAAAAAAAATTCTACACACACGCAAGATCTATCCATGGAGATGCATAGCTACGAGAGGGGGAGTGTGTCTACGTACCCTCCTGGCCCAATAAGGCCAGGGCGCCTCCCCTTAGCCCATGCCAGCCCTTGGGACGTGGTGGACCCACTTGCGGACTTCCGGACTCCTCCGGAATCCTCCGGAACCTTCTGGAAGCTTCCCGGTACAATACCGAAAAAACTGCACCTTTTTCCGGAACCCAAAATATGACTTCCCATATATAAATATTTACCTCTCGACCATTCCGAGACTCCTCGTGACGTCCGGGATCTCATCCGGGACTCCGAACAACATTCGGTTACCAATTCACATAACTCATATAACACTATATCGTCAACGAACGTTAAGCGTGCGGACCCTACGGGTTCGGGAATGATGTAGACATGACTGAGACGCCTCTTCAGTCAATAACAAATAGCGGAACCTGGATGCTCATATTGGTTCCTACATATTCCACGAAGATCTTATCGGTCGAACCGCAATGACAACATACGTAATTCCCTTTGTCCGTCGGTATGTTACTTGCCCGAGATTCGATCGTCGGTATCTCCATACCTAGTTCAATCTCGTTACCGGCAAGTCTCTTTACTCGTTCCGTAATACATCATCTCGTAACTAACTCCTTAGTCACTTTGCTTGCAAGCTTCTTATGATGTGCATTACCGAGAGGGCCCAGAGATACCTCTCCGAAACACGGAGTGACAAATCCCAGTCTCGATCCATGCCAACTCAACGGACACCTTCGGAGATACCTGTAGAGCATCTTTATGATCACCCAGTTACGTTGTGACGTTTGATAGCACACAAGGTATTCCTCCGGTATCCGGGAGTTGCATGATCTCATGGTCTGAGGAACATGTATTTGACATTCAAGAAAGCAGTAGCAATAAACAGAACGATCATATGCTAAGCTAACGGATGGGTCTTGTCCATCACATCATTCTCCTAATGATGTGATCCCGTTATCAAATGACAACTCATGTCTATGGTTAGGAAACCTTAACCATCTTTGATCAACGAGCTAGTCTAGTAGAGGCTCACTAGGGACACGGTATTTGTTTATGTATTCACACATGTATTTAAGTTTCCGGTCAATACAATTCTAGCATGAATAATAAACCTTTATCATGAACAAGGAAATATAAAATAATAACAACTTTATTATTGCCTCTAGGGCATATTTCCATCAGTCTCCTAGTTGCACTAGAGTCAATAATCTAGATTACATAGTAAGGAATCTAACACCCATGGAGTCTTGGTGCTGATCATGTTTTGCTCGTGGAAGAGGCTTAGTCAACGGGTCTGCCACATTCAGATCTGTGTGTACTTTGCAAATTTCTATGTCTCCATCCTTGACATATCCACGAATGGAGTTGAAGCGTCTCTTGATGTGTTTGGTCTTCTTGTGAAACCTGAGCTCCTTGGCTATGGCAATTGCTCCAGTGTTGTCACAAAAGATTGTCATTGGACCCGATGCACTAGGTATTACACCTAGATCGGATATGAACTCCTTCATCCAGACTCCTTCATGTGCTGCTTCCGAAGCAGCTATGTATTCCGCTTCACACGTAGATCCCGCCATGACGCTCTGCTTGGAACTGCACCAACTGACAGCTCCACCATTTAATATAAATACGTATCCGGTTTGTGACTTAGAGTCATCCGGATCAGTGTCGAAGCTTGCATCGACGTAACCCTTTACGACGAGCTCTTCGTCACCTCCATAAACGAGAAACATGTCCTTGGTCCTTTTCAGGTACTTCAGGATATTCTTGACCGCTGTCCAGTGATCCACTCCTGGATTACTCTGGTACCTCCCTGCCAAACTTATGGCAAGGCACACATCAGGTCTGGTACACAGCATGGCATACATAATAGAACCTATGGCTGAGGCATAGGGAATGACTTTCATTTTCTCTATATCTTCTACCGTGGTCGGGCATTGAGTCTGACTCAACTTCACACCTTGCAAGACAGGCAAGAACCCTTTCTTTGACTGATCCATTTTGAACTTCTTCAAAACTTTGTCAAGGTATGTGCTTTGTGAAAGTCCTATCAAGCGTCTTGATCTATCCCTATAGATCTTGATGCCCAATATATAAGCAGCTTCACCGAGGTCTTTCATTGAAAAATTCTTATTCAAGTATCCCTTTATGCCATCCAGAAATTCTATATCATTTACAATCAACAATATGTCATCCACATATAATATTAGAAATGCTACAGAGCTCCCACTCACTTTCTTGTAAATACAGGCTTCACCGTAAGTCTGTACAAAACCATATGCTTTGATCACCTCATCAAAGCGTATATTCCAACTCCGAGATGCTTGCACCAGTCCATAGATGGATCGCTGGAGCTTGCACACTTTGTTAGCACCCTTAGGATCGACAAAACCTTCTGGTTGCATCATATACAACTCTTCTTTGAGAAAACCATTAAGGAATGCAGTTTTGACATCCATTTGCCAGATTTCATAATCATAAAATGCGGCAATTGCTAACATGATTCAGACAGACTTAAGCATCGCTACGGGTGAGAAAGCCTCATCGTAGTCAACCCCTTGAACTTGTCGAAAACCTTTCGTGACAAGTCAAGCTTTGTAGACAGTGATATTACCATCAGCATCCGTCTTCCTCTTAAAAATCCATTTATTCTCAATGGCTTGCCGATCATCGGGCAAGTCCACCAAAGTCCACACTTTGTTCTCATACATGGATCCTATCTCAGATTTCATGGCCTCAAGCCATTTGTCGGAATCCGGGCTTATCATAGCTTCTTCATAGTTCGTAGGTTCACTGTTGTCTAACAACATAACTTCCAGAACAGGATTACCGTACCACTCTGGTGTGGAACGTACTCTGGTCGACCTACGAAGTTCAGTAGTAACTTGATCTGAAGTTTCATGATCTTTATCATTATCTTCCTCTCTTATTGGTGTAGGCATCACGGGAACGGTTTTCTCTGATGAGCTACTTTCCAATTCGAGAGAAGGTACAATTACCTCATCAAGTTCTACTTTCCTCCCACTCACTTCTTTCGAGAGAAACTCCTTCTCTAGAAAGGACCCATTCTTGGCAACAAAGACCTTGCCTTCGGATCTGTGGTAGAAGGTGTACCCAATTGTTTCTTTAGGGTATCCTATGAAGACGCACTTCTCCGCTTTGGGTTCGAGCTTATCAGGTTGAAGCTTTTTCACATAAGCATCGCGTCCCCAAACTTTAAGAAACGACAGCTTAGGTTTCTTGCCAAACCATAGTTCATATGCTGTCATCTCAACGGATTTAGACGGTGCCCTATTTAACGTGAATGCAGCTGTCTCTAATGCATAACCCCAAAACAATAGTGGCAAATCGGTAAGAGACATCATAGAACGCACCATATCCAATAAAGTACGGTTACGACGTTCGGACACACCATTACGCTGTGGTGTTCCAGGTGGCGTGAGTTGTGAAATAATTCCACATTTTCTTAAATGAAGGCCAAACTCGTAACTCAAATATTCGCCTCCGCGATCAGATCGTAGAAACTTTATTTTCTTGTTACGATGATTCTCTACTTCACTCTGAAATTCTTTGAACTTTTCAAATGTTTCAGACTTGTGTTTCATCAAGTAGATATACCCATATCTACTCAAATCATCTGTGAAGGTTAGAAAATAACGATACCCGCTGCGTGCTTCAACATTCATCAGACCGCATACATCGGTATGTATTATTTCCAACAAATCAGTAGCTCGCTCCATTGTTCCGGAGAACAGAGTTTTAGTCATCTTGCCCATGAGGCATGGTTCACAAGTATCAAATGATTCATAATCAAGAGATTCCAAAAGTCCATCCGCATGGAGTTTCTTCATGCGCTTTACACCAATATGACCTAAACGGCAGTGCCACAAGTATGTTGCACTATCATTATCAACTTTGCATCTTTTGGCATCAATATTATGAATATGTGTATCACTACGATCGAGATTCAACAAGAATAGACCATTCACAAAAGGTGCGTGACCATAAAAGATGTTACTCATATAAATAGAACAACCATTATTCTCTGACTTAAATGAATAACCGTCTCGCAATAAACAAGATCCAGATATAATGTTCATGCTCAACGCTGGCACCAAATAACAATTATTGAGGTCTAAAACTAATCCCGAAGGTAGATGTAGAGGTAGCGTGCCGACGGCGATCACATCAACCTTGGAACCATTCCCGACGCGCATCGTCACCTCGTCCTTAGCCAATCTTCGCTTATTCCGTAGCTCCTGTTTCGAGTTACAAATATGAGCAACCGAACCAGTATCAAATACCCAGGCGCTACTGCGAGCATTAGTGAGGAACACATCAATAACATGTATATGAAATATACCTTTGCTCACTTTGCCATCCTTCTTATCCGCCAAATACTTGGGGCAGTACCGCTTCCAGTGACCAGTCCCTTTGCAGTAGAAGCACTCTGTTTCAGGCCTGGGTCCAGCTTTGGGTTTCTTCGTGGGAGCAGCAACTTGCTTGACGTTCTTCTTGAAGTTCCCCTTCTTTCCCTTGCCCTTTTTCTTGAAACTAGTGGTTTTGTTAACCATCAACACTTGATGCTCCTTCTTGATTTCTACCTCCGCTGATTTCAGCATCGCGAAGAGCTCGGGAATTGTCTTCTCCATTCCTTGCATATTATAGTTCATCACGAAGCCTTTATAGCTTGGTGGCAGTGACTGAAGAACTCTGTCAATAACACTCTCAACCGGAAGATCAATTCCTAGCTGAGTCAAGTGGTTGTGGTACCCAGACATTCTGAGTATGTGTTCACAGACAGAACTGTTCTCCTCCATCTTACAGCTAAAGAACTTGTTGGAGACTTCATATCTCTCAACCCGAGCATTAGCTTGAAATATCAATTTCAGCTCTTGGAACATCTCATATGCTCCGTGGCGTTCAAAACGCTTTTGCAGTCCCGGTTCTAAGCCATAGAGCATGGCACACTGAACTATCGAGTAGTCATCAGATCGAGCCTGCCAGGCGTTCACAACGTCTGCAGTAGCTCCTGCAACAGGTCCATCACCTAGCGGTGCATCAAGGACATAATTCTTCTGTGCAGCAATGAGGATAATCCTCAAGTTACGGACCCAGTCCGTGTAGTTGCTACCATCATCTTTCAACTTAGCTTTCTCTAGGAACGCATTAAAATTCAACGGAACAGTAGCACGGGCCATTTATCTACAACATAGATATGCAAAGAAACTATCAAGACTAAGTTCATGATAAATTAAGTTCAATTAATCAAATTACTAATGAACTCCCACTTAAATTAACATCCCTTAAGTTAACTAAGTGATACATGATCCAAATCAACTAGCCCATGTCCGATCATCACATGAGATGGGATAGTCATCAATGGTGAACATCTCCATGTTGATCATATCTACTATATGACTCATGTTCGACCTTTCGGTCTCCAGTGTTCCGAGACCATGTCTGTACATGCTAGGCTCATCAAGTTTAACCCAAGTATTCTGCTTGTGTAAAACTAGCTTACACCCGTTGTATGTGAACGTAGAATCTATCACACCCGATCATCACGAGGTGCTTCGAAACGACGAACTTTAGCAACGGTGCATACTCGGGGAGAACACTTTTATCTTGAAATTTAGTGAAGGGGTCATCTTATAATGCTACCGCCGTTCTAAGCAAAATAAGATGCATAAAGGATAAACATCACATGCAATCAAAATATGTGACATGATATGGCCATCATCTTGTGCTTTTGATCTCCATCTCCAAAGCATCGTCATGATCTCCATCGTCACCGGCTCGACACCTTGATCTCCATCGTTGCGTCGTGGTCGTCTCGCCAACTATTGCTTCTACAACTATTGCTAATGCATAGCGATAAAGTAAAGCAATTACATGGCGCTTGCATTTCATACAATAAAGAGACAACCATAAGGCTCCTGCCGGTTGCCGATAAATTACAAAACATGATCATCTCATACAATAACGTATATCACATCATGTCTTGACCATATCACATCACAGCATACCCTGCAAAAACAAGTTAGACGTCCTCTACTTTGTTGTTGCAAGTTTTACGTGGCTGCTACGGGCTTCTAGCAAGAACCGTTCTTACCTACGGCAGAAAACCACAACGGTGATTTATCAAGTTTGTTGTTTTAACCTTCAACAAGGACCGGCCACAGTCAAATTCGATTCAACTAAAGTAGGAGAAACAGACACCCGCCAGCCACCTTTATGCAAAACAAGTTGCATGTCTGTCGGTGGAACCGGTCTCATGTACGTGGACATGTAAGGTTGGTCCGGGCCGCTTCATCTTACAATACCGCCGAATCAAAATAAGACGTTGGTGGTAAGTAGTATGACGATCACCGCCCACAACTCTTTGTGTTCTACTCGTGCATATCATCTACGCATAGACCTGGCTCATGATGCCACTGTTGGGGAACGTTGCATGGAAAACAAAAAAAATTCTACGCACACGCAAGATCTATCCATGGAGATGCATAGCTACGAGAGGGGGAGTGTGTCTACGTACCCTCGTAGACCGTAAACGGAAGCGTTAGAACAACGCGGTTGATGTCGTCGAACAACTTCACGATCCAACCAACCGAGCACCGAACGTACGGCACCTCCGCGTTCAGCACACGTTCAGCTCGGTGACGTCCTCGACTTCTTGATCCAGCAAGACGGCGAGGTAGTGGATGAGTTCCGGCAGCATGACGGCGTGGTGACGGTGATGGTGATGCTATCTCCACAGGGCTTCGCCCAAGCACTGCGAAAATATGACCGAGGGACGGAACTGTGGAGGGGGGCGCCGCACACGGCTAAGACAATGTTGTGTTCTCCTTTGGGGCGCCCCCTCTCCTCTATTTATATATGTGTAGGGGCTTGGAGTAGAAGGAATAGTGCCACGTGAATAGTAACCGTGAATAGTACACACGTGGACTTGGACTCCAAAGTCCAATCCTATTCCTACTAGGACTCTCCCTTTTTCCTTCCCTAGCTGCGTGGGCTTTTGAGGACTTGGTGCGCCTGGCCCAATAAGGCCAGGGTGCCTCCCCTTAGCCCATGTCAGCCCTTGGGACGTGGTGGACCCACTTGCGGACTTCCGGACTCCTCCGGAATCCTCCGGAACCTTCTGGAAGCTTCCCGGTACAATACCGAAAAAATTGCACCTTTTTCCGGAACCCAAAATATGACTTCCCATATATAAATCTTTACCTCTCGACCATTACGAGACTCCTCGTGACGTCTAGGATCTCATCTGGGACTCCGAACAACATTCGGTTACCAATTCACATAACTCATATAACACTATATCGTCAACGAACGTTAAGCGTGCGGACCCTACGGGTTCGGGAATGATGTAGACATGACTGAGACACCTCTCCGGTCAATAACCAATAGCGGAAACTAGATGCTCATATTGGTTCCTACATATTCCACGAAGATCTTATCGGTCGAACCGCAATGACAACATACGTAATTCCCTTTGTCCGTCGGTATGTTACTTGCCCGAGATTCGATCGTCGGTATCTCCATACCTAGTTCAATCTCGTTACCGGCAAGTCTCTTTACTCGTTCCGTAATACATCATCCCGTAACTAACTCCTTAGTCACTTTGCTTGCAAGCTTCTTATGATGTGCATTACCGAGAGGGCCCAGAGATACCTCTCCGAAACACGGAGTGACAAATCCCAGTCTCGATCCATGCCAACTCAATGGACACCTTCGGAGATACCTGTAGAGCATATTTATGATCACCCAGTTATGTTGTGACGTTTGATAGCACACAAGGTATTCCTCTGGTATCCGGGAATTGCATGATCTCATGGTCTGAGGAACATGTATTTGACATTCAAGAAAGCAGTAGCAATAAACAGAACGATCATATGCTAAGCTAACGGATGGGTCTTATCCATCACATCATTCTCCTAATGATGTGATCCCATTATCAAATGACAACTCATGTCTATGGTTAGGAAACCTTAACCATCTTTGATCAACGAGCTAGTCTAGTAGAGGCTCACTAGGGACACGGTATTTGTTTATGTATTCACACATGTATTTAAGTTTCCGGTCAATACAATTCTAGCATGAATAATAAACCTTTATCATGAACAAGGAAATATAAAATAATAACAACTTTATTATTGCCTCTAGGGCATATTTCCATCATGACGGGCCACTCTTTCTGCATCTTCTTGCTCATCGGGAAGGTCTCCTATCTCGAGGAATTGGACAATCTGCTACGCCCATGCCGGAGCTTGTGGCTCGACGACAAGGACTAAAGGCATTTCTTCGTCTACGGGAGCACTTGCTTCGACAGCAAGGATCTGGCTTGCCGGATGTTGCGGCTCACCGGCAAAGGGTGGCTTGTCGGTGGTATCTGCTTTCTTGGCGGCTACGGGTAGCTCTGCCGGAAAGTAACCATCAACATCTTGTTTTATTTTCTTCGCCAGCTTCGATGGTGTAATGGATGGCTGAGTTAGTTGGAGCACAAAAGTTCCTGGTTCCACAGGCATCTTTTGGGCGGCAAGCTTTGAGAGGTCGTCGGTAATCTCATTCCGGGCACGAGGAACGTGCTCTGCTTGCAGACCGTCAAAGTGCTCTTCCAACTTTCTCACTTCATCGACATATGCCTCCATCAAAGGGCTTTGGTAATCTTTGTTGACCTGCCTCACCACAAGCTGCGAGTCACCTCTGATAATCAGTTTCCGGATACCGAGGTCGATTGCAATGCGCAGATCGGCAAGCAAATCCTCGTACTCAGCAGTGTTGTTGGTGGCCTGCTCCCTGGGGAAGTGCATCTGGACCACGTACTTGAGGTGCTCTCCGGTGGGTGCGATCAGCAGCACACCGGCACCGGCGCCTTTCAGCGTGAAAGCACCGTCAAAGTACATGACCCAATCATCAACTATTTCCTTGCCGGGGAGAGAGGTCTCTGGTTTTTCTTCATCTGGCGTTGGAGTCCATTCTGCAATGAACTCCGCCAAGGCTCTACTCTAGATCGTTGAGGTGCTCTCAAATCTCAGATCAAAACTTGATAACTCCAGCGCCCACTCCACAATCCTTCCGGTTGCCTCTGGATTTCTCAAGATGCGTTGCAACGGAAAGCAAGTGTTGACACTAGATTTTTGGATGGTCAAGAACCCAATTAAGATGGCCTCAAATGGAGAACCGATCTACATGAAAAAGTTCCGTATTGTCGACATAAACATCTTTGAAGTTTGGGTCATCACCATCCGATCTCATCTCAAGGGCCGAAGTTGTGCTAGAAATACTAGGATTTTGTATGCAGAATACTGTTCGGCCAATTAGGCCTCCAAGACAGCCTCGTATGGGAAAATTTTATACACGAATTATCTTCGTCTCGTCGAATCGTTGGATTTTGATATAAAAATCGTCTCAATCCAAGGTCGTATTTAAAAGTTAGAGCCACCTGAGTGCGGCCCTGTCACGAGCCAAAAGTGGCGCGCCCCATCAGACACTCATATAGTTGATGTCTGATGGGTAGCGCCAGTAATTGTCTGTTTTGCGCGAGTGATTCGTCCCTGAAGATGGCCTCGAATCGAAAAATGTTCAACATGAAAGTTGTTCATCTCGTCGAAACGGTTAAATGTGCTTTTTACATGATTTTGATCTGAGGTCGTTTACTACCCCAAAAATGACCCGCAAGGTGCAGCCAATTTTTAGACCGAACAGTTTTGGAAAGTTCGGATCAAACCATCTGAATTGGACCCAAATTAGGGTTTTGGACGTGAATCCAAGCCTTTTCCTTGCACGGGAAGTCCAGCCGCCTCTAATATACCTAGGAGGTGACGGCCGATTGAACAACCACACACAATCGACAAAATCAATCTACTACTTTTTCGTGTTCATCTACTTTTTATCTTCTCCCTTGTTCTTCTTCTTCTCGTTCTTCGTTCGTTCTTCGTGAAGGAGGGCAGCAATCCACGAGGCCCTAGGGGCGATCAGGTCAACCTAGGGCAGCTCATAGCTACCGCGCGTCCAGACAGGGTCCCTTCCGGACGCGTGGGGTTTCGGGTCTTCAAAAGCGCCTGCCGGCTGTCCCGCGTATCGCGCTGTCGGTCGGGTCTCCTTCGACGTGAGCTGCGGTGCATCACCCCCGGCGTCGAGGGTACACGTGACGTGTTC
The DNA here is from genome assembly GCA_039707655.1 of Elymus sibiricus. Classification (NCBI taxonomy): domain Eukaryota; kingdom Viridiplantae; phylum Streptophyta; class Magnoliopsida; order Poales; family Poaceae; genus Elymus; species Elymus sibiricus. The sequence goes on from CM077664.1 coordinate 162,930,712, forward strand.
ATGTGCGAACACACTTTTTGGCGACTCCGCTGGGGAGAATCAGCTAATAAGAATAATATTGTCATTGGTGAGCCCAGGAAAAATAAGGAGAGCGACAAGGTCTTGGGGAGACAAGTTGTGCTTGACAAGCAACCCGGTGGCAAGGAGATAATTAAGATCACCATCAAGAATCCTACACTCGGGGGGCAATCACAGGTGCAAGAGAACACTCATGTCAAATTTGTTAAGCCCAAGAGTCCAGAGGTTGGCAAGTGGAAGACGAATGAAGCTAAAGTGCAGCGCAAGAGAATCAAGCCAACTTTTGATATGTTGCTGTCCAAATATGCCAATCAAGTGACCGGTTATAGCTCTAACCGGTCATCAAATTTGAAGCGCTCAAGATCACCTTCGAGGAAAGAATTTCAGCATCACACAAGGCCATATGGGTCGTGGGCACCAAGACCATGGATGGCACCGCCCCCCTATGTGCCATACTACATGGGAGAGTTCAATGGAGGATGGGGCAGCCCCCAATGGTCCCTTATGCTTTTCATCCGGGGTGGGCAGAACCAAGGAGGCCCGTTCGTGAGAGGCTTTCTTATCCCACACGAGGCCATTTGAACAACGGTGTCAATCGGCCAATGCAAGATAATCAAGAAAGGGTCAGCAAGCAAGTGTGGCATGCTAAATCACCAAGTGCTGAAATTTCAGAGCCTAGCAAGCAAAAAGAGAAGAGTACTAGTGCTGAAACTATTATGATAGGCACTAAAGAATTAACAATCAAAGAGCCGATTATTGTTGATAATCCGGCTGATTCTAATAAAGATGTGGCTGTTGTCCAGCAAGGTCCCATGGCTAATGATCATGAAGCTAGCACAAGCAAGGCCAAGCCGAGGGATCCAAAATATACTCAGCCTAAGTGGTGTCCTCCCGGTCTGACCAAGGCACAAAAAAGAAGATTGCAGCGCATGAGGAGCCATGAGAAGGAGGAACAAGAAGCAGAGAAGCAAAGGGATAAATTGTTCAATGAAACCCGTCCCATGGTGCCCCCAAAACAAGTGTGGAAGCCTAAGCAAAAGGAAAACGTAGCAGCTTCTGCATTGATCATAGCAACACCTACACCACCAACGAAGGACGATGCGGCTACTATTACATCGTCCACTTCACCTATTACTTCCTATTCACTTGGAGATATTTCGGAGTCGGTGGACATGCTTGAGGAAGGAGCTGAAATGCATGATTATTTGTCTACACCGGTTCATGAAGGTATGGATATTAATATGGTGTATTACTTACCCGCTGAATTTCGTGCTATAGATGAAGAAGGGGAAGTAGCTCAGCTAGATTTTGGTCCTAAAAATGCTATATTCGAGAAGCCAAAAAAACCAGTGACGCACTTGAAGCCATTGTTCCTCAAAGGTCATATTAATGGATCGCCGGTTGCTAGAATGCTTGTCGATGATGGTGCTGTGGTGAATCTTATGCCATATTCGGTCTTCAAAAAATTGGGGCTGCGCGATGAAGAGTTAATAAAGACCAACATGGTGCTTAATGGATTTGAAGGCAAAGAGAAAACTGAAGCCAAAGGTGTAATGTATGTGGAGCTTACGGTGGGAAGCAAAACTTTGGCTACCGCATTCTTTGTCGCCGAGGTGCAAGGTAACTACAATGTGATATTAGGTCGCGATTGGGTTCATGCAAACCAATGTGTGCCATCTACTATGCACCAGTTTTTAATTCAATGGGTTGATGATGAAGTGGAAGTCATTCATGCGGATAATTCGGCTTGTGTTGCTTTGGCCGATGCATCGGTGGATTGGCAACATCCCAATGCTACTTGCTTGACTGGGCGCGACTTATTGGAATTTGATTTTCTTAGCGCTACAAAAAGTGGTTTCGTGCCCGTTTCTTTAAAGCCGGTTGCAAAAGCGTCTCCAATGAGAACGATATGTATGAGTCTATAGAAGAGTTAGACGATATGGATAAATTAGGACAAGGTTTTACATCGGCCGATCCATTAGAGGAGATAGATATAGGGGATGGTTCAATTCCTAGGCCGACATTTGTAAACAAAAATTTGAGAGCCAATTATAAAGCTAAGTTAATCGAGTTGTTGAAAGAATATGTTTGTTGCTTTGCATGGGAATATCATGAAATGCCGGGTTTAATCCGAGAGCTAGTGGAGCATCGGTTGCCTATAAAGGCCGGTTTTAGACCTTACAAACAAACGGCCAGAAGGTTTAATCCTAAAATATATGACCGGATCAAGAAAGAGATCGGTCTGTTGCTTAAAGCTAATTTTATTAGACCTTGCAGGTATGCCGAGTGGATTTCTAACATTGTACTAGTGGAGAAGAAAGGATCCGGCAAGTTAAGGGTATGCATTGATTTCAGAGATTTGAATAGGGCTACACCCAAAGATGAGTATCCCATGCCCATAGCCGATATGCTTATTAATGATGCTTCTGGACATAAGGTCATTAGCTTTCTTGATGGTAATGCGGGGTATAACCAAATTTTTATGGCCGAAGAGGACATGTCCAAAACGGCTTTCCGATGCCCTGGTTTCCTTGGTTTATTCGAGTGGACAGTGATGACCTTTGGATTAAAAAATGCTGGCGCCACATATCAAAGGCCTATGAATTTAATTTTTCACGACTTACTCGGCGTTATACTTGAAGTCTATATTGATGATATTGTTGTCAAATCGGATGCTTTTGAGTCTCACTTGGCCGATTTGCGTTTAGCTTTTGAAAGGATGAAAAAATATGGACTAAAAATGAATCCTCTGAAGTGTGCCTTTGGTGTATCGTCTGGAAAGTTTTTGGGTTTCATTATTCATGAAGATGGCGTGGAGATTGATCCCAAAAAGATAGAAGCTATACATAAAGTAGAGGCTCCAACATGCAAGAGAGATATGCAAAAGTTCCTTGGCAAGGTTAATTATTTGAGAAGGTTCATAGCTAATTTGTCGGGGAAGGTTGATGCATTCACTCCTATCCTTCGGTTAAAGAATGATGTTGATTTTACTTGGGGGGCAAAACAGCAAGAAGCATTTGATATGATCAAGAATTATTTGTGCACTCCTCCGGTGATGAAAGCGCCTAACCATAGGGAGCCCTTTAGGCTTTACATTACAGCAGAGGAAGGTGTAATTGGCGCTATTTTGACTCAAGAGACCGAAGGAAAACAGCATGCTATTACATATTTGAGTCGACGCTTATTGGACGCCGAGACAAGGTATACATTTATTGAAAAATTATGCCTTTGTTTATATTATGCTTGCACAAAATTGAGACATTACCTAGTGCCGAGTGCTTGCATAGTAGCTTGTCAAACCGATGTCGTCAAGTACATGTTGCATAGGCCGATTCTTAGTGGTAGAGTTGGCAAGTGGGCTTATGCTTTAATTGAATATGATTTGGCTTATGAATCTCTGAAATCCATGAAAGGCCAAATCATTGCTAATTTTATTGTTGACCATCGGATTAATGACAAGCATGATATTGATATAAACCTTGTCTCGTTAGTACCATGGAGATTATATTTTGATGGTTCAGTTTGTAGCAATGGCCAAGGTGTTGGTATTGTTTATATATCTCCTCATGGTGCTGTTTTTGAAGCCTAATGCCGCTTAGAATATTTTTGCACAAATAATCAAGCCGAATATGAAGCATTGTTATTCGGCTTAGAGATGTTGCTTGCCATAGGTGCTACACATATTGAGGCTTTTGGTGATTCGTTATTAGTGGTGCAACAAATATCCAAAGTCTTTCAATGTTTTGATGAATCACTTAATGTTTATCTTGATAAATGTCTAGATATAATTTCTACTTTGGATTATTTTAGCATTGCTCATATATCTAGACATGACAATTGGAGAGCAAATGAGTTGGCACAACAAGCATCTAGCTATCATGTTGATCATGGCATGTTTCATATTTCTCAAAGGCCGATGTCTAGTCTTGCCAACGTAGGGGAGACCGAACCTGTAACGCCCCGGACACACCCGCCGGTGGTCGTTACTCCTGGCGGGATCTAGACTGGCCCCACAGATCAATACTAGTCTTTCCTGCGCACTTTGTCCTCACTCGTGCGCACCCAGGACCAACTTTCCGGTCGGTCACCCATCCTGAAATTACTCCAAGCTGAGCACACTTAACTTTGGAGTTCTTTCCGAATGGGCTCCCGGAAAAGAAGGAATTCCTTATTGATATGAGTAGTCTATCATCCCTAATAAGCCAGGCTATCACATACACCCCCACTCAGAGGAACCGACGTCCTCGTCGGGCCACATGAGCGTTCCCTCTTGGCACATACGTCTGTGCGAGCAGTCCGGCATATGTGCCATGCCGTGTGCCACGACGGGTCACAAACTGACAAACGTCATGCACAACATGACCGCGCACCTGACCCACAAACATCCGTGTAACCGCGAGGGTCGGCTCTGATACCAACTTGTAACGCCCCGGACACACCCGCCGATGGTCGTTACTCTTAGCGGGATCTAGACTGGCCCCACAGATCAATACTAGTCTTTCCTGCGCACTTTGTCCTCACTCGTGCGCACCCGGGACCAACTTCCCGGTCGGTCACCCATCCTGAAATTACTCCAAGCTGAGCATGCTTAACTTTGGAGTTCTTTCCGAATGGGCACCCGGAAAAGAAGGAATTCCTTATTGATATGAGTAGTCTATCATCCCTAATAAGCCAGGCTATCACAAAACCGGAGCCCACCGTTTCGGCCACTAACAAAAAATTTAATGCAGGAGAAAATCAAGACTGGAGGAAACCCATTATTGATTATTTGTGTGATTCTAGTAAAAGGGTGGACAGGGCCATTCGGCGTATGGCTTTCAAATATACGATGAGAGATGATGATCTTTATCGCCGAACGGTTGATGATGTTCTTTTGAAGTGCTTGGACGAGGACCAAGCGAGAGTTACTATGGGAGAGGTCCATGAAGGAATTTGTGGCACTCATCAGTCGGCCCCCAAGATGAAATGGTTATTGAGACGTGCTGGGTTTTATTGGCCGACGATGATTAATGATTGCTTCAGGTATTATAAAGGATGTGAAGCTTGTCAAAAATTTGGTGATATTCAATTAGCTCCCGCCGCTATGTTACATCCTATTATCAAGCCGTGGCCTTTTAGAGGTTGGGGATTAGACTTTATTGGAGAGATTCATCCTTCTTCTTCAAAGGGGCATCGGTTCGTGTTGGTGGCAACTGACTATTTCACTAAATGGTCTGAAGCAATACCTCTCAAAAATATGACGCATACGGAGGTAATTCAATTCATAACTGAGCACATTATTCATAGATTCGGCATTCCTCAAACATTAACTATGGATCAAGGTTCATCTTTCATGTCACATCAAGTTAGAGAATTTGCCGAATCATATATGATAAAATTGCTCAATTCCTCCCTGTATTATGCCCAAGCCAATGGACAAGCTGAGTCTAGCAATAAAATACTGATCAAGCTCATCAAGAAGAAGATTTAGGATAATCCAAGGAGATGGCATGAGCTATTGTCCGAAGCTTTGTGGGCACACAGAATCTCGAGGCATGGTACTACAAAGGTAACTCCATATGAGCTTGTATATGGTCAAGAGGCCATTTTACCAGTGGAAGTGAATTTGAATGCTTTGAGAATAGCCAAACAAAACGACTTATCGGCGGTAGACTTTTATAACTTTATGATGGACAATATTGATGAAGTCGCCGATAAACGTTTGGCTGCTTTGAAGGCCATAGAGAGAGATAAGTTGAGGGTGGCAAGAGCTTACAATAAGAGGGTCAAATTGAAGAATTTTCAAGTTGGCGATCTCGTGTGGAAGGTGATCCTACCAATTGGTTCAAAAGACAGAAAATTCGGGAAGTGGTCTCCAAGTTGGGAAGGTCCTTTTAAGATTACAAGGGTAGTTCCCGGAAACTCATATTTGGTGGAATCCATACAAGGGACATTATTGCCTCGATCTCTCAATGGCAAATATTTAAAGAAGTACCACCCAAGTGTGTGGCAAGAAGCCTAAATAGGCAACGGCCGATATATAATTATCGCCCTAAGCAAAGACATGGCCAATATATACTTATCGCCCTAAGCACATACAAATGGCCGATGGAGTGTTGACATCGTCCTTAGAACAAGCTTCCTGCAAATTATTTTTCGGCACACAAGCTTTGCCGAAAAACAGGGGGGCATGTGTTGACACCAGATTTTGGCATGGTCAAGAACCCAATTAAGATGGCCTCAAATGGAGAAGTGATCTACATGAAAAAGTTCCGTATTGTCGACATAAACATCTTTGAAGTTTGGGTCATCACCATCCGATCTCATCTCGAGGGCCGAAGTTGTGCTAGAAATACTAGGATTTTGTATGCAGAATACTGTTCGGCCAATTAGGCCTCCAAGACAGCCTCGTATGAGAAAATTTTATACACGAATTATCTTCGTCTCGCCGAATCGGTGGATTTTGATATAAAAATTGTCTCAATCCGAGGTCGTATGTAAAAGTTAGAGCCACCTGAGTGCGGCCCTATCACGAGCCAAAAGTGGCGCGCCCCATCAGACACTCATATAGTTGATGTCTGATGGGTAGCGCCAGTAATTATCTGTTTTGCGCGAGTGATTCGGCCCTGAAGATGGCCTCGAATCGAAAAACGTTCAACATGAAAGTTGTTCGTCTCATCAAAACGGTTAAATTTGCTTTTTACGTGATTTTGATCTTAGGTCGTTTACTACACCAAAAATGACCCGCAAGGTGCAGCCAAATTTTAGACCGAACAGTTTTGGAAAGTTCGGATCAAACCATCCGAATTGGACCCAAATTAGGGTTTTGGACGTGAATCCAAGCCTTTTCCTTGCACGGGAAGTCCAGCCGCCTCTTATATACCTAGGAGGTGACGGCCGATTGAACAACAACACACAATCGACAAAATCAATCTACTACTTTTTCGTGTTCATCTACTTTTTATCTTCTCCCTTGTTCTTCTTCTTCTCGTTCTTCGTTCGTTCTTTGTGAAGGAGGGCAGCAATCCACGAGGCCCTAGGGGCAATCAGGTCGACCTAGAGCAGCTCATAGCTGCCGCGCGTCCAGACGGGGTCCCTCCCAGACGCGTGGGGTTTCGGGTCTTCAAAAGCTCCTGCCGGCTGTCCTGCGTATCACGCTGTCGGTCGGGTCTCCTTCGACGTGAGCTGCGGTGCATCACCCCGGGCGTCGAGGGTACACGTGACGTGTTCGTGTGCGAACTGCAAGTGACAACGGTGACTGGGTGTGCTTGAAAATAATGGCGCAGCTTCCTTGAGCCCATGAGAAGGCCAAAAAGCAACTTTTGCACACCAGAGTACCTTGACCTAGCCCCTTGCAGGAGGGAGCTGACAAAGTAGATTGGGCGCTGCACCATCTTCTTCTTCACAACTTGCTGATCTGGCTGGCTGGCTTGCATAATCTCTATCTTGTCAGCACCTGACCTTGCCGGAGAAGACTTTGCCTTGTCGAGTCGTGGCTCTGCGATTGCTACCTCTTCCTCATCGGCCTCTCTTTCAGCCACAAGTGCAGCACTAACCACTTGATTCGTTGCCGCTAAATATAGCAGCAACGTCTCTTGCGGCCTAGGCGCGACTAGGACTGGCAGAGAGGACAAGTACTCCTTCAAATCTTGGAGTGCGGCCTCCGCTTCCGGAGTCCAGTTTATTGGACCTGCCTTTTTCAATATCTTGAAAAACGGCAAGGCGCGCTCTACTGACTTGGAGATGAACCTGCTGAGGGCGGCAACGCAGCCGGCAAGGCGCCTGACATCCTTGACGCGTCTCGGTGCTTCCATCTGCTCAATTGCTCTGATCTTGTCGGGGTTGGCTTCAATCCCCCTTTGGGACACGAAGAAACCAAGAAGCTTGTCGGATGAAACACCGAACACACACTTCTCGGGGTTGAGCTTCAAGTTAAGATTGCGCAAGTTGGCAAAAGTTTCCTCGAGATCCTGGATCAATGTTGACTTGTCTCTGGTTTTGACCACAATGTCATCCGTATAAGCTTCCACATTTCTGTGCAGCTGTGGCTCAAAACCAATCTGGACTGCTCTAGCAAAGGTCGCTCCGGCACTCTTCAGTCCGAAAGGCATACGCAAAAAGCAGTATGTGCCACATGGAGTGATGAATGCGGTCTTCTCCTCATCTTCCTTGGCCATAAAAATCTGATGATAACCAGAATAGGCGTCAAGGAAAGAGGGTAGGTCACAGTCGGCAGTGGAGTCTATAATCTTGTCAATGCACGACAAAGGGAAAGGGTCCTTGGGACAGGCTTTATTATGTCGGTGAAGTCGATACAAAGCCTCCACTTCCCGTTCGCCTTGCGTACCACCACCGGATTGGCTAAGCACATAGGGTGTAGCACTCCTCTAACCAGGCCTGTTGCTTCTAACTTCTTAATCTCCTCGGCAATGAACTCTTGCCGCTCCAAGGCTTGCTTCCTGATCTTCTGCTTGACGGGCCTTGCATGAGGGTAGACCGCAAGGTGGTGCTCAATTACCTCCCTAGGAACACCGGGGATGTCAGATGCTTGCCAAGCAAATACATCAACATTCGCCCGTAGGAAGGCAACGAGCTCGCTTTCCTGCTTGTCACTGAGAGTGGCACTTATAGAAAAAGTGTCGCTCGTCCCATCTTTTTTCGCAGAGACTTGCTTGGTCGCCGACGTAGAGGCCCTGGCTCTCTTGCTCTTGCCGGTAGAGCTCTCTGGTACATCCTCGACAGGCATGCTGCACTCTGAAGTGCGCATCCCGGAGTCCTTCCCAGAGGTCTTGCCGGTCTTCTTCTTCTTTCCTTCCCCGGGAGCTCTGGCGGCAGGGGCAAGTGCCTCGATGGCAGCTGCTACGGCCGCCTCCCGGTAGAGCTTGTGGGCACAGATGATTGTGTCCTTGTGGTTTGACTTGATGGTGAGGACCCCCATCGGCCCCGGCATCTTGATGATGTTGTACGCATAATGCGACGCGGCCATAAACTTTGCCAGGGCTGGGCGGCCCAGAATCCCATTGTACGGCAACGACATCTTGACGACGTCGAAGGTAATCTTCTCCATCCGATAGTTGAGCTCGCCGCCGAACGTGACCGGCAACGTGACTTGGCCCTTCGGCTTGTTCCTCCTCGGACTGATCCCTTGGAAACTGCCTGTTTCCTCGAGATCCTTGTCGGGGATCTGCAGCCTCTTGGTCACATCTGGAGAGATCAAGTTCAAGCCAGCCCCACCGTCAACCAGCATCTTTGTCACTTTGAGGTTGCGAATTGTTGGTAAGACCAACAACGGCAAACACCCGACCGCAGTGGTGCAATCAGGGTGGTCCTTGGCGTCAAAGATGATGGGCGAGTGCGACCACTTGAGTGACTTCTGTGCCTCCATAACCGATTCTGCTGCGTTGACTTCGCGGATCCACTGCTTTAGTTGCCGGTGCAAGGAGTGCAAAGACGCGCCTCCGTCAACACACATGGCATCCACTACATTTTGGAACTCCTTGCCGGACCCGCCTCCGTCCTCATCACTATCATCCTCTTCTTGCTGGCCCTGAGTAGCCTTCTCTTTTGTCTTCTTGGCCTTGCCGCGGCGGCCTCCGCGGCCACCATGGTCTTGCTTGCTGGACCCACCAGCACCATCTTGGGCCTTCTCCTTATCTCGCTTCTCGTACTCTTGCTTCTGCTTTTCGGCAAGTTGCTCTACTTGCCGGCATTGTTGGAGCTCGTGGCCCTTGGTGCGGTGGATCTTGCAGTACGGCCCACCGGTCTTGCCGGCTTTCTCGCCTACCGCAGCTTCCCGGCAAGCATCGCACCCAGCAACCTCCTTGCCGGGGATGTCTGCCTTCGACTTCTTGGTGGCGTTGGTATCGCCGATTGCGCACATTCGTGTGAAATGCGGCAACAACAGCTGCGGGCTGAACCATTGTATGTACTTGCGGAGGTTCTCTCCATCCCTTTGGGGGATCACCTGCAAATCGTTGGGCTGACCCGGGAGCTTGTGGCCACCCTGGTAAGCGCCAACGAAATGATGGCACAGATCCGCCCAAGAAGAGATGGAGCCCTCAGGTAGGTTCATCAACCACGACCTGACGTTGGGCCGAAGCACCAACGGGAAGTAGTTGGCGAGCACTTTCTCGTCCCATCCCCCGGCAGCCTCCACCGCGATGGTGTAGATGCCAAGGAACTCGGCTGGGTTGAGCGTGCCGTCGTACTTGTCGGGCAGCTCTGGCTTGAAGGCTCGGGTGGACGGCCAACGAACTTGCCGCAGCTCACGAGTAAACGCTGGGCACCCCACATCGTAGGGCAAGTACCCAGCGGCTATCGGAGCGAGCACGTTCACTGCCAGATTGACGACGTGCTTCCCGGCGCCGCTTGATCTTTGTGCGGGCGTCTTCGTCGCACCGCTCGCGGAGCACTTGGCGTTGATCTTGGCGGCACCGCGGATCTGACGAAGCCATGGACAACACGTCATGGTCGTCTGACCGGCGGGGTGGCCGCTGTGACGATGGAGGGTGGCGAGGCGACTGCACCGTCTGCGCGGCGTCTCCGGCAAGGTAGCCAGAGGGTCCTGCCGGCATGGTGGGTGGTCGCCGCGAGGGCCCCATGTCTTGTGTCTTGCCGGGATCGGCAAAACTGATGAGGCTCTGAATGGTGGCTCTCCATTCGTCCATCTTGTTTGGGCTTGGCGGGAAGTTCAAAAGTATCTGAACCCGCGCCATGGCCTCGGCCGCCGTGGTTGGCATGGCTGGGAGCACAGAACGAGGCGTCGCTCGACTCCTGGTGGAGCCAGAAGGAGCTTCGTTATGTCCGTGTCGCCGCGGCTCATGCTCGCCAACTGGTGGACGTGGTGGTGGCGGCGGCGCTCCGTGAGCAATCGAAAGTTGCTGCACGGGGATCCCGTCTTGCGGTCGTCTGGAACCGCCAACAACGTGGGGGAGCGTGTCGTGCCCATCTTGCGATGGTCGCGGTGTATGCCTCCCCGCGCCGTTGTTGGACATCGCCGCTATGTTCTGAGACGTTGCGGCGGCTGGGTTCTGGGTGGTAGCAGTACGAACTATGTTACTATGATGACTGCGCTCACCAGAATGTCTTGGAAGTTGACCGGCTGCGACGTCGCCGGTCCTGTGGCTGGGCACCCGCACCACTTGCGCCTCCTGCGCCGCCCGTCCCAGCCGTAGCGCCCGCACCGGCTGCGCCGCCTGCGACCGCCTGGGAAGGTGGCTTGGACGCGGTAGGAGCCTTCGTGGCTCCACTCTTCTTCTTCGGCGCCATCGACGAAGATGATGAAGTTGGTACTCAGACTACCAAAGAACTGATTTGTGACACACACAACCCCTGCCTGGCGTGCCAAAGATGTTGTGGGAAACGACTATCTATGGGACCGAACGGGTCCCTTTGCGATTCAGCTCAGGGGACGTGCATGGGACAAAGAGCAAGTTTTCAGTAAGTGCAAGAACACATGGGGATTTATCCAGGTTCGGGCCGCTATGAGCGTAAAACCCTACTCCTGCTCTGTGGTTGATCGAATATGAACTCTGGTTACAGGGGGCGCAGTTTTCCGGCAAGGCGCTCGGTAAAATGCAGCTACTGCGTGTAATTGAACTGGGTGTCGACCATTCTCAGGTAGCCGTGGGCCTCCTTTTATAGGTCAAGGGGTTACCACAATGGCTAATACGGTCATTACAGAGTGTGAACAGTGACTTGCATCATCATCACGTTTATCTTCCAACGGGGTAAGACAAACGAATTTAATGCACCGTAAGGTGCTACGTCGGGGAGGCGAGGCCTTGGGCAAAAGATCTGTACCACCGGTCCTGGGGCCCTCCTGTAATTTCGACACATCCCAGGGACGGGTGTCATCAAAGTTAATCTTGGCGTGGCGTGCTGACACGTGCCGTGGCTGGCCATGTTGACTGCCTGCCCGCTCGACACCTAGCCCACGAGCCTATCTGGTCGATGGTGAGGTGGAGCGGTAACGAGACAGAACAAGCCTGCTGGCACGGGACTTGCCGGGCCTTGCTTGCCGGCAAGGGAGCTTGCCGGCAACCATAGCCTTGGTCTTCACCTTGCCGGGGCGAAGCTTGCCGGCAAGAACAGCGTCGATCTCCAGTACTTAGAGTGGTACTTCTCGATGACCTGCCTTGAGATCTTCTTCACGGTCTTGTTGTTGAGTCTTAAGTTGTAATTATCCTCTACCAGGCCCTTGCCAGAAGGGAGGCCATAACTGCGTGTGCACAAGTCTGGATACGAGGGCACCCATGTCTTAGTACACCGACAGTCCACCAGCACCACCATCCATCAGACTATCACACCACACCACCAGCACCCAGCCTCCATCCACCACACCACCAGCACCCAGCCTCCATCCACCAGCGCCACACCACCCAGCCACCCCTCCCTGCTGCTTCCCCTTGCTACTCATGCCCTGGACCAGACAAGGGGATCGTGGAGTCTGATCCCTAGCGAACTCCCCTGCTGCTGCTCTCTTCTCTTACATCTCTGCTGCTCGCCCTCATCCCTCTCTGCTGCTCCTCTTCTCCTCTGCTGAACTGCCGCTGCTCCTAATCTTCTCTGAATCCAGACTATTGCTGCTCCTCACACACTACTGCTGCCGCATCTTACTTCTCTCAACCCTCGCTGTTGCTCCTCTCCTCTCTGTCTTGCTGCTGCTCCTTCTCCAGCCCCTCTCTGCTACTTACTCCCTGCTGCTCATCTCCTTCAACTAGTTGCTGCTGTTATCTCTCTCTCTCTCTCTCTGAAATTTCATGTAACATTTAGATGTGTATGACATTTAATATTCAGATTTGATAAGTGCTAGAATTCCGTGATTGGTTCAGTTTCGTACTTGTAATATTTTTTTATTTTTTTTGTGAATTTCGTACTTGTAATATAATGTCACATATTGTGTGTACTGACTAGTTGACGCCTTGTTACTTTGAGAAATAATTGATCTACTAGATTTTGATTTGTGAATTAGTAATATGCTAGCTCATGTGCTTGTCTACCTTTTGTATTCTGTACTAGTTCTATATGTGTTTTTTTTGTCAACCAGTTGCTTGTAAAAATTCAGTTAACTTGTTGCGATTTTTGTTGAAATTGTTCTATGTGAAGTAAGATGCGTGAACTGGTTAAATTTACAGTGCTAGTTTCTTCCATCTTTTACATGTTAGATAGTTATATATGTGCTTGTCTTTTTAATTCCCTAGCCGTTTGATGTTTGCTTGTGTTAGCATTTTATTTCTCAAGTAAAACGAAAACGCCAAAAAGAAAGTGAGTAAAATCTTAATTTTCCTATGCTGTTTGTCATTTGCTTTGTTGACGATTCTTGTTAATTTTAGTTTTATTTTCTGTTTTCATCACCCAAAATTGTGTGATCTAGCTTTAGTCTTGCACCGTCGCTGATCGCCTAGTCCCTGTGGAGAACACGACATCCGTAGTTTGGGCGAAATATCCCACTGTACTTACAATTGATCATTTTGGCGCCGTTGCCGGGGACTAGAATTGAGCGAGTGTGTGAGGCTATAGACTAGGTTTACTTTAGTCCATCGTTTAATTCACTGTGTATTTCATTTTCAGTGTTTCTTTTATATTTTCCTTGTTGTTGCTTCGGCTTATTAGGATACTAACATTCTCATCAGTGTTTATTGTTTATGAGTGTACGCAGGAAATTTCAAATTTTTGCAGGCTGATTGATAGTTACGCTTTGTCGAGATATGGCATTGCTTCGAGATCTTTGGATGCCAAGCAGTCAGTGCTATTTCTCAGGGCCAATTTGGCCACCTATTGAGGCAGAAAATTTTGAGCTGAAGCCCGGTCTTATAGCTTTGGTCCAACAACATCAGTTTAGAGGATTGCCTACTGAAGACCCTCATGAGCACATACGCAATGTGATGGAGTATTCCAGCACGGTTAAGTATAATGGAGTTTCTCAAGATGTCATCACTTGTAGATTATTCACATTTTCTCTACGAGATGATGCTCGTGCTTGGTATTGCTCATTGCTATCAAGAATATTTAGTTGGGATCAGATGTCAAAAGCATTCTTGGATAAGTACTTTCCCCTTCACAAACAGTCCACAATTCGAGATGAGATCTTCAGCTTTGTTCAGCGTGAAGGTGAGAGCTTGTATGATGCTTGGGAGAGGTACAAAGCCTATTTCAGGAGATGCCCTAATCATGGACTCGAGAGATGGTTAGAGTTGCAGATATTCTATAGAGGATTAACTTTGGACACTCGAGCTTATGTCGATATGGCAGCGGGTGGAGCTATCACAAACAAGACACATGATGATGCTTTTCTGCTAATTGAGAACATGGCTTTCCACCAACTTCAGTGGTACGATGAGAAGCTCAGTTCGGATTCTTTGATTTGCTTGAACCATATCACTACACCTCAGCCACCAGTTCTTACACAAAAGCCGAAACCAGTTTCTCAGTGTGACAAGATTGAGCTTTCATGGATTATCTTTGATGATGATGACGGAGATACTGTTCAATATGATGCAACCATTATAGCTCATGAAAACAACATGCCACCAGACTTGATATGTCACTTTGATGAGACTGTTACAGACGAGTCAAAGTTGCAAGGAGTTGTTGATGAAGAACCAAACCTAATTAACCCTGAGTTGACAAAGGAAGATGAGAATAAATTCACATGTGTTACTCAGTTGTGTGACTGGTGGAATTCAGCTTTGTTACCAATGGTTCACACCTATGTCATAGCAGCATCCCAGCTGTTTGACAAGCAAAAACCATCACTGCCAACAATTGCTTTTTCCTGTGTCACACATGAAGAAGACGTTGCACAAAAGGACAATGCAGATGAAACACATACGCCTACACAGAATGGGAGAGATCATGTCGGTGAAAGTTCACATGTTGAGTCACTTCTGGTGCATTCAGGAAGCATTGACAGTGATTTTGCTATAGAAGATCAAGAGCACGAAATGGAGAGTTCTACTTTGGAAGATGTCATTAGCCTTGACTCTTCGTCATGCACTTCTCATATGAAGATTCTCAATATCGATGAGGAGAGAGCTACTTCAGATGTCAAGGAGGAACACATTGGCAGAGAATCATTTATTGTCCTAATTGACATCATTCCTCAAGAGGTAGCTGCTCCCTTGCATTTCACAGCACCTTCACATCGAGCTGAGCAAGATAGGAGTCCGGACGAAGAGAGACCTCAGATTCAAGATGATATACTCGAAGCCAAGGCACAAGATAATGCAGAGCTCGACTACCCAAGCTATCAAGTTGAAGACACAATCTCTATCTCTCCTGAAGAAGTAAAAGAAGCTGCTGCAGTTGAAGATAAAGAACCAGATATTCATATTGTCATTCACGAGCGTGATGTGAAAGGTTTATCCAATCCTCTTGATGACATGCGTCCATATAATTTCTTTGCTACCACCTTGCATTACATGATACCATCACTTAAGATTGATTTGAAAACTCATTTGTGTCGATATGATGATACATACACTGTTGGTGGCATTGCTCTCATTTCTGATGATGACACTTATTTTCCTCATGCTAGAACTATGCTTAATGATAAATATCATTCTTACGCTAGTGTTGAGCTCATTTATTCATACCATCCTCATCATGTTCTTTATTGCTATGCTTATGTAATTGGGTACTCTATTGATGATTTAGAGGGCATTACCCCGGTCACTTGTATTGTCTCTTTTGTTGAGTGCTTTTTCAGGATTTTATTTCTGCACCGTAAACTACATGCTGTCCAGGTTCGAGGTGACATTCCTTGGGACCCTGGTGGATTCAGAGCATGGTGAAGAGGAGAAGCAAGAAGCACACATGAGGAAGAGAGAAGCTGGAGCGTGCATGAGGAAGCAAAAGGAGAAGAGTCGCAATGCAAGAGGATGTGAGATGATCGAGCGAGTGCTACATCATTGGAAAAGCCCGGTGAGCTGTTTCATGACCCATTCTGAATGACAATGGTATATGCTAAAATCATTTGATACATGGGTTGCTCGAGCCATTTCTTAAATACTGTCATGCTGAAATTTTACCTATGACATATTGAGTTTGAAGTGAATTAGTGTACCATGATTTCTGAATGCCTTGTAAACTAGTGACCTGCACATTGCTTGCTTTGCTGAAAGTAGTGAAAGTCATTTGTTTTGAGTGCTCAAATCCTTAGTACACTAGTAAACTTCGTCATTTTCTGTATTTACTTTGATGCACCTAGATCATCATGTGTTAGATGCTGAATTTGTGCCTAGTGTGTTCCCATTCAGAGCATTCACTTTACCACTATGGATTAGCATGCTATGTTCCCTGGATTGGTAGCATGTGAACCAGACATGGAGAAGTGAGGATTCCTGTTTTTGTGCTTATGTGTTGTTCATTAAAATAGAGAGTATATTTTATAATGAATAATAGTCTGATCTACCTACAGTAGCATGTCATGTTCCCTGGATCGGTGGCATGTGAAATCTGGTTTGCTTGGACAGTAAGTAAATACATAAAAATGTAATTGTCGAACCAGGTGTATACCATGTTCTCTGGATCGGTGGTATGTTCCTTTGGGGAGACAAACAAAAAAAATCTATAATTGGTCAAGCCTGGTGTATACCATGTTCTCGGGATCGGTGGTATGTTCCTTTGGTGAGACCGATAATATATTATCAATTGTGTTTCAATTTCAATAAGTGGTTCAACCACAATGTTGTGTTCCTAATAATTAGTGATCTGATCACAAGTTTAAGTTCTTTTTGTTCCCGGGATCATGCTCTCTTTAGGAACCTTTTGGCACAATCATCATTTGAACTTGTCGATCCACTTTTATCATTGTAAAAGTTTAAAATGAGTGAGTCTACTAGTATCCTATTGCTTTGTAGCACTCTTAACCATTAATTTTCACTAGCTAAGTCTAAAGCATGCATTGTTTAGAGATCTACTTCACTTGGACATTCTCGAGTCAGCTCACTATTCACTATCTTGTTCTTGTCATATGCCTTTACTTGAGGACAAGTAAAAATTTAAGTGTGGGGGAACTTGATAAGCACATTTCCTGTTCATAATTTGGTACACAAATATACCATTTATTGTGACCTGACCATCAATTCTTGCTATGAACTGTTGCATATTTGAATGAAAATCATATAAAGGGATCATTTACTTGTCACTTGTTTCTTTTGCCGAAAAGTGCGATAAGGCACAAAATTCTTCTACTACAAATGAACAAGTGATGGAGTCGAGGGACCCGAGCGTGAAGGAAAGAAGTAAACCAAGGTCAATCTATAGAAGAGGGAGGATCTACTTGTACCAAAAGAAGAGAAGAAGAGGGCAAATATGCAAAATATCCAGATCAGCCGTAAGGGGTCAAAATCCCTAGCCGCATCCTTCTTTCCACCGAGGCCTGGCAAAAATCCTCTCTCCCTCACCCCTCCTTCTCCACCTCCGGCCGCCGCCGCGGCCAGGCCGGCGTGGCGGCGTGCCATCCGTCCACCAGCACCACCATCCATCAGACCATCACACCACACCACCAGCACCAGCGCCACACCACCAGCACCCAGCGCCACCATCACCTCCATCCACCAGCGCCACACCACCCAGCCACCTCTCCCGGCTGCTTCCCCTTGCTACTCATGCCCTGGACCAGACAAGGGGATCGTGGAGTCTGATCCCTAGCGAACTCCCCTGTTGCTGCTCTCTTCTCTTACATCTCTGCTGCTCGCCCTCATCCCTCTCTGCTGCTCCTCTTCTCCTCTACTGAACTGCCGCTGCTCCTAATTTTCTCTGAATCCAGACTGTTGCTGCTCCTCACACACTACTGCTGCTGCATCTTACTTCTCTCAACCCTCGCTGCTGCTCCTCTCCTCTCTGTCTTGCTGCTGCTCCTTCTCCAGCCCCTCTCTGCTACTTACTCCCTGTTGCTCCTCTCCTTCCACTAGTTGCTGCTGTTATCTCTCTCTCTCTCTCTCTCTCTCTCTCTCTCTCTCTCTCTCTGAAATTTCATGTAACATTTAGATGAGTATGAAATTTAATATTCAGATTTGATAAGTGCTAGAATTCTGTGATTGGTTCAGTTTCGTACTTGTAATATAATGTCACATATTGTGTGTACTGACTAGTTGACGCCTTGTTACTTTGAGAAATAATTGATCTACTAGATTTTGATTTGTGAATTAGTAATCTGCTAGCTCATGTGCTTGTCTACCTTTTGTATTCTGTACCAGTTCTATATGTGTTTTTTTTGTAAACCTTTTGCTTGTAAAAGTTCAGTTAACTTGTTGCGATTTTTGTTGAAATTGTTGTATGTGAAGTCAGATGCGTGAACTGGTTAACTTTATAGTGCTAGTTTCTTCCATCTTTTACATGTTAGATAGTTATATATGTGCATGTCTTTTTAATTCCCTAGCCGTTTGATGTTTGCTTGTGTTAGCATTTTATTTCTCAAGTAAAACGAAAACGCCAAAAAGAAAGTGAGTAAAATCTTAATCTTCCTATGCTGTTTGTCATTTGCTTTGTTGACGATTCTTGTTAATTTTAGTTTTATTTTCTGTTTTCATCACCCAAAATTGTGTGATCTAGCTTTAGTCTTGCGCCGTCGTTGATCGCCTAGTCCCTGTTGATCGCCTAGTCCCTGTGTAGAACATGACATCCGTAGTTTGGGCAAAATATCCCACTGTACTTACAATTGATCACACGCCAAAAATCATCATGTCTCATTGCGTTTGAAATCTCCAACCCCTTCTTTACTTACATGTGCAATGTGTTGCTATACTCTTAGACTTGCATGTGTAGGGTGTACTAGACTTGATAGTATTGCTAAAATCTGCCCACAACTAAAATTGGGAAAATGATAGATTTTTATTTGGTCAAGTAGTCTAATCACCCCCTCTCTAGACATATTTTCGATCCTACAAAAGGTTGCCGTTGGCCTCCTTTTATAGATGGAAGGGGCTACCATAGTGGCAATACCGTAATTACATAATGAGATGATAGCTATAGTGCTATCATACCTAATGATGGATTAGGACAAAAGCAATAAATGCTCCGTTAGGTGTCACACTGAGGAACAATGCCGGCAAGGCCCAGCTACCTCCTAATTTATCGACACGCCACTTGGACGGGTGTCAATAAAGTTGTATCTTCAGTGCCAGGCCGCCACATGCCCCGACAAGCTCTACCAACCCGCCTGCCCGCTCGACACTTGTCGGCAAGTCTCTGACGACTGCTATGGTGGAGCGGTGGGACGACGCTTGCCGGTCTTGAGGTCTTCGGCCCGATGCTTGCCGGCTCGATGCTTGCCGGCAACTTAAACCTTGTTCTTCAGTACTTCTCGATGACCTGCCTGGAGGTCTTCCTCATGGTTTTGATTACCAAGTCTTGAGTGTTTATAAATGCTGCCTTCCAACAAGCCCTTGCCGTCGGGAATGCTATGACTGGTCTGTGCATCGTCAGGGTATAAACACCCATGTTCAATACACCGACAGGAGCCCCCGGGCCTGGGCCACACACACATGTGAGGCGTTGTTGGGCTAGGCCCAAAACAATGCATAGACACACGTGGCAGAAGCTATCTGTTGTGATGATTATCTTTCTGACGATGGCGCAGTAAATGCGGACATGGGAGAGCTGGATTGAAACGGTAATCTGCAGTCATGCGCCTGAAAAAGCGCTACCACGCCGAGTAGTGAAGAGCCAACCCCTGCGCCTTCCCCATAAAAGGGAATCTACGGGTGCGGTGCTCGATTCACCGTTCCTTCGCTCACAATCCATCTCTGCCTTTCTTCTTCTTCCTCGCGCAAGAACAAAGCCTTCCGCCGCCGCACACCTAGCCAGTGCCTCCCACCAAATCTCGCCTCCTTTTCGTTGCCATGGCTTCGAAGAAGGCCGACGCAGAAGCAAAGAAGAGGAAGGCTGCCGTCGCCAAGCAGCGGAGGGAAAGCGTCGTCTTCCCGCCAGCGCTGACAGAGAACGATCTCGTATCCAGATATGCGTATGTGTGGTCGGGGAAGACCAAGGATCATGAAGCCACGGAGGTGCTCCCAGGAACAGTCTCCCGAACCGCTGATAAGTACCACTTCTTCGCTGGGTACTTTTACTGCGAGCCGTGTCCCCCCTTCTCAGATTTTTTCGACGAGATCATGCAATCTTAATGGATTTAGGCTTCTTGATTTCGCCCCAAATGCCATCACTTGCATGTCGGTTTTGCTCATCTTTGCGAAAACTTTGTGGGGATTGTGCCCAATGTGCCCCTTTTCCGCCACTTCTTCATCCCTCGAATCGAGAGCGGCGATGCCTTGTCCGGCACCGTCACTTGGATCCCAAGGACAGGAATGAAGAAGCAGTACCTCAACGGCATGCTGCACATCAAGTGGAATGAATGGAGGACAGACTGGTGCTGGACAAAGTGATGTAGGGTGGAACCCTATAGTGATGATCTTTTCACACTTGGAGGGGGAAAAGGGCAAATTGAGAGAAGAACACAAGAACAAGCAATCAATCAACAAGATCCAATCACACATACACTAGATCCACATACACATAAGAGAGATACAAGATCCAAAGTCAACACAAGAGGATACAAAGGTAGCTAGTTCATCCCAATCCTTGGAGGAGTTGAGATCTTGAATCCTAGGAGGATCTTCCCTACAAAGGGGTTTTGAATCCACAAGGGGATCTTCTCACATGGAGGTCTTGATCTCCATGGGAAAGGTAGTGGATGAGCAAAGCTCTATCTCAATGATCTAAATCTTTGCTAACCCTAGAAGAGGGGAGGAAGAGGTCTATTTATAGTCTAGTACAAATTGGGGAAGAGTTGGATGGGTACATGGGCCGTTGGCCTATTTACTGTGCGCAGACAGGGGCCGGATGTCCGGCCGTCCGGCCGGATGACCGACGGCTCGGGGTGGTGCCGGATGTCCGGGGCATGGGGCCGGATATCCGGCCTGGCCTTCGGCCAGGTTCTGTGGACTCAGGCCGGAAATCCAGGCCGGGAGCCGGATGTCCGGGCCCTAGGACTTGCAGCCGCTGGTTTGCTGCTGTCGCCGTGGCCTTCAGGGGCCGGATGTCCGGGCCAGAGGCCGGATGTCCGGCTGTTGTGGTCTTGCAGCGGTTCCTCTCGTCGTGCTCCTTCATCCATGTACTTGGGGTCTTGTCCAATGTTCCGGGCTTCTCCGAGAGGGTCCTCTTGGTACCTAAGCACACATAGCATTCCAGAATGAGGTAGTAGCCATGTCTCACGTGGATCATACGGAATGTCATTTAGGAGAAATGTCACCTCGGTCTCGATAGCTCTTGCACGTGCTCGTGTCATCGGTCCTCTTGGTGCTTGGGGAGACGGAGGTGGGTCCATGGGGATGACCGTAGGATGCTCCGCATCATCTCCCCCTCCCCCTCGCCTTGGGAAAGATCCGTCCTCGGACCGGAATCCACATCACCATGGAAGGGAGATAGATCCTTGATGTTGAAGACGTCGCTCACGTTGTACTTGTCGCTTGGGATGTCGATCTTGTAGGCGTTGTCGTTGTAGTGTGCTAGCACCTTGAACGGTCCATCGGCTCGAGGAAGTAGTTTGGACTTGCGCTCGTTGGGGAAGCATTCTTTGCGTAGGTGTAGCCACACAAGATCTCCGGGGTTGAACACCATGGGGTGCTTGTTGATGTTGGCCTTGGTCGCGAGGCGTTGAACTTGGCGCTCGATCGTGTGCCTTGTATCTTCATGCACCTTCTTGAGGTAGGTAGCTCGTGCACTCGCGTCCATGTTGGTGCACTCTTGTAGAGGTAGCGGTAGAATGTCCAATGGGGACAACGGATTGAAACCGTAGACGACCTCGAAGGGGGACTTGCCGGTAGTAGAATGTCTTGCTCGATTGTAGGCGTACTCGGCGATGGGCAAACATTCCTTCCACTCCCTTTTGTTCTTCTTGATCAACACGAGGAGGAGTGTGGATAGCGTCCGGTTGGTGACCTCCGTTTGGCCGTCGGTTTGTGGATGATATGCCGAAGAGAATAGGAGCTTGATTCCGAGCTTGGCGCAAAGTGTCTTCCAAAAGTAGCTAAGGAACTTGACGTCGCGGTCCGACACAATCGTCTTGGGCACTCCATGCAATCTCAAGATTTCCCTACAAAAGAGATTGGCAACATGTGAAGCATCGTTGATCTTGTTACATGGAATAAAATGTGCCATCTTAGAGAAACGGTCCATAACAACAAATACTGAATCTTTGTCGTTTTGAGTTCAAGGCAAACCAAGTACAAAATCCATACTAATATCTTCCCATGGGTGATATGGAATAGGAAGTGGCATATATAGACCATGGGATTAAGCTTTGGACTTAGCTTTGCGGCATGTAGAGCACTGGTTGGTGTAGCGTGAAACATCGCGAAACATCTTTGGCCAAAAATAGTTCTTGGAGAGCGAAGTGAATGTCTTATCACGTCCAAAAGGTCCCATGAGTCCTCCACCATGAGCTTCTTGCAAAAGTAGCAAATGAAGAGAAGCCTCAGGAATACAAAGTTTGTTAGCTCGCATAAGATAATCATTCTTCAAATAGTATTGCTCCCAAGTTTTGTGCGTTAGGCATTTGGCATAAGGAATCCCAAGTGAAACAACATGCACATACAAGTCTTTAATGTGCTCAAATCCTATAACATTCAACTCAAGTTGAGTAACCAACATGCACTTGCGGGAAAGAGCGTCCGCCACAACATTTTCCTTACCTTTGATGTACTTGATAACATAAGGAAAAGACTCAATGAACTCACTCCATTTGGCATGACGCTTATTCAATTTTGTTTGACCCTTAAGGTATTTAAGCGTTTCATGATCCGTATGGATGACAAATTCACGAGGGCGAAGATAGTGTTCCCACACATGCAAGACTCTCACTAAAGCATATAACTCTTTGTCATAAATGGGATAGTTAAGTTGTGCGCCAGAGAGTTTCTCGCTAAAGTATGCAATGGGTCGCTTCTCTTGCATTAACAGGCCACCTATGCCATTACCACTAGCGTCACAATGCACTTCAAATGTTTTCTCAAAGTTGGGTAATGCAAGTAATGGAGCATGTGTAAGCAAGTTCTTAAGCTCATGAAATGCGGCATCTTGGGATGGACCCCAAACAAATGGTGCATTCTTCTTACTCAATGCGTGCAATGGTGATGCAATAGTGCTAAAATCCTTCACAAAGCGTCGATAAAATCTGGCTAAGCCAAGAAAACTACGCACTTGAAGCAAATTGGTTGGTTGTGGCCAAGTTTTAATAGCATCAATTTTAGCTTCATCAACTTGAACACCCTTAGAGGAGACTACAAAGCCCAAGAAAACAAGCTTGTCAACACCAAAAATGCATTTCTCCATGTTAGCATAAAGTCGCTCGTTTCTAAGAACTTGCAAAACGCCCCTAAGATGTATGACATGATCTTCAAGCGATTGGCTAAACCCAAGAATATCGTCAAAGTAAACCACAACACAAATGCCAATATATTTGCGAAGAACATAGTGCATCACACGCATAAAAGTACTAGGTGCTTGAGATAAGCCCATAGGCATGACTAACCATTCATACAAGCAAAATTTGGTTTTGAAAGCCGTTTTCCATTCATCACCTTCTTGTATGCAAATTTGATAGTATCCACTTTTAAGATCAATTTTAGAGAAAATGGTGGCTACACTAAGTTCATCAAGCATGTCATCAAGGCGTGGAATGGGATGGCAGTATCTAACGGTGATAGCATTAATGGGACGGCAATCGGAACACATGCGATAGCTGTCGTCTTTCTTAGGCACTAGAATAACCAGAACGGCACATGGACTTAAGCTTTCGCGTACATACCCATTCTCCATGAGATGTTGCACTTGCCTTTGAATCTTTTTGGTCTCATCGGGGTTAACGCGGTAAGTTGCCTTGTTCGGTAAAGGTGCGCCGGGGATGAGGTCGATACAGTGTTCGATTCCGCGAAGTGGAGGAAGTCCGGGAGGTAGCTCATCGGGAAAAACGTCCACGAATTCCTGCAAAAGATGAGACAACACCAAAGGTAGATGTTGTGAAGTATTAGTCCTCAGTTCCTCACCGCTTCATCTTTGCACACAAGCAAAAAGTGAAGAACGCTCGATGGGCTCTCACTCACATCCCTCATGTCTCTCTTGGTGGCTAAAAGCACTAAACCTTTCTTGTCACTCAGCGTGGAGTCGCTCATTTTTGGCTTGTGGCGCTCACTCTCATTTTGGTGGTTCACTCGCTCACTAGTCTCTCCATGATGGGTTGAAGCTTGCTTGTCGGCGATGAGTTGACTTGGCGACATGGGTCGAAGCACGAATTCCTTGCCATTCATCTTGAAGCTATAGTGATTGATCCGTCCGTTGTGGATGACGCCGCGGTCAAATTGCCAAGGTCTTCCCAGGAGGAGATGGCAAACAGACATGGGAACCACATCACACTCCAAGGTGTCTTCGTATGCACCAATCTTGAAGGACACTTGAACGGTGTGCTCCACTTGAATGGTGCCGGAGTCACTTAACCATTAGACCTTGTATGGGCGAGTGTGCTTCTTCTTAAGCAATTGTAGCTTGGAACATAGCTCTTCACTTACCAAATTGTGGCAACTTCTGCCGTCGATGATGACCTTGACGGAACGTCCTTGAATACCCGCTTTGATATGGAAGATGTGGCAACGTTGGTCTTCGTCATGTTGTTGTTGAAGTGTCAAGATCTTGGAGACAACAAGAGCGGGGCTCGAATCATTGTCACAAAAGACTTGATCGTCTTCATCTTCATTCACTTCTCGATGCATGGCCACGTGCTCAAGGGCTTCCATTTCTTCTTCGCTCATGGAGTCGTAGGTGCCGTCATCATTGGCGATCATGGTGCGCCGTGTGGGGCACTCGAATGACTTGTGGCCTCGGCCCTTGCAAGTGAAGCATTTGATATCGCTTGTCTTGGTGGCATCCGTAGGAGGCGTCGATGACGAAGTTCTTGGCTTGGATGTACTTGAAGAAGGACGACTCGAAGATGTCGTAGGTTGCTCGGAGCTTGACTTGTCACCGGTACTTGGTGTAACTCGAGTCGTTGTAGGAGTTTTCGTAGTCGTTGAAGCTTGAGTGTATGAACCATAGGTCTTGGAAGAGTACTTGGAGTACTTGTAGTCTTCTTGTACTTGTTGCTCCGCTTTGGTTACTTGGTGCACTAGCTCAAGGAGGTTGGAGTATGGTTGGAATCCACAATTTTCTTGATTGGATTGTTGAGACCATTCAAGAAACACGCCATAGTTTGTTCATCATCTTCCATGACATTGGCTCGTATCATGGCAATTTCCATCTCTTGGTAGTATTCTTCAACCGACTTGGTGCCTTGCTTGAGGATTTGTAGTTTCTTGAAGAGGTCGTGGTTATAGTGTGTAGGCACAAAACAAGCTCTCATGACATCCTTCATTTGTGTCCAAGTGGTGATGGGTTGTTCGCATTTCTCTTGGCGTCGTTCGATCACTTGGTCCCACCAAATGAGAACATAGTCTTGGAACTCAAGCAATGCCATGGCTACCTTCTCTTCCACATCATATTGGTGAAGATGGAATATCTTGTCCACCTTTAAGGCCCATGAGAGGTAGTCTTCGGGATCGGTGCTTCCGGAGAACTTGGGCATGTGAAACTTGAGCTTGCCGTAGCGCTCCTCATTGCGTTGGCGATGGCGAGGACGCTCTTGCCATGGAGGGGGTCTTGTAGCTCTTGCTCCTCGTGCTCTTCTTGATTGACTTGGCGTCGAGGGCGAGGGATACGTGCACCGTTCCTTATCTCTTGGCGCTCCTCAAGTCGTGCGGCTTCGTCTTGTTGCTCTCGTTGGAGGGCCTCTTCTTGTTCGCGCACGCGGCGGTTGCGCTCTTCGATGGCGCGAGTTGCTTCCCATAGGACACGTTGAGCGTCAAGTGCTTGCTCCTCACGACGTTGTCGTTCTTGTTGTAGAGCGTCGCCATCTTGGTTTTCTTGACGTTGGCATTGTGGAACTTGGTCTTGGTCCATGGCGCCTTGTGCTTGACGTTGTTGTTGTTCGCGCTCTCGAAAGCGGTCTCGCAAACCATTGCCATGGAATGGGTTTCATGAAGCTTGATGGTCTGCATGGTCTTGGTGACGATGTGATCGTGCTCGAGGAAGACTTGCATCTGAAGACGTGTCCAAAGAGTGTCGGCTCGAGTGGCGTCTTCTTGATCTTGAAGTAGACGAAGTGGAAGAAGCGCGATTAACCATCATGGTATGGAACTCTTCCATTTGAGATGATAGCTTGTCGTCAAGGGTTTGTCGAAAGTCGGAGGCGAGTTGCTCAATGCGTTCGCCTAAAGCTTCACTTTCTTGATGTAATGCTCGTTGGATGCCGAAGAGGTGATTCTTGGTGACGTAGTCGTTCGGTGCGTCGTCTTGCTCATCGAAGAGTGGATTGGTGTAAGTGCTTGGCCTATCCATGATTCTCAAACAAGTGTTAGTGGAAGAAAGAAATGAACTAGACCAATGTACCTTATCCAATGTTGAAGATGGATCAATGATCACCCAATATGGTATTATGGAAATAGTGCAATTGGTACCGGATCGTGTCAAATCTCACACCTACACAAGTAAAGCTTTTGGAGTAGCTTGGTTAGGATTGTGGCTAAAATTTCTGCAATTGTTAGCAAGATATCAATAATGTTGAGAAAGATTCACAAATTCGCAAGTGAGACAAGTAGACCAATAGCAATGAGTGGCACACGGAAACACACACACGGATAGATAAATGAGGTCGTGCAACCAAGGAATGAGCACAAAATGTGGAATCCACGGAAAACGCTCGTGTTGCACAACACTAGAGAGACGCTAGCACGATTGCTCAATAGGAGGATACGACACTTGTGCACAAGCTATACGAGACAAAACTTATCAACTTTCTATCTCAAGTATGCTATATGTATGTATGATTCCCGTTGAACTCGGTTACGATGATCCAAGATGATCAAATTTGATATGCAATGTGGCGATGCTATGGCTATTTCTTACAAGCTTGTTGTTGCTCTTTTTCTCTTTACTTAAAAGCTTTTCTCTCTTTTGATATTTTCCTTGGCCACTTATGCGAAATGCTCTTACGAAGATAGCAATGATGTATACGTGGGAACAATTGATGACACAAGAGATGATACGATGATATATGCATGCTATGATAGCTATGCGGAACGTGTATCACTAAAGTGCACAAGTAGCATTGCCCGACAATACTCAAATAGCTAGTCTCGTAGGAAAGTGACGCAAAAGATGGTCTAGGGGTTAACAATGCATTGGCAAGGGAGAACAAGTTGTCGTCAATGTTACCGTCCTTGCTCACGGTTGTGATGTCAAAATGATGAGGTGGTCGTTGTCGATGTCGAGTCCGTGCGAAGATGAGCGGCGGTGATGTCGGTGACGAACCGTCCCTAAGTAGCCAAAACACGTTAGGAAACGAAAACCGCAAACTCAAATTCTCAAGTGGCAAAACTCGTGGTTGTTGTGGAAGTAGGTGGTGGAGATTTGTATGGGTTGGCGGAAGTATGTGGGGAAATCGAGGAAAAACCGGTCCAATTTGCGAAATGGTGGAGTGATGAAGGCTGACAAGGGCTGGATGTCCGGGCCTGCGGGCCGGATGTCCGGGGTGCCGGATGTCCGGGGACACGGGCCGGATGTCCGGGGGTGGCGATCCGTGGATGAATTCGAAGAACAAGTGGCGGAAAAGAAAAATTTGGGGCAAATTCGAGGAATTTAGTGGATGGAATTGATGGAGATGGTGGGGAAAAGCTAGATCCACTCGAAACACAACAAATCCATTGATCAAAATCAACAAAACATCATCAGACCAACAAATCACAAAAAAAATTGGTATGGCTATTTTTGTGGGGAATTTTCGAAATTGGGCAAAAACAACAAAATTGGGGCTAGAAAATGGAGGGGAAGGACTCCAAAGTGTGAATCAACATAGCTCTGATCCAAGATGATGTAGGGTGGAACCCTATAGCGATGATCTTTTCACACTTGGAGGGGGAAAAGGGCAAATTGAGAGAAGAACCCAAGAACAAGCACTCAATCAACAAGATCCAATCACACATGCACTAGATCAACATACACATAAGAGAGATACAAGATCCAAAGTTAACACAAGAGGATACAAAGGTAGCTAGTTCATCCCAATCCATGGAGGAGTTGAGGTCTTGAATCCTAGGAGGATCTTCCCTACAAAGGGGTCTTGAATCCACAAGGGGATCTTCTCACATGGAGGTCTTGATCTCCATGGGAGAGGTAGTGGATGAGCAAAGCTCTATCTCAATGATATAAATCTTTGCTAACCCTAGAAGTGGGGAGGAAGAGGTCTATTTATAGTATAGTACAAGTTGGGGACGAGTTGGATGGGTACACGGGCCGTTGGCCCATTTACTGTGCGCAGACAGGGGCCGGATGTCTGGTGGCTCGGGGTGGTGCTAGATGTCCGGGGAATGGGGCCGAATGTCCGGCCTGGCCTTCGGCTAGGTTTTGTGGACTCAGGCCGGAAATCCAGGCCGGGAGCCAGATGTCCGGGCCGATCGGGCCGGATGTCCGGTGCTGGGCCGGATGTTCGGGCCCTGGGACTTGCAGCCGCTGGTTTGCTGCTGTCGCCGTGGCCTTCAGGGGCCGGATGTCCGGGCCAGAGGCCGGATGTCCGGGCCAGAGGCCGGATGTCTGGCTGTTGTGGTCTTGCAGCGGTTCCTCCCATCGTGTTCCTTCATCCATGTACTTGGGGTCTTGTCCAATGTTTCGGGCTTCTCCGAGATGGTCCTCTTGGTACCTAAGCACACATAGCATTCCGGAATGAGGTAGTAGCCATGTCTCACATGGATCATACGGAATGTCATTTAGGAGAGATGTCACCTCGATCTTGATAGCTCTTGCACTTGCTCGTGTCATCGGTCCTCTTGGTGCTTGGGGAGACGGAGGTGGGTCCATGAGGATGACCGTAGGATGCTCCACATCATCTCCCCTCCCTTGGGAAAGATCCGTCCTTGGATCGGAATCCACATCACCATGGAAGGGAGATAGATCCTTAACGTTGAAGACGTCGCTCACATTGTACTTGTCGCTTGGGGTGTCGATCTTGTAGGCGTTGTCGTTGTAGCGTGCTAGCACCTTGAACGGTCTATCGGCTCGAGGAAGTAGTTTGGACTTCCGCTCTTTGGGGAAGCGTTCTTTGCATAGGTGTAGCCACACAATATCTCCGGGGTTGAATACCATGGGGTGCTTGTTGATGTTGGCCTTGGTCGCGAGGCGTTGTACTTGGCGCTCGATTGTGTGCCTTGTATCTTCATGCACCTTCTTGAGGTAGGTAGCTCGTGCACTCGTGTCCATGTTGGTGCGCTCTTGTAGAGGTAGCGGTAGAATGTCCAATAGGGACAACGGATTGAAACCGTAGACGACCTCGAAGCTGGACTTGTCGGTAGTAGAATGTCTTGCTCGATTGTAGGCGTACTCGGCGATGGGCAAACATTCCTCCCACTCCCTTATGTTCTTCTTGATCAACATGTGGAGGAGTGTGGATAGCGTCCGGTTGGTGACCTCCGTTTGGCCGTCGGTTTGTGGATGATATGCCGAAGAGAATAGGAGCTTGATTCCGAGCTTGGCGCAAAGTGTCTTCCAAAAGTAGCTAAGGAACTTGACGTCGCGGTCCGACACAATCGTCTTGGGCACTCCATGCAATCGCAAGATTTCCCGACAAAAGAGATTGGCAACATGTGAAGCATCGTCGATCTTGTTACATGGAATAAAATGTGCCATCTTAGAGAAACGGTCCACAACAACAAATATCGAATCTTTTCCGTTTTGAGTTTGCGGCAAACCAAGTACAAAATCCATACTAATATCTTCAACAAATACCGAATCTTTGCCGTTTTGAGTAGGATGGGTACATGGGGCGTTGGCCCATTTACTGTGCGCAGATAGGCGCCGGATGTCCAGCGGCTCGGGATCGTGCCGGATGTCCGGGGCATGGGCCGGATGTCCGGCCTGGCCTTCGGCCAGGTTCTGTGGACTCATGCCGGAAATCCGGGCCAGGAGCCGGATGTCCAGGCCAATCGGGCGTGATGTCCGGGGCCCTGGGACTTGCAGCCGCTGGTTTGCTGCTGTCGCCGTGGCCTTCAGGGGCCGGATTTCTGGGCCAGAGACCAGATGTCCGGCTGTTGTGGTCTTGCAGCGGTTCCTCTCGTCGTGCTCCGTCGTCCATGTACTTGGGGTCTTGTCCAATGTTCCGGGCTTCTCTGAGAGGGTCCTCTTGGTACCTAAGCACACATAGCATTCCGGAATGAGGTAGTAGCCATGTCTCACGTGGATCATACGGAATGTCATTTAGGAGAGATGTCACCTCGGTCTCGATAGCTCTTGCACATGCTCGTGTCATTGATCCTCTTGGTGCTTGGGGAGACGGAGGTGGGTCCATGGGGATGACCGTAGGATGCTCCGCATCATAAAGCAAGCAAACTTCCCGGCATACTGCGCCCCCAGGACCGAGAAGATCGTGAGGAACCAGTAGTGGGGTGACGTAGGTCCAAACGACAAGAAGTTTGGCTTGGCCTTGGAGAGGATCTTGATGCTCAAGGACACCGACTTGACCATTGAAATGGTTGGAGCAGATTTCCTCCGCCGCCGAATTGCTCCACTGCAGCAGAGAGGAGGCCGGTGAGCCTAGGAGTACAAGAACCCTGCAAAAACGATGCGGCTGTACCCTGGGCTTCATAACAACTTGACAGTTATGGAGCATTACTGGTTGATCTGTCAACTCTTCAACAAGGGTTGTTAGTTTACTTTGTCGGCAAAGGTGATTCCATTGTGCAACAACAATGCCAGGGACTCCATCTTGGCGATGATGCCGGCATGCAACACCAAAGGCAATGAAGGTCACTGGCAAGAGCCCACCCAAGCTAACGTAGACACATGGTTCACCAATTTGGCGGAGACGCCAACCAGGGAAGAAAATGACATGGTCCACCCAACAAAGAATGATGATTTTGAGTTCATCACCATGCGAGCAGAGGAGTTGAAGAAAGCGTCATGCTCCAAGGCAGTGGTGGCTGACACTGATGAGGAGGAGCCTACCGACAAGCCCGAGGGCGATGAAGAGCATGCGGAAATGCAGGAGGATGAAGAAGAGCGTGCCGACGAGCGGCAAGGAGAAGAGGTGCACGTCAAAGAGCGTGTGGAAGAGGAGGACAAGGAGGAAGAGCCCCCTGACCCTCCCGCTTGAACGAGGACCACTGCTGCAAGGAGGCCGACCAGGAGGAGTCAGACGCGCGACGAACCAGCAAGCAGTGAACCTGCCAGCACAGACGCATCGGTCCAGGTTCCCCGGCAACAACCTCCCCGGCAACAACGCAAACGCCCAGCTTCCCAGCAACGGACTCCAGTTGCCGAGGAAGCAGGAACTTCTCGGTCCACAGCTTCTGCAACAAAGAAGTGTGCTAGATCTTCTCCACCTCCTGATGCTGGAAATCAGGCGTACTGGGACCTCTGTCACCTTTCTGAGGTGGAAGAGTAAGCACTTGTCCCTTCCTCTACTCATTGTACTTCTTGATCACTTGTTGTTGTTGATTTAACATATTGTCCTTTCCGTCCTTGTAGGGATGAAGAGCCACTGCAACAGAGGTCTCGGAAGAGGCCAAGGACTGCTGAAACGAGTGAGCCGATGGCAAGGACAGACCAGGGAACAATAGCTCCGGAAGTTGTTGTTCAGTACCCGTTGGCAAGCACCACAGCTGACGCCTCCACCACCGATGCTGACAAGGAGATGGAGGGTGGCCGTGAAGAAGAAGAGCGCCAAGAAGTTGATCCTTTGGCAACGTCTTCGTCAATTGCCAACCCGGAGAGTAGCTCATCGGGGAGGCTCAGTACTCATGAGCCCGTCTGCACTGAGGACGTGCCGGCAAGTGAAACTACCGGCAACCAAGCAACAGCAACAGAAGTTGCCGGAGAGGAAACTGTCCCCACTCAAGAGACCATCACAGGTAATCAACTTCCCAAGAGCGCTTTCCTTCCATTGCTGAACTTGTTTGTTGTTTTTTTTCTTGAACTTGAATTCTTGGATTCCAATCTTGAACTCCATTTTCATGTTCTCCATCTTCGCAGATCCACCTCTACCAGAAGACATGGATGTTTCTGTTGACGTTGAGGGGATTGCAAAGAGTGCCGCCGACAAGGCCACCAGGATTGCCGCGGAGGAATCCGACAAGGCCGCCGCGGAAGAGACTGCCAAGATTGAAGCAGAGGAGGCCGCCAAGGTGGCCACAGATGAGGCCGCCGAGACCACTGGGGACATACCTGCCCCAGGAGCGCCAAGCGCTGGCATGGATATAGATGTGGGAGCAGCCGACGACACCTTGCCGACTGCGAGCAACCAAGCATCTACATCCGTTGATCCTCCAACAAGAGACTTCTTGATGCTCTTCGGCCAGCCACATGAATCCGAAGCCCCCAGCTCATCAGGTGCTGGAAATGGCGCCCTCGATAATGTGGATGGCGAGGTTATCGTGCCCATGTCTCGAGGTACTGAAGAGGTGCAGGCCGTCAGCGACAATGCTGCAGATCTTGCCTTCCTGAAGGCCATGGGAGATGGCTTCAAAGATGTGCAAGCATGCTACAACAAGCGTTGGGAGAAACTCTAAACCCGACAAACCGTCATGGAAATGGCAGCAGAGAAGCTCAAGGAGACGAAGAGGCCCACATGTGGTATGAGGACCGAGTATTGAATATCAAGGAGCATGAAGCCCAGCTTGCCGCCGCCAGAGAAGCTTTCATCTTGGAGCAAGCTGTCGCCGACAAGGCTAGGGAGGAAGCCGACAAGATAGCTGCTGCAACCAATGCTGACTTGGTTAGGCGCAAAGTTGCCCTCGACTCACATGAGGAGGACCTTGCCGCCAGAGAAGCAGATCTTGCCGCCAAGCTTCACGCCAAGGACGAGGAAATCCAATCCCTCCTGACCAAGCGAACCGAGGAGCTGGAGCAAAGGCCCAAAGAGGCTCTTCAAGCTCAAGCCACAGAACATGCTGGCAAGCTTAAAGAGGCTCTTGACGCTGTGGATGCTATAGACGCCGTCAAGGTTCAGCTTGAGTCTAAAATCAAAGAGCTTGAAGCAGAGCTGGCCGCCAAGAACGAGGATGTTGCTGCTCTCAAGGAAGCATCTCAAAACGACACCCACACTTTGGTGGAGCCCCAAACTTCGCTAGCCAACAAGAACAGAGAGCTTGAGACTGCTGCCAATGCAAGGACAACATGCTGTCCAGGCTTACCGGCTCAGAAAAATCTCTTGAGGATGCCAACGCCAAGAATCGACTCTTGGCAAAGGAGTTGGAGAATACCAAGGCTCTTCTTGTTGACGCTGAGGAGAAATTTGTGCAGCTGTAGGATTCTGTGGCTATCTGGACCAACCGCCTTGTTGACATCGTTGAACGCATCACCAAGCAGATGGCTGTCATGGAGATGGAAAGTTGGGCCTTAGCGCAGAGCTCCAACCAACCAGCAAGCATGACGCTGACTCTGTTCTTCGAGGGTCTCTTGACGGCATTGGATGCACACCATAAGGACCGCGCGAAGAGGCTTGCTGAAGAGGCGCGCACACTCATGCACAATGCTTTCTTGAGGATCTTCACCAAGGTGGTGAACTGCAACCCCGGTGTCGACCTCTCCGATATCCTCAAGAAGACGCCTGCTGGTGTTAACACCTCAGCCGCCAGGGCGTAGGTGATGCCACTCGCCAATGAGACTGAGAGAGATGCATCCGCCGACACGGCAACCTCCAGAATTAATCCTGCATCTTTACTTCTGTCCACTTCTTAAGAGGCATGTAAAGAACACATTTATCTCAAATTAGGCTTGTTTCATCATAAGTCTAATATAACTTTATGCCTGGAAGGAATGTATGCATCTTCCTTGTTTTTTTTGCCTTTGTACTTATTGTGCCCTACGCTTGCCGGAAAACTTTCCCGGTGCGCATATTCTAGCCGACAACGCTTAAGGAACGGATCCTTCGCAGCTTGCCGGAAATGCCGCTTCTCGGTACAGTTAACACTTCCTGGTCTTGACGCAGCTACTTACATTGTTGAGCGGACTCGAAGCAAGTAAGAGCGCAACCAATCCCGACAAGGTTCCTTAGCGTGCAGGTTTTTCATACAAAGACAGAAATCGTTCAAGGAAAATGGAGATATTAACAAAGAAATTTTGTTTCAAAGTTTTGCAACTTAGCTTTCTTTGTTGTAATTGCTTCTTGTACTTGATGATAACTTGAACGTCATTGGGTTTCTACACCACTACTCCCCCCGGTAAACTTGCACGCGGAGGACCCCTTATGCCTTTGAGAAAAAGAAAGAAGAGGAAAGAGTGTCTAGAACCATTGTCGGTTCGTTAATCATTTCATACAAGATAAAATGTAACACAACATTGCATTTGACATACACAAATAAATATGTACTTTGACATAGAGTTGTGAAACACTTAGCTTTATTCAACTATGCACGGGTTCTGCGCCCAGCTCTGTACAAAGGATTACACGCCTTGCCGGAAAACTTGTACAAAAGAGGGTGTCGGGAGGCCCGGCAACTGCGCCTTATAGGTAGAACTTGCAAAGATGCTCAATGTTCCATGAGTTCTGCACAGGGGTGCCATCTTCGGTCTCTAGGCGGACTGAACCAGGTCTAGTGACTTGTACTACCAAATAAGGGCCTTCCCACTTTGGCATCAACTTGTTTGATCCCTTCGCGGACTGGATCCGACGAAGTACAAGGTCGCCTTTCTCAAGCTTCCGGGCATGCACTTTGCTACTATGGTAGCGGCGCAAAGCTTGCTGGTAACGTGCAGCACGCACAACAGCCCGGAGACGGTCCTCCTCGAGGAGCGTGGCATCGTCATGCCTCAGCTCTTCTTGATATGCTTCTTCAAAAGCTTTAACTCGAGGTGACCCGTATTTGAGATCCATTGGGAGCACCGCTTCTGCACCATAGACTAGGGAGAAGGGTGTCCGGCCGACAACTTGATTTGGTGTCATCCTGATCGACCAAAGAACTGCTGGCAACTCATCAATCCAGCACCTTCCACACTTGTGCAGCTTGTCAAAAGTTCTGGTCTTGAGACCTCGCAACACTTCAGCATTAGCTCTCTCTGCGTGTCCGTTGCTTCTTGGGTGAGCAACAGAGGCATAACAGATCTTGCTTCCAATTTCTTGGCAGTATGCTGTGAAGGCGCGACTCGTGAATGGGGTGCCATTGTCGGTGATGATCCTGTTAGGTACGCCAAAACGAGCAACCAATCCCTTGAAAAACTTGATAGCTGACTGTGCTGTTACCTTCCTCTCTGGCTCTACCTCAGGCCACTTTGTGAACTTGTCGATTGCTACGTACAAGAACTCAAAGCCCCCAGTTGCACGGGGAAAAGGGCTGAGGATGTCGAGCCCCCAGACCGAGAAAGGCCAGGAGAGAGGTATATTTTGAAGAGCTTGAGCTGGCTGATGTATGTCCTTGGTGTGGAACTAACAAGCTTCGCATCTTGTTACCATCGCCGTTGCATCTTGGAGGGCTGTCTGCCAGCAGAAGCCTTGCCGGAAAGCTTTTCCGGCAAGGGCACGTGACCCAATGTGGGAGCCACATATGTCTCCATGTATCTCTGCCAGCAGTGCTTGTCCATCTTCCCGGCAAATGCACTTCAATTTCACCCCATTTGGTCTCTTTCTGTACAGAATGCTGTCAACAAACTGGTACATACTTGACTGATGGGCTACTCTTTCAGCTTCTTCTTGATCATCGGGTAATTGCCTTGTTTGAAGGAAATGGACAATCTGCTGTGCCCATGCCGGAGCTTGTGGCTCAACGACAAGGAGCAATGGATGTTCTTCCTCCGTGAGAGCGCATATCTCAACGGCAAGAGCTTGCCTTGTCGGAGACTGCCGCTCACCATCAAGAGATGACTTGTCGACGACGTCAACTTTGCCGGCGGTCGCTGGTAGCTCTGCCGGAAAGTAACCACCAGTATTTGATTTTCTTCTTTTTGATGGCCTCATCGATGGTGTAACAGATGGCTGAGTCAGTTATAGCACAAAAGTTCCTGGTTCCATAGGTGATCGTTTGGCGGCACGCTTTGACAGGTCGTCGGCAATTTCATTTTGAGCACGGGGGGTGTGCTCCATTTGCAGACTGTCAAAGTGCTCTTCCAACTTTCTCACTTCATCAACATATGCTTCCATCAATGGGCTCTGGTAATCTTAATTTATTTGCTTCACAACAAGCTGCGAGTCACCTCTGATGATCATCTTTCTGATCCCAAGGTCTACTGCGGTCCTAAGACCGGCAAGTAGCCCTTCATACTCAGCAGTGTTATTGGTAGCCTTCTCCCTAGGAAAATGCATCTGAACCACATACTTGAGATGCTCTCCGATGGGTGCGACAAGCAGCACACCGGCACCGGCGCCCTGAAGCGTGAAATCACCGTCAAAGTACATGATCCAATCATCATTTCTTTCCTTGCCGGGAAGAGAAGTCTCTAGTATTTCTTCATCTTGCGTTAGTGTCCATTCTGCAATGAACTCTGCCAAAGCTTTGCTCTGGATTGTTGATGTGCTTTCAAACTTCAAAACAAAGCTTGACAACTCCAACGCCCATTCCACTATCCTGCCGGTGGCTTCTGGATTTCTCAAGATGCGTTGCAAAGGAAACCGAGTGATGACGGTAACTTGGTGTGCTTGGAAATAATGGCATAGCTTCCTTGAGGCCATGAGGCCAAAAAGCAACTTTTGCACACCAGAATATCTTGATCTAGCTCCCTGCAGCAGAGAGCTGACAAACAAAACTGGGCACTGTACCATCTTTTTCTTTAGCACAATTTGCTGTTCTGGACCATCTGCCTGCGCTGAACTCAACTTGTCGGCACCTGACCTTGCCAGAGAAGATTCTGGCTTGTCGGCTTGCGGCCCTACGGTTGCTGCCTCTTCATCATCTATTTCTCTTTCAACAACTAATGCAACATTTACCACTTGATTAGTTGCCACCAAATATAGCAGCAACGGCTCTTGTGGTTTATGCACAACTAGAACTGGCAGAGAGGAGAGGCATTTCTTTAAGTCTTGGAGCATGGCCTCCGCTTCCGGGGTCCATTTCATAGGACCTGCCTTTTTCAAGATTTTGAAAAATGGCAAGGCGCGCTCAGCTAACTTAGAAATGAACCTGCTCAATGCAGCAACACAACTGGCAAGACGCCGTATGTCCTTGACGTGCTTGGGTGCTTCTATCTGCTCAATAGCTTTGATCTTGTCGGGATTGGCTTCAATTCCATGTTGAGAAACAAAAAACCCGAGAAGTTTGCCGGATGGAACACCGAACACACACTTCTCAGGGTTGAGCTTCAATTTGATCTTGCGCAGATTTGCAAACGTTTCTTCCAGGTCTTGGATAATTGTTCATTTGTCCTTGGTTTTGACCACTATATCATCCATATAAGCTTCCACATTTCTGTGCAGCTGAGGCCCAAAACCAATCTGGACAGCTCTCGCAAATGTAACTCCGACACTCTTTAATCCGAAAGGCATACGCACGAAGCAGTATGTGCCACATGGAGTTATGAATGCGGTTTTCTCCTTATCTTCCTTGGCCATGAAGATCTGATGATAACCAGAATAAGCATCAAGAAAAGAAAGGAGGTCGCAGCCAGCAGTGAAGTCAACAATTTGGTCAATCCCCGGCAAAGGAAAAGGATCTTTTGGGCATGCTTTGTTGATATCAGTGAAATCAATACAAAGTCTCCACTTTCCATTTGCTTTGCGAACTACCACAGGGTTAGCTAACTATGTTGGATGTAGCACTCCTCTGACTAGACCTGCTGCTTCGAGTTTTTGGATTTCTTGGGCGATGAATTCCTGCCGCTCCAAAGCTTGCTTCCTGAACTTCTGCTTGACATGTCTTCAATGGGACAGACGACAAGGTGGTTCTCAATTACTTCCCTGGGAACGTCGGGGATGTCAGATGGTTGCCACGCAAACACATCGACATTCACCCGCAGGAAAGCAATGAGCGCGCTTTCCTATTTGTCATTGAGGGTGGCACTTATGGTGAAAGTGCCTCCCGTCCCATCTTCCCTTGTAGAGACTTGCTTCGTTGCATGTGGAGTAGCTTTGGACTTCTTGCTCTTGCTAGCAGAGGTCTCTAGCTCCTAAACGGACGTGCTACACTCGGTAGTGCGCTTCCGGAGTTCTTGCCGGAGGACTTGCCGGTCTTCTTCCCCCCGGGAGCTTTGTCGGCAGGAACAAGTGCCTTGCCGGCAGACGCTGCAACTGTCGGACCAATGGATTACGGGGTACCCTGGCCCGGACGACCGAGAGGACCAACAGAGGTGCCGTGGTAAGCACGGACAAGAGATCGTGACAAGTAGGAGTTTCAGGAGTCAGCTTGGGACTGTCCATCCCCCGGGAAAACCTTGTAGGAAACCGTCTAAGGTGCCCCGCATGCGTCGGGTAGAGGAGGCGCTTTGCCCGATGGTACAAAGGCGGGCTGTACCCGCTGAAGAAGCATGGAGCGGAAGTGATAAGGTTTGACTTCAGAGGCTGGGCGACGACGTCTTGTCCCTCGTTGATCATCAACAGTGCTGCGGGATGGCTCGCATGATCACGCTACTTAGCTGCACTGTAGAAGGCTATGGCGCATAGGGAGTACCTTCGATGGACGAAGGCGAGGGGAGAGATTCTTTCCTCTCCAACCGACTCCCTTTCTCACTCCCCATAATATAAATAGAGGGGGATCGGAACCGCGCTAGGGGTCGATCTTTTCATCTTGTAACAGACACATTGTAGCTCTCTCCATTGAAATACAAACAAGGCAGGAGTAGGGTATTACACCAAAAAGTTGGCCCGAATCTGGGTAGTTCTTTGTGTTCATCTATAGTTCATCCACATATCTCATCCATGACTTAGGGTTGCTGGATGTGTTCAGTCCCTAGCCGAACTCTCAAAGCGTTGTTGCTAACAACTCATATGTAGATTCTTAGAAACCGACATTTGGCGCGCCAGGTAGGGAACTGAGAAGTCTAGCGCTAGCACCGGCACTGTCCTCGTCGACTTTTCTTCTCGGAAACTTGAGCGCGACTTTGCTCATGGCGTCGAGATGCTCTGGGGCGTCCGTGGCCCCAGTGAGCAGCCGGGAAGCGCGTTCTCTGGCGCGGTGCCGAGTACAGGAGGCTGCTAATGCTGCCCCGCAGGTGTCGCCTCCTCAGCCTCCTCCTTCCCCTCCTCCTCCTCCTCCTCCGCCGCCGGAGGAGGTTCATCACCCTATCCAGGGTCGCGAGGGGGACGCAGGACAGGACGAGGGAGGAGGAGTCGCGGGTCACAGCGTGGGCATCGATCACAGCCGAGCAGTCGCTTCCCCACGGCAGGAGGGGCGGACTCACGTCTCAGTTGTCCCATCGGTGACCACAGCCCGTACCATCTACACTCCAGCGGCAGCATTGATGGTGGCGCGCGAGCTCCAGCAGTACCCGCCACCGGAGGCCAAACGCGGCCCCTGGCTCGCGAGGATCACATATCTGCTTGGCATTGCAGGTCAGACGTAGTCACATTCACGGATGCCATCACGACAGCACCGCGAGCGATCGCGCACCCCGGAGCACACGCCGCCCCCTCAGCATCTTCAAGATCGCGAGCTGTGACAGGCCCGTGGATACCCGGGAGGAGAGGCGTGTCAATCGGTTGCCTCCTCTCCCGAAGGGGGTAAGGATCGGCGACCGCCAGCACATCACCTGGCGGAGGATGCCTGCGTGGCCATAGAACGTCGACGGGAGTGACAGGACAGGTCTGTCCAGGAAATAGTGGAGGCAGGGCGTCCAATGCAGGGCGCCCCGAATGTCCGGGCTGTGCCAATAGGCACAGGATGCCAGGCGTTCACCCCCGAGCTTCGCGAAGTGATCTGGCCTCTGCGGTTCAAACCGGACTTATCGTCACGATATGATGGGTCAACCGACCCCGTCGAGTTCCTCCAGAACTACCCCACGGCGATCCAGGCTGCGCATGGTCATGTAGATGCCATGGTCAACTGGTTCCCTATGGCCCTCAAAGACTCAGCACGTTCATGGCTCATGAACCTCCCGCCAAACTCCATCGGGACCTGGGACGAGCTATGTGAGCGCTTCATCGCTAACTTCAAGGGAACCTGCGATCAGCCATCCACGATTGCCAATTTGAACGCCATCTGGCAGAAGGAGGGCGAGACGCTGCGCGGGTTCATAGAGCGCTTCAGCCAAGTCCACAACAAGATCCCCCGCATCAACGATGTGGAGGTCGTCGCGGCCTCCCGCAATGGGGTCACGGATCCCAAGATATGCGAGAAGATGGCGGTCCACGACATCCGCACGACTGTGCAGCTCTACGAGCTGGCAGACAAATGCGCCAGGGCAGCCGAGGCCTAGAACCGGTCTTCTTTGACTATCGACCGGGAGGCCGGACCCTCCCGTGACAAGAAGGCCCAGAAGCGAAAACTGCCTGGGGTCTTCGCGGTGGAACCCGAATGGAAGCAGCAGAAGAAGGAGGAGGCGACTTCCGACGACTCGGGCGACAACCCGTACTACGCCTTGCATAGCTCGCGTACACACTACACGGCCGAATGTTATGAGATCAAGAAGATGGCGGAAGGCTGCTAGAAAGAGTGGCGTGAGCAGAGGCGTGGCGAAGGAAGAAAGGAAGGAGGCCGAGGGGGAGGACACACCATTCAGCGTGGAGGCCGGTGCGAACACTTCCCCTAAGGGCGTGAGAAAACGGGAGACGACCAGGCCCGGGACGGTCCTGAGTCCGACAAGAATAGCGGTGGAGGCTTCCAGCAGCCTAAGGTGGTTGCGTGCATTCATGGCGGGGCCCAGAGTCCTCACTCGAACCGATGCTTCAAGCACCTCGCTCGGGAGGTGTGCGCTTCCCTTCCTGGAGGAAAGGCTGCCAGGCCCTTAAAGTGGTCCGGGGTCTCCGTGACGTTTGACCTGGCGGATCACCCCATGAACGCAAAAACTATAGGGATTGTGCCGATCGTGATCCCATACTACTAGGCCCTTCTCGAGTGTAACCTATGGGAGCACAACCCCCATAGGGCAGGTGGCCCTTCCTGTCACGTTTGGGACTAGCAAGAACTATCGGACGGAAAGCATCGTCTTCGACGTGGCCCATATCGGCCTGGAATACAACGCTATCCTGGGTTACCCCGCGCTGGCCCAATTCATGGCCGTGACACATCACGCCTACAATACTGTCAAGATGCCGGGGCCAGGAGGGGTAATCACCATCCAGGCGGACCAAGAAGATGCCGTTCGATGCGTTGAGCACTTCTACAAAGCGGCGGCCTGCGTCGCCCCGGACGATCTGAACCTTCCCGACGCTTCTGAAGCGTCGGCTTCCCACCGGTGAAGGTTAATGATGGAAGAGAAGGCCTCGACCAAGAAGGTGGCACTCGATGAGGGAAAAGTAACCTCTGTCCTCATAGGCGGGAGGTTCACCGACAAATAGGAAAGCGTGCTCGTCGCCTTCCTGCGGGCAAATGCTAACATGTTCGCCTGGACAGCGTCGGATATGCCCGGAGTTCCACGGGAGGTGATCGAGCATCACTTGGTGGTATGCCCCGGCTGCCGCCCCATCAAGCAGAAGATATGGTGACAATCGCTGGAAAAGCAGGAATTCATTACACATCAGATAGAGAAGCTGAAGGAGGCCAAGTTCATCCACGAGGTGACCCACCCGGAGTGGGTTGCCAACCATGTGGTCGTGCCAAAGGCCAACGGCGACCTGCGCCTATGCGTGGACTTCAAGGACATCAACATGGCCTGTCCAAAGGATCCATATCCCCGACCAAGAATAGAACAAATCATCGACTCAATGGCAGGATGCAACCTCCTTTGTTTCCTTGATGCCTTCTTAGGCTACCACCAGATCAAGATGGCCAAGGAGGACGAAGAAAAAACGGCTTTCATCATGCCGTGCAGGGTGTGCTGTTTCATATGCATGCCGTTTGGATTGAAGAATGCCGGGGCGACCTTCCAGAGGCTCATGCGCATCGCCCTCTGTCTTTAGATGGGGAGGAACGCGGAGGCCTATGTTGATGACATTGTTGTCAAAACCCGCAAGCAGGACACACTGATCGCAGACCTGGAAGAGACCTTCGGCAACCTTCGAAAGGCCAACATCAAGCTCAACCCCAACAAGTGCGTATTTGGGGTACCTTCCAGGAAGCTCCTCGGGTTCCTGGTATCACACCGAGGAATTGAGGCCAACCCTGAAAAAATTCGGTCCCTCGAGGAGATGCAACCCCTGAAGTGCCTCAAGGACATGCAGCGCCTGGCAGGGTGCGTCGCCGCGCTGGGACGATTCATTTCCAGGCTGGGAGAGCACGCTCTGCCGTTCTTCAAGATCATGAAAAGAACAGGATCCTTCAAATGGACCTCGAAAGCTGACCAGGCCTTCCAGGCTACGCCCCCGATCATGGTGGCTCCCCGTCCGAATGAGCCGCTTTTGCTCTACCTTGTGGCTACCCCACAGACAGCAAGAGCGGTCCTTGTAGCAGAACGAGAGCCCTTGGAAGCACAGCTGGAGCAAGAGCAAGGACAGTCGATCGGGGGGGCAGATTCTGGGGCCCGCGAAGGGCTCTCCGGTGCAGCGCCCGGTGTACTTCGTAAGCACGGTGCTGAGGGAAGCCCGAGAGTGGTATCCTATGCCCCAGAAGCTATTATATGCCCTCCTCATCACTTCACGGAAGCTGCAGCACTACTTCCAGGGACACCCGATC
Source organism: Elymus sibiricus (assembly GCA_039707655.1). Lineage (NCBI taxonomy): Eukaryota > Viridiplantae > Streptophyta > Magnoliopsida > Poales > Poaceae > Elymus > Elymus sibiricus. Next base: position 162,973,473 of record CM077664.1, read on the forward strand.
AAGGTCGTCACCGAGTTCCCTTTGGAAGGAGTCCTGCACAGCCCCAATGCGACTGGACGTGTGGCAGAGTGGGGAATTGAGCTTCCAGCTTTCGCCCTGAAGTTTGTGGCAACTAGAACTATCAAAAGTCGAGTCCTGTCAGAGTTTGTGGCAGAATGGACACCTTCCGCTCCAGGAAAAGACCAGGAACAGTCCGCCCAACCTGGGCGGGAAACCCCGGAGCATTGGGTAATGAACTTCGACGGCGCTTTCTCACTACAAGGCGCAGGGGCTGGGGTCGTTTTCACGTCACACACAGGAGATCAGATCTCTTACTCCCTACAGCTGGACTTCAAGCATAACAAGGTCTCCAACAATATTGCCGAATATGAGGGATTGATGGCAGGACTCTAGGCAACTATAGCCCTTGGCGGAAAACGTTTGGTCATAAAAGGAGACTCCCAGTTGGTCATTAACCAGTCCAACAAGGATTACAAGGTGAAGGACCCTAGAATGGTCGCATACTCAGCGGCGGTCAGGAGGATGGAAAGGCACTTCCAGGTCATAAGCTTCAGGCACAACTTGTGACTAGACAACCACGACGCTGATGATATCGCCAAGAAATCTGCCACATGAGAACCGCTCCCGCCTAGCGTCTTCGAGGAAAGGATCACTGAACAGTCCGTCAAGATTGAGGAGCAGGAGGAGTACTCATCCAAGATCATAACGGGCTAAAAGGAAAAGAAAATGCCGCAACCCCCGCCCCCCCAAGGACACCGGGTCTCCAAACACCCGCACTATGATGTCCATAGCCTGCCCAAAACCAAATTGGATTGAGGAGATAAGGAGCTTCTTGTCCCAGAAGATCCTTCAGGAAGACGAGGCCGACGCAGAAAGAATTGTGCGTCAGTCCAAGCTATACTCCCTAAAGGACGGAGATCTATATCGGGTCCGCCCTAACGGAGTCTCCCTCAAGTGCATAACCCACCAGGACGGCTGCGAGCTCCTCGCGGACATCCACGGAGGGGAATGCGGCAGCCACGCCTCGTCTTGTACACTCGTGGGTAAGGCCTACCGACAAGGATTTTTCTGGCCCACGGCCCTTAATGATGCTGGCAAAATGGTGCGAAGCTGCGAAGCCTGCTAGTTCCACGCCAAGCAAATCCACCAACCTGCCCAAGCCCTCCCGACTATCCCGCTCTCTTGGCCCTTCATGGTCTGGGGCTGGATATCCTTGGCCCCTTCCCACGCGCCGTTGGCGGTTATCAATACCTCTACGTCGCCATCGACAAGTTCACTAAATGGACTGAGGTGGAACCCGTCTGCACTATTCCGGCTCAGTCAGCCGTCAAGTTCATCAGAGGCCTGGTTTCCCGCTTCGGGGTCCCCAATCAAATAATCACCGACAACGGCTCCCAGTTCACCAGCGGTGCTTTTCGGGACTATTGTGACTCCATCGGCACCAAGATTTGTTTCGCCTCTGTCGCGCACCCTCGCAGCAACGGACGGGCCAAACGCGCCAACGCGGAAGTGCTTAAGGGACTCAAGACCAGGACATTCGACAGGTTGAAGAAGAGCGGCCGAAATTGGATTGAAGAACTACCCTCCGTGCTATGGTCCATCCGCACCACGGCGAAAAAATCCACCGGTGAAACACCTTTCTTCCTCGTATATGGGGCGGAGGCCGTCCTCCCAATGGAGCTCTCTCATGGATCACCACGAGTACTGGCTTTCGACGAATCAAGACAAGCCCACCTACAGACCGATGAGATTGCTCTCCTAGAGGAGGCGCGGTGCCATGCCGCCATTTGCGCCGCCTGGTACCAGCAGGGACTCCGTTGCTACCACAGTCGGCACGTCTGCTCTCGTGCGCTGGAGGTCGGGGACCTCGTCCTACGCCGACTACAAACCCGCAAGGGCCTCAACAAGCTGTCACCCATCTGGGAAGGCCCATTCAAGGTGGTGCACGTCGCCCGACCGGGGTCGGTCCGATTGGAGATGGAGGAAGGACGCCCCATGCCAAACGCATGGAACATCGAAGATCTTCGCAAGTTCTACCCTTGAACAAGAGACCCTTGTAAATATGTATCCGGGGCCTCCCTCGGCAAGCAGAAGGACTAGTATGACGATTTCCTTGCCTTTGTCACTACCATGTGTAATGCCTGACTGGCAGTACAATGACATGTTCTGTCCGCATTATGGGAATGTTCTCTCGGGCCTCTTCCTGCGTGATTGCTGAACACTCGTTTCTCCCCCCAAGGTTAGAGGAGTTACGACAGCGCACCCCACCTGCACCTACGAAAACATTCTTGGGCACTGCCCCATATGAACCTCTTTTCGTAGGGAGCTTGTCATGGAGAAACGACAATCTCTGGGACCGAGAGGGCCCCTTTGCGGTTCGGCTACGGGATCGGCGCGCTACGGAGAGCAGGGCTGGTAGATGCAAGAACACTCTGTGGTTTATCCAGGTTCGGGCCGCTGTGAGCGTAAAACCCTACTCCTGCTTTGGTGGTTTGATTATGGATGAGCTCAAGTTACATGGAGCGCAGCTTGCCGGCAAGGTGCGCGGGAAGTGCAGCTACTATGCGTAATTGAACTAGGTGTTGACCGTTCTAACTGTAGCCATGGGCCTCCTTTTATAGGCCAAGGGGTTACCACAATGGCTAAGATGGTCATTACAGGGTATGAACAGTGATTGCACAGTCATCAAGTCTATATCCAAACAGGGTAGAACAAACGCATTGAATGCGCCGTTGGGTGCTATGTTGGGGAGGCGAGTTCCGGCAAAGGTTCTGCACCGTTCGTCCAGCTGCCCTTCTGCTATCTTGACATGACCCAGGGACGGGTGTCATTAAAGTAAACCCTTGCGTGGCGCGCCGACACGTGCCCCAACCAGCTGTGTTTGACTGCCTGCCCGCTCAACACCTATCATACGTGCTTATCTAGCTGATGATGAGGTGGAGTGGTAATGAGACAGAAAGAGCCTGCTGGCACGGAGCTTTCCGGCAACCAGAATCTTGGTCTTTCACCTTGCCGGTGCGAGGCTTGCCGGCAAGGGTAATCTTGATCTTCAGTACTAGAATAGTACTTCTCGATGGCTTGCCTGGAGGTCTTCTACATGGTCTTGTTAATCTAATCTTGAGTCTTGAGAAGGAAAAAACAGTCCTCCGGCAAGCCCTTGCCGTCGGGAAGGCTGCGACCGTCCGTGCACAGGTCAGGGTACTAAGGCACCCATGTCTTAGTACACCGACAGGAGCCCCCAGGCCTGGGCCACACGCGCATGCGAGGCATCATTGGGATAGGCCCAAACAGTGCACGAGCACACGTGGCAGAGGATAACTGCCATAATCTTCTCTTTTACCACACCACCCCCACGACGCACATTAAATGCGGACGAGGGAGAGGTGGAATGAAATGGCCGTGGGAGGTAGTGCGCCTGAAAAGCGCAGCCACGTAGGATGGTAAAGAGCCAGCCCCCGCGCCTTCCCCATAAAAAGGAAACCGCAAGGGGCGCTGCTCATTTACCCCATCTTCCCAATCTAGCAATCTGCTTCATCTTCATCCTTGCGCAAAAATAGAGCACACCGTCTTCTTCCGCCGCCGCGCCACGCCCCCGCTTGCTTCCAGATCCGCCCTCCCCCAAAGCAGCCATGGCTCCCAAAAAGAACCAAGACAAGCCGGAGAAGGCAGTCGATCCAAATGCAGAGGCGAGGAAAGAGGAGCTGGCGAAGATGCGGAGAGACAACGTTGTCTTCACGCTGGTGCTGGCAGAGAGCGACTTGGTGGAGCAATACGCGATCATGTGGGGGAAGGGGACGACCGCCCACACCGCGCCAGAGGTCCTTCCCTGCTCCGTCAAATCTGGCAAAGACAAGTACCCCTTCTTCAGAGCCTATTTCTACTGCGGCCTTGTCCCGCCTTTCTCTGAATTTTTCTCCGAAATCATGTACACCTACGGGTTTCGTCTTCTGGACTTCATCCCCAACGCCATGACTTGTATGGCTGTTTTTGCACACATATGTGAGAACTTTGTTGGAGTAGTACCCAATGTAGCCCTCTTCCACCACTATTTCACCCCTCGCATTGAAGCAGATGCCCTCTCTAGCGGCATCACTTGGATCCCTAGAGACAAAGAAGTCTATCTCCCAGGGAAGCTTCACCTGAAGTGGAATGAGTGGCGCGGAGAATGGTGCTGGATCAAAGATACTGATTTCCCAGATTTTTGCAAGCCTAGAATGACAAGAGTGGAGCGCGGCAAGGATTGGAGCTATCTTAATGCCAACAACAACAAGCTCACAATCGCCACCACTCGCATTCTTCGCCTCAGAGCTGCCGGCCTCACCATAGAAATGGTGGGGGCCGATTTCCTTCGTCGCCGCATCGCTCCCCTTAAGAACATGGGAAGGCCTGCCTGGGACTACAAAAATGCGGCTGATATCATGCGGGTGCAGACCGGGCTTCATGCCAATCTGACGGTGCTGCAGCACACAACACTCTGCCACCAGCTCTTCCGCACTATCGGCAATTTCAGGTTGCCGGCAAGCGTGGTGCCCCTGTGCAACAACTCCGCCAAGGATGCTATTATTGCAATGATGCTAGCTTGCAATGCCCATGGCGTCGAAGGCAGTTGGCAATCACCACCTGAAGACGCGGTGCAAGAATGGTTCGATACACTAGTGGAGAGGCCCATCAAGGAGGAGAAGGATGTCTACCGCGACACCACCGCCGAGGAGTTGGCGCACATCGCCAACAGAGCGGCAGAAGCAAGAATGGCTGAAGGCGCCAGCGGATCTGGATCCGCTGCAGCCAACGTTGATGAAGAAGCTGAGGATGAACCAGCAGATGAGCCGTCAGAGGAGCCTACCGGAGGGCAAGAAGAACCTGCCGAGGAACATGGCGAAGAATCCGCTGAGGGGCAAGTGCATAGAGAACCCCTTGTTCTGTCAAAGAGATCTCGCGTCCTCCGGAGAGCTATTTCCGGAGAGCCAGTTCATCCATCTTCGGGTGACGAGGAAGCCAACAAGGGAGTGGCTGCCAAGACTGTCGGGCGGCAAGGACCGCGATGCCAAGCTCCTCAACAGCAGCGAGTGCGGCGCCCCTCTACGAGGCAGCCGGCCGCATCAGCTGCCGGAGTGGCTGGATCTTCTCATCCTGCCGCACCCGTGGCTACTAAACGGGCCAGAACTCCCACTCCACTTCCTACCTCCAGCATCGGGCCTGAGAGCCTATATGATCTCTCCATCCTTAGCGATGAGGAGGAGGAAGAAGAGTACGTGTCTTCATGCACTTTCATTATCTCTTGATTCTTGTGCTTGCTAATCTGATTTGCCTCGTCTTGACTTGTCTTTAATAGGGACGAGGAAACCTTGGCGCAAAGGATGGCCAAGAGGGCGAGGACCACAGCGGAGGACGAGCCGACGGCAAGCATAGTGCCGAACGTTGACGTCGTGGCTATCAGTCCTCAGCATAGCCCGCAGCGTGAGGCCACTACTCACTTTCCTTTGGCGAGTGTTGGAGTTGAAATACTCATTGCTGACATCGGCACGTGAGCAGGAGAAGAGCACCACGAGGAGGAACGCCCGGAGGCAGATCCAACTACAACGCTTCCGGCAAGCACTGCCCCGACAACCGATTCTACGACAAGGGCTTCCACTGACGAGCTTGTTCGCACTGGCGTAGCGCCGGCAACCGAGGCTACCGGCAATCAAGTGACGACAACCGAGGTTGTCAGAGAAGAAACTGTTCCTCCTCAACAGCCCCAGTCCGGTAAGCCTTCTGCTCTCAAGCACTTTTCTTCTTTATCATCTTTTTTTGTTTTCTTGAACTTGATCTTAGATCCAATTTTCCTCTTCTCCATCTTTTTAGATCTACCTCCAACTGATGACATGGACATTGACGCCACCATCGAGGAGATCGTGAAGGACGCTGCTGACGAGGCCATCAAGGTTGCTGCTGACGAAGCCATCAGGGTGACTGATGAAGGGGCCACTAAGGCCTCTCTTGAAGAGGCCGCCAAGGATACTGTTGAGGAGGGTGGCAACAAGAGTGCCGAGGCCACTGAAGACATCCCTGTCTCAGGAGCGCCATGCGCTGATTCGGCCATGAGGGCGATCTTGACCGGCAAGGCGGCCGTCGATGATCATCCCTCGACATCTGAAGAACCCCCATCAAGCAGATATCTGAAGGTGGGTGACAACTTGTTCGTCAGCATCCCTGGGACATCGAGCACTGGGGCACCCGTTGAAGGAGAAGTCTTGGATGACGAAATCATCGCCGCTGCCGGGCTCGAAGTTGTTGGTGAGCCACGTGCCAACGTCGATGAGACTAAAGAGCAGCGGCTCCTCAGGGCCATGGGCGAGAACTTCCAGAAGCTCCAAGCATGTTATCGCAGTAGAACGGAGAGCTTGGACTCCAGGGTTTCCGTCCTTGACATGGCGGAAGAAGAGTTCAAGAAACGGGTGGAGGAAATGAAAGTCTGGTATGCAGAATGCCTCCAAGAGCTCCATGAACACCAAACCCAGCTTGCCAAGGCCAAGGAACAATTCATTTTGGAAAAGGCTGAGGCCGACAATGCACAGGAGGAGGCTGCGCAAAGAATAGTCGCAGCTGATGCAGAACTAAACGAGCGCAAGATTGGCCTTGACGCTCATGAGGAAGAGCTTGCCGCTTGTGAGGCAGAGCTTGCTGCTAAGCTTCGCGGCAAAGATGATGAGATTCAGGCTCTCATTGCTCAGCGGACCCTGGAGCTGGAGCGAAAGCATACAGAAGCAATCGAAACTCAAGCCACAGAGCATGCCAGCAAGATCAAGGAGGCCATCGATGTTGCCGAAGCCGCAGAGGCCGCAAAGAACGAGCTAGAAGGCAAGGTGCAGAAGCTCGAGGCAGATCTTGCCGCCAACGGCAAAGAGATCTTGGCGCTCAAAGCAGATATAGAGAAGGCAACTCACACCTTGGCGGAGCTGCAAACCTCAGTATCCGCCAAGAACCAAGAGCTCACCAAGGCCAACAACGTTATTGAAGATCACAAGATGAAGGTGACCACCTTGGAAAAATCCCTTGATGCCACTAAGGAGCGCGAGAAGATCTTGACAAAGGACCTCCAAAGCGAGAAGGCCTTGTTGGCGAGCGCCACAAACTCCTTCAATGAGCTCAAAAGTGCCTACAAGCTTTGGACTGATCGTCTTGTGGCTACTGCAGAAAACCTCACTCCACAGCTATCCGCCATGGGCTTGTCAGAGTATCGCTACTCCACACCGAAGGGGGCACTACTAGCGCCAGGCTCACTCTTTTCTTCTAAAGCTTGATCAAGGCGCTGGAAAAGTATCATGGTGAGAGGTCCGCCAACTTTGCCGGCGAATCCTGCAAGTTCTGCAGTGACCTCCTCTCCAAGGTGCTTGTCAAGATTGCTTATCGGAACCCCGGTAGCGACATCTCCAAGGCCTTCAAGAGCTTGCCGACGGGAGCCGACACCAAAGAGGCCGAAGGGCTCATCGCCCCAAACATCAACAAGGTCCAACAGATTCCAAGGACTGAAGGCAATTGCAAGGACTAGCCCCCTTTACGTTTCTTGTCGCCAGTGGTTCATGTAAAAGACAGAATTTATCTTAAATTAGAACTGCACTTGGCTTTGCGGTGTAATATGACTCGTGTTTTGAATGGATGAATGCATGCTATTCCCCTTGTTTTATTCAGCCCCATGATTTTTATACCCTACGCTTGCCGTAATCTTGCCGGTGCACACACTCTTGCCACGAGCGCTTGAGGAACGGATCCTTAGCAGCTTACCGGAAGTGCCGTTGCCGGCAAGGTTATACTTGACGATCACAACGCAGCCACTTAAGTTCTTGAGCGGACTCGAAACAAAATAAGAGCGTAGCTGATCACGACAAGGTTCGTTAGCATGCAGGTTTCTCATACAAAGACCAAAATCGTTCAAGGAGAAATTGCAACTACAACAAAGAATTTGTTTCAAAGTTTTGGAACTTAGCTTCTTCTTTGCTGTACTTCTTGTTGTAGAATGATATCTTGAACGTCATTTGGTATCCATACCATCACTCCCCCCCGGGAAACTTGCACGCGAGGAACACTTCATTCCTTTAAGAAAAAGAAAGAAGAGAAAAGAGGAGGCTGGAACCTTGACGGTTCATTAATCATATTATGCATGGTAAAATGTAATGCAACACTGCCTGCAACATATAAATAAATATGTACTTTGACAAAGAGTTGTGAAACACTTAGCTTTTATTTACTATGCACGGGGTCTGCGCCCAGCTCTTTACAACGGGTTACATGCCTTGTCGGCAAGCTTGTACAAAAGAGGTTGCCGGGCAGCCCGGCAACCGTGCCTTATGGGTAAAACTTACGAAGATGCTCAATATTCCATGAGTTGAGCACAGGAGTGCCATCTTCGGTCTCTAGGTGGACTGCACCAGACCTAGTGACTCGTACCACCCGGTAAGGGCCTTCCCACTTCGGCGTCAACTTGTTTTGACCCTTTGTGGACTGAATCCGACTAAGAACAAGGTCGCCTTCCTCAAGGTTCCTGGCGTTAACTTTGTGGCTATGATAGCAGCGCAAAGCTTGCTGGTACCGTGCAGCACGGACAGCAGCCCGGAAACGATCTTCCTCAAGGAGCGTGGCATCATCTTGCTGTAGCTCATCTTGATCCTCCGCGTCGAAGGCCACAACTCGAGGTGACCCGTATCTGAGTTCCGTGGGGAGCACCGCTTCTGCACCATATACAAGGGAGAAGGGTGTCTGGCCAGTGGCTCGACTTGGTGTCGTTCTGATTGACCAAAGAACCGTCGGCAACTCTTCCACCCAGCGCCTTCCACACTTGTGCAGCTTGTCGAAAGTTCTGGTCCTGAGACCACACAACACTTTTGCATTTGCTCTCTCTACTTGTCCATTGCTCCTTGGGTGAGCAACAGAGGTGTAGCAGATCTTGTTTCCAAGTTCTTGGCAATATGCTGTGAAGGCACGGCTCGTGAACTGGGTGCCATTGTCAGTGATGATCCTGTTAGGTACACCAAAGCGAGCAACCAATCCTTTGAGGAACTTGATAGCTGACTGTGCCGTCACCTTTCTCACTGGCTCTACCTCAGGCCACTTTGTAAACTTGTCGATTGCAACATACAAAAATTCAAAGCCCCCGGTAGCACGGGGGAAGGGCCGATGATGTCGAGCCCCCATACTGAGAAAGGCCAGGAAAGAGGGATGGTTTGGAGGGCTTGAGCTGGCTGGTGGATGTCCTTGGCATGGAACTGGCATTCTTCGCATCTGATGACCACCGCCAAGGTGTCTTGAAGTGCTGTCAGCCAGTAGAATCCTTGACGGAACGCCTTGCCGATGAGCGCGCGCAACCCATTATGAGAGCCACACATTCCTTCATGCATCTCTTCCAACAACCTCTGTTCATCTTCCCGGGAAATGCACTTCAATTTCACCCCGTTTGGTCTTTTCCTATACAAGGTGTAATTGACAAACTTGTACATTCTTGATTGGCGGGCTACTCTTTCTGTGTCCTCTTGCTCATCGGGAAGATCTCCTGTTTGAAGGTACTGGACAATTGGCTGCGCCCATGCCGGAGCATGTGGCTCGATGACAAGGACTAAAGGCACTTCTTCCTCTGTGGGAGCACTTGCTTCGACGACAAGGACTTGGCTTGCCGGAGGCCGCGGCTCACCGGCCGAGGGTGTCTTGTCGGTGGTATCTACTTTCTTGGCGGCTGCAGGCAGCTCTACCGGAAAGTAACCACCAACGTCTTGCTTTCTTTTCTTCGCCAGCCTTGATGGTGTAACAGATGGCTGAGTTAGTTGTAGCACAAAAGTTCCTGGCTCCACAGGAGATCTCTTGGTGGCAAGCTTTGACAGGTCATTGGCAATCTAATTCTGGGCACGAGGAATGTGCTCTGCTTGCAGACCATCAAAGTGCTCTTCCTACTTCCTCACTTCATCAACGTATGCCTCCATCAAGGGACTCTGGTAATCCTTGTTGATCTGCCTCACCACAAGCTCCGAGTTGCCCCTGATAATCAACTTGCGAATACCAAGGTCAATTGCAATGCGCAAGCTAGCAAGTAATCCTTCATACTTAGCAGTGTTGTTGGTGGCTTGCTCCCTGGGAAAATGCATCTGAACCACGTACTTGAGGTGCTCTCCGGTGGGTGCTATAAGCAACATGCTGGCACCGGCCACTACTAGAAAAAAGGCTGTTAGTGGCGCACCCCATATGGCTATTAATGGCGCACCATGGGTGCGCCACTATTACCACGCCACTAGTAATGGTTAGTAATGGTGCACCTCTGGTGCGCCATTACTAATCCAAATAGCAGTGGCGCACCCCCGGTGCGCCATTACTATCCCTTAGGGTGCGCCACTGTTATTTCTGTGAGGTGCGCCATTACTATGCCTTAGGGTGCGCCACTGTTATTCCTGTGAGGTGCGCCATTAGTAGGAATGTAGGTGCGCCACTGGTAATTTTTTTAAATCTGGATCTGGATCTAAATCTGGCACCATTTTTTGCATTTTTTTTCTTTTTTTTCCAATAATTTTCGTTCTCGGGGCGGGCTGCTGTGGAGGGGTTTGGGGCGGCTCTCCCATGGCCGTGGCTCGGGGCGGCTCTGCAGGGCGACGACGAGGCATGTGCGATAAAGGAAGCTTCCGGGCGGCGGCCATGTCCATGAGGAAAGAGAGAAGGGGAAGGAGAAGGGAGGAGGAAGGGGAAGGGGAAGGGAGGAAGAAGGGGAAGGGGAAGGGGAGGCGCGACGGCCTTCTGCTGCTTCCATTGCGGCGGCCATGTCCATGAGGAAAGAGAGAAGGGGAAGGAGAAGGGAGGAGGAAGGGGAAGGGGGGAAGAAGGGGAAGGGGAAGGGAGGAAGAAGGGGAAGGGGAGGCGCGACGGCCTTCTGCTGCTCGCTGCTGCAGGGGGTGGCTTCCATTGCGGCGGCGCCCGTGGCTGGCGTGCCGGAGGAGGATCTGGGGAGGAGGAGGAAGCGCGTAGTCGTTGGTGGGTGGGTGGGGGGAGGAGGAGAAGGGGCTAAGGCCGGGCCGGGTTAATATAAGCTGTGGCGTTTCAACTAGTAATGGCGCACCATGGGTGGTGCGCCATTACTAGTTTTGAAATTTCAAAGTGCCCAGACTTAGTAATGGCGCACCAAACCTAGGTGCGCCATTGCTATGCTACATAGCAATGGCGCACCTAGGTTTGGTGCGCCATTACTAAGTTTGAAATTTTTCGAATTTTCTCCAGATCTTAAAAGCATCGTAACTTTTTTTCTGTTAGGTTTTTGAGGATTCTAAAAAATCGATAACGGGCATAGCCCGTCAAATTCGGATGTAACTTTTCGATTAGTATCTTTTTCATATAAAAAACTTTTTCATCGGAGGTCGTATGCAAAAGTTACGGCCATTTTACCGAAACACGACGGGTTTTTTTTTGCAAAAAAATTCAAAATTCATGTTTGTTAATTTTCGTAACAACTAGAACACATAACACATGGGCATCTATTTTTTTGAATTTTTTTGAATCTTTATCATTTTCTTTTATTTTTTTAAAACCGAAAAGGCGATCCACGGGGGGGGGGGGGGTGTTTGTGTGTGTGGTGGGGTGTGTCTGTGTGTGTGAGCAATAGTAATGGTGCACCAGGGAGGGTGCGCCATTACTATTGCTCACACTATGTCTGGTGGGGGTAGGGGCCTGCGTGTGTGTGAGCAATAGTAATGGCGCACCCTCCCTGGTGCGCCATTGCTAGGTTAGCAATGGCGCACCAGGGAGGGTGCGCCATTACTATTGCTCACACACACGCAGGCCCCACCCCCACCAGACATAGCAATGGCGCACCACACCTAAGTGCGCCATTACTATGCTACATAGTAATGGCGCACCTAGGTGTGGTGCGCCATTGCTATGTCTGGTGGGGTGGGGGGATGGACAAAAAAAATAGCAATGGCGCACTGCTCAGGTGGTGCGCCACTACTAAAAAAATAACAATGGCGCACCTGTTTCTGGTGCGCCATTGCTATATAGCAGTGGCGCACCACCACCATGATGCGCCACTAATAGGGATATTGGCTATAGCCATTTTTCTAGTAGTGGGCGCCTTTCAGCATGAAAGCACCGTCAAAGTACATGATCCAATCATCAACAGTTTCTTTGCCTGGGAGAGAGGTCTCTTGTACTTCTTCGTCTTGCGTCGGGATCCATTCTGGAATGAATTCGCCAAAGCTTTGCTTTGAATTGTTGAGGTACTCTCTAACTTTAACTCAAAGCTTGACAGATCCAACACCCACTCCACAATCCTGCCGGTGGCTTCTGGATTTCTCAGAATATGTTGCAAAGGAAAGCGAGTGACGACGGTGACTGGGTGTGCTTGAAAGTAGTGGCACAGCGTCCTTGAGGCCATGAGAAGGCCAAAGAGCAACTTCTGCACACCAGAATACCTTGATCTAGCCCCTTGCAGGAGAGAGCTGACAAAGTAGACTGGGCATTGCACCATCTTCTTCTTCTGCACAACTTGCGGATCTGGTTCACTTGCTTGCACAATCTCAGGCTTGTCGGCACCTGACCTTGCCGGAGAAGATTCTGGCTTGTCGGGTCGTGGCTTTGCGGCTGCTGCCTCCTCTTCATCTGGCTCTCTTTCAGCCACAAGTGCAGCACTAACCACTTGATTCGTTGCCTCTAAATATAGCAACAACGTCTCTTGTGGCCTAGGCGCAACTAGGACTGGCGGAGAGGATAGGTACTCCTTCAAATCTTGGAGCGCGGCCTCCGCTTCCGGAGCCCACGTTACTGGGCCTGCCTTTTTCAATATTTTGAAAATGGCAAGGCCCACTCTGCCGATTTGGAGAAGAACCTGCCGAGTGCGGCAACATAGCCAGCAAGATGCCTGACGTCCTCGACGCGTCTTGGTGCTTCAATTTGCTCAATTGCTTTGATCTTGTCGGGATTGGCTTCAATCCCCCTCTGAGATGCAAAGAACCTAAGAAGCTTGCCAGACGGGACATCGAACACACACTTCTCGGGGTTGAGCTTCAAGTTGAGTTTGCGCAAGTTTGCAAATGTCTATTCCCAATCTTGGATCAGTGTTGACTTGTCCTTGGTTTTGACCACAATGTCATCCATGTTGGCTTCCACATTTCTGTGCAATTAGGTCTCAAAAAAAATCTGAACTGCTCTGGTAAATGTTGCCCCGGCACTCTTCAACCCGAAGGGCATACGTAGAAAACAATACGTGCCACATGGAGTGATGAATGCAGTTTTCTCCTCATCTTCCTTGGCCATAAAGATCTGATGATAACCAGAATAGGCATCAAGAAAAGAGAGTAACTCACAACCGGCAGTGGAGTCCACAATCTGGTCGATGCGCGGCAAAGGGAAAGGGTCCTTTGGACAAGCTTTATTTATATCAGTGAAGTCGATACAAAGCCTCCATTTCCTGTTCGCCTTGCGCACCACCACTGGATTGGCTAACCACGTGGGGTGTAGGTCTCCTCCGACCAGGCCTGCCGCTTCTAACTTCTTGATCTCTTCGGCAATAAACTCTTCTTTTTTGACTATAAACAGTAGGGTAACACCCCACTGCAATTTTTATTAAAGTAAATAGGTCTCTGCTAATACAAGAGGGCTTGAGATAAACCCTAAAGAAAGAAAGAAAAAAAGAAAAAGAGGGACTCTAAATCGGTAATAAACTCTTGCCGCTCCATAGCTTGCTTTCTGACCTTCTGCTTGACGGGTCTTGCATGAGGACAGACAGCAAGGTGGTGCTCAATTACCTCCCTAGGAACGCCGGGGATGTCAGATGCTTGCCAAGCAAACACATCGACATTCGCCCGTAGGATGGCAACGAGCGCGCTTTCCTATTTGTCATTGAGAGTGGCACTTATGGAAAAAGTGCCACTCGTCCCATCTTCCCTCACAAATACTTGCTTGGTCACCGGTGCAGAGGTCTTGGCTTTCTTGCTCTTGCCGGTAGAGCTCTCTGGTATGTCCTCAACAGGCATGCTGCACTCTAAGGTGCGCTTCCCGGAGTCCTTATCAGAGATCTTGCCAGTCTTCTTCTTCTTCCCTCCCCCGGGAGGTTTGCCGGCAAGAGCATGTATGATGTAGGGTGGAACCCTAATTGACGATCTTTCACGAATTGGAGGGCGATCCTACGAAGAACACGAAGAACACGGGGAAGAACGAGGAGAAATCACAAGAGGAAACACTCAAGAACAAGTCCAATCACACATCCAGTAGACTAACAAACACATGGATCCACAAGGTACAAGAACAACAAAGGGAAATCGGTACAAGATAGAGTTCATCCCAAATCCTATGAAGGAGATGAGGTCTTGAATCCACTAGGGGATCTTCTCACATGCTCACATGGAGGTCTTGATCTCCATGGGAGAGGTCACTCTCTCTCTCAAGAGGAGTAGTGGTAGGAGCTAGGCTCAACTAGATGAGCCAATACTTTGCTAACCCTAGATGGAGGAGGAAGAGGTCCTTTTATAGTGCTAGTACAAATTGGGGTGAGTTGGGGGAGGTATGGGCCTTGGGCCAACTTGTCTGCGAAGTCAGGGGCCGGATGTCCGGGCTAGGGCCAGATGTCCGGCGGCTCACGAGGAGCCGGATGTCCGGCGGGTCGGCCGGATGTCCGGGCCGAAGGGGTCAAACTTCTGTGCCCTTCTGTCGGGAGGTGCCGGATTTCCCGGCGGGCGCCGGATGTCCGGGCTGCCGGGGCCGGATGTCCGGGGCTCGGGCCGGATGTCCGGGTCCTATAGCTGCAGCAGCTCGTCTTCTTCCATCTCCGCTTCCATGCTTCCCTCCCGGATGGTGTAGTTGTTCCTTGGCGCTTGGACTCCTCCTTGTCATCTGGAAAGCTCCGACAATACCTATGCATGCACACGGGAGAAGTGTCAAGTAGTATACCATCCTCGAAGGGGTCAAGTGAACACGTGTAAAGGAGATGATTCACCTTTATGTATGTGAAGTAGATGTCGCACGGGTCACTTGCCGAACGGACTCTTGACATGGTGATGTCCGTAGGATGCTCCGCATCATCCCCTCCCCCTTGGAAAATATCCGTCCTCGGATTAAAAACCAAATCACCATGGGAAAGAGATGTCGTCGCCATGTAGAAGTGGACGATCACCAAGCACTCTTCATCTTGAAGCTCGAAATGGGCACTCTCCAATGTCGCACCGTCCTGTGATTCCTTGAAAAGGAGCAAGGACAACAAACACTTGGAAAAACAAATGTGGTTAGCTTAGTGCAAAACTAAGCATTCAAGCGGTGATTCACCCAACAAGTATTGTCGTCATGTATAGCATAAGGTGTGACAAAGGAATGAGACATGGCATGTAAGCACATAAATTGAGCACAATCAAGATCATCATGGAAACAAGCATGCAAATGGGAGGTAGAGATGCAAATATCTGTGACAAGATAACAAGCATCTTCCTCGAGGTCATAGCAAGCATGCATCAAGCGTTCAACAAATGGTCTATGGTATGCATAAGAATCGTTCACAACACCAAATAAAATGAAGTGTCTAAACACATGGGTCAAGTGCAAGACAAACCAAGCATAATGTGCATAGGGTGTAGTGAAGATAGTGTGGCACTCAACACAAAGGAAAGAGCAATTGTTCAACATGTGTGAGGCAATCAAGTCAAGCATGTAGCAATCAATGTGACATGGCATATGTGAAGAAATGACATTGTTGCAATCAAACACATGGGAATAGCATGGGGTAATCATGTTCGATGCAACACACAAGGCATATATATCATGAGGCATGGCAATGTGGCAATGACAAGTCAAAACAAGTTCTCTAGCATGTGTGCAATGTGTCATGGTGCAAGCAACACATGAAGTATGATCCACAATATTCACGCTCATGGTGTTGGGATTCTCAAAAGAGAAGGATATCACCTCAAAAGCGTGTCCTTGTGCGTTCTTCACAAAGCCGAAGTGGTAGAAAATGCGTTCTAGAAGCACGTCGGTCGAAAGTGGATCGCTCTCAAGAGCTTGAATGGTCAACTCACGTGAAGTGGAAGTTGACACGATGTCGAAGGATCCTACACATGCACAAAACAAAGCAAAGAACGCATGCGCATGGTAGATAAACACATCATCCATCATGATGGTTCTCTTCTCTTGCACATAACCATTAGTAGCAAAAGTACATGAATGATATGATGCAACAATGGAAATATTCATGACACTAGGCATATGGTGCAAAAAAGGAAGACAAGTATGCTTCACAAGAAATATGTCAAAAGCTCCAATAATATGGGAGAAAGCTATGGGGGCGATCTCATTAGCAAGACTAAAAGCATTGTTGCACTCAAGACATGGCAAATCATCTAGCATTAGAGAGGCAACATAAGGAGATATATGACAAGAAGCAATATCAATCATGTGCAAAACATGGCAATGGTTGCCATCAACCGCATGAAACGAGCAAGTATGAATCATCGGTGATGCAACAAGGCAAGCAATCATAGTAATCATGTCGTGCAAACTAGTGGAGCGAAGATGCAACACACTAGAGGAAATCATGGCAATAATGTCATGTGAGGAAATAATAGACATAGATAATGCACATGACATATCGTAAGCACGCACACAAAGCAATATCAAAGTATAATCATAGGCATGGGGTACTAAGCAAACATGGCAATAACAAGTGATATCTCCACCAAGCATGCAAATACACATACAAGTAGTAGAATCATGAATCAGGTGTAATGCAAAGCATGGGTCACCAAAGCTTGTCATCCAAATGGAAATGAGCATATCATGCAAAGTGAACATGGCAATATGGGCACAGGATATATAATGTACAATAACCCATAACCATGTGAGGGCCATGTAGAAGAAATGCGCGAAGGCTCGTCGCGTAGAGGGCGAGTGGAGGGTAAGCACTCCATGGTGGCGCACATCTTCATTGCTCTCTAGAGCTCATTTCGTCAACTCGTGCGCTTGCGAGGTTGACAAGCATGGGTACCTACACAACAAATAGGCAAACAAAACAAAGTGTGTGCGTGGTAAATGTACACATCATCCATCATGATGTGTATGTGCACGTGAGAGTGAGCACAAAACAAGCAATGCTCAAAGAAATTTGAGGCATGGTATATGAACATGTCATCCATCATGAAAGAGTAGTTGTTATGTATAACACGATGGGGACACAAATTTAGCATGCAAGTATATGGCACATCAATATCATTGGTATTCATGGGGAGCATATTGTGCACATAATTATGAGGATCGTGCAATGGATGGTAGTGATAAAAGTCTCCTAAAATGTATGAGGAAACTATGGGGGTTTCCTCATGAGCAATAGCGAAAACATCATATGTAGAAAATTGACAACATGGCAAAGAATGCATGTCCGAAGCTTGGTGGTCATGGCATGGCATATATGAACAATGATGCAAAGGAAGTATATCAATATCATCACAAGAAAAACAAATGCCAATAACCATGGGCTTGTCATCTATGCCACATGTGCAAATTGGGTTTATTTTAATGGCATATGCATAGTTACTACGATGAGATTGCAAAGATGCGATATGGTTGATCTCATGCATAGCATATGACAAGTCAAGCGGATTGTCAAACATGATGTGACCAAGAGAATTCACACGAGAAATCATATGCAACATGGCATCACAACTAATAGACTCCTCATGGCAATCATCAAACTCATCATAAATAGGTAAATCATCGCATGTGGAAATCATACTAGTAAGAAGCGTGTCAATAGGAGGATCAACATCATGCAAGCAATCAATGTCCACTAGTGGGACAAGAGCATCACCTTCACCTATGTTACCTTTGTCATTCCACTCATGTGGTGTAGGTGAGGTGGCAAAGACCAAATCGTGGTCATCATCTTCAACTTGATGGAACCATGTAGGGGGTGCATCATATTCCACCATGACCATCGTCTTGTCCATAGGAGGGACGAAGGCATCGAGGATCGACGCGTCATCATATATGGGACCTAGCACCAAATGAGAAGACACAATAGAGGTAGAGGTTAAGTCATTAGAGTTCAAAATGGCCTCACATGCCCTATCAACTACCTCACTCTCTCTATGAGGTGGCTCACTCACTCCCTCACAAGAGGTGCACTCAAACTCACATATGTTGGAGTCACTCATCTCACTCAAGTAGTGGGGGTTGTGGCTCTCCTCACATGGGGATTGGGGCAACTCGTCATATACGGGGCTAGTGGTGAACTCGCTTTCACTCTCAATATGGTGGCTCATGTCGCTCAACTCATCGTCGTCGTCGCCGTGGATGAAGGCCAAAGATGGCACATCATCACTCTCGCCTCCAAAGATGGAAGCATCATCCTTGCTCGCCTCCAAATCTTGTTCCTTGAGAGGCTCCGTAGTCGTAGGCGTTGCCGCGCCATCTTCAAAAAGAGTCGTGGTAGACTCGGCATCATCAATGCCACAAAGAGGGATGGTGGTGAAGTCGAACTTGGGAGCATCGTCTTGAAGCTCGTTGGGCTTGGACATCGTGGTGGTACTATCCTCATGCTCGCCGTCTTGGAGCTTGGCCTTCTCGAAGTGTGCTTGGGGTGGAGAAGCCTTGGCCTTCATGTGTTCTTGTTCCGCCTTGAGAGCACCAAAGTAGATGTCATCGAGGGACTCGTAGTTGTCGAGGAAGATAGTCTTGGAGATGTCGTTGTTCAATCCCATCATGAAGTAGAACTTCATCCAAATGGGGTCGTCCACACCGGCTCGTCGCAAGGCTTTCTTCATCTCCTTGAAGTACCCGTTGAGGGACTTGGATCCTTGTATGGTGTTCTCCAATTGGCGTTGAAGATGTTCCTTGTAGGTGAAAGGCACAAATTCTCGCTGCATCGCTTTCTTCGTCTTGGGCCAACTCTTGTTGAAGCTCTTCGAAGGTGTGTGAAGCCACCATGTCGACGCGTAGTCGTGGAAGTTACTTGTGGCGCACGTCACTTGATCTTCGGAGGGGACTTGATGTAGCTTGAGGTAGTCGTCCATCTTGCGCTCCCACTCGAGATACTCCTCGGGGTCTTGAGTCCCATAGAAAGGAATCTCATGGTCGATGTCGAAGTCGTAGTATCTCGTGGAAGTCGTGCACTTGAGCTTGGGGAGCTTCTCTTAAGCGTAATCTTGAGGTACTTGTCGGCGAAGATGCTGCATGTCCGAAGGCGAAGATGCCTTGAAGTCGCTTGGCTAAGATGCCAAGGTAGATGGTGAAGTTGTAGAGCAGTGGTTGGTGTTGAGCTCTTGACCTTCACGTTCTTGTCGTTGATGTTGTCGATGCCGATGTGATCTTGCCGGAGATGGTAGCTCGGAAGCATATGCACTTGAGCGTCTTCTCGAAGATGAGGAAGACCTCTTGCCGGTCTTGATGGGGGCTTTTAGCTCCTCCATTTGAGCATCCATCTTGGCGTCCAAGTGGTTCTTCATAGCATCAAACTCGTCGTTGTTGTTGTAGACCGAAGGAGATGTGCTTTGCCTATCCATCACAATACTCGAGCAAAGGTGAGTAGGAAATGAGATAAACAATACCAAGCAACCTTTTCCCAAAGTTGAGGATGTATCCCGCGTCACTCAATGGGAATTGAGAGAATAGTGGAATTGGTACCGGACTTGTTCACTCACACCTACAAGGTAAAGCTTATCGAGTGGCTTGGTTAGGACAAGTGGCACAAAATTCAAGCAAGTGTTAGTCAATGATATCGAAAATATTGAGGAAGATCCACAAAATTGCAATGTAAAGCAAATAGATCAATAGCTATAGTGGCACAAGGAAACACACACACGGATAGATAAGCGGGATCCGCGCAACCAAGGAATGAGCACAAAATGTGTTACCACGCAAAAAGCTCGTGTTGCATGGATACTAGAGAGACAATAGCTCGATTGCTCAAATGGGCTAGATACGCTTGTGCACCAACCTAAGCGAGTAACCGTGCCGTCTTCAATCCCACATATGCTATGTATGTATGATCCAAGATTATGTACTATGCAAGATGGCTCAATGCTATTGCTATTGCTTATAAGCTCTTTTGTATCTCCTCTTTTGCTTAAAAGCTTTTGCTTTTTTTTTTGCTTTGCCACAATGCTTGATGCTCGAGCCAAGTATGATATGAGACAAGTATGTAAGATATGCACGGGAGAGACTTATGGCACAATGATGATAGCAAGATGATTGCACGCTAAATGTAGCTATGCGGCATAAGCATATAACTAAGGTGCACAATGAGCGTGGCCCGGCAATTCTCAACTCGCTAGTCTCGATAGGAAAGTGACGCAATAGGCTCAAGGTGATCAATGCAATGGCAAGGAAATGTACAATGATGACGTCGAAGTTACCGTCGGTGGGTTCTCGTTTGTAAGCAAGGACGGATGATGATGAAGTTGACAATGTCGATGTCGAGTCCATGGCGATGATGAGTGGCGATGTAGAACCGTTCCTAATTAGCCGAAACACCTTAGGAAACGGAAAACCACAACTCAAAATCTCAAATGTCAAATGATGGTAGCGGAAAGCAGTGGTGGTTTCAGAGTCGTCAAAGTGGAAGTGGAGTTGGTGGTTGATGAAGAAGTAACTATCCCTAAGTAGCCGAAACACCTTAGGAGACTTGAATCACAACTCAAGCAACCACAAATGCAATGGAGATCAAAATGGGTTAGGTTGCGGAAGGCTATGGTGGTATTGCGGAAGATATGGTGGAGGGCCAAGGAAAACTTGCCAAATTTTCAAAACTTTGATGGAGTCAAATGGTTGTGGAATTAATTTTGGGTGATGGGGGATGTCAATAGCTACAAAACGAGACAAAGAACGTCGAAATCGGACTCCGGATGAATTAGTTATGGCCGAAACGGTGAAACACGGGAGGCTGAAATGTCCAGGGGCCGGACATCCGGGGGTGAGGCCGGAAATCCGGGGCTGTATGTCCAGAAACTTGCGTGATTTTGCGCTCCAGGAGCCGGATGTCCGGCCGGGGACCCGGATGTCCGGCCGGTGGTCCGGATGTCCGGCCCGACGATTCCAGATCGGGATTTGGACTTCGAAACTCGATTTGGGGCGGAAATTGATGATTTGGGGGTCAAAATTGATGGGGGAAAAGAAATTTTAGGATGGATTTTGTGGTGGGGAAGCTAGATTCACTTGCCAAACAACAAAATCGCGGATCAAACACAACAAAATCTCACAAGAACCAACAAAATGCAAAATTTTTGGTGAGGCTATTTTTGGTGGGGATTTTCGAAATTGGGAAAGAACAAACAAAATTAGGCTAGAAAGAGGGGGGTAGGACTCCAAATTCGTGATCAACGTGGCTCATGATACCAAGATGATGTAGGGTAGAACCCTAATTGACGATCTTTCATGAATTGGAGGGCGATCCTACGAAGAACACGAAGAACACGGGGAAGAATGAGGAGAAATCACAAGAGGAAACACTCAAGAATAAGTCCAATCACACATCCACTAGACTAACAAACACATGGATCCACCAGGTACAAGAACAACAAAGGGAAATCGGTACAAGATAGAGTTCATCCCAAATCCTATGAAGGAGATGAGGTCTTGAATCCACTAGGGGATCTTCTCACATTCTCACATGGAGGTCTTGATCTCCATGGGAGAGGTCACTCTCTCTCTCAAGAGGAGTAGTGGTAGGAGCTAGGCTCAACTAGATGAGCCAATACTTTGCTAACCCTAGATGGAGGAGGAAGAGCTCCTTTTATAGTGCTAGTACAAATTGGGGCGAGTTGGGGGAGGTACATGGGCCTTGGGCCAACTTGTCTGCGAAGTCAGGGGCCGAATGTCCGGGCTAGGGCCGGATGTCCGGCGGCTCACGAGGAGCCGTATGTCCGGGCCGAAGGGGTCATGCACACGGGAGATGGTGTAGTTGTTCCTTGGCGCTTGCACTCCTCCTCGTCATCCGGAAAGCTCCGACAATACCTATGCATGCACACGGGAGAAGTGTCAAGTAGTATACCATCCTCGAAGGGGTCAAGTGAACACGTGTAAAGGAGATGATTCACCTTTATGTATGTGAAGTAGATGTCGCACGGGTCACTTGCCGAACGGACTCTTGACATGGTGATGTCCGTAGGATGCTCCGCATCAATGTACCTCTACGGCAGATGCTGCTACTGCCTCCCGGTAGAGCTGGTCACCACAGATGATTGCGTCTTTCTGGTTGGACTTGATGGTGAGAACGCCCATCGGTTCCGGCATCTTGATGACGTTGTACGCATAGTGTGACACAGCCATAAACTTTGCCAGCGCCGGGCAAAGGCCCAAGAGGCGGCCCAGCCATGGGCGCCGTGCGGTCATGTGCCTGCCACGTGGGTGACGCACCCACGTGGGACGACGATAGCGACAGGAGCCGTACCAGCAGGCGCGGTCAGGGGAGATTTCCTCTTTGGTGATAAAGGGGCAGCGCCAGCTGCCCTCCCACAAAGCAAGTCCCCTGTTTGGTGCAAGAAGACCAAGACGACGAAACGCGCCAGGGCGGATGTCATCGCTGAGCCCACCCGCGCATCATGGATAGCCTCTTTGCAAGTGAAGACCACCTTTTGTCAGGATAAGACTGAGCTCATGTCCCCTTTCAAACTGCCTTTGTGTGGCAACCCTTCCCGCCAACATTTTCGGGGGAAGAGGACGAAGGCAGCTATAAAAGGGGCAGTTCTGCCACTGTAGAGGGGGATCGATTCCACCTTCTTCTACCTTGTACGCGAGAGCATTCTCATCCACAATAATCCCAAACACAAGCAGGGGTAGGTTTTACAGCGCGTGGTGGCCTGAACCTGGGTAGATCTCATGTCCCTGCCGTGTCCTGTGTGTATATGTGTGCGCTCTCGCCATGGTCCGCTCGCCGTAGCCTTGCCGTGGTCGCCGTCGAGTCGTAGGTAAAGAGCTAGCCCCCAGAGTTCGAACCAGGGTCCCCGGAGCCCGACTACCGACATTTGGCACGCCAGGTAGGGGGCCAGTGTCTGCTTCCTCGTCCTCGACATCGCCATATCCGATGCCCGACACGAGCGCGCCCTGCGCAGGGCCGCCTGCTCGCACCGCCACGGCGTCCTCGCTCGCTCGCCGCAACCCGCCGGATCCGCCGGACCCGTAGGCCGCGCTGCTCATGGCGCGTGAGCTGCTGTGCTACCGCCCCACCAAGGCCGGTTATGACGCCTGGCTCGCGCGCATCACCGAGCTCGTCAACACCACCGGAGACGCCCCAGCGCCCTCCCGATCTCTCCCACCTCCGTCGCCGTGTGGCGCGAAGGCGTAGCACGACACGCCTCCTCCACCTCCTCCGTTCGGTGACGACGCGGGACATCGCCGCAGCGCGCGTGAGAGAGCCATCCCGCGGCGCGTCCTCGCCGGACCACGACGACGCTAGTTGCCAGATCGTCCGGCGCATGCCGCCAGACGCACGCGTGATCCTCGAGCAGCAACGCCGGTGCCAAGACCGCACCATCCAGGATGTCACGGCGGCTGGGCGCCAGAACCATGCCGCCCTCGCCGGCGGCGTCGCCTCCAGTAGCAGGGGCTGCCGCGCCTTCACTCGCGAGATGCGCCACGTGGTGTGGCCCGCGAAGTTCAAGCCGGAGCTGCCTGCCCGCTACGACAGTGTCCCCAACCCCACAGAGTTCCTACAGCTCTACAATTTGGGCATCGAAGCTGCGGGTGGTGACGACAAGGTCATGGCGAACTGGTTCCCCATGGCCCTCAAGGACGCCCCGCGCTCATGGCTCATGAACCTTACCGAAGCTTCCATCTCTTCTTGGTCCGAACTGTGCCGGCAGTTCATCGCCAACTTCAAGGGCACGCACGAGCGCCCTCTCACGCTCAACGACCTGCGCGCCGTGCGCCAGCGGACTGATGAGACTCTCTGCAAGTACATCCAGCGCTTCAGCCAAGTGCGCAACAAGATCCCCCACGCCTTCGATGCTGCGATCATCTCCGCGTTCTCCTCTGGCGTCACGGACGTTCGGATGCGCGAGAAGCTCGCCATCAATGACGAGCTCGACACCATGGTAGAGCTGTTCGATCTCACCGACAGCTGCGCCAAGGCCGAAGAGGGCCGCCTCTTTGCCCACAACGACCTGGACGCAGCACCTAACGCCGCCAAGGCTAGGAACAAAGACGCCAAGTGCAAGGGCCCAGCCGTGCTTGTGGCGGAGCTCAAGCAGAAGCGCGGCCCTGATCGTAATGAGGCCAAGAAGGATGGTCGCCCCTTCTGCGCCTACCACAACATGCACTCCCACAACACCGAGGACTGCCACGAGCTCAAGCTGCTTCGCGACAACCGCCAGGACGGGCGCGACAACCCCAATGACTGTGGCGCCGGCCGCGGAGGTGGCCGCAACGGCAACCGCTGGGGAGACCGCAACAGCAACGACAACAACAACTTCCGGCAAGGCTGGCAGAACCAGCCACGGCAGGCCAACCCTCAAGCCAACGCTGCCCTGCCGCCGCCGCCGCCTGGTAGGAACAACGGCGACCAGCCCGACGAGAACGCTGGGGGCTACCAGGAGCATCGCGGAGTAGCATGCATCCTCGGCGGGGCCCAGGCTCCCTCATCCAACCGCCACTTCAAGCAGTTCTCTCGCAAGGTGAACACGGCCCTCCCGAGGCCCGAGGCTTCCCAGCCCCTCAACTGGTCACAGTACGCGATCTCCTTCGACTCCACGGACCACCCCAAGTCCACGGAAGCACTGGGCGCGATCCCCATGCTGTGCACCCCCACCATCAGCAACGTCGCTGTCACCAAGACGCTCGTCGACAGAGGCACAACACTCAACGTGATCTCCATCGAGACCTTCGAGAAACTCCAAGTACCCTATGAGCAGCTGATGCCGACGAGGCCCTTCTTAGGCGTCACTGATGGCTCGACGCTGCCTCTGGGGTAGGTGCGCCTACCTGTCACCTTCGGCACCCGCAAGAACTACCACAATGAACTCATCGACTTCGATGTGGCACACATCGTCCTGCCGTACAACGCCATCTTGGGCTACCCTGCGCTCGCCAAGTTCATGGCCGTGACCCATCATGCCTACAACGTCCTCAAGATGCAGGGTTGCAGCGACATCATCACCGTCCGCTGCGACGAGAAGGACATAGTCCGCTCCCTCATGAGTGCTTGCAAGGCTGCCGCACCGCCCACCCTGCTGATGAAGACGACGTCGAGCCTCCTGAGGCCGCACCTGCGAACAAGAAGCAGCTGTTCTCTCAGGCACGCGCCGAGACGAAGAAGGTGTCGGTGGACGGCAGCGGTTCAGGCATTGCCTTCACCATCGGCACGGGCCTCTCTCCTGCATAGGAAGACGCGCTCGTCACCTTCCTTCGGGCAAATGTGGATGTGTTCGCTTGGACATCATCTGATTTGTCCGGTGTGCCGAGGGAGGTGATCAAGCACCACTTAACGGTGTGCCCCAACGCACGCCCCATGAAACAGAAGGCACAGGGTCAAGCGCCCGAGAAGCAAGAGTTCATCGTCAAAGAAGTCCGGAAGCTACAAGAGGCAGGAGTCATCCATGAGGTGTGCCATCCCGAATGGCTTGCCAACCCAGTCGTAGTGCCCAAGAAGTGCGGCAAGGAGCGAATGTCTGTCGACTTCACGAGCCTCAACAAGTCCTGCCCTCAAGATCCCTTACCGCTGCCTCACATTGACGAGATCGTGGACTCCACCGCCGGGTGTGAGTTGTTGTGCTTCCTAGATGCCTTCTCAGGCTACCACCAGATCAAGATGGCGACGGAAGATGTGGAGAAGACGACCTTCATCACCCCATGCGGGATATACTGCTACATCTGCATGTCCTTCGGCCTGAGGAGTGCCGGAGCCACTTTCCAAAGGCTGATGCGCATCGCCCTGGGGCCTCAGATGGGAAGGAACGTGGAAGCCTACATTGACGACATCGTTGTCAAGACTCGCGAGGCCTGGTCCCTCCTCGCGGACCTCGAGGAAACGTTCAACAATCTGCGCAAGGTCAACCTCAAGCTCAACCCAGACAAGTGCGTCTTCGAAGTCCCTTCCGGCAAGCTGCTTGGCTTCCTGGTCTCCCACCGCGGCATTGAGGCGAACCCCGAGAAGATCAAGGCCATCGAGAAGATGCGCCCACCCCAGAACCTCAAGCAAATGCAGTGCCTGGCGGGATGCATGGTCTCGCTGGGGTGCTTCATCTCCAAGTTCGGCGAGCGAGCCCTGCCGTTCTTCAAGCTCATGAAGAGATCCGGCCCCTTCAAGTGGACTCCCGAGGCTGATGCGGCCTTCTAAGACCTCAAGAGGTACCTGACGAGCCCGCCCATCATGGTCGCGCCACGCTCTCGCGAGCCCCTGCTCCTGTACTTGGCGGCCACTCCCCAAACGGCCAGCGCGGCCTTGGTGGCGATACTAGAGGAGCGCGTCTGCATCCAGAAGAAGCCTGCCGAGGCCGCGCCTTCACCTGCCGAGGTCGCGCCATCATCTGCCGAGGGCCCTCCTCAGGAGGCCCCTGACGAGCTGCCTCATGAGCCGCCTCCTGAGCCCCTCGAGCATCATGAGCCCCCAGGGCCCTCCAGAGAGCAAGATGCTACCACAACCACGTGCCTCGTCGAGCACCCTGTGTACTTTGTCGGCACGGTGCTGCGGGATGAGCGCGAACGCTACCCCATGCAGCAGAAGCTCCTCCTCTCGCTCCTCGTCGCCTCCAGGAAGCTGCGCCACTACTTCCAGGGCCATCCCATCAAGGTGATCACATCCTACCCACTGGAGCAAGTCTTGCGCAGCCCCAACGCCGCGGGCCGCGTTGCCGAGTGGAACATCGAGCTGTAGGCCTTCGAACTGGAATTCTGCACCACACGCGTGATCAAGGGAGCAGCCTTGGCGGACTTCGTGGCGGAATGGATGGACCCGCACCAAGAAGAGCCTCGCGAGGAAAAATCCCTCCTGCTTGGAGACGAGTCACCTGGCGGCTGGACCATGCACTTCGATGGTGCGTTCTCGCTACAGGGCGCGGGAGCAGGTGTCATGCTCACCTCGCCAACAGGAGACAAGCTCCGCTACACTATCCATCTCTGCTTCAAGCATGATGACAAGGTCTCCAACAACATCGCAGAGTACGAAGGCCTCCTCACTGGGCTCAAGGCCGCCTCTGCTCTGGGTATCAAGCGCATCATCATCAAGGGCGACTCTCAGCTCCTCGTCAACTTCTCCAACAAAAGCTACAAGCCCAAGGACGAGCACATGGCCGCCTACTTGGAGGAAGTTCGCAAGCTCGAAAAGCGCTTCCTTGGCCTGGAGCTCCAGCACGTCCCTCGTGGCAGCAACAAAGAGGCAGATGACATCACCAAGCAGGCATCTCGCTGTGAGCCGTAGAACCCTGGCGTCTTCGAAGAAAGGCTCCTCAGGCCATCAGCCGCACCACCTGCAGTGAGTGCCACAGCGCCTCATGAGGAGCTCCCTCCCGCACCACCCACAGGCACGCGTGATTGCGTCCCATCTTCGGGCTCTCGCTTGCTGCTCGCGCTGGAGCCTCAAGCGGACAACTGGGTAGCGGAGTTCAAGGCCTACATGCAGAGCGACACCCTCCCGGAGAAGAACTCAGAGGCAGAGCGCGTGGCTCGCCAGGCCACCGCCTACTGCTTGCAAGACAACGAGCTCTACAGCAGGCGCCCCAATGGCGTCTCGCTGCGGTGCATCTCCAAAGAACAAGGTCGCGAGGTACTCGCGGACATCCATGGTGGAGACTGCGGCCACCACTCCTCGTCACGCACCCTCGCCAGCAAGGAGTTTCGCAGTGGCTTCTACTGGCCCATAGCGCTTCAGGACGCCACCGAGCTGGTCCAATCCTGTGAAGCCTGCCAATTCCACGCCAAGCAAATCCACCAGCCGGCGCAAGGCCTCCAGACGATCCCACTCTCGTGGCCCTTCATGTCTGGGGGCTAGACATCTTGGGCCCCTTCCCTCGCGCGGCAGGTAGCTAGCGCTACCTCTACATCGCCATCGACAAGTTCACCAAATGGGCGGAGGTCGAGCTAGTCCGCACCATCCCGGCAGCCTCATCCGTCAGGTTCATCAAGGGCCTCGTGAGCCGCTTTGGCGTCCCCAACCGCATTATCACTGACAATGGCTCACAGTTCACCAGCGGCCTCTTCAAGTCATACTGCGCCAGCCTTGGCACGCAGATCTGCTACGCTTCTATGGTGCACCCGCGAAGCAACGGCCAGGCCGAGCGTGCCAACGCTGAAGTCCTCAAGGGCCTCAAGGCACGAAGTTTCAAGAAAAAGCTTGACGCCTGCAGCAAAGGCTGGCTCGACGAGCTCCAGTCCGTGCTATGGTCAATTCGCACAACGGCCACCAAGCCTACTGGCGAGACTCCATTCTTCCTCGTCTACGGAGCTGAAGCAGTCCTCCCTTCTGAGCTCAAGCATGGCTCTCCGCGAGTCCTCGCCTTCAACGAAGCTCATCAGGATGCCTCACGAGAGGCCGACCTGCTGCTCCTCGAGGAAGACCGTCACCAGGCCGCTCTACGCACTGCCCGATACCAGCTGGCTTTGAGTCGCTATCACAGCCGCAACATAAGCCCCCGCACTCTCGAAACTGGCGACCTCGTCCTGCGATAGATCCTCCCCAGAGAAGGACTCCACAACCTCTCACCCATGTGGGAAGGCCCATTCAGGGTTGCTCATGTCTCCTGGCCTGGCGCCGCTAGGCGGGAGACGAAGGAGGGTGTTCCTGTGCCCAACACATGGAACATCCAACACCTCCGCAAGTTCTACCCGTGACCTCATGCGTACGAACGAAATGGAGTTGTACACGCTCCAGAGCTCTCCTTGCGCCAGCCTGATGGGCCCGCGAGAGCTCCCTCCCACAACCCAGTGGAAGCCCCATGCTCAGCGATGGCGGATCGATCGAATTGAGGGCGCCACCTGGCTGCACCATCCTCAAGCTATCTCATGTCCGTCACGGCAGTCTCTTCTCTTTTGGATGTGAAACTGAGGGCGCCACATGGCTACACCATCCTCAAGCTGACCCGTGCCAGACACGGCAGCCACATCTTTTTTGGTTGTGTAATGAACCTTATTATTATGCCGCAGTAAAGCTTTATTTCCTAAGATATTATATGTGTTTAGGAAGTTGTCCGCCTCAGGAGCCATGCGTGCTCGCAACCTTCCTCCTGCGCATCACGCGAGCGGGGGCTGGACACGGTGTGCCTGTGCTCGGGTCAGTCCCAGCAGCGCCGCAAAACCCAGGTGACTGAGCTCTGGCTCGCGGGCCTGCTCTCGTGCACGCCACCTCACCAAGGTCCTTGGTGCCTTGTCTCCTCGCGTGACGCCCATGAGCAAGCTAGCAAGCGTGCATTGCTCCTCCTTTTGTGAAATCTATCGATATGCAGTTGTCACAGGAACAAGGTACGCAGAAGGCCTCGTGAGGTAACCCACATCGAGCCGTCTCCTGACGAAGCCAGTAGGAGGCCTCGCGAGCGATGCCTCGTGAGGCGGCCTGTGGTGGCCATCCTCACCAAGTGCTAATAGGAGGCCTCGTGAGCAAGGGCCTCACGAGGCATACTCTGCACCCACGACACGACAAGCGCCACACTCTGCGGAAAAAGCTAAGTCTAAAAACACCTCGCGAGCCGCTCTCAGCGCTGCTCTCCTCTCCCCGCGACCTAGCTGAGCGCTGATATTTTCTCCTTTGTGCAAGCCGCTTGCACGTCAATGGGGGGCTCCCTGAGCATCGTGCCTCAGGAGCCCTTACCGCTCCTCAGAGCCCTACACCCTCTGGCCTTGTCTAGGCACGCGTCCTGACATACCAGCGACAGTCGTAGCCCGCTCGGGGGCTGGGTCCTGACGACGTAGAGAAGCAAGGCAAGCAAAAAAGTGGAAAACAAGCCTCACGAGGAACACAAATTACAGCAAATCTTTAAGTACTTAAACACAAAAGACATTGTTTTCACGCCCCCACGGGGCTACATTGGTTCTGATACAGGAGCAAAAGAAAGAAGCCTAGGCGGAGCGCGACTCATCTTCATGATCCGACTTGGGCGCTACCTACGCCTAGTCAGAATCGTCGCCCTCACTCTTGATGCGCGGGGAGCATCCATCGCTTTCGCCCCCGCTGGTGGAGTCGGTGCCGCCGTCACTTTCGCCCTTGCTAGAGGAGTCGGTGCCGCTGCCGCTCCCGCTCTCCGCACAGCACTCCATATGGCCACCGGAGACCCCGAAGAACTTCACAAAGAGTGTGGTGACTCTGTCGTACCTAAACTGGAGGATCTGCCCCCGCCTTAGACCACAGGAGCGGGCGAACGACTTCCACCCCCGTTTCAGGAACATGAAGCCAGTGGGGGAGAACTCAGTCGCCACGTAGGAGGGTCCATTGCAGCAGTCGTCCGCCTGCAGCCACAGGCCGAAGGGCCCGCTGTCCTCCATCGCTCTCGCAAAGGAGTCTGGGAGCCGAAGCCAACTGCAGGGCCAACGGTGCATCCCCATGATGGACTCGTGCGCCGCCACCGCCGTGTGGGCCTCCGCCTGAGGAGAAGGGCGGCTGCCCCGCCGCGCCCTCCACGACCACGGGGGGCGACCCTTCCGTGGGCGCTAGGGTTAGCCTCTGCGGCAGCCACCGAGGAGCGCGTCCGGCCCCGAGGAGGAACCCTCGTGGCAGCGGCGGATGCATTGGCTCGACCTCTACCCCTCGCCATCGCAGCAGTGGTCCTCGGGGAAAGAAGGGGAGAGGCAAGGGTAGAAGATGAGTGAGGAAGGTCTCTACCCCCTACTCCTTTTATAGCACCCTAAGGGGGCACTCTCCCTGCCGCTTCGCCTTCTTCGATACCGGGGATCAAGGAAGGAGATGCGAGGAGTCAAGCGCTAGGAGGCGAGGAGTACGAAGGAAGGCAATGATGCTCTACGCCGCGCGTGGGTCTGCTTTATGGCAGCGCGGGCAGTTACCGAGGCATAGTGGAGGAAGTGGGGGCATCCCACGTCCCATCGTGCGCCACGCGTCAAACCTGGGCCCCGCAGTCTATCAGGGCCCACGCCGTTTCGCTCCCAACGGGCGGGAACGTGCGCGCCACGGGCCCGGGGGCTACTGTCGGGCCAGTGGGAACCGGGGTACCATGGCCCGTCTGCCTGCGGCCCAGGATGCAACACCTGGCGAAGGCCCAAGAGGCGGCGCAGTCGCGGCCGCCGCGAAGAAAGACACCTCGCGAGGCGCCAGCCTCCCGAGGACCCCTCCGCACTAAGCGGACCACCAAGACTTAGCAGGAGCAGCAACAGCAGGAGGCCTCGTGAGGCCACCAGAGGCGGGCGTCGCCTAGCGCCGGTCACGGTCCAGTGCCCACCACGTGGGTGACGCGCTTGCCAGACAAGCCGCGGAAGAAACCGTACCAGCAGGCGCAGACAGAGAGGATTTCCTCTTTGGTGCTAAAGGGGCAGCACCAGCTGCCCACCTCCAAAGCAGGTCCCAAGGACTGCCCGTTTGGTGAAGGAAGACCAAGACAGCAAGGTGCGCAGGGCGGATGCCATCACCTAGCCCACCGGCGCGTCATGGATAACACTTTTGCAGGCGAAGACCAACTTTAGTCAGGATAAGCCTCGGCGCCTGTCCCCTTTCAAATTGCCGTTGTGTGTGGCAACCCTTCCCACCAACGTTTTTGGGGGAAGAGGACCAAGGCGGCTATAAAAGGGGCAGTGCTGCCACTGTAGAAGGGGTCGACCAATTCCTTTGTCTTCGACCTTGTACGCGAGAACCTTCTTGCCCACCATAATCCCAAACACAAAGCAGGAGTAGGGTTTTACACCGCGAGGTGGCCCGAACCTGGGTAGCTGATGTGTCCCCTGTCGTGCCCTGTGCTCCGTGTGCTCTCGCCGTAGTCTTACCATGGTCACCGCGGAGTGGATAGAAACAAGCATGCCCCAGAGTTCGAACCAGGGTCCCCGGAGCCCCGATTCCGACAACGGGGATGTGCATCTCCCCAACAATAAGAATCTCATATTTCTTTTTTACAGTAGGAATAGGAAATTTAAATACTCCAATAGTGCTTGCCGAAACATTTTCAATACAATTGATACCATTCACCGAACTTTGTTTCTTCGGAAAATAAACCGTATGCTCATTACCATTGACATGAAAAGTAACTTTGCTTTTGTTGCATTCAATAACAGCCCCTGCAGTATTCAAGAAGGTTCTACCAAGGATAATCAACATGTTGTCGTCCTCGGGCATATCAATTATAACAAAGTCTGTTAAGATAGTAACATTTGCAACTACAACGGGAACGTCCTCACAAATTCCAATAGGTATAGCAGTTGATTTATCAGCCATTTGCAAAGATATTTCAGTGGGTGTGAGCTTATTCAAATCAAGTCTTCTATATAAAGAGAAAGGCATAACACTAACACCGGCTCCTAAATCACATAAAGCAGTTTTAACAAAACTCCGCATCGAAACCTTGGAGCCGGTGATGGCCCACACCGGGCAGGAGTGCTTCTGGAGGGGGGCGATGCGCCGGCGCAGGAACTCCCTGACGACAATCGCTCCCGTCACCTTCGTGGCCTTCAGCTCGTCCATCCTTCCCCATAGCAGCGCGAGCTTGGGGTCGGTGAGCTTGGCGTGCTCCCATCCGGAGCTCTTCACGGCGGGGTCCATCGGGATCATCAACAGAGGGCTATGCTGGCGCGCGTCCATGTAAACCCAATACTACCTGTAGCCCTCCACCTTCTTCGAGATCTTCAAGTAGATGGTGTCGTCCTCCGTCCCCTTGACGCTGAGGAACAAGGCGCACGCTGGGCACTGGCCGCCGAGGTCATCCACAAGATGAAGAAGTGGCGGAAGAGTGCCACTGAGGGCATCACGCCCACGAATGCCTCGCATAAATAGGCGAAGATGGAGAGGAGGAGGATGGAGTTTGGCTGGAGATGGAGCGCCTGGATCTGGTAATGCGAAAGGATGGCGTTGAAGAAGTCGGAGAAGGGTGGCAGCAGGCCGGCGAAGACGGTATGGAGGAAGAAGGGGAAGGTCGTCGCCTCCAGGTCACGCGGCGCGTGCGACCCCGGCCAGATCCGCGTCGCCTTCCACTCTTTGTGGTCGCCGGCGGTCATCGGCAACACCTTATCCAACCCCTCCTGGTTGCAGATGAGCGAGTGCCATAGGGCCGGCTGCAAGGCCGCCACGGTCCGGGCCGCGGCCGCCACCCTGCTGATGCGGAGCATCCTACGGTCATCCCCATGGACGTACCTTCGTCTTCCAAGACACCAAATGGACCCATGACTAGAGCCCGTGCAAGAGCTATCGAGACCGAGGTGACATCTCTCCTCTCGCAACTCCCTTTTGAATCACATGAGACATGGCTACTACCTCAAGCGGAGACACTTTGCATACTCAGGTACCAAGGAATCAGCCAAGGAGAAGGAATGGAGCAAGATGGACACCAAGGACTTGGAGATGACTGTGCCTAGCCCAGGAACACCGGTAAAACCACTCAACTACCGGTCAACAACCGGTTTAACCGCTCCGCTACCGCTCAACTACCAGTCAACCTTCTGTGATCAAGCGGAGCAAGACCGGTACAACGCCGGTTATTCCCCCAGCGTCAACCAGACCAGTACAACCGGTCCTCACACCGGTACAACTGGTCCCCCCTTTAGCGAACACCTCCAGGAACCGGTACCTGAGCTCCCAGCGGTACAACCGGTCTGATGTCCGGTACAACCAATCAGCCTGCGCGCTGTGAAAGGGCAACGACCCATGCATCCCCCAACTTACCCCTTAGACTATAAATACTCGTCTCCTAGCTCCGAATTAAGGTTAGCAAAGTATATTGAGACATTTGAGTAGAGCTTTGCTACTTGTATCTCCTCTTGGGGAATCAAGACCTCTCTAGGGAGAAGGATCCCCATCATAGGATCATCAAGACCTCCTAAGGGAGAAGGATCTCATCTAGATCATCAAGACCTCACCTCCTTTGGAGTGAGAAGAACTTTACCTTGTGCTTGTTTCCATGGATTGATCTTGTATACTTGTGGATCTCATGTATGCTATCCTAGTGGATGTGTGATTTGGGTTTGTTTGAGTGATTTCCCTCTTATTGTTCTTGTTGTTTTTCCTTCTTCCCCCTCCAAGTGTGGAAAGATCGTCAATTAGGGTTCCACCCTACATCATCTTGGATCAGAGCCACATTGATTCACTCTATGGAGTCTTTCCCCTCCACTTTCTAGCCCCAATTTTGTTGTTTTTGCCCAATTTCGAAAATTCCCCACAAAAATAGCCCTACCAAATTTTTTATGATTTGCTGGTTTGATGATGTTTTGTTGATTTTGATCCATGGATTTGCTGTGTTTCAAGTGGATCTAGCTTTCCCCCACCTTCCCCACCATGAAATTCCCCAAAAAAATTTGTTTCCCCACCAATTTTCCACTTACATCTCGTGTTCTTCCACCCAGATTTGGAATCTGGAAATTTTCCCGTGATTACCGGTTGTACCGCTCAACTACCGGTCGACTGGTACAACCGCCCAACCACCGCTCAACAACCGCCCCGCCTGACGACTTCCGCAACAACGACATTTCTACTAGAAGGGCATGTTCGACCATGGTGCAGCGGCATCTTCGCCAACGTACTGAAGACCGTGCACTCACCTTCCTCGACCTCGACAACGACCGTCTCACCATCGTGACACCATAACCGTAAGCAAGGACGATAACATCGGCGACAACTTATTCATCTCCTTGCCATTGCAATTGTTAACCCTTGAGACCATCGTTTGCGTCACTTTCCTACGAGACTAGCCATTTGAGTATTGCCGGGAACGCTACTTGTGCACTTAGTGATACCGTTCCGCATAGCTATCATAGCGTGCATACTTCATCATATCATCTCTTGTGCCAAAATTTTGTTCCCGCATATACATCGTTGCTATCTTCGTAAGTGCATTTCGCAAAAGTGGCCAAACGAAACCATCAAAACAAAGAGAAGCTTTTAGCAAAAGAGAAAGAGCAACAACGAGCTTGTAAGTAATAGCCATAGCATCGACACATTACATATCATATTTGATCATCTTGGATCATTGTGACAAGTTCACCGGGACTCATACATACATAGCATAAGTGAGATAGAAAGTCCATACATTTTGTCTCTTATAGGTTGTGCACAAGTTCGTATCCGCCTATTGAGCAATCGTGCTAGTGTCTCTCTAGTGTTGTGCAACAAGAGCATTTTCCATGGATTCCACATTTTGAGCTCATTCCTTGGTTGCATGACCTCATTTATCTATCCGTGCATGTGTTTCCGTGTGTTACTTATTGCTATTGGTCTACTTGTTACACTTGCGAACTTGTGAATCTTTTTCAACATTATTGATATCTTGCTAGCAAATTGCAACTATTTTGTGCCACCATCCTAACCAAGCTACTCCATAAGCCTTTTTGTGTAGGTGTGAGAAACAAACCCGGTACCAATTCTACTATCATAGCAATACATTGAGTGATACTCGATACATCTTCAATCTTCGAAAAAGGTAACGTTGGTTTTGTTCTCTCATTTCCTACTCACCTCTACTTGATCATGATGGATAGGCCAAGTACATCTTCGAATCCTCTCTTTGATGAGCACGAAGCACCAAACGACTACGTATCCAAGAGCCATCTCTTTGGGGTACAATGAGCCTTGCATCAAGAAGTGAAGCTTTGGGCGATCGCATTGAGCAACTCGTCACCGACTTGCGTCACTTCGAAACGCGAACAAGAGACTACCTCGACACCAAGATTACCACACAAATGGAAGAATTTCGTGCCATGATGATTGACCGTGCTTCCTCAACTTCGTCCTCGACAAGGCGAACACGGTCAAGATGCCATTCTTCAGATTCGTCATCGGATGCAAGTCTTCCTCGAGCTCATCTACATCCTCGGCAAGAACATCAAGCTCGCCAAAATCCATTACATGGCAATGGTTTGCAACAACGACTTCAAGAGCGCGAATGTCAACGCCATCAAGTTCAAGATGACATGCACCAAGAGCAACGTCTACGACGTCAACAGCAAGATACTCAAGACGGCGACCCACTTTGGCAAGAGCAACAACGTCGTCAACAACAAGCCCTCGAAGCACAACGTGCCCTTCGCGAAGCTAACCATGCACTCCACGAACGTAACCGTCGTATGTGTGAAGAAGAAGAGGCACGTCTCCAAGAAGAAGCCGCACACCAAGAAGAGAATCAAGAAAGGAGGAACTGGGCAAGAGTACCTCGTCCCCACTGTCAAGCCAACCGCGTAGAGCAAGAAGAAAACGGGGATGACGACCCACCTCCAAGACAAGAGCGACGACAACATCGGCATAATGACGAACAACGCTACGGCAAGCTCAAGTTCAACATGCCAAAGTTTTTCGGAAGCAACGACCCCGAAGACTACCTCTCATGGGCCTTAAAGGTGGACAAGATATTCCGTCTACACAACTATGATGAGGAAGAGAAGGTAGCCATGGCATCGCTTGAGTTCCAAGACTATGTTCTCATTTGGTGGGAGCAAGTGATCGAGAGACGCCAAGAGAAAGGCGAACCACCTATCACAACATGGACTCAAATGAAGGATGTCATGAGAGCTCGCTTTGTGCCCACACACTATAGCCACGACCTCTTCAAGAAACTTCAACTCCTCAAGCAAGGAACCAAGTCGGTTGAAGAATATTACAAAGAAATGGAGATTGCAATGATACGAGCCAACATCAAGGAAGATGATGAACAAACTATGGCGCGTTTCTTGAATGGCCTCAACCATCTGATCAAGAAAATTGCGGACTTCCAACCTTACTCCAACCTCCTTGAGCTAGTGCACCAAGCCACCAAAGCGGAGCGACAAGTGCAAGAGGGTTACAAATACTCCAAGTACTCTTCCAAGACCTACGGTTCTTACACTCAAGCTTCAACGACTACGACACCTCCTCCAACGACTCGAGCTACACCAAGTACCAGTGACAAGTCAAGCTACAAGAACCCTTCGACATCTTCGAGTTGTCTTTCTACTACTACAAGCAACTCCAAGCTAAGATCTTCGTCATCAACAACTCCTACGGATGCCACCGACAAAACAAGTGACATCAAGTGCTTTACTTGCAAAGGCCGAGGCCACAAGTCTTTTGATTGCCCCACACGGCGTACCATGATCGCCAACGCGGACGGCACCTACGACTCTATGAGCGAAGAAGAAATGGAAGCACTTGAGCACGTGGCCATGCATCGACAAGTGAATGAAGATGAAGACGATCAAGTCTTTTGTGATAATGATTCAAGCCCCGCTCTTGTTGTCTCCAAGATCTTGACATTTTAACAACATCCAGACGAGGACCAACATTGCCACATCTTCCATACCAAAGTGGGTATCCAAGGACGTTCTGTCAAGGTCATCATCGACGGCGGAAGTTGCCACAACTTGGCAAGTGAAGAGTTATGCTCCAAGCTACAATTGGTCAAGAAGAATTACCCTCGCCCCTACAAGGTCCAATGGCTTAGCGACTCCGGCACCATTCAAGTGGAGCACACCATCCAAGTATCCTTCAAGATCAGCGCCTACAAAGATTCCTTGGAGTGTGATGTGGTTCCCATGTCCGTATGCCATCTCCTCCTTGGAAGACCGTGGCAATTTGACCGCGGCGTCATCCACAACGGACGGACCAATCACTATAGCTTCAAGATGAAGGGCAAGGAATTCGTTCTTCGACCAATGACACCAAGTCAAGTCATCGCGGATAAGCAAGCATCTACCCATCGTGGAGAGTCAAGTGAGCGAGTGAACCACCAAAAAGAGAGTGAGCGCCACAAGTCAAAAATGAGCGACTCCACGATGAGCGACAAGAGAGACCTAGTTCTTTTAGCCACCAAGAGAGATTTGAGGGATGTGAGTGAGAGCCCATCAAGTGTTCTTCACTTTGTGCTTGTGTGAAAGATGAAGTGGTGCGGACTAATACTTCACAACATCTTCCTTTGGTATTGTCTCATTTATTGGAGGAATTCGTGAACGTGTTTCCCGATGAGCTACCTCCCAGACTTCCTCCACTTCGCGGAATCGAACACCGCATTGACCTCATACCCGGCGCACCCCTACCGAAAAAGGCACCCTACCGCGTCAACCCGGACGAGACCAAAGAGATCCAATGACAAGTTCAACATCTCATGGAGAATGGGTATGTACGCGAGAGCTTGAGCCCATGTGCCGTTCCGGTAATTCTTGTGCCTAAGAAAGATGGTACCTATCGCATGTGTTCCGATTGCCGTCCCATAAATGCTATCATCGTTAGATATCGCCATCCCATTCCACGATTAGATTACATGCTTGATGAACTTAGCGGAGCCAAAATTTTCTCTAAAATTGACCTTAAAAGTGGCTATTATCAAATACGGATGCAAGAAGGTGATGAATGGAAAACCGCTTTCAAAACAAAATTTGGATTGTATGGATGGTTAGTCATGCCTATGGGTTTATCGCAAGCTCCGAGCACTTTTATGCGTGTGATGCATTATGTTCTTCGAAAATATATTGGCATTTGTGTTGTGGTTTACTTTGATGACATCCTTGTGTTTAGTGAAACTCTTGAAGATCATGTCAAACACCTTAGAGTCATATTGCAAGTTCTTAGAGACGAGCGACTTTATGCCAACCTGGAAAAATGCACTTTTGGTGTTGATAAGCTTGTTTTCTTGGGCTTTGTTGTCTTATCAAAGGGTGTTCATGTTAATGAAGCTAAAATTGATGCTATTAAAAATTGGCCACAACCAACCAACTTGCTTCAAGTGCGTAGCTTCCTTGGCTTAGCCGGATTTTATTGACGCTTTGTGAAGGATTTTAGCACTATTGCATCACCATTGCACATATTGAGTAAGAAGAATGCACCTTTTGTTTGGGGTCCATCTCAAGGTGCCGCATTTCATGAGCTTAAGAACTTGCTTACACATGCTCCATTACTGGCATTACCCAACTTTGATAAAACTTTTGAAGTGCATTGTGACGCTAGTGGCAATGGCATTGGTGGTGTGTTGATGCAAGAGAAGCGCCCTATTGCATACTTTAGCGAAAAACTCTCCGGCGCGCAACTTAACTACCCCATCTATGACAAAGAGTTATATGCTTTAGTGAGAGTCTTGCATGTGTGGGAACATTACCTTCGCCCTCGTGAATTTGTTATCCATACGGATCATGAAACGCTTAAGTACCTTAAGGGTCAAACCAAATTGAATAAGCGTCATGCTAAATGGAGTGAGTTCATTGAGTCATTTCATTATGTTATCAAGTATATCAAAGGTAAGGAAAATGTTGTGGCGGATGCTCTCTCATGCAAGTGCATGCTCGTTACTCAACTTGAGTTGAATGTTATAGGATTTGAGCACATTAAAGACTTGTATGCGCATGATGCATCATTTGCAATTCCTTATGCCAAATGCCTAACTCATAAAACTTGGGAGCAATACTATTTGAAAGATGATTATCTTATGAGAGCTAACAAACTTTGTATTCCCGAGTCTTCTCTTCGTTTGCTACTTTTGCAAGAATCTCATGGTGGAGGACTTATTGGACATTTTGGACGCGACAAGACATTTGCCACGCTCTCCAAGAACTATTTTTGGCCAAAGATGTTTCACGATGTTTCACGCTACACCAACCGATGCTCTACATGCCGCAAAGCTAAGTCAAAAGCTCAATACCATGGTCTATATATGCCACTTCCTATTCCATATCACCCATGGGAAGATATTGGTATGGATTTTGTGCTTGGTTTGCCTCGAACTCAAAACGGCAAGGATTCCGTATTTGTTGTTGTGGACCGTTTCTCTAAGATGGCAGATTTCATTCCATGCAACAAAGTCGACGATGCTTCACATGTCTTTTGTAGGGAAATCTTGCGATTGCATGGAGTGCCCAAGACGATTGTATCGGACCGCGACGTCAAGTTCCTAAGCTACTTTTGGAAGACACTTTGCGCCAAGCTCGGAATCAAGCTACTATTCTCTTCGCCTTATCATCCCCAAACTGACGGCCAAACGGAGGTCACGAACCGGACGCTATCCACACTCCTTTGCGTGTTGATCAAGAAGAACATAAGAGAGTGGGAGGAATGCTAACCAATCGCCGAGTACGCCTACAATCGAGCAAGAGATTCGACTACCGGCAAGTCCCCCTTCGAGATCGTCTACGGTTTCAACCCGTTGTCACCATTGGACATCCTACTGCTACCTCTACAAGAGCGCATCGACATGGACGCGAGTGCACGAGCGAGCTACCTCAAGAAGATGCATGAAGATACAAGGCACATGATCGAGCGCCAAGTACAATGACTCGCGATCAAGGTCAAACATCAACAAGCACACCATGGTGTTTAATCCCGGCGATCTTGTGTTGCTGCACCTTCGCAAAGACCGCTTTCCCAAAGAGCGCAAGTCCAAACTACTACCTCGAGCCGATGGACCCTTCAAGGTGCTAGCACGCTATAACAACAACGCCTACAAGATCGACATCCCTCGCGACAAGTACAACGTGAGCGACATCTTCAACGTCAAGGACTTATCTCCCTTCC
The DNA here is from genome assembly GCA_039707655.1 of Elymus sibiricus. Lineage (NCBI taxonomy): Eukaryota > Viridiplantae > Streptophyta > Magnoliopsida > Poales > Poaceae > Elymus > Elymus sibiricus. The sequence continues at coordinate 163,013,989 of CM077664.1, forward strand.
ATGGTGATGTGGATTCCGATCCGAGCACGGATCTTTTTCAAGGGGGGGGGAGATGATGCGGAGCATCCTACGGTCATCCCCATGGACGTACCTTCGTCTTCCAAGACACCAAGTGGAGCAATGACTAGAGCCCGTGCAAGAGCTATCGAGACCGAGGTAACATCTCTTCTCTCGCAACTCCCTTTCGAATCACATGAGACATGGCTACTACCTCAAGCGGAGACACTTTGCATACTCAGGTACCAAGGAATCAGCCAAGGAGAAGGAATGGAGAAAGATGGACACCAAGGACTTGGAGATGACTGTGCCCAGCCTAGGAACACCGGTACAACCGCTCAACTACTGGTCAACTACCGGTCCACCGGTTTAACTGCTCCGCTACCGCTCAACTACCGGTCAACCTTCTGTGATCAAGCGGAGCAAGACCGGTACAATGCCGGTTATTTCCCCAGCGTCAACCAGACCAGTACAACCGGTCCTCACACGGGTACAACCGGTCCTCACACGGGTACAACCGGTCCTCACACCGGTACAACCGGTCCCCCCTTCAGCGAACACCTCCAGGAACCGGTACCTGAGCTCCCAGCGGTACAACCGGTCTGATGTTCGGTACAACCGGTCAACCTGCGCACTGTGGAAGGGCAACGACCCATGTATCCCCCAACTTACCCCTTGGACTATAAATACTCGTCTCCTAGCTCCGAATTAGGGTTAGCAAAGTATATTGAGACATTTGAGTAGAGCTTTGCTCCTTGTATCTCCTCTTGGGGAAACAAGACCTCTCTAGGGAGAAGGATCCCCATCATAGGATCATCAAGACCTCCTAAGGGAGAAGGATCTCATCTAGATCATCAGGACCTCACCTCCTTTGGAGTGAGAAGAACTTTACCTTGTGCTTGTTTCCATGGATTGATCTTGTATACTTGTGGATCTCATGTATGCTATCCTAGTGGATGTGTGATTCGGGTTTGTTTGAGTGATTTCCCTCTTATTGTTCTTGTTGTTTTTCCCTCTTCCCCCTCCAAGTGTGGAAAGATCGTCAATTAGGGTTCCACCCTACATCACCTGCCCTTCTTGCCAGCGGGCACCATTGATGCACGGAGGAGCTTTGGAGGCGAGAGGAGGAAGAGGATGCAAGGAGTCGGGCGCTAGGAGGCGGGGACAAGCGAAGGAAGGCAATGATGACCCTGCGCCCCGCGGGGGTCGGTTTTATGGTAGCGCGGGCAGTTTCCAAGGCGTAGTGGAGAAGCGGGGGTGTCCCCCGTCCCATCGTGCGCCACGCGTCCCTACCTGGGCCATACAGTCCATTAGGCCCCGCGCCGTTTCGCTCCCAATGGGCGGGAACGTGCGCGCCGCAGGCCCGGGGGCTACTGTCGGGCCAGTGGGAACTGGGGTACCACGGCCCGTCTGCCTATGGCTCAGGAAGCAACGCCTGGCGAAGGCCCAAGAGGCGGCCCAACTATGGGCGCCGCGAAGCAAGACACCTCGCAAAGCCCCGGCCTCTCGAGGACCTCCCTCCACCAGGGGCGGACCCACCAAAGACTTAGCAGGAAGCGTCGTGAGGTCCCCTGGCGAGGCAGCCTCCCGAAGCCACCCGAAGCAGGGCGTCGTCTGGCGCCAGCCTCGCGGCCACAAGCCTGCCACATGGGTGACGCTCCCCCCGCAAGACGACGACAGCTGCAGGGCCGTACCAGCGGGCGCGGCCAGGGATGATTTCCTCTTTCGTGATAAAGGGGCAGCACCAGCTGCCTACCTGCAAAGCAAGTCCCAAAGCTTGCCCGTTTGGTGTGTGAAGACCAGGACGATAAGGCGCGCAGGGCTGATGTCATCACTGAGCCCACCGATGCATCATGGATAGCGCCTTTTGCAGGCGAAGACCACCTTTGGTCAGGATAAGACTGTGCCCCTGTCCCCCTTCAAATTGTCGTTTTGTGGCAATCCTTCCCGCCAACATTTTCGGGGGAAGAGGACCAAGGCAGCTATAAAGAGGGCAGGGTGCACCCTTAGAGGGGGTCGGCCATTTTTCCACCTTCTCCTACCTTGTACGCTTGTACGCACGATCTTACTAGAGCAATCCCAACCAAGCAGGAGTAGCGTTTTACACCGCACGGTGGCCCGAACCTGGGTAGCTGTTGTGTCCCCTGTCGTGCCTTGTGTGTGAGCGTGCTCTCGCCATAGCCTCGCTATGGTCATCGTCTAGCGGGTAGGAACGTCCTTGCCCTCAGTGTTCGAACCAGGGTTCCCGGAGGCCAGCTTTCGACAAATACCAAGGGATTGTGTGTATGCTATCGATGAACTAGGCCCTGAGCTTGTATAACATACCCGGGGCCTAGGGTTACAAATCCTAGCCGGCTTTGTCAGTGGACACAGATTCCTTCACGACTCTGGTATCTTTGTCTCTTGTGCGACTAGTCCTCCATGGGTCTTCGTATAATGCGTCATGGGCTGACCAATGTGGCGCAGGACCGAACAGACCTAGGGGCCTCACCTCGGCCCACCAGACCTCACACAGCCCTACCCCTAGGTCTCGGTATCTTCTCACACCCACACATACCAACACACACACCCCACACACTATTTCGGCTCATGTCTCTCTCCCCTTCTCCCTTGCATACACACACTCAAGGCCATCTCTCGTCCAGACATCCTATTCGTCTCTCTCTCTCTAGACCTCTCTCATTTATCGTGCTATCTATCTCTCATCGCAACCCCCCTCTATCCTTGCCTCTCTCGAATACGTACACATACCCTCTCTAGGCCCTGCCAAATATGTCAACTACACATTCACACATGTTGCATCTTATCATGTGCTCCATTGATCTAAAAATCCCTCTGTTCACTTTTACTTCGCATACAAGATTCCTTTTGAATTAAAACTACACAAAGTGTGGCCAAAATTTTATTTTAGAAAATCTACATCTATACAATATTACAAAGTTATATGGAGTATGAAAGTTAATTGCATGGTGCATCTAATGATATTTATTCCTCATTGTGAATGTTTATATTTTTATACTATAAAGTTAGTCATAATAAAGAGAAAGGAAGAGCATCTCTCTCTCTCCATCGCCCCCTCTCTCTACGCCCCTTTCCGTATGCACACAAACTATCTCTAGGCCCTCTAAAAGTATGCCCCGTCACATTCACAAATGTTCCGGCTTTCTCTCGCGAGATATACACCGACGATCACTGTATTTGATGCGAAAGCACGATACGTTCACTGGACTTCACAATACACTCATTACGGTCACCATATACGTTTTGTGGTTGTTATACAGTCAAAGGCTCATCGTAGAGCTCTGTATTTGTTGAAGACGCGATTAGTTGACCAGTTAAACAGTCCACGTGGCGCATCTAGTGTTGCATCATAAGTGCACATTATCTCACTACCATAGGGCCCCCCTGTCAGCGGGTATAAGAATGTAAACAAACTAAAATAAAATATTGCACGATGGGTATTAATAGTAGAAGGGATTCGAAGTGGTGACCTCGGGTTCACACCCGCGCGCACTAACCACAACGGACAAGGTGGCCTTGTATTGGTATGCTGAGCTGGCTCTTTTAATACACATGATCTAGTGTAGTGATTATACACATACGCACGCATGCACACAACTGCATGCATGCAACACTCACACGCACGCATGCATGCACACACACGCAGACACGCACTCACGCAACACTCACACGCACGCACGCATGCATGCACACACCACACGACCAACACACACGCTGACGCTCAAGTGCTCAACCTACACGTGCATGCACAAACATCAGGCCCTGACGAACACATACACAGCCAGGTGGTTCGCATGCAAGGGTTCGAGTCTTGTCGTGCCTGCGTAAATTTCTGTTTATCTTATCTCTTTCCTTTGCCAACTGACAGGTGGGACCCACAAAGAACGTGGTCAATTTGGCCGGTCAATAGAGTGCAATACCATGCTGAACGGTGAGCGAGTGACCGTATAATCACCGCAAAATGTATATAGTGACCGTAATGAGCGTATTCTAAAGTCCGGTGACTGTATTATGCTTTGCTTCAAATACAGTGACCGCCAGTGTATTCATCTCTTCTCTCGCTCTCTCCGTGGAGCTGACTAGGCCAACCTCCCATGCCTAAATTGGCGCACGCCACCCCAATATTGTTGCATTGGTTTCGTAAGAGCGAATAAGCATTCACGTCTACCGTATAAACTCTAGATATGATTTACAAATGCTATGATGACGAATACAAATATTTGAATCCACTTTATGCCCAACTAGTCATCAACCCGTGCATCCGCACGGTCTAGGCCTATCTACTATATTGCAATACACTAACGAAATAGTGGATGCTTTCTGAAACGTGAGCATGCACCTTCGAAAAGTTGGCACAATAAAACTTGAGTATACACTTTAGAAATGTTTGTATTAAAACTATGCAGAATCTCACTAAGTTTTCTTCGGCCATGATACGATCAACTACTGTAGGCATTTTGAAATGCATCTTGATCAATGCAGTGCAATTCTTTTGACATATTAAACAACCAACAAACAACTAAAGTGCATAGAAAACAAAAAAATATTTAGTGTGTCACATACCAAGGAAATGGCAACATGTTGATCATGCAAATGTGAGAAGTCGCAATTTACACATGCTCTATAATATTCATTTCAAAAGATACACGTGCGGCCTTGTATTTCAAAAATCGTGAAACATATAATTAGAAGTTAAAAAATCCCTAAATATATTGATGTTTCTATATATCTTTAAATTTTTGTTAGAAAGGCTAAATTTGTAAGCTACGTAAAAATACGAATTTGTGGCTACAAAAAGGGAAAAGGCGACTTTGTATTGATTTATATATTTGTCATTTGCTGTGTACACCATAGATGAAAAGGTGTATTGATAAAAACAATATATGTGCAGCTCGCAAAGAAAAAAAACAATGTATGTGCATACTATACATCTATTTGGACCTGTATAATTGTTTCTTATAATACCTTTTTGCTCTCTCTTTCTTTTTAAACAGGATCGATTTTGTTAGGCTCCGTTTTGATTTATTAATATCCCATGTGTCTTCTCACCAACATTACTTCGAATTAACATAAAATGGAAGCCTGCAAACCTTATGCAAACATGCTCAAGCTCAATAAAGCCTAATACAGAACAACAGGAACAACATGGCATGCAGTTTCAGCAATTTCACAATCAAATTATAAAACTAAAAGAAGGGAACTTGAAGTTGTTTGGAATGGATAAACATGTGAACCTATCTTACATGTATAAATCTATGTGTACTGCATAGCCTAGACTGAAGGTTTTATGATCCACCTTTTTGTATTTCAATATGCACTGATCTATACCATTTGTACCTCAACAAAAATTATCTCACAGATACGAATGACATAAAGAGCATCCAACCAAGCATAGGTGTGACGTACAGGAAACAACAACGTACATCTTCTTTACTTTAACATAGCTGCAGCACCTATATATAAATTGTAGGAGATATGTCCTAGAGGCAATAACAAATGTTATTATTTATCTCCATGATCATAATTATGTTTATGTTCCATGCAATAACTGCTATGGTTCTCGAGTCTGCAATAACCACGAGGCTTGAAGGAAGACTCATATGCACGTGTGGAATAATAAACGGTAAAAAGTATTCCTAGTCTGGCTTCTAAGACTATCTCAAGTGTTGCATGATGGTTCTGTTTTCCTGATCATGGGCATGACTATGCCGACAACTTTGAGGGCACAATGTTAGTAGAACACTTGTGTTGAATCGACCCGATTGATGTTATGCTATGAGATTCATTCGTCATAAGTTAATGGTTAATAACACAGAGAAGTTAATGTTTGCATAATTCCTTAGACCATGAGAGTGTCGAGTTTCTTCATGCTTGCTTCATGAACTTTGGGGTTTGTTAAACGTCATCCGTAAATGGGTGGCTATTACGGCGGCTTACGGGTTCATGGAAAAGTATGTCAAGTAACTTGATAGCTCAAGATTGGGATTTGCTCCTCCGACGATGGAGAGATATTCTCGGGCCCTCTCGGTGTTACGGTATCCATCATCGTCTGGCCAGACACAAGTGTGATTTGATCACAGGGATGTCGGAACACAGAAACGAGAAAAGAGAACAAAAACCGGCAACGAGGTAACTGGCATTGTGGACAAGTGTTAATCCACGAGGATGCCGATGTTTCTCACCTCGGGTTTTGTAAAATATCGTGAAGCAACAGGAATAGCACACGGCAACTGGAGGTTCACTCGAATATTCATTCGTGTGGGTATAGGGGTCAATATGGGTGTCCACGGCTCCGATGTTGATCATTGATCGGAAAGAGTTCCGGTCATGTCTATACTTCACCAAACCTATAGGGTCACACGCTTAAGGGTCATCTATCTGCTGAATACTAGACGGGGAGTCTGAGAGAAAATCACCGGAAAAGTTTCGGATGAAACGGAAACGTTCCGGAGAGAACACCGGAATAGTTCCGGTGAAACTGAAAAGTTGTTTCAGGGTATTCCATTAAGTCAAATTGGTTCTGGCACACGCCTGGAAATTCTTGGAGGATGCCAGAAGTGTTCTGGAAACTTCTGGGAATTTTCCGGGACAAAAACCGGAAATGTTCCGGAGCAGCCGGGACCGATTTGGTTGCTTTTAGCTAAAGAAACATTGTTCCGAAATTATTTCGGAATGCGTTCAAAATTATTTTGGTGGGTACTGGAATTGTTCTAGGCACACATAAATAATTTGGGTTTTAACGGACGCAGAAAAATGTCTTCGTGAATAGTGAAAGTGGTTTTTGGATATTTTTTGGAAAGCACCTTTTTGGATATTTACAAAAAGGTTTCTAGAAGAACTTGGGAGCCAAGGAAGCCCCCCTTGGGGGCCCCCCATGAGGGCTTAGCCGGCCACATGTGGGCCAATCCATGGAGCCCCACTTGCTCCATACTTCCCTAATGTGCCCTTGTGGAAAGTGTTCCTTCATGGGTATTTTTGGGTTTTTGGAATGGCAACTTTACCCCTTGGTTTTCCTATAAATAGGAGGTGAGGGGGCTGCCCCAAACCTCACTCCTTCTCACATACAAGTGCCATGACATTTCTGGCTTCTCTCTCCCTCCCAGCGAAATAGTTTCGTAGAGCCGAAAGGCTGTCTAGTTTTCGGCAGGAACTAGTTCTGGACGACGAAGCCCTGCCGGATAGATGACACCGTATGTGTGCAACTCTGTAGAGAGATCGTAGTTTCGGTCTTAGTTCGAGAGTGCCTCCCGAAGGGCTGTCCAAGTGATCGTCTTAGTTTCGAGGGTCCCCCCGAAGGGCTGTCCGAGTGACTGTCCGGTTTTCGAAGGTCCTCCCGAAATGCTGTCCGCAACACCGTCCGAGGGACTGTCCGACCGCCTCCCGAAGGGCTGTCCGAGGGGCAGATGAGTGAGTACATCCTCGCGGTTGGGAGGTTGTAAATCCTAGCTGCGGGGATCTGCACCGCCGATCGTCATCGACTCTACTTCCGCTGCGCTACGAGTCGGTAACGAAACAGATCAAACCTTGTATGCAGTCTCCATAGTGTTCCTGGTGTGGTGCGTAGGTCGGATTTTTTTTTTGCTGCGTTACCCTACACTGGCATCATGAGCTGTGCTATGCATAGATGCAGGTTGCGATCTAGAATACAAGAGATGTATGGGTGTTGCACAATATAATTAGGTAGTAGATGAGTTCTATTGCTGAAAATTATTTGTGCGGGTAGCAGATGAAATCTGTTACACGATGTTCTTGTTGCTTCCCTGGAATTTGCATATTTCTGATCTTGATAACGGTATGGTGGAGTTTCAAAGTTCTAGCAATCCGTGATCCTGATTGATCAACGAAGTGCTAACAGTTCTTTGAATTCCACCGTAGTTAAAAAGAAAGATGAAATTTCGCAGACGAAAGGGCAATGCAGATATGATCTGCACGGGGGTCATGCATATGACGAAGTTTAGTATGGGGCTCGAGATTTAATTATCTCGTGTTTCATACACCCCGAGATGTTAATCTAGCGACTTGAATTATCATACTTGATGATGGACGTAGGTAGCTTCGGTTTGTTCGAAACCTTAGAAGCCACGTAAAATGAAAATTTGCATAAACCGATTAGAGGCGTCTAACTTGGTTTTGCAGGATGGTTTGCATGTGCATATGATGTGGTATAGCAGTGCTCATATTAATTTGATTATGTATGAAATGACTATATGATGTAAATTAATTAACATGACCTGCGTGTCATGATTCGGCATGATGGCTGGAGCCATATGATTGTCACTTTAATGACCTGCGTGTCAACCTTAAGTTATGCACTTATTTTATTAGCTATAGAGATAGCAATATTATCTGGTGCATCGACAAGGTGGTGGCAAATCTTTGCGAAGGTGAACACCGACGCGAATGCCGAAGACGAAGAAATACAAGACTATTCCGTCAGAAAGGGCTATACCATATCATGCTATTATGAATTGCCTGAGATGTTTATCCCTTATGATGCACCCTTCTTGATTGCGCGGTAGTCGCTTTTATTAGGGTGATCTCTCACAAAAATATCAAGTAGTTAGTGTTCTCCCAAGTGTAGCACCATCACGGCACCTATCTCTTCGGGGTATCACATGGATGCATGGGTACGAACGATTAGAGAAGTGTGAGGCGGGTGAGTTGATACCTCGCAGCGAGATCACTTGGTTGTCTTGACGTTCAAGCATGAAAGTCATGAGCTCGGAACACACGCATCGAAAGATGAACAAGAGTCACATCGAGATGTGATTGGCAAGTTGGCCTACCGATTGCAATTCTCGTCACTTGAGATGGATGCATCCTTGGCGTTGAATTGTAATATGGGTCTTGAATCACTCACAATCAATTATGAGAGATATTGATTTAAGTGGGAGCGCACTTTAGAATTAATTCTTTTAATTCTTAGTGCAATTAATTATGAACTTTGTCTAAGTGAAATTTTGCATAATAGTTATAGAAGAATGGCTCGCATTTCCACCTTCCCTATTAAAATTGAATTAGCTGTTAAATATCTGGTTAAAACTTTACGGTTGGTAACGTAATGTGAGGATTGTCCTCAAGAGTGCCGAGAAGGACTTTTTCCTATCGCATGCTTTTAGTATTCTCCCGCTAATGCTATGGAAATGTGACTCTCGTCCTTCGATCCAAAAGCTAGAATTCCGTTATGGTCAAGTGCAATATGTTTGCTTCCATGAGACCCGGACTTCAAAAGTTTGGGATAGCTATGTGATATTCATGGAACTGAAAATCATTTTTCAGACACAAACAAAGGCTAAAAGATATGGGATATCCAGAGCAATGTTTGTTTTGCAAACTGTTAGTAAAAGTGTTTACTATGCATTTGATTAATAACAGAGGGATCCAGTAGAACGCCTGTCATATGATGAAGGTGAATAAAACAACAACTTAAAGGAAATGTCCGAAGGGTGTTAGTGAGACTTTCACTCCTAGGAAATCCGGGGCTAACGCCACTCTTAAGTTGGATGCTTCTTCTGAGAGTAGAAGAAAAACTGAAAGTTAAACTGTTAGAAGTATAAAGGCAAAAAGAAAGAAGACTGGAATATCCAGCTCATGTATGAAAGTCATACAAGCTATTGATGTATAGAAGGCTGGTCAAAGAAATAGTTCTTGGGAATTATGATTAAACATGTTAATCACTGATTCTTGGGTATTGTGAGCTTATCACAGAGATACCCGCTCAATTGCACTCTGTTGCGACTCGATGCAAGAACTACTATGGCCTGAAAGACTAAGCCAGGAATGAGGTTTAAATACATGTTGGGAACTTAGTAAAAGTTACTATACCTTCCATCGGTGTATTACCTATGTATTTATTTTTCATAATTCATTGTAGAGTTTTACACACTCTAGCCCTTTGCATAAGGTATCTTGCAAGAAGGTTGTTCATAAGAGAACTTTTGATGTTCGGTGTTATGAATAACATAAGGGTCATACTTTCATTATGAATGAGATGTATGTTATGAATATTGATAATAATAATTTACCTCTGTATTTACTTTCATAAATCATTTTAGAGTTTTATACACTCTAGCCCATTTGCATAATGTTTGTTGCAAGAGTGTTGTTCATGAAAGAAACAATTGTTGTTCGGAATCATGAATAACATAAGGGCCATGCTTCCATAGTGGATGGAACGTATGTTATGAATATTGATGGTAATATGATACATCCATAACACTGACGCTAAATGTCGCAAGACTAAAAGAATACCACACAAGTGTGGCACTGCATTTGGTCACATTGGAGAAACCCGCATGGAAAATTCCATTATGATGGATTTTGAAGTCGTTTGATTTTGAATCATCTGACACTTGCAACTTTCCTCTGAAAAGTAAAGTGACTGAAATACCGTTCACAGGCCATAAGGAACGAGCAACGAACTTATTAGTGATCATACATTTTGATGTATGTAGTCCGATAAATGTTGTTGAAAACAGTGGATTTGTCTATCTTCAAAAATGACTCAAGCAGATATATGGATATTTACTTGATGAGACGTAAGTCTGGATCTTTTGAAATCATTCGAAAGGTTTCAAAAATGAAGTAGAAATTATTGTAACAAGAAAATTATGTTTCTGCAATTGGATTGCGGAAAGGAATATATGAGTTACAAGTTTAGCGAATGTCTGATGAGTTGTGAAAGGAGTTTCATAACTTACACCTCCCGGAACACCACTGTGTGTGGTATGTCCGTGAAGATGTAATCAAACCATTTTTCGACATGGTAAGATCAAAGATGACATAAATCAATTTGCCATTATCCCTTTTAAAAAGGTAATGCTTTAGAGACTGTGGCTTTTACACTGAAAAGAGCGGCATCAGGTCTGTTGAAATGACGCCATGGTATGGTACGCCCAACCATGCTTGGTCTTTTCTTAACATTTGGAATATGGGGCTTGTGTAAAATATTTACAGACCTATTCCAAATCAGACAAGTACTACTTTGTAGGTTATCCCAAGTAATTGGGTATTCCCCCACCACTATACCGAGGCAAAAGGTTTGCCACAGAGAACGGTATGCTTTTAAAGAGAATAGTTCTTGCAAAAAGGTAAGTGGGAGACAGTACAACTCGACGAGATAAGCAGTATCTTCGTCATCAGATCAAAGGAAAGGAACCTTGGAAGTGATTCCAGAGGTTCCTACTGCGAGTGATACGGAAGTCTCTACAATAAAATGTATGGACTTCGGTCGAACTTGCAGCTGAACCACGTAGGCAAAACTCGTGCAAACCTCTCAGGTGCGCAAGTGAGATATTGTTGTTAGACAACAGTATACCTACGATACACAAGGAAGCGTTGATGGGCCCTGACTCCGGAATTGGCTAAATGCCAATACAATCTGAGATAGTTTCCATATAAGTGATTCAAGATTAAAATCTTATTACACCTTTCGGAAGACTTAGAGTCTAACGAATATTTATGGAACTGTAAACTGATGTGGATAAAAAGTTTTATCCATAAAGCTTGACTTGTTGCAATAACAAGTTCAAGGAGTTGACTACAATGAGATTGTCTCACCGTAGCGATGCTAAAAGTCGGTTCGGATTGAACTAGCAATTAATACATATTTCAACATGAGATATGAAACATGGATGCCAAAAGGATTTCCATCTGATGGAAATGCAACCTAGGACTTGTATGAGATACAGTCCAAAGTATTTTGTCGATCCAGAGGATGCTAGTAAGTATGCAAACTTCAGAGTTCCAGCAATGGACAGAAGAGAGCAAAATGGAGTTGGAATCTTCGTTTTTGATGAAACAGTCAAAGGAGTTTGATTTGATCAATGGATAACGAAGATGCTTGTGGTTTCAAGAAAGTAAGTGGGAGCATAATAATATTTCTAAAACTTTGTGTGCTTGACAAATTGTTGATTGGAAATTTCTTGACACGAATTAGGACTTCATTAAAAATAGTTTTCGATGAAGTGCTTGGGCTAAATAGCCTTGACATTAGGCATATTTATCTACGAGATAGAATTGCCTCATAGGCTAAAGCCAAAAATACATATTGACAAGATGCTAAAACCTTTTAGCATTAAAACGCCAAGGAGTGATTCTTGCCGAAGTCACATGGAAAGGGTTTTGCAAGACTCGGTGTCTCAAAACACTGATGAGCGAAATACATGATGGAGATTCCACACACTTTCGTGTTTGGATTAATCATGTATTCCATGGTATGTAAAACAACCAGATATGTCCAGTACTCCCAAGGAGTTGTGAGTATAGATACCAAAGTGATCAAAGTACTGATCATGGGACAACAGTGAAAAATGTCATTAAGTACTAAAGTAGCACTGATGACATGTTTTCTCGCAAGCAAAGATTATGAAGTGCTCGTTGTAAGTGATTACATCGATACAGTCTTCATCAATGCTCCATGCAATTTTCGATTTAAGTTAAGGGTTTTGTGTGATACACAATATGGTGGCACGGTGTTTGGAAATCGTTTCTAAACAGGTTACTGTGGCGAATTCTATAACTAAGGCTAAGTATGTTGCCGCTTTCGAAGCGACATAGAAGATGTTGAATCATATAGTTTATTCATGAACTTAGTATGGTTCCAAGATGGCTTTGGTCAATGGGACACTATTACAGATAGTTGCTCCATAGCTCAGTCTGAGGAATCAGGTTTCGACCAATGATTCACATATATACAAAGCCAAGTCCACACAAAATATGAATTTTGTGAAAGCGTGAAAACGCGAGGACATGCAAAGATACACACGGAACTGAAGTTGTCAGATCCGTTGGACATCAGGCTATACCACATGCGAAGCATTTTTACACCGGTGTGCCACAGGTGTAATGTGCATTAGCATTGACTAGATTATTGACTCTAGTGCAAGTGGGAGTCTGTAGGAGATATTCCCTAGAGGCAATAATAAATGTTATTATTTATCTCCATGATCATAATTATGTTTATGTTCCATGTAGGAGATATGCCCTAGAGACAATAATAAATGTTATTGATTATCTCCCTGTTCATAATTATGTTTATGTTCCATGCTATAACTGCTATGATTCTCGAGTCTACAAATAAAACGAGGCTTGGAGGGAAACTCATGTGCACGTGTGGGATAATAAACGGTAAAATATATTCCTAGTCAAGCCTCTAAGACTGGCTCAAGTATTGCATGATGATCCTGTTTTCCTGATCATGGGCATGGCTATGCCGGCAATTTTGAGGGCACAATGTTGGAAGAACATTTGTGTTGAATCGACCCGAATTGATGTTATGCTATGAGATACATTCAACACTAGTTAATGGTTTATAACACAGAGATGGTTAACGTTTGCATGATTCCTTAGACCATGAGAGTATCGAGTTTCTTCATGCTTGCTTCATGAACTTTGGGGTTTGTTAAACGTCATCCGTAAATGGGTGGCTATTACGGCGGCTTACGAGTTCATGGAAAAGTGTGACAAGTAACTTGATAGCTCAAGATTGGGATTTGCTCCTCCGACGATGGAGAGATATCTCTGGGCCCTCTCGGTGTTACGGTATCCATCATCGTCTGGCCAGACACTTTGTGATTTGATCACGGGGATGCCGGAACACGGGAACGAGAAAAGAGAACAATACCGGTAACGAGGTAACTGGCATAGTGGACAAGTTGTTGATCCATGGGGATGCCTACATGTCTCACCTCGGGTATTTGAAACATATCGCGAAGCAACAGGAATAGCACACGGCAACTGGAGGTTCACTCGAATATTCATTCGTGTGGGTATAGGGGTCAATATGGGTGTCCACGGCTCCGATGTTGATCATTGATCGGAAGGGGTTCCGGGTCATGTCTATGCTTCACCGAACCTATAGGGTCACACGCTTAAGGGTCATCTATCTGTTGAATACTAGACAGGGAGTCTGAGAGAAAATCACCGAAAAAGTTTTCGGACACCGGAAAAGTTTCGGACAGCGAAAAAGTTCCGTAGAGAGAACACCGGAACAGTTTCGGTAAAACTGAAAAGTTGTTTCAGGGGATACCATAAAGTCAAATTGGTTTTGGCACATGCCTGATAATTCTTGGAGGGTGCCAGAATCATTCTGGAAACTTTCTAGAATTTTTCGGGATGAAAACCGGAAATGTTCCGGAGCTGCCGAAACCGCTTCAGATGCTTTTCGCAGATGAAAATCACTAAACCGGAATTGTTCCGGATCGCATTGAAAATTATTTTAGTGGGTACTGGAAATGTTCTAAGCCCACATAAATATTTTCAGTTCGACCGGACGCTGAAAAATGTCGTCGTGAATAGTGAAAGTGCTTTTTGGGATATTTATGGAAAAGTCACCTTTTGGGATATTTTCCCAAAAGGTTTCTAGAAGGCTTGGGGGCCAAGAAACCCTACCCCTTGGATTTCCTATAAATAGAGGTGGAGGGGCTGCCTCCACACTCACTCCTTCTCACATACAAGTGCAATGACATTTCTGGCTTCTCTCTCCCTCCCAGCGAAATAGTTTCGTAGAGCCGAAAGGCTGTCTGGGTTCCGGTGGGAACTAGTTCTGGACGGCGAAGCCCTGCCGGATAGATGACACCGTATGTGTGCAACTCTGTAGAGAGATTGTAGTTTCGGTCTTAGTTCGAGAGTGCCTCCCGAAGGGATGTCCGAGTTACTGTCCGTGTTTCAGGGGTCCTCCCGAAGGGCTGTCCGAGGATCCTTCCGGTGGGACTATCCGAAGGACTGTCCAGAGGTCTCCCGGAGGGCTTTCCGAGGATCCGTCCGGTGGGACTATCCGAGGGACTGTCCAGAGGCCTCCCGAATGGCTGTCCGAGGATACGTCCGGTGGGACTATCCGAGGGACTGTCCTGAGGCCTCCCGAAGGGCTGCCCGGAGATCCGTCCGAGGAGCAGGCGAGGGAGTACATCCTCGCGGTTGGGAGGTTGTAAATCCTAGCTGCGGGGATCTGCACCGCCGATCGTCATCGACTCTACTTCCGCTGCGCTACGAGTCGGTAACGAAAAAGATCAAACCTTGTATGCAGTCTCCATAGTGGTCCTGGGTTGGTGCGTAGGTCGGAAATTTTTGTTTCCTATTGCGTTACCCTACAGTGGCATCAAGAGCCGTGCTATGCGTAGATGCAGGTTGCGATCTAGAATACATAGAGATGTATGGGTGTTGCACAATATAATTAGGTAGTAGATGAGATCTATTGCTGAAAATTATTTGTGCGGGTAGCAGATGAAATCTGTTACCCGATGTTCCTGTTGCTTCCCCTGAATTTGCGTAGTCCTGATCTTGACGGCATGGTGGAATCTCACAAAGTTCTGGCAATCCGCGATCCTTTCATGCTGCTCCTGAGTATGCTGATTGACAGATCAACGAAGTGCTAACAGTTCTTTGGGTTCCACCATAGTTGAGAAAGATGGATGTTTCGCAGACGAAAGGGCAATACAGATGTGATCTGCACGGGGGTCACGCGTATGACGAAGTTTAGTATGGGGCTCGAGATTTTATTATCTCGTGTTTCATACACCCTGGAAAGTTAATCTAGCAACTTGAATTATCATACTTGATGATGGACGTTGGTAGCTTCGGTTTGTTTCGAAACCTTAGAAGCCACGTAAAATAAAATTATGCATGAACCGATTAGAGGCGTCTAACTTGGTTTTGCAGGATGGTTTGCATGTGCATGTGATGTGGTATAGCAGTGCTCATTATAATTTGATTATGTATGAGATGACTATATAATGTAAATTGATTAACATGACCTGCGTGTCATGATTCGGCATGATGGCTGGAGCCATATGATTGTCACTTTAATGACCTGCGTGTCAACCTTCAGTAATGCACTTATTTTATTAGCTATAGAGATAGCAATATTATCTGGTGCATCGACAAGGTGGTGGCAATCTTCGCGAAGGTGAACACCAACGCGAATGCCGAAGACGAAGAAATGAAAGACTTCTCCGTCAGAAAGGGCTATACCATATCATGCTATTATGAATTGCCTGAGATGTTTATCCCTTATGATGCACCCTTCTTGATTGCGCGGTAGTCACTTTTTATTAGGGTGATCTCTCACAAAAATATCAAGTAGTTAGTGTTCTCCCAAGTGTAGCACCGTCACGGCACCTAACTTTTCGGGGTGCGCCATGCTGACATGGGTACGAACGATTAGGGATGTGTGAGGCGGGTGAGTTAAGACCTCGCAGCGAGATCACTTGGCTGTCTTGACGTTCAGGCATGAAAGTCATGAGCTCGGAACACACACATCGAAAGATGAACAAGAGTCACATAGAGATGTGATCGGCAAGTTTGCCTAACGATTGAAGTTCTCGTCATCAGTGATGCTCACCATCAATGGCGTTGAATTGAAATTCGTGTCTTGAATCATTCATAATCAATTTTGAGAGATACTGATTTGAGTGGGAGCGCACTGTAGAATTAATTCTTTTAATTCTCAGTGCAATTAATTTTGAACACTGTCTAAGTGTGATTTGCATAATAGTTGTAGAATAATGGCTCGCGTTTCCACCTTCCCTATTAAAATTGAATAGCTGTTAAATATCTGGTTAAAACTTTACGGTTGGTAATATAATGTGAGGATTGTCCTCTAGAGTGTCGAGAAGAACTTTGTCCTATCGCATGTTTTCGGTATTCTCTCGCTAATGCTATGGATCATGTGACTCACGTCCTACGATCCAAAAGCTAGAATTCCTTTTCAGTCAAAGTGCAATATGTTTGCTTCCATGAGACCCGAACTTCGAAAGTTTGGATAGTTATGTGATATTCATGGAATCTGAAAAACATTTTCAGAGACAGACAAAGGCTAAAAGATATGAGATATCCAAAGCAATGTTTGTTTGCAAACTATTAGTAAAGGAGTTTACTATGCATTAGACTGATAAGAGAGGGATCCAGTTGAACGCGTGTCATATGATGATGGTGAATAAAACAACAACTTAAAGAGAAAGGAAGTGTCCGAAGGGTGTTAGTGAAACTTTCACGCCTAGGAAGTCCGGGGCTAATACCACTCTTAAGTTGAGTGCTTCTTCTGAGAGTAGGAGAAATACTGAAAGTTAAACTGTTAGAAGTATAATGCCAGAAAGAAAGAAGACTGGAATATCCAGCTCATGTATGAATGTCATACAAGTTTTTGATGTATAGGAGGCTGGTCAAAGATATAGTTCTTGGGAATTATGATTAAATTGTTAATCACTGATTCTTGGGTATTGTGAGTTAATCACAAAGATACCCGCTCGATTGCATTCTGTTGCAACTCGATGTAAGAACTACTATGGCCTGAAAGACTAGCCAGGAATGAGGTTAAGATACACACATGGAACATAGTAAATGTTACTATGCCTTCCATCGGTGTATTCCCTATGTATTTACTTTCATAATTCATTTTAGAGTTTCACACTCTAGCCCTTTGCATAAGGTATCTTGCAAGAAGGTTGTTCATAAGAGAACTTTTGATGTTCGGTGTTATGAATAACATAAGGGCCATACTTTCATTATGAATGAGACGTATGTTATGAATATTGATAATAATAATACATTACCTCTGGGTTTACTTTCATAATTCATTTTAGAGTTTCATACACTCTAGCCCATTGCACAATGTATGTTGCAAAAGAGTTGTTCATAAAAACAACAATTGTTGTTCAGTATTATGAATAACATGAAGGGCCATGCTTCCATCCTAGATGGGATGTATGTTATGAATATTGATCGAAATATGATACATCCATAACACTGACGCTAAATGTCGCAAGACTAAAAGAATACCACACAAGTGTGGCACTGCATTTGGTCACATTGGAGAAACCCGCATGGAAAATTCCATTATGATGGATTTTGAAGTCATTTGATTTTGAATCATCTGACACTTGCAACTTTCCTCTGAAAAGTGAAGTGACTGAAATACCGTTCACAGGCCATAAGGAACGAGCAAACAACATATTGGTGATCATACATTATGATGTGTGTAGTCCAATAAATGTTGTTGCAAGTAGTGGATTCATCTATCTTCAGAAATGACTCAAGTAGATATATGGATGTTTACTTGTTGAGACGTAAGTCTGGATCTTTTGAATTCATTCATAAGGTTTTCAAAAATGAAGTAGAAGTTGTTGTAACAAGAAAATTATGTTTCTACAATTCGATTGCAGAAAGGAATATTTGAGTTACAAGTTTAGCGAATGTCTGATGAGTTGTGAAAGGGGTTTCATAACTTGCACCTCCCGGAACACCACTGCAAGTGGAGAGTCCGTGTAGATGTAATCAAACCATTTATGACATGGTAAGATCAAAGATGACATAAATAGATTTGCCATTATCACTTTTAAAGTGATGCTTTAGAGACTGCGGCTTTTACACTGAAAAGAGCTCCATCGGGTCTGTTGAAATGACGCCATGGTATGGTACGCCCAACCATGCTATATCTTTTCTTAACATTTGGAATATGGGGCTTGTGTAAAAGGTTACAAACCTATTCCAAATCAGACAAGTGCTACTTTGTAGGTTATCCCAAGTAAATGGGTATTCCTCCCTCACAATACCGAGGCAAATAGGTTTGCCACAAAGAACGGTATGCTTTTTGAAGGAAATGGTTCTTTCAAAAAGGGTGAGTGGGAGAACACTGCAACTCGACGAGATAAATAGTATCTTCGTCATCAGTTCAAAGGAAAGGAACCTTGGAAGTGATTCCAAGATTTTCCTACTGCGACTGATACGGAAGTCTCTACAATAAAATGTATGGACTTCGGTCGAACTTGCAGCTGAACCTCGTAGGCAAGGCTCGTGCAAACCTCTCAGGTGCGCAAACGAGATATTGTTGTTGGACAACAGTATACCTACGATACACAAGGAAGCGGTGATGGGCCCTGACTCCGGAATTGGCTAAATGCCAATACAATCCGAGATAGTTTCCATATAAATGTTTCAAGATTAAAATCTTGATACACCTTTCAGAAGGCTTAGAGTCTAACGAATATTTATGGAACTAAAAACTGATACGGATAAAAATGTTTTATCCATAAAGCTTGACTTGTTGAAATAACAAGTTCAAGGAGTTGACTACGATGAGGTTGTTTCACCGTAGCGATGCTTAAAGTCGGTTCGGGTTGAACTAGCAATTAATACATATTTCAATCATGAGATATGAAACATGGATGACGAAAGGATTTCCATCTGATGGAAATGTAACCAAGGACTTGCATGTGTTACAGTCCAAGGTATTTTGTCAGTCCAGAGGATGCTAGTAAGTATGCAAACTTCAGAGTTCCAGCAATGGACAGAAGAGAGCAAAATGGAGTTGGAATCTTCGTGTTTTGATGAAATGGTCAAAAAGGGTTTTGACTTCATCAATGGGTAACGAAGATGCTTGTGATTCAAGAAAGTAAGTGGGAGCATAATAATATTTCTAAAAACGTTGTGTGTTTGACACATTGTTAATTAGAAGTAAATTTCTTGACACGAATTAAGGACTTCATTTGAAAATAGTTTTTCGATGAAGTGCTTAGGCTAAATAGCCTCAATATTAGGCATGATGATCTATGGAGATAGATTTACCTAATGGGGCTAAGCTATGAATACATATTGACAAGATGCTAAAACCTTTTAGCATTTAAAACGCCAAGGAGTGATTCTTGCCGATGTCACATGGAAAGAGTTTTTGCAAGACTCAGTGTCCCAAAACACTGATGAGTGAAATACATGATGGAGATTCCACACACTCTTGTGTTTGGATTAATCATGTATTCCATGGTATGTAAAACAACCAGATATGTCCGATACTCCAAAGTTGTTGCGAGTATAGATACCAAAGTGATCAAAGTACTGATCATAGGACAACAGTGAAAGATGTCACTGAGTACTAGAGTAGTACTGATGACATGTTTTCTCGCAAGCAGAGATTATGAAGTGCTCGTTGTAAGTAATTACATCGATACAATCTTCATCAATGCTCCATGCGATTTTCGATTTAAGTTAAGGGATTTGTGTAATACACAATATGGTGGCACGGTAGATGGAAATTGTTCCAAACAAGATACTGTGGCGAATTCTATAACATAGGCTAAGTATGTTGATGCTTTAGAAGAGACAAAGAAGATGTTGAATCATATAGTTCATTCAAGAACTTAGTATTGGATGAAAATCACTAAACCGGAATTGTTCCGGATCGCATTGAAAATTATTTTAGTGGGTACTGGAAATGTTCTAAGCCCACATAAATATTTTCAGTTCGACCGGACGATGCAAAAATGTCGTCGTGAATAGTGAAAGTGCTTTTTGGGATATTTATGGAAAAGTCACCTTTTGGGATATTTTCCCAAAAGGTTTCTAGAAGGCTTGGGGCCCAAGAAACCCTACCCCTTGGATTTCCTATAAATAGAGGTGGAGGGGCTGCCTCCACACTCACTCCTTCTCACATACAAGTGCCATGACATTTCTGGCTTCTCTCTCCCTCCCAGCGAAATAGTTTCGTAGAGCCGAAAGGCTATCTGGGTTCCGGTGGGAACTAGTTCTGGACGGCGAAGCCCTGCCGGATAGATGACACCATATGTGTGCAACTCTGTAGAGAGATCGTAGTTTCGGTCTTAGTTCGAGAGTGCCTCCCGAAGGGCTGTCCGAGTTACTGTCCGTGTTTCGGGGGTCCTCCCGAAGGGCTGTCCGAGGATCCCTCCGGTGGGACTATCCGAAGGACTGTCCAGAGGTCTCCCGGAGGGCTATCCGAGGATCCGTCCGGTGGGACTATCCGAGGGACTGTCCAGAGGCCTCCCGAAGGGCTGTCCGAGGATCCGTCCGGTGGGTCTATCCGAGGGACTGTCCTGAGGCCTCCCGAAGGGCTGCCCGGAGATCCGTCCGAGGAGCAGGCGAGGGAGTACATCCTCGCGGTTGGGAGGTTGTAAATCCTAGCTGCGGGGATCTGCACCGCCGATCGTCATCGACTCTACTTCCGCTGCGCTACGAGTCGGTAACGAAAAAGATCAAACCTTGTATGCAGTCTCCATAGTGGTCCTGGGCTGGTGCGTAGGTCGGAAATTTTTGTTTCCTACTGCGTTACCCTACATTCCATGCTATAACTGCTATGGTTCTCTAGTTTGCAATAACCATGAGGCTTGAAGGAAGACTCATATGCACGTGTGGAATAATAAACGGTAAAAAGTATTCCTAGTCTGGCTTCTAAGACTAGCTCAAGTGTTGCATGACGGTTCTGATTTCCTGATCATGGGCATGACTATGCCGGCAACTTTGAGGGCACAATGTTAGTAGAACACTTGTGTTGAATCGACCCGATTGATGTTATGCTATGAGATTCATTCGTCATAAGTTAATGGTTAATAACACAGAGAAGTTAATGTTTGCATAATTCCTTAGACCATGAGAGTGTCGAGTTTCTTCATGCTTGCTTCATGAACTTTGGGGTTTGTTAAACGTCATCCGTAAATGGGTGGCTATTACGGCGGCTTACGGGTTCATGGAAAAGTATGTCAAGTAACTTGATAGCTCAAGATTGGGATTTGCTCCTCCGACGATGGAGAGATATTCTCAGGCCCTCTCGGTGTTACGGTATCCATCATCGTCTGGCCAGACACAAGTGTGATTTGATCACAGGGATGTCGGAACACAGAAACGAGAAAAGAGAACAAAAACCGGCAACGAGGTAACTGGCATTGTGGACAAGTGTTAATCCACGAGGATGCCGATGTTTCTCACCTCGGGTTTTGTAACATATCGTGAAGCAACAGGAATAGCACACGGCAACTGGAGGTTCACTCGAATATTCATTCGTGTGGGTATAGGGGTCAATATGGGTGTCCACGGCTCCGATGTTGATCATTGATCGGAAAGAGTTCCGGTCATGTCTATACTTCACCGAACCTACAGGGTCACACGCTTAAGGGTCATCTATCTGCTGAATACTAGACGGGGAGTCCGAGAGAAAATCACCGGAAAAGTTTCGGACGAAACGGAAACGTTCCGGAGAGAACACCGGAATAGTTCCGGTGAAACTGAAAAATTGTTTCAGGGTATTCCATTAAGTCAAATTGGTTCTGGCACACGCCTGGAAATTCTTAGAGGATGCCAGAAGTGTTCTGGAAACTTTTGGGAATTTTCCGGGACAAAAACCGGAAATGTTCCGGAGCAGCCGGAACCGATTTGGTTGCTTTTCGCTGAAGAAACATTGTACCGAAATTGTTTCGGAATGCGTTCAAAATTATTTTGGTGGGTACTGGAATTGTTCTAGGCACACAAAAATAATTTGGGTTTTAACGGACGCAGAAAATGTCTTCGTGAATAGTGAAAGTGCTTTTTGGATATTTTTTGGAAAGCACCTTTTTGGATATTTCCAAAAAGGTTTCTAGAAGAAGTTGGGAGCCAAGGAAGCCCCCCTTGGGGGCCCCCCCATGAGGGCTTGGCCGGCCACATGTGGGCCACTCCATGGAGCCCACTTGCTCCATACTTCCCTAATGTGCCCTTGTGGAAATTGTTCCTTCATGGGTATTTTTGGGTTTTTGGAATGGCAACTTTACCCCTTGGTTTTCCTATAAATAGGAGGTGAGGGGGCTGCCCCAAACCTCACTCCTTCTCACATACAAGTGCCATGACATTTCTGGCTTCTCTCTCCCTCCCAGCGAAATAGTTTCGTAGAGCCAAAAGGCTGTCTAGTTTCCGGCAGGAACTAGTTCTGGACGGCGAAGCCCTGCCGGATAGATGACACCGTATGTGTGCAACTCTGTAGAGAGATCGTAGTTTCGGTCTTAGTTCGAGAGTGCCTCCTGAAGGGCTGTCCAAGTGATCGTCTTAGTTTCGAGGGTACTCCCGAAGGGCTGTCCGAGTGACTGTCCGGTTTTCGAAGGTCCTCCCGAAGGGCTGTCCGCGACACCGTCCGAGGGACTGTCCGACCGCCTCCCGGAGGGCTGTCCGAGGGGCAGATGTGTGAGTACATCCTCGCGGTTGGGAGGTTTTAAATCCTAGCTGCGGGGATCTGCACCGCCGATCGTCATCGACTCTACTTCCGCTGCGCTACGAGTCGGTAACGAAACAGATCAAACCTTGTATGCAGTCTCCATAGTGTTCCTGGTCTGGTGCGTAGGTCGGAATTTTTTTTTCTGCTGCGTTACCCTACATAAATGTGGTATTTATTGGTTACAATCTGCTTGTTGCTATGTGGTAATTTGTTTGGGAAGGTCCGAGTCTATCTATCCTTTCTCTTGTGCCATATGCTACAAAAACTGCAACATGCTATATTTCCTATTATTTGAACAAATGGCGCTAACCTGACAAAATGTTGATTCTAAGAAAAGCTAGTTTTTAAAAGGAAATATAAGACTCATGTGTAAAGAACTAAAGATGATGAGTAGTCGATCAGGTCAAATTTGTAAAAGTTATAAAATGGATGGATCTAACACATTTGTATCGGAGGTTCAAAAGGCTAGGAATTTTTATCTATGAAAATTACAAAATATGATATAGCTATAAACCATTGAAAAGGTTTATGAATGATGACTCGATAGTGAATGAAAAACATGACTGTACTGCTTGCTAGATGATGTCGTTCTCTGCAAATATTGATCACAATAACAACCTGAGATAAGATCAAAATTACTACTCCCATGTAACAGGGTGATCTTAAAACTCACGATTTGCTAAAATATGTAAACATCGTTGTATAAGAGCCATTTCCAAACAAATGGATGTAGAGATCCTTGCAAACATAATTCCTCCTGGTACTTCATTTCCACTGATCGTATTGAATAGAGCCACAAAATACAATAAATATATGGTAGTAGTACTATTTTTACCTTGGTATGCTAATTAATCAAATATAGCTCTGAATAGTTGGGCCTTGTGCACTCTATGGCTCATCATACAGATGCCCGTGTTAATTAAGAACAATTTCAAAACAAAGGGATGTACGAATCCTTGATAACATAATTCCTCCTAGTTTTTTCCCACTGGCGGTAAAGAATACAGCAAAAATTTGATAAATCTATGGTAGTAGTACTCAAGTAACCAAATATAGCTATTAACAGTTGGCACATGTACTGGTTTAATGATATCATCAGACTGGAAAGCAGAATTATACATATATGTCACCATATAAGTGGAAAGAAAGAACATTACCTCCAATCCTTAACCTGTTTGTTCTATAATGCATGATTTGGCAGCAACCATTTTATTGAAGCAACAGTTACAATGGAATATCAACAACCCATGAAACCTCAATTGCAAATCAACATAAATAGTCAATGCGTCTTATTGGTGCTTGTAGAGCAGTAGATACCACATACTCCTGACATCTCCCTCTCTCTCTCAGACCTGATGATCACGTCTTGTTACTGCTGACTGCACACCGTTCTCTCCCACCAACAAATTTACCACAAAATTTGCGGCCGGTGAATAGATTCTCCTCCACACTTAATTTGTATCTCTGTTCTCTAGTAGTAAAATAAATTGCTTCCTCTGATCTGGTGGACATTTTTCGAGTATGTACCAAACAAATAAGGAAATATATAGCTTGAGAACACAATATCAGATATCATATGCTTCTCTATTCAGTTGTACATGGAACAGAAGCTGCAAGATTATCTTAGAAAATTGAATGCTGCAATATGGAAACGTCGATCACCAGTACATCAATGAGAAAGGATGTATCCCAAACACAATCAGTTAAGACACTACATTCACCTGATGTACAGACTATGTTTATTCAATAATCTAAGAATCGGATGCAGCAAAAGTTAATTGGGCTACTACTAATAGGATCTGCGGAGGCAAGATGTCTCCTTGGACTATTGGGAATGGAGGCCCGGCCGAGACACACGTGAATACAGCCAATACTCAAATATGCATGTTCATGCTCGAGTATGGTGTTTTTAGTGACCAAGAAACAAACAATGGCTACCATATGGAACATGTCGGGACCAATCTACGAAAGAAATAAGAAACAAACCATGGCAATTTCATCATGATGCATAAAAAAATAGAAGAGATGAATTGGTACATACATCGATGCTCTCAGAATTGAGGAAGGGCTGGTAACTCTTGTTGTTTCCCTGTTGGGCAATTCATATATATGCTTGTGAAGTCATCAGTTGAGACTATAATATATATTGATCACATTTATCTGCTGCTGAATAATTAATGGTTCAGAGCAATGATTCTTCAGATCGTCAAACTGCTTCATCTATCTTTATAAACCATTAGAAAATAGATGGAATTAACATATAGCCTTCAGCTTGTCTATTTTTTCCATGGAAATATTATAGGGCATGTAGCTAATATGTTTTACTACCTGAAATTGAAGAAGGATTGGGAGATACAAAATTAAAATATGGAGTCTCGTGTCTCCTACATTATTTAGCTATAATTATTATTCGATGATGACGTACCTAGATTTCTGATTGTGTATCACTACAAAAGGATTTGTTATATTGGCAGATGGCCTGATCAGGTCAGAGAGATGAAGGGGTTTAGCACTGGAACAGATTAGCGATCAAGAAACAAAGTTGTCGCTGGCGAAATTTTCTTACTTCTGTATCCGACGAAGAGGACGATGGGGGAGAGTCGCCATAGGTGTCTAACCGCTAATGACGATCGATCCATTAGGATCAAAGTTGGGTTCTTCTCTGTCCATCTCCTTCTTACGTCAAGCAGTCTCTGCATCACTTACCCGTTACCACGCACTTGTCCATAAGTTCAGCTGCTAGGGTTTCCAATTCCCTGGTGCTGCAGGGCACTACTCCCTCTTTACCCAATCTAGATCCTCCCCTGGACGCCGTTGGTGAGGCACTCGCTGAAGCACCCGAGCAGTCTAGGAGATAGATTGAGGGCCGAACCAAATCGTCCTTGGGACCATGAAAGAACAGGAGGGGGCATGGCGGCCATAACTACACGTGAGATATCCAGGATCAGGAGTGCAGGACGTAGGGAGGCAGAGTTTTTCTTTAGCGACATGTAGATTTTTTTTGAAGGGTTGTTCGCTTGGGAGGTGGGATAAAGAGGTAGGACTGTGAGGTACATCATCTGACGGTCGTAAATAACTAATTAGGAGATCTAATGGACAATTTAGTTTAATTTCTAGGATTAACGTGGTGATTTGTATGGTGCCTCCAATTAGTAAATATAAGATTATATGAGTTACTTCAATTATTCATTTTGCATACATTAAAATTGGGTTAAAATGTATGGCTAGTATCATCTAGTGATCTGAAAGGTCCGACTACACACACACATGACACACAAAAAAGGGCCCACTACACATTCAAGCATTTCACATCTTTCTCTCGGTCTCTCTGTCAAACCGACTATGCCAAACTACCCTGCCTATCGCGCGGGAAAAGACCCGCCCTCGCCTGTTTAATCGGGTTTGTATCAATGGATCGCGCGAAACAGCAAAAGCAAGTGGTACAAGAGTATAAGACTACTAACAGATACATACTACAGTACTAGTACAGTACAAGTTACAGTTCACTGGGCCGCCGTGTCTTGTACTCCTCCATCGTAAGAGTGGAGCGCTCGCTTTCATAATTGTTCTACTCCCTTTCGCCAACATGTGGGACATCCAGCATCCGGGTCCACGTGCCATGCACCAAATAACAGTGTAGAGCAGTAGGGGGGGGGCGCACCCCGGCCGTGGCGCCGCAGTAGTAATGAGCAATGAGGCATCAAATCATAAAGCTGCACCTTTCCTGCAGTAACCTGGTCGTGGCATCGCAGTAGTAATGAGCAATGAGGCGTCAAATCACAAAGCTACACCTTTCCCGCAGTATAAGTTAGAGGGATGAAGCAACCATCATTTCACTCTTCGCTGAAGTTGCTTCTGCCGTTGTTCTGCCTCATGTGGGACGCGGATCGGCTTGCTACATCACTGACACGTGGGATCGCATGTTAGCAAACCGTGAGGCCAACCTCCCCCGCCTTCCGCGTGGAAAAAGCACCTCCTCTTTACTACTAATCTGGATATCTTTTTTTAGATCAATATAATCGAGATTAGTATAGATCGCACCAAGAAGGCGGTTGTCTCGGCTTCCAGGCGGCACTTCCGAACGACATGACCGTCGTCTGCCTCAATGGTGCACTCCGTCGAACGCACTTCACCAAAGCCACAGTGATCGCGATATCATCGACGTCACCATAATGGGGAAGGAAGTCAAATAGATATATGATTAGTACGATGATTGCGGCCAGAGGGGCGAAGAGGACGCCTTTTTATGGGATTTAGTAGAAAATTCAGCGTCATTATAATCGGGATTTCCATCGACGTATCACGCCAAGGCAGAGAACAAAGTGTTATCTTCACACAAAAAATTGAGGGGGTTATCTTCACAAGTTTAAAACAAGGAAAAGGGAAACTCACAGCATGCCTATCGCGTTTGCATCAGACCAGCACACGGTCGATCTGCCCCGCAGCTCAACGCCAACCGGCTTGGCATTTCACTGGCATGTGGGAACGCATGTCAGCAATCCTACCATGGGCCAAACTAGCCCGCCCCGCCATTGCGTTTTTAATCAGGATTTGTATCGATCGATCCCACGAAGGAAAACCCCGCCCTTCTTTTTAACATAGTACTAAAATCGAAGCCGCTCTCCCTCCGTCCAGGTGTATAAGTCACCTAAGGTGCAGCAGCGCGACCCGGTGGCTGCGGATTGGAGGAGGCGAAGAGTCGGATCGGGAATTCTTCCAATCACCACGCCAGTTTTTTCCTCCTAAACTGAACAAAAATTAGCAATTAATCCCTAATTAATAGGGCTGCCATTTCAGCCAACCCATGCAGGCCACTTACGTGCATGCAAATTGGGGTCAATCCCTCCCCTAATCAACGTGTTCCTTCTCTGCACGCATAGGTCGCTATTTCTCTCCTGCATTATCTTCCTCCCCGCACGTGGTTCGGGCAAAATTTTCGCTCGCTGATGAACGAGGCAGTGACGGGAACGAGGACGGAATTTAATGCATTGCGCCTAAGCGTTTTGGGAATATCTGATTTTCGTAAGGTGACTTATACACCTGGACGGAGGGAGAAACCGCATGTGATCAAACCAAACTCAGCCATCCGACCGCTGACACCTAATTTTCGTTCATACAGTATGTTTATGAGGCCTCTATAATTATTAAATATAAATATGTTTTTACACAGCGAAAGATCCCTAAAAACAACAACATAAAGAAAAACTATCACTGATCGCGGAACGAGCCGGCCTCGTCGTCTTTGGCTGCCAGCGCGAACCAGCCGGAGCTACCGATGTGTGCCTCCGTGGCATGGTTGTCCTCGGCCTCCAGCTACTCGTTCATGCGGAGCGTGCGGGCAATCTGCACAGACGCGAGCACCGCCCGGTTCACATGCACGACGTTCGGTTCCGCCTGCAGGAGGGCCTCAATGGCAGCGGCATCCGCGCGCTCCGCGTCTAGTTGAGAATCCGCCGCCCGGTTCAAGTCCACGATGTCCAGTTCCGCCTGCAGGAGGGCCTTGACAGCAGCAGCATCCGCGCGCTCCGCGTCGAGTTGAGCCTTCGCCGCCCGGTTCACGACCACGACATCTGGTTCCGCCTACAGGAGGGCCTTGATGGCAGCGGCATCCGCGCACTCCGCGTCGAGTTGAGCCGCCGCCGCCCGGTTCATGACCACGACATCCGGTTCTGCCTACAGGAGGGCCTCGATGGCAGCAGCATCCGTGCGCTCTGCGTCGAGTTGAGCCTCTGCCGCCTGGTGCTCCTTTAGGATCGCCAGGTTGAACCACTGGTCCGCCTGCGCCATGGGGGACCCGGACGCCGGCACAAAGTTGACGTCCGTCGTCTCCTTCGCTGCGGGGGCCTTCTGCGCCACGACCTTCGCCATGAACATTGGATCGCCTTCCTCCTCGGAGCTCGGCTCCAGAGGACTCGGGGATTGGCCCAACGCAAAGCGAGCTTGGGAACGGAGGTCTGTGGCGCCTACCGCCGTCGCGATTTCTGCACGGTGCTCTGGTGTCAACATCTTGTAGTACATGATTTTGCTACGCACCTGATGGCTCTATATTTTACGCATTTTTAGAGCTCATTTGTTGTATGTTCTCTTTATATATCATGTCCCATTCAACCAAATAGTTGTCCATTATGCATATTACCGGTATTTACACTTTTCATTATGAGCATTGCACATTTAGTATTTTATTTGTTTTTATTAGTTTTCCTTGTTTTCTTGTGTCTACAGGTGTGTTGGAGCAACCTAGGACCATGCATGATGAAATGACCAAGGATGGGTTCGATACGGAGTCTGCCAGGCGCCAGACTTTGCCATTTCGAAGGTCGGAAAAAGTCATTTTTCCAAAGTGCTTCAAATCAAGATCTAAGACAAGAAATGGGTCGGCATCATTCATATGAATCCAATGAGCCCAAGAACGTCAAATTCCGAGTTCGTATGAAGAAATGGCGGCCATTTTACCGTAGAAAGACTGCACAAAAAGACAACACGAAAGACGTCGTTTGACGTGCAGACAGCTCCGAAAGTTGCCTCTCCAGACGGGATTCTTCACCGATTTCATCCCCAATTGTTCCCACAAGATACTTGGCTCATAATGAAGGGATTGGGAGAGGATAAGGCTCATCTAGAGCCCTTGGATGGAGGAGAAGGATCTACATCAACGGAGGAGACCCGAGAAGGCCTCTTATATAAACACCTCCAACCCTAGCCGCTATCTTCAGCCATCATCATCCACCACAACTCTGGGCAGCCGCCGGGAGTCTCTCTCCCTTGGGGGAGACCTCTCCCTCCAACACCACGCCGAGCAAGGAGGCGGAGGCGCCATCTCCATCACCTCCATCATCACCGGGCGCCGGTCCTGGCTAGGCCATGCGCGCCGGTGTCCATGTCCATCTCCCTCTCTGTCTCCATCTCCTCACCTGTAATTTGTAAGATTGAACATGTTGATGACATCAATGAATCATTCCTCTTTGTGTGTCTATTCATCTATGTTTGAGTGATTGATCTGGTTCTAGGTTGAGGTATGATCTAGTATGCAAAATTAGTCTTTGTGGCATGATCTAGTATTTACTCGCGTTGCACGTTATGTTGGGAGATGTCCTTTCTTGTGATCTTGTTATCACCTGCACGTATACTTATATTAGTCCACTGCCACTAAGATGCCCCTCTAGTACTAGTGAGACCGAAGCCTAGACACCGCCTTTCTCTCTATTCAATCTTACCGTTACAAACCCCTTTCATTAATGTAGTTTATTTTCTGCATTCTAACTGGTAGTTTAGTAAAACGCTTTTTTTCAAGCCTTCATAGCAACCGATAGAATATGCTATTTCCAAACTACGGTTTGGGTGTGAACGTGCTACGTTGACAATGTAGTTGTGGGGTTGGTAGTGTCTTCCTATTCGCTCCCTGTGGGATTCGACACTTACTTATCACGAAATGCAATAGCCCTGTGCCCTTGCTGGTCATCAAGCTTTTTCTGGCGCCGTTGCCGGGGAGCATAGTGCTGGTCATTGCCTTCCCACTCACATATAGTTTGTTTTGTTAGTTGTTATTTATCTTTCAGTTTTTCCCTTTAAATCAAAAAGAAAAAAAACTGCTTATCATGTCTTCTGAGATGAGTTTTTAGGAAATATTGCAACACTGGAATAGAGACAATACAAGTCTATCGGGCTTGGCTACTAATGAAGAAAAGGTTGTACACCAAGAAGAATCAGCAGCCCCCAATATTGATGATACGATGCAAGAATTGGTAAGACTACTTGAAATATGTAAACGTCAAACTAACTTGCAGAAAAATTATGGGGATGACAAAGTACAACCTACCTTGGATGAAAAAGTGTGCATAGAAGAAGAACAGAGCGGTGAGGAGGAGGAAGAAGAGGAATGGATTGATCACCCGTCCGAATCTCCTACCTTCGACGGTAACTTTTTGCACACACTCAATCAATTTCTTGACGAAGCAACCCTTCAAAAGTGCATGATTGATATGGATACAAGAGAATTGCTAGACTTATTGAACACATGTGGATATATGTTATGTTCTCTATTTCAAGTTTCATGCAGATATTGTTGGTCTCCAAAACATATTGATTTCCAATGCACAAAGACCTTTGATGAGGTGGTAGCATCTTACAACAATAGTAGTAAGACAAATGCCACCGAGGATGTCATCTGGTACGTGTTGCGGACAAGTGTAGAGATGCTACTTCCGGAGATCGAATTGGTTCAAGTTTGCAGTAAGGGTAAATTACTTGATTGGATACACTGCAAGGTGGATTCAATAATTTATATTTGTCAAGAACATCTTTGCGATGAAGAAAAATCGCAAGATGATACTAATATGCAGGAACAAGAGTATGATGATGACTCTAGTTTGGAGGAACTTGATGCTAAAGAATCTTTCGTGCAGGAAACTCGCCCTCAAGTTGTGGATGATGAATATCAAGTTAGTGTTAGTGATAATGACAAACTAAGGGAGGAAAATACTCTTGATTCATCTACGCTAATGTCCAGCTATGCTTTGTTGGACAAATTTGTTGAGTAGGGGAAACCATTAGGAAGTGTTGAATTATGCACTCCGAATAAAGAATTTTATGAAGTGTTCCCTACGAAGGTAGCCAAGGTAAAATTTCAAATTATATATATAAGTCTCTAACTCTTTTGTTGCAGAAGTAAAAGGAGACATTCTCACCCCACTTGGTGCATCGGTTCTCGCTTAAGGGCGAGGACATATTTACCTACATAATGCCGATGCACCGTAAGCGGGTACGACTCTGACCGGGCTTTGCAATGAGGTGCTCCGAACCCTGGTCGGAGGTAAGACATACACTCGGGGTTGACATCCCTTGGGATCCCGGTTGGTGACTTAATGGAGCACCAAAGCCTAGCTATATGTCTATAAAGGAAGCACTGCCTGGGAGGTAACCCGGAAGTCCGTAGGTGTCTTTCTTAGCTTTGTGTCTTGAGTCTAGCTGCATTCATGTTGCATTGGCACTTTTGTTTTATTTTGAGTAGTTGCTATTTGAGTTGGTTTCTTGTTGTTTTCATTGGTAAAAATTTCAGCATGTTGGTAGCCTATTTTTGTTGCATGCCTCCTCCTATTTTTATTGCAATATTTCTATACGTGAAGAGGAAGCACAAGAATTTTCATGCAGTTCTGTAGCTCCAGGAGAAAAGACGGCGTTCCATATGACCACCCCGGTCGTTTGAGCCCCCCGCATGAGCTCGTGGCCGCAACAGAAAAGAGGACCAGAGAAAAAGACGGCCAATCATATGAGCGCTCGCGCTCGTACGAGCAGTCGTTTCACCTGGCGTCCACAACGAGCATCTCCGCAGAGTGAACGACGGCGTTCCATACGACTGTTACTGGTTGTTTGAGCGCCCGTATGAAGGCAATAACACCTCCATTTGATTCATTTTCGACGTCTGAGGTCGACGAGGTATTTTCTAATTGATTATTTGCTTTATTATTACTGTTAATTACCTGTGAAACTCCGTAGCCAATAATTCTCTTTAGCAACTACGTTTTCTTTTCTTTCTGTTTGCCGGTTGGGTATACGAACTCCGTTCGTATTCCGAATCGATGTTTTTATTTCGTGTGTTATTTTCGCAGGGGCTTGGACCTTATGTGGTGAAGTGTACGGTATGGTGCCAACCGTATAAAGATCCACACAAGCCACTTGGTTGCTTCATCATGATGAACTTCAACAACAAGTGCCTGGTAAAGTTTTCCAATACGAACCTTGCTCAAATAAAAGTTGCTTAGTATCGAGTTTCTCACCTTAAGTCAGGATCTCTCTTTTAATTAGGCACCTAGGAGTTGCACACTTGTGTTTTTATCTTGTCTCACCCGCACTTCATCCCAAACAAGGAGAGGATCCACTCCAGGACTTAGTTCATCATCTTAAGCGAGGTGCTTAGGTAGATGAATCAATCTTGTTGAGACAAATATTTTTATCACTTGTGTTACTAATCCTCTGTGGTAAAAAAATGGAAAACCATAAAAGCACAAAAATATTTTGTTTTCTTTTTAGTTTTGTTTTCAGCAGGTTCTATTGGAGGGCAGCCACCGTACCACAACAAAGAGATCACATGAAGCAAGGTCCACGTCTATTAAGAGAGAGGTCTTATGCGCCTCAATGGTAAAAGTGTCTAACCCTTGCTTAATAAGCTTGGGGAGGTAACCACTTCTCATGCTCTCTTTTAATAACTTCATCTTCTTTTAACTTTCAAAATTTTCCCTAGTTTAGTGCTAAGCATGGGGAGGTTACTTTGCATGTGTAGTGTCTTGTGCAATGCTCTTGATCGTATGGTTTTTATGCATTAGTGTGTCCCACTGTTTTGACATGCTTGCTTCGCATTTGTCTAACATGGCTTGGGGGAATCTTGTTGTCTTCTGAAAAACATAGCCATGTTCTTTTATCAAAAACACAATAAAGGAGTCCTTTGAACTGCTGCCTTTCTTTCACCTAATTACAAAAGTTGGGGACTCTAGTAGTGGCTTGATTAGTGATTGAATGATTGGAGAGACTTTTTGCTGATGAACCCAACATCTTTGGTTGATCCGGGATGCGCAACGGGTTTTATCTCCACCAAACTATCCCCTCGGGGTACTTAGCTTTTGAGTCTTATGCAACATGACACCGCGATGCTCTTGTGTAGTATTTGAGTTCTTTATGACTAAAGCAAGTTCGAAGCCTTTTTGCACTTCCGTTCATCTTATTTTGCTAACCTCTACGGTACCGTGCATTGCTCACTCTCACATTGAGACTTGACGCATACTTCGCAAGTACATCCAAACCCGTGGGAGGACTTTCTCTTGTTCTCCTACACATAAAACACCTCATCTCCTCAAAATAGCCACCATACCTACCTACATGGCATTTTCATAGCCATTCCGAGCATATCGCCATGCACTACCATCATTTTACATTACATGACTAGAGACATGTTTTCATTTGCCTTGCATGATCGTAGTATGGCTAGCTCAATATTTTCATGGCTTGTCCGTTTTTTGATGTCTAAGATACACTAGATCATTGCTACTTGTGAACTACGTTGGGATTTCCCTGAAGAGGAGAGGATGATGCAGTATAGTAGAGATAAGTATTTCCTCAGTTAAGAACCAAGGTTATCAATCCAGTAGGAGAACCACACAGAACCTCATTAGCTGCACCTACACACACAAAAGCAAATATTTGCACCCAACGCAAACAAGAGGGTTGTCAATTCCCTTGGCGGTCACTTGCAAGGATTAATTATGATAGTGATACATAGAAAAGTAAATTGCAAAACAAAAGAAAAGAAATAAAATTACAGCAAGGTATTTTTAGATTTTTTTAATATATGATAAAAGTAGACCCGGGGGCCATAGTTTTCACTAGAGGCTTCTCTCTCGAATGCATAGCATACGATGGGTAAACAAATTACTGATGGGCAATTGATAGAAAAGCGCATAGTTATGACAATATTCAAGGCAATGATCATGTATATAGGCATCATGTCCGAGACAAGTAGACCGACTCTTGCCTGCATCTACTACTATTACTCCACCCATCGACCGCTATCCAGCATGCATCTAGGGTATTAAGTTAA
This sequence comes from Elymus sibiricus, assembly GCA_039707655.1. Taxonomy (NCBI): domain Eukaryota; kingdom Viridiplantae; phylum Streptophyta; class Magnoliopsida; order Poales; family Poaceae; genus Elymus; species Elymus sibiricus. Next base: position 163,048,557 of record CM077664.1, read on the forward strand.
TGAAAACAGAGTAACGCCTTAAGCAAGATGACATGATGTATACAAAGTAAACTCAAGCAATATGATTAAACTCCATCTTTTTATCCTTAATGGCAACAATACAAATACGTGTCTTGTCCCTTTCTATCACTGGGATATAGAACACCGCAAGATTGAACCCATCACAAAGCACCTCTCCCATTGCAAGATAAATCAATCTAGTTGGCCAAACCAAACGGATAGATTAGAGAGAAATACAAAGCTATAACACTCATGCATAAATAAGTTCAGAAAAGACTCAAATATTTCTCATGAATAATCTGATCATAAACCCACAATTCATCGGATCCCAACAAACACACTGCAAAAGAAGATTACATCGAATAGAACTCTAAGGAGATCGAGGAGAACATTGTATTGAAGATCAAAGAAAGAGAAGAAGCCATCTAGCTACTAGCTATGGACCCGTAGGTATGTGGTAAACTACTCACACATCATCGGAAGGGCGGCAAGGTTGATGTAGAAGCCCTCCGTGATCGATTCCCCCTCCGGCAGAGTACCGGAAAAGGCCTCCAGATGGGATCATGGAAGAACAGAGGCTTGTGGCGGTGGAAAAATTATTCGAGGTGGCTCTCTGTTGGTTTGCCAATATTTGAGAATTTATAGAAGTGGAATTACGTCAAACAGAGCCACGAGGGGCCCACAAGGCATCAGGGCGCCCCCCTGGGGCTGCGCCCTATTGCCTTGGCATCCCCTCGTGAGGCTTCTGGTCTCCTCCCGAAGCTTCCAGTGTTTCTTTTGTCCAGAAAAAAATTGTCAAAAAGTTTCATGGCATTTGGACTTCATTTGGTACCGATTTCTTAAAAAAACAAAAACAAGCAGAAAACAACAACTGGCACTGGGCACTAGGTTAATAGGTTAGTCCCAAAATATAATATAAAATAGCATATTATTGCATATAAAACATCCAAGATTGATACTATAATAGCATGGAACAATCAAAAATTATAGATACGTTGGACACGTATCCAGCATCCCCAAGCTTAGTTCCTGCTCGTCCTCGAGTAGGTAAATGATATAAACCGAATTTTTGATGTGGAATGCTACATAACATGTTTATCATGTAATCCCTTCTTTTACGGTATGAATATTAAGAAACGAGTGATTCAAAGCAATAGTATACAATTTGATATAAAGACAACAATACTCAGGCATACCAACAAACAATCATGTCTTTCAAAATAAAAATGCTAAAGAACGCTATCCCTACAAAATCATATAGCCCGTCATGCTTGGTCTTCCTAACATAAAGTATTAATCATGCACTACCCCGATGTTAGCCGAGCAATTGGTTCAAACTTTTTAACGCGCTTTAGCTTTTTCAACCCTCACGCAATACATGAGCGCAAGCCATGGACATAGCACTATGGGTGGAATAGAATGATGATAGAGATTAATAAGGGGAAGTCAAAAAGGAAGATAGTCTCCAATCGACGCGGCTAATCAATGGGCTTTGGAGATGCCCATCAATTGATGTCAATGCGAGGAGTAGGGATTGCCATGCAACGGATGCACTAAGAGCTATAAGTGTATGAAAGCTCAAAACAAAAACTAAGTGGGTGTGCATACAACTTGCTTGCTCATGAAAACCTCGGGCATTTGAGGAAGCCCATCATCAGAATATACAAGCCAAGTTCTATAATGAAAAATTCACACTAGTATATGAAAGTGACAACATAGGAGACTCTCTATATGAAAAACATGGTGCTACTCTGAAGCACAAGTGTGGAAAAGGATAGTAACATTGCCCCTTCTCTCTTTTTCTCTCATTTTTTTCTTTTTTTTGTTGGGCTCTTTTTGGGCTCTCTTTTTTCTCTTTTTTTTTTGACCGGAGCCTCATCCCGACTTGTGGGGGAATCGCAGTCTCCATCATCCTTTCCTCACTGGGACAATGCTCTAATAATGATGATCATCACACTTTTATTTACTTACAACTCAATATTACAACTCGATACCAGAACAAATATGACTCTATATGAATGCCTCTGGCAGTGTACTAGGATGTGCAATGATACTAGCGTAACATGTATAAAAATCATGAACAGTGGCTGAGCCACGAATACTATGTCAGCTATATGATCATGCAAAGCAATATGACAATGATGATGTGTGTCATATGAAAAGAACGGTGGAAGTTGCATGACAATATATCTCGGAATGGCTATGGAAATGCCGTAATGGGTAGGTATGGTGGCTGCTTTGAGGAAGATATAAAGAGGCTTATGTGTGATAGAGAGTATCGTATCACGGGGTTTGGATGCACCGGCGAAGTTTGCACCGACTCTCGAGGTGAGAAAGGGCAATGCACGGTACCGAAGAGGCTAGCAAATGGCGGAAGGGTGAGAGTGCGTATAATCCATGGACGTGTTGCTTTGTCACTGACATTCTTATATAACCCAAGGGAACGCGGGTCGTCTTGCTTTGTCACTAACATGTGGGATCGCATGTGAGCAAAGGGCATCTGCAACGTTGCCACGCCCGCAACTGACTACCCTGGCCCACAAAAAACCCTCGTCCCTCGCCCGCGTGCGTTCCCCCCCGGTGCCAGCTGCCCGCCGTATGCCACCATTAAGCAGGCTCACCGCCCGAGGAGCAAATTCCGGTGACTTATTGACGCACCCGGACGCTTGGCCTCACCGGTATGCGCTACTTAAAGGCGACAACACCCAGCTAAACTACACACCAGAACACATCCTCCTCCCTGTCACCACATCCCCCATGACCGCGAGCGGGAATGCTCTGCGGGAGAGCTTGTCTTCAGAGATGAAGCTCGAGGTCGCCGCCCTTGCACAACCCACCACTCGCAATGCAATGCCGGCATAGCCGGACGCGGACGCGGCCGCACAAGCGCCGGCGGCCGAGGACAAGAGCACCACCAACCGCGTGTCCTACGTGCCGCCGTCCAACGTTCGGGGCACATATGGCAGGTGAATAGCGATGGATCGTTCACGTCCATCATCGACCTCACATCCACCGGCACCGCCGTGGTCGTGGATTCCTCCGAGGATGTGTAGGGCATGGGAGGCGGCGGGGCATGGTGTCCCAAGTGGGCCGGTCCGTCTCCCGTGTTCTATGCTTCCTCGCCGGAGACCGCACCTTCACTTCACAGGTCTTGAACCCCGCGCCGTTCATGGAGACGGCAGATGGAGGACATGGTCACCGATGCGGAATACTCCCTCTGTAAATAAATATAAGAGCGTTTAGATCACTAATTTCTTTACGGAGAGAGTACAAAGGAAAGTGGACGTTGGCCGTCGCCATAGGATAGGTTTAGGGTCGGGTTTCTTTTCTTTTTTGTCCTAAAAGTTCGAAATGTAATGAAAATCTGCCATGTTTGCATGAATCTCGTCCGGTTATATGAACTTTCACAATAAAAACATATATTGTATGAAACTATATTGAATGATGATTCTAATCATATTTACTTGGTATTCTGGTTGTCATTGTTTTTGTATGTATAAACTTGGTCAAAGTTTAGAAAGTTTGACCCGAGACAAAGCTAATATGCGAAGTAAATAAAAATAGAGGGTTTACATACACAATTTCTCTTAGGCCCTCCAAAAGTACGTCCACTACACATTCACACATTTCACGTCTTTCTCTCACTCTGTCTGTCAAAACCAACTAAGCCAAACTCCCAGCATATCGCGTGGGAAAAGACCCGCCCGCACCGTTGTAGTCGGGATTTGTATCGATGGATCACGCGAAGCTCCAAAACCAAGTGTTACGCTCTACAAGTTCAAAAGGAAAAGGCAGTACACTTACAACACGCCTGTCGCGGTCGCATTGCACCCCTCACACGGTTGGTCCTGCACACCGCTCACCCAAAGGGAATGCGCTTCGGCTTGCCTCTTCATTGACACATGGGACCGCAATTGGAGAAACCGACCATGCACCAAACTCCCTCGCCCACTGCGCGAAAATTCCCCCCAAATCCCAAATTCAACTCCCCTTCGGCCAACTAGCCAATAATTTTCCCCAAACCCCCCTCCCCCCACCCCCTCCACTCCATTCGCTCTGCCAAACTAGCCTTCCCCGCCGCACCGATACGTCGGCGCCGCGGTTCTTCAAACGGATGCACGGCGATCCTCTTGCTCCCACAGTACGCTCTCGTAAACTGCCATCCTCTAGCCGCGCCGCCACCGCTGGCGACATTCTTGTGGAGACACACGGCGGTCAACTTCTCCCACGGTATGGACATTCTAGACTGAGGCCCCATGCATGTCGGAGTAGCGCTGGATGTTAGCTGATAGACGATGTTAATCTCACTGCTTGCCGAAATAGTTTACACTCAATATGCTCTACTTAAAAAGCTACCTTGCCCTGCTCTGCGCTCAATCTGCTTCGCTAAGATGGCATGCCATGCCTGATTAGTTGTTAAAATATCCTACCATATTTTAGGACCATGTATGTATTGTGAACTAGATTTCCATGGTCTAGTAGCCAATCTGTTGGGTGAAATAGCTTGACACCATTATACACTCAATCTTTGTTGCTGAGATGGCCTTTGATGGCTGTGTGGTCGGCCTCATTGATTGCTGAAATAGCCTGCCATAATTTTAGCACTCAATCTGTTTGTTGAATTAGCCTGCCAGGACTTGGATAACTTCTGCTTGACGATTCTCCCCTGCATATGTCGAGGGGGTTCAAAACTTCATGAACTTTATTAGAGCTGAGTATGGTGGTCCGAAAGTAGATGTGTGCTGCCCATGTAGCAGTTGTATGAATTCAGTTTCAAGACCCCAGTCAACTGTGCAAAATAATCTGTACTTGTATGGGATGTCAATCACATATACTAGGTGGGTTCATCATGGTGAAGCTGTGAACGTCAATGTCACTGACTATGTGGAAGCAGCAGATCACCATCTTGATCTGCCTGATGCTCAGGAGGAAGAGGAGGAGGAGGAGGAGGAGGTGGTGGCGGAGCCAGTGATTTTGACCAAGATTGAAACAATGCTACGAAATGCTCGCGCATTTCAAGAACTTACACCTGTACAAGAAAAACAGTGGGCCCGCATGTTGGAGCAATGCAACATGGCAGTCACCTTAGGTTGTAAGCTGTCAGTATTCTCAGCTATGGTCAGCTTTCTTCAGGTGAAGACATCTCAGCAGATGACCAACAAATCATTCGATGCGATGATGGCTGCTTTCCGCGATTGTTACCCAGCTGTGTCGGAGCTGCCACACCTACAGTAAAATGAAGAATTTCCTCTGTGCGGCTGGAATTGGATATGATATGATCCATGTTTGCGAGAATAATTGTGTTTTGTTCTGGAAGGATTATGCCAACTTAAGTGAATGCCCAAAATGCAAATCATCAAGATGGAGAGATGGCGATGCTGTGAAGAGGATTCCTCATAAGGTTCTGAGACATTTTCCATTTATACCAAGATTGCAGAGGTTGTTTCATGATGCTCAAACAAGAGAGGATGTACTGTGGCATTCTAGGAACCAGGAGTACAGAGATTGAATGTAATGAGCCATCCATCTCATGGTAGTGACTAGACAAGCTTCAATCTGAAACACAAAAAGTTTGCTGCTGAGACGAGAAACATTAGACTTGGCTTAGCTACAGATGGATTCAACCCATTTGACCACCAGAGTGCCACATATAGCATGTGGCTAGTGCTTGTTATCCCTTACAACATGCCGCCAAATGTCTGCACCAAAGAATCAAACTACATCATGGCCTTGCTCATCCCAGGTCCAAAAAGTCCTGGAAAGGATTTTGATTTATTCATGGAGCCTGTTGTGGAGGAACTTCAAAATCTATGGAGGGGTGTTCTCACTCGAGACCTATGTAGCAGCCCACTAGCTGATTTCATTCTGTGTGCTGTTATAATTTGGTGAATCCATGATTATCCAGCTTTAGGCACTATGTCAGGGCGAACGACACATGGTTACAATGCATCTGTTCACTGTGGCAAGAATCCATTGTCATACCCAATACTTAGCAAGGTCTGTTACATTGGACACCATCGTTTCCTTGACAAGGACAAGCTGCATCTTAGAAAATACCGAAAACCTATGTTCAAAGCAAGTCATGAAAACTGTGATGCACCAAAGAGGCTCACCAGCGATGACTCTTCGACCGCCTACGGCTGAAACGGGGTCCTGTTCATCGGCTGGGTCTAGCGTACCGCAAAACGGAGGAAACGGACTTCTGTTCAACCGCCTATGGTCGAAACGGGGTCCTGTTGATCGGGAAGGCTCTAGCGTACCACAAAACGTAGGAAATGGACTTCTCCCCAACTACCTATGGTCGTAACAGGGTCCTGTTCATCGGGAGGGGTGTGGCGTACCGCAAAACGGGACTCCACGGGCTACTGTTCATCAACCGTCGACTTCCTCTCCAGCCTCCACCAGTTACTATTCATCAACGTCGACTTCCTCCAGCCTCCACCGGCTACTGTTCATCCAGCCTCCACGAGGTCCTGTTCATCCACCCCCAACCGGCTGGGTGTGGCGTACCGCAGCACGGCCTCCTCGGGGTCCTGTTCATCCAGCGGCAACCGCCTGCTACCACGGGGTCCTGTTCATCCAACCCCCACCGGCTGGGCTGGGGCATACGAGCGGGCGGCAGCAATGAGAACTGTTCATCCATAGCCAACCAACTGGCTGGGTCAACTCACCACGTGTCGCGCAAGGGGCTCGATCGAAGCAAGTCTCGGCAGCAACATGTACTGTTCATCGAGAGGCAACCCAACACCGGCTGGCTACGTCTCGTACGGGGGCTCGATCGGCTTCAGTAAGCTGCGAGAAGGATCGATTGGTTTTAGTTAGCAGAGAAGGAATCTCTCGGGTTCAGTTAGCAGCGAAGGGATCGATCGAGTTCAGTACGTAGTGCGAGGGATCAATCGCTCAGGTTCAGTACGTAGTGCAAGGGTGAGATCGATTGCTCGGGTTTAGTAAGCGAACGCCTCGCTCGGGTTCAGTTAGCGAGCGCCTCACACACATGCGCACGTACGAGACAAACGCGCAAACCACACTGCATCGCTCGGCCCCGACCACCCACCGTAACCGGGAACTCCCTGAAAATTTCCTCTCCCTCACTTCTACCACGATTTTTTATGTCATGGACGGCCCAAAGAATGTCATGCGGGTGCGTCTCCGGCCTGCCAGAGACAAAAAGCCCATTTTCTGTCATAATTTTTTGTCATAGAAGTAGGAGCCCACCACATCTATGATGATACGTGTTTTTGTCACAATTATCGTTATAGAAGTGTCACAACCATGACAGAAAAAGTTTTCATTCGGGCCATAATGTCACGGATGTATTTTTTTTTGTAGTGAGAGCAGCCCGGAAACAATCTTCCTTGAGGAGTGTGGCATCGTCTTGCCGCAACTCTTCTTGGTCCTCTTCATCAAAGGCCAAGACTCGAGGTGATCCATATCTGAGTTCCATGGGGAGCACCGCTTCTGCACCATATACAAGGGAGAAGGGCGTCTAGCCGGTAGCTCGATTTGGTGTCGTCCTGAGTGACCAAAGAACTGCCGGCAACTCTTCTACCCAACGTCTTCCACACCTGTGCAGCTTGTCAAAAGTTCTGGTCTTGAGACCTCGCAGCACTTCAACATTTGCCCTTTCCGCCTACCCATTGCTTCTCGGGTGGGCAATAGAGGCGTAGAAGATCTTGCTTCCAAGCTCTTGGCAATGTGCTGTGAAGGTGCAGCTTGTGAATTGGGTGCCATTGTTGGTGATGATCCTGTTGGGTACGCCAAAACGAGCAACCAATCCTTTGATAAACTTGATAGCTGACAGTGTTGTTACCTTTCTCACTGGCTCTACCTCAGGCCACTTTGTGAACTTGTCGGTTGCTACGTACAAGAACTCAAAGCCCCTGGTTGCACAGGGAAAAGGGCCGAGGATGTCACTCCCCCAGACCGAGAAAGGCCAGGAAAGAGGGATAGTTTAAATAGCTTGAGCTGGCTGGTGTATGTTCTTGTTGTGGAATTGACATGCTTCACATATGGTGACCACCGCCAATGCATCTTGAAGGGCTATTGGCTAGTAGAAACCTTGCCGGAATGCCTTGCCGACAAGTGCGCGTGACCCAATATGAGAGCCACACATCCCTTCATGTATCTCCGCCAACAGCTTCTGTCCATCTTCCCGGCAAATCCACTTCAATTTCGCCCCGTTTGGTCTCTTTCTGTACAAGATGTTGTCAACAAATTGATACATACTTGATTGACGGGCTACTCTTTCCACTTCTTCTTGCACATCGGGAAGTTCTCCTGTTTGGAGGTACTAGACAATTGGTTGTGCCCATGCTGGAGCTTGTGGCTCGACGACAAGGACTAAAGGCACTTCTTCCTCTGCGGGAGCGCTTGCCTCGACGGCAAGAGCCTGCCTTGCCGGAGACTGCTGCTCACCGGCAAGAGATGTCTTGTCAGTGGTGTCACTTTTCTTAGCGGCTCCTGGCACCTCTGCCGCAAAATAACCACCTGTGTTCAACTTTCTTTTCTTTGCTAGCCCCGTTGATGGTGTAATAGATGGCTGAGTCAATTGTAGCACAAAAGTTCCCGATTCCACAAGAGATCTCTTTGGCGGCAAGCCTTGACAGGTCGTCAGCAATGTCATTTTGCACACGGGGGATGTGCTCCATTTGCAGACCGTCAAAGTGCTCTTCCAACTTTCTCACTTCATCCACATACACCTACATCAACGGACTCCACATGCTGCGAGTCACCTCTCATAATCAACTTCCTGATACCAAGGTAGATTGTAATGCGCAGGCCGGGAAGCAATCCTTCATACTCAGCAGTGTCATTGGTGGCCTTCTCCCTAGGAAAGTGCATTTGAACCACATACTTGAGATGCTCTCCGGTGGGTGCGACAAGCAGCACGCCAGCACCGGCGCCTTGCAGCGTGAAAGCACCGTCAAAGTACATGATCCAATCATCAACAGTTTCCTTGTCGGGGAGAGAGGTCTCTTGTATTTTTTCATCTGGTGTTGGTGCCATTCTGCAATGAATTCCGCCAAGGCTCTGCTTTGGATTGTTGAAGTGCTTTCAAACTTCAAATCAAAGCTTGACAGCTCCAACGCCCACTCCACTATCCTGCCGGTGGCTTCTGGATTTCTCAGAATATGTTGTAGTGGAAAGCGAGTGACGACGGTGATCTGATGTGCTTGAAAGTAGTGGCGCAGCTTCCTTGAGGCCATAAGAAGACCAAAGAGCAACTTCTACACACCAGAATACCTTGAAAGTAGTGGCGCAGCTTCCTTGAGGCCATAAGTAAGAGAGAGCTGACAAAGTAAACTGGGCGCTGCACCATTTTCCTCTTCTGCACAATTTGTTGTTCTGGCTCATTTGCTTGCACAAGTTCAGACTTGTCGGCACCTGACCTTGCCAGAGAAGATTCCAGCTTGTCGGCTTGTGGCTCTGCAGTTGCTGTCTCTTCGTCATCAGCTTCTCTTTCAGCCACTAGTGCATCACTGACCACTTGATTGGTTGCCACCAAATATAGCAGCAACGGCTCTTATGGCTTAGGCGCAACTAGGACTGGTGGAGAGGAGAGGTAGTTCTTCAAGTCTTGGAGTGCGGCCTCTGCTTCCGGGGTCCATTTCATTTGACCTGCCTTTTTCAAGATTTTGAAAAATGGCAAGGCGCGCTCAGCTGACTTGGATATGAACCTTCTCAATGCGGTAACGCAACCAGCAAGACGCCTGACATCCTTGACATGCTTCTGTGCTTCTATTTGCTCAATTGCTTTGATCTTGTCAGGATTGGCTTCAATTCCTCTCTGAGATACAAAGAACTCGAGAAGCTTGCCGGATGGAACACCAAACACACACTTCTCAGGATTGAGCTTCAAGTTGATATTGCGCAAACTTGCAAATGTTTCTTCCAGATCTTGTATGAGTGTTGATTTGTCCTTGCTTTTGACCACAATATCATCCATATAGGCTTCCACATTTCTGTGTAACTGGGTCTCAAAACCAATTTTGACTGCTCTTGCAAATGTTGCTCCGGCACTCTTTAGTCTGAAAGGCATACGTATAAAGCAATACGTGCCACATGGAGTAATGAATGCCATTTTTTCCTCATCTTCCTTGGCCATAAGGATCTGATGATAACCAGAGTAGGCATCAAGAAAAGAGAGTAAATCACAGCCAGCAGTGGAGTCCACAACTTGATCAATCCATGGCAAAGGAAAGGGGTCTTTTGGACATGCTTTGTTTAAATCAGTGAAATCAATACAAAGCCTCCATTTTCCATTTGCTTTCCGGACGACCACTGGGTTTGCTAACCAAGTTGGGTGTAGCACTCCTCTGACTAGACCTGCTGCTTCAAGTTTTTTGATTTCTGGGGCAATGAACTCTTGCCGCTCCAAGGCTTGCTTCCTGACCTTCTGCTTGATGGGCTTCGCGTGGGGATAGACGGCAAGGTGGTGCTCAATTACTTCCCTAGGAACACCGGGGATGTCAGATGCCTACCAGGCAAACATATCGAAATTCGCTTGCAGGAAAGGAAGGAGCGTGCTTTCCTATTTGCTGTCAAGGGTGGCACTTATGGTGAAAGTGCCTCTCGTCCCATCCTCCTTCACAGATACTTGCGTTGTCGCAGGTGCAGGGTCCTTGGTTTTCTTGCTCTTGCCGGCAGAGCTCTCTGGCTCCTCAACGGACATGCCGCACTCTGTAGTGCACTTTTTGGAGGACTTCTCGGAGGTCTTGCCGGTCTTCTTCTTCTTCCCCCTAGGAGCTTTGTCGGCAGGGACAAGTGCCTTGCCGTCAGATGTTGCGACTGCTTCCCGGTAGAGTTTGTCAGTGCAGATGATTGCGTCCTTCTGATTGGACTTAATGGTGATCACGCCCATTGGCCCTGGCATCTTCAGTGTGTTGTAGGCGTAGTGTGATGCCGCTATAAACTTTGCCGGTGTTGGGCGACCAAGAATTCCATTGTACGGCAATGGCATTTTAACGACATCGAAGACGATCTTCTCTGTCCTCTAGTTCAGCTCACTTCCAAACGTGATCGGCAAGGTAATCTGAACCTTGGGCTTGCTTCTTCCCGGATCGATCCCTTGAAATGTGCATGTTTCCTTCAGATCTTCATCGGGAATTTGCAGCCTCTTGATCACATCAGGTGAAATCAAGTTCAGGCCAGCTCTACCATGAACCAACATCTTAATGACCTTGAGGTTGCAAATTGTTGGTGAAACCAACAATGGCAAGAACCCGATCGCGGTTGTGCGATCAGGGTGGTCCTCAGCGTCGAAAATGATGGGCGTGTGGGACCACTTGAGTGGCTTCTGTGCCTCTACTACCAGTTCCGCTGTCTTAACTTCACGAACCTACTGTTTCAGTTGCCGGTGTGAGGAGTGCAAAGATGCACCACCGTCAACACACATGGCGTCCATTGCATTCTGGAACTCGTTCTCTGACTCTTCCTCGTCATCATCACCATCTTCCTCATCTTCTATCTTGTCGCGGTCCCGATCAGGCTTCTCCTTCTGCTGCTTTGTTCTGGCCATTCTCCTTGTCTCGCTTCTCATACTCGAGCTTCTGCTTCTCGGCAAGATGCTCAACTTGCTAGCTGATACGTCTCCATCGTATCTATAATTTTTGATTGTTTCATGCCAATATTTTACAACTTTCACATATTTTTGGCAACATTTTATATCATTTTTGGGACTAACATATTGATCCAGTGCCCAGTGCCAGTTCCTGTTTTCTGCTTGTTTTTTTGTTTCACAGAAAATCCATATCAAACGAAGTCCAAATGCAATAAAATTTTACGAAGAATTATTTTGGAATATATGTGATTTTTGGGAGGTGGAATCAACGCAAACGGAGGCTCACAGCCTCCACAAGCCACCTGGGCGCACCCCCCTGGAGCACGGTGGTGCCTCGTCGGCACATCGTAAGTCGGTTGGGGCTCTTCTTTGGCCGGAAGGAAGCTAATATCCGGAAAAAAATCGTGTTAAAATTTCAGCCCGATCGGAGTTACGGATCTCCGGGAATTTAAGAAACGATGACAGGCCAGAAAACAGGAGCGCGAAACAGAAGAGAACAGAGAGAGAGATGCAATCTCGGAGGGGCTCCCGCCGCTCCAGGTGCCATGGAGGCCATGGACCAGAAGGGGAACTCTCCTCCCATCTAGGGGGGAGGCCAAGGAAGAAGAAGAAGGAGGGGGGGCTCTCTCCCCCTCTCTCCCGGTGGCGCCGGAACGCCGCTGGGGCAATCATCGTGATGGCGATCTACACCAACAAGTTCGCCGCCGTCACCACCAACTCTCTCCCCCTCTATGCAGCGGTGTAACACCTCTTCTCCCCGCTATAATATATACTTAAACATGGTGCTTAATGCTACATATTATTATCCAATGATGTGTGGCCATCCTATGATGTTTGAGTAGACTCGTTTTGTCCTATGGGTTGATTGATGATCGTGATTGGTTTGAGTTGTATGTTTTATTTTGGTGCCGTCCTATGGTGCCCTCCGTGTCACGCAAGCATGAGGGATTCCCGCTGTAGGGTTTGCAATACGTTCATAATTCTCTTATAGTGGGCGGCTAGAGTGACAGAAGCTTACACCCGAGTAAGGGGGTTGTTGCGTATGGGAGTAAAGGGGACTTGATACTTAATGCTATGGTTGGGTTTTACCTTAATGATCTTTGGTAGTTGTGGATGCTTGCTAGAGTTCCAATCATAAGTGCATATGATCCAAGTACAGAAAGTATGTTAGCTCATTCCTCTCCCTCATATAAAATTGCAATAATGATTACCGGTCTAGTTATCGATTGCCTATGGACAAATCTTTCTGTTGTGTTACAAAAAGCTTTCTACTAAACAACTAACTTTTATTATCTCGCAAATTACTCCTAGTTTTATTCTCGTTAAGTACTTCTAGTCTTGTCCTTACACCCGCAAAATAGTTTCATACTTGTTCTAGGTAAAGCGAACGTTAAGTGCGCGTAGAGTTGTATCGGTGGTCGATAGAACTTGAAGGGAATATTAATTCTACCTTTAGCTCCTCGTTGGGTTCGACACTCTTATTTATCAAAAAAGCTACAATTGATCCCCTATACTTGTGGGTTATCAAGACCTTTTTCTGGCGCCATTGCCGGGGAGCAATAGCGTGGGGTTGATATTCTCGTGTGTGCTTGTTTGCTTTATCACTAAGTAGATTTTCTTTTGTGCTCTTGTTTTCTATCTTTAGTTATGGGTAGGAAACGCAAAATACCAAAAAAAGTAGTTGTACCTGCTAAACCAATGATTGGAGAACCACCCAAAATCTATCATACTGCTGAAGCTTTCTACTTGGATCATCTTCAATCCCTATGTGCTCGTGCTGAAAACCCAACTAGCTTAGTTGAGGGAAAATCATTAGATGAGCATGCTTATTTTGTACGACACTGCTTATCTCAAAAAGGGAAACTTTTACAGCATCAAATTAATTGTTTGCAATGCTATGCTTGGAATTTATGCGAAATACATGATATTACTTGTTGTTCTGAAGACCCTAAGAAACACCTTCCCTACCAATGTGAGGTTAGTGATAATGGAATCGTATCTTCTTGTGCTAAAGGTGTTTATAGTTACTATGATATTGAACAAATTGAAGAATTTGTTGCTTTTAAGGGTGGTTATGAAATTGCTTCTTTGATTGAAAAGTATGATGCTACTCTTTACAAATCTAATTTTTTTGCCATACTTAAATATTGCCATGAAAACTATGCTTCTAATGCTTATGTGAAAGAATATATTGAGGAAGTCCCCGCTGTCCAAGAGGAGACTAACATTTTGCAGGAGTCTATGGAAGACGAAATTGATGACACTGTGAGCTCGTTAGATGAAAAAGATGACAAGGAGAGCGAAGAACAAAAGGAGGAAGAGCGGATTAGCTACCCGTGCCCACCTTCTAATGGGAGTAACTCTTCAACTCATACACTTTTTAATTTCCCTTCGTGTTACCGAAGGATCAATGCTATGATGATTGCTATGATCCCTTTGATTCGTTTGAAATATCCCTTTTTGATGAAATTGATGCTTGCTATGCTTGTGGCCATAATGCCAATTTGAATTATGCTTATGGAGATGAACTTGCTATAGTTCCTTATGTTGAACATGAAATTGTTGCTATTGCACCCACACATGATAGTCCTATTATCTTTTTGTATTCTCCCAACTACACTATATCGGAGAAGTTTGTGCTTATTAAGGATTATATTGATGGGTTGCATTTTACCATTGCACATGATGATTTTGATGAATATAATATGCATGTGCTTGCTGCTCCTACTTGCAATTATTATGAGAGAGGAACTATATCTCCGCCTCTCTATGTTTCCAATACGATAAAATTGCAAGAAACTGTTTGTACTATGCATTGGCCTTTACTTGATGTGCATGAATTGTTCTTTTATGACATGCCGATGCATAGGAAGAGAGTTATACTACTAAATTACAAATCATTGTTAATTAAAATTGGCTTTGATATACCATGGGATCCGGGTGGATCGGTTACATGAGCACTTTATGCCTAGCTTAATGGCTTTAAAGAAAGCGCTGCCTGGGAGACAACCCGGAAGTTTTAGAGAGTCATTTATTTCTGTTGTGTGCTTTTAAAAAAGTTTAAAAACAAAAAATATAGAGGGGAACCTAAAAACTTTTTCGAAAAGAGAAGCGATTGGAAGGTTATGCATTGGAGAAGTGAGGGTCGACCTTGAACACTTGTGTTCATGCTTATGGAAACAATTTAGAATTTTTCATGGAAGTTTCTCACAAAAATAATTATCCCCTTGTACAAATCCATTGTATTATAAAAATAATGTGCCAAGATTTACCGTTAGGATATTTAAATTGCTTGTTTGGTATGTGCAGTGCAAAAACAGAAACTTTTGCTGTAGTGCGTGAATTTACATTTTTTACTGGAAATTGCAAAAATTCTGAAATTTTTACACAGTACTGTTATGCAAATTATTTATTTTTTCCTAATGTTTCAGAATTTTTTGTGTTACAGAAGTATATCTACCATCTGCATCTTTACAGACTATCCTGTTTTCACAGATTGCTGTTATAGTTTCGTTATTTGCTTATGTTTGAAATCTTGTTGAGCCCCATTGACTTGGGAGCCATAGAATTGTGATAGAATAAAGTGGTTAATGTTTTATTATAATTATACAATAATGTTAGAGCAGGACATGATGGGATTAGATGTTATATGTACTAACCCTTCTAATAAAAAGTTCGGTTAAGTTTTGTGTGGATGAAGTGTTCGAAGATCGAGGAGGTATTGATATGAGAAGAATGAGGAGAGGCAAGAGCTCAAGCTTGGGGATGCCCAAGGCACCCCAAGTAAATATTCAAGGATACTCAAGCGTCTAAGCTTGGGGATGCCCCGGATGGCATCCCATCTTTATTCGACAATTATCGGTATGTCTCGGTCTTTGTTTTGTTCACATGATATGCGTAAATTCTTGGAGCGTCTTTTGTGTTTATTTTTCCCTTTTCTTTTATGCACCATGCTGGTATGAGATAGTCCTTGGTTGATTTATAGAATGATCTTTGCACTTCACTTATATCTTTTGAGTATGGCTTTATAGAATGCTTCATGTGCTTCACTTATATCATTTGAAGTTTGGATGCATGTTTCTCTTCATATAGAAAACCGTTATTTGTAGAATGCGCTTTTGCTTCACTTATATTTGTTAGAGCGTGGGCAAGTCTTTTGTAGAAAGAATTAAAATCTCATGCTTCACATATATTTATTTAGAGAGTCAACAGGAATTGGCCATTCACATGGTTAGTCATAAAATCCTACATAAAACTTGTAGATCACTGAATATGATATGTTTGATTCCTTGCAATAGTTTTGCGATATAGAGATGGTAATATGTGGGAGGTACTAGTGAATGATTGTGGTTTAGTAAGAATATTGGTGTTAAGGTTTGTGATTCCCGAAGCATGCACGTATAGTCTCTCGTTATGCTAAGCAGTTGGAGCATGATTTATTATTGATTGTCTTCCTTTGCGTGGAGGTCGGGGGCGCACGATGGTTATCTCCTACCAACCTCCCCCCTAGGGGCATGCGTAGTAGTACTTTTCTTCGAGGGCTAATAAACTTTCGCAATAAGTATGTGAGTTCTTTATGACTAATGTGAGCCCATGGATTATACGCACTCTTACCTTTCCGCAATTTGCTAGCCTCTTCGGTATCGTGCATTGCCTTTTCTCACCTCGAGAGTCGGTGCAAACTTCGCCGGTGCATCCAAACCCCGTGATATGATACGCTCTATCACACATAAGCCTCATTATATCTTCCTCAAAACAGCCACCATACCTACCTATTATGGCATTTCCATAGCCATTCCGAGATATATTGCCATGCAACTTCCATCATCATCATATACATGACTTGAGCATTCATTGTTAATTGCTTTGCATGATCGTAAGATAGCTAGCATGATATTTTCATGGCTTGTCCATTTTTTGATATCTTTGCCACGCTAGATCATTGCACATCCTGGTACACTGCCAGAGGCATTCATATAGAGTCATACTTTGTTCTAGTATCGAGTTGTAATTTTTGAGTTGTAAGTAAATAGAAGTGTGATGATCATCATTATTCATTATTAGAGCATTGTCCCAGTGAGGAAAGGATGATGGAGACTATGATTCCCCCACAAGTTGGGATGAGACTCCGGACAAAAATAAAAAAGAGAGAAAAAAAAGAGCCCAAGAAAAAAGAAAAAAAGAAAGAAAAATAAAGAAAAAAAGAAGAAAAAAAGAGAAAAAAAATGAAATGTGAGAAAAAGAGAGAAGGGGCAATGTTACTATCCTTTCCACACTTGTGCTTCAAAGTAGCACCATGTTTTTCATATAGAGAGTCTCCTATGTTGTCACTTTCATATACTAGTGGGAATTTTTCATTATAAAACTTGGCTTGTATATTCCGATGATGGGCTTCCTCAATTGCCCGAGGTCTTGAGCAATCAAGTTGGATCCACACCCACTTAGTTTTCAGTTTGAGCTTTCATACACTTATAGCTCTTAGTGCATCCGTTGCATGGCAATCTCTACTCCTCGCATTGACATCAATTGATTGGCATATCCATAGCCCGTTGATTAGCCGCGTCGATGTGAGACTTTCTTCCTTTTTTGTCTTCTCCATATTATCTCTACCACCGTATTCTATTCCACCCATAGTGCTATATCCATGGCTTGCGCTCATGTATTGCGTGGGGGTTGAAAAAGCTTAAGCGCATTAAAAAGTATGAACCAATTGCTTGGCTGACACCGGGGTTGTGCATGATATATATTTTGTGTTAAGAAGATGGAGCATGACATGGCTATATGATTTTGTAGGGATAGCGTTCCTTAGCATTTTTATTCTGAAAGACATGATTGTTTGTTGGGATGCCTGAGTATTGATGTCTTTATATCAAATTATAGACTATTGCTTTGAATCACTCGTTTCTTAATATTCATGCCATGATTAGATTATATGATCAAGATTATGTTAGGTAGCATTCCACATCAAAAATTATCTTTTTTATCATTTACCTACTCGAGGACGAGAAAGAATTAAGCTTGGGGATGCTGATACGTCTCCGTCGTATCTATAATTTTTGATTGTTTCATGCCAATATTTTACAACTTTCACATATTTTTGGCAACATTTTATATTATTTTTGGGACTAACATATTGATCAAGTGCCCAGTGCCAGTTCCTGTTTTCTACTTGTTTTTTTGTTTCACAGAAAATCCATATCAAACGAACTCCAAATGCAATAAAATTTTACGGAGAATTATTTTGGAATATATGTGATTTTTGGGAGGTGGAATCAATGCAAATGGAGGCCCACAACCTCCACAAGCCACCTGGTCGCGGCCCCCCCCGGGCGCGTGGTGGTGCTTCGTGGGCACATCGTAAGTCGGTTGGGGCTCTTCTTCGGCCGCAAGGAAGCTAATATCCGGAAAAAAATTGTGTTAAAATTTCAGCCCGATCGGAGTTACGGATCCCCGGGAATTTAAGAAACGGTGAAAGGCCAGAAAACAGGAGCGCGAAATAGAAGAGAACAGAGAGAGAGATCCAATCTCGGAGGGGCTCCCGCCCCTCCGGGTGCCAAGGAGGCCATGGACCAGTGGGGGAACTCTCCTCCCATCTAGGGGAGAGGCCAAGGAAGAAGAAGAAGGAGGGGGGGCTCTCTCCCCCTCTCTCCCGGTGGCGCCGGAACGCCGCCAGGGCAATCATCGCGACGGCGATCTACACCAACAACTTCGCCGCCGTCACCACCAACTCTCTCCCCCTCTATGCAGCGGTGTAACACCTCTTCTCCCCGCTGTAATCTCTACTTAAACATGGTGCTTAATGCTACATATTATTATCCAATGATGTGTGGCCATCCTATGATGTTTGAGTAGATTCGTTTTATCCTATGGGTTGATTGATGATCGTGATTGGTTTGAGTTGTATGTTTTATTTTGGTGATGTCCTATGGTGCCCTCCGTGTCACGCAAGCATGATGGATTCCCGCTATAGGGTTTGCAATACGTTCATAATTCTGTTATAGTGGGCGGCTAGAGTGACAGAAGCTTACACCCGAGTAAGGGGGTTGTTGCGTATGGGAGTAAAGGGGACTTGATACTTAATGCTATGGTTGGGTTTTACATGAATGATTGTCGGAGTCTAGGATCCTCGTCCAAGAAACTTCTCCAAGAACTTAGGATTCGAACTCTGGGGGACTTTGCTTGGCAGCCTACGACAGGACTACGGCGGGGACGCGACAGACTCGCCGGCTCTCACCGGACACGAAGGGGACGCGCGAGCTACCCAGGTTCGGGCCACCGTGCGGTGTAATACCCTACTCCTGCTTGTGTTGGATTGCTCTGTGGTGGAGAGCTTGCGCTCGAGGTACCAGAAGCATGGGGGAGAATGGGTCGATCCCCTTACATGGAAGTGGCCCTGCCCCTTTTGTAGTGCCTTGGTCCTCTTCCCCGAAAATATGAGCGGGAAAGGGTAGCCACAGGGCGGCAATTCAAAGGGGGACAGGGGCGCAAGCTTATCCTAACTAAAGGCGGTCTCCGCCTATTAAAGCAGGTCCTTGTGACGCGCTGGTGGGCTTGGAGATGACCTCCGTCCTGGCGCGCTGATCCGTCCTGATCTTCTATCACCAAAGAGGAAAGCCTTTGGGATGTGCTTTGGGGGAGGCAGACGCCGCTGCTCCCTTATCACCAGAATGGAAGCTGGGCTTGGTCGCGCCCCGCTGTCCTTATCCTGACAGCGGGACGTCACCCATGTGCTGGGCGCGGAGCCCCGCAGCTGGCGCCGTACGACTTGCTTCGTGGGAAGGCCTCGTGAGGGGAGCCTCGCGAGGTAACCTGGTGCTTGGCGGCCTCGGCAGGGCCTAGCCTGGCGGGGAGGGGCCTCGCGAGGCTCGCCCCTCGCGAGGAGGCATCCTCCGGGGCGGCCGAGGCAAGGCCACTCTCACGGGCCCGCCCGAGCGTGGTCCTCTGGGCCAGAGGCAGATGGGTCGTGGTACCCTGGTTCCCACTAGGCCGACAGTAGCCCCCGGGCCCGCGGCGTGCACGTTCCTCCTGTTAGGGATGAAAAGCCACGGGGCCCACTGAGCTGCCGGGCCCAGAGGCAACGCGTGGCGGCCTTCACGGGGAGGGTCGCCCCCACTCCCCACGACGCCTCGGTAACCGCCGTCTTGGCGATAAAGCCTGCCCGCTCAGGGCGCAGGCATGTCATTGCTCTTCGTCCCCATCTTGCCCTTTCGTCCCGCGCGAGCAGGTCCCCTGTTACTCCTCCTCCAACTTCCAATCTCTCCTCCGCCATGGCCCCAGGCAAGAAACCCGCGGCCGCCGAGGCCTCCTCCAGCAAGAGCTCCCCGGCAGCGGAGCTTGGTCCGGCCTTGCTGCCGGCCACCATCAACGAGAACGGGCTGGCCAGGGCCCGCCCCCTGTTGGCCTCGGCGCACTTCGAAGGAGGCGCCACCGAGATCTGGCTGGGCTTGGTCCCACGGCGCGACCTCGGCCCCACGGTAACCCCCGTCTTCTTCCACTCGCTCTTCGCCGGGCTGGTGCCACCCTTCTGCGACTTCCTCTATGCCATCCTTGAGCATTACGAGATTTGCCTTCTCCACCTTCATCCCAACTCCATTCTCATCCTTGCTCTCTTCGCGTACCTCTGCGAGGCCTTCCTGGGAGTGATGCCGTCCGTGGCGCTCTTCCGGACCTTCTATAGCCTGCAGGTTTTCTCCTCGGGAAACAACCGCTTCGGAGGTGCCTCCTTCCGCATCGACGATGAGATGGGCAAGGTCTTCATCGACATGAAGATCTCAAAGAAGGTGGACAACTTCAGGTCGCGCTGGTTTTATGTTGATGCCCAGCGGACCAGTCCTCTCCTGGCGATCCCTACCGAGCCGGCTGAGAAGATCCCTCGCTGGGAGCACAAGAAGCTTGGTGGCGCTGCCCTGAGGCCGATCCTGGCGAGGCTGGAGGAGATGCGCACGGCCGGCCTCACGGCGGGCATGATTGCCAAGGAATTTCTCTGCCGCCGCATTGCGCCCCTGCAGAAGCGCTCGCACCCGGTGTGGGACATCACCGGAGCCGAAGACCGGATCAGGCTGACACGGGAGCCCCTCTCGGCCGAAGCCGTGGCTGACGCTTGGGAAGTTTTATTCCCAGGGGAGGCAGAGGATGTGCCTCACGATGCGCGCCCGGTGCACCGCTGGTCCAACAAGGCTGAGCTGGTCGTGGCGATGCCCCAGTTCGACCAGTGGGGGCCGATCCGGACGGACCTCGAGGAGCCTGAGGAGCTTCTTGAGGATTCTTCGGAGACAGGGTCCTCCTCAGGCGACCATGAGGCCTCCGACTCCGGGTAGGGGAGCAGTGAGGACTCGTCTCCGCCACCCCCTCCGTCTCCGCCGGCGCGTCGTCGGCTTCGGCGGGGCGGGGACGAGGGAGGCGACGGGGATGCGTTTCGTGTCGTGCCGGCCAGGTCCATGCCGGAGAGGGAGGGAGGAGGCGATGCTGCGGAGAGCGATGAGCCCCGCGAGGAGCGGGCGGAGGGGACCACCGAGGCTGCCAACCCCAGCGAGAATCGCGCCGCGCCCTCGGGCGGCCGCCCAGGCACGCTGCGCGATGGGGGCAGCAGCAACGGCGCCATCAAGGAGCGGAAGAGGAGGCGCTTCTACCCCAAGGACGAGTGAGTTCCTCCGCCCCTTCCTATCGATCCCTGCTTCTTGGCTGCTGTAGTCCTGATGAGCTGTCGCCTGCACAGGAGCTCTGAGGCGGCCGCCGAGGAGGAGGAGAAGACAAAGAAGAGGAAGGCCGAGGTCAAAGGGCCCTCCCCTCCTCTGAACACCACCTCGCCTGCCGTGCCGACGCCCCCGACGGCGAGACCGGGGGGTGGCGAGGAGACCGCGCTGACGACCGCCGAGGCGGCCCCCGTCACCGGTGCCGAGATGGCGGGGAAGGAGGGCGAAGCTCCGGCCCCTCCCCAGCGCACCACGCCTGCCACGGCAGAGGCCACCGCAGCCCCCACGGGAGCCACCTCCGGGCCCGGGCGCTCAGACCCTGAAGTGCTTAGGGCGGCGCCGGAGCGCAGGGCGACACCGCCGGCGCCGGAAGTGGCCATCCCGGGCCCCCCGCGCCAGACGGCAAGTGCAACCCTTGTCGGGGGCGATAGCGGGGGTCAGCCGGAGGGGCTCGAGGTTGTGCCCTCCTGCCTGCCCTCCTGCCTGCCGGCGCCAGCAGGCGATGAGGAGGCCCGGGCGAGCCGCGCCCTGGTGCTACTGAAGAGCGGTACCGCGCCCTGGAGCGGGGCCGTCAACGGCGTCAAGGCGGCTCTTGAGGCCCTCGAAGGCGAGCTCGGGAAGGAGGCGGAGCTCTATGCGGAGGAGCGACGGAGGCTGGCGGAGGGGTGGAGCCAGCTTCATGAGGCGGTGAAGCTCGACCACCGGTGGGACGAGGAGGCACAGGCGCAGTGCGAGCAGCTCGCCAAAGAGACCCAGGCATCCCTCGCGAAGGCCCTTGAAGATGCCCAGGAGGCCAAGCGGTGGCGGGAGGAGGTGGACGCAAGCTGCCTCGCGTGAGCGCCGGCTTAAGGCGCGGGAGGAGGCTGCGGAGGCCCTCGAGGGCCGGCTCGCATCCCGCGAAGCTGAGCTCCCAAAGCGCGAGGAGGAGATCCTTAGGTCCCAAGAGGCGGTCACTACCCGCGAGGCGAACGCCAAGACCCGGGAAGGCAAGCTCACGGCATCTGCGTCTGCCCAGGAGGCAGAATGGGAGCGCCTGCTGGCGAAGGAGCGCGAGCTGGCGGCTGCCCAGGCCGCTCTCGACGAGCAGAGGAGCCTCGCGGCCAAGTGGGACGAGCTCCAAGCCGAGGTTGACGACCTCAAGAGGCAGCTGCTGGACACGGATGCCACCGTCGAGGAAGCATGCCGCGACCTGCTGACCTAGGCGACAATGCGACTCTTCAGCAACCTCCTCCACCTCGACGATCGCTTCGACTTCGGTCGGGTGGTGACCCCTGTCCCGGCAGAGCTCCGCGAACCCCTCAAGGAGGCTGTGAGGGAGCGCGTGGCCGGCTTCATCGGGCTATACGCCTTCAAGCCTGAAGTCAGCGGCGGCAACGGCGAGCCCTCTCGCGACGGCGGTGGGAGCGGCGACGGCGGCACCTCACGCGCCTAAATTCTCCTTGACCTGTTGCTGTAATAGGGTAAATGTGGCCCCGTGGGGGAGTGAAAACAATTGCATGGTACTTTTGCTGTAAGCACTTAATGATTTATGCATTTTTCGTTTTCCTCTCGAGGCCTTTATTTCCCTTTTACAATGCCTTCGTGCCCTGTGTCGCTGGGACCCAGCCCCCGAGGCGGGCTACACCGTCGCTGGTATGCCCGGAGCGTGCGCTCGGCAAGGCCAGAGGGTGTAGGGCTCTTAGGGCTGGTTGGAGCCCCTGAGGCGCGATGCTCAGGGTCCCCCCCCCCTTGACGCGCAGGTGGCTCGTGCCAAGGAAATCAGGATGCCGCGAGGGAGAAACGAGAGGAAAGAAGACCCGAGGGGTGCTTTGGACTTAGCTCCTTCACGGCTTGGGGCGAGTCCTTCGCAGAGCGCGGCTCGTGAGGCGCAGTCCCTGTGAGGCCTTCCGCCTGCAGGACGCCGCTGCGAGGCCTCCCGAGGGGGGGGGGGCTCTTGAGGCCTTCGTACCCTGCACTAGGAAAACTGCCAAGTTTTTGCAAATAGTGCAGCAAGGCACGCTCGAGAGGTCGCCTGTGGGTGTTATGCGAGGAGACAAGAGCACCAAGGACCTGGTGAGGTGACGTGCACGGGAGCCGGCCCGCGAGCCAGAGCTCAGTCACTTGGGTTTTTCAGTGCTGTTGGGACTGACCCGAGCACAGACACCGTGCCCAGCCCCCGCTCGCGTGACAGGCACGGGCGAGACCATGAGCGCGCGCCCTGCAGTGGCAAGCACACGGGGTTTTGAAGGAAATAAGCTTTACTGATGCATGAAGCAAGTTCATTACATAATAGAAAGATACATGCTGCCGTGTTCGACACGGGTCAGCTTGAGGATGTGACGGCCGAGGGCCCCTCAAGTAAGCCGCCAGCGTGGAGCATGGGGCATCCGCCAGTGCTGAGCATGGGGCTTCCACGAGAGTGGGAAGGAGCTCTCACGTGCCGGCGGCAGCGTGGGTAGAGAGAGCCCCGGAGCGTGTACAGCTCCATGTCGCTCATATCCGTGGAGCACGAATTGAACTTACGGTGATGGCGGGCGTTCCATGTGTTTGGTACCGGAACACCCGCCTCCGTCATGAGTGGAGCCGCGGTGGGCCGGTGGGCGAGTGTTAACCACCTCCGTATTCCTTGCGATGTGGGGCTCCATGCTCATGCGCATCAGCCTCGCGAAGGTGGCTGCGGCACCCTCCAGGCCGAACGGCATACGCATGAGCCAGGGGGAACCTGCGGCGATGCGCGGAGGGGGAAGGGGCCTGCGGGGCAAGCCCTGTTGAGGGCGATGAAGTCGACGCACATGCGCACGCTACCGCGCGGCCTGGCAACGGTGGTGAGGCTGGCGATCCTCTTGGGGTGGGGGGCTTCACTTGCGATTCCAGCATCCTGGGGCTTGTTGACTTCTTGGGTGACGACTTCCTGCTTCTTGGGTGCTTGACAAAATCCCTCACGCTTGACGGGCTGCGCGCTCCGGCACGCGGCTGAGTGGTGCTCGATCACCTCCCTCGGCAAGCTGGGCGCGCCTGATGCTGTCCAAGCCAACGCATCAGGGCACGCCCAGAGGAAGGTGATGAGCGCGCCTTCCTATTTGGGGGAGGGCCTGCTGCCAGCGGCGAGGGAGGGGCCTGCTTCGCCCCCATCCAGCGATGCCTTCTTGGACTCGACCCGCTCCTGAGGGAGCAGGGGCTTCTTCTTCATGGGCGCTTCCTCGGCAGGCCCAGGCGCGTCCTCATCGGCCGGGTATGCGATGGAGGCAGTTTTGTAGGCGTGCTCGAGGGTTTGCAGCGCATCCTTCTTGTCGCAGTGGACGGTAAGGGTACCGCGGCTACCGGGCATTTTGACGAGGCCGTAGGCGAGTTGGGTTGCGGCCATGAACTTGGTGAGCGCCGGGTAGCCCAAGATGGCATTGTAAGGCAGGCCGATGTGAGCCACATCGAAGACGATGAACTCCGTACGGTAGTTCTTGTGGGTGCCGAAGGTGACGGGAAGGAGCACCTACCCCAGGGGGGCAGTGGAGCCGTCGGTGACGCCCGAGAAGGGCCTGGTGGGCATCAGGCGTTCGTAGGGCACTTGGAGCGTCTCGAAGGTCTCGATGGAGATCACGTTGAGGCCGGCACCTCCGTCGATGAGGGTCTTGGTGACAGCGACGTTGCTGATGGTGGGGGTGCACAGCAGGGGGACGGCGCCCACACCCTTCGTGGACTTGGGGTGGTCATTGGCGTCGAAGGCGATGGGGAACTCGGACCACTTGAGGCGGCCGGTGGAATCGAGCGACGGGAGGGCCGCGTTCACCTCCCGAGAGAACTGCTTGAAGTGGCGGTTGGATGGAGGGGCCTGGGCCCCGCCGAGGATGCAGGCCACCCTGCAGGGCTCCTGGTAGCCCCCAGCATTCCCAGTGGGAGGGGAGTCGTTGGCGCGTACTGGGGCGGCGTTGGCCTGAGGGTCAGCCTGCCGCGGTTGGTTCTGCCAGCCCTGACGGTTGTTGTCGCTAGCGCCATGGTTGTGGTTGTCGCCCCAGTGGCTACCTCCGCTGCCGCCAGCGCAGCCCTTGCCGCGCTCCTTGCGGCGCTCGGGGCGGCCCTCGCGAAGCAGCTTGAGCTCGTGGCAGTCTTCTGTGCTGTGGGAGTTCATGTTGTGGTAGGCGCAGAAAGGGCGGGCATCCTTCTTGGCCTCGCCGCGGTCGCGGTTGCGCTTGCAGTCCGGCTCTACCGCAAGCACGGCTGTACCCTTGCGCTTGGTGTCCTTGGCCTTGGGCTTCGCCGCGTCAGGATCAGCGTCGGCGTCGTTGTGGAGGAAGAGGCGTCCCTCTTCGGCCTTGGCGCAATGGTCGGCATGGACGAACAGCTCTGCCACGGAGTCTAGCTCGTCCCTGACTCAGAGCTTCTCACGCATCTTCACGTCTGTGACACCACTGGTGAAGGCGGAGACGATCGCGGCGTCGGAGGCCTTCGGGATCTTGTGGCGCACCTGGCTGAAGCGCTGGATGAACTTGCGAAGGGGCTCCCCAGGGCGCTGACGCACGTTCCGCAGGTCGTTGATCATGAGGGCGTGGTCGCTCGTGCCCTTGAAGTTGGCGACGAACTGCTTGCATAGGTCCTCCCACAATTTGATGGACACCTCGGGGAGGTTCATGAGCCACGAGCGTGCTGTGTCCTTGAGGGCCATGGGGAACCAGTTCGCCATGACCCGATAGTCCTCCCTCGCAGCCTGGATGCTGATGGTGTAGAGCAGGAGGAACTCCGTGGGGTTTGCGGTGCCGTCGTAGTGCTGAGGGAGCTCTGGCTTGAACTTGTCAGGCCACACCACGCGACGTAGCTCGGGGGCAAGGGCCAGGTAGCCCCCGTTGGTGACGGCTCCACCGTTGAGGGCTGCGCGGTTCTGGCACCCAGCCATGGCGACGTCATGAAGGACGTGGTCCTGGCGGTCGCGCGCCCTCTCGAGGGTCGCACGCGCGTCCGGGGGCGCGCGGTGGATGATCTGGCAGCTGTCGCCGTCACCGCCCGGCGCGAGCGAGCCGCGTGACGGCTTCGGGGCACGTGCGGCGGGGCGGCGCTCGGCCATGTCGCAGTTCGGAGGAGGAGGAGGAGCAGGCGCGTCATGCCCGGCCCGGTCCGCGTGGGACGGCGGAGCAGACGGGGAGCGGGAGGGCGCCTGGCCATGACGCGCGGCGTCGATGAGCTCGGTGATGCGCCCAAGCCAGGCGTCGTAGGCGTCCTCAGAGGGGCGGTAGCGCAGCAGCCCCTGTGCCATGAGCAGTGCGGCGCGCGGAGCGGGTGGATCGCGACGCGCGAGCGAGGAGGTGGCAGCGGAGGGGCCGTGTGCCTGCTCGTTCACCGACGGGTGGGCGGAGGAGGCCACGCGTTCCCCAACAGGCTCGGTGGCGGCGCGAGGGCGTCGCCCGGGGGCACCACGGGCGGCGGGTGCCGCGGGGACCCTGACGGCGGCGCGGTGCGTGGCGCATTCCCGGCGAGCGCTGGCGGCATCCATGTCGATGCTGGCTTTGAGGTCGAAGGCGCGAAGACGGCAAGCTCCCCTACCTGGCGCGCCAAATGTCGGAGTCTAGGATCCGCGTCCAAGAAACTTCTCCAAGAACTTAGGATTCGAACTCTGGGGGACTTTGCTTGGCAGCCTACGACAGGACTACGGCGGGGACGCGACGGACTCGCCAGCTCTCACCGGACACGAAGGGGACGCGCGAGCTACCCAGGTTCGGGCCACCGTGCGGTGTAATACCCTACTCCTACTTGTGTTGGATTGCTTTGTGGTGGAGAGCTTGCGCTCGAGGTACCAGAAGCATGGGGGAGAATGGGTCGATCCCCTTACATGGAAGTGGTCCTGCCCCTTTTGTAGTGCCTTGGTCCACTTCCCCGAAAATATGAGCGGGAAAGGGTAGCCACAGGGCGGCAATTCAAAGGGGAACAAGGGCGCAGGCTTATCCTGACTAAAGGCGGTCTCCGCCTGTTAAAGCAGCTCCTTGTGACGCGCTGGTGGGCTTGGCGATGACCTCCGTCCTAGCACGCTGATCCGTCCTGATCTTCTATCACCAAAGAGGAAAGCCTTTGGGACTTGCTTTGGGGGAGGCAGACGCCGCAGCTCCCTTATCACCAGAATGGAAGCTGGGCTTGGTCACGCCCCACTGTCCTTATCCTGACAGCGGGACGTCACCCATGTGCTGGGCGCGGAGTCCCATGGCTGGCGCCGTGCGACTTGCTTCGTGGGAAGGCCTCGCGAGGGAACCTGGTGCTTGGCGGCCTCGGCAGGGCCTAGCCTGGAGGGAAGGGGCCTCGCGAGGCTCACCCCTCGCGAGGCGGCCGAGGCAAGGCCACTCTCACGGGCCCGCCCGAGCACGGTCCTCTGGGCCAGAGGCAGACGGGCCGTGGTACCCTGGTTCCCACTGGGCCGACAATGATCTTTGGTAGTTGCGGATGCTTGCTAGAGTTCCAATCATAAGTGCATATGATCCAAGTACGGAAAGTGTGTTAGCTCATGCCTCTCCCTCATATAAAATTGCAATAATGATTACCAGTCTAGTTATCGATTGCCTATGGACAAATCTTTCTCTTGTGTTACAAAAAGCTTTCTACTAAACAACTAACTTTTATTATCTCACAAATTACTCCTAGTTTTATTCTCGTTAAGTACTTCTAGTCTTATCCTTACACCCGCAAAATAGTTTCATACTTGTTCTAGGTAAAGCGAATGTTAAGTGTGCGTAGAGTTGTATCGGTGGTCAATAGAACTTGAAGGGAATATTAATGGCCATCTCTTCCCGCATCCTTCGATTGCGTACGTTCGTGTGGAACGAAGCAATCACAGTAGCAGGGTGGACATCAGGGATATTGTGATGCACGCGACTGAACCTCTGTATGTATTTGCGGAGGGGCTCACCATCCCTCTAGGGAATCACATGCAGGTCGCTAGGCTGACCAGGAAGCTTGTGGCCTCCTTGGTAAGCACCATCGAACTGATGGCATAGGACCGCCCAAGAAGAAATGGAGCCTTCCGGCAAGTTCATCAGCCAAGATCTCACATTGGGCTTGAGCGCCAATGGGAAGTAGTTGGTGAGAACCTTGTCGTCCCTTCCCCCAGTAGCTTGCATAACGATGGTGTAGATGCCAAGGAATTCTAACGGATTAAGCTTGTGTCGTACTTGTCGGGCAAGTCCGGCTTGAAGCTTCGCGAGGAGGGCCAGCGAACTTGCCGCAGCTCATGGGTAAACGCTGGGTAGCCGATGTCATACGGCAAGCACCCAGGGTACCCCGGCGCAGGCTCATTCACTACTGGCCCGGCACGGTCGTCTGATTGACGGCGTCCTTCCCGGCACAGCTCTATGGTCGTGCGGGCGTCCTCAACTTGCCAGGCCTGCAGTACTTGGCGCTGACCTTGGCGGCCCCGTGGATCAGACGACGCCATGGACGCCTCGTCCGGCTTGTCAGTTCGGCGGGTTTGCCGCTGCTATTGAGGAGGAGATTGCACCATCGGTGCAGCGCCTCCGGTCCTCTCGCCAGCCGCCATTGCCGGAGCAGCTGGTTGTCACCGTGAAGGCCCCGCCAACTCTGCGCCATCATTGTTGGCGAAGCTGATGAGACTCGGGATGGTGGCTCTCCACTCCTCCATCTTGTCAGCTATTGTCGGGAAGTTCAGCAACATCTGAGCTCGCGCCATGGCCTCCGCCGGCGTATTAGGCATTGCCGAAAGCAAGGAAGGAGATGGTACTCTACTCCTGACAGAACCAGAAGGAGCTCCATCCCGCACCTGCCACTGCGGCGCATTCTCGCCAGCGGGTCGACTCGGTGGTGGTCCATGAGCATCTTGGGGACGATGCTCAGGGGTCTTGTCTTGTCGTCGCCCGGAGCCGCCAGTGTCACGGGGAAGCGTGTCGTGTCCATCCTGTGATGGCCTTGATGTGTTCTTTGCCATGCCGTTCTTGGACATCGCCGCGCTGTCCTGGGACGTTGCCGCGCCTCTGCCCTGGCTTGCAGCGCTCCGAACTATGCCGCTCTGATGACTGGGGTCGCCAGAATGGCGAGGAACTTGGCCATCTCAGCCATCACCGCCGCCTCTGCCTGTACCACACACACCTCCTGCGGACACCTGCGACGGCATCTTAGACATCGAAGGAGTTGTAGCGGTCGTGCCCTTGGCCTTCTTGGGCGCCATCGATGCTGATGAAGAAACTAGCACTCACACCGCTGGAGCAGATTCGCACACGCGATCCCCTACCTGGCGCGCCATAAATGTTATGCGTACGACAATCTTTGGGATCAACAAGATCCCTTTGTGATTCGACTATGGGAATCAACGTATGCAAAAAGCAGATCCAATGATGCAAGCACCCAAGGTTTACCCAGGTTTGGGCCACCGTGAGGTGTAAAACCCTACTCCTGCTTTGGTGGATTATATATGGGAGCTCAAGTTACAAGAGAGCGCACCTTGCGTGGGAAGTGCAGCTACTTAGTGCAATTGAGCAAAGTCTCGACCCTTGTAAAGGTAGCCATGGGCCTCCTTTTATAGACTAAAGGGGTCACCACAGTGGCAAAATGGTAATTACATGAGGTGAGTAGTGGTTACAGTGCTAAATACCTAACTATGATGGGTTAGGACAAAAGCATTTATTGCACTGTTAGGTGTCACGCTGGGGTGAACACCGGTAAGGAAGTGCCTCTCCTTCTGTGCTGTCGGCCCAACTGCCTTCTATTACCTTGACATGTTTCTGGGACGAGTGTCAATAAAGTTGATCTACAGGTGGCGAGCTGACACATGTCCCGACAAGCCTCACCTAACTGCCTGCCCGCTCGACACCTATTGACAAGCGACTATCTGGTCGCTGAGGTGGAGCAGTGGAGAGGCAAAGGGAGCTTGCCGGGACGTCTCTTGTCGGTGCATAGCTTGCTGGCAACTATAGTCCTGATCTTCAGTACTTCTCGATGACCTGCCTTGAGGTCTTCTTCACGGTTTTGTTAACCAAGTCTTGAGTGTTGATAAGAGCCATCCTCCGACAAGCCCTTGCCGTCGGGGAGGCTGCTACTATCTGTGCATAAGTCAGGGTATAAAATACCCATGTTTTAGTACACCCACACGAGGGAAATGGGGATGGTCATATGCGTTCTCAGAAGTTTTTCAAAAGTAAATCCAATTGAGGAAATTGACTGAGTGTTCTTGACTTAGGTTCTAGAGTTGTACAGATTGAAGTAATTGCACAATTTAGGAATCTTAAAGTTAAGCATAACTTAGATAAATAACCAAGACTGGGCAAAAAAAAGTGCTGGAGAATTGGAAAGATGAGTAAAAATAGCACTTGAAGAATTATTGGAGTTGAGAAGATCAAAACAAGGGCAGTAAAAATATATTTTATTTACGCCAAGGATGAACTCGATGAACTGAACGATGAAATGAAGGAAAATGTCAGTCCAGATCTTCTGTGCCCTAACTTGGCGACAAAAGACAGCTACGGCGGTGGCGAAGGTGAAGAAATCTGTGGCCGGCGTGAGTACGTCGACGAAGAAGTCGAGGCAGTGAAGCTTTTCTTCTCAGGCGGTGATGAATTCCAGTGGCAGCGCTAGGGTTTGGGAGCGAGAGCGACAGTTGCGAAGGAGTGAAGTAAATTAGGGTTGACGGGGTCAAGCCCTTATATAGGCGTGGTCAAAACGAACGGTCCGAAGATTTTGGACGGATAAGCCCCTGGCGATTCGCATATGAGTGAAACGCGTCTTGCATGCAAATTGGATGATCTTATCCACGTGTCGGATGCGCGGGATGAAGTTACAGTGGCAACCGCCAAAAATTGGATTTGAAAATTTTAAAGTGTGTTCGCAATTTCTTCAGCTGACAAGGATACAGTGAAGACTTTGAACAGTGTCAATTAGAACGCACATGAAGAATTTGGGAACAGACTGGGTTGAGTTTAGCATAGAGGGGAGCAGATCCGATCACATTCACATTCATGAAGAAATCAACTTGAAGAATTAGCAATATGTGAATGTTGTTGAGGACATGAAAAACTCAAACATATATAATAGGAAGAATTAGCTCAAGCAATGAAGAACTACCTCTCATGACGAATTTGAAAAGGTTTGACGAATTTGAAAATGACAAAAAACGCAAATTGAAGAAAATCAAGAAGATGGTGGTGGCGTTACCCACCGTATAAGAATTATGTTGATTTCAGACACTGCGTACAATTATTGTAGGGTTCTGAGAATCAAATTCTTCATTAATTTCTTCACACTTAGAGGGTAAGTCTTCATTGATTGAAGAAATATGTTACTTCATGTGTTGCGCATCAAAGTCATCAATAATGCATAAGCGTTAGGATGTGTGTCCTTCTCAAAGGACATTCGGAGATTCTAGGACGTTTAGCTCACACCGCAACATGCAGAATCTCTTCTCATCCAAGGGCTTAGTGAAGATATTTGCAAGGTGGTCTTCAGTCTTCACATGGTTGATGACAATGTCTTCCTTTAGCACATGATCACGAAGGAAATGGTGACGAATATGAATGTGCTTCATCCTTGAGTGTTGCACTGGGTTGTGGGCGATCTTGATAGCACTCTCATTGTCGGAGTAGAGAGGAACTTTCTTCATGTTGACGCCATAGTCCTTGAGGGTCTGCTTCATCCATAGCAACTGAGAGCAGCAGGCACCAGCAGCAATGTACTCAGCCTCTGCTGTGGAAAGTGATACACAATTCTACTTCTTCGAGGACCAACATACAAGAGATCGTCCGAGAAAATGACAGGTGCCTGATGTTGACTTGCGGTCCACGCGATCTCCAGCATAATCAGAATCAAAAAATCTAGCTAGATTAGAAGATGAGCCCTTCGGATACCATAATCCTAGCATTGGTGTGTGAGATAAATATCGAAGACTTCGCTTCACAGCCTGATGGTGTGACTCCTTCACATGCAAACGCTAAGCATAATATCTGGCCTAGATGCACATAGGTAAAGCAGCGAACTAATGATGGAGCGATATACCTTCTGATCAAAATCTTTATCATTTTTGTCAGTGCAGAGTTGGCCATTTGTCGGCATTGGGATTTTGAGGTCTTTGCAGTCTTGCATGCCGAATTTCTTCAGGCAATCTTGGAGATATTTCTCCTGAGATATGAAGATGCCATTGGGTTGTTGACGAATTTGAAGGCCAGGGAAGAATTTCAACTCCCCAATCATAAGCATTTGATATTCTTCACGCATCATATATGCAAATTCGTCACTATATCGCTTGTTAGTGCAACCAAAGATAATATCTGTTGGTGTAGTGAACATCGGATGTTCATACCAGTGACTACGCATAGACAGTTGCAGCCTCCTCGCCGAGGAGGGCTTGGCGGAAGATGAATCCACTACAAGAAGAGCACAAAACATGGTAGACAATACCATGAAGAAGACCTCGAGGCAGGTGATTGAGAAGTACTGGAGATCAAGATCCAGTTCCTGAGAAGGTGTCTTGCATACTGCCAACGAGCTCCATGTCGGTAAGCTCAAGACCGACAAGCCTCAAGCCGTCAAGCTCCCTCTATCGCTTCGCTGCACCTACATGTCAGGCTCTTGCCTATAGGTGGCGAGCGTGCAGGTAGTTAGGTGAAGCCTATCGGGGCACGTGGCGATCCACCTCCTAAGGAGTGACTTTATTGACACCCGTCCAAGGATGTGTCACGATAATAAAAGGTAGCTAGGCTGACGGTACAGGTGGAGCGGCGCTCCCTTGCTGGCATTCGTCTCGGCGTGACACCTAACGGTGCATTTAATGCATTTGTTCTAATCCATCTGTGTTAGGTATGATAGAACTGTTGCTATCATTTCACCATGTAATTACCATTTTGCCACTGTGGTTACCCCTTTCACCTAGAAGGAAGGCCAAGGCAACCTTTACAAAGGTCGGACCCTTGCTAGTTTACAGTAGCTTAGCTGCACCTCCCGAGCTCCTTGCCGGCAAGGTTGTGCTCTTGTAATCATAGGGTTCCAAAAACACTAATCAATCCACCAAAGCAGGAGTAGGGTTTTACGCTTCATAGTGGCCCGAACCTGGGTAAAAACACTTGTGTGTTCTGTGGTTGTTGCTGCTCTTTGTGTGCTGCGAGCCCACAACGGAACCTAGAAGGGCGATTGCCCCTAGCCGAACAGCACTTGTCTTGCGTACCTTCGGGAGGGTGCCTCGGGAGGCAACCTCAGGAGGCCGCCTCGCGAGAGGGCCTCACGAGGCTCTCGGTGAAGTCGTGGCTGAGTCTTGCTTACCCGCTCCCTGAGGAGGGGTCCCCGGGAGGCCAGAACTTCGCGAGGGGTCTTGCTCGGGGTGCCCGCTGGTGGGCCACCTATTGGGCCTCCGCCAGGCATTGCATCCTGGGCCGCAGGCAGACAGGCCGAGATACCCTGGGTTCCACGGGCCCGACATACGCCCGCCGTGCTCCTTCTAGACACGCGGATCGCTTCCAGCGTTGGACTTGCGGGACGGCTTCTTGCAGTCGCACCAGGAGCCCGAAGAAGCTGGTTGGTAACACCTCCGCGGGCCATAGATTGACGCAGAGGTCTTGGAGCGCCGGCCTCGCCATTCGAAGAAGTTTTGCTAGTTGCTTCATCCAATGGTTGAGTAACTGCGGCTGCGACGATTCCTGGAACTGCTTCGAGAACGCCTTCTCCACCTCATGGCCCTCCAGCTGGCCGAAATGAAGGCCGGCATCCGCCGCACTCTTCGGGAGATCGGCGAAGACCTCTGCGGATCGCCACAGCTAGGTGAGCTCGACGAACCCTTTGCTGCCAAATAGACATTGAAGTAAATATGGCTTAGCCGCGGCTACCCACTACACTTGCTGGATCACCTGATGATCGGCTCGGCCCCGGGTTTGGAGCTTAGCATGGGACAGACGTAGCTTTCGCAGCTCCTCGCTCGTCTCTTTCTCCTTTTTCTCAAGGGAATCGCGTTCGAGATACACACCCTTGAGAGTCTCCTTGACCTCCAGGACCCGCGCCTGGTCTTTCCCCCTAGCCACCTTTTCGGCGGCTAGGTCCTTTTCTGCTTTGGCCGTAGCAGCTTTCTACTACTCGACCTATTGCCGAGCCATCAAGAGCTCGGCCTTGAGCCTCTCAAGCTCGGCCAAAACCGCTGTCATCAAACCAGTTCGGCATCAGTTTTTCAAACAACAAGTTATCCTTGTTCAAAATTAACTTCATAAAAAAAAACACGACGCATCGGTCGCTTACCTTGAGACTGCTCGACCTGCTTGTTCATCAGGTCGAGGTTCTTTTCAGACCTCTCAAGCTTTCGGCGCATCTCCGCAATCTCCTCGGAGGCGGAGCCTGGAGCCGAGGTTGAAGCCTGCATAAACAATTTCTAATGAGCCCCATGATCAATTTATTGACACTTAGGACACACATCCTGTCTTGTCAGTCCTGGGGGCTACTCTTTCCTCTGCTCCTATATTGTGACCCCAACACCGGTTTTTCAAACTGGCCCTGGGCTCGGGGGCTACTCACTGGGTAGGCCGTCTAAACGATGGGTAACATATGCCTTCGGACTGTTAAAACAAATGATAAATCTAAGCAGAGAAGGTCCCTTTTCTCAAAAGACAGAGGATTACGTCGAAGTTCGTCATGAGGCCCTTGAAGACCTCATGCATTCCGGCCTCTCCGGACCAGAATCCCTGTAGCACCATGCCAATCAACGCGCGGTGCTCTTCCTTGAGGGAGGAGCCTATCAAGGCTACCTCCATCTCTTCGGTCCACCCCGCGCTAGCCCGCCCTAGAGCGGGAGGTGAGGGTGGAAAGACCTCGGGCCCCAGCACCTGGGTGCTGGGTTCGTGGGTCTCCGGCTGTGGCGGTGGAGCCGGAGTAGACTCCTGCTGGGCCACTGATTGGCCCAGCCCTTGCTGGACAACCTCAGGGACCTCTTCCCCTTGGCCTTGCGGGGCCGAGGTGTCAACCTCGGCCATGACCACCTCTTCGACCCCCGTTGCGTCAACCTGAGGGGCCGGGGTCAACGTCACCTCGCCCTGCCCTTTTGGAGCCGAGGCAACACAATCCGGCGTCCCGCTGGTGGGCGGCAAACATGGAATGGGTCGATTCATCAAAGCCTGTCCCACTTAGCAGGAGAAGAATATGAACGTGCATATTGATCACCTACCGGTGTGGCAGTGTAGCCGACCTCGAAGCCAAGGTCTTTCCCGTCCTTAGGGATCTTTTCCTTGAGCAGCTTGAAGAGTCGCGTCCACATCCCGGCCTGGGAGGAGCGAAAGAAGTTGAGGACGGGTCCTACATCCTCCGATTTGTGCTCCCACATCGGGGTGGCCTGGAGTTGGAGCGGGAGGACGCGGTGATGGAGCATGATGTTGACCACGTCGGGCAGTTGGAGTTTCTTCCTAAGGGACCACCACTGGATCTTCTTGATTAGTGTCTCCGCCTCCTCTGGGCTTCCCCAGAGGACGCCCTTCTCCTTCCAGGACTTGAGCCTCCTTGGAGGCCCAGCCGAAAAGGCTGGGACCTCGGTCTGGCTGGCGGCAAGCGGCCCAGTGATGTAGAACCACTCGCGCAGCCAATCCTTGATGGTCTCGATGAAGGTGCCGTGGAACCAGTCAGCGCCCTGGTTCTTGCTGACCATGGCGCCTCCACACCCTGCCAGATCGGAGCCGCTGGACTTCGGCTTAACGCTGAAGATCTTCAGCCATAGGCTGAAGTGCGGCTCGATGCAGAGGAAGGCCTCGCACACCATGATGAAGGAGGCGAGGTGGAGGATGAAGTTCGGGGCCATGTAGTGGAAGTCGAGGCCGTAGTAGAACATCACCCCGCGCACGAATGGGTGCAGCGGGAACCCTAGGCCTCTGATGAGGTGAGGGATGAAGACTACTCGCTCCCCTGGGTTGGGAGTGGGCACCTGCTGGTCGGCGTCTGGAGCACGGGTGGCGACGTTGGCGGGGATATACCCCTCACTCCGCAGCTCTTTTGAAGCATGCCCTCCGTCACGATGGAGCCCCCCCCCCCCAGTGCCCTTTCAGGGTGTCGGCCATGGCTGGGTGGGAAAGCTCGGATGCGCAAAGGTGGGAAGTGGCAAGATTGGATCTGGGCGCTGGAGCTCGAGGAGGTAGAAGGCAGGGGAAATGGGAGCGTAACTACTGGCTCTATTAGCTTTTAACTCTTATAGGCTGCTGAAAGGCCAAGAGTCCCCCTTGCCACGCCGATAAAAATGCCACTCACCCCCACCAAAGATGTCGTTATACGCATGGGGGGAAACAAAATCTTGATGATATCCCTGAGAATACGGACATGATCCCCACCTCGATGGGACGTGACAGTAAAAAGGCAGCCTCGAACCGTGATTTGAGATAGGCAGTAACTGCCTGACCCATCGTGGGTAGCGCCGCTTCGATAAAGTTGTCAGGTTATGGGGAACTATTCATACCTGGGTAGCTAGCCTTCAAGGTTAAGTAAACTCACGACCCCGAATGAGGATAGAGCTCGGCTAAACCTCTTTTACAAGACACCACTCCTTGGAAGGGCGGTTAAAGAGATCTGGAATCGCGAAGGGGAACTCGTCTGTCAAACCAAGGACTTCGGATCCGAAGTTACCTCCGCTGAAGAGAACGTCCTCGGCGTAGAAGACCAATTCGGGGGCTACTGACGGTGTCCTGGACTAGGGGGTACCAACCTAGTTGGCCCATATTCCTCGGGCCGGACCAGTGGGCTCTCATTCTTGTCAAGATGGACTCCGGAAGATACACGCAGGAGAAGAGATCAAGACTGCATCTACCGAAAACTTGGCGCATACTCCAGGACTTCTCCTGCTGCCTCCTCGCCTAGATATCGATCTTGTAACCCTAGATACCCTATCTGGCGTGTATATAAGCCAAAGGGTTTAGCCCTTAGAGGGGACCTCAACACAATCTCATTCACCTAGCCTTAGGACTAGATCATACGATCTCGAGGTAGATCAAGTCTATACTTGATACTTCTCCATCAATATAAACAAGAGCAGGACATAGGGTTTCACCTCCATCAAGAGGGCCCGAACCTGGGTAAACATCATCTCCCTGTTCCTGTTACCATCCGTTCGAGATCCACAGCTCGGGACCCCCTACCCCGAGGTCTGCCGGTTTTTACACCGACAACTATCAAACATAAAAACCCTCCATGCGGGTAGATATTTTTGAGGGATGCAGGCGGGAGCGGGGGGGCGGGGGCAAACAGCATCGCAAACGGTCGAAACATAATAATCGTGTGCTATCAAACAGAATAACCCTCCAGGCGGGTAGATATTTTTGAGATTGTGAGGGAAGCCTCGTGGAGCCCAATCTACTGTGCTGATGTGGGTGACAGGGGCACGGGCGTGGCACACGGGTAGTCTGAGGGAACCGTGTGTGTTGCGTGGCCAAAAAAATGCGGGAAAGGGTCAGAACATGAACACACTTGCATGTGGACCAAATATATGTATGAAAAGGCTGGTTTGATGTTCAAATACCCAATGCACAACTTTGATGTGGCACCTGTCTCACAAAGCCCACATTATTGCTAGTCCGCCACCCCCCACCCCCCCCCCCACTTCATGTCGGCGGGAGGGGAATCCTAGCTATGAATGCATGCCCCCAAATAGCTAGGTCTGACATAGCACACCCTACCATAACACTAAACCTATAGGAGTCCATCATGGTCAAACCCCCCTTTCGCTTCCGGTCAAAGCTGGACCGTGTGCGGGCCCATAAATGTGTGCTTGTGGCGCGAGATGGGTGAGACCACATACGAACCACCTGCGAGTGGCCCAACTATATGTATGAAAAGGGTGGTGTGATATTTAAATACCCAATACACAACTTTGATGTGGCACATGTGCCTCGCAAATTAACCGGACATCCCCGACCCCACGGAGATTCAGGAAGTGCGAAGTAGGACCCCCCACACCCCACCCACCCACACACACACACACACTTTGAGTCGGTGGGAGGGGGCATCTCACCAAGACGTAGTGTAACACGGACCAAGAAGAATCCACCTTGGTCGTATAACCTCTCTCTTGTTGTCGGTCAAAGTGATGGACATCCACGCGACCCCACAGATATGGGCTAGCTCGCCGATAACGATGCAAGGGAGTAGTGCCCGAAGACAACCACTGCCTGCTGTGGCCCAAACATATGTATGGAAGTGTTGTGTGGTGTGGTTGAATAACCAATGCACAACATTGATGTGGCACGGTACCGTGCTTTGGAACCGGAAAGTCCCCACACGGAGCGAGGGTCCACGACGTGTTGTAGGATCGAAAGTATGTCTAGAGGGGGGTGATTAGACTACTTGACCAAATAAAACCTAACCTTTTCCCAATTTTAGTTGTGGGCAGATTTTAGCAATAGTACATGTCAAGCATCACCCTACACATGCAATTCTAAGAGTATAGCAGCGGAATGTAAGCAATTGCATATGTATGTAAAGGAGGGATTGGAGATTTCAAACGCAATGAAGACACGGTGGTTTTTGGCGTGGTTCCGATAGGTGGTGCTATCGTACGTCCACGTTGATGGAGACTTCAACCCACGAAGGGTAATGGCTGCGCGAGTCCACGGAGGGCTCCACCCACGAAGGGTCCACGAAGAAGCAACCTTGTCTATTCCACCATGGCTTACGTCCACGAAGGACTAGCCTCACTCGGGGTAGATCTTCATGAAGTAGGCAATCTCCTTGCCCTTACAAACTCTTGGTTCAACTCCACATCTGGTTGGAGGCTCCCAAGTGACACCTAACCAATCTAGGAGACACCACTCTCCAAAAGGTAATAGACAGTGTGTTGTTGATGAACTCCTTGCTCTTGTGCTTCAAATGATAGTCTTCCCAGCACTCAAACACTCCTCACAGATTTGGCTATGGTGGAAGAAAGATTTGAGTGGAAAGCAACTTGGGAAAGGCTAGAGATCAAAGTTCAAATGGTAGGAATGGAATATATTGATCTCAACACATGAGTAGGTGGTTCTCTCTCAGAAAATATATGGTGGAAGTGTAGGCACGTTCTGATGGCTCTCCTTACCGAGAAGGATGTGGTGGAGGGGTATATATAGCCTCCACACAAAATCCAACTGTTACACACTTTTGACCCAACTCGGTGGCACCGAAACGATAATCTCGGTAGCACCGAACTGTGTAAAAGAAATGAACTTTAGGAATCTCTGTGGGACCGATATGGACAACTCGGATGGACCGAAGTGCAATGGCTTAGGGCAATCCTCATCTCGGTGGCACCGATTGCATCAACTCGGTAGGACCGAAGTGAAGCAATAAGGCAACAGAGAGTTGGCAAGCCATCTCGGTGAGACCGATTTGCAAACTCGGTGAGACCGAAGTAAGTGCAAACGATTACAGAGAGTTGGCAAGGCCATCTCGGTGAGACCGAGATCCATTTCGGTGGATCCGATTTGTTAGGGTTTTGGCAGTGTCTAAGTCTTGGATGAACTCGGTGGGGCCGGGTAGGAAATATCGGTGGGGCCGAGTTGGACTTTAGGTTTAGGACATATTTGGGTAGAGAGAGTGGTTGAGGGTTTAGGAATACTGTCACTAAGCACTTGAGCAAAAAGACCATTAAGCAACACCTCATCCCCTTTTAATAGTATTGGCTTTCCTATGGACTCAATGTGATCTTGGATCACTAAACCAAAACTGTAGAGTCTTGATCTTTGCCAATCCTTGTCCTTAGCATTTTGAGGGGTCCACATCTCTAGTCCATGCCATGTCAATCATTGAACATCCTGAAATCTTAATCTTGAATGGACATTAGTTCAATGAGATATATGTTGTTATGAATTACCAAAACCACCAAGGGAGCAAATGTGCTTTCAATCTCCCCCTTTTTGGTAATTGATGACAACATATAGATCAAAGCTTCGACAAATGATTAACTTAATGAAATACATCGTCACTTTGAGAAGTATGTGATAAGCAAGAGCTCCCCCTAAATTTGTGCATTATTAAAAATTTGCGTTGGAATGCAAATGCACAATCGATTAGGCTCATGGGTCACTCTTCCATGTCACATACATCTTGGTGGAGCGCGCAAAATGATATGATTGGAAAGGTAAGCACGCATCACCAACATAAGTAATTGATCATACAAGATAATGGTAGAGATAAACATGGAATATCACAATAGGCATAATATGACCAATCAACATAGTAACTTACAGGCATAAATATCACACTGACACTGTAGCAAGCACACACATAACAAAGGTAGCAACACAAACAAATAAGTAGCAAGAACTCTCGAAAGAAAAAACCAAAACGCTCTCTCTCGAAGCCTATGATCTATACAAATTCTCCCCCTTTGGCCACAAGTACCAAAAAGATCGAATAGTATAGGACTAGTCGGCGCTCTAGGCACGGTCCTCCGAAGCTCCTGAAGGCGATCTTCTGCTGGCGGCTCCGGTGTGCGTAGATGGCGTGGAGAGGAGAGCGTCCACGAAAGCTTCTGGTGACGTCTGCTGGACTGGTGGAGTTGAGACCTGTGGTGGCACTGTGGCTGTGGCGGCTGGTGCAGATACTGTGGTCCGTGGATCCACTACTGGCACTGCAGCTGACCTGGCAGCCCTAGGCACTTCATCTTCACTGTCATCTGATCTGGCTTGCTTGACAGCATCTACATCTCCTTGCAGCTGTTCCACTGTGGTCCGAATCTCAGTCACCTTGACATCCAAATCATGAAATTTGGTCTCAATGATCCGCTCCAAACTAGCCTGGGTCTGGGTGAGGTTGGCCAGACTTCGTTCAATCCTCAGAGTGGCTTCAAGCAGATATTGCATTTGATCCTTTGGTGTCTTGAGATTGACTATTTGAGCATTGGGAGCTGCTGCTTCCTGAGCTGCTTTAGCTTCTTGGGCTTTGCGGATTTCCTCTTGAGCTTGTGCAGAAGTGGGATGCGAAGGATCCATCACTATAACGTTGTCCTCAAACTCTGGACGGAGTGGCAAATGCTCTCGGTCAAGAAGATACGTGCTGGTTCCAACCTTGGAATTGATCAACAGCTGAATATGTGGAGCATATCCGCACGATCTCTTCTGGTCTGCTGCAGTCCTCTTGATTGTCTCTACTATCAGGCTCATCACCTTGAATTTCTGAGGAGTATCAAATAAGTGCAGCAAGTTGATGGAGTGGCCACGAATCATCTTATCATCGCCTGACTTGGGTAACAAGGTGTACCTCAAGATTGTGTTCGAGGTGGCCAGTCCTGGTAGCAAATGCTTCACGGAACCAAGTTTATGAGTCTCTATATCCTTCTGAGGAATTGCCGTATACATGTTGGCCATGGAGTTGTGATCCATCTTGAGCTTGGCATATATGTCAATATCATCATCCTCTTCCTTGGGTGCACCAAGAAGATTTGCCCACTCAGAGATGGTAGACTGGTACCTAATACCCTCTGTCATCCACACTATTCTGCCATCCGGATAGAAATGAGCAGTGGAGTAAAACTGCATGATCATCTCATCATTACACTTAGTCAATTTCTTTCCAACGAATTCATCAACTCCTGCAATTCTGAAACTCTCATGGACGTGGGGAAAATAGTCCTCATTCTCATCGATGTATTCCCAGTCCACCCACTTCATGTCACTGACTATGGGCTTTTTGTCAAGCAAAATTGTCTCATAAAAATCTTGTTGCTCTCGAGTGTGAAAGCGTTAATCACACGCTGTCCTTCTCCTGATAGCATAGGGATCTGACTGTCTCCACTGACGCAGTCCTTTATCCTTTCTCAGCATCATGTTTTCTGCTACTGGGTGTGCGTTGTCATGGTCTGGAATCTTTGGCTTCAACTTTCTGAGCACTAGAGGCTCTTCATCAACAGTTGACTCTGGCACTGGGGCCTTGTTCTTCTCTGTAGCTGATATGTTTCTGGTTGACCTCTTGGGTGGTGATGCCTTTGGCTTGGACTTGGGAGGGGCAGCAGTCTTGATTGCATCAGACATGAGCTTCTGAGCTTTTGCAGGGGGTGCAGCAGCTGGCTCATCCTCCTCCTCTTCCTCCTCATCAATCATCATGGAGGGTCTGCTAATCACACGGGCAGTAGTTTTCCTTATCCTCTTCTTCTTGGCACCTGCAGCTGCCTCACTAGGCTCTTCAAGAGTGAATTGTATGAACTGTTTTGGCACTTTCCTTACAGTTGTTCTCGCTTTGACAGATGTAGGCTTGGTGCTGTACTCCTTAGCAAGCACAACTCTTTTCTTCTTAGATACAGCTTCACTTGCAACAAAATCCTCATCCTCACTGTCAGAGGTTTTCTTCTTCCTTGTTCTGGTTGCAGCTTTTGGAAGATCTGGAGAGCTCCTCTCTCCCTCATAGAAACTCTCATTATGGCTTGACCCTTCACTCATCTCTGCCTGCTGTTCAGACCTGTTCTGACTGTCACTGCCACTAGACATCTTGCTGAGCTGACCCTGTGAATAGATGGGTATGGGTAGAGTAGATGAGTCATCACAAAAAGCAAATTGTTTTTCATAAAATGAGTTCAAACTTTAGTTCTAGGTTTTCACAGAATGCAGTTCGGATGGACCGAGTTGATAATCTCGGTGACACCGAAGTACACTACAGAGACCTGGCACGCCACTTCGGTCAGACCGAGATGGGTTTCGGTGGCTCCGAGATGCTAGGGTTTCACTGAGACGTTACTTTCGGTCTCACCGATTCGCACAACTCGGTGGCACCGAGATGTACTAGTGCTATGGCCAGAGACCAAATCGGTGGTACCGAAAATGTCGAATCGGTCGGTCCGAGATGCATTCGGCGGAAACCTAACCCTAATTTTTTTGCTCGAATCTTGTTCTTATGAACTAATCTGGTGGAAAGAGTATTGCATTCGTGGCAAGATACATGGCATTCCTATCGTGCATTGAATCGGAAAAGGAAGCACGAAAGGGATTGAATCTCACCCTAACTTGGTGGAGATCCTCTATGGCGGCAACGGCGGTGGAGATTACCGTTGACGGCGACGGAATCCTACGGCGAGGGCGCGCTGGAGACGACAGCGAAGTCCGAAGACGCGGGCGACGGCAGCGACGGGGAGCGGGAACGAGTGGGGTCGAGAAATTTCAACCGTTCGGTCCGCGCGATATATATACCCGTACGCTATCGGTGGCGCCGAGTTGAACAACTCGGTGGCACCGATATGTGTAACTGCACGCAGTATAGCACATCGGTGGCTCCGAAATGGTTCAATTCGGTAGCACCGAGATGAAAACCTAGATCAATCTAAGTGATTTCGGTTGGACCGAGTTGGAGTGAGTTGGTTCGGCCGAAATCAATTAGAAGGTTTTGGAGGTTCAACCCTTTCAGATCGGTGGCTCCGAGTGCTCCTCGCCCGGAGGGTCCGAAAAAGACTTGTTCAATTTTTGTGATGCAGCAAGAATAGAATTTGAGACAAGAAAGCATAGATAGCTATTGAAGGTTCTTAGGCATTCTTGTACATCCACTTGGCCAGAAAAACCAAGACAATCAAAACAACAAATGGATGTCCTCGAATGATGAAATAGTGCAAACCAACATGCTCACATAATAAGATTGCAAATGAAATATGTGTTAGACATGCACAACCAATTCTAGGATCTATCAAGCAATGGCGATGACTAGGTCATCTATATATGAGTATATTGACTTAGGAGCCAAATGAGAACATTTGATCATAGGTCATACTCATCATTTAAGCACAAGTGGGGTTACCACTTTTACATAAAGCATTAATTTGTTCACACCATTAGAATTGCTTTAGCTCAATTGTTTAGAGCAAAGCTCCCCCTAGATGTGATATCCCCCCTAAGAGGGATGAACTAACCTTAAGTTTTGTCGATGATGACTTCATGTAGATGTTGAAGATGTGGATGCTCAATGTTGATGTAGACCATCAAAAGTTGGGAGCAATCCTTTGGAGTTTTGTGCTTTCAATACCTACATGGGTTAGTCCCACACAAGGAACATACAAGGATATCCATAGACATAGAGTGAAATACACATATGATGATGTCCATGAATACATTGATTACCTTGTCCCTTGCCTTACCAACAACAGGGTTTGTGACTCCATGAACTAGTGCAAAATGTGGAAGTTGGTTGCACAAGTCCTTGCCATAAATATATTGATCTCAACACATGAGTAGGTGGTTCTCTCTCAGAAAATATATGGTGG
The DNA here is from genome assembly GCA_039707655.1 of Elymus sibiricus. Taxonomy (NCBI): domain Eukaryota; kingdom Viridiplantae; phylum Streptophyta; class Magnoliopsida; order Poales; family Poaceae; genus Elymus; species Elymus sibiricus. The sequence goes on from CM077664.1 coordinate 163,092,919, forward strand.
AAGTGTAGGCACGTTCTGATGGCTCTCCTTACTGAGAAGGATGTGGTGGAGGGGTATATATAGCCTCCACACAAAATCCAACCGTTACACACTTTTGACCCAACTCGGTGGCACCGAAACGATAATCTCGGTAGCACCGAACTGTGTAAAAGATATGAACTTTAGGAATCTCGGTGGGACCGATATGGACAACTCGGATGGACCGAAGTGCAATGGCTTAGGGCAATCCTCATCTCGGTGGCACCGATTGCATCAACTCGGTAGGACCGAAGTGAAGCAATAAGGCAACAGAGAGTTGGCAAGCCATCTCGGTGAGACCGATTTGCAAACTCGGTGAGACCGAAGTAAGAGCAAACGATTATAGAGAGTTGGCAAGGCCATCTCGGTGAGACCGAGATCCATTTCGGTGGATCCGATTTGTTAGGGTTTGGCAGTGGCTAAGTCTTGGATGAACTCGGTGGGGCCGGGTAGGAAATATCGATGGGGCCGAGTTGGACTTTAGGTTTAGGACATATTTAGGTAGAGAGAGTGGTTGAGGGTTTAGGAATATTGTCACTAAGCACTTGAGAAAAAAGACCATTAAGCAACACCTCATCCCCTTTTAATAGTATTGGCTTTCCTATGGACTCAATGTGATCTTGGATCACTAAACCAAAAATGTAGAGTCTTGATCTTTGCCAATCCTTGTCCTTAGCATTTTGAGGGGTCCACATCTCTAGTCCATGCCATGCTAATCATTGAACATCTTGAAATCTTAATCTTGAATGGACATTAGTTCAATGAGATATATGTTGTTATGAATTACCAAAACCACCAAGGGAGCAAATGTGCTTTCACGTGTACTATGTATGTCACCCCACTTCGAGCCGGTGACGGGGATTCATGCGTACGCATGCGCTGAAACGTAGGTCTCGAATCTCATCACCATGACCTACTACACGGTAACACGAACCAAAGAAGAAGAATCCACCCTCGTAACCTCTCTTGATGCCGGTCGAAGTGATGGACGTCCACACGGGCCCATGAATATATAGGCTTGCCGCCGATAACCACGTGAGGAGAGTACTATCCGAAGACAACCACTGCATGCATGTGTCCCAAACATATCACTACAAAAAAAAGACACATCCATGACATTATGGCCTGAACGAAAACTTTTTCTGTCATGGTTGTGACACTTCTATGACAATAATTATGACAAAAACACGTATCATCATAGATGTGGTGGGCTCCTACTTCTATGACAAAAAATTATGACTGAAAATGGGCTTTTCGTCCTGGGCGGGCCAGAGACGCACCTGCATGACATTCTTTGGGCCGTCCATGACGTAAAAAATCATGGTAGAAGTGAGGGCGAGGAAATTTTCGGGGAGTTCCCGGTTACGGTGGGTGGTCTGGGCCGAGCGATGCAGTGTGGTTTGCGCATTTATCTCGTACGCACGCGTGTGTGCGAGGTGTTCGCTAACTGAACCCGAGCGAGGCTTTCACTTACTGAACCCGAGCAATCGATCGATCCCTCGCACAACTACACGTACTGAACACGAGCGATCGATCCCACTGCGTACTGAAGCCGAGCGATCCCTTCGCTGCTAACTGAACCCGAGTGATCCCTTTGCTGCTAACTGAACCCGAGCGATTCCTTCGCTGCTAACTGAATTCAATCGATCCTTCTCGCTGCATACTGAAGCCGATCGAGCCCCCATGCAAGACATAGCCAGCCGGTGTTGGGTTGCCTCTCGATGAACAGTGCAAGTTGCTGCCGCGCGTGCGATACACATAGACACGAGTCGAGACGCATCGATCGAGCCAGTTGGTTGGCTATGGATAAACAGTTCCCGTTGCTGCCGCCCGCTTGTATGCCCCACCCCAGCTGGTGGGAGTTGAATGAAGAGGACCCCGGCCGTGTAGGCGGTTGGCGCTGGATGAGCAGGACCCCAAGGAGGCCGTGCCGCGGTACGCCATACTCCAGCCCATTGGGGGTGGATGAACAGGACCCCATGGAGGCTGGATGAACAGTAGCCGATGGAGGCTGGAGGAAGTCGACGGTGGATGGATAGTAGCTGGTGGAGGCTGGAGGAGGTCGACCGTGGATGAACAGTAGCCCGTGGAGTCCTGTTTTGCGGTACGCCACACCCCTCCCGATCAATAGGACCCCCGTTTCAACCGTAGGCGCTCGATGTGAAGTCCGTTTCCTCCGTTTTGCGGTACGCCACACCCCTCCCGTCAATAGGACCCCCGTTTTGACCGTAGGCGCTCGATAAGAAGTCTGTTTCCTCCATTTTGTGGTACACCACACCCCTCCTGATCAACAAGACCCCGTTTCGACCGTAGGCGCTCGAACAGAAGTTTGTTTCCTCCGTTTTGTGGTACGCAAGACCCCCAGCCGAAAGGCCCCATTTAGATCGTAGGCGGTCGAACAGAAGGCCGTTTCCTCTGTTTTGTGGTACGCCAGACGCCAAGTTGATGAACAGGACCCCGTTTCGGCTGTTTCGTCCAAGCCGGTTGGCTCCCGATGAACAGGACGAGTTCTTTCCGACCCAGTCGCTTGGCTCCCGATGAACACAACGTTGTTTCCTCTGTTCCGACCCAGCCGGTTCGCTGCCGATGAACATGACGCCGTTGCTGCCATCCGTTGCCTCTCCATGTACACGAGCCCTGGCCGTACGTATGCGCGAGTACGCTTTCCAGACCCCGCCCGTATGTACATACGTGGCCATATTCTTTGCTGTGTGGCTGTAAGTACGTGTACACGATTTAGACGGGACTATCTGAACTGCTACGTCGGGGGCTCAACTACGGCACGTGCCACTACTTACTCGGCCACGGTTCATCATTGCAGAGAGACCGATCAACCAGTATGTACGTACACGTTCACGACCAGACAGACAACGCTACGTATGCTTCGACCGGGTGGGTCCCTGCTGTCAGGGAGGATAAGGAGGCACTTCCTTTAGTGCGAAGATATAGCAGGTAGGTCCCAGCTGTCAGGCGGACGAATCATTTTTTTTTGCGCGTAATAAGGAGGCATTTCCTTGCGTCCGAAGATGTAGCTGGTGGGTCGAGCTGTCAGCCTCACCACGTACAGTCCTCTTCCGATGGCTGTCGTTCATTGACCACGTTGACTACGCTGCGCCTAGAGCACCAAAGCGGTGGACGACGGCGAGGTCTAGGAAGGGAACGATGTGGAGCCGGGGAAGATGCGGCAGTGGATGCCCACTTGGAGGGGAGTATGAGGGTTGACTGGTTCGGCTATGGTGTGAGACTGTCGTCGCCGGAGAATAACAGGGGATGTGGGTGAGTAGAGGGAAGGCCTGGCCAGCGGTGGGAGTAGGGTGGGGCGGTGAGGCCTGCGCGGCAGCATAGCCAGCCACGGGAGGCAGCAGCGGGCGGTCCCGCCGGCGCTGGTTTGGGCGGCTGGAGCAAGAAGATCAGAGATTGAAGAAGCGGCACGGCCGTTGGACAAACATCCAATGGTCACTGCTGCTAGAATCGTTTGTTGACTAAGTTGACAAAGCCCTGCATACGGGTCAACTTACTAGGCCCAAAAGTCAGCCTCCAAATAAGGAGGGTCCCAGTTTGCAAGGGGAGGAATCATTTTTCTTGCGCGTAATAAGGAGGCAGTTCCTTGCGTGCGACCATGGACCTCTTGGGTCCCAGCTCTCAGCCTCTCCACGTACAGTCCTGTTCCGATGGCTGTCGTTCGTTGACCGCATTGACGACGTCGTGCCGAGATCACCAAGGCGGTGGACGAAGACGAGGCCTAGGAAGGCAACGACCCGGAGCTGGGGAAGACGCGACAGTGGTTGCCCACACAGAGGGGAGTACGAGGGTTTACTGGTTCGGCTGCGGTGTGAAGCTGCCGTCGCCGGAGAATAACAGGACGTGTGGGTGAGTAGATGGATGTCCTAGCCAACTATGGGAGTAGGGTGGGGTGATGAGGCCTGCGCGGCAGCACAGCCGGCCACGGGTGGCGGGAGCAGGCGGTCCCGCCGGCGCTGGTTTGGGCGGTTGGAGCAAGAAGATCAGAGATTGAAGAAGCAACATGGCCGTTGGATTAGCATCCAACGGTCACTGCTGCTAGAATCGTTTGTTGACAATAAGTTGACAAAGCCCTGCGTACGCGTCAACTTAGTAGGCCCACAAGTCAGCATAACATCTGTGGCGGATAGCATATAGCTCATTTGCTATTTTTCCTAAATTTACAGACCAATTGCTAATTATTACGTAATTTATTGCAGCCCATATTATATTTTTAGAATACCTGACCATTTTGTCCAAGGACAGGATTAAAAATTTCAACGATATTGCATTGAAATTGCCGAACTATTTTTAATCCCGAAATTTCGAGCCCGATAATAACTAAATTTAAAATATATTTAAATTATGTTAAAATCCAATGAAATTTGAAATATCAAAAAATAAAATAAAATTCGCAATTTGAAACTAAGTTCCCATTTTCTTTGTTTTTATATATATACAACCCATTTCATATTACTTATATGATTTATAGCCCTTTTTTGTCTGGGCAGGCCGAATGTATCCCTCGTCGTCTTGAAAGATTTGCAGCCCAGCAGGACGGAAAAAAAGCAATCGGCTTGTGTACGCTATTATACGAAAAAAAGGTGGGCTAGTCATTTTCACTGAGAAAAAAAAAACAGCTGGGCTCGTCATGTTGTAAAAAAAAAACCTGGGCTACACGAGGCACAGACACCGCACAGCCCAGTTGATAACCTACTCCGTCTCAACAACAACAACAAAACTGCTCAAGCAACTGGGTCCCACGTTTCAGCCGCTCCATGTGCAATTGTCTCGTACGTTGACAATGTCGTAGGTCCCAGATGTCACCAAACTAATAGGAGGAAGCATTTTTTTTTCATGTAATAAGGAGGAGCTTCCTTGCATGCGAAGATCTAGTTGGTGGGTCCCAGCTGCCAGGGAGTGGAATCATTTTTCTTCCACGTAATAAGGAGGCAGTTCCTTGCGTGCGACCATGGACCTCGTGGGCCCAAGCTGTCAGCCTGTCCAAGTATAGTCCACTTCCAATGGTTGTCGTTCGTTGACCACGTTTACAACGCCGTGCCGAGAGCACCAAGGCGGTGGACGATGGCGAGGCCTAGGGAGGGAACGACCCGGAGCCGGGGAAGACTCGGTAGTGGATGCCCACGCGGAGGGGAATACAAGGGCTTACTGGCTCGGCTACGGTGTGAGGCTGCCGTCGCTGGAGAATAATAGGAGGTGTGGGTCAGTAGAGGGATGGCCTGGCAAGCGATTGGAGTAGGGTGGGGCGGTGAGGCGATGAGGCCTGCGCGGCAGCATAGCCGGCCACGGGAGGCGTGTGGCACCCCGGCTCAGAGAACCGGTTTACCAGTGTTTCCATCCCAGAGATCATGTCCTCTGGAAACACACAACAACTTGGAACAGAACAGAACAGAACTTTATTAAGATATCTCGAGTACAAGCTCATAATTTACATCGATAGCGAGGCCGGAAGCACTGCAGGTGCTGAGAACAATATCCACATTATTTATGGAACATGGCAGGGCCTCGATACTACTGGGTAGACTACAGCGTAGCGGAACATAGCACGGGAAACTCCATCCACAGGGACACTGCTGTGGACACGACCTAGTTAGCGTAGCACAAACCTTCGGGACCTCCGTCCTCGGCTTCTCCTGCATCTGGCATGATACGCCAGGTGAGTACTTGGAATGTACTCGCAAGCTCATGGCAACCAAAACAATGCAGCAAACAAGAGCATGGCAATTAACAAGTTAAAAGATTAGGTTGCTCACTTACTGGTACCCAGTACCAACTTACTCTCATCCGGGTTGTCCCACAACCCTCGGAATGCTCACAATCCACAGAGCACTTCCGAACATAAGACAAGTTCTTCCATCATTATTATCATTATGGTTGACCATCCTAGAGAGGCCTAAACGGACTGTCCATTACCGTGGACACGGCTATTCGAATAGGTTTTACACTCTGCAGAGGTTGCGCACTTTACCCACACTATGGAGTACCTGGCCTCGTGATCCCATTCGGGTGGACCGGTGGTGCTCCAACAAAACCTGCCTGTCCCGTGACCCCTCTTTCGTACCACCGACAATCATACCTTCCCAGGGTCATGTCCTGGGTGGCCCCTGTGTCACCCCGTGACACCTGCCACCATCGTGGCCAAACAATCTGTCCCAAACGGGGACGCCGGCAAAATAACTCAACTGGGCTCACAGGATTATGGTCGTCTACCTGATCAGGGTAGCACGCACGCATAACCCTCCCTAGTTTGGTGGTACCGATAAAAGAGCACAAAGCCAGACCAAGTCAAGGCCGTCCCATACCGCCAAATGTGGCTACACGGAAAAGTCCGGGTAGGTGGCTCTTGATCAACCAACTAAGTTTAATATAGCCAAGCATTTAACCAGTATGGATATTTAATTGCAAGTAAATTATCATGGCAGTAGCTATGTATTTAAATGAATTACTATGGATTATCACATATAAGAATAATGCATGAAATTCAATTAAATAACCAACTCTATTGAAATGCTTCATGCAATGGATGACATGGCTTGCCTTCCTCTGTTGGGTTGTCCACAAACTCCTGGGCTTCAAATCCAAAGTTATTGAAAATGTCACATGCTACTGTTTTGAGCACCAGAAATTCTGTGAACATGGGAAAAATACCAAATTTGGCCAGAAAATAGAGGAGCTCAAGACAAACCAGATGCAAAAAGAATCAATTGATTTGGACTTATGGTTTAAAAGTTATGAACGGTCAAAGTTCTGGTCAAAATCTGGAATTAAACAGAAAATAGAAATTCTCTCAGGGGGGCACGTCGAAGACGTATTTCACCCAGGCGTCTCCACTTACCGCTTCGGTGTGTGGCTGACGAGCGGGCCCCGTGGTCAGGTTTAAAAGGTAGAGGGGAGGGAACAAAGACGGCGGAGCTCCGGCGACGCTCGCCGGCGATATGGATGGCGGCGAGGTAGGGAGAGAGTGGAGATGGAACGAGCTCACCGAGGCGAACACGCACGTACCCGAGGATTGGCGAACGGTGGCCGAACGGCGTCGTCCCCTTCTTCTCCGGCGGCGGCAGCTCTCGGGGGTCGTCGGAGACGGCGAATCCGGTAGCGATTCGACCGGGCAAGGGCTTGGGCGTGACTAGTGGAGCGAGCTGAGCTCGATGGTGAAGTCAGTGGAGCTCGGGGAGGAGTGAATCGGCGGGGAGGCAGAGCTCGGGTGGCGGCGGATCTCCGGCGAGGTTCGAGGCCAGAGGGCCTCTCGGCCGTGGCTCGGGCTCGGGGAGGACGATTGGGAGGAGGAGGAGTGGGTTTATGAGCTCGGGAGAGGCCGGGGAGGGGTATTTATAGGAGGAGGCGAGCTCAGGCGATCTCTCTGGAATGGCCGGGACTCGGGCCACGTCGCCGGCGTCGCGACGTTGAGCTGGCTGGCCGGGAGCGGGCGACGAGATGGGAGAGGGCGGGGAGGAGTAATGGCGGGTAGTGGAGGCTAGCGGAGGAAGACGACGCGCCGCACGCCACAGTGCCGGCACGGGCGGCACAGTGCCCGCGCGCGTGGCGGCCGGCGAGGGCGATTCCGGCGAGGGGAGGCTTTGGGAGAGGAGTACGTGGACGGCATCGACGATGTCGGCACACCCAGACACCGAGTGACAGCACGGGACGGCCGGAATGACCACACCCGAGGCTGGCGAGGTGCAGAGCGCGAGATTTGGCGTGCCAGTGCCGTGCTCACCATGGGCATTGGTGTCTAGAGGCCTCGCGAGCCTGGCATTTCTTGTCTGGCACGTCGACCCTCGATCACTTAGCCTCTCTACGCCTCTGGTTCGACTAGGTTCACTCTGAACCGAAGTGTAGCTTCAGCTACAGTCTCTGACAAAAAAATTGAGAGAGATCTAGAGGAGACATGAGCTGGGGATGGAGCCAAAGGAGATGTCTGGGGTGTTCTTCTTTGGAAGGACTATGATCTGGCCAAGTTTGAGAAGATTTGATCAAGATTTGGATATAGTTCATGTACAAGTGCTCTACTGAACCAGAAACAGAGATGAGCTTGATGCACTCATCTGGTTAATCTCCTGGGGCTGAAATTTGGTGTGGCAGGGTTATTTGGTGAGGAGAAGATGCCATAAAAATTTCAGCTCAATTGGATACCTCTAGCTGGTACTTCCTTCACAGAGGTTCCAACTAAACAGTAACTTGGCAGAATATTGCTGGTGAAAATTTGTACTGGACAAGATGAGATTTTTGGATATTGTGGAAAGATAGGTTCCCTATTATCTCAGGGAATTTTCTTGGAATTAATTGAGTAGGGAAAATATGAGCTCCTTCACAAATGATCAGTACTGTCCAGAGAGCAAATGGAGTTTTCTGGACAAAATTTTGTACTAGACCATGATATGTTTTTGAAGATTGTGGGATTAGATGATGACAAGAAGGTCTGGGATTAATTTGGGATTTTTCTGATCACCAGAACTATAGGTTGCTTTGTAACCCATAGTGATGACAGATTTTCCCAAAAGAAGAAAATGAATTTTTGGGAAGAATAAGGAATTGGAAATTGATCCAGATGGTGAGTGACAAGGTTTTGGAAAGATGTTGAGGGCTTTGGATCACTGAGGGAAATTCATAAGTCCAAAGTCAACTGAAAAGGTTCAAAAAACCATCCAAAATGCAAATAAAGCCAGAAAGATTTCGAAAACAAAAGGTTGCCAAAAACCAGGGTGTCACAAACCTACCCCCCTTAGAAAGAATCTCGTCCTCGAGATTCGGTTGCTCAGGGAACAAGTGTGGATAGGCTGATCTCAGAAAATCCTCTCTTTCCCAGGTAGCCTCTTCCTCAGTATGATGATCCCACAATACCTTATAAAATCTGATTATCTTACTCCTGGTGGTTCTTTCCATCTCATCCAATATTCTGACAGGTCTTTCCTCGTATGTCAGGTCTTTGGTCAATTCCAGCTCACTCATATCTGCTTGCTTGATCGGGGGTGCAATTCACTTTCTCAGCTGTGATATGTGGAAGACGTCGTGAACGTCCGACAACTCTGGGGGTAACTCTAGCTGATATGCTACTCTGCCTCTTCTAGCCATCACTGGAAAAGTTCCGATATACCTCGGTGCAAGCTTTCCTCGGGTGTGAAACCTTTTTATTCCTTTCATGGGGGTAACTCGGAGATAGGCATATTCTCCGGGCTCAAAAGTTACTTCCCGATGCTTTGGGTCATAATAGCTCTTTTGACGGGACTTGGCTGCTCGAAGACGCTCCTGGATATCCTTGACTTGTCTCTCAGCCTCGAGCATCAAATCTGTGCCGAAGATACGGCTGTCTCCTGTCTGGGACCAATTCAAAGGAGTGCGGCATTTCCGTCCGTACAGAGCTTCAAACGGTGACATCTTGAGACTTGACTGATAGCTGTTATTGTAGGAGAATTCTGCATAGGGTAGACTATCCTCCAATTTGGGTCCATGGGCGAGAGCACAGGACCGAAGAATATCTTCCACTATCTGATTCACGCGTTCGGTCTGCCCATCTGTCTGTGGGTGATATGCTGTACTATGCCTTAGCACAGTTCCCAGGGCTTGATGCAGTCGTAGCCAGAATGCTGAAGTGAACAGGGAGCCTCTATCTGACGTGATAGATTTGGGTACTCCATGAAGGCTGACTATCCGGGACATGTAGAGCTGTGCGAGCTGATTCGCGTTGAAAGTGGTCTTTACCGGAAGGAAGTGAGCCACTTTCGTAAGTATATCCACGATGACCCAGATAGCATCATGGTCTCTTATGGACTTGGGTAGTCCGACAATGAAGTCCATGCATATGTCATCCCATTTCCACTGGGGAACTGGTAAAGGTTGCAGTAGCCCAACGGGTTTCTGATGTTCAGCCTTGACTCTGTTGCAGATGTCACAACAGGCGACATAGTATGCTATGTCTCTTCTCATTCCTGGCCACCAAAAGGTTTCTCGCAAGTCCTGGTACATTTTTGTTCCTCCCGGATGGATAGAATATGCAGATTCATGTGCCTCTCTGAGTATTTGCTGTCTCAAGCTGTCTTGATCAGGCACACATATTCGGTTCTCAAACCATACAGTGTCCTGGTCATCAATTCGAAAGGACTTGGCCTTTCCTAGCGGAATGCGCTCTCTGATCTCTTGTATTTCTTGGTCTGAGTTCTGAGCTGCCTTAATTTCTTCCATAAGTGTCGGAGTAATTTCCATTGTATCCGGGCTAGTTGGGCCGCATAACACCATATTCAACTTGGCAAATTCTTCTCACAGCCTCGGATGCATTCCCTCCATGAGTGCATTCAGGGTACCTTGCTTTCTGCTGAGGGCATCGACGACCACATTGGCTTTTCCCGGATGATAATTAATCCCAAGGTCATAATCCTTGACCAATTCCAGCCATCTTCTCTGTCTGAGATTCAAATCAGGCTGAGTGAAAATATACTTGAGACTCTTGTGGTCCGTGTATATTTCACATCGCTGCCCAATGAGATAATGCCTCCAAATCTTCAATGCATGAATCACGGCTGCCAGTTCCAAATCATGAGTGGGATAGTTCTCTTCATGAGGTCGTAGCTGTCTGGATGCATAGGCTACAACCTTTCCTTCTTGCATTAGCACGCAGCCGATTCCACGCCTGGAAGCATCGCAATATATGTCGAAGCTCTTGTGGATGTCTGGAAGAACTAAGACAGGGGCGGTGGTTAGCCTCGTCTTCAGCTCCATGAAACTGCTGTCATATTCTTCTGTCTAGGCAAATTTGCGGTTCTACTTCAGCAATTTTGTCAATGGCTTGGCTATTTTTGAGAAGCCTTCAATGAAGCGACGGTAGTAGCCTGCCAATCCCAGAAAGCTACGGACTTCCATTACCGTGACTGGGGTCTTCCAGTTTAATACAGCGGTCACTTTGCTGGGGTCGACAGCCACACCTTGTTCTGACAGAATATGTCCCAGAAATCCCACCTCTCTTAGCCAAAATTCGCATTTGCTGAATTTGGCGTACAAGCGATGGGTCCTTAGTCTTTCCAGGACAGTACGGAGATGTTGCGTGTGCTCCTCTTCATCTTTGGAGTAGATGAGAATATCATCGATGAAGACTACCACAAATTTGTCCAGAAAGTCCATGAAGACCTTGTTCATCATGCTCATTAAATATGCTGGAGCATTTGTCAGCCCGAATGACATGACTGTAAATTCATACAGACCATATCTGGTGGTAAAGGCTGTCTTGGGGATATCCTCTTTTCTGATTTTTAGCTGATGATACCCCGTTCGGAGGTCAATCTTAGAAAATACCCGGGCTCCGTTCAACTGGTCGAACAAGTCATCAATGCGGGGGAGAGGATATTTATTTTTGATGGTGACCTCAGTCAGCTGGCGGTAGTCCATGCACAATCGTAGGCTGCCATCCTTCTTCATGACAAACAGCACAGGTGATCCCCACGGTGAAGTGCTTGGACGAATATACCCTTTTTGCAATAATTCATCCAACTGTTTCTTGAGTTCCACCAGCTCTGGGGAAGGCATGCGGTAGTACTTCTTGTAAATTGGAGCAGTTCCGGGAACAACATCAATAGCAAACTCTAGTTCCCGATCAGGTGGCATTCCCGGTACCTCTTCTGGAAATACGTCCGGGAATTCACTGACTACCGGAATCAGACTTATGTCTGTAGCTGTGGCTTTGAATGCCATTCCTTTCTTTGACATCACTCTGCTAGCAGTGAATTGCACTGTTTGGCCTGCCGGGTTAACCAGTGTCACCTTCCTGGTGGCACAGTTGATACACACCTGGTGTGGTACCAACCAATCCATTCCCAGTATTATATCCAGTCCAGGGGATTCAATGGCAACAAGAGTAGCTGGAAACTTTACATCGTGTATCAAAATTTCCAGATTCTTGTATATCACATTTGTTCTAAGCATGGAGCCAGGGGATTGTACCACCATGATTTTGTCCAAAAGAGAAGGAGAAAATTTGTGCAAGGTGGCAAAACTCCGCGAAATAAACGAATGAGAAGCCCCAGAGTCAAATAAAATTATTGCAGGTATGTTGTTAACAGAAAACATACCAAGGACCACATCTGGTGCTTCGCGGGCTTCTTCAGCGGAGATATGATGGACTTGGCCATGGTAGAAGTTCATATTGGGGCGGCGTCCAACATTGTTGACTTGTGGCTTGAAGTCGAATGGTGGCTTCCCATTTCTTGCGGGGCATTGCTTGGAGTAGTGCCCGCTCTGGCCGCAAGTGAAGCATGTGTTGTTGCGGCGGCAATCCTCCAGCATTGGCTGTTTGCCGAAGGTCTTATCCAGGCTGACAAGCTTGTTGTTGTTGTTGCCATTGTTCCATGCAGGCTTGTATTCAGACGAACTTGGTTGCCAAATACGCGGCTTCTGCACAAACTGCTCACGGTTGTCCTTCTTGGGTTCAATCTTCCGCTTGTGATCATTATATCTTGACTTAAGCTCTCGTTCATCTATGAAGGCCTTGTTCACCAAAGTCTGGAAGTCAGGAAAGTCCAGCATGCAAAGCTGACAACGGAGGGTATGATTCAGCCCTCCGAGGAATCGGTCAATCTTCCTTTCTTCGGTGGACATGTCATGGGTAGAGTACCGTGCCAGATTATTGAATTTGTTCAGATACTCACCTACTGACATATTCCCTTGAGTAAGAGCAAGAAATTCCCTTTGCTTCACCTTCATTATGCCAGTAGGAATATGATACTTGCGGAATACCTCTTTGAATTTCTCCCAAGAAATATCCTCTCCAGAAGGCCATAACATTTTTGTATTGTCCCACCATATGGCTGCTGGTCCCTCCAGGTAGTGAGTGACGAAAGGAACCTTATTCGCCTCATCACAGCGGGCTATGTCCAATTTCTTTTCCATAGTCCTCAGCCAGTCATCGGCTTCCATCGGATCCACAGCTTGACCAAAACTGGCTGGCTTTGTCCGCTAAAAATCAGACAGCTTAGAGTGCGTACCATTATGGTTGTTCTGACCTACCATAGTCTGCATACTTTTCAGAAATTCCATCAGATCTTGGTTTCCTTTCTCTTCAAACATCCTCATAATCTGATCAGTGGTAGGTGACTGTGGTGGTGGAGGTGGTAAATCTTCTGGTGGCTGTCCTGCCTATCTGGCGGATCGATGAACGGGAGTTCCATCGCCGCCTTGAGTACTACACCTCTTCATCCTAAATTTTGTTCCCATTGCAAAATACCGAATCGATGAGGAAAAGCAGGGTAGTATGACACCAGAAAAGATGCCAAATAAAAAGAGCGAATAAATAAAGCAACGTAATTATACAAGCCAACCCAACATCATACATGACAAGCTAGTAGGGGAGTGATCATGACTAGACTGCTCAGACGGCAGTTGACATATGCAGGGATGCTATGATGCACGCACTGAAACTCAAGCCTCCGCTCTAGTGACGCCGGTGGCACGAACACTGATAGACTGAAGACTCCTCGTCATCTGACTCTGACTCGGAATCTGAGCTAATGATGTGCACCTCGGCCTCCGGATCAAAGGAAACACGACGACGCTGACAGGAAGGTTCTCCCTCAGAAGGAGAAGAAGCACGACGCCGCAGCATCGGAGCAGCTGGAGTAGCTAGGAGTGAGGTCCACTCTGATGGGGTCTCACGTCGGCTACCAGACGAAAAGCCTGGCGGTCCGAACGAACTAGCAAGTGCCTCGCGGGCAGAAGTCAGCTCCTCGGCTAGAGAAGTGATCATACAGTAACTGGCGTGCAGATAGCGAGATAAAACACCAGTAGCACGATCACTCGCCGGATCAACAGGTGCGAAAAGGACTCGCCCTGTCGTAGGCAACAGGGTGGGATAGTGAAAGAAACCTGGATGAGTCTGCATCTCGACCTCGTGGAAGCGTAAGTCAGTGAGAGCCTCCATCGCAGCAAACTGGATCGCCAACTCCGGAGTAGAAGCAGTTCCGCCCTTGGAAGAACGGGAGTAGCTGCCGATATCTGAACTCGTAGTGAGAAAGGCTTCTGCGCGATACTCGAAAACTAAACCAGCGAGCTTCTCTCGGAACACCTGGAATACTGGGTCTTCGCCGTTGGGATACAGCCGAAGCCAGACGTTACGAAGCAGTACTGGAAAAGTGAACGGTGCCGGCTCATGATTGTAGTGGTACGGAACTGGTGCCATCTACACTCATCAAACCAGCAGTCAGCACAATAAAAACTATATGCATGCCATGCAATGCGGCAATCAAATGCAAGAATCAAATGCAGCAAGCAAGACACCAAGACTCTAGACTACTCGCGGTTCTAGCGCAGGGTTAACTAGGGTGTCCTACAGTCAGCACGGCTCTGATACCAAGCGTTGTGGCACCCCGGCTCAGAGAACCGGTTTACCAGTGTTTCCAGCCTAGAGATTATGTCCTCTGGAAACACACAACAACTTGGAACAGAACAGAACTGAACTTTATTAAGATATCTCGAGTACAAGCTCATAATTTACATCGATAGCGAGGCCGGAAGCGATGCAGGTGCTGAGAACAATATCCACATTATTTATGGAACATGGCAGGGCCTCGATACTACTGGGTAGACTACGGCATAGCGGAACATAGCGCGGGAAACTCCATCCACAGGGACACTGCTGTGGACACGGCCTAGTTAGCGTAGCACGAACCTTCGGGACCTCCGTCCTCGGCTTCTCCTGCATCTGGCATGATACGCCAGGTGAGTACTTGGAATGTACTCGCAAGCTCATGGCAACCAAAACAATGCAGCAAACAATAGCATGGTAATTAAAAAGTTAAAAGATTAGGCTACTCACTTACTGATACCCAGTACCAACTTACTCTCATCCGGGTTGTCCCACAACCCTCGGAGTGCTCACAATCCACAGAGCACTTCCGAACATAAGACAAGTTCTTCCATCATTATTATCATTATGGTTGACCATCCTAGAGAGGCCTAAACGGACTGTCCATTACCGTGGACGCGGCTATTCGAATAGGTTTTACACTCTGCAGAGGTTGCGCACTTTACCCACACTATGGAGTACCTGGCCTCGTGATCCCATTCGGGTGGACCGGTGGTGCTCCAACGAAACCTGCCTGACCCGTGACCCCTCTATCGTACCACCGACAATCATACCCTCCCAGGGTCATGTCCTGGGTGGCCCCTGTGTCACCCCGTGACACCTGCCACCGTCGTGGCCAAACAAACTGTCCCAAACGGGGACGCCGGCAAAATAACTCAACTGGGCTCACAGGATTATGGTCGTCTACCTGATCAGGGTAGCACGCACGCATAACCCTCCCTAGTTTGGTGGTACCAATAAAAGAGCACAAAGCTAGACCAAGTCAAGGCCGTCCCATACCGGCAAATGTGGCTGCACGGAAAAGTCCGGGTAGGTGGCTCTTGATCAACCAACTAAGTTTAATATATCCAAGCATTTAACCAGTATGGATATTTAATTGCAAGTAAATTATCATGGCAGTAGCTATGTATTTAAATGAATTACTATGGATTATCGCATATAAGAATAATGCATGAAATTCAATTAAATAACCAACACTATTGAAATGCTTCATGCAATGGATGACATGGCTTGCCTTGCTCTGTTGGGTTGTCCACAAACTCCTGGGCTTCAAATCCAAAGTTATTTCCCTCTGAAAATATTTTTAAAAAGCAATTGAAAATGTCACATGCTACTGTTTTGAGCACCAGAAATTCTGTGAACATGGGAAAAATACCAAATTTGGCCAGAAAATAGAGGAGCTCAAGACAAACCAGATGCAAAAAAGAATCAATTGATTTGGACTTATGGTTTAAAAGTTATGAACGGTCAAAGTTCTGGTCAAAATCTGGAATTAAACAGAAAATAGAAATTCTCTCAGGGGGCCACGTCGAAGATGTATTTCACCCGGGCGTCTCCACTTACCGCTTCGGTGTGTGGCTGACGAGCGGGCCCCGCGGTCAGGTTTAAAAGAGAGAGGGGAGGGAACAGAGACGGTGGAGCTCCGGCGATGCTCGCCGGCGATATGGACGGCGGCGAGGTCGGGAGAGAGTGGAGATGGAACGAGCTCACCGAGGCGAACACGCACGTACCCGAGGATTGGCGAACGGTGGCCGGACGGCGTCGTCCCCTTCTTCTCCGGCGGCGGCAGCTCTCGGGGGTCGTCAGAGACGGCGACTCCGGCTGCGATTCGACCGGGCAAGGGCTTGGGCGTGACCCGTGGAGCGAGCTGAGCTCGATGGTGAAGTCAGTGGAGCTCGGGGAGGAGTGAATCGGCGGGGAGGCAGAGCTCGGGTGGCGGCGGATCTCCGGCGAGGTTCGAGGCAAGAGGGCCTCTCGGCCGTGGCTCGGGCTCGGGGAGGACGATTGGGAGGAGGAAGAGTGGGTTGATGAGCTCGGGAGAGGCCGGGGAGGGGTATTTATAGGAGGAGGCGAGCTCGGGCGATCTCTCTGGAATGGCCTGGACTCGGGCCACGTTACCGGCGTCACGACGTTGAGCTGGCTGGCCGGGAGCGGGCGACGAGATGGGAGAGGGCATGGAGGAGTAATAGCGGGCAGTGGAGGCTAACGGAGGAAGACGATGCGCCGCACGCCATAGTGCCGGCACGGGCGGCACAGTGCCCGCGCGCGTGGCGGCCGGCGAGGGCGATTCCGGTGAGGGGAGGCTTCGGGAGAGGAGTACGTGGACGGCATCGAAGACGTCGGCACACCCAGGCACCAAGTGACAGCACGGGACGGCCGGAATGACCACATCCGATGCTGGCAAGGTGCAGAGCGCGAGATTTGGCATGCCAGTGCCGTGCTCACCACGGGCATTGGTGTCTAGAGGCCTCGCGAGCCTGGCATTTCTTGTCTGGCACGTCGACCCTCGATCACTTAGCCTTTCTACGCCTCTAGTTCGACTAGGTTCACTCTGAACCGAAGTGTAGCTTCAGCTACAGTCACTGACAGAAAAATTGAGAGAGATCTAGAGGAGACATGAGCTAGGGATGGAGCCAAAGGAGATGTCTGGGGTGTTCTGCTTTGGAAGGACTATGATCTGGCCAAGTTTGAGAAGATTTGATCAAGATTTGGATATAGTTCATGTACAAGTGTTGTACTGAACCAGAAATAGAGATGACCTTGATGCACTCATCTGGTTAATCTCCTGGGGCTGAAATTTGGTGTGGCAGGGTTATTTGGTGAGGAGAAGATGCCATAAAAATTTCAGCTCAATTGGATACCTCTAGCTGGTACTTCCTTCATAGAGGTTCCAACTAAACAGAAACTTGGCAGAATATTGCTGGTGAAAATTTGTACTGGACAAGATGAGATTTTTGGATATTGTGGAAAGATAGGTTCCCTATTATCTCAGGGATATTTCTTGGAATTAATTTAGTAGGGAAAATATGAGCTCCTTCACAAATGACCAGTACTGTCCAGAGAGCAAATAGAGTTTTCTGGACAAAATTTTGTACTGGACCATGAGATGTTTTTGAAGATTGTGGGATTAGATGATGACAAGAAGGTCTGGGATTAATTTGGGATTTTTCTGATCACCAGAACTATAGGTTGCTTTGTAACCCATAGTGATGACAGATTTTCCCAAAAGAAGAAAATGAATTTTTGGGAAGAATAAGGAATTGGAAATTGATCCAGATAGTGAGTGACAAGGTTTTGGCAAGATGCTGAGGGCTTTGGATCACTGAGGGAAATTCATAAGTCCAAAGTCAACTGAAAAGGTTCAAAAATCCATCCAAAATGCAAATAAAGCCAGAAAGATTTCGAAAAGAAAAGGTTGCCAAAAACCAGGGTGTCACAAGGCGGGAGTAGGCGGTCCTACCGGCGCTGGTTTGTGTAGTTGGATCAAGAAGATCAGAGATTGAAGAAGCAGCACGGCCGTTGGATTAACATCAAACGGTCACTGCTGCTAGAATCGTTTGTTGACTATAGGTTGACAAAGCCCTGCGTACGCGTCAACTTAGTAGGCCCACAAGTCAGCATAACGTCTGTGGAGGATAGCATATAGCCCATTTTTTATTTTTCCTAAATTTATAGACCAATTGCTAATTATTACGTAATTTATTGCAGCCCATATTATATTTTTAGAATACCTGTCCATTTTCTCCAAGGACAGGATTAAAAATTTCAACGATATTTCATTGAAATTGCTGAACTATTTTTAATCCCAAAATTTCGAGCCCGATAATAACAAAATTAAAAATATATTTCAATTATGTTAAAATCCAATGAAATTTTAAATATAAAAAAATAAAATAAAATTCACAATTTGAAACTAAGTTCCCATTTTCTTTGTTTTTATTTATATACAGCCCAATTTCATAATACTTATATGATTTTCTTTGTCTGGGCAGGCCGAATGTATCCCTCGTCGTCTTGAAAGATTTGCAGCCCAGCAGGACGGAGAAAAAGAAATCGGCCTGTGTAGGCTATTCTATGAAAAAAAGATGGGCTAGTCATTTTCACCGATAAAAAAAATACTACTGGGCTCGTCATGTTGTAAATAAAAAATAAAAGCCTGGGCTAGACGGGCCACAGACACCGCACAGCCCAGTAGATAACCTACTCTGTCTCAACAACAACAACAAAACTGCTCGTGCAACTGGGTCCCACGTGTCAGCCGCTCCATGTCCAATTCTCCCGTACGTTGACAATGTCGTAGGTCCCATATGTCAGCAAACCAATAGGAGGAAGCATTTTTTTCATGTAATAAGGAGGAGCTTCCTTGCGTGCGAAGATGTAGCTGGTGGGTCCCAGCTGTCAGGGAGTGGAATCATTTTTCTTTCGCGTAATAATGAGTCACTTCCTTGCATGCGACCATGGACCTCGTGGGTCCCAGCTGTCAGCCTACCCACGTACAGTCCTCTTCCGATGGATGTCGTTCGTTGACCACGTTTACAACGCCGTGCCGAGAGCACCAAGGCGGTGGACGACGGCTAGGCCTAGGGATGGAACGACCCGGAGCCGGGGAAGACTCGGCAGTGGATGCCCACGCGGAGGGGAATGCGAAGGCTTACTGGCTCGGCTGCGCTGTGAGGTTGCCGTCGCCGGAGAATAACTGGAGGTGTGGGTTAGTAGAGGGATGGCCTGGCAAGTGATGGGAGTAGGGTGGGGCGGTGAGGTGATGAGGCCTGCGCCGCAGCACAGCCGGCCACGGGAGGCGGGAGCAGGCATTCCCGCCGGCGCTGGTTTGGGCGGTTGGAGCAAGAAGATCAAAGATTGAAGAAGCAGCACGGCCGTTGGATTAGCATCCAAATGTCACTGCTCCTAGAATCGTTTGTTGACTATAAGTTGACAAAGCCCTGCGTACGCGTCAACTTAGTACGCCCACAAGTCAGCATAACATCTGTGGCGGACAGCATATAGCCCATTTGCTATTTTTCCTAAATTTACAGACCAATTGCTAATTATTACGTAATTTATTGCAGCCCATATTATATTTTTAGAATACCTGACCATTTTCTCCAAGGACAGGATTAAAAATTTCAACGATATTTCATTGAAATTGCCGAACTATTTTTAATCCCGAAATTTTGAGCCTGATAATAACTAAATTTAAAATATATTGAAATTATGTTAAAATCCAATGAAATTTGAAAAATCAAAAAATAAAATAAAATTTACAATTTGAAACTAAGTTCCCATTTTCTTTGTTTTTATATATATACAGCCCATTTCATATTACTTATATGATTTACAGCCCTTTTTGTCTGGGTAGGCCGAATGTATCCCTAGTTGTCTTGAAAGATTTGCAGCCCAGCAGGACGGAGAAAAAGAAATCGGCCTGTGTAGGCTATTATAGAAAAAAAAGGTGGGCTAGTCATTTTCACCGAGAAAAAAAACAGCTGCGCTCGTCATGTTGTAAACAAAAAATAAAAGCCTGGGCTAGACGGGCCACAGACACCGCACAGCCCAGTTCATAACCTACTCCGTCTCAACAACAACAATAAAACTGCTCGAGCAACTGAGTCCCACGTGTCAGCCGCTCCATGTGCAATTCTCTCGTACGTTGACAATGTCGTAGGTCCCAGATGTCAGCAAAGCAATAGGAGGAAGCATTTTTTCATGTAATAAGGAGGAGCTTCCTTGCGTGCGAAGATGTAGCTAGTGGGTACCAGCTGTCAGGGAGTGCTATCATTTTTCTTCCGCGTAATAAGGAGGCACTTCCTTGTGTGAGACCATGGACCTCGTGGGTCCCAGCTGTCAGCCTGTCCACGTACAGTCCTCTTCCGATGGATGTCGTTCGTTGACCATGTTTACAACGCCGTGCCGAGAGCACCAAGGCGGTGGACAACGGCGAGGCCTAGGGAGGGAACGACCCGGAGCCGGGGAAGACTCGGAAGTGGATGCCCACGCGAAGGGGAATACGAGGGCTTATTGGCTCGGCTACGGTGTGAGGCTGCCGTCACCAGAGAATAACAGGAGGTGTGGGTCAGTAAAGGGATGGCCTGGCAAGCGATGGGAGTAGGGTGGGGCGGTGAGGCAATTAGGCCTGTGCGGCAGCACAGCCGGCCACGGGAGGCGGGAGTAGGCGGTCCTGCCGGCGCTGGTTTGGGCGGTTGTAGCAAGAAGATCAGAGATTGAAAAAGCAGCACGGGCGTTGGATTAGCATCCAATGGTCACTGCTGCTAGAATCGTTTGTTGACTATAAGTTGTCAAAGCCCTGCGTACGCGTCAACTTAGTAGGCCCACAAGTGAGCATAACATCTGTGGCGGACAGCATATAGCCCATTTGCTATTTTTCCTAAATTTACAGACCAATTGCTAATTATTACGTAATTTATTGCAGCCCATATTATATTTTTAGAATACCAGACCATTTTCTCCAAGGACAGGATTAAAAAATTCAACGATATTTCATTGAAATTGCCGAACTATTTTTAATCCCGAAATTTCGAGCCCGATAATAACTAAATTTAAAATATATTTAAATTATGTTAAAATCCAATGTAATTTGAAATATCAAAAAAAAAATTCGCAATTTGAAACTAAGTTCCCATTTTCTTTGTTTATATATATATATATATAGCTCATTTCATATTACTTATATGATTTACAGCCCTTTTTGTCTGGGCGGGTCGAATGTATCCCTCGTCCTCTTGAAAGATTTGCAGCCCAGCAGGACGGAGAAAAAGAAATCGGCCTGTGTAGGCTATTCTACGAAAAAAGGTGGGCTAGTCATTTTCACCGAGAAAAAAAAACAGCCGGGCTCGTCATGTTGTAAACAAAAAATAAAAGCCTGGGCTAGATGGGCCACAAACACCGCACAGCCCAATTGATAACCTACTCCGTCTCAACAACAACAACAACAACAACAACAACAACAATAACAACAACAACAACAACAACAACAACAACAACAACAACAACAACAACAACAACAACAACAACAACAACAACAACAACAACAAAACTGCTCGAGCAACTGGGTCCCACGTGTCAGCCGCTCCATGTGCAATTCTCTCGTACGTTGACAATGTCGTAGGTCCCAGATGTCAGCAAAGCAATAGGAGGAAGCATTTATTTCATGTAATAAGGAGGAGATTCCTTGCGTGCGAAGATGTAGCTGGTGGGTCCCAGCTGTCAAGGAGTGGAATCATTTTCTTCCGCGTAATAAGGAGGCACTTCCTTGCGTGCGACCATGGACCACGTGGGTCCCAGCTGTCAGCATGTCCACGTACAGTCCTCTTCCGATGGTTGTCGTTCGTTGACCACATTTACAACGCCGTGCCGAGTGCACCAAGGTGGTGTAGGAAGGCGAGGCCTAGGGAGGGATCGACTCAGGGCCAGGGAAGACTTGGCAGTGGATGCCCACGCGGAGGGGAATACGAGGGCTTACTGGCTCGGCTGCAGTGTGAGGCTGCCATCGCCAGAGAACAACAGGAGGTGTGGGTCACTAAAGGGATGGCCTGGCTAGCGATGGGAGTAGGGTGGGGCAGTGAGGCGATGAGGCCTGCGCGGTAGCACAGCCAGCCACGGGGCGAGAGCAGGCGGTCCCGCCGGCGCTGGTTTGGATGGTTGGAGCAAGAAGATCAGAGATTGAAGAAGCAGCACGGCCGTTGGATTAGCATCCAACGGTCACTGCTGCTAGAATCGTTTGTTGACTATAAGTTGTCAAAGCCCTGCGTACGTGTCAACTTAGTAGGCCCGCAAGTCAGCATAACATCTGTGGCGGACAACAAATAGCCCATTTGCTATTTTTCCTAAATTCACAGACCAATTGCTAATTATTACGTAATTTATTGCAGCCAATATTATATTTTTAGAATAACTGACCATTTCTCCAAGGATAGGATTAAAAAATTCAACGATATTTCATTGAAATTGCCGAACTATTTTTAATCCCAAAATTTTGAGCCCGACAATAACTAAATTTAAAATATATTTCAATTATGTAAAATCCAATGAAATTTGAAATATCAAAAAATAAAATAAAATTCGCAATTTGAAACTAAGTTCCCATTTTCTTTGTTTTTATATATATACAACCCATTTCATATTAATTATATGATTTACAGCCCTTTTTGTCTGGGCAGGCCGAATGTATCCCTCGTCGTCTTGAAAGATTTGCAGCACAACAGGACAAAGAAAAAGAAATCGGCCTGTGTAGGCTATTCTACGAAAAAAAGGTGGACTAGTCATTTTCACCGACAAACAAAAAACAGCCGGGCTCGTCATGTTGTAAACAAAAAATAAAAGCTTGGGCCGGGCCACAGACACCGCACAGCCCAGTAGATAACCTACTCCGTCTCAACAACAACAACAAAACTGTTCGAGCAACTGGGTCCCACGTGTCAGCCACTCCATGTGCAATTCTCTCGTACGTTGACAATGTCGTAGGTCCCAGATGTCAGCAAAGCAATAGGAGGAAGCTTTTTTTTTCATGTAATAAGGAGGAGCTTCCTTGCGTGCGAAGATGTAGCTGGTGGGTCCCAGCTGTCAGGGAGTGGAATCATTTTTGTTCCGCGTAATAAGGATGCACTTCCTTGCGTGTGACCATGAACCTCGTGGGTCCCAGCTGTCAGCCTATCCACGTACAGTCCTCTTCCGATGGCTGTCGTTCGTTGACCACGTTTACAACGTCGTGCCGAGAGCACCAAGGCGGTGGACGACGGCGAGGCCTAGGGAGGGAACGACCCGGAGCCGGGGAAGACTCGGCAGTGGATGCCCACGCGGAGGGGAATACGAGGGCTTACTGGCTCGGCTGCGGTGTGAGGCTGCTGTCGTCGGAGAATAATAGGAGGTGTGGGTCAGTAGCGGGATGGCCTGGCAAGTCATGGGAGTAGGGTGGGGCGGTGAGGCGATGAGGCCTGCGCGGCAGCACAGCCGGCCACGGGAGGCGGGAGCTGGCGGTCCGGCCGGCGCAGGTTTGGGCGGTTGGAGCAAGAAGATCAGAGATTGAAGAAGCTGCACGGCCATTGGATTACCATCGAACGGTCGCTGCTGCTAGAATCGTTTGTTGACTATAAGTTGTCAAAGCCCTGCGTACGCGTCAACTTAGTAGGCCCACAAGTCAGCATAACATCTATTGCGGACAGCATATAGCCCATTTGCTATTTTTCCTAAATTTACAGACCAATTGCTAATTATTACGTAATTTATTGCAGCCCATATTATATTTTTAGAATACCTGACCATTTTCTCCAAGGACAGGATTAAAAAATTCAACGATATTTCATTGAAATTGCCGAACTATTTTTAATCCCGAAATTTCGAGCCCGATAATAACTAAATTTAAAATATATTTAAATTATGTTAAAATCCAATGTAATTTGAAATATCAAAAAATAAAATAAAATTCACAATTTGAAACTAAGTTCCCATTTTCTTTGATTTTATATATGTATAGCTCATTTCATATTACTTATATGATTTACAGCCCTTTTTGTCTGGGCGGGCCGAATGTATCCCTCGTCCTCTTGAAAGATTTGCAGCCCAGCAGGACAGAGAAAAAGAAATCGGCCTGTGTAGGCTATTCTACGAAAAAAAAGGTGGGCTAGTCATTTTCACCGAGAAAAAAAAACAGCCGGGCTCGTCATGTTGTAAACAAAAAATAAAAGCCTGGGCTAGATGGGCCACAGACACCGCACAACCCAGTTGATAACCTACACCGTCTTAACAACAACAACAACAACAACAAAACAGCTCGAGCAACTGGGTCCCACATGTCAGCCTCTCCATGTGCAATTCTCTCGTACGTTGACAATGTCGTAGGTCCCAGATGTCAGCAAAGCAATAGGAGGAAGCATTTTTTTCATGTAATAAGGAGGAGCTTCCTTGCGTGCGAAGATGTAGCTGGTGGGTCCCAGCTGTCAGGGAGTGTAATCATTTTTCTTCCGCGTAATAAGGAGGCACTTCCTTGCGTGTGACCATGGACCACGTGGGTCCCAGCTGTCAGCATGTCCACGTACAGTCCTCTTCCGATGGTTGTCGTTCGTTGACCACGTTTACAACGCCGTGCCGAGAGCACCAAGGCGGTGGACGAAGGCGAGGCCTAGGGAGGGAACGACTCAGGGCCAGGGAAGACTTGGCAGTGGATGCCCACGCGGAGGGGAATACGAGGGCTTACTGGCTCGGCTGCAGTGTGAGGCTGCCGTCGCCAGAGAATAACAGGAGGTGTGGGTCAGTAAAGGGATGGCCTGGCAAGCGATGGGAGTAGGGTGGGGCAGTGAGGCGAGAGCAGGCGGTCCCGCCGGCCACGGCAGGCGAGAGCAGGCGGTCCCGCCGGTGCTGGTTTGGACGGTTGGAGCAAGAAGATCAGAGATTGAAGAAGCAGCATGGCCGATGGATTAGCATCCAATGGTCACTGCTGCTAGAATTGTTTGTTGACTATAAGTTGTCAAAGCCCTGCGTACGTGTCAACTTAGTAGGCCCACAAGTCAGCATAACATCTGTGGCGGACAGCAAATAGCCAATTTGCTATTTTTCCTAAATTTACAGACCAATTGCTAATTATTACGTAATTTATTGCAGCCCATATTATATTTTTAGAATACCTGACCATTTTCTCCAGGGACAGGATTCAAAAATTCAACGACATTTCATTGAAATTGCCGAACTATTTTTAATCCCGAAATTTGGAGCCCAATAATAACTAAATTTAAAATATATTTAAATTATGTTAAAATCCAATGAAATTTGAAATATCAAAAAATAAAATAAAACTCGCAATTTGAAACTAAGTTCCCATTTTCTTTGTTTTTATATATATACAGCCCATTTCATATTAATTATATGATTTACAACCCTTTTTGACTGGGCAGGCCGAATGTATCCCTCGTCGTCTTGAAAGATTTGCAGCCCAGCAGGACGAAGAATAAGAAATCGTCCTGTGTAGGCTATTCTACGAAAAAAAGGTGGACTAGTCATTTTCACCAAGAAAAAAAACAGCCGGGCTCATCATGTTGTAAACAAAAAATAAAAGCCTGGGCCGGGCCATAGACACTGCACAGCCCAGTAGTTAACCTACGCCGCCTCAACAATAACAACAAAACTGCTCGAGCAACTGGGTCCCACGTGTCAGCCACTCCATGTGCAATTCTCTCGTACGTTGACAATGTCGTAGGTCCCAGATGTCAGCAAAGCAATAGGAGGAAGCTTTTTTTCATGTAATAAGGAGGAGCTTCCTTGCGTGCGAAGATGTAGCTGGTGGGTCCCAGCTGTCAGGGAGTGGAATCATTTTTGTTCCGCATAATAAGGAGGCACTTCCTTGCGTGTGACCATGGACCTCGTGGGTCCCAGCTGTCAGCCTGTCCACGTACAGTCCTCTTTCGATGGATGTCGTTCATTGACCACGTTTACAACGCCGTGCTGAGAGCGCCAAGGCGGTGGACGACGGCGAGGTCTAGGGAGGGAACGACCCAGAGCCGGGGAAGACTCGGCAGTGGATGCCCACGCGGAGGGATATACGAGGGCTTACTGGCTCGGCTACGGTGTGATGCTGCCGTCACCAGAGAATAACAGGAGTTGTGGGTTAGTAAAGGGATGGCCTGGCAAGCAATGGGAGTAGGGTGGGGCGGTGAGGCGATGAGGCCTGCGCGGCAGCACTTCCGGCCACGGGAGGCGGGAGCAGGCGGTCCTGCCGGCGCTGGTTTGGGTGGTAGGAGCAAGAAGATCAGAGATTGAAGAAGCAGCATGGCCGTTGGATTAGCATCCAACGGTCACTGCTGCTAGAATCGTTTGTTGACTATAAGTTGACAAAGCCATGCGTACGCGTCAACTTAGTAGGCCCACAAGTCAGCATAACATCTGTGGCGGACAGCATATAGTCCATTTGCTATTTTTCCTAAATTTATGGACCAATTGGTAGTTATTACGTAATTTATTGCAGCCCATATTATATTTTTAGAATACCTAACCATTTTCTCCAAGGACAGAATTAAAAATTTTAACGATATTTCATTGAAATTGCCGAACTATTTTTAATCCCGAAATTTCAAGCCCGATAATAACTAAATTTAAAATATATTTAAATTATGTTAAAATCCAATGAAATTTGAAATATCAAAAAATAAAAAAATCGTAATTTGAAAGTAACTTCCCATTTTCTTTGTTTTTGTATATATATACAGCCCATTTCATATTACTTATATGATTTACAGCCCTTTTTGTCTGGGCAGGCCGAATGTATCCCTCGTCGTCTTGAAAGATTTGCAGCCCAGCAGGACGGAGAAAAAGAAATCGGCCTGTGTGCCCTATTCTACGAAAACAAGGTGGGCTAGTCATTTTCACTGAGAAAAAAAATAGCTGGGCTCGTCATGTTGAAAACAAAAAATAAAAGGCTGGTCTAAACGGGCCACAACAACAACAAAACTGCTTGAGCAACTGGGTCCCACGTGTCAGCCACTCCATGTGCAATTCTCTTGTACGTTAACAATGTCGTAGGTCCCAGATGTTAGCAAACCAATAGGAGGAAGCATTTTTTTTCATGTAATAAGGAGGAGCTTCCTTGCATGCGAAGTTGTAGCTGGTGGGTCCCAGCTGTCAGGGAGTGGAATCATTTTTCTTCCGCGTAATAAGGAGGCACTTCCTTGCGTGCGACCATGGACCTCATGGGTCCCAGCTGTCAGCCTGTCCACGTACAGTCCTCTTCTGATGGTTGTCATTCGTTGAGCACGTTTACAACGCCGTGCCGATACCACCAAGGCGGTGGACGACGGCGGGGCCAAGGGAGGGAACGACCCGGAGCTGGGGTAGACTCGGCAGTGGATGCCCACACGGAGGGGAATACGAGGGCTTACTGGCTCAGCTGCGGTGTGAGGCTGCCATCGCCAGAGAATAACAGGAGGTGTCGGACAGTAAAGGGATGGCCTGGCAAGCGATGGGAGTAGGGTGGGGCGGTGAGGCAATGAGGCCTGCGCGGCAGCACAGCCGGCCACGGGAGGCAGGAGCAGGCGGTCCCGCCGGCACTGGTTTGGGTGGTTGGAGCAAGAAGATCAGAGATTGAAGAAGCTGCACGGCCGTTGGATTAGCATCCAACGGTCACTGCTGCTAGAATCGTTTGTTGACTATAAATTGACAAAGCCCTGCGTGCGCGTCAACTTAGTAGGACCACAAGTCAGCATAACATCTGTGGCAGACAACATATAGCCCATTTGCAATTTTTCCTAAATTTACAGACCAATTGCTAATTTTTACGTAATTTATTACAGCCCATATTATATTTTTAGTACCTGACCATTTTCTCCAAGGACAAGATTAAAAATTTCAACGATATTTCATTGAAATTTTTGAACTATTTTTAATCCCGAAATTTTGAGCCCGATAATAACTAAATTTAAAATATATTTAAATTATGTTAAAATCCAATGAAATTTGAAATATCAAAAAATAAAATAAAATTCACAATTTGAAACTAAGTTCCCATTTTCTTTGTTTTTTTATATATATAGCCCATTTCATATTACTTATATGATTTAGAGCCCTTTTTGTCTGGGCAGGCCGAATGTATCCCTCGTCGTCTTGAAAGATTTGCAGCCCAGCAGGACGGACGTAAAGTAATCGGCCTGTGTAGGCTATTCTATGAAAAAATAAGGTGGGCTAGTCATTTTCACCGAGAAAACACACAGCTGGGCTCTTCATGTTGTAAACAAAAAATAAAAGCCTGGGATTGACAGGCCACTGACACTGCACAACCCAGTTGATAACCTACTCCGTCTCAACAACAACAACAAAACTTGTCGAGCAACTGGGTCCCACATGTCAGACGCTCCATGTGCAATTCTCTCGTACGTTGACAATGTCGTAGGTCCTAAATGTCAGCAAACCAATAGGAGGAAGCATTTTTTCATGTAATAAGGAGGAGCTTCCTTGTGTGCGAAGATGTAGCTGGTGGGTCCCAGCTGTCAGGGAGTGGAATAATTTTTCTACCGCGTAATAAGGAGGAATTTCCTTGAGTGCGACCATGGACCTCGTGGGTCACAGCTGTCAGCCTGTCCACGTACAGTCCTCTTCCGATGGCTGTCGTTCATTGACCACATTTACAACGCCGTGCCGAGAGCACCAAGGCGGTGGACGATGGCGAGGCCTACGGAGGGAATGACCCGGAGCCGGGGAAGACTCGGCAGTGGATGCCCACGCGG
The DNA here is from genome assembly GCA_039707655.1 of Elymus sibiricus. Lineage (NCBI taxonomy): Eukaryota > Viridiplantae > Streptophyta > Magnoliopsida > Poales > Poaceae > Elymus > Elymus sibiricus. Next base: position 163,121,521 of record CM077664.1, read on the forward strand.
AGAGGAATACGAGGGCTTACTGGGTCGGCTGCGGTGTGAGCCTGCCGTCGCCATAGAATAACAGGAGGTGTGGGTCACTAGAGGGATGGCCTGGTAAGTAATGGGAGTAGGGTGGGGCGGTGATGCAATGAGGCCTGCGCGGCAGCACAGCCGGCCACGGGAGGTGGGAGCAGGCGGTCCCGCCGGCGCTGGTTTGGGCGGTTGGAGCAAGAAGATCAGAGATTGAAGAAGCAGCACGGCCGTTGGATTAGCATCCAACGGTCACTGCTGCTAGAATCGTTTGTTGACTATAAGTTGACAAAGCCCTGCGTGCGCGTCAACTTAGTAGGCCCACAAGTCAGCATAACATCTGTGGCGGACAGCATATAGCCCATTTGCTATTTTTCCTAAATTTACAGACCAATTGCTAATTATTACGTAATTTAGTGCAGCCCATATTATATTTTTAGAATACCTGACCATTTTCTCCAAGGACAGGATTAAATATTTCAACGATATTTCATTGAAATTGCCGAACTATTTTTATTCCCAAAATTTCGAGCCCGATAATAACTAAATTTAAAATATATTTAAATTATGTTAAAATCCAATGAAATATGAAATATCAAAAAATAAAATAAAATTCGCAATTTGAAACTAAGTTCCCATTTTCTTTGTTTTTATATATATAAAGCCCGTTTCTTTTTTTTGCGGGAAATATAAAGCCCATTTCATATTACTTATATGATTTACAACCCTTTTTGTCTGGGCAGGCCGAATGTATCCCTCGTCATCTTGAAAGATTTGCAGCCCAGCGGGACAGAGAAAAAGAAATCGGCATGTGTAGGCTATTCTACGAAAAAAAGGTGGGCTAGTCATTTTCACCGAGAAAAAAAATAGCTGTGCTCATCATGTTGTAAACAAAAAATAAAATCCTGGGCTAGACGGGCCACAGACACCGCACAACCTAGTTGATAACCTACTCCGTCTCAACAACAACAACAAGACTACTCAAGCAACTGGGTCCCACGTGTCAGCCGCTCCATGAGCAATTCTCTCGTACATTGACAATGTCGTAGGTCCCAGATGTCAGCATACCAATAGGAGGAAGCATTTTTTCGTGTAATAAGGAGGAGCTTCCATGCATGCGAAGATGTAGCTGGTGGGTCCCAGCTGTCAGCGAGTGGTATAATTTTTCTTCCATGAAATAAGGAGGCACTTCCTTGTGTGACCATGGACCTCGTGGGTCCCAGCTGTCAGCCTATCCACGTACAGTTCTCTTTCGATGGCTGTCGTTCATTGACCACGTTTACAATGCTGTGCCGAGAGCACCAAGGCGGTGGACGACGGTGAGGCCTAGGGAGGGAACGACACGGGGTCGGGGAAGACTCGGTAGTGGATGCCCACGCGGAGGCTAATATGAGGGCTTACTGGCTTGGCTGCGGTGTGAGGCTGCCGTCTCCGGAGAATAACAGGAGGTGTGGGTCAGTGGAGGGATGGCCTGGCAAGCGATGGGAGTAGGGTGGGGCAGTGAGGCCTGCGCAGCAGAACAGCCGGCCACGGAAGGCGGGAGCAGGCGACGCCGGTGCTGGTTTGGGCGGCTGGAGCTGGAAGATCAGACATTGAAGAACCATGCCGGCAGTTGGATTGACATCTAACGGTCTCAGGCTGGTAGAGTCGATTTGTTGACTAAGTTGACATAGCCTTGCATACGCATCAACTTAGTAGGCCCACAACTTAATATATAAACTAATAAAACTATATATATATATATAAAGTAGAGATGAAAAAAATAGGACTGGGCTGTGCGTTTTCTTCAGTAAAAAACAGCTGGGCTGCAGATGTTCTAAGAAAAAATAAAACCAAGGCTGGGCAACCCAGAGGCCATTTGATACCTGCTAGATCCTTGTGCCCGCATGTCGTCATGGGATGCGCCTGTTAATAAACAAAACATAACCTGGGCAGTCTATAGCCCAGTCAATATTTGATCGACCTCAAAAAATATATACTACCTGCTGGATCCCAGTTTTCAGTCTCTCCTTGTAGAATTCTCTCGTTTATTCACTACGTTGAAAAATTCATGGGTCTCAGACGTCAGCATATTTTTCCATCGTGATAATAAGTGTGTGCACTTGCTTGCATATGGCCATGGACCTGCTGGGTCCGTACTGTTAGCCTCTGTATGGACAGCCCTCTTCTGGTTCCACGGACGAATTGCATGCAAATCGGATGATTTTCATTGAAACAGGACCAAATTCATTACATTTTAAATATTTCTTTTTCTTATGGACCATTTTACATATTTGAACTAAACGATAGCCGACTAGGCCTTTTTTAGTCCAAAAATGATCGCTGGAAGCGGCGGCTCCCGTTTCTCACGCCTGTTAAAATTTTTGGTTAACTGACAACTCGAACGAGAGAACATGTTGTATGCGGGTTTTTTTTTGAGTGATACTCTATGTGGTATGTTTTTTTTTGAGGGGTCTGTATGTGTTATGTGGGTTAGAGGGATGGCATGGGAGTCGCTTCCCGCGATCGAGGTCCCGACACTTAACTGTTCTTGAAGGCCCAAATCCATCGCTCCTCTATTTAACAATTTGCAGCGGGGCTTGGCGTGCCACAACCCAGTCCCGACGTGCTGCGTCCAACTCTCTGCCTGTGAAACCTGATGGATCCCCTGCGTACTGGAAGACGTTAGTAAAATTTTGGAGACCTGGGAATTCGAACAGCAGGAGCTTTTGCTACTTATATCAGGTGCCTGAAAATTCGTTTCGCAACAATTGCTTCAGCGTTATATCCACGTCGACCCTTGACATGATGGTTGGAAGGAAATGCCAAGTTCAGACCAAATTAAGATCCTTAACAACAACACCAACTTGCAGACGACAAGGTAGAACTAGTACACTACCAAACTAACTTATAATCTTTTTAGTCCCGGCCCTCGTTTTTGTCTGGTAGAAGATCTTGCAGACGACCAGCTCCCGCTCCTTCTCTTGCTCGAGGTCCCCGAGGTGGTACTGGTGCATCACCTAGTTGGTCCTTTGCTGGTCTAAGTTCTTGTTGGTGTGCAGCACCAGAACCTTTTTGCTGCCCCTCTGCCGGCCGTTAACCATCACTGGCATGGTATTGCCGGTCTTGTTCCACATCACGTGCATGCCGCACTCCGATTGTATCTTGTGACGCGTCCGCATACCCCTTTTGAACGCCCTGGAGTTGCGCTGTAAGAAATGCTTCCTTAGGCCACTCAGTGTGATACCTGCAGTTTTGGCGAAATACAATCCCGGGCCGGGCAGCATACATCAGAAATTTGTAAAAAGAAAGGAATATATTTTGTGCAAGTAGACGGTCGATCGGTGTCTCACCTGGAAGTTTCTCAGGATGGGTGGAGCATATGCCGTGCTCGTTGTCGATGGTCGGTATGAACAAATCGATGAGAGGGTGAGATCTCGCACTGTCAGCACTCACTTTAGCCTCAAGGTGCTCGATCAGCTCCTGATCCGTGGGATCGAACTTGACGCCAGCCGGCAGCACCAATAAATCCTTCTTGGACTTGCAGCGGTTAATTCCAGTTAAATGGTACTCAATGTATGATCAATCAACTATTTAAGTAACTGATGAAAGATTTCGACAAATAAGTGCTACTCCAAATAAAAAATCCATGACACCCGAACAAACTGGGGTCTCGGCTTCATTATTACATGCATACTCTAAAGACTTGAAAAAACCCATAAAGATCGAAATCATCATACAGAGCGACGGGACAAATACTCACAGGAGCGGCCTCGCTGGTTCCACCCTTCATGCTGCTAGCTTCAAGAGCTTCCTTGTTGAGATCAAATTTCTCAGCTTCTTCCTTTTAACTACTTGCAATGAAGTATAGCAGTTCCACTAGCTCATCGCCCATCGTACCAACTGGATCGGAACAATGCGGCGGCTGGGAGGCGGGGAGACCGGGAGAGAATGGGAGAGTGCTGCTGGACTACCAGAGGGGTGAGGCTCACTTTGGTTAACCGAACACGCGGCCGGGACTCTTGTGTCACCTCACGCGTAGTATGTTGTCATGTCAATTCAATGTGAGGACATGATGAATAATTTGACCGACGTGTACTAGTACTACTAGTCGTACAAGTACTACTTACCTAGTACGAGTAGCGCAATATCCTCTTCGCCCCTCTGTCGAACCGACTAGGCGAAACTTCCCCGCCTAACGCGCGGGAAAAGCCCCGCCCTCCTCTTTTAAATATAATTTTGTATCGATGGATTGCGCCATTGAGAAAAACCAAAAGAAAACGGTGGTACTACATGTATACAGCACGCACGTCGCGTTCGCGTAGCACCCCACATGGTCGGTCGGTCCGGCACGCCGCTCACGGAATGAACGCGCGTCATCTTGCGTTTGCACTCACATGTGGGACCGCAATTGAGCAGCCGACCATAGGCACACTCTCCCCCATCCCCACGCATCGGCTGAGTTGTACTATAGAAGAGAGACACCAGCGATAGTACTACGGTAGTGCTGTACACACGTCGTGGCCTGGACGATCCCTGCACGACAGGGGAGATCAGTTCATCCATCCTTGGGCCAGAGTCTAGCAGACGACTGGATTGGCAATCGTCTACATATCGTGCAGGCTATGTCATACTAACATACGGCCGTAGTTCGGTTGATAAATCTAAAAAAAAGTAGGAGCATTAAGTATATTGCAATACCAATAAAATTTGAATCCATTCTCGGTATGAATACAAATCTAGTACGGTATAGAGGACTATTAGTAGTACAAATTTTAGAGATGGTGTACATTCATCCAATTTCCAGGTTGCTTCCATATTGCTTTAAATAATATCAGAGGGGCATTGATAAAGCCTTAGTTTTAAGGGCATTATGCAAGAGTGTTTAGAAGGAGCTTACAAACAGGTGCCTATAAAGTTACAAGGCTGTGCGACAGACTTGTAGGCTACATGAGTAATACAAAATATAATTCCCATTGGACAACACTTTCACGAACAAGTACGCACTTGAAGCTTAATTGCTATATATGGCTTCTGCACAGCATCTCCATCATCTTTATCAAAATGCATGCTACGTAGGAGATGTAGGATGCACTTGATCCCAGAAAGGTATTTAACCTTCAAACTAACTACAGTACAAAATAACCAACAGAACAGGATCATGCGACAACTAGCAGGATACATGGCTCAGTCTAGATATCACTATGACTCAAGTTGTGCATATTAGCTGTTGGCATGAACCACATCGCCGCATGTTGGGTTTGCAAATGCCATTCATCGCTTGGAAGCTTGATGCCTTTCACACACTGAAGTTCATCTGGCAACAAGCTGTGTCGATGAATCTCTGGATATGGTGCTTCATGAAATCCATCGTATGATGTGTAAACACAGTTCCCCCTGGCGAATGGAACCTGCATAGCACGATAATCATCACCGCTGATATGTTCGATGATTGGTTGGATGATCGGATAATTGAGCCCGAGGAACAGGGAGTGGTTGCTGAGGCTGTAAACCCGCCTCCAATTGAATACACCTAGCCCAACGGAGCTGGGATCTTTCTCGAACACGAAGCAGCAATAGCCATCACAGTCGCGAAGGCCCCACGCATTGTACTGCATGTGGTTTGATAAAATGGTTTGGTCACTTTGGTACGTGCAAATGAGCATCAAATGCCCACCGTCAGTTGAACGAGCGATAAACCACCACCCATTGACATTAATATTTCCAGGTCCTGGAATTATAAAGGCCAGCGCATTTGCGTCTGCTGCAACAAATCAAATTGGAGACCAAAAGGACAAAAATATACAATCATGTTCAGAGTATGTGTGGAATTAAGATTATTATAATAGTGACACAGATCATAGCCAGAGAATTACAATGTCGTGGTCATAATCATACCCTAATTTTAAAAAAATGCCAATGGCTTTCATATTCTAGCAATAAGTGATGGTTCAATGATCATGTAAAAATGAGAGGAAAACAGCTATTCTAGGGCCTACTAATATTCTACCATAACAGTTAGATGCCAACAGTTCTTGTATCAGCTCTAACAATAACATGCGTGGTTATAAAAATCTTGGAAATGAGAGTAACATATATTAATCATGTGGTTATACTCATAATATCTATTCTAACAATCATTAGATGCCAATTGTTCTTATATCAACTCTACCAATAACATGTGTGGTCATAAAAATCAAGGAAATGAGACGAACATATAGCAATGATGTGGTTATAGTCATACTATCTATTCTAAATTTCTAAAAATCAACAGGCAGTCGTATTCATATGGTAATGATGAGATGAGATAGAACTATTACATGACGATAGATTCCACCAGTATATGCAGCCAATCTGTCCGTCCACCGCGTAAACGATACCATCGTGCACTATAGCATCAGACAGAAATGGAGGGTAAACAGGATTGATGATGAGCCATAACCATGTATGGTGACCGGATTCCAGATAGGCTAATCCCCCATCGAACAAGGCAATGAGCTTGTAATCCATGTAGTCTTCTGATGGTGTGGGCACTTCGCAGATTACAACCTTCAGCAAACGGAGGTCCAACCAAGTGCCAGACGCCTCTCGTGCGTAGTAGGCAGGAGTGTCCGGTGGGCCGCGAGGCTCGATGTCGGCAGTATCCAACGATGGAAGGGTGATCTCTCGCTGGGAGTAGATATCCACAAGACGCCACGTACTAACCGATTGGTGGATGAGGACAATCCAGTTGGCCTTCATGACCACCCAGTAGTGGCGGCGCATGAAGGGCAGGTGGGCGGGGAGTGGTAGCATGTCGAGGGGCACGACGACAACCTCCGTAGGATCGTCACGTCGGTGTCTAGGCCAGTTGCGAGGATCAGGCATCAGCAAGCTGGGTGTCTTGAAAAGGGCCAGCCGGCTGCCGATGAGTAGACGGTGCATAGACACCGAGCATGCGGCCAGACGCATGGTGCTGAGCAGGTCCATATGATTACAGATCTACTCCAAGAGAACATCGGGGAGGGAATTCCAATCACGGCTCTGCGTGTCAGTCGGTTCTGCCATTGGTTTTTTAAGGCGCTGAGTGATTGGGGTTTTCGGTGCATGCGGGCGAGCGGGGAAGTGGATTCGGGCGGGCGAGAGAAGAAGATGGCATGTGTGGGCGAGCAATGAGCGGGGGGAGATGGTGCGCGAGCGACCGAGGAAGATGGTGCAGGCGAGCGAGCAATGAGCACTGGAAAATGGTGTGCAGACGAAGATGGGGAAGGGACGTCCATGGGGAAGAGAGGAGGAAGAAGAGGGAGAGACGGGGAAGAAGGTGCATTAAATCTCAATTCTACTAGTACTACTAGTATACACGAGTGTAAATAGTTAAGCGGATAACATGTGGGTCTACCTCAAGCGGGCCCATATGTCAGTCAACGGAAGAGAGAGGTGCGTATGCGTAATTGCGGAAGCGTGCTCCACTGGCAAACATGATGGCACTACAGGGTAAGGCTGATTTAGTAAGACCAGCACGCTGGCTCAGCTTATTAATCAAGTGTCCCATATGTTGCAGCGTGTATTGTCACTTCACTGTGAAGACTAGTTGAGTAGACCGATGGGGAATAATGGATCGCCAAGACTTCCTATATGCCTCTACTCTCATCCAGTCCAACATTAAGAACCATTGGCCAAGGCTCCCGGTTTATATACAGCTCAATAAAAAAGATTCATCAACCAAGGTAATAGTAGATGATGAGTGCCAGAAGAATTTTTTGTAGTACTACTGTAGTACTTTGCATAAGTACTCAATTAATGGGCTCGTTTTCCTCAAGAAATTGTGTTTACCAACGTATTAATTGCAATGCATGTGTGCATGCGTGAACAACAAATGACCAAGACTTTTACATGCATTGGAGTAATTCTTGCATGCAACGTTTTAATGAAGCTTGAAATATGAACATGTGAATGGGAGGGACTAGAACCCTCACACATGCATGCAACACTCACACGTACACATGCAGGCACGCAACACTCACACACTCATGCATGCGGCACACAGCACATGATGCAACACACATGCTCACGCTCAAGTGCTCAACCTACACGTGCATGCACACACATACACAGCCAGGGTGGTTCGCGTGCAAGGGTTGGACTCCTGTCGCGCCTGCGTAAAGTTTTGTTTAACTAATTTCTTTGCTCTACCAACTGACAGGTGGGACCTAGAAACCACGTGCCAATTTAACCAGTCAAGAAAGTGCCACGTAGAGTATTTGGCCAGTCAGCGGAGTGCAATATGGTGCTCTACGGTGAGCTAGTGACCGTATAATCACCGCAACATGTATATAGAGCGTATTATGAAGTCTAGTGACCGTATAGTTACAAATACAGTGACCGCCACTGTATTTATCTCGTTTCAAATTAAGCCATATTAACCGAGGCAGTATGGACTACTACTACTGTGTCCCGTCAACTCACAGAACGAGGAGAAGCTTGCTTACTACGCCCTCTCCCTCTCCCGCGCGCGCTCGGTGGCTCACAGGACGAGGAGAACATTGCTTAGTACGCCTACGCCCTCTTCCTCGCCCACGCGCGCCGTGGCTCGCAGGATGAGTAGAAGCTTTTGACTACAGCACGCTCTCCCTTGCCCTCGCTCACGCGGTGGACGTGTGGCAGTTCATTCGGTGTCAGATTGCCAGAAGCATATATTGTAGTACTTTAGTACCATGATTGTTGAACTTGGACCTCCCGAAGAGGCGAAGAACCAAGCGCAAGGTTTATAGGAGTATGAGTAGTCGTACTATAACTATAGCGAACAACCGCTACTGTATGATGCTGCCACGTCACCTATAGCCAAAGTTGTGCCACCTATTTTTCTCACAAAGCGTGTTGGAGCCTGTGGAACAGCCACACAAGTTGCACGTACACATAACACATCTACTAGTAAATTCGAAAGGACAAATGCCAACATGCCACACAAGTTCATCTCCACTTCATGTGATAAATTTGTGCACGACTACTCTACATATATTTACAGCGCTACCATTCACAATTTACCATACTCCACTTACACTTTATAGATGGGCTCCATGTCGTCCTCCAGGTTCCAGTCCCAAGTGTTCTTCATAGATGGCACGATCCATAGCGGTGGGCAACGGGAATCATTGTCGTAGCTTTCTAGTCCGGTTCCCCACGATGGAGACTCATCCAAGTTGAAGCAGCATAAATCAGGGATTGCGCGTCCCAACATGTTCAACCGGCGGTGCGCACTGAAGACACAATCATGCTTCATGAACGGCAGACCTTCGGTGTCGTGCACGGAAGGTGGCATCTTTTTGACAATGGGGTAGCTGTCCCCAATGAAAAGCGAGTACTCTCCAAGAGTGTCCCTCAGCTCCCACATAGCATCACGGGGGTCGAACTCGGAGCCGTCCATCTGGTACACGTGGCATCCCAGACCTGGACACATGGTGACGTACATGGTCAAGGTCCATGCAGGATAATGTTATGCTCAAATATGGCGCACAGTAATATTGTGCAGCGAGTAGTACTACTATACTATAGAGGAAGTTCAATAACCGACTGATTATATATAGCCATTTTTGGCTACACGGAGGAGATAAGACATGGAAAAACAAAAATGGTGGGAGTGGATTCAAGAGCCAGCTATACACGTACTCCTAGGTAAAAAGTACTACTCCCGCCGATCCCTGCGACACACTACTATGGATCCAGAGTACTAGTAGTACTACTACTAGTAGTAGTAGTAGTACAATGAAAGAGAAGGCAATGAGAGAATGGAATACCTGGGTACATGGTGAGGGTCCGATCGTGGCACCTTGTTGCACATCAATGCTACCATGGGTAACCACTGCAAAGATAGTTGATCCCATTTTGACAGAGTTAACTACAAGGTTCCAGGTTAGACCGAATCGCAGATGCACATAATCCAACACATCCAGGATCGGTGACCCGATTTTGATCGGGGGATGCGTGGTCCCTGCAAAATAATGGAGTACCATTAGGGATGCAAATGATGGTTAGTGCATTCTGTTTGTTATCTCCCATACCATGGGATGGCACCCAGATGAAACAAGTCCCCTCGCTTCCGCACATGGCGTCTTCGAACTTGTGTGGGAACAAATCTGCCGCGGCCAACATGTGCCAGCCTCTGCCGTCGGGGCCATTCTTATTGATGGCAATCCTTATGTCGAACACCGCGATGAGATAGTAATCATCGTAGCTGCGGTGCTTGGTCGGTGGGTCCGCAATTGCTATCTTCTTCAATCTCATGCTGGCATCATCATACCTATTCAACCCGTTCCAGTCCGGAAGGCCGATCCGAATGCTGGACAAGGGGTCTACGGAAACGGCCGCACTGCTGTGGATGTTGTGCAAAATGATGGTGGTATCCGGCTGTAGGTATGCAAGCCAATCTCCATTGGCACCAACCCAAACCTTTGGGACGGTGGGCAGTGGAGAAATTACGGGATGGAATAACTAAGTATTTTTAGAATATACATTACATGATCAAACACAATGACTGACCTTCTCATCGGACAAAATCCGACTGCCTCTCAACATCGGCAACTCAAGCGGCGTCAAGATGCAACCGCGCCCACATTGCGGTGGACTGGAGTCCCATTGAATAACTTTATCCTCGAGGACGCATGGAAGACCAACAAGCATGGCCTTCACCCAAGCATGTTTACGCACCATCTTAAAATAGTTGGTGCAGGAAGCACCGAGTCTTGCGGCGGTGAGGAAGTCGGAGCGGCATGCAATTTATCCCAGAGAATCATCGTCCAAGGTCTCCTAGCCCCGGTGAGGAGGAGAACCGCCTAGCGAATCCATGGTAGCAGCGACGAACTGCCTTGGTCTCTTCAGGAGGGGAACTGGCGAGAAGGAGATAAGAGCGTAACCGCAGGGCCTCGTCCCTTCATGAAGGAAGTTATGCGGGCACGCATTAGCGGTACTGCGATGGTGTAGTCATATTAGTATTTAATATAGGAGTAATACTATTGTTTATTGGTCCTCTTTGAATTTTGTACCAAACTTTGACCTTATATTTAACTAACAAAATGTGCATATCACAAAAAATAATATCATTGAAAACTATGTTCAAATACGAATCCAACGATATAATTTTTGGTGACATGCACTAACATTTTGTTAATTAAATCTATGGTCAAAATTAAGCACAAAATACAAAGGAGACCAATAAACCAGGACGGAGGTATGATCGTATGATCATCGTTGATAAATCTGCCACGTAGACTATTTTCGTGAGGTGGCGTAAAATAAAAGAAGAGAGAGAATGAGATTGTATGATCCTGACTTTCTCGGCACAAGCTCTGAGATAATTACATTCATTTCTGTGGGCCTTGACTGACCTGGTGAGAGCTGCGGCAGCTGGCTCCCCAAGTTCCTTCTCTCGGGCGTTGGTCATCAGGTTTTGTTTATTGATTTAATGTGTGTGGTACCCAACAGAGTACGATTCATTAGAGAACTTGTACTATATGACACACTGATGACTGCTGACATGTTCCTTATACCAACGAATCTAGTAGTATCATACAGACTATTGCAGATGCTCTTAGTGTACAGTTTTCAACTTTTGAATCTCAAGGCCAAGGAGCTACAATAGCAAGTGGAGGGTAGTACATTCAAATTTGAATCCAACAATATAACTTTTGGTGACATGCATTAACATTTTGCTAGTCAAATATGTGGTCAAACTTTAACTCAAAATACGATGGGGACTCGTAAACCAGCCCGGAAGTAGCAGTAGTACTGTTCTCTAGAACCATCGCTGTAACTATCAATGCAGGGAAAGTACACCTGCGTACAACGGACCTACTTGCTGCTCTATTCATGCGCGTAGCTGGCCTGCTCAGCCGCTCCTCCCTCGCACACACTATTGCAGGGGCAAAACATTTGAGTTCTTTCATACCGCGAGAGTAAGCTTTTTCTTTTCCACTAGTACACGCGTATGTTCAAAGCACGTGTAATGTTCAATTTATGAATACAACTTTTCCATGTTTTTTGCAAAAGAAACAAACAATCACATGGCTCTAGAAAAGTCTAACAAATCAACTATTCTACTCCCTCCATCCCATATTATGAAAACGTTTTTCAAGCTAATTTTTTACTATATGGAGCGAAGTCCATGCGTGCAACACCACAAGCTACAGAGTACTGGAGTACATTAGGTCCAGGTCCAGGGCCATATTGCACAGTTCCCAATGCGGCGCCAGGCTTTTCCGGCTCCTCCAGCTTAATTGGGAGGCGGCATTAAAGATGGCAGCTGAGGAAGCAGTAAGCGAGGGCAGCTGCTACTCTACGCGAGCCACCAGATGATGGCGTGTGCAAAATATATGGGAGGGAAAACCCGTGCACGTGGTTGGGCTATCCGCAACCACTAGTACAACGCAATGTAGAATTCCTATTTGTCGCTAGTCGATTGTTCCTTATACATATTGGAGTATTTAACAAAAAACTACCACTTTCGAACCAACCATACCAAGAAACAACCACTCTACAAAAATTAGCAAAAACATACCAATAATTTCTTAAACCGTCGCGAAAAACTACCAAGTGCCAATTAGGCTCGTTTAAACCCATGTGGCACCTTAAGTCAATGCCGTCTGTTTGACCGGCAACTTACTACTTATGACTTGTGGGACCTACATGTCAGTCTCAAAAAAAATCCCCGAGTCACCTCCTACCTCCGGTACGTCCACCTAGTCATCCTCGGCCATCAGAGGCAGCCACCGCCGCCGGTTGAAAGCGAGGTCAAAAGCGCCGGCGGCGTGGAACCCATCTTGCGTCAGCCGCAAGCCAGCTCGACGCGGCGCTCGCCGCCACTAGCTAGCCAAGCTAGCACACCACCTGTTGGATGCATCCAGCTGCTTGTGTGCAAGCTTTGCTAGTTAGCTTGGCACGGCAGTGCGGCGGCTTGCTCGTGCATGCCGCGCTAAGGCCAGCCATCTGGCTCGGGCAGAGGCCAGCACGGCGGCTTGCTCGCGTGTGCCGCGCTAAGGCCAGCCATCCGGCTTGGGCGGAGGCCAGTGCGGCGGCTTGCTCGTGCGTGAGCCGAGCTCGGGCCAACCAGCCAGCCCATGCGGAGGCCAGCGCGGCAGCTTGCTCGCGCGTGAGCCGCACTTGGTCCAGCCAGCCAGCCCGTGCGGAGGCCAGCGCGGTGGCCGGGCCGTCCGGCGGAGCGGCGGCCAGCTCGCCCATCACCGGCGCCGGCGACGAACACGCATACAAACTTTTTGAAGAAGAGGATAGATGATCACATGTGGGTCCCACCTGTCGTAGTAGTTAACTCTATGGTCAAACATACGGCGTTGACTTAAGGTGCGTTGTCAGCACAGACGTGTGGGCCAACCCTGTCATAAACGGGTTTAAACGAGCCTAATCGGCACTTGGAACTAGTTTTTTTAGGAGTTTGGTAGTAGTTTTTTGGCACGGATTGAGAAAAATTTTGGTATGTTTTTGCTATTTTTTGTACAATAGTTTCTTCCTAGGGCTAGTTGAAAGTGGTAGTCTTTTGTTAAATACTCTACATATTGTAAGTAGGAGTGAAAGCTAAGATTTGGAAGTCTATAAGCACGGCTAGTTACATAGTACGTGTGTGTACATAATTCAAACTAAATATCGACCATGGGTGACTAATATCTTGACGGAAAACTCGAAACTATATGGAAATACAAACGTATTATTGATACTTGTTTCCATAAACTTAGATCTACATTCTATTCAACGACTGAGCATGTGGGGCCTTAGCACGATGACTTCCCGACTGTCAAAAACAAGGTTTTCCTGTCTCCGGTAAGGAGGAGGATGACTGTGGCGCGCCTTCGGCTGGCTCTAGTGCCCGTAGTCATCGCTAGGTGGTCTACGAACGTGTAGATGTATTTTTTTCACGTCTCGTGTTCTTTGTACTGCCACGACTGATGAATAGATCATAAGTATCTCACAAGAAAACCTTGGTTGAGTGTGTGTGCGAGCGAGCGATCATGCGTGTGTGTGATATCGAGAGACTAAGGCAGAGATAAGAGAGTCATTGTGTGTTTGTGTGTGTGTGGAAGATAGATAGAGACCTATGGGACTTTGTGTTGTGTAACGTGGAGGCGAATAGACATAGTCACTGAGTGAGTGTGTGAGGTACGCATGCAGACATAGGGAGAGAGGTGTGAATTAGAGAGACGGGGAATTTTGGTGTGCTTGTGAGTTAAAGAAAGAGAGATAGGCATATATATACCTGGAGCTAGAGACAATATACAAGGGTGTGTGTAAAAGAGGGATCCAGATAGAGACGTGGTGTGTGTGTGTCTGTGTCTGTTTTGTGCGCGCGTGTGTGTGGAGAAGAGAGACCACTGATGATGTAAATTAGTAGGGGGGATGATATGGCATGTGTGTCCAAGAGAGAGAGAGGCATCTCTAGTAGCGGGACACAGTGGGTGCGGGCGGGGGTGCGTGCTATATATTTGGAAGAAACATCGAGTGTGTGTGAGAAAGTGGTGCAAGAGAGAGAGTACGAGAGAGGGAGAGAGAGAGAGAGAGATGGAGGTCGATTGTGTGCAAAAAGTGGACTATAGATAGGGAGAGGAGGTCGATGGTGTTCAAAAGTGGCCTATGCAGGGAGACACAAGTAAAGCGAGTCATTGTGTGCATCAGAGAGACTTCATGAGAGATCAAAATAGATGGCGGAGAGAACATCACGCAAGTCTGAGATCGATGATACGCTAGAGATTTATGGAGAGAGTGGCGGCATATAGAGGGAAGGAGGGTTGGGTCCGCATGTGAAGAGATGGAAAGAGGCGAGAGGTGCACAAGGAGAGGGAGGGTGTTTGTGTGTAGTGGGGGTGGTGAGTGAGATGTGTGTCAATGTGAGAGTGAGAGATGGTGGAGAGCGTGCGAGAGCCAGATATACATAGGGAGAAAGATGTTGGGGGCAGTGTGTTTTGTGTGTATGGGAAAGATACTACATGGCTATAGAGTGCATGCTTGGGAAAGATAGATGTCGGGAGACCTAGAGAGTGGGAGAACAGATGTGTGCAT
The DNA here is from genome assembly GCA_039707655.1 of Elymus sibiricus. Lineage (NCBI taxonomy): Eukaryota > Viridiplantae > Streptophyta > Magnoliopsida > Poales > Poaceae > Elymus > Elymus sibiricus. Next base: position 163,136,545 of record CM077664.1, read on the forward strand.
GTCCGAGAGACGAAGAGATAGAGACCTATATCGGGGTTCAGACATAGAAGAGAGAAAGGGAGAGGGGATAATGTGTGCGCGTGTTTGTGTTCGGGGGAGAGAAAGGCTTGAGTGGGGGGGATAGGGGCCGAGGTGGTGTGCTTCAGATAAAGAGTGAGGTGTGTATGTCTGAGAGATATAGACGTAATGAAAATACATGGTCAAGAGTGTGTGCACTCATGCTTGATCATTTCTTTCTTCATATTTTTGGACTATGAGATAGCAATACTTTTGAACATGCGAGGTTTATTTTGAAGTACCAGAATTACTGACCTAAGATTGGAAATTCTGAATTCGACTGCATTATTAGATTTTTTTCAATTCATTTAAATGGGGGTACAATTTTTAACCCGATTGCGTGATTTCAAATTCATATATCAAACCTAGAGATATAGACATACGGTCGTGTTCAAACCTTGTAATCATCCACTTTATTCATACACATACATATTTGTTTGTGTCATCATATTTAGGAGAAACACATTCGGAAATTCATTTGAATCGGAGCATATGACGGTATTTGCTTGGCACTAGCTCAATGATCCATATTTGAATTGAATGGACAATCTAAGTTTCGAGTTGGAGACATTGATTTTCGAAACTTGCACCTTTTTTTTCTCGCGTGCACAACAAATAAATACTCGGCCATGATATCATAGTCGGTTGTACAAGACGAGAAAACATAATTTCAGCCACCAAAAGCTTTCAAACTTCCTGCTCACATCGAAATTTCTCGCGCCCGAAAGTTTAGCCCTACGATATTCCTCTTTTACCCCTGCCCCATCAACGGAAAAGGGCTGCTTTGGTAACTCCATTGGTTTCCCCTCTTTGCCCCCAACATTCTAACCCAGAAACACTCCCCTCCCCGGCTCCCCCCCAAGCCGCCGAATCTAGTCCTCCGCCGCAGTGGTGCACCTCACACCCCGCCGGATCTACCTTCCGCACCTTGGAACCCCCAACTACCAACTCACCACTGCACCGGAGCCGCTTCAGCGACTGGCTTATCCACCGCACCAGATCTCCTTGACCGCCATCATGGTCTAGCGCACCGGATCTGCTTCACCGGCACCCTCGTCCACCAAAGTGTAGGCCCTTCATCAATGCCCTCGTCCACCACATCGCTGGCCCTTCATAGAAACCCTCGTCTGCCACAACAGATCCACCTCACTGAAAGCACTGTACACCGCGCCGGATGTGCTTCGCCGTCACCTTCGTCCACTGCACCGGACCAGCTCCACGGACGTCATATTCAACTCCACCGGCCCAGCTTTACTGCCGCAGCCGCCTCATCAGGTTATTTCAATTAGTACTCCTTTGGTTTTTCTCGTCTTTGTTGTACAACAGTTCACTTACCACAGATAAGCTATCTTGGATGTCGACAGGCGCCGCACCTAAGCACCGGAGCCGCTTCACCAACGGCGACAGCCGGCCCAACTCAATCACAACACGAGCACCATCGACGAGCTTTCACGTATGACAACGATGCCCATACGCCGCCGAGAATCAGGTACTATTCTCCAACGGCCGGCGCCTACGTTCACCTTCTTAGCATAAGCACCGCACCTTCGAATTTCTTCAGGGCAACATTCAATTTTTTATGAGAATCGTTATTCTGCTTGCACCTGTAGGTCCAAATGTGTGGTAGTGAATAGGTTATATGTGCTAAATTACAAATCAGTGCACCTGTAGTTACAATGCTTTTTCTTTGTCCTAAGTATTACTGTACTTCCTAGATATTACTGCCTCCTATTTTACTTCTTGCATGCTATATTTATGATAATGGTGTTGTTCTGATGTCACCTCTTGGTTACAATTATTGCACTGGACTGCTTCTATGCTCTCTATGCTAAATTACACATCAGCAAACTAGCTTGTAGTTCCGCTGCTTTTGGTTCGTCTTAACCTACATTTTTCAATGCTAGCTATTACCGCACTGCTCCGAGCCTCTGTTCATAACTTTTTTGTGCGTTATTGATCTTCCCAAGTTGCATGACTAATTTGTTGCTTTTATTCATTATGGAGCTGCCAACTGCATGAAGCAAAATGTTTTTTCTTTTGGGGCTGGCACCTCGAACAAGCATAAAAATAGAGTGAAGCACACATATTGTTGTGTAAGCACACAACCTTCTTTCATTAGTTTAGATGAATCATTCATTTTCAATTTGAATAGTGCATGTGGTTAAAATTAGTTTTACCAAAACAGAGGGGGAAGAATAAACTACAATGACTAGGTTTGCATGCACGGGATGCTGACGACATCTTCAAAGAACATTGCAACAGTAGCGAGCCTTCACAGCGACATATGGTAAGCCAGTGTGTTTAAGTTACTGTGAAATGTCATGCGTGTGGGCTGCTTTCTTGGCTTGTGCCCTCAACCTGTAATCCTACAGAATTACAAATAGTTCAGTTGCCTGCTCTGCTGTATTGCTTGATTAGAATGCTTGTTTGTTACTCCCTCCGTAAACTAATATAACAGCATTTATATCACTACTTTAGTAATCTATAAACACTCTTATATTAGTTTACAGAGGGAGTACTTGTTAGGCTATACCTGAGTTGGCCAATGTGTCAGAAGTGCCTGCCGTACTATCGTAAAGAAATGCATGCATACTTCATTTGACTCCTTAACTTTTCCTATGAACTCCATCACAAGACTGTCTTGCCAGTTTATATGAGGCCACACTATTTAAGTGCTTTCTCAGAATATTTCAATTATTTATATGCTTGGGCAACTTAAATATAGCGGTGGTACACTGCCTTTCATCTAACCATTTTATTTGTTTTCGGCTGATGCCACTTCGAACCATTTAAATATAGCTTGCCATCCTCGGCAATAATTCGTATGTAGTTTACCATGTAAGCTTACTGCCTGGATCATGTCATAACTATCTGTTACTTATGTACAGCGGAAACCTTTCAGGATGCAGTTCAAACTAGGACACAATGTACACCCCCAAGATCTATTTGTGGAAGCAGTGCGCCATCCATGTTACCAGATGGTATCAGTTCAGAGGCAACCCCGTTGGAGAGCACAGATATTATAGTTCTTGAGGCTCTACTAGAGGCAGAAAGAGAGGGTGTGGCTACCATGAATGAGGTAATCCTGATCATGAGGCTGAAAATTATGCAATTAGCTGGACGCATTATGCAAGCAAACCAAGATGTGGAGCAAGTAAGACAGTTGCATTTGGAGACAGAGAAGGTTTTGCTGCTTATGCTATCTAAAGCCCAGGTTAATCCTAGTTCTTCCTTAGATACCAGTTGAAATTGTCATTAGATTAGTATACTTGCATGTTGTGTCATGTGTGTGAATGGATTATGTTGTAAGACCCCTTATTTGTTGTCCATGTCTTGTAATCATATGATTTTCTTAGGCGAGGCAATCCTCAGTACTTGTAGGAGTGGACATAAGGTGAACTGTTTTTTGTGTGAGCAGATTGTGTTGGATGAAATAACTGTTTGACTCAAAGTGGATTCAACCTTCTGAATTCGGGTATCATGGCATTTGTAAATCATATTCATATATAAAGGTGGAATGCATCGTTGTTGTGCTATTGAACATATCTAAGAAAACATAGAATGATTTATAAAGATTCGTAATCAAATACAAAATGGATTCGAATTTAGTTGCCAGGGTAAACATGAATGCTTATTCTCCCAAAATTCGAAAGAAACGGCAAAACACCCACTCCCACGTCGGCTGCCCGGAACCAGTGTTTGGGAGATGGAAATTACTGTCTACCCCTGACACGCACAACCTATCGGCCCGGTTTCCACTGCTCTAAATAGGGGTAGGTTTGTAACTTCACTCAGACGTGACACGACTGCCTCTCACCCCATTCAGACACGGTGGGCGCCAAACGTGGGCGGCAAAACACATTTGATTCAAGCTCGTCCCAAAGACCTCTCTCTCCCCCTCCATTTCCCCATTCATACACGGGGGGCAGCAAAACAAACTCTCCTCGGCCAAAATCAATCTAGGCAAATATTTTAAGTAGGGGCAGGTTTGTAACTTCACTCATACGTGACACAACCGCCCTACCTGTCAGCCCCGTTCATACACCGTGGGCGCCAACCGTGGGCGCCAAAACACCCTCTCCTCGCCCGAAATCGCTCTCGGCAAATATTGGGGAGATACAAGATTACCGTCCTATCCCCAACCGACGAGACGTCTGAAATTTTAAACGGGGGCTAAGTTCGTAACTTCCCCACATTTCAGACAAGCGCGTCCCAAAGACATGGTTCCCCCACCTCTCTCGCTCCATTTCCCCATTCGTACTCCGTGGGCGCCAAAACACCCTCTCCACCCCAGCCTCCTCCGTCCTCAACCCAATTCACCGCCGTCCTCCTCCACCATGCCAGAGCAGCTACCCCGGCGACGTTGTCCATTACAAGAGATCGACGTCTCTCATCCACCGCACCGGATCAGGATCCTAGCATCGCGTCCTCTCACTTCATTCGCGCCATCGTCCACCATGCCGTGCCCGCTCCTATGACCGTCTCGTCCACGGCAACATGACTTATCCCCCGATGCCGCCGTCTGCCATCTCAGATCTGCTTCTATGCTGCCGACAGCCATAGCACCCGCAGCACCCTCAACGTATCAGCAGAGGCCTACACAGCATCGCAAGAGAGGTGGTACTCTTTCATATCTGCTTAAGTTATTGATCTCACCCGGAAAATAGATCGTCACTTGTTTACTGTACTTTCTTGTCCATACCTAATCTTTATTTGTTAGTTGAAAGCAAACATTAGTTGCGAAGTAGCCTTTGTCCGGTTAGCACCTTCAGATCCGCCATGGCACGGTCAACACTATACTCGCAATGCTTATGGTTTTCCCCTTTTATATTCACTACCATCCTCCTAGGTGCTTCGTGTCGTGCTAGCACTCCTCCTCAACCCATCAAGCGAAACAACATGCCACTCATAATTCCAAAGCTTAGTTGTTCAAATATGAATCTGATATGATGCTGATATTGCTAAAATAGAGAACGTTTAATTGGTCAGCTAATGTTCCTACATTAGTTTCGAAAAGCATGTGTGCCACATATGGAGAGACATCAAGGAATTGCATATCTTTATGTGCTCTGGCTCATCATGGGTGGGCAACACACATTGTATTATCCTAAATCTGCTTGCTCTTCATTAACATGTTCCTCTTCTGTTCTTCTTAATAAGTATAGTAGTACTGTATGTTCCTTGTCGGGAACTGGAGTAGGGACATTTGCAGTCGACATGTATATTGGGTCGCTTCTGATGGATGCTTTCAACTATTCTAGTTGGTCTGCCATAATATCCAGGAAATGTTGAGAGCTGTGTCGCCTTTGAGAGTCTAGGCTGATAGTAATAGTATTGTGCCTTCAGTTGAATAGAGCTGCCCCTGTAGAGGATCCGAAGCATTTCCAGTCGTACCGGCAATACAAGCCCATATGTTCCAGCTAGTTCCACTTTCCCGATTTCACTCGTGATGCTTAGGGTTTTCCCCTTTTATCTACACTACTATGATCTACTTTGTGTCGTACTAGCAGCACTCCATCCTTCAAGCTAAACAACACACCACTCATAATTCCAAAGCTTAGTAGTTCAAATACGAATGTGATATGAAACTGATATTAGTTAACAGACACACATTTAATTGGTCAGTTAATGCTCCCACTTGAGTTTCCAAATGTATGTGGCAACATATAGATAGACAGCAGGGACTTGCATTTCTTTGTCACTTGTTTACCGTACTATCTTGTCCATACCAAATTTTAGTTGTTAGTTGAAAGCAAACATCGGTTTTTAAGTAGCCTTTGTGCGGTTTGCAGCTTCAGATCTGCCATGCCACGGTCAACACTATACTCATCGAGCATAATTGGTTTGGTGTCAAGAATTGGCATGCCAATGTTTGGCATTGTACCAAATATTGGCTACTAATTGGTTTGTTGCCGAGTTGTCTTGCCTATCTCACATAAAGTTGCCAATATTTGGCAAGTCTTGGTATGGCCAATATTTGGCAATGCAAACCAATCATGCTCATCATGCTTAGGGTTTCCCCCTTTTATGATCACTACGATCAGCCTACCTAATTTGTGTCGTAAGAGCACTACTCCACCCATCAAGCTAAACAAGCTTAGTTGTACAAATTCGAATCTGATATGATGCTGATATTAGTAAGACAGAGACAGGTTTAATTGGTCAGCTAAATGTTCCTACTTTAGTTTCGAAACGCATGTGAGCCACATATAGAGAGACAGGAAGGAAGAGTATTTCTCTGTGTGCTCTGGTTCATCATGGGTGGGCAACACACATTGTATTATCCAAAATCTGCTTGCTCTTCTTTAACATGTTCCTCTTCTATCCTTCTTAATAAGTATAGTAGTACAGTATGTTCCTTCTCGGGAACTGGAGCAGGGACCTTTGCTGTCGACGGGTATATTGGGTCGCTTATGATGGATGCTTTCAACTATTCTAGTTGGTCTGCCATAATATCCAGGAAATGCTGGGGGATGTGTCGCCTTTGAGAGTCTAGACTGATAGTAACAGTATTGCGCCTTCAGTTGAATAGAGCTGCCCCTGTAGGGGATCCGAAGCATTTCCAGCCGTACCGGCAATACAAGCCCATATGTTCCAGCTAGTTCCACTTTCCCGATTTTACTCGTGATGCTTAGGTTTTCCCCTTTCATCTACACTACTATGATCTGCGTAGGTGCTTTGTGTCATACTAGCAGCATTCCACCCTTCAAGCTAAACAACACACCCTCATAATTCCAAAGCTTAATTGTTCAAATACGAATGTGATATGATACTGATATTAGTTAATAGACACACATTTAATTGGTCAGCTAATGCTCCCACTTGAGTTTCCAAATGCATGTGGCAACATATAGAGAGACAGCAGGGAATTGCATTTCTTTGTCACTTGTTTACTGTACTATCTTGTCCATACCACATCTTAGTTGTTAGTTGAAAGCAAACATCGGTTGCTAAGTAGCCTTTGTGCGGTTAGCAGCTTCAGATCTGCCATGCCACGGTCAACACTATACTCATCATGCTTAGGGTTTCCCCCTTTTATGATCAGTACGATCAACCTACGTGATTCATGTCGTAACAGCACTGCTCCACCCATCAAGCTAAACAAGCTAGTTGTGCAAATTCGAATCTGATATGATGCTGATATTATTAAGACAGAGACAGGTTTAATTGGTCAGCTAAATGTTCCTACTTTAGTTTCAAAATGCATGTGAGCCACATATAGAGAGACAGGAAGGAATAGTATTTCTCTGTGCGCTCTGGTTCATCATGGGTCGGCAACAGACATTGTATAGAAAGACTTGTAATATCTACAATCTGCTTGCTCTTTTGCTCTTCTTTAACATGATCCTCTTCTCTTGTTCCTTAGTAAGTACAGTATGTTCCTTCTTTGGGAAGAGGAGCAGAGACATTTGCGGTCGACAGGTCAGGTCGAGTTGTTCTTCCTTAGTCTGTTTTGAAGCTGTCATCTGCGAAGTATCATTACTTCTGGAGCTCTCAATAGGGAGCCTATATTTTGAGTAGCTGGCCCCATTATATTAATGCACACACCAAATTACAGCCCACATGGCATCTCTCAGAAGAATTGCACAGAGATAGCACATAGGGGTTTACAGGGAGGCACTATTGGATTAGAATCCCCTATGCATTACAAAGATAATGTCACTTATTTTTATGTTTTCATGCATGTCAGGTATTGAACATGATCACAATGAATATGAGAATGGGCGCACTAGAGGAATATTGCGGAACAATCCACTGGCCAACAAACTTGGCATCAAGGGATTGAGATCATGTATGGATGCAATGGAACACACACACTCCCCATCTATAGATTCCATTGCAGAATATGATCCTAAAGATGATTCTAACCTAGATAGAGACCCAAGTCTATGTAGCTCTCCAGATGAGTCAGAGTCAGATGGCCTATCTTATTCACCCATCAAGGTGCTTGCTCTAACTTGGCAAGGTTGTATTGGTCGCACGTATCTTGCATTACTTCTACTTTGTTACACCACCATCTTCTTAGTTTACACATCATATATGAGAATATGCCATGCCTATCCATTTTCTGTACCTATTCCATGTGTCATCATATTAGGTTTTTCCATTCAAATGTTGTTCTTTCGTAATAGATGTCCAAAAGGAAGAGGGTGATTGCAGATCTTGAAGGAGTACAAACAAAGTATTTGCAAAAGGCAGTGATCCATTCTCAAGGGATCATAGGATCTCACAAAAATACTGCGCACTGCATTGCTCTTGCCAGTACCTCTTGCCCCTTATCACCATACTTACACTCATCGATGTTTGATTATGTAGCATCACTGTGCATGTTAGCTTCCTTATCCACCATTTGCTCAAAATTATAAGATCTATATTTACTCTTACATAAATGTAGAATAATCCCAACGGTTATGAAGTTCTGGATTGCTCTTGTAATTACCTGTTGTCATGTACTCCCTCCGTATCAAATTACTTGTTGCTAAATTGGATGTATTTAGAACTAAAATAGTGCTAGATACATTCATTTCAGCGACAAGTAATTCCGGACGGAGGTAGTAATACTGTACTTACATTGATAGATAGTTGATTGTTTGGCATTACTCTGCATCTTAACTACCCTGCCCTCCATTTTATCCAAATTATCAGATCTACAATTACTCTTACCAAAATGTTGCACAAGTTGAGGTCTGCATTCCTCTTGTCAGTACCTTTTGCCTTGTAACGCTGTACTAAAAAGATAGCTGTTTGATTATGTATCATCACTCTGCATCTGAGCTTCATTATCCTCTATTTCTTCCAATATTATTAGATCTATATTTCTTGAAGAAGTTTCTTTGGGGAATTTCTTGAATTATCATTCCATTGACATGGAGAAGAGCTTTGTCGAGCCCATGTTAACATGTAATGTAAGTCCATCCTTCTCAAGCCTTCAAACTTTGTTCTAGTACAGATTTGGATAGGCATCATTTCCTCCACTGCTTTTTACTTTGGTGTCTGCATCAGATTGCATGTTTGCAACAACTGCCAGTTTTGAATTGTAGTTGTAAAAACATGTTCCTTATTCATACCATTCACATTAATCAGAACAGATGCATTGATTTTCTTTAGCCCTGCATGTATGCCTGTGTTCTAGATCTCTAATCCGGTGGTCTTGTGAAGCTGCCCATGCCTGCATCATCTCATTTGCTGCTTTGTCTTACCTGATTTTACCAATGATACGGACAATGCCGTATTATGTTAATGCTATTTTAAATTGTATCTCTGAATTTGCCAATATAAAATGGGATCGAATTGTCACACACTGACCATCGTTGCTTATATATTTGTGAAACTTGTTCTCTGTCTCCTTCTTTCTCTTTCAGATTAATAGCTCTGACGCCAGGCAGAACTTTAGGGAAGATAGTGAGCCAAACCCATTGCTGGTACCTGTCACTTATATTGCAGCGAAGAAGGTAAACAATCTTGAAGAGAGCGAGATGACCCCAAGGTTATGTCTTGATGAGGACAGTGAGTTCAAGCTACTCACCAGCAGGTGTGACACGACCTTGGTTAAGTTGCTGCCTGAATCAGTTCGACTTCTTCAGTCTCAACTTCAAGTTGAAAGACTTGGTGCAGCTCAGGTCCGACTTGAAGTACAATCTCTAACGAAGATCAAAGAGGACACCCATGCGTGCTTTATAGCTACGCAGCTAGAGCTAGAGGATTTAACATTCAGACAACTGAGGTCTCATCAGCTTGTTCAGCTGCTTGCGCTGCAGCACCGGGGTAGGACTAATGTTTCTTGAACTTTGTTGAAGTGCTGTTGGTTTTGCATATTATTTTGTCGGTGTGTTCTTTGCACTGGTGGCCACCATTGATGCCTAGTGTATGTAATCTGCGGTCTGGTTGCCCTTTATTATCATTGGTGGCAAACTTTGATGCCCAGTGGATGTAATACTCCGTAATTTCATTATTATATAGTCTAGATTTATTCTTAGTCGGTATGCTGTAATTTAGGCCGGTAGCTTCAACGGAGCGCAACGACCCAATACGTTATCGGTCTGTCAGCGGTACATAAAAAGAAATTACGCTACCCGAACGGGCCGGTCCGTAACTAGTTATATATGGGCCGGAAAGTCGGCCTATAATCATTTCGGGCCATTATTAGGCCTAAACGTAAAGTAGTTTTGGGCCTTTAACAGGCCGAGTAAAACGTGGGCCTCGGTTGGGCCAGAAATTTCCCTGGGCTTTTAATAGGTTGAAAAGTAGATTGGGCCTGAATTGAACCGAATAATTCATGGGCCGATAGTAGGCCGAAACCACCGTAGGCCCTTGATTGGCCCAATTACATATGAGCCGTTAACAGGCCAAAATTTATCACGGGCCTTGGTTCGCCCAATAAAATTATGGGCTGTAAGCAGGCCGGATGGAAAGTAGGCCATAATTTGGCCCAACTATGTCACGGGCCTTTAACAGGCCGTTAGTCAGGTTGGGCTGAAATTTATCCACGAAGAGTACGGGCCGTTAAGAGGCCGAAAGTCACTTAGGCCTAGAAATAGGCCCAGGTGCAGCACAGGCCGTTAAATGGCCGAAAGTTAAACCGGGCCGAAAACGGCCCACTTACAGCAACGGCGGCTAATAGACCGAAACGAATATCGGGCCGAACTATTAAACGGGCCTTTAACAGGCCGAGATACAAACCGGGCCTACAATGGGCCCAAAAGAACAGTGGCCTGTTAACGGGCCGGATCTGTTATGGGCCGTAATTTGGCCCAAAACACGATCCTATATGGGCCGTAATTTGGCCCAAAACACGATCCTATATAGGCCGTAATTTGGCCCAAACCATGGCAGGCTGTTAACGGGCCGGTCCACTAGTGTCTGACAGAATCTTGTGGGCCTTTAGCTGGGCCGGCCCATTTAGGTCAAATGGGCCACTGTTGGGCCGCGCCACGTGTCACTGTTCCATAGGCGCGTATCGTCCACTGGATGGTTGACATCTATCGTGACATCGAGCTGACACGTGGATCTGTTGGCGAATGAGAATTTTACACGTGGAAAATCGCCATTGGTCAGGGTTGTTAACGGGTTATCGGATCCAAACCGGAACCCGATATCTTAACGGCGACCCGTTACGGTCAATGCCATGTGTCGGTCACCCTTGACGAAAACACTTCCATGACGCGACATTTATCGTCATGGAAGTGGACACTTCCGTGATGATAATTTCAGTATTGTCATGGAACACTTCTACGACAACACAGGTATGACTATCTTGATTCTGTCATAAAATCGTCACGGATGTATATGCATGACAGAAAATGTGACCTACTGTGACAAAGACGTATCATCACGGAAGTGTTTTTTTTTGTAGTGTATGTATATGGAGGTGATGCATGCATGCATATGTATAATTTGAATACCATGCACAACATTGATGTGGCGCCCGCGTCAAAAATCGTACAGTCCCCACACAGAGCGAGATCGGTTCATGACACGTCGTGTGCTGCCCCCCCCCCACTTCGATCCGGTGGGAGGGATTCATGCATGAGTACACATGCATGCGCTCAAACTATATTATGTAATCTCATAGCATGACCTATACCGTAGGACAAACCAAAAATTAATCCCCTCCTAAGTCAAATTAACCTCTCTCGCTGTCGGTCAAAGTGATGGACCAAGCGGGCCCACAGATGGAAAGCATCGATATCGTCGATAACCGCGTAAGTGAGTGCCAGAGGACAACCGCCATCGCTTGCATGTGGGCCAAAACATATGTAAGTACGGAGGTGTGTGTGGTTGCTGTGATGTTTGAATACCCAAAATGCACAACTTTGATGTGGCACCTGCCTCGGAAACTGTAAAGTCCCCACACATAGCGAGGTTCATGACGCGTAGTATATGCTGGTCCCATCCCCCTCTTCGACGCGTACTATATACTCCTACCGTAACACAAACCAAAAAGAATCCTCCTTGTCGGTCAAATTAACCTCTCTCGATCATTGGGTCGAAGTGATGGGACGACGACCTCGCGGGCCCACAGATGGAAAGCGTCGCACGCGAGTGAGTGTCCTGTAGGACAACCACCGCCTGCATGTGGCCCAAAGAGGTGTTGTGTGATGTTTGAATACCAAATGCACAACTTTTATGTGGCACTTGCCTCGGAAACCGGAAAGTCCCCACATGGAGCGAGCTTCATGACGCGTAGTATATGCTGGTCCCCTCCCCCCTCTTCGATGCGTACTATATACTTCTACCATAACACAAACCAAAAAGAATCATCCTTGTTGGTCAATTTAACCTCTCTCTCTGTAGGTCAAAGTGATGGACGACGACCTCACGGGCCCACAGAAAGCATCACATACGAGTGAGTGTGTCCTAGGACAACCACCCGCCTGCATACCCAAAGAGGTGTTGTGTGATTTTTGAACCCACTACACAACTTTGATGTGGCACATGCTTCGCAAACCAAAAATGCCCTACACAGAGGTCCACGACGTGTCGTATGTAGTCCCCCTCACTTCGAGCCGGTGGGAGGGATTCATGTGTACGCACACGCGCTCGAACTTTGATCTGGAATCTCACCATGATCCACACCGTAACTAATCCCAAGATGAATCCACCTTTGGTCAAATGCCTCTCGATGTCGGTGAAAATTAATAACCTTCGCGGGCTAACGAATGGGCGCATCGCTGATAACCGCACGAGGGACTGTCCGAGGACCACCATGCATGCATGTGGCCCAAACATGTATGTACGAAATGGCCGTGTAATGTTTTAAATAACCAATTCACGACTTTGATGTAGCACCTGCGTCACAAAACGGTCAACCCCACACGGTGGCTCACGACTCGTAGTGTACTACCGGACACCCCCCCCCCCCGATACACACACACCGCACCACCACCGCCACTACGAGGCATGTTAAACTCTTTCCGCGGTTAACATATGTGACCAAAGGAGTATCGTGTTAAAATTTGGAAGGAAGAAAAATCAGAGATCGTCATTCGGACGTTTTTATACATAGATTGATTTCCTAGGGATATAATGTGCAAAAATCAAATTTGAGCTACATGCACACGTGATAGTGCACCAAAATGGATTGGAAAATCATATGTGTGTCTCTGGGTGCATGTTTAGTCCCCATGCAAGAAATTTCAAACATTGAGAATCTTGATTTTTGAAATCCACTAAATCCAAAACTTAGTTGAAATTCATGAAACTTATCGTGGTGTCATATGGACACCAATAGACTGTGATATTGCATTGTTTTTTCAAATTTGAGACAAGTTTTGATATATTATTCTTACAAACGGGAGATTATTAATAATTGGCAACCAATATCGCAAACGAATTATTTATTCATACAGTGGGCGTTAGACCAACAATGTACGTGCCATGCTTTGGTTAAGTAATAAAGCGGTAGAATTACTCATCAAAAAAGAAAAACAATATACGTGCCGCCACACGTCCCATGTGCCGTGCGAGCAGGCGTGAGTTGACGGGACGCATGCGCGCAGTTCGCCGCGCAGGCAGACTAGGAGGCATGCGGGCAGGTGTGTGAATTGACAGGAGGCGTGTTCGCTGCGTAGTGTTACCGGGAGGCGTGCGAGTAGCTATGTGAAATGAAGGTAGGCATGCGAGTAGTCCGTTGCGCAGGCTCACCGGGAGGCGAGCCAGCTCTTTGACCGCTGCCCGCCTCGCTCCCCACTGCTCCATATTAATGGCACGCCCGATCCGCTTGTTATAATAGGAGGCCGCACCCCCCATTCTCGCTACACACACAATCCTCTCTCTCCGCCTGCATCCTCGACGCCGCTCTCAGTCGTCAGCGCCGTCAGTGTATGAGGATGCCGCCGAAGTGCACCATTGGAGGGAGTGGCGACGCCGGGGCTGCTGAAGCACCTGAGCACGGCGTGAAGCTGGAGACAGAGGTTGCCGTCACCGCCGACAAGGTCTCGCGTGGGCAGAAGCGCGACGGCGACTGCGTCGTGCTTCCACTGCCGGAGCTGGAGGTCCATAGTGACTCCGGCGACGACTCCGACGACAACGGAGAACCGGTTAGTCATCTATACCAATTTATGTGGCAAATATATCCTAGGGTTTCTCTGGTTAGTCCTGCCTCCTCTTTTTGGAATAGAAATCCTATGGTTATGTTCTCTCAATCCATGAAATCTGAGTTAGATTCGATAGATCCGTGTAGTGTATTGATTGTTTGAATGGTACAAATGATAAGTGATTAATTGTTTCTTCTGTACAAATGATTTCTGCTAAAAATCCGACTAGGGACCCCTTTGGGGCGTAGGATAACTTGTAATCCTCATACTTCTGTCGTTGTGTATTTCCCTTTAGCTGTTGCTTTCGAACATCTCATGTTAGTTAGCTGATGTATGACACTATGAGGGTTTCATTCGAGTAATGGAACCGGGGAGGAGCCTCCCTGTTCTTCTAAAAAAATAAACTGACTAGGGTTAGTGTTGCTAATAATTCCTAGCTAGATCTTGACAATTGATTTTGATGCCAAAAGTCGTTGGCATGCCAAAATTTGATCCTACTTTACGACATGTAAATTGGTTTGATGCCAAAAGTCGTCGGCATGCCAATTTTTGGCAACTCCCAAATGTTTGCTTGAGATTAGTTTGCATTCCATTGTTCATTGCCAATCTCACAAAAGGTTGCCAAGTGTTGGCAACTTTTGATTTTGCCAAATGTCGATAGCAAACCAAAATTTTGATTCTGACAAATGTTGGTGGCAATCCAATCAGACTCTTCATTTTGTTGCATTAAGTTGTGTGCTCTCTATTTATGCATTTCTTTCATCAAGATCACTTGATGATTTAGGGTTCACGCTGTCACAGGATATATTATGTTTCACAAACTCTGCCTGCTGAATTCGCATTATTATAAAATATACTGACGCCACATTTTTTACTATATGTATAGGTGCTATCTAACTATGTCGACAGCGAGGACGAAGATGCCCAGAGGAGGTACAAGAGGCAAAAGCTCATGGAGCTTTATGCAGGACTGCATAACAGGCGTGTGAGGACCTGGAATATGGGCTTTGGATGCCTGTTTTGCAACCAAAAGCTTCATGACGAGTATGAAAGTGTTCTGGCGCATGCAAGAGGACGAGCCGTTGGCTCCTTCAAGCAGAAGTATTCTCGCAGGGTGGCGCACACCGCGTACGCTAAGTACTTGGAGAATCTTCACCATGGTGCAGGCCTACCGGCAGATGAGATGTGGGATTGAATTATGGCTATGTAGTGTCTTAGTTATATGCTTGAGTATGCATAATATCGGTTGAACTATGGTTGAACAATGCTTCAGTACGCTTATTATCTATGCCTGAGTATGCTTTTATATATATATATATATATATATATATATATATATATATATATATATATATATGTTTACTTATGTCTAGATGTGCGATGAGTATGCAATCGGTCTGGTTGATGGAATTTTATGCTTCTCTTATACCAACATATGATTGCCCACACCCTGTGGCGGACCTAGAAGTAAAATAGAAGGTGTGCACACTTTAAAAAATAGAGACTATTTCAATTAGCTTGCATGGGCCTTAAAAATCAGCTAATTTTTACATAGTGAAAAATGTTTTCCAAAAATCTGGGTGTGCCATGGCACACCTGGCACACCCCCTGGGTACGCTACTACCCACACCACACACAGAGTGATGTTAATCGCACATGGTTGAGTCTACCAACCCGTTGCCTCTGAAACGCATTCTGGCCTCTGGGACAGAAAACCCTCACCACCCAATTCAAAAAGGAAAAAAGAAAACCCTCACCACCCCCACGTCACAAAACCCTCACCCCCGCTCGCCACCTTCCCCCCTCCCCGTCCCCAGTCGCACCTGCACTCCTTCGCGACTCTGCATGTCACCGCCTATCACCGTGGCAACCACTTAGCTCGACGCCTGTCGCTGACGCTGGCTGCCGGCAAACCCCTCCGCATTTCGCCACTACCGTTTGTCGCCGCCTATCGCCACCGACTTTCTCGACGTGGCTCGCCATCGACCCAGCTCCGCCCGATTGGGGAATCTGCGGTATTGGAGCTTTTTCCCATGGAGAACCAGGTAACTAATTTACTAAAATATTCGATCATCTCAAATCCCAGTCCGTCTGCCCCTTTTAATCACCCAGCCAAAATCGTCGTGGATTCATTTTTCTTCTAGCTGATTCGAGGGTTTTCTTTCATTCATAGAGTGTACAGTGCAAGGAGACATCAGGCCTATGCGGCCTTGGCCAGACAGCCGAGAAGTTCCATCTCACCGTACCAGCTGGATTCAGGAATCGCACGGTATGTTCAATCTCACTCGACCTCGGTTGGCATGGCCTACTTTTATGAACATATAGTATATATTGCTACATTTGGATAAAAGGTACCACATGCAGTATATACATCAAAGGGGATTTTTCTTCTTCCTATATTAGGCAAATTAATGCTGTAATGTTCTTTCGATTACTCTCATATTTGCATGACATCATGATTACACTATCTGTTTAACTATAAATTTGAGTCCATTGATTTCAACTGTTGTGTACTGTTCTTTCAATTACTCCCATATTTGCATGTTACCCTATTCTTTAACAATCTTATCATTTCCAGCAGTACATCCCTTGCTTTGCAACAGCAACTGTAGTACACAATCTTGGCCTTTACATAACTGAAGACTCCAGGAATGTCATATTGAACACAAACCATGGATTTACAATCGTTGCTTCTATAAAACTTAATGAACATGGTCACTCCTATTTTGGCGCGGGCCTTTGGACAGAAATTTCTAAGTTTTATGTAGTGAAAGCTGGCACTAAAAAGGCACTGCACCTAAAAGAGCCTGGTCATATGATATATGCTAACTTCCACGACGATATCAACCGTCCGGACTTTGTTCCAAGTAAGTGTTCTTTTCAAGTATCTGCATGTTGACTTACCTAGCAATATCAAAGTAATTTTGTAGTACTTAAGCAACCAATAGGGATTCCATTTTCTGACTCTGTTAAGTCTGTTCCTACCTAGTAACTTCTAGTTACCAATACACTTTTCTTCTGCCCTGTTCTAACTTAATATTCCCTAACCTCCCACTCCTCCAGTCCTATCAGACAGCGTCGCCACTGAGGAGACTCCGGAGATGGAGGACGAGGCTGCCAACAAGCGGAGGCGGGTCGAGCAAGAACCGCAAGTGACTCCGGCGGGCCTAGACCTCATCAGCAGCCTCCACGATGATATGTTGATCGTCATCATCTCCCTTCTCCCAATCAAATATGGCGCGCGGACAATCGTCCTTTCCTGGCGGTGGCGCCCCCTATGGCATTCCACCCCTCTCGACCTCATCGACGTCCACATGCTCTGCCATGGCTATCGCAAAAGTTTGGACGCGTTGTCCCAGATCCTCGGCAGGCACCTTGGCCCAATCAGAGGCCTTATCACGGGCAAGTTCCGTTCCAACGGCAAGGACCGAGCCAAGCTTGATGAGTGGTTCTGATCCCCCGCCCTAGATCACCTCGAGGAGCTCAGTTTTAATGATGGACATATGCGCTTGCTGCCACCGTCCGCGCTCCGCCTCGCGCCCACGCTGCGGGTCACCAGGTTCATGAACTGCCATTTGCCCCCGATTAATGACGCGCCCACTCTTTTTCTCCCTCGTCTGAAGCACCTCGAGCTCGTCACCGTTTGCATCCCCAAGGATGACATGGAGCACCTGCTCCGCGGCTGTACTGCACTCGAGTACCTTCGTCTTCAGGCGATCAGTCGGTTAAGTAGCTTCCACATCACCTCCATGACTCTCCAGACAATTTATGTGTGTTGCTGGTGCTGCAACAAGAGATCACAGAAGGTGTATCACAATATGGTCATTGAGGACACACCTTTACTTAAGAGATTACTTGTAGTTGATCAACAAGGTCCAACAAGAATCAGTGTCATTTCTGCGCCGAAATTGACAGCGGTGGGCTACTCGTCTGTCAAATTCTCCAAACTTGTTATTGGATCCACACCCGTTCAGGTACAACATTCGCCTTCTTCTTCTCCTTCTTGAATTAACATTTTTTCTAATTTTGAAGATGTATGTTCGTCTGTCATCTAGAAAATGAACCCG
This sequence comes from Elymus sibiricus, assembly GCA_039707655.1. Taxonomy (NCBI): domain Eukaryota; kingdom Viridiplantae; phylum Streptophyta; class Magnoliopsida; order Poales; family Poaceae; genus Elymus; species Elymus sibiricus. Next base: position 163,154,705 of record CM077664.1, read on the forward strand.
ACAAGCTTGACAACGTATCTGCGCACAGTGAAGGTCTTCGCAGTAGAATCTATCGACCCCAACCTGGAAGAAGTTGTCAGTTTCCTGAGATGCTTTCCGTGCCTGGAGAAGCTATATATCGAGGTGATGCTCCTTTCCTGTTAAATGTTAACCATAAGGGAGTTCAATTTTTTTGTACCTTTTCCCAAGTTTACAATGATGAATGTACTACGATTTCTGAAGGAATTTTGGAGGATTTCAGTACATTGATGTTTTTTTCCCTACAGTGGTTGCTTGATTCATAAGGTTACAATCCATATGCATTTCTCCTTTCGATTCATCTGTACTAGTTTTCGTAGGTAAATTTCCATCCACTCCAACTTCTTGGGAAGAAGCCTGCGTTTTTCTAGATTGTAATCAAATGCCCATGTTAATCATGTAGGATCGAAGATGGCATGTCACTCTATTCATGTATTTTAGAAATCCTGCAAATCAAAGAGGCTTGTAGTAGTGTTCAAAACTGCATGTAGGCACTAATGCGTTCTCTTCTTTTGCAGATAAGATTAGGCCCGGTAGTGGATAATGTGATACAATATAACAACCACATCGAATGCCTTGATCTGCATCTCTCAGAAATTACTTTGAACTCCTACCGAGGGACCTTACCGGAGATTATATTCGCCAGGTTCTTTGTTGTGAGAGCAAGGGTGCTAAAGGTAATGAGGCTTGCCCTACATTTGTTTCGCAAAACTGAATGGTTTGCTGATTAGCGCCGGCGGCTACGGCGGAATGGAAAAGGCTCTGCAGAAGCTGAATTTCATTTTGGAAGATCAGTTGACAGAGTAATCAAAAGTCATTTTGTCAAGCCCATAAATGACTTGTCAATGGCTGATCCCTTTGCAGAAATGTTGAGGTTTCGAAATGGGTGTTACAAGTTGTAATATCAGTTTGAACCTCTCAAATGTCCAAGCTCAGCTGATCAGCGCGGGCGTCTGCAGCTGCATGAGCTGAATTTCATTTCTAATATCAGTTTGAACCTTGTAATTAATCTTCGAATTTGAGCCTTCTAACTCTGGAATTTGAACCATGTAAGATTTCGGGCTTTTGTGGTATGCTACTTGTGAGCTGCGTTGGTAATTCCCTGAAGAGGAAGGGAGATGCAGTACAGTAGAGATAAGTATTTCCCTCAGTTATGAAACCAAGGTTATCAATCCAGTAGGAGAATCATGCAACACCTCGTTAACAGCACCTGCACACAAAACAACAAATCCTTGCACCCAACGCAAACAAGGGGTTGTCAATCCCTCAGCGGTTAATTGCAAGATTAAATTGTATGTTATAGATAGATAGATTAAACTAAAAATAAAAAATAAAAAAATAAAATAAAAGTGCAGCAAGGTATTTTTAGGGTTTTTAATATATGATAGAAATAGATCCGGGGCCATAGTTTTCACTAGAGGCTTCTCTCATGAAAATAGCATACGGTGGGTAAACAAATTACTGTTGGGCAATTGATAGAAAAGAAAATAATCATGACGATATCCAAGGCAATGATCATGTATATAGGCGTCACGTCCGAGACAAGTAGACCGACTCCTGCCTGCATCTACTACTATTACTCCACACATCGACCGCTATCCAGCAAGCATCTAGTGTATTAAGTCCATAAAGAACGGAGTAACGCCTTAAGCAAGATGACATGATGTTGAAAAAGTAAACTCACGCATGAATAAACCCCATATTTTTACCCATAATAGCAATGATACATATGTGTCATGTCCCTTTCTGTCACTGGGATTGAGCACCGCAAGATCGAACCCATTACAAAGCACCTCTCCCATTGCAAGATAAATCAATCTAGTTGGCCAAACCAAATCAATAGATCGGAGAGAAATAGGAAGCTATAATAATCATGCATAAAAGAGTTCAGAGAAGACTCAAATAATATTCATGGATAATCTGATCATGAACTCACAATTCATCAGATCGCAACAAACACACCGCAAAAAGTGATTACATCGGATAGAACTCCAAGAACATCGAGGAGAACATTGTATTGAAGATCAATAAGAGAGAAGAAGCCATCTAGCTACTAACTATGGACCCGAAGGTCTGTGGTAAACTACTCACGCACCATCGAAAGGGCAGCAAGGTTGATGGAGAGCCCCTCCGTGATCGATTCCCCCTCCGGCGGAGTACCAGAAAAGGCCTCCAGATGAGATCACTCGAGAACAGAAGCTTGCGGCGGCGGAAAAAGTATTTCGTTGACTCCCCTATTGGTTTCCCGATTTTAGAGAATTTATAGTGGTGGAATTAGGTCAAACGGAGCTGTGTGGGCCCCACAAGCCACCAGGGCGCGCCCCAGGGTGCCTCGTGGGCCACTGCTTCATCTTCTGGCCCTCTCCCGAAGCTTCCAGCACTTGTTATGTCCAGAAAAAAATCTCCAAAAAGTTTCATGGCATTTGGACTTCGTTTGGTACTGATATTCTGGAAAACCAAAAATAGCAACTGGCACTAGGCACTAAGTTAATAGGTTAGTCCCAAAAAATGATATATAATTGTTGTAAATGTATATAAAAACATCCAAGATTGATAATATAATAGCATGGAACAATAAAAAATTATATATACGTTGGAGACGTATCATGGTACAATCGTTGAAATGGCATCATATGAGACTCGTATATTGGTAGTACTATTTTGACATTCATATGCAATGGACGATTAATATCTGGACCTCAATGGACTTGATGTTATTTACCATTCTCGAATGTGTTTCCCGTGACGATCTCAATCGCAAACGATCTATATTGCGGACACGACAGCGATCTTCGACATTATTGTACACAGTTGGTTTCCTCAACTGTGTGCCCAGAATTATCGCACTGGAGTGTCCATCATTACCCGTCTGTGTAACTTTGACCTCATCACCCACGGGTAAACTTGGCTCCTCTTCGAGCCCACGCGTGGTCAAACGAAACGCGTGTGGGGTGCTCAACAGCTCAAGTGCGCACTTGAATCCATCACTAGGAACACGGTGACAAGACGTGACGATTACAGGCCGTCCGGCCCCCATTTATTACAATGGCCATTTAACCCTTGTGTCTCTTCAACCTTTCGATCATGCCCCAGTATTGCAAGAAGCACACCCACGACGACAAATACAAAGAGGGTATCCTGCGCGGCTCCAATGGCGGTCCCAGCGGCTGCCGACGACAAGCGGCCGTTCACCATGCATGTCGTAGTGGACACCCACCGAAGGTTCACGGAGCTCTCGGTGGTGTACACCAACAACCCGATCTGGATGGAGAACTCCATCCACACTATGGAGTTGTTGCTTGCTGCGGAGAAGTACAAGGTGGTAGGGTTCGACCTCGAGTACACCCGCGCTCGTGTCGGGTCTCATCACAAGGTCGTCGTTGCCCAGATGTGCGTGTGCAATCACGTCCTCGTCTACCACTACTGCCTGGCCACAAGGCCTTGCGAGCGTTTCACCAGGTTTGTCAACAGCCCCCACTACGTGTTCGCTACAGTGGACATCACCAACGATGTAAAGGTGCTCAAGAATTCTGGCATCGCCTGCCAGAATCTTGTCGACATGCAGGGCCAATACATGATCTGGGGCAGCAAGAAGCATGAGAAGGACTCACTGGTTCACCTCGCCGAGGCCATCATCGACCCCTACTACAGAGACATGAAAGATTCCTGCAACAAGGACAAGCGTGCCTGGCACTCGGCCTGGATGGAGAAACTCGATGAAGCTCACATCGTGTATGCGGCCAAGGAGGCGTACACGAGCTACGAGATGTACAGGCGGATCGTTGACAAGAGGAAGTGCCTCCTTCTTCCCCAAAACGGCTAGGGATCCAGCCGGAAGTAGAGCAATGGCAAGCGTCATCACAAGAAGAAGTAGATGATCGTTTCCCCTAGTTTAGTGTGCATGTAATTGTTTACTTTGGTGTGTGTAGTCACTTATATAATTGGATGTTTTATTTGGTTATGCAACAATGTTCTTATAAGTATTATGTTGCTGTTTTGTAGACAGAGCATAGATGTTGTGCGGACAGAGCAAATCACATCGGCCATGGGCTAAACTAGGGAACCCGTCGGTGATGATTTCATCAATCGCTGACAATTGTATACCAGCAAGCGTTTGCCCACAACACACACGGGCTATTAGCAGGAATCGTCTGTGTTGTTATCAGTCTTCCCACACATTTCGGATTACTGGCCTGTTTGCCGCGTATCACACACATCTTGTTAAGTTGAACCGTTTTTGTTGTGTTGGGTAATCGCAAAAAGTTCATCCGAGTGAACTACATGCCGTATATCGCACACACCTTGATCTGCCTGACCATTTTTGTTGTGTTGGGTAATCACAAACAGTTCATCCGAGTGAACTATATGCCGTGTATCGCACACACCTCGAACTGGCTGCCTGTTTTTGTTATGTTGGGTAATCACAAACAGTTCATCCGAGTGAACTTTATGCCGTGTATCGCACACACCACGAACTGGCTGACCGTGTTTGTTGTTCTGGCTTATTGCAAACAGTTCGTATGGATCAACTGTATGCCATGTATCGCACACGCGTCTCTAATCTGAATCATTTTTTATGTCTCTTGCATCGCAAACAGTTCGTCTTATTGGCGACGGTTTTTTAACGACACCGTTTGCGATTCATGCATCGCACACAGTTTGGTCGCGGGGTCTCTGATTCATGTGTCGCGTTAGCGGTCGCCTGTAGTAGTGAATAGCACAGAAATGTAGAAGCATACATGGATGACATTGTGGTCAAAACCAAGTGCCGATCAACGCTTATTCAAGATTTAGAAGAGCCATTTGCGAATCTGCACAAAATCAACTTGAAGCTCAATCCCGAGAAGTGTGTGTTTGGTGTTCCATCTGGCAAGCTTCTCGGTTTCTTTGTATCTCAGCATGGAATTGAACCAAACCCCGACAAGATCAAGGTGATTGAGCAAGTTCAGGCACCAAAACGCGTCAAGGATGTACGGCGTCTTGCCGGCTGTGTTGCTGCTCTAAGCATGTTTATCTCCAAGTCAGCTGAGCGTGTCTTACCCTTTTTCAAAATCTTGAAAAAGGCAGGTCCTATGAAATGGACCCCGGAAGCGGAGGCCACACTCCAAGGCTTGAAGAAATACTTGTCCTCTCTGCCAGTGCAAGTTGCGCCTAAGCCACAAGAGCGGCTGCTGCTATACTTGGCGGCTACCAATCAAGTGGTAAGTGCTGCACTAGTTGCTAAAAGGGAAGCAGAAGAAGACGAGTCAACTGTAGCAGAACCACGTGCCGACAAGTCTGAATCAGCGCAAGCAAATGAGCAAGAACAGCAGCAAGATGTGCCAAAAAGATGATGGTGCAGCGCCCAGTTTACTTTGTAAGTTCCTTGTTACAAGGGGCCAGATCAAGGTATTCTGGGGTGCAAAATTTACTTTTCGGTCTCCTCGTGGCCTCTCACAAGTTGCGCCACTACCTTCAAGCACATCCAGTCACTTCCTTTCCGTTGAAGCGTATCTTGAGAAATCCAGAGGCTACCGGCAAGATAGAGGAGTGGGCGTTAGAGATGTCAAGCCTTGATTTGTCGTTTGAGCGTACATCAAAAATTCAAAGCAGAGCCTTGGCAGAATTCATTGCAGAATGGACCCCGACACCAGATGAAGAAATACCAGAAACTTCTGTTCCCAGCAAGGAAGATACAAATGAGTGAATAATGTACTTTGACGGTGCCTTTTTGCTTCAAGGCGTCGGTGCCGACGTGCTGCTTGTCGCACCCACCGGAGAGCACCTCAAGTATGTTATCCAAATGCATTTTCCTAGTGAGAAGGCCATTAAAAGAATATTATTCTGCTAATATTAGCAGAATATATATATATAGGGTGGGTCTATTCTAACAACACCCATAAGACCTTATTCTAACAACAAAAATGCTTATTCTGCACACACCCACCAAACCCGACCCGAGCAACACCGTATACAAAAAACGACCAGCCCACTACCCCACTAACCCTCGACCCCCACCTTCTTCTTCCCTCGACTACCTCCATGCTCCCACCCGCGGCGGCGCCCTCAACCCTGTGGCACCCCGGCTCAGAGGACCGGTTTACCAGTGTTTCCAACCCAGAGATCATGTCTTCTGGAAACACACAACAACTTGGAACAGAACAGAACTGAACTTTATTGATACATCTCGAGTACAAGATCATAATTTACATCGATAGTGAGGCCAAAAGCACCGCACGTGCTATGACAATATCTACATAATTTATGGAACACCGTAGGGCCTCGATACTACTAGGTGACTCTACGGCGTAGCGGAACATAGCGTGGAAAACTCCATCCACAGGGACACTGCTGGGACACGGCCTAGTTAGCGTAGCACGAGCCATCGGGACCTCCGTCCTCGGCTTCTCCTGCATCTGGCATGATACGCCAGGTGAGTACTTGGAATGTACTCGCAAGCTCACGGCAACCATAACAATGCAGCAAACAATAGCATGGCAATTAACATGTTAAGTGCTTAGGTGCTTACAGTTACCAATTACCACTTACTCTCCTCTGGGTTGTCCCACAACCCTCAAAATACTCATGATCCATGGAGTACTTTCGAACATACGACAAGTTCTTCCATCATTATTATCATTATTTCGATTGACCGTTCAGTGGACTAGTACGGACTGTCCAATACCGTGGATGCGGCTATTCGAATAGATTCTTTCACTTTGCAGAGGTTGCACACTTTACCCACACTATGAAGCTCCTGGTCCCGTACCTCGGTACACTTCCCTCTCGGGTGGACCGGTGCTGCTCCAACGAAACTTGCCTGACCCGTGACCCCTCCATCGTACCACCGACAATCATTCCCTCCCAGGGTCATGTCCTGGGTGGCCCCTGTGTCACCCCGTGACACCTGCCACCGTCGTGGCTAACTAAACTATCCCAAATGGGGACGCCGGCAAAATAACTCAACTGGGCTCACAGGATTATCGTCGTCTACCTGATCAGGGTAGCATGCACGCATAACCCTCCCTCTTTGGTGGTACCGATAAAAGAGCACAAAGCCAGACCAAGTCAAGGCCGTCCCATACCAGCAAATGTGGCTGCACGGATAAGTCCGGATAGGTGGCACTTGATCAACCAATTAGGTTTAGTGTTGTCAAGTACTAATCAAGCAAGGATTTCTATCATAAATAACTTAACATGGCAGTAGCTATGCAACAAAATAAATTACTTTGAATTATCACATATTAAAATAATGCAAATAATTCAATTAAATAACCAACACTATTGAAATGCTTCATGAAATGGATGTCATGGCTTGCCTTGCTCTGTTGGGTTGTCCACAAACTCCTGGGCTTCAAAGTCAAAAGGATTTCCTTCTAAAAATATTTTAAAAAGGCAAAAGAAAATGTCACACAACACTGTTCTGTTCACCAGAAATTCTGTGAGCATGCAAAAAATACCAAATTTTACCAGAAAATAGAGGAGCTCAAGACAAACCCAATGCAAAAAGAATCAATTGATTTCGACTTATGGATAAAAAGTTATGGATGGTCAAAGTTACTGGTCAAATCTGATTTAAAAATAGAAAATAGAAAATCAGCAGAGGGCCACGTCGAAGACGTATTTCGCCAGGGCGCCTCCACTTACCGCTTCGGCGAGACACTGACTAGCGGGCCCCTCAGTCAGATTTAAACGGGGAAGAGAGGGAACAGAGGGCTGCGGAGCTCCGGCGATGGTCGTCGGCGATGTAGTCGACGGCGAGGTCGGGAGAGAGCAGGGATGAAACGATCTCACGGAGGCGAACACGTACGTACCCGCAGCGTGACGAGAGCTGGCCGGACGGCGTCGTCCCCTTCCTCTCCGGCGGCGGTGGTTCTCGGGTGTCGCCGGAGACAGCGTTTCCGGTAGGGTTTCGGTTGGCAAGAGCTTGGGCGGGGTCAGGAGAGTGAGCTAAGCTCGCGCGTGGAGTCAGTGAAGGCTGGGGTGGAGGGGAACGGCGAGGTGGCGGAGCTCGGGTGGCGGCGGGTCGCCGGCGAGATGCGAGGCCAGAGGGCCTCTCGGCCTTGCCTCGATGCTCGGGGGGTCGATTGGTAGTAGGCGGAGTGCGGTGAGGAGCTAGGAAGGGCTGGCCATGGCTTTATATAGGCGGGGGCGAGCTCTCTGGAATCTGGCGGAGCTCGGCCACGTTGCCGGAGTCCGGACGCCGCGCTGGCTGGCTCGGTGTGGGCGACTGGATAGGAGAGGGCAGAGGGAGTTAATGCGGCGGTGGCGGCTTGCGGAGGAAGGCGACGAGCAGCAGGGCCACTGTGCCCGCATGGGTGCCACAGTGCCTATGTGCGTGGCGGCCGCCGGGGATGATTCCGGTGAGGGGGGGTTCGGGAGTGGGGTACGTGGACGGCAGCGACGACGTCGGCACCACCAGACACCGAATGACAACACGGGACGGCTGGAATGACCACACCAGATGCGGGCGAGGTGCAGAGCGCGCGCACTGGCATGCCAGTGCCATGCTCACCACGGTGTCTGGCACCTGGAGGCCACGCGAGTCTGGCGCACCATGTCCAACACGTTCTCCTTTGATCACTTAGTGCCCCTGTGCCCTTGGTTTGGCTAGGTTCACTCTGATTCGATTGGTAGCTTCCGCTACAGTTTCTGACAGAAACTTTGGGAGGGCTCTAGAGAAAAGATGAGCTGGATATGAAGCCAGAGAGATGTCTGGGATGATCTACTTTGGAAAGACTCCAAACTGGCCAAATTTGAGATATTTTCATCAAGGTTTGAATGCAGTTCATGTACAACTGTTGTTACTGGTCCAGAACCAAGATGAGCTTGTAGCACTCATATGGTTGATCTGCTGGAGCTGAAATTTGGTGTGAGAGGGTTATTTGGTGTATAGAAGATGTCATAAAAATTTCAGCTCAATTGGATACCTCTAGCTGGTAGTTCCTTCACAGAGGTTCCATTTGAGCAGAAACTTGTCAGAATATTGCTGCTGAAAGTTGGTACTGGACAAGGTGATATTTTTGGATATTGTGGCAAGATAGGTTCCCTAGTATCTCAGGAAATTATCTGAGAATTTTCTGAGTTTGGAAAATATTGGTTGCTTCACAAAGGGCCAGTACTGTCCAGAAGATAAATGGAGTTTTCTGGACAAAATTTTATACTGGGCCATGAAATGTTTTTGAAGATTGTGGGAGTAGATGATGACAAGAAGGTGTGGTATTAATTTGGGATTTTTCTGATCATCAGAACTATAGGTTGCTTCATAACACATAGTGATGACAAATTTTCCCAACGGAAGAAAATGAATAATTGGGAAGGATTGAGAATTGGAATTTGATCCATAAGATGTGTGGCAAGATTTTGGCAAGATGCTGAGAGCTTTGGATTACTTAGAGAAAGATTCAAAAGTTTCCTAAGTCCAAAGTCAACTGAAAAGATTCAAAATCATCAAAATTGCAAATAAAGCCAGAAAGATTTTGAAAAGAAAAAGTTGCCAAAAACCAGGGTGTCACAAACCCCCACCTACCCCACGCCCACCACCACCCACCCACACTGTACCCCACCACGCCCCGCCACCCCCCGGCACCCCACCAAGCCTCGCCACCTCCCTCCGGTGCTAACTGTTGGAAATATGCCCTAGAGGCAATAATAAATTGGTTATTATCATATTTCCCTGTTCATGATAAATGCTTATTATCCATGCTAGAATTTTACTGACCGGAAACTTAAATACATATGTGGATACATAAACAACACCGTGTCCCTAGTGAGCCTCTACTAGACTAGCTCGTTGATCAAAGATGGTTAAGGTTTCCTAACCATAGACATGAGTTGTCATTTGATAACGGGATCACATCATTAGGAGAATGATGTGATGGACAAGACCCAACCGTAAGCGTAGCATATGATCGTATCACTTAAGTTTATTGCTACAGTTTTCATCATGTCAAGTATCTGTTCCTTAGACCATGAGATCGTGCAACTCCCTGACACCGGAGGAATACTTAGTGTGTATCCAAACGTCACTTTGTAACTGGGTGATCATAAAGGTGCTCTACAGGTATCTCCAAAGGTGTTTGTTGGGTTGGCATGGATCGAGACTGGGATTTGTCACTCCGTATGACGGAGAGATATCTCTGGGCCCTCTCGGTAATACAACATCACAAGAAGCTTGCAAGCATGTGACTAATGAGTTTAGTCACGGGATCTTGTATTACGGAACGAGTAAAGAGACTTGCCGGTAACGAGATTGAACTAGGTATGGAGATACCGACGATCGAATCTCGGGCAAGTGACATATCACTGGACAAAGGGAATTGCATACAGGATTAACTGAATCCTTGACATTGTGGTTCAACCGATAAAGATATTCGTTGAATATGTGAGAATCAATATGGGCATCCAGGTCCCGCTATTTATTATTGATTGGAGAGGAGTCTCGGTCATGTCTGCATGTTCCCGAACCCGTAGGGTCGCACGCTTAACGTTCGGTAGCGCTAGGGTAGAAATGAGATATTAATATGGTGAAGTCCGAAGGTTGTTCGAAGTCCCGGATGGGATCCGGGACATCACGAGGAGCTCCGAATGGTCCGAAGGTAAAGATTTATATATGGGAAGTCATATTTTGGGTTCCGAAAAAAGTTCAGTTTTTTCCGGTATTGTACCGGGAAGGTTCTAGAAGGTTCCGGAGTGGGGCCCACCTGCATGGGGGGACCCACATGAACGTGCGTAGTGGGGAAAGGCCCCACACTCCTGGTCTAGGCGCACTAAGATCCCCCCTTAAAAGTAATAGGATCATATCCCGAAGGGATAAGATCAAGATCCCTAAAACGGGGATAGCGATCGGTGGGGAAAGGAAATGAGGGATTTCCTTCCTCCCCCCTTGACCAATGACCCTAGGGGCTTGGAGGGCAAGCCACCAGCCCCCTCTATGACTATATAAAGGTGGGGAGGCGTTGGGGGCAGCCACCCTTCCACCCTTGCCCGTCTCCCTCCCGTTACACCTCCTAAACCTCCCCCAGATGCTTGTCAAAGCCCTGCTGCCGTTCCGCTGCTGCCACCACCACCACGCCATCATGTTGGTTCAGATCTCATCTACCTCCTCTCCCTCGCTTGCTGGATAAAGAAGGAGAGGACGCCACCAAGCCGAACGTGTGCTAAACTCAGAGGTGTCGTCCGTTCGACACTAGATCGGATTGGATCACGATTAGATCGTGAAGAGTACGACTACATCAACCGCGTTACGACGCTAATGCTTTCGGTCTACAAGGGTACGTAAACACACTCCTCTCTCTTTGCTATGCATCTCCTAGGTTAGATCTTGGGTGTTCGTAGGAATTTTTTTGATTTTCATGCTTCGTTCCCCATCAGGGGCATCATGAACTAGGTCTATGCGTAGATGTTTTTGCATGAGTAGAACACAAGGAAGTTGTGGGCGTTGATGTACAAATTGCTTACTTCCTTTGTCTTATTTGGATTCAGCGATATTGTGGGATGAAGCGGCTCGGACCAACCTTACTTGTTCTCGCACAAGAGACCGGTTCCCCTGACTGACATGCAACTTGTATTGCATAAAAGTGACTTTGCGGGTGTCTGTCTCTCCCATTTTAGTTGAATCTGATTTGACAAGGGCGGTCCTTGTAGAAGGTTAAAAGGCAACTTTTGTATCACCGTTGTGGCTTTGCGTAGGTAAGAATGGTTCTTGCTAGTTGCCCATAGCAGCCACATAAAATTTGCAACAACAAAGTAGAGGATGTCTAACTTGTTTTTGCAGGGCATGTTGTGATGTGGTATGGCCAAAACATGATGTGATATATGATGATGTATGAGAGGATCATGTTTTGTAATAGGTTCACGACTTGCATGTCGATGAGTATGGCAACCGGCAGGAGCCATAGGGTTGTCTTTAATTTATTATATGACCTGCGTGTCAACTATTAACTGCCATGTAATTGCTTTACTTTATCTCCATGCGTTAGCAATAGTCGTAGAAGCAATAGTTGGTGGAGACAACCACATGACGGCATGATGATAGAAATCATGGTGTCATGCCGATGATGATGGAGATCATGCTGGTGCTTTGGAGATGGAGATCAAAAGTACGAGATGATAATGGCCATATCATGTCACATATTGATTGCATGTGATGTTTATCTTTTTATGCATCTTATTTTGCTTTGGACGACGGTAGCATTATAAGATGATCCCTTCACATAATTTCAAGATAAAAGGTGTTCTCCCTAAGTATGCACCGTTGCAAAAGTTCGTCGTTTCGAAGCACCTCGTGATGATCGGGTGTGATAGACTCTACGTCCGCATACAACGGGTGTAAGCCAGTTTTACACATGCGGAATACTTGGGTTAAACTTGACGAGCCTAGCATGTACAGACATGGCCTCGGAGCACGGAGGACCAAAAGGTCAAACATGAGTCATATAGTAGATATGATCAACATGGAGATGTTCACCATTGATGACTGCCCCATCTCACGTGATGATCGGACATGGGTTAGTTGATTTGGATCATGTAACACTTAGACAACTTGAGGGATGTTGATTTAAGTGGGAGTTCTTTAGTAATTTGATTAACTGAACTAATTATCATGAACATAGTCTAAAGTCTTTGCAAATTATGTTGTAGATCAATAGCTCGCGCTGTAGCTCCCCTGAATTTTAATACGTTCCTAGAGAAAGACTAAGTTGAAAGATAATGTAAGCAATTATGCGGACTAGGTCTGTAATCTGAGGATTGACCTCACTGCTGCACAGAAGGCTTATGTCCTTGATGCACCGCTCGGTGTGCCAACCCCTCCAGCGTCGTCTGTGGATGTTGTGAATGTCTGGCAGGCACGTTCTGATGACTACTCGATAGTTCAATGCGCCATGCTTTACGGCATAGAAATCAGGGCCCCAAAGACGTTTTGAACGCCATGGAGCATATGAGATGTTCCAAGAGCTGAAATTGGTATTTTAGGATCATGCCCGTGTTGAGAGGTATGAGACCTCTGACAAGTTCTTTGCCTGCAAGATGGAGGAGAATAGCTCAGTTAGTGAGCATATGCTCAGAGTGTCTGGGTGCTACAATCGCTTGAATCAAGTGGGAGTTAATCTTCTAGATAAGACAGTGATTGACAGAGTTCTCCAGTCACTGCCACCTAGCTGCTAGAACTTCGTGATGAACTATAACATACAAGCGATGGAGAAGACGATCCCTGAGCTATCACTACTGCAGGATGGTCCTAACGCGACACATCAATCAGAGACCCCGCGACCAAACTGTGTGCGATGCATTAATCGCAAACGGTGTCGTACTAAAACCGTCGCCAATAAGACGAACTGTTTGCGATGCCGGAGACATAAAAAATGATTCAGATTAGAGACGCATGTGCGATACGTGGCATACAGTTGATCCAAACGAACTGTTTGCGATAAGACAGAACAACAAACATGATTCAGATTAGAAACGTGTGTGCGATACGTGGCATACAGTTGATCCATACGAACTGCTTGCGATAAGACAGAACAACAAACACGGTCAGTTAAATCGAGGTGTGTGCGATACATGGCATACAGTTCACTCGGATGAACTGTTTGCTATTACCCAACACAACAGAAACGGTTAGGCAGACCAAGGTGTGTGCGATATACGGCATGCGGTTCGCTCGGATGAACTGTTTGCGATTACCCAACACAACAGAAACGGTCAGCCAGATCAAGGAATTTGCGATATACAGGCACACAGTCTAATTAAAAGATTTGTGTGCGATGGTAATAACAAGCGCACACGGTTGATGGAACAAGTCGTGTGCTGACATCGCCGATTGCGGTGCACACGCCACGTACGCATCCGAGAACGCTTGCCCACGTAAATTACACCATCCGGGAATCGTGCTGCACTTGAAAACCGGAACCGTCAAATAATTTTGAGCTTCTTTCCCGTCACATTCCAAATTACTCCGATTCACACCGATATGTAATTGCAAACCTGTTCACACCGATGAAAACCTAAACATTTTCCCACTAAGCAGCTTATTACTAGGTTATAAATACCACATACTCGAAAATGACTGCACATTCCTCCTCAATTCATCATCAACAAACAAACAAGTCTTCATCCTTTCTTGCGTCTACCAAGGCCCGTGGGAGGAGTTCTTGGTCGAGAAATGACCACGGACCGGTGAGCAAAGCAACAGAGATGTCCCGCCTCGCCGCGATATCAGCCGAGAGGTCCCGCCGCGCCGCCGAAGCAGCACGGAGGTCCCGCCGCGCCGCCGAAGCAGCACTGAGGTCCTGCCATGCTGCCAAATCAGCAGAGTTGTCCGGCCGCTTCGCGGAAGTGGCACAGATGTCCCGCCGCACCGCGGAAGTAGCAGAGAGGTCCTGCCGCGTCGCGGCGGCCTGGATGGATCTATCGCAGGCACTCGAGGGCTCTCACAGGCGCATGCACACTATGCTCAATAAGCTGATGGACGACAACATCCCCCGCTGGGCGAAGCTGCGGGAGGAGAGCTATGCCGCGTTGGATAAGTCCACCGGCGTCATCCGGGGACTACGGGGTGACAAGGTGAGGCTCCGCACCGAGCGCAACTTGCTGAGGGCGAAGATCGCCGGCAGGGCAAAGCAGCACGAGGAAACAACAACCGTGTTGGAGAAGACAGCCATCATGGTCAGGAAACTTATGGACGAGAATGCTAATCTCCACATCGAGCGTGACATGCTCCTAGAGAAATCCATGGATGCTCGCAAGCAACGGATTGAGGACGTGAAGGAGATCAAGGTGGACGAAATGACGAAGATGACATAGTAGATCGAGGTGAAGTAGAGAGCAGCAACCCAGATCATTGCCTGTGTCTTCCTTCTTTTGCCCTTGTGTCTTTCAGGCGTTGCCGCATGTGGCATCTTTAATTATCTTCCTGAATATGTAAGACAATTACTACTATCCATTGCCATCGTCTTCATATATATCAGTCTTGCTAAGTCTCAGTCGATGCTATGTCCGTGAGATCTGACATCAAGATCCGTGCAAAATTTTCTTTTCAGATTTTCTTTTATCTCTCTTAAATCTCAGTCGACTGAGGCCTAGCCACGCCATTAAAACAGGGGCTCGGGCGCCATTAACGGAGAAGTTGGGAGTGAGGTCGGCGGCGGATGGAGGTCAAAGGGCTCGCCTCCCGGTGAGCCTGCGCAGCGGTCTGCTCCACGCCTCCCGTCTACTCAAATAGCTACCCCGCATGTCGCCTCCTAGCCAATAAAAATGGGGACGCGTGGCAGCACGTAAATGGTTAGTACAACGCCCACGGTTTGAATAGCACTTGTGTTTCCGATTGTAACGTGGCAGCTCTTTGTTCCAAAATGACTTTGTTGGTTGTTAATCTGTGAGCCTTCAAAAAATCGGACAAATTTTTTACCACAGCATGTTGGTGCCATGTCAAGGCAACATGCCAAGTTTCATGATTTTCAGGCAAGTTTTGGATTTACAGGAATTTAAAAACCAAGTTTGTCAATGTTTTCGGCCGAGCCACGATGCCCAGATGTTTGAAATTCATTCCCATTTCTTGCATGGGACCTAAACATTCACCCAAGGACACATATATGATTTTTCAACCCATTTTGGTGCACTGGAGCATGTGCCTGTAGTTCAAATTTAAATTATGCACATTAAATGCCTAGAAAACTCAATTAATGTATAAAAAAAAGCCAAACGAACCCAGAATAATTCCAAATTTTAGCATGACACTCCTATTGGTCTTTGTTGCCTCTGTAAAAAAAATCAAGGCAGGAAGAGGCAGCGTATGTCGTTTCGCCCACAAAGGTGACACATCCCCCCCTATCGGAACCATGAGCCTTCTTGAGAGAAGCTCCGGTTTGTAAGAAGCTTATACCAAAATTTGTCCCAAATTGAAAAAAAAATTACCACAGCATGTTGGTGCCATGTCAAGACACCATGCCAAGTTCCGTGATTTTTAGGCAATTTTTGGATTTACAGGAATTTAAAAACCAAGTTTCTCAATGTTTTTGGCCGAGCCACGATGCCCAGATGTTTGAAATTCATTCCCATTTCTTGTATGGGACCTAAACATTCACCCAAGGACACATATACGATTATTCAACCCATTTTGGTGCACTGGAGCATGTGCATGTAGTTCAAATTTGAATTATGCACATTAAATGCCTAGAAACTCAATAAATGTATAAAAAAGGCCAACCGAACCCGGAAAAATTCCAAATTTTAGCACGATGCTCCTATTGGTCTTTGTTGCCTCTGTAAAAAAAATCAAGGCAGGAAGAGGCAGCGTATGTCATTTCGCCCACAAAGGTGACACATCCCCTATCAGAACCATGAGCCTTCTTGAGAGAAGCTCCGGTTTGTAAGAAGCTTATACCAAAACTTGTCTCAAATCGAACAAAAATTTTACCACAGCGTGTTGGTGCCATGTCAAGACACCATGCAAGTTCCGTGATTCTTAGGCAATTTTTGGATTTACTGGAATTTAAAAACCATGTTTCTCAATGTTTTCGGCCGAGCCACGGCGCCCAGATGTTTGAAATTCACTCCCATTTCTTATATGGGACCTAAACATTCAACCAAGGACACATATACGATTTTTCAACCCATTTTCAAATTTGAATTATGCACATTAAATGCCTAGAAAACTCAATTAATGTACAAAAAATGCCAAACGAACCCAGAATAATTCCAAATTTTAGCACGGCACTCATATAGTTGCATGTTCACTGCAGATAAATGTTATAGCAATTCAATCAGCGACCTTTCCTGCCGTAACCCCATTTTGTCTTTCAAATCAAAATGAAAAAATCAATTACACCACAAACAGTTTGTTAGCAACAATCGTGTGTGATGCAGTATAAAATATCTTGGGGCTCCCTCATGTATGGCTTACGCAGGAAGGTTCATCGGCTACAGTCCACCGACCGTGCATCAACCACAATTGCGTGCCAGATTTTCGCTGCACCGTTCATAAATTTTCGGCAACCGCGGAAATATCTAGGTCCCCGCACCCTTCCCCCCACCACCAAAAGCCACATTTCCACTGTTTCCTCCTTCCTTTCCAAGTTCAAACCTTCACTGCTTGCTTTGCAGTGCCGCCTCCTCATCGGCGGTGCTCCTTCCCACTGCGCGGCCTCGTTCATATAGTCAGGTAATCCACACCCCACCCCCATCCTCCTCCTCCTTCTCCATCCCACAAGCCTCGACCGCCGGCATGACATCTTCCACCCAAATCACTGCCCCATCCTCCAAATAAGCGCCGCCCATAGCCATTGTTCACGCATTATAGCCAGGAGCTCAAGGAGCATCTGGCACCGGTGAAGCAAATCGCGGCCGCATGCGCGGATGAGGTCGCGATGGCTGCCATGCGTGCCGACCGCCAGATCTTGGAGGAGCACCTCGCCGTCGAGGCCACCGTCGACCCCTCGCGCGCGGACGCTGCCACGCGGTTGGCTGCTTTAAACGACATTTCTTGATGTTTTCTAAAGGCCGCCTTCGGTGCCTTCTAGTGAATTGTCCTCTGTTATTTTAATATGCAATCTGATCTTCTGAAATGTGATGTTCAGTTAACAGTTTGGTTCATTTGTTGTGATGTTCAGTTAACTGTTTGGTTCAATTCTGAAATGTGATTTTCAATTCCTGTGGGTACAATTTTTTTATTGTTATGCATGTGAGGAATAAAATTGAATTTGGATGTACTCTATACATGAGAAATATACACAAATGCAATATTTCCTAGTAGTTCTTAAGCACGCTAGGCTTGGTTAACTGTATGATCTTCTAGTATATGTTCTATTCTGCAATGTGGTTCTCAGTTAACTGCTTGCTTCATTTGTTGTGGTGTCCAGTTAACTTTTTGGTACAATTCTGCAGTGTGATGTTCATTTGTTGTGGGTACAAGTTTTCATTAATATATTCTACTGATAGTATGCCAACTCTCACTTAAACTGATCAATATCTGCCTTATATGTGTTGCAGGGAAACAATGGGAGGCACTGAGGTTTACCATCAAGGTTTGCACATGCATGGTCCTTTGGCTAATAGCACATTATTGTGCAATTGTAGGAACCATTCTAATATTTAGGTTTTTAACAATTTGGTCTTGCACATGTAGGTCCTGCTGTCAGAGGTTTAGACCCACTGTTCGATCCATTTTGCATATGGGGAAATGAGATGGACATGAACATCAGTCAAGTCAAGAAACTCAGAAAGATTGTTAGGATAAATAAACTAGCGTTGAATAACAACAAGATCTTTGTTTGCACAATGAAGAAGACATCGGTCAACTATAGGATGGTACTAACTCTTTTACCTTGTGTTTTTTCCTATGCGCCATTTCAAAATTTAGAACAGATATTTATGCATATCTTTGTTTTCAGTCCTTTCCAAAGCAGTTCACCGATGATTACCTCTCAAACCACCTCCACGGTCAAGAGGCGAGGAAGGTACTCATTCAACACCCACGGTACAATATTGAAGTCTCCCTCAAGAGAATGAAGGTTGGGCGGGCAATCATCCGCAGCCACTGGCGTAAAGTTGCAAGGACATTCAACATCATTGAAGGCTCAATATTCGCCTTCAGATTCAGCAGTTTTCCAGATGAGATTTCTCTCTATATACCGTATATGATGCTACTTTCCAAAGGTTTTAGATGTTGCATGTGAAACTTCATGCTATTGTGTAATTGCGTAGCTAGCTATATGCCTATATGGTGTAACTGAGTGCTGAAGCTATGTGATGTTGTACTCTGATGTAATTTAGCTATGAAATCCTGGTTGTTGTAATACGGCTATGAAACATATGGTGTGTTTGATATGAAATGTCAATTTGATTACTAAATGCATTATCAATAATAGGCCAATTAGCCTACTTATTGGGTTTTTGAATTACAGACGGTTTCTCAGACAACACCGTGGGTGATGACCTCAAACAACGCACACAGTTTCTAGAAAGTAGCCATGTTGGATCAATGAACAATCACACATGCCTTCCGCCCGACCAATGTTTGCGTTAGGACACCTTGCACAAACGTTTCCACATAAAAATTGTGTGTGATGTACATATGAACGGAAACGTTTTTCTGAGATTCACTGTGTGGGATGAACATACGAATAGAAACAATTGGGCCAGTATAATTGTCTGTGATGGCTCGCCCGATCACACCTGAGCTCTTTTTGCCCCACGTGTGTGACTGGAGGCCCTATCGCCGACGGTTTCTGGGTCGTGTGGGAAGTACCCCCCGATCGCACACACAGGCAAGGCGACGGTTTAAAACTCCGTCGCGGAAAGGGGTTAAAAACCGTTTGTATAGCAGCTCGCTGTACCAGTGTATTCATGATGCTTAAGGCCGCGTAGGTAGAAATCAAGAAGGAGCATCAAGTGTTGATGGTTAACAAGACCACTAGTTTCAAGAAGGGCAAGGGAAAGAAGGGAAACTTCAAGAATGGCAAGCCATTCGCTGCTCCAATGAAGAAACCCAAGGCTGGACCCAAACCCGAGACTGAGTGCTTCTATTATAAGGGGAACGGTCAATGGAAGCGGAACTGCCCCAAGTACTCGGCAGATAAGAAGGCTGGCAACGTCAACGTAGGTATACTAGTGCTCGTAGTAGCGCCTGGGTATTTGATACCGGTTCAGTTGCTAATATTAGTGACTCGAAACAGGAGCTGCGGAATAAACGGAGACTAGCTAAGGGCGAGGTGACGATGTGTGTTGGAAGTATCTCCAAGGTTGATATGATCGCCATCGGCACGCTCGTTTTACCTTCGGGATTAGTTTTTAAACCTAAATAATGGTTATTTAGTGCCTGCCTTAAGCATGAACATTATATCTGGATCTTGTTTATTGTGAGATGGTTATTCATTTAAGTCAGAGAATAATGGTTGTTCTGTTTATATGAATAATATCTTTTGTGATCATGCACCCAATGTGAATGGTTTATTGAATCACGATCAGAGTGATACACATGTTCATAATATTAATGCCAAAAGATGCAAAGTTAATGATGATAATACCACATACTTGTGGCACTGCCGCTTAGGTCATATTGGTGTAAAGCGCATGAAGAAACTCCATGCTGATGGACTTTTGGAATCTCTTGATTATGAATCATTTGAGACATGTGAACCATGCCTCATGGGCAAGATGACTAAAACCCCGTTTTCTGGAACAATGGAGCGGACAAGTGACTTGTTGGAAATAATACATACCGATGTATGTGGACCGATGAGTGTTGAAGCACGTGGTGGATATCGTTATTTTCTTACCTTCACCGATGATTTGAGTAGATATGGGTATATTTACTTAATGAAACACAAGTCTGAAACATTTGAAAAGTTGAAGGAGTTTTAGAGTGAAGTAAAGAATCATCGTAACAAGAAAATAAAATTTCCACGATCTAATGGTGGAGGAGAATACTTGAGTTACGAGTTTGGCGCACATTTAAGACAATGTGAAATTGTTTCACAACTAACGCCACCTAGAACACCACAGCGTAATGGTGTGTCCGAACGTCGTAATCGTACTCTATTGGATATGGTGCATTCTATGATGTCTCTTACCGATTTGCCATCATTCTGGGGTTATGCATTAGAGACACCCGCATTCACTTTAAACAGGGCACCGTCTAAATCCGTTGAGATGACACCGTATGAGTTATGGTTTGGCAAGAAACCTAAGTTGTCGTTTCTTAAAGTTTGGGGATGCGACGCTTATGTCAAGAGGCTCCAGCCTGATAAGCTGGAACCCAAGGCGGAGAAGTGCGTCTTCATAGGATACCCTAAAGAGACCATTGGGTATACCTTCTATCACAGATCCGAGGGCAAAATCTTTGTTGCCAAGAATGGGTCCTTTCTAGAGAAGGAGTTTCTCTCGAAAGAAGTGAGTGGGAGGAAAGTAGAACTTGATGAGGTAATTGTACCTTCTCTTGAATTGGAAAGTAGCACATCACAAAAAGAAGTTCCCATGATGTCTGCACCTGCCGGAGAGGAAGCTAATGATGATGATCATGAAACTTCGGATCAAGTTACTACTGAACTTCGTAGGTCGACCAGGGTACGTTCCGCACCAGAGTGGTACGGTAATCCCGTCCTGGAAGTCATGTTGTTACACAATGGCGAACCTACAAACTATGAAGAAGCAATGATGAGCCTGGATTCTATCAAATGGCTAGAGGTCATAAAATCCGAGATAGGATCCATGTTTGAGAACAAATGGATTTTTAAGAAGAAGACGGACGCGGATGGTAATGTCACCGTCTATAAAGCTCGACTTGTCGCAAAGGGTTTCTGACAAGTTCAAGGGGCTGACAACGAAGAGACTTTCTCACCCGTGGCGATGCTTAAGTCTGTTAGAATTATGTTAGCAATTTCTGCATTTTACGATTATGAAATCTGGCAGATGGATGTGAAAACCGCGTTCCTTAATGGTTTCCTTAAGGAAGAGTTGTATATGATGCAACCGGAAGGTTTTATTGATCCTAAGGATGCTAATAAGGTGTGCAAGCTCCAGCGATCCATCTATGGACTAGTGCAAGCATCTCGGAGTTGGAATATACGCTTTGATGAGGTGATCAAAGCTTTTGGTTTTATACAAACTTGTGAAGAAGCTTGTATTTACAAGAAAGTGAGTGGGAGCTCTGTAGTATTTCTAATATTATATGTGGATGACATATTGTTGATTGAAAATGATATAGAATTTCTGGAAAGCATAAAAGGTTATTTGAACAAGAGTTTTTCAGTGAAAGACATAGGTGAAGCTGCTTACATATTGGGCATTAAAATCTATAGAGATAGATCAAGACGCCTAATAGGACTTTCACAAAGCACATACCTTGACAAGATTTTGGAGAAGTTCAAAATGGATCAGTCAAAGAAGGAGTTATTTCCTGTATTGTAAGGTGTGAAGCTGAGTAAGACTCAAAGCTCGACCACGGCAGAAGAAAGAGAAAGGATGAAGGTCGTCCCCTATGCCTCAGCCATAGGCTCTATAATGTATGCCACGCTGTGTACCATACCTATGTGTGCCTTGCCATGAGTCTGGCAAGGGGGTACAAGAGTGATCCAGGAGTGGATCACTGGACAGCGGTCAAAATTATCCTTAGGTACCTAAAGAGGACTAAGGAAATGTTTCTCGGTTATGGAGGTGATAAAGAGTTCGTCGTAAAGGGTTACGTCGATGCAAGCTTTGACACCGATCCGGATGACTCGGAGTCGCAAACCGGATACGTATAGTGGAGCAATCATTTGGAATAGCTCCAAGTGGAGCATGGTAGCAGCATCTACAGTATGACATAGAGATTTGCAAAGTACATACGGATCTGAATGTTGCAGACCCGTTGACTAAAACCTCTCTCACAAGCAAAACATGATCAAACCCCAGAACTCATTGGGTGTTAATCACATAGCGATGTGAACTAGATTATTGACTCTAGTGCAAGTGGGAGACTGATGGAAATATGCCCTAGAGGCAATAATAAATTGGTTATTATCATATTTCCCTGTTCATGATAAATGTTTATTATCCATGCTAGAATTGTATTGACTGGAAACTTAAATACATGTGTGGATACATAAGCAACACCGTGTCCCTAGTGAGCCTCTACTAGACTAGCTCGTTGATCAAAGATGGTTAAGGTTTCCTAACCATAGACATGAGTTGTCATTTGATAACAGGATCACATCATTAGTAGAATGATGTGATGGACAAGACCCAACTGTAAACTTAGCATATGATCGTATCACTTAAGTTTATTGCTATAGTTTTCATCATGTCAAGTATCTGTTCCTTAGACCACGAGATCGTGCAACTCCCTGACACCGGAGGAATACTTAGTGTGTATCCAAATGTCACTTCATAAGTGGGTGATCATAAAGGTGCTCTACAGGTATCTCCGAAGGTGTTTGTTGGGTTGGCACGGATCGAGACTGTGATTTGTCACTCCGTATGACGGAGAGATATCTCTGGGCCCTCTCGGTAATACAGCATCACAAGAAGCTTGCAAGCATGTGACTAATGAGTTTAGTCACAGGATCTTGTATTACAGAACGAGTAAAGAGACTTGTCGGTAACGAGATTGAACTAGGTATGGAGATACCGACGATCGAATCTCGGGCAAGTAACATATCGCTGGACAAAGGGAATTGCATACGGGATTAACTGAATCCTTGACATTGTGGTTCAACCGATAAAGATCTTCGTTGAATATGTGGGAATCAATATGGGCATCCAGGTCCCGCTATTTATTATTTATCGGAGAGGAGTCTCGGTCATGTCTGCATGTTCCCGAACCCGTAGGGTCGCACGCTTAACGTTCGGTAGCGCTAGGGTAGAAATGAGATATTAATATGGTAAAGTCCGAAGGTTGTTCGGAGTCCCGGATGGGATCCGAGAAATCACGAGGAGCTCCGGAATGGTCCAGAGGTAAAGATTTAAATATGGTAAGTCATATTTTGGGTTCCGGAAAAAGTTCGGTTTTTTCCGATATTGTACCGGGAAGGTTCTAGAAGATTCTGGAGTGGGGCCCACCTGCATGGGGGGACCCACATGAACGTGGGTAGTGGGGAAAGGCCCCACACCCCTGGTCTAGGTGCACCAAGATCCCCCTTAAAAGGAATAAGATCAAGATCCCTAAAAAGGGGGATAGCGATCGGTGGGGAAAGGAAAGGAGGGATTTCCTTCCTCCCCCCTTGACCAATGACCCTAGGGGCTTGGAGGGCAAGCCACCAGCCCCCTCCATGCCTATATAAAGGTGGGGAGGCATTGGGGGCTGCCACCCTTCCACCCTTGCCCGTCTCCCTCCCGTTACACCTCCTCCACCTCGCGTAGATGCTTGGCGAAGCCCTGCTGCAGTTCCGCTGCTGCCACCACCACCATGCCATCGTGTTGGTTCAGATCTCATCTACCTCCTCTCCCTCGCTTGCTGTATCAAGAAGGAGAGGACGCCACCGAGCCGAACGTGTGCTAAACTCGGAGGTGCCGTCCGTTCGGCACTAGAACGGATTGGATCGCGATTGGATCGTGAAGAGTACGACTACATCAACCGCGTTACGACGCTAACGCTTTCGGTCTACAAGGGTATGTAGACACACTCCTCTCTCTTTGCTATGCATATCCTAGGTTAGATCTTGGGTGTTCGTAGGAAATTTTTTATTTTCATGCTTCGTTCCCCATCACTAGCCAGCGCGACCATCGCCTGCCCAATCCATCCCCCCAACCCTGACCGGCGCCATCCACCTCCGCATCGAATGGCGCCACGCCGCCCAGCCCCAGCCGCGACATCCGACAGCGATGACCTAGTCCATGGCGGCGTGCTAGGAGGTGGATCTCGACGGGGCGGCAGCCGTCCATGCTCCTACCCTCGGCATTGACTGGATCCATCCACCACCCTGCCAGATCTGAGCATCCCTGCCGCCAAGCCACCCCCATGACGGCCATCGACCCAGATCAAGCCACCGCGCAACCGCCGGCGTCCAGATCAAGCCACCATGGGCTGGCAAGAACTACTCCTCCACCAGCACCCTCGAGGGATCCGTGCGTTGGATCAAGCTCTTGGGCTTGTGGGCCGGTCAACGATGGCAGAGTGGACGACAACGAGCTTCAGGTCATTATTGAAGATCTGGCATCTCCAACGCGAGAGGCTCTCTACTCCATTCTCCCTGTCCCTCGTCGGCGTACTCCATGTCCAGCAGCGAGATGCACTTCATCCGCGATGCCGGCGTCTAGTTTGTCGGCTGACGTAGCGAGGCGTTTACTAGTTGTGTGCTTGCAGTTTGAGTGCGCGTTGTCATACGGTTCGGTTGCAATTCTTGACGAGATGCAATTATTATTTTTGGAGGGGCGCGGTGCAGTTCGGCTATCGTGGACTTGCAGTTCTTTTCTGTGCGGAGTCCACAGATTGCAAAACGTTGCGGTGCGGTTCGGCGGCCGTGGACGTGCACTTCGTTTTGGGGGGGGGGGGGGCAGTACGTTCTTTGTGGATGTGCACTTCGTTCGGCCCGAGCGGCATGAAGCTCAGTTTGCGCGCGTGTGCGGCTCGTCTAGCTATTTCGTGCAGTTCGCTGGATACATTTTTTTATGTGCTGCCTTCCGATTTCTTAATTATGCTTCAGTTCACTTCTTTGTAATTTATTCAAACATCATTGTGAAACTCTTTGTTGTTCACTTGTAAAAACAATAGCGGTTCAGTTTGTAAAAAAAAGTGCAGCCCCTTAGTGGTTCACTTTGTAAAAAAAAGAGAAAGAAATTCCCACGAGAGGTTCACTTCTTATTCTAATGCACTTTGTTTTGTTTGTGGAACGATTGAAAAAAAGGTTTTGAAATTCACTAGCAAAAAATAATGCAGTTCATTTTCGAGAATGTTACCGTTCACTTTCCGTACTATTGCGGTTCACTTACACCCAATTGGAAGTACAAAAAAAAGATAGTATTGCGGTTCACTTCGGGTAGTGTTGCGGTACACTTTTGATAGTGGTGTAGTTCACTTTGGGTAGTGTCGCGATTCACTTACTCCCAATGTGAAGTGCAGAAAAAATGATATGAAAACAACAAGAAAAAGTAATGCGGTTCACTTCTTGATAGTGTTGCGTTCACTTACGCCCGATGTGAAGCGCATTCCACTTCCTCGCATGAGAAATTTTACGCCTGACAAAATGAAATTATGCAGTTCACTTGCTCATCTGATGCAGTGAGGTTTTCAGTCTGAAGCAGTGCGGTTTTCTGTCTAATGCAGTTCACCCATCGATGTTGGTGTCGCGAAAAACAGTGTCCGCATTTTGGTAAAATCAAAACTGGCTCTTAAACCATAAGGAATTAGAGAGAGTGGTCTACATGAAAAAGTTGCGCCTCATCGATATATTTCCAATGGCGTATCATTTGCATCATTCCGATGAGCGGTTTGAAAAAAATCACAAAAAAACGGCCGCTGTCACTCGTCGACTGCTGCACTATATTCAAAATTTATTTAAAATCGTAAGGAATCTCAAAACATATTATACATATGAAAGTTGCGCCTTTTCCATAGCTTTCCAACGGCATATCACATGCCTCGTTTTGAAAAAGGTTAAAAACTGGAGCGAAAACAGTACCGAAAAAATCACAAATTTGAAAAACAGAATTTCCGCGATTTGGTAAATTTGAAACTGCTCTTAAACCATAAGGAATTAGAGAGGGTGTTCTATATGAAAACGTTGCTCCTCGACAATATCTTTCCAACGGCGTACCGTTTTCTTCATTCCAACATGCGGTTAAGAAAAAATTATGAAAATACGCTCTCTACCACTCGTCGTGCGCCGCACAATTTTCGAAACTGCTCTTAAACCGTGAGAAATCTCGAAAAGTGTTCAACATGGCGAAGTTGCGCCTAATCCATAGCTTTCCAATGGTATATTACACGCCTTGTTTCGATAAACGGTTTCAAAATTGGACCGAAAACAGTACCCAAAAAAATCGCGTGTAGTTTTTTGCGACGAGAAGTTCACTCGTCTCAGTACTGCAGTACTATTGCTTCAATAATGTTGTGCACTTGCGTTGAGCGTGCAGTTCGGAAGTGTGTGCAAAATATTATTCTGCTAATATTAGCAGAATAGACCATCTGTATATATATATATATATATATATATATATATATATATATATATATGTTCAGTAGTACCCTAGCTATCTAGTTTGTGCATCTTATATCTATGCTTGAGTATGTTTATCGATTGAACTATGGTTGAACTATATGTTGGTGAGATTTTGTGTAATGAACTAGCAGTACAATGTTATTGCAGTCTTGAGCTACAATCAGTTTGGTTGATGGAATTTTATGCTTCTCTTAGGCCAACCTATGATTGCCCACAGCACACACATCTTATTAGCGCTAATCGTCCGTGTTACTTTCGGTCTTCCCACACAATTTTATACTAGCAACCGTTTGCCCACAACACGCACAGCTATGTGTGGGAGTTGGCAAAAAAATTGAACACGTACGGTGCATATTAGGGTGAATGTTTAGCGTGGGTAAAAATTTAATGGTCAAACGACGAAGAAAATGTGGACCCCACCTTGAAACTTGCTTATTTTTCCAGATTGGAACCGTGTGCGATGACTCTCTGATGTAGGGTGGAACCTTAGTTCGTCGATCTTTTCACACTTGGAGGGGGAAAAGGCAAATTGAGAGAAGAACACAAGAACAAAACACTCAATTGACACAATCCCAATCACACATGCATTAAATCCACATACACATAGTAGAGATACAAGATCCAAAGTCAACACGAGAGGATACATGGTAGCTAGTTCATCCCAATCCGTAGAGGAGTTGAGGTCTTGAATCCGGAGGTGGATCTTCTCACATGGGTCTCATGGAGGTCTTGATCTCCATGGGAGAGGTAGTGGATGAGCAAAGCTCTATCTCTAAGAGCCAAACCTTTGCTAACCCTAGAAGAGGGAAGGAGGAGGTCTCTTTATAGTACTAGTACAAGTTGGGGTGAGATGGATGGGTACATGGGCTCTTGGGCCGTTTAAGTCTGCGCAGGGGCCGGATGTCCGGGCGTTGGGCCAGATGTCCGGCGTCTCAGGTAGGTGCCGGATGTCCGGGAGTAGGGGCCGGATGTCCGGGCTGTCTTCGGCCAATTCCAGCTGCTCTCTGGATAGGAGGGGCCGGATTTCCGGGCACGGGCCGGATGTCCGGGGTCGACGGGCCAGATGTCCGGGGTCAACGGGCCGGATATCCGGGTCCTGGGGACTTGTCGGCTACTGTTCTAGTGGTGTAGTAGAGGTCTCCAGGGGCCGGATGTCCGGGCCGTAGGCTGGATGTCCGGCTGCTGATGCTCAGCGGCACTTTCTCTTCTCGAGCTCCTTCATCCGTGTACTTGATGACTTGTCCATTGTTCCGGGCTTCTCCGATAGGGTCTTCTTGGTACCTAAGCACACAAAGCATTCCGGATTGAGGTAGTAACCATGTCTCACACGAGTCATATGGAAGTTCATTAAGGAGAGATGTCACCTCGGTCTTGAGAGCTCTTGCACATGCTCATGTCATTGGTTCGCTTGGCACTTGGGGAGATGAAGGTGGATCCATGGGGATGACTGTAGGATGCTCCGCATCATCTCCCCCCCCCCTTGGGAAAGATCCGTCCTCGGATCGTAATCCACATCACCATGGAAGGGAGATAAGTCCTTGACGTTCAAGATGTCGCTCACATTGTACATGTCGCGAGCGATGTCGATCTTGTAGGCGTTGTTGTTGTAGCGTGCTAGCACTTTGAACGGTCCATCGGCTCTACGAAGTAGTTTGGACTTGCGTTTGTTGGGGAAGCGTTCCTTGCGAAGGTGTAGCCACACAAGATCTCCGGGGTTGAACACCATGGGGTGCTTGTCGATGTTGACCTTGGTCGCGAGTCGTTGTACTTGGCGCTCGATCGTGTGCCTTGTATCTTCATGCATGTTCTTGAGGTAGCTCGCTCGTGCACTCGCGTCCATGTCGATTCGCTCTTGTAGTGGTAGCGGAAGGATGTCTAATGGTGACAAGGGGTTGAAGCCGTAGACGACCTCGAAGAGGGACTTGCCGATAGTAGAGTGTCTTGCCCGGTTGTAGGCGTACTCGGCGATGGGCAAACATTCCTCCCACTCCATTATGTTCTTCTTGATCAACACGCGAAGGAGTGTGGATAGCATCCGGTTGGTGACCTCCATTTGGCCGTTGGTTTGTGGATGATATGCCGAAGAGAATAGTAGCTTGATTCCGAGCTTGGCGCATAGTGTCTTCCAAAAGTAGCTAAGGAACTTGACGTCGCGGTCCGACATAATCGTCTTGGGCACTCCATGTAATCTCAAGATTTCCCTACAAAAGATATTGGCAACATGTGAAACATCATCAATCTTGTTGAATGGAATGAAATGTGCCATCTTAGAAAAATGGTCCACAACAACAAATACCGAATCCTTGCCGTTTTGAGTACGAGGCAAACCAAGCACAAAATCCACACTAATATCTTCCCATGGGTGATACGGAATAGGAAGTGGCATATATAGACCATGAGATTGAGCTTTGGACTTAGCTTTGCGGCATGTAGAGCACCGGTTGGTGTAACGTGAGACGTCACGAAACATCTTTGGCCAAAAATAGTTCTTGGAGAGCGTGGCGAATGTCTTGTCACGTCCAAAATGGCCCATAAGTCTTCCACCATGAGCTTCTTGCAAAAGTAGCAAACGAAGAGAAGACTCGGGAATACAAAGTTTGTTAGCTCACATAAGATAATCATCTTTCAAATAATATCGCTCCCAAGTTTTGTGCGTTAGGCATTTGTCATAAGGAATCGCAAATGATGCATCATGCACATACACGTCTTTAATGTACTCAAATCCTATAACATTCAACTCAAGTTGAGTAACTAGCATGCACTTGCGTGAGAGAGCGTCCGCCACAACATTTTCCTTACCTTTGATATACTTGATAACATAAGGAAAAGACTCAATGAACTCACTCCATTTAGCATGATGCTTATTCAATTTTGTTTGACCCGTAAGGTATTTAAGTGTTTCATGATCCGTATGGATAACAAATTCACGAGGGTGAAGATAGTGTTCCCACACATGCAAGACTCTCACTAAAGCATATAACTCTTTGTCATAGATGGGGTAGTTAAGTTGGGCGCTGGAGAGTTTCTCACTAAAATATGCAATGGGTCGTTTCTCTTGCATTAACACGCCACCTATGCCATTACCACTAGTGTCACAATGCACTTCAAATGTTTTCTCAAAGTTGGGTAATGCAAGCAATGGAGCATGTGTAAGCAAGTTCTTAAGCTCATGAAATGCGGCATCTTGGGATGGACCCCAAACAAATGGTGCATTCTTCTTACTCAATGCGTGCAATGGTGATGCAATAGTGCTAAAATCCTTCACAAAGCGTCGATAAAATCCGGCTAAGCCAAGGAAGCTACGCACTTGAAGTAAATTGGTTGGTTGTGGCCAAGTTTTAATAGCATCAATTTTAGCTTCATCAACTTGAACACCCTTAGAGGAAACTACAAAGCCTAAGAAAACAAGCTTGTCAACACCGAAAGTGCATTTTTCCATATTAGCATAATGGCGCTCGTTTCTAAGAACTTGCAAAACTTCCCTAAGATGTATGACATGGTCTTCAAGCGATTGACTAAACACAAGAATGTCATCAAAGTATACCACAACACAAATGCCAATTAGTTTGCGAAGAACATAGTGCATCACACGCATGAAAGTACTAGGTGCTTGAGATAAGCCCATAGGCATGACCAACCATTCATACAAGCCAAATTTGGTTTTGAAAGTTGTTTTCCATTCATCACCTTCTTGCATGCTAATTTGATAATAGCCACTTTCAAGATCAATTTTTGAGAAAATGGTGGCTCCACTAATTTCATCAAGCATGTCATCAAGGCATGGAATGGGATGGCGATATCTAATGGTGATAGCATTAATGGGGCGACAATCGGAACACATGCGATAGCTACCATCTTTCTTAGGCACAAGAATAACCGAAACGGCACATGGGCTCAAGCTTTCGCGTACATACCCATTCTCCATGAGATATTGCACTTGCCTTTGAATCTATTGGTCTCGTCGGGGTTGACACGGTACGGTGCCTTGTTCGGTAGAGGTGCGCCAGGTATGAGGTCGATGCGGTGTTCGATTCCGCGTAGTGGAGGAAGTCCGGGAGGTAGCTCATCGGGAAAGACGTCCGTGAATTCCTGCAATAGATGAGACAACACCAAAGGTAGATGTTGTGAAGTATTAGTCCTCACCGCTTCTTCTTTACACACAAGCACAAAGTGAAGAACACTTGATGGGCTCTCACTCACATCTCTCATGTCTCTTTTGGTGGCTAAAAGCACTAAATCTCTCTTGTCATTCATCGTGGAGTCGCTCATTTTTGGCTTGTGGCGCTCGCTCTCTTTTTGGTGGTTCTCTCTCTCACTAGTATCTCCACGATGAGTTGAAGCTTGCTTATCAGTGATTACTTGACTTGGTGTCATTGGTCGAAGGACAAATTCTTTGCCCTTCATCTTGAAGCTATAGTGATTGGTCCGTCCATTGTGGATGACACCGCGGTCGAATTGCCAAGGTCGTCCAAGGAGGATATGGCATACGGAGATGGGAACCACATCGCACTCCAAGGTGTCTTCATATGCGCCAAGCATGAAGGACACTTGAACGGTGTGCTCCACTTGAATGGTGCCGGAGTCGCTTAACCATTGGACCTTGTAGGCGTGAGGGTGCTTCTTCTTGAGCAAATGTAGCTTGGAACTTAACTCTTCACTTGCCAAATTGTGGCAACTTCCGCCGTCGATGATGACCTTGATGGAACGTCCTTGAATACCCGCTTTGGTATGGAAGATGTGGCAACGTTGGTCTTCGTCTTGTTGTTGTTGAAGTGTCAACACCTTGGAGACAACAAGAGCGGGGCTCGCATCATTATCACAAAAGACTTGAGCTCTTCATCTTCATTCACTTGCCGGTGCATGGCAACGTGCTTAAGGGCTTCCATTTCTTCTTCGCTCATGGAGTCGTAGGTGCTGTCCGCATTGGCGATCATGGTGCGCCGAGTTGGGCACTCAAAAGACTTGTGGCCTCGGCCCTTGCAAGTAAAGCATTTGATGTCACTTGTCTTGGCGGTATCATCCGGTGTAGGAGTCGATGATGAAGGCCTAAGCTTGGATGTACTTGTAGGAAGATGACTCGAAGATGTCATTGGTTGCTTGGAGCTTGACTTGTCGCCGGTACTTGGTGTAGCTCGAGTCGTAGTAGGAGGTGTCGTAGTCATTGAAGTTTGAGTGTATTAACCGTAGGACTTGGAAGAGTACTTGGAGTACTTGTAGTCCTCTTGCACTTGGCGCTCCGCTTTAGTTGCTTGATGCACTAGCTCTAGGAGGTTGGAGTACGGTTGGAAATCCGCAATCTTCTTGATGGGATGGTTGAGGCCATTCAAGAAACGCGTCATAGTTTGTTCATCATCTTCCTTGACGTTGGCTCGTATCATTGCAATTTCCATCTCTTGATAGTATGCTTCAACCGACTTGGTTCCTTGCTTGAGGAGTTGTAACTTCTTAAAGAGGTCACGGCTATAGTGTGTAGGCACAAAATGAGCTCGCATGATATCCTTCATTTGATTCCAACTCATGATGGGTGGCTCGCCCTTCTCTTGACGTCGCTCGATCACTTGCTCCCACCAAATGATAACATAGTCTTGGAACTCTAAAGATGCCATGGCGATCTTCTTTCCTCTTCGTAATTGTGAAGACGGAATATCTTGTCAACCTTCAATGCCCATGAAAGGTATTCTTCGGGATCGTTGCCACCGGAGAATTTAGGCATCTTGAACTTGAGCTTGCCACAGCGCTCTTCATTGCATTGGTGATGGCGATGACGCTCTTGCCGTGGAGGTGGGACTTGTAGCTCTTGCTCCTCGTGCTATTCTTGATTGTCTTGCCGACGAGGACGTGGCACATGTGCACGGTTCCTCATTTCTTGACGCTCCTCAAGACGTGTGGCCTCATCTTGTTGCTCTCATCGTAAGGCTTCTTCTTGGTCGCGCACACGGCGGTTGCATTCGTTGACGTTGCGAGTTGCTTCGCGTAAGGCACGTTGGGCTTCAAGTGCTTGCTCCTCACGACGTTGTTCTTCTTGTTGTAGAGCGTCGTCGTCTTGGTTTACTTGACGTTGACATTGTGGAACTTGATCTTGGTCCATGGCGCCTTGTGCTTGACGTTGTTGTCGTTCACGCTCTCGAAGGCGGCCTTGCAAACCATTGCCATGGAATGGGTTTGGTGAAGCTTGACGGTCTTCATGGTCTTGGTGACGATGTGATCGTGCTCGAGGAAGACTTGCATCCGAAGACGTTTCCGAAGAGTATCGGCTCGAGTGGCGCCGTCTTGATCTTGAAGTAGATGAAGTGGAAGAAGCGCGGTTGACCATCATGGTTTGGAACTCTTCCATTAGAGCTGTTAGCTTGTCATCAACGGTTTGTCGAAAGTCGGAGGCGAGTTGTTCGATGCGTTCGCCCAATGCCTCACTCTCTTGATGTAAGGCTCGTTGGACGCCAAAGAGGTGATTCTTGGTGACATAGTTGTTCGGTGCGTCGTCTTGCTCATCGAAGAGGGGGGTGATAGAAGTGCTCGGCCTATCCATGATTATCAAACAAGTGTTAGTGGAAGAAAGAAACGAGCTAGACCAATGTACCTTATCCAATGTTGAAGATGGGTCAATGATGACTCAATATGGTATTATGGAAGTAGTGCAATTAGTACTGGATCGTGTCAATCTCACACCTACACAAGTAAATCTTTTGGAGTAGCATGGTTAGGATGGTGGCACAAAATTTCTGCAATTGTTAGCAAGATATCAATAATGTTGAGAAAGATTCACAAATGCACAAGTGAAACAATTAGACCAATAGCAATTAGTGGCACACGGTAACACACACACGGATAGATAAATGAGGTCGTGCAACCAAGGAATGAGCTCAAAATGTGGAATCCATGGAAAAATGCTCGTGTTGCACAACACTAGAGAGACGCTAGCACGATTGCTCAATAGGCGGATACGGACTTGTGCACAGCCTATAAGAGACAAAATGTATCGACTTTCTATCTCAAGTATGCTATGTATGTATGACTCCCGGTGAACTCGGTCACAATGATCCAAGATGATCAAGTATGATATGTAATGTGGCGATGCTATGGCTATTGCTTACAAGCTTGTTGTTACTCTTTTCTCTTTTGCTTAAAAGCTTCTCGTTCTTTTGATATGTTCCTTAGGCCACTTATGCGAAATGCTTTCACCAAGATAGCAATGATGTATATGCGGGAACAATTGATAACACAAGAGATGATACGATGATATATGCATGCCATGATAGCTATGCGGAACGTGTATCACTAAAGTGCACAAGTAGCGTTGCCCGGCAATACTCAAATGGCTAGTCTCGTAGGAAAGTGATGCAAAAGATGGTCTAGGGGTTAACAATGCAATGGCAAGGGAGAACAAGTTGTCGTCGATGTTACCGTCCTTGCTTACGGTGGTGGTGTCACAATAATGAAGTGGTCGTTGTTGATGTCGAGTCCGTGGCGAAGTTGAGGGAGGTGATGTCGATGACGGACCGTCCCTAAGTAGCCGAAACACGTTAGGAAACGGAAACCGCAAACTCAAGCTCTCAAGTGGCAAAACTCGTGGTGGTTGCGGAAGTAGGTGGTGGAGTCGCAAAAGTCATCGATGGTTTGCAAAAGAAGCGGTGGAAAAATATGAAAAATCGAAGAAAATTGGTGAAGTGGTGAAGTGTTGGCTGCCAGGGGCCGGATGTCTGGGCCTGCGCGCCGGATGTCCGGGGCGCCGGAAGTCCGGGGACACGGGCCGGATGTCCGGGGCTGCGGATCCGTGGATGAACACGATGAACAAGTGGGGAAAAAGAAAATTTCAGGCCAAAATTTGAAGAATTTCATGGATGGAATTGGTGGAGACGGTGGGGAAAAGCTAGATCCACTTGAAACACAGCAAATCCATGGATCAAAATCAACAAAACATCATCAAGCCAACAAATCACAAAAAAAAATTGGTATGGCTATTTTTTGTGGGGAATTTTCGAAATTGGGCAAAAACAACAAAATTGGGGCTAGAAAGTGAGGGGAAAAGACTCCAAAGTGTGAATCAACGTGGCTCTTGATACCAAGATGATGTAGGGTGGAACCCTAGTTCGTCAATCTTTACACACTTGGAGGGGGAAAAGGCAAATTGAGAGAAGAACACAAGAACAAAACACTCAACTGACACAATCCCAATCACACATGCACTAAATCCATATACACATAGTAGAGATACAAGATCCAAAGTCAACACGAGAGGATACACGGTAGCTAGTTCATCCCAATCCGTAGAGGAGTTGAGGTCTTGAATCCGGAGGTGGATCTTCTCACATGGGTCTCATGGAGGTCTTGATCTCCATGGGAGAGGTAGTGGATGAGCAAAGCTCTATCTCTAAGAGCCAAACCTTTGCTAACCCTGGAAGAGGGAAGGAGGAGGTCTATTTATAGTACTAGTACAAGTTGGGGCGAGATGGATGGGTACATGGGCTCTTGGGCCGTTTAAGTCTGCGCAGGGGCCGGATGTCCGGGCGTCAGGCCGGATGTCCGGCGTCTCAGGTAGGTGCCGGATGTCCGGGCGTAGGGGCCGGATGTCTGGGCTATCTTCGGCCGATTCCAACTGCTCTCTGGATAGGAGGGGCCGGATTTCCGGGCATGGGCCGGATGTCCGGGTCCTGGGGACTTGTCGGCTGCTGTTCTGGTGGTGTAGTTGAGGTCTCCAGGGGCCGGATGTCCGGGCCGTAGGCCGGATGTCCGGCTGCTAATGCTCAGCAGCACTTTCTCTTCTCGAGCTCCTTCATCCGTGTACTTGACGACTTGTCCATTGTTCCGGGCTTCTCCGATAGGGTCTTCTTGGTACCTAAACACACAAAGCATTCCGGATTGAGGTAGTAACCATGTCTCACACGAGTCATATGGAAGTTCATTAAGGAGAGATGTCACCTCGGTCTCGAGAGCTCTTGCACGTGCTCGTGTCATTGGTCCGCTTGCCACTTGGGGAGACGAAGGTGGGTCCATGGGGATGAACGTAAGATGCTCCGCATCACTCTCATTGTGTCGCGACACGTGTGTTCTGATTGGCCAGAATGCATCCCCATGAATCGCACGTCTGCACCGTAGGATGTACACAGATCGAACGGCAGTCCGTATCTCCCTCACACCGGAGTGATATTTATCACAGTTGGGTCTACCAAACCGTTGCCTCCAAAACGCATTATTCTGGGACAGAAAACCCTCACCACCCCCACGTCACAAAACCCTCACCCCCCCTCCCAAATCCCCAATCGCACCTACACTCCTCCGCGACTCTGCATGTCACCGCCTATCACCACGGCAACCACTTAGCACGACGCCTGTCGTCACCGCCGGCTGCCGCCAAACCCCACCGCATTTTGCCACTGCCGCTTGCCGCCGCCGATCAGCACCGACTTTCTCGACGCTGATCGCCGTCGACCCAGCTCCGCCCGATTGGGGAATCTGCGGTATTGGGGGTTTTTCTCATGGATAACCAGGTAACTAATTTACTGAAATATTCACTCATCTCTTATCCCAGTCCGTCTGCCCCTTTTAATCACCTGATCGAAATCGCCGTGAATTCATTTTTATTCTAGCTGATTTGAGGGTTTTCATTCATAGAGTGTACAGTACAAGGACACATCAGGCCTATGCGTCCTCGGCCAGACAGCCGAGGAGTTCCATCTCACCGTACCAGATGACTTCATGAAGTGCACAGTATGTTTAATCTCATCCTACCTCGGTTGGCATGGCCTACTTTTCTAAACATATACTATATATTTCTACATTTGGATAAAAGGTGCCATGTGCAGCATATACGTCAAAGGGGATTTTTTTTCTTTCTATATTAGGCAAATTAATGTTGTATTGTTCTTTCGATTGCTCTCACATTTTCATGACATCATGGTTACATTATCTGTTTAATTATAAATTTTTGTCCTTTGATTTCAACTACTTTACTGTTCTCTCAATTACTCCCATATTTGCATGTTACCATGTTCTTTAACAATCTTATCATTTCCTGCAGTACATCCCTTGCTTTGTAACAACATCTACAGTACAAAATCTTGGCCTTTACATAACTGAAGACTCCAGGTATGTCATATTGAACACAAACCATGGATTTACAATTGTTGTTTCTGTAAAACTTGATGAAGATGGTCAATCCTATTTTGACATGGGAATTTGGACAGAAATTTCTAAGTTTTATGTAGTGAAAGCTGGCACTAAAATTACACTACACCTAAAAGAGCCTGGTCATATGATAGATGCTAACTTCCCCGACGACATCATCCATCTAGACTTTGTTTGAAGTAAGTGTTCTTTCAAGTATCTGCATGTTGACTTACGTAGCAATATCAAAGTAATTGTGTAGTATTTAAGCAACCAATTGGGATTTCATTTTCTGATTCTGTTCAGTCTTTTCCAACCTAGTAACTTCTAATTACCAATACACTATTCTTCTGCCCTGTTCTAACTAAATAATCCCTATCCTCCCACTCCTCCACTCCTATCAAAAAGTGCCACCGCCGAGGAGACTCCGGAGGTAAAGGATGGGGATACCAACAAGCGGAGGCGGGTCGAGCCAGAACCGCAAGCGCCTCCGGCGGGCCTAGACTTCATCAGCAGCCTCCCCGATGATATGATGATAGTCATCATCTCCCTCCTCCCAATCAAATATAGCACGCGGAAAACCGTCCTCTCCCGGCGGTGGCGCCCCCTATGGTGCTCCACCCCTCTCGACCTCATCGACGACCACAAGCTCTACCATGGCCACCGCAAACGCTTGGACGACGAGTGGTTCCTGTCCCCCGCCCTAGATCAGCTCGAGGAGCTCAGTTTTAATGATGGACATATGCGCTCGCTGCCACCGTCCGTGCTGCGCCTCGTGCCCACGCTGCGCCTCGCCAGGTTCATGAACTACCATTTCCCCCAGATTAATGCCGCACCCACTCTTTTTCTCCCTCGACTGAAGCACCTCGAGCTCATCGCCATATGCATCCCCAAGGAGGACATGGAGCGCCCTGCTCTATGGCTGTACTGCGCTCGAGTACCTTCGTCTTCAGGCGATCAATGGGTTGAGCAGCCTCCACATCGTCTCCATGACTCTCCGGACAAATTATGTGTGTTGCTGGTGCTGCAACAGGAGATCACATAAGGTGTATCACAATATGGTCATTGAGGACACGCCTTTACTTGAGAGATTACTTGTAGTTGATCAACAAGGTCCAACAAGAATCAGGGTCATTTATGTGCTGAAATTGACAGTGTTGGGCTACTCATCTGTCAAATTCTCCGAACTTGTTATTGGATCCATACCCGTTCAGGTACAACAGTTTCCTTCTTCTTATCCTTCTTGAAATTAGCATTTTTTCTAATTTTTAAGGTGTATGTTCGTCTGTCATCCAGAAAATGATTCCGTCAAGCTCGACCCCGTATCTGCGCATAGTGAAGGTCTTGGCAATAGAATCTATCGGCCCCGACTTGGACCAAGTTGTTAAATTCCTGAGATGTTTTCCATGCCTGGAGAAGCTATATATCGAGATGAGGCTCCTTTCCTGTTAAATGTTAACCACACAGGAGTTCAATACATAGATGCTTTTTTCCTATAGTGGTTGCTTGATTCATATGGTTACAATCCATAAGTACACTACTGCAGGAATGCTTAGCAGTGGCGGGTGGGAAAAGCCCAGCAGTGGCGAGCCAGGCGCCCAGGGCCGCCCGCCACCGACCTCCCGCCACTGCTATGACGGCATTAGTGGCGGGCGGTGGCCCGCCACTGGTGTGCTTGTTTTAGTGGCGGGCGGTATATACCACCCGCCACTACAGTTCGCTCTGCCCGCCACTGTTGTTAGTGGAATCTGTGGCGAGCGGTAAGTAGTACCCGCCACAACTTATACTCCGCCCGTCACTGGTAGTGGTGTATGCCTATAGAAGAATTGCTGCCACGGCAGCGTTTTTTGCTGCCGTGGCGGAAATTTAATAACATGGTTACAGTATTTCGCACTTAATCATCACATTGCAATACAAATATAGAATGTTGTCTCAGCATTCAAACAATCATGCAGTACATTAATTATTACAACGTCGCCACAATAAATAAGAGTAATAGTGAGGCAAAGGAGTTGAGTATAAAAAGTGAACATGCATGTCTCAACACATAATCAATAGTTTCTGAAGTTGTTTTCAAAAATTCTCTCGAACCCCAACTCGCTGGTAAGCGATGACCTAAATGTGTCTTCGACTCAGTGAAGTCGTTCTTCATCTGACTCTGGCGAGCAGTGGAACTTCCCGTCCTCATTTACAACCTCCTTGTTGATGATTTTGGCCAACACCTTTTGGATGCGCTCAGACTCACTTAATAAATCCCCTATGTCAATGTCCTTATCCATCTCCTCAGACCACTTGATGATCTGGCTATGATTTCGCAAATATTGACTTTTCTTCAAAAAGTCGTTCATGATGGCCATGGCAAAGTAGCCAGACATATGGGAGGTTTTGACATTTGGTTCTTGATAGCAACAAGCGCTAGTGATGAACTTGAATTCTGAATACTGTGTTACCTTGTTGTTGAAGTTCTTACACTTCCGTAGAGCATTATTTAGAATCTCCTTCAATTTTGTCCATTGCTTCTGAGGGTCTCTCTTCGAATCGAAGAAATATGCCAAGCCCTACGTCGGCAATAGTGCGATTATGATCCAATGTCGGTCGGTGCGCAATAAAACAAAGAAATTAGCATGGATGAGATAAAACTAGAAGGTCAACTATATATGTTTCATAATAAATGAGTGAACATTAACAACTTAGTTGTCGCGGTATGGCACCAGAAAGGTGTCCTTTTGCGGATGAGTCGTAACCATGCACGGGAACAGGTAGTCTGAGATGAGATCCTGGCTAATTTCCGATTCCAGGTTGTGGCAGTGCATGTAAAAAGGGTCAGGTAAACACACTTTACTATGCCCGACTAGGGGATCTGAAGCCCGATGAAGTGCCCAAAGCCTCATTAACTCCGGGGAGAGTGCACTCACATAGAAGATATTTCCATGGATCACCTCATTAAATGGCAAATCAATTATATCGGCCGGAAACTGAACGACAAAATTATAACCTTGCACAACCTTGGCCCTGTAACCTTGTTGACCTTCTTTTGATCTACGTAGCACGTCGTCGTGTAGAATATTAAGATCGGTTGAGAGGGTCATCAATGCAGAGTCAGATAGCGAGGGTTCATCGGGTTTATACTGATTCCATTTATGTCCTTCGGGGAAGACAATTGGCACAGGTGGCTTGTCTGCGGATGGTCCGCAATCGGCAAGTAGAACCTTATTCGCTGATTGCGGAATATCCTTGGCTATGTCTCCGGTGCCGTCAAAGTTGAAAAGGGGGGCAAGGTTCGCGAAGGCGGGATCACTGTTAGTACCAGAGAATTCATGTGGACTAATCTCCTCTATATCACTGAGTGGCCACTTAAGCAGGTAGCCCCGTGTCACTTGTCCTAACGTAGTGATGCCTTCTTCAGGGGGTGAGGCAACGAACATAATTCATAGCCCGGCATTACGTTGTGCACGAGCACCCTCGTCATGTCCAGTGGCAGGACGACCCCGGGCATCATTCTAGTACCATCTGTAAACGGAATTATTTGCCCCTTGTCAACCTTCATGGACACACCGTTCACTTTGGCTAGCAGCCAACATGAAACATCTTGTGATGCTCGTAGCTGTTGGGTGCTACTATACAGATGATGCTGGGTAGGACTCGGCGTGCCTTGCGGAAATATTTCAGCTAACTTTTTTTGAATTGCTGCAGCTACTTCCGCATCTACTTTGGCATCGATCTTGTCCTCAACCCTATTTTTTGTTCTGTATTTTTTAACATTTTGGTCTGGGGATAGGCCTGGTCCCACAGCATCCTACCCGCGCCCAACACACGGCCAATCTTGGGCTTCCTGTCAACCGCAAAGCCCTCGTTCACAGCCCGTGTAAGATGGTCATCATACCTATAGCCGTACGGAGATTCTTCAGGACCGGGTCCAAATTCCTCCTTCATTTTTCTCTACAAAAAATTCATAAGTTGTGGTAAACTATTAGTATGGTAATAATTGTAGTAGGTACTAAATTATTAGTCTTCAGTGACGTTACCAGGCTCTCCTCCGTCGAGCGAAGTTGCGGCATCGGGAGGACCAACTCGTTAGTTTCTGGGTCTCGTACTGCACGGGCCCTGAGGAAACGGAAGTCATGCGGACGATCTCGATGTTCCAAGAATGGGGGTTGTTTACCCGCGGCTTCAAAGTCCGCGGCCTCCTTCTCCCACTTGGGTATTGCATCTGTGTAACCAGCAGGGCCCAGACGGTGGTCACCTGGCAACTGTTTCCGTAAATTACGGAAATGATCACTGACCTCCTTGCTTGACTCGCTTTCTGATGATTCACGAAACTTCGACCATTCATCGAGATCCATATTGGGATTGAGCCGCTTAACGGTCTCGAAGTCCTTACCCAGGAGATTGCAATGGGCACTTCTCTTCCAGTCCCTAAACATCTTCGGCCAGTTCGAGAGGGCGTACTCTTCGGCCTTCTTTTTAGAGTTAGACGGAAATGCATAACTCCGGTGTAACGCTTCGAGTAGCTTCTTCTTTTCTCCGCCGAAATCCTTGCAACCGATCGGGATGTTATTTCTCAAGATGCAACCTAGCATTTTGCTATATGCTTTTGCTGCGGCAACTGGGGCGACGGGCTCTTCTTTTGGGCCAACTTCGGTTATTGTAATGATACCTTCATGAAGCTTGTTCAGTTCCCTAGCCTTATGGCTGCTCTTGTTGCTGGCGGCGGTGCTCGATAGAGTCCCATCGGTGTGGCTGATGTCTCCTCGCCCCGTGGGCGGTTCTTCATGTTGGTCGTCCCCCATCTCGACGTTAGGGGCGCCCATCTCAACGTCAGGGTTGTTGTAGTTGTGTTCCTCTTGAGATGATGCTCGGGCGTGGGGATCCATTCGTCGAACTACAAAATTGACAAAGAGTTATTATCGAAACATAAAAAAACCATTTGAAATTTCGGCATGACCTTTGCTAAAAGTAGGGCATATTGAGTGCTAGAAATTTGACGAAACGGAAATTAATCAATGTTTCATCAGAACATTGGCACTCATATTATTAAGTCCTGTTAAATAATGACAAGTGTAGACATTTCATCGAACACCTTGCGTTGCTAAATAATGGTGTTCATGTTACTTGGAGGAAATGGGTCAGCCGTAGTATATACGTACCTTGGTGGGAGACGGTTCGGCGGTGACGGTGGTGTTGGAGTAGAGTGGGCACGCCGGCGATGGTGTTGGAGGAGATCTTGGGGCCGGCGGCGTTCTCGGAGTAGAGTGGGCACGCGACGGTGACCCCGCGGTGGCGGCCTGTCCCAAGCCATGCAAGCGCGGTACGCGAGCATGCGGCGGCGGTGGCGGTGGCGGTGGCGGCGCAGGAGGCCAGCACGCAGGGCCAGCCGGCGAGGTCTATGGCTCGAGGCGCGCGGCGGCGGCAGGCGAATTCAATGAGCGGGCATGGTTTGAACGAAACACGCCTAAGGTACGGTAGGTGAGGGAGAGGCGGGGAATTTGGGAGCGGAACGACGTGGCGGGCGTTTCGGCGCACCCGCCAGCGCAAACTTCTGACATGGCAGGGCCACTGCTACTCCCGCCACCGCAAATAGCTGACATGGCGGCCCGCCTAACACGCCCGCCACCGCAAACATTTTTTACCTTCTAATCTATCCATCTTCAATTACATACCACATGGCGATTATCGATCCGATCCTCATGTCTTACTATTACAAAAAAAAAGCTTCACGAATACATCACACCACACGGCGATTATCGATCCGATCCACACATGCATGCATATATATGTCGTTATATGATCGAAATTACAAATAAGTTGTTAATGGATTCTACTGACAGTCTTCACATGAATTTTCGTGATCCTCTTCCTGGTATGGACTATTGTCTTGTTGTGACTCCGTCTTGACCATGGTGCAATGTCGTCATTGGGCAATGTTGATCTTCTTCTTCTTGGTACATGTTTGACGCCTCGTTCTTCTTGCGCGGGGTAGTCGTCGAATTGGTCATAGTCCTCCTCGTCATTGACTTCGTCCATTCCAATGATACTTCTCTTTCCTCTCCGGTAGACCACACGGCTAGGCTTAATTAGGTCTTTTATGTAGAAGCATTGAGACACAGTCTTGGCCAGTACCCATGGCTCATTTAAGGCACTTATTGCAAGCACGTTCACGGACTCATTTCGTGGTGGTATAACCATGGTAGTGAAATAATCGTCTTCTTGAAGTACTTGTTTCGCCCATCTAACACGGAACATGGGGAATATCCCTACATCCGCGTACCGTAGTTCCCAAATCTCTTCGATTCTGCCATAGTGTTTGTTCTTTTCATTACCGGTGTATGCATGTAGTGTCACCCCTGAATTCTGGTACACACCTTTTAGCTTGTCTCGGACCTCCGTATAGAATGTGTACCCGTTGATGTCATAGGCTTGGTATGTGCTCACATTCAACGCGGGTCCCGATGCCAAGGAGAATAGCTCAGTAGCTCTGTCATCATTTTCTGACAATGGATTTTCTCGCATGTATGACTTGAACCAACCCGC
The DNA here is from genome assembly GCA_039707655.1 of Elymus sibiricus. Classification (NCBI taxonomy): domain Eukaryota; kingdom Viridiplantae; phylum Streptophyta; class Magnoliopsida; order Poales; family Poaceae; genus Elymus; species Elymus sibiricus. Next base: position 163,197,967 of record CM077664.1, read on the forward strand.
AAATTTTCTGTTGTGCTCATTTGTTAGTTGCTCATCGGAGCGTTTTATCCCACATTTCCTATATTCAGTTCTCAAGTGCAACATGTGCTTCCTAGCATATGGGTTGACACACTTAATGTGTTGTAAGACCACAGTGTGAGCTCTTACGAAGTCGGGCTCTCGGTTGGGATCGTCGAAGGTCACATGCAAAATCTTTCTCATTTTCTTGTGACCTACGCCCTTGAGCCTGCCAATGTGCTTATTCTTGGGCATGCCCAAAGGTTTGCCAACTTCAAGGTAGTCTATGCAAAACGAGATAAGCTCCGCAGTTAGAAATCCCTGGACGATGCTTCCGTCTGGATGTGACCTGTTATGAACGTATCGTTTCAGTATGCCATTTAACCTTTCGAAGGGGAACATATTGTGGAGGAATACTGGGCCCATGTCTATGATGTCTCCGATAACGTGGACAAGCAGATGCACCATGATGTCAAAAAATGAGGGCGGGAAGTACACCTCAAGCTCACATAGTATGACAACAATCTCTTCCTGCAGTTTCTTGCAACGCTCCAGGCTGATCGATTTATGAGAGATGACGTCAAAAAAGTTACAGAGGTCTTGGAGTGTCTTTCTGACATGCGGTTCCATTATTCCTCTAAGTGCAACCGGCGGTATCTGTGTAATCATCACGTGACAGTCATGCGACTTCATCCCAGATAAATTTTTCTTCTCACGTGACAAATATATGTGTATGTTTGACGAGTGCCCGGAACTTACCCGAACATTAGCAAGGCAGTTGAATATCTTATCAAGCTCCTCTAGAGACAGGCTGTAGCAAGCGGGTTTGAATTTTGACACTGTTTTCTTAGCCTTGCCAACGTTGCTTTCCTCCACGTCAGCCCACAAATCCGGCCTAATTTCAAGATCTTCTAGGTCTTTTCTTGAGCTCCCCGTATCTTTTGTCTTGTCTGGGATGTTCAAAATGGAAGCAACCAAACTCTCGCAAACATTCTTCACGATATGCATGACATCGATACAATGGGGCGTGGAGAGAAACTTCCAATATTTCAAGTCCCAAAATGGACTCCGCATTTTCCATACTTTTAAGAGTGGCTCCACTCTCTTCCGTTTCTTTCCAGGCTCTGGACTCTTCCCAGTTGTTCAGCATTTCTAGGATTTCTATTCCACTCCTCTTGCGTGGCTTCCCTCGCTTTTCTTTTGTGTTATCAAACAAATCTTCTTTGTTTCTCCATTCATCATTTTTATTCAGCCATCTTCTATGCCCCATGTAAACTGTTTTATGAGAGGCCTTCAAATATAGAGAATGAGTTTCATCCATGCACCTAACACATGCACAGTTCCCGTGGCAAACCTGACCCGAATTATAATCGTATGCCGGATAGTCCTGCACCATCATGAGCAGCACAGCTTTCATAGGGAAATACGTACCTGTTTTAGCGTCATATGTCCGCACCCCTTTATCTGACCATAAAATTTCTAACTCCTCCTTGAATAGCCGTGGATACAAGTTCAGATCACTACCCGGTTGGCTTGGCGCCTGAATTAGCATGACCATGTGTAGATACTTTCTCTTCATGCACACCCACGGGGGGAGGTTGTAGATGCAGACAAGCACAGGCCAAGTGTTGTGCACGCTGTTTTGGTTGCTAAAGGGATTCAAACCATCCATGCTATAGCCCAGCCTAACATTCCTATCATCTCCACTGAAATGAGGGAACTCATCATCGATTTCTTTCCACTGCCGACCGTCTGCAACGTGTTTAATCACTCTGTCGTCCTTCTGCTTCCTCTTAGAATGCCAAAGCATAAGCTTTGCCTACTTCTTGTTTGCATACAAACGCTTTAGGCGTGGAATGATTGGAAAGTATCATACAACCTTATAAGGAGTACCACTAGCGGGTGCTCTATCATCATCATTGTCTTCCCGACTGTTATTTCCCCGCTTGAATCAGGGAAAATTGCATGTTGGACACTTTGTTAGGTTGGAGTACTCGTTCTGGTAAATGATGCAGTCATTTTTGTATGCATGGTATTTTATCGGCTCCATATCAAGAGGACACAATACCTTCCTTGCCTCATCGATACTTTTTGGCAACACGTTGCCTTCAGGCAAAACATCATGCAAATACTTCAAATTCATATCTGCAGAAGTGTCTGTGCTATTGCTTTTTGCCTTAATGTCCATAAGATTCATCGTGACACTTAGTCGGGTGTGTTTTGCCTTGCAACCAGCGTACAAAGGAGTTGTTGAGTCCTTCACGAGAGTCGCCAGTTTGGTAGCCTCTCTACGAGAAGTTGTCTCAGTGCTAGTCTCTTTCACGATCAACTCTTGCATGTGTTCGTCGTGCACCATTCCCACCAATTTGCCCTAGATGGTTGCGTCCTCCGCTTTGGACTCCTCACTTTTGTCAGACTCTTGACCAGACTCATCGTCTTCATCACCGTCAGATTGTTCAGCATGTCCATCCAGCATCCATTCTTGTTCCTCGTCATGTTCCGCTCCTTCACATGACATCCCATCCTCACCATGACAAGTCCATGTCGTATAACCGGGCATGAAACCACTAGCCAACAAGTGCTTATGCAGCTCTCCTGATTCAATTGTGTACATAACATCATTCTTGCAAACGACACACGGACAACATATTTTCTTTGAACCCCTTTTCCTAACATACTCCTCCACATACTGTAAGAACTCCATCAAACCATTAACGAAATCATTGGACGCCCGTGGTATGGAGTACATCCAACTACGATCCATCATTCGATGACAAAACCTGCAACATACATACATAGCGTAATAGATTACTATTTGATCTCAGAATATGGAAAATTAAAAAAATCGGCATGACCTTTGCTACAAATAGGACATATTGAGTGACACCAACTTGACGAAATGGAAATTAATCAACATTTCGACGAGATTTGGCACTCATTTGTGTTCCCTGAATTTTTTTAACAAAAGCATGCGATCAACCGAATGTTGAATCGCCCACCATGTCCACCGCGCCACACCAACAATCAACTATGCATGCATGCTCATACAATGATACATACTCTAATTTAAGCATATATGTAGAGAGCTACAATTTAGAAAAGAAATCTCACCTAAAACGTGTCTCCTCGTCTCAATTCGATCGGATGAAATCAAGAAGAGAGAGAGGTGGTGGATGACCAATGGTGAGAGGAGTAGGAGGAAGAAGGAGAGGGCGTTGTGGGAGAGGAAGAAGATATCTGGGAGGGGAAGCTACTGAACCAGGAAGCGAATATTACACACGATCTTAGCACTGACGGGTGTTCCAAAGGGCCCGCCACAGTTAAGTGACGTGGACAGGACCCCGCGCAGGAAAAAATGTTTTGTGGCGAGCATAAATATACGCCCGCAACTGTTATTTACCATAGCACGGCGGGCAGTGAGCAGGACCCACAATAGCTATGTTCTGCCAAAACTGGACATCTGGCAAAGATGTTTAGTGGCAGATGCTAGTAAGCGCCCGCCACTGCTTGGTCATCTAGCTGTGGTGGGCACTAGGTAGAGCCCGTCACTGCTGAGGTATGCAAGCAAGTCCCGTCCGGGAGGTTGTACGTGTGGCGAGTCATGAGTTCCGCCCGCCACAGTTACGCTACTAGTTGTGGCGGTTGTTGTTTGCTACCCGCCACTGCTTGTTTTAAAAAATAGCTGTGGCGGGTGCCCTGGCACGCCCGCCACTCAATTGGGTTCACCTATAAGCCCTTTCCTAGTAGTGGTATTTCTCCTTTGGATTCATGTGTACTAGTTTTCATAGGAAAATTTCCATCCACTACAACCTCTTGTGAAGAATCCTATGTTTTCCTAGAGTGTAATCAAACACCCTTGTTAATCATGTAAGATCAAAGATGGCATGTCACTCTATTCGTGTATTTTAGAAATCCTGCAAATCAAAGAGGCCCGTAGTGTTCAAAACTGTAGGCACTAATATGTTCAATTCTTTTGCAGATACGATTAGGCCCCGTAGTGGATAATGTGATGCAATATAACAATCCCATCGAATGCCTTGATCTCCATCTCTCAGAAATTACTTTGAACTCCTATCGAGGGACCTTATCGGAGATTATATTCGCTAGGTTCTTTGTTGTGAGAGCAAGTGTGCTAAAGGTAATGAGGTTTGCCCTACATTTATCGCGCAAAAATGAATGGTTTGCTTATCAGCGCCGGCGGCTACGGCAGGATGGAAAAGGCTCTGCAAAAGCTGGATTTCATTTTGGAAGTTCAGTTGACAGAGTAATCGGAAGTCATTATGTCAAGCCCATACATGACTTGTCAGTGGCTGATTCCTTTGCAGAAATATTGAAGTGGCGAAACTAGTTGTAATATCAGTTTGAACCTCTCATATGTTCATGTTCAGCAGATCAGCGCGGGCGTCTACAGCTGCATGACAAAGGTTCTACATAAGCTGAATTTCATTTCTAATATCAGTTTGAACCTTGTCATCTTCGAATTTGGGCCTTCTAATTCTGGAATTTGAACCTTGTAATATTTCTGGCATTTGTGATACAATCATTGAAATGGCGTCGTATGAGACTCGTATATTGGTAGTACTATTTTGACCTTAATATGCAATGGACGATTAATATATGGACCTTAATATGTAATGGACTTGATTTTATTCACTATTCTTGCATGTGTTTCCCCTGTCGATCTCTTCGTAAACGATCTATATTGCGGACTCGACAGCGATCTTCGACATTATTGCACACAGTTGGTTTCTTCAACTGTGTGCCCAGTAGAGCGCAGAATTATCACACACGAGTGTCCCTCATTACCCGTCTGTGTAACTTTGAGCCGAACCGTGGCCAAACGAGATGGGCGGGAAGCTAGCGCGGTTGCGCGCGGTAACTTGCGTGGTTGCGCGGGAACTGGCTCACCAACGATACATTGGCGCCTCTTCGAGCCCACGCATGGCCAAACGAAACGCGTGTGGGGTGCTGAAGCGTCCACTGGAATCCTCCGCCAGGAAAGCGGTGACAAGACATGCCGATTACAGGCCGTCCGGCCCCCATTTATTACAGCAACTATTTAACCCTTGTCTCTCTTCAACCTTTTGATCGCGCCCCAATATTGCAAGAAGCACACCAACAACATAAATACAGAGAGGGTATCCTGCGCAGCTCCAATGGCACTCCCACCGGCTGCCAATGATGAGCGGCAGTTCACCATGTGTGTCGTAGTGGACATCCACAGAAGGTTCACGGAGCTCTCGGTGGTGTACACCAACGACCCGATCTGGGTGGAGAACTCCATCCACACTATGGAGTTGTTGCTTGCTGCGGACAAGTACAAAGTGGTCGGGTTCAACCTCGAGTACACCCACGCTCGTGCCGGGTATGATCAGAAGGTCATCGTCGCCTAGATGTGAGTGCGCAATCACGTCCTCGTCTACCACTACTGCCTGGGCACAAGGTGTTGCGAGCGTTTCGCTAAGTTTGTCAACAACCCCGACTACAGGTTCGCTATGGTGGACACCACCAACGATGTAAAGGTGCTCAAGAATTCGGGCATCGCCTACCAGAATCTTGTCGACATCCAAGACCAATACAGGATCTGGGGCAGCAAGAAGCAGGAGAAGGACTCACTGGTTCACCTCGCCGAGGCCATCATCGACCCCTACTACAGAGACATGAAGGATGCCTGCAACAAGAACAAGCTTGCCTGGCACTCGGCCTGGATGGAGAAACTGGACGAAGATCACGTCGTGTACGCGGCCAAGGAGGCGTACACGAGCTACGAGATGTACAAGCGGATCGTTGACATGAGGAAGTGCCTCCTTCCCTAAGATGGCGAGGGATCCAGCCAGAAGTAGAGCAATGGCAAGCGTCACAAGAAGAAGTAGATGATTTGATGATCATTTCTCCTAGTTTATTATGCATGTAATTGTTTACTTAGGTGTGCAAATGTTATCTGTAGTCAGTTATGTAATTGGATTTTTATTTTGGTTATGCAATCATGTTGTTATAAGTATATATGTTGTTGTTCTATAGGCAGAGCATAGATGTTGTGCAGACAGAGCAAATCACATCGCATACGGATTAAACTACGGAACCCGTCGGTGATAATTTTATCAATTACTGACAATTGTTTACCAGCAAGCATTTGCCCACAACACACACAACTTATTAGCAGAAATCGTCTGTGTTATTATCGGTCTTCCCACACAATTCTGATTACTGACCTGTTTGTCGGGTATCACACACATCTTGTTAAGCCGAATCGTTTGTGTTCTTCTGGATCATCACAAACAGTTCATCCGAGTGAACTGTATGCCATCTATCGCACACACCTTGATCTGACTAACCGTTTCTGTTGTTTTGGCTCATCGCAAACAGTTCATCCCAGTGACATGTATGCCGTCTATCGCACACATCTTGATCCGGGTAACCGTTTGTGTTTTTTTGGCTCATCGCAAACAGTTCGTATGGATCAACTGTATGCCAAGATTCGCACACACGACTCTAATTTGAATCGTGGTTGATGGACCAGCCATCACACAGAGTTCATTTTATTGGTAATGGTTTTATTACCATACCGTTTGCGATTAATGCATCGCAAAAAATTTGGTCGATTGGTCTCCTATACATGTGTCGTAGCAGTAGTGTAACCCAACCTATGTGATCGAAGATCCCGTGAAGTAGGACCTGGGAAAACAAGCCAGTGGTTAACTGAGGAGGGTAACTTTACTAACTTATTCCGTTGAAGATGCAATAGTCTCGGAAACTGTATGGTAGGTTAACTATTGTCTTAATGTGTTCCAAAGCTTAAATAAGCAAGATGCTATCCTATAGAGCGGTCTTTGGAGGAGCACACCTATATGAGCCCGATTGCTGGTCACGGTTTATGAGATTGAGGTGATCTTTAGTAAGCTCATGAATAGGCCAGGAGTGTGACTAATATGCTCCACCTGAGGCGTCAGCCTTCGGCAACCTAGTACTGGTAAGACATTTGGTGAAACTTGTTTACGCCAAACTGACAATTCAAGGCATAGTCCATTGTTCAGTTGTGAAGGAGTGTAGCTACTTGCTCTATGTGGAGTTCAACCTTAACAGGTCTCCACTGATATACTGGTATATCAAAACAGTGTTTGGAACAGAGGACGGAATGGGCCCTTGAGATCTGGTGAGGGATTGTTGAAATATAGGTTGGGCCTTGGGCCCATCTAACAATTTCAGAAAATCACTAAGGGTGACAATGGGTGTGGTGGGAAGTTTAGTCACACCTCACTAGTGGAAGAGGAGTTGGACCTCATTATAAGGGATTTTCTTCCACATGCTATTGGAGCTTGAGAAGAGAAGTGGTCCCCGCGCGCTCCTCCTCCGCAGCCTGCCTCGCCTCGCCTCGACGCACGCGCGCGCCGCCGGTTGCGGGAATGAGCCGAGCCGAGCTCACACATGCGCTTATTTTTGCCGATCAGAAACGGAGAGTCCGTAACAGACGCGCCACGAATCCGAGACGTCGGATCGTGGGCTGTCACCGACTCCGGCTTTGGTCCAGCCCATGTCCTCCTACCCGACCGCACATATATAGTGGAGGCGTCAGCAACCCTAGCCGCCACCAGAATAACAAATCGCATCTGCTCTACCTCCACGTGCACCCGCCCACTGTCGTTTCTTTTGTTGCTGCTGTCGTCGACGATCCCATCCGTCCACCGCGTGCACGGTTGACGGGTGAGCAGGCCTCCGAAACCCCGCCTCTCGAGATCCTGTATGGGAGAGGGGCGATTAGGTTTTTGGGGAGCGTCTCATACGCGGCTGCTCGCTGCCGTTCGTCTACGTACACTACATCATCTACGTCCGCGTCGCCTTCATCACCACCATGAGTCAGCAATACGAAGCTGACCGACTTGCTGCTCACATCTGCTCTACCTCCACCCGCACCCGCCCACTGTCGTTTCTTTTGCTGTTGCTGCCGCCGGTGATCCCATCTCGTCCACCGTGTGCACGGTTAACGGGAGAGCAGACCTCTGAAACCCCGCCTCTCGAGATCCTGTACGGGAGAGGGGTGATTAGGTTTTGGGGAGCGTCTCCTACGCGACTGCTTGCCACCGTGCGTCTACGTCTACTACATCATCTACGTCCACGTTGCCTTCGTCACCACCATGAGTCAGCAATACGAAGCCGACCGACTTGCCGCCAAGAAATTTGAAGCCGAGAAGAAGGCCGCCGAGGACGCCGCTGCCACCACCACTGCGGCTTCGTCATGGCCTACTGGAGGGTATAACTCGCTTATCCAGCTCCCGTTTATTTCTGTATTAGCTGTGCTAGCATTATATTTAGATGTGTCTATTGTTTGCGTAGTACGTGCTTATGTGATCGAATATCAGTATGTGCTTAGGACTGTTTACATCATGCCTATGATTTATTCCTGCATTAAATTAATCAAACAATTGCTTATATACTCAACAGCAACAAAATACATCAACTAAAAAAACATGTTGTATCTATTATAGTGTACACGTGGACGCACATGTAAACGCCACAGGGGAACGAAGAGCCGCGGCCTAGCCTGCTTAGCTAGCAGAGGAGCGACTCGACGAACATGTCGTCCCGGGGCTCGTCCTTGGTGCGCTGGAAGGCGCCGCCGGCCGCGTAGCGTCGGTATCCGGCGGCAGGGTTGGTGAGCATCTCCAGGGTGTACGGGGCCTGCACGGCGGCAGGCCAGATGACGGTCGAGCTGTCGGAGGAAGATGACGTCGGCAGCGCGCGGCTGGCACCGGCCACGCGGCCGACCGGCACGTCGTGGTTGTGCTTACCCTCGTAGGTGGTAATCACCGCGCGGTTGTCGTGCGAGGCCCGCTCCACATGCTTCCGCACCGGGCAACCGACCGTTGTGCACTTGTAGTAGCTCCTGCAACGTCGTCACAATAGAAGTAAGAACACAAGGTCGAACAGATTCACGTGTAAAGATAGACTACCCATCATCTGAAAAGGAAAAGATGAACTAGTCTGATCACGAGTTCCTGATCGAAGGTAATTCTCACCTGGGGTTGGGATTGCCCTTGACAACCTTCTGCCCGTACTTCCTCCACCGGAAGCCGTCGTCAAGTATGTCTATATCGCTCAGCGTTTGCACCACAAGCCTGGGCTCGCGCACAGGCTTGCCGCAGGCGCCGGTGCCTCCTGAACTGCCCTCGTTGTCAGCATGCTCCTTCCTGACAACCAATCAAACACACAATCTTCAAATTAATCTAAGAACACGAGAAAGCGAACCACAGCGAACTTGCAACGTACTACCTTCGGTTTTTGTTTATTATTAAGTTCGCGTTGTATTTTGGGTCAAATTTGACTTTTGACTTAACTACCAAAAAATAAGTTATGCGCTACAAAATAGTATAATTAAAAACCTCTTTTGAATATGAATCCAATATTCCATATTATACCTTTCTTAAAGTAAAAAAAGCAAAAGTTTCTAGCCTCCATCAAGGGATATAAATTTTGTGACATGCAACTTATATTTTATTAGTCAAATGTAAGTTTATAATTTGACACAAAATCTACAGTCAAAATTAGTACAAAGACGTACTCTATAAACTAGTATTAGTGATCTAAATGATCTTATATTAGTTTATAGAGGGAGTATTGGGCAAGCAATGATCAATTACTTACCGGCGCTTGGCCTCGGGCTCGGCGTCATCACTGAGCTGCAACCCGTTGTCGGCCTCATCGTCTCCGAAAGTGACAGCTGAATTCTCGGGCGTCGGGCCAGAGTGTTCCGAGCCGTTGGTATGATCCTCCGCAATGACCGCCGCACAGCCGGAGGAGTTGCGGCGCGTGGAGAGGGGCTTCGGGTGGTCGTGTGCGCCCTTGTAGACAATCTGCGTGATACAGCCGTCGGCAAGAGAGCGTTCCACTTTCTTCTTCATGGAGCAATTGTTGTAGGTGCACTTGTAGTAGCTCCGCGGGTTCTCGCTCCCCTTAACTTGCTTCTGTCCGTACTTCCTCCAATTGTATCCGTCCTCAAGCTGCTTGTTGTTGCCGCTGCTGCTCTTGTTGCTCACTTCTACCACTTCTTGTTGTTGTTGCTGCTGCTCCTGCACAAACATATACGTGTTTGTGAGCTACGACTGTATTGTCAGGGAGATAAAAAAGCATAACAAATTCATAGCTAGTACTAGCATATAGCCTCGGTGCATGCTGTAACAGTTAAACTAAGTTAAGACGTTGAAGCATCCTAAACTACAAATAATACTGAATCTCTTTGTGCTATGTATGTACCTTGAATAAAGGTAAGTAATTTGTTTGAGCGGTGACCGTGGCGTTGGATTTCACTGCCTGAAAGGAGAAGCCAACGAGGCCGCTGTCTCCTCGGCAGAGCTCATCCTGCTGAAAGGTGTTCAGATCGGCGCTCGCCTTCCAGTCGTATCTCAGCGCAGGGATCGCACCTGTAGTCGGAGACGCCAAGATCTGATAGAAACACAGGCGGTAGCTAAAATCAGCACCACGGATCATATGCACATACGAAACTACCAAAAAATTGCATATCAGCAACACGAGATGGAGGACGCGTACATGAGAGTAGTTGAGGAGAACGGGAGAGTCGAGCAGCTGAGCAGGGCTGAGACCTGCAGGGATGGAGAAGTAGGAGAAGGGCGACGCTGGCGGCGAGATGGGCAGGCTGGGCGGCTGCGCGGACTTGAACTTGGGCACCCCGGCCCGGCCCCCTCGGTTGAACCCCCTTGGCGACCGCTCCACGTCGCCGGCGCCAGACCCTGATAGAAGCTCGGTGAAGGACGTGATAAACGGCGGCGGCGTGAACGTGAACCCTGCGTGGTCCAAGCTCCCTGTGGAGGACGACATGGCGATCGACGGAAGGAGCAGGAAGATGAAATTGAGACTTCGGAGAGGGGTGTGATTGGTAAACAGAGGACAGGAGTGGTTGCTCGGTGGCGCCTTAAGTAGATGCCGGTAGCACGGTAGTGGACCTGTGGCTGTAGTGATTCCCGGCAAAAAGCTTGCGCAAGCCCGAGGAGGTGTACTGGTCGCTGACTGCGTGGGGGCAAGAGTGTCAGTTGACGTAAGCTCAAATGTGAACGTGGTGGTTTGCAGTGCTTCCGCGAAGGGAGTTTGGGTCAAACCTCGTGCGGCTTTGACTAGTCAGCCAGGGCGGCGTGGTTCGGGGAAGGGAGGGCGGTGAGGTTTCCGAGAAGAAGAGATCGCGGGGTGCTTCGCTAGCGATAGCATGAGCATGGCGTCTTCCCACGGCTCTCTTCTCGCTTGAGCCTCCGTGTTAGAAGGGACAGAGAGGAAGGATTGACGTAATGCGATGGTTGTTGTATTGAGTCTCTCGGGCGGTTTATATAGAGTACATGGCTTGGAGGATAAGAAGCCTCTCCTAGAGATAAGGAAGGAGATGATTACAAATCATAATTGACCATATACAGAGATATGCATATATACTCTAACATCCCCCGCAGTCGTAGCGGTAGCGTTACAGACAACAGGAGCGTCGTAGACGGTCAGACTGGAGAGAATAGCAGCCAACGGGCTGACATCCCCCCGCAGTCGCAGCGGGAGTGTCGTGGACGGTGTCGCGTCGCGGACGCGTGGACTGTAGAGGAAGCCGACGAGTTGCTCAAGCGAGGTGATAGCCATTTGTGTCGTTGTCGAGGGAGCCGAGAGCGTAGGGTGGTGTAGCCGTGGTGGAGGTATTCGTGCGAGGGACGCCGTGGTCGATGTCGAGTCGGGGTGGCCGGTGTCGAGGAAGTCGCCGTGGACCGGGAAGAAGAGCGGCGGCGGCGGCCTAAGGAGGAGGAGGCGGCGGCGGCTAGGTTAGGAGCGCGGTGATGCTCGAAGTAGGCGAGGAAGAACCCGACAGCGTGACGAAGACCGGCGCGGACGGTGGCGTTCCCACGCCAAGGGAGGCGGCGCGGCGCATACCACGTGGACGTCGACGCGCGGGGACGGCGAAATGGACCGCGTGCCGCGGCGCTACGGCCCGAAGGGACGACGCAACGGCAGTGCGGGTCAGGGCGACGACGGTGAAGACCTCGGGGCGGTGGCAGGGACCGCATGCCACGCTCGCTACGGCCCGATGGGGCGACGCAGCGGCAGCACGAGGGTCTGTGCAGCCACGGGGACGGCCTGGAACGGACGGCCTCGAGGCGGCGCTGGACCGCGGGCCGCGGCACTACGGCCCGAAGGGGCGACGCAGCGGCATCGCATGGATTGGTGCAACCGCGGGAATGGCCTCGGGACGGCGGCGTGGACCGCGTGCCGCGGCGCTACGGCCCCAAAGGGCGACGCAGCGGCGACGCGGGTTGGTGCAGCCGTGGGGAGAACCACGGGGCGGCGGCGCTGCGGCCCGACGGGGCGACGCAGTGGCAGCCCGTTGCTCGATCGGTGGAGAGGCGCGCAGTACTCGGGGACAGGGTGGCAACGGGTGGGCAGACGCGCGGATGACGGCCGTGATAGGCCGCCGCGTCGCGCGAGGCCGCCGGGTCGGAGAAGAGGCCGAGTGGTCACGCCGGTGTTGGAGTAGAGGCGCGCGGGGTCGACGGCGGTGGCGGGCGACGCAAACCGATCTTAGATCAGTGAACCAAAAAAGAAGACCGGCCAAGCGACCGGCGGAGAGAAAACCGACCTAGGGATCGGAAAAAAAAACTCACCAGGGCAGCCGATCACAGATCGGCGGACGAACCCTGCTACGGGTCGTGCGGCCCCCGGCGGAGATCATGAAGATCGACCTCCACGGGGCTGCGCGGTGCGGAAGCGTGTGCGGCGGCTAGGTCTAGAAACTGGCGGCTGATACCATGTTAAAGGAATAGAGAGGGAGGATTGGCGTAATGCGATGGTTGTTGCATTGAGCCTCTCGGGCGGTTTATATAGAGTACATGGCTTGGAGGGCAAGAAGCCTTTCCTAGAGATAAGGCAGGAGATGATTACAAATCATAATCTACCATTACAGAGATATACCTATATACTCTAACACTCCGGAAGGGAGCTGGGTTCGCGTTCACTAAGAGCAACTCCAGCTAATCACCTAAAAACGTTTAGCGGTGTAAAAATCTCGGTTTGCTCTTCAAACCAGCATCTAGCCAAACTCTTAAAATCATTAGGTGAGTAAAAAATTTACTCTCGGCGCCGTGGACTCCTAAATATATTCAGCCTACATCCGGTCGAGTAAAAGTTGCGGCCTCTTTTTCAAGCCTCCATTCGCACTGCATCTTCGCCGGCGCTATTGCGGCGACTACCCACCGCCTCCACCACTGCCCCGCTGCTCCCCTTCGCTCTCGCCATCCTTTTACCTGAGTCCGAGCCGGTCGCTGATCGTTGTCGTCGCCGGAAAGCATCTCGGATCTTCTTCCTCATAGCTTCACCGGCTAAGGATGGCAATTTTACCCATGGGTACGGGTACCCACGGATACCGTACCTGCATGGGTAGGGTATGGGCATAATTTTATACCCATGGGTAGTACCCGTACCCTACCCGTTATGTCGTGGGTAGGGCACGGGTATACCCTTGTACCCGTGAACATACCCATACCCTACCCGTTTATACTCACATGTGGACCTTACCCGTGGATATACCATACCTCGCCGTTTGTGTTGGCTGATGGGTGCTCCGGATGTTTTTTATTTGTTACTAGTCGGATGTTATTTGGTGAAGTGTGTCGTGAGCTTGTGAACTATGTTCAAGTTGTCACCAATTGTCAATTTGAATTGAGATAATTGTCATGTACTCATCTATCCGTTATTGAGTTGAGATAAATGTTTTTTGTGTCAAATGTACTATTGATAAATGTAAAATTCTGAATAACTTGTGTACTGTTTGATCTACCCGTTGGGTACCCAATGGGTATGTGTTGTAGGGTAGAGACCCTAAGTGAAGATCTTTTCACACTTGGAGTGCAAGAGGGATGAACTCACAAGAACACAAGAGAGAAATCACTCAAACAAACCCAAATCACACATCCACTAGAGTAGCATACATAGATCCACAAGCATACATAGACAATCAAAGGAAAATAGCACAAAGATAAGGTTCTTCCCACTCCAAAGGAGGTGAGGTCTTGATGATCTTATGATGGGGATCCTTCCATAGAAGGGGCCTTGAATCCACTAGGGGATCTTCTCTCTAGGAGGTCTTGATCTCCAAGAGGAGTGGTAGATGAGCAAAGCCCTCTATAATATCTCAATACACTTTGCTAACCCTAACAAATGGTCTATCCTCGGAATATATAATAGGTGGGAGGTAAGGGACGAAGTGGGGGTAAAACAGCCACACACAGCCATCTCGCTGGGAGGGGCCGTGCGCACGGGCTAAGTAGGCCCCGTGTGCACGATACACGCCCGTGCGCACGGGGTGCTACAGCGGCGAGGCCCGTGCGCACGGGGTCCGGGGAGCCCATGGACACGGGGTGTCCAGTAGTTTTGCCGTATCCCGTGCGCACGGGGTATTGGGGGCCCGTGCGCACGGGGTCGCCTGGGAGGTGTTGTCCTCTTCAGGTTTTCTTCCTCCGTCGTCCTCGTGGCCTTGGCGTGGTTCCTCTTGGCCTTGGTGATGGTCCTTAGCCTCTTGACGGTCTACTCCATCATACCTAATGGTACAATAGAGTTCTGATAACCCACAAGTATAGGGGATCGCAACAGTTTTCGACGGTAGAGTATTCAACCCAAATTTATTGATTCGACACAAGAGGAGCCAAAGAATATTCGCAAGTATTAGCAGTTGAGTTGTCAATTCAACCACACCTGGAGACTAAATATCTGCAGCAGAGTGATCAGTAGCACATTAGTATGATAGTTTGATAATAGTAGCAATAATAGTAACAGTAGCAGTAACGGTAACAGCAGTAGCAGTAGTAATTGTAATAGCAGCAGCAACAGTAGTAACTTAGCAAGATTCAATATATGAAAAGCTCGTAGGCATTGGATCGGTGATATTCGTTGGATAACATTCATCATGTAATAGTTATAACCTAGAGCGACACAGAACTAGTTCCAATTCATCAATGTAATGTAGGCATGTATTCCGTATATAGTCATACGTGCTTGCGATAAGAACTTGCATGACATCTTTTGTCCTACACTCCCGTGGCAGCGGGGTCCATAAGGAAACTAAGGGATATTAAGGCCTCCTTTTAATAGAGAACCGGAACAAAGCATTAACACTTAGTGAATACATGAACTCCTCAAACTACGGCAATCACCGGAAAGAATCCCAATTATTGTCACCTTGGGGTATGCGGATCATAACACGTAGCAGGTGCATACAACTTGCAAGATCGGATCAAGAACACAAATATATTGATGAAAACATAAAGGGTTCAGATCTGGAATCATGGCACTCGGGCCCTAGTGACAAGCATTAAGCATAGCAAAGTCATAGCAACATCAATCTCAGAACATAGTGGGTACTAGGGATCAAGCCCTAACAAAACTAACTCGATTACATGATGAATCTCATCCAACTCATCACCGTCCAGCAAGCCTACGAAGGAATTACTCACTCCCGGCGGTGAGCATCATGAAATTGGTGATGAAGGATGGTTGATGATGACGATGCCGGAAGATCCCCCTCTCCGGAGCCCTGAACGGACTCCAGATCTGGCCTCCCGATGAAGAACAGGAGGTGGCGGCGGCTCCGTATCGTGAAACGCAATAAAACTTCCTCTCCTATTTTTTTTCTCTGGAAAACTGAATTTATAGCGTTGGAAATAGGTCAAACGGAGCCACGTGGGCCCCACGAGGTACCAGGGCGCGCCTGGGGGGGTGGCGCGCCCTGGTGCCTCGTGGGCACTGGGTGTCCCCCCTCCAGTAGTTCTTGATGCCAATATTTTTTATATATTCAATAAAAAATCTCCAGAAAGTTTCATCCAATTCCAAGAACTTTGATTTTCTGCACAAAAACAACATCATGGCAATTCTGCTGAAAACAGCGTCAGTCCGGGTTAGTTCCATTCAAATCATGCAAATTAGGGGCCAAAACAAGAGCAAAAGTGTTTGGAAAAGTAGATACGATGGAGACGTATCAACTCCCCCAAGCTTAACTCATTGCTTGTCCTCAAGCAATTCAGTTGACAAACTGAAAGTGATAAAGAAAAACTTTTACAAACTCTTTTGTTCTTGTGTCTATATATATGCTTAAGTAGTGTCCAAGTTTTCAGCAAAGATTATGACTAACCACGCAAATTATAACTCTTAGAATTTATATTCACTCATATCGATGGCATAATCAACTAGCGAGCAATAATAAAATATCTCAAATGCCAACACTTTGTCAAAACAATCATGATATAATATGATAACATGCTATCTCGCTAGCCCTTTCTGAGACCGCAAAACATAAATGCAGAGCACCTCCAAAGTTCAAGCAGCGACTAAACATTGTAATTCATGGTAGAAGAGATCCAGTCATGATGCACACAACATTAACTATACACAATGCATGAGAATGACAATAGTGCTCTCAGGTCCGGTGCTTGTTTGAGAAGGTGATGACTCAACAATAAAAGTAAAATAACATAAAAGTAAATAGATTGGCCCTTCTCAGAGGGAAGCATGGATTTGCAGAGGTGCCAGAGCTCGAAGCTTAAATCAGAGGTAAATAATTTTGGGAGGTATGCCTTTCCTGTCAACGTCACGACCAAGAGTTTTCAATATCTTCCATGCTAAACACATTAGCTGCGGTTCCCAAGCGGTAAAGTAAAGTTTACTCCCCCTCCACCATCAATCACAAGCCATGGCTAACCGAATCCTCAGGTGCCCTCCATACTAACAACTTTCCGAGGGAGTTTGTTTTATTATTTTGCTTTTTTAATGATGGGACTGGGCATCCCGATTACCAGCCCCTCTCGTGCAAGGACAAGTGAGTAAACACTCATCATGAGAATAACCCGCTTTGCATGGAAGATACTGACCGCCCCCCTGTCGCTCCATGAGCGGTACGGGCACATAAAACAGATGTTCGTTTGAATATTAGAGTTGGCACATGCAAATTTACTTAGGACGGCAAGATAATACCGCATATAGGTAGATATAGTGGACTCATCTGGAATAACTTTGGTTTAAAGGGTTTTGAAGCACAAGCAGCATTCCCTCTTAGTACAGGCGGAGGCTAGCAAATAGGTTGAGAAGCGACCAGCTAGAGAGCGAAAACGTTCATAACCATGCATTATGAATAATTAACATTGAATACTAGCATGAGTAGGATATAAACACCATGAACATAAATATCATGGAGGCTATGTTGGTTTTGATTCAACTACATGCGTGAACATGTGCCAAGTCAAGCCACTTGAAACATTCAGAGGAGGATACCGTATCATCATACTACATCATGAACATTTTAATGCATGTTGACACTCAAGATAAATCATTGTCCACTCCTAGCTACTTAGGCATGGTATGAGCAACTATAATCTCTAATTGTCATCACAAACATGTTTAATCATAATATGCTGAATCATGGATACTGAGTTAAACATATTTACAAAAACAAAGAACAAATTGAGTTCATACCCGCTTTTCCTTGCCACAGTCACTTCATCAAATCATCGTCATTATTGCCTTTCACTTGCACGACCGAATGATATAAAAATAATAATAGTGCAAGTGTGTCGTGGACTAAGCTGGAATCTGCAAGCATTTTATTCAAAGGAGAAGACAAGGTAATATGGGCTCTTTGTTAAATCAACAATAATGCATATGAGAGCCACTCATCATTTTCATCGTGGTCCTCTCCTTGCAATGACTCAACGAAAGAAAAGAAAAGAATTTTAGAGAAACATACTGAAATATTTTTGGAGTTTTTAGTTTTCTGAAGAAAGCAAATTAAAGAAGAAAACAAAAAACGAGAGAAGAAAACTATTTACACGGGAAAACTCCCAACAAGCAAAAGAAGAAACGGGAAATCTTTTTGGGTTTTCTTTTACTATTACGAAGCTACAGCTAATTAAACTAGAAAGATAAACTGAAAAGAAATGAGAAATGTTTTTGGATTTTCTCAAAGTTTTTCAAACACACAAAAAGAAGGCGAGAAAATAAAACTAACATGGATTATACAATGAAAAAGTATGAACACCGACAACTGGAGTAAAATGTGTGAACATGAATGTAATGTCGGTGAGAAATACGTACTCCCCCAAGCTTAGGCTTTTGCCTAGCTTGGTCCACTACCATCCGTAGTAGCCATCCGGGCCCATGTGAAACTCCTGAGGAGGCGGCACCCGAGCGTCCCAGTCTTGGGGCTCCTCCTCTGCCGCCGCTAAGGCGCTCCGATAATCGGCGATGTCCAGTGGCATCACGGTATATCCGTTCCTAGCATAAGAATCAAACAAAGCAGGTGCAGGCAACGGAATAATATCACGAGTATTCTCGCTAAAGACTAAGTTATAACGAATGTTGTGAGGGGGCTCGGGATCATCAATAAAATGGTGGTCAATCATGGACTGGTGATCTAAGTAAACTCTGGGCAATCGATAATCATGAGGGCGTATGTTAACATTAAAACGTGTCGCTAAGCGAGTAGCATAAATACCGCCATGAATCTTACCCCTAGTCCTATTAGTGTGCAAGTGGCGTGCAACGATAGCTCCAAGGCTATAAGTGTAATCATTATGCAATGCACGGCGTAAAATGGCCCAGTCAGGTGCAGCTAGCGCACTACTTTGCTCCCTAGCAAGCAAACATTTCCCTAAGAATAAAGCAAAGTAATGAACAGAGGGAAACCGCAAGCTAGTGGCTCGAGCTTTCGACACGCCCCTTTCCTCTCCCACAGTCAAGGTGCGGAGGAAACCCTCAAACTCCTCCGGTCGAGGCTCTCTGATTTCCCCCTCAGAGGGAATCAAAGATATTTCACAAAATTCAGTTAGAGGTATCTGATGATGTTCAGCATATAAATCAAAACGCACCTCAAGGGGTTCGAGCCTATTCAGAAAGTGAAAGTTTTGCACAAAGGAGTTTGTAAGGATGTGGTACTGTTCACACTCATCTGCGAGGAAGTCGGTCAGTCCGGCATTTGCAATGAATTGCGTGAACTCTTGATAGAATCCGGCTTCGTTCATGAAGGGGTTGTGCGGACATTCACACGGCCGGACCTCCGTCCTACGCGGGAGGTTGAGGTCATTGTCCGAGGACTCCCCAAGGACTCCCTTGGCGTTCCACTTCGAGGAACTCCTCCGAAAAAAACTCATTGTCCTATGAACAAATTTCTGAAAAATTTTGGACCACAAAATGATATCAATAAAACTTCACAAGATTGATAGCAACTACTCATATGGATGTCTAGAGGCTTTATCAAGCATTCAAACTACTTGGAACTCAAAGGATTCAACATGCAAGCTCAATTTCTGTAGCACCAACAGTAGCTAATTATGCAAGATATAATCCACTAAAACAAAAACTAATTGGAGCAATGGAGGAGTCACATACCAAGGAGCAATTCCCCAAAACAGTTTCGGAAACGGAGCTCCGAGCAAAGAGATCAAAAATTTCAGTGTTGTGAGCAAGAACACGAGAGAGAGAGCTACCAGGAATTTTTTCTAGAGGTAGGAGACGAAGTGAGCTAAAGGAATAAGTGAGGGGGCCTCTGTGGGGCCCACGAGGTAGCAGAGCGCGCTAGGGGGGGTGGCGCGCCCTGGTGCCTCGTGGGCACCTGGGGCACCCCTCTGATATGATTTTTATTCCAAAAATTCTTAAATATTCAATAAAAATCATGTTAAAATTTTATTGCATTCTGAGCACTTTTATTTTTGGGCATTTTTTTATTGCACGGGTAATTCAGAAAACAGAGTAATCATGGCATTTTATTATATTTGAATAAAAATAACAGCAAACTAAGAGTGGGTACATAAGGTTGTGCCTACTAAATTCATCGACCACATGCCTCTCAAGAAGAATCCATTAATAAGGTTGATCAGGTCTTATTAACAAACCATTTTCGAGTGACATGAAACCGAAGAACTTTCGTATAACACTAAGTTACCTCAACGGGGATATGCATCTCCCCAACAATAAAAGTTTCATATCTCTTTTTAACAGTAGGAAGAGGAATTTGGAAACTCCCAATAGTAATTGTCGGAGTCTTTTCAATAATATGAATACCATTCACTTGAAATTGTTTCTTTGGAAAGTGCACCGCATGTTCATTACCATTGATATGAAAAGTGACCTTGCTTTTGTTGCAATCAATAACAGCCCCTGCAGTATTCAGAAAGGGTCTACCAAGGATAATTGACATGTTGTCATCCTCGGGCATATCAAGTATAACAAAGTCTGTTAGAATAGTGACATTTGCAACTACGACGGGCACATCCTCACAAACACCGATGGGTATGGCAGTTGATTTGTCAGCCATTTGCAATGATATTTCAGAGGGAGTGAGTTTATTCAAATCAAGCCTTTTATATAAGGAGAAAGGCATGACACTAACACCAGCTCCTAAATCACACAAAGCAGTTTTGACATAATTTTTCTTAATGGAGCATGGTATAGTTGGTATTCCTGGATCTCTTAATTTCTTAGGCACTCCATCCTTAAAAGAATAATTTGCAAGCATGGTGGAAATTTCAGCTTCAGGTATCTTTCTTTTATTTGTGACAACGAGGCATCTTTATAATATCAGTTAAACGAGTACGCAAAAAGACTGGCCTAAGCATTTCAGCAAAGCGTTCAAATTCTTCCTCATCTTTTTTCTTAGAAGGTTTAGGAGGAAAGGGCATGGGTTTTTGGACCCATGGTTCTCTTTCTTTACCATGTTTTCTAGCAACGAAATCTTTTTTATCATAACGTTTATTTTTAGTAGATGGGTTATCAAGATCAACTTCAGGTTCAATTTCAACATCATTATCTGGTTCTTTATCATTATCTGGTTGCGTATCCATATGAACATCATCATTATTATTATCATCAAGTGGTTGTTCATTACCAGATTGTGTTTCAGCATCAGAGATAGAAACATCATTACTATCCTCCAAGGGTTTTTCTACCTCGGGTTCACTAGAAGTATGCAAAGTCCTATCATTTTTCTTTTTCTTTTTCTTTTTAGAAGGACTAGGTGCATCAGCATTAATTCTTTTAGAGTCTTGTTCAATTCTTTTTGGGTGACCTTCAGGATATAGTGGCTCCTGAGTCATCCTTCCTCCTCTAGTCATTACTCTAACAGCATGATCATTCCTATTGTTGTTCATTTCATTAAGCAATTCACTTTGAGATTTGGCAACTTGTTCTCATTGAGTTTGAACCATAGATGCATGTTTACTAACACCTTTAACATCATTTGCAATTCTAAATAACAAGTCACTCAGGCGATCAATCATATAAGAGTTTCGTTTCAATTGTTTCATAACGTTTTCATTAAAATGATCTTGCTTCATAATATAATTGTCGAATTCATACAAGCATTGACTAGGAGGTTTGTTATACGGAATATCACTTTCATCAAACTTTATAAGAGAATTTACCTCTACTACCTGTGTCGGTTTGTCAAGACCATGTATCTCTTCAATAGGTGGTAAATTCTTAACATCCTCGGCTTTAATACCTTTCTCTTTCTGACATTTCTTTGCTTCTTGCATATCTTCTGGACTGAGATATAAGATACCCCTCTTCTTCGGAGTGGGTTTAGGCGGTGGTTCAGGAAGTATCCAATCATTATCATTCTTCAATATATTATTCAATAATTCCTCGGCTTGTTCAATAGTCCTTTCCCTGAAAACACAACTCGCCCAACTATCTAGGTAATCCCTAGAAGCATCAGTTACTCCATTATAGAAGATATCAAGTATTTCATTTTTCTTGAGAGGATGATCAGGCAAAGCGTTAAGTAATTGGAGAAGCCTCCCCAAGCTTGTGGGAGACTCTCTTCTTCAATTTGCACAAAATTAAATATTTCCTGTAAGGCAGCTTGTTTCTTATGAGCAGGAAAATATTTTTCAGAGAAGTAGTAAATCATATCCCGGGGACTACGCACACATCCAGGAGCAAGAGTATTATACCAATCTTTAGCATCACCCTTTAATGAGAAAGGAAACAACTTAAGATATAATAGTGGTGGATTTTTTCCTCATGAGTAAACAGGGTGGCTATATCATTTAATTTAGTAAGATGTGCCACAACGGTTTCAGTTTCATATCCATGGAAAGGATCAGATTCTACCAACTTAATCAATTCCGGATCAACAAAGAATTCATAATCCTTATCAGTAACAAATATGGGAGAGGTTGCAAATTTAGGATCATATTTCATTTTCTCTCTCATAGATTTTTCTTTCATATCAGCAATTAATTTTATAACTTCATATCTATCATTGCAAGCAAGAATGGCTCTAGCGGTCTCCCTATCAAAACATTGTTCATCAGGTGTTTCAACTCTAGTAGGAGAGCTAGGCATAACAAGTGAATCATCATTCTCACGAGTTTCAGCATTTTCAATTTCTTTGGCTTTAGCAATTTGTTCAGTAAGAAATTCACCAAGTGGCACAGCATTCTCAAGCATAGTACTAGCATCATCATGAGTATCATTCATAGCAGAAGTGGTATCATCAATAACTTGAGACATATCAGAATTAATAACATGTTGCGGTGTTACAAGTTTATTCAAAACAGAAGGTGAATCAAGTGCAGAGCTAGATGGCAGTTTCTTACCTCCCCTCGTCTTAGAGGGAACAATCTTGGTTCTGGTATCCTTCAGATTCTTCATAGTGATCAATAGATATAAATCCCAAGTGACTTAGCAAATAAAGCTATGCTCCCCGGCAACGGCACCAGAAAAAGGTCTTGATAACCCACAAGTATAGGGGATCGCAACAGTTTCGAGGGTAGAGTATTCAACCCAAATTTATTGATTCGACACAAGGGGAGCCAAAGAATATTCGCAAGTATTAGCAGTTGAGTTGTCAATTCAACCACACCTGGAGACTAAATATCTGCAGCAGAGTGATCAGTAGCACAGTAGTATGATAGTTTGATAGTAGTAGCAATAATAGTAACAGTAGCAGTAACGGTAACAGCAGTAGCAGTAGTAATTGTAATAGCAGCAACAACAGTAGTAACTTAGCAAGATTCAATATATGAAAAGCTTGTAGGCATTGGATCGGTGATATTCGTTGGATAACATTCATCATGTAACAGTTATAACCTAGGGCGACACAGAACTAGTTCCAATTCATCAATGTAATGTAGGCATGTATTCCGTATATAGTCATACGTTCTTGCGATAAGAACTTGCATGACATCTTTTGTCCTACCCTCCCGTGGCAGCGGGGTCCATAAGGAAACTAAGGGATATTAAGGCCTCCTTTTAATAGAGA
This sequence comes from Elymus sibiricus, assembly GCA_039707655.1. Taxonomy (NCBI): domain Eukaryota; kingdom Viridiplantae; phylum Streptophyta; class Magnoliopsida; order Poales; family Poaceae; genus Elymus; species Elymus sibiricus. Next base: position 163,221,245 of record CM077664.1, read on the forward strand.
ACCGGAACAAAGCATTAACACTCGGTGAATACATGAACTCCTCAAACTACGGCAATCACCGGAAAGAATCCCAATTATTGTCACCTTGGGGTATGCGGATCATAACACGTAGCAGGTGCATACAACTTGCAAGATCGGATCAAGAACACAAATATATTGATGAAAACATAAAGGGTTCAGATCTGGAATCATGGCACTCGGGCCCTAGTGACAAGCATTTAGCATAGCAAAGTCATAGCAACATCAATCTCAGAACATAGTGGGTACTAGGGATCAAGCCCTAACAAAACTAACTCGATTACATGATGAATCACATCCAACTCATCACCATCCAGCAAGCCTACGAAGGAATTACTCACTCCCGGCGGTGAGCATCATGAAATTGGTGATGAAGGATGGTTGATGATGACGATGCCGGAAGATCCCCCTCTCCGGAGCCCTGAACGGACTCCAGATCTGGCCTCCCGATGAAGAACAGGAGGTGGCAGCGGCTCCGTATCGTGAAACGCAATAAAACTTCCTCTCCTTTTTTTCTCTCTGGAAAACTGAATTTATAGCGTTGGAAATAGGTCAAACGGAGCCACGTGGGCCCCACGAGGTACCAGGGCGCGCCTGGGGGGTGGCGCGCCCTGGTGCCTCGTGGGCACTGGGTGACCCCCCCTCCAGTAGTTCTTGATGCCAATATTTTTTATATATTCAATAAAAAATCTCCAGAAAGTTTCATCCAATTCCAAGAACTTTGATTTTCTGCACAAAAACAACATCATGGCAATTCTGCTGAAAACAGCGTCAGTCCGGGTTAGTTCCATTCAAATCATGCAAATTAGAGGCCAAAACAAGAGCAAAAGTGTTTGGAAAAGTAGATACGACAGAGACGTATCAAGTTCCTTTGTGAGGTAGCATCCAAGTTCCGTCCATATCCATATGAAAGTTGTAAAGGATTGAGTTCACCTCGTTCTCGATGGCACGGGCGCGAGCTCTTGTCATAGGTCCACTTGGTGCTTGGTAAGTTGGTGAGGTATCCATGGGGATGATCGAAGGATGCTCCACATCATCTCCCCCCCCCCCTTGGGAAAGATCCGCCCTCGGATCAATATCTTCATCACCATGGTAGGGGGATAGATCCTTGACGTTGAAGGTGTCACTCACGTTGTACTTGTCTCGCGGGAGGTCGATCTTGTATGCATTGTCGTTGATGCGTGCTAGCACCTTGAAGGCCCATCGGCGCGAGGTAGAAGCTTTGACTTGCGTTCGTTGGGGAAGCGATCCTTGCGAAGGTGTAGCCACACGAGATCACCGGGGTTGAGCACCATGGGATTCTTGTTTGCGTTGAGCTTGTTGGCGAGTCGTTGTACTTGGCGTTCGATTGTGAGCCTTGTGTCTTCATGCACCTTCTTGATGTATGTTGCTCTTGCGCTTGCGTCCAAGTTCGCTCGCTCTTGTAGTGGTAGCGGTAGGATGTCCAATGGCGACAAAGGGTTGAAGCCATAGAGCACTTCGAAGGGAGACTTGCCCGTGGTAGAGTGTCTTGCTCGATTGTAGGCGTACTCGGCGATCGGTAGGCATTCTTCCCATTCCGTGAGGTTCTTCTTGATCAACACGCGAAGTAGTGTAGAGAGCGTCCTGTTGGTGACTTCCGTTTGACCATCGGTTTGTGGGTGATAGGCCGACGTGAAGAGGAGCTTGATCCCGACCTTGCCGCATAGTGTCTTCCAAAAGTAGCTTAGGAACTTGACGTCGCGGTCCGATACAATCGTCTTGGGCATTCCATGAAGTCGCAAGATTTACCTACAAAACAAATTTGCAATATGTGAAGCATCGTCGTTCTTGTGACATGGAATAAAATGTGCCATTTTAGAGAAACGGTCAACAACTACAAAAACCGAGTCTTTTCCATTTTTTGTTCTAGGCAAGCCAAGCACAAAATCCATACTAATGTCATCCCATGGGTGATATGGTATAGGAAGTGGCATATGTAACCCATGAGATTGAGCTTGTGACTTAGCTTTGCGACATGTGGAGCATCGATTGGTGTAGCGTGCGACATCGCGAAACATCTTGGGCCAAAAGTACTTGTTGGAGAGCGTGGCAAAGGTCTTGTCGCGACCGAAATGTCCCATAAGTCCACCGCCGTGAGCCTCTTGCAAAAGCAACAAACGAAGAGAAGACTTGGGAACACAAAGTTTGTTAGCACGCATAAGGTATCCATCCTTGAGATAATATCGCTCTCAATAAGTGTTAGCAAGACATTTGGCATAAGGAGTTGTAAAAGAATCATCATGCTCATATAAATCTTTAATGTGCTCAAAGCCAAGAACATTCAATTCAAGTTGAGTAACTATCATGCACTTGCGTGAAAGAGCGTCCGCTACAACATTATCCTTTCCCTTGATATATTTGATGATGTAAGGGAAGGACTCAATAAATTCACTCCATTTAGCATACCTTTTATTCAATTTTGTTTGACCTTTGAGGTACTTAAGAGTTTCATGATCGGTATAAATGACAAATCCACGAGGTCGGAGATAATGCTCCCAAACATGCAAGACTCTCACCAAAGCATATAACTCTTTGTCATAGATGGGATCGTTAAGTTGAGCACCGGAAAGCTTTTCACTAAAATATGCAATGGGTCGCTTTTCTTGCATTAAAACTCCACCTATGCCATTACCACTAGCGTCACAATGCACTTCAAATGTTTTCTCAAAGTTTGGCAAGGCAAGAATTGGAGCATGTGTAAGCAAATTCTTAAGCTCATGAAATGCGGTATCTTGGGAAGGACCCCAAACAAAAGGAGCGTTCTTCTTACTCAAAGCATGTAATGGTGAAGCAATAGTGCTAAAGTCCTTAACGAAGCGACGGTAAAAGCCGGCTAGACCAAGGAAGCTACGCACTTGTTGCAAGTTGGTTGGTTGTGGCCAAGTTTTAATAGCATCAATTTTAGACTCATCAACTTCAACACCCTTAGAAGAGACAACAAAGCCCAAGAAGACAAGCTTATCAACACCAAAAGTGCATTTTTCCATGTTAGCATAAAGTCTCTCGTCTCTAAGAACTTGCAATATGTTCCTAAGGTGCTTGACATGATCCTCAAGAGTTTCACTAAACACAAGAATGTCATCAAAATAGACCACAACACAAATACCAATGTATTTGCGAAGAACATAATGCATCACACGCATGAAAGTGCTAGGAGCTTGCGATAGACCCATAGGCATGACTAACCATTCATACAAGCCAAATTTGGTTTTGAAAGCCGTTTTCCATTCATCACCTTCTTGCATGCGTATTTGATAGTAACCACTTTTAAGATCAATTTTTGAGAAAATTGTGGCTCCACTAAGTTCATCAAGCATGTCATCAAGACGTGGAATGGGATGACGATATCTAACGGTGATAGCATTTATAGTACGGCAATCGGAACACATGCGATAGGTACCGTCTTTCTTAGGCACAAGAATTACCGGAACGGCACATGGACTCAAGCTCTCGCGTACATACCCATTCTCCATGAGATGTTGGACTTGCCGTTGTATTTCTTTGGTCTCGTCGGGGTTGATGCGGTATGGTGCCTTGTTCGGTAGAGGTGCGTTGGGGATGAGGTCGATGTGGTGTTCGATTCCGCGTAGAGGAGGTAGTCCGGGAGGTAGCTCATCGGGGAAGACGTCCTTGTATTCCTGCAAGAGATGAGACAACACTAGAGGAAGATGTTGTGAAGTATTAGTCCGCTCAGCTTCACCTTTGCATAAAAGCACAAAGTGAACAACACTAGATGGGCTCTCACTCACATCCCTCAAATCTCTTTTGGTGTCTAGTAGAACTAAGTTTTTCTTGTCGCTCATCGTGGAGTCACTCATTTTGGGCTTGTGGCGCTCACTCTCTTTGTGGTGGTTCACTCTCTCACTAGTCTCTCCACGATGGCTTGATGCTTGATTGTCGGCGGTGACTTGACTTGGAGACATTGGTCGAAGAACGAATTCCTTGCTCTTCATCTTGAAACTATAGTGGTTGGTCCGGCCGTTGTGGATAACGCCACGATCGAATTGCCAAGGTCGCCCAAGTAGGAGGTGGCATACGGACATGGGAACCACATCACACTCCAAGGTATCTACGTAGGCGCCGATCTTGAAGGATACTTGGACGGTGTGCTCCACTTGAATTGTGCCGGAGTCGCTAAGCCATTGGACCTTGTAGGGGCGAGGGTGCTTCTTCTTGACCAATTGTAGCTTGAAGCATAATTCTTCACTTGCCAAATTGTGGCAACTTCCGCCGTCGATGATGACTTTGATAGAACGTCCTTGGATACCCGCTTTTGTATGGAAAATGTGGCAACGTTGGTCCTCGTCTTGATGTTGTTGAAGTGTCAAGACCTTGGAGACAACAAGAGCGGGGCTCGCATCATTGTCGCAATAGATTTGTGCATATTCTTCATTCACTTGTCGGTGCATCGCCACATGCTCGAGGGCATCCATTTCATCTTCGCTCATTGAGTCATAGGTGCCGTCGTCATTGAGGATCATTGTGCGTCGAGTTGGACACTCGAAATACTTGTGGCCTCGGCCCTTGCAAGTGAAGCACTTGATGTCACTTGTCTTGTTAGCATCCGTAGGAGGTGTCGAGGACGAAGGCTTTTGCTTGGAGCTGCTTGTAGTAGTAGGAAGACGACTCAAAGATGTCGAAGGTTGCTTGGAACTTGACTTGTCGCCAGTACTTTAGGTAGCTCGAGCCGTGGAAGGAGTTGTCGTAGTCGTTGAAGCTTGATTGTATGAACCGTAGGTCTTGGAGGAGTACTTGGATTACTTGTAGTCCTCTTGCACTTGTCGCTCCGCCTTGGTTGCTTGGTGCACTAGCTCGAGTAGGTTGGAGTACGGTTGGAAGTCCGCTATTTTCTTGATGGGATGGTTGAGGCCATTCAAGAAACGCGCCATAGTTTCTTCATCATCTTCCGTGACATTGGCTCGTATCATGGAAACTTCCATTTCTTGATAGTATTCTTCAACAGACTTGGTTCCTTGCTTGAGGCGTTGGAGTTTCTTGAAGAGGTCGCGGTTGTAATGTGTAGGTACAAAACGAGCTCTCATGACATCTTTCATTTGATTCCAAGTCGCGATGGGTGGCTCGCCCTTCTCTTGACGCCTTGCGATCACTTGCTCCCACCAAATGAGAACATAGTATTGGAACTCTAGAGATGCCATGGCGATCTTCTTTTCTTCGTCGTAGTTGTGAAGGCGAAATATCTTGTCGACCTTCAATGCCTATGAGAGATATTCTTCGGGACCGTTGCCGCCGTGGAACTTGGGCATGGTGAACTTGAGCTTGCCAAAACGCTGTTCCTCGTCATGTCGTCGTTGGTGAGGTCGATCTTGCTGTGGTGGTGGATCGTCCTCCTCATGCTCCGCTTGATTTGCTTGGCGCGGTGGTCTTGGAGGTGGATTGTCATCCTCATGCTCCGCTCGATTTGCTTGGCGCGGTGGTCTTGGAGGTGGAATCCGAGCTCGATTTCTTCTTTCTTGGCGCTCCTCAAGGTGAGCTTCTTCGTCTCGTTGTACACGTCGTAGCGCTTCTTCTTGTTCACGCACACGACGGTAGCGCTCGTTCACGGCATAAGTTGCTTCTCGGAGAGCACGTTGCGCTTCAAGTGCTTGCTCTTCTCGGCAGAGTAGTTCTTGCCGGAGGGCGTCGCCGTCTTGGTCATTCGGTCTTGGACGTGGTGTTGCTTGACGTTCTCGTGCTCGAAGTCGGTCTTGTAACCCATTGCCATGGAATGGATTTTGTGGAGCTTGATGATCGTCATGATTGTTGCGCCTATGAGAACGTGCTCGAGATGGACTTGAGCATGAAGAAGAATCCAAAGAGTGTCGACTTGAGTGACGCCGTCTTGAAGAGGAAGTCGTGGAAGTGGCGCGGTTGGCCATGATGTCTCGCAATTCCTCCATTTGAGATGAAAGCTTGGTGTTGAAGTAGTCCCTTGTTCATGTTTCGGAGTGGCGCAAGTCGGTGGCGAGTTGCTCGATACGATCTCCCAAAGCTTCACTTTCTTGGTGTAGCGCTCGTTGGACACCAAAGAGATGACCCTTGGTGACGTAGTCGTGCGTCTCCTCTTGCTCTTCAAAGAGCGGGTTCGCCGATGTAGTTGGCCTATCCATCATAGTCAAGTGGTGGTGAGTAGAAAATGAGAGAACAATACCAAAGTTACCTTTTCCGATGATTGAGGATGTATCAAGTATCACTCAATGTAATGCAACAATAGTAGAATTGGTACCGGGCTTGTTTCTCACACCTACAAAGTAAGGCTTATGGAGTAGCTTGGTTAGGATGAGTGGCACAAAATTCAAGCAAGTGTTAGTCAAGATATCAAAAATGTTGAGAAGATTCACAAATTGCAAGTAAGACAAATAGATCAACACCCTAGTAGAACACTTGGAAACACACACACGAAGATGAATGGGATCCGCACAACCAAGGAATGAGCTCAAAATGTGGAACCACGGAAAATGCTCTTGTTGCACGGATGCTAGAGAGACACTAGCTCGATTGCTCAAATGGGCTAGATACGCTTGTGCACCAACCTAAGAGAGTAACGTGCTTGTCTTCAATCCCAAGTATGATATGTATGTATGGTTCAATATGATGTACTATGCAAAAGGCTCAATGCTATTGCTTACAAGCTCTTGTTTCTTCTCTTTTGCTTAAAAGCTTTTTCTTCTTCTTCTTTTTTTGACTATGCCAGAATGCTTGATGCTAGAGCCGACATCTAAGACAAGTAAGTAAGATATGCACGGGAGAGACTGATAAGCACGATGATGATAGCAAGATAAATGCACGCTAAATGTAGTTATGCGGAGTAGGCATATCACTATGGTGCACAAATACGTGGCCCCGCAATTCTCAACTCGCTAGTCTCGATGGGTAAGTGACGCAATAGGCTCAAGGCTATCAATGCAATGGCAAGGGTAAATACAAGATGTCGTCGAGGTTACCGTCCTTGCTTACGATTGGTATGAAATGAAGTGGTCGATGACGAAGTTGAGGTCGGGGCGATGATGAATAGCGGTGATGATGATGTAGAACCATCCCTAAGTAGCCGAAACACCTTAGGACACGGTAACCGCAACTCAAAATCTCAAAGAAACACGTGTGTTAGTGCGGAAGACGAAAGTGTTGCAAGTGTGTGTCAAAACTGGTGTAAAACAGGATGTGACAGATCTCTGGTGAGGCCTTAGGACACGGTAACCGCAACTCAAAATCTCAAAGAAACACGTGTGTTAGTGCGGAAGACGAAAGTGTTGCAAGTGTGTGTCAAAACTGGTGTAAAACAGGATGTGACAGATCTCTGGTGAGGCCGTGTGCACGGGGTATCAGGGGCCCGTGCGCACGGGGTCGGCGGCTGCGGATGAACAGCTCCAAATCCATGGCAAAATTGCAAAATTCTGGGGAAATTTGTGGTGGGAAAGATGGGGGATGGTGGGAAAGGGGTAGATCCAGTTGCCAAACACGAAATTTGTGGACCAAATCAACAAAATCTCACAAGATCTAACAAAAGCAAAAAAAAATGGTATGACTATTTTTGTGGGGATTTTCGAAATTGGGACAAAACAAAGCAAAATCAGGCTAGAAAGTGGGGGGTAGGGACTCCAAGATGTGAATCAACCTGGCTCTGATACCAAGATGTTGTATGGTAGAGACCCTAAGTGAAGATCTTTTCACACTTGGAGTGCAAGAGGGATGAACTCACAAGAACACAAGAGAGAAATCACTCAAACAAACCCAAATCACACATCCACTAGAGTAGCATACATAGATCCACAAGCATACATAGACAATCAAAGGAAAATAGCACAAAGATAAGGTTCTTCCCACTCCAAAGGAGGTGAGGTCTTGATGATCCTATGATGGGGATCCTTCCCTAGAAGGGGCCTTGAATCCACTAGGGGATCTTCTCTCTAGGAGGTCTTGATCTCCAAGAGGAGTGGTAGATGAGCAAAGCCCTCTATAATATCTCAATACACTTTTCTAACCCTAACAAATGGTCTATCCTCGGAATATATAGTAGGTGGAAGGTAAGGGATGAAGTGGGGGTAAAACAGCCACGCACAGCCAGCTCGCTGGGAGGGGCCGTGCACACAGGCTAAGTAGGCCCCGTGTGCACGGTACATGCCCATGCGCACGGGGTGCTACAGCAGCGAGGCCCATGCGCACGGGGTCCGGGGAGCCCGTGGACACGGGGTGTCCAGTAGTTTTGCCGTATCCCGTGCGCACGGGGTCTTGGGGGCCCGTATGCACGGGGTCGCCTGGGAGGTGCTGTCCTCTTCAGGTTTTCTTCCTCCGTCGTCCTCGTGGCCTTGGCGTGGTTCCTCTTGGCCTTGGTGATAGTCCTTAGCCTCTTGACGGTCGACTCCATCATACCTAATGATACATAGAGTTCCTTTGTGAGGTAGCATCCAAGTTCCGTCCATATCCATATGAAAGTTGTAAAGGATTGAGTTCACCTCGTTCTCGATGGCACGTGCGCGAGCTCTTGTCATAGGTCCACTTGGTGCTTGGTAAGTTGGTGAGGTATCCATGGGGATGATTGAAGGATGCTCCGCATCAGTATGGGTACCTGCCGGGTATGGATATGGGTAAAGTTTCATACCCATGAGTACGGGTATGGGTAGATATTTGAACCCATTGAATACACTGGTATGGGTATGGTATTTCTCTACCCGCCCCATACCCTACCCATTCCCATCCTTATCACCGGCACCTCACTGTGCTTTGCCGGTCATTTCCATGCCTCGCCGACCGCTTTTATTGGCTCAATGTCGCCGGCCAGCTGTTACACCTCAACCGCCTTGCAAGTGTTCGATGTTTTGCCTACATGAGATATTTTTGTCTCGTTTTTTCATTGTCAATTGAATTCAACCGAGTCATTTAAATTTAAGATGAAGAGGCTGAGAGAGATGATCTTCGAGGAGTCTTCGTCATCGGAAGAGGAAGAAGAAGATGATGATGACTTTGAAATGGTCGTTGGCATGATCTTCCACGATGATATTCGGCGGCCGAGGAGAGGATCGAAGTGCGGCCGCATACAACTCAACCGTAATAGAGCAGAGGGCCATGACAAGATTATGGGAGATTGTCTATTTCATTTGAATCCTTCATTGTGTTTGAATTTGAATAATTTGGTTTGTAAACTATGAACTTGTAATATTCATGAAATGGGTAAACCTTAATTATTATATTTGGACTTAATATGTGTGCAAATATGTAGTTGAAATATACTATGTAAACTAGGATTGATTTTTTTGGCAAAAACAAAATTTTACTCCACTAAGTTTAGGTGATCAGCTAGAAACGACCAAAATTTAGAGGAGTAAAAATACTCCTCTAAATTTTAGGGGATCGTTTAGAGTTGCTCTGAGCCCGCGAAATGCACATGAGGTCACGTTCTCATGGAGCTATGCTACGCGCCCGTCCTCTTTTCTACATAATATTTTTCGATATTTTATATTGCATTCGCTCTTTTGTTTTCCTTGTGGTATTCGCTCTATCAATTAGTTTCGTGGAAATGATATGTGGCGAACGTCAGAGGCTCAAGGCTCCTCCCAGCGAACGCCCTATTCTCTGTTGGATTCATTGCAGGAATCTTGGTGCGTGCTAGACTACTGCCACGTTACGGTTTGGCCACTGTCCGTTGCAATGTGGTGACCAGCAATCTCCCCCTACCTGCACTACTTCTCTCTGTTCTCTTCACATTCATGGTAGTCTCCGCCTGTTCCCCCACTCTCTCTCGCCTCTCCCACTCCTCTGTCATGGGGATTCGAGGCGGTTGTGGCTTCCTCGTCGGCGAATTGAGCGTCCACTAGTGCAGGCGAGTGCTATACAAACGGTTTTTTACCCCCTTTCCGTGACAGAGTTTTAAACCGCCGCCTTGCCTGTGTGTGCGATAGGGGGGTCCATCCCACACAACCCAGAAACCGTCGGCGATAGGTCCTCCGGTCACACACGCTGGGCAAAAAGAGCTCGTGTGCAATCAGGTGAGCCATCGCAGACAATTATACAGGCCCAATCGTGTGAGATATACTTAGTTATCCCACACAGTGAATCCCAGACAAACGTTTCTGTCGTATGTATATCACACACAATTTGCCGCATCACATTGTCTGTGATAGCGTTGCCATCGCAGACGATATTTATAATTTTATCGTTTGCGTTATTGAATGCATCACGCACAGTTCCTAGAAGAAACTGTATGGCATAGGCTATCCATCACACACACTTTTGATGTGGGAAACGTTTGTGCAAGGTGGCCTAACGCAAACGGTTGTCCAGAGGAAATCATGTGTGATTGTTCATTGATCCAACACATTTACTTCCTAGAGACTGTGTGGGTTGTCTGAGGTCATCGCCCACGGTTTTGACTCAATAACCGTCTGCAATAAAAAAACCAATAAGCAGGCTAATTGGCCTATTATTTTTAATCCATTTAGTAATCAAATTGACATTTCATATTAAACACACAATATATTTCATTTTCATATTACGACAACCTGGATTTCATAATTGAAATACATCAGAGTATAACATCATATACTCAGTTACACCATATAGGCATATAGCTAGCTACCCCATTACACAACAGCACCAAGTTTCACATGCAACATCTAAAACCTTTGGAAATTAGCACCATAGATGGTAGATAGACAGATGAATCTCATCTGGAAAACTGTTGAAGCGGAAGGCGAATATTGAGCCTTCAATGATGTTGAAGGTCCTTGCAACTTTAGGCCAGTGCCTGTGGATGATTGACCGCCCATCCTTTGTCCTCTTGAGGAAGACTTCAATATTGTACCGTGGGTGTTGTATGAATACCTTCCTCGCCTCTTGACCATACAGGTGGTTTGAGAGCTAATCATCGGTGAACTGCTTTAGAAAGGCCTGAAAAGAAAGAGATGCATAAATATCTTCTCTAAATTTTGAAATGGCGCAAAGGAATAAAAAACAAGGTATACGAGTTAGTACCATCCTGTAGTTGACTGATGCTATCTTCATTGTGCAGACAAAGATCTAGTTGTTTTTCGTCGCTAGTTTCTTGATCCTAACAATTTTTCTGAGTTTCTTGACTTGACTGATATTCATAGACATCTCATTTCCCCATATGAAAAATGGGTCGAACAGTGGGTCAAAACCTCTGACAGTAGGACCTATATGTGCAAGACCAAATTGTTAAAAACCTAAATAATAGAATGGTTCTTGCAATTGCACAATAATGTGCTATTAGCCGAAGGACCATGCATGTGCAAACCTCGATGGTAAACCTCAGTGCCCCCCATTGTTTCCTTGCAACACATATAAGGTAGTTATTGATCAGATTAAGTGAGAGTTGGCATACTATCAGTAAAATATGTTGAAGAAAAATAAACACATTGCAAATCCAGCAGATTAATTTGAGCCATATGGAAAAGCCAGTTATCCAAACCAGCAAGCATGCTTAAGAACTAGGAAATATGGCAATTTTATATGTTTCTCATGTATTTAGTACAGCCAAATTCAATTTATTTCTCACATGCATAACAATACAAAATTGTACCCACAACAATTGAACATCGCATTGCAGAATTGAACCAAACAGTTAACTGAACAGCACAACAAATGAACCAAATAGTTAAATGAGCACCACATTGCACAATCGAACATACTAGAAGATCAGACAGTTAACCAAACCAAGCACGCTTAACAACTTTGAAATATAGCAATTGTATATGTTTCTCATGTATTTAGTACACCCAAATTTGATTTATTGCTCACATGCATAACAATACAAAATTGTACCCACAAGAATTGAACATCGCATTGCAAAATTGAACCAAACTGTTAACTGAACACGACAACAAATGAACGAAACAGTTAACTAAGCACCGCAGTGCACAATAGAACATACTAGAAGATCAGACAGTTAACCAAACCAAGCATGCTTAACAACTTGGAAATATAGCACTTGTATATGTTTATCATGTATTTAGTAGCCAAATTCTATTTATTTCTCACATGCATAACAAGCCAAAATTGTACCCACAAGAATTGAACATCACATTGCAGAATTGAACCAAACAGGTAACTGAACATCACAACAAATGAACCAAACAGTTAACTGGGCACCACATTGCAATATATAGAACATATATACTAGAAGATCAGATTGCATAGTATAACATTACATAAGACAATTCACTAGAGTTTCTAAAGGAAAGGCAGGAGCGGCACATGCAAAAGGTCCTTATAGTAAGCTAAAAAACAAGCTACTCCTCATCGTCGGAGATATCGATGACGATGGACTCCTTAAACTTGGAAGAAGGTGAGGCATCCACATTGTGGGTGCCCTCCTCGTAGTGGTTAGTCACCTGAGCCGCTCCGGGCACAAACCTGCTGGCTCTGGAGTTGAGGTAAGCACGGGCACGCTGAGAAAACACCTCGTAGTCCTCGTCGAAGGCACCGGCGGTGGCCTCGAGAAAACACCACGAAGTGTCATTTAAAGCAGCAAAGCGCTTGGCAGCGTCCGCGCGTGAGGCATCGATGGTGGCCTCGATGGCGAGGTGCTCCTCCAAGATCTGAGGGTCAGCACACATGGCAGCCATCGTAACATCATACGCGCGTGCGGCCACGATTTGCTTCTCCGCTGCCAAATGCTCCTTGAGCTCCTGGCTATACTGCATGCACCATGGCTTTGGGCGGTGCTTATTTGGATGATGGGGCAGTGATTTGGGTGGAAGGTGTCGCGCTGGCGGTCGGGGCATGTTGGGATGGAGGAGGAGGAGGAGGATGGGGGTCGGTGTGGATTACCTGACTAGATCGATGAGGCCGAGCAGCAGGAAGGAGCGTCGCCGGCGAGGAGGCGGCACTGCAAGCAAGCAATGAAGGTTTGAACTTGGAAAGGAAGGCGGAAACAGGGGAAATGTGGCTTTTTCTCAGGAGGAGGGGGGAGGTATATATTTCCGCGGATGCCGAAAATTTTCGCTCGGTGCAGCGAAAAACTGGCGCGCAAACTTTCATCAGACACGGTCCCTTACTCAGCACCGTGTATGATATCTGAACATCACAAACGATTCATATGGCTTACCCCGTATGTGATGAGTTTGAACGTGCAAATTTTGGTTTCAATTTCCCTGGTTACAGTGGTCATCCATGTCATTGCATAATTTGGGTACACAAAAGAGCCTACAGCACACCCACACTTCTTAATCAAGCAAGTTCAGCAATTAAACAGAGCTAGCTGACCTAAACATTACTCTAACAAATGACCAGCGCTCTAAACAAAGACTACTACTCCACCTGGCGCTCGTCGATCTCCGCCGCTCCTCCATGTACAGCTCGCGCTCGACGATCTCCTGGGGAAGGGGCTCCATGGCATCCATCGCAACATACTTGGCAAGCATCTCGCCGTCCGCGTCCACCATCTCTTTGGAAAAGGCCGCCACGAGCTGGGCGTGGGCGGCTGCGGTTCGGACGTGGACGGCCTCCATCTCTACTAGGGATGCCGCCGACGAACGGACGGATGCTCGAGCGCTCTCGGCGATTGCCAACTCTTCGGAAGTGGGTTGCCGACCGGTGTCGGAGAAGCTTCGTGTGATTTGTGTGGTGACCGCCAAGAGCTGGGCGTGGGCGGCCTCCACAAGGGCGTGGGTGGCCTACATCAGGGCTACGGCGGGCGCTGAGGAACGGACAGCTGTTGTGCCGCTTTCGCCATTTGCTATCCCCGTCGCAGATGTTGTTGCCGCCATCTCAGCTACAACAGCTGCCCTTTCGGCTGCCGCTGCTGCCTGGTCGAAGATTGTGGCCGCGCTCATGGCGGTTGCGGCCGCGCTCTGGCCGGAGTGGGCCACCGAAATTGCCCTCACGATGGGGGTCCACCTCCCCATCTTTGATTGGCGACGATTGAACAGTAAAATGATATTGGGGAGCATGTGTGGTTGATGGGCCGGCGGTGGACTGTAGCCAATGAAGCTTCGGGCGTAAGCCATAGATGAGGGTTCTCCAAGATATTTTGTACTGCATCTCACACAATTCCTGATGATAAACTGTGTGTGATGTACTTGATTTTTCATTTTGATTTGAAATACAAAACGGGGTCACAGCAGGAAAGGACGGTGTTTGAATTGCTAGAATTTATCTGTAGTGAACATACAACTATAGGAGTGCCGTGTTAAATTTTGGAATTATTCAGAGTTCGTTTAGACAATTTTATACATAAACTGAGTTTTCTAGGCATTTAATGTGCATAATTCAAATTTGAACTACAGGCACATGCTCCATTGCACCAAAATGGGTTAAAAAATCATATATGTGTCCTTGGGTGCATGTTTAGGTCCCATGCAAGAAAGGGAATGAATTTCAAACACCTCAACGTCGTGGATCGGCCGCAAACATTGAGAAACTTGGTTTTTAAATTCCTGTAAATCCCAAACTCGTCTGAAATTCATGAAACTTGGCATGGTGTCATGAAATGGCACCAACATGCTGTGGTAAATTTTTTTATCCAATTTGGGAAAACTTTCTGTATAAGCTTCTTACAAACCAGAGCTTCTCACTAGAAGCCTCGTGGTTCCGATGGGAACGTGTCACCTTTGTGGACGAAACGACATTCATTTCCTCTTCTCACCTTGAATATTTTTCCAGAGGTAAGATGGATTAATATGCGTGTCGTGTTAAAATTTGGAATTATTTAGGGTTCGTTTGGACATTTTTATACATTAACTGAGTTTTCTAGGCATTTAATGTGCATAATTCAAATTTGAACTACAGGCACATGCTCCAGTGCACCAAAATGGGTTGAAAAATCATATATGTGTCCTTGGGTGCATGTTTAGGTCCCATGCAAGAAATGGGAATGAATTTCAAACACCTCGGCGTCGTGGATCGGCCGCAAACACTGAGAAACTTGGTTTTGAAATTCCTGTAGATCCAAAACTCATCGGAAATTCATGAAACTTGGCATGGTGTCATGAAATGGCACCAACATGCCGCGGTAATTTTTTTGTCCAATTTGGGACAAGTTTTGGTATAAGCTTCTTACAAATAAGAGCTTCTCACTAAAAGCCTCGTGGTTCCGATGAGGATCGTGTCACCTTTGTGGACGAAATGACATTTATTGCCTCTTCTCGCCTTGATTATTTTCTAGAGGCAACATGGATTAATAGGAGTGTCGTGTTAAAATTTGGAATTCAGGGTTTGTTTGGACATTTTTATACACTAACTGAGTTTTCTAGGCATTTAATGTGCATAATTCAAATTTGAACTACAGACACATGATCCAGCGCACCAAAATGGGTTGAAAAATCATATATGTGTCCTTGGGTGCATGTTTAGGTCCCATGCAAGAAATGAGAATGAATTTCAAACACCTAGGCGTCGTGGATCGCCGGCAAACATTAAGAAACTTGGTTTTTAAATTCCTGTAAATCCAAAACTCGTCTGAAATTCATGAAACTTGGCATGGTGTCATGAAATGGCACCAACATGCTGTGGTAATTTTTTTGTTCAATTTGGGACATGTTTTGGTATAAGCTTCTTACAAACCAGAGCTTCTCACTAGAAGCCTCGTGGTTCCGATAGGGAACGTGTCACCTTTGTGGACGAAACGACATTCGTTGCCTCTTCTCGCCTTGAATATTTTTCCAGAGGCAACATGAATTAATACGAGTGTCGTGTTAAAATTTGGAATTATTCAGGGGTCGTTTGAACTTTTTTATACATTAACTGGTTTTTCTAGGCATATAATGTGCATAATTCAAATTTGAACTACAGGCACATGCTCCAGTGCACCAAAATGGTTTGAAAAATCATATATGTGTCCCTGGGTGCATGTAGGGACTGTAGGGTTTTGTTTTCCAATTTGAGACAAGTTATTTGATTTTTTTTCTTCTAGAGCCAACATTGAGAATATTGGTTTAAATTATAGTAAATCCAAAACTCACACGAAATTCATGAAATTGGGCATGGTGTCATGATATAGCACAAATATGCTATGGTATTTTTCGTGTCCAATATGAGAGAAGGCGCACACATTAACTGCCAACAAAGCCATTTTGGAACAAATAGCTGTCACGTTATGATCACAAACGGTTGTATAGTATTATTTAAATCGTGGGCGTTCTACTGACCATTTACCTGCTGCCACGCGTCCCACTTTTTATTGGCTAGGAGGTGCCGTGCGGGCAGCTATATAAGTAGACGGGAAGCGTGCGAGCGAAGTCCGCTGCGCAGGCTCACTGGGAGGCGTGCGAGAAGTCCTCCGCTGCGCAGGCTCACCAGGAGGTGTGCGAGCAGTACGCTGCGCAGGCTCACCGGGAAGCGAGCCCTTTGACCTCCATCGCCGCCCGCCTCGCTCCCAACTTCTCCATTAATGGCGACCCGAGCCACTATTTAATAGGCGTCCTTACTGATCTCTCTTCGCCTCCCATTCCCCTCTCACCCGAATCCTATCTTCCAGAGCTCCACCTACGCCATGGCGCACAAGGATCATCTGCCACTAGTCTTCCGGTTTGGTGAAGCCGACTTAGAGACGGAGGAGATAGAAAATAAGGAGGAATGGGACCTCATGGACATGGCCCTGAACGAGCTGGCCGCGGCGGATGCTGCCCCCGCACCCGTCCCAGCTCCCATCCCTGCGCCCGCGCCAGCGACCATCCCCGTGGCATTGACGGGCTGGTCGCCGAGCACCATCGTACTGCTGGAAGCCGCGGGCATCAGCGAGGTCCCTGCGGACCCTCGCGAGCTCGTGTACGTGCCAGCGCCAGCACCCCTCCTGTGCTCGTGCGTGCCCCTGCATCCACCGAGGCATCAATCCCCGTGCACGTGCCTGCACCCACCGTGCACATGCCCATGAGCGCGCCTGCACCCGCCACGCCTCCTCAGCGTCATGGGACACCACCGTCGACAGCTACCTCGCAGCGCAGTGTGTCCCGCCCCCCGCCCGTCGATCGCGCAACGACTGGCTCTTTGATTTGCAAGTCCAGAACATTCTAGGCTGCCTTGAAGACTTGAACAACGGCGTCCCAGAGGATGACAACGCCGGCGCAACACGGTGCCGCCGCCGCAATTAGTTTTTTTTTGTTTAATACTGTATCTCGATCGTATGAATGTAAAGTCACAATGTGACTGAATGAAATATATGGTTTGATCAACTATGTATTTTTTTCTCTGAATGTACAGACTTATCAAAGTAAAAAATAAAAAAACATCGATTTTTCTCTGAATAAAACACTTATCGCAAACATTTCTGATTGAACACCCGTATGCAAAGCAGAGCTATGGTTCCTTCGCCACTAAGCCAAGGGAAAAGCTGGCGCGGAGGATTTCTGCATAGCTTCATCGCAAACAATTTTGTATGATGACCCGTGTGCTTACTACAGACAATTTGGTAAGATTTGCATCTGTCAAATTGGGTATATTGCCATTTGTCAAATTGGAAATATTGGCATTTGTCAATCTAGTAACATTGCCATTTGTCAACCTTGTAACACTGACATTTGTCAAATTTTGAAGCTGAAAATTGCTAGTACTGTCTAATTTTGCAATTCAAATTCACTAACCATAGATTTCATTCATAGATTAAGCAGTCGTTCTTTATACAAACAGTTAAACTCGACAACTGAACCGAACAAACTTTCTCCCAATTGTTGCTAATCACGTACTAAAATAGCTGGTTGAACTATATATACTAGCTAATTTTAAGTAAGTACAGTTCAATCATATCTATAGTCAGATGAACTGAACGAAATAGCCCCTAAATAATACTACGGAGGGGCTTTGTACTACTTCCAGCAGCCTCTCCTCTGCCGAGCGCACTCAGTAAGATGTAGAGGAGGAGGAGCCTATTGACGAGCTGGAGCAGTGGAATCCGGCGCATGCCGCAGCTGCAGTTTTAGCGAGGCCCAGCTCGTACGCCCTCTGCCGCTCCTGCCACTCCTGCTCGAAGTGGTTGGACTCCGCGTAGAGCTCCGCATTCAGCGCCACTACGGCGGCTTCTGCACTGGCCACGGTGGTGGTAAGCTCTTTGCGTGCTCGACCAGGCGGTCCTCCTCCTCCCACAGGAACTTGATGTAGCGCGCAAGGTCGCTGAAGCAAATGCGGGCCTCCGTCTCCCTCCTTCCGGTTGCGGTGGCAGAGCGGGTGATGGCCACGTCGGCCAATGATGGGGTGGCGGCCACGAAGGCCACCTTCTGCCTTCAGGTCGCGATGGCATAACGGGTGATGGCCACGGCGACCGACGGTGGGGTGGCGGCCACGACGACCACATCTCGCGTTCGGGCCGTGGTGGCGGAGCGGGTGAGGGCCACGGCGGCCGACGGTGGGGTGGCGGCCACAGCGGCCGATGGTGGGGTGGCGGCAACGGTGGCCGACAACATCTATCGTCAGGCCGCAGCGGCGGAGCGTGTGGTGGGTACTGTGCGAACACTCAATAGGGCCGCCACGTGCACTACACGCGGCCGGGGACTGCACCGCCGCCACGGTGTAGCCTCCCAGCTGGAGTTGTCCTCTGACGACGGAGTGGCTGAGCGACGACGACGGACCGGTGCCATTGGCGACTGTGGGCGAAGCAGACGATATAAGCTACGGGGAGGGAGGGGAAAATGCGATGCAGACTCGCCGGCCGTGAGGGTTTATATAGCAGGCCGGTAAGCATTGGGATTTTGGGGGATTTCACCGAGTCGGGCGGGAAGCTTGTGCGGTTGCGCGCGGAAACCTACGTGGTTGCGCGGGAACGGGCTCACCGACGATTCAATGGCGCCTCTTCGAGCCAACGTGTGGCAAAAAAACGCCTGTGCGGTGCTCAAGCTTGCACTCGAAGCTTGGGCGGCAATGCGGTGACAAGACCTGCGAGAGGAGGACGAAATGACACGGACACATACAGTTAATAAAAAAACATTTGCAATTTAATTACCTAGCAAACGGCCGTTCTCTACGCAGCGTCGCGGACTATTGTTCCCCCACGGTGTGATGTGAAACGCGACATCATTTCACATCACGCCGACGGCCAGCCTGTAGACGGCCATTCACTGCGTGCTCAACTGCTCTATGTGTGTGGTCGCGCGCTCTCCTCGCCTCCCTCCGCGCGCGCTCTTGCATCCCTCTGCACGCGCTCAACCTGCGTCCCTCCGCGTGCACTGTTAGCGGTTGGGGCCGGCGCACGATCATGTTCGTTCGGGGCACCATATGCATGTGGTTGCGCCGAGCGCGGCGCCACGGTGCAGTGACATGCTCCACAATGCAGTTACCCGGTGCAAAAACTGCCATGCGGACGTGCCGAGAATCTAGGCTGTCCGGCCCTCATTTATTCCCGTGGCCATTTACCTTAATATCTCGTGTCCCACAACACAATAAGCACACCCACGACGACACATACATAGAGGATATCTAGCGGCTCCAATGGCGCTCCCAGCGGCTGACGATGACGACGGGCAGCAGTTCACCACGCCTTACATAATGGACGCCCACGTGAGTGGGAAGGACCTCTTGGTGGTGTATACCAACGAGCCGGTCTCGGTGGAGAGCACCATCCACACTATGGAGCAGTTGCTTGCTGAGGACAAGTACCAAGTGGTCGGCTTCGACCTCGAGTTCACCGGTGGTCATGTCAGGTATGATCAGAAGGTTGCCGTCGCCCAGTTGTGCGTGCGCCATCATGTCCTCATCTACCACTACTCCCTGGCCACAAGGCCTTGAGAGCGTTTCACCAGGTTTATCAACAACCCCGACTACAGGTTCGCTACGCTGGACACCTTCAATGATCTAAAGGTGCTCGAGACTTCGGGCTTGGCCTGCCAGAAGCTTGTCGACATCCAAGGCTGAAAGCACATTTGCACCCTTGGTGGTTTTGGTAATTTATGTCAACATACATGTTGTTGGACTAATGCTTTTATCTAGTATATTTCATACAAGTTCAACAATGGCATGGCAAGGACAAGAAAATGTGGAA
Organism: Elymus sibiricus; assembly: GCA_039707655.1. Lineage (NCBI taxonomy): Eukaryota > Viridiplantae > Streptophyta > Magnoliopsida > Poales > Poaceae > Elymus > Elymus sibiricus. Next base: position 163,241,202 of record CM077664.1, read on the forward strand.
TCCCTCAAAATGCTAAGGACAAAGATTGGCAAAGCTTCAAGACTCTTCATTTTTGGTTAAGTGATCCAAGATCACATTGAGTCCATAGGAAAAGACAATACTACTAAAAGGGGATGAGGTTTTGGTTATGACTCAATTGCTCAAATGCTTAGCGATATTGCTCCAAAACTCTCAAATACTTCTCTACTTCACATCTGTCCAAAACCCTAAAAGTTGATCTCGGTACCATCGAAACATTCTTACCCGGATCCATCGAGATTGCTATCCACTATGCCACATGCCAAACCCTAACACTTTGGTGCAACCTAAATGGTTCTCGGTCCCACCGAGGTGGCTTGACCAACTTGCTGTAACGATGTTACTTCACTTCGGAATTTCCGAGATGAAATTTTCGGTCTCACCGAAACCTGGTCTTGCCCTAGCCATTGCACTTCGGTCTCACCGAGATGTTTTGATCGGTCCCACCGAAAAGCCTAACGTTCATGTCTTTTACACTAGTCGGTCTCACCGAGATTTTCATGTCGGTGTTACCAAGTTGGGTCAAAGACTTGTAACGGTTCGATTTTAGGTGAAGGCTATATATACCCCTCCACCACCCTCTTACCAAGTAAGAGAGCCATCAGAACGTGCCTACACTTCCACCATACGATTTCTGAGAGAGAACCACCTACTCATTTGTTGAGATCAAGATATTCCAATCCAACCATTTGAACCTTGATTTCTAGCCTTTCCCAAGTTGCTTTCCACTCAAATCCTTCTTCCACCAAATCCAAATCTATGAGGAACTGTTTGAGTGTTGGGGAGACTATCATTTGAAGCACAAGAGCAAGGAGTTCATCATCGACACACCATTTATTACCTTTTGGAGAGTGGTGTCTCCTAGATTGGTTAGGTGTCACTTGGGAGCCTCCAAGATCATGTGGAGTTGAACCAAGGAGTTTGTAAGGGCAAGGAGATCGCCTACTTCGTGAAGATCTACCCCGAGTGAGGCTAGTCCTTCGTGGACGGAAGCCATGGTGGAATAGGCAAGATTGCTTCTTCGTGGACCCTTCGTGGGTGGAGCCCTCCGTGGACTCGCGCAACCGTTACCCTCCGTGGGTTGAAGCATCCAACAACGTGGACGTACGATAGCACCACCTATCGGAACCACGCCAAAAACACCGTGTCTTCATTGCGTTTGATCTTCTATTCTCTACCCCATTACTTTCCATACACTTGCATGCTTTACTATTTCTGCTGCTTAAACTCTAGATATGCATGTGTAGGAAGTATTGGTGATATCTTAACTTGTGCCAAAATCTGCCTAAGTTTCAAGAGAACTAAAAACTGCACCTTTGGTTGGTTAAGAGTCTATTCACCCCCCCCCCCCTCTAGACCTATCTCCTCGACCCCATAATTGGTATCAGAGCTTTGGTCTCCATTGCTTTGGTTTAATCACCATTGGAGGGAGATGGATGTGTCTACTTTGGGAGTCTTAGACGTAGAGTGCCCATTCTCAATGGGGAGTATTATCACTTTTGGAAGGATGAGATGCTTGATATCTTTGATGAATTTAACTTGAGCAAGTACATTCATAATCCTTATGTGCCTCCTATCGATCCCTTGCATCCCACTCATGAAGAGGAAATTGACATGCTTCGTAATCTTAGAACCGTTAATCTTATCATTAGAGGATTACCTAACATCGTGCTTGGTTGTATGCAAAACTTAAAGTGTGCCTATACTCTATGGAATGACTTGGAAAAGCGATATCCCGATTACTCTTTAAAGAATCTTGATGAGATTCTTCATAAGACTATTGCTTTTCACAAGATGAAGCCTAGTGATCCTAACTTTGATGATTGCTTGTTTGAGCTTCGTGATCTTATGCGTGCTAAAGGAGATGTCGGAACCATTAGTAACATTATCACGGAAGCCATTAGAATTCATAAACTTGAACATTGTCATGATCATGAAACTAATGAATTCATTGCCCTAGGTGATGATCACATACATGTTGATGATGATGATGTTGAGCATGGCTATTATGATGAGGATGAAGAATTTGATATCGAATATGAGAAGACCATAAGGAATCTTAGTCTTATGACAAATCTTCGAGATTACATGGCTGGAGAAAAAGAGTGGATTCTTGATAGTGGATGTATCTATCACATGATCGAAGATAGAGACATGTTTCGTGAGCTTGCAAAAAATGATAGTCCACGCAAGTATGTGACTTTTGGAGACAACTCCAAGGGTAAGGTACTTGGCCTTGGTAAGGTAGCCATATCCAATGATAGCTCCATTCAAAATGTTATGCTTGTTGAATCTCTTGGCTACAATCTTCTTTTCGTATCTAGACTAGCCGACTTTGGTTTCAATGTTCTATTTACCGAAGTAGATTGCCAAGTGTTTCGTCGAGATAATCATAATATAGTCTTTACCGGCATTCGTAGAGGTGATCTATACACTGTTGATTTCACTAAGAGAGCCCAACCTCGTACATGTTTAATTGCTAAATCTTCTAAAGGTTGGTTATGGCATAGGAGACTTGGACATGTTGGCATGCGTAATCTTGATAAACTTGTTAAAGGAGATCATATTCTTGGTGTGAAAGATGTTATGTTTGACAAGGATAGACTTTGTAGTGCTTGTCAAGCAGGAAAACAAGTTGGAGGAAGCCATCCCGTGAAGAATATTATGACCATGAGGAGACCACTCGAGCTACTTCATATGGATCTCTTTGGTCCCAACTTCTATAAAAGTCTTGGTGGTAACTCCTTCGGTTTGTTCATTGTTGATGATTTTTCCAGATTTACCTGGGTGTTCTTTCTCGATGACAAATCGCAGGTACAAAAGATCTTCAAGAACTTCGCATGGAAGGCCCAAAATCAATTTGAAGTGAAGATCAAGAAGGTTCGGAGTGACAACGGAACGGAGTTCAAGAATGCAAATGTGGATACCTTTCTTGACGAAGAAGGCATTTCACATGAGTTCTCGGCTACGTACACACCTCGACAAAATGGAGTTGTTGAGAGGAAGAACCGGACTCTTATTGAGATGGCAAGGATAATGCTTGATGAATACAAGACGCCAAAACACTTTTGGGCGGAAGCGGTTGAGACAGCTTGTCACGCTACAAATCGACTCTATCTTCACAAGCTTCTTGGTAAAACGGCGTATGAACTACTCACCGGTAACAAACCACAAGTTGTATACTTTCGAGTATTTGGCTCAAATGTTACATTCTTGATAAGCATCGTCGTTCAAAGTTTGCTCCTAAATCTCATGAAGGTTTTCTACTTGGTTACAGATCGAACTCTCATACCTACCGTGTCTACAACAACTTCACTCGAAAAGTTGAAGAGACGGTAGATGTGAAGTTTGATGAGACTAACGGCTCGCAAGTCGAGCAATTGCCAATTGATGTAGGAGATCAAGAACCATCGGAAGCAATCCAAGACTTGTCCATTGGCAAGATTCGACCCATGGAAGTAAAGGAGAGTACTTCGTCAATTCAAGTGGAAGCCCCAACTTCACGTCAAGGTGAACAACAAGTTGACATGGAGGCATCCACAAGTGGAACACGTCAAGACGAAGGAAATGAGGAAGTGCAACAAGATGATCCACCTCAACCTCCTTCTCCACCTCCACAAGCGAACAACGACAACAACAACGAAGAAGAAGATGATGATGATGATGAGGAAGCCTCACCACAACCCAAGCAAAAGCTACCTCGAGTTAGAGCAAGAATTGACAAGAATCATCCCGTCGAACAAATTCTTGGTGACATCAAATCCGGGAGAATCACTCACTCTAAATTTCGTTTAGCTAACTTTTGTGAGCATTACTCATTCATCTCAAGTGTTGAACCTTTGAAGGTGGAAGAAGCTCTCGAGGATCCCGACTGGGTAAATGCAATGCATGAGGAGCTGCACAACTTTGAGAGGAATCAAGTTTGGACGTTGGTTGAGAAGCCTAAAGATGAGCAAAACATTATTGGAACCAAATGGGTGTTTCGGAATAAGCAAGATGAAGATGGACAAGTTGTACGCAACAAGGCTCATCTTGTAGCACAAGGTTACACACAAGTCGAAGGTATGGACTATGGTGAGACCTATGCCCCCGTTGCTAGACTTGAGTCCATTCGCATTTTACTTGCTTATGCCAATCACCATGATATCACTCTTTACCAAATGGATATTAAAAGTGCTTTCTTAAATGGAGAAATTGAGGAGGAAGTTTATGTTAAACAACCTCCCGGCTTTGTTAGTCCCAAGAAACCTAACCACGTTTATAAACTTCGTAAAGCTCTTTATGGTCTCAAACAAGCCCCTAGAGCTTGGTACAAATCCTTGACAAAGTTTCTTCTTGAAAAGGGTTTTGAAATTGGGAAAATTGATTCAACCTTGTATACTAAGAGGGTTAATGGATAACTATTTGTATGACAAATTTATGTTGATTACATTATCTTTGGATCTACTAACCCCTCTTTTAGTGAAAAGTTTGGAAGGTTGATGTCGGAAAAGTATGAGATGTCTATGATGTGAGAACTCAAATTCTTTCTTGGTTTGCAAATCAAGCAAACTAAGGAGGGTACCTTTGTTTCTCAAACAAAGTACACCAAGAACTTGTTTAAGAAGTTCAACATGCAAGAAAGTAAGGGTATGAAAACTCCCATGCCCACGAGTGGACATCTTGACTTGACCAAGGATGGCAAACCGGTTGATCAAAAGGTTTATCGGTCTATGATTGGTTCATTGCTATATCTATGTGCCTCCCGTCCCGACATTATGCTAAGTGTGTGCATGTGTGCATGATACCAAGCGGCACGAAAAGATTGTCACCTTAAGGACGTGAGAAGAATTGTGAGATACTTGTTACATACACCAAACTTTGGCATTTGGTATCCCAAAGGATCTTCCTTTGATCTTGTTGGCTATTCCGATTCGGACTATGCCGGAGACAAGGTTGATAGAAAATCCACTTCGGGTACATGTCAATTTCTTGGTAGATCTCTTGTGTCTTGGTCCTCCAAGAAATAAAACTCGGTATCTCTATCTACCGCCGAAGCGGAATACATTGCCGTGGGATCATGTTGTGCTCAATTACTATGGATGACACAAACTCTTAAAGACTATGGTGTGCATATGAGACATGTACCATTACTATGTGACAATGAGAGTGCTATTAAGATTGCACACAATCCCGTGCAACATTCTCGAACTAAGCATATTGAGGTTCGTCACCATTTCATTCGAGATCATGTTGAGAAAGGTGATATTGACCTCAAACATGTTCGTACCGACAAGCAATTGGCGGACATCTTCACCAAACCTCTTGATGAGAAGGTATTTTGTCACTTGAGGAGTGAGTTGAACATCATTGATGCTTCAAACTTGATCTAGCGACTCACTTGGGTGCATACAAGGGCATGAGCATTCTTGACTAATCCATGATACTTCCATGATCATATTATACCTTGGACACTTTGCTCCCTTGTATTGTATCTAAACTTTTGTAGGTACTTGGACAAGCTACATGTCACAAGATTGCATCCCACTCTTATCTTGAGCAATCTTGTATGAACCAAGTATCAACAATCCTTGGTGGGACAAGGAACAAGACAACTCAAATATATCCTTTGACAACATTTGAGTCTATATTTCATTCTTGTCATTTTGGATACATATATTGTTCCTTGAAAATCTAACCCATGTAGGAAGATGAACTACAAATGATAGGATTGCTCCCAACTTCATCCATGAGCATCCACCTCAAGTTCAACTACATGATGAACATCACCACCAAAACCCCATTGTAAGTTCTCACATCTTAGAGAAGCTTTACTCAAAGTTATGAGCTAAAGCAACTCAACAAGATGTGAATACATTGAAATGCATAAATGAAAAATGGCAACCCCATTTTGAGCTTAACGATGAGTATGACCTATAATCAAGTGTTCTCACTTGACTCCTAAGTCAATATACTCTAACATAGGTGACCTAGTCGCTGACCCCTCTAGATGAAGTTCTCTAGTGTTTCTTTTGTGATTCTCTTCTTTCTAGAGTGTTCCTTTTTCTTTAAAAAAACTTCATCTAGATGTTTCTTTGTTGCTCAGGCGTCGAGCTAAGTGGTTGCCGCGGCAATAGGCGGTGACATGCAGAGTCGCGGAGGAGTGCAGGTGCGACTGGGGACGGGGAGGGGGGGAGGCGGCGGGCGGGGTGAGGGTTTTGTGACGTGGGGGTGGTGAGGGTTTTCTTTTTTCCTTTTTGAATTGGGTGGTGAGGGTTTTCTGTCCTAGAGGCCAGAATGCGTTTCGGAGGCAACAGTTCGGTAGACTCAACCGTGTGCGATTAACATCACTCTGTGTCTGGTGTGGGCAATCATATGTTGGTATAAGAGAAGCATAAAATTCCTCAACCAGACTGATTGCATACTCATCCCACATCTAGACATAAGTAAACATAGATATATATATATATATAAGCATACTCAGGCATAGATAATAAGCATACTCAAGCATTGTTCAACCATAGTTCAACCGATATTAAGCATACTCAAGCATAGTTATAATTAAGACACTACATAGCCATAGTTCAATCCCACATCTCATCTACCGGCAGGCCTGCACGAAGGTGAAGCTTCTCCAGGTACTCAGCGTACGCGGCGTGCGCCACCCTGCGAGAATACTTCTGCTTGCAGGAGCCAACGGCTCGTCCTCTTGCATGCGCCAAAACACTTTCATACTCGTGATGAAGCTTTTGGTTGCAAAATGGGCATCCAAAGCCCATATTCCAGGTCCTCGCACGCCTGTTATGCAGTCCCGCATAAAGCTCCCTGAGCTTTTGCCTCTTGTACCTCCTCTGGGCATCTTCGTCCTCGCTGTCAACATAGTCAGATAGCACCTATAAATATAGTAAAAAATGTGGCGTTAGTATATTTTATAATAATGCGAATTCAGCAGGCAGAGTTCATGAAACATAATATATCCTGTGACAGCGTGAACCCTAAATCATCAAGTGATCTTGATGAAAGAAATGCATAAATAGAGAGCACACAACTTAGTGCAACAAAATTAAGAGTCTGATTGGTTTGCTACCAACATTTGGCAGAATCAAAAGTTTGGTTTGCTACCGACATTTGGCAAAATCAAAAGTTGCCAACACTTGGCAACCTTTTGTGAGATTGGCAATGAACAATGGAATGCAAACTAATCTCTAGCGAACATTTGGGAGTTGCCAAAATTTGGCATGCCGATGACTTTTGACATCAAACCAATTTACATGACGTAAAGTAGGATCAAAATTTGGCATGCCAATGACTTTTGGCATCAAAATCAATTGTCAAGATCTGGCTAGGAATTATTAGCAACACTAACCCAAGTCGGATTATTTTTTTAGAAGAACAGGGAGGCTCCTCCCCGGTTCCATTACTCTAATGAAACCCTCATAGTGTCATACATCAGCTCACTAAGAGGAGATGTTCGAAAGCAACAGCTAAAGGGAAATACACAATGACAGAAGTATGAGGATTACAAGTTATCCTTCGCCCCAAAGGGGTCCCTAGTCGGATTTTTAGCAGAAATCATTTGTACAGAGGAAACAATTAATCACTTATCATTTGTACCATTCAAACAATCAATACACTACACGGATCTATCAAATCTAACTCAGATTTCATGGATTGAGAGAACATAACCATAGGATTTCTATTCCAAAAAGGGGAGGCAGGACTAACCAGAGAAACCCTAGGATATATTTGCCACATAAATGGGTATAGATGACTAACCGGTTCTCCGTCGTCGTCGAAGTCGTCGCTGGAGTGGTCGTCGGAGTTGTCGCCGGAGTCGCTGTGGACCTCCGGCTCCGGCAGTGGAAGCACGACGCCGTCGCCGTCGCGCTTCTGCCCACGCGAGACCTCGTCGGCGGCGACGGCAACCTCTGTCTCCAGCTTCACGCTGTGCTCAGGTGCTTCAGCAGCCCCGGCGTCGCCACTCCCTCCGATGGTGCACTTCGGTGGCATCCTCATACACTGACGGCGGTGACGACTGAGAGTGGCATCGAGGATGCAGGCGGAGAGAGAGGATTGTGTGTGTAGCAAGAATGGGGGGTGCGGCCGCCTATTATAACCAGCGGCTCGGGCGTGCCATTAATATGGAGCAGTGGAAGCGAGGCAGGTGGCGGTCAAAGGGCTGGCTCGCCTCCCGGTGAGCCTGCGCAGCGGACTGCTCGCATGCCTTCATTCATTTCACACAGCTACTTGCACGCCTCCCGGTGACACTGTGCAGCAAACACGCCTCCCATCAATTCACACACCTGCCCGCACGCCTCTCGGTCTGCCTGCACGGCGGACTGCTCGCATGCGTCCCGTCAACTCACGCCCGCTCGCACGGCACACAGGACGCGTGGCGGCACGTATATTGTTTTTCTTTTTTGATGATTAATTCTGCCGCTTTATTACTTAACCGAAGCATGGCACGTACATTGTTGGTCTAATGCCCACGGTACGAATAAATAATCCGTTTGCGATATTGGTTGCCAATTATTAATAATCTCTTGTTTGTAAGAATAATATATCAAAACTTGTCTCAAATTTGAAAAAACAATACAATATCACAGTCTATTGGTGTCCATATGACACCACGATAAGTTTCATGAATTTCAACTAAGTTTTGGATTTACTGGATTTTAAAAATCAAGATTCTCAATGTTTGAAATTTCTTGCATGGGGACTAAACATGCACCCAGAGACACACATATGATTTTCCAATCCATTTTGGTGCACTATCACCTGTGCATCTAGCTCAAATTTGATTTTTGCACATTATATCCGTAGGAATCAATCTATGTATAAAAACGTCCGAATGACGATCTCTGATTTTTTTTCTTCCAAATTTTAACACGACACTCCTTTGGTCACATATGTTCACCGAGGAAAAAGTTTAACATACCTCGTAGTGGCGGTGGTGGTGCGGTGTGTGTGTATCGGGGGGGGGGGGGGGGTCCGGCAGTACACTGCGAGTCGTGAGCCACCGTGCGGGGTTGACCATTTTGTGAGGCAGGTGCCACATCAAAGTCGTGAATTGGTTATTTAAAACATTACACGGCCCTTTCATACATACATGTTTGGGCCACATGCATGCATGGTGGTCCCCGGACACTCCCTCGTGCGGTTATCAGCGATGCGCCCATTCATTAGCCCGCGAAGGTTATCACTTTTCACCGACATCGAGAGGCATTTGACCAAAGGTGGATTCATCTTGGGATGAGTTACGGTGTGGATCATGGTCAGATTCCAGATCAATGTTCGGCGCGTGTGCGTACACATGAATCCCTCCCACCGGCTCAAAGTGAGGGGGACTACAACACGTCGTGAACCTCTGTGCAGGGCATTTCCGGTTTGCGAAGCATGTGCCACATCAAAGTTGTGCAGTGGGTATTCAAACATCACACAACACCTCTTTGGGCATGCAGGTGGTGGTTGTCCTAGGACACTCACTCGCGTGTGACGCTTTATGTGGGCCCGTGAGGTCGTCGTCCATCACTTTGACCTACAACAAGAGATGTTAATTTGACCAACAAGGATGATTCTTTTTGGTTTGTGTTACGGTAGGAGTATATAGTCCGCGTCGAAGAGGGGGAGAGGGGACCAGCATACACTACGCGTCATGAACCTCGCTCCGTGTGGGGACTTTCCTGTTTCCGAGGCAGGTACCACATGAAAGTTGTGCATTGGGTACTCAAACATCACACAACACCTCTTTGGGCCACATGCAGGCGGTGGTTGTCCTACAGGACACTCACTCGCGTGCGACGCTTCCATCTATGGGCCCGCGAGGTCGTCGTCCATCACTTCAACCCAACGAGAGAGGTTAATTTGACCGACAAGGAAGATTCTTTTTGGTTTGTGTTACGGTAGGAATATATAGTACGCGTCGAAGAGGGGGATGGGACCAGCATATACTACGCGTCATGAACCTCGCTCTGTGTGGGGACTTTACGGTTTTCGAGGCAGGTGCCACATCAAAGTTGTACATTTTGGGTATTCAAACATCACAACAACCACACACCTCCATACGTACATATGTTTTGGCCCACATGCAAGCGATGGCGGACGTCCTCTGGCACTCACTCACGTGGTTATTGGCGATATCGATGCTTTCCATCTGTGGGCCCACTTGGTCCATCACTTTGACCGGCAGCGAGAGAGGTTAATTTGACTTAGAGGGGATTAATTTTTGGTTTGTCTTACGGTATAGGTCATGCTATGAGATTGCATAATATGGTTTGAGCGCATGCATGTGTACTCATGCATGAATCCCTCCCACCGGATCGAAGTGGGGGGGCAGCACACGACGCGTCATGAACCGATCTCGCTCTATGTGGGGACTGTACGATTTTTGACGTGGGCGCCACATCAATGTTGTGCATGGTATTCAAACATGCATGCATCACCTCCATATACATATGTTTGGGACATATGCATGCAGTGGTTGTCTTCGGACAGTACTCTCCCTCGCGTGGTTATCGGCGGCAAGCCTATATATTCATGGGCCCGCGTGGACGTCCATCACTTCGACCGGCAACGAGAGAGGTTACCAGGGTGGATTCTTCTTCTTTGGTTCGTGTTACCGTGTAGTAGGTCATCGTGAGATTCCAGACCTAAGTTTGAGCGCATGCATACGCTTGAATCCCCGTCACCGGGTCGAAGTGGGGTGACATACATAGTATGCGTCATGGACCCTCGCTCCGTGTGGGGACTTTCCGGTTCCAAAGCACAGTACCGTGCCACATCAAAGTTGTGCATTGGGTATTCAAACACACCACACAACACTTCCATACATATGTTTGGGCCACATGCAGGCAGTGATTGTCTTTGGGCACTGCTCCCTTGCGTGGTTATTGGCGAGCTAGCCCATCTGTGGGGTCACGTGGATGTCCATCACTTTGACCAACAACAAGAGAGAGGTTATACGACCAAGGTGGATTCTTCTTGGTCCGTGTTACACTACGTCTTGGTGAGATGCCCTCTCCCACCGACTCAAAGTGTGTGTGGGGGGGGTGGGGTGGGGTACTTCGCACTTCCTGAACCTCCGTGTGGGGTCGGGGATGTCTGGTTAATTTGCGAGGAACATGTGCCACATCAAAGTTGTGAATTGGGTATTTAAATATCACACCACCCTTTTCATACATATAGTTGGGCCACTCACAGGTGGTCCGTATGTGGTCTCACCCACCTCGTGCCACAAGCACACATTTGTGGGTCCGCACACGGTCCACCTTTGACCGGAAGCGAAAGGGGGGTTTGACCATGATGGACTCCTATAGGTTTAGTGTTACGGTAGGGTGTGATATGTCAGACCTAGCTATTTGGGGGCATGTATTCATAGCTAGGATTCCCCTCCTGCCGACATGAAGTGGGGGGGTGGCGGACTAGCAATAATGTGCGCTTTGTGAGACAGGTGCCACATCAAAGTTGTGCATTGGGTATTTGAACATCAAACCAGCCTTTTCATACATATATTTGTTCCACATGCAAGTGTGTTCGTGTTCTGACCCTTTCCCATGTTTTTTTGGCCACGCAACACACACGGTTCCCTCAGACTACCCGTGTGCCACGCCCGTGCCCCTGTCACCCATATCATCACAGTAGATTGGGCTCCACGAGGCTTCCCTCGCAATCTCAAAAATATCTACCCGCCTGGAGGGTTTTTCTATTTGATAGCACACGATTATTATGTTTCGACCATGTGCGATGCCGTTTGCCCCCGCCCCCCGCTCTCGCCTGCATCCCTCAAAAATATCTACCCGCGTGGAGGGTTTTTCTGTTTGATAGCACACGGTTATTATGTTCCGACCGTGTGCGATGTTGTTCGCTCCCGCTCCCGCCTGCATCTCTCAAAAATATCTAGCTGCCTTGAGGGTTTTTCTGTTTGATAGCACACGGTTGTTATGTTTGGACCGTGTGCGATGTTTGTTGCTCAATCCCTTCATCCAAATTTTCAGTAGCCCCGGCATTTTACTCCCGCCTAGTAAAATTTTCAGTACCCGCGTCATTTCCTCAAACACCACCTTGGCCTCCCCCTCCACACACACACACCCCAAAAACTCTGCACACGCACACACACACACACACACCACCCCTCGCTCGCTCGAAACCCTAGCAAGGTCGCCGCCGCCGCCGCACCGCCTCCATCGTTAACATCTGCCGGTTTGCCCGTGCAGGTTACCCACCGATCTCCTTACCCTTGCCGCCCTGAGTTTCTTAGATGACGCCTGCCAAACGCCCCCTTTCCCACAGATCCCCATCCCCATCCCCCTCCCCCACTCCAGAGCGTTGCAGCCTAAGCCCGGCTACGCTTCCCGTGGAGCTCCAGGAGCTAATGGCCCAAAAGAGGTTTATCGCGGCCTCTCCGCCCGACGTCGGTGAGGTGGCCGCCGAGGAAGCTGACGACGATTACTGGCCGCGGGCTCTCAATCAGCGGGCTAGAGTATGCTGGCATGTCACGGATGCCGGCTACGACATCGAGGTCGTCGACAGCGACGGCCTGACGTGGGCTATGTCACAGGTTAAGTGGCCCACCCCCAACCCCTCAGGTTCAACCGCCGTCGATCTCATCCATGGCCCCGCCGCTGATCTCCTCTGGCTCGCTGTCAAGAATTTACCATCCTACATCGCCATCGAGCCCCTTTTGTCATTTCTGAAGGGCACGTTCTGCGACGCTGGCTTGGGATCCTCAGCTGCCAAGTCAGACCTCATCGACGGCGACCACGAGGAGGGCACCCTCTCCGCCTCTTCCAAGGGGAAAGAGCACATCTGCGACATCAGGGAGGGCACCCTACAGCCATGCTCTTCCAAGGGGAAGGAGCCCATCTGCGACAACATGGAGCGCACCCAGAGTCCGTGCTCTTCCCATGCGAAGGAGCCCATCTGTGACAAGTGAGGAAACCCATGATTTGTTTTGCCATGCCTCTTCACAGGGAGGAACCCATGATTTGTTTTGTCGAGCCCCTTTTGTAGTGAGAATATGTCCAGTTTTAATTGCTATGTTTGGTTGTTTGCGGTATGCCTTGTTTATTTCAGTTATTCACAGTGTGATGCTCCATATGTGCAACTATTTACTGTGCAGTACAATTTCATCAATACCAGTTTCAACAATACCAATTTGAATGACTATATTTGCTTGCTGTTAAGCCTGTTATAGCTAGCATATGCCTCTTTTAACGTTTTTTGGTTGTTCGGTTGTTTGTAGTTAGCATATGTCCAGTTTCAATTGCTATCTTTGGTTGTTAGTAGTATGCCTTGTTTATTTCAGTTATTCACAAAGTGATGTTCTATATGTGCAAGTATGAACTGTGCAGTTCAATTTCATCAATACCAGTTTCAATAATACCAATATGAATGACTATTTGGTTGTTGTTAAGCCTGTTGTAGCGAGCATATGCCTCTTTTAACGGTTTTTGGTTGTTTGGTTGTTTGTAGTTAGCATATGTCCAGTTTCAATTGCTATCTTTGGTTGTTCTTAGTATGCCTTGTTTATTTCAGTTATTCACAAAGTGATGTTCTATATGTGCAAGTATGAACTTTGCAGTTCAATTTCATCAATACCAGTTTCAACAATACCAATATGAATGACTATTTGCTTGCTGTTAAGCCTGTTGTACTAAGCATATGCCTCTTTTAGCGGTTTTTGGTTGTTCAATTGTTTGTAGTTAGCATATGTTCAGTTCCAATTGCTATCTTTGGTAGTTCGTAATATGCCTTTTTATTTCAGTTATTCACAATGTGATGTTCTATATGTGCAAGTATGAACTGTGCAGTTAACACACCTTTCCACTTCTTGTTTTGCTTAACTAGCGTGCTTAAACCTGCACACTGAAGCTATCATTTGGAGATTATGTTGTCTACCATGGATATATTTGGTTAATGTTTAGCCTGTTGTGCTTAACATGACTTTCGATGTACTTACACAGGACAATATTGGGAACGACTGTTGTTTTCCATCGAGGTTAGTTTCATCCCATGGCTTATATATACTCATTGTTCAGGATATCGGTAGCTGGTACCATATAGGCCGGGGGCTGATAAGGGATTAATCGGCGAATCGGACATTTAACTGAATATATCTGTAACCCATTTATCGGTAGGTTAACTAGGGCCATATCTAATATATCTGAGGCTACATAGCAACATGCATTGTACTGAATGTCTAAATATGCAATCCTAGGCTACATAGCAACAAGGAAGAGTGTTACCTTAATGTTCTGATGATGTCTAGATATACATAGAAGAGCAACAACAGCAACAACATAGCAGCAGTTAACTGCAGTTAATCGGCCGATATTTGTAACAATGTAATAAACTCCCTCCGCCCCATAATATAAGATGTTAATTCATCTAATATGTGAGTATATTGGATGTGATAAGATCTTATATAATGGGACGGAGGGAGTGTTGTACTACATCATTGTGCAATTATTGTTTAGCTTCTAATATTAACTTGGTGCTTTTAGGTACATATGTCATTGGTAAAGATCCGCGCTTCGACCCTTTTTGTGTATGGGGCAATGAGATATTCATGAACCATCATCAAGTGAGGAAACCGATAAAGATTGTTAGTAAAATGGGTCAAAAGATGGCAATTAAACTATTTGTTTACACTTTATCCAAGACAATAGTGAACTGCAGGATGGTAAGTAAGAACTCTGCAGCCTTCTTTATACTACCCATAATGAGTTGTGTTAGATGACAATGTCTGAATATTTTCCCTTTGCAGTGGTTCCCAAAGCAGTTTACTCAAGATTACCTCTCAAACTACATGATTGGTGGGCATGCAAAGGTTAAAGTATTTCTACCAGAACACAATGACTATCTAGATGTCGTCATGAAGACAGTGAAGGATGGGCGGTCGGCCATCACAAGGGGTTGGACTAGAGTCGTGCGTGCCTTCTGCATGGAGGAGGGCACAATATGGGCATTCCGCTTCACCTTGTTCAGCAACCCGAATGTCTTTCGCCTCTTTCTTTACCATCTTTAATAGTACAAATATACAACCCTAGTTCATCATTCTTTATTTGGTGCATATGTAATTCTTTTTTTTATGTAACTCTTGAACATATGTACCTATGAATCGAATAATGCATTGGTTGTTGAACCTGATGGATATGAATAAAGTTATAGGCGACTTTCAAATTCAAATTCGGTACAATTTTAAATAGCAGTGATTAAATTAGGGTGAAAATACGCTCTGCAGGTCATTACGGCGCACACGGTCTGTAAAGCACATCGTGTGTGATATACATCATAATCCGACACGGTTCACAGAGAGGAGACGTGTGCGACCATGCACACAGTTGCCGTTTGCAAAGCGTGTGTGATGTCAGACAATATCACAAACGGTGAGAGCAAACTAAATGTTTGTGATAGTCGCCTTATCGTACACGCTTTACAATCATGAATTGTTTCTGATGTCATACGCATCGTAAACATTTGCACCACAGAATAGCGTGTGTGATAGTTATCCTGTACGACACTGGTACAACAGTCCGATGTTTCGTAATCCTATCCGACACTCATACGATGATTAACTAATCTTCTTGATTATATATCGCATACGGTTCGGGAGAAGTGAATGTGTGTGATAGTCTCCTTATCATACACGTTTTACAATCGTGAACTGTTTGTGATGGGGCGCGCATCGTAAACGTTGCACCACAGAAACCGAGTGCGATGGTAATGCGAGCACACACAAGTAGCAAGGATGGAGCGTTTGGGATATTCGATAGATCACAAACAGTTGTGTGATGAATCGCGTTTGGGATAGATCGGGCATCGCATATGCTTAGTTCCGCAAAACGTATGCTTGCGTGCTCCCTATCGCCGACGGTTTCTGGGTCGTGTGGGAAGACCCCCCCCCATCGCACACACAGGCAAGGCGACGGTTTAAAACTCCATCGCGGAAAGGGGGTAAAAACCATTTTTATAGCAGGTCGCTGCACCAGCGTTCCTCAGAATCCATTTCCTTCCCAATGAATGCACGAGCTCTGCTGGAACTGCCTTTCTTGCGAGATGAAGACTTTGAGGATTTCTTCTTTTTGCCATCGGAGTCATCATCCCTGCTCTTCTTCTTCTTATTTTGCCATAGAGGGCAGTCGGCGATGTAGTGGCTTGGCTTCTTGCATTTGTGACAGGTTCTCTTGTTGTAGTCTCGAGCAGACGCTTCTCCAGTGTTCTTCGAGTCATACTTTGAAGACTTTCCAAAGCGGTTTTTCTTGGAAAACTTCTAGAACTTCTTCACAAGCATTGCCAGTTCTCTGCCAATTTCCTCAGCACCATCAGAACTGCTCTCATATTCCTCTTCTTCTTCAGATGAAGAAATCGCCTTGGCTTTTGCTTTTGCCTTCAGAGCGCGAGGACGACCATAGATGGGACCATACATATCTCTCTTCTCAGCTTGCTGAAATTCATGAGTATTGAGCCTTTCAAGAATATCAGCCGGGTCAAGTGACTTGTAGTCAGGGCGCTCTTGAATCATCAATGCCAAGGTGTCAAAGGAACTATCCAGAGACCTCAGCAATTTCTTCACCACCTCATGATCGGTGATGTCAGCAGCACCAAGAGCTTGAAGCTCATTGGAGATATCAGTAAGGCGGTCGAAGGTTTGCTGCACATTCTCATTGTCGAGCCTCTTGAAGCAATTGAAGAGATTGCGAAGAACGTCAACTCGGGAATCACGTTGAGTGGAGACCCCCTCGTTGACCTTGGAAAGCCTATCCCAGATAAGCTTCGAAGTTTCCAAAGCACTCACTCTACCATACTGTCCTTTGTTCAGATGTCCACATATGATATTCTTCCCTTGAGAGTCGAGTTGCTTGAATCTCTTCACGTCAGTGGCGTTGATGCTTGGAGCCACGGTAGGTACTCCATTCTCGACGACGAACCAGAGATCGTTATCAATTGCCTCAAGATGCATGCGCATCTTGTTCTTCCAGTAGGGATAGTCCGTGCCATCGAAGATGGGGCACGCAGTGGATACCTTGATCATACCTGCGGTTGACATAACTAAAACTCCAGGTGGTTAAACCAAAATCACACAGAACAAGGGAGTACCTTGCTCTGATTCCAATTGAAAGCGCAGGTTTACTCCCAGAGGGGGGTGAATGGGAGATTTTTAGAAATTCGTCAAACTCCGAAGATTTTGACGAAAATCAGAGTGACGAAATAGAAACAGAGGCGAAACTAGATCGACACAGATACAAGTAGCATGCATATAAAATACATACAAGTGAAGAACATGTAATCATACAGGCAGGCATGCATGAGGAAGATGAACTGAAGAAATGAAAAACTGCATGATGAAAGTCTTCAGTCCAAATTCTTCAGAAATGTAAGACACAAGTTCTTCAGCAGCGGAATAGCGTAAAGGTAAAGGGTGAGGAATTTGAAACCAGTTGGGCTCGATGAAGACACAGCGATTTGGTAGACCAGTTCCATTTGCTGTATCAACTGTACGTCTGGTTGAGGCGGCTGAGTCTTACCTTGGAGGACACTTAGTCCTCACCGTATTCCTCTTGAGCTAAGGTCACTTAGACCTCGCCCAATCACTCGTGGTAAGTCTTCAAGGTAGACTTCCAAAACCTTCA
The DNA here is from genome assembly GCA_039707655.1 of Elymus sibiricus. NCBI lineage: Eukaryota > Viridiplantae > Streptophyta > Magnoliopsida > Poales > Poaceae > Elymus > Elymus sibiricus. The sequence goes on from CM077664.1 coordinate 163,258,829, forward strand.
CAGACTTGTTCACCGGCACGCCACAATTACTATTAGGTGCTCAGAACATGACGCCTAACCATCTGGAAGAATGACAGTCTTCAAAGGTAACAAGCGTCGGATCACACAGATCAACTTCTTCAGTGATGCTCAATCACTTTGGCTCTGGTTGGGTTTTTCCTCACTTGGGTTCTCACAAAGTCGTCAGAGGAAGGGTTGCTCTCAAATGACAAGTGTCAATCTCTCTCTAGAGCAGCCAACCAACTAGTGGTTGTGAGGGGTGGCTATTTATAGCCAGGGGCAACCCGACATGAAATGTCATTAATGCCCTTCTCAGACATGACCGTTGTCAGGATAAGAATCCACCCGACAGCTGGCACGCGGCGCAGCAACGGTCAAAAAATTGAACTCTCAATTTCATCGGGGCACTCAATTTCCTCACGATAGGCAGATCGCACTGGTGAAATCCTAACTCCTCAGCCTGACCTAATTCATCAATGACTAGATGAACTGCGTCACCATCGCTAGCAAATTCGTCAGCTGTTCCGGAGATTTCCAATTGCTTCACTCGAAGCGGCTGTAGTGTGTATAGGTTTGAGCATCGCTTTGAAGTGTGATAAATGTTTCACCTAGACCCCCTTTAACAGTACGGTTTTTCCTATGACTCAAATAAGAAGAAAAAGAAACTATGAAAACAAAGTCTTCAAGCTTCAAAGTCTTCACATCAATTTCTTCAAAGGCCGCACCAATTCTTCACTTGAAGAAATACATTTTTAGGGGTCGACTTCCGTGGGTTAAACCAAGTCTTCAGGGACTATTTCACCTGTGTATACTCACAAACACATTAGTCCCATAACCTATTTGTCTTCAATACTCCAAAACCACTAAGGGGGCACTTGATGCACTTACAGATGTTGTGCAGACACAGCAAATCACATCGCACACGGACTAAACTACAGAACCCGTCGGTGATGATTTCATCAATCGCTGACAATTGTATACCAGCAAGCATTTGCCCACAACACACATCGCTTATTAGCAGGAATTTTCTGTGTTATTATCGGTCTTCCCACACAATTCTGATTACTAACCTGTTTGCCGGGTATCACACACATCTTGTTAAGCTGAATCATTTGTGTTTATTTTGGCTTATCGCAAACAGTTCATCCGAGTGACCTGTATGCCGCCTATCGCACACACCTTGATCTAGCTAACCGTTTCTGTTGTTTTGGCTCATCGCAAACAGTTCATCCGAGTGACATGTATGCCGTCTATCGCACACACCTTGATCTGGCTAACCGTTTCTGTTGATTTGGCTCATCGCAAACAGTTCATCCGAGTGACCTGTATGCCGTCTATCGCACACACCTTGATCTGGCTGACCGTTTCTGTTGTCTGGGCTCATCGCAAACAGTTTGTATGGACCAACTGTATGCCACTCATCACACACGCAAATCTTTTCTGAATCGTGCTTGATGGATCCTCCATCGCACACAGTTCGTTTTATTGGTGACGGTTTTATTACGATACCGTTTGTGATTCATGCATCGCACACAGTTTAGTCGATTGGTCTCCTATACATGTGTCGCATTAGGACCATCCTGCAGTAGTCTTAGTGTCAACTTGATTTTGATCTGTTCAAATGGTGGAATTAATACTCTTGCAAAAGCTCAGTATAAACCTCTGACTTCAAGGGCGCCTTCCTCTCTTGGGTTCTATAACTCAGGGTCGCCTCTGGGGAAAAATGCGAGAATCCTTTCTGCTCCTTTACCGGATCACTAAAGGGAGTGATCAGCAGTCCGCCGCACGGCGTTCCTTCTGCACACGCGGATACTATTAGAGGCGGTGCACTTGTACCGCTCCGGCGAACCTGTATGTGGGATCCGACAACCGGTTGTTCGAGGGAGATCGACCAGGAGGAGACGATTCATGACGCGCTGCCCCAACTCTTCCTCCGTCGCTCAGCACTTCGCATCTAGTGGTATTGATCTTGTGATCCATCTTAGAATGTGCCTGGTTGATCTACGCGTAGGAAAATTTTATATTACAGTCGATGTACCTAGCGTGGCCCAACAGTATCATATACTAGTATCATGCATATGATGCTAGTGTATGATACTACCTCGACACTGCATAGTATCATAGACATCATAGTGATCTCATTTATTGCCATGCCTGACACATACTAGTACATCATTTAATATGATACGATATCATATCATATCATATCAGATCATATCATAGTACTCATTTAATTGTGTGTCATCTCAGCAAAATGCCTAGTTGGCATGCATGATACTACCTATGATACTCCCATTGTGACCAGCCTAACGGGGCAGACGGGAGAGAGAAGTGAGATCGACGGGGCAGACAAGAGAGAGGGGGGAGATCGACAAGGAAGCAACAGTGGAGACTTGGTGGCAACTAGAGTAGCTTAGAGAGGAGTAACAAAGGAACATCTTGATTTCCCTCACTCCTACGTGAATCTTAACTTGAAGACATTAGGCGGTTTAGACATAGAGACTCATAGCGACTTAGATTTAGCAAACTGTATCCTATCATTTCTGTTCTAATCCTGGGATCTCCATCTTGGAGCTTTCCCATAATAATTGGGACATGGGACTTCGGCATGTGCTTTCTCCTGAAGAGTTGGTGGATTGGCATCGCCTTGCTGCTATCATCCCCTTGCTCTTAGAGTCAGCTGACGCGGTGTCTTGGCCTCATTTTGCTTCGGGTCGCTTTAAATCTCTGTACTCCAGACTGATTGTGGGGACTCCTACTTCCAAGTTTAAAGATGTGTGGCGAGTCAGAGTTCCATTCAAAATTAAGATCTTTATGTGGGCTATTCACAGTCGATTGGCTTCGGCAGATCAAATTCGTAAACGTAATGGACCTGGCTCTGTGCTTTGTGTGCTTCGCTTGAAGATTCTAACCATATTTTCTTTAGTTGTGACTTGACCATCCTGATTTGGAGTTGCATCTGGTCGTGGCTAGGTGTTGGCACCTTCTTCTTTTGGCGAGCTCCATTCTTTGTCTTCGCATTTGTCGGGGCAAAATACGCTTGTTTTGGTTTGGTTTTTATGCGATGTGTTTGGTTCTTTGGACCACCGAAAATAAGTTTACTATTGATCATGTTTTTCCTAATAAACCTGCTGACTGTTTGTTCAAATTGCCATCCTTCCTTCAGCAGTGGAAATTATTGACTAAGGAGTCTTGATTGTGACACGACGGAGCTGCTGATCGCGCTTGTTCGTGAAATAGCGCTTTCCCTCTCCAAGCAAGATCCAGCTGCTCTAAGTTATCTTAGCTGATTTAGTTCTGTCGGCCTTTTGGGCGTAGGTAGCTGGCCTGCGTGCCTCTAAAACTTGGACGCATCTAGCGAGCAGCCGGCCGCTCGCTAGCGCTTCAAAGCAGCCTTCCTCTTTTAGTAAGTTGTTGTCCCCATCAAACAAATTAGGAAAGGTTCTGTCCTATTGGCTAGGAAAAGCATCATGCAACGTGTTTTGAAAGAAAGATTAGAAAACACCCATGGGACATGCGTGAACGCATTTAATTTGGAGTTCAACTTCTTTTAAAATGTCATAACTTTTGAACCGAATATCGAAATTAAGATCCGCTTTCACCGTAGGATTCCTCGCGACGTCCTCTTCGAAACTAGATCATGTATGCGTCTGTTTCGACAAACTTTTTGTGTGCAATTTAGGCACCGTTTGGTGCAACTGTCTAGCCGTCGATGTGCAACTTTCTCCCGACTCGTGGACGTGCAGTTTTCACTCATGCGAACATATGTGAATGCATTTAATCCGCTTTCACCATTGGATCCCGCGCGACGTGCTCTTCGAACTAGATCTCACATGGGTATGTTTCGACAAAATTTATTGTGTGCAATTTAGTCCCTATTAGGTGCAACTGCGTAGTAGTCGATGTGCAACTATCTGAGAGTCGATGTGCAGCTTTCCCCGTACCCATGGACGTGCAGTTTTCACTGATGGCACCTCCACCCCAGCCTACCCTCTAACAGTGAGATGTGCAATTTCGTCTGTTTCCCATGCCAACTGCCTACTAGTTGATGTGCAACTTTTCCTCTGCCCGTGGATGTGCGGATTTCACTATTTTGCTGCCTCGGCCAACTGCCTAACAGTGGATGTGCAACTTCGGATGCTTCCCCGGCCAACTGCCTAATAGTGATGTGCAACTTTCCCCCGTACCCCGTGGATGTGTAGTTTTCCCTGTTAGAACCCCGTCTGAACCACCCCTGCTAGTGAGATGTGCAACTTTAGCGCCCCATCTGTATGCATCTTTTCAGTACCCCATGGATGTGCAATTTTCACCATCCAACTATCCCTGCCAGTGAGATGTGCAACTTTGTCTGTTGCCCGGCCAACTGCCTAGCAGACTATGTGCAACTCCATATGTTGTCCCCGCCAACTGAAACTACACATCCACAAGTAAAAAAATTCGTCGAAATATACCTATGTGAGATCTATTTTCAAAGATATCGTCGTAAGAATTCCAACGGTGAAAACGGATCTGAATACGGACACACGGTTTAAAAGATATGACTTTTTAAAAATTTAAAAACCCGAAATAAATGCACGTAGATCTGGTTTCTCTAAATCAAAGTGACTAATGTGAACACATTTAATGCCACAGCGCAGACAAAACTTTGTGAGGGCGGCCGCTCGCTTCGCGCACGATTAGGTAATTGCCCTAAAACTTTTGTCTAGTCGCTCTCTATTATCTTAGTTGGTTTAGTTCTGCCTTTAAAACTTCTGTCTGGTCGTTCTCTGTTATCTTAGCTGGTTTAGTTCTGTTCGGCCTTTTGGGCGTTAGGTAGCTAGCTGGCCTGCGTGCCTAAAACTTTTGTCTGGTCGTTTGATTTTGCGTGCCTCTAAAACTTCTGTCTGGTCGTTTGATTTGCCTGCAGCTATTGCAGTGTAACCGGTGAACTTATGTGTGGTCAACTGTAAGCTGATGATTGTTTGTTAGCTCGGATTCTGTCTGGTGGCTTTATTTATAAAGGTCGGGTGTATGGCTTTCTCTAAAAAAATGCTTTGCTATTCTTTAGACTCGTTGACTGTACAACAGTTTCATCCTATCACTCTCTACAAGCACCAAGGGGTTGCAGAAATTGCTGGCTTTGTACATGGAACATCTAAGACATCAGCTGAACAAAAAGAAACGATTAAGCGAGCCAACTACTGCACGCATCATGTCCGGGGTTGTGGGGGATGTGGAGGTCTTGGCAACACCAAGATGGCCAGATCTTCCTTCAATTTTACAGGTAGGGGAGGCATCTGCCTCATTATATCCGGGGCATTGCTTACCCTGCAATATAAAAAGGATCTAGTTGTTACGTTATTGCAGTTTCACTGGATATGCAAAGATCATATAAGACCAATAGTACTTTTGGATGACACGGCAGAAAGCGATATGTTCTTTCTAATGACTTAACACAGCGTGTCCTTGACATAATACGGCGAATAAAAGAACTGCCAACTGTATCCCCAAAGAGGAACAAAACATACTAATGATGAAACTATACCACATAGATTCAGAACCGAAGGTAAGGCCAACATGCTTACAGTCCGTGAAAACTAAAAACATGTTGATGCACTTTTTTCCTGAGTTTTCTTTTTCAGTTTAGCAAAGAAAAAACAATCTTATATGAACATAAAACTTTGTACTAACTTTAGTACAAAGTTATACTAAACTTGAGACACTTATTTTGAGAAGGAGGGAGTAGTTAATAAGCACCCCAAGCTTTTCCATGCGTGCTGAAATATATTTATTATAGTACAGGTACTCAGGAGATATTAGAATAAGCTAGTTGCAGAAACTTACTGTCCCAGGACTGTTACTATATTATCCCTAGTTTCACATAAAAGAGAGAGGTTATCTTGTACCTGCAAAAATGTTTGATTGTAAATAACATGACAAATGTCAAATGAACACCTATAATATCAGTAAGAAATTAATACAATCCATCATATTTCATATGATAAATATTTGGAACAAATTACTACATATTTCAACTAGACACCCCTTTCGCCAATGTAAGCATCTTGAAATGGATATTGCTTTATTCTACAGTTCATGTGGATACTGCAGAGGCTTTCCTTATATATGTTATATTATCAGACACATGATTGATCATTTCTCCTAGAGACTTTGCACGATATCCATGTGGATAACATATTCACAATTCGAAGGCACAGCTGAAAAACTGTAACTTCAGTGACCTTGCAATTTAATCCACAACCAATAGACCAAAACAGACATATTTGTTATTGATAAGATCTTACTTGTCAGAGCTGAATACCAAGACCTGGAACTTTAACATAGAAGATAGGAAATACCTGCATGTTTGAAATATTTGTATAGATTTGATTTAACAAGTGTGCATTGCGCTCCAGAAGTTTTCCAGTTGGACCACCAATTGCTGCAATGATATTTACTGATAAGAAAAGGCAGATCGCAAGTAATATCCTAAGAAAATAGTAAACACACTTTCTTAACCATTGTTTAGGATATTAACAACGTTAAAAAGATCATTCAGAAGCCAAGACAGTATTAAGAAAGGTCTTACCAGGCCGTACATAAAAACTGCAGAGGACCCCCCCCCCCCCCCCCCCCCCACCACACACACACAGAAAAAGTAGTAAATACAAATGAAATATGCATAATTCGCAATTCAACAAAATACTAACCTTTGTATGATTCAGCATCAGTATCTATAGGGAGAACAGGAAGGGAATATGGAGGGACACTGGGTCGTATCAAGTGAGCAGGCCCTCTTGTTGAAGAATCCGTAACTCTTTCCTACAATTTGACAGAAAAAACAAAATCATGGCAGACATTATCTAGCTGAGAATTTTCTCTAGTTGTAAGCAATCCTAAAATTTCACATCCTAATATGACTGTGTCTGCATAAATCAACTACTGACTTCCTTCGGAAGTTAAATTTGAATATTGCTCGATGGAATCAATAATGCAAATAATCAGAAGAAAAAATAATTAAATGAGAGCCATCAAAGAGGAAGGTACGCCAGATAACTGACAACCTTGTTTTCTTTGCTTTTCTTAACCGACAACTCTTCCTTCCTTTTCTTGTTGTTCTCCTTGCTCTGCATCAGAAATATATGTTGATTACTTCATTCATTCCAATTTGTTAAGCAGCAAAATCCCGCGCATATAACACAAGGAACAGTGAGAAACAAAACTATCAAAAATCCACCAGTAGGGGAGCTATCATCGGTGGTGGTTGATGTTGATGGTTGCAGCTGCATGCTTTAGTTCGGACTTTCGGAGGTTGCTTTTCTTTTCTTTGTATGTGTGTGTTGGTGTTGGCTGTGTGCATCCTAGTTGTGCAGAGGCCGGGTGTGTGTTCATGGTGTTAGTATTTTCTTGTTGCGACATTATGAATCAATAAAATCCACCCTTTATAAAAAAATCAACCAAGCATGATTATCTTTTGATGGCAATCCAAAAACACTTATCCAATTGATTGAAAGGTTCCATCTCCTAGAGGATACTGATTTTAAATACGGCATGAGACTCGTGGTGATGATGCAGTGAGTAGCTCAGTAGTTTTAATGATTTGCACTACTGAAGATGCTGGTTATGATCTAGAACAACGATACATCAGATAATTGAGATACGTGCTCAATATTGTCATGGCAGTAGAGATAATTCATTCTTGATATCAGTCGAATGGAAAATGAGTCTGGTACACAGGGAATCCTAACATGGTGGTTCGGTCGAAAAGAGAAGAATAATTTGGAGTTAAACAAGGAATAAAAGGTGTCACCGTGCCAGCGAAATGGGAACGAGCAAGATAAAAGACTAACATCAGTTAATAAAGAAACTCCAATTTTCTCAATCAAAAGGATGTATTTCCTTCATGTATTTGTACGATGCAAAATGTGCAAGATATATTACTTGGTAAAACGAAAATAGAAGCTCAGGTGCAAAGAAGTCATAATCACAGCTTTTGTATACTGAGGAACTAAGAGAAAAGAGAGTGAGACAAGAAAGCGGTTTCATGCACATCATGCACAAGAAAACTGGTTGTTGTAAATGTAATGGCTTAGCAAGCACAAAGGGCTAAGCATCCAACTTACAGCCATCCATGTGCAACGAAGGGCAACATCTCGCACCGTCTTATTGGGCAGACCCAATGCAATTTTTGCATACCGAACTATAGTTGAATCAAGCGCATACCTGCAATAGTTGTAGAACCACAAAATATGAGGGATCCATGTAATCTTGTTAGAGCATCTCTACCAGATCTCCTATCTTATAATGCCAAAACATATCCCCTATCCCAGAAAGTTAATACTTTTTAGAGGATTAAAGTTTTCTTCATCTAGCAGATCCCCTAAACTTAATCAGTCAAAAAAAAATCTTTTGCGAATTCATCCAACCGTTTTCAAACTTATCACAACATATTAATTCAAAACTTGAGAATTCAAGTACACAAAATTCAAATACATATCAAATTATATGTTCTCAAAGTTAAACATTCAAATTCAAACACAACATACGATCCAAATGAACTAAGAATCCAAATAAGCATGATAAAAGCACAAAAATCAAGTGCTATGAAGTCGCCAATGGTGCTCAATAAGATCTTCTTGAAGTTGGTTGTGAGCTTCTCAGTTCTCAATCCTTCGGTGTGCTTGGAGGATGATTCGATCTTGTTTGGGTTATGTTCTGGCTCCACCTGAACACCATTGTAGAGATACCGAAGGTCCTCCAAGTCCTCTCTCTCATCCTCGATGATTATGCTGTGCAAAATAACACATGCTGTCATGATCTGCCACAGGGTCTGAGGCTGCCCATACTCAGCAGGGCCACTGGCAATCACAAAGCGTATTTGAAGCACACCAAAAGCTCTCTCAACATCCTTTCTAGCAAATTCTTCGCACATTGCGAAGTGAGATTTCTTGTTGCCTTTAGGACGGTGGATTGTCTTCACAAATGTGGCCCATAGGGGATAGATGCCATCGGCAAGGTAGTAACCCATGTTGTTGCAAGGTGGATTGTCACCGGCAACAAGCCTTGCAAAAATAGGAGATCACTGGAGGACATTGAGATCATTGTGAGAGTCAGGCATCCCGAAGTATGTGCACCAAATCCATACATCATGCGATGCAACTGCCTCAAGAATGATGGTTGGATCATGCCAACGCCCTCTGTACCGACCTTGCCATGCCACAGGACAATTATTCCATGTCCAATTCATACTGTCAATGGATCCAGCATCCATGGCCAACCGCTCTCTTCATTTTCTGCCATGAACCTCTCAGTATCTTCATCAGTGGGAGCCCTCAAGTACACCGGTCCATAGATCTAGATCACAGCTTTGCAGAATCGTCTCACAAACTCGAGGAGATCTTCCCCAATGCGAACATAGTCATCGATAGCATCGGCTGGGCATCCATAAGCAAGGGCTCGCACAACTGCTGTAATCTTCAACAATAGACATCACTTGATGTTCCCGTTGCATTCCTTCTCAGTTGAAACCAAGGATCATGTTTCTCCACAGCTTTTGCAATGTTGTTGAAGAGATCCCAGCGCATGCGGAATCGGCGCCGAAAATAGTAAGGGGGATATACTGCATTCGGCGCAAAGTAATCCCTCACAAGACCATCATGACCCATGATGCTATCTTCAAGAAACATCCTTCGACCAATCTGAGAACCACGCCTCGGTCTCCTAAAATCCTCCTCCATAGCGACCACAGAAGCCACCAACTCGAATTCATCTTCTTCTTCCTCCCCTGACGATGAATCATCAAAGATCATCTCCCACAACCTCTTCATCTGCACATTGGAGAGTTTCATGATCCATTTGAGACCTTTCTTCGATGAAAAACATGAAAAAATGGAGAGAGAAACCATGGAGGCAAGAGACGGCGACTGGCGATGGAGCTCCGACTAGGACCGAACGGAGGCGGAGGACACTGGCGACGGTGCCTAGCAGGCTACAGAGGCGATTGCCAGGCATGGAGGCGACAAACGGGGCCAGACGGCGGTCAACTTCACCGGTTCCGACGCAGTCGACCAGCTAGGGCTTGCGCTTGACCTTCCTATGCCATCTCGAACGTAGGGCGGTTCGATTCCCGGCGAAAACAGACCTCGGCGGCGACCGGGCGGAGCTACATGACGGCGGCCAGCGAAAATGTTGATTCCGATGCCAACGAGTGAGGAGAAGGTGAGGGAGAGGGTGATGGGGCTGCAGGCTGGTGGCGCGGTACGGTTCCATCGTTGGGGGGTCGACAGAGGCAATGGGGCGGCGAGGGGTGGGGCGAGGCATGTTGGTGCCGCCGAGAGGAAGGTCGGGCGGCCGCCTAAATTTACTGAGAAGTTGCGTCTACAAAGTAAAAATAGGCTGGACGGCTGCGTTTTAAGGGATGCAAAGCTATATTTTTGAGAGATTATTGATTTGAGGGATCTGCTAGATAAGCCTTAATCCCTCAAACCAGAAAATTTTCCCCCAAATTTAACTTTTGGGGGATCTTCTAGAGATGCTCTTACAGACAGGGACAAGAGTATATTATTTGAGAATAAGATGAAATTTTGTGCTAGATTACGAGAACGAAAAAAAGAAAATATGGCAATTGAAGTTAGGAATTATAGCACCACTGCATAACATCTTGCTCCAAGTACATCATGGTGTAATTCCATAACTAGGCGCAATGTTTACTCTCAGGACAGGTAGTATGAAAGTTCATCTGGAAAAGACAGAATGAAAGTTAACATTAAGGAGCTGTTTGGTAGACTGCAGCAATTGGGCCAGGCTGCATGAGGAGAACGAGCCAGGCTGACCAGGGCCTGGTTGAGAAAAAAAGGTGCAAAAAACATCGTGCGCATGTAGTTTGGTCGCCTGCAGGGTGGTTGGTGGGGTTTGGCAGCATGCAGCCTGGCACGTTTGGTAGTGGCGGCTTCCCGCATGCGCTGTGAGAGGACGATCCAAGCTGGCACGGAAAAGTAGGGAATCTTTTCCACCTCGTGGCCCGCGCAAGCCTCATGAGTGGAAACAGCTAAATCGACCGTTCCCCCTCGGCCTGTTCTGGCGGTGCTTTAAGGAGCGTGCGGTGAATGAATGCCATGCAGGCCAGGCAAGCAAACACCGCGCGTAGCAAAAGATTCCTTCCACATGCAGTGTACCTACCGCCATGCAGGCTGCCAAACGCGCCCTAACTATTAGCTGCAATTTCAGTGTCATCTAACAAGGCCTAGATCCGGATGGCATGATAATAAACGCAACCATACTTGCAGCACGAATATCATGATTGTTTTCATGTTGTTAATTTCTTTTGTTTCCATCTACTAAATTACCCACACTTCACAATCATGTAACAAGCAGTAAACTCCAATAAATAAATAAGTGTCGCTGATTTAGTACTAAATCAGCGACACTTATTTTGTGACGGAGGGAGTAACTGTGATCTGGTATATCTGAGCGAGTACATGACTGTTGTAACAAAAACATTAATTTTACCAATCCGTTTTACAAATTAACCGCCATTTTCACAGGTTATGCACTAAGAGCATCTCCAATAGGTGATGTATACTAATAAATAACAGCTTTTTATATCACCAGGGACCAAAAAGTGGTCTCCAACAGCAGCCCGTGATGTAAATTTGGACAAAAAAATTTTACATCATGATGTAAAAATTGCCTCAGGTGATGCAAATATACATCACCGAGGGCAGTGCCCTATAACGCGAATCGCGTGGCGCGCGACTCCAACCGCCAGGGGGAAACTTCCCGCCCGCGGCTGAATCGCGGCTGCGCCACCGCCGCCGCGACCTCGCCGGCACCCCGCGCCACCGCCGCGACCCCACCGCCCCTTCGCGCTCACCGCACTGCCGCCGCGATCCCGCCCCGACGCCGCCGTCTTCCCGTCGATGGTTCGCCGATTCGCCGCCCCTCCGCCGCTGCCGCGATCCCGCGGGTCCGTGCTTCCTTCCCTCCGTCGAGACCCGCCACGCTCCGCCGTCGTCGCCGCTCCGCCCGGTGGAGGTAAGGAATTTTTCCCTTCGGTTCATCTTTTTTTTAATAGTTGCAATGAACTAGTTAATTAATTTTAGATTTCTGTTTTTTAGATGAGTTCATATGACTATGATTCTTCGTCCTCGGATGAAGAATTTGATTTGGCCGAAGAGGAAGACATAGCAATGTTGACAATGGTGCACAAGAACAAGAGGCCAAAACATGGCGGTTCCGTGTTTGGCCGTGAGTTTTTACGGAGAGAACGGGCCGAAGCTCATGAAAGATTGATGAGGAATTATTTTGTTCCAAATCGAGTCTATCGAGAGAAGTATTTTCGACGCCGGTTCAGAATGTCTACAAATTTGTTTAAACATGTTTGCAATTCTGTGAAGCAATACGATCGATCATTTCAGCAAAGGAGAAATGCTTGGTCACTACCGCATTGCGCATTATGGCATATGGTGTCCCTGCAGATTTAATTGATGATAATTTAGCAATGGGAGAAAGCACTTCAATCTTTTATGTGAAAGCATTTGCAAAGGCGATAGTAGGAGTGTTTGGGGAAGAATATTTGAGAGCGCCCAATGCTCAAGACACTCGGAGGTTATTGGAGATAAACAAAGGTAGAGGTTTTCCTGGTATGCTTGGTTCCATTGATTGTATGCACTGGAAGTGGAAGAATTGTCCTGCAGCATGGCATGGACAATTCAAAGGTCACAAGAAGGATGCCACCATTATTCTTGAGGCTGTGGCCGATCATGAGACATGGTTTTGGCATGCATATTTTGGAATGCCTGGATCATGCAATGATATCAATGTGCTTAACCGGTCTCCTCTTTTTGCCAAGTTAGCAAATGGGGAACACACACCGGTGGAGTTCGAAGCAAATGGGCGCACATATAACTATGGTTACTATCTTGCCGATGGAATTTATCCAAAGTGGGCTACATTTGTGAAGCCGGTTGTGAGCCCCCAAGGTAAGAAAGAACTTTATTTTCATAATGCACAAACGGCTGCTAGAAAAGATGTGGAAAGGGCTTTTGGAATTTTGCATCGCAATTTGCAATTGTGAGAGGTCCAGCTAGGTTTTGGGACCAAGAGAACCTTTGGTATATCATGACAGCGTGCGTGATCTTGCATAACATGATTCTTGAGAACGAGCATGGACAGAATCAGGACTACAATGTCTTTGACCTCATGGGACACCGTGTGCGGCCTTGTAAAAATGCTAACCGAATTCAGCGGTTCCTGCAGGTTTATCATGAGATTAGAGATGCCGATACCCATGTTGATCTTCAGAAAGATCTCATGGAGGAGTGGTGGACATGGCATGGGAAGCAATGAAGCCTTTATCGTCTTTGCATGAATTTTATTGTAATAATTTGCTCGAACTATGTTTTTCTTGTTGGATGTTATGACATTGATGAATTATGTAATAATCTTATTGTTTGTGGAATTTTTATTCTCATGTTTATTCTCACTTATATTCATGTAAAGTCTTCTATTTACACAATTTTTGGGTGGAGGCTGCCGCACGGCGGCGCTATTTTACATCACCTATTGGGGGAGTGATGCCCTAAAATACATCACCTGTTGGAGTTGCACACTTTCGGTGCCCTGTTTTTTGGCACCCTGTTTTTGGTGATGTATATTTTACATCACCCTGTTTTTTGGCTGCTATTTTACATCACCTATTGGAGATGCTCTAACAAACACTGGCTGACCTAACAGTTACACATTTATGAAAATATAATTTCCTCCTAAATGAGAGCGTCATAAAGTAGCAGCTACAAATGCAAACTCTGTATGACGAAGGACAAAATCTGCTAAAAGCACTTGCGCATAAATAGTCAAAACACACAATTCCACTACTTGCAGATAAGGTGCATCCAGTGTTGGGTGCATATAATTACTACACCAAAGAAGCGGCAAATTGCATAGCAGGTTACCTATACCTAATCTCACTGACACGCAAACATGTAAAAGAAACAAGTAGAAAGAGTTCAAAGAGCACGATAAACTACTAGCAGTCACCACACGATAAATTACCACCGTTCGCTCCATCCCCAGGGCCCGCAATGGATCCAAGACGCTACTTACCAAAATAGTACGGACTACACCCAAAATTGGCACCTCCGAGAAAGAGATATAGAAGGAAACACCAGAAGCTTACTTGGCCAATCCGTCGTCGAGCCCGGCCTGCTCCTCGGGGGACCACCGCGTGGCGAGCCCGGGGTCGTGCCGCAGTGCGGCCGCAGTGCTCCCAGCCACGACGTGCTGCACTGCCACGGCCGCAGGGGAGGGGTGGCAGTGCGGTCCACCCAGGGACCCTGAGGGGTCGGCGTTCGCCCCCATCGCGCTGCCTGCTGCCGCCAACTCTGCCCGGGAATTTCACCAGGACTCCGCCGAATTTGATCCGGCCGACAAGCTAACGAATTCCGCGGTATGGAGTGGAAATTTGTTATGTACGGACAGCGGCGGCGGTGGCAAAAGGAACGGGTGGAGGGTTGAAGGCGGCGACCGACGAGTCGGGGACGGGAAGGATTAAGCGGCAGCGGGGAGACGGCAGTCCATCAATCGATGGATGGCTTGATGGGCTTTCGCCAGTCCTCGGCCAAAATCATTGTGTTGAATACTCCCTCCATTCCAAAATATAGTGCGTCATCGGTTTCCGCGCTTCAACTTTGACCACAAATTTGACCAACGAGACCGGCTGCGGCGGGGGCAAAAATTATACCAGTGAATTCGTATTCGAAAGAAGTTTTCAATTATATAATTTTTGCTCTCGCCCCAGTCGGTCTCGTTGGTTAAATTTATGGTCAAAGTTGAACCTCGGGAAGCGAGGGCGCACTATATTTTGGAATGGAGGGAGTATAATTGTGCATGTATTATTGTGTCATAGGCCCACCTACTAGTTCTCTGTATAGTTGAGGTTGTGGCCCGCTTTATACATCATATATACGTGCCCTGTGCACCGATCAATATATCGTGTATTGCACAGCCAAATCCTAGTCTTCTACATGGTATCAGTTTCCCCTCGATCCTAACCCTACGCTTCCGCCCTAGGCCGCCGCCGCCGCTGCATCCTTGCGCCGCCGCCGCCGCCGCCTCTCCTCTGGCAGCCGCACCCCCCTGTTGCCGCCGCCATCTTCCTCCACGCCGCCGCTGCTCCTCTCTGCCGCCGTCGCACACCACTGCCACCGCCGCATCCCCTAGCAGTCGCCGCCCCTTCTTCCACCCGATCGCCACCCGCCGCCATGAATTCCCCGCACTCCTCCATCTCCGCCGGCAGCAACCCCTTCGCCGGCCCGGACTTTGCCCTCGTTCGCGATCTCAACATCTATGATCGCGTCCCGGTGGTCCTCGATCAATCCACCGCCTCCTACTGTGCTTGGAAGACGTACTTCTCCTTGGTGTTTCGTGAGTACCAGCTCCACGGTCACATCGATGGCACCGTGGACTCCCGCCTTATGGTGAACGACGAGGAGTGGATGATCCTCGACGCCACCATCATCCACTGCTTTTACCTCACCATCTCCAAGGACCTCTTCCACACGGTGGTGTCCAACGAGGATGATGCTCACGCTGTCTGGACCAAGCTCAACGGTCTCTTCACCGACAACAAACTTCAGCGCAAGGTCCTTCTTCACGGCGAGTTCTATGGGTGCCAGCAGCTTGACTCGTCCATTAACGATTTTTGCATGCGCCTCAAAAAGCTTGCCGATGAGCTCCGTGATCTTGGCGAGAAGGTCTCCGACGAGCTCCTTATCAGCACCCTCACCGCCGGCCTTAACGAGGACTTCGGGAACGCGGCATCCAACCTCACTCTTATTCCGGAGCCGACCTTCCCTAAGGTGGTGGCGTACCTGAAGTTGGAGGAGCGCCGGATGAAGATGATGAGGACACGGGCGACGCATACCGCCCTCACCACCGGCACTCGCGGTGGACAGGCGCCGCCCGTCCCGGTTCCTTCCCAGCCGCGGCCCGCGCCGGCCTCCCACCCGCCGCCGGGTCTCTACACCCAGCCGGCCTCGGCTGCCCCCGACCGCCGTTGCGGCGGTTGCCGTGGCCGTAAGCAGCAGCAGTCCGGTGCTCAGGGAGGAGCGCCGCGTCCACAGCAGCAGCACCAGCCGGCGCCCTGGTACGCCGGGCAGAACCCGTGGACCGGAGTTGTGCATGCCTACTCCATGCCGGTTCCACGTCCACCCGCTCCCGGCATCCTCGGTCCGCGGCCCGCCTCCCACCAGGCGCTTCACGCCGCGCCGCAGCCGTACGCGGCGCCTTACGGGGCGCCCTCCTACGGTCAGCCGCCGCAGCCAGGAGGGTTGCCGTTGCTGCCCCTGGCACCTCCGCTACAGCCGCCGTACCCGGCGCCCGCGCTTCCACCAGCACCCTGGGACCCAGCCTTGCTTGCGGCTCTCCATTCTGCTCCCACTCCGGCAAACTACAATGGTGGCGGTGACTGGTACATGGACACCGGAGCTACGGCTCACATGTCCTCCCACCCCGGTAACCTCCACACATCATACCCCGTCCACACCTCTACTCGTATCACCGTCGGAGACGGCTCCTCTCTTCCCATCACTCACATAGGACATGCATCTTTTCCTTCATCATCTACACCATTATCTTTGTCTAACATATTAGTCTCACCTGATCTTATTAAAAATCTTGTTTCCGTTCGTTCTTTTACTCGTGAAAATCCCGTTACCGTTGAATTTGACGATTGTGGTTTTTCTGTCAAGGACGCCCGTACCCAGATGGTGCTCCACCGATGTGACAACCCCGGCGAGCTCTACCCGGTCCACTCCACCGCCTCCACCACCTCCGCCGCTCCCGTTGCTCTCGCCACCGGTGTGGACCTTTGGCACGCTCGCTTGGGTCATCCCAACCCCGCCACCCTTCGTCATATGCTTCGGAGTTTTTCGTTCACCTGTAATAAGGCCGACGATCACACTTCTCATGCTTGTCGCCTCGGCAAACATGTTCGTCTTCCCTTTAGGGCTTCTTCTCATGTTGCATCGTACCCGTTTGAGTTAATTCATAGTGATGTGTGGACCTCACCTGTTGCAAGTAACACGGGCTATCTTTACTACCTTGTCATCCTTGATGATTTTTCGCATTATGTGTGGACCTTCCCGTTGCGGCGTAAATCCGATGTCATCTCCACCCTCGTCGCATTTTACTCCTATGTTTTCACGCAGTTTGGGCGCCCCATCCTTGCGTTACAAACCGACAACGGGAAGGAGTTCGACAACTTGGTTGTTCGTACTCTCCTTACCACACACGGCACGACCTTTCGTCTGACTTGCCCGTACACTTCGCAACAAAATGGGCGCGCTGAACGCGTCCTTCGCACTCTTAACGACTGTGTCCGTACGCTTCTCTTTCATGCCAATGTGCCTCCGCGCTTCTGGCCTGACGCCCTTGCCACTGCATCACTTCTCATCAACATTCGTCCCTGTCGTACTCGCGGGAACTTTGCACCTCATCATCTCCTTTTTCGTGCTCCACCCTCCTATGATGAGCTCCGCATCTTCGGGTGTCTCTGCTACCCTAGCATCGCCTCCACCTCACCTCATAAGCTCGCACCTCGCTCTCTCGCGTGCATCTTCCTTGGCTACCCACCCAACACCAAAGGATACCGCTGCTATGATCCCGTCTCACATCGCGTGTTTACCTCGCGACACGTTTACTTTGATGAGAAGGTTTTTCCCTTTCAGCAGGTACCTTCGGTCTTCACCGCGCTCTCCTCACCGCCAGCCACCGGCGGCCCCTCGGCGACGCCTTCTGCTGGACGCCCACGTGCGGCGCTTGGGCCACCACCTGGCTTCGACGCTCCTCGCGCTGCGGGCAGAGCTGGTGCCCCATCAGTGCCCAGCACGCCTGGCGGATCGGCCGCTGGTGCAGCCGCCGACTAGACGCCCTCGGCCCCTGTCACGTCCTTGCGGACCCCGGCGTCGCCGGCGCCCTCGGCCTCGGCCATGGCCGGTGCCTCCCTGGCACCCTCCACGGGCTCCGCCGACATGTCGCCATCACCCGCTACTTCCACCACGGCGGGCTCGTCCTCGCCACCCACGCCCGCCGTGGTGCCGGAGTTGCCATCTCGTCCTATGACGCGGTCTCGGGCTGGCATCCATTGCCCGAGCTTGCGGTACTCTAGCGATGAGTATCTTCTCGCTACGTCTACTTCCGCACCGTCGCCGATTCCAGCTTCCGCTCGAGCCGCCCTCCGTGACCCTCACTGGCTCGCCGCGATGCAGGAAGAGTTCGACGCTCTTCGGCGGAACCACACCTGGCAGTTGGTTCCTCGGCCCCCTCACGCCAACGTCATCAGCGGCAAATGGGTGTTTCGACATAAGACCCGTTCGGATGGCACCCTTGAGCGCTACAAGGCTTGTTGGGTGGTTCGCGGCTTTCGTCAGCGCGCCGGAGTTGACTTCACTGAGACATTTGCACCGGTGGTCAAGCCGGGCACGATTCACACCGTTTTGCAGCTTGCGATCTCTCGTGCCTGGCATGTACATCAGATGGATGTCTCCAACGCTTTTCTTCACGGCCATCTTGCTGAGCAGGTCTACTGTGAGCAACCCACCGGTTTCGTCGACGCTACTCATCCTGGTCACGTGTGCTTGCTGTCTCGGTCTCTCTACGGCCTCAAGCAAGCGCCCCGTGCCTGGTACCAGCGCATCGCCGGCTTTCTTCAGCAGCTCGGTTTCGGCGTCACACGATCGGATGCCTCGCTGTTTGTCTATCATCATGGCGACGAGACTGCATATTTGCTGCTTTATGTCGACGACATCATCCTGACGGCATCCACTGCAGAGCTTCTTCAGCAGATCACTCTCCGGTTACGTGATGAGTTTGCCATCAAGGATTTGGGTGCCCTGCATTACTTCCTCGGCATTGAGGTTGTTCGGCGAGCTGATGGATTCTTTCTTCATCAACAGAAGTATGCACATGAGTTACTTGAGCGCGCCGGTATGCTTAACTGCAACCCTGTCGCTACTCCTGTTGACACGAAGGCCAAGTTCTCTGCCCTAGATGGTTCACCCGCATCGGATGCCCCGTTCTATCGGTCCATTGTCGGTGCTCTTCAGTATCTGACGCTCACCAGACCAGACTTACAGCATGTTGTTCAGCAGGTGTGTCTTCACATGCACTCTCCGCGTGATTCCCACTGGAATCTCGTGAAACGGATCCTCCGGTATATCCGTGGCACGATGACTCTTGGGCTGACACTGACGGCATCTCCTTTCCATGGATATGGTGGCTTATTCCGATGCTGATTGGGCCGGCTGTCCTGATACACGGCGCTCCACTTCCGGCTACTGCGTCTACCTTGGTCCCTCCCTCATCTCGTGGTAGTCAAAACGACAACCCACGGTGTCGCGCTCTAGCGCGGAGGCGGAGTACCGCGCTGTAGCCAATGCAGTCGCCGAGTGCACTTGGCTTCGACAGCTGCTCCAGGAGTTACATCATGACATCTCGCAGGCTACGGTTGTCTACTGTGACAACGTCTCCGCTGTTTATCTTTCCGCCAACCCCGTTCATCATCGTCGGACGAAGCACATCGAGCTTGATATCCACTTTGTGCGGGAACAGGTAGCCCTTGGACGCATTCGGGTTCTCCATGTTCCGACGGCACAACAGTTCGCCGATGTGATGACTAAGGGACTGCCCACTTCCGTCTTCGAGGAGTTTCGGTCCAGTCTTTGTGTCTCTAGCGACGCTTCGACTGCGGGGGGTGTTGAATATAATTGTGCATGTATTATTGTGTCATAGGCCCACCTCCTATTTCTCTGTATAGTTGAGGTTGTGGCCCGCTTTGTACATCATATATACGTGCCCTGTGCACCGATCAATATATCGTGTATTGCACAGCCAAACCCTGGTCTTCTACACATTGGTCTGGACTTTGTGCGAAAGCTTAGCACGATTTGATCCGTTCGTAGAAAAAATGGTTGATCTTTTCGCTACCCGTAGATATAATGGGCTACCGCTATGGTCAACGGCGGTAGGCTTTTGGTCATCGCGAGCTGACGAAAATGATGTGCCAAGTGGCTACTGCCACAGCCTTTGGCGGTAGCACCTGGACCGAGTTCGACGCTATAAATTTTCTACGTTGCCATATACTCCTTCCGTCCCGAATTAAGTGACGCGAGAAGACAAAATTTTGTGAAGAAAGCGAATTTTACAATAAGACCCTTGTTATTTCAAAGGACGCGTCTAGGGAGCAGCCGGGTACTCCCTAGCGTTCTGGAGTGGCCGGCTAAAAAAGGAAATATTTGGTCCCTAATCTATAAAAGGAAATAATTTGTCTTCCCTAATTCATATAAGGAAAATTCTAATCCATATGAGGAAAGTACTATATAAACAGAAAAAAAAAGAATTACAAAAGCACGGGTGTGAATAGATGTGAACGCATTTAATTTGGGTTTTCAATTTTTTTTAAAAGCCATAACTTCTAAACCGCATGTCGGAATTAAGATCCGTTTTCACCGTTGGAATCCTCGCGACGTGCTCTTCAAAACTAGATCATGTATGGATATGTCTGGGCGAATTTTTTTTTGTGCAATTTTCTTCCCGTTTGGTGCAATTATGTAGCAGTCGATATGCAACTAGCTGACAGTCGATGTGCAACTTTCTCTCTACTAGTAGACGTGCAATTTTCACTGATGCGAACAGGTGTGAACGCATTTAATTCAGTTTTTCATTTTTCTAAAAAAGTCCTAACTTTTGAACCGAACATCGAAATTAAGATCCTCTTTCACCGTAGGAATCCTCACGGCGTGCTCTTCAAAACTAGATCCCGTATGGATATGTTTGAACAAAAAAAATTGTGCAATTTTCTTCCCGTTTGGTGCAACTGTGTAGCAGTCTATGTGCAACTAGCTGACAGTCGATGTGCAACTTTCTCCCTACTAGTAGGCGTGCAATTTTCACTGATGCGAACATGTGTGAACGCATTTAATTCGGTTTTTCATTTTTCTAAAAAAGCCCTAACTTTTGAACCGAACATCGAAATTAAGATCTGCTTTCACCATAGGAATCCTCACGACGTGCTCTTCGAAACTAGATCCCGCATGGGTATGGTTCGGCGAAAATTTGTGTGTGCAATTTAGTCCTTGTTTTGTGCAACTGTCTAGCAGTCGATGTGCAACTACCTGACATTCGATGTGCAACTTTTCCCCTACCCATAGACATGCAGTTTTCGCTGATGACGCCTCCACTCCAAACTACCCCTTACCAGTGAGATGTGCAACTTCGTCTGCTGCCCGGGCGAACTGTCTGGTAGCCGTCGTGCGCGTGCAACTCTACAACCGTGCGTGAGAAACTATCCCATGAAAGTGTGCAACTCCGTTGTCCGTGCGTGAGCAATTATGTCGACCAGGGAGTGCAACTCCACAGTCGCGTGTAAGCAACTACTCCCTCGCGCGTGTGCAGCTACCGCAGCTCGTGCGTGAGCAATTATGCCAACGAGAGCATGCAACTCTGTCGTGCGTGTGCCGACTATGTCATCGCGCGTGTGCAACTCCCGCGGCCGTGCGTGAGCTACTATGCCAACGAGAGTGTGCAACTCTGCAGCCGTACGTGAGAAACTATCGGACAAGAGTGTGCAACTCCACAGTCCGTGCGTGAGCAACTATGTCAACTAGGGTGTGCTCTGCAATCGCGCGTGATCAACCACTCCACCGCGCTTGTGCAAATCCCGCGGCCAACTAGAGTGGACACCTATGCAGGCGAGAGTATGCAACTCCCCGTCCGTGCGTGTGCGACTGTGTGGACGAATGTATGCAACTCCGTTGCCATGTGTGTGCGACTATGCCAACAAGAGTGTGCAACTCTACGGCTGTGCGTGAGCTACTACACCGACGAGAGTGTGCAACTTCGTGGTCATGCGTGTGCGACTATGCCGTTGCGCATGTGCAACTCCGCGGCCGTGTGTGAGCTACTACGCCGACGGGAGTGTGCAACTCTGTGGTCGTGCGTGTGCGACTATGCCGACGAGAGTGTGCAACTCTGCGGCTGTGCGTGAGCTACTACGCTGACGAGAGTGTGCAGCTCTGTGGTCGTGCGTGTGCGACTATGCCACCGCGCATGTGCAACACCCATACTCGTGCGTGAGCTACTACACCGACGAGAGTGTGCAACCTATGGTCGTGCGTGTGCGACTACACCAACGAGAGTGTGCAACTCTGTGGCCGTGCGTGTGTTGCTACGCCAACGAGAGTGTGCAACTCTGTGGTAGTGCGTGTGCGACTATGCTGACTAGAGTGTGCAACTCTGCGGCTGTGCGTGAGCTACTACACCGACGAGAGTGCGCAACTTCGTGGTCGTGCGTGTGCGACTGTGCCACCGTGCATGTGCAACTCCCGCGGTCGTGCGTGAGCTACTATGCCGACAAGAGTGTGCAGCTCCCGTAGCTGTGCGTGTGCAACTATGTGGATGTCGGTGGGATGACCCCTGGGTAGGCACAGGAGCACTTAGCATTTTTCAAAACATCGGGGCGACCCGCGCCCCTCAATCCGGCTGGCCCTCCAGCCGGCCGCCCCGAGGCGGGCCGGCTGGCCGCAAGCTGGCTGGCGAGGGGTCAGCGGCCGTATCATCCAGCCACACAACAAGACCGCTCGCCCCACGACGGGAGAGCGTGGCTACAGTGCCGCCAACCCCACTGACCCGGGCGACCGACGTCAGCGCGGCGTGGCGCTGTGGCCCCACGACGCCAACAACTCCATGACATGGGAGGCGACGGGCAACAGTGTCGTGCAGTCGGCGGGCCCCGCAGCCGGCGGGTCCCACTGCCGGCTCCAGACAATGACAGCAAGGTCCCGCCCCCATCTAGATTTACCATTGTAACCCCGGGGGGCCGGCCTATAAGACCCCCCGGGAGCCCCCCATGCAAAGGGGTTCGTTCGGTTCAGCTCATTCGACACACACACACACACACCCTCACAGGAGAGGCAGAATGGAGAGCTAGCTCCTTCTTCCTCCTCCGCCCAACAGCTCCAAGAGCACCATTGTAGCCCTTGTGCATATCATACCATTTTCGGCAGGACTAGGGGTGTTACCTCCCACGGAGGGCCCCGAACCTGGGTACGTCTCGTGTCTCACACTTGCTCGTGCCGACCTCGCCTCCGGAACCCACCGGCGTCCTCACGCAGCCCCCCACCCTTTTAGCCATCCTATGGCATCTGCCGTGATTTCACCACGACAGTGGACGAGTGTGTGCAACTCCGCTGCCACGCGTGTACGACTATGCCAACGAGAGTGTACAACTCCGCAGCCATGCGCGAGCTACTACGCCGACGAGCGTGTGCAACTCTGTGGTCGTGCGTGTGCGACTATGCCGACGAGAATGTGCAACTCCGCGGCCGTGCGTGAGCTACTGCGCCGACGAGAGTGTGCAACTCTGTGGTATTGCATGTGCGACTATGCCGACGAGAGTGTGCAACTCTGTGGCCGTGTGTGTGCTGCTACGCCAACGAGTGTGCAACTCTGTGGTAGTGCGTGTGCGACTATGCTGACAAGAGTGTGCAACTCTGCGGCTGTGCGTGAGCTACTACACCGACGAGAGTGTGCAGCTCCGTGGTCGTGCGTGTGCGACTGTGCCACCGTGCATGTGCAACTCCCGCAGTCGTGCGTGAACTACTATGCCGACAAGAGTGTGCATCTCCCGTACCTGAGTGTGTGCAACTATGTGGACGAAGTGAGCACCGGGAAGCAGCAATGTCACGGGCACCCTGAAATGCTTCCCCGCGAACCCAGAAGCCTCCACCTATGCGGGTGCCCTGGAGAAAACCTCCCGAAAGACGCAGAGCTCCACGAGCGGCCTGTCCTCGCCGAAGATGAACTGGATGGCATCGAGACGGGGCAAGATCCGAGCCCCGCGGCTGTGGCGCGATGGGTGGAGGCGCAAGGCTCACCGGCGTCGGGAAGGCGTCCAGACGGTGGATGAGAACGTGTGTGAGCAACTATGCCGATGAGAGCGTGCAGCTCTGCGGGTCGTGCGTGTGCGACTTTGCCACCGTGCATTTTGCAAAAAAGGCGGATGATGCACTTAAAAAAGCCTAGCCTAGTGAGTAGAGAGGACGAGCCCAACTAAAAGAGGCACCACACTCTGCACCAACCCCCGATGACCCACCCGAAGCCCACCGTTGCATTTTGCACCTTCCTCTGACAACAGAAAGATACCACCACATTTGGTCTCTCCCCCTCGTCAGTCCTCGCCGATGGCGATGGAGCCTTGGCCGTCACCTAGCAGATGATGTGCAATTTTTTCTTGTGCAACTTAATCCCTGTTAGGTGCAACTGTCTAGCAGTCGATGTGCGACTACATGATAATTGATGTGCAACTTTTTCTTGTGCAACTTAGTCCCTGTTAGGTGCAATTGTCTACCAGTCGATGTGCGACTACCTGACAGCCGATGTGCAACTTTTTTACCGATGGCACCCCCACCCCAACTAGCCCTTCTAGTATGATGGGCAACTTCTGCAGCTACCCCGACCAACTACCTGGCGGTCAATGTGCAACTTCAAAAGTATGATTGTGCAACTCTTCTTATGATCTTGAGAAGAAAAATGAGTTGATAATTTACAGAACATACACAACATTAAAGCAGTGTCCGTTGACCAAAAATCGAGAGGCTGAAGAGGCCACTCTCCATCCACGCCATTTCGTCGGGGATTGAAACCGCAAGTGCAGCAAAGATTCTCAACAAGTTGAGGGCCAATATCTTCCCAACCAAATAATGATGCTGAAACTAGATAGATACATGGATACCTCACAAAGTGTGAGTATATACTGTATGTCCTAACTCTTACTAATCCTTAGATACGTTGAAGGGGATACATCAATTCACATTACAAGTGTACAAGTGTCTGAATCTGAAGAAGACAAAGGTAAAATCCACTGTAAAATAGCAAAACTGTTGGAAAATCTGAAAAAGGAACACTTACATGTTGGCCTTATGGTGTGAAAGAACAATCAACTGAATTAGTAGCAGAATTAAGGAAAAGAAAGGAGCGTCTTTGGATTAGAGCAGACGACAGATTCTAACAGCTACTACAACATAGGTATACAATGGGAAATTATTCATGTAGCTTGTTGGTTTTACAATGTCAGAATTATTCATGTAGCTTGTTGGTTTTACAATGTTAAGTGGTTTTACAATGCTCACTGAATTTGCTGATTTTACAATACTCCATGTAGCTTGCTGGTTTTCACATTTTAACTCAATGCAAGATGAATTTAAACTGGGAAATTGAATTCAAACTGAATTTTATAAGAACTTTGTACTCCAATGTCAGAAAGTGGAGTACAATGTCAGAAACTGGAGTACAATGACAGAAACAACTCTGCTTGGATGTAAACTACTCCACCACAGCAAACCTAGCAGCAGCATTTTAACCAGTAGCGGCATTTTAACATGGAAGCATGGAAACATGAAGTAAACCTACCATATCCAGTGTTAAAATGATAGTAAATTCAGTTAACTTAAAGTTTAACAGTAAAATTAACTTAAGGTTCAAACATGCATCAAGACAGTACTGTTAAATTCACTTTAAACTTGACAGGGGTATTTACATCAATCAACTTGTGTATAGTAGAGAAACTGGCTGCCTGCAGTGTTTTCATTTTCAATTAATCATGAGTTTTTATCCTGTAACATGGATCAAATAATCATCCTGTAAATGTTGACATGCTCAAATCAGTTTTTAGTGATGAGTACTGTGTAACTGAATTTAAACAATGTTTAAAGAAACAAGATTAAAGTTAACTGAACTTTGCTCTGAATTTTCAGTTAACAGTTACGTCAAATCAATTTTTAGTTTTGTTAACTGAATTTCAGTTTACAGTTACTCAAATCTTCATAAATTCTCCAACCAGTTTTCTGAATTTTCAGTTAACTATTAGCTAAATTTTCAGTATTGTTTTCAGTTAACTGTTATTCAAATGAGCTATAGAAAACTATTAACAGAGAAAGTTTTCAGTTAACTGTTAACTGAATTTTCAGCTATAGAAAACTGTTAACGGATGAAGTTAATTGTTACTTCTTGGCCGCGGGAAGGTGGAGGGGGCGGCGGCGAGGTGCGGGAAGGTGGAGGGGGGCCGCAACGAGGCAAGGGGAGCGCAGCGACGACCAGCCGAAGAAGAGAGAGCAGACTGCCGACCGGAGCAGAGAGTGAGCCGAGAGAAATGAAGGAGGTGGAGTGCGGGTTGATTAGGAAAAACGTCACCTTTTTTTTTTCCGCATAAAGGTCATTCGCGTCACTTAATTTGAGATGAAGGGAGTATGAAATAGGATAGGCGCCTGCTACGCGTTGCGAAATCAGTCATGTGGGCGGGCGTCCGATTGTTGTGATCTAGACACAGTATAGCCATCTGATTTGGTCAACGCACACATGGATGTGCTAGCGCGTTGGTGGTGCAGATCGCAGCACAGACAGCGCTCTCCTCGGAAGCACTGTCGGCGCCGCCGCGTCTAGCCGCTTCCTACTTCGTCGCTCAAGCGAACAACATGACACCGGCGAGCAGCCGTGCCCGACCAACTCGTAGCAAAACGCCGGCGAGCTCGCCACGACCAAGCAAGCTGCAACGCAATATCCATGTGACTCCAGGAGTAGCCGCGCCCGGCCGGCCAGCTCGTAGCAAAACGTCGAAGAACGACCCTTGGCGATATCTGCAGCGCCGGTCGCTAGCCTTGTAGCTTGCAACACGACAATGGCCAAAGAGCCAGGGCAGCAACGCTGCCTGGCGAAGATCCATGGCAGCACCGCGTGTCTCGCAGCGACAACGGTTGGCTGCCTTGCAGGACCGTGGCGGCGCCCCCTTGATGTGCCGGCGTGTCTCGCAGCTCGACATCGCAACAGTGGTTTGTGCTCCGGCGAGGCCATGCAGCATGCATCCTTGGCGGCGTTTTGCTACGGGTTGGTCGTCGCCCCCGCGTGGCCTTGCAGCAGCGGTGACCGTTGACTCCGGCTTGCAACGACTGGGCTGTTTGCATCAGGGGATACTGGCTTGCGGTAGTGACATCGGTGCTTGCGGCAGCGGTGGTGAAGAATTGAGAGGCAGAGACATTGAGACGAAGGGAAGGATGGTCGATCCAGGAGGCCTTGCTCCCAATTTTACAACCAGACTGCCAAAAAGGCGCTTAGACTCATTGACAGATTCACGCGATCCGACACCACTCAGAAAGACTATAAAGCTTAATTCGACTCAAGCCATGCGAGTAGTATTAAATCAACGAGCTGACAAAGACTTAGTTCCTAATATCACCTATAATAGGACGAGAAAAGGATGATTTATACGAGATAAGATCGTTCCACCAGCTTTAAGTGAGCATCTCAAGAAAATATCCACAACCGTCCCAACTGTAAACAAACCAACTGGGTGAAGCAAGCCTCAACAGGAAAACACGACACATGATCATAGTGCCAAACTCGCCACAGCACCAGCCTTTTGTCACCTTCCCTTCCTTATGTTAAAGACAAGTAGATACAGCAGGCACCTAAAATATCATCTTTACCATGAAATTCAAAAATCGAACTCTCCTGAAGCCTGCAAACAGTAACGCAGAGTCAGCAAGAAGAGCATTGCATCAAGTGAAGAGCACTGAAGAATTATAACTTATTGCTTACAAAGTTCAGGTGTGTGACCAAGTAGCAAGAAACAACAGTTCAATTGCTCAATCATGTTTGTATCACAACAGATCCAAAGATCAGGAAATCATACATTCACAAGTTTGACCAAAACATTATGATACCCACCTTGTTGAATAGAACATCTCTGCCATTCAAATGCATGATTCCATCCTTCAAAGTGCACTTCCAGCGATTCTTTGTCCTTGTTACCTATGTAAACCACCAAAAGAGATAAGACACAAGGGCCTGAAACTAGAGGTAAAGCAGATACTGCTGAGCCAACATTATCTAAATAAAAAAGAAGCAGTATTACTTTGTCAAATTGTGCAAGGACAAGGTGCTGCGTGTTAGGTTCCTCATCGCCATCCTGTAAGTCATCTATCTCGTCATCATCATCATCATCTTCATTAAGAGGAGGTTCATCATCATCATCATCATCACCACCCGCCGTATCGTTTCTTGGCTTTGGTGTTGCAACAGCAGGTGTGGGAGTTCGATATTCCGCTAACACATCAAAATATGACTGATAAGAACACTCGACACATAAAAAAAATGATGTGTAAGGTCCAGACTGATGTCCACAATTCATGAGAAACTTACAAGATTCCCCAGGGGCATTGTAGTCTTCGGTTGGAACTCCTGGGAAGAAAAACTGCTGAAAAATAAAAGAATCATGTTTAGTCAAAGAATCTGAAGATGCAAGATAGACTGATCGAAGTCTAGAGTTATATACATCGTTATAGTCATCTTGTATCCCGTCCCGTTGAGGAAGAACTGGTGGTATCGTGCTTTCTTCGATAGAAAGTGTCTTAGTTACTGATTCTTGCTTGTTCATGATGGAATTCCACACCTGGTGTGCGTTATCCTAAATAAAGACCCAAAAAAGGAGGATGAACTTCCCAAAACAAACACAAATAGAAACTCAGTATTAGCACTAAGTTCATTGATGTGTTAGCGTTAACAATATGTCAGCGTCCAGTATTAGCACTAAGCAATAGGGAGCTTTTGCAGGAAGCTCCAAGACATTTAGAAAAAGTAGAGAAATCTGAAATCCAAATTTGAACTTTTGTGCTAAAATAGTAAATACAGACTGTCCGGTGATGTACTAATATACTAGCGTAAAGATGGATGAAATGTGGGCCTGCATGCCAAAAATTGCCAGCTTAGAAACTATCCCTTGATCCTTCAGTGGTTACAACATATATCAACCAGATTAGTTGCAATTCTCTTTAAAATTAAGTTCATCATGTCATTTTCATAATTTAGCAGGCACTTCAAGAAAAACATTTGTGCAACAACCTAGTAAAATACGATTGGGAACTTAATCTAGGACCAAAAAATATTAGGTTTACAGATGATGAACTAGCACATAACAAAAATTATTAAACAGCCAACTTATGAGGTATTGCTATATTATTCAGGTGGCAACTAGATGACATATAAATCTAGACTATTCAAATTAGTTAATAGACAGAAGTAGTACCAAGTTGAGGAAAATGAAATTGTTGTCATCAATATAGCATTGGATTGGGGTTTTTGTGAGCTTAGGTATTTGGTACAAATTGAAGTAAATACTGAAGCTCACACAAAAGAATGTTCCCAACTAAAACAGGCCCATAGGTAACAAACTCAATGAACTTAGTCCATAATCATAATAATACCAGTTGTCAATTAACTAAGGCCCCGTTTGGATGCAAAGTATTTCTGAAATACCATGTTTTTTATAAAAAGCTGTAGTATTAAATACATTAAGGCCCCGCTTGATAACAAAGTATTTTCTAAGTATACTGAGAATACTATATTTATCTAATTATCAGTCTTAATTACTGAAACATGTTTGGCTACCCCCAAAAACCTTGGTACTAATAAATCAGGGCATTTCCTCTTTCTAAAATAAAGAACCCCGAACCTCTTTAAAAACCGAGCAAGCAAAAAAAAAAAAACAAGCCTGTCACACGTTATTTTCTTTGCTAGCTACTCACAACAACTCAGCCTTCGTCCCATGTTGCCACCACCGCCCTGTCGTCTCTAGACATGTCACTGTTGGCGGCCATGGAGAAACCAAGAGACAGCATCTGAGAGAACAAAGATGAGTCCATTGTCCTTTATCCTCCCTCCTCCTGCCTCCGTGCCGTTCCCCCTCATGCATGTCCATTCGCTCAGCTCCGTCCATGGTGTGGTGGGCGGCTCAGCGCAGCTACTTGGAGGACTAGGCGGTAGGCCCAGCTCCCCATGGCGCAACTCCACCGGGGGCTCCATATGATGCCTCCGTGCCAGCCAAGACGAACGGAACAACCTTGCTCACCGAAAATCAAGCAGCAGGAATACAATCCTATTCAGTCACCGTGAATTCATCATTGCTGCCCTTCCACGTACGAGATAGTCAGGTTGCTTACGTCCCAAGAGCAAGCGCATGCAGCTGTCAGATCCAATGCAGGGCGTCGTGTGGTTCTAGTCATGCGCAGCTCCTGATGCCCTTCGACAGTGACGCGGAAAAAGGCCAAGCCGTTCCCATCCACAGACAGCTCCGCCACCTGGTGCGCCGCCAGCTATGCCGTCAGGTCCTAGCTCCTCGCGCTGGCATGTTGTGGTAGTTCGACTGCATCCTCCCCTTTGGAGAGTAACACCGAGCTTGTGCATGGCACATTCAGTTTAGCCGTTTAGTAAGTGCATGGTTGTACTAGTTTGTTCATGCCGGTGCTTTGTGCATGGCCGTTTAGCAGTTTAAAATGCCTAGCTGGCTAGCAACATGCACGTTTGCAACTGCTTCAAACGGCTGTTAGCTAATTTTACGTTGGTCCATACACGCTCTTACAAAAAGGCCCAGAGTATTCACAATAATCCAAAATACCCTGTTATGTCAAAACCAATGATATTTTGTACCTACAGGCTAAATTACTGTAGTTTTTCTATACTTTGTTTTTTTCAATACTTTGCTATCAAAACATAACCTAGTGTTTCTATACTTTGTAGTTTTTCTATACTTTGCTATCAAAAACATAGCCTAGTTTGGTAGCACAGTTTTTTCAAAGCCATAGTAATTCGAAACCTAAGGTTTCCAATGTGTGGGCAATGAATACTACGATAAAAACTGTTATTTTTCTCAGTTTTGGCAAAACCACCGATGCCATAGTAATTCGAACCTAAGGTTTCCAATGTGTGGGCTATGAATACCTTAGCTTTGACTTGCTGCACCTAACTCAGCTACACTCAAGGAACTGATCTGCGTGTAGAAACGGCCGCCCCATGCATGCAGCTATGCCATGCACATCAAGTTCTCTCCTAGCCGGGGCAAAATCATTTGTGCATGTAGGTGCACCTATGGACACATAGAATCAATCGGCTAGCTAGCCTTTAGCCTGCTGCGTATGAGTGTGCTCCAACGATCAATCGATCTACTCCATGGGCTAGCTTCGCTTGAGTCATGTGCTACTCCCGTAATCAGCAGCCCGCGACCTGATAAAAGTGTGTAAGGTCGTTGGATAGTAGCATGTGCTGTCGTCCCAACCGACAGCGGCGTCCGTAGAAAAACTAATCACCTAAAAATGAAACGCCTAATAACAGGAGATGGATTACACTTCATTTAACAGATAGATTGACAGACAGAGGAGACGGCAATCGCATCTGAGATCTTCTGATCTGGACATTAGAAGGCAACGACAACAGGCTGAGCGCTCTGCCCCACAATTTTTTTCGGTTCGGTTTAGAAAAAAGAGGCCCGGGCCTCTTTTTCAGATACCACAAAAATACTACGGTATGAGAGAAACCTGGGTATCATCAACTACAGTATTTCTTTCATCCAAACACCTCAAAGCATTTAATATACTCCCTCTATCCAAATATATAGGGCCTAATACGGTTTTCGAGGTTGCCTTTGACTATGGGTTAGAGTAATGTTATATGACATCCATGTTACACAAAGCATACTGTTATATTCGTATGTGAAAGAAGTTTCTAATGATATAATTTTTATATCATACATCTCATATATTACTAATCTTATCGATGGCCAAAGGCAACATTGAAAAATGAACTAGGCCCTATATATCTGGATGGAGGGAATAAAAGTTTTTTCACAAAACCATGCTATTCAC
The DNA here is from genome assembly GCA_039707655.1 of Elymus sibiricus. NCBI lineage: Eukaryota > Viridiplantae > Streptophyta > Magnoliopsida > Poales > Poaceae > Elymus > Elymus sibiricus. The sequence continues at coordinate 163,290,550 of CM077664.1, forward strand.
AAAAAAAATGCAAAAATGCTTTGCATCATGTTGGCCTCTCACGCCCATTGTGTCTTTTCTGGGCTTAGGTCATAAGGCATGGTTAACCATGCACTCTCGTGATGTGTCATGGTACTAATTAATTCATTTCTTTCCTAACTATAGCATGTACCATAGTTATGAGATATGTCGATTTCTGTTCTTTGCAGTCCCAGCCAGTCTATGCACAGGGTCAAAATTGGTTCCGTGGCCTTGTATGTGTATACGCATTGAATCAACAGAGTGAGTTGTGTGTGTCTCTTACCTCGGTTGGTTACACAGATTCGACGCTGATTACAAACAAGATACTTTGATTAAGATATGTAACCATGAATTGTGATACTAGTGTTCTTTTAATATATCGGTGTTAACACACAAGCTAAGCCAAATTGTGCACGTTATCACATGGAATTATTTGAATTTCTTTCAACGGTTAGTTGCTAACATAATATAAAACAAAACATAAAACTCTACTTAATACAACAATTGCCAAACACCCTTTGGTTTTTCCAATAGTGTAAATTACTGTAGTGTCTATATACCGTGGCATTCCATGCCTGCATGTTATAATATTGTGGTTTTCGGATAATGTTGTTTTTAAACCGCCTTGCATCCAAACAAACTCTAATATTATAGTAACACAAATAAAACAGTCCCTCTATCATCAACTATCCACCCCACACGTTCATATAGGAATTAAGAAGTGAAAAAAGTATATTATAAAGAAATTTGAACAGTACCTTTGACCCCACAAATTCGACAACCTGGTCTGCACATCCATCCTGTTGTGGCACAAATGAACCAGAAGGAAGCTGACCAGGATATTCATCCCTCTTCCGTTTTCCAGAAGACATCATCAGAAAATCCTACAAATTGAAATGAACTACGCATAAATGCATATAGCATATATAGTGGAAATCAGGATTCTGATAATGCTATTTTATTATGGATTCAGCACTTCTGTGATTAGCTGATAATCCAGCAACTTGGGTTACAACGATTCAGCAAAGATAAAATTCATGGTCTAAAGCTGCAATCGATCCATAACTAGTTTCACACGTTTGTGTGATAACTGCATGTAGTTAATATGTATTTTTACATGTGTACATCATTTCAATGTTCTTGCTAAAGAAATGTTGAACTTCAGAAGTTGCATATATGATGGAGGTACATTTGAGAACACATAACTTGCAACAAAACAAGTGAAACTTCATTTCATTACAAATAGAGCCGTCAAAATTGCTCTGCCAAACAACAACATGCAGACTGACAACAGTATACAAAGCATTATGAAAAATCCTATGGATCTTCGTTTCACCATATGCCAAGCTAAATCCACTTTGTTTTCATTTGCCTATCACAACCCAAAGGTCAGGAACAATAAAAGCACCAACATAGATAGATTGTTCTTCTTTAACCAATATGACATCAACAAGACATGGTGCTATTAGAGCAATGTGCTTATGTGTGCAATGAACTAGTTTTATGGTGCAATTATTTCAAAATACTGTGGTACAAATGACGTGGGTGAAGAAGCTAGTAAAAGATATAGTTAGTATTGTGGAAGGATCCTCAGCCAAATATTCCTAAATATCATTCAGACAGAGTAATAAGCACAAGTTCTATTGTTCCTTCCAGACTGAAAGAGCCAATACAATTGTCACATAGCTAGTAACCGATATGTCCTTTTTTTGGCGAAAGTTATTAATGTGCTGAGAACTCCAGATATGTGGGTTACTAGCTACCTAAGAAGCACCGATACAGAGATACAGACACGGGGATACAACTACTGTGACACGGGATACGGCATTTTTTGAAAACAGCAATTCAGGGATACGTCGGGGTATATTAAGTATTTAGAAAAATAGACATCATGCAATAAATATTCAAAGATCATTTTTAGATGAGAGATTTTTTTAGTTATATGTTGTCACATTTGTATTGATGAAAGACTTTTGAGCAGTCCACTCAGAGCCCATGTAGCTCTCTGTCCACTCCGATGCCCATGTAAGGCCCAATTCCGGAAAACCCTAGACTAGTAGCTCTCCAGCCATTTCCTACTTCCCATTCTCGTACTCCTTTTCTCCAGCCGCCTGCAGAGAGAAGAAACGACCGCACCACCGCATGTACCTTCTTGCTCATCGGCAGCTTCCATCACCATCTCTAAGTCCGCCCAAATCTTCTTCCTCGCTGACCACTGCAGTCCCCATCTTTTTCCCTGCCCGGAGCTTCTCCCTCATCAGCTGCCTTGCCATCTTCCTCCGCCGGGACGTTCTTCCTTGCTAGCGACCATCGAGGTTACCTGCTCGAGCATGGTTGCCGTCGGGAGGAGAGTTGGGCGGCGGCGTGGTCGCTGGAGGCTGGCTGCCGAGTCCCCACCATGTCCACGCCGTATCTAGGCCATATCCCGATTTAATTTCGTTTTTTAATTCAAAAAAGATAGGATACTGCAGGATACGCGTATCCCGTGTCATCCATGTATCAGGACGGACAATGAGCAGTTTTGGCCGTATCAGTGCTTTGTAGCTAACTACAGTATAGAAATAGAATAGTAATCCAATAGAAAAAATCAGCAGGACCGAAGCCTCTGAAAACAGAGCAGATATTAATAACTGGTGAAAAGGAAGAAAAGAAATTACACAGTGCTGTAAGCTCATCCTTCACCTTAGTCAGTGGCTGAGGTTGCATCATCCGGTCTGGGTCCTCACGGCTCTCCTCATAAGCTGTACATCAATTAAAATTGTCCAAACCATCATTGCTTTCCTCGATCAATATTGCTCCAACCAGACAAAGATCAAGGCCATGCCGAGAACAAGAAGGGGCATAACATAGGCACATACCAACGTTCACATCAACCCCCAGTGGTCTCTGATTCATCCAGGGCGATGGAGGTTGCTGCAAAACAAACTTCCAAACATCAATCTCAACTAAAACAAACAAAATCACCTCCACACACAAACCAGAAAAAGTACAAATTCACTTTACCATGTAAGGGCTTGGGCGGCCAGTTTTTGGATCAGACCCATTCATCCCCATCCCGTTTCTCATGTCACTGATCGGCGATGGGGCATAGTCCGACGGCCCCGTGGGTATGTTATACATCCCTGTATCAATCCCTGGAAGTGGTGTCTGGATCGGGGTCTGCAGCGGCGTCTGAAACCAAATACAACCAACCCCATCAACACCCTGCATGTCGACCACATAGATCGCGGCCAATTTGGAGGGATAATCGAGGGATATTGCCTCACCGGTGGGAACAGCATGTCGGCGGTTGGGGTGGCGTACTCCTCGGACGTGGCCTCGTAGGGCACGTTGAGGTCGTGCACGGGTGGAGTCGCGCCGGCACCAGGAGCGCCTCCAGCGGACGCGGGGGGAGCCCTGTTGCGGTCGATGTTCCCTGAGATTGCGCCACAGTGCAGCATCTTCATTTCCCAGAGCTAGGGTTTTCAGCCGGATCGGAAAGGCAACAGTCAAATCGCAGAAATTAACCAGCAATTCGAGAAGTATAAGTAGTACAAGGGGCTCGACAAATCGGCAGAACTTACAGCCTGGAGCTCGTTGAGGACGGCGTCGCCAACGCCGTAGGTAATGAAGTCCTCACGAACCTTGGCGACGACGTCGTCGATGACGGAGATGTAGACGGTGGACACGTTGCCGCTAGCCATGGCGGCGGCGGAGCCTAGGGTTAGGGTTTGCGTGGGAGGTAGCGACGGCGAGGCGGGCTGCAGCTCGGAGAGAGGGGAAACGGGGAGGAGGAGGCGGACGAGACGGATGGGGAATTAAGGAGAGAATATAAATAGGTTTGCATCCGGTGGCGTCACGTGGCCGGGGTATTTGTAGCCCCTCTCCGCCACTGGCTGTGCCGATGCACCGCCTCGGGGAGTTTCGTAGATGGCGTCACATGTGACGCCCCGGTGGCGTCACATGTTCGTTCGTGGCCCGTTGTGACTCGCCCTTCTAAGCGCAACTCAGAGTTTCATATCGCGCAATATGATGATTTGAATAAAACACACCGGAACGAGAAAGAGTTTACGCCCAGCGCTCCTCCCTGCCTAGCGCCCCCCGCCGCACGCCACTCCAGCGGCGGCGTCCACCCCCTCCCGCCGCTGGTCGCTCAGACCTCGGCGGCCACCTCCTCGCCATCGACCCCTCGGTTCCCCTCCCCCCTGGCGAGCATGGCCAGCAGCCCGCAGTCCGTCAACTCCACCTTCCGCCGATCCGTGGAGCGGCCGGTCGTGTCGGGGCTTGGCATCTCGTCCAGCTCCGAGGCCTCGGAGGCGCAAGGCCCTACGGCCCAGCTGCTCGGGGCGAACGCGCCGGTGGCAGAGGCGGCGTGGGAACAGCTGCGGCCGTCCAGAAAGGAGATGTGGAGACGCCGCCAAGACGCCAACGCGCGATCTGCTCGGGGCCATCCCCCGGCCCGGGAACACCGCCAAGTCTCACCGGAGATGATGGGGCTCTGCTACAAGTGTTTCGAAGAAGACCACTACAAGAAGGACTGCACCAACGAAGTAGGCTGCTTCAGCTGCAAGATGCTCGGCCATGAGTCCAAGGACTACAAGAGGTCGCGGAGCCCCTCTCCGGAGGAGGACCTCAGGCGGCTGGTGGCGGCGAAGGTTGCGCGCCGGGATGTGGCACCTCGCTCTCTCGCAGGCGGGTCCTCCATGGCCGGGGCTGCGCCACCCCCCGCCACCAACCGCGCTGGCCGCGCTCGCCGCGCCCGCTGACGGAGCGAATTCCCATCAGATCCCTCAGTAGGGGTCCAAGTGCAGCTGGAAGTCATGGATCGGAGGTCACACGAGGGATTTATCCAGGTTTGGGCCTCCGGAGAGTAATACCCTACGTCCTTCTGGTTTCGGTTATTCATGATGGAGGAATACCTCGTGCGAGGGGTTACAATGGTGTATGATATTGCTACCGAGAGTTTTCCTATCTGAGGATAGATGATCAAGAGGAACCCTAGACCCCCCTTTATATAGACAGAAGAGGCCTAGGGTTTACATGCTGGATGCGATCTGGGGCGCCGCCGCCCTCTAGTCTTGGGCGTCAAGAAGGTCGTCTGGCCTCCTAGGGTTTGCGCCATGTTGTGGGCCTATTGGGCCCCCTTGTGGTTGACGAGGCCGGGCTCCTTGGTGTTAGCCATCCCCGGTACAGGACCCCGTCAGTAGCCCCCGAGCGCGGCGGAGGTTGTAGCGAAGGTCGCGAGACCTCCGGTGGGCTCCTTTGTTGACTTGTCTCCCTAGAGCCCGGATAGTTTCCGAGTTTGACTCCTCCAGCAGACCGGGCGCTCTTAGCTTGAGTGTCTGACCCGACACGGACGTTAGTCCCGCCGCGAGTCTTGAGGGGATGACGCCGCCATGACCGTCGTCTTTGTTTATTGCAAAAAAAAGGGAAAGAAAGCTCTCTGGGGCGAAGAAAAAAGGAAAAGCTTGCTCCGCCTTAGACGGACGACGCCTCGGGTCTGGCCGTTTATAAGAAGAGGGAAACAGAGGGTTTCAAAACCCTACTCCGTTCTGGCTCATTCCGTCCCTTCGCTTGTGAAAGCACATTTGCTCCCTTGGTGGTTTTGGTAATTCATAACAACATATATCTCATTGAACTAATGTCCATTCAAGATTAAGATTTCAGGATGTTCAATGATTGGCATGGCATGGACTAGAGATGTGGACCCCTCAAAATGCTAAGGACAAGGATTGGCAAAAGATCAAGACTCTACATTTTTGGTTTAGTGATCCAAGATCACATTGAGTCCATAGGAAAGCCAATACTATTAAAAGGGGATGCGGTGTTGCTTAATGGTCTTTTTGCTCAAGTGCTTAGTGACAGTATTTCTAAACCCTCAACCACTCTCTCTACCCAAATATGTCCTAAACCTAAAAGTCCAACTCGGCCCCACCGATATTTCCAATCCGGCCCCACCGAGTTCATCCAAGACTTAGCCACTGCCAAAACCCTAACAAATCGGATCCACCGAAATGGATCTCGGTCCCACCGAGATGGCCTTGCCAACTCTCTGTAATCGGTTGTATTCACTTCGGTCTCACCGAGTTTGCAAATCGGTCTCACCGAGATGGCTTGCCAAGTCTCTGTTGCCTTATTGCTTCACTTCGGTCCAACCGAGTTGATGCAATCGGTCTCACCGAGATGAGGATTGCCCTAAGCCATTGCACTTCGGTCCATCCGAGTTGTTCATATCGGTCCCACCGAGATTTTTAAAGTTCATATCTTTTACACAGTTCAGTGCTACCGAGATGACTGTTTCGGTGCCACCGGGTTGGGTCAAAAGTGTGTAACGGTTGGATTTTGTGTGGAGGCTATATATACCCCTCCACCACATCCTTCTCAGTAAGGAGAGCCATCAGAACGTGCCTACACTTCCACCATACATTTTCTGAGAGAGAACCACCTACTCATGTGTTGAGATCAAGATATTCCATTCCTACCATTTGAACCTTGATCTCTAGCCTTTCCCAAGTTGCTTTCCACTCAAATCCTTCTTCCACCATAGCCAAATCTGTGAGGAGTGTTTGAGTGCTGGGAAGACTATCATTTGAAGCACAAGAGCAAGGAGTTCATCAACAACACACCGTCTATTACCTTTTGTAGAGTGGTGTCTCCTAGATTGGTTAGGTGTCACTTGGGAGCCTTCAACCAGATGTGAAGTTGAACCAAGAGTTTGTAAGGGCAAGGAGATCGCCTACTTCGTGAAGATCTACCCCGAGTGAGGCTAGTCCTTCGTGGACATAAGCCATGGTGGAATAGACAAGGTTGCTTCTTCGTGGACCCTTCATGGGTGGAGCCCTCCATGGACTCGCGCAGCCGTTACCCTTCGTGAGTTGAAGTCTCCATCAACGTGGACGTACGATAGCACCACCTATCGGAACCACGCCAAAAACCACCGTGTCTTCATTGCGTTTGAAATCTCCAATCCCTCCTTTACATACATATGCAATTGCTTACATTCTGCTGCTATACTCTTAGAATTGCATGTGTAGGGTGATGCTTGACATGTACTATTGCTAAAATCTGCCCACAACTAAAATTGGGAAAAGGTTAGGTTTTATTTGGTCAAGTAGTCTAATCACCCCCCCTCTAGACATATTTTCGATCCTACAAGTGGTATCAGAGCTTTGGTCTCCGTAAGCCTTGATTTCCATAGCTTTGGTTATCATAGCCTTGGTTTCACAACCTAGGAGAGTATGGCATCTAGTGAGGGTAACTATCACCGTAGAGGTCCATATTTTGATGGTACAAACTTTGCTAGTTGGAAACATAAGATGAAAATGCATATTCTTGGTCATAACCTCGCCGTTTGGGATGTTGTTCGTGTTGGCTTGCAAGGTGACTTCTTTGAGGATGGCAAGGAACCGGATCGTGAAGCAACCCCGAAAGAATTGAAGATGTTGTTGGAAATATGCCCTAGAGGCAATAATAAATTAGTTATTATCATATTTCCCCGTTCATGATAATAGTTTATTATTCATGCTAGAATTGTATTGACCGGAAACTAAATACATGTGTGGATAATAGACAAATACTATGTCCCTAGTATCCCTCCACTAGACTAGCTCGTTGATCAAAAGATGGTCAAGGTTTCCTGACCATGGACATGAGTTGTCATTTGATAACGGGATCACATCATTAGGAGAATGATGTGATGGACATGACCCAACCGTTAGCATAGCAAATGATCGTTCAGTTTATTGCTATTGCTTTCACTATGTCAAATACACGTTCCTCTGACCATGAGATCATGCAACTCCCGGATACCGTAGGAATACTTTGGGTGTATCAAACGTCACAACGTTACTGGGTGATTATAAAGGTGCACTACAGGTATCTCCGAAAGTGTTTGTTGAGTTGGCATGGATCGAGATTGGGATTTGTCACTCCGACTATCGGAGAGGTATCTCTGGGCCCTCTCGGTAATACAACATCACAGAAGCCTTGCAAGCACCGTGACTAAAGAGTTAGTTGCAAGATGATGTATTACGGAACGAGTAAAGAGACTTGCCGGTAACGAGATTGAACTAGGTATTAGATACCGACGATCGAATCTCGGGCAAGTAACATACCGCCGGACAAAGGGAACAACATATGTTGACATATGAGGTTCACCGATAAAGATCTTCGTGGAATATGTAGGAACTAATATGAGCATCCAGGTTCCGTTGTTGGTTATTGACCAGAGAGTCGTCTCGGTCATGTCTACATCATTCCCGAACCCGTAGGGTCCGCACACTTAAGGTTCGATGACGATATAGTATTATATGAGTTATGTGATTGGTGACCGAATGTTGTTCGGAGTCCCGGATGAGATCACGGACATGACGAGGAGTCTCGGAATGTCCGAGAGATAAAGATTCATATATTGGAAGGTGGTATTCGGACACCGGAAAGGTTCCGGAAGGTTCCGGATATTTTATCGGTGTACCGGGGGGTTACCGGAACCCCCCGGGGGGGCACATGGGCCACATGGGCCATGTAGGGGAGGAGCAACAGCCCACAAGGGGCTGGTGCGGCCCCCCCCCCTAGGGGGCCAAACCGAATTGGGCTAGGGTTGGGGGCCGGCCCCCCTTCCTTCTCCCTCTCCCCCCTTTTCCAAGTAGGAATCCTACTTGGAGTAGGATTGGGGGGGGGCGCCGGCCAATGGGAGGAATCCCTAGTGGGTTTCGGCCTCCCTATGGGGGCGCAGCCCCTTGGCTGCCTCCTCCCCCCTCCCTCCTTTATATACGGAGGAGGGGCACCCCTTGGAGACACACAATTGTCCCATAGCCGTGTGCGGTGCCCCGATCTCCGTTTTCCACCTCGGTCATATTTTCGGAGAGCTTAGGCGAAGCCCTGCCGGAATCACTTCACCGTCATCGTCGCCACGCCGTCGTGCTGACGGAATTCATCTACTACCTCGACGTCTTGCTGGATCAAGAAGGCGAGGAACGTCACCGAGCTGCACGTGTGTAGAACTCGGAGGTGTCGTACGTTCGGTACTCGATTGGTGGAGCTCGAAGGATTGTTTGACTACATCAACCGCGTTATGAGACGCTTTCGCTAAAGGGTCTATGAGGGTACGTAGACACACTCTCCCCTCTCGTAGCGATGCATCTCCATGGATAGATCTTGCGTGAGCGTAGGAAATTTTTTGAATTTCATGCTCCGTTCCCCAACAGTGGTATCAGAGCCAGGTCTATGCGTAGATGTGATTTGCACGAGTAGAACACAAACGAGTTGTGGGCGTGGGTGTATACATATTGCTTGCCGTTACTAGTTGATACTTGATTCGGCGGTATTGTGAGATGAAGCGGCCCGGACCGACATTACGCGTACGCTTACGCGAGACAGGTTTCACCGCTACGTGCACTCGTTGCATAAAGGTGACTGGCGGGTGTCTGTCTCTCTCACTTTAGTTGAATCGGTTTCAATGAAGAGGTTTCTTTTAGAATATCAAAAAGCAATCACTACACCACGTTGTGGTTTTGCGTAGGTAAGAACGGTTCTTGCAAACCCGTAGCAGCCACGTAAAAATTGCAACAAACAAAGTAGAGGACGTCTAACTTGTTTTTGCAGGGTATGCTGGTGATGTGTTATGGCCAAGACATGATGTGATATAAGTTGTTGTATGAGATGATCATGTTTTGTAAATTATCAGGCAACCGGCAGGAGCCTTATGGTTGTCTCTTTATTGTATGCAATGCCAACGCTATGTAATTGCTTTACTTTACCGCTATGAGTTAGCAGTAGTAGTAGTAATAGCAATAATTGGCGAGACGACCACGACGCTATGATGGAGATCAAGGTGTCACGATGCTACGATGGAGATCAAGGTGTCACGGCGCTACGATGGAGATCAAGGTGTCAACCCGGTGACGATGGAGATCATGACGGTGCTTTGCTGATGGAGATCAAAAGCACAAGACGATGATGGCCATATCATGTCACATATATTGAATTGCATGTGATGTTAATCCTTTTATGCATCTTATTTTGCTTAGGACGACGGTAGCATTATAAGATGATCCCTTCACTAAATTTCAAGATAAGTGTTCTCCCCTAGTATGCACCGTTGCGAAGGTTCGACGCTTCTAAGCACCACGTGATGATCGGGTGTGATGGATTCTTTCGTTCGCATACAACGGGTGTAAGCCAGTTTTACACACGCAGAATACTTGGGTTAAACTTGACGAGCCTAGCATGTACAGACATGGCCTCGGAACACAAGAGACCGAAAAGGTCGAACATGAGTCATATAGTAGATATGATCAACATGAAAGATGTTCACCATTGATAACTAATCCACCTCACGTGATGATCGGACGTGGTTTAGTTGATGTGGATCATGTTACACTTAGACAACTTGAGGGATGTTAATCTAAGTGGGAGTTCTTAAGTAATTTGATTAATTGAACTTCAATTATCATGAACATAGTCTAAATAATCTTTGCAATTTTATGTTGTAGATCAATAGACCGCGCTGTAGTTCCCCTGTTTTTATTATGTTCCTAGAGAAAACGAAGTTGAAAGTTGATGGAAGCAACTATGCGGACTAGGTCCGTGATCTGAGGATTGTCCTCACTGCTGCACAGAAGGCTTATGTCCTTAATGCACCGCTCAGTGAAATACTCCTACGGCTTCGTCTGAGGACGTTATGAACGTCTGGCAGACAAGAAAAGATGACTACTCGATAGTTCAGTGCGCCATACTTTACGGCTTAGAACCGGAGCTCCAAATATGTTTTGAGCAACACAGAGCATATGAGATGTTCCAAGAGCTGAAAATTTGTTTTTCAAGCTCACACCCGGGTCGAGAGGTATGACACCTTCGACAAGTTCTATAGCTACAAGATGGAGGAGAACAGCTCCGTTAGTGAGCATGTACTCAGAATGTCTGAGTACTTCAAACACTTGAATCAAGTGGGAGTTAGAGTTCCGAATAAAGTGGTGATTGATAGAGTTCTCTAGTCACTATCACTAAGCTACTGGATCTTCGTGATAAACTATAAACATGCAAGGGATAGAAGATCCTTAAGCTATTCGCGATGCTACAATCTGCGGATGTAGAAATCAAAAAAGGGAGCATCAAGTGTTGATGGTTAATAAGACCACTAGTTTCAAGAAGGGCAAGGGAAAGAAAAGGGAACTTCAAGAAGAACGGTAAAACAGTTGTCGCTCACGCGAAGAAACCCAAGGCTGAACCAAACCCGAGACTTAGTGCTCCCATTGCAAAGGGAAATGTCACAAGGAGCGGAACTTCCCCAAAGTAACTGGCAGATAATAAGACTGGCAATGTCAACAAAGATATTTGATATACATGTTATTGATGTGTACCTTACTAGTACTCATAGGAGCACCTGGGTATTTGATACTTGTTCAGTTGCTTGCAACTTGAAACATGGAGCTTCGGAATAAACGAGGGCTAGCTAAAGAATGAGGTGACGATGTGCATTGGAAGTGTCTCCAAGGTTGATGTGATCACCATCGCCACGCTCTCTCTACCTTCAGGATTAGTGATGAACCTAAAATTGTTATTTGGTGCTTGCGTTAAGCATGAACATTATATCTGATAGTGTTTATTGCAAGACGGTTATTCAATTTCAGAGAATAATTGTTATTCTATTTGGATAATATCATTGATGATCATGCACTTAAAATGAAAGGTTTATTGAATCTTGATCGTAGTAATACATATGTTCATAACACGAATGCCAAAAGATAATGATAGTACCACATATTTGTGGCACTGCCGCTTAGGTCATATCAGTGTTAAACACATGAAGAAACTCCATGCAGATGGGTTTTTGGAATCTCTTTATTACGAATCATTTGAGACATGTGAACCGTGCCTTATTGGCAAGATGACTAAAACTCCGTTCTTCGGAACAATGGAGCAAGCAACCAACTTATTGGAAATAATACATACCGATGTATGCGGTCCGATGAGTGTTGAGGCGCGCGGTGGATATCGTTATGTTCTCACGTTCACAGATGATTTGAGTAGATATGGCTATGTCTACTTGATGAAGCATAAATCTGAAACATTTGAAAAGTTCAAAGAATTTCAGAGTGAAGTAGAGAACCATCGTAACAAGAAAATAAAGTTCTTACGATCTGATCGTGGAGGAGAATATTTGAGTTACGAGTTTGGCAATCACTTAAGACAATGTGGAATTGTTTCACACCTCACGCCACCTGGAACACCATAGCGTAATGGTGTGTCCGAATGTCGTAATCGTACTCTATTAGATATGGTGCGTTCTATGATGTCTCTTACCGATTTGCCACTATCATTTTGGGGTTATGCATTAATGACAGCTGCATTCACTTTAAATAGGGCACCGTCTAAATCCGTTGAGACGACACCGTATGAACTGTGGTTTGGCAAGAAACCTAAGTTGTCGTTTCTGAAAGTTTGGGGATGCAATGCTTATGTCAAAAGGCTTCAACCAGATAAGCTCGAACCCAAAGCGGATAAGTGCGTCTTCATAGGATACCCAAAGGAGACCGTTGGGTACACCTTCTACCACAGATCCGAAGGCAAAGTATTCGTTGCTAAGAATGGATCCTTTCTAGAGAAGGAGTTTCTCTCGAAAGAAGTGAGTGGGAGGAAAGTAGAACTTGATGAGGTAATTGTACCTCCTCTGGATAGTAGTACGCCACAGAAAGAAATTTCTGTGACACCGACACAGACCAGAGAGGAAGTAGATGATGATGATCATGAAGCTTCGGATCAAGTTGCTACAGAACCTCGTAGGTCAACCAGGACACGCTCCGCACCAGATTGGTATGGCAATCCTGTCTTGGAGGTCATGTTGTTAGACAACGGTGAACCTACGAACTATGAAGAAACGATGGCGAGCCCGGATTCCGACAAATGGCTTGAGGCCATGAAATCCGAGATTAGATCCATGTATGAGAACAAAGTGTGGACTTTGGTAGACTTGCCCGATGAACGGCGAGCTATTAAAAATAAATGGATCTTTAAGAAGAAGACGGACGCTGATGGTAATGTCACCGTCTATAAAGCACGACTTATTGCTAAAGGTTATCGACAAGTTCAAGGAGTTGACTACGATGAGACTTTCTCACCCGTAGCGATGCTAAAGTCTATCAGAATTATGTTAGCAATTGCCGCATTTTATGATTATGAAATCTGGCAAATGGACGTCAAAACGGCATTCCTTAATGGATTCCTTAAGGAAAAATTGTATATGATGCAACCGGAAGGTTTTGTCGATCCTAAAGGTGCTAACAAAGTATGCAAGCTCCAGCGATCCATCTATGGACTGGTGCAAGCATCTCGGAGCTGGAATACTCGCTTTGATGAAGTGATCAAAGCGTTTGGGTTTATGCAAGTTTATGGAGAAACTTGTATTTACAACAAAGTGAGTGGGAGCTCTATAACATTTCTGATAAGTATATGTGATTGGAAATGATGTAGAATTTCTGGAAAGCATAAAGAATTAATTGAAAGGAGTTTTTCAATAAAAACCTGTTTTTGAGTTATCCACGGTTTGGGCATCGAGATCTATAGAGATAGATCAAGACACCTGATAAAAGATTTTCACACACCTTGATGAGATTTTGAAGAAGTTCAAAATGGATCAAGTCAAAAGAAATAAGTTCTTGGCTGGTGTGAAGTGGAGTAAGACTTGAAGATCTAGGTAAAGGTTGTTTATATGTTAGGCATCAAAATCTATAGAGATAGATTGAGACGCTTCATATGACTTTCACAAAACATATACCTTGACAAGATTTTGAAGAAGTTCAAAATGGAGCAGTCAAAGAAGGAGTTCTTGACTGTGGTGAAAGGTGTGAAGTTGAGTAAGACTCAAATCTCGACCACGGCAAAATAAATAGAATGGATGAAGGTTATCCCCTATGCCTCGGCCGTAGGTTCTATAAAGTATGCCAAGCTGTGTGCCTTGCCATGTGTCTGGCAAAAGAGGTACCAAAGTGATCCAGGAGTAGATCACTGGACAGCGGTCAAATTATCCTTAAGATGACTAAGGAAGAATTTCTCAGGAATAGAGATGATAAAGAGTTCGTCGTAAGGGGTTACGTCGATGCAAGCTTTAAACACTGATCCGAAAGACTATGAGTCTCAGACCGGATAAGTATAGTGGGGAAATCTTTTGGAGTAGCTCCAAACAGAGTGTGGTAGCAACATCTACATATAACATAGAGATTTGCCAAGAACACACGGATCTGAATATTGCAGACCCGTTGACTAAAACCTCTCTCACAAGCAAAACATGATCAGCTTTAGAACTGATTAAGTGTTAATTACATGGAGATGTAATCTAGATTATTGACTCTAGTGCAAGTGGGAGACTGTTTGAAATATGCCCTAGAGGCAATAATAAATTAGTTATTATCATATTTCCCCGTTCATGATAATATTTTATTATTCATGCTAGAATTGTATTGACCGGAAACTAAATACATGTGTGGATAATAGACAAATACTATGCCCCTAGTATGCCTCCACTAGACTAGCTCGTTGATCAAAAGATGGTCAAGGTTTCCTGACCATGGACATGAGTTGTCATTTGATAACGGGATCACATCATTAGGAGAATGATGTGATGGACATGACCCAACCGTTAGCATAGCAAATGATCGTTCAGTTTATTGCTATTGCTTTCACTATGTCAAATACACGTTCCTCTGACCATGAGATCATGCAACTCCCGGATACCGTAGGAATACTTTGGGTGTATCAAACGTCACAACGTTACTGGGTGATTATAAAGGTGCACTACAGGTATCTCCGAAAGTGTTTGTTGAGTTGGCATGGATTGAGATTGGGATTTGTCACTCCGACTATCGGAGAGGTATCTCTGGGCCCTCTCGGTAATACAGCATCACAGAAGCCTTGCAAGCACCGTGACTAAAGAGTTAGTTGCAAGATGATGTATTACGGAACGAGTAAAGAGACTTGCCGGTAACGAGATTGAACTAGGTATTAGATACCGACGATCAAATCTCGGGCAAGTAACATACCGCCGGACAAAGGGAACAACGTATGTTGACATATGAGGTTCACCGATAAAGATCTTCGTGGAATATGTAGGAACTAATATGAGCATCCAGGTTCCGCTGTTGGTTATTGACCAGAGAGTCGTCTCGGTCATGTCTACATCATTCCCGAACCCGTAGGGTCCGCACACTTAAGGTTCGATGACGATATAGTATTATATGAGTTATGTGATTGGTGACCGAATGTTGTTCGGAGTCCCGAATGAGATCACGGACATGACGAGGAGTCTCGGAATGTCCGAGAGATAAAGATTCATATATTAGAAGGTGGTATTCGGACACCGGAAAGGTTCCGGAAGGTTCCGGATATTTTATCGGTGTACCGGAACCCCCCGGGGGGCCACATGGGCCACATGGGCCATGTAGGGGAGGAGCAACAGCCCACAAGGGTCTGGTGCGCCCCCCCTAGGGGGCCAAACCGAATTGGGCTAGGGTTGGGGGCCGGCCCCCTTCCTTCTCCCTCTCCCCCCCTTTCCAAGTAGGAATCCTACTTGGAGTAGGATTGGGGGGGGGGGGGGGGCGCCGGCCAATGGGAGGAATCCCTAGTGGGTTTCGGCCTCCCTATGGGGGCGCAACCCCTTGGCTGCCTCCTCCCCCCTCCCTCCTTTATATACGGAGGAGGGGCACCCCTTGGAGACACACAATTGCCTCATAGCCATGTGCGGTGCCCCGATCTCCGTTTTCCACCTCGGTCATATTTTCGGAGAGCTTAGGCGAAGCCCTGCCGGAATCACTTCACCGTCACTGTCGCCATGCCGTCGTGCTGACGGAACTCATCTACTACCTCGACGTCTTGCTGGATCAAGAAGGCGAGGAACGTCACCGAGCTGCACGTGTGTAGAACTCGGAGGTGCCGTACGTTCGGTACTCGATCGGTGGAGCTCGAAGGATTGTTCGACTACATCAACCGCGTTGTGAGACGCTTTCGCTAAACGGTCTACGAGGGTACGTAGACACACTCTCCCCTCTCATAGCGATGCATCTCCATGGATAGATCTTGCGTGAGCGTAGGAATTTTTTTGAATTTCATGCTCCATTCCCCAACAGATGTTGCAATACAATGCTCAAGCTTGTGACATTCTATTCAATGGTCTATCTCCCGAAGAATTCAACAAAATCAGCCGCCTCGAGAATGCAAAGGAAATTTGGGATACTTTGGTTGATATGCATGAGGGTACCGAGTCTGTCAAGGAATCTAAGTTGGATGTGCTTCAAAGTCAACTTGACAAGTTCAAGATGAAGGATGGTGAAGGAGTCGCTGAGATGTACTCTAGGCTTGCTCTCATCACAAATGGGATTGTCGGCTTAGGAAGTGAAGATATGACCGACAAATTCATCATCAAGAAGATACTTAGAGCTCTCGATGGAAAATATGATACCGTCTGCACATTGATCCAAATGATGCCCAATTACAAAGATCTCAAGCCCACGAAAGTCATTGGAAGGATTGTCGCTCATGAAATGTCACTCAAGGATAAATAGGAGCTGCACAACAAGTCAAGTGGTGCTTACAAAGTCTCAACCGATGCTCCAACAACTTCAAGTGACCAGCTAGTATCCAATGAAGAGATTAGCCTAATGGTGAAAAGGTTCAACAAGTTATACAAGAACAAAGGGAAAGAGAGAAGCTCTAACTCAAGACATTATGAGAGAAGATCATCAAGTCGTGACCGAAATTGCTACAATTGTGGGAATCCCGGACACTACTCAAATGAATGTACGGCTCCCTACAAGAAAAGAGACGAATCACCAAGAGGAAGACATAGAAGAGATGAATCACCTCATAAAGAGAGAAGGAGTAGAGATGATTATTATGAACGAAGACACTCTCGAAGAAGTAAGGATTTGGAGAGAAAGGACAAGTCATCAAGGAGCTACACAAGAAGAAGACATCAAGCTCATGTTGGTGAATGAGTTTCCGGCTCCGACTCCGACAACCACTCCGAGAGAAGTTATCACTCCAACTCCGACTATAGTCAAGATGAAGGTGTTGCCGGACTTGCACTAGTGTCATCCAACTCCTATGATCTATTTGACTCACCAAATGAAGGAATTGAAAGTTGCTTCATGGCAAAAGGCCCCAAGGTATCACACCCCGAGTATCTTGATTTCAATAGTGATGAAGATGATTTGCTTGGTGATGATGATTTACTTGTTGATAGAGATAGTGATGTGAGCTATAATGAAAATGCTAGTAATCATGATAGTCAAGAGGAAACGAGTGACAATGCTATCAAGGAGATTGAGCGTCTAACTAAAGAACTAAATGCTCTTAAGTTAGCTCATGAAACAACTCAAGAGGATCATAGAGAACTTCTAAGAACTCATGAGAAACTACGCTTCGAGAAGCTAAATTTAGAGCAAGAGCATGAGTTTCTTAAAGCTATCAATGACGATCTTCGAAAGAAGAGTTCTTCATATCTTGCCAAATGTTTACTCTTGTCTACCTTTATGCCACAAGTTAAATCTAAGCAAACTAGCAACAAGGGTAAAAATGGTTCTACATCTAGTAGTAACAATAACAATGCTAAATCCAATATTGTTGCTTCTAGTAATTCTATTGATTCCACTAACGATTCTCTTAGCCAAGTTACACTTGAGCAAGAAAATATGCTATTGAAAGGAATTATAGAAAAAGGGGTCTACAAGAGCCTTGCCGGGAGTAAGCAATTTGAGGAAATTGTACGCAAGCAAGGAAGGCACCGGAAGAACCAAGGTGTTGGTTTTGAACGAAAGTTCAATGCCGATGGAGTTGAGTGGGAAGAAGGTCAATACCCCAAGACGAAGTTTGTTCCTCAACAAGAGAAGTATGATCCTACTTCCTTCAAGGGAACACAAGCTCAAGAAGATCTTCCACCACAAGACCACAAGCTAAAAGGCAAGCACAAGCTTCAAGAAGAGATTGATTCATTTGAAGAAGCTCCTCAAGCCATGGTCAAGTGGGTTCCCAAGACTTCATCAAGTTCTACTTCATCAAGTGCTACTACAAATCCAATGATTCCCATCAAGTTGATGTGGGTCCAAAAGAAGAAGAACTAGAGAGTTCTTGAGGATGACTCCGCCAACAAACTTCACTCATATTCTTTATGGCAATGACTTGTGCAACCAACTTCCACATTTTGCACTAGTTCATGGAGTCACAAACCCTCTTGTTTGTAAGGCAAGGGACAAGGTAATCAATGCATTCATGGACATCATCATAAGTGTATTTCACTCTATGTCTATGGATATCATTGTATGTTCTTTGTGTGGGATTAACCCATGTAGGTATTGAAAGCACAAAACTCCAAAGGATTGCTCCCAACTCTTGATGGTCTACATCAACATTGAGCATCCACATCTTCAACATCTATATGAAGTCATCATCGACAAAACCCAAGGTCAGTTCATCCCTCTTAGGGGGGATATCACATCTAGGGGAGCTTTGCTCAAAACAATTGAGCTAAAGCAACTCTAAAGGTGTGAACACATCAATGCTTTATGTAAAAGTGGTAACCCCACTTGCGCTTAAACGATGAGTATGACCTATGATCAAATGTTCTCATTTGGCTCCTAAGTCAATATACTCATATATAGATGACCTAGTCATCGCCATTGCTTGATAGATGCTAGAATTGGTTGTGCATGTTTGACACATATTTCATTTGAAATCTTATTGTGTGAGCATGTTGGTTTGCATGTTTTCATCATTCGAGGACATCCACTTGTTGTTTTGATTGTCTTGGTTTTTCTGGCCAAGTGGATGTACAAGAATGCCTAAGAACCTCCTCTAGCTATCTATGCTTTCTTGTCTCAAATTCTATTCTTGCTGCATCACAAAAATTGAACAAGTCATTTTCGGATCCTCCGGGTGAGGAGCACTCGGAGCCACCGATCTGAAAGGGCTGAACCTCCAAAACCTTCTAATTGATTTCGGCCGAACCAACTCACTCAAACTCGGTCCAACCGAAATCACTTAGATTGATCTAGGTTTTTATCTCGGTGCTACCGAAGTGAACCATCTCGGAGCCACCGATGTGCTAAACTACGTGCAGTTACAGATATCGGTGCCACCGAGTTGTTCAACTCGGCGCCACCGACAGTGTACGGGTATATATATCGCGCGGACCGAACGGTTGAAATTTCTCGACCCCACTCGTTCCCGCTCCCCGTCGCTGCCGTCGCCCGCGTCTCCGGACTTCGCCATCGTCTCCAACGCGCCCTCGCCGCAGGATTCCGTCGCCGTCAATGACAAACTGCCCCGCCGTTGCCGCCGTAGAGGATCTCCACCAAGTTAGGGTGAGATTCGATCCCTTTCGTGCTTCAAATTTCCGATTCAATGCACGATAGGAATGCCATGTATCTTGCCACGATTGCAATACTCTTTCCACCAGATTAGTTCGTAAGAACAAGATTCGAGCAAAAAATTTAGGGTTAGGTTTCCGCCGAATGCATCTCGGACCGACCGATTCGAAATTTTTGGTACCACCGATTTGGTCTCTGGCCATAGCACTAGTACATCTCGGTGCCACCGAGTTGTGCGAATCGGTGAGACCGAAAGTAACGTCTCAGTGAAACCCTAGCATCTCGGAGCCACCGAAACCCATCTTGGTCTGACCGAAGTGTCGTGCCAGGTCTCTGTAGTGTGCTTCGGTGTCACCGAGATTATCAACTCGGTCCATCCGAACTGCATTCTGTGAAAACCTAGAACTAAAGTTTGAACTCATTTTTATGAAAAACTATCTGCTTTTTGTGATGACTCATCTACTCTACCCATACCCATCTATTCACAGGGTCAGCTCAGCAAGATGTCTAGTGGCAGTGACAGTCAGAACAGGTCTGAACAGCAGGCAGAGATGAGTGAAGGATCAAGCCATAATGAGAGTTTCTATGAGGGAGAGAGGTGCTCTCCAGATCTTCCTAAAGTTGCAACCAGAACAAGGAAGAAGAAAACCTCTGACAGTGAGGATGAGGATTTTGTTGCAAGTGAAGCTGTATCTAAGAAGAAAAGAGTTGTGCTTGCTAAGGATTACAGCACCAAGCTTACATCTGTCAAAGAGAGAACAGCTGTAAGGAAAGTGCCAAAACAGTCCATACAATTCACTCTTGAAGAGCCTAGTGAGGCAGCTACAGGTGCTAAGAAGAAGAGGATAAGAAAAACTACTGCCCGTGTGATTGGCAGACCCTCCATGATGATTGATGAGGAGGAAGAGGAGGAGGATGAGCCAGCTACTGCACCCCCTGCAAAGGCTCAGAAGCTCATGTCTGATGCAATCAAGACTGTTGCCCCTCCCAAGTCCAAGCCAAAAGTGTTAGTACCCAAGAGATCAACCAGAAACATATCAGCTGCAGAGAAGAACAAGGCCCCAGTGCCTGAATCAAATGTTGATGAAGAGCCACTAGTGCTCAGAAAGTTGAAGCCAAAGATTCCAGACCATGACAACGCACACCCAGTAGCAGAAAACATGATGCTGAGAAAGGATAAAGGACTGCATCAGTGGAGACAGTTAGATCCTTATGCTATCAGAAGAAGGACAGCGTGTGATTACCGCTTTCACACTCGAGAGCAACAGGATTTTTATGAGACAGTTTTGCTTGATAAGAAGCCCATAGTCAGTGACATGAAGTGGGTGGACTGGGAATACATCGATGAGAATGAGGATTACTTTCCCCATGTCCATGAAAGCTTCAGGATTGCAGGTGTTGACGAGTTTGTTGGAAAGAAACTGACCAAGTGGAATGATGAGATGATCATGCAATTCTACTCTACTGCTCATTTCTATCCAGATGGCAGAATAGTGTGGATGACTGAGGGTATAAGATACCAGTCTACCATCTCTGAGTGGGCAAATCTTCTTGGTGCACCCAAGGAAGAGGAGGATGACATTGACATATATGCCAAGCTCAAGATGGATCACAACTCCATGGCCAACATGTACACTGCAATTCCTCAGAAGGATTTAGAGACTCACAAACTTGGATCCGTGAAGCATTTGCTACCCGGACTGGCCACCTCGAACACTATCTTGCGGTACACCTTGTTACCCAAGTCAGGCGATGATAAGATGATTCGTGGCCACTCCATCAATTTGCTGCATTTATTCGATACACCTCAGAAATTCAAGGTGATGAGCCTGATAGTAGAGACTATCAAGAGGACTGCAGCAGATCAGAAGAGATCGTGCGGATATGCTCCACATATTCAGTTGATGATCAATTCCAAGGTTGGAACCAGCACATATCTTCTTGATCGAGAGCACTTGCCTTTGCGTCCAGATTTTGAGGACAATGTAATAGTGATGGATCCTTCGCATCCCACTTCTGCACGAGCTCAAGAGGAAATCCGCAAAACCGCAGAGGCTAAAGCAGCTCAAGAAGCCGCAGCTCCCAATGCTCCAATAGTCAATCTCAAGACACCAAAGGACCAAATGCAATATCTGCTTGAAGCCACTCTGAGGATTGAGCGAAGTCTGGCCAACCTCACCCAGACCCAGGCTAGTTTTGAGCGGATCATTGAGACCAAATTTCATGATTTGGATGTCAAGGTAACTGAGATTCAGACCACAATGGAACAGCTGCAAGGAGATGTTGATGCTGTCAAGCTTGCCAGATCAGATGACAGTGGAGATGATAGACCAACCACAGAGCAGTTTCAGCAAGTGCCAAGGGCAGCCAGGTCAGCTGCAGTGCCAGTAGTGGATCCACGGACCACAGTATCTGCACCAGCCGCTACAGCCACAGTGCCACCGCAGGTCTCAACTCCACCAGTCCAACAGACATCAGCAGAAGTATTCGCGGACGCTCTCCTCTCCACGCCATCTACGCACACCGGAGCCGCCAGCAGAAGATCGCCTTCAGGAGCTTCGGAGGACCGTGCCTAGAGCGCCGACTAGTCCTATACTATTCGATCTTTTTGGTACTTGTTGCCAAAGGGGGAGAATTTGTATAGATCATAGGCTTCGAGAGAGAGTGTTTTGGTTTTTCTTTCGAGAGTTCTTGCTACTTATTTGCCTGTCCATACTTTGTTATGTGTGTGCTTGCTACAGTGTCTGTGTGATATTTATGCTTGTGAGTTACTTTGTTGATTGATCATATTATGCTCATTGTGATGATCTATGTCATATTATGCCTATTGTGATATTCCATGTTTATCTCTACCATTATCTTGTATGATCAATTACTTATGTTGGTGATGCGTGCCTATTATTCCAATCTTATCATTTTGCGCGCTTCACCAAGATGTATGTGACATGGAAGAGTGACCCATGAGCCTAATCGATTGTGCATTTGCATTCAAACGCAAATTTTTAATAATGCACAAATTTAGGGGGAGCTCTTGCTTATCACATACTTCTCAAAGCGACGATGTATTTCATTCATTTAATCATTTGTCGAAGCTTTGATCTATATGTTGTCATCAATTACCAAAAAGGGGGAGATTGAAAGCACATTTGCTCCCTTGTTGGTTTTGGTAATTCATAACAACATATATCTCATTGAACTAATGTCCATTCAAGATTAAGATTTCAGGATGTTCAATGATTGACATGGCATGGACTAGAGATGTGGACCCCTCAAAATGCTAAGTACAAGGATTGGCAAAAGATCAAGACTCTACATTTTTGGTTTAGTGATCCAATATCACATTGAGTCCATAGGAAAGCCAATACTATTAAAAGGGGATGAGGTGTTGCTTAATGGTCTTTTTGCTCAAGTGCTTAGTGACATTATTCCTAAACCCTCAACCACTCTCTCTACCCAAATATGTCCTAAACCTAAAAGTCCAACTCGGCCCCACCGATATTTCCAATCCGGCCCCACCGAGTTCATCCAAGACTTAGCCACTGCCAAAACCCTAACAAATCGGATCCACCGAAATGGATCTCGGTCCCACCGAGATGGCCTTGCCAACTCTCTGTAATCGGTTGCATTCACTTCGGTCTCACCGAGTTTGCAAATCGGTCTCACCGAGATGGCTTTCCAAGTCTCTGTTTGCTTATTGCTTCACTTCGGTCCAACCGAGTTCATGCAATCGGTCTCACTGAGATGAGGATTGCCCTAAGCCATTGCACTTTGGTCCATCCGAGTTGTTCGTATCGGTCCCACCGAGATTCCTAAAGTTCATATATTTTACACAGTTCGGTGCTACTGAGATGACTGTTTCGGTGCCACCGAGTTGGGTCAAAAGTGTGTAACAGTTGGATTTTGTGTGGAGGCTATATATACCCCTCCACCACATCCTTCTCAGTAAGGAGAGCCATCAGAACGTGCCTACACTTCCACCATACATTTTCTGAGAGAGAACCACCTACTCATGTGTTGAGATCAAGATATTCCATTCCTACCATTTGAACCTTGATCTCTAGCCTTTCCCAAGTTGCTTTCCACTCAAATCCTTCTTCCACCATAGCCAAATCTGTGAGGAGTGTTTGAGTGCTGGGAAGACTATCATTTGAAGCACAAGAGCAAGGAGTTCATCAACAACACACCGTCTATTACCTTTTGGAGAGTGGTGTCTCCTAGATTGGTTAGGTGTCACTTGGGAGCCTCCAACCAGATGTGGAGTTGAACCAAGAGTTTGTAAGGGCAAGGAGATCGCCTACTTCGTGAAGATCTACCCCGAGTGAGGCTAGTCCTTCGTGGACGTAAGCCATGGTGGAATAGACAAGGTCGCTTCTTCGTGGACCCTTCGTGGGTGGAGCCCTCCGTGGACTCGCGCAGCCGTTACCCTTCGTGGGTTGAAGTCTCCATCAACGTGGACGTACGATAGCACCACCTATCGGAACCACGCCAAAAACCACCGTGTCTTCATTGCGTTTGAAATCTCCAATCCCTCCTTTACATACATATGCAATTGCTTACATTCCGCTGCTATACTCTTAGAATTGCGTGTGTAGGGTGATGCTTGACATGTACTATTGCTAAAATCTGCCCACAACTAAAATTGGGAAAAGGTTAGGTTTTATTTGGTCAAGTAGTCTAATCACCCCCCCTCTAGACATACTTTCGATCCTACAGCTTGTCTCAAGCCCTTCGTCGCACCGCCACTTCGCCATCTTGCTCCCGTGCTCCCGCCGCCGATGGCCAAGACGAGGAGCGACAAAGGAAGGCAGGCTTCTGGTTCGGAGCCGCCATCCAGCTCCACCGGTGGGAAGAGAAAACGGGCCGCCCCCAAAGGAGGAGCGAAACCAGGGCGCATTGCGCCTAAGTCCACAGGAAAGTGGTATCCGTCCGTGGCAACGGAGAGCGAGGTTGACGGGTATAAGGATGACCTCTCCGTGCTCGCGGATCTGAAGGTGCGCATTCCGACCGGGGAAGTTCCGCCGGATCCCCGGGCCGACGAGCATCTCCTATGCTCGGTTTACTTCGGGTGGGGGCTCGGCTTCCCGATCCATCCCTTTGTGCGTGGCCTCTTGCACTTCCTCGGATGCCAACTCCACCATATTCCTCCCAACGGGGTTCTGCATATAGCCAATTTCATCACCTTCTGTGAGTGCTATCTTGGGGTAGCCCCGCACTTTGATCTATTTCGCTACTTCTTCCGAGTCTGCGTTCAATCGAACGAAGGCGCCGTCTGCGACCTTGGGGGAGCCATTCTGCAGCTCCGTCCCAATTCCACCTTCTTTTCCTTCGATCTCCCGAAGTCTGTCCGGGAGTGGCACAAGTCCTGGTTTTACGTGGAGGGCCTTGGCGATGATCTGCCGGCCTTCGTGAACGAGCCCCCTCGGAGGCTTCTTTCGTGAGCTCCACTCGCCAAACCGACATCGGAGGTCAAGGTTCTTGTGGAGGCCACCGCTCGCCTGAAGAAAGGTGGGTTGACTGGAGGTCACATAGTGCGGACGTGGGTGGTGTGTCGCGCCCTGCCTCTGCAGGCTCGCGGCTCCCTGATGTCCCAGTACGCGAGGCCTACGGGCCCCACGCGGGTCTCCCAGGAGGAGCTAGATACCGAGGCGATGGACGCACTCCTTAGCTTCTTGGTGGGGCCAGACGCCATCACAAGGTCTCGTAAAGAGACCGTGCGGCCTTTTTCGACCGACATCCTTCCTGGCAGCGTAAGTATCTTTCTAACGACTTCCCCGCTGTTTCTGGGGCTAAGAGGCTGAATCATGCTCTTTCCTCTTTGCTTTCCTGCAGGAATTCGCCACCTTCCAGACCTTCCGTTCTGAGCCCCCGCTCCCGGGGCAGCAAGTGAGCACTGCCCTGGCCGCCCTTATGGTAGTGGCTCCCTCCAGGCTCTCTTGCGAGGAGGTCAGCTCCATCAAGGGGGAAGAGACGGGCCCCGGAGGAGGTACTCGCGGAGACCTCCGAGGGTCGGGAGGAAGATGAGGTCGACGCTTCCCCGTCGAGCGTTGATGGAAGCAGAGAGGGTGGTGATGACGATGACGGCGATGGTGGCGCCAAGGACGTAGACGACGACGAGGCCGACGAGGAGGTCGAAGACACCGAGGAGGACGAAGGTGAGGATGATGGGGAGGAGGCGGCTGTCGAGGCGTCACGTCAGCCCCTCAAAAGGCAGCGCTGTGGCGGTCGGGAGGAGACCCCGGTCAGCTGCGAGCTCCGTGGGAGCTCGGTAAAGTCCCCTGGACTGCAGATTCCTTTGATCGCCCCGACGCCGGTGCGAAGGAGGCATATGCCGCCAGTCACCTCATAAGCCATCCCTTTAGTTCGCGAGCTCTCATCAATTGTCTGCTGGCCTCCTTGATGATCCCTTGAGCTCATGTTCAGGGTCGCTTCCAGTCCGGTGAGATTGTTCGCTGCTGGCATGATCGCGGTTGTTCCTCTGTCGGTGATCCCGGCGACGCCGCCGTCCATGGGGACCCGGCTTCTGGGATGGGGACCCGGCCTCAGGGTAAGCGCACTGTTCTGGTTGTAAGTGTTATTGTGATGACCCCCCGCAGATCAGTGTCTTTACACATGTTGTCTTTTGTTTGTTTTGGGCAGGAGCTCCTGCCGCTGGAGCCTTGGCTGGCTCTAAGATGGAGGGCGTCCGTACAGGTGATGTGGAACCGTCGCAGGCTCGTGTCCCGGCCTCTTCACGTGACCCAAGCATGCCGACCTTCCCTCTGGCCAGCGTGGATGTTGCGGTGCTACTTGTGAGCTACGTTGGGATTTTCCCCAAAGAGGAGGGGAGATGCAATACAGTAGAGATAAGTATTTCCCTCAGTGCGAACCAAGGTTTATCGAACCAATAGGGGAATCACGCAAACCCTCGTTAGTAGCACCTGCACACACAAAAGCAAATACTTGCACCCAACGCGGGCAAGAGGGTTGTCAATCCCCTTGAACTCGTTAATTGCAAGGATTAAATCTTGTAAAGGTAAAAGTATAAATTGCAAAATAAAAGAAAAGTAAATAAATTGCAGCAAAGTTTTTAGGTTTTCTTTTTATATTTAAGATAGACCCGGGGGCCATAGTTTTCACTAGAGGCTTCTCTCTCGAACACATAGCATACAGTGGGTAAACAAATTACTGTTGGGCAATTGATAGAAAAGCGCATAGTTATGACGTTATTCACGTCAATGATCATGTATATAGGCATCACGTCCGAGACAAGTAGACCGAAATGATTCTGCATCTACTACTATTACTCCACCAATCGACCTCTATCTAGCATGCATCTATGGTATTAAGTTCATGACAAACAGAGTAACGTTTTAAGCAAGATGACATGATGTAGACAAAGTAAACTCAATCAATATGAATAAACCCCATCATTTTATCCTTAATGGCAACAATACAAATACGTGTCTTGTCCCCTACTTTGTCACTGAGATATAGAGCACCGCAAGATTGAACCCATTACAAAGCACCTCTCCCACCGAAGATAAATCAATCTAGTTGGCCAAACCAAACGGATAGATCGGAGAGAAATACAAAGCTATAACAATCATGCATAATAAAGTTCAGAAAAGGCTCAATTACTTTCAATGAATAATCTGATCATAAACCCACAATTCATCGGATCCCAATAAACACACCGCAAAAGAAGATTACATCGGATAGAACTCCAAGAAGATCAAGGAGAACATGGCATTGAAGATCAAAAAGAGAGAGAAGAAGCCATCTAGCTACTAGCTATGGACCCGTAGATCTGTGGTGAACTACTCACACATCATCGGAAGGGCAGCAAGGTTGATGTAGAATCCCTCCGTGATCGATTCCCCCTCCCACAGATTACCGGAAAAGGCCTCCGGATGGGATCATGGAAGAAGAAAGGCTTGCGGCAGCAGAAAAGTTATAACGTCTTGCGTTCTATTGGTTTGGCAATATATGGGAATTTATAGGCTTGGAATTAGGTCAAACGGATGCGTGGGGCCCACAAGCTCAGGGGGCGCGCCCCTCGAGCTTGTGGCTCTCTCGTTTCTCTTCTGGCCACCTCCCGAAGCTTCTAGGGTCCCTTCTGGTCCAGAAAAAATTAATCTAAAGATTTTTTTCCATTTGGACTTTATTTGATATTGATTTTCTGAAAAGCCAAAAACAAGCAAAAAACATGAACTGACACTGGTCACAGAGTTAATAGGTTAGTCCCAAAAAATGATATAAAATAGCATATAATTGCATATAAAGCATCCAAGATTGATAAATAATAGCATGAAACAATCAAATATTATAGATACGTTAGAGACGTAACAACATCCCCAAGCTTAATTCCTGCTCGTTCTCGAGTAGGTAAATGATAAAAATAGAATTTTTGATCTTGAATGCTACCTAACATGTGTATCAAGTAATCTCTTTACGGTATAAATATTGAGAAATGATGAATTAACAACATCAACATAATAATATCCATGAATATAAGAAGTGATGTGGAGCATCCCAAGGTCATCCCCATGGACCCATGAAAGTGCTAGTTATCGACTAGAGGGGGGTGAATAGGTGATTTTTATGAAAGGCTTCGAAAACAGGCAATGTCTTCGAAGTAAGCGGAAGCAAGATGAGAACTAGCAAAGCCTATGAATAAGATGAACATATATGACAAGCATAGACATCATACATACAAGCATGCGTTGAACATAAACACAAGAAGCATGAAGATAAATGAGTAAACAGATGAATGGCTTCAAGGAATATCTTCAAACACAGACAAGCATGCAAAGGCTTCACAGTTCAAAACAGTAAGTTAGGAAGTGAAAGGATAGAACCAGTAGCTCGGGGAAGACAGTGATTTGTTTGACCAGTTCCAACTGTTGTGATAGTTGTACGTCTGGTTAGGGAGGCTGAGATTTAACTCAGAAGACCACGTCTTCACCTTATTCCCCTTGGCTAAGACCCGCAGATCTCGCCCAATCACTCTGGTAAGTCTTCAAGGTAGACTTCCAAACCTTCACAGACTTCGTTCACCGGCAATCCACAGTGACTTTTGGATGCTCAGAACGTGATGCCTAACCGGCTGGAAGATCACAATCTTCAAGTGTAATAAGTCTTCGGTTCACTCGGAACAGAATGTCTTCAGTGATGCTCAATCACTTTGGGCTCTGGGTGTTTTGGGTTTTGTCCTCGCAAGGATTCTCTCTCAAAGGCTTCGAGGTGGGTTGCTCTCAAACGACAAAAGCCGTGTACTAACTCGGAGCATCCACCAATTTATGGTGGTAGGGGGTGGCTATTTATAGCCAGGAGGCAACCCGATATGATATGTCCAAAATGACCTTGGGTCATAGGGAAGCTGACACGTGTCTAACGGTCGGATCCCAACACACGCGGCAACTTTACTTGGGCTCCAAGCAAAGCTGACTCAACCAACTCTGGAAGAGGTTTTCTCTCATTTGTCTTCGCTCGAAGACATAGGATTGGGTTGAGCATCACATCAGTTTCTGACTTCGTTTACCTCGACCCCACTTAACAGTACGGTGGTTCCTATGACTCAAGAAAGCAGAAAATGAAACTACCAAAAGACTAAGTCTTCGCGTTCCATTGGCTTCAAGTGAATGTCTTCGTGAACCATTAGCTTCAACATGAATGTCTTCGTGAACCACCATTGTCTTCAATGTCTTCATACATTTTTAGGGGTCATCTTTGATGTGTAAACCGAATCAATAGGGACTTCTACCTGTGTTCTCCTATGAATCTCACAAACACATTAGTCCCATCAACCAAGTTTGTCTTCAATACTCCAAAACCAACAAGGGGTGGCACTAGATGCACTTACAATATCCCCCTTTTTGTTGATTGATGACAAACTGGTTGAAGTTTCAACGGGGATAAAAATATGTGAAAGTTTAAGGAACAAGGTGTTTGGCTTCATGAAATTTGAGGAGCTCCCCCTGAAGATGTGCATATAAGTAATTTGCTTTTGAATGCAAATGCATGGCAGGTTTTGCTTTGTGGAGTTCTCCTTCTATTCATGAAGTCACAACATGTGCATACATATAATATGAAGATAATGGAATGCACAATGAAAAATGGGCATCTGCAGAGTGACTTCAAGCGCATAAAATCGGATATAGCAATAGCGCAGAAATGACAAGTAGCAAATGTAGCAGACGTCCATCAGGACTTAATTTTACAACCCAAATAACCAAGAGTTTCAAAACGAGAGTTGCAAACTTAACAAAATATAGCAAGCCCGACCCAAAATGCCCGTTTGAAGACTATCAACCTATATGCTTCTCCCCCTTTTGTCATCGAATGACCAAAAAGGTATGAAGACATAGGATGTCTAAACGTCCCGAGGAGACGATGAAAATGTTGGGGCAGCCGGGTCGATGTTGGAGTTTGGCGGTGCAGAAGGGCCTGATGCAGCATCTTGGTGCAGTGAAGCCATAGCTGGAGAAGTAGCATCATCTTCTTCATCAACAATCCTGGCATGAATTGTGGGCACTGAAGAAGAGTAATCCGAGTCCTCAAGTGAAGGCATAGCACGGCACTTCTCAGATGATGGAGACTTGGAGCCAAATTTGAAGCTCTCCTTAAAGCCATCGACAACAAGGTCATCTTCAGAGCATAGCAGTGTGAGGCTCTTCCAAGCACGACGGTTGGCTTCATGCGCAACAAATGCATTCTTAGTGGAGAGGTTGCGCACTCTGTTGAGATCGGATATGATGCTCTTCATTTGCCTCTTGAGCCAGTCATGATGCTTATCTTGCTTCTGATGCAGCAAAACAATCAACTCCCTGTCTATCATTACCTTGGTCCGCTTCTGAGGCCTTTGAGGAACAGTACCGGTAGTGGCTTCAGTGTTGGCTTGACATGGTTGCCGAAACTGACCAGGAAGTTCAGAGGTAGGGGCCACATTGGGAAGATGAATAGCTTCCATATAAGCAGAGTGACTTGCTTAAACAATTCTTGGATCTTTGTCTACTGAAGGATAAATGACTTCATGAGGTGCATCCACTTCAGGCAGAAATATATGATGTGTGCGACCAGAGGGTTCATATTGCACAGTGGAGCGAATCTTAATGAGGCGCATGATCCATGGTGCATAGAACTTGAGGCCAAACGGATCCATCCCAGAGGCAGCAAGCCGTCGGATGAAGAAGTCATGGGTGTTGAATCTGATGCCATTGACGACATAGTATACCAATGTCTTCATGGCGCCTTCAAGCTTGGCTGAAGATGAATGCCCTTTTATTGGCCATAGAGTGTTGCGAAGTATGTGATATACAGTTCGAGGCAAGTACTCAAGGTCGTTGATGAAGAACTCCTTGGGGTATTCAGCTTCAAATGGCAATGGCTTCATCATTGTGAGCATTTCATTCATGTTCGGCTCTGGCTTCTGGAAGATGCTTTCAACTTCCTTCTCATAAGCAGCACAACCTGGATTGTAGAAGTCGCCAGGAGTGGGCAAGGTGGTGAGCTTGAGAAGGTCTTGAGGTTTGGCTTCATGAAGAACATCCCCAGTCATCCACTCAAGGGTCCAAGTCTTGGGGTCCCTGTTGAAGCCAGAAATGTGGAGAGTTGCATAAAATTGGAGTATGAGCTCTTCATTACAGTGTTCCTTATCCGTGACAAAGGGCAACAATCCAACGTCTCTAAAGCATTCCAAAGCTTGGTCCAAGCAAGGGAGTCCAGACATGGTTTCACGATCCAAACGCCTATGAGGATGAATCTGATCTTGATTGTACATGACGCACATATAGTAGCTACGCTGATGATGAGTCCAGAATCTGTCCGAAGATATCCGTGTCTTCTTGAAGAGATTCTTGGAGTTGTCAAAGAATGTGTTATCATTTCTGAAAGCAGCAACACTGAATGAACAGTCAGTTGAAGGTGCGCTGTGAAGCCTTGGTATTCTGGGCATAGGCCTCTGAACGAGTGGCCAATTGTTGATATTGAACTCATATTGTGGGCCATGCTGCACAGGTGGAATGAGAGTTGGCCACAAAACTGGAACAAGCTCACCAGCTCGATTATAGGCCAAAGCTGTATTTGGTGCATTGACTTCAGTATGAGCAATGACTTCAGGAGCAGGAGCAGGAGCTTCATGAGTTTCACTCAAGATGACTTTAGGCACAAGGGCCTCAGTAGCAGCAGTTTCAGACACCGGCTCTTGAATAGGTTCAGTTGTTGCAGCCGGAATGTCTTCAGTCTGTTGGGCTTCTAGCTCAGAATGGGCTTCAACTGATGTGATCAGAACAATTTCAACTGGTGCATCTTCTGGTTGTGCTGTGGAGCTAGGAGGAACATCATCTTGCACAACATCTTTTTGAGTAACAGAAGCTTCTTGATGCACATCCTCCTCAGGAATACGTGACATGGAGGCTAAAGGTTTAGGGCCACGACGAAGCCTTTGAAATGAGGGCGACGCCTTTGGAGATGAATGGTCTTCCTCCATGGCTTTAGGCGTTCCTTGTATCTGCGGCATATCAGTGGTTGCCGTTTAAGGAGGTGGAGTGGTGGGAATCTCTTCATGAGGCTGCTCATCCCAGCACTCGTCAGTGGCCATTGGTGTCAGGGGTCTGCCAATGCTGCTAGGTTCACTGTTCTCTTGAACAGGCGATGATACCACATCTCGGGTAATCTGAGGAAGGACTTCATCATCTTCATGTTGCACATTGGCGTCAGTACCAATGTCTTCAGCTGCGGTGGGGTCGACAGTTGGAATATCTTCTGTAACAGGAACCTCTGTGGTAGCAGGTTCATGCACAACAACTCTTCTTTCTATATTTTCTGAAACAGGGGGTGCCACAGAGATTGGTGTCACAAGCAGCGGCTCTTGAGGAGCTGATGAAGCAGGTGCTGCTTGTGCCCTGCGTGAAGCCTTTGAAGACTTCGTCTTCAGGCGTTTCTGAGAAGGAGAGGCAGCAAAGGCATCAGTTTGCTTGCACTTGCGAGCTTCAGCTTCAGCTTGCTGTGTCTTCTTCTTTTCCGAGGCAATGGACGGCACAGATGGCTTCGAGCCGGAGAAGCTTGGAGGGAAGACTATCTTGGGAGTATCTTGCCTTGGTGCCTCAGCAGGTGTCACTGGCTTCTTCTTCTTTTTCTTGATCAGCTTCGGATCAATTGCGGGACAACCAAGTGCTTTTCTCTTTAAGCCCTCATTGTGGGCTTGCACTGTCTTCTCAACATAGTGCTTGAGATGTTCCCTGGCACCTTTGGCATCATCGCGGCGCTTTTGAAATTCATCTTTCAGCTCAGCCATCATCTTCTTGTAACCCTGAATTTCCTTGACGCTGAACTTGGCAATATGCTTCTTGAAAAGTTGTTTTTCATGCTCAATCTTGTTCTTCTACTCAAGTACTTTTTGGACAGCTGCAAGTTCCTAGTTGATGAAGCCTTGGAAGATGACACTGATGTCAATTGGGAGCTGCAGATCGTCAATAGACAGAGTTGGGTAGCGAAACCATTCATCAATGAAGTTACTCAGAATGTCATGATCGAACAGAGGAGGGTCCTTGAAGATATCGGCCTCTTCCTGCTTGTTCTTGATGAGTTGCTCAAGAGCATCATCATCAAACTCATCATCAGACAGATCAATGATATCATCATCATCTTGTAATGTGCTTGATGGTTTGGGGCCTCGCCCTGCTGGTTGCTTTCTCTTTGGAGAATTGTGAGATACATCTTCAGATTGCACACTGGATTCAGGAGGTGCATATCTCATAGGCTTCACCCTTGAAGCTTTTGGTGCAGCAGCAGACTTTGAAGATTACCCCTTTTTAGCTTTGGAAGCTTTAGACTTTCGTTGCGTCTTGGGGGAGGCAGGAGCAATGCCTTCAGCAGGAGCTTCTCCGCGAGCAGCAGCTGCGGCAGCACGAAGAGCATCAATATGCTCTATGTATGCTTGAAGACTATCCCATGGCCCAGTCAGATTTGGATCTGCTTGACGAGTGCCATCTGGCCTTGGCACGGCCGGACCTGGGTTGAAGTCAATACCATAGTCCTTTTTGTTCTGCTCTGCTAAACCCTTGGCAAACTGGTAATTGGCTTCAAAGAGATCATCTTCACGGCACCATATGATACTGGATGGGTCAGCATCTTGTGGCTTCACACCTCTGACCATGCATGGATAGAAGTGTTGAGTAATGGCGTCAGCCTTTGTCTTTGGAATCAGCTTCCTGTAAACAATATCTGCCCATGGAGGCCTGACCGCGTTCTTGTCTGCATATTCAGGTGTAACAAAATGATAGTAGAACCATTGCTCAGCCCAATATCTTCTAATCCACTGCACACGCGACTTGCGTTCACCATACATTTCCTCTGGATCTGACTTGTATTGCTCATACAGATCTGGAGGGAGGTCAGGAGCAGTGTTTGCTCGCCTTTATCTTCCTCCCTTCTTTGAAGATTTACCACCAGCCATTGGCTTCAAAGGGCTGATTGGCTTCGCTCTGCTGATTCGATAGGAACTGGCTTCAGGAGAATCAAGATGAAGCTGTAAGAAGTCTGCAAATGAATTCAGACAATGAGAACCAAGTGACTCCCCCACGGACATGTACCTGTGAAAGAATTAGAGATGCGAGGGAAGGAGGAGAGGTCATATGCATTCTCAGAGGATTTTGAAGATAAATCAGTTTGAAGACAATGACCTCATAGTGCGAAGACATTCACTTACAAAGTGTTGGTTCCAGATTTGTACTAATTCGAAAATAGGTACAAGTGAGGAATCATACGAAACGTAGCATAAGTGAAGGAACTTTGCAAGAAATGAGATGTGTGACTGAAGATATAGATTTGAAGGTGAAAGAACAACTTCTGAAGATATATGGAGAAATTTCCGATCAAACAAACGGTAAAAAGTAGTCTTTATTTACCGCACGATGAGAAGCTCAACGAGATGCGAAGTAAGCTGAGCAGTTCGATCTCCCACGCCCTAACTTGGCTGTGGAAGACAGCTACGGCGGCGGCGGCGAGAAGATATCCGTGGCCGGCGTGAGTACGGCGTCGAAGAGGTCGCGACAGCGAAGTGCTTCTTCTCCGGCGTCGATGGAAGCTAGCGACGGCGCTAGGGTTGCGATGGCGAGAGCGACAGGTGTGAAAGAACTTAATGACCGCAGGGGCGAAGTATTTATAAGGAGGAGTTTATCATGGTGAAGTTACTGCACTGCCCCTGGCGATACGTCTTTGGTTGACACGTGGCATGCTGGTGCTGTTTTGACAGCCACGCACAGACCCCACTACTTAGCAGTATTTGGCGGGAGGTCGTTTCGGCTTCTGCGGCGGCCGGTAAAATGGATAAGGATATGAAAACATTTTAAATTTTGCTCTCAAAATCTTCAACTGACAAGGACACAGTGAAGACAATCGACGCATGTCAAATAGAATGCATATGAAGATTTAGAGAGATTGGAAGAGACAAGCAGAGAGGGGTAAGGGTCTGATGTCTACTACACAACTTATTCTTGTAGACTCGTGTTGGGCCTCCAAGCACAGAGTTTTGTAGGACAGTAGCAATTTTCCCTCAAGTGGATGACCTAAGGTTTATCAATCCGTGGGAGGAGTAGGATGAAGATGGTCTCTCTCAAACAACCCTGCAACCAAATACAAGAAATCTCTTGTGTCCCCAACACACCCAATACAATGGTAAATTGTATAGGTGCACTAGTTCGGCGAAGAGATGGTGATACAAGTGTAGTATGGATAGTAGATATAGGTTTTTATAATCTGAAAATAAAAAAACAGCAAGGTAGCAAGTGATAAAACGGAGCATAAACGGTATTTCAATGCTTAGAAACAAGGCCTAGGGTTCATACTTTCACTAGTGCAATCTCTCAACAGTGCTAACATAGTTGAATCATATACAATCCCTCAACGTGCGATAAAGAATCACTCCAAAGTTCTTATCAAGCGGAGAACATAATATGAAATTGTTTGTAGGGTACGAAACCACCTCAAAGTCATCCTTTCCGATCAATCTATTGAGCTATTCCTATAAGTGTCACAAACAGCCCTAGAGTTCGTACTAAAATAACACCATATGACACGCATCAACCAACTCTAATGTCACCTAGATACTCCAATGTCACCACAAGTATCCGTGAGTTGATTATTCGATATGCATCAAACAACTTCAGATTCATAATATTAAATCCAACACAAAGAACTTCAAAGAGTGCCCCAAGATTTCTACAGGAGAAAGTAGGACGAAAACGTGCATGAACCCCTATGCATAGATTACCCTAATGTCACCTAGGGAATCCGCGAGTTGAGTGCCAAAACATATATCAAGTGAATCAATATAATACCCCATTGTCACCACGGGTATTCATATGCAAGACATACATCAAGTGTTCTCAAATCCATAAAAAATATTCAATCGATAATAGTGAAACCTCAAAGGTAAAAACTCAATTCATCACAACAAGATAGAGAGGGAGAAACACCATATGATCCAACTATATTAACAAAGCTCGCAGTACATCAAGATCATGCCAAATCAAGAACATGAGAGAGAGATCAAACACATAGCTACTTGTACATACCCCTAGCCTCGAGGGTGAACTACTCCCTCCTCGTCATGTAGACCGCCGGGATGATGAAGATGGCCTCCGGTGATGATTCCACCCTTCGACAGGGTGCCGAAAAAGGGCTGTAGATGGGATCTCCTTGGTACAGAGGCTTGCGGCGGCGTAGTCCAAATTCTAGGGTTATTTCTGGGGGTTTTGGTATTTATAAAAAAATTGGCATTGGAATCACGCGAAGATGGGGCCACGAGGTACCACGGCGCTCTTGCCTCCCCCCCAAGCGCGTGATGGTGGCTTGTGTGCACCTCGTAAGGCTTCTGGTCCTTCCATGAAGCTTTGGGGGTCTCTTTTGGTCCCAAAAAAATCGTCAAAAAGTTTCGCTGCATTTGGACTTCGTTTGATATGGATTTTCTAGAAAACCTAAAACAAGCAGAAAACAACAACTGGGACTGGGCACTAGGTCAATATGTTAGTCCATAAAAATCATATAAAGGCCATATAAAAGTGCACCAAAATCATACAAAACTATAATAAACATGGCATGAATACTTCATAAATTATAGATACGTTGGAGACGTATCAGCATCCCCAAGCTTAATTCCCGCTCGTCCTCGAGTAGGTAAATGATAAAAGAAATAATTTATGAAGTGTGAATGCTAGCATAGTGCAGAAGTTTGATCAATGATAATTTCAATCACTTTTTCTAGCATCATAACAGCAACTCTTTCTCATAAAACTCATCATGATAAAGTAGCAATTAAAAACAAATTTTTTGATGTGGAATGCTACCTATCATAATCATCATATAATCTTTTCTTTTATTGCATGGACACTTGGACTTGAATGATTCAAAGCAATAGTCTATAATTTGACATGAAGACATAAATACTCAAGCATACTAACACGCAACCATGTCTTTCAAAATATCAATGCTAAAGAAAGTTATCCCTAGCCATTATGCTCAATCATTGATCCGTTCATGAAACACACTCAATATTAGCTACATCCAATGCACAAGTATGACAATAGTGCTCTCCAATTGGTGCTTTATAAGAGAAGATGGAGACTCAAAATAAAAATAAAAATTGCATAAAAGTAAAGTAGATAGGCCCTTCGCAGAGGGAAGCAGAGATTTGCAGAGGTGCCAGAGCTCAAAGTTTTAAAATAGAGAGATAAAATTATTTTGAGAGGCATGCTTTTCCTGTCAACGAAAACGACCGAGAATTCCCAATATCTTCCATGCTAGACACATTATAGGCGGTTCCCAAACAAAAATAAAGTTTATTTCGTTTCCACCATTCTTTCACAATCCATGGCTAGTCGTATCCACGGGTGCCCTCCATACCAACACTTTCCAAGGAATTTATTATTATCATCATATTAAATTTTTCTTTGCATTTCGGGACTGGGCATCCCTAATACCTGCCACTCTCTCGTGCAATGACAAGTGAATAAACACTTATCGTGAGAATAACACACCTAGCATGGAAAATATTGGCCACCCCCTGCCGCTTCATGAGCGGTACGGGCACACAAAATGGAAAAATTATTTTGAAAAATTAGAGTTGGCACATGCAAATTTATTTGGAACGGCATGGAAACACCGCATATAGGTAGGTATGGTGGACTCATTTGGCACAACTTTGGGTTCAAGGAATTGGATGCACAAGCAGTATCCCCGCTTAGTACAAATGAAGGCTAGCAAATAAATTGAGAAGCAACCAACCAAAAAGCGAAAACGGTCATAAACATGCATTGAACATAACTAACACTGAATAATGCACCATAAGTAGGATATAATTTCGTTGCATAACTATTGACTTTACGTGCATGCATAGGGAATCACAAACCTTAACACCAATATTCTTACTAAACCATAATTACTCACTAACATGACTCACATATTATCATCTCCATATCGCAAAACTATTGCAAGGAATCAAACTTATCATATCCAATGATCTATATGAAAGTTTTTATTATATCCCTCTTGAATATTCATCACTTTGGGACCAAATTCATATCTTGTGCAAATTACCATTACTATTGTCAACTCTCAAAATAATATAAGTGAAGCATGAGAGTGTATGTAATTCTTCAAAATATAATCACCACCGTGCTCAAAAAGATATAAGTGAAGTACTAGAGCAACTGCCTAGCTCAAAAGATATAAGTGAAGCACAAGAGTAAATGACAAACTACTCCAAAAAGATATAAGTGAAGATCAAATGAGTAGTTAAGTAAATAGGTAGCTATGTGAGGACTCTCTCTCATTTAAGATTTCAGATCTTGATAATTTTATTCAAACAACAAACAAAACGAAAATAAAAGGACACTCCAAGAATAGCAGACATCATGCGAAGTAGCAAAAACTTAGGCTCAACGAAAACTGACCGATAGTTATTGAAGAAGAAAGGTGGGATGCCTACCGGGGCATCCCCAAGCTTAGATGCTTGAGAATTCTTGGAATATTAACTTGGGATGCCTTGGGCATCCCCAAGCTTGAGCTCTTGTGTCTCTTTAATTCCTCTCATATCATGGCTTCTCCTAAATCTTTAAAAACTTCATCCACACAAAACTCAACAAGAACTCGTGAGATAAGTTAGTATAAATCAACTCAAAACCTTAACATTATCTACTGTAGCAAATCACTAAAATTATAATTTAACATTGCATATTAAATGTCTCTGCATATTTAATACTCCTATCCTCAAATAGAATCATTAAACAAGCAAACATATGCAAACAATGCAACTATAACAGCAATCTGCCAAAACAGAACAGTCTGTAAAGGGGGATTTAGAATTCATACTTCCCTAGCTCCAAAAATTCTGAAAACTTACCACGTGACAGAGAACTCATGCATGCTTACTGTGTAAAAAATTTAGATTTTTATCATGTTCTGACTATTCAGGAATATTCTGGACATAACAGAAAACTTTGTGTTTTCAAACAGCAACACATAAACTTGCAAACTGAGCATGGTAAAGGCTATACTTAGCATTTTATTGAAATAAAAGATACAAAACATTATTATTGATAACAGCAAGCAAATCTCAACAAAATAAATTGACTCTCCAAGCAAAACACATATCATGTGACGAATAAAAATATAGCTCTGAGTGAGGTTACCGATAGTTTTGAAGACGAAAGAGGGGATGCCTTCCGGGGCATCCCCAAGCTTAGACGCTTGAGTCTTCCTTCAATTACCTTGGGGTGCCGTGAGCATCCCCAATCTTAGGGTCTTGCCGCTCCTTATTCTCCTCATATCGATATCTCACCCAAAACTTGAAAACTTCAATCACACAAAACTTAACGGAACTTGTGAGATAGGTTAGTATGACAGAAATAAATCATCCACTTAGGTACTGTCAAGACAAGTTTCATAATTGTTCTCACATAATTACTACTGTATTCTATCATTTCCACAATTTATATTACTCAATATAAGCTATGGAAACACAAAAACAAGCAAACTATGCAATAAAAACAGAATCTGTCACAAACAGAACAACATGTAGTGAGCGATTTAAAAACCATACTTATGTACCTCCAAAAATTCTGAAAAATTAGGACAACGTAGAAAATTTGTAACTCAATGCTCTGTAAAAGTTTCAGAATTTTATCACGCTCCAGTACAGAATAGAAATTCCAGCACTGGACGCAAAGGTTTCTATTTTTGCACAGAATCGAATCAACAAGTATCCACACTATCCCAAAGGCTTTACTTGGCACATTATTGAAAGAAAACATATAAAACATGATTAACACAGTAGCTTAATCATGTGAACACAAGAAAAACAGAAGGTATAAATATTGGGTTGTCTCCCAACAAGCGCTTTTCTTTAATGCCTTTTAGCTTGGCATGATGATTTCAATGATGCTCACATAAAAGTAAAGAATCGAAACACAATGAGAGCATCATGAAGCATATGACTAGCACATTTAAGCCTAACCCACTTCCTATGCATAGGGATTTTGTGAGCAAATAGTTTATGGGAGCAAGAATCAACTAGCATAGGAAGGCAAAACAAGCATGACTTCAAAACTTTCAACACACAGAGAGGAAACTTGATATTATTACAACACCTACAAGCATATGATCCTCTCTCATAATAATTTTCAGTAGCATCATGAATGAATTCAACAATATAGCTATCACATAAAGCATTCTTTTCATGACCTACAAGCATAGGATTTTTATTACTCTCCACATAAGCAATTTTCTTCTCATCAATAATAGTGGGAGCAAATTCAATGAAATAACTATCATGTGATACTTGATTGGCACAATCCAATTGAAAATTAAAATCATGATGAAAAATTTCATAGTTATCGATATTCTTTATAGCACACATGTCATCACAATAATCATCATAGATAGCAACTTTGTTGTCATAATCAATTGGAACCTCTTCCAAAATAGTGGAATCATCATTAAATAAAGTTGTGACCTCTCCAAATCCACTTTCATAATTATTGCAATAAGGTTCAACACCCTCCAAAATAGTGGGATAATTAGTACCTAGAGTTGACACTCTTCCAAACCCACTTTCATCAATATAATCATCATAAATAGAAGGCATACTTTCATCATAATAAATTTGCTCATCAAAACTTGGGGGGACTAAAAATATCATCTTCATCAGACATAGCATCCCCAAGCTTATGGACTTGCATATCATTAGCATCATGGATATTCATAGAATTCATACTAACAACATTGCAATCATGCTCATCATTCAAGGAACTCACATTAAACATTTTATTAAATTCTTCCTCTAGCAATTGAGCACAATTTTCCGATCCATCATTTTCAAGAAAAACATTATAAAGACGAATAATATGAGGCAACCTCAATTCCATTTTTTTGTAGTTTTATTTTTATAAAACCAAACTAGTGATAAAACAAGAAACTAAAAGATTCAATTGCAAGATCTAAAGATATACCTTCAAGCACTCACCTCCCCGGCAACGGCGCCAGAAAAGAGCTTGATGTCTACTACACAACTTATTCTTGTAGACTCGTGTTGGGCCTCCAAGCGCAGAGTTTTGTAGGACATTAGCAATTTCCCTCAAGTGGATGACCTAAGGTTTATCAATCCGTGGGAGGCGTAGGATGAAGATGGTCTCTCTCAAACAACCCTGCAACCAAATACAAGAAATCTCTTGTGTACCCAACACACCCAATACAATGGTAAATTGTATAGGTGCACTAGTTCGGCGAAGAGATGGTGATACAAGTGTAGTATGGATAGTAGATATAGGTTTTTGTAATCTGAAAATAAAAAAACAGCAAGGTAGCAAGTGATAAAACGGAGCACAAACGGTATTTCAATGCTTAGAAACAAGGCCTAGGGTTCATACTTTCACTAGTGCTAACATAGTTGAATCATATACAATCCCTCAACATGCAATAAAGAATCACTCCAAAGTTCTTATCAAGCAGAGAACATAAGATGAAATTGTTTGTAGGGTATGAAACCACCTCAAAGTTATCCTTTCCGATCAATCTATTGAGCTATTCCTATAAGTGTCACAAACAACCCTAGAGTTTGTACTAAAATAACACCATATGATACGCATCAACCAACTCTAATGTCACCTAGATACTCCAATGTCACCACAAGTATCCGTGAGTTGATTATTCGATATGCATCAAACAACTTCAGATTCATAATATTCAATCCAACATAAAGAACTTCAAAGAGTGCCCCAAGATTTCTACCGGAGAAAGTAGGACGAAAACGTGCATCAATCCCTATGCATAGATTACCCCAATGTCACCTCGGGAATCCGCGAGTTGAGTGCCAAAACATATATCAAGTGAATCAATATAATACCCCATTGTCACCACGGGTATTCATATGCAAGACATACATCAAGTGTTCTCAAATCCATAAAAATATTCAATCCGATAATAGTGAAACCTCAAAGGTAAAAACTCAATTCATCACAAAAAGATAGAGTGGGAGAAACACCATATGATCCAACTATATTAACAAAGCTCGTGGTACATCAAGATCGTGCCAAATCAAGAACACGAGAGAGAGATCAAACACATAGCTACTTGTACATACCCCTAGCCTCGAGGGCGAACTACTCCCTCCTCGTCATGGAGACCGCCAGGATGATGAAGATGGCCTCCGGTGATGATTCCACCCTCCGGCAGGGTGCCGAAAAAGGGCTGTTGATGGGATCTCCTTGGTATAGAGGCTTGCGGCGGTGTAGTCCAAATTCTAGGGTTATTTCTGGGGGTTTTGGTATTTATAAGATTTTTTGGCATTGGAATCACGCGAAGATGGGCTAAGATGGGCCCACGAGGTACCACGGTGCTCTTACCCCCCCCCAAGCGCGCGGTGGTGGCTTGTGTGCACCTCGTAAGGCTTCTAGTCCTTCCATGAAGCTCCGGGGGTCTCTTTTGGACCAAAAAAATTTGTCAAAAAGTTTCGCTGCATTTGGACTTCGTTTGATATGGATTTTCTGAAAAACCAAAAACAAGCAGAAAACAGCAACCGACACTGGGCACTAGGTCAATATGTTAGTCCATAAAAATCATATAAAGGCCATATAAAAGTGCACCAAAATCATACAAAACTATAATAAACATGGCATGAATACTTCATAAATTATAGATACGTTGGAGACGTATCAGGGTCCGATCACATTCACTTAGTTTAGAAAAATCCAACTTGAAGACATAGCTATAAGTGAATGTTGTTGAAGACAAACTCATACATATAGTATAGGCAATAAGATTAAACCAAGTGCGAAGATAAAGCCATTGGTGAAGACAAAGCAAATCAAGAAGATAATGCAATAGATGTGACGCCAAATGAAAATCTTCAAGAAAATTTTGGTGGTGGCGTTACCCACCGTATAGGAAGTATTAGACCCAGACACGGCGCACAATTACCGTGGCGCTCTGAAGTCAAATTCCGCATTAATATCTTCACAATTAGAGTGTACATCTTCATGAGTTGAAGACATACGTTACTTCGTGTGTTGTACATCATAGTCATCAACAATGCATAAGAGTTAGGATGTGTGTCCATTCACTGGACATTCGAGGATTCTAAGATATTTTGCTCACACCGCAACTTGCAAAACCTCTTCTCATCCAAAGGCTTCATGAAGATATCTGGCAGCTGATCTTCAGTGTTGACGTGAATGATGTCAATGTCTTCCTTGAGCACATGATCACGAAGGAAATGGTGCCTGATCTCAATATGCTTCGTCTTGGAGTGCTGGACAGGATTGTGTGAAATCTTGATGGCGCTCTCATTGTCACAGAATAGGGGTACTTTCTTCTTGTTGATGCCGTAGTCCTTTAGGGTTTGCTTCATCCAGAGAAGCTGAGCACAGCAGGATCCAGCAGCAATGTATTCGGCTTCAGCAGTGGAGAGTGATACGTAGTTCTGCTTCTTTGAAGACCAACATACAAGTGAACGTCCAAGAAAGTGACAAGTGCCTGATGTGGATTTGCGATCCACCCTATCTCCAGCATAGTCAGAATCGGAGAATCCACCCAAATCAAACTCTGAGCCCTTTGGATACCATAATCCCAGCGTTGGGGTGTGAGCCAAATATCAAAGTATCCGCTTCACCGCGAGGTGATGCAATTCCTTTGGTGCCGCTTGGAATCGGGCACACATGCAAACGCTAAGCATTATATATGGCCTAGATGCACATAAGTACAATAAAGAACCAATCATGGAGCGGTATACCTTTTGATCGAACTCTTTACCATTGTCGTCAGAACTCAGATGGCCATTGGTTGGCATTGGCATCTTGTAGCCCTTGCAATCTTGCATACCAAACTTCTTCAAGCAGTCCTTGAGATACTTCTCTTGTGATATGAAGATGCCATTGCGTTGTTGATGAATTTGAAGACCAAGAAAGAATTTCAGCTCTCCCATCATGGACATTTGATATTGCTCTTGCATCATATGACTGAACTCATCATTATATCGTTTGTCAGTGCAGCCGAAGATAATGTCATCCACATAGATTTGGCACACAAACAGTTCACCATCATATGATTTGGTGAAGAGAGTGGGATCAAGTGAACCAGGTTTGAAGCCTTTGCTTTTCAGAAATTCCTTGAGTGTGTCATACCAGGCTCGTGGAGCTTGTTTGAGGCCATACAGTGCCTTATTGAGCCTATAAACCTTGTCATGATGCTTAGGGTCTTCAAAACCAGGTGGTTGAGCAACATAGACTTCTTCTTCAATTTTGCCACTGAGAAAGGCACTCTTCACATCCATTTGATATAAGAGGATATCATGATGATTGGCATAAGCAAGAAGTATGCGGATGGCTTCAAGTCTAGCCACAGGAGCAAAGGTTTCATCGAAGTCAATTCCTTCCACTTCTGTGTAACCTTGTGCAACAAGACGGGCTTTGTTTCTGACAACTTGACCATGTTCATCTTGCTTGTTGCGGTATATCCATTTGGTTCCAATAATGTTGTGCTGGCGAGGGTCAGGACGCTTGACGAGTTCCCACACATTGTTGAGCTCAAATTGCTGAAGTTCTTCTTGCATAGCCTGAATCCATTCTAGTTCCATGAAGGCTTCAGTGACTTTGGTGGGTTCTGTGATGGAGACGAAAGCAAAGTGTCCACAAAAGTTTGCTAGCTGGGTGGCTCTTGAGCGACTGAGAGGACCAGGTGCATTTATGTTATCAATTATCTTCTCGATCTAAACTTCATTGGCCACTCGAGGATGTACAGGGCGAAGACTTTGCTATTGCCGAGCATTGTCTTCAGGCTCAGCATTATCTTCAGGTTGATCATTGTCTTCACGCTGGACAGGAGCAGGTATCACTACCTCTTCATCTCTGGGTTCCTCAGTGGGTATTATGTCTCCAGTACCCATTAGCTTGATGGATTC
Source organism: Elymus sibiricus (assembly GCA_039707655.1). Classification (NCBI taxonomy): domain Eukaryota; kingdom Viridiplantae; phylum Streptophyta; class Magnoliopsida; order Poales; family Poaceae; genus Elymus; species Elymus sibiricus. The sequence goes on from CM077664.1 coordinate 163,335,313, forward strand.
ACTTGGAGGGAGTTCATCTATCACATGTGGCAGGTGCTCTCTTTGCGAGCCATTAGTCTCATCGAACCGCACATCTACAGTTTCAACCATTTTGTGGTGAAAGAGGTTGAAGACCCTGTAGGTGTGCGAATCCTTTCCATAGCCAAGCATAAAAGCCTCATGTGCTTTCGGTGCAAATTTGGAAGTGTGATGTGGATCCCGTATCCAACACCTAGCACCAAATACTTTGAAATAACTTACATTTGGCTTCTTACCAGTGATTAGTTCATAAGATGTCTTCTTGAAGAACTTGTGAAGATATACTCTGTTGATGATGTGGCATGCAGTATCAATGGCTTCAGGCCACCACTTGCGTGGTGTCTTGTATTCGTCGAGCATAGTGCGAGCCATCTCAATTAGAGTCCTGTTTTTGCGCTCCACGATGCCATTCTGTTGTGGAGTGTATGGAGCTGATAACTCATGGGTGATGCCAAGAATGTCAAGATAGGTGTCGAGCCCGGTGTTCTTGAACTCGATGCCATTGTCACTTCTGATGTGCTTGATCTTGATGCCATAGTTGGTCATGGCCCGGTTGGCGAACCGCCTGAAGACATCCTGCACTTCATTCTTATACAGGATTATGTGCACCCAGGTATATCAAGAATAATCATCAACAATCACGAAGCCATATAGATGTGCAGAAGTAGTAAGAGTGGAGTAATGAGTAGGGCCAAATAAGTCCATGTGTAGCTGCTCGAAGGGACGAGTGGTCGTCATGATTGTCTTCAAGGGGTGTTTTACCCTAGTCATCTTCCCAGCTTCACAGGCTCCACATAGGTGATCCTTCTTGAACTTGACGCCCTCGATCCCAATGATGTGCTTCTTCTTCACAAGGGTATGCAAGTTCCTCATGCCAGCATGCCCTAGCCGTTGATGCCAAAGCCAGCATTCTGAAGCTTTTGCTAGAAGACATGTGGCAAGCTGTGGTCCTGTGGAGAAATCTACCATGTACAAGTCACCGCTTCGATATCCTTCAAAGAATTGAGTTTTGTCAGAAGCCATAAGCACAAGACAGCAAAATTTGCCAAAGATGACAATCATATCAAGATCACAAAGCATTGAGACGGACATGAGGTTGAATCCAAGGGATTCGACAAGCATCACTTTATCCATGTGCCGATCCTTCGAGATTGCAACCCTACCTAGACCCAATACCTTGCTTTTCCCAGTGTCAGCAAAAGTAATGTGCTTTTGTGTAGATGGACGAAGTGTAGAGTCCATGAGCAAGCTTCGGTCACCAGTCATATGGTTGGTGCAGCTACTGTCAAGGATCCATTCAGTAGCTTTCGGAAGTGTACCCTACAGAGCAGTTAGTAGGATAGGCTTCACCAAGACAATTATGAAGTACAAACATTTGACGATGAAGACTTTCAAATAATGTAAGTTTCTTGTAGGATATAGTAGGATGATCATCAAGAAATCCATAAACGAAATAAATGGTAAGACCATTTGGACATTTTATCTTGCGTCCGACAAGATTTTTCAGGTCCCCAGCATTGTCTTCAGAACCCAATGCTTTTCGGCTGGAGACCTGACCCTGCAAGAAACATCAGTTCTTCTTAGCCACCCACATATGAAGGGGTGGCTTAGAAGCAATGAGTCTAAGTGCAGCATCTGAGAACTTTGGCTTTGAAGCCCTAGCAAATAGCTTCGCAGGGGGGTTAGAGTACTCAAATGAATAAGCAGAGAAATTCTTTGATTTGTGAACATAATGTTTTGAGGAACGTCTCTCATATTCATGAGTTTGATCATTGTAACCCTGCGAAACATAAGTGTTAGCTTGATCATACGAAGACCTTCATCTGTATGAAGACTTTGGTCCATATGAAGCTTTTGCTCTGGGGTTTGTCTTCTTCCCATGTGGTGCCATGATGACATTCATGGGAAGCCTTTCCAGTAGACTTTTGGGAACCCAGATCTTCTTCATAGGTGAACCATTCTTGCAGTTAGTTCCAATAAACCTGGCAAACACTTCACCATTCTGGTTTTTGAACAGTTTATAGTTTGAGTTGAAAGACTCATCAATGATGATGGGGTTAGCACAGGTATAGCCAGATAATGTGGATGGGTCTAATGGAGGACCTGTTGCAGCAACCCAAGTGGTTTTGGGGTACTGCTCAGGCTTCCAATAAGTACCATCAACATTTATGTTTCTCTCGAAGCCAATTCCCTCCTTCCTAGGGTTCCTGTTCAGGATCTGTTTCTTGAGGACATCACAAAGAGTCTGATGCCCTTGGAGACTCTTATACATGCCAGTCTCAAGCAATGTCTTCAACCTGGCATTCTCATCAGTAAGAGCAGTGGCTTCCTCAGATGAGGGGTTAGTGGCCACATCAACAGTTGAAGATATTGTAGATTCAGAAACAGTTGAACATTCAGCAGAAGAATTAGCGTTATCACGCTCAAGGCATTTCAAGCAAGGTGGCACAAAATCATCCTGAGCGGTACTGATCTGTTGAGCGAGTGGTGAATCATTTTCAGTTCGAAGATCATCATGAGGCGCTCTTAGCTTCTCAAGCTCTTGCTTCCTTTGAAGATATTCATAGGAGAGCTTCTCGTGATCAGATGAGAGGGTATCATGACGACTTAGAAGCTCGTCATACTTAACTTGAAGATTTTTAATGTTTTCAATTAAGGATTGACTTCGGTTCATTTCTTCGTCCAACAGATCATCGCTTTTGTCTAGCAGTTTTTGAATCTTTTCCATAGTAGTTTGTTACTCAGTTGCAATTTTAGCAAGTGTCTTATAGCTAGGTTTGGATTCACATTCAAAGTCATCTTCACTTGAGGTCTCAAAGTAGGCAGCGCGTGAGGTTACCTTAGCGCCTCTTGCCATGAAGCAGTAGGCAAGAGTGATACGTCTCCAACGTATCTATATTTTTTGATTGTTCCATGCTATTATAGTATCAATCTTGGATGTTTTATATGCAATTATATGCCATTATATATCATTTTTTGGGACTAACCTATTAACCCAGTGCCCAGTGCCAGTTGCTATTTTCTGCTTGTTTTTGCCTTTTCAGAAAATCATTATCAAAAAGAGTCCAAACGAGAAAAAAACTTTGGATTAATTTTTTCTGGACCAGAAGAGACCCACGAAGCTTCGGGAGAAGACGAGAAGAGCCACGAGGAGGCGACAAGCCTGGAGGGCGCGCCCCCAGGCTTGTGGGCCCCTCATAGCCCCTCCTGACCTAATTCCAGCGCTATAAATTCCCAAATATTCCCAATATACCAGAGAGACAGAAGAGAAAACCTTTCTGCCGCCGCAAGCCTCTGTTCTTCCGCGATCCCATCTGGAGGCCTTTTTCCGGTACTCTGCCGGAGGGGGAATCGATCACAGAGGGCTTCTTCATCAACCTTGCTGCCCTTCTGATGATGTGTGAGTAGTTTATCACAGACCTACGGGTCCATAGCTAGTAGCTAGATGGCTTCTTCTCTCTCTTTGATCTTCAATACCATGTTCTCTTCGATGTTCTTGGAGTTCTATCTGATGTAATCTTCTTTTGCGGTGTGTTTGTTGGGATCTGATGAATTGTGAGATTATGATCAGATTATTCATGACAAATATTTGAGTCTTCTCTGAACTCTTTTATGCATGATTATTATAGCTTTGTATTTCTCTCCGATCTATCGATTTGGTTTGGCCTACTAGATTGATTTATCTTGCAATGGGAGAGGTGCTTTGTGATGGGTTCAATCTTGCGGTGCTCAATCCCAGTGACATAAGGGGACATGACACGTATTTGTATTATTTCCATTAAGGATAAAAAGATGGGTTTTAATCATATTGCTTGAGTTTACTTTGTCTACATCATGTCATCTTGCTTAAGGCGTTACTCTGTTTCATACTTAATACCCTAGATGCATGCTGGATAGCGGTCGATGGGTGGAGTAATAGTAGTAGATGCAGGCAGGAGTCGGTCTACTTGTCTCGGACGTGATGCCTATATACATGATCATTGCCATGAATCCGTCATAATTATTTGCTTTTCTATCAATTGCCCAACAGTAATTTGTTTACCCACCGTATGCTATGCGTTCGAGAGAGAAGCCTCTAGTGAAAACTATGGCCCCCGGGTCTACTTTATCATATATAAAAACCCTAAAAAATACCTTGCTGCAATTTATTTACTTTTATTTTATTTAGTATTTTAGTTTATCTATCTATCACTATCAGAATTAATCCTTGCAAATAACCGCTAAGAGGATTGACAACCCTCTTATTTGCGTTGGGTGCAATTGTTTGCTTTTGAGTGTGCAGGTGCGCTTAACGGGATTTTGCTTGGTTCTCCTACTGGATTGATAACCTTGGTTCTTAACTGAGAGAAATACTTATCTCTACTATACTGCATCATCCTCTCCTCTTCGGGGAAATACCAACGCAGTCTACAAGTAGCAAGGAGCAGAGTCGTCGTCGTCCTTAGTGTCGGTGACGTGACCATTGTCTTCAGTGCTGAAGATGGACTTGGCGACGAATGCTGATTCCAAAGCCAGGCTTGCCACGCCTGAGTCTGACTCCTCCTCTGACTCCTCCACCACCTCTTCTGAAGCAGATTCCTCTTCTAAATCCATTTTCTTGCCGATGAATGCACGAGCTTTGCTGGAGGAACTTCTTTTGTGCGATGAAGACTTTGATGAAGACTTTGAGTGTTTCTTCTTCTTCTCATCAGAGTCAAAGTCCTTGCTCTTCTTCTTCTTCTTCTTTGATTCCTTTTCCCATTGAGGACATTCTGCCATGTAGTGGCCTGGCTTCTTACATTTGTGGCAAGTTCTCTTCTTGTAGTCACGAGTGGAAGCTTCAGCCTTCTTGGAATCATACTTTGAAGACTTTCCGAAGCGGTTTTTCTTGGTGAACTTCTGGAACTTCTTCACGAGCATTGCAAGCTCTCTGCCAATGTCTTCAGCACCATCAGAACAATAGTCAGAGTCTTCAAATGAAGATACAACCTTTGCTTTCAAAGCGCGAGAACGTCCATAGCTAGGACCATAGATATCTCTCTTCTCAAATAGCTGGAATTCATGTGTATTGAGCCTCTCAAGTATATCGGCAGGATCCAATTGCTTGAAATCAGGGCGCTCTTGAATCATCAGTGATAAGGTGTCAAACAAACTGTCAAGAGACCTCAATAGCTTCTTCACAACTTCATGCTTGGTGATATCAGTGGCGCCTAGAGCATGAAGCTCATTGGTGATATCAGTGAGACGATCGAAGGTGAGCTGAACATTTTCATTCTCGAGTCTCTTGAAGTGGTTGAAGAGATTGTGAAGTACATCGATTCGGGAGTCTCGTTGAGATGAGACGCCCTCGTTGACCTTGGAGAGCCAGTCCCAAACCAGCTTCGCAGACTCCAGTGCACTCACACGACCATACTGTCCTTTGGTCAGATGACCACAGATGATGTTCTTGGCGGTCGAGTCCAGTTGCCGAACCTCTTCACATCAGCAGCGGTGATACCTGCTACTTGTGAGCTGCGTTGGGATTTCCTCGAAGAGGACGGGATGATGCAGTACAACAGAGATAAGTATTTCCCTCAGTTATGAAACCAAGGTTATCAATCGAGTAGGAGAATCACGCAACAACTCGTTAGCAGCACCTGCACACAAAATAACAAATCCTCGCACCCAACGCGAACAAGGGGTTGTCAATCCCTTGGCGGTTAATTGCAAGATTAAATTGTATGGTGATAGATAGATAGATCGAACAAAAATACAAAATAAAATAAATAAAGTAAAATTGCAGCAAGGTGTTTTTGGGATTTTCAATATATGATAAAAGTAGACCTGGGGGCCATAGTTTTCACTAGAGGCTTCTCTCTTGAAAATAGCATACGGTGGGTAAACAAATTACTGTTGGGCAATTGATAGAAAAGCAAATAATCATGACGATATCCAAGGCAATGATCATGTATATAGGCATCACGTCTGAGACAAGTAGACCGAAACGATTCTGCATCTACTACTATTACTCCACACATCGACCGCTATCCAGCATGCATCTAGAGTATTAAGTTCATAAAGAACGGAGTAACGCCTTAAGCAAGATGACATGATGTAGACAAAGTAAACTCACGCATGAATAAACCCCATCTTTTTACCCTTAATAGCAACGATACATATGTGTCATGTCCCTTTCTGTCACTGGGATTGAGCACCGCAAGATCGAACCCATTACAAAGCACCTCTCCCATTGCAAGATAAATCAATCTAGTTGGCCAAACCAAATCAATAGATCGGAGAGAAATACAAAGCTATAACAATCATGCATAAAAGAGTTCAGAGAAAACTCAAATAATATTCATGGATAATCTGATCATAAACTCACAATTCATCGGATCCCAACAAACACACCGCAAAAAGTGATTACATCAGATAGAACTCCAAGAACATCGAGGAGAACATTATATTGAAGATCAAAAAGAGAGAAGAAGCCATCTAGCTACTAACTATGGACCCGAAGGTCTGTGGTAAACTACTCACGCATCATCGGAAGGGCAGCAAGGTTGATGGAGAGCCCCTCCGTGATCGAATCCCCCTCCGACAGAGTGCCGGAAAAGGCCTCCAGATGGGCTCTCTCGAGAACAGAGACTTGTGGCGGCGGATAAAGTATTTCGTGGACTCTCCTGTTGGTTTCCCGATTTTAGAGTATTTATAGAGGTGGAATTAGGTCAAACGGAGCAGAGGTGGGCCCACGAGGCACCAGGGCGCGCCACCCCCCCTGGGGCACGCCCTGGTGGCTCGTGGCCACCTCCTCTGTCTTCTGGCCCTCTCCCGAAGCTTCTAGTGTCTCTTATGTCCAGAAAAAAAATCTCCAAAAAGTTTCGTGGCATTTGGACTTCGTTTGGTACTGATATTCTGAAAAACCAAAAACAGGCAAAAAACAACAACTGGCACTGGGCACTAAGTTAATAGGTTAGTCCCAAAAAATGATATATAATTGCTTGTAAGTGTATATAAAACATCCAAGATTGATACTATAATAGCATGGAACAATAAAAAATTATAGATACGTTGGAGACGTATCAAGCATCCCCAAGCTTAATTCCTGCTTGTCCTCGAGTAGGTAAATGATAAAAACAGAATTTTTGATGTGGAATGCTACCTATCATATTCATCATATACTCTTTTCTTTTGTAGCATGGACATTTGGACTTGAATGATTCAAAGCAATAGTCTATAGTTTGACATGAAGACATAAATACTCAAGCATACTAACAAGCAACCATGTCTTTCAAAATATCAATGGTAAAGAAAGTTATCCCTAGCCCATTATGCTCAATCATTGATCCATTCATGAAACACACTCAAGATTAGCTACACACAATGCACAAGTATGACAATAGTGCTCTCTAGTTGGTGCTTTGTAAGAGAAGATGGAGACTCAAAATAAAAATAAAAATTGCATAAAATTAAATAGATAGGCCCTGCGCAGAGGGAAGCAGAGATTTGCAGAGGTGCGAGAGCTCAAGGCTTAAATTAGAGAGATAAAATTATTTTGAGAGGCATGCTTTTCCTGTCAACGAAAACGACCGAGAATTCCCAATATCTTCCATGCAAGACACATTATAGGCGGTTCCCAAATAGAAAATAAAGTTTATTTCCTTCCCACCATTCTTTCACAATCCATGGCTAGCCGTATTCACGGGTGCCTTCCATACCAACACTTTCCAAGGAATTTATTATTATCATCATATTAATATTATTTTTTTCATTTCGGGACTGGGCATCCCTATTACCTTGCCACTGTCTCGTGCAATGACAAGTGAATAAACACTCATCGTGAGAATAACACACCTAGCATGGAAAATATTGGCCACCCCCTGCCGCGTCATGAGCGGTACGGGCACACAAAACGGAAAATTATTTTGAAAAATTAGAGTTGGCACATGCAAATTTACTTGGAATGGCATGGAAATACCGCATATTGGTAGGTATGGTGGACTCATTTGGCACAACTTTGGGTTTAAGGAGTTGGATGCACAAGCAGCATTCCCGCTTAGTACAAATGAAGGCTAGCAAATAGATTGAGAAGCGACCAACCAAAAAGCGAAAATGGTCATAAACATGCATTGAACATAACTAACACTGAATAATGCACCATAAGTAGGATATAATTTCGTTGCATAACTATTGACTTTATGTGCATGCATAGGGAGTCACAAACCTTAACACCAATATTCTTACTAAATCACAATTACTCACTAACATGACTCACATATTATCATCTCCATATCGCAAAACTATTGCAAGGAATCAAACTTATCATATCCAATGATCTATATGAAAGTTTTTATTATATCCCTCTTGAATATTCATCACTTTTGGACCAAATTCATATCTTGTGCAAATTACCATTACTATTATCAACTCTCAAAAAGATATAAGTGAAGCTTGAGAGTGCAAATATTTCTTCAAAATTTAATATTATTAACTCTCAAAATAATATAAGTGAAGCATGAGAGTTCAAATATTTCTTCAAAATATAGTCACCGTCGTGCTCAAAAAGATTTAAGTGAAGCACTAGAGCAACGGCCTAGCTCAAAAGATATAAGTAAAGCACATAGAGTATTCTAACAAATCATGATAAACGTGTGGCTCTCTCAAATAAGTGTGTCCAGCAAAGATGATTGTGACAAACTAAAAAGTAAACAAAGCAAAGACTCATATAATACACGATGCTCCAAGCAAAACTCATGATATGTGACGAATAAAAATATAGCTCCTAGTAAAATTACCGATAGTTGGTAGAAGAAAGAGGGGATGCCTTCCGGGGCATCCCCAAGCTTAGTTGCTTGGGAGTCCTTGAATATTACCTTGGGGTGCCTCGGGCATACCCAAGCTTAGGCTCTTGCCACTCCTTATTCCTTCATCCATCGTGATCTCACCCAAAACTTGAAAACTTCAATCACACAAAACTCAACAAAACCTCCATGAGATCCGTTAGTATAATAAAGCAAATCACTACTTTAAGTACTATTGCAAACCCATTCATATTTTATTTTTGCATTATACCTATTGTATTATAACTTCTCCATGGCTTATACCCCCCGATACAATCCATAGTTTCATCAAAACAAGTAAAACAATGCATCAAAAACAGAATCTGTCAAAAACAGAACAGTCTGTAGCAATCTGAATATTGACTATACTTCTGTAACTCCAAAAATTCTGAAAACTTAGGACAACGTGGGAATTTGTATATTAATCATGTATAAAAAATTCAGAATTTTATCACGTTCCAGTAAAAAACCAAAATTCCAGCACTGGACGCAAAAGTTTCTGTTTTTGCACAGGATCAAAGCAACTATCATCCAAATCATCCCATAGGCTTTACTTGGCACAAACACTAATCAAAACATAAAAACACAATCATAACAGTAGCATAATTGTGCAAACACTCAAAAACAGTAGAATAAAAATTTATTGGGTTGTCTCCCAACAAGCTTTTTCTTTATAGCCATTAAGATAGGCTTGAAATTTCAATGATGCTCACATGAAAGATAGTAATTTAAACACGAAGAGAGCATCATGCAACATGTGAAAAACATATTTAAGTCTAACATACTTCCTATGCATAGGCATTTCATAAGCAAACAGATTATCAAGACAAGCAAAACCTAGCATATGCAAGGAAGAAGAAAGAAACAATAGCAATCTCAACATGAAGAGAGGTAATTTAGTAACATGAAGATTTCTACAACCATGTTTGCCTCTCTCATAATAATTACATGTAGGATGATATTCAAATTCAACAATATAACTATCATGTAAAACATTCTTTTTATGATCCAAATGCATGCAAATCTTATAGTCTTCCAAGAAAGTGGGATTAACATCAACTAAAGTCATGACCTCTCCAAACCCACTTTTATCATATAATTCATAAGATTGATAATTCTCCAAAGTAGTGGGATCATTATTACCTAAAGTTGACACTCTTCCAAACCCACTTTTAATATTATTGCAAACATTATTATCAATAACATATTCATCATGAAGCTTAAATAAATTTTTAAGATCATAAGAAGTATTATCACCCCAATCGTGATCATTGCAATAAGTAGTGGACATAACAAAATTGTCATCCCCAAGCTTGTAGTTTTGCATATCATTAGCATAATTGACATTAATATAATTTATAATAACATCATTGCAATCATGCTTTTCAATCAAGGAGCTATCATGAATCACTTTATAAATTTCTTCTTCTAACACTTCATCACAATTTTCAGATTCATGATTTTCAAGCAAAACTTCATAGAGAAAATCAAGAGCACTCAAATCACTAGCAATTGGTTCATTATAATTGGATCTTTTGAAAAGATTAGCAAGTGGATGAGGATCCATAGTGATCTTAAATTTTTGTTTTACTTTCTGTTCTTGACTGTTGTCATGGCAATAAAAGCAAGCAAGCAAATAAAAATATTTTTGTGTTTTTGTAAAAAAAATTAGAAGTGGGGGAGATGAAAATGAGAGACAAAGGCAAATAAAATAAATGCAAGGAGATGAAAGTTTATGTGTAGGTACTTGATAGATGTTGATGATGTCTCCCCGGCAACGGCGCCAGAAATTCTTCCTGCTACTTGTGAGCTGCGTTGGGATTTCCCTGAAGAGGAGGGGATGATGCAGTACAGTAGAGATAAGTATTTCCCTCAGTTATGAAACCAAGGTTATCAATCCAGTAGGAGAATCATGCAACAACTCGTTAGCAGCACCTGCACACAAAATAACAAATCCTCGCACCCAATGCGAACAAGGGCTTGTCAATCCCTTGGCGGTTAATTGCAAGATTAAATTGTATGGTGATAGATAGATAGATCGAACAAAAATAAAAAATAAAATAAATAAAGTAAAATTGCAGCAAGGTATTTTTGGGATTTTCAATATATGATAAAAGTAGACCCGGGGGCCATAGTTTTCACTAGAGCTTCTCTCTTGAAAATAGCATACGGTGGGTAAACAAATTACTGTTGGGCAATTGATAGAAAAGCAAATAACCATGACGATATCCAAGGCAATGATCATGTATATAGGAATCACGTCTAAGACAAGTATACCAAAATGATTCTACATCTACTACTATTACTCCACACATCGACCGCTATCCAGCATGCATCTAGAGTATTAAGTTCATAAAGAACGGAGTAACGCCTTAAGCAAGATGACATGATGTAGACAAAGTAAACTCACACATGAATAAACCCCATATTTTTACCCTTAATAGCAATGATACATATGTGTCATGTCCCTTTCTGTCACTGGGATTGAGCACGGCAAGATCGAACCCATTACAAAGCACCTCTCCCATTGCAAGATAAATCAATCTAGTTGGCCAAACCAAATCAATAGATCGGAGAGAAATATGAAGCTATAACAATCATGCCTAGAAGAGTTTAGAGAAAACTCAAATAATTTTCATGGATAATCTGATCATAAACTCACAATTCATCGAATCCCAACAAACACACCGCAAAAAGTGATTACATCGGATAGAACTCAAAGAACATCAAGGAGAACATTGTATTGAAGATCAAAAAGAGAGAAGAAGCCATCTAGCTACTAACTATGGACCCGAAGGTCTGTGGTAAACTACTCACGCATCATCGGAAGGGCAGCAAGGTTGATGGAGAGCCTCTCCGTGATCGAATCCCCCTCCGGCAGAGTGCCGGAAAAGGCCTCCAGATGGGATCTCTCGAGAACAAAGACTTGCGGCGGCGGAAAAAGTATTTCGTGGACTCTCCTCTTGGTTTCCCGATTTTAGAGTATTTATAGAGGTGGAATTAGGTCAAACGGAGCAGAGGTGGGCCCACGAGGCACCAGGGCGCGCCACCCCCCCTGGGGCACGCCCTGGTGGCTCGTGGCCACCTCCTATGTCTTCTGCCCTCTCCCGAAGCTTCTAGTGTCTCTTATGTCCAGAAAAAAATCTCCAAAAATTTTCGTGGCATTTGGACTTCGTTTGGTACTGATATTCTAAAAAACCAAAAACAGGCAAAAAACAGCAACTGGCACTGGGCACTAAGTTAATAGGTTAGTCCCAAAAAATGATATATAATTGCTTGTAAGTGTATATAAAACATCCAAGATTGATACTATAATAGCATGGAACAATCAAAAATTATAGATACGTTGGAGACGTATCAATACCTTCATCGACCTTGGGAACACCAGTCTTGATGACATACCAGAGGTCATTGTCAATGGCTTCAAGATGCATGCGCATCTTATTCTTCCAGTAGGGATAGTCAGTGCCATCGAAGACGGGGCACGCAGCGGAAACCTTGATTATCCCTGCAGTCGACATAGCTAAAACTCCAGGTGGTTAAACCAAATCACACAGAACAAGGGAGCACCTTGCTCTGATACCAATTGAAAGCGCTAGTTATCGACTAGAGTGGGGGGGGGGGTGAATAGGCGATTTTTATGAAAGGCTTCGAAAACAGGCAATATCTTCGAAGTAAGCGGAAGCAAGATGAGAACTAGCAAAGCCTATGAATAAGATGAACAGATGAATGGCTTCAAGGAATATCTTCAAACACAGACAAGCATGCAAAGACTTCACAGTTCAAAATAGTAAGTAAGGAAGTGAATGGATAGAACCAGTAGCTCGGGGAAGACAGTGATTTGTTTGACCAGTTCCAACTGCTGTAACAGTTGTATGTCTGGTTAGGGAGGCTGAGATTGAACTCAGAAGACCACGTCTTCACCTTATTCCCATTGAGCTAAGACCCGCAGATCTCGCCCAATCACTTTGGTAAGTCTTCAAGGTAGACTTCCAAACCTTCACAGACTTCGTTCACCGGCAATCCACAATGACTCTTGGATGCTCAGAACGTGACGCCTAACCGGCTGGAAGATCATAGTCTTCAAGTGTAATAAGTCTTTGGTTCACTCGGAACAGAATGTCTTCAGTGATGCTCAATCACTTTGGGCTCTAGGTGTTTTGGGTTTTGTTCTCGCAAGGATTCTCTCTCAAAGGCTTCGAGGTGGGTTGCTCTCAAACGACAAAAGCCGTGTACTAACTCGGAGCATCCACCAATTTATGGTGGTAGGGGGTGGCTATTTATAGCCAGGAGGCAACCCGACATGATATGTCCGAAATGACCTTGGGTCATAGGGAAGCTGACACGTGTCTAACGGTCGGATCCCAACACACGCGGCAACTTTACTTGGGCTCCAAGCAAAGCTGACTCAACCAACTCTGGAAGAGGTTTTCTCTCATTTGTCTTCGCTCGAAGACATAGGATTGGGTTGAGCATCACGTCAGTTTCTGACTTCATTTACCTCGACCCCACTTAACAGTACGGTGGTTCCTATGACTCAAGAAAGCAAAAAATGAAACTACCAAAAGACTAAGTCTTCACGTTCCATTGGCTTCAAGTGAATGTCTTCGTGAACCATTAGCTTCAACACGAATGTCTTCATGAACCACCATTGTCTTCAATGTCTTCATACATTTTTAGGGGTCATCTTTGATGGGTAAACCGAATCAATAGGGACTTCTACCTGTGTTCTCCTGTGAATCTCACAAACACATTAGTCCCATCAACCAAGTTTGTCTTCAATACTCCAAAACCAACAAGGGGTGGCACTAGATGCACTTACAACCCACCTTCATCTCCCAAAGTGCCAAGCGGACCAATGACACAAGCATGCGCAAGAGATATCGAGACCGAGGTGACATCTCTCCTCTCGCAACTTCCTTTCGGATCACATGAGACATGGCTACTACCTCAAGCAGAGGCACTTTGCATACTCAGGTACCAAGGAACTAGCCATGGAGAAGCTAAGGAGCAAGGCCGAGCGACGGAAGGAGGAGAACACGAAGACGGATAAGAGAAGGAGCAAGACAGGACTTGCCCGGATCATCCGGACCCCCGTCCAGATGATCCGGACCCCCATCCGGACGATCCGGCCGATGCATCCAAAACTACAGCAGCCTCCTCGACAAAGCCGGATCCATCCGGACCACCATCTGGATCATCCGCACCCTCCCGGACGTCCGGACGACACCCCGGACATACGGGCCAACTACAGTTGCGCCGAGACAGCCGGACGATCCGGATGGACGTCCGGACCATCCGGACCCCCGACGCCCGGATCATCCGGACCTCCACCCGGATCATCCGGACTGTGCGTGTGTGCATAAGTTGGGCCGAGGCCCATGTACCCCTCTCCGCCCCTAGACTATATATACTCGTTCCCCTCCTCCATTTTAGGGTTAGGAAAATATATTAAGACATTTGAGTGAGCTTTGCTCCTTGTATCTCCTCTTGGGGAATCAAGACCTCTCTAGGGAGAAGGATCCCCATCATAGGATCATCAAGACCTCCTAAGGGAGAAGGATCTCATCTAGATCATCAAGACCTCACCTCCTTTGGAGTGAGAAGAACTTTACCTTTGTGCTTGTTTCCATGGATTGATCTTGTATACTTGTGGATCTCATGTATGCTATCCTAGTGGATGTGTGATTTGGGTTTGTTTGAGTGATTTCTCTTGTTGTTCTTCTTTGTTCCCTTTTCCCCCTCCAAGTGTGAAAAGATCATCACCATAGGGTTCCACCCTACATCATCTTGGTATCATGAGCAAGGTAGATTCACATCTTGGAGTCCCTACCCCCCACTTTCTAGCCTAATTTTGGTTGTTTTGCCCAATTTTGAAAATTCCCCACAAAAAGAGCCATACCAAAAAAATTGTGATTTGTTGGTTTGATGATGTTTTGTTGATTTTGATCCGAGGATTCGTTGTGTTGCAAGTGGATCTAGCATTACCCACCATCTCCACCTCAAATTTCCCCCAAAAATCTCGCAAATTTTCATTTTCTCCTCGATTTGGAGTTCTTCCCGAGCCCCAATTCGGCCAGGTTGACCTGCCCGGACGACCGCCCGGATGATCCGGACATTGCCCGGACGATCCGGACCTCCACCCGGATCATCCGGCTTCGGCTGACGAAACTGCTGTACAAAAGAAATTCCCTTTCACCAATACCCCAATACAACCATAGCCATCGCATCGCATTCCGCTACCACCATTTGACATTTGCCATTGAGATTTTGAGTTGCGGTATTCCATTTCCTAACGCGTTTCGGCTACTTAGGGACGGTTCGTCATCGACTTCACCGCCGCTCAACTTTCGCCACGGACTCGACATTGACAACGACCACTTCATTCATTGTGGCACCACCACCGTAAGCAAGGACGGTAACATCGATGACAACTTGTTTCATTTCCTTGCCATTGCATTGTTAACCCCAAGGCCCTCTTTTGCGTCACTTTCCTACGAGACTAGCCATTTGAGTATTGCCGGGCAACGCTACTTGTGCACTTTAGTGATACACGTTCTGCATAGCTATCATCGCATGCATATATCATCGTATCATCTGTTGTGTCAACAATTGTTCCCACACATACATCATTGCTATCTTCGTAAGAGATATTCGCATAAGTGGACAAGGAAAACATCAAAAGAAAGAGAAGCTTTTAAGCAAAAGAGAAAGAGCAACAACAAGCTTGTAAGCAAGAGCCATAGCATCGCCACATTGCATAGCATATTTGATCATCTTGGGTCATTGTGACAAGTTCACCGGGAATCATACATACATAACATAAGTGAGATAGAAAGTTGATATGTTTTGTCTCTTATAGGTTGTGCACAAGTTCGTATCCGCCTATTAAGCAATCGTGCTAGCATCTCTCCAGTGTTGTGCAACATGAGCGTTTTTCATGGATTCCACATTTTGAGCTCATTCCTTGGTTGCACGACCTCATTTATCTATCCGTGCGTGTGTTTCCGTGTGCCACCCATTGCTATTGGTCTACTTGTTTCACTTGCAAATTTGTGAATCTTTTTCAACATTATTGATATCTTGCTAGCAATTGCAACTATTTTGTGCCACCATCCTAACCAAGCTACTCCATAAGCTTTACTTGTGTAGGTGTAAGAAACAAACCCGGTACTAATTCTACTATCATAGCAATACATTGAGTGATCCTCGATACATCATCAGTCTTCGGAAAAGGTAACTTTGGTTTTGTTCTCTCATTTCCTACTCACCTATACTTGATCATGATGGATAGGCCGAGCACATCTTCGAATCCTCTCTTCGACGAGCACAACGCACCGAACGACTACATATCCAAGAGCCATCTCTTTGGGGTACAACGAGGCTTGCATCAAGAGAATGAAGCTTTGGGTGATCACATTGAGCAACTCGCCACCGACTTGCGTCACTCCAAAACACGAACAAGAGACTACCTCGACGCCAAGCTTACTACCCAAATGGAAGAATTTCGTGCCATGATGATTGACCGCGCTTCCTCAACTTCGTCATCGACAAGGAGAACCCGGTCAAGGCGCCATTCTTCGGATTCATCATCGGATGCAAGTCTTCCACGAGCTCGTTCTAATCCTCGACAAGACCATCAAGCTTCACAAAACCCATTACTTGGAAATGGTTTGCAAGACCGCCTTCAATGGCGAGAATGACAATGTCATCAAGTTCAAGACGTCATGCACCAAGAGCAAGTTCCACGACGTCAACAACAAGACACACAAGATGGCGATCCACTTCGTCAAGAGCAACAACGTCGTGAGGAGCAAGCGCTCGAAGCTCAACGTGCCCTTCGAGAAGCCACTCGTGCCATCGACGAACACAACCGTCGTATGCGTGTAGAAGAAGAGGCACATCACCAAGAAGAAGCCGCACACCATGAAGAGAATCAAGAAAGGAGGAACTAGGCAAGAATACCTCGTCCCCAATGTCAAGCCAACCACGTAGAGAAAGTGGAGAAGGAGGATGAAGACCCACCTCCAAGACAAGAATGACGGCAACACCGGCATCATGACGACCAACGCTACGACAAGCTCAAGTTCAACATGCCGAAGTTCTCCGGAAGCACCGACCCTGAAGAATACCTCTCATGGGCCTTAAAGGTGGATAAAATATTCCGTCTACACCAATATGATGAGGAAGAGAAGGTAGCCATGGCATCTCTTGAGTTCCAAGACTATGTTCTCATTTGGTGGGAGCAAGTGATCGAAAGACGCCAAGAGAAAGGCGAACCGCCCATCACCACTTGGACTCAAATGAAGGATGTCATGAGAACTCGTTTTGTGCCTACACACTATAGCCGCGATCTATTCAAGAAGCTACAACTCCTCAAGCAAGGCATCAAGTCGGTTGAAGAATACTACCAAGAAATGGAGATTGCCATGATACGAGCCAACATCAAGGAAGATGATGAACAAACTATGGCGCGTTTCTTGAATGGTCTCAACCATCCAATCAAGAAAATTGTGGACTTCCAACCTTACTCCAACCTCCTCGAGCTAGTGCACTGTCACGCCCAATATGCGGTCCTATCCTCAAGGAACTCGAAAATCCCAATAGGATAGAAGCGCATATCGAAGACGCTTCGCAAGGTGGATATCACTACAACATACCATGTACTGAATAGATGAGAATACCAGATAAAGGCTTACACTCGCCACAAGCTACAACATGAATACATCAATACATCAATACATAGCAAACATCATACAGAAGAGCAGGATCCGACTACGGATGAAATCAAACGAAAAAGAAGAACGACGTCCACCCTGCTAGTCCCAGGCTGCCAACCGGGAACCCATACTATGATCGACGAAGAAGAAGAAGCAGAAGAAGAACTCCAAATAGAACAAGCATCGCTCTCACGTCAAATCATCGCTTTACCTGTACCTGCACCTATTGTTGTAGTAATCTGTGAGCTACGAGGACTCAGCAATCCCATTACCATGGGTATCAAGACTAGCAAAGCTTAATGGGTATGGAATGGTTAAGTGGTGAGGTTGCAGCAAGCACTAAGCATTATATGGTGGCTACCTTACGAGTACCAGAATAAGAAGAGTAACTACGCATAAACGGCCGCAATCTAGTAATGATCAAGAAGTGATCCTAAACACCTACTTACGAGCACAAACATAACCCCACCGTGTTCTCTTCCCGAACTCCCTCGAAAAGAGACGATCAC
This sequence comes from Elymus sibiricus, assembly GCA_039707655.1. Lineage (NCBI taxonomy): Eukaryota > Viridiplantae > Streptophyta > Magnoliopsida > Poales > Poaceae > Elymus > Elymus sibiricus. The sequence goes on from CM077664.1 coordinate 163,353,358, forward strand.
GGTTACGCACGCGGTTGGTGTATTTTAATTGAATTTAGTGTCAAGTTCTCTACAACCGGAGGTTATAAATTTCCAAGTTGCCACATAACCGCAGGCATGGCTTTCTGAAAGATTTAACCCTGCAGGGGTGCTCCAAGTAGTCCATTATAAATTACCACATGCATCCGATGGAACATCCTCACACCATGATATCACGATGCTTACGATAAGGAATCCCGGTGGACAAGCCACTCGTAAAAGGTAAAACTAAACCAGCAAGACCACCCAGTGTGTCGACACCCCGATAAGAGCCGCGCGTATCTCGTTCTCAGGACACATCCGTCTATGCATAGTGGACGGTAGCCAAAAAAAGGACCTCGAGTTGCCCCGAGGTGGCTCCGCTGACTGCTAGGTAGGTGGACCAACACTCATGAGGAGCACTGGCCCGGGTTGTTGATTAATTATCCACGGGGGCTGGCAGGTCCCTATGCAAGTTTTAGTTGTTATTAGGAAAATGGTAAAACCAATGTTGGGCCTTGCTGGAGAAGTTTATCCTAAAACGAATGATCAGGGGCGGGGGTCCCATATACCCCACATGTGTTAGAAGCGCTCATCAAGGAACATAACACCGGTATTACGGAAACTAGGGTGGCAGGAGTGGAACAAAACACCAGGCAAAAGGCTGAGCCTTCCACACACAACCAAGTATATAGATGCATTAATTAAATAAGAGATATCGTGATATCCCATGATATCCATGTCCCAACATGGAACAACCTGCACCTGCACCTGCAACTAGCATGCTATAAGAGGGGCTGAGCAAAGCGGTAACATAGCCAAACAATGGTTTGCTGGGATGGTGGAAGGTTAGAGGCTATATCATGGCATTTTGGGAGGCTGACAAACAAGTGGTAGGTAGCGAGACATAGCGATAGCATCGAGACAACTAGCAAGCAAAGATAGTAGAGATATCCAAGGTAATGGTCATCTTGTCTGAAATCCCGCTAGGAAGAAAATCGAATCCATGAAGTAGTCGAACGGAACGTAGTCGAACGAATCCTCACACTTCGCAACGTATCCGAACTATCGAGAAGAAGCACAATCGGAAAGAAGCAGACAACATGGTAAACACACAAACATAATCATGGCATAATGCACAATCAAGTTTGATGCATGTCCGGTTTAATGAGGCATGGCATGGCAAGATGCAACAACCAAATACTACACATTAAGTGAAGCTCAATATGCAACGAGTTGCATTTTGACGAAACTCCACAACAATTATTTAGTTCAATCCCGTTTATTCTACTCATCAATATTAAATATTGTTAAATATGGCAAGAGATGAAGCATAGTCAATCTACCTATCTAGGTAATTTAAATGAGGCCAGAAACAACACAAAACAATTCCGAAAAATCCCCATATGTAAATTTTGAATTTGGTACTGTTCTGAATAAAACACCATTTTAATTTTGTTAAACAGAAAAATAAAGTGCATCATGATAATCTACACATTTTTTTACCCCATTTACATATATAATTTGTTTAATTCGGAGCTACGGTTATTTAGTTATGAAATAAACCATTTTAACATGTCATTTATGCAAATTAATGCAAACAACAATTTTAATCATTTTTAACATGGATGAAAGTTGCATATTATGAAACTACATGAAATTCTACCCAAGTTAGATATATGACATGTTTTATTTGGATGCATGAATATTTAATTATTAGCATTTCAAAACAGTGGCAGTGCTGTAATTATGCAGGTCCTGAAATAATTACGAAATTCGTTGGACAGAAAAAAATGCACTGGGCTGAAACTGATGGCGCTGAATAGTATAACGCGCTCGCATGCGAGGGATAGGAGCTTGCGACGCTCACCTAGCTGGGCTTGGCCCAGGTCGGCAGGGAGGAGGCCGGGCAGGCCGGATCTGGCGGGCGGTGCTGGGGCGACCCAGGTGCGGGCGAAGCAGAGGAGGTTGGGCCTTGGAGGCACGGTCAACACCTGGCTGGACCAAGCAAGCTGCTGCTGCTCGTTACTGAAGAACGAAGAACAGAGGCAGCAGCAGGTTCATGGCGATGCAGGAGACGGCGACAGGGGAGGTTCTGGCGACGGGGCCGGCGGAAACCGGCGGGAACAGGGCAGATTCGGCGGCTGGGCGTCAAAGCAGAGGAGATCCGGTCCATATCAGGGTCGGAGCACGAACTTGAATGGCGGCTTGATGAACTAAAGGAGGCAGCGGCCCTGGCTCCTGCAGGTGACAGACGCGGTGCGCGCGAGTGAGGAGGTTCATGGCGACGCGGAGAAGAAGAGGAGGGCGGGGAGAAGGAGCAGGGCCACCTAGCCTGGTCGGAGAGGTGGCTGACGGGCGCGGACGAAGGCAGCCGTCGGAGGCGAGGTCTAGCTCGGCTGGTCGAGGGACTTGGCGGCGCGGCTTCCTGTACAAACAGAGAGAGAGAGCACAGAGAGATGCGTGAGACGGGAGAGAGAGAGAGAGAGAGCAAAAGAGAAAGAAGAAAGGGAGAAGGAGAGTGATGGGCAGCTCCGGCGATTCCCGTTCATCTTGGTCGCCGGTCAGCACGGCGTGGAGGTGCGGGGGTAGGAGGAGGTCGGGGATTGGAGACGACCACGGGCGGGTGAAGGCGGTAGCGCTGCTCCTGATCCATCCAAGGATCGAAGCATGGAGGAGGGGACGAGGGGCTCGGCCTTGCGGGCGGCTGCGCAGGGCTGCTGGTTGGCTCGGCTAGCAGAATGAGGAGGTGGGTGGATCAGGCAGGAGGAGAGGTGGTTGGCTCGGGATGGATCCCGCGGAAGAAGGGGGCTGGTGGCGATGGGACAGGCTCCCGAGGAACAAGGGGAGAGTGGGTGGTTGGGTGGATTGGGAGGATCCCGATGGAGATGCGGCTGGCGGCGGTGGCCGAGGGAATGGACGGATGGGACAGGGGTTAGGGTTTCGTCTGGTATTTATAGAAGGCAGGGAATGTTTTGGACATATCGTAGGCATCTGATTGAGATCTGACGGTCGAGAATAAAATGCTAGGGGAGTCCAAACAAGAAACCGAAGATGTTTGGGGTTGTTCGGGAATGATCCGGACCAACCCGGTTAAGACCGGGCGGTTTGGGATCGGGAAGGTTTTCGGGCTAGGTTGCGAAGGTGTCCGAGAAGGTCAACAAAGACAAAGGGGTCTGACAAAAGGTCAACAGAGACAAGGAGAGAAAGCGGCAACTACGAACGGATGCAAGTTTTAAAAAATGACGGCAACGAAGTGCCGATGCAATGCGAGTGATGCGATGATGAATGCAACAAACAAATAATTAACGCGGCTATCACGAAAAACATGGAAGGCATCTGGAGCATCGGTCTCAGGCTGTCACATGCACCAAGCCACCAAAGCGGAGCGACAAGTGCAAGAGGACTACAAGTACTCCCGGTACTCTTCCAAGACCTACGGTTCATACACTCAAGCTTCAACGACTACAATACCCCCTTCAACGACTCGAACTACACCAACCACCAACGATAAGTCAAGCTCCAAGCAACCTACGACATCTTTGAGTCGTCCTACATCAACTACAACCAAGCCAAGAGCTTCATCATCAACAACTCATACGGATGCTACCGCCAAGACAAGTGACATCAGATGCTTCACTTGCAAGGGCCGAGGCCACAAATCATTTGAGTGCCCCACACGGTGCACCATGATCGCTAATGACGACGGCACCTATGACTCCATGAGCGAAGAAGAAATGGAAGCCCTCCAGCACATGGCCATGCATCGACAAGTGAATGAAGATGAAGACGATCATGTCTTTTGTGACAATGATTCGAGCCCTGATGTCTACTACACAACTTATTCTTGTAGACTCGTGTTGGGCCTCCAAGCGCAGAGTTTTGTAGGACAGTAGCAATTTTCCCTCAAGTGGATGACCTAAGGTTTATCAATCCGTGGGAGGCGTAGGTTGAAGATGGTATCTCTCAAACAACCCTGCAACCAAATACAAGAAATCTCTTGTGTCCCCAACACACCCAATACAATGGTAAATTGTATAGGTGCACTAGTTCGGCGAAGAGATGATGATAAAAGTGTAGTATGGATAGTAGATATAGGTTTTTGTAATCTGAAAATATAAAAACAGCAAGGTAACAAAAAGTAAACGGGCATAAAAACGGTATTGCAATGCTTAGAAACAAGTCCTAGGGTTCATACTTTCACTAGTGCGATCTCCCAACATTGTTGACATAGTTGAATCATATGTAAATCCCTCACGTGCGACAAAGAGTTCACTCCAAAGTCACAAATAGCGGAGAACAAACGAAGAAATTGTTGTAGGGTACGAAACCACCTCAAAGTTATCCTTTTCGATCAATCTTATGAGCCATCCCCATTAATTGTCACGAACGGCCTTAGAGTTCGTACTAGAATAACACCTTAAGATACACATCAACCAAAACCCTAATGTCACCTAGGCACTCCAATGTCACCACGAGTACCCACGGGTTTGATTATACGGTATGCATCACACAATCTCAGATTCATCTATTCAAACCAACACAAAGAACTTCAAAGAGTGCCCCAAAGTTTCTACTGGAAAGTCAAAACAAAAACGTGTGCCAACCCTTATGCATAAATCCCCAAGGTCACGGAACCCGCAAGTTGATCACCAAAACATACATCAAGTGACTCAAGTGAATATCCCATTGTCACCACAGATATCCATATGCAAGACATACATCAAGTGTTCTCAAATCCTTAAAGACTCAATCCGATAAGAAAACTTCAAAGGGAAAACTCAATTCATCACAAGAAGATAGAGAGTGGAAAACTCCATATGATTCATCTATATCAACAAAGCTCGCGATACATCAAGATCATGTCATCTCAAGAACACGAGAGAGATAGATCAAACACATAGCTACTGGTACAAACCCTCAGCCCCGAGGGTGAACTACTCCCTCCTCATCATGGAGACCGCTGGGATGATGAAGATGGCCTCCGGTGATGCCTTCCCCCCTTTGGCAGGGTGCCGGAAAAGGGCTGTAGATGAGATCGTGGAGGTACAGAGGCTTGCGGCGGCGTAAAAACTCATCTAGGTTAACTTTCGGGGGTTTCTGAATATATATGATTTTTTGGCGTTGGAATCACGCGAAGAAGGGCCACAGGGGGGCCACGAGGCACCAGGGCGCGCCTGGGGGGGTGGCGCGCCCTGGTGGCTCGTGGGGCCCCTGTGGGTCTTCTGGCCACCTCCCGAAGCTTCTAGTATCTCTTATGTTCCAAAAAAAATCGTCAAAAAGTTTCGCTACATTTGGACTTCATTTGATATGTATTTTCTGTAAAACCAAAAACAAGCAGAAAACAGCAACTGGCACTGGGTACTAGGTCAATATGTTAGTCCATAAAAATCATATAAAAGTCATATAAAAGTGCACCAAAATCATACAAAACTATAGTAAACATGGCATGAATACTTCATAAATTATAGATACGTTGGAGACGTATCAGCATCCCCAAGCTTAATTCCTGCTCGTCCTCGAGTAGGTAAATGATAAAAGAAATAATTTATGAAGTGTGAATGCTAGCATAGTGCATAAGTTTGATCAATAATAATTTCAATCACTTTTCCTAGCATCATAACAACAACTTTTTCTCATAAAAGTCATCATGATAAAGTAGCAATTAAAAACAGAAATTTTGATGTGGAATGATTCCTATCATAATCATCATATAATCTTTTCTTTTGTTGCATGGGCACTGGACTTGAATGATTTAAAGCAAGATCATTATTATAACAGCAATATTTATTATCATAAAACTTCTCATAAGCAAGTAACAATTCATCACAACAATGAAGTATAAGGCATAAACTTTCTTGGAAACTAACAAACTATTCTAGTCAACAATGCAATTGCAATTCATCATATTTTCAGGAAGGGTCGCATGTAGGAGCTTTTTAGCAAGTCCACATACTCAACCATCATTTAGTCTTCTATGATTGCTAACACTCACGACATATATATGGAGCAAAAGTTTTAGCCAGACACATAGAAAGATAGGGGCTTGTGATTTCGCCTCCCAACTTATTCACCTCAAGGGTGATGTCAACAATAATAACTCATGATCACTCATATCCAACTGGATATATGTGCCTAGATCTTTCCCCACCACATGATGCTTGCAAAAGAGAAAAATAAAAAAAGGAAGTTGAGGAGAATACTATTGACTCTTGCATAAAAAGTAAATACATAAAAGTAAAGGATAGGCCCTTCGCAGAGGGAAGCAGAGGTTGTCATGCGCTTTTTGTTGTTGGATGCACAAGCCCTTAATGCAAAGGAACGTCACGTTATATTGCCCCTTGTGATAGCAACCTTTATTATGTAGTCCATCGCTTTTATTTCTTTACCATCACAAGTTCGTACAACGCTTATTTCCCTTACAATAAAAGTTCAGACATATTTAGAGGCAATTTTTATTGCTTTTTGCACCGATGACAACTTACTTGAAGGATCTTATTCAATCCATAGGTAGATATGGTGGACACTCATGGGAAGAAACGGGGTTTAAGGGTTTTGGATGCACAAGTAGTATCTCGGTGCGGATTTTTGGCTAGCAAAGATATTGGGCAAGCACCACATGTTGGAGGATCTATAACAATATAACTTCTATGTGAATATGAGCAAACATAATTCATTACGTTGTCTTCCTTGTCCAACGTCAACACTTTGACATAAAATACTTAATGGGGGCTCACAATCATAAAAGATGTCCAAGATAGTATATTTGCATGTGAATCTTCTCTTCCCTTATTAACTTTTTCATGAATTGCATCATTGACTAATGCTATGCTTGTTAACCTCCAATAAATTTTACCACTTATACTTTTCTTTATGTAATGTCATTACTTTCCATAAGATTAGCATATGATCTCTTTCATTATTTTCATTACAAGGTATCACACTTATCATATCCAATGATCTATATGAGATTTTTTATTATATCCCTCTCGAGTATTCATCTTGGGACCAAATTCATATCTTGTGCAAATTACCATTACTATCATTAACTCTCAAAAAGATATAAGTGAAGCATGAGAATTAATGACAAACTACTCCGAAATATATAAGTGAAGATCAATGAGCAGTGAAACAATTAAGTAGCTATGTAAGGACTCTCTCTCATTTAAAAAGTTTCAGATCTTGATATTTTATTCAAACAGCAAGCAAAACAAAGACACAACCAAGTATAGCACACATTATGTGAACAAGTAAAAACTTGGGTTCAATCGAGACTAATCGATAGTTGATGAAGAAAAGTGATGGGATGCCTACCGGGGCATCCCCAAGCTTGAATGCTTGATACTTCTTGGAATATTAACTTGGGGAGCCTTGGGCATCCCCAAGCTTGAACTCTTGTGTCTCGTTAATTCTTCTCATATAATAGTTTCCCTAAGTTTCAAAAACTTCATCCACACAAAACTTGACAAGAACTTGTGAGATATGTTAGTATAAATCCACTCAAAACCTCAACATTCTCTACTGTAGCAAATAACTAAAATTATAATTAAACATTGAATACTAAATGCTTCTGCATATTTAATACTCCTATCCTCAAATAGAATCATTAAACAAGCCAACATATGCAAACAATGCAAACATAACAGCAATCTGCCTAAACAGGACAGTCTGTAAAGGATAATTAAGAATCCATACTTAGATGACTCAAAAAATTCTGAAAATTTTCCACACTGGAAATAATTTATCAAAGTTGACTGTGTCAAAATTTCAAGATTTTATCACGTTCTGACATTTCTGGGCAATTTAATCAATAGCAGCAAACTTTCTGTTTTGAAACAGCAACTCATAAACTTGCAAACTGAGCGTGGTAAAGGCTATAATTGGCATTTTATTGAACTAAAAGATACAAAACATGATTATTGATGACACAAAGCAAATATCAACAGAATAAAATGACGCTGTGATGAATAAAAATATAGCTCCGAGTGAGGTTACCGATAGTGTTGAAGACAAAAGAGGGGATGCCTTCCGGGACATCCCCAAGCTTAGACGCTTGAGTCTTCCTTGAATATTACCTTGGGGTGCCTTGGGCATCCCCAAGCTTAGGGTCTTGCCACTCCTTATTCTCCTCATATCGATATCTCACCCAAAACTTGAAAACTTCAATCACACAAAACTTAACGGAACTTGGTGAGAACGGTTAGTATGATAAAGAATAAACCATCACTTAGGTACTGTCCAAGACAAGATTCACAATTGTTCCCATATAATTCCTACTGTATTCTATCATTTCCACAATTTATATCTCATAATATAAGCTATGGAAACTTTAAAACAAGCAAACTATGCATTGAAAACAGAATCTGTCAAAAACAGAACAGTCTGTAATGATCTGAGCAACTACCATACTTCTGGAACTCTAACAATTTTGAAAAATTAGGACAACGTCAATAATTTGCATATAAATACTGTGTAAAAATTTCAGAATTGTTTGACGCTCCAGTAAAATCTGGGAAATTAAACACTGGAGGCAAAAGTTTCTGTTTTTGCACAGAATTGAATCAACAAGTATCCACACTATCCCAAAGGCTTTACTTGGCACATTATTGAAAGAAAACATATAAAACATGATTACTACAGTAGCTTAATCATGTGAACAAACTAAAACAGAAAGGATACATATTGGGTTGCTTCCCAACAAGCGCTTTTCTTTAAAGCCTTTTAGCTAGGCATGATGATTTCAATGATGCTCGCATAAAAGTAAAGAATTGAAACACAAAGAGAGCATCATGAAGCATATGACTAGCACATTTAAGCCTAACCCACTTTCTATGCATAGGGATTTTGTGAGCAAATAGTTTATGGGAGCAAGAATCAACTAGCATAGGAAGGCAAAACAAGCATGACTTCAAAACTTTCAACATAAAGAGAGGAAACTTGATGTTGTTGAAATATGTAGAAGCATATATTCCTCTCTCATTATTCTTTATAGCATACATGTCATCACAATAATCATCATAGATAACAACTTTGTTATTATAGTCAATTGAAACATCTTCCAAAATAGTGGATTCATCATTAAATAAAGTCGTGACCTCTCCAAATCCACTTTTATCAATATAATCATCATAAATAGGAGGCATGCTTTCATCATAATAAATTTTCTCATCAAAACTTGGGGGACTAAAAATATCATCTTCATCAAACATAGCATCCCCAAGCTTGTGGCTTTGCATATCACTAGCATCATGGATATTCAAAGAATTCATACTAGCAACATTGCAATCATGCTCATCATTCAAAGATTTTATGCCAAACATTTTATTGAATTCTTCTTCTATCAATTGAGCACAATTTTCCGATCCATCATTTTCAAGAAAGACATGATAAAGTCGGATAATATGAGGCAACCTCAATTCCATTTTTTTGTAGTTTTCTTTTATAAAACCAAACTAGTGATAAACAAGAAACTAAAAGATTCGATTGCAAGATCTAAAGATATACCTTCAAGCACTCACCTCCCCGGCAACGGCGCCAGAAAAGAGCTTGGTGTCTACTACACAACTTATTCTTGTAGACTCGTGTTGGGCCTCCAAGCGCAGAGTTTTGTAGGACAGTAGCAATTTTCCCTCAAGTGAATGACCTAAGGTTTATCAATCCGTGGGAGGCGTAGGTTGAAGATGGTATCTCTCAAACAACCCTGCAACCAAATACAAGAAATCTCTTGTGTCCCCAACACACGCAATACAATGGTAAATTGTATAGGTGCACTAGTTCGGTGAAGAGATGATGATAAAAGTGTAGTATGGATAGTAGATATAGGTTTTTGTAATCTGAAAATATAAAAACAGCAAGGTAACGAAAAGTAAACGATCATAAAAACGGTATTGCAATGCTTAGAAACAAGGCCTAGGGTTCATACTTTCACTAGTGCGATCTCCCAACATTGTTGACATAGTTGAATCATATGTAAATCCCTCACGTGTGACAAAGAGTTCACTCCAAAGTCACAAATAGCGGAGAACAAACGAAGAAATTGTTGTAGGGTACGAAACCACCTCAAAGTTATCCTTTCTGATCAATTTTATGAGCCATCCCCATTAATTGTCAGGAATGGCCCTAGAGTTCGTACTAGAATAACACCTTAAGATACACATCAACCAAAACCCTAATGTCACCTAGGCACTCCAATGTCACCACGAGTACCCACGGGTTTGATTATACGATATGCATCACACAATCTCAGATTCATCTATTCAAACCAACACAAAGAACTTCAAAGAGTGCCCCAAAGTTTCTACCGGAAAGTCAAAACGAAAACGTGTGCCAACCCTTACGCATAAATCCCCAAGGTCACGAAACCCGCAAGTTGATCACCAAAACATACATCAAGTGACTCAAGTGAATATCCCATTGTCACCACAGATATCCATATGCAAGACATACATCAAGTGTTCTCAAATCCTTAAAGACTCAATCCGATAAGAAAACTTCAAAGGGAAAACTCAATTCATCATAAGAAGATAGAGAGGGGAAAACTCCATATGATTCATCTATATCAACAAAGCTCGCGATACATCAAGATCGTGCCATCTCAAGAACACGAGAGAGAGAGAGAGATCAAACACATAGCTACTGGTACAAACCCTCAGCCCCGAGGGTGAACTACTCCCTCCTCATCATGGAGAGCACCGGGATGATGAAGATGGCCTCCGGTGATGCCTTCCCCCCTCCGGCAGGGTGCCGGAAAAGGGCTGTAGATGAGATCATGGAGGTACAGAGGCTTGCGGCGGCGTAAAAACTCATCTAGGTTAACTTTCGGGGGTTTCTGAATATATATTATTTTTTGGCGTTGGAATCACGCGAAGAAGGGACACAGGGGGCCCACGAGGCACCAGGGCGCGCCTGGGGGGGTGGCGTGCCCTGGTGGCTCGTGGGGCCCCTGTGGGTCTTCTGGCCACCTCCCGAAGCTTCTAGTGTCTCTTATGTTCCAGAAAAAATCGTCAAAAAGTTTCGCTGCATTTGGACTTCATTTGATATGGATTTTCTATAAAACCAAAAACAAGCAGAAAATAGCAACTGGCACTGGGCACTAGGTCAATATGTTAGTCCATAAAAATCATATAAAAGTCATATAAAAGTGCACCAAAATCATACAAAACTATAGTAAACATGGCATGAATACTTCATAAATTATAGATACGGTGGAGACGTATCAAGCCCCGCTCTTGTTGTCTCCAAGATCTTGACACTTCAACAACAACAAGACGAAGACCAACGTTGCCATATCTTCCATACCAAAGCGGGTATTCAAGGACGTTCCGTCAAGGTCATCATCGACGGCGGAAGTTGCCACAATTTGGCAAGTGAAGAGTTATGTTCCAAGCTACAATTGCTCAAGAAGAAGCACCCTCTCCCATACAAGGTCCAATGATTAAGCGACTTCGGCACCATTCAAGTGGAGCACACCGTTCAAGTGTCCTTCAAGATTGGCGCATATGAAGAAACCTTGGAGTGCAATGTGGTTCCCATGCCCGTATGCCATCTCCTCCTTGGAAGACCTTGGCAATTCGACCGCGGAGTCATCCACAACGGACGGACCAATCACTATAGCTTCAAGATGAAGGGAAAGGAATTCGTGCTTCGACCCATGTCGCCAAGTCAAGTCATCGCCGACAAGCAAGCTTCAACCCATCGTGGAGAGACTAGTGAGCGAGTGAACCACCAAAAAGAGAGTGAGCTCCACAAGCCAAAAATGAGCAACTCCACGATGAGCGACAAGAAAGGTTTAGTGCTTTTAGCCACCAAAAGAGACATGAGGGATGTGAATGAGAGCCCATTGAGCGTTCTTCACTTTGTGCTTGTGTGCAAAGATGAAGCGGTGCAGACTAATACTTCACAACATCTACCTTTAGTGTTGTCTCGTCTATTGCAGGAATTCGCAGATGTTTTTCCCGATGAGCTACCTCCTGGACTTCCTCCACTTCGCGGAATCGAACACCGCATTGACCTCATCCCCGGCGCACCTCTACCGAACAAGGCACCTTACCGCGTCAACCCCGACTAGACCAAAGAGATCCAAAGGCAAGTGCAACATCTCATGGAGAATGGGTATGTACGCGAAAGCTTGAGTCCATGTGTCGTTCCGGTTATTCTTGTGCCTAAGAAAGATGGTAGTTATTGCATGTGTTCCGATTGCCGTCCAATTAATGCTATCACCGTTAGATACCGCCATCCCATTCCACGCCTTGATGACATGCTGGATGAACTTAGTGGAGCCACCATTTTCTCCAAAATTGATCTTAAAAGTGGATACTATCAAATTCACATGCAAGAGGGTGATGAATGGAAAATGGCTTTCAAAACCAAATTTCGCTTGTATGACTGGTTGGTCATGCCTATGGGCTTATCTCAAGCACCTAGCACTTTTATGCGTGTGATGCACTATGTTCTTCGCAAATACATTGGCATTTGTGTTGTGGTCTACTTTGATGACATTCTTGTGTTTAGCCAATCTCTTGAGGACCATGTCGTACATCTTAGGGACGTCTTGCACATTCTTAGAAACGAGCGACTTTATGCTAACATGGAAAAATACACTTTTGGTGTTGACAAGCTTGTTTTCTTGGGCTTTGTAGTCTCTTCTAAGGGCGTTCAAGTAGATGAAACTAAAATTGACACAATTAAAACTTGGCCACAGCCAACCAATTTGCAACAAGTGCATAGTTTTCTTGGCCTAGCGAGTTTCTATCGCCGATTCATTAAGGATTTTAGCACTATTGCATCACCATTGCACGCATTGAGTAAGAAGAATGCACCTTTTGTTTGGGGTCCTTCCCAAGATGCCGCATTTCATGAGCTTAAGAACTTGCTTACACATGCTCCTTTACTTGCTTTATCCAATTTTGAGAGAACCTTTGAAGTGCATTGTGACGCTAGTGGTAATGGCATCGGTGGTGTGTTAATGCAAGAGAAACACCCAATTGCATACTTTAGCGAGAAACTCTCCGGCGCGCAACTTAACTACCCCATCCATGACAAAGTGTTATATGCCTTAGTGAGAGTTTTGCATGTGTGGGAACACTATCTTCGCCCTCGTGAATATTTCATCCATACGGATCATGAAACGCTTAAATACCTTAAGGGCCAAACAAAATTGAATAAGCGTCATGCCAAATGGAGCGAGTTCATTGAGTCTTTTCCTTATGTTATCAAGTACATCAAAGGTAAGGAAAATGTTGTGGCGGACGCTCTTTCCCGCAAATGCATGTTGGTTACTCAACTTGAGTTGAATGTTATAGGATTTGAGCACATTAAAGACTTGTATGCGCATGATGTTTCATTTGCGATTCCATATGCCAAATGCCTAACTCACAAAACTTGGGAGCGATACTATTTGAAAGATGATTATCTTATGCGAGCTAACAAACTTTGTATCCCGGAGTCTTCTCTTCATTTATTGCTTTTGCAAGAGGCTCACGGTGGAGGACTCATGGGACATTTCAGACGCGACAAGACATTCGCTATGCTCTCCAAGAACAATTTTTGGCCAAAGATGTTTCGAGACGTCTCACGCTACACCAACCGGTGCTCTACATGCCACAAGGCTAGGTCCAAAGCTCAATCTCATGGTCTCTATATGCTACTTCCTATTCCATATCAACCATGGGAAGATATTAGTATGGATTTTGTGCTTCGTTTGCCTCGAACTCAAAACGGCAAAGATTCGGTATTTGTTGTTGTGGACCGTTTCTCTAAGATGACACATTTTATTCAATGTAACAAGATCGACGATGCTTCACATGTTGCCAATCTCTTTTGTAGGGAAATCTTGCGATTACATGGACTGCCCAAGACGATTGTGTCGGACCGTGATGTCAAGTTCCGTAGCTACTTTTGGAAGACACTTTGCGCCAAGCTCGGAATCACGCTCCTATTCTCTTCGGCATATCATCCACAAACCGACGGCCAAACGGAGGTCACAAATCGGATGCTTTCCACACTCCTACGCGTGTTGATCAAGAAGAACATAAGGGAGTGGGAGGAATGTTTACCCATCACCGAGTACGCCTACAATTGAGCACGACATTCCACAACCGGCAAGTCCCCCTTCGAGGTCGTCTATGGCTTCAACCCGTTGTCCCCTTTGGACATTCTACCGCTACCTCTACAAGAGCGCATCAACATGGATGCGAGTGCACGAGCAACTTACCTCAAGAAGGTGCATGAAGATACAAGGCACACGATCGAGCACCAAGTACAACGCCTCACGACCAAGCTAAAGGTCAACAAACACCCCATGGTGTTCAACCCCGGAGATCTTGTGTGGCTACACCACACAAAGACCGCTTCCCCAATGAGCGCAAGTCCAAACTCCTACCTCGAGCCGATGGACCCTTCAAGGTGCTAGCACGCTACAACAACAATGCATACAAGATCGACATCCCAAGTGACAAGTACAACGTGAGCGACATCTTTGACGTCAAAGACCTATCTCCTTTCCATGGTGATGAGGATTTTGATCCGAAGACGGATCTTTTCCAAGGGGGGGGGAGATGATGCGGAGCATCCCAAGGTCATCCCCATGGACCCACCTTCGTCTCCCAAAGTGCCAAGCGGACCAATGACATGAGCACGCGCAAGAGCTATCGAGACCGAGGTGACATCTCTCCTCTCGCAACTTCCTTTCGGATCACATGAGACATGGCTACTACCTCAACCGGAGACACTTTGCATACTCAGGTACCAAGGAACCAGCCATGGAGAAGCTAAGGAGCAAGGCCGAGCGACGGAAGGAGGAGAACGCGAAGACGGAGAAGAGAAGGAGCAAGATAGGACTTGCCCGGATCATCCGGACCCCCGCCCGGATGATCCGGACCGAGCCCGGACGATCCGGACCCCCATTCGGACGATCCGACCGATGCGTCCAAAACTACAGCAGCCTCCTCGATGAAGCCGGATCCATCCGGACCACCGTACGGATCATCCGCACCCACCCGGACGTCCGGATGACACCCCGGACATCCGGGCCAACTACAGTTGCGCCGAGACAGCCGGACGATCCGGATGGATGTCCGGACCATCCGGACCCCCGACGTCCGGATCATCCAGACCTCCACCCGGATCATCCGGACCGTGCCTGCGTGCATAAGTTGGGCCGAGGCCCATGTACCCCTCTCCGCCCCTAGACTATATATACTCGTTCCCCTCCTCCATTTTAGGGTTAGGAAAATATATTGAGACATTTGAGTGAGCTTTGCTCCTTGTATCCCCTCTTGGGGAATCAAGACCTCTCTAGGGAGAAGGATCCCCATCATAGGATCATCAAGACCTCCTAAGGGAGAAGGATCTCATCTAGATCATCAAGACCTCACCTCCTTTTGAGTGAGAAGAACTTTACCTTTGTGCTTGTTTCCATGGATTGATCTTGTATACTTGTGGATCTCATGTATGCTATCCTAGTGGATGCGTGATTTGGGTTTGTTTGAGTGATTTCTCTTGTTGTTCTTCTCTGTTCTTCCCTTTTCCCCCTCCAAGTGTGAAAAGATCATCACCATAGGGTTCCACCTACATCAAGAAGCATAATCATTAAACTTTCAAAATATACGATCCTTAACGAATGTTATCCCCACTCATTTTATCATGTTAGCATGGCATGACTCTGCCTTCACCGCATAAATATAAATCATGAGCACCACGGTGTTAAACCAGGCAATTGGATCGTACTTCTAACGCGCTTCAGCATTTCAACTTCACACAATACATGAGCGTGAGCCATGGATATAGCACTATAGGTGGAATAGAATACGGTGGTAGGGATCAATAGGAGAAGTCAAAAAGGAAGAAAGTCTCGCATCAACTCGGCGGATCAATGGACTATGGAGATGTCCATCAATCGATATTAATGCGAGGAGTAGGGATTGCCATGCAACGGATGCACTAAGAGCTATAAGTGTATGAAAGCTCAAATGAAACTAAGTGGGTGTGCATCCAACTTGCTTGCTCACGAGTCTCCATCATCCTTTCATCACTGGGACAATGCTCTAATAATGATGATCATCACACTTTTATTTACTTACAACTCGATATTATAACTCAATAAAAACTATATAGAATGACTCTATATGAATGCCTCTGGCAGTGTATCAGGATGTGCAATGATCTAACGTAACATGTATGAAAATGATGAACGGTGGCTGTGCCACAAATATCATGTCAGCTCTATATGATCATGCAAAGCAATATGACAATGAACACAAGTCATATGACGGAACGGTGGAAGTTGCATGGCAATATATCTCGTAATGGCTATGGAAATGCCATAATAGGTAGGTATGGTGGTTGTTTTGAGGAAGATATAAGGAGGCTTATGTGTGATAGAGCGTATCATATCACGGGGTTTGGATGGACCGGCGAAGTTTGCACTAACTCTTGAGGTGAGATCGGGCAATGCAGGGTACTGAAGAGGCTAGCAAATTGCGGAAGGGTGAGAGTGCGTATAATCCATGGACTCACATTAGTCATAAAGAACTCACATACTTATTGCAAAGCCTATTAGCCCTCAAAACAAAGTACTACTTGCATGCCCCTAGGGAGGAGGTTGGTAGGAGTTAACCATCGCGCACCCCCGATTATAACAGCACTCAAGGATTTCATTTCAGACATAAAAATGCTCAAACCTCCCCACCATGGCATGATCAACACTTAGATGAGAAGTTAATAACAAGCTTTAACACCGATATTTCTACTAACCAATGATCATGAACCAATATCCTTTCATATTATGACATCAATATCATTAAACCATACGTTTCATATTTAGTGATCTACATGAAAGTTTTTATTATATCCCCCTTGAATACCTATCCTTTCTGGACTAGTCTTATAACACATGGAAATTGTCATTACTATTTATTAGACTCTCAAAAAGATTTAAGTGAAGCATGAGAGTGCAATTATTTCTTCAAAATATAACCACCGCCGTGCTCTAAAAGATATAAGTGAAGCACTGGAGCAACTGCCTACCTCAAAAGATATAAGTGAAGCACATAGAGTATTCTTAACAGATCACAATAAATGTGTGTCCCTCTCAAATAGGTGTGTCCATCAAACAATGATTGTGGCAAACTAAAAATCAAACAAAGAAAAGAAAACTA
This sequence comes from Elymus sibiricus, assembly GCA_039707655.1. Taxonomy (NCBI): domain Eukaryota; kingdom Viridiplantae; phylum Streptophyta; class Magnoliopsida; order Poales; family Poaceae; genus Elymus; species Elymus sibiricus. The sequence goes on from CM077664.1 coordinate 163,370,511, forward strand.
TGGCACAAGACGCTCCAAGTAAAACTCATATCATGTGATGAATAAAAATATAGCTCCAAGTAAGTTACCGATAGATTGTAGACGAAAGAGGGGATGCCATCCGGGGCATCCCAAGCTTAGATGCTTGGGTCTTCCTTGAATATTACCATTGGTGCCTTGGTCATCCCCAAGCTTAGGGTCTTGCTGCTCCTTATTCCTTCATCCATCGTAATCTCACCCAAAACTTGAAAACTTCAGCACACAAAACTCAAGAGAAACTTCGTGAGATTCGTTAGTACAATAAATCAATCATCCACTTTAGGTACTGTTATAAACTCATTCATAATTGTTCTTGCATAATACCTATTGTATTCTAACTCTTCCATGACTTATACCCCCCGATATAATCCATAGTTTCATTAAAACAAGCACACTATGCAATAAAAAAAGAATCTGTCTAATACAGAACAGTACGTAATGACAGAATATTATCTATACTACTGTAAATTGAAAAATTCAGAAAAATTAGGACAACATAAAAAATTTCTATCCTGATACTGTGTAGAAATTTCAGATTTTTGTGACCTTCCATCAATAAATTAAAAATCAACTACTGGGCGCAAAACTTTCTATTTTCAAACAACATCAATTATACTATCACCCAAATCATCCCAAAGGCATTACTTGGCACAAACACTAATTAAAAGATAAAAAACACAATCATAACAGTAGCTATAATTGTGTAAACACACAAAACAGCAAATAAAATGAAAATTTTAAGATACATATTGTGTTGCCTCCGAACAAGCGCTATTGTTTTATGCCCTTAGCTAGGCATAATGCATAGTTTCAAGTATTGTAATAAAAGTAAGGGAGATCATCCATGTTCATCTCATACTCCCTTCTTTCAGCAGCAAGCTTCCTAAGAGGTAAGCAAAAATAATCAAAAGGGCTAAATTTAATAGGATAAGGATCCGTAAGATCAAGTTTAGGAGGAGGAGATTCCTCTTTTGGCCCTTTGTAAGTGATGACTATTTCTTCATTATACATGTTTCTTTGAATGTGTTCCTTTAGCCTTTTATCAAGCACAAGCCCCAATCCATTATTTTGTATATCCAATTTATCATTATATTCCGAAATTTTACCAAGTAAAACGGATGGGGGAACCTTTTTCCTAAGATTCTCATTATAAGCAGCATAATCCGGAGATTGTAATCTCGTTATTTCCTCTTGGTTGTAAAGAATTTCTTCTATGGGAGGACACCCACTATTTATATTATAGTAGGTGAATATTTCTCGTGCCTCCTTCATGATATGGCCAAATTCATGAGCTAGGAATATAGTAACTATGCATTTAACAGAAGGATCATGAATGTTTGAAAACTCTAGAAGTATCCTTTGTATAGCAGGATGCATATGCACAAATTGTCTTTCAAATTCAACTATAAGCAAAGATATGGCATCCGCAAGACTAGAAGTTTTATTAAGAATTGATCCTCCTAACATAGGTAACGTGCCAACACAAGTAAAGAAATCCTGAATTACGCCTTTTCCAATAATATTACCACTACCTATGCGAAGTTTTTTAGTATGCATAATAGTGGGTTCTTCTTTATCAGGATCATCATCGGCAAGATTATCCAGTTTTTCCTTAGCAACTTCATAAAAGTTTCTTTTAATATTTTCATTATTCGTAAGCTTTAAAAGTACGGACGGACTGTCCAAAGATTCTGCACTAGTGGCGGGAGCATCACTAACTTTTTCAAACTCAGACATGATAGCAAGCAAGCAAACGAGCAAAGTAAAATATTTTTGTGTTTTTCGTTTTTTAGAGAAGTTGGGGAGATGAAAAAGAGAGGCAAATAAAAAGGCAAATAAAAAATAGAGCAAGTAGATGATAGTTTGAGTGAAGGTACTTGATAGGATTTGATGATGTCTCCCCGGCAACGGTGCTAGAAATTCTTCCTGCTACTTGTGAGCTGCGTTGGGATTTTCCCAGAAGAGGAGGGGAGATGCAGTACAGTAGAGATAAGTATTTCCCTCAGTGAGAACCCAACGCGGGCAAGAGGGTTGTCAATCCCCTTGAACTCGTTAATTGGAAGGATTAAATCTTGTAAAAGCAAAAGTATAAATTGAAAAATAAAAGAAAAGTATATAAATTGCAGCAAAGGTTTTTAGGTTTTATTTTTATATTTAAGATAGACCTGGGGGCTATAGTTTTCACTAGAGGCTTCTCTCTCGAACACATAGCATACGATGGGTAAACAAATTACTGTTGGGCAATTGATAGAAAAGCGCATAGTTATGACGTTATTCACAACAATGATCATGTATATAGGCATCACGTCCGAGACAAGTTGACCGAAATGATTCTGCATCTACTACTATTACTCCACCAATTGATCGCTATCCAGCATGCATATATGGTATTAAGTTCATGACAAACAGAGTAACGCTTTAAGCAAGATGACATGATGTAGACAAAGTAAACTCAATCAATATGAATAAACCCCATCGTTTTATCCTTAATGGCAACAATACAAATACGTGTCATGTCCCCTACTTTGTCACTGGGATATAGAGCACCGCAGGATTGAACCCATTACAAAGCACCTCTCACACTGAAGATAAATCAATCTAGTTGGCCAAACCAAACGGATAGATCGAAGAGAAATACAAAGCTATAACAATCATGCATAATAAAGTTCAGAAAAGACTCAATTACTTTCAATGAATAATCTGATCATAAACCCACAAGTCATTGGATCCCAACAAACACACCGCAAAAGAAGATTACATCCGATAGAACTCCAAGAAGATCGAGAAGAACATGGTATTGAAGATCAAAGAGAGAGAAGAAGCCATCTAGCTACTAGCTATGGACCCGTAGGTCTGTGGTGAACTACTCACACATCATCGGAAGGGCAGCAAGGTTGAAGTAGAAGCCCTCCGTGATCAATTCCCCTCTAGCAGATTACCGAAAAAGGCCTCCATATGGGATCAGGGAAGAACAGAGGCTTGCGGCGGCGGAAAAGTTATATCTTCTTGCGTTATGTTGGTTTGGGAATATATGGGAATTTATAGGCCTGGAATTAGGTCAAACAGAGCTACATGGGGCCCATAAGCTCAGGGGGGCGCGCCCCTCGAGCTTGTGGCTCTCTCGTATCTCTTCTGGCCACCTCGTGAAGCTTCTAGGGTCCCTTCTGGTCCAGAAAAAATTAATCTAATTTTTTTTCTGTTTGGACTTTATTTCATATTAATTTTCTGAAAAGCCAAAAACAAGCAAAAAATAGGAACTGACACTGGGCACTGAGTTAATAGGTTAGTCCCAAAAAATGATATAAAATAACATATAATTGCATATAGAGCATCCAAGATTGATAATATAATAGCATGAAACAATAAAAAATTATAGATACGTTGGAGACTGTCGGTGCACTAAAGCATGGGTGCCCTCTGCTACTTGTAGCTTGCATTGGTATTATCCCCGAAGAGGAAGGGATGATGCAGCACAGTAGAGGTAAGTATTTCCCTCAGTTATGAAACCAAGGTTATCAATCCAGTAGGAGAACCACGCAACACCTCGTTAGCAGTACCTGCACACAAACAACAAATCCTTGCACCCAACGCAAATGAGGGGTTGTCAATCCCTCGGCGGTTAATTGCAAGATTAAATTGTATGTGATAGATAGATAGATTGAAACAAAAATACAAAATAAAATAAATAAAAGAAAAGTGCAGCAATATTTTTAGGGTTTTAGTAATTTTATTTAGATAGACCCGGGGGCCATAGTTTTCACTAGAGGCTTCTCTCGAGAAAATAGCATACGGTGGGTAGACAAATTACTGTTGGGCAATTGATAGAAAAGCAAATAATCATGATGATATCCAAGGCAATGATCACGTATATAGGCATCACGTCCGAGACAAGTAGACGGACTCCTGCCTGCATCTACTACTATTACTCCACACATCGACCGCTATCCAACATGCATCTAGTGTATTAAGTCCATAAAGAACGGAGTAACGCCTTAAGAACGATGACATGATGTAGATAAGATAAACTCACGCATGAATAAACCCCATATTTTTACCCTTAATAGCAATGATACATACGTGTCATGTCCCTTTCTGTCACTGGGATTGAGCACCGCAATATCGAACCCATTACAAAGCACCTCTTCCCATGGCAAGATAAATCAATCTAGTTGGCCAAACCAAATCAATAGACCGGAGAAGAAATACGAAGCTATAATAATCATGCATAAAAGAGATCAGAGAAGACTCAAATAATATTCATGGATAATCTAATCATAAACTCACAATTCATCGGATCCCAACAAACACACCGCAAAAAGTGATTACATCGGATAGAACTCCAAGAACATCAAGGAGAACATTGTATTGAAGATCAAAAAGAGAGAAGAAGCCATCTAGCTACTAACTATGGACCCGAAGGTCTATGGTAAACTACTCACGCATCATCGGAAGGGCAGCAAGGTTGATGTAGAGCCCCTCCATGATCGATTCCCCCTCCGGCGGAGTACGGGAGAAGGCCTCCAGATGGGATCTCTCGAGAACAGAAAATTGCGGCGGCGGAAAAAGTATTTCATGGACTCCCCTGAGGGTTTCTAATTTTTCTGGAATTTATAGTGGTGGAATTAGGTCAAACAGAGCTCTGTGGGCCCCACAAGGTACCAGGGCGCGCCTGCCCCCCCCCCCCGGCGCGCCCTGGTGCCTCGGGGGCACCCCCTGGGGCTTCTGGCCTCCTCCCGAAGCTTTCTAGTGTTTATCTTGCCCAGAAAAAAATCTCCAAAAAGTTTCGTTGCATTTGGACTTCGTTGGTATTGATTTTCTGTAAAACAAAAATAGGGTAGAAAACAGCAACTGGCACTGGGCACTAAGTTAATAGGTTAGTCCCAAAAAAATGATATATAATTGCTGTAAATGTATATAAAAACATCCAAGATTGATAATATAACAGCATGGAACAATCAAAAATTATAGATACGTTGGAGACGTATCAGCATCCCCAAGCTTAATTCCTGCTCGTCCTCGAGTAGGTAAATGATAAAAACAGATTTTTTGATGTGGAATGCTGCCTATCATATTCATCACATAATGTTTTCTTTTATAGCATGGACATTGGACTTGAATGATTCAAAGCAACAGTCTATAATTTGACATGAAAATATAAATACTCAAGCATGCTAACAAGCAACCATGTCTTTCAAAATATCAACGCTAAAGAAAGTTATCCCTAGCCCATTATGCTCAATCATTGATCCATTCATGAAACACACTCAAATATTAGCTACATCCAATGCACAAGTATGACAATAGTGCTCTCTAGTTGGTGCTTTATAAGAGAAGATGGAGACTCAAGTAAAAATAAAAATTGCATAAAAGTAAATAGATAGGCCCTTCGCAGAGGGAAGCAGAGATTTGTCAAATGTGCCAGAGCTCAAGGCTGAAATTAAAGAGATAAAATATTTTGAGAGGCATGCTTTTCCTGTCAACGAAAACGACCGAGAATTCCCATTATTTTCCATGCGAGACACATCATAGGCGGTTCCCAAACAGAAAGTAAAGTTTATTTCCTTTCCACCATTCTTTCACAATCCATGTCTAGCCGTATCCACGGGTGCCCTCCAAACCAAAACTTTCCAAGGAATTTTGTTGTTATTAATTTTTGATTCATTGTGGGACTGGGCATCCCTATTACCAACCATCCTCTCGTGCAATGACATGTGAATAAACACTCATCGTGAGAATAACAGACCTAGCATGGAAAATAATGGCCACCCCCTAACGCTTCATGAGCGGTACGGGCACACAAAACGGAAAAATTATTTTGAAAATTAGAGTTGGCACACGCAAATTTACTTGGAACGGCATTGAAATACCGCATATTGGTAGATATAGTGGACTCATTTGGCACAACTTGGGTTTAAGGATTTTGGATGCACAAGCAGTATTTCCGCTTAGTACAAATGAAGGCTAGCAAATAGATTGAGAAGCAACCAACCAAAAAACGAAAACGGTCATAAACATGCATTGAACATAACTAACACTGAATAATGCACCATAATTAGGATATAATTTCTTTGCATAACTATTGACTTGATGTGCATGCATAGGGAATCACAAACCTTAACACTAATATTCTTACTAAATCACAATTACTCACTAACATGATTCACATATTATCATTTCCATATCGCAAAACTATTGCAAGGAATCACACTTATCATATCCAATGATCTATATGAAAGTTTTTATTATATCCCTCTTGAATATTCATCACTTTGGGACCAAATTCATATCTTGTGCAAATTACCGTTACTATCATCAACTCTCAAAAAGATTTAAGTGAAGCATGAGAGTGCAAATATTTCTTCAAAATTTCAATCTTATCAATTCTCAAAATAATATAAGTGAAGCATGAGAATTCATTTCTTAAAATTTTTAATCTTTCAACTCTCAAAATAATATAAGTGAAGCATGAGAGTTCATTTCTTCAAAATATAGCCACCACCGTGCTCAAAAAGATTTAAGTGAAGCACTAGAGCTACTGCCTAGCTCAAAAAATTTAAGTGAAACACATAGAGTATTCTAACAAATGATGATAAACGTGTGGCTCTCTCAAGATAGGTGTGTTTAGCAAAGATGATTGTGACAAACTAAAAAGCAAACAAAGCAAAGACTCATATAATACAAGACGCTCCAAGCAAAACACATATCATGTGATGAATAAAAATATAGCTCCAAGTAAAATTACCGATGGTTGGTAGAAGAAAGAGGGGATGCCTTCCGAAGGCATCCCCAAGCTTAGACGCTTGAGTCTTCCTTGAATATTACCTTGGGGTGCCTCGGGAATCCCCAATCTTAATCTCTTACTACTCCTTATTCCTTCATCCATCGTGATCTCACCCAAAACTTGAAAACTTCAATCACACAAAACTCACCAAAACCTTCGTGAGATCCGTTAGTATAACAAAATAAATCACTACTCTAAGTACTGTTGCAAACCCATTCATATTTTATTTTTGCATTATACCTACTGTACTCTAACTTCACCATGGCTTATACCCCCCGATACAATCCATAGATTCATCAAAACAAGCAAGTAGTGCATCAAAAACAGAATCTGTCAAAAACATAACAGTCTGTAGCAATCTATTTAAAAGCCATACTTCTGTAACTCCAAACATTCTGAAAAATTAGGACAACGTGGGAAATTCATATACCAATACTGTGTAAAAATTTCAGATTTTTCTGACGCTCCAGTACAGAAATAAAATTCAGGCACTGGACACAATACTTTCTGTTTTCCAAACAACATCAATTATATTATCTTCCAAATCATCCTAAAGATATTACTTGGCACAAACACTAATTAAAAACACAAAAACACAATCATACCAGTAGCATAATTGTGAAAACACACAATAACATAAAAAAATATATTTTATTCATTGGGTTGTCTCCCAACAAGCTCTTTCTTTATAGCCATTAAGATAGGCTTGAGATTTCAACGATGCTCTCATGAGAGATAATAATTGAAACACAAAGAGAGCATCACGTAGCATGTGAAAAACACATTTAAGTCTAACATACTTCCTATGCATAGGCATTTTATAAGCAAACAAATTATCAAGGCAAGCAATTTCTAGCATATGCAAAGGAGAAGAATAAAACATTGATGATTTCAACATAACGAGAGGTAATTTAGTAACATGAAAATGTCTATAACCATATTTTCCTCTCTCATAGTAATTACATGTAGGATCATAATTAAATTCAACAATATAGCTATCATAAACAATAATCTCTCTATGATCCACATGCATAAAAAAATTATAATCTTCTGAAATAGTGGGATTAGCATTAACTAAAGTTATGACCTCTCCAAACCCACTCTCATCAAAATTTTCATAAGATTGAACACTCTACAAATATGTGGGATTATTTTTAGCTAAAGTTGACACTCTTCCGAACCCACTTTCAATATTATCGGAAGCATATTCATCATGAGGTTTAAATAAACTTTCAAGATCATAAGAATCATTATCACCCCAATCATGATCATTGTAATAAGTAGTGGACATAACAAAATCATCATCCCCAAGCTTGTAGTTTTGCATATTATTAGCACAATTGACATTAATAGAATTTATAATAACATCATTGCAATCATGCTTTTCATTGAAAGAGCTATCATGAATCACTTTATAAATTTCTTCTCTCAACACTTCATCACAATTTTCAGATTCATGATTTTCAAGCAAAACTTCATAGAGATAATCAAGTGCACTCAACTCACTAGCAATTGGTTCATCATAATTGGATCTTTTGAAAATATTAGCAAGTAGATGAGGATCCATATTAATAGATTTTTAGCAAGCGAAAATGCAAGCAAATAGAAGATACATGGCACATAAGCAAAGATAGCAAACATACAAAAAGGCAAACAGAAAATATTTTTGTATTTTTGTGAAAACATTTTAGAAGTGGGAAAGATGAAAATGAGAGGCAAATAAAATAAATGCAAGGAGATGAGAGTTTATGCAAAGGTACTTGATAGATGTTGATGATGTCTCCCCGGCAACGGCGCCAGAAATTCTTCCTGCTACTTGTAGCTTGCGTTGGTATTATCCCCGAAGAGGAAGGGATGATGCAGCACAGCAGAGGTAAGTATTTCCCTCAGTTATGAAACCAAGGTTATCAATCCAGTAGGAGAACCACGCAACACCTCGTTAGCAGTACTTGCACACAAACAACAAATCCTTGCACCCAACGCAAACGAGGGGTTGTCAATCCCTCGGCGGTTAATTGCAAGATTAAATTGTATGTGATAGATAGATAGATTGAAACAAAAATATAAAATAAAATAAATAAAATAAAAGTGCAGCAATATTTTTAGGGTTCAAGTAATTTGATTTAGATAGACCCGGGGGCCATAGTTTTCACTAGAGGCTTCTCTCGAGAAAATAACATACGGTGGGTAGACAAATTACTGTTGGGCAATTGATAGAAAAGCAAATAATCATGACGATATCCAAGGCAATGATTATGTATATAGGCATCACGTTCGAGACAAGTAGACGGACTCCTGCCTACATCTACTACTATTACTCCACACATCGACCGCTATCCAGCATGCATCTAGTGTATTAAGTCCATAAAGAACGGAGTAACGCCTTAAGAACGATGACATGATGTAGACAAGATAAACTCATGCATGAATAAACCCCATCTTTTTACCCTTAATAGCAACGATACATACGTGTCATGTCCCTTTCTGTCACTGGGTTGAGCACCGCAAGATGGAACCCATTACAAAGCACCTCTTCCCATGACAAGATAAATCAATCTAGTTGGCCAAACCAAATCAATAGATCGGAGAAGAAATACGAAGCTATAATAATCATGCATAAAAGAGATCAGAGAAGACTCAAATAATATTCATGGATAATCTGATCATAAACTCACAATTCATCGGATCCTAACAAACACACCGCAAAAGTGATTACATCGGATAGAACTCCAAGAACATCGAGGAGAACATTGTATTGAAGATCAAAAAGAGAGAAGAAGCCATCTAGCTACTAACTATGGACCCGAAGGTCTGTGGTAAACTACTCACGCATCATCGGAAGGGTAGCAAGGTTGATGTAGAGCCCCTCTGTGATCGATTCCCCCTCCGGCGGAGTACCGGAGAAGGCCTCAAGATGGGATCTCTCGAGAACAGAAACTTGCAGCGGCGGAAAAAGTATTTCGTGGACTCCCACAAGGGTTTCTGATTTTTCTGGAATTTATAGTGGTGGAATTAGGTCAAACAGAGCTCTGTGGGCCCCACGAGGTACCAGGGCGCGCCTGCCCCCCGGCACGCCCTGGTGCCTCGTGGGCACCCCCTGGGGCTTTTGGCTCCTCCTGAAGCTTCTAGTGTTTATCTTGATAATATAACAGCATGGAACAATAAAAAATTATAGATACATTGGAGACGTATCACCCTCGTACCCTGACTTGTGCATAGGCAGTTGTAGCCTTCATGACGGCAAGGGCTTGCCAGAGGGTTGCTGTGACCCAAGACTTAGAATAAACAAGACCGTGAAGAAGGCCTCAAGGCAGGTCATCAAGAAGTACTATTCTCGTACTGAAGATCAAGATTGCCCTTGCCGGCAAGCTTCGTACCGGTAAGGTGAAGACCAAGACTCTGGTTGCCGGCAAGCAACGGCCCGGCAAGCTCCACGCCGGCTGGCTCGTTCTGTCCCGTTACTGCTCCACCTCATCATCGGCTAGATAAGCTCACATGATAGGTGGCGAGCGGGCAGGCAGTCAACATAGTTGGCCAAGGCACGTGTCAGCATGCCACGCTAGGATTAACTTTAATGACACCCATCCCTAGGATGTGTCAAGATAACAGGAGGGCGCCAGGACTGGTAGTACAGATCTTTTACCCAAAGCCTCGCCTCCCCGACGTAGCACCTAACGGTGCATTAAATGCGCTTGTCTTACCCCGTTAGGAGATAGACGTGGTGATGGTGCAAGTCACTATTCATACCCTGTAAATGACCATGTTAGCCACTGTGGTAACCCCTTGGCCTATAAAAGGAGGCCCACGGCTACACTTAGAACGGTCGACTCCTAGATCAATTACAGGCTGTAGCTGCACTTCCCGCACACCTGGCCGGCAAGCTGCGCTCTTTGTAACCTTTGAGCTCACATACAATCAAACCACCAGAACAGGAGTAGGGTTTTACGCTCACAGTGGCCCGAACCTGGATAAATCCTTGCTTGTACTCACATCTACTAGCCCTGCTCTTTGTAGTATATTGATTCCACAGCCGAACCGCAAAGGGATCCTCTCGATCCCATAGATCGTTGTTTTCCCACAACATCTGTGGCGCGCCAGGCAGAGGCTCTTATATTACGAATCAGTGTTCGTAGTTTGAGTACCGGTTCCATCACCTTCGTCGATGGCGCCGAAGAAGAAGACCGGAGCCACGACGGCTCCCACCACCTCGAAGCGGCCTTCCCAGGCGTCCGGAGACGGCGTAGGCGGCGCAGTCAGGGCGGGCACTACAGTTGGGACGGTCGGGCAGGAGGCGCCGGCAGTGCGGATGTCCAGCCTCCCCACCGTGCCGGCGATCGCAGTCAGCACACCGAAGATGGCGCAGACGGCCAACTCCAACAACCCGCTGATGAGCATGATCATCCCAGTATTACAATTCGGACCGGTGTGAACCAGGACACCGTCGCCGTGACATCCAAGGACGAAGCGGTGACGTCCAACAACGTTGCGTCGGGACGTGTGCAGCGACCATCGCAAGATGGGCGCACCACGCTTCCCCACGGCGCTGGTGGTCCTGGATGGTGTCAAGTCGGCCCTGAGCATCGTCCTCACGATGCTCAGGTTCCACCACCACCACGCCAACCCGTTGGTGAACATGCGCCGCGGCAGCAGGTACATGACGAGCTCCCTCCTGGCCCTGCCAGGAGTCGAACGCCGTCCCGTTCCGTGTTTCCCGCCATGCCAACCACGGTGGCAGAGGCTATGGCGCGAGTTCAAATGCTTTTGAACTTCCCGCCAGCCCCAGACAAAATGGAAGAATGGAGGGCCACTATCCAGAGTCTCATCACTTTTGCTGATCCCGGCAAAACACAGGATGTGGGCCCCTCCAGACGGCCACCCACAGTGCCGGCAGGACCATCTGGCTGCCGTGCCGAAGACGGTGCACCAACGGTGCAGTCGCCTCCATGTCAACAGCAACCACGGCGGCAAGCTCGCCAATCGGATCACCAGTACACTATGTCCATGGCATCGTCGGATCCGCGAGGCCGCTGAGACCAGCGCCAAGTGCTCCATGAACGGCGCGACGAAGATGCCCGTACGAAGACTGAGCGGCGCCGGGAAGCACGCCATCTATCAGACGATCGTGCCGGGCCGGCAGCATACTGATACGTCTCCAACGTATCTATAATTTATGAAGTATTCATGCCATGTTTATAACAATTGTATATGTTTTTGGTATGATTTGATTAGAACTAACACGGACTGACGCTGTTTTCAGCACAATTGCCATGGTGTTGTTTTTTGTGCAGAAATAAAAGTTCTTGGAATTGGATGAAACTTTTTGGAGATATTTTATGGAATAAATAATAAATACTGGAACCAAGACCCACGGGAGGGGGGCCACCCAGTGCCCACGAGGCACCAGGGCGCACCACCCCCCAGGCGCGCCCTGGTACCTCGTGGGGCCCACGTGGCTCCGTCTGACCTGATTCCAACGCTGAAAAATCCTATAAATAGAGAAACCCCCAGAAATAACCCTAGAACTTCGACTCCACCGCCGCATGCCTCTGTACCTCCACGATCTCATCTATAGCCCTTTCCCGGCACCCTGCCGGAGGGGGGAAACCATCACCGGAGGCCATCTTCATCATCCCGGCGGACTCCATGACGAGGAGGGAGTAGTTCACCCTCGGGGCTGAGGGTTTGTACCAGTAGCTATGTGTTTTATCTCTCTCTCTCTCATGTTCTTGATTTGGCACGATCTTGATGTATCGCGACCTTTGTTAATATAGTTGGATCATATGGTGTTTCTTCCCTCTCTATCCTCGTTGTGATGAATGGAATCTTTTCCCTTTGAGGTTTCGTTATTGTTGGATTGAATATTTCAGATTTGAGAACACTTGATGTATGTCTTGCATATGAATACCCATGGTGACAATGGGGTATTATATTGATTCACTTGATATATGTTTTGGCACTCAACTCGCGGATTCCCATGGTGACATTGGGGTAATCTATGCATAGGGGTTGATGCACGTTTTCATTATCTTTTCTCCGATAGAAACTTTGGGGTGCTCCTTGGAGTTCTTTGTGTGGATTGAATATTATGATTATGAAGTTGTTTGATGCATATCATATAATCAACTCATGGATACTTGTGTTGACATTGGAGTATCTAGGTGACATTAGAGTTGGTTGATGTGTATCATATGGTGTTATTTTAGTACGAACTCTAGGGCTATTTGTGACACTTATAGGAATAGCTCAATAGATTGACCGGAAAGGATAACTTTGAGGTGGTGTCGTACCCTACAAACAATTTCTATCTTATGTTCTCCGCTAATAGGAACTTGGGAGTGATTCTTTATCGCACGTTGAGGGATGGTTATATGATCCAATTATATTAGCATTGTTGAGAGATTGCACTAGCGAAAGTATGAACCCTAGGCCTTGTTTTTAAACATTGCATTACCGTTTGTGCTCACTTTTGTTACTTTCTACCTTGCTGTTTTTATATTTTTAGATTATAAAAACCTATATCTACTATCCATACTACACTTTTATCACCATCTCTTCGCCGAACTAGTGCACCTATTCAATTTACCATTGTATTGGGTGTGTTGGGGACACAAGAGATTTCTTGTATTTGGTTGCAGGGTTGTTTGAGAGATACCATCTTCAACCTACGCCTCCCATGGATTGATAAACCTTAGGTCATCCACTTGAGGGAAAATTGCTACTGTCCTACAAAACTCTGCGCTTGGAGGCCCAACACGAGTCTACAAGAATAAGTTGTGTAGTAGACATCAAGCTCTTTTCTAGCGCCGTTCCGGGGAGGTAAGTGCTTGAAGGTATATCTTTAGATCTTGCAATCGAATCTTTTAGTTTCTTGTTTTATCACTAGTTTGGTTTATAAAAGAAAACTACAAAAAAATAATGGAATTGAGGTTGCCTCATATTATTCGTCTTTATCATGTCTTTCTTGAAAATGATGGATCGGAAAATTGTGCTCAATTGATAGAAGAAGAATTCAATAAAATGTTGGGCATGAAATCTTTGAATGATGAGCGTGATTGCAATGTTGTTAGTATGAATTCTATGAGTATCCATGATGCTAATGATATACAAAGCCACAAGCTTGCGGATGCTATGTTTGATGAAGATGATATTTTTAGTCCCCCAAGTTTTGATGAGCAAATTTATTATGATGATTGCATGCCTCCTATTTATGATGATTATAATTATGAAAGTGTATTTGGGGAGGTCATGCATTTATTTAATGATGATTCCACTATTTTGGAAGAGGTTTCAATTGATAATGACAACAAAGTTGATATCTATGATGATTAGTGTGATGACATGTATGCTATAAAGAATAATGATAATTATGAAACTTGTCATCATGATTTTAATTTTCAATTTGATTATGTCAATCAAGTATCTCATGATAGTTATTTTGTTGAGTTTGCTCCCACTATTATGAATGAGAAGCAAATTGCTTATGTGGAGAGTAGTAAAAATTCTATACTTATGTATCATGACAAGAATGCTTTAAGTGATAGCTATATTGTTGAATTTCTTCATGATGCTACTGAAAATTATTATGAGAGAGGATCATATGCTTGTAGGTCTTGCAATAATATCATGTTTCCTCTCTATGCTTTGAAAGTTTTGAAATTATACTTGTTTTGCCTCCCTATGCTAGTTGATTTTGCTCCCATAAACTATTTGCTCACAAAATGCCTATGCATAGGAAATGGGTTAGGCTTAAATGTGCTAGTCATATGCTTCATGATGCTCTCTTTGTGTTTCAATTCTTTACTTTTATGCGAGCATCATTGAAATCATCATGCCTATCTAAAAAGGCATTAAAGAAAAGCGCTTGTTGGGAGACAACCCAATATTTGTACCTACTGTTTTTGTGTGTACACATGATTAATCTACTGTAGTAATCATGTTTTATATGTTTTCTTTCAATAATGTGCCAAGTAAGACCTTTGGGACAGTGTGGATGCTTGTTGATTTGATTCTGTGCAAAAACAGAAACTTTTGCATCCAGTGCTGGAATTTCTATTCTCTACTGGAGCATGAAAAAATTCTGAAAGTTTTACACAGTATTGGGTTACAAATTTTTTACGTTGTCCTTATTTTTCAGAATTTTTGGAGGTACAGAAGTATGGTTTTTAAATCACTTACTACACGCTGTTCTGTTTTTGACAAATTCTGTTTTCGATTCATAGTTTGCTTGTTTTAGTGTTTCCATAGCTTATATTGAGTAATATATATTGTGGAAATGATAGAATACAGTAGGCATTATGTGAGAACAATTATCAATATTGTCTTGACAGTACCTAAGTGGATGATTTATTTTTTATCATACTAACCTATCTCACGAAGTTCAGTTAAGTTTTGTGTGATTGAAGTTTTCAAGTTTTGGGTGAGATATCGATATGAGGAGAATAAGGAGTGGCAATACCCTAAGCTTGGGGTTTCCCAAGTCACCCCAAGGTAAAATTCAAGGAAGACTCAAGCAACTAAGCTTGGGGATGCCCCGGAAGGCATCCCCTCTTTCGTCTTCAACACTATCGGTAACCTCACTCGGAGGTATATTTTTATTCGTCACATAATATGAGTTTTGCTTGGAGCTTCATTTCATTTTGTTGATATTTGCTTGCTGATATCAATAATCATGTTTTGTATCTTTTAGTTCAATAAAATGCCAATTATAGCCTTTACCATGCTCAGTTTGCAAGTTCATGTGTTGCTGTTTGAAAACAGAAAGTTTTCTGTTATGTCCAGAATATTCCTGAATAGTCAGAACATGATAAAAATATGAAATTTTTACACAGTAATCATGAATGAGTTCTCTGTCACGTGGTAATTTTTCAGAATTTTTGGAGTTAGGGAAGTATGGATTCTTATTCACCCTTTACAGACTGTTCTGTTTTGGCAGATTGCTGTTATAGTTGCATTGTTTGCATATGTTTGCTTGTTTAATGTTTCTATTTGTGGATAGGAGTATTAAATATGCAGACGTATTTAGTATTCAATGTTTAATTATAATTTTAGTGATTTGTTACAGTAGAGAATGTTAAGGTTTTGAGTTGATTTATACTAACTTATCTCACGAGTTCTTGTTGAGTTTTGTGTGGATGAAGTCTTTAAGATTTAGGGAAACCGTGATATGAGAGGAATTAAGGAGACACAAAAGCTCAAGATTGGGGATGCCCAAGGCATCCCAAATTAATATTTCAAGAAGTCTCAAGCATCTAAGCTTGGGGATGCCCTGGTAGGCATCCTACCTTTCTTCATCAACAATTATCGGTCAGTTTTGGTTGAGCCTAAGTTTTTGCTTCTTCACATGATATGTGCTATTCTTGGAATGCCATTTTATTTTGTTTTCTTTGATGTTTGAATAAAATACTTAATATCTAAATTTTTTAAATGAGAGAGAGTCCTCACATAGCTACCTATTTACTTAACTACTCATTTAGTCTTCACTTATATCTTCTTGGAGTAGTTTGTCATTCACTCTTGTTCTTCACTTATATCCTATGAGTAAATTGTTGAAATGAATTGAATATCATAAAGTTGAAATTTATATGCTTCATATGCTTGTCCCGTGGGGAGTAGTGACTTCACATGCAATAAGTATAAGTGGTAAAATTTATTGAAAGTTAACAAACATAGCATTGGTCACTTGAACAATTCATGAAAGAATTTTGAAGGAAGAGAAATTTCACATATAAATATACTATCTTGGACATCTTCTATGATTGTGAGCCCCCATTAATTATTTTCAAGCTTGATCAAGTAGTTGACGTTGGACAAGGAAGACACCGTAATGAGTTATGTTTGTTTATATTCACATAGAAGTTATATTGTCATGGATCCTCTAACATGTGGTGCTTGCTTAGGATCTTTTGCTAGCCAAAAATTCGTACTAAGTAGAGATACTACTTGTGCATCCAAAAACCCTTAAACCCAGTTTCTTGCCATGAGAGTCCACTATATCTACCTATGGATTGAATAAGATCCTTCAAGTAAGTTGTCATCGGTGCAAAAAGCAATAAAAATTGCTCCTAAAATATGTATGATCTTTTATTTCAAGGGAAAATAAGCGTTGTACGAACTTGTGATGGTAAAGAAATAAAAGCGACGGACTGCATAATAAAGGTTGCTATCACAAGGGGCAATATGACAGGACGTTCCTTTGCATTAAGGGTTTGTGCATCCAACAACAAAAAGCACATGACAACCTCTGCTTCCCTCTGCGAAGGGCCTATCTTTTACTGTTATGCATTTACTTTTCTGTATTTACTTTTATGCAAGAGTCATTAGTGTTCATCCCTATTTCGCTCTATTTATTCTTTAGTTGGCAAGCATTATGTGGTAGGGAAAGATCCAGGCACATATATCCAGTTGAATATAGGTGATCATGAGTTATTATTGTTGACATTATCCCTGAGATAAATAAGTTGGGAGGTGAAACATTAAGCCCCTATCTTCCTATGTATTTGACTGAAACGGTTTGTTCTAAAAATATGCTTTGAGTGTCAGCATTCATGGAAGACTAAAAGATGGTTGAGTATGTGGAATTTGCTAGATCAAAGATCTTACATAGACCCTTCCTAAAAATAAGATGAAGTGCAATTGTTTGATGACTGAGAACATAGTTTGTTAGTTTTCAAGAAAGTTTATGGCCTATACTTTAAACATGTGAATAGCTTGCTACTTGATCATGATAAGTTTCATGAGATAAGCTACTGATTATGATATATATTGATGCTAGAAAAAGTGATTGAAATTATTATTGATCAAACTTATGCATTATGCTAGCATTCACACTTCATAAATTATTTATTTTATCATTTACCTACTCGAGGACGAGCATGAATTAAGCTTGGGGATGCTGATACGTCTCCAACGTATCTATAACTTATGAAGTATTCATGCCATGTTTATAACAATTCTATATGGTTTTGGTATGATTTGATTAGAACTAACCCGGACTGACGCTGTTTTCAGCAGAATTGCCATGGTGTTGTTTTTTGTGCAGAAATAAAAGTTCTTGGAAATGGATGAAACTTTTTGGAGATTTTTTATGGAATAAATAAAAAATACTGGAACCAAGACCCACTGGAGGGGGGCCACCCAGTGCCCACGAGGCACCAGGGTGCGCCACCCCCCCCAGGCACGCCCTGGTACCTCGTGGGGCCCACGTAGCTCCGTCTGACCTGATTCCAACGCTGAAAAATCCTATAAATAGAGAAATCCCCAGAAATAACCCTAGAACTTCGACTCCGCCGCCGCAAGTCTCTGTACCTCCATGATCTCATCTACAGCCCTTTTCCGGCACCCTGCCGGAGGGGGGAAACCATCACTGGAGGCCATCTTCATCATCCCGGCGGACTCCATGACGAGGAGGGAGTAGTTCACCCTCGGGGCTGAGGGTTTTTACCAGTACCTATGTATTTTATCTCTCTCTCATGTTCTTGATTTGGCACGATCTTGATGTATCGCGAGCTTTGTTAATATAGTGGATCATATGGTGTTTCTTCCCTCTCTATCCTTGTTGTGATGAATCGAATCTTTTCCCTTTGAGGTTTCGTTATTGTTGGAGTGAATATTTCAGATTTGAGAACACTTGATGTATGTCTTGCATATGAATACCCGTGGTGACAATGGGGTATTATATTGATTCACTTGATATATGTTTTGGCACTCAACTCGTGGATTCCCGTGGTGACATTGGGGTAATCTATGCATAGGGGTTGATGCACGTTTTCATTATCTTTTCTCCGATAGAAACTTTGGGGTGCTCCTTGGAGTTCTTTGTGTGGATTGAATATTATGATTATGAAGTTGTTTGATGCATATCGTATAATCAACTCATGGATACTTATGGTGACATTGGAGTATCTAGGTGACATTAGAGTTGGTTGATGTGTATCATATGGTGTTATTTTAGTACAAACTCTAGGGCTATTTGTGACACTTATAGGAATAGCTCAATAGATTGATCGGAAAGGATAACTTTGAGGTGGTTTCATACCCTACAAACAATTTCTATCTTATGTTCTACGCTAATAGGAACTTGGGAGTGATTCTTTATCGCACGTTGAGGGATGGTTATATGATCCAATTATATTAGCATTGTTGAGAGATTGCACTAGCGAAAGTATGAACCCTAGGCCTTGTTTTTAAGCATTGCAATACCGTTTGTGCTCACTTTTGTTACTTGCTACCTTGCTGTTTTTATATTTTCAGATTACAAAAACCTATATCTACTATCCATACTACACTTTTATCACCATCTCTTCGCCGAACTAGTGCACCTATACAATTTACCATTGTATTGGGTGTGTTGGGGACACAAGAGATTTCTTGTATTTGATTGCTGGGTTGTTTGAGAGATACCATCTTCAACCTACGCCTCCCACGGATTGATAAACCTTAGGTCATCCACTTGAGGGATAATTGCTACTGTCCTACAAAACTCTGCGCTTGGAGGCCCAACACGAGTCTACAAGAATAAGTTGTGTAGTAGACATCACATACGTGCCAGTGCAAGGGTACCCTGGGTGCTTACCTTACGAGGTGGGCTACCCAGCGTTTACTCGTGAGCTACGGCAAGTTTGCTGGCCATCCGCCTGACCCTTCAAGCCAGAGATACCCGACAAGTACAACGGCACGCTCAGTCCAGCAGATTTCCTTGGCATCTACACCATTGCGGTGCAAGCTACCGGGGTGCGCGACGACAAGCTGCTGGCCAACTACTTTCCGTTGGCGCTCAGGCCCAACATCAGATCGTGGTTGATGAACTTGCCGGAGGGCTCCATTTCCTCTTGGTTGGATCTATGCCATCAATTCGTGGGTGCCTACCAGGGTGGCCACAAGCTCCCTGGTCAGGAGAGAGATTTGCATGTGATCCCCCAGAGAGATGGCGAGACCCTCCACAAATATATACAGAGGTTCAGCCGTGTGCACCACAACATCCACGATGTTCATCCCGCAGCTGTTTGCACCGCATTCCACATGAATGTGCGCAACCGCAGAATGCGGTCTGAGATGAATATCATGAAGGTCAGAACCATCAACGAGTTGTACGCCTTGGCGAACAAGTGTGCACGTGCTGAGGAAGGGAGGCAACTCCCTGGGGAAGATGCTGGCGCCAAAGTCGACTCCGAAGACGACGACGCAGATGACGCATCGACCCCGCAGAAGAAGAGCCAGAAGCACAATCGGAAGCGTAAAGGCAAATCAGTGATGGCAGTTGAGAGCCCCGGTGATACCAACGCCGCCAAGAAGTCCAAGGCAGAAAGCCCCAGCAAGGAAGTTGCCGGATGCGCTGACTGCCGGGAGGCTGCGGCAGGCGACAAGAGCGACAAGACCGGTGGGCCGTACTGCAAGATCCACCATACCAACGGCCACGATCTCCAGGAGTGCCGGCAAGTGGAGCAGCTTGCCGAGAAGCAGAAGCAAGAGTACGAGAAGTGCGACAAGGAGAAGGGCCAGGATGGTGCCGGTGGATCTGGCAAGCAGAACCGTGGTGGCCGAGGGGGCCGCCGCGGCAAGGCAAAGCAGCCAAAAGAGAAGGCTGCTCAGGGCCAGGATGATGGAGATGAGGACAAAGATGGGTCGGAGAACGAGTTCCATAATGCAGTGGAAGCCATGTGTGTTGACGGAGGCGCATCTTTGCACTCCTCGCACCGGCAACTAAAGCAATGGATCCGCGAGGTGAATGCCGTGGAGCCCATGATGGAAGCGCAGAAGCCACTTAAGTGGTCGCACACGCCCATCGTCTTTGATGCCGAGGATCACCCTGATCGCACCACTGCGGTCGGGTGTTTGCCGTTGTTGGTTTCGCCAACAATCCGCAACCTCAGGGTGACGAAGATGTTGGTTGACGGTGGGGCCGGCTTGAACTGGATCTCTCCCGACGTGATCAAGAGGCTACAGATCCGCAACAAGGATCTTGAGGACACCGGCACGTTCCAAGGAATCAGTCCAGGGAGGAACAAGCCGAAGGGCCAGATCACGCTACCGGTCACATTCGGCAGCGACCTCAACTACCAAACAAAGAAGATCGTCTTCAACGTTGTAGCGACCCGACCTCAAACGGTCAAGCCTCTGTGTATCTGTGCCATCCCTGGATCAGTATGCTGGCACACACAGTACATCAATGTATATATCAAAGTGCAATCACATGTATAAATAACGTAAAACTGATATATACCTCATAAGTCTCAGCGGAAACAGTCAATCGGGTGTGGGGTCCCATCAACGCCATCGGCAGGTTGAGTCTAGACCGTAACCCTACAACGAAACTCACTCGTCGTAGAAAAAAAATCCTGCAACATGATACGTTGTAGCCATGTAGGTCAGTACATTGAATGTACCGGCAAGATCACAATAAGAAAAACAGATGATGAAACTATTCTATATGCAAAATGGCTTTGTGGCTCTGTGTCTGAGTTTTTGCGTAAAAGCTGGTTTTATTTTCCCTACATCAACGGAATATCAGGAGTCTTCACTACAGAGTTATCTACTACGACATGGTTCCGCCAACCGATGTCTCATAGCCCACAAGTATCATAAGTTGCCCACAATTAGTTATCAGTCCGGTGTTGAGAGTTCCGAGATAGATCCAAGTCCAGAGGCTCAAATTGTCCATAACCGGGGACACGGCTAATCGATTAGGTTTTAACTCTGCAGAGTGTTGTGCATTTTACCCACAAGATTCGATCCCTCTTTTTACGTTCTCGCACTTCAGGGTGTTTTAGAACAAGATGACCGAAACATGGTCTTCCGAAGAGTTCCTCTGACCACTGTCCGGTGTTCATCCATCCTACCGTAGTTCTACAACTGCTAGCACCATCCCAGCCAGATTCACAACTAAGGTCAACCAAGCCAGAGCCCATAATGACTTGCGGTTGCACAGGTAAGCTTCCGGGCATGAACTATTCACCCGTCTCTTTGAGTCTGGGTGAAGCTTTCCGCAAGATGTCATGGCGCTTCTCCATGCATCCCGGCCATCCACTGGTTGCTCCAGGGTGCCCATGAAATACATCCTTCACCCAGTAGTGTGTATTGAAATCTTGTCTCGAGTCTCGAAATCTTGAGGCCTTGAAGATGCAGTCCTTGCAGATGCCATCACGAATTGTCGTCATTGACATAGAGTCCACCTTCTCACACCACTCCCGGGCACTCATACCAAACCCCGTATACTTTAGCGTAGCATTAACACTAAACAACGTCCCGGGCTTGGTAACAGGGAGATGGGTTCCTACCTCATGCATTCTACTCAACTACAAGTTTTAATATCACTACTGGAGGAATTGTTGAAAGGATGGTACTACATGCAAATAAAACTTAGGTAAAAACAGATGGTCAAAGTGAACTTGCCTGGTATTACTTGATGAAATTTATAACGCTCACAGAATAATGACTTGGTAGAACTACTCGTCGCTCCGATGAAATCTATATTAATCAGACATAGCATTCACATAAGCAAACATTCTAGCAAGCAAAATAACAATCAACAAATAAAACAATAAAGAAATCAATAATAAAAACCAAAGAAAACTATAAAACTCAAAGCAAAGGCTTACTACAAGTAAAACAAGCTACAAAAGTTTTCTGCCACCAAATAAATTTTTAATAGAAACAAAAATAATTTTTTTACTAAATAACAGAAAGAAGAACACAAAGAAAATTTTATGCAAAAAGGATCATATTAAAATCATTTGTAAAACTCCTATAATGATCAAAACAAGTTTTCTAGTAGGATAAAAGAAATAAAATATAATTTTTTTTTACTGCAAATAAAAATAGCTACTGATAACTTAACATAAACTAAACGGAATACGTCAAAGATAACTAAAGAAAACAATTTTAAAGCAATTAAAATTAACAGGAATAACACAAAACCTATAAAACACTAAAACAATACTGTTTTCGTAAAAACCTAGTTTTAAATAATCATAAAATTCACCAATTAAATCCTACTGATGAACAAAGTCACAAAGAACCAGTAGAAAAAGGAATCACTCAAAAATAATATTCCTAGCTCAAGTTATACCCAATCTAGTGATTTGAACAAATTTCATGCAAATTCAAAATTAAAGTATTCAAACATGGCCAAACTTGACATCTACAGAAACTAGATGAAATTCTTAATCTAATGCAAAAAGAATCATTCAAAAAGGATTTAAAACCTAAAAGATATAGCAAATCTAAAACAGAAACTAATCTGAAAATAAAAAAAACTAAAACTCTACGGGTCGGCTGGTGGCCACGTGGCAGCGCGCGGTTGGGTGACAGGCTGTGCGCTGCGGAGCTAAGCGGCGGACGGCCGATGCAATAAGTAAAACGTCGGGCGGCGCGGCTAATAAAAAAATAGATCTAGGCTAACGGTCCGATCTAGATCGGACGGCTACGGGGTGTTCGTTGTTTGCACTAAACAGCGGACAGCCGTTAACTAAAACATACCGGTTCGAAATAGAAAAAACATGCGCGATCTAATCTAAAGCGTTGAAACTAGATCGGATGACCAGGGACATACCGCGGCGGCTGGACGGAGGCGACGGCGAGGAGGGGTCGGGCGTCGTCGGCGGCGAGGGCTACGGTGGTCGGCGAGCTTCGGCGAGTGCAAGGGCGGACGCGGCGGAGTGAGGGGAGTCCGGTGGTGGCGTTGTTGGTGCTCGGGGAAGACCGGACGAGGCGAGGCGAGCTCGAGGTAGCTCCGGTGGTCTGCGTGCTCCGGCGGGAGTGCGAGAGCTTCAGCTCGTCACTGTCGTAAAGAAGAAGAGGCGAGGCCATGTCAAAAAGATGTGAAACGGTGGACTATGTCGAGGTGCAGAGGAGGGGATCACGAGTAGGCTCACCGGCGTCGGAAACGGCGGCGGAACAAACTTCGGCCGACGAGATTGGTTTGGCTAGGGCGCGAGCTAGGGTGGTTTTTGGGCTAGGGTTTTATGGGGGATTGAGAGAGGAGGGCCTAGGGTATTTATAGGACGTAGTCGTGCGCTAGGGGAAAGGCTGGGGATCGAATCCCCGAAGAATCGGACGAGGCGGCGTCATCGTGCGCGAGCCGGACTCCTGTTGTCGTGGGGAAGAAGAAGAACAGGCGGGCCCCGGTTGTCAGCGAGAGAGAGAATGAGCGAGGGAAGCGGGCGACCGAGGCGTAGTGGTCGGGCGAGGCAGGCCGCTGCTGGGCCGTGGTGAGAGAGAGAGAGAGGTGGGCCTCGGCGCTGGCCCTGTCCGAAACGTTTTCTTTATACAGACAGAAAGAAAAAAATAAACAAAATAAAATAAAAATATTATATAGGCATATAATATATCAAAAATTTCAGAAAAAGATTTCCTAAAACATGAACATATTTTCAAATACAACTAAAATACACAAAATATCAGATAATGCAAATAGTGCTACTGTTGCATTTAAAATGCAAATAAAATTATTTTAAAATACAAAATGATTTCAAATTCATTCTTCTCCATTTTTTATTGTAGGGAATCATTTTACCCTATTTTCCATATATTTGTTTTTAGGAGAAAAATAATTTGAATAAAACCCAAATACTCCAAATTGGGTTTAAATTTGTATTTCAACCCACTTTCAAATCGTTCTTTCAAACTTCCAACTCATATTTCATATAATTTGAAGAAGTCATTTTATCTTCTCTCATGAAAATCATTGAATTGCATAAAGTTTTTGAATTTGAAATATTTCCAATGGAATTTCAAATCATTTTCAAATCCCTTTTCATTTCTTTAAATGGAAGAAGTCATATCATCTTCACTCTAGGGTTTTGTGATGAGATGAATTTGAATCCTTGAGGATCAAAATGCAAAGTGAAAGTTTTGGGAAAGTCATTTCATTCCCTCTCATTTAACTTTCAAAAAGTTTTCAAATTTCACTCACTTTCAATCAATAAATCAAACAATCAATCATATTTATTTAGTTAATATAACATTCCAAAATTTAGAATTTTGGGATGTTACAAACGTCGTCAAGATGCCCCTGCCATACAATGGCATTCTGGGCCTGCTACTTGTAGCTTGCGTTGGTATTTTCCCCGAAGAGGAAGGGATGATGCAGCGCAATAGAGATAAGTATTTCCCTCAGTTATGAAACCAAGGTTATCGAACCAGTAGGAGAATCACGCAACACCTCGTTAGCAGCACCTGCACACAAACAACAAACCCTTGCACGCAAACGAGGGGTTGTCAATCCCTCGGCGGTCAATTGCAAGATTAAATTATATGTGATAGATAGATAGATAGATTGAAACAAAAATACAAAATAAAATAAATAAAATAAAATGGCAGCAATATTTTTAGGGTTTTAGTAATATGATTTAGATAGACCCGGGGGCCATAGTTTTGACTAGAGGCTTCTCTCAAGAAAATAGCATACGGTGGGTAGACAAATTACTGTTGGGCAATTGATAGAAAAGCAAATAATCATGACAATATCCAAGGCAATGATCATGTATATAGGCATCACGTCCAATACAAGTAGACCGACTCCTGCCTGCATCTACTACTATTACTCCACACATCGACCGCTATCCAGCATGCATCTAGTGTATTAAGTCCATAAAGAACGGAGTAACGCCTTAAGAACGATGACATGATGTAGACAACATAAACTCACGCATGAATAAACCCCATCTTTTTACCCTTAATAGCAACGATACATACGTGTCATGTCCCTTTTTGTCACTGGGATTGAGCACCGCAAGATCGAACCCATTACAAAGCACCTCTTCCCATGGCAAGATAAATCAACTCAGTTGGCCAAACCAAATCAATATATCGGAGAAGAAATACGAAGCTATAATAATCATGCATAAAAGAGATCAGAAAAGACTCAAATAATATTCAGGATAATCTGATCATAAACTCACAATTCATCGGATCCCAACAAACACACCGCAAAAAAAAGTGATTACATCGGATAGAACTCCAAGAACATCAAGGAGAACATTGTATTGAAGATCAAAAAGAGAGAAGATGCCATCTAGCTACTGCCTATGGACCCGAAGGTCTATGGTAAACTACTCACGCATCATCGGAAGGGCAGCAAGGTTGATGTAGAGCCCCTCCGTGATCGATTCCCCCTCCGGCAGATTACCGGAGAAGGACCCCAGATGGGATCTCTCAAGAACAGAAACTTGCAGCGGCGGAAAAAGTATTTCGTGGACTCTCCTGAGGGTTTCTGGTTTTTTGGGAATTTATAGTGCTGGAATTAGGTCAAACGGAGCTGGGGTGGGCCCATGAGGCACCAGGGCACGCCTGCCCCTCCCCCCCAGAAGTGCCCTGGTGGCTCGTGGCCACCCCCTCTGGCGTCTGGTCTTCTCCCGAAGCTTCTAGTGTTTATCTCATCCCGAAAAAATCTCCAAAAAGTTTCGTGGCATTTGGACTTCGTTTGGTATTAATTTTCTGTAAAACAAAAACAGGGCAGAAAACAGGAACTGGCACTGGGCACTAAGTTTGTAACACCCCGATTTTTGGCCCTTTCTTTTTCTTTTGGATTTCCTCGATGTTTTTATTTGGAGTTCCTTTTTCCGTGGCTATGTGGTCTTGAAACCTGGGAAAATCTTCTCTCCTGCCACTTCCTAGTGGCTTGTCATTCTCAAATCTATCCCAAGGCCATGTCATTTCCATCTTAGCCCAACCCCAAATTCTTTTTATTGGGAATATTCCTTTTTCTATTAAAGGAATAACCCTGTTTGCCCTAGGTTGTGAAGCAACCTATATTTCTGCCATTCCTAAAATCCCGAGAAAATTCTCATAAATTCTTTGGATCATATCTTCCACAAATATGTCAAAATCCATCCTTGCCTAGTCCAAAAATAATTCAGGAATATTCATTTCCTATTCTGTCCAGTATGGCACTTTGTGAAGGAAGTGCTATTTATCTTTTTTTGATTGCCCTAAAATTTTTTGAGCACTCTTTCCTATCCAAATTATTGCCACATACCAAAATTCAACCTCATTTGCCTAGTAAATCTTCCTCAGAAAATTTCCAAAGTTTCTGACCAGAGAGAAGCTTTGTGAAGGAAGTACCAGCTAGGATTATCCAAATGAGTTGAAATTTTGGGATATCATCTATATGAGAAAATAATGACTCTCCACCAAATTTAATCTCCATCCAATAATCTATGTGATCACACCTTCAAATCTTGGTTTCTGGTCATAATTTCAGTTTGTGAAGCAACTATATTTTATATTGCTTCAAAAATTCTGAAATTAATCCAGGACCTAAATATCCATAAATAATGTGAGAATGCCAAAATTCACATTATTTTGTCAAGCCATTTTCTCTGAAACATTCTCCCAAGTTTCTGTCCAGTGTGGATCATTGTGAAGGAAGTACCATTTTTATTCATCCAATTGGTATGAAATTTTTATGGTACCTTCATATGCCCAAATGATCATGATCCACCAATTTTCAGATCAATCCAACACACTATGTGAGTGCTACTTCCTGATCTAGATTCTGGCCAATTTTTGGCAGTTGTAAAGCAACTGCACTCAAACCTTGCACAAATGCCCTCAAAATTCACAGGATCATAGTCCTTCCTACCATAAACCTCTGAGACATTCTGGTTTGCTCTTAACCTAGCCCATTTGATCACTACTTCCTGCTTAAGTTTGCAATAGCAAAGTTCAGTCGACCTCTCCCATCCACCCACAGTGCTTTTCTTCGATCTATCACCTCGGGTAGGACCCACTTAGGAGAGACAACACGCTAGACAACGTTTGATTGGCCAGAGTGCACCGCGTGCGCCTGTGCACGCGGTGACCATGCGGTCTGGCACACCGAAAGCGTGCTCTGGCCGTCGGGGCCCTCTGCCGCCGCCCAAACGCCGAGCTCCCGCCACCGCACCATGTCCACAGCATCGCCACCACTCTCCTGCGTCCGCGTATTCTCTCTGGACCCCTCCCCCTCCCCTCTTTCCACTCCGGCGAGCACGCCGTCCCGGGATGCCCGCGGCCGTC
Source organism: Elymus sibiricus (assembly GCA_039707655.1). NCBI lineage: Eukaryota > Viridiplantae > Streptophyta > Magnoliopsida > Poales > Poaceae > Elymus > Elymus sibiricus. The sequence goes on from CM077664.1 coordinate 163,398,304, forward strand.
GTCGCTTTGCCGTTGTCTTCTTCCTCCCCGCGGTACCTTTGCACCGAATACACCTCCCCTAGCCCTCTCTCCCCCTCCGCGCGTGCGCGCGTGCACGCGGTCGTGCCAGAGAGCATCAACCTCGCCTTCGCGGCGGCATCCGCGGACGGCATCAACGCCATGGCTATATAAGCCACCCCCGAGCCTCTCTGACCTCACCAAGCTCACCTCCACTCTCCTATAGCTCGCCCCGACCACCCAAACTAGCTCGAGGAGCTCTCCCTCCCTCACATTGCCGCCATGGCCATCGCCGGAGTCCGCTTAAATTCGAGCCGGACCGAGCCCCTCCCCTCCTCCTCTCCCCACCAGAGCTCCTCCCAGACCTCGACTAGCCGCCCCAACACCTCGTTCCGTCGCCAGGACCCCGTGGCCGCAAGCCCCAACTCCGCCCGAAGTCGCCGTCCGCCGCCGTCAAGGGCGCGCCCTACTCCGACCTCCTCACGACCCGTGCTGCCCCGGGATGGATGCGGCGTGAGCTCCCGAGCACGCCGGTAGGCCGTGCGCAGCGGGAGGCGGCCGGAGTGGCCGGCAACCCTCGCCGGAGTCAGCCCTGTCCACGGCGAGGAGCGGGCGAGCGGGAGGTTGAAGGCGTTGACCCAGTCCGGTGGGCCCCGCCTCCTCTCGGCCCCACCTGTCGGCGGGACAGAAGAGTTGACCCCGGGCCCGCGTATTTTTAAGTGGAAGCGTACTTCTGAAAAGTACGTCTTCATTTACTGAAAGCGTATTCTGCTAAGTCTTCTGTCAAAAATACGCTTTCATTACATCGAAGACGTATTTATCCAAATGCGCTTTCTCTTTTCCCAGCCGCCGCCGAAACCTTTAAATAGCGGACGTTCGCCCGTTAAGGCCAGAAAAGAACAGATTTTTATTCTTTTTCTGCCTATCAAACGAACGGCCGTAACTCGGCGACCGTAACTCCGAATCAGGTGATTCCAAAGCCCACGATCTCAGTTCGTCGAGCCCGTTCTGATGGTACCATTTTCATGATGTTGTCACACTCTGAAAATGACCACTTTGCCCTTGCCCTTAAAACAGCTCGCCGAGAGGAAACTTTTCCGGCAATTTTTCCGCGAGTGTCTCCGCACTTCTCCCCGGTGTATCCTCCATCCCCAGGCAAGGCACAATAGCCACTTGCATGATGGCATTGCAGTAGCCATGGTTTCCACTTGAATATTTAATAATTGTTTGCGCATTTAATTATTTTGTGAATACTTCGAATATGCTTATGAATCCATGTCTATGCTTATGCCATGTTCATTTTCATCTAGTAAGTGATATGATTAATTGCTAAGGATATTTTATCATGTTTTATTCTTGTAATTATTTTCGATGCTAGTGATAATGCTATGCTCACTTGAGTAGTTACGGTTTGATATGAAAATACTTGTGATAGTTATGATCATCGCTATGCCATGCTCATTTGCATCCCGTAGCATAAATGATTTATCATTATTATGTTAAATGATTATGTTGTCCATCCATGGTTACACTGATGTCATGCTCATCTGCATTGTCATTTCATTATGTATTTTACTGTGACTCAGCTCATCACTATTCAAGTTGAACCTGACATTAATCGAACTTGAACAAATCTGTTGGCTGAGTCATGGTGCCACCGAATCGAGCTAACCAGTGCAACCACACTTGCCTGGATGGGGAGGCCCTAATGCGGTCTATTGTCATGCCTCTCGCCGGAACCTCCAACTAGGGAAGGTTATGGGTGCGCGCTACCCTGATCAGGTAGGCTACCATAAGCCTTGAGTGCCCAAGTTGTATGGATCCAAGGTCCCCGTTTGGGACAATGTTATGTTTTGGCCACGACGGTGGCAGCCACAAAGGTGGCGGATGTCACGAGTTGACATCAGGGGTAACCCAGGACATAGACCAAAGGGGAGTTTGTCGGGAGTGGCCGGGAGAGTGTCATGCAATAGATTGGTTTTGTCGGAACATTGTTGGTCCACCCGAATGGGAGTACGAGGCCATGAGTTCCGTAGTGTGGGTACAGTGTACTAACCTCTGCAGAGTGTATAATCTATCGATAGCCGCGTCCTCGGTCATGGACACAGTTCGTAGTAGGTCACACTATGGGTCAACAGAAATAATAATCTGAATAATAAACAACCCCAGTCGATGAGAAAAGAAGTTGGTTGATCTTTATGTGGTCATGCGATGATCACAGGTAGAGATCAAGCTCCGTGTGGTCATGTGATGATCACGATGGTAAGTTTGTGGTTACGAGATAATCTCCGAGCAGAGTAAGTTGGTCCATGAGACCTTAAATGTCAAACCCCTTGCATGCTAGTGCTAGTAGCATCTTGTTCATATCATGAATTATATGTACATGCCATGCTCATGTTGTTGCCATGCTCATGCTGTTACCATGCTCATGTTGTTGCCATGCTCATGTTGCTCTAGTAGTATCATGTTCATCATGGAGAATTAACCGGTAAATGCCATGCTGTTGTATGTCTTGATTGCTTTGGTTGCTGTGAGCTTGCGAGTACATTCAAAGTACTCACCTGGCGTGTCTTGCCAGATTGCAGGTGATGCCGTGATTGCTTGTTTGTCGAGGATCCCGAGGTTGTGCTCTAGGATGCGTCCCAGCCAGAGTCCCTGCGGAGTGGAGTTCATCACCGTCGTCGTTATTCCGCTGCTAGTAGTTATTCCGCTTTGAGATGTCTCGCTGCTAGCATAGAGCTATCTGAGCAGGAGAAGTGTCGCCGTGCCCCTGTAACCTTGGTGCCTTCAGAACCTTTGTACCCGAGTATTTGTAATAAAGAGCTGATTTGTTCTATGCCAAGCAGTGTCGTATTCCAGAAGACTTGATCTCTGGGCTGGAATACGGGGTGTTCCGGTCTCTCTGAGCCGGGGTGCCACAAAGTTAATAGGTTAGTCTCCAAAAATGATATATAATTGCTGCAAATGTATATAAAAACATCCAAGATTGATAATATAACAGCATGGAACAATAAAAAATTATAGATACATTGGAGACGTATCAGCATCCCCAAGCTTAATTCCTGCTCGTCCTCGAGTAGGTAAATGATAAAAACAGAATTTTTGATGTGGAATGCTGCCTAACATATTCATCACATATTCTTTTCTTTTATATCATGGACATTGGACTTGAATGATTCAAAGCAATAGTCTATAATTTGACATGAAGATATAAATACTCAAGCATGCTAACAATCAACCATGTCTTTCAAAATATCAACGCTAAAGAAAGTTATCCCTAGCCCATTATGCTCAATCATTGATCCATTCATGAAACACACTCAAATATTAGCTACATGCAATGCACAAGTATGAAAATAGTGCTCTCTAGTTGGTGCTTTATAAGAGAAGATGGAGACCAAATTCATATCTTGTGCAAATTACCGTTACTACTGTCAACTCTCAAAAAGATTTAAGTGAAGCATGAGAGTGCAAATATTTCTTCCAAATTTCAATCTTAGCAATTCTCAAAATAATATAAGTGAAGCATGAGAATTCATTTCTTCAAAATTTTAATCTTGTCAATTCTCAAAATAATAGAAGTGAAGCATGAGAATTCATTTCTTCAAAATTTTAATCAACTCTCAAAATAATATAAGTGAAGCATGAGAGTTTATTTCTTCAAAATATAGCCACCACCGTGCTCAAAAGGATTTAAGAGAAGCACTAGAGCAACTGCCTAGCTCAAAAAATTTAAGTGAAGCACATAGAGTATTCTAACAAATGATGATAAACGTGTGGCTCTCTCAAGATAGGTGTGTTCAGCAAAGATGATTGTGACAAACTAAAAAGCAAACAAAGCAAAGACTCATATAATACAAGACGCTCCAAGCAAAACACATATCATGTGACGAATAAAAATATAGCTCCAAGTAAAATTACCGATGGTTGGTTGAAGAAAGAGGGGATGCCTTCCGGGGCATCCCCAAGCTTAGACGCTTGAGTCTTCCTTGAATATTACCTTGGGGTGCCTCGGGCATCCCCAAGCTTAGGCTTTTGCTACTCCTTATTCCATCATCCATCGTGATCTCACCCAAAACTTGAAAACTTCAATCACACAAAACTCAACAAAACCTTCATGAGATCCGTTAGTATAACAAAATAAATCACTACTTTAAGTACTATTGCAAACCCATTCGTATTTTATTTTTGCATTATACCTACTGTACTCTAACTTCACCATGGCTTATACCCCCTGATACAATCCATAGATTCATCAAAACAAGCAAGTAGTGCATCAAAAACATTGTATTGAAGATCAAAAAGAGAGAAGAAGCCACCTAGCTACTGCCTACGGACCCGAAGGTCTGTGGTAAACTACTCACGCATCATTGGAAGGGCAGCAAGGTTGATGTAGAGCCCCTCCGTGATCGATTCCCCCTCCGGCAAATTACCGGAGAAGGACCCCAGATGGGATCTCTCGAGAACAGAAACTTGCAGCGGCGGAAAAATGTATTTCGTGGACTCTCCTGAGGGTTTCTGATTTTTTGGGAATTTATAGTGCTGGAATTAGGTCAAACGGAGCTGGGGTGGGCCCATGAGGCACCAGGGCGTGCCTGCCCCCCCAGGCGCGCCCTGGTGGCTCGTGGCCACCCCCTCTGACGTCTGGTCTTCTCCCGAAGCTTCTAGTGTTTATCTTGTCCAGAAAAAAATCTCCAAAAAGTTTCGTGGCATTTGGACTTCGTTTGGTATTGATTTTCTGTAAAACAAAAATAGGGCAGAAAACAGCAACTGGCACTGGGCACTAAGTTAATAAGTTAGTCTCCAAAAATGATATATAATTGCTGCAAATGTATATAAAAACATCCAAGATTGATAATATAACAGCATGGAACAATAAAAAATTATAGATACATTGGAGACGTATCAAGGCCGTCCGGCGCTGGCCAAGTTCATGGCCGCGTCGCACTTCGCCTACAGTGTCATCAAGAAGCCATGGTCGATGGGCATCCTCACCATGAAGTTCAACCAGAGAGACGCAATCATCTGCGCCGACAAGCTCTACCAGGAGGTAGTTGCAGCACCTGCCATCAAGGCACCTGGTCCTGCCGGCAAAGCTCCCGGGGGAGGAAAGAAGAAGAAGAGGTCCGGCAAGACCCCTGATATGGACTCCAGGAAGCGCACTTTAGAGTGCAGCATGCCCGTTGAGGACATACCAGAGAGCTCTACCGGCAAGAGCAAGAAAGCCAAGGCTTCTGCGCTGGTGACCAAGCAAGTTTCCGCAAGGGAAGATGGGACGAGTGGCACTTTTTCTGTAAGTGCCACTCTTAGTGACAAATAGGAAAGCGAGCTCGTTGCCTTCCTACAGGCGAATGTTGATGTGTTTGCGTGGCAAGCATCTGACATCCCCGGTGTTCCTAGGGAGGTAATTGAGCACCACCTTGTTGTCTGCCCTCATGCGAGACCCGTCAAGCAAAAGGTCAGGAAGCAAGCCTTAGAGGGGCAAGAGTTCATTGCCGAGGAGATCAAGAAGTTGGAAGCAGCAGGTCTAGTCAGAGGAGTGCTACACCCTACGTGGTTAGCCAATCTAGTCATAGTGCGCAAGGCGAATGGGAAGTGGAGGCTTTGTATAGACTTCACTGACATAAATAAAGCCTGTCCAAAGGACCCTTTCCCTTTGCCGCGCATCGACCAGATTGTAGACTCCACTGCCTGCTGTGATTTACTCTCTCTCCTTGACGCCTATTCTTGTTATCATCAGATCTTTATGGCCAAGGAAGATGAGGAGAAAACCGCATTCATCACTCTATGTGGCACGTACTGCTTTTTGCGTATGCCTTTCGGATTGAAGAGTGTCGGGGCAACCTTTACCAGAGCAGTCCAGATCGGTTTTGAGCCACAGCTGCACAGAAATGTGGAAGCCTACATGGATGATATTGTGGTCAAGACCAGAGACAAGTCAACCCTGATCCAGGATTTGGAAGAGACGTTTGCGAACTTGCGCAAGCTCAACTTGAAGCTCAACCCCAAGAAGTGTGTGTTTGGTGTTCCATCCGGCAAGCTTCTTGGGTTCTTTGTGTCTCAGAGAGGGATTGAAGCCAACCCCAACAAGATCAAAGCAATTGAGCAGATTGAAGCACCAAGACGCCTCAAGGATTTCAGTCGTCTTGCTGGCTGCGTTACCGCCCTCAGCAGGTTCATCTCCAAATCAGCAGAGCGCGCCTTGCTGTTTTTCAAGATATTGAAAAAGGCAGGTCCAGTGAACTTGACTCCGGAAGTGGAGGCCGCGCTCCAAGATTTGAAGGAGTACCTGTCCTCTCCGCCAGTCCTAGTTGCGCCTAGGCCGCAAGAAACATCGCTACTATACTTAGCAGCGACGAATCAAGTGGTTATTGCTGCACTTGTAGCTGAAAGAGAGGCCGATGAGGAGGAGGTAGCAGCCGCAGAGCCACGACCCGATGAGCCAGAATCTTCTCCGACAAGGTCAGGTGCCGACAAGCCAGAGATTGTGCAAGCCAGCCAGCCAGATCAGCAAGTTGTGAAGAAGAAGATAGTGTAGTGCCCGGTCTACTTTGTCAGCTCCCTCCTGCAAGGGGCTAGGTCAAGGTACTCTGGTGTGCAGAAGTTGCTTTTTGGCCTTCTCATGGGCTCAAGGAAGCTGCGCCATTATTTTCAAGCACACCCAGTCACCGTCATCACTCGCTTTCCATTGCAACGCATCTTGAGAAATCCAGAAGCAACCGGCAGGACTGTGAAGTGGGCATTGGAGCTGTCGAGCTTTTCTGAGAGTACCTCAACGATTCAGAGCAGAGCCATGGCGGAATTCATTGCAGAATGGACCCCAACGCCAGACGAAGAAGTTCCAGAGACCTCTCTCCCCGGCAAGGAAACTGTTGATGATTGGATCATGTACTTTGACGGTGCTTTCATTTTGAAAGGCGCCGGTGCCGGCGTGCTGCTTATAGCACCCACCGGAGAACACCTCAAGTACATGCTTCAGATGCACTTTCCCAGGGAGCAGGCCACCAACAACACTGCTCAGTACGAAGGATTGCTTGCCGGTCTGCGCATTGCAATCGACCTTGGTATTCGGAAGCTAATTATCAGAGGCGACTCGCAGTTAGTGGTGAGGCAAGTCAACAAGGATTATCAGAGCCCTTTGATGGAGGCATATGTTGATGAAGTGAGAAAGTTGGAAGAGCACTTTGACGGTCTACAAGCAGAGCACGCTCCCCGTGCCCAGAATTGGATTGCCGATGACCTGTCAAAGCTTGCCGCTCAAAAGATGCCTGTGGAACTAGGAACTTTTGTGCTCCATCTGACTCAGCCATTCGTTACACCATCAAGGCTGGCGAAGAAGAGAAAACAAGATGTTGGTGGTTAATTTCCGGCAGAGCCGTCGGTAGCCGCCAAGAAAGTAGATACCGCTGACAAGATACCCTTGGCCGGTGAGCCGCAATTTCCGGCAAGCCAGATCCTTGCCGTCGAAGCAAGCGCTCCCGCAGAGGAAGAAGTGCCTTTAGTCCTTATCGTCGAGCCACAAGCTCCAGCATGGGCGCAACCAATTGTCCAGTTCCTTCAGATGGGAGATCTTCCCGATGAGCAAGAGGACACAGAAAGAGTAGCCCGTCAATCAAGGATGTACAAGTTTGTTGACAACATTCTGTATAGAAAGAGGCCAAATGGGGTGAAATTGAAGTGCATCTGCCGGGAAGATGGACAGAGGCTGTTGGAAGAGATGCATGAAGGGATGTGTGGCTCTCACATTGGGTCACGCGCGCTTGTCGGCAAGGCGTTCCGTCAAGGATTCTACTGGCCGATAGCCGTCCAAGACGCCTTGGCGGTGGTCATCAGATGCGAAGCATGCCAGTTCCACTCCAAGGACATACAACAGCTAGCTCAAGCCCTCCAACCATCCCTCTCTCCTGGCCCTTCTCGGTCTGGGGGATCGACATCGTCGGCCCCTTCCCTCGTGCTACCGGGGGCTTTGAATTCTTGTACATTGCAATCGACAAGTTTACAAAGTGGCCTGAGGTGGAGCCAGTGAGGAAGGTGATGGCACAGTCAGCCATCAAGTTCCTCAAAGGATTGGTTGCTTGTTTTGGTGTCCCCAACAACATCATCACCGACAACGGCACCCAATTCACGAGCCGTGCCTTCACAGCATATTGCCAAGAACTTGGAAATAAGATTTGCTACGCGTCTGTTGCTCACCCAAGGAGCAATGGACAAGTAGAGTGGGCAAATGCAGAAGTGCTGCGTTGTCTCAAGACCAGTACTTTCGACAGGCTGCACAAGTGTGGTAGGCGCTGCATGGAGGAGTTGCCGGCGGTTCTTTGGTCGATCAGAATGACGCCAAGTCGAGCCACTGGCAGATACCCTTCTCCCTTGTTTATGGTGCAGAAGCGGTGCTCCCCACAGAACTCAGATACGGGACACCTCGAGTCTTGGCTATACCTGGCCATGGGCAACCCGGCCCGGATGGCCCGACCCGACCCGGCCCGGAAAAGCCCGACCTGGCCCGGCCCGATCTTGCCCGCGGGCCGGGCCTGGGCCTGGAAATTGAGCCTGAAGGTCAGGTCGGGCCGGGCCTGGGCCCGCCGTATTGGCGATTTACTGAAGAGGCCCGAGACCCGAGGCCTGGCGGGCTTTTACGTTGATGGGCTGGGCTTGGGCCTGGATTCTAGGCCCGATGGCTGGGCCGGCCCGGGCCCGGGCCTATGTTTTCTTCGTCGGGCTTTGTCTGGTCTGGCCCGAGGCCCGGCCTAGCCTGACGGAAGGCCAGGTATAGTCTTGGCCTTCGATGAGGAGGATCAAGATGAGCTGCGGCAAGATGATGCCATGCTCCTTGAGGAAGATCGTTTCCGGGCTGCTGTCCGTGCTGCACGGTACCAGCAAGCTTTGCGCCGTTACCATAGCCGCAAAGTGAACGCTAGGAATCTTGAGGAAGGCGACCTTGTTCTTCATCGGATCCAGTCCACGAAGGGTCAAAACAAGTTGACGCCGAAGTGGGAAGGCCCTTACCGGGTGGTACGAGTCACTAGGCCTGGCGCAGTCCGCCTAGAGACCGAAGATGGCACTCTGGTGCTCAACTCATGGAATATTGAGCATCTTCGCAAGTTTTACCCGTAAGGCGCGGTTGCCGGGCTGCCCGGCAACCTCTTTTGTACAAGTTTGCCCGAAAGGCATGTAAACCTTTGTACAGAGCCGGGCGTAGATCCCGTGCACATAAATAAAGCTAAGTGTTTCACAACTCTTTGTCCAAATACATATTTGTTTCTATGTTGCAGGCGGCCTTGTGTTACATTTTCCCCTTGCATAGAATGATTAACGAACTGTCAAGGTTCTAGCCTCCTCTTTTCTCTTCTTTCTTTTTCTCAAAGGATAGAAGGGTTCCTCGCATACAAGTTTCTCGGGGAGGGGGGAGTGATGGTATGGATACCAAATGATGTTCAAGATATCGTCCTACGGCAAGAAGCATGGCAAAGAAAAAGCTAAGTTGCAAAACTTTAAAGTAAATTCTTTGTTGTAGTTGCAACTTCTCCTTGAACGATTTTGGCCTTTGTACGAGAAACCTGCACGCTAAGGAACCTTGTCATGATCAGCTACACCCTTACTTTGTTTCGAGTCCGCTCAACAACTTAAGTGGTTACGTTGTGATCATCAAGTGTATCCTTGCTGGCAGCGGCACTTCTGGCAAGCTGCTAAGGACCCGTTCCTCAAGCGCTCGCGGCAAGAGTGTGCGCATCAGCAAGTTTCTGGCAAGCGTAGGGTACAAAAATCATGCAAAGACAGAATAAGACAAGAGAGATAGCATGCATACATCCATCCAAAACACAAGTTATATTACATCGAAGCCAAGTGCAGTTCTAACTTAAGATAATCTGTCTTTTACATGAACTATACTTGCGATAAGAAATAGTGAAGGGGGCTAATCCTTGCGACCACCCTCAGTCCTCGGGACCTGATGAATCTTGCTGATGAGGGGAGCGACGGCTTCTTCGGCAGCTGTGGTGTCCGTCCCCGGTGGCAAGCTTTTGAAGGCCTTGGAGACGTCAACTCCAGTGTTCCGGCAGATAATCTTGACGAGCATCTTGGAGACGACACACTACAAAATTTGTGAGACTCACTGGCAAAGTTGGCGGACCTCTTTTCGTGATGCTTCTTCAATACATCAAGGAGTCCTTCGAAGAAGAGGGAGAGGCTGGCACTTGTGGAGTCATGCTCACCGACGATGAAGCTGTGGTTCTCCTTGTCGATGATGGTCGCTTGAGCAGCAAGACACTCGGCAACATTGACAGATCCAGGGCTTTCTTGTGCTCGTCGAAAGAATTTGCAGCATCGGCATGCGCAGCTTTCTCCTTTTCCCAGTTTACCAGCAGCTCCCTCTCCTTTTCCCTGCCAACCTCCAGATCCTTCTCCAGAGTCACGAGTGGTCAGCACTGGAGTTGTTGGCGGTCAAGAATTCTTGGGCTTTGGCGGTGAGGTCCTCTTCAAGCTTTGATACCCTGGACTCCAACTCTACCCTGGCGGCCTCAGCGACCTCTGCGGCCTTGACGGCTTCCAGGAGCTTGGCGGCATGGGCCTCAGCTTGAGTCTCGATGGCCTGTTTGTGGCCCTCCTCTAGCTCTTGGGTCCACTGCGCGAGAAGAGTCTGGATCTCCTCGTCCTTGCCACGTAGCTTGGCGGCAAGTGCTTCCTCTCGGGCGGCAAGCTCTTTTTCCTTGACGATGAGCTGCGCTTCGCACTCCGTCAACTTGCCGTCTAGGGTCACTGCCTCCTCCTTGGCAGTGTCAAGCTTCTCCTCCTGCCTCTTGAGGATGTGGAATTTGCATTATACCATTGGCAGATCTCTTCCGCCTTCTCCTTCAGCTTCCGTTCAGCCAGCTCCATGGCTTGCTACTGTGCGTGCAGTCTGTCCTAGCGCTTGCCGAGGCGGTCTTGCACATCCTTGAAGCCGTTGGCCATCGCCGTCAAGAATGCAAGGTCCGCAGCACCATCATTGGAGCCGTCTGGTACTGCGACACTGCTGGAGAAGGGCGCCAGGATCTCCGCAATGGCGTCATGAAAAGTAGGCTCCCCAGCACCAGATGAGCTGGGGGCTTCGGATCCCTGCTGCTGACGAACATGCTCCAGAGGGTCGATCAAGGCCCACGCCTCGGATGCACTGGGATGGAGCTCAGTGTTTGGCCTGTCGGTGCCAGCCTCTCCCATCTCGGCGTCTTTGATGGTAGGCCCGGATGTGCTGCCGGAGAGCAGGGCAGGTTCGTCGGGAACTTTCCTGGCCTCCTTAGCGGCGGATGCGGCGGCTTCCGTGGCGGAAATCCTGGCGGCCTCATCAGCGGCGCTCTTCGCGATCTCCTCCATGGATACTTCCCTCTCTTCCGGAGGGGTTGGTTCTGCAGGATGGGGAAGAAGTGGGGAAAGAAGAAATTCAAGATTCAGATCAAGTTCAAGAAAACAAAAAAGAAGGATTGGCAAGGGATCCAGTGCGTTTGGAAAGAAGGTTACCTTGATGAACACGTGGAGGGGATGCCGCTCTTCCTCCGGCAACTTCAGTTGCCGGCGCTTGGTCTCCGGCAACATCGGTTGCCGGAGGGGCCTCCGCACGGATGAGCCCTTCTTGGGGCTCCTCTAGAGGAGGGCTGCTCCTTGCCGGTGAAGGTCTTGGCGACGGCCTGGGAGTCGAGGGCGCCGTCAAGGGATCTACCCCTTGGCGCTCTCCTTCCGGCTGGCTGCTTTCCAACCCCTTGTCAGTCTCCATTGCAGAAAACTGAACAGTAGTGCTCGCCAACGGAAACCGCACGTGGACCTCACGCGGGGGGCTCGAGCCGGCAACCTCAGATAAACCCATGCCTTGATCGGTGCCGGTTGCCGTCTTGCCCTCTTCAGCGGTCCTGGGCTTCTTCTTGTGCCTCTCCGCCAGTGGCATTTCGTCCCTGCAAGACCAGAACAAGTAAAAAGATCAGTTCAACAATAGAGTTTGGACGATTACAAGAAAAATATACAGAGATGGAGATGCTTACTCTTCGTCCTCATCAGGGTCACTAGGGACTGACAGATCATAGAGAACTATGTCCCTGATCCCCGCAGTCGTAGGCGATGGCGGTGAACTCCTGGGGCGCTTCATCCCTAGGGGAGCTGGGGGCTGCAGAACGCCCGCCTCCTCCACAGTTGGCAGGATGGGTCGGCAAGGGGCGACAGCACGGGAAGGCTGTGCCCGGGAAGCTGCGGCTGATACCTTGACGGTGGCGAGCTCTTGGCTTGCCGACTCGGTATGCACTGCCTTTTTCGAGCGGGCTTCTTGGCGAAGGTCATCTTCACCTTGGTGGGAGGAGGGCGAGGTGGCTCTTTTTCCTCTTCCTCCTCCTCCTCATTCGAAGACCCCTCGGGCTGCTCCTCCTCTTCCTCCCCCTCCCCAGACTCCTTGGCCTGCTCTTCCTCACCAGCATGCTCTTCGGCATGCTCTTGGGGGTGGCTTCCTCCGCTAGTCCCCGGAACTGTGGCTTGCTCTTCAGCCTGGCTTCAGGTGCCTCCTCCGCTGCCGGTGCCTTTGGCCGCCCGGGAACGAGTTGCCTTCACTCTTTTGAGCTCCTTAGTTCTCAAGGCAAGGAACTCCTTCTGGTCATCCTTTGTCGGATGGACCATGTCATCCTCGGCTCTGATGGCCTTCTCCACTAAGCCAGCAAACCAGCTTCCCACGTCTTCCTTGCTGGGTTCCTCCCATGTGCTCAGAACCGTCCTAGCATCGCAGTCCGGCATCATTGCCAAGATGGAAGCCTTGGCAGTATTGTTGCACAGTGGGATTACCTCTGCCGGCAGATCGAAGATGCAACCCTTGTTGAAGAGCTGGCAAATGAGCAAGTAGTGCTCCATCACCGTCAAGTTTTTGTCAGGGCCTGAATGTAGATGCATTGGGTCAGCAGGGCCCTGGTAGTCCCATGCTCGCCGGCCTCCTCTGTGCTGTAGTGGGGCGATCCGGCGGCGGGTGAAATCTGCTCCCACCTTCTCGATCGTCAAGCCGGCCTCCTTCAGAGCGAGGATTCGGCGTAGCGCCACTCCCAGCTTGGCGTTGTTAGGATCGACATTGACCCAACTGGTGGCTTTCTCGATCCTTTCGGTCCTGAGGTAGCAGAAGGCAGGGAAAACTCGCTGTTTGATCCAGCACCAGTCGCCCCGCCACTCGTTCCACTTGATGTGAAGTTTGCCTTCCAGGTAATATTTCTTCGAGTTCCCCCTTGGAATCCAGGTCACACTACCGGAGAGGGCGTCATCCTCGACTCGGGGAATGAAAAAGTGCCAGAACAGAGCAACATTTGGGGCTTTTCCCACAAAGTTCTCGCATAGATGCGCAAAGACCGACAGGCAGGTGACCACGTTGGGTGTGAAATCCAGCAGCCTGAATCCGAAAGCATTACCACCTCAACAAAGAAATCAGAGAAAGGCAGGCACATCCCGCAGTAAAAGTACCCAGAGAAGAAGTGGAATTGATCTTCGGCGGGAGGAAGAGACCCAGGGAGCACCACCGTGGCCTCGTGATCCTGCGTCTCGCTTGCATACGCATACAAGTAGTCCTTCGTCAGGTCGTCTTCTGTGAGCGACGGCGGGAAGACATCATTGGCCCACCGCCGTGTGGCTTTGGTGGCCTTCCTCTCATCCGCCGCCGAACTGGAGAGCTTCGCGCCTCTCTTCGGTGCCATGGCAAGATTTGGGGGGGGGAGTCTAGCAAGCGGCGGCGGAAGCTGATGGCCCTCTCTGCCCTTGCGCGAGGAAGAAGACGGAGGCGGTGATGGCAAGATTGGGAGAAGGGGGGTAAATGAGCAGCGCCCTTCGCGGGTTCCTTTTTATGGGGAAGGCGCGGAGGCTGGCTCTTCACCGTCCTACATGGTTGCACTTTTCAAGCGCACTACCTCCCCGCGCCCGTTCCATGCCACCTCTCCCATGCCCGCATTTAATGCGTGTCGTGGGGGGCGTGGTAACAGAGAAGATTACGGCAGTTATCCTCTGCCACGCGTGCCTGTGCATTATTCAGGCCTGGCCCAACGACTCCTTGCATGCGCATGTGGCCCAGGCCCAGGGGCTCCTGTCGGTGTACTAAATCATGGGTGCCCTCATACCCTGACTTGTGCACAGGTAGTGCCTTCCTGACAGCAAGGGCTTGCCGGTGGGTTGCTGTGACCCAAGACTTAGAATAAACAAGACCGTAAGGAAGACCTCAGGGCAGGTTATCGAGAAGTACTATTCTCATACTAAAGATCAAGATTGCCCTTGCCGGCAAGCTTCGTACCGGCAAGGTGAAGACCAAGACTCTGGTTGCCGGCAAGCAACGGCCCGGCAAGCTCCGCGCCGGCTGGCTCGTTCTGTCCCGTTACCGCTCCACCTCATCACCGGCTAGATAAGCACGCATGATAGGTGTCGAGCGGGCAGGCAGTCAACATAGCTGGCCAAGGCACGTGTCAGCATGCCATGCCAGGATTAACTTTAATGACACCCGTCCCTGGGACGTGTCAAGATAATAGGAGGGCGCCAGGACCGGTGGTACGGATCTTTTGCCCAAAGCCTCGCCTCCCCGACGTAGCACCTAACGGGGCATTAAATGCGCTTGCCTTACCCCGTTAGGAGATAGACATGGTGACGGTGCAAGTCACTATTCATACCCTGTAAATGACCATGTTAGCCACTGTGGTAACCCCTTGGCCTATAAAAGGAGGCCCACGGCTACAGTTAGAACGGTCGACTCCTAGCTCAATTACATGCTGTAGCTGTGCTTCCTGCACACCTTGCCGACAAGCTGTGCTCTTTGTAACCTTTGAGCTCACATACAATCAAACCACCATAATAGGAGTAGGGTTTTACGCTCACAGCGGCCTGAACCGGGATAAATCCATGCTTGTACTCACATCTACTAGCCCTGCTCTTTGTAGTATATTGATCCCACAGCCGAACCGCAAAGGGATCCTCTCAATCCCATAGATCGTCATTTTCCCACGACAAAGATGTATCATGCGGCGGCAATTGTGCAGGCCTCCGCTGGTGGGCCGGACCTTGAGGCGGCCCCGTCTTCAAGTGTGTCGCCAAAGGTAGCTTCTTTCTTGCCTGGTGGATAGGGACCAGAGGTCTCCCAGGAGGTCGTGGCTCCTTTAAAGACTACTGACGGGGCGCTAGGGCACTTGTGGGAGGCCCTTAAGGAGGTCGGCCAGGCATTGGAGCCCGGATTTCAGGTAAGCTTCATGGGTACATATGATGGTAGTAGCCCCTGGGGCCGAGTGCGGTGATGCTGTGCGAGCCGGGCTTGGTTCCTCAGATGTTGTAAATTGGCTTCCCTTACTTGTGATATCCAGGCAATATCCGAGGTGAACCGCAGCCGTGAGGCTAAGGTTGCAGCATTGGGGTCGCAGATCGAGGCCTTGCAGCGTCAGGGTGATGGGCTGTAGTGTGATCTGGACTCTGCTTCATGTGAGTTTATTATTTCTCTGTTGTTGACCGCTGTGGCCTCGCGTATGTTGATATGGCCTGGCTTTGGTCATTCTTGCTTCTCAGCTGTGGAGACCGCTGCGACCCTCAGGAGGGAGGCGGAGGAAGCGGCGCGTGCCCGCTGATGTCTACTACGCAACTTTATTCTTGTAGACTCTGTTGGGCCACCAAGCGGAGAGTTTTGTAGGACAGTAGCAAATTTCCCTCAAGTGGATGACCTAAGGTTTATCAATTCATGGGAGGTGTAGGATGAAGATGGTCTCTCTCAAACAACCCTGCAATCAAATACAAGCAATCTCTTGTGTCCCCAACACACCTATTACAATTGTCAATTGTATAGGTGCACTAGTTCGGCTAAGAGATGGTGATACAAGTGTAATATGGATGGTAGAAATTGGTTTTTATAATCTGAAATAATAAAAACAGTAAGGTAGCAAGTAGCAAACGTGAATAAAAATGGTGTCTCAATGCTTAGAAACAACGCCAAGGGTTCATATTTTCACTAGTGCAATCTCTCAACAGTGCTAACATAATTGAATCATATAACCATCCCTCAACGTGCGACAAAGAATCACTCCAAAGTTCCTATCAATAGCGGAGAACATAAGATGAAATTGTTGTAGGTAGCAAAACCACCTCAAAGTTATCTTTTCCGATCAATCTATTGAGCCATCCCTATAAGTGTCACCGACAGCCCTAGAGTTCGTACAAAAATAACACCATATGATACGCATCAATCAACTCTAATGTCACCTAGATACTCCAATGTCACCACAAGTATCCGTGAGTTAATTATTTGATATGCATCAAACAATTTCAGATTCATAATATTTAATCCAACACAAAGAACTTCAAAGATTACCCCAAAGTTTCTATCAGAGAATGTAGGATGAAAGCGTGTATCATCTTACACTGATGCAGCGACGTGTTGTACAAACGTTTTTTAACCCCTTTCCGCAACAGAGTTTTAAACCGTCGTCTTGCCTGCGTGTACGATAGGGGGATCCATCCCACACGACCCAGAAACCATCGGCGATAGGGAGCGATGATGCAAACGCTCGACCAAATGTAATCGTATGCGATGCAGGAACATATCGCACACACTATATTCTGGCACACGTGTGGGATTGGTGATCAATCGCCCACGTCTCTCATGAGTGAAACGTTTCTGATTGCGCAGGAAAACCAAACGGTGTTTGCCATTCAACCGTTTGTGAAATATTACCTAAGCCACATGGGCCATCATAGAAATTGTGCACGATATGTGGCCCATCTCACACGAGTATTCTATGGCAAGTGTCTGCCATGCATGACATCATCGCACATGTTTCCCAAAAAAATTACGAGTGGGATTGAATTTTTGCATTGGGCACAGTTTCCTCTAAGCTCATGTGTGCGATAATGTGCTATCACAAACGGTTGAGGAGCCCCTACACACACGTAGAAGTACTGCAAATTGTCTGTGATTTGTTGTGTATCACCAACAGTTCAGTTCATATCCCGTGTGCTTTTCCTGTAGATCATAGGCGGTTACGGTACGAATGGCGTGTGCTTTCCGTTCTGGATCCCACACGCTCAGTTACTATAAACCGTGTGCACTTTAATATGGCCAGGTTATGGCAAAATATCACATTTGAATCGCCCTGCAAAAAAGCAAATTCGCCACAATATGCAATTGAACAAATAGTGTCCACAGGAAGAACATTCAGCAAAATTCACCACAATATGCAACAGAACAAATGCTAGCTAAATTCCACAGATGTATCGACATATGCAGTACATAATCATAGTGTACGAAATACGAAGACCTCAGCACATGGAAAGCAATGTATCCATGCGCATATGTTTATCTGCTAATACTAACTGGATGCATACTGATTGTTTGAGGAAAATCCTTGCTGAAATCTTCATTATCATCAATGGGCTTGATGTAGTAATTCAGGAAGAACTTGGTCATAAATCTCCTAACAACCAGCAATTCACCATCGGGGAGCGGTTCACGGGTCATCGGTGCAAAGATGAGCTACAGGATTTTTAGATCAGAATGTGCCATACGTGTGGAGTAGAAGATAGTAATTAAGATACAGACTTGCTAGTACTAAATGGCCAACATCGTTACAACAATTAGCAGATTTGCAGACGGAGATCATGTGTCTGCAAACATAGTATCCACAAATGTTGGTCCCTTCCTGTTGTTGAGGACACTGAAATTTTTGTACAAAATTAGTCATGCATTTGCCCTATTAGGAACAACCTAACCGGTGTAAGCTGTTCATTTTTTTTCTTTGGAGAGAAATAGAAAGAGGTTTATTTAGAAACTTGAACATTTGACTAGCATACGAAAATGTATTTGCGAACCTTTGGATACATTTTTTGAAAATAACGGATTTTGGTGTCTTACCGGATAAACGATCTCGGGCTTCAGAGGTAGTTGACGGTCAAACTTGCCCCCTCCTTTAGTTATGTACCTTGACAATACACTGCAAATGAAGATGAATTTTCACATACTCAATTTTTTAACCAGATATGAATACAAATTTCAACATCAAAGAATTCAATACCTATCCATGAAATCCTGAAGATGCGTCAGATCCTGAGGCTTAATTGACTCTCTGAGAGAATCCAGGTAGTAAACTGCGTTGTGCTTTGGAACAATGACTACAAAGACCAGTGCTTGCTACAGATTAAGAAAACCATGAACTTACGAACTATGCCAAAAACTAAAAGACAATCAATGTATGCGTGGTTGTATATTTAACTTACCCTTCATGATATGGCCAGAGAAGGAATTCTGCATACTGCATGAAATGCAAGGCACCGGCGACATATTCCATGGCCTCCCCCCGTTGTTCATTTCCCCCTTTTAAAAATGTGCCGTTTGCTACATCAGGATCTATGAAATACGCTTTCTCCCTCATTATTCTCTGCGCGATCAATCCCCTGAGAGGAATACAATACAATTAATTTTTTTCCGTTTACAACCTTGTATGGAGAAGTTGGTCAGAGTTTGTGAAGTACTTACAACATCAAGCATTTAATAAGAGTGGCAGCGAGCATATCGAAGTTGAAGAAGAGATGAAAGTCCTCGAATTCCACACTGATGGTACCCTGATCGTGACAGAAATGCTTTCCGTCGTAGTGGACTTGCAGAATCTTATGATCTTCTGACATTTTCTCCATGCAATATTTATGTAACTTGCGGCAACTGGAACAACACTCCTCATAGTATTCGCCAACAAGAAATGGCTGGCCATGGACGTACTTGCGTGCTTGAAGTGTGTGTGCTTCATTATTAGAAAATATCCTCTCCAATACTCCATCGGGCAAGCTGTCAGAACTAGTATTACTCACCGATTCGAGCAACTTGCTGGTAATTTGGTTCTGGGCGAAGAGTCTTTGTAGTAAGAGGCTATCATTCTCATCCCTCCTCGGTTTCGGGGGCCGCTTCCTCGCGGGTGCGACCATGCTCGCTTTCTATTTGGTACTTGTAGCACTTCTGGTGCGAGGTCTGGATGAATGAACGACGGACTTTTGAGCAGACAGTGTAGCTACGATGGACTGCTGAGCAGACGGTGTAGCTATGCCGGACTGTTGAGCTGGCGGTGCTGCTGTGACGGACTGCTGAGCTGTAGGAGCAGAGGCATCAGACTACTGACCAGGCGTTGAAGCTACGTTGGGCTTCTGCACAGGTGGTGCCAATGCGTCAGTGTGATGAGGAGGCGGTGCCAACGCATTGGTTTGCTGAGCAGGCATTGTCGACGCATCGGTATGCTGATCACGCGGCTGCAAACCGCCGGACTGATGAGCAGGTGGTTCCGGACGTTCGGACTGCTTAGTAGGCGGTTCCAAACCGTCTGACTGCTGAGCAGGGGGGTCCGAAACATCGGACTGCATAGCAGTCTGTTCCGCCAGGTTGGTCTGCTGAGCATGCGGTGCTGCTGTGTCTCCCCCAGCTGCTTCAGTGGCCGGCATCTGAACCGGTGGTGCGTCTTCAGCAGTTGTAGGCCTTGCCACAGGCTGCTCAGGGGCGGACGATGACATGGCCTGTACGGCAGGAAGTCGGGCGGGCTGATCACAGGTTGATGCATCAGCCGTCGGATTACGATTATTAGGTTCCTCGGGGGAAGCACGCGAGAGCTGCTGTGGCGAGAAGAGGGTCACCGGTTGAAGGGCGACATTGGTTGCTCTTGGGGGGGGGGGGGGCTTGAGGGATCTCATCCATGAAGTCTATTTCCTTTCGTGGCCACTGGATATGATTTAGCAGTGTTTCTCCCAAGGTCCTCTGCTCATCATAGTCCCCTAGGACATTCTTCAGGGCAAATTCACTGAATCCAGGCTTTACTTCAGTCACGTAGCACTTCACACAGCCAGGCTTCAATGGCACATTGTCCAACAAGAGGCCCCCTCTGAGAGGGGGGGGGCAAACCCAGGCCATTGCACATTTTAACGTACCTTCATAATGTGTAAGCATGCCCCTCAGTCTACCTGTCATTCCATATAGATCAGATATAGCATAATCATGCACAGCTGCAGTCTCAGTGTCGCTGGGGTCAGCTAATGCACATCTACTCTTGTGCGGTGTTGTCGCGCAATAAGCAGCATCCTCCATGCTCGCCTCCCCTCCCGTCTGCTGGCTATCTCTCAGTGTTAGAGTCTTCTGCATCATCATTTCTCCTCAATTTCCTTTTGAACTTTCGGATACATGTCCCTCCTCAACCTTTCATACAAATCATTCTGCTTCATTTCACTCCTCGCCTTTTTCATGGTGGGCCTCTCTTCTTTGCTGAGTGTGAAAGCCCTCTTGTGTGGGACATTGACCCCTATACCCCTTGCACGGTCGGGGGGCTCTTTGGTTTTCAGAGCCAGGGACAGAATGTCACATGGCCCTGAGTTCCTGTAGAACCTTCTAGCTAGGCTGTCGGAAGCCTTTAACAACTCGAGATACAGTGCTTGGTCTTTTGAGTTTTCAAAGTAATAAGAACCATCGTCACGCCTCCTTGCACGTGCCCGCAATAGTCTCTAGCGCGATCGTCCCTAATTTCACTAAAGGCCGGTTTGCCACCCGCAGCTATTGCTTCTTTGTCCTCCTGGTCCCATGTCAATTTCATGCTGTAGTATCCTGCCACACCCATACGGTGGGTGTGTGTGTTCCTCTTCTGAAGTTCCGATTGCTTGGCACTCTTCTTAATAAACTCCTTAGTGGCCCTGACCCTTTTGAATTCTGCCCAGTCAGCCACTGTAATTTGGGGGTATGCGGGGATTGGGTCCTTGCCTTCACTCAAGTACTTCTTGTATAACACGTGCTTCCAGTTTCTCCAAGCATCCCTGGCCTTCTTCAGTGCAGCGTGTTCCACCTGCATTCCCCACTCCTCTGGAATGTTGAAGTGATCCATGATCTCCTGGACTATCCTGTGCCGCATTTCTGTGTCAGCCTTCTGAAACCCCGGCAGATTAATGTTGAGCCTTGCCCTGCCAACAAATCCACACACACTCCTGAACCTCGTGCGTGCTTTATCTGGTTTAGTTGGAGCCCAAGACTTTAAATCGATCTGGGTTACTTCATATACACCTTTAGGCTGGTGTTTGGGCTTTCTTCGAGCGTTCTTCCATGTCCTGACCGGAAGGGAGATTGAGGCAGCTCCATCCCATTCCAGATTACTTGATCCCAGATCATCTGCTGGAGACCTAGGGTTGTTAGAATCAGATGAAGATACATCGCTTGAAGTATGAGTGGTGTCGCTGCTACTCGGCATCTACAGAGAACACATGCGAAATTCAGAAAAGGGGGATAAGCATAATGCTAACAACTTGGTTGCAAGCTATCTAAACATAGCATGTAATAATTTGGAAAATGTATAGCTAATTTATTCATTTTGCGTGACTCAGGCGCCCATGATCTGTAAATCGACAATAACTAATTGGAACAAATACAGCTTATGTGTACTAGTTAGGAAGGTTGATAATGAACATATATACGCTCTCCATTATTTTATAGCCAATTTGGGAACACACCGAACCAAATAGGAAAAGGGATCGCGAGGAAATAGGCCTCACCGTGATGGAGAGCAGTAACTGATAGGTTTTTGTGCAAACCCGGCAGGAGAGGCGAGGGTTACAGGATCGATATGCTCGAGGGCGGCATGCGAGCAGACGAAGATGGCGAGGCGCAGGCAGCCGCGTGTTGGGAACGACAGTGAAGGTAGGGTTGGCGCCGAAGAGCGGGCACACGGCCAGGTTGAGCACGACGGCGCTGGCAAGGGTTCTGGTGTGGATCTGGGGGAGGGAGAGCTGGCGATGGAGTTTGGGTAGAATATGCGGACTGTTGAGTGAAATGGGGTGGGCGGTGGGGGAAACAAGTGAAAAAAGAGCGCCGGTCGCCGCGCAGAAATGCCTATGCAAACGGTTACACCTACGTACCCGTGTTCTCAAGCAGCATAATTTTGTTTGAAATGATGACATGCAATTTTGAAGTGAAGATGTGGCCTCATAATTTCGCCTCAAATTTTTTTCCATGGTACGCAATCACCATTATACTCTAGTATTGATTTTATGTCGCGTTTCAGGTCTCGTTTGCTATTTTTTAGCCATTTTTGCATTTACCATGCATTTAGTGCATATAAATCAAATCCCAACTGCAACTACATGTGGGTGTTGGCAAAGAAGGTATAAAAAATCTTTTTTGTGTCGCTTTGCGTGTTTTCATTCATTGTCCAAGGAATGGGAAGAATTTTCAAACATATCAGCTGCAATATGCGGCCACCCGCATAGGGATTGTTGGTATTTTAATTACAAGAAATGCGGATGGATTACGAAAATCATAAAAATCGATGTGTCATCGTGACGTGATCTCAATACCTTGTGGAAAAAATTGGTAAAGTTTGCCACAAGTTAGGATGACCGCTCCTTGGAAACCGAAGCATCTCACAAGAAGGATCATAGTTTCCAAAAGGAGACGTGGCAATTCAAACTCCAATCGGTGGTGGCTTCGTCGTTTCGCCTCGAAATTTTTTCCACGATACGCAATCACCATTATACAGTAGGTTTGATTTTCTAGCACATTTCAGGGCTCGTTTGCTATATTTAAGCCATTTTTGCATATACCATGCATTTAGTGCATATAAATCAAATCCCAACCGCAAATACATGTGGGTGTTGGCAAACAAGATCTAAAAAATCATTTGTGTGTTGATTTGCATGTTTTCATTCATTGTCCAAGGAATGGGCAGAATTTTCAAACATTTCAGTAGTGAGATGCGGCCACCGGCGTAGGGCTTGTTGGTATTTTAACTACAGGAAATGCAGATGGAGTACGAAAATCACAAAAATCGGTGTGCCACCGTGGCATGATCTCAAGACCCCGTGGAAAATTTTTGGTATAGTTTGGCACAAGTTACGATGATCGCTCCCTGGAAACCGGAGCATCCCACAAGAAGGATCATAGTTTCCAAAAGGAGACGTGGCAATTCGAACTCCAATCGGCGGTGGCTTCACCGTTTGGCCTCGAAATTTTTCCCACGGTAGGCAATCACCATTATACGCTAGGTTTGATTTTCTGGCGCATTTCAGAGCTCGTTTGCTATACTTAAGCCATTTTATGCATTTATAGGGCATTTAGTGCATACAAATAAATTCCCAACTGCAACTGCATGTGGTGATGAAAGGGACAAGGATTGCCGTTCGATCTGGGTGCATCCTACGGTGCAAACGCATGATCCATGGGGTTTGGGTTCTGGCCAATCAGAACGCACAACTCACATCGCTCACATCAGGGGTCATCGGCCACGGTTTATTGGGCACACGTCTTTCGTGAATGAACCGTGTGCTAATGGTAAACATTTGCATCAAGGAACAACATAATTTCGTTTGAAATGAAGACGTGGCAATTTTTGAAATTAAGACGTGACTTCATCGTTTCGCCTCGATTTTTTTCATAGTACGGAATCACCATTATACTATAGTATTGATTTTCTGTCGTTTTTCAGGTCTTGTTGGCTATATTTAAGCCATTTTTTGCATTTAACGGGCACTTGGTGCATATAAATCAAATCCCAACTTCAACTACATGTAGGTGTTGGCAAAGTAGGTCTGAAAAATCATTTGTGTGTCCCTTTGCGTGTTTTTAGTCATTGTCCAAGGAATGGGAAGAATTTTCAAACATTTCGGCAGTGAGATGCGGCCACCGACGTATGGCTTGTTAGTAATTTAATTACAGGAAGTGCAGATGGAGTCCGAAAATCATGAAAATCGATGTGTCACCGTGACGTGATCTCAAGACCCTGTGGAAATTTTTTGGTAAAGTTTGGCACAAGCTACGATGATCACTCCTTGGAAACCATAGCATCTCACAAGAAGGATCATAGTTTCCAAAGGAGACGTGGCAATACGAACTCCAATCGGCGGTGGGTTCGTCGTTTCACCTCGATTTTTTTTCCATGGTATGCAATCACCATTATAAGATAGATTTGATTTTCAGGTGCATTTCAGGGCTCGTTTGCTATATTTAAGCCATTTTTGCATTTACCATGCATTTAGTGCATATAAATCAAATCCCAACTGCAACTACATGTGGGTGTTAGCAAAGAAGGTCTAAAAAATCATTTGTGTGTCACTTTGCGTGTTTTCATTAATTTTCCAAGGAATGGGAAGAATTTTCAAATATTTTGGCTGTGAGATGTGTCCACCGGTGTAGGGCTTGTTGGTATTTTAATTACAGGAAATGCAGATGGAGTCTGAAAATCACAAAAATCGGTGTGTCACCGTGGCGTGATCTCAAGACCCCCTAGAAAAATTTTGGTACAGTTTGGCACAAGTTACGATGATCGCTCCTTGGAAACCGGAGCATCTCACAAGAAGGATCATAGTTTCCAAAAGGAGACGTGGCAATTCAAACACCAATCGGTGGTGGCTTAACCGTTTTGCCTCAAAAAATTTCCCACGGTAGGCAATCACCATTATACGCTATGTTTGATTTTCTGGCGCATTTCAGGGCTCGTTTGCTATATTTAAGCCATTTTATGCATTTGCAGGGCATTTAGTGCATATAAATAAAATCCCAACTGCAACTGCTGTGGTGATGAATGGGACAAGGATTGTCGTTCGATCTGGGTGCATCCTACGGTGCAGACGCATGATCCGTGGGGTTTGGGTTCTGGCTAATCAGAATGCACAACTCACATCGCGCACATCAGGGGTCATCGGCCATGGTTTCATGGGCACACGTCTTTCGTGAATGAATCGTGTGCTAATGGTAAACCAGATTGCACATGTTCAGTTCTTACATACTGGAGTGAGATCAATTGAGTGTGCTAGCTCTAGGGTATATAATCATAAATAGTTCAAATTCATTGCTAGGGCTGGCAACATATTAAGGTTGTAAGTGCATCAAGTGCCCCCTTGGTGGTTTTGGAGTATTGAAGACAAATAGGTTAAGGGACTAATGTGTTTGTGAGTGTACACAGGTGAAATAGTCCCTGAAGACTTGGTTTAACCCACGGAAGTCGACCCCTAAAAATGTATTTCTTCAAGTGAAGAATTTGGTGCGGCCTCTGAGAAATTGATGTGAAACTTTGAAGCTTGAAGTCTTTGTTTTCACAGTTTCTTTTTCTTCTTATTTGAGTCATAGGAAAAACCGTACTGTTAAAGGGGGTCTAGGTGATATACATATCATACTTCCAAAGCGATGCTCAAACCTATACATACTATAGCTGCTTCGAGTGAAGCCTTTGGAAATCTCTGGAACAGCTGACGAATTTGCTAGCGACAGTGACGCAGTTCATCTGGTCGTTGACGAATTAGGTCAGGCTGAGGAATTAGGATGTCGCCAGTGCGATCTACCTATCGTGAGGAAATTGAGTGCCCCGACGAAATTGAGAGTTCCAATTTACGACCGTTGCTCCGCCGCTTGCCAGCTGTCGAGTGGATCTTATCCTGACAATGGTCATGTCTGAGAAGGGCATTTATGACATTTCATGTCGGGTTGCCCCCTGATACGTCTCCAACGTATCTATAATTTTTAATTGTTCCATGCTATTATAGTATCAATCTTGGATGTTTTTATATGCAATTATATGCAATTATATATTATTTTTTGGGACTAACCTATTAACCTAGTGCCCAGTGCCAGTTGCTATTTTCTGCTTGTTCTTGGCTTTTCAGAGAAACAGTACCAAAGGAAGTCCAAATGCCACAAAACTTTTTGGAGATTTTTTTCTAGACAAAAGAACCCTTGGAAGCCTCACGAGAGCTTCACAAGGCAACAGGGCGCGCCCCAGGGGGGGCGCGTCGTGTTGCCTTGTGGGGCCCACGTGAATCCGTTTGACCTAATTCCACTTCTATAAATTCAAAAATATTGGGAAACCCCTAGTGAGCCAGAAGAAATAACCTTTCCGCCGCCGCAAGCCTCTGTTCTTCCGTGATCCCATCTGGAGGCCTTTTTCGGTACTCTGCCGGAGGGGGAATCGATCACGGAGGGCTTCTACATCAACCTTGCTGCCCTTCTGATGATGTGTGAGTAGTTTACCACAGACCTACGGGTCCATAGCTAGTAGCCAGATGGCTTCTTCTCTCTCTTTGATATTCAATACTATGTTCTCCTTGATGTTCTTGGAGTTCTATCCGATGTAATCTTCTTTTGCGGTGGGTTTGTTGGGATCCGATGAATTGTGAGTTTATGATCAGATTATTCATGAGAAATATTTGAGTCTTCTCTGAACTCTTTTATGCATGATTGTTATAGCTTTGTATTTCTCTCCGATCTATCGGTTTAGTTTGGCCTACTAGATTGATTTATCTTGCAATGGCAGAGGTGCTTTGTGATGGGTTCAATCTTGCGGTGCTCAATCCCAGTGACAGAAGGGGACACGACACATATTTGTATTGTTGCCATTAAGGATAAAAAGATGGGGTTTATTCATATTGCTTGAATTTGCTTCTCTACATCATGTCATCTTGCTTAAGGCGTTACTCTGTTTCATACTTAATACCCTAGATGCATGCTGGATAGCGGTCGATGGGTGGAGTAATAGTAGTAGAGGCAGGCAGGAGTCGGTCTACTTGTCTCGGACGTGATGCCTATATACATGATCATTGCCATGAATCCATCATAATTATTTGCTATTCTGTCAATTGCCCAACAGTAATTTGTTTACCCACCGTATGTTTCTGTGCTCGAGAGAGAAGCCTCTAGTGAAAACTATGACCCCCGGGTCTATTTTTATCATATTAAAAACCTAAAAATACCTTGCTGCAATTTATTTACTTTTATTTTAATTAGTATTTTAGTTTAGCTATTTACCTCTATAAGATTTAATCCTTGCAAGTAACCGCTAAGGGGATTGACAACCCTCTTATTTGCGTTCGGTGCAAGTGTTTGCTTTTGTGTGTGCAGGTGCGCTTAACGGAGTTTTGCTTGGTTCTCCTACTGGATTGATAACCTTGGTTCTTAACTGAGGGAAATACTTATCTCTACTGTACTACATCATCCTCTCCTCTTCGGGGAAATACCAATGCAGACTACAAGTAGCACCCCCTGGCTATAAATGGCTGCCCCCCACAACCACTAGCTGTGATGTAGGGTGAGACCCTATGGTGATGATCTTTTCACACTTGGAGGGGGAAAAGGGAAAATTGAGAGAAGAACACAAGAACAAAACACTCAATTGACACAAATCCAATCACACATGTGCTAAATCCACATACACATAAGGGATACAAAGGTCCAAATCCAACACAAGAGGATACAAGGTTAGCTAGTTCATCCCAATCCAAGAGGAATTGAGGTCTTGATATCCAAGAGGATCTTCCCACAAGGGGGTCTTGAATCCACTAGGGGATCTTCTCACATGGAGGCCTTGATCTCCATGGGAGTAGGTAGTGGATGAGCAAAACTCAATCTCTAATCTGAGCTATCACTTTGCTAACCCTAAAACGTGGGTGGAGGAGGAGTTTATATAGTCTAGGGGTAGAGAGAGTTACATGGGCCTCGGCCCAAGTCACACACGCAGGCGGGGTCCGGATGATCCGGGAGTTGGTCCGGATGATCCAGGCGTCGGGGGTCCGGATGATCCGGGTGCCCGTCCAGATCGTTCGGATGTGTCGTAGCGGCCGTAGTCGGCCTGGATGTCCAGGTCGTCATCCGGATGTCTGGGTGGGTCCGGATGATCCGGGCAGCGGTCCGGATGGATCCGGCTTCGTCGAGGAGGCTGCTGTACATTTGGTCGCAGGGGCCGGATCGTCCGGGTGGGGGTCCGGATCGTCCGGGTGGGGGTCCGGATGATCCGGGCAAGTCCTGTCTTGCTCCATTCCTTCTCCGTCTTCGTGTTCTCCTCCTTCCATCGTTCGGCCTTGCTCCTTAGCTTCTCCGTGGCTGGTTCCTTGGTACCTGAGTATGCAAAGTGTCTCCGCTTGAGGTAGCAGCCATGTCTCATGTGATTCGAAAGGGAGTTGCGAGAGGAGAGATGTCACCTCGGTCTCGATGGCTCTTGCACGGGCTCTTGTCATCGGTCCACTTGGTGCCTTGGGTGGTGATGCCGTGTCCATGGGGATGACCGAAGGATGCTCCGCATCATCTCCCCCCTTGAGAAAGATCCGTCCTCGGATCGGAATCCACATCACCATGGAAGGGAGATAAGTCCTTGACGTTGAAGATGTCGCTCACGTTGTACTTGTCGCTTGGGATGTCGATATTGTAGGCGTTGTTGTTGTAGCGTGCTAGCACCTTGAAGGGTCCATCGGCTCGAGGTAGGAGTTTGGACTTGCACTCATTGGGGAAGCGGTCTTTGCGTAGGTGTAGCCACACAAGATCTCCAGGGTTGAACACCATGGGGTGCTTGTTGATGTTGAACATGGCCGCGAGTCGTTGTACTTGGCGCTCGATCGTGTGCCTTGTATCTTCATGCATCTTCTTGAGGTATGTTGCTCATGCGCTCGCGTCCATGTTGATGCACTCTTGTACAGGTAGCGGTAGAATGTCCAATGGGGACAAAGGGTTGAAGCCATAGACGACCTCGAAGGGGGACTTGCCGGTGGTCGAATGTCTTGCTCGATTGTAGGCATACTCGGCGATGGACAAACATTCCTCCCACTCCCTTATGTTCTTCTTGATCAACACGCAGGGGAGAGTGGAGAGCGTCCGGTTGGTGACCTCCGTTTGGCCGTCGGTTTGTGGATGATAAGCCGAAGAAAATAGTAGCTTGATTCCGAGCTTGGCGCATTGCGTCTTCCAAAAGTAGCTAAGGAACTTGACGTTGCGATCTGGTACAATCGTCTTGGGCACTCCATGCAAATGCAAGATTTCCCTACAAAAGAGATTCGCAACATGTGAAGCATCGTCTATCTTGTTACATGGAATAAAGTGTGCCATCTTAGAGAAACGGTCCACAACAACAAATACCGAATCTTTGCCATTTTGAGTTTTAGGCAAACCAAGCACAAAATCCATACTAATATCTTCCCATGGTTGATATGGAATGGGAAGTGGCATATATAGACCATGAGATTGAGCTTTAGACTTAGCTTTGTGGCATGTAGAGCATCGATTGGTGTAGCGTGAGACATCTCGAAACATATTTGGCCAAAAATAGTTCTTGGAGAGCGTGGCGAATGTCTTGTCGCGTCCGAAGTGGTCGATGAGTCCTCCACCGTGAGCCTCTTGCAAAAGCAACAAACGAAGAGAAGACTCGGGGATACAAAGTTTGTTAGCTCGCATAAGATAATCATCTTTCAAATAGTATCGCTCCCAAGTTTTGTGCGTTAGGCATTTGGCATATGGAATCGCAAATGAAGCATCATGCGCATACAAGTCTTTAATGTGTTCAAATCCTATAACATTCAACTCAAGTTGAGTAACCAACATGCACTTGCGGGACAGAGCGTCCGCCACAACATTTTCCTTACCTTTGATGTACTTGATAACATAATGAAAAGACTCAATGAACTCACTCCATTTAGCATGACGCTTATTCAATTTTGTTTGACCCTTAAGGTATTTAAGCGTTTCATGATCCGTATGGATGAAAAATTCACGAGGGCGAAGGTAATGTTCCCACACATGCAAGACTATCACTAAAGCATATAACTCTTTGTCATAGATGGGATAGTTAAGTTGCGCGCCGGAGAGTTTCTCACTAAAATATGCAATGGGTCGCTTCTCTTGCATTAACACGCCACCTATGCCATTACCACTAGCATCACAATGCACTTCAAAAGTTTTCTCAAAATTGGGTAAGGCTAGTAAAGGGGCATGAGTAAGCAAGTTCTTAAGCTCATGAAATGCGGCATCTTGAGAAGGACCCCAAATAAATGGTGCATTCTTCTTACTCAATGCGTGCAATGGTGATGCGATAGTGCTAAAACCCTTCACAAAGCGTCGATAAAATCCGGCTAAGCCAAGGAAACTACGCACTTGAAGCAAATTGGTTGGTTGTGGCCAAGTTTTAATAGCATCAATTTTAGTTTCATCGACTTGAACACCCTTAGAGGAGACTACAAAGCCCAAGAAAACAAGCTTGTCAACACCAAAAGTGCATTTTTCCATGTTAGCATAAAGGCGCTCATTTCTAAGAACTTGCAAGACTTCCCTAAGATGTATGACATGATCTTCAAGAGATTGGCTAAACACAAGAATATCGTGAAAGTAGACCACAACACAAATGCCAATTAATTTGCGAATAACGTAATGCATCACATGCATAAAAGTGCTAGGTGCTTGAGATAAACCCATAGGCATAACTAACCATTCATACAAGCCAAATTTAGTTTCGAAAGCCGTTTTCCATTCATTACCCTCTTGCAAGCGAATTTGATAGTAACCACTTTTGAGATCAATTTTGGAGAAAATAGTGGCTCCGCTAAGTTCATCTAGCATGTTATCAAGGCGTGGAATGGGATGGCGATATCTAACGGTGATAGCATTAATGGGACGACAATCGGAACACATGCGATAACTACCATCTTTCTTAGGCACAAGAATAACCGGAACGGCACATGGACTTACGGTTTCACGTACATACCCATTCTCCATGAGATGTTGCACTTGCCTTTGAATCTCGTTGGTCTCGTCGGGGTTGACGCTGTAAGGTGCCTTGTTCGGTAGAGGTGCGCCGGGAATGAGGTCTATGCGGTTTTCGATTTCGCGAAGTGGAGGAAGTCCGGGAGGTAGCTCATCGGGAAAAATGTACTCGAATTCCTGCAATAGACGAGACAACACCAAAGGTAGATGTTGTGAAGTATTAGTCCGCACCACTTCATCTTTGCACACAAGCACAAGTGAAGTACGCTCGATGGGCTCTCACTCACATCCCTTATGTCTCTTTTGGTGGCTAAAAGCACTAAACCTTTCTTGTCACTCATCGTGGAGTCGCTCATTTTTGGCTTGTGGTGCTCACTCTCTTTGTGGTGGTTCACTCGCTCACTATTCTCTCCACGAGGACTCGATGCTTGTTTGTCGGCGATGACTTGACTTGGCGACATGGGTCGAAGCACAAATTCCTTGCCCTTCATCTTGAAGCTATAGTGATTGGTTTGTCCATTGTGGATGACGCCATGGTCGAATTGCCAAGGTCTTCCAAGGAGGTGATGGCACACGGACATGGGAACCACATCACACTCCAAGGTGTCTTCGTATGCACCAATCTTGAAGGACACTTGAGTGGTGTGCTCCACTTGAATGGTACCGGAGTCGCTTAACCATTGGACTTGTAGGGGCGAGGGTGCTTCTTCTTGAGCAATTATAGCTTGGAACATAGCTCTTCACTTGCCAAATTGTGGCAACTTCCGCCGTCGATGATGACCTTGACGGAACGTCCTTGGATACCCGCTTTGGTATGGAAGATATGGCAACGTTGGTTTTCGTCTTGTTGTTGGTGAAGTGTCAAGACCTTGGAAACAACAAGAGCGGGGCTCGAATCATTGTCACAAAAGACTTGATCGTCTTCATCTTCATTCACTTGTCGGTGCATGGACACGTGCTCAAGGGCTTCCATTTCTTCTTCGCTCATGGAGTCATAGGTGCCGTCTGCATTGGCGATCATGGTATGCCGTGTGGGGCACTCAAATGACTTGTGGCCTCGGCCTTTGCAAGTAAAGCACTTGATGTCACTTGTCTTGGCAGTAGCATCCGGTGGAGTTGTTGATGACGAAGCTCTTGGCTTGGTTTTACTTGTAGTAGTAGGACGACTCAAAGATGTAATTGGTTGCTTGGAGCTTGACTTGTCGCCGGTACTTGGTGTAGCTCGAGTCATTGGAGGAGGTGTCGTAGTCGTTGAAGCTTGAGTGTATGAGACGTAGGTCTTGGAAGAGTACCGGGAGTACTTGTAGTCCTCTTGCACTTTTCGCTCCGCCTTTGTGGCTTGATGCACTAGCTCGAGGAGGTTGGAGTACGGTTGAAAGTCCGCAATTTTCTTTATTTGATGGTTGAGACCATTCAAGAATCACGTCATAGTTTGTTCATCATCTTCCTTGATGTTGGCTCGTATCATGGCAACTTCCATTTCTTGATAGTATTCTTCAATCGACTTGGTGCCTTGCTTGAGGAGTTGGAGTCTCTTGAAGAGATCGCGGTTGTAATGTGTAGGCACAAAACGAGCTCTCATGACATCCTTCATTTGATTCCAAGTGGCGATGGGTGGCTCGCCCTTCTCTTGACGCCTTGCGATCACTTGCTCCCACCAAATGAGAACATAGTCTTGGAACTCTAGAGATGCCATGGCGATCTTCTTTTCCTCATCATAATTGTGAAGATAGAATATCTTGTCAACCTTCAATGCCCATGAGAGATATTCTTTGGGATCGTTGCCTCCGTTGAACTTGGGCATGGTGAACTTGAGCTTGCCAAAGCGTTGTTCTTCATTTTGTTGGGGGCGATCGCGATGTCGCTCTTGTTGTCATGGAGGCTCTTCTAGCTCTTGCTCTTCATGCTCCTCATGATTGACTTGACGTCGAGGATGTGGGATACGTGCACGGTTCCTCATTTCTTGGCGCTCTTCAAGATGTGCGGCTTCATCTTGTCTCTCTCGTCGGAGGGCCTCTTCCTGTTGACGCACTTGGCGGTTGCACTCGTCGACGGCGCGAATTGCTTTGCGTAGGGCACGTTGAGCTTCAAGTGCTTGCTCCTCACGACGTTGTCGTTCTTGTTGTAGAGCGTCGCCGTCTTGGTTTTCTTGACGTTGGCGTTGAGGAACTTGATCTTGGTCCATGGCGCCTTGTGCTTGATGATGTTGTCGTTCGCGCTCTCGAAGGCGGTCTTGCAAACCATTGACCTGGAATGGGTTGTGTGGAGCTTGATGGTCTTCATGTTCTTGATGACGATGTGATCGTGGTCGAGGAAGACTTGCATCCGAAGACGTGTCCGAAGAGTGTCAGCTTGAGTGGCGCCGTCGTGATCCTGAAGTGGACGAAGTGGAAGATGCCCGGTTGACCATCATGGTATGGAACTCTTCCATTTGAGATGATTGCTTGTCATCGAGGGTTTGTCGAAAGTCGGAGGTGAGTTGCTCAATGCGTTCGCCTAAAGCTTCACTTTCTTGATGTAATGCTCGTTGGACGCCGAATAGGTGATTCTTGGTGACGCAGTCGTTCGGTGCGTCATCTTGCTCAGCGAAGAGTGGATTGGTAGAAGTGCTTGGCCTATCCATGATTCTCAAACAAGTGTTAGTGGAAGAAAGGAACGAACTAGACCAATGTACCTTATCCAATGTTGAAGATGGATCGATGATCACCCAATATGGTATTATGGAAGTAGCACAATTGGTACCGGATCGTGTCAATCTCACACCTACACAAGTAAAGCTTTTGGAGTAGCTTGGTGAGGATAGTGGCACAAAATCTTTGCAATTGTTAGCAAGATATCAATAATGTAGAAAAAGATTCACAAATTCACAATCGAAACAAGTAGACCAATAGCAATGAGTGGCACACGGAAACACACACGGATAGATAAATGAGGTCGTGCAACCAAGGAATGAGCACAAAATGTGGAATCCACAGAAAACGCTTGTGTTGCACAGCACTAGAGAGACTCCAGCATGATTGCTCAATAGGCGGATACGAACTTGTGCACAACCTATTAGAGATAAAACGTATCGACTTTCTATCTCAAGTATGATTCCCGGTGAACTCGGTCACGATGATCCAAGATGAACAAATATGCTATGCAATGTGGCGATGCTATGGCTATTGCTTACAAGCTTGTTGTTGCTCTTTTTCTTTTTTGCTTAAAAGCTTTTCTCTCTCTTGATATTTTCCTTAGGCCACTTATGCGAAAAGATCTTATGAAGATTGCAATTATGTATATGCGGGAACAATTTATAACACAAGAGATGATACGATGATGTATGCACGCTATGATAGCTATGCGGAATGTGTATCACTAAAGTGCACAAGTAGCGTTGCCCGGCAATACTCAAATGGCTAGTCTCGTAGGAAAGTGACGCAAAAGATGGTCTCGGGGTTAACAATGCAATGGCAAGGGAGAACAAGTTGTCGTCGATGTTACCATCCTTTCTTACGGTTGTGGTGTCAAAATGATGAAGTGGTCATTGTCGATGTCGTGGCGAAATTGAGCGGCGGTGTTGTCGATGACGAGCCATCCCTAATTAGCCGAAACGCGTTAGGAAACGGAAGACCGCAACTCAAAATCTCAATGGAAAAAGTCAAATGGTGTTAGCGGAAAGCGGTGGTAAGGCTTTGGGTGTCAAGGGGTTTGCGGAAGTGCGATGGTGGGGCTCGGAAATATCTATGCGAAAGTGGAGGCGGTGGCTGAAATTTTCTGTCGAAAATCAGTTTTGACAGTGGAAGCCAGATTATCTGGGTCGGGGTCCGGTGGATCCGGGCGATGTTCGGATGATCTGGGTGTCAGTCCGGATGATCCGGGCAGGTCGTCTGCTCAGCTATGAGCTCGGGAAGAACTCCAAATCGGGAAGAAAAAGAAAAATTGAGGCGATTTTGGGGTGGGTTTCGAGGTGGAGATGGTGGGGAATGCTAGATCCACTTGCAACACAACGAATCCACGGATCAAAATCAACAAAACATCATCAAACCAACAAATTACAAAAAATTTGGTATGGCTATTTTTGTGGAGAATTTTTGAAATTGGGCAAAAACAACAAAATTGGGGCTAGAAAGTGGAGGGGAAGAACTCCAAGGTGTGAATCAACGTGGCTCTGATACCAAGATGATGTAGGGTGAGACCCTATGGTGATGATCTTTTCACACTTGGAGGGGGAAAAGGGCAAATTGAGAGAAGAACACAAGAACAAAACACTCAATTGACACAAATCCAATCACACATGTGCTAAATCCGCATACACATAAGGGATACAAAGGTCTAAATCCAACACAAAAAGAAAACAAGGGTAGCTAGTTCATCCCAATCCAAGAGGAATTGAGGTCTTGATATCCAAGAGGATCTTCCCACAAGGGGTCTTGAATCCACTAGGGGATCTTCTCACATGGAGGCCTTGATCTCCATGGGAGTAGGTAGTGGATGAGCAAAACTCAATCTCTAATCTGAGCTATCACTTTGCTAACCGAAAACGTGGGTGGAGGAGGAGTTTATATAGTCTAGGGGTATGGAGAGTTACATGGGCCTCGACCCAAGTCACACACGCAGGCGGGGTCCGGATGATCTGGGTGCCCGTCCGGATCGACCGGACGTGTCGTAGCGGCCGTAGTCGGCCCGGATGTCCGGGTCATCGTCCGGATGTCCGGGTGGGTCTGGATGATCCGGATGGACCCGGCTTCGTCGAGGAGTCTGCTGTACATTTGGTCGCAGGGGCCGGATCGTCCGGCTGGGGGTCCGGATCGTCCGGGCTTGGTCCGGATCGTCCGGGTGGGGGTCCGGATGATCCGGGCAAGTCGTGCATTGCTCCATTCCTTCTCCGTCTTCGCGTTCTCCTCCTTCCATAGTTCGGCCTTGCTCCTTAGCTTCTTCGTGGCTGGTTCCTTGGTACCTGAGTATGCAAAGTGTCTCTGCTTGAGGTAGCAGCCATGTCTCATGTGATTCGAAAGGGAGTTGCGAGAGGAGAGATGTCACCTCGATCTCGATGGCTCTTGCAAGGGGCTCTTGTCATCGGTCCACTTGGTGCCTTGGGTGGTGATGCCATGTCCATGGGGATGACCGAAGGATGCTCCGCATCAAGTTGGTTGGCTGCTCTAGAGAGAGATTAACACTTGTCATTTGAGAGCAACCCTTCCTCTGATGACTTTGTGAGAACCCAAGTGAGGAAAAACCCAACCAGAGCCAAAGTGATTGAGCATCACTGAAGAAGTTGATCTGTGTGATCCGACGCCTATTACCTTTGAAGACTGTCATTCTTCTAGACGGTTAGGAGTCATGTTCTGAGCACCCATGAGTAATTGTGGCGTGCTGGTGAACAAGTCTGTGAAGGTTTTGGAAGTCTACCTTGAAGACTTACAACGAGTGATTGGGCGAGGACTAAGTGACCTTAGCTCAAGAGGAATACTGTGAGGATTAAGTGTCCTCTGAGGTAAAACTCAGCTGCCTCAACCAGATGTACAGTTGATACATCAACTAGAACTAGTCTACCAAATCGATGTGTCTTCACCAAGCCTACCTGGTTTCAAATTCCTCACCCTTTACCTTTACGCAATTCCGCTACTGAAGAACTTGTGTTTTACATTTCTGAAGAATTTGAACTAAAGACTTTCATCATGCTATTTTTCATTTCTTCAGTTCATCTTCCTCATGCATGCCTGCTTGTATGATCACATGTTCTTCACTTGTATGTATTTCATATGCATGCTATCTGTATCTGTGTTGATCTAGTTTCACCTCTGTTTCCATTTCTTCACTCTGATTTTTGTCAAAGTCTTTGGAGTTTGACGAATTTCTAAAAATCTCCCATTCACCCCCCTCTGGGAGTTATCCTGCGCTTTCAATTGGTATCAGAGCAAGGTACTCCCTTGTTCTGTGTGATTTTGGTTTAACCACCTGGAGTTTTAGTTATGTCGACCGCAGGAATGATCAAGGTATCCGCTTCGTGCCCCATCTTCGATGGCACGGACTATCCCTACTGGAAGAAGAAGATGCGCATGCATCTCAAGGCAATTGACAAGGATCTCTGATTCGTCATCGAGAATGGAGTGCCTACCGTGGCTCCAAGCATCAACGCCACTAATGTGAAGAGATTCAAGCAACTCGACTCTCAAGCGAAGAATATCTTATGTGTACATCTAAACAAAGGACAATATGGCAGAGTGAGTGCTTTGGAAACTTCGAAGCTTATATGGGATAGGCTTTCCAAGGTCAACGAGGGGGTCTCCACTCAACGTGACTCCCGAGTTGATGTTCTTCCTAATCTCTTCAATCGCTTCAAGAGGCTCGACAATGAGAATGTGCAGCAAACCTTCGACCGCCTTACTGATATCTCCAATGAGCTTCAGGCTCTTGGTGCTGCTGACATCACCGATCATGAGGTGGTGAAGAAATTGCTGAGGTCCCTGGACAGTTCCTTTGACACCTTGGCTCTGATGATTCAAGAGCGCCCTGATTACAAGTCACTTGACCCGGCTGATATTCTTGAAAAGCTCAATACTCATGAATTTGAGCAAGCAGAGAAGAGAGATATGTATGGTCCCAGCTATGGACGTCCTCCCGCTCTGAAGGCAAAAGCAAAAGCCAAGGCAATTTCTTCATCTGAAGAAGAAGAGGAATATGAGAGCAGTTCTGATGGCGCTGAGGAAATTGGCAGAGAACTGGCAATTCTTGTGAAGAAGTTCCAGAAGTTTTCCAAGAAAAATCGCTTTGAAAAGTCTTCAAAGTATGACTCGAAGAACACTGGAGAAGCGTCTGCTCGAGACTACAACAAGAGAACTTTTCACAAATGCAAGAAGCCAGGCAACTACATCGCCGACTGCCCTCTCTGGCTAAAGAAGAATAATAATAAGAAGAAGAAGAGCAGGGATGATGACTCTGATGGCAAAAAGAAGAAATCCTCAAAGTCTTCATCAAAATCTTCATCACGCAAGAAAGGCAGTTCCAGCAGAGCTGTCATCCTTCAAATTAATTCCATAGGTAGCTCTCATAATGGATTCATATGGTGGTTTAATCCTCTTCCTTGGGAAGTGTTCCATTCCTTTCTTTAGTGGAAATTTGAACCTTATATTTCCTTCTTTCATGTCAATAATAGCACCTATGGTTCGTAGGAAAGGCCTACCAAGTATAATAGGACAAGACGGGTTGCATTCAATATCTAGCACAATAAAATCCATGGGCACATAATTTCTATTTGCCATAATAAGAATATCATTAATCCTACCTAATGGTTTCTTAATAGTTGAATCCGCTAAATGCAAGTTAAGGGAACATTCATCCATATCGGTGAGACCTAGCACACCACATAAATATTTTGGTATGGTAGAGATGCTAGCACCTAGATCACACAAAGCATTACATTCGTAATCTTTAATCTTTAATTTTATAGTTGGTTCCCATTCATCATGTAATTTTCTTGGTATGGATACTTCCAATTCTAGCTTTTCTTCATGAGTTTTAATCATTGCTTCTACAATATGTTTAGTAAAAGGTTTATTTTGTTCGTAAGCATTAGGTGAATTCATCATGGATTGCAACAAGGAAATACATTCAATCAAAGAGCAATTATCATAATTAAAGTCCTTGTAATCCAAAGTACTGGGCACATTGCTATTTAAAGTCTTGACTCTTCAAACCCACTTTTAATGTTTTTATCATTAAGATTATCACCCTCCGAACAATTGGGACGCCTTCTAGCTAAAGTTGACTCATCTCTAGTCCCTTTATCATCAATTTTTATATTACTAAACAAAGATTCAATAGGTGTTACACTAATCATTTTAATATCTTCATCATGATTATGATGAAAACCGGGTGGAATCGCTTTTTTCTAGGAATTCACGCTTAGCTCTAATCCTTGCGATTCTTTCTCTACTTTCATTCATGGTGACTTGGATAGACTTTAAGGTTTCAGTAGCATCCATTTTATGTGTCATAATTTTAATTTTAAAAGTTTCCACATCATGAGCAATTATATCCATGTTTCTAGCCATATCATCAACTCTATGTAGTTTTTCTTCTACCATGGCATTGGTTTTTTTTTTGAAAACTAATAAATTCTTTAATGCTGTTCTCAAGTTCAGTAGGTATCCTATTATTATTATTATTATTATTATTATTATTATATGAATTACCATAGGAATTACCATAATTATTAGAGGGATTACCGGGATATGGTCTAGGATTGAAATTCACTCTATAAGCATTGTTGTTGAAATTATTTCTACCGACAAAATTCACATCAATAGAATCATTATTTTTCTCAATCAAAGTAGATATTGGCACATCATTCGGATCAACATGAGCATTCTTACTAGTAAGCATATTCATAAGAGCATCCATTTTATCACTCAAAGTAGAAACTTCTTCAATAGAGTTTACCTTCTTACCAGTTGCAGCTCGTTCGGTGTGCCATTGAGAATAATTTGTCATCATATTATCAAGAAGCTTTGTTGCCTCTCCTAATGTAATTCCCATAAAGGTGCCACCTGCAGCAGAGTCTAGAAGATTTATCGACACAAAGTTTAGTCTCGCATATTTTTTTTGTATTATCATCCATAAGCTTAACCATGAGTGGGACAATTTTTAATCATCAATTTTATTCTCTCCCAAGATTGTGCAACATGTTCTTGCTCAAGTTGCTTAAAATTCATTATTTGATTTCTAAGATAAAAAATCTTAGCGGGAGGAAAATACTTGGCAATAAAAGCATCCTTACATTTATCCCATGAATCAATACTATTGCGAGGTAAGGATGAAAACCAATTTTTAGCATGATCTCTAAGTGAGAAAGGAAATAATTTCAACTTAACAATATCATTATCCACATCTTTTTTCTTTTGCATATCACACAATTCAACGAAAGTATTAAGATGGGATGCAACACTTTCATTACGGTTTCCAGCAAATTGATCTTTCATAATAAGATTTAGCAATGCAACATTAATATCATATGACTCCGCACTAGTGACGGGAGGATCAATTGGATTACTAATAAAATCATTATTATTAGTATTTGAGAAATCACAGAACTTAGTGTTTTCTTGAGACATAGTGACAATTCAAACAAGCTAGCAAACAAGCAAAGTAAAAAAAAATTGTATTTTTTTACTTTTTTACCGAGAATAAATAAAGGCAAATAAAAAGATAAAACAAATAAATGATAAGTTGTGTGAAGGGACCTATAGGAATTTGATGATGTTTCCCCGGCAACGGCACCAGAAATTCTTTCTGCTACTTGTGAGCTGCGTTGGGATTTTCCCCTAAGAGGAAGGGTGAAGCAATATAGTAGCGGATAGTATTTCCCTCAGTGAGAACCAAGGTTATCGAACCAATAGGAGAACTAAGCAAATCCTAGTCAAACAACACCTGCACACAAACAGACAAGTACTTGCACCCAACGCGGGCAAGAGGGTTGTCAATCCCCTTGTACTCGTTATTTGCAAGGCTCAAAACTGGTAGTGGTAGAAGTATAAATTGCAAAGTAAACTAATTGCAGCGAGGTAATTTAGGTTTTAGTAATATGATAAAAGGTAGACCCGGGGGCCATAGTTTTCACTAGAAGCTTCTCTCTCGGAAAATAGCATACGGTGGGTAAACAAATTACTGTTGGGCAATTGATAGAAAAGCGCATAGTTATGTTGTTATTCATGGCAATGATCATGTATATAGGCATCACATCCATCACAAGTAGACCGACTCCTGCCTACATCTACTACTATTACTCCACCAATCGACAGCTATCCAGCATGCATCTATGGTATTAAGTTCATAACAAACAGAGTAACGCTTTAAGCAAGATGACATGATGTAGACAGAATAAACTCAAGCAATATGAATAAACCCCGTTATTTTATCCTTAATGGCAACAATACGAATACGTGCCTTGCTACCCCTTCTATCACGAGGTGAGGACACCGCAAGATTGAACCCATTACAAGGCACCTCTCCTGCCGAAGATAAATCAATATAGTTGGCCAAACCAAACGGATAGATCGGAGAGAAATACAAAGCTATACAATCATGCATAATAAAGTTCAAAAAATACTCAATTACTTTCAATGAATAATCTGATCATAAACCCACAATTCTTCGGATCCCAACAAACACACCGCAAAAGAAGATTACATCGGATAGAACTCCATGGAGATCATGGAGAATTTTGTATTGAAGATCAAAGAGAGAGAAGAAGACATCTAGGTACTAGCTATGGACCCGTAGGTCTGTGGTAAACTACTCACACATCATCGGAAGGGCATCAAGGTTGATGTAGAAGCCCTCCATGATCGATTCCCCATCCGGCAAATCGCCGGAAAAGGCCTCCAGATGGGATCGCGGAAGAACAAAAGCTTGCGGCGACGGAAAAGTTATTTCGGGTGGCTCTCTGTTGGTTTTGGAATATTTGGGAATTTTTAGCAGTGGAATTAGGTTAAATGGAGTTGCGTGGGACCCATGAGCTTGGGTGGCGGGGCGCACCACGTGAGTTCGTGGCTCTCCCATACGTCTTCTAGCCTCCTCCCAAAACTTCCAGGGTCCCTTCTGGTCCAAAAAATCATTTTAAGGTTTTATTCCGTTTGGACTTCGTTTGGTACAAATTTCCTGAAAAACCAAAAACAGGGAAAAACAGCAACTGGCACTGGCACTAGGTTACTAGGTTAGTTCCTAAAAAATGATACAAAATTGCATATAAAGTATCCAAGATTGATAATATAATAGCATGAAACAATAAAAAATTATAGATACGTTGGAGACGTATCCACCGGTATGGCCCACAGTCCATGGGCCAGGCTCATGGCCCGCCGATCACTAGAAGGAAGGACAACCAAGGCCACGAACCTCAGCGTGATCAAGATAGAAACTTCCGACGACTTGGCGGGTACTTCAAGGATTGCTCTGTAGCCGACGTATTGACAACCGACCATGTGTATAACCTAGGTACCCCTGGTGCATATATAAGCCGAGGTGATGAGGACATCACTACCACGGTTACAACCACAACTCCTGCTGTTACACATATGGGACCAATTACTAGAGCTCGCACATGCCAAATAAATTATCAGGTATTTTTGTTTCTTGGTAATGATCCTAATGTTCATGAGAATATGATGCTGCCTAAATTGGATACATTTGTTTTGCTTACAAATGAAGGGCCCAACATGGACAAGAAGGATGAACATTGGAGCATGATCAAGCATGGAGAGGATGGCGTGCGCAAGGGGAACAAGAACGGAGTTTCCAGTGGAGTTTTCAGCATTTTGGAGCCACCATGATGACATACAAGGACATGGACGAAATATACAAGATGGTCATTCATTAATTTCGTCCATAGCTTAATATTGGTGCCGCGCCACCTTATTTTTGGGCCAGACCCAAGTAATTTCGAAATACACTTAATAGGCAGTTTTCAGAGTCCATATTAATAGGGAAAATGACTTAGGACAGAATTTAATCCCACCTTGCCAAGGGTGGATGAAATTCCCCTCTGTCTCCCTATAAATACAGCCATTAGGGCGTCGTTTTAGACTTGGGTTTTGTTTAGATTAAAGTTCGCCATAGCTGCAACTTCACGTCCTTCATTTGTGTTCTACGACCAGACCAAGACGTCATAGAACCCCACTTTCATTAATAAAGCTTTCCTCTTATATTCGTGACATTCAGATTGCTATTTCAGTTTCTTGCTTGTTCTTCGTTTGCGTGCAGGAAATAGACCTTCGTGGTCAGGTTGATCGTGCTCCGGCGTGGTCAATAACCTCTCGAAGTTGGTTTAGCGATTGCTAAGGCGCGCCGTCCTTGCCCGTTTGTAGTCGGATCATCAAAGTCTACTCCACCGAAAATGATAGCCACCATCTCATCAAAAGATGGGACACCTTTGCCTCTATCAAGTGGTATGAGTTATCCAGGTTGCTCGGTGAGATTTTCCAGTTTTTCGTAGTTTAGATCGCATCGGTTCGTGATACCTACAGTCCACAAAAAATCCACAAAAAAATTTAGGTTCATATCCAAACCAATCTAAGCCTTTGCATAATCTTTTCAGTGTTTTTGCTTTGTTGAATTTGCGGTTGCATCATCGTGTCGAGTTGCTGGTCTTAGCGTCTAGTCCTTTAGCGTTTTGAGTTCTGTCAACAAGTTGTCACGCCGCCACACCATCTTCATCGTCGCTGCCATATACTCCCACCGCACCTTCATCATCGCCGCTGCCATATACCACCATTGCATCATCTTCATCGCCACTGCCATATACCACCACCGCACCATCTTCATCGCCGCTGCCATATACCACCACCGCACCATCTTCATCGCCGCTGCCATATATACCACCGCATATCCGCTACCAATCCGAGTCCACATATACCACCGCATATCCGCCACCAATCCGAGTCCATCACATATTCGGTTTCCTTGCGAGATCCATCTATCGCCAGATGTGTGTTGCCTTGTCTGAGTAGGTTTCGGATTTCATCAATCTTGCTCCGTCCGTAGAAGAGAGGTGATTTCCAGAAAAAATGAGTCCAAAAAAAGTTCCGTTCTAGTGTCTCGAAGAGTTCTGAAAACATCAAAAATTAATTTCGTGCCTATACTGCTGGGAAGCATTTTGAGACACTCACCATTATAGTGATTTTTCGCAAAAAAAGAGCGCAAAAAAATTCAGTGTGCTTCCCCTTGTTTATGTGCAGCGCTGTGATTTTGTTAGTGTTCTAGGCTCGCGTCTCTAGCACGGTCTAGCCTAGGACCAGCACAGTACCGTCGTTGAGCGTTTATTCAGCTTTGCATCTCTGAGTTGATTGTTGCTAATCTTTTTGCTACCATATATTAAGCCTTCCCAGCTCCACATATTATATATGTCGTGCGTTTGACACCACCTGGCAATCGCTCTATCCAAGCTTTGAGGCGTTTTGACTACAACGGTTGCCGCTCACCGCCTGCTGCTTGGTAAGAACTGGTAAGAATTTGAGATTCGCATGAGGGATTTGTGACTCTCCACCACTTCATATTAGTAGTCTGTAGGACATATTCTTGTGTGTTTCTATTGCTGATAACCATGGCATGATCACAAGAGAACCAGATCGACTGGGAGAACATGACGAAGAAGGAACTACATGATAAATTTCAACAAATGTTGGGTAAACAGGTACAAGACATGATGAGCAACTTTGGAAGGGCGCTGGAGAGGATAGATGGCATTGAGAAGACAATTGACACCAAGTTGGAGGCCAAGTTCAATGAAGTGCTCGCATGTCTACCACCACTTGCTACCCCTGCTGCACCGTTGCAACAACAACAACAACAACAAC
This sequence comes from Elymus sibiricus, assembly GCA_039707655.1. Lineage (NCBI taxonomy): Eukaryota > Viridiplantae > Streptophyta > Magnoliopsida > Poales > Poaceae > Elymus > Elymus sibiricus. The sequence continues at coordinate 163,442,095 of CM077664.1, forward strand.
AACAACAACAACCTCCATGTCAGTCCGATCATGTAGGGAGAGCGAAGCGTGTTCCTGTTGAGCAATCTGGTGCTACTGCTACTACTGTTGATGCTTCTGTGCCTCCTGCTGCTACTGTTGAGGAGAACGGTGATTACGAGGATGATTATGAGGATGAGGTTAATCCAAATCAGAACTACGTGCCACCCCCACAGGCACTAGGTCGTCCACGCATCTACAATCGCAACGGTAGGGCTGCACCACCACCTCAGGTACGAGATAATGACCATATCCCTAAACTGAAGTTGAATATTCCGCCATTTGAGGGTAGATATATTCCTGATGTATATCTTACTTGGGAGTTAGAAACTGAACAACGTTTTACATGCTTACAATATCGCGAGGATAGACGTGTTGCTACTGCTGTTTGTGCATTCACTAGTTTTGCTTGTGTTTGATGGTCTGAACATTGTAGATTATATCATGATAATATCCCAACTACTTGGGCTGCTTTGAAAAATGCTATGCGTACTCATTGGGTTCCACCATATTATCAACGTGAATTACTTCAAAATTTGCAGCGTTTAAGACAAGGAAAAAATTATGTAGAAGAATATTATCAGGAATTACAAACTGGCATGATTAGATGTGGTATTGTTGAGGATAATGAAGCTATGCTTGCACGTTTTATGGGTGGGTTAAACAGAGAAATTCAAACCATCTTAGAGTATAAGGATTATAACACTATCACTCATTTATTCAATCTTGCTTGCAAAGTTGAACGTGAAGTGCAGGATCGACACACATTGGCGCGAACTATTTTTTTTGCAGGTCGATCATCATCATGGACACCACGTGCATCCTCTACTTCCACACGTTCTGTTGCACCGGTGCCTCCTTTAGCTGCCAACTCCAACCATGATACAAGAAAACAGGCACCACCACCACCATCCGCCAAGAGCACACCTTCCGAGCCTGCACAGAGCTCTTCTTCATCCATGGCATCAACAGGGAAAACCCATGATATTATTTGTCGTCGTTGCAAGGGTGGAGGTCATTATGCGAGAGAATGCCCATCCAAGCATGTGATGATTGCTACCGAGGATGGTGGGTATGAGTCCGCTAGTGATTATGATGAGGAGACTTTGGCTCTTATTGCAAGTGAAGAACACGGTGGAGATGATTCTGAACAACAGACGCAATACATGGCTGTTGAAGATGCTGAAAGGTATGAAAGTTTAGTTGCTCAATGTGCTTTGAGTGTGCAGGTAACACAGGCTGAGCAAAATCAGAGGCATAATTTGTTTCATACAAAGGGAGTTGTGAAGGAACGTTATGTTCGCGTCATCATAGATGGAGGGAGTTGCAACATCTTGGCTAGCATGGAGATGGTGGAGAAGCTGTCTCTCACCACACGACCACATCCCCATCCTTACTACATACAATGGTTCAACAACAACGGCAAGGTTAAGGTAACAAGTACTGTTCTTGTGCATTTTAGTATCGCTACATATGCTGATTATGTTGATTGTGATGTGGTACCCATGCAAGCATGCTCCCTATTACTTGGTAGACCATGGCAATTCGATAAAAATTATGTACACCATGGTAGAAACAATCAGTATACTATTGTTCATAAAGACAAACATATTACTTTGCTTCCTATGACTCTTGAACACATTTTGAACGATGACCTTACTAGAGCTAGTAAAGCAAAACAGGAGCAAAACAAGAGTGAAAATCAGATTGTGGCAAAAGAATTTGAGCAACAAATGAATCCTAATAACAAACCATCATCTCATGTTGCCTCTGAAATTAAATTGAAAAGTGGATGTTTGCTTGCCACCAAATCTGATATTGATGATCTAGATTTCAGCAAATCTATTTGCTATGCTTTTGTGTGCAAAGAGGCATTGTTTTCATTTGAGGACGTGCCACCCTCTTTGCCTCCTGCTATCACTAACATTCTGCAGGAGTTCGTTTACGTCTTTCCACAAGGTGTGCCACCGGAATTACCACCTATTCGAGGGATTGAGCATCAGATTGACTTAATTCCCGGTGCATCACTACCCAACCGTGCGCCATACCGTACCAATCCATAGGATACGAAGGAGATTATGCGTCAAGTATAGGAGCTGCTCGACAAAGGTTATATACGCGAATATCTTAGTCCTTGTGCTGTTCCTATTATACTAGTGCCAAAAAAGGATGGTACATCGCGTAGGTGTGTTGATTGTAGAGGCATTAATAATATTACCAATCGATATCGTCATCCTATTCCTAGGCTAGATGATCTGCTTGATGAATTAAGTGGATCGACTATTTTCTCCAAAGTTGATTTGCGTAGTGGATACCATCAAATTCGTATGAAATTGGGAGATGAATGGAAAATAGCATTTAAAACTAAATTTGGCTTATATGAGTGGTTAGTCATGCCTTTTGGGTTAACTAATGCACCTAGTACTTTCATGAGATTAATGAACGAGGTTTTACGTGCTTTCATTGGACGATTTGTGGTAGTCTATTTTGATGATATACTAATTTATAGCAGATCTTTGGAGGAACATTTGGAACATTTACGTGCTGTTTTTACTGCGCTACGTTATGCACGTTTGTTTGGTAACCTGGGGAAGTGCACCTTTTGCACCGACTGAGTATCTTTTCATGGCTATGTTGTTACTCCACCGGGAATTGAAGTTGATAAAGCCAAGATTGAAGCTATTGAGAATTGGCCGCAGCCCAAAACGGTCACACAAGTGAGGAGTTTTCTTGGCCTCGCTGGTTTCTATAGGCATTTTGTGATAGATTTCAGCACCATTGCTGCACCTCTCAATGATCTTACAAAGAAGGATGTGCCTTTTGTTTGGGGTACCCCCCAGGAAGAAGCCTTCACTGTATTGAAAGATAGGTTGACACATGCTCCTTTACTCCAACTTCCTGATTTTAGTAAGACTTTTGAGCTTGAATGTGATGCTAGTGGAATTGGATTAGGAGGTGTGTTATTACAAGATGGTAAACCTATTGCATACTTTTCTAAAAAATTGAGTGGGCCTAGTCTGAACTATTCTACTTGTGACAAAGAATTATATGCTCTTGTTCGGACTTTAGAAACATGGCAACATTATTTATGGCCCAAAGAATTTGTTATACATTCTGATCATGAATCTTTGAAACACATTAAAAGTCAAGCAAAACTGAACCGTAGACATGCTAAATGGGTTGAATTCATTGAGACTTTCCCTTATGTCATTAAACACAAGAAGGGTAAAGAAAATGTTATTGCTGATGCATTGTCTCGTCGCTATACTATGCTTTCACAACTTGACTTTAAAATATTTGATTTGGAGGCCATCAAAGATCAATATGTGCATGATGCTGAATTTAAAGATGTACTGCAGAATTGTAATGAAGGAAGAACATGGAACAAGTTCGTCATTAATGATGGATTTGTGTTCCGTGCTAACAAGCTATGCATTCCAACTAGCTCCATTCGTCTTTTGTTGTTGTAGGAGGCGCATGAGTTAACTAAGGAAAACATTGAGCGTATGAATGCTAAATACAAACTTGTTGGCGATAAGGGTAGAAGACATATTGTGTTTGAACTAGGAGATCTTGTTTGGTTACATTTACGCAAAGATAGGTGTCGGTGTATGAAAACATGGGCGTCATCATACCCTGACTTATGCACAGACGGTTGCAGCCTTCCCTGGCGGCAAGGGCTTGCTGGAGGATTGCTTCTGTCAAGACTCAAGATTAGAGCCAACAAGACCAAGACGAAGAACTCGAGGCAGGTTATCGAGAAGTACTAAGCTAGTACTGAAGATCAAGATTACCCTTGCCGGTAAGCTTCGCACCGGCAAGGTGGGAGACTTGCAAGGTGAAGGCCCGGCAAAGCTCCGTGCCAGCAGGCTCTCTTCTATCTTACTACTACTCCACCTCATCATCAGCTAGATAAGCACGTATTGATAGGTGTCGAGCAGGCAGGCAGTCAAGCATAGCTGGACAGGGCACGTGTCAGCAGGCCACCCAAAGGTTAACTTTAATGACACCCATCCCTAGGTCGTGTCAAGATAACAGAAGGGCCTGTGGACAGGTGGTGCAAAACCTTTGCCTGAACTCGCCTCCCCAGCGTAGCACCTAACGGTGCATTTAATGCATTTGTTCTACCCCGTTAGAGATAGACTTGATGACAGTGCAATCACTGTTCATACCCTGTAATGACCATCTTAGCCACCGTGGTAACCCCTTGGCCTATAAAAGGAGGCCCACGGCTACTGTTAGAACGGTCGACCCTTAGCTCAATTACGCATATCCGCTACATTTCCCATGCACCTTGCCGGAAATGTCGCGCTCCCTTGTACGTTGAGCTCAAACACAATCAAACCACCAAAAGCAGGAGTGGGGTTTTATGCTCAAAGCGGCCCGAACCTGGATAAATCGCTGTGCATTCTTGCATCTACCAATCCTGCTCTTTGTACACGTTGATTCCCGTAGCCAAACTGCAAAGGGATCGTTTAGATCCCATAGATCGTCCTTCTCCACGACATCTTTGGCGCGCCAGGCAGGGGATCGTGTGTTACGAATCAGTGTTGGTAGTGTGAGTACCAGCCCCATCACCTTCATCGATGGCACCCAAGAAGAAGAGTGTAGCCATGACGGCTCCCTCCACCTCCAAGCTTCTGTCGCAGACGTCCCCGGACGACGCAGGTGGCGCTGCCGGAGCAGGCGGAACAGGCGGTGCGGGTGTCCAGCATCCCCACCGTTCTGGCGATCATAGTCGCTACACTGGAGATGGCGCAGATGGCCAACTCCCAAGACGTTCTGGTGAGCACAGTCACCGTAGCAATACGGTTCGAACCGGTGCAAGCCAGGACCCAGTCGCCGCGACGTCCAAGGATGAAGTGGCAACGTCCAACAATGCTGCGGTAGGGCGTGTACCGCGACAATCGCAAGATGGGCGTGACACGCTCCCTCGCGGTGCTGGTGGCCCTGGGCGACGTCAAGCCGACCCTGAGCGTCGTCCCCACGATGTTCAGGCACCACCACCACCATGCCAACCCGTTGGTGAGCATGCGCCGCGGCAGCAGGTGTGTGGCGGAGTTCCTTCTGGCTCTGCCAGGAGTCGAACGCCGTCTCGTTCTATGCTTCCCGCAATGCCAACCACGGTGGCAAATGCCATGGCGTGGGTTCAAATGCTACTAAATTTCCCACCAACTCTTGACAAGATGGATGAATGGAGGGCCACCATTCAGAGTCTCGTCAGTTTTGCTGACCTCGGCAAGACACCGGAGGCGGGGCCTTCACGGTGACCACCCACGGCGCCGGCAGGACCAACTGGCTGCCGTGCCGGAGACGCTGCGCCAACGGTGCAGTCACCTCCGCGTCAGCAACCACCGCAGCGGCAAGCTCGTCGATCGGATGACCAGGACGTGGTGTCCATGGCGTCATCAGATCCGTGGGGTCGCCAAGATCAGCATCAAGTGCTCCAGGAGCGGCGCATCAAGGACGCCATACGACGATCGAGCGGCGCCGGGAAGCACGACGTCTATCAGACGACCGTGCCGAGCCGGCAGCAGACGCGCCTGCGCCAGGTTACCCTGGGTTCCTACCTTATGAGGTAGGCTGCCCAGTGTTTACTCGTGAGCTGCGGCAGGTTGTCTGGCCATCCACCCGTACCTTCAAGCCAGAGCTGCCCGATAAGTACGACGACAAGCTCAGTCCATCAGAGTTCCTTGGCATCTACACCATTGCGGTGCAGGCTGCCGGGGGGCGGGATGACAAGATACTGGCCAACTAATTCCCGTTGGCGCTCAAGCCCAACGTCAGGTCATGGTTGATGAACTTGCCAGATGGCTCCATTTCTTCTTGGTCGTATTTGTGCCATCACTTCTTTGGTGCTTACCAGGGTGGCCACAAGCTCCCTGGTCAGGCTAGCGATCTGCATGTGATACCCCAGAGAGATGGTGAACCCCTCCGCAAGTACATACAAAGGTTCAACCATGTGCACCACAACATTCTTGATGTTCATCCCGCAGCTGTTGTTGCCGCATTCCACACAAATGTGCACAATTGTAGAATGCGACCTGAGATGAACATCGAGAAGGTCAGAACCATCAATGAGCTATATGCATTGGCGGACAAGTGTGCACGTGCTGAATAGGGGAGGTGACTTCCCGGGGAGGATGCTGGTGCTGAAGTGGATTCTGAAGACGACGATGCATCAATCTTGAAGAAGAAAAGCCGGAACCGCAATCGCAAGCGGAAAGGCAAGGTTGTGTTAGCAGTTGAGGAGTCAGGGAATCCCGACAAGAAGCCAAAGGCTGAGAGCGGAAGCAAGGAGACTGCTGTCTGCACTTGCAGCCATGAGGCCACTACCGGAGAGAAGACCGATGGCCCATATTGCAAGATTCACCGTACCAAGGGCCACGATCTCCAGGAGTGCCGGCAAGTGGAGCAGCTTGCCGAAAAACAGAAACAAGAATACAAGAAGCGCGACAAGGAGAAGGGTCAAGATGGTGCCGGTGGATCCGGCAAGCAAAACCGTGGTGGCTGCGGAGGCTGCCGCGGCAAGGCCAAGCAGCCAAAGGAGAAGCCCGCTCAGGGCCAGAAGGGAGATGATGGTGCTGGGGACGAAGAGGAGTCCGACAATGAGTTCCAGAATGCAATGGACGCCATGTGTGTTGATGGAGGCGCATATTTGCACTCCTCGCATCAGCAACTGAAGCAATGGGTCCACGAAGTGAATGCAGCGGAGCCGGCAATGGAAGCGCAAAAGCCACTCAAGTGGTCGCACGCGCCCATCGTCTTTGACGCCGAGGATCACCCTGACCACACCACTGCGGTCGGGTGTTTGCCGTTGTTGGTTTCACCAACAATCCGCAACCTCAAAGTGACAAAGATGCTGGTTGACGGTGGAGCCGGCCTGAACTTGATCTCTCCTGATGTGATCAAGAGGCTATAGATCCCGGACAAGGATCTCGAGGAGACAGGCACTTTCCAAGGGATCAGTCCGGGGAGGAACAAACCAAAGGGCCAGGTTACATTGCTGGTCACGTTCGGCAGCGAGCTCAACTACAAGATGGAAAAGATTGTCTTTGATGTCGTCAAGATGCCGCTGTCGTATAATGGGATTCTAGGCCGCCCGGCGCTGGCAAAGTTTATGGCTGCGTCACACTATGTGTACAATGTCATCAAGATGCCAGGGCCGATGGGTGTTCTCACCATCAAGTCCAACCAGAAAGATGCAATCATCTGCACGGACAAACTCTATCGGGAGGCAGTGGCAGCATCTGCCGTGGAGGTATATGCTCCTGCCGGCAAAGGCGCAAAGCTTCGGGGGAGGGAAGAAGAAGAAGACCGGCAAGACCTCTGATAAGGACTCCGGGAAGCGTACCTTAGAGTGCAGTATGCCTGTTGAGGACATACCAGAGAGCTCTACCGGCAAGAGCAAGAAAGCAAAGTCCTCTGCACCGGCGACCAAGCAAGTCTCCACGAGGGAAGATGGGACGAGTGGCACTCTCTCCATAAGTGCCACTCTCAATGACAAATAGGAAAGCGCGCTCGTTGCCTTCCTACGAGCGAATGTCGATGTATTTGCTTGGCAAGCATCTGACATCCCCGGTGTTCCTAGGGAGGTGATTGAGCACCACCTTGCTATCTGTCCTCATGCGAGACCCATCAAGTAGAAGGTCAGAAAGCAAGCCATGGAGCGGCAAGAGTTTATTGCCGAAGAGATCAAGAAGTTGGAAGCAGCAGGCCTGGTCAGAGGAGTGCTACATCCCACGTGGTTGGCCAATCCAGTTGTGGTGCGTAAGGCGAATGGGAAATGGAGGCTTTGTATCGACTTCACTGATATAAATAAAGCTTGTCCAAAAGACCCTTTCCCTTTTCCATGCATCGACCAGATTGTGGACTCCACTGCCGGCTGCGAGTTACTCTCTTTTCTTGATGCCTATTCTGGTTATCATCAGATTTTTATGGCCAAGGAAGATGAGGAGAAAATGGCATTCATCACTCCGTGTGGCACGTATTGCTTTATACGTATGCCCTTCGGATTGAAGAGCGCCGGGGCAACATTTGCCAGAGCGGTTCAGATTGGTTTTGAGAACCAGTTGCACAAAAATGTCGAAGCCTACATGGATGATATTGTGGTCAAAACCAAGGACAAGTCAACACTAATCCAAGATTTGGAAGAAACATTTGCAAACTTGCGCAAACTCAACTTGAAGCTCAACCCTGAGAAGTGAGTGTTCGGCGTTCCGTCCAGCAAGCTTCTCGGGTTCTTTGTGTCTCAGAGGGGAATTGAAGCCAATCCCGACAAGATCAAAGCAATCGAGCAGATCGAAGCACCAAAACGCGTCAAGGACGGCAGGCGTCTTGCCGGCTGCGTTGCCGCACTTAGCAGGTTCAGCTCCAAATTGGCAGAGCGCGCCTTGCCATTTTTCAAAATATTGAAAAAGGCAGGCCCAATGATGTGGGCTCCGGAAGCGGAGGCCGCGCTCCAAGATTTAAAGGAGTACATGTCCTGTCCGCCAGTCTTAGTTGCGCCTAGGCCACAAGAGACGTTGTTGCTATACTTAGCGGCGACGAATCAAGTGGTTAGTGATGCACTTGTGGCTGAAAGAGAGGCCGATGAAGAGGAGGCAGCAGCTGCAGAGCCACAGGCCGACAAGCCAGAATCTTCTCCGGCAAGGTCAGGTGCCGACAGGTCTGAGATTGTGCAAGCAAGTGAGCCAGATCAACAAGTTGTGCAAAAGAAGAAGATGGAGCAGCGCCCGGTCTAATTTGTTAGCTCTCTCCTGCAAGGGGCTAGATCAAGGTATTCTGGTGTGCAGAAGTTGCTCTTCGGCCTTCTCATGGCCTCAAGGAAGCTGCACCACTACTTTCAAGCACACCAAGTCACCGTCATCACTCGCTTTCCTTTGCAACGTATTCCGAGAAATCTAGAAGCCACCGGCAGGATTGTGGAGTGGGTATTGGAGCTGTGAAGTTTTGACTTGAAGTTTGAGAGTACCTCAACAATTCAGAGCAGAGCCTTGGCGGAATTCATTGCAGAATGGACCCCAACGCAAGACGAGGAAATACAAGAGACCTCTCTCCCCGGCAAGGAAACTATTGATGATTGGATCATGTACTTTGACGGTGCTTTCACGCTGAAAGGCGCCGGTGCCGGCGTGCTGCTTATAGCACCCACCGGAGAGCACCGCAAGTACGTGGTTCAGATGCATTTTCCTAGGGAGCAGGCCACCAACAACACTGCTGAGTATGAGTGATTGCTTGTCGGCCTGTGCATTGCAATCGACCTTGGTATTCGAAAGATGATTATCATAGGCGACTCGCAGCTTGTGGTGAGACAGATTAATAAGGATTACCAGAGTCCCTTGATGGAGGCTTATGTTGATGAAGTGAGGAAGTTGGAAAAGCACTTTGACGGTCTACAAACGGAGCATGTTCCCTGTGCCCAGAATGAGATTGCCGATGACCTGTCGAAGCTTGCCGCCAAGAGATCTCCTGTGGAGCCAGGAACTTTTGTGCTACAACTGACTCAGCCATCCATTACACCATCAAGGCTGGTGAAGAAAAGAAAGCAAGACGTTGGTAGTTATTTTTCGGCTGAGCTGCTGGCAGCCGCCAAGAAAATAGATACCACCAACAAGATGCCCTTTGCCGGTGAGCCGCAGCCTCCGGCAAGCCAGGTCCTTGCCGTCGAAGCAAGCACTCCCGCAGAGGAAGAAGTGCATTTAGTCCTTGTCATCGAGCCACAAGCTCCGGCATGGGCGTAGCCAATCGTCCAATATCTTCAAACTGGAGAGCTTCCTGATGAGCAAGAAGAAGCAGAATGAGTAGCCCGTCAATCAAGAATGTACCAATTTGTTGACAACACTTTGTATAGGAAAAGACCAAATGGGGTGAAATTGAAGTGCATTTGCCGGGAAGATGGACAGAGGCTATTGGCAGAGATACATGAAGGAATGTGTGGCTCTCACATTGGGTCACGCGCGCTTGTCGGCAAGGCGTTCCATCAAGGATTTTACTGGCCGACAACCCTTCAAGACGCCTTGGCGGTGGTCATCAGATGCGAAGCATGCCAGTTCCACGCCAAGGACATCCACCAGCCAGCTCAAGCCCTTCAAACCATCCCTCTTTCCTGGCCTTTCTCAGTCTGGGGGCTCGACATCATTAGCCCCTTCCCCCGTGCTACCGGGGGCTTTGAATTCTTGTATGTTGCAATTGACAAGTTTACAAAGTGGCCTGAGGTAGAGCCGGTGAGAAAGGTGACAACACAGTCAGCTATCAAGTTCCTCAAAGGATTGGTTGCTCGTTTTGGCGTACCCAACAGGATCATCACCGACAACGGCACCCTGTTCATGAGCCGCGCCTTCACAACATACTGTCAAGAACTTGGAAACAAGATCTGATACACCTCTGTTGCTCATCCAAGGAGCAATGGACAGGTGGAGAGGGCAAATGCAGAAGTGCTGCGTGGTCTTAGCACCAGAAATTTTGACAAGCTGCACAAATCTGGAAGACGCTGGGTGGAAGAGTTGCCGGTGGTTCTTTGGTCACTCAGAACGACACCAAGTCGAGCCACTGGCCAGACGCCTTTCTCCCTTGTATATGGTGCAGAAGCGGTGCTCCTGCTACTTGTGAGCTGCATTGGGATTTCCCTGAAGAGGAGGGGGTGATGCAGTAAAGTAGAGATAAGTTTTTCCCTCAGTTATGAAACCAAGGTTATCAATCCAATAGGAGAATCATGCAACAACTCATTAACAGTACCTGCACACAAAATAACAAATCCTCGCACCCAACACGAACAAGGGGTTGTCAATCCCTTGGCCGTCAATTGCAAGTTTAAATTGTATGGTGATAGATAGATAGATTGAACAAAAATACAAAACAAAATAAATAAAGTAAAATTGCAGCAAGGTAATTTTAGGATTTTTAATATATGATAAAAGTAGACCCGGGGGCCATAGGTTTCACTAGAGGCTTCTCTCTTGAAAATAGCATACGGTGGGTAAACAAATTACTGTTGGGCAATTGATAGAAAAGCAAATAATCATGACGATATCCAAGGCAATGATCATGTATATAAGCATCACGTCCGAGACAAGTAGACCGACTCCTGCCTGCATCTACTACTATTACTCCACACATCGACCGCTATCCAGCATGCATCTAGAGTATTAAGTTCATAAAGAACGGAGTAACGCCTTAAGCAAGATGCCATGATGTAGACAAAGTAAACTCACGCATGAATAAACCCCATCTTTTTACCCTTGATAGCAATGATACATACGTGTCATGTCCCCTTCTGTCACTGGGATTGAGCACCGCAAGATCGAACCCATTACAAAGCACCTCTCCCATTGCAAGATAAATCAATCTAGTTGGCCAAACCAAATTAATAGACCGGAGAGAAATACAAAGCTATAACAATCATGCATAAAAGAGTTCAGAGGACACTCAAATAATATTCATGGATAATCTGATCATAAACTCACAATTCATCGGATCCCAACAAACACACCGCAAAAAGTGATTACATCGGATAGAACTCCAAGAACATCGAGGAGAACATTGTATTGAAGATCAAAAAGAGAGAAGAAGCCATCTACCTGCTAACTATGGACCCAAAGGTCTGTGGTGAAATACTCACGCATCATCGAAAGGGTAGCAAGGTTGATGTAGAGCCCCTCTGTGATCGAATCCCGCTCCGGCAGAGTGCCGGAAAAGGCCTCCAGATGGGATCTCTCGAGAATAGAAACTTGCGGCGGCGGAAAAAGTATTTCGTGGACTCCTCTGTTGGTTTCCCGATTTTTGAGAATTTATAGAGGTGGAATTAGGTCAAACGGGGCAGAGGTGGGCCCACGAGGCACCAGGGCACGCCACCCCCCTGGGGCGCGCCCTGATGGCTCGTGGCCACCTCCTGTGTCTTTTGGCCCTCTCCCGAAGCTTCTAGTGTCTCTTATGTCCAGAAAAAAATCTCCAAAAAGTTTCATGGCATTTGGACTTCGTTTGGTACTGATATTCTGAAAAACCAAAAACAGGCAAAAAATAGCAACTAGCACTGGGCACTAAGTTACTAGGTTAGTCCCAAAAAATGATATATAATTGCTTGTAAGTGTATATAAAACATCTAAGATTGATACTATAATAGTATGGAACAATCAAAAATTATAGATATGTTGGAGACGTATCAAGCATCCCCATGCTTTATTCCTGCTCGTCCTCGAGTAGGTAAATGATAAAAACAGATTTTTTGATGTGGAATGCTACCTATCATATTCATCATATGCTCTTTTCTTTTGTAGCATGGACATTTGGACTTGAATGATTTAAAGCAATAGTCTATAGTTTGACATGAAGATATAAATACTCAAGCATACTAACAAGCAACCATGTCTTTCAAAATATCAACGCTAAAGAAAGTTATCCCTAGCCCATTATGCTCAATCATTGAACCATTCATGAAACACACTCAATATTAGCTACACACAATGCACAAGTATGACAATAGTGCTCTCTAGTTGGTGCTTTGTAAGAGAAGATGAAGACTCAAAATAAAAATTAAAAATTGCATAAAAGTAAATAGATAGGCCCTTCGATGAGGGAAGCAGAGATTTGCAGAGGTGCCAGAGCTCAAAGCTTAAACTAGTGAGATAAAATTATTTTGAGAGGCATGCTTTTCCTGTCAACGAAAACGACCGAGAATTCCCAATATCTTCCATGCTAGACACATTATAGGCGGTTCCCAAACAGAAAATAAAGTTTATTTCTTTTCCACCATTCTTTCACAATCCATGGCAAGCCATATCCATGGGTGCCTTCCATACCAACACTTTCCAAGGAATTTATTATTATCATCATATTATTTATTTTTTTCATTTCGGAACTGGGCATCCCTAATTCCTTGCCACTTTCTCGTGCAATGACAAGTGAATAAACACTCATTGTGAGAATAACACACCTACCATGGAAAATATTGGGCACCCCCTGCCGTTTCATGAGCGGTACGGGCACACAAAACGGAAAGTTGTTTTGAAAAATTAGAGTTGGCACATGCAAATTTACTTGGAACGGCAAGGAAATACCGCATATAGGTAGGTATGGTGGACTCATTTGTCACAACTTGGGTTTAAGGAGTTGGATGCACAAGCAGTATTCCCGCTTAGTACAAATGAAGGCTAGCAAATATATTGAGAAGCGACCAACCAAAAAGCGAAAACGGTCATAAGCATGCATTGAACATAACTAACACTGAATAATGCACCATAAGTAGGATATAATTTCGTTGCATAACTATTGACTTTATGTGCATGTATAGGGAATCACAAACCTTAACACCAATATTCTTACTAAATCACAATTACTCACTAACATGACTCAAATATTATCATCTCCATATCACAAAACTATTGCAAGGAATCAAACTTATCATATCCAATGATCTTTCATGAAAGTTTTTATTATATCCCTCTTGAATATTCATCACTTTGGGACCAAATTCATATCTTGTGCAAATTACCATTACTATTATCAACTCTCAAAAGGATATAAGTGAAGCATGAGAGTGCAAATATTTCTTCAAAATTTAATCTTATCAACTCTCAAAATAATATAAGTGAAGCATGAGAGTTCAAATATTTCTACAAAATATAGCCACCGCCGAGCTCAAAAAGATTTCAGTGAAGCACTAGAGCAACTGCCTAGCTTAAAAGATTTAAGTGAAGCACATAGAGTATTCTAACAAATCATGATAAACGTGTGGCTCTCTCAAATAGGTGTGTCCAGCAAAGATGATTGTGACAAACTAAAAAGAAAACAAAGCAAAGACTCATATAATACAAGACGCTCCAAGCAAAACTCATGATATGTGACGAATAAAAATATAGCTCCAAGTAAAATTACCGATAGTTGGTAGAAGAAAGAGGGGATGCCTTCCGGGGCATCCCCAAGCTTAGTTGCTTGGGAGTCCTTTAATATTACCTTGGGGTGCCTTGGGCATCCCCAAGCTTAGGCTCTTGCCACTCCTTATTCCTTCATCCATCGTGATCTCACCCAAAACTTGAAAACTTCAATCACACAAAACTCAACAAAACCTTCGTGAGATCCGTTAGTATAACAAACAAATCTTTAACTTTAGGTATTGTAGTAAATTGATTCATTTTTAATATTGGCATAATTCTACTGTACTCCAACTTCTCCATGACTCATACCCCCCGATACGATCCATACATTCATCAAAATAAGCAAACTATGCAACAAAAACAGAATCTCTCTAAAACAGAACAGTCTGTAAAGATCTATTTAAAAGCTGTACTTCTGTCACTCCAAAAATTCTGAAAAATAAGGACAACGTGGGAAATTCATATATCAATAATGTGTAAAAATTTCAGATTTTTCTGACGCTCCAGTACAGAATTAAAATTCCAGCACTGGACACAAAACTTTCTGTTTTCCAAACAGCATCAATTATACTATCTTCCAAATCATCCCAAAGGCATTACTTGGCACAAACACTAATTAAAACATAAAAACACAATCATAACATTAGCATAATTGTGTGTACACAAGAAAACAGATACAAAAAGCAAAAACTTATTTTATTCATTGGGTTGCCACCCAACAAGCGCTATTGTTTTATGCCCCTAGCTAGGCATAATGCATAGTTTCAAGTATTGTCATCTTTGGTTTTAGTGATCTTTGTAGGAGTTTTCTCAAACCCAGGAGGCTCTTTACGCTTCCCATTATTCTCAGGAAATGAGGCAATTTTAAGGTCTAGAATATCCAATCACTTATTGCATAGAGTAATCAGAGTGTTCATGCGATTGAGGTTTCCACTAATATTTTTAAGAGGTTCGTTAGACTTCTGCAACTCAACCAAATTTTTCTGCATGTCACCCAATTTGTCTAGTATTTGAGCCCTCTCTTGAGTAAAAGCAAAACCCTTTTGTGGTGGTGGAATCCCCAATATACCCTCTATTATTTCATTGGCAATATTGGCCTCACTATCAATAAAATTCCCTTTTGCGGCAAAGTCCAAAAGTTATCTATGAGGCATGGTTAAACCTATATAGAAATTGCAAAGCAAAAATTTTAAATCCCCTTTTATAGAGCAAACATAGTAGGATTCCATTAACCTATACCAAGCATCCTTAAGATTTTCTCCTTGTTTCTGTTTGCAGTAAAGCACTTGAAAATCCGGTGACAAAGGAGGGATAGTTACACAAACCATGATGACAAGGTGAGCAAATCAAGCAAAAGGGCAAACAGAAAATATTTTTGTATTTTTGTAAAAAAAATTAGAAGTGGGGGAGATGAAAACGAGAGGCAAAGGCAAATAAAATAAATGCAAGGAGATGAAAGTTTATGTGTAGGTACTTGATAGATGTTGATGATGTCTCCCCGGCAACGGCGCCAGAAATTCTTCCTGCTACTTGTGAGCTGCGTTGGGATTTCCCCGAAGAGGAGGGGATGATGCAGTACAGTAGACATAAGTATTTTCCTCAGTTATGAAACCAAGGTTATCAATCCAGTAGGAGAATCACACAACAACTCGTTAACACTACCTGCACACAAAATAACAAATCCTCGCACCCAACGCGAACAAGGGGTTGTCAATCCCTTGGCGGTCAATTGCAAGATTAAATTGTATGGTGATAGATAGATAGATCGAACAAAAATACAAAATAAAATAAATAAAGTAAAATTGCAGCAAGGTATTTTAGGATTTTTAATATATGATAAAAGTAGACCCGGGGGCCATAGGTTTCACTAGAGGCTTCTCTCTTGAAAATAGCATACGGTGGGTAAAAAATTACTGTTGGGCAATTGATAGAAAAGCAAATAATCATGACGATATCCAAGGCAATGATCATGTATATAGGCATCACGTCCGAGACAAGTAGACCGACTCCTGCCTACATCTACTACTATTACTCCACACATCGACCGCTATCCAGCATGCATCTAGAGTATTAAGTTCATAAAGAACGGAGTAACGCCTTAAGCAAGATGACATGATGTACACAAAGTAAACTCACGTATGAATAAACCCCATCTTTTTACCCTTAATAGCAATGATACATACGTGTCATGTCCCCTTCTGTCACTGGGATTGAGCACCGCAAGATCGAACCCATTACAAAGCACCTCTCCCATTGCAAGATAAATCAATCTAGTTGGCCAAACCAAATTAATAGATCGGAGAGAAATACGAAGCTATAACAATCATGCATAAAAGAGTTCAGAGGAAACTCAAATAATATTCATGGATAATCTGATCATAAACTCACAATTCATCAGATCCCAACAAACACACCGCAAAAAGTGATTACATCGGATAGAACTCCAAGAACATCGAGGAGAACATTGTATTGAAGATCAAAAAGAGAGAAGAAGCCATCTAGTTACTAACTATGGACCCGAAGGTCTGTGGTAAACTACTCATGCATCATCGGAAGGGCAGCAAGGTTGATGTAGAGCCCCTCCGTGATCGAATCCCCCTCCGGCAGAGTGCCGGAAAAGGCCTCTAGATGGGATCTCTTGAGAACAGAAACTTGTGGCAGCGGAAAAAGTATTTCGTGGACTCCTCTATTGGTTTCTCGATTTTAGAGAATTTATAGAGGTGGAATTAGGTCAAACGGGGCAGAGGTGGGCCCACGAGGCACCAAGGTGCGCGACCCCCCTGGGGCGCGCCCTGGTGGCTCGTGGCCACCTCCTCTGTCTTCTGGCCCTCTCCCGAAGCTTCTAGTGTCTCTTATGTCCAGAAAAAAATCTCCAAAAAGTTTTGTGGCATTTGGACTTCGTTTGGTACTGATATTCTGAAAAACCAAAAACAAGCAAAAAACAGCAACTGACACTGGGCACTAAGTTAATAGGTTAGTCCCAAAAAATTATATATAATTGCTTGTAAGTGTATATAAAACATCCAAGATTGATACTATAATAGCATGGAACAATCAAAAATTATAGATACGTTGGAGACGTATCAGCTCCCCACAGAACTCAAATATGGGTCACCTCGAGTTTTGGCCTTCGACGAGGAGGATCAAGAAGAGCTACGGCAAGATGATGCCATGCTCCTTGAGGAGGATCGTTTCCGGGCTGCTGTCCGTGTCGCATGGTACCAACAAGCTCTGAGCCACTACCATAGCCGCAAAGTTAATGCCAGGAACCTTGAGGAAGGCGACCTTGTTCTTCGTCGGATTCAGTCTACGAAGGGCAAAAACAAGTTGACGTCGAAGTGGGAAGGCCCTTACCGGGTAGTACGAGTCACTAGGCCCAGCACAGTCCGCCTAGAGACCGAAGATGGCACCCCTGTGCTCAACTCATGGAACATTGAGCATCTTTGCAAGTTCTACCCATAAGGCGCTGTTCCCGGGCTGCCCGGCAACCTCTTTTGTACAAGCTTGCTGGCAAGGCATGTAACCCTTTGTACAGAGCCGGGCACAGACCCCGTGCGTAATGAATAAAAGCTAAGTGTTTCACAACTCTTTGTCAAACTACATATTTATTTATGTGTTGCAGGCAGTGTTGTGTTACATTTTACCTTGCATAAGATGATTAACGAACCGTCAAGGTTCCAGCCTCCTCTTTTCTCTTCTTTATTTTTCTTAAAAGGAAGGAAGTGTTCCTCGTGTGCAAATTTTGCCAGGGGGGGGGGGTGACGCTATGGATACGAAATGACGTTCAAGATATCATTTAGGACAAGAAGTACAACAAAGAAAAGCTAAGTTGCAAAACTTTGAAATAAAATTCTTTGTTTTAGTTGCTTTTCCTTGAACGATTTACGTCTTTGTGTGAAAAACCTACACGCGAAGGAACCTTGTCGGGATTGTTCACGCTCTTATTCCTGTTTCGAGTCCACTCAACAGTGTAACCTAGCCATTTCGAAACCAATGAGTGTACCTTGCCGGAAGGCGGCATTTCCGGCAAGCTGCTAAGGATCCGTCCTCAAGCGCTAGCTGCGAGTATGTGCGCACCGGCAAGTTTTTGGTTAGCGTAGGGAAAAAAACATACAAGGATCGAGTCATAAAAGGAACGGCATGCATTCATTCATCAAGATATGCAAGTCATGTTACATCAGAACGCAATGCAGATCTAACTTAAGATTAATTTGTCTTGTACAAGATCGCATTCAGGGCAAGGTGTGACTACAAGATTAATGGGTGACCCCACCCTGAGTCCTGGAAACTTAGCCAACCCTCTCAGCTATTGGAGCAACAATCTTGTCAGCAGCTGAGATGTCGGCGTCCTTCGGCAAGCTTGTGAAGGTGCCGGAGAGGTCGACGCCTGGGTTGCGATACACAAGCTTGATGAGTACCTTGTAAAGTATGTCTCGAGCAAGCTTGCGTGACTCCTTGGCAAAGGAGGCAGACCACTCTTTGTGATGCTTCTCCAACGCCTCGACAAGGCCCTCGAAGAAGAGAGTCAAGCTGGCGCTTGCCGCTTCTTGGTCGTTGGGGGAGTAGCTGTATTCCGCCAAGCCCATAATGACAAGCTGGGCGCTGATATGCTCTGCGGCTTCTACAAGGCGGTTGGTCCACAGCTGCAAGTTGCCCTTCAGCATATTAAAGGAATTGACGGCATCGGTGTACGCAGTTTTCTCCTTCTCAAGATCTGTGGACAGGATCTTCTCCCTGGCCTTGGCGCCGTCGAGATGCTCCTCCAAAGTGTGTAGCTTCAGCTTCAGATCTTCCTTGGCATGACAGCTTGGCTAAGTTCTTGACTCTTGGCAGATAGCTGCGTCTGCAGTTCACCCAAAGTGTGAGCCGCCTTCTGCACTGATGTTTGGAGAGTCAAGAGCTCCTCCCTGTTGACGCCAAGGTCTTCTTCAAGCTTTGCTACCTTGGACTCCAACTCCAGCTTGGCAGCCTCGGCGTTTTCTACGGCCTTGACAGCCTCCAAGAGCTTGTCGGCATGAACCTGAGCTTGAGTCTCAATGGCCTTTTCATGGCCCTCTTCTAGCTCTTTGGTTCACTGCACGAGCAGAGTCTGGATCTCTTCATCCTTGCTGCGGAGCTTGGCGGCAAGTGCTTCCTCTCGGGCGGCAAGGTCTTTCTCCTTGATGATGAGATGTGCCTCGCGCTCCGTCAACCTGCCGTCCAAGGCCACTGCTTCCTTCTTAGCAGCGGCAAGCCTTTCATCTTGCCTCCTGATGCATTGGGATTTCTCATTATACCATTGGCGAATTTCCTCCGCCTTCTCCTTCAGTTTCTGTTCAGCCAGCTCCACGGCTTGTTGCTACATATGAAGCTTCTCCCAGCGCTTGCCGTAGCGATCTTGCATGTCCTTGAAGCCGGCAGCCATTGCCGTCAAGAAGGCAAGATCTGCAGCACCATCATTGGAGCTGTCTGGTACCGTGACACTACTGGAGAAAGGCGCCAAGATTTCGGTGATGGCATCTTCAAAAGTAGGTTCCCCGGCACCAGATGAGCAGCACCATCATTGGAGCTGTCTGGTACCATGACACTACTGGAGAAAGGCGCCAAGATTTCAGCGATGGCATCTTCAAAAGTAGGTTCCCCGGCACCAGATGAGCTGGGGGCTCCGGATTCCTGCTGCTGATTGGTTGGCTCCAAGGGACCCGTCAGAGCTTGCGCCTCGGCTGCGCTGGGGTGGACGTCCGCACTTGGCTTGTCGCTACCAGCCTCTCCCATCTCAGCGTCTGCTATGACAGGCCCAGATGTGCTGTCGGAGGGCTTGTCAGGCTCTTCGGGAACTTTCCTGGCCTCCTCAGAGGCGGACGCGGTAGCCTCTGTGGCAGAAATCCTGGCGGCCTTGTCAGCGGCGCTCTTCGCAATCTCCTCCATAGAGACCTCCCTCTCTTCTGGAGGGGTTGGTTCTACAAGACAAGAAAGAAGCGGAGAGCAAGATGAAATCGAAACTTCAGGACAAGTTCAAGAAAACAAAAAAGAAGGATTGACAAGGGTTAGATTACATCTGGAAAGGAACTTACCTTGATGAGCACGGGGAGGGGATGCCGTTCTTCCTCCAGCAACTTCGGTTGCCGTCGCTTGGTCTCCGGCAACGTTGGCTGCTGGAGGGGCCTCGATGAGAAGGAGCCCTTCTTCGGGCTCCTCTTGGGGAGGGCCGCTCCTTGTCGGTGAAGGTCTTGACGACAGCTCGGAGATTGAGGGTGCTGTCAGGGGGTCCATCCCTTGGTGCTCTCCTTCCGGCTGGGTGCTTCCCAACTCCTTGTCGGTCTCCATTGCAGAAGACTTGATGACTGTGCTTGCTAGCGGGAATTGGACGTGAGCCTCGCGCGAGGGGCTCGAGCCGGCAACCTCAGACGAGGTGACACCTTGGTCTATGCCTGTTGCCGCCTCACCCTCTTCGACGATCCTAGGTTTCTTCCTCTGCCTTTCCGCCAAGGGCACCTCATCCCTGCAAGATCAGAACAGTCAAAGTGATTAGTTTGACAACAATATCAAGACAATCGTAAGAATGATGGATGAAGAAGATAGACTTACTCTTCCTCCTCTTCTCGATCACTAAGGATAGACAGGTCCCAGCGCACCGCGTCGTCCGCGCCGGAGGATGTAGGTGGTGGCAGCGTCTTCCTTAGCCGTTTGGCTCTTGACGGAGCCAGGGGCTGTGACACACCCTTTCTTTCCGCGGTTGGCGACGTTGGTTGCCGGGAAGCGGCTCCACGAGGGGGCTGATGCCGGGAAGGCTGGACCTGGAAAGCTGCAGTTGCCGCCTTGATGCCGACAAGTTCCTCACTTGCCGGCTCAATGTGCACTGCCTTCTTCTAGGTAGGCTACTTGGCGACGGCAGTCTTCACCTTGGTGGGAGGAGGGCGAGGTGCTTCCTCCTCTTCCTCCTCATCTGAAGATTCCTCGGGCTGCTCCTCTTCTTCCTCAGATTCCTTCGCTTGGTCCTCCTCGCCCGCATGCTCTTCGACATGCTCTTGAGTGCAGTCTCCTCCGCTAGTTCCCGGAGCCGTGGCCTGCTCTTCGGCCTGGCTTTCGGTGCGTTCCCCACTGCCGGCGCCCTTGGCTGCCTGGGAACGAGCTATTTTCTTGAGCTCCTTAGCTCTTGCGACAAGGAACTCCTTCTCGTCATCCTTTGTCGGATGAATCATGTCATCTTCTACTCTGATGGCTTTCTCCACCAAGCCGGCAAACCAGCTTTCCACTTCTCTCTTGCTGGCTACCTTCCAGGTGCTCAGGACCGTCTTGGCATCATAGTCCGGCATCATTGCTAAGATGGAAGCCTTGGCGGTGTTGTTGCAAAGTGGGATTACCTTTGCCGACAGATGGAAGGTGCAGCCCCTGTTGAAGAGCTGACAAATGAGCCAGTAATGCTCCATTACTGTCATGTTGTTGTTGAGGCCTAGATGCAGGCGCATTGTATCGGCAAGATTCTTGTAATCCCATGCTTGTCGGCCTCCTCTGTGCTACAGCGGGGCGATCCGACGGCGGGTAAAGTCTGCTCCCACCATCTCGATCGTCAAGCTGGCCTGCTTGGGGGCAAGGATTCGGTACAGTGCCACTCCAAGCTTGGCGTCGTCGGGATCGACATTGCTCCAGTTGGCGGCCTTCTCGATCTTCTCGGTTCTGAGGTAACAGAACACCGGGAAGTCCTGCTGCTTGATCCAGCACCAATTGGCCCACCACTCGTTCCACTTGATGTGCAGCTTGCCGTCCAAGTAGTGCTTCTTCAGATTTCCCCTTGGAATCCAGGTGACACTGCCAGAAAGGGCATCGTCCTCGACCCGGGGAACAAAGAAGTGCCGGAATAGAGCAACGTTTGGGGCTATTCCCTCAAAGTTCTCACACATGTGCGTGAAGACCGACAAGCAGGTGACCGCATTGGGTGTGAAATCTAGCAGTCTGAATCCAAAAGTGTTCATCACTGTCGGGCCATTGGGAACCGGGGTACCACGGCCCGTCTGCCTGTGGCCCAGGAAGCGACACTTGGTGAAGGCCCAAGACGCAGCCCAACTAAGGGCGCCGCGAAGCGAAGGCACCTCGCGAGGTGCCAGCCTCACGAGGACCCCTCCTCAAGGAGCAATCACCAAGACTTAGCCGCAAGCAGCGGTAGGAAGCCTCGCGAGGCGGCCTCTCGAGGCGGCCCCCTGAGGCGGCCGCCCGAGACCATCCGAGCTTGAAGACAACCGCGCGGTCCTGTGCCCGTCACGTGGGTGATGCGCTTGGCGACGAATGGCGGCAGAGGCCGCGCCAGCGAGCGCGGACACAGAGGTTTTCCTCTTTGGTGCTAAAAGGGCAGCACCAGCTGCCCCTCCTCCAAAGCAAGTCCCAAGGACTGCCCGTTTGGTGAAAGAAGAGCAAGACAGCGAGGCGCACAGGGCGGAGGTCATCATCGAGCTCACCCGTGCGTCATGGATCATGCTTTTGCAGGCGAAGACCAACTTTAGTCAGGATAGCCTGGGCGCCTGTCCCCTTTCAAACCCACCAATGTGTGGCTACCCTTCCCGCCGAGATTTTCAGGGGAAGAGGACCAGGGCGGTTATAAAAGGGGGCAGTGCTGCCATTGTAGAGGGGCTTCGATCGGTTCCCTTGTCTCCTACCTTATACGCAAGAACCCTCTCGCCCACAGCAATCTCAACACAAGCAGGAGTAGGGTTTTACACCGCAAGTTGGCCCGAACCTGGGTAACTGATGTGTCCCCTGTCGTGCTCCGCGCTAGCGTGCTCTCGCCGTAGCCTCGCCGTGGTCACTCTTGGATTGGTAGGAATGAGCTTGCCCCCAGTGTTCGAACCTTTGGGTCCCCGGAGCCCCGATTCCGACATTTGGCGTGCCAGGTAGGGGGCTAGCTTCGGTTCTTCCCACTCTGTCACCGCCATGGCCGACGCTCGTCGTGAGCGCTACAGGTGCCGAGCTGCCAGGGTGGCACAGATGGAGCCGGTCGCCCGTGACGACCGTTGACGCCGCACCTCGGCTGCTGCCACCGACCCCGCTGCAAGGGAGCAGCAGGCTTCCTCCCTCCACCCGTCCGTGTAGCCAGATGGCCACACCACCATGGCCTCCTCGCTCGCCTACCGCGACGTGCCGACCCCGTAGGCCGCGCTACTCATGGCGCGCGAGCTCCTGTGCTACCGCCCCACCGACGCCGGCTACGATGCCTGGCTCGCCCGCATTACCGAGCTCGTTAACGCCGCCGGGGACGCCCCGGCGCCCTCTCACTCGCTCCACCCTCCGCCGTCTCGCGCCGGGGACGTGGCGATGGTGCGCCGCCGCCGCCTCCTTCGCCCAGCGAGGGTGCCAGGCGCCACCATGACGCACGGGCGCATGAGTCGTCCCGCGGCGCGTCTTCGCTAGACCATGGTGAGCCCAGCTGCCAGATCGTCAGACGCGTGCCGCCCGATGCGCGCGTGCTGCTCGAGTGGCAGCGCCAGCGCCAAGACAGGACCATAGAGAAGGTCGCGGCCGCCGGCCGCCAGAACCGTGCCGCCCTCACTGGTGGTGTTCCCTCCAGCTGCGGGGGCTGCCGCGCCTTCACCCGTGAGCTGCGCCGCATGGTGTGGCCCACAAAGTTCAAGCCGAACCTGCCTCCGCGCTACGACGGCACTCCGCCAACCCCGCAGAGTTCCTGCAGCTCTATGCCCCGAGCATCGAGGCAGCGAACGGCGACAACAAGGTCATGGCGAACTGGTTCCCCATGGCCCTCAAGGATGGCCCGCGCTCATGGCTCATGAACCTCCCCCGAGGCGTCCATCTCCTCGTGGGCCGAGCTCTGCCGGCAATTTTTCGCCAACTTCAAGGGCACGCACGAGCGCTCCCTCGCGCTCAACGACTTGCGCGCTGTGCACCAGCGCCCTGACGAGACTCTCTGCAAGTACATCCAGCGCTTCAGCCAAGTGCGCAACAAGATCCTGCGTGCCTCTGAGGCCGCCATCATCTCCGCATTCTCCTCCGATGTCACGGACGTCCGGATGTGCAAGAAGCTCGCCATCAACGACGAGCTCGACTCCGTGCTCGACCTGTTTGACCTTGCCGACAGGTGCGCCAAGGCCGAAGAAGGCCGTCTCTTCGCCCACAACGACCGTGACGCGGCGCCAGACGCCGCCAAGGACAAGAGCAAGGACGCCAAGCGCAAGGGCCCTGCCGTGCTCGCGGCGGAGCCCGAGCAGAAGTCCGGCCGCGAGCGTGATGAGGCCAAGAAGGACAGCCGCCCTCTCTACGCCTACCACAACTCGCACTCCCACAGCACCGAGGACTGGCACGAGCTCAAGCTGCTTCACGACGAGCGCCTGGGCCACCGCGGCGACCGCAACGATCGCGGCCGCAATGGTAACCGCTGTGGAGACCGCAACAACAATGGCAACTTCCGGCAGGGCTGGCGCGACCAGCCTCGCGAGGCCAACCCTCAGGCCAACGCCGCTTTTCCGCAGCTGCCGCCGCCACCCCGAAGGAACGACGGCAACCAGCCTGACGAGGGCGCTGGGGACTACCAGGAGCCTCACGGAGTGGCTTGCATCCTCGGTGGGGCCCAGGCTCCTGTGTCCAACCGCCACTTCAAGCTGTTGGACGCTGCCCTCCCGAGGCCTGAGGCCTCTCGGCCCCTCAAGTGGTCACAATACGCAATCACTTTCGACTCCAAGGATCACCCAAGTCTCCAAGCGCTGTGGGCACGATCCCCATGCTGTGCACCCCCACCATTAGCAATGTTGCCGTCACCAAGACGCTCATCGACGGAGGCCCTGGCCTCAACATGATCTCCAT
Source organism: Elymus sibiricus (assembly GCA_039707655.1). Classification (NCBI taxonomy): domain Eukaryota; kingdom Viridiplantae; phylum Streptophyta; class Magnoliopsida; order Poales; family Poaceae; genus Elymus; species Elymus sibiricus. The sequence continues at coordinate 163,466,769 of CM077664.1, forward strand.
CGAGACCTTCGAGGAGCTCCAAGTGCCCTACGAGCAGCTGATGCCGACTAGGCCCTTCTCCGGAGTGACTGATGTCTCCACCATTCCTCTGGGGCAAGTGCGCCTTCCCTTCACCTTTGGCACCCGCAAGAACTACCACACTGAGCTCATCGACTTCGACGTGGCGCACATCGGCCTGCCATACAACGTCATCCTGGGCTACCCAGTGCTCGCCAAGTTCATGGCGGTGACCCATCACGCCTACAACGTCCTCAAGATGCCGGGATGCAGCGGCATCATCACCGTCTGCTGTGACGAGAAGGACACGGTCCGCTCCCTCGAGAGCGCCTACATGGCTGCCGTCACCGCCTACCCTGCCGACGAGGACAATGCCACGCCTCATGAGGCCGCACCCGCGAAGAAGAAGCAGCTGTTCTCTCAGGACCGCGCCGAGACGAAGAAAGTTTCGATGGACGGCAGCGGCTCAGGCCCTGCCTTCACCATCGGCACCGGCCTCTCTCCTGCATAGGAAGACGCGCTCGTCACCTTCCTTCGGGCAAATTTAGATGTGTTCGCCTGGACAACTTCTGATTTGTCCGGTGTGCCAAGGGAGATGATCGAGCACCACTTAGCGGTGTGCCCCAACGCACGCCCCGTGAAACAGAAGGCACGGTGCCAGGCACCAGAGAAGCAAGATTTCATCGTCAAAGAAGTTCAGAAGCTACAAGAAGATGGGGTCATCCGTGAGGTGCGCCATCTCGAGTGGCTCGCCAACCCAATCGTGGTGCCCAAAAAGTGCGGCAAGGAGTGAATGTGCGTCGACTTCACGAGCCTCAACAAGTTCTGCCCTCAAGATCCATTCTCGTTGCCTCACGTCGACCAGATCGTGGACTCCACCGCCGGGTGTGAGTTTCTATGCTTCCTAGATGCCTTCTCAGGCTACCACCAGATCAAGATGGCAACCGAAGATGTGGAGAAAACGGCCTTCATCACCCCCTGCGGCATATTCTGCTACATCTGCATGCCCTTCGGCCTCGGGAGCGCCGGAACCACCTTCCATAGGCTGATGCACATCGCTTTGGAGCCCCAGATGGGGAGAAACACGGAAGCCTACGTCGACGACATCATTGTCAAGACTCGCGAGGCCTGATCCCTCCTTGCGGACCTCGAGGAAATGTTCAACAACCTGCGTAAGGTCAACCTCAAGCTCAACCCAGACAAGTGCGTCTTCGGAGTTCCCTCCGGCAAGCTGCTTGGCTTCCTGGTCTCCCATCGCGGCATTGAGGCCAATCCCAAGAAGATCAAGGCCATCGAGAAGATGCGTCCTCCCCAGAGCCTCAAGGAGATGCAGCGCCTAGCGGGATGCATGGCCTCGCTTGGGCGATTCATCTCCAAGTTCGGCGAGCGAGCCTTGCCATTCTTCAAGCTCATGAAGAGATCTGGCCACTTCAAATGGACTCCCGAGGCCGACGCTGCCTTCGAGGACCTCAAGAGGTACCTCACGAGCCCACCCATCATGGTCGTGCCACGCTCTCATGAGCCCTTGCTCCTATACTTGGCAGCCACTCCCAGACGGCCAGCGCAGCCCTGGTGGCAGTTCGAGAAGAGCGCGTCTGCTCACAGAGGAAGCCTGCCGCATCGGCGCCACCCGAGATCGCACCGTCGCCAGCTGAGGTCCCTCCTCAGGAGGCCCTCGACACGCCTCCTCCCGAGGCCGCGCCTCCACCTGCCGAGGGCCCTCCTCAGGAGGCCTCCGGTGGGCCACCTCCCGAGCCCTCTGAGCCTCGTGAGCCTCCCAGGCCCCTCGGAGAGCAAGCTGCCGCGACAACTACACGCCTCATCGAGCACCCGGTGTACTTCATCAGCACGGTGCTGCGGGATGCGCGCGAGCGCTACCCCATGTAGCATAAGCTCCTCCTCACGCTCCTTGTTGCATCCTGGAAGCTGCACCACTACTTCCAGGGCCATCCCATCAAGGTGATCTCGTCTTACCCCCTGGAGCAAGTCCTGCGCAGTCCCAACGCCGCTGGCTGCGTCGCCGATTGGAACATTGAGCTGCAGGCCTTCGAGCTGGAATTCTGCACCACAAGGGTGATCAAGGGTGCAGCCCTGGCTGACTTCGTAGCGGAATGGACGGATTCACACCCGGAGGAGCCTCATGAGGACGAATCCCTCTTGCCTGGGGACGAGGCGCCTGGCGGCTGGACCATGCACTTTGATGGCGCCTTCTCCCGGCAGGGCGCGGGAGCTGGCGTCATGCTCACTTCACCATCAGGAGACAAGCTCTACTACGCTGTCCAGCTCTGCTTCAAGCGTGACGACAAGGTCTCCAACAACATCGTGGAGTACGAAGGCCTCATCACTGGCCTCAAGGCTGCTTTCGCTCTCGGCATCAAGCGTCTCACCATCAAGGGTGATTCGCAGGTCCTCGTCAACTTCTCCAACAAGAGCTACAAGCCCAAGGATGAGCACATGGCCGCCTATCTGGAAGAGGTACACATGCTCGAGAAGCGTTTCCTTGGCCTAGAGCTCCAGCACATCCCCGGCGGCAGTAACAAGGAAGCCGATGACATCGCCAAGCGAGCATCTCGTCGCGAGCCTCAGAGCCCCAGTGTCTTCGAGGAAAGGTTCCTGAAGCCATCAGCTAGACCACCTACCGTGAGCGCCACGCTGCTCCACAAAGAGCTTCCACCCGCACCACCCACGGGCGCACCAGACTATGGCCCAGCCTCAGGTGCCTTCCTGTTGCTGGCACTGGAGCCTCAAGCGGATAGCTAGGCCACTGAGTTCAAGGCCTACTTGCTTCACGGCACCCTCCTGGAGAAGGACTCAGAGGCAGAGCGTGTGGCTCGCCAGGCCACCGCTTACTGCTTGATGGATGGCGAGCTGTACCGCAGGCGCCCCAATGGCATCTCACTGCGGTGCATCTCTGAAGAACAAGGTCGCAAGCTGCTTGCCGACATCCTTGGAGGAGACTGTGGCCACCACTCCATCACGCACCCTCGCCGGCAAGGTGTTCCGCAGCAGCTTCTACTGGCCCACTGCGCTTCATGACACAACCGAGCTGGTCCAATCCTGTGAAGCTTGTCAATTCCACGCCAAGCAAATCCACCAGCCAGCACAAGACCTCTAGACGATTCCTCTCTCGTGGCCCTTCGTGATCTGGGGGCTGGATATCTTCGGACCCTTCCCTTGTGCAGCCGGCGGCTACCGCTACCTCTCCGTCGCCATCGACAAGTTCACCAAGTGGGCGGACGTCGACCCCGTGCGCACCATCCTGGCAGGCTCTGCCATCAAGTTCATCAAGGGCCTCGTGAGTCACTTTGGCGTCCCCAACCGCATCATCACTGACAACGGCTCCCAATTCACAAGCGGCCTCTTCAAGTCATACTGCGCCAGCCTCAGCACGCAGATCTGCTACGCCTCTATGGCGCACCCATGAAGCAACGGCCAGGCCGAGCGTGCCAACGCTGAGGTCCTCAAGGGCCTCAAGACAAGAAGCTTCAAGAAAAAGCTTGAAGCCTGTGGCAAGGGCTGTCTTGACGAGCTACAGTCTGTGCTATGGTCGATCCGCATGACAGCAACCAAGCCTACCGGCGAGACTCCCTTCTTCCTCGTCTACGGAGTTGAAGCAGTCCTCCCTTCTGAGCTCAAGCACAGCTCTCTGCGAGTCCTCGCCTTCGATGAGGCTCGTTAGGACGGCTTGCGAGAGGCTGACCTGCTGCTCCTCGAGGAAGCCCGTCGCCAGGCCGCCCTATGCGCCGCAAGATACCAGCAGGCTTTGCATCGCTATCATAGCCGCAACATACGCCCGCGCACCCTTGAAGCTGGCGATCTCGTCCTGAGAAGGATCCTCCCCAGAGAAGGACTCCACAAGCTCTCACCCATGTGGGAAGGCCCTTTCAGGGTTGCTTATGTCTCCAGGCCGGCTGGAGACGAAGGACGGAGTTCCTGTGCCCAACACATGGAACATCCAACACCTCCGCAAGTTCTACCCGTGACCCTCACGTGTACGAATGAAATGGAGTTGTACATGCTCCGGAGCCTCTCATTGCATTTGCTTGATGGGCCCGCGAGAGCTCCCGCCCACGCCCCAGTGGAATCCCCATGCTCAGCGCTGGCGGAACGATTGAACTGAGGGCGCCCCACGGGCTGCACCAACCTCAAACTGACCCGTGCCGGACACGGCAGCCTCTTCTCTTTTGGATGTGAAACTGAGGGCGCCCCACGGGCTGCACCAACCTCAAGCTGACCCGTGCCGGACACGGCAGCCGCATCTTTTTTGGTTGTGTAATGAACCTTATTATTATGCTGCAGTAAAGCTTTATTTCCTAAGATATCTTATGTGTTTGGTAAGTTGCCTACCTCAGGAGCTACGCGTGCTCGCGACCCTTCTCCTGCGCATCACACGAGCGGGGGCTGGACACGGTGCATGTGCTCGGGTCAGTCCCAGCAGCGCTGCAAAACCCAAGTGATCGAGCTCTGGCTCACGGGCCTACTCCCGTGCACGCCACCTCACCAAGGTCCTTGGTGTCTCATCTCCTCGCGTGACGCCCATGAGCAAGCTAGCAAGTGTGCACTGCTCCCCCTTTTGTGAAGCCTATCGATATGCAGTTGTCACAGGAACAAGGCACGCAGAAGGCCTCACGAGCGCTACCTTGTGAGGTAACTCATGATAAGACGCCTTCGTAAGTCCTCAGGAAGCCCCGCGAGCGCTGCCTCGCGAGCCAACCTACGGCGCCTGTCTCCACCAAGTGCTAGCGGGAGGCCTCATGAGCAAGAGCCTCGCGAGGCACACTCCACGACCACAACATGCCAAGCGACACTCGCGAAAAGAGCTAAGTACAAAAACACCTCACGAGCCAATCTCGGCGTCTCTCAGGCTCTCCTCTCCTCCCAACCTCGCCGAGTGCTGACGTTTCCTCCTCCACGCAAAGCCGCTTGCACGTCAAAGGGGGGCTTCCTGAGCATCACGCCTTAGGAGCCCTTACCGCCTCTCAGTGCCATACACCTCCTGGCCTTGTCCAGGCAACGCGACCTGACATACCAGTGACAGCTGTAGCCCGCTCGGGGGCTGGGTCCTGATGATGTAGAATATCAAGACAAGCAAAGAAAGGAAAATAGGCCTCACGAGAGGGCCTCACGAGGAAACATACATTGCAGCAAATCACAAAGTACTCAAACAAAAGACATCATTTTCACGCCCCCACGGAGCTACATCAATGTGACACAGGATAAACGAGGAGGAAGGACCTAGGAAGTTGTGGCGTCACCATCATCGCCGTCATCGCCTTCGCCGTCATTGCACTCGACTCCGCTGGAGCTCTCGCTGCCGCCATGGGAGAACTTCGCGAGCAGGGCATCCACGTGGTCCTCCACCGCCTTCCTGAGGCCGTCGCAGAGCTCCTCGGGCACGGGGGCTATCATCCTGTCAAAGTCGAAGTTGGGGTCGGCGTGGAGGAGGTGGCTGAAGATGTGCGTCGCCACCTGGAAGAGGAGGTCGCAGCATTCATCTTCAATGATGTTGTTCACCCTCTTGGCGCCAGCCTCGAGCCGCTCCACGAGCTTGGTGAAGAAGTCGATGTAGCTGGCGTCATGAGTCTCGCGGGGGCCCTCGAGCCTCTCCTTGCAGATGGTGGCCAAGGCGCCGCGGGCCTGAAGCTGGAGGGAGCGGAATATCTTGGCACGCTCGTGCTGCCGCCCCCGCGCCCGGTCCGCCTCCAGCCTCGCCTGCTCGACGACATTGGAGACACCGCTCACCTGCTACTGGAGGGAGGCTAGTTCCGCCTCGGCGTCGGCCTTGTCCTGCAACGCGGTCTTTCGCCGGGTCTCCGTCTCCGCCAGGACTTCCTTGAGGCCCTCGATCTCCTTCTGGAGCTCCGCGCGCTTCTGCTTGAAGTGGTCCTCCTGGGCCTTCAACTTCTTGTTGTGCTCGGCGATGAGCGCCAGGAGGTTTTTCTCTATCTTCATGTTGGCGTCCTCCTGGGCCTTCTTCTCCTTGGCCTCCAGCTGGGCATTGGCCCTTTCCATGCGCTGGTGGTAGGCGTCCTGGGCGGCGGCCACCTGGCGGTCCAACGTCTCTAGGCGCTCGCGCTCCACGCCCTGCTCGGTCATCGTTCGCGCGAGCTCCCATTCACGGATTGCGAGGTCCGCATCGCGGGCCACGAGCTCCTCTTCACGGGCGATGATGGCGCTCTCCTGCGTCTGGAACAACTGCTCCTGCGTGGCGTGCTACTCTCGGAGCGCCTTCATGCAGGCCTCCGCCTCCTCGTGGTGCTTGTCGGCCGCGTCGGCCTCCTGGAGGGCGCTCTCGAAGACCTCCTTCGCCTCGGTGGCGGCCTTCTCATGTTTCTCCCACGCGGCCTTGTCCTGGCGCCGTCCCAGCTTGATGGCGACGTTGAGTCGACGCCACCCCTCAGCAAGGCGCAAGCGCTCCTCGGCAAGGCGCGCCTCCGCCTCTTGTAATTCCGCCTCGAGCTGGCCCAGAGCTCCCCTGGCACTCCGTAGGACCTCACGCCTGAGCAGGGTTCGGCTGCGCACGAGCGTCAGAGCCCAGGCCGGGTCTGACTCCTCGCCGCCCTCCGCCATCATGGCCTGGAAAGGCCCGACGTCATTCGTCAGGAGCGGGGGGCTCGCCGTAGTCTCCTCCTCCTCTTGCCATGGTGGCGCACTCCGCGGGTTTGTCGTGCCCGCGGCGGGAACCTCGCGCACGGGCGATGGTTGGGGGCAAATCGCCGCGCCTCCGACATCGGCTGCCTCCTTCTCGGGAGTGGTGCATGGCGGGGAAGTCGGCGCCTCAGCCTCCTCCATTGCCGCGTCCCCTTCCGCAGTGGGCACCTCGGGAGGTGCGGCCCCTCCTCCGGAGGCCGCCTCTCGAGGCTCATCTCCTGCAGCCTCCTGAGCCGCGTCAGCGTGCGACTCCGGAGGAGTTACCTGTCCCTCCTCCACCATCACGCGCCCCTTTCCAGCTTCGGGGCGGTGGGTGGCTTCCGCGCGCCCTCCGGCGCCCGAGGAGGGCATCGGGGCCCCCTTCGAGCCAGGGGTCTTGGGTTTCTTCTTCTTCATGGGCCTCCTGCGCGTGCGAGCTTAGTCTGGATCTCGGGGGAAGAAGGAAAGGCACAAGGGGAAAGGAAACAAAAGTAGAGACTTACTCGTCGTTTGGGACCCACTTCCTCTTCTTCAGGACCAGCGGCGGGCGGCTTCCGCTGTCCCCCTCGCAAGGCTCCCTCGCGAGGCCGTCTCCCAGGGCGGCCTCCCAAGGCTCAGCCACCCCGCCCTTGGCGCCGTCCTTCCCGACGGGAGGCTCGGTTGCCCCGCCGCTCGCATCAGTCTTCTCCACGGGGGGCTCGGTGCCCCCGCAGCCGGTGTCTGTCTCCTCCACGCACGGCTTGTTGGCCTACATGCTGGCACTTCCTTCACCCCCCGCACCGACAGGCCGGGAGGGCAAAACCCTGAATCGGGCGTTGTTGTCGTCGTCGTCGTCCATGAGGTCGCAAATGAGTTGGCGGCGGCTCCACAGAGCCGGCCCGCCGTCGCTCTCCTCCGCGGCGCCGTTGTTGGCCTTGGCGTCATCGCGTCCTCCCGAGCCAGGGACCACCACGAACGGGCTGTCGCGAGGCCCCTCGAAGCCCAATGGCAGTAGGCCCCACTGGTCAAAGACCGGCATCTCATCGACCAGCTCGTCCAAGTTCTGATAGCGGTACAGTGGGAGTGCATCCCGAGGCAGATCCCTCGCGCTGCCGCTGACCAGGATCTGCATGATCTCCTCCAGCACCTCCGCTGGCAGGCTGTCGATGCTCAGCCTCATGCGGTCTTCTCGTCCGATGATCTTCCACACCAGGTGCAAGCGCCTCTGGAGCGGCGCGATACAGCGCTGCAAGAACTCCTTCACCACCATAGGCCCTGTGAGCCTGCCTTCCTTCAGCTCGGTCAGCCGCCCCCACAAGGGCGCCAGCCTCGGGTCGGTGAGCTTCTCGTGCTCCCAGCCGGAGCTCTTCACGGCTGGGTCCATCAGGATCATCAGCAGCGGGCTGTGCTGGCGCGCGTCCACGTAGACCCTGCACTGCCGGTAGCCCTCCACCTCCCTCGAGATCTTCAGGTTGATGGAGTCCTCCTCTGTCCCCTTGACGGCAAGGAACGAGGCGCACGCGGAGCGATGATTCGCCACGGACATCCGCAGGCTGACGAAGTGGCGGAAGAGCGCCACCGAAGGCATCACGCCCACGAAGGCCTCGCAAAAGAAGGCGAAGGTGGAGAGGAGGAAGACGGAGTTTGGCTAGAGGTGGAGTGCATGGATTTGGTAGTGGGACAAGATGGCGTTGAAGAAATCCGAGAATGACGGCACCAAGCCGGCGTAGATGCTGTGGACGAAGAGGGGGCAGGTCATCGCCGTCAAGTCATGCGGATGACGCGAGCCCGGCCAGATCGCCGTCGTCCCCTCCTCATGGGTGGCGGCGGCGGTCATCGACATCACCTTATCCAGGCCCTCCTGGTTGGCGATGATGGAACGCTGCAGAGCCAGTGCGCTCGAGGCCGCGGCCGCTGTTTTCCCCTTCTTGCCGGCAGGCACCATTGCCACGTGGTGGAGCTGAGAGGGCGAGAGGAGGAAGATGCAGTGCGCAGGGTGCAGATGCGAGGAGCCAGGCGCTAGGAGGCGGAGAGCAAAAGGGAAGCAATGATAGTCCTGCGCCCCGCGCGGGCAGGCTTTATGGCAGGCGCAGGCGGTTACCGAAGTGTAGTAGGGGAAGTGGGGGCATCCCACGTCCCGCCATGCGCCACGCGTCGAACCTGGGCCCCGCAATCTATCAGGGCCTGCGCCGTTTCACTCCCAACAGGCGGGAACATGCGCGCCACGGGCCCGGGGGCTACTGTCGGGCCATTGGGAACCGGGGTACCACGGCCCGTTTGCCTGCGGCCCAGGAAGCGACACTTGGTGAAGGCCTAAGATACGGCCCAACTAAGGGTGCCGCGAAGCGAAGGCACCTCGTGAGGCGCCAGCCTCACGAGGACCCCTCCTCAAGGAGCAATCACCAAGACTTAGCCGCAAGCAGTGGTAGGAAGCCTCGCGAGGCCCCCTCGTGAGGTGGCCTCCTGAGGCGGCTCCCCGAGACCATCCGAGCCTGACGACAGCCGCACGGTCCTCTGCCCGTCACGTGGGTGACGTGCTTGGCGACGAACAGCGGCAGAGGCCGCGCCAGCGAGTGCGGACACAGAGGTTTTCCTCTTTGGTGCTAAAGGGGCAGCACTAGCTGCCCCTCCTCCAAAGCAAGTCCCAAGGACTGCCCGTTTGGTGAAACAAGACCAACACAGCGAGGTGCGCAGGGCGGAGGTCATCACTGAGCCCACCCGCGCGTCATGGATCATGCTTTTGCAGGCGAAGACCAACTTTAGTCAGGATAGCCTGGGCGCATGTCCCCTTTCAAACCCGCCAATGTGTGGCTACCCTTCCCGCCGAGATTTTCAGGGAAGAGGACCAGGGCGGTTATAAAAGGGGGCAGTGCTGCCATTGTAGAGGGGCTTCGGCCGATTCCCTTGTCTCCTACCTTGTACACAAGAACCCTCTCGCCCACAGCAATCCCAACACAAGCAGGAGTAGGGTTTTACACCGCAAGGTGGCCCGAACCTGGCTAACCGTTGTGTCCCCTGTCGTGCTCTGCGCTAGTGTGCTCTCGCCGTAGCCTCGCCGTGGTCACTCTTCGATTGGTAGGAACGAGCTTGCCCCCAGTGTTCGAACCTTTGGGTCCCCGGAGCCCCAATTCCGACAATCACCTCTACGAAAAAGTCAGAGAAGGGCGGGCACAGCCCGCAATAGAAATACCTGGCGAAGAAGTGGTACTGGTCATCCACAGGAGGGAGGGATCCTGGGAGCACCACTGTGGCCTCGTGGTCCTTCGTCTTCCACGCGTACACACACGAGTACCTGTAGGATCGAAAGTATGTCTAGAGGGGGGGTGATTAGACTACTTGACCAAATAAAAACTATCATTTTCCCAATTTTAGTAGCGGGCAGATTTTAGCAAGTATTCCAAGTCAAGTAACACCCTACACATGCAATTCTAAGAGTATAGCAGCGGAAAGTAAAACATTGCACATGTAAGTAAAGGAGGGGATCAGAGATTTCAAACGCAATAAAGACACGATGATTTTTGGCATGGTTCCGATAGGTGGTGCAATCATACGTCCATGTTGATGGAGGCTTCAACCCACGGAGGGTAACGGCTGAGAGAGTCCACAGAGGGCTCCACCCACAAAGGGTCCACGAAGAAGCAACCTTGCCTATTCCACCATGGCTTCCATCCACGAAGGACTAGCCTCACTCGGGGTAGATCTTCACGAAGTTGGCGATCTCCTTGCCCTTACAAACTCCTTGGTTCAACTCCACATGATCTTGGAGGCTCCCAAGTGACACCTAACCAATCTAGGAGACACCACTCTCCAAAAGGTAATAGACGGTGTGTTGATGATGAACTCCTTGCTCTTGTGCTTCAAGTGATAGTCTCCCCAACACTCAAACACTCCCTCACAGATTTGGCTATGCTGGAAGAAGAATTTGAGTGGAAAGCAACTTGGGGAAGGCTAGAAATCAAGGTTCAAATGGTAGGATTGGAATATCTTGATCTCAACACATGAGTAGGTGGTTCTCTCTCAGAAAATGTATGGTGGAAATGTAGGCACGTTCTGATGGCTTTCTTACTTGGTAAGAGGGTGGTGGTGGGGTATAAATGGCCTTCACACGAAATCCAACCGTTACACACTCTTGACCAAACTTGGTGGCACCGACTGGAATTCTCGGTGAGACCGACCTGTGCAAAAGATGTGAACTTTTGAAGTTTTGGTGGGACCGAATGGAAACAACTCGGAGCGACCGATGTGCAATGGTAGGGCAAACCTCGTTTCGGTGGCACCGATTGCAACATCTCGGTGAGACCAAAATAATTGCAACAAGGCAATAGAAAGTTGGTCAAGCCATCTCGGTGGCACCGATTGCAAACTCGGATAGACCGAAATAATTGCAATTGATGACATAGAGTTGGCATGGCTATCTCGGTGGGACCGAGATCCATATCGGTGGATCCGACTTGTTAGGGTTTGTCTAGTCGCACTGTCCTTGTGAACTCGGTGGGTCCGGTAGGATGGGATTCGGTGGAACCGAGTTTGACTTTGGAAATTAGGACACGTTTGGATAGAGAAAGTGGCTGAGGGTTTTGGAGCAATATCACTAAACACTTGAGCAAACAGATCATTAGCAAAACCTCATCCCCTTTTAATAGTATTGGCTTTCCTATGGACTCAATGTGATCTTGGATCACTAAACCAAAAATGAAGAGTCTTGAGCTTTTGCCAATGTATATCCTTAGCATTTTGAGGGGTCCACATTCCCTAGTCCTTGCCATGCCAATCATTGAACTTCCTGAAATCTTTCACTTGAATGTTTATTAGTTCAATGAGATATATGTTGTTATAAATTACCAAAACCACCCGGGGATTAGTTGCACTTTCAACTCCCCCTTTTTGGTACTTGATGACAACATATAGATCAAAGCTTCGATAGAGGATATAATCAATGAATAGTATCATCGCTTTGAGATGTATGTGATAAGCAAGAGCTCCCCCTAAATTTGTGCATTATTTAGAATTTGCGTTTGAATGCAAATGCACAATCGATTAGGATCATGGGTGACTCTTCCATGTCACATACAACTTGGTGGAGCGCACAAAATGATATGAATGGATTAGTAAGCACGCATCACCAAAACACATGTGAATGATCATACATAGATAGAGATAAAGATAACTAATGTGCATAACATGAAGCATTGTATGATCAGGCACACAATCAACCAACGTAGTCTCAAACATAACGAATAAAGTAGCAAGCACGAACAAAACACTCTCAAAGAAAATCAAATGAAGCAAAAGACAAGACGCTCTCTCTCGAAGCCTAATGATCTATGCAAATTCTCCCCCTTTGGCAACAAGTACCAAAAAGCTCGAATAGGTATAGAGCTTGTGGCACCCCGGCTCAGAGGGACCGAAACGCCCCGTATTCCAGCCCAGAGATCCAGTCTTCTGGAATACGGCACTGCTTGGCATAGAACAAATCAGCTCTCATTACAAAGGGTAAAGGTACAGAGGTCTGCTATGACAAAGATTACAACGGCACGGCGACACTACGCCTGCTAAGGTAGCTCTATGCTAGCAGCGAAACAACTCGTAGCAGCGGAATGACGACGATGGTGGTGAACTCCACTCCGCAGGGACTCTGACTGGGACACGGTCTAGCTCGCACGAATGGAATCCTCGACAAGCAATCGATCACGGCATCACCTGCAAACTGGCATGACACGCCAGGTGATTACTTTGAATGTACTCGCAAGCTCACAACAACCAAGAAGATCAAAGCAAGACAACACATAGCATTAACAAGTTAACTTATTACCAACTACTATAAGGTGGAAGTAAATATTACTCAAGGTAATATGGTAAGACTAGAATCACTGATGAACCATCATCTTGGGTTACATGGACCATCACACTCTTGGCTATCCGACCAAGCAACATATCATCTCGATCACCTCGTGATCAATACATCCTTGTGATCACCGCGTGATCACATCACAATCCGATGATCGTCCTCAAGATCATCTCAATGTCATGAACGATCTCCTGCCAAACTGACACTGGACCACATACAACTATAAGCCATAATATAAGTCATTCCGTCATTGTGAGTGTTGATCGAACGGTGTGACCTACAATGAACTGTGTCCATGACCGAGGACGCGGCTATCGATAGTTTATGCACTCTGCAGAGGTTAGTACACTGTACCCACACTACGGAACTCATGGCCTCGTGCTCCCATTCGGGTGGACCAACGATATTCTGACAAAACCAATCTATTGTATGACACTTTCCCGGCCACTCCCGACAAACTCCCCTTTGGGCTATGCCATGGGTGGCCCCGATGTCAACTCGTGACATCCGCCACCTCTGTGGCTGCCACCGTCGTGGCCTAACAAAACAACCTCGTCCCAAACGGGGACACCCGGGTACAACACAACTCGGGCACACAAGGTTATGTCCGCCTACCGGGCCAGGGCAGCATGAGCACATAACCTTCCCTAGTTGGAGGCACCGGCGAGAGGCATGACAATAGACCGAATTAGGGCCTCCCCATCCAGGCAAGTGTGGCTGCACTGGTGAGCTCGATTCGGTGGCACCTGACCAGCGAAATGACGGAATTTGCCCCCAAAAATATATTTGCGATAGAATTGTTACTCCACTATTACATATCAACCTGTGATTCAAATCATAGCAATATCCATCCAAAATCCAAAGAATAATATATCCAAATCATTATTATGAACTCCACCAGTATAATATGATCATGAAGAAAACACACTACTATCACTAGTAATCCAATGACAACATGTCACCCTAAGTTTGTAAAGCATTTGTCCTAGAAATCCAAGCATCATCATGGCAGTAGCAAACTCACATATTATCCAATCAAAATGCCATGAATAACTCATTTCTAAATAATGCAATATTAAGCAAATTTATTCAAATAAACCATGACATTGCATTGCAATCATGCAAATGGAGGGTGTGGCTTGCCTTGCTTCAAAAGAGAGGGGAAGAGATCCTGGTCTTCACCAACACACCACGAACACTCTGAAAATATTTTTGCAAGCATTTATAAATATCACATAAAGCAAAAACTTCTGTCCAAAAATTCTAGATAGAAGATAAAATACCAAATTCTACCAGAAAATAAAGTAGATCAAAAGAAAAATAATGCAAAAAGAATCAGTTCATTTGGACTTGTAGTTTAGGAGTTATTCATGGTCAAAGTTTGGTCAAATCTGGATTTAAAATTGAATTTAAAAGAATTTCTGGAAATTCCAGAAAATCTCTGGAGGGGTGACGTCGAAGGCGTAAAGGCTGAATACACCTTCACTTAAAATGTTTCGGCGGGGAGGTGGGAGGCTGACGGGTGGCGTCGCCCTGTCAGTTTTAAAGAGAGGGAGAGAGAACAGAGAGCGGCGGCGAGGAGGCAGCACCGGAGCAGGGAGATGAGAGGGATGGATCGGGCACTCCACGACGAACACGCCCGTACCCGGATCTTGAAAAATGGTGGTCGGACGACGTCGGAATCAAGCTCTTCGGCGGCAACAGACTTCGGGTGCCGGTGAGGTCGACGGTTCCGGCGATGATTGACTCTGGGAAGAGGCTGAGGAGGGTTGTAGAGCTTCCAGGAGTTCGATGGCGGTACTGGCATGGGCGAAGGAGCACTAGAGGGGGCTAGCCGAGATGGAGGCCGAACGGCGGAGCTCTGGCCGGAGAGGAAGAAGAAGGGCTCTGGGGCTCGACTGGAGGGCTCTGGTGGCCGATTGGGTGAGGAGGAGGTTGAGTGCTGAGAAGAGCTGCAGCCGGGGAGGGCTTATATAGGCGGACGAAGATGCCCGAGCTCGGGCGCTGCCACAGGCAAGATGGCCGGAGCTCTGGCGCGACCGCGGACGCGTGGCGCATGGGCGGGCTCGGACGGCGACGTGAGAGAGCTAGTGGAGCGCCAGAGGAGCAGACGCGGGCGAGGCACGCGCGGTCGGCCAGTAAGCCATTGTACGCACGCGTGCGGCAAGAGCAGAGGCGCCGTGGCGCGAGGAGAGGGAAAGAAGGAGGGGGGATGGGGCTAGATGACCAGGTGGACGACGGAGAGGGAGTGCGGCACCAGCGAACGCGCGAACGCGGCCGAGAAGAAGAAGCCCGCGGCTCGGCGACATCCAGAGCGCGCCTACTGCACGCAGAGCATGCGCACACGCGTGCCCATAGTGCGGTCACCGCGTGCATGGCCACGGGGAGGGCACGTAGGCCTGGTAAACAATGTCCATTGTGTAGTCCATCCCTGCTACAGCCTTACTGACGTGATGGATCGACCAAAGCGACTTTGGGCAGATGGGATGCATCAGAGGATTGTTGCTGTAGTCAACTTGGGTTAGAAGTTGTGGTCAAGTTACTTGACCAATGGACCAGAGAGGATGTCTCAGGGTTTTAGGGTAGGAAGGACTACAGTCCTGTGAATTTTGAGATGAATTGGACAAGATTTGAAGATAGCTGCTATACAACTACAAAAACATCACATAAACTGTATCAGGAAGATGCACTCACATGGAGTGTGGGATTGAGCTGCAATTTGGTATAGGCTGATGATTTAGGGCCATGCAGGTACTGGCAAAATTTCATGCCATTTGGAAATATCTAGATGGTACTTCCTTCACAAAGGTCCTCTCTGCACAGAATCTTGGGAGAATATTGTAGAGCAAATGGCTTGGCAAAAGGAGGTGAATTAGGTCCGGGATTAATTTCAGAATTTATGAAGCAATATAAAATGTAGTTGCTTCACAAACAGAAAGTTTGACCAGAACCAAAGATTAGAAGTGGTGCTCACATAAATTGTTGGGTGGGGCTAAAATTTGGTGTAGGGGAATTATTTGAGCACAAAGAGGGCCTGGCAACATTTCCACTCATTTGGATACTCCTAGCTAGTACCTCCTTCACAAAGCTTCTCTCTGGACAGAAACTTTGGGAATTTGCTGAGGAAGATTCACTAGGCAAATGGAGTTGAATTTTGTCATGTGGTAATTATGTGGGTTGGAGAGAGTGCTCAAAAAGTTTGAGACCAATAAAGAAAATATAAATAGCACTTCCTTCACAAAGTGCCAATCTGGACAGAATGGAAAAGGAATATTCCTGAATTATTTTTGAACTAGGCAAGGAAGGGTTTGGACATATTTGGGGAATACATGTCCCAAAGAATTTATGAGAATTATTTGGGAATTTTTGGAATGACAGAAATATAGGTTGCTTCACAACCTAAGTCAAGTAGGGTTATTCATTTAATGAAAAAGGAATATTCCCTAAGAAAAGAAATTGGGGTTGGGCTAGAATAGAAATGCCATGATCTTGGGAAGGATGCAAGGATGATGCATTACTTGGGAGAAAAAGAAATGATGATCTCCCAGGTTTCAAGTCCACAGAACTGCTCCAAAAAGAAAACCAGAGCAAAAACCAAAGAAAACCAAAAGAAAAAGAAAGGGCCAAAAATTGGGGTGTTACAGAGCTACTCGTCACTCTAGGCACGATCTCTGGCAGCTCCTGGAGGTGAAGATCTCTGGCTGGCAGCTCCGGTGTGCGTCGACGGCGTTGAGATAACTGCGTCTGCAAAAGCTTCGGCTGAAGTCTGCTGTGCTGGTGGAGTGGACACTTGCGGTGGAATGGATGGAGCAGCAGCTGGGGCAGAAACTGTAGTCCTCACATCTGCAGTAGGTACAGCGGCAGACCTTAGTGCCCTAGGCACTGTATGAAACATGTCTGTGGTACGTCTCTCATCACCACTGTCCTCATCAGAGTGTCTGACTCTATCTATGTCTCTCTGAAGCTTCTCCACTGTCGTCTGGATCTCTGTGACTTTCACATCAAGATCATAAAACTTTGTTTCCACAATCCGCTCTAAGCTTGCCTGATTCTTGACAAGGTTGGCCAGACTTTGTTCAATCCTCTAGGTAGCTTCTAGCAGATAAGTCATTTGATCAGACTTGGTCTTGAGCTGAGCTGTGGATGAGCTATGGGCTGATGCTTCCTTGGCTGCTGGCTGCCTTAGGCAATTCTGGAGAGCTCCTTTCTCCTTCATAGTAACTTCCCTCAGGGCTTGACCCTGCACTTAGCTCTGCTTCTTGCTCTGACATGTTCTGGCTATCACTAGCATCTGACATCTTGCAAATAGACCTGTGAATAGTTGGGTATGGGCAGAGTAGATGAGTCATCACAAAAAGACAGCTGGTTTTTGAAAAAGTGAGTTCAAATCTTAGTTTCAACTTTTCACGAAAGGAATTTCGGATCATCTGAGTTGATCATTTCGGTGATACCGAAGCACTCAACAGAAACTTGGCACACAGTTTCGGTCAGACCGATTTGTGGCTCGGTGTCTCCAATATGTGTGGCGCCCCACCTGAATACCACTGTAGACAGACGGTCGCCGCACACACCAGCCCAGGAAATCACTCTGGCATGCGCTTTTACAACAAGTATCATGAACACAGACATTTCTATTAATGGATACATAAGTTTTACATGATATTTTACAAGGGTGATGGCAGCGGAAAAACTCTATCTAAGGCAGCATTGTCTTGGTGCGGCTCCAATCCACAGGGATCTGACTGGGTTACTCTTCTAGCTCGCGAACACTCCGGCTCCTCGCTAGCGGACGTCGGATCCTTAGGTGAACCTGGCCACATTGAAGGCCGCTGAGTACTTTTGAATGTACTCACAAGCAAACCAAATAACATATACACCAAGCAATGCAATCCATGGCATTCAAGCATGCACTTGTTATCTTAACAGTATTAACTATTATATTAGGGCAAGATTATCTAGCAAGATTAATCATCTAGCAGCATTAATCATCATGTCATAGCAAGATTATTTAGTAGGATAACTATTGGAGTAAATACAGCAAGGTAAAGCATATCAAGTAAATGATCCATACTCCGAATATGCTCATGATCAGAATTTGATCCAACTTTGTGGTCCTCCGACCGCTCATCTCATAGCCATCACATGGCTAGCATTCATACCCCTGACATCATCTGATGTCCATGCACCTTCACTGTAAATCTGACAAAGCTTACCTTGCTCAGGTTTATTCTTAGCACTTATCCGGTTGACTCCTCCAGACTCGACACAGACCAAATAGTGTGACCTAGTGCGAACTGTATCCATGACCGAGGACGCGGCTATTCGAATAGATTTACACTCTGCAGAGGTCACGCACTTTACCCACACTATGGAGCTCCTGGCCTCATGCTCCCATTCGGGTGGACCGGTGCTGTTCCAACAAAACTTGTCTATTGCCCGGCACTCTTACGGCCCCACCGACAATCATACCCCTTACGAGTCAAGTCCTGGGTGGCCCCTGTGTCACTCCTGACACCTGCCACCGTCGTGGCCAAACCAAATTGTCCCAAATGGGGACCTGTGCACATAAAACTAAACTGGGCTCACAGGATTATCGCCGCCTACCAGGCCAGGGTAGCACGCACGCATAATCCCCCCTCTTTGGTGGTACCGATAGGAGGCACGACAATAGACCAAGCTAGGGCCTCCCCATCCAGGCAAGTGTGGTTGCACTCGATGAGCTCGGTTCGGTGGCACTATGACTCGATCCAGCCGACGGAGGAGGTTGTCATTACTAAGTCACATTCTTTTATACAATGACAATAATGATGCATGATGAAAACATAACAACCTATCTCCATACGGAATCACATACGAGTCACTAGTGCGATGATATGATGAGCATTGACAGGTAATGTAAATAGCAAGTTCAACCTAGCAGGACTTTAATTATTTCTAACACAGGCATATTCATTAATTAAACACACAAGAATAACATAGAGCAATGCTTTAGGGCATATATCAGATGGTTGGCTTGCCTGGGGGTCGATGGATTCACTGGAGAGGAGTGCGATCACCTCGCGAAAAAATTCACCGGAAAAGCTTCCCTCTCGGAGGGGCTGAATATAGGGCAGGGGCAAAATGGACATTTTTAGAAAGTGCAAACCTTATGAAAGTGACCTCATCGGAATGGGATCGATGAACAGAGAAGGTGGGCTTTGGAATCACCTGAATCGGAGTTACGGTTGCGAAGGTGTGGGCGTTCGTTTGTTAGGCAGAAACGAAGACAGAAACTGTGCTTTTCTGCTCTTAACGGGTGAACGTTCACAATTTAGCAGTTTCGGCAGCGGGGCTGAGAGAGAAAGCGTATTTTGGTGAATACGCTTTTGATTAAAGAAAATGCATTCCTCCCAAAGGCTGTGGCAGATTACGCTTTCAGAGTTGGAAAGCGCATTTTGGAGGAATGCGCCTCCACTTATCCGACGTGGCCGGCTCCTAGTCACCGACAGCTGGGCCCCACGCCTCTCTCTCTCTCTCTCTCCTCCCATCCTCCTCCTTCTTCCTTCTCTGCTACTCCCCGATGGCCGCGGCTGGGCGACCGACGCCGGTGGCTGGCGACGCTCCAGTGGGCCCCGAGGGCGGGCGACAGCGTGGATGGGTTCGCCGGAGTAGGCCGCCTCCAGGGGTAGGGGCTCGGACCGTGGGGATGGCTGGGCGCGTGGTGGCATCCATGGCCGTGGGCGGCGGCTCCGCGGCGAGGGAGGAGCTCGGGTGGCTGGAGCGGTTGAGCGAGGGGGTGGGCAAGGTCCCCGGAGCAGGGCGTGTCCAGTGGCAAGCTTGGATGGGGCCGGGGACGGTCGGAGATGGAACTACGTGACGCAGCTGAGAGCGGCGACTCTGGCTAAATTCTGGCGCTCCGGCGAGGATTTTGACCGGGCGAGCGTGCTGGAGGGGACTAGAGGGAGTGGGGAGGAGGCTGAGGGGGTTGTGGGTGCTCGGGGAAGCTCAGGCTGGGCTATCTATAGCCGGCCAGTGAGGGAGATAAGCACGGCCACCGTGGCGGCCTTATCGACGTACTGGAGCACGGGGAGGACGTGGCTGGCCGGTTGCGCGCGCCGGGTGGGTTCATCTGGAGTGGAGTGGCCTCGGGAGCGCTCGAGAAGGCTTGGGGGAGAAGCTAGGGAGAAGACGATGACGGTAACGGGTGCACAGTGCCGCGGCGGCGCTCGCCGTGGCTTAACGAGAGTGAAGGAGGAGGAGGAAGAAGCTAGAGAGGGGGCACGCGGACGGTGCGGAGCTGTAGGACATGTTTGGACAAGCCGGAGCTGGCCTGCCGACGCGACCAGACATGGTCAGCGCGCAGAGCGCGCGTTTGGCCTTGTCCATGGCGTGGTCAGCACGTCAACACGCGCTCTGGCGTTTTCCTGGATGCTACATCATGTCTACGGGGTGTCTCACTGCTCATATAGATGAGAGAAGTGGCTGGGATCATCTAGATAGTTTTGAGGTGAGAAAGTTGGCATGAAGTTGTTTCTGAACAAAAACTTAGCTGGATCTTTCTGGAGAAATGGATGAAGAATTGAAGTTGAACCTTTGTCAGGATGGAATTAGGTAGGAAGGTGCAGGTGCTGGCAGAATTTCAAACCATTTGGACCTTGTTTGCATATACTTCCTTTGCAATGCAAATTTTGGTCCAGAAACTGGACTTTGAAGTTGTGCTCAAATAGATCAATGAAATGAGCTGAATTTTTGTGTGGGGTGATGATTTGAGACGTGCAACTGCTTGCAGTTAGGCGTATCGGTGGCTCCGAGACGATTCATGTCGGTTGCACCGAGACAGAAAATCTGATCAGTCTAAATGGTTTTGGCGAGACCGAATGAGAATGGGTTGGTCTAACCGAAAATCATCTAGAAGGTTTTGGAGTTCAGTCCTTGACAGATCGGTGACTCCGAGTGCGCCTCACCCGGAGGGTCCGAAAAAGACTTGTTCAATTTTTGTGATGTAGCAAGAATAGAATTTGAGACAAGAAAGAATAGATAGCTAGAGAAGGTTCTTAGGCATTCTTGTACATCCACTTGGCCAGAAAAACCAAGACAATCAAAACAACAAATGGATGTCCTTGAATGAATAAAAATATGCATTGCAACATGCTCATACAATAAGATAGCAAAATTGAAATATGTGTCAAACATGCACAACCAATTCTAGCATCTATCAAGAAATGGGCGATGACATAGTCATCTATATATGAGTATATTGACTTAGGCGCCACATGAGAACATTTGATCATAGGTCATACTCATCGTTTAAGCACAAGTGGGGTTACCACTTTTACATAAAGCATTAATGTGTTCACACCACTAGAGTTGCTTTAGCTCAATTTTTTAGAGCAAAGCTCCCCCTAGATGTGATATCCCCCCAAGGAGGGATGAACTAACCTTGGGTTTTGTCGATGATGACTTCATGTAGATGTTGAAGATGCGGATGCTCAATGTTGATGTAGATCATCAAGAGTTGGGAGAAATCCTTGGAGTTTTGCACTTTTAATACATATATGGGTTAGTCCCACACAAGGAACATACAAAGATATCCATAGACATAGAGTGAAATGCACATATGATGATGTCCATGAATGCATTGAATACCTTGTTCCTTGCCTTACCAACAAGAGGGTTTGTGACTCCATGAACTAGTGCAAGATGTTGAAGTTGGTTGCACAAGTTCTTGCCATAAATGAATGTGAGTGAAGTTTGTTGGCGGAGTCACCCTCAAGAACTCTCTAGTTCTTCTTCTTTGGGACCCACATCAACTTGATGGGAATCCTTGGAGTTGTGGTAGCACTTGATGAAGTAGAACTTGATGAAGTCTTGGGAACCCACTTGACCAAGGCTTGAGGTGCTTCTTCCTATGAGTTAATCTCCTCTTGAAGCTTGTCCTTGCCTTTTAACTTGTGGTCTTGTGATGGAAGATCATCTTGAGCTTGTGTTTCCTTGAAGGAAGTAGGATCATACTTTTCTTGTTGAGGAACAAACTTCGTCTTGGGGTATTGATCTTCTTCCTACTCAACTCCATTGGCATTGAACTTTCGTTCAAAACCAATACCTTGGTTCTTCCGGTGCCTTCCTTGCTTGCGCACAATTTCCTCAAATTGCTTACTCCCGGCAAGGCTCTTATAGACACCCTTTTCTATAATTCCTTTCAATAGATTGTTTTCTTGCTCAAGTGTAACTTGGCTAAGAGAATCATGAGTGGAATCAATAGAACTACTAGAAGTAACAACATTGGATTTAGCATTTTTATTGTTACTACTAGAGGTAGAACCCTTTTTACCCTTGTTACTAGTTTGCTTAGATTTAACTTGCGGCATAAAGGTAGACAAGAGTAAACGTTTGGCAAGATATGAAGAACTCTTCTTTCGAAGATCATCATTGATGGCTTTAAGAAACTCATGCTCTTGCTCTAAATTTAGCTTCTCGAAGCGTAGCTTCTCATGAGATCTTAAAAGCTCTCTATGCTCCTCTTGAGTTGTTTCATGAGCTAACTTAAGAGCATTTAGTTCTTTAGTTAGATGTTCAATATCCTTCATAGCATTGTCATTCATTTCCTCTTGACTATGATTACTAGCATTTTCATTGTAGCTCACATCACTAGTCTTAACAACAAGTAAATCATCATCACCAAGCAAATCATCATCATCACTATTGAAGTCAAAGTATTCGGGAGTTGGATGGAGCCATTTGCCATGAAGCATCTTCCAATTCCTTCATTTGGTGAATCAAATAGATCATAGGAGTTGGATGACACAAGAGCAAGTCCGGCAACACCTTCATCTTGATTATAGTCGGAGTTGGAGTGATAGCTTCTCTCGGAGTGGTTGTCGGAGTCGGAGCCGGAAATCCATTCACCAACATGAGCTTGACGTCTTCTTCTTGTGTAGCTCTTGGATGACTTGTCCTTCCTTTCTAAATCCTTGCTTCTTCGGGAAGATCTTCGTTCATAACGATCATCCCTACTCCTTCTCTCCTTGTGAGGTGATTCATCTCTTCTATGTCTTCCTCTTGGTAATTCGTCTCTTTTCTTGTGAGGTGTCATACACTCATTGGAATAGTGTCTGAGTCTTCCACAATTGTAGCAATTACGGTCACGAATTGATGATCTTTTCTCATAGTGTCTTGATCTTGAGCTTCTTTCTTTTCCTTTGTTCTTGTAAAACTTGTTGAATCTTTTCACCATTAGGCTTATCTCTTCATTGGATACTAGCTTGTCGCTTGAAGTTGTGGGAGCATCAGTTGAGGCTTTGTAAGCACCACTTGATTTGTTGTGTAGCTCCTCTTTGTCCTTGAGTGACATCTCATGAGAAACAATCCTTCCAATGACTTCCGTGGGCTTGAGATCTTTGTAATTGGGCATCATTTGGATCAATGTGCACACGGTATCGTATTTTCCATCCAAAGCTCTAAGGATCTTCTTGATGATGAATTTGTTGGTCATCTCTTCACTTCCTAAGCCGGCAATCTCATTTGTGATGAGAGCAAGCCTAGATTACATTTCAGCGACTCCTTCACCATCCTTCATCTTGGACTTGTCAAGTTGACTTTGAAGCACATCCAACTTAGATTCCTTGACGGACTCGATACCCTCGTGCATATCAACCAAAGTATCCCAAATTTCCTTTGCATTCTCGAGGCGGCTGATCTTGTTGAACTCCTCGGGGCACAAACCGTTGAAGAGAATGTCACAAGCTTGAGCATTGTATTGCAACATCTTCAATTTCCACGGTTGCTTCACGATCCGGTTCCTTACCATCCTAAAAGAATTCACCTTGCAAGCCAACACGAAGAACAGCCCAAACGACGGGGTTATGACCAAGAATATGCATTTTCATTTTTTGTTTCCAACTAGCAAAGTTTGTACCATCAAAATATGGACCTATATGGCGATAGTTACCCTCACTAGACGCCATACTCTCCTAGGTTGTGAAACCAATGCAATGGAGACCAATGCTCTGATACCACTTGTAGGATCGAAAGAATGTCTAGAGGGGGGTGATTAGACTACTTGACCAAATAAAAACTATCATTTTCCCAATTTACTTGTGGGCAGATTTTAGCAAGTATTCCAAGTCAAGTAACACCCTACACATGCAATTATAAGAGTATAGCAGCGGAAAGAAAAACAATGCACATGTAAGTAAAGGAGGGGATCGGAGATTTCAAACGCAATGAAGACACGATGATTTTGGCGTGGTTCCGATAGGTGGTGCTATCGTACGTCCATGTTGATGGAGGCTTCAACCCACGGAGGGTAACGGCTGCGAGAGTCCACGGAGGGCTCCACCCAGAAAGGGTCCACAAAGAAGCAACCTTGCCTATTCCACCATGGCTTCCTTCCACGAAGGACTAGCCTCACTCGGGGTAGATCTTCACGAAGTTGGCGATCTCCTTGCCCTTACAAACTCCTTGGTTCAACTCCACATGATCTTGGAGGCTCCCAAGTGACACCTAACCAATCTAGGAGACACCACTCTCCAAAAGGTAATAGACGGCGTGTTGATGATGAACTCCTTGCTCTTGTGCTTCAAGTGACAGTCTCCCCAACACTCAAACACCCCCTCATAGATTTGGCTATGGTGGAAGAAGGATTTGAGTGGAAAGCAACTTGGGGAAGGCTAGAAATCAAGGTTCAAATGGTAGGATTGGAATATCTTGATCTCAACACATGAGTAGGTGGTTCTCTCTCAGAAAATGTATGGTGGAAATGTAGGCATGTTCTGATGGCTTTCTTACTTGGTAAGAGGGTGGTGAGTGGTATAAATAGCCTTCACATGAAATCCAACCGTTACACACTTTTGACCAAACTCAGTGGCACCGACTGGAATTCTCGGTGAGACTGACCTGGGCAAAAGATGTGAACTTTTGAAGTTTCGGTGGGACCGAATGGAAACAACTCGGAGCGACCGATGTGCAATGGTAGGGCAAACCTCGTTTCAGTGGCACCGATTGCAACATCTCGGTGAGACCGAAATAATTGCAACAGGGCAACAGAAAGTTGGTCAAGCCATCTCGGTGGCACCGATTGCAAACTCGGATAGACCGAAATAATTGCAATTGATGACAGAGAGTTGGCAAGGCCATCTCGGTGGGACCGAGATCCATATTGGTGGATCCGACTTGTTAGGGTTTGGCTAGTGGCACTGTCCTTGTGAACTCGGTGGGTCCGGTAGGATGGGATTCGGTGGAACCGAGTTTGACTTTCGAAATTAGGACAAGTTTGGATGGAGAAAGTGGCTGAGGGTTTTGGAGCAATATCACTAAACACTTGAGCAAACAGATCATTATCAAAACCTCATCCCCTTTTAATAGTTTTGGCTTTCCTATGGACTCAATGTGATCTTGGATCACTAAACCAAAAATGAAGAGTCTTGAGCTTTTGCCAATGTATATCCTTAGCATTTTGAGGGGTCCACATTCCCTAGTCCTTGCCATGCCAATCATTGTACTTCCTGAAATCTGTCACTTGAATGTTTATTAGTTCAATGAGATATATGTTGTTATAAATTACCAAAACCACCCGGGGATTAGTGGCTCTTTCAGTACCTCCTCGCCAGGTCATCTTCCATGAGCGCCGGCGAAAACACAACATTAACTCCCCACCCTGCTGCTTTAGCAGCTTTCTTCTCCTGCACCGCCGAATTGGGGGGCTTCGTGGCTCTCTTCGGTGCCATGGCGAGATTTGGGGGGGAGCTTGGAGGTGGCTGCGCGGAACTATGCATAGGCGATGTGCTCTGTTCTTGCGCAAGGTTGAAGAAGGAGGCGGCTAGATTGGGAGCTAGAGGGGTAAATGAGCAGCGCCCCTTCGCGAGCACCCTTTTATGGGGAAGGCGCGAGGGGCTGGCTCTTTACTACCTGACGTGGGTGTGCTTTTGCAGGCGCACTGCCCCAGTCGCCGTTTCATTCCACCTCTCCCATGTCCCGCATTCAACGCGCGTCGTGGGTAAAGAGTAAAAACGAAGATCGCGACAGCGATTCTGCGCCACGTGTGTCTGTGCATCTGTTTGGGCCTAGCCCAACGACACCTTGCACGTGCGTGTGGCCCAGGCCCAGGGGCTCCTGTCTGTGTATGAAAACATGGGTGTCATCATACCCTGGCTTATGCACAGACGGTTTCAGCCTTCCCCGACGGCAAGGGCTTGTCGGAGGATTGCTTCCGTCAAGACTCAAGATTAGAGCCAACAAGAACAAGAAGAAGACCTCGAGGCAGGTCATCGAGAAGTACTAAGCTAGTAGTGAAGATCAAGATTACCCTTGCCGGCAAGCTTCACACCGGCAAGGCGAAGGCCCGGCAAAGCAACGCGCCAGCAGGCTCTCTTCTGTCTTACTACTGCTCCACCTCATCATTAGCTAGATAAACACGTATTGATAGGTGTCAAGCGGGCAGGCAGTCAAGCATAGCTAGACAGGGCACGTGTCAGCACGCCACCCAAAGGTTAACTTTAATGACACCCGTCCCTGGGTCGTGTCAAGATAACAGAAGGGCCACTGGACAGGTGGTGCAGAACCTTTGCCGGAACTCGCCTCCCCAGCGTAGCACCCAACGGTGCATTTAATGTGTTTGTACTAGCCCGTTAGAGATAGATTTGATGATAGTGCAATCACTATTCATACCCTGTAATGACCATCTTAGCCACTATGGTAACCCCTTGGCCTATAAAAGGAGGCCCACGGCTACTGTTAGAACGGTCGACCCTTAGCTCAATTACGCATAGCCGCTGCATTTCCCGTGCACCTTGCCAGAAATGTCACGCTCCCTTGTACGTTGAGCTCAAACACAATCAAACCTCCAAAAGCAGGAGTAGGGTTTTACGCTCACAGCGGCCCGAACCTGGATAAATCGCTCTGCGTTCTTGCATCTACTGATCCTACTCTTTGTACACGTCGATTCCCGTAGCCAAACCACAAAGGGATTGTTTTGATCCCATAGATCGTCGTTCTCCGAGACAATAGGTTTCCTTATTTGCGCAAATCTAAGCTAATGCCACGTGCTGATGGTCCATTTAAGGTGTTAGAGAAAATAAATGATAATGCATATAAACTTGAGCTTCCTATAGATTTTGGGATTAGTCCCACTTTTAACATTGCAGATTTGTAGCCTTTTTTGGGTGAGGAATATGAGCTTCCGTCGAGGACGACTTCAATTCCAGAAGGGGAGGATGATGAGGACATCACTACCGCGGTTACACCCACAACTCCTATTGTTACACATATGGGACCAATTACTAGAGCTCGCGCACGCCAATTAAATTATCAGGTACTGTCGTTTCTTGGTAATGATCCTAATGTTCATGACGAAAAAGGGTTTCCCACTGCTTTATAAATAAAGCAACCGCACCAACATCCGACCACAAGCAGAATTCAAGGTTCAAGCAAAAGTAAAGAGAGCAACAAGGTGTCGAAATGAAATAGGTGCGCTGGGGGCACAGCAAAACAAACCCCTAAACTAACAAGCTACTAGCTAATCCGGCTCCGGAGGTGGCGGAGGTGTCGGTGGAGCTGGCGGTGGAGCGAAGTCCCGCAATGATGACGTCGATGTTGCTCCGATCGCGCCGCTTGCTAAGCGGTCTCTAGAGCTGTAAGAAGCCACACATTTTGTAGATCGCATCAGTCATGCAACATGGAATCATGTGTTCAATCACTAGTTTATTGCATACATTCCATAAAGTCCATGCAAGGGTGCCCATCGCGACCCAAAGAGATGGGCAAACCATGCATGGGAAACTATGAATCTCCTGAAACATGTCCGGGAGATTTCCCTCCAACCACTTCCCGGAAACAACTCCAGAGGAAGATCGCTACAGGGAACCAGAAGAATATGTGGTTGGAGTCTTCCGAAACTCCACACAAAGGGCATAGGCCATCACTGGGCCCGTTACATTTGAGCACTTCCCTACCCGAAGGTAAACGACCACGGATCCATTGCCAAAGGAAGATATGAATCTTCATCGGCAACTTTATCTCCCAAAGGAGAGTTAGTTTGGCTGGACTCGGAGTGGCCAAGAACGCGTGGTACAAGGACTTGGTCAAAAACAAGCCACTCGGTTCGAGGTGCCACGAGATGGCGTCCTGCTCAAGGGTGGGGGCGTGAAGGGCTTGAGAATATGATGCTGCCTAAATTGGATACATTTGTTTTGGTTACAAATGAAGGGCCCAGCATGGACAAGAAGGATGAACATTGGAGCATGATCAAGCATGGAGAGGATTGCTGAAAGTGCAACTAATCCCCGGGTGGTTTTGGTAATCAATAACAACATATACGTCATTGATCTAATACTCATTGCTAGTAGATTTCAGAAAAGATCAATGATTGGCATGGCAAGGACTAATGGATTTGAACCCCTCAAAATGTCAAGGACAAGATTGGAAACTCCAAGACTCTACATTTTTGGTTTAGTGATCCAAGATCACATTGAGTCCCTTAGGAAACATGGGCTCCTCCCGCGATGCTCCCACGAGCGTCCGGGAGGCCAACCCTAGCGCCGCTGCTGGTCCCCCCTCCTCCACTCCCTCCTCCCTCACCGCCACTGGGGGGGCGAGCGGGCGAGGCCCGCTCATCGTTGGCGGCGGCGGGGCTCTCTCGTCTCCGCGCACGGGGGATGCGGTGTGGGCCGGATTCCTCAGGCCGAATGCGGCGTTCGGTGTTGGGCGCAGCAGCTCGGCGACGCCCCAGCGTGGGCCGGTGACGGTGGCGTGATGGCGATGCGATGGGCGGCGCGGAGGTGGTGTGGGCTAGAGGCTGGTGGTGGCGGCGGCTGCTTCACGAATGTGTGCCCATATCCGCTTCTGGCGTCGCGGGTCGCGGGCGGCCTGGGTCATGGTCAGCCTCCCTTGCAATGGCTCGTGGGCTGGGGGATGGCGCGACAACGGGTGGATGAGTACGCCGCTGCCCGGTCGGGCCCTTGCGGCTGGTCGGCGACGCACGGCATGGAGGATCCCTTTGGTGGCTTTTCATGGCGGCGGCAGCGAGGGCTCTGCTCCCTTCTCTCCAGCGACGGGCTACTGCCAGTGGTCTCGCGTGGGTCCGGGCCAGCGACAGGATGGGGTGAAACATGTGGTTTTGGGGGGAGACTGGTTGGAGGGACGGGGGCTCCGTTGTCGAGCTGCTCATCGCCGACACAGGGGATGTCGCCGGTCGTGGCCGTGGGCCACTCCTCCCCCTTCTGCATCCTTGTTTCTCAGTTCTCGGTTCCAGTGTTGCTCGAGGCGGGGTGGTTTGCCGGCGGTCCCGGTGGCGGTTGGGGTGCAGATCTGTTCAAAGTCATGACCTTTGGTGGCTCTCGGGGCGGTCTGGATGTAGGGCGGCGGCTCTGGCAGTGGGAGACACGTTGGTCGTGGGCTGACCGCACGGCTCGGTTTCGGGCGACCAGCCATGGTCGCTTGGGCGTCATGAATGCGGGTGGTTGGCGGAGCGGGGTTGCGAAGGAGTGGTAGGAGCCCCGGAGTTCACCACTTGCCCAGTCCCGGTATTGGCTGATGGAGGCAGCGTCCGTGGACGTCATTCTCCTCCTTGCAGGCTCCGTCGTGGTGCTCCCACTTCTTTCGTGTCACTCCGGGTGAAAACTTGATCTTCGGGATCAGACGGTGACGGCTACCTGTGGTCGTATCCTTCCTGAAGGCATCGTCTTGGAGTCCTCGCTCCGGCCGTGTCCGTCTCACCACTCCTCGGTGGATTGCTCATCTTGGTGGTGGTCTCCGTCGGACCAAGCAGTTCTTCTTTGCTTATCATTAGGTTGCTTGGTCGTCATTGGGGTGGTGTTTTCGGTGCCCGACACCTTTGTATCTCGCCTTGGGTGTGTGCGTTGAGTGTGGTGGTGGAGTGCGTTTGTATCTTCTTGCTCGAATGTTGTGGTGATGGCTGTTGTATATATAAAGCGGGGGGAAACCCTTTTTCGTCGAGTCCCTTAGGAAAGCCAATACTATTAAAAGGGGATGAGGTATTAATGATGAGGTTGTTGCTCAAGTGCTCAGTGGTATTGCTTCAAAAACCCTCAGTCATTTTCTCACAAACACATCTGTCCAAACCCTAATTCTCTATTTCGGTCCCACCAAAACAATCCCATCCAGACCCACCGAGATTGCCACTTCCATTGCCACTGCCAAACCCTAGCAATTTGGTTTGACTGAAATGGATCTCGGTCCCACCGAGATGGCATTGCCAAGTTTCTGTGATGAGATTGTTTCACTTCGGAATCACCGAGTTGAAATAATCGGAATTTCAGAGACTGGTTTTGCCCTAGCCATTGCACTTTGGTCCCACTGAGTTGTTCCACTTCGGTCCCACTGAAAAGCCTAAAGTTCACATCTTTTACACTAATCGGTCTCACCGAGTTTTGCATTCGGTCTCACCGCTTTGGGTCAAAAGTGTGCAACGGTTGGATTTTGGGTGAACGCTATTTATACCCCTCCACCCCCACTTACTCTCTAAGAGAGCCATCAGAACGTGCCTACACTTCCTCCATACATTTTTCTGAGACAGAACCACCTACTCATGTGTTGAGATCAAGAGCTTCCAATCCAACCATTTGAACCTTGATTTCTAGCCTCTTCAAGTTGCTTTCCACTCCAATCCTTCTCCTACCCAAGCCAAATCTGTGTGAGAGAGATTGAGTGTTGAGGAGACTATCATTTGAAGCACAAGAGCAAGGAGTTCATCATCAACACACCATCTATTACCTTTTGGATAGTGGTGTCTCCTAGATTGGTTAGGTGTCACTTGGGAGCCTCCAAGACCATGTGGAGTTGAACCAAGGAGTTTGTAAGGGCAAGGAGATTGCCTACTATGTGAAGATCTACCCCGAGTGAGGCTAGTCCTTCGTGGACGTAAGCCATGGTGGAATAGGCAAGGTTGCTTCTTCGTGGACCCTTCATGGGTGGAGCCCTTCATGGACTCGCGCAACCGTTACCCTTCGTGGGTTGAAGTCTCCATCAACGTGGACGTATGAGAGCACCACCTATCGAAACCACGCCAAAAATCATCATGTCTGCATTGCGTTTGAAATCTCAAAACCCCTCATTTACTTACATGTGCAATGTTTTACTTTCCGCTGCTACACTCTTAGAATTGCATGTGTAGGGTGTGCTAGACTTGATAGAATTACTAAAATCTGCCCAGAACTAAAATTGGGAAAAGGATAGATTTTTATTTGGTCAAGTAGTCTAATCTCCCCCCCTCTAGACATACTTTTGATCCTACAAGTGGTATCAGAGCTTTGGTCTCCATTGCATTGGTTTCATAACCTAGGAAAGTATGGCGTCTAGTGAGGGAAATTAAGACCGTAGAGGTCCATATTTTGATGGTACAAACTTTGCTAGTTGGAAGCATAAGATGAAAATGCATATTCTTGGTCATAACCCCGCCATTTGGGATGTTGTTCGTGTTGGCTTGCAAGGTGAATTCTTTGAGGATGGAAAGGAACCGGATCGTGAAGCAACCGCGGAAGAATTGAATATGTTGCAATACAACGCTCAAGCATGCGACATTCTCTTCAACGGTTTGTGCCCCGAGGAGTTCAACAAGATCAGTCGCCTCAAGAATGCACAGGAAATTTGGGATACTTTGGTTGATGTGCACGAGGGTACCGAGTCCGTCAAGGAATCCAAGTTGGATGTGCTTCAAAGTCAACTTGACTAGTTCAAGATGAAGGATGGTGAAGGAGTCGCCGAGATGTACTCTAGGCTTGCTCTCATCACAAATGAGATTGCCGGCTTAGGAAGTGAAGAGATGACCGACAAATTCATCATCAAGAAGATTCTTAGAGCCTTGGATGGAAAATATGACACCGTGTGCACATTAATCCAAATGATGCCCAACTACAAAGATCTCAAGCCCACGGAAGTCATTGGAAGGATTGTTGCTCATGAGATGTCACTCAAGGACAAAGATGAGCTACACAACAAGTCAAGTGGTGCTTACAAAGCTTCAACCGATGCCCCCACAACTTCAAGCGACAAGCTTGTATCCAATGAAGAAATAAGCTTAATGGTGAAGAGATTCAACAAGTTCTACAAGTGTAGAGGAAAAGAAAGAAGCTCAAACTCAAGAAACTATGAGCAAAGATCATCAAGTCGTGACCGTAATTGCTACAATTGTGGAAGACCCGGACACTACTCCAATGAGTGTACGGCACCTCACAAGAAAAGAGACGAATCACCAAGAGGAAGATATAGAAGAGATGAATCACCTCATAAGGAGAGAAGGAGTAGAGATGATCGTTATGAATGAAGACCTTCTCGGAGAAGCAAGGATTCAGAAAGGAAGGACAAGTCACCCAAGAGCTACACTAGAAGAAGACAAGCTCATGTTGGTGAATTGATTTTCGGCTCCGACTCCGACAACCAATCCGAGAGAAGTTATCACTCCAACTCCGACTATAGTCAAGATGAAGGTGTTACCGAACTTCAATCGTATCCTCCAACTCCTATGACCTATTTGATTCACCAAATGAGGGAATTGGAAGATGCTTCATGGCAAAAGGCCCCAAGGTATCACACCCCGAATACCTTGACTTTGATAGTGATGAGGATGATTTACTTGGTGATGACGATTTGCTTGTTGATAAGTCTAGTAATATGAGCTATAATTAACTTGCTAGTAATCATGATAGTCAAGATGAAATGAATGACAATGCTATGAAGGAGATTGAGCGTCTAACTAAAGAACTAAACACTCTTAAGTTAGCTCATGAAACAACTCAAGAGTCTCATAGAGAGCTTCTACGAATTCATGAGAAGCTACGCTTGAGAAGCTAAATTTAGAGCAAGAGCATGAGTTTCTAAAAGCAATCAATGACGATCTTCGAAAGAAGAGTTCTTCTTACATTGCCAAACATTTACTCCTGTCTACTTTTGTGTCACAAGTTAAATCTAAGCAAACTAGCAACAAGGGTTCTACCTCTAATAGTAACAATAACAATGCTAAACCTAATGTTGTTGCTTCTAGTAGTTCTATTGATTCCACTAATGATTCTCTTAGCCAAGTTACACTTGAGCAAGAAAACAATTTATTGAAAGGAATTATAGAAAAGGGTGTCGACAAGAGCCTCGCTGGGAGTAAGCAATTTGAGGAAATTGTACGCAAGCAAGGAAGGCACTGAAAGAACCAAGGTATTGGTTTTGAATGAAAATTCAATGCCAATGGAGTTGAGTGGGAAGAAGATCAATACCCCAAGACGAAGTTTATTCCTCAACAAGAGAAGTATGATCCTACTTCCTTCAAGGGAACACAAGCTCAAGATGATCTTCCACCACAAGACCACAAGCTAAAAGGCAAGGACAAGTTTCAAGAAGAAATTGACTCATTTGAAGAACCACCTCAAGCTTTGGTCAAGTGGGTTCCCAAGACCTCATCAAGTTCTACTTCATCAAGTGCTATTACAACTCCAAGGATTCCCATCAAGTTGATGTGGGTCCCAAAGAAGAAGAACTAGGGAGTTCTTGAGGGTGACTCCGCCAACAAACTTCAGTCATATTCATTCATGGCAAGAACTTGTGCAACCAACTTCAACATCTTGCACTAGTTCATGGAGTCACAAACCCTCTTGTTGGTAAGACAAGGGACAAGGTATTCAATGCATTCATGGACATCTTCATATGTGCAATTCACTCTATGTCTATGGATATCCTTGTTTGTTCCTTGTGGGACTAACCCATGTATGTATTGAAAGTGCAAAACTCCAAGGATTGCTCCCAACTCTTAATGGTCTACATCAGCATTGAGCATCCACATCTACAACATCTACATGAAGTCATCATTGACAAAACCCAAGGTTAGTTCATCCCTCTTTGGGGGGATATCACATCTAGGGGGAGCTTTGCTCTAAGACTTGAGCTAAAGCAACTCTAATGGTGTGAACACATCAATGCTTTATGCAAAAGTGGTAGCCCCACTTGTGCTTAAACGATGAGTATGACCTATGATCAAATGTTCTCATTTGACTCCTAAGTCAATATACTCATATATAGATGACTATGCCATCGCCCATTGTGTGATAGATGCTAGAATTGTTTGTGCATGTTTGCCACATATTTCATTTGCTATCTTATTGTGTGAGCATGTTGCTATGCATATTTCTCATTCGAGGACATCCATTTGTAGTTTGATTGATTTGGTTTTGTTTGGCCAAATGAATGTACAAGAATGCCTAAGCACCTTCTCTATCTATCTATTCTTTCTTGTCTCAAATTCTCTTCATGCTACATCACAAAATTTGAACAAGTCTTTTTCGGACCCTCCGGGTGAGGCGCACTCGAAGTCACCGATCTATCTAAGACTGAATTCCAAAACCTTCTAAATGCCTTTCAGTTTGACCAACTCACTCTCATTCGGTCTCATCGAAATCATTTGGATTGATCAGGGTTTTCACCTCGGTGCCACCGATCTGAATCATCTCGGAGTCACCGATGTGTTGTACTGCTAGCAGTTATACATCTCGGTGCCACCGATATGTTTCAATCGGAGCCACCGACAGCTGATGGGTATATATATCCAGCGAGACCGTATGGTTGAAACTTTCTCAAACGTTTCGTCCTCGCACCCCACAGCTGCCGTCGCCCTAGTCTCCGGACAATCGTTGTTCCGTCCAGCGCGCCTTCGCCGTTGGATTCCGCCGCCGTCAATGGAAATATCTCCCTTCGTTGCCACCGTAGAGGATTTGCACCAAGTTAGGGTAAAATCCGACCCCTTAGTGCTTCCATTTCCGATTCAATGCACTAGGGTTTTCGCCATTATTCTTGCCACAGTGTGCAACCTCTATACCTAGTATGAATTCCTTAGATTAGATTCGAGCGAAGATTTTAGGTTTAAATTTCCGCAGAACACATCTCGGACTAGCCGATCTGAAAATTTTGGAGTCACCGATCTGGCTTCGGCCATGGCACAAGTACGTCTCGGTGCCACCGAGTTGTACTGATCGGTGAGGCCGAAATGAAGTTTCTGTGAAACCCTAGCATCTCGGCAAGACCGAACCACATATCGGTCTGACCGAAACTGTGTGCCAAGTCTCTGTTAAGTGCTTCGGTATCAACGAAATGATCAACCCGGTTGTTCCAAAATGTCTTCTGTGAAAACTTGAAACTAAGATTTGAACTCAAATTTTTGAAAAACCAGCTGCATTTTGTGATGACTCATCCACTCTGCCTATACCCAACTACTTCACAGGTCAGCTTGCAAGATGTCTAATGCCAGTGACAGCCAGAATAGATCTTAGGAGCAGAATGTTGATCTGAGTGCAGGTTCAAGTCTTGAGAGCAGTTTTAGTGAAGGAAGCAGAAGCACTCCAAGCAATTTGCCTAAGGCAGCCAAGAGAACAAGGAAGGCAAAAGGCTCAGTCTATCATTTGTTGGCATGACTTGCTACCTCCAACACAATCATGAGATACACCTTGATGCCCAAGTCAGGAGATGAGAGGATGATCAGAGGGCACTCCATCAATATGCTTCATCACATTGATTGATCTGAGAGATTCAGAGTCATGGATCTTTTTGTTGAGACTATCACGAGAACTGCCGCGGATCAGAAGAGGTCATGTGGATTTGCTCCACACATTCAGGTGCTTATCAACTCCAAAGTTGGTAACAAGACATATCTGCTTGACCGTGAGCATTTGCTGCTTAGGCCGGAGTTTGAGGATAATACAGTGACGATGGATCCATCCCATCCCACTTCGGCAGCAGCACAGGCAGAGAAGGAAGCACGAGCTGAAGCTGCTAAGTCTGCAGAGCCCAAAGCCACATTTGCTCCGTCACTAAAGACCAAGGCCGATCAGATGAACCATCTTCTTCGAGCTACTCAGAGGATCAAGCAAAATCTGGCCAACTTAGCGAAGAACCAGAAGAGTCTTGAGAGGATAGTTGAGGCAAAATTAGATTATATGATCTAGATGTCAAGGTGATAGAGTTGGAATCTACTGTTGAAAGTCTGAAGAAAGAGGTGGATGATGCAAAGCTTGCTAGCAGTGAGGATGACGAGCATCATGGTTCAGTACTTCCCACGACCACTCAATTTCGGACCCAAGCTAGGTCAGCAGCAGTTCCAGACACTTCCAGAGCTACAGTCTCAGCTCCAGCTGCTACACCTTCAGTTGCTCCGTCAGTTGCTCCAGTTGTTGCCACTCCTCCACCAGTTCAGCAGACTTCTTCCAAGGCGTTTGCAGATGCACCTCTCTCTACTCCGACATCGACGCACACCGGCACTGCAAGTCAGAGGACTTCACCACCAGGAGCTGCCGGAGATCGAGCCCATAGTGACTTTTAGCTCTATACCTATTCGATCTTTTTGGTACTTGTTGCCAAAGGGGGAGAATTTGTATAGATCATTAGGGCTTCGAGAGAGAGAGTGTCTTACTTTTGTTCGTTTGTTTTTCCTTGAGTTTCTTGCTACAGTTTGATTTGTGCTACTTTGATCGTTATGCTTGTGATGATACTACGTTTGGTTGTATGTTTGATCATACGATGCTTCATCCTATGCACGTTGTCTATCATTATCATTATCTATGTATGATCATTCATTCGGTTGTTTGGTGATGAGTGCTTACTACATTGCAATCTTATCATTTTGAGCGCTCCACCAGGTTGTATGTGACATGGAAGAGTGACCCATGATCCTAATCGATTGTGCATTTGCATTCAAACGCAAATTTTAAATAATGCACAAATTTAGGGGGAGCTCTTACTTATCACATACTTCTCAAAGAGACGATGTATTCCATTGATTATATCATTTGTCGAAGCTTTGATCTATATGTTGTCATCAATTACCAAAAAGGGGGAGTTGAAAGTGCAACTAATCCCCGGGTGGTTTTGGTAATCAATAACAACATATACATCATTGATCTAATACTCATTGCTAGTAGATTTCAGAAAAGATCAATGATTGGAATGGCAAGGATTAATGGATGTGGACCCCTCAAAATGTCAAGGACAAGATTGGCAACTCTAAGACTCTACATTTTTGGTTTAGTGATCCAAGATCACATTGAGTCCCTTAGGAAAGCCAATACTATTAAAAGGGGATGAGGTATTAATGATGAGGTTGTTGCTCAAGTGCTCAGTGGTATTGCTCCAAAAACCCTCAGTCATTTTCTCCCAAACACATCTGTCCAAACCCTAATTCTCTATCTTGGTCCCACCAAAACAATCCCATCCAGACCCATCGAGATTGCCACTTCCATTGTGTCGGAAGTGGGGCTCCGGGGACCCAAAGGTTCGAACACTGGGGTGAGCTCGTTCTACTACTTCTTCCCCTACCACGGCAGTGCTACGGCGAGACTACGGCGAGAGCGCGCTAGCGTAGGACGGGCAAAGGCACAGCGGTTTACCCAGGTTCGGGCCACCTTGCGGTGTAAGACCCTACTCCTGCTTTGTGGTTGAGATTATTGTGGATGAGAGAGCTCTTGCATACAAGGTTGAAGATGATGGATCTCTCCCTCGAAGATGATCCATCTCCCTCTACGGTGGCTGCACTGCCCCTTTTATGCCGCCTTGGTCCTCTTCCCCCACGAAAACTTAGGCGGGAAGGGTTGCCACACTTGGCGGTTTTGAAAGGGGACAGGCGCTCAGGCTATCCTGACTAAAGGTGGTCTTCGCCTGCCAAAGCATGATCCATGACGCGCCGGTGGGCTCGGTGATGACCTTCGCCCTGCGCGCCCGCCGTCTTGGTCTTTCTTCGCCGATCGGGCAACCTTTGGGGTTGCTTTGGGGAGTAGATAGCTGGCCCTGCTTCCCTAGCACAAAAGAGGAAACCATCTGCATCCGCGCCTGCTGGCGCGGCCTCTGCTGCTGCTCGTCGCCGCGCGCGTCACCCACGTGATGGGCTCCAGTCCGCGCGACACGCCGAATGGTCTTCTCCTCGAGCGCCTGCGGGAGGGGGCCTCGGAAGGCCACCTCGGGAAGCCGCCTCTTGAGGCCACTCGGGAAGCAGCCTCGTGAGGGGACTTGGGAAGCCGCCTCGTGAGGGGATCTCGCGAGGCCGTTCATGGTGGTGTTGAGCGTTGCCTGCTACTCCTTGAGGAGGGGGCCTCAGGAGGCTAGGGCCCCATGAGGGGGCATGGCGAGACACTTGGCGGCGACGGCCCGCCGGGCACACTCCAGGCATCGCGCCCTGGGCCAAAGGCAGACGGGCCTGGATACCCCGGGTTCCATGGGCCCGACACATTGCCACTACCAAACCCTAGCAATTCAGTTTGACCGAAATGGATCTCGGTCCCACCGAGATGGCATTGCCAAGTTTCTGTGATGAATTGTTTCACTTCGGAATCACCGAGCTGAAATAATCGGAATTTTCGAGACTGGTTTTGACCTAGCCATTACACTTTGGTCCCACCGAGTTGTTCCACTTCGGTACCACCAAAAAGCCTAAAGTTCACATCTTTTACACTAATCGGTCTCACCGAGTTTTGCATTTGGTCTCACCGATTCAGGTCAAAAGTGTGCAACGATTGGATTTTGGGTGAAGGCTATTTATACCCCTCCACCACCACTTACTCTCTAAGAGAGACATCAGAACATGCCTACACTTCCACCATACATTTTTCTGAGAGAGAACCACCTACTCATGTGTTGAGATCAAGAGATTCCAATCCAACCATTTGAACCTTGATTTCTAGCCTCTTCAACTTGCTTTCCACTCCAATCCTTCTCCTACCCAAGCCAAATCTGTGAGAGAGAGATTGAGTGTTGAGGAGACTATCATTTGAAACACAAGAGCAAGGAGTTCATCATCAACACACCATCTATTACCTTTTGGATAGTGGTGTCTCCTAGATTGGTTTGGTGTCACTTGGGAGCCTCCAAGACCATGTGGAGTTGAACCAAGGAGTTTGTAAGGGTAAGGAGATCGCCTACTTCGTGAAGATCTACCCCAAGTGAGGCTAGTCCTTCGTGGACATAAGCCATGGTGGAATAGGCAAGGTTGCTTCTTCGTGGACCGTTCGTGGGTGGAACCCTCCGTGGACTCGCGAGCGTTACCCTTCGTGGGTTGAAGTCTCCATCAACGTGGACGTACGATAGCACCACCTATCGGAACCACACCAGAAATCATCGTGTCTTCATTGCGTTCGAAATCTCCAAACCCCTCCTTTACTTACATGTGCAATGTTTTACTTTCCGATGCTACACTCTTAGAATTGCATGTGTAGGGTGTGCTAGACTTGATAGAATTGCTAAAATCTGCCCACAACTAAAATTGGGAAAAGGATAGATTTTTATTTGGTCAAGTAGTCTAATCACCCCCCCCTCTAGACATAATTTCGATCCTACAATGGCGCACATAAGGGGAACAAGAACGGAGTTTCCAGTGGAGTTTTTAGCATTTTAGAGCCACCATGATGACATACAAGGACATGGACGAAATATACAAGATGGCCATTCATTAATTTCGTCCATAGCTTAATATAGGTGTTGTGGCACCTTATTTTTGGTCCAGGCCCATGTAATTTCGAAATACACTTAATAGGCAGTTTTCAGAGTCCGTATTAATAGGGAAAACGACTTAGGACAGAATTTAGTCCCACCTTTCCAAGGGAGGTTGAAATTCCCCTCTGTCTCCCTATAAATACAGCCATTAGGGCTCCATTTTAGACTTGGTTTTTGTTTAGATTAAAGTTCGCCATAGCTGCAACTTCGCGTCCTTCGTTTGTGTTCTACGACCATACCAAGAAGTCACAGAACCCCACTTTTATTAATAAAGCTTTCCTCTTATATTCGCGATATTTTTTTTGAAAGTTGAGACAGTAGGAAAGGCTCCTAATGCATATGTATTAAAAAGGTCAGAGAACTACTACATATGTACAAATATTGTAGGGGAGGGGAGGAGTAAATAAACCAAAACAGGGGGGGAGGTGGAGCTATACAAAAAAACTCTAGGAGACTACACATCCCAGATTTGGTCTAGGGGATTTCCTCCACAATGGTAGTTACAAACTGTCTTTTATGGGCAGGCACTCGAAAGCAGATGTTGTCAAAGTCAGACTTGAATCTGTGTTTCCATGATGGAATAGAGGGGGCCACATGCCTAAAAAAGTTGTTGTTACGTTCTTTCCAAAGACTCCAGGCGGCCACCAAGAAGATATCCATGATCATTTTTTTCTGGTGGTTTGTCTTCATGTGTTCGACGAGATCAAGTCTGTTTCCTTGCACAGTCCATGTGATGTTCAAGATTTGCCAGCATTCCTTGCTGAAGTTACAATGGAAAAAAAGGTGTTCCACCGTTTCTTCAACGTGTTCTCCACACAGCAGGCAATCCAAGTTATTACCTATATTGTAGTGCCTCCTCTTCAACATATTTCTTGTGTTTAAATGATCAGACAGCAGCAGCCAACCAAAAACCATTTTCTTGGGTGTGCACTTGGACATCCATAGCTAGTTAAAAGATTCATGAGCAATAATCTTTCGAAAGTAGAAGTTATAGTATGCTGCAGTCTTGAAAGTAGCTGCTCCCTAGCTGTAAGTCCAGACATCTTTTGGCCCAGAGAGGTCAATATCCGTCACTTCAGTTTGGATTTTTTTCATTTCCTCATGGGCTTGTATTGATAGTGGAAGGTGAAAGGCCGTTTGAAGATTTGTGGTGGCAAGAAACTATCTGATGGAGACGTCTTCAAACCTGGTATAGGAATATGCTCTCGGGTATGTCTCTGCATAAATAGAGTGTTTCCAATCATCCTTCCAGAATAAAGTTGACGTGCCACAGTGTATCTGGACTTTTGTGATGCCATGATAGGTGGGCATTAATTAGATGAGACCACGCCACCAGAAGGAGCCACACGGGTCAGCAGCGTGTGGTACAGAGTTTTCATAGTATGTTCTCCAAATCAGGTTTACCCAGGGTATATCATGGTGGTTATAGAACTTGTGCAGGAACTTGAGCAAGAGTGCATCATTTTGGACCCTTAGATTTAGAACACCAAGGCCCCCACTTTTCTTGGGGCGACAGACCATTTCCCAGGTAGCTAATGAGTTGCATTTCTCTCCTTCTGTGGTTTTCTTTTGCCAGAGACATTGTCTACGAATTTTATCCAATTGGGCAAGGATTTTTGGGGGAAGTCTAATGGTTCCCATGGGGTAAATAGCCAGAGATGTGATGAGGGAGTTCAACAGTGCCAATTTGCCAGCATAAAACATTAGGGACATGGCCGCTGTGATCTTCCTTTCTACCTTACATACAAAGGGTGTCAAGTCAAGCACATAGGGTCTAGTAGTGCCAAGGGGAAGCCCTAAGTAGGTGAAGGGCATGCTAGCTTGTGTGCAGCCGAATAGGGTGGTGAGGTCGTTGCATTTATCGAGCGGTGTGTTGATTGGAACCAGGGTAGATTTGTGGAAATTTATCTTGAGTCCAATGGAGGTGGCGTAGTCAGCAAGAATTTTCTTTATCCTGGCGGCTTGATCTAGGCAAGCAGGCAAAACAATTATGGTGTCATCCGCATACTAAATGACAGGGTAACTCGCACCATCTTGTGGTGGGATAGGATGTTGTATAAGGTTATGTTCGAGAGCCTCATTAATAGCAGTTTGGAGAAGATCAGCCGCCAGAACGAAGATCAAAGGTGACAGAGGGTCACCTTGTCGTACCCCGCATTTGCAATGGAATTTTCGCCCGGGCACTCCATTTAGTAGGATGGAAGATTTACCTAAGGAGAAGATACATTTCATCCATACGATCCATTTCTCCAGGAAGCCCATTTTTTCCATGATCAGTAGCATGGCAGAATGCTCAATTGTGTCAAACGCTTTGGCAAAATCTAGTTTTAAGAGGACTATCTCCTTCTTAGATGCCTGGCATTGATGTATGTATTCGAACGCCCAGGCAAGGCAGTCGTGTATTGATCTCCCACGGAGGAACACATACTGGTTGCGGTGGACAATCTGTAGGATGATTTTCTGAAGACGGTTGGCCAGTAACTTGGTGATCAGTTTAAGGCAGCAGTTAAGGAGGGTGATTGGACGAAAGTCATTTACAGTTTCTAGTGCATTGTTTTTGGGTATCAGAGTGATATAACCAGCGTTTAGGCTCTCCAAATTGAGGTTGCCCTGATGAAATTTCTCGCAGAGGAGGTAGAAGTCTTGTTTGATGATCGGCCAGCAAGCTTTCAAGAAAGCACCGTTGAAACCATCAGGGCCGGAGTGTCGGTGTACTAAGACATGGGTGCCCTCGTACCCAGACTTCTGCACAGGCAGTTGTAGCCTCCCCTCCGGCAAGGGCTTGACAGAGGATAACTATGACTCAAGACTCAACACCAAGACCATGAAGAAGACCTCAAGGCAGGTCATCGAGAAGTACTATTCTAAGTACTAAAGATCGACGCTACCTTTGCCGGCAAGTTCCACCCCGGCAAGGTGAAGACCAAGGTTATGGTTGCCGGCAAGCTCCCTTGCCGGCAAGCAAGGCCCGGCAAGCTTCGTGCCAGCAGGCTTGTTCTGTCCCGTTACCGTTCCACCTCACCATCGACCAGATAGGCTCGTATGCTAGGTGTCGAGCGGGCAGGCAGTCAACATGGCCGGCCAAGGCACGTGTCAGCATGCCATGCCAAGTTTAACTTTAATGACACCCATCCCTGGGACGTGTCGGGATTACAGAAGGGTGCCAGGACCGGTGGTACAGATCTTTTGCCCAAGGCCTCGCCTCCCCAACGTAGCACCTAACGGTGCATTAAATGCATTTATCTTACCCTGTGGGAAGATAGACGTGATGACGGTGCAAGTCACTGTTCACACTCTGTAATGACCGTATTAGCCATTGTGGTAACCCCTTGGCTTATAAAAGGAGGCCCACGGCTACAGGTAGGACGGTCGACACCCATCTCAATTACACGCCGTAGCTGCATTTTCCCGAGCACCTTGCTGGAAAACTACGCTCCCTGTAACCAGAGTTCATATACGATTAACCACAGAGCAGGAGTAGGGTTTTACGCTCATAGCGGCCCGAACCTGGATAAATCCCCCGCGTGTTCTCGCACTTACTAAAAACCTGCTCTGTGTCCCATGCATGTCCCCTGAGCCGAATCGCAAAGGGACCCGTTCAGTCCCATAGATAGTCATTTCCCACAACATGGGGGCACGGTCAGGAGGAATTTCTTTGACCACAGCGTCAATCTCAGCATGTGTGAATGGTGTGGTGAGGCTGGCAAATTCCACCTCCGCACACAGCAGCTTAGAAAGATTGAATTTCATTTGTTGTGGGTTTGCTTTGCCCATACGGTCTTTGAATGCTTCGAAGAGGATTGATTCTTTTCCAGCATGATCCTCCATAGTCACACCATCTCTAGTTTTCAAGGTGGTGATGCAGTTTTTTCTGTATCTTTCTGTTGCTACAGCTTGAAAGAATTTCGAGTTCTCGTTGCCAAACTAGATCCATCGGATCGTACAATGTTTCTTCCAGTACTCTTTTTGAAATTGTAGCAGTCTGATCAAATGTTTCTTGAGTATATCTCGAAAGTTCCCTTCTGGTACTGTTAGGGTGCGACAATCTTCAATATTGTCAACTTCTAATAAAGCTTTGTTTGTGTTTTCAATGGCAACTTTCAAATGTGAGATTTTCTAGCTCCATTGGCGGAGGGCATGGCGAACTGCTTTAAGCTTCTGACACATAATGGATGCCGCATTAGAATCCTTTCCGTGTTTGATGGGTCTGTCCCAGGCTTGTGATACTACTTCCATGAAGCCTGGGTGAGCAATCCAGTACATTTCAAATCTGAAGAGCTTGATTTTTGGGATCGTGGTCTGGATAATGACCGAGCACGGCGTGTGGTCAGATACTGGTTTTCTGAGTGGGTTCACTATGGTGTTAGGGAACAAAGATGTCCAGTTAATCATCGTGAAAAACCAATCTAATTGCTCGAGGAGAGGATTTTGTTGCATGTTTGACTAAGTGTAAGCTCTGCCTTTGATGGGGAGTTCAGTGAGATTCTGTTCTCGGATGAAGTCATTGAACGTAAACATATCGTGTACATTGCCGCCTGGTTTGTTACGGTTATCAGGGGAGTGAATATAGTTGAAATCGCCAAGGAGGAGCCAATCTTCAGAGGGTGGGATGTCCATGTTAAAAAGCCAATTGGTAAATGTGACACGTTGTTCTCCCTGACAAGGACCATAAATATTGACTAGTTTCCATCGATGGGCAGACTGTGTGGAAGTGAACTCAACCCCTAGTGCAAAAGGTTCGGATAAAAATACCCTGCCAGAGAACATACTACTGTTCC
This sequence comes from Elymus sibiricus, assembly GCA_039707655.1. Lineage (NCBI taxonomy): Eukaryota > Viridiplantae > Streptophyta > Magnoliopsida > Poales > Poaceae > Elymus > Elymus sibiricus. The sequence continues at coordinate 163,510,443 of CM077664.1, forward strand.
ATATCGTGATTAGGCCACCTGACGCCCCTCTAGAAGGAATGTATGCAAACTGGTCAAAACGCCTGGGGCAGATTGCCTTGAGGGAAGATGTGTCAAACATTTGCATTTTAGATTATTGCAAGCAAATAATAGCGCAACCACTATCGTTGATTGCATTAGAGAGAGCTAGATGTTTGTTGGGAGAATTAAGACCACGAATGTTCCAACGAAGCACGTTCCAGTTTTGCAAAAGTACCATGAAATAAAAAGATAGTGCAGATAACTAGTTTGAAGACGCCGAGCCCTCCTTATCCTTGGTGAGGGCCGCGATGGTCAGCTCCTCCGCTGGGATCGCACACAACTATGTGCCAATGTCCTGCATGGAGGGGATGGTAGTCGGTGGTGGGACAGCAATCTCCCGAGCTTCAGATGCAGGATCTTCATAGACATCAGTGAGAGGGGTAGCAGCAGCTGGTATTGCGCGTGGCTTTACCTTGGACTTGGGTGGGCGAGAATCAGTAGGCTGGGTGACACGGAAGCCATCATACTTCTTGCTTGTTCGTGTTTGCGTGCAGGAAATAGACCTTCGTGGTCAGGTTAATCGTGCTCCCGCATGGTCAATAACCTCTCGGAGTTGGTTTAGCGATTGCTAAGGCGCGAAGTCCTCGCCCGTTCGTAGTCGGATCGTCAAAGTCTAATCCACCAAAAACGATAGCCACCATCTCATCGGAAGACAGGACCCCTTTGCCTCTATCAAGTGGTATGAGATATCTAGGTTGCTCGGTGAGATTTTCCAGTTTTTCGTAGTTTAGATCGCATCTGTTCGTCATACCTACAGTCCACGAAAAAGCCACACACAAAAATTTAGGGACATATCCGAACCAATCTGAGCCTTTGCATAATCTTTTCAGTGTTTTTGCTTTGTTGAATTTGCGGTTGCATCATCGTGTCGAGTTGCTGGTCTTAACGTCTAGTCCTTTAGAGTTTCGAGTTCTGTCCACAAGTTGTCACGCCGCCGCACCATCTTCATCGCCGCTGCCATATATGCCCACCGAACCTTCATCATTGCCGCTGCCATATACCACCACCACATCATCTTCATCGCCGCTACCATATACCACCACCACATCATCTTTGAGTTTCTAGCACGGTCTAGCCTAGGACCAGCACAGTACCGTCATTGAGTGTTTATTCAACTTTGCATCTTTGAGTTGATTGTTGCTAATCCTTTTGCTACCATATATTAAGCCTTCCCAGCTCCACATATTATCTACATTGTGCGTTTCACACCACCTGGAAATCACTCTATCCAAGCTTTGAGGCGTTTTGACTACGACGGTTGCCACTCACCGCCTGCTGCTTGGTAAGAACTAGTAAGAATTTGAGATTCGCTTGACGGATTTGTGACTCTCCACCACTTCATATTAGTAGTCTGTAGGACATATTCTTGTGTGTTTCTATTGCTGCTAACCATGGCAGGATCACAAGAGAACCAGATCGACTAGAAGAACATGACGAAGAAGGAACTACATGATAAATTTCAATAAATGTTGGGTGAACAGGTACAAGACGTGATGAGAAGCTTTGGATGGGCTTTGGAGAGGATAGATGGCATTGAGAAGACAATTGACACCAAGTTGGAGGCCAAGTTCAATGACGTGCTCGCGCGTCTACCACCAGTTCCTGCCCCTGCTGCACCGTTGCAAAATCTTCAACAACCACCTCCACGTCGCTCCGATCACGTAGGGAGAGCGAAGCATGTTCCTGTTGAGCAATCTGGTGCCGCTGCTACTACTGTTGATGCTTCTGTAGCTCCTGCTGCTACTGTTGAGGAGAATGATGATTACGAGGATGATTACAAGGATGAGGTTAATCCAAATCAGAACTACGTGCCACCCCCCACAGGCACCAGATCGTCCATGCATCTACAATCGCAATGGTAGGGCTGCACCACCACCTCAGGTACGAGATAATGACCATATTCCTAAATTGAAGTTGAATATTCCAGCATTTGAGGGTAGATATATTCCTGATGTATATCTTACTTGGGAGTTAGAAACTGAACAATGTTTTACATGCTTACAATATCCCATGGATAGACGTGTTGCTGCTGCTGTTTGTGCATTCACTAGTTTTGCTTATGTTTGGTGGTCTGAACATTGTAGATTATATCATGATAATATCCCAACTACTTGGGCTGCTTTGAAAAATGCTATGTGTACTCATTGGGTTCCACCATGTTATCAACGTGAATTCCTTCAAAATTTGCAGCGTTTAAGACAAGGAAATTTTTTTGTAGAAGAATATTATCAGGAATTACAAACTGGCATGATTAGATGTGGTATTGTTGAGGATAATGAAGCTATTATTGCACGTTTTATGGGTGGGTTAAACAGAGAAATTCAAACCATCTTAGAGTATAAGGATTATAACAATATCACTCGTTTATTCCATCTTGCTTGCAAAGTTGAACGTGAAGTGCAGGATCGATAGGCATTGGCGCAAACTAATTTTTCTGCAGGTCGATCATCATCATGGACACCACGTGCATCCTCTACTTCCACACATTCTGCTGCACTGGTGCCTCCTTTAGCCGCCAACTCCAACTGTGATACAAGAAAATAGGCACCACCACCACCATCTACCAAGAGCACACCTTCCGGGCCCGCACAGAGCTCTTCTTCATCCATGGCATCAACAGGGCAAACCCATGATATTATTTGTCATCGTTGCAAGGGTGGAGGTCATTATGCGAGAGAATGCCCATCCAAGCGTGTGATGATTGCTACTGAGGATGGTGGGTATGAGTCCGCTAGTGATTATGATGAGGAGACTTTAGCTCTTATTGCAAGTGAAGAACACGGTGGAGATGATTCTGAACAAGAGACACAATACATGGCTGCTGAAGACGTTGACAGGTATGAAAGTTTAGTTGCTCAACGTGTTTTGAGTGTGCAGGTAACACAGGCTGAACAAAATCAGAGGCACAATTTGTTCCATACAAAGGGAGTTGTGAAGGAACGTTTTGTTCACGTCATCATAGATGGAGGGAGTTGCAACAACTTGGCTAGCATGGAGATGGTGGAGAAGCTGTCTCTCACCACACGACCACATCCTCATCCTTACTACATACAATGGTTCAACAACAGCGGCTAGGTTAAGGTAACACGTATTGTTCGTGTGCATTTTAGTATCGCTACATATGCTGATTGTGATGTGGTACCCATGCAAGCATGCTCCCTATTACTTGGTAGACCATGGCAATTCGATAAAAATTATGTACAGCATGGTAGAAACAATCAGTATACTCTTGTTCATAAAGACAAACATATTACTTTGCTTCCTATGACTCCTGAACACATTTTGAACGATGATCTTACTAGAGCTAGTAAAGCAAAACAGGAGCAAAACAAGTGTGAAAATCAGATTGTGGCAAAAGAATTTGAGTAACAAATGAAGCTTAATAACAAACCATCATCTCATGTTGCCTCTGAAATTAAATTGAAAAGTGGATGTTTGCTTGCCACCAAATCTGATATTGATGATCTAGATTTCAGCAAATCTGTTTGCTATGCTTTTGTGTGCTAAGAGGCATTATTTTCATTTGAGGATGTGCCACCCTCTTTGCCTCCTGGTGTCACTAACATTTTGCAGGAGTTCGCTGACATCTTTCCACAAGACGTGCCACCGGGATTACCACCTATTCGAGGGATTGAGCATCGGATTGACTTAATTCCCGGTGCATCACTACCCAACCGTGCACCATACCATACCAATCCAGAGGAGACAAAGGAGAATATGCGTCAAGTACAGGAGCTGCTCGACAAAGGTTATATACGTGAATCTCTTAGTCCTTGTGTTGTTCCTATGATACTAGTGCCAAAAAAGGATGGTACATCGCGTATGTGTGTTGATTGTAGAGGCATTAATAATATTAGTATTCGCTATCGTCATCCTATTCCTAGGCTCTTGTTCGGACTTTAGAAACATGGCAACATTATTTATGGCCCAAAGAATTTGTTATACATTCTGATCATGAATCTTTGAAACATATTAAAAGTCAAGCAAAACTGAACCATAGACATGCTAAATGGGTTGAATTCATTGAGACTTTCCCTTATGTCATTAAACAAAAGAAGGGTAAAGAAAATGTTACTGCTGATGCATTGTCTCGTCGCTATACTATGGTTTCACAACTTGACTTTAAAATATTCGGTTTGAAGACCATCAACGATCAATATGTGCATGATGCTGAATTTAAAGATGTACTGCAGAATTGTAAGGAAGGAAGAACATGGAACAAGTTTGTCATTAATGATGGATTTGTGTTCCATGCTAACAAGCTATGCATTCCAGCTAGCTCCGTTCATGTTTTGTTGTTGCAGAAGGCGAATGGAGGAGGATTAATGGGACACTTTGGCGTGAAGAAGATGGAGGACGTACTTGCTACACATTTCTTTTGGCCAAAGATGAGATGGGATGTTGAGCGTTTTGTTGCTCACTACACTACATGTCAAAAAGCTAAGTCACCACTCAATCCTCATGGTTTATATATGCCTTTGCCTATACCTAGTGTTCCATGGGAGGACATACCTATGGACTTTGTTTTAGGTTTACCTCGAACAAACAAGGAGAGGGATAGCATATTTGAGATTTTCGAAAATGGCACACTTTATACCATGTCATAAAAGCGATGCTGCTGCTAATGTTGCTGATTTGTTCTTTCGTTAAATTAATCGCTTGCATGGTGTGTGATACGTCCCAAATGTATCTACTTTTCCAAACACTTTTTCTCTGGTTTTGGACTCTAATTTGCATGATTTGAATGGAACTAACCCAGACTGGCGATGTTTTCAGCAGAATTGCCATGGTGTTATTTCTGTGCAGAAATAAAAGTTCTCGGATAGACCTAAAAATTTACGGAGAATTATTTCAGAATATATAAATAATACGGGTGAAGAGAATTACCAGAGGGGGGCCACCCAGTCGCCACAAGCCCAGGGGGCGCGCCCACCCCCCAGGGCGCGCCTGGCAGACTTGTGGGCCCTTGGCAGCTCCGGCAACCCTAACTCCAATGCTATAAATACCTATTCACCCAAAAAAAATCAGAGAGAAAGAATCATCACGTTTTACGATACGGAGCCGCCGCCTCGTCCTGTTCTTCATCGGGACGGCTGATCTAGAGTCCGTTCGGGGCTCCAGAGAGGGGGATTTGACGCCGTCGTCATCATCCACCATCCTCCATCACCAATTTCACGATGCTCACCACCGTGTGTGAGTAATTTGTTCATAGGCTTGCTGGACGGTGATGGGTTGGATGAGATTTATCATGTAATCGAGTCAATTTGTTAGGGCTTTGATCCCTAGTATCCACTATGTTTTGAAATTGATGTTGCTATGACTTTGCTATGCTTAATGCTTGTCACTAGGGCCTGAGTGCCATGATTTCAGATCTGAACCCTTTATTTTTTCATGAATATATTTGTGTTCTTGATCCTATCTTGCAAGTTGTATGCACCTATTACGTGTTATGATCCGCATACCCCAAAGTGACAATAATTGGGATTCTTTCCGGTGATTATCGTAGTTTGAGGAGTTCATGTATTCACTAAGTGCTAATGCTTTGTTCCGGTTCTCTATTAAAAGGAGGCCTTAATATCCCTTAGTTTCCTTAAGGACCCCGCTGCCACGGGAGGGTAGGACAAAAGATGTCATGCAAGTTCTTACTATAAGCACGGATGACTATATACGGAATACATGCCTACATTACATTGATGAATTGGAGGTATTGTGTATCGCTCTAGGTTGTGACTATTACATGATGAATGTCATCCAACACAATTATCCATCACCGATCCAATGCCTACGCTTTTCGCATATTGATCTTTGCTAAGTTACTTTCATTGCTGCTGCTGTTACAATGACTATAAAACTGCTACTGTTACTGTCTCTGTTACTATTGCTACTGTTACCACTGCTATTGAAACTATCATACTACTGTGCTACTAAACACTTTGCTATAGATATTTAGTTCTCCAGGTGTGGTTGAATTGACAACTCAACTGCTAATACTCACAAATATTCTTTGGCTCCCCTTGTGTCGAATCAATAAATTTGGGTGAAATACTACCCTCGAAGACTGTTGCGATCCCCTATAAATAGTTTTCCCGTGTAAATAGTTTTTCTCGTTTTTCATTTTTCCTTCGTTAATTTGCTTTCTTCAGAAAAATTAAAAACTCCAAAAATATTTCAGTGTGTTTCTCTGAATTTGTTTTCTTTTCGTTGAGTCATCGTAAGGAAAAGACCACGATGAAAATGTTGAGTGTCTCTCATATGCTTTATTGTTGATCTAACAAAGAGCCAGCATTACCTCGTCTTCTCCTTTGAATAAATGTTTGCAGATTCCAGCTTAGTCCACGGCACACTTGCACAATTATTATTATCACATCATTCGGTCATGCAAGTGAAAGGCAATAATGATGATATTTGATGAAGTGATTGCGGTGAAGAAAAGCTGGTATGAACTCTTCTTGTTTTTGTCTTTGTAAATATGTTTAACTCAGTTTTCATGATTCAACATTATTATGAGTAACATGTTTGTGATGACAATTAGAGATCATAGTTGCTCATGTCATGCTTAAATAGCTAGGAGTGGATAATGATTTATCTTGAGTGTCAACATGCATTAAAATGGTTGTGATGTAGTATGTTAGTATGGTATCCTCTGAACAATTCAAGTGGCTTGACTTGGCACATGTTCACATATGTAGTTGATCAAAACCAACATAGCCTCCACGGTATTTATGTTCATGGTGTCTATATCCTACTCATGCTCGTATTCAATGTTAATTATTCCCAATGCATGACTATGACTGTTTTCGCTCTCTAGCTAGTCGCTTCTCAATCTATTTGCTAGCCTTCGCCTGTACTAAGCGGGAATACTGCTTGTGCATCCACAATCCTTAAACCAAAGTTGTTCTAGATGAGTCCACTATATCTACCTATATGCGGTATTACTCTGCCGTTCCAAGTAAATTTGCATGTGCCACCTCTAATCATTCAAATAAACACATGTTTTGTGTGCCCGTACCGCTCATGGAGTGACAGGGGGTGGTCAGTATCTTCCATGCTAAGTGGGTTATTCTCAGATGAGTGTTTATTCACTTGTCATTGCACGAGAGGGGCTGGTAATTGGGATGCCAAGTCCTATAATCAAAATGAAAATATATATAATGCAAACAAACTCCCCCGGAAATTTGATCGTTTGGAGGGCACCCGTGAATTCGGCTAGCCATGGCTTGTGTTGGTATGGTGGAGGGGGAGTAAACTTTACCTTTCCATTTGGGAACTGGCTATAATGTGTTTAGCATGGAAGATATTGAAAATTCTCGGTCGTGATGTTGACAGGAAAAGTACACCTCTCAAAATTGTTTTCATCTCTGTTTTAAGCTTCGAGCTCTGGCACCGCTGCAAATCCATGCTTCCCTCTACGAAGGGCCTATCTATTTACTTTTATGTTATTTTACTTTTATTGTTGAGTCATCACCCTCTCATTCAAGCACCAGTTGGAGAGCACTATTGTCATTTTTATGCATTGAGTATAGTTAATGTTGGGTGTGACATGACTAGATCTCTTCTACCATGAATTACAATATCTAGTCGTTACTTGAACTTCAGAGGTGCTCTGTATTTATGTTTTGCGGTCTCAAAAAGGGCTAGCGAGATACCATGTTATCATATTATATCATGATTTTTTTGACAAATTGTTGGCATTCGAGATATCTTATTATTGCTCGCTAGTTGGTTATGTTATTGACATGAGTAAATGTGAGACCTAAGTGTTATCATTTATGTGGTTAGCTCATAATCTTTGCTGAAAACTTGGATGCTAGTTAAGTATATATACAGACAACAAGAACAAAAGAGTTTGTAAAAGTTTTTCTTTGTCACTTTCAGTTTGTCAACTGAATTGCTTGAGGACAAGCAATGAGTTAAGCTTGGGGGAGTTGATACGTCCCAAATGTATCTACTTTTCCAAACACTTTTGCTCTGGTTTTGGACTCTAATTTGCATTATTTGAATGGAACTAACCCGGACTGACGCTGTTTTCAGCAGAATTGCCATGGTGTTATTTTTGTGCAGAAATAAAAGTTCTCGGATGGACCTGAAAAATTTACGGAGAATTATTTGAGAATATATAAAAATACTGGCAAAGAGAATTACCAGAGGGGGGCCACCCAGGCGCCACAAGCCCAGGGGGCGCACCCCCCCCCCCCCCGGCGCACCTGGCAGGCTTGTGGGCCCCTGGCAGCTCCGGCAACCCTAACTCCAACGTTATAAGCACTGTTCAAAAAATCTTCCGATTTATCGCTAATTGGGGGGTGACCGATAAGATCATGCCTTATCTTCACCGTTTATCTTTTGGACCGATTTATCACTCTGACAAGCGATTTGTCGGTAATCTACGAATAAATCGACCCTATTCATAGCACTATGTTTGCAAAAACTATGTTTATTTGTGTTTTGTGGACCTTGTTACGCAATATGTACTGTTGTCTTATTTTGTTTGTCATTATTCGAGGATTCAAAGGCTAGAAATCAAGGTAACACTTCTGTCCAATATTGTTTTGGTGTTGAATATAGCGTATTTTAGTGTTGGGAACTTGAGATTTGCAAAAAATATCCGATTAATAGTCGACCGATAAAATCGATTAATCGGCCGATTTCCGATTAATCTCTAATCTCTAGCTGACCGAGACGATAACGATAAGCGATATCCTCAACATTGGTTATAAGTACCTATTCACCTAGAAAAAAATCAGAGAGAAAGAATCATCACGTTTTATGATACGGAGCCGCCGCCACCTCCTGTTCTTCATCGGGAGGGCTGATCTAGAGTCCGTTCGGGGCTCCGAAGAGGGGGATTCGACGCCATCGTCATCATCAACCATCCTCCATCACCAATTTCATGATGCTCACCACCGTGTGTGAGTAATTTGTTCGTAGGCTTGCTGGACGGTGATGGGTTGGATGAGATTTATCATGTAATCGAGTCAATTTGTTAGGGCTTTGATCCCTAGTATCCACTATGTTCTGAGATTGATGTTGCTATGACTTTGCTATGCTTAATGCTTGTCACTAGGGCCCGAGTGCCATGATTTCAGATCTGAACCCTTTATGTTTTCATGAATATATTTGTGTTCTTGATCCTATCTTGCAAGTTGTATGCACCTATTACGTGTTATGATCCGCATACCCCAAAGTGACAATAATTGGGATTCTTTCCAGTGATTACCGTAGTTTGAGGAGTTCATGTATTCACTAAGTGCTAATGTTTGTTCCGGTTCTCTATTAAAAGGAGGCCTTAATATCTCTTAGTTTCCATAAGGACCCCGCTGCCATGGGAGGGTAGGACAAAAGATGTCATGCAAGTTCTTACTATAAGCACGTATGACTATATACGAAATACATGCCTACATTACATTGATGAATTGGAGCTATTGTGTATCGCTCTAGGTTATGACTGTTACATGATGAATGTCATCCAACACAATTATCCATCACTGATCCAATGCCTATGCTTTTCGCATATTGATCTTTGCTAAGTTACTTTCGTTGTTGCTGCTGTTACAATCACTATAAAACTGCTACTGTTACTGTCTCTGTTACTATTGCTACTGTTACCACTGCTATTGAAACTATCATACTACTGTGCTACTAAACACTTTGCTACAGATATTTAGTTCTCCAGGTGTGGTTGAATTGACAACTCAACTGCTAATACTCACAAATATTCTTTTGCTCCCCTTGTGTCGAATCAATAAATTTGGGTGAAATACTACCCTCGAAGACTGTTGCGATCCCCTATACTTGTGGGTTATCAGTGTGCCACATACTATTGTTTCAGATCATGATACTAAATTTCTTATCCACTTTTGGAGATGTTTATGGGCTAAGTTGGGGACTAAACTGCTTTTTAGTACTACATGTCACCCCCAAACTGATGGGCAAACTGAAGTAGTCAATAGAACATTGTGTACTATGCTTAGGGCTGTTTTGAAGAATAACTTAAAAATGTGGGAAGAATGCTTGCCTCATATTGAATTTGCTTATAATCATTCACTGCATTCTACTACTAAGATGTGCCCTTTTGAAATTGTGTATGGTTTCCTACCTCGTGCACCAATTGATTTGTTGCCTCTTCCATCTTCGGAGAAGGTTAATTTTGATGCTAAACAACGTGCTAAATTGATCTTAAAATGCATGAGTTAACTAAGGAAAACATTGAGCGGATGAATGCTAAATACAAACTTGTTGGCGATAAGGGTAGAAGACATATTGTGTTTGAACCAGGAGATCTTGTTTGGTTACATTTACGCAAAGATAGGTTTCCTGATTTGCGCAAATCTAAGCTAATGCCACGTGTTGATGGTCCTTTTAAGGTGTTAGAGAAAATAAATGATAATGCATATAAACTTGAGCTTCCTGCGAATTTTGGGGTTAGGCCCACTTTTAACATTGCAGATTTGAAGCCTTATTTGGGTGAGGAATATGAACTTCATCGAGGACGACATCAATTCAAGAAGGGGAGGATGATGAGGACATCACTACCGCAGTTACACCCACAACTCCTGCTGTTACACATATGGGACCAATTACTAGAGCTCGCGCACGCCAATTAAATTATCAGGTACTTTCGTTTCTTGGTAATGATCCTAATGTTCATGAGAATATGATGTTGCCCAAATTGGATACATTTGTTTTGCTTACAAATGAAGGGCCCAACATGGACAAGAAGGATGAACATTGGAGCATGATCAAGCATGGAGAGGATGGCGCGTGCAAGGGGAACAAGAACGGAGTTTCCAGTGGAGTTTTCAGCATTTTGGAGCCACCATGGTGACATACAAGGACATGGACGAAATATACAAGATGGCCATTCATTAATTTTGTCCATAGCTTAATATAGGTGATGCGCCACCTTTTTTTGGGCCAGGCCCATGTAATTTCGAAATACACTTAATAGGCAGTTTTCAGAGTCCGTATTAATATGGAAAACGACTTAAGACAGAATTTAGTCCCACCTTGCCAAGGGTGGACGAAATTCCCCTCTGTCTCCCTATAAATATAGCCATTAGGGAGTCGTTTTAGACTTGGGTTTTGTTTAGATTAAAGTTCGCCATAGCTGCAACTTCGCTTCCTTCGTTTGTGTTTTACGACCAGACCAAGATGTCACAGAACCCCACTTTCATTAATAAAGCTTTCCTCTTATATTCGCAATATTCAGATTGCTATTTCAGTTTCTTGCTTGTTCTTCATTTGCGTGCAGGAAATAGACCTTCGTGGTCAGGTTGATCGTGCTCCGGCATAGTCAATAACCTCTCGGAGTTGGTTTAGCGATTGCTAAGGCGTGACGTCCTCGCCCGTTCATAGTCGGATCGTCAAAGTCTACTCCACCGAAAACGATAGACACCATCTCATCGAAAGACGAGACACCTTTGCCTCTATCACGAGGGATTTAGTGTTTAGGGACACATTTACCAGCCTTAGGGTTTAGAACACAATCATACGATCTCGAGGTAGATCATCTTATACTCTGTACCCCATCACATCAATACAATCAAAGCAGGACGTAGGGTTTTACCTCTTTGAGAGGGCCCGAAACTGGGTAAATATCGTCTCCATTTGTCTATTGTTGCCATCGTTCTCCAATCTATGGCTCGAGACCCCCTACCTGAGATTCGCCGGTTTTATTGCCGACATTGGTGGCCCATACACGTCCCGCCGTGTGGTCAAACCGGATCGATGGCTCGTCTTCAGATCAACAGTGACATCGGCTGCGGTGACATCTTCGTCCCCGGCCAGCTTTTTGCGTTCGGCGGCATCGTCCTTCACGCCGATTCGACCGGCCACCTCGGCCGTGTCGAGAGCTTCGCCCCAGACCAGATCATCAGATTTGGGAGCCTAGAGTATACTGCCGATTCATGCGGCGATCTCACCCTCTCTAGCTGGGGGCCAGATCGGCTTGAGAACCCCGCAGGCACCGTGGCCTTAACCCTGGGCCCGACCTCAGATCCAAACCTTGGATTGGGTCCCACCTCGGAACCAACCTCGAGCTCGGATCCGACCACCCTGCTGCCAGACCAGGCCTCAGCCCTGGTTGATCACTGCTCCAAGGTCGTATCACAGACCCCGTCGAGCATACTACAGGTCAGCCCCGCCTACTATCAGGAGATAGGCCCAGCAGACCTCTTGCTTTTGAACGAGATGCTAGACCGAATCTAGAGCCTTGGGATCTCGGATGGTCAGTCTTCGTTCTATGAACCGATCGGATGTAAAGCCGATAATAGGGAAATTAACATCCCACCCACCACCCACCTAGTCGCTACGATCGAGGATTTAACCAACGTACCGGACTACGCCTCCGAGGAGGCAACCGACATGGATGACGATGTCGACGATCTGCCTGGTGCTACAACATCCAGGACCAGAAACTAGACAGCAACCTCCACCTACGACGTCTATATGGTTGATACCCCAAGGACGATGAGGAGGAAGAAACAAGGGATCTTCCCAAACACCGACGGAGCAAGAAGCACTCTAAACGCACCGAGGATGCGAACACCAGCAACAACATCACTACCAACGACGCCTCCGATAACCACACCACCCTGGACGGCGCCGAGGACCAGGACAATGGCAATGATGCCGAGCCCGGTCAGGTCGACAGCACCGTGGGAATGGAGGACCCCGATGATCCAAACGATAGCAATTACATGCCCGAATCAGAGGAGGATGTGTCTCGGACCTCACAAATTCGAAGTCCTCGAGGACCTCCCTGATCTAGAAACCTTTCGGTGACAGCTCATTGCCTCCGCCCGAAGTATAAAACGAGGGCGTGAGAAGCTTAAATTTGATCAGGACACGCTGAATGAAAAATGGGTTGAAGTTCTCGCAACCGAGCAGGACCTCGAGCTACAGTGCGCAGACCAAGTAAAATCCTACCCGAAACAACGTCTACTTCCGGCATTCAATGACGAAGCTGACGACAACCTGCTCTATAGGTACGATCGAACCGGTAAGCCTGACTGTCCTCCTCGAGGGCGAGACAGCCAAAGGGAGGGCTTAGAGACCCCCCCTATAATCCGTCGCCGTGAAGGCAAAGACCCAGTCCCGTCTGCTCCACCTTACGACTTGCGAGGAAAATTGACCGCATAGTCTGCTCAATCGCTTTCCATATACGGATCAAGGGATCGCGCGCCTGCTGGATAGGCCAAATATCAGGCATGGCTGGACAAGCATGACAAGGCTCGTAATGACACCCATGCTCAGATAGCAACAGATGTCCAACAAACAGTGGCTCGGGTCAAAGGAGCTGCACACCTGATGTGCTTTACAGACGAGGTCATGCAGCACCAGTTCCCGGAAGGGTTTAAACCCATAAATATCGAACAATATGACGGAACTACTGACCCAGTTGTGTGGATCGAAGATTTCCTTCTCCGCGTCCATATGGCTAGAGGAGATGATCTCCACACCATTAAATACCTGCCCTTAAAGCTTAAAGGACCAGCGAGGCACTTGCTTAATAGCCTGCCCGAGAACTCCATTGAGAGTTGGGAGGACCTTAAGGATGCTTTCCGAGCTAACTTTCAGGGCACCTATGTTTGGCCCCTAGATGCCGATGACCTCAGTCACGTCATCCAACCGCCTGGCGAGTCTGCTAGGAAATTTTGGAATCGGTTCTTGACCAAGAAGAACCAAATCGTTGATTGTCCGGACGCAACGGCAATTGCTACTTTCCAGCACAACATTCGTCATGAATGGCTGGCACGATAGCTCGGGCAGGACAAGCTGAAGACTATGGTGGCCCTTACCACCCTCATGACCCAGTTCTGTGCTGGAGAGGATAGCTGGCTGGCTCGCAGTTCCAGCCACAGTAGTGACCCTGGTACCTCGGATGTACACGACGGAAACGGGAGGTCTCAGCGCAGTAAAAATAATAAGCGTCACCATAAAGGCAATAGTAGTGATGCCGAGGAGGCCGCCATCAATGCCAAATTCAGTAATCAATATAGCGGCCAGAAGAAAAAAGCCCTTTAAGGGGAATAGAGACGGCCCATCTACATTAGATAAAATCCTCGACAAGCCTTGCCAAATTCACGGCACCTCGGATAAACCTGCTAATCATACGAACCGGAATTGCTGGGTCATAAAGCAGGCCGGTAAGATTGCAGCCGAGAACCCTGGCAAGGGTCATCCTCGTAGTGAGGACGAGGATGAATCCCCTAGGCCAAGTAACGGAGGCCAAAAACACTTCCCCTCCATGGTAAAGGATGCGAATATGATCTATGTCACCCACATCCCTAAGAAGGAGAGGAAGCACGCGCTACACGATGTTTATGCATTAGAGCCCATAGCGCCGAAGTACAACCCATGGTCGGCTTGCCCGATCACTTTCGATCGGAGTGACCATCCGACCAATATCGGTCATGGAGGAACAGCCGCCCTGGTACTCGATCCCATAGTGGACGGTTTCCACCTCACAAGGGTCCTTATGGATGGAGGAAGCAGCCTCAACCAGATCTACGCTGACACTGTTAGGAAGATGGGCATCGATCCGTCAAGGATTAAACCCCTGTGGGATCGAGGAGATAGGTCTAGAGCGGGGGTGAATAGACACTTAACCAACCAAAGTTGCAGATTTTAATTTCTCTTGGAACTTAGGCAGATTTTGGCACAAGTTAAGATCACTCCAATACTTTCTACACATGCATATCTAGAGATTAAGCAGCGGAAATAGTAAAGCATGCAAAAGTGCGGAATGTAAAGGGGTAGAGTATGGAAGATCAAACGCAATGAAGACACGGTGGTTTTTGGCGTGGTTCCGATAGGTGGTTCTATCGTACGTCCACGTTGATGGAGACTTCAACCCACAGAGGGTAACGGCTGCGCGAGTCCACGGAGGGCTCCACCCACAAAGGGTCCACGAAGAAGCAACCTTGTCTATTCCACCATGGCTTACGTCCACGAAGGACTAGCCTCACTCGGGTAGATCTTCACGAAGTAGGCGATCTCCTTGCCCTTACAAACTCCTTGGTTCAACTCCACATCATGTCGGAGGCTCCCAAGTGACACCTAACCAATCTAGGAGACACCACTCTCCAAAAGGTAATAGACGGTGTGTTGTTGATGAACTCCTTGCTCTTGTGCTTCAAATGATAGTCTCCCCAACACTCAAGCAACTCCTCACAGATTTGGCTATGGTGGAAGTAGGATTTGAGTGGAAAGCAACTTGGGAAAGGCTAGAAATCAAGGTTCAAATGGTTGGATTGGAATATCTTGATCTCAACACATGAGTAGGTGGTTCTCTCTCAGAAAATGTATCGTGGAAGTGTAGGCACGTTCTGATGGCTCTCCTTACTGAGAAGGAAGTGGTGGAGGGGTATATATAGCCTCCACACAAAATCCAACCGTTACACACTTTTGACCCAACACAGTGGCACCGATTCAGAAGTCTCGGTGGCACCGAACTGTGTAAAAGATATGAACGTTAGGAATCTCGGTGGGACCGGCTAGAACAACTCGGATGGACCGAAGTGCAATGGCTAGGGCAAACCTCGTCTCGGTGGCGCCGATTGCATCAACTTGGTAGGACCGAAATGAAGCAATAAGGCAACAGAGAGTTGGCAAGCCATCTCGGTGAGACCGATTTGCAAAACTCGGTGGGACCGAAGTGAGTGCAAACGATTACAGAGAGTTGGCAAGGCCATCTCGGTGAGACCGAGATCCATATCGGTGGATCCGATTTGTTAGGGTTTTGGCAGTGGCTAAGTCCAGATGAACTCGGTGGCTCCGGATAGGAAATTTCGGTGGGGACGAGTTGGAATGTAGGTTTTGGACATATTTGGGTAGAGAAAGTGGTTGAGGGTTTTGGAACACTGTCACTAAGCACTTGAGCAAAAAGACCATTAAGCAACACCTCATCCCCTTTTAATAGTATTGGCTTTCCTATGGACTCAATGTAATCTTGGATCACTAAACCAAAATGTAGAGTCTTGATCTTTTGCCAATCCTTGTCCTTAGCATTTTGAGGGGGGTTCCACATCCTCTTGTCCTTGCCACACCATTGTTGAACATATCTGAAATTCACTAGATAGAAGCATTTCTCCAACAGCATGTATGTTGGCATAAATTACCAAAACCACCAAGGGAGCAAATGTGCTTTCAATCTCCCCCTTTTTGGTAATTGATGACAACATACATCAAAGCTTGAAATAAAGATTTAGCAGAAGTTTGTATGAAAGCTTTGAAGGAAACATGTAACATGTATGAGCTTCCCTGAACTCCCCCTGAAGATGTGCATATAAAATGATGATATCACATGGGAGATATACATGCAACAATTATCTTGGCTATATGCATCAGAGCAATATATATATCATATAGGGGTCCACATGTCCATGATTGTTTCCTTGCAAATAGTATATACTAGCAAGAGGTCAATCATGTACATGAGTGTGATGCATATACTTACCTTGAAGTTCTTGATCAAGTACCTGAAGAAATACACTTCAGAAAATAGGGTTAGATAACACAAGATAACCTCTTCAAGAAAAAAAAATCACAAGATCAACAAGAAACCAAGATTGGGATGACATGTAGAATAGAGTATCACTAGGTGAATACCTCTTTGAAACAGACATGTCCCCGAAAGAAACAGTTGTCTCCCCTTTAAGAACTTCCTCTCCCCCTGAATCTGACATTGGATATTGGGAGCAGGTAGGGTGAGAAAACTAAAGCAACGACCAAAAACTGATCATGTTTCTCCCCTCTAAGAAACATATAACATTCTCTCCTCTTCTAAGGTGCATCTCTTTTGTAGTGGTAAGCTTTGATGTATTCCTCTCTCCCCCTTTGACATTAAATTCCAAGAAGGGACTTCAAGGTTATTGATCAAGTGGGCTTGGTCCTTGAGAAACACATCTAGCCATCGAGTTGCTCTGGATGCAAGTAGAGGATAAGAATCATTGAGTGGAGCTGGAGCAGAAAAACTCAGGAAATATTTGACAGAAAACTCCTTAGAGCAGCAAAATCGGTGACACCGAGTTATAGCAATTCGGTGGAACCGAGTTTGATGCAATGGAACAATTTGTCAACTCGGCTCACCAGGCAAAGGAATTCTCACAAAGATTTGCAATGAATTTGCTGCGAAACTTGCGAAAAGCAAAGAAACACAGAAAATAAGCAAAGAAACGTCTAAATGAAGTTTTTTTAAGGAAACACTCTTGCAAGAAGAACAAACAAAGGAAACACTAGAGAACTTCATCTAGATGGGTCGGCGACTAGGTCACCTATGTTAGAGTATATTGACTTAGGAGTCAAGTGAGGACACTTGATCATAGGTCATACTCATCGTTTAAGCTCAAAATGGGGTTGCCATTTTTCCTTTAAGCATTTCAATGTATTCACATCTTGTTGAGTTGCTTTAGATCATGTCTTTGAGTAAAGCTTCTCGAAGATGTGATAACTTACATTGGGATATGGTGGTGAAGTCCATCATGTAGTTGAACTTGAAGTGGATGCTCATGAGTTGAAGTTTGGAGCTATCCTTTCATGTGTAGTTCATCTTCCTACATGGGTTAGTTTTGCAAGGAACAACATGTATATCCAAAATGACAAGAATGAAGCATATCTCAAGAATTTGTCAAAGGATATGTTTAGGTTGTCTTGTTCCTTGTTCCACCATCAATTGTTGATACTTGGGTCAGACAAGATTGCTTGTGATAAGAGTGAGATGCAATCTTCTGACATGAAGCTTGTCCAAGTACCTACAAAAGGTTAAATACAATACAAGGGAGCAAAAGGTCCAAGATATAAGATGATAATGGAAGTAACATGGATTAGTCAAGAATCCTCATGCCCTTTTATGCATCCACATGAACCTCTAGTTCACGTTTGAAGCATCAATGATGTTCAATTCACTTCTCAAGTGACAAAACACTTTCTCATCAAGGGGTTTGGTAAAGATGTCCACCAATTGTTTGTCGGTACGAACATGTTTAAGGTCAATGTCACCTTTCTCAACATGATCTCGAATGAAGTGGTGACGAACCTCAATATGCTTAGTTCGAGAATGTTGCACGGGATTGTGTGCTATCTTAACAGCACTCTCATTGTCACATAGTAATGGTACATGTCTCACATGCACACCATAGTCTTTAAGAGTTTGTGTCATCCATTGTAGACACATCCATCTCCCTCCAATGGTGATGAAACCAAAGCAGTGGAGACCAAAGCTCTGATACCAATTGTGGGATCAAGGAGATAGGTCTAGAGGGGGGGGGGTGAATAGACACTTAACCAACCAAAGTTGCAGATTTTAATTTCTCTTGGAACTTAGGCAGATTTTGGCACAAGTTAAGTTCACTCCAATACTTTCTACACATGCATATCTAGAGATTGAGTAGAGGAAATAGTAAAGCATGCAAAAGTGTGGAATGTAAAGGGGTAGAGTATGGAAGATCAAACGCAATGAAGGCATGGTGGTTTTTGGCGTGGTTCCGATAGGTGGTGCTATCGTACGTCCACGTTGATGGAGACTTCAACCCACGGAGGGTAACGGCTGTGCGAGTTCACGGAGGGCTCCACCCACAAAGGGTCCACAAAGAAGCAACCTTTTCTATTCCACCATGGCTTACGTCCACGAAGGACTAGCCTCACTCGGGTAGATCTTCACGAAGTAGGCGATCTCCTTGCCCTTACAAACTCCTTGGTTCAACTCCACATCATGTCGGAGGCTCCCAAGTGACACCTAACCAATCTAAGAGACACCACTCTCCAAAAGGTAATAGACGGTGTTTTGTTGATGAACTCCTTGCTCTTGTGCTTCAAATGATAGTCTCCCCAACACTCAAACAACTCCTCACAGATTTGGCTATGGTGGAAGTAGGATTTGAGTGGAAAGCAACTTGGGAAAGGCTAGAAATCAAGGTTCAAATGGTTGGATTGGAATATCTTGATCTCAACACATGAGTAGGTGGTTCTCTCTCAGAAAATGTATCGTCGAAGTGTAGGCACGTTCTGATGGCTCTCCTTACTGGGAAGGAAGTGGTGGAGGGGTATATATAGCCTCCACACAAAATCCAACCGTTACACACTTTTGACCCAACTCGGTGGCACCGATTCAGAAGTCTTGGTGGCACCGAACTGTGTAAAAGATATGAACGTTAGGAATCTCGGTGGGACCGACTGGAACAACTCGGATGGACCGAAGTGCAATGGCTAGGGCAAACCTCGTCTCGGTGGCACCGATTGCATCAACTCGATAGGACCGAAATGAAGCAATAAGGCAACAGAGAGTTGGCAAGCCATCTCGGTGAGACCGATTTGCAAAACTCGGTGGGACCGAAGTGAGTGCAAACGATTACAGAGAGTTGGCAAGGCCATCTCGGTGAGACCGAGACCCATATCGGTTGATCCGGTTTGTTAGGGTTTTGGCAGTGGCTAAGTGCAGATGAACTCGGTGGCTCCGGATAGGAAATTTCGGTGGGGCCGAGTTGGAATGTAGGTTTTGGGCATATTTGGGTAGAGAAAGTGGTTGAGGGTTTTGGAACACTGTCACTAAGCACTTGAGCAAAAAGACCATTAAGCAACACCTCATCCCCTTTTAATAGTATTGGCTTTCCTATGGACTCAATGTGATCTTGGATCACCAAACCAAAATGTAGAGTCTTGATCTTTTGCCAATTCTTGTCCTTAGCATTTTGAGGGGGGTTCCACATCCTCTTGTCCTTGCCACGCCATTGTTGAACTTATCTGAAATTCACTAGATAAAAGCATTAGTCCAACAGCATGTATGTTGGCATAAATTACCAAAACCACCAAGGGAGCAAATGTGCTTTCAACCCCGTAACACCACTTTCAAAGGTATCATACCAGGAGTTGAGGCGCAATGCACCGGCACTCTAACTCTGGAGGTGGTCTTTGGTGCTCCCGAGAACTTCCGAAGCGAGGATTTGATCTTCGATATCGTGCCTATCCGCAACGGCTATCACGCACTGCTCGGAGGCACTGCCTTCACTCGATTCAACGTCGTCCTGCACTATGCTTATCTAAAGCTCAAAATGCCAGGGCCTAATGGTGTGATAACAGTCAAAGGCAACACAGAATGCTCCCTTCGTACCGAGGAGCAAACTGCGGCTCTAGCAGCCGAAGCTCAAGCCGCGGAGGAGGCACCAAGGACGGACAGAGCACCTAGTAGACGGAACCCCCTCAAGCGCTTCCGCAGTGTTACCTTTGGCTCTACGCAGTTAAGCGGCAACCTCAAATAGGGGTACGCGCTCCACGACCCTTCCTACTTTACCGAGGACTACGTACCTCGGATACATAATTTTGCACTTAAAATTCCATGGGAGCCGTGGAGCAATAATTTAAGAGTTCACTGTTCGGCTCAACCGGACAGTGCCCGAGCTATATCCTGGTTGTATCAAGGGCACTGTTAAAGGCCCACCAGGATCTCATAAAAGAAACGGCATTCAAGTCGATATGTTGCCGCTACTTGGTACGACCTCTTTAAAAGATCCGCCACTTAAACGCTCCATTGAAGCGCAGCAATGGCGTCATAGTAGGCATTAATGAAGACACCTTGGATTGGACAAGGACTCGCTGGTTCACAGCAGGAAGGCGCAGACACGCAGTAGAGCCCGGAGCAGATATCAAGCCCAATAACAGACGCTTTGCGTAAACCATCCATCTTTTATATTTCTTCTGTGTCCTTAGTAGTTTATCCGGTCACTCAAATTCTTCGGTTTGACCCTATCGATAAATTAAGAGAAGACCCATGTGGTCGGTTCCCATTTTATGTGAGATACCTATTTTTTCTCTCTTCAGCATGCACCGAAGATAACTTTTTGCGATACGCATACTATATTATTTTCGAAGTCATCGGTTTTAGACCGGGGGCTAGGATTCAAACCATCCCCACTTTCTTGCCACGGTACTCATATCAAAGTCTCACTACAAAAAAAACACTTCCGTGATGATACATCTTTGTCACAGTAGGTCACATTTTCTGTCATGCATGTACATCCGTGATGATTTTATGACAGAATCAAGCAGTCATACCTGCGCTGTCGTAGAAGTGTTCCATGACAATACTGAAATTATCACCATGGAAGTGTCCACTTACATGACGATAAATGTCGCGTCATGGAAGTGTTTTCGTCAAGGGTAACCGACACGTGACATCCATCGTAACGGGTCGTCATTAAGCTATCGGGTGCAGGTTTGGATCCGATAACCCGTTATCAGCCCGGACCAATGGCGATTTTCCACGTGTAAAATTCTCATTCGCCAACGGAACCACGTGTTAGCTCGGCGTTGCGACAGATTTCATCCATTCATTGGATGAGAGACGCCTATGGTACGTCGACACGTGGCACGGCCCAATAGTGGCCTATTTAGGTTAAAATGGCCGGCCTGCTTGACTTGGTCAAAAGTTAGCGGGCCGGCCCACGGAAAGCCTGTTGACGGCCTGTTTGCATACATCCCATTTACAGCCCGGGTACTCACGGCCCGTTATGGCCTTTCAAAATTCGACCCAGTAGCGTCATGTGGGCCGTCCCATATGATTCCAGCCCGTTGTCACTTTCGGCCCATCTATGGCCCGTGACGTCTTTCGGCCCATATGAGGCCTTTTGTATTTCTGGGCCCATTGACGGCCCGTGGTGATTCTAGCCCATCATGAATAGTAAATTGCTTTGAGCCCATTAATGGCCTATGATTCAGTTGGGCCGCTTCCAGCCCGTGTTTTCTTTCGGCCTTCTAAGGGCCCATAAATTTTTGGGCTCATTTCCGGCCCTCGATTACTTACGGTCTGTTACTGGACTGTTATGCAAATGGGCCAAATTTAGCCCGTGGTTACAATGGCCGTTTGTGGTCTGTTAACCCATTGGGCCATTTTTAGCCCGTCAGGTATTCCGGCCCATTAATGACCTGATATGCATGTCGATAGAATTAAGCATGTGATGACTTTTGGCCTGTTAACGGCCCGTTATGCTACGGGCCCTTAAATGGACCACTCCCAATTTGGCCCGTTTACGGCCCATATTGCGGTTCGGTTTTGGCCCATGAATAGTAGGTGGCCAACGGATACTACGGCCCGTAGATGGCCCATGGTCACTACAGCAGATAGCAGGCCCATGGTTACCACGGTCCGTATGTGGACCATGGTTATTGCAGCCACTAGCAAACCAAAGAAAAAGAAGACTACAAGGAAATAAATAAGCAAGCAACTAACGCTAGGCTATTACGGCGATTTCACAGATTACATCCACTGGGCATCAAAGTTCGCCACCCGTGCAAATATAGGGAACACCCTACACTATACAAAAATGGCTTGTTGTTTTCTTCAGCCGGTTGCTGCCCATTAAGAACAAATGTTGTATTGCAACAAAAAAAATTACAACCATATAAGAAAAGGAGGGTTGGCATAAAAGTAAATTCACCATCAGAAGTTCAGAAGCTCAAATGATTTGACCTGACCGGTATGTTTTCATGATGTAGTGTCTGATGGAGCACCATAACCTTCGCTATCATTTCTCTTAGGCTCCTGAACAACATAGCAAATGTCTGATAGTCTGGTTTCAAAACCATGCATATCTTGACGACATTGAGCAATGGATGTTCTTGTTTCATAAAGGGTCTCTGTTAGGGATTCGACTTATGTCTGGAGCGCAGATATATCATTCTGTCGAGCTTGCGGATCTTGTTCATGAGGCAGTTTGGACGAGGTTGCCTTAACAATCAACCCAGTATTACGTAGGAAGGTGCTTTTGGCACTGTTTGTGAAGAGATACTGACCCATTGCAGCAAGAGGTGACATTGTGGTTATGGTTGCCTCGTTACCTTCAGGAGGTTGTGGCGGTTCCACCATTTGTTCCATAGCTTGCTGAAAAGTTGAGTTTGTACATTAGTAGTACCAGAACAGAAGTTATTAATGAGGCCGCAAAACCAAACATAATAGCTTTGGTCTATATACAGAACTTATTTTGGTGAACCCGTGTAAAATATTAGTTGTATTTTACTGCAAAGTACATAATAAAACCAGGCTCCAAACATATGACCATGTACTATGGCTAATGTATTGTCTATTTCTTCACATTGTATTGACAGCTAAGGATAAAGATACAAAGTTTATAATACGGTGAGCATAGTATGACATCATTCATATCAGAAAACAAGTGAGATCAGACAAACAGGCAATTGTAACGTTGTGTGGGCAAGTCCAGCACTGAACTAGATTACAGATCAAGAGCAAAGGAACATTGTTCCTCTCTTTTAAACCTTGTAAGGCGCAATGATTGTTGTGGGAAAACGACGATCTATGGGATCGGGAGGATCCCTTTGCGATTCGGGAGTGGGATCAAAATACTACAAAGAGGAGGGCTAGTAGATATGAGCACAAGCAACGATTTATCCAGGTTCGGGCCGCTGTGAGCGTAAAACCCTACTCCTCTTCTGGTGGTTTGATTGTATGTGAGCTCAAGGGTTACAAAGAGCACAGCTTGCCGGCAAGGTGCGCGGGAAGTGCAGCTACAGCGTGTAGTTGAGCTAAGAGTCGACCGTTCTAAGTGTAGCCGTGGGCATCCTTTTATAGGCCAAGGGGTTACCACAGAGGCTAACATGGTCATTACAGAGTATGAATAGGAACTTGTACCGTCACCACATCTATCTCCAGATGGGGTAAGACAAGCGCATTAAATGCACTGTTAGGTGCTACGTCGGGGAGGCGAGGCTTTGGGTAAAAAATCTGTACCACCGGTCCTGGTGCCCTCTTGTCACCTTGACACGTCCCAGGGACGGGTGTCATTAAAGTTAATCCTGGCGTGGCATGCTGACACATGCCTTGGCCAGCTGCGTTGACTGCCTGCCTGCTCGACACCTATCATGCGTGCTTATCTAGCCGATGATGAGGTGGAGCGGTAACAGGACAGAACGAGCTTGCCGGCACGGAGCTTGCCGGGCCGTTGCTTGCCAGCAAGGAGCTTGCCAGCAACCAGAGTCTTGGTCTTCACCTTGCCGGTACGAAGCTTGCCGGCAAGGGCAATCTTGATCTTCAGTACGAGAATAGTACTTCTCGATGACCTGCCTTGAGGTCTTCTTCGCGGTCTTGTTTATTCTAAGTCTTGAGTCATAGTTATCCTCCGGCAAGCCCTTGCCGCGAGGAAGGCTACAACTGCCTGTGCGCAAGTTAGGGTACGAGGGCACCATGCTTTAGTACACCGACGGGAGCCCCTGGGCATGGGCCATACGCGTGTGCGAGGCGTCGTTGGGCTAGGCCCGAACAGTGCACAGGCACGCGTTGCAGAGGATAAATGTCGCAATCTTCTCTATTACCACACCCCCCACGATGCGCATTAAATGCGGGCGTGGGAGAGGTGGAATGGAACGGGCGCGGGGAGGTAGTGCGCCTGAAAAGCGCGGCCACATAGGACGGTAAAGGGCCAGCCCCGCGCCTTCCCCATAAAAAGGAATCCGCGAGGGGTGCTGCTCATTTACCCCCCCTTCTCCCAATCTCGCCATCGCTGCCGCCTTCGTCTTCTTCCTTGCGCCAGAGCAGAAAACACGCCCTCCGCTTCCGCCGCCGCGCAGCGCAGCTCCCGCCCCCCCCCCCCCACAAATCTCACCATGGCGCCGAAGAAAGCCGGAAAGGCCCCGAGTTCAGCGGCGGATGAGAAGAAAGCCACCAAGGCTGCACAGCGGTGGGCTCACGCCGTTTTCCCACCGGTGCTCACAGAAGATGGACTCACGAAGGATTACGTGCACGTGTACGCGAGCAAGACGCAGGATCGTGAGGCCACAGCAGTGCTCCCAGGGTCCCTCCCTCCTGCTGGCGATCGATTTCACTTCTTCGCCGGGTACTTCTACTGTGGTCTGTGTCCGCCTTTCTCTAATTTCTTTGTTGAGGTGATGAACACTTTTAGATTCAATCTGCTGGATTTTAGCCCCAACGCGGTCACCTGTCTGGCAACATTCGCACACTTGTGCGAGAACTTTCTGGGAATAGCCCCAAATGTTGCCCTGTTCTGGCACTTCTTCATCCCCCGGGTCGAGGAGGGAACCCTTTCTGGTAGTGTCGCCTGGGTCCCAAGGGGAAACTCAAAGAGGCACTACTTGGACGGCAAGCTGCACACCAAATGGGACGAGTGGTGGGCCGACTGGTGCTGGATCAAGTAGCAGGATTTTCCAGCCTTTTGACACCTCAGGACCGAGAGGATTGAGAAGCCCGAGAGCTGGAACAATGTTGACCCCAGCAACGCCAAGCTGGGAGTGGCGCTACGCCGAATCCTCGCTCTCAAGGGGGCCGGCCTGACCATTGAGATCGTGGGGGCGGACTTCACTTGCCGCCAGATCGCCCCGCTGCAGCACAGAGGAGGCCGGCGAGCATGGGACTACCAGGGCCCCGCCGACCTGATGCATCTGCATCCAGGCTCCGACAACAACTTGACGGCAATGGGGCACTACCAGCTCATTTGCCAGCTCTTCAACAGGGGTTGCGTCTTCGATCTGTCGGCGGAGGTAATCCCCTTGTGCAACAATACAGCCAAGGCTTCCATCTTGGCGATGATGTTGGACTGTGATGCCAGGACGGTTCTGAGCACATGGGAGGAACCCAGCAAGGAGGAAGTGGACAGCTGGTTTGCCGGCCTATTGGAGGCGGCCATCGGAGCCGAGGATGGCATGATGCATCCGACGAAGGATGATCGGGAAGAGTTCCTGGCCTTGAGAGCTAAGGAGCTCAAAAGAGTGAAGGTAACTCGTTCCCAGGCGGCCAAGGGCACAGACAATGGAGGGGGCACTGGAAGCCAGGCTCAAGAGCACGCCACAGTTTCGGGAACCAGCGGAGGAAGCTGCCCCCAAGAGCATGCCAAAGAGCATGCTGGCGAAGAGGAACAGACCAAAGAGTCTGAGGAGGGGGAAGATGAGGAGGAGCAGCCCGAGGGTTCTTCGGACAAAGGGGAGGAGGAGGAAGAAGAGCCACCTCGGGCTCCTCCCGCCAGGGTGAAGATGGCCATCGCCAAGAGGCCCGCTCAAAAGAAGGCAGTGCATACCGAGCCGGCAAGCCAAGAGCTCGCCGTCGTCAAGGTATCAGCCGCGGCTTCTCGGGAACAGCCTTCCCGGTGACAGCCTTCCCGCATTGCTGCCCCTCGCCGACCCATCCCGCCAACCGTCGAGGAGGCGGGTGTTTCGCAGCCCCCAGCTCCCCTGAAGTGTCCCAGGAGCCCACCGCCATCACCAACGATTGCAGGGATGGGGGACACGGTTCTCCATGATCTGTCGGTCCTTAGTAACCCTGACGAGGACGAAGAGTAAGCACCTCCATCCCCGTGCATTTTTCTTGTAATCGCCCAGACTTTGTTGTTGAACTGGTCTTCTTGGTCGTTCTGATCTTGCAGGGATGAAGTGCCACTGGGGAAGAAACCCAGGACAACTGAAGAGGGCGGGACAGCAACCGGCACTGATCAATGTGCGGGCTCATCTGAGGTTGCCGGCTCGAGCCCCCCGCGTGAGGTTCACATGCGGTTTCCGCTGGCGAGCACTACCGTCGAGTCTTCCGCGATGGAGACCGACAAGGGGTTGGAAAGCAACCAGCCGGGAGGAGAGGGCCAAGGGATAGACCCCTTGATGACGCCCTCGACTCCCAGGTCATCGCCAAGATCCTCACCGGCAAGGAGCAGCCCTCCTCCAGAGGAGCCCCAAGAAGGGCTCATCCGTGCGGAGGTCCCTCCGGCAACCAATGTTGCCGGGGACCAAGCGCCGACAACCGAAGTTATCGGAGGAAGAACGGCACCCCCTCCACATGTTCATCAAGGTAACCCACTTTCCAACCGTACTAGATCCATTGCCAATCCTTCTTTTTTGTTTTCTTGAACTTGATCTGAGTCTTGAATTTCTCCTTTCTCC
The DNA here is from genome assembly GCA_039707655.1 of Elymus sibiricus. Classification (NCBI taxonomy): domain Eukaryota; kingdom Viridiplantae; phylum Streptophyta; class Magnoliopsida; order Poales; family Poaceae; genus Elymus; species Elymus sibiricus. The sequence goes on from CM077664.1 coordinate 163,537,389, forward strand.
ACTTCTTCTCCATTCTGCAGAACCAACCCCTTCGGAAGAGAGGGAAGTATCTGTGGACGGAATCGCGAAGAGCGCCGCTAATGAGGCCGCCAGGATTTCCGCCAGGGAAGCCACCGCGTCCGCCACTGAGGAGGCCAGGAAAACCCCTGGAAAGCCGGCCATGCCCTCCGGCAGTGCATCTGGGCTTGTCATAACGGACACTGAGATGGGCGAGGCTGGCGGTGATAGGCCAAGCGTCGTCGTCCACCCTAGTGTGGCTAATGCACAGGCTTTGATGGGGCCTTTGGGGCCAACTGATCAGCAGCAAGGATCCGAAGCCCCTAGCACATCTGGTGCCGGGGAGCCTACCTTTGACGAAGCCATCGCGAAGATCTTGGTGCCCTTCTCCAGCAGCATTGCAGTACCAGACTACTCCGATGGTGGTGACGCGGACCTTGCATTCTTGACGGCGATGGACAACGGCTTCAAGGATGTGCAAGACCGCTACGGCAAGCACTGGGACAGACTGCACGCACAGCAGCAAGCCGTGGAGCTGGCTGAACGGAAGCTGAAGGAGAAGGCGGAAGAGATCCACCAATGGTATAATAGCAAATTCCATATCCTCAAGAGGTAGGAAGAGAATCTTGACGCTGCCAAGGAGGAGGCAGCGACCCTGGACGGCAAGTTGACGGAGCACGAAGCGCAGCCCATCGTCAAGGAACAAGAGCTTGACACCCGAGAAGAAGCACTTGCCGCCAAGCTACGTGGCAAGGACGAGGAGATCCAGACCCTGCTTGCGCAACGGACCCAAGAGCTAGAGGAGGGCCACAAATAGGCCATCGAGACTCAAGCTGAGGCCCACGCCGCCAAGCTCCTGGAAGCCGTCAAGGCCGCAGAGGTCGCTGAGGCCGCTAGGGTGGAGTTGGAGTCTAGGGTACCGAAGCTTGAAGAAGACCTCGCCGCCAAAGCTCAAGAACTCTCGACCGCCAACAACTCCATTGCTGACCTCCAGTCAAAGCTCGGGACTATGGAGAAGGATCTGGAGGTTTGCAGGGAAAAGGAGAGGGAACTGCTGGTAAACTAGGAGAAGGAGAAAGTTGCGCATGTCGATGCTGCAAATTCCTTCGACGGGCACCAGAAAGCACTGGATCTGTGGACTGGTCGCCTTGTCAATGTCGCCGAGCCCCTCGCGGCTTAGGTGACCATCATGGACAAGGAGAAACATAGCTTCATCATCAGTGAGCATGATTCCACCAGCGCCGGCCTCACCCTCTTCTTCGAAGGACTCCTCGAGATACTGAAGAAGCATCATGAAGGAAGGTCCGCCCACTTTGCCAGTGAGTCTCGCAAATTCTGTAGCGACGTCGTCTCCAAGATGCTCGTCAAGATTATCTGCCGAAACCCTGGGATTGACGTCTCCAAGGCCTTCAGAAGCTTGCCGCCGGGCACGGACACCACGGCTACCGAAGAAGTCGTCGCTCCCCTCATCAGCAAGATTCATCAGGTCCCGAGGACTAAGGGCGATCACAAGGATTAGCCCCCTTCGCTGTTTCTTGTTGTAGGTGTAGTTCATGTAAAAGACAGGCTTATCTTAAGTTAGAACTGCACTTGGCTCTGATGTAATATAACTTGTGTTTTGGATGGAGGTATGCATGCTATCTCTCTTGTCTTATTCTGCCTTTGCATGGTTCTTGTACCCTACGCTTGCCGGAAACCTACCGGTGCACTCACTCTTGCCGCGAGCGCTTGAGGAACTGGTCCTTAGCAGCTTGCCGGAAGTGCCGCTGCCGGCAAGGGTACACTTGACGATCACAACGTAACCTCTTAAATTGTTGAGCAGACTCGAAACAAAGTACGGGCATAGCTGATCATGACAAGGTTCCTTAGCGTGCAGGTTTCTCATACAAAGGCCAAAATCGTTCAACGAGAAGTTGCAACTACAACAAAGAATTTACTTTAAAGTTTTGCAACTTAGCTTTTTTCTTTGTTGTGCTTCTTGCCGTAGGACGATACCTTGAACGTCATTCGGTATCCATACCATCACTCCCCCCGGGAAGCTTGTACATGAGGAACCCTTCTGTCCTTTGAGAAAAAGTGAAAGCACATTTGCTCCCTTGGTGGTTTTGGTAATTTATGCCAACATACATGTTGTTGGACTAATGCCTCTATCTAGTGAATTTCAGACAAGTTCAACAATGGCGTGGCAAGGACAAGAGGATGTGGAAACCTTCAAAATGCTACGGACATGGATTGGCAAAAGCTCAAGACTCTACATTTTTGGTTTAGTGATCCAAGATCACATTGAGTCCATAAGAAAGCCAATACTATTAAAAGGGGATGAGGTGTTGCTTAATGGTATTTTTGCTCAAGTGCTTAGTGACAGTGCTCCTAAACCCTCAACCACTTTCTCCATCAAAATATGTCCAAATACTACATTCCAACTCAGCCCCACCGAAAATTCCTATCCGGAGCCACCGAGTTCATCTGGACTTAGCCACTGCCAAAACCCTAACAAATCGGATCCACCGATATGGATCTCGGTCCCACCGAGATGGCCTTGCCAACTCTCTGTAATCGGTTGCAATTACTTCGTTCCCACCGAGTTTTGCAAATCGGTCTCACCGAGATGGCTTGCCAACTCTCTGTTGCCTTATTGCTTCACTTCGGTCCCACCGAGTTGATGCAATTGGTGCCACCGAGACGAGGTTTGACCTAACCATTGCACATCGGTCCATCCGAGTTGTTCCAGTCGGTCCCACCGAGATTCCTAACATTCATATCTTTTACACAGTTCGGTGCCACCGAGATTTCTGATCGGTGGCACCGAGTTGGGTCAAAAGTGTGTAACGGTTGGATTTTGTGTGGAGGCTATATATACCCCTCCACCACTTCTTACTCAGTAGGTAGAGCCATCAGAACGTGCCTACACTTCCACCATACATTTTTCTGAGAGAGAACCACCTACTCATGTGTTGAGATCAAGACATTCCAATCCAACCATTTGAAGCTTGATTTCTAGCCTTTCCCAAGTTGCTTTCCACTCAAATCCTTCTTCCACCATAGCCAAATCTGTGAGGAGTTGTTTGAGTGTTGGGGAGACTATCATTTGAAGCACAAGAGCAAGGAGTTCATCAACAACACACCGTCTATTACCTTTTGGAGAGTGGTGTCTCCTAGATTGGTTAGGTGTCACTTGGGAGCCTCCGACATGATGTGGAGTTGAACCAAGGAGTTTGTAATGGCAAGGAGATCGCCTACTTTGTGAAGATCTACCCCGAGTGAGGCTAGTCCTTCATGGACGTAAGCCATGGTGGAATAGGCAAGGTTGCTTCTTCGTGGACCCTTCGTGGGTGGAGCCCTCCGTGGACTCGCGCAGCCGTTACCCTCCGTGGGTTGAAGCCTCCATCAACGTGGACGTACGATAGCACCACCTACCGGAACCACGCCAAAAACCACCGTGTCTTCATTGCGTTTGATCTTCCATAATCTACCCCTTTACTTTCCATACACTTGCATGCTTTACTTTTTCTGCTGCTCAATCTCTAGATATGCATGTGTAGAAAGTATTGGAGTTGCCTAAGTTCCAAGAGAAACTAAAAACTACAACTTTGGTTGGTTAAGTGTCTATTCACCCCCCTCTAGACCTATCTCCTCGATCCCACAATTGGTATCAGAGCTTTGGTCTCCATTGCTTTGGTTTAATCACCATTGGAGGGAAATGGATGTGTCTACGTTGGGGAGTCTTAGACGTAGAGTACCTATTCTTGATGGGGAGTATTACAATGATTGGAAACATGAGATGCTTGATATCTTTGATGAGTTTAACTTGAGCAAGTATATTCATAATCCTTATGTGCCCCCTATTGATCCCTTGCATCCTACTCATGAAGAGGAAATTGACATGCTTCGTAATCTTAGAGCCGTCAATCTTATCATTAGAGGATTACCTAAAGTTGTGCTTCGTTGTATGCAAAACTTTGAATGTGCTTATACTCTATGGCATGACTTGGAAAAGCGATATCCCGATTACTCTTTAAAGAATCTTGATGAGATTCTTCATAAGACTATTGCTTTTCACAAGATGAGTCCTAATGATCCTAAATTTGATGATTGTTTGTTTGAGCTCCATGATCTTATGTGTGCTAAAGGAGATGTTGGAACTATTAGTAATATTATCATGGAAGCCATTAGAATTCATAAACTTGAACATTGTCATGATCATGAAACTAATGAATTCGTTGCCCTAGGTGATGAACATATGCATGATGATGATGATGTTGAGCATGGCTATTATGATGAGGACGAAGAATTTGATATTGAATTTGAGAAGACCATGAGGAATCTTAGTCTTATGGCAAATCTTCGAGATTACATGTCCGGAGGAAAAGAGTGAATTCTTGATAGTGGATCTACCGATCACATGACCGGAGATAGAGACATGTTTTGTGAGCTTGCTAAAAATGATGGTCCACGCAAGTATGTGACTTTTGGAGACAACTCCAAGGGTAAGGTACTTGGCCTTGGTAAGGTGGCCATATCCAATGATAGCTCCATTCAAAATGTTATGCTTGTTGTATCTCTTGGTTATAATCTTCTTTCCGTATCTAGACTAGGCGACTTTGGTTTCAATGTTCTATTTACCAAAGTAGATTGCCAAGTGTTTCGTCAAGATAATCATAATATGGTCTTTACCGGCATTCGTAGAGGTGATCTATACATTGTTGATTTCACTAAGAGAGCTCAACCTCGTACATGTTTAATTGCTAAATCTTCTAAAGGTTGGTTATGGCATAGGAGACTTGGACATGTTGGCATGCGTAACCTTGATAAACTTGTTAAAGGAGATCACATTCTTGGTGTAAAAGATGTTATATTTGACAAAGATCGACTTTGTAGTGCTTGCCAAGCAGGAAAACAAGTTGGAGGAAGTCATCCCGTGAAGAACATTATGACCAATAGGAGACCACTCGAGCTACTTCATATGGATCTTTTTGGTCCCAACTCCTATAAGAGTCTTTGTGGTAACTCTTTCGGTTTGGTCATTGTTGATGATTTTCCAGATTTACGTGGGTATTCTTTCTCGATGACAAATCGCAGGTACAAAAGATCTTCAAGAACTTCGCAAGAAAGGCCCAAAATCAATTTGATGTGAAGATCAAGAAGGTTCGGAGTGACAACGGAACGGAGTTCAAGAACGCCAATGTGGACACCTTTCTTGATGAGGAGGGTATTTCACATGAGTTCTCGGCTACGTACACACCTCAACAAAATGGAGTTGTTGAGAGGAAGAACCGTACTCTTATTGAGATGGCAAGAACAATGCTTGATGAATACAAGACGCCAAAACACTTTTGGGCGGAAGCGGTTGAAACAGCTTGTCATGCGACAAATCGACTCTACTTTCACAAGCTTCTTGGTAAAACGGCGTATGAACTGCTTACCGGTAACAAACCATAAGTTGGATACTTTCGAGTATTTGGCTCAAAATGTTACATTCTTGATAAGCATCGTCGTTCAAAATTTGCTCCTAAATCTCATGAAGGTTTCCTGCTTGGTTATGGATCTAACTCTCACACTTACCGTGTCTACAACAACTTCACTCGAAAAGTTGAAGAGACGGTAGATGTGAAGTTTGATGAGACTAACGGCTCGCAAGTCGAGCAATTGCCAATTGATGTAGGAGATCAAGAACCATCGGAAGCAATCCAAGACTTGTCCATTGGCAAGATTCGCCCCATGGAAGTAAAGGAGAGTACCTTGTCTATTCAAGTGGAAGCCCCAACTTCACATCAAGGTGAACAACAAGTTGATATGGAGGCATCCACAAGTGGAACACGTCAAGACGATGGGAATGAGGAAGTGCAACAAGATGATCCACCACAACCTCCTTCTCCACCTCCACAAGCGAACAACGACAACATGAACGAAGAAGAAGATGATGATGATGAGGAAGCCTCACAACAACCCAAGCAAAAGCTACCTCGAGTCAGAGCAAGAATCGACAAGAATCATCCCGTCGAACAAATACTTGGAGATATCCAATCCAGGAGAATCACTCGCTCTAAAACTCGTTTAGCTAACTTTTGTGAGCATTACTTATTCATCTCTAGTGTTGAACCTTTGAAGGTGGAAGATGCTCTCAAGGACCCCGATTGGGTGAATGCAATGCACGAGGAGCTACACAACTTTGAGAGGAACCAAGTTTGGACATTGGTTGAGAAGCCTAAAGATGAGCAAAACATTATTGGAACCAAATGGGTGTTTCGGAATAAGCAAGATGAAGATGGACAAGTCGTACGCAACAAGGCTCATCTCATAGCACAAGGTTACACACAAGTCGAAGGTATGGATTATGGTGAGACCTATGCCCCCGTTGCAATACTTGAGTTCATTCGCATTTTACTTGCTTATGCCAATCACCATGATATCACTCTTTACCAAATGGATATTAAAAGTGCTTTCTTAAATGGTGAAATTGAGGAGGAAGTGTATGTTAAACAACCTCCCGGCTTTGTGAATCCCAAGAAACCTAATCATGTTTACAAACTTCGTAAAGCTCTTTATGGTCTAAAACAAGCCCCTAGAGCTTGGTACAAATGCTTGACAAAGTTTCTTCTTGAAAAAGGGTTTGAAATTGGGAAAATTGATTCAACTTTGTTCACTAGGAGGGTTAATGGAGAATTATTTGTATGCCAAATTTATGTTGATGAGATTATCTTTGGATCTACTAACCCCTCTTTTAGTGAAAAGTTTGGAAGGTTGATGTCGGAAAAGTATGAGATGTCTATGATGTGTGAACTCAAATTCTTTCTTGGTTTGCAAATCAAGCAAACTAAGGAGGGTACCTTTGTTTCTCAAACAAAGTATACCAAGGACTTATTAAAGAAGTTCAACATGCAAGAAAGTAAAGGTATGAAAAACCCCATGCCCACGAGTGGACATCTTGACTTGACCAAGGATGGCAAACCGGTTGATCAAAAGGTTTATTGATCTATGATTGGTTCATTGCTATATCTATGTGCCTCCTGTGCCGACATTATGCTAAGTGTGTGCATGTGTGCATGATACCAAGCGGCACCAAAAGAGTGTCACCTTAAGGTCGTGAAAAGAATTGTGAGATACTTGTTACATACACCAAACTTTGGCATATGGTATCCCAAAGGATCTTCTTTTAATCTTGTTGGCTATTCCGATTCGGACTATGTCGGTGACAAGGTTGATAGAAAATCCACTTCGGGTACATGTCAATTTCTTGGTAAATCTCTTGTGTCTTGGTCCTCCAAGAAACAAAACTCGGTATCTCTATCTACTGCCAAAGCGGAATACATTGCCGCGGGATCATGTTGTGCTCAATTACTATGGATGACACAAACTCTTAAAGACTATGGTGTGCATGTGAGACATGTACCATTACTATGTGACAATGAGAGTGCTATTAAGATTGCACACAATCCCATGCAATATTCTTGAACTAAGCATATTGAGGTTCGTCACCACTTCATTCGAGATCATGTTGAGAAAGGTGACATTGACCTTAAACATGTTCGTACTGACAAACAATTGGCGGACATCTTTACCAAACCCCTTGATGAGAAAGTGTTTTGTCACTTGAGAAGTGAGTTGAACATCATTGATGCTTCAAACGTGAACTAGAGGTTCATGTGGATGCATACAAGGGCATGAGCATTCTTGACAAATCCATGATACTTCCATGATCATTTTATATCTTGGACATTTTGCTCCCTTGTATTGTATCTAACATTTTTGTAGGTACTTGGACAAGCTTCATGTCACAAGATTGCATCTCACTCTTATCTTGAGCAATCTTGTATAACTCAAGTATCAACAATTGTTGGTGGAACAAGGAACAAGACACCTAAACATATCCTTTGACAACTTTTGAGTTATGCTTCATTCTTGTCATTTTGGATATACATGTTGTTCCTTGCGAATCTAACCCATGTAGGAAGATGAACTACAAATGATAGGATAGATCCAACTTCAACTCATGAGCATCCACTTCAAGTTCAACTACATGATGGACATCACCACCAAATCCCAATGTAAGTGCTCACATCTTAGAGAAGCTTTACTCAAAGACATGAGCCAAAGCAACTCAACAAGATGTGAATACATTGAAATGCTTAAAGGAAAAATGCAACCCCATTTTGAGCTTAACGATGAGTATGACCTATGATCAAGTGTTCTCACTTGACTCCTAAGTCAATATATTCTAACATAGGTGACCTAGTCGCCGACACATCTAGATGAAGTTCTCTAGTGTTTATTTTGATGTTTCTCTTCTCGCTAGAGAGTTTCTTTTTCAAAAAAAAAAATCATCTAGACATTTCTTTGCTTCTTTTCTGTGTGTTTATTTTCTTTTAGCTAGTTTCGCAGCAAATTCCTTGCAAATCTTAGTGCGAATTCCATTGCCTAGTGAGCTGAGTTGACAAAAAGTTCCTTTGCACCAAACTCTGTTCCACCGAGTTGATTCAACTCAGAGTCACCGACTTTGCTACCCCAAGGAGCTTTCTGTCAAATATTTTCTGTGATTTTCTACTCTAGCTCCACTCAATGATTCTTATCCTCCACATGCATCTAGAGCCACTCAATGGCTAAATGTGTTTCTCAAGGACCAAACCCACTTGACAAATAACCTTGAAGACCCTTCTTGGAAATTGATGTCAAAGGGGGAGAGAGGAATACATCAAAGCTCATCACTACAAAAGAGATGCATCTTACAAGGGGAGAAAATGTTACATGTTTCTAAGAGGGGAGAAACATGATTTGAGTGTTTTTAGTATTTTTGATTGCTTTATTTTTCTCACCCTACCTGCTCCCAATATCCAATGTCAGATTCAGGGGGAGAGGGAGTTCTTTAAGGGGAGACAACTATTTCTTTCTTTTGGGGACATGTCTGCTTCAAAGAAGTATTCACCTAGTGATACTCTCTTCTACATGTCATCCCAATCTTGGTTTCTTGTTGATCTTGTGTCTTTTCTTGGAGAAGTTATCTTGTGTTATCTAACCTTGTTTTCCCAAGTGTATTTCTTCAGGTACTTGATCAAGAACTTCAAGGTAAGTATATGCATCACACTCATGTACATGATTGACCTCTTGCTAGTATATATTGTTTGCAAGGAGACAATCATGAACATGTGGATACCTAAATGCCATATATATTGCTCTGATGCATATAGCCAAGATACACGTTGCATGTATATTTCCCATGTGATACCATCGTTCTCTATGCACATCTTCAGGGGGAGCTCATACATGTGTAGGATCGAAAGTATGTCTAGAGGGGGGGTGATTAGACTACTTGACCAAATAAAAAACCTAACCTTTTCCCAATTTTAGTTGTGGGCAGATTTTACCAAGAACACTAGTCAAGCATCACCCTACACATGCAATTCTAAGAGTATAGCAGCGGAAAGTAAACAATTGCATATGTAAGTAAAGAAGGGGATCGGAGATTTCAAACGCAATGAAGACACGGTGGTTTTTGGCGTGGTTCCAATAGGTGGTGCTATCGTACGTCCACGTTGATGGAGACTTCAACCCACGAAGGGTAACGGCTGCGCGAGTCCACGGAGGGCTCCACCCACGAAGGGTCCACGAAGAAGCAACCTTGTCTATTCCACCATGGCTTACGTCCACGAAGGACTAGCCTCACTCGGGGTAGATCTTCACGAAGTAGGCGATGTCCTTGCCCTTACAAACTCCTTGGTTCAACTCCACATCATGTCGGAGGCTCCCAAGTGACACCTAACCAATCTAGGAGACACCACTCTCCAAAAGGTAATAGACGGTGTGTTGTTGATGAACTCCTTGCTCTTGTGCTTCAAATGATAGTATTCCCAACACTCAAACAACTCCTCACAGATTTGGCTATGGTGGAAGAAGGATTTGAGTGGAAAGCAACTTGGGAAAGGCTAGAAATCAAGGTTCAAATGGTAGGAATGGAATAGCTTGATCTCAACACATGAGTAGGTGGTTCTCTCTCAGAAAATGTATGGTGGAAATGTAAGCACGTTCTGATGGCTCTCCTCACTGAGAAGGAAGTGGTGGAGGGGTATTTATAGCCTCCACACAAAATCCAACCGTTACACACTTTTGACCCAACTCGGTGGCACCGAAATCATAATCTCGGTAGCACCGAACTGTGTAAAAGATATGAACGTTAGGAATCTCGGTGGGACCGATAGGAACAACTCGGATGGACCGAAGTGCAATGGCTAGGGCAAACCTCATCTCGGTGGCACCGATTGCATCAACTCAGTAGGACCGAAGTGAAGCAATAAGGCAACAGAGACTTGGCAAGCCATCTCGGTGAGACCGATTTGCAAAACTCGGTGAGACCAAAGTAAGTGCAAATGATCACAGAGAGTTGGCAAGGCCATCTCCGTGGGATCGAGATCCATATCGGTGGATCCGATTTGTTAGGGTTTTGGAAGTGGCTAAGTCTAGGTGAACTTGGTGGCTCCGGATAGGAAATTTCGGTGGGGCCGAGTTGGAATGTGGGTTTTGGACATCTTTGGCTAGAGAGAGTGGTTGAGGGTTTAGGAGTACTGTCACTAAGCACTTGAGCAAAAGGACCATTAAGCAACACCTCATCCCCTTTTAATAGTATTGGCTTTCCTATGGACTCAATGTGATCTTGGATCACTAAACCAAAAATGTAGAGTCTTGATCTTTTGCCAATCCTTGTCCTTAGCATTTTGAGGGGTCCACATCTCTAGTCCATGCCATGCCAATCATTGAACATCCTGAAATCTTTAACTTGAATGGACATTAGTTCAATGAAATATATGTTGTTATGAATTACCAAAACCACCAAGGGAGCAAATGTGCTTTCAATCTCCCCCTTTTTGGTAATTGATGACAACATACTGATCAAAGCTTCGACAAATGATTAAATGAATGAAATACATCGTCGCATTGAGAAGTATGTGATATGCAAGAGCTCCCCCGAAATTTGTGCATTATTAAAAATTTGTGTTTGAATGCAAATGCACAATCGATTAGGCTCATGGGTCACTCTTCCATGTCACATACAACTTGGTGGAGCACACAAAATGATATGAGTGGAATGGTAAGCACGCATCACCAACACAAGTAAGTGATCATACAAGATAATGATAAAGATAAGCATTGATCATCAGAAGAGGCATAGTATGATCAATCACATGAAGTAGCTCACAATCATAACGAAGCATAGTACTCACAGACATAGTATCAAGCACACACATTAAACAAAGTACCAAACAAAATAGTAGCAAAAGAACTCGAGAGAAATCCAACGGGCAAAGCAAAGCAAAACTCTCTCTCTCGAAGCTAAGATCTATACAAATTCTCCCCCTTTGGCAACAAGTATCAAAAAAATCGAATAGGTATAGGACTAGTGCGACTCTCTAAGCATGATCCTCGGAAGCTCCTGAAGGCGATCTCCTGCTGGCAGCTCCGGTGTGCGTAGATGGCATCGAAAAAAGAGTGTCCGCAAAGGTTCACTAGAAACAAAATCTTCATCCTCACTATCTGAGGTTCTCTTCTTCCTTGTTCTAGTTGCAGCCTTAGGAAGATCTGGAGAGCTCCTCTCTCCCTCATAGAAACCTTTAGCAGGGCTAGATCTTCACTGAGTTCTGCATGCTGCTCTGACCTGTTCTGGCTGTCGCTGTCATCTGACATCTTGCTGAGCTGACCCTGTGAATAGATGGGTATGGGCAGAGTAGATGAGTCATCACAAAAAGCAGAAGTTTTTCATTAAAATTGAGTTCAATTCTTAGTTTCAAGTTTTCACAGAAGGCATTTCGGATGGACCGAGTTGATCATCTCGGTGATACCGAAGCACTCTACAGAAACCTTTCACTCAATTTCGGTCAGACCGAGATGGGTTTCGGTGTCTCCGAGATGCTAGGGTTTCACTGAGATTTTACTTTCGGTCTCACCGATTTGTACAACTCGGTGGCACCGAGACGTACTAGTGCTATGGCCTGAATCCAAATCGGTGGGACCGAAAATTTCTATTCGGTCGGTCCGAGATGCGTTCGGCGGAAACTTAAACCTAAAAATTTCGCTCGAATCTAATCTACGGAATTCTTCTGGTGGAATAGGCATTGCAATCTGTGGCAAGAATAATGGCAATCCTATCGTGCATTGAATCGGAAAAATGGAGCACGAGAGGGATCGAATCTCACCCTAACTCGGTGGAGATTCTCAACGGCGGCAACGGCGGGGCAGATTGCCGTTGACGGCGACGGAATCCAGCAGCGAGGGCGCGCTGGAGACGACGACGAAGTCCAGAGACGAGGGCGACGGCAGCAACGGGGTGCGGGAGCGAAAGAGTCGAGAAATTTCAACTGTTCGAGCCTGTGCGAAATATATACCCGTACGCTGTCGGTGGCTCCGAGTTGGACAACTCGGTGGCACCAATATGTGTAACTACACGCAGATTAGCACATTGGTGGCTCCGAAGTGGTTCAACTCGTTGCACCGAGATGGAAAACCTAGATCAATCTACGTGATTTTGGTTGGACCGAGTTTAAGTGAATTGGTTCGGCCGAAATCAGATAGAAGGTTTTGGATGTTCAGCCCTTTCAGATCGGTGGCTCCGAGTGCTCCTCACCCGGAGGGTCCGAAAATGACTTGTTCAATTTTTGTGATGTAGCAAGAATAGAATTTGAGACAAGAAAGCATAGATAGCTAGAGAAGGTACTTAGGCATTCTTGTACATCCACTTGGCCAGAAAAACCAAAACAATCAAAGAAACAAATGGATGTCCTCGAATGATGAAAACATGCAAACCAACATGCTCACACAATAAGATAACAAATGAAATATGTGTCAAACATGCACAACCAATTCTAGCATCTATCAAGCAATGGCGATGACTAGGTCATCTATATATGAGTATATTGACTTAGGAGCCAAATGAGAACATTTGATCATAGGTCATACTCATCGTTTAAGCACAAGTGGGGTTGCCACTTTTACATAAAGCATTGATGTGTTCACACCATTAGAGTTGCTTTAGCTCAATTGTTTAGAGCAAAGCTCCCCCTAGATGTGATATCCCCCCCTAAGAGGGATGAACTAACCTTGGGTTTTGTCGATGATGACTTCATGTAGATGTTGAAGATGTGGATGCTCAATGTTGATGTAGACCATCAAGAGTTGGGAGCAATCCTTTGGAGTTTTGTGCTTTCAATACCTACATGGGTTAGTCCCACACAAGGAACATACAAGGATATTCATAGACATAGAGTGAAATACACTTAGGATGATGTCCATGAATGCATTGAATACCTTGTCCCTTGCCTTACCAACAATAGGGTTTGTGACTCCATGAACTAGTGCAAAATGTGGAAGTTGGTTGCACAAGTTCTTGCCATAAAGAATATGAGTGAAGTTTGTTGGCGGAGTCACCCTCAAGAACTCTCTAGTTCTTCTTCTTTTGGACCCACATCAACTTGATGGGAATCCTTGGAGTTGTAGTAGCACTTGATGAAGTAGAACTTGATGAAGTCTTGGGAACCCACTTGACCATGGCTTGAGGAGCTTCTTCAAATGAATCAATCTCTTCTTGAAGCTTGTCCTTGCCTTTTAGCTTGTGGTCTTGTGGCGGAAGATCTTCTTGAGTTTGTGTACCCTTGAAGGAAGTAGGATCATACTTCTCTTGTTGAGGAACAAACTTCGTCGGGGTATTGATCTTCTTCCCACTCAACTCCATTGGCATTGAACTTTCGTTCAAAACCAACACCTTGGTTCTTCCGGCGCCTTCCTTGCTCGCGTACAATTTCCTCAAATTGCTTACTCCCGGCAAGACTCTTGTAGACACCTTTTTCTATAATCCCTTTCAATAGCATATTTTCTTGCTCAAGTGTAACTTGGCTAAGAGAATCATTAGTGGAATCAATAGAACTACTAGAAGCAATAACATTGGATTTTGCATTGTTATTGTTACTGCTAGAGGTAGAACCCTTTTTACCCTTGTTGCTAATTTGCTTAGGTTTAACTTGTGGCATAAACATAGAAAAGAGTAAACGTTTGGCAAGATATGAAGAACTCTTCTTTCGAAGATCGTCATTGATAGCTTTAAGAAACTCACGCTCTTGCTCTAGATTTAGCTTCTCGAAGCGTAGCTTCTCATGAGTTCTTAGAAGTTCTCTATGATCCTCTTGAGTTGTTTCATGAGCTAACTTAAGAGCATTTAGTTCTTTAGTTAGACGCTCAATCTCCTTCATAGCATTGTCACTCGTTTCCTCTTGACCATCATGATTACTAGCATTTTCATTATAGCTCACATCACTATCCTTATCAACAAGTAAATCATCATCACCAAGCAAATCATCTTCATCACTATTGAAATCAAGATACTCGGGGTGTGATACCTTGGGGCCTTTTGCCATGAAGCATCTTCCAATTCCTTCATTTGGTGAGTCAAATAGATCATAGGAGTTGGATGACACAAGTTCAAGTCTGGCAACACCTTCATCTTGACTATAGTCGGAGTTGGAGTGATAACTTCTCTCGGAGTGGTTGTCGGAGTCGGAGTCGGAAACCCATTCACCAACATGAGCTTGATGTCTTCTTCTTGTGTAGCTCTTGGATGACTTGTCCTTCCTGTCTGAATCTTTGCTTCTTCGAGAGTGTCTTCGTTCATAACGATCATCTCTACTCCTCTCCTTATGAGGTGATTCATCTCTTCTATGTCTTCCTCTTGGTGATTCGTCTCTTTTCTTGTAGGGAGCCGTACACTCATTGGAGTAGTGTCCGGGCTTTCCACAATTGTAGCAATTACGATCACGACTTGATGATCTTCTCTCATAGTGTCTTGAGCTAGAGCTTCTTTCTTTCCCTTTGTTCTTGTAGAACTTGTTGAACCTCTTCACCATTAGGCTTATCTCTTCATTGGATACTAGCTTGTCACTTGGAGTTGTTGGAGCATCGGTTGAGGCTTTGTAAGCACCACTTGATTTGTTATGTAGCTCCTCTTTGTCCTTAAGTGACATTTCATGAGCAACGATCCTTCCAATGACTTCCGTGGGCTTGAGATCTTTGTAATTTGGCATCATTTGAATCAATGTGCAAACGGTATCATATTTTCCATGCAAAGCTCTAAGTATCTTCTTGATGATGAATTTGTTGGTCATCTCTTCACTTCCTAAGCTGGCAATCTCATTTGTGATGAGAGCAAGCCTAGAGTACATCTCAGCAACTCCTTCACCATCCTTCATCTTGAACTTGTCAAGTTGACTTTGAAGCACATCCAACTTAGATTCCTTGACGGACTCGGTACCCTCATGCATATCAACCAAAGTATCCCAAATTTCCTTTGCATTCTCGAGGCGGCTGATTTTGTTGAATTCTTCGGGACACAAACCGTTGAATAGAATGTCACAAGCTTGAGCATTGTATTTTAACATCTTCAATTCTTCCGGAGTTGCTTCACGATCCGGTTCCTTGCCATCCTCAAAGAAGTCACCTTGCAAGCCAACACGAACAACAGCCCAAATGGCGGGGTTATGACCAAGAATATGCATTTTCATCTTATGTTTCCAACTAGGAAAGTTTGTACCATCAAAATATGGACCTCTACGGTGATAGTTACCCTCACTAGACGCCATACTCTCCTAGGTTGTGAAACCAAGGCTATGATCACCAAAGCAATGGAAATCAAGGCTTACGGAGACCAAAGCTCTGATACCACTTGTAGGATCAAAAGTATGTCTAGAGGGGGGGTGATTAGACTACTTGACCAAATAAAAAACCTAACCTTTTCCCAATTTTAGTTGTGGGCAGATTTTACCAAGAACACTAGTCAAGCATCACCCTACACATTCAATTCTAAGAGTATAGCAGCGGAAAGTAAACAATTGCATATGTAAGTAAAGAAGGGGATCGGAGATTTCAAACGCAATGAAGACACGGTGGTTTTTGGCGTGGTTCCGATAGGTGGTGCTATCGTACGTCCACGTTGATGGAGACTTCAACCCACGAAGGGTAACGGCTGCGCGAGTCCACGGAGGGCTCCACCCACGAAGGGTCCACGAAGAAGCAACCTTGTCTATTCCACCATGGCTTACGTCCACTAAGGACTAGCCTCACTCGGGGTAGATCTTCACGAAGTAGGCGATGTCCTTGCCCTTACAAACTCCTTGGTTCAACTCCACATCATGTCGGAGGCTCCCAAGTGACACCTAACCAATCTAGGAGACACCACTCTCCAAAAGGTAATAGATGGTGTGTTGTTGATGAACTCCTTGCTCTTGTGCTTCAAATGATAGTCTTCCCAACACTCAAACAACTCCTCACGGATTTGGCTATGGTGGAAGAAGGATTTGAGTGGAAAGCAACTTGGGAAAGGCTAGAAATCAAGGTTCAAATGGTAGGAATGGAATAGCTTGATCTCAACACGTGAGTAGGTGGTTCTCTCTCAGAAAATGTATGGTGGAAATGTAGGCACGTTCTGATGGCTCTCCTCACTGAGAAGGAAGTGGTGGAGGGGTATTTATAGCCTCCACACAAAATCCAACCGTTACACACTTTTGACCCAACTCGGTGGCACCGAAATCATAATCTTGGTAGCACCGAACTGTGTAAAAGATATGAACGTTAGGAATCTCGGTGGGACCGATAGGAACAACTCGGATGGACCGAAGTGCAATGGCTAGGGCAAACCTCATCTCGGTAGCACCGATTGCATCAACTCGGTAGGACCGAAGTGAAGCAATAAGGCAACAGAGACTTGGCAAGCCATCTTGGTGAGACCAATTTGCAAAACTCGGTGAGACCGAAGTAAGTGCAAATGATCACAGAGAGTTGGCAAGGCCATCTCGGTGGGACCGAGATCCATATCGGTGGATCCGATTTGTTAGGGTTTTGGCAGTGGCTAAGTCTAGGTGAACTCGGTGGCTCCGGATAGGAAATTTCGGTGGGGCCGAGTTGGAATGTGGGTTTTGGATATCTTTGGCTAGAGAGAGTGGTTGAGGGCTTAGGAGTACTGTCACTAAGCACTTGAGCAAAAGGACCATTAAGCAACACCTCATCCCCTTTTAATAGTATTGGCTTTCCTATGGACTCAATGTGATCTTGGATCACTAAACCAAAAATGTAGAGTCTTGATCTTTTGCCAATCCTTGTCCTTAGCATTTTGAGGGGTCCACATCTCTAGTCCATGCCATGCCAATCATTGAACATCCTGAAATCTTTAACTTGAATGGACATTAGTTCAATGAGATATATGTTGTTATGAATTACCAAAACCACCAAGGGAGCAAATGTGCTTTCAACATGTTACATGCTTTTGTTCAAAGCTTTCATACAAACTTCTGCTAGATCTTTATTTGAAGCTTTGATGTATGTTGTCATCAATTACGAAAAAGGGGGAGATTGAAAGCACATTTTCTCCCTTGGTGGTTTTGGTAATTTATGCCAACATACATGTTGTTGGACTAATGCCTCTATCTAGTGAATTTCAGACAAGTTCAATAATGGCGTGGCAAGGACAAGAGTATGTGGAACCCTTCAAAATGCTAAGGGCATGGATTGGCAAAAGCTCAAGACTCTACATTTTTGGTTTAGAGATCCAAGATCACATTGAGTCCATGGGAAAGCCAATACTATTAAAAGGGGATGAGGTGTTGCTTAATGATCTTTTGCTCAA
The DNA here is from genome assembly GCA_039707655.1 of Elymus sibiricus. Taxonomy (NCBI): domain Eukaryota; kingdom Viridiplantae; phylum Streptophyta; class Magnoliopsida; order Poales; family Poaceae; genus Elymus; species Elymus sibiricus. The sequence continues at coordinate 163,555,033 of CM077664.1, forward strand.
GTGCTTAGTGACAGTACTCCTAAACCCTCAACCACTCTCTCTAGCCAAAGATGTCGAAAACCGACATTCCAACTCGGCCCCACCGAAATTTCCTATCCGGAGCCACCGAGTTCACCTAGACTTAGCCACTGCCAAAACCCTAACAAATCGGATCCACCGATATGGATTTCGGTCCCACCGAGATGGCCTTGCCAACTCTCTGTGATCATTTACACTTACTTCAGTCTCACCGAGTTTTGCAAATCGGTCTCACCGAGATGGCTTGCCAAGTCTCTGTTGCCTTATTGCTTCACTTCGGTCCCACCGAGTTGATGCAATCGGTGCCACCGAGACTAGGTTTGCCCTAACCATTGCACATCGGTCCATCCGAGTTGTTCCAGTCGGTCCCACCGAGATTCCTAACGTTCATATCTTTTACATAGTTCGGTGCCACCGAGATTTCTGATCGGTGCCACCGAGTTGGGTCAAAAGTGTGTAACGGTTGGATTTTGCGTGGAGGCTATATATACCCCTCCACCACTTCTTACTCAGTAAGGAGAGCCATCAGAACGTGCCTACACTTCCACCATACATTTTCTGAGAGAGAACCACCTACTCATGTGTTGAGATCAAGACATTCCCATCCAACCATTTGAACCTTGATTTCTAGCCTTTCCCAAGTTGCTTTCCACTCAAATCCTTCTTCCACCATAGCCAAATCTGTGAGGAGTTGTTTGAGTGTTGCGGAGACTATCATTTGAAGCACAAGAGCAAGGAGTTCATCAACAACACACCGTCTATTACCTTTTGGAGAGTGGTGTCTCCTAGATTGGTTAGGTGTCACTTGGGAGCCTCCGACATGATGTGGAGTTGAACCAAGGAGTTTGTAAGGGCAAGGAGATCGCCTACTTTGTGAAGATCTACCCCGAGTGAGGCTAGTCCTTCATGGACGTAAGCCATGGTGGAATAGGCAAGGTTGCTTCTTCGTGGACCCTTCGTGGGTGGAGCCCTCCGTGGACTCGCACAGCCGTTACCCTCCGTGGGTTGAAGCCTCCATCAATGTGGACGTACGATAGCACCACCTATCAGAACCACGCCAAAAACCACCGTGTCTTCATTGCATTTGATCTTCCATACTCTACCCCTTTACTTTCCGTACACTTGCATGCTTTACTTTTTCCGCTGCTCAATCTCTAGATATGCATGTGTAGAAAGTATTGGAGTTGCCTTAACTTGTGCCAAAATCTGCCTAAGTTCCAAGAGAAACTAAAAACTGCAACTTTGGTTGGTTAAGTGTCTATTCACCCCCCTCTAGACCTATCTCCTCGATCCCACAAAAAGAAAGAAGAGAAAAGAGAGGGCTGGAACCTTGATGGTTCGTTAATCATCCTATGCAAGGGGAAAATGTAACACAATGCTGCCTGCAACACATAACAAATATGTACTTGGACAAGGAATTGTGAAATACTTATCTTTATTTATGTGCACGGGATCTGCGCCCGGCTCTGTACAAAGGTTTACATGCCCATCCAGCAAGCTTGTACAAAAGAGGTTGCCGGGCAGCCCGGCAACCGCGCCTTATGGGTAAAACTTGCGAAGATGCTCAATATTCCATGAGTTGAGCACCGGAGTGCCATCTTTGGTCTCTAGGTGGACTGCGCCGGGCCTAGTGACTCGTACCACCCGGTAAGGGCCTTCCCACTTCGGCGTCAACTTGTTTTGACCCTTCTTGGACTGGATCCGATGAAGGACATGGTCGCCTTCCTCAAGATTCCTGGCGTTCACTTTGCGGCTATGGTAGTGGCGCAAAGCTTGCTGGTACCGTGTAGCACGGATAGCAGCCCGGAAACGATCTTCCTCAAGGAGCATGGCATCATCTTGCCGCAGCTCATCTTGATCCTCGTCATCAAAGGCCAAGACTCGAGGCGACCCGTATTTGAGTTCTGTGGGGAGCACCGCTTCTGCACCGTAAACAAGGGAGAAGGGTGTCCGGCTAGTGGCTCGACTTGGCGTCGTTCTAATCGACCAAAGAACCGCCGGCAACTCTTCTACCCAGCGCCTTCCACACTTGGGCAGCCTGTCGAAAGTTCTAGTCTTGAAACCACGCAACACTTCTGCATTTGCCCTCTCTACTTGTCCATTGCTCCTTGGGTGAGCAACTGATGCGTAGCAAATCTTATTTCCAAGTTCTTGGCAATATGCTATGAAGGCCCGGCTCGTGAATTGGGTGCCGTTGTCAGTGATGATCCTGTTGGGGACACCAAAACGGGCAACCAATCCTTTGAGGAACTTGATGGCTGACTATGTCGTCACCTTCCTCACTGGCTCTACCTCAGGCCACTTTGTAAACTTGTCGATTGCACCGTAGAAGAATTCAAAGCCCTCGGTAGCACGGGGGAAGGGGCCGACGATGTCGAGCCCCCAGACCGAGAATGGCCAGGAGAGAGGGATGGTTTGGAGGGCTTGAGCTGGCTGGTGAATGTCCTTGGAGTGGAACTGGCATGCTTCGCATCTGATAACCACCGCCAAGGTGTCTTGAAGGGTTGTCGGCCAGTAAAATCCTTGACGGAACGCCTTGCCGACAAGCGCGCGTGACCCAATGTGAGAGCCACACATCCCTTCATGCATTTCTTCCAACAACCTATGTCCATCTTCCTGGCAGATGCACTTCAATTTCACCCCATTTGGTCTCTTCCTGTACAGAATGTTGTCAACAAACTTGTACATCCTTGATTGATGGGCTACTCTTTCTGCGTCCTCTTGTTCATCAGGAAGATCTCCGGTCTGAAGGAACTGGACAATTGACTGTGCCCATGCCAGAACTTGTGGCTCGATGACAAGGACTAAAGGCATTTCTTCCTCTGCGGGAGCACTTGCTTCGACGGCAAGGATCTGGCTTGCCAAAAACTGCGGCTCACCGGCCAAGGGTATCTTGTTGGCGGTATCTGCTTTCTTGGCGGCTTCCGGCAGCTCTGCCGGAAAGTAACCACCAACATCTTGCTTTCTCTTCTTCGCCAACCTTGATGGTGTAACGGATGGCTGAGTCAGATGGAGCACAAAAGTTCCTGGTTCCACAAGCATCTTTTGGGCGGCAAGCTTTGACAGGTCGTCGGCAATCCAATTTTGGGCACGTGGAACATGCTCTGCTTGCAGACCATCAAAGTGCTCTTCCAGCTTCCTCACCTCATCAACGTATGCCGCCATCAAAGGGCTCTGGTAATCCTTGTTGACTTGTCTCACCACTAACTGCGAGTCACCTCTAATAATTAGCTTCCAAATACCAAGGTCAATTGCAATGCGCAGACCGGCAAGCAATCCTTCGTACTCAGCAGTGTTGTTGGTGGCCTACTCCCAGCGGAAGTGCATCTGAAGTACGTACTTGAGGTGCTCTCCGGTGGGTGCTATAAGCAGCACGCCGGCACCAGCGCCTTTTAGCGTGAAAGCAATGTCAAAGTACATGATCCAATCGTCAACAGTTTCCTTGTCGGGGAGAGAGGTCTCCAGAACTTCTTCGTCTGGTGTTGGGGTCCATTCTACAATGAATTCCGCCAAGGCTCTGCTCTGAATTGTTGAGGTACTCTCAAACTTCAAATCAAAGCTTGACAGCTCCAATGCCCACTCCACAATCCTGCCGGTTGCCTCTGGATTTCTCAAGATGCGTTGCAACGGAAAGCGAGTGACGACGGTGACTGGGTGTGCTTGAAAATAATGGCGCAGCTTCCTTGAGCCCATGAGAAGGCCGAAAAGCAACTTCTGCACACCAGAGTACCTTGACCTAGCCCCTTGCAGGAGGGACCTGACAAAGTAGACTGGGCGCTGCACCATCTTCTTCTTCACAACTTGCTGATCTGGCTGGCTGGCTTGCACAATCTCTCGCTTGTAGGCACCTAACCTTGCCGGAGAAGATTCCGGCTCGTCAGATCATGGCTCTGCGGCTTTTACCTCCTCCTCATCTGCCTCTCTTTCAGCCACAAGTGCAGCACTAACCACTTGATTCGTTGCCGCTAAGTATAGCAACAACGTCTCTTGCGGCCTAGGCGCAACTAGGACTGGCGGAGAGGACAGGTACTCCTTCAAATCTTGGAGTGCGTCCTCCGCTTCCGGAGTCCAGTTCACTGGACCTGCCTTTTTCAATATCTTGAAAAATGGCAAGGCGCGCTCTGCCGATTTGGAGATGAACATGCTGAGGGCGGCAACGCAGCCGGCAAGATGCCTGACATCCTTGACGCATCTCGGTGCTTCCATCTGCTCAATTGCTTTGATCTTGTCGGGGTTGGCTTCAATCCCTCTCAGAGACACAGAGAACCCAAGAAGCTTGCCGTATGGAACACCGAACACACACTTCTTGGGTTTGAGCTTCAAGTTGAGCTTGCGCAAGTTCGCAAACGTCTCTTCCAAATCCTGAATCAGGGTTGACTTGTCTCTGGTCTTGACCACAATATCATCCATGTATGCTTCCACATTTCTGTGCAGCCGTGGCTCAAAACCGATTTGAACTACTTTGGCAAAGGTTGCTCCGCACTCTTCAATCCGAAAGGCATACGCAAAAAGCACTATGTGCCACATGGAGTGATGAATGCGGTTTTCTCCTCATCTTCCTTGGCCATAAAGATCTGATGATAACCAGAATAGGCATCAAGGAAAGAGAGTAAGTCACAGCCGGCAGTGGAGTCTACAATCTGGTCGGTGCGCGGCAAAGGGAAAGGGTCTTTTGGATAGGCTTTATTTATATCAGTGAAGTCTATACAAAGCCTCCACTTCCCGTTCACCTTGCGCACTACAACTGGATTGGCTAACCACGTAGGGTGTAGCACTCCTCTGACTAGACCTGCTGCTTCCAACTTCTTGATTTCCTCGGCAATGAATTCTTGCCGCTCCAAAGCTTGCTTCCTGACCTTCTGCTTGACGGGTCTCGCATGAGGGAAGACAGCAAGGTGGTGCTCAATTACCTTCCTAGGAACACCGGGGATGTCAGATGCTTGCCAAGCAAACACATCGACATTCGCCCATAGGATCACGTTGGGAGAGATCAAGTTCAAGCCAGCCCCACCGTCAACCAACATCTTCGTCACCCTGAGGTTGCGGATTGTTGGCGAAACCAACAATGGCAAACACCCAACCGCAGTGGTGCGATCAGGGTGATCCTCGGCGTCAAAGACGATGAGCATGCGCGACCACTTGAGTGGCTTCTGTGCTTCCATCATGGGCTCCGCGTCATTCACCTCGTGGATCCATTGCTTCAGTTGCCGGTGCGAGGAGTGCAAAGATGCACCTCCGTCAACACACATGGCATCCACTTCATTCTGGAACTCCTTGTCGGACTCATCTTCATCCTCATCATCATCATCTTTGCCTTGTGTGGCCTTCTCTTTCGGCTGCTTGGCCTTGCCGCGGCGGCCCCCTCGGCCACCACGGTTCTGCTTGCCGGACCCACCGGCACCATCCTGGCCCTTCTCCTTGTCGCGCTTCTTGTACTCTTGCTTCTGCTTCTCAGCAAGCTGCTCTACTTGCCGGCACTCCTGGAGGTCGTGGCCCTTGGTATGGTGGATCTTGCAGTAGGGCCCACCGGTCTTGCCGCTCTTGTCGCCCGCCGCAGCCTCCCGGCAGTCAGCGCATCCGGCAACCTCCTTGCCGGGGCTTTCTGCCTTGGACTTCTTGGCGGCGCTGGCGTCACCGGGGCTCTCCACTGCCATCACTGTCTTGCCTTTGAGCTTTCGATTGCGCTTCCGTCTCTTCTTCTACGGTGGCTATGCATCATCTGCGTCGTCGTCTTCAGAATCGATGTCGGCGCCAGCATCTTCCCCCGGGAGTCGCCTCCCTTCCTCAGCACGCGCACACTTGTCCGCTAGGGCATACAACTCATTGATGGTTCTGACCTTCATGACATTCATCTCAGACCGCATTCTGCGGTTGCGTACATTCGTATGGAATGCGATGCAAACAACTATGGGATGAACATCAGGAATGTTGTGGTGCATGCGGCCGAACCTCTGTATGTACTTGTGGAGGGTCTTGTCATCTCTCTAGGGGATCACATACATGTCGCTCTCCTGACCTGGGGGCTTGTGGCCACCCTGGTAGGCACCCACGAATTGATGGCACAGATCCGCCCAAGAGGAAATGGAGCCCTCCAGAAAGTTCATCACCCACGATCTGACAATGGGCTTAAGTGCCAATGGAAAGTAGTTGGCTAGAAGCTTGTCATCGCGCCCCCCGACAGCCTGCCCCGCAATGGTGTAGATGCCAAGGAACTCTGCTGGACTGAGCGTGCTATCGTACTTGTCGGGCAGCTCTGGCTTGAAGGGACGGGTGGACGGCCAGCAAACCTGCCGCAGCTCATGGGTGAACGCTGGGCAGCCAACCTCATATGGTAAGCACCGAGGGTACCCTGGCACTGGCACGTACGCTACCGGCCCGGCACGGTTGTCTGACCGACGACATGCCTCCCGACGCCACTCAATCTTCGTGCAGGCATCCTCATCGCGCCGCTCGTGGAGCACTTGGCGCTGGTCTTGGCGGCCCCGCGGATCCGATGACGCCATGGACATAGTGTCCTGGTCATCCGATCGGTGAGCTTGCCGCCGCTGTGGTTGTTCACGTGGAGGCGACTGCATTGTGGGTGCACCGTCTCTGGTACGGCAGCCAGTCGGTCCTGCCGGCACTGCTAGTGGTCGTCTGGAGGGGCCCACATCCTGTGTTTTGCCGGGATCGGCAAAACTGATGAGACTATGGATAGTGGCCCTCCATTCTTCCATTTTGTCTGGGGCTGGCGGGAAGTTCAAAAGCATTTGAACTCGCGCCATAGCCTCTGCCGCCGTGGTTGGCATGGTGGGAAACACAGAACGAGATGGCGTTCGACTCCTGGCAGGGCCAGGAAGGAGCTCGTCGTGTACGTGCTGCCGCGGTGCATGTTCACCAACGGGTTGGCGTGGTGATGGTGGAACCTGAGCATCATGAGGACGATGCTCAGGGCCGGCTTGACACCGTCCAGGACCGCCAGCGTCGCGGGGAAGCATGGCGCGCCCATCTTGCGATCGTCGCTGCACATGTCCTGCCGCAACGTTGTTGGACGTCGCTGCTCCGTCCCTGGACGTCACGGCGACGGGGTCCTAGTTCACACCGGTCCAAATTGTAATACTGGGATGAACAACCTCACCAGCGGGTTGTTGGAGTTGGCCATCTGCGCCGTCTCCGGTGTGGTGGTTGGGTTCACCGGCATAGTGGGGATGCTGGACACCCACACCGCCGGTGCCTCCTGCGCCGGCCGTCCCAACCGTAGCGCCCGCGCCGATTGCGCCACCTGCGTCGTCTCCGGACGCCTGGGAAGGTAGCTTGGAGGTGGTGGGAGCCATCGTGGCTCCGATCTTCTTCTTCGGCGCCGTCGGTGAAGTTGATGGAGCCGGTACTCAAACTACGAACACTGATTCGTAATACGAGACCCCCTGCCTAGCGCGCCAAAGACGTCGTGGGAAAATGACGATCTATGGGATTGAGAGGATCCCTTTGCGGTTCGGGAGTGGGATCAAAATACTACAAAGAGCAGGGCTAGTAGATATGAGCACAAGCAACGATTTATCCAGGTTCGGGCCGCTGTGAGCGTAAAACCCTACTCATGTTCTGGTGGTTTGATTGTATGTGAGCTCAAGGGTTACAAAGAGTGCAGCTTATCGGCAAGGTGCGCGGGAAGTGCAGCTACAGTGTGTAGTTGAGCTAAGAGTTGACCGTTCTAAGTGTAGCCGTGGGCCTCCTTTTATAGGCCAAGGGGTTACCACAGAGGCTAACATGGTCATTACAGAGTATGAATAGTAACTTGCACCGTCACCACGTCTATCTCCAGACGGGGTAAGACGAGCGCATTAAATGCACCGTTAGGTGCTACGTTGGGGAGGCGAGGCTTTGGGTAAAAGATCTGTACCACCGGTCCTGGCGCCCTCTTGTCACCTTGACACGTCCCAGGGACGGGTGTCATTAAAGTTAATCCTGGCATGGCAGGCTGACACGTGCCTTGGCCAGCTGCCTTGACTGCCTGCCTGCTCAACACCTATCATGCGTGCTTATCTAGTTGATGATGAGGTGGAGCGGTAATGGGACAGAACGAGCTTGCCAGCGCAGAGCTTGCCAGGCCGTAGCTTGTCGGCAAGGAGCTTGCCGGCAACCAGAGTCTTGGTCTTCACCTTGCCGGTACGAAGCTTGCCGGCAAGGGCAATCTTGATCTTCAGTACGAGAATAGTACTTCTCGATGACCTGCCTTGAGGTCTTCTTCACGGTCTTGTTTATTCTAAGTCTTGAGTCATAGTTATCCTCCGGCAAGCCCTTGCCACGAGGAAGGCTACAACTGCCTGTGCACAAGTCAGGGTACGAGGGCACCCATGCTTTAGTACACCGACAATGATACGTTAAGACAACTATGTATAAAATTGAAAAGAGTAATAGACATTGGCTGCAAACCATGCAGTTCAATGCACAAGTCAGAGTAACTAGTAGTTCAAAGGCCTGAGGATTAAGGACTTACAACAGCGGCTTTGACTGGTGTAGTCATGCCCTTCGTCTTGTTGGTGTGACAGTCCTTGAAGATTTCCACCGCATTTGGTTCAGGTTCTTTTTGGTCCTCGTGGACTTTCCTCTGCATTTGGAACAAGTCAATATAGATCTGATAATATGGCACAGCCAAAAGAGTGAAACAACATCTAGTTACAAGAGCCTCGCAGTGTGCAATATAGCTACGAGATCCTGTCGTCTTTTGGAATTTCACTTTTGTACAGTTGGCCTTGTTCTTTGAACAGTTCACCTAGAAGAATATAGATTTGTAAGGAACATGTGTAAATAGGAGTTCAACATGTGATCTGATCACATATATATAACGTACTTGATACTTTGGATCAGACCAGTGTTTAACAAGGGTTGTCCAGCCTTCATCCGTTATATTTTCCACTGGAGATGTTTGGGCAAGTTCATTGTTAGCCTTGCCTTCAAAGTGAGTTTTCCTGAGGTTATACTGATACTGTCGTAGAGCAGACTTGAAAACATGAGTGCATGCTTGTTTGGTTGCATCATCTTGCCGATCCAACTTGAACCTCATCTGTTCAAAATTATAGGAGTCTCATTTCCAGCAACCTAGAAAGTATGGGGCAGAGCAAGACGATATTACTAAGTTCCATAAATAACCATACTTACAGATAAATGGTCGAGGAAGGTGTTAAACTGGGTTTCGTCTTTGTCATTCCTATACTGAATCCATGTTGGGAGGATATGTGCATGACACCTAACGACAACGGCTGCCTCTGATACTAACTTGGCTGACTCTGTAGCATCATGTGGCCTTTTTAAACCTGCCTCAAAATGGATCTCCATTCTTCCTCCTTTAGTTTTAGTTAACCTGTCGAGCATTATCCCTGATGTCTGTTTCCTCTTGCGCCTAGGTGCTAGTTCAACAACGAACATGGGAAGTGTTAGTGTACATCAAACTGTGAGACTACATATAAAGAAGCATGCAACTGTAACTTGACTCGATCAACTGCCTTCTTGGTGTTGAAGCTCACAAGGTTCATATGATCTTTGCCAAGTCCTCTTGTGCGAAGAGTGCATCGGAAGTAGTGTCAGGTGGCAAGGGAGCTTGGGAACTTGCCGCTAGCAAAGTTGACGAACGAGTAACTCGTGCACATGTTGGTACTGTGGAAGAAGGTGCCACAACCACTAGGGCCGTCGTTGCTTGTTTGGTTCATTTGTCTTTGGTAGGTTTTGCAGGTGGTGTAGCAGGGGATATTTTGTTTCTACATTTATCCAGTGGACTTCGACCTTCTATTGCACTATCAGTACCAGCAGAATCTGCAGAGCTGTTCCGCTTCCGTTTCCGTGCCTCCCGAGTACTAACACCATCCCCTACCATTTTGTGTTCCTTCCTCTATTTTTCCATGTTAAGTCAAACCCACAAGAAAAAGGAATAAAAATTTAGTTCTTCAGAACTAATTGATGCGTGATAAAGACGAACTGAACTTTGATGTTAGACAACCGCATGATAGGAGGATGTAATATGTACGAAAAGCAGGACGGCATGAGATAATCAGACCTATGATGTGTAAACTAAGCAGAAGGCATTTCAATAAATTAGAAGCAATGCAATGGAAGCTAGACACCATATGAAAGATGCTACAAATATCACTCTGCCAAGTTAATAGTGTCTCGTCATAAGTGGCATTTAAACAAATGTCAAGCAGTACAAGCAATAAATCATATGCAAGATCCAAACAATATCACACTACCAAGTTAAAGGTGTCTCGTCATAAGTGATTGATGCAGGATAGACACGAACAGTACTTCGATGTTAGAACATGTAATAGACAGATGTAGTATATGCAAAAAAAGGAAGAAATGCCATGTTCACATGTATAATGTGTAAACTAAGCAGATGCAATTTAATCAAATTAGAAGCAATACAAGCTAGACACCGTATGCAACATGCAAGCAAATATCACACTGCCAAGCTAGAGAAAGCACTTGGGATGCTGGAGTCTGGTTGTTGGGCCCATCATATTTACTTGGAACTTCTACTGCACTAGCAGTAGTAGTAGAATCTCTAGAGCGCCTCCTTACCGGTGGCGCCAGATGACCGCCATCAGCCCCTGCCTTACTTTTTTCCTTCCTCTCTCTTATTTTTCTTGCCTTGTCAAGTCAAACCCACAAGAAAAATGAATAAAATTTGCTTTTCAGAACTCATTGATGCATGATGCTGACGAACACTACTTTCATGTAAGGCGACCGCATGATAGGAGGATTGGATATGTAAGAAAAAAGGACAGCATTGCATATTCACACCTATGATGTGTAAACTAAGCAGCAGGCATTTCAACAAATTAGAAGCAATGAAAGCTAGACACCATATGAAAGATGCAACGAATGTCACTCTGGCAAGTTAAAACTGTCTCGTCATAAGAGCCATTTCAACAAATTAAGCAGTACAAGCTAGAAAACAATGCAAGATGCAACCTATCACACTCCCAAGTTAAATGTGTCTTATGATAAATGATTGTTGCAGGTTACACAACAGTAGTACTTTGATGTAAGAACGTGGCGTGATAGATAGATATTGTATGTTCTAGAAACAGGAACACGTGTCTTATTCACAAGTATAATGTGTAAACTAAGCAGATGCAATTCAACAAAATTAGAAGCAATACAAGCTAGACATCACCATGCAACCACATATAACAGTGCCAAGTTAGAGGAGCACCTGTGATGGTAGGGTAGGGGAGATGTGCTCACCATCAACACAACTACGTTGATTGTCTATGCATGCATGTGTTGTCTTGCAAATCTTGTTTGGAGGATGGCGTAGTAGAATCTGTAGAGACCCGCCGTTTCAATTGGTCGGAAGGAGCACCATCATCCAGTGCCTTGCTAATTTCCTTCCGCTTTATTGATTTTGCATTGTCAAATCAAACGACAAGAAAAAGGAATGAAAATCACTCTTCAGAACTCATTCATGCATGATACTGACGAACACTACTTTGATGTATGGCAAACACATGATACGAGGATGGAATATGTAAGAAAAATAGGATGGCATGGCATATTCACACCTATTTGTGTAAACTAAGCAGAAGCCATTTCAACAAATTAGAAGCAATGCAAGGTAGACACCACATGAAAGATGCAACCAATATGACTCTGCCAAGTTAAAAGCGTCTCATCATAAATGGCATTTCAACAAATTAGAAGCAGTACATGCTATAAATCATATGCAAGATGCGACAAATATCACGCTGCATATACTAAAGGTGTCTCGTCATAAGTGATTGATGCTGGATACACAAGAACAGTAGTTTTATGTAAGGACATGGTTAATAGACAAATGTAGTATGTACCAAAAACAGGAAGGCATGTCACATTAACAGGTATAATGTGTAAACTAAGCAGAATAGCAGACGCAATTTAACCAAATTAGAAGAATTACTAGCTAGACACCATATGCAACATGCAACCACATATCACACTGCCAAGTTAGAGCAAGCACCTGCGATGGTGGTGTAGGGGAAATGCGGTCATCAACTACAGAGCTACATTGACTATCTTCATCTAGCCTTGTTTCTTGAGAATCATGTGGGGAGGATGACATTGTACTCTTTAAAAGAGTAGCTTGTCTCAAACTAACAAACGGGTGTGACTGTCTCTTCATAAGTGATTGATGCGGGATACACAAGAACAGTAGTTTTATGTAAGAACATGGTTAATAGACAGATGTACTATGACACCATGAAGTTAAAGCAAGCACCTGTGATGGTGGTTTATGGCGAATGAGATCATCAGCTACAGAGCTACGTTTACTGTCTCCATCTGCTGACACTACACCCTTTAGAGCGCTCAAATGCTTCAGGCTTATCCACGAATTATTCTGGAGCGACTTCTCTCTTTTCTTTCATGAATTTGACAATAGTGCGTCAGAGTCTGAAATACCCATTCATTAAAAAACAATAGTGAGAGTATGGGTGAAGTGTGTGCAAAAGTAGTGCAGTGTAAAAGTATCAGATAGTAGGTGGGTCAAAAATAAACGACGACAGACATATGATAGCTCTACAACATGCGTGGCACACGAAATTAGATTATAGGCTTTTGAAATATGAGCATAGGGATGGCTGGGAAGTGCATGTACTCCTCCAGCAAACCACCACATGTGGTCCTATGAAAATAACAGTCGACTGAAAACAAATAGGTCGGTCAATTTTTTCTGGACCGTCCGATCTAAAAGGAATGGGCAGATGGCCTTCATCTACCGCCCGCCAGTCACTGTTGATGATCTTTCTCGAACCGCCAGCGACCACCGGCCCAGACCCCTGCCTCCGCCGCCCCGCCCTTCCCTCGACCTCACCCCACCGCCGTGCTTGGCACCGCCCCCGGCCATCCCTTTAAGCCCGGCCGACCTCCAGATCGGGCGCCAGCAGCTCCTGCGCCCCACACACCCCTAAGATAGACACCGAGGCGCTGCTTCCCCGGTGAACAGGCAGACTAGCGCCTCCGCAGGTGGTGCTTCCTTTAATTGGGAATCAACTGACCCTAAATTGAAATTCAGGCGGGTGACGGACCTCTAGCTAAGGTGAAATAGTAAATGGGGGGAAACCTTGTGCATCGCGAGTTACTAGGAACATCTAGTATCAGGAAGAAGGTGCAGTAAGAAGCGGTCAACTAGTGTCTTCTATGGGATGAATACCGTGCGAGCAGGCATGTAAGATTTGCATGAATAAGGGAAGAGGAGTACCGATTTCAGCTGGCAGTGTTGTGTCCTCTGATTTTGCGCCAATTTTCTTGTTTTTGTCCAGGGAGCCGATGTTGTGGAGCACGGTCGAGGCTTGGACGAACCCATGGCCAAGTTGTTGAGTGTGTTGCGGTGGCCGTTTGTCGGCGGAGGGGAAGCAGATCCAAGGTGGCGAACGATGGCGTAGCGGGAACAGCTCCGGTGCGGTGGACGGTTGCGACGTTGGAGCGACAGCGGTGAGGCGCAGGACGGCGTGGTTGAACTGGCTTGGGTACGGCGCACGTCGGCATCCTGGAGGCAACTCAGCCTCGGCTTCAACTGCTAAGCCGTGGAGGGCACTGCGGTTGCAGTTGCGGTGGACGACGACGTCGGGGTATCGGCTCCGGCGTAATGGAGGAGGGCGGTGGTTGATTAGTGCGATGGGGTGGCGGACGGAGGAGGCTAGGGTTTCGCAGCTGGTGGAGAGGGAGTTTTGGCGCCCACGGAGTATGAATGGGGAATCGGATGGGGGGAGGGGAGGGAGGTAAGGGGGAACCATGTTTCGGTCTGGGACGCGCTTGTTTGAAATTTGGGGAAAGTACAAACTTTGCCCCCCTCTTAAATTTCGGACATGTTGCGGGTCAGGGGTAGGATGGTAATATCAGGTGTCCCAAATCGTGGGCGGGACCGATTTCTGCCGAGCGCATGGGTGTTTAGGCGCCCACGGTGTATGAATATTTTCGGAGGCAGTTGTGTGGCGTCTAGCTGAAGTTACAAACCTACCCCGGTTTAGACAGCTGGGGTCGGGCCGGTAGGTTTCACGGGTCAGAGTTATTAGAACAGTAAATTCCTTCTACCAAACATTGGTCTCGCACGGTTTCGGGCGAGGAGAGGCTCTTTTGGCACTTCGTTCAAAATTTTGAACCAGAAGCATTCACGTTTAGAGTACTCTTGAACTTTTAGGATTGACCTAAATAGACCTTGTATGTTTGAAAACATCATTAAATTATGCGCTTCTTTTGAAATTTTGACTCTTGAAAATCCTATAACTACTATATTATTTTGGAATGGAGGTGGTAAATTTGAATGTATTTTGTACACGACTATATGTTATTATGTACAAAAGAAAGCAAAGATTGATGCCCCATTAATTTAGGTATGATTTACTAATGCCATGATCTCAAATTCAAATAATTGAATGCACTTCATGTTGAATTTGAATATTTGAAACCACCTTAAGTTGAGTTCAAATGTATGCTAGTTCCTAGCTAGCTATTAAGAATGTTCACTGTGTATCTTTTGTATGTATAATGTGCTTTACACACACAACATAAACTATAATCACGTTTATATTTGAATTGCTAAAGCCATGCATTGTCTTGATTTCTAAATACTGACTCTATGGATCAATTATGTCGAATAATACCATACACATGCTCAAATTCGATAGAATATGGATGTTTGATAGACCAATGATCCCATCCAAATATTTGAATACAATTTATATTTTTAATTAATGTGTACATTAGTCTTTTACGCGTTGATTCACTCTCCCTCGGCCCGTCCTCACACACGCGTTATCTTTCTCTCTCAAACATATGCACACACACTGTATATCCATCGGCCTTCTCTCTCGCACATGCTCACACTCTCTCCCGAGGTGTCTCGCACACACACGCTCTCTATATCGCCCTCCCTCCCTCTCTCTCTCTCACAACTATCTATGACTCTTTTCACTAATCTCTGTCACAAGCACTCTTTCTCTCACACGCATACTCACGCACGATCTCCATCGACCCTTTTCTCTATACATATACCTGCCAACGTGTCTCCCGCACGCACATTATCTTTAGGCCTATCTCGCACGCATTGTCTCCACCTCTCTTACTAGTTGACGAATATGATTCCAGCAGAGCATTCAGTAGGATATCCCTTACAGTTAGATTGGATGCATGGTAATAAGAGACAAGGATTTACCTTAGTTCGGGCCCTTGCGATCCAGGAAATACCCTACTCCCGGTCATGTATATTTGTGAGTAGGGTGTGTACAAAGTACACTACGTGAATACCAAGGGATTCTGTGTATGCTATCGACGAACTAGGCCCCGGGATTGTATAACATACCCGGGGCCTAGGGTTACAAATCCTAGCCGGCTTTGTCAGTGGACACAGAGTCCTTCACGGCTCTAGTATCTTTGTCTTGTGCGACTAGTCCTCCATGGGTCTCCATATAATGCGTCACGGGCCGACCAGTTAAACAGTCCACGTGGTGCATGTAGTGTTGCATCATCAGCGCACATTATCTCTCTACCATAGGGCCCACCTGTCAGCGGGTATAGGAATGAAAACAAACGAAAATAAAATATTACACGGTGGGTATTACTAGTAGAAGGGATTCGAAGTGGTGACCTCGGGTTCGCACCCGCGCGCGCTAACCACAGCGGACAAGGTGGCCTTGTATTGGTATGATGGGTTGGTTCTTTTAATACACAGGATCTAGTGTGGTGATTATACACACACGCACGTGTGCACACGAACTGCATGCATGCAACACTCACACGCACACACGCATGCATGCATGCACACACACGCAGACATGCATGCACGTAACACTCACACGCACGCACGCATGCATGCACACACCACACGACCAACACACACGCTCACGATCAAGTGCTCAACCTACACGTGCATGCACACACATCAGGCCCTGACACACACATACACAGCCAGGTGGTTTGCGCGCAAGGGTTCGAGTCTTGTCGCGCCTGCGTAAATTTCTGTTTATCTTATCTCTTTCCTCTGCCAACTGACAGGTGGGACCCACAAGGAACATGGCCAATTTAACCAGTCAACATAGTGTCACATAGACTATTTGGCCGGTCAACAGAGTGCAATATGATGCTGAACGGTGAGCAAGTGACTGTATAATCACCGCAAAACATATATAGTGACCGTAATGAGCATATTCTGAAGTCCGGTGACTGTATTATGCTTTCGCTTCAAATACAGTGACCGCCAGTGTATTTATCTCTTCTCTCGCTCTCTCCATGGAGCCGACTAGGCCAACCTCCCACGCCTAAATTGGCGCACGCCACCCCAATATTGTTGTACTGGTTTCGTAAGAGCGAACAAGCTTTCACGTCTACCGTATAAACTCTAGATATGAGTTACAAATGCTATGATGACGAATACAAATATTTGAATCCACTTTATGCCCATTTTCTATCTGTAGGCCCTCCAAAAGTACGTCCCTACACGTTCTCGCATGTTACATCTAACAACTATGCAATACAGTACTACTATACTCTAACACAATAAATCATATGTATTTTTAGTTTTAGATATCATATTGTTACTTCAATTATTCATGTTGCATACATTAAAATTGCGTTGAAATGTATGGCTAGTATCATCTAGTGATCTGAAAGGTCCGACCACACACACACATGACACAAAAAAAGGGCCCACTACACATTCAAGCATTTCACATCTTTCTCTCGGTCTCTCTGTCAAACCGACTATGCCAAACTACCCTACCTACCGCACGGGAAAAGACCCGCCCTCGCCTGTTTAATCGGGTTTGTATCGATGGATCGCGCGAAATAGCAAAACCAAGTGGTACAAGAGTACAAGACTACCACATACTATAGTAGTACAGTACAAGTTACAGTTCACTGGGCCGCCGTGTCTTGTACTCCTCCGTCGTAAGAGTGGAGCGCTTGCTTTCATAAATGTTCTACTCCCTTTCGCCGACATGTGGGACATCCAGCATCCGGGTCCATGTGCCATACACCAAATAACAGTGCAGAGCAGCAGGGGGGACGCACCCCGGTCATGGCGCCGCAGTAGTAATGAGCAATGAGGCATCAAATCACAAAGCTGCACCTTTCCCGCAGTAACCCGGTCGTGGCACCACAGTAGTAATGAGCAATGAGGCATCAAATCACAAAGCTGCACCTTTCCTGCAGTATAAGTTGGAGGGACGAAGCAACCATCATTTCATTCTTCGCTGAAGTTGCTTCTGCCGTTGTTCTGCCTCATGTGGGACGTGGATCGGCTTGGTACATCACTAACACGTGGGACCGCATATTAGCAAACCGTGAGGCCAACCTCCCATGCCTTCCGCGCAGCAAAAGCACCTCCTCTTTACTAGTAATCTGGATATCTATTTTTAGATCAATATAATCGAGATTAGTATAGATCGCACCAAGGAGCAAAACCAAGTGGTATGCTTAAGGGCATACACAATGTGTAGCCAAATGGTAAAATAGCTTTTGGCATCGATGGGAACAATTATGGAGGGTGCTGCCAAAGCCAAAAAAGAGGGAACCGAAGCTCGCTAGTGCGCTGATGCCAAATTGATTGAAGGAATAAAAAAATGCAACCTCTCTCCTCTTTCTCCCTTGCATGGACGCATGCATAGAGCATAGAGTCTACTCCCTTCTATCACAAATCACAAAGCAATGAGGTGTCAAATCACAAAGCACAGACAAAGCAACCATCATTTCACTCTTCGCTGAATCCGCTTCTCCATCATCTTCTTCCAGAAACCACCTTTCCCGTAGTAAGCTGGACGGACGAAGCTATTGTGCTACATTTAATAATAGGAAATCCTACATCTACTCCAACCTAGGAGTATTTTAAAAATTCAATTGTCTTTCCTATGACATCAAACACACACTCCTAATCCTATACTCCAATCCAATCCATTCCTATCCAAAGAGAACAATCCTATATTTTTGCGATTCCTGCGTTTTGAGGATCCTACAAATCAAATAGGCCCTGGTCATTCCGGCTGGTGGAGTGGTGGAGCCCAATGGTAACATCTCGTTCAATCGTGACTGTGTTTCAAATTTAGCCCGGACATCCACGGCTACGCAACATTCACCAAGTAGTACCAGTTATTCAATGGGTACAAATAGTAGTACTTATTAGTGACAAGACCAAACGTACATAGTGCATTATATGATTTAAAAAATCTCGTTTGTTCATCAATAGGCCGGCGAAAGCCTAGATAAGCGGTACTACAGTACTTGTTTGATGATGTGAACGAGACATGCCGGGCACGTCCCAGCACCTTCCTCGCCAAGAAGCTTCTCCTTGCAAGACGAACGTAGCGCCGGCAGGCTAACAACATGACGCCGGTCCACCTTCATGTCGAAGCTGAAGTCGCACCCTCCTCGTTGATGCAACCACCGGTGATTCGCCTCCTAGACTATCTTCCTCACAATGCCGTCAGGGACGACCGTCTCCCACTCTATTTTGTTGGGTCGTAGATCGATGAGTGGAGCCAGCCCCGAACTGCACGCCGGCATTTCCATTGGTTGCACAGGCTGGACGGGTCCCCGACGCGGAAGAGCCTTTCCGACAGTAAACCGGTGCCCATGTAAGGGTACACGGTCACGTTCGAGTCCCCTTGCGACAGCTCGAGATCGAATGACATGGTCACGTCGCATCCAACGGACACGGTGACACGACAGTTGTTGTCTCCTACGGACTTCCTGGATGCAAAGAAGGCGATTGTCTTGGCTTCCAGGCGGCACTTCCGAACGACATGACCATCGTCTGCCTCAATGGTGCGCTCCGTCAAACGCACTTCGCCAAAGCCACAGCGATCGCGATATCGTTGACGTCGCCGTAATGGGGAAGGAAGTCAAATAGATATATGATTAGCGCGATGATTGCGGCCGGAGGGGCGAAGAGGACGCCTTTTTATGGGATTTAGTATTATAATCGGGATTTCCATCGATGTATCATGCGAAGGCAAAGAACCAAGTGTTATCTTCATTTTTTTGTTGAGGGGGTTATCTTCACAAGTTTAAAACGAGGAAAAGGAACACTCACAGCACGTCTGTCACGTTCGCATCAGACCAGCACACGGTCGATCTGCCCCGCCACTCAACGCCAACCGGCTTCGCATTTCACTGTGGGAACGCATGTCAGCAATCCGACCATGGGCCAAACTATCCCGCCCCGTCGTCGCATTTCTCATCAGGATTTGTCTCGATTGATCCCACGAAGGAAAACCCCACCCTTCTTTTTAACACAGTACTAAAATCGAAGTCGCTCACTGATGTCTACTACACAATTTATTCTTGTAGACTCGTGTTGGCCCTCCAAGCGCAGAGTTTTCTAGGACAGTAGCAATTTTCCCTCAAGTGGATGACCTAAGGTTTATCAATCCGTGGGAGGCATAGGATGAAGATTGTCTCTCTCAAACAACCCTGCAATCAAATACAAGAAATCTCTTGTGTCCCCAACACACCCAATACAATGGTAAATTGTATAGGTGCACTTGTTCGGCGAAGAGACGGTGATACAAATGTAGTATGGATAGTAGATATAGATTTTTGTAATCTGAAAATAAAAAAACAGCAAGGTAGCAAGTGATAAAACGGAGCACAAACGGTATTGCAATGCTTGAAAACAAGGCCTAGGGTTCATACTTTCGCTAGTGCAATCTCTCAACAATGCTAACATAATTGGATCATATAACCATCCCTCAACGTGCAATAAAGAATCACTCCCAAGTTCCTATTAGCCGAGAACATAACATAGAAATTGTTTGTAGGGTACGAAACCACCTCAAAGTTATCCTTTCCAATCGATCTATTGAGCCATTCCTATAATTGTCACAAACAGCCCTAGAGTTCGTACTAAAATAACACCATATGATACACATCAACCAACTCTAATGTCACCTAGATACTCCAATGTCACCACAAGTATCCATGAGTTGATTATACGATATGCATCAAACAACTTCATAATCATAATATTCAATCCACACAAAGAACTCCAAGGAGCACCCCAAAGTTTCTATCGGAGAAAAGATAATGAAAACATGCATCAACCCCTATGCATAGATTACCCCAATGTCACCTCGGGAATCCTCGAGTTGAGTGCCAAAACATATATCAAGTGAATCAATATAATACCCCATTGTCACCACGGGTATTCATATGCAAGACATACATCAAGTGTTCTCAAATCTGAAATATTCAATCCGACAATAACGAAATCTCAAAGGGAAAAGATTCGATTCATCACAATAAGGATAGAGAGGGAAGAAACACCATATGATCCAACTATATTAACAAAGCTCGCGATACATCAAGATCGTGCCAAATCAAGAACACGAGAGAGAGATAGATCAAACACATAGCTACTGGTACAAACCCTCAGCCCCGAGGGTGAACTACTCCCTCCTCGTCATGGAGACCGCCGGGATGATGAAGATGGCCTCCGGTGATGATTTCCCCCCTCCGGCAGGGTGCCGGAAAAAGGTTGTAGATTAGATCGTGGAGGTACAGAGGCTTGCGGCGGCGTAAAAACTCATCTAGGTTAACTTTCGGTGGTTTCAGAATATATATGATTTTTGGGCGTTGGAATCACGGAAAGAGGCGCCACAAGGGGCCCACGAGGCACCAGGGCGCGCCTGGGGGGGCAGGCGCGCCCAGGTGGCTCGTGGGGCCCCTGTGGCTCTTCTGCTGCTTCCCCAAAGCTTCCTGGGTCCGTTTCCTTCCAGAAAAAATTGTCAAAATGTTTCGCTGCATTTGGACTTCATTTGATATGGATTTTCTGGAAAACCAAAAACAAGCATAAAACAGCAACTGGCACTGGGCACTAGGTCAATATGTTAGTCCAAATCATATAAAAGCCATATAAAAGTGCACCAAAATCATACAAAACTATAATAAACATGGCATGAGTACTTCATAAATTATAGATACGTTGGAGACGTATCAGCATCCCCAAGCTTAATTCCTGCTCGTCCTTGAGTAGGTAAATGATAAAATAAATAATTTATGAAGTGTGAATGCTAGCATAGTGCATAAGTTTGATCAATGATAATTTCAATCACTTTTTCTAGCATCAATATATATCATAATCAGTAGCTCATCTCATAAAACTTCTCATGATCAAGTAGCAAGCTATTCACATGTTTAAAGTATAGGCCATAAGCTTTCTTGAAAACTAACAAACTATGTTCTCAGTCATCAAACAATTGCAATTCATCTTATTTTCAGGAAGGGTCTATGTAAGAGCGAGCTTTGATCTAGCAAATTCCACATACTCAACCATCATTTAGTCTTCCATGATTGCTGACACTCAAAGCATATTTTTAGAACAAACCATTTCAGTCAAACACATAGGAAGATAGGGGCTTAATGTTTTGCCTCCCAACTTATTTATCTCAGGGATAATGTCAACAATAATAACTCATGATCACCTATATTCAACTGGATATATGTGCCTGGATCTTTCCCTACCACATAATGCTTGCCAACTAAAGAATAAATAGAGCGGAATAGGGATGAACTTTAATGACTCTTGCATAAAAGTAAATACAGAAAAGTAAAAGATAGGCCCTTCGTAGAGGGAAGTAGAGGTTGTCATGCGCTTTTTGTTGTTGGATGCACAAGCCCTTAATGCAAAGGAACGTCACGTTATATTGCCCCTTGTGATAGCAACCTTTATTATGAAGTCCATCGCTTTTATTTCTTTACCATCACAAGTTCGTACAACGCTTATTTTCCCTTGCAATAAAAGATCATACATATTTTAGGAGCAATTTTTATTGCTTTTTGCACCGATGACAACTTACTTGAAGGATCTTATTCAATCCCTAGGTAGATATGGTGGACACTCATGGCAAGAAACTGGGTTTAAGGGTTTTTGGATGCACAAGTAGTATCTCTACTTAGTACGAATTTTTGGCTAGCAAAAGATCCTAAGCAAGCACCACATGTTAGAGGATCCATGACAATATAGCTTCTATGTGAATATAAACAAACATAACTCATTACGTTGTCTTCCTTGTCCAACATCAACTACTTGATCAAGCTTGAAAATAATTAATGGGGGCTCACAATCATAGAAGATGTCCAAGATAGTATATTTATATGTGAAATTTCTCTTCCTTCAAAATTCTTTCATGAATTGTTCAAGTGACCAATGCTATGTTTGTTAACTTTCAATAAATTTTACCACTTATACTTCTTGTATGTGAAGTCACTACTCCCCATGGGACAAGCATATGAAGCATATAAATTTCAACTTTATGATATTCAATTCATTTCAATAATTTACTCATAGTATATAAGTGAAGAACAAGAGTAAATGACAAACTACTCCAAAAAGATATAAGTGAAGACCAAATGAGTAGTTAAGTAAATAGGTAGCTATGTGAGGACTCTCTCTCATTTAAAACTTTCAGATCTTAAGTATTTTATTCAAACAGCAAGAAAAACAAAATAAAATGACATTCCAAGAATAGCACATCTCATGTGAAGAAGCAAAAATTTAGGCTAACCGATAGGTGTTGATGAAGAAAGGTGGGATGCCAATCGGGGCATCCCCAAGCTTAGTTACTTGAGACTTCTTGAAATATTAACTTGGGATGCCTTGGGCATCCCCAAGCTTGAGCTCTTGTGTCTCCTTAATTCCTCTCATATCATGGCTCCTCCTAAATCTTAAAAACTTCATCCACACAAAACTCAACAAGAACTCGTGAGATAAGTTAGTATAAATCAACTCAAAACCCTAACATTCTCTACTCTAGCAAATCACAAAAATTATAATTAAACATTGCATACTAAATGCCTCTTCATATTTCATACTCCTATTCACAAATAGAAACATTAAACACGCAAACATATGCAAACCATGCAATTATAACAGCAATCTGCCAAAACAGAACAGTACGTAAAAGGGGAATAAGAATCCATACTTCCCTAACTCCAAAAATTCTAAAAAATTACCACGTGACAGAGAACTCATGCATACTTACTGTTTAAAAATTTAAGATTTTTATCATGTTCTGACTATTCAGGAATATTCTGGACATAACAGAAAACTTTCTGTTTTCAAACAGCAACACATAAACTTGCAAACTGAGCATGGTAGAAGCTATAATTGGCATTTTATTGAACTAAAAGATACAAAACATGATTATTGATATCAGCAAGGAAATATCCACAAAATAAAATGACACTCCAAGCAAAACTCATATTATGTGACGAATAAAAATATAGCTCCGAGTGAGGTTACCGATAGTGTTGAAGACGAAAGAGGGGATGCCTTCCCGGGCATCCCCAAGCTTAGTTGCTTGGGTATTCCTTGAATACTACCTTGGGGTGCCTTGGGCATCCCCAAGCTTAGGGTCTTGCCACTCCTTATTCTCCTCATATCGATATCTCACCCAAAACTTGAAAACTTCAATCACACAAAACTTAACGGAACTTGTGAAATAGGTTAGTATGATAAAAATAAATCATCCACTTAGGTACTGTCAAGAAAAGATTCATAATTGTTCTCACATAATTCCTACTGTATTCTATCATTTCCACAATTTATATTGCTCAATATAAGCTATGGAAACACTAAAACAAGCAAACTATGCACCGAAAACAGAATCTGTCAAAAACAGAACAGCATGTAGTGAGCGATTTAAAAACCATACTTATGTACCTCCAAAAATTCTGAAAAATTAGGAAAACGTAAACAATTTGTAACACAATACTGTGTAAAAATTTCAAAATTTTCTGACGCTCCAGTAAATAATAGAAATTCCAGCACTGGACGCAAAAGTTTCTGTTTTTGCACAGAATCAAATCAACAAGCATCCACACTATCCCAAAGGTCTTACTTGGCACTTTATTGAAAGAAAACATATAAAACATGATTAATACAGTAGATTAATCATGTGAACACACAAAAACATTAGGTGTAAATATTGGGTTGTCTCCCAACAAGCGCTTTTCTTTAATGCCTTTTTAGCTAGGCATGATGATTTCAATGATGCTCACATAGAAGTAAAGAATTGAAACATAACGGGAGCATCGTGAATCATATGTTCCTCTCTCATAATAATTTTCAGTAGCATAATTAATGGATTCATCAATATAGCTATCACATAAAGTATTCTTTTCATGATCCACAAGCATAGAATTTTTATTACTCTCCACATAAGCAAATTTCTTCTCATCAATAGGAGTGGGAGTATCATATGAAACTCGAATACTATAAATTGTTTCCACACTAAAAGAGTAATGTTCAGAAAAAGGGTAATCATAATTATGACAATTTTTATAAATATAATCATCACTACTTTTTATGACATAAGTATCATCACAATAATCATCATAGATAGGAGGCATGCAATCATCATAACAAATTTGATCATTCAAAGTAGGGGGACTAAAAAGATCATCTTCATTGAGCATAGCATCCCCAATCTTAGGGCAAACATTATTTGCAGCAAATAAATTCTCAAACATATCATTCCAATCAAACATAGCATCCCCAAGCTTGTTGGTTTGCATATCATAAGCATAATCATTATTATCATCAATAGTATGAATAGCACCAGTAGTATAACAATTATTATCATCACAATTTTCTAAGTTGGTGCCAAAAAGATTTTCAAGATTATAAGAAGTATCATTATTTTCCCAATCATAATCATCATAATGAGTAATAGGCATAATCAAATCATCCTCAATAGTTCCTTCGGACATTGTACCATAAGACAAAGAAGCAATATCATCATCAAGTATAACATCCTCCACAATTATTTTTGATTCACTCTCATGAGGCACAAGAATAATAGGAGCAACATTATTCGGAAGAGATATCTTTTTACCTCTACTTTTCCTTCTTTTCTTTTTCTTCACCACATTATGTGTGGGTTTATTTAATTCTTCCGAGCTTCTTATTGAAGAGATTGGTTGGATAAGAAGCTCCTCCTCGTTACCTGTTTCATCATGAGAGAAAATAGAAGGGAAAGGGGGAATCTTTACCCTTCCATTAGTATTTATTCTATATTCTATTTGTTTTCCCGTTTTTCTATAGTTGGCAATATAAGCATTCTCCTTGCAATTTACCATACAAAACATATAGATTTCCTTTAGATTAGTTTCAATGTCATCCGTGAGAATGAATACTTCAAACCAACTATTTTTATGTGACAATTCCTCACACCCCAAAAATAGATAAAGCTCATTATATAGTTCGAGGGCGGTCAAGTCATTACAATATTTAGCCATGATTCGATCATGAAAAAGTATGCATTGAAAATTAAGATGACCAACTTTATTGCAAAGTTCACAAGTAATGGGATGAAGAGAGCATAATTTTGTAGCAAATTCATCTATCACCTTGAGCAAAAAATTGGTTCTATCATGTTTTTGCTTCTTACAAAATCTATCATCCCTATAAGGCATGTCTTCACAAACTTTATGCACTCCACAAAAATTGACATGCTTATAAGAAACATTTTTGTCATGACTAGTGCAATCATCATTAGTATTTTGGATATTCATAGAATTCATACTAACAACATTGCAATCATGCTCATCATTCAAAGATTTTATGCCAAACATTTTATTGAATTCTTCTTCTATCAATTGAGCACAATTTTCTGATCCATCATTTTCAAGAAAGACATTATAAAGACGAATAATATGAGGCAACCTCAATTCCATTTTTTGTAGTTTTCTTTTTATAAAACCAAACTAGTGATAAACAAGAAACTAAAAGATTCAATTGCAAGATCTAAAGATATACTGATGTAGGGTGGAACCCTAATTGACGATCTTTCATGAATTGGAGGAGGTTCCTACGAAGAACACGAAGAACACAAGGGGAAAACGGGGAGAAATCACAAGAGGAAACACTCAAGAACAAATCCAATCACACATCCACTAGACTAACAAACACATGGATCCACTAGGTACAAGAACAACAAAGGGAAATTGGTACAAGATAGAGTTCATCCCAAGTCCTATGAAGGAGATGAGGTCTTGAATCCACTCGGGGATCTTCTCACATGCTCACATGGAGGTCTTAATCTCCATGGGAGAGGTCACTCTCTCTCTCAAGAGGAGTAGTGGTAGGAGCTAGGCTCAACTAGATGAGCCAATACTTTGCTAACCCTAGAGGAGGAGGGGGTAGTCTATTTATAGTGCTAGTACAAGTTGGGACGAGTTGGAGGGGTACATGGGCCCTTGGCCCGTACTCTGCGCACAGGCAGGTGCCGGATGTCTGGGCTGGGGGCCAGATGTACGGCGGCTCACGAGGAGCCGGATGTCTGGCGGGTCGGCCGGATGTCCGGGCTGAGTAGGCCGATTTCCTGATGCTCTCTGGATAGGGGGGTCTGGATTTCCGGCAGGGGTGCCGGATGTCCGGGGTGGACGGTCCGGATGTCCGGCGGCGGGGCCGGATGTCCGGGGCCTGGGGCTCATCGGCTGTTGATCTGGTGGTGTAGTTAAAGTCTCCAGGGGCCGGATGTCCAGGCCGTAGGCCGGATGTCCGGGCTGCCGGGGCCGGATGTCCGGGTCCTGTAGCTGCAGCAGCTCCGTCTTCTTCCGTCTCCGCTTCCATGCTTCCCTCGCGGATGGTGTAGTTGCTCCTTGGCGCTTGTACTCCTCCTCGTCATCCGTGAAGCTCTGACAATACCTATGCATGCACACGAGTGGAGTGTCAAGTAGTATACCATCCTCAAAGGGGTCAAGTGAACAGGTGTAAAGGAGATGATTCACCTTTGTGTATGTGAAGTAGATGTCGCACGTGTCACTTGCCAAACGGACTCTTGACATGGTGATGTCCGTAGGATGCTCCGCATCATCCCCTCCCCCTTGGAAAAGATCCGTCCTCGGATCGAAAACCAAATCACCATGGGAAAGAGATGTCGTCTCCGTGTATAAGTGGACGATCACCAAGCACTCTTCATCTTGAAGCTCGAAATGGGCACTCCCCAATGTCGCACTGTCTTGTGATTCCTTCAAAAGGAGCAAGGACAACAAACACTTGAAAAAACAAATGTGGTTAGCGTTAGTGCAAAACCAAGCATTCAAGCGATGATTCACCCAACAAGTATTGTCGTCATGTATAGCATAAGGTGTGACAAAGGAATGAGACATGGCATGTAAGCACATAAATTGAGCACAATCAAGATCATCATGGAAACAAGCATGCAAATGGGAGGTAGAGATGCAAATATGTGTGACAAGATAACAAGCACCTTCCTCGAGGTCATAGCAAGCATGCATCAAGCGTGCAACAAATGGTCTATGGTATGCATAAGAATCGTTCACAACACCAAATAAAATGAAGTGTCTAAACACATGGGTCAAGTGCAAGACAAACCAAGCATAATGTGCACATGGTGTAGTGAAGATAGTGTGGCACTCAACACAATAGAAAGAGCAATTGTTCATCATGTGTGAGGCAATCAAGTCAAGCATGTAGCAATCAATGTGACATGGCATATGTGAAGAAATGACATTGTTGCAATCAAACACATGGAAATAGCATGGGATAATCATGTTCGATGCAACACACAAGGCATATATATCATGAGGCATGGCAATGTGGCAATGACAAGTCAAAACATGAAGATCGCTAGCATGTGTGCAATGTGTCATGGTGCAAGCAACACATGAAGTATGCTCCACACTATTCATGCTCATGGTGTTGGGATTCTCAAAAGAGAAGGATATCACCTCAAAAGCATGTCCTTTTGCGTCCTTCACAATGCCGAAATGGTAGCAAAAGCATTGTAGAAGCACGTCGGTCGAAAGTGGCTCGCTCTCAAGAGCTCGAATGGTCAAATCACGTGAAGTTGAAGTTGACACGGGGTCGAACGATCCTACACATGCACACAACAAAGCAAAGAACGCATGTGCATGGTAGATAAACACATCATCCATCATGATGGTTCTCTTCTCTTGCACATAACCATTAGTAGCAAAAGTGCATGAATAATATGATGCAATAATCTTAATGTTCATAGCACTATGCATATGGTGCAAAGAGGTAAGACAAGCATGCTTCACATGAAAGATGTCAAAAGCTCCTATAATATGGGAGAAAGCTATGGGGGCGATCTCATTAGCAAGACTAAAAGCATTGTTGCATTCAAGACATGGCAAATCATCTAGTATGAGCGATGCAACATATGGAGATATATGACAAGAAGAAATATCAATCATGTGCAAAGCATGTGAATGGATGCCATCAACCGCATGAAACGAGCAAGTACGAATCATCGGTGATGCAACAAGGCAAGCAATCATAGTAATCATGCCGTGCAAACTAGTGGAGCGAAGATGCAACACACTAGAGGAAATCATGGCAATCATGTCATGTGAGCAAATAATAGATATAGGCAATGCACATGACATATCGTAAGCACGAACATAAAGCAATATCAAAGTATCATCATAGACATGGGGTACAAAGCAAACATGGCAATAACAAGTGATATCTCCATCAAGCATGCAAATACACAAACAAGTGCTAGAATCATGGATCATGTGTAATGCAAAGCATGGGTCACCAAAGCATGTCATCCAAATGGAAATGAGCATATCATGCAAAGTGAACATGGCAATATGGGCATAGAATATGTAATGGACAATAACCCATAACCATGTGAGGGCCATGTAGAAGAAATGCGCGAAGGCTCATCGCGTAGAGGGCGGGTGGAGGGTAAACACTCCATGTTGGCGCACATCTTCATTGCTCTCTAGAGCTCGTTTCGTCAACTCGTGCGCTTGCGAGGTTGACGAGTAAGTGTGATGACCTACACAAGAAAGACACAAACGAAAGAAAGTGTGTGCGTGGTAAATGTACACATCATCCATCATGATGTGTATGTGCACGTGAGAGTTAGCACAAAACAAGTAATGCTCAAAGAAATTTGAGGCATGGTATAGGAACATGTCATCATCCATCATGAAAGAATAGTTGTTATGTATTACACGATGGGGACACAAATTGAGCATGCAAGTATATGGCACATCAATAGCAATTTTATTCATGGGATGCATATGGTGCACACAATCATTGGGATCATGCAATGTAAAGGAATGATCAAAATCTCCTAATATAGATGAGGAAACTATGGGGGTCTCCTCATGAGCAATAGCGGAAGCATAATATGGAGAAAACGAACAGCATCCAAAACAATGCATGTTCGAAGCTAGGTGGTCATGGCATGGCATATGATGGCAATGATGCAAAGGGAGCATATCAATATCATCACAAGAAAAACAAATGCCAATAACCATGGGCTTGTCATCTATGCCATATGTGCAAATTGGGTTAATTTTAATGGCATATGCATAGTTACTACGATGAGATTGCAAAGATGCGATATGGTTGATCTCATGCATAGCATATGACAAGTCAAGCGGATTGTCAAACATGATGTGACCAAGCGAATTCACACAAGAAATCCTATGCAACATGGCATCACAACTAATAGACTCCTCATGGCCTAATTGACGATCTTTCACGAATTGGAGGAGGTTCCTACGAAGAACACGACGAACACGAGGGGAAAACGGGGAGAAATCACAAGAGGGAACACTCAAGAACAAATCCAATCACACATCCACTAGACTAACAAACACATGGATCCACTAGGTACAAGAACAACAAAGGGAAATTGGTACAAGATAGAGTTCATCCGAAGTCCTATGAAGGAGATGAGGTCTTGAATCCACTAGGGGATCTTCTTACATGCTCACATGGAGGTCTTGATCTCCATGGGAGAGGTCACTCTCTCTCTCAAGAGGAGTAGTGGTAGGAGCTAGGCTCAACTAGATGAGCCAATACTTTGCTAACCCTAGAGGGAGGAGGGGGTAGTCTATTTATAGTGCAAGTACAAGTTGGGACGAGTTGGAGGGGTACATGGGCCCTTGGCCCGTACTCTGCGCACAGGCATGTGCCGGATGTCCGGGCTGGGGGCCGGATGTCCGGCGGCTCACGAGGAGCCGGATGTCCGGCGGGTCGGCCGGATGTCCGGGCTGAGTAGGCCGATTTCCTGATGCTCTCTAGATAGGGGGGTCCGGATTTCCGGCAGGGGTGCCGGATGTCCGGGGTGGACGGTCCGGATGTCCGGCGGTGGGGCCGGATGTCCGGGGCCTGGGGGCTCGTCGGCTATTGATCTGGTGGTGTAGTTGAAGTCTCTAGGGGGCGGATGTCCGGGCTGTAGGCCGGATGTCCGGGGCTCGGGCCGGATGTCCGGGTCCTGTAGCTGTAGCAGCTCCGTCTTCTTCCGTCTCCGCTTCCATGCTTCCCTCGCGGATGGTGTAGTTGCTCCTTGGCGCTTGTACTCCTCCTCGTCATCCGTGAAGCTCCGACAATACCTATGCATGCACACGAGTGGA
Source organism: Elymus sibiricus (assembly GCA_039707655.1). Classification (NCBI taxonomy): domain Eukaryota; kingdom Viridiplantae; phylum Streptophyta; class Magnoliopsida; order Poales; family Poaceae; genus Elymus; species Elymus sibiricus. The sequence continues at coordinate 163,585,420 of CM077664.1, forward strand.
GTGTCAAGTAGTATACCATCCTCGAAGGGGTCAAGTGAACACGTGTAAAGGAGATGATTCACCTTTGTGTATGTGAAGTAGATGTCGCACGTGTCACTTTCCAAACGGACTCTTGACATGGTGATGTCCGTAGGATGCTCCGCATCATATACCTTCAAGCACTCACCTCCCCGGCAACGGCGCCAGAAAAGAGCTTGATGTCTACTACACAAATTATTCTTGTAGACTCGTGTTGGGCCTCCAAGCGCAGAGTTTTGTAGGACAGTAGCAATTTTCCCTCAAGTGGATGACCTAAGGTTTATCAATCCGTGGGAGACGTAGGATGAAGATGGTCTCTCTCAAACAACCCTGCAATCAAATACAAGAAATCTCTTGTGTCCCCAACACACCCAATACAATGGTAAATTGTATAGGTGCACTAGTTCGGCGAAGAGATGGTGATACAAGTGTAGTATGGATAGTAGATATAGATTTTTGTAATCTGAAAATAAAAAAAACAGCAAGGTAGCAAGTGATAAAACGGAGGACAAACGGTATTGCAATGCTTGAAAACAAGGCCTAGGGTTCATACTTTCCCTAGTGCAATCTCTCAGCAATGCTAACATAATTGGATCATATAACCATCCCTCAACGTGCAATAAAGAATCACTCCCAAGTTCCTATTAGCGGAGAACATAAGATAGAAATTGTTTGTAGGGTACGAAACCACCTCAAAGTTATCCTTTCCGATCAATCTATTGAGCCATTCCTATAATTGTCACAAACAGCCCTAGAGTTCGTACTAAAATAACACCATATGATACACATCAACCAACTCTAATGTCACCTAGATACTCCAATGTCACCACAAGTATCCGTGACTTGATTATACGATATGCATCAAACAACTTCATAATTATAATATTCAATCCACACAATGAACTCCAAGGAGCACCCCAAAGTTTCTATCGGAGAAAAGATAATGAAAACATGCATCAACCCCTATGCATAGATTACCCCAATGTCACCTCGGGAATCCGTGAGTTGAGTGCCAAAACATATATCAAGTGAATCAATATAATACCCCATTGTCACCACGGGTATTCATATGCAAGACATACATCAAGTGTTCTCAAATCTGAAATATTCAATCCGACAATAACGAAACCTCAAAGGGAAAAGATTCGATTCATCACAATAAGGATAGAGAGGGAAGAAACACCATATGATCCAACTATATTAACAAAGCTCGCGATACATCAAGATCGTGCCAAATCAAGAACACGAGAGAGAGAGATCAAACACATAGCTACTGGTACAAACCCTCAGCCCCGAGGGTGAACTACTCCCTCCTCGTCATGGAGACCGCCGGGATGATGAAGATGGCCTCCGGTGATGATTTCCCCCCTCCGGCAGGGTGCCGGAAAAGGGCTGTAGATTAGATCGTGGAGGTACAGAGGCTTGCGGCGGCGTAAAAACTCATCTAGGTTAACTTTCGGGGGTTTCTGAATATATATGATTTTTGGGCGTTGGAATCATGTGAAGAGGTGCCACAGGGAGCCCACGAGGCACCAGGGCGCGCCTGGGGGGGCAGGCGCGCCCAGGTGGCTCGTGGGGCCCCTGTGGCTCTTCTGCTGCTTCCCCGAAGCTTCCTGGGTCCATTTCCTTCCAGAAAAAATCATCAAAAAGTTTCGCTGCATTTGGACTTCATTTGATATGGATTTTCTAGAAAACCAAAAACAAGCAGAAAACAGCAACTGGCACTGGGCACTAGGTCAATTTGTTAGTCCATTAAAATCATATAAAAGCCATATAAAAGTGCACCAAAATCATACAAAACTATAATAAACATGGCATGAATACTTCATAAATTATAGATACGTTGGAGACGTATCACTCACTCGCAAACCAAATGTTACAATTTACAAGTTCAAAATGAAAAGGCGGTACACTTACACATGCCTGTCGCGGTCGCACCGCACCCTCACGCAGTCGGCCCGGCATGCCTCAAACCCAAGGGAACGCGCCTCGGCTTGCCTTTTTCACTGACACGCGGTACCGCATGTGATCAAACCAAACTCAGCCATCCAACCACTGACACCTAATTTTTGTTCATACAGTATGTTTATGAGGCCTCTATATTTATTAAATATAAATACGTTTTTACACAGCAAAAGATCCCTAAAAACAACAACATAAAGAAAAACTATCACTGCTCGCGGAACGAGCCGGCCTCGTCGTCTTTGGCTGTCGGCGCGAACCAGCCGGAGCTACCGACGTGTGTCTCTGCGACGTGGTTGTCCTCAACCTCCAGCTACTCGTTCATGCGGAGCGTGCGGGCGCTCTGCACGGACGCGAGCACCGCCCGATTCACATCCACGACGTTCGGTTCTGCCTGCAGGAGGGCCTCAATGGCAGCAGCATCCGTGCACTCAGCGTCAAGTTGAAACTTCGCCGCCCGGTTCAAGTCCATGATGTCCGGTTCCGCCTGCAGGAGGGCCTCGATGGCAGCGGCATCCGCACGCTCTGCTTCGAGTTGAGCCTCCACCGCCCGGTTCACATCCACGACATTCGATTCTGCCTGTAGGAGGGCCTCGATGGCAGCGGTATCCGCGCGCTCCGCATCGAGTTGAGCCTCCGCTGCCCGGTGCTCCTTTAAGATCGCCAGGTTGAATCGTTGGTCCGCCTGCACTGTGGGGGACCCGGACACCGGCACTAAGTCGACGTCCATCGTCTCCTTCGCCGCGGGGGCCTTCTGCGCCGCGACCTCCGCCATGAACATTGGATCACCTTCCTCCTTGGAGCTCGGCTCCAGAGGACTCGGGGATTGGCTTGCCGCAAAGCGAGCTCGGGAACGAAGGTCTGTGGAACCTACCACCGCCGCGATTTCTGCGTGGCGCTCCGGCGTCAACATCTTGTAGTACATGATCTTGCTGCGCACCATGGCTATCCAACGAACTAGGGGATGGCTGATGCGCGCTAGGGGATCGAAAGGTGGGAGAATAGGCTGGGAGGTGTGGTTTTGGGGCAGTGGTGACCGGTCGGCAAGTAGCTGGCGTAGGCCGAGCAGCGAAGGTTGCGGTGTGAATAGTGGTACCGGTGACGACCGGTCAATCGGTTTTGACTGTGCGGAGTTTGCCAAGCCGGACGGCTGGAGCCTGGAGAGTTGTGGGGTGGGATGGGACCAAAGTTTCGGAGTTTGACGTGGCAGACGTCCAGACGTCCCCACCGGTCGGTCTATGGGATTTGTTTTTTTGAGATGTTGTAGGTGGGATTTGTATCGATGGATCTCTCGAAGCAGCAAAACCAAGTGTTACGTACGCAATAGGAGTACTCGAAGTATGGAAGTTCAAAAGGAACGGACGGTGTACATCACTCTTGTCGCGTTCGCGTTGCACCCCGACACGGTCAATCCGGCATGTCGCTCACCGAATGGAACGCGCTTCGTCTTGTGTTTTCGCTCGCTTGTGGGAGCGCAGTTGAGAGCAAACCAATGGTAGGCAAACTTTTCCCCTCCCTGTCCACCTCCCCTGCCCGCGTCGGCCGAATTTAGAAGAGAGAGACGAGTGATGTCAAAAAAACACACTAGAAGAGAGAGACAAGGAGGGAGAGATTGTAGCACGGATTCCAAGAAATTTGTTCGGGTAGCTCCGGTAGCACCTCATCTTAGGTGCTCCGGTAGCATCTCGTCCATTGGATCGTGATCCAATGGGCAACATTCACGGGATGTGGATCCAAGCTTCATTTCGAAAATGTTTGGTTTTTTTTTTGCAAAACTCGCATTGACCAAATGTTGTCCATTCGATTCACGATCCAACGGCCGAGGTGCACTGGGAGAACCTCATCATCAGGTGCTCCGGGAGCACCTGATATTTTCCCCCCTCACCCCCTCCCCCGCCCGCATCGGTTGAATTTAGAAGAGAGAGACGAGTGATGTAAAAAAACACTAGAAGAGAGAGACGAGGAGGGAGAGATTGTAGCACGGATTCCATGAAATTTTTTGAGAGTGTGATCCATACAAAGACAGGCAACACACATCATCCGGCTACTTAATCAAGTGTTACTCTTCACGAGTTCAAAAGGAAAGGGCGGTACACTTATTATAATGGTACTTATGCTAGTATGAATAACTATTGTACATGTGGGCTACTAGGCTGGCTATAGGTGAGGTGCCAACTTCATATATGGTTTCGGTGTTACGCTCTACAAGTGTTACGGTTTACAAGTTCGAAATGAAAAGGCGGTACACTGACAGCACCCCTGTCGCGTTCATGTTGCACCCCCAGACGGTCGGTCCGGCATGCTTCTGACCCAAGGGAACGCGGGTCATCTTGCTTTTTCACTGACATGTAGGATCGCATGTGAGCAAAGGGCATCTGCAACGTTGCCACGCCCGCAGCTGACTACCCTGGCCCACAAAAAACCATTGTCCCTCGCCCACGTGCGTTCCCGCCCGGCGCCAACTGCCTGCATTCAAGCCGTCCATCCGTATGCCGCAATTAAGCAGGCTCGCCGCTCGAGGAACGAACTCCGGTGACTCATTGACGCATCCGGACGCTTGGCCTCACCGGAATGCGCTACTTAAAGGTGGCAACACCCAGCTAAACTCCACACCAGAGCACATCCTCCTCCCTGGCACCACATCCACCATGACCGCGAGCGGGAATGCTCTGCGAGAGAGCTTGTCTTCGGAGATGAAGCTCGAGGTCGCCGCCCTTGCTCAACGGGTTGCTCGCAATGCAATGCCGGCATAGCCGGACGCGGACGCGGCCGCACAAGTGCTGGTCGCGCCGGCGGCTGAGGACGAGAGCACCGCCAGTCGCGCGTCCTACGCGCTGCCATCCAACGTTCAGGGGCGCATGTTGCAGGTGAACAGCGACGGACCGTCCACGTCCATCATCGACGTCACGTCCACCGGCACCGCCGAGGTCGCGGACTCCTCCGAGGATGAGTAGGGCATGGGAGGCGGCAGGGCATGGTGTCCCAAGTGAGCCGGTCTGTCTCCCGTGTTCTACTCTTCCTCGCCGGAGACCGCACCTTCACTTCACGGGTCTTGAACCCCGCCACCGTTCATGGAGACGGCAGATGGAGGACGTGGTCGCCGATGCGGAATACAAAGGAAAGTGGACATCGGCCGCCACCATAGGATAGGTTTAGGATCGGGTTTCTTTTCTTTTTTTGTCCTAAAAGTTCGAAATGTAATCAAAATCTGCCATGTTTGCATGAATCTCGTCTGGTTATATGAACTTTCACAATAAAAAGATATATTGTATGAAAATATATTGAATAATGATTCTAATCGTATTTACTTGGTACTGTGGTTGTCATTATTTTTGTATGTATAAACTTGGTCAAAGTTTAGAAAGTTTGACCCGAGACAAAGCTAATATGCGAAGTAAATAAAAACAGAGGGTTTACATACAAAATTTCTCTTAGGCCCTCCAAAAGTATGTCCACTACACATTCACGCATTTCATGTCTTTCTCTCGCTCTGTCTGTCAAACCAACCAAGCCAAACTCCCAGCATATAGCGCGGGAAAAGACATGCCCGTGTCGTTTTAGTTGGGATTTGTATCGATGGATCGCGCGAAGCACCAAAACCAAGTGTTATGCTCTACAAGTTCAAAAGGAAAAGGCAGTACACTTACAACACGCCAGTCGCGGTCGCATTGCACCCCTCACACGGTCGGTCCTGCACACCGCTCACCCAAAGGGAACGCGCTTCGGCTTGCCTCTTCACTGACACATGGGACCGCAATTGGAGAAACCGACCATGCGCCAAACTCCCCCGCCACCGCGCGAAAATTCCCCCCAAATCCCAAATTCAACTTCCCTTCGGCCAACTAGCCAATAATATTCCCCAAATCCCCCTCCCCCCTCCAATCCATTCACTCTGCCAAACTAGCCCTCCCCGCCGTGTCGATACGTCGGCGCCGCGGTTCTGTGAGGGGATGCACGGCGATCCTCTCGCTCCCACAGTACGCTCTCATAAGCTGCCGTCCTCCAGCCGTGCTGCCATAGCTGGTGACATTCTTGTGGAGACACACAAGGTCATCTTCTCCCACGGTACGCGCATTCTAGACTGAGGCCCCGTGCATGTCAGAGTAGCGCTGGATGTTAGCTGATAGACGATGTTAATCTCACTGCTTGCCGAAATAGTTTACAGTCAACATGCTTTGCTTAAAAAACTACCTTGCCCTATTCTGCACTCAATCTGCTTTGCTGAAATGGCATGCCACGCCTGATTAGTTGCTAAAATATCCTACCAAATTTTAGGACCATGTATGTATTGTGAAGTAGATTGCCATGGTCTAGTAGACAATCTGTTAGGTGAAATAGCTCGACACCATTTTACACTCAATCTTTGTTACTGAGATGGCCTTCGATGGCTGTGTGCTTAGCCTTATTGATTGCTGAAATAGCCTGCCATAATTTAGTACTCAATATGTTTGCTGAATTAGCTTTACATATATTTCGTTACTTAGATCTGCTTGTCCAAATATCTTGCCATAGCTTTAGACATCGACCTAGGTATTTTTTCTGGACTTTATAAAAAAACATATATGTTTTTCCTGTAATATCTAGTAGAAGAACTAATTTGTATGTCTAACAGATGGACATGACTTGGATAACTTCTGCTCGACGATTCTCCCCTGCATATGTTGAGGGGGTTCAAAACTTCATGAACTTTATCAGAGCTGAGTACGGTGGTCCAAAAGCAGATGTGCGCTGCCCATGTAGCAGTTGTATGAATTCAATTTCAAGACCCCAGTCAACTGTGCAAAATCATCTACACTTGTATGGGATGTCAGTCACATATACTAGGTGGGTACATCATGGTGAAGCTGTGAACGTCAATGTTACTGACTATGTGGAAGCAGCAGATAACCATCTTGATATGCCTGATGCTCAGGAGGAAGAGGAGGAGGAGGAGGTGGCCGCGCAGCCAGTAATTTTGACCAACATTGAAACAATGCTATGAAATGCTCGCGCATTTCGAGAACTTACACCTGTACAAGAAAAATGGTGGGCCCGCATGTTGGAGCAATGCAATGTGGCAGTCACCGCAAGTAGTAAGCTTTCAGTATTCTCAGCTATGATCAGCTTTCTTCAGGTGAAGACATCTCAGCGGATGACCAACAAATCATTCGATGCGATGATGGCTGCTTTTCGCGATTGTTACCCAGCGGTGTCGGAGCTGCCACACACCTACAGTAAAATGAAGAATTTCCTCCGTGCGGTCGGAATTGGATATGATATGATCCATGTTTGCGAGAATAATTGTGTTCTATTCCGGAAGGATTATGCCAACTTAAGTGAATGCCCAAAATGCAAATCATCAAGATGGAAAGATGGCGATGTTGTGAAGCGGATTCCTCATAAGGTTCAGAGACACTTTCCAATTATACCAAGATTCCAGAGGTTGTTTCATGATGCTCAAACAAGAGAGGATGTACTGTGGCATTCTAGGAACCAGGAGTACAGAGATCGGAATGTAATGAGCCATCCATCTCATGGTAGTGACTGGACAAGCTTCAATCTGAAACATGAAAAGTTTGCTGCTAAGCCGAGAAACATTAGACTTGGCTTAGCTACAGACGGATTCAACCCATTTGGCCACCAGAGTGCCACATATAGCATGTGGCTAGTGCTTGTTATCCCTTACAACATGCCGCCAAATGTCTGCACCAAAGAATCAAACTACATCATGGCCTTGCTCATCCCAGGTCCAAAAAGTCTTGGAAAGGATTTTGATTTATTCATGGAGCCTGTTGTGGAAGAACTTCAAAAGCTATGGAGGGGTGTTCTCACTCGAGACCTATATAACAGCCCACCAGCTGATTTCATTTTGCGTGTTGTTATAATTTGGTGCATCCATGATTATCCGGCTTTGGGAACTATGTCAGGGCGAATGACACACGGTTACAATGCATGTGTTCGCTGTGACAAGAATCCGCTGTCGTACCCAATACTTAGCAAGGTCTGTTACATTGGACACTGTCGTTTCCTTGACAAGGACAAGCTGTGTCTTAGAAAATACCGAAAACCTATGTTCAAAGCAAGTCATGAAAACCGTGATGCACCAAAGAGGCTCACTAGCGATGAGTTGTAGGAGGAATTACAGAAGGTCAGGCATATTACACCAGGAAACCATCCCGATAATGGTAGCGGGAAAAGGAAGCGTGGCAGGGCAAAAGAGAGATTATTGTTTACCCGCAGGTCCAATTTGTGGGACTTGGAGTATTGGAAAGATTTGGATCTGAGGCATAATCTTGATGTGATGCACATCGAGAAAAATATATGTGACATCATTATCGGCACACTTCTTAATATTGAAGGCAAGACAAAAGATACCTTAAAATCTAGGATTGATTTGGCACACCTGGGTATCAGATCTGATTTGCAGGTGAAAAGCAATGGTGAATCACGGGATATGGCACCAGCTGTGTACGTCTTGGACAAGCAAAAAAGAAAAGAATTATGCGAGGTCCTGTCACGTGTGAGATTCCCACATGGATTTGCTTCCAACCCTGAAAGGAGAATCAGTGCAGATGGAACCAAGGTACAAGGGTTGAAAACTCATGACTGCCACGTCCTACGTCAAAGAGTTTTACCTATTCTCCTTAGAGGATTGGGCCGCCATGACTTATACAGAGCAGTTGCAGAGTTGGGACAATTCTTCAGGGAACTCTGTAGTAGAAATATCAGGATAGATGTTGTCAAGCGTCTTAAAGACAAGATACCAACTATCCTATGTGACCTTGAGAAGATATATCCTCCAGCCTTCTTTGATTTGATGGTGCATTTGGCTGTTCATCCACTTGATGAGGCACTACTTAGAGGTCCAGTACAATATGGATGGATGTACCCTATTGAAAGGCGGCTAGGCATTTTCAAGGGCTATGTTAGGAACAGAGCTAGACCTGAGGGTTCCATTGCAGAGGCCTACATTGCTACAGAAGCATTGACATTCTGCTCAAGATACATTGAAACAGCTGATCAGCCTAGCAAAAAGATTGGTGAAAAAATTCCTGAGCTCAATGTTTTCGATCCTACTGTTCGAGTAACAGGGAAGAGTCGACAAGATGACAAACCTAAAGATTTGGACAAAATGGTTTGGTATGTGCTGAATAACTTTCCTGAGATTCTACCTTATATCGAGTAAGTGCTAAGTGCTACAACTTATACATCGTAATCTACTAAACTTGTAGCACATTCTTATATATTTAGATGTTTGACGCGATCACTATGTTCTGCAGCATGTACGAAGAGGAGTTACCAGCGCAAAATCCAAGAAACATTGACAAAAGGGTTAGGGAAGGATTTGCGAAATGGTTGAAGAGCCGTGTAAGATTTTGAATTGCACTGTCAATTTTTTTAATATATTGAGTACATAAGATGATCAGCTTGTCTATTTTCTAACCACAGGTTAAGAAGATGCGGGAGGAGGGGCAGGCAGTTAGTGATACCCTTTACACACTAGCAATGGGTCCTGATAATCTGGTAAGACATTATGCATCTTGCGTTGTTGGAGATGTGCGCTACAACACCCTTGCACGCAATGAAGGCAGAAAGACACAAAACAGTGCCGTCATGAGCACGAATACGCACAAGAAAGTGACAACTGAAATGTATGCTAACATAACAGACATTGTTCAGTTGCAGTATATCTCCAGTTTCGAGGTTCATCGGTGCGTGGTTCTGTTTTGTTGTCGTTGGTATAACCAGTTTACCAAGATCTTAAAACCCAAAGTTGATGATTATTTCAAATCCATCAATGTCAAGGCGGCGTACTGCACCGATGAGCCTTATATTTTGGCAAATTAAGCAACACAGATATTTTTCTTGGAAGACACACATGCACGTAACCAAGACTGGAGAGTATTGCAAAAGTTTGAGCAGAGGAATTCGTTTCATGAAGTTGCACAACAAGATGATGCTTACACTAATGCTGATGTAGAGGATTCCATAGATGTTTATGATATGTTTGCAGACCATCACATCAATAAGGTTGGAGAAAAGATTGCTTGTCTGGCTGTGGAAGTAGATGAGTTGATCAATAAGAAGCCAAGGGTCGAGGACATTGATGGTGAAGAAGAAGATGACACTGGGGGGATTACGATTCAGACTGATACACATGGTGAAGATGTTGATGCTGCTGCTGCGGATGATGATTAGATTGCTTTTGTCGTATTTTCCTGTGAGAAGACGACTTATTATCTACTATGTGAAATTGTGTTTGCTATGACAACTGAAACCTGATGAAGTAGTTGTTTAGTGAGAACATCGCTTATTATGTATGTTGATTTGTGTTTGGTGATTGTATGACAACTGAAACATGATGACATTGTTTAGTAGTACTCATATTTTGCTGTGAAACTTGTATTTGATGATTGTACAACCGTAATGTAGCTGATGGCAGTTTGTTGTTGGACTGCAATTTGCTGAACATCTTGCAATGGGAACAAAGCTGACCCGACAGGGCCTCTGCTTATTTATTTATTTATTTATTAGCAAAAGGGGATGCCCCTCGATTTTCGTTAATAGAAATCATTAGATGTTCACAATGCTAGACGCCCAGCCTGCTAAACAGATTTCATTCATTACTAGTTTCAGCAAAGTGCTCATGTCAGAGCCACTGAATACATCACGAGTGCTACATACACTGTAAATAAAGAGACAATCATCCTACAGAGCACAACGATCTTGCCCATTATCTTCACAAACTCTTTCATCTCCTCATTGCTGCCAAGGCCGTTCACTAGCTGTTGCTTGGTCATGATCTGATGAACTGCATCTTTAACCTTCTGCTCTGCATCTTCCTCTTTTGTCATTCCTTCAATTACTTGTCCAACACCCCAGCCTACTGGTATTGGGATTCCTCGGCTAACCAAATAATCCACGTAGTTCCATTCCCCCACATCAGCAACTTCCCAGAAATACAAATCACAAGAATCCTCCCTTTTCTGCACAAATAAAATTGGAAGATCATCAACCAAACTCTTAAAAAAATCAGCAACTTAAAGCAGGCGAACAACTTAACCATATTGCCCCATGATTTGGGCATTTGTAGAAGACTCGGCCAGGGTTGAGGATTGTAGTTGAGACGCGATGGATGACTCTGCGTGATTTGCAGCAGTGGTACCACACCAACGGTAGCGGGGTGCGATGAGCAACCGGTTGCGTTGAGTGTGCCGGCAGGGATGTGATGAGACCCACAGGCGGTGGTACGGGTGGCGACTTCGCGCACATCTGGTTGTTGGCTCGATTCCCTGCTGAAGAGCAGGTGGACGAGCCAGCGGACATGGTTGCTGCGGCCGGAGCTTCTGAAGCTAGGCAGAGTAACTAGAGAAGAGGAGAACCGAGCGTTGGATATGTCAGTTTCATTACTTGCAAACTAGTATAACACTATATAGAGTCTAGGTTTTGATTCGAACCAGTTACAACAGCACATCTCTCTTTTTTCTAACAGTCACCAATGTCTCTTTACTGGTAAGACTAGCTTGTTCTGTACGCCTTCTCAAGTCTTTGATTTTCGGGAATGTTGTGTGGTAAACATTCCCTGGGAGGAGGATGGCAAACGAACGCATTTTCCTGACAGTTTTAGTTGCGACGCAAGATCAAACGGTGGTAGTTTCGGGAATGTTATCTGGCGAACAAGCCCAGTTTTTCTTTTCTTGCAAAAAACATATGCAACGCGGTGTCGGCTTAGTCAACAAACAAACCTTGACCATTGGATTGACATCCAACGTTTGTCGTGTTTCTTCAGTCTCTTCTTCCTCCAGCCGCCAAAACCAAACCAGCGCTGGCGGGACCGCCTGCTCCCGCCTCCCACGGCTGGATGCGCTGCCGCGCACGCGTCGCCGCCCCATCGCACCCTAAAACTCTAGCCAGGCCATCCCTCTACTCCACACACCTCCTATTATTCTTCGGCAAAGTTAGCCCAACCCCGCACTCGAACCAGTCAACCCTCGTACTCCCCTCCGCGTGCAACTACACTGCCACATCTTCCCCGGCTCCTATTCGTTCCCGTCCGAGGCCTCGCCGTCGTTCTCCGCCTTGGTTTGCTCGCCGCGGCGCCACCCTCCAGCGTTGTCAACATGGTCAACCATCGAGATGAATTAGGAGATGACTGTACGTGGAGAGGATGACAGTAGGACCCACCAGGGTCATGGCAGTACGCAAGCAAGTGCCTCCTTATTACAAGCCAAAAAATGCTTCCTCCTAATGGTTTCCTGACATCTGGGTCCAATGCCAATTGTCAACGTAGTCAATAAATGAGAGAATTGCACAACGAGCGGCTGACACAAGGACCGCAGCTCGCGCATTAGTTTTTTGTTTTTGAGATGGAGAAGGGTATCAACTGGTCTGTGCGGGGGCTGTATCCCTCTAGCCTAGGCTTTTATTTTTTGTTTACCACATGACCAGCCTAGTTGTTTTTTTCTTTCTGAAAATGGCTAGCCTAGTTCTTTTTTTTCAGAATACCCAACCGAGGCCTACTTGCTTTTCTCAGCCCTACTGGGCTGCAAATCTTTCAAGATGAGGAGGGTTGTATTCGGGGCTTGCCCAGAAAATGGGCTATGAGTAGTAAGAAATGGGCTGTAAATTTTAAAAACAACACAACAAACCGGCAATTAGTTTCAAATGCGTTTTTTTTAGGATTATGAGATTTCTAATTTCATTGATTTTTTGCGGGGAAAATTTCGTTGGATTTTAAATTAATATAAATTTATTTTTCAAATTAGTTTGAATTTGACTCAAAATTTTGGGATTAAAAACAGTTCAGACCCCACCGAAGTATGCAAAATTTCGTTTGTATTTTTTAACTGTGGCCAAAATATGGGCTGTAATGCTAACAAAAAGAATATGGGCTTCAAAAAATCCCTTAAGAATTAGCAAATGGGCTGTAAATTATTAAAAATAATGGCAAATGGGTTGTATGATGTTTGCCGCAGATTTGGAGGCTGACTTGTGGGCCTACTATGTTGACGCGTACGCAGGGCTTTGTGAACTTAGTGAACAAACGATTCTAGCGGCAGTGACCGTTGGATAACATCCTACGGCCGTGTTGCTTCTTCAATCTCTGATCTTCTTGCTCCAGCCGCCCAAACCAGCGCCGGCGGCACCGCCTGCTCCCGCCTCCCGTGGCTGGCTGTGCTGCCACGCAGGCCTCACCACCCCCTCCTACTCCCACCGCTGGCCAGGCCATCCCTCTACTCACCCACACCTCCTGTTATTCTCCGGCGACACAGGCCTCACACCACAGCCGAACTAGTCAACCCTCGTACTCCCCTCAGCGTGGGCATCCAGTACTGTGGCTTCGCCGGCTCCGGGTCGTTCCCTTCCTGGGCCTCGCCGTCGTCCACCGCGTTGGTGCTCTCGGCGCGGCGTGGTTAACGTGGTCAACAAACGACAACCATCGAAAGAGGGATGTACGTGGAGAGGCTGACAGTAGGGACCCACATGGTCCATGGCCGCACGCAAGCAAGTGCCTCCTTATTACGTGAAAAATGACTCCTCCCCCTGACAGCTGGGACCCACCAGCTATATCTTCGCACGGAAGGAAGTGCCTCCTTATTACGCGAAAAAAACGATTCCTCCCCATGACAACTGGGGCCCACCAGATTTGGAGGCTGACTTGTGGGCCTACTAAGTTGACGCGTACGCAGGGCTTTGTCAACTTAGTCAACAAAAAATTCTAGCAGCAGTGACCGTTGGATGTTCATCCAACGGCCGTGCTGCTTCTTCAATCTCTGATCTTCTTGCTCCAGCCGCCCAAACCAGCGCCAGCGGGCCCGCCTGCTCCTGCCTCCCATGGTCGGCTGTGCTACCGCACAGGCCTCACCGCCCCACCCTACTCCCACCGCTGGCCAGTCCTTCCCTCTACTCACCCACATCCCCTGTTATTCTCCGACGATGGTAGCCTCACACCGCAGCCGAGCCAGTCAACCCTCGTACTCCCCTCCGCGTGGGCATCCACTATCTCATCTTTCTCGGATCCGTGTCGTTCCCTTCCTAGGCCTCGCCGTCGCCCACTGCCTTGGTGCTCTCGGTGCGGCGTGGTCAACATGGTCAATGAATGACAGCCATCGGAAGAGGACTGTACGCAGTGAGGCTGATAGCTGGACCCACCAACTACATCTTCACACGCAAGGAAGTGCCTCCTTATTACACGCAAAAAATTGATTCCTCCCCCTGACAGGTGGGACCCACCAGCTATATCTTCACACGCAAGCAAGTGCCTCCTTATCCTCCCTGACAGCTGGGACCACCCAGTCGAAGCGTACGTAGCGTTGTCTGTCTGGTCGCGAACGTGTACATACATACTGGTCGATCGGTCTCTCTGCAAGGATGAACCGTGGCTGGGTAAGTAGCGGCACATGTCGTAGTAGAGCCCCCGTCGTAGCAGTTCAGACAGTCCCGTCTAAATCGTGTACACGTACGTACAGCCACGCTGCAAAAAAGATGGCCACGTACGTACATACGGGCGGGGTCACGAACACGTACTCGCGCATACGTATGGCCAAGGCTCATGTACATGGAGAGTCAATGTACGGCAGCAACGGCGTCCTGTTCATCGGCAGCCAACCGGCTGGGTTGGAACGGAGAAACAGCGTCGTGTTCATCGGGAGGCAACTGACTGGGTCGGAATGCGTCCTGTTCATCGAGAGCCAACCGGCTTGGATGGAACAGCCGAAATGGGGTCCTGTTCATCGACTCGGGGTCTGGCATACCGCAATACGGAGGAAACGGCCTTCTGTTCGACCGCCTATGGTCGAAACAGGGTCTTGTTCATCGGGAGGGGTGTGGTGTACCGCAAAATGGAGGAAACGGACTTTTGTTCAACCACCTACGGTCGAAACGGGGTCATGTTCATCGGGAGGGGTGTGGCGTACCGCAAAACGGAGGAAACGAACTTCTCTTCGAGCGCCTACGGTCGAAACGGGGTCCTGTTCATCGGGAGGGGTGTGGCGTACCGCAAAACGGGACTCCACGGGCTACTGTTCATCACCGTCGACTTCCAACCGCGCACCTCCACGGGCTACTGTTCATCCGCAACTGCCTACGGCCTCCATGGGCTCATGTTCATCCACCCCAACCGACTGGGGTGTGGCGTACCGCGACACGGCCTCCTCGATCGATCGGGGTCCTGTTCATCCAGCGTCAACCACCTTCACACGGGCGGGGTACTGTTCATCCACAGCTAACGCACCGGCTGGGGTGGGGCATACGAGCGGGCGGCAGCAACGGGAACTGTTCATCCACAGCCAACCAGCCGGCTAGGTTAACTCACCACATCTCGCGCAAGGGGCTCGATCGATGGAAGTCTCGACTCGTTCTACGTATCACGCGCTCGGCAGAAACGGGCACTGTTCATTGAGAGGCCACCCAACTCCGGCTGGCTATGTCTCGCACGAGGGCTCGATCGGCTTCAGTAAGCAGCGAGAAGGATCGATCAGGTTCAGTTTGCAGCGAAGGAATCGCTCGGGTTCAGTTATCAACAAAGGGATAGATCGAATTCAACACCTAGTGCGAGGGATCGATCGCTTGGGTTCAGTACGTAGTGCGAGGGCGAGATCAATCGCTCGGGTTCAGGAAGCGAACGCCTCGCTCGGGTTCAGTTAGCGAGCGCCTCGCACACATGCGCGCGTACGAGAGAAACGCGCAAACCACACTGCATCGCTCGGCTCCGACCACCCACCGTAACCGGGAACTCCCCAAAAATTTCCTCGCCCTCACTTCTACCATGATTTTTTATGTCATGGACGGCCCAAAGAATGTCATGCAGGTGCGTCTCCGGCCTGCCCAGGACGAAAAGCCCATTTTCTGTCATAACTTTTTGTCATAGAAGTAGGAGCCCACCACATCTATGATGATATGTGTTTTTGTCACAATTATCATCATAGAAGTGTCATAAACATGACAGAAAAAGTTTTCGTTTGGGCCATAATGTCATGGATGTGTCTTTTTTTGTAGTGTCTTCGGCCTCTTGTTCTCGGATATTGCTTTATATGCATCGGTTGCCCGGCTCCTATGCTTACTACTTACGTTCCCATTGTTCGGCTAAGGGTAAAGGGAGCACCGCTGCGATTGTGCTTCCGGTTTAACTGGTTAAGTGCCTCAGTGGAGAAAGCCGAAAGCTGTCTGTCACAATAAGCATAAAATGGTCGGCGATCCGATGATTGTGTCAAACTATGAATCGTTAGAGATTACTCCATGTTAAACGATGGGCCTTTTATTAACATGGGTCGAAGTGTCAACGGCTTGACCTCGGCTGGGTCCGAACACTAAAACACTGGGGGGCTAGTCACTTGCCCCCAAACTTAAAGCTCCTATGACTAAGTGAAAATTATAAAGCCATATTGTCTTATTGCCTTGTTTCCGCTAACACAGCCGCCTCCGGGCACCAAGACGTCGGCTAAGGGCTTTATTGTTAGCACGGGAACACCCCTGCGTAGCATCTGCGCAGGGGTGGAAGCCGACGACTGGGCATTTTCAGATCATAAACGGTCGCAAAGGAGTCAAAATAAGCACATCAAGCATAAAATGACTCATTCGAATCAACAATGAAAACTTGTGATGCAGGGTGGAACCCTATGGTGATGATCTTTTCACACTTGGAGGGGGAAAAGGGAAGAACCAACAAGAACAACAAGAGAAATCACTCAAACAAACCTAAATCACACATCCACTAGGATAGCATACACGATGTCCACAAGTATACAAGAGCAATCCAAGGAAACAAGCACAAAGGTAAGGTTCTTCTCACTCCAAAGGTGAGGTCTTGATGATCTATGAGATCCTTCTCCCTTAGGAGGTCTTGATGATCCCATGATGGGGATCCTTCTCCTGAAAGAGGTCTTGATTCCCCAAGAGGAGATACAAGGAGCAAAGCTCACTCAAATGTCTCAATATACTTTGCTAACCCTAGCTAGGAGGAGGGGGGTGTTTATATAGGAGTCCACGAAGTAGGAGGGGAGAAGAGGGTGTTACATGGGCCTCTGGCCCGACAGTGCAGTTGTAGGTGCCGGATGTTCGAGCCTGGGGCTGGATGTCCGGCCTGGCCTCGCTCCAGGTTCTGTTGCCTTTGACCGGATATCCGGGAGGGGGCCGGATGTCCGGGCTGGTCGGGCCGGATGTCCGAGCTAGTCAGGCCGGATGTCCGGGGTCCCGGCCGGATGTCCAGCTCCTATAGAAGTTCCCTCGCGGCCTTGGGGCTGTTGCTGCTGTCTTCAGGCACCGGATGTCTGGGCCATTGGCCAGATGTCCGGGCCATTGGCCGGATGTCCGGCCGCTGGAGTATTTCAGCGGTCTCCTTCGTCGTGCTTCTTCATCCATGTACTTGAGGACTTGGTCTTCATTCCGAGCGTTCCCGAGGTGGTCTTCTTCATACCTAAGCACACATAGCATTACGGCTTGAGGTAGTAACCATGTCTCACACGTGTCATATGGAAGTTCATTAAGGAGAGATATCACCTCGGTTTCGATAGCTCTTGCACGTGCTCATGTCATCGGTCCGCTTGGCACTTGGGGAGACGAAGGTAGGTCCATGGGGATGACCGTAGGATGCTCCGCATCTCCCCCCCCCCCTCTTGGGAAAGATCCGTCCTCGGATCGGAATCCACATCACCATGGAAGGGAGATAAGTCTTTGACGTTGAAGATGTCGCTCACATTGTACTTGTCGCTCGGGATGTTGATCTTGTAGGTGTTGCTGTTGTAGCGTGCTAGCACCTTGAACGGTCCATCGGCTCGAGGAAGTAGTTTGGACTTGCGCTCGTTGGGAAAACGCTCTTTGCGTAGGTGTAGCCACACAAGATCTCCGGGGTTGAACACCATCGGGTGCTTGTTGATGTTGACCTTGGTCGCGAGTCATTGCACTTGGCGCTCGATCGTGTGCCTTGTATCTTCATGCACCTTCTTGAGGTAGCTTGCTCGTGCACTCGCGTCCATGTTGATGCGCTCTTGGAGTGGTAGCGGTAGAATGTCCAATGCGGACAACGAGTTGAAGCCATAGATGACCTCGAAGGGGGACTTGCCGGTGGTAGAGTGTCGTGCTCGATTGTAGGCGTACTCTGCGATGGGCAAACATTCCTCCCACTCCCTTATGTTCTTCTTGATCAACACACGGAGGAGTGTGGAAAGCGTCCTATTGGTGACCTCCGTTTGGCCGTCGGTTTGTGGATGATATGCCGAAGAGAATAGGAGCTTGATTTCGAGCTTGGTGCAAAGTGTTTTCCAAAAGTAGATAAGGAACTTGACGTCGCAGTCCGATACAATCGTCTTGGGCACTCCATGTAAATGCAAGATTTCCCTACAAAAGAGATTTGCAACATGTGAAGCATCGTCAATCTTGTTACATGGAATAAAATGTGCCATCTTAGAGAAACGGTCCACAACAACAAATACCGAATCTTTGCCGTTTTGAGTTCGAGGCAAACCAAGCACAAAATCCCTACAAATATCTTCCCATGGTTGATACGGAATAGGAAGTGGCATATATAGGCCATGAGATTGAGCTTTGGACTTAGCTTTGTGGCATGTAGAGCACCGGTTGGTGTAGCGTGAGACATCACAAAACATTTTTGGCCAAAAATAGTTCTTGGAGAGCGTGGCGAATGTCTTGTCGCGTCCAAAATGTCCCATGAGTCCTCCACCGTGAGCCTCTTGTAAAAGTAACAAACGAAGAGAAGACTCGGGAATACAAAGTTTGTTAGCTCGCATAAGATAATCATCTTTCAAATAGTATCTCTCCCAAGAAGTGTGAGTTAAGCATTTGGCATAAGGAATCTCAAATGAAACATCATGCTCATACAAGTCTTTAATGTGCTCAAGTCCTATAACATTCAACTCAAGTTGAGTAACCAACATGCACTTGCGGGAAAGAGCGTCTGCCACAACATTTTCCTTACCTTTGATGTACTTGATAACATAACGAAAAGACTCAATGAACTCACTCCATTTGGCATGACGCTTATTCAATTTTGTTTGACCCTTAAGGTATTTAAACGTCTCATGATCTGTATGGATGACAAATTCACGAGGGTGAAGCTAGTGTTCCCACACATGCAAGACTCTCACTAAGGCATATAACTCTTTGTCATAAATGGGATAGTTAAGTTGCACACCGGAGAGTTTCTCACTAAAATATGCAATAGGTCACTTCTCTTGCATTAACACGCCACCTATGCCATTAGCACTAGCGTCACAATGCACTTCAAAGGTCTTATCAAAGTTGGGTAATGCAAGTAATGGAGCATGTGTAAACAAGTTCTTAAGCTCATGAAATGCGGCATCTTGGGATGGACCCCAAACAAATGGTGCATTCTTCTTACTCAATGTGTGCAAAGGTGATGCAATAGTGCTAAAATCCTTCACAAAGAGTCGATAAAAGCCGGCTAAGCCAAGGAAACTACACACTCGAAGCAAATTGGTTGGTTGTGGCCAAGTTTTAATAGCATCAATTTTAGCTTCATCAACATGAACACCCTTAGAGGAGACTACAAAGCCCAAGAAAACAAGCTTGTCAACACCAAAAGTGCATTTCTCCATCTTAGCATAAAGTCACTCGTTTCTAAGAACTTGCAAGACGTCTCTAAGGTGTTTCACATGATCATCAAGAGATTGGCTAAACACAAGAATGTCATCAAAGTATACCACAACACAAATGCCAATATATTTTCGAAGAACATAGTGCATCACACGCATAAAAGTGCTAGGTTCTTGAGATAAGCCCATAGGCATGACTAACCATTTACATAAGCCAAATTTGGTTTTGAAGGTCGTTTTCCATTCATCACCCTCTTGCATGCGAATTTGATAGTAGCCAATTTTAAGATCAATTTTGGAGAAAATGGTGGCTCCACTAAGTTCATCAAGCATGTCATCAAGGCGTGGAATGGGGTGTCGATATCTAATGGTGATAGCATTAATGGGACGGCAATCGGAACACATGCGATAGCTACCATCTTTATTAGGCACAAGAATAACCAGAACGGCACATGGACTTAAGCTCTCGCTTACATACCCATTTTCCATGAGATGTTGCACTTGCCTTTGGATCTCTTTGGTCTCGTCAGGGTTGACGCGGTAAGGTGCCTTGTTTGGTAGAGGTGCGCCGGGGATGAGGTCGATGCGGTGTTCGATTCCATGAAGTGGAGGAAGTCCGGGAGGTAGCTCATCAAGAAAAACGTCCGCGAATTCCTGCAATAGATGAGACAATACCAAAGGTAGATGTTGTGAAGTATTAGTCTGCACCGCTTCATCTTTGCACACAGGCACAAAGTGAAGAACACTCCATGGGCTAGCACTCACATCCCTCATGTCTCTTTTGGTGGCTAACAGCACTAAACCTTTCTTGTCGCTCATCGTAGAGTCGCTCATTTTTGGCTTGTGGCGCTCACTCTCTTTATGGTGGTTCGCTCTCTCACTAGTATCTCCACGATGAGTTGAAGCTTGCTTGTCGGCAATGACTTGACTTGGCGACATGGGTCGAAGCACGTATTCCTTGCCCTTCATCTTGAAGCTATAGTGATTGGTCCGTCCGTTGTGGACGACGCCGCGGTCGAATTGCCAAGGTCTTCCAAGGAGGAGATGGCACACGGACATGGGAACTGTTGGAGATATGCCCTAGAGGCAATCATGTGATGATGATATTTCCCTATGTATTCACGAGTCTTTTGTATTGTCCTTGAACATCATCAATGATATGTATCAACAAGATTGTGACTTGTTTGTGGAACTATGTATTGTATGATGATCATTCTAATGGTCCCTAGTTGATAAGGTTATGCGGACACATATCCTTGAATAGTATACGACTCGGTTGATGACTATGTTTCACAAGTCATGTGCATGGAGATGCTAAACTGATAGTATGGACTCGGGGATGGAGATCACCGAGTCGGACAGACCCACTTTGAGACGCAGCGAGATATTGTCATCTGTTAGTCTCATGTACAATGTCTATGCCATGTCCTAGACCTGAGGTCCTCGCATGTTCTCGAGATGAGGATCGACTCACTTAGGGTCTATCAAACGCTACTCCGTAACTGGGTAGTTATAAAGGTAGCTTTCGGGTGAGTTGTGAGACATGCCATGAGACATGGCTAACCAAGATGGGATTTACCCCTCCTATATGGAGAGATATTCTCTGGGCCATCTCAAGTGATTGGATTCGGAAAGCATGGCCATGCGACTTGGGTTAAGTGTTAACCCGGTTCGGGAATCTATATCACGGTTTCGAGAAGAAAGGTACCACAAGGGTGACAAGTACTCGCCTTGAGCTCGACAACATATATCGTGAGGCAAAAGGAATGTTGCATATGACACATTGTCGAGGTTCGTCAAACGACTTTATGCACACATGGGAGTTGGTATGTTCTGCTAGGAGCCGCTACCAACTATCGACTTCAGTCGTGTCCATGTGTACGTGAACCTATAGGGTCGCACACTTAAGGGGATGCAGCCCATTCGGATTGGATCCGAGTGGAAAATGGATGTAGACTCCTAGTGGGCTCAAGTGTTGAGCCCACCTCGGAGGTCTATATAAAAGGGAGTGGGCGCACCACTTAGGGTTGATCTTTTTCCACCCGTGACAGCCGCCGCTGCAACTCCCCACGCCAATGACGCGCGACTGGACCTCGCAGTCTGCCGCCCGACGCTGCTCCTCGCACGTGTGGATACCTTGGAGGCATCGCATCTACGAAGCTTGGACGAACCATTTGAGGGATCCGTGAGGTACCGTTCACGGGAGATCACGGTTCGCGGGTCTTCGCTGTTCGCGGGAGATCGGCGATGCAAGGAGGAGACGCCTCGGGAGATCGACTACATGCATCACCAACTCTACTTCTGCTGCGTTGACTGCGTGTCAAGTGGTAAACCCAATCCCGTGATCTATTTCCAGCAGCATGAGAAATTTTTATTTGGCGCTAGCGTAGCGTACCGCATGTTCCAACAGTGGTATCAAAGCCTATGCTGCGTTGTGTAGATTTGGGGTAGAATTTGCATATGATGATATGTAGATGGGTTTTTGTGCTGGCCGATGAGATCGGTTGTCAATATGATTGACTGTACATGGTGTCAGGCGTTCGGAATTGTGATATGTTTTTTCGTGATCGTGCTGCGGAGGTCGTGACACAAATTACCCCTACCAGTCGGTTTCCGCCATCGAGGTAGACAGTGGAATGTAAAGCCGGTCACAACACGCGGAGACCAATGAGATTGGTCGAATCGGAAAGATGGTCAAAATTTGGTAAATATGATTTGCCGGTGAAAATTCCAGTGTAAAAAATGCATAGATTGGATCTCTGTTTTTTTTACGAATGTCCGGACGCCCGGAGATACCGCGAGGGGCCAACCCCCTCGACCCCCGCAGGGGCGCTGCCCCTTGACCCCGCGGGGGGCAAAGCCCCCTCGACCCCCATTGCGTTAATCTCTTAGGGCGGCGCCTAACTTGTTTTTGCAGGGAATGCTTGTGATTTGGTATAGCCCGTGTATGTTGCATGCATGTAATTATTTCATGACCTGCGCGTCATGAGTACGGCAACCGGCTAGAGCCATATGGTTATCTCATTATTGTTTTAATGACCTACGTGTCAACATGAGCCATGTAATGTAATTTACTTTCATAGCTATTAGTTTGTAATATCATAGTATCTTATGTAACACTTGGCGGTTGTCATGGGTGGCGTGGAGATGGAGATCACCATGAGGACAACCATACATGGAGATGGAGATCACCATGGGCAGACCGCGTACGTGGAGATGGAGATCACCATGCGCTGTGAAAAGGGGCTATACCATATCACATTTGTATAAACTGCATGTGAAAGTTTATCCCTTTTATGCACCCTTCTTTTGCATGGTAGATGTTTTAAGTAGGGTGATCCCTCAAAGAATGTCAAGTATAAATGCCTCCCCAATTGCTGCACCTTCACATATCAAGTATATTTAGTGGTGGGCCTATAAAATTAGGGTGCCACTAGATCTCCTTGAAGTGATGGGTTTGTGTCGGACACTTACATGCGAAGCATTGGTTGACTTGTCGTGGATATCAAAACAGTTTTGGGCCACGAGGCATAGGAGTTGGCGCGGCATGAGATGTCCCCAACAACAAGAGTCATATGGAGATACGATTAGCAAGAGTTGCTTACCGAGTGATCTCGTCTTCTAGCAGTGATGCAAAAGCTCACTAGTTGACATGTTGATCTTGGATCTTGAATCACTAAGTATCAACGGAGGGATGTTGATTTTAGTGGGAGTAATGATCTTATTAAAATGTTTAATATGAATTACTCTTCATGAATACATGTCTTAGTGTTTTGCTTATTTCTGTTGTAGATCAATGGCACCACCTGCTCAAGTTACTCCTTTTGCGTTGAAATCAATCCTGGAAAAAGATAAATTGAATCGAACAAACTTTACCACCTGGTATAGAAACCTGAGAATTGTTCTTAGGCATGAGAAAAAGGAACAAGTTCTAGAGAATCCGCTTCCATAGGAACCTGCCGATAATGCTAACGCCACAACCAGAAATGCCTACCAGAAACTCGTTGATGAATCAAATGAGATCAGCTGTCTCATGCTGGCTTCTATGGAGCCCGATCTGCAGCAGCAGTTTGAAAATATTAAGGCTTTCGATATGATCAAGAACCTCAAAAGCATGTTTCAAATGCAGGCTAGGACCGAAAGGTTCAACGTCTAGCGATCCTTGATAGATTGTAAGCTGAAAGAAGGTGATCCACTAAGCCCACATGTGATCAAGATGATCCAGTACATGCAAGCTCTGGATCGGTTGGGCTTCCCACTTGGGGACGAGTTGTCCACAGATACAATTTTGGGTTCTCTTCCGGGTAGGTATGGGACGTTCATCTCGAACTACCATATGCATGGGATGGAAAAGAAGCTCACTGAATTGCATGGGATGCTCAAGGTGGCAGAGCAGGATATCAAGAAAGGTATGCATCGTCAAGTGTTGATGGTGCAGAACTCGGCTAAGTTCAAGAAGAGCTGGTCCAAGAAAAAGGCTAAGGCAAAGGGCAAGGAGAAGGAGGCAACTCCAACTGCCGCCGCTGCGCCTAAGTCAGGGCTGGCCTCGGAGACCGTTTGCTTTCACTGCAAGGAACCTGGACACTGGAAAAGGAACTGCAGCAAGTGGCTTGCCGAGAAGGGCAAGAAGACTGGAAGTGTGACTTCTTCTTCAGGTACACTTGTTGTATATGTTATAGACATTTATCTTGCTGATGTTTCTAGTAGCTCTTGGGTATATGATACCGAATCGGTTGTTCACATATGCAACTCGATGCAGGGGAAGTCTTGCCTACTCGGCAAGATGACTAAGACTCCTTTTGCAAAGTGTTGACTACTCGGCAAGATGACTAAGACTCCTTTTGCAAAGTGTTGCGAGAGGGCGTCCGAGCTGTTGGAACTTATACATAGTGATGTATGTGGACCAATGAGCATGACAGCCAGAGGTGGTTTCCAATACTTCGTGACTTTTACCGATGACTTGAGTAGATATGGATATGTCTACTTGATGAGGCACAAGTCAGAAACTTTTGAAAAGTTCAAAGAGTTTCAGAACGAAGTGGAAAATCAACTTGGCAAGAGAATCAAACTTCTACGATCTGATCGTGGCAGTGAGTATATGAGCCAGGAGTTTGATGATCATCTGAAGAGTCATGGAATAGTTCCACAACTGACTCCTCCGGGTACGCCACAGAGAAATGGCATGTCGGAACGAAGGAATCGGACTCTGTTGGACATGGTCCGATCAATGATGAGTCAGTCGGATTTACCCTTGTCATTTTGGGGATACGTTCTAGAAACTGCAGCTTTCACACTAAACAGGGTACCATCAAAGTCCGTAGATAAGACACCATATGAGATATGGACTGCGAAGAGTCACAGTTTGTCTTTTCTAAAAGTTTGGGAATGTGAAGCATATGTCAAGCGACTCCAGTCAGACAAGCTCACACTCAAATCGGACAAGTGCATATTCATGGGATATCCAAGGGAAACCTTGGGATATTACTTCTACAATCGTGAAAAGGGCAAAGTGTTTGTCACTCGACATGGAGTTTTCCTTGAGAAAGAGCTTCTCAATCGGAAGGCTAGTGGGAGGACGGTCCGACTCGTAGAAATTCGAGAACCACACGGGGACGTTCCGGTAGGTGATTCTGTCACACCGGAGTTAGTCAGGGAACCTGTAGTGGAGTCAACGCCGGTTCCACGGAGGTCGGAAAGGTTGCACAACATGCACGACTGCAATGTGTTGTTCTTGGAGAACAACGAGCCGACTACGTATGCAGAAGCGATGGTGAGCCCTGATTCCGAGTTATGGCTTGAGGCCATGAGATCCGACTTAAAGTCCATGGATGACAATCAAGTTTGGAACTTGGTTGATCTGCCAGATGGCATTTGTCGGGCCCATGGAACCCAGGGTATCCAGGCCCGTCTGCCTTTGGCCCAGGGCGCAACGCCTGGCGTGGGCCCAGCAGGCCATCATCATCAAGCATCTCACCAAGACCCCTCATGAGGCCTTGGCCTCCTGAGGACCCCTCCTCAGGGAGCGGCGAACAAGACTCAACATCTTCACCAGCAGCCTCGCGAGGCCCTCTCGCGAGGCGGCCTCCCGAGGTGGCCTCCCGAGGATCCCTTCCGAAGGCGCTCCAGACAAGGGTTGTTCGGCTCGGCCGCGCAGTCCCGTGCCCATCACGTGGGTGACGCACGCGGCGACGAGCGGTGACAGAGGCCGTGCCAGCAGGTGCGGGTGAAGAGGGTTTCCCCTTTTGTGTTAAGGGAGCAAGGCCAGCAGTCCACTTCCCAAAGCATCCCCAAAGGTTGCCCAATCGGCGAAAGAAGACCAAGACGGCGGGCGCGCGGGGCGGAGGTCATCACCGAGCCCACCGGCGCGTCATGGATCTTGCTTTTGCAGGCGAAGACCGCCTTTAGTCAGGATAGCCTGAGCGCCTGTCCCCCTTCAAAACCCGCCAAGTGTGGCAACCCTTCCCGCCTAAGTTTTGAGGGGGAAGAGGACCAAGGCAGGTATAAAGGGACAGTGCTGCCATCGTGGTAGGGGGATCCGATTCGGTCGACTCCTTCTTGTCCTACCTTGTACGCGAGAACACTCTCTTAGCGTGCTCCCGCCGTAGCTTCGCCGTAGCTTAGCCGTGGTAGGGGACGAAGAGGTAGGAACAAGCTCACCCCAGTGTTCGAACCTTTGGGTCCCCGGAGCCCGACTTCCGACATTTGGCGCGCCAGGTAGGGGTGCGCTACTGTTCTCCTGTTCCGCCCTCCATTCCACCAGCTTCATGGCCGCCGCATGCCGCGAGCGCGCCGAGCGCAGGACTGGCCGCGTGGCTCAGACGGAGCAAGTGGCCCGCGGCAACCACCGCCACCCTGTCGAGGCTGCTGCCGCCACCGACCCCACTGCCCGCGAGCAGCAGGACTCCTCCCTGCGCCCCTCCGTGCAGGTGAACAACCACACTGCCACGGCCTCTTCCTTCCTCGCCCACTGTGGGCCGCCGAACGCGCAGGACGCGCTACTCATGACGCGCGAGCTGCTCCGCTACCGTCTAGCTGACGCCGGCTACGACGCCTGGCTTGGTCGCATCACCGAGCTCGTCAACGCCGCCGGGGACGCTCCGGCGCCTTCACACTCGCTCTGCCCTCCGCCGTCCCGCGCTGGGGACCTAGCGCACAGCGCTCCCCCGCCGCCTCCTCTACGCGACGAACTCGGCGGGCCCCAGCACAATGCGCGGGCGCGTAAGCCGTCCCGTGGCGCGTCCCCGCCAGTCCGTGACGAGGCCAGCTGCCAGATCATTCGACGCGCGCCCCCCGATGCTCGAGTGCTCCTTGAGCGGCAGCGCCAGTGCCAGGACCAGGCCGTCCAGGAGGTTGCGACGGCAGGGCGCCAGAACCGCGCCGCCCTCGCCGGGGGCGTCCCCTTGAGCGGTGTGGGCTACCGTGCCTTCACCCGCGAGCTACGTCGGGTGGTGTGGCCCGCAAAGTTCAATCCTGAGCTGCCTCCGCGCTACGACGGCACCCCCAACCCTGCGGAGTTCCTTCAGCTCTATGCGCTAAGCGTCAAGGCGGCGAATGGCGACGACAAGGTTATGGCGAACTGGTTCCCAATGGCCCTCAAGGACGGCCCACGCTCCTGGCTCATGAACCTCCCCGAGGCATCCATCTCATCATGGACCGAGCTCTGCAGCCAGTTCGTCGCCAACTTCAAGGGCACACAAGATTGCTCCCTTACCATCAACGACCTGCGGCACATGCGGCAGCGCCCAGACGAGACCCTCTGCAAGTACATCCAGCGCTTCAGCCAAGTGCGCAACAAGATACCGCGCGCCTCCGACGCGGCCGTCATCTCTGTGTTCTCCACCGACGTCACGGACGTGAAGATGCGCGAGAAGCTCGCCATCAACGATGAGCTAGACTCGGTGCTTGAACTGTTTGACCTTGCCGACAAGTGCGCCAAGGCTGAAGAAGGCCGCCTCTTCGTCCACAACGACCCCGACGCGGCGCTCGAGGCCGCCAAGACCAAGAACAAGGACGTCAAGCGTAAGGGCCCTACCGTGCTTGCGGCGGAGCCCGAGCAGAAGCGCGGTCGTGACCATGACGAGCCCAGGAAAGACGGCCGGCCGCTCTGCGCCTACCACAACGTGCGCTCCCACAGCACTGAAGACTGCCAGGAGCTCAAGCTACTACGCGACGTGCGCCAGGGCCGACGAGACGATTGCAATGGCCGCGGCACCGGTCACGGAGGTGGCCACGGTGGCAACCGCTGGGACAGCCGCAACGGCAACGGCAACTTCCGCCAGGGCTGGCACGACCATCCTCGTGAGGCCGCCTGGTGCGACCAGTCTCGTGAGGCCGCCTGGCGTGACCAGCCTCGCGAGGCGAACCCTCAGGCCAATGCCGCTCTCCTGCCGCTACCGCCTCCACCCCGGAGGAATGACATCAACCAGCCTGATGAGGGCGCTGGGGGCTACCAGGAGCCTCGCACGGTCGCTTGCATCCTTGGTGGGGCTCATGCCCCCGCGTCCAACCGCCACTTCAAGCTGCTCTCTCGTGAAGTGAATGCCGCCCTCCCGACGCCTGAGGCCGCGCGGCCCCTCAAGTGGTCGCAGTACGCCATCACCTTCAACTCCACAGACCACCCCAAGTCCACTGCCTCCGCAGGCGCACTCCCCATGTTGTGCACTCCCACCATCAGCAACATCGCGGTCACCAAGACCCTCATCGACGGAGGCGCCGGCCTCAACGTGATCTCCATCGAAACTTTCGAGACGCTCCAGGTGCCCTACGACCAGCTGATGCCAACCAGGCCCTTCTCCGGAGTGACCGATGGCTCCACCATCCCTCTAGGGCAAGTGCGCCTTCCCATCACCTTCGGCACTCGCAAGAACTACCATACCGAGCTCATCGACTTCAACGTGGCACACATCGGCCTGCCATACAATGCCATCTTGGGCTACCCAGCTCTCGCCAAATTCATGGCGGCGACCCATCATGCCTACAATGTCCTCAATATGCCTGGCTGCAGAGGCATCATCACTATCGCCTGCGACGAGAAAGACGCGGTCTGCTCCCTCGAGCGCGCCTACAAAGCCGCCGTTGTCGCGTATCCGGCTGACGAGGACGCGGCCGAGCCTCCCGAGGCCGCGCCCGCGAAGAAGAAGCAGCTGTTCTCTCAGGACCGCGCTGAGATGAAGAAGGTGTCGGTGGACGGCAGCGGCTCAGGCCCTGCCTTCACCATCGGCGCTGGCCTTCCTCCTACATAGGAAAGCGTGCTCGTCACCTTCCTTCGGGCAAACTCGGATGTTTTTGCCTGGAAAGCATCTGACTTGTACGGTGTGCCGAGGGAGGTGATCGAGCACCACTTAGTGGTGTGCCCTAACAAACACCCCGTCAAGCAAAAAGCACGGTGCCAGGCGCCAGAGAAGCAAGATTTCATCGTCAAGGAAGTTCAGAAGCTCCAAGAAGCCGGAGTCATCCGCGAGGTGCGCCATCCCGAATGGCTCGCCAACCCAGTCGTCGTCCCCAAGAAAGGCGACAAGGAGCGTATGTGCGTTGACTTCACCAGCCTCAACAAGGCCGGCCCTCAGGACCCCTTCATGCTGCCGCGAGTCGGCCAGGGCACCGGCCCCGCCGCCGGCGGTGCGCGCATGCCTTTTGGCCTGAGGAACGCCGGCGCCTCCTTCCAGAGGCTGGCGCCCCCCATGCCAAGGCCTCGCGAGCCCCCTGCTCCTCGCGAGCCCCCAGGGCCTTGTGAGCCCCCTGGCCCCGGAGGAGCGGGCTTTCTTGGCGCGCCTCACCAGGCGATCTAATGACTCCCCAGCATGGTCCTGCCAGGCGCGTCCGAAGCATCACCTCACGCGGCCCACATTCCTTCTCGCCGCGCCTTCCGCACCTTCGCTCCCGGAACCCTTCCATCAAGGTGATTTGGTTTAACGTGACTGAGGGCGCCCCACGGGCTGCACCAACCTCAAGCTGACCCATGCCGGACACGGCAGCCTCGCCCCGCTCCTTTTTGGTTGTGTAATGAATCTTGCTAATTATGCTCTGATAAGTTTAGGTTGCCTACTTAATCGCGTGTCGGGTACGATGCTGTCTCGAGAGCGCCACGCGCTCGCGACCCCTCTCCTGACCGTTCCATGAGCGGGGATTAGGCACGACGCCTGTGCTCGGGTCTGTCCCCGCAATGCCGCTAAATCCAAGTGACTGAGCTCTGGCTCGTGGGCCTGCCACCGTGCACGTCACCTCACCGAGGTCCTTGGTG
This sequence comes from Elymus sibiricus, assembly GCA_039707655.1. Taxonomy (NCBI): domain Eukaryota; kingdom Viridiplantae; phylum Streptophyta; class Magnoliopsida; order Poales; family Poaceae; genus Elymus; species Elymus sibiricus. Next base: position 163,615,189 of record CM077664.1, read on the forward strand.
CCTTATCTCCTCATGCAACGGTCACGAGCGAGCTAGCGAACGCGCGTCGCTCCCCCCACTATGAGATTTGTCGATGTGCTGTTGTCTCAGGAGGCGAGCTGCTCGGGAGCCTCGCGGGCAGCACCTCATGAGCTGGCCCGTGGTGGTCGCTTAATCAGAAGACCCCGCAAGACGAAGACTTCGAGGGCCGAACCTCGCGAGGAACACCTCGTGAGTCGCGTGCACTCTGATACGTCTCCAACGTATCTATAATTTATGAAGTATTCATGCCATGTTTATACCAATTCTATATGGTTTTGGTATGATTTGATTAGAACTAACCCGGACTGACGCTGTTTTCAGCAGAACTACCGTGGTGTTGTTTTTTGTGCAGAAATAAAAGTTCTCGGAATTGGACGAAACTTTTTGATGATTTTTTTGGACCAAAAGAGACCCTCGAAGCTTAATGGAAGGACCAGAAGCCTCACGAGGTGCTCACAAGCCACCACGGCGCGCCAGGGGGGTGGCGTGCCGTGGTTCCTCGTGGGCCCATCTTAGCCCATCTTCGCGTGATTCCAACGCTGAAAAATCCTATAAATAGAGAAACCCCAGAAATTAACCTAGAACTTGGACTCCGCCACCGCAAGCCTCTGTACCTTCGAAATACCATCTACAGACCTTTTCCGGCACCCTGCCGGAGGGGGGAAATCATCACCGGAGGAAATCTTCATCATCCCGGCGGTCTCCGTGACGAGGAGGGAGTAGTTCACCCTCGGGGCTGGGGGTATGTACTAGTAGCCATGTGTTTAATCTCTCTCTCTCTCAAGTTCTTGATTTGGCGCGATCTTGATGTACTGCAAGCTTTGTTAATATAGTTGGATCATATGGTGTTTCTCCCTCTCTATCTTGTTGTGATGAATTGAGTTTTTACCTTTGAGGTTTCACTATTATCGGATTGAATACTTTTATGGATTTGAGAACACTTGATGTATGTCTTGCATATGAATACCCGTGGTGACAATGGGGTATTATATTAATTCACTTGATGTATGTTTTGGCACTCAACTCGCGGATTCCCGAGGTGACATTGGGGTAATCTATGCATAGGGGTTGATGCACGTTTTCATCCTACTTTCTTCGATAGAAATCTTGGGGTACTCTTTGAAGTTCTTTGTCTGGATTGAATATTATGATTATGAAGTTGTTTGATGCATATCGTATAATCAACTCACGGATACTTGTGGTGACATTGGAGTATCTAGGTGACATTAGAGTTGGTTGATGTGTATCATATGGTGTTATTTTAGTACGAACTCTAGGGCTATTCGTGACACTTATAGGAATAGCTTAATAGATTGATCGAAAAGGATAACTTTGAGGTGGTTTCGTACCCTACAACAATTTCAATCTTATGTTCTCCGCTAATAGGAACTTTGGAGTGATTCTTTGTCGCACGTTGAGGGATTGTTATATGATCCAATTATGTTAGCATTGTTGAGAGATTGCACTAGTGAAAGTATGAACCCTAGGCCTTGTTTCTAAGCATTGCAATCCCGTTTGTGCTCCGTTTTATCACTTGCTACCTTGTTGTTTTTTATTTTCAGTTTACAAAAACATATATCTACTATACATACTACACTTGTATCACCATCTCTTCGCCGAACTAGTGCACCTATACAATTTACCATTGTATTTGGTGTGTTGGGGACACAAGAGATTTCTTGTATTTGATTGCAGGGTTGTTTGAGAGAGACCATCTTCATCCTACGCCTCCCACGGATTGATAAACCTTAGGTCATCCACTTGAGGGAAAATTGCTACTGTCCTACAAAACTCTGCGCTTGGAGGCCCAACACGAGTCTACAAGAATAAGTTGTGTATTAGACATCAAGCTCTTTTCTAGCGCCGTTGCCGGGAAGGTGAGTGCTTGAAGGTATATCTTTAGATCTTGCAATTGAATCTTTAGTTTCTTGTTTTATCACTAGTTTGGTTTATAAAATAAAACTACAAAAAAATGGAATTGAGGTTGCCTCATATTATTCGTCTTTATAATGTCTTTCTTGAAAATGATGGATCAGAAAATTGTGCTCAATTAATAAAAGAAGAATTCGATAAAATGTTTGGCATAAAATCCATGAATGATAAGCATGATTGCAATGTTGCTAGTATGAATTCTTTGAATATCCATGATGCTAGTGATATGCAAAGCCATAAGCTTGGGGATGCTATGTTTGATGAAGATGATATTTTTAGTCCCCCAAGTTTTGATGAGCAAATTTATTATGATGATAGCATGCCTCCTATTTATGATGATTATATTGATAAAAGTGGATTTGGTGAGGCCATGACTTTATTTAATGATGATTCCACTATTTTGGAAGAGGTTTCAATTGATTATGACAACAAAGTTGCTATCTATGATGATTATTGTGATGACATGTATGCTATAAAGAATAATGATAAATATGAAACTTGTCATCATGATTTTAATTTTCAATTGGATTATGCCAATGAAGTATCTCATGATAGTTATTGTGTTGAGTTTGCTCCCACTATTATTGATGAGAATAAATTTGCTTATGTGGAGAGTAATAAATTTTCTATTGTTGTCGATCATGAAAAGAATGCTTTATGTGATACTTATATTGTTGAATTCATTCATGATGCTTCTGAAAATTATTATGAGAGGGGAAGATATGCTTATATATATTTCAACAACATCAAGTTTCCTCTCTATGTGTTGAAAGTTTTGAAGTCATGCTTGTTTTGCCTTCCTATGCTAGTTGATTCTTGTTCCCATAAATTGCTTGCTCACAAAATCCCTATACATAGGAAGTGGGTTAGGCTTAAATGTGCTAGTCATATGCGTCATGATGCTCTCTTCGTGTTTCAATTCTTTACTTTTATGTGAGCATCATTGAAATCATCATGCCTAGCTAAAAGGCATTAAAGAAAAGCGCTTGTTGGGAGACAACCCAATATTTACCCCTACTGTTTGTGTGTTCACATGATTAAGATACTGTAGTAATCATGTTTTATATGCTTTCTTTCAATAATGTACCAAGTATAGCCTTTGGGATAGTGTGGATACTTGTTGATTCGGTTCTGTGCAAAAACAGAAACTTTTGCATCCAGTGCTTGAATTTTTATTCTGTACTGGAGCGTGATAAAATTCTGAAATTTTTACAGAGTATTGGGTTACAAATATTTTACGTTTTCCTAATTTTTCCGAATTTTTGGAGGTACAGAAGTATGGGTTTTAAATCGCTCACTACACGCTGTTCTGTTTTTGACAGATTCTGTTTTCGGTGCATAGTTTACTTGTTTTACTGTTTCCATAGCTTATATTATGAGATATAAATTGTGGAAATGATAGAATACAGTAGGAATTATGTGAGAACAATTATGAATCTTGTCTTGACAGTACCTAAGTGGATGATTTAATTTTATCATACTAACCTATCTCACAAGTTCCGTTAAGTTTTGTGTGATTGAAGTTTTCAAGTTTTGGGTGAGATATCGATATGAGAAGAATAAGGAGTGGCAAGACCCTAAGCTTGGGGATGCCCAAGGCACCCCAAGGTAATATTCAAGGAAGACCCAAGCAACTAAGCTTGGGGATGCCCCGGAAGGCATCTTTCGTCTTCAACACTATCGGTAACCTCACTTGGAGCTATATTTTTATTCGTCACATAATATGAGTTTTGCTTGGAGCATCATTTTATTTTTTTGATATTTGCTTTATGTTATTTAGAATCATTTTTTGTATTTTTTAGTTCAATAAAATGCTAATTATAGCCTTTACCATTCTCAGTTTGCAAGTTTATGTGTTGCTGTTTGAAAACAGAAAGTTTTCTGTTATGTCCAAAATATTCCTGAATAGTCAGAACATGATAAAAATCTGAAATTTTTACACAGTAAGAATGCATGAGTTCTCTGTAATGTGGTAATTATTCAGAATTTTTGGAGTTAGGGAAGTATTGATTCTTATTCCGGTTTTACAGACTGTTCTGTTTTGGCAGATTTCGGTTATAGTTGCATTGTTGGCATATGTTGCTTGTTTAATGTTTCTATTTTTGGATAGGAGTATTAAATATGAAGAGGCATTTAGTATGCGATGTTTAATTATAATTTTTGTGATTTTATACAGTAGAGAATGTTGAGGTTTTGAGTTAATTTATACTAACTTATCTCACGAGTTCTTGTTGAGTTTTGTGTGGATGAAGTTTTTAAGATTTAGGAGAAGCCATGATATGAGAGGAATTAAGGAGACACAAAAGCTCAAGCTTGGGGATGCCCAAGGCACCCCAAGATAACATTCTAATAAGCCTCAAGCAACTAAGCTTGGGGATGCCCCGTTAGGCATCCCACCTTTCTTCGTCAACACCTATCGGTTAGCCTAAGTTTTTACTTGTTCACATGATATGTGCTATTCTTGGAGTGTACTTTTATTTTCATTTTTGTTTGTTGTTTGAATAAAATTATCAAGATCTGAAATATTTATTGAGAGAGAGTCTTCACATAGCTACTTAATTGTTTGACTACTCATTGTTCTTCACTTATATCTTTTTGGAGTAGTTTGTCATTTACTCTTGTGCTTCACTTATATCCTAAGAGTAAATTATTGTATGAATAGAATATCATAAAGTTGAAATTATATGTGCTTCATATGCTTGTATGATTCCTAGTAGTAGTTTCACATTGGGTTTAGAAAGCAAAATCTATTGAAGCTTGACAATCACAATATTGGTCATACAAGCAATTCATGAATGATTAGTATAAGGAAGAGAACTTTCACGTATAAATATATTATCTTGGACATCTTTTATGATTGTGAATACCCATTAATTATTTTCAAACTTGAGCAAATTAGTTGAAGTTGGACAAGGAAGACAACGTAATGAGTTATGTTTGGGTATATTTGCATAGAAGTTATATTGTTATGGATCCTCCAACATGTGGTGCTTGCTTAGGATCTTTTGCTAGACAAAAATTCATACTAAGTAGAGATACTACTTGTGCATCCAAAAACCCTTAAAACCAGTTTCTTCCCACGAGTGTCAACTATATCTACCTATGGATTGAATAAGATCCTTCGAGTAAGTTGTCATCGGTGCAAAAAGCAATAAAAATTGTTCCTAAAATATGTATGATCTTTTATTGCAAGGGAAAATAAGCGTTGTATGAACTTGTGATGGTAAAGAAATAAAAGCGACGGACTGCATAATAAAAGGGTTGCTATCACAAGGGGCAATATAACGTGACGTTCCTTTGCATTAAGGGCTTGCACATCCAAAAATAAAAAGCGCATGACAACCTCTGCTTCCCTCTGCGAAGGGCCTATCTTTTACTTTATGTATTTACTTTTATGCAAGAGTCAATAGTATTACTTCTCATTTCAACCTTAATTATTCTCTAGTTGGCAAGCATCATGTGGTGGGGAAAGATCCAGGCACATATGGCCAGTCAAATATATTTGATCATGAATTATTATTGTTGACAATTCTCTCTATGATAAATGAGTTGGGAGGCAAAAATTATGCCCCTATCTTTGTCTGTGTTCGATGGATGCCATTTGTTCTAAAAATATGCTTTGAGTACTAACAATCATAGAAGACTATATGATAATTGAGTATGTGGAGCTCTTACTTAGACTTTGTTGAAATTAAGTTGAATTGCAATTGTTTGGTGACTAAGAACATAGGTTGTTAAGTTTCAAGAGAATGCATTGTTTGAACCATAACATGTGAATTGATTGCTACTTTATCATGATGAGTTTTATGAAAAAGAGTTGCTATTATGATGCTAGGAAAAGTGATTGAAATTATCATTGATCAAACTTATGCACTATGCTAGCATTCACACTTCATAAATTATTTCTTTTATCATTTACCTACTCGAGGACGAGCAGGAATTAAGCTTGGGGATGCTGATACGTCTCCAACGTATCTATAATTTATGAAGTATTCATGCCATGTTTATAACAATTCTATATGGTTTTGGTATGATTTGATTAGAACTAACCCGGACTAACGCTGTTTTCAGCAGAACTACCGTGGTGTTGTTTTTTGTGCAGAAATAAAAGTTCTCGGAATTGGACGAAACTTTTTGATGATTTTTTTGGACCAAAAGAGACCCCCGAAGCTTCGTGGAAGGACCAGAAGCCTCACGAGGTGCTCACAAGCCACCACGGCGCGCCAGGGGGTGGCGTGCCGTGGTTCCTCGTGGGCCCATCTTAGCCCATCTTCGCGTGATTCCAACGCTGAAAAATCCTATAAATAGAGAAACCCCCATAAATTAACCTAGAACTTGGACTCCGCCACCGCAAGCCTCTGTACCTTTGAAATACCATCTACAGCCCTTTTCTGGCACCCTGCCGGAGGGGGGAAATCATCACCGGAGGCCATCTTCATCATCCCGGCGGTCTCCATGACGAGGAGGGAGTAGTTCACCCTCGGGGCTGGGGGTATGTACTAGTAGCTATGTGTTTAATCTCTCTCTCTCTCTCTCTCATGTTCTTGATTTGGCGCGATCTTGATGTACTGCGAGCTTTGTTAATATAGTTGGATCATATGGTGTTTCTCCCTCTCTATCTTGTTGTGATGAATTGAGTTTTTACCTTTGAGGTTTCACTATTATCGGATTGAATACTTTTATGGATTTGAGAACACTTGATGTATGTCTTGCATATGAATACCCATGGTGACAATGGGGTATTATATTGATTCACTTGATGTATGTTTTGGCACTCAACTCGCGGATTCCCGAGGTGACATTGGGGTAATCTATGCATAGGGGTTGATGCACGTTTTCGTCCTACTTTCTCCGGTAGAAATCTTGGGGCACTCTTTGAAGTTCTTTATGTGGATTGAATATTATGATTATGAAGTTGTTTAATGCATATCGTATAATCAACTCATGGATACTTGTGGTGACATTCGAGTATCTAGGTGACATTAGAGTTAGTTGATGTGTATGATATGGTGTTATTTTAGTACGAACTCTAGGGCTGTTCGTGACACTTATAGGAATAGCTCAATAGATTGATCGGAAAGGATAACTTTGAGGTGGTTTCATACCCTACAACAATTTCTATCTTATGTTCTCCGCTAATAGAAACTTTGGAGTGATTCTTTGTCGCACGTTGAGGGATTGTTATATGATCCAGTTATGTTAGCATTGTTGAGAGATTGCACTAATGAAAGTATGAACCCTAGGCCTTGTTTCTAAGCATTGCAATACCGTTTGTGCTCCGTTTTATCACTTGCTACCTTGCTGTTTTTTTATTTTCAGATTATAAAAACATATATCTACTATGCATACTACACTTGTATCACCATCTCTTCGCCGAACTAGTGCACCTATACAATTTACCATTGTATTTGGTGTGTTGGGGACACAAGAGATTTCTTGTATTTGATTGCAGGGTTGTTTGAGAGAGACCATCTTCATCCTACGCCTCCCACGGATTGATAAACCTTAGGTCATCCACTCGAGGGAAAATTGCTACTGTCCTACAAAACTCTGCGCTTGGAGGCCCAACACGAGTCTACAAGAATAAGTTGTGTAGTAGACTTCACACTCCTCACGAGCTGTGGCTCGCCCGGCACCGCCTCCCGCCAAAAGCTAAGTCCAACCTCCTCACGAGACGCCCTCACCATCACTTAAGCTCTCTCCCCTCGCGATCTCACTGAGCGCTGGCATTTTTTTCTTTTGTGTGAGCCGCTTGCAGGCCAAAGAGGGGCTCCCTGAGCATCACGCCTCCGGAGCCCTCACTGGCTCCCGGTGCCCCTCGCCTCCTGGCCTTGTCCCGGCATCACGACCGGACATACCAGCGATGGCTGAGGCCCGCTCGGGGGCTGGGTCCGGACGGCGTAGAGCACCAAGGCAAACAAGAAAGAAAAATCTGGCCTCACGAGAGGACTTCGGGAGGGAACGCGTACATTCCAAATCGCAAAAGCATTAAATTAAAACATAAAAGATATTGTTTTCACGCCCCCGTGGGGCTACATCGATTCAGTGCAGGAGAACAAAAAGAATAAAAAGGCCTAGGCGGGGCGCCGTCACCCCCAAGATTCCAACATGGACGCCGCGCGCGCCTAGTCGGAGTCCTCATCCTCGCTCTTGACACGGGGGGAGCTGTCGTCGCTTCCGCTTCCGACGGAGGGGGCGGCACCGCTGTCGCTGTCGTCCTTGCTGGAGGAGCCGATGTAGCTGTCGTCCTCGCTCTCCGCGCAGCACTCCAGACGGCTGTCGGAGATCTCGAAGATCTTCACGAAGAGCGTGGCGGCCCCGTCGTACTTGAATTGGAGGATGTGCCCCAGCTTCAGGCCGCGGGCGAGGGCGAACGACTTCCACCCCTGTTTCAAGAACATGAAACCCGAAGGGGTGAACTCCGTCGCCACCCAGGAGGGGCCGTTGCAGCAGCCGTCGGCCTACACACATAGGCCCAAGGGCGCGTGGTCCGCCATCGCCTCCGCGAAGGAGTTCGGGAGCCGGAGCCAGGTGCAGGACCGGCGATGCATGTTCACTATGAACTCGTGAGCCGCCTCCACCGAATGGCCCCCCTCCTGGGGAGGTAAGGCAGCCGCCCTGCCACGGCCACCTCGGCCGCGCGCGCCGCGCCCTCCACGCCCGCGGGCGGCGCCCCTTCCACGGCGGCTGGGACCGGCGCTAGCAGCTGCTGGGGAGCGCCCGCGCCTCCGGGGCGGAACCTTGGATAAAGCAGCAGAAGCACGGGCACGCCCTCTTCCCCTCGCCATCTCTGCGGTGGCTCTGGCAAGACGAGGAAGGAAAGGTTGGAGGAAGAAGAAGATGGGTGGAGGACTTCGACTCCTCTCTTCCCGTCTTTATGCTCGGCGCGGGGCTCTTCTCGTCGCTCCGCCTTCTTCGGCGTCGGGAATCAAAGCAACAGCAGTGCGTGAAGGAAGGCAATGATGGTCTCGCGTCGCCCGTGGCAGGCTTTATGTCAGCGTGGGCGGTTACCGAGGCATCGTGGGAGAAGTGGGGGCATCCCCCATCACATTGTGCGCCACGCGTCGCGCCTGGCCCGCAGGCGGTTAGGGCCCACGCTGTTTCGCCCCCTAGTAGGCGGGAACGTGCGCGCCGCGGGCCCGGGGGCTACTGTCAGGCCCATGGCATCTAGGGTATCTAGGCCCGTCTGCCTTTGGCCCAGGGCGCAATGCCTGGCGTGGGCCCAGCAGGCCGTCATCATCAAGCATCTCACCAAGACCCCTTGTAGGATCGAAAGTATGTCTAGGGGGGTGATTAGACTACTTGACCAAATAAAAACCTAACCTTTTCCCAATTTTAGTTGTAGGCAGATTTTAGCAAGTATACAAGTCAAGCATCACCCTACACATGCAATTCTAAGAGTGTAGCAGCGGAAAGTAAACAATTGCACATGTAAGTAAAGGAGGGGATCGGAGATTTCAAACGCAATGAAGACACGGTGATTTTTGGCGTGGTTCCGATAGGTGGTGCTATCGTACGTCCACGTTGATGGAGACTTCAACCCACGGAGGGTAACGGCTGCGCGAGTCCACGAAGGGCTCCACCCACGAAGGGTCCACGAAGAAGCAACCTTGTCTATTCCACCATGGCTTACGTCCACGAAGGACTAGCCTCACTCGGGGTAGATCTTCATGAAATAGGCGATCTCCTTACCCTTACAAACTCCTTGGTTCAACTCCACATCATGTCGGAGGCTCCCAAGTGACACCTAACCAATCTAGGAGACACCACTCTCCAAAAGGTAATAGATGGTGTGTTGTTGATGAACTCCTTTCTCTTGTGCTTCAAATGATAGTCTCCCCAACACTCAAACAACTCCTCACAAATTTGGCTATGGTGGAAGAAGGATTTGAGTGGAAAGCAACTTGGGAAAGGCTAGAAATCAAGGTTCAAATGGTTGGATTGGAATGTCTTGATCTCAACACATGAGTAGGTGGTTCTCTCTCAGAAAATGTATGGTGGAAGTGTAGGCACATTCTGATGGCTCTCCTTACTGAGGAAGAAGTGGTGGAGGGGTATATATAGCCTCCACACAAAATCCAACCATTACACACTTTTGATCCAACTCGGTGGCATCGATCAGAAATCTCGGTGGCACCAAACTATGTAAAAGATATGAACGTTAGGAATCTCGGTGGGACCGACTGGAACAACTTGGATGGACCGATGTGCAATGGTTAGGGCAAACCTCGTCTCGGTGGCACCGATTGCATCAACTCGGTGGGACCGAAGTGAAGCAATAAGGCAATAGAGAATTGGCAAGCCATCTCGGTGAGACCGATTTGCAAGACTTGGTGGGACCGAAGTAATTGCAAACGATTACAGAGAGTTGGCAAGGCCATCTCGGTGGGACCGAGATCCATATCGGTGGATCTGATTTGTTAGGGTTTTGGCAGTGGCTAAGTCCAGATGAACTCGGTGGCTCCGGATGGGGAATTTCGGTGGGGCCGAGTTGGAATGTAGGTTTTGGACATATTTGGATGGAGAAAGTGGTTGAGGGTTTAGGAGCACTGTCACTAAGCACTTGAGCAAAAAGACCATTAAGTAACACCTCATGCCCTTTTAATAGTATTGGCTTTCCTATGGACTCAATGTGATCTTGGATCACTAAACCAAAAATGTAGAGTCTTGAGCTTTTGCCAATCCATGTCCTTAGCATTTTGAGGGGTCCACATCTCTATTCCATGCCATGCCAATCATTGAACATCCTAAAATCTTTAAGTTGAATGGACATTAGTTCAATGAGATATATGTTGTTATGAATTACCAAAACCACCAAGGGAGCAAATGTGCTTTCAATCTCCCCCTTTTTGGTAATTGATGACAACATATAGATTAAAGCTTCGATGAATGATTAAATGAATGGAATACATCGTCGCTTTGAGAAGTATGTGATAAGCAAGAGCTCCCCCTAAATTTGTGCATTATTAAAAATTTGCGTTTGAATGCAAATGCACAATCGATTAGGATCATGGGTCACTCTTCCATGTCACATACAACTTGGTGGAGCTCGCAAAATGATATGAGTGGAATAGTAGGCACGCATCACCAAAAACATAAGTGAATGATCATACAAAGATAATGATAAGGATAAGCATTAAGCATCACATGAAGCATAGTATGATCAATCACACACGTAGTATCTCACAGGCACATAGTATCAAGCACACATCAAACAGAAGTAGCATAAACCAAATAGTAGAAAAAACTCAAGAAAACGACGAGCAAAAGCAAGACACTCTCTCTCGAAGCCTAATGATCTATACAAATTCTCCCCCTTTGGCAACAAGTACCAAAAAGTTCGAATAGGTATAGGACTATGCGGCTCTCTAGGCACGATCCTCGGAAGCTCCTGAAGGTGATCTCTGGCTGGCAGCTCCGGTGTGCGTAGATGGCATTGAGAGAAGTGCATCCGTGAAGGCTTCAGCTGATGTCTGCTGGGCTGGTGGAGTAGAGACTGGAGGTGGCACTGTAGCAGCAGCATCAGGTGTAGAGACTGTGGTCCTCGTATCTGCAACTGGCATGGCAGCAGACCTGGATGCCCTGGGCACTGTCTGGAATCTCTCAGTCATGGGTCTGTCATCTCCATTATCATCAGAAGCAGCCCTGGCTGCATCAACATCATCCTTCAGCTTCTGCACAATGGTCTGTACCTCAGTGATCTTCACATCAAGATCATGAATCTTTGTCTCGACTATCCGCTCTAGGCTAGCCTGGTTCTTGGTGAGGTTGGCCAGACTTCGCTCAATCCTCAGGGTGGCTTCCAGCAGATAAGTCATTTGATCATTCTTAGTCTTGAGGTTAGCTATGGGTGCATTGGGAGCAGATGCCTTCTGAGCTTCTTTTGCTTCTGCGGCTGCTCGGATCTTCTCTTTTGCTTGAGCAGATGTAGGATGCGAAGGGTCCATCACTACAACATTGTCCTTGAACTCTGGACGCAATGGAAGATGCTCACGATCAAGTAGATAAGTGCTCGTTCCAACCTTGGAGTTGATGAGCATCTGAATGTGCGGAGCATATCCACAAGATCTCTTCTGATCAGCAGCTGCCCTCTTGATGGTTTCAACAATCAAGCTCATCACAAAAAGCAGATGTTTTTCATAAAAATTGAGTTCAAACCTTAGTTTCATGTTTCATAGAAGACATTTCGGATGGACCGAGTTGATCATCTCGGTGATACTGAAGCACTCAACAGAAACTTTATTCTCCATTTTGGTTAGACCGAGATGTGATTCGGTGTCTCTGAGATGCTAGGGTTTCACAGAGATTTTACTTTTGGTCTCACCGATTCGTACAACTCGATGGCACCGAGACGTACTAGTGCAATGGCCTGGGGCCAAATCGGTGACTCCGAAAATCTCTAATTGGTCGGTCCGAGATGCGTTCGGCGGAAACTTAAACCTAAAATTTTTGCTCGAATCTAATCTATGGAATTTGCAGTGTAAAGGAAGATCTCAATCCATGACAAGAATAGTGGCAATCCATCCGTGCATTGAATCAGAATTTAGAGCACGAAGGGGGTCAAATCTCACCCTAACTTGGTGGAGATCCTCTACGGCGGCAACGGCGGAGCAGATTGCCGTTGACGGCGGCGGATTCCGGCGGCGAAGGCGCGCATGAGACAAGGGCGACGATCCAAAGACCAAGGTGACGACAGCAACGAGGTGCGGGAATGAAGAGGTTTGAGAAATTTCAATCGTTCGGGCCCGCGGAGTATATATACCAGTGTGCTGTCAGTGGCTCCGAGTTGGACAACTCAGTGGCACCGATATGTGTAACTGCAAGCAGTTTAGCACATCGGTGGCGCCGAAACGGTTCAACTCGGTGACACCGAGATGGAAACCTAGATCAATCTAAATGATTTCGGTTGGACCGAGTGTGAGTGGATTGGTTCGGCCAAAATCATGTAGAAGGTTTTGGAGGTTCAGCCCTTTCAGATCGGTGGCTCCGAGTGCGCCTCACCCGGAGGGTCCGAAAATGACTTGTTCAATTTTTGTGATGTGGCAAGAATAGAATTTGAGACAAGAAAGCATAGATAGCTAGAGAAGGTACTTAGGCATTCTTGTACATCCACTTGGCTAGGAAAACCAAGACAATCAAAAAAACAAATGGATATCCTCGAATGAAGAAAACATGCAGTCCAACATGCTCACACAATAAGATAGCAAATGAAATATGTGTCAAACATGCACAACCAATTCTTGCATCTATCAAGCAATGGCGATGACTAGGTCATCTATATATGAGTATATTGACTTAGGAGTCAAATGAGAACATTTGATCATAGGTCATACTCATCGTTTAAGCACAAGTGGGGTTGCCACTTTTACATAAAGCATTGATGTGTTCACACCATTAGAGTTGCTTTAGCTCAATTTTTTAGAGCAAAGCTCCCCCTAGATGTGATATCCCCCCAAAGAGGGATGAACTAACCTTGGGTTTTGTCAATGATGACTTCATGTAGATATTGAAGATGTGGATGCTCAATGTTGATGTAGACCATCAAGAGTTGGGAGCAATCCTTTGGAGTTTTGTGCTTTCAATACCTACATGGGTTAGTCCCACACAAGGAACATACAACGATATCCATAGACATAGAGTGAAATACACATATGATGATGTCCATGGATGCAATGACTACCTTGTCCCTTGCCTTGCCAACAAGAGAGTTTGTGACTCCATGAACTAGTGCAAGATGTGGAAGTTGATTGCACAAGTTCTTGCCATAAATGAATGTGAGTGAAGTTTGTTGGCGGAGTCACCCTCAAGAACTCTCTAGTTCTTCTTCTTTTGGACCCACATCAACTTGATGGGAATCCTTGGAGTTGTAGTAGCACTTGATGAAGTAGAACTTGATGAAGTCTTGGGAACCCACTTGACCAAGGCTTGAGGTGCTTCTTCAAATGAATCAATCTCTTCTTGAAGCTTGTCCTTGCCTTTTAGCTTGTGGTCTTGTGGTGGAAGATCTTCTTGAGCTTGTGTTCCCTTGAAGGAAGTAGGATCATACTTCTCTTGTTGAGGAACAAACTTCGTCTTAGGGTATTGATCTTCTTCCCACTCAACTCCATTGGCATTGAACTTTCGTTCAAAACCAACACCTTGGTTCTTCCGGTGCCTTCCTTGCTTGCGTACAATTTCCTCAAATTGCTTACTCCCGGCAAGACTCTTGTAGACACCTTTTTCTATAATTCCTTTCAATAGAATGTTTTCTTGCTCAAGTGTAACTTGGCTAAGAGAATCATTAGTGGAATCAATAGAACTACTAGAAGCAACAACATTGGATATAGCATTGTTATTGTTACTACTAGAGGTAGAACCCTTTTTACCCTTGTTGCTAGTTTGCTTAGGTTTAACTTGTGGCATAAAGGTAGACAAGAGTAAACGTTTGGCATGATATGAAGAACTCTTCTTTCGAAGATCGTCATTGATAGCTTTAAGAAACTCATGCTCTTGCTCTAAATTTAGCTTCTCGAAGCGTAGCTCCTCATGAGTTCTTAGAAGTTCTCTATGGTCCTATTGAGTTGTTTCATGAGCTAACTTAAGAGCATTTAGTTCTTTAGTTAGATGCTCAATCTCCTTCATAGCATTGTCACTCGTTTCCTCTTGACTATCATGATTACTAGCATTTTCATTATAGCTCACATCACTAGCCATATCAACAAGTAAATCACCATCACCAAGCAAATCATCTTCATCACTATCGAAATCAAGATACTCGGGGTGTGATACCTTGGGGCCTTTTGCCATGAAGCATCTTCCAATTCCTTCATTTGGTGAGTCAAATAGATCATGGGAGTTGGATGACACAAGAGCAAGTCCGGCAACACCTTCATCTTGACTATAGTCGGAGTTGGAGTGATAGCTTCTCTCGGAGTAGTTGTCGGAGTCGGAGCCGGAAACCCATTCACCAACATGAGCTTGATGTCTTCTTCTTGTGTAGATCTTTGACGACTTGTCCTTCCTTTCCGAATCCTTGCTTCTTCGAGAGTGTCTTCATTCATAACGATCATCTCTACTCCTTCTCTCCTTATGAGGTGATTCATCTCTTCTATGTCTTCCTCTTGGTGATTCGTCTCTTTTCTTGTAGGGAGCCGTACACTCATTGGAATAGTGTCCGGGTTTTCCACAATTGTAGCAATTTCGGTCACGACTTGATGATTTTCACTCATAGTGTCTTGAGCTAGAGCTTCTTTCTTTCCCTTTGTTCTTGTAGAACTTGTTGAATCTTTTCACCATTAGGCTTATCTCCTCATTGGATACTAGCTTGTCACTTGAAGTTGTTGGAGCATCGGTTGAGGCTTTGTAAGCACCACTTGATATTTTGTGCAGCTCCTCTTTGCCCTTGAGTGACATTTCATGAGCAACAATCCTTCCAATGACTTCCGTGGGCTTGAGATCTTTGTAATTTGGCATCATTTGGATCAATGTGCAAACGGTATCATATTTTCCATCCAAAGCTCTAAGGATCTTCTTGATGATGAATTTTTTTTTGACTGGGCACTGTAGGGAAAACCCCCCACAGCCTTTGCAAATAAATAAGACTTATACAGTATGTACAAAGGTTACCAAGGTAACCAAAAATGGAGAAAGAAGAACAAAACTTACCTAATACAAACTACAGAATGAAAAACGCTCATGGGGGAAGGAAAGAGACCCATCTAACAAGTTCCTCTTTATGCCTAGCCTTAATCCTATGAGAAAGAAGATACATGTCATGAATAAAAGCACCTCTCCAATGATTAAAACTAGGCCTTTCATGTCGAAAGACTTTCCCATTCCTGATGAGCCAAATATTCCAACACGCTGTGAAAACCACCTCAGCAAAGAAAGGTTTACCAAATTTCCTTCTAGCATTGAGGGCAATCTCTCCCATTTCATTGCCAGCAGACCAGTCAATCTGCAAGAAGTTCCAAACCCTCTGGCTGAAATTGCAATTAAAGAATAGATGATCTCTATCCTCCCTGGAGTGTGTGGGGCAGAGCACACAGTTAACCCCATCATCAATGTGCCAATGCATTCTTTCCACCATGTCCTTGGTGTTTAATCTATCCATTATGAGCATCCAAGCAAAAACCTTTATTTTCATAGTACAGCAACTCTTCCAAACCCATAAGAGAAGTGGGTTGAAAGTAAGGTTTGAATGCATGAATGTATAAAAGATTTTGGGAGTGTAAGGCTTGCAAGTGCCATGCCAGAACCAAACATCCTTCAAGTCAGGTTGTCTATCATGGGACTGCAGTAAAGCTTGCAGAGACTGAAGCTCCTGATAGGCTTGCCTAGATAGAGGCAAATTAAACCAGGACAGAATATTTTGGCACTCAAGGCCATCTTTGACTGACACTAGTGTGTCCTTTGCATATGAAAACAATCGTGGGAATCTGTTTTGTAGAGGCAGGACCGAATCCCCAACCTTCCATTTATCTAGCCAGAACAATGCAGTATCCCCTTGATGGATTTCCACCCAAGAAACTTCTCTGAACTTATCGAACAACTTGAGGATGTCCTTCCACTAAAAAGATCCACAGGAAGCTGTTCCTTGGGGCACTGGTCCATGATAATAGGAGTTCCAAATGAGTTGTACCCATGGAATATCTGCTCTGTTAAGAAATTTATTAACATGCTTCATCAACAATGCAACATTCTGAATCCCAAGGTTGAGGATGCCCAATCCACCTTTATTCTTGGGTCTACAAATTAATTCCCAGGAAGCAAGTGAGGGGGCAGGCTCTTGCTTGTTTTTCCTCCAAAGACACTGCCTCTGGATTCTCTGAAGCTGGTTGAGGATTCCAGGAGGGATGAACAAACTGCAAAGGAAGAAAATTGGCAGAGATGATAGCGCAGAATTCAGGTATTGCAGCCTTCCCCCCCCCCCCCCTGTGCAAGGAAAGAGGAACTGGCAGTCATTCTCCTCTCCATGCAATTCACTAATGGCATCAGATCATTAATTGTTGGTCTTGTAGTACCCACAGGCAGACCCAAGTACGTAAATAGCATCTTGCCGACTTGACACCCAAAAACAGAAGCTAGCCTCTCAGTTTCCCCCTGAGTGACATTAATGGGGACCATTGACGATTTATGATAATTAACATCAAGGCCAGTTGACTATGAAAAGACTAACAGCATTCTCTTCAAGGACAGTAACTGATGCTCATCTGCTGGGACAATGATGAGAGTATCATCTGCACATTGCACAATTGGATAATCCCTATCATGACAAGGAATAGGTAATTGCAATTCTCCTCTCTAGTGCATAGCATTAACCACAGACTACAGAAGATCAGCAGCCAGGACAAAGAGGAGTGGGGATATGGGATCTCCCTGCCTAACCCCTTTTTTGCATAAAAATTGCTTTCCAGGCACCCCATTCAAAAGGACAGAAGAAGTCCCAGTGGACAACAGTTCTTTAACCCAGCTAATCCATTTTGTATTAAAACCTTTGTGCTTCATTATTTCAAAAATGGCAGAATGCTCAATGGAATCAAAAGCCTTCTCAAAATCAAGTTTGAGAATTAGGATGGGCCTTTTGGACTGATGACATTGATGCAGATACTCCAGGGTCCACCCAATACAATCCTGAATAGTTCTAGATTTTATAAAGCCATACTGGTTCTTATGGATGCATTCCATGATCAACTCCTGAAATCTGTTAGCAGCCATCTTTGACAAAAATTTGATTCCCATTCCTGTCAAAGAAATTGGTCCATAATCACCTACAACTTCCGGTGAAAGCTTCTTAGGTATGAGAGTAATATAGGACCCATTAATGTTCTCCAACTTAGCTTTTCCATCATAAAAATCCTGAGCTAGAGAGTAGAATTCTTTGCGGATGATGGGCCAGCACTTCTTGAAAAAGAGACCATTGAAGCCATCAGGACCAGGAGCTTTATCAATAGGCATGTGCTTAACTACATGATCCATTTCCTCAGTAGTAAATGGCTTTGTAAGAGTATCCAAACCAGGCACATGTTTTAACAAGGTGCTTAGATCAAAGCCCATGTTAATACCTCTTGAAACTCCCATTCTCCCACTAAATGCAGACCAGATCATCCCTTCCATTTGGGAATGTTCAGATATGACAGTTCCATCAGGTTGTTGTAAACTAGCAATAGAATTCCTTCTGAATCTCTCAGTGGCCATGTCATGAAAGAATTTAGTGTTTTCCTCCCCCACTTTGATATACCTGATAGTATACCTCTTCTTCCAATAAAGAAACTGCAAGTGCAGCAAGTGTTCCACATGAAGCTTAACAATTTTCCTGAAATTAAATTCCTGCCGAAAGAGTGGCCTAATCTCCTCCAAGTTATCCAGGAGTATAATAACCTTGTTGCATTTAGCAATAAGCAGTTTCATCTTAGAAATGCCAAGCTGCCATTTTTTAAGATCCTGCCTAAGAGTTTTCAACTTGTCAGCAATGATAGTAGAAGAATGTGTTTTGTGGGAAGGTTTATTCCATGATTTCTGCACGCACTCATAGAACCCCTCCATTTGGACCCAATAGTTTTCAAACCTGAAAATCTTGCACTTGGGCATTGTGGTTTTAATCACAACCACACAAGGGACATGATCAGAGGTTGTCCTGGCCAAAGGAAGGACCTCAGTAATGGGGTAGAAGGTAATCCAATTAGTTGATGTAAAAAACCAATCCAGTTGTTCCAACAGGGGTGAATCCTGCATGTTTGACCAGGTAAAAGATCTACCCTTGAGTGGCAGTTCTAGCAGACCAAGGTGGCCAATGATCTCATTAAAGATAAAAATATCATTGATATCACCTCCAAGCAAATTTCTATTTTTAGTAGATCTGATAAAATTAAAATCCCCAATGATCAACCAATTATCATCAACTGGAATATTTAGATTATATAGCCAAGAGACGAAGTTATCCCTGGGTTCCCCCTGACAAGGTCCATAGACTGTCACCAAAGTCCATTGCTCATTGTTCTGCCTAGAAGTAAAATGGATGGTGACCGCAAAAGGTTGAACTTCAACTAACATTCCATAGAGGACAGCAGAGTTCCAGACCACCAGAATTCCTCCAGATGCACCCACAGTAGGTGCAAAATCAAAAGTGTCAAACTGTTTAGGGCAGAAAGCTCGAATTTCTCTGATATCAAAATTATTACATTTTGTCTCCTGGAAGCAGGCCACCACACACTGACTTTCCTCAATTTTCTGCTTAACAGCACGTTTTCGAGCAGGGGAACTGAGTCCCCTCACATTCCAGCAAAGAACACTCCAGCTTTTGTAGTTGTTAGTACTCATGATAAACAACACAAAGCAAGAAGCAAAGAAGTGCTACATAATAGTACTTCAGACATTGCAAGCACAAAAGACACAAAGGTTCACAGCCTAGGTTATTACAAAGATCATAGAGTGCCAATAGCTCAAAGCAAAATAACACAGCCAATTTATGGGCTTGCCAAACCCATAAGACCATATAGAAACTAAACATCACTCGCAGATGCCTTGTCATCATCAGGATTGGCCATAAGCTTCTCCACAGTGAACTGTTCAGCCGGAATCCCTAGATCCAGACCAACCTCTTGGATTTGCCTGATTGGAGTTGGAGGCGGCACGCCATCCGGGCCCTCGGCTTGCTGATCTTCTTCAGAAATTGATGAACTCAAGGGCTTGCATCTTGGTTTCTTCTTCTTAGGCTATTGTTGCAGTTCATGAAAAACAGGCTTATAGCCATCACGTTTAACTGAACCGCGAGTGCACCTGCGCATAGAAGTTTCCACTATAGGAGTTGGAGCAAGTGTCTTGCGACGTCTAGTCTTCTTCTTCTCACATTGCACCGTGAAGGAAAAAGCTTCGTCAGGCCTGAGTTGGGTAGAAGAAGGATCATCAGGTTGCACAAGGCAATCTGAAGCAAGTTCAAACTGACTGCTCAAAGAGCCAACAGCAGCTTCAGACTGGCTATCCACAGAGCCAATTATAGCCGGTTCAAAGAACAGAGCACGAGCAACAGGCCGTGTCAAGGATGAGCTAGGCAACTGGGCCTCCATCCACTGAAGCTTGGACAGCACTTGGACATCATCAAAGGCTAGGGCCCAACTGCGCTTGGATAGCACAATGGGCTTCATGTGCACTGCAGGCATCTGAGGAGGGATTTCCAGGGTGGGGCAGAATTGCATGAGAGTTTCAAAAAATCTCCTCCAGGCCAACTCAGGTGGCAGTACTGGCCCATAAACAACCTTAACTGAACCAAGAATAATTCTGTCATACTGAATATTCAGCGGCTGGTATGGCACAATTGCCCAAGCATTAGCATCAAAGAACTATTGAGGTGAAACTGGCATTTGAACTTCAGATTCTGATTGCAAAGACTGATCGATAACCATGGACTCCTGGTCTTGAACAGGTGGATCATCCAGAGGTGGCTGATTATCCTGCTGTGCTGCATCCTCATCTCCCCAGTGACCATGGCCCCAATTATCAGGGTCAACGTGATATGGCATTGGCGGCAGCACTGGAGGAAGATCATTCCAACCCAGAGCTGGGTAAGGTGGAAACACAAAGTTATGACCGTCCAGAACAAAATCACCTGGCATAGGGTGTGGGTTACCATCTAACGGCATTGGATCCTCATCCGCTGGCATCTGATCAGCAAAGTTTGCACCTAAAATGTAACAAGGCGCAGTCCAGTAGACCTTGGCACCCCCAAAGGCAGCATAATCAGTAAAAACCACATCTCGAGGGACCAGAATGTCCTCGGAAAAAGAAGCAAAAACAATCGATCTGACCAAGTAAGGATCATCTTCCACCCAGTGCTGAAACTTGCCAAAGGTGTTGACGGCGGCACGAATATTCTCAGTGTTGCGCAAGTCAAGTGGAATACCCAGAAACATAAGACAGCCATCACGGAAGCCATGGGTGCCCCTAAAACCAACCCCATCATCATGCTTGAGAAAACGAACAAAAGTATCATTGCCCAACGGCTGAGGTGGAAGTTGCAAGAGTGGGAATCTAACTCCAGCATCACGAAGCCTAAACAGAACCACACCACATACCCATGGCTGAGCAGATCGAACTTGGATACCTCTGTTCTCCAAGAAGTCCACCACCGCTTCACGAGCAGGCCCGACCTGGTGCAGCGGCGGCAATGGCATAACCTCATCCACCATGTACTCCTCGTGACGCCGTACAATCGGCGAGGGAGGAGTGACGAACGTCCGGGGCAGGCGATTGGTGCCACCATCAATGATGTGGTGGCCTGCAGGCACATACCGATGAGGATCAATGGCAAAAACCGCCATGGGCTCAGAAGATGGCGCCGGAGAGAGCAACGACGGTGGTGGAGTAGCCGGAGGACTGCCGAGGGGTTTTTTTTGGTGGAGATGTAATGATACTAGACTGGTAGTCCCTGTTAGAGGAGCACGAAGGGTCTTCAGTTTGGAGGAAAAGAGGGGGGGTGGCAGCCTCGAGACCGGTATTGGGAACCGGAAGAGCCGGCGGATATTTTTGCTTCCAAAACAAACCCTGCTCAGTTGCAATCCTTTCACAATTCCGCCTTCTGTGGCCCGTACGCAAACATGCCAAACAAACAATATTCAGAGGGCAGTTTTTTTCAAAGTGACCAGACACCGAACATTTTTGGCAAGTCAAGATTTCCTCCACCATATTATCGATCATGGCAGCAAAGGCATTTTGAGCATCCTGCGACGCAGGAATATCCTGTGAAGGCCCAGATGGAGAAACCAGAGGAGACCGTGGGCAACTAGACTCACAAGGAATAGATAAAGGGCCTGCCGAGGAGGGTGCAGGGTCATTGGGCCCAGTAGATAACGGCCCAACATGGGCATTTGAGGGACTGCACGTCCCGCCCAGAGATGGGTCCGAAATTGTGGGCATGAGAGACGAATGACACCGCAGATCACGGTGCTACCGAACCACCGATGAACTCACCGTGCCAAACACGATCGGCAGTGAGGCCACGGTCCATTGAAGATCAGTGGGAGGAGGTGGATGAATGATGACACGCTCATTATCAGGGATCTCATATCCAGCGATTTAAGTGGTAGCAATGCAGTTGGCCGTGGCATGATATCTATAGCCTTTGCGAGCACTATAGCTCTGAAAAGTGGCAGATGATAACTTCTTACGAACAGAAGAAGCCGACTTAATAGCAGATTTGGCAGGAGGATTATGCATTGCTAAAAGTCCCAAAGCGGCTCGGCGCTTGGATGGACTAACCAAAATCCATTCAGCATCACATTCTTTCTTCCAAATTTTGAACTCACGGACCCAATTAGGCCCTCCATTACCCCATAGATGGAAATAGCATTTGAATTGAGGGCAGGAGAAAGAACGCTGATCCACAATGTAAAATCCAACATCCTTGCACGAAACATTAAAGCTGAATACCTTATCACTAATGGCTGAGACCATGAACTCAATGGCAGAACCTCCCAACGCAGATTCAAGCGCTGCCGCCACGGAATCCTCAGTAAGCCTGAAATCACGCCTACTGAATGAGACCACCAAAGTGAAAGATCCCATATTCTCCATAGGATGAACAATGAGACCCGAAGCCTTGAAAATCTCATCTGCAAAAACTCTACCCTTGGAGAAATCCAAGCCAAGAGTAGATCCAGACGATGAACCCATCACAATGGGTATAGGAACGTAGATCAAGAGACGCCGGAGAGAATGATCGGAGCAGATCCCAAGATCACTGCCTATGTGGGGAGATCGCCAGTGGGCTAGGGTTTAGGGGTGGGTGGGTGGGTGGGTGGGTGGGAGCGCCATGTTACACTTCCTAAGCCGGCAATCTCATTTGTGATGAGAGCAAGCCTAGAGTACATTTCAGCGACTCCTTCACCATCCTTCATCTTGAACTTGTCAAGTTGACTTTGAAGCACATCCAACTTAGATTCCTTGACTGACTCGGTACCCTCATGCATATCAACCAAAGTATCCCAAATTTCCTTTGCATTCTCGAGGCGGCTGATTTTGTTGAATTCCTCGGGACACAAACCGTTAAAGAGAATGTCACAAGCTTGAGCATTGTATTGCAACATCTTCAATTCTTCCGGGGTTGCTTCACGATCCGGTTCCTTGCCATCTTCAAAGAAATCACCTTGCAAGCCAACACGAACAACAGCCCAAACGGCGGGGTTATGACCAAGAATATGTATTTTCATCTTATGTTTCCAACTAGCAAAGTTTGTACCATCAAAATATGGACCTCTACGGTGATAATTACCCTCACTAGACGCCATACTCTCCTAGGTTGTGAAACCAAGGCTATGATCACCAAAGCAATGGAAATCAAGGCTTACGGAGACCAAGGCTCTGATACCACTTGTAGGATCAAAAGTATGTCTAGAGGGGGGGTGATTAGACTTCTTGACCAAATAAAAACCTAACCTTTTCCCAATTTTAGTTGTAGGCAGATTTTAGCATGTATACAAGTCAAGCATCACCCTACACATGCAATTCTAAGAGTGTAGCAGCGGAAAGTAAAGAATTGCACATGTAAGTAAAGGAGGGGATCAGAGATTTCAAACGCAATGAAGACACGGTGATTTTTGGCGTGGTTCCGATAGGTGGTGCTATCGTACGTCCACGTTGATGGAGACTTCAACCCACGAAGGGTAATGGCTGTGCGAGTCCACGGAGGGCTCCACCCACGAAGGGTCCACGAAGAAGCAACCTTGTCTATTCCACCATGGCTTACGTCCACGAAGGACTAGCCTCACTCGGGGTAGATCTTCATGAAGTAGGCGATCTCCTTGCCCTTACAAACTCCTTGGTTCAACTCCACATCATGTCGGAGGCTCCAAGTGACACCTAACCAATCTAGGAGACACCACTCTCCAAAAGGTAATAGACGGTGTGTTGTTGATGAACTCCTTGCTCTTGTCCTTCAAATGATAGTCTCCCCAACACTCAAACAACTCCTCACAGATTTGGCTATGGTGGAACAAGGATTTGAGTGGAAAGCAACTTGGGAAAGGCTAGAAATCAAGGTTCAAATGGTTGGATTGGAATGTCTTGATCTCAACACATGAGTAGGTGGTTCTCTCTTAGAAAATGTATGGTGGAAGTGTAGGCACGTTCTGATGGCTCTCCTTACTGGGTAAGAAGTGGTGGAGGGGTATATATAGCCTCCACACAAAATCCAACCGTTACACACTTTTGACCCAACTCGGTGGCACCGATCAGAAATCTCGGTGGCACCAAACTGTGTAAAAGATATGAATGTTAGGAATCTCAGTGGGACCGACTAGAACAACTCGGATGGACCGATGTGCAATGGTTAGGGCAAACCTCGTCTCGGTGGCACCGATTGCATCAACTCGGTGGGACCGAAGTGAAGCAATAAGGCAACAGAGAGTTGGCAAGCCATCTCGGTGAGACCGATTTGCAAGACTCGGTGGGACCGAAGTAATTGCAAACGATTACAGAGAGTTGGCAAGGCCATCTCGGTGGGACCGAGATCCATATCGGTGGATCCGATTTGTTAGGGTTTTGGCAGTGGCTAAGTCCAGATGAACTCGGTGGCTCCGGATAGGGAATTTTGGTGGGGCCGAGTTGGAATGTAGGTTTTGGACATATTTGGACGGAGAAACTGGTTGAGGGTTTAGGAGCACTGTCACTAAGCACTTGAGCAAAAAGACCATTAAGCAACACCTCATCCCCTTTTAATAGTATTGGCTTTCCTATGGACTCAATGTGATCTTGGATCACTAAACCAAAAATGTAGAGTCTTGAGCTTTTGCCAATCCATGTCCTTAGCATTTTGAGGGGTCTGCATCTCTAGTCCATGCCATGCCAATCATTGAACATCCTGAAATCTTTAACTTGAATGGACATTAGTTCAATGAGATATATGTTGTTATGAATTATCAAAACCACCAAGGGAGCAAATGTGCTTTCACCCCTCATGAGGCCTTGGCCTCCTGAGGACCCCTCCTCAGAGAGCAGCGAACAAGACTCAGCATCTTCACCAGCAGCCTCGCGAGGCCCTCTCGGGAGGCGGCTTCCCGAGGAGGCCTCCCGAGGCTCCCTCCCGAAGGCGCTCCAGACAAGAGCTGTTCGGCTTGGCCGCGCGGTCCCGTGCCATCACGTGGGTGACGCGCGCGACGACGAGCGGCGACAGAGGCCGTGCCAGCAGGTGCGGGTGAAGAGGGTTTCCCCTTTTGTGTTAAGGGAGCAAGGCCAGCAATCCACTTCCCAAAGCAACCCCAAAGGTTGCCCGATCGGCGAAAGAAGACCAAGACGGCGGGCGCGCGGGGCGGAGGTCATCACCGAGCCCATCGGCGCGTCATGGATCATGCTTTTGCAGGCGAAGACCGCCTTTAGTCAGGATAGCCTGAGCGCATGTCCCCCTTCAAAACCCACCAAGTGTGGCAACCCTTCCCGCCTAAGTTGTGAGGGGGAAGAGGACCAAGGTAGGTATAAAGGGACAGCACTGCCATCGTGGTAGGGGGATCTCATTCGGTCGACTCCTTCTTCTCCTACCTTGTACGCGAGAACACTCTCTTGCTCACTACAATCGAAACCAAGTAGGAGTAGGGTTTTACACCGCAAGGTGGCCCGAACCTGGGTAAACCGCCGAGTCCACGGTCCGCTCCTCGCTAGTGCGCTCCCGCCGTAGCTTCGCCGTAGCTTAGCCGTGATAGGGGACGAAGAGGTAGGAACAAGCTCACCCCAGTGTTCGAACCTTTGGGTCCCCGGAGCCCGACTTCCGACAGCGTTCGAGCCATTGAGTGCAATTGGATCTTTAAGAAGAAAAATGATATGGACGGAAATTTCACAGTCCATAAGGCTCGACTTGTTGGTAAAGGTTATCGACAAGTTCAAGGAGTTGACTACGATGAGACTTACTCACCGGTAGCGATGCCTAAATCAATTCGGATCATTCTTGCTATATCTGCATATTTCGGCTATGAGATATGGCAGATGGATGTCAAAATGGCTTTCCTTATTGGAAATTTAATCGAGGACGTGTATATGACACAACCCGAGGGTTTTGTTGATCCAAAGAATTCTAGCATGGTATGCAAGCTTCAGAGATCTATTTATGGATTGAGGCAAGCATCTCGGAATTGGAACATTCGTTTTAATGAAGCGATCAAAGAGTTTGGCTTCATCAAGAACGACTGTGATCATTGTGTATTCAAGAAGGTCAGTGGGAGCTCAGTAGCATTTCTGATCTTATATGTGGATGACATATTGTTGATTGGAAATGATGTTCAAATGCTTGAATCTTTCAAGGACTCATTGAAAAATAGTTTTTCGATGAAGGACTTGGGAGAAGCAGCTTATATTTTGGGAATCAAGATCTATAGAGATAGATCGAGAAAGCTTATTGGATTAAGCCAGAGTGTGTATATTGACAAGGTGTTGAAGCAGTTCAACATGCAAGATGCCAAGAAGGGTTTCTTGCCCATGTCACATGGCATTAGTCTTAGCAAGACTCAGAGTCCTTCGACTCCTGATGAGCGAAGATGCATGGATGGGATTCCGTATGCTTCGGTTGTTGGGTCCATCATGTATGCTATGGTATGTACTCGTCCCGATGTTAGCTTTGCTCTCAGTGTGGTGGGCAGATACCAGGCTGATCCAGGTGAGAGTCACTGGACAGCGGTTAAGAATATCCTTAAGTACTTGAGAAGGACTAAGGATATGTTCCTGGTTTATGGAGGTGAGGATGAGCTCGTTGTGAAGAGTTACACCGATGCTAGTTTCCAAACCGATAGGGATGATAGTCGATCGCAATCTGGGTTTGTGTTCATTCTGAACGGAGGAGCAGTGAGCTAGAGGAGTTCCAAGTAAGATACGGTAGCTGATTCTACAACAGAGGTTGGGTACATTGCGGCTTCTGAAGCTGCAAAAGAAGGTGTTTGGGTGAAGAATTTTATTTCTAATCTTGGTGTGGTTCAGAGCGCGTCCAATCCATTGGACCTCTATTGTGATAATAGTGGTGCTATCGCGCAAGTCAAGGAACCACGGAACCATCATAAAACCCAACACATACTCAGGTGTTCTAACCTTATTCGCGACATTGTCGAGAGAGGTGATGTAAACATATGCAAGGTACACAGGGATGCAAATGTTGCTGATCCATTGATGAAGCCTCTCCCACGGCCGAAGCATGAGGCGCACATGAGTTCCATGGGCATACGATGCCTAAATGATTGACTCTAGTGCAAGTGGGAGGCTATTGGAGATATGCCCTAGAGGTAATCATGTGATGATGATATTTCCCTATGTATTCACGAGTCTTTTGTATTGTCCTTGAACATCATCAATGATATGTATCAATAAGTATGTGACTTGTTTGTGGAACTATGTATTGTATGATGATCGTTCTAATGGTCCCTAGTTGATAAGGTTATGCGGACACATATCCTTGACTAGTATACGACCCAATTAATGACTATGTTTCACAAGTCATGTGCATGGAGATGCTAAACTGATAGTATGGACTCGGGGATGGAGATCACCGAGTCGGACAGACCCACTTTGAGACGCAGCGAGATATTGTCATCTGTTAGTCTCATGTACAATGTCTATACCATGTCCTAGACCTGAGGTCCTTGCATGTTCTCGGGATGAGGATCGACTCACTTAGGGTCTATCAAATGCTACCCCGTAACTGGGTAGTTATAAAGGTAGCTTTCGGGTGAGTTGTGAGACATGTCGCGAGACATGGCTGACCAAGATGGGATTTTCCCCTCCTATATGGAGAGATATTCTCCGGGCCATCTCGAGTGATCAGATTCAGAAAGCATGGCCATGCGACTTGGGTTAAGTGTTAACCCGGTTCAGGAATCTGTATCATGGTTTCGAGAAGAGAGGTCGAGCTACCACAAGGGTGACAAGTACTCGCCTTGAGCTCGACAACATATATCGTGAGGCAAAAGGAATGTTGCATATGACACATTGTCAAGGTTCGTCAAACGACTTTACGCACACATGGGAGTTGGCACGTTCTGCTAGGAGCCGCTACCAACTATCGACTTCAGTCGTGTCCATGTGTACGTGAACCTATAGGGTCGCACACTTAAGGGGCTGCAGCCCATTCGGATTGGATCCGAGTGGAAAATGGATGTAGACTCCTAGTGGGCTCAAGTGTTGAGCCCACCTCGGAGGTCTATATAAAGGGGAGTGGGCGCACCACTTAGGGTTGATCTTTTTCCACCCGTGATAGCCGCCGCCGCAACTCCCCACGCCCATGCCGCGCGACCGAACCTAGCAGTCCGCCGCCCGACGCTGCTCCCCGCACGTGTGGATACCTTGGAGGCATCGCATCTGCGGTGCTCGGACGAACCGTTCGAGGGATCTGCAAGGTACCATTCACGGGAGATCACCGTTCGTGGGTCTTCGCTGTTCGCGGGAGATCGGTGACGCAAGGAGGAGATGCCTCGGGAGATCAACTACACACATCACCAACTCTACTTCCACAGCGGTGACTGCACGTCTAGTGGTAAACCCGATCCCGTGATCTATTTCCAGCAGCATGATCTTGGGTGTGTGCTACTTGTAGCTTGCGTTGGTAATTCCCTGAAGGCGAAGGTAGATGCAGTACAGTAGAGATAAGTATTTCCCTCAGTTATGAAACCAAAGTTATCAATCCAGTAGGAGAATCACGCAACACCTCGTTAGCAGCACCAGCACACAAAACAACAAATCCTTGCACCCAACGCAAACAAGGGGTTGTAAATCCCTCGGCGGTAAATTGCAAGATTAAATTGTATGTGATAGATAGATAGATTGAAACAAAAATACAAAATAAAATAAATAAAGAAAAAGTGTAGCAAATATTTTTAGGGTTTTAGTATATGATTTAGATAGACCCGGGGGCCATAGTTTTCACTAGAGGCTTCTCTCAAGAAAATAGCATACGGTGGGTAAACAAATTACTGTTGGGCAATTGATAGAAAAGCAAATAATCATGACGATATGTAAGGCAATGATCATGTATATAGGCATCACGTCCAATACAAGTAGACTGACTCCTGCCTGCATCTACTACTATTACTCCACATATCGACCGCTATCCAGCATGCATCTAGTGTATTAAGTCCATGAAGAACGGAGTAACGCCTTAAGAACGATGACATGATGTAGACAAGATAAACTCACATATGAATAAACCCCATCTTTTTACCCTCAATAGCAATGATACATACGTGTCATGTCCCTTTCTGTCATTGGGATTGAGCACCGCAAGATCGAACCCATTATAAAGCACCTCTTCCCATGGCAAGATAAATCAATCTAGTTGGCCAAACCAAATCAATAGATCGGAGAAGAAATACGAGGCTATAATAATCATGCATAAAAGAGATCAGAAAAGACTCAAATAATATTCATGGATAATCTGATCATAAACTCACAATTCATCGGATCCCAACAAACACACCGCAAAAAGTGATTACATCGGATAGAACTCCAAGAACATCGAGGAGAACATTGTATTGAAGATAAAAAAGAGAGAAGAAGCCATCTAGCTACTAACAATGGACCCAAAGGTCTGTGGTAAACTACTCACGCATCATCGGAAGGGTAGCAAGGTTGATGTAGAGCCCCTCCGTGATCGATTCCCCCTCCGGCAGATTACCGGAGAAGGACCCTGTCGGGCCCATGGAACCCGGGGTATCCAGGCCCGTCTGCCTTTGGCCCAGGGCGCGACGCCTGGAGTGTGCCCGGCGGGCCGTCGCCACCAAGTGTCTCGCCATGCCCCCTCATGGGGCCCTAGCCTCCTGAGGCCCCCTCCTCAGGGAGTAGAAGGCAACGCTCCGCACCACCATAAACGGCCTCGCGAGGTCCCCTCACGAGGCGGCTTCCCGAGTCCCCTCACGAGGCGGCTTCCCGAGTGGCCTCACGAGGCGGCTTCCTGAGGTGGCCTTTCGAGGCCCCCTCCCGCAGGCGCTCGAGGAGAAGACCGTTCGGCGTGTCGCGCGGACTGGAGCCCATCACGTGGGTGACGCGCGCGGCGACGAGCAGCAGCAGAGGCCGCGCCAGCAGGCGCGGATGCAGATGGTTTCCTCTTTTGTGCTAGGGAAGCAGGGCCAGCTATCTACTCCCCAAAGCAACCCCAAAGGTTGCCCGATCGGTGAAGAAAGACCAAAACGGCGGGCGCGCAGGGCGGAGGTCATCACCGAGCCCACCGGCGCATCATGGATCATGCTTTGGCAGGCGAAGACCACCTTTAGTCAGGATAGCCTGAGCGCCTGTCCCCTTTCAAAACCGCCAAGTGTGGCAACCCTTCCCGCCTAAGTTTCGAGGGGGAAGAGGACCAAGGCGGCATAAAAGGGGCAGTGCGGCCACCGTAGAGGGAGATCGATCATCTTCGGGGGAGGATCCGTCATCTTCAACCTTGTACGCTGTGCCTTTGCCTGGGTAAACCGCTGTGCCTTTGCCCGTCTAACGCTAGCGCGCTCTCGCCGTAGTCTCGCCGTAGCGCTGCCGTGGTAGGGGAAGAAGTAGTGGAACGAGCTTACCCCAGTGTTCAAACCTTTGGGTCCCCGGAGCCCCACTTCCGACATTTGGCGCGCCAGGTAGGGGTGCGCTACTATCCCTCTGCTCGACCTTCAGCTCCACCAGTCCCATGGCGGACGCACGTCGCGAGCGCGCTGAGCGCAGGGCTGGCCGCGTGGCCCAGACGGAGCCGGTGGCCCGTGGCAATCGCCGCCGCCCTGACGCCGAGGCTGCCGCCGCCACCGACCCCGCTGCCCGCGAGCAGCAGGCCTCCTCCCTGCACCCCTCCGTGCGGGCGGACGGCCACGCCGCCACAGCCTCCTCCCTCGCCAACCGTGGGCCGCCGAACCCGCAGGCCGCGCTGCTCATGGCGCGCGAGCTACTCCGCTACCGTCCTGATGACGTCGGCGACGACGCCAGGCTTGGTCGCATCACCGAGCTCGTCAACGTCGCCGGGGACGCTACGGCGCCTTCTCACTCGCTCTGCCCTCCACCGTCTCGTGCTGGGGACCCGGCGTATGGCGCCCCCCCGCCGCCTCCTCTGCGTGACGAGCACGCCGGGCCCCAGCGCAGCGCGCGGGCTCGTGAGCCGTCCCGCGGCCCGTCTTCTCCGGACCACTGCGAGCCCAGCTGCCAGATCATCCGCTGCGTGCCCCCCGACGCACGAGTGCTCCTCGAGCGCCAGCGCTAGCGCCAGGACCAGGCCGTTCAAGACGTTGCAGCGGCCGGGCGTCAAAACCGCGCCGCCCTCGCTGGCGGCGTCCCCTCGAGCGGTGTGGGCTGCCGTGCCTTCACCCGCGAGTTGCGTCGCGTGGTCTGGCCCGCGAAGTTCAAGCCTGAGCTGCCTCCGCGCTACGACGGCACCCCCAACCCCACGGAGTTCCTCCAGCTCTACGCGCTGAGCGTCGAGGCGGCGAACAGCGATGACAAGGTCATGGCGAACTGGTTCCCCATGGCCCTCAAGGACGGCCCGCGCTCCTGGCTCATGAACCTCCCCGAGGCTTCCATCTCGTCGTGGGCCGAGCTCTGCAGCCAGTTCATCGCCAACTTCAAGGGCACACAGGACCGCTCCCTCACCATCAACGACCTGCGGCGCGTTCGACAGCGCCCAGATGAGACCCTCCGTAAGTAAATCCAGCGCTTCAGCCAGGTGCGCAACAAGATCCCGCGCGCTTCCGACGCGTCCGTCATCTCCGCGTTCTCCACCGGCGTCACGGACATCAAGATGCGCGAGACGCTCGCCATCAACGGTGAGCTCGACTCCGTGCTCGAGCTGCTCGACCTCGTCGACAAGTGCGCCAAGGCTGAAGAAGGCCGCCTCTTCGTCCACAACGACCCCGATGCGGCGCTCGACGGCACCAAGGCCAAGAGCAAGGACGTCAAGCGCAAAGGCCCTGCCGTGCTTGCGGCGGAGCCCGAGCAGAAGCGCGGCCGCGACCTCGACGAACCCAGGAAGGATAACCGGCCACTCTGCGCCTTTCACAATGTCCGCTCCCACAGCACCAAAGACTGTCATGAGCTCAAGCTGCTCCGCGACGAGCGCCAGAGCCGCCGAGACGACCGCAACGGCCGTGGCGCCGACCGCGGAGGTGGCCGCAGCGGCAACCGCTGGGACAGCCGCAACAATAACATCAACTACCGCCAGGGCTGGCGCGATCAGCCTCGTGAGGCCGCCTGGCGCGACCGGTCTCGTGAGGCGAATCCTCAGGCTAATGCCGCTCTCCCGCCGCTGCCTCGGCCTCCTCGGAGGAACGACGTCAACCAGCCTGACGAGGGCGCTGGGGGCTACCAGGAGCCTCGCGCGGTCGCCTGCATCCTTGGCGGGTCCCAAGCCCCCGCGTTCGTCCGCCACTTCAAGCAACTCTCTCGCGAGGTGTACGCCGCCCTCCCGAGGCCTGAGGTCACGCGGCCCCTCAAGTGGTCGCAGTACGCCATCACCTTCGACTCCAAGGACCACCCCAAGTCCACGGCCTCCACAGGCGCGCTCCCCATGTTGTGCACTCCCACCATCAGCAACGTCGCGGTCACCAAGACCCTCATCGACGGAGGTGCCGGCCTCAACGTGCTCTCCA
The DNA here is from genome assembly GCA_039707655.1 of Elymus sibiricus. NCBI lineage: Eukaryota > Viridiplantae > Streptophyta > Magnoliopsida > Poales > Poaceae > Elymus > Elymus sibiricus. Next base: position 163,647,687 of record CM077664.1, read on the forward strand.
TCGAAACCTTCGAGACGCTCCAGGTGCCCTACGACCAGCTGATGCCGACCAGGCCTTTCTCCGGAGTGACTGATGGCTCCACCATTCTGCTGGGGCAGGTGCACCTCCCCGTCACCTTCGGCACCCGCAAGAACTACCACACCGAGCTCATCGACTTCGACGTGGCGCACATCGGCCTGCCCTACAATGCCATCTTGGGCTACCCAGCTCTCACCAAGTTCATGGCGGCCACTCATCACGCCTACAACGTCCTCAAGATGCCCGGCTGCAGCGACATCATCACCGTCGCCTGCGACGAAAAGGACGCGGCCAGCACCCTCGAGCGCGCCTACAAGGCTGCCGCTGTCGTGCACCCAGCCGACGAGGACGCGGCCGAGCCTTCCGAGGCCGCGCCGGCGAAGAAGAAGCAGCTGTTTTCTCAGGACCGCGCCGAGACGAAGAAGGTGTCGGTGGATGGCAGCGGCTCCGGCCCCGCCTTCACCATCGGCACGGGCCTCCCTCTTGCATAGGAAAGCGCGCTCGTCACCTTCCTTCGGGCAAACTCGGATGTTTTTGCCTGGAAAGCATCCGACTTGTCCGGTGTGCCGAGGGAGGTGATCGAGCACCACTTAGCGGTGTGCCCCAATGCACGCCCGGTCAAGCAGAAAGCGCGGCGCCAGGCGCCAGAGAAGCAAGAGTTCATCGTCAGTGAAGTTCAGAAGCTCCAAGAAGCCGGAGTTGTTCGTGAGGTGCGCCATCCTGAATGGCTCGCCAACCCAGTCGTCGTCCCCAAGAAAGGCGGCAAGGAGCGCGTGTGCGTCGACTTCACCAGCCTCAACAAGTCCTGCCCTCGTGACCCCTTCCAGCTGCCGCGAGGCGGTCAGGGCGTTGGTCCCACCGTCGGCGGCACGTGCATGCCCTTCAGGCTGAGGAACGCCGGCGCCTCTTTCCAGAGGCTGGCGCCCTTCGCACCAGGGCCTCGTGAGCCTCCCACTCTTCGCGAGCTCCCAGCGCCTCGCGAGCCCCCTGGCTCCGAAGGAGCAGACTCCCTTGGCGCGCCGCGCCGAGTGGTCTGACGTCACTACAGTGCGGTCCTGCCGGGCGCGCCCGGCGCGTCGCCCCGCGCGACCCGCACTCCTTCCCGCCGTGCCTCTCGAGCTTCGCTCCCGGAACCTTATCCTTTTGGTCGTGTAATGGATTTTTCTGACTTTTACTTTGATGAATTATATTACCTACTCAATTGCCTGCTAATTTCTATGATAAATTCGACGCCGCCCGAGAGCGCCTCACGCTCGCGACCCCTCCCCTGACCAATCCCGTGAGCGGGGGCTAGGCACGGTGCCTGTGCTCGGGTCCGTCCCTGCAGCGCTGCCAAATCCATGCGACTGAGCTCTGGCTCGCGGGCCTGCTCCCGCGCACGTCACCTCACCAAGGTCCTTGGTGCCTTATCTCCTCACGCAACAGCCACGGGTGAGTTAGCAAGCGCGTGCCGCTCCCCCTATCATGAGATTTTTCGACATACAGCACTTCAGGAGTCGAGCTGCGCGAAGGCCTCGCAGGCAGCCTCTCACGAGCCGGCCACGCGAGGCGAAGACGCTTCGAACACCGGGCCTCATGAGCACGCCTCGCGAGCTGCGTGAGCCGCTTTGGAGTTCCCAATCGCATCATCACCGACAATGGCTCCCAGTTCACGAGCGGCCTCTTCAAGTCCTACTGCGCCAGCCTCGGCACGCAGATCTGCTACGCCTCGGTGGCGCACCCGCGAAGCAATGGTCAGGCCAAGCGCGCCAATGCCGAGGTTCTCAAGGGCCTCAAGACAAGGAGCTTCAAGAAGAAACTTGAGGCTTGCGGCAAGGGCTGGCTCGACGAGCTGCAGTCCGTGCTGTCGTCCATCCGCACGACGGCAAGCAAGCCCACTGGCGAGACGTCGTTCTTCCTCGTCTATGGCGCTGAGGCGGTCCTCCCACTGGGGCTTAAGCACGGCTCCCCGCGAGTCCTTGCCTTCGACGAGGCGCATCAGGATGGATCGCGGGAGACCGATCTGCTGCTCCTCGAGGAGGGCCGCTGTCAGGCCACCCTTCGTGCCGTGAGGTACCAGCAGGCCTTGCGTCGCTACCACAGTCGCCACATCCGCCCTCGCACTCTCGAGGTCGGCGACCACGTCCTGCGCAGGATCCTCTCCAGAGAGGGACTTCACAAACTCTCACCTATGTGGGAAGGCCCTTTCAGGGTTACTCATGTCTCCAGGCCCGGCTCAGCCCGGCTGGAGACGGAGGACAGAGTTCCTGTGCCTAACGCCTGGAACATCCAACACCTTCGCAAGTTCTACGCATGACCCTCACGCGTACGAGCGAAACGGGGCTGTACACGCCCCGGAGTCTCTCATTGCGTTCGCCTGATGGGCCCGCGAGAGCTCCCGCCCACGTCTCAGTGGAAGCCCCATGCTCCGCGCTGGCGGAACGATCGAACCGCGATCATGCCCACGCCTAGTGGAAGCCCCATGCTCCGTGCTGGCGGAACGATCGAACCGCGGTCATGCCCATGCCTAGTGGAAGCCCCATGCTCCGCGCTGGCGGAACAATCACTTGAGGGCGCCCCACGAGCTGCACCAACCTCATGCTGATCCGTGCCGAACATGGCAATCATGTCTCTTTTTGGTTGTGTAACGAACTTATTACTACGTTTCAGTAAAACTCTATTTCCTAAGATATCTAATGTATTGCTAAGTTGCTTGCCTCACGAGCTGTGCACGCTCGCGACCTTACCTCATGAGCCTCACGCGAGTGGGGGCTGGACACGGTGCATGTGCTCGGGTCAGTCCCAGCAGCACTGAAAAACCCAAGCAACCGGGCTCTGGCTCGCGGGCCTGCCCCGTACACGGCACCCCACCAAGGTCCTTGGTGTCCTGTCTCCTCGCGTAATACCTATGAGCGAATCGACGAGCGCACACTGTCGTTGAATGCTCTGCGTGCAGCTATTTCAGGAGCAGGTCCCTGGAAGGATCTCGCGAGGTAGCACCCTCAGGACCTCAGGAGGCCAACAGGCACCACCTTGGGGGCTAACCCTTGGCGGCCGTTCCAGCAGGAGACCTCGCGAGCGGAGCCCTCACAAGACATGCCCTGCGAGAGGCGGCCCACCATGCTACCTCCTGGAGGGATAAGTCTCCCGCCTCGCGAGCCACCCTCGCCGTCTTGCGAGCCTTTCCCTCTGACGGCCTCACGATCGTCCGTGTTCCTCTTGGCGCAAGCCGCTTGTGCGTTAAAGGCGGGCTCCCTGAGCACCGCGCCTCAGGGACCATCACTAGCTCCCGGTGCCCCTCGCCTCCTGGCCTTGTCCAGGCATCGCGACCGGACATACCAGCGACGGCTGAGGCCCGCTCGGGGGCTGGGTCCTGACGGCGTAGAGCGCTGAGGCGAGCAAAGAAAAAAAACCAGCCTCACGGGAGGACTTCGGGAGAGAATGCATGCAACCCCACGTCACAAAAGTATTAAGTTCAACACAAGAAGATACTGTTTCACACCCCCGCGGGGTTTACATCGGTTCAATGCAGGAGAACGAAAAGAAAGAAAGGCCTAGGCGAGTGCGGCCCCGTCACCGTGCGCACGGTGTCCCGGCTCCGGAGTCGTCGTCGCGCGCGCCTAGTCGGAGTCCTCATCCTCGCTCTTGACGCGGGGGGAGCCGCCGTCGCCTCCGCCCCCGCCGGAGGGGGCGACACCGTCGGAGGAGTCGTCCTCGCTGGAGGAGCCGCTGTAGCTGTCCTCACTCTCCGCGCAGCACGCCAGGTGGCTACCGGAGAGCTCGAAGATCTTCACGAAGAGCGTGGCGGCCCCGTCGTACTTGAACTGGAGGACGTGCCCCCGCTTCAGGCCACGGGCGAGGGCGAACGACTTCCACCCCTGCCTCGGGAACATGAAGCCCGAGGCGGTAAGCTCCGTCGCCACCCAGGAGGGGCCGTTGCAGCAACCGTCGGCCTGCACCCACAGGCCCAAGGGCGCGCGGTCCACCATCGCCGCCGCGAAGGAGTCCGGGAGCCGGAGCCAGGTGCAGGGGATGCGGTGCATGTTCACGATGAACTCGTGTGCCGCCTCCGCCGAGTGGCTCCCCGCCTGGGGCGGAAGCGCAGCCGCTCCGACGTGGCCGCCTTGGCCTTGCGCGCCTCGCCCGCCGCGCCCACGGGCGGCGCCCCTTCCGCGACTATTGGGCCCGGCTCCGGCGGCCGTCGAGGATCGACCACGCCCCCGGGGCGGGACCTGCGATGCGGCGGCGGAGGCACGGCTGCGCCCTCGTCCTCTCGCCATCTCTTCGGCAGTCTAACAAGGAGACGAGGAAGCTGGAGGAAGGAGAAGATGAGTGGGGGCTCCGGCTCTCCCTTCCCCCTTTTTATCTCGGCGCGGGACTCCCCTCGTCGCTCCGCATTCTCCGGCACCAAGATTTATGTCAGCGCGGCAGTTCCCGAGGCGTCGTGGAGAAGTGGGGGCGTCGCCCGTCACATCGTGTGCCACGTGTCACGCCTGGCCGCAGGCGGTTAGGGCCCGTGCCGTTTCGCCCCTCCATAGGCGGGAACGTGCGCGCCGCGGGCTTGGGGACTACTGTCAGGCCCATGGAACCCGGGGTATCCAGGCCCATTTGCCTTTGGCCCAGGGCGCGACGCCTGGAGTGTGCCCGGCGGGCCGTCGCCACCAAGTGTCTCACCATGCCCCCTCATGGGGCCCTAGCCTCCTGAGGCCCCCTCCTCAGGGAGTAGCAGGCAACGCTCAGCACCACCATAAACGGCCTCGCGAGGTCCCCTCACGAGGCGGCTTTCCGAGTCCCCTCACGAGGCGGCTTCCCGAGTCCCCTCACGAGGCGGCTTCCCGAGAGACCTCACGAGGCGGCTTCCCGAGGTGGCCTTCCGAGGCCCCCTCCCGCAGGCGCTCGAGGAGAAGACCGTTCGGCGTGTCGCGCGGACTGGAGCCCATCACGTGGGTGACCCGCGCGGCGACGAGCAGCGGCAGAGGCCGCGCCAGCAGGCGTGGATGCAGATGGTTTCCTCTTTTGTGCTAGGGAAGCAGGGCCAGCTATCTACTCCCCAAAGCAACCCCAAAGGTTGCCCGATCGGCGAAGAAAGACCAAGACGGCGGGCGTGCAGGGCGGAGGTCATCACCGAGCCCACCGGCGCGTCATCGATCATGCTTTCGCAGGCGAAGACCACCTTTAGTCAGGATAGCCTGAGCGCCTGTCCCCTTTCAAAACCGCCAAGTGTGGCAACCCTTCCCGCCTAAGTTTCGAGGGGGAAGAGGACCAAGGCGGCATAAAAGGGGCAGTGCAGCCATCGTAGAGGGAGATCGATCATCTTCGGGGGAGGATCCATCATCTTCAACCTTGTACGCAAGAACTCTCTCATCCACGATAATCTCAACCACAAAGCTGGAGTAGGGTCTTACACCGCAAGGTGGCCCGAACCTGGGTAAACCGCTGTGCCTTTGCCCGTCCTATGCTAGCGCGCTCTCGTCGTAGCGCTGCCGTGGTAGGGGAAGAAGTAGTGGAACGAGCTCACCCCAGTGTTCGAACCTTTGGGTCCCCGAAGCCCCACTTCCGACAGACCCCAGATGGGATCTCTCGAGAACAAAAGCTTGCGGCGGCGGAAAAAGTATTTCATGGACTCCCGTGAGGGTTTCTGATTTTTTTGGGAAATTATAGTGGTGGACTTAGGTCAAACGGAGCTGAGGTGGGCCCACAAGGCACCAGGGCGCGCCTGCCCCCCCCCCCCAGGCGCGCCCTGGTGGCTCGTGGCCACCTCCTCTAGCGTCTGGTCTTCTCCCGAAGCTTCTAGTGTTGTATATGTCTAGAAAAAAATCTCCAAAAAGTTTCGTGGCATTTGGACTTCATTTGGTATTGATATTCTGTAAAACAAAAACAGGGCAGAAAACAGCAACTGGCATTGGGCACTAAGTTAATAGGTTAGTCTCCAAAAATGATATATAATTGTTGTAAATGCATATAAAAACATCCAAGATTGATAATATAACAGCATGGAACAATTAAAAATTATAGATACGTTGGAGACGTATCAGCATCCCCAAGCTTAATTCCTGCTCATCCTCGAGTAGGTAAATGATAAAAACAGAATTTTTGACGTGGAATGCAGCCTATCATATTCATCATATATTCTTTTCCTTTGTAGCATGGACATTGGACTTGAATGATTCAAAGCAATAGTCTATAATTTGACATGAAGATATAAATACTCAAGCATGCTAACAAGCAATCATGTCTTTCAAAATATCAACGCTAAAGAAAGTTATCCCTAGCCCATTATGCTCAATCATTGATCCATTCATGAAACACACTCAAATATTAGCTACATCCAATGCACAAGTATGACAATAGTGCTCTCTAGTTGGTGCTTTATAAGATAAGTTGGAGACTCAAAATAAAAATAAAAATTGCATAAAGTAAATAGATAGGCCCTTCGCAGAGGGAAGCAGAGATTTGTCAAATGTGCCAGAGCTCAAAGCTTAAATTAAAGAGATAAAAATATTTTGAGAGGCATGCTTTTCCTGTCAACGAAAACGATCGAGAATTCCCAATATCTTCCATGCTAGACACATCATAGGCGGTTCCCAAACAGAAAGTAAAGTTTATTTCCTTTCCACCATTCTTTCACAATCCATGGCTAGCCATATCCACGGGTGCCCTACATACCATCACTTTCCAAGGAATTTTGTTGTTATTGATTTTGATTTCATTGTGGGACTGGGCATCCCTATTACGAGCCACTCTCTCGTGCAATGACAAGTGAATATACACTCATTGTGAGAATAACACACCTATCATGGAAAATATTGGCCACCCCCTGCCGCTTCATGAGCGGTACGGGCACACAAAACAGAAAATTCTTTTGAAAATTAGAGTTGGCACACGCAAATTTACTTGGAACGGCATTAGTGGACTCATTTGGCACAACTTGCATTTAAGGAGTTTGGATGCACAAGCAGTATTTCCGCTTAGTACAAATGAAGGCTAGCAAAAGATTGAGAAGCAACCAACCAAAAAAACGAAAACGGTCATAAACATGCATTGAACATAACTAACACCAAATAATGCACCATAAGTAGGATATAATTTCTTTGCATAACTATTGACTTAACGTGCATGCATAGGGAATCACAAACCTTAACACTAATATTCTTACTAAATCACAATTACTCACTAACATGACTCACATATTATCATTTCCATATCGCAAAACTATTGCAAGGAATCACACTTATCATATCCAATGATCTATATGAAAGCTTTTATTATATCCCTCTTGAATATTCATCACTTTGGGACCAAATTCATATCTTATGCAAATTACCGTTACTTTCATCAACTCTCAAAAAGATATAAGTGAAGCATGAGAGGGCAAATATTTGTTCAGAATTTCAATCTTGTCAACTCTCAAAATAATATAAGTAAAGCATGAGAGTTTATTTCTTCAAAATCTAGCCACCACCGTGCTCAAAAAGATTTAAGTGAAGCACTATAGCAACTGCCTAGCTCAAAAAAATTTAAGTGAAGCACATAGAGTATTCTAACAAATTATGATGAACGTGTGGCTCTCTCAAAATAGGTGTGTTCAGCAAGGATGATTGTGACAAACTAAAAATCAAACAAATCAAAACTCATATAATACACGACGCTCCAAGCAAAACACATATCATATGACGAATAAAAATATAACTCCAAGTAAAATTACCGATGGTTGGTAGAAGAAAGAGGGGATGCCTTCCGGGGCATCCCCAAGCTTAGACGCTTGAGTCTTCCTTGAATATTACCTTGGGGTGCCTCGGGCATCCCCAAGCTTAGGCTCTTGCTACTCCTTATTCCTTCATCCATCGTGATCTCACCCAAAACTTGAAAACTTCAATCACACAAAACTCAACAAAACCTTCGTGAGATCTGTTAGTATAACAAAACAAATCACTACTTTAAGTACTGTTGCAAACCCAATCATATTTTATTTTTGCATTATACCTACTGTATTCTAACTTCTCCATGTCTTATACCCCCCGATACAATCCATAGTTTCATCAAAACAAGCAAGCAACACATCAAAAACAGAATCTGTCAAAAACAGAACAGTCTGTAGCAATCTATTTAAAAGAAATACTTCTGTAACTCCAAAAATTCTGAAAAAGTAGGACAACGTGGGTAATTCATATACCAATACCGTGTAAAAATTTCAGATTTTTCTGACACTCCAATACACAAACAAAATTCCAGCACTGGACGCAAAACTTTCTGTTTTCCAAACAGCATCAATTATACTATCTCCCAAATCATCCCAAAAGGTTTTACTTGGCACAATCACTAATTAAAAACATAAAAACTCAATCATTACAGTAGCATGAAAGTGAAAACACACAATAACAGAAACAAATAATAAAAATTTATTTTATTCATTGGGTTGCCTCCCAACAAGCGCTATTGTTTTATGCCCCTAGCTAGGCATAATGCATAGTTTCAAGTATTGTCATCTTTGGTTTCCAACTCCTCAATCACACATCCCTTTTTTCTAATAGATTTAACATAGGTGTTCCTCACCATCACAGTTCTAGGCACAAAATCAAGAATTTTACTTTTGTGAATTGGTTCCTTAATTATATCAATAAAATAGGGGTGCACGCTAATCATTTTAAGATCCTCATTTCCCTTACTAGAAGTAGCACCATTGGTCTTAGGAACATATATAAACTTGCAATTCTTGCTAGGAGTAGTTTTTTCAAGAGTTTTAGCAGAAGAAAAAGCGGAACCCAAATTGTTAATAATTTCTTCCAACCGATCGATCCTAGCGGGACTTTGTTCCATCCTTTCATTAATTATTGGTTCTTTCTCTTTTAGCATCTTAAGAGTAATCCCTACCTTTGATCCAAACTGAGTAACATGGTTATGAATCTTTTTATCTAAATTTTCAATATGCTCAACGGTAGGCATTTTATTTTCAATAGCATCTAACCTTTGCATAACATGTTCCAAGGTCAAAGTTGTTTCATTAATAGTAATAGGTGGTGATCCCACTAAATTTCCCATAGCATTAAAAGCATCCGTAGAGGGACACATCAAGAAATTCCCTCCAGTAATACTATCAAGCACAAATCTATACCAAGTAGTAATGCCCACATAAAAATTGCGAAGAAGGATGGTAGAAGATTGCTTACGAGTTGATCTATTACGAGCATCACAAATCCTATACCAAGCATCTTTTAAATTATCTCCTCCCCTTTGTTTAAAATTAAGCACTTCATTTTCAGGGGTAAAAGTAACGAGCGAAGAACTAGCCATAGCGATAAAACGAGCAAGCAATCAAGCAAACAAGAAAAAGGTAAACAAAAAATATTTTTGTATTTTTGTAAAAACTTTTTAGAAGTGGGTGAGATGAAAACGAGAGGCAAATGCAAATAAAGTAAATGCAAGGAGATGAGAGTTTTATGCGTAGGTACTTGATAGATGTTGATGATGTCTCCCCGGCAACGGCGCCAGAAATTCTTCCTGCTACTTGTAGCTTGCGTTGGTAATTCCCTGAAGAGGAAGGGAGATGCAGTACAGTAGAGATAAGTATTTCCCTCAGTTATGAAACCAAGGTTATCAATCCAGTAGGAGAATCACGCAACACCTCGTTAGCAGCACCTGCACACAAAACAACAAATCCTTGCACCCAACGCAAACAAGGGGTTGTCAATCCCCCGACGGTAAATTGCAAGATTAAATTGTATGTGATAGATAGATAGATTGAAACAAAAATATAAAATAAAATAAATAAAGAAAAAGTGCAGCAAATATTTTTAGGGTTTTAGTATATGATTTAGATAGACCCGGGGGCCATAGTTTTCACTAGAGGCTTCTCTCAAGAAAATAGCATACGGTGGGTAAACAAATTACTGTTGGGCAATTGATAGAAAAGCAAATAATCATGACGATATCCAAGGCAATGATCATGTATATAGGCATCATGTCCAATACAAGTAGACCGACTCCTGCCTGCATCTACTACTATTACACAACACATCAACCGCTATCCAGCATGCATCTAGTGTATTAAGTCCATGAAGAACGGAGTAACGCCTTAAGAACGATGACATGATGTAGACAAGATAAACTCATGTATGAATAAACCCCATATTTTTACCCTTAATAGCAACGATACATATGTGTCATGTCCCTTTCTGACACTGGGATTGAGCACCGCAAGATCGAACCCATTACAAAGCACCTCTTCCCATGGCAAGATAAATCAATCTAGTTGGCCAAACCAAATCAATAGATCGGAGAAGAAATACGAGGCTATAATAATCATTCATAAAAGAGATCAGAAAAGACTCAAATAATATTCATGGATAATCTAATCATAAACTCACAATTCATCGGATCCCAACAAACACACCGCAAAAAGTGATTACATCGGATAGAACTCCAAGAACATCGAGGAGAACATTTTATTGAAGATCAAAAAGAGAGAAGAAGCCATCTAGCTACTAACTATGGACCCGAAGGTCTGTGGTAAACTACTCACGCATCATCGGAAGGGCAGCAAGGTTGATGTAGAGCCCCTCCGTGATCGATTCCCCCTCCGACAGATTACCGGATAAGGACCCCAGATGGGATCTCTCAAGAACAGAAGCTTGCGGCGGCGGAAAAAGTATTTCGTGGACTCCCCCTGAGGGTTTCTGATTTTTTGGGAAATTATAGTGGTGGAATTAGGTCAAACGGAGCTGAGGTGGGCCCACGAGGCACCAGGGCGCCCCCCCCCAGGAGCGCCCTGGTGGATCGTGGCCACCTCCTCTGGCGTCTGGTCTTCTCCCGAAGCTTCTAGTGTTGTATATGTCCAGAAAAAAATCTCCAAAAAGTTTCGTGGCATTTGGACTTCATTTGGTATTGATATTCTGTAAAACAAAAACAGGGCAGAAAACAGCAACTGGCACTGGGCACTAAGTTAATAGGTTAGTCTCCAAAAATGATATATAATTGCTGTAAATGCATATAAAAACATCCAAGATTGATAATATAACAGCATGGAACAATCAAAAATTATAGATACATTGGAGACGTATCAGTGTACGGTAGAAATTTTATTTGGCGCTAGCGTAGTGTATCGCATGTTCCAACAGGAACCACATCACACTCCAAGGTGTCTTCATATGCGCCAATTTTGAAGGACACTTGAACGGTGTGCTCCACTTGAATGGTGCCGGAGTCGCTTAACCATTGTACCTTGTAGGGGCGAGGGTGCTTCTTCTTGAGCAATTGTAGCTTGGAACATAGCTGTTCGCTTGCCAAATTGTGGCAACTGCCGCCGTCGATGATGACCTTGACGGAACGTCCTTGAATACCAGCTTTGGTATGGAAGATGTGGTAACGTTGGTCTTCGTCTTGTCGTTGTTGAAGTGTCAAGATCTTGGAGACAACAAGAGCGGGGCTCGAATCATTGTCACAAAAGACTTGATCGTCTTCATCTTCATTCACTTGTCGGTGTATGGCCACGTGCTCAAGTGCTTCCATTTCTTCTTCGCTCATGGAGTCGTAGGTGCCGTCATCATTGGCGATCATGGTGCGCCGTGTGGGGCACTCAAATGACTTGTGGCCTCTGCCTTTGCAAGTAAAGCATTGGATGGCACTTGTCTTGGTTGTAGCATCCGGCGGATGAGTTGAGGATGGAGGCCTTGTCTTGGATGTACTTGTAGTAGGACGACTCGAAGATGTCAAAGGTTGCTTGGAGCTTGACTTGTCGCCGGTACTTGGTGTAGCTCGAGTCGTAGTAGGAGGTGTCGTAGTCGTTGAAGCTTGGGTGTATGAGCCGTAGGTCTTGGAAGAGTACTTGGAGTACTTGTAGTCCTCTTGTACTTGTCGCTCCACTTTGGTGGCTTGATGCACTAGCTCGAGGAGGTTGGAGTACGGTTGGAAGTCCGCAATTTTCTTGATTGGATGGTTGAGGCCATTCAAGAAACGCGCCATAGTTTGTTCATCATCTTCCTTGACGTTGGCTCGTATCATGGCAATCTCCATTTCTTGGTAGTATTCTTCAACCGACTTGGTGCCTTGCTTGAGGAGTTGTAGCTTCTTGAAGAGGTCGCGGCTATAGTGTGTAGGCACAAAACGAGCTCTCATGACATCCTTCATTTGAGTCCAAGTCATGATAGGTGGTTCGCCTTTTTCTTGACGACGCTCGACGACTTGCTCCCACCAAATGAGAACATAGTCTTGGAACTCTAGCGATGCCATGGTTACCTTCTCTTCCTCGTCATAGTTGTGTAGACGGAATATCTTGTCCACCTTTAAGGCCCATGACAGGTAGTCTTCGGGATCGGTGCTTCCAGAGAACTTGGGCATTGCTACTTGTGAACTGCGTTGGGATTTCCCTGAAGAGGAGAGGATGATGCAGTACAGTAGAGATAAGTATTTCCCTCAGTTAAGAACCAAGGTTATCAATTCAGTAGGAGAACCACACAGAACCTTGTTAGCAGCACCTACACACACAAAAGCAAATACTTGCACCCAATGCAAACAAGAGGGTTGTCAATCCCCTTGGCGGTTACTTGCAAGGATTAATTCTGATAGTGATAGATAGGAAAGTAAATTGCAAAACAAAAGAAAGGAAATAAAATTGCAGCAAGGTATTTTTGGATTTTGATATATGATAAAAGTAGACCCGGGGGCCATAGTTTTCACTAGAGGCTTCTCTCTCAAACGCATAGCATACGGTGGGTAAACAAATTACTGTTGGGCAATTGATAGAAAAGCACATAGTTATGACGATATTCAAGGCAATGATCATGTATATAGGCATCACGTCCGAGACAAGTAGACCTACTCCTGCCTTCATCTACTACTATTACTCCACCCATCGACCGCTATCCAGCATGCATCTAGGGTATTAAGTTAATGAAAATAGAGTAACGCCTTAAGCAAGATGACATGATGTAGACAAAGTAAACTCAAGCAATATGATTAAACCCCGTCTTTTTATCCTTAATGGCAACAATACAAATATGTGTCTTGTCCCTTTCTGTCACTGGGATATAGAACACCGCAAGATTGAACCCATCACAAAGCACCTCTCCCATTGCAAGATAAATCAATCTAGTTGGCCAAACCAAACGGATAGATCGGAGAGAAATACAAAGCTATAACAATCATGCATAAATAAGTTTAAAAAAGACTCAAATATTTCTCATGAATAATCTGATCATAAACCCACAATTCATCGGATCCCAACAAACACACCGCAAAAGAAGATTACATCGAATAGAACTCCAAGGAGATCGAGGAGAACATTGTACTAAAGATCAAAGAGAGAGAAGAAGCCATCTAGCTACTAGCTATGGACCCGTAGGTCTAGGGTAAACTACTCACACATCATCGGAAGGGCAGCAAGGTTGATGTAGAAGCCCTCCGTGATCGATTCCCCCTCCGACAGAGTACCGGAAAAGGCCTCCAGATGGGATCACGGAAGAACAAAGGCTTGCAGCGGTGGAAAAGTTATTCGAGGTGGCTCTCTATTGGTTTCCCAATATTTGAGAATTTATAGAAGTGGAATTAGGTCAAACGGAGCCACGAGGGGCCCACAAGGCATCAGGGCGCCCCCCTAGGGCCGCGCCCTGTTGCCTTGTCATCTCCTCGTGAGGCTTCTGGCCTCCTCCCGAAGCTTCCAAGGTCTTTTTTCGTCCAGAAAAAAATCGTCAAAAAGTTTCGTGGCATTTGGACTTGGTTTGGTACTGATTTCCTGAAAAACCAAAAACAAGTAGAAAACAGCAACTAGCACTGGGCACTAGGTTAATAGGTAGTCCCAAAAAATGATATAAAATAGCGTATTATTGCATATAAACATCCAAGATTGATACTATAATAGCATGGAACAATAAAAAACTATAGATACATTGGAGACGTATCAGGCATGTTGAACTTGAGCTTGTCATAGCGTTGTTCATCATGATGCCGATGTTGTCGTCGCTCTTATCTTGGAGGTGGGTCGTCATCCTCATTCTCGTCTTGATCTACACGGTTGACTCGACGTTGGGGACGAGATACTCTTGCCCGGTCCCTCCTTTCTTGATTTTCCTCAAGGTGTGCGGCTTCTTCTTGGTAACCCACCTCTTCTTCTTCACGCACACAACGGTTATTCTCGTCGAGGGCACGAGTGGCTTCTCGAAGGGCATGTTGTGCTTCGAGAGCTTGTTACTCACGATGTTGTTGATCTTGCCAAAGTGGATCGTCGTCTTGCGTGTCTCGTTGTTGACGTCGTGGAACTTGCTCTTGGTGCATGGCATCTTGAGCTTGATGACGTTGTCGCTCTCGCTCTCGAAGGCGGTCTTGCAAACCATAGCCATGTAATGGATTTTGTGAAGCTTGATGGTGGTCTCGAAGATTATGACGAGCTCATGGAAGACTTGCATCTGATGATGAATCCAAAGAATGACACCGTGACCGGGTTCTCCTTGACGAAGACGAAGTGGAGGAAGCGCGGTCAATCATCATGGCACGAAATTCTTCCATTTGGGTAGTAAGCTTGGCGTCGAGGTAGTCTCTTGTTCGCGCTTCGGAGTGATGCAAGTCATTGGCGAGTTGTTCAATGCGGTCGCACAAAGCTTCATTCTCTTGATGCAAGGCTTGTTGTACCCCAAAGAGATGGCTCTTGGATACGTACTCGTTCGGTGCGTCGTGCTCGTCGAAGAGAGGATTTGAAGATGTGCTCGGCCTATCCATCATGATCAAGTAGAAGTGAGTAGGAAATGAGAGAACAAAACCAAAGTTACCTTTTTCGAAGATTGGGGATGTATTGAGTATCACTCAATGTAGTGCTATGATAGTAGAATTGGTACCGGGTTTGTTTCTCACACCTACACAAGTAAAGCTTATGGAGTAGCTTGGTTAGGATGGTGGCACAAAATTTCTGCAATTGCTAGCAAGATATCAATAATGTTGAAAAGGATTCACAAGTTCGCAAGTTAAGCAAGTAGACCAATAGCAATGAGTGGCACACGAAAACACACGCACGAATAGATAAATGAGGTCGTGCAACCAAGGAATGAGCACAAAATGTGGATTCCATGGAAAACGCTCGTGTTGCACAACACTAGAGAGACGCTAGCATGATTGCTCCACAGGCAGATACGAACTTGTGCACAGCCTATTAGAGGCAAAACGTATCGAGTTTCTATCTCAATTATGCTATGTATGTATGATTCCCGGTGATCTCGGTTGCGATGATCTAAGATGATCAAGTATGATATGTAATGTGGCGATGCTATGGCTATTGCTTACAAGCTTGTTGTTTCTCTTTCTCTCTTTGCTTAAAAGCTTCTCTTTCTTTTGATATTTTTCTTTGGCCACTTATGCAAAATGCTCTTACGAAGATAGCAATGATGTATATGCGAGAACAATTGTTGACACAAGAGATGATACGATGATATATGCACGCTATGATAGCTATGCGGAATGTGTATCACTAAAGTGCACAAGTAGCGTTGCCCGACAATACTCAAATGGCTAGTCCCGTAGGAAAGTGATGCAAAAGAGGGCCTTTGGGTTAACAATGCAATGGCAAGGAATGAACAAGTTGTCGTCGAGGTTACCGTCCTTGCTTATGGTTATGGTGTCACAATGATGAAGTGATCGTTTTCGATCTCGAGTCCATGGCGAAGTTGAGTGGTGGTGATGTCGATGACGAACCGTCCCTAAGTAGACAAAACACGTTAGGAAACGGGAACCGCGAACTCAAATTCTCAAGTGGAAAACTTGTGGTGGTTGCGGAAGTTGGTGGTGGAGTTGCACTATTTGTGGTATGGGTTGGCGGAAGGATGTGGGCAAAACGAGAAAAAATGGTCAAAAATGAGACAAGGTGGAGCTGCGGGCTACCAGGCGCCGGATGTCCGGGCGTCGGGCCGGATGTCCGGGCTCCCAAATCCGCGGATGAACTCGATGAACAACGAGGGGAAAAAGAAATTTGGGGCAAAATTCAGAGGATTTTGTGGATGGAATTGATGGAGATGGTGGGTAAAAGCTAGATCCACTTGAAACACGTCGAATCCATGGATTAAAATCAACAAAACATCATCAAACCAACAAATCACAAAAAAAAATTGGTATGGCTATTTTTGCGGGGAATTTTCGAAATTGGGCAAAACAAACAAAATTGGGGCTAGAAAGTGGAGGGAAAGACTCCAAAGTGTGAATCAAACATGGCTCTGATCCAAGATGATGTAGGGTGGAACCCTATGGTGATGATCTTTTCACACTTGGAGGGGGGAAAGGGAAGAACCAACAAGAACAACAAGAGAAATCACTCAAACAAACCCAAATCACACATCCACTAGGATAGCATACACAAGAACCACAAGTATACAAGAGCAATCCAAGGAAACAAGCACAAAGGTAAGGTTCTTCTCACTCCAAAGGAGGTGAGGTCTTGATGATCTATGAGATCTTTCTCCCTTAGGAGGTCTTGATGACCCTATGATGGGGATCCTTCTTCCGAAAGAGGTCTTGATTCCCCAAGAGGAAATACAAGGAGCAAAGCTCACTCAAATGTCTCACTATACTTTGCTAACCCTAGCTAGGAGGAGGGGGGTGTTTATATAGGAGTCCACGAAGTGGGAGGGGAGAAGAGGGTGTTACATGGGCCTCTGGCCCAGCTGTGCACTCGCAGGTGTCGGATGTCCAGGCTGGGGGCCGGATGTCCGGCGGCTCACGTCGGGCCGGATGTCCGAGACTGGGGCCGGATGTCTGACCTGGCTTCGCTCCAGGTTCTGTTGCCTTTGGCCAGATATCCGGGAGGGGACCAGATGTCCGGGCTGGTCGGGCCGGATGTCCAGCTCCTGTAGAAGTTCCCTCGCGGCCTTGGGGCTGTTGCTGCTGTCTTCAGGCGCCGGATGTCCGGGCCATTGGCCGGATGTCCGGCCGCTGGAGTATTTCAGCGGTCTCCTTCATCGTGCTTCTTCATCCATGTACTTGAGGACTTGATCTTCATTCCGAGCGTTCCCGAGGTGGTCTTCTTCATACCTAAGCACACATAGAATTCCGGCTTGAGGTAGTAACCATGTCTCACACGTGTCATATGGAAGTTCATTAAGGAGAGATATCACCTCAGTTTCGTTAGCTCTTGCACGTGCTCGTGTCATCGGTCCACTTGGCACTTGGGGAGATGAAGGTAGGTCCATGGGGATGACCGTAGGATGCTCCGCATCAACTTGTCTTTAAACACATATACACCTCGGCATACCGAGGGAGATCTATTCAATAATAGTGTCCTTGTGACACTTAGCCTCGAATATTCAGGCACCCGACATAACATCTTCAAAATACTGCTTGGGCACCCGATTCTTGCCTGCTGACCCTCCCCACGCCATGTCCTCCGGTTTAATTCCGGGATAGTGCGTCTTCACGGACGCATATGCCTGCCAAGCTCCCTCCAGACAGGCCGAACGCTTCCAGAGCTAGAAGCGGGGGCTGGCGCTCTGCAGCTTTTGGACTAAACCAAAAAAGCTGCTCGGCAGGCCACATGGCTATGCAGAGGTCCTCCATGGCCGGCTTGGCGACGCGGTGCTACTCCATTAGTTGCTTCATCTGGTTGCCGACGAGGGGCGGATGCAACGGCGCCTGGAATTGCGCCCAAAATGCCTTCTGTTCGGCCGCATCTTCGCGCCCGCCGAAGTGCTGACATGCATTCGCGACGCTCCTCGATAGGTCTGCAAAGGCACCTGAGACACGCCAGATTTGCGTCAGCTCGGTGAAGTGGCCACCACCGAAGACGCACTGCATTAAAAAAAGGCTTACCAGCGGCTATCACCGAAATCTGTCGGAGTTCTTCCCGAGCCGCCCTCGCATCAACATGGGCTTCTTTTTGTGCTAGCTCGAGCCTATTTAGCTCAATTGCGTCCTTCTTCTTGTCATCTTGAAGGGCATTGTCGGGCCAGTGGAAACCGGGGTACCACGGCCCGTCTACCTGTGGCCCAGGATGTAACACCTGGCAAAGGCCCAAGATGCGGCCCAGTCACGGCCTCCACAAAGCAAGACACCTCGCGAGGCGCCAACCTCACGAGGACCTTCCCGCCCGGGGAGGATGACCAAGACTCAGCAGCAGCAACAACAGCGGGAGGCCTCGCAAGGCCCCCTCACGAGGCGGCCCCCCGAGGCCACCCGAGGCGGGCGTTGCCTGGCGCTGGTCACGCGGTCCAGTGCCCACCACGTGGGTGACGCGCTTGGAGACAAGTCCCGGCAGGAACCGTGCCAGCAAGCGCGGACAAAGAGGATTTCCTATTTGGTGCTACAGGGGCAGCACCAGCTGCCATCCCCAAAGCAAGTCCCAAGGACTGCTCGTTTGGTGAAAGAAGACCAGGACAACAAGGCGCGCAGGGCGGAGGTCATCACCGAGTGCACCGGCGCGTCATGGATAATGCTTTTGCAGGCGAAGACCAACTTTAGTCAGGATAAGCCTGGGCACCTGTCCCCTTTCAAATTGCCGCTGTGTGTGGTAACCCTTCCCGCCATCGTTTTCGGGGGAAGAGGACCAATGCGGCTATAAAAGGGGGCAGTGCTGCCACCGTAGTAGAGAGACCAATTCCCTCGTCTTCAACCTTGTACGCGAGAACCTTCTTGCCCACCATAATCCCAAACACGAAGCAGGAGTAGGGTTTTACACCGCAAGGTGGCCTGAACCTGGGTAGCTACTGTGCCCCCTGTCGTGCCCTGTGCTCCGTGCGCTCTCGCCGCAGCCTCGCCGTGGTCACCGCGGAGCAATAGAAACGAGCATGCCCCAGAGTTCGAACCAGGGTCCCCGGAGCCCCGATTCCGACATTTGGCGCACCAGGTAGGGGGCGCCTCCGTTTCGTTGCCCTGCCTCAGCCTCGCTATGGCCGACGCTCACCGTGAGCGCGCGGAGCGCCTTGCGGTCAGGGTGGCCCAGACAGAGCCGGTCGCCCGCGACAACCGCCGTCGCCGTGCCGGTGCCGCCACCGACCCTGTTGCTAGGGAGCAGCAGGCCTCCTCCCTCCATCCATCTATGCAAGCGGCTGGCCACACCGCCACCGCGTCCTCGCTCGCCTGCCACGAGCCGCCGGGCCCGCAGGCCGTGCTGCTCATGGCGTGCGAGCTCCTGCGCTACCGCTGCACCGAAGCCGGCTACGATGCCTGGCTTGGCCGCATCACGGAGCTCGTCAACGCCGCCGGAGATGCCCCCGTGGCCTCTCTCTCGCTCCGCCCTCCGTCGCCATGTGCCGGGGAAGTGGCACACGGCGCACCTCCACCGCCTCCTCCGTCGAACGGGAATGCCGGGCGCCACCGCGGCGCGCGGGCACGGGAGCCGTCCCGCAACGCGTCCTCGCCAGACCCCGACAACGAGAGCTGCCAGATCATCAGACGCGCACCTCCCGACGCGCGCGTGCTCCTCGAGCAGGAGCGCCAGTGCCGGGACCGCACCATCCAGGAGGTCGCGGCAGCAGGTCGCTAGAACCGCGCCGCCCTCGCTGGGTGCGTCACCTCCAGCATCGGGGGCTGCTGCGCCTTCACCAGTGAGCTGCGCCGCGTGGTGTGGCCCACAAAGTTCAAGCCAGACCTGCCTGCTCGCTACGACGGCACCCCCAACCCCACGGAGTTTCTGCAGCTCTACACTCTGAGCATCGAGGCAGCGTACAGGGACGACAAGGTCATGGCAAACCGGTTCCCCATGGACCTCAAAGACGCGTCGCGCTCTTGGCTCATGAACCATCCTGAGACGTCGATCTCCTCGTGGGCCGAGCTATGCAAGTAGTTTGTCGCTAACTTCAAGGGCACGCACGAGCGCCCCCTCACGCACAATGACCTGTGCGCCGTGCGCCAGCGCCCTGACGAGACCCTCTGCAAGTACATCCAACGCTTCAGCCAAGTGCGCAACAAGATTCCTCGCGCCTCCGGTGCCGCCATCATCTTCGCATTCTCCTCCGGCGTCACGGACATCTGGATGCGCGAGAAGCTCGCCATCAACTATGAGCTTGACACCGTGGTTGAGCTATTCGACCTCGCTGACAGGTGCGCCAAGGCTGAAGAAGGCCGCCTCCTCATCCACAACGACCCAGATCAAGTGCATGATGCTGCCAAGGCCAAGAGCAAAGACACCAAGCATAAGGGCCCTGTCGTGCTTGCGACGTAGCCAGAGCAGAAGCGCGGCCGCGACTGCACCAAGCCCAAGAAGGATGGCCGCCCGTACTG
This sequence comes from Elymus sibiricus, assembly GCA_039707655.1. Classification (NCBI taxonomy): domain Eukaryota; kingdom Viridiplantae; phylum Streptophyta; class Magnoliopsida; order Poales; family Poaceae; genus Elymus; species Elymus sibiricus. Next base: position 163,667,868 of record CM077664.1, read on the forward strand.
CGCCTACCATGACATGTTCTCCCACAACACCGAAGACTGCCATGAGCACAAGCTCCTCCGCTAGAGCCGTCAGGACGGGCGCGGCGGCCGCAACGATCGCGGCGCCGGTTGTGGAGGCAGCCGCAACAACAACCGCTGGGGCGACCGAGGCAACAACGGCAACGGCAACTTCAGGTAGGGCTGGCGCGACCAGCCGCGGCAGGCCAATCCTCTGGCCAACGCCGCTCTGCCGCCGCTGCCACCACCGCCCCGAAGGAACAACGGCAACCAGCCTGACGAGGGTGTCGGGGGCTACCAGGAGCCTCGTGAGGTGGCTTGCATCCTTGGCGGGGCCCCGGCTCCCCCATCCAACCGCCACTTCAAGCAATTTTCTCGTGAGGTGAACGCAGCCCTCCCGAGGCCTGAGGCTTCTCAGCCCCTCAAGTGGTCGCAGTACGCCATCTCCTTCGACTCCAAGGACCACCCCAAGTCCACGGAAGTAGTGGGCGCGATCCCCATGCTGTGCACCAACACCATCAGCAATGTCGCTGTCACCAAGACGCTCATCGACGGGGGCGCAGGACTCAACGTGATCTTTGTCGAGACCTTCGAGAAGCTCCAAGTACCCTACGAGCAGTTGATGCCGACGAGGCCCTTCTCAGGCGTCGCCGATGGCTCCACGCTACCTCTGGGGCAGGTGCGCCAACCCTTCACCTTCGGCACCCGCAAGAACTACCGCACTGAGCTCATCGACTTCGATGTGGTGCACATCGGCCTGTCGTACAACGCCATCTTGGGCTACCCTGCGCTCGCCAAGTTCATGGCCGTGACCCATCACACCTACAACGTCCTCAAGATGCCGGGCTGCAGCGACATCATCACCGTCCGCTGTGACGAGAAGGATGCAGTCCGCTCCCTCGTGAGCGCTTACAAGGTTGCCGCCACCACCCACCCTACTGTTGAAGACGACGTCGAGCCTCCTGAGGCCGCACCCGCGAAGAAGCAGTTGTTCTCTCATACGCGTGCCGAGACGAAGAAGGTGTCGGTGGACGGCAGCGGCTCAGGCCCTGCCTTCACCATCGGCACGGGCCTCTCTCCAGCATAGGAAGACGCGCTCGTCACCTTCCTTTGGGCAAATGTGGATGTGTTCGCTTGGACAGCATATGATTTATCCGGTGTGCCGAGGGAGGTGATCGAGCACTACTTAGCGGTGTGCCCCAACACACGCCTCGTGAAACAGAAGGCACGGTGCCAGGCACCAGAGAAGCAAGAGTTCATCGTCAAAGAAGTCTAGAAGCAACAAGAAGCGGGAGTCATCCGGAGGTGCGCCATCCCGAATGGCTCGCCAACCCATCGTAGTGCCCAAGAAGTGCGGCAAGGAGCGAATGTGCGTCGACTTCACGAGCCTCAACAAGTCCTGTCCTCAAGATCCCTTCCCGCTGCCTCGCATCGACCAGATTGTGGACTCCACTGCCGGGTGTGAGTTGTTGTGCTTCCTAGATGCCTTCTCAGGATACCACCAGATCAAGATGGCGACGGAAGATGTGGAGAAAACGGCCTTCATCACCCCATGTGGGATATACTGCTACATCTGCATGCCCTTCGGCCTGAGGAGTGCTGGAGCCACCTTCCAGAGGCTGATGCGCATCGCCCTGGGGCCTCAGATGGGAAGGAACACAGAAGCCTACGTCGATGATATCGTTGTCAAGACTCGCGAGGCCTGGTCCCTCCTCGCGAACCTCGAGGAGACGTTCAACAATCTGCGCAAGGTCAACCTCAAGCTCAACCCAGACAAGTGCATCTTCGAAGTCCCTTCCGGCAAGCTGCTTGGCTTCCTGGTCTCCCACCGCGGCATCGAGGCGAACCCCGAGAAGATCAAGGCCATCGAGAAAATGCACCCTCCCCAGTACCTCAAGCAAATGCAGCGCCTGGCGGGATGCATGGCCTCCCTGGGGCACTTCACCTCCAAGTTCGGCGAGCGAGCCCTGCCGTTCTTCAAGCTCATGAAGAGATACGGCCCCTTCGAGTGGACTCTTGAGGCTGATGCCGCCTTCAAGGACCTCAAGAGGTACCTCACGAGCCCGCCCATCATGGTCGCGCCACGCTCTCGCGAGCCCCTGCTCCTGTACTTGGCGGCCACTCCCCAAACGGCCAGCGCGGCCTTGGTGGCGGTACGAGAAGAGCGCGTCTGCATCCAGAAGAACCGTGCCGAGGCCGCATCAGCGTCTCCTAAGGCCACGCCATCGCCTGCCGAGGGCCCTCCTCAGGAGGCCCTTGTCAAGCCCCCTTGCGAGCCGCTTCACGAGCCGCCTCATGAGCCGCCTCCTAAGCCCTTCGAGCCTCATGAGCCCCCGAAGCCCTCCGAAGAGCAAGATGCCTCCACAACCACGCGCCTCGTCGAGCACCCTGTGTACTTCGTCAGCACGGTGCTGCGGGATGCGCGCGAGCGCTGCCCCATGCAGCAGAAGCTCCTCCTCGCGTTCCTCATCGCCTCCAGAAGCTGCGCAACTACTTCCAGGGCCATCCGATCAAGGTGATCACATCCTATCCCCTGGAGCAAGTCTTGCGTAGCCCCAACGCTGCAGGCCATGTCGCCGAGTGGAACATCGAGCTGCAGGCCTTAGAGCTGGAATTCTGCACCACGCATGTGATCAAGGGCGCAGCTTTGGCGGACTTCGTGGCGGAGTGGACGGACCCGCACCAGGAAGAGCCTCGCGAGGACCAATCCCTCCTGCCTGGAGACGAGGCACCTGGCGGCTGGACCATGCACTTCGACGGCGCGTTCTCGCGTCAGGGCGCGGGAGTTGGTGTCCTGCTCACATCGCCAACAGGGGACAAGCTCCACTACGCTATCCAACTCTGCTTCAAGCATGACGACAAGGTCTCCAACAGCATCGCGGAGTACGAAGGCCTCATCGCTGGGCTCAAGGCTGCCTCTGCTCTGGGCATCAAGCGCATCATCATCAAGGGCGACTCTCAGCTCCTCGTCAACTTCTTCAACAAAAGCTACAAGCCTAGGGACGAGCACATGGCCGCCTACTTGGAGGAGGTTCGCAAGCTCGAGAAGCGCTTCCTTGGCCTAGAGCTCCAGCACGTTCCTCGCGGTAGCAACAAAGAGGCGGACGACATCGCCAAGTGGGCATCTCGCCGTGAGCCGCAGAACCCTGGCGTCTTCGAAGAAAGGCTCCTGAGGCCATCAGCCGCACCACCCGCCGTGAGCACCATGGCATCTCATGTGGAACTCCCCCCCACCCCCCCCCCCCGCACCACCCACAGGCGCACCTGATTGCGGCCCATCTTCGGGCGCTCGCGCTGGAGCCTCAAGCGGACAACTGGGTTGCGGAGTTCAAGGCCTACTTGTAGAGCGACACCCTCCCGGAGAAGGACTCAGAGGCGGAGCGCGTGGCGCGCCAGGCCACCGCCTACTGCTTGCAAGACGGCGAGCTCTACCGCAGCCGCCCCAATGGTCTCGCGCTGCGGTGCATCTCCAAAGAACAAGGTCGCGAGCTACTCGCGGACATCCACGGCAGAGACTGTGGCCACCACTCCTCGTCGCGCACCCTCGCCGGCAAAGTGTTCCGCAGCGGCTTCTACTGGCCCACAGCGCTTCACGGCGCCACCGAGCTGGTCCAATCCTGTGAAGCCTGCCAATTCCACGCCAAGCAAATCCACCAGCTGGCGCAAGGCCTCCAGACAATCCCACTCTCGTGGCCCTTCGCGGTTTGGGGGCTGGACATCTTGGGCCCCTTCCCTCACGCGGCAGGCGGCTACCGCTACCTCTACATCGCCATTGACAAGTTCACCAAGTGGGCGGAGGTCGAGCCAGTCCGCACCATCTCGGCAGCCTCAGTCGTCAAGTTCATCAAGGGCCTCGTGAGCCGCTTTGGCGTCCCCAACGGCATCATCACTGACAATGGCTCACAGTTCACCAGCGGCCTCTTCAAGTCATACTGCGCTAGCCTCGGCACGCAGATCTGCTACGCCTCTGTGGCGCACCTGTGAAGCAATGGCCAGGCCGAGCGTGCCAACACTGAAGTCCTCAAGGGCCTCAAGACACGAAACTTCAAGAAACAGCTTGATGCCTGCGGCAAAGGCTGGCTCGACGACCTCCAGTCCGTGCTGTGGTCAATCCGCACGACGGCCACCAAGCCTACCAGCGAGACTCCCTTCTTCCTCGTCTACGGAGCTGAAGCAGTCCTCCCTTCTGAGCTCAAGCATGGCTCTCCGCGAGTCCTCGCCTTCAACGAGGCTCATCAGGACGCCTCACGAGAGGACAACCTACTGCTCCTCGAGGAAGCTCATCGCCAAGCCGCTCTACACGCTGCCCGATACCAGCAGGCTTTGCGTCGCTATTACAGCCGCAACATATGCCCCCGCACACTCGAAGTAGGTGATCTCGTCCTATGAAGGATCCTCTACAGAGAGGGACTCCATAAACTCTCACCCATGTGGGAAGGCCCCTTCAGGGTGGCACATGTCTCCCGGCGTGGCGCCGCTCGGCTGGAGACGGAGGAGGGTATTCCTGTGCCCAACACATGGAACATCCAACACCTCCGCAAGTTCTACCCGTGACCTCACACGTACGAACGAAATGGAGTTGTACATGCTCCGGAGCTCTCCTTGCGTCAGCCTGATGGGCCCGCGAGAGCTCCCTCCCACAACCCAGTGGAATCCCCATGCTCAGTGCTAGTGGATCGATCGAATTGAGGGCGCCGCCTGGCTGCACCATCCTCACGCTGTCTCGTGTCCGTCACGGCAGCCTCTTATCTTTTGGATGTGAAACTGAGGGCGCCACGTGGCTGCACCAACCTCAAGCTGACCCGTGCCAGACATGGCAGCCGCATCTTTTTTTGTTGTGTAATGAACCTTATTATTATGCTGCAGTAAAACTTTATTTCCTAAGATACTATATGTGTTTGGTAAGTTATCTGCCTCGGGAGCCATGCGTGCTCGCGACCTTCCTCCTGCGCATCACGCGAGCGGGGTCTGGACACGGTGTGCCTGTGGTCGGGTCAGTCCCAGCAGCGCCGCAAAACCCAAGTGACTGAGTTCTGGCTCGCGGGCCTGCTCCCATGCACGCCACCTCACCAAGGTCCTTGGTGCCTTGTCTCCTCGCGTGACGTCCATGAGCAAGCTAGCAAGCATGCACTGCTCCCCCTTTTGTGCAACCTATCGATATGCAGTTATCACAGGAACAAGGCACGCAGAAGGCCTCTCGAGCGTGGCCTCGCGAGGTAACCCACGTCGAACCGTCTCTTGACGAAGCCTGCAGGAGGCCTCGCGAGCGCTGCCTCGCGAGGCGGCCTGCAGCGGCCATCCTCACCAAGTGCCAATAGGAGGCCTCACGAGCAAGGGCCTCACGAGGCATACTCCGCAGCCACGACACGGCAAGCACCGCACTCTAGAAAAAGCTAAGTCTAAAAACACCTCGCGAGCCGCTCCCAGTGCCGCTCTTCTCTCCCCGCAACCTCGCTGAGTGCTGCTATTTTCTCCTTTGCGCAAGATGCTTGCACGTCAAAGGGGGGCTCCCTGAGCATCGCGCCTCAGGAGCTCTTACTGCCCCTCCGAGCCCTACACCCTCTGGCCTTGTCTAGGCACGCATCCTAACATACCAGCAACGGTCGTAGCCCGCTCGGGGGCTGGGTCCTGACGACGTAGAGCACCAAGGCATGCGAAAAAATGGAAAACAAGCCTCACGAGAGGGCCTCACGAAGAACGCAAATTATAGCAAATCATCAAGTACTTAAACGCAAAAGACATTGTTTTCACGCCCCCACGGGGCTACATTGGTTGTGATACAGGAGCAAAAGAAAGAAGCCTAGGCGGAGTGCAGCTCATCTTCAGGATCCGACTCGGGCGCTACCTACACCTAGTCGGAATCGTCGCCCTCACTCTTGATGCGCGGGGAGCTTCCGCCGCTCTCGCCCCCGCTGGTGGAGTCGGTGCCGCCGTCGCTTTCACCCTCGCTGGAGAAGTCGGTGCCGCTGCCGCTCTCGCTCTCCGCGCAGCACTCCATGCAGCTATCGGAGACCCCGAAGAACTTCACAAAGAGTGTGGCGGCTTGGTCGTACCTAAATTGGAGGACCTGCCCCGCCTTAGGCCACGGGAGCGGGCAAACGACTTCCACCCCCGCTTCAGGAACATGAAGCCAGTGGGGAAGAACTCAGTCGCCACCCAGGAGGGGCCGTTGCAGCAGCCGTCCGCCTGCAGCCACAGGCCCAAGGGCCCACTGTCCTCCATCGCTCTCGCAAAGGAATCCGGGAGCCGAAGCCAACTGCAGGGCCGACGGTGCAGCCCCACGATAAACTCGTGCGCCGCCACCGCCGTGTGGGCCTCCGCCTAGGGAGGAAGGGTGGCCGCCTCGCCGCGTCCGCCTTGACCACGAGCGCCGCGCCCTCCACGGCCGCGGGGGGCGACCCTTCCACGAGCGCTAGGGCTGGCCACGACAGCCGCCGAGGATTGCGTTCGGCCCCGAGGAGGAACCCTCGTGGCAGCGGTGGATGCATTGGCTCGACCCCTACCCCTAGAGCAAGGAAGAGTGGAAGGTTGGAGAAGGGGAGAGACGAAGGTAGAAGATGAGTGAGGAAGGCCTCTACCCTCCGCTCCTTTATAGCACCCGAAGGGGGCACCCCCCCTGCCGCTTCGCCTTCTTTAATACCGGGAATCAAGGAAGGAGATGCGAGGAGTCAAGCGCTAGGAGGCGAGGAGTACGAAGGAAGGCAATGATGCTCTGCGCTGCGCGCGGTCTGCTTTATGGCAGCGCGGGCAGTTACCGAGGCATAGTGGGGGAAGTGGGGGCGTCCCACATCCCATCGTGCGCCATGCGTCAAACCTGGGCACCGAAGTCTATGAGGGCCCGCGCCGTTTCCCTCCCAACGGGCGGGAACGTGCACGCCACAGGCCCGGGGGCTACTGTCGGGCCAGTGGGAACCAGGGTACCACGGCCCGTTTGCCTGCGGCCCAAGATGAAACACCTGGCGAAGGCCCAAGAGGCGGCCCAGTCACGGCCGCCACGAAGCAAGACACCTCGCGAGGCGCCAGCCTCACGAGGACCTTCCCGCCCGGGGCGGACGACCAAGACTCAGCAGCAGCAGCAACAGCGGGAGGCCTCGCGAGGCCCCCTCGTGAGGCGGCCTCCCGAGGCCACCCGAGGCGGGCGTCGCATGGCGCCGGTCGCGCGGTCCAGTGCCCACCACCTCGGTGACGTGCTTGGAGACAAGCCGTGGCAGGAACCGTGCCACCAAGCACAGACAGAGAGGATTTCCTCTTTGGTGCTAAAGGGGCAGCACTAACTGCCATCCCCAAAGCAAGTCACAAGGACTGCCCGTTTGGTTAAAGAAGACCAGGACAGCAAGGCGCGCAGGGCGGAGGTCATCACCGAGCCCACCGGCGCGTCATGGATAATGCTTTTGGAGGCGAAGACCAACTTTAGTCAGGATAAGCCTAGGCGCCTGTCCCCTTTCAAATTGCCGTTGTGTGTGGCAACCCTTCCCGCCATCGTTTTCGGGGGAAGAGGGCCAAGGCGGCTATAAAAGGGGGCAGTGCTGCCACCGTAGTAGAGAGACCAATTCCTTCGTCTTCAACCTTGTACGCGAGAACCTTCTTGCCCACCATAATCCCAAACACAAAGCAGGAGTAGGGTTTTACACCGAAAGGTGGCCCGAACCTGGGTAGCTGCAATGCCCCCTGTCGTGCCCTGTGCTCCGTGCGCTCTGGCCGTAGCCTCGCCGTGGTCACCGCGGAGCAATAGAAATGAGCACGCCCCAGAGTTCGAACCAGGGTCCCCGGAGCCCCGATTCCAACAGGCATCACGCTCCGCGTACAAGCCCTTCAAGTCCTGTTCCACCTCCAGAATCCGAGCTTGGTCCTTTTTCCGAGCATCTCGCTCTTGGGCCAGCTCGGCTCGGAGGGCCTCCATCTCGGCCGCGGCGGCTAAATCAAACAACTAAAGCACAAATATTAGTATCAAGAGTTGTTTTTCAAGCAACAAATAAAGCTACGGTGCTATTCTGTAGGTATATTACCTTGCGCCTTATCCATCTTCTCCTTCAGTAGATTGATGTCGTCCTCGGACCGCGCAAGCTTACGATTCAGCTCTTCCAACTCTCTCGAGTTGGATGTTGAAGGTGCGGCGGAGGCCTGCAACACATATTATTAGCCTCTGAAACTTGAAATCGATCCTCTCGTTGGATGTTTTTGATTCGACAAGAGTCTCGGGGCCTACTGCATATTCACTTCAATAAAACTATTAAAATAGTAAATCGACCCCCAAGTCATTTATCAAACTAACTCAGGGCTCGGGGGCTACTGTATATGCGCTCTTAAAAGCATAAGTTAAAATTTGCAAAATTCCTATTAGCAAGTCCTCGGATAGCTTTTTCAAAACTTGTCCTTAAAGGGCTACTGGCTGTATTGAGCACATTATTAAAAACGTTACAGTTGTATGAGCTGGCGAGCATTGAAATAGCATACCTCAAAGCCTTTCGCAAGACCCATGAAGGCCTCCACGATCCCATCCTCTGCGGACCGGAAAACCGTACCAAGAAGGGCACGGTGCTCGAGAAGAATCGAGGAGCTCTGAAGAGCATCCTCTATCTCCTTATGCGGCCCCAAGACGGGTGGCTAGGCATCCTTGGCCCCATCCCTCGTTGGAGAGGTGGTGGCCGCCTCCACGCTGCTCGGTGGTGGTTGAGCAGTCGGAACTTGGGACTCCGGGCGTTTTAGTACCGGTTCTTCATGAACCAGGGGACTCCTTTCCCCCTGATCCTCGGCAGCCGAGGTCTAGACTCAGCTAGGGGCACATCGGCACCACTCTCTGTGATTAACACAAGAGGGTCCAAATGCGATGAAACCTCCCCCAAGCTCGTCATGAGCGGGGGAGGGACGCACGCGCGCACCCGAGGAGCTCTGGGCCAGCTCGGGGGGAGGGACGGCGTCGTCCGAACCCTCACCTGGAAGGCGGCGTTGCGGGTTGTAAAAACCAACGGATCAATAAAATCGAGCATGTATCTATTAAAAGCTCGTTATGCGCAGGTGTGTCAAACATTTTACGTCTCCGGCAATGGCTTCTCCCTGCGCTGCGGGGGAAGCGGGTCCTCGGAGGAGCCGGAGTGGGTGGCCCCAACCTGAGCCGAGGATCGGCTGGGCTGAGCGGCGTGGGTCTTCCGGAACCTCTTGAACCGAGCAGGGTCATACTCCTCGGTGTCTTCGGACGTCGCCCTCCTCCTCTTAGGAGGAGGCACATCTTCCTCCTCCTCTTCCCCCTTCTCCTCCTCCTCCTCGTGGATAGAGGAGCCATGGTTACTCTCTAACCTGGCATCTGAAGTCGCTCTTCGTCTGCGCAGGCCCTCCTTCTTCTTCTTGGGTTTCCTTGGCTGGAACCTCGTATGGCTCCTCGGCCAGAAGGGCCTCGAGCTGGGGGGTCCTGGCCTCCTCGGGCAACGGCGCGGGGACTTCATCCTCCGGGCCTTGTTGCACCAAGCCTGATCAGGGGACGTTAACCCGGTTACTTTCTTGATAATTGAAAGACATTGAAAAGACTGTAATATAATTAAAGCAGCTCATACCTCGGATGGGCCATTCTCGGCTTCGTAGCCGCGGTCATCCCCTTCCTCGGGGAACTCATTTTTGGACGGCATGAAGAGCGATGTCCACATCCTGGCAAGGTTGGTGCGGAAGAAGTTGTGCACCGTCACCTCATCCTCAAGTTTGTACTGCCACATTGGGTTGGCCCTGAGTTGGAGAGGTAGGACGCGGCGCTGGAGCATAACGTGGACTACATCCACTAGTTGGATGTCTTAGTCGACCACCGCCTTGAGCCTCTTCTGGAGCACCTTTACCTCCTCGGGATTTCCCCAATCAAGGCCCATCTTCGTCTAGGAGACGAGCCTTGTTGGGGGCTCGGCCGTGAAGGCTGGGATCTCTTTCTGGCCCTTGGTGGGCAGGTCGGTGATATAGAACCACTCCCGCTACCACACCTTGATGGTCTCCACAAAAGTGCCCTTTGGCCAGAGTACCCTTGGGAGTTTGCTTATCATGGCCCCACCGCATTCCGAGAGCTGGGGGCCACTGCTCTTCGGCTTGACGCTCAAGATCTTCAGCCATAAGCCGAAGTGTGGCTCGATGCACAGGAATACCTCGCAGATGGAAATGAAAGTGGCTATGTGCATAATGGAGTTCGGGGCCAGGTGGTGGAAGTCTAGCCCATAATAAAACATTAAACCCCTCACGAAGGGGGTGGAGCGGGAATCCCAGACCTCGGACGAGGTGGGAGACGAAAACTACCCTTTCCCCCTCCTTAGGAGTGGGTATGGCCGATTCGGAGCGGCCGTCTCGCTCGTCGTCGGCGTGCGGCACCTGGCTGCCGCGGGGATATACCCCGCGGACCTGAGCTCCTCGATTGTGCCCACCGTAATGGTTGAGGGTGTCCATTTCCCCTTTAGCTCGGCATCGGCCATCGCGTGTGAGGGAACTTGGAGGGAAGGATAGAAGTTTTTGAGATAGATCTGGGGGCGCTGGAGCTCTGGTAAGCTTTGAGCAATGGAGCGAGGGATGGAAGCGTGGGAGGAAATGATTTACTGCCCTCCTTGTTTTTATAGGTCAGTAAAAGACCAAGAGTCCCCTCGCCGCGCCGAATAAATCACCTGTTTCCCAACACATCGTGCCATTATGCGCGCATCGATAAATCAATTGCTTGATGATATCCCTTAAAAACCGGGGCACGATTTCCACATTGATGAGACATGCCAATGAAAGGCTGCCTTGGGCCAAGATGTGATAACTGATTCAGCCTCACGATAAGTGGTGACAGTTCGATAAAGCTGTCAGGGTTTGAACCCTCTCACTGGTTGAGTCCACATGGCAAGTCTTTGAGACTAAGTTATTTTGAAGACCTTAGATGTAGGTGAGCGCCTTGCTAAGAAGGACTCTGAGACTTCTTGCGGAGGATAAGGTTTAAAACACATGGTCGTTGGGGTCAACTGTAAAAGGAGACCCGATAAGTTTGTCAGCTGCTCAAGACTTCGGATCCGAGCACTAAACGTTAAGAGAGGAACTCGCCTATCAAGCCGAAGACGCCAAGGCTGAAGAGACTATTCCGAAGATGGAGATGCAGTCTTCGGCTTCGAAGACCATTTCAGGGGCTACTGACGGTGTCCTGGACTAAGGGGTACTAACCGGTATGACCCACAGCCCATGGGCCGGGCTCATGGCCCGCCGATCACTAGAAGGAAGGACAACCAAGGCCACGAACCTAGGCGTGATCAAGATGGAAACCTCCGAAGACTTGGCATGTACTTCAAGGATTGCTCTATAGCGGACGTATTGACAACCGACCATTTGTATAACCTAGGTACCCCCGGTGCATATATAAGCCGAGGGGTTTAGTCTTTAGGGACACAATTACCAGCCTTAGGGTTTAGAACACAATCATACGATCTCGAGGTAGATCATCTTGTACTCTATACCCCATCACATCAATACAATCAAAGTAGGACGTAGGGTTCTACCTCCTTGAGAGGCCCCGAACCTGGGTAAATATCATCTCTCTTCGTCTACTGTTACCATCGTTCTTAGTTCTCAAACTTGCAGCTCGGGACCCCCTACCCGAGATCCGCCGGTTTTAGCACTGACACCAAGTGGACCGATGACAAGAGTGCGTGGAAGAGCTATCGAGACCGAGGTTAACTCTCTCCTTATTGAGCTTCCCTTTGATTCATTTGAGACATGGCTACTACATCAAGTACAGACACTTTGCATACTCAAGCACCAAGAAAGTAGCCATGAAGAAGCTAAGGACAAAGGACAAGTTTGGACGGAAGCGGAACGAAGAGGATAAGAAGGAGACAACCAGCGACTGAAGATAGCCGGACGTCCGGGATCCTACCCGCACGATCCAAGCGAAGCCGGATGCCACCGCTCTCTGGTTCAGCATCCGGGCCAACCATCCGGGCGACAACCGGATCATCCGGACAGGATCCAGGATCATCCGGGCAACATCCGGACATCCAAACACCGCCCTTGATCATCCGGCTACGACGCCCGAAGGCACCCGAAGGTATCACGTGAAGCCGGACCAACCGGACACCACCTCGGACGCCCGGGCATCATATTATTAGATCTTGAGAGAGCTTTGCTGATCTATCCATCTCATTGGAGATCCAAGACCTCCATTGGTGAAGATCCCTTAGTGGACATTGATATGTCTCCGTCGTATCTACTTTTCCAAACACTTTTGCTCTTGTTTTGGACTCTAATTTGCATGATTTGAATGAAACTAACCCGGAGTGACGTTGTTTTTAGCAGAATTGCTATGGTGCTGTTTTTGTTCAAAAATAAAAAGTTCTGGGAATTGGATGAAACTTTTTGGAGAATTTTTATGGAATATATAAAAATTATTGGCGCAAGAATCAACAGAAGGGGGGCCATCCAGTGCCCACGAGGCACCAGGGCGTGCCACTCCCCCCCAGGCGCGCCCTGTTACCTCATGGGGCCCACGTGGCTCCGTTGACCCTAATTCCAAGCCTATAAATTCCTATTTCCCAAGAAAAAAATAAGAGAGGAAGTTTTATTGCGTTTCACGATACGGAGCCGTCGCCACCTCCTGTTCTTCATCGGGAGGCCAGATCTGGAGTCCGTTTGGGGCTCCGGAGAGGGGGATCTTCCGGCATCGTCATCATCAACCATCCTTCATCACCAATTTCATGATGCTCACCACCGTAAGTGAGTAATTCCTTCGTAGGCCTGCTGGACGGTGATGAGTTGGATGAGATTTATCATGTAATCGAGTTAGTTTTGTTAGGGCTTGATCCCTAGTATCCACCATGTTCTGAGATTGATGTTGCTATGACTTTGCTATGCTTAATGCTTGTCACTAGGGCCCGAGTGCCATGATTTCAGATCTGAACCCTTTATGTTTTCATGAATATATTTGTGTTCTTGATCCGATCTTGCAAGTTGTATGCACTTGCTATGTGTTATGATTCGCATACCCCAAGGTGACAATAATTGGGATTCTTTCCGGTGATTGCCATAGTTTGAGTTCATGTATTCACTAAGTGTTAATGCTTTGTTCTGATTCTCTATTAAAAGGAGGCCTTAATATCCCTTAGTTTCCTTATGGACCCCGCTGCGACGGGAGGGTAGGACAAAAGATGTCATGCAAGTTCATATCGCAAGCACGTATGACTATATACGGAATACATGCCTACATTACATTGATGAATTGGAGCTAGTTCTGTGTCGCCCTAGGTTATGACTGTTACATGATGAATGTTATCCGACAATATCACCGATCCAATGCCTACGAGTTTTTCACATATTGTTCTTGCTAAGTTACTACTGTTGCTACTGCTGTCATAATTGCTACTACTACTGCTGCTACCGTTACTGTTACCATTACTATTATTGCTACTGCTATCAAACTATCATACTACTGTGCTACTGATCACTCTGCTGCAGATATTTAGTCTCCAGGTGTGGTTGAATTGACAACTTAACTGCTAATACTTGCAAATATTCTTTGGCTCTCCTTGTGTCGAATCAATAAATTTGGGATGAATACTCTACCCTCGAAAACTGTTGTGATCCCCTATACTTGTGGGTTATCAAGACCTTTTTCTGGCGCCGTTGCCGGGGAGCATAGCTATATTTGTGGAGTCACTTGGGATTTATATCTGTTGATCACTATGAAGAATCTGAAAGATGCTAAGACCAAGATCGTTCCCTCTAAGACGAGGGGAGGTAAGGAACTGCTATCTAGCTCTGCACTTGATTCACCTTCTGTTTTGAGTAAACTTGCAACACCACCACATGCTATTAATTCTGATATGTCGCAAGTTATTGATGATACCACTTCTGCTATGAATGATACTCATGATGATGCTAGTACTATGCTTGATAATGCTGTGCCACTTGGTGAATTTCTTAGTGAACAAATTGCTAAAGCTAAAGAAATTGAAAATGCTGAAACTCTTGATAATTATGATTCACCTATTATGCCTAGCTCTCCTACTAGAGTTGAAACACTTGATGATCATTGCTTTGATAGGGAGACGGCTAGAGCCATTCTTGCTTGTAATGATAGAGATGAAGTTATAAAACTGCTTGCTGAAATGAAAGAAAAATTTATGAGGGAGAGAATGAAATATGATCCTAAGTTTGCTACCTCTCCTATATTGGTTACTGATAAGGATTATGAATTCTCTGTTGATCCTGGGTTAATTACCTTGGTTGAATCTGATCCTTTCCATGGCTATGAAACTGAAACTGTTGTGGTACATCTTACTAAATTAAACGATATAGCCACCCTATTTGCTCATGAGGAAAAAATTCGCTATTACTATATTCTTAAGTTATTTCCTTTCTCATTAAAGGGTGATGCTAAGGAATGGTATAATACTCTTGCTCCTGGTTGTGTGCGTAGTCCCCAGGATATGATTTATCACTTCTCTGAAAAATATTTTCATGCTCATAAAAAACAAGCTGCTCTACAGGAAATATTTAACTTTGTGCAAATTAAAGAAGAGAATCTCCCTCAAGCTTGGGGGAGACTTCTCCAATTACTTAATGCTTTGCCTGGTCATCCTCTTAAGAAAAATGAAATACTTGATATCTTCTATAATGGACTAACCGATGCTTCTAGGGACTACCTAGATAGTTGTGCGAGTTGTGTTTTCAGGGAACGGACTATTGAACAAGCTGAGGAATTATTGAATAATATATTGAAGAATGATAATGATTGGACACTTCCTGAACCACCGCCTAAACCCACTCCGAAGAAGGGGGTATTTTATATCTCAGTCCTGAAGATATGCAAGAATCAAAGAAATGCCAGAAGGAAAAAGGTATTAAAGTTGAAGATGTTAAGAATTTACCACCTATTGAAGAGATACATGGTCTTGACACACCGCCATAGGTAGTAGAGGTAAATTCTCTTATAAAGTTTAATGAAAGTGATATTCCTTATAACAAACCTCCTATTCAATGCTTGTATGAATTTGACAATTATATTATGAAGCAAGATCACTTCAATGCCAATGTTATGAAACAATTGAAACGAAATGCCTACATGATTGATCGCTTGAGTGACTTGTTATTTAGAATTGCTAATGATGTTAAGGGTGTAAGTAAACATGCATCTATGGTTCAAACCCAATTAGAACAAGTTGCTAAATCTCAAAGTGAATTTCTCAATGAAATGAATAACAATATGAATGATCATGCTGTTAGAGTAATGACTAGAGGAGGTAGAATGACTCAGGAGCCACTTTATCCTGAAGGTCACCGTAAAAGAATTGAACAAGACTCTCAAAGAATTAATGTTGATGCACCTAGTCCATCTAAAAAGAAAAAGAAAAATGATAGGACTTTGCATACTTCTAGTGAACCCGAGGTAGAAAAACCCTTAGAGGATAGTAATGATGTTTCTATTTCCGATGCTGAAACACAATCTGGTAATGAACATTCACCTGATGATAATATTAATAATGATGCTCATGTGGATACCCAACCAGATAATGATAAAGAACTTGATAATGATGTTGAAATAGAACCTGCTGTTGATCTTGATAACCCACCTTCTAAAAATAAACGTTATGATAAAAGAGACTTCGTTGCTAGGAAACATGGTAAAGAAAGAGAACCATGGGTTCAAAAACCCATGCCCTTTCCTCCTAAACCATTTAAGAAAAAGGATGAGGAAGAATTTGAACGCTTTGCTGAAATGCTTAGGCCAGTCTTTTTGCGCACTCGTTTGACTGATATTATAAAAATGCCTCCTTATGCTAAATATATGAAAGACATTGTCACAAATAAAAGAAAGATACCTGAAGCTGAAATTTCTACCATGCTTGCAAATTATTCTTTTAAGGATGGAGTACCTAAGAAACTAGGAGATCCAGGAATACCAACTATACCATGCTCCATTAAACAAAATTATGTCAAAACCGCTTTATGTGATTTAGGAGCCGGTGTTAGTGTTATGCCCTTTTCTTTATATAAAAGACTTGATTTGAATAAACTCACTCCCACTGAAATATCATTGCAAATGGCTGACAAATCAATTGCCTTACCTATCGGTGTTTGTGAGGATGTGCCCGTTGTAGTTGCAAATGTTACTATCCTAACAGACTTTGTTATACTTGATATGCCCGAGGATGACAATATCTCGATTATCCTTGGTAGACCCTTCTTGAATACTGCAGGGGCTGTTATTGATTGCAACAAAAGCAAGGTCACTTTTCATATCAATGGTAATGAACATACGGTGCACTTTCCAAAGAAACAATTTCAAGTAAATGGTATTCGAGTTATTGGAAAGACTCCAACAATTACTATTGGAAGTTTTCAACTCCCTCTTCCTACTGTTGAAAAGAAATATGAAACTCTTATTATTGGGGAGATGCATATTCCCGTTGAGGTAACTTAGTGTTATACGAAAATTCTTCGGTTTCATGTCACTCGGAAATGGTTTGTTAATAAGACTTGATCAACCCTATTAATGGATTCTTTTTGAGAGGCATGTGGTCGATGAATTTAGTAAACACAACCTTCTGTACCCACTCTTTGTTTTCTGATATTTTTAGTTAAATACAATAAAATGCCATGATTACCCTGTTTTCTGAATTATCCGTGCAATAAAAAAATGGTCCAGAAATAAAAGTGCTCAGAATGCAATAAAATTTTGAGATGAATTTTTATATAATATTTAAGAATTTTTGGCACAAAAATCATATCATGTGGGTGCCCCAGGTGCCCACGAGGCACCAGGGCGCGCCACCCCCCTGGCGCGCCCAGGTGGCTCGTGGGCCCCACAGGGACCCCCTCACTTATTCCTTCAGCTCACTTCGTCTCTTACCTCTAGCAAAAATTCCCGGTAGCTCTCTCTCTTGTGTTCTTGCTCACAAACCTGAAATTTTCGATCTCTTTGCTCGGAGCTCCGTTTCCGAAACTGTTTTGGGAGATTGCTCCTTGGTATGTGACTCCTCCATTGCTCCAATTAGTTTTTGCTCTAGTGGATTATATTTTGCATAATTAGTTACTCTTGGTGCTACTGAAAATGAGCTTGCATGTTGAATTCTTTGAGTTCTAAGTAGTTTGAATGCTTGATATAGCCTCTAGACATCCATATGAGTAGTTGCTATCAATCTTGTGAAGTTTTATTGATTTCATTTTGTGGCCCAAAAATTTCAGAAAATTGTTCTTAGGAAAATGAATATCTTCCGGAGGAGTTCTTCGAGGAGGAGGTCCACCGAGGCATCATCTAGCGAAGACCCCGCACGTCAATCTTACGTTGAACCAAGGGCAAGTTCGGTGCGAGGTGCCGAAGCAAAATCATGTAGATGGCCATGCAACGAGTTCATGCTAGGTGCATGCATCAAGGAAGAATTTGACCAATATATTCACAACGCCGAGCTTTCCGCCTTCGTTGCAGATAAGCCACCACAGCATTACTACCTTACTCAATCATTCACTCAACACTTTGAATATCATCCACGCACTTCTAGAGTTTTATTTCACCTCTATGACAGATCCTATAGAATGTCTCTAGAAGAATTCTGTAATGCATGCAAAATTCCGTATTGGGGTTCGTTAGATGAACCACAAAAATCAGATTATGAGCCATTTCTTATGAGCCTTTGCAATGGTGAGGATAGGGGAGCTACGGAGGCTAGAATAGTTAGCATCCACTTTCCTGCTATTTGGTATTTTGCACTTTTTAATGGTAAATGCATTGTTGGTAAGCAAGACTACAGTACGCTTTGCGCCCTGATCTGAGTCTTATTCATACGGCTTTGACCGGCAGCAAGTATTATAATCTTGGGGCTATTGTCGCGCGTAGGCTGCAGCGTAATGCGGGTAATGGTGATTTGTATGGAGGAATTTATGCCTCCCGTGTAGCTGCAAGGTTAGGGGTCTCGCCCAATTCTAATGATCCCCTCTTACCCTACAAATATTTAAATTTTGAAACAATGCGAGAACATAAGTTTTTAAAACGCAATGCACAGGGATACGAATATAACTTAGTTTTTAATAAATCTCGATCTGTGTATGTTGTTTTGCCTGCTCCTGCCCTCTTTGATTTTCAGAACAAACAGAGATATTACCTATTGGAGAGCGAGGTGCACGAGTACAAGGCGGCGGTCGAGGCTGCCCGTCTGGCTCAGAAGGCGGCTCAGAACGCCTTTACGAGCTACCACTTCGATTATTACCCAGACCAGGGATGGCGATGACAAAGCTAGGCCAAAAGCCTAAGCTTGGGGGAGTACGTATCTCTCACCGACATTACATTCATGCTCACACATTTCATTCCAGTTGTCGGTGTTCATACTTTTTCATTGTATAATCCATGCTAGTTTTATTTTCTCGCTTTCTTCTTGTGAGTTTGAAAAACTTTGAGAAAATCCAAAAATATTTCTCGTTTCTTTTTGGCTTTTCTTTCTAGTTTAATTAGTTGTAGTTTAGTAGTAGTATTAAAAGAAAACCCCAAAAGATTTCCCATTTCTTCTTTTACTTGTTGGGAGCTTTCCCGTGTAAATAGTTTTTCTCGTTTTTCGTTTTTTTCTCCATTTAGCTTTCTTCAGAAAAAAAACTAAGAACTCCAAAAATATTTCAGTGTGTTTCTCTGAAATTCTTTTCTTTTGTTGAGTCATTGTAAGGAGAAGACCACGATGAAAATGTTGAGTGGCTCTCATATGCATTATGGTTTATCCGACAAAGAGCCAATATTACCTTGTCTTCTCCTTTAAATAAAATGCTTACAGATTCCAGCTTAGTCCACGGCACACTTGCACTATTTTCATTTTCATATCATTCGGTCGTGCAAGTGAAAGGCAATAATGACGATGATTTGATGCAGTGACTGTGGCAAGGAAAAGCGGGTATGAACTCTACTTGTTCTTTGTTTTTGTAAATATGTTTAACTCAGTATCCATGATTCAGCATATTATGATTAAACATGTTTATGATGACAATTAGAGATTATAGTTGCTCATGCCATGCTTAAGTAGCTAGGAGTGGATAATGATTTATCTTGGGTGTCAACATGCATTAAAATGATTGTGATGTAGTATGATGATATGGTATCCTCCTCTGAATGTTTCAAGTGGCTTGACTTGGCACATGTTCACGCATGTAGTTGATTCAAAACCAACATAGCCTTCACGATATTTATGTTCATGGTGCTTATATCCTACTCATGCTAGTATTCAATGTTGATTATTCATAATGCATGATTACGACCGTTTTCGCTCTCTAGCTGGTCGCTTCTCAACCTATTTGCTAGCCTTCGCCTGTACTAAGCGAGAATGCTGCTTGTGCATCAAAACCCCTAAACCCAAGTTATTCCAGATGAGTCCACTATATCTACCTATATGCTGTATCACTCTGCCGTTCTAAGTAAATTTGCATGTGCCACCTCTAAATATTCAAATGAACATCTGTTTTGTGTGCCCGTACCGCTCATGGAGCGACAGGGGGCGGTCAGTATCTTCCATGCTAAGCGGGTTATTCTCATGACGAGTGTTTACTCACTTGTCCTTGCACGAGAGGGGCTGGTAATCGGGATGCCCAGTCCCACTATTAAAATTGCAAAATAATAAAATAAACTCCCCCGGAAAGTTGTTGGTATGGAGGGCACCCGAGGATTCGGCTAGCCATGGCTTGTGTTTGTTGGTGGAGGGGGAGTAAACTTTACTTTACCGCCTGGGAACCGCCGCTAATGTGTTTAGCATGGAAGATATTGAAAACTCTTGGTCGTGACATTGACAGGAAAGGCATACCTCCCAAAATTATATTTATCTCTGATTTAAGCTTTGAGCTCTGGCACCTCTTCAAATCCATGCTTCCCTCTGCGAAGGGCCTATCTATTTACTTTTATTTTATTTCACTTTTATTGTTGAGTCATCACCTTCTCAAACAAGCACCAGACCTGAGAGCACTATTGCCATTCTCATGCATTGTGAATAGTTAATCTTGTGTGCATCATGACTGGATCTCTGCTACCATGAATTACAATGCTTAGTCGCTGCTTGAACTTTGGAGGTGCTCTGCATTTATGTTTTGCGGTCTCAGAAAGGGCTAGCGAGATACCATGTTGTCATATTATATCATGATTGTTTTGACAAAGTGTTGGCGTTTGAGATATCTTATTATTGCTCGCTAGTTGATTATGCCGTTGATATGAGTGAATATAATTTCTAAGAGTTATCATTTTCATGGTTAGTTCATGATCTTTGCTGAAAACTTGGACACTATTTAAGCATATATATATATATAGATACAAGAACAAAAGAGTTTGTAAAAGTTTTTCTTTATTACTTTCAGTTTGTCAACTGAATTGCTTGAGGACAAGCAATGAGTTAAGCTTGGGGAGTTGATACGTCTCCATCGTATCTACTTTTCCAAACACTTTTGCTCTTGTTTTGGACTCTAATTTGCATGATTTGAATGAAACTAACCCGGACTGATGCTGTTTTCAACAGCATTGCTATGGTGTTGTTTTTGTGCAGAAATAAAAAGTTCTGGGAATTGGATGAAACTTTTTGGAGAATTTTTATGGAATATATAAAAATTATTGGCGCAAGAATCAACAGAAGGGGGGCCACCCAGTGCCCATGAGGCACCAGGGCGTGCCACCCCCCCCCCCAGGCGCGCCCTGGTACCTCATGGGGCCCACGTGGCTCCGCTGACCCTAATTTCAAGCCTATAAATTCCTATTTCCCAAGAAACAAATAAGAGAGGAAGTTTTATTGCGTTTCACGATACAGAGCCGCCGCCACCTCCTGTTCTTCATCGGGAGGCCAGATCTAGAGTCCGTTTGGGGCTCCGAAGAGGGGGATCTTCCGGCATCGTCATCATCAACCATCCTTCATCACCAATTTCATGATGCTCACCGCCGGGAGTGAGTAATTCCTTCGTAGGCCTACTGGACAGTGATGAGTTGGATGAGATTTATCATGTAATCGAGTTAGTTTTGTTAGGGCTTGATCCCTAATATCCACTATGTTCTGAGATTGATGTTGCTATGACTTTGCTATGCTTAATGCTTGTCACTAGGGCCCGAGTGCCATGATTTCAGATCTGAACCCTTTAAGTTTTCATGAATACATTTGTGTTCTTGATCCGATCTTGCAAGTTGTATACACCTGCTATGTGTTATGATCCGCATACCCCAAGGTGACAATAATTGGGATTCTTTCCGGTGATTGCCATAGTTTGAGGAGTTCATGTATTCACTAAGTGTTAATGCTTTGTTCCGGTTCTCTATTAAAAGGAGGCCTTAATATCCCTTAGTTTCCTTATGGACCCCGCTGCCATGGGAGGGTAGGACAAAAGATGTCATGCAAGTTCTTATCGCAAGCACGTATGACTATATACAGAATACATGCCTACATTACATTGATGAATTGGAGCTAGTTCTGTGTCGCCCTAGGTTATGACTATTACATGATGAATGTTATCCGACAATATCACCGATCCAATGCCTACGAGTTTTTCACATATTGTTCTTGCTAAGTTACTACTGTTGCTACTGCTGTCACAATTGCTAATACTACTACTGCTACTGTTACTGTTACCTTTACTATTATTGCTACAGCTATCAAACTATCATACTACTGTGCTAGTGATCACTCTGCTGCAGATATTTAGTCTCCAGGTGTGGTTGAATTGACAACTCAACTGCTAATACTCGCAAATATTCTTTGGCTCCCCTTGTGTCAAATCAATAAATTTGGGTTGAATACTCTACCCTCGAAAACTGTTGCGATCCCCTATACTTGTGGGTTATCAAGAGACATCAAGGCCTCCTCCCCTAAGGATTGGAGAAGGCTACCTCTCAATACCTCAACTGCCTCAGGGATTGGGAAGAACTACCTTTACTATTTTCTTTTGTTGTATTTGGATCCCTTGAACTTGTATGAGATTTGTGGATTTAGCGGATGTGTGACTAGTTCTTGTCTTTGAGTGTTCCCGCTCTTGTGTTTGTTCTTGATTCCATCCTTCTCCCACCTCCAAGTGTGATTAGATCTCGAAATTATGGTCCACCCTACATCAAGTGGCGGCGCTAAAGCAAATCTACGAGCGGATGAAAGAGGATGGATTGACCAATGATGAGGCAAAAAACCAGCTCCAGGTAACTATAATATCATCACAACCCTTCCCCTAATGCATGTACTTGCTCGACCCTTTTGTTGCAGACCCCTTTGTTTGTTGTTGACATCTACGTTTTTTATTGCATCTTAGTTGGTTCATCGGTGGCGATTATGTTCTTCAACCCTTTTAGTGTGCTCGTGCTCACCTTGCTGAAGAAAGCCACCTTTAATTTTATTTTGTTAAGTCCGAGGATCTATCGTCCGTAGCAAACACACAGGCATTTGCGCTAGTTAGATTTGTGTAGATACAGATAGACACGTGTTAGATACATCTGCTTCTAGACTAATTTAAGACAAGTATTTCGGAACGGAGTGAGTATTATACTCCCTCCGTACCATAATATATGATGTTTTATAGTTTAATTTGAATTGCAAAAACGTCTTATATTATGGTACATGTAGTATAAGATAAGAAGAAGATAATATACGAAGAAGAAAAACGAATATTCAATTCTAAGCCCGGGTGCATCTGCAGCCAGTGAACAGTAAATTAAAAAAATACTAGAAAACTTATAAAAAAATCGATTTTTTGCGTGAAAGATATTTTAGTGCGTGAGGTATGTGCCAAATTTCAAAGGGGGCTGCTACGCGTCGGCCGACGGATTTTTTTAAAATATCCGCCGCCTCGCGAATCGTCAGATCTAAAAAAATCGAGCGGCTCGACGTCTTCCCCTACTTTGCAACAGAGATATTGTTGCAGAAACACTTGTAAGAGAGATTGTGTTGTGGATTTTTTTTGCAACATAGGTTGTGTTGCGGGATTTTTTTGGATCATAGGTCGTGTTGCTGATTTTTTTTCCTTTCTGTTTTCACTTTTTTTGCAACAGAGGTATTGTTGCAGAAAAACTTTGCAACCGAGGTGATGTTGCATTGTTTTTTTGTCTTCACCTTTATATGGTGTTACGGAAGAAATTTTTGCAACATGACTGATGTTCCAGAAATCTTTCTTGTAACAAATTCGATGTTGCAAAAAGAAAAAAAACACCATTGTCATTCGCCACGAGCTCCCGCCGGACGGCGGTGAGGGGGAGCGGAGCCGCCCGTCCCCGCCATCGTGCCGCTGCCGGCGTGTGCCATAGGGAGGAGCGGCGCCACCCGTCCCCGCCATCGCGGCACCGCCGGCGAGCGCCGGACCTCTAACCGGCTTGCCTCGCCACCATCCTCCTCACCGGCGAGATGTACGCCATTGATTGCCGCTCCACCGTCTCCTCCTGTCTTTCCACTAGGTTGAAGAAGTCGCTCCAGTAGATAAGGTTGGGGTAGTTGTGAACGGGAGAGAGAGGTTGAAGAGATATGATGAGGCAGAGAGACGTGGGTGGTCAGCAGGCCACATGTCAAGCAAAGGAGGCAGCGGATGCGGCCGTGAGATCAGTGGGCTGACGGTAATCTTTTCGGGGTGTGCTACACGTCGGCCGGTGGATCTTTTTAAAAGATCTGCCGCCTCGCGAACCGTCTGATCTAGGTTGCTCAGCGTGCGATCCCTCTTTGCAACAAGAGTATTGTTTCAGAAACAATGGTGACTATTGCAACAAGAGTATTGTTTCTGAAACACATCGGCGACTATTGCAACAAAAGCTTTGTTTCAGAAACATTGGTGATGTTGCAAAAACATCTTTGTGTATCCCTCTTTGCAAAAGAGCTTTGTTTCAGAAATAACTATTGCAAAAAGGTCTTTGTTTAAAAAATAATGCCGCGCAGGGCCGGGATGGATCAACAGGGAGGGCTCCCCCAACACCGACAACATCGACAGGGAGGCCATGCACTGCGCGCCGCTCGAACGACGACTGGGCCGCGAATCTCAGGCACTGTCGGCAACGTCGGGTGGTGGCTTGGCGATCCCGATCTAGATGCAGGGCAGGAGAGATGTGAGTGGTAGGGCGGCCGGCTGTGTAACACCCCTGTGTAATGAGCTACAGTAATCCATAATGATAATGCTAAGTCACCTTGATTTGCAACGCATGATCATAGTGGATTAATATCTCATTTCAAATTCCATCACTAAATTCAATTCAAATTGCAAATGAATTTTGAAGTTGCACAAAAGCTGTTGGAAAATAGTTCATGTTTTAGCAAATATTCCAAAACAAATATTTGTTCAGGAAAACAACATCACCTATTTGCTAAAATGAGCTAGTGCAATTAAAACAGTGCCAAAAGGAGCATTTTAAATGCTATTCCATTTATGAAAAATTCAAATGGAATCAAATGCCTTCCAAACTTTTTGTGGCAGTGCACAATATTCCCTAGTATTTGTTTTGACCAGCTCCATATTTTTGCAAAGTCATTTGATGGCTAAAAATAAATGCAAACAGTTGCTGGAAAAAGAAACAGAGAAAGAAAAGGAAAAGGCTATTGTGCACCGGGCCTTAGTACACAGTGCCTGGCCAGCCGGCCCAGCCCACCTCTCACCGTCTCCCTCCTCTCTCTCTCCTGTGTGTGTCACCGCGCCACCAGCCGCGCGTGTGCGCTTCGGCGATTGGCCGACACGGCGACGCTACAGCGCCATCGAGTGGATAAGAGGGAGCCCCTCGGCCTCCATGTCATCCTCATCCACTTCCCCCTCCTCCATCGCCTCTCTCTCTCTCTCGATCCCACCCGCACCCGAGCGCAGCCACCGCCATTCGCCGTTGTTCCCGTGGCCACCGTCCACCTCACACCTCGCCGCCATGTCCTAGCTCCTCGCCATCGTCCTCTACGTCGGCAACGCCGAGCCGTTCGAGCTGAGGAGCCCCAACGCCATCGCCAGCATTGTCTTCTTACTCCTCGGCTGCCGTCGTCTTCGCCGTCGATTCGCCGCCGTCTGCAGCTCCTAAGCTCCCAACGGCCACCGTGAGCCACTCGATGAGCACCCGCACCGGATCCCTCTTTCCCTCCGCGCCCGTAGCCGCCATTTCCCCCATGGCCGTACTCGTCGCCGCTGTCGAGCTCGTCGCCATGGCCACAATTGCCGTCGAGCTCAATCGAGCACGGTAACGTGCTCAACACCTCCCCAGCAGCCTAATGCGCCCGCTCACGTGCTTTGCCGTGCCCGCTAACGCCGAAACCGAGCTCGCCCGTATGCCGCCGCCGCCTGCCGTCGTTGCTCCAGCGAGTTCCGACCACCCTAGCTCGCGCCACCGCCACCATTCGACGCAGCGTCGAGCGCTCATTCGAACGCATCCAACCGTGCACCAAATGGCCCTCTGTAGGCCAAATCCGATGAGCTCCCATGCGCCTCCACCGCGTTTGGAGGTCGCCGGTGTTTAAACGCCGGCGCCGCTGCCGTGGCCGGCCTGGGGCCACCCCTGGGTCACTGCCAGTGGACCCCATGGGCCCATTTGACCGAGTTGACTTGGTCAACTCTGCTGACTGGGCAGCACCTGACACTGACACCTGGGCCCCACACTCTATGAGGGCCCGCGTCGTTTCGCTCCCAACGAGCAGGAACGTGCGCGCCACAGGCCCGAGGGCTACTGTCGAGCCAGTGGGAGCCGGGGTACCACGGCCCGTTTGCCTACGGCCCAGGATGCAACACCTGGCGAAGGCCCAAGAGGCGGCCCAGTCACGGCCGCCACGAAGCAAGACACCTCACGAGGCGCCAGCCTCACCAGGACCTTCCCGCCCGGGGCGGACGACCAAGACTCAGCAACAGCGGGAGGCCTCGCGAGGCCCTCTCGTGAGGCGGCCTCCCGAGGCCACCTGAGGCGGGCGTCGCCTGGCGCCGGTCGCGCGGTCCAGTGCCCACCACGTGGGTGACGCGCTTGGAGACAAGCCGCGGCAGTAACCGTGCCAGCAAGCACGGACAGAGAGGATTTCCTCTTTGGTGCTAAAGGGGCAGCACTAGCTGCCATCCCCAAAGCAAGTCCCAAGGACTGCCCGTTTGGTTAAAGAAGACCGGGACGGCAAGGCGCGCAGAGTGGAGGTCATCACCGAGCCCACCGGCGCGTCATGGATAATGCTTTTGCAGGCGAAGACCAACTTTAGTCAGGATAAGCCTGGGCGCCTGTCCCCTTTCAAATTGTCGTTGTGTGTGGCAACCCTTCCCGCCATTGTTTTCGGGGGAAGAGGGTGAAGGCGGCTATAAAAGGGGGCAGTGTTGCCTTCGTAGTAGAGAGACCAATTCCTTCGTCTTCAACCTTGTACGCGAGAACCTTCTTGCCCACCATAATCCCAAACACAAAGTAGGAGTAGGGTTTTACACCGAAATGTGGCCCGAGCCTGGGTAGCTGTTGTGCCCCCTGTCGTGCCCTGTGCTCCGTGCGCTCTCGTCGTAGCCTCGCCGTGGTCACCGCGGAGCAATAGAAATGAGCACGCCCCAGAGTTCGAACCAGGGTCCCCGGAGCCCCGATTCCAACAAGCATCACGCTCCGCGTACAAGCCCTTCAAGTCCTGTTCCACCTCCAGAATCTGAGCTTGGTCCTTTTTTCGAGCATCTCGCTCTTGGGCCAGCTTGGCTCGGAGGGCCTCCATCTCGGCCGTGGCGGCTAAATCAAACAATTAAAGCACAAATATTAGTATCAAGAGTTGTTTTTCAAGCAACAAATAAAGCTATGGTGCTATTCTGTAGGTATATTACCTTGCGCCTTATCCATCTTCTCCTTCAGTAGATTGATGTCGTCCTCGGACCGCGCAAGCTTACGATTCAGCTCTTCCAACTCTCTTGAGTTGGATGTTGAAGGTGCGGAGGAGGCCTGCAACACATATTATTAGCCTCTGAAACATGAAATCGATCCTCTCGTCGGATGTTTTTGATTGGACAAGAGTCTCGGGGGCTACTGCATATTCACTTCAATAAAACTATTAAAACAGTAAATCGACCCCCAAGTCAGTTTATCAAACTAACTTAGGGCTCGGGGGCTACTGTATATGCGCTCTTAAAAGCATAAGTTAAAATTTGCAAAATTCCTATTAGTAAGTCCTCGGATAGCTTTTTCGAAACTTGTCCTTAAAGGGCTACTGGCTGTATTGAGCACATTATTAAAAATGTTACAGTTGTATGAGCTGGCGAGCATTGAAATAACATACCTCAAAGCCTTTCACGAGACCCTTGAAGGCCTCCACGATCCCATCCTCTGCGGACCGGAAAACCGTACCAAGAAGGGCACGGTGCTCGAGAAGAATCGAGGAGCTCTGAAGAGCATCCTCTATCTCCTTATGCCGCCCCAAGACGGGTGGCTAGGCATCCTTGGCCCCATCCCTCGTTGGAGAGGTGGTGGCCGCCTCCACGCTGCTCGGTGGTGGTTGAGCTGTCGAAGCTTGGGACTCCGGGCGTTTTAGTACCGGTTCTTCGTGAACCAGGGGACTCCTTTCCCCCTGATCCTCGGCAGCCGAGGTCTGGACCTCGGCTACGGGCACATCGGCACCACTCTCTGTGTTTAACACAAGAGGGTCCAAATGCGATGAAACCTCCCCCAAGCTCGTCATGAGCGGGGGAGGGACGCACGCGCGCACCCGAGGAGCTCTGGGCCAGCTCGGGGGGAGGGACGGCGTCGTCCGAACCCTCACCTGGAAGACGGCGTTGCGGGTTGTAAAAACCAACGGATCAATAAAATCGAGCATGTATCTATTAAAAGCTCATTATGCGCAAGTGTGTCAAACATTTTACCTCTCCGGCTATGGCTTCTCCCTGCGCTGCGGCGGAAGCTTGTCCTCGGAGGAGCCGGAGTGGGTGGCCCCAGCCTGAGCCGAGGATCAGCTGGGCTGAGCGGCGTGGGTCTTCTGGAGCCTCTTGAACCGAGGAGGGTCATCCTCCTCGGTGTCTTCGGACGTCGCCCTGCTCCTCTTAGGAGGAGACACCTCTTCCTCCTCCTCTTACCCCTTCTCCTCCTCCTCTTCGTGGATAGAGGAGCCATGGTTACTCTCTAACCTGGCATCCGAAGTCGCTCTTCGTCTGCGCAGGCCCTCCTTCTTCTTCTTCGGTAACCTTGGCTGGAACCTCGTATGGCTCCTCGGCCAGAAGGGCCTCGAGCTGGGGGGTCCTGGCCTCCTCGGGCAACGGCGATGGGGACTTCATCTTCCGGGCCTTGTTGCACCAGGCCTGATCAGGGGACGTTAACCCGGTTACTTTCTTGATAAATGAAAGACATTGAAAAGACTGTAATATAATTAAAGCAGCTCATACCTTGGATGGGCCATTCTCGTCTTCGTAGCCGTGGTCATCCCCTTCCTCAGGGAACTCATTTTTGGACGGCCTGAAGAGCGACGTCCACATCCTGGCAAGGTTGGTGCGGAAGAAGTTGTGCACCGTCACCTCATCCTCAGGTTTGTACTGCCACATTGGGTTGGCCCTGAGTTGGAGAGGTAGGACGCGGCGGTGGAGCATAACGTGGACTACATCCACTAGTTGGATGTCTTAGTCGACCACCGCCTTGAGCCTCTTCTGGAGCACCTTTACCTCCTTGGGATTTCCCCAATCAAGGCCCTTCTTCGTCCAGGAGACGAGCCTCGTTGGGGGCTCGGCCGTGAAGGCTAGGATCTCTTTCTGGCCCTTGGTGGGCAGGTCGGTGATATAGAACCACTCCCGCTGCCACACCTTGATGGTCTCCACAAAAGTGCCCTTTGGCCAGAGTACCCTTGGGAGTTTGCTTATCATGGCCCCACCGCATTCCGAGAGCTGGGCGCCACTGCTCTTCAGCTTGATGCTGAAGATCTTCAGCCATAAGCCGAACTGTGGCTCGATGCATAGGAACACCTCGCAGATGGTAATGAAAGTGGCTATGTGCATAATGGAGTTCGGGGCCAGGTGGTGGAAGTCCAGCCCATAATAAAACATGAAACCCCTCACGAAGGGGGTGGAGCGGGAATCTCAGACCTCGGGCGAGGTGGGAGACGAAAACTACCCTTTCCCCCTCCTTAGGAGTGGGGATGGCCGATTCGGAGCGGCCGTCTCGCTCGTCGTCGGCGCGCGACACCTGGCTGCCGCGGGGATATACCCCGCTGACCTGAGCTCCTCGATTGTGCCCACCGTAATGGTTGAGCGTGTCCACTTCCCCTTCAGCTCGGCATCGGCCATCGCGTATCAGGGAACTTGGAGGGAAGGTTAGAAGTGTAACACCCCAAAAATTTAACCATATTTTTATTAATAAAATTTGGCCAGAAATAAAATTTTGAAATTATATTAGGTCTTATATCTATTTCAGAGTATTTCTGTTTTTGTTATCCAAAATTCTTCCCTCCATATAGAAATTTTTGTAAAATATTATGGGCTTTGGTAGTTTTCTTAAATCATTTCATTTATATTTTAATAACAGCAGGAGTTATTTTCATAATAAAATTTTGCCCAAGATAATTCTTTTAAAGGAATTTTCAATACTTTAAATGCCTCTGATGCACTACAACTATTTTAAATAATTCTTTAAAAATTCCACAAAAATTATGAGGGCTCATGTGATGCCTATAGATCACTTTTATGCAAGAACCCAACTTGGTATTTTGGAAATTTTGAGTAAAACATCCTCTTTTCAAATCTGTTCTATTTTTTAGTTTCAACTGCAACCCTAATTTTCCTTTCTCAAACAATTCTGAAATTTTTACCACTCATAGTCCTTCCAACCAAACCCTTAAGTCCAGGAGATCAACTCCATTTGCATCTTGGAAGACCTCCAAATTATTTCCTCAAAATCTGGTCCAGAAATGAATTTCAACTTGCACTTGCAAGTTTTTCCTTTGGTCAAACCAACCACACCATCATCTCCACCATCTAAAGAGACACCATCCTGCCAAATCTCACTTCCAACAAAGTCTCCTAGATTGCCTTAACATTTTGTCAAGCAGGTTGTGTGCATGACAGAAATTTTGCCACTTCCTAATTTGCACTGGACACCTGGTCATTTGGCTAAACAAACATGTCCATCATCTCCACAAGACCAAGAGCAGCCACTTTACCAAATCTCATCACCAGAAGAGCTTCCTAGGTGGCCTTGGCATTTCGTCGAGCACCCTACGTGCATGTCTAGAGCTCGCGTTCTGCAGACGTGGGCATCGAGCTCCTGCCGCTTCCCCTGCTGCTCCGCTCACCCGTTATGCTCTTCCCCTGGATCACCCAGTCACCCCTAGTCCTCACCGACATCCTCCCTTGGCCGCTAGCGCCGTCCAGCGCCGTCCACCACCGCCACTCATCGCCGCCCGACGAAAACCACCACGCCACGCCTCTGCCCGAGCCGCCTCGCCTTAATTGCCAACGGCTAGGCCTCATCCACGGCTCGCCGACCGCATAACGGCCTCACCGACCTCCAGCGTCCTCAACCACCTTAGCGGTGCCATCAATGGCCACCCGCCGACGAGCCGTTCTCTGGAAGCCACCGAACAACCTTACCCCGCGTATAAATAGACGCCCGAGATCGCCCCGCTCCTCGTCAACTGGCCACACTCTCCTGGAAGCCACCCCAAGCAGCAGAACGGTCGGAGGTGGCCGTCTTCCTCCTCTCCGGCACCCATGGCCGTAGCCACCTTCCGGATGATTCCGGCGCGACTAGGGCCTCCCCACCCAACTTTCCTTCACCAACAGCTTCCTTGGGCATCCGTTGATCCATCCCGCTCATCAATTCCACCGGAGCAAGCCTGAGGACAGAGATCCAAATCCGTCACCGCCGGAGCCTCTCGGGAGAGCTCGCCGTCGGCGACTCCGTCCACTCCGGCGACCAAGGAGGGTACCGGAAGGACCGCCCCAACCTCCTGAGCACAACGGTGGTCTCAGCTCCCCGAACGGTGCCGCCGTTCGCCGGCGACGATCGCCGGAGCGCCGCCCCTGTTCTGTCGCGGGAAGAAGATGCGGGCGGACCGGTCA
This sequence comes from Elymus sibiricus, assembly GCA_039707655.1. Taxonomy (NCBI): domain Eukaryota; kingdom Viridiplantae; phylum Streptophyta; class Magnoliopsida; order Poales; family Poaceae; genus Elymus; species Elymus sibiricus. The sequence continues at coordinate 163,698,762 of CM077664.1, forward strand.
AACATGACAGGTTGGCCCCGTGGGACCCACTGTCAGTGACCCAGTGCCGTCCGTAAGTGGACACGGGTTCCGCAGAGGCCGTCTTCGCGCGAAGAAAACGTACTTCGCTAGTACGCTTTCGGCGTCGACCGCTTTTCCGCGCAGCTGAGCGGCTGGGCCTGGCCCAGTGACGCCGTCCAACTAAATCGCGCTCAGGCGCACTTCTGCCACTTTTCCTTTTTCATTTCCAGCAGATTTCAAATATCTCCACAGTGGCCATTTCAAATCCAAATCTGATGATTCAAATTTCTACATGCTTATAAAATCATGCTCTATTATTCTAGATATGGTGAACATTTTTCCTAAGCTTTGTCTCTACTGGATCTTTTAAATAGTCCATTTCCTTAATTATCCCAGCTTAGAAAATTCCTAGGAAAATCATATGAACTCCAAATAACTTGATTCTTTTTCTGAAATTCCTCATTTTTCATCTAGTTTATTTTAATATTTATTTCAAAATTTTCTAAACAACTTTTTACCACTGTTTTGGCTTTATGTGGTAATTTCAATATTTTTGAAAATAGGAAATGGAGGGAAGAGAATTTTCAAAACTTTTGGAGTGCACCCAATATTTCTGCATGATCAAGGCAAGCATCTTGAACACTTGATATGGTTATTGCATGGTTAAATATTTGCAAGAAAAATTGAATTATGAATATGTTGAATTCAAATAAAAATTTGCATATTGCTAGTTATGCATGCATGATCCCTTGAAAATATTTTATCTTCATTTAAATATGAAGTATGAGTGAGCATGGTTATTTTCACATGCCCATGTTGGTCCGGACTAATCTGCAGGAAAGAATCAGTCACGAGAAACGTGACCGTGAAACTGAAATCTCGTTGTGACGAGAATGATCAGTGAGGGCATGTTGGGACATGCCAGATGGTGACCCTGTTGGGTATTACCGAGGAAATATGTTGTGCTAACAACTTCAGGAAAAATTAAACCTCCTAAGTCGACCGAAGATCGAGTCTTGTTCCGGTAACCCCCATATTTGTTTCATGCTACCACTGGTCCCTGCCACAGGTAGGGTATGGTTTAGTAAGTTGATAACCCCTTTCCGTGCACACATCGTACAGAGAGGCCATGGTGAAAGATACCAGAGGCCTCTGGTAGGCATGTCACGTGGTCAGGGGGCATGGGTGTATCTGGCTAGGCCGAGAGGGGGGCACCCCTTGTAATCCGCGCGTATGAATAGTGACCCCATGCTATTCGAGATTGTAGTCTCCCCGTCTTAGAGTTTATCTTGAACGATGCCTTGGGTGATTCCTGGCATCAGGAAAGTTAATCTGGTGTGTGCTGGTCAGGTGTGTTTTCAACCCAAAGACCGTAATAGGAATTAGTCAGCGTCTCGGTGCTGGCTAAAGAAATCCTTTACTTGTGGGTAAAGAGTACACCCTCTGCAGAGTTATACCTATTCGAATAGCCGTGTCCGCGGTTAAGGACTACAGGCTGGGTTGGTCAAGTGTCGGTCTTAATGTCGGTCTCCGGAGGAAATAAATAAATTGAGCATGAATTATTTTGCAGATTATTATTATTTCATCACTAACGCTGTCATGGATATTTTTGTTATCATAAATATTATGGTTGTGAATATTATTGATGATTTGAATATTATTGTGGACTAACCCTTTCTCTTATTTTTATTTTCTTTTCTGAGTGTCTCATGGGCTGGCTAGACTACCCGGGCACTCATTTATTTTCAAGACCTCTCGTGGCGTCGCTTCAGTTCTCGGGCGGTCCTGTCTCGCCCGATTCTCTTTTATAAACCCATTTGGCATTTCTTTTCAAGACCTCTCGTGGCGTCGCTTGAGTTCTCGGGCGGTCGTGTCTCGCCCGATTCTCTTTTAGACAATCGTTTGGCATTTCTTTTCAAGACCTCTTGTGGCGTCGCTTGAGTTCTCGGGCGGTCCTGTCTCGCCCGATTCTCTCTTAGACACCCGTTTGGCATTTCTTTTCAAGACCTCTCGTGGCGTCGCTTGAGTTCTCGGGCGGTCCTGTCTCGCCCGATTCTCTTTTAGACACCCGTTTGGCATTTCTCTTGGATTCTCGGGCGGCCCTGTCTCGCCCGATTATCCACTTTTAACTTTCTTGGTTTATCACTAACATTTTATTTTTCTGTACATGATAATATTTAACATGCCATGTTTTAAATTTCCAGTCAGAATGAACATATCATTTAACCCATCATGATCAGATGCATTCGGTATATCTTTTGTTCATTATGTTTGCGAGTACATTCAAACGTACTCACAGGCTTGTCCCTGGCTATTTAATTGGCCAGGTCAGGATTTCGACAAGGAGTATTACCACGACGTCCATGCGGAGCCTAGGATAGCAGCCACGCAGGATAGGAATTATCCTGGTCAGCCGTTCCTGTGGAATGGAGCCCCATCGACGTTGGAGAACCACGAGTCGCTTCCGTCATCCTCACTAGAAATCATTGTTGTATCATTAGACCTTTATGGTCTTGTATCCAATTCTTGTAATTGCTTGGTAATCCGTAACAAGGACGTGTCCACCAGTAACAGTAATCCTGGGCTGGTGATGACACGAGGGGTTAATTTTCTGGGATATCATGTCCCGGAAATCCGGCCCCGACAGCCTTGGTATCAGAGCCAGGCTGACCACTGGCTAATCCTATCCTAGCCTGGTCATTATCCTTAGGTTTCCACACCGTCCAAATCTTTTTCTGTCCGTAGCCAAGCCTAGCTCATCCGATAAGCCTACACAACAACCTGCCGACATCTTTTCACAGTCGGTGCCCAACCTATCAGTCCTGCCCATAGGCCGTGTGCGTGTGGCCGGCACCTGAGTTGTCCCATCCACAAGCGTGCGATGGAAGACTCTGCTGGCTTATAAAGGAAGCCTTGCCCTAACCCAGTACATCACAGCCTCACTCTCAGTTCGATATCCAACCACTAAGATGCCTGGCCCCATCGTTCACAACGAGACCACCGTAGTCGAGCTTGGTGACTTTGTGGTCATCGTCGCAAATCTCACCCGTCGTACTTTCGGCATCGAAGAGCCGCCTGAGTATGTTGTGTACCAGGAGCACACGAGTGATACCATCCACCACTTCTGGGCCACGGTGCACATCTATTGTTTTCTGCATGTCAAGTATCTGTTCCTATGACCATGAGATCATGCAATTCACTGACACCGTAGGAGTGCCTTGTGTGTATCAAACGTCACAACGTAACTGGGTGACTATAAAGGTGCTCTACAGGTATCTCCGAGGGTGTCTGTTGGGTTGGCATGGATCAAGACTGGGATTTGTTACTCTGTGTGACGGAGAGGTATCTCAGGGCCCACTCGGTAATACAACATCACAATGAGCCTTGCAAGCAATGTGACTAAAGTGTTAGCCACGAGATCTTGTATTACGGAACGAGTAAAGAGACTTGCCGATAATGAGATTGAACTAGGTATAGAGATACCGACGATCGAATCTCGGGCAAGTAACATACCGAAGAACAAAGGGAACAGTATACGGGATTAACTGAATCCTTGACATAGAGGTTCAACCGATGAAGATCTTCGTAGAATATGTAGGAACCAATATGGGCATCCAGGTCCCGCTATTGGTTATTGGCCGTAGAGGTGTCTCGGTCATGTCTACATAGTTCTCGAACCCGCAGGGTCTACACACTTAACGTTTGGTGACGATTAGTATAGTTGAGTTATTGTGTTGGTGACCGAAGGTTGTTCGGAGTCCCGGATGAGATCCCGGACATGACGAGGATCTCCGGAATAGTCCGGAGGTAAAAGTTTGATATATGTGATAATAGTGTTTTGATCTCCGGAAGGGGTTCCGGATGTTTACCGAAGTGTTCGGGTGCAGCAACACTTTATATGGGCCAAAGGGGTAAAGCCCACGAGGTATTGGAAAGTGCAAAAGGAAGTCTGAGTTTTTAACCAGACAGCCCTACGCCGGAACCGGTGCACAAGTCGTACTGGCGCCGGTTCATGTTTCCTCACCCAGGCATTCTATAAGAGGCCATATCCGCAAACCACACCAGCCATCATCACCTCGAGCACTGCTTTTCCCCATCCACCCATCCATGTCTCACCCTGGAGCTTACCTGAGAACCCCCAATGCAAGCCCTGGTAGTTTTGTTAAGATATTGTGGGATTTTACCCGCAATACTCTTGGCTCCACCCACCCACCCCAGTATGAGTTGTTCAAATCGAGGATCACTCCTGGTCTCTCGAAATACTGGGCAGTTGTGCACATCCCACCAGCAGATTTAAACCAAGGCCCTCCATATGTTATCTTCATCGGGAGATCCATGCCAACCTCAGGCATGGCCATTGAGTCTGCTGCTTATGAAGCAGTTACCCGTCTTCGATTTGCGGTACCCTGTGCCAGTGCAAGGGAATACTGCTATTTCCCTAGCCGCGCAGCTTTTGGAGCAGAAGCTATGTTCCGCTGTGAGCGTAATGAGAGCGATCCAGCCCTGGTCTATCTCATTCAGTATGTGATGGCCCAGGAGCATTTCACCCAGCAATTACTGGAGTATATCCACTATCTTGCTGTTCTGAACCCCCGGATCGCCATTGGCGGACCCCCTCTGCCAACCCAAGAGGGACGCGTTCTTCGTCTGCTTCCTCCACTTCCTCCGGAAGAAGAAGAAGAAGAAGAATGTGCTCCAGCACCCGGAACCCTTCCACAAGACCCCGTAGATCTTACTTTCGAAGCGTAGACGGTTGTGAGCGTGGTTGCTGCTGCCTCCAGCACATATTTTCGTGATGCAATTTTTGCGATGTATTTTAGGGCGTATATTATAAGCATTGCTATGTTGCATATGATCATTTGTTGTGATATGCATTTAATTCTTCCGCCCTTAACAAATCTCGAGGACGAGATTTTCTTAAGGGGGGTAGAGTTTGTAACACCCCAAAAATTTAACCATATTTTTATTAAATAAAATTTGGCCAGAAATAAAATTTTGAAATTATATTAGGTCTTTTATCTATTTCAGAGTATTTCTGTTTTTGTTATCCAAAATTCTTCCCTCCATATAGAATTTTTTGTAAAATATTATGGGCTTTGGTAGTTTTCTTAAATCATTTCATTTATATTTTAATAACAGCAGGAGTTATTTTCATAATAAAAATTTTCCCAAGATAATTCTTTCAAAGGCATTTTCAATACTTTAAATGCCTCTGATGCACTACAACTATTTTAAATAATTCTTTAAAAATTCCACAAAAATTATGAGGGCTCATGTGATACCTATAGATCACTTTTATGCAAGAACCCAAATTGGTATTTTGGAAATTTTGAGTAAAACATCCTCTTTTCAAATCTGTTCTATTTTTGAGTTTCAACTACAACCCTAATTTTCCTTTCTCAAACAATTCTAAAAAAATTCCCACTCATAGTCCTTCCAACCAAACCCTTAAGTACAGAAGATCAACTCCATTTGCATCTTGGAAGACCTCAAATTGTTTCCTCAAAATCTGGTCCAGAAATGAATTTCAGTAAATCTTGCACTTACAAGTTTTTCGTTTGGTCAAACCAACCACACCATCATCTCCACCATCTAAAGAGACACCATCCTGCCAAATATCACTTCCAACAAAGTCTCCTAGATTGCCTTAACATTTTGTCAAGCAGGTTGTGTGCATGACAGAAATTTTGCCACTTCCTAATTTGCACTGGACACCTGGTCATTTGGCTAAACAAACATGTCCATCATCTCCACAAGACCAAGAGCAGCCACTTTACCAAATCTCATCACCAGAAGAGCTTCCTAGGTGGCCTTGGCATTTCGTCGAGCACCCTACGTGCATGTCCAGAGCTCGCGTTCTACAGACGTCGGCATTGAGCTCCTGCCGCTTCCCTTGCTGCTCCGCTCACCCGTTATGCTCTTCCCTTGGATCACCCAGTCACCCCTAGTCCTCGCCGACATCCTCCCTTGGCCGCTAGCGCCGTCCACGGCCGCCACTCATCGCCGCCCAAAGAAAACCACCACGCCACGCCTCTGCCCGAGCCGCCTCGCATTAATTGCCAACGGCTAGGCCTCATCCACGGCTCGCCGAACGCATAACGGCCTCACCGACCTCCACCGTCCTCAACCACCTTAGCGGCTGTTGGAAATATGCCCTAGAGGCAATAATAAATTGGTTATTATTATATTTCCTTGTTCATGATAATCGTTTATTATCCATGCTATCATTGTATTGATTGGAAACTCAAATACATGTGTGGGTACATAGACAACACTGTGTCCCTAGTAAGCCTCTAGTTAACTAGCTCGTTGATCAAAAGATGGTGAAGGTTTCCTAGCCATGGACATGAGATGTCATTTGATAACGGGATCACATCATTAGGAGAATGATGTGATGGACAAGACCCAAACTATAAACGTAGCATATGATCGTGTCAGTTTGTTGCTATTGTTTTCTGCATGTCAAGTATCTGTTCCTATGACCATGAGATCATGCAATTCACTGACACCGTAGGAGTGCCTTGTGTGTATCAAACGTCACAACGTAACTGGGTGACTATAAAGGTGCTCTACAGGTATCTCCGAGGGTGTCTGTTGGGTTGGCATGGATCAAGACTGGGATTTGTTACTCCGTGTGACGGAGAGGTATCTCAGGGCCCACTCGGTAATACAACATCACAATGAGCCTTGCAAGCAATGTGACTAAAGTGTTAGCCACGAGATCTTGTATTACGAAATGAGTAAAGAGACTTGCCGATAACGAGATTGAACTAGGTATAGAGATACCGACGATCGAATCTCGGGCAAGTAACATACCGAAGAACAAAGGGAACAGTATACGGGATTAACTGAATCCTTGACATAGAGGTTCAACCGATGAAGATCTTCGTAGAATATGTAGGAACCAATATGGGCATCCAGGTCCCGCTATTGGTTATTGGCCGTAGAGGTGTCTCGGTCATGTCTACATAGTTCTCGAACCCGCAGGGTCTACACACTTAACGTTTGGTGACGATTAGTATAGTTGAGTTATTGTGTTGGTGACCGAAGGTTGTTCGGAGTCCCGGATGAGATCCCGGACATGACGAGGATCTCCGGAATAGTCCGGAGGTAAAAGTTTGATATATGTGATAATAGTGTTTTGATCTCCGGAAGGGTTCCGGAATTCACCGGAAGGGGTTCCAGATGTTTACCGAAGTGTTCGGGTGCAGCAACACTTTATATGGGCCAAAGGGGTAAAGCCCACGAGGTATTGGAAAGTGCAAAAGGAAGTTTTGCTGCTGCCTTAAGCGGTACTACCGCTTGTAAGGCAGTACTACCGCGTAAGCGGTACTACCACTTGTGTGAAGCGGTACTACCGCTCGTGAGCGGTACTACCGCTTGTACGCGGTACTGCTGGAATCCGAGTGGGACTCTTTCCGTGCGGGCCAAACCGACCTTGTGCGGGCAAAACCGACCTTGTGGAGGCTTTCTCTCCAAGTTTAGACCCCAGGGCTCAACATATAAATAGAGGGGCAGGGCTAGCACACGGGATACATCAAGATTTCCCAAGCCGTGTGCCGGCAACCCTAACCCTCTAGTTCCTCCCGTCATAATCTCTGTAGTGCTTGGCGAAGCCCTGCAGAGATTGTTCCTCACCACCATCACCACGCCATCGTGCTGCCGGAACTCATCCACTACTTCACCATCGCTCGCTGGATCGAGGAGGTGAAGGCGTCATCAAGCCATACGTGTGTTGAACGCGGAGGTGCCATCCGTTCGGCGCTAGATCGTGTTTGGATCGAGGGACGACTTGCGATTTGGATCGCGAAGACGTTCGACTACATCAACCGTGTTTCTTAACGCTTCCGCTTAGCGATCTTCAAGGGTATGTAGATTCACTCTCCCTCTCGTAGATGCTCATCACCATGGATAGATCTTGCGTGTGCGTAGGAAATTTTTTGTTTCCCATGCAACGTTCCCCAACAGCGGCATCTGAGCTAGGTCTATGCATAGATGAGATCTCGAGTAGAACACAAAAGGGTTTTGTGGGCGTTGATATTCAGATTGCTTCCTCCCTTGGTCTTTTCTTGTTTCGGCGGTATTGTGGGATGAAGCGGCTCGGACCAACATTACTCGTACACTTACGAGAGACCGGTTCCTTCAACTGACATGTAACTTCGTTGCATAAAGATGGCTAGCGGGTGTCTGTTTCTCCCACTTTAGTCGGATCGGATTTGACAAAGGCGGTCCTTGAGAAGGTTGAAAAGCAATTTTTATATCACCGTTGTGGTTTTTGCGTAGGTAAGAATCGTTCTTGCTAGATACCCGTAGCAGCCACGTAAAACTTGCAACAACAATTAGAGGACGTCTAACTTGTTTTTGCAGGGTATGTTGTGATGTGATATGGCCAATTACATGATGAGATATATGTGATGTATGAGATTATCATGTCTTGTATAGAATATCACGACTTGCATGTCGATGAGTACGGCAACTGGCAGGAGCCATAGAGTTGTCTTTAATTATTTTCACCGTTTTTGCTTTACTTTATCGCTATGAGTTAGCTATAGTCGTGGAAGCAACAGTCGGCGCGACAACCTCATGGAGACACATTGATGGAGATCAAGATGATGGAGATCATGGTGTCATGCCGGTGACGATGGACATCATGCCGGTGCTTTGGAGATGGAGATCAAAAGCACAAGTTCATGGCCATATCATGTCACTTATGATTTGCATGTGATGTTAATCCTTTTATGCATCTTGTTTTGCTTAGGACGACGGTAGCATTATAAGGTGATCCCTCACTTAAATTTCAAGATAAATTGTGTTCTCCCCGAGTGTGCACCGTTGCGAAAGTTCGTCGTTTCGAGACACCACGTGATGATCGGGTGTGATAGACTCTACGTTCACATACAACGGGTGCAAGCCAGTGTTGCACATACGGAACACTCGGGTTAAACTTGACGAGCCTAGCATGTACAGACATGGCCTCGGAACACAAGAGACCGAAAGGTCGAACATGAGTCATATAGTAGATATGATCAACATGAAGATGTTCACCATTGAAACCACCTCAACTCACGTGATGATCGGACTTGAGTTGGTGGATTTGGATCATGTGACACTCGAATGACCGGAGGGATGTCAATTTGAGTGGGAGTTTTTTAAGTAATATGATTAACTAAAACTCATTATCTTGAACAATAGTCTAAGTTGTCTTTGCTATATTTATGTTGTAGATCATGGCTCGCGCAGTAGCACCCCTGAATTTTAATGCGTTCCTAGAGAAAGCTAAGTTGAAAGATGATGGAAGTAACTTTGTGGACTGGGCCCGTAATCTAAGGATTATCCTTACGGCTTCCCAGAAGGCTTATGTCCTTGATGCACCGCTTGGTGATCCACCCGCTCCAGTTGAGTCTCTAGACGTTGTGAACGCCTGGCAGGCTCGTTCTGAAGATTACTCAATAGTTCAATGTGCAATATTGTATGGCTTAGAACCGGGACTTCAAAGACGTTTTGAACGTCATGGAGCATATGAGATGTTCCAGGAGTTGAAGTTTATCTTTCAGAAGAATGCCCGGATCGAGAGGTATGAGATCTCCGATAAGTTCTATGCTTGCAAGATGGAGGAGAACAGGTCTATCAGGGATCACATACTCAAAATGTCTGGGTACTCCACCCGTCTGGCTGAATTGGGGATGCCCCTTCCGCCAGAGGCTATCACTGACAGAGTTCTTCGATCATTGCCACCTAGCTACAAGAGCTTCGTGTTGAACTATAACATGCACGGGATGAACAAGTCAGTCGCCGAGCTGTTTGCGATGCTGAAAGCCGCTGAGTCTGAAATTCAGAAGGAGCATCAAGTGTTGATGGTCAATAAAACCACTAGTTTCAAGAAAATTGGCAAGGGTAAGAAGGGTAACTCCAAGAAGAGTGGCAAAGCAGTTGCTCCTCCCGTGAAGAAACCCAAGGTTGGACCCAAACCAGAAACTGTGTGCTTTCATTGCAAAGGAACTGGACACTGGAAGCGGAACTGCCCCAAGTAATTGGCTGACAAGAAGGCGGCCAACAACAAACAAGGTATATATGATATACATGTTATTGATGTGTACCTTACCAACTCTCGTTGTAGTGCCTGGGTATTTGATACCGGTGCGGTTGCTCACATTTGCAACTCTAAACAGGAACTGCGGAATAGACGGAGGCTGGCAAAGGATGAAGTGACGATGCGCGTGGGAAATGGTTCCAAGGTTGATGTGATCGCCGTCGGCACGCTCGCTCTTCAATTACCATCGGGATTAGTGATGAACCTGAATAATTGTTATTTAGTGCCTGCGTTAAGCATGAACATTATATCTGGATCTTGTTTATTGCGAGACGGTTACTCATTTAAATCAGAGAATAATGGTTGTTCTATTTATATGAGTAATATCTTTTATGGTCATGCACCCGAAGTGAGGGGTTTATTCTTATTGAATCTCGATAGTAATGATACACATGTTCATAACATTGATGCCAAAAGATGTAGAATTGATAATGATAATACCACTTTCTTGTGGCACTGTCGTTTAGGTCATATTGGCGTAAAACGCATGAGGAAGCTCCATGCTGATGGACTTTTGGAGTCACTTGATTTTGAATCACTTAACACATGCGAGCCATGCCTCATGGGCAAGATGACTAAAACGCCGTTCTCTGGAACAATGGAACGGGCAAGTGACTTGTTGGAAATCATACATACTGATGTGTGCGGTCCGATGAGTATTGAGGCGCGCGGTGGTTATCGTTACTTTCTCACCTTCACTGATGACTTAAGTAGATATGGGTATATTTACTTAATGAAACACAAGTCTGAAACGTTTGAAAAGTTCAAACAATTTCAGAGTGAAGTTGAGAATCATCGTAACAAGAAGATTAAATTCCTACGATCTGATCGAGGAGGAGAATATCTGAGTTATGAGTTTGGCAGTCACTTAAGACAATGTGGAATTGTTTCACAACTGACACCGCCTGGAACACCACAGCGTAATGGTGTGTCCGAACGTCGTAATCGAACCTTATTGGATATGGTGCGATCTATGATGTCTCTTGCCGATTTGCCACTATCGTTTTGGGGTTATGCATTAGAGACAGCTGCATTCACTTTAAATAGGGCACCATCGAAATCCGTTGAGATGACGCCATATGAACTTTGGTTTGGCAAGAAGCCAAAGCTGTCGTTTCTTAAAGTTTGGGGATGTGATGCTTATGTCAAAAAGCTTCAGCCTGAAAAGCTGGAACCCAAAGCGGAGAAATGCGTCTTCATAGGATACCCAAAAGAGACAGTTGGGTATACCTTCTACCTCAGATCCGAAGGCAAAGTGTTTGTCGCTAAAAACGGAACATTTCTTGAGAAAGAGTTTCTCTCGAAAGAATTGAGTGGGAGGAAGATAGAAGTTGATGAGGTTGTTGAACCTTTACTTCAACCTGAGAGTAGCACAGCGCAGAAAGATGTTTCTGTAGAGACTACATCAGCTGAAGAGGAAGTTGATGATGATCATAAAGCTTCGGATCAAGTTGCTATCGAACCTCGTAGGTCGACAAGGACGCGTACTGCTCCTGAGTGGTACGGCAACCCTGTCTTAGAGATCATGTTGTTGGACAACGATGAACCTATGAGCTATGGAGAAGCGATGATGGGCCCGGATTCCGAGAAGTGGTTAGAGGCCATGAAATCCGAGATGGGATTCATGTATGAAAACAAAGTGTGGACTTTGGAAGTATTACCTGAAGGGCGTAAGGCCATTCAGAATAAATGGATCTTTAAGAGGAAGACGGACGCGGACGGTAATGTCACCGTCTATAAAGCTCGACTTGTGGCAAAGGGTTTTTCACAAGTTCAAGGAGTTGACTACGATGAGACCTTCTCACCCGTAGCGATGCTTAAAGTCCGTCAGAATCATGTTAGCAATAGCTGCCTTTTTCGATTATGAAATTTGGCAGATGGATGTCAAAACAGCGTTCCTTAACGGTTTCCTTAAGGAAGAGTTGTATATGATGCAACCAGAAGGTTTTGTCGATCCAGAGAATGCTGACAAAGTTTGCAAACTCCAGCGATCCATTTATGGACTGGTGCAAGCATCTCGGAGTTGGAATCTTCGCTTTGATGAGGTGATCAAAGCGTTCGAGTTTATACAAGTTTACGGAGAAGCTTGTATTTACAAGAAAGTGAGTGGGAGCTCTATAGCGTTTCTAATATTATATGTGGATGACATACTACTGATTGGAAACAATATAGAAATGTTGGAAAGCGTGAAGGAATATTTGAACAAGAGTTTTTCAATGAAGGACCTAGGAGAAGCTGCTTTCATATTAGGCATCAAGATCTATAGAGATAGATCAAGACGTTTAATAGGACTTTCACAAAGCACATACCTTGATAAGATTTTGAAGAAGTTCAAAATGGATCAGTCCAAGAAGGGGTTCTTGCCTGTTTTGCAAGGTGTGAAGTTGAGTAAGACTCAATGCCCAGTGACTGCAGGAGATAGAGAAAAGATGAGTGTCATCCCCTATGCTTCAGCCATAGGCTCTATCATGTATGCAATGATGTGCACAAGACCCGATGTCAGCCTTGCCATAAGTATGGTCGGAAGGTTTCAAAGTGATCCAGGAATGGAACATTGGACGGCGGTCAAGAATATCCTGAAGTACCTGAAAAGGACTAAGGACATGTTTCTCGTTTATGGAGGTGATCAAGAGCTCGTCGTAAAGGGTTACGTCGATGCAAACTTTGACACTGATCCGGATGACTCTAAGTCACAAACCGGATACGTATTTATTCTTAATGGGGGTGCGGTTAGCTGGTGCAGTTCCAAGCAAAGCGTGGTAGCTGATTCTACATGTGAAGCGGAGTACATCGCTGCCTCGGAGGCGGTGAAGGAAGGTGTCTGGATGAAGGAGTTCATGACAGATCTTGGAGTAGTGCCTAGTGCGCTTAACCCAATGACTCTGTTTTGTGATAATACCGGTGCCATTGCTCTAGCCAAGGAACCAAGATTTCACAAGAGGACCAGACACATAAAGCGACGTTTCAATTCCATCCGCGATTACATCAAGAAGGACGACATAAATATTTGCAAAGTACACACGGATCTGAATGTTGCAGATCCGATGACTAAACCTCTTCCAAGGGCTAAACATGAACAACACCAGAACTGCATGGGTGTTCGATTCATTACAATGTAAATCACATAGTGATGTGAACTAGATTATTGACTCTAGTGCAAGTGGGAGACTGTTGGAAATATGCCCTAGAGGCAATAATAAATTGGTTATTATTATATTTCCTTGTTCATGATAATCGTTTATTATCCATGCTATAATTGTATTGATTGGAAACTCAAATACATGTGTGGGTACATAGACAACACTGTGTCCCTAGTAAGCCTCTAGTTAACTAGCTCGTTGATCAAAAGATGGTGAAGGTTTCCTAGCCATGGACATGAGATGTCATTTGATAACGGGATCACATCATTAGGAGAATGATGTGATGGACAAGACCCAAACTATAAACGTAGCATATGATCGTGTCAGTTTGTTGCTATTGTTTTCTGCATGTCAAGTATCTGTTCCTATGACCATGAGATCATGCAATTCACTGACACCGTAGGAGTGCCTTGTGTGTATCAAACGTCACAACGTAACTGGGTGACTATAAAGGTGCTCTACAGGTATCTCCGAGGGTGTCTATTGGGTTGGCATGGATCAAGACTGGGATTTGTTACTCCGTGTGACAGAGAGGTATCTCAGGGCCCACTCGGTAATACAACATCACAATGAGCCTTGCAAGCAATGTGACTAAAGTGTTAGCCACGAGATCTTGTATTACGGAACGAGTAAAGAGACTTGCCGATAATGAGATTGAACTAGGTATAGAGATACCGACGATCGAATCTTGGGCAAGTAACATACCGAAGAACAAAGGGAACAGTATACGGGATTAACTGAATCCTTGACATAGAGGTTCAACCGATGAAGATCTTCGTAGAATATGTAGGAACCAATATGGGCATCCAGGTCCCGCTATTGGTTATTGGCCGTAGAGGTGTCTCGGTCATGTCTACATAGTTCTCGAACCCGCAGGGTCTACACACTTAACGTTTGGTGACGATTAGTATAGTTGAGTTATTGTGTTGGTGACCGAAGGTTGTTCGGAGTCCCGGATGAGATCCCGGACATGACAAGGATCTCCGGAATAGTCCGGAGGTAAAAGTTTGATATATGTGATAATAGTGTTTTGATCTCCGGAAGGGTTCCGGAATTCACCGGAAGGGGTTCCGGATGTTTACCGAAGTGTTCGGGTGCAGCAACACTTTATATGGGCCAAAGGGGTAAAGCCCACGAGGTATTGGAAAGTGCAAAAGGAAGTCTGAGTTTTTAACCAGACAGCCCTACGCCGGAACCGGTGCACAAGTCGTACTGGCGCCGGTTCATGTTTCCTCACCCAGGCATTCTATAAGAGGCCATATCCGCAAACCACACCAGCCATCATCACCTCGAGCACTGCTTTTCCCCATCCACCCATCCATGTCTCACCCCGGAGCTTACCTGAGAACCCCCAATGCAAGCCCTGGTAGTTTTGTTAAGATATTGTGGGATTTTACCCGCAATACTCTTGGCTCCACCCACCCACCCCAGTATGAGTTGTTCAAATCGAGGATCACTCCTGGTCTCTCGAAATACTGGGCAGTTGTGCACATCCCACCAGCAGATTTAAACCAAGGCCCTCCATATGTTATCTTCATCGGGAGATCCATGCCAACCTCAGGCATGGCCATTGAGTCTGCTGCTTATGAAGCAGTTACCCGTCTTCGATTTGCGGTACCCTGTGCCAGTGCAAGGGAATACTGCTATTTCCCTAGCCGCGCAGCTTTTGGAGCAGAAGCTATGTTCCGCTGTGAGCGTAATGAGAGCGATCCAGCCCTGGTCTATCTCATTCAGTATGTGATGGCCCAGGAGCGTTTCACCCAGCAATTACTGGAGTATATCCACTATCTTGCTGTTCTGAACCCCCGGATCGCCATTGGCGGACCCCCTCTGCCAACCCAAGAGGGACGCGTTCTTCGTCTGCTTCCTCCACTTCCTCCGGAAGAAGAAGAAGAAGAAGAATGTGCTCCAGCACCCGGAACCCTTCCACAAGACCCCGTAGATCTTACCTTCGAAGCGTAGACGGTTGTGAGCGTGGTTGCTGCTGCCTCCAGCACATATTTTCGTGATGCAATTTTTGCGATGTATTTTAGGGCGTATATTATAAGCATTGCTATGTTGCATATGATCATTTGTTGTGATATGCATTTAATTCTTCCGCCCTTAACAAATCTCGAGGACGAGATTTTCTTAAGGGGGGTAGAGTTTGTAACACCCCAAAAATTTAACCATATTTTTATTAAATAAAATTTGGCCAGAAATAAAATTTTGAAATTATATTAGGTCTTTTATCTATTTCAGAGTATTTCTGTTTTTGTTATCCAAAATTCTTCCCTCCATATAGAAATTTTTGTAAAATATTATGGGCTTTGGTAGTTTTCTTAAATCATTTCATTTATATTTTAATAACAGCAGGAGTTATTTTCATAATAAAATTTTGCCCAAGATAATTCTTTCAAAGGCATTTTCAATACTTTAAATGCCTCTGATGCCCTACAACTATTTTAAATAATTCTTTAAAAATTCCACAAAAATTATGAGGGCTCATGTGATACCTATAGATCACTTTTATGCAAGAACCCAACTTGGTATTTTGGAAATTTTGAGTAAAACATCCTCTTTTCAAATCTGTTCTATTTTTGAGTTTCAACTGCAACCCTAATTTTCCTTTCTCAAACAATTCTAAAAAATTTCCCACTCATAGTCCTTCCAACCAAACCCTTAAGTACAGGAGATCAACTCCATTTGCATCTTGGAAGACCTCAAATTGTTTCCTCAAAATCTGGTCCAGAAATGAATTTCAGTAAAACTTGCACTTACAAGTTTTTTGTTTGGTCAAACCAACCACACCATCATCTCCACCATCTAAAGAGACACCATCCTGCCAAATATCACTTCCAACAAAGTCTCCTAGATTGCCTTAACATTTTGTCAAGCAGGTTGTGTGCATGACAGAAATTTTGCCACTTCCTAATTTGCACTGGACACCTGGTCATTTGGCTAAACAAACATGTCCATCATCTCCACAAGACCAAGAGCAGCCACTTTACCAAATCTCATCACCAGAAGAGCTTCCTAGGTGGCCTTGGCATTTCGTCGAGCACCCTACGTGCATGTCCAGAGCTCGCGTTCTACAAACGTCGGCATTGAGCTCCTGTCGCTTCCCATGCTGCTCCGCTCACCCGTTATGCTCTTCCCCTGGATCACCCAGTCACCCCTAGTCCTCGCCGACATCCTCCCTTGGCCGCTAGCGCCGTCCACCGCCGCCACTCATCGCCGCCCGAAGAAAACCACCACGCCACGCCTCTGCCCGAGCCGCCTCGCATTAATTGCCAACGGCTAGGCCTCATCCACGGCTCGCCGAACGCATAACGGCCTCACCGACCTCCACCGTCCTCAACCACCTTAGCGGCTGTTGGAAATATGCCCTAGAGGCAATAATAAATTGGTTATTATTATATTTCCTTGTTCATGATAATCGTTTATTATCCATGCTATCATTGTATTGATTGGAAACTCAAATACATGTGTGGGTACATAAACGTAGCATATGATCGTGTCAGTTTGTTGCTATTGTTTTCTGCATGTCAAGTATCTGTTCCTATGACCATGAGATCATGCAACTCACTGACACCGTAGGAGTGCCTTGTGTGTATCAAACGTCACAACGTAACTGGGTGACTATAAAGGTGCTCTACAGGTATCTCCGAGGGTGTCTGTTGGGTTGGCATGGATCAAGACTGGGATTTGTTACTCCGTGTGACGGAGAGGTATCTCAGGGCCCACTCGGTAATACAACATCACAATGAGCCTTGCAAGCAATGTGACTAAAGTGTTAGCCACGAGATCTTGTATTACGGAACGAGTAAAGAGACTTGCCGATAACGAGATTGAACTAGGTATAGAGATACCGACGATCGAATCTCGGGCAAGTAACATACCGAAGAACAAAGGGAACAGTATACGGGATTAACTGAATCCTTGACATAGAGGTTCAACCGATGAAGATCTTCGTAGAATATGTAGGAACCAATATGGGCATCCAGGTCCCGCTATTGGTTATTGGCCGTAGAGGTGTCTCGGTCATGTCTACATAGTTCTCGAACCCGCAGGGTCTACACACTTAACGTTTGGTGACGATTAGTATAGTTGAGTTATTGTGTTGGTGACCGAAGGTTGTTCGGAGTCCCGGATGAGATCCCGGACATGACGAGGATCTCCGGAATAGTCCGGAGGTAAAAGTTTGATATATGTGATAATAGTGTTTTGATCTCCGGAAGGGTTCCGGAATTCACCGGAAGGGGTTCCGGATGTTTACCGAAGTGTTCGGGTGCAGCAACACTTTATATGGGCCAAAGGGGTAAAGCCCACGAGGTATTGGAAAGTGCAAAAGGAAGTTTTGCTGCTGCCTTAAGCGGTACTACCGCTTGTAAGGCAGTACTACCGCGTAAGCGGTACTACCGCTTGTGTGAAGCGGTACTACCGCTCAAGCGGTACTACCGCTCGTGAGCGGTACTACCGCTTGTGAGCGGTACTACCGCTTGTACGCGGTACTGCTGGAATCCGAGTGGGACTCTTTCCGTGCGGGCCAAACCGACCTTGTGCGGGCAAAACCGACCTTGTGGAGGCTTTCTCTCCAAGTTTAGACCCCAGGGCTCAACATATAAATAGAGGGGCAGGGCTAGCACACGGGATACATCAAGATTTCCCAAGCCGTGTGCCAGCAACCCTAACCCTCTAGTTCCTCCCGTCATAATCTCCGTAGTGCTTGGCGAAGCCCTGCAGAGATTGTTCCTCACCACCATCACCACGCCGTCGTGCTGCCGGAACTCATCCACTACTTCACCATCGCTCGCTGGATCGAGGAGGTGAAGGCGTCATCAAGCCGTACGTGTGTTGAACGCGGAGGTGCCGTCCGTTCGGCGCTAGATCGTGTTTGGATCGAGGGACGACTTGCGATTTGGATCGCGAAGACGTTCGACTACATCCACCGCGTTTCTTAACGCTTCCGCTTAGCGATCTACAAGGGTATGAAGATTCACTCTCCCTCTCGTAGATGCTCATCACCATGGATAGATCTTGCGTGTGCGTAGGAAAATTTTTGTTTCCCCTGCGACGTTCCCCAACAGCGGCGCCATCAATGGCCACCCGCCGATGAGCCGTTCTCTGGAAGCCACCGAACCGCCTTACCCCGCGTATAAATTGACGCCCGAGCTCGCCCCACTCCTCGTCAACTGGCCACACTCTCCTAGAAGCCACCCCAAGCAGCAGAACGGTCGGAGGTGGCCGTCCTCCTCCTCTCCGGCACCCATGGCCGTAGCCACCTTCGGGATGATTCCGACGCGACTAGGGCCTCCCCACCCAACTTTCCTTCACCAACAGCTTCCTTGGGCATCCTCTGATCCATCCCGCTCATCAATTCCACCGGAGCAAGCCCGAGGACAGAGATCCAAATCCGTCGCCGCCGGAGCCTCTTGGGAGAGCTCGCCGTCGGCGACTTCGTCCACTCCGGCGACCAAGGAGGGTACCGGAAGGACCGCCCCAACCTCCTGAGCACAATGGTGGTCTCAGCTCCCCGAACGGTGCCGCCGTTCGCCGGCGACGATCGCCGAAGCACCGCCCCTGTTCTGTCGCGGGAAGAAGACGCGGGCGGACCGGTCAAACATGACAGGTGGGCCCCGTGGGACCCACTGTCAGTGACCCAGTGCCATCCGTAAGTGGACACGGGTTCCACAGAGGCCGTCTTCGCGCGAAGAAAACGTACTTCGCCAGTACGCTTTCGGCGTCGACCGCTTTTCCGCACAGCTGAGCGGCTGGGCCTGGCCCAGTGACGCCGTCCAACTAAATCGCGCTCAGGCGCACTTCTGCCACTTTTCCTTTTTCATTTCCAGCAGATTTCAAATATCTCCACAGTGGCCATTTCAAATCCAAATCTGATGATTCAAATTTCTACATGCTCATAAAATCATGCTCTATTATTCTAGATATGGTGAACATTTTTCCTAAGCTTTGTCTCTACTGGATCTTTTAAATAGTCCATTTCCTTAATTATCCCAGCTTAGAAAATTCCTAGGAAAATCATATGAACTCCAAATAACTTGATTCTTTTTTCTGAAATTCCTCATTTTTCATCTAGTTTATTTTAATATTTATTTCAAAATTTTCTTAACAACTTTTTGCCACTGTTTTGGCTTTATGTGGTAATTTTAATATTTTTGAAAATAGGAAATGGAGGGAAGAGAATTTTCAAAACTTTTGGAGTGCACCCAATATTTCTGCATGATCAAGGGAAGCATCTTGAACACATGATATGGTGATTGCATGGTTAAATATTTGCAAGAAAAATTGAATTATGAATATGTTGAATTCAAATAAAAATTTGCATATTGCTAGTTATGCATGCATGATCCCTTGAAAATATTTTATCTTCATTTAAATATGAAGTATGAGTGAGCATGGTTATTTTCACATGCCCATGTTGGTCCGGACTAATCTGCAGGAAAGAATCAGTCATGAGAAACGTGACCGTGAAACTGAAATCTCGTTGTGACGAGAATGATCAGTGAGGGCATGTTGGGACATGCCAGATGGTGACCCTGTTGAGTATTACCGAGGAAATATGTTGTGCTAACAACTTCAGGAAAAATTAAACCTCCTGAGTCGACCTAAGATCGAATCTTGTTCCGGTAACCCCCATACTTGTTTCATGCTACCACTGGTCCCTGCCACAGGTAGGGTATGGTTTAGTAAGTTGATAACCCCTTTCCGTGCACACATCGTACAGAGAGGCCATGGTGAAAGATACCAGAGGCCTCTAGTAGGCATGTCACATGGTCAGGGGGCATGGGTGTATCTGGCTGGGCCGAGAGGGGGGCACCCCTTGTAATCCGCGCATATGAATAGTGATCCCATGCTATTCAAGATTGTAGTCTCCCCGTCTTAGAGTTTATCTTGAACGATGCCTTGGGTGATTCCTGGCATCAGGAAAGTTAATCTGGTGTGTGCTGGTCAGGTGTGTTTTCAACCCAAAGACCGTAATAGGAATTAGTCAGCGTCTCGGTGCTGGCTAAAGAAATCCTTTACTTGTGGGTAAAGAGTACACCCTCTGCAGAGTTATACCTATTCGAATAGCCGTGTCCGCGGTTAAGGACTACAGTCTGGGTTGGTCAAGTGTCGGTCTTAGTGTCGGTCTCCGGAGGAAATAAATAAATTGAGCATGAATTATTTTGCAGATTATTATTATTTCATCACTAACGCTGTCATGGATATTTTTGTTATCATAAATATTATGGTTGTGAATATTATTGATGATTTGAATATTATTGTGGACTAACCCTTTCTCTTATTTTTATTTTCTTTTCTGAGTGTCTCATGGGCTGGCTAGACTACCCGGGCACTCATTTATTTTGAAGACCTCTCGTGGCGTCGCTTGAGTTCTCGGGCGGTCCTGTCTCGCCCGATTCTCTTTTAGACACCCGTTTGGCATTTCTTTTCAAGACCTCTCGTGGCGTCGCTTGAGTTCTCGGGCGGTCCTGTCTCGCCCGATTATCTTTTAGACACCCGTTTGGCATTTCTTTTCAAGACCTCTCGTGGCGTCGCTTGAGTTCTCGGGCGGTCCTGTCTCGCCCGATTCTCTTTTAGACACCCGTTTGGCATTTCTTTTCAAGACCTCTCGTGGCGTCGCTTGAGTTCTCGGGCGGTCCTGTCTCGCCCGATTCTCTTTTAGACACCCGTTTGGCATTTCTTTTCAAGACCTCTCGTGGCGTCGCTTGAGTTCTCGTGTGGTCTTGTCTCGCCCGATTCTCTTTTAGACACCCGTTTGGCATTTCTCTTGGATTCTCGGGCGGTCCTGTCTCGCCCGATTATCCACTTTTAACTTTCTTGGTTTATCACTAACATTTTATTTTTCTGTACATGATAATATTTAACATGCCATGTTTTAAATTTTCAGTCAGCATGAACATATCATTTAACCCATCATGATCATATGCATTCGGTATATCTTTTGTTCATTATGTTTGCGAGTACATTCAAACGTACTCACAGGCTTGTCCCTGGCTATTTAATTGGCCAGGTCAGGATTTCGACAAGGAGTATTACCACGATGTCCATGTGGAGCCTAGGATAACAACCACGTGGGATAGGAATTATCCTGGTCAGCCATTCCGTGGAATGGAGCCCCATCGACGTTGGAGAACCATGAGTCGCTTCCGTCATCCTCACTAGAAATCATTGTTGTATCATTAGACCTTTATGGTCTTGTATCCAATTCTTGTAATTGCTTGGTAATCTGTAACAAGGACGTGTCCACCAGTAACAGTAATCCTGGGCTGTTGATGACACGAGGGGTTAATTTTCTGGGATATCATGTCCCGGAAATCCGGCCCTCGCAAGAAGTTTTTGAGATAGATCTGGGGGCGCTGGAGCTTTGGTAAGCTTTGAGCAATGGAGCGAGGGATGGAAGCGTGGGAGGAAATGATTTACCGCCCTCCTTGTTTTTATAGGTCAGTAAAAGACCAAGAGTCCCCTCGCCGCGCCGAATAAATCACCTGTTTCCCAACGCATCATGCCGTTATGCGCGCATCGATAAATCAATTGCTTGATGATATCCCTTAAAAACAGGAGCACGATTTCCACATTGATGAGACATGACAATGAAAGGCTGCCTCGGGCCACGATGTGATAACTGATTCAGCCTCATGATAAGTGGTGACAGTTCGATAAAGCTGTCAGGGTTTGAACCCTCTCACTGGTTGAGTCCACATGGCAAGTCTTTGAGACTAAGTTATTTTGAAGACCTTAGACGTAGGTGAGCGCCTTGCTAAGAAGGACTCTGAGACTTCTCGCCGAGGATAAGGTTTAAAACACATGGTCGTTGGGGTCAACTGTAAAAGGAGACCCGATAAGTTTGTCAGCTGCTCAAGACTTCGGATCCAAGCACTAAACGTTAAGTGAGGAACTCGCCTATCAAGCCAAAGACGCCAAGGCCGAAGAGACTATTCCGAAGATGGAGATGCAGTCTTCGGCTTCGAAGACCATTTCAGGGGCTACTGACGGTGTCTTGGACTAAGGGGTACTAACCGGTACGACCCACAGCCCATGGGCCGGGCTCATGGCCCGTCGATCACTAGAAGGAAGGACAACCAAGGCCACGAACCTCGGCGTGATCAAGATGGAAACCTCCGAAGACTTGGCGTGTACTTCAAGGATTGCTCTATAGCCAACGTATTGACAACCAACCATGTGTATAACCTAGGTACCCCCGGTGCATATATAAGCCGAGGGGTTTAGTCTTTAGGGACACAATTACCAGCCTTAGGGTTTAGAACACAATCATATGATCTCGAGGTAGATCATCTTGTACTCTATACCCCATCACATCAATACAATCAAAGCAGGACGTAGGGTTTTACCTCTTCGAGAGGGCCCGAACCTGGGTAAATATCATCTCTCTTCGTCTACTGTTACCATCGTTCTCAGTTCTCTAACTTACAGCTCGGGAGCCCCTACCCGAGATCCGCCGGTTTTAGCACTGACACCAAGTGGACCGATGACAAGAGTGCGTGGAAGAGCTATCGAGACCGAGGTTAACTCTCTCCTTATTGAGCTTCCCTTTGATTCATTTGAGACATGGCTACTACCTCAAGTGGAGACACTTTGCATACTCAAGCACCAAGGAAGCAGCCATGAAGAAGCTAAGGACCAAGGACAAGTTTGGACGGAAGCGGAACGAGGAGGAGAAGAAGGAGACAACCAGCAACTGAAGATAGCCGGACGTCCGGGATCCTACCCGGATGATCCAAGCGAAGCCGGACGCCACCGCTCTCTGGTCCAGCATCCGGGCCAACCATCCGGGCGACAACCGGATCATCCGGACAGGATCCAGGATCATCCGGGCAACATCCGGACATCCAAACACCGCCCTTGATCATCCAGCTACGACGCCTGAAGGCACCCGAAGGTATCACATGAAGCCGGACCATCCGGACACCACCCCGGACGCCCGGGCATCATATTATTAGATCTTGAGAGAGCTTTGCTGATCTATCCATCTCATTGGAGATCCAAGACCTCCATTGGAGAAGATCCCTTAGTGGACATCAAGACCTCCTCCCCTAAGGATTGGAGAAGGCTACCTCTCAATACCTCAACTCCCTCAGGGATTGGGAAGAACTACTTTTACTATTTTCTTTTGTTGCATTTGGATCCCTTGAACTTGTACGAGATTTGTGGATTTAGCGGATGTGTGACTAGTTCTTGTCTTTGAGTGTTCCCCCTCTTGTGTTTGTTCTTGATTCCATCCTTCTCCCACCTCCAAGTGTGATTAGATCTCGAAATTAGGGTCCACCCTACATCAAGTGGCGACGCGAAAGCAAATCTACGAGCGGATGAAAGAGGATGGATTGACCAATGATGAGGCAAAAAATCAGCTCCAGGTAACTATAATATCATCACAACCCTTCCCCTAATGCATGTACTTGCTCAACCCTTTGGTGCAGACCCCTTTGTTTGTTGTTGACATCTACGTTTTTTATTGCATCTTAGTTGGTTCATCGGGGGCGATTATGTTCTTCAACCCTTTTAGTGTGCTCGCGCTCACCTTGCTGAAGAAAGCCACCTTTAATTTTATTTTGTTAAGTCCGAGGATCTATCGACTGTAGCAAACACACAGGCATTTGCGCTAGTTAGATTTGTGTAGATACAGATAGACACGTGTTAGATACATCTGCTTCTAGACTAATTTAAGAAAAGTAATTCGGAACGGAGTGAGTATTATACTCCCTCCGTACCATAATATATGATGTTTTTACAGTTTAATTTGAATTGCAAAAACGCCTTATATTATGGTACATGTAGTATAAGATAAGAAGAAGATAATATACGAAGAAGAAAAACGAATATTCAATTCTAAGCCCGGGTGCATCTGCAGCTAGTGAACAGTAAATTAAAAAAAATACTAGAATTTTTTTTTAAAAATCGATTTTTTTGCGTGAAAGATATTTTAGTGCGTGAGGTGCGTGCCAAATTTCTAAGGGGGCTGCTACGTGTCGGCCGACGGATTTTTTTAAAAGATCCGCCGCCTCGCGAATCGACAGATCTAAAAAAATCGAGCGGCTGGACGTCTTCCCCTACTTTGCAACAGAGATATTGTCGCAGAAACACTTGTAAGAGAGATTGTGTTGTGGATTTTTTTTTGCAACATAGGTTGTGTTGCGGGATTTTTTTTGCATCATAGGTCGTGTTGCTGATTTTTTTTCCTTTCTGTTTTCACTTTTTTTGCAACAGAGGTATTGTTGCAGAAAAACTTTGCAACTGAGGTGATGTTGCATTCTTTTTTTGTCTTCACCTTTATATGGTGTTACGGAAGAAAATTTTGCAACATGACTGATGTTCCAGAAATCTTTCTTGCAACAAATTGGATGTTGCAAAAAGAAAAAAACGCCATTGTCATTCGCCATGAGCTCCCGCCGGACGGCAGTGAGGGGGAGCGGAGCCGCCCGTCCCCGCCATCGTGCCGCTGCCGGCGTGTGCCCACA
The DNA here is from genome assembly GCA_039707655.1 of Elymus sibiricus. Classification (NCBI taxonomy): domain Eukaryota; kingdom Viridiplantae; phylum Streptophyta; class Magnoliopsida; order Poales; family Poaceae; genus Elymus; species Elymus sibiricus. The sequence goes on from CM077664.1 coordinate 163,723,469, forward strand.
GGGAGGAGCGGCGCCGCCCGTCCCCGCCATCGTGGCACCACCGGCGAGCGCCGGACCTCTAACCAGCTTGCCTCGCCACCATCCTCCTCACCGGCGAGATGTACGCCATTGATTGCCGCTCCACCGTCTCCTCCAGTCTTTCCACTAGGTTGAAGAAGTCGCTCCAGTAGATAAGGTTGGGGTAGTTGTGAACGGGAGAGAGAGGTTGAAGAGATATGATGAGGCAGAGAGACGTGTGTGGTCATTAGGCCACATGTCAAGCAAAGGAGGCAGCGGATGCGGCCGTGAGATCAGTCGGCTGACGGTAATCTTTTCGGGGTGTGCTACACGTCGGCCGGCGGATCTTTTTAAAAGATCTGCCGCCTCGCGAGCCGTCTGATCTAGGTTGCTCAGCATGCGATCCCTCTTTGCAACAAGAGTATTGTTTCAGAAACAACGGTGACTATTGCAACAAGAGTATTGTTTCTGAAACACATCGGCGACTATTGCAACAAAGGCTTTGTTTCAGAAACATTGGTGATGTTGCAAAAACATCTCTGTGTATCCCTCTTTGCAAAAGAGCTTTGTTTCAGAAATAACTATTGCAAAAAGGGCTTTGTTCCATCAACAGGGAGGGCTCCCCCGACACCGACAACATCGACAGAGAGGCCATGCGCTGCGCGCCGCTGGAACGACGCTGGGCCGCGAATCTCAAGCACTGTCGCCAACGTCGGGTGGTGGCTTGGCGATCCCGATCTAGATGCAGGGCAGGAGAGATGTGAGCGGCAAGGCGGCCGGCTATGTAACACCCCTGTGTAATGAGCTACAGTAATCCATAATGATAATGCTAAGTCACCTTGATTTGCAATGCATGATCACAGTGGATTAATATCTCATTTCAAATTCCACCACTAAATTCAATTCAAATTGCAAGTGAACTTTGAAGTTGCACAAAAGCTGCTGGAAAATAATTCATGTTTTAGCAAATATTCCAAAACAAATATTTGTTCAGGAAAACAACATCACCTATTTGCTAAAATGAGCTAGGGTAATTAAAACAGTGCCAAAAGGAGCATTTTAAATGCTATTCCATTTATGAAAAATTCAAATGGAATCAAATGCCTTCCAAACTTTTTGTGGCAGTGCACAATATTCCCTAGTATTCGTTTTGACCAGCTCCATATTTTTGCAAAGTCATTTGATGGCTAAAAATAAATGCAAACAGTTCCTGGATAAAGAAACAGAGAAAGAAAAGGAAAAAGGCCACTGTGCACTGGGCCTTAGTGCACAGTGCCTGGCCAGCCGGCCCAGCCCACCTCTCACCGTCTCCCTCCTCTCTCTCTCCTGTGCGTGTCGTCGCGCCACCGGCCATGCGCGTGCACTCCGACGACTGGCCGACACGGCGACGCTATAGCGTCGCCGAGTGGATAAGAGGGAGCCCCTCGGCCTCCCTGTCGTCCTCATCCACTACCCCCTCCTCCATCGCCTCCCTCTCTCTCGATCCCACCCGCACCCGAGCGCAGCCGCCGCCGTTCACCGTCGTTCCCGTGGCCACCGTCCACCTCACGCCTCGCCGCCATGTCCTAGCTCCTCGTCGTCGTCCTCTACGTCGGCTACACCGAGCTGTTCGAGCTGAGGAGCCCCAACGCCGTCGCCAGCATCGTCTTCTTACTCCTCGGCCGCCGTCGTCTTCGCCGTCGATTCGCCACCATCTGCAGCTCCTAAGCTCCCAACGGCCACCGTGAGCCACTCGGTGAGCACCCGCACTGGACCCTTCTCTCCCTAGCTCTTCTCCGTGCCCGTGGCCGCCATTTCCCCCATGGCCGTACTCGTCGCCGCTGTCGAGCTCGTCACCGTGGCCACACTTGCCGCCGAGCTCAACCGAGCACGGCAACGTGCTCAGCGCCTCCCCAGTAGCCTAACGCGCCCGCCCGCGTGCTTTGTCGTGCCCGCTAACGCCGAAACCGAGCTCACCCGTACGCCGCCGCCGCCTACCGTCGTTGCTCCGGTCAGTTTCGGCCACCCTAGCTCGCGCCACCGCCACCATTCGATGCAGCGTCGAACGCTCGTTCGAACGCATCCTAACGCGCGCCAAATGGCCCTCTGTAGGCCAAATCCGACGAGCTCCCGTGCGCCTCCGCTGCGTTTGGAGGTCGCCGGTGATTAAACGCCGGCGCCGCTGACGTGGCCGGCCTGGGGCCAGCCCTGGGTCACTACCAGTGGGCCACAGGGGCCCATTTGACCGAGTTGACGTGGTCAACTCTACTGACTAGGCAGCACCTGACACTGACATGCGGGCCCCACTCATTTAAATCACTGTTTAACCTAATTAAGTTAGTTTGTTAATTAATCAGTCACTGACAGTGGGGCCCCACCTGCTAATTAACCCATGTTTAATTTATTTAAGCTCTAATTAGCCCTGTGCCACTGACATGTGGGTCCCGACCGTCAGGTTTGACCTGAACCGGCTGGGTTGACTGCTGACGTCAGCCTGACGTAGTGCCGACGCAATAAAGCTTTTTCTGTTATATTCAAATTTGATTTAATTCCAGGAATTTCAGAAAATTGTTTAAATCTTTGAAAAATCATAGAGAATAAACCATAGCTCGGATGAAAAAAAATCTACATGAAAGTTGATCAGAAAAACGAGATGAATCCGAATATGCCCTCCATGTAGCTGTCACATGCCCACAACACTGCAAACATGGAACCTTCCCCTCTGGTTCATCTGTCTCATAGATGCCTAAACTCGGGAAAATATTCCCAGATATTTTCCCGCTCCGTCTCTAGCGTGTAATGCTGCATTAGGTCACACCTAGCACAGCATATTGCCATGCCATGTATCTGTGTTGCATTTGTTTGCTTTTATTTATTTTTTCTTCCCCCTCTTCTCTCCGGTAGACCCCGAGACCGACGCAGCTCCAGAGTACGACTATGCCCCTGACGACCTGACCTTTTCAGCAGAGCTTCCAGGCAAGCAAACCCCCTTGAACATGCCTATATCACCCATTCTTTCTCTCTTATGCTTGCATTAGAATTGCTACAATTGTTGTCCCGAAATTACCTATTCTGATGCATAGCCTGTTTTTGTAAACTGCTATTGATACCATTCCTGCTATCCTAAATGCTTAGTATAGGTTGGTTAGTGAACCATCTGTGACCCCTCACCCTTGTCCTTGTTGCCCCGCTTTGTTACTGTTGCCTCGATCAATGTGATCGATGGGCTGAGACCGACACATCACCACACACCCCTTTAGTTGCACTACTCTGCAGAGCTACCATCGAGTGCCGAGGGTGATACCTCTTACCTCACTCCTGATGTGGCCTTTGTAGTATAGCTAGTCGGTTGTGGGTTACCGAGGGTGATTCCTCTTTCACCACCTTCGATGAAGCTTCTGTCGAGCAAGCCCTCAAGAGAGGGAGGAGAGGAATTGGGCCTGGCCCTTGCCGCAAGACCTCGAGACGGGGCGACGGGACCACAGATCGTGGAGCACAGATCGTCGCCGCGAGCTCCCAACACACTAATGGGTTAGGATATGTGATCTGAGTAGGCCTCTGGCCTTTTCGCACTAACCACCATGCGGGAATAGTATGGGCACTCGGCGTCGTATGTATCAGCCGAAGTTCTTCAAACGCCAACAGTTGAGCGGCACGCGCCCGGGTGGACTGCGAAAGCCTGCGTGTGTATACAGGGGCTAGGTCTGGTTCCGGCCGTCCTCGCAACGCGCAGGAGTGCAAAGGGCGATGGGCCCAAGACCCCTGAGCGCTTAGGGTGTAGACCGGTGTGCTGGCCTCTCTGTTGAACCTAGGTAGGGCTACGACGTGTCGATCAGCCGAGGCCGGGCATGACCCGAGCAAGTGTGTCCGGCCAGAGTTAATCGAGTGTGTTGGGTAAGTTGGTGCACCCCTGCAGGGAAGTATATCTATTCGAATAGCCGTGTCCACGGTAACAGGACGCTCGGAAAATATCCCGATCTTCTACAACTAGAACTGGATACTTGAGATGCTTATTAACATGTTAGCTCCGGGATTGCTTTCTCGCACGGAGTCGAGGAAGGATCTCTGGGCATAGCTACTATTATATTTGTTGCTACTACTATATTTATGTACTAATCTACACTCTTCTAATGCTGCAAGATGCTAGTCTTCGATAGGATAGGCCTTCCCTTCAATTCTGGCAATTCTGTAGTCTAGTCCACAGATACAGCCTTCCCATTGATACCGATGCATAAATAGAATAGATCTGATGTAAGTCTTGCGAGTACTTTGGATGAGTATGTTGGGGAACGTTGCATGGAAAACAAAAAAAATTCTACGCACACGCATGATCTATCCATGGAGATGCATAGCTACGAGAGGGGGAGTGTGTCTACGTACCCTCGTAGACCATAAGCGGGAGCGTTAGAACAACGCGGTTGATGTCGTCGAACAACTTCATGATACAACCGACCGAGCACCGAACTTACGGCACCTCCGCGTTCAGCACACGTTCAGCTCGGTGACGTCCTCGACTTCTTAATCCAGCAAGATGGCGAGGTAGTGGATGAGTTCCGGCAGCACGACGGCGTGGTGACGGTGATGGTGATGTTATCTCCGCAGGGCTTCGCCCAAGCACTGCGAAAATATGACCGAGGGACGGAACTGTGGAGGGGGGCGCCGCACACGGCTAAGACAATGTTGTGTCCTTTGGGGCGCCCCCTCTCCTCTATTTATATATGTGTAGGGGCTTGGAGTAGAAGGAATAGTGCCATGTGAACAGTAATTGTGAATAGTACACACGTGGACTTGGACTCCAAAGTCCAATCCTATTCCTACTAGGACTCTCCCTTTTTCCTTCCCTAGCTGCGTGGGCTTTTGAGGACTTGGTGCGCATGGCCCAATAAGTCCAGGGCACCTTCCCTTAGCCCATGCCAGCCCTTGGGACGTGGTGGACCCACTTGTGGACTTCCGGACCCCTCCGGAATCCTCCGTAACCTTCTCGAAGCTTCCCGGTACAATACCGAAAAAAAACTGCACCTTTTTTCGGAACCCAAAATATGACTTCCCATATATAAATCTTTACCTCTCGACCATTCCAAGACTCCTTGTGACGTCCGGGATCTCATCCGGGACTCCGAACAATATTCGGTTACCAATTCACATAACTCATATAACACTATATCGTCAACGAACGTTAAGCGTGCGCACCCTACGGGTTCGGGAATGATGTAGACATGACTGAGACGCCTCTTCGGTCAATAACCAATAGCGGAACCTGGATGCTCATATTGGTTCCTACATATTCCACGAAGATCTTATCGGTCGAACCGCAATGACAACATACGTAATTCCCTTTGTCCGTCGGTATGTTACTTGCCCGAGATTCGATCGTCGGTATCTCCATACCTAGTTCAATCTCGTTACCGGCAAGTCTCTTTACTCATTCCGTAATACATCATCCCGTAACTAACTCCTTAGTAACTTTGCTTGCAAGCTTCTTATGATGTGCATTACCGAGAGGGCCCAGAGATACCTCTCCGAAACACGGAGTGACAAATCCCAGTCTCGATCCATGCCAACTCAACGGACACCTTCGGAGATACCTGTAGAGCATCTTTATGATCACCCAGTTACGTTGTGACGTTTGATAGCACACAAGGTATTCCTCCGGTATCCGGGAGTTGCATGATCTCATGGTCTGAGGAACATGTATTTGACATTCAAGAAAGCAGTAGCAATAAACAGAACGATCATATGCTAAGCTAACGGATGGGTCTTATCCATCACATCATTCTCCTAATGATGTGATCCCATTATCAAATGACAACTCATGTCTATGGTTAGGAAACCTTAACCATCTTTGATCAACGAGCTAGTCTAGTAGAGGCTCACTAGGGACACGGTATTTGTTTATGTATTCACACATGTATTTAAGTTTCCGGTCAATACAATTCTAGCATGAATAATAAACCTTTATCATGAACAAGGAAATATAAAATAATAACAACTTTATTATTGCCTCTAGGGCATATTTCCATCAGTCTCCCACTTGCACTAGAGTCAATAATCTAGATTACATAGTAATGAATCTAACACCCATGGAGTCTTGGTGCTGATCATGTTTTACTCATGGAAGAGGCTTAGTCAACGGGTCTGCCACATTCAGATCCGTGTGTACTTTGCAAATTTCTATGTCTCCATCCTTGACATATTCACGAATGGAGTTGAAGCGTCTCTTGATGTGTTTGGTCTGCTTGTGAAACCTGGGCTCCTTGGCTATGGCAATTGCTCCAGTGTTGTCACAAAAGATTGTCATTGGACCCGATGCACTAGGTATTACACCTAGATCGGATATGAACTCCTTCATCCAGACTCCTTCATGTGCTGCTTCCGAAGCAGCTATGTATTCCGCTTCACACGTAGATCCCGCCACGACGCTCTGTTTGGAACTGCACCAACTGACAGCTCCACCATTTAATATAAATACGTATCCGTTTTGTGACTTAGAGTCATCCGGATCAGCGTCGAAGCTTGCATCGACGTAACCCTTTACGACGAGCTCTTCGTCACCTCCATAAACGAGAAACATGTCCTTGGTCCTTTTCAGGTACTTTAGGATATTCTTGACCGCTGTCCAGTGATCCACTCCTAGATTACTCTGGTACCTCCCTGCCAAACTTATGGCAAGGCACACATCAGGCCTGGTACACAGCATGGCATACATAATAGAACCTGTGGCTGAGGCATAGGGAATGACTTTCATTTTCTCTATATCTTCTGCCGTGGTCGGGCATTGAGTCTGACTCAACTTCACACCTTGCAAGACAGGCAAGAACCCTTTCTTTGACTGATCCATTTTGAACTTCTTCAAAACTTTGTCAAGGTATGTGCTTTGTGAAAGTCCTATCAAGCGTCTTGATCTATCCCTATAGATCTTGATGCCCAATATATAAGCAGCTTCACCGAGGTCTTTCATTGAAAAATTCTTATTCAAGTATCCCTTTATGCCATCCAGAAATTCTATATCATTTCCAATCAACAATATGTCATCCACATATAATATTAGAAATGCTACAGAGCTCCCACTCACTTTCTTGTAAATACAGGCTTCACCGTAAGTCTGTACAAAACCATATGCTTTGATCACCTCATCAAAGCGTATATTCCAACTCCGAGATGCTTGCACCAGTCCATAGATGGATCGCTGGAGCTTGCACACTTTGTTAGCACCCTTAGGATCGACAAAACCTTCTGGTTGCATCATATACAACTCTTCTTTGAGAAAACCATTAAGGAATGCAGTTTTGACATCCATTTGCCAGATTTCATAATCATAAAATGCGGCAATTGCTAACATGATTCGGACAGACTTAAGCATCGCTACGGGTGAGAAAGTCTCATCGTAGTCAACCCCTTGAACTTGTCGAAAACCTTTCGCGACAAGTCGAGCTTTGTAGACAGTGATATTACCACCAGCATCTGTCTTCCTCTTAAAAATCCATTTATTCTCAATGGCTTGCCGATCATCGGGCAAGTCCACCAAAGTCCACACTTTGTTCTCATACATGGATCCTATCTCAGATTTCATGGCCTCAAGCCATTTGTCGGAATCCGGGCTTATCATAGCTTCTTCATAGTTCGTAGGTTCGCTGTTGTCTAACAACATAACTTCCAGAACAGGATTACTGTACCACTCTGGTGCGGAACGTACTCTGGTCGACCTACGAAGTTCAGTAGTAACTTGATCTGAAGTTTCATGATCTTTATCATTATCTTCCTCTCTTATTGGTGTAGGCATCACGAGAACGGTTTTCTCTGATGAGCTACTTTCCAATTCGAGAGAAGGTACAATTACCTCATCAAGTTCTACTTTCCTCCCACTCACTTCTTTCGAGAGAAACTCCTTCTCTAGAAAGGACCCATTCTTGGCAACAAAGACCTTGCCTTCGGATCTGTGGTAGAAGGTGTACCCAATTGTTTCTTTAGGGTATCCTATGAAGACGCACTTCTCCGCTTTGGGTTCGAGCTTATCAGGTTGAAGCTTTTTCACATAAGCATCGCATCCCCAAACTTTAAGAAACGACAGCTTAGGTTTCTTGCCAAACCATAGTTCATATGGTGTCATCTCAACGGATTTAGACGGTGCCCTATTTAACGTGAATACAGCTGTCTCTAATGCATAACCCCAAAACGATAGTGGCAAATCGGTAAGAGACATCATAGAACGCACCATATCCAATAAAGTACGGTTACGACGTTCGAACACACCATTACGCTATGGTGTTCCAGGTGGCGTGAGTTGTGAAACAATTCCACATTTTCTTAAATGAAGGCCAAACTCGTAACTCAAATATTCGCCTCCGCGATCAGATCGTAGAAACTTTATTTTCTTGTTACGATGATTCTCTACTTCACTCTGAAATTCTTTGAACTTTTCAAATGTTTCAGACTTGTGTTTCATCAAGTAGATATACCCATATCTACTCAAATCATCTGTGAAGGTTAGAAAATAACGATACCCGCCGCGTGCTTCAACATTCATCGGACCGCATACATCGGTATGTATTATTTCCAACAAATCAGTAGCTCGCTCCATTGTTCCGGAAAACGGAGTTTTAGTCATCTTGCCCATGAGGCATGGTTCGCAAGTATCAAATGATTCATAATCAAGAGATTCCAAAAGTCCATCCGCATGGAGTTTCTTCATGCACTTTACACCAATATGACCTAAACGGCAGTGCCACAAGTATCTTGCACTATCATTATCAACTTTGCATCTTTTGGCATCAATATTATGAATATGTGTATCACTATGATCGAGATTCAACAAGAATAGACCATTCACAAAAGGTGCGTGACCATAAAAGATGTTACTCATATAAATAGAACAACGATTATTCTCTGACTTAAATGAATAACCGTCTCGCAATAAACAAGATCCAGATATAATGTTCATGATCAACGCTGGCACCAAATAACAATTATTGAGGTCTAAAACTAATCCCGAAGGTAGATGTAGAGGTAGCGTGCCGACGGCGATCACATCAACCTTGGAACCATTCCCGACGCGCATCGTCACCTCGTCCTTAGCCAATCTTCGCTTATTCCGTAGCTCCTGTTTCGAGTTACAAATATGAGCAACCGAACCAGTATGAAATACCCAGGCGCTACTGCGAGCATTAGTGAGGAACACATCAATAACATGTATATCAAATATACCTTTGCTCACTTTGCCATCCTTCTTATCCGCCAAATACTTGGGGCAGTTTCGCTTCCAGTGACCAGTCCCTTTGCAGTAGAAGCACTCTGTTTCAGGCCTGGGTCCAGCTTTGGGTTTCTTCGTGGGAGCGGCAACTTGCTTGCCGTTCTTCTTGAAGTTCCCCTTCTTTCCCTTGCCCTTTTTCTTGAAACTAGTGGTTTTTTTAACCATCAACACTTGATGCTCCTTCTTGATTTCTACCTCCGCTGATTTCAGCATCGCGAAGAGCTCGGGAATTGTCTTCTCCATCCCTTGCATATTATAGTTCATCACGAAGCCTTTATAGCTTGGTGGCAGTGACTGAAGAACTCTGTCAATAACACTCTCAACCGGAAGATCAATTCCCAGCTGAGTCAAGTGGTTGTGGTACCCAGACATTCTGAGTATGTGTTCACAGACAGAACTGTTCTCCTCCATCTTACAGCTAAAGAACTTGTTGGAGACTTCATATCTCTCAACCCGGGCATTAGCTTGAAATATCAATTTCAGCTCTTGGAACATCTCATATGCTCCGTGGCGTTCAAAATGCTTTTGCAGTCCCGGTTCTAAGCCGTAGAGCATGGCACACTGAACTATCGAGTAGTCATCAGATCGAGCCTGCCAGGCGTTCACAACGTCTGCAGTAGCTCCTGCAGCAGGTCCATCACCTAGCGGTGCATCAAGGACATAATTCTTCTGTGCAGCAATGAGGATAATCCTCAAGTTACGGACCCAGTCCGTGTAGTTGCTACCATCATATTTCAACTTAGCTTTCTCTAGGAACGCATTAAAATTCAATGGAACAGTAGCACGGGCCATTTATCTACAACATAGATATGCAAAGAAACTATCAAGACTAAGTTCATGATAAATTAATTTAATTAATCAAATTACTAATGAACTCCCACTTAAATTAACATCCCTTAAGTTAAATAAGTGATACATGATCCAAATCAACTAGCCCATGTCCGATCATCACGTGAGATGGGATAGTCATCAATGGTGAACATCTCCATGTTGATCATATCTACTATATGACTCATGTTCGACCTTTCGGTCTCCAGTGTTCCGAGACCATGTCTGTACATGCTAGGCTCGTCAAGTTTAACCCAAGTATTCTGCTTGTGTAAAACTGGCTTACACCCGTTGTATGTGAACGTAGAATCTATCACACCCAATCATCACGAGGTACTTCGAAACGACGAACTTTAGCAACGGTGCATACTCGGGGAGAACACTTTTATCTTGAAATTTAGTGAAGGGATCATCTTATAATGCTACCGCCATTCTAAGCAAAATAAGATGCATAAGGGATAAACATCACATGCAATCAAAATATGTGACATGATATGGCCATCATCTTGTGCTTTTGATCTCCATCTCCAAAGCATCGTCATGATCTCCATCGTCACCGGCTCGACACCTTGATCTCCATCGTTGCGTCGTGGTCGTCTCGCCAACTATTGCTTCTACAACTATTGCTAACGCATAGCGATAAAGTAAAGCAATTACATGGCGCTTGCATTTCATACAATAAAGAGACAACCATAAGGCTCCTGCCGGTTGCCGATAAATTACAAAACATGATCATCTCATACAATAACGTATATCACATCATGTCTTGACCATATCACATCACAGCATACCCTGCAAAAACAAGTTAGACGTCCTCTACTTTGTTGTTGCAAGTTTTACGTGGCTGCTACGGGCTTCTAGCAAGAACCGTTCTTACCTACGGCACAAAACCACAACGGTGATTTATCAAGTTTGCTGTTTTAACCTTCAACAAGGACCGGCCGCAGTCAAATTTGATTCAACTAAAGTAGGAGAAACAGACACCCGCCAGCCACCTTTATCCAAAACAAGTTGCATGTCTGTCGGTGGAACCGGTCTCATGTATGTGGACATGTAAGGTTGGTCCGGGCTGCTTCATCTTACAATACCGCCAAATCAAAATAAGACGTTGGTGGTAAGCAGTATGACGATCACCGCCCACAACTCTTTGTGTTCTACTCGTGCATATCATCTACGCATAGACCTGGCTCATGATGCCACTGTTGGGGAACGTTGCATGGAAAACAAAAAAAATTCTACGCACACGCAAGATCTATCCATGGAGATGCATAGCTATGAGAGGGGGAGTGTGTCTACGTACCCTCGTAGACCATAAGCGGAAGCGTTAGAACAACGCGGTTGATGTCGTCGAACAACTTCACGATCCAACCGACCAAGCACCGAACGTACGGCACCTCCGCGTTCAGCACACGTTCAGCTCGGTGACGTCCTCGACTTCTTGATCCAGCAAGACGGCGAGGTAGTGGATGAGTTCCGGCAACACGACGGCGTGGTGACGGTGATGGTGATGTTATCTCCGCAGGGCTTCGCCCAAGCACTGCGAAAATATGACCGAGGGACGGAACTGTGGAGGGGGGCGCCGCACACGGCTAAGACAATGTTGTGTCCTTTGGGGCGCCCCCTCTCCTCTATTTATATATGTGTAGGGGCTTGGAGTAGAAGGAATAGTGCCACGTGAACAGTAACTGTGAATAGTACACACGTGGACTTGGACTCCAAAGTCCAATCCTATTCCTACTAGGACTCTCCCTTTTTCCTTCCCTAGCTGCGTGGGCTTTTGAGGACTTGGTGCGCCTGGCCCAATAAGGCCAGGGCGCCTCCCCTTAGCCCATGCCAGCCCTTGGGACGTGGTGGACCCACTTGTGGACTTCCGGACCCCTCCAGAACCTTCTGGAAGCTTCCCGGTACAATACCGGAAAAAAACTGCACCTTTTTTCGGAACCCAAAATATGACTTCCCATATATAAATCTTTACCTCTCGACCATTCCGAGACTCCTCGTGACGTCCGGGATCTCATTCGGGACTCCGAACAATATTCGGTTACCAATTCACATAACTCATATAACACTATATCGTCAACGAACGTTAAGCGTGCGCACCCTACGGGTTCGGGAATGATGTAGACATGACTGAGACGCCTCTCCGGTCAATAACCAATAGCGGAACCTGGATGCTCATATTGGTTCCTACATATTCCATGAAGATCTTATCGGTCGAACCGCAATGACAACATACGTAATTCCCTTTGTCCGTCGGTATGTTACTTGCCCGAGATTCGATCGTCGGTATCTCCATACCTAGTTCAATCTCGTTACCGGCAAGTCTCTTTACTCGTTCCGTAATACATCATCCCGTAACTAACTCCTTAGTCACTTTGCTTGCAAGCTTCTTATGATGTGCATTACCGAGAGGGCCCAGAGATACCTCTCCGAAACACGGAGTGACAAATCCCAGTCTCGATCCATGCCAACTCAACGGACACCTTCGGAGATACCTGTAGAGCATCTTTATGATCACCCAGTTACGTTGTGACGTTTGATAGCACACAAGGTATTCCTCCGGTATCCGGGAGTTGCATGATCTCATGGTCTGAGGAACATGTATTTGACATTCAAGAAAGCAGTAGCAATAAACAGAACGATCATATGCTAAGCTAACGGATGGGTCTTGTCCATCACATCATTCTCCTAATGATGTGATCCCGTTATCAAATGACAACTCATGTCTATGGTTAGGAAACCTTAACCATCTTTGATCAACGAGCTAGTCTAGTAGAGGCTCACTAGGGACACGGTATTTGTTTATGTATTCACACATGTATTTAAGTTTCCGGTCAATACAATTCTAGCATGAATAATAAACCTTTATCATGAACAAGGAAATATAAAATAATAACAACTTTATTATTGCCTCTAGGGCATATTTCCATCAGAGTACTCATGGTTGCTTTGCTTCCCTTTTTCCCCATACCCGATTGTTGCGACAAGACGACGGATCCCAGGAGCCAGCTGCCCCAGTCGACGACTACTACTACCCTACCGGTGGAGCCTACTACTACGTGGAGACCGACGACCAGGAGTAGATTCGGAGGCTCCCAGGCAGGAGGCCTGTGCCTTTTCGATCAGATGTCGTTGTTTTGCTCAGCCTTCTTAAGGCAGACTTGTTTAACGTTGTGTCTGTACTCAGATACTAATGCTTCCGCTGATGCTTGTATGACTCGAGCTTATGTATTCAAGCCCTCGAGGCCCCTGGCTTGTAATATAAAGCTTGTATGACTTTTATTTGTGTTTAGAGTTGTGTTGTGATATCTTCCCGTGAGTCCTTAGGCTTGATCATCTGGATTTGCGTGTATGATTAGTGCACGATTAAGTCGGGTGCGTCACAAGTTGGTATCAGAGCCAACTGCCTGTAGGAGCCCCCCTTTCCAACTCCTTGGCCGAAGTTGAGTCTAGTCTTTGAAAAACGATTTTACTAACATGGCTGTGTGGCTTACGGGCCCACGTCGCCAATGGATGGTATTAGGATCTTTTATTCCTCTTCCTTACTCTGGGACTCTGATCTCTTTTCTATTCGGGTTAAAGATTTTACTAACACTAACATTAGGTTCTAGTGTTCACATTCAACCGGAGAGCTGGATTATCTACAAACATTCCTTTCAATGCTATCATATGCTTCTCACACTATCGTTTGACATCTTGCACTCCATGTTTTAGATGCGTCCCGCAAGACAGCTTGTGCGCCAGACTATGGCTGTTGATGCGACTGGGTTCCCTGCTATCTTGGTCGATCTCTTGACCAGGCTGGGATATCGCTGGTACCCCGAGTACACTATTTACAAGGACTACCGCGAGTTCAACCAGGAGCAGTACCACACTGTGGTTCGTATCTTTGATTGGCAGAACGACTCCATCACTGAGCTGCACACCTTCCATGGTGTTGGAGTGACTGTTGACATGGCAGTCCATGATGCTGCCTATACTGCTCTTGCCCGTCTCCGTGGAGAGCACAGTCGCTTGGAGGAGACTGCTTTCAGATATATCCCGTATGCCCCTGCTAGGGATGAGAGTGGATACTACACTGCTATCTGTACCCCTTACGTGCGACGTCGCTATGATCCGCAGGTTTTGGTACAATACACTGAGGCTCTGGATCGCACTGCCCGAGCTCTTGCTGTCGAGTTGTACGCCACTCGTGCTCGTCTTTACGACGCTCTGACACAGTTGCTACCAGCAGTCAGTGCAGGGATACATCCTCAGTACATCCTTTACCCGCGCAGGACGGAGATGCCACCAGGTCTTGAGTGGCATGCTGTTGGAGGTTGTACTCCTTCACGTGGTCCTCTTCTTCCAGTTCGGGACCAGGTTCTACACTAGAGTGTTCACGGAGCGCAGGATCCTTGTATCGAGGGTACCCTCCGTCGTCACCTGCAGCTGCCTGGTTTCAGTGGTTTTCTTCGATGTTGATGTAGCTATCGCTATGTCCCGTTGTTGTATCCCTCCATCGTGCTACTTGTGAGCTGCGTTGGTAATTCCCTGAAGAGGAAGGGAGATGCAATACAGTAGAGATAAGTATTTCCCTTAGTTATGAAACCAAGGTTATCAATCCAGTAGGAGAATCACGCAACACCTCATTAGCAGCACCTGCACACAAAACAACAAATCCTTGCACCCAACGCAAACAAGGGGTTGTCAATCCCTCGGCGGTTAATTGCAAGATTAAATTGTATGTGATAGATAGATAGATTGAACTAAAATATAAAATAAAATAAATAAAGTAAAAGTGCAGCAAGGTATTTTTAGGATTTTTAATATATGATAGAAGTAGACCCGGGGGGGCATCGTTTTCACTAGAGGCTTCTCTCATAAAAATAGCATACGGTGGGTAAACAAATTACTGTTGGGCAATTGATAGAAAAGCAAATAATTATGACGATATCCAAGGCAATGATCATGTATATAGGCATCACGTCCGAGACAAGTAGATCGACTCCTGCCTGCATCTACTACTATTACTCCACACATCGACCGCTATCCAGCATGCATCTAGTGTATTAAGTCCATAAAGAACGGAGTAACGCCTTAAGCAAGATGACATGATGTAGACAAAGTAAACTCACGCATGAATAAACCCCATCTTTTTACCCTTAATAGCAACGATACATACGTGCCATGTCCCTTTCTGTCACTGGGATTGAGCACCGCAAGATCGAACCCATTACAAAGCACCTCTCCCATTGCAAGATAAATCAATCTAGTTGGCCAAACCAAATCAATAGATCAGAGAGAAATACTAAGCTATAATAATCATGCATAAAAGAGTTCAGAGAAGACTCAAATAATATTCATGGATAATCTGATCATACTCACAATTCATCGGATCCCAACAAACACACCGCAAAAAGTGATTACATCGGATAGAACTCCAAGAACATCGAGGAGAACATTGTATTGAAGATCAAAAGGAGAGAAGAAGCCATCTAGCTACTAACTATGGACCCGAAGGTCTGTGGTAAACTACTCACGCATCATCGGAAGGGCAGCAAGGTTGATGTAGAGCCCCTCCGTGATAGATTCCCCCTCCGGCGGAGTACCGGAAAAGGCCTCCAGATGGGATCTCTCGAGAACAGAAGCTTGCGGCAGCAGAAATAGTATTTTGTGGACTCCTCTGTTGGTTTACCGATTTTAGAGAATTTATAGTGGTGGAATTAGGTCAAAAGGGGCAGAGGTGGGCCCACGAGGCACCAGGGCGCGCCTGCCCCCCCCCTAGGCGCGCCCTGGTGGCTCGTGGCCACCTCCTTTGGCTTCTGGCCTCCTCCCAAAGCTTCTAGTGTCTCTTATGTCCAGAAAAAATTTCCAAAAAGTTTCGTGGCATTTGGACTTCGTTTGGTACTGATATTCTGGAAAACCAAAAACAGGCAAAAAAACAGCAACTGGCACTGGGCACTAAGTTAATAGGTTAGTCCCAAAAAATGATATATAATTGTTGTAAATGTATATAAAAACATCCAAGATTGATAATATAATAGCATGGAACAATAAAAAATTATAGATACGTTGGAGACGTATCAGCATCCCCAAGCTTAATTCCTGCTCGTCCTCGAGTAGGTAAATGATAAAAACAGAATTTTTTATGTGGAATGCTACCTATCATATTCATCATATATTCTTTTCTTTGTAGCATGGACATTTGGACTTGAATGATTCAAAGCAATAGTCTATAATTTGACATGAAGACATAAATACTCAAGCATACTAACAAGCAACCACGTCTTTCAAAATATCAACGCTAAAGAAAGTTATCCCTAGCCCATTATGCTCAATCGTTGATCCATTCATGAAACACACTCAATATTAGCTACACACAATGCACAAGTATGACAATAGTGCTCTCTAGTTGGTGCTTTATAAGAGAAGATGGAGACTCAAAATAAAAATAAAAATTGCATAAAAGTAAATAGATAGGCCCTTCGTAGAGGGAAGCAGAGATTTGCAAATGTGCCAGAGCTCAAAGCTTAAATTAGAGAGATAAAATTATTTTGAGAGGCATGCTTTTCCTGTCAACGAAAATGACCGAGAATTCCCAATATCTTCCATGCTAGACACATCATAGGCGGTTCCCAAACAAAAAGTAAAGTTTATTTCCTTTCCACCATTCTTTCACAATTCATGGCTAGCCGTATCCATGGGTGCCCTCCATACCAACACTTTCCAAGGAATTTTGTTGTTATTAATTTTTGATTTCCTTGTGGGACTGGGCATCCCTATTACCGGCCACTCTCTCATGCAATCACAAGTGAATAAACACTCATCGTGAGAATAACACACCTAGCATGGAAAATATTAGCCACCCCATGCCGCTTCATGAGTGGTACGGGCACACAAAACGGAAAATTTATTTTGAAAATTAGAGTTGGCACACGCAAATTTACTAGGAACGACATGAAAATACCGCATATAGGTAGATATGGTGGACTCATTTGGCACAACTTGGGTTTAAGGAGTTTGGATG
Organism: Elymus sibiricus; assembly: GCA_039707655.1. Taxonomy (NCBI): domain Eukaryota; kingdom Viridiplantae; phylum Streptophyta; class Magnoliopsida; order Poales; family Poaceae; genus Elymus; species Elymus sibiricus. The sequence goes on from CM077664.1 coordinate 163,740,529, forward strand.
CACAAGCAGTATTCCCGCTTAGCACAAATGAAGGCTAGCAAATAGATTGAGAAGCAACCAACCAAAAAGCGAAAACGGTCATAAACATGCATTGAACATAACTAACACCGAATAATGCACCATAAGTAGGATATAATTTCTTTGCATAACTATTGACTTAATGTGCATGCATAGGGAATCACAAACCTTAACACTAATATTCTTACTAAATCACAATTACTCACTAACATGACTCACATATTACCATCTCCATATCGCAAAACTATTGCAAGGAATCACACTTATCATATCCAATGATCTATATGAAAGTTTTTATTATATCCCTCTTGAATACTCATCACTTTGGGACCAAATTCATATCTTGTGCAAATTACCATTACTATTATCAACTCTCAAAAAGATATAAGTGAAGCATGACAGTGCAAATATTTCTTCAAAATTTTAATCTTATCAACTCTCAAAATAATATAAGTGAAGCATGAGAGTTCAAATATTTCTTCAAAATATAGCCACCGCCGTGCTCAAAAAGATTTAAGTGAAGCACTAGAGCAACTGCCTAGCTCAAAAAATTTAAGTGAAGCACATAGAGTATTCTAACAAATTATGATGAACGTGTGGCTCTCTCAAATAGGTGTGTCCAGCAAGGATGATTTTGACAAATTAAAAAGCAAACAAAGCAAACACTCATATAATACATGACGCTGCAAGCAAAACACATATCATGTGACGAGTAAAAATATAGCTCCAAGTAAAATTACCGATGGTTGGTAGAAGAAAGAGGGGATGCCTTCCGGGGCATCCCCAAGCTTAGACGCTTGAGTCTTCCTTGAATATTACCTTGGGGTGCCTCGGGCATCCCCAAGCTTAGGCTCTTGCCACTCCTTATTCCTTCATCCATCGTGATCTCACCCAAAACTTGAAAACTTCAATCACACAAAACTCAACAAAACCTCGTGAGATTTGTTAGTATAACAAAATAAATCACTACTTTAAGTACTGTTGCGAACCCATTCATATTTTATTTTTGCATTATACCTACTGTATTCTAACTTCTCCATGGCTTATACCCCCGATACAATCCATAGTTTCATCAAAACAAGCAAACAATGCATCAAAAACAGAATCTGTCAAAAACAAAACAGTCTGTAGAGATCTATTTAAAAGCCATACTTATGTAACTCCAAAAATTCTGAAAAATTAGGAAAACGTGGGAAATTCATATACCAATACTGTGTAAAAATTTCAGATTTTTCTGACGGTCCAGTACAGAACTAAAATTCCATCACTGGACGCAAAACTTTCTGTTTTCCAAACAGCATCAATTATACTATCTTCCAAATCATCCCAAAGGCTTTACTTGGCACAAACACTAATTAAAACATAAAAAATCAATCATAACAGTAGCATAAATGTGAAAACACACAATAACAAAAACAAAAAGTAAAAATTTATTTTATTCATTGGGTTGCCTCCCAACAAGCGCTATTGTTTTATGCCCCTAGCTAGGCATAATGCATAGTTTCAAGTATTGTCATCCTTCTTCTTCTTATCCAAAGATGCACTTTCATCAAAGGGTTTTTCAAAGGTAATATGAAACACATCATCCATAGAAATTTTAGCATTAGCAAGTTGTCCATCTGTAAATCCCTCTTGATTACCGGCTACAATCCAAGAGTATTGTCTATTAACACTATTGAAAACATGTTGGATTATATTCAAAGGAGGAACTTCCTTTTTAATATTTTCATCAAAGATGTGGTCATTGCGGAACAAATACCTCAACAAGTAGTCATTATTATAAAGGATCTCATCTATTACTGGTTTTTCACGGTTCATACCATAAAAATCAAAGATCTCCCTAGCTTCTCGCACTATGTGATCAAATTCATTCATGAGAACAAGGGTGGCTATTTTCTTAGTTCTAGGATCTTTTATAACCGGTAACTCATAAAACAATATTTGCGAAGTGGGATGGGTGTGAATAAATCTTCTTTCAAGTTTAAGAATAAGTGCAGAAATAGCATCGGCATAATTTTTAGTTTCTTTAAGTATAGGAGCATCATCAAAAGCCACGGTTCCAATGCAATTAAAGAATTCTTGGATGACACTTTTTCCTATAACATTCCCATGTCCCAACACAAAAGTTTTAGCATCAAGATTGGTAGAACTTCCAATTTTAGGGGTTCTACCATCATCAGTTTCTGCCATGCCAAAATCACTCATGATAACAATCTTCAAGCAAGCGAACAAGAAAACACGCAAATAGGCAAACGGAAAATATTTTTGTATTTTTGTAAAAACTTTTTGGAAGTGGGGGAGATGAAAACGAGAGGCAAAGGCAGATAAAATAAATGCAAGGAGATGAAAGTTTTATGCGTAGGTACTTGTTGATGTTGATGATGTCTCCCCGGCAACGGCGCCAGAAATTATTCCTGCTACTTGCGAGCTGCGTTGGTAATTCCCTGAAGAGGAAGGGAGATGACGAGGACATGTATTGGGGGTAGGGTAACAGGCCTGACCTAAAGACCCTACCCATGGACATCGTACACTTTGTACTGGGCCCCTGGGCCAGATCGCCGTTCAGATGTACCACAACTTGAAAGTCACTCGGACGGCAACAACCACTCGGAGCATAGCACTCCACTCGACGAACTCATTCCACTCGGAGTACCTGATTTCACTCGGACATACGAAGACCAATAGTCAGCATGGCGGTTTCGTAGTGGGCAGATATTATGGCATTGATGGTCCACCTTGTAACATAAGAGGTGAGGGGGTGGCGCACTCTATATAAGCCACCCCCACCACTAGACTAGGGCAGGCTGATTCTTCTCCTCTCTCTCTCTCTCTCTCTCTACTAGTCTCAGGACTTAGCTCAGGCATGGAGATCCGTTCTGCCGCTCTCTCTCAAATACACCATGTAACTCCGTGTTCATGACAAATAAAACAAAGCCTCTCCGGAGCACGAGACGTAGGGCTGTTATCTCCACCACGAGAGGCCCGAACTCGCTAAAATCATTCGTGTCACCCGTTTGCATCTCGATAGATCATGCTCCTTTACCCTACTCCTCTCTATTGTCGGAATCGTTCCCACGACAGGAGATGCAGTACAGTAGAGATAAGTATTTCCCTCAGTTATGAAACCAAGGTTATCAATCCAGTAGGAAAATCACGCAACACCTCGTTAGCAGCACCTGCACACAAAACAACAAATACTTGCACCCAACGCAAACAAGGGGTTATCAATCCCTCGTCGGTTAATTGCAAGATTAAATTGTATCTGATAGATAGATAGATTGAACTAAAATATAAAATAAAATAAATAAAGTAAAAGTGCAGTAAGGTATTTTTAGGATTTTTAATATATGATAGAAGTAGACCCGGGGGCCATAGTTTTCACTAGAGGCTTCTCTCATAAAAATAGCATACGGTGGGTAAACAAATTACTGTTGGGCAATTGATAGAAAAGCAAATAATCATGACGATATCCAAGGCAATGATCATGTATATAGGCATCACGTCCGAGACAAGTAGACCGACTCCTACCTGCATCTACTACTATTACTCCACACATCGACCGCTATCCAGCATGCATCTAGTGTATTAAGCCCATAAAGAACGGAGTAATGCCTTAAGCAAGATGACATGATGTAGACAAAGTAAACTCACGCATGAATAAACCCCATCTTTTTACCCTTAATAGCAACGATACATACGTGTCATGTCCCTTTCTGTCACTGGGATTGAGCACCGCAAGATCGAACCCATTACAAAGCACCTCTCCCATTGCAAGATAAATCAATCTAGTTGGCCAAACCAAATCAATAGATCGGAGAGAAATACGAAGCTATAATAATCATGCATAAAAGAGTTCAGAGAAGACTCAAATAATATTCATGGATAATCTAATCATAAACTCACAATTCATCGGATCCGAACAAACACACCGCAAAAAGTGATTACATCGGATAGAACTCCAAGAACATCGAGGAGAACATTGTATTGAAGATCAAAAAGAGAGAAGAAGCCATCTAGCTACTAACTATGGACCCGAAGGTCTGTGGTAAACTACTCAAGCATCATCGGAAGGGCAGCAAGGTTGATGTAGAGCCCCTCCATGATCGATTCCCCCTCCGGTGGAGTACCGAAAAAGGCCTCCAGATGGGATCTCTCGAGAACAGAAGCTTGCGGTGGTGGAAAAAGTATTTCGTGGACTCCTCTGTTGGTTTCCCGATTTTAGAGAATTTATAGTGGTGGAATTAGGTCAAAAGGGGCAGAGGTGGGCCCACGAGGCACCAGGGCACGCCTGCCCCCCCCCCAGGCGCGCCCTGGTGGCTCGTGGCCACCTCCTCTGGCTTCTGGCCTCCTCCCTAAGCTTCTAGTGTCTCTTATGTCCATAAAAAAATCTCCAAAAAGTTTCGTGGCATTTGGACTTCGTTCGGTACTGATATTCTGTAAAACCAAAAACAGGCAAAAAAACAGCAACTGGCCTGGGCACTAAGTTAATAGGTTAGTCCCAAAAAATGATATATAATTGTTGTAAATGTATATAAAAACATCCAAGATTGATAATATAATAGCATGAAACAATAAAAAATTATAGATACGTTGGAGACGTATCACACCGTGTGCCTGCGTGCCACCTAGTGTGTCTAGCTGTTCCTTTCTGAACTTGTACCGCTGGCTTGTAATCGAATCTATGTATGGATCTGTATGTCATGTTTGACTATGATGATGTATCTATTGCACTCCATTTGTTGTGCGTGTTACTTCATGAATGATTCCATACACCTGAAATATTCGTTGCTAAACTACCCCTGTTGATTTTAGCAGGATGGTTAGACCTGCAGGTCGTGGCCGTGGTGCCAACAATCCACCACCGCCCGACTATATGGATGGAATGATGCAACAGTTTGAACTGAATCGCCAATTCATGCAAGGGCTTATGGATCGGTTTCCTCGTCCAAACGCCAACCAGCAGCCAGCCCCAATCACCTTGCAAGAGTTTGTGCGTCTCAATCCGACTATCTTCCGCAACTCAGTTCAGCCGCTTGATGCTGATGACTGGCTCCGTGATATCACATATGAGATGGAGTCTGCTAATGTGGCCCCTGCCAGCTATGTCACTTTCGCATCCTACTTTCTGAAGGGTCCTGCAGCTCAATGGTGGGACAGTCACAGGCATACCCTAGCTGCTAGAACCATCATCACTTGGGTGGAGTTCCAAGCTGCCTTCCGTGCCCGTTACGTTCCGCAAGGAGTCATGGACCGGAAGAAACGTGAGTTCCGCAACCTCACTCAGGGCAGCAAGACTGTGGAGGTCTATCAGCGGGAGTTTCTTGAACTATCTCGCTATGCTGAAGAGGATATTGCTACTGATGCCCGCAGACAGGAGAAGTTCCGTGAAGGGCTCAACCCAGATATCAAGCTCGCACTCCTAGTCCAAGACTTCGCCGACTTCGCCACCTTGGTGAACAAGGCCATACAGGTTGAGACTGGTTTGAAGGATCACAAGGACGCGCTCAAACGCACCCGTGAAGCGGGCTCATCTTCGGGCTCGTCTTCGTAGAAGCGCCGTATTTGGATCCCTCACAGCATGTACCGTCCGACTGCACCTGCTCCAAGGCCATCCTATGTTGCGCCTCGCCTGCCTCCTCCACCATCGAGGCAGCTGAGACCTCAAGTTACGCCACCTCGAGCTCCTGCTCCCCGTCCCAATGACGGGCTGTGCTTCACATGTGGACGTCCAGGTCATCGTGCTAAAGACTGCCGTCAGAATCAGAATCAGTTGGCACTTCCATCTGCTGGCCGTGGTAACAATCAACCTCGCAACATCAATGCCAGGCCTTCATATGGTCGTGGTCAGGCTTATCATGTCAACATGACTGAAGATCAAGACCAACCAGCTACTATGATGGGTACTCTTCTTGTTAATTCAGTACCAACTTCTGTTTTATTTGATTCAGGAGCATCGCATTCTTTCATATCAGAAGAGTTTGCATTCATGCATGGCATTAAACATGAAAATCTGCACCAAACACTAGTGGTTAACACCCCCGCGGGCCAATGTCGAACTTCCATGTTCAGCCCAAATGTCACCATAGAAATTGAAGGGTTGGAATTCCATGCTTTTCCCATCATTTTGAAGTCTTCCAAAGTTGACCTCATTCTGGGAATGGATTGGTTGAAGGCTCACACCGCCTTAATCAATTGTGCCACTAAAGTCGTCCAACTCCTGCACCCCTCGGATGAGATAGTAAACTACCATGCTCATCTCGTTCAAAATGCCGAGGCTCAGATTTATGCCCTGAATGCGTTGAACGCTTCTCCTCTTGAGAGGATCGAAAACGTTCCAGTCGTTCGCGACTTCCAAGATGTCTTTTCAGAAGAACTTTCAGGAGTACCCCTTGTTAGAGCTGTCGAGTTTGTCATCGACTTAAAACCAGGCACTACTCCTATTGCGAAGCGTCCTTATAAGATGCCGCCGCATGAACTCCTTGAGCTTAAGGAGGAAATCGACAAGTCACTTCGCAAGGGTTTCATTCATCATCCAAGTTCCTCTGCCTGGGGAGCACCTTCTCTCTTTGTCAAGAAGAAAGATGGTACGAACCGGTTGGTCCAAGATTACCGACCTATTAACCAGGCCACCATTCAAAACAAGTATCCGCTTCCTCGGATCAACGATCTGTATGATCAACTTGCTGGATCATCAGTATTTTCTAAACTCGACTTGAGGTTGGGTTACCATCAGATCTGGGTCCGTGAAGAGGATATCCCAATGACCGCCTTCGTTACTCGCTATGGCTCATATGAATACACTGTCATGTCTTTCGGCTTAACTAATGCTCCAGCAACGTTCTCCCGCCTGATGAATTATATCTTCATGGATTACCTCGACAAATTCGTCGTGGTTTATCTGGATGATATCCTGATATATTCCAAGAATAAGGAAGAACATGCTGAACATCTTCGTCTTGTTCTGGAAAAGCTTCGAGAGCATCAGCTGTATGCCAAATATTCCAAGTGTGAATTCTGGTTATCCGAAGTGACCTACCTTGGTCATGTGATCTCCAAGGATGGCATTGTTGTCAACCCAGAGCGAGTTCAGGCTATTCTTGACTGGACTCCCCCGAAGAATGTCAAGCAAGTCAGAAGTTTTCTCGGACTCGCAAGCTAGTGCCGTCGATTTGTCGAGAACTTCTCAAAGATTGCCAAGCCTTTGACTAATCTGCTTCACAAAGGCGTTAAGTTTGAGTGGACAGACAAATGTCGGGAAAGTTTCCAGACACTCAAGGACAAGCTGACTTCTGCACCGGTGCTTGCTCCTCCGGATTCTCGCAAGGAATTCGTCATTTATTGCGACGCCTCTCGTCAAGGATTAGGCTGTGTCCTGATGCAAGAGCACGGAGTGATTGCTTATGCCTCGCGACAGTTGCGTCCTCACGAAGAGAACTACCCAGTGCATGATCTTGAACTTGCTGCAGTTATTTATGCACTGAAGTTATGGCGACATTACCCCCTCGGTAATCGATGTGAGATATATACGGATCATCAAAGTCTGAAGTATTTGTTTACTCAGCCAGATCCCAATCTCCGCCAACAACGATGGTTGGAAACAATTATAGACTATGACTGTGGTATTTCTTATACCCCTGGCAAAGCTAATGTGATGGCCAATGCCTTGAGCCGCAAGTCCTATTGTAACAACCTCATGGTTCAGCGAGCTCAACCCCTTCTTCATGAGGAACTTCGCAAGTTGAACCCTCATATCATTCCACAGGGTTCTCTTAATACCCTTGTTTTACAGCCAGATCTTGAGAAAGCTGTAAAGTCTGCGCAAGCAAAGGATGCTGAAGTTGATCAGATGAAAAGGGATCTAGTCCTTGAAAAGGCCATAGATTTCTCGCTTGCTGAAGATGGAACTTTGTACTTCAGAGATCGCATTGTAGTACCTCGGTTTGAACTTATGACCGACAAGGTTATGAAGGAGGCACATGATACACCACTGTCTATTCATCCGGGTAGTACCAAGATGTATCGTGACCTCCGTCAAAGGTACCGGTGGTCTAAAATGAAGCAGGACATTGCTCGCTATGTTGCCGAATGTGACGTTTGCCGTCACGTTAAGGCAGAACATCAGAAGCCTGCTGGAATTCTGCAACCGCTACCTATTCCTGAATGGAAATGGGACAAGGTTCAAATGGATCTTATCACTGGCCTTCCCAGGTCACAAAAGGGTCATGATGCTATTCTTGTCGTCATCGACCAACTCTCCAAAGTTGCACATTTTCTGCCAGTCAAGGAGACGATCACTGCTAGTCAGTTAGCAGATTTATATATCTCCAGAATTGTAACTCTCCATGGTATTCCGAAGGAGATCAGTTCAGACTGTGGTAGCCTCTTCACCTCAAAGTTCTGGGTAAGTTTCCAAGAAGCAATGGGAACTCATATAACCTGGAGCTCAGCTTATCACCCCCAGTCCCAAGGCCAAGTCGAACGAGTTAATCAAGTGCTTGAAGATATGCTGCGTGCTTGTGTCATCTCATTTGGCAAGAAGTGAGAGGAATCTCTCCCGTATGCCGAATTCTCGTACAACAACAGCTATCAAGCTAGGTTGAAGATGGCACCCTTCGAGGTACTATATGGACGTAAGTGTCGAACCCCTCTGAATTGGTCAGAAACTGAGGAACGGCCGCTCATTGGTCCGGATATTATCCAACACGCTGAAGAGCAAGTCCGTATTGTCCGGGAAAATCTCAAGGCGGCCCAGTCTCGCCAGAAGAGCAATTATGATCGTAAACACTGGGGACCGATCTATCAACCTGGTGAGCAAGCTTATCTGTGTGTCACTCCTATGAAGGGCACTCACCGCTTTGGAATCAAGGGCAAGTTAGCTCCGCGCTACATTGGTCCCTTCCGCATTCTCGCCAGACGTGGACATGTGGCATATAAATTGGAGTTGCCGCCGCAATTCTCTCACATCCACGATGTCTTCCATGTGTCGCAACTTCGCCGTTGCTTCAAGGATCCGCACCGAGCAGTGGATCATGAATTGCTCGAATTGCAAGATGACCTATCTTATAAAGAGCATCCGATCCGCATTCTCGATCAAGCTGAACGTCGGACCCGTCAGAAGACAACCAAGTTCCTTAAAGTGCAGTGGTCAAATCATACTGGAGATGAAGCCACTTGGGAACGCGAGGATCGTCTTCACGAAGAATACCCCGATCTTTTCCCTTCTACCTCCTGAATTCTCGGGACGAGAATTTCTTTTAGAGGAGGAGAATTGTAACACCCCTGTGTAATGAGCTACAGTAATCCATAATGATAATGCTAAGTCACCTTGATTTGCAATGCATGATCACAGTGGATTAATATCTCATTTCAAATTCCACCACTAAATTCAATTCAAATTGCAAGTGAATTTTGAAGTTGCACAAAAGCTGCTGGAAAATAGTTCATGTTTTAGCAAATATTCCAAAACAAATATTTGTTCAGGAAAACAACATCACCTATTTACTAAAATGAGCTAGGGCAATTAAAACAGTGCCAAAAGGAGCATTTTAAATGCTATTCCATTTATGAAAAATTCAAATGGAATCAAATGCCTTCCAAACTTTTTGTGGCAGTGCACAATATTCCCTAGTATTTGTTTTGACCAGCTCCATATTTTTGCAAAGTCATTTGATGGCTAAAAATAAATGCAAACAGTTGCTGGAAAAAGAAACAGAGAAAGAAAAGGAAAAAGGCCACTGTGCACTGGGCCTTAGTGCACAGTGCCTGGCCAGCCGGCCCAGCCCACCTCTCACCGTCTCCCTCCTCTCTCTCTCCTGTGCGTGTCGCCGCGCCACCGGCCGCGCGCGCGCGCTCCGACGACTGGCCGACACGGCGACGCTACAACTCCGCCGAGTGGATAAGAGGGAGCCCCTCGGCCTCCCTGTCGTCCTCATCCACTTCCCCCTCCTCCATCGCCTCTCTCTCTCTCGATCCCACCCGCACCCGAGCGCAGCCGCCGCCGTTGTTCCCGTGGCCACCGTCCACCTCACGCCTCGCCGCCATGTCCTAGCTCCTCGCCGTCGTCCTCTACGTCAGCTACGCCGAGCCGTTCGAGCTGAGGAGCCCCAACGCCGTCGCCAGCATCGTCTTCTTCCTCCTCGACCGTCGTCGTCTTCGTCGTCGATTCGCCGCCGTCTGCAGCTCCTAAGCTCCCAACGGCCACCGTGAGCCACTCGGTGAGCACCCGCACCGGACCCCTCTCTCCCTTGTTATTCTCCGCGCCCGTAGCCGCCATTTCCCCCATGGCCGTACACGTCGCCGTGGCCACACTTGCCGTCGAGCTCAACCGAGCACGACAACGTGCTCAGCGCCTCCCAGCAGCCTAACGCGCCCGCCCGCGTGCTTTGTCGTTCCCGCTAATGCCGAAACCGAGCTCGCCCGTACGCCGCCGCCGCCTGTCGTCGTTGCTCCAGCCAGTTCCGGCCACCCTAGCTCGCGCCACCGCCACCATTCGACGCAGCGTCGAGCGCTCGTTCGAACGCATCCAACCGCGCGCCAAATGGCCCTCTGTAGGCCAAATCCGACGAGCTCCCGTGCGCCTCCGCCGCGTTTGGAGGTCGTCGACGTTTAAACGCCGGCGCCGCAGACGTGGCCGGCCTGGGGCCATCCCTGGGTCACTGCCAGTGGGCCCCAGGGGCCCATTTGACCGAGTTGACTTGGTCAACTCTGCTGACTGGGCAGCACCTGACACTGACATGCGGGCCCCACTCGTTTAAATCACTGTTTAACCTAATTAAGTTAGTTTGTTAATTAATGAGTCACTGACAGTGGGGCCCCACCTGCTAATTAACCCCTGTTTAATTTATTTAAGCTCTAATTAGCCCTGTGGCACTGACATGTGGGTCCCGGCCGTCAGGTTTGACCTGGACCGGCTGGGTTGACTGCTGATGTCAGCCTGACATAGTGCTGACGCAATAAAGCTTTTTCTGTTATTTTTGAATCTGATTTAATTCCAGGAATTTCAGAAAATTGTTTAAATCTTTGAAAAATCATAGAGAATAAATCGTAGCTCGGATGAAAAAAAATTCTACATGAAAGTTGATCAGAAAAACGAGACGAATCCGAATATGCCCTCCATATAGATGTCACATGCCCACAACACTGCAAACATGGAACCTTCCCCTCCGGTTCATTTGTCTGACAGATGCCTAAACCCGGGAAAATATTCCCAGATATTTTCCCGCTCCGTCTCTAGCGTGTAGTGCTGCATTAGGTCACACCTAGCACAACATATTGCCATGCCATGCATCTGTGTTGCATTTGTTTGCTTTTATTTATTGTTTCTTCCCCCTATTCTCTCCGGTAGACCCCGAGACCGACGCAGCTCTGGAGTACAACTACGCCCCTGACGACCAGACCTTTTCAGCAGAGCTTCAAGGCAAGCAAACCCCCTTGAACATGCCTATATCATCTATTCTTTCTCTCTTATGCTTGCATTAGAATTGCTACAATTGTTGTCCCGAAATTACCTATTCTGATGCATAGCCTGTTTTTGTAAACTGCTGTTGATACCATTCCTGCTATCCTAAATGCTTAGTATAGGTTGGTTAGTGAACCATCTGTGACCCCTCACCCTTGTCCTTGTTGCCCCGCTTTGTTACTGTTGCCCCGATCAATGTGATCGATGGGCTGAGACCGACACATCACCACACACCCCTTTAGTTGCACTACTCTGCAGAGCTACCATCGAGTGCCGAGGGTGATACCTCTTATCTCACTCCTGATGTGGCCTCTGTAGTATAGCTAGTCGGTTATGGGTTACCGAGGGTGATTCCTCTTTCACCACCTCCGACGAAGCTTCTGTCGAGCAACCCCTCAAGTGTGAACCCATCGAGGGTGATTCCTCCGCGTTCACCTTGACGGATACATCTAGTGGGAATCCAGCGAGGGTGATTCCTCGGATTCCTCCTTGATGTTATGGACACACGGATACCATGTATTTATTTCAGTCCCTGATTAAAGTCGGGTCGGCCTCGAGGGGTACCCGCGAGAGATGTGAAGTCGGGTTGACCGTGAGGGTACCCGCAAAATAATTATGAGGCGCGGCCGGGCATGCAGATTGCCTCAGGAGAGGGAGGAGAGGAATTGGGCCTGGCCCTTGCCGCAAAACCTCGAGACGGGGCGACGGGACCACAAATCGTGGAGCACTGATCGTCGCCGCGAGCTCCCAACATACTAATGGGTTAGGATATGTGATCTGAGTAGGCCTCTGGCCTTTTCGCACTAACCACCATGCGGGAATAGTATGGGCACTCGGCGTCGTATGTATCAGCCGAAGTTCTTCAAACGTCAGCAGTTGAGCGGCACACGCCCGGGTGGACTGCGAAAGCCTGTGTGTGTATACAGGGGCTAGGTCTAGTTCCGGCCGTCCCCGCAACGTGCATGAGTGCAAAGGGTGATGGGCCCAAGACCCCTGAGCGCTTAGGGTGTAGACCGGTGTGCTGGCCTCTCTGTTGAATCTAGGTAGGGCTACGGCGTGTCGATCAGCCGAGGCCGGGCATGACCCGAGCAAGTGTGTCCGGCCAGAGTTAATCGAGCGTGTTGGGTAAGTTGGTGCACCCCTGCAGGGAAGTATATCTATTCGAATAGCCGTGTCCACGGTAACATGACGCTCGAAAAATATCCCGATCTTCTACAATTAGAACTGGATACTTGAGATGCTTAATTAACATGTTAGCTCCGGGATTGCTTTCTCGCACGGAGTCGAGGAAGGATCTCTGGGCATAGCTACTATTATACTTGTTGCTACTACTATATTTATGTACTAATCTACACTCTTCTAATGCTGCAAGATTCTAGTCTTCGATAGGCTAGGCCTTCCCTTCTATTCTGGCAATTCTGTAGTCTAGTCCACAGATACAGCCTTCCCATTGATACCGATGCATAAATAGAATAGATCTGATGTAAGTCTTGCGAGTACTTTGGATGAGTACTCATGGTTGCTTTGCTTCCCTTTTTCCCCATACCCGATTGCTGCGACAAGACGACGGATCCCAGGAGCCAGCTGCCCCAGTCGATGACTACTACTACCCTACCGGTGGAGCCTACTACTACGTGGAGACCGACGACCAGGAGTAGATTCGGAGGCTCCCAGGCAGGAGGCCTGTGCCTTTTCGATCAGATGTCGCTGTTTTGCTCAGCCTTCTTAAGGCAGACTTGTTTAACGTTGTGTCTGTACTCAGATACTAATGCTTCCGCTGATGCTTGTATGATTCGAGCTTATGTATTCGAGCCCTCGAGGCCCCTGGCTTGTAATATAAATCTTGTATGACTTTTATTTGTGTTTAGAGTTGTGTTGTGATATCTTCCCGTGAGTCCTTAGGCTTGATTGTGTGCATTTGCGTGTATGATTAGTGCACGATTTAGTCGGGGGCGTCACAAGCTGCCCGGCCGACGACAAGTGAGGCAGCGAAAGAAAAGAGGAGAGATGGAAGTGGGGCGGCGAAGGCCTGCCTCGCCGGCGAACGACGGCTGCTGGAGCAGACCGACGGCGAGCACGGGCGTACCTGGCCATGTAGTCTATTCTGCAGCAAGTGTTGAGTTGCAGAAACGCTTGTGAAACACGGGTGGAGTTGCAGGAACGTGAAGTAGGTGAGGGTGGCTCCTGACCGTCCGATCAACAACTGATCGAACGCCCACGGAGGCGGTCGATGCGTACGGAAAGATCAGCCGGGAGAACACAAGCGTTTCCTTGGGGCGTGCTACGCGTCGGCCGACGGATCTTTTTAAAAGATCCACCGCCTCGCGAGCCATCCAATTTGATAATGCGATTAGTCTCGTATCGTCCCTTCTCTTCTCTATTTTCCTTGCATCAAGACCCTCGTTGCAAAACGTCCTCTTCTTTAATTTTCTGTAACAAGACTCATGTTGCAAAACCTCTTCTCTTATTTTCCGGAACAAGACTTTTGTTGCAAAAATTGCAACAACATCTCCCATCACCGCGTCTAATTTTCTACAACAAGACCCTTGTTGCAGAAAATTGAAACAACATCTCCGGTCGAGTCGCGCACTTGCACAGTCGTCGTTGCCGCCGTTCTGCAACAACGCCATTGTTGCAGAAACATGTCTCAGAGGTGTTGTTGCAAACAACGACGCGGGGCCGAGCGCTAGTAGTGGACGTGGACGTACGCGCGCAGAGTTGTGGCTGCTGCCAGCGTCGGTGGTTACAGGACGGCGGCGAGGTTGATGGCACTCCATGATCGACATGATGGATCTCTCCGGCATGGCCGATCTCGACGGATCCTTCGATCTGGTCGGCCGGGAAGCGTTTGGCGGGGAAGATCTGACATGGATGTGCTTGGCGATGACGACACCTACAGGTGGCGGCGCTCGGCTTGGCCGCCGTCGCCCTCCCTAATCATGTGCTGCGGGATCTAACCCTGTTCAGTTTGTAACAAAAGGCTAGTTGCAAACCCACTTATACTGAAACTAGTAAGCATGCACGTGCAACGCACGTAAAGGAACATATGGAATTCATGTGGTTATTGAATTCTGAATTTATATTGAAATTAATTAACAACACCTCCCGTGTCAAAGGTACGGCGCTCAGTTGTAGTGCACAAGGAAATCCCAAACCAAGAAATCACAGTCGTATAGTAAAGAATGCAAGATGTCTCGCACGGTCAAGTTTAATTCGTTCCCTCTTGGGTTCGGCCTACATGTTATCTTCAGAAGTTGAATTGCTGGACTCGTTACAACACCTCCCGTGAGAGTCACAGTGATATAGAAGAGTCCGCCGGTGGTCATGACCATTTTGCCCCCATTCTGAGTTGCGAAATTCATGAACAAAATGAAGGGAATTTAACATTTGTGTATGAAATACATGGTATGCAAAATTAGTTCTGCGAAGATTAAACACGAATTAAACTTGTCATCTCAACATGCACGCTGTGGAGAAAGGTCTAGTGTTCTAGAACGGCATATTGTACAATAACGTAAAAAGGCATGAGTAGATCATGCGCTAGAATAATAATTGTTTCGCAAAGCTAACCGGGAAAGAAAAAAAAAGCTACACAAAATTTAGGAAGACCAAAGACACACAAAAGACCTTTCTAATGCGTTGAATATACCCACAAGCAAAAAATTATACCAATACCATGATAGATACATAAGCAACTTTAAAGGCTAAAAAAATCAGGAAATGCATAATGTCGCTGCAGTTAATTGTCGCAACCGCATCTATGCATAAGTGACTACAAAAGAAGAAGAGAAGTTGCTGCACTTAATCGTCGCAACTGCATCTATGCATAGAATAGGAAACAAATTTAATTAGCAAATTGACTACTCATTTACCCTATGCAAGAATCATACCTGAACACTTTGTGCAGACATGGCGAGAGACGCTGCTACATGTCACGGTTGTAGACCAGAAAACAGCTAGCCATTCCAATTTATTGTAGAGATTTGCAACTCTTAGGCTGTGGTAAAATTCTAGGTAAGCAGGTTAGCACTGTCATACGTGTCATTTGGATCAAGATGGCTGTTATACATCTCTGACCTCGTCAGTCCATCAGTAATCAGTAAAAGAACAAATCATGTAAGGCTTTATTTATAAGCAAGGCACATACCTGTTTAACCAGAGCAAATGTCATGGACATACTTGCTTCACACTTGCGTGTCAACTGCTCACGTACATGTTAAAAATGAACTCATAAGCTTTATTGCTATTGCACCTACTGGAGAGGCTAGGCTGTACTATCCCAGCGAAGCCCTGCAGTGGTGCCAGTATCGACAGGGCGTCAAAATTATGCCTGAAAGATAGCCACGGAGCGGAGGGCAGGAGCCGAGTGCAGGAGCATCGGCTGTAGGGGTGTGGCAAATGCGTCTGTGGGGCAGCAGCTGAGCGTCGAAGCGGCGGACGGCGATGTCCTGTGCTCCAGGAGAGGCCGGCGAGTAGCAGCTGTCGATGCCAAGTGCATTGCCTCATTTATGTACAAAAAGAAAAGGAAAAATTGCATTGCTTCACCATCCCCAGCATCGGAGTGCAGCCGGTGCCAGTCGACCATCGAGTAGCAGCGAGGTGTAGCGCCGTAGCGACCTTGACAGGGACCTTCTTGTTCTCGCTTCAGGTGGCCTGCGCTGCAAACCACCAGAGCGAATTAGAATCCATCGTCAAGAAATTGCTTAAGAAGGCATGCAAGAAGAAAGGGGGATCACGTCCGTACCTTGCATGGATCGGCCCGGGCCTTATTCAAGAGCTGAGCGCCGAAGCTGGATCTTCTGTTGCAACGAACAAGAGAGGATTCAGTTCAGGATAAAGAACAGAAGAAACAAAATCAGGACAGCCTGGACAGGGATTCGACCCTTGTGCTAATTTTCAGACTGTCCTGGTGGACGACGTTGCCGATGTGGAAGTGGGCGTGAACGACGTTGCTGATGTCCCCGAGCACCCGCTAGTTTCCTCCTGCACCGGCGCGGCCGGTGGCGGCAGCGGTGGCCTTCAGCTTCCCAGCCGGTACTTGGTTGACGCACGGATCGAGAAACAAACTCGCTCGCATCAGATTGTCTTGGTTGGAAACGTAGATAAAAATCAAATGAACAGCAGATCGAGAGAGAAACTCAACGTACGGCGCAGTCAGGACCAAGTCGAGAACCCCTACAACGGCCATTCCCGACACGCCGCGGTAAGAAAGATAGATTCGGCGGGCAAGCGGACGTGTGGCTCACCTCTATTGGCCGCCGGCTGCGGAGCGGCAGCCGCCAGCTGCGGAGCGGCAGCCGCCAGCTTCTGGTTATGCCTGTTGGCCATCGGTGCGTGTTGTTTCGACTGCGTTCAAAAACCTCGAGAAACGGCGAGGTGCTTCCGGCGAGCTCCTGAACGGAACAGAGTGGAGCGGCGACCTCCGATTCCTCCGGTCTAGGTGGCGTCGCGTGGGCGTGGAGGGCAAGCGGAGCGGAGGAGCGGTTGGCGATGACTCCATGGGGTGGCCTGCGTGCCTCCGGTGAGCGCGGGGATAGAATTTTGGCATGGGAGAAATTGATGGAGGGATTAGCGCGATTGGAGGGATTAGCGGGACGCAGCCGGTGGAATATTCCTCTACGGGTGGAGTGCGGTCAGTCATATTAAATTGCTAATTACACATCTGACTGAGGATTAAATTAATTGTAACCATTAGATTTTATTTAGCAGGGCTAATCTGACGGTGCTAATCAGGCTGAGTACATTTACGGGGTGGCTTTAAGAAAGAAATAGTTTGATTGTTTAATAATAGTAATAAGTACAGAAAGTACAGACAAAGAACCAGTTGCTGAAACGTGGAGACGGAAGGGTTGCTTTTGTCCGTCTGATCAAGACCGGCGGACGCTGGCACGGGTCGGCCGGCTGAAGGCAAACATTTTTTTCCCCCACTCCCGGGCTCATCTGAGCCCGGCCAAAACACCTCGTCCGAAGAAAATAGAGATATATAGATGTTTCTTCTCCTTCCGTTGACTCCGCTTCGCCTTTTCCCGTTCCGTCCAAATAAAACGCTCGAGCTACCAAACCCTAGGTAGGGCTCGTTTCGATCCGATTCGACTCGATCTCAGTTGGGTGCGAGATTGGACTGGAGGGGGATGACGATACCTAGTGCCGAGGGATTCCTCCCGGCGGCGAGCTGCCTGCCGTGCACGGCGGAGGAGGAAAGGGCGGCCGTCGACGCACTCACGCGGGAGGCCGACGCGAATGTCAAAGACGGCGATCTCCGCTATCTCATCTCACAAAGGTGGGCGCAGTGCAGGACCATCTTCCTACTTACCCTTTTAATTTTTTCTGCGCATTTTTCCTTCGTGGAATGGGTTCGAGTTTCCGGTTGATAAGGCGGATGCCGTGCGGATCTTACGCCGGGCAGCAATTTAGGGATTTGCAATATGGGATCTGGCGTCTTAGTCTGTGTTATGGCGCGATCGAATCTTTGTGTTTTCGGAACTGTGTTGCGCAGTAGTAATAATAATTTAATCGTGATACCCCTCTCGATTTGCCTCTGTATCATTTGGAAATCGTAGGTTTTGTAGGGGATGGCCCTATATGATGATATAAGACAAATTCTCTTTTATGTTGGCGGTTGCAGATTATTCGAGCGACTCAGTTCTACGCAGGTTGCAGTAATGCTGCATGATGCCTTGTTGTTATAATAGGAGTGTACTTAACTGTTCCCTATCTCAGTTTTGACTATCAGTATCTGGTGATACATTTTGATAGGTTATCTGTGAGGGACTGCAATTATGATATTAGAGACAACTCAACAGTTCACCTGTTCATTGAGCAGATATTATGTATGAGTGTATATAGCGATTCATTCGTCATAGATGTCTGCGCCTCCTTCATACTCTCTGGCTACCGACAATATGATTTGGTGTCCAGTTAAGGATGCTGAGTTAGAGGAAATCAAATTACGACAATATGTGTTCCGGCTTCTCTCTCCCATTATCTCCCTAACTCCCATCTCTCTCTCTCTCTGTCTCAGCTCACAGCTTTTCTCATCTCCTTTCTCATCGATCCACTCGAATTCCTGGCGCGCTTGTTCGTGGCGATGGGGAGGTTGTCACCGGCTAGTGGCGATGGGGTACTATGTTTGTGGAAAGGTCGTTTGCATCGATACGACTATTGCAGATCCCAGATCCGTAGTTAGCGTCGATTCCGGTGGCCAAAACGCATGAACCCGGCATACCCCTCGTCGCCGGCAGATGGAGAGGGCAGCTCAGGTGTGCCCCTCGCTCCCGGACGTGGATTCAGTGAGCCTCGCGTCTCTGATGGTTTGTGGGTGTGGATCTGACGTGTCATGTTTTCCTGCTTGAACCCAGCCAGATCCATTGCAGTGATGTCTGTCCCGGCGATGTTATCACCGTGTGCGTCAGGCAAAATTGTGCAGAGGAATGCTTGATGGAATGGAGCACACGGTGGCATCTCGCTGTTCTTCATGATATTGGCATTGTTCCTCTTCTTCTTTGGGTCTTCTTTCAACTGATGACGAATCAGTTAGTTTGATGCTGCAGCATTGCAAATTGTATTAGTTACGTTGATTTGATTAATTTTTTTCATAGCGGTGAGACTGGACGGTGAGGCTCCTTTCTTATTGGTGTCAAATTTGTTCATGGGTGATGCATTTTGTTTGTTCATGGATCAATTGATTCCGCTGTCCAAATCATTTTGTTTTCATCAACCTTCCAAAAGTTCATGGATGAGGCATCAACTAATCCTACTGGTGAAGCTCTCTTTTTAATGGTCACACATTTGTTCACGGATGATGCATATGAACTAATCCTGACGGTGCATCAAGAAAATTTGCTCTAATCAGAATGAATCGTGTTAAGATTTATTATGACACTCTGAATAGCAGTTTTTTGTAAGCTGAGAGTGTTTTTTCGGAGGTAAATTGCGTGTTAATGACAAGGTAGACTTGTAAAAAGTAAATGCACCCTCCAAAAGTTCGTGGGACCAGTCAGAGAGAGCATGCTCCCTCGTGCACAGCGGTGAGAATTTTTAAAGAACAAAGCAGAAGAATATGCAGAAATACAGCCTCCTATAAACTGCGTGGCGTACATCTCCACACACTTGAGCGGCTTAGTTATCAGGCTCACATGCGCTTGGGGGCTGTTTTGAGTATCCATCATTCATACTGTTATTCTGTTTGTACTGGATGTATAGAGCCGTACTGAAGGTTGTAGAGGAATGATACCAATGTCTGTTCCTTCTTACCTAACTGTTAGTATAACAAGGAAGTGACCTCCCCAACTTACATGTACTTCAATCTAGGAATACGTTCATGGAAAACATGAAGCGCATGTTTGGTTCGCTACAACATTGTGCGGACATTAGGTAGGCAAGTTTTACCATCTGTGCCAGAGTTTTGCTTCACCACACTTTTTTCTTACCTTGCAGTCAACGTGTCATAGGACAATGTTAGGCCAAAACTCGCCCAAGGCATGGCCAACAGTTTGTTAGCCATATAAAGTGTGGCTTGCTGCATTTTGTCACGACTACACATGCCACTATTTGGTAGCTAACCAAACAGGCCTGGAACCAACTGAGGGACTTTAAAGCCTTGAATTTCTGTTCCTGATTTCCTGTCCTTTATTCTAATTTCCATCAACTTGGATGTTTGAATTCACTCTTCAATGTGGAGCGAGTAAATGAATTACGATGAGAACCATGTGTTTCAATATTACTGTCTGTGAACACATAAATTGACATCCAATCCATTGGCAGTGGAAATTGCAACCTCCGTTTAAGACCCTGCAAATTAATGTGTACAACAGTGTTTATATTTATGTTTTCAAACAATTCAATCCATATACCCTTCTTGCTCTAGGTTGCTTGTAAGTATTATTACCTCTGGATTGCACTTGTGCCTGTAAATATCATATCTGCATTGGAGGTTGTATTGCCGGTTTGAAGTTAAAATATAGAGCTATCTGCTTTTCATTGAAATAATTACTTGGACATTTCAATTCCATGCTTTGGCCATTCAACTACTTTGCTGTGTAAATGTTGCAGCTGGTGGACCAACTGGCAATCTTATGTGGGCTTACTCAGTTATGGGGAGAATGACACTGACATTCCTCTTCAACCTGCAAGTAGACCTGGAGAGATTGATAACAGAAAGCTTGTTTTGGAGGAAACTAGCAGTGGCAGTGAAGATACAGAGCTCCAAAGAACCTTAAGAGAAGGGGAGGACTACACTTTGGTGCCACAAGATGTCTGGAGAAAACTATATGACTGGTATGCAGTTGCAATGGCACGTAATATACGTTTTTCTTTGTTTTTTTAGCCCTGTTTACTGCACTTTGTAGCAGGAACTTTGCTAGACCAATAATATCACCTCCGTCATCCTGCTTGTTGACATTAGTTGTTGCCTTTTATTTTTCTCTCGCCTGCCACTAGTAGTTTTGGACCACATTATGTAAATACTTCTGTATATGTATACCCACCATTTTTGGTGTGTGTTTGCTCCTTGGTGGTGGGTTTGTAACCCATGCACATGCATGCACAATCAAGAAATGTATGTTGATCAGTTCCATCTTTGAAAGTTGCAACTAGTAGCAGGTATAGGTTGCAGATGTTAAATTTCTGATGCCAATGGAGTGAATGAGAATGGGGTATATAAGGAGAAGGGGCAAGAAGAATGCTGTGCCAATGAACAAAATTTGGAGAGCTACAATAACATGTATTTAGTGAAAAAAGGGGTAAAAGTGCAGTGAGAAAGAACAAATTTGGAAAGCTAGAACAACACATATTGGGAACAGAAGAATTACTTGACGCATCTCTAGTTGACAAACAAATAAGTAATGTTTTGTACAGTAACACGGTCTTCAAGGGGTAACTAGAAATTTATACTGCTGGTTGATATTTAGAAGAGAAAGAATAATAGTAGAGCCAGCAGCTGGCTATATAGAACTGCCATGTCATCAAAAAGTCGTCTTGTTAGAGCATCTCTAGCAGATCCCGCAAAAGCTCGCCGGTCCATAAAATTCCGGCCGTTTTGCAGGATCTCGGTTTTTTCGGCCCGAACAGATCCGATAAACGTAGCCCGGCCCGTAATTTTTTTACAGGCGGCCCGCATGTCCATTCCTCCGGCGCTATATGTACGGGGCTGGCCGGGTTTTAGGGTTAGCAAACCTACCCCCTCCGCCACAATCCGCCCACTCTGCCGCTAGCCCTCCCCAACTCCGGCGACAAATCCCGCCGCATCTCCTCCTTTCTTTCTTCTCCTCGATAGCCGGTGGTGCTGGCGGGCGTGGCGGCCGAGGCGACCCAAGCTCGCACGACACGACGCGGAGGCCGGCAGCTCCAGCCTGCCCGCTGTCGAGCCATGGTGCTCGAAGCAAGCGCGCGACTGCGGCCTGCTCTCCCGTCGGGACGATCCCTTGGGCTGGCTTCCACGAGCTCCACGACCAACTCTTTCCGCATTTCCAGAGGTGCTGGGAGGCCGATGCGGAGCTCGTCGCCGAGGAGAAAGCTTTGGCGGCCGGAGAAGGAGGTGCTGCTGACCGTTTCGCTGCCGCCAAGGAGGAGCACGACCTTGACAATGCGCTCCGCAAGACCGTCGCCAAGTTCTACCTCGGCGTCGACGAGTGACCGGCGACTTTAGGTTTAATTTGTAGTGTGAAGTTTGTATTTCCTATGTATGCACTATGGTTGTGATGAACTATTTTCTAGCACGAAGATGTTTTTAAATATGCAGTACGAGATTTACGGGATCTGTTCCGCCGGAGCCTTTGCGTTCCTGCAAAATCGTTTTTGGGGGAACCCTAAAACGATTTTGCAGTACCGGATTTTAGCGGATCTGCTAGAGATGCTCTTAGTTACATTAATAGAGTTGGCTATTAGTTGTCATCGTCAGGGGTGTGTGGAAGTTAGCTATCCACGTGGCACTAGGTTTTGAGACCTCAGGGCACTACCAATGCTTATATCTTAGCATGGTTTCATAGGTAAAAATCTGATGTGGCACCCTATGTAATGAGGAAAGATAGAGCAACCATATCTTAATCTAGATACACTACCTCTGTTCCGAATTATAATATGTTTTTAATATTTCAGTATGGGCTACATATGGATTAAAATGAGTGAACAAACACACTAAACTGCGTATATATACATTCGATTCAGAAAAAAGTTAGAATATCTTATAATTCAGAACGGAGGGAGTAGATCTTAGCACCAAATCCAAGACATCTCATAACTTTTCTCTCACAAAAGGCATTAAATGATGTTTAGAACACGATATAGTGCAGTGGGACTACTTATATGTAAACATCTATTTAATGCCATTAGATATAGCTTAAGATAAAGTGCACTGGGACTGCCCTTATGGGTTTCAACTCTAGCCTACCCCAACTTGTTTGGGACTTAAGGGCTTTGTTTTTTTCTCTCTCTTTCTCTTTCCTCCATTTAATGTTTTTACCTAGAAGCACGTGTAGAGGTGGGCTCTTGCATGAGAGCCCACTCCTCTTTTTTCTTGTCTCTCTCCTCTACATTGGCTAAAATGTCATGTAAGTGGGCTTATAGCCGATGAGAGTTACAATGTTCTTGATATACTTTTCAAGACAAATCTATCCATATGATACTCAAGCTTCTAATTTTAAATGTTTGAAAGGATATTGGCGGTCAAAGTTTAGCGTCACTTATTTGTTAACTGATGAGTACTTAGATTATTTAATCTTCGGCATCATCTGTTACTTATGAGGTGGGTTGATATTTTCAGGTATAAAGGTGGACCAGAGATATCTAGGAAAGTGATATGTGAGGATCTAACTTCCAGGAGATACATAGTCGATGTCTATCCCCTTCATTTGACACTAATTGATGAAAGAGACAACTCTGCGCGGACCATCAAACTAAGTAGGAAGGTGAATTGGCGCTAACATATTCTTTTAAAATATGATGATCATGTGTAACTATCTATCCACATACAAATTAAGGCTGTTATGATATCTTTATGACATATGATAGATGATCTGCTGACCAGTAGGTTACACCGCTACGTTGCATAACTTAGTTGGCTAGCCATAGTTGTAAACATCTTTTTTTATTGTAAGCATTGAAGATAATAAGTAAAACCCTGACTTTCTCCTTTGGGATGGTAGTGCCAAGAAAAAAAAGAAAAGAGAAAGAGGCACAATTGGGCTGGTCTTTCTTCCCTTATTCCCCCTTTTGTTCTCTGGAACACTATCCTGGGTATTCATACTTCTTGTTTGCTGTTGGTGAAAGCACAAATGTTTGTTACAAGATGATGCTACATACTAATGTGGCATGGTTTTTTTGTAACTACTTTGGATTGGAAGTGCATGAAATAAGATGAATTTTCAGTCATTTATTTTTTGACACCTGCATTCTGATGCTTCCAGGCCAAAGTTAATGAGCTTTATAGATTGGTTTGCTCACTTTTGTCTGTGGAGCAGTCCAAGGTATACTCACTACCACCTATGTATCTCGCATATTGTGCCTTGTATCTTCAGTAGAGCTGCAGCATTGGTCTGCTTGTACCATCCAGACTTTGATCCTTGTGTTGTAATGGTTCAGATTCACATCTGGGATCATTACCAAAAGATGAAGAACAAAAAGTTGACCAATCTCAATGAGACACTTGAGGAAGCTCAACTTATGATGGATCAAGAGGTATCATGTTTCTTTTCATGCACTCCTTTCTTTGCTGAAACATGTGAAGGTCCCTGTTATGCTCAGCAACAGCATGGGTCCTGTTCATGGTCTGCTGTTGCATGTCACCTGTTTATAGATGAATATAGCATCCACAATCAAGTAGTGACAAACCCTTAAGTTTGCTTCTCCTCTAATGTTTGTGCACATTTAGTAGGCTATCATATGGTATAACTCCTTTTGTAACACTGGTATGAAGTTGCGAGATGAATATCTGTTTGAGTTTATTGGTGCTATATGTAAATGTAATACTCCCTCCGTTCCTAAATATAAGTCTTTCTAGAGATTTCACTTTGGACTACATACGGATGTATATAGACGTAGTTTAGAGTGTAGATTCACTCATTTTGCTCCGTATGTAGTCCATATTGGAATCTCTACAAAGACTTATATTTAGGAACGGAGGGAGTAATTGGTTGGGTTGAAACTTACAACCCTTTCTATTTATGCAAGAATGCTTGTGGCCTTCTCAAATTATATACTTTCGTTGTGCATGATTGCCCTGTGTTAACTACAGGCCTGTAACTTCTTTGCTATTTTCTCTAGCTTGGCTGAAATTCCTTCGTTCTTGCTTTATGCTTACAGATTCTCTTGGAGGTTAGTGCAGATGATATCTGGTCTTCTGATCATCGTACAAGATCTACCAGCAATGAATTAGCATTACTTCCACTGGAACCCACCACGTCATCATTCTCAATTGCTGGAGGCCCTAACTTTTCAAATGGCTATTCATCTGGAATTGGTCCCAGTCTTTCACAAGATAATAGCCTTAATCCTTTAGTAAGGGACACAGAAGATGGGTATAGTAATTTCAGCAATGGAACGAAAGATGACATCCATGGATTGACTGGGTTACATAACCTGGGTAATACATGCTTCATGAATAGCGCCATACAGTCCTTGGTCCATACGCCTCCACTTGTGGAGTATTTTTTGAAGGAGTACACTCAGGAGATAAACACGGAAAATCCGCTTGGGCTGCAGGTACGAGCTCATTTTTACCCACTTGGGCTACATGATGATGTTATTCATGATATTCGAGGAACTTTAATGGTGCAGGGTGAACTTGCAGTAGCATTTGCTGAACTACTGAGAAAACTTTGGTCCGCTGGTCGCACTTCTGTACCTCCACGTGCATTTAAGTCAAAACTTTCTCGTTTTGCTCCTCAGTTTAGTGGATATAATCAGCATGATTCTCAGGTTCGTGTTGCTCAGAATGCATTGGTCCGCGTTGGTCCTTCGGATGTTTATGCTATTTCAACTTGGAAGAATTAAACACATTTATCCAAGTTTATTATAGTATTGGTTCTTTTTTACTGTGGAATACTATAACATGCTTGGATAGTAGTGTAGCATTTTTTTCGTTGGTGCATTTTCTAATGGATCTAATGAATTTAGTCTGTAGCATCTTTTTCTTTGGTGCATTTTCTAATGGATCTAATGAATTTCTTGTACAGCTAGGTATCTCACTTTGTAGATATTAGAAGATATCCTCTTCTGTTTTAGATTTACATAGATTCTAATTCATGATGCCCTGTTTATTTTTCTTTTGTTTTTGAGATGTGATATCCTATCTTCTGTGCAAAGCATATTTGCTTTCCATCCTTTTCTCTGCTTTGATCAAGCATGCATCCATATGGCATCGATACCATATTGCCCATTTGATACCCTCAGTTCCTGAAGCATTGACTATATGATCTCAGTTCTGCCTATTCGAAATACATGTCTTCCATCTCCACAGCTTGTTTCGTTCATACCCATTTACTGTCATTGCCTTCTCTTTTGTACTCCCTCCGTAAAGAAATATAAGAGCGTTTAGATCACTACTTTAGTGATCTAAACGCTCTTATATTTCTTTACGGAGGGAGTAATTGTTATTACTTACTTGGTTTAAAAATAGAAATACCGGCATCAACCACATTGTTGCTCCGTAGAAAAAGTTTTTCCTTTATACTTTAAAACATTTTTCTGTCTCATCTCATTTAGATATAACTCTATTCCTCAATATGTTGTTGTTAGAGGCGTTGATCTCATCCCTTAGTCCACTAGAGATAATTATAGTAGTTTACTTAGTAAGGGTATCTATTTAGGTAGGAAAGAGATTGGTTTAGTTAGGAAGATGAAGATAGGATTTGTTACGAAACTCAAGATTATATTCTTAGGCATCAAGTCGGATTATCCAACAAATGAGAATAAACTAGTAAAGATGTAATCTATGTCCCCAACCTTCTCCCTCTCATCCTCAGCACCGTGGCACACCAACCTTCACTCCTCGAAGCTGTACCCCCAACCTTGTCACATTCATCGGTCTCAGGACCGGTACAAATCCTTGCATGTGGCACAGTTGTACATATCGACCTGCATTCTGTTTTTGTTTTGCTATTGTGAAACATTTAAATATGCCCTTTTTTCTTATGTAAGAATTGCCTCTCTTTTCTTCAGGAGTTGCTTGCATTTCTGTTGGATGGTCTGCATGAAGATCTCAATCGCGTGAAGAAGAAACCATATATTGAAGCAAAGGATGCTGATGATCGTCCTGATGAAGAATTCGCTGAAGAATGCTGGAATTACCATAAAGCTCGAAATGACTCCATAATAGTAGATAAGTTCCAGGTAAGTAATTTTCAGACTTGAATGATCAGATAATCATGCTTACCTGGAGAAACTATTCTGTTTGTATCCTACTTTATTTTGAATCCTTTTCAAATTATTCGATGCCTGTTACTGTGATTTAGGTATTTTATAATAATGGGAGCTCATCAAAGCTAACTATAATAATCGGACGTACTAGTGAAAGTTAACCACTGCTAGGTGACACAAAGAACTAGTCCATGCTGTAACTGACGCTGTTGATGTTATTTTCTCGTGGTTTGTCTATATATATTAGTTACTACTTCTGGAGTTTATGTGTTTATAAATATAGTTTGCAGAATGTATGAAATTTCAGTTTTCTTTCAACAAGAAAGACCATCTATATTTATCACATGATGTTTATCATATTTGTGGCTGCTGATCGTAAAGACTGCATTGTTGTTTGTCTGGGTATTATTTAGTTGTCAATGGGAGAATCAAAGTTTCCAGCACGGTGTTGGGCCACATCCTAGGTTGAACTGGGCTAGGATTGTAATCTTCTAGTTTGATTATCGACTGTTAAGAGTTGCACCGTTGGTCTCTAAACCTGCATAGATGGTTCAAGTAGGTCCCTCAACTTGATATTTAGGTCCTTCAGTGTCAGAACTTGTTTTGCTTGTTGGCATTGATTATATCTGGGAAGTGGTACTGAATGCTAATTGGGTGACTTGCTCTAATGGAGATAGTAGTAGGTGAACCTAAGAGAAAGCAATCACAGCGATCTGCCGTCCTGCAGCTATCTGATGGCCAAGATAAAAGTTGCCCTTCAGTTGCTTACCTTGTTGCTCCTCATAATGTGATAAGAAAAGACACACAAAAGTACAGGGCCCATCCAATGAGTAGGTCTGATAGAAATAGAAAATTTGGTTAGTTAAATTTGGTTTATTTGCAAATTTGGCTAGTGACAAATGCTAACCGAAAATGGCAACATAAAACAGCACACTGAAAATTTGGTTAACTGACTAGTCCGGTTCGGTTTTCAGTTCGTACCTAATGCGTTGTTCGCTTTATACCCACCACGAAGCTGCGTGCCTTTCACCACATACACCTCTCCCTCATATAGGCCAGGTCTCTGCCCCCTTCTGATTAGCTAGGCGAGGTGGGACTAAATTCTACTGCAGCTGCACACTTTACCAAGAAGGCCAAGTATTGCGTATGTTTGGTTTGGGCCTTCCTGCAGCTGGTTGGCCCATAGGAGAGGCAGGCTTTTGGACGTTTGTTCCTGGTCGGATAATCGAGATAAAATACCAAACTGACCAAATTTAACCCGGTTATTGAAAGTAACAACTGAATATATTAGTGCCAATGATACAAACCGAAAGAGCGTCTTTTTGTTGTCGGTGTCGGTTCGGTTTCTGGTTTGGCGGTTTTTATTCCCACCCCTACTTGCGATCACCTTCTAAGTTTGCGGAACATCCAAGAGACCCTAGGTTCCAGGCATTCACCATGTTGTTGGTGGAGATGCTTCGAGGTTAATTGGTTTCTCTTGATACTCTAGTTATCACTGTTAAGTATATTATATCTTCTCTTCCTATCAGATCGGTCTTTTGGGATGGTTGGTCAGATGACTATATCGTAACATTGTATCAGACCTCAGGTCTTTGGTTTAAGTCTCGGTCCCCACATTTTTCCCAATCATCAATCATTAATCCACGCCCACGTCAGGCGTGGGGGAAGGCGTTGATCATTCCATATCCATATCGGATGTGAAGGGGGTGGGGGTGGGGGGTGGGGGTGTTAAGTATATTATATCTCCTCTTACTATTAGATCGGTCTTTTGGGACATTGGTATCATAGCTGAGATCTTGCGTTCAAGTCTTGGTCCCCGCATTTTCCCCAATCATTTATCCACGCCAACGTTGGGCGTGGGGGAAAGTGTTGATCATTCCATATCCACATCGGATGTGAGGGGGGGGGGGGGGGGGGTGGTGGTGGTTAAGTATACTAGAGGATATACGGCGCGTTGCTGCGGGAATTGGTTGACAAAAATTTGGGTTGATAACATGAGAATAAAAGTTTAAAATACATTTGACATGTTGTATTTGATTATGTAGAGTTGCAAAATCTTTATTGAATATAAGTAGAATAATTGAATGGAAAACATTTTTCCATGCATGATTGAATGTTGTGGTGGGTCTTTCTCCATGCATGGTTGCATGCTAAGGTGGGCCTTATTCCGTTCATAATTGTATGGTGAGGTGGCATGCTTGCATGTTGACATAAATAAGTTAGTGGGGATCACTCTCTTATGTATATAGGATAGGATTATACTCCCTCCGGTCCTTTTTAGTCTGCATATAAGTTTTGTCCGAAGCATAGTTACCGGATTCGCTGGGAGAGGCCTCGAACTCTGATCTAGATCGAGCGACCCAGATCGCAGTTCGAATTCGGTCGGTTTGATCGGAAATCGGTGCCTGATTCGCCGAACCCTAATTGGTGAAGTTTTCTCCTCATTCATCTCCTCCATCCGCCAGAGCACGAGCACGACAGGAGAGATCAGATAGGGAGAGGGGAAGCGTATGACTGGGGAGACGTGCTAGAATAAGAACAGAGGAGAGATGCGTGCCTGAAGAGACGAGGTAGAAGATGTGCGTGCGTGGCGGCTAGGATCGCTAGGAAGTCTCGACCTGAAGTCAGCATATTAGGTTTCCATTCTCTAGTGGGCTTAATGGGCTATTTTTTTGTTAAGTACATGGATCAGATGTGGCCCACCTAGTGTGTACGTATCCATATAAAAGAAAAATACACTTTATACTAGAGGCGGCGAATTGTAATTGCCGGGTTCGCGAACCCCTTCTACAATTCGCGAATTGGAGATGTGTACCCCCTGTCGAATCCGATTCGGTAGATATAGCGAATTCCGAATCGCGAATTCGAATTGCGAACCGAGCGAATTGCGAATCTGGTAACTATGGTCCGAAGTCAAAGCATCTCTACTTTGACCAAACTTATAGAAAAAAGTATCAACATTCACAATGTCAAATCAACATTGTTAGATTTATTATGAAATGTAGTTTCATAGTATATATATTGGGTATCGTAGATGTTGATATTTTTAAATATAAATTTGGACAAACTTTGCAAAGTTTGACTTGACACAAATCTAATACGTGGAGTAAAAAGGACCGGAGGGAGTATCTCCTCTTCCTATCAGATCAGTCTTTTGGGATAGATGGTTAGATGATCATATCTTAACATTGGTATCAGAGCTGAGGTCTTGGGTTCAAGTCTCGATCCCCGTATTTTCCCCAAGCATTTATCCATGCCCACGTCGGGCGTGGGGCGAGGTGTTGATCATTCCATATCCACATCGGATGTGAAGGGGGGGGGGGGGGGGGTGTTAAGTATATTATATCTCCTCTTCCTATCAGATCGGTCTTTTGGGATTGGTGGTTAGATGACTATATTAACATGGCATCAGAGCTGAGGTCTTGGGTTCAAGTCTCGGACCCCGCATTTTCCCCAATCATTTATCCATGCCCACGTAGGGCGTGAGGGTAGGTGTTGATCATTCCATATCCACATCGGGTGCGAATGGGTCTGTGTGTTAAGTATATTATATATCTCTTCCTATTAAATCGATCTTTTCGGATAGATGGTTAAACGACTATATCTTAATAATCACCACTCGGAAGCTACGATTCTGCGTGGAGCAGTGCGATTAGGCAACAGCAGATATGCCACACTTGTCAGATTGTGTGTGTAGCTGACGGGGTTGTCTTGATTCATTGCCCAGCGCTATTATGAGCCACATTATCTCATGAAATCTCCATTGCCTTCCAACATCATGCATAATTTGTTTTGTCTAATTCACATGGTGTCCAAATCAGATGTGTTAGTGGTCTGTGTGCTGATTTATTGAATAGGAGAATTTAGATCTCATAATAAAACAAAAAAGAAAAAACCCATTGTTGAACATGGCAAAGTTGCTGCTCTGGTTCAGCAACATGGTGGCCATGGTTTGGTGGGTGGCATTTAGATGAGGCTGGTGGGACAATGGCAGCTGGGCTCACAATGTAGAGGTGTTAAGCATATGAGAGTGATGTTTTTGTCTCCAGGTGTTGGTTTAAATGTTCCAAGGAAAGGAGGGAAAATGTGCGCTACATCAGCCAGTAAATTTTTCTATAGACCTCACTTGACCAGTCTGTCCAATACAGAGGACCTAAATGCCTAGTTAGCAAGTCTAGGGATCTACTCAAACCATCCATGTAAATTTAGGGGCACACACTGATATTAATAACTCTGTAAAGATTGTAAGTACTGGTGTTCTCTAGAAATAGAGAACAGAGATAGAGCTAACTATAATATTTAAATTAGCGCTCTTTGTTTGAATTATATAGCAGTTATCTTACAATTTATTTTTTTGCTTCATATGCGGGGACTGTCTGCCAACAAGATTTTTTTGTTCGTGTTCTCTGCCATAACTATAATTTCTTTGTTTGATGTTTCAGGGGCAATACAAGTCCACCTTAGTCTGTCCAGAATGCAACAAAATCTCTGTTACCTTTGACCCATTCATGTATTTATCGCTACCATTACCCTCAACTGTTACTCGAATGATGACTGTGACTGTATTTAGTGGTACTGGGGATTCTCTTCCCATGCCTTACACAGTTACAGTACCGAAAAATGGAGTTTGCAGAGATCTTTGTAAAGTCCTGAGTGATGCGTGCTGCTTAAAAGAGTCCGAGACATTGTTACTTGGAGAGGTAAAATACATGTCATGTTTTACTTGCCTAGTCATTCGTGAAACTCGAGTGTAGGTGTTTTCAGCAAATAACTAACTAAAGGTTACTGACATTTGTCAGGTATATGATTATCGGATTTACCGTTATTTCAGTCCATTGGAGCTACTTCATATTATAAAAGATGGTGATCAGCTTGTTGCTTATAAGCTTCCTGTTGGCCATGAAAAACGTTTGAGGATTGAGATCCTACATCGGAATGTGGATAGGTGAGAGTCATGCGAATGTTATTTTTTCATATCTTAGGATCAGTTTTTGGTTTATGTGGTGTGCTTCCCCAAATGCTGGAATGTAGCAACTTAAGTGACTTCTACTAAATTCTAGCAAGTTATTTTCTTACACCTAAAAAATACGCTTGCAAGTTCCAACTAACTGCTACATCTATATAGAAACACATACATGCATTTGGAAAGGCATCACAATGCCAAACAGAGCCCTTTTATCATTTTCCTCGTGATATTTGTTACTCCCTCCATTCCAAAATAAGTGTCGCTGATTTAGTAGAAAGTTGTAACGTTGTACTAAATCAGCGACACTTATTTTGGGACGATGGGAGTATAAGACACTTGAGCGCTAAGTGGCCCTACTCTGCATCCATTGCATAGATGTGTTCATTACAATGATCGCACCATTTTCAAAACAACAACAAAGCGTTTTATCCCAAGCAAAACAACAAAACCCAAAAAGGAAGAGAGAAAGTACAAGTAAACAAAGTGAAGGAAAGCAAATTAAGGTTCTGGTACATGTATCACTGATTTCCATAGTCCTATCAAGTGCCAAATCCCTGGGCACATTCCAATCCTTCAAGTCTCTTTTTACCATATCGGTCGCCCCCTACCCCTCCTTGTATTTTTGCTACTCTTTAGACTACCGCTATTCATTCACTAGTGCTTCTGCTGCCCTCTGATTTGTATGTCCAAACCACCTTAGCAGGTGTTGGACAAGCTTCTCTTTAATCGGTGCCATCCCTACCTTATCACATATTCCGTCATTCCTAATTCGGTCCTTTATTATATGGCCACACATCAACCTTAGCATGCACATTGTTGGGTACGTTTGTCTCTTAGTAGGCCAACACTCTTGCTCCATATAGCATCGCAGGTCTGATCGCCATCCTATAGAACTTACTTTTGAGCTTTTGTGGGACCTTGCCATGGAGGGTGTCAGATGCTTGCCGCCACTTCATCCAACCCGCTTTGATTCTATGGCTAACATTCTCATCGATACCAGCATTGCTTTGTAGCGTTGATCCTAAAAGGATTCATAAATGTTATACATATCAGAATTGGGTCTTCTAAAAGGAAAAATATTGGATTCAACCGACTGATTTGCTGATCGCATCTGTCGTGTGCTGGGCCGTTCGATCGCAAGCAGTACGGCCGCATGAAAACTTAGGTGCATGTGCGTGATCCCTACTAGTACAGTACCTTCTGCTAATACATAATTTGGCTTTTTTAATACTTCTAGTTCTATGGTCGGAGCGCAGTGGCTGGCATGCTGTCATACCTTCCTAGCTTACGAGGTGTGCTTTCTTTTCTCGCCTCTCGCCCATGCGCCAGCCTGCTGATGTGTTTTTGCCTCGGTGCTCCTACACTGTCATCGCTGCTGCTCTCCGGCATCGCCACCCAGTCCAGCGCTGCCCTCGCAATAGCGGCACCGTCCTTTCCGTCAGAGGAGTTTGCAGCACCGGGGACCTCTACAACAACGGGTAATGTTAGCGAATAACCGGCGAGTTCGCGGCGCCGGTGCTGTCGCCGTCCCCACACTCATCCTATGGCTTATGGAAAACACTTGTAAATAGCCTGCTGATAACTCGGCGAGGGTTGGCTGTCTCCGCGGCCATCGGGTCCGAGTTTGATCGGATGGTCCGCAGCGCAACTCCCTTCCAGGCGCAAGAAGCGAATCTTTTCCCGAGTGCAACGTGGGTCATGTTACAACCAGCAAGCACATGACTCATATTGTGAACCGGGGTCAATAACATGTGGTGGACGACCTTACCCGAGCGCAACATGACTCGTGTTGTAAACGGGGTTATGGTGTGGAGAACTTTTTTCTGAAGCAACACGGGTCATGTTGCAACCTAGGAATGCAACATGGCTCATGTTGCAAACGGGGGTCCGGGTGTGGAGGACTTTTTTTTCCAAAACAACACGAGTCATGTTGCAAACCTGCGAGGGCAACATGGCTCATGTTGTAAACGGGGGTCAGGGTGTGGAGGACTTTTTTCCAAAGCGACACAGGTCATTGTGCAACCTACGAGCGCAACAGGCTAATGTTGCAAACGGGGGTCACAGGGTGTGGACGATTTTTTTTTTCCGAACGCAACACTGGTCATGCTGCAACCTACGAGCACAACACGAGTCATGCTGTAACCTACAAACACAACCTGGTTTATGTCGCAAACGGGTCAGATCATGGTGGATGCCCACGAATGTTTTCCCGAGCGCAACATGGGTCATGTTGCATCCAGCAGCGCAACATGGCGGGTCACAATGAACGACTGAAGCAACCACTTCAGACAGTTGTCGCGCATGGGATCCAACAACTCTGGAGGCGTCTGATCCGATCCACGCACCGGCGTGTAGCAGGCACCATGTCTTGTCCTCCGCTTTGATGTTAACGATTTTTTTTGACATGTTGTAAACTTGTACTTGCGTTTGCTGCAAATACATGGGTGAATGTTGCAAGTGTTTGACTTCATAGTTCATATGTTGGATGTTTTTCTTTTCTCAAGATTTTTGTTGCGATCAATGGTGATTTGTTGTACAGCTAAATGGTTCAAATCACCTGGTTGATCCACGCGCAACATCCATCAAGCATCGATGCAAGCTAGTCGCAACATATTACAATGACAGTCATAATTGTTGCAAGTGGGACGATGAGGTGTCAAGGACGATCGCCCATTGCTGCAAGCCAAAAGGACACCCGTACAAGAGCGGCGCTGTTGTTGCAAGACGACCGTCTCTATATTTTGCTACTGCAAAGATATAGATTATCTCTATTTTGTTGCATACGTTTCTATGAACGTCGACGACAAAGATAGGCTCTAGGGGCCATGCAGCGTGAGCATGAATGGCTTGCTACGTAACTAAAATCTGGATTGTGTGAGGTTGCTATATGAGCAGCTAGCTACGACCTGTAGTTGCTGTACAGAACATACATTAAACTAGTATTGTGGGGCCCTGATGCCCACTTGATTTGTGAAACGGTGCGTCCGTGGCCTCAGCACCACACAGCGGCTGCCAAAACGGTGCTCCGGGCCCCCTGACAAATTTATCGAGTGGCCATCGAGCCGGCTGATCCCGTGTGAGTATCAGCCGGCTGACGCGTGGTGCTCGCCCTTCTAAAATGCCTACACGGGGCTGGAGGCTGACAACAGTGTTGATTGTGCTTTCAGTCTCTTATGGCCAAAAGATGTGTAGAGTCTTTACATTATGATGGACTTATCGTACGGCTGCATATTTAGAATGGGGTTAGGAAGATTGAGATGTGGAAGGGGTCCAATGATGTGGAGGGGGTGGCAGCACTCGGATCTAACTCTGCAGTAGAGAACACGAGATTGGGAGTGGACGGGACATATTGTTCAACATTTTGTTGTCAGAGAATGCCCTTATGATTTACGATCTGCCACAGTAAATGTTTTTTTTAATGGTTTATGCTTTATGCTACACCACTGTACTTGATAGATTTTTCCTTCTGTAGTACTCCCTCTGATCCAAATAAAGTGTCGTGGCTTTAGTTCAAATTTGAAGGGAGTACAATTTTATGCATTATTTTTACTTGCAGATAGCACAGAAAACTGAGATCACCTATACCTCATTTTATGTCTCATCTTCTTTGATGCTATATTTTTTTTTATAACTCTGTTAGTATGGATGTGAGAATTACTTTCCAAATTAGGCTTATGTTGGTATGTGCTTGTTAATTCACCCAGATTTACTCCAGAGCCCCAGTTTAATGCTCGGAAGCTCATTGGAAGCCCTCTTGTGACTTGTATTCCCAATGACTCAACAAGAAAAGCTGATATTTATGCGGCTGTCTCTGCGGTTCTGGCTCCATTTGTACGAGCAAAAGTGCATGCTCCAGGTGAGTCTCTGTTGAATGGCAGCGGGCCAAGTCTGGATGGTATTGTACTAAGGGATAATGGCGCCTCATGTGAGAAGGGTCTTTCTACGTCGAATGTGGATGAAGCAACGAGTGATGCTGAGTTTTTGCCGTTTAAGCTTTACTTGAGTGATGATAAAGGTCATATAAGAAATCCTGTAGAAGAAGATTCTGATCATGTTTTTGGTTTGCCCATGAGGTTATTGATGGGTTGGTCTGATAAAGAACATGAAATATATAACCTTAAATACATGGATGATCTTCCTGATGTTTTCAAGCCAGGATTCATGTCAAAGAAAACACGGCAAGAAGCAGTCAACTTATTTTCATGCTTGGATGCTTTTCTGAAGGACGAACCTCTAGGCCCTGATGACATGTGGTTAGTATTTTTTTCTTTTGACTAGTCCAGCTATTGGTACCAACTTTCTTCATAGCTTCCACTGGTGCCTTGCCTATCTGCAACAGGTACTGCCCTTGCTGCAAGGAGCACAGACAGGCTAGCAAGAAACTCGACTTGTGGAGGTTGCCTGAGATATTGGTGGTCCACTTAAAGAGGTTTTCATACAGCCGTTATATGAAAAATAAGCTTGATACCTTTGTGAACTTTCCAATCCATGATCTCGATATGAGCAAGTACGCAAAGCACACATCAGGAGGCGACCAGCCCCACATCTATGAACTCTATGCGGTGATAAATCATTATGGTGGTTTGGGAGGTGGTCACTATTCTGCCTATGCGAAGGTGCTTGGCCCATCTTTTGTGCTATATTGTTATCCATCAATGTCTTGCATACCATTTGTAGAAGTTCACCTGTGGGTTGCCTGAAATTCATTTGTCCATTTTACACTTGCAGTTAATAGAAGAAGATAGCTGGTATCACTTTGATGATAGTCATGTCTCCTCTGTCAATGAAGAGGAGACAAGGACATCTGCTGCTTATCTGCTCTTCTATCGACGTGTTGATGGCAATTCCTGTGCAATGTCCGAAGTTGTTCCAGTCGACACCCATATGGTTGATTCACTTGAGGCATAGATTTAAGTTCGAACATCAGTATCATATGGTTTTGTGGCACTTATGGTGCTCGTGCTACAAATATTGTTTGACTGCAATTTTGCTGGTTTTGGGGCACTATTGGTGTATGGTAGGTCGTTGAACAATTGAAGATAAGTGTTTCCGGTATCTCCAGTCTTGTCGTTTTAAAAGTAGGATTCATCTTGACAAGTAAATTCTGAAGTGTAGCTGGCTACAGGTAGTATGTTGAAGTTCCTTTTGAGGATGCGTTGTGGGCTTGGCTAATATATATACTGTCACTAGTGGTGTCGATGAGGTTGGTAAACTAGTACTGTATCCAACTGAATGGAAACTATTGAAACTGATATGCTGTATGTAACTTAATCTTTTAAAAACTTCGTCTAGTAACTTTCCAACAACGAGCGTTAAGAAAGGTTTTGTCTTTGGACCTTTTCTCTCCACCCCAAAAGAGTGCATCAAGGGTCTAACATAGTTTAAGGTTTTGTCTTTGGACCTTTTCTTTCCACCCCAAAAGAGTGCATCAAGGGTCTAACATAGTTTTAATATGAATGACAGTCTCTAACATAGTTTTGATATGGATGATAGTCTCATTTAAGGCACTAAGGCCAACTCCAACCGTCGACCCCAAACGGACGTCCATTTTGTCTGGATTTCGTCTGTTTGGGGCGGCAAAACGGACGCCCGTGTCCGGTTTTGCCTGTCCGTCGGGTGGTGCATCCAACGCGTGGCCGCATCCTAACTTGTCTACATAGCATCCGAACACTTTGAAAAAAAAACGGCCGCACATTTTAAAAAACAGCATAAAACATTAACATAAATTTAAACTGTTCAAACTAGTCTCGGGCGCACATTTAAACCTAACTTAAACTAAAAGAACATAAAAAAAAAAGATAGCTGCCGCCGCCGTCGTGGTCGTCTTGGATGTCACCGTCGTCTTCACGCCCCGCCGTCCATGGTGAGGTCGACATACGGTGGTGGTTGCCAGAGGTGGGCCGGTGGCCCCTGCAGTGGCTGCCAGGCCGGAGGCGCCTGCACCACCTCCTCCCGTGGCGGGGACGGCTCCTGCTCTGGTGACCGTGGCGGCGTGGGTGACCATGGCCCGACACCCACCGCGTTGGCCATCTCCGCCGCCGTGGACGACCACCTCCACCTTTGGCCCACCAAGCGCGGGTTCCACACGGCGATGGGGGGCTCTTCCACCACCTCCTCCTGCACCTCCTCCTTGACGGCCATGTCCAGCTCCGGGGTGGCGACGTCGCCGACCGCGGAGAGGGCCAACTGGGTCTCGAGACCCTCCCATTGGCGTTCGTCATGGGTGTTCATGGAGTCCTCCATCACCCGCCTCATGAGCTCTGCCTCCTCCTCGTCGGTCATGGGAGGTGGCGGTGGCAGGGACGGGGACGGAGATGGCGTCGGCGTGAGCCCGCGTACACGCCTACGCCCGCGCGTTTGGGGTGGGCTCAAAGCACGTGCGTGGCTAGCAGGACGTGGCCGACGCGGGCTCGGAGGACGACCGACAAAAAAGGATTGCCGCCGCAGGTCGTGCTCGTCGCGGAGCCACATATCCCACAGCGGCGAATCTACGGCGTACCTGCGGTCGTAGAGCAGATCTGGTGGCAGGCGGGAGTGGCGCCGGTCTATCTCCTCGCGGCGGGCGCGGCCGCTCACTGGGACCGGTGGGATGGGCACCCGATCCGCGGAGAGATGCCAATTGTTGGGGAGGTGGGCATTGCTCCATGGAAGTGGCGTCATCGTCTCCCAATAGCGCCAGCAGATGTCGACGCTGATGTAGGGCGGCTGCGCTGCGGGGCCGCGGGCGGCGCGGGCAGCGCGGAGCTGGTGGAGCGGCGGCGGCGACCAGAGGACGACCCGACCTCATGTTCGTGCTTCCTCTTGTTGATCCAATGCCACCCCATGGCCGCCGGCGAGGAAGTGGACAAGAGGAAGTGGAAGAGGTGCTAGGGTTTGCTCGCTCGTGTCGGGGCTCGAGGAGGCAGCCAGACTCAGAAGTGGAAGCTGCGGGCTAGCCGGTCCATGGCTTCCACATTAAGAAGGACGACGACCGGGCGGTTGGGTGGCTGACAGGCGCCCCCCCCCCCCCCGCGCGTGCGCCGTAAATGCGGTCGGTGGAGGTGGGTGGGCGGCCGACAGACGGGCCCAAGGCGGACGAGGAGCGGGCGCGTGGGCGTCCGTTCGCTGTCCGTCTGGACGCAAACCGGGCACAAGTTTGCGCCGAAAATGGGGCGGGCCGGACGCAAAACAGAGGTTTTTTTGCGGATGGGGTCGCGCGTTGGGCCGTGTCGTCTGTCCGTTTAGGCCAAAATGGACACACCTGAACGATTTGGGGTCGTGTGTTGGAGTTGGCCTAATGAGGCTGCTAAGGCTGGCCATAGTGGGGGTATCTGTGACGCCCCCGACTCAATCGTGCACTAATCATACACGCAAATGCACACGATCAAGTCCAAGGACTCACGGGAAGATATCACAACACAACTCTAGACACAAATAAAAGTCATACAAGCTTTATATTACAAGCCAGGGGCCTCGAGGGCTCGAATACATAAGGTCGAGTTACACACGAGTCAGCGGAAGCATCAGTATCCGAGTACAGACATAATTAAACAAGTCTGCCTTAAGAAGGCTGAGCAAAACAACGACACTAGATCGAAAAGGCGCAGGCCTCCTGCCCGGGAGCCTCCTAAACTACTCCTGGTCGTCGGCCTCCCGTAGTAGTATCCTCCGCCGGTGTGGTAGTAGTAGTCGCCGGCGGGGTCAGCTGGCTCCGGGGCTCCGTCGTCTGATCGTAGCAATCGGGTATGGGGAAAAAGGTAGCAAAGCAACCGTGAGTACTCATCCAAAGTACTCGCAAGACTTACATCAGAACTATTCTATTTATGCATCGGTATCAAAGAGGGGCTGTATCTAAGGACTAGACTGCAGAAACGCAATATTAGAGGGGAAGGCCTAGCCTATCGAAGACTAGCATCTTCAGCATCTTGCAGCATTAGAAGAGTGCAGATTAGCATAATATAAAGTAGTAATTAAGTAATTACAACGCCCAGAGATCCTTCCTCGACTCCCTGCGAGAAAGCGATCCCGGAGCCAATATATTATTAAGCATCACCAGTATCCAGTTCTAGTTATAGAAGATCGGGATACTCTCTGAGCGTCCGTTACCGTGGACACGGCTATTCGAATAGATATACTTCCCTGCAGGGGTGCACCAACTTACCCAACACGCTCGATTAACTCCGGCCGGACACACTTACTTGGTCCATGCCCGGCCTCGGCTGATCGACACGTCGTAGCCCTACCTAGGCTCAACAGAGAGGCCAGCACGCCGGTCTACATCCTAAGCACTCAGGGGTCTTGGGCCCATCGCCCTTTGCACTCCTGCGCGTTGCGAGGACGGCCGGGAGCAGACCTAGCCCCCTGTATACACAAGCGGGCTTACCCAGTCCAACCCGGCGCATGCCGCTCAACTGCTGACGTCTGAAGAACTTCGGCTGAAACATACGACGCCGAGTGCCCATACTATTCCCGTGTGGTGTTCAGTGCGAAAAGGCCTGAGGCCTACTCAGATCACATATCCTAACCCATTAGTGTGTTGGGAGCTCGCGGAGACGAGCAGTGACTCACGATCTGTGATCCCGACGCCCCGTCTCGTGGATTTACGGCAAGGGCCAGGCCCATCCCTCTCCTCCCTCTCCTGAGGCGATCTACCTGCCCGGCCGTGCCACGTAATTATCTCGCGGGTACCCTCATGGTCAACCCGACTGCACGTCTCTCACGGGTACCCCTCGGGGTCGACCCGCCTTCAATAAGGGACTGAGGTAAATACATGGTATCCGTGTGTCCATAACATCAAGAAGGAATCCGAGGAATCACCCTCGATGGATTCCCACTCGATGTATCCGTCAAGGTGAACTTAGAGGAATCACCCTCGATGGGTTCACGCTTGAGGGGTTGCATGACAGAGGCATCATCAGAGGTGGTGAAAGAGGAATCACCCTCGGTAACCCACAACCGATTAGCTACGCTACAGAGATATCATCCGGAGTGAGGTAGGAGATATCACCCTCGACACTCGATAGTAACTCTGCAGAGTTGTACAACTAAGGGGGTGTGCGGTGATGTGTCGGTCACTGTCCATCGATCACATTGATTGGGGCACCGGTAACAAAGCGGGGCAACAAGGACAAGAGTGAGGTGTCACTGATGGATCACTAACCAACCTATACTAAGCATTTAGGATTACAGGTAAGGTATCAACAGAAGTTATAAAAGCAGGCTATGCATCAGAATAGGAGCAATCAAAAACAGTAGCAAACTCTAATGCAGACATAGGAGAGAAGGAATAGGCGATATAGGAATGATCAAGGGGGTTTTGCTTGCCTGGAAGCTCTGCGGTGAAAGAGGGGTCGTCGACGACGTAGTCGTACTCAGGAGCAGCAGCGGTCTCGGGGTCTACCGGAGAGAAGAGGGGGAAGAAACAATAAATACAAGGCAAACATATGCAACACAATGCATGACATGGCAATATGCTGTGCTGGGGGCGACCTAACGCAGTGCTACACGTTACTGACGGAGCGGGAAAATAACTGGGAATATTTTCCCGGCGTAGGCATCTGTCAAACAGATGAACCGGAGGGGAAGGTTCCCTGTTCATCTAGTTAGGAGTGATGGTCAAGCATTTTGACCACATATTCGGATTCGTCTCATTTTTTTGATCAACTTTCATGTAGAAAACTTTTTCATCCGAGCTACGGATTATTTTCTATGATTTTTCAAAGTTTTAAACAATATTCTGAAATTCCTATAATTAATTTTAATTCGAAAATAACAGAAAATACTTTACTGCGTCAGCAGTACATCAGGATGATGTCATCAGTCAACTCAGCCGGTCCAGGTCAAACCTGACCACTGGGACCCACAAGTCATACACAGAGGGCTAATTAGTGGTTATTTAAACTAAACAAAGATTAATTAGCAGGTGGGCCCCATCTGTCAGTGACTAATCTCATTATCAGATTAAGTTTATTTATAAAAACGGTTAATTAGCGGGTGGGGCCCGCCTGTCAGTGACTGGGGTTGCCCAGTCAGTAGAGTTGACCAATTCAACTCGGTCAGCTAGGCCCCTGGGACCCACTGGCAGCGACCCAGTGGCTGGCCACGTCAGCGGCGCCGGCGACCAGAAAACGTGGCGGCAACGCTTGGCCGCGTCGGAAATCGGCTAGGGGTCACCATTTGACGCGCGCGACGGCGCGTTTGAACGAGCGGAGCGAGCCTTGTCGAACTGGACCGGTGGCGCGGCCGGAGACGACCTAAAACGACGGCGGCGGCCGTCGTTCGGGCGTGGTCCGGTTCGTGGCTACGAAGCACGGGGGAGCGAGCTGAGGGCACGGGCGGCACCAGGGAGCTCTCCTGAGCACGTTCGAGAGCTCATCGGGGCATGGCAGTGACGACAGCGACTGCAACGAGCGGCGTGGCGGAGCTGAGCTCCGGCCACTTTGGCGGCAACAGCGGCGAGGCCAGGGAGGGAGCGAGAGGAGGACGGGGAGGAGCTAGAGCTCACCGTGGAGGCGCAAGAGGGCCCGATGTTAGCTTAGGAGCAGCAGGCTCGCCGGAGGGGAAGGAGATCGCCGGCGACCCGAGGAGGAAGAAGAGGTTGATGCGGTCGTTGCGGTGCTCCCCGGCTCGAATGGCTTGGCGCAGACGACGTAGCGGTCGACGGCGGACCTCTACGACATGCTGGCGAGGCGAGCGGTGGCCGGTGGCCGCGGGATCGACGCAGCGACGGCGACGGCATCTCGGGCGAGATCGGGATCGAGGGAGAGAGCGAGTGGGAGGAGGGGATGAGGACGGGCGCGAGTCCCCGAGGCGTGCAGTGGCGTTCTTATCGCCTCCTCGGCGCTGTAGCGGCGCGGGGCAGTGATGTGGTTCGGCGGCGACGGCGCGCGGCGTCGGTCGCGGGCGCGCGCGGCTGACACGGGGAGGAGAGAGGAGGGAGACAGCGGGGAGTGGGCTGGGCCGCACTGTGCACTAGAGCCCACACGCACAGCACGCTTCGGCCCTTTTTCCATTTTCTTTTTCTGTTTCTTTTTACAGAAACGATTTTGCATTTAGTTCAGCCACCAAATGACTTTTGTAAAATATGAAACTTGCCACATAATTATCACTGCATTATATAGCACTGCCACAAAAAGTTTGGGAGGCATTTGAATTGATTTGGATTTTTCATAAATAGAAAAGCATTTAAAATGCTCCTTTTGGCACTGTTTTAATTGCTATAGCTCGTTTTAGCAAATTGGTGATGTTGTTTTCCTGAACAAATATTTGTTTTGGAATATTTGCTAAATGATGAACTATTTGCAGCAACTTTGGTGCAACTTCAAATTTCACTTATAATTTGAATTGAATTTAGTGGTGGAATTTGAAATGAGATATTAATCCAATATGATCAAGCATTGCAAATCAAAATGACTTAGCATAATCATGAGGATCACTGTTGCTCATCACATAGGGGTGTTACAATTCTCCTCCTGTAAAAGAAATTCTCATCCCGAGAATTCAGGAGGTAGAAGGAAAGAGATCGGGATATTCTTCGCGAAGACGATCCTCGCGTTCCCAAGTGGCTTCATCTTCAGTGTGATTCGACCATTGCACCTTAAGGAACTTGGTTGTCTTCTGATGAGTCCGACGTTCAGCTTGATCAAGAATACGGATCGGATGTTCCTTATAAGAGAGATCATCTTGTAATTCGAGCAACTCACGATCCACTGCATGGTGCGGATCCTTTAAGCAACGACGAAGTTGCGACACATGGAAGACATCGTGGATGTGAGAGAACTGCGGTGGCAAATGCAATTTATATGCCACCCATCCACGTCTAGCGAGGATGCGGAAGGGACCAATGTAGCGAGGAGCTAAGTTGCCCTTGATTCCAAAGCGATGAGTGCTCTTCAAAGGAGTGACACGCAAATAAGCTTGCTCACCAGGTTGATAGGTCGATCCCCAGTGTTTACGATCATAATTGCTCTTCTGGCGGGACTGAGCCGCCTTGAGATTTTCCCTGACAATACTGACTTGCTCTTCAGCTTGTTGGATAATATCCGGACCAATGAGCGGTCGTTCCCCAGTTTCTGACCAATTCAGAGGGGTTCGGCACTTACGTCCATATAACACCTCGAAGGGTGCCATCTTCAAGCTAGCTTGATAGCTGTTGTTGTACGAGAATTCAGCATACGGGAGAGATTCTTCCCACTTCTTACCAAATGAGATGATACAAGCTCGCAGCATATCTTCAAGCACTTGATTAACTCGTTCAACTTGGCCTTGGGACTGGGGGTGATAAGCTGAGCTCCAGTTTATATGAGTTCCCATAGCTTCTTGGAAACTTGCCCGGAACTTTGAGGTGAAGAGACTGCCATGGTCTGAACTGATCTCCTTCGGAATACCGTGGAGTGTCACAATTCTGGAGATATACAAGTCTGCTAACTGACTAGCAGTGATCGTCTCCTTGACTGGCAGAAAATGTGCAACTTTGGAGAATTGGTCGACGACGACAAGAATAGCATCATGACCCTTCTTTGATTTGGGAAGGCCAGTGATGAGATCCATTTGAACCTTGTCCCATTTCCATAGGGGAATAGGAAGCGGTTGCAGGAGTCCAACAGGT
The DNA here is from genome assembly GCA_039707655.1 of Elymus sibiricus. Classification (NCBI taxonomy): domain Eukaryota; kingdom Viridiplantae; phylum Streptophyta; class Magnoliopsida; order Poales; family Poaceae; genus Elymus; species Elymus sibiricus. The sequence continues at coordinate 163,784,908 of CM077664.1, forward strand.
TTTTGATGTTCGACTTTGGCACGACGGCAAACGTCACATTGAGCAACATAGCGAGCAATGTCTTGCTTCATTTTAGACCACCAGTACCTTTGACGGATGTCGTGATACATCTTGGTACTACCCGGATGAATAGACAGTGGTGTATCATGTGCCTCCTTCATAACTTTGCTTGTCATAAGTTCGAACTGGGGTACCACAAGGCGATCTCTGAAGTACAAGGTTCCATCTTCAGCAAGCGAGAAATATCTGGCTTTCTCTAAAACAAGATCCCTTTTCATCTGATCAACTTCAGCGTCTTTTGCTTGCGCCGACTTAATAGCTTTCTCGAGAGTGGGTTCCAAAACAAGGGTATTGAGAAAACCCTGTGGAACAATGTGGAGGTTCAACTTGCGAAGTTCTTCATGAAGAAGGGGTTGGGCTTGCTGAACCATGAGGTTATTGCAATAAGACTTGCGACTCAAAGCATCGGCCATAACATTAGCCCTACCAGGGGTATATGAAATACCATAGTCATAGTCTGTAATTGCTTCCATCCATCTCTGTTGGCGGAGATTCAGATCCGGCTGAGTAAACAGGTACTTCAGACTTTGATGATCAGTATAGATCTCGCACCGATTACCAAGAAGGTAATGTCGACATAACTTCAGTGCATAAATAACTGCAACAAGTTTGAGATCATGAACTGGGTAGTTCTCTTCATGAGGACGCAGTTGTCGCGAGGCATAAGCAATCACCTTGCGCTCTTGCATTAGGATACAACCTAATCCTTGACGAGATGCGTCGCAATAAATGACGAATTCCTTGCAAGAATCCGGAGGAGCAAGCACTGGTGTAGAAGTCAGCTTGTTCTTGAGAGTCTGGAAACTTTCCTGACATTTGTCTGTCCACTCAAACTTAACGCCCTTGTGAAGCAGATTAGTCAGAGGCTTGGCAATCTTTGAAAAGTTCTCGACAAAACGGCAGCAATAGCTTGCGAGTCCGAGAAAACTTCTGACTTGCTTGACGTTCTTCGGGGGAGTCCAGTCAAGAATAGCCTGAACTCGTTCTGGGTTGACAGCAATACCATCCTTGGATATCACATGACCAAGATAGGTCACTTCAGATAACCAGAATTCACACTTGGAATATTTGGCATATAGCTGATGCTCTCGAAGCTTTTCCAGTACAAGACGAAGATGTTCAACATGATCTTCCTTATTCTTGGAATATACCAGGATATCATCCAGATAAACCACGACGAATTTGTCGAGGTAATCCATGAAGATATAATTCATCAGGCGGGAGAACGTTGCTGGAGCATTGGTTAAACCAAAGGACATGACGATGTACTCGTATGAGCCATAGCGAGTAACGAAAGCGGTCTTCGGAATATCCTCTTCACGAACTCGGATCTGATGGTAACCCAACCTCAAGTCGAGTTTAGAGAGTACTGATGAACCAGCAAGTTGGTCATACAGATCGTTGATCCGAGGAAGTGGATACTTGTTCTGAATCGTTGCCTGGTTGATAGGTCGGTAATCTTGGACCAACCGATTCGTACCATCTTTCTTCTTGACAAAGAGAGAAGGTGCTCCCCAGGCAGAGGAACTTGGACGTATGAGATCCTTGCGGAGTGATTTGTCTATTTCCTCCTTAAGTTCAAGGATTTCATGCGGCGACATCTTGTAAGGACGCTTCGCAATAGGAGTAGTGTCTGGTTTCAAGTCGATGACAAATTCGACAGCTCTAACAGGGGGTATTCCTGGAAGTTCTTCTGGGAATACATCCTGGAAGTCGCGAACGACTGGAATGTTTTCGATCCCCTCAAGAGGAGAAGCGTTCAATGCATTCAGGGCATAAATCTGAGCCTCGGCATTTTGAACGAGATGAGCATGGTAGTTTACTATCTCATCCGAGGGGTGCAGAAGTTGGACGACCTTAGTGGCACAATTGATTAAGGAGGTATGAGCCTTCAACCAATCCATTCCCAGAATGAGGTCAACTTTGGAAGACTTCAAAAGTATGGGAAAATCATGGAATTCCAACCCTTCAATTTCAATGGTGACATTGGGGCTGAACATGGAAGTTCGACATTGGCCCGCAGGAGTGTTAACCACTAGCGACTGGTGTAATTTTTCATATTTAATGCCATGCATGAATGCAAAATCTTCTGATATGAAAGAATGCGATGCTCCTGAATCAAACAAAACAGAAGCTAGTACTGAATTAACAGGAAGAGTACCCATCACGGTAGCTGGTTGGTCTTGATCTTCATTCATATTGACATGGTAAGCTTGACCACGACCATAAGAAGGTCTGACATTGTTGTTGCGGGGCTGATTGTTACCACGGCCAGCAGATGGAAGTGCCAATTGATTCTGATTCTGACGGCAGTCTTTGGCACGATGACCTGGACGTCCACATGTGAAGCACAGACCGTTATCGGGACGGGGAGTAGGAGCTTGAGGTCTTGGCTGCCTCGGTGGAGGAGGAGGAGGCAGACGAGGTGCAACATAGGACGGCCTTGGAGCAGGTACAGTTGGATGGTACATGCTGTGAGGAATCCAAATACGGCGCTTCTGCGCAAACGAGCCCGAAGATGAGCCCGCTTCACGGGTGCGCTTGAGAGCGTCCTTGTGATCCTTCAGACCAGTCTCGACCTTAATGGCCTTGTTCTCCAAGGTGGCGAAGTCAGCGAAGTCTTGGACAAGAAGTAATAGCTAGATATCAGCGTGGAGTCCTTCATGGAACTTCTCTTGTCTGCGAGCATCAGTAGCGATATCTTCTTCAGCATAGCGGGATAACTCAAGAAACTCCCGCTGGTAGACTTCCACAGTCTTGCTGCCCTGTGTGAGGTTGCGGAACTCACGTTTCTTCCGGTCCATGACTCCTTGAGGAATGTAACGGGCACGGAAAGCAACTTGGAACTCCACCCAAGTGATGATGGTTCCAACAGGTAGGGTAAGCCTGTGACTGTCCCACCATTGAGCTACGGGACCCTTCAGAAAGTAGGACGCGAAAGTGACATAGCTGGCAGGGGCAACACTAGCAGACTCCATTTCATAAGTAATGCCGCGGAGCCAGTCATCAGCGTCAAGCGGCTGAACTGAGTTGCGAAAGACAGTTGGGTTGAGGCGCATAAAGTCTTGCAAGGTTATTGGGGCTGGCTGCTGGTTAGCATTCGGACGAGGAAACTGATCCATTATCCCTTGCATGAACTGACGGTTTAGCTCAAACTGTTGCATCATTCCAGCCATATAGTCGGGCGGTGGTGGATTGTTGGCACCACGGCCACGACCACGACCTCCTGGTCTAACCATCCTGCTAAAATTTAACATGGGTAGTTTAGCAACGAGCAATTGTAGATGTATAGAATCAACCATGGAGTAACACGCACAACAAAGGAAGTGCAATAGATACAACACAGTAGTCATCATGACATACATATCCATACATAAGGTCGGTTACATACCAGCGTTACCAGAACGGAAAGGAAAGCTAGACACACTAGGTGGCACATAGGCGCGCGGTGGAGGGATACAACAACGGGACATAGCGATAGCTACATCAACGTCGGAGAAAACCACTGAAGCCAGGCAACTGCAAGTGACGACGAAGGGTGCCCTCGATACGAGGATCCTGCGCTCCGTGAACACTCTGGTGCAGAACCTGGTCCCGAACTGGAAGAAGAGGACCACGTGGAGGAGTACAACCTCCAACAGCAGGCCACTCAAGACCTGGTGGCATCTCTGTCCTGCGCGGGTAAAGGATGAACCCAGGATGCATCCCTGCACTGACTGCTGGCAGCAACTGTGTCAGAGCATCGTAAAGACGAGCACGAGTAGCGAACAACTCAACAGCAAGAGCTCGGGCAGTGCGATCCAGAGCCTCAGTGTACTGGACCAAAACCTGCGGGTCATAACGACACGACACGTAAGGAGTACAAACAGCAGTGTAGTATCCAGTTTCGTCCCCAGCGGGGGCATACGAGATGTATCTGAACCTAGTCTCCTCCAAGCGTGTGTGCTCTCCACGGAGATGGGCAATAGCCACATAGGCAGCATCATGGACTGCCATGTCAACAGTCACTCGAATACCGTGGAAGATGTGCATCTCAGTGATGGAGTTGTGCTGCCGATCAAAGATTCGAACAACAACGCGGTACTGCTTCTGGTTGAACTCGTGGTAGTCCTCATAAACAGTGTACTCGGGGTACCAGCGATATCCCAGCTTGGTCAAGAGATCAACCAGAATACCAGGGAATCCAGTCGCATCAACAACCATAGTCTGGCGTACAAGCTGCCTTGCGGGACGCATCTGAAACAAGGGAGTGCAAGATGTCAAATGACAGTGTGAGAAGCATATGGTAACATTGAAAGGAATGGTTGCAGATAATCCAGCTCTCTGGATGAATGTGATCACGAGAACCTAATGTTAGAGTTAGTAAAATCTTTAACCCGAATAGAAGAGAGATCAAAGTCCCAGAGTAAGGAAGAGGAATAAAACATCCTAAACCCATTCATTGGCGACGTGGGCCCGTAAGCCACACAACCATGTTAGTAAAACAACTTTTCAAAGATTAGACTCAACTTTGGCCAAGGAGTTGGAAAGGAGCTTCCTACAGGCAGTCGGCTCTGATACGAACTTGTGACGCCCCCGACTCAATCGTGCACTAATCATACACGCAAATGCACACGATCAAGTCCAGGGACTCACGGGAAGATATCACAACAGAACTCTAGACACAAATAAAAGTCATACAAGCTTTATATTACAAGCCAGGGGCCTCGAGGGCTCGAATACATAAGCTCGAGTTACACATGAGTTAACGGAAGCATCAATATCTGAGTACAGACATAATTAAACAAGTCTGCCTTAAGAAGGCTGAGCAAAACAACGACACTAGATCGAAAAGGCGCATGCCTCCTGCCTGGGAGCCTCCTAAACTACTCCTGGTCATCGGCCTCCTCGTAGTAGTATCCTCCGCCGGTGTCGTAGTAGTAGTCGCCGGCGGGGTCAGCTGGCTCCGGGGCTCCGTCGTCTGATCGCAGCAATCGGGTATGGGGAAAAAGGTAGCAAAGCAACCGTGAGTACTCATCCAAAGTACTCGCAAGACTTACATCAGAACTATTCTATTTATGCATTGGTATCAAAGAGGGGCTATATCTATGGACTAGATTGCAGAAATGCCAGATTAGAGGGGAAGGCCTAGCCTATCGAAGACTAGCATCTTCAGCATCTTGCAGCATTAGAAGAGTGCAGATTAGCATAATATAAAGTAGTAATTAAGTAATTACAACGCCCAGAGATCCTTCCTCGACTCCCTGCAAGAAAACGATCCCGGAGCCAATATATTATTAAGCATCACCAGTATCCAGTTCTAGTTATAGAAGATCGGGATACTCTCTGAGCGTCCGTTACCGTGGACACGGCTATTCGAATAGATATACTTCCCTGCAGAGGTGCACCAACTTACCCAACACGCTCGATTAACTCCGGCCGAACACACTTACTTGGTCCATGCCCAGCCTCGGCTGATTGACACGTCGTAGCCCTACCTAGGCTCAACAGAGAGGCCAGCACGCCGGTCTACATCCTAAGCACACAGGGGTCTTGGGCCCATCGCCCTTTGCACTCCTGCGCATTGCGAGGACGACCGGGAGCAGACCTAGCCCCCTGTATACACAAGCGGGCGTACCCAGTCCAACCCGGCGCGTGCCGCTCAACTGCTGACGTTTGAAGAACTTCGGTTGAAACATACGACGCTGAGTGCCCATACTATTCCCGCGTGGTGGTTAGTGCGAAAAGGCCAGAGGCCTACTCAGATCACATATCCTAACCCATTAGTGTGTTGGGAGCTCGCGGAGACGAGCAGTGACTCACGATCTGTTATCCCGACGCCCCATCTCGTGGACTTACGGTAAGGGCCAGGCCCATCCCTCTCCTCCCTCTCCTGAGGCGATCTACCTGCCCGGCCGTGCCAGATAATTTTCTCGCGGGTACCCTCACGATCAACCCGAGTGCACGTCTCACGCGGGTACCCCTCGGGGTCGACCCGCCTACAATAAGGGAATGAGGTAAATACATGGTATCCGTGTGTCCATAACATCAAGAAGGAATCCGAGGAATCACCCTTGATGGATTCCCACTCGATGTATCCGTCAAGGTGAACTTAGAAGAATCACCCTCGATGGGTTCACGCTTGAGGGGTTGCACGACAGAGGCATCATCGGAGGTGGTGAAAGAGGAATCACCCTCGGTTACCCACAACCGACTAGCTACGCTACAGAGATATCATCTAGAGTGAGGTAGGAGATATCACCCTCGGCACTCGATAGTAACTCTGCAGAGTTGTACAACTAAGGGGGTGTGCGGTGATGTGTCGGTCACTGTCCATCGATCACATTGATCGGGGCACCGGTAACAAAGCGGGGCAACAAGGACAAGAGTGAGGGGTCACTGATGGATCACTAACCAACCTATACTAAGCATTTAGGATAACAGGTAAGGTATCAATAGAAGTTACAAAAGGAGGCTATGCATCAGAATAGGAGCAATCAAAAACAGTAGCAAACTCTAATGCAGTCATAGGAGAGAAGGAATAGGCGATATAGGAATGATCAAGGGGGTTTTGCTTGCCTGGAAGCTCTGCGGTGAAAGAGGGGTCGTCGACGACGTGGTCATACTCAGGAGCAGCAGCGGTCTCGGTGTCTACCGGAGAGAAGAGGGGGAAGAAACAATAAATATAAGGCAAACATATGCAACACAATGCATGACATGGCAATATGCTGTGCTGGGGGTGACCTAACGCAGTGCTACACGTTACTGACGGAGCGGGAAAATATCTGGGAATATTTTCCCGGCATAGGCATCTGTCAGACAGATGAACCGGAGGGGAAGGTGCCATGTTCATCTAGTTAGGAGTGATGGTCAAGCATTTTGACCACATATTCGGATTCGTCTCATTTTTCTGATCAACTTTCATGTAGAAAACTTTTTCATCCGAGCTACGGATTATTTTCTATGATTTTTCAAAGTTTTAAACAATATTCTGAAATTCCTGGAATTAATTTTAATTCGAAAATAATAGAAAATACTTTACTGCGTCAACAGTACGTCAGGATGACGTCATCAGTCAACTCAGCCGGTCTAGGTCAAACCTGACCACTGGGACCCACATGTCATACACAGAGGGCTAATTAGTGGTTATTTAAACTAAACAGAGATTAATTAGCATGTGGGCCCCATCTGTCAGTGACTAATCTAATTATCAGATTAAGTTTATTTTTAAAAACGGTTAATTAGCGGGTGGGGCCTGCCTGTCAGTGACTGGGGTTGCCCAGTCAGCAGAGTTGACCAAGTCAACTCGGTCAGCTAGGCCCCTAGGACCCACTGGCAGCGACCCAGGGGTGGCCACGTGGCTAGCCATGTCAGCGGCGCCGGCGACCAGAAAATGCGGCGGTGACGCCTGGCCGCGTCGGAAATCGGCTAGGGGGCACCATTTGACGCGCACGACGGCGCGTTCGAACGAGCGGAGCGAGCTGCGTCGAACTGGTCCGGTGGTGCGGTCGGAGACGACCTAAAACGATGGCGGCGACCTCTACGGCGGCGGCCGGTGTTCGGGCGTGGTCGGGTTCGTGGCTACGAAGCACGGGGGGAGCGAGCTGAGGGCACAGGCGGCACCAGGGAGCTCTCCTGAGCACGTTCGAGAGCTCATCGGGGCATGGCAGTGACGACAACGACGGCAACGAGCGGCGCGGCGGAGCTGAGCTCCGGCCACTTTGGGGGCAACAGCAGCGAGGCCAGGGAGAGAGCGAGAGGAGGACGGGGAGGAGCTAGAGCCCACCGTGGAGGCGCAAGAGGGCCCGGTGTTAGCTTAGGAGCAGCAGGCTCGTCGGAGGGGAAGGAGATCGCCGGTGACCCGAGGAGGAAGAAGAGGTCGATGCGGTCGCTGCGGTGCTCCCCAGCTCGAATGGCTTGGCGCAGATGACGTAGCGGTTGACGGTGGACCTCTACGACATGCTGGCGAGGCAAGCGGTGGCCGGTGGCCACAGGATCGACGCGGCGACGGCGACGGCGAGATCGGGATCGAGGGAGAGAGCGAGTGGCAGGAGGGGATGAGGACGGGCGCGAGTCCCCGAGGCGTGCGGTGGCATTCTTATCGCCTCCTCGACGCTGTAGCGGCGCGGGGCGGCGATGTGGTTCGGCGGCGACGGCGCGCGGCGTCGGTCGCGGGCGCGCGTGGCTGACACGGGGAGGAGAGAGGAGGGAGACGGTGGGGAGTGGGCTGGGCCGCACTGTGCACTAGAGCCCACACGCACAGCACGCTTCGGCCCTTTTTCCATTTTCTTTTTCTGTTTCTTTTTACAGAAAGGATTTTGCATTTAGTTCAGCACCAAATGACTTTTGTAAAATATGAAACTTGGCACATAATATCACTGCATTATATAGCACTGCCACAAAAAGTTTGGGAGGCATTTGAATTGATTTGAATTTTTCATAAATAGAAAAGCATTTAAAATGCTCCTTTTGGCACTGTTTTAATTGCTATAGCTCATTTTAGCAAATAGGTGATGTTGTTTTCCTGAACAAATATTTGTTTTGGAATATTTGCTAAATGATGAACTATTTTGCAGCAACTTTGGTGCAACTTCAAATTTCACTTATAATTTGAATTGAATTTAGTGGTGGAATTTGAAATGAGATATTAATCCAATATGATCAAGCATTGCAAATCAAAATGACTTAGCATAATCATGAGGATCACTGTGGCTCATTACATAGGGGTGTTACAGTATCTTAGCCGGTATCATGCACTCGGGACTAGCAAACATGCTGATGTGACAGGCAATTAAAGAAGAGAGAGAGGATTAGAGTAATATAGGTAGATACCGTATCATAATAAATGCTATGCTATTATGTGTCATGCATGGCAATAAATAAGATTATTTATGATACTAATCTATGATAACTATGCACTATAAAGGTAGTATCATACACTAGCAGGGGCGGATCCACATGGGGCCAAGGGTGTACATTTGTACACCCAAATGTTTTTGCAGGAAAGTTTTATATATAATTTATACTAGATACATGTATAAAAAGTGTTGTAGTTTGTGCAATAAACATCATGTCGATTCATATAAACTGGTTTCAAACCTTCGGTCCAACAATCACAAACATCTTGATTCCCTTAAGACCAATTACCATCGATGCTTTTTCACCATCTCATATGTTGCATTAACACCCTATTACTATTACTATTAAAGTAGATAGAGAGATGTAAAGTGAATCAGTTGTTCATTGATGATGTAAAGTTACATATTTATAGTCTCCGAAGGGGCGCATCCATAAAGACGCGACTGTTACAAGAGTTGCATCGGTTGACTAAGCAACCGTTCGGTGGTTTGGATAAGTGGAGATTTAACCCTTAATTAACATGTGTTAATTAAGTCTTAACACCCCCCTAATCTACACTTGTCCATGTAGTATCATCATCTTGATAAAAACTCCTCCGAGTAAGTTTATCTTGTGAATGTTCATCATCATCAACTTGAGAAAGTCTCCTCGAAAAACCCTGTGGGGAAAATGTGAGGAGATAGGTGTTTGATATGTTGCTAAAACTCCTTCAAACCCAGTGGGAAAAATAAGGAGAAAATGATGCAACATATAATGATTATTGCCTCTTTGAACTCAATATGAAGAACCCATAGAATTTAGAGGACAATAAATATGTCATATATACTTTCCTAAAAACCCCGGTGGGGAAAACAGAAAGTATGACATTTGATCTTGTGTTGATATTACCTCATTAAAAACCTTCATGAGAACCTGTATAGTAAACTCATGAAGGGAAAAAGAGTATAATATGATGCATTGAAGAGGAATAATTCAGGAAGATACTCCCCCTGATTCTTGCAAATTCTGAAGCCATCACATACCAATTCCATGAATATATTTCTGGAATGTAGAAGTTGGTAGAGACTTGGTGAACAAATCGGCAAAGTTGTGTGATTTGACTTGCAAGATTTGTAATATAGCAATATTACTTATTACGTAACATGTTTTCATCCGAGCAACACAAGCAACATTACCTTTAAGATAATGGTTGGTGGATGTAGCCACGAGGTCTGTTTCGAAGACTTTCATGGGATGGCTACCACACCTAGCAGGAACACAAACCTTGTCTATGATCTAACATAGTAGGGATCTGATCAATGTATCCAATGATATTGGTGTCTAGATTTATCTGAAACTGAGAGATTAGGAAAAGATGTTTGATGCGTTGGAGACATCAAAAGATATTCTTGAGTCCCAACCAATTATGCTTGGTGGGTCCAATGACACTAGGATATGGAACTTTAGGTCCCAACATCTTATTTCCATCTCCTCATGGTCTACATGAATCTTTCTCCACGTCTAGAGAATGAACAACCATGGGAATTATGGATGGATAGGACTTGTCCACAATCAATTTCTCCAATATAATATGGATATAGACAACATGTGTACCATAATGTATGAGTGAAGGTGCTCAAGGTTTTACCCAGATCCTTCATCTCAAATTCTGTCATTTAGATGATCACATGCTTAACATGCACGGGTAATCATCAATGTAGGAGTAATCCTTGTGAATAAGGAACTCATTACGTCAGTTGCACCAAAATGTACCGACAACAATAAGCCGTATGGTGACTTACTGATTTTTACACAATGTATGTTGCATTTTGCATTTCGATTCAGAATGAGATTCCATAGGGAACCATCTGTGTCTGAATCTAGCGATCCACATGGATATGTGATCACTACATCTACCAACTTCATAGATAGATGATTTTGTACTGCCAATTATATAAGTTATCAGAAGGAGATTCCACCTCCGGAGAATAGTTGGGTATCTGCGTGAACCCTTGTGCTACAATACTTGCTCTATGTTTCACCACCTCATTGTTCTCATTCTGTTTCCAGAAGAAAAATCGGTGTAGGTATTGCTTATGTGAATACCTTCCCTTTATTGAGCTAGATTATTTCTACCTAGATTATAACCTTTGCTTGAGTTCCGTCTGAGTGTTGTTCACACTTTGCCATGGCCATGGTCTTTGGACCTGAATCATGTGAAATGTTTTTGCGATCTAGATGAGAAATGTATGTCGACAATTGTAGACTTCCGGTTATATGTTTCTCCAGAATATATATATCAATATATAGTTGATGGAAATGTCATTACCCATGGTGACTGCTCGCGATTTCCCATTGCAGTTGAGTCGGGTATTCCGATGTCCCGGTCATTGTGTGCACTATGACCTGGGTTGGTGGAGGTTGCCCATCCACCGGGTGTATACTACCCATTAGGTGTCTGTCAACGTAAAGTTGACTTCCATTTACTGATTCAGAGGCCTCGATATCCTTGCTTGCGAGAAGCCGAATCCTGATGTACTGTTGCCATACTTCTCCCCTTGTTGCTTTGAACGGGGAGTCGAGTGATTTTTGTTGGTACCTTCATTCTTTCAGGCATATTTTTTGCAGGATTGTAGGATTGTGTGACACCTTTATAGCCAGTAAATGAGTCTGGCAGGTTATTTGCAATATGTTACAAATCTTCTGAACGCATGGTTCAAATCTTTGAGTACGTGGATTTGAGGCAGAAATGCGTTGAACATTCCACTAATTTCCTGGCATTCTTTATGGTACTTGAACTCTCCCCCCTAATGCCTGGAAATGTTCCTCACTGAATTAGCATACTGGCCTTGAATAACTCCCCATGTGAGGGGTTTGAGGTATTGACGGAAATAAAGTTATTCCTCACGTATATCCCAAATATACGTTGAGGGGCCGATGATGTATGCCGGGGTGGTGATATCAGTGTGTAACAGAATTACCGCAGATGGGAAATACTTGGTAGATTTCCACGTATCAAAGATAGATGGGAATAATATTATGCAGTTTGGTCATGAGCGTGTAAAACTACATGACTCCAACGTAAAGTTGGTAAGTTGCAATTCCAAATAAAAACAATCCAATAAGCTTAAGTCTTTGGATACACTACAAAAAAAGACACATCTGTGACATTATGGCCCGAACGAAAAGTTTTTCTGTCATGGTTGTGACACTTCTATGACAATAATTGTGACAAAAACACGTATCATCATAGATGTGGTGGGCTCCTACTTCTATGACAAAAAATTATGACAGAAAATGGGCTTTTCGTCCTGGGCGGGCCGGAGACGCACCCGCATGACATTCTTTGGGCTGTCCATGACGTAAAAAATCATGGTAGAAGTGAGGGCGAGGAAATTTTCGGGGAGTTCCTGGTTACGGTGGGTGGCCGGTCGGGGCCGAGCGATGCAGTGTGGTTTGCGCGTTTCTCTTGTACGCGCGCGTGTGTGCGAGGCGCTCGCTAACTGAACCCGAGCGAGGCGTACGTTCGCTTACTGAACCCGAGCGATCGATCGCCCTCGCACTACGTATGTACGTATTGAACCCGATCGATCCCTTCGCTGCTAACTGAACCCGAGCGATCCCTTCACTTCTAACTGAACCCGAGTGATTGCTTCGCTGCTAGCTGAACCCGATCGATCCTTCTCGCTGCTAACTGAAGCCGATCGAGCCCCCGTGCGAGACGTAGCCAGCCGGTGTTGGGTTGCCTCTCGATGAACGGTGCCCGTTGCTGCCGCGCGCGGGATACACATAGACAGGAGTCGAGACACATCGATCGAGCCGGTCTGTTGGCTGTGGATGGACAGTTCCCATTGCTGCCACCCGCTCATACGCCCCACCCCAGCCGGTGGAGGTTGGATGAACAGGACCCCGGCCGTGTAGGCGGTTGGCGCTGTATGAACAGGACCCTAAGGAGGCTATGCCGCGGTAGTACGCCATACCCCAGCCGGTTGGGGGTGGATGAACAGGACCCCGTGGAGGCTGGATGCACAGTGGCCGGTGGAGGCTGGAGGAAGTCGACGGTGGATGAACAGTAGCTGGTGGAGGCTGGAGGAGGTCGACCGTGGATGAACAGTAGCCCGTGGAGTCCCGTTTTGCGGTACGCCACACCCCTCCCGATGAACAAGACTCCATTTCGACCGTAGGCACTCGGGTAGAAGTCTGTTTCCTCCGTTTTGCAGTACGCCAGACCCCTCCCGATCAACAGGACCCCGTTTTGACCGTAGGCGGTTGAACAGAAGTCCGTTTCCTCCGTTGTGCGGTACGCCAGACCCCCAGCCGATGAACAGGACCTCGTTTCAACCGTAGGCGGTCGAACAGAGGGCCGTTTCCTCCGTTTTGCGGTATGCCAGGCCCTGAGTCGATGAACAGGACCTTGTTTCGGCTGTTCCGTCCAAGCAGGTTGGCTCCCGATGAACAGGACGCATTCCGACCCAGTCGCTTAGCTCCCGATGCTGTTTCCTCCGTTCCGACCCAGCCGGTTGGCTGCCGATGAACATGAGGCCGTTGCTGCCGTCCGTTGCCTCTCTCCATGTACACGAGCCCTGGCCGTACGTATGCGTGAGTACGTGTTCGAGACCCCGCCCGTATGTACGTACGTGGCCGTATTTTTTGCAGCGTGGCTGTACGTACGTGTACTCGATTTAGATGGGACTGCCTGAACTGCTACGTATCGGGCTCTACTACGACACATGCCACTCCTTTTTTTTGACGTGACGTGCCGCTCCTTACAAGCCCACGGTTCATCGTTGCAGAGAGACCGATCGACCAGTATGTACGTACATGTTCACGACCAGACAGACAACGCTACATACGCCTCGACCGGGTGGGTCCCAGCTGTCAGGGAGGATGCGAAGGCACTTCCTTGCGTGTGAAGATATAGCAGGTGGGTCCCAGCTGTCAAGGGGAGGAATCATTTTTTTGCACATAATAAGGAGGCACTTCCTTGCGTGCGAAGATGTAACTGGTGGGTCCAGCTGTCATCCCCACCGCGTACAGTCCTCTTCCGATGGCTGTCGTTCATTGACCATGTTGACTATGCCGCGCCGAGAGCACCAAGGTGGTAGACGACGGCGAGGCCTAGGAAGGGAACGACGCGGAGCCGGGGAAGACGCGGCAGTGGATGCCCACGCCGAGGGGAGTACGAGCGTTGACTGGTTCGGCTGCGGTGTGAGGCTGCCATTGCCGGAGAATAACAGGGGATGTGGGTGAGTAGAGGGAAGGCCTGGCCAACGGTAGGAGTAGGGTGGGGCGGTGAGGCTTGCGCGGCAGCACAGCCGGCCACGGGAGGCAAGAGCAGGCGATCCCACCGGCGCTGGTTTGGGCGGCTGGAGCAGGAAGATCAGAGATTGAAGAAGCAGCACGGCCGTTGGATTAACATCCAACGGTCACTGCTGCTAGAATAGTTTGTTGACTAAGTTGACAAAGCCCTGCGTACGCGTCAACCTAGTAGTCCCACAAGTCAGCCTCTAAATCTGGTAGGTCCCAGCTGTCATGAGGCGGCACTTCCTTCGGTGCGACGATAGAGCCGGTGGGGCCCAGCTGTCAGGGGGAGGAATCATTTTTTTCTCGCGTAATAAGGAGGCACTTGCTTCCGTGCGGCCATGCACCATGTGGGTCCCTACTGTCAGCCTCTCCACTTACATCCCGCTTCCGATGGCTGTCGTTTGTTGACCACGTTGACCACGTCGCGCTGATAGAACCAACGCGGTGGACGATGGTGAGACCCAGGGAGGGAACGACCCGGAGCCGGCGAAGACACAACAGTGGATGCCCACGCTGAGGAGAGTACGAGGGTTGACTGGTTCGGCTGCGGTGTGAGGTTGCCGTCCTCAGAGAATAACAGGAGGTGTGGGTGAGTAGAGGGATGGACTGGCCAGCGGTGGGAGTAGGAGGGGGCGGTAGGGCCTGCGCGGCAGCACAGTCGGCCACGGGAGGTGGGAGCAGGCGGTCCCGCCGGCGCTGGTTTGGGCGGCTGGAGCAAGAAGATCAGAGATTGAAGAAGCAGCACGGCCGTTGGATTAACATCCAACGGTCACGGCTGCTAGAATCGTTTGTTGACTAAGTTTACAAAGCCCTGCGTACTCGTCAATTTAGTAGGCCCACAAGTCAGCCTCCAAATCTGCTGGGGCCCAGCTGTCATGGGGAGGAATCTTTTTTTTCGTGTAAGAAGGAGGCACTTCCTTCCGTGCGAAGATATAGCTAGTGGGTCCCAGCTGTCAGGGGGAGGAATCATTTTTTATTCGTAATAAGGAGGCACTTGCTTGCGTGCGGCCATGGACCATGTGGGTCCCTATTGTCAGCATCTCCACGTACATCCCTCATCCGATGGCTGTCGTTTGTTGACCACGTTGACCACGCTGCGCTGATAGAACCAACGCGGTGGACGACGGTGAGTCCTAGGAAGGAACGACTGGTAGCCGGCGAAGACACATAAGTGGATGCCAACGCGGAGGGGAGTACGAGGGTTGACTGGTTCGGCTGCGGTGTGAGGCTGCCGTCGCCGGAGAATAACATGAGGTGTGGGTAAGTAGAGGGATGGCCTGGCCAGCGATGCGAGTAGGGTGGGGCGGTGAGGCCTGCGCGGCAGCACAGCCGGCCACGGGCGGTGGGAGCAGGCGGTCCCACCGGCGGTGGTTTGGGCGGCTGAAGCAAGAAGATCTGAGATTGAAGAAGCACGACAACCGTTGGATGTCCATCCAACGGCCTCTACTGCTAGAATCATGTGTTGACTATAAGTTGACAAAGCCTTGCGTTCGCGTCAACTTAGTAGGCCAACAAATCAGCATCACATCAGTTGCGGACATCATACAACCCATTTAGTATTTTTAATAATTCACAGCCCATTTTTTAATTCCTATGGAATTTACTGCAGCCCATTTACTGTTTCTAACAGTACAGCCCATTTTCTAGCCAGGGCCAGGGTTAAAATTTTCAACCAAACTTCCCACATTTTGGTGGGGTCTGAATTATTTTTATCCCAAAATTTCGATTTAGATTCAATCTATATTCAAAATTATTTTATATTAGGTTAAAATCCAATGAAATTTTGCGCGCGCAACAAAAAAATGTAATGAAATTAAAAATCTCAAAATCCGAAAAAACTAACTTTCAAACTAATTGCCGGTTCGCTGTGTTTTTATATATTTAGAGCCCATTTATTATTACTTAAATCCCATTTTCTGGGCAAGCCGAATGCACCCCTCCTCGTTTTTGCAACCCAGCCGGGCGGAGAAAAACAAGTTGGCCTGCGTTGGGTATTCGTCAAAAAAAAACCGGGCTAGCCATTTTCACAAAGGAAAAAAACAGCTGGGCTGGTTATTTGGTAGACATAAAATAATAGCCTGGGCTACACGTGCCACAGCCCCCGCACAGACCAGTTGATACCCTGCTGCGTCTCAGCAAAAAAAAACATCTCTAAAAAAAAGCATGATCTGCTGGGTCCCTGCTGTCAGCAACTCCTTGTTTAATTCTCTCCTTTATTGAGTACGTTGACAATGGCGTCGGACCCAGATGTCAGCAAACCATTAGGGGGAAGTTTTTCTTTTCTTGTAGTAATAAGGAGGCACTTGTCTGAGTACGGCCATGGCCCTGGTGGGTTCCTACTGTCATCCTCACCACGTACAGTCATCTCTTGATTCCTCTCGTTTGTTCACCATGTTGACAACGCGAGACGGCGGCGCCACGACGAGCGCAACAAGGCGAAGGACGACAGAGAGGGCCTGGCGGGCCCTACGGATGGTCTCGTACAATGCCCGTTGCTCATCCAGGAAGCCAGGATCATTGACCCCTATGTCCGCGATGACATTGTCGTTCACCTGTTCGTTGGCGATTTGTCCCTCTGCAAGCCGATGCTCGTTGAGGAGACGGAGGTTGTAGCACTAGTCCTCCTACGCTTGCCGGAATGCCGACACCGGTGGCACTGGTAGCTCTTCCGGCATTAGGGCGTCGAAGTGCGGCCACACCTGCTCTATGGTGAACATGGCATGAACCGGCGCGGGCGGTGGCGCCGGCTCCTGGTCGGAAGCCTCATCCATCGTCTGGTCGTCGTCGCTGAGCTCGGCGAGTTTGCTGGCGAGCCAGCATGTCCAGCTGCTGCACCGAACCGCTGCCAAGCTCGCGTCTGAACGCCCTGGCCCACCCAAACCCCCTCCCTCACCCGCGCGCGCTTCTCGCCCGAAACGGTCAGCGCCGCCCGCGCCGCTTCCCGGAGCAGGCGGCTGCTCGACGTTCAAACGACACAACTTCCGTCCGTCCGTCCGTCTGCCACCCACATTAATGACACACGGTTGCCGAGGTGGCTACTCAGGCACCACCCGTCCGTCCCTCTGCCGCCCACCATTGCTATATAAACTGCTGCCCCGACCATAGCCACAGTCACCCGCCTCTGTTCCCTTTCTCCTCTCCACACCACTTCCACCATGGCTTCCTCGCGCTCCACCGCTCTCCGGGACGGGCGGACGGCGGACCAGAAGAAGGAGATGACCGCCATTGCTGCCGACTGGCTGGCCGGCAGGCAGCCGGAGGACGACAACGTCCCAATGGAGGACGTGGTCGTCGACGAGCCGGCACCACCCTCCTCCGCGCCATCCTCGCCGGTGCATTGCACCATGACCATCGGCGAGGCCCGTGCCCAATACATGGACATGGTGCGGGAGCAGCGGGAGGAGCAGTTGTGGAAGGCGCAGGCCGACGCCGCCTACAACCACCAGCTCCTCCAGGAGCACCTGCAGGCGGAGGAGCAGATCGCCGCGGACCTGGCGGAGCAGGCGGCACTGCTCGAGTCCTACCGCTCTGCCCGCAAGAGCCGCCTCGAGCACTGGCAGAGGTTGTGGCCACCTACAAGGAGGGCGACGAGGCGGGCGAGGCGCTGTTTGGCGAGACAGACAATGAGGCGGAGGACAGCCGGCTCCGCCGAGGCCCCACCCCGCCGGCAACGAAGCGGAGGACTTCGCCGGCTCCGCCGATGCCCTGCCCTGCCGGCAACGAGGTGGAGGACATCGCCGGCTCCGCCGAGGCCTAACGAAGCGGAGGACATCGCCGGCTCCGCCGAGGCCCCGCCCCGCCGGCAACGAAGTGGAGGACTTCACCGGCGCCGCCGGACATGGGGAATGGGCGCCGGAGATCATAGATTAGGTTAATTAATTATACATCCAAAGCCGGATTAGCACCGCTATTTAGTTGAAGAATGTCCGAAATGTAATGAGATCCGGGCATGTTTGAAATCCGGCCGTGTTTGAATGAATTTAGTCCGGTTAGTTCAAATTGTTGTATCAGAGGCATTAGACGAACATGCAAAACAATACGTACTACTCCCTCCGTCCTAAAATAAGTGTCTCAACTCTATACTCCCTCTATCCAGGTGTATAAGTCATCTTAGATTGTGCACCGCGACCAAGGTGAGGGAAAAATGAGAGAACTTGATGTTTATTTGCTAATTAATGCCATTGCATCCAGAGAATTAACCATTGCATGTTGTGCTAAGTCGTCTCAAGTAATTGAATGCATACACGCCCCACGTCTCCTATTGGCTAATTTCTTTTTTCGTGGCAAAAAACAGAAAACGAGGTGGGTAGTTTTGGGATTATTTGGTTTTCGTAATGTGACTTATGCACCGGTACGGAGGGAGTACTAACTTTAGTACGAAGTTGTACTAAGCTTGAGACAATTATTTTGGGAAGGAGGGAGTAGGATTTTTTGCCAGGACGCACAGTGATCACTTTGTTTGCCGCAGTTTCAAATGTACCATAAAGTTTTTTAGCGTGGCTGTACATTGCAATCAAACTCACAGGCCTGGCAATTCATAACATTCACAACAATCGATCAGAGTCAATATTTTTACTTCACAACTAAAGACACAAATAAAGAAAAATCGATCGATGCTGCTGACAGCAAAGGGCGTCCCATTCGAAAATATCAAATGTATGTCTTTTTGCTAACCGTGAATGAGCAAAATTTGACAAGGTTTCCCTTTCCAAAATATCAAATGCATGTCTTCTTGCGAACACCAATGAGCAAACTTTGAGAAGGTTTTCCCATTGCAAAATATCAAATGCCTACGATTGTGGAAAGGGAGGTGTTTGTCATCAGTTTGCACATTGACATGGAACCTCATGCTGGATTAACCAGCTGATCTTTTTGTGCAGTTCCACCGAAATCGAGCAATGTCATGCGTAGCTTGGTGGATTTCGTATTTACATGTTGCAAGGCCTTGAACACATTGGCAGCTCCTTTCATGTAGCTAGTTTAGTGGCTCAAGGTGACAATGAATGATTAGAGAACCATTCGATGTATTGTGCATGATGAAGTATTATGGAGGGCACGAACCATCCGAACATTTTGTGCATTTCCACTGAAATCAAGCTGAGCATCCCTGTCTGCATAAATACAGAAAAAGTGTGATTACTATAATAGTGGTACTAGTTGATGAAACATACGCTCACAAATATAATCATCTTCATTATCTTAACAGGAAAAGATAGCAATGCAATAGCTTCAATAAAACATTTATTCAAAACAGTACCACAATATAAGTAGCACAACATAACAAAGCACGATCATGTGGATGAAGGCCGATGCTGACCTCGTTTGTTACAGCTACGTCCACGAGCGACTTGGTGATACCTTTCCTGGTTGTAGAATCTTGCACTTCACATGTTGTTGAGTTGTCACATGAGCTCTGCAGACTGGTCATCTCACCAACGTCTACTAATACTCTGTAAAGCTTCTCGATTATTCCTTCTATAATGTACAGCAACCAGTGACTGCTTCTTTCTGCAAAGTGGAAGGATCAACTGGGCCCAAGAATGCAACAGTTTGCCTTAAATACATTGGCTCCTTTTGTGCAGTTCAACTAAAATCAAAATCGAAATAGCAACGAGCAGAAGTTTTGATATCCCTGTTTGAACAAAGAGGTATAAAGGAAACAATTACTTACCAATAACGGTTGATGACTTATACGCCCACAAGAAAAAATATCTACCTTATTTTAATGGGAAACAAAGCATGACAGTAGCAATTCTCAAACAGTGTCATTGATTCATATTAACAGAGACATTATCTTAACAATACCTTGCTTAAACATGTAGAAAGAACGACAAAGCAGGATAGTACCATTTCTCAAACAGTGTAACTGATTCATATTAACAGAGACATCATCTTAACAATACATTGGTTCAACATGTACTCCCGCCGATACGTAATAAGTGTTGCAGTTCTAAACTAAGGTTCAGTAAATACTTCTAAGACTGACATTGCTTTATTTTACCAGTGGCATTAGAATAACAAAAAGCTTAAACAGTTGCATGGCAGAGTGGGCGCAACAGCACAATGTGCTTCCATCGATGTATAAAGGGCTGATGCAGAGTTTGTTGCAACAAAGAAACAAGCAGCATATCTGGGTTGGTAGCATTTTTGTTCACTTAATGGGAGAAGACAGCAATACAATAGCTTCAATTCAACATTTATTCAAAACAGTACCAATACAAGTAGCACAGCATCTCAAAGCACACTGCACAATCATGTGGATGAAGGCCGGTACTGACCTTTCATGAGGCAGACTTGAAATACCTCAAGATCAAATACCAATCTGCCAACACGGATAGGAAATCTGATCTCCTTTTGTGTGAGTTCCACTAAATCTAGCAACGTTGCTGGTGTGACATTTTAGTTGAACTGCACAAAACAGTCTTCAAACAAAAGTGTTTTGCGTAATGCACCAAAAGGTCGCAATAGCAACGAGGTGAAAGAGACCCCTGTTTGCACAGAGGTAGAAAAGGAAACAATTACTGGCCAATAACAGAGGATGACACATACGGCCACAAAAAGAAGCATCTACCTTATCTTAATGGGAAACAAAGAAGGACAATTGCATTTCTAAAATAGTGGCATTGATTCATATGAACAGAGACATTCTCTTAAAATTAACATTCGTTATACATGTAATTTACTTTTAACAGTGGCATTGCTTCAATTTTCCATCAGCATTATGAGATTAACAACAGCTAAACAGTTGTATGGAACAGGGAACACAATAGCACCATGTGCCTCCACACGTATAAATGGGTGATGCAGAGTCTGTTGCAACAAAGAACCAAGCAGCATATCTGTGTTGGTCCCATATTTGTTCTCTTTCAACCTTTTTCCTATGTGAGGGCAGCAAATCTAGTCCTGCACAAACTCTACTGCTTGTCCCCCACCCCCCGGTTTCTTTCCTTTTTCAAGAAAGAGATCAGTTCCTTACAGATGTGTGTACTGCGATTTCCCTTTTTCCCTTTTCGACCAACAGAGCGGCTGGATAGCCAGTCTGTACTACTTTCCACCTTCTTTCCTATTTGAACCAGACCTAGATTAGACTGCAGAAGCGAAAAAGATCCACATGAAGCTAGAGCAATGCCGGTTTCAAAGTAAAAGTTATACCTTAGGGTCGTCGGGATGTGGCTAGGTGGGCGGCGGGAGGCCAGATCTGCCCACACTATGTACGGCAGTGGTGAAGACGGGGTCGGAGGCCCTCCTGTGCAGGCGATGGGTGAAACAGAACAGCGCCGCCGGCAGTGGATTCCCTCCCTCGCCGACGGTAACAGAGTCAACGCTGCACCTCCTCACCTTCCCCGGCCGACGAGATCCGGATGGCTCTTTGACCAGCGGTGAGGCGAGAGAGAGAGAGGCCACCGCAGTCTTGTTTAGATCTGGAGAGGGTGAGAGAGTGTGAACAGAGCAAACCCTAGCAAACAAACGCTGAGGCTCCAGCGTGAATATATATAGTGGAGAGACAGAGTGTGAAGAGAGCAAACCCTAGCAAACAAAGGCTGAGGCTCCAGCTTATATAGTATTATATGGTGGAGTGGTTTTATTTTTCTCTCCATAACAATCGTTTTAAATTGTGTACGAAACGAAACTCTTTATTTAACGTACCAGTGAAGAAAACTACGATCAAACTAACGCTCCACGCGTCCTGGTCGCACTTTCTATTGTTGACGTGTGGTACCTCCGTCCGGGTTTTTACTACACATCATATTTTTTATCAAAGTTTGACCACATATTTAACTAGCAAACGGCTAATACATGCCAACAATTGGCTTCATATTTCTTATGTAGTTATATGAGTAATATATTTTATCAAAGTTTGGGAACATAATTAACTAGTCCAAAAAATTCAGAACCAACTCATAAATAAAATGTTTATATATAACTCAATGATTGAAGGATCATAGCCAACAATTAGAAACCAATACAGGGGAGCTGAAGACAAAGTTGTGAGAAGGCTTAGAAACCAATACAAATCTTTTGCTCTTAGTACCAACATCGATGCTTCTCTGAGGAAACATTTGGTTCATAGCGAAAGACAAATTTGCACCAAGGTGGAAGACGGCTGCGTCTCCAACGCAACCAAGGTGCACTGATGAATGATATCTTTGTCTTCGTGGCTACCCAGCAAAGAACACTGATGGAAGACATCTTGTTTTTCATCGAGCATTGATCAGCTTCACCAGCCAATGCAACCATGATACTCAACCATGAGCATCAATTGGTCAATGTGGTGATGCATCATCCATTTGGCATCAAGTTTGGGTGCGGCACCACTGAGGTTTGATAAATCCTCACTGTGGTCTGTTTCTTCTCGGTAATCAAGCTCGAGAAAGGTAGAACCACGTGGCAGAGGATAATGAGGCGGAGCAACAGTGGCCATCCAATTTTGTGCAGTTCCACTAAAATTGAGGAAGACATGCCCTGGTGTGGAGATATGCATCCCTGTTTGCAAAAATATAAAAAAGGGATATTTAAGTAGTGTCGTTACATTGTTTTGGCAGTGGTGCAAGATTAATAGTGGCATCTGAATTGTCAATAATAATTAATGAAATGTACCCCACAAATAGAAACATCATGATTATCTTCATGCGGACTAAAGCAGGACCGAAGCATTTCTTAAAACGGTGTCATTGCTTCTATTTATCGACGTCTCTAGATTAACAACAACATTGCTTAAAAGGGACGTCACTTTAACATGGGCATTGCTTCATTTTACCAGTGATATTAGATTAGCAGCAGCAATACGGGCATATAGACAGTGAGCGCACAACCATCATGTAGCTCCACCGAGGCATAAACCAGGACAACTTTTTTTTTGACGGAAAAACCAGGACAACTTTTGGAGTGTCCTTTTCTGTAACCAAAAAATTTAGGTGATGTTGGACCAGCAGTCGAAGCCTAGCTACTATACATGGTGAGCTGGGCAGTACTAGTACATACAAAACTCGCATGCAGCGACGTGGGGAGCTGGACCAGAAGAATGAAGCATGAAATCCAAAAGAAGTTATACCTCAGATGGGCGAGATGTGGCTTAGGTGGGCGGCGGGATCTGCCCACACGACGACAACGAACAAGGGCGCGGAGGACCTTCATCTGCGCCGGCGCTGGCTCAGAGAGGACTGTGCGTGTCGGCTTCCTCCCTCGCCGACGTCGACCATGTCAACGCTGCACTTCCTCCCCTCCTGCAGTGGACGGGATCCGGCCGGATCTGTGACCACCGATGAGGAGAGATATCAGAGTGGACACTGTCGTCTTGTTTTGATTTGGAGTGGGTGAGAGAGTGAGACGCGAGAAACCCTATCAACCAAGCCCTCTCAAGCCTACATATACAATGCAGTAAAAAAATCTCTCCATAGCAATGGTTTCAAACAGAATACGCGCGTTCCCGGAAACAAAAATGAAAACTCGTGGAGGAATCTCTTTTTAACGTACGAGGAAAGAAAACTCGATCAATAACACGCCACCGCTTCCAGGAGTATCGCTCACGTGTGGTCCCCGACCCTCCATTATTAAGTGACCAAATTAAAGGGTCAAATTAGCACGTAAGCTTCCTCTTCGTGTACAAACGCGCTCCATCGTGTACTCACGGGTGTGTTAGAGGCAAAGTGCGTGCGTGTACCTCCTCTCTTCTTGTACGTAGTACTACTCCATTTTATTTTATTTTGAACTGGTAGTACTACTCCTTTTATCTCACTTCCTATTGTTTTCCCACTCCTATGATATTCCTATCCTAGGAACAAAATGAGGCCGAACTATGTGTGTGTGTTTGTGTGTGCGCGTGCGCGCGCGCGCGCGTGTGTGTGTGTGCACGTGTGTGTTTTCGAGAGAACGAGACATCGACCTACAGAGAGATGGTGTGCACGAGTAGTCGCGAGAGTCGTGACTATGTGTGTGTGTGCGCGCACACACACATACACATACACATACATATTCGTGTTTACGTAAAATTCGTACTTTCATCTCCACCCCCCGCTTCTCGGTGCACGTGACTGCTCCGCGTTCAAACGACACCACGGCCGGCCACAACATGCATGCAAAAAAGTTCTTTGGGAGTCCGTGCTACAGCTAGCTGTCCTCTCCCCCCTCGTCTATCTCTTCCAGTAGTAGTACTCCATGGCGCGATCCATCGACACGCGGGCGGGGAAGTTTGCGTATACTCGCTTTGCGATGAGCGGCGTGTCGAGCAACTATGTGGGGTGAGACGCAAACGCGACAGACATGATTTATATAAATGTTAGTTTTGCTCCATGGCGCGATCCATCGATAAGAAATGTTGGTTTCCGAAAGAACACTGTAGTATACTGTACTGCATGAGGGAGAAGCGGATTCAACGAAGAGTGATGGTTGCTTCGTCCGTCAAACTTCCTGCCGGGTCTATGTGATTTGATGGCTCATTGGTCATTATTACTACAGCACTACGACCGTCGTGATTGTCAGTTGTAGTACTACACTCTACTTTGGTGCATGGCACGTGGACCCGGATGCTGGATGTCCCACGTTTCAGCGAAAGGAGGTAGAATGATTTTGGAGCCAGGAACCGCGCTGTAGAGCGTGTGCACTCTTTTTTTTATTCTGTGATAAAACTAAATTTATCCACTCTTACACCGGAGGAGTGCGAAACACGGCAGCCCAGTGAGTAGTACATGGCCCACCTCACACTATCACCATATTCCTTGGACACCGTGCGACACCTAGCTCTCTAGTACTAATAGTAGTAGGAGTAGTACATACTACTACTATAATTTCTCAGGGAGATAAAATTGTACTTACAATGCTATGAAGCTTTCAGCTTTTCTTTCATGTATCTTGCCTCCAAGGTTGCCCCGTTACAACATTCCATCATCAAATACAAAGGAAACTAACATGCATGCTGATGCATCTCAATGATTCACAGATCATAGCCAATATTTACTTCACAACTAAAGACAAACGTTGTGAGAAGGTGTACAAATAAAGAACAAAACGATCGATGCAGTCCCTAGGCCTTGAACCCTAAACCCTAAACAAGCTTTAATTTCCTGGCGAGGTTGAAACTTCCGAAGGAAAGAAGTCTGGAACCCATGGACCATTCGATGATTTTGTGCACTTCCACTAAAATTGAGCTGAGCATCCCTGTTGGCAAAGATATTGAAGAAGTGTGATTAGAATAATAGTAGTGGCACTAGTTGATGAGACATAAACTCATCATAAATAGAAGCCGGTAGAGCAACGTGCGGGGCAAAGAAGTAGAGAAAGATCCTCATGGAGCGTCGTGGGGAGCTGGGGCAGTGGAGGAAGCCGGCTCGAAAGGAAGTTGAACCTAAAGGGACGTCGGGATGTAGCTAGGAGGGCGGTGGGAGTCGGCATCGGCCCATACCGTGGTAGTGAGCAAGGGGCGAAGGCTACCGCATCGGAGCTTTGTGAGAGAGAATGGCCGGGACCCCTGATCGGGACGCGCCCACAGTGGGTTTTCTCCCTCGCCGCTGGCGACCGCGTCTACGCAAAACATCCACCACTTCCCCCGACGGACGGGATCCGGCCGGATATGTGAACAGCGGTGTGGCCACCGTCATTTTGTGCGAGAGTGTGTGAAGAGAGCAACCCCAGCAAGCAAGCGTAGCTTAGGCTCCTGGCTATATTATGTATATATATATATATATATATATATATATATATATATATATATAGTGGAGCGGTTTTCCTTTTCTATCCATATCAACCTTTTTATATTATGTACGTGCCATTGAAGAGAGAAATGATGGTTGCTTCGTCCGAGCAACTTACTGTGTGATTTGACTGCTCATTAGGCATTATTACTGCGTCCCCTGCTGGTACTCCACCTACGTGTGTGACCGTTCCTGAGTCTCACTTGTACTCCCAAGTACTTACTCCTATCCCTAATTTCTTGCTTGACACGTGGATCTGGATGCTGGATGTCCCACGTGTCGGCGAAAGGAAGAAGAAGAGTTCCAATGACCGAGAAGTTGTATTTCCATGCAAATGGATCTTACGATGCATGAGTTGTTTGTTATGCTATCGACCAAAATACCCGTGCATGCAGGTTTGTCTCACTCCCATGTGCCCTACCTGCTCTAACATCCATCATTTCAGCAAGGGGTAATGCCGTCTAAAACTCCGTCCACGCAGTACATATGAAATATGAACATGTGAAGACTACAACCCTCATGCATGCATGCAGCAGTCACACGTACACATGCACGCAAAAACGCACGCGACACCCTAATGAATGCATGCAACAGTCAGACGTACACATGCACGCACGCATGCATGTGTACAGCACACGACGCAACACACACGCTCATGCTCAAGAGCTCAGCCTACACGTGCATGCGCACACATACACAGCCAGGGTGATTCCTGCGCAAGGGTTGAACTCCTGCCGCGCCTGTGTAAAATTTTGTTTAACTTATTTCTTTCCTCTGCCAACTGACTAGTGGGACCCACAGTCCACGTATCAATTTAACCAGTCAACAAAGTGCTAGGTAGACTATTTGACCGGTCAATAGAGTGCAATACGGTGCTCTACGGTGAGCTAGTGACCGTATAAACACCGCAAAATGTATATATTGACCATAATGAGCGTATTATGAAGTCCAGTGACCGCCATTAAGCCATATTAACCGGAAAGGAGGCAGTACGGACTAGTAGTAGTACTACTAATACTACACTACACCCTCTCCCTCTCGCACACGAGCGGTGGCTCGCAGAACGAGGAGAAGCTTGCTTACTACGCCCTCTCCCTCTCCCAATCGCCCGGTGGCTCGCAGGATGAGGAGAACAAGGAGAAGCTTGCTTACTACGCCCTCTCCCTCTCCCACATGCGCGGTGGCTCGCAAGACGAGGAGAAGCTTTTGACTACTGCGCGCTCTCCTCGCCCACGCGGTGGACGTGCAACAGTTCATTCGGTGTCAGATTGCCAGAAGCATGCACTGTAGTACCATAATTGTTCGACTTCTCGAAGAGGCGAAGAGCCAAGCGTTTTAATAGTACGAGTAGTACAGTATAGAGGTACACTAGGAACCGCACGGTGGAGCGTCTGCACTCTTATTTTATTTTAATCTGTGATAAAGCAATCTTCTACTACTAGTAGGCATTTACTCCGGAGTACCTCCGTCCTGGTTTATTGGTCCTCTTTGAATTTGTGCCAAACTTTGACCTTATATTTAACTAACAAAATGTTAATGCATGTCACAAAAAATAATATCATTGAAAACTATGGTCAAAATTAAGCACAAAATACGAAGGAGACCAATAAACCAGGACGGAGGTAAGTACTCCTCAGATCACACTATCACCGTAGTACTCCTTAGTATTTATAGTTGCTCCTAGTAGTAGGAGCGGATTCAAAGAAGATTGAATTGATGGTTGCTTCGTCCGAGCAACTTACTGTGGGAAAGGTAGGGCTTATGATTTGACTGCTCATTAGTACTATATTACTGCGGCGAAACGACCGGGCATGAGTCTCCCGTGCGTTTGTGCACTCTAATTTGGTGCATGGCACGCGGACCTGGATGCTGGAGTAGTAGAATGGCTTCTGGAAATGCTATCAAGCTTTAAGCATTTGTTTACATAATATATGTACACATAATTTTTGAGCGACATGAAATTGTACAATGCTATGAAGCTTTCAGCTCTTGTTTCATGTGTCTTGCCAGCTGGAAGGTTGTCTCGTTACAACATTTCATCAAATACAAAGTAAACTAACATCCATGCTCTTTCGCAAAAAAAAGAAGAAAAAACTAACTTCCTTGCTAATGCATCTCAATGATTCGTAGATCAGAGCCAATATTTACATCACAACTGAAAACAAAGTTGTGAGAAGGTGTACAAATAAATAAAAAATAAAAAATGATCGATGCTCTCCATGGGAATGCTTTCATTTCCTGGCCACGATATTCATTCGTTGGCAGCTACTTTCCCGCAGCTCTGTCAAAATCAACATGACATGTTGGCATAGAAAGGAGCTGTCAGAAGCATGGAACATTCCGATCATTTTGTGCAGTTCCACTAAAATAGAGCTGAGCGTCCCCTGTTAGCAAAGATATTGAGTAAGTGTGATTACAATAATAGTGGCACTGTTGATGAAACAATAAACACACAAATAGAAGCCGGTCACCTTTGCAGTCTCTCTTGAGACTAACTACTTGTTGGAGAAGGTTAGGCTGAGAGTTGGATGAGGAGGATAGGAACTCCAAACTCCCTTTGTGCAGTCCCATTGAAATGTAGAAACGTTGCCAGTGTGACATTTTAGTGGAACTGCACAAAACACTTTTAAGAAAAAAGTGATTTGTGCAGTTCACCAAAAGGTCGCAATAGCAACGAGGTGAAATGGATAACTCGGTTTGCAAAAAGAGGTAGAAAGGAAACAATTACTGGTCAACAACAGTTGATGACACATACGCCGATAAAAAGAAGCATATTCATTGTCTTAAGGGAAAGATAACAACACAGTGGTTTCTCTCAAACGGTGTGAGGACGAGATTGCAAAATGGAAAGTACGCCGGCCAAGCTAGTACGTTTTAGGCAAAGAACTACTACATGCAGCGACGTGGGAAGTTGGGCAGTGGAGCAAGGCCGGTTCCAGAGGAAGCCGTACCTGAGGGTCGTCGGGATGTAAGTAGGAGGGCGGTGGCGGGCGGGATCTGCTGCGGCAGCGAGCAAGGGTCAAAGGCCCTACCGCGCCGGAGCTTGGTCGGAGAGAACGACGGGTACCGCAGATCGGGGCACGCCGGCAGAGGGTTTCCTGCCTCGACGCCGGTGACCGGAGCAACGCTGCACATCCTCCCTTTCCGCCGGCGGACGGGATCCGGCCGGATCAGTGACCAGAGGTTAGAGAGGGAGAGATTGGCCACCGTCGTCTTGTGTGAGAGAGTGTGAAGAGACGAACCCCAGCAAGCAAGCATTGAGGCTCCTGCCTGTATTTGTACTAGTATAGTGGAGCGGTTTTCGTTTTTCTCTCCATACAATCGTTTTATATTCTGTACGTGCCATTGAGGAATAAAACTTTATTTAAAAATAACGCGCCAACGCGTCAAGTCGCACTTTGTTTCGTTCACGCATGGTACACTACCCTCCATCAAGTGAACAACCGACACGCGTCAAATTATCACATGGGCTGCCTTTTCGTACAGAAATGAGCTCTACCATGTACCCGCGCGGGTGTGGTTGGGAACGAGACATGAGTACATGCGTCGTGCATGCACCTCTTCTCTTCGTGCGCGTACCCCACCTACGTGGGTGTGTGTGTGAGAGATACAACCCTGGAGAGAGATGTTGAGTGCATTCGTGAGTGTTTTTGGGGGGGGTGTGATTTCGTAAGTGTATTTGTGTGCGTGAGAGATGGACAGGGAATATGAGTCAATGATATCTCAAAAAAATGTAATATATGCAATGTGTGTGAAACGGAGGCCTAGATATATCATATATAGAGGGGGCGATCCACGTGAAGAGAGGGGAGGGATCATCGGCGTGAGATATCGATAGAATCGAATAGAGGGATGAAGGTGTATGGGTGCGAGATCGATAAAGAGAGCCAGGGAAATTGTGTGTGCGCATGTCAATTATATAGGGTGGCTGGCCTACTGGAACGTGAGAGGGGACAGGTGCAGTTTGTGTGTGGCAGGGAGACCTAACTACAGCGTTTGACTATCGGTGTGTGTGGGGGGGGAGGCGGGGGGGGGGCAGAGACCTAACTAGAGAGGCAGATCGATAGGTATATGTGTGGAGAAGGAGAGACCTAGCTATGTATTGAGGGAGATCGATCGGCATCCATACATATGTGTAGGAGAGGAATAAGGTTGGGAGAGAGACAGAGCTAGAGTGCCGGAGGGGTGGTGGTGGAGTTGCTTCTCGGAGATGGTGGGAGAGGACTACTAGACAAACGGAGGGTACGACTGCAATATCAATAAGAGAGGGGATGTGTGTCTG
Source organism: Elymus sibiricus (assembly GCA_039707655.1). Classification (NCBI taxonomy): domain Eukaryota; kingdom Viridiplantae; phylum Streptophyta; class Magnoliopsida; order Poales; family Poaceae; genus Elymus; species Elymus sibiricus. The sequence goes on from CM077664.1 coordinate 163,815,058, forward strand.
TGTGTGCGCGTGCATGTGAGAGACGAGTCGGGAGGCATGCATGGATGATGGGGGGCGATATGTCGGTGGTAAGCAGACCTAACTAGATAGGTAGAGCAATCGTCGTGTGTCGGGGAAAGGGAGAGACTTATCTAGTGATGTAGATCGATCGGTGCATGGTGAAAACGAGTTATAGTCGACCTAGCTATATGTACAGAGGGAGATCGATCGGTATACATGCATGTGTTAGAGGCAAATAAGGCCCGGAGAGACGGATAGAGAGAGAGAGAGGGATGCGGCTAGGAGGTGGTGCGATAGGCCTACTATATAGAGATGGAGGAGTGTGCGAGTGCGAGATCGATGAAAAGAGGGGCGAGAGTGTGCATATGTGTGTGACCGTATGAGAGATAGGGGCATGGACGGTCAGAGGAGAAGAGGGGAAGTGTGTGTATGTGGTAGGCAGACCTGGCTAGCTAGAGAGGTATATCGATCGGTGTGTGTCGGAAAGGAGCTGGGGAGACCTATAGAGACCGTGGGAGAATGACCTAAAGAAAAATAACGAATGTGTGCGACGGAGAGAATGCTGAGGGAGGGGGGGCGAGGAGGGCGTGTGCATGCACGAGAGAAAGTTAGTGCTAGCTGCAAAGAGAAGAGGATTGTGTGGGTGTAAAAGTCTAACATAGATCATAATTCATTACAAAAGTGGATTCAGATATTTGAATAAGAGATCATAGTGTTTTAAACCCATGCATGCATGGATATAATGGTGATACACATGGTGTGGATATGAACATGTTATACTATATTATATATATATATATCGAACAATCTCACATTTATTTGAATTTGTGATAATGTGTGGCTTTTGCAGCTCACAGCTAAGTACTTGTAGGCGTAGGGGGTGGGACACTATACATTGTGTGATAAACACATTATACATATGAAACATGGTTTAGATTATGAAGATCTAGCTAGAGCTTGAAATGTACTATTATTTGAAATTAGCATAAAGTGGATTCAAAAATTTGAATTCGAGTTCATATAGTACACATAGTTCATATCTAACTTGACAGTAATCATGTGGTGTGTTGTGAAAATAATATACAGATGATGGTTTAACTTGACAACAATCATGATTGTAGATTCTTATTCAAATAGTGAAACGAATTCCAATTTAGTTCATATTGCAGCGGTAGTATATACATTTGGAATGCACGAAAATGTTCATTTGAGTAGGTTACATGCATTATGCAGCTAGCGAAATGTTTTAATTGAACATAACATGGATTCAAAGTTTTGAATGACATTTGTAGTAATTCATACAGTAAAACGGGACAAGACTCTCTCTTGTGTGGTGCGAATTGTTTTTTTTGTTTTTTTGGTTGAGGGAAGTGCGAATTTACCGTACATGTTTGCCTTGTCCCAAAATTTCAACCCGCGCCTTATTATGCCAAAATTTCAAGACATCTCTTTGTCTATTTGTGCTCCGAAAACTTCCTGCTTCTCAACCCACGCCTTGCTATCCCGAAATCACAACGCGCATGAAAACTCCCTCCTTCTGCGAAATCCCAACATGCGAAATCCCCGTTCTACCCCTCGGCGGAAAGAGCCGCTAGTTCAAATTGGTGGGGGTACTTTTGTAACTTACCCTACATTTCGGACAAGCGCGTCCCTAAGTCATGGTTCCTGTTACTTATGAGTTGTGTTGGTAATTCCCTGAAGAGGATGGGAGATGCAGTACAGTAGACATAAGTATTTCCCTCAGTTATGAAACCAAGGTTATCAATCCAGCAGGAGAATCACGCAACACCTCGTTAGCAGTACCTGCACACAAAACAACAAATCCTTGCACCCAACGCAAACAAGGGGTTGTCAATCCCTCGGTGGTTAATTGCAAGATTAAATTATATGTGATAGATAGATAGATTAAACTAAAATATAAAATAAAATAAATAAAGTAAAAGTGCAGCAAGGTATTTTTAGGATTTTTAATATATGATAGAAGTAACCCGGGGGCCATAGTTTTCACTAGAGGCTTCTCTCATGAAAATAGCATACGGTGGGTAAACAAATTACTGTTGGGCAACTGATAGAAAAGCAAATAAACATGATGATATCCAAGGCAATGATCATGTATATAGGCATCACGTCCGAGACAAGTAGACCGACTCCTGCCTGCATCTACTACTATTACTCCACACATCGGCCGCTATCCAGCATGCATCTAGTGTATTAAGTCCATAAAGAACGGAGTAACGCGTTAAGCAAGATGACATGATGTAGACAAAGTAAACTCACGCATGAATAAACCCCATCTTTTTACCCTTAATAGCAACGATACATACATGTCATGTCCCTTTCTGTCACTGGGATTGAGCACCGCAAGATCGAACCCATTACAAAGCATCTCTCCCATTGCAAGATAAATCAATCTAGTTGGCCAAACCAAATCAATAGATTGGAGAGAAATACGAAGCTATAATAATCATGCATAAAATAGTTCAGAGAAGACTCAAATAATATTCATGGATAATCTGATCATAAACTCACAATTCATCGGATCCCAACAAACACACCGCAAAAAGTGATTACATCGGATAGAACTCCAAGAACATCGAGGAGAACATTGTATCGAAGATCAAAAAGAGAGAAGAAACCATCTAGCTACTAACTATGGACCCGAAGGTCTGTGGTAAACTACTCACGCATCATCGGAAGGGCAGCAAGGTTGATGTAGAACCCCTCCGTGATCGATTCCCCCTCTGGCAGTGTAGGATCGAGGAGATAGGTCTAGAGGGGGGGGGTGAATAGACTCCTAACTAGCCAAATTAGCAGTTTTTAATTTCTCTTGGAACTTAGGCAGATTTTGGCACAAGTTAAGATCACTCCAATACTTTCTACACATGCATACCTAGAGATTAAGCAGCGGAAATAGTAAAGCATGCAATAGTACGGAAAGTAAAGGGGTAGAGTATGGAAGATCAAACACAATGAAGACACGGTGGATTTTTGGCGTGGTTCCGATAGGTGGTGCTATCGTACGTCCACGTTGATGGAGGCTTCAACCCACGAAGGGTAACGGCTGCGCGAGTCCACGGAGGGCTCCACCCACGAAAGGTCCACGAAGAAGCAACCTTGCCTATTCCATCATGGCTTACGTCCACGAAGGACTAGCCTCACTCGGGGTAGATCTTCACGAAGTAGGCGATCTCCTTGCCCTTACAAACTTCTTGGTTCAACTCCACATCTGGTTGGAGGCTCCCAAGCGACACCTAACCAATCTGGGAGACACCACTCTCCAAAAGGTAATAGACGGTGTGTTGTTGATGAACTCCTTGCTCTTGTGCTTCAAATGATAGTCTTCCCAGCACTCAATCACTCCTCACAGATTTGGCTATGGTGGAAGAAGGATTTGAGTGGAAAGCAACTTGGGAAAGGCTAGAGATCAAGGTTCAAATGGTAGGAATGGAATATCTTGATCTCAACACATGAGTACGTGGTTCTCTCTCAGAAAATGTATGGTGGAAGTGTAGGCACGTTCTGATGGCTCTCCTTACTGAGAAGGATGGGGTGGAGGGGTATATATAGCCTCCACACAAAATCCAACCGTTACACACTTTTGACCCAACTCGGTGGCACCGAAACAATCATCTCGGTAGCACCGAACTGTGTAAAAGATATGAACTTTAGGAATCTCGGTGGGACCGATACGAACAACTCGGATGGATCGAAGTGCAATGGCTTAGGGCTATCCTCATCTCGGTGGCACCGATTGCATCAACTCGGTAGGACCGAAGCGAAGCAATAAGGCAACAGAGACTTGGCAAGCCATCTCGGTGAGACCGATTTGCAAACTCGGTGAGACCGAAGTAAATGCAAACGATTACAGAGAGTTGGCAAGGCCATCTCGGTGGGACCGAGATCCATTTCGGTGGATCCGATTTGTTAGGGTTTGGCAGTGGCTAAGTCTTGGATGAACTCGGTGGGGCCGGATTGGAATTTTGGTGGGGCCGAGTTGGACTATAGGTTTAGGACATATTTGGGTAGAGATAGTGGTTGAGGGTTTAGGAATACTGTCACTAAGCACTTGAGCAAAAAGACCATTAAGCAACACCTCATCCCCTTTTAATAGTATTGGCTTTCCTATGGACTCAATGTGATCTTGGATCACTAAACCAAAAATGTAGAGTCTTGATCTTTGCCAATTCTTGTCCTTAGCATTTTGAGGGAGTTCCACGTCCTCTTGTCCATGCCACGCCATTGTTGAACTTGTCTGAAATTCACTAGATAAAAGCATTAGTCCAACAATATGTATGTTGACATAAATTACCAAAACCACCAAGGGGGCAAATGTGCTTTCAATCTCCCCCTTTTTGGTAATTGATGACAACATACATCAAAGCTTCAAATACAGATATAGTAGAGGTATGTATGAAAGCTTTGAAGAAAACATGTAACATGTATGAGCTCCCTTGAACTCCCCCTGAAGATGTGCATAACATGATGATATCTTATGGGAAATATACATGTAACATGTATCTTGGCTATATGCATCAGAGCAATATATATATGACATTGGAGTATCCACATGTACAAGATTTTCTCCTTGCAAACAATATATACTTAGCAAGAGGTCAACCATGTACATGAGTGTGATGCATATACTTACCTTGAAGTTCTTGATCAAGTACCTGAAGAAATACACTTGAGAAAACAGGGTTAGATAACACAAGATAATTTCTTCAAGAAAAGGACACAAGGTCAACAAGAAACCAAGATTGGGATGACATGTAGAAGAGAGTATCACTAGGTGAATACTTCTTTGAAGCAGACATGTCCCCAAAAGAAATAGTTGTCTCCCCTTAAGGAACTTCCTCTCCCCCTGAATCTGACATGGATATTGGGAGTAGGCAGGGTGAGAAAACTAGAACAACCAAAGAACAAACTTATCATGTTTCTCTCTCCCCCTAAAAGAAACATGTAACATTCTCTCCTCTTGTAAGGTGCATCTCTTTTATAGTGATAAGCTTTGATGTGTATTCCTCTCATAAGCTTTGATGTGTATTCCTCTCTCCCCCCTTGACATCAATTTCCAAGAAGGGACTTCAAGGTTATTGATCAAGTGGGTTTGGTCCTCGAGAAACACACTTGGCCATTGAGTGGCTCTAGATGCAAGTAGAGGGTAAGAATGATCGAGTGGAGCTGGAGCAGAAAAACTCAGGGAAAATTTGAAAGAAAATTCCTTAGAGCAGTCAAAATCGGTGACACCGAGTTGAGACCATTCGGTGGAACCGAGTTTGATGCAATGGAATATTGTGTCAACTCAGCTCACTAGGCAAGGAAATCTCACAAGGATTTGCAATGAATTAACTGCGAATCAAACGAAAAGAAATGAAACAAAAACAAAGAAACGTCTAGATGAAGTTTGTTTTTAACTTCATCTAGATGGGTCGGCGACTAGGTCACCTATGTTAGAGTATATTGACTTAGGAGTCAAGTGAGAATACTTGATCATAGGTCATACTCATCGTTAAGCTCAAAATGGGGTTGCCATTTTTCCTTTAAGCTCTTGATGTATTCACATCTTGTTGAGTTGCTTTAGCTCATGTCTTTGAGTAGAGCTTCTCTAAGATGTGAGAACTTACATTGGTATTTGGTGAAGTCCATCATGTAGTTGAACTAGAAGTGGATGCTCATGAATTTAAGTTTGGAGCTATCCTATCATTTGTAGTTCATCTTCCTACATGGGTTAGATTTGCGAGGAACAACATGTGTACCCAAAATGACAAGAATGAAGCATAACTTAAATGTTGTCAAAGGATATGTTTAGGTTGTCTTGTTCCTTGTTACTCCATCAATTGTTGATACTTGGGTTATACAAGATTGCTCTAGATAAGAGTGAGATGCAATCTTATGACAAGAAGCTTGTCCAAGTACCTACAAGGGTTAGATACCATACAAGGGAGCAAAATGTCCAGGATATAAAATGATCATAAAGGATATCTTGGGTTAGTCAAGAATGCTCATGCCCTTGTATGCATCCTCATGAACCTCTAGTTCACGTTTGAAGCATCAATGATGTTCAATTCACTTCTCAAGTGACAAAACACTTTCTCATCAAGTGGTTTGGTAAAGATGTCCGCCAATTGTTTGTCTGTACGAACATGTTTAAGGTCAATATCTCCTTTCTCAACATGATCTCGAATGAAATGGTGACGAACCTCAATATGCTTAGTTCGAGAATGTTGCACGGGATTGTGTGCAATCTTAATAGCACTCTCATTGTCACAAAGTAATGGTACATGTCTCACATGCACACCATAATCTTTAAGAGTCTGTGTCATCTATAGTAATTGAGCACAACATGATCCCGCGGCAATGTATTCCGCTTCGGCAGTAGATAGAGATACGGAATTTTGTTTCTTGGAGGACCAAGACACAAGAGATCTACCAAGAAATTGACACGTACCCGAAGTGGATTTTCTGTCAACCTTGTCTCCGGCATAGTCTGAATCGGAGTAGCCAACAAGATTGAAAGAAGATCCTTTGGGATACCATATGCCAAAGTTTGGTGTATGTATCAAGTATCTCACAATTCTTTTCACCGCCTTAAGGTGACACTCTTTTGGTGCCGCTTGGTATCGTGCACACATGCACACACTTAGCATAATGTCAGGACGAGAGGCACATAGATATAGTAATGAACCAATCATAGATCGATAAACCTTTTGATCAACTGGTTTGCCATCCTTGGTCAAGTCAAGATGTCCACTCGTGGGCATGGGAGTTTTCATACCTTTACTCTCTTGCATGTTGAACTTTTTGAATAAGTCCTTAGTATACTTTGTTTGAGAGACAAAGGTACCTTCCCTAGTTTGCTTGATTTGCAAACCAAGAAAGAATTTGAGTTCACTCATCATAGACATCTCAAACTTCTCCGACATCAACCTTCCAAACTTTTCACTAAAAGAGGGGTTAGTAGATCCAAAGATAATATCATCAACATAAATTTGGCATACAAATAATTCTCCATTAACCCTCTTAGTGAACAAAGTTGAATCAATCTTCCCAATTTCAAAACCTTTTTCAAGAAGAAATTTTGTCAAGCATTTGTACCAAGCTCTAGGGGCTTGCTTGAGACCATAAAGAGCTTTACGAAGTTTGTACACATGATTAGGTTTCTTGGGATTCTCAAAGCCGGGAGGTTGTTTAACATACACTTCCTCCTCAATTTCACCATTTAAGAAGGCACTTTTAATATCCATTTGGTAAAGAGTGATATCATGGTGATTGGCATAAGCAAGTAAAATGCGAATGGATTCAAGTCTTGCAACGGGGGCATAGGTCTCACCATAGTCCATACCTTCGACTTGTGTGTAACCTTGTGCTACGAGACGAGCCTTGTTGCGTACAACTTGTCCATCTTCATCTTGCTTGTTCCGAAACACCCATTTGGTTCCAATGATGTTTTGCTCTTCCTTAGGCTTCTCAACCAATGTCCAAACTTGGTTCCTCTCAAAGTTGTGTAGCTCCTCGTGCATTGCATTCACCCAATCGGGGTCCTTGAGAGCATCTTCTACCTTTAAGGGTTCAACACTAGAGATAAATGAGTAATGCTCACAAAAGTTAGCTAAACAAGATTTAGAGCGAGTGATTCTCCCGGTTTGGATATCTCCAAGTATTTGTTCGACGGGATGATCCTTGTCGATTCTTGCTCTAACTCGAGGTAGCTTTTTCTTGGGTTGTGGTGAGGCTTCCTCATCATCGTCATCTTCTTCGTCTTCATTGGTGTTGTCGTTGTCTGTTTGTGGAGGTGGTGAAGGAGGTTGAGGTGGATCATCTTGTTGCACTTCCTCATTCCCATCGTCTTGACGTGTTCCACTTGTGGATGCCTCCATATCAACTTGTCGTTCACCTTGATGTGAAGTTGGGGCTTCCACTTGAATAGACGAGGTACTCTCCTTTACTTCCACGAGGCGAATCTTGCCAATGGGCAAGTCTTGGATTGCTTCTGATGGTTCTTTATCTCCTGCATCAAGTGGCAATTGCTCGACTTGCGAGCCGTTAGTCTCATCAAACTTCACATCTACCGTCTCTTCAACTTTTCGAGTGAAGTTCTTGTAGACACGGTAAGTGTGAGAGTTCGATCCATAACCAAGTAGGAAACCTTCATGAGATTTAGGAGCAAATTTTGAACGACGATGCTTATCAAGAATGTAACATTTTGAGCCAAATACTCGAAAGTATCCAACTTGTGGTTTGTTACCGGTGAGCAGTTCATACGCCGTTTTACCAAGAAGCTTGTGAAGATAGAGTCGGTTTGTTGCATGACAAGCTGTTTCAACCGCTTCTGCCCAAAAATGTCTTGGCGTTTTGTATTCATCAAGCATTGTTCTTGCCATCTCAATAAGTGTACAGTTCTTCCTCTCAACAACTCCATTTTGTTGAGGTGTGTACGTAGCCGAGAACTCATGTGAAATACCCTCCTCATCAAGAAAGGTGTCCACATTGGCGTTCTTGAACTCCGTTCCGTTGTCACTCCGAACCTTCTTGATCTTAACTTCAAATTGATTTTGAGCTTTTCTTGCGAAGTTTTTGAAGATCTTTTGTACCTGCGATTTGTCATCAAGAAAGAACACCCACGTAAATCTGGAAAAATCATCAACAATGACTAAGCCGAAAGAGTTACCACCAAGACTCTTATAGGCGTTGGGACCAAACAGATCCATATGAAGTAGCTCGAGTGGTCTCCTCGTGGTCATAATGTTCTTTACGGGATGGCTTCCTCCAACTTGTTTTCCTGCTTGGCAAGCACTACAAAGTCGATCTTTGTCAAATATAACATCTTTTACTCCAAGAATGTGATCTCCTTTAACAAGTTTATCTAGGTTACGCATACCAACATGTCCAAGTCTTCTATGCCATAACCAACCTTTAGAAGATTTTACAATTAAACATGTACGAGGTTGGGCTCTCTTAGTGAAGTTAACAATGTAAAGATCACCTCTACGAATGCCGGTAAAGACTATATTATGATTATCTTGGCGAAACACTTGGCAATCTACTTTGGTAAATAGAACATTAAAGCCAAAATCAGCTAGTCTAGATACGGAAAGAAGATTGTAACCAAGAGATTCAACAAGCATAACATTTTGTATGGAGCTATCATTGGATATGGCCACCTTACCAAGGCCAAGTACCTTACCCTTGGAGTTGTCTCCAAAAGTCACATACTTGCGTGGACCATCATTTTTAGTAAGCTCACGAAACATGTCTCTATCTCCGGTCATGTGATCGGTACATCCACTATCAAGAATCCACTCTTTTCCTCCGGCCATATAATCTCAAAGATTAGCCATAAGACTGAGATTCCTCATGGTCTTCTCAAATTCAATATCAAAGTCTTCGTCTTCATCATAATAGCCGCGCTCAACATCATCATCATGCATGTGATTAACAGATTTATTAGTTTCATGATCATGACAATGTTCAAGTTCATGAATTCTAACAGTTTCCATGATAATATTGCTAATAGTTCTAACATCTCCTTTGGCACGCATGAGATCACGAAGCTTAAACAAGCAATGATCAAACTTAGGATCATTAGGACTTATTTTGTGAAAAACAACAGCCTTATGAAGAATCTTATCAAGACTCTTTAGAGAATAATCGGGATATCGCTTTTCTAAATCATGCCATAGAGTATAAGCACATGCAAAGTTTCGCATACAACCAAGCACGATCTTAGGTAATCCTCTAATGATAAGATTGACGGTTCTAAGATTACGAAGCATGTCAATTTCCTCTTCATGAGTAGGATGCAAGGGATCAATAGGGGGCACATAAGGATTATTAATATACTTGCTCAAGTTAAACTCATCAAAGATATCAAGCATTTCATCCCTCCAAAAGTTGTAATCCTCCCCATTGAGAATAGGCACTCTACGTCTAATACTCCCGAACGTAGACATATCCATCTCCCTCCAATGGTGATGAAACCAAAGCAATGGAGACCAAAGCTCTGATACCAATTGTAGGATCGAGGAGATAGGTCTAGAGGGGGGGTGAATAGACTCCTAACTAGCCAAATTAGCAGTTTTTAATTTCTCTTGGAACTTAGGCAGATTTTGGCACAAGTTAAGATCACTCCAATACTTTCTACACATGCATACCTAGAGATTAAGCAGCGGAAATAGTAAAGCATGCAATAGTACGGAAAGTAAAGGGGTAGAGTATGGAAGATCAAACGCAATGAAGACACGGTGGATTTTTGGCGTGGTTCCGATAGGTGGTGCTATCGTACGTCCACGTTGATGGAGGCTTCAACCCACGAAGGGTAACGGCTGCGCGAGTCCACGGAGGGCTCCACCCACGAAGGGTCCACGAAGAAGCAACCTTGCCTATTCCACCATGGCTTACGTCCACGAAGGACTAGCCTCACTCGGGGTAGATCTTCACGAAGTAGGCGATCTCCTTGCCCTTACAAACTTCTTGGTTCAACTCCACATCTGGTTGGAGGCTCCCAAGCGACACCTAACCAATCTAGGAGACACCACTCTCCAAAAGGTAATAGACGGTGTGTTGTTGATGAACTCCTTGCTCTTGTGCTTCAAATGATAGTCTTCCCAGCACTCAATCACTCCTCACAGATTTGGCTATGGTGGAAGAAGGATTTGAGTGGAAAGCAACTTGGGAAAGGCTAGAGATCAATGTTCAAATGGTAGGAATGGAATATCTTGATCTCAACACATGAGTACGTAGTTCTCTCTCAGAAAATGTATGGTGGAAGTGTAGGCACGTTCTGATGGCTCTCCTTACTGAGAAGGATGGGGTGGAGGGGTATATATAGCCTCCACACAAAATCCAACCGTTACACACTTTTGACCCAACTCGGTGGCACCGAAACAATCATCTTGGTAGCACCGAACTGTGTAAAAGATATGAACTTTAGGAATCTCTGTGGGACCGATACGAACAACTCGGATGGACCGAAGTGCAATGGCTTAGGGAAATCCTCATCTCGGTGGCACCGATTGCATCAACTCGGTAGGACCGAAGCGAAGCAATAAGGCAACAGAGACTTGGCAAGCCATCTCGGTGAGACCGATTTGCAAACTCGGTGAGACCGAAGTAAATGCAAACGATTACAGAGAGTTAGCAAGGCCATCTCGGTGGGACCGAGATCCATTTCGGTGGATCCGATTTGTTAGGGTTTGGCAGTGGCTAAGTCTTGGATGAACTCGGTGGGGCCGGATTGGAATTTCGGTGGGGCCGAGTTGGACTATAGGTTTAGGACATATTTGGGTAGAGATAGTGGTTGAGGGTTTAGGAATACTATCACTAAGCACTTGAGCAAAAAGACCATTAAGCAACACCTCATCCCCTTTTAATAGTATTGGCTTTCCTATGGACTCAATGTGATCTTGGATCACTAAACCAAAAATGTAGAGTCTTGATCTTTGCCAATTCTTGTCCTTAGCATTTTGAGGGAGTTCCACGTCCTCTTGTCCATGCCACGCCATTGTTGAACTTGTCTGAAATTCACTAGATAAAAGCATTAGTCCAACAATATGTATGTTGACATAAATTACCAAAACCACCAAGGGAGCAAATGTGCTTTCAGGCGAAGTACCGGAAAAGGCCTCCAGATGGGATCTCTCGAGAACTGAAGCTTGCAGCGGCAGAAAAGGTATTTCATGGACTCCTCTGTTGGTTTCCCAATTTTAGAGAATTTATAGTGGTGGAATTAGGTTAAAAGGGGCAAAGGTGGCCCCACGAGGCACCAGGGCGCGCACCCCCCGGGGCGCGCCCTAGTGGCTCGTGGCCACCTCCTCTGGCTTCTGGCCCTGTCCCAAAGCTTCTAGTGTCTCTTATGTCCAGAAAAAAATGTCCAAAAAGTTTCGTGGCATTTGGACTTCGTTTGGTACTGATATTCTGGAAAACCAAAAATAGGCAAAAAACAACAACTGGCACTAGGCACTTAGTTAATAGGTTAGTCCCAAAAAATGATATATAATTGCTATAAATGTATATAAAAACATCCAAGATTGATAATATAATAGCATGGAACAATCAAAAATTATAGATACGTTGGAGACGTATCAGCATCCCCAAGCTTAATTCCTGCTCGTCCTCGAGTAGGTAAATGATAAAAACAGAATTTTTGATGTGGAATCCTACCTATCATATTCATCATATATTCTTTTCTTTTGTAGCATGGACATTTGGACTTGAATGATTCAAAGCAATAGTCTATAATTTGACATGAAGACATAAATACTCAAGCATACTAACAAGCAACCATGTCTTTCAAAATTTCAATGCTAAAGAAAGTTATCCCTAGCCCATTATGCTCAATCATTGATCCATCCATGAAACACACTCAATATTAGCTACACACAATGCAAAAGTATGACAATAGTACTCTCTAGTTGGTGCATTATAAGAGAAGATGGAGACTCAAAATAAAAATAAAAATTGCATAAAAGTAAATAGATAGGCCCTTCGCAGAGGGAAGCAGAGATTTGCAAATGTGCCAGAGCTCAAAGCTTAAATTAGAGAGATAAAATTATTTTGAGAGGCATGCTTTTCCTGTCAGCAAAAACGACCGAGAATTCCCAATATCTTCCATGCTAGACACATCATAGGCGGTTCCCAAACAGAAAGTAAAGTTTATTTCCTTTCCACCATTCTTTCACAATCCATGGCTAGCTGTATCCACGGGTGCCCTCCATACCAACACTTTCCAAGGAATTTTGTTGTTATTAATTTTTGATTTCATTGTGGGACTAGGCATCCCTATTACCAGCCACTCTCTCGTGCAATGACAAGTGAATAAACACTCATCGTGAGAATAACACACCTAGCATGGAAAATATTGGCCACCCCCTGCCACTTCATGAGCGGTACGGGCACACAAAACGGAATATTATTTTGAAAATTAGAGTTGGCACATGCAAATTTACTTGGAACGGCATGGAAATACCGCATATAGGTAGATATGGTGGACTCATTTGGCACAACTTGGGTTTAAGGAGTTTGGATGCACAAGCAGTATTTCCGCTTAGTACAAATGAAGGCTAGCAAATAGATTGAGAAGCAACCAACAAAAAAGCGAAAACGATCATAAACATGCATTGAACATAACTAACACCGAATAATGCACCATAAGTAGGATATAATTTCTTTGCATAACTATTGACTTAATGTGTATGCATAGGGAATCACAAACCTTAATACTAATATTCTTACTAAATCACAATTACTCACTAACATGACTCACATATTATCATCTCCATATCGCAAAACTATTGCAAGGAATCACACTTATCATATCCAATGATCTATATGAAAGTTTTTATTATATCCCTCTTGAATATTCATCACTTTGGGATCAAATTCATATCTTGTGCAAATTACCATTGCTATTATCAACTCGCAAAAAGATATAAGTGAAGCATGAGAGTGCAAATATTTCTTCAAATTTTTAATCTTATCAACTCTCAAAATAATATAAGTGAAGCATGAGAGTTCAAATATTTCTTCAAAATATAGCCACCACCATGCTCAAAAAGATTTAAGTGAAGCACTAGAGCAACTGCCTAGCTCAAAAAATTTAAGTGAAGCACATAGAGTATTCTAAAAATCATGATAAACATGTGGCTCTCTCAAATAGGTGTGTCCAGCAAAGATGATTGTGACAAACTAAAAAGCAAACAAAGCAAAGGCTCATATAATACACGACGCTCCAAGCAAAACACATATCATGTGACGAATAAAAATACAGCTCCAAGTAAAATTACTGATGGTTGGTAGAAGAAAGAGGGGATGCCTTCCGGGGCATCCCCAAGCTTAGACACTTGAGTCTTCCTTGAATATTACCTTGGGGTGCCTTGGGCATCCCCAAGCTTAGGCTCTTGCCACTCCTTATTCCTTCATCCATCGTGATCTCACCCAAAACTTGAAAACTTCAATCACACAAAACTCAACAAAACCTTCGTGAGATCCGTTAGTATAACAAAATAAATCACCACTTTAAGTACTGTTGCAAACCCATTCATATTTTATTTTTGCATTATACCTACTGTATTCTAACTTCTCCATGGCTTATACCCCCGATACATCCATAGTTTCATCAAAACAAGCAAGCAATGCATCAAAAACAGAATCTGTCAAAAACAAAACAGTCTGTAGAGATCTATTTAAAAGCCATACTTCTGTAACTCCAAAAATTCTAAAAAATTAGGACAACGTGGGAAATTCATATACCAATACTATGTAAAAATTTCAGATTTTTCTGATGCTCCAGTACATAACTAAAATTCCAGCACTGGACGCAAAACTTTCTGTTTTCCAAACAGCATCAATTATACTATCTTCCAAATCATCCCAAAGGCTTTACTTGGCACAAACACTAATTAAAACACAAAAAACACAATCATAACAGTAGAATAATTGTGAAAACACACAAGAATTTATTTTATTCATTGGGTTGTCTCCAACAAGCTCTTTCTTTATAGCCATTAAGATAGGCTTGGGATTTCAATGATGCTCTCATGAAAGATAATAAATGAAACACAAGAGAGCATCATGTAGCATGTGAAAAACACATTTAAGTCTAACATACTTCCTATGCATAGGCATTTTATAGGCAAACAAATTATCTAGACAAGCAAAACCTAGCATATGCAAGGAAGAGGAAAGAAACAATAACAATCTCAACATGAAGAGAGGTAATTTAGTAACATGAAAATTTCCACAACCATATTTTCCTCTCTCATAATAATTACATGTAGGATCATATTCAAATTAAATGATATAGCTATCATAAACAATATTCCCTTTACGATCCACATGCATAAATTTTTTATAATCTTCCAAAATAGTGGGATTATCATCAACGAAAGTCATGATCTCTCCAAACCCACTTTTATCAAAAATTTCATAAGATTGAACATTCTCCAAATATGTGGGATTATTTTTACCTAGAGTTGACACTCTACCAAATCCACTTTCAATATTATTGCAAGCATTATTATCAATATCATATTCATCATGATGCTTAAATAAATTTTCAAGATCATAAAAATCATTATCACCCCAATCATGATCATTGCAATGAGTAGTAGACATAACAAAATTATCATCCCCAAGCTTGTAGCTTTGCATATCATTAGCACAATAGACATTAGTAGAATTTATAATAGCATCATTGCAATCATGCTTTTCATTCAAGGAGCTATTAAGTATGGGAACAATAGCAATAATTTCATTTTTAACATAAGGAACTATAGCAAGTTCATTTTCTTAAGCATAATTAATATTGGCATCATGGCCACAAGAATAGCAAGCATCACGTTCATCAAGAGGGGATATTTCAACGAAATCATAATTATCTATAGATTCATGCATATCATTATTCTCTTCCAAAGCAGCAGGCATTCTCTCAATAAATTCTTTAACATAGGCATTAAAAGCATAGTTTTCATAGCAATATTTAAGTATGTCAAAATTTTCAGATTTGTAGAGAGTAACATCATACTTTTCAATCAAAGAAGCAACTTCATAAGCACCCTTAAAAGCAACAAATTCTTCAATTTGTTCGATATCATAGTAACTATAAACACCCTTGGCATAAGAAGATAAGATTTCATTATCATTAAACTCACATAGGTAGGGAAGGTGTTTTTTAGGGTTCTTAGAGCAACAAGTAAAATCATAAATTTCACATAGATTCCAAGCATAGCATAGCAAACAATTTATTTGACGCCATAAGAGTCTCCCTTTTTCAGACAAATGGTGATGCACAAAATGAGCATGCTCCTTTAAAGATTTTCCCTCAACTAAACTAGTTGGGGTTTCAGCACGAGCACAAATGGATCGAAGATGATCCAAGTAGAAAACTTTAAGTGGATCCATAGTATCTTATATTTTTGCTTTTAGTTTCTGTTCTTGCGTGTTCGACATGAAGGCAATAAAAGTAAGCAAGCAAGTAAAAATATTTTTGTGTTTTTGCGATTTTTTTTTAGAAGTGGGGGAGATGAAAACGAGAGGCAAAGGCAAATAAAATAAATGCAAGGAGATGAAAGTTTTATGCGTAGGTACTTGATAGATGTTGATGATGTCTCCCCGGCAACGGCGCCAGAAATTTTCCTGCTACTTGTGAGCTGCGTTGGTAATTCCCTAAAGGGGAAGGAAGATGCAGTACAGTAGAGATAAGTATTTCCCTCAGTTATGAAACCAAGGTTATCAATCCAGTAGGAGAATCACGCAACACCTCGTTAGCAGTACCTGCACACAAAACAACAAATCCTTGCACCCAACGCAAACAAGGGGTTGTCAATCCCTCGGCGGTTAATTGCAAGATTAAATTGTATGTGATAGATAGATAGATTAAACTAAAATATAAAATAAAATAAATAAAGTAAAGGTGCGGCAAGGTATTTTTAGGATTTTTAATATATGATAGAAGTAGACCCGGGGGCCATAGTTTTCACTAGAGGCTTCTCTCATGAAAATAGCATACGGTGGGTAAACAAATTACTGTTGGGCAATTGATAGAAAAGCAAATAATCATGACGATATCCAAGGCAATGATCATGTATATAGGCATCACGTCCGAGACAAGTAGACCGACTCCTGCCTGCATCTACTACTATTACTCCACACATCGACCGCTATCCAGCATGCATCTCGTGTATTAAGTCCATAAAGAACGGAGTAACGCCTTAAGCAAGATGACATGATGTAGACAAAGTAAACTCACTCATGAATAAACCCCATCTTTTTACCCTTAATAGCAACGATACATACGTGTCATGTCCCTTTCTGTCACTGGGATTGAGCACCGCAAGATCGAACCCATTACAAAGCACCTCTCCCATTGCAAGATAAATCAATCTAGTTGGCCAAACCAAATCAATAGATCGGAGAGAAATACGAAGCTATAATAATCATGCATAAAAGAGTTCAGAGAAGACTCAAATAATATTCATGGATAATCTGATCATAAACTCACAATTCATCGGATCCCAACAAACACACCGCACAAAGTGATTACATCGGATAGAACTCCAAGAACATCGAGGAGAACATTGTATCGAAGATCAAAAAGAGAGAAGAAGCCATCTAGCTACTAACTATGGACCCGAAGGTCTGTGGTAAACTACTCACGCATCATCGGAAGGGCAGCAAGGTTGATGTAGAGCCCCTCCGTGATCGATTCCCCCCTCCGGCGGAGTACCGAAAAAGGCCTCCAGATGGGATCTCTCGAGAACAGAAGCTTGCGGCGGCGGAAAAAGTATTTTGTGGACTCCTCTGTTGGTTTCCCGATTTTAGAGAATTTATAGTGTTGGAATTAGGTCGAAAGGGGCAGAGGTGGGCCCACGAGGCACCAGGGCGCGCCACCCCCCCGGGGCGTGCCCTGGTGGCTCGTGGCCACCTTCTCTGGCTTCTGGCCCTCTCCCGAGCTTCTAGTGTCTCTTATGTCCAGAAAAAAATCTCCAAAAAGTTTCGTGGCATTTGGACTTCGTTTGGTACTGATATTCTGGAAAACCAAAAACAGGCAAAAAACAGCAACTGGCACTGGGCACTAAGTTAATAGGTTAGTCCCCAAAAATGATATATAATTGCTGTAAATGTATATAAAAACATCCAAGATTGATAATATAATAGCATGGAACAATCAAAATTATAGATAAGTTGGAGATGTATCAGTTCCCCCCTCCCATCCCCATCTTTTCCCCATTCGAAAACCGAGGCCGCCAAAACCTCACTCCACGAGCCGTGAAACCCCACCCTCCTCCGTCCGCCCCCACCGCCGCCCAGCCGGAGCCTCTTCCCTGACGACGTCGTCCACCGCAATAGCTCGACGTCCCTCATCCACTGCACCGGATGAGGATCCGTCGTCAATCTTGTCGTCCCGCCGGTTCAGCCGCCCCGTCCTCCACCTCCAAGGAGCTGCTCCCACGATCGCCTTGTCTATCGCGGTTGCTCCATCCCCACAGCGCCGCCTTAACCTGCCCCACCGGAACCGCATCATCCTCACCGACTCCTCGGATGAAGCCGAGGCCTACTCGGTGCCACCAAAGAGGTTGTACACTCATCGCATCTTCTCCTTCACTCGACCTCACGTCGCTCCCGCTACTCGATCCTGCTCTGCCATGGCGCGGCTCCCTCGACGCCGGCTCCGCCAGCGACATCCTCCACGGCGGATCTCCCCCATTGCGAGGCTCCCTCGGCGGCGGCGGCCATACCAGCCGGAGCTGCTGCTGCTGCTGCTCTGGCTCTCGCTCGCGCTGCTGCTATGCTCTTGCTCTCGCTCGCGCTGCTGATGCTGGTACACGGACTGCTGCAGCTACACGAGTTGCTGCTCTGGCTCTCATTCACGCTGCTGCTCTGGCTGTTATCTGCTAGTGCGTTCCCTGTTGAGCGACTGCTGATTTAGATCACTGCTTCTCTGTTACCAGTGCTCGAGCGGCCTAAACTACCAACGAAGTGCTTGTCTGCTACTAGTGCATTCAGTTTCGACAGTAAAATTCAGTTTCGACAGTAACAGTCAGTTTCGACAGTAAAATTCAGTTTCGACAGTTAAGTTTAGAGTCAACAGTTTTTGCATCGTCTGTTGGAGTTGGTTGTCTTTTGGTGATGTAAATTTTACAGCTATCACTTTTTGGTGATGTATTTTACATCATCTGTCGGAGTTGGTTGTCTTTAGAATCCCACTTCAGATTAACGATGTCCGTCTTGTACTGCTTTAGCCTCGAAGTCGTACAGCTCGCCGGAGCTGCTCCAACGACGTAGCCATCCATCACAACAAAGCAGTACCCTCGACACCGTCTACAGACGCCTCAGATCTTCTTCCCCAGCTCCGACAGCCACCTCCGCCGCAACATCTTCAGCGACCGACCCAATGATGCTGAGGTCAACACGGCTACTCCAAAGAGGTTGTACATTTGTCGCATCACTTTTTACTATACATTCATGTCGACCCCTTAGGGCTATTTTGGTTCAAAGGAAAAAGTGAAGGAAAAACATAGCAATAGGAAATTTTCCTATGGTACTCTACTATTCAATTATTCCTGCATTTGGTTGAAAGGAATGGAGCAAAACAAAACTGAAGTATTTTTTCTTTCATGTCTGTTTCAAAGGAAAAACACAGAAATTTTAACATCCACCTGGACCTACTTATCAAAATCCTATGCATGAAAAGAAGACTAAGTGCATTAGTGGCATAATAACATTCTAACTGTACACATTTGCAGGTGGTTTGACTTTAATTTGGCCATGTTTCTTTGCATTCCTGTGCTCTTCCTGCAAGCCAAAGGAGCCCTTACAGAATTACTTCATTTACAGATAGGTCTCGAGGAAAACTTTGTGTGGTTTGTCCTGCTCCTGCCGGGCCGTCGTCCACCTCACCTGAGCTGCTCCATCGACAGAAGCGTCCACCATACTAGACATCACGACTCCTTACCGTCTTTCGCCGCCTCAAATCTCCTTCACCGCCACCGGCAGCCACCGCAACTGCATCACCATCATCGACTCAGCAGACGAACCTGAGGAGTACATGGGTCCGCAAGAGAGGTCGCACTCTTTTGTTTCTGCTTACTTTATGCATTGCTTAATATTACCTGCTAGTTTAACATCCCGTTCATCTCTTAGACTCCAAGTCAGGTCCAAATTAATGTTCAAACTTGAATTTTAAAATGCTTGTGGGGCACATATTGTTGGAAATATGCCCTAGAGGCAATAATAAATTAGTTATGATCATATTTCTCCGTTCATGATAATAGTTTATTATTCATGCTAGAATTGTATTGACTAGAAACTAAATACATGTGTGGATAATAGACAAATACTATGTCCCTAGTATGCCTCTACTAGACTAGCTCGTTGATCAAAAGATGGTCAAGGTTTCCTGACCATGGACATGAGTTGTCATTTGATAACGGGATCACATCATTAGGAGAATGATGTGATGGACTTGACCCAACCGTCAGCATAGCATATGATCGTTCAGTTTAATGCTATTGCTTTCACTATGTCAAATACACGTTCCTCTGACCATGAGATCATGCAACTCCCGGATACCGTAGGAATACTTTGGGTGTATCAAACGTCACAACGTAACTGGGTGATTATAAAGGTGCACTACAGGTATCTCCGAAAGTGTTTGTTGAGTTGGCATGGATCAAGATTGGGATTTGTCACTCCGACTATCGGAGAGGTATCTCTGGGCCCTCTCGGTAATACAGCATCACAGAAGCCTTGCAAGCACCGTGACTAAAGAGTTAGTTGCAAGATGATGTATTACGGAACGAGTAAAGAGACTTGCCAGTAACGAGGTTGAACTAGGTATTGGATACCGACGATCGAATCTCGGGCAAGTAACATACCGCCGGACAAAGGGAACAACGTATGTTGTCATATGAGGTTCACCGATAAAGATCTTCGTGGAATATGTAGGAACCAATATGAGCATCCAGGTTCCGCTGTTGGTTATTGACCGGAGAGTCGTCTCGGTCATGTCTACATCATTCCCGAACGCGTAGGGTCTGCACACTTAAGGTTCGATGACGATTTAGTATTATATGAGTTATGTGATTGGTGGCCGAAGTTTGTTCGGAGTCCCGGCTGAGATCACGGACATGACGATGAGTCTCGAAATGGTCGAGAGGTAAAGATTCATATATTGGAAGGCTATATTCGGACGTCGGAAAGGTTTCGAGTGATTCGGGTATTTTTCGGAGTACCGGGGAGTTACGGGAATTCACCGGGAGAAGTAATGGGCCTTATTGGGCCATACGGGAAAAGGAGAGGTAGGCCACGTGAGGAGGCGCGCGCCCCCCCTTGCCCAAACCGAATTGGACTAGGGGAGGGGGCGCAGCCCCCTCTTTCCTTTCCCTCTCCCTTCCCCCTTTCCTACTCCGTATGGGAGGTGGAATCCTACTAGGACTAAGGAGTCCTAGTAGGACTCCCCACACTTAGCGCACCCCTAGGGGGCCGGCCTCCTCCCTCCCTCCTTTATATACGGAGGAGGGGCACCCCTTGGAGACACACAATTGTCCCATAGCCGTGTGCGGTACCCCGATCTCCGTTTTCCACCTCGGTCATATTTTCGGAGAGCTTAGGCGAAGCCCTGCCGGAATCACTTCACCGTCACCGTCGCCACGCCGTCGTGCTGACGGAACTCATCTACTACCTCGACGTCTTGCTGGATCAAGAAGGCGAGGAACGTCACCGAGCTGCACGTGTGTAGAAGTCGGAGGTGCCGTACGTTCGGTACTCGATCGGTGGAGCTCGAAGGATTGTTCGACTACATCAACCGCGTTGTGAGACGCTTCCGCTAACGGTCTACGAGGGTACGTAGACACACTCTCCCCTCTCGTAGCGATGCATCTCCATGGATAGATCTTGCGTGAGCGTAGGAATTTTTTTGAAATTCATGCTCCGTTCCCCAACAGTGGTATCAGAGCCAGGTTTATGCGTAGATGTGTTTTGCACGAGTAGAACACAAGTGAGTTGTGGGCGTGGGTGTATACATATTGCTTGCTGTTACTAGTTGTTACTTGATTCGGCGGTATTGTGAGATGAAGCGGCCCGGACCGACATTACGCGTACGCTTACGCGAGACAGGTTTCACCGCTACGTGCACTCGTTGCATAAAGGTGACTGGCGGGTGTCTGTCTCTCTCACTTTAGTTGAATCGGTTTCAATGAAGAGGGTTCTTTTAGAAGATCAAAAAGCAATCACTACACCACGTTGTGGTTTTGCGTAGGTAAGAACGGTTCTTGCAAACCCGTAGCAGCCACGTAAAACTTGCAACTACAAAGTAGAGGACATCTAACTTGTTTTTGCAGGGTATGCTGGTGATGTGATATGGCCAAGACATGATGTGATATAAGTTGTTGTATGAGATGATCATGTTTTGTAAATTATCAGGCAACCGGCAGGAGCCTTATGGTTGTCTCTTTATTGTATGCAATGCCAACGCTATGTAATTGCTTTACTTTACCGCTATGAGTTAGCAGTAGTAGTAGTAATAGCAATAATTGGCGAGACGACCACGACGCTATGATGGAGATCAAGGTGTCACGACACTACGATGGAGATCAAGGTGTCACGACGCTACGATGGAGATCAAGGTGTCAACCCGGTGACGATGGAGATCATGACGGTGCTTTGCTGATGGAGATCAAAAGCACAAGACGATGATGGCCATATCATGTCACATATATTGAATTGCATGTGATGTTAATCCTTTTATGCATCTTATTTTGCTTAGGACGACGGTAGCATTATAAGATGATCCCTTCACTAAATTTCAAGATAAGTGTTCTCCCCTAGTATGCACCGTTGCGAAGGTTCGACGCTTCTAAGCACCACGTGATGATCGGGTGTGATGGATTCTTTCGTTCGCATACAACGGGTGTAAGCCAGTTTTACACACGCAGAATACTTGGGTTAAACTTGACGAGCCTAGCATGTACAGACATGGCCTCGGAACACAAGAGACCGAAAAGGTCGAACATGAGTCATATAGTAGATATGATCAACATGAAAGATGTTCACCATTGATAACTAATCCACCTCACGTGATGATCAGACGTGGTTTAGTTGATGTGGATCATGTTACACTTAGACAACTTGAGGGATGTTAATCTAAGTGGGAGTTCTTAAGTAATTTGATTAATTGAACTTGAATTATCATGAACATAGTCTAAATAATCTTTGCAATTTTATGTTGTAGATCAATAGACCGCGCTGTAGTTCCCCTGTTTTTATTATGTTCCTAGAGAAAACGAAGTTGAAAGTTGATGGAAGCAACTATGCGGACTAGGTCCGTGATCTGAGGATTGTCCTCACTGCTGCACAGAAGGCTTATGTCCTTAATGCACCGCTCAGTGAAATACCCCTACGGCTTCGTCTGAGGACGTTATGAACGTCTGGCAGACAAGAAAAGATGACTACTCGATAGTTCAGTGCGCCATACTTTACGGCTTAGAACCGGAGCTCCAAATATGTTTTGAGCAACACGGAGCATATGAGATGTTCCAAGAGCTGAAAATTTGTTTTTCAAGCTCACACCCGGGTCGAGAGGTATGACACCTTCGACAAGTTCTATAGCTACAAGATGGAGGAGAACAGCTCCGTTAGTGAGCATGTACTCAGAATGTCTGAGTACTTCAAACACTTGAATCAAGTGGGAGTTAGACTTCCAAATAAAGTGGTGATTGATAGAGTTCTCCAGTCACTATCACTAAGCTACTGGATCTTCGTGATGAACTATAAACATGCAAGGGATAGAAGATCCTTAAGCTATTCGCGATGCTACAATCTGCGAATGTAGAAATCAAAAAAGGGAGCATCAAGTGTTGATGGTTAATAAGACCACTAGTTTCAAGAAGGGCAAGGGAAAGAAAAGGGAACTTCAAGAAGAACGGTAAAACAGTTGCCGCTCACGCGAAGAAACCCAAGGCTGAACCAAACCCGAGACTTAGTGCTCCCATTGCAAAGGGAAATGTCACAAGGAGCGGAACTTCCCCAAAGTAACTGGCAGATAATAAGACTGGCAATGTCAACAAAGATATTTGATATACATGTTATTGATGTGTACCTTACTAGTACTCGTAGGAGCACCTGGGTATTTGATACTTGTTCAGTTACTTGCAACTTGAAACATGGAGCTTCGGAATAAACGAGGGCTAGCTAAAGAACGAGGTGACGATGTGCATTGGAAGTGTCTCCAAGGTTGATGTGATCACCATCGCCACGCTCTCTCTACCTTCAGGATTAGTGATGAACCTAAATAATTGTTATTTGGTGCTTGCGTTAAGCATGAACATTATATCTGATAGTGTTTATTGCAAAACGGTTATTCAATTTCAAAGAATAATTGTTATTCTATTTGGATAATATCATTGATGATCATGCACTTAAAATGAAAGGTTTATTGAATCTTGATCGTAGTAATACATATGTTCATAACACGAATGCCAAAAGATAATGATAGTACCACATATTTGTGGCACTGCCGCTTAGGTCATATCAGTGTTAAACACATGAAGAAACTCCATGCAGATGGGTTTTTGGAATCTCTTGATTATGAATCATTTGAGACATGTGAACCGTGCCTTATTGGCAAGATGACTAAAACTTCGTTCTTCAGAACAATGGAGCGAGCAACCAACTTATTGGAAATAATACATACCGATGTATGCGGTCCGATGAGTGTTGAGGCGCGCGGTGGATATCGTTATGTTCTCACGTTCACAGATGATTTGAGTAGATATGGCTATGTATACTTGATGAAGCATAAATCTGAAACATTTGAAAAGTTCAAAGAATTTCAGAGTGAAGTAGAGAACCATCGTAACAAGAAAATAAAGTTCTTACGATCTGATCGTGGAGGAGAATATTTGAGTTACGAGTTTGGCAATCACTTAAGACAATGTGGAATTGTTTCACAGCTCACGCCACCTGGAACACCACAGCGTAATGGTGTGTCCGAACGTCGTAATCGTACTCTATTAGATATGGTGCGTTCTATGATGTCTCTTACCGATTTGCCACTATCATTTTGGGGTTATGCATTAATGACAGCTGCATTCACTTTAAATAGGGCACCGTCTAAATCCGTTGAGATGACACCGTATGAACTGTGGTTTGGCAAGAAACCTAAGCTGTCGTTTCTGAAAGTTTGGGGATGCAATGCTTATGTCAAAAGGCTTCAGCCAGATAAGCTCGAACCCAAAGCGGATAAGTGCGTCTTCATAGGATACCCAAAGGGGACCGTTGGGTACACCTTCTACCACAGATCTGAAGGCAAAGTATTCGTTGCTAAGAATGGATCCTTTCTAGAGAAGGAGTTTCTCTCGAAAGAAGTGAGTGGGAGGAAAGTAGAACTTGATGAGGTAATTGTACCTCCTCTGGATAGTAGTACGCCACAGAAAGAAATTTCTGTGACACCGACACAGACCAGAGAGGAAGTAGATGATGATGATCATGAAGCTTCGGATCAAGTTGCTACAGAACCTCGTAGGTCAACCAGGACACGCTCCGCACCAGATTGGTACGGCAATCCTGTCTTGGAGGTCATGTTGTTAGACAACGGTGAACCCACGAACTATGAAGAAACGATGGCGAGCCCGGATTCCGACAAATGGCTTGAGGCCATGAAATCCGAGATTAGATTCATGTATGAGAACAAAGTGTGGACTTTGGTAGACTTGCCCGATGAACGGCGAGCTATTAAAAATAAATGGATCTTTAAGAAGAAGACGGACGCTGATGGTAATGTCACCATCTATAAAGCACGACTTGTTGCTAAAGGTTATCGACAAGTTCAAGGAGTTGACTACGATGAGACTTTCTCACCCGTAGCGATGCTAAAGTCTGTCAGAATTATGTTAGCAATTGCCGCATTTTATGATTATGAAATCTGGCAAATGGACGTCAAAACGGCATTCCTTAATGGATTCCTTAAGGAAGAATTGTATATGATGCAGCCGGAAGGTTTTGTCGATCCTAAAGGCGCTAACAAAGTATGCAAGCTCCAGCGATCCATCTATGGACTGGTGCAAGCATCTCGGAGCTGGAATATTCGCTTTGATAAAGTGATCAAAGCGTTTGGGTTTATGCAAGTTTATGGAGAAACTTGTATTTACAACAAAGTGAGTGGGAGCTCTATAACATTTCTAATAAGTATATGTGATTGGAAATGATGTAGAATTTCTGGAAAGCATAAAGAATTAATTAAAAGGAGTTTTTCAATAAAAACCTGTTTTTGAGTTATCCACGGTTTGGGCATCGAGATCTATAGAGATAGATCAAGACACCTGATAAAAGATTTTCACACACCTTGATGAGATTTTGAAGAAGTTCAAAATGGATCAAGTCAAAAGAAATAAGTTCTTGGCTGGTGTGAAGTGGAGTAAGACTTGAAGATCTAGGTAAATGTTGTTTACATGTTAGGCATCAAAATCTATAGAGATAGATTGAGACGCCTCATATGACTTTCACAAAACATATACCTTGACAAGATTTTGAAGAAGTTCAAAATGGATCAGTCAAAGAAGGAGTTCTTGACTGTGGTGAAAGGTGTGAAGTTGAGTAAGACTCAAATCTCGACCACGGCAAAATAAATAGAATGGATGAAGGTTATCCCCTATGCCTCGGCCGTAGGTTCTATAAAGTATGCCAAGCTGTGTGCCTTGCCATGTGTCTGGCAAAAGAGGTACCAAAGTGATCCAGGAGTAGATCACTGGACAGCGATCAAATTATCCTTAAGATGACTAAGGAAGAATTTCTCAGGAATAGAGATGATAAAGAGTTCGTCGTAAGGGGTTACGTCGATGCAAGCTTTAAACACTGATCCGAAAGACTATGAGTCTCAGACCGGATAAGTATAGTGGGGAAATCTTTTGGAGTAGCTCCAAACAGAGTGTGGTAGCAGCATCTACATATAACATAGAGATTTGCCAAGAACACACGAATCTGAATATTGCAGGCCCGTTGACTAAAAACCTCTCTCACAAGCAAAACATGATCAGCTTTAGAACTGATTAAGTGTTAATTACATGGAGATGTAATCTAGATTATTGACTCTAGTGCAAGTGGGAGACTGTTGGAAATATGCCCTAGAGGCAATAATAATTTCGTTATTATCATATTTCCCCGTTCATGATAATAATTTATTATTCATGCTAGAATTGTATTGACCAGAAACTAAATACATGTGTGGATAATAGACAAATACTATGTCCCTAGTATGCCTCTACTAGACTAGCTCGTTGATCAAAAGATGGTCAAGGTTTCCTGACCATGGACATGAGTTGTCATTTGATAACGGGATCACATCATTAGGAGAATGATGTGATGGACTTGACCCAACCGTCAGCATAGCATATGATCGTTCAGTTTAATGCTATTGCTTTCACTATGTCAAATACACGTTCCTCTGACCATGAGATCATGCAACTCCCGGATACCGTAGGAATACTTTGGGTGTATCAAACGTCACAACGTAACTGGGTGATTATAAAGGTGCACTACAGGTATCTCCGAAAGTGTTTGTTGAGTTGGCATGGATCAAGATTGGGATTTGTCACTCCGACTATCGGAGAGGTATCTCTGGGCCCTCTCGGTAATACAGCATCACAGAAGCCTTGCAAGCACCGTGACTAAAGAGTTAGTTGCAAGATGATGTATTACGGAACGAGTAAAGAGACTTGCCAGTAACGAGATTGAACTAGGTATTGGATACCGACGATCGAATCTCGGGCAAGTAACATACCGCCGGACAAAGGGAACAACATATGTTGTCATATGAGGTTCACCGATAAAGATCTTCGTGGAATATGTAGGAACCAATATGAGCATCCAGGTTCCGCTGTTGGTTATTGACCGGAGAGTCGTCTCGGTCATGTCTACATCATTCCCGAACCCGTAGGGTCCGCACACTTAAGGTTCGATGACGATTTAGTATTATATGAGTTATGTGATTGGTGGCCGAAGTTTGTTCGGAGTCCCGGATGAGATCACGGACATGACGAGGAGTCTCGAAATGGTCGAGAGGTAAAGATTCATATATTGGAAGGCTATATTCGGACGTCGGAAAGGTTCCGAGTGATTCGGATATTTTTCGGAGTACCGGGGAGTTACGGGAATTCACCGGGAGAAGTAATGGGCCTTATTGGGCCATACGGGAAAAGGAGAGGCAGGGCACGTGAGGAGGCGCGCCCCCCCCCCCCCCCCCCTTGCCCAAACCGAATTGGACTAGGGGAGGGGGCGCAGCCCCCTCTTTCCTTTCCCTCTCCCTTCCCCCTTTCCTACTCCGTATGGGAGGTGGAATCCTACTAGGACTAAGGAGTCCTAGTAGGACTCCCCACACTTGGCGCACCCCTAGGGGGCTGGCCTCCTCCCTTCCTCCTTTATATACGGAGGAGGGGCACCCCTTGGAGACACACAATTGTCCCATAGCCGTGTGCGGTGCCCCGATCTCCGTTTTCCACCTCGGTCATATTTTCGGAGAGTTTAGGCGAAGCCCTGCCGGAATCACTTCACCGTCACCGTCGCCACGCCGTCGTGCTGACGGAACTCATCTACTACCTCGAAGTCTTGCTGGATCAAGAAGGCGAGGAACGTCACCGAGCTGCACGTGTGTAGAACTCGGAGGTGCCGTACGTTCGGTACTCGATCGGTGGAGCTCGAAGGATTGTTCGACTACATCAACCGCGTTGTGAGACGCTTCCGCTAACGGTCTACGAGGGTACATAGACACACTCTCCCCTCTCGTAGCGATGCATCTCCATGGATAGATCTTGCGTGAGCGTAGGAAATTTTTTGAAATTCATGCTCCGTTCCCCAACACATATCGAGGCAGCAATGAATAGTATATCGATCTACTATCTGTTTCATCTAGGGTAGCTACTATGTCGTTCATCTTGGGTGGGAAACAAATAGTAAAGCAGCCATCATCTGTCTTTTTATTAAATTCAGCTATCATTATTTTTGGATCTATCCACTGGTTGTTACCATCACTCTAGATTTCTGCATGCTCTCCTTACTTAATCTCACTATATATTTTTCGTATGCATGTCAGTTATTGTACACAGTCATGCTGAACATGTAGAGAAAAAGAGAAGAGTCTTGCGCGGCAATACAATGTCATGCAGACATCGCTCCATGGTGGGTGCAATGGCAACCCCACCCCCTCCTCCAGATTGTAATCCAGAGGAAGATAGCTGTTCAGAGGTGGAGCCAGAGGGAGCTGACCACTCCTATTTACCCCCCGAGGTGTTTGCTCTAACTTGGCATGATGATGTTGGTCATATCATGCAGATGGTGCCTTGCTTTGCTTACTTTCGACATCATATATGTCATCTGCTTAGTTTAGACAAGTTCTGTAATGCCACGTGTTTAGTTTCTATATCATATATGTGAATTATGCAATGCCATGTTTTTTAGCCAGCCATAGTATATGTGAAATATGCAATGCCATCCTGTTTACCCAGGCATCATATATTTGAATTATATCTTGCCATTCCTTTTTTTCATTACATTTCCATTTGTCGACAATGTTTGTACATTCAACCACTCTTCCTGTGAATCAGCCATTTGGGTGGGTGATGAAAAAATCTGTAGTGAAAACAAGTTCTTCAGAGCAGACAGTGCTACCTGTCGAAGCAGATCTCTAGCTGGGTCCAGATAGCTCCTCAGAGGAGGATTCAGAGACAGATGACCAGTCCTATTCCCCCTCGAGGTGTATGCTCTAACTTGGCACGGTTATACTGCTAGTATCATGCATATGGTGTCTTGCATTGCATAGTTTAGACATCATATACACAATATTCAACACCATCTGCTTAGTTTAGACATCATATATGCGAATGCCATCTGCTTAGTATATAAATCACATATGTGAATTATATCATGCCATCCTGTTTACTTAGATAACATGTATGCGAATTATGTCATGCGAACCTGTTTAGTAAAGACATCATATAATTATCTCATGCCATCCTTTTTAGTTAGTCATCATATCTTTGAATTATGTCATGCTATACTGTTTAGATAGACATCATATATGTGAAATTACGTCATGCTATCCTGTTTAGTTAAACAACATATATGTGAACTATTTCATGCCCTCTTTTTTCCTCACTATCTACTGCATCTGTCTCATACAAGGTCTGTACATTCAACTACTTTTCTTGTTTATCAGCCATTTGAATTGGAGGGGGTGATGGCAGTATCTAGCGGAGTAAAAACACGGTCTTCAAATAAAACATTGCTACCTATCGATGGAGATAGCACCCCGGTTGTACTTGCACAAGAAACAGCCCTACCACACATAACCCAGACTATCGCAGATTGTACCCCTACTCCGATGGACAGAGAACCAGCTTCACCCAATCTAACCCCAACCCCAACAGATAGTAACCCAGTTCCAGTTGACACAGCACCATCTCCACCACAGAGCTCCCAAACAAGAGTAGTTAGTAAGGCAGCTCCAGTGCCCAAAGGGCCAGGACTACCACGGCGAACCCCAACTCTACCAGTTAGTACACCTATTCCTGTGGACGAAGCAGAACCAGTCATCCGTAGTTTAGCGTCTATCGCATTTGATGTTGTTAAATCCTATGTGCGTATCTTCCCATCATGGAAATATTATACTGAAGATGAAGGAAAAAGCCAGTTGCAGGTGTTCCTCCAGGAGTTATGTGTAAGTATTCATGGCAATTACTTTGCTTTGTCCCATACTTTCTACCTCCCTGCTGGTTATAACACAACAAATGTTCCCATTTTTCTGTGTAGAGAATGACCGATTTGGAAACTCAGGATGAGGTAACCTGTGCTAATACCTCTGCTATCTTCAAGAATGCTTTGCGGCAGTATCGGAGTTACCTGAAGAAAACATATTTCACTGGCAAGGAAACTCATCAAATTCCCTTACTTTCTCCGAAGACACATTTACGGGACGATGACTGGGAATGCCTTGTTCTGTATTGGTCTAGACCCATGAATCTGGTAGGGTCTATGAGATCATATTTCATTTTGAAGTACCATATGGCTGCGTCTTACTGTACTCTCTTCTTGTAGAACAAGTGCTTAAACCTAAAGAACAACTGTTCTCAGGTAAGATTCCATAGCTATGGTGCATACTGCTTTGCTCTTGTATCACTGTATGTACTCATACCAACTAATTTTTAAATAGAAGGATCCAATCGAAACTCCAATGGCACAACAGGTATGTTTAAACATGGTTCTTTAACTGGTTTGCTCTTCTAAATTGCTCTATGTTGATTTCAATTTCAATTGTGTAAATAGTTGTCTTCTCATATCATGCACATTACTAGCATCAAAGCAGAGCTTCTTGTCGTGCCGTGTAGTTTCCCACACTTATATTCTTTCAATGCTATTTTGTCTTGAACTGATATGATTTGAACAGTGTCTCTATTTTGATTTGGCAAGACAATGCAGTGACAGTAGCACATAGATATATGTTTGTTTGATGCTTTTATAATGTACTACTTTGCAATAGAAGACTTGATAGTTTAATCCTGTCCACCTTACTACTGAACTGGTTCACCAAAATGAGTTTCATATACTACATGCTAAACCTGTTGTGTGTCTGCTTGTTTCTTCTTTTAGAATGCTGATAGAATATTGGAGAAGAGTACCACATTAAGCAATGGTAAAGGAAGTAATGCAGATAAGGTTGAAGATAGTGAGACAACCTTGCTGGTCTCCAACAAAGCTGATAAAACAGATAAGGAAAACTATCTTGAAGACAGTGAGACAACCCCAAAGTCTTGTCTTGATGTAGTGTTCGAGTTACTGGCCACTACCGCTTGCAAAAGCTCTTCAAACTCGCTGTCTGAATCAGTTCGGTTTCTTGAGTCTCAACTACAAGCTGAAAGACATCGATCAGCTGTCCTGTGACAAGAAGCCGAAGGACAGAGGAAGTCCCTAGAGAATTCAGATGCATACTTTCTGGTGCAACAGCAAGCGTTGGAGGATTTTAGCGCCAGACAAGAGAAAGTTAATAAGCTTGCTAAGCTTATTGCCAGCATGGTGGATACCCAGGATAACGTTTCTTGAACTCTTCTGAAGTTGTTTCAGTTCTGGACTTGTTTTGCTGCCGCGTTTATTTGCACCGGTGGCCAATTTAGACGCCTAGTGTATGTAATATGCTGCTTTGTTGTTCCCTTTATTTACACTGGTGGCGAACTTTGATGCCCAGTGGATGTAATGTCTGTAATCGTCGTAATAGCCTAGCGTTAGTTGCTTGCTTATTTATTTACCTATATAGTCTTGTTTATTTGTTTCCTTGTAGTCACTGCAGTTCTTTTTCCTCGGTTTGCTAGTGGCCGCAATAACCATGGGCCACATATGGGCCGTGGTAACGATGGGCCTCCTATGGGCCGTGGTAACAATGGCCCTCCTACGGGCCGTAGGATCCATGGGCCTCCTACGGGCCGTATGATCCATGGGCCTCATACGCGCCGTAGGATCCATGGGCTTACTGTTCATGGGCCAAAACCGGACCGTAAACGGGCCTAAATCGGAGCCGTCCGTTTGTGGGCCCAGACCATAACGGGCCGTTAACAGGCCGGAAGGCAGCGCATGCTTAATTCTATCAACAGGCATGACGGGTCGTTAATGGGCCGGATTACAGGACAGGATGAAAACGGCCCAACGTGTTAACGGGCCACAAACGGACCGATTGTTACCACGGGCTGAATTTGGCCCATTAGCATAACAGGCCAGTAACGGACCGTAAGTAATCGAGGGCCAGAAATGAGCCCAATAATATATGGGCCCTTAGAAGGCCGGAAGAAAACACGGGCTGGAAACGGCCCAACTGAATCATGGGCCGTTAATGGGCTCAAAGCAGTTTATTGTTCATGACGGGCCTGATTCACCTCGGGCCGTCGATGGGCCCAGGGATGCAAAAGGCCTCATATGGGCCGAAAGACTTCACGGGCCATAGATGGGTCAAAAGTGACAACGGGCTGGAATCATATGGGACGGCCCACATGACGCTACTGGGCCAAATTTTTAAATGCCATAACGGGCCGTGAGTACCCGGGCCATAAATGGGCTATATGCGAACAGGCCGGTAACAGGCTTTCCATGGGCCGGCCCGTTAACTTTTGACCAAGTCAAACGGGCTGGCCTTTATAACATAAATGGGCCACTGTTGGGCCGTGCCACGTGTCATTGTTCCATAGGTGCGTCTCGTGCAATGAATGGACGACATCTATCGCAACGCCGGCCTGACACATGGTTCTGTTGGCCAATGAGAATTTTACACGTGAAAAATCCCTATTCGTCAGGGCTGTTAACAGGTTATCGGATCCAAACTGGAACCGGATAGCTTAACGGCGACTCGTTACGATGGATGCCACGTGTCGGTTACCCTTGACGAAAACACTTCCATGACGCGACATTTATCGTC
Organism: Elymus sibiricus; assembly: GCA_039707655.1. Lineage (NCBI taxonomy): Eukaryota > Viridiplantae > Streptophyta > Magnoliopsida > Poales > Poaceae > Elymus > Elymus sibiricus. The sequence goes on from CM077664.1 coordinate 163,847,999, forward strand.
ATGGAAGAGGACACTTCCGTGATGATAATTTTAGTATTGTCATGGAACACTTCTATGACATCACATGTATGACTATATTAATTCTGTCATAAAATCATCACGGATGTACATGCATGATAGAAAATATGACCTACTGTGACAAAGACGTATCATCACGGAAGTGTTTTTTTTGTAGTGATAAAGGATTCCACCAAACCATTTTGAGTCTAGACATTAGGACAAAGTGCTAAACTTCTATCCTAGGGCCATAGTGAAGGCACACAAGGAGAATTCTGCAACATTGTCCATTCGATTTTGATTGAAATCGATGTTCAGGATAATGAGCCAATGGTTTCGTGTGGATAAAGCACACTTGAGACCACCGTGTAGATGTGTCTTTCAAAAACCATGGATACCTGAATAGTCTAGTCAATGGTTGGGAAGAGTCACTTACCTCAACTTGATGTATTCAAGGAGTCTGAGTGGTTCAGCGTAGACTTTAAGGTGCGCGAGCCTTAAAATTAGCTTCCCTGCATCACATGTAGTGCGCATAAAATCCAAATATTGTTAGAATTTAGCATCATAATAGTATAACCAATGGAATTGCTGATAGTTTCAGTTTCAACCCAATGTCTGGATGACCAAGGCAGGTATGCCAAGTTTGTCATGTACAAGACATTTTGGAAAACTATCTTGTAAGCAACATGTGCTACGGGTATTGTAGTATGTGTAGTACAATCCTGATGATACATAGAGAATGTGCTTGCCATATCCGTTGCATATGCTAAAGAGAAGATATTCCTCTTTGTTGTCATCATAAGTTTGCTATGGAAACTATTTTGCCGGATATCTCTATAGTTTAGTAGGGTACAAGTTGACCCGGACACGATAAAGCATCCTTGATTCTACTCGAGTACCCATAGGGATAGTAAATATGACTCGAGTTGAGCCAACAATTACATCATCGCGTCTAGTGATTTTAAAATATCTCCTTTTCTCTCAACGAGAATGGAAACATTTCACTTCCCTGAGTATAGAGTTCGTGGTGCATATGTCCACATGGCACATATTATCTTTCATCAGATTGACCCCCGTAGAAATCTATATATAGACTTGAAGATTCTCAATATGAAAATCACTGCAGATATATAGAATACATACAAATGTATTGTACCAAAGTGCTGATACAATATATTGTGATATACAATATATGATGACAACAATACTTATGTTCTTATTAGAACATCAGAAATGGACATAAATTATATTGACCACTCAGGAGATTGAGAGACTAGACGAAGTCTTCAAACATGTTAGTTGAGTCCTATTCAACCATCATGTTCTCCATGCACAAAGGGTCCCGTGACTGCTGGATAGTCATGTTATCGCCAGGTCATGGAAAAACACCACGCGGACAACTGACTTCCTTGTTCCTGTCAGGTTGGAGGTTGAAGTGAGATTCAAACCTTTGCCTCTTGAGATTCTTTTGCGTCCCAGGAATTGCTGATACAGAATAACCAGATGCTGAGATCTGGATCGCTATAATGCCTTATGATTTATAAGGCAACATATTTTTTTCTGTTAGCGGTGTGACTCCAACCTTAGGTGAATCCGACGGGTCTTGGATTGCACACAATATCCCACGAGACACAAGAGCGATCATGATGTCCATGGCCCAGGTAGGGCAGTGGTGGCCATTGAGGACGAATGCCTCAAATTCTCTAGCCATCGGTTTGTAGCGACCCGACCCAAATGGATCGGTGCCTCTGTGCTTTCTGTGCTATCCCTGGATCAGTATGCTAGCACACACAGTACATCGATGAAATACCATAACATCACATGTTAAAAAGATAACGTAGATCCAGATTATACCTCATACAACACAGCGAAAAACAATCATAAGGGTGTGGAGTCCCATCAACGCCAACGGCAAGTTGAGTGTAGACCGTAACCCTATAACGTAACTCTTACTCGTCGAGATAAAATCCTGCAACATGAAACATTGCAGCCACAAAGGGTCAATACATTGAATGTATTGGCAAGTCACACCCAAAGTATTAAAACAGACCTATCATCTACATGCAAGGATATATCAAGTGGAAATCTCTAAGGTTTATTTTGCATAATGCCTGTTGGAATTAGGGCTCCGGGGACCCTGGTTCGAACTCTGGGGCGCGCTCTTTCCTACAAGCTCGACGGTGACCACGGCGAGGCTACGGCGAGAACACGCTAAGCACAGGGCGCGACAGGGGACACAACAGCTACCCAGGTTCGGGCTACCTCGCGGTGTAAAACCCTACTCCTGCTTGTGTTTGGGATTATTGTGGCAAGAGAGCTCTCGCGTACAAGGTAGAAGACAATGGAATTGATCCTTCTCTATGGTGGCAGCACTGCCCCTTTTATAGCCGCCTTGGTCCTCTTCCCCCGAAAACGTTGGCGGGAAGGGTAGCCACATACAACGGCCTATTCAAAGGGGGACAGGCGCCCAGGCTTATCCTGACAAAAGGCGGTCTCCACCTACAAAGGTGTTATCCATGACGCGCCGGTGGGCTCGGTGATGACCTCCGCCCTGCGCGCCTTATCGTCCTGGTCTCCTTTCACCAAACGGGCAGTCTTTGGGACTTGCTTTGGAGGTGGGCAGCTGGTGCTGCCCCTTTAGCACTAAAGAGGAAATCCTCTCTGTCCGCGCCTGCTGGTACAACTCCTGCCATTGTTCGTCGCCAAGCGCGTCACCCACGTGGTGGGCACTGGACCTTGTGGCCAGCGCCAGGCAGCGCCTGCCTCGGGTGGCCTCGGGAGGCTGCCTCGTGAGGGAGCCTCGTGAGGCCTCCTGCAGCCGCTGCTGCTGCTAAGTCTTGGTGGTCCGCTTCGTGCGGAGGGGTCCTCGTGAGGCTGGTGCCTCGCGAGGTGTCTTGCTTCGCGGTGCCCGTGACTGGGCCGCCTCCTGGGCCTTGCCAGGCGTTGCATCCTGGGCCGTAGGCAGACGGGCCGTGGTACCCTGGTTCCCACTGGCCCGACAAAGCCAATTTTGACTTACTTCTACTCACTAGCCAAGTTTTATTTTTTTCATTTTAATTAACCTATTGTTAAATTGGACCGCCTCCAATTTAACCCGCCTATGAGAGCCTCCGAGGATCATAGGTTCCCAAATTGTTATTATCATGAGAGCCCCCGGGGATCACGGTTTAATTAAACCCACATCATATTAATTATTTGAGATGAGAAGATCTTCCAGAGGTTTCAAGTCCAGTTGCTCCAAATTGTCTATAACCGGGGACACGACTAATCGATTAGTTTTACACTCTGCAGAGGTTTGCGCACTTTTCCCCACAAGACTCGACCACCTCCTTCCTCTACATCTGCTAGCCTACCCTGGAAAGGCTGACACAACCTACTCAACTAGGCCAGAGCCCATAATGGCTTGTGGCTGCACACGGAAGCTACTTGATATGAAACATGTCCAACCTTTTTGAACCTGGGCGGCATTCCCCACCTTTCCTGAGTAATGCAGAGCCTCCCGGAGGATACATACTTGTCGACTGGTCCTGACAAACCTTTCCACCCAGATGATTGATTAATTGGTATTGCAGAGCCCCCGGGGAAATACAATACATGTAAGTTGTTAATGTAATCATTGCTTAAGTTCTCTCGCAACTTTCATGAATCACACGGTACCCAATCCACGTCTACCATAGCATGGCTAAGCAATAACTACACTATAACGATTCCCAATGTGGCGGCAAAGATTATCAGGATCAGGCTAAACATATGGCTATCCTATCTGGGTTCAGCATAGCACATTACTCCTACACATGCATACTACTGTGTTGAAGGCACTACATGCATAGTAAAACATGGGATTGGTATGATCAAAAGTGCAACTTGACTATTAAGTTGATGAAGTCCTTCGCGCTCAAAATCCTGACAATTCTACTCTTCGCACTCCGGACAATCTATCGTAAACAAACAATAGCTCATACATAAGCAATCAAACAAAGATCCAAAAGGAAAACGAAGAAAGTACTTATGAAAACTCCAAAAACAATGAAACAAAGTTTCTGTACAGAAACATATTTTTAACAGCAGCAAAATTATGTGATTTTGATCTCAACAGAAAGTAGATGTCCTAAGCTTCAATTTGCAAAAAGATTCAACTAAATCGGAGTCATATATCTCAAGTTATGGCCTATTGAAGTTCAAATTTGAATCTGATCTAATTCAAATTTTAAATTGTCAAAAATATTTTTTGCTTAGGCCACTGGATATATGGGATCAATATGAATCTGTAGGAAAAAGAATCACTGAATTTGGATCTATAGATTTAAAGATATGCTAAAAGAAAAATTGGATTGAATCTGAAATTGAAAGTACTAAATATCGGCCGACCGTGGCAGTAGTGCCATGTGGCGCCCTGTGGTTGGCTGCTGGCGGTTTGCTGCGGAGTTAGGCGGCGGATGTCTGTCCTCTAACTGAAAACGATTAGGTGAGCAAAATAAAAAAAAAACAGATCTAACCTTGACGGTTAGATCTCGATCGGACGGCTGGAGGGTGTCCGCTGCATAGCCTAAGTAACGAACGGCCAAAAATTAAAGCATACGGATTAAAAAAAAACGAACGCGATCTAATCCTAGCCGTTGTTGGGTGATCGGACGGAGGAGGAGAAATTGGGGCTCACCGCGGTGGAGAAAACGAAGACGACAGCGAGTGCGGCTCGGCGTTGACGGTGGCCGGGGCTCCGGTGGTCGGCGGCGTCGGGCGAGGTCACAGGGAGATGCGCCTCGGCGAGGGGGTCCCGTTGGTGGCATCTGCGGCCGTTGGGGATGACGGGAGCGAGCGGGGCGTCGTCGAGGGAGCTTCGGTGGTCGGCGCGCTTCGGCGAGAGCGCGAGAGCTTCGGCTCGTCGCTGCAGTGAGGAAGACAAGGTGAGACCATGTCAAAACGAATCGTAACGACAAGTTGAGTTGGAAGGTAGAGGGAGTGGCCTTTAGGATGCTCACCGACATCGGAATCTTCTGGCGAAGATGGTTCAGGCGGCGGAGATCCGAACGACGCGCACGGGTGATGGAGGTGGTCTCGGGCGGGGTTTAAGGGGGGAATCGGGCGCCCGGGACGTGGGTATTTATAAGGGCAGCTTTCGTGGGGGAGGGGGCGAATCGGGAGAGGATCCCGAAGGATTCGGACGCGGCGGCGTCGGGCCGTGCTCTGGCAGGATTCCTCTAGCGTGAGGAAGAAGAAGGAAGGCGGGGCCCACGCGTCAGTGAACGTCGGGAGGAGAGGAAGGGGTCGGGCGGCCGACGCGAAAGGAAACGGGCGCGCGCGAGTGGTCGTGGGCTGCTTTGCCGGCTGGGCCGGTTGGCTGGCCGGCTGGGCTTCTCCTTTTTTTATAAAACTTTTTTGTCTAATTGCAGAAACAGTAAAACATGGAAGATACAAATTAAAATAAATCCAAAAATACTAGAAAAATTCACATAATTATATGGTCTTATATAGGACCCTGTGAACTTTTTCTCTGGCCAAAATAAAATACATAAATACTTGTAAAAATTGCAGAAGCAATCTGGAGATCTAATCAAAATGACTTTTTGAAAATATCAAATTGCTCCAAAATAATTCACCACCATTTTTCCTTTGGATGGAGTCATTTTACCCTCACTCTTAATTAATATTTTTCAAAGGAAAAATATTTTTAATAAAACCCAATAAAAGCAATATTCAGGAATTTTAAGAAATGGCTATGCAAATATTTTTCAAATATATCCCTGCTGGTTTCATAATTCATTTTCCATATTTTCTTTCTGATATTTGAAGGAGTCATATTTTCTTCTCTCTTTATTTTATTTGAATAAATGGAAATGAATTTGAAACTCAAAATGGAAAAACTCTCCAAAAGTGATCCAAATAAATTTGGAAAGGGGTCCTCATCACTCCCCACTCTATTTCATATATTTTGAAGAAGTCCTATTATCTTCTCTCATGAAAATCCTTGAGTGGCATAAAGTTTCTGATTTGAAATATTTTCAAATGAAATTCAAATCTTCTCAACCCCCTTTTCATTTCTTTAATGGAAGAAGTCATATTATCTTCACTCTATGGTTTTGGTGTTGAAATGTATTTGAATTCATGGAAACCAAATGCAAGAAGGAAGGTTTGGGAAAGTCCTTTTATTCCCTTTCATTTAACTTTCAAAAAGTTCCAAATTTCCACTCAATTTCAAACAACAATCACACAAGCAATCATTATTACTTAATTAGTATAACATTCCAAAATTTAGAATTTTGGGATGTTACAGGTTACCAGGGATAATTAATTTACGGTCAGTAAATTAAAGACCACCATGGTTAGTGTTGTAATGAATTTTGCAAAATTAATGGATATTTCAAGAAGTTAGCTTGAAACCATTAGTGTGAACTTCAAATTGTTAAGCATGACACCTTATAGATACTCCCCAAAATAAATTTCGGGATCCATCTCTCAGCACTAGAGAGTTTAATCTGATAAAATCAGTAGATACTCATATTTCTAGTACCTTATGTCATAACTTAATAAAATGTATGGAGAGCACATTGTTGAACAATCATAATGTCAAATATGACAAAATGTAGGCTTAAACAAGTAGTGGTGATAATCTGCAAAGCAATAGATCTACACACTACCTTGTGATCCCAACACACCAATTCGAAAAACTCACTTTGAATTTTACATCCATATTTGCAAGAAATTAAAAAAAACTCAATTGCAAATAGACGTAATTAATCTCGACATGTAGAATAACATGGAAATATACTACATCATAGTTTATTGTGGAATACAAAGTACTCTACAGATATATACTACTAATGTAAGGAATAATAATGATGTTGCAAACTTGATCTCAAGTGAAAAACCTTAATTGTGTATACCTCAATTAAATGAGATGATCTTGTTTCAAATTGCAAGATAATTCAGCAGGGTGAATTAATATTTTGCGATAGAAAATTGATCTCAATCGCAATGAGATAGTTTTGCGAGAAAAAAATATATTTCTCAATCGCAAATCAATATTGCTGTGCGAGAAAACTTAATCTCAATCGCAAAACAATGTCGTTGTATAGGGAATTGCAATAGCAAATGCATTGAACATGTCGAATATCAACATACACACATTTCTGGAATTTTAAAACTCAACAAAAAATGGGTTAAAAGCATATCTATACATACATGGTCTAAAGATGACAAGTGCTAATGAATCTTACATCTTACATTTTAAGAAGTTGATCTCCATCCCCCGCAAAAAAAAAAAAAAAAAGAAGTTGATCCCCACTGCTACCAATTCTCTCAACATGCACACTATACACATCAGCAAATCTGCCGCATCATCATTTTTTCTCATCAACTATTTTATTTTCTCCTACCGTTTCCAAGCATAACAGTCTTCGTTAGCCACCCGCATGCAGCATATAATTAGCACACAAAAAAAGTCTCGCCAGACACTGCATGCAACCCTCCATCGCTAGGCTAGGCATGCCCAATAAACGGCAATCAATACACGCATGCAGTGGTTTCAACGATAGCCATTAATATAGGATCGCAAATACCATCTACTCCTAGCTTAACTATTAACATAGGAGGAGATCAAGGAAACTGCTTTGATTAGGATGGGAAGGTTCACTGGTAGAATAAATCTCCACCAAGAACGCCATTGATTCTTCTCATCTTCCCCTTATCTCTAACTCTCTCTCGCCGTACCTCGCCACCGGCGGCCAAGCCTTCATGGGCCATCACTGTAGATACTACTTTTCATTAGTACGCAGCCATCCCTGGTCACCAAAGCGAGCAGGCGTCGTTTCCTCTTCGTAATTGAAGCAACCTAAGTGGAACAGAACAGCCTCGCGTAGTCGCGTTACGCAGCTCTTCCTTCCCCTAGAAAAGCGTTTGATCTCCTCTTTATCTATCGTCTTATTGTTGGATTGAATTCTAAAATATATATCCAGCCACTGCATCAGCCGTTGCAGAATTACCAGATTGAAAGATCCTAACCTTCAGGAGAGATGGTGGTGCTGATGGCGTTGTGTCTCTCCCAAACGTCGTCGCCGCCAGAGACCTGCTCGCTGCTGCTGACCCAGGCCCCTGTGATCACCTCACTTAAAAGAAGCCCCATTGCCAATGAATCAAGCCCCGCAGGCTCCACTGGCCCAAGCTCCGTGCCTCGGCGTCCACAAGAGATCCCGTCAGCCGACGGTGCCCTCGTCCAACATCACGCTCGCGGTCAATCACACGCGCCACCATCGGCATTCTGCTCCAACATCACCTGCATCAAAGGTGGGGGATCTCCTTCTGTTGTATCTCCTCGGATCTGAGATTTTTTTGAGTTAGCTTCATTTGGATGAGTAGGAAGCCTTTTTTTAGAAGAGAAAAACTCTTTTTCGTCTCCAGGGCAGCAAGTCCGGCCAGTTTGTCTCACCTAAAATCCTCTCTAAGTCGAGCACAACCGGCAAGCATGCGTCGAGATCAGGATTGGAATTGATCGTGTTCATCTCTCCGATCTGGTTGGTTTTGATTGGAAGCGCTACATGGTAAAATATTCGTCTTCGTTCGTTTTATTTATTTTTCTTCAAAGAATAAACAAATGGAACTTACCATTTACTATGTACAACTAGAATCGTCTCTCTCTCTCTCTCTCTCTCTCTCTCTCTCTCTCTCTCTCATACACGCATATGCTACTATAGTATGCCTTTGATTTGTATTTTTATTGCTTTCCTTTGGTTGTTCTATAGAATCAGAGTATACATAGTGCAATTCATTTTCAGGTATGTTGTTGTGTGGCAGTATTATTCCAATTTTGAATGACTTGAGATCGATCTAATACCCGAGTGGTACCATTGTGTGACTGACATTGTCGTTCTTCTAATACAAAGGTTCAAAACAGAAGGTTTTGTTTGTCAGCTGCTAGGTATTACGGATGTTCCATTGACAAATTAGTTTAGTGCTTCCTTTCTCCTTACGAACTGCCCATACAAGATTACTCCTCTAGGACTTGATGAGTTGGAATTGAGAAGATGGATCATTGTTTACTTTTCTACGCTGAAATGTGAAACATCTAATAAATATCACATATAACCAATTTTTATTTTTTCATATTTCTTTAAATCATTGCTGCATTTCCCGTCGCAACGCGCGGGGTTGTTGGACCATGTTGAATTATCCTGAAACGTCCAGCAATTAGCCGCAAGACTTATAGACACGAGTTTTAGCCTATTGTGGAAATAGGTAAAGCAACTGGGGCTATAGTGCAAAACTCACGAAGAGATAAGACCTCCTTTTCTCTTTCTCCCGTGTGGACGTGTGGTGCTACATCAGAACTGAACAACCCCAATGATTGCCATCGGGAGATAGTGGTCGAGGGCATCGCCTCGCCGTTGTCATGGTCTGCGACCTCGCCGAGGCTGCCGCTTGCGCGTGCAGGCTGCGGACCTCGGTTGCTCTGCGCCAGGAGCCGCCTTCCCGCCGGAGGGCGTCGGCATGCTGTGCGTCGGAAGTCGGGAGCGTCACGGCGACACACGTCAGGGCCGCCGTGTTCCGAGGAGCCAGGCGTCCAGCGCGCCGCGCTGGGAGGCGTTGGTCGCCATCGCCAAGGCCGTAGGCCGCCGGTTGGAGCCGCTTCTGCGACGAGCCGGGCGTAGCGCCGCCGCGCCTCGCATTGGAGGCCGAGGCAGGCTTGGCACCGTGCCTATGGGGCGAAGCCGGCCCTTGGCTTCTCCGCCGAAGGGATGGGTGCCGACAGGTGCGCTATGAGCGGCCGTGGCGTGTGGAGATGGGCTGGGCGCCGCCGCGACCTGAGCGTCGATGGCCGTTGGCCACCGTTTTCTTCGACCGCCGTTACCTCTTCCGTTCGCGAGGAGCCGCGATTCAGGCCCGGGGGAAGCAGCGATGGAACGCTGGGCGCCGCGTCGCCGGAGGTCATCAGGCGGGCGCCGCCGCACTGCTGCCACCGCGCGCTGGCACGCCGGGGCTGAGGGCCACGACAGCGTCGAGGGCTCGAGGCTGAAGGCCGCCCGTCGCAGAGGAGGGCACCGCGCGCTGGGGCCGTGCGCCGGCTCTCTTCAAGGAGAAGAAGGGAAGGGGTGAGCGGGCGTTGCCGGTGGCGTCCTGTGGGGCGCTAGGGCCTCCACCGTCGGTAGCAAAAAGGCTAGGAATGGCCGGGAGGAACGACGTCGCTGCTGTTTCGCTAGCCACCGGCAGGGATTTGCACCGCGCTGATGAAGTCGCTCTGCAGGAGCGTGCTAATCTCTACCTATATAATCTTTCCCTAATTTTTATATATATATATAATAATAAAATAAAGCACGGATAACTTCTACGTCGCCGGCGTTTTGTTTTGCAAAAAAGTCCCTGAGGTTTTGGGAATTCAACCCGCAGTCCCTTTTTAAGTGGCTAATTTGGGAAAACGTTTCGTTTTTACAAAAAGGACCTTGTAGTTTGGTATATTCAACCCGCCGTCTTTTTTAAGTCAACGCGGTGGCTCGAGCGGCTGGGGGCAGCGCGGCTGGAGCTTGCAGGGGGCGGATCCGTGCACGGCAGGGGCTGGGGAGGCGGATCCGGTGGCGGGCGGCGAGGCGGGGGTCGCCGGTGACGACGAGGAAGGCCGGCGGCTTCCCGGGCGGATCCATGGCAGAAAAGAGACAGGGTGGTGAGGGAGAGAAGAAGGGAGAAAAGAGGGGCGGTGCGGCGACCCAGGCATGAGCTCGCCGGAGCCGGGTGACGGCCACGGGCGCGGGAGACGGAAGAATCCGGCGCGACGGCGCGAAGTCCTTGTAGTTGGAGGCGGGACTCCATGGCCGCGGTGACCCCTCCCCTTCTCTCCATGGCCGCGGCAGCTCAGGCAGCGGTCAGATCCGCCCTCCCTCCCTCACTCCTCGCGCTGGAAAACCTAACCGCCGGGCCATGGTGACCGACGACGATGATGACGGTGGTTGTCTCCCCGACGACGGCGGTATGACATAGAATCCCCTCCGCCCCTTCTCTTCTCCCTCGGCGACCGCTTGAATCCCGAGAGGAGAGGAGAGGGAGATCCATGGCGGCTGCAAGATCCGCACCCGGACCGGACCTGCTCGTCAAGGAGACCCACGCCATGGAGCTGCTCGTCAAGGTCCGACCCTGGTGAGTGCCGACGCCATGGTTCTGCCCTTCTTCCCTCCCCTTCCCTGATGCTCTTCTCTCCCTCACGCAGGCACACACCCAACATCGCCATGGACCAGTAGCTCAAGCATTCTTCCTGATGGTGATGGGGTTCCCTCACCATCTGCAGGTCGTCATCCTTAAGGCCTCCACCATCTGCAGGTCTTCCTTCTTCTCTTCCCCTCTCTGTTGGATTCCATTCGATTCTCTGCTCTGCTGGTGAAGCTCCCTTTATTCTCTGCTGCAGTGTCTACAGTGGACTGTTTGCACCTTCTGTGCAAATACCTGATTGTATATGGATGGAATGGATGGATGGATGGTTTGCAGGGTCTACAATGCACCACCTGGATTTGATTCGGTCTGGAGCAGCAGCAGCAGCTCCTTCCTTCCATGGAGGGCATCCACGACATGACCCGCACAAGGAGCTCCAAGCAGGCAAAGGTACCTGCTCCCTTGTTGTACATATTCGTGGGTTCTTTGTGATGATGAAACCACTGATTGGATGTCCTGATTAGATATAATCCATTCCATTGAACCGTGGGGACAACATGAGGCATCTGTCTCTGATTTGTTGTTACTTTGGTAGATAATATGTACTGTGCGTGTGTTGATAAGTAGCAGATTTGCTTGGCCGCCTGTGACACTCATGTCAAATCCTTGACATTTCTGGGGTTATACAAGCATCATGGTTTCTAAGGTTTTGTTTTCCCTGCCTCCATCTCTTCCATGGCAAGCAGCACAAGTTTCAGAAAATAGCATGATCTGTTTTTAATACTGACACTTGGAGTGCTCCTTATAAAATGAGAATGCGCCTTTTAATATTAAAGCTCTTGGCATGCTGTAGAAATTCAAATCGAACTAACAACATCAAACTAAGCGTTGTCTGAACCAACTGTACATATTTTTTATGAAACAAATAAGGCTCTTATGTTAGGATAATCCTTCCACTATAACACTTTGATTTACTTCACTTGAGAAACAAAGCACCTGCACTTTCACTAGCACAAATGCCCGTGCATTGCAACAGGAGTGTAGAAAAATATGAAACAATTATGATCATGCTATTTATTGCCCTATATGCTAGGTAATTGTTATTTGGTGTTGAGATTCGTATGGTTGAGACATAATTTTAACTGGGCGCCTTCACATGTAATCTATTGCCTCTCTGACATGTGTTTTGCTACAAAATTATGTCTCAACCATCTGTATTTACATTACTACTGTAAGCTTCTGAAATGTAAATTATGCTAGAACAACTCCTCTTTAGCTTTAACTATGATATTCCTAAATGCGCAAGTAAAGACTATTGGGATTACGACTACAAAAAAAATCATGACATGCGAGCAATTCTCGGTTTAAATACTGTGAGCTTAAATAACAGGAGCTAAATTGTTGTGCTATGTTCAGAATTGGTACTAGAAAAGATAATCTAAACTGCACATTCTGAAAGTATATTGGACTCTTGCCCTCGGGAAATTAGTCTTCTAAGTATTACTTTGTAAATAAATGACATGATAACTTGCTGGTTCAGTTTAAAGCTGTAGGCAGAGGCTTGCGGTTGGGGGAAAATCACTGCCAGTTGAAAACCAAAACTTCTATTTGTGAGTATGATCTGGACTGCGCTTTTCTGATAGTATGTTAGCCAATGTTTGGATATCTTTCAATTACTTCTGAACAAGAAAGATGTAGTGCCATGCTAAGTTTGGATGTGGAGTTGCAACTTAACCTGCTTTGCAGCTCCATTCTGTCTTGCTACAACAATAGCTTGCCTCAGTGGTTCAGGGGTCAGGAACTTACATGGGCTTGCTCTTCTTTCATGTATTAGATGTGGAGTCCATGCAGCTTAGGTTTTCTAAAATTTATCTTCATTTCTACAACTTTTCTTGTCAATGAACTTTACAGCTATTTGGTCATGTCTTTGATTGCTTATATATTTTTATTTCCTAATTGTGCATTTAGTCTGCATAAAATTCATTAGCACAAATTTCCTTGCAATTATACTAAATTTTTGTTTGCATCCTTTTTCCGTTTTGGTGGAATGTAAACATTGCTTAAGATGTACTTTGATCTTTTTCTAGGCGCAAGCCATCAGGCTCTTCCAGTCCAGGGGCAGCCAGGCCCGAGTGACCATCATCCTGATGTTGCCACGATGGGCGACGGCAGCGGACAGACCAATGCACCTTGCGGCGATATCTACGTTCTTGAGGGTGTTGTTGCCGTCCACCACGACAACAACCTATGTTGTGTCGATTTTAGATTCTTTGGTGACGAATTGGACTACATCCCACTGAAGGCCACTTATCCTGCTCAGGAGGGAGGCTACTTACAAACAATCCTAGGTGAGTGATATGTTCTTTGTCATGTCATGTATGTAGTTCCACCAACCTCATATTGGATAGGAGTGTTTTGTACAGGATTCTTGTGGTGAATTCTTGAAGAAAAAAAAATCATTCTTCAAGATGATGTTTTTCAAGCTCTGAATAGTGATTATGTTTGTTCTATAGTATACCAAAGATCATGCTTTTCTTTATGCCGCAAAACAGATATGCTCTAAATTCCAATGGCACTAAACATCTTAAGGATAAAATAGAAGCAATCTTTAGGAACTGGACATGTCTGCTCTATAAGAACCCCTGTGCTTATACCATGATTGTGTCTGTAACCTAGCGTTAGGTGTGCATGGTCGTAGCTGCACCTATATAAGGAGCAGCAATGGTTATATTAAAAGGATTTTCTTCCTCTATTCCATCGCCCCACACGGGTCCCCCACTCCCGCACGCTCCCTCCTCACTGCTCCCGTTCATCCTCTCTCCTGGATCCCACACCCATTGTAGCTCAATCCACGCCGTAGTGTGCATCTCCAGTTAGTTGTTGCTGGTTTGCCAGCGTTCTTGTGGGTGTTTTGCTGGATGGCGATTGGTGTTAAGGAAAACGCTGCCTCCTCGCCGCCGGGCGGCACCAACCGGATGTTGTCGTGTTGTGTTTGTGTCCCAGCGGGTGTTTTTGTGGATGAGTTTAGTCAGCATTCAGTAACATGTTACAGGGAAGTGTCATGAATTATCAGTAACATGTTACAGGGAAGTGCCATAAATTATTCCCGTTGCAACGCATGGGTATGTTTCCTATTAAAAGAGAGTTTCTTACCAACTATTGAGCCAATTTTAAAACTATGCCTCTAAAGCCACTACTCAACTTCAGGTTGGTACTTTGCTGTAGAGTATACCTCCATAATTCTCCATCTGAGATACTAAAGTTTATTGGTGATGTTTGTTTCATGATATGCGGTACAAACCATCCCTGTGTGAAATTCAAGGGATTCGAGGTGGATTGAGGAAGGAGCTGGAGCAGGTGGTGGGTTGAGGAGGAGCTGGAGCAGAGGTGGCTTCGAGGCTGCCCCTACATGCGCTAAGAAGCAGCAGGAAAATATGAGGCGCCGGCGATCTGGACGCTGCTGTGTTTTCCCCGTCTCTCCAAGTAAGCCCTCGGCGGCACCTCCCATACCCGCTGCATCCGAATTCAGCAGCGTATAGCGACAACGGTAGCCGACGTCCTCCTCATCCATGACGCTCCAATTTGTTTGTTTGTTACAATCCACATCATACACGGTTCTGCATTGTGGTGCGTGTGCCAAAGTTCAAAATTGCATAAGTGCTTGGACCATCTGGAAAGAACATAAAATTTGTGTTTTCAGTTACAAGTCTGCTCCCCATTGTCGATAGCTTCAAACTGAATGTGATGCAGGTGCTAGACCAGAAATTCAGGGGATGCGCAAGATGAAACATGGAGCATGATGCTTAATGAGCATAATTGTAAGGATTACAAACTTTCTCAGGGAAATCAATACAACGGTGATAAATATATGTAATTTCATTTACAGCACCTGTTTTGAACTATATTTTATATGCAATTTCTATATCATGGTGGAACACAAAATTTGAATAGAAAAGAATAGCACTGACCAATGTATATTTTGCAAGTTCAGATATATATATATATACTTAACTAAAGTACGTACAGTGCATACTGTGGAATCACACGGCAAATATTCATGCTTAACTAAATGCATCTGCTTCATTCTGGCAGCTGTGAATCTCTTTTGGGGACAGTTCTGTGTGGCCTTGGATCAATCCTGAACGGATTGGTGTTATCTGCCCATTCTCTTTACATGACCCAATAAAATATCTGTAGCTGCTTTTGCTGAGATGAATTTTTTGTTCCACGGATCCAAGCGTTGTTTTGGCGCTAAACCAAATCCTGGACCGAAGCCACATATGGTCTCTGCTTAATTGTCTAATAAGCAGTAGTGCAGGTGATTTCTGGAAATCCCACCCTCCTTGCCAGTAACAAGATGTGACTAAATTTATAAATAGGGATTAGAAAGGAACATGTTACTTTGGTTACTTTTATCTTTATTTTACGTAATTTAGCTTATTGCAACTGTGGTTTTATGCTGCAGTTGACAAGATCCTTTCAGTTAGATGGCAATCTACTTCTATCCTTTTCATTGTACTATGTTTTTGAAGCTCTGATGTTTACTTGAAAAATAGAAATTAGCAAAATTTTGCAAATTTTGTTTGCCGCTGCTCGGTCAGGCAAAGCCAGCTGCTCACCACTATGTGCGGTTCTCTTGCCATTTCATGGGGTGCAACCGGAAGTGGCACAAGACTGTAGTTGTGTCATTGTGAAATTTACTGATGTTGATGTTTCTTTTCAAGATAATAGTATTGTTTACCAATTTGGTCCCTGGATCATGAACTAATTTCTTTTTCTATTCCTTCTAGATAATTTGCTTCAGTTCTACATGGTGAAACATGCATATTGTTTCCCGATATATTAAGCATCAGTCCACCTCTCATGAGATCTCTGAATTTTCGACGCATATTGTATTAGCTTAATTATTTCCTCCAGATAACTATGCTTGGATTCACAAATGCACGCAATTGCTTTTAAATGGAGGTTAGTTCTTTACTAATTCTGTGCTATTCCACTTTCAAGTTTTTGGTTCTACAAGTGTAATACTTGCTAGGTTAGCTGCAGAAGCGGGATGTATATGGCCTGAATTTATATTTCAGAGTGTATAAACTGATTCAGAGTATTCTGACCCCTTGCGTTCTGAAACATTTTGTTGTATGGTTCTGTCTTGAAAGAACTGAAGTAATTCTTCTATGGGAGAGAATATAAACTTGATTCTAAAACAACATGCAGCGTCATTCAGTTTCTTTTGAACATATCATTATAAAATGGTTGGCTGGATTGCGTTTTGTATGGATTCTGCAAGGGTCATTTATGTGGAATTACAAATTAGTTTTACATTTTTCTAGCCGAGCTCATTGTCTTTGGATTGCCCATCTTCGGACGGGTTTGTGATCAAGTGGACACCAAAATCCTTTTTTTAACCGCGGACACCGAGAGTGCATTTTTTAAAGATAAAGAGTGTTTCAATTTGTTCTTGCTTTCAAAAAACATTCACATTTTTCAATATGTTCATGCTTTTAAAAAAATTCTCAATTTCCAAAAGATAGTCCATTTAAAAAAAATACATTTTACATTGTTCAGAAAATTTAAAATCTTAATACTCCCCCCGATACATATTAATTGTGTTTCAAAAAAAATCATTTGTTCAAAATGTTTGTCTTCAAAATATGTTTTAGTTCTAACAAAAACACACAAATTCACATTTGTTCATTTAAAAAAAACAAAGAAATATTGTGTTTTTCCAAAAAGCAAAAAATAAAACCGATTGACAGACTATTCGATACACCACTACTCTTCCATCGAATGAAAGACGTTAAGGTGGCTTCTTCACGTTCACAATTCATGCTCCGAAAAACGATAATAGTGTAACCTTACTTAATATAAGAAATGGCGCGTAATGGCACACAGAACAGATTTTAAGTGTTTTTCGCCCGTTGCACTTATTTTTTTGAGCAATTTCGCCCGTTGCAACGCACGGGCATTTTTACTAGTAATAATAAAACGGAGTGATTCTGCCCGTGCACCGTCATCTAAATTATCCCTGTAGTACGGTTCATGCCACCGCCAAGTAAAAAACGATTCGGTAAAAAGAAAAGCTCCAAGCATGCGCGGCCCTGTCATCCAACGCCCCCTGCTCATCTAAACCCCTGCTCGCATCCATCCAGCACCGGCTCGCGGGGCGCCGCCTGCTCGGCGCGCCGCTCCGCCTGCCCACGTCGGTAGGCTTCCCACCACCGCCACGCGCCACGTCGCCTCCCCCGTCCATCGCGCTCCTGCACAACCGCCTCAAATCGCAGCTCGGAGCACGCGAAGGCATCGCACTGCAGTTTCCCTCCACCGCGTGCAGCTCTCTCTCTCGCTCTCTCTCTCTCTCTTCATGTCTGCTGCTTTCCTTGTGCACGCACGCTACGGGTAGGTGCTGCTCTCTGGTCACTCGCTACGCACGGGTGGCAACAGGTAGAGCTGCCTCTCATCTCTCTCTATATCGGTGGTCATGGATTGATGTTTCTGCTCCTCTCCCTCACAAGCTACCTCTCTTTATCTCCATCTCTCTTATTCATGGATCGGCAACTGCATTCTTCCCAAATAAATGTGTGCCCCTGTTTTTTTAGATTGTGCCCACATCATGTTTGATGTTATGCTTATGAAGAGTTGAACTTAATTTTTTGCAGGTTTTTCTTTGATGTATGAGGCCTGGTGTAATTTGTTTCCAAAAGTGAACCTACTGTACATGCTAACACATCTAGGAAATTTAATTATGGAGAGTTGTTCATGATGTTGCTTGCATTTTTTTTTGTCGAACAAACTGGATGCTTAAATTTTGGATATGAACATTGGGTAGGTGATGAAATGTTTCACCAATAATAGTTTCCAACTTGCTTTTTAGCAGAACTACAGAAATACATCAAAACTATTATAGCTCAATCAACTTGCAGCATTTAATTATGTGTACTTAAAATGGATTTGGTGTCTAGGACGTGTGAAGTTGAGATCAAGTTGGATTATGTGATGATGTTCTTCTCCTTTAACATGATGCACCGTTGACTTAATTTTTTAGATGCTCACACACACACACACACACACACACACAAACGACATCCAGTAGGCGCTCGGACACCCGGCGGATTGAAAGAACAAAAGCAAAGATATCCAATACGAGGCCATGATGCCCGACAGAGACGTAGCGAAAACGCGCCCACGATGCCCAACGGATCGATGGAAGACACAACAAGTGACAACTAGCCAGCAACTTTATTGGATTTGTTGGTTAAATGTGATGCGCTCCCCAAAGTCGCGACAGAGGTGATAAACTCTTTGGTCTTTTTGGTAAAATAAATCCGTTCTTCTGTACATTTTGTTGTACGAGTTTGATGCGGCAGGTTGGAAATTTATTGGATTTTGTTTGTTTCCTTCAGACAGAGAGGCTCTAATTCTGCTCGGTTGATTGGCTGAAGTTAGACGCACATATATGCTCCTACAGGCTGTTTGTTGTAATGCAAATAAAGCATTTCCCAGCAAAACACCCAACAACAAGATATTCTTTAGGGCTGATTTATTTAGAATCCCAAACAATGTGGGTGTAGTTCTTGCAATTAGAATTACTAATATCCGTTTGTTCGAGTATAATTATTTGGCAGAGAACTTCTTCTAGATGCTCTGCATCCTCTCAGAGTAATGCACTGTGTTATTTAGCTGCGTAGCATATTATTCACATGCCAAGCTAAATGCAGTTCTGTCGTTTGATTAACAAGAGTACATTCTACATGATCAGAGCATGAGTAGCCTTGAAGTAGAAAGCCTGTTAGCAGCACTTTTTTTAGTTACTTGCTATTGATTTTATTCAACGGTGACAGTTCAGAGGAAGAAAGCTATTTTATCTTTTCAATATACCCTTGGGAAGATTACCAGGAAGCTCTTTGATGACTACAAAAGTTAAAGAGTGTAGTATGCAAGTCTACAGAGGGACATATCGAGTTTACTATTAACTAAAACATGACAGTTTAGAAAAACAACAGACTTCGGCCTCTAATTGGAGTAAATATGCACACCTGCCTTGCGCTGTGCTCAGAGCATAGAATTTCATTCTGTTAATTCATCGATCATGGCAGGATTTAAACTTCTACAGGAAATTAGTGATTGTTTGTACTGCATTTCAAAGTTAGAATTAAAGAAGACACGAGCAGGACAATTATACTATTTGAAGGTCTATTTTGTGCACAATCTGAATTTATTATTGTTTGAACAATCTGATTATGGGATGTTTAAGTTCTATTTTTTTTGTTATTGTAGAAAATGGATCACAACGTTGAATCAACCACTATTAATGATTTTGATAACCGACCACTATTGAAGTTTATAATGGCTAACGGCCAAACATATGAACCTTCTTGATACACTTTTTCCTTTTCTTAATATCATCATATAAAAATTAGAACCTTTCTAACATCTGCATATTTCAGGTTTCGGAGGAGTTGGAGAACTCAGTGCAGCAGAAGCACCTCCAAGGTGAGAAATATGTTTCAATTTAGCCTTCTTTGCTAGCTGTGTTCCTTTATGAATGAAACTCAGAGCTTTTATGATCTACTACCACTACTACTAGAACTACTACTACAACTACGAGCTCAAGAAATGGGCGTTCCAGTTCCTGCTTATGTTGATGTTTGCCTATAATTTTCTTAAGAAGACATGCCATTTTATCATTAGATTTGACCTCTTAATGCTTACTCACATTTGAAACCTTTACAGAGGATAATGACTTTGACGTTGAAAGAACTTGAATCTTCTGAGGTTACTAATAATAGGAGAAATGTCGCTTTCTGTGTTGGCGAGCTATGCAAGAACGGTGGTGCTGCAGCACTGAAGTACGTATATTACTTACAATGACAGGCATTTGATAGCCACCTTTACAGAAGCTCCTCTCCGGAAACAAGGAGCAAATGACTATTATTTGAAATCTGATGTGCATTATTATTTTTGGTTATGTTCCAAAAGCCTAGCTGCATAGCGAAGCACATTAGAGGATATATGAATCATTTTTTTCTACTGATTCCTGTTCAATTACTTTTATGAAAGGCAAGGGTATGCACTTTTCACTGTCAATCTTGGAGTGTTGCTGGCAATGAGGTCTGGCTCGCATATTCCACTCATTTTTTCTCATATAGCTGTGAAATTAGTTGCTTCTGATGTCAGTGTTGCTCCTTTAGCTACTGGAGATTGCTACTTTGGCAATCCCATACTCTAATGCTATGCTTGTGAAGTCGGCCGAGCAAAATTGACAATCTCTGCTGCTTGTTCAGCTCTGGTCCATCTGAGAAAGCCTTGTTAATTTCTGCTTCCTGGGCTGGCCGGCTGACATCCCGCGGAGGGCGGCTGTGGCCTGAGCGAGATCCAAAAGAGGATGTCCAGCCTCAGCCTTAGCACCAGACCGCCTCCATGTTGGCTGTTGTAGTCTGTATGTACATCTCCATCAGATCAATCTCTATATTTTGATAGGCCTGCCAGCAGATGGGCTCCATGGCACTACATCTATATTATATTGGAATGATGTGTTGATCGATTCATAGATGGTTTGTGGTATAATCATATGGAGTCTTGCGTCACTTTTCTAACTCTGTGCTGGGTCACTGGTCCTCAGTCTAATGTACAAAAGGTTAGTTTATCAGAATTCAATGACAATGCATATTTACCGCCGTTTATTGCATATGAGATTTCTCAATTTCACTTCTCAACATGATATTTGCAGGTTAATTATTACTCAACCGACCTGCTTTTGTTGTACTTTTTATTCGCTTTGTTCACATTTATTTGATGTCCCAATGCTATATTATGTGCATCTCTGAACCAAACAGACATGATGGTCAATGCGCCGAACTTGCATGAAAACCCATGGCTTCTGGGTCTATCCTCTATAGATGCTTCCAGGTTTAGCGGCGTTCTCCTAATGCTCTTTTCTCTCCACGACTTCACGCTGCTATCCTCTTATCTACACTATCACATTTTCTGACATGTTCATGTGCAGGCTGATTGATGCATGCATTGCTATGAGCTAAGGGTTAACAAAATACGAGTAGCATGCTGCAATGCATAGTGCATCTTTTTGGTTCGGTAATTTTGGATGTGGTGGCATAAGTAGTGTCCCTGTTAGTTTGTCAGGTTCAGTGGAAAAAAATCAAGAAGGCAAGGTTGCTTTATGGAACAACACTATACGTGTGATATGCTAATTAATAAATAGGTACATAAGTTCATTCAGGAGTTCACCATCAATTTGCTATGGTTGTCATAAGTCATGGACTACTAATGATATAAATCTACAGATTGACCTCTTATTATGCCCTGAGTGCCGTCGATTTCAAGAGAATAATGAGGTATGCTACCTGCTTTATTCTTCCTTGCATAACTACATATGCAGTGGACTTTATCATCTATCACACTGATTTATACACTGTAACTATGAAGCCACCCATTGCGTCAAAGCGAGCCTGTCTTGGTCCAGGGAGAGAGAGAAGTACTGATCAAGAATGTGGCTCGTTCGCAAGTTCAAGCTGGCCATGAGCTCGCCGCTCTTAGTCGCTCCCAGCAACGCACTGAGTGTTGGCTGGGATCTTGCTCAGATAGTATCTCCAGTATTGTAATGGCAGATTGTACCCCTGATTAGTTGAGCAATATAATTTGTTTTCACATTTTTTTTATGTTTTAGTCCATGGTTAAAGAGTGTTATGATTTTTTTTTCACCCGTAGCAATGCACGGGCAGTTTTCCTAGTAACGTGTTAAAGTAGACAGAGAGATGTAAAGTTTTTTTTTTTGAGAGTACGCCAATAACGTATCATATCTTTATAGAAGGCAGATAAGATATTTACAAGAACTTGCAGAGGATGCCGACATCCGCGCAAGTTTAGAAACACACCACACCAACACCTAACACAATGAACCTACTCTAGAGAGATGTAAAGTGAATCAGTTGTTCATTGATGATGAAAATTTACATATTTATAGTCCCCGAAGGGGCGCATCTTTAGAGAGATGTAAAGTGAATCAGTTGTTCATTGATGATGAAAAATTACATATTTATAGTCCCCGAAGGGGCGCATCCATAAAGACGCGACTGTTACAAGAGTTGCATCGGTTGCCTAAGCAACCGTTCGGTGGTTTGGATAAGTGGAGATTTAACCATGTTAATTAAGTCTTAACAATTACCAACCCTACATGAACTATGGTTTTAACGACGCCTTGTTTCTGGCCATGACATATTTTATGATTGTGTAGAAAATAATCTTCATTTTTTACTATTTTCTGTAGGGTACTTCCATTTTTATTGGGGGAAAAGTTCTTACTAGCTACATGAACCTTTTAGATACTACGTCGCAAAAAAAAATTAAAAAAAAATTGAATACCCAATTTTCAAATCCTGGATCCGCCACTATACACTAGTATCATATATATGATACTCCCCACTATGACTAGCCTAAGGGCCTGTTCTGAAGTGCTCCAGCCGCCAGCTTGAGAGTTGGGCCGAACCTAGAAGTTGGCGATCGTTTTAGTGCAAAAATTGAGGATTTGGGAAGGTAGGAAAACTGAGCTCCTTGACAGCTATTTAAGGAGTACTGCCTAACTGAGCTCCCCACTATGATTACTGATAATGTTTTAGTGGCCTATGAGTGTTTTCACAAAATAAAAAATAAGAGGGATGGAAAGGAAGGATTGTGTGCTATCAAACTAGACATGCATAAAGCTATGACCGGGTTGAGTGGGTTTTCCTGAAGGAGATTATGTTGAAATTAGGCTTTCAAGAGAGTTGGGTTAATTTTATTATGCAATGTGTTTCCAGTGTTGAATACCGGGTTCGGTTTAATACCGAAGAAACAGAAAGTTTTAGGCCCTCCAGAGGATTACGGCAAGGAGACCCGTTATCTCCTTATTTATTTTTGTTATGTACTAAGGGTCTAACCGCTCTCTTGTCTCATGCGGAGGAGAGAGGGGAAATCAAAGGTGTGAAGGTATGTAGAGAGGCCCCATCTATTACCAATCTCCTTTTTGCAGATGACTCATTGATCCTGATGAAGGCAAACATACACAATGCCAAGGCTTTGAAAGCCATCCCAGATTCGTATTGTACCGCCTCAGGGAAAATGGTGAGTGTTGATAAATCAAGCATATTTTTTAGCCCCAATACGAAAGTGGAGATCAGGGAGCAACTTTGTACCATTCTAAATATTATGACTGAAGCTCTGAATGATAAATATTTGGGGCTACCGGCTAATGTGGGTATGGGTAAGTCTGATTGTTTTCAGTACCTGATTGACCGTATCATCATGAAGATAAGATGGAAAGAAAAACTTTTATCCGCGGGAGGGAAGGAAATCCTCCTGAAATCTGTTGTACAAGTGATCCCCACCTATGCGATGTCCGTCTTTAAAATTCCTAAAAAAAATTGTAAGGGAATCACTGATGCGATGTCTCATTTTTGGTGGGGGGACGAGGACAATCAGAAACGGATGCATTGGATGGCCTGGTGGAAAATGTGTGTACCCAAAAATCAAGGGGGGATGGGATTCCGGGATATTCGTTGCTTCAACCTGGCAATGTTGGCAAAACAAGCGTGGCGTATTCTTGAGAATCCAGAATCCTTATGAGCGACTGTGTTGAGAGCTAAATATTTCCCAAACGGTGATTTATTGAATACAAAGCTAAAGAAGGGCTCCTCTTTCACTTGGCAAAGTATTATGGCAGGGGCCAACTATCTAAATCATGGTTATATATGGCGTGTTGGAAATGGTCACAATATTGATATCTGGGAAGATGCTTGGATCCTGAATTGTGTAAATAGAAAAGTAATCACACCTAGAGGGAGGAGTTTGATCTCAAGGGTATATGATTTAATTGATCATGTTACTAATAATTGGGACGAAAATCTAGTTACACAAATGTTGTGGCCAGTTGATGCACAGAGGCTCCTTGCAATTCCACTACCTCAACATGATATGTGGGATTTTGTCGCTTGGAGCTATTCAAAAAATGGAACATTTTCTGTTCGATCAGCCTATGTTGTGGAATGGGAACACCAACACGGGAAAAAACTTAGAAGAATCGATGATATGGGACATCTAACTATTAACCCTATTTGGGGTGAGATTTGGAAGTTATCTTGTCCCTTGAAGGTAAATTTTTTCATTTGGCGCACGCTGCATGGCACTCTTCCGTGTAGAGTTACTTTGGCGAATAGACACATAAAAGTTCCACCCAATTGTCCTGCATGTCCCTTTGGATCAGAAGATACAAAGCATATGTTATTTCAATGTCAAAAAGCAAAGGAGGTTTGAAAGGTGTTGGGACTAGATCAGGTCATTAAAAGAGCTTGCGAAGTGGATTATGCTGGTGAGGCGGTTCTTGAGTTTTTACTTTCTATGCCTGAACATGAGCTGGTTATCTTGGGTACTCCAAATGTTCGTGAGATGATTGCAATTACAACTTGGTATTTATGGTGGGAGAGGCAAAAATTGGTCAATAAAGAGAAAACCCAAGATGCTAACCAGATCTCTATGGGGATTCATGCTATTACGTTAAACTATGTTTTGGCTATTGCACCGAAGGCTACTATAAAAAGAGGGGGTTGGATCCAACCTCCAAGGGGGTTTGTAAAGCTTAATGTGGATGCTTCTTTTGAACATGACCTACTTAGGGGCACGGCTGGTGCTGTTTTGAGGGACGATAAAGGAAAATTCATTGTAGGGGGGAATTGGAGAATTGATTGGTGCACGGATGTCCTAACGGTTGAAACTTTGGCGCTTAGATATGGTCTATCAATTGCTCAAAGGGCGGGCTGCAACCGCCTTGTTATTAACTCAGATAACTGGGAGGTCATTTGTAGGATCGGAAGTATGTCTAGAGGGGGGGGGGGGTGATTAGACTACTTGACCAAATAAAAACCTAACCTTTTCCCAATTTTAGTTGTAGGCAGATTTTAGAAAGTATACAAGTCAAGCATCACCCTACACATGCAATTCTAAGAGTGTAGCAGCGGAAAGTAAGCAATTGCACATGTAAGTAAAGGAGGGGATCGGAGATTTCAAACGCAATGAAGACACGATGATTTTTGGCGTGGTTCCGATAGGTAGTGCTATAGTACGTCCACGTTGATGGAGACTTCAACCCAGGAAGGGTAATGGCTGCGCGAGTCCACGGAGGGCTCCACCCACGAAGGGACCACGAAGAAGCAACCTTGTCTATTCCACCATGGCTTACGTCCACGAAGGACTAGCCACACTCGGGTAGATCTTCACGAAGTAGGCGATCTTCTTGCCCTTACAAACTCCTTGGTTCAACTCCACATCATGTCGGAGGCTCCCAAGCGACACCTAACCAATCTAGGAGACACCACTCTCCAAAAGGTAATAGACGGTGTGTTGTTGATGAACTCCTTGCTCTTGTGCTTCAAATGATAGTCTTCCCAACACTCAACTCTCTCTCACAGATTTGGCTATGGTAGAAGAAGGATTTGAGTGGAAAGCAACTTGGGAAGGCTAGAAATCAAGGTTCAAATGGTAGGAATGGAATCTCTTGATCTCAACACATGAGTAGGTGGTTCTCTCTCAGAAAATGTATGGTGGAAGTGTAGCCACGTTCTGATGGCTCTCCTTACTTAGGAAGAGAGGGTGGAGGGGTATATATAGCCTCCACACAAAATCCAACCGTTACACACTTTTGACCCAACTCGGTGGCACCGATCAGAAATCTTGGTGGCACCGACCTATGTAAAAGATATGAATGTTAGGAATATCGGTGGGACCGACTGGAACAACTCGGATGGACCGATGTGCAATGGTTAGCTAGGGCAAACCTCGTCTCGGTGGCACCGATTGCATCAACTCGGTGGGACCGAAGTGAAGCAATAAGGCAACAGAGAGTTGGCAAGCCATCTCGGTGGTACCGATTGCAAATCTCGATGGGACCGAAATAATTGCAACAAGTAACAGAGAGTTGGCAAGGCCATCTCGGTGGGACCGAGATCCATATCGGTGGATCCGAGTTAGGGTTTTGGCAGTGGCTAAGTCCAAATGAACTCGGTGGCTCCGGATAAGAAATTTTGGTGGGGCCGAGTTGGCATGTAGGTTTTGGACATATTTTGATGGAGAAAGTGGTTGAGGGTTTTGGAGCACTGTCACTAAGCACTTGAGCAAAAAGACCATTAAGCAACACCTCATCCCCTTTTAATAGTATTGGCTTTCCTATGGACTCAATGTGATCTTGGATCACTTAACAAAAATGTAGAGTCTTGAGCTTTTGCCAATCCATGTCCTTAGCATTTTGAGGGGTCCACATCTCTAGTCCTTGCCAAGCCAATCATTGAACATCCTGAAATATTTAACTTGAATGGACATTAGTTCAATGAGATATATGTTGTTATGAATTACCAAAACCACCCGGGGATTAGTTGCACTTTCAATCTCCCCCTTTTTGGTAATTGATGACAACATATAGATCAAAGCTTCGACAAATGATTAAATGAATGAAGTACATCGTCGCTTTGAGAAGTATGTGATAAGCAAGAGCTCCCCCTAAATTTGTGCATTATTAAAAATTTGCGTTTGAATGCAAATGCACAATCGATTAGGATCATGGGTCACTCTTCCATGTCACATACAACTTGGTGGAGCGTGCAAAATGATATGAATGGAATAGTAAGCACGCATCACCAAAAGCACAAGTGAATGATCATACAAGGATAATGATAAGGATAAGCATTAAGCATCACATGGAGCATAGTATGATCAATCACACACATATGAAAGCACATTTGCTCCCTTGGTTTTGGTAATTCATAACAACATATATCTCATTGAACTAATGTCCATTCAAGTTAAAGATTTCAGGATGTTCAATGATTGGCATGGCATGGATTAGAGACGTGGACCCCTCAAAATGCTAAGGACAAGGATTGGCAAAAGATCAAGACTCTACATTTTTGGTTTAGTGATCCAAGATCACATTGAGTCCATAGGAAAAGCCAATACTATTAAAAGGGGATGAGGTGTTGCTTAATGGTCTTTTTGCTCAAGTGCTTAGTGACAGTACTCCTAAACCCTCAACCACTCTCTCTACCCAAATATGTCCAAAACCCACAGTCCAACTTGGCCCCACCGAAATTTCCTATCCGGAGCCACCGAGTTCACCGAGACTTAGCCACTGCCAAAACCCTAACAAATCGGATCCACCGAAATGGATCTCGGTCCCACCGAAATGGCCTTGCCAACTCTCTATGATCATTTGCACCCACTTCGGTCTCACCGAGTTTTGCAAATCGGTCTCACTGAGATGGCTTGGCAACTCTCTGTTGCCTTGTTGCTTCACTTTAGTCCTACCGAGTTGATGCAATCGGTGCCACCGAGATGAGGTTTGCCCTAGCCATTGCACTTCGGTCCATCCGAGTTGTTCCTATCGGTCCCACCGAGATTCCTAAAGTTCATATCTTTTACACAGTTCGGTGCTACCGAGATGATTGTTTCGGTGCCACCGAGTTGGGTCAAAAGTGTGTAATGGTTGGATTTTGTGTGGAGGCTATATATACCCCTCCACCACCTCCTTCTCAGTAAGGAGAGCCATCAGAACGTGCCTACACTTCCACCATACATTTTCTGAGAGAGTACCACCTACTCATGTGTTGAGATCAAGCTATTCCATTCCTACCATTTGAATCTTGATCTCTAGCCTTTCCCAAGTTGCTTTCCACTCAAATCCTTCTTCCACCATAGCCAAATCTGTGAGGAGTTGTTTGAGTGCTGGGAAGACTATCATTTGAAGCACAAGAGCAAGGAGTTCATCAACAACACACCGTCTATTACCTTTGGGAGAGTGGTGTCTCCTAGATTGGTTAGGTGTCACTTGGGAGCCTCCAACATGATGTGGAGTTGAACCAAGGAGTTTGTAAGGGCAAGGAGATCGCCTACTTCGTGAAGATCTACCCCGAGTGAGGCTAGTCCTTCGTGGACGTAAGCCATGGTGGAATAGACAAGGTTGCTTCTTCGTGGACCCTTTGTGGGTGGAGCCCTCCATGGACTCGCGCAGCCGTTACCCTTTATGGGTTGAAGTCTCCATCAACGTGGACGTACGATAGTACCACCTATCGGAACCACGCCAAAAACCACCGTGTCTTCATTGCGTTTGAAATCTCCGATCCCCTCCTTTACTTACATATGCAATTATTTACTTTCCGCTGCAATACTCTTAGAATTGCATGTGTAGGGTGATGCTTGACTTGTGTTCTTTCTAAAATCTGCCCACAATTAAAATTGGGAAAAGGATATATTTTATTTGGTCAAGTAGTCTAATCACCCCCCCTCTAGACATACTTTCGATCCTACAAGTGGTATCAGAGCTTTGGTCTCCATAAGCCTTGATTTCCATTGCTTTGGTGATCATAGACTTGGTTTCACAACCTAGGAGAGTATGGCGTCTAGTGAGGGCAACTATCACCGTAGAGGTCCATATTTTGATGGTACAAACTTTGCTAGTTGGAAACATAAGATGAAAATGCATATTCTTGGTCATAACCCCGCCGTTTGGGTTGTTGTTCGTGTTGGCTTGCAAGGTGACTTTTCTGAGGATGGCAAGGAACTGGATCGTGAAGCAACCCCGGAATAATTGAAGATGTTGCAATACAATGCTCAAGCTTGTGACATTCTATTCAACGGTTTATGTCCCGAAGAATTCAAAAAAATCAGCCGCCTCGAGAATGCAAAGGAAGTTTGGGATACTTTGGTTGATATGCATGAGGGTACCGAGTCCGTCAAGGAATCTAAGTTGGATGTGCTTCAAAGTCAACTTGACAAGTTCAAGATGAAGGATGGTGAAGGAGTAGCGGAGATGTACTCTAGGCTTGCTCTCATCACAAATGAGATTGCCGGCTTAGGAAGTGAAGAGATGACCGACAAATTCATCATCAAGAAGATACTTAGAGCTTTGGATGGAAAATATGATACCGTCTGCACATTGATCCAAATGATGCCAAATTACAAAGATCTCAAGCCCACGGAAGTCATTGGAAGGATTGTTGCTCATGAAATGTCACTCAAGGACAAAGAGGAGCTGCACAACAAATCAAGTGATGCTTACAAAGCCTCAACCGATGCTCCAACAACTCCAAGTGACAAGCTAGTATCCAATGAAGAGATTAGCCTAATGGTGAAAAGGTTCAACAAGTTCTACAAGAACAAAGGGAAAGAAAGAAGTTCTAGCTCAAGACACTATGAGAGAAGATCATCAAGTCGTGACCGTAATTGCTACAATTGTGGAAAGCCCGGACACTACTCCAATGAGTGTTCGGCTCCCTACAAGAAAAGAGACGAATCACCAAGAGGAAGACATAGAAGAGATGAATCACCTCATAAGGAGAGAAGGAGTAGAGATGATCGTTATGAACGAAGACACTCTCGAAGAAGCAAGGATTCAGAGAGGAAGGACAAGTCATCCAAGAGCTACACAAGAAGAAGACATCAAGCTCATGTTGGTGAATGGGTTTCCGGCTCCGACTCCGACAACCACTCCTAGAGAAGTTATCACTCCAACTCCGACTATAGTCAAGATGAAGGTGTTGCCGGACTTGCACTTGTGTCATCCAACTCCTATGATCTATTTGACTCACCAAATGAAGGAATTGGAAGATGCTTCATGGAAAAAGGCCCCAAGGTATCACACCCCGAGTATTTTGATTTCAATAGTGATGAAGATGATTTGCTTGGTGATGATGATTTACTTGTTGATAAAGATAGTGATGTGAGCTATAATGAAAATGCTAGTAATCATGATAGTCAAGAGGAAACGAATGACAATGCTATGAAGGAGATTGAGCGTCTAACTAAAGAACTAAATACTCTTAAGTTAGCTCATGAAACAACTCAAGAGGATCATAGAGAACTTCTAAGAATTCATGAGAAGCTACGCTTCGAGAAGCTAAATTTAGAGCAAGAACATGAGTTTCTTAAAGCTATCAATGACGATCTTCGAAAGAAGAGTTCTTCATATCTTGCCAAACGTTTACTCTTGTCTACCTTTATGCCACAAGTTAAACCTAAGCAAACTAGCAACAAGGGTAAAAAGGGTTCTACCTCTAGTAGTAACAATGACAATGCTAAATCCAATGTTGTTGCTTCTAGTAGTTCTATTGATTCCACTAATGATTCTCTTAGCCAAGTTACACTTGAGCAAGAAAATATGATATTGAAAGGAATTATAGAAAAAGGCATCTACAAGAGTCTTGCCGGGAGTAAGCAATTTGAGGAAATTGTACGCAAGCAAGGAAGGCACCGGAAGAACCAAGGTGTTGGTTTTGAACAAAAGTTCAATGCCAATGGAGTTGAGTGGGAAAAAGATCAATACCCCAAGACGAAGTTTGTTCCTCAACAAGAGAAGTATGATCCTACTTCATTCAAGGGAACACAAGCTCAAGAAGATCTTCCGCCACAAGACCACAAGCTAAAAGGCAAGGACAAGCTTCAAGAAGAGATTGATTCATTTGAAGAAGCTCCTCAAGCCATGGTCAAGTGGGTTCCCAAGACTTCATCAAGTTCTACTAAATCAAGTGCTACTACAACTCCAAGGATTCCCATCAAGTTGATGTGGGTCCAAAAGAAGAAGAACTAGAGAGTTCTTGAGGGTGACTCCGCCAACAAACTTCACTCATATACTTTAGGGCAAGAACTTGTGCAACCAACTTCCACATTTTGCACTAGTTCATGGAGTCACAAACCCTCTTGTTGGTAAGACAAGGAAAAAGGTATTCAATGCATTCATGGACATCATCATGTGTGTATTTCACTCTATGTCTATGGATATCCTTGTATGTTCCTTGTGTGGAACTAACCCATGTAGGTATTGAAAGCACAAAACTCCAAAGGATTGCTCCCAACTCTTGATGGTCCACATCAACATTGAGCATCCACATCTTCAACATCTACATGAAGTCATCATCGACAAAACCCAAGGTTAGTTCATCCCACTTAGGGGGGATATCACATCTAGGGGGAGCTTTGCTCTAAACAATTGAGCTAAAGCAACTCTAATAGTGTGAACACATCAATGCTTTATGTAAAAGTGGCAACCCCACTTGTGCTTAAACGATGAGTATGACCTATGATCAAATGTTCTCATTTGACTCCTAAGTCAATATACTCATATATAGATGACCTAGTCATCGCCATTGCTTGATAGATGCTAGAATTGGTTGTGCATGTTTGACACATATTTCATTTGCTATCTTATTGTGTGAGCATGTTGGTTTGCATGTTTTCATCATTCAAGGACATCCATTTGTTGTTTTGATTGTCTTGGTTTTTCTAGCCAAGTGGATGTACAAGAATGCCTAAGTACCTTCTCTAGCTATCTATGCTTTCTTGTCTCAAATTCTATTCTTGTTGCATCACAAAAATTGAACAAGTCATTTTCGGACCCTCCGGGTGAGGAGCACTCGGAGCCACCGATCTGAAAGGGCTGAACCTCCAAAACCTTCTATCTGATTTTGGCCGAACCAATTCACTCAAACTCGGTCCAACCGAAATCACTTAGATTGATTTAGGTTTTCCATCTCGGTGCTACCGAGTTGAACCATTTCGGAGCCACCGATGTGCTGACCTGCGTGCAGTTACACATATCGGTGCCACCGAGTTGTCCAACTCGGCGCTACCGATAGCGTATGGGTATATATATTGCGCGGACCGAACGGTTGAAATTTCTCGACCTCACTCGTTCCCGCACCCCGTTGCTGCCATCGCCCTCGTCTTCGGACTTCGTCGTCGTCTCCAGCGCGCCCTCGCCGCCGGATTCCGTCGCCGCCAACGGAAATCTGTCCCGCCGTTGCCGCCGTAGAGAATCTCCACTGAGTTAGGGTGAGATTCGATCCCTTTCATGCTTCCTTTTTCCGATTCAATGCATGTTAGGAATGCCATGATTCTTGCCACGAGTGCAATGCTTATTCCACCATGAAATTTTTTGTAGATTAGATGCGAGTAAAATTTTTAGGTTTAAGTTTCCGCTGAATGCATCTCGGACCGACCGATTCGAAATTTTCGGTCCCACCAATTTGGCCTCTGGCCATAGCACTAGTACGTCTCGGTGCCACCGAGTTGTATGTATCGGTGAGACCGAAAGTAAAATCTCAGTGAAACCCTAGCATCTCGGTGTTGGGGAACGTTGCATGGAAAACAAAAAAATTTCTACGCACACGCAAGATCTATCCATGGAGATGCATAGCTACGAGATGGGGAGTGTGTCTACGTACCCTCGTAGACCGTAAGCGGAAGTGTTAGAACAACGCGGTTGATGTCGTCGAACAACTTCACGATCCAACCGACTTAGCACCGAACGTACGGCACCTCCGCGTTCAGCACACGTTCAGCTCGGTGACGTCCTCGACTTCTTGATCCAGCAAGACGGCGAGGTAGTGGATGAGTTCCGGCAGCACGACGGCGTGGTGACGGTGATGGTGATGCTATCTCCGCAGGGCTTCGCCCAAGTACTGCGAAAATATGACCGAGGGACGGAACTGTGGAGGGGGGCGCCGCACACGGCTAAGACAATGTTGTGTTCTCCTTTGGGGCGCCCCCTCTCCTCTATTTATATATGTGTAGGGGCTTGGAGTAGAAGGAATAGTGCCACGTGAACAGTAACCATGAATAGTACACACGTGGACTTGGACTCCAAAGTCCAATCCTATTCCTACTAGGACTCTCCCTTTTTTTCTTCCCTAGCTGCGTGGGCTTTTGAGGACTTGGTGCGCCTGGCCCAATAAGGCCAGGGCGCCTCCCCTTAGCCCATGCCATCCCTTGGGACGTGGTGGACCCACTTGCGGACTTCCGGACTCCTCCGGAATCCTCCGGAACCTTCTGGAAGCTTCCCGGTACAATACCGAAAAAACTGCACCTTTTTTCGGAACCCAAAATATGACTTCCCATATATAAATCTTTACCTCTCGACCATTCCGAGACTCCTCGTGACGTCCGGGATCTCATCCGGGACTCCGAACAACATTCGGTTACCAATTCACATAACTCATATAACACTATATCGTCAACGAACGTTAAGCGTGCGGACCCTACGGGTTCGGGAATGATGTAGACATGACTGAGACGCCTCTCTGGTCAATAACCAATAGCGGAACCTGGATGCTCATATTGGTTCCTACATATTCCACAAAGATCTTATCGGTCGAACCGCAATGACAACATACGTAATTCCCTTTGTCCGTCGGTATGTTACTTGCCCGAGATTCGATCGTCGGTATCTCCATACCTAGTTCAATCTCGTTACCGGCAAGTCTCTTTACTCGTTCCGTAATACATTATCCCGTAACTAACTCCTTAGTCACTTTGCTTGCAAGCTTCTTATGACGTGCATTACCGAGAGGGCCCAGAGATACCTCTCCGAAACACGGAGTGACAAATCCCAATCTCGATCCATGCCAACTCAACGGACACCTTCGGAGATACCTGTAGAGCATCTTTATGATCACCCAGTTATGTTGTGACGTTTGATAGCACACAAGGTATTCCTCCGGTATCCGGGAGTTGCATGATCTCATGGTCTGAGGAACATGTATTTGACATTCAAGAAAGCAGTAGCAATAAACAGAACGATCATATGCTAAGCTAACGGATAGGTCTTGTCCATCACATCATTCTCCTAATGATGTGATCCCGTTATCAAATGACAACTCATGTCTATGGTTAGGAAACCTTAACCATCTTTGATCAACGAGCTAGTCTAGTAGAGGCTCACTAGGGACACGGTATTTGTTTATGTATTCACACATGTATTTAAGTTTCCAGTCAATACAATTCTAGCATGAATAATAAACCTTTATCATGAACAAGGAAATATAAAATAATAACAACTTTATTATTGCCTCTAGGGCATATTTCCATCACTCGGAGCCACCGAACCCCATCTCGGTCTGACCGAAATGGCGTGTAAGGTTTCTGTTGTATGCTTCGGTATCACCGAGGTGATCAACTCGGTCCATCCGAAATGCCTTCTGTGAAAACTTGAAACTAAGAGTTGAACTCAAATTTTCTGAAAAACCTCTGCTTTTTGTGATGACTCATCTACTCTGCCCATACCCATCTATTCACAGGGTCAGCTCAGCAAGATGTCAGATTCCAGCGATAGCCAGAACAGGTCAGAGCAGCATGCAGAACTAAGTGAAGGGTCAAGCCCTGCAGAAAGTTTCTATGAGGGAGAGAGGAGCTCTCCAGATCTTCCTAAGGCTGCCACTAGAACAAGGAAGAAGAAAACCTCAGACAGTGAGGATGAAGATTTTGTTGCTAGTGAAGCAGCAATCAAGAAAAAGAGAGTTGTGCTTGCTAAGGAGTACAACACCAAACCATCAACTGCCAAAGAGAGGACTGCTGTGAGGAAAGTTCGAAAGCAGACTATGCAATTCACTCTTGAAGAGCCAAGTGACTCTGAACCAGCTGCAGGTGGAAAGAAGAAGAGAGCTAGGAAGACTACAGCTCAAGTGCTTGGAAGGCCCTCCATGAGGACAGATGAGGAGGAGGAGGAACCTACTGCTGATGCACCTCCAGCCAAGTCTCAAAAGCTTATGACTGATGCAATCAGGACTGCTGCCCCCAAGTCCAAGCCAAAGGTGTCAGCACCAAAGAGATCCACCAGGAACATATCAGCTGCTGAGAAGAACAAGGCCCCAGTGCCTGAGGCAAATGTTGACGAAGAGTCGCTAGTGCTCAGGAAATTGAAGCCAAAGATACCAGACCATGATGATGCACACCCAGTTGTGGAGAACATGATGCCGAGGAAAGATAAAGGACTGCGTTAGTGGAGACAGATAGATCCTTATGCTACAAGGAGGAAGACAGTGTGTGACTATCGCTTTCACACTCGTGAACAACAAGATTTCTATGAGACGGTATTGCTTGACAAGAAGCCCATTGTTAGCGACATGAGATGGGTGGATTGGGAATACATCGATGAGAATGAAGATTATTTTCCCCATGTCCATGAGAGCTTAAGGATTGCAGGTGTTGATGACTTTGTCGGACAGAAGTTGACCAAGTGGAATGATGAAATGGTCATGCAATTCTACTCCACAGCTCATTTCTATCCAGATGGCCGAATTGTGTGGATGACTGGGGGCATCAGGTACCAGTCAACCATCTCTGAGTGGGCAAGTCTTCTTGTTGCACCCAAGGAAGAGGACGAGGACATTGATATCTATGCTAAGCTCAAGATGGATCACAACTCCATGTCCAACATGTACACTGCAATTCCTCAGAAAGACATTGAGACTCATAAACTTGGATCAGTGAAGCATCTGCTGCCAGGACTGGCCACCACTAACACTATCTTGCGGTATACTCTATTACCCAAGTCAGGCGATGATAAGATGATCCGTGGCCACTCCATCAATTTGCTTCATTTGTTTGATACACCTCAGAAGTTCAAGGTGATGAGCCTGATAGTCGAAACTATCAAAAGGACTGCAGCTGATCAGAAGAGATCGTGCGGATATGCTCCACATATTCAGATGTTGATAAACTCTAAGGTTGGAACCAGCACATACCTTCTTGATCGAGAGCATTTGCCATTGCATCCAGAGTTTGAAGACAATGTTATCGTGATGGATCCTTCGCACCCCACTTCTGCACAAGCTCAGGAGAAGATCCGCAAAGCCAAAGAAGCAAAAGCAGCCCAGGAGGCAACAACTCCCAATGCTCCAATTGCAAATCTTAAGTCTAAGTCTGACCAAATGACTTATCTGCTTGAAGCCACCCTGAGGATTGAGCGAAGTCTGGCCAACCCCACCCAGCACCAGGCTAGCTTAGAGCGGATAATAGAGACGAAATTTCATGATCTAGATGTCAAGGTCACAGAGATCCAGACTACCGTGGAGCAGCTGCAGAGTGATGTTGATGCTGTCAAGACAGCCCTGTCAGATGACAGTGGAGATGACAGACCTACCACAAAGCGTTTTCAGACAGTGCCTAGGGCAGCCAGATCTGCTGCAGTGCCAGTTGTGGATCCGAGGACCACAGTCTCTGCACCTGCTGCTGCTGCCATAGTGCCACCGCCGGTATCCACTCCACCAGCCCAGCAAACATCTGCAGAAGCCTTCGCGGACGCTCTTCTCTCAACGCCATCTACGCACACCGGAGCTGCCAGCAGGAGGTCGCCTTCAGGAGCTTCGGAGGACCGTGCTTAGAGTGCCGATTAGTCCTATACCTATTCCATATTTTTGGTACTTGTTGCCAAAGGGGGAGATTTTGTATAGATCATAGGCTTCGAGAGAGAGTGCTCTTGTTTTGCTCGTTGTTTATTTCTCTCGAGTTCTTTTGCTACAATTTGCTTGTTGGTACTTTGTTTCTATGTGTGTGCTTGATACTATGCTTTGTTATGATTGTGAGCTACTTCATGTGATTGATCATAGTATGCATCTTGTGATGATCAATGCTTATCTTTATCATTATCTTGTATGATCACTTACTTGTGTTGGTGATGTGTGCTTTCTATTCCTCTCATATCATTTTGTGCGCTCCACCAAGTTGTATGTGACATGGAAGAGTGACCCATGAGCCTAATCGATTGTGCATTTGCATTCAAACGCAAATTTTTAATAATGCACAAATTTAGGGGGAGCTCTTGCTTATCACATACTTCTCAAAGCGACGACGTATTTCATTCTTTTAATCAATTGTTGAAGCTTTGATCTATATGTTGTCATCAATTACCAAAAAGGGGGAGATTGAAAGCACATTTGCTCCCTTGGTGGTTTTGCTAATTCATAACAACATATATCTCATTGAACTAATGTCCATTCAAGTTAAAGATTTCAGGATGTTCAATGATTGGCATGGCATGGATTAGAGACGTGGACCCCTTAAAATGCTAAGGACAAGGATTGGCAAAAGATCAAGACTCTACATTTTTGGTTTAGTGATCCAAGATCACATTGAGTCCATAGGAAAAGCCAATACTATTAAAAGGGGATGAGGTGTTGCTTAATGGTCTTTTTGCTCAAGTGCTTAGTGACAGTACTCCTAAACCCTCAACCACTCTCTCTACCCAAATATGTCCAAAACCCACATTCCAACTCGGCCCCACCGAAATTTCCTATCCGGAGCCACTGAGTTCACCGAGACTTAGCCACTGCCAAAACCCTAACAAATCGGATCCACCGAAATGGATCTCGGTCCCACCGAGATGGCCTTGCCAACTCTCTGTGATCATTTGCACCCACTTCGGTCTCACCGAGTTTTGCAAA
The DNA here is from genome assembly GCA_039707655.1 of Elymus sibiricus. Taxonomy (NCBI): domain Eukaryota; kingdom Viridiplantae; phylum Streptophyta; class Magnoliopsida; order Poales; family Poaceae; genus Elymus; species Elymus sibiricus. The sequence goes on from CM077664.1 coordinate 163,885,369, forward strand.
TCGGTCTCACCGAGATGGCTTGCCAACTCTCTATTGCCTTGTTGCTTCACTTCGGTCCTACCGAGTTGATGCAATCGGTGCCACCGAGATGAGGTTTGCCATAGCCATTGCACTTCGGTCCATCCGAGTTGTTCCTATCGGTCCCACCGAGATTCCTAAAGTTCATATCTTTTACACAGTTCGGTGCTACCGAGATGATTGTTTCGGTGCCACCGAGTTGGGTCAAAAGTGTGTAATGGTTGGATTTTGTGTGGAGGCTATATATACCCCTCCACCACCTCCTTCTCTGTAAGGAGAGCCATCAGAACGTGCCTACACTTCCACCATACATTTTCTGAGACAGAACCACCTACTCATGTGTTGAGATCAAGCTATTCCATTCCTACCATTTGAATATTGATCTCTAGCCTTTCCCAAGTTGCTTTCCACTCAAATCCTTCTTCCACCATAGCCAAATCTATGAGGAGTTGTTTGAGTGCTGGGAAGACTATCATTTGAAGCACAAGAGCAAGGAGTTCATCAATAACACACTGTCTATTACCTTTTGGAGAGTGGTGTCTCCTAGATTGGTTAGGTGTCACTTGGGAGCCTCCGACATGATGTGGAGTTGAACCAAGGAGTTTGTAAGGGCAAGGAGATCGCCTACTTCGTGAAGATCTACCCCGAGTGAGGCTAGTCCTTCGTGGACGTAAGCCATGGTGGAATAGACAAGGTTGCTTCTTCGTGGACCCTTCGTGGGTGGAGCCCTCCGTGGACTCGCACAGCCGTTACCCTTCGTGGGTTAAAGTCTCCATCAACGTGGACGTACGATAGCACCACCTATCGAAACCACGCCAAAAACCACCGTGTCTTCATTGCGTTTGAAATCTCCGATCCCCTCCTTTACTTACATATGCAATTGTTTACTTTCCGCTGCTATACTCTTAGAATTGCATGTGTAGGGTGATGTTTGACTTGTGTTCTTGCTAAAATCTGCCTAGAATTAAAATTGGGAAAAGGATAGATTTTATTTGGTCAAATAGTCTAATCACCCCCCCTCTAGACATACTTTCGATCCTACAACATAGTATCTCAGAGGCACATAGTATCTCACAAGCATATCAAACCAAAGTAGCATAAACCAAATAGTAGCAGAAACTCAAGAAAAACCAACGAGAAAAAGCGAGACACTCTCTCTCGAAGCCTAATGATCTATACAAATTCTCCCCCTTTGTCAACAAGTACCAAAAAGTTTGAATGGGTATAGAGCTATACGTCTCTCTAGGCACGATCTTCGGCAGCTCCTGAAGGTCATCTCTGGTTGGCAGCTCCGGTTGCATCTGCGAAGGCTTCAGCTGACTTCTGCTGGGCTGGTGGAGTAGAGACTGGAGGTGGCACTGTAGCAACAACAACAGGTGCAGAAACTGTAGTCCTCGTATCTGCAACTGGCACTATAGCAGACCTGGATGCCCTTGGCACTGTCTGGAACCTGTCAGTCGTCGGTCTGTCATCTCCACTGTCATCAGTAACAGCTCTGGCTGCATCAACATCATCTTTCAGGTTCTCCACAATAGTCTATACCTCAGTGATCTTCACATCAAGATCATGAATCTTTGTCTCGACTATCCACTCTAGGCTCGCCTGGTTCTTGGTGAGGTTGGCCAGACTTCGCTCAATCCTCAGGGTGGCTTCCAGCAGATAAGTCATTTGATCATTCTTTGACTTGAGGTTAGCAATAGGTACATTGGGAGCAGAGGCCTTCTGGGCTTCTTTTGCTGCTGCAGCTGCCCGAATCTTCTCTTGAGCTTGGGCAGATGTAGGGTGTGAAGGGTCCATCACCACTACATTGTCCTCGAACTCTGGACGCAATGGGAGATGCTCACGATCAAGTAGATATGTGCTCGTTCCAACTTTGGAGTTGATGAGCATCTGAATGTGCGGAGCATATCGACAAGATCTCTTCTGGTCAGCTGCGGTTCTCTTGATTGTTTCAACAATAAGGCTCATAACTTTGAACTTCTACGGTGTGTCAAACAAGTGTAGCAGGTTGATGGAGTGGCCACATATCATCTTGTCATCTCCAGACTTGGGAAACAGAGTGTGCCTCAAGATTGTATTGGTGGTGGCCAAATCAGGCAGTAAGTGCTTCACAGAACCAAGCTTGTGAGTCTCAATATCTTTCTCTGGAATTGCTGTGTACATATTTGCCATGGAATTGTGGTCCATCTTGAGCTTGGCATATATATCAATGTCATCTTCTTCTTCCTTTGGAGCTTCAAGAAGATTAGCCCACTCAGAGATGGTTGACTGGTATTTCGATCCCTCAGTCATCCACACAATTCTGCCATCTGGATAAAAGTGTGCAGTGGAGTAGAATTGCATGATCATCTCATCATTCCACTTGGTAAGCTTCTTCCCAACAAAATCATCAACACCTGCAATTCTGAAGCTCTCATGAACATGGGGGAAGTAGTCTTCATTTTCATCAATATACTTCCAATCCACCCACTTCATATCACTGACAATAGGCTTCTTGTCAAGCAGCACAGTTTCATAGAAATCCCGTTGCTCTCTGGTGTGGAAACGGTAATCACAAGCAGTCCTCCTCCTTGCAGCATATGGATCAGTCAATCTCCACTGACGCAATCCTTTGTCCTTTCTGAGTATCATGTTCTCGGCAACTGGATGAGCATTATCATGATCTGGAATCTTTGGCTTCAACTTCCTGAGCACTAGTGGCTCTTCATCAGCATCAACTTTAGGCACTGGGGCCTTGTTCTTCTCAGCAGCAGGGATATTTCTTGTAGATCTCTTGGGTGCTGGAGCTTTGGGCTTGGACTTGGTGGGGGTAGTAGACCTCATAGCGTCAGACATGAGCTTCTGAGTCTTGGCAGGAGGTGCATCAGCTGCTGGTTCCTCCTCCTCCTCCTCATCAATCATGGAGGGTTTGCCCACAACATAAGCAGTTATCTTCCTTGCCCTCTTCTTCTTTTTTCCTGCAGCTGCTGTCTCTGAGTCACTTGACTCCTCAAGTGTAAATGTCATGCTCTTCCTTGTAACTTTCTTCACAACAGATTTGTCCTTGGCAGCAGGTCTTGTGCTAGCAGTTCTGCCATACTCCTTAGCAATCACTTTCTTCTTCTTTGATGTGGCCTCACTAGCAACAAAATCCTCATCCTCATCATCTGAGGTTCTCTTCTTCCTAGTTTTGGTGGCTGCTTTCGGAAGATCAGGAGAACTTCTCTCTCCTTCATAAAAACTTTCCCCAGGACTTGATCCTTCACTGAGATCTGCATGCTGTTCTGACCTATTCTGGCTGTCACTTGCAGCTGACATCTTGCAAAGCTGACCCTGTGAATAGATGGGTATGGGCAGAGTAGATGAGTCATCACAAGAAGCAGATATTTTTCAACAAAATTGAGTTCAAATCTTAGTTTCAAGTTTTCACAGAAGGCATTTCGGATCCACCGAGTTGATCATCTCGGTGATACCGAAGCACTTAACAGAAACAAAACACACCATTTCGGTCAGACCGAGATGTGGTTCGGTGTCTCCAAGATGCTAGGGTTTCACTGAAACTTTACTTTCGGTCTCACCGATTCGTACTTCTCGGTGGCACCGAGACATACTAGTGCAATGGCCAGGGCCAAATCGGTGACTCCAAAAATTTTAATTCGGTCGGTCCGAGATGCTTTCGGCGGAAACTTAAACCTAATTTTTTTGCTCGAATCTAATCTAAGGAATTTTCAGCGTAAAGGAAGGTTTCAATCCGTGGCAAGAATAATGGCAATCCATCCGTGCATTGAATCAAAATTTGAGCACAGAGGGGGTCGAATCTCACCCTAACTTGGTGGAGATCCTCTACGGCGGCAACGGCGGGGAAGATTCCCGTTGACGGCGACGGATTCCGGCGGCGAGGGCGCGCAGGAGACAAGGGCGACGATCCGAAGACCAAGGCGACGACAGCAATGGGGTGCGGGAACGAAGAGGTTTGAGAAATTTCAATCGTTCGGGCCCGCGGAGTATATATACCCGTGTGCTGTCGGTGGCTCCGAGTTGAACAACTCGGTGGCACCGATATGTGTAACTGCAAGCAGTATAGCACATCGGTGGCTCCGAAACGGTTCAACTCGGTGACACCGAGATGGAAACCTAGATCAATCAAACTGTTTCGGTGAGTCCGAATAGGAGTGGATTGGTCACGCCGAAACAAATTAGAAGGTTTTGGAGGTTCAGCCCTTTCAGATCGGTAGCTCCGAGTGCGCCTCACCCGGAGGGTCCGAAAATGACTTGTTCAATTTTTGTGATGTAGCAAGAATAGAATTTGAGACAAGAAAGCATAGATAGCTAGAGAAGGTACTTAGGCATTCTTGTACATCCACTTGGCCAGAAAAACCAAGATAATCAAAACAACAAATGGATGTCCTCGAATGAAGAAAACATGCAAACCAACATGCTCACACAATAAGATAGCAAATGAAATATGTGTCAAACATGCACAACCAATTCTAGCATCTATCAAGCAATTGGCGATGACTAGGTCATCTATATATGAGTATATTGACTTAGGAGCCAAATGAGAACATTTGATCATAGGTCATACTCATCGTTTAAGCACAAGTGGGGTTGCCACTTTTACATAAAGCATTAATGTGTTCACACCATTAGAGTTGCTTTAGGTCAATTTTTAGAGCAAAGCTCCCCCTAGATGTGATATCCCCCCAAAGAGGGATGAACTAACCTTGGGTTTTGTCGATGATGAATTCATGTAGATGTTGAAGATGTGGATGCTCAATGTTGATGTAGACCATCAAGAGTTGGGAGCAATCCTTGGAGTTTTACACTTTCAATACCTACATGGGTTAGTCCCACACAAGGAACATACAAGGATATCCATAGACATAGAGTGAAATACACATATGATGATGTCCATGAATGCATTGAATACCTTGTCCCTTGCCTTACCAACAAGAGGGTTTGTGACTCCATGAACTAGTGCAAGATGTGGAAGTTGATTGCACAAGTTCTTGGCATAAATGAATGTGAATGAAGTTTGTTGGCGGAGTCACCCTCAAGAACTCTCTAGTTCTTCTTCTTTTGGACCCACATCAACTTGATGGGAATCCTTGGAGTTGTAGCAGCACTTGATGAAGTAGAACTTGATGAAGTCTTGGGAACCCACTTGACCAAGGCTTGAGGTGATTCTTCAAATGAGTCAATCTCTTCTTGAAGCTTGTCCTTGCCTTTTAGCTTGTGGTCTTGTGGTGGAAGATCATGTTGAGCTTGTGTTCCCTTGAAGGCAGTAGGATCATACTTGTCTTGTTGAGGAACGAACTTCGTCTTGGGGTATTGATCTTCTTCCCACTCAACTCCATTGGCATTGAACTTCCGTCCAAAACCAACACCTTGGTTCTTCCGGTGCCTTCCTTGCTTGCGTACAATTTCCTCAAATTGCTTACTCCCGGAAGGCTCTTGTAGACACCTTTTTCTATAATTACTTTCAATAGATTGTTTTCTTGCTCAAGTGTAACTTGGCTAAGAGAATCATTAGTGGAATCAATAGAACTACTAGAAGCAACAACATTGGATATAGCATTCTCATTGTTACTACTAGAGGTAGAACCCTTTTTACCCTTGTTACTAGTTTGCTTAGGTTTAACTTGTGGCATAAAGGTAGACAAGAGTAAACGTTTGGCAAGATATGAAGAACTCTTCTTTCGAAGATCATCATTGATAGCTTTAAGAAACTCATGCTCTTGCTCTAAATTTAGCTTCTCGAAGCGTAGCTTCTCATGAGTTCTTAGAAGTTCTCTATGATCTTCTTGAGTTGTTTCATGAGCTAACTTAAGAGCATTTAGTTCTTTAGTTAGACGCTCAATCTCCTTCATAGCATTGTCATTCGTTTCCTCTTGACTATCATGATTACTAGCATTTTCATTATAGCTCACATTACTAGCCTTATCAATAAGTAAATCATCATCACCAAGCAAATCATCTTCATCACTATTGAAATCAAGATACTCTGGGTGTGATACCTTGGGGCCTTTTGCCATGAAGCATCTTCCAATTCCTTCATTTGGTGAGTCAAAGAGATCATAGGAGTTGGATGACACAAGAGCAAGTCCGGCAACACCTTCGTCTTGACTATAGTCGGAGTTGGAGTGATAGCTTCTCTCGGAGTGGTTGTCGGAGTCGGAGCCGGAAACCCATTCACCAACATGAGCTTGATGTCTTCTTCTTGTGTAGCTCTTGGATGACTTGTCCTTCCTTTCCGAATCCTTGCTTCTTCGAGAGGGTCTTCGTTCATAACGATCATCTCTACTCCTTCTCTCCTTATGAGGTGATTCATCTCTTCTATGTCTTCCTCTTGGTGATTCGTCTCTTTTCTTGTAGGGAGCCGTACACTCATTGGAATAGTGTCCGGGTTTTCCACAATTGTAACAATTTTGGTCATGACTTGATGATCTTCTCTCATAGTGTCTTGAGCTAGAGCTTCTTTCTTTCCCTTTGTTCTTGTAAAACTTGTTGAATCTTTTCATCATTAGGCTTATCTCTTCATTGGATACTAGCTGGTCACTTGAAGTTGTTGGAGCATCGGTTGAAGCTTTGAAAGCACCACTTGATTTGTTGTGTAGCTCCTCTTTGTCCTTGAGTGACATTTCATGAGCAACAATCCTTCCAATGACTTCCGTGGGCTTGAGATCTTTGTAATTGGGCATCATTTGGATCAATGTGCAAACGGTATGATATTTTCCATCCAAAGCTCTAAGGACCTTCTTGATGATGAATTTGTCGGTCATCTCTTCACTTCCTAAGCCGGCAATCTCATTTGTGATGAGAGCAAGCCTAGAGTACATTTCGGCGACTCCTTCACCATCCTTCATCTTGAACTTGTCAAGTTGACTTTGAAGCACATCCAACTTAGATTCCTTGACGGACTCGGTACCCTCATGCATATCAACCAAAGTATCCCAAATTTCCTTTGCATTCTCGAGGCGGCTGATTTTGTTGAATTCCTCGGGGCACAAACTGTTGAAGAGAATGTGACAAGCTTGAGCGTTGTATTGCAACATCTTCAATTCTTCTGCGGTTGCTTCACGATCCGGTTCCTTGCCATCCTCAAAGAATTCACCTTGCAAGCCAACACGAACAACAGCCCAAACGGTGGGGTTATGACCAAGAATATGCATTTTCATCTTATGTTTCCAACTAGCAAAGTTTGTACCATCAAAATATGGACCTCTACGGTGATAATTACCCTCACTAGACGCCATACTCTCCTTGGTTGTGAAGCCAAGGCTATGATCACCAAAGCAATGGAAATTAAGGCTTACGGAGACCAAAGCTCTGATAACACTTGTAGGATCGGAAGTATGTCTAGAGGGGGGGGGGTGATTAGACTACTTGACCAAATAAAAACCTAACCTTTTCCCAATTTTAGTTGTAGGCAGATTTTAGCAAGTATACAAGTCAAGCATCACCCTACACATGCAATTCTAAGAGTGTAGCAGCGGAAAGTAAGCAATTGCACATGTAAATAAAGGAGGGGATCGGAGATTTCAAACGCAATGAAGACACGATGATTTTTGGCGTGGTTTCGATAGGTGGTGCTATCGTACGTCCATGTTGATGGAGACTTCAACCCACGAAGGGTAACGGCTGTGCGAGTCCATGGAGGGCTCCACCCACGAAGGGTCCACGAAGAAGCAACCTTGTCTATTCCACCATGGCTTACATCCATGAAGGACTAGCCTCACTCGGGTAGATCTTCACGAAGTAGGTGATCTCCTTACCCTTACAAACTCCTTGGTTCAACTCCACATCTTGTCGGAGGCTCCCACGCGACACCTAACCAATCTAGGAGACACCACTCTCCAAAAGGTAATAGACGGTGTGGTGTTGATGAACTCCTTGCTCTTGTGCTTCAAATGATAGTCTTCCCAACACTCAACTCTCTCTCACAGATTTGGCTATGGTGGAAGAATGATTTGAGTGGAAAGCAACTTGGGAAGGCTAGAAATCAAGGTTCAAATGGTAGGAATGGAATCTCTTGATCTCAACACATGAGTAGGTGGTTCTCTCTCAGAAAATGTATGGTGGAAGTGTAGGCACATTCTGATGGCTCTCCTTACTTAGGAAGAGAGGGTGGAGGGGTATATATAGCCTCCACACAAAATCCAACCATTACACACTTTTGACCCAACTCGGTGGCACCGATCAGAAATTTCGGTGGCATCGACCTATGTAAAAGATATGAACATTAGGAATATCGGTGGGACCGACTGGAACAACTCGGATGGACCGATGTGCAATGGTTAGGGCAAGCCTTGTCTCGGTGGCACCGATTGCATCAACTCGGTGGGACCGAAGTGAAGCAATAAGGCAACAGAGAGTTGGCAAGTCATCTCGATGGTACCAATTGCAAATCTCGGTGGGACCAAAATAATTGCAACAAGTAACAGAGAGTTGGCAAGGCCATCTCGGTGGGACCGAGATCCATATCGGTGGATCCGATTTGTTAGGGTTTTGGCAGTGGCTAAGTCGAAATGAACTCGGTGGCTCCGGATAAGAAATTTCGGTGGGGCCGAGTTGGAATGTAGGTTTTGGACATATTTGGATGGAGAAAGTGGTTGAGTGTTTTGGAGCACTGTCACTAAGCACTTGAGCAAAAAGACCATTAAGCAACACCTCATCCCCTTTTAATAGTATTGGCTTTCCTATGGACTCAATGTGATCTTGGATCACTTAACAAAAATGTAGAGTCTTGAGCTTTTGCCAATCCATGTCCTTAGCATTTTGAGGGGTCCACATCTCTAGTCCTTGCCATGCCAGTCGTTGAACATCCTGAAATATTGAACTTGAATGGACATTAGTTCAATGAGATATATGTTGTTATGAATTACCAAAACCACCCGTGGATTAGTTGCACTTTCATCATTGAAACCATGAATAACGGAGGATGGACGGTGAGTACAGCGGCGGCAGTGTTTGACGATTGTTATTTTTTGGCTTGTGATTTTCCCATTACTAGATTCGAACACTGTAATAGGGAAGCCAATAAGGTTGCTCATGAGCTGGCTAAGTTAGCTAGATTTTCTTCAACTTTTGACTGGTTTGAGGAGCCTTTGAATGAAATTGTACCAATCCTCATTAACAATGTACTTGTTATTGCAAATGAATAAAGATCTTTATTTTTCAAAAAAAAGGAGTACTGCCTAAGTGAATCCAAGATATCGGTTTGATTGTCTCATCCCCGCATCTCCTCGTCACTCGTGTCATCCCCTTGTCTTCGTTTCTCACTTGTCTCCTCGCATCTCATCGAGACTTGTGTCATCTTCATTCCTCATCTACACCGTGCGTTTCCTCTTACTAGCACATATGCCCATGTGTTGTAACGGGAGAGAAATTAGTGTGTCGATCAAAACAACATATGGACGGTGTTACCTGACAGCGATAGGAAGGTGCACACCTAAATCTAGATAAAATGCATATCAACGAGAACTACTCAATTAGCATTTTCTTTTCCTTAAAAGAATCAGATTATCAACGCCGGTTGGACCCAGGAAGAGTTAATTGGCGCGCCTCGCTTTCTCTTTAAACATCAACTTGGCAGCCCTATTTGCAAGGGCGACCATTTCTGTTAGGCCGGCTTAATTAAAGATGTTTGCTTTTTCTTTGGTACTTACTAGAAGTGTTTCATGCACTTCGCTGCGCCGGTTGTAGCCAGGGTGACCTATTGGGCATACTTCACTAAAACTTCTCATTTGTTGAACCATACATGGTGCGAAGTGCAACATAAAACATAGTTGAACAAAAGAAAATAGGGTGTGGGCATAAAGCACAAGCTATCCCAAAAGAGATCATAAGGAATGCAAAACTTGACATTAATTTTGTACAAAAAAAATACTATTGTAGCATAGTTTGTTGCATTACAATTGGAATACTACTACTAATAATAGGACTTGCATTACATTTGGCATGTGAGTTGCAACCAACACTACCACATGAAGATGCATCATTTCTACATGTTCTAATTGGAGGACCTACCACCATTATTCTCATAATCATTTTTTCGTAATGATTTACAATATAATGTACATAGTACACGACCACCACAAATATACATGCGTATATAACTTCCTGTTACATTTTATTACTTGAGAAATAACAAACTTCTTAGCTGCAAGACGAAAGATAGACCTTTTTCCGAAAAGGAGGATAAATCCTCAGCCTTTTCATCTATTGATGGAAATATCCATATATTATTAATTATCGATAATGCCGAACAAACCGGCTTACAAAAGGTAAAAAGAAAGAACTCAAGGCCATCCAAATCCCCAAACTTACCACTTGCATGAATAACTACTTACCTGCAAGACAAAGAATAGAAATAGATGGAATCGTCGTCCCATTCATCGCAGTTACTTGGACAGCTAGGTTAAAAGACAATTCTCTTATGAACAATTAATCTAAGCATGAAAACCAGTGGCGAACACTTGATGTAGATACTGAGTATATATTTACAGAGACACAAAGACCCCAGAGATTATGAAAACTAAGATTGTAAATAAGTTAACTCACAAGGCCCATGAACTTAATAGTTATCTCTCTCTCAAATTGGTCCTGCAAGTCGCTAAAAAGGTCCTTAGAAATTCACAGTCATTTGAAATGAACTTGAAACCCATGTTCAGGATATCGGTAACCGGTACCATATCGGCCAAGTGCTGAGTAGGGATAAATAGGCAAATTTTCCAGTTAATCGGCCGATAAAGGTACTCAGCTGATAAATCAGTTAATCAACTATTCAGTGACCCATCGAATCGTGATTAACTGACCAAGATGCCGATTAACTTGCCGATATTTGGAACAATGCTTGAAACAATGCCCTTTTTTGGGAAAAAATGCTTGCTTAATTGATGGTTATAACCAATGCATGATCAATCACCATGACACGACCTACCACTTTTGTCCAAGATATTACTTCTGTTTGCAGACATTTGAACAATAAGCAAAGCAACAATGTGCATTATACATGTAAGAACTCTCTTTTTTGTGATATGAAAGAGGAAACCCATGGGAAATGTCGTCTAGAAAGAATGTACCTACATATACCATGTGACTTGCAACATGTAGTACAACAATTTTTGTTTGGTTTTCCGTGAAGGAGATTGGTTTCTTATCAGACAAATATGTCGAACCAACAAAAATCAATGGCGTATGGTGTGTGCCCTATAGTTTAATTAGTCAGAGAGCATATGCCACATACTTCATAGATTTATATGTGCTCGCTCATATGGGGCACCTAGTGCCATTGTATGATGTACTTGGCAGCACGTATCACCACAAGGATCAAGCCAATTCAGTGTAACCTATCCAATACCTATCAGAGAAATATCTGTAGTTTGCACATATTCGTAGTTTGAACATGTGGCTACTGTGGGTCATAGCTTTGTGTAAATAGGACTTGTAGACCAATTTATGAGAACAGACTAGAGAAACAAAACAAATGGTAACGAATTCATCAATGCAAGGCCAGTGGTTAACTAATCGTCAGATGGTTCCATAGAAATGCAATCAGATTTTAAACTAAATTATAACCGTTACGGCTTTACATTTTCCAACTTAGCAAGTACTAATACATTATGTGATATACTTACATGGACTTTCAGTAGATCACAAATGAGAAATATGCCATTCCTTTTAGAGAAGAAGTGAGTGGGTAGTTTAGTTCAAAAGATACATGAACGCAAGCCATTAGTGGTTGTCGGTGTACTAAAGTTTGGGTCTTTTAGTACGCCATACTTGTGCACGGACGGTTGTAGCCATACCAGCGGCAAGGCTTCCCGGGGAACAGCTGGAAACATATACCAAGGATATCAAGAAAGCGTTCAAGCCGATGACCAAAAGACAGAAGACTAAAGGCTGGGTTCCCGGCAAGAGCCCTGCCGGGAGGACTCGCGAAGGCCCGGCAAGGCTTCGCACCCGGCAAGATCTCGCACCCGGCAAGATCCCACCGTACTGCCACCGCTCCAGCGCAGCGACCAGTCCGTCGTTTAGGGCTTGTTCTCCTGGTTGCGTGTCATGGCACTGACCGCCGATGGGGTTAAGCGGTGCTGATGGGACGGGTCCTTTTTCCGTCCCCAAGAAAGTTAGGGACACCTATGGGAGGCATTTAATGCGTTTGTCCTAATCCGTCAGTGGTAATCATGTAACACTGTAGCAACTTTACACCTCTTGTACTCCCGTCTGCCACTGTTGGTGACCCCTTTGGACGTATAAAAGGAGGCCCAAGGCGGAGCTACAGGGAAGGAGGACCTTCTGGCCCATTCTGCATGCGTAGCTGCTTCTTGAACGTATTGTTCATCACAAGCGCTCCGTGTACTTGAGCTCAAGAACATCCACAATAAACAACAGCAGGAGTTGGGTTTTACGCTTCTTAGCGGCCCGAACCTGGGTAAAGATCCTTGCGTTGATTGTTGGATCCGCTCTTTGTGCAAATCTTTTCCCCCGCCGAACCGTAAAGGGATTCTCTGGATCCCATAGGTGTCGTACGCCGACATCTTTGGCGCGCCAGGTAGGGGGAAAGATTGCGCGAACCCGATCTAGCGGTCAGCACGCCAGTTCTTGATCACTTTCATCGCCATGGCTCCCAAGAAGAAGGGTGCGACAGCGGTGGATCCATCCGCATCCGGCCTACCCGTACCTACACAGACGGGCGATGGCGTGGGCGCTGGTGGAGGAGGTGGAGGTCTTGAGCCTCCACGGCGTTCTGGCGACCAGAGCCAGGCGAGCGGCGTCGTTCGCAACGGCGTTGCCGGGTCTAAGGACGGAGCCGTGCTACCCACGGGTGGCGCAACGAACTCCAAGGACAGGACGGCGCCTTCCAAGACACCCACGCCAGCGCACGCGTCACGGCCTCCTCAGGTTGCGCGCGACGGACAACGCAGCGACGTCGGTGGTTCCAGGCGCTCCCATGGAAAAAACCCTGCGCATCACTCCCAAGATGCGCGGGGCCAAGATCCACGCCAACATGCCGGCGGAAGCAGGGCGCGATCGCAAGGCCGTGATGGAGCTCCTTCTAACTCAGTTAGGAGTCAGAGCACCTCACGTTCTTCGCACCTTTCGCCACCGCCTACACCGGCAGAAGCGTTGGCGTGAGCTCAGCTGCTCCTAGACTTCCCTCCCGCTGCGGAGAAGCTAGATGAATGGAGATCCGCTATCCAAAGCCTCATCGGCTTGGCTAACGACGACAGGCCGCAGCAGGCGGAGCCTTCGCGGCGGCAGTCCACTGAGCCGGTGTGTGCTGGTGGCGAGAAGACCGGAGGAGGTACGACTACGATGCGTTCCCCTCCGCTACGACAAGAGCAGTCGCTAACTCGGCGGATCGACACCCATGATGATGACTCCACGGCGTCGTCTGATCCGCGGGTTCGCCGCGATCGACGTCTAGTTCTTCGGGAACGGCACAAGGAGGACGCTCGAACTACCATCGAGCGGCGGCGGGAAGCGCGCCGTCAATCCGACAGGCGCGCGGGACCCACTATCGACGAGCCTGCGCCGGGGTATTCTGGTAACTTGCCTTACGAGGTGGGTTGTCCAGCTTTTACTCGTGAGTTGCGGTGAGTCCAGTGGCCCAAATCCTGAACTTTCAAGCCGGAGGTGCCGGTGAAATACGATGGCAAGACTCACCCGTCAGAGTTCCTGAGCGTCTACACCATTGCGGTGCGGGCTGCCGGAGCTCGAGACGACAAGATATTTGCCAACTACTTCCCGTTGGTGCTTAAGCCCAACGTCCGGTCGTGGTTGATGCATCTGCCGGAGAATTCCATTTCCTCCTAGGCAGATTTGTGTCATGAGTTTGTTGGCGCCTTCACTGGAGGCCACCAGGCTCCTGGCCAGGAGAGCGATCTACACCTCATCCCCCAGAAAGAAGGTGAAACCTTGCGCAAGTACATACAGAGATTCAGCCGTATTCAGCACAACATCCCAGACGTTCATCCTGCCGCTGTTATCAGCGCATTCCATCAGAATGTGCGCAACCGCAAGATGCGGGAAGAGCTGGCGATGAACAAGGTCAGGGATGTCGCCGAGCTCTATGCTCTGGCTGACAGATGTCCTCGGGCCGAGGAGAGAAGGAGACTCCCCGGCAAGGATGCTGGCGCGGAGCTCGATTCTGAAGCCGAAGACGCCACCACCTCGGCAAAGAAAGGCCGACGGCAGAACAGGAAGCGCAAGGGCAAGGCCGTGCTTGCCGTCGAGGGGTCCGGCAACCCCGGCACCGCCAAGAAGGTCAAGACTGATGGTCCCGGCAAGGAGGTTGCCGCGTGTGCCGCATGTCAGGCCTTGGTGGCTGCCGACAAGCCGGAGGGCTCCGACAAGCAGTACCGCAAGATCCATCGCACCAAGGGTCACGATCTCCAGAACTGCTGGCAAGTTGAGCAGCTTGTTGAGAAGCAGAAAGCCGAGTATGAGAGGCGAGACAAGGAGAAGGCCCAGGATGGCGCTGAGGGATCTGGCAAGAAGCGCGGTGGTCAAGGAGGTCGCTGCGGCAAGGCCAAGCAACAGAAGGAGAGGCCCGCTCGAGGCCGCGACAAGGAGCAGGGGAGTGACGATGATGATGAAGACGGCGACGAGTCCAGCGAGCACGAGTTCCAGAAAGCCACGGAAGCCATGTGCGTTGACGGGGGCGCCTCATTGCATTCTTCTCACCGCCGACTTAAACAGTGGGCGCGCGAGATTAATGCGGCGGAGCCATCGATTGATGCCCGAAAACCACTGAAATGGTCCCACACGCCTATCATCTTTGACGCCGAGGATCACCCTGATCGCACAACTGCGGTCAGGTGTTTGCCATTGTTGGTTTCACCAACAATCCGCAACCTCAAGGTGACAAAAATGTTAGTTGACGGTGGGGCCGGTTTGAACTTGATCTCGCCTGATGTGAAGAAGAGATTGCAAATTCCTGACGAAGATCTCGAGGAAACGGGCACGTTTCAAGGGATCAATCCAGGAAGGAGCCAGCCGAAGGGCAAGATCACGCTGCCAGTAACATTTGGTAGCGAGCTGAACTACAGGACGGAGAAGATCGTCTTCGACGTCGCCAAGATTCCATTGCCATATAATGGGATTCTTGGTCGCCCGGCGCTGGCCAAGTTTATGGCGGCATCACACTACGCCTACAATACACTAAAGATGCCCGGGCCGATGAGCGTCATCACTATCAATTCCGACAAGAAGGATGCGCTTATCTGCACCGACCAACTCTACCGGGAGGCAGTCGCAGCACCTGCCGCCAAGGCACCTGCTCCTGCCGCTGAAGCTCCCGGGGGGAAGAAGACCGGCAAGACCTCTAGCACACACTCCGGCAAGCGCACCTCCTCGGAGTGCTGCGCTCCCGTTGAGGATGTGCCGGAGAGCTCCACCGGCAAGAGCAAGAAATCCAAGGCAGCTCCACCAGCGACCAAGAAGGTGCCTGCCAAGGAGGATGGTACGGGAGGAACTTTCACCATAAGTTCCACCCTCGATGACAAATAGGAAAGCACGCTCATTGCCTTCCTGCGGGCGAATGTCGATGTGTTTGCATGGCAACCATCTGATATCCCCGGTGTTATCAGGGAGGTAATCGAGCACCACCTTGCTGTCTGTCCTCACGCGCGGCCCGTCAAGTAGAAAGTTAGGAAGCAGGCTTTGGAGCGGCAAGAATTTATTGCCGAAGAAATCAGGAAGCTAAAAGCGGCGGGTTTAGTCATAGGAGTGCTCCATCCGACATGGTTGGCCAATCCAGTTGTAGTGCGCAAGGCGAATGGAAAATGGAGGCTATGTATTGACTATACAGATATCAATAAAGCCTGTCCAAAAGATCCTTTTCCCTTGCCGCGCATCGACCAGATTGTGGACTCCACTGCTGGCTGTGATTTGCTGTCGTTTCTTGACGCTTATTCAGGGTATCACCAGATTTTCATGTCAAAGGAAGACGAAGAGAAAACCGCATTTATCACCCCATGTGGTACGTATTGCTTCATACGCATGCCTTTCGGGTTGAAAAGTGCTGGTTCAACGTTTGCAAGAGCGGTCCAGATTGGTTTTGAGCCCTAGCTACATAGAAATATGGAAGCTTATATGGATGACATAGTGGTTAAAACCAAGGACAAGGCAACGCTCATACAAGATTTAGAAGAGACGTTTGCAAATCTGCGCAGGATCAATCTGAAGCTCAACCCTGAGAAGTGTGTGTTTGGCATTCCATCCGGCAAGCTTCTCGGGTTCTTTGTGTCTCAACGTGGAATTGAAGCCAATCCCGACAAGATCAAGGCAATTGAGCAGATTGAAGCACCAAGACGTGTCAAAGATGTGCGTCGACTTGCCGGCTGCGTGGCTGCTCTGAGCAGGTTCATCTCCAAATCCGCTGAGCGCGCCCTGCCTTTCTTCAAAATCTTGAAGAAGGCTGGTCCAATGAAATGGACTCCGGAAGCGGAGGCAGCGCTGCAGGATTTGAAGAGGTACCTCTCCTCTCCGCCAACACTAGTTGCGCCTAAACCACAAGAGCCGTTGCTGCTATATCTAGCGGCGACGAATCAAGTGGTAAGTGCTGCATTAGTGGCGCAGAGAGAAGCCGACGAAGAAGCAACGGCAGCGGCAAGCCCGTCAAGCGACAAGCTGGGATCCTCCCTGGCAGAGTCTGGTGCCGACAAGACAAGATCCGCGCAACCGAATGATGCAACGCAGAAAAAGAAGATGGTGCAGCGCCCGGTCTATTTTGTCAGCTCCCTGTTGCAGGGGGCTAGGTCAATATATTCTGGCGTGCAGAAGTTGCTCTTCGGCCTCCTTATGGCCTCAAGGAAGCTGCACCATTATTTCCAAGCACATGAAATCACCGTCGTCACTCGCTTCCCGTTGCAGCGGATTTTACGAAATCCAGATGCGACTGGCAGGATTGTGGAGTGGGCGTTGGAACTATCAAGCTTTGGTCTCAGATTTGAAAGCACTTCAACTATTCAGAGCAGAGCCTTGGCAGAGTTCATTGCAGAATGGACACCGACGCAAGACGAAGAAATTCAAGAGACAACCGTCCCCAGCAAGGAAACAGATCGAGTATGGATTATGTACTTTGATTGGGCTTTTTCGCTGCAAGGCGCCGGTGCTGGCGTGCTGCTTGTCGCACCCACCGGAGAGCACCTCAAGTATGTAATTCAGATGCACTTTCCCCGGGAGAGATCAACAAACAACACTGTAGAATATGAAGGGCTGCTTGCCGGTCTCAAGATCGCGGCAGACCTTGGGATCAAGAAGCTCATCGTCAGAGGTGACTCACAGCTTGTCGTTAGGCAAGTCAACAAAGATTATCAGAGCCCGTTGATGGAAGCATATGTAGATGAAGTGAGAAAGTTGGAAGAGCGTTTTGACGGTTTGCAAACAGAGCATGTTCCTTGAGCAGAGAACAACATTGCCGATGACCTGTCAAAGCGTGCTGCCCTCAAGTTACCTGTGGAACCGGGAACTTTTGTGCTCCGCTTAACTCAGCCATCCGTAACACCATCGACGAGGCAAGACAATAGAAGGAAGTTGAGTTCCGGCCAGTACTTTCCGGCAGAGCTTCCAGAAGCCGCCGGCAAGGAAGTTGCCGGGAACGACACGGTTGCCGGTGAGCAGCAGCCTCGCGCAGAACCTCAGGTTCTTGCCGCTGAAGCAAGCGCTCCCGCGGCCAAAGATATGCCTTTGGTCCTTGTTGTCGAGCCGCGGGCTCCAACATGGGCACAGCACATCGTCCAGTTCCTTCAAACAGGAGAACTCCCTGAAGAACAGGAAGAAGCGGAGAAAGTAGCCCGTCAGTCTAGTATGTACCAGTTCGTCGACGACGTCCTGTACAGAAAGAGACCGAACGGTGTGAAATTGAAGTGTATTCCTCGGGAGGATGGACTGGAGCTGTTGGCAGAGATACATGGAGGCATATGTGGCTCCCACATAGGCTCAAGAGCTCTTGTCGGCAAGGCAATTCGGCAAGGTTTCTTCTGGCCCACTGCTCTCCAGGATGCAACTGCACTAGTAACCAAGTGTGAAGCGTGCCAGTTCCATTCAAAGCAATTGCATCAGCCAGCTCAAGCTCTTCAAACAATCCCTCTTTCCTGGCCATTTTCGGTCTGGGGGCTCGACATATTGGGCCCCTTTCCCCGCGCTGCAGGGTGCTTCGAGTACTTGTACGTTGCCATCGACAAGTTCACGAAGTGGCCGGAAGTGGAAGCAGTGAGAAAGGTGACAGCACAGTCAGGCGTCAAGTTCTTCAAGGGAATAGTGTGCCGTTTTGGTGTGCCAAACAGGATCATCACCGACAATGGCACGCAGTTCACGAGCCACACCTTCATGCAGTATGTCCAAGACCTTGGCGGCAGAATCTGTTTTGCCTCTGTTGCTCACCCGAGAAGCAACAGCCAAGCGGAGAGGGCAAATGCTAAAGTGCTGCGAGGTCTCAGAACAAGAACTTTCGACAAGCTGCACAAGTGCGGAAGACGCTGGATTGATGAGCTGCCGGCGGTTCTTTGGTCAATCAGAACGACACCAAATCGAGCTACTGGCCAGACACCCTTCTCCCTGGTTTACGGGGCAGAAGCAGTTCTCCCCACGGAACTCATATACGGGTCACCTCGAGTGCTCGCTTATGATGAGCTCGAGCAAGAGCGGCTGCGCCAAGATGACGCCACGCTCCTTGAGGAAGATCGTCTTCGGGCTGCTGTGCGAGCTGCACGCTACCAGCAAGCCTTGCGCCGCTATCATAGCCGCAAGGTTCATGCCCGAAGCCTTGAGGAAGGCGACCTTGTTCTTCGGCGCGTTCAGTCGGCCAAGAATTCCAACAAGTTGACGCCGAAGTGGGAAGGCCCTTATCGGGTAGTACGAGTCACCGCTCGGAGCAGTCCGCCTGGAGACCGAAGATGGCATTCCAGTGAGCAATTCCTGGAATATCGAACACCTTCGTAAGTTCTACCCATAAGGCGCGGCTGCCGGGTCCCCCGGCAACCACCTTTTGTACAAGTCTTGCCGGCAAGGCATACGATCCTTTGTACAAAGCCAGACGCAGACCCTGTGCATAGTTGAATAAAATTAAGTGTTTTACAATTCTTGTCGATTTTCATGTCATTTTATATGCATGCTTATCTGAGATATTGTAGTACACCTGCTTCTGGTAAGCACTAATGAACCGCCAAGGTTCCATATCTCTATTTTCTCTTCTTTCTTTTTCTCAAAGGACAGAAGGTTCCCTCGCATGCACGTTTGCCGGGGGAGGGGGAATGATGGTATGGATACTGACAGGCGACGTTCAAGTTGACATCTTGCAATAAGGAGTACATCAATGAAAAGCTAAGTTGCAAAACTTCTAAGCAAATTTTTTATTGTAGAGTTATTTTCCTTGAACGATTTCGGCTTTTGTATGGAAAACCTCCACGCGAAGGAACCTTGTCGTGATTGGTTGCGCCCTTACTTTGTTTCAAGTCCGCTCAACAATTTAAGTGGCTGCACTAAAAGCGTCAAGGTATCTTGTCGGCAGCGACACCTCCAGCATGCTGCTAAGGATCCGTTCCTCAAAGCGCTCGCGGCAAGGGTGCGCGCACCGGCAGGTTACCAATAAGCGTAGGGCAAAGACCATACAGAAAGAAATCAGACAAGGGAAATGGCACACATTTATCCAAAACACAGCAAGTTATATTACATTGGTAGTCGCCACGATCCTAACTTAAGATAAAACTGTCTTTTACATGGAATGGTGGAGACAAAATGGAGCGAAGCGGCTAGTCTCTGCACTGGCCTTCGACCCTCTTGACTTGGCTCACTCGGTCGATGATGGCGCGACAAGCTCTTCGAGTGCCTTGAGGTCTACATCCTTCGGCAAGCTAGCAAGAACGTTGGTGAGGTTGATGCCAGGGTTCTTGTGCACCACCTTGACGAGTACCTTGCGGAGGATGGCCCGGCAGAGCTTGAGAGATTCGTTGGCCAGCTGGCTCTCTCGGTTAGACTGGAGCAGCTTGAGGGCATCAACGACACCCTCGAAGAACATGGTCAGCTTGGCGCTCGAAGACACCCTCTCGTCAGAAGAGTAGTTGAAGTTATCCAAGCCCATGGTGGACAGTTCCGCGGCAAGCTTTTCCGTGACGTGGCGGCAGCGCTGTTGAGCCGGCTCTTCTCGCTCTGGAGGTCTTTCATCAAAGCCCTCTCGCGAGCCTTGCCGTTCTCAAGGGACTCCTCCAGCGTCGCCAGCTTCAGTTTCAGATCAGCAATGGATTCGTTGGCTGAGGAGAGCTCCTTGGTCTTGTCGGACATGGCGGCTTGCATCTCCGCTAGGCTGAAGAGAGTCTTCTCTCTGTCGGCTTTGAGTGTTGAGATCTCCTTGCCGTGGCCTTCAAGATCTGCTTCTAGCCTCTTCACTTGATCGCCCAACTCGTTCTTGGCGGCCTCTGCAGCTTCGGCAGCATCGATGGCTTCCTTTAATTTGCCGGCGTGATCTATGGCCAGAGCTTCGAGTGTTACCTTGTCCCTCTGCTCCAGCTCCTGGGTTCGCTACGCGACAAGCTTCTCGATCTCTTCGTCCTTACTGCGGAGCTTGGCGGCAAGTGCCTCCTCGCGAGCGGCAAGGTCTTCTTCGTAAGCATCAAGCTCGACGCGGCGTCCCGTCAGGCGAGCTTCCTCTGCAGCAGCCTGCTGCGCGGCCTCCTCCTGTGCCCTCTCGACGTCGGATTGCTTTAGGAGGAGCTCGTTCCAACTTTGGTTCAGCTGCTCCCGGCCAGCCGTCAGCTCCTGGAAGGCCTCGGCATACCAGACTTGCGTCTCCTCGACGCGCTTCTGGAAATCCGCCTCTGCTGCTTCGAAAACTGCCGCCCTGGAGTCCAACCTCTCCTTTCGGGTGCGGTGAAGCGCCTGGAGCTTTTGGAAGTTGTCGCTCATGGCTTGGAGGAGCTGTTCTTCCCTGGACCCGCTGCTGCTAGCGCGTGGCTCATCGTTGATCTTGAGCCCAGCGGCGGCGATGACGTCTTCGTCAAAGATTTCTCCTTCAGTTGGCACCCCAATGCTTGCCGTCCCTGGTATGCTGACGAACAGGTTGTCGCCAACCTTAAGATATCTGCTTGACGGGGGGACGTCGGATGTTGACGGCCGATCCTCGACAACCGCCTCACCGGCGACTGTGGGCTCCACGATCGGTGTAGCGCCAGGCGCTCCTGCGGCAGGAATGCCGCCAGTATGGTCGCTGGACTCCTTGCCGGCCCCCTCAGCAGATCCCTTGGCAGTTTCTTCCTGTGCGGCCTTGGCGGCCTCGGCAGCTGCGATCCTGTCGGCTTCGGCGGCAGCGTCCTTGGCGGTCTCTTCAATGGCAATGTCAACATCCATTTGTTCCACCGAAGGGAGCTCTGAAGACCAGGAAAGCAAACAAGATGAGATCAATGTTGAAGTTCAAGAAGACAAAAATAAAGAAAGAATGACAAGTGCACCAAGGCGAGTGGTCTACCTGTGTCGAGCTGTTGAGAGGTGGCTTCTCCTTTCCCGGCAACGTTGGTTGCCGATGTAGGATTGCCAGTGCCCGTGCTTGCCGGATCCTCTTCAACGCGAACGGGCTCGCCAGTGGAGGCCCTCGCCGAAGGTTCATCTCTGGGCGGCGTGGTTGACGGAGGCGGCACATCAGGGGCGGCCTCCAGTGGCTCTCCTTGTTGCCGTTCTTCTCCTACAAGCCCGGTGATGTCAGTAGTGAAGATATTCTCCCCAACGCTCGCCAACGGAAAATGAGTAGTGGGCTCACGCTGGGGGCTGGGTTGGAGGCCGCGTTGAGGGCTAGGCTCCGGGCTGATGACGATGGGCTCTGGCGCACCTACGGTGCTTGCCGAAGGCTCATCACCCGTTGAAGACTTCGCCCTCTTCGCCATCCTTTGCGCCAGTGTTTCCGTATCTCTGTGGAGACAGGCCAAAGCAAAACAAATGAGTTAAGTGAAACCAGGAATTCAAAAGCTAAAAGATGCGGCAAGGACCCTTACTCTTCTCTTTCCGGACTAAAAGAGGAGATGTCAAAATCAACCTCCTCTACAATGTCCATGCGAGGGGGGGGGGAGAAGGGGTCCTGGGACGCTTGGCTGCAGCAGAAGCAGTAGGTTGATGTGATCCTGCTGCCTCAGCCGCCGGTGCCGTCGTATGGGATGCCCCCGCCGCACCCATTGTTGCCGCGGTCGAGCGTGTCGTACGTCGCACGGGTTGCTGTTGGGCTTCTTGCCGCTGCGCAGTCTTGCCGGCCGCCCCCTTGCCAGAGCCCTCACAGCTCGAAGGAGGCTGACGTGTTGGGACGCCAGAGACGGCTTTTCGAAGAACCCGTTTTTTCTTCTCCGGAGCTGGGGGCTCCTCGTGCGGCTGCTCCTCGGCCGTGTCTTCGACAGGAGAGCTCCCGGCAACCATGCCACTCTGTTCCCTGGCAACTTCACCTTCCTCGGCAAGGGTCTCCTCTAGCATTATTTCTTCTTCACCAGCTTCTTCTTCCGCGAAGCCAAAGCTGCCGGCCTCCGCGGCTAGGTTCACCTCTTCCGCCCTGCTGGCGATGTAAGCCACTTCTTCATCAGTGGTGGGGCGGATGAGAGTTGGCTCTTCCCGGATGGTTTTCTCCGACAAGCTGTCAAAGAACTCCTGTGCGCACTCTGAGGATGGCTCTTCCCAATTTCTGTCAAGGCCGTGGGCATTACACACCGGCATCATGGCGATGATTGAGCTCAAGGCAGCGTTGTTGCACAGGGGAACTACGCCAGCCGGCAACTTAAACTTCCCGTCAGGCCTGAACAGTTTGTGGCAGAGGGCTGTGTGCTGCAAGACCGTCAAGTTGTTGTTCAGACCAGGGCGTAGCCTCATGATATCTGCTGCGTTCTTGAAATCCCAGGCTGGTCTCCCTTTATTCTGCAGGGGGGCAATGTGGCGGCGGAGGAAATCAGCGCCGACCATTTCTATTGTGAGCCCGGCAACCTTGAGACGGTGGATCCTGGTAACTGCGATTGCGAGCTTCTCATCTTGAGGATCGAGGCCGCTCCAATCCTTGCCGCGGACCACTTTCGTTTGCTGAGGCGTACAGAACGGCTGAGGATCTTTCTCCTTAATCCAGCACCACTGGTCCCGCCATTCATCCCACTTCTTGCGGTAGAGACCACCTGGGTATGTATCCTTATTCCATGCCCTTGGAATCCAAGTGATAGAACCAGAAAGGGCGTCTCCTGTCTCGATACGGGGAATGAAGTAATGGCGGAAGAGGGCTGTGCTGGGTGCTACTCCGGCGAAATTTTCACAAAGATGAGCGAAGACTGACATGCATGTCACGGCATTCGGCGTGAAATCCAAGAGGCGGAAGCCGTATGTGTACATGATGTCGATGAATAAATCGAAAAACGGGGGGCAGAGCCCACAATAAAAGTACGCGGCGAAGAAAAGGAATTTATCTGGGCCGCCCTTGACGAAGCTGGAAGCACGCGAGTTCTAGGATGAGCCTTCGTCTTCTTCCCCCACATGCACATGTACCGCTCAACCAGGGTGCGCATGTCGAGCGTCGGGGCGGAGACGGCGTGCTCCTTCTGCATCTCCACCAGATCGATCTTCTCCGCCTCTGCGTCCGAATCGACGGCTTTCATCGCTTCGCCCTTGCTTGCTTTGGGCGGCATGGCGACTGTGGAAGCGGAGGCCGAGGATGATGAGAGCGTGGGGGTGGCGGATGGATGGGAGAGGCTCTGTTCCAGGCTCGAGGAAGAAGGCGACGGCGGTTTCCAGATTGGAAGAGACGAGAGGTAAATGAGCAGCGCCTCTGCGGATTCCTTTTTATAGGGAAGGCGCGAGGCTGGCTCTTTACTGACCGATGTGAAAGCATTTTTACAAGCGCACTACTGCGGCCGTTCCGCGCACGTATCCCACGTCCCGCATTTAACGCGCGTCGTGGGGAGGCGCGGTAAATAAGAAGATTGCAACAGTTAACTCCTGCCACGCGTGCCCATGCACTGTTTGGGCCTAGCCCAACAATGCCTCGCACCCGTGTATGGCCTAGGCCCGGGGGCTCCTGTCGGTGTACTAAAGTTTGGGTCTTTTAGTACCCCATACTTGTGCACGGACGGTTGTAGCCATACCAGCGGCAAGGCTTCCCGGGGAACAGCTGGAAACATATACCAAGGATATCAAGAAGGCGTTCAAGACGATGACCAAAAGACAGAAGACTAAAGGCTGGGTTCCCGGCAAGAGCCCTGCCGGGAGGACTCGCGAAGGCCCGGCAAGGCTTCGCACCCGGTAAGATCTCGCACCCGGCAAGATCTCACACCCGGCAAGATCCCACCGTACTGCCACCGCTCCAGCGCAGCGACCAGTCCGTCGTTTAGGGCTTGTCCTCCTGG
Source organism: Elymus sibiricus (assembly GCA_039707655.1). NCBI lineage: Eukaryota > Viridiplantae > Streptophyta > Magnoliopsida > Poales > Poaceae > Elymus > Elymus sibiricus. Next base: position 163,909,725 of record CM077664.1, read on the forward strand.
TTGCGTGTCATGGCACTGACCGCGGATGGGGTTAAGCGGTGCTGATGGGACGGGTCCTTTTTCCATCCCCAAGAAAGTTAGGGACACCTATGGGAGGCATTTAATGCGTTTGTCCTAATCCGTCAGTGGTAATCATGTAACACTGTAGCAACTTTACACCTCTTGTACTCCCATCTGCCACTATTGGTGACCCCTTTGGACGTATAAAAGGAGGCCCAAGGCGGAGCTACAGGGAGGGAGGACCTTCTGGCCCATTCTGCATGCATAGCTGCTTCTTGAACGTACTGTTCATCACAAGCGCTCCGTGTACTTGAGCTCAAGAACATCCACAATAAACAACAGCAGGAGTAGGGTTTTACGCTTCTTAGCAGCCCGAACCTGGGTAAAGATCCTTGCGTTGATCGTTGGATCCGCTCTTTGTGCAAATCTTTTGCCCCGCCGAACCGTAAAGGGATTCTCTGGATCCCATAGGTGTCGTACGCCGACAGTGGTTCTTATAGAAACTATTCATTGTTCTCCTGAGTTATTTGTTACGTTCATGCAATTAAAAGTGGTGTGAGATTTCCAAGGCCTTGCGGCAAGAACCGAGCCAGTGCTCTGCAGAATTGCTGATAGGCCGGACACAGTCGTCGAGGGTGTTTTGTAAGATGAAGCTGGATGAGCTTTGTAATGAAGCCCTAACCAAGAGACAATGGCGCCGACCACATAGGACTCAGGCGCAAAATCAAATAGCCCTAGAACAAAATAGGATCCTACCATACTTAAACAATCGACGACGACCGTAGGAAAGAAACAACACACACGGAGATGGGATAATTAGAGAGAAGAACTAACCAGCACGGAGGGACGGGAAGAGAGGCAACAGTCAAATATAAAGAAGCAGAGTCCCGAACACAAGCATGTCACCAGCGCGAATGACGCAGGCAGCCACCGAACCTGCCGAACCAAAGCGTCGAGCTCGCTGCAGCTGCCGCAGATTTGGCCCAAAATCACCGAGGCCGCCGCCATGGCCTCGCACCGGGTCCGGGGCAGAATCAGAGAGCCATGGCAACGGCGATAACCCACCAATGTCGCCGACGGCGAGGACGGTGATTACCCACACACAGAACAGATCCTGGCGGAGAGGCGCAGAACTCCAAAACGCAGGCGCTGGGCGCTGGCACCGCCTAGCGTCCTCAAGCGGCAACGATGGCGTCAATGGGAACCCAGCGCAACACCTTCCCAATCGGCCTCTCCCCTCCACAAAGAACTGACCAAGCCGCCACGCTGCCGCCCACCAATCTTGACCCGAGCCTAAGCCAGCCCTTCCTCCCACCGACACCTCTGACCCACAACAAGCAGACACTTACGTAAGGAGCCCACCCATCATTGGTACCATCCGCACGAAGACTCATGACGACCAGGTCAAAATCGAGACACCAAATCCCAAAATGCCTGCCTCAATTGATTGTGAGGTCTTTAAAACTAGGGAGCATACTGAGTTAAAGGATTAATTCATGCACACCTTTGATTGGGTATATATAGAGTACAATGTGATCGAGAGAGACTTGGAATCGTACATTGTTTAAACCTATTCTATTTTTAACTCCTTATCTTTAGCTTAAACACAATATACGTTTTTGCCGGTATAAAAGGCTAGTGACCGGCACCATATGTGGACTTTGCTTAGAAGGTTGAAGCTGCAATCTACAGAGCCGTGGATGCTTATTTGGGATTTCAATGAGGCATGTTGGCAATCAGACATTTCTCGAGGGCAAGACACTCAGAGCGGCTGATGATGGACTGCTACTTGTGAGCTGCGTTGGGATTTTCCCCGAAGAGGAAGGGTGAAGCAATATAGTAGCAGATAGTATTTCTCTTAGTGAGAACCAAGGTTATCGAACCAATAGGAGAACCAACCAAATCCTAGTCAAGCAGTACCTACACACAAGAGAGCAAATACTTGCACCCAACGCGGGCAAGAGGGTTGTCAATCCCCTTGAACTCGTTACTTGCAAGGATTAAATCTGATAGTGATAGATATATAAATGGAAAGGTAAATAAAAAGTAAAATAATTGCAGCAAGATAATTTATGGCTTTCTAATATAATTAAAGTAGACCCGGGGGCCATAGTTTTCACTAGAGGCTTCTCTCTCAAAACATAGCATACGGTGGGTAAACAAATTACTGTTGGGCAATTGATAGAAAAGCACATAGTTATGATGTTATTCATGGCAATGATCATGTATATAGGCATCACGTCCGTGACAAGTATACTGACTCCTGCCTGCATCTACTACTATTACTCCACCAATCGACCGCTATCCAGCATGCATCTATGGTATTAAGTTCACAACAAACAGAGTAACGCTTTAAGCAAGATGGCATGATGTAGACAGAATAAACTCAAGCAATATGAATAAACCCCATCGTTTTACCCTTAATGGCAACAATACAAATACGTGCCTCACTACCCCTTCTGTCACTCGGTGAGGACATCACAAGATTGAACCCATCACGAAGCACCTCTCCCACTGAAGATAAATCAGTCTAGTTGGCCAAACCAAACGGATAGCTCGGAGAGAAATACAAAGCTATAACAATCATGCATAATAAAGTTCAGAAAAGACTCAATTACTTTCGATGAATAATCTGATCATAAACCCATAATTCATCGAATCCCAACAAACACACTGCAAAAGAAGATTACATCGGATAGAACTCCATGGAGATCATGGAGAATTTTGTATTGAAGATCAAAGAGAGAGAAGAAGCCATCTAGATATTAGCTATGGACCCGTAGGTCTCTGATAAACTACTCACACATCATCAGAAGGGCAGCAAGGTTGATGTAGAAGCCCTCCATGATCGATTCCCTCTCCGGCAGATCATCGGAAAAGGCCTCCAGATGAGATCGCAGAAGAACAGAAGCTTGCGGTGGCGGAAAAGTTATTTCGGGTGGCTCTATGTTGGTTTTGGGATTCATGGGAATTTATAGAAGTGGAATTAGGTCAAACGAAGCTGCGTGGAACGCACAAGCTCAGGTGGCGCGCCCCCCAGGGGCGCGCTAGGTGAGTTCGTGGGTCTCCCATAGGGCTTCTGGCCTCCTCCCAAACCTTATAGGGTCCCTTCTGGTCCAGAAAAAATCATCATAAAGTTTTATCATGTTTGGACTTCGTTTGGTACTGATTTCGTAAAAACCAAAAACAAGCAAAAAACAGCAAATGGCACAAAATGTGGAATCCACGGAAAACGCTCGTGTTGCACAACACTAGAGAGACGCTAGCACGATTGCTCCATAGGCGGATACGAACTTGTGCACAACCTATTAGAGGCAAAACATACCGAGTTTCCATCTCAATTATGCTATGTATGTATGATTCCCGGTGATCTCGGTCACGATGATCTAAGATGATCAAGTATGATATGCAATGTGGCGATGCTATGGCTATTGCTTACAAGCTTGTTGTTTCTTGTTCTCTTTTTGCTTAAAAGCTTCTCTTTCTTTTGATATTTTCTTTGGCCACTTATGCGAAATGCTCTTACGAAGATAGCAATGATGTATATGCGGGAACAATTGTTGACACAAGAGATGATACGATGATATATGCACGCTATGATAGTTATGCGGAACGTGTATCACTAAAGTGCACAAGTAGCGTTGCCCGGCAATACTCAAATGGCTAGTCTCGTAGGAAAGTGACGCAAAAGAGGGCCTTTGGGTTAACAATGCAATGGCAAGGAATGAACAAGTTGTCATCGAGGTTACCGTCCTTGCTTACGGTTGTGGTGTCACAATGATGAAGTGATTGTTGTCGATGTTGAGTCTGTGGCAAAGTTGAGTGGCCGTGATGTCGATGATGAACCATCCCTAAGTAGCCGAAACACGTTAGGAAACGGGAACCGCGAACTCAAATTCTCAAGTGGCAAACTCGTGGTGGTTGCGGAAGTTGGTGGTTGAGTTGCACTATTTGTGGTATGGGTTGGCGGAAGGATGTGGGCAAAACGAGGAAAAATAGCCAAAAATGAGACAAGGTGGAGCTGCGGGCTACCAGGTGCCGGATGTCCGGGTGCCTCGGGCCGGATGTCCGGGCTCCCAAATCCGTGGATGAACTCGATGAAGAACATGGGGAAAAAGAAATTTGGGGCAAAATTCGGAGGATTTTGTGGATGGAATTGATGGAGATGGTGGGGAAAAGCTAGATCCACTTGAAACACGTCGAATCCATGGATCAAAATCAACAAAACATCATCAAACCAACAAATCACAAAAAAAAAATGGTATGGCTATTTTTGTGGGGAATTTTCAAAATTGGGCAAAACAAACAAAATTGGGGCTAGAAAGTGGAGGGGAAAGACTCCAAAGTGTGAATCAACATGGCTCTGATTGAAGATGATGTAGGGTGGAACCCTATGGTGATGATATATTCACACTTGGAGGGGGAAAAGGGAAGAACCAACAAGAATAACAAGAGAAATCACTCAAACAAAGCCAAATCACATATCCACTAGGATAGCATACACGGGATCCACAAGTATACAAGATCAATCCAAGGAAACAAGCACAAAGGTAAGGTTCTTCTCACTCCAAAGGAGGTGAGGTCTTGATGATCTATGAGATCCTTCTCCCTTAGGAGGTCTTGATGATCCTATGAGGGGGATCCTTCTCCCGAAAGAGGTCTTGATTCCCCAAGAGGAGATACAAGGAGCAAAGCTCACTCAAATGTCTCAATATACTTTGCTAACCCTAGCTAGGAGGAGGGGGAGGTGTTTATATAGGAGTCCACGAAGTAGGAGGGGAGAAGAGGGTGTTACATGGGCCTCTGGCCCGGCTGTGCACTCGCAGGTGCCGGATGTCCGGGCTGGGGGGCGGATGTCTGGCGGCTCACGTCGGGCCGGATGTCTGAGCCTGGGGCCGGATGTCCGGCCTGGCCTCGCTCCAGGTTCTGTTGCCTTTGGCCGAATATCCGGGAGGGGGCCGGATGTCCGAGCTGGTCGGGCCGAATGTCAGGGGTGCCGGCTGAATGTCCGGCTCCTGTAGAAGTTTCCTCGTGGCCTTGGGGCTGTTACTACTTTCTTTAAGCGCCGGATGTCCGGTGCATTGGCCGGATGTCCGGCCGCTAGAGTATTTCAGCGGTCTCCTTCGTCATGCTTCTTCATCCATGTACTTGAGGACTTGATCTTCATTCCGAGCATTCCCGAGGTGGTCTTCTTCATACCTAAGCACACATAACATTCTGGCTTGAGGTAGTAACCATGTCTCACACATGTCATATGGAAGTTCTTTAAGGAGAGATATCACCTCGGTTTCGATAGCTCTTGCACGTGCTCATGTCATCGGTCGCTTGGCACTTGGGGAGACGAAGGTAGTGCTACTTGTGAACTGCGTTGGGATTTCCCCGAAGAGGAGTGGATGATGCAGTATAGTAGAGATAAGTATTTCCCTCAGTTATGAAACCAAGGTTATCAATCCAGTAGGAGAATCACGCAACAACTTGTTAGCAGCACCTGCACACAAAATAACAAATCCTCGCACCCAACGCGAACAAGGGGTTGTCAATCCCTTGGTGGTTAATTGCAAGATTAAATTGTATGGTGATAGATAGATAGATCGAACAAAAATACAAAATAAAATAAATAAAGTAAAATTGCAGCAAGGTATTTTTGGAATTTTCAATATATGATAAAAGTAGACCCGGGGGCCATAGTTTTCACTAGAGTCTTCTCTCTTGAAAATAGCATACGGTGGGTAAACAAATTACTGTTGGGCAATTGATAGAAAAGCAAATAATCATGACGATATCCAAGGCAATGATCATGTATATAGGCATCACGTCGAGACAAGTAGACTGAAACGATTCTGCATCTACTACTATTACTCCACACATCGACCGCTATCCAGCATGCATCTAGAGTATTAAGTTCATAAAGAACGGAGTAACGCCTTAAGCAAGATGACATGATGTAGACAAAGTAAACTCACGCATGAATAAACCCCATCTTTTTACCCTTAATAGCAATGATACATACGTGCCATGTCCCTTTCTGTCACTGGGATTGAGCATCGCAAGATCAAACCCATTACAAAGCACCTCTCCCATTGCAAGATAAATCAATCTAGTTGGCCAAATCAAATCAATAGATCGGAGAGAAATACGAAGCTATAACAATCATGCATAAAATAGTTCAGAGAAAACTCAAATAATATTCATGGATAATCTGATCATAAACTCACAATTCATTGGATCCCAACAAACACACCGCGAAAAGTGATTACATCGGATAGAACTCCAAGAACATCGAGGAGAACATTGTATTGAAGATCAAAAAGAGAGAAGAAGCCATCTAGCTACTAACTATGGACCCAAAGGTCTGTGGTAAACTACTCACGCATCATCGGAAGGGCAGCAAGGTTGATGGAGAGCTCCTCCGTGATCGAATCCCCCTCCGGCAGAGTGCCGGAAAAGACCTCCAAATGGGATCTCTCGAGAACAGGAACTTGCGGCGGCGGAAAAAGTATTTCGTGGACTCCCCTGTTGGTTTCCCGATTTTAGAGTATTTATATAGGTGGAATTAGGTCAAACAGAGTAGAGGTGGGCCCACGAGGCACCAGGGAGTGCCACCCCCCCCGGGGAGCGCCCTGGTGGCTCGTGGCCACCTCCTCTGTCTTCTGGCCCTCTCCCAAAGCTTCTAGTGTCTCTTATGTCTAGAAAAAAATCTCCAAAAAGTTTCGTGGCATTTGGACTTCGTTTGGTACTGATATTCTGAAAAACCAAAAATAGGCAAAAAACAGCAACTGGCACTGGGCACTAAGTTAATAGGTTAGTCCCAAAAAAATGATATATATTTGCTTGTAAGTGTATATAAAACATCCAAGATTGATACTATAATAGCATGGAACAATCAAAAATTATATATACGTTGGAGACGTATCAAGCATCCCCAAGCTTAATTCCTGCTCGTCCTCGAGTAGGTAAATGATAAAAACAGAATTTTTAATGTGGAATGCTACCTATCATATTCATCATATACTCTTTTCTTTTGTAGCATGGACATTTGGACTTGAATGATTCAAAGCAATAGTCTATAATTTGACATGAAGACATAAATACTCAAGCATACTAACAAGCAACCATGTCTTTCAAAATATCAACGCTAAAGAAAGCTATCCCTAGCCCATTATGCTCAATCATTGATCCATTCATGAAACACACTCAATATTAGCTACACACAATGCACAAGTATGACAATAGTGCTCTCTAGTTGGTGCTTTGTAAGAGAAGATGGAGACTCAAAATAAAAATAAAAATTGCATAAAAGTATATAGATAGGCCCTTTGCAGAGGGAAGCAGGGATTTGCAAAGGTGCCAGAGCTCAAGGTTTAAATTAGAGAGATAAAATTATTTTGAGAGGCATGCTTTTCTTGTCAACGAAAACGACTGAGAATTCCGAATATCTTCCATGCTAGACACATTATAGGCGGTTCCCAAACAGAAAATAAAGTTTATTTCCTTTCCACCATTCTTTCACAATCCATGGCTAGCCGTATCCACGGGTGCCTTCCATACCAACACTTTCCAAGAAATTTATTATTATCATCATATTAGATTTTTTTTTCATTTTGGGACTGGGCATCCCTATTACCTGCCACTCTCTCGTGCAATGACAAGTGAATAAACACTCATCGTGAGAATAACACACCTAGCATGGAAAATATTGGCCACCCCCTGCCGCTTCATGAGCGGTACGGGCACACAAAACGGATTTTTTTTTGAAAAATTTAGAGTTGGCACATGCAAATTTACTTGGAACGGCATGGAAATACCGCATATAGGTAGGTATGGTGGACTCATTTGGCACAACTTGGGTTTAAGGAGTTGGATGCACAAGCAGTATTCCCGCTTAGTACAAATGAAGGCTAGCAAATAGATTGAGAAGCGACCAACCAAAAAGCGAAAACGGTCATAAACATGCATTGAACATAACTAACACCGAATAATGCACCATAAGTAGGACATAATTTCGTTGCATAACTATTGACTTTATGTGCATGCAATGGGAATCACAAACCCTAACACCAATATTCTTACTAAATCACAATTACTCACTAACATGACTCACATATTATCATCTCCATATCGCAAAACTATTGCAAGGAATCAAACTTATCATATCCAATGATCTTTCATGAAAGTTTTTATTATATCCCTCTTGAATATTCATCACTTTGGGACCAAATTCATATCTTGTGCAAATTACCATTACTATTATCAACTCTCAAAAAGATATAAGTGAAGCATGAGAGTGCAAATATTTCTTCAAAATTTAATCTTATCAACTCTCAAAATAATATAAGTGAAGCACGAGATTTCAAATGTTTCTTCAAAATATAGCCACCGCCGTGCTCAAAAAGATTTAAGTGAAGCACTAGTGCAACTGCCTAGCTCAAAAGATTTAAGTGAAGCACATAGAGTATTTTAACAAATCATGATAAACGTGTGGCTCTCTCAAATAGGTGTGTCCAGCAAAGATGATTGTGACAAACTAAAAAGCAAACAAAGCAAAGACTCATATAATACAAGACGCTCCAAGCAAAACTCATAATATGTGATGAATAAAAATATAGCTCCAAGTAAAATTACCGATAGTTGGTAGAAGAAAGAGGGGATGCCTTCCGGGGCATCCCCAAGCTTAGTTGCTTGAGTCTTCCTTGAATATTACCTTGGGGTGCCTTGGGCATCCCCACACTTAGGCTCTTGCCACTCCTTATTCCTTCATCCATCGTGATCTCACCCAAATCTTGAAAACTTCAATCACACAAAACTCAACAAAACCTTCGTGAGATTCGTTAGTATAACCAACAAATCTTTAACTTTAAGTACTGTAGTAAATTGATTCATATTTAATATTGGCATAATTATACTGTACTCCAACTTCTCCATGACTCATACCCCCCGATACGATCCATAGATTCATCAAAATAAGCAAACTATGCAACAAAAACAGAATCTGTCTAAAACAGAACAGTCTGTAAAGATATATTTAAAATCCATACTTCTGTAACTCCAAAAATTCTGAAATATTAGGAAAACGTGGGAAATTAATATACCAATACTGAGTAAAAATTTCATATTTTTATGACGCTCCAGTACGGAATTAAAATTCTAGCACTGGACACAAAACTTTTTGTTTTCCAAACAGCATCAACTATACTATCTTCCAAATCATCCCAAAGGCTTTACTTGGCACAAACACTAATTAAAACATAAAAACACAATCATAACAGAGGCTAAAATTATGTAAACACACAAGAACAGAAGTAAAAAGCAAAAAATTATTTTATTCATTGGGTTGCCTCCCAACAAGCGCTATTGTTTTATGCCCCTAGCAAGGCATAATGCATAGTTTCAAGTGTTGTCATCCTTCAAGTTGATTCCATAAGTGGCCCTCATAATTGATTCATAGGGTTCTTTAATTCTTTTCCTAGGGAAGTGTTCCATCCCTTTCTTTAGTGGAAATTGAAATCTTATATTACCCTCCTTCATATCAATAATAGCACCAATAGTTCGAAGAAAAGACCTACCAAGTATTATGGGGCAAGAAGGATTGCATTCTATGTCAAGAACAATAAAGTCCACGGGCACATAATTTCTATTTGCAAGAATAAGAACATCATTTATTCTACCCAATGGCTTTTTAATAGTAGAATCCGCCAAGTGCAAATTAAGAGAACATTCATCTATATTGGTAAAACCTAGCACATCACATAGAGATTTTGGAATTGTGGAAACGCTAGCACCCAAATCACATAAAGCATTGCACTCATAATTTTTAATTTAAATTTAATGGTGGGTTCCCACTCATCATATAATTTTTTAGGTATTGAAATTTCTAGTTCTAGCTTTTCTTCTAACGCTTTCATCATCGCTTCTACAATGTGTTTAGTAAAAGCCTTATTTTGTTCATAAGCGTTGGGTGAATTTAGCATGGATTGTAGCAAAGAAATACATTCAATCAAAGAACAACTATCATAATTAAAGTCTTTGTAATCCAAGAGAGTGGGCACATCGCTAGTTAAAGTTTTTACCTCTCCAAACCCACTTTTATTAAAAAAATTATCAAGATTTTCACCCTCCGAATTATGGGGACGCCTTCTAGCTAAAGTTGACTCTTCTTCAGTCCCCATTTCATCAAGTTTTATATTGCTAAACAAGGAATCAATAGATGAAACACCAATCATTTTAATATCCTCATCATTAATACGATAGAAACTGGGAGGAATCGCTTTTTCTAAAAATTCTTGTTTAGCTTTTAGCATAGCGGTTCTTTTCTTACTCTCATCCATGGAGACATATAAAGATTTAATTGATTCATTAATATCAATTTTGGGTGGCAAAATTTTAGTCTTAAGATTTTCCACATCATGAATAATTATATCAATGCTCCTAGACATATCATCAAGTTTACTCAATTTTTCTTCTATCGTAGTGTTGAAAACTTTTTGAGCATTAATAAATTCTTTAATATTACTTTCAAGATCAGAGGGCTTCCTATTATTATTATTATAAGAATTACCATAGGGATTTCCATAATTATTAGAGGAATTTCCAGGAAACGGCCAAGGATTAAAATTACCTCTATAAGCATTACTATTAAAATTGTTTCGCGAGACAAAATTCACATCTACGGGATCATTATTTTGCTCAAACAAGGTGGATAAAGGCACATCATTAGGATCAATAGAAGTATTTTTTCTAGCAACCAATTTCATAAGCACGTCAACTTTATCACTCAAAGTACTAATTTCTTCAACAGAATTCACTTTTTTACTAGTAGGAACTCTTTCAGTATGCCATTGTGAATAATTTGCCATAATATTATCAAGAAATTTAGTAGCTTCTCCCAATGTAATCTCCATAAAAGTACCACCCGCGGCGAAATCTAAAAGATTTCTAGAAACAAAATTTAACCCCGCATAAATTTTTTGTATGATCATCCACAAATTTAAACCATGAGTAGGGCAATTTCTTATCATTAATTTCATCCTTTCCCAAGATTGGGCAACATGTTCATGATCAAGTTGCTTGAAATTCATAATTTGATTTCTAAGGGAAATAATATTCACAGGAGGAAAATACTTGGTAATGAAAGCATCTTTACACCTATCCCAAGAATCGATACTATTTCGTGGCAAAGATGAAACCAAATTTTTGCACGATCCCGCAATGAGAACGGCAACAATTTTAATTTCACAATATCATTATCCACATCTTTTTTCTTTTGCATATCACACAATTCTACGAAAGTGTTAAGATGGGATGCAACATCTTTATTAGGACTACCAGAAAATTGTTCTTTCATAACAAGATTTAACAAAGTGGCATTAATATCACAAGTCTCCACACTAGCGGCGGGAGGAGCAATCGGAGTACTAATAAAATCATTATTATTAGTATTGGAAAAATCACATAATTTTGTATTTTCTTGAGACGTCGTGGCTACGCAAACAAGATAACAAACAAGCAAAGAAGCAAACAAGAAAAAGGCAAACAAAAAATATTTTTGTATTTTTGTAAAACATTAAGAAGTGGGGGAGATGAAAACGAGAGGTAAAGGAAAATAAAATAAATGCAAGGAGATGAAAGTTTATGCGTAGGTACTTGATAGATGTTGATGATGTCTCCCCGGCAACGGCGCCAGAGATTCTTCCTGCTACTTGTGATCTGCGTTGGGATTTCCCCGAAGAGGAGGGGATGATGCAGTACAGTAGAGATAAGTATTTCCCTCAGTTATGAAACCAAGGTTATCAATCCAGTGGGAGAATCACGCAACAACTCGTTAGCAGCACATGCACACAAAATAACAAATCATCTCACCCAACGCGAACAAGGGGTTGTCAATCCCTTGGCGGTTAATTGCAAGATTAAATTGTATGGTGATAGATAGATAGATCGAACAAAAATACAAAATAAAATAAATAAAGTAAAATTGCAGCAAGGTATTTTTGGAATTTTCAATATATGATAAAAGTAGACCCGGGGGCCATAGTTTTGACTAGAGACTTCTCTCTTGAAAATAGCATACGGTGGGTAAACAAATTACTGTTGGGCAATTGATAGAAAAGCAAATAATCATGACGATATCCAAGGCAATGATCATGTATATAGGCATCACGTCCGAGACAAGTAGACCGAAATGATTCTGCATCTACTACTATTACTCCACACATCGACCGCTATCCAGCATGCATCTAGAGTATTAAGTTCATAAAGAACGGAGTAACGCCTTAAGCAAGATGACATGATGTAGACAAAGTAAACTCACGCATGAATAAACCCCATCTTTTTACCCATAATAGCAACAATACATACGTGTCATGTCCCTTTCTGTTACTGGGATTGAGCACCGCAAGATCGAACCCATTACAAAGCACCTCTCCCATTGCAAGATAAATCAATCTAGTTGGCCAAACCAAATCAATAGATCGGAGAGAAATACGAACTATAACAATCATGCATAAAAGAGTTCAGAGAAAACTCAAATAATATTCATGGATAATCTGATCATAAACTCACAATTCATCGGATCCCAATAAACACACTGCAAAAAGTGATTACATCAGATAGAACTCCAAGAACATCGAGGAGAACATTGTATTGAAGATCAAAAAGAGAGAAGAAGCCATCTAGCTAATAACTATGGACCCGAAGGTCTGTGGTAAACTACTCACACATCATCGGAAGGGCAGCAAGGTTGATGGAGAGCCCCTCCGTGATCGAATCCCCCTCCGGCAGAGTGCCGGAAAAGACCTCCAGATGGGATCTCTCGAGAACAGGAACTTGCGGCGGCGGAAAAAGTATTTCGTGGACTCCCCTGTTGGTTTCCCGATTTAAGAGTATTTATAGAGGTGGAATTAGGTCAAATGGAGCAGAGGTGGGCCCACGAGGCACCAGGGCGCGCCACCCCCCTGGGGCGCACCCTGGTGGCTCGTGGCCACCTCCTCTGTCTTCTGGCCCTCTCCCGAAGCTTCTAGTGTCTCTTATGTCCAGAAAAAAATCTCCAAAAAGATTCGTGGCATTTGGACTTCGTTTGGTACTGATATTCTGAAAAACCAAAAACAGGCAAAAAACAGCAACTGGCACTAGGCACTAAGTTAATTGGTTAGTCCCAAAAAAATGATATATAATTGCTTGTAAGTGTATATAAAACATCCAAGATTGATACTATAATAGCGTGGAACAATAAAAAATTATAGATACGTTGGAGACGTCTCAGGTAGGTCCATGGGGATGACCGTAGAATGCTCCGCATCAACTCATCAGTCTCCATCATTTTTTTTCCTCACTGGGACAGTGCTCTAATAGTGATGATCATCACACTTTTATTTACTTACAACTTGATATTACAACTCGATAAACTGATACAAGATGACTCTATATGAATGCCTCTGGCAGTGTACCAGGATGTGCAATGATCTAGCGTAACATGTATAATAATGATGAACGGTGGCTTTGCCACAAATATCATGTCAGCTCTATATGATCATGCAAAGCAATATGATGATGAACACACATGTCATAAGATGGAACGGTGGAAGTTGCATGGCAATATATCTTGGAATGGCTATGGAAATGCCATGATAGGTAGGTATGGTGGTTGTTTTGAGGAAGATATAAGGAGGCTTATGTGTGATAGAGCGTATCATATCATGGGTTTGGATGCACCGGCTAAGTTTGCATGCATGGTACCGAAGAGGCTAGCAAATTACGGAAAGGTCGGAGTGCATAAATGTCCATGAACTCACATTAGTCATAAAGAACTCATATACTTATTGTGAAAGTTTTATTAGCCTTCAAAGCAAAGTACTACTCGCATGCCCCTAGGGAGGAGATTGGTTATGACAGCACTCAAGGATTTCAATCAGACATAAAAATGCTCAAACATCCCCACCATGCCATAATGTACACTTAAATGAGTGGTGCATAACAAGCTTTAATATCGATATTTCTACCAATTAATGATCATGAACTAATACCCTTTCATATTACGACATCAATATAATTAAAACATACGTTTCATATTTAGTGATCTACATGAAAGTTTTTATTATACCACTCTTGAATACCTATCCTTTTTGGTCTAATCTCATAACTCGTGCACATTACCACTTCCTATTTAAGACTCTCAAAAATATTTAAGTGAATCATGAGAGTGCAATCATTTCTATAAAATATAACCACCGCTGTGCTCTAACAAGTATAAGTGAAACACAAGAGCAACTGCCTAGCTTAAAAGATATAAGCGAAGTATATAGAGTATTCTAACAAATCACGATAAATGTGTGTCCCTCTCAAAAGGTGTGTCCAGCAAACAATGACTGTGGCAAACTAAAAGCAAAACAAAACTATGGTACAAGACGCTCCATGTAAAACTCATATCATGTGATGAATAAAAATATAGCTCCAAGTAAAATACCGATAGATTGTAGACGAAATAGGGGATGCCATCCGGGGCATCCCCAAGCTTAGATGCTTGGGTATTCCTTGAATATTACCTTGGGGTGCCTTGGGAATCCCCAAGCTTAGGGTCTTGCCGCTCCTTATTCCTTCATCCATTGTGATCTCACCCAAAACTTGAAAACTTCAGCACACAAAACTCAATAGAAACTCCGTGAGATCCATTAGTATAATAAATCAATCATCCACTTTAGGTAATGTTATAAACTCATTAATAATTGTTCTTTCATAATACCTACTGTATTCTAACTTCTCCATGACTTATACCCCCCAATATAATCCATAGTTTCATTAAAACAAGCACACTATGCAATAAAAATAGAACAATACACAATGACAGAATATTCATCCATACTTCTGTAACTCTGAAGGTTCTAAAAATTAGGACAACGTAAAAAATTTGTACCCCAATACTGTGTAAAAATTTCAGATTTTTCTGACGTTCCAGTAATAAATGAAAAATCAAATACTGGACGCAAAACTTTCTATTTTCAAACAACATCAATTATACTATCATTTAAATCATCCCAAAGGCATTACTTGGCACACACACTAATTAAAAGATAAAAACACAATCATTACAGTTGCAATAATTATGTGACTCAAGAAAATAAAAATTGCAATAAATATAAATATTGGGTTGCCTCCCAACAAGCGCTATTGTTTTGTGCCCCTAGCTTGGCATTATGCATTCTTTCAAGTATTGTCATCCTTCCAATTAATTCCATAGGTAGCTCTCATAATGGATTCATATGGTGGTTTAATCCTCTTCCTTGGGAAGTGTTCCATCTCTTTCTTTAGTGGAAATTGGAACCTTATATTTCTTTCTTTCATGTCAATAATAGCACCTATGGTTCGTAGGAAAGTCCGACCAAGTATTTTAGGACAAGACGGATTGCATTTAATATCAAGCACAATGAAATCCACGGGCACATAATTTTTATTTGCCATTATAAGAACATCATTAATTCTACCCAATGATTTTTAATAGTTGAATCCGCTAAGTGCAACTTAAGGGAACATTCATCCATATCGGTGAGACCTAGCACGTCACATAAATATTTTGGTATAGTAGAGACGCTAGCACCTAGATCACACAAAGCATTACATTCATAGTCTTTAATTTTTGCTTTAATAGTAGGTTCCCATTCATCATGCAATTTTCTTGGTATAGATACTTCCAGTTCTAGCTTTTCTTCACGAGCTTTAATCATTGCTTCTACAATATGTTTAGTAAAAACTTTATTTTGTTCGTAAGCATTAGGTGAGTTTATCATGGATTGCAACAAGGACATACATTCAATCAAAGAGCAATTATCATAATTAAAGTCCTTGTAATCCAAAGTAGTGGGCACATTGCTATTTAAAGTCTTGACCTCTTCAAACCCACTTTTATTGTTTTATCATTAAGATCATCACCCTCCGAACAATTGGGACGCCTTCTAGCTAAAGTTGACTCATCTTCAGTCCTTTTTTTTATCAAGTTTTATATTAATAATCAAATATTCAATAGGTGTCACACCAATCATTTTAATATCTTCATCATGATTATGATAAAAACCGGGTGGAATCGCTTTTTTCTAAGAATTCACGCTTAGCTCTAATCCTCGCGATTCTTTCTTTACTTTTAGTCATGGTGACTTGGATAGAGTTTAAGGTTTCAGTAGCATCAATTTTATGTGGCATAATTTTAATTTTAAGATTTTCCACATCATGAGCAATTTTATCCATGTTTCTAGCCATATCATCAACTTTATGTAGTTTTTCTTCTACCATGGCATTGAAAATCTTTTGAGAACTAATAAATTCTTTAATGTTGTTCTCAAGTTCAGTAGGTATCCTATTCTTCTTCTTCTTCTTCTTCTTCTTCTTTTTCTTCTTCTTCTTATTATTATTATTATTATTATTATTATTATTATTATTATTATTATTATTATTATTATTATTATTATATGAATTACCATAATTATTAGAGGAATTACCAGGATACGGTCTAGGATTAAAATTCCGTCTATAAGCATTGTTGTTGAAATTATTTCTAGCGACAAAATTCACATCAATATCATCATTATTTTTCTCAATCAAGGTAGATAGTGGCACATCATTAGGATCAATATGAGTATTTTTACTAGTAAGCATATTCATAAGAGCATCTATTTTATCACTCAAAGTAGAAACTTCTTCAACAGAGTTTACCTTCTTACCAGTTGGAGCTCGTTCAGTGTGCCATTGAGAATAATTTGTCATCATATTATCGAGAAGCTTTGTTGCCTCTCCTAATGTAATTTCCATAAAGGTACCAACTGCAGCAGAGTCTAGAAGATTTCTCGACACGAAGTTTAGTCCCGCATAAATTTTTTGTATTATCATCCATAAGCTTAATCCATGAGTGGGACAATTTTTAATCATTCCTTTCATTCTCTCCCAAGATTGTGCAACATGTTCTTGCTCAAGTTGCTTAAAGTTCATGATTCGATTTCTAAGTGAAATAATCTTAGCGGGAGGAAAATACTTGGCAATAAAAGCATCCTTACATTTATCCCATGAATCAATACTATTGCGAGGTAAGGAAGAAAACCAAGTTTTAGCATGATCTCTTAGTGAGAAAGGAAATAATTTGAACTTAACAATATCATTATCCACATGTTTTTTCTTTTGCATATCACATAATTCAATGAAGGTATTAAGATGGGATGCAGCATCTTCATTAGGGTTTCCAGCAAATTGATCTTTCATAATAAGATTTAGCAATGCAAATTTAGTGTCATATGACTCCGCACTAGTGGAGGGAGGAGAAATTAGAGTATTAATAAAATCATTATTATTAGTATTCGAGAAGTCACACAACTTAGTGTTTTCTTGAGACATAGTGACAAAGCAAGCAAACAAGCAAAATAAAATATTTTTGTGTTTATGATTTTTTTAGGAGACTAATAAAAGCAAATAAAAAGTAGAACAAGTAAATGATAATTTGTGTGAAGGGACCTATAGGTATTTGATGATATCTCCCCGGCAACGATGCCAGAAATTCTTTCTTCTACTTGTGAACTGCGTTGGGATTTTCCCCGAAGAGGAAGGGTGAAGCAATATAGTAGTGGATAGTATTTCCCTTAGTGAGAACCAAGATTATCGAACCAATAGGAGAACCAACCAAATCCTAGTCAAGCAGTACCTACACACAAGAGAGCAAATACTTGCACCCAACGCGGGCAAGAGGGTTGTCAATCCCTTGAACTCGTTACTTGCAAGGATTAAATCTGATAGTGATAGATATATAAATTGAAAGGTAAATAAAAAGTAAAATAATTGCAGCAAGCTAATTTAGGGTTTTCTAATATAATTAAAGTAGACCCGGGGGGCATAGTTTTCACTAGAGGCTTCTCTCTCGAAACATAGCATACGGTGGGTAAACAAATTACTGTTGGGCAATTGATAGAAAAGCGCATAGTTATGATGTTATTCATGCCAATGATCATGTATATAGGCATCACGTCCATGACAAGTATACCGACTCTTGCCTGCATCTACTACTATTACTCCACCAATCGACCGCTATCCAGCATGCATCTATGGTATTAAGTTCATTACAAACAGAGTAACGCTTTAAGCAAGATGACATGATGTAGACAGAATAAACTCAAGCAATATGAATAAACCCCGTCGTTTTACCCTTAATGGCAACAATACAAATACGTGCCTCGCTACCCCTTCTGTCACTCGGTGAGGACACCGCAAGATTGAATCCATCACGAAGCACCTCTCCCACTGAAGATAAATCAATCTAGTTGGCCAAACCAAACGGATAGATCGGAGAGAAATACAAAGCTATAACAATCATGCATAATAAAGTTTAGAAAAGACTCAATTACTTTCAATGAATAATCTGATCATAAACCCACAATTCCTCGGATCCCAACAAACACACCGCAAAAGAAGATTACATCAGATAGAACTCCATGGAGATCATGGAGAATTTTGTATTGAAGATCAAAGAGAGAGAAGAAGCCATCTAGATACTAGTTATGGACCCATAGGTCTGTGGTAAACTACTCACATATCATCGGAAGGGCAGCAAGGTTGATGTAGAAGCCCTCCGTGATTGATTCCCCCTCCGGCAGATCACCGGAAAAGGCCTCCAGATGGGATCACAGAAGAGCAAAAGCTTGCGGTGGCGGAAATGTAATTTCGGGTGGTTCTCTGTTGGTTTTGGGATTTATGGGAATTTATAGAAGTGGAATTAGGTCAAACAAAGCTGCGTGGGACCCACAAGCTCAGGTGGCGCGCCCCCCAGGGGTGTGCCAGGTGAGCTCGTGGCTCTCCTGTAGGGCTTATAGCCTCCTCCCGAACCTTCTAGGGTCCCTTGTGGTCCAGAAAAATCATCATAAAGTTTTATCACGTTTGGACTTCGTTTGGTACTGATTTCCTAAAAAACCAAAAACAAGCAAAAAAACAGCAACTGGCACTGGGTTAATAGGTTAGCTCCCAAAAATGATATAAAATTGCATATAAAGCATATACAATATCCAAGATTGATAATATAATAGCATGAAACAATAAAAAATTATAGATACGTTGGAGACGTATCATGGACTTCCGCGAAGTTCTGTCTCACTGCAGTGTATATGACTTGGGTTTTATTGGTGTGCCATGGAATTACAACAACAAGCAAGCGGGTGACCGGAATGTACGGGTGCGGCTCGACTGGGCTATGGCTTCGCTGGCGTGGTCGGCTCGTTTTCCGGAGGTACGTGTGCAGCATATCATGAGCTCGCAATCTGAGCATTGTCCTCTTCTCTTGACTATTGAGCAGGTTACTAACCAGAGGAGCGGCAACACTATACGGCGATATGAGATTATGTGGGAACGCGAGCCCTCTCTTGCGGCTGCTGTGGAGAATGCATGGTTTCGGCGTGTCGGTGCCCAGAACCTAGGTGACATGAATGCTTCCTTTCACTCGGTCATGTCAGCTCTGTATGATTGGAAGAAGAAATATTATGGGTCAGTGCCTAGGAGACTTGAGAAGAAACGGAAGAAACTTGATCTGCTGGTGCTGAAAATGGATGAGCAGAGCATAGCTGATCGGAATTGCATTTTATCGGAGGTGCTGGTGCTCAGGGAGGGGGATCAGAACACCCGATATTTCCACCGGAAGTCATCATGGCGACATAAGAAGAACCATATAAGCAAGCTGAAACGAGAAGACGGTACTTGGACTATAGACCCCTGTGGAGATGGGATAGATGGCCTCCTCCTATTTCCAAAAGATGTATGCTAGAGAAGATAACTTGGAGCCGGATACTGTACTGGACCTCATGCATGAATGTGTAACTGAGGAGACGATGCAGAGCATCCCACGGTCATCCCCATGGACCCACCATCATCTCCCAAAGCACCAAGTGGACCGATGACAAGAGCATGTGCAAGAGCTATTGAGACCGAGGTGACATCTCTCCTTAATGAACTTCCATATGAACCACGTGAGACCTGGCTACTACCTCCAGCGGAGATGCTATGTGTGCTTAGGGACGAAGAGAGCAACCTCGGAGACACTCAAGATGAAGGCCAAGCCACCACGGATGCGGACAAAGGACCAAGACGAGAGGAGTCACTGAAATGCTTCAGCAGCCGGACATCTGGCCCCTAGCCCGAACATCCGGTGCACCAAGACGCAGGCAACAGCAGAAGGCAGCCCTCGAAGGAGCTTCAGCGGCCGAACATCTAGCCCGACGCCCGAACATCCGGCCCGACGCCCGGACATCCGGCGCCCGCGACCGGACATCCGGCCCTGCCCCGGAAATCAGGCAGATGGCATCAGTACCGCCGACCCCCTCAAGGCTGGACATCCGGCGCCCCACTGAAGGGCCGAACATCCGACCCCCAGCTCGAACATCCGGCACCTGCGCATGCACAACCAGGCCGAAGGCCCATGGATCCCCTCTCCTCCTCTCTTATCTCATCCAAGACTATAAATAGACCATCCCCCTCCTCTTGGTGGGGTTAGCAAAGGTTTAGCTCATTTGAGATTGAGTTTTTCTCATCCACTACTACTCTCCCATGGAGATCAAGACCTCCATGTGAGAAGATCCCCTAGTGGATTCAAGACCCCTTCTAGGGAAGATCCTCTTGGATATCAAACCCTCAATTCCTCTAAGGATTGGGATGAACTAGTTACCTATTTGCCATCTTGTGTTGGATTTGGATCTTTGTATCTCTCTTATGTGTATCTAGATTTAGCACATGTGTGATTGGATCTGTGTCAATTGAGTGTTCATCTTGTGTTCTTTTTGATTTGCTCCTTTCCCCACCTCCAATTGTGAAAAGATCATGAACTAGGGTTTGATGACCCACAAGTATAGGGGATCAATCATAGTCCTTTCGATAAGTAAGAGTGTCAAACCCAACAAGGAGCAGAAGGAAATGACAAGCGGTTTTCAGCAAGGTATTCTCTGCAAGTGTTTTAAACAGTAGTAACAGATAGTTTTGTCGCAAGTTGATTCGTAGCAAGTAACAAGTGACAATAGTAACAAAGTGTAGCAAAGTGGCCCAATCCTTTTTTGTAGAAAAGGACAAGCCAGAAGTTTCTCTTATATAAAGCAAAGTGCTCTCGAGGACACATGGGAATTCTCGTCTAGTCATGTTCATCATGTTTAGTTGATTTGCGTTCACTACTTTGATAATTTGATATGTGGGTGGACCAGTGCTAGGGTGTTGTTCTTGCTTGAACAAGCAACCCTCTTATGATTACCCCCTCTCGCAAGCATCCGCAACTACGAAAGAAGAATTATGATAAATCTAACCATAGCATGAAACATACAGATCCAAATCAACCCCTTACGGAATAACACATAAACTAGGGTTTAAGCTTCTGTCACTCTCGCAACCCATCATCTACTTATTACTCCCCAATGCATTCCCCTAGGCCCAAATATGGTGAAGTGTCATGTAGTCAACGTTCACATGACACCACTAGAAGAATAACAACATACATATCATGAAAATATCGAACGAATGCCAACTTCACGTGATTACTTATAACAAGACTTCTGCCATGTCCTCAAGAACAAAAGTAACTACTC
This sequence comes from Elymus sibiricus, assembly GCA_039707655.1. Taxonomy (NCBI): domain Eukaryota; kingdom Viridiplantae; phylum Streptophyta; class Magnoliopsida; order Poales; family Poaceae; genus Elymus; species Elymus sibiricus. Next base: position 163,931,297 of record CM077664.1, read on the forward strand.
ACAAATCATGATCATGTTCATGTTCAAGATCAGAGGTGTAATGAATATGATTAAGGATCTAAACATATAATCTTCCACCAAATCAACCAACTAGCATCAACTACAAGATGTAATCAACACTACTAGCAGCCCATAGGTACCAATCTGAGGTTTTGAGACAAAGATTGAATACAAGAGATGAACTAGGGTTTGAGATGAGATGGTGCTGGTGAAGACGTTGATGAAGATTGGTCCTCCCATGACGGGAGAATCGCTGGTGATGTCGATGGCTTTGATTCCCCCCTCCCGGAGGGAAGTATCACCGGCGGAATCGCTCCGCCGGAGAGCAAAAGTGCTCCTGCCCAGGTTCCGCCTCGAGACGGCGGCGCTTCATCCCAAAAGTCTTCTCTTATTTTTTTCTAGCGCAAAATGCCTCATATAGCAGAAGGAGGGTACCAGAGGGCATCTGTGGGCCCCACAAGGCATCAGGGCGCGCCCTGGCGGGGTGGGGTAGGCATGCCCTGTTGCCTTGTGGGCAACAGGTGGCCCCCCTCTGGTAGTTTTCCTTCCAAAAATCCTTATATATTCTATAAAAAATCTCCGTGAAGTTTCAGGTCATTTGGAGCTTTGTAGAATAACTATCTCTGCTGTGGTCCTTTTTGGTCCAGAATTCCAGCTGCCGATGATTTCCCTCTTCAAGTTGATCTTGCAAATTAAGAGAGAAAAGGCATTAGAATTACATCACAAAGTGAAATAATGAGCAAATACATTATAAATAACTGTAAGAAAACATGATGCAAAATGGACATATCAACTCCCCCAAGCTTAGACCTCGCTTGTCCTCAAGCGAAAGCCGAACTCTATAATCATGACCACATGTAGAGAGAGAGAGAGAAAGAGAGAGAGAGAGGTGTCAACAAAACAAAATACGGACATAGAAGCATCATGATCATTATTATAACAACAATTATTCGTCATATAACTTCTCATAATCAAGTAACAATTCATTCACAATATTTGAAGTATGAAACATAATCTTTCTTGAAAATAAAAAAAACTATGTTCTTAGTCATTGAAACAATTACAATTCATCATATTTACAGAAAGAGTCTATGTAAGAGCTTTTGTTTTAGCAAGTCCCACATACTCAACTATCATATAGTCTTCTATGATTGTTAACACTCAAGGCATATTTTTGGGGCAAACGTTTCCGTCAGACGCATAGGAAGATGGGGGTTTATTGTTTTCACCACCCAACTTGTTTACCTCAAGGATAATGTCAACAATAATAACTCATGATTACCTACATCCAACCGGATATATATGCCTGGATCTTTCCCCACCACGTGGTGCTTGCCAATTGGAGAATAATTAAGTATGGAATGAGGATGAATATTATTGACTCTTGCATGAAAGTAAAAGTTGAAAAGTAAAAGATAGGCCCTTCGCAGAGGGAAGTAGATGTTATCATGCGCTTTTTCATTGGGATGTGCAAGCTCTTAATGTAAAGGAACATCACTTTATATTGCCCCTTGTGATAGCAACCTTTATTATGCAGTCCGTCGCTTTTATTTATTTGCCATCACAAGATCGTACAAAGTTTACTTTTCCTTACAATAAAAGTTCATACATATTGAGGAGCAATTTTTATTGCTTTGCATCGATGAAAACTTACTTGAGGGATCTTATTCAATCCATAGGTAGATATGGTGGACTCTCATGACAAAAAAACTGGGTTTAAGGGGTTCTGGATGCACAAGTAGTATCTCTACTTAGTACGAAGTTTTGGCTAGCAAAAGATTATAAGCAAGCACCACATGTTAGAAGATCCATGACAATATAACTTCTATGTGAATATAAGCAAACATAACTCATTACGTTGTCTTCCTTGTCCAACATCAACTATTTGAACAAACTGAAAATATTTGATGGGGGCTCACAATCATAAAAGACGTCCAAGATAGTGTATTTATATGTGAATCCTCTCTTCCTTTATTATTCTTTCATGAATTGCATCAATGACCAATGCTATGTTTGTTAATCTCCAATAAATTTTATCAACTATACTTCTTCTACGTGAAGTTATTACTCCCCATGGGATTAGCATATGATCTTTTATTCTCTTTATTGTAAATATTGAAACAAGAAGGTAAAGTACCAAAACTCAGACTATTCTTTATTATATAACTAATTCATACTGATACTTTATTCTTCTAAATTACGAAATAACTAAGGATCGAGCTAAGATAGATAATAATGATAAAAGTGATGGTTATAGGATACCAGGGCACCTTCCCCAAGCTTGGAACAAGCCAAGGGTGGTGCCCATACCCGTGTACTCAAGTCTCCTTCTTCGGTGATATATGCTTGGCTATGATTCCCTTAAGAGTACGAATTTCCTCCTCGAGCTTGTTGACTTGAAGTTTAAGATCCATGTTCTCCTTGTGAAGATTATTTGTAATGATTCTCGCGCTGTCAATCAATGGGTGAACTTGGGTTGTAGCAGATGAGATAGCATTTGGCTGCATACAACGATAAGGAATAAACAGAGTACGTATTGGAAGGTTTAACTGTGTCTGGCAGGCTTGATTTCTTGAACTGCACATGCATGTCCCCCGGTTGAGGTAAAGGAGTTTCTTCTTCTTCCCCACTCAAGGAGTCCATCCTCTTGAAGTCAGCATCTACCTCTTCATCTATTGACCACCCATAGGGGTCAGCATCACCGTAAACTCTAGGGTTTGCGGTAGCGTGAGAAACATAGCTTTCCCCATCTGATTCTTGCGATGACATGATGACTTGGAACTGTCAGAAAAACTATAATACGGTGGTCAGAACATCCAAGAGTATATATAATGAATTTTTATCTTGTAAAACAAGTATACGGGAAGAAAACGGAGTCGAGGAGGCACACGAGGGGCCCACAAGGCAACACAACACACCTAGGAGGGTAGGGTGCGCCCTGTTGCCTTGTGACCTCCTCGTGAGTCCCCTCAGATGTTTCTTATTTTTGTAATTTTTCTAATATTCCAAAACGGACAGAAATTATTTTTATGGAATTTTTGGAGTCGGTTTACTTACCATATCACATACCTACCTCTTTTTAGGGTTCTGGAGCATCCCGGAAGGCCTCTTTTAGATGTTCCTCCGGTGTAAGTGTTTGGATAATATTGGTTTCAACATTAATGGGCGTACCTGCAATATAATGTTTAATTCTTTACCCATTAACCACCTTCGGGTTGGTGCCGTCGGCGTCATTAATCTTGATAGCTCCGGAATGATAAACTTCTTCGACGATGTATGGTCCTTCCCATTTGGAGAGAAGTTTTCCTGCAAAGAATCTGAAACGAGAATCGTATAATAGAACTTGATCACCGAATTTTAAATTCTCGTTTTTTGATTCTTTTATCATGCCATCTTTTAACCTTTTCTTTAAATAACTTGGCATTCTCATAAGCTTGTGTTCTCCACTCATCTAGGGAACTAATGTCAAACAACCTCTTTTCACCAGCAAGTTTAAAATCATAGTTGAGTTCTTTAATTGCCCAATAAGCTTTATGTTCTAATTCAAGAGGTAAATGCCATGCCTTTCCATAGACCATTTTATATGGGGACATACCCATAGGATTTTTACAAGCAGTTCTATATGCCCACAATCCATCATCAAGTTTCTTAGACCAATTCTTCCTAGACCGGTTAACAGTCTTTTGAAAAATTAACTTTAATCTCTATTGCTCAATTCAACTTGACCACTAGACTGCGGATAATAAGGTGATGCAATTCTACGTTTAACATCATATTTAGCTAAGATTTTACGGAATGCGCCATGAATAAAATGTGAACCACCATTAGTCATCAAGTATCTAGGGACTCTGAATCTCGGAAAGATAAGCTCTTTAAGCATTTTAACAGATGTGTTGTGATCAGCACTACTAGTTGGAATAGCTTCTACCCACTTAGTAACATAATCAACATCAATTAGAATGTGAGTATAACCATTAGATTTAGGAAAAGGTCCCATATAATCAAATCCCCATACGTCAAATGGCTCAATAACAAGAGAATAATTCATAGGCATTTCCTGACGTCTACCAATATTACCAATTCTTTGACATTCATCACATGAGAGGACGAACTTACGTGCATCGTTGACGAGAGTAGGCCAGTAAAAACCAGATTGTAATACCTTATGTGCAATTCGGTCTCCTGCGCGGTGCCCTCCGTATGCCTCGGAATGGCACTTCCGTAGGATTTGTTCCTGTTCATGCTCAGGTACACAACGCCTAACAACACCATCTACTCCTTCTTTATATAAATGTGGGTCATCCCAAAAGTAATGTCTTAAATCAAAGAAGAACTTTTTCTTTTGTTGATATGTGTAGCTAGGTAGTATATATTTAGCAACAATGAAATTAGCATAGTCTGCATACCAAGGATTATTGCGTGAAGTAGAAGCATTTATGACAGCTAATTGTTCATCAGGAAAATTATCATCAATAGGAAGTGGGTCATCAAGAACATTTTCCAATTTAGTTAGATTATCTGCTACATGATTTTGAGTTCCCTTTCTATCAATAATATGCAAGTCAAATTCTTGTAGAAAAAGAACGCACCTAATCAATCTAGGCATCTTTCTTTTCCATAAGATATTTAATAGCAACATGATCGGTGTGAATAGTTACTTTAGAGTCAACAATATAAGGTCTGAATTTATCACATGCAAACACAACTGCTAAAAATTCTTTCTCAGTAGTAGCATAGTTCTTTTGAGCACAATCCAAGGTCTTGCTAGCATAAAGAATAACATTTAGTTTCTTATCAACTCTTTGACCTAGAATAGCAACAATAGCATAATCACTAGCATCACACATAATTTCAAAGGGTTGGTTCCAATCAGGTGGTTGAACAATAGGTGCAGAAATTAAGGCTTTCTCAAGTATTTCAAAGGCTTCTACACAATCATCATAAAAAATGAATGGAGCATCTTTTTGTAGGAGATTAGGGAGAGGTTTAGAAATTTTAGAGAAGTCTTTAATGAACCTCCTATAGAAACCAGCATGTCCTAGGAAACTTATTATACCTTTGATATCTTTAGGACATGGCATTTTCTCAATTGCATCAACTTTAGCTTTGTCTACCTCAATACCTCTTTCAGAAATTTTATGACCAAGGACTATACCTTCATTCACCATAAAGTGGTACTTCTCCCAGTTCAAGATGAGATTTGTCTCCTCACAACTCTGCAAAACTCGGTCAAGATTGCTCAAGCAATCATCAAAAGAAGTTCCGTAAACGAAAAAATCATCCATGAATACCTCAACAATCTTTTCACAAAAATCAGATAATATAGCAGTCATACATCTTTGAAAGGTAGCAGGTGCATTACATAAACCGAAAGGCATATGTCTATAAGCATAAGTTCCAAAAGGACAAGTAAAAGTAGTTTTCTCTTGACTTCTTGTGAAACAGGTATTTGAGAAAAAAAACCAGAATATCCATCTTGGAAGCAAAAATGTGTGTGCTTAGATAAGCTTTCTAAAATTTGATCAATAAAAGGCAATGGGTAATGATCTTTTCTAGTAGCTTTGTAAAATCAATCACCATCCTATAAACGGTTACAATGCTTTGCGGGATAAGTTCATTTTTATCATTAGGAACAACGGTAATGCCTCCCTTTTAGGAACACAATGAACATGACTTACCCATCTACTATCAGCTATAGGATAAATTATACTGCCTCCAGAAGCTTTAATATTTCAGTTCTCGCCACATCCTTCATTTTAGGATTCAGACGACATCGATGATCAACAACTGGCTTAGCATCAGGCTCCATATTAATCTTGTGTTAACACAACATGGGACTAATGCCCTTAAGATCATCAAGAGTATATCCAATTGCAGCACGATGCTTCCTTAAAGTTTTAAGTAATCTCTTTTCTTCGTGCACTGAAAGGTTAGCATTGGTAATAACAGGATATATCTTCTTTGCATCAAGATAAGCATATTTCAACGTGTCAGGCAGTTTCTTTAATTCAAACACAGGATCGGTCTTAGGGGGAAGAGGGTCTCCCCAAGTTTTAATAGGCAAATTATGTTTAAGAATAGGTGCTTGCCTAAAGAATATCTCATCTATTTCGTTTCTTTCATTCATATGCATATCATTTTCATGGTCTAGCAAATATTGTTCTAATGGATCAGTAGGAGGCACAACAATAGAAGCAAGACCGATAATTTCATCTTTACTAGGTAATTCTCTATCATTGTCTACTAAACTTGGAAAAATTAAATTCATGAGATACATCACCAAATTTAACACTGACCTTATCTTTAGCACAATCAATTTCAGCATTAACAGTATTCAAGAAAGGTCTACTGAATATAATGGGACAAAAATCATCTTGTGGTGATCCAAGAACTAAGAAATCAGTAGGGTATTTGATCTTACCACACAAAATTCAACATCTCTAACAATCCCAAGCAGTGAAATAGTATCTCTATTTGCAAGCTTAATAGTGACAGCAATATCTTCTATCTCAGCAGGTGCAATATCATGCATAACTTCTTGATATAAAGTAATGGAATAGCACATTGATACGTCTACAACGTATCTATAATTTTTGATTGTTCCATGCTATTATAGTATCAATCTTGGATGTTTTATATACACTTACAAGCAATTATATATCATTTTTTGGGACTAACCTATTAACTTAGTGCCCAGTGCCAGTTGCTGTTTTTTTGCCTGTTTTTGGTTTTTCAGAATATCAGTACCAAACGAAGTCCAAATGCCACAAAACTTTTTGGAGATTTTTTTCTGGACATAAGAGACACTAGAAGCTTCGGGAGAGGGCCAAAAGACAAAGGAGGTGGCCACGAGCCACCAGGGCGCGCCCTGGTGCCTCGTGGGCCCACCTTTGCTCTATTTGACCTAATTCCACCTCTATAAATACTCTAAAATCGGGAAACCAACAGGAGAGTCCACGAAATACTTTTTCCGCCGCCACAAGTCTCTGTTCTCGAGAGATCCCATCTGGAGGCCTTTTCCGGCAATCTGCTGGAGGGGGATTCGATCATGGAGGGGCTCTCCATCAACCTTGTTGCCCTTCTGATGATGCGTGAGTAGTTTACCACTGACCTTCGGGGTCCATAGTTAGTAGCTAGATGGCTTCTTCTCTCTTTTTGATCTTCAATACAATGTTGTCCTCGATGTTCTTGGAGTTCTATCCGATGTAATCACTTTTTGCGATGTGTTTGTTGGGATCCGATGAATTGTGAGTTTATGATCAGATTATCCATGAATATTATTTGAGTTTTCTCTGAACTCTTTTATGCATGATTGTTATAGCTTCGTATTTCTCTCCGATCTATTGATTTGGTTTGGCCAACTAGATTGATATGTCTTGCAATGGGAGAGGTGCTTTGTAATGGGGTCGATCTTGCGGTGCTCAATCCCAGTGATAGTAGGGGACATGACACGTATTGTATCGTTGCTATTAAGGATAAAAAGATGGGGTTTATTCATGTGTGAGTTTACTTTGTCTACATCATGTCATCTTGCTTAAGGCGTTACTCTGTTCTTTATAAACTTAATACTCTAGATGCATGCTGGATAGCGGTCGATGTGTGGAGTAATAGTAGTAGATGCAGGCAGGAGTCGGTCTACTTGTCTCGGATGTGATGCCTATATACATGATCATTGCCTTGGATATCGTCATGATTATTTGCTTTTCTATCAATTACCCAACAGTAATTTGTTTACCCACCGTATGCTATTTTCAAGAGAGAAGCCTCTAGTGAAAACTATGGCCCGCGGGTCTACCTTTATCATATATTAAAAATCCTAAAAATACCTTGCTGCAATTTTACTTTATTTATTTTATTTTGTATTTTTGTTCGATCTATCTAATAGGTGATAGCACCATACAATTTACTCTTGTAAATAACCGCCAAGGGATTGACAACCCCTTGTTCGCGTTGGGTGCAAGGGGTTGCCTCTCGTTTTCATCTCCCCAACTTCTAATTTTTTTTTACAAAAATACAAAAATATTTTATTTGCTTGTTTGCTTGCTTGCTTTTATTGCCTTCATGACAACACACAAAAACAGAAGGTGAAAGCAAAAATCTATTGATATGGATCCTCATCCACTTGCTAATCTTTTCAAAAGATCCAATTATGATGAACCAATTGCTAGTGAGTTGAGTGCACTTGATTATCTCTATGAAGTTTTGCTTGAAAATCATGAATCTGAAAATTGTGATGAAGTGTTAGAAGAAGAAATTTATAAAGTGATTCATGATAGCTCCTTGATTGAAAAGCATGATTACAAAGATGTTATTATAAATTCTATTAATGTCAATTGTGCTAATGATATGCAAAACTACAAGCTTGGGGATGACAATTTTGTTATGTCCACTACTTATTGCAATGATCACGATTGGGGTGATAATACTTCTTATGATCTTGAAAATTTATTTAAGCCTCATGATGAATATGATATTGATAATAATGTTTGCAATAATATTGAAAGTGGGTTTGCAAGAGTGTCAACTTTAGGTAAAAAGAATCCCACATATTCGGAGAGTGTTCAATCTTATGAAATTTTTGACAAAAGTGGGTTTGGAGAGGTCATGACTTTAGTTGATGTTAATACCACTATCTTGGAAGATTATAATTTTTATATGCATGCGGATCATAGAGAGAATATTGTTTATGATAGCTATATTGTTGATTTTGATTATGATCCTACATATAATTATTATGAAAGAGGAAAATATGGTTGTAGAAATCTTTATGTTACTAAATTGCCTCTTGTTATGTTGAAATTATTAATGCTCCATTCTTCCTATTGGCATATGCTAGATATTGCTTGTCTATATAATTTGTTTGCTTATAAAATTCCTATGCATAGGAAGTATGTTAGACTTAAATGTGTTTTTCACATGTTTCATGATGCTCTCTTCGTGTTTAAATTCCTATCTTTCATGTGAGCATCATTGAAATCTCAAGCCTATTTTAATGGCTATAAAGAAAGAGCTTGTTGGGAGACAACCTGTCGGTGTATAAAACATGGGCATTTTATACCCTGACTTATGCACAGACGGTGGCAACCTCCTTACCGGCCAAAACTTTGCCGGGAACCGCCAAGATAAAGATTCGGAGTCCAGCCGCAGAAGCTACCAGAAAGAAGCTCAAAACACAACACTCGACTAGTACCAAAGATGAAGACATTCCTTGCCGGCAAGGCTGAACCGGCAAGGTGAAGACCCGGCAAGCTCCGTGCCGGCAAGCTTAAGCCAGCCCTCCAGTGCTCCACCTCGCTGCACAGGTGTTCGCTGATGAGTGAGGTGTCGACCACGCAGGTTGGTTGGTGAGGCTCGTCGGGCACGTGTCAGCACGCTGGGACAAGATTTGCCCCTAATGACACCCGTCCAAGAGGCGTGTCAGGATAATACGAGGTAGCTGGGCAAGCGGTGCAGAAACCTTGCCGGGACTACCTCCCTACGTGACACCTAACGGCGCATTTAATGCCTTTGTCCTAAACTGGCAGAGTTAGGTATGATAGCACTGTTTGCTATCTAATCGCTATGTAATTACTATTTTGCCACTGTGGTAACCCCTTGTGCTATAAAAGGAGGGCCAAGGCAACAGTTAGAGGGAATCGGACCCCTTTTAAAACACAAGCACGTCTCGCGCAGCTGCTCTCCCCGCGCCTTGCCGGGACAAGCGCTCCCTGTACTGTGCTTCTGCACCATCAATACACCAAAGGCAGGAGTAGGGTTTTACGCTTCTCAGCGGCCCGAACCGGGGTAAATCCCTCGCGCTCCCCATTGTCCATGCTCTTTGTGCACGTCGACCTCCCCCGCTGAACCACAAGGGGCTGCATGGCCCCATAGATGGTCGTACCCCGACATCTTTGGCGCGCCAGGTAGGGGCTGCGTCGCTTGCGCGAACCTTGACCAGTGGGCCGTGCATCTTCTTCATCATCTTCATCGACTTCATCCTCGTCCTCATCGTCGTCGATGGCGCCCAAGAAGAAGGGCATAACGATGACGGCCACCCCGCACGCATCCGCAGGCGGCGCGGCCAATGCGGGCGGCGCGGGTACCGCGGTTGGCACGACCAGTGCAGGTGGTGCGGTCGACATTCCCACCACGGTCGGCGCAGGGGACGAGCACGCCGGAGGCAGTCGACCTCCTCGGTCCTCAGACGAACGGAGCCGCGATGGCGCGGGCAGAGCGGACGGACGACCTCCTCCTCCTCCTCCTCGCCGCGCGGGCGAACGTAGCCACCGGAGCAGCAATGCCCGGGGCGGCGCGAGCCAAGATCCCGCTGCGGCGGCGTCCAAGGATGCTGCTTCAGGACAGATGCCGCGCCCCTCGCACAATGGGCACGGTGCAGCTCCGAGCGGCGCCAACGACTCCGGGCAGCAGCGACCTCACGGCAAGACTCCCGTGGATCAAATCCCAGATCCTCAGGCACCGCCTCTGCCATGGCGACCTGCTGCTGATCATGTGCTACGGCAGCAAGACCGCGATGGCGCTTCTGCTGGCTCTGCCAGGAGTAGAGCGACGTCGCGCTCTTCGCTCCCGGCCATACCAGCCACGGCAGCGGAAGCAATGGCGCGAGCTCAGATGCTGCTGAACTTCCCTCCAGCGGCAGAGAAGATGGACGAGTGGAGAGCCACCATCCAAAGCTTGATTGGATTCGTTGAAGCCAATAAATCACAGCAAGTGGAGCCCTCATGGCGTCCGCAAGCAGCGCCGACATCTCCAGTCGGTGGCCGCGTTGATGGTACTACGCTAATGGTGCAATCGCCGCCGCGATAACCGCCTCGACAGCAGCAACACCAATAGCCGCGACAAGCCCAGCAATCTCTTGGACCTGACGAGATGTAGATAGCCTCTTCAGATCCACGGGCGCGGCGAGATCAGCGGCAAGTACCGCGAGACAAGCGGACAGAAGACGCCCGCACCACCATCGAGCCGCGCCGAGAGGCGCATCGTCAATCCGACGCGCGCAACAGCCCCGTCGTTGATGAGCCTTCGCCAGGGGTTGGCAGATATCTACCTTACGAGGTTGGGTGTCCTGCCTTCACCCGCGAGCTGCGGCAAGTCCGATGGCCGTCCGTTCGAGCCTTCAAGCCAGAAGTGCCGGAAAAATATGACGGCAAGTTGAACCCGGCAGAGTTTTTAGGCATCTACACTATTGCCGTGCAAGCTGCTGGAGGGAGAGACGAGAAGATCCTCGCCAACTACTTCATGTTGGTACTAAAACCCAACGTGAGGTCTTGGCTGATGAACTTGCCGGAGAACTCCATCTCTTTGTGGTCAGATCTCTACAACGAATTCGTCGGTGCCTTTACCGGAGGCCACAAGGCCCCTGGGCAGCCCAGCGACCTGCAAGTGATCCCGCAAAGAGATGGCGAAACTTTACGCAAGTACATCTAGAGATTCAGTCGTGTACACCGCAACATTCCAGATGTGCACCCCGCAGCCATCATTGCCGCCTTTCACACGAATGTGCGCAATCGGAGGATGCGGAAGAAAATGAACGTCAAGTTGCCCAAGACCGTCAACGAGCTCTACACGTTGGCGGATAAGTGTGCACGTGCTGAGGAAGGAAGAAGGCTTCCCGGGGAGGACGCTGGTGCCGAAGTAGATTCTGAGGACGATGATGCTGTCACCCCAGGGAAGAAGGGCCGGAAGCGCAACAGGTAGCACAAAGGCAAAACTGTTATGGCTGTCGAAGGCTCCGGCAACTCCGAGTCCGCCAAGAAAGTCAAGACTGAGAATTCCGGCAAGGAGGTTGCTGTATGCGCAGCTTGCCAGGAGGCGGCGGCAAACGAGAAGGCCGGCAAGTCAGATGGACCATACTGCAAAATTCACCGCACCAAAGGCCATGATCTCCAAGAGTGCCGGCAAGTCGAACACCTTGTTGAGAAGCAGAAGGCTGAATACGAGAAGCGCGACAAGGAAAAGGGCCAAGATGGTGCCGGTGGATCCAGCAAAAAGGGCCGTGGTGGTCGAGGAGGCCGCCACGGCAAGGCCAAGTAGCAGAAAGAAAAGCCTGCTAGGGGCCGTGAGAAGGAAAAGGGAGATGATGGAAGTGAAGAAGAAGAGGACGATGATGAAACCAGCGAACAAGAATTCCAAAAGGCAACTGAGGCCATGTGCGTTGACGGGGGTGCATCTTTGCACTCCTCTCACCGCCAGCTTAAACAGTGGGCTCGTGAGGTTAACGCAACGGAACCGGCAATGGGCTCTCAAAAACCACTCAAATGGTCACACACGCCTATCATCTTTGATGCTGAGGACCACCCTGATCACATAACTGCGGTCGGATGTTTGCCGTTGTTCGTTTCCCCAACAATTTGCAACCTCCAAGTAACAAAGATGTTAGTTGACGGTGGGGCCGGTCTGAATCTAATCTCTCCGGAGGTAATCAAAAGGCTACAGATTCCCGACGAGGAGCTCGAAAAGACAGGCACTTTTCAAGGAGTGAACCCGGGAAGAAGCCAGCCCAAGGGAAAGATCACGTTGCCGGTAACGTCTGGCGGGGAACTGAACTACAGGACGGAAGAGATTATCTTCGACGTCGTCAAGATCCCCTTGCCGTACAATGGAATTCTTGGCCGCCCGGCCTTGGCAAAATTCATGGCAGCATCCCACTACGCTTACAACATGTTGAAGATGCTAGGGCCGATGGGTGTCATTTCCGTCAACTCCGACAAGAAAGATGAGGCCATCTGCGTCGACAAGCTGTACAGAGATGCGGTTGCAGCAGAAGCCACCAAGGCACCAGCTTCCGCCAAAAAAAAGAAAGCAAGAAATCCGGCAAAGCCTCTAGCAAGGATTCCGGGAAGCGCACCTCTTTGGAGTGCTGCGCACCTGTTGAAGATTTGCCGGACTACTCCGCCGGTAAGAAATCCAAAGCCACTACACTGGCAACCAAGAAGGTGACGGCGAGGGAGGACGGCACTGACGGTACTTTCACCATCAGCGCCGCCCTTGACAGCAAATAGGAAAACACGCTCGTTGCCTTCCTGCGGGCGAATGTCGATGTGTTCGCATGGCGACCATCTGACATCCCCGGTGTTCCCAAGGAGGTAATTGAGCACCACCTTGCTGTTTGTCCCCACGCTCGGCCCGTCAAACAAAAAGTCCGGAAGCAAGCTTTGGAGCGGTAGCAATTCATTGCCGAAGAAATCAAGAAACTCGAAGCGGCAGGCCTGGTCAGAGGAGTACTACATCCCACTTGGTTGGCAAATCCAGTGGTGGTGCGCAAAGCAAACGGGAAGTAGAGACTTTGTATTGATTACACAGATATCAACAAAGCATGCCTGAAGGACCCTTTCCCCTTGCTGTGCATCGATCAAATTGTAGATTCTACTTCTGGCTGTGATTTGCTCTCCTTCCATGATGCATATTCTGGATACCATCATATATTCATGGCCAAGGACGATGAAGAGAAAACTGCATTCATTACTCCATGTGGCACGTACTGCTTCGTACGTATGCCCTTCGGATTAAAAAGTGCCAGTTCATCATTTGCAAGAGCGGTCCAAATCGGTTTTGAGCCCCAGCTGCACAGGAATGTGGAAGCATACATGGATGACATAGTGGTCAAAACCAAGGAGAAGTCTACCCTTATTCAAGACTTGGAAGAGACATTTGCGAACTTGCGCAAAATCAACTTGAAGCTCAATCCTGAGAAGTGTGTGTTTGGTGTTCCATCCGGCAAACTTCTCGGATTCTTTGTATCTCAACGAGGAATTGAAGCAAATCCCGACAAGATCAAGGCGATTGAGCAGATTCAAGCACCGAAAAGCGTCAAAGATGTGCGGCGTCTTGCCGGTTGTGTTGCTGCCTTGAGTAGGTTCATTTCAAGATCCACTGAGCGCGCCCTGCCGTTTTCAAGATTTTGAAAAAGGCAGGTCCGATGAAATGGACTCCGGAAGCGGAGGCCGTGTTGCAGGACTTGAAAAGATACCTCTCCTCCGCGCCAACACTGGTTGCGCCAAGACCACAAGAGCCGTTGCTGCTATACATAGCGGCAACGAATCAAGTGGCTAGTGCCGCACTAGTGGCGCAGAGGGAACTCGATGATGAGGAAACAACCATGGCAAACCCGTCCAGTGGCAAATCAGAGTCTTCTCCGGCAAGATCCGGTGCCGATAAGTCAGAAACAGGGCAAGCAAATGAAGTTGACCAACAAACAGTGCCGAAGAAGAAAGTGGTGCAGCGACCAGTGTATTTTGTTAGTCCCCTTCCGCAGGGGGCTAGATCGAGATGCTCTGGGGTGCAGAAGTTGCTTTTCGGTCTCCTTATGGCCTCGAGAAAACTGCGCCACTACTTCGAAGCACACGAGATTACCGTCGTCACTCGCTTTCCGTTGCAACGCATCTTGAGAAATCCAGAGGCAACCGGCAGGATAGTGGAGTGGGCGTTGGAATTGTCAAGCTTTGCACTCAAGTTCGAGAGCACTTCAACCATTCAGAGCAGGGCTTTGGAGGAATTCATCGCCGAATGGACGCCAACGCAAGACGAAGAAATTCAAGAGACAACTCTCCTCGGCAAAGAGACAACAAAGGAATGGGTCATGTACTTTGACGGTGCCTTCTCGCTGCAAGGCGCCGGTGCTGGAGTGCTGCTTATCGCACCCACCGGAGAGCACCTCAAGTATGTGGTCCAAATGCACTTTCCCAGGGAGCAAGCTGCAAACAAAACTGCTGAGTACGAAGGACTTCTAGCCGGTCTTAGGATCGCAGTAGACCTTGGGATCAAAAAATTGATCATCCGCGGCGACTCACAGCTTGTTGTAAAGCAAGTGAACAAAGATTATCAGAGCCCGTTAATGGAGGCGTATGTGGAAGAAGTGAGGAAATTGGAAGAACACTTTGACGGGTTGCAAACCGAGCGCATCCCTCGTGCGGAAAACAGCGTCACTGATAGCCTATCAAAGTGTGCCATTCAAAAGCTTCCCGTGGAACCGGGGACTTTTGTGCTCCATTTGAATCAACCAACAGTCACCCCATCAACGCAGGCCAACAAGAGAAGAAAGTTAAGTACCGGCAAGTACTTTCTGGCAGAGCTCCCAGAAGCCGCCGACAAGGACGTTGCCGGAAACAGCAATACGGTTTCCGGTGAGCAGCCGCTTAGCGCAGAACCACAAGTTCTTGCCGTAGAAGCAAGCGCTCCCGTAGACGAGGAGATGCCTTTAGTCCTTGTCGTCGAGCCACAGGCTCCGACATGGGCACAGCAGATAGTCCATTTCCTTCAAACAGGAGGGCTTCCCGATGAGCAAGAAGAAGCAGAGAAAGTAGCCCGTCAGTCAAGTATGTATCAGTTTGTGGATAGCATCCTGTACAGAAAATGACCAAACGGTGTGAAATTGAAGTGCATTTGCCGGGAAGATGGACTAAAGCTGTTGGCGGAGATACAGGGAGGCATATGTGGCTATCACATAGGATCAATGTGTCTTGTCGGCAAAGCTTTCCGACAAGGCTTCTATTGGCCCACTGCCCTCCAGGATGCGACTGAGCTAGTAACCAAGTGTGAAGCATGCCAGTTCCATTCAAAAAGCATACATCAACCAGATCAAGCCCTCCAAACAATCCCTCTCTCCTGGCCCTTTTTGGTCTGGGGGCTCGATATCTTGGGCCCCTTTCCCCGTGCTGCTGGGGGCTTTGAGTTCTTGTACGTCGCCATCGACAAGTTCACAAAGTGGCCTGAAGTGGATCCAGTGAGGAAGGTGACAGCGCAATCAGCCGTCAAGTTCTTCAAAGGATTAGTTTGCCGTTTCGGGGTTCCTAACAGGATCATCACCGATAACGGCACACAATTCACGAGCCGCACCTTCATGCAGTATATCCAAGACCTCGGTAGCAAAACCTGTTTTGCATCTGTTGTTCACCCGAGAAGCAACGGCCAGGAGGAAAGGATGAACACTGAAGTGCTGCGTGGCCTCAAGACAAGGACCTTTGACAGGCTACGCAAGTATGGGAGGCACTGGATTGATGAGTTGCCGGTGGTTCTTTGGTCACTCAGAACGACACCAAATCGAGCTACTGGCCAAACACCCTTCTCCCTAATCTATGGTGCAGAAGCGGTGCTCCCCATGGAACTCATATACGGGTCACCTCGGGTGCTCGCTTACGATGAAGCTGAGCAAGAGCGGCTGCGGCAAGACGACGTGTTGCTCCTTGAGGAAGATCATCTTCGGGCGGCTGTGCGAGCTGCACGCTACCAGCAAGCCTTGCGCCACTATCACTGCCGCAAAGTGCACGCCCGAAGCCTTGAGGAAGGCAACCTTGTTCTTCGGCGTGTTCAGTCCGCCAAGGAATCAAACAAGTTGACGCCGAAGTGGGAAGGCCCTTACCGGGTAGTACGAGTCACCAGGCCTGGCGCAGTCCGTCTGGAGACCGAAGATGGCACCTCGGTGCAGAACTCATGGAATATTGAGCATCTTCGCAAGTTCTACCCGTGAGGCGCAGTTGCCGGGTCATGTCCCGGCAACACCCTTTGTACAAGCCTTGTCGATCATACATGTAACCCTTTGTACAAAGCCAGGCGCGGATCCTGTGCATAATAAAGCTAAGTGTTTCGCAACTCCTCGTACATGTTCATTTATGTGTCGATGCATGTGATGTTGTGATTTACGCTTTAGTTTGTATGAAATAACTAATGAGCTGTCAAGGTTCCCAAACCACTCTTTTCTCTTCTTTCTTTTTCTTAAAAGGATGAAGAGGTTCCCTCGCATGCAAGTTTCCCGGAGGGAGTGGAGATGGGGTACCATTCTTAACGACATTCAAGTGATCATTTTTTACAACGAGAGAAATGACACAAGGGAAAGCTAAGTTGCAAAAACTTAAAAAAAAAATCCCTGTTACATTCGCGTTCCTCCTTGAATGGTTCTGAGCTTTGTTTGAGAAACCTGCACGCGAGAGGAACCTTGTCGCGATCAGTCCGCGCCCTAAGTTGCCTCGAGTCCGCTCGGCAAGCTTGGCGGCTGCGTTCTGGCCCGGCAAGTCACCTTGCCGGTGGCGGCACTTCCAGCAGGCTGTTAAGGACCCATTCCTCAAAGCGCTCGCGGCAAGTGTGCGCACCGGCAAGCTTCCGATAAGCGTAGGGAACATAATCATACAAAGGCAAAATAAAACAAGGGAAACAACATACATTTATTTAAACCCCGGCAAACACTAGATATTTATTGAAAAGGTACTCAATTACATTTTCATCGGCCCTTTGCCAGGGTTTATCTCAAGTGCGAAGAGGGCAAAAGGGGCGCCTAGGCGGAGTCCGGCTTGTTCCCGGAAGGCCAGATGATGGTGCTGCCGGCGATCAACCAGACTCTTCGTCGTCGTCTTCAATCTTCACGCCCGGAGAGCCGTCGTCATCGCCGTCATCATCGTCATCCTCGGCATCGCTGGAGGTAGCGGTGTCGCTGTCGCTCGAGCTCTCCGCACAGCACTCCAGACGAGCGCCTGAAGCCCCGAAGAACTTCACGACAAGCATGTCGGGTCCGTCCAGCTTGAAGTGAAGGAGGTGCCCTTGCCCTAAGCAGCGGGCATGGGCAAAGGATTTCCACCCGCGCGTAAGGTACATGATGCCATTGTTGGAGGTTTCGACGGTCACCCACACCGGGCCGTTGCAGCAACCGTCCACGCGCAGCCATAAGCCGTGCATGTGGCGGCCTTCCATCTCCCTGGCAAAAGGCCGAGGAAGTCGCAGCCAGCTTCACGGCTGGTCGCGCAGCTCCAAGACAAACTCTTCCGCCGTGTCCACCGTGTGGCCTTCCGCCGGCGGAGGAGGGACCGAAGACGGAACGGCAAGCGTTCCACCGCGGCCCCCCCGGCCGCGGGCACCACGCCGTCCAAGACCGTGGGCCGCGGCCCTCCCTCGAGCACTGGAGCCAGCTTCCGCAGTTGCAGCCGAAGCTTGAGCGTGAAGCCGGGAAGAAGCCCTTGCCGCGGCGGCAGGGGCACGGCCGCGGCCTCCCCCTCTCGCCAAGGTGTCATCAAGCGCGGAAAGAGAAGAAGATAGGGAAGAAGACAACAATTGCTGGAAGTTGAGACGGGAGGAGATGGTTGAGCTTAGCATCCCGCGCGCCCCCCTTTCTATAGGGGAGTGCGGAGAGCTGGCCCTTTGCCATCTTCGAGCGACTGCCCATGATCGCCACTCCCACGACCTGCGCTTCTGACGGGCGCATTACTCCAGCAACCGCCCACGATCGCCAATTCCGCGCCCTGCGGCCCCTGGCCCGGCGCATCACTCCAACGGCCACCCTTCTCCACCAATCCGCTGCCCTGCATGCATGCAGACACGCGTGATGGAGGGGCGCAGAAAAAGGAGGAGTAAAGACAGACAGGGCAGTTACCCCTCACCATGCGGAGCTAAGTACCCGTTCGGTTTGAACCAGCAGCATCCCACATATGAACATACCCTTGGCCTGAGTATGCCTGCGGGCCAGCCACCCGACGACAAGGTTTGCCGGGAAGTGGCTGAGAGCACGCCCAAGGCCGGATTAATAAGGAAGCAAAGAAGATCTCAAAAGAGGATAATCATCATGACCGAAAATTACAGCGGCAGTTCCCCACTGCGTGTCTGTGCATTGTTTGGGCCTAGCCCAATGATGCTTCGGACGCGCGTACGGCCCAGGCCCGGGGGCTCCTGTCGGTGTATAAAACATGGGTATTTTATACCCTGACTTATGCACAGACGGTGGCAACCTCCTTACCGGCCAAAGCTTTGCCGGGAACCGCCAAGATCAAGATTCGGAGTCCAGCCGCAGAAGCTACCAGAAAGAAGCTCAAAACACAACACTCGACTAGTACCAAAGATGAAGACATTCCTTGCCGACAAGGCTGAACCGGCAAGGTGAAGACCCGGCAAGCTTAAGCCAGCCCTCCAGCGCTCCACCTCGCTGCACAGGTGTTCGCTGATGAGTGAGGTGTCGACTACGCAGGTTGGTTGGTGAGGCTCGTCGGGCACGTGTCAGCACGCTGGGACAAGATTTGCCCCTAACGACACCCGTCCAAGAGGCGTGTCAGGATAATACGAGGTAGCTGGGCAAGCGGTGCAGAATCCTTGCCGGGACTACCTCCCTACGTGACACCTAACAACACATTTAATGCCTTTGTCCTAAACTGGCAGAGTTAGGTATGATAGCACTGTTTGCTATCTAATCGCTATGTAATTACTGTTTTGCCACTGCGGTAACCCCTTGTGCTATAAAAGGAGGGCCAAGGCAACAGTTTGAGGGATTCGGACCCCTTTTAAAACACAAGCACGTCTCGCGCAGCTGCTCTCCTCGCGCCTTGCCGGGACAAGCGCTCCCTATACTGTGCTTCTGCACCATCAATACACCAAAGGCAGGAGTAGGGTTTTACGCTTCTCAGCAGCCCGAACCTGGGTAAATCCCTCGCGCTCCCCATTGTCCATGCTCTTTGTGCACGTCGACCTCCCCCGCCGAACCACAAGGGGCTGCATGGCCCCATAGATGGTCGTACCCCGACACAACCCAATAAATTTTTATTCTTTTTTTGAGTGTTTGCACAATTATGCTACTGTTATGATTGTGTTTTTATGTTTTAATTAGTGTTTGTGCCAAGTAAAGCCTTTGGGATGATTTGGATGATAGTTGCTTTGATCCTGTGCAAAAACAGAAACTTTTGCGTCCAGTGCTGGAATTTTGGTTTTTTACTGGAATGTGATAAAATTCTGAATTTTTTATAAATGTTTAATTTACAAATTTCCCACGTTTTCCTAATTTTTTAGAATTTTTGGAGTTACAGAAGTATTGTCAATATTCAGATTGCTACAGACTGTTCTGTTTTTGACAGATTCTGTTTTTGATGCATTGTTTTGATGAAACTATGGATTGTATCGGGGGGTATAAGCCATGGAGAAGCTAGAATACAGTAGGTATAATGCAAAAATAAAATATGAATGGGTTTGCAACAGTACTTAAAGTAGTGATTTGTTTTATTATACTAACGGATCTCACGAAGGTTTTGTTGAGTTTTGTGTGATTGAAGTTTTCAAGTTTTGGGTGAGATCACGATGGATGAAGGAATAAGGAGTGGCAAGATCCTAAGCTTGGGGATGCCCGAGGCACCCCAAGGTAATATTCAACGACTCCCAAGCAACTAAGCTTGGGGATGCCCCGGAAGGCATCCCCTCTTTCTTCTACCAACTATCGGTAATTTTACTTGGAGCTATATTTTTATTCGTCACATATCATGAGTTTTGCTTGGAGCGTCGTGTATTATATGAGTCTTTGCTTTGTTTTCTTTTTATTTTGTCACAATCATCTTTGCTGGACACACTTATTTGAGAGATCCACACATTTATCATGATTTGTTAGAATACTCTATGTGCTTCACTTATATCTTTTGAGCTAGGCAGTTGTTCTAGTGGTTCACTTAAATCTTTTTGAGCACGGCGGTGACTATATTTTGAAGAAATATTTGAAATCTGATGCTTCACTTATATTATTTTGAGAGTTGATAAAATTAAATTTTGAAGAAAATATTTGCACTCTCATGCTTCACTTATATCTTTTTGAGAGTTGATAATAGTAATGGTAATTTGCACAAGATATGAATTTGGTCCCAAAGTGATGAATATTCAAGAGGGATATAATAAAAACTTTCATATAGATCATTGGATATGATAAGTTTGATTCCTTGCAATAGTTTTGCGATATGGGGATGATAATATGTGAGTCATGTTAGTGAGTAATTGTGATTTAGTAAGAATATTGGTGTTAAGGTTTGTGATTCCCTATGCATGCACATAAAGTCAATAGTTATGCAACAAAATTATATCCTACTTATGGTGCATTATTCAGTGTTAGTTATGTTCAATGCATGTTTATGACCGTTTTCGCTTTTTGGTTGGTCGCTTCTCAATCTATTCGCTAGCCTTCATTTGTACTAAGCAGGAATGCTGCTTGTGCATCCAACTCCTTAAACTCAAAGTTGTGCCAAATGAGTCCACCATACCTATCTATATGCGGTATTTCCATGCCGTTCCAAGTAAATTTGCATGTGCAAACTCTAATTTTTCAAAATAATTTTCCATTTTGTGTGCCCGTACCGCTCATGAAGCGGCAGGGGGTGGCCAATATTTTCCATGCTAGGTGTGTTATTCTCACGATGAGTGTTTATGCACTTGTCATTGCATGAGAAAGTGGTAAGGTAATAGGGATGCCCAGTCCCGAAATGAAAATAATAATAATAATAATATGATGATAATAATAAATTCCTTGGAAAGTGTTGGTATGGAAGGCACCCATGAATAGGGCTAGCCATGGATTGTGAAAGAATGGTGGAAAGGAAATAAACTTTATTTTCTGTTTGGGAACCGCCTATAATGTGTCTAGCATAGAAGATATTGGGAATTCTCAGTGGTTTTCATTGACAGGAAAAGGATGCCTCTCAAAATATTTTTATCTCTCTAATTTAAGCCTTGAGCTCTGGCACCTCTGCAAATCTCTACTTCCCTTTGCGAAGGGCCTATCTATTTACTTTTATGCAATTTTTATTTTTATTTTGAGTCTCCATCTTCTCTTATAAAGCACCAACTAGAGAGCACTATTGTCACACTTGTGCATTGGGTGTAGCTAATATTGAGTGTGTTTCATGAATGGATCAATGATTGAGGGGATAGCTTTCTTTAGCGTTGATATTTTGAAAGACATGGTTGCTTGTTAGTATGCTTGTGTATTTATGTCTTCATGTCAAACTGTAGACTATTGCTTTGAATCATTCAAGTCCAAATGTCGATGCTACAAAAGAAAAGAGTATATGATGAATATGATAGGTAGCATTCCACATCAAAAATTCTGTTTTTATCATTTACCGACTCGACGACGAGCAGGAATTAAGCTTGGGGATGCTTGATACGTCTCCAACGTATCTATAATTTTTGATTGTTCCATGCTATTATAGTATCAATCTTGGATGTTTTATATACATTTACAAGCAATTATATATCATTTTTTGGGACTAACCTATTAACTTAGTGCCCAGTGCCAGTTGCTATTTTTTTTGCCTATTTTTGGTTTTTCAGAATATCAGTACCAAACGAAGTCCAAATGCTACGAAACTTTTTGGAGATTTTTTTCTGGACATAAGAGACCCTGGAAGCTTTGGGAGGGGACGAGAAGATGGAGTAGTGGCCCACGAGGCACCACGGCGCGCCCAGGGGGGTGGGGCGCGCCCTGGTAGCTCATGGGGCCCACGGGGCTCCGTTTGACCTAACTCCACCTCTATAAATTCTCTAAAATCGGGAAACCAACAGACGAGTCCACGAAATACTTTTTCCGCCACCGCAAGTTCCTGTTCTCAAGAGATCCCATCTGGAGGCCTTTTCCGGCACTTTGTCGGAGGGGGATTCGACCACGGAGGGGCTCTCCATCAACCTTGCTGCCCTTCCGATGATGCGTGAGTAGTTTACCACAGACCTTCGGGTCCATAGTTAGTAGCTAGATGGCTTCTTCTCTCTATTTGATCTTCAATACAACGATCTCCTCGATGTTCTTGGAGTTCTATCCGATGTAATCACTTTTTGCGGTGTGTTTGTTGGGATCCGATGAATTGTGAGTTTATGATCAGATTATCCATGAATATTATTTGAGTTTTCTCTGAACTCCTTTATGCATGATTGTTATAGCTTCGTATTTCTCTCTGATCTATTTATTTGGTTTGGCCAACTAGATTGATTTGTCTTGCAATGGGAGAGGTGCTTTGTAATGGGTTCGATCTTGCGGTGCTCAATCCCAGTGACAGTAGGGGACATGCCACGTATTGTATCATTTCTATTAAGGATAAAAAGATGGGGTTTATTCATGCATGAGTTTACTTTGTCTACATCATGTCATCTTGCTTAAGGCGTTACTCTGTTCTTTATGAACGTAATACTCTAGATGCATGCTGGATAGCGGTCGATGTGTGGAGTAATAGTAGTAGATGCAGGCAGGAGTCGGTCTACTTGTCTCGGACGTGATGCCTATATACATGATCATTGCCTTGGATATCGTCATGATTATTTGCTTTTCTATCAATTGCCCAACAGTAATTTGTTTACCCACCGTATGCTATTTTCAAGAGAGAAGCCTCTAGTGAAAACTATGGCCCCCGGGTCTACCTTTATCATATATTAAAAATCCTAAAAATACCCTGCTGCAATTTTACTTTATTTATTTTATTTTGTATTTTTGTTCGATCTATCTATCTATCACCATACAATTTACTCTTGCAAATAACCGCCAAGGGATTGACAACCCCTTGTTCGCGTTGGGTGCAAGGATTTGTTATTTTGTGTGCAGGTGCTGCTAACGAGTTGTTGCGTGATTCTCCTACTGGATTGATAACCTTGGTTTCAAAACTGAGGGAAATACTTATCTCTACTGTACTGCATCATCCCCTCCTCTTCGGGGAAATCCCAACGCAGCTCACAAGTAGCACACTTACGCTAGCACCCATATCACATAGACCATGATAGCAATGATCTCCAATCTTAGCTAAAACAACAGGCAGGCCAACTACGGGTTTACTCTTATCTATTTTATCTTGTTTTTTATTAACCTGCTTAGCGATCCTAGTTGCTTCCTCACAGAAATAAATGACTGACCACCAATATTATCAACCAAGATATCTTTAACCATTGCAATATTGGGTTCCACTTTAATTTGTTCAGAAGGTTTAGAAGCTTTAACATTACTTTTATAAATTATAGTTGTAGCTTTAGCGTTCCTTTATTCTAGCAGGGAAAGGAGGTTTCTCAATATAAGCAGTGGGTACAACTGGATCAACATTATAAGCAATTGTTTCAGTTTTAGCTATGACAGGTTCATCACAAATTTCTTCAATAGGTGGATGAAATTTAAACCACTTCTCCTTAGGGATATCAACATGAGCAGCAAAGGATTCACAAAAATTAGCTACTATCTCAGAGTCAAGTCCATATTTTGCAGTAAACTTATGAAAAGCATCGGTTTCTGTAAAAGATTTAACACAATCATACTCAAGTTTTATACCTGACTCGTTACCTGTGTCGGTTTCCCAATCTTCAGAGTTGCGTTTAATTCTCTCAAGAAGATCCCATTTGAATGAAGGAACTAACAGAAGAAGTATCAAGCATTGATCGATCATTATGAGAAAGCCGAGCATAAAAATTCTGTATAATCATCTCTCTTAAGAGCTCATGATTGGGGCATGTCTGCATCATATATTTAAGCCTCCCCCAAGCTTGAGCGATACTTTCTCCTTCACGAGGCCAAAAATTATATATATAATTCCGATCA
The DNA here is from genome assembly GCA_039707655.1 of Elymus sibiricus. Lineage (NCBI taxonomy): Eukaryota > Viridiplantae > Streptophyta > Magnoliopsida > Poales > Poaceae > Elymus > Elymus sibiricus. The sequence goes on from CM077664.1 coordinate 163,955,583, forward strand.
CGATGAACCAAGTGCATAGGATAGAATTTTTGATGGAATTCCAGCTTCAATCGGTTCCAGTCCCATGTTCCAATGTCGTCCAATATCCTATACCATATCAATGCCTTTCCCCCCAAAGATAAAGGGAATACATTCTTCTTAACTCCATCCTCGGATAAACCAGCAAGTTTAAACAATCCACAAATTTCATCTATATAGATTAGGTGCATATCAGGATGCATTGTTCCATCTCCTGCATAAGGATTAGCCAGTAGTTTTTCCAACATACCCGAGGGAATCTCATAATAAATATTTTCAGTAGCTTCAATAGGTTGAGGAGCGGCTCTTACCACTTTCAGTCGAGGTGAAGATACCCCGAACATGCTCCTTAATGGATTATTTTCCATAGTGACAAGTAAAAATAAATTTCAGCACGTAATAAAAATGTTTCCTTACCAAATTCCACTTACCAAAGGCGCTTCTCTCCCTCGCAACGGCGCCAGAAAAGAGTCTAGATGACCCACAAGTATTGGGGATCAATCGTATTCCTTTCGATAAGTAAGAGTGTCGAACCCAACGAGGAGCAGAAGGAAATGACAAGCGGTTTTCAGCAAGGTATTCTCTGCAAGTGCTGTAAACAGTAGTAACAGATAGTTTTGTTTCAAGTTGATTCGTAGCAAGTAACAAGTGACAATAGTAACAAAGTACATCCAAGTGTCCCAATACTTTTTGTAGCAAAGGACAAGCCAGAAGTTTCTCTTATATAAAGCAAAGTGCTCTCGAGGACACATGGGAATTCTCGTCTAGTCATGTTCATTATGTTTAGTTGATTTGCGTTCACTACTTTGATAATTTGATATGTGGGTGGACCGGTGCTAGGGTGCTATTCTTGCTTGAACAAGCAACCCTATTATGATTACCCCCTCTCGCAAGCATCCACAACTACGAAAGAAGAATTAAGATAAATCTAACCATAGCATGAAACATACGGATCCAAATCAGCCCCTTAAGGAATAATACATAAACTAGGGTTTAAGCTTCTGTCACTCTCGCAACCCATCATCTACTTATTACTCCCCAATGCATTCTCCTAGGCCCAAATATGATGAAGTGTCATGTAGTAGACGTTCACATGACACCACTAGAAGAATAACAACATACATATCATCAAAATATCGAACGAATGCTAACTTCACATAATTACTTATAACAAGACTTCTCCCATGTCCTCAAGAACAAAAGTAACTACTCACAAATCATGTTCATGTTCAAGATCAGAGGTGTAATGAATATGATTAAGGATCTGAACATATAATCTTCCACCAAATAAACCAACTAGCATCAAGTACAATATGTAATCAACACTACTAGCAACCCACATGTACCAATCTGAGGTTTTGAGATAAAGATTGAATACAAGAGATGAACTAGGGTTTGAGATGAGATGGTGCTGGTGAAGATGTTGATGAAGATTGGTCCTCCCACGATGAGAGAATCGTTGGTGATGTCGATGGCTTCGATTCCCCCCCCCCCCCCCGGAGGGAAGTATCATCGGCGGAATCGCTCCGCCGGAGAGCAAAAGTGCTCCTGCCCAGGTTCCGCCTCAAGACGGCGGCGCTTCATCCCAGTCTTCTTTTATTTTTTTTCTAGGGCAAAAGGCCTCATATAGCAGAAGGAGGGCACCGAAGGGCATCTGTGGGCCCCACAAGGCATCAGGGCGCACCCTTGGGAGGGGGTAGGCGCGCCCTGTTGCCTTGTGGGCAACATGTGGCCCCCCTCCGGTAGTTTTTCCTTCCAAAAATCCTTATATATTCTATAAAAAATCTCCGTGAAGTTTCAGGTCATTTGGAGCTCTTTAGAATAGCTATCTCTGCTGTGGTCCTTTTTGGTCTAGAATTCCAACTGCCGATGATTTCCCTCTTCATGTACATCTTGCAAATTAAGAGAGAAAAGGCATTAGAATTGCATAATAACGTGAAATAATGATCAAAAACATTATAAACAACAGTAGGAAAACATGATGCAAAATGGACATATCAGGGTTCCACCCTACATCGTCTTGGATCAGAGCAAGGTTGATTCACACCTTGGAGTTCTCCCTCTCCACTTTTTAGCCCCAATTTTATTTGTTTTTGCCCAATTTCGAAAATCCCCACAAAAATAGCCATACCAAATTTTTTTGATTTGTTGTTTTTGATCATGTTTTGTTGCTTTTAATCCATGGATTCGGAGTTTTGCAGGTGGATCTAGCTTTCCCTCACCTTTTACCCTATTTTCATCCACGAAATTCCCAGATTTTTACCCAAAATTTTCTTCCCCACCTTCATATCCCTGAGATCCGATCTCCTCGGAACCCGGCCCGACCACTGGACATCCGGCCAGCCCAGACATCCGGCCCATCGCCCGGACATCGGGCCCGACGCAGCCAACATTTCCACCTTCGCCCAATTTTTCACATTTTGACCCGTTTTGCCCACATACTTCCGCATTACCACCACCAAACTTCCACAATACCACCAAACTTCCACAACCACCGCAAGCCTTGCCATATTTGCCATTTGAGAATTTGAGTTTGTAGTTTTCCGTTTCCTAAGGTGTTTCGGCTAATTAGGAACGGTTCAACATCAACATCACCGCCGCTTAACTTCGCCACGGACTCGACATCGACAATGACCACTCCACCATTGACACCACGACCGTATGCAAGGACGGTAACTTCGATGATATCTTAGTCCACTCCCTTGCCATTGCATTGTTAACCCCAAGCCCTTTTGCATTACTTGCCTACCGACACTAGCCATTGAGTATTGCCGGGCAACGCTACTTGTGCACTTTAGTGATACATATTCCGCATAGCTATCATTGCATGAATATATCATCGTATCATCTCTTGTGTCATCAATTGTTCCCGCATATACATAATTTCTTTCTTGGTTCGAGCATTTCGAATAAGTGGCCAAAGAAAATATCAAAAAAAGAGAGAAAAGCATTTAAGCAAAGAGAAAAAGAAAACAAAGAGCTTGTAAGCAATAGCAATAGCATCACGCCACATTGCATAGCATATTACCATCATGTTTTGTCTCTCATAGGTTGTGCACAAGTTTTGTATCTCGCCCTTGGAGAAATTGTGGTAGCGTCTCTCTAACGTTGTGTAACATGAGCTTTTTCCGTGGATAACACATTTGGTGCTCACTCCTTGGTTGCACAACCCCACTTATCTATCCGTGTGCCATTACTTGCTATTGATCTATTTGCTTCACTTGTGAATTTCTGAATCATTCTCAACATTATTGATATCTTGCTAACAATTGCATCAATTTTGTGCCACTTATCCTTACCAAGCTCCTCCAAAAGCTTTACTTGTGTAGGTGTGAGATTGACAAGATCCGGTTCCAATTGTACTACTTCCATAATACCATATTGAGTGATCATTGATCCATCTTCAACATTGGAAAAGGTAAATTTGGTCTAGTTCTTCTCATTCTTCCACTCACATTTGCTTGAGCATGATGGATAGTGTCGGTGTAATGAAAATGGGTGTTCAATACCCCTGACTATGCACAGACAGTAGTAGCCTCCTCACCGGGAAGGACTTGGCGAAAGACCGAATTTATCCCAAGTACTCAAGACTTGGTAGATAAAACCATGAAGAAGACCTCCAGGCAGGTCATCGAGAAGTACTTAAAATCAAGACTCAAGTCAATGGCAAGATGCAAGACGGCAAGCTCCAGGCCGACAACCTCAAGATCGGCAAGCTCCTTCCCACCGCTCCACCGTGGCAGTTGTCAGAAACTTGCCGACAGGTGTCGAGCGGGCAGGTAGTTAGGTAGAGCTTGTTGGGGCAGGTGGCAGCTCGCCGCCTGAAGATTAGCTTTATTGACACCCATCCAAGTGGTGTGTCAAGATAATAGGAGGTATCTGGGACGACGGTGCAGGTGGAGCAGCGCTCCCTTCCCGGCATTCGTCCCCAGCGTGACACCTAACGGCGGAATAAATGCTTTTGTCCTATACCGTCAGGGTTAGGTATGATAGCACTGTAGCCACCATTCACCACATGTAATTACCATTTTGCCACTGTGGTAGCCCCTTTCGTCTATAAAAGGAGGCCCATGGCAACCTTTACAAAGGTCGGACCCCTGCTGAATTACGCATAGAAGCTGCACCTCCAAGCACTCTTACCGGCAAGGTCGTGCTCTTGTAATTGTAGGGTTCCAAACACTCATCAATCCACCTAAAGCAGGAGTAGGGTTTTACGCTTCACAGCGGCCCGAACCTGGGTAAAATTGCTTGTGTGATCGTGGTTGTTGCTGCTCTTTGCGTGTGGTGTGCCCACAGCCGAACGTAGAAGGGGCGATTACCCCATAGATTGTCATACTTTGATATCTTTGGCGCGCCAGGCAGGAGCTCTAAGAACATGAACCTGCATCAGTCGCATCACCAGCTTCATCATCTTCATTATTAGCTTCGTCCATGGCACCTAAGAAGGCCAAGGGTGCTGCCGCTCCATCGACCTCCAAGGCGCCGTCGCACGTGCGCACCGGAGATGGAGGTGGAGGCGACCAAGTTTCCCACTCCCATACCGGAGACGGAGGCGGGGGCAGAGATGGTCAGCTTCCTCATCGTTCTAGTGATCCTAGTCATTAGACCAGCGAGAAGAGCGCCACAAGCCTCAACGGGAAGGGGAAGGTGGTGTCCCAAGGCACCACGGCGAAGAACGCGCCGAGGCGATCGCACGATGGACAAGACCCACCTTGACCCGAGCACGCGCCAAGAACGTCGCGCGATGGGCGCGATCCACAACGACGCGAGCAGACGCCGCAGCCATCTCAGCAAGTCCAAGACCCACCGTGTCGTGACATTGACAGCTCCGGCCGTCACCATGAGCACGTCTCTAAACACTCGTCGCGTGATGGTCAGCAAGTTCCGCCTCTGGTACGAGATAGAGTTCCTCCTGGCTTAGTCAGGAGTCGTGAGCCGTCTCGCACCGCTGGCGGCCACGCAGTTCCTACTCAGGAATGAGACAGAGTTCCTCCTGGTCCAACCAGGAGTCAAGAGTCGTCTCATGCATCTGCGCCATACATAGTGCGTACATCAGCAGAAGCAATGGCGCAAGCCCAGCTGCTGCTGAACTTCCCTCCAGCGGCTCACCAGATGGATGAGTGGCGTGCTACCATCCAGAGCCTCCTCACGCTTACCGACAATGACGGTTTTCAGCAAGCGGGACCTTCACGGCACCCGCAGATGGAGACAGCGCCGGGGGGCAGGAGAGCATGCCAGAGGACCAGCACCTACGGGAGCACCAACAGTGCAATCCCCACAACGTACGCCGCGTTAAGAACGGTGCACAAAGGATCGTGACGAGGTCTCCATGGCTTCCTCCAATCCCGAAGAAGAAGCCAGCAAGATCAGCGTCAGGTTTTGCAGAACCAGCAAGGGGAGGACGCCCACGTGCGAATTGAGCGGCACCGAGAGGCTCGCCGGCAATCAGATGAACGCGCCGGGCCGACAACGAACTTGACTGTGCCAGGAAGCGTTGGGGCCTTGCCGTACGATGCAAGCTGCCCTGCGTTCACCCATGAGCTGCGACAAGTTCGTTGGCCCTCTTCTCGGAGTTTCAAGCCTAATCTGTCGGACAAGTATGATGGCAAGATCAATCCGTCTGAGTTTCTCGGGATCTACACCATAGCTCTTCAGGCTGCTGGGTGTAGAGACGAGAAGGTTCTCGCCAACTATTTTCCGTTGGCGCTCAAGCCCAACGTGAGATCTTGGCTGATGAACTTGCCAGAGGGCTCCATCTCGTCCTGGTCGGATTTGTGTGATCAGTTCGTTGGCGCTTACTAGGGTGGCCACAAGCGCCTCAACAAGCCAAGCGATCTGCATGTACTGCCACAGAAGGAAGGCGAGCCCCTCCGCAAATACATTTAGAGGTTCAGTCGGGTGCATCACAACATCCCCAACATGAGTCCTGCCACTGTTATTACTGCATTCCATAATAACGTGTGCAACCGCAGGATGCACACAAAAATGAACATCAAGCAAGTCATGGAGATTGCCGAACTGTATGCTCTTGCTGGCAAGTGCTCACGCACTGAAGAAGGTAGGCGATTTCCCAGAGAGGACACATCAGTTGCTGCCCCCGACTCTAGTGATGAGGAGGTGTCCACTCCAAAGAAGAAGGGCCGAAAGCGCAACCTCAAGTGCAAGGGCAAAGGAGTGATGGTAGTAGAAGGCTCCGGCGCCAAGAAACCCGGCAAGGAGGCTGGCGACTGTACTTGCGAGCATGTGGCTACCGGAGAGAAGTCCAATGGACCATACTACAAGATACACCGTACCACGGGCCATGATCTTCAAGAATGCAGCCAAGTTGAGCAACTGGCTGAGAAGCAGAAGCAAGATTACGAGAAGAGGGACAAAGAGAAGGGCCAAGATGGTACTAGTGGTGCTGGCAGCAAGAAGCGTGGCGGTCGTGGAGGCCGACGCGGCAAGGCCGATAAGCAGAAAGAGAAACCTGCTCATGGCAAGGAAAAGAAAGAAGGAGAATAAGGTGATGACAATGACAATGAAGAGTCTGACAACGCATTCCAAAATGCTACAAATTGCATGTGCAATGACGGAGGCACATCTTTGCACTCCTCTCACCGCCAATTCAAGCAATGGGCGCGTGAGATCAATGCGGCAGAGCCAGCAGCTGACAAGCAGAAGCTGTTGAAGTGGTCCAACACGCCTATCATTTTTGACGCCAAGGACCACCCAGATCATACATCCGGTGTGGGATGTTTGCCATTGTTGGTTTCACCAACAATCCGCAACATCAAGGTGACAAAAATGTTAGTTGATGGTGGGGCCGGGCTGAACTTGATATCTCCTGCGGTGATCAAGAAAATGGAAATTCCTGATGAGGACCTCTAAGAAACGGGAAAGTTTCAAGGAGTGAACCCGGGAAGGACAAAGCCTAAGGGACAGATCACGCTGTCGGTGACATTTGGAGATGAGTTGAACTACAGGACATAGAAGATAGTCTTCGATGTCGTCAAGTTGCCTTTACCCTACAATGGAATTCTTGGTCGACCTGCTGTGGCAAAATTCATGGCGGCATCCCATTACGCCTACAACACTCTGAAGATGCCAGGGCCCATGGAAGTGATCATGATCCACTTTGACAAGAAAGACGCAGTGATTTGCACCGACAAGCTTTACCGGAAAGCAGTTGCAGCATCTGCCGGCAAGGCACCTGCTCCTGCCGACAAGGTTCCCGGGGGCATACACAGAAGGAAGGAACCAGCAAAGGCAAGGCCTCTGGGAAGCGCACCGCAGAGTGTAGCATGCCCGTTGAGGAAGCTGAAACCTTTGCTGGCAAGAGCAAGAAGGCTGCCAAAGCTGCACCAGCAACCAAGCAAGTTTTTGCGAAGGAAGATGGGACTGGCACTTTCACCATAAGTGCCACCCTTAACAGCAAATAGGAAAGCCCGCTCGTCACTTTCCTGCGGGCGAATGTCGATGCATTTGCATGGCAACCATCTGACATCCCCGGCGTTCCCAGGGAAGTGATTGAGCACCACCTTGCTATCTGTCCTACCACGAGACCCGTCAAGCAGAAGGTCAGAAAGCAGGCTTTGGAGCGCCAAGAGTTTATTGCCCAAGAAATCCAAAAATTAGAAGCAACAGGACTGGTTAGAGAAGTTCTACATCCGACATGGTTAGCAAATCCAGTTGTAGTTTGCAAGGCTAACGACAAATGGAGGCTTTGTATTGACTTCAGGGATATCAATAAAGCTTGTCCCAAGGACCCATTTCCTTTGCCGTGAATCGATCAAATTGTTGACTCCACTGCCGGCTGTGATCTTCTCTCTTTCCTTGACGCCTACTCTGGTTATCATCAGATTTTTATGGCTCAGGAAGATGAGGAGAAAACCGCATTCATCACCCATGTGGCACATACTGTTTCGGACGTACGCCTTTCTGGTTGAAGAGTGCCAGTGCAACATTTCAAAGAGCGGTGCAAATTGGTTTTGGTTCACAGCTACACAGAAATGTGGAAGCCTATATGGATGACATAGTAGTCAAAACTAAGCACGAATCAACACTCATCCAAGACTTAGAAGAGACACTTGCGAACTTGCGCAAGATCAACTTGAAGCTCAATCCCGAGAAGTGTGTTTTCGGTGTTCCATCCGGCAAGCTTCTTGGCTTCTTTGTATCTCAACGTGGAATTGAAGCTAATCCAGACAAGATCAAAGCAATTGAGCAGATTCAAGCACCCAAGCGCGTCAAGGATGTACAACGTCTTGCCGGCTGCGTTGCCGCCTTGAGCAGGTTCATTTCCAAGTCAGCTGAAAAGGGCATGTCTTATGAAATGGACCCCGGAAGTGGAGGCCGCACTCCAAGATTTGAAGCAAGATCTCTCTTATCCACATGTACTAGTTGCACCTAAGCCACAAGAGCCATTGCTGCTCTACTTAGCGGCAACAAATTAAGCGGTCAGTGCTGCATTAGTGGACGAAAGGGAAACAGATGATGAAGAAGTGGCAGCAACTATGCAAGATACCGACAAGCCAGAATCTTCTCCGGCAAAACAGGGTGCCGACAAGTCTGATTCAGTGCAAGCGAATGAGCAAGAGCAACAAGTTGTGCCGAAGAAGAAGATGGTGCAGCGCCCAATCTATTTTGTAAGCTCTCTTTTGCAAGGGGATTGATCAAGGTATTCTGGGGTGCAAAAATTGCTGTTTGGTCTTATCATGGCCTCTCGCAAGCTGTGCCACTACTTTCAAGCACATCCAGTCACCGTCATCACTTCATTTCTGTTGAAGCGCATCTTGAGAAATCTAGAGGCTACCGGAAGGATAGTGGAGTGGGTGTTGGAGCTATCAAGCTTTGACTTGACGTTTGAAAGCACATCAACAATTCAGAGCAGAGCTTTGGCAGAATTCATTGCAGAATGGACCCCAACGTGAAGAAATACCAGAAACCTCTCTCCCCAGCAAGGAAGATACCAATGATTGGGTTATGTACTTTGATTGTGCTTTTACGCTCCAGGGCGCCGGTGCCGGCGTGCTGCTTGTCGCACCCACCGGAGAGCACCTCAAGTATGTGATCCAAATGCATTTTCCTAGAGAGCAGGCCACTAATAACACTGCTGAGTATGAAGGATTGCTTGCCGGTCTTCGGATCGCAGTAGACCTTGGGATTAGAAAAATGATCATCAGAGGCGACTCACAACTTGTTGTTAGGCAAGTTAACAAAAACTACCAGAGCCCATTAATGGAAGCATATGTGGATGAAGTGAGAAAGTTGGAGCAACACTTTGACGGTCTGCAAATAGAGCACATTCCTCGTGCCCAAAATGAGATTACTGATGACCTGTCAAAGCATGCCGCCAAGAGATTACCTGTGGAACCAGGAACTTTTGTGCAACAACTTACTCAGCCATCAGTTACACTGCCAATGCGACCATCAAAGCGGCGGAAGTCAAACACTGGCAACTACTTTCTGGCAGATCTACCAACAGACGCGGGGAATCCAGTGCCAGAAACAAGTCAACTCTTGCGAGTGAGCAGCAGGCTCCGGCAGGATCAGAGATCCTTGCTGTTGAAACAAGCGCTCCGGCAGACGAAGAGCGGCCTTTAGTCCTTGTCGTCGAGCCACAGGACTCGGCATGGGCACAATAGGTTGTCCAGTACCTTGAAACAGGTGAACTTCCCGATGATCAAGAAGCTGAGAAAGTAGCCTGCCAGTCAAGTATGTATCAGTTTGTTGACAGCATCCTATACAGAAAGATACCAAATGGGGTGAAATTGAAGTGCATTTGTCGGGAAGATGGACAGAAGCTGTTGACAGAAATACATTGAGGGATGTGTGGCTCCCATATTGGGTCACGCGCACTTGTCAGGAATGCTTTCCGGCAAGGGTTTATTGGCCAACATCCCTCCAAGACGCAGTTGCATTGGTAACTTCATGCGAGGCATGTCAATTCCATGCAAAGAACATTCACCAGCCAGCTCAAGCCCTTCAAACAATACCTCTCTCCTGGCCCTTTGCGGTCTAGGGGCTGCACATCCTCAGACCATTTCCTCGTGCAACCGGAGGCTTCGAGTTCTTGTACGTAGCAATCGACAAGTTCACGAAGTGGCCTGAGGTGGAGCCGGTGAGGAAGGTGATGGCACAGTCAGCTATCAAGTTCTTCAAGGGATTGGTTGCTCATTTTGGCATACCCAACAGGATCATCATCGACAACGGCACCCAATTCACATGTCGCGCCTTCACAACATACTGTCAAGAGCTTCGCATCAAGATCTGCTACGCCTCTATTGCTCACCTGAGAAGCAATGGACAGGCGGAAAGGGCCAATGGTGAACTACTACGAGGTCTCAAGACCAGGACATTTGATAAGCTGCACAAGTGCGGAAGGCAGTGGGCGGAAGAGTTGCCGGCAGTTCTTTGGCCACTCAGGACGACACCAAATCGAGCCACCAACCAGACACCATTCTCCCTTGTATATGGTGCAGAAGCGGTGCTCCCCATAGAACTCACGTATGGATCTCGTCGAGTCCAAACTTTTGACGTAGTAGATCAGGAAGAGAGAAGGCATGACGATGTCACGCTCTTGGAGGAGGATCGTTGCCGGGCTGCTGTACGTGCTGCATGTTACCAACAAGCTTTGCGCCGCTATCATAGCCGCAAGGTGCATGCCCAGAAGCTTGAGGAAGGCGACCTTGTTCTTCGTCAGATTCAGTCCGCGAAGGGATCAAACAAGTTGACACCAAAGTGGGAAGGCCCTTACCAGGTAGTTCAAGTCACTAGACCTGGCTCAGTCTGTCTAGCGACCGAAGATGGCACTCCAATGCAAAACTCATGAAATATTGAGCATCTTCGCAAGTTCTACCCGTGAGGCGCAGTTGCCGGGCCTCCCGGCAACACCTTTTGTACAAGTTGGCCGTCAAGGCATGTAAACCTTTGTACAGAGCCGGGCGCAGAACCCATGTGTAGTGCAATAAAGCTAAGTGTTTCACTACCTTTTGTCAAATATGCATTTTCATTATGTATGTTAAATGAGATGTTGTGTTGCATTTGCAAACCTTGGATGAGATGATTAACGCGCCGTGAAGCGTTTCTACTAGTTTTCTTTTCTTCTCTTCTCTTAAGGGCAGAAAGGCTCCTCCACGTACAAGTTCCGGGGGGGAGTAATGTGTAGACACCAATGACGTTCAAGTTATCGTCAAGTAAAAGAAGTACAACAAGAAAGCTAAGTTGCAAGAACTTTGAAATAAATTCATTGTTGTTTACTGCTTTTTATCCTTGAATGATTTCTGTCTTTGTGTAAAAAAACCTGCATGCAGATGAACCTTGTCGGGATTAGTTGCGCTCCTAGTTGTTTCGAGTCCGCTCAACAGCAAAGGTAGCTGCACTAAGACCGAGAAGTGCTAACATCACCGGGAAGCGACACTTCCGACAAGCTGCTAAGGACCCGTTCCTTAAGCACCGCCGGTTAGAGTGTGCGCACCGGGAAATGTTTTCCGTCAAGCGTAGGGTATAAAAAGTACAAAGGCAAAATCACACAAGGGAAGAGCATAATTCATTCAACATAGAAGTTATACTTTACAAAGCAACAAGACAGATCTAATCGAAGATAAACTAATTTCACTACATATTCTGTCAGTTGCAAGCATGCGTGGAGAGACTAGGTTCTGAGATTGCCTTGAACGCGACCGATCCTTTCACAAGCCATGTTGGCGATTGGCATCGCGACCTCTTCGGCAGCTCCAAAGTCCATTTCTTCCGGGAAGCTCTTGAAGATTTGGGAGAGATCAACACCAGGGTTGTAATGGACCACTTTGGTGAACATCCTCAAGAGCACACCACGCACCAAGGTTCGCGCCTCGTTGGCAAACTTCGTCGCACGTTCCTTGTGATGGGCATCCAGTGCCGCAAGGAGGCCCTCGAAGGAAAGAGTTAGTATTGCGCTTGTAGTTTGGTTGGAGTCAAGTTTGAAGCCCCAACTTCCCATATCCATGATGGCCAGCTGCTTACTGATGCGTTCAGTAATGTCGACAAGCTAGTTGGTCCAAAGGGATACAGCTTCCCTCAGTTGCTCAACCTTCTCCTCGCCATCGGTTAACAGAACCTTGGTATTTTCCAAGTCCTTTGTCAGGAGCCTTTTTTTGGTGTGGGCAGCTTCAAGATTTTGCTCCATGCCGGAAAGTTTGGTCTGCAAGTCTAACTTGGCATCGGCAGCGCCTTGAAGTTCACTGTTCTTGGATGATAGCAGTGTCTGGACCTTCACTAAGGTGTGAGATGCTTTCTGTGTTGAGTCCTTGAGGGCAGTGATTTCCTTGTCTTTGCCGGCCAGCTCTTCTTCAAGCTTCTTAATTTTGGATTCAAGCTCTGCCTTGGCGGTATGAGTAGCATTGATGGCATCGAGGGCCTCTTGAAGTTTCTAGGCGTGCTCTAGGGCTTGGGCTTGAAGGGCTTCAGTGTGCGCCTGTTCAAGCTCCTGAGTGCTTTTGGCCAGGAGGATCTGGATTTCGTCATCCTTGGCGTGAAGCTTGGCGGCAAGTGCTTCTTCTCTAGCGGCAAGATCTTCCTCGTGAGCATCGAGGCCAATCTTGCACTTAGTTAGCGTGCTGTCAGCTGCAGTGGCCTTCTTGGCGGCTTCCACCCGAGCCATCTCCGCCACTGCTTGCTCCAAGATGAAGGCTTCTCTGTCAGCCACAAGTTGGACCTGCCGGTCTTTGATGTCTTGGACCTGTTGAGCATACCAGGTTTTCGCTTCATCAACCCGTTGCACGAACTCCTGCTCCCCTGTTTCAACAAGTTGCTTGCGAAGTTTAAGCATCTCTCGGCGTCTGCTGAAGCGCCGTTGAGATGCCTCGAAACCATGCACCATGTCTTTCAAAAAGAAGTAGTCAGAGGCATTGTCATCAAGACTTTGCTCTTCATCAGTGCCCATGGGGTGAGGGATGACCAGTTCGTCGTCTACCTCCTCCAGCGCGTACGCTTTGGCACTGGATGAGCTGGGGAGAGCATCTCTCCAGATCATGCTCATGGCCCTCTGAGATTGGTGAGTTGGCGGGGCTTCTGGCGCAACTGGATGGTTGTCAGCAGTTGGTGCGGTGTCTCTAGTTGTTCCCATCTCTACATCTGTTGCGGCTGAAATCGGAGTCTGGAAGAGGCCTCCTCAGCCGCTCTTGCAGCTGCTCTTGTGGCCTCGTTGGCGGCGGCTATGGCGGCATCTTCGGTGGCAGCCTTGGCAATTTTGTCTGCAGCAACCTTGGCGGCCTCTTCCACGTCGGTCTTGGCGATCGACTCCACATCGTCAACGGGGTCCCTCTCTTCTGGAGGTGCCAACTCTGTGAAGGAAGAAAGAGCCAGAAGAAGTTCAGATTCAAAATCAAGAAATAGAGGTGAAGGGAAATGGTTGTAGGATCGAAAGTATGTCTAGAGGGGGGGTGATTAGACTACTTGACCAAATAAAACCTAACCTTTTCCCAATTTTAGTTGTGGGCAGATTTTAGCAATAGTACATGTCAAGCATCACCCTACACATGCAATTCTAAGAGTATAGCAGCGGAATCTAAGCAATTGCATATGTATGTAGAGAGGGGGTAGGAGATTTCAAACGCAATGAAGACACGGTGGTTTTTGGCATGGTTTCGATAGGTGGTGCTATCGTACGTCCACGTTGATGGAGGCTTCAACCCACGAAGGGTAACGGCTGCGCGAGTCCACGGAGGGCTCCACCCACGAAGGGTCCACGAAGAAGCAACCTTGCCTATTCCACCATGGCTTACGTTCACGAAGGACTAGCCTCACTCGGGGTAGATCTTCACGAAGTAGGCGATCTCCTTGCCCTTACAAACTTCTTGGTTCAACTCCACATCTGGTTGGAGGCTCCCAAGCGACACCTAACCAATCTAGGAGACACCACTCTCCAAAAGGTAATAGACGGTGTGTTGTTGATGAACTCCTTGCTCTTGTGCTTCAAATGATAGTCTTCCCAGCACTCAATCAACTCCTCACAGATTTGGCTATGGTGGAAGAGAGATTTGAGTGGAAAGCAACTTGGGAAAGGCTAGAGATCAAGGTTCAAATGGTAGGAATGGAATGGCTTGATCTCAACACATGAGTAGGTGGTTCTCTCTCAGAAAATGTATGGTGGAAGTGTAGGCACGTTCTAATGGCACTCCTTACTGAGAAGGATGGGGTGGAGGAGTATATATAGCCTCCACACAAAATCCAACCGTTACACACTTTTGACCCAACTCGGTGGCACCGAAACGATAATCTCGGTAGCACCGAACTGTGTAAAAGATATGAACTTTAGGAATCTCGGTGGGACTGATACGAACAACTCGGATGAACCGAAGTGCAATGGCTTAGGGCAAACCTCATCTCGGTGGCACCGATTGCATCAACTCGGTAGGACCGAAGTGAAGCAATAAGGCAACAGAGAGTTGGCAAGCCATCTCGGTGAGACCGATTTGCAAACTCGGTGAGACCGAAGTAAATGCAAACGATTACAGAGAGTTGGCAAGGCCATCTCGGTGGGACCGAGATCCATTTCGGTGGATCCGATTTGTTAGGGTTTGGCAGTGGCTAAGTCTTGGATGAACTCGGTGGGACTGGATTGGAAATTTCGGTGGGGTCGAGTTGGACTTTGGGTTTAGGACATATTTGGGTAGAGATAGTGCTTGAGGGTTTAGGAATACTGTCACTAAGCACTTGAGCAAAAAGACCATTAAGCAACACCTCATCCCCTTTTAATAGTATTGGCTTTCCTATGGACTCAATGTGATCTTGGATCACTAAACCAAAACTGTAGAGTCTTGATCTTTGCCAATCCTTGTCCTTAGCATTTTGAGGGGTCCACATCTCTAGTCCATGCCATGTCAATCATTGAACATCCTAAAATCTTAATCTTGAATGGACATTAGTTCAATGAGATATATGTTGTTATGAATTACCAAAACCACCAAGGGAGCAAATGTGCTTTCAATCTCCCCCTTTTTGGTAATTGATGTCAACATATAGATCAAAGCTTCGACAAATGATTAAATGAATGAAATACATCGTCGCTTTGAGAAGTATGTGATAAGCAAGAGCTCCCCCTAAATTTGTGCATTATTAAAAATTTGCGTTTGAATGCAAATGCACAATCGATTAGGCTCATGGGTCACTCTTCCATGTCACATACATCTTGGTGGAGCGCGCAAAATGATATGATTGAAATGATAAGCACGCATCACCAACACAAGTAATTGATCATACAAGATAATGATAGAGATAAACATAGAATATCACAATAGGCATAATATGATCAATCAACATCGTATCTCACAAGTATAAACGACAGAATACTGTAGCAAGCACACACATAACAAAGTATCAACGAACAAGCAAACAAGTAGCAAAAGAAACTCTCGAAGCAAATCAAAAGCAAGAAACTCTCTCTCTCTCGAAGCCTATGATCTATACAAATTCTCCCCCTTTGGCAACAAGTACCAAAAAGTTCGAATCGTATAGCACTAGTCGGCTCTCTAGGCACGGTCCTCTGAAGCTCCTGAAGGCGATCTTCCGCTGGCTGCTCCGGTGTGCGTAGACTGCGTTGAGATAAGAGCGTCCGCGAATGCTTCTGCTGATGACTGCTGGACTGGTGGAGTGGAGACCTACTGTGGCACTGAGGCTGTGGCGGCTGGTGCAGATACTGTGGTTCGTGGATCCACAACTGGTATTGCAGCTGACCTGGTAGCCCTAGGCACTGACTGAAACTGCTCGGTAGTCGGTCTCTCATCTTCACTGTCATCTGATCTGGCTTGCTTGACAGCATCTACATCTCCTTGCAGCTATTCCACTGTGGTCTGAATCTCAGTCACTTTGACATCCAAATCATGAAATTTGGTCTCAATGATCCTCTCAAAACTAGCCTGGGTCTGGGTGAGGTTGGCCATACTTCGCTCAATCCTCAGAGTGGCTTCAAGCAGATATTGCATTTGGTCCTTTGGTGTCTTGAGATTCGCAATTGGAGCATTGGGAGCTGCTGCTTCCTGAGCTGCTTTAGCTTCTTGTGCTTTGCGGATTTCCTCTTGAGCTTGGGCAGAAGTGGGATGCGAAGGATCCATCACGATAACGTTGTCCTCAAAGTTTGGACGGAGTGGCAAATGCTCTCGATCAAGAAGATACGTGCTGGTTCCAACCTTGGAATTGATCAATAACTGAATATGTGGAGCATAACCTCACAGCATACGGATCTGACAATCTCCATTGACGCGGTCCTTTGTCCTTTCTCAACATCATGTTCTCAGCTACTGGGTGTGCATTGTCATGTTCTGGAATCTTGGGCTTCAATTTTCTGAGCACTAGAGGCTCTTCATCAACAGTTGATTCAGGCACTGGGGCCTTGTTCTTCTCTGCAGCAGATATGTTTCTGGTTGATCTCTTGGGTGCTGGTGCCTTAGGCTTAGACTTGGGAGGTGCAGCAGTCTTGATTGCATCAGACATGAGCTTTTGAGCTTTTGCAGGGGGTGCTGCAGCTGGCTCATCCTCCTCCTCTTCTTCCTCATCAATCATCATAGTAGGTCTGCCAATCACTCGGGCAGTAGTTTTCCTTATCCTCTTCTTCTTGGCACCTGCAGCTGCTTCACTAGGCTCTTGCATAGTCTGCTGAGGCACTTTCCTCACAGCTGATCTTTCCTTGACAGAGGTAGGCTTTGTGCTGTACTCCTTAGCTAGCACTACTCTCTTCTTCTTTTGTACAGTTTCACTTGCAACAAAGTCCTCATCCTCACTGTCTGAGGTGTTCTTCTTCCGTGTTCTGGTTGTAGCTTTAGGAAGATCTGGAGAGCTTCTCTCTCCCTCATAGAAACTTTCATTATGGCTTGATCCTTCACTTTGTTCTTCATGCTGCTCTGACCTATTTTGACAGTCACTGACATCAGACATCTTGCTGAGCTGACCCTGTGAATAGATAGGTATTGGTAGAGTAGATGAGTCATCACAAAAAGCAGATTGTTTTTCATAAAAATGAGTTCAAACTTTAGTTCTAGGTTTTCACAGAATGTAGTTCGGATGGACCGAGTTGGTAATCTCGGTGACACCGAAGCACACTACAGAGACATGGCATGCCATTTCGGTCAGACCGAGATGGGTTTCGGTGGCTCCGAGATGCTAGGGTTTCACTGAGACGTTACTTTCGGTCTTACCGATTCGCACAACTCGGTGGCACCGAGATGTACTTGTGCTATGGCCAGGGCCAAATCGGTGGGACCGAAAATTCCTATTCGGTCGGTCCGAGATACATTCGGCGGAAACCTAACCCTAAATTTTTTGCTCGAATCTTGTTCAAACGAACTAATCTAGTGGAAAGAGAATTGCATTCGTGCCAAGATTACAGGCAATCCAATCGTGCATTGAATCGGAAAAGGGAAGCATGAAAGGGATCGAAACTCACCCTAACTTGGTGGAGTTCCTCTACGGCGGCAACGGCGGTGGAGATTACCGTTGACGGCGACGGAGTCCTGCGGCGAGGGCGCACAGGCGACGACGGCGACGATCCGGAGACCAAAGGGGCGGCAGCAATGGGGCGCGGGCGCGTGACGTTTGAAGATATTTTCAATCGCACGGTTAGCTGAGAATATATACCCATTCGCTGTCGGTGGCACCGAGTGGAACAAATCGGTAGCACCGAGACGTGCAACTGCTTGCAGTTACAGCAACTCGGTCCGACCGAGTTGGTCTAATCGGTAGCACCGAGATGAAAACCTAGATCAATCTAAATGCTTTCGGTTCGACCGAGTTTGAGTAGGTTGGTCTGACCGAAATCAATTAGAAGGTTTTGGAGGTTCAACCCTTTCAGATCGGTGGCTCCGAGTGCTCCTCACCCGGAGGGTCCGAAAATGACTTGTTCAATTTTTGTGATGCAGCAAGAATAGAATTTGAGACAAGAAAGCATAGATAGCTAGAGAAGGTTCTTAGGCATTCTTGTACATCCACTTGGCTAGAAAAACCAAGACAATCAAAACAACAAATGGATGTCCTCGAATGATGAAATCATGCAAAACAACATGCTCACACAATAAGATAGCAAATGAAATATGTGTCAAACATGCACAACCAATTCTAGCATCTATCAAGCAATGGCGATGACTAGGTCATCTATATATGAGTATATTGACTTAGGAGCCAAATGAGAAAATTTGATCATAGGTCATACTCATCATTTAAGCACAAGTGGGGTTACCACTTTTACATAAAGCATTAATGTGTTCACACCATTAGAGTTGCTTTAGCTCAATTTTTAGAGCAAAGCTCCCCCTAGATGTGATATCCCCCCTAAGAGGGTTGAACTAACCTTGGGTTTTGTTGATGATGACTTCATGTAGATGTTGAAGATGTGGATGCTCAATGTTGATGTAGACCATCAAAAGTTGGGAGCAATCCTTTGGAGTTTTGTGCTTTCAATACCTACATGGGTTAGTCCCACACAAGGAACATACAAGGATATCCATAGACATAGAGTGAAATACACATATGATGATGTCCATGAATGCATTTATTACCTTGTCCCTTGCCTTACCAACAAGACGGTTTGTGACTCCATGAACTAGTGCAAGATGTGGAAGTTGGTTGCACAAGTCCTTGCCATAAAGGATATGTGTGAAGTTTGTTGGCGGAGTCACCCTCAAGAACTCTCTAGTTCTTCTTCTTTTGGACCCACATCAACTTGATGGGAATCCTTGGAGTTGTAGTAGCACTTGATGAAGTAGAACTTGATGAAATCTTGGGAACCCACTTGACCATGGCTTGAGGAGCTTCTTCAAATGAATCAATCTCTTCTTGAAGCTTGTCCTTGCCTTTTAGCTTGTGGTCTTGTGGTGGAAGGTCTTCTTGAGCTTGTGTTCCCTTGAAGGAAGTAGGATCATGCTTCTCTTGTTGAGGAACAAACTTCGTCTTGGGGTATTGACCTTCTTCCCACTCAACTCCATCGGCATTGAACTTTCGTTCAAAACCAACACCTTGGTTCTTCCGGTGCCTTCCTTGCTTGCGTACAATTTCCTCAAATTGCTTACTCCCGGCAAGGCTCTTGTAGACACCTTTTTCTATAATTCCTTTCAATAGCATATTTTCTTGCTCAAGTGTAACTTGGCTAAGAGAATCATTAGTGGAATCAATAGAACTACTAGAAGCAACAACATTGGATTTAGCATTGTTATTGTTACTACTAGAGGTAGAACCATTTTTACCCTTGTTGCTAGTTTGCTTAGGTTTAACTTGTGGCATAAAGGTAGACAAGAGTAAACGTTTGGCAAGATATGAAGAACTCTTCTTTCGAAGATCGTCATTGATAGCTTTAAGAAACTCAGGCTCTTGCTCTAAATTTAGCTTCTCGAAGCGTAGCTTCTCATGAGTTCTTAGAAGTTCTCTATGATCCTCTTGAGTTGTTTCATGAGCTAACTTAAGAGCATTTAGTTCTTTAGTTAGGCACTCAATCTCCTTTCGAGCATTGTCACTCGTTTCCTCTTGACTATCATGATTACTAGCATTTTCATTATAGTTCATATCACTAGCCCTATCAACAAGTAAATCATCATCACCAAGCAAATCATCTTCATCACTATTAAAATCAAGATACTCGGGGTGTGATACCTTAGGGCCTTTTGCCATGAAGCATCTTCCAATTCCTTCATTTGGTGAGTCAAATAGATCGTAGGAGTTGGATGAAACAAGTGCCAGTCCTGCGACACCTTCATCTTGACTATAGTCGGAGTTGGAGTGATAACTTCTCTCGGATTGGTTGTCGGAGTCGGAGCCGGAAACCCATTCACCAACATGAGCTTGATGTCTTCTTCTTGTGTAGCTCCTTGATGACTTGCCCTTCCTCTCTGAATCCTTGCTTCTTCGAGAGTGTCTTCGTTCATAATAATCATCTCTACTCCTTCTCTCCTTACGAGGTGATTCATCTCTTCTATGTCTTCCTCCTGGTGATTCGTCTCTTTTCTTGTAGGGATCCGTACACTCATTTGAGTAGTGTCCGGGCTTCCCACAATTGTAACAATTTCGGTCACGACTTGATGATCTTCTCTCATAGTGTCTTGAGCTAGAGCTTCTTTCTTTTCCTTTGTTCTTGTAGAACTTGTTGAACCTTTTCACCATTAGGCTTATCTCTTCATTGGATACTAGCTTGTCACTTGGAGTTGTTGGAGCATCGATTGAGGCTTTGTAAGCACCACTTGACTTGTTGTGCAGCTCCTCTTTGTCCTTGAGTGACATTTCATGAGCGACAATCCTTCCAATGACTTCCGTGGGCTTGAGATCTTTGTAATTTGGCATCATTTGGATCAATGTGCAGACGGTATCATACTTTCCATCCAAAGCTCTAAGTATCTTCTTGATGATGAATTTGTCGGTCATCTCTTCACTTCCTAAGCCGGCAATCTCATTTTTGATGAGAGCAAGCCTAGAGTACATCTCAGCGACTCCTTCACCATCCTTCATCTTGAACTTGTCAAGTTGACTTTGGAGCACATCCAACTTAGATTCCTTGACGGATTCGGTACCCTCATGCATATCAACCAAAGTATCCCAAATTTCCTTTGCATTCTCGAGGCGGCTAATTTTGTTGAATTCTTCGGGACATAAACCGTTGAATAGAATGTCACAAGCTTGAGCATTGTATTGCAACATCTTCAATTCTTCCGGGGTTGCCTCACGATCCGGTTCCTTGCCATCCTCAAAGAAGTCACCTTGCAAGCCAACACAAACAACAGCCCCAACGGCAGGGTTATGACCAAGAATATGCATTTCATCTTATGTTTCCAACGAGCAAAGTTTGTACCATCAAAATATGGACCTCTACGGTGATAATTACCCTCACTAGACGCCATACTCTCCTAGGTTGTGAAACCAAGGCTATGATCACCAAAGCTATGGAAATCAAGGCTTACGGAGACCAAAGCTCTGATACCACTTGTAGGATCGAAAGTATGTCTATAGGGGGGGTGATTAGACTACTTGACCAAATAAAACCTAACCTTTTCCCAATTTTAGTTGTGGGCAGATTTTAGCAATAGTACATGTCAAGCATCACCCTACACATGCAATTCTAAGAGTATAGCAGTGGAATGTAAGCAATTGCATATGTATGTAGAGAGGGGGTAGGAGATTTCAAACGCAATGAAGACACGGTGGTTTTTGGCGTGGTTCCGATAGGTGGTGCTATCGTACGTCCACGTTGATGGAGGCTTCAACCCATGAAGGGTAACGGCTGCGCGAGTCCACGGAGGGCTCCACCCACGAAGGGTCCACGAAGAAGCAACCTTGCCTATTCCACCATGGCTTACGTCCACGAAGGACTAGCCTCACTCGGGGTAGATCTTCACAAAGTAGGCGATCTCCTTGCCCTTACAAACTTCTTGGTTCAACTCCACATCTGGTTGGAGGCTCCCAAGCGGCACCTAACCAATCTAGGAGACACCACTCTCCAAAAGGTAATAGACGGTGTGTTGTGATGAACTCCTTGCTCTTGTGCTTCAAATGATAGTCTTCCCAGCACTCAATCAACTCCTCACAGATTTGGCTATGGTGGAAGAGAAATTTGAGCGGAAAGCAACTTGGGAAAGGCTAGAGATCAAGGTTCAAATGGTAGGAATGGAATGGCTTGATCTCAACACATGAGTAGGTGGTTCTCTCTCAGAAAATGTATGGTGGAAGTGTAGGCACGTTCTGATGGCTCTCCTTACTGAGAAGGATGGGGTGGAGGGGTATATATAGCCTCCACACAAAATCCAACCGTTACACACTTTTGACCCAACTCGGTGGCACCGAAACGATAATCTCGGTAGCACCGAACTGTATAAAAGATATGAACTTTAGGAATCTCGGTGGGACCGATACGAACAACTCGGATGAACCGAAGTGCAATGGCTTAGGGCAAACCTCATCTCGGTGGCACCGATTGCATCAACTCGGTAGGACCGAAGTGAAGCAATAAGGCAACAGAGAGTTGGCAAGCCATCTCGGTGAGACCGATTTGCAAACTCGGTGAGACCGAAGTAAATGCAAACGATTACAGAGAGTTGGCAAGGCCATCTTGGTGGGACCGAGATCCATTTCGGTGGATCCGATTTGTTAGGGTTTGGCAGTGGCTATGTCTTGGATGAACTCGGTGGGGCCAGATTGGAAATTTCGGTGGGGCCGAGTTGGACTTTGGGTTTAGGACATATTTGGGTAGAGATAGTGGTTGAGGGTTTAGGAATACTGTCACTAAGCACTTGAGCAAAAAGACCATTAAGCAACACCTCATCCCCTTTTAATAGTATTGGCTTTCCTATGGACTCAATGTGATCTTGGATCACTAAACCAAAAATGTAGAGTCTTGAGATTTTGCCAATCCTTGTCCTTAGCATTTTGAGGGGGGCACTTCTCTAGTCCATGCCATGCCAATCATTGAACATCCTGAAATCTTAATCTTGAATGGACATTAGTTCAATGAGATATATGTTGTTATGAATTACCAAAACCACCAAGGGAGCAAATGTGCTTTCAATGGTGCTGGCAAGAAAATGGAAGAAGTGTTTATCGAAAGTAGATTACCTGGTTGTTCTTGTTGAGGAGGCTCAGTTTCTCCTCCGGCAACATTAGTTGCCGTCGCTTGGTTACCGGCAACATCAGTTGCCGGCATGTCCTCGGAGTGGACAGGTTCCTCCACGGTAGTCCTCTCTGGCAACCCACACTCCGGAGGGATTGATGTTGAAGGTGCAACCAAGAGGTCCGCTTCTCGGCGCTCCTCTGCGCGGTAACCACCTTACGTCTCCATGTCAGCATCGGCGGAGGCACTTACCGGTGGCACGTGGCTAGCCTCTTCTCACCGGGGGCTGATCACCACTACTTCAGGAGAGGCTGAGCTCTGCCCAACATTCATTGCTGGCTCGCCTTCTTCGGTAGTCCTTGCCCCCTTCTGGGTTTGGTGCGCCAAAGGCGCCTCGTCCCTGCAAGAACAAAATCAAGTAAGCCATCAGATCAGTAATGGTAGATGGCTTACAGAAATAACGAGTCGGGGGTAAGGCAAGCACTTACTCTTCCTCGTCGTCATGAGATAGACGTGAGAGATCCCAGTACGCCTGGCTTCCGGACTCGGGGGCTGGGGCTGGAGGCGAAGAAGACCTGGCGTGCTTCGCTGCCGAGGAGGCCGAGGGCTGGGAAGTTCCCACTTTTCTACCATTGGCAGAGCTTGTCGCCGGGAAGATGGACGTGGAGGTTGTTGCCGCTGAGAAGCTTGCCGTCTGGAAGACTGTTGCCTGGCAGATTGCTGCCGGGGAGCCTTGACAGTTGTTTCCGTGCCGATAGGCATGCTGCTTGCCGGCTCGGGGCATGTCGATTTCTTCTTAGCTGGCCTTTTTGAAGTGGTGGACCTCGTCCGGGCAGGAGGAGCAGGGGGCTCTGTAAGTGCATCAAGTGCCCCCTTAGTGGTTTTGGAGTATTGAAGACAAATAGGTTAAGGGACTAATGTGTTTGTGAGTGTACACAGGTGAAATTTTCCCTGAAGACTTGGTTTAACCCACGGAAGTCGACCCCTAAAAATGTATTTCTTCAAATGAAGAATTTGGTGCGGCCTTTGAAGAAATTGATGTGAAGATTTTGAAGCTTGAAGACTTTGTTTTCATAGTTTCTTTTTCTTCTTATTTGAGTCATAGGAAACACAGTACTGTTAAAGGGGGTCTAGGTGAAACATTTATCATACTTCAAAGCGATGCTCAAACCTATACACACTACTACCGCTTCGAGTGAAGCCTTTGGAAATTTCCGGAACAGCTGACGAATTTGCCAGCGACAGTGACGCAGTTCATCTGGTCGCTGACGAATTTGGTCAGGCCGAGGAGTTAGGATTTCGCCAGTGCGATCCGCCTATCGTGAGGAAATTGAGTGTTCCAATTTCCAACCATTTCTGCGCCGCGTGCCAGCTGTCGAGTGGATCCTTATCCTGACAACGATCATGTCTGAGAAGGGCATTTAGGACAATTCATGTTGGGTTGCCCCTGGCTATAAATAGCCACCCCCACAACCACTAGTTGGTTGGCTGCTCTAGAGAGAGATTGACACTTGTCATTTGAGAGCAACCCTTCCTCTGACGACTTTGTGAGAACCCAAGTGAGGAAAAAACCCAACCAGAGCCAAAGTGACTGAGCATCACTAAAGAAGTTGATCTGTGTGATCCGACGCTTGTTACCTTTGAAGATTGTCATTCTTCCAGACGGTTAGGCGTCATGTTCTGAGCACCCAAGAGTAATTGTGGCATGTCGGTGAACAAGTCTGTGAAGGTTTTGGAAGTCTACCTTGAAGACTTACCATGAGTGATTGGGCAAGGTCTTAGTGACCTTAGCTCAAGAGGAATACGGTGAGGACTAAGTGTCCTCCGAGGTAAAACTCAGCCTCCTCAACCAGACGTACAGTTGATACAGCAACTGGAACTGCTCTACCAAATCGATGTGTCTTCACCAAGCCTACCTGGATTCAAATTCCTCACCCTTTACCTTTACGCAATTCCGCTGCTGAAGAATTTGTGTTTTACATTTCTGAAGAATTTGAACTGAAGACTTTCATCATGCTGTTTTTCATTTCTTCAGTTCATCTTCCTCATGCATGTGTGCCTGTATGATTACATGTTCTTCACTTGTTTGTATTTCATATACATGCTACCTGTATTCGTGTCGATCTAGTTTCACCTTTGTTTCTATTTCGTCACTCTGATTTTCGTCAAAATCTTTGGAGTTTGATGAATTTCTAAAAATCTCCCATTCACCCCACCTCTGGGAGTAAACCTGCGCTTTCAATTGGTATCAGAGCAAGGTACTCCCTTGTTCTGTGTGATTTTGGTTTAACCACCTGGAGTTTAGTCATGTCGATCGCAGGACTGATCAAGGTATCCGCTGCATGCCCCATCTTCGATGGCACGAACTATCCATACTGCAAGGTCATGATGCAAAAGCGTCTCTTGGCCATGGACAGTGAACAGTGGATTGTCACTGAACTGGGATTGACCGACCTCTGCAAGATGGCGAATGCTGATGACATTCGCAAGTACACTCAGCTCGATGCTCAGGCCAAATACTTCATCTGTTCTCGACTGACCAAGGATGAGTTTACTCGCATCTATCATCTGGGCAATGCAAATCTCATTTGGGACAAGATCTCTGACGTCTATGAAGGGGCATACAGACGTGGCGATCCCTGGCTTGTGGAATTCCCTCAAATCTCGGGAACCAGATCCTGCCTCAACTTTGTCTGCTGTTTGTCTTATGGCAAGAGGCACCAAGGTACTCCAAAGACCTTCATCTTCCTCTAGTGAAGGTGAATCTAATGAAAACATGACCCCCATTTATTCCAAGCTTGCTAACATTGCTACTCGACAACAAAATGCCATGGAAAGAATTCAAAATCTGCTAGACAAAAGCGATGATTTGTTGAATGATGAAATGGAACGTTCTCAGACCTTGACTGAAGATCTCAAATGTCTTCAGTCAAAGTATGATGAACTTGAAAGTTGTCATGTGGCCCTCTCAGCCAAACACGAGAAGCTGTCCTATGAATTTCTTCAAAGGAAGCAAGATCTCGAGAAGCTGAGAGCATCTCATGATGATCTTAAAAAAGAAAATGATTCACTCCTCGCTCAACAGATCAGTACCGCCCAGGAAGAGTTTGTTGCACCATGCTTAAAATGTCTTGAACGTGATAATGCAAATTCTTCAGTAGAATGTTCAAATGCTTCAGTACTTTCAATTGCTTCAACTGCTTCCATGGCCACTAACCCCTCATCTAAGGATACCACCAGTGATACTAACGAAAATGCAGGGTTGAAGGAATTGTATGTCACTGGCATGTACAAAAGCCTCAAAGGGCATCAAACCCTTTGTGATGTGCTCAAAAACAGATTCTGAACAGGAACCCTAGGAAAGAGGGTACTGCTTTTGAGAGAAAGCTTAATGCTGATGGTTCTTATTGGAAACCTGAGCAGTATCCCAAAACCACATGGGTTGCTGCAAAGGGACCACCAATAGACCCATCTACTTTATCTGGATATACTTGTGATACTTCATATGCTTCAGATGAGTCATTTGACTCCAACTACAAACTGTTCAAAAATCATAATGGTGAAGTATTTGCCAGATTTGTTCGTACTAACTGCAGGAACGGTCCACCTGTGAAGAAAATTTGGGTTCCCAAAAGCCTTCTGAAAAATCTTCAGGTGAATGTCATTATGACACCACCGATGAAGAAGAAACTTCCCAGGCCAAATTCTTCACAGGGATCAAAGTCGTCAAATGGACGCAGACCTACTTATGGTCATGCTAATGCCTCTGTTTCACAGGGAAACAAACAACGATCTGATGAATATGAGCATTATTGTTCGAACCACTATGTCCACAAAACTTTGAAGAATTTCTCTGCTTACTCATTCAATTACTATAATCCTCCTGTGAAGAGAAATGCATATTCCTCAATGCCTAAGTTCTCCATTAATGCACTTCGTTACATTGCTTCTCAGCCGCCCATTCAGATGTGGGTGGTTAAGAAGAAGAACTAATCTCTTCTGTAGGGTCAGGTCTTCAGACAACAAAAATGTCTGATGAATTTGTTGAAGACCTGACAAAATGCCTGTTGGGATGCAGGCTAATCATGATGAAATGAATCATTCATTTCACACATCCCTTATGCTGCTAGTTACTATTCATTGATAAAAATTTCTGACGAAATTGATCATCATATTCTTCATTTGAAGTATATGAATTTGTAAGACAGACTAATGCTTCTACAGGATGACACACCCAAAGCCACTGAATGGGTCCTGGATAGTGGCTGCACAAATCATAAGACTGGTGATAGGAATTTGCTCACTGATGCTCCCCTTACTCCGTCTCATTTGAAGCATATCAGATATGCCGACAAAGGAAAAAAGCAAGGTATTGGGTCTAGGTAAGGTTGCTATCTCGAAGGATCGACACATGGAAAAGGTGATGCTTGTCAAGTCCCTTGGATACAACCTCATGCCCGTCTCAATGCTTTGTGATCTTGATATGATTGTCATCTTTAGCAAATATAGATGTATTGTGCTATCGGAATCTGACAAATCCAAAGTCTTCGAAGGCTTTAGGAGAGGTGATTTGTACATTGTAGATTTCTCCCTAGGTCCTCAGCCTGCCACGTGTCTACTGGCAAAAGCTTCAGAGTGCTGGCTATGGCATCGACGTCTTGGACACACTGGCATGAGGAATCTGAGCACACTCGTTAAGAAGAAGCACATCATTGGCGTTGAAGGCGTCAAATTCGTCAAAGATCATCTGTGTGGTGCTTGTGAGTCTGAAAAGATGACCAGATCCAAGCATGCGGCTAAGACAATCATGACCACTACTCGTCCCTTTGAATTACTTCATATGGATTTGTTTGGTCCTACCCATTATGCCACACTAACCAATGCAGCATCTCTCTATGGATTCCTCGTAGTTGACGACTACTCTCGTTACACCTGGGTGCACATCATTTCCTTCAAGACTGAAGTGCAGGATGTCTTCAGACGATTCTCCAATCGGGCCATGACGAATTATGGTCTCAAGATCAAGCACATCAGGAGCGACAACGGCACCGAGTTCAAGAACACAGGCCTTGATGACTATCTTAATGAACTTGGTATCACTCATGAGCTGTCCGCTCCCTACACACCTCAGCAGAATGGAGTCGTGGAGCGCAAGAACAGGACACTCATCGAGATGGCTCGCACTATGCTTGATGAATACAAGACACCTTGTCGATGGTGGCCTAAAGCAATTGATACTGCTTGTCACATTATCAACCAGGTATATCTACACAAATTCCTCAAGAAGACCTCATATGAGCTCCTCACTGACAAGAAACCCAATGTGAGTTATTTCAAAGTCTTCGGTGCTAAATGCTGGATTAGAGATCCTCATCACAGTTCTAAATTTGCGCCCAAAGCACATGAGGGTTTTATGCTTGGTTACGGAAAGGACTCGCACACCTACAGAGTCTTCAACACCTATCACAACAAGGTTGTTGAAACTGTAGATGTGCGGTTCGATGAAACTAATGGCTCGCAAAGAGAGCACCTGCCTCTTGTGCTAGATGAAATGCCTCCTGAGGAAGCTATCAAGCTTATGGGCACCGGTGAAATTGTGCCCAGTGAAGAAATAGCTGATGAAGAAGTAGTGATCCATCGTCGTGAAGAAACTGCAGATCCTGAAGAAAATGATGCTGAGGATTCTGCACAGCAACAACAACAGCAAGGCCCTCGTCTAGTACATCCACGAGTGGTGAATGAAGTGCAGATTGAGAAGATCCTCGACAACATCAATGCACCTGGTCCCCTCACTCTTGCTCAAGAGCCTCACATTTAGCTAACTTTTGTGGGCATTACGCGTTCGTTTCTATTTCAGAGCCCACCAAAGTTGATGAAGCATTTCTGGAACCTGAATGGATTCAAGCAATGCAAGAGGAATTGCATCAATTCGAGCTCAACAATGTGTGGGAGCATGTCAAGCGTCCCGATCCTCGCAAGTACAATGTCATCGGCACCAAATGGATCTACCACAACAAACAAGACGAAAATGGCCAAGTGGTGAGGAATAAGGCCCGACTTGTAGCTCAAGGCTACACACAGGTTGAGGGTATTGATTTCGATGAAACATTTGCACCTGTTGCTAGGCTTGAAGCCATTCGTATACTGCTTGCATATGCTAACCATCATGATATCCTCTTATATCAAATGGATGTGAAAAGTGCATTCCTCAATGGTAAGCTTGAGGAAGAAGTATATGTTGCTCAACCACCAGGTTTTGAGGACCCAAAGCATCCGGACAAAGTCTTCAGACTCAACAAGGCTCTCTATGGCCTCAAGCAAGCCCCAAGGGCTTGGTATGATACACTGAAGGAGTTCCTGAAGAAAAAGGGTTTCAAACCCGGTTCACTTGACCCTACCCTTTTCACTAGATCTTATGATGGTGAACTATTCATATGCCAAATATATGTTGATGATATTATCTTTGGTTGCACTAACAAGCGATATAGTGATGAATTTGCATATATGATGCGTGAAGAATATCAGATGTCTATGATGGGGGAGTTGAAATTCTTCCTCGGGCTTCAAATTCGTCAACAACCCAATGTCATCTTCATTTCTCAGGAGAAATATCTCAAAGATTGCCTGAAGAAATTCGGCATGCAAGACTGCAAAGGCCTCAAGATACCAATGCCAACCAATGGTCAACTCTGCACTGACGAAAATGGTAAAGATTTCGATCAGAACACTGGTACAGCGAGCAGCTATACAAACGGTTTTTAACCCCTTTCCGCGACGCAGTTTTAAACCATCGCCTTGCCTGTGTGTGCGATAGGGGGGTCCTTCCCACACAACCCAGAAACCATCGGGGATAGGTCCTCCGGTCATGCACGCAGGGCAAAAAGAGCTCGTGTGCGATCGGGCGAGCCATCGCAGACAATTATACTGGCCCAAGCGTTTCTGTTCGTATGTTCATCCCACACAGTGAATCTCAGAAAAATGTTTCCGTTCATATGAACATCACACACAATTTTTATGTGGAAACGTTTGTGCAAGGTGGCCTAACGCAAACATTTGTCGGGTGGAAGGCTGATACATCTCCAACGTATCTATAATTTATGAAGTATGCATGCCATGTTTATTATAGTTTTGTATGATTTTGGTGCACTTTTATATGGCTTTTATATGATTTTCATGGACTAACATATTGACCTAGTGCCCAGTGCTAGTTGCTGTTTTCTGCTTGTTTTTGGTTTTCCAGAAAATCCATATCAAATGAAGTCCAAATGCAGCGAAACTTTTTGACGATTTTTTCTGGAACATAAGAGACACTAGAAGCTTCGGGAGGAGGGCAGAAGACCCACAGGGGCTCCACGAGCCACCAGGGCGCGCCACCCATCCCCAGGCGCGCCCTGGTGCCTCGTGGGCCCCCTGTGGCCCTTCTTCACATGATTCCAACACCAAAAAATCATATATATTGAGAAACCCCCGAAAGTTAACCTAGATGAGTTTTTACGCCGCCGCAAGCCTCTGTACCTTCACGATCTCATCTACAGCCCTTTTTCGGCACCCTGCCGGAGGGGGGAAGGCATCATCGGAGGCCATCTTCATCATCCCGGCGGTCTCCATGATGAGGAAGGAGTGGTTCACCCTCGGGGCTGAGGGTTTGTACCAGTAGCTATGTGTTTGATCTCTCTCTCTCTCTCGTGTTTTTGAGATGGCACGATCTTGATGTATCGCGAGCTTTGTTGATATAGATGAATCATATGGAGCTTTCCCCTCTCTATCTTGTGATGAATTGAGTTTTCCCTTTGAAGTTTTCTTATCGGATTGAGTCTTTAAGGATTTGAGAACACTTGATGTATGTCTTGCATATGGATATCTGTGGTGACAATGGGATATTCACTTGAGTCACTGGATGTATGTTTTGGTGATCAACTTGCGGGTTCCGTGACCTTGGGGATTTATGCATAAGAGTTGGCACACGTTTTCGTCTTGACTTTCCGGTAGAAACTTTGGGGCACTCTTTGAAGTTCTTTGTGTTGGTTTGAATAGATGAATCTGAGATTGTGTGATGCATATCATATAATCAAACCCGTGGGTACTCGTGGTGACATTGGAGTGCCTAGTTGACATTAGGGTTTTGGTTGATGTGTATCTTAAGGTGTTATTCTAGTACGAACTCTAGGGCTGTTCGTGACAATTAATGGGGATGGCTCATAAGATTGATCGGGAAGGATAACTTTGAGGTGGTTTCATACCCTACAACAATTTCTTCGTTTGTTCTCCGCTATTTGTGACTTTGGAGTGAACTCTTTGTCGCACGTGAGGGATTTACATATGATTCAACTATGTCAACAATGTTGGGAGATCGCACTAGTGAAAGTATGAACCCTAGGCCTTGTTTCTAAGCATTGCAATACCGTTTTTATGCCCGTTTACTTTTCGTTACCTTGCTGTTTTTATATTTTCAGATTACAAAAACATATATCTACTATCCATACTACACTTTTATCACCATCTCTTCGCCGAACTAGTGTACCTATACAATTTACCATTGTATTGGGTGTGTTGGGGACACAAGAGATTTCTTGTATTTGGTTGCAGGGTTGCTTGAGAGATACCATCTTCAACCTATGCCTCCCACGGATTGATAAACCTTAGGTCATCCACTTGAGGGAAAACTGCTACTGTCCTACAAACCTCTGCGCTTGGAGGCCCAACACGAGTCTACAAGAACAAGTTGTGTAGTAGACATCAAGTTCTTTTCTGGCGCTGTTGCCGAGGAGGTGAGTGCTTGAAGGTATATCTTTAGATCTTGCAATCGAATCTTTTAGTTTCTTGTTTATCACTAGTTTGGTTCATCTAAGAAAACTACAAAAAAATGGAATTGAGGTTGCCTCATATTATTCGTCTTTATCATGTCTTTCTTGAAAATGATGGATCGGAAAATTGTGCTCAATTGATAGAAGAAGAATTCAATAAAATGTTTGGCATAAAATATTTGAATGATGAGCATGATTGCAATGTTGTTAGTATGAATTCTTTGAATATCCATGATGTTAATGATATGCAAAGCTACAAGCTTGGGGATGCTACATTTGATGAAGATGATATTTTTAGTCCCCCAAGTTTTGATGAGAAAATTTATTATGATGAAAGCATGCCTCCTATTTATGATGATTATATTGATAAAAGTGGATTTGGAGAGGTCACAACTTTATTTAATGATGATTCCACTATTTTGGAAGAGATTTCAATTGATTATGAAAACAAAGTTGCTATCTATGATGATTATTGTGATGACATGTATGCTATAAAGAATATTGATAACCATGAAACTTGTCATCATGATTTTAATTTTCAATTGGATTATGTCAATCAAGTATCTCATGATAGTTATTTCATTGAGTTTGCTCTCACTATTATTGATGAGAACAAATTTGCTTGTGTGGAGAGTAATAAAAATTCTATGCTTATGTATCATGACAAGAATGCTTTGTGTGATGGATATATTGTTGAATTTCTTCATGATGCTACTGAAAATTATTATGAGAGAGGATCATATGCTTGTAGGTGTTGCAATAATACCAAGTTTCCTCTCTATGTGTTGAAAGTTTTGAAGTTATGCTTGTTTTGCCTTCCTATGCTAGTTGATTCTTGCTCCCATAAACTATTTGCTCACAAAATCCCTATGCATAGTAATTGGATTAGGCTTAAATGTGTTTGATATATTTCTCATGATGCTCCCTTTACGTTTCAATTCTTTACTTCTATGTGAGCATCATTCAAAATTATCATGCCTAGCTAAAAGGCTTTAAAGAAAAGCGCTTGTTGGGAGACAACCCAATATGTATCCTTTCTGTTTTAGTGTGTTCACATGATTAAGCTACTGTAGTAATCATGTTTTATATGTTTTCTTTCAATAAAGTGCCAAGTAAAACCTTTGGGATAGTGTGGATACTTGTTGATTCAATTCTGTGCAAAAACAGAAACTTTTGCCTCCAGTGTTTAATTTCCCAGATTTTACTGGAGTGCCAAACAATTCTGAAATTTTTACACAGTATTTATATGCAAATTTTTGACGTTGTCCTAATTTTCAGAATTTTGAGAGTTCCAGAAGTATGGTAGTTGCTCAGATCATTACAGACTGTTCTGTTTTTGACAGATTCTGCTTTCAATGCATAGATTGCTTGTTTTAATGTTTCCATAGCTTATATTATGAGATATAAATTGTGGAAATGATAGAATACAGTAGGCATTATATGGTAATAATTGTGAATCTTGTCTTGGACAGTACCTAAGTGATGGTTTATTCTTTATCATACTAACCGTTCTCACGGAGTTCCGTTAAGTTTTGTGTGATTGAAGTTCAAGTTTTGGGTGAGATATCGATATGAGGAGAATATGGAGCGGCAATACCCTAAGCTTGGGGATTCCCAAGGCACCCCAAGGTAATATTCAAGGAATACCCAAGCAACTAAGCTTGGGGATGCCCCGGAAGGCATCCCCACTTTCGTCTTCAACATTATCGGTAAACTTACTTGGAGCTATATTTTTATTCGTCACATAATATGAGTTTTTCTTGGAGCGTCATTTTATTCTGTTGATATTTGCTTGGTGTTATAAATAATCATGTTTTGTATCTTTTAGTTCAATAAAATGCCAATTATAGCCTTTACCATGCTCAGTTTGCAAGTTCATGTGTTGCTGTTTGAAAACAGAAAGTTTTCTGTTATGTCCAGAATATTCCTGAATAGTCAGAACATGATAAAAATCCGAAATTTTTACATAGTAAGAATGCATGAGTTCTCTGTCACGTGGTAATTTTTCAGAATTTGTGGAGTTAGGCAAGTATGAATTTTAAATCCCCATTTACAGACTGTTCTGTTTTGGCAGATTGCTGTTATGGTTGCATTGTTTGCATATGTTCGCTTGTTTAATGTTTCTATTTGTGGATAGGAGTATTAAATATGCAGAGGTATTTAGTATGCAATGTTTAATTATAATTTTAGTAGTTTTCTACTGTAGAGAATGTTAAGGTTTTGAGTTGATTTATACTAACTTATCTCACGAGTTCTTGTTGAGTTTTGTGTGGATGAAGTTTTTGAAACTTAGGGAAACTATTATATGAGAAGAATTAATGAGACACAAGAGATCAAGCTTGGGGATGCCCAAGGCTAACCAAGTTAATATTCCAAGAAGTATCAAGCATTCAAGCTTGGGGATGCCCCGGTAGGCATCCCATCACTTTTCTTCATCAACTATCGGTTAGTCTCGATTGAACCCAAGTTTTTACTCGTTCACATAATGTGTGCTATACTTGGTTGTGTCTTTGTTTTGCTTTCTGTTTGAATAAAATATCAAGATCTGAAACTTTTTAAATGAGAGAGAGTCCTCACATAGCTACTTAATTGTTTCACTACTCATTGATCTTCGCTTATATATTTTGGAGTAGTTTGTCATTAATTCTCATGCTTCACTTATATCTTTTTGAGAGTTAATAATAGTAATGGTAATTTGCACAAGATATGAATTTGGTCCCAAGATGATGAATATTCAAGAGGGATATAATAAAAACTTTCATATAGATAATTGGATATGATAAGTGTGATTCCTTGCAATGAAAATAATGAAAGAGATCATATGTTAATCTTATGGAAAGTAATGACATTACATAAAGAAAAGTATAAGTGGTAAAATTTATTGGA
Source organism: Elymus sibiricus (assembly GCA_039707655.1). Classification (NCBI taxonomy): domain Eukaryota; kingdom Viridiplantae; phylum Streptophyta; class Magnoliopsida; order Poales; family Poaceae; genus Elymus; species Elymus sibiricus. Next base: position 163,989,828 of record CM077664.1, read on the forward strand.
GGTTAACAAGCATAGCATTAGTCAATGATGCAATTCATTAAAAAGTTAATAAGGGAAGAGAAGATTCGCATGCAAATATACTATCTTGGACATCTTTTATGATTGTGAGCCCCCATTAAGTATTTTATGTCAAAATGTTGATGTTGGACAAGGAAGACAACGTAATGAATTATGTTTGTTCATATTCACAAAGAAGTTATATTTTTATAGATCCTCCAACATGTGGTGCTTGCCCAATATCTTTGCTAGCCAAAAATCCGCACCAAGTAGAGTTACTACTTGTGCATCCAAAACCCTTAAACCCAGTTTCTTCTCATGAGTGTCCACCATATCTACCTATGGATTGAATAAGATCCTTCAAGTAAGTTGTCATCGGTGCAAAAAGCAATAAAAATTTCCTCTAAATATGTCTGAACTTTTATTGTAAGGGAAATAAGCGTTGTACGAACTTGTGATGGTAAAGATATAAAAGCGACGGACTGCATAATAAAGGTTGCTATCACAAGGGGCAATATAACGTGATGTTCCTTTGCATTAAGGGCTTGTGCATCCAAAAATAAAAAGCGCATGACAACCTCTGCTTCCCTCTGCGAAGGGCCTATCTTTTACTTTTATGCATTTACTTTTATGTATTTTTTTTATGCAAGAGTCAATAGTGTTCTCCTCTACTTTTTTTTCTCTTTTGCAAGCATCATGTGGTGGGGAAAGATCTAGGCACATATATCCAGTTGGATATGAGTGATCATGAGTTATTATTGTTGACATCACCCTTGAGGTGAATAAGTTGGGAGGCGAAATCACAAGCCCCTATCTTTCTATGTGTCCGGCTGAAACTTTTGCTCCATATATATGTCGTGAGTGTTTAGCAATCATAGAAGACTAAATGATGGTTGAGTATGTGGACTTGCTACAAAGCTCCTACATGAGACCCTTCCTGAAAATATGATGAATTGCAATTGCATTGTTGACTAGAATAGTTTGTTAGTTTCCAAGAAAGTTTATGCCTTATACTTCATTGTTGTGATGAATTGTTACTTGCTCATGAGAAGTTTTATGATAATAAATATTGCTGTTATAATAATGATCTTGCTTTGAATCATTCAAGTCCAATGTCTATGCTATAAAAGAAAAGAATATATGATAATTATGATAGGTAGCATTCCACATCAAAATTTCTGTTTTTAATTGCTACTTTATCATGATGACTTTTATGAGAAAAAGTTGCTATTATGATGCTAGGAAAAGTGATTGAAATTATTATTGATCAAACTTATGCACTACGCAAGCATTCACACTTCATAAATTATTTGTTTTATCATTTACCTACTCGAGGACGAGCAGGAATTAAGCTTGGGGATGCTGATACGTCTCCAATGTATCTATAATTTGTGAAGTATTCATGCCATGTTTATTATATTTTTGTATGATTTTGGTGCACTTTTATATGGCTTTTATATGATTTTCATGGACTAACATATTGACCTAGTGCCCAGTGCCAGTTGTTGTTTTCTGCTTGTTTTTGGTTTTCCAGAAAATCCATATCAAATGAAGTCCAAATGCAGCGAAACTTTTTGACGATTTTTTCTGGAACATAAGAGACACTAGAAGCTTCGGGAGGAGGCCAGAAGACCCACAGGGGCTCCACGAACCACCAGGGCGCGCCACCCCCCTAGGCGCGCCTTGGTGCCTCGTGGGCCCCCTGTGGCCCTTCTTCGCGTGATTCCAACGCCAAAAAATCATATATATTCATAAACCCCCGGAAGTTAACCTAGATGAGTTTTTACGCAGTCGCAAGCCTCTGTACCTCCACGATCTCATCTACAGCCCTTTTTCTGCACCCTGCCGGAGGGGGAAAGGCATCATCGGAGGCCATCTTCATCATCCTGGCGGTCTCCAAGACGAGGAGGGAGTAGTTCACCCTCGGGGCTGAGGGTTTGTACCAGTAGCTATGTGTTTGATCTCTCTCTCTCTCTCTCTCTCTCTCTCTCTCGTGTTCTTGAGATGGCACGATCCTGATGTATCGCGAGCTTTGTTGATATAGATGAATCATATGGAGTTTTCCCCTCTCTATCTTCTTGTGATGAATTGAGTTTTCCCTTTGAAGTTTTCTTCTCGGATTGAGTCTTTAAGGATTTGAGAACACTTGATGTATGTCTTGCATATGGATATCTGTGGTGACAATGGGATATTCACTTGAGTCACTGGATGTATGTTTTGGTGATTAACTTGCGGGTTCCGTGACCTTGGGGATTTATGCATAAGGGTTGGCACACGTTTTCGTCTTGACTTTCCGGTAGAAACTTTGGGGCACCCTTTGAAGTTCTTTGTGTTGGTTTGAATAGATGAATCTGAGATTGTGTGATGCATATTGTATAATCAAACCCGTGGGTACTCGTGGTGACATTGGAGTGGCTAGGTGACATTAGGGTTTTGGTTGATGTGTATCTTAAGATGTTATTCTAGTACGAACTCTAGGGCTGTTCGTGACAATTAATGGGGATGGCTCATAAGATTGATCGGGAAGGATAACTTTGAGGTGGTTTCGTACGCTACAACAATTTCTTCGTTTGTTCTCCGCTATTTGTGACTTTGGAGTGAACTCTTTTTCGCACGTGAGGGATTTACATATGATTCAACTATGTCAACAATGTTAGGAGATCACACTAGTGAAAGTATGAACCCTAGGCCTTGTTTCTAAGCATTGCAATACCATTTTTATGCCCGTTTACTTTTCGTTACCTTGCTGTTTTTATATTTTCAGATTACAAAAACCTATATCTACTATCCATACTACACTTTTATCACCATCTCTACGCCGAACTAGTGTACCTATACAATTTACCATTGTATTGGGTGTGTTGGGGACACAAGAGATTTCTTGTATTTGGTTGCAGGGTTGCTTGAGAGATACCATCTTCAACCTACGCCTCCCACGGATTGATAAACCTTAGGTCATCAACTTGAGGGAAAACTGCTACTGTCCTACAAACCTCTGCGCTTGGAGGCCCAACACGAGTCTACAAGAACAAGTTGTGTAGTAGACATCAAAGGCGTGTGTGATTGTTCATTTATCCAACACGGCTACTTTCTAGAAATTGTGTGCGTTGTTTGAGGTCATCGCCCACGGTGTTGTCTGAGAAACCGTCTGCAATTTATAAAACCCAATAAGCATGCTAATTGGTCTATTATTGATAATGCATTTAGTAATCAAATTGACATTTCATATCAAAAACACCATATGTTTCATAGCCGTATTACAGCAACCAGGATTTCATAGCTGAATTACATCAGAGTACAACATCACATAGCTTCATCACTCAGTTACACCATATAGGCATATAGCTAGCTACGCAATTACACAACAGCACAAAGTTTCACATGCAACATCTAAAACCTTTGGAAAGTAGCATCATATACAGTATATAGAGAGATGAATCTCATCCAAAAAACTGCTGAATCTGAAGTCGAATATTGAGCCTTCAATGATGTTGAATGTCCTTGCAACTTTACGTGAGTGGCTGCGGATGATTGCCCGCCAAACCTTCGTCCTCTTGAGGGAGACTTCAATATTGTAGCGTGGGTGTTAAATGAGTACCTTCCTCGCCTCTTGACCATGGAGGTGGTTTGAGAGGTAATCATCGGTGAACTGCTTTGGAAAGGACTGAAAACAAACATATGCATAAATATCTGTTCTAAACTTTGAAATGGCGCATAGGAAACAACACAAGGTAAAAGAGTTAGTACCATCCTATAGTTGACTGATGTCTTCTTCATTGTGCAAACAAAGATCTTTTTGTTATTCAATTCTAGTTTCTTTATCCTAACAATCTTTCTTAGTTTCTTGACTTAACTGATATTCATGTCCATCTCATTTCCCCATATGCAAAATGGATCGAATAGTGGGTCTAAACCTCTGACAGCAGGACCTACATGTGCAAGACCAAATTGTTAAAATCCGAAATATTAGAATGGTTCTTGCAATTGCACAATAATGTGCTATTAGCCAAAGGACCATACATGTGCAAACCTCGATGGTAAACCTCAGTGCCTCCCATTGTTTCCCTGCAACACATATAAGGCAGATATTGATCAGTTTAAGTGAGAGTTGGCATACTATCAGTAGAATATATTAATGAAAACTTGTACCCACAACAAATGAACATCACACTGCAGAATTGTACCAAAAAGTTAACTGGACACCACAACAAATGAAGCAAGCAGTTAACTGAGAACCACATTGCAGAATAGAACATATACTAGAAGATCATACAGTTAACCAAGCCTAGGGTGCTTAAGAACTACTAGGAAATATAGCATTAGTGTATGTTTCTCATGTATAGAGTACATCCAAATTTGATTTTATTCCTCACATGCATAACAATAAAAAAATTGTACCCACAGGAATTGAAAATCACATTTCAGAATTGAACCAAACAGTTAACTGAACGTCACCACAAATGAACCAAATTGTTAACTGAACATCACATTTCAGAAGATCACATTGCATATTAACATAACAGAGGACAATTCACTAGAAGGCACCGGAGGCGGCCTTTAGAAAACACCACGAACTGTCGTTTAAAGCAGCCAACCGCGTGGCGGCGTCCGTGCGCGAGGGGTCGACGGTGGCCTCGACGGCGAGGTGCTCCTCCAAGATCTGGCGGTCATCGCGACCTCATCCACGCATGCGGCCGCGATTTGCTTCACCGGTGCCAGATGCTCCTTGAGCTCCTGGCTATAATGCGTGAACCATGGCTATGGGCGGTGCTTATTTGGAGGATGGGGCAGTGATTTGGGTGGAAGATGTCGCGCCAGCGGTCGAGGCTTATGGGATGGAGAAGGAGGAGGAGGATGGGGGTGGGGTGTGGATTACCTTACTATATGGACGAGGCTGCATAGTTGGAAGGAGCGCCGCCGGCAAGGAGGCGGCACTGCAAAGCAAGCAGTGAAGGTTTGAACTTGGAAAGGAAGGAGGAAACAGTGGAAATGTGGCTTTTGGTGGGGATGAGGGGGCGGGGACCTAGATATTTCTGCGGTTGCCGAAAATTTAGGAACGTTGCAGCGAAAAACTGGCGCGCAAGTGTGGTTGACGCGTGGCCGGTGGACTGTAGCCGACGAACCTTCCTGCGTAAGCCATACATTAGGGGGCCCCAAGATATTTTATACTGCATCGCACACGATTGTTGCTAACAAACTGTTTGTGGTGAGTTGATTTTTTCATTTTGATTTGAAAGACAAAATGGGGTTACGGCAGGAAAGGTTGCTGTTTGAATTGCTAGAACATTTATCTACAGTGAACATGCAACTATAGGAGTGTCGTGCTAAAATTTGGAATTATTCTAGGTTCGTTTGGCATTTTTTATACATCAATATAGTTTTCTAGGCATTTAATGTGCATAATTCAAATTTGAACTACAGGCACATGCTCCAGTGCACTAAAATGGGTTGAAAAATCGTATATGTGTCCTTGGTTGAATGTTTAGGTCCCATACAAGAAATGGGAGTGAATTTCAAACATCTGGGCGTCGTGGCTCGGCCGAAAATATTGAGAAACTTGGTTTTTAAATTCCAGTAAATCTAAAAATTGCCTAAAAATCACGGAACTTGGCATGGTGTCTTGACATGGCACCAACACACTGTGGTAAAATTTTTGTTCGATTTGAGACAAGTTTTGGTATAGCTTCTTACAAACCGGAGCTTCTCTCAAGAAGGCTCATGGTTCCGATAGTGGATCTGTCACCTTTGTGGACAAAACGACATACGCTGCTTCTTCCTGCCTTGATTTTTTTACAGAGGCAACAAAGACCAATAGGAGTGTCGTGCTAAAATTTAGAATTATTCCGGGTTCGTTTGGCCTTTTTTATACATTTATTGAGTTTCTAGGCATTTCATGTGCACAAATCAAATTTGAACTACATGCACATGCTCCAGTGCACCAAAATGGGTCGAAAAATCGTATATGTGTCCTTGGGTGAATGTTTAGGTCCCATACAAGAAATGGGAATGAATTTCAAACATCTGGGCGTCGTGGCTCGGCCGAAAACATTGAGAAACTTGGTTTTTAAATTCTTGTAAATCCAAAAATTGCCTAAAAATCACGGAACTTGGCATGGTGTCTTGACATGGCACCAACATGCTGTGGTAAATTTTTTGTTCAATTTGGGACAAGTTCTGGTATAAGCTTCTTACAAACCGGAACTTCTCTCAAGAAGGCTCATGGTTCCGATAGGGGGGATGTGTCACCTTTGTGGGCGAAACGACATACGCTGCCTCTTCCTGCCTTGATTTTTTTATAGAGGCAACAAAGACCAATAGGACTGTCGTGCTAAAATTTGGAATTATTCTGGGTTTGTTTGGCATTTTTTATACATTAATTGAGTTTTCTAGGCATTTAATGTGCATAATTCAAATTTGAACTACAAGCACATGCTCCAGTGCACCAAAATGGGTTGAAAAATCGTATATGTGTCCTTGGGTGAATGTTTAGGTCCCATGCAAGAAATGGGAATGAATTTCAAACATCTTGGCATCGTGGCTCGGCCGAAAACATTGACAAACTTGGTTTTTAAATTCCTGTAAATCCAAAACTTGCCTGAAAATCATGAAACTTGGCATGTTGCCTTGACATGGCACCAACATGCTGTGGTAAAAAAATGGTCCGATTTTTTGAAGGCGCATATATCAACAACCAACAAAGTCATTTTGGAACAAAGAGCTGCCACGTTACAATCAGAAACACAAGTGCTATTCAAACCGTGGGCATTGCACTAACCATTTACGTGCCGCCACGCGTCCCCATTTTTATTGGCTAGGAGGAGACGTGCGGGGTAGCTATTTAAGTAGACGAGAGGCATGTAGCAGACGGGAGGCATGTAATTGACCTCCATCCGCCATCCACCTCGCTCCCAACTTCTCCATTAATGGCGCACGAGCCCCAGTTTTAATGGCATGGCTAGGCCTCAGTCGACTGAGATTTAAGAGAGAGTAAAGAAAATTTTGCACGGATCTTGACGTAAGATTTCACGGACATAGCATCGACTGAGACTTAGCAAGACTGATATATATGGAGACGATGGCAATGGATAATAATAATTGTCTTACATATTCAGGAAGATAATTAAAGATGCCACATGCGGCAACGCCCGAAAGACAGAAGGGAAAAAGAAGGAAGACACAGACAACGATCTGGGTCGCTGCTCTCTACTTCACCTCGATCTACTATGCCATCTTCATCATTTCGTCCACCTTGATCTCCTTCACACCTTCAATCCGTCGCTTGCGAGCAACCACGGATTCCTCCAGGAGCATGTCACGCTCGATGCAGAGATTAGCATTCTCGTCCATAAGTTTCCTGACCATGACGGCCGTCTTCTCCAACATGGCAGTTGTCTCCTCGTGCTGCTTCGCCCTCAGCAGGTCGCGCTCGGTGCGGAGCCTCACCTTGTCACCCCGTAGTGCCCGGATGACGCCGGTGGATTTATCCAACGTGGCATAGCTCTCCTTCTGTAGCTTCGCCCAGTGGGGGATGTCATCGTCCATCAGCTTATTGAGCATAGCGCACTTGCGCCTGTGAGAGCCCTCGAGTGCCCGCGATAGATCCATCCAGGCCGCCGGAACACGGCAGGACCTCTCTGCTGCTTCTGCGGCACGGTGGGACATCTGTGCCACTTCCGCGGCACGGCCGGACCAATCTGCTGCTTCGGCGGTGTGGTGGGACCTCAGTGCTGCTTCGGCGGCGCGGCGAGACCTCCGTGCTGCTTCGGCGGCGTGGCGGGACCTCTCGACTGATATCGCGGTGAGGCAGGACATCTCTGCTGCTTCGCTCGCCGCTCTGTGGTCATTTCTCGACCAAGAACTCCTCCCACGGGCCATGGCAGATGCAAGGAAGGACGAAGACTTGTTTGTTTGTTGATGAGGAATGTGCAGTCATTTTCTAGTAGGTGGTATTTATAACCTAGTAATAAGTTGCTAAGTGGGAAAACGTTTAGGTTGTCATCGGTGTGAACAGGTTTGCAATTACATATCGGTGTGAATCGGAGTAATTTGGAATGTGACACGAAAGAAGCTCAAAATTATTTGACGGTTCCGGTTTTGAAGTGTGGCACGATTCCTGGATGGTGTAATTAACGTGGGCAAGCGTTCTCGGATGCGTACGTGGCATGTGCACCGCAATCGGCGATGTCACCACACGACTTGTTCCATCAACCGTGTGCGCTTGTTATTACCATCGCGCACAATTCTTTTAATTAGAATGTGTGCCCGTATATCGCAGACTCCTTGATCTGGCTGACCGTTTCTGTTGTGTTGGGTAATCGCAAACAGTTCATCCGAGCGAAACGCATGCCGTATATCGCACACACCTTGATCTGCCAGACCGTTTCTGTTGTGTTGGGTAATAGCAAACAGTTCATCCGAGTGAACTGTATGCCGTGTATCGCACACACCTCGATTTGGCTGACTGTGTTTGTTGTTCTGTCTTATCGCAAATAGTTCGTATGGATCAACTGTATGCCACGTATCGCACACGTGTCTCTAATCTGAATCGTGTTTGTTGTTCTGTCTTATCGCAAACAGTTCGTATGGATCAACTGTATGCCACGTATCGCACACGCATCTCTAATCTGAATCATTTTTGATGTCTCCGGCATCGCAAATAGTTTGTCTTATTGGCGACGGTTTTAGTACGACACCGTTTGAGATTAATGCATCGCACACAGTTTGGTCGCGGGGTCTCTGATTGATGTGGACCTTCCTACAGTAGTGGAAGGTATATCGCTCCATTATTGGTTCGCTGCTTTACCTATGTGCATCTAGGCCAGATTTTATGCTTAGCATTTGCATGTGTGCCCGCTTTCAAGCGTCACCAAAGGAATCACACCATTAGGCTGTGAAGCAAATTCTTCGATATTTAGCTCACACACCAATGCTTGGATTATGGTATCCCAAGGGCTCATCACTTGAACTTGCTGGATTTTCAGATTCTGATTATGCTGGAGATCATGTGGATCGCAAGTCAACATCAGGGACATGCCATTTCCTCGGACAATCTCTTGTATGTTGGTCCTCGAAGAAGCAGAACAACGTCTCACTTTCCACAGCCGAGGCTGAGTACATTGCCGCTGGCGCTTGCTGCTCACAGCTGCTATGGATGAAGCAGACCCTCAAGGATTATGGCGTCAACATGAAGAAAGTGCCACTCTACTGCGACAATGAGAGTGCCATCAAGATCGCTCACAACCCAGTGCAACACTCAAGGACGAAGCACATTCAGATTCGTCACCATTTTCTTCACGATCATGTGCTGAAGGGAGACATCGTCATCAACCACGTGAAGACAGAAGACCAGCTTGCAGATATCTTCACTAAGCCCTAGGATGAGAGAAGGTTTTGCATGTTGCGGTGTGACCTAAACATCCTAGAATCTTCGAATGTCCTTTGAAAAGGACACACATCCTAACGCTTATGCATTCTTGATGACTTTGATGCACAACACACGAAGTAACGTTTTCCTTCAATCAATGAAGACTAACCCTCTAAGTGTGAAGAAATTAATGAAGAATTTGATTTTCAGAACTCTACGACAATTGTGCGCGGTGTCCGAAATCATCAAAATTCTTATACGGTGGGTTACGCCACCACCCTCTTCTTGACGTTCTTCAAATTTGAGTTTTTCGTCATTTGCAATTTCGTCAAACTTTTTCAAATTCATCATTTGAGGTTGTTCTTCATTGCTTGATCTAATTCTTCCTATATATATATATATATATATATATATATATATATATATATATATATATATATATATATATATATATATATATATATATATATATATATATATATATATATATATACAGCCCATCTATTCTGCCAATATTGGCAGAATAGTTATTCTGCCCACATCCGAACTGCACGCTCAACGCGAGGGCACTGCACTTTCTGAAGCAAAGGTACTGCAATACAAACACTAATGAACTTCTCGTCGAAAAAAACTACACGTGGTGTTTTTTCGGTACTGTTTTTGATCCAATTTTTTGACCGTTTGTCGGAACGAGGCATGTAATACGCCGTTGGAAAGCTATGGATTAGGCGCAACTTTGCCATGTTGAAAATTTTTCGAGATTCCTCGCGGTTTAAGAGCAGTTTCAAAAATGATGGGCGCCCAACGAGTGGCAGCAAGCGTATTTTCGCGTTTTTTCACAAACCGCTTGTCGGAATGAAGCAAATGATACACCGTTGGAAAGATATCGTCGAGGCGCAACTTTTTCATATATATTACCTTCTCTAATTCCTTACGGTTTAAGAGCAGTTTCAAATTTACTAAATCGCGAAATTCTGTTTTTCAAATTTTTACAATTTTTCGGTACTGTTTTCACTCCAGTTTTCTAACCGTTTGTCGAAACAAGGCGTGTGATACGCCGTTAGAAAGCTACGGACGAGGCGCAACTTTCATATGTAGAAATGTTTTTGAGATTCCTTACGGTTTTAAATTAATTTTGAAAATGGTGTGGCGGACGACGAGTGGCAGCGGCCGTTTTTCGCGAATTTTTACAAACCGCTGGTCGGAATGATTCAAATGATACGCCGTTGGAAATATATCGACGAGGCGCAAATTTTTCATGTAGAACACTCTCTAATTCCTTACGGTTTAAGAGCCGTTTTGATTTTACCGAAATGCGGACACTCTGTTTTTCGCGACACCAAAATCGACGAGTGAACCGCATCAGACAGAAAACCGCACTGCATCAGACAGAAAACCGCACTGCATCAAACTGACCAGTGAACTTCATGATTTCTTTCGTCTTTTTTGTAAATTTTTTATGAGACACGAAACACCTTGTGGGATGAGTGCAGTGCACATCAAAGGTAAAGTGAACCGCAACAGAAATCGAAGTGGACTGCGTGGCTTTTTTGTCGTTTTCAAAACGCCTTTTTGAAGTTTGCATGGTTGATATTAGTGAACTGCACTATTATTTTTTGTTTTTTCTTCTCATTTTTTTATGAATGCATCTGACTGCTGAGACAAGGCAAGTGTACTGCATCAACGCTTTTCTACAAAGTGAACCACAAAGCACTATCTTCGCCCACGCACCGGACTGCAAGCGCACCACCATGAAACCACATGAATGCAACGCCCGAACTGCAACAAAAGCATACATACAGACATGTACACACCCATCGCACAACAAAATGAGCACTGGAGCTCTCCCAGAAGTGAAGTGCACTTCAAGACTACAAACGAAACAAAATTGTTCTTACAACCGAACTGCATGACTACACACGCTACACTACACAAACAGAACACAAAATTTCCCATGGGGAGAGTAGCATGGGCCACCGGTGATCCACACGCCATGGACTGCACACACGTACGCACAGTACTGCATGGACGCGCCGCGTAGTGCACGAAGGGTAAAAAATGAAACAAACTGCAGAATCACCGAGGCGGTGAAGCCCATGTTCGGATTAACCACACGCAGAGGAACATTGAACTGCATCTGGCGCGCTGCCGAGCTGCATAGAGAAAAAGGCGATGGGGTCAGCGGCGAACGCAGCCGTCCTTCTCTGTGCCGAGAAGTGAACGACAAAAGAGAGATGTTTGTAGAATTGAAACGCATTTGTAGCGCGTGTCGAACTGCACGGGAGCCACGCCCACGAGCTTTGCCAGGGGAGGAGGCTGGCAGAGTCAAGTAGTGGCCGGCAAACCTGCACGAAGATAGGGGCCCCGACCATGGAGCCTGACCACGCCGGGGAGGAGGCAGTTCGCCCGCTGCCTTGCTGCAGTACACATGTGGGAGTCGGGGAGGGGCCTGCGTCCCAGCCGATTTGGACGAGCAGCCGCCAGAGTCGCCGATGGATGCGGCAGGATCCGTGCTCGGCGAACCTCGAATGCGTCGTCCCCGGTGACTACGGGCATGTCGGGGGCTAGATCCGGCAGCTGCAGGGCATGGGTCCCCCGGGGCGGCTGAGATCCGGCTGTCCAGGGAGATGGCATGTGCCATGAGGTGGCCGCAGAGGTGGGATGGGGGAATGGTGGGGCGATCTAGTGGGAGAGGGGAGGCACGATGGCTGGGAGCGAGGGGAGGCGCGGTGGCCGTCGGGCTTGGGTGGGGAGAGTGGCGGCGCGGCGCGACGTTGTGGGGTGGGGGAGGGAGGCACGCCGAGCAGGAGTGAGAGGGGGTGGTGGGGTGGGGCGTCGCGGTGGTCAGGGCTGCCCCCTTGGTCGCCGGCTAGCGGGTAGGTGGTGGTGGGCTGCGTTGTTGGGGGCAGGTGGTGGTGGTGGCCTGGTAGGGTGGGGCGCCGCGGCCGCATGGGCGAGGGAGGTTGTTGGAGGCATGGAGCTCGGGGGAGAGTGGTAGGTCGCCGGGGGCAGGTGGGTGTGTTCGTGGGAGGAGGGTGGGTTTTCATTTTTCTGTTTCTTTCTCTGTTTTCGGGTGTTGGCAGAATAAGGAGAATGTTGGTAGAATAAGGTCTTAAGGGGGTTGGTAGAATAGACCCACCCTATATATATATATATATATATATATATATATATATATATATATATATATATATATAGATAGATAGTTTTTCATGTCCTCAACAGCATTCACATATTGCTAATTCTTCAAGTTGCTTTTTCGTCTATGTGAATGTGATCGGACCCGCTCCCCTCTATGCTAAACTCAAACCACTCTGTTCACAATCTCTTCATATGCGTTCTAATTGACACCGTTCAAAGTCTTCACTGTGTCCTTGTCAGCTGAAGAAATTGCGAACACATTTTAAAACTTTCAATTCCAATTTTTGGCGGTTGCCACAGTAACCTAATCCCGCGCATTCGACGCGTGGATAAGCGCACTCAAAATGCATGTATGATGCATGTCGCTGATATGCGAATCGCCAGGGGCTTATCCGTCCAAAATCTTCGGACCGGCCGGTTTTCACCGCGCCTATATAAAGGCTTGACCCCGTCAACCTTATCCTACTTCATTGTGCCTAAGAAAGATGGTAGTTGGCGTATGTGTTCTGATTGCATCCCCATTAATGCTATCACCGTCAGATACCATCACCCCATTCCATGCCTAGATGACATGCTAGATGAACTTAGTGGAGCCACCATTTTCTCCAAAATTGACCTTAAAAGTGGCTACTATCAAATTCGCATGCAAGAGGGTGATGAATGAAAAACGGCTTTCAAAACCAAATTTGGCCTATATGAATTGTTATTCATGCCTTTCGGCTTATCGCAAGCACCTAGCACATTCATGAGCATGATGCACTATGTTCTTCAAAAACTCATTGGCATTTGTGTTGTGGTCCACTTTGATGATATCCTTGTCTTTAGCAAATCTCTTAAGGAACATGTGCAACAACTTAGAGAAGTCTTGCAAGTTTTGAGAAATGAGCAACTCTCTGCGAACATGGAAAAGTGCACTTTTGGTGTAGACAAGCTCGTTTTCTTGGGATTTGTAGTCTCCTCTAAGGGCGTTGAGGTTGATGAGTCTAAAATTGGCGCAATTAAAACTTGGCCTCAACCAACAAACTTGCAACAAGTTGATACGTCCATTTTGCATCATGTTTTCCTACTGTTACTTATAATGTTTTTGATCAATATTTCACTTTATTATGCAATTCTAATGCCTTTTCTCTCTTAACATGCAAGATTCACATAAAGAGGGAGATTGTCGGCAGCTAGAATTCTGGACCTAAAAAGGCTACAACAGAGATAGCTATTCTGCGGAGCTCCAAATGAACTGAAAATTTACGGAGAATATTTCTGAAATATATAAAAAATACTGGAAGGAAAAAGTACCGGAGACGATCAACCGTGGGCCCACATGGCAGGGGCCGCGCCGTACCCCCTGTGTAACATCCCAAAATTTTAAATTTTGGAATGTTATATTAATTAAGTAATAATGATTGTTTGTGTGATTTGTTGTGTGAAATTGAGTGGAATTTGAAAACTTTTTGAAAGTTAAATGAGAGGAAATAAAATGACTTTCCCAAACTTTCGTTTCTTGCTTTTGGTTCCCATGGAATTCAAAATTCAAATTTAAAACAAATCCAAGAGTGAAGATAACATGACTTCTTCCATTTGAAAAAGGTGTTTTGAAAATATTTGAATTCCATTTGAAAATATTTCAAATCAAAAACTTTATGCCACTCAAGGATTTTCATGAGAGGAGATAATAGGACTTCTCCAAAATATATGAAATAGAGTGGGAAGTGATGAGGACCACTTTTCAAAATTTATTTGAATCCCTTTTTAGAGTTTCCATCTTGAGTTTCAAATTCATTTCCATTTATTCAAATAAAATAAAGATAGAAGGGAATATGACTCCATCAATATCAGAGAGAAAATATGGGAAATGAATTATGAAACCAACAGGGATTTATTTGAAAAATATTTGCGCAGCCATTTCCTGAAAATTATTGAATGTGGCTTTATTGGGTTTTATTAAAAATATTTTTCCTCTGAAAAATATTAATTATGAATGAGGGTAAAATGACTCCCTCCTAAGTAAAAATAGTGGGGATTTATTTTGGAGCCATTTGATAATTTCAAAAAGTCATTTTGAATTGATTTTGATCTCCAGAGTGCTTCTACAATTTTTACAAAGAGTTATGTATTTTAATTTGGCAAAATAAAAAGTTCATAGGGTCATATATAAAGCCAATTATTTATGCGAATTTTTCTAGTATTTTTAGATTTAATTAATTTTTATTTTCCGTGATTTACTTCTCCTGTAAATTAGAAAATAGAAAAAACATCACTGTTTTATAAAAAAAATAGCCCAGCTGCGCCAGGCCGGCGCCAGCCAAACGGCCCACTGGCCATTTCGCCCCATAGCCGCGCGAGCACCAGAGCGCTATGGCTCGGTCGCCCGCTCCCTCTCACTCTCGCCCTCAGCCACTGACAGGCGGGCCCCGCTCTTCTTCTTCTTCCTCACGCCAGAGGAGTCCTGCCCGAGCACGCCCGAGCGCCGCGCCGTTCAAACTCTCACCCTAGCCTATCTCTGGCCTTTCTCCTTGCCCACGAACATGCCCTATAAATACCCAGCCCCGTCCTCTCTCGTTTTTCCCAAAACCCCGAACCCGAAGCCACCTCTAGCGCCCGCACCCGTCGTCCCAATCTCACCGGCCGCCGCAACTTCGTCGGACGGTTCTGACGCCGGTAAGCCACTTCGGCCTCCCAAACTTCGTCTTCAGGCTTCCCTCTTGCTTGCACGTGGTTTTGACAAGTTTGTGCCCTACCTCTTCCACCACAGCATCGAGCCCAAGCTCGACCGAACGTCGCCGGAGCGCGCGGTTCACCCGAGCTTCGCCGAGCTCGCCCCGCTCGTTCCCGTCGTCCCCGATCACCACTGAACCCACCCCTGGAACCCCCAAGCTCCGCCGCATCCAACGAATCCCACAACAGTCACCGGAGATCACCGGAGCAGCCTCGCCGTCAACGCCTGAGCATCCCGCCGTCGTCTTCTTCGTCCCGCCGCCGCGGTGAGTCCACGACCATTCGATGGTAAACGTAGGGCCGAGATTATATCTGTGTAGTTTTTTTAGATCAAATCGTTTTCTTCTAAGTTCCGGTCGTCCGTCGCCGAAGCCTCGTAGTGAACACCACCGCAGCCGTTCGATCGGTATCCGACTGTTTGGATCAGATCTGTTATTTTTGTTTTGCTCGCCGAACCGTCTCAATTAAGCATCGGCCATCCGCCTGCAGCAGACAACCGCAGCCACTCATAGAGCACCACATGGCACCTCTGCCACGGTTGGCCGAAACTTAGTATTTTCAATTTTAGATTTCAATCCAATTTTTTTCTTTTATCATATCTTTAGATCTATAACTCCAAATTTAGTGATTCTTTTTCCTACTAGTTCATAAAAATCCCATCTATCCAGAGAACCAAGCTAATTTTTTTTTGAACCATTTAAATTTGAATTTTACCAAATTTGCTTTAAACCCTAAATTGCTAATAACTTTTAATTAAAAATAGGTTTTTGATTAATTCTTTTTGCTACTGATTTCTAGATGTTAGATCTATCCAGTGGACTAATAAAAATAATTATGTTTATATTGAAAAATTGAATCTGATCAGATTTGAGATCTATCTTAATTAGGCCATAACTTTTGTATTATAAAACCTTTTTACTTGATTCTGTTTGCTAATTAAAACTAATAGCAAATACTTTCAGTTAAACTAAAGTTTTATAATATTTTCTTCTGTCAAAAATATGTTTCTGTCCATAAAACTTTGTTTGATTCTTTTGGAGTTTCATGAGTCTTTTATTTGTTTTCCCTTTGATCTTTGGGTGATTGCTTAAGTGTGGTCATAATTGCTTGCTTACGATAGATTGATCGGAGTGTGACGAGTAGAACTATCATGATTTTGAGTGCGAAGAATCTTCATCAATAGTACAAGGCAAGTTACATCTTGATCATGCTTCTTTATACCTATGTTTTCTATATGCATTAGTCCTTTTGATGTAGGATTGCATGAATATATAAATTGGCTATATTATTATAAACCCAGTAGTTCATTGAGGTAGGTCTAAGCCTTTACTCCATTGTCGCCAATGTTGTAGGAGTTTTTGCTACGCTTATGTAGACGGGGATTGGTACGTGTGATTCATGCAAGTTGCGAGAGATATAATAATTTTGGGTAACCTTAAGGTGGCAACATTAACACACATCTGGGTGGAATGGTAGGGGCACCCTGGAGTAACCAGTGGACTAGCCCGAGCACCTGGAGTAACCAGTGCTTGCCCAAGGAGATCCCGGAGGACCCGTGAGATCACCCTATGGAATGCCACCCAGGCTCAAAGAGATTTAACAATTTATCATGACTAGAAGCTTACCTGCGCAGCCACAAGCTAATATGGGCTCTGGCTTAGTTGAGTACGTTGCGTGACCTCTTTTTGGGTAGGCTAGCAGATGTAGTTATATATATGTAGGTGTACCGGTCTACCCATGGTTAAGGGTAAATGCTTCTGAAAGACTTTGCCTCGAACTTCCGGTTCTCAAACAGCAGGCAGTGCGAGGACTACAAATGAGGTGATCGAGTCTTGTGGGGAAAAGTGCTCAAGCCTCTGTAGAGTGTAAAACTAATCGATTAGCTGTGTCCCCGGTTATGGACAACTTGAGCATCTAGAATTGGGAATTTGAGCGATCTCATCACATTTAACTTATTTAATGGGTTTTAATCAACTTGGGTATAGATTGAGTGGAGAAACCATCTCAATCATATTATGATAAGCTTTGTAGTAACAATTTGATATTCTTTTGATGATAGGGAAAAATCAGCTTTATGCAAATTAAACTTAGAGCCTTCCACCAGCCATACTGCATGTAGAAGTAGGAATTTATACATCTCTTATGGTGTGACTTGCCAGTACATTCAACATACTGACCTACACGGCTGCAACGTCTCATGTTGCAGGAATTATACGACGAGTAAGTGATACGATAGGGTTACGTTGTCTACACTCAACTTTGCCGTTGGTGTTGATGGGACTCCACAACCTTTGATGTTATATCCGCTGTATGGACTAAGGTAATAGTATTTACATTATTTTATAAATGTGATTTTCTGTTATTTCATCGAGTACTATGTGTGCTAGCATATCGATCCAGGGATGGCACTTAAGCACAGAGACTTGGATCCTTTTCAGAACCGGGTCGTTACAAGATGGTCTCAGAGCACATGTTGAGTACATGACGTGACCCTAGAAACTGGAAAGCCCTAGGACAGGATATGTCTAAAACTTTATTTTCAGAAAGATCCTTTACTTCTCATCTTTTTATTTTATTTTATCAAATAGTCCCTCTTACCTCAAATAGTTAGAATACACCTCTTTCCCTTTTGACCACACGGAGAATCAACTGAGGACCACTTGAAGCTACAACAATTGAAGACTCCGAAGACTCAAAGAAATTGAAAACCCTGAAGAATTCCAAGATTTATATCACCCTTTAGAAGACCAAAACCCCTGATGTATATTCCCGATAGATGCGATGATTTGTGAGCTGTCATTTGTGTGTGTTTTCCAACAGCAACAAATGAAACCTATTTTTAAAACTAGATTGTTTGTATGGGTATCTTTCTATCTCTTATCTCATCCCAAAACCCTTTGACCCACTAGATGGTGTATGGAGATGAACTCATATTTTCTGGATCGATGACTCTATTGGAGACGGAGTAATGGATTCGGAACATGGAAGATCCCATGAAGAATTACACGATAGCCGGAAAGGATATGGTCTAGCATGCTCTTCAGTACTTTGTAAAAGGTGTTGCTACTTGGTGGAGGATGTTCCAAGCTATCAATGGATGGCAAGGAGAAATCTCTTGGGTAGAATTTAAGTTGACTCTCCAAAGGTCTCGTCTTGTGTCCTAGAAACCGAAGCCTTGTGGAAATGATATGAAAAAAAACCTTGTGCATGCAAGCTTTGTGGAGAGATAGGACACACCCATGAAGAACACAAGGATGGATGCCCTCATTGTGAAGGAAATCACCCAGCTGGAGAATGCCCAACTAGGCAGGTTACTTGTTTCTTGTGTGAAGGAACTACCCACTACCCTGCCCAGTGTCACATTTACCCCTTGGTAAAACGAACTATCCGACAGCGGAAGGGAGCAATGAAAGAAGCCCCCAGGGAGATTTTAGAAGAACCTGAGATGAAGGAAGATGTTGAGGACACACATGAAGAAGACCCAATCAAACTTTTCTCCAAGGCATGCTATTCATGTGGAGAAGAAGGACATTTTTCATGGTATTGCACGAAGAAAAGAAAAGAGTATCTGGGAGACTTTCCGACAGTAGAAGTAAAGTATGACCCACTGGAAATAGAGGCCCTGATTGGTACGAAAAAGCCCAGGAAGAGAAACCAAAGACATCCCCAGAACTACCCGATTCCTGCAAAGAAGGACCTAAGTCATATCACGTGCTTCAAGTGTAAGACCTTAGGTCACTACACCGACACATGTCCAGAAAAGGAGCCAAGAACCCAAGGAGCACACGTAATCACCAAGAAGCCCCTGGACTTGTTCGATGTCATTTGTTTCCGCTATAAGGAAGCCGGGCACTTTGCCAGAAACTGTCCCAATGAGAAGGAGGCTTGTGCTAAATAGTTGAGTTAACACTTTTATATTGTGGAGTTGTTGAGTTAAGGCATGTAATGGAAATGCAGGAGATTGTAATAATTTGAGAATCAATAAATTTAGCATGCCATAAATGTTGGTATTTAGATTTTATGGGTTGTTACTATATAGGCAATGAGTGAAATCATGATACGTGAAGTAAGATTTTGAAGGAACTAGTGTTTTTCATTTTAAGGGTGGTAGAACCCAGCAACATTACCCGACTAAAAGAGCTAGTTGTTAGTCACGTCAGACTTTGGAATGGTCAAGTCAATGATGAATCCGGATAATTTCATCTTAGTTTTGCACCAAGAGAAGGAATGGATACAGTACAATTGGATGGATTTAAGAATGCTAAGGAAGTTGGATGTTGGAATAATGATCAATTGCAACCCGATGATGAGTTCAAGCTTTACAAGTGGTGAGATGGGCCACAACCCACAGGCCCCAGGACCTGACAAGAAGCAAGCTCACTCTTGCTGAAGGAAGAACCCTGGAAGAAGATACGACCTTATCAACAGACGATCTTATAGGAATTTACACGAAACCCGAGAGTTGTGAATAAAAGATAGATGTTTTGTTTGGCTTGCAGAATCAATGGATTTATCCGAACTTGGTTCGTCGACAAGAGAAATTCTGCAATGCTTGTGAGGATGACCGAGTTTTAGAATGCGAGATTCACTAAACCATATACGAGGAATGATTTGGGTGCGGAATGGATTGATCACCATGCCGACTTACTCTTATTATTCGCCTTTGCTATGTGGGATGGTAAATCTTGAGTGACTTACCTATAGTAGAGAGACGACGATGCGAAGCCTAAACCTTAGAATGGTACGACGTTTCACCCTTGTACAAGGCAGCCGTTGCCAATCGTAGGTAATACGGTGAGGATGAAACCCAGACCCGTTTTCTACAGGGACCCCAGTCAAATTATTTGATGACCTCCATGAGAACATCGATAGTTGTTTAGTATTGGTGCAAGACCTGTCAGCCAAGAAGAAACAGTGTATGGAAGAACATTCTTTTGGAAAGGGACACAGGATCTCGAGAAACATTATGCACATACCCGAAAAGCATCAATGACGGCGTTATTCAAGATGTGTGAGAAGACCAATGGTGTCAAACACGAAGCAGGAAGTACATGAATTTTTGGATGGACCCGTGACCCTGATTTTAAGGGTGGTAGCACCCCAGCCCTTTGTGGCGATCAATGGATCTTCGAGAAGACCCCCGAACCCTAACCTTTTCTTTCTAGCCTCTTCGAATCTCGAGGGCGAGATTCATTTTAAGGGTGGTAGGTTTGTAACATGCCAAAATTTTAAATTTTGGAAAGTTATATTAATTAAGTAATAATGATTGTTTGTGTGATTTGTTGTCTGAAATTGAGTGGAATTTGAAAACTTTTTGAAAGTTAAATGAGAGGGAATAAAAGGACTTTCCCAAACTTTCCTTTCTTGCTTTTGATTCCCATGGAATTCAAAATTCAAATTCAAAACAAATCCTAGAGTGAAGATAACATGACTTCTTCCATTTGAAAAAGGAGTTTTGAAAATATTTGAATTCCAATTGAAAATATTTCAAATCAGAAACTTTATGCCACTCAAGGATTTTCATGAGAGGAGATAATTGGACTTCTCCAAAATATATGAAATAGAGTGGGAAGTGATGAGGATCACTTTTCAAAATTTATTTGAATCCCTTTTTAGAGTTTCCATCTTGAGTTTCAAATTCACTTCCATTTATTCAAATAAAATAAAGAGAGAAGGGAATATGACTCCTTCAATATCAGAGAGAAAATATGGGAAATGAATTATGAAACCAGCAGGGATTTATTTGAAAAATATTTGCATAGCCATTTCCTGAAAATTATTGAATGTGGCTTTATTGGGTTTTTTAAAAAATATTTTTCCTCTGAAAAATATTAATTATGAGTGAGGGTTAAATGACTCCCTCATAAGGAAAAATAGTTGGGATTTATTTTGGAGCCATTTGATAATTTCAAAAAGTCATTTTGAATTGATATTGAGCTCCAGAGTGCTTCTACAATTTTTACAAAGAGTTATGTATTTTAATTTGGCAAAATAAAAAGTTCACAGGGTCATATATAAGGCCAAGTATTTATGCGATTTTTTCTAGTATTTTAGATTTAGTTTAGTTTTTGTTTTCTATGATTTACTTCTCCTGTAAATTAGAAAATAGAAAAAACATCACTGTTTTATAAAAAAAATAGCCCAGCCGCGCCAGGCCGGCGCCATCCAAACGGCCCACTGGCCATTTCAGCCCATAGCCGTGCGAGCGCCGAAGCTCTATGGCTCGGTCGCCCGCTCCCTCTCGCTCTCGCCCGCAGCCACTGACAGGCGGGCCCCACTCTTCTTCTTCTTCCTCACGCTAGAGGAGTCCTGCCCGAGCACACCCGAGCGCCGCGCCATTCAAACCCTCGCCCTAGCCTATCTCTGGCCTTTCCCCTTGCCCACGAACATGCCCTATAAATACCCAGCCCCGTCCTCTCTCGTTTTCCCCAAAACACCGAACCCGAAGTCACCTCTAGCGCCCGCACCCGTCGTCCCAATCTCACCAGCCGCCGCAACTTCGCCTGACGGTTCTGATGCTGGTAAGCCGCTTTGGCCTCCCAAACTTCGTCTTCAGGTTTCCCTCTTGCTTGCACGTGGTTTTGACAAGTTTGTGCCCTACCTCTTCCACCACAGCATCGAGCCCAAGCTCGACCGAACGTTGCCGGAGCGCGCGGTTCACCCAAGCTTCGCCGAGCTCGCCCCGCTCATTCCCGTCATCCCCGATCACCACTGAACCCACCCCTGGAACCCCCAAGCTCCGCCGCATCCAACCAATCCCACCGCCATCGCCGGAGATCACCGGAGCAGCCTCGCCGTCAACGCCCGAGAGTCCCGCCGTCGTCTTCTTCGTCCCGCCGCCGCGGTGAGTCCACGACCATTCGATGGTAAACGTAGGGCCGAGATAAGATCTGTGTAGTTTTCTTTAGATCAAATCATTTTCTTCTAAGTTTCGGCCGTCCGTCGCCGAAGCCTCGTAGCGAACACCACCGCAGCCGTTTGATCGGGATCCGACCGTTCGTATTAGATCTATTTTTTTTTCTCGCCGAACCATCTCAATTAAGCATCGGCCATCCGCTCGCAGCAGACAACCACAACCACTCACAGAGCGCCACATGGCACCTCTGCCACGGTTGGCCGAAACTTAGTATTTTCAATTTCAGATTTCTATCCAATGTTTTTCTTTTATCATATCTTTAGATCTATAACTCCAAATTTAGTGATTCTTTTTCCTACTAGTTTATAAAAATCCCATCTATCCAGAGAACCAAGCTAAAAATATTTTTGAACCTTTTAAATTTGAATTTGACCAAATTTGCTTTAAACCCTAAATTACTAATAACTTTTAATTAAAATAGGTTTTTGATTAATTCTTTTTGCTACTGATTTCTATATGTTAGATCTATCCAGTGGACTAATAAAAATAATTATGTTTATATAAAAAAATTGAATCTGAACAGATTTGAGATCTATCTTAATTAGGCCATAACTTTTGTATTATAAAACCTTTTTAGTTGATTCTTTTTGCTAATTAAAACTAATAGCAAATACTTTCTGTTAAACTAAAGTTTTGTAATATTTTCTTCTGTTAAAAATATGTTTCTGTCCAGAAAAATTTGTTTGATTCTTTTGGAGTTTCATGAGTCTTTTATTTGGTTTCCCTTTGATCTTTGAGTGATTGCTTAAGTGTGGTTATAATTGCTTGCTTACGATAGATTGATCAGAGTGTGATGAGTAGAACTATCATGATTTTGAGTGCAAAGAATCTTCATCAACAGTACAAGGCAAGTTACATCTTGATCATGCTTGTTTAATACCTATGTTTTCTATATGCATTAGTCCTTTTGATGTTGGATTGCATGAATATATAAATTGGCTATATTATTATAAACCCAGTAGTTCATTGAGGTAGGTCTGAGCCTTTACTCCATTGTCGCCAACGTTGTAGGAGTTTTTGCTATGCTTATGTAGACGGGGATTGGTATGTGTGATTCATGCAAGTTGCGAGAGATATAATAATTTTGGGTAACCTTAAGGTGGCAACATTAACACACATCTGGGTGGAATGGTAGGGGCACCCTGGAGTAACTAGTGGGCTAGCCCGGGCACCTGGAGTAACCAGTGCTTGCCCAAGGGGATCCCGGAGGACCCGTGAGATCACCCTATGGAATGCCACCCAGGCTCAAAGAGATTTAACAATTCTTCATGACTAGAAGCTTACCTACACAGCCACAAGCTAATATGGGCTCTGGCTTAGTTGAGTACGTTGCGTGACCTCTTTTCGGGTAGGCTAGCAGATGTAGTTATATATATGTAGGTGTACCGGTCTACCCATGGTTAAGGGGAAATGCTTCTGAAAGACTTTGTCTCGATCTTCTGGTTCTCAAACACCAGGCAGTGCGAGGACTACAAAGGAGGTGATCGAGTCTTGTGGGGAAAAGTGGGCAAAACCTCTGCAGAGTGTAAAACTAATCGATTAGCCGTGTCCCCGGTTATGGACAACTTGAGCACATCTAGAATTGGGAATTTGAGCGATCTCATCACATTTAACTAATTTAATTGGTTTTAATCAACTTGGGTAAAGATTGAGTGGAGAAACCATCTCAATCATATTATGATAAGCTTTGTAGTAACAATTTGATATTCTTTTGATGACAGGGAAAAATCAGCTTTATGCAAATTAAACTTAGAGCCTTCCACCAGCCATACTGCATGTAGAAGTAGGAATTTATACATCTCTTATGGTGTGACTTGCCAATACATTCAATGTAATGACCTACACGGCTGCAACGTCTCATGTTGCAGGAATTATACGATGAGTAAGTGATACGATAGGGTTACATTGTCTACATTCAACTTTGCCGTTGGTGTTGATGGGACTCCACAACCTTTGATGTTATATCCGCTGTATGGACTAAGGTAATAGTATTTACGTTATTTTATACATGTGATTTTCTGTTATTTCATCGAGTACTGTGTGTGCTAGCATACCGATCCAGGGATGGCACTTAAGCACAGAGACTTGGATCCTTTTCGGAACCGGGTCGTTACACCCTGGGCGCGCCATGCTCCCTTGTGGGGCCCACAGAAGGCCTCTGATGCCCATCTTCTGCTACATAAGGCTATTTTCCCTAGAAAAAATAAATAAGAGGAACACTTTCGGGACGAAGCGCCGCCATCTCAAGGCGGAACCTGGGCAAGAGCACTTTTGCTCTCCGGTGGAGCTATTCCGCCGGGGATAGTTCACTCCAGGAGGGGGAAATCAAAGCCATCGACATCAGCAACATTCCTCTCATCGTGGGAGGAATCATCTCCATCAACATTCACTAGCACCATCCCATCTCAAACCCTAATTCATCTCTTGTATTCAATCTTTGTCCCAAAACCTCAGATTGGTACCTGTGGGTTGCTAGTAGTGTTGATTACATGTTGTAGTTGATGCTAGTTGGTTTATTTGGTGAAAGATCATATGTTCAGATCCTTAATCATATATTCTACTCCTCTGATATTGAACATGAATATGATTTGTGAGTAGTTCCGTTTGTTCTTGAGGACATGGGAGAAGTCTTGTTATATGTACTCATGTGAAGTTGGTATTCGTTCAATATTTTGATGATGTGTATGTTGTTCTTCCTCTAGTGGTGTCATGTGAATGTCGACTACATGACACTTCACCATGTTTGGGCCTAGGGGAAGGCGTTGGGGAGTAGTAAGTAGATGATGGGTTGCGAGAGTGACAGAAGCTTAAACTCTAGTTTATGCGCTGTTCCGTAAGGGGCTGATTTGGATCCATACGTTTCATGCTATGGTCAGATTTATCTTAATTCTTATTTCGTAGTTGCAGATGCTTGCAAGAGGGGGTAATCATAAGAGGGTTGTTTGTTCAAGTAAGAATAGCACCCTAGCATCGGTCCACCCTCATATCAAATTATCAAAGTAGTGAACGTGAATCAACTAAACATGATGAACGTGACTAGACGAGAATTCCCATGTGTCCTCGAGAACGCTTTGCTCACCATAAGAAGTACTTCCGGCTTGTGCTTTGCAACATAAGGATTGGGCCACTTTGCTGCACCTTTGTTACTATTGTTACTTGCTACTTGTTACGAATTATCTTGCTATCAAACTATCTGTTACTACTACTTTCAGCTCTTGCAGAGAATAGCTTGCTTGTGTTAAGTCTTTTATAGAAATTGATGTTTTTCATAAGCTTAGTGCAAAATATGGGCTTGACTCAGAGATAGTAGCTACATTTTGTGAATTATTTTCTTCTGATGTTGACCTCCCCAAGGAGAAATGGTTTAAATTTCATCCACCCATTAAACAAATTTGTGAAGAACCCGTTATTGTTAAAACTGAAACAATTGCTTATACTGCTAATCCAGTTGTACCCAATACCTATATTGACAAACCCCCTTTCCCTATTAGGATTAAGGAACATGCTAAGGTTACAACTTTGGTTCATAAAAGCAATGTTAAAGCACCTAAAGCCTCTGGACAAATTAAAGTGGAACCTAAAATTGCAATGGTTAAAGATCTCTTGGTTGATAATATTGATGGGCATGTCATTTATTTCTGTAAGGAAGCTACTAGAATTGCCAAACAAGTTAATACTGAACAAGATAAACTAGATAAGAGTAAGCCAGTTGTTGGCATGCCTATTGTTTCTATTAAGATTGGAGATCATTGCTATCATGGTTTATGTGATATGGGTGCTAGTATAAGTGCTGTTCTATTCTCTTTATATCAAGAAGTTATGAATGATATTGTACCTACTGAGATAGAAGATATTGATGTTACTATTAAGCTCACAAACAGAGATACTATTTCATCGCTTGGGATTGTTAGAGATGTTGAAGTCTTGTGTGGTTAGATTAAATACCCTACTGATCTCCTAGTACTTGGATCACCACAAGATGTTTTTTGTCCCATTATATTTGGTAGACCCTTCTTGAATACCGTTAATGCTGAAATTGATTGTGTTAAGGAAAAGGTCAATGTCAAGTTTGGTGATGTATCTCATGAGTTTAATTTCTCTAAGTTTAATAGACAACCCCATGATAAAGAATTGCCTAGTAAAGTTGATATTATTGGTCTTACCTCTATTGTTGTGCCTCCTACTGATCCATTAGAACAATATCTGCTAGACCATGGAAATGATATGCATATGAATGAAAGAAATGAAATAGATGAAATATTCTTTAGGCAAGCACCTATCCTTAAGTATAATTTGCATGTTGAAACTTTGGGAGACCCTCTTCCACCTAAGAGTGATCCTGTATTTGAATTAAAGAAAGTTCCTAAAACATTGAAATATGCTTATCTCGATGAAAAGATGATATATCCTGTTATTATCAATGCTAACCTTTCAGTGCACGAATAAAAGAGATTACTCAAAACTTTAAGGAAGCACCGTGCTGCAATTGGATATACTCTTGATGATCTTAAGGGCATTAGCCCCACTCTATGTCAACACAAGATTAATATGGAACCTGATGCTAAACCAGTCATCGATCATCAATGTCGCTTGAATCCTAAAATGAAGGATGTGGTAAGAACTGAAATATTAAAACTTCTGGAAGCAGGTATAATTTATCCTATAGCTGATAGTAGATGGGTAAGTCATGTTCATTCTGTCCCTAAGAAAGGAGGCATAACTGTCGTTCCTATTGATAAAAATGAACTTATCCCACAAAGAATTGTAATCGGATATAGGATGGTAATTGACTTCAGGAAATTAAATAAAGCAACTAGAAAATATCATTACCCATTGCCTTTCATTGATCAAATGTTAGAAAGATTGTCTAAGCATACACACTTCTGCTTTCTAGATGGGCATTCTTGTTTTTCTCAAATAGCCGTATTACAAGAAGATCAAGAGAAAACTACTTTTACTTATCCTTTTGGAACTTATGCTTATAGACGTATGCCTTTTGGTTTATGTAATACACCTGCTACCTTTCAAAGATGTATGACTGCTATATTCTCTGATTTTTGTGAGAAAATTGTTGAGGTATTCATGGATGATTTTTCCATTTACGGAACTTCTTTTGATGATTGCTCGAGCAATCTTGACAAAGTTTTACAGAGATGTGAGCAGACTAATCTTGTCTTGAATTGGAAGAAGTGCCAATTTATGGTGAATGAAGGAATAGTCCTTGGTCATAAGAGTTCCGAAAGAGATACTGAGGTAGATAAAGCTAAGGTTGATGCAATTGAGAAAATGCCCTGTCCTAAAGATATCAAAGGAACAAATCCTAAGGAAGCGCCACTCTGAAGTATACGGAGGACACCATGCGGGAGACAGAACTGCACACAAGGTATTGCAATCTGGTTTTTACTGGCCTACTCTCTTCATGGATACACGTAAACTTCTCTCCAAATGGGGAGGCCCCTACATTGTCGAAGAAGTTTATCGTTCCGGAGCTATCAAGATCAATAATGTTGAGGGCACTAGTCCGAAGGTGGTTAATGGGCAAATAATTAAACATTATATTGCAGGCACCCCCATTAACGTTCAAACCAATATTATTCAAGTAATTACACCAGAGGAACATCTAAAAGAGACCTTCCAGAACGCTCCAGAATCCTGAAAAAGGAATAGGTATGTGATACGGTAAGTAAACCGACTCTAAAAATTCCATAAAAATATTTTCTATCAGTTTTGGAATATTAGAAAAATTAGGAAAATAAGAAACAGCCGAGAAGGTCCACGAGGAGACCACAAGGCAGGGGGCGCACCCTACCCCCTGGGCGCGCCGTGCCCCCTTGTGGGCCCCTCGTGCACCTTCCCGACTCCGTTTCCTTCCTGTATACTTGTTTTACAAGATAAAAATTCATTATATATACTCGTCGCTGTTTTGATCTCCGTATTGCAAGTTTCTCCTCTGTTCTTGTTTTGGGCTGTTTTCCGACAGATCTAGATCGACATGTCTCCATCAAGCTTGTCCAAGGACAAGTTCTTTGAGAAAGTCATCAATCCCTACCTACCGGAGGTGATGAAGCACCCTCAAACCATGGAGTTGCATGATGACGTGCTCCACATCCGGGACGTTCAAGGTCCGAAGAAGGAGGGAAGCGAGAAGGCCAGGCTTGAAGCGGTGGAGCAGGAAATCTTCAAGTGACAAGGGATTGTGGAGCGCGGACTCAGTGCCAACAACTCCATGATCACGGATTTTATTCATGAGCATAAGTGGGATAGCAAGGACATCAGAGAGGCCATGTTCAAGCTTCATGACTGGATCGATAATCTCCAAGCACAAATATATGACCTGCAAAACCAAAACAGTGAGTATGAATCCAGGTTTAAAAGGATGAGCCTAGTTGCCGATTTTAGGATTCCGGAAACACGTTCATCCTTCTTTGACGGAGAGCCTATGCCTTGGAAGATGGAGAACAAGCCTACAACTCCATCACCATCATCACCGAAGAAAGAAACTTGAGTGCACGGGTATGGGCACCACCCTTAGCTTGTTCCATGCTTGGGGGAGGTGCCCCGGTATCGTATCACCATCACTTTTATTATCATTATCTATCTTAGTTCCACCCTTAGTTATTTCATGATTTAGAAGAATAAAAGTATTAGCATGAAGTAGTTTTTGGGTGCTTGTTTTGTGATCTATCTATCTATGTAATCGTGTGTGAGAGTTATATAATAAAGAGTAGCTTGATGTCTTTGCTTTACTTTCTTGTTTTAATCATATTAATAAAAATAAAAGGATCATATGCTAGTCCCATGGGGAGTAATGACTTCACATATATGGAGTATAATTGATAAAATTTATTGGAAGCTATCAAACATAGCATTGGTCATTGGTGCAATTCATGAAAGAATAATAAAGGAAGAGAAGTTTCACATATAAATACACTATCTTGGACATCTTTTATGATTGTGAGCCCCCATTAATTATTTCCAAGCTTGATCAAATAGTTGATGTTGGACAAGGAAGACAACGTAATGAGTTATATTTGTTTATATTCACATAGAAGTTATATTGTCATGGATCCTCTAACATGTGGTGCTTGCTCATAATCTTTTGTTAGCCAAAACTTCGCACCAAGTAGAGATACTACATGTACATTCAAAATCCTTGAAACCCAGTTTCTTGTCATGAGAATCCACCATATCTACCTATGGATTGAATAAGATCCTTCAAGTAAGTTGTCATTGGTGCAAAAGGCAATAAAAATTGCTCCTAAATACGTATGATCTTTTATTGTAAGGGAAAACAAGCTTTGTACGAACTTGTGATGGTAAAGAAATAAAAGTGACGGACTGCATAATAAAGGTTGCTATCACAAGGGGCAATATAAAGTGACGTTCCTTTGCATTAAGAGTTTGGACATCCAAAAATTAAAAGCGCATGACAACCTCTGCTTCCCTCTACGAAGGGCTTATCTTTTACTTTTCAGTCTTTATTTTTATGCAAGAGTCAAGGTGTTTACCTTTATTCCAGCCTCAATTATTCTCTACTTGGCAAGCATCATGTGGTGGGGAAAGATCTAGGAACATATATCCAGTTGGATATAAGTAATGATGAATTATTATTGTTGACATTATTCCTGAGGTAAATAAGTTGGGCGGTGAAACATTAAACCCCCCATCTTCCTATGTGTCTGATTGCAACATTTGTTCTAAAAATATGCTTTGAGTGTCAGCAATCATGGAAGACTATATGATGGTTGAGTATGTGGAATTTGCTAAATCAAAAGCTCTTACATAGACTCTTCTGGAAATATGATGAATTGTAATTGCTTTAATGACTGAGAACATAGTTTGTTAGTGTCGGTGTAATGAGAACCAGGGTCTCATCAACCTTCTTAGCATAGGTCATTCCCATGCAGGACAGTTATCTGGCAACCCCGTCAAAGACCAAGTTTCCCGGCAAGCACTACACCTAGCAAGCATTATATCAACAAGCAAGAACAAGAGCTCGTCAGGAAGAAGCTTCTTCCTGGTGGCATGACTTCCCGGCAAAACAAAGCCGGCAAGACAAGACCCGGCAAACTAGGAGCCGGCAAGCTCAAGAATCAAACCGGCAAGCTCCCTCCACCGCTTCGCTGCACCTGCTTGTCAGGATCTTGCCGACAGATGTCGGGCACGCAGGTGGTTAGGTAGAGCCTATCGTGGCACGTGGCGAATCACCGCTTCAGAAATAGCTTTATCGACACATGTCCTCATGCGTGTCACAACTACCTTTACCTCATGTATTTACCATTTTGCGATTGTGGTAGCCCCTTTCATCTATAAAAGGAGGCCAGTGGCAACCTTTACAGGGGTCGGATCCCTGCCCAATTGCACTGGCTAGCTGCACCTCCCGAGCACCTTGCCGGTGAGGTGGTGCTCTTGTAATAGTAGGGCTCCAAAACAATCATCAATCCACCAAAGCAGGAGTAGGGTTTTATGCTTCATAGCGGCCCGAACCTGGGTAAAAACTTGTGCGTCCTCTGCTGAATCTGCTCTTTGTGCACGTCGGTTCCCTCAGCCGAACCACAAAGGGATCGTTTTGATCCCATAGATCGTCGTTCTCCAC
Source organism: Elymus sibiricus (assembly GCA_039707655.1). Lineage (NCBI taxonomy): Eukaryota > Viridiplantae > Streptophyta > Magnoliopsida > Poales > Poaceae > Elymus > Elymus sibiricus. The sequence goes on from CM077664.1 coordinate 164,020,554, forward strand.
GAGAGGTAGTTTTCAAGAAGGTTTATTGCTTATACTTTGGCATTGTGGATGAATTGTTACTTGATATGAGAAGTTTTATGATGAAAAGATTGATGTTATAATAATGATCATGATGCTACCATGTCCGTATTTTGTTTTATCGATACCTATCTCTATAAGCATGTGGTCATGATTATCGAGCTAGGCATTCGTTGAGGACAAGCGAGGTCTAAGCTTGGGGGTGTTGATACGTCTATTTTGCATCATGTTTTCGTACTGTTATTTATAATGTTTTTGATCAATATTTCACTTTATTATGCAATTCTAATGCCTTTTCTCTCTTAACACGCAAGATTCACATAAAGAGGGAGATTGCCGACAGCTGGAATTCTGGACCTAAAAGGGCTACAACAGAGATAGCTATTCCGCGGAGCTCCAAATGAACTGAAAATTTATGGAGAATAATTTTGGAATATATAAAAAATACTGGAAGGAAAAAGAACCGGAGACGATCAACCGTGGGCCCACAAGGCAAGGGGGCGCGCCCTACCGCCAAGGCACGCCATGCCCCCTTGTGGGGCGCACAGAAGGCCTCTCATGCCCTTGTTCTACTACATAAGGCTATTTGCCCTAGAAAAAAACAAGAGGAAGACTTTCAAGACAAAGCGCCGCCGTCTCAAGGTGGAACCTGGGCAGGAGCACTTTTGCTGTCCGGTGGAGCGATTCCGCCGAGGATACTTCCCTCCGGGAGGGGGAAATCGAAGCCATAGACATCACCAATGTTCCTCTCATCATGGGAGGACTCATCTCATCTCCATCAGCATCTTCACTAGCACCATCTCATCTCAAACCCTAGTTCATCTCTTGTATTCAATCTTTGTCCCAAAACCTCAGATTGGTACCTGTGGGTTGCTAGTAGTGTTGATTACATGTTGTAGTTGATGCTAGTTGGTTTATTTGGTGGAAGATCATATGTTCAAATCCTTAATCATATATTATACTCCTCTGATCTTGAATATGAATATGATTTTTGAGTAGTTCCGTTTGTTCTTGAGGACATGGGAGAAGTCTTGTTATAAGTACTCATGTGAAGTTGGTATTCGTTCAATATTTTGATGATGTGTATGCTGTTCTTCTCTAGTGGTGTCGTGTGAACGTCGACTACATGACACTTCACCATGTTTGGGCCTAGGGGAAGGCATTGGGGAGTATTAAGTAGATGATGGGTTGCGAGAGTGACAGAAGCTTAAACCCTAGTTTATGCGCTATTCCGTAAGGGGCTGATTTGGGTCCAGACGTTTCATGCTATGGTTAGATTTATCTTAATTCTTCTTTCGTAGTTGCGGATGCTTGCCAGAGGGGGTAATCATAAGAGGTTTGTTTGTTCAAGTAAGAACAGCACCCTAGCACTGGTCCACCCACATATCAAATTATCAAAGTAGTGAACGCGAATCAACTAAACATGATGAACATGACTAGATGAGAATTCCCATATGTCCTCGAGACGCTTTGCTCACCATAAGAAGTACTTTCGGCTTGTCCTTTGCAATATAAGGATTGGGCCACTTTGCTGCACCTTTGTTACTATTGTTACTTGCTACTTGTTACGAATTATCTCGCTATCAAACTATCTGTTACTACTACTTTCAGCACTTCCAGAGAATACCTTGCTGAAAACCGCTTGTCATTTCCTTCTGCTCCTCGTTGGGTTCGACACTCTTACTTATCGAAAGGGCTACGATTGATCCCCTATACTTGTTGGTCATCATAGGTGCATAGCTTCCTTGGCCTAGCCGGTTTCTATCATCGATTTGTTAAGGATTTTAGCACTATTACATCACCTTTGCATGCTTTGAGTAAGAAGAATGCACCATTTGTTTGGGGACCTTCACAAGATGCCTCATTTAATGAGCTTAAAACCTTGCTTACACATGCTCCATTACTTGCCTTACCCAATTTTGACAAAACATTTGAAGTACATTGCGACACTAGCGGCAATGGCATAGGTGGCGTGTTGATGCAAGAAAAGCGACCCATTTCATACTTTAGCGAGAAACTTTCCGGAGCACAACTTAATTACCTTATCTATGACAAAGAGTTATATGCTTTGGTGAGAGTCTTGCATGTTTGGGAGCACTACCTTCAACCATGTGAGTTTGTCATACATACCAATCATGAGACGCTCAAGTACCTTAAAGGTCAAACCAAGTTGAATAAACGGCATGCCAAATGGAGTGAATTCATTGAGTCTTTTCCTTAGGTCATTAAGTACATTAAGGGTAAAGAGAATGTAGTGGTGGATGCTCTTTCCCGCAAGTGCATGTTAGTTACTCAACTTGAATTGAATGTTGTTGGCTTTGAGCACATTAAAGACATGTATGCGCATGATGCTTCTTTTGCGATTCCTTATCCTAAATTCCAAATTAACAATTTTTGGGAGCGATACAATCTCAAGGATGGCTATCTAATGTGGGCTAACAAGCTTTGTCTACCCGAGTCTTCTCTTTGTTTATTGCTTTTGCAAGATGCTCACGGTGGGGGACTTATGGGACACTCCGGCCGTGACAAGACCTTCGCCACGCTCTCCAACAAGTACTATTGGCCCAAGATGTTTCCTGATGTCGCACGCTACACCAACCGGTGCTCCATATGCCATAAAGCTAAGTCACAAGCTCAATCTCATGGTCTACATATGCCACTTCCTATTCCGTACCACCCATGGGAAGATATTAGTATGGATTTTGTGCTTGGTTTACCTAGAACTCAAAACGGCAAAGATTTAGCATTTGTCATTGTGGACCATTTCTCTAAGATGGCACATTTTATCCCATGCAACAAGATAGATGATGCTTCACATGTTGCAAATATCTTTTGTAGGGAAATCTTGCGATTACATGGAGTGCCCAAGACGATTGTGTCATACCACGACGTCAGTTCCTAAGCTACTTTTGGAAGACACTATGCGCCAACCTCGGAATCAAGCTACTCTTCTCTTCGGCCTACCACCCACAAACCGACAACTAAACGGAGGTCACCAACCGGACACTCTCTACACGCCTCCACATGTTGATCAAGAAGAACATCAAGGAGTGGGAAGAATGCTTTCCAATAGCCGAGTAGGCCTACAATCGAGCATGACACTCTACAACCGGCAAGTCCCCTTCGAGGTTGTCTATGGCTTCACCCCATTGTCGCCATTGGACATCCTCCCACTACCACTACAAGAGCGAACAAACTTGGACACGAGCGCAAGAGCAAACTACCTCAAGAAGATGCATGAAGATACAAGGCACACGATCGAACGCCAAGTACAACGCCTCGCCACCAAGCTCAACAACAACAAGTACCCCATGGTGTTCAACCCTGGAGATCTTGTGTGGCTACACCTATGCAAAGATCGCTTCCCCACCGAGCGCAAGTCCAAGCTTCTACCTTGCACCGATGGACCATTCAAGGTGCTAGCATGCTACAACAATAATGCCTACAAGATCGACATCACACATGACAAGTACAACGTACATGACACCTACAATGTCAAGGACCTATCTCCCTTCCATGGTGATGAGGTTATCAATCCGAGAGTGGATCTTCCACAAGGGGGGGGGGGAGATGATGCGGAGCATCCCACGGTCATCCCCATGTACCCACCATCGTCTCCCCAAGCACCAAGTGGACCGATGACAAGAGCACGTGCAAGAGCTATTGAGACCGAGGTGACATCTCTTCTTAATGAACTTCCATATGAACCACGTGAGACCTGGCTACTACCTCAAGCGGAGATGCTATGTGTGCTTAGGTTTGAAGAGAGAAACCTCGGAGACACTCGAGATGAAGGCCAAGCCACCACAGACGCGGATGAAGGACCAAGACGAGAGGAGTCGCTGAAGTGCTTCAGCGGCCGGGCATTCAGAGCTCCAAGACGCAGGCAACAGGAGAAGGCAGCCCCCGAAGGAGCTTCACTGGCCGGACATCCGGCCCGACGCTCGGACATCCGACGCCCGCGGTCGGACATCCGGACTTGCCCCGGAAATCAGGCAGATGGCATCAGTATCACCGGCCCCTTCCACGCCAAACATTCAGCCCCCGGACATCCGGCGCCCCACTGAAGGGCCGGACATCCGGCCCCCAGCCCGGACATCCGGCACCTAAGCGTGCACAACCAGGCCGAAGGCCCATGTATCCCCTCTCCTCATCTCTTATCTCATCCAAGACTATAAATAGATCACCCCTCCTCTTGTTAGTGTTAGCAAAGGTTGCTCATTTGAGATTGAGTTTTGCTCATCCACTACTACTCTCCCATGGAGATGAAGGCCTCCATTTGAGAAGATCCCCTAGTGGATTCAAGACCCCTTCTAGGGAAGATCCTCTTGGATATCAAGCCCTCAATTCTCTAAGGATTGGGATGAACTAGTTACCTGTTTGCCATCTTGTGTTGGATTTGGATCTTTATATCTCTCTTATGTGTATGTGGATTTAGCACATGTGTGATTGGATCTTTGTCAATTGAGTGTTCATCTTGTGTTCTTGATTTGCTCCTTTCCTTGCCTTCAAGTGTGAAAAGATCAGCAGACAATAGTTTGCTATTTTTCTAGGGCACTAGACAACAGGCCCAGGTGATACAATCGGTGCTGCATCAATATGAGAGTAGTACGCGATAGCTTGTCAGTCTTGCTAAGTGCTCTATCCTCTATGGCGACCGATGTTCAGCTGAAGCATAAACTGAAATAAAACATATCCTCAAGTATGAGACAGAGAGTTTTGAAGAGAAGTACCTCAGGCTGCCTGTGCCGGAGGGATGAATAAAAAAAAGGGCAAGTTCCAACCCACCAAGGACAAATTCCGCAAGCGTTCAAATGATTGGATGGAGAGGTACTCGTCGAGCGGGGCGAAGGAGGTGCTAATAAAGGTCATGCCAGAAGCTTTGCCAACTTATGCCACGGGTATTTTGAAGTTTTCTGCTAACCTCATGGAGGAACTAACAAACATTGTGCGCGACTTCTGGTGGGGTGATGAGCATGAAAGGCGAAAGATGCATTGGCTTGCTTGGGACAAGGTGGCGTGGCCAAATGCTTATGGCGGAATGGGCTTCCATGACCTCCAAGTGTTTGACCAAGCGTTGCTGGAATGTCAAGCATGGTGTCTAATCCAATACCTAGAAAGTTTGTTTGCTCGCATTCTAAAGGCCAAGTACTACCCGAATGGTAACCTCTTGGATACCACTTTTATTTAAAATACGTCGGCTTCTTAGCAAGGTATTATGCACAGTCTCGAACTTCTGAAACAAGGTGCAATATGGTGGATGGGTGATGGTACCCAAGTTAAAATCTGGCAGGATAATTGGTTGCCTCGACAGGATTGTCTAAAGATTAGAGGTCGTCGCACGAGTTCAAGGCATAAGTGGGTCTCTGAACTGATCGATCCATTCACTCGCTCATGGAATTCAGACATTGTCCGTGAGATTTTCTATCCTCACGATGCCGAAACAGTACTAGAGATCAAGTTGCTAGTGTGACCTATAGAGGATTTTGTTGCCTGGAACTTCGAACAGAATGGTGTGTTCTCTGTACGTAGTGCATACAGATTGGGCATCCGACAAAATTTGATGAAGAACAGTTCTAGACAAAGTAGCATAGCTCCGGAGGGCAAGAGGTCGTTGTGGAACCTGATTTGGAAATGTCCTACTATATTCATCTGATCTTGCATGGAGATTCGTAAAAAAATAATTCTTTTCAATTTTTCTTTTTTCTTCTTACATACTATATCACTTGACTGAGACTTGGTTAAGTCTTAGTCGACTAAGACCTAGCCACACCCAATTAATTTTTATAATCCAGCATGATGAGTTTTTAGGTCTGACCGATGCAGCCGCCAAAACCAAACCAGCGTCGGCGGGACCGCCTGCTCCCGCCTCCCACAGCTGGTTGCGGTGCCGTGCACGCATCGCCGCCCCGTCTTACCCTGCAATGCTGGCCAGGCCATCGTTCTACTCCCCCAGACATCCTGTTATTCTCCAGCGACGACAGCCCACCCTGCACCAGAACCAGTCAACCCTCATACTCTCCTTCACCTACGACTTCACTACCTCATCTTCCCCGGCTCCTATTCATTCCTGTCTGAGGCCTTGTCGTCATCCTCCGCCTTTGTGCGCTCGCCGCAGCGCCGCCGTCCGGCCTTGTCAACATGGTCAACATGGTGAATCGGGAGAGGACTGTACTTGAGAGTATGACAGTAGGGACCCACCAGGTCCACTGTCGAATGCAAGCAAGTGCCTCCTTTTTTGCAGTAGCAAGCAAGTGGCTCCTTACTACTCAAATCCACCCCTAAAAAAAACTAATCAGATCCACCCTTCTGACATCTAGGACCCACAACATTGTCAACGTATAGTCAATTAACAAAAGAATTGCACAAGGGGCGACTGACACCTGGGATCCAGCAGCTCGAGCAGTTTTTTTTGGTTGTTCAGACGGAGCAGGGTATAAACTAGGTTGTGCGGTGTTTGTGGCCCGTCTAACAACATGACCAGCCCAGATGTTTTTTCTTTCTGAAAATGGGTAGCCCACCATTTTTTTGAAGAATACCCAACCTAGGCGAATTTGTTTTCTCCGACCTACTGGACTACAAATCTTTCAAAACGAGGATGGATGCACTTGGCCTGGCTAGAAAATGGGCTGCAAATCTTAAAAGTAATATGAAATGGGCTATAAATGTTAAAAAAACACAGCTAATGGGCAATTAGTTTCATATTTTGGTTTTCTTCTTTGAGATTTTAAATTTCATTGGATTTTAACATAATATTAATTTATTTTGAAATTATTTATAATCTGGCTCAAAATTTTGGGATTAAAAATAGTTTGAACACCAGCCAAATATGCAAAATTTCAAAAATTCCGCATAATTTTTTGTTGAAAATTTTAACCCTGGTCCTGACCAGAAAATGTGCAGCAATTCTAAAAAATAAAATGGGTTGCAATAAATTCCATACGAATTAGCAAATGGGTTGTAAATTATAAAAATAATAGCAAATGGGCTGTACACGCCACAGATTTGGAGGCCGACTTGTTGGTCTACTAAGTTGACGCGTGCGCTAGGCTTTGTCAACTTATAGTCAACACACGATTCTAGCAGCAGTTACTGTTGGATGTCCATCCAACGGCCGTCGTGCTTCTTCAATCTCTGATCTTCCTGCTCCTGCCGCCCAAACCAGCGCAGGCCTCACCGCCTGTTCCCGCCTCCCGTGGCCAGCTGCCTGTTCCTGCCTCCCATGGCCGGCTGTGCTGTCGCGCCGGCCTCACCGCCCCACCCTACTCCCACCGCCGGCTAGGCCATCCCTCCACCCCTCCACACCTCCTATTATTCTCCGCCGACTATAGCCCAACGCCGCACCAGAACCAGTTAACCCTCGTACTCCTCTCCGTCTATGACTCCACTGCCGCATCTTCCCATCTCCAGCTCGTTCCCGTCCGGGGCCTCGCCGTCGTCCTCCACCTTGGCGCGCTCGGCGCGGCATGGTCAACGTGGTCAACAAACAAGAGTCATCAGAAGAGAACTGGAGAGGCTGACAGTGGGGACGCACCAGGTCCATGGACACACGTATGCAACTGCCTCCTTATCATGCAAAAAAAACGATTCCTCCCCCTGACAGCTTGGACCCACCAGCTACATCTTCGCACGCAAGGAAGTGCCTCCCTATTACGCGGAAAAAATGTTTCCTCCCCCTGACAGCTGGGACCCACCAGCTACATCTTCGCACGCAAGGAAGTGCCTCCTTATTACGCGCAAAAAAAATGATTCCTCCCCCTGACAACTGGGACCCACCAGCTATATCTTCGCATGCAAGGAAGTACCTCCTTATCCCCTTGACAGTTGGGACCCACCAGGTCAAAGCGTACATAGCGTTATCTGTGTGGTCACAAACACGCACGTACATACTGGTCCATTGGTCTCTTTGCAACGATGAACCGTGGCCGAGTAAGGAGCAGCACGTGTCGTAATAGAGCCCCCGACGTAGCAGTTTAGGCAATCCCGTCTAAATCATGTACACGTACGTACAACCAAGCTGCAAAAAATATGGCCACATACGTACATACGGGCGGGGTCTCGAACGCATACAGCAACGGTGTCCTGTTCATCGGCAGCCAACCTGTTGGGTCAGAATGGAGGAATCAGCGTCGTGTTCATCGGGAGCCAAGCGACTGGGTCGGAATGCGTCATGTTCATCTGGAGCCAACCTGCTTGGACAGAACAACCGAAATGTTGTCTTGTTCATCAGGAGGGGTCCGGCGTATCGCAAAATGGAGGAAACGGACTTTTGTTCAACCGCCAACGGTCGACACGGGGTCCTGTTCATTGGGAGGGGTCTGGCGTACCACAAAACGGATGAAACGGACTTCTCTTCAACCTCCTATGGTCAAAATGCGGTCCTGTTGATCGGGAGGGGTCTGGCATACCGCAAAATGGAGGAAACGGACTTCTCTCCAACCGCCTATGGTCAAAACGGGGTCATGTTCATCGGGAGGAGTGTGGCGTACCGCAAAACGGGACTCCACGGGCTATTGATCATCCATCGTCGACTTCCTCCAGCCTCCACCGGGTCCTGTTCATCCACCCCCAACCGGCTGGGGTGTGGCGTATGATACATCTCCAACGTATGTATAATTTTTTATTGTTCCATGCTATTATAGTATCAATCTTGGATGTTTTATATGCAATTATATGCCATTATATATATCATTTTTTGGGACTAACCTATTAACCCAGTGCCCAGTGCCAGTTGCTGTTTTCTGCTTGTTTTTACCTTTTCAGAAAATCTTTATCAAAAAGTGTCCAAACGAGAAAAAAGTTTGGATTAATTTTTTCTGGACCAGAAGAGACCCACGAAGCTTAGGGAGAAGACCAGAAGAGCCACGAGGAGGCGGCAAGCCTAGAGGGTGCGCCCAGGGGGGTAGGCGCGCCCCCAGGCTTGTAAAATTCCTATGCATAGGAAGTATCTTAGACTTATATGTGTTTGTCACATGTTTTATGATGCTCTCTTTGTGTTTTCTTTCATGAGAGCATCATTTAAATCTCAAGCCTATCTTAATGGCTATAAAGAAAGAGCTTGTTGGGAGACAACCCAATAATCTTTTGTTTTCTGTTCTTGTGTGTTTACACAATTACAGCCTCTGTTATGATTGTGTTTTTATCTTTTAATTAGTGTTTGTGCCAAGTAATGCCTTTGGGATGATGTTGATGATAGTATAATTGATGTTGTTTGGAAAACAGAAAGTTTTGCGTCCAGTGCTGGAATTTTAGTTCTGTACTGGAGCGTCAGAAAAATCTAAATTTTTTACACAGCATTGCTATATGAATTTCCCATGTTTTTCTTATTTTTAAGTATTTTTGTGAAGTATGTCTTTTAAATAGATCTTTACAGACTGTCCTGTTTTAGACAAATTCTGTTTTTGTTGCATAGTTTGCTTATTTTGATGAATCTATGGATCGTATCAGGGGGTATGAGTCATGGAGAAGTTGGAGTACAGTAGCATTATGCCTATATTAAATATGAATCAATTTACAACAGTACCTAAAGTTTAAGATTTGTTTGTTATACTAACGGATCTCATGAGGTTTCTGTTGAGTTTTAGCTATTGTGCCATTTGTTTGTATGGGCATCTTTCCCTCTCTCTCTCTCTCTCTCTCTCCAATCTGATCTCATCCTTACCCAAAACCCTTTGACCCACTAGATGGTGTATGGAGATGAACTCATATTTTCTGGATTAATGACTCAATTGGAAACGGAGCAATGGATTCAGAACATGGAAGACCACATGAAGAATAACACTATAGCCGGGAAGGATATGGTCCAGCATGCTCTGCAGTACTTTGCAAAAGGTGCTGCTACTTGGTGGAGGATGTACCAAGCTATCAACGGATGGCAAGGAGCAATCACTTGGGAGGAATTTAATTGACTCTACTAAGGTCTCGTCTTGTGTCCTAGATACCGAAGCCTTGTGGAAATGATAGGAAGAAACCTTGTGCATGCAAGCTTTGTGGAGAGATAGGACACACCCATGAAGAACACAAGGATGGATGCCCTCATTGTGAAGGAAATCACCCAGCTGAAGAATGTCCAACTAGGCAGGTGACATGTTTCTTGTGTGAAGGAACTGCTCATTACCCGGCTCAGCGCCAAATTTACACCAAGGTACAAGAAGTCATCAAGCAATAGAAGGAAGCCATGAAGGAAGCCCTCAAGGAAAGTTTAGAAGACCCTATGATGAAGGAAGACATTGAAGACACAGATGAAGAAGACCTAAACAACTTCTATTCCAATGCCTGCTATTCATGTGGAGAAGAAGGACATTTTTCACAGTATTGCACGAAGGAAAGAAAAGAGTATCTGGGAAACTTCCCGACAGAAGAAGTGGAGTTTGATCCACTAGAAATAGAATCTCTGATCAGTACGAAGAGATCCAAGAAGAAGAAGAGAAAATATACCAGGAAGTGCCAAATCTCTGCACAGAAAGACCTGAGTTATATCACATGTTTCAAGTGCAAGACCTTAGGTCACTACGTCGATCAATGTCCAGAAAAGGAGCCAAGAACCCAAGGGGCATACGTAATCACCAAGAAACCCCTGGACTTGTCCGACGTCATTTGCTTCCGCTGTAAGGAAGCTAGACACTTTGCCAGAAACTGTCCCAATGAGAAGGAGGCTTGTGCTAAATAGTTGAGTTTGTAACAAAAAAAAATGGAAATGCAGTAAGTGTAGTAGAAATACTATTGTATTGTGGAGGTGTTGAGTTGAGGCATGTAATGGAAATGCAGGAGATTGTAATAATTCAAGAATCAATAAAGTTGGCATGTCATAATCATTGATTTGGGATTTTTTTGAGTTGTTACTATATAGGCAATGAGTCAAATCATGATACGTGGAAGAAGATTTTGAAGGAACTAGTGTTTTTCATTTTAAGGGTGGTAGAACCCAACACCATTACCCGAATAAAAGAGCTAGTGTTAGACACGTTAGACCTTGGAATGGACAAGTCAATGATGAGTCCGGTTAATTACATCCTAGTTTTGCACCAAGAATGCTAAGGAAGCTGGATGTTGGAATAATGATCAGTTGCAACCCGATGATGAGTTCAAGCTTTACAAGTGGTGAGATGGGCCACAACCCACATGCCCTAGGACCTGACAAGAAGCAAGCACACTCTTGCTGAAAGAAGAACCCTGGAAGAAGCTACGACTTTATCAACAGACTATCTTATAGGAATTTACGCGAAACCCGAGAGTTGTGAAGAAACAATAGATGTTTTGTTTGGCTTGCAGAACCAATGGATTTATCCGAACTTATTTCGTCGACAAGAGAAATTCTGCAATGCTTGTGAGGATGACCGAGTGTTAGAATGCAAGATTCGCTAAATCATATACAAGGTAATGATTTGGGTGCGGAATGGATTGATCACCATGCCGACTTACTCTTATTATTCGCCTTTGCTATGTGGGATGGTAAATCTGGAGTGACTTACCTATAGTAGAGAGATGACGATGTGAAGCCTAAACCTTAGAATGCTACGATGTTTCACCCTTGTACAAGGCAGCTGTTGCCAACCGTAGGTTATACGGTGAGAATGAAACCCAGACCTGTTTTCTGCAGGAATCCCAATCAAATTATTTGATGACCTCCATGAGAACATCGATAATTGTTTAGTATTGGCGCAAGACCTATCAGCCAAGAAGAAAATTCAGTATATGGAAGAACATTCTTTTGGAAAGAGACACAGGATCTCGAGAAACATTATGCACATACCCGAAAAGCATCAATGACGGCGTTATTCAAGATGTGTGAGAAGACCAATGGTGTCAAACACGAAGCAGGAAGTACATGACTTTTTGGATGGACCCGTAAATTTGCTTCTAAGGGTGGTAGCACCCCGGATCATTATGGCGACCAATGGATTTTCTAGAAGACACCTCAAACCTAACCTTCTTTCTAGCCTCTTCGAATCTCGAGGGCGAGATTCATTTTAAGGGTGGTAGATTTGTAACATCCCAAAATTCTAAATTTTGGAATGTTATATTAATTAAGTAATGATGATTGCTTGTGTGAATTGTTGTGTGAAATTGAGTGGAATTTGAAAACTTTTTAAAAGTTAAATGAGAAGGAATAAAAGGACTTTCCCAAACTTTCCTTTCTTGCTTTTGGCTCCCATGGAATTCAAAATTCAAATTCAAAACAAATCCTAGAGTGAAGATAACATGACTTCTTCCATTTGACAAAGGAGTTTTGAAAATATTTGAATTCCATTTGAAAATAATTCAAACTCAGAAGCTTTATGCCACTCAGGGATTTTCAATGAGAGAAGATAATAGGACTTCTTCGAAATTTATGAAATAGAGTGGGGAGTGATGAGTACCACTTTCAAAACTTATTTGAAAACCCATTTCGAGTTTTTCTCTTTTATGTTGGAATTTCAAATCATCTTAAAATTCTCTGGATATAAAATATTTGAGTGAAGGAAACACGACCCTTCAAAATTCAGAGAAGATTTGAAAAGTATTTGAATAAAGAAAACAGAAACTATTTGCAAAAGATTTGCAAATCAAATTCAAATCCAATTAGAAGTTATTACAAAATTGTTTTTTTAGAAATTTATTTTCCTCCGAAAAATAGTTCATATTTTTCTATGTTTTATTCTAAGAATTTTGATATATATATTGTCTAGGTAAAAATTTATATTTATTTTTCTTTTCTGAGTTTTCTTTCTTTGTCAAAAAAAAAACCAGCCGCGCAGGCCGACGCGCACCAGCCGGACCGACTGGCCTTCCGGCCCACAGCCACCCGCGCGAGCACTCGACGCCCCGGTCGCCCGATCTCTCTCGCTCGCCCCTGCAGCCACTGACCAGTGGGTCCTGCGCCGTCTTCTTCTTCCCCACGCGATCAGAGTCCGCCATGGACACACCTGAGCTCCTCTTCGCCGTTCAAATCGGCGCCCGATCTATCTCTCTGCGTTGCCCCTCGCCCATGAAGACCCTCCTATATATAGCCCCGACCCCGGCCTCGTTTTGGCAAATCCCGAAGCCCAAAACACCTCTGTTCGCTCGAACGCGATCTCGCTGGAGTTCTCGACCTCGCCCGCAGTGCCGCCACCTTGCCTCGCCTCCACACGCCCCTGCCAACCGTCGTAGACGCCTCCATCCTCTCCGCCGCGGAGCGCCGCATCTCCACATCCACTCCGCCGAGCCGGAGGACCACCGAAGAGGCCACCCCGACAACTCCCGCATCTCGCCAGCGCCGCCCGAGCTCCAGCCGCCCTCTACCGTCATTCCTGCTCGCCACTGACGCCAGTGAGGTCATACAAGGGACCGCAGCAGAGCTCCGCATCCCGCACGGTACTCGCCGGAGTCCGGAGACCACCGGAGCAGGCGCCACGACCACCGCTTGAGCCGCCCGTGGTCGTCTTCTCCAACGCCGATGTTGTCCGCCGCCCACGGTACAATGCCTTCATCCACGTCCATCCGATTTGATCTCTACGGCATAGATTAGATCTAGTTAGATAGGTTAGTTTTTTTTATCGTTTCAGTTCGGTATAACCACCGGTTCAATTAAACCGCTCGACCGGTTTTGTTTCTATTAGCCGCCGCAGCTGTTGTTTTTCTTATGCATCGGCCGTCCGCACACCTCCCAGCCAACCCGATAGCGCCACGTGGCAGTGGCCGTTCCCTAGCACTTTCAGAAAATAATTTTATTTCAGATTCTAATCTGATTTTTCTTTTATCATATCTTTAGATCTATAACTCCAAATTTAGTGATTCTTTTTCTTACGGTTTCACAAAAATCTCATCTATCCAGAGAACCAAACTAAAAATATTTTTGAACTTTTTAAATTTGAATTTGACCAAATTTGCTTTAAACCCTAGATTGCTAATAACTTTTATTTAAAAATAGGTTTTTAATTAATTCTTTTTGCTACTGATTTATATATGTTATACCTATCTAGAGGACTAATAGAAGTAATTTTGTTTATATAAAAAAATAAATATGATCAGATTTAAGATCTATCTCAATTAGGCCATAACTTTTGCATTATAAAACGTTTTTAGTTGATTCTTTTTGCTAATTAAAACTAATAGCAAAAACTTTCTGTTAAACTAAAGTTTTATAATGTTTTCTTCTGTTAAGAATATTTTTCTGTCCAGAAAACATAGTTTGATTCTTTTGGAGTTTCATGAGTCTTTTGTTTGGTTTCTTTTTTATCTTTGAATGATTGCTTATGTGTGGTTATAATTGCTTGCTTACGATAAATTGAACGGAGTGTGATGAGTAGAACTATCACGATTTTGTGTGCGAAGAATCTTCATCAATAGTACATGGCAAGTTACATCTTGATCATGCCCCATTAATACCTATGTTTTTTATATGCATTTAGTCCTTTTGATGTAGGATTGCATGAATATATAAATTGGCTATAGTATTATAAACCCAGTAGTTCATTGAGGTAGGTCTGAGCTAGGGGCACCCTGGAGTAACCAATGGACTAGCCCGGGCACGTGGAGAAACCAGTGCTTGCCCAAGGGGATACCGAAGTACCCGGAGAATCACCCTATGGAATGCCACCCAGGCTCAAAGAGATTTAACAATTTTTCATGACTAGAAGCTTACCTGCATAGGCACAAGCTAATATGGGCTCTGGCTTAGTTGAGTACGTTGCGTGACATCTTTTCGGGTAGGCTAGCAGATGTAGTTATATATGTAGGTGTACCGGTCTACCCAGGGTTAAGGGGAAATGCTTTTGAAAGACTATGTCTCGATCTTCCAGTTCTCAAACACCAGGCAGTGTGAGGACTACAAAGGAGGTGATCGGGTCTTGTGGGGAAAAGTGCGCAAACCTCTGCAGAGTGTAAAATAATCGATTAGCCGTGTCCCCGGTTATGGACAACTTGAGCATCTAGAAGTGGGATATTGAGGGATCTCATCACATTTAACTAATTTAATGGGTTTTAATCAACTTGGGTATAGATTGAGTGGAGAAACCATCTCAATCATATTATGATAAGCTTTGTAGAAACAATTTGATATTCTTTTGATGATAGGGAAAAATCAGGTTTATGCAAATTAAACTTAGAACCTTCCACCAGCCATATTGCATGTAGAAGTAGGACCTTTATACATCTCTTATGGTGCGACTTGCCAGTACATTCAACGTACTGACCTACATGGCTGCAGCCTCTCATGTTGCAGGAATTATACGATGAGTAAGTGATACGATAGGGTTACGTTGTCTACACTCGACTTTGCCGTTGGTGTTGATGGGACTCCACCACCTTTGATGTTATTTCCGCTGTATGGATTAAGGTAATAGTATTTATGTTACTTTATACATGTGATTTTCTATTATTTCATCGAGTACTGTGTGTGCTAGCATACCGATCCAGGGATGGCACATTAAGCACAGAGACTTGGATCCTTTTGTGAACCGGGTCGTTACAATAAGGAGCGGCAAGAGCCTAAGCTTGGGGATGCCCAAGGCACCCCAACGTAATATTCAAGGAAGACTCAAGCGTGTAAGCTTGGGGATGCCCCGGAAGGCATCCCCTCTGTCGTCTACAATCTATCGGTAACTCACTTGGAGATATATTTTTATTCATCACCTGATATGTGTTTTACTTGGAGCGTCTTGTGATATAGTTTGTTTGCTTTTGTTTGCTTTTTAGTTTGTCACAATCATCATTGTTGAACACACCTTTGAGAGGGACACACATTATTCATGATTTGTTAGAATACTCTATGTGCTTCACTTATATCTTTTGAGCTAGGCAGTTGCTCTAGTGCTTCACTTATATCCTTTAGAGCATGGCGGTGGTTATATTTTAAAGAAATAGTTGCACTCTCATGCTTCACTTATATATTTTTGAGAGTCTAATGAATAGCAATGGTAATATGCATGGGTTATGAATTTGGTCCTGATATGATAGGTATTCAAGAGGGATATAATAAAAACTTTCATGTAGATCACTGAATATGATAAGTTTGATTCCTTGCAATAGTTTTGCGATATTAAGATGGTAATATGTGGGAGGTGCTAGTAGATAATTGTGGTTTAGTAAGAATATTGGTGTTAAGGTTTGTGATTCCCGAAGCATGCATGTATGATCTGTCGTTATGCTAAGAAGTTGGAGCATGATTTATTATTGATTGTCTATCTTATGAGTGTCAGTCGGGGATGAGCGATGGACTTGTCCTACCAATCTATCCCCCTAGGGGCATGCGTAGTAGTACTTTGCTTCGAGGGCTAATAAACTTTCGCAATAAGTATGTGAGTTCTTTATGACTAATGTGAGTCCATGGATTATACACACTCTCACCTTTCCGCAATTTGCTAGCCTCTTCGGTACCGTGCATTGCCCTTTCTCACATCGAGAGTTGGTGCAAACTTCGCCGGTGCATCCAAACCCCGTGATATGATACGCTCTATCACACATAAGCCTCCTTATATCTTCCTCAAAACAGCCACCATACCTACCTATCATGGCATTTCCATAGCCATTCCGAGATATATTGCCATGTAACTTCCATCGTTCCATTTTTATGACATACATCATCATTATCATATTGCTTTGCATGATCAGTATTTGTGGCTCAGCCACCGTTCATCATTTTTTATACATGTTACGCTAGCATCATTGCACATCCTGGTACACTGCCAGAGGCATTCATATAGAGTCATATTTTGTTCTAGTATCGAGTTGTAATATTGAGTTGTAAGTAAATAAAAGTGTGATGATCATCATTATTATAGCATTGTCCTAGTGAGGAAAGAATGGTGGAGACTAATGAGTCCTCGAAAAAGTGGGGATGAGGTCCATGAGACCGTTCTAAAAAAAGAGGCCAAAAAGAGCCCACGAAAAAAATGAGAGAAAAGGAGAGAAGGGGCAATGTTACTATCCTTTTTCCACACTTGTGCTTCAGAGTAGCACCATGTTTTTCATATAGAGAGTCTCCTATTTTGTCACTTTCATATACTAGTGGAAAATTTTCATTATAGAACTTGGATTGTATATTCCGATGATGGGCTTCCTCAAATGCCCGAGGTCTTCATGAGCAAGCAAGTTGGATGCACACCCACTTAATTCTTCATGTTGAGCTTTCATACACTTATAGCTCTTAGTGCATCCATTGCATGGCAATCCCTACTCCTCGCATTGACATCAATTGATGGGCATCTCCATAGCCCATTGATTAGCCTCGTTGATGTGAGATTATCTTCTTATTTTTGACTTCTCCTTATTAATCTCTACCACCACACTCTATTCCACCCATAGTGCTATATCCATGGCTTACACTCATGTATTGCGTGGGGGTTGAAAAAGCTGAAGCGCGTTAAAAAGTATGAACCAATTGCTCGGCTTGTCATCAAGGTAGTGCATGATAAATATTTTGTGTTAAGAAGATGGAGCATGACAGGATTATATGATTTTGTAGGGATAACATTCTTTAGCATTTTTATTTTGAAAGACATGATTGTTTATTAGTATGCCTGAGTATTGATGTATTTATATCAAACTATAGACTATTGCTTTGAATCATTTGGATCTTATTATTCATACCGTAAGAGAGAGATTACATGATGAAACATGATAGGTAGCATTCCACATCAAAAATTCTATTTTTATCATTAACCTACTCGAGGACGAGCAGGAATTAAGCTTGGGGATGCTTGATACGTCTCCAACGTATCTATAATTTTTTATTGTTCCATGCTATTATAGTATCAATCTTGGATGTTTTATATGCAATTATATATCATTTTTTGGGACTAACCTATTAACCCAATGCCCAGTGCCAGTTGCTGTTTTCTACTTGTTTTTGCCTTTTCAGAAAATCATTATCAAAAAGTGTCCAAACGAGAAAAAAACTTTGTATTAATTTTTTTTGGACCAGAAGAGACCCACGAAGCTTCGGGAGAAGACCAGAAGAGCCACGAGGAGGCGGCAAGCCTGGAGGGCGCGCCCATGGGGGTAGGCACGCCCCCCAGGCTTATGGGCCCCTCGTAGCCCCTCCTGACCTAATTCCAGTGCTATAAATTCCCAAATATTCCCAATATACCAAAAAGACAGAAGAGAAAACCTTTCCGCCGCCACAAGCCTCTGTTCTTCCGCGATCCCATCTGGAGGCCTTTTCCGGTACTCTGCCAGAGGGGGAATCCATCACGGAGGGCTTCTTCATCAACCTTGTTGCCCTTCCGATGATGTGTGAGTAGTTTACCACAGACCTACGGGTCCATAGCTAGTAGCTAGATGGCTTCTTCTCTCTCTTTGATCTTCAATACCATGTTCTCCTTGATGTTCTTGGAGTTCTATCCGATGTAATCTTCTTTTACGGTGTGTTTGTTGGGATCCGATGAATTGTGAGTTTATGATCAGATTATTCATGAGAAATATTTGAGTCTTCTCTGAACTCTTTTATGCATGATTATTATAGCTTTGTATTTCTCTCCGATCTATCGATTTGGTTTGGCCTACTAGATTGATTTATATTGCAATGGGAGAGGTGCTTTGTGATGGGTTCAATCTTGCGGTGCTCAATCCCAGTGACAGAAGGGGACATGACACGTATTTGTATTGTTGCCATTAAGGATAAAAAGACAGGGTTTAATCATATTGCTTGAGTTTACTTTGTCTACATCATGTCATCTTGCTTAAGGTGTTACTCTGTTTCATACTTAATACCCTAGATGCATGCTGGATAGCGGTCGATGGGTGGAGTAATAGTAGTAGATGCAGGCAGGAGTCGGTCTACTTGTCTCGGACGTGATGCCTATATATATGATCATTGCCATGAATCCGTCATAATTATTTGTTTTTCTATCAATTGGCCAACCGTATTTTTTTTACCCACCGTATGCTATGCGTTCGAGAGAGAAGCCTCTAGTGAAAACTATGGCCCCCGGGTCTACTTTATCATATATAAAAAACCTAAAAAAACGTTGCTGCAATTTATTTAATTTTATTTTATTTAGTATTTTAGTTTATCTATTTATCACTATCAGAATTAATCCTTGCAAATAACCGCTAAGAGGATTGACAACCCTCTTATTTGCGTTGGGTGCAAGTGTTTGCTTTTGTGTGTGCAGGTGCACTTAACGGAATTTTGCTTGGTTCTCCTACTAGATTGATAACCTTGGTTCTTAACTGAGGGAAATACTTATCTCTACTATACTGCATCATCCTCTCCTCTTCGGGGAAATACCAACGCTGTCTACAAGTAGCAGCGTACCACGCACGGCCTCCTCGGGGTCCTGTTCATCTAGTGCCAACCACCTACTACCACGGGGTCCTATTCATCTAACCCCCACTGGCTGGGGTGGGGCATACGAGCGGGCGGCAGCAACGGGAACTATTCATCCACAGCCAACCAACCGGCTAGGTCAACTCACCACGTCTCGCGCAAGGGGCTTGATCAATGCAAATCTTGACTCGTTCTACGTATCGCGCGCACGGCAGCAATGGGCACTGTTCATCGAGAGGCAACCAACCAGCTACGTCTCGCACGGGGGCTCGATGTAATGCATCGATCGATCGGCTTCAGTAAGCAGTAGCGATCGATCGCTCAGGTTCAGTTAGCAGCGAAGGGATTGCTCGGGTTCAGTTAGCTGCGAAGGAATCGCTCGGGTTTAGTTAGCAGTGAAGGGATCGATCGGCTTCAGTACGTAGCTAGTGGGATCGATCGCTCGTGTCCAGTACGTAGTGCGAAGAATTGATCGATCGCTCTGGTTTAGTAAGCGAACGCCTCATTCGGGTTCAGTTAGCAAAGGGCTCGCACACGAGCGCGTATGAGAGAAACGCGCAAACGACTACATCGCTCGGGCCTGACCACACCAACCATATACCGGGAACTCCTCGAAAATTTCCTCGCCATCAATTCTACCACGATTTTTTACGTCATGGACGGCTCAAAGAATGTCATGCAGGTGCGTCTCCGGACCGCCCAGGATGAAAAGCCCATTTTCTGTCATAATTTTTTGTCATAGAAGTAGGAGCCCACCACATCTATGATGATACGTGTTTTTGTCACAATTATCATCATAGAAGTGTCACATCCATGATAGAAAAAGTTTTCATTCGGGCCATAATGTCACAGAAGTGTCTTTTTTTTGTAGTGCATGGAGGAGCTCAAAGCATAGGATAAGCCACCACGGATGCGGACCATGGAGTGCCTCAAGTGGAGTCGCCGCGGAGCTACAGCGGCCAGACATCCGGCCGAAGCTCGGATATCCAGCGCCACCAAGCAGTGGAAGACCAGCAGATAACAGGTGCCTGGCGACTCTACAGTGGCCGGACATCCGGCCAACCCCCGGATATCCAGCGCCCAGACAGGCCGGATATCCGGCACCTCCCAGGAAATCCGGCTGAGGAGTACAGCATCAAAGGCCAGCATCGGGCGGACATCTGGACGAAGCCCGGAATCCAGCGACCCGAGTCGGGCCGGACATCCGGCCTGCCCCCGGACATCCGGCGCCTGCGCGCAGTCATGGGCAAGAGTACCTTGTAACCTCCCTCTCTCACCCCACTTCATCCTAGACTATAAATAGACCATCCCCTTCCTCTTGTTAGGGTTAGCAAAGTGATAGATCATATCTAGAGAGAGCTTTGCTCATATCTACCACCTCTCCCATGGAGATCAAGACCTCCATGTGAGAAAATCCCTAGTGGATATCAAGACCCCTTCTTAGGGAAGATCCATCTTGGATTCAAGACCTCATCTCCCCATGGGATTTGGGATGAACTCTACCTTGTATCTTTGTTCCCTTTGTTGTTCATGTACCTTTGTGGATCTTGTGTGGATGTAAGTCTAGTGGATTTGTGATTGGACTTGTTCTTGAGTGTTCCTCTTGTGATTTCTCCCCATTCTTCCCCGTGTTCTTCGACGTTTCCCCTTCCAATTCGTGAAAGATCACTAGCAAGGGCTTGACCTTACATCAGATAGGCTGTTAGAGATGCAAGCAAGGGCTAATCCCAAATGCCATGTTAAATTATTGCTCAATTTTTTTATACTGGTTTATCTCTCCATCATAGACACCTCTTTTATTTAATATTTGAGAAAGATTTCATTGGGAATAATTCTTTTGATTCTTATGAAAAGATGAAAATTTTGCTAGGTCAACCAAAAATAGAAACTATCAAACCTACTATCTCAGTGAGTTATCGTCAAACTGAATTGATTAAAGAAACTAAAGCTAGTATGGAGGCTCGTCTTAAGGGGTTGTACAATCTTTCTAATAAAGTGAACAGTACGTAGTGTTACAAAATAAGAAGTATGATGCATTGCAGCAAAAATTTGACAGTATTAGCATCCTAAAAACTAAGATAGAAGCTATTAATGGGAAACTTGATCACTTAATTTACTTAATCAATGAAGGAAAAGCGAGTAAGTTGGGAAAAGGAAATATTGGAAATAGCACTTCCTTGGGAAGGAGATCGTTGGCCATGCTTCCAAGGATGATAATATTTGAAACTATGCATTATGCCTAGCTAGGGGCATTAAACAATAGCGCTTGTTGGGCGGCAACCCAATATTTATCTTTTCGTTTTATTTTATTGTTCTTGAACCATATGATTATTGCTACTGTAATGATTGTTTTTTTATCTTTTAATTAGTGTTTGTGCCAAGTAAAGCCTTTGTGATGATTTGATGATAGTAAAGTTGATCCTGTGCAGAAACAGAAAGTTTTGCGCCAGTGCTGGAATTTACATTTTTTACTGGAACATAAGAAAACTTTGAAAATTTTACACAGTATTGGTTTACAAATTGTTTATGTTTTCCTAATTTTTCAGATTTTTGGGACTTACACAAGTATGGATAAACATTCTGTCATTACGTACTGTCTTGGTTTAGACAGATTCTGTTTTTATTGCATAGTGTGCTTATTTTGATGATGCTATGGATTATATAGGGGGGTATAAGTCATGGAGAAGTTAGAATACAGTAGATATTATGCAAGGGCAATTATGAATCTCTTTATAACAGTACCTAAAGTGGATGATGATTTTATTATACTAACGGATCTCACGAAGTTTCTATTGAGTTTTGTGTGCTGAAGTTTTCAAGTTTTGAGTGAGATCACGATAGATGAAGGAATAAGGAGTGGCAAGACCCTAAGCTTGGGGATGCACAAGGCACACCAAGGTAATATTCAAGGAAGACCCAAACATCTAAGCTTGGGGATGCCCCGGATGGCATCCTCTCTTTCGTCTCCAATTCATCGGTATGTTACTCGGAGCTATATTTTTATTCATCACATGATATGTGTTTTGCTTGGAGTGTCTTCTGCTATAGTTTTATTTTGTTCGTTAGTTTGCCACAATCATTGTTTTCTAGATACACCTTTTGAGAGAGACACGTATTCATCATGATTTGTTAGAATGCTCTTTATGCTTCACTTATATCTGTTGAGTTAAGGCAGTTGCTCATGTGCTTCACTTATATCTTTAGAGCATGGCGGTAGTTATATTTTAAAGAAATCATTTGCACTCGAATGCTTCTATTATATATTTTTGAGAGTTAAATAGGAAGTGGTAATTTGCACGGGTTATATGAAGCATCTGATTTAATAATATTGATGTAGTAATATGAAAGAGTATTAGTTCATAATCATTGGTTAGTAAGAATATCGATATTAAAGCTTGTTATGTACTACTCATTTAAGTGTCGGTCATGGGATGACCGGGATGTTGTAGCATATTTATTCCTCGTTGAAATCCTTTGTGTTGTTCGAATCGGGGGTGCGCGATGGTTAACTCCTCCCAACCTCCTCCCTAGGAGGATGCAAGTAGTACTTTGCTTCGAGGGATAATAGAACTTTCACAATAAGTATATGATTTCTTTATGACTAATGTGAGTACATGGACTGTACAGCTCTCCCACCTATCCATATTTTTCTAGCCTCTTCGGTACCGTGCATTGCTCGTTCTCACCTCGAGAATTGGTGCAAACTTCGCCGATGCATCCAAATCACATGATATGACATGCTCTATCACACATAAGCCTTATTATATCCTTCCTCAAAACAGCCACGATACCTACCTATCATGGCATTTCCATAGCCATTCCGAGATATATTGCCATGCAACTTTCATGGTTATTATTTAGATGACTTGTGTGTTCATCGTCATATTGCTTTGCATGATCATATAGAGCTGACATGATATTTGTGAGAAAGCCACCATTCATCATTGTTATAAATGTTGCGCTAGATCATTGCACATCCTGGTACACTGCCAGAGGCATTCATATGTAGTCATACCTTTCATTTTATCAAGTTGTAAGTAAAAAAGAAGTGTGATGATCATTATTAGAGCATTGTCCTAGTGAGGTAAAGAATGTTGGAGACCGATGAGTCCTCAAAAAAGTGGGGATGAGGTTCATGATATTATTTTTTTAAATGAAAAAAGAAAAAAAATGAGAGAAAAAGAAAGAAGGGGCAATGCTACTATCCTTTTACCACACTTGTGCTTCAAAGTAGCACCATGTTCTTCATATAGAGAGTCTCCATGATTTGTCACTTTCATATAATAGTGGGAATTTTTACATTATAGAACTTGTCTTGTATATTCCGATGACGGGCTTCCTCAAATGCCCAAGGTCTTCATGAGCAAGCAAGTTGGATGCACACCCACTTAGTTTAAGTAGCGAGCTTTCATACACTTATAGCTCTAGTGCATCCATTGCATGGCAAACCCTACTCCTTGCATTGATATCAATTGTAGGGCCTCTGCATTGCCTAGCGATCCACCGAGTTGGTGCGAGACATTCTCCAACTTTTGTCTTCGCTTATATACCTCTACCAACACACTATTTTCCACCCGTGGTGCTAAGTCCATTGTCTCACGCTCATATATTGAGTGAAGATGAAATTGCTGAAGCGAGAAAAATTACGATGCAAGACATCACGGTGCTCATGATTTGTACTTAAGTTAGGAAGATGGAGTCATGCCGTGTTTACATAATTCAATGAGTAGGGGTAACATTTGTTAAGCATCATATATTTTGAAGAGTAATGATTATTTTCTAGTATTCATGGATATTCTTATGTTGATATCTATTACATCATCATTTATCAACATTCATACCTAAAAGGATTATAGGATTAAGACATGTTAGGTAGCATTCAACATAAAAAATTCTGTTTTTATCATTTACCTACTTGAGGACAAGTAGGAATTAAGCTTGGGGATGCTGATACGTCTCCAATGTATCTATAATTTTTGATTGTTTCATGCTATTATATTATCAATCTTGTATGCTTTATATGCAATTTTATATTATTTTTGAGAACTAACCTATTACTCCCTCCGTTCCTCTATCTAAGGTGTATTTTTTTTTTACAAAAATTTCAAAATGTAAGGTGTATTTGTTGTAATCTCACATAATCCCTCTTCTACCCCTCCACCATCACGTACATGGAAGGTAACGTCCTGACGCTAAAATCAAGCCAACCAATCAAGCCAACCAATTAATGCGTGTTAGTTAGGAAATGAATCATGCAGATCAAAGCCTTTCTCTAGCGAACAAACAATTCCCAAGCGGACACCCTTTCTCTGCCACAATGGATGCGTTCACACTTGAGGAAGAAAGGATCAACTCGTTGCTGCATGTTTTCAGCCAAGAGGATGACCCGGCTATGGAATTCTTCAGTGAGGTGCAAGAGACGGATGAGTCCTTAGGCCTATTTAGTGAGGTAGAAGACCGCGGCCAGCGTCTCGCCGAGGACTCCTCGCCTGCGTTGTCCAGCGATGTCAAGCTCGCCGACCAGATTTTGCATGACGCGGCTGCGGCCGATCTCGGCGGCGTCGGACATGCCGGGTTATTACGCACAAATGGTGCTCAACATCCGGTCTGCAAGTTCTTCCAAGGCGGGAATCGTCGCCGTCAACAAGGCCGTGAAGTGCTCGGCATCGGTACGCTACGTATCATCAGACATAACTTTAAGCATGGCATGTCAAGCAATGCTCGGCTCGATGACCTTTGTCGTAGCTATGGAATATCCGTCATGTCAAACAACATGATACAGTTTGGGTTAGTTGCATTTATACCTTTGATACTAAATTAAGTTCTTGTTCATATGTGTACATGTATGACATCCCTTGTTCTAATTTTTAGCGCCAGAACTGGAGGCATCGATCAAGTGGAGCACAAGTATGAGGAGGAGAACGATAAAAGTGATGTGGTGAATGACAAGGCCTTCAAGTTTGATGAGGTCGATAGTGATGCCGAAACTATCGATTTAGAGTTTGAAGAATTGCAAGCTGCCAAAGCAAGTGAAGTGCATGTGCAACGATTTTATGCCCCAGATTCAATGCCAGACTCGGTACCCCCTGGGATGGAATCATATAGGGATTTCATACTAAAGTCCTTGATGACATCATATGATCCGAAGATGATGAAGAAATGAACAAGTAATCAACGGCGCAACTACTCTATGTTTAGCACTCAACGTTTGGTGTGATTTCATCAATTGTAATGGTGCCCAAAATCTTTTTTGTATTGCTTGAATATGTTAAGCGACATCATACATTAATAATGGCATGAACGAAGTTTATTACTCACATGTAATGAACGAAGTATGTTTGTTCTTGTTACTTGGGACGTGCTACTCACAAACAATGAACAAAGCATTCACCTAACGGTCGATGGGATCGAGTATTAAACATCGGAAAACAAAGAACATCGAGTTCACTAAAATTAGTCCATGGCATGGACTAATAAACATCACAAAATAAAAAAGAACAAGTTCGCTGACATTATGAATAATGATAGAAGTACACATGAGTATGTTTGAATTCAGTACTGTATAATTATGCGAGTTCACTTGGATTATTAATGAAAAGAAGCAATGACAAGTACATCAAGGATCTGGAAGGGCCTCAATAGCAGCGACCACAACATCAGTATCGCACGGTAGTACGTCCGGAAGCAATTCAAGTGCCGCCAGAAATGACTTCCTCATGTGTGGAATCTTGTACCGGTTACCTCCTTTCTGCTTCAGTACCTCGCGCATGCAGGACTGTAGGGTAAGAAAAATACGGTTGCTTCTCTCGGCTGGGTACGTGTCATATGCTTTTTGCACCTTCGCAACAATATCAACAATTTTACCGGGTGACATCTTCTCAAAAAGTGCCTGAAGTGCCGCCAAGAATCCTAAGTCAAGAATGTTCAGATCAGGTGAGTTCGGCGGCTGACATGTAAGCCTAATGTCCCACCCGTCCGCCTGTGCCGCTGCACAGAACACACTGTCATTCACAGAAATATGGGTCTTTGCATTATCTTGCTGAATGTAAATTGTGCGTCCGCGTTCCGAAGGTGGCCACAAAGCCTTGATGGCGGGCAGAAGCTTGTTGACCATATAATCTCTACTGACATCCTTCGTGACCGATGGCAAAACCTTGGTTATCTCTTCCCCCCTTGCTCGGTAAGGGCTACGCCTTGATTTGTCCGCTCTAATAGCATGGCATAAATTTCTTGCTTTTGATTGTCTGGGTACCATCTTCGCTTCTTTTTGTGTGTACCATTTGAGCCTACTGAACATTCAGAACAAGAACTGAATTAAATTACGGTAACTTGAACAACCTTCAGTTAACATGCATGAACTAACTTTGTTAAGAAATTAACACGAACTCAGTATGACACAATACTCAGAATGATAACAACACAAGGCCTAACTTAAATTAGTTATGGAGTAGACTAGCCATTGTTGTTGCCGTTGTCACCCACTTCAGCTTGTACTCCATGATTACTCTCCGGAACAACATCTTTGTTCAAGTCCACACGGATGCATGGGTTAACATTGCCGGCAGGGCTGGTTGCATGACTACCGCTGTCATTTAGGGAGGATGGAACACCTTCGGTCCGGTCGACTTGGTTAACATTGCCAGCGGGGCTGGTTGCATTATTGCCGCCGCCATTTAGCGAAGATTGAACAACTTCGTCATGGTCGTCTTGGCTAACATTGCCGTCGGGGCTGGTTGCATCAATGCCGCTACCATTTAGCGAAGATTGAACACCTTCGCTACGGCCGCCTTGCCACTTCGTGAGAGCCGGGCGCATTCTACCGCGACCAGCCAAGCCCAAGCGTCGGCGACCACGTCGAGCGTCACTGACATCCCCGACGGCATTGTCGTCACCTCCTGGGCCACGCCCGTTTACAGGACCAGCAAGTAGCGCCGCACGCACACGTTTAAGCACGGCATCCTTTGCACTGCGAGCACGTCCGAGGCCTGTGTACATACTGGCAGCTTCTTCTCCTTCCGAGCCATCGCATCCACAACCAGCATCCACTCTGTGGCCAGAGTCGCCAGAGTCGTGTTCGGACAAAGGACCTACCGCAGCAACTCCTTCGTCAACAGTGGCAAAGTTCGCGACATGGCTGGGAAACATGATAGCCTTTCCCTGGATGAATACTTCACCGGTACGGCGCGCACGAGAATCAATGAGAATGCGTTCGTCGTCAAAGAGATAGGCCCTGGTGGTACCAAGCCGGATCACCCCCGGATAGAATGTCTGGCTACTTTTGCGCGACACCGTCGTGCAAAAGGACACGGGCCACCACTTGTCCGGTGGATTCACCGGCGGCTTGCAGTGTATTTCGTCCTCTGCGTGGCCTCGTCCACCGGCGCCTCGACGATCGACCTGTGCATAAATTGTGACACAAGGGGTCAAGTACTAGACGATCTCCATAGTTGAAAAAGTATTGAATGCATACAGTACGTACATGTGGCTCCGGAGACAGCGTTGCATCCACTGCGTGGCCACGTCCGCCGGTGCGTCGCCCTCGTGCACGTCCGCGCCCGCCGGCGAGTTCGCCGTGCCCGCGTCCGCGCCCCCACACTGCTTTGGCCGGCATGCATACGCCAAGTCGTCCGCGCCCGGCAGCAGCACCTCGCGTGTGCTCAAGCAGGCCTGCTTCATCGTCGCCTTCGCGGCCGGCATGAAGTTCATCGCGCTGGCGGCCGTCGCCGTCATCGTCGGAGTCATCGGAAGCTAGCCAGTCATAGTCGTATTCAAGATCACAGGCCCTGTCTTCGTTCTCCTCAATTGAATCCCAATCAGGTGCTGGATGAAAGTCTAGATCAGCCATTTTTTTTGTTGGCCACGTACTGGAAGACGAGGGAAATGGAAAAACCAAGGGGAGTACACGAAAACAAAAATTTAAATCTTCGTTGCGTTGGCGCCAAGTGAGTTCCCTCCTTTTTCCTGATGTGCGCGCACGTACTTGGGGTATTAATTTTTGTATAAGAGGCAACACAGTTATTAGCATCCCTGATTTGCTGGGATATGCGATTGCATGTGCCATGCATGGCTGGCAGCAAATCTGTCAAATCAGAGGTTCCCGTGATTGTGTTCAACTAATACCAGGGGTAGTTTTGTCCCAACAGCTCCAAAAATTATTGCCTTGGTCACCGAGCTGGAAATTATGCACCTTAGATAAAGGAACGGAGGGAGTAACTCAGTGCCCAGTGCCAGTTTCTATTTTTGCCTATTTTATTGTTTCGCAGAAAAACCATACCAAACGAAGTCCAAACACGTTGAAACTTTACGATGATTTTTTCTGGACCAGAAGAGACCCTAGAAGCTTCGGGGGGGGGGGGGGAGGCTAGACGATCTATGAGAGGGCCACAAGCTCAAGTGGCGCGCCCCTGGGGGCACTGTGTGAGCTTGTGGGCCCCTCATAGACCTCCCTAACCTAATTCCAGTGCTATAAATTCCCAAATATCCCAAAACCCCCAGAGCGGGACCCGAAACAGTTTTATCGCCGCCGCATGCCTCTGTTCTTCCGTAATCCCATCTGGAGGACTCCGTCGGTACTCTACCGGAGGGGGAATCAATCGCGGAGGCCATCTTCATCAACCTTGCTGCCTCCATGATGATGCGTGAGTAGTTCCCCACAGGACGTATCGGTCCATAGCAGTAGCTAGATGGCTCTCTCTCTCTCTCTCTTTTTGATCTTCAATACAATGTTCACTTCGGAGATCGATTTGATGCAATTCTTTTGCGGTGTGTTTGTTGGGATCCGATGAATTGTGGGTTTATGATCAGATTATTCATTGAAAGTAATTGAGTCTTTTCTGAACTTTATTATGTGTGATTGTTATAGCTATGTAATGTGATACGTCTTCAACGTATCTATAATTTATGAAGTATTCATGCCATGTTTATTATAGTTTTGTATGATTTTGGTGCACTTTTATATGGCTTTTTATATGATTTTTATGGACTAACATATTGACCTAGTGCCCAATGCCAGTTGTTGTTTTCTGCTTGTTTTTGGTTTTCCAGAAAATCCATATCAAATGAAGTCCAAATGCAGCGAAACTTTTGATGATTTTTTCTGGAAGGAAACGGACACAGGAAGCTTCGGGGAAGCAACAGAAGAGCAACAGGGACCCCACGAGCCACCTGGGCGCGCCTGCCCCCCCCAGGCGCGCCCTGGTGCGTCGTGGGCCCCCTGTGGCACCTCTTTGCGTGATTCCAACGCTGAAAAATCATATATATTCAGAAACCCCCGAAAGTTAACCTAGATGAGTTTTTACGCCGCCGCAAGCCTCTCTACCTCCATGATCTAATCTACAGCCCTTTTTCGGCACCCTGCCGGAGGGGGGGAATCTTCACCGGAGGCCATCTTCATCATCCTGGCGGTCTCCATGACGAGGAGGGAGTAGTTCACCCTCGGGGTTGAGGGTTTGTACTAGTAGCTATGTGTTTTACCTCTCTCTCTCTCGTGTTCTTGATTTGGCACGATCTTGATGTATCGCGAGCTTTGTTAATATAGTTGGATCATATGGTGTTTCTTCCCTCTCTATCCTTGTTGTGATGAATCGAATCTTTTCCCTTTGAGGTTTCGTTATTGTCGGATTGAATATTTCAGATTTGAGAACACTTGATGTACGTCTTTCATATGAATACCCGTGGTGACAATGGGGTATTATATTGATTCACTTGATATATGTTTTGGCACTCAACTCGCGGATTCCACATTGGGGTAATCTATGCATAGGGGTTGATGCACGTTTTCATTATCTTTTCTCCGATAGAAACTTTGGGTTGCTCCTTGGAGTTCTTTGGGTGGATTGATTATGATTATGAAGTTGCTTGATGCATATCGTATAATCAACTCACGGATACTTGTGGTGACATTGGAGTATCTAGGTGACATTAGAGTTGGTTGATGTGTATCATATGGTGTTATTTTAGTACGAACTCTAGAGCTGTTTGTGACACTTATAGGAATAGCTCAATAGATCGATCGGAAAGGATAACTTTGAGGTGGTTTCGTACCCTACAAACAATTTCTATCTTATGTTCTTCGCTAATAGGAACTTGGGAGTGATTCTTTATCGCACGTTGAGGGATGGTTATATGATCCAATTATGTTAGCATTGTTGAGAGATTGCACTAGTGAAAGTATGAACCCTAGGCCTTGGTTTCAAGCATTGCAATACCGTTTGTGCTCACTTTTGTCGTTTGCTACCTTGCTGTTTTTATTTATTCAGATTATAAAAATATATTTCTACCATCCATACTACACTTTTATCACCATCTCTTCGCCGAACTAGTGCACCTATACAATTTACCATTGTATTGGGTGTGTTGGGGACACAAGAGATTTCTTGTATTTGGTTGCAGGGTTGTTTGAGAGAGACCATATTCATCCTACGCCTCCCACGGATTGATAAACCTTAGGCCATCCACTTGAGGGAAAATTGCTACTGTCCTACAAAACTCTGCGCTTGGACGCCCAACACGAGTCTACAAGAATACGTTGTGTAGTAGACATCAAGCTCTTTTCTGGCGCCGTTGCTGGGGAGGTGAGTGCTTGAAGGTATATCTTTAGATCTTGCAATTGAATCTTTTAGTTTCTTGTTTTATCACTAGTTTGGTTTATAAAAGAAAACTACAAAAAAAATGGAATTGAGGTTGCCTCATATTATTCGTCTTTATAATGTCTTTCTTGAAAATGATGGATCAGAAAATTGTGCTCAATTAATAGAAGAAGAATTCAATAAAATGTTTGGCATAAAATCTTTGAAAGATGAGCATGATTGCAATGTTGTTAGTATGAATTCTATGAATATCCAAAATACTAATGATGATTGCACTAGTCATGACAAAAATGTTTCTTATAAGCATGTCAATTTTTGTGGAGTGCATAAAGTTTGTGAAGACATGTCTTATAAGGATGATAGATTTTGTAAGAAGCATAAACATGATAGAACCAATTTTTTGCTCAAAGTGATAGATGAATTTGCTACAAAATTATGTTCTCTTTATCCTATTACTTGTGAACTTTGCAATAAAGTTGGTCACCTTAATTTCCAATGCATAGTCTTTCATGATCGAATCATGGCTAACTATTGTAATGACTTGACCGCCCTTGAACTATATAATGAGCTTTATCTATTTTTGGGGTGTGAAGAATTGACACACAAAAGTAGTTGGTTTGAAGTATTCATTCTCACAGACAACATTGAAACTAATCTAAAGGAAATCTATATGTTTTGTATGGTAAATTACAATGAGAATGCTTATATTGCCAACTATAGAAAGACGGGAAAACCAATAGAATATAAGAGGAACACTAATGAAAGGTTAAATATTTCCACTTTCCCTCCTATTGTCTCTCATGATGAAATAGGTGACGAGGAGGAGATTCCTATTCAACCAATCTCATCAATAAGAAGCTCGAAAAAATTGATTAAACCCACACATGATGTGGTGAAGAAGAAGAAAAGAAGAAAGAGTAGAGGTAAAAAGGTATCCCTCCCAAATAATGTTGCTCCTATTATTATTGTGCCTCATGAGAGTGAATCAAAAATAATTGTGGAAGATGATATACTTGATGATGATATTGCTTCTTTGTCTTATGGTACAATGTCCGAAGGAACTATTGAGGATGATTTTATTATGCCTATTACTCATTATGATGATTATGATTGGGAAAATAATGATACTTCTTATAATCTTGAAAATCTTTTTGTCACCAACTTAGAAAATTATGATGATAATAATTGTTATACTATTGGTGCTATTCATACTATTGATGATAATAGTGATAATGCTAATGATATGCAAACCAACAAGCTTGGGGATGCTATGTTTGATGAGAATGACATGATTGAGAATTTATTTGCTGCAATTAATGTTTGTCCCAAGATTGGGGATGCTATGCTTAATGAAAATGATCTTTTTATTTCCCCTACTTTTGATGAGCAAATTTATTATGATGATGACATGCCTCCTATCTATGATGATTATTGTGATGATACTTATGTCATAAAAAGTAGTGATGATTATATTTATAAAACTTGTCATAATTATGATTACCCTTTTACTGAACATTACTCTTTTAATGTGGAAACAATTTATAGTATTCGAGTTTCATATGATACTCCCACTCCTATTGATGAGAAGAAATTTGCTTATGTGGAGAGTAATAAAAATTCTATGCTTGTGGATCATGAAAAGAATACTTTATGTGATAGCTATATTGATGAATCCATTCATGATGCTACTGAAAATTATTATGAGAGAGGAACATATGATTCATGATGCTCCCGTTATGTTTCAATTCTTTACTTCTATGTGAGCATCATTGAAATCATCATGCCTAGCTTAAAAGGCATTAAAGAAAAGTGCTTTTTGGGAGACAACCCAATATTTATACCTACTGTTTTTGTGTGTTCACATGATAAGCTACTGTATTAATCATGTTTTATATGTTTTGTTTCAATAATGTGCCAAGTAAAGCCTTTGGGATAGTGTGGATGCTTGTTGATTTGATTCTGTGCAAAAACAGAAACTTTTGCGTCCAGTGCTGGAATTTCTATTCTGTACTGGAGCATGAGAAAATTCTGAAATTTTTACACAGTATTGGGTTACAAATTTTTTACGTTTTCCTAATTTTTCAGAATTTTTGGAGGTACATAAGTATGGTCTTTAAATCGCTCACTACATGCTATTCTGTTTTTGACAGATTCTGTTTTCGGTGCATAGTTTGCTTGTTTTAGTGTTTCCATAGCTTATATTGAGTAATATAAATTGTGGAAATGATAGAATACAGTAGGAATTATGTGATAACAATTATGAATCTTGTCTTGATAGTACCTAAGTGGATGGTTTATTTTTATCATACTAACCTATCTCACAAGTTCCTTTAAGTTTTGTGTGATTGAAGTTTTCAAGTTTTGGGTGAGATATCGATATGAGGAGAATAAGGAGTGGAAAGACCCTAATATTAGGGATGCCCAAGGCACCCCAAGGTAATATTCAAGGAATACCCAAGCAACTAAGCTTGGGGATGCCCCGGAAAGCATCCCCTCTTTCGTCTTCAACACTATCGGTAACCTCACTCGGAGCTATATTTTTATTCGTCACATAATATGAGTTTTGCTTGGAGTGTCATTTTATTTTGTGGATATTTTCTTGCTGCTATCAATAATCATGTTTTGTATCTTTTATTTCAATAAAATGCCAATTATAGCCTCTACCATGCTCAGTTTGCAAGTTTACGTGTTGCTGTTTGAAAACAGAAAGTTTTCTGTTATGTCCAGAATATTCTTGAATAGTCAGAACATGATAAAAATCTTGAATAGTCAGAATGCGTTCTTTGTCATGTGGTAATTTTTCAGAATTTTTGGAGTTAGGGAAGTATGAATTCTTATTCACCCTTTACAGACTGTTCTGTTTTGGCAGATTGCTGTTATAGTTGCATTGTTTGCATATGTTTGCTTGTTTAATGTTTCTATTTGAGGATAGGAGTATTAAATATGTAGAGGCATTTAGTATGCAATGTTTAATTATAATTTTAGTGATTTGTTACAGTAGAGAATGTCAAGGTTTTGAGTTGATTTATACTAACTTATCTCACGAGTTCTTGTTGAGTTTTGTGTCGATGAAGTTTTTAAGATTTAAGGAAACCGTGATATGAGAGGAATTAAGGAGACACACGAGCTCAAGCTTGGGGATGCCCAAGGCATCCCAAGTTATTATTCCAAGAAGTCTCAAGCATCTAAGCTTGGGGATGCCCCGGTAGGCATCCCACCTTTCTTCATCAACAATTATCGGTCAGTTTTGGTAGAGCCTAAGTTTTTTGCTTCTCCACATGAGATGTGCTATTCTTGGAATACCATTTTATTTTGTTTTCTTTGCCATTTGAATAAAATACTTAAGATCTGAAATTTTTAAATGAGAGAGAGTCCTCACATAGCTACCTATTTACTTAACTACTCATTGATCTTCACTTATATCTTTTGGAGTAGTTTGTCATTTACTCTCATTCTTCACTTATATCCCAAGAGTAAATTGTTGAATGAATTGAATGTCATAAATTTGAAATTATATACGCTTCATATGCTTGTCCCATGGGGAGTAGTGACTTCACATACAAGAAGTATAAGTGGTAAAATTTATTGAAAGTTAACAAACATAGCATTGGTCACTTGAACAATTCATGAAAGAATTTTGAAGGAAGAGAAATTTCACATATAAATATACTATCTTGGACATCTTCTATGATTGTGAGCCCCCATTAATTATTTTCAAGCTTGATCAAGTAGTTGACATTGGACAAGGAAGACAACGTAATGAGTTATGTTTGTTTATATTCACATAGAAGTTATATTGTCATGGATCCTCTAGCATGTGGTGCTTGCTTAGGATCTTTAGCTAGCCAAAAATCCGTACTAAGTAGAGATACTACTTGTGCATCCAAAAACCCTTAAACCCAGTTTCTTGCCATGAGAGTCCACTATATCTACCTACGGATTGAATAAGATCCTTCAAGTAAGTTGTCATCGGTGCAAAAAGCAATAAAAATTGCTCCTAAAATATGTATGATCTTTTATTGCAAGGGAAAATAAGCATTGTACGAACTTGTGATGGTAAAGAAATAAAAGCGACGGACTGCATAATAAAGGTTTCTATCACAAGGGGCAATATAACGTGACGTTCCTTTGTATTAAGGGCTTGTGCATCCAACAACAAAAAGTGCATGACAACCTCTGCTTCCCTCTGCGAAGGGCCTATCTTTTACTTTTCTGTATTTACCTTTATGCAAGAGTCATTAATGTTCATCCCTATTCCGCTCTATTTATTCTTTAGTTGGCAAGCATTATGTGGTAGGGAATGATCCAGGCACATATATCCAGTTGAATATAGGTGATCATGAGTTATTATTGTTGACATTATCCCTGAGATAAATAAGTTGGGAGGCGAAACATTAAGCCCCTATCTTCCTATGTGTTTGACTGAAACAGTTTGTTCTAAAAATATGGTTTGAGTGTCAGCAATCATGGAAGACTAAATGATGGTTGAGTATGTGGAATTTGCTAGATTAAAGCTCTTACATAGACCCTTCCTGAAAATAAGATGAATTGCAATTGTTTGATGACTGAGAACATAGTTTGTTAGTTTTCAAGAAAGTTTATGGCCTATACTTTAAACATGTGAATAGCTTGCTACTTGATCATGAGAAGTTTTATGAGATGAGCTACTGACTATGATATATATTGATGCTAGAAAAAGTGATTGAAATTATCATTGATCAAACTTATGCACTATGCTAGCATTCACACTTCATAAATTATTTCTTTTATCATTCACCTACTCGAGGACGAGCAGGAATTAAGCTTGGGGACGCTGATACGTCTCCAACGTATCTATAATTTATGAAGTATTCATGCCAAGTTTATTATAGTTTTGTATGATTTTGGTGCACTTTTATATGGCTTTTTATATGATTTTTATGGACTAACATATTGACCTAGTGCCCAGTGCCAGTTGTTGTTTTCTGCTTGTTTTTGGTTTTCCAGAAAATCCATATCAAATGAAGTCCAAATGTAGCAAAACTTTTTGACGATTTTTTCTGGAAGGAAACGGACCCAGGAAGCTTCGGGGAAGCAGCAGAAGAGCCACAGGGGCCCCACGAGCCACCTGGGCGCGCCTGCCCCCCCAGGCGTGCCCTGGTGCCTCGTGGGCCCCCTGTGGACCTCTTTGCGTGATTCCAACGCTGAAAAATCATATATATTCAGAAACCCCCGAAAGTTAACCTAGATGAGTTTTTACGCCGCCGCAAGCCTCTGTACCTCCACGATCTAATCTACAGCCCTTTTCCGACACCCTGCCGGAGGGGGGAATCATCACCGGAGGCCATCTTCATCATCCCGGCGGTCTCCATGACGAGGAGGGACTAGTTCACCCTCGGGGCTGAGGGTTTGTACCAGTAGCTATGTGTTTTACCTCTCTCTCTCGTGTTCTTGATTTGGCACGATCTTGATGTATCGCGAGCTTTGTTAATATAGTTGGATCATATGGTGTTTCTTCCTTCTCTATCCTTGTTGTGATGAATCGAATATTTTTCCCTTTGAGGTTTCGTTATTATCGGATTGAATATTTCAGATTTGAGAACACTTGATGTATGTCTTGCATATGAATACCCATGGTGACAATGGGGTATTATATTGATTCACTTGATATATGTTTTGGCACTCAACTTGCGGATTCACGAGGTGACATTGGGGTAATCTATGCATAGGGGTTGATGCACGTTTTCATTATCTTTTCTCCGATAGAAACTTTGGGGTGCTCCTTGGAGTTCTTTGTGTGGATTGAATATTATGATTATGAAGTTGTTTGATGCATATCATATAATCAACTCACGGATACTTGTGGTGACATTGGAGTATCTAGGTGACATTAGAGTTGGTTGATGTGTATCATATGGTGTTATTTTAGTACGAACTATAGAGCTGTTTGTGACACTTATAGGAATAGCTCAATAGATCGATCGGAAAGGATAACTTTGAGGTGGTTTCGTACCCTACAAACAATTTCTATCTTATGTTCTTCGCTAATAGGAACTTGGGAGTGATTCTTTATCGCACGTTGAGGGATGGTTATATGATCCAATTATGTTAGCATTGTTGAGAGATTGCACTAGTGAAAGTATGAACCCTAGGCCTTGTTTTCAAGCATTGCAATACCGTTTTGTGCTCACTTTTGTCATTTGCTACCTTGCTGTTTTTATTATTCAGATTATAAAAATATATTTCTACCATCCATACTACACTTTTATCACCATCTCTTCGCCGAACTAGTGCACCTATACAATTTACCATTGTATTGGGTGTGTTGGGGACACAAGAGATTTCTTGTATTTGGTTGCAGGGTTGTTTGAGAGAGACCATCTTCATCCTACGCCTCCCATGGATTGATAAATCTGAGGTCATCCACTTGAGGGAAAATTGCTACTGTCCTACAAAACTCTGCGCTTGGAGGCTCAACACGAGTCTACAAGAATAAGTTGTGTAGTAGACATCATAATGCTTTCCGATCTATCCATTTGGTTTGGCCAACTAGATTGATTTATCTTCAGTGGAAGTGGTGCATAGTAGTAGGTTCAATCTTGCGGTGTCCTCACCTCGTGACAGAAGCGGTAGCGAGGCACTTATTTGTATTGTTGCAACTATGGGTAAAACGATGGGGTTCAATCATATTGATTGCTCTTTGTAGGATCGAAAGGATGTCTAGAGGGGGGGTGATTAGACTACTTGACCAAATAAAATCTATCCTTTTCCCAATTTTAATTGTGGGCAGATTTTAGCAAGAACACAAGTCAAGCATCACCCTACACATGCAATTCTAAGAGTATAGCAGCGAAAAGTAAACAATTGCATATGTAAGTAAAGGAGGGGATCAGAGATTTCAAACGCAATGAAGACACGGTGGTTTTTGGCGTGGTTCCGATAGGTGGTGCTATCGTACGTCCACGTTGATGGAGACTTCAACCCACGAAGGGTAACGGCTGCGCGAGTCCACGGAGGGCTCCACCCACGAAGGGTCCACAAAGAAGCAACCTTGTCTATTCCACCATGGCTTACGTCCACGAAGGACTAGCCTCACTCGGGGTAGATCTTCACGAAGTAGGCAATCTCCTTGCCCTTACAAATTCCTTGGTTCAACTCCACATCATGTCAGAGGCTCCCAAGTGACACCTAACCAATCTAGGAGACACCACTCTCCAAAAGGTAATAGACGGTGTGTTGTTGATGAACTCCTTGCTCTTGTGCTTCAAATGATAGTCTTCCCAGCACTCAAACAACTCCTCACAGATTTGCCTATGGTGGAAGAGGGATTTGAGTGGAAAGCAACTTGGGATAGGCTAGAAATCAAGTTTCAAATGGTAGGAATGGAATGGCTTGATCTCAACACATGAGTAGGTGGTTCTATCTCAGAAAATGTATGGTGGAAGTGTAGGCACGTTCTGATGGCTCTCCCTTCTGAGAAGGAGGTGGTGGAGGGGTATATATAGGCTCCACACAAAATCCAACCGTTACACACTTTTGACCCAACTCGGTCGCACCGAAACAATCATCTCGGTAGCACCGAACTGTGTAAAAGATATGAACTTTACGAATCTCGGTGGGACCGATAGGGACAACTCGGATGGACCGAAGTGCCATGGCTAGGGCAAACCTCATCTCGGTGGCACCGATTGCATCAACTCAGTAGGACCGAAGTGAAGCAATAAGTCAACAGAGACTTGGCAAGCCATCTCGGTGAGACCGATTTGCAAAACTCGGTGAGACCGAAGTAAGTGCAAACGATTACAGAGAGTTGGCAAGGCCATCTCGGTGAGACCGAGATCCATATCGGTGGATCCGATTTGTTAGGGTTTTGGCAGTGGCTAAGTCTTGGTGAACTCGGTGGCTCCGGATAGGAAATTTCGGTGGGGCCGAGTTGGAATGTGGGTTTTGGACATATTTGGGTAGAGAGAGTGGTTGAGGGTTTAGGAGTACTGTCACTAAGCACTTGAGCAAAAAGACCATTAAGCAACACCTCATCCCCTTTTAATAGTATTGGCTTTTCCTATGGACTCAATGTGATCTTGGATCACTAAACCAAAAATGTAGAGTCTTGATCTTTTGCCAATCCTTGTCCTTAGCATTTTGAGGGGTCCACGTCTCTAATCCATGACATGCCAATCATTGAACATCCTGAAATCTTTAACTTGAATGGACATTAGTTCAATGAGATATATGTTGTTATGAATTACCCAAACCACCAAGGGAGCAAATGTGCTTTCAATCTCCCCCTTTTTGGTAATTGATGACAACATATAGATCAAAGCTTCGACAATTGATTAAAAGAATGAAATACGTCGTCGCTTTGAGAAGTATGTGATAAGCAAGAGCTCCCCCTAAATTTGTGCATTATTAAAAATTTGTGTTTGAATGCAAATGCACAATCGATTAGGCTCATGGGTCACTCTTCCATGTCACATACAACTTGGTGGAGCGCGCAAAATGATATGAGAGGAATAGAAAGCACGCATCACCAACAAAAGTAAGTGATCATACAAGATAATGATAAAGATAAGCATTGATCATCACAAGATGCATAGTATGATCAATCACATGAAGTAGCTCATAATCATAACAAAGCATAGTATCAAGCACACATATAGAAACAAAGTACCAACAAGCAAATTGTAGCAAAAGAACTCGAGAGAAATAAACAACGAGCAAAACAAGAGCACTCTCTCTCGAAGCCTATGGTCTATACTAATTCTCCCCTTTGGCAACAAGTACCAAAAAGATGGAATAGGTATTGGACTAATCGGCACTCTAAGCACGGTCCTCCGAAGCTCCTGAAGGCGACCTCCTGCTGGAAGCTCCGGTGTGCGTAGATGGCGTTGAGAGAAGAGCGTCCGCGAAGGCTTCTGCAGACGTTTGCTAGGCTGGTGGAGTGGATACCGGCGATGGCACTGTGGCAGCAGCAGCAGGTGCAGAGACTGTGGTCCTCGAATCCACAACTAGCACTGCAGCAGATGTGGCTGCCCTAGGCACTGTCTGAAAACGCTCTGTGGTAGGTCTGTCATCTCCACTGTCATCTGGCGGGGCTGTCTTGACAGCATCAACATCACTCTGCAGCTGCTCCACGGTAGTCTGGATCTCTGTGACCTTGACATCTAGATCATGAAATTTTGTCTATATTATCTGCTCTAAGCTAGCCTGGTGCTGGGTGAGGTTGGCCAGACTTCGCTCAATCCTCAGGGTGGCTTCAAGCAGATAAGTCATTTGGTCAGACTTAGACTTAAGATTTGCAATTGGAGCATTGGGAGTTGTTGCCTCCTGGGCTGCTTTTGCTTCTTTGGCTTCAATTTCCTGAGCACTAGGGGCTCTTCGTAAACATTTGCCTCAGGCACTGGGGCCTTGTTCTTCTCAGCAGGTGATATGTTCCTGGTGCATCTCTTTGGTGCTGACACCTTTGGCTTGGACTTGGGGCCAGCAGTCCTGATTGCATCAGTCATAAGCTTTTGAGACTTGGCTGGAGGTGCATCAGCAGTAGGTTCCTCCTCCTCCTCATCTGTCCTCATGGAGGGCCTTCCAAGCACTTGAGCTGTAGTCTTCCTAGCTCTCTTCTTCTTTGCACCTGCAGCTGGTTCAGAGTCACTTGGCTCTTCAAGAGTGAATTGCATAGTGTACTTTGGAACTTTCCTCACATCAGTCCTCTCTTTGGCAGTTGATGGTTTGGTGCTATACTCCTTAGCAAGCACAACTCTCTTTTTCTTGATTGCTGCTTCACTAGCAACAAAATCTTCATCCTCACTGTCTGAGGTTTTCTTCTTCCTTGTTCTAGTGGCAGCCTTAAGAAGATCTAGAGAGCTCCTCTCTCCCTCATAGAAACTTTCTGCAGGGCTTGACCCTTCACTTAGTTCTGCATGCTGCTCTGACCTGTTCTGGCTATCGCTGGAATCTGACATCTTGCTGAGCTGACCCTGTGAATAGATGGGTATGGGCAGAGTAGATGAGTCATCACAAAAAGCAGAGGTTTTTCAGAAAATTTGAGTTCAACTCTTAGTTTCAAGTTTTCACAGAAGGCATTTCGGATGGACCGAGTTCATCATCTCGGTGATACCGAAGCATACAACAGAAACCTTACACGCCATTTCGGTCAGACCGAGATGGGGTTCGGTGGCTTCGAGATGCTAGGGTTTCACTGAGATTTTACTTGCGGTCTCACCGATACGTACAACTTGGTGGCACCGAGACGTACTAGTGCTATGGGCAAAGGCCAAATCGGTGGGACCGAAAATTTCGAATCGGTCGGTCCGAGATGCATTCGGCAGAAACTTAAACCTAAAAATTTTACTCGCATCTAATCTACGAAATTTTTCATGGTGGAATAAGCATTGCACTCGTGGCAAGAATCATGGCGTTCCTAACGTGCATTGAATCGGAAAAGGAAGCACGAAAGGGATCGAATCTCACCCTAACTCGGTGGAGATTCTCTACGGCAGCAACGGCGGGACAGATTGCCGTTGGCGGCGACGGAATCCGGTGGCGAGGGCGCGCTGGAGGCGACGGCGAAGTCCGAAGACGAGGGCGACGACAGCAACGGGGTGCGGGAACGAGTGAGGTCGAGAAATTTCAACCGTTCGGTCCACGCGATATATATCCCTGTACGCTGTCGGTAGCGCCGAGTTGGACAACTCGGTGGCACCGATATGTGTAACTGCACGCAGGTCAGCACATCGGTGGCTCCGAAATGGTTCAACTCGGTAGCACCGAGATGGAAAACCTAGATCAATCTAAGTGATTTCGGTTGGACCGAGTTTGAGTGAATTGGTTCGGCCGAAATCAGATAGAAGGTTTTGGAGGTTCAGCCCTTTCAGATCGGTGGCTCCGAGTGCTCCTCACCCGGAGGGTCCAAAAATGACTTGTTCAATTTTTGTGATGCAGGAGAATAGAATTTGAGACAAGAAAGCATAGATAGCTAGAAAAGGTACTTAGGCATTCTTGTACATCCACTTGGCCAGAAAAACCAAGACAATCAAAACAACAAATGGATGTCCTTGAATGATGAAAACATGCAAACCAACATGCTCACACAATAAGATAGCAAATGAAATATGTGTCAAACATGCACAACCAATTCTAGCATCTATCAAGCAATGGCGATGACTAGGTCATCTATATATGAGTATATTGACTTAGGAGCCAAATGAGAACATTTGATCATAGGTCATACTCATCGTTTAAGCACAAGTGGGGTTGCCACTTTTACATAAAGCATTGATGTGTTCACACCATTAGAGTTGCTTTAGCCCAATTGTTTAGAGCAAAGCTCCCCCTAGATGTGATATCCCCCCTAAGTGGGATGAACTAACCTTGGGTTTTGTCGATGATGACTTCATGTAGATGTTGAAGATGTGGATGCTCAATGTTGATGTGAACCACCAAGAGTTGGGAGCAATCCTTTGGAGTTTTGTGCTTTCAATACCTACATGGGTTAGTCCCACACAAGGAACATACAAGGATATCCATAGACATAGAGTGAAATACAAAAATGATGATGTCCATGAATGCATTGAATACCTTGTTCCTTGTCTTACCAACAAGAGGGTTTGTGACTCCATGAACTAGTGCAAAATGTGGAAGTTGGTTGCACAAGTTCTTGCCATAAAGTATATGAGTGAAGTTTGTTGGCGG
Organism: Elymus sibiricus; assembly: GCA_039707655.1. Lineage (NCBI taxonomy): Eukaryota > Viridiplantae > Streptophyta > Magnoliopsida > Poales > Poaceae > Elymus > Elymus sibiricus. The sequence goes on from CM077664.1 coordinate 164,063,058, forward strand.
AGTCACCCTCAAGAACTCTCTAGTTCTTCTTCTTTTGGACCCACATCAACTTGATGGGAATCCTTGGAGTTGTAGTAGCACTTGATGAAGTAGAACTTGATGAAGTCTTGGGAACCCACTTGACCATGGCTTGAGGAGCTTCTTCAAATGAATCAATCTGTTCTTGAAGCTTGTCCTTGCCTTTTAGCTTGTGGTCTTGTGGCAGAAGATCTTCTTGAGCTTGTGTTCCCTTGAATGAAGTAGGATCATACTTCTCTTGTTGAGGAACAAACTTCATCATGGGGTATTGATCTTCTTCCCACTCAACTCCATTGGCATTGAACTTTCATTCAAAACCAACACCTTGGTTCTTCCGGTGCCTTCCTTGCTTGCGTAAAATTTCCTCAAATTGCTTACTCCCGGCAAGACTCTTGTAGACACCTTTTTCTATAATTCCTTTCAATAGTATATTTTCTTGCTCAATTGTAACTTGGCTAAGAGAATCATTAGTGGAATTAATAGAACTACTAGAAGCAACAACATTGGATTTAGCATTGTCATTGTTACTACTAGAGGTAGAACCCTTTTTACCCTTGTTGCTAGTTTGCTTAGGTTTAACTTGTGGCATAAAGGTAGACAAGAGTAAACGTTTGGCAAGATATGAAGAACTCTTCTTTCGAAGATCGTCATTGATAGCTTTAAGAAACTCATGCTCTTGGTCTAAATTTAGCTTCTCGAAGCGTAGCTTCTCATGAGTTCTTAGAAGTTCTCTATGATCCTCTTGAGTTGTTTCATGAGCTAACTTAAGAGTATTTAGTTCTTTAGTTAGACGCTCAATCTCCTTCATAGCATTGTCACTCGTTTCCTCTTGACTATCATGACTACTAGCATTTTCATTATAGCTCACATCACTATCTTTATCAACAAGTAAATCATCATCACCAAGCAAATCATCTTCATCACTATTGAAATCAAGATACTCGGGGTGTGATACCTTGGGGCCTTTTGCCATGAAGCATCTTCCAATTCCTTCATTTGGTGAGTCAAATAGATCATAGGAGTTGGATGACACAAGTGCAAGTCCGGCAACACCTTCATCTTGAATATAGTCGGAGTTGGAGTGATAACTTCTCTCGGAGTGGTTGTCGGAGTCGGAGCGGGAAACCCATTCACCAACATGAGCTTGATGTCTTCTTCTTCTGTAGCTCTTGGATGACTTGTCCTTCCTCTCCGAATCCTTGCTTCTTCGAGAGTGTCTTCGTTCATAACGATCATCTCTACTCCTTCTCTCCTTATGAGGTGATTCATCTCTTCTATGTCTTCCTCTTGGTGATTCGTCTCTTTTCTTGTAGGGAGCCGTACACTCATTGGAGTAGTGTTCGTGCTTTCCACAATTGTAGCAATTACGGTCATGACTTGATGATCTTCTCTCATAGTGTCTTGAGCTAGAACTTCTTTCTTTCCCTTTGTTCTTGTAGAACTTGTTGAACCTTTTCACCATTAGGCTAATCTCTTCATTGGATACTAGCTTGTCACTTGGAGTTGTTAGAGCATCGGTTGAGGCTTTGTAAGCACCACTTGATTTGTTGTGCAGCTCCTCTTTGTCCTTGAGTGACATTTCATGAGCAACAATCCTTCCAATGACTTCCGTGGGCTTGAGATCTTTGTAATTTGGCATCATTTGGATCAATGTGCAGACGGTATCATATTTTCCATCCAAAGCTCTAAGTATCTTCTTGATGATGAATTTGTCGGTCATCTCTTCACTTCCTAAGCCAGCAATCTCATTTGTGATGAGAGCAAGCCTAGAGTACATCTCAGCTACTCCTTCACCATCCTTCATCTTGAACTTGTCAAGTTGACTTTGAAGCACATCCAACTTAGATTCCTTGACGGACTCGGTACCCTCATGCATATCAACCAAAGTATCCCAAATTTCCTTTGCATTCTCGAGGCGGCTGATTTTGTTGAATTCTTCGGGACATAAACCGTTGAATAGAATGTCACAAGCTTGAGCATTGTATTGCAACATGTTCAATTCTTCCGGGGTTGTTCACGATCTAGTTCCTTGCCATCCTCAAAGAAGTCACCTTGCAAGCCAACACGAACAACAGCCCAAACGGTGGGGTTATGACCAAGAATATGCATTTTCATCTTATGTTTCCAACTAGCAAAGTTTGTACCATCAAAATATGGACCTCTATGGTGATAGTTACCCTCACTAGATGCCATACTCTCCTAGGTTGTGAAACCAAGGCTATGATCACCAAATCAATGGAAATCAAGGCTTACGGAGACCAAAGCTCTGATACCACTTGTAGGATCGAAAGTATGTCTAGAGGGGGGGGTGATTAGACTACTTGACCAAATAAAATCTATCCTTTTCCCAATTTTAATTGTGGGCAGATTTTAGCAAGAACACAAGTCAAGCATCACCCTACACATGCAATTCTAAGAGTATAGCAGCAGAAAGTAAACAATTGCATATGTAAGTAAAGGAGGGGATTGGAGATTTCAAACGCAATGAAGACACGGTGGTTTTTGGCGTGGTTCCTGTTGGAAATATGCCCTAGAGGCAATAATAAATTGGTTATTATTATATTTCCTTGTTCATGATAATTGTTTATTATCCATGCTATAATTGTATTGATTGGAAACTCAAATACATGTGTGGGTACATAGACAACACTGTGTCCCTAGTAAGCCTCTAGTTGACTAGCTTGTTGATCAAAGATGGTTAAGGTTTCCTAGCCATTGACATGAGATGTCATTTGATAACGGGATCACATCATTAGGAGAATGATGTGATGGACAAGACCCAAACTACGAACGTAGCATATGATCGTGTCAGTTTATTGCTATTGTTTTCTGCATGTCAAGTATCTGTTCCTATGACCATGAGATCATGCAACTCCCTGACACCGGAGGAATACCTTGTGTGTATCAAACGTCGCAACGTAACTGGGCGACTATAAAGGTGCTCTACAGGTATCTCCGAGGATGTCTGTTGGGTTGGCATGGATCAAGACTGGGATTTGTTACTCCGTATGACGGAGAGGTATCTCAGGGCCCACTCGGTAATACAACATCACAATGAGCCTTGCAAGCAATGTGACTAAAGTGTTAGCCACGAGATCTTGTATTACGGAACGAGTAAAGAGACTTGCCGGTAACAAGATTGAACTAGGTATAGTGATACCGACGATCGAATCTCGGGCAAGTAACATACCGAAGAACAAAGGGAACAGCATACGGGATTAACTGAATCCTTGACATAGAGGTTCGACCGATAAAGATCTTCGTAGAATATGTAGGAGCCAATATGGGCATCCAGGTCCCGCTATTGGTTATTGGCCGTAGAGGTGTCTCGGTCATGTCTACATAGTTCTCGAACCCGCAGGGTCTACACACTTAACGTTTGGTGACGATTAGTATAATTGAGTTATTATGTTGGTGACCGAAAGTTGTTCGGAGTCCCGGATAAGATCCCGGACATGACGAGGATCTCCGGAATAGTCCGGAGGTAAAGATTGATATATGTGATAATAGTGTTTTGATCTCCGGAAGGGTTCCGGAGTTCACCGGAAGGGGTTCCGGATGTTTACCGAAGTGTTCGGGTGCAGCAACACTTTATATGGGCCAAAGGGATAAAGCCCACGAGGTATTGGAAAGTGCAAAAGTAGTTTTGCTGCCGCGTAAGCGGTACTACCGCTTGGTGAAGCGGTACTACCGCCCGAGCGGTACTACCGCTTGTCTGAAGCGGTACTACCGCCCAAGCGGTACTACCGCTTGTGTGAAGCGGTACTACCGCTTGTGCGCGGCTGTGCACGGTTCGGCAGGGATCCGAGTTGGACTCTTTCCCTGCGGGCCAAACCGACCTTGTGCGGGCAAAACCGACCTAGAGGAGGCTTTTACTCCAAGTTTAGACCCCAAGGCTCAACATATAAATAGAGGGGCAGGGCTAGCACACGGGATACATCAGGATTTCCCAAGCCGTGTGCCGGCAACCCTAGCCCTCTAGTTCCTCCGTCATAATCTCCGTAGCGCTTGGCGAAGCCCTGCAGAGATTGTTCCTCACCACCATCACCACGCCGTCGTGCTGCTGGAACTCAACCACTACTTCACCATCGCTCGCTGGATCGAGGAGGTGAAGGCGTCATCAAGCCGTACGTGTGTTGAACGCGGAGGTGCCGTGCGTTCGGCACTAGTTCGTGATCGGATCGAGGGACGACTTGCGATTTGGATCGCGGAGACGTTCGACTACATCAACCGCGTTTCTTAAACGCTTCCGCTTAGCGATCTACAAGGGTATGTAGATTCACTCTCCCTCTCGTAGATGCTCATCACCATGGATAGATCTTGCGTGTGCGTAGGAAAATTTTTGTTTCCCATGCAACGTTCCCCAACAGTGGCATCATGAGCTAGGTCTATGCGTAGATGAGATCTCGAGTAGAACACAAACGAGTTGTGGGCGTGGTTGTATACATATTGCTTGCCGTTACTAGTTGATACTTGATTCAGCGGTATTGTGAGATGAAGCGGCCCGGACCGACATTACGCGTACGCTTACGCGAGACTGGTTTTACCGCTGCGTGCACTTGTTGCATAAAGGTGACTGGCGGGTGTCTGTCTCTCTCACTTTAGTTGAATCGGTTCAATGAAGAGGGTTCTTTTAGAAGATCAAAAAGCAATCACTACACCACGTTGTGGTTTTGCGTAGGTAAGAACGGTTCTTGCAAACCCGTAGCAGCCACGTAAAATTTGCAACAACAATTAGAGGACGTCTAACTTGTTTTTGCAGGGTATGTTGTGATGTGATGTGGCCAATTACATGATGAGATATATGTGATGTATGAGATGATCATGTGTTGTATAGAATATCACGACTTGCATGTCGATGAGTACGGCAACTGGCAGGAGCCATAGAGTTGTCTTTAATTATTGTATGACCTGCGTGTCAATCATTAAGCGCTATGTAATGCTTTACTTTATCGCTAAACGTTAGCTATAGTCGTGGAAGCAACAGTCGGCGCGACAACCTTATGGCGACACGTTGATGGAGATCAAGATGATGGAGATCATGGTGTCATGCCGGTGACGATGGAGATCATGCCGGTGCTTTGGAGATGGAGATCAAAAGCACAAGTTCATGGCCATATCATGTCACTTATGATTTGCATGTGATGTTAATCCTTTTATGCATCTTATTTTGCTTAGGACGACGGTAGCATTATAAGGTGATCCCTCACTTAAATTTCAAGATAAATTGTGCTCTCCCCAAGTGTGCACCGTTGCGAAAGTTCGTCGTTTCGAGACACGCCGTGATGATCGGGTGTGATAGACTCTACGTTCGCATACAACGGGTGTAAGCCATGTTGCACGTGCGGAACACTCGGGTTAAACTTGACGAGCCTAGCATGTACAGACATGGCCTCGGAACACAAGAGACCGAAAGGTCGAACATGAGTCATATAGTAGATATGATCAACATGAAGATGTTCACCATTGAAACCACCTCAACTCACGTGATGATCGGACTTGAGTTGGTGGATTTGGATCATGTTACACTCGAATGATCGGAGGGATGTCAATTTGAGTGGGAGTTTTTTAAATATGATTAACTAAACTCATTATCTAAGAACAATAGTCTAAGTTGTCTTTGCTATATTTATGTTGTAGATCATGGCTCGCGCAGTAGCACCCCTGAATTTTAATGCGTTCCTAGAGAAAGCTAAGTTGAAAGATGATGGAAGTAACTTTGTGGACTGGGCCCGTAATCTAAGGATTATCCTTACGGCTTCCCAGAAGGCTTATGTCCTTGATGCACCGCTTGGTGATCCACCCGCTCCAGTTGAGTCTCTAGACGTTGTGAACACCTGGCAGGCTCGTTCTGATGATTACTCAATAGTTCAATGTGCAATGTTGTATGGCTTAGAACCGGGACTTCAAAGACGTTTTGAACGTCATGGAGCATATGAGATGTTCCAGGAGTTGAAGTTTATCTTTCAGAAGAATGCCCGGATCGAGAGATATGAGATCTCCGATAAGTTCTATGCTTGCAAGATGGAGGAGAACGGGTCTATCAGTGATCACGTGCTCAGAATGTCTGGGTACTCCACCCGTCTGGCTGAGTTAGGATGCCCCTTCCGCCAGAGGCTATCACTGACAGAGTTCTTCAATCATTGCCACCTAGCTACAAGAGCTTCGTGTTGAACTATAACATGCACGGGATGAACAAGTCAGTCGCCGAGCTGTTTGCGATGCTGAAAGCCGCTGAGTCTGAAATTCAGAAGGAGCATCAAGTGTTGATGGTCAATAAAACCACTAGTTTCAAGAAAAATGGCAAGGGTAAGAAGGGTAACTCCAAGCAGAGTGGCAAAGCAGTTGCTCCTCTCGTGAAGAAACCCAAGGCTGGACCCAAACCAGAAACTGTGTGTTTTCATTGCAAGGGAACTGGACACTGGAAGCGGAATTGCCCCAAGTATTTGGCTGACAAGAAGGCGGCCAACAACAAACAAGGTATATATGATATACATGTTATTGATGTGTACCTTACCAACTCTCGTTGTAGTGCCTGGGTATTTGATACCGGTGCGGTTGCTCATATTTGCAACTCAAAACAGGAACTGCGGAATAGACGGAGGCTGGCAAAGGACGAAGTGACGATGTGCGTGGGAAATGGTTCCAAGGTTGATGTGATCGCCGTCGGCACGCTCGCTCTTCGATTACCGTCGGGATTAGTGATGAACCTAAATAAGTGTTATTTGGTGCCTGCGTTAAGCATGAACATTATATCTGGATCTTGTTTATTGCGAGACGGTTACTCATTTAAATCAGAGAATAATGGTTGTTCTATTTATATGAGTAATATATTTTATGGTCATGCACCCATTGTGAGGGGTTTATTCTTATTGAATCTCGATAGTAATGATACACATGTTCATAACATTGATGCCAAAAGATGTAGAATTGATAATGATAATACCACTTTCTTGTGGCACTGCCGTTTAGGTCATATTGGCGTAAAACGCATGAGGAAGCTCCATACTGATGGACTTTTGGAGTCACTTGATTTTAAATCACTTGACACATGTGAGCCATGCCTCTTGGGCAAGATGACTAAAACGCCGTTCTCTGGAATAATGGAACGGGCAAGTGACTTATTGGAAATCGTACATACCGATGTGTGCGGTCCGATGAGTATTGAGGCGCGCGGTGGTTATCGTTACTTTCTCACCTTCACTGATGACTTAAGTAGATATGGGTATATTTACTTAATGAAACACAAGTCTGAAACATTTGAAAAGTTCAAACAATTTCAGAGTGAAGTTGAGAATCATCGTAACAAGAAGATTAAATTCCTACGATCTGATCGAGGAGGAGAATATCCGAGTTATGAGTTTGGCAGTCACTTAAAACAGTGTGGAATTGTTTCACAATTGACACCGCCTGGAACACCACAGCGTAATGGTGTGTCCGAACGTCGTAATCGAACTTTATTGGATATGGTGCGATCTATGATGTCTCTTGCCGATTTGCCACTATCGTTTTGGGGTTATGCATTAGAGACAGCTGCATTCACTTTAAATAGGGCACCATCGAAATCCGTTGAGACAACGCCATATGAACTTTGGTTTGACAAGAAGCCAAAGCTGTCGTTTCTTAAAGTTTGGGGATGTGATGCTTATGTCAAAAAGCTTCAGCCTGAAAAGCTGGAACCCAAAGCGGAGAAATGCGTCTTCATAGGATACCCAAAAGAGACAGTTGGGTATACCTTCTACCTCAGATCCGAGGGCAAAGTGTTTGTCGCTAAAAACGGAACATTTCTTGAGAAAGAGTTTCTCTCGAAAGAATTGAGTGGGAGGAAGATAGAACTTGATGAGGTTGTTGAACCTTTACTTCAACCTGAGAGTAGCGCAGCGCAGAAAATTGTTTCTGTGGAGCCTACATTAGCTGAAGAGGAAGTTAATGATGATGATCATGAAGCTTTGGATCAAGTTGCTATCGAACCTCGTAGGTCGACAAGGACGCGTACTGCTCCTGAGTGGTACGGCAACCCTGTCTTAGAGGTCATGTTGTTAAACAACGATGAACCTACGAGCTATGGAGAAGCGATGATGAGCCCGGATTCCGATAAGTGGTTAGAGGCCATGAAATCCGAGATGGGATCCATGTATGAAAACAAAGTATGGACTTTGGAAGTATTACCTGAAGGGCGTAAGGCCATTCAGAACAAATGGATCTTTAAGAGGAAGACAGACGCGGACGGTAATGTCACCGTCTATAAAGCTCGACTTGTGGCAAAGGGTTTTTCACAAGTTCAAGGAGTTGACTACGATGAGACCTTCTCACCCGTAGCGATGCTTAAGTCCGTCAGAATCATGTTAGCAATAGCTGCCTTTTTCGATTATGAAATTTGGCAGATGGATGTCAAAACAGCGTTCCTTAACGGTTACCTTAAGGAAGAGTTGTATATGATGCAACCAGAAGGTTTTGTCGATCCAGAGAATGCTGACAAAGTTTGCAAACTCCAGCGATCCATTTATGGACTGGTGCAAGCATCTCGGAGTTGGAATCTTCGTTTTGATGAGGTGATCAAAGCGTTCGAGTTTATACAAGTTTACGGAGAAGCTTGTATTTACAAGAAAGTGAGTGGGAGCTCTATAGCGTTTCTAATATTATATGTGGATGACATATTGCTGATTGGAAACAATATAGAAATGCTGGAAAGCGTAAAGGAATATTTGAACAAGAGTTTTTCAATGAAGGACCTAGGAGAAGCTGCTTTCATATTAGGCATCAAGATCTATAGAGATAGATCAAGACGCTTAATAGGACTTTCACAAAGCACATACCTTGACAAAGTTTTGAAGAAGTTCAAAATGGATCAGTCCAAGAAGGGGTTCCTGCCTGTATTGCAAGGTGTGAAGTTGAGTAAGACTCAATGCCCAGTGACTGCAGAAGATAGAGAAAAGATGAGTGTCATCCCCTATGCTTCGGCCATAGGCTCTATCATGTATGCAATGCTGTGCACAAGACCCGATGTCAGCCTTGCCATAAGTATGGTCGGAAGGTTTCAAAGTGATCCAGGAATGGAACACTGGACGGCGGTCAAGAATATCCTGAAGTACCTGAAAAGGACTAAGGACATGTTTCTCGTTTATGGAGGTGATCAAGAGCTCGTCGTAAAGGGTTACGTCGATGCAAGCTTTGACACTGATCCGGATGACTCTAAGTCTCAAACCGGATACGTATTTATTCTTAATGGGGGTGCGGTTAGCTGGTGCAGTTCCAAGCAAAGCGTGGTAGCTGATTCTACATGCGAAGCGGAGTACATCGCAGCCTCGGAGGCGGCGAAGGAAGGTGTCTGGATGAAGGAGTTCATGACAGATCTTGGAGTAGCGCCTAGTGCGCTTAACCCAATGACTCTGTTTTGTGATAATACTGGTGCCATTGCTCTAGCCAAGGAACCAAGATTTCACAAGAGGACCAGACACATAAAGCGACGTTTCAATTCCATCCGCGATTACATCAAGGAGGACGACATAAATATTTGCAAAGTACACACGGATCTAAATGTTGCAGATCCGATGACTAAACCTCTTTCAAGGGCTAAACATGAACAACACCAGAACTGCATGGGTGTTCGATTCATTACAATGTAAATCACATAGTGATGTGAACTAGATTATTGACTCTAGTGCAAGTGGGAGACTGTTGGAAATATGCCCTAGAGGCAATAATAAATTGGTTATTATTATATTTCCTTGTTCATGATAATCGTTTATTATCCATGCTATAATTGTATTGATTGGAAACTCAAATACATGTGTGGGTACATAGACAACACTGTGTCCCTAGTAAGCCTCTAGTTGACTAGCTTGTTGATCAAAGATGGTTAAGGTTTCCTAGCCATTGACATGAGATGTCATTTGATAACGGGATCACATCATTAGGAGAATGATGTGATGGACAAGACCCAAACTACGAACGTAGCATATGATCGTGTCAGTTTATTGCTATTGTTTTCTGCATGTCAAGTATCTGTTCCTATGACCATGAGATCATGCAACTCCCTGACACCGGAGGAATACCTTGTGTGTATCAAACGTCGCAACGTAACTGGGCGACTATAAAGGTGCTCTACAGGTATCTCCGAGGATGTCTGTTGGGTTGGCATGGATCAAGACTGGGATTTGTTACTCCGTATGACGGAGAGGTATCTCAGGGCCCACTCGGTAATACAACATCACAATGAGCCTTGCAAGCAATGTGACTAAAGTGTTAGCCACGAGATCTTGTATTACGGAACGAGTAAAGAGACTTGCCGGTAACAAGATTGAACTAGGTATAGTGATACCGACGATCGAATCTCGGGCAAGTAACATACCGAAGAACAAAGGGAACAGCATACGGGATTAACTGAATCCTTGACATAGAGGTTCGACCGATAAAGATCTTCGTAGAATATGTAGGAGCCAATATGGGCATCCAGGTCCCGCTATTGGTTATTGGCCGTAGAGGTGTCTCGGTCATGTCTACATAGTTCTCGAACCCGCAGGGTCTACACACTTAACGTTTGGTGACGATTAGTATAATTGAGTTATTATGTTGGTGACCGAAAGTTGTTCGGAGTCCCGGATAAGATCCCGGACATGACGAGGATCTCCGGAATAGTCCGGAGGTAAAGATTGATATATGTGATAATAGTGTTTTGATCTCCGGAAGGGTTCCGGAGTTCACCGGAAGGGGTTCCGGATGTTTACCGAAGTGTTCGGGTGCAGCAACACTTTATATGGGCCAAAGGGATAAAGCCCACGAGGTATTGGAAAGTGCAAAAGTAGTTTTGCTGCCGCGTAAGCGGTACTACCGCTTGGTGAAGCGGTACTACCGCCCGAGCGGTACTACCGCTTGTCTGAAGCGGTACTACCGCCCAAGCGGTACTACCGCTTGTGTAAAGCGGTACTACCGCTTGTGCGCGGCTGTGCACGGTTCGGCAGGGATCCGAGTTGGACTCTTTCCCTGCGGGCCAAACCGACCTTGTGCGGGCAAAACCGACCTAGAGGAGGCTTTTACTCCAAGTTTAGACCCCAAGGCTCAACATATAAATAGAGGGGCAGGGCTAGCACACGGGATACATCAGGATTTCCCAAGCCGTGTGCCGGCAACCCTAGCCCTCTAGTTCCTCCGTCATAATCTCCGTAGCGCTTGGCGAAGCCCTGCAGAGATTGTTCCTCACCACCATCACCACGCCGTCGTGCTGCTGGAACTCAACCACTACTTCACCATCGCTCGCTGGATCGAGGAGGTGAAGGCGTCATCAAGCCGTACGTGTGTTGAACGCGGAGGTGCCGTGCGTTCGGCACTAGTTCGTGATCGGATCGAGGGACGACTTGCGATTTGGATCGCGGAGACGTTCGACTACATCAACCGCGTTTCTTAAACGCTTCCGCTTAGCGATCTACAAGGGTATGTAGATTCACTCTCCCTCTCGTAGATGCTCATCACCATGGATAGATCTTGTGTGTGCGTAGGAAAATTTTTGTTTCCCATGCAACGTTCCCCAACAGTTCCGATAGGTGGTGCTATCGTACGTCCACGTTGATGGAGACTTCAACCCACGAAGGGTAACGGCTGCGCGAGTCCACGGAGGGCTCCACCCACGAAGGGTCCACGAAGAAGCAACCTTGTCTATTCCACCATGGCTTACGTCCACGAAGGACTAGCCTCACTCGAGGTAGATCTTCACGAAGTAGGCGATCTCCTTGCCCTTACAAACTCCTTGGTTCAACTCCACATCATGTCGGAGGCTCCCAAGTGACACCTAACCAATCTAGGAGACACCACTCTCCAAAAGGTAATAGACGGTGTGTTGTTGATGAACTCCTTGCTCTTGTGCTTCAAATGATAGTCTTCCCAGCACTCAAACAACTCCTCACAGATTTGGCTATGGTGGAAGAAGGATTTGAGTGGAAAACAACTCCTCAAGATTCAAATGGTAGGAATGGAATAGCTTGATCTCAACACATGAGTAGGTGGTTCTATCTCAGAAAATAAATGGTGGAAGTGTAGGCACGTTCTGATGGCTCTCCCTTCTGAGAAGGAGGTGGTGGAGGGGTATATATAGGCTCCACACAAAATCCAACCGTTACACACTTTTGACCCAACTCGGTGGCACTGAAACAATCATCTCGGTAGCACCGAACTGTGTAAAAGATATGAACTTTACGAATCTCGGTGGGACCGATAGGAACAACTCGGATGGACTGAAGTGCAATGGCTAGGGCAAACCTCATCTCGGTGGCACCGATTGCATCAACTTGGTAGGACGGAAGTGAAGCAATAAGGCAACAGAGACTTGGCAAGCCATCTCGGTGAGACCGATTTGCAAAACTCGGTGAGACCGATGTAAGTGCAAACGATTACAGAGAGTTGGCAAGGCCATCTCGGTGAGACTGAGATCCATATCGGTCGATCTGATTTGTTAGGGTTTTGGCAGTGGCTAAGTTTCGGTGAACTCGGTGGCTCCGGATAGGAAATTTTGGTGGGGCCGAGTTGGAATGTGGGTTTTGGACATATTTGGGTAGAGAGAGTGGTTGAGGGTTTAAGAGTACTGTCACTAAGCACTTGAGCAAAAAGACCATTAAGCAACACCTCATCCCCTTTTAATAGTATTGGCTTTTCCAATGGACTCAATGTGATCTTGGATCACTAAACCAAAAATGTAGAGTCTTGATCTTTTGCCCATCCTTGTCCTTAGCATTTTGAGGGGTCCACGTCTCTAATCCATGCCGTGCCAATCATTGAACATCCTGAAATATTTAACTTGAATGGACATTAGTTCAATGAGATATATGTTGTTATGAATTACCAAAACCACCAAGGGAGCAAATGTGCTTTAAGTCTTATTTTGTCTACATTATGTCATCATGCTTAAAGCATTACTCTGTTTGTTATGAACTTAATACCTAGAGAGGCAAGCATAGAAGCGCTCTCGAAGTGGAGTAATAGTAGTAGATGTAGATGGATGTCGGTATACTTGTCACGAACGTAATGCCTATGTACTGATCATGCCATGAATAACATCATAACTATGCGCGTTTCTATCAATTGCCCAACAGTAATTTGTGTAGCCACCTTTGCTATGTTCTTGAGAGAGATGCCTCTAGTGAAAGCTTTGGCCCCCAGGTCCATTCACATCATATTACTAAAACCCTAAAAACCTTGCTACAATTTATTTACTTTTATTTAGTTTTGCAATTTATATAATCTACCACTATCAGAATTAATCCTTGCAATTAACGAGTACACGGGGATTGACAACCCTCTTGCCTGCGTTGGGTGCAAGTATTTGTTTGTGTGTGTGCAGGTACTGTTGACAGTTGTTTGCGTAAATCTCCTATTGGTTCGATAAATCTTGGTTCTTAACTAAGGGAAATACTTTCTGCTAGTATACTACATCACCGTTCCTCTTCGGGGAAATCCCAACGCCTATCACAAGTAGCACATCGCTGCCCAATTGAGGACCATACCGCACCTACCCCGAGGAAGCAACGGAAATTCAGAAACAAGTACAAGAGCTTCTCGACAAAGGTTATATTTGCGTGAGCTTAAGTCCTTGTGCCGTTCCGGTAATTTTAGTTCCTAAGAAAGATGGTACATGGTGCATGTGCGTAGATTGTAGAGCTATAAATAACATCACTATTCAATATCATCATCCTATTCCATGTTTGGAAGATATGTTAGATGAATTGAGTGGTACTGTTGTTTTCTCTAAAATTGATTTACGTAGTGGTTATCATGAAATTACGATGAAAGAAGGGGATGAATGGAAGACAACCTTTAAAACTAAGTTTGGTTTATATGAGTGGTTAGTCATGCCTTTTGGGTTAACTAATGCACCTAGTACTTTCATGAGATTAATGAACCATGTTTTGAGGCATTTCATTGGTAAATTTGTGGTTGTATATTTTGATGATATACTTATTTACAGCCGCACTGAATCCGAACATAGTGATCATATTCGACAAGTTTTGCAAGTGTTGTGTGATGCCCAACTTTATGGTAATCTTGATAAGTGCACATTTTGCAAAGATAAGGTCATATTTCTGGGATATGTTGTTTCTAAGCATGGAGTTGAGGTAGATAGTTCTAAAATTCACTACTGCAGGCGACTGCTAACGCGACACATGAATCAGAGACCCTTCGACCAAACTGTGTGCGATGCATGAATCGCAAACGGTGTCGTAATATAACCGTCACCAATAAGATGAACTGTGTGCGATGGCGGAGACATCAAGCACGATTCAGATTAGAGCTGCGTGTGCAATACATGGCATATAGTTGATCCATACGAACTATTTGCGATGAGCCAGAACAACAGAAACGGTCAACCAGATCGAGGTGTGTGCGATATACGGCATATAGTTCAATCGGATGAACTGTTTGCGATTACCCAACACAACAGAAACGGTCAGCCAGATCAAGGTGTATGCGATACACAGCATATGCTTCACTCGGATGAACTGTGTGTGATGAGCCATAACAACAGAAACGGTTCAACTTAACAAGATGTGTGTGATACGCGGCAAACAGGCCAGTAATCAGAAATGTGTGGGAAGACCGATAACAACACAGACGATTCCTGCTAATTAGCCGTGTGTGTTGTGGGCAAACGGTTGCTGGTATGCAATTGTCCGTGATTGACGAAATCATCACCGACGGCTTTCCTAGTTTAGCCCATGGGCGATGTGATTTGCTCTATCGGCACAACATATATGCTCTGTCTACAGAACAACAACATATATACTTATAAGGACATGATTGCGTAACCAAATTAAACATCCAATCACGTTGTACCAGAAATATTGCAAGGTTCAAATTCCAGCATTACAAGGCCCAAATTCAAAGATTACATGGTTTAAACTATTCTTACAAATCAAATTCATCTTCTTCAGAATCTGAGCCATGGCAGAAGCGAGTGGTGGCTTTCTTGAAGAAGATGATGGAGAAGCGGATTCAACGAAGAGTGAAATGATGGTTTCTTCGTCCGTCTAACTTACTGCGGGGAGGTGGGGTTTTGTGATATGACAACTCATTACTGTCGCGCTACGACCGGGGTGACTCTCCGCCTGCATACCGCCTTCTAATTTGGTGGATGCCATTTGGGCCCGCGTGCTGCATGGCCCGCATGTCGGTGAACCAAAGTAAAATGGCATTCAGTAGTGGGAGCCATTTCGATGACCGAGGAGGAGCCATAAGCGGTAGAGGGTCTCCACTGTACTAGTAATTGTTTTTCTGGGCCCAAGACAAAAGAGCCCATCCACCCTAATTAATAAAATCAATTCAAAATCCTCTACTTACTTAAAGAGAGGCGCTCCCCACAACACCGCCCCCCCCCAAAAAAGCCAGGTGCTCTTCTTCCTCCTCACTCCCACCTCACGTCAGCTCACTTGACTCGTCTCCCCCTCCGGTTGTACCCCCAAATTCCTCACCTCACTCATACTGAAAACCCCAGCTCCCCTTCTTCCTCACTGCTACAGAAAACCCTAGCTCCCCTTCTTCTTCACTCGCACTTCAACTAGGCTCGTCATTCGTTACTCTGCTCAAATCCATGAGCTCGACACGACGCCAGCAAGGAAAATGGAGTCGGCTGGCTCCAGCGCCAAGAAGATGAGGCTCTCGCTAGTGGCAACGCTAGTTGTACATCCCGCACCCGGCTGCGCGGGGACAATCGGCGAGGGTCCCCCTGGATCTGAGGAACCCGAAGAATCTCAGGCGGACCGCATCAGCGATCTCCCGGATGCCATCCTCGGGGAGATCATCTCCCTTCTCCCCACCAAGGATGGATGCCGCATGTCGGTGTATAAAACATGGGTATTTTATACCCTGACTTATGCACAGACAGTAGCAGCCTCCTTGCCGGATGAGGCCTTGCCGGGAACTGCCAAGACCAAGACTCCAAGACCAGCCGAAGAAGCTACCAGGGAGAAGCTCAAGGCTAGACACTCAACTAACACCAAGGGTGAAGACAATTCCTCGCCGGCAAGCATAAACCGGCAAGGTGAAAACCCGACAAGCTCCATGCCGGCAAGCTTATGCCAGTCCTCCAGTGCTCCACCTCGCCGTACAGGTGTTCGCTGAAGCGTGAGGTGTCGACCGCGCAGGTTGGATGGTGAGGCTTGTCGAGCATGTGTCAGCTCGCTGGGGCAAGATTTGCCTCTAATGACACCCGTCCAGGAGGCGTGTCAAGATAATACGAGGTAGCTAGGCAAGCGGTGCAGAAACCTTGCCGGGACTACCTCTCCGCATGACACCTAACGGCGCATTAAATGCCTTTGTCCTAAACTGGCAGAGTTAGGTACGATAGCACTGTTTACTATCTAGTCACGCTGTAATTACTGTTTTGCCACTGTGGTAACCCCTTGAACTATAAAAGGAGGGCCAAGGCAACAGTTTAGAGGATTCGGACTATTGGAGATTCACACAAGCACCTCTCGTGTAGCTGCTCTCCCCACACCTTGCCGGGAGAAGCGCTCCTTGTACTGTGCTTCCACACCGCTAATACACCAAAAGCAGGAGTAGGGTTTTACGCTCCTCAGCGTCCCAAACCTGGGTAAAGTCCCTCGCGCTCCATTGTTCATGCTCTTTGTGCATGTCGATCCTCCCCGCCGAACCACAAAGGGGCTGCATGGCCCCATAGATGGTCGTACCCCGACATCTTTGGCGCGCCAGGTAGGGGAAGAGAGGCGTTTTGTGCGAACCTTGATCAGCGGACTGCGCGTCTTCTTCATCTTCATCGTCAACTTCTTCACCGTCCTCCTCGTCATCGATGGCGCCCAAGAAGAAGGGCATCACGATGACGGCCACCTCGCACGCGTCCGCAGGCAGCACGGGCGGCGCAGCCAATGCGGGTGGCGCGGGCACTACGGTCGGCACGACCAGTGCGGGCGGCGCGGTCATTACGCCCACCGCGACCGGCACAAGGGACGAGCACGATGGAACCGATCGACCTCCTCGGCCCTCTGGCGAACGAAGCCGCGACGGCGCAGGCGGAGCGGGTGGACCCCTTCCTCCTCCTCCTCCTCCTCGCCGCGACGACGAACGCAGCCGCCGGGGCGGCAACGCCCGGGCTGGCGCGAGCCGAGACCCCGCTGCAGCGACGTCCAAGGACGTTGCTTCAGGACGAACGCCGCGCCCCTCACACGATGGGCGCGGTACGACCCCGAGCGGCGCCAACGACTCTGGGCAGCGGCGCCCTCACGGCAAGATGCCCGTGGACCAAGCCCCAGACCCTCAGGCACCGCCTCCGCCATGGCGACCCGCTGCTGATCATGTGCCACGGCAGCAGAGCCGCGATGGCGCTCCTACTGGCTCTGCCAGGAGTAGAGCGACGTCGCGCTCTTCGCTCCCGGCCATGCCAACCACAGCGGCAGAAGCAATGGCAAGGGCTCAGATGTTGCTGAACTTCCCTCCGGCAGCGGAGAAGATGGACGAGTGGAGAGCCACCATCCAGAGCTTGATCGGATTTGCCGAAGCTAGTAAATCACAGCAAGCGGAATCCCCAGCTGGTGGCCGCGCTGACGGAACTACGCTAACGGTGCAGTCTCCGCCGCGGCAACAGCTTCAACAGCAACAACGCCAACAACTGCGACAAGCCCAGCAATCTTTTGGGCCAACGAGATGTCGATCGCGTCTTCGGATCCACGAGCGCGGCGAGATCAGCGACAAGTATTGTAAGATAGGCAAGCTGAAGATGCCCGCACCACCATCGAACGGCCCCGCGAGGCACGACGTCAATCCGACGCGCGTAATGGCCCCGTCCCTGATGAGCCTGCGCCAGGGGTTGGCGGATACCTACCTTACGAGGTTGAGTGTCCTGCCTTCACTCGTGAGCTGCGGCAAGTCCGGTGGCCGTCCGTTCGAGCCTTCAAGCCGGAAGTGCCGGAAAAATACGATGGCAAACTAAACCCGGCAGAATTCCTGGGCATCTATACGATTGCCGTACAAGCTGCCGGAGGAAGAGATGAGAAAATCCTCGCAAACTACTTTCCGTTGGCACTGAAACCCAACGTGAGGTCTTGGCTGATGAACTTGCCGGAGAACTCCATCTCTTCGTGGTCAGACCTCTGCAACGAGTTCGTTGGTGCCTTTACCAGGGGCCACAAGACTCCTGGACAGCCCAGTGATCTGCAGGTGATCCCACAAAGAGACGGTGAAACCTTGCGCAAGTACATCCAGAGATTCAGCCGTGTACACCGCAACATTCCAGACGTCCACCCCGCAGCCGTGATTGCCGCCTTTCACACGAATGTGCGCAATCGGAGGATGCTGGAGAAAATGAACGTCAAGTTGCCCAAGACCGTCAACGAACTCTACACGATGGCGGACAAGTGTGCACGTGCCGAGGAAGGAAGAAGGCTTCCCGGAGAGGACGCTGGTGCCGAAGTGGATTCTGAGGACGATGATGCTGCCGCCCCGGGGAAGACGGGCCAAAAGCGCAACAGGAAGCGCAAGGGCAAGACCGTGATGGCCGTCGAAGGTTCCGGCAACTCTGAGCCCGCCAAGAAAGCCAAAACAGAGAGTCCCGGCAAGGAGGCAGCTGCAAATGAGAAGGCCGGCAAATCCGATGGGCCGTACTGCAAGATCCACCGCACCAAGGGCCATGATCTCCAAGAGTGCCGGCACGTCGAGCACCTTGTCGAGAAACAGAAGGCTGAATACGAGAAGCGCGACAAAGAAAAGGGTCAAGATGGTGCTGGTGGGTCCGGCAAGAAAGGCCGCGGTGGTCGAGGTGGCCGCCGCGGCAAGGCCAAGAAGCAAAAGGAGAAGCTTGCTAGGGGCTGTGAAAAGAAAGAGGGAGATGGTGGAAGTGAAGAAGAAGAAGATGACGATGAGACCAGCGAGCAAGAATTCCAGAAGGCGCCTGACGCCATGTGCGTTGACGGAGGCGCATCTTTGCACTCATCCCACCGCCAACTTAAGCAGTGGGCTCGTGAAGTTAACGCGGCAGAGCCGGCAATGGGCTCTCAAAAACCACTCAAATGGTCGCACACGCCTATCATCTTTGATGCTGAGGACCACCCTGATCGCATAACCATGGTCGGGTGCTTGCCGTTGTTGGTCTCGCCAACGATTCGCAACCTCCAAGTAACAAAGATGTTAGTTGACGGTGGGGCCGGCCTGAACCTGATCTCTCCGGAAGTTATCAAGAGGCTGCAGATCCCCGATGAGGAACTCGAGAAAACAGGCACGTTTCAGGGAGTGAACCCGGGGAGGAGCCAGCCCAAGGGAAAAATCACATTGCCGGTGACGTTTGGCGGGGAACTGAATTACAGGATGGAAAAGATTGTCTTTGACGTCGTCAAGACCCCCCTGCCGTATAATGGAATTCTTGGCCGCCCAGCCTTGGCAAAGTTCATTGCGGCATCTCACTACACTTATAACTCATTGAAGATGCCGGGGCAGATGGGTGTCAGTTCCATCAACTCCGACAAGAAAGATGCAGTCATTTGCGTCGACAAGATGTACAGGGACGCCGTTGCAGCAGAGGCGGCCAAGGCGCCAGCTCCCGCCAAGAATAAGGAAAAGAAGAACTCCGGCAAGACCTCCAGCAAGGATTTCGGGAAGCGCACCTCTTCGGAGTGCTGCGCACCCATTGAAGACTTGCCGGAATGCTCTACCGGTAAGAAATCCAAGGCCACTGCACCGGCAACCAAGAAGGTGCTGGCGAAGGAGGACGGCGCCGACGGTACCTTCACCATCAGCGCCACCCTTGATAGCAAATAGGAAAGCGTGCTCGTTACCTTCCTGCGGGCGAATGTCGATGTGTTCGCGTGGCGACCGTCCGACATCCCCGGCATTCCCAGGGAGGTAATGGAGCACCACCTTGCCGTTTGTCCCCACGCTCGGCCCGTCAAACAGAAAGTCCGGAAGCAAGCTTTGGAGTGGCAGCAGTTCATTGCCGAAGAAATCAAGAAACTCGAAGCAGCAGGCCTGGTCAGAGGAGTGTTACATCCCACGTGGTTGGCGAATCCGGTGGTGGTGCGCAAGGCAAACGGGAAGTGGAGACTTTGTATAGACTACACTGATATCAACAAAGCTTGTCCAAAAGATCCTTTCCCATTGCCGCGCATCGATCAAATTGTGGACTCCACCTCTGGCTATGATGTGCTCTCCTTCCTGGATGCATATTCAGGATACCATCAGATATTCATGGCCAAGGAGGACGAGGAGAAAACCGCATTCATTACTCCATGTGGCACGTACTGCTTCGTGCGTATGCCTGTCTGATTAAAGAGTGCCGGTTCCACGTTTGCAAGGGCAGTCCAGATTGGTTTTGAGCCCCAGCTGCACAGGAATGTAGAAGTCTACATGGATGATATAGTGGTCAAAACCAAGGACAAATCAACCCTCATTCAGGACTTGGAAGAGACATTTGTAAACCTGCGCAAGATCAATCTGAAGCTCAACCCCGAGAAGTGCGTATTTGGCGTCCCGTCTGGCAAGCTTCTCGGATTCTTTGTATCTCAGCGGGGAATTGAGGCAAATCCCGACAAGATCAAGGCAATTGAGCAGATTCAAGCACCGAAAAGCGTCAAGGATGTGCGGCGTCTTGCCGGTTGTGTTGCTGCTTTGAGTAGGTTCATTTCAAGATCTGCCGAGCGCGCCTTGCCATTTTTCAAAATTTTGAAAAAGGCAGGTCCAATGAAATGGCCTCCGGAAGCAGAGGCCGCGCTGCAAGACTTGAAAAGATACCTCTCCTCTGCGCCGACACTAGTTGCGCCTAGACCACAAGAGCCGTTACTGCTATACATAGCGGCAACGAACCAAGTGGCCAGTGCTGCATTAGTGGCACAAAGGGAAATCAATGACGAAGAAGCAACCACGGCAAGCCCATCCGGCGACAAACCGGAATCTTCACCAGCAAGGTCTGGCGCCGACAAGACAGATACAGTGCAAGCAAATGAAGCTGATCAGCAAGTGCTGCCGAAGAAGAAAATGGTGCAGCGACCGGTGTATTTCGTTAGTTCCCTTCTGCAGGGGGCTAGATCGAGATACTCTGGAGTGCAGAAGTTGCTTTTCAGCCTCCTTATGGCCTCGAGGAAGCTGCGTCATTACTTCCAAGCACACAAGATCACCGTTGTCACTCGCTTCCCGCTGTAACGCATCTTGAGAAATCCAGAGGCAACCAGCAGGGTAGTGGAGTGGGCGTTGGAATTGTCAAGCTTTGCACTCAAGTTTGAGAGCACTTCAACAATCTAGAGCAGAGCCTTGGCAGAGTTCATTGCTGAATGGATGCCAACACAAGACGAAGAGATTCAAGAAACGGCTCTCCCCGGCAAGGAAACAGCAAGAGAATGGGTTATGTGCTTCGATGGTGCCTTTTGACTGCAAGGCGCCGGTGCCGGAGTGCTACTTATCGCACCCACCGGGGAGCACCTCAAGTACGTGGTCCAAATGCACTTTCCCAGGGAGCAAGCTACAAACAACACTGCTGAGTACGAAGGGCTCCTTGCCGGTCTTCGGATCGCAGTGGACCTTGGAATCAAGAAATTGATCATTTGCGGTGACTCGCAGCTTGTTGTGAAGCAAGTGAACAAAGATTACCAGAGCCCATTGATGAGAGCATATGTGGAAGAAGTGAGGAAATTGGAGGAACACTTTGACGGACTGCTAACAGAGCACATCCCTCGTGTGGAAAACAGTGTTGCTGATAGCCTGTCAAAGTGTGCCGCGCAAATGCTTCCCGTGGGACCGGGAACCTTTGTGCTCCATTTGAATCAACCCACAGTTACCCCATCAACGCAGGCCAGTAAGAGAAGAAAGTTAAGTACTGGCAAGTACTTTCCGGCAGAGCTCCCAGGAGTCACCGACAAGGATGCTGCCGGGAGCGACGACGCGGTTGGCGGTGAGCAGCGGCTTAGCGCAGAACCGCAGGTTCTTGCCGCGGAAGCAAGCGCTCCCATGGCCGAAGAGGAGCCTTTAGTCCTTGTCATCGAGCCACAGGCTCCAGCATGGGCACAACAGATAGTCCGTTTCCTTCAAACAGGAGAACTCCCCAATGAGCAAGAGGAAGCTGAGAAAGTAGCCCGCCAGTCAAGTATGTATCAGTTTGTGGATAGCATCCTATACAGAAAACGACCGAACGGTGTGAAATTGAAGTGCATCTGCCGGGAAGACGGACTAGAGCAGTTGGCAGAGATACATGGAGGCATATGTGGTTCTCACATAGGATCAAGAGCACTTGCCGGCAAGGCTTTCCGGCAAGGCTTCTGTTGGCCCACCACCCTCCAGGATGCGACTGAGCTAGTAACCAAGTGTGAAGCGTGCCAGTTCCATTCAAAGAATGTACATCAACTAGCTCAGGCTCTCCAAACGATCCCTCTCTCCTGGCCCTTTTCGGTCTGGGGGCTCGATATCTTGGGCCCCTTCCCCCGCGCTACCGGGGGCTTCGAGTACTTGTACGTCGCCATCGACAAGTTCACGAAGTGGCCAGAAGTGGAGCCAGTGAGGAAGGTGACAGCGCAATCAACCGTCAAGTTCTTCAAAGGATTAGCTTGCCGTTTCGGGGTTCCTAACAAGATCATCACCGACAACGACACGCTATTCACGAGCCGCACCTTCATGCAGTACATTCAAGACCTTGGCAGCAAGATCTGTTTTGCGTCTGTCGCTCACCCGAGAAGCAACGACCAAGCGGAAAGAATGAATGCTGAAGTGCTGCGTGGTCTCAGGACAAGAACTTTCGACAAGCCGCGCAAGTGCGGAAAGCGCTGGATTGATGAGCTATCGGCGGTTCTTTGGTCACTCAGGACGACACCAAATCGAGCTACCGGCCAGACACCCTTCTCCCTAATCTATGGTGCAGAGGCGGTGCTCTCCACGGAACTCATATACGTGTCACCTCGAGTGGTCGCTTACGATGAAGCCGAGCAAGAGCGGCTGCGGCAAGACGACGCGTTGCTCCTTGAGGAAGATCGTCTTCGGGCGGCTGTGCGAGCTGCACGCTACCAGCAAGCCTTGCGCCGCTATCATAGCCGCAAAGTGCACGCCCGGAGCCTTGAGGAAGGCGACCTTGTTCTTCGGTGTGTTCAGTCCGCCAAGGGATCAAACAAGTTGACGCCGAAGTGGGAAGGCCCTTACCGGGTAGTACGAGTCACCAGGCCTGGCGCAGCCCAGCTGGAGACCGAAGATGGCACCCCAGTGCAAAACTCATGGAATATTGAGCATCTTCGCAAGTTCTACCCGTGAGGCGCGGTTGCCGGGACATCTGTCGGCAACTCCTTTTGTACGAGCCTTGTCGGACAGACATGTAACCCTTTGTACAAAGCCAGGCGCACATCCTGTGCATAATAAGGCTAAGTGTTTCGCAACTCCTCATACATATTCATTTATATGTCGATGCATGTAATGTTGTGATTTACACTTTAGTTTGTATGAGATGGCTAATGAACCGTCAAGGTTCCCAAAACCCTCTTTTCTCTTCTTTCCTTTTCTTAAAAGGACAAGGGAATCCCGCGCGCAGGTTTCCGGGGGTAGTGGAGATGGGTACCGTATCTACGTTCGAAGCGATCATTTCATGCAACAAGAGAAACGACGCAAAGAAAAGCTAAGTTGGAAGATTTTAAAAAATTTCCTTAGTTACATTTGTGTTCTCCCTTGAACAATTTTGCGCTTTGTATGAGAAACCTGCACGCGAGAGGAACCTTGTCACGAACGGTCTGCGCTCTAGCTTGCCTCGAGTCCGCTCGGCAAGCCTAGCGGCTGCGTTCTGTCCCGGCAAGTTGCCTTGCCGGCAGCGGCACTTCCAGCAGGCTGCTAAGGACCCGTTCCTCAAAAGCGCTCGCGGCAAGTGTGCGCACCGGAATGTTTCCAAACAAGTGTAGGGAACACGATCATGCAAAGGCAAATGAGACAAGGGAAAACGATGCACATTTATTTAAACCCGGCAAACACCAGATGTTCATTAAGGAAGTACTCGATTACATGTTCATCGACCCTTTGCCAGGGTTTATCTCACGTGCAATACAAGGGCAAAAGGGGCGCCTAGGCGGATCGCTCCCGGAGAGCCAGATGATGGTGCTGCCGGCGATCAATACGAGAGGAAGGAGTCGGAGCTGCCGTCCTCGACCTTCACGGCTGGAGCGCCGCCGTCATCATCGCCATCATTGTCATCGTCCTCAGTCTCGCTGGAGGAAGCGGTGTCGGAGTCGCTCAAGCTTTCCGCGCAGCACTCCAGACGAGCGCCTGAAGCCCCGAAGAACTTCACGACGAGCGAGTCGGCCTCGTCCAGCCTGAAGTGGAGGAGATGCCCCTGCCCTAGGAAGCGAGCACGGACGAAGGACTTCCACCCTCGCGTGAAGTACAAAATGCCGTTGGCGGAAGCTTCGACGGCCACCCAGACCGAGCCATGGCAGCAGCCGTCAACACGCTGCCACAAGCCGCGCAAGTCGACGCCCTCCATCTCCCTGGCGAAAGGGCGAGGAAGCCGCAGCCGGCTCCGTAGCCGGTCGCGCAGCTCCACGACGAACTCGCGCGCCGTATCCTCTGTGTGGCCTTCTGCCAAGGGCTGGTTGGCTGGAGGCGGAGTAACGAGCGCACCGCCACGGCCACCTCGTCCCCAGGCGACGCGTCTTCCACGACCCGCGGTTCCACCCCGAGCGCTGGGGCCGGCCTCCGCGGCCGCTGCAGAAGTGCCAGCACGATCCCGAAGAGAAGCCCGCGTGACGGTGACAGGCCCACGAGCCCGTCCTTTCCCCCCTCACCATGGTGGCCTCGGAAGCGGGAGGATGGAAGAGGAAGGAGGCGAGGATAGGAGCCGCTAGAAGGATGGGACGAAGGAAGTGGATGAGCATCGCATCCCGCACCCCCCCCTCTTTATAGGAAGGATGCGGGGGCTGGCTCTTCACCGTCCTCGGGTGGCCGCCCAATCTCCCCAATCCTGCGCCCTGCATTCATGGGCGGGCGCACTACTCCGGCGACCGTCCAAGTTCGCCAATCCCGCGTTCTGCGCCCATTACCAGACGCACCACTCCAACGACCGCCCCTCTTCGCCAATCCACTACCTTGCATGTATGCAGACGTGCGTGATGGAGGGGCGCAGAAAAAGGAGGAGTAAAGACAGGTATGGCAGTTACTCCTCGCCACGCGTAGCCGCGCGCCGGTTCGTGACTAACCCGACGGCAAGAGTTGCCGGAAGACGGCCGAGGACACACCCAAGTCCAGATTAGTGAGGAAGCAAAGAAGATCTCAGACCATCATGACCAAAATTATAACGACGGTTTCCCGCCGCGTGTTTGTGCATTACTTGGGCCTAGCCCAACGACGCTTCGGACGCGCGTATGGCCCAGGCCCGGGGGCTCCTGTCGGTGTATAAAACATGGGTATTTTATACCCTGACTTATGCACAGACAGTAGCAGCCTCCTTGCCGGACGAGGCCTTGCCGGGAACTGCCAAGACCAAGACTCCAAGACCAGCCGAAGAAACTACCAGGGAGAAGCTCAAGGCTCGACACTCAACTAACACCAAGGGTGAAGACAATTCCTCTCCGGCAAGCATAAACCGGCAAGGTGAAAACCCGGCAAGCTCCATGCCGGCAAGCTTATGCCAGTCCTCCAGCGCTCCACCTCGCCGTACAGGTGTTCGCTGATGCGTGAGGTGTTGACCACGCAGGTTGGATGGTGAGGCTTGTCGAGCACGTGTCAGCTCGCTGGGGCAAGATTTGCCTCTAATGACACCTGTCCAGGAGGCGTGTCAAGATAATACAAGGTAGCTAGGCAAGCGGTGCAGAAACCTTGTCGAGACTACCTCTCTGCATGACACCTAACGGCGCATTAAATGCCTTTGTCCTAAACTGGCAGAGTTAGGTACGATAGCACTGTTTACTATCTAGTCACGATGTAATTACTGTTTTGCCACTGTGGTAACCCCTTGAACTATAAAAGGAGGGCCAAGGCAACAGTTTAGAGGATTCGGACTATTGGAGATTCACACAAGCACCTCTCGTGTAGCTGCTCTCCCCACACCTTGCCGGGAGAAGCGCTCCTTGTACTGTGCTTCCACACCGCTAATACACCAAAAGCAGGAGTAGGGTTTTACGCTCCTCAGCGGCCCGAACCTGGGTAAAGTCCCTCGCGCTCCATTGTTCATGCTCTTTGTGCACGTCGATCGTCCCCGCCGAACCACAAAGGGGCTGCATGGCCCCATAGATGGTCGTACCCCGACACCGCACCCAAGTCCTCGCATCTCGGTGACGCCCTCTATGTCGTGCCACGCCTCTTAATCTCGACTGTCGTGACCTATCTCTCGTTCATGATTTTGAACTCCCCGAAGCCATCATCTCCTCCCACCAGGGCTGCGTTCACCGCCTCTGCATCCCGGCGTGCTACCTGTATATACCCTGCATGGTGGACGCCTGGCTGACATCCCCTGAATTCCACAAACTCCAGCTGCTTGAGTTCTACCATTCCTATGAAAATCACATACCACGAACCGAACGCCATGTATCTGTGCTGTTGCCACCAATGTAAATCATAAGCTGCATTTTTCATTTGTGCGCATAAGTTTTATATCATCTTGGAGTACACTTTTTGTACTAATATTATGTTCTATGCTCAATGAAGAGTTTGTCCATGGATAGCCTATCAGTGGTGCTGGATTCTGTCAAGATCTTATATATCAGTATGAATACTTTTGATCTGAACAGGATTATTGGCTTGCTGCGATGCTTTCCATGTCTATAGAAGTTGTATATAAAGGTGATGATTTCACGCACATTGGAAGCTCATATATACTGTACTAGAAGTAACCGTTCAGCTGTTGCTCTTTCAACATACTCTTTTTTTAGACCTTAACTGTTTTCAATCTTCATGTCTATTTAGGCAACAGACCGGGGTTCAAAAGGTATAACTAATCGGTGGTATCGTAAGAACCATGATTTTCTTAGTTCTTATGACATTCGTTTGAAGACAATAACGCTGGAAGGATATGTAGCCAACCATGAAAACACTAGATTTGTCACATTCTTCCTGCTGAATGCAAGGGTCCTATTGTCCATGAGGCTTAAGTTTATTAGCAGCAAATTTCAACGAATGGATATGTCAAAGAGCAAAAAAAGGAGTTGTAGAACCCCAAAAATTTAACCACATTTTTATTAAATAAAATTTGGCCAGAAATAAAATTTTGAATTATACTAGGTCTTTTATTAATTTCAGATCCTCTTCTCTCTTCTGTTTTTCAAAATTCTTCCCTCCATGTTGTAATTTTTGTAAAATAATATGGGCTTTGGTAGTTTTCTTAGATCACTTCATTTATATTTTGAATAACAGTAGGAAATATTTTCATAATTTTTTTTTGCCAAAATAATTCTTTTAATAGCATTTTCAGCCTCTGAAATGCCTCTGTTGCACTACAGCTATTTTAAATAATTCTTTTAAAATTCCACAAAAAATTATGAGGGGTCCTATGATGCCTATAGATCACTTTTATGCAAAAACCCAACTTGGTCTTTTGAAAATTTTCAGCACAACTTCCTCTTTCCAATTCTGTTCCATTCCTAGGTTACAACTACAACCCCAATTTTTCTTGCTCCAAAAATTCTGAAATTGTTCCACCTTATAGTCCTTCCAACCAAACCCTTAAGTCCAGGAGCTCACCCCCAATCTCATCATTTTAGTTCACCAAATTATTCCCTGCAGTTTCTGTCCAGAACTGAATTTCTTCAAAACTTGCACTAACAAGTTTTTCCTTTTATCAAACCAACCACACCATCCTCACTATCATCTAAGGAGAGACCATCCTGGAAATTTTCACACCCAACAAAGGTCCATGGCTAGCCCTAGCATTTCATCAAGCACATTATGTGCATGACAGAATTGTGCAACCACCAAAACCTCCTTTGCCAACTACCACCTCTGGCTAAACTAGTTTGTCCATCATCTTCATCACTCATAGGACCACTACTATACCAAAATTCAGATTTAGAAAAGCCCTCTAGCTCAGCATGGCAAATCATCGAGCACCCTACGTGCATGTCCAGAGCGCGAGCAGGGTACTCTTATGGCACGTTCGGCATCACCCGTGCGCCACTGCCCCTGCTGCCTCCCCTTGCGCGTGACTCGTCCAACTAGCTTCGCGAAGAAGCAACGAGCCCTGCCGACACCCTCGTTTGGCCCCTAGCGCCGACAAGTCGCCGGCGTCATCATCTTATCACCGCCGTGTCGGCTCACTGACATCTGTCACAACCACGAGCTCCCGAGCAACCAGAGCTTATCTGCTCGCCCCCGCGGCCACGCCACGTCACACCGACCACGCTGACCATCCCACCGACCCTCACCGGCCACCCAACGGCCTCACCTGCCGCGTTAATGGCTATCGCAACCGTGTTTATCCACTGGAAGCCGCGGAACCGATGTCCCGTGCTATAAAAGACCACCTCGGGCTCGTTATCGATAGCACAACCTCTCCACCTCCCTCCGCGACCCTTCTGTTGCAGCCAGTTGACCGGGAGCCCCCTTCCTCCCCTCCGGCAAAAACAACCGCCGCCACTCTCCTGTTAGTTCCGACGTAACCATGGCCTCCCCACCAATAATATCTTCACCTCTAACCTCCACTCACACCCATACATCCATTCCCCCTCTCAATTTCATTTGAGACCGACTGTGGGCGAAATCCCTCTCGTGCCTCCGCCGGAGTTCTCGGGAGGACCTCGCCGCCGGCGATTCCGTTCGTCCCACTGACCGTGCCGCACACCGGAGGGGCCGGCCGGACCTCCTGAGTACTTTGGTGAGCCCCGCTGCCCGAGGGGCGCCGCCGTTCACCGGCGCCGGACGCCGGAGCCCCGCTCTGTCCTGTTGCGGGAGAAAAGACCAGGCCGACCGGGTCAAACCTGACCCGTGGGCTCGGGTGGACCCACCGTCAGCGACCCGCAGGTTATGCCCGAGCCGGTAAGTGGCAGCAGCTCTGGGCTCGGCCCAGTTGCGTGGTTTAGCTGGGCCTCGCCCAGTGCACGCCTCTGCCAGCCCGTCTGGTTAATATTCTTGTCTCTTTCTTTTACCCGAAGACATGAAAATTTCTACAGAATTTATTTTAAATTCAAATAGAACAATTCAAATTTATAGGGACTTATAAAATTGTTCTTTAATTAACTAGCCTTAGTGAACATTTTTTTATGAATAATTTCTACCTGATCTATTTAATAGGACGTTTTCTTATATAAGTCAACTTATAAAATCCCTAGACTATTCATCTCAACTCCAAATCCAGTGAAACCAATTTATAAATACCTCTAAAATCATGCATCATTTAATAGGTGCCTCAACTCATTTTTATAAAAAGTTTTCTGTAAAATTCTTGCTGATCCATTATTTCCTTGTTTCCACCCAATTGAAATGTTCAAAAATTCTCGGTGCTCAAAATCCAGTAGAATCACCTTGGTTATTTTTCATATAACCAGAGAGGTCCTAGAAAAGTGAAATTTCCATTTGTAGGGCACTTTTATTTTCCTGCTTAATATTTGTGTGGTATTTGCAATATTTTGAAAATAGGAAAAATGGAGGGAAGAGAATTTTGAAACTTTTGGAGTACACCCAACTCTTCTGCATGCTCAAGGCAAGCATCTTGAACACTTGATATGGTGACTGCACGGTTAAATGTTTGCAAGGATAAATCATGCATATGTTGAATTCTAATAAAATTTGCATGCATGTAGTGTTGTCATGTTTCCTCGTACCGTGCAACGTGTGCTTGTCATGACTAACTTGCAGGAGCAGGTATAAGGGAAATACCGTTACCGGCAGAAGGGTGATCATGTCGGAGCGTGATCATGCCTTGTTGGTTATGCATGTTGGGACATGCAAGGGCTGTGACCCTGTTTTGGTGTTACTGTTGAAAGAACACTTTATTGTGCTAACGACTGCAGGAAAACTTAAACTTCCTAAGTCGACCGTAGATCGAGTCTTGTTCCGGTAACCCCCATACTTGTTTCGTGCTACCACTGGTCCCTGCCACAGGTAGGGTATGGTTTAGTAAGTTGATAACCCCTTTCCGTGCACACACCGTACAGAGAGGCCATGGTGAAAGATACCAGAGGCCTCTGGTAGGCATGTCACCTGGTCAGGGGGCATGGGTGTATCCGGCTGGACCGAGAGGGGGGCACCCCTTGTAATCCGTGTGTATGAATAGTGATCCCATGCTATTCGAGATTGTAGTCTCCCCGTCTTAGAGTTTATCTTGAACGATGCCTTGGGTGATTCCTGGCATCAGGAAAGTTAATCTGGTGTGTGTTGGTTAGGTGTGTTTTCAACCCAAAGACCGTAATGGGAATTAGTCAGCGTCTCGGTGCTGGCTAAAGAAATCCTTTACTTGTGGGTAAAGAGTACATCCTCTGCAGAGTTATACCTATTCGAATAGCCGTGTCCGCGGTTAAGGACTACAGTCTGGGTTCGTCAAGTGTCGGTCTCCGGAGGGAAATAATTAAACTTGAGCATGATTTATTTTGCAGGACAATTATTGTCGCCACTGACGCTATCATGAATATTATTGTTGTCATGAATATTATTGTTATTATTGTGGACTAACCGTTTCTCTTATTTTCTTTTCTGAGTGTCACTTGGGCTGGCTAGACTACCCGTGACACTCGGTTTTATTTTATTTTCTGAGTATTACTTGGGCTGGTTAGACTACCCGGATACTCAGTTTTATTTTCTTTCTGGATATCTCTTGGGATGGCTGGACTACCCGAGATATTCATTTATTTTTAAGACCTCTCGAGGCGTCGCTTTTAGACACCCGTTTGGCATTTCTTTTCAAGACCTCTCGAGGCGTCGCTTTTAGACACCCGTTTGGCATTTCTTTTCAAGACCTCTCGAGGCGTCGCTTTTAGACACCCGTTTGGCATTTCTTTTGGATTCTCGGGCGGTCCTGTCTCCCCTGATTCTCCACTTTTATATTTTCTTTTGGATTCTCGGGCGGTCCTGTCTCGCCCGATTCTCCTTTAACTTTCTTTGTTTGTCACTAACATTTCATATTTATTCTTCAGCACCGTATTAATATTCATCATGCCATGCTTTAATTTCGTTCAGCATATGCATATAATTTAACCCATCATGATCATATGCATTCGGTATATCTTTTGTTCATTATGTTTGCGAGTACATTCCAACGTACTCATAGGCTTGTCCCTGGCTATTTAATTGGCCAGGTCAGGA
The DNA here is from genome assembly GCA_039707655.1 of Elymus sibiricus. Classification (NCBI taxonomy): domain Eukaryota; kingdom Viridiplantae; phylum Streptophyta; class Magnoliopsida; order Poales; family Poaceae; genus Elymus; species Elymus sibiricus. The sequence continues at coordinate 164,094,246 of CM077664.1, forward strand.
TTTCAACGAGGAGTACCACAGTGACGTCCATGCAGAGCCTGGGATAGCAGCCACGCGGGATAGGAATTATCCGGGTCAGCTGTTCCTGTGGGAATGGAGCCCCATCGGCATTGGAGAACCACGAGTTGCTTCCGTCACCCGTCACTAGAAATCTTTGTTGTATCATTAGACCTTTATGGTCTTGTATCCAATTCCTGTAAATGCTTGGTAATCTATAACAAGGACGTGTCCACCAGTAACAGTAATCCTGGGCTGGTGATGACACGAGGGGTTAATTTCTGGGATATCGTGTCCCGGAAATCCGGCCCCGACAGCCTAGGTATCAGAGCGAGGTTGACCATTGGCTAATCCTATCTTAGCCTGGTCATTATCCTTAGGTTTCCACACCGTCCAAATCCTTTCTGTCCATAGCCAAGCCCATCTCACCCGATAAGGCTACACAGTGGCCAGCCGACATCTTTTGACAGTCGGTGCCCAACCTATCATCCCTGTCCATAGGCCGTGTGCCTGTGGCCGACACCTGAGTTGTCCCACCCACAAGCGTGCGATGGAAGACTCCACTGGCCTATAAAGGAAGCCTTGCCCCAACCCAGCACATCACAGCCTCACTCTCAATTCGATACCCAACCACCAAGATGCCTCGTTTCGTCATCCACCACGAGACCACCGCGCCAGAGCTTGATGGCTTCGTCCACATACTCTCTAACGTCACCTGTCGTGCCTTTGATTTGGAAGAATCACCACGATATGTGGTGTACCAAGCAAGGGATCGTAATGGCGTCACCCAGTATTGGGCCACAGTATCTATTAATGGAAGGGCCTTGGCGCAAGAACACTCTTACCGATTCACGGGAAGAGTAATGGCTGGTGAATATCAAGCTATCCCATATGCAGCTAGAGAAGCTATTGCCCAACTTCGCCACCAAGTTTTAAGAACTCGCAATCGCTCATTCTTCGACTATCCATCTAGATCCAGCTATGACAGAGGAATGCATATTGCCAACTCCGAGCGCGAGCAAAACCCTGCCCTGGAAAACTTGGTGCATTTTGTGGCCGCACAAGAGTCACTGCTCACCCAAGTTGCCAGGGAACTCTCCAGTACGAGGAGAGACATTGCTCAACACCCACTAGTAAGGGGGAGTGCAGAACCGTCCCGGGAAGTAATCCAAGAATTCCAGGGGACAACCAGCGGAATGGCCCGTCGCTCTTTTCTGGCTACCCTCGTCGAGTGTTTGAAAAGTACACAGCCAGGATCAGAACTGGAACATCTCATCCAGAACCACACCAATGTCGCCGCCACTCGAGCTTAGTTTCCGTCTTAGCCAACTCAAATGTGGAAGCCCAAGCAGGGAACCACTCTTCCTCAGGTCCTAGGCCATCCAGCAATCATGTGGATTAGTCCCATGGAGTGCTATTGCAATGTATAGTTGCATGTCCTGTACTAGTAGCATTGGGTGGAGCGCTGCTTGTATGTACGTGAGGTGTAGCATACACCGTTTTTGCAACCATGTGGTTTTGATAGTGTAGGTATATGTATCTCAGGACTACACATAACCACTTTAATAAATCTCGAGTACGAGATTCCCTTAAGGGGGGGTAGAGTTTGTAACACCCCAAAAATTTAACCACATTTTTATTAAATAAAATTTGGCCAAAAATAAAATTTTGAATTATACTAGGTCTTTTATTAGTTTCAGATCCTCTTCTCTCTTCTGTTTTTCAAAATTCTTCCCTCCATGTTGTAATTTTTGTAAAATAATATGGGCTTTGGTAGTTTTCTAAGATCACTTCATTTATATTTTGAATAATAGTAGGAAATATTTTCATAATAAAAATTTGCCAAAATAATTCTTTTAATAACATTTTCAGCCTCTAAAATGCCTCTGTTGCACTACAGCTATTTTAAATAATTCTTTTAAAATTCCACAAAAAATTATGAGGGGTCCTGTGATGCCTATAGATCACTTTTATGCAAAAACCCAACTTGGTCTTTTGAAAATTTTGAGCACAACTTCCTCTTTCCAATTCTGTTCCATTCCTAGGTTACAACTACAACCCCAATTTTTCTTGCTCCAAAAATTCTGAAATTGTTCCACCTTATAGTCCTTCCAACCAAACCCTTAAGTCCAGGAGCTCACCCACAATCTCATCATTTTAGTTCACCAAATTATAACTGCAGTTTCTGTCCAGAACTGAATTTCTTCAAAACTTGCACTAACAAGTTTTTCCTTTTATCAAACCAACCACACCATCCTTACTATCATCTAAGGAGACACCATCCTGGAAATTTTCACACCCAACAAAGGTCCATGGCTAGCCCTAGCATTTCATCAAGCACATTATGTGCATGACAGAATTGTGCAACCACCAAATTGTAACACCCCTATGTAATGAGCTACAGTGATCCACCATATTAATGACAAGTCATCTGAGATTTGCAATGATAATTATGTTGGATTAATATCTCATTTCAAATTCTGCCACTAATTTCAAATTCAAATGCAATTGAAATTTGAAGATGCTTAAAAGTTGCTGGAAAAATGTTCATCATTTAGCATAAATTCCAAAACAATTTATTGTTCAAGAAAACAACATCACCATGTTGCTAATATGAGCATTAACATTTAATCCAGTGCAATTCCAGCAATTATAAATGCAAACTCATTTATGAAAAATGCAAATGAACTCCTTTGCCTACCAAAATATTTGTGGCACTGCCTAAAAATGTGTTGGGTTTAATGGGCCTAGCTCCATAAATTTCCTAAATCATTTGGATGCCCCAAATATTCCTTTTCCCTCTCTGTTAATAAATAAACTAAAAAACAGAAAAGGAAAAAGGGGAATTGGGCCTTACCTGCTTACCTGGAGCGGCCCAGCCAGCCCAGCTCAACTGCTACCGCCTCGCTGTCGTCTCCCCCACGCCCGGCGCACGCGGTGCCGTCCACCGCTTGACACCGCGGCGGAGTTGGCGTGAGGAGGAGATAAGCCTCGCCCCGTCCATCTCCCATGCCCCTCTCCTCCATTCGCCACTCCTCCCTCGCTCTCCACCCGAACGCAGCCGTCGCCGAGCTGCTTCGGTCCGGCAGCCATCGGCGTCCCCGTGCCCGCGGCTGGTGTTGAGGAGGCTCGCCGCCCTCCGCCAGTTCCTCCCCGACCTCTGGTTGGAGCCGAGGAGCCCTGCCGCTGCTGATTCGCCGTCGTCCCCATCTCTGACCACCGCACGCCGCCGCCGTCGAATCGAGCTCCTCTGCGCTCCTAAACCCCCCACGGGCTTTTCGTAGCCGCTCGGTGAGCTCATCCCTCCCTCCGTTCTTCTCCTCTTGCCGCGAGCTCCACCCTAGATAGATCGCCGCCATTGTAGGCGACTCGGGACTTCTCCTTCCATTGTAGAAAAAAAATCATATCCACTGTAGCCTCCAAGTACCGGGTCGTGTGGCTGCGGTGACTCGGGACTTACTTTTTCTTCTAAGATTGAGAGACAGTATGGAGGATGTTGTGAGTGCTTTGCATATCAATGCTGAACTTGTTGCTAAATCCATCAAGAGTGCTGCTTTGGATAACACTTCATATTTCATTGCCTTTGATAAAGCCAATTGCCATGATCCTTGCCATGATATCCTTTTTTGAATTTTGTTCTCCTTTGTAGCATCGGAATAATCCAAATTTGTGAATTGCCACCGGTAATTTTTACACCACGCTCCTTACTATAAACCGGTGTTTTGGATTTAGAAAGAATAGCCATCTCTATGAGCCAGCTTTGAAAACCTCAATCATTTAATACTGGTTATGAGAAACCATGATGAAGACCCGGCTCTCAATTGTAAGCCGGTTTTGTAGATGTACTAAATATGTGCCTGCAATTGTTTCAAAATCGGTTTTGATAGCCAGGTTATTTAAAACTGGTTCTGATAAACCATATAAGACCCGGCCATTTTGGCTATCAAAGATTTGTTTGTTCCTGCAGAGTTACAATGTAACCCGGTTTGAAAACCGGCTCCTGCGACATAAACAAATATAGACATGTATATATGATGCATTGTATGATGATGCAATGTATGATGATGGAATGTATGATGATGTATGTGTATGATAACAGAGTATAAAAATGCCGGCTTTCGAGGCACGACATAAGACCGGCTTTCGAGGCTCGAGTCTTGGTTTCGCTTCCTGTGGAAGCAGGCTTTTTGGTCTCTTTTGGTTTGTCCTAGCTCTCTGAAAGCCAGCTCTCATGTGACCAACTGACGTTTTAACTCTGATGAATTCAGGGTCACCTTTGTGATTGACTCATCAGGCGTATGCCGGGTCACCTTTTCGGAGTAGCATCTTGCTAACAGACAGGTTTAACCAAGTATATTTTGGCTTGTTGGTTTATCCTCGCTTTCTGAAAGCCGACTCTCACACAACCAATCGAGCGTTTTAACTCCGATGAATTCAGGGTCACCTTTGTGATTGACTCATTAGGCGTACGCCGGGTCGTTTTTTAGGGAGTAGCATCTTGCTAACAGGCAGGTTTAACCAACTTATGGTATCTCGCCGGGTTAAAGGGTTTTGTAAGCTAAACTCAATGAGTTTGAAGCCCCCAAGTAACCATATGATCATGGAAAAGCTTCCGCATAGGATATACAAGAGACAATGCTACTACTGCAAAACATCTGGGGTCCAGATAAGCCGGCTTTATTCCATTGATCATTATTGAGCAGGATACCCATGTTTAGACTGCGCATCATGGCAGCTAGTCTTCTTTGGTAACCTTTCTTTTCGCCAATATGGCAGGGTACCCATGTTTGAACTGCGCATCGTGGCAGCTAGTTCTCTTGGGCAACCTTTACTTTTTCGCCAATAAGGCAGGGTACCCATGTTTGAACTACGCATCATGGCAGCTAGTCCTCTTTGGCAACCTTTTCCTTTTCGCAAATAAAGCAGGAGTCCCCGGGACCGGGTTGTGTTCCCTTCAACGACCCGGGGTTCTTGTATTTGTTAAAACCGGCCAAATCCGCCGAGTCATATCTGTGTAGTCCCCGAGTCTTAAGTCGACTCGAGGAGCCGGCTTGAGATTCTTTGTACTTGGTTGTGCCATAAACCGGCGTATAGTTGACATCTGAAAACTGGAATTTATCGAAGCCGGAGGCAATGTGGTGAGTTGATGATCTTGCAGGGACGTATTTGCCCAAAGTGATTTCATACGCCTCTTGGTCCGGCTCCCCTGGCTCCTCCAGGGCCGTTTTTTTTCTTTGCTGGCTTTGAATTGCCGGCTCAATTGGTAGCCGGCTCACCCAGCTTTTCCAGAGACGGTTCGTCTGGCCGATTCTCCCGTTTATTCGATGTGCTGAAGCAGACCGGATCGTGGGGATGGCAGGCTAATGCGCCTATCCATTGGGCAAACCGGCACGGGTGAAGGCTGATAATAAATATATATTTATTTTTTGCTCTAGCTTGTCGGAGTAGACCGGGCTGCAGGGATGGCAGCCTGCGCCCATCTGTTAGGCGGCTCGTACAGGCGGGCGCGGCCTCGGCGTGTTAATGTAAACCAGACCGCGGGGACGGCGGCTTGCGCGCGTCCGTTGGGCAGCTCAGGCGAGCGGGCGCGGCCCTGGTGTGTTATGTAGACCGGACTGCGGGGGTGGCGGCTTGCGCGCGTCCGTTGAGCAGCTGGTGCGGACGGGCGCGGCTCCGGTGTTTTAATGTAGACACGGGAGTCAACCGCGGCATTGGAAACCGGGGCGGACGTACGAGTCAGCCGCGGTGTTGGAAGCCGGCGCCGACGCGCGAGTCGGCCGTGGCGTTGTAAGCCGGCGCAGACGGGCGAGTCGGCCGTGGTGTTTGTAGTTGAGTAGATGTACGTGTAGACTGATCTAATGGATTATTGCTCCATGAGTTGTTGCAGATGACCGATGAATTTGCCGGCTCTCCCAAGGTTGTCCCATGCCTGGCTGTCCTGCGCGATTGTTCCCTGGCTCTTCTTCATCTGGTCAATCACGAGCTTCTCGATCCCTCAAGAGCTCCCTCCAAGAACGTAAAACCATCATGTGCTGGCCCCACGGTGGGCGCCAACTGTCGTGGTTTTGTCACGGCAAGATGTCCTCGTGAAAAGGACTTAGTGGTGAGGCCATCGCAACAAGGTGGTAGCTTGAATGGGGTTGGTCGGAATCAAGAGACGCGAGTTTTTACCCAGGTTCGGCCCCTCACGGTGGAGGTAAAAGCCTACATCCTACTTGAGTGCTATTGATGATGATGATGATCTCGGTTACAAGGGTGCTATTTCGCTACCTTTAATCTCGAGAGGCTCTACTTTGATCTTTCTAAAACTTGTCTGTCTATCTTGACTTGTCCCTCTTGAGGTGCCTTGCCCCTCCTTATATAAGTTGAAGGGGAGGCTTACATGTAGAGTCCTAGTAGGATTAGGACTGGTCTATTTTCTATTACAAGCTGGATACTAGTCCGGGTCTTGCTTTCCTTGTCAGGTCTTGCTTTCCTCTTCTTGGTCCTTCTCTACGAGCCGGCCCATTGGGCTCCCCTTAAGCCGGCCTCCTGCCGGGTCTCGCCCTGGGCCCTTGGTCTCTCCTTGTTGTCTTGCCATAACCCGGAATATGAGATGACCCAAAGAGCCTCCTGACTCTTGGCCGGGTCAAACTTATGGCCGGGTCATAACCGTGGGTAATATCCCCAACAATGGTGCTCCCCTAGCCACCACATAGCCCCTCCGCCCGTCTTCTCGTCCTCTGGTGCCCCATGGCCGCGAGTCCCACCAGTGCTTGTCGCCAACCGCCGCGGGAGTCGGAGCCCCGCTCGTCTTGGTTGTCTCCGGCGCACGTGAAGTAGTCCACCCGAAGCGCGGCGCCGCCCCGATCTCTCCGGTGGCCGGAGCACCGCGAGAGATGGCCGGAGTCGCCGGCGCGAGGCTCGGCCAGGCACTCTGTGTCTCTCCCCGTCGGGAGGTTGAAGACGGTGAGGAGAGAGAGAGGGAGTAGTGGTGTGTCCCGCTTGTAAGCCTCTCACGCGGGCCCGCTGACATGGCAAGTGGAGGCGTAAATCTCGGAATACGCTTTCGCCTAAGGAAAGCGCACTCTAGTGCTTATTCGGCCAAAAGTATGCTTCCACTATTCTGAAGGCGTATTCCGCAAAAGGCACTTTCTCTTTTCCAGCCACCGGCACCGAAATCCTTAAATAGTGAACGTTCGTCAGTTAGCCGCAGAAAAGCATAGATTTCAGTTGTTTTTCTGCCTAACGAACGAACGGCCACAACTTTTTAACCGAGACTCCGATTCAGGTGATTCCAATGCCCACGTTCTCTGTTCGTCGAGCCCGTTCTGTTGACGTCATTTTCATAAGGTTGTCACACTGTGAAAATGACCATTTTTCCCCTGCCCTTATTCAGCCCCTCCGAGAGGGAAATTTTTCCGGCCATTCTTTCCGCGAGTTCATCGCACCTCTCCCCGGTGGATCCTTCGTCCCCAGGCAAGCCACAACAGCCACTTGCATGATGGTATTGCAGTAGCCATGGTTTCCACTCGAATATTTAATAATTGTTTGCTCATTTAATTATTTTGTGAATGATTCGAATATGCTTGTGAATCCATGTCCATGCTTATGCCATGTTCATTTTCATCAAGTGAGTAAATTGATTAAATGCTAATGTTATTATTATCATGTTCTATTCATGTAATCATTTCCAGTGCTAGTGATAAGGATATGCTCATATGAATTGCTATGGATTGATATGAAAATACTTGTATTATTCATGATCGTCATTATGCCGTGATCATCTGCATCCTGTACACTAAATGAGTTATCATTGTTAATGCTATGTTGTTAAATGGTTATGTTACCCATCCATGGTTACAATGATATCATGCTCATATGCATTGTTGTTTCATTATTTTATTATGACTCAGCTCACCACCATTCCAGTTGAACCTGACATTTATCGAACTTGAACATGCTATTGATCGAGTCATGGTGCCACCGAATCGAGCTCACCAGTGCAACCACACTTTCCTGGATGGGGAGGCCCTAATGCGGTCTATTGTCATGCCTCTCGCCGGTGCCTCCAACTAGGGAAGGTTATGTGCGTGCGCTACCCTGATTAGGTAGGCGGCCATAAGCCTTGAGTGCCCAAGTTGTATGGTATACCGAGGTCCCCGTTTGGGACGATGTTTTTGTTTGGCCACGACGGTGGCGGCAACAAAGGTGGCGGATGTCACGAGTTGGCATTGGGGCTACCCAGGACATAGCCCAAAGGGGAGTTTGTCGGAGTGGCCGGGAGAGTGTCATGCAATAGATTGGTTTTGTCGGAATGTCGTTGGTCCACCAGAATGGGAGTACGAGGCCATGAGTTCCATGGTGTGGGTACAGTGTACTAACCTCTGCAGAGTGTATAATCTATCGATAGCCGCGTCCCCGGTCATGAACACAGTTCGTAGTAGGTCACACTATGGGTCAACATAAATAATAATCTGAATAATAACAACCCTGGTTCGATGAGAAAAGAAGTTGGTTCATCTTTATGTGATCATGAGAGGATCACGATGGTATCGTGGATACCGATGTTGGTTGATTATGAGGTGATCGCATGGTGATCACGGTGGTAAGTAAGTGTGATATTCATGGTGATTACGAGATAACCTCCGAGTAGAGTAAGTTGGTCCATGAGACCTTACATGTCGACCCCCTTGCATGCTAGTGCTAGTATCATCATGTTCATATCATGAATTATATGTACATGCCATGCTCATGTTGTTCTAGTAGCATCGTGTTCATCTTTGGTAATTAACCTGTAAATGCCATGCTGTTGTTTGTCTTGATTGCTTTGGTTGCTGTGAGCTTGCGAGTACATTCAAAGTACTCACCTGGGGTGTCATGCCAGATTGCAGGTGATGCCGTGATTGCTTGTTTGTCGAGGATCCCGAGGTCGCGCTCTCGGATGCGTCCCAGCCAGAGTCCCTGCGGAGTGGAGTTCATCACCGTCGCCGTTGTTCCGCTGCTAGAATTTATTCCGCTACGAGTGTTCCGCTGCTAGCATAGAGCTATCTGAGCAGGCGTAGTACTGCCGTGCCTTTGTAACCTTTGTGCCTTCAGAACCCTTGTACCCTGAGTATTTGTAATAAAGAGCTGATTTGTTCTATGCCAAGCAGTGCCGTATTCCAGAAGACTTGATCTCTGGGCTGGAATACGGGGTGTTCCGGTTCCTCTGAGCCGGGGTGCCACATCGATTGGTATCAGGGCCAGGTCTGGCTGTAGGATGCCCTAGTCAGCGCGAGCGTTAGAAACCGGTAGTTCAAAGCCTAGCCTGCTTGTTGCATTTGGTTGCTGCATTTGTTTGTCGCATAGCATGCATATAGACTTATTATCTCGTCGCTAACGATCTTATCTTGTGAGTGTAGGTGGTGTCGGTTTCGATCCACTACCTGCACCCTCCAGTTTTGCATACTCATTCTTTGGTGTTTGGTGTCATCTCTGTCCCGGCGGAGTGATGCCGAGGTACGTTGTGGTGTCGATCACTTGCAGGATTGATGCACATGTATCGCACCAATATTTTCTCTTCAGCCACACCTATTGTTTCAGTGGTAGACATGTTTCTACCCCGGATCTTGCCATCCAAGCCGCCGCTTTGGCAACCCTTACTGGTCTCTGTTATCAGAAAAGGGCAATGCCAGCAGACCCTTCTTTCCACCGCTATCCTACTTTGTCACCCACTCCCTGGACGAGTACAGTTTTCGTCCGTGTGCTTGATGATGATGTGGCCGTGACATCCGTGTCTCGCTACAAGATCACCGAGCCCGTCCTCACCCCTAAGCCCGTCTAGATGCAACCGGTGCTGAGCCAGCGTTTGGTGTAGCTCTGCTTACACCAACCTCTCCACACATTGATCCACTTTCGTGCACACCGCCACAACATATTAGATCGTAGTACCGGAGTTCCCTCGAGAATTGTGTGCTTAAGTAGGCATGCATAGTGAGGTGAATAGCTGTGAAGTGTGATGTTCCTTGTATGTAATCTTAATGCTTGGTGTGCTTTTGTTTAAATCGTTTCTTTTGCTTCTTTCTTTGGGCCCTTGGTGTTACCTTATTTCCCCTTATGAAAGTTGCTCATCAACCGACACCGGACTAGAAGAATCAGTGAGGAATTCAAGTATTTGAAAGTTCAGCTAAACATTATGGAATTCTCAGCCAACTACATTATATTGGGAATATCTGGTTCGAATACAAATGATATTCTGGAATAACTATCAGCGTCAAGACTGACTCAGTGTGCAGCCATCACAATCATAATAAACCAGCTGGAAGACAATTTGTGTGCAAGACAACAGTACATTTCCAGTCAAAGGAATATCATGGGCATATATATGAATGGCATTCAGTCCGCATATCACGGAGAGAAGCTTCTGGAGTAAGCAACCCAGTCTTCCTCCGCACGCTACCAGGGAAGCTTATGACGCAAGGTTCCGCAGTCTTCCTCAGTACGATATGTGGATAGCTTCCAGCATAAGGTACTATATCTTCTTCTGTAAGCCACCGCAGAAAGCTTCCAGCATAAGGCACCGAATCTTCTTCAGTACGCAACCAAGGGAAAAGCTTCTGAAGTACGGTACCCAGCCTTCTTCAGCATGCTATCCCAGCAAAAGCTTCTAGTGCAAGATATCCAGCCTTCCTCAGCCCACTACTCTCAGGTAGCTTCCAACACAAGCTATCCAGTCTTCATCAGTACGACACTACAAACAGTCATCGGCATTGGTACAAGATATTACACCGCGAGTTGACAGCATATGGCAGTGCATCTCAAGAATCAGATCCGCAACAGTTGGGTCAGAAGCACGAGCTAGTCAGGACACCAATCTGCCTTGGGAATAAAATGTTCAGCTACACATACCTTAATATATATTATGAACATACTGCCAAGGTCATTCAAGTCACTCGAACGATGATGCACGCATGACAAGAATCCGACAACCACCTGAGTTATGTAAGAAGAAGAAGAAGAAAGCAAGTTATACACCTCAGTGTGATGCAATGTCTGACAAGCTATGAAGCAAGACAATGTTGGGACAACAATCCTGACAGTGGATATCAAGGCCAGCTTCCTCACACCCGACAAAGTGATATCATTAACCTCTGTCGTTGTCATTGACCACAACAGTGAGCTCTATCCAAGTAACTGTGAACCTGGTATATGATCTTGATGAACCCTTGCTTGCCTCTTCCTGGTAACAGAACCACGCCTGTGTTCTGAGCCGCTTTCGGCCGTCCGGGGTGGATGCCGATTTTATATTTCTCTTTTCAACAACTGGCCCAGGTTCTGAGCTGCTTTTCGGCCGTCTCGGGCAGCTGTTGAGTTTCTTTTTGTAGCAGCGACCCTATGCTCTGAGCTGTTCTTCGGTCATCTTAGGGAACTGCTACATTCTTCTTATCAACACTGCCTCATGCTCTGAGCTGCTTTTCAGCCATCGTGAGCCATGGTTGAGTTATTTCAGTAATGTCCCAGATCTGAGTTGTAAAGACCGTTCTGGTGGCTACTGATTTATTTGGCGATTTCATGCAAAGGTTCGGATGATCATTGCCCTACAGTTAAAGCTCGAGAGATGATAAACTTGCCAGTTAAACGTTGCTGCACTGCCTGAGGATAATGATAAGGTATGCCTGCTGGAATATTGCACCTGACAGCACCTATGGTCACACGAAGAATTAAAGGTATCTATGGCCAAGCTCTTTCAGCAAAAGATTCAGAAAAAGAGAACAATAATGAAGGAGCAAGACCAGCAATACAGGTATGATAATCAGTAGGTGTGTTCATTTAATTATTTGCTCATTTAATTGTTTTGTGAATGATTCGAATATGCTTGTGAATCCATGTCCATGCTTATGCCATGTTCATTTTCATCTAGTGAGTAAATTGATTAAATGCTAATGTTATTATTATCATGTTTTATTCTTGTAATCATTTCCAGTGCTAGTGATAAGGATATGCTCATATGAATTGCTATGGTTTGATATGAAAATACTTGTATTATTCATGATCGTCATTATGCCGTGATCATCTGCATCCTGTAGACTAAATGAGTTATCATTGTTGATGCTATGTTGTTAAATGGTTATGTTACCCATCCATGGTTACACTGATATCATGCTCATATGCATTGTTATTTCATTATTTTATTATGACTCAGCTCACCACCATTCCAGTTGAACCTGACATTTATCGAACTTGAACATGCTGTTGACCGAGTCTTGGTACCAGCGAATCGAGCTCACCAGTGCAACCACACTTGCCTGGATGGGGAGGCCCTAATGAGGTCTATTGTCATGCCTCTCGCCAGTGCCTCCAAGTAGGGAAGGTTATGTGCGCGCGCTACCCTGATCAGGTAGGCGGCCATAAGCCTTGAGTGCCCGAGTTGTATGGTATGCCGAGGTCCCCGTTTGGGACGATGTTTTTGTTTGGCCACGATGGTGGAGGCCACAAAGGTGGCGGATGTCACGAGTTGGCATCGGGGCTACCCAGGACATAGCTCAAAGGGGAGTTTGTCGGAGTGGCCGGGAGAGTGTCATGCAATAGATTGGTTTTGTTAGAATGTCGTTGGTCCACCCGAATGGGAGTACGAGGCCATAAGTTCCGTGGTGTGGGTACAGTGTACTAACCTCAACAGAGTGTATAATCTATCGATAGCCGCATCCTCGGTCATGGACACAGTTCGTAGTAGGTCACACTATGGGTCAACAGTAATAATAATCTAAATAATAACAACCCCGGTTCGATGAGAAAAGAAGTTGGTTGATCTTTATGTGATCATGAGAGGATCACGATGGTATCGTGGATACCGATGTTGGTTGATTATGAGGTGATCGCATGGTGATCACGGTGGTAAGTAAGTGTGATATTCATGGTGGTTACGAGGTAACCTCCGAGCAGACTAAGTTGGTCCACGAGACCTTACATGTCGACCCCCTTGCATGCTAGTGCTAGTATCATCATGTTCATATCATGAATTATATGTACATGCCATGCTCATGTTGTTCTAGTAGCATCGTGTTCATCTTTGGTAATTAACCTGTAAATGCCATGCTGTTGTTTGTCTTGATTGCTTTGGTTGCTGTGAGCTTGCGAGTACATTCAAAGTACTCACCTGGCGTGTCATGCCAGATTGCAGGTGATGCCGTGATTGCTTGTTTGTCGAGGATCCCTAGGATGCGTCCCAGCCAGAGTCCCTGCGGAGTGGAGTTCATCACCGTCGCCATTGTTCCGCTGCTAGAATTTATTCCGCTACGAGTGTTCCGCTGCTAGCATAGAGCTATCTGAGCAGGCGTAGTATTGCCGTGCCTTTGTAACCTTTGTGCCTTCAGAACCCTTGTACCCCGAGTATTTGTAATAAAGAGCTGATTTGTTCTATGCCAAGCAGTGCCGTATTCCAGAAGACTTGATCTCTGGGCTGGAATACGGGGTGTTCCGGTTCCTCTAAGCCGGGGTGCCACACTTGCCGGTGAGCCACAGCTTCCCGCAAGTCAAAATTTTGCCGTCAAAGCAAGCGCTCCCGTAGAGGAGGAAATGACTTTAGTCCTTGCTGTCGAGCCACAAGCTCCGGCATGGGCACAGGCGATTGTTCAGTACCTCCAAACAGGAGAGCTTCCCGAAGAGCAAGAAGATGCGCAAAGAGTAGCCCGTCAGTCAAGTATGTACCAATTTGTTGACAACACTTTGTACAGAAAGAGACCAAATGGGGTGCAATTGAAGTGTATTTGCCGGGAAGATGGACAGAAGCTGTTGGCAGAGATACATGAAGGGATGAGTGACTCTCACATTGGGTAACGCGCACTCGTCGGCAATGCATTTCATCAAGGTTTCTATTGGCCGACAGCCCTTCAAGATGCCTTGGCGGTGGTCACCAGATGCAAAGCATGTCAATTCCACGCCAAGGACATACACCAACCAGCTCAAGCTCTTCAAACCATCCCTCTCCCCTGGCCCTTCTTGGTCTGGGGGCTCGACATCCTCGGCCCCTTCCCCCGTTGACGGTGTCCTGGACTAGGGGGTACCAACCTAGTCAGCCCATAGTCCATGGACTGGGCCTGAAGGCCCTGTTCTCATCCAGATGGGCTTCGGAGACCGTGAGGTGATCAAGACTGCATCTGCTGAAGACTTGGAGTGTACCCCAAGATATCTCCTGCCGCCTCCGTGCGCATCCCTAGATACCGCCTATGTAACCCTAGATACCCCTGCCTGGCGTGTATATAAGCCGGAGGGTTTAGCCTATAGAGGACACAGAATCATAATTACCATCCACCTAGCTCTAGGGTTAGGCCTCTCCTGACAATCTCGAGGTAGATCAAGCTTGTACTCGATACTTCATCATCAATATAAACAAGAGCAGGACGTAGGGTTTTACCTCCATAGAGAGGGCCCGAACCTGGGTAAACATTGTCTCCTTCATCTCTGTTACCATTGATCCGAGATCCATAGCTCAGGACCCCCTACCCCAAGGTCAACCGGTTTTTACACCGACACTGGTGCTTTCATTGAGAGTTCCACCGTGAGGTCAATAAAGGATTGATGGCTCACCTGGAGATCAACTGCGGCTCCGGCCACAGGGACATCTTCGTCCTCAGCCATCTCTTCGTGTTCGGCAGCATGGTCTTTTGCACCGACTCCTCAGGCCATCTGGCCTCCGTTGAGAATTATGCTCCAGATCACGTCATAACCTTCAGAGGCCTGGAGTACACCGTGGATTCGCGTGGAGAACTCATCCTTACCGGTTGGACGCCAGGCCGGATCGAGGGCCTAGCGGACATCGAGGGCATGGTCCTGGAACCGACCTCCTTCGAGGACGTTGGGTCAAATCCCTTGCCCCTACAGGACCTTGTGGAGAGGTCGGCTACCTCCACCACGGATAGCCTCGTCCTGGCATCAAGCCACGACGCCGCTCCGATCATCACTTCAGAAATTACGTCGGATCTAGAGCCGGCTCGGATGGCGGATTTGGAACCAACCCCGGCTCCGCACCAGGCTAATGACGCGTTAGATGACCTACCAGCCATGCTTCGAGTCAGCCCGGCTTATAGCCAGGCCATGGACTCTGAAGAGCTATCTCACTTAAATGAGATACTGGATCACATCCAAAGCTTATCAATCTCCAATAGCCAGACTTTTGGTCTATGACAAGATCGGACTTAAAGCCGATGATTGGGAAATTTATGTACCACCTACCACCCATCTAGTCACCACGGTCGATGATTTAACCAACGTGTTGGATTATGATGAAGCCACTGACATGGATGGAGATGTCGACGGCCCCACAGAAACCACCACGCCGCTGGTCAACACCGGCAAGTGGACTGCTACCTCCACCTATGACATATACATGGTGGATACTCTGAAACCTCCATCAAGACGCCGGCGCAGGGGCGGACGAGGTACCAATGGGGACCCTAGCGGGCACGATGCCGCTGCTACCAAGACCGGGGCAGCGGCAGACGACACCGATGACCTGGGAGAAGATTTACAAGCCGCCCCAGAGCGGCCGCTAGCCCCGCGGGAATCCCCGACGATGAAGACCCCGATGACCTCTTTGAAGGGGCCGATGACAGTTACTTCCCTCAGTCTGAAGAGGACGAAAGCCTGGGCACCGAGGACTTTATAGTCCCTGAAGACCCCATCGAGCAGGAGCGGTTCCGGTGACGCTTCGTGGCCACCGCCCAAAGCATGAAATGAAAGCAGAAGCAACTGCAAGCCAACCAAGACGCGTTGAATGATAAGTGGGTCGAGATACTCTCGGCCGAGCAAGACCTCGAGGACCGACTCCGGAGTGCACCTAAATCTTACCCGCGTAGGCGTTTGCTGCCCGAATTCGATGAAGAACTAGCCGATGACGTCCTCTTAACACGCGGTCAGGCTGACGAACCTGACCGTCCCCCTAGAAGGCACGACAGGCCGGTGCAGGAAAATTTACGCACCCAAACAACTACTCACCATTATGGCAAGGATCCAGTTGATTACACCGATCCATACGATGCGAGAGGGTGGATAGAGGCAAATCAGGCACCGCCTCGGTCCATATACGGGTCAAGAGGATGTACACCGGCCGGGCTAGATGGCTACGACGCCTGGATAGACAGGAACGGCCGAGCTCGGGAGCAAGCCTATACACGGAATGCCCCCGAAGACTGACGTGAGATTGGTCGGTTCCGAGGTCCCGCCCACCTGATATGCTTCACAGACATGGTAATGGAACATCAGTTCCCTGACGGATTTAAGACTATCAACATCGACCGTATGATGGCACTACTGACCCAGCGGTGTGGATCGAAGATTTTCTTCTCCACATCCACATGGCCCGTGGAGACGACCTCCACGCCATCAAATACCTGCCGCTCAAATTAAAGGGGCCAGCGAGGCATTGGCTTAACAGCTTGCCTCCTCACTCAATTGGAAGCTGGGAAGCACTGGAGGACACCTTTAGAGCTAACTTCCAGGGCAGTTACGTCCGGCCTCCAGATGTCGACGACCTCAGCCACATCATCCAACTGCCCGACGAGTCAGCAAGGAAATTCTGGAATAGGTTTTTAACTAAAAAGAACGAAATTATGGACTGCTCTGTCGCCGAGGCTATCACCACTTTCTGGCATAGCATCCGAGATGAATGGCTCGCACGCCAGCTCGGGCAGGATAAACCGAGGACCATGGCGGCCCTTACCTCACTCATGACCCGCGGAGAGGATAGTTGGCTGGCCCAGAGTACTAATAACGGTGAGGCCAGCAATTCGGAAACTCGCGATGCCAATGGAAAGCCGAGGCGCAATAAAAATAAGCGCAGGCATAAAAATGGTGGGAGCGACACCTAGGACATCGCAGTAAATGCAGGGTTCAACGGACCTAGATCCTGTCAGAAAAAGAGGCCCTTTAAAGGGAACAAGGACGGACCCAACCAATTCGACAGGATCCTCGACAGGCCATGCCAAATACATGGTACCTAGGACAAACTAGCAAACCACACAAACCGGAACTGCTGGGTCTTCAAGCAGGCCGGAAAAATAGCGACGGAGAGCCAAACTAAACCTGAACCTCATAGAGAGGACGAGGATGAACCTCGGCGACCCAACAATGGAAACCAAAAGCAGTTCCCTCCCGAGGTGAAGGACGTAAACATGATTTACGTGCCCACATCCCTAAAAAGGAGTGGAAACGTGCACTTCGGGAGATTTACACTTTAGAGCCTGTAGCCCTGAAGTTCAATCCGTGGTCGGCTTACCTGATCACGTTCAACAAACACGATCACCCAACCAGCATTCGACATGGCGGATCGGCTGCCTTGGTCCTGGACCCGATCATTGACGGATTTCATCTGACGCGTGTCCTTATGGACGGAGGCAGCAGCTTCAATTTAATCTACGTGGATACGATCAGGAAGATGGGCATTGACTCATCCAGGATCAAACCCAGCACAACCACCTTCAAAGGTGTCATACCAGGCGTGGAAGCCCGCTGCACGGGAACAGTAATGCTGGAAGTAGTCTTCGGTTCACCTGAGAACTTTTGAAGTGAAGAGTTAATCTTCGACATAGTCCCTTTCCGGAGTGGATACCACGCGCTGCTCGGGTGTACAGCATTCGCCCGCTTTAACGCAGTCCCGCATTATGCATACTTAAAGATGAAAATGCCAGGACCGAACGGTGTTATTACAGTCAATGGTAACACCGAGCGCTCACTCCGAACAGAGGAACAAACTGCGGATTTCGCAGCCGAGGTATAGGCAAACGAGGAGGCAGCTCGCCACAAGCCCAGCTCTTCAAAGCATGTACGGGCCGTGCGAGCCGACCTCGGCCAAGCCACAATCCCCCCTAAATAGGGGTGCGGGCTCCTCGCTTGCCTCCCCTTGGATGGACATTACGTCCCCAGGGTGCACAATTTCGCATTAAAAATACCATGGGCGGCCGAGGAGCCGAAGTACACTATGCGCCGCTATCAGCTCGACTGAGCGGCAACCCACTTCGGACTTGCATACCAGCAGGGCACTGTAAAAGGCCCAAGCAGAAGTAGCATGTCCACATGGCTGAAACCATCCAAACGGTAGCCGCATACCTTTTCAAAGGACTCGAAAAGCATCAAGCAAATAAGAGGTCGAGGTCGCGGAGAAGCCACACCTCCTTCGCTTTCAACGATGGCAAGCTGATTAACAGCGCGGAGACGCAGACGTGCGACAGCGACGGGCTTGGGTGAATAATCCCATTAGCATATCCGCCCTGTTTTTACTCCTTTATTTTTTTCTTTTAATTTGTATCTTTTACAAGTTCCTTTTGTTAAAGCTCGGCATGTACGGCTTGACCACATTTAATAAAAGTGCACCCATCGAGGTCATTACGCATCTCCTTATGTTCACTGCCTTTGAGCCAAAAGCATACATTTACGATACAACTATTGTTTAAAACTACTATGGGCTTCACTTTTTTGATCTCATGCCCCCTACAAATCCGAAGTATTTATTCGGCGTCTCAGATGTTGCATTATATGAATCAGTTTCGAACCTCGATTTTGGTCAATAGTTGGGTTGCCCGGCTCCTGTGCTTACCCCTTATGCTCCGACCTTTTTTTGGCTAAGGGTGTAAAGGGAGAACCACTGCAATTGCACTGCCAGCAAGAATGGCAAAGCGCCTCAGTGGAGAAAGCCGAAAACTGACTGTCTTGGTAAGCGTAAACAGGTCGGCCATCCGAAGACAGCGTCCAACAAAGTACCATTAGAGGATACCCGTGTCGAACGAAGGGCTTTTCATTAAACAAGCCGAAGTGGTTATCGGCATCGACCTCTACTAAAATAGCCAATCCACTTCAAGACCAGGGGCTCGTTATCAGCCCCCACAGTTAAGCTCCTATGACTAAGTGAAAGCAATAAAACTGCTATAGTTTGATTGCCTTGTTTCCATGAGCATGGACCACCTTCGAGCACCGAGATGTCGACGAAGGGTCATGATTGCCTCGGAAACACCCGTTGTACTTTGTACAAAGGGGCTGAAGCGATGACTGGTCACTTTCAGTTACATACGGTCACACAGGAGTCAAAAAAAAGAACACGCACAAGTATATACGCAAGCAAGCGTACATCGGAAATTAAAGCCGAATTCATTGCAAAATAAAGGATTGTTTTTTACATCCGAGCTACACTTTGGCATACCAAAGTACAAATCTAAAAATACAAGTTTTCCTTAGAGCATTGCGGCTCGGTGATCCGAGCCCCGTCCATCGCCTTGCTCATGTACTGCTCCACGGTCCGGTTCTTCCCTTCGGTGAGCCGGGCGGCCACGACCGCCGGTTCAAAGCATAGGTAGTGCGTGTGACGTGAGCATACGCCCGCTGAGCACTCTCCAAGCATGCCGAACACTTCTAGCGCACCAACTGGGAGGCGGCCTCCCGCAGACGGGCGAAGAACCCGAAGAGGCTAGTCGGTAGGGCCTCCGTGGGCCAAAGATTGGCGCAGACATCCTGAAGCACCGGCCTCGCCATGCGCAAGAGCTCCATCAGCTGCTTCATTTGATCATTCAGCAGCTCCATATGTGAGGGCGCCTGGAATTGCAGCCAGAACGCCTTCTCCACTGCATGGCCCTCCTGTGCGCCTTAGTTGCGGCCGGCATCCACCGCACTCCTCGGAAGATCCGCGAAGGCCTCTGCGGATCGCCATAGCTGGGTGAGCTCGACGAACCCGGCCAAAAACACACTGGAGCAAAAACGGCTTAACGGCAGTGATCTGCTTCACTTCTTGAAGCACTTCACGGTCTACACGGGCCTGGGACTGGACCTCGGCGTGGGCCTGGCGCAGCTTTCCGAGCAAGGTGCTCGCCACCTTCTCCTTCTCCTGGAAGGCGTCGCGCTCCTTGTAGACACCCGCCAAGGCCTCCTCCACTTCTAGGACCCGTGCCTGGTCCTTATCCCTGGCCACCTTCTCGGCAGCCAGCTCCTCCCCGGCCTTTGAGGCCGCAGCCTTCTACTACTCGTCCTCTTGCCGAGCTTTGGCTAGCTCGGCCTTAAGTGTCTCAAGCTCTGCCGTAGTAGCTGTCATGCAAAAACAGCTCGGCGTCAGGATTAGATCTTTTAAGACACCTCCTGATGTGAAATCGGTACTCTCAAAACTTCTTGATGTTTACCTTGAGACACCTCGATCTGCTTTCTCATCAGATCGAGATCCTCCTCGGACCTCTGGAGCTTCAAGTTCATCTCCGCCACCTCCTCAGAGGTGGAGTTCGAAGCCGAGGTTGATACCTGCGAACATGCACTTAGGCCTTAGTCCCTATTTCCTAGACTTTAAAGTGCAACCAGAGTCTTGGGGGCTGCTAGACCAGCACCTAAAACTTATTCCTACATCGACCCCACGGCCGGTTTTTCAAAACCAGCCTTGGGCTCGGGGGCTACTGGCTACAGATGATGGGCTAGGCGACAAGTCTCTGGATAAAAAGCCACTACTATAAATCAATGGAGAGATAAAATACATACCTCGAAGCTCCTCATGAGGCCCTTGAAGACATCGCGCATTCTGGCTTCCGCTGACCGGAAGCCTTGCAGCGCTGTGCCAATTAAGGCACAGTGCTCATCCACAATGGAGGAGCCCGTCAAAGCCACCTCCATCTCCTCGGGCCACCCCACGCTAACCCGCCCTTGGACGGGTGGCGGGGGTGGTGCAGCCTCTGAACCCACCACCGAAGTGCTGGGAACGAGGGTCTCCGGGCGCGGTGCCTGCGCCGGAGACTGTTCGGGCTGGGCCAAGGCCTGGCCCAACCCCTCCTTTGGGACCTCGGGGACTGGTTCCCCTTGGCCCGGATTGGCCGAGGTGTTAACCTTGGCCACAACAACCAGTTCTTTGGCCCCCGATGTGTTGGCCTGGGGGGCCGGACTAGACGACACTTCCCCCAGCCCCTCGAGAGCTGGGGGAGTCTTCGCGTGCTCCAGCGTCCCGCTATCCAACGGGGGCAGATCCCTTGAAGTATCGCCGCTGAGGCGAGCCCCGGGCGGGCTATTGAAAAATCTCTCATAAGTCTTATGTGGAAAGGCAGGCTCTTGAAGTCTAAATTAAAATACTGGTTACATACCTCCGGGGCGCCAGCTTCTTCCTCCCCAGGGTGAGGAGGTCCTTGTCCGAGTCCTCTGGGAAGCTGGGCTTCTCCGGTAGGACAGGATCGGCGGAGGCCTTGCGCGACCTCTTCGGGCCCTTCGGCCTCGCCTCCTCTTCGGCGCCCTCGGACGCCGTCCTCTTCCCTTTAGGGGAAGACTTCTCTTCCCCCTCGCCTTCCTCCTCATCTTCGTGGGTGGAGGAGGCGTGGGTTTCCTCGTACCAAGTGACTGAGGTCTCCCGACCTCGGAGGCCCGCTCTGCCCCTCAGAGGTCAGGACTCCTTGGGGACCACAACATGTGGCTCCTTAGTTAGGAGGGCCACAAGCTGGGGAGTCATCTTCCCCTCAGGCTGCGGCGCCGGGCACAACATCTTCTGCGCCTTGGGGATCCACTTCTGCAAACAATAGGGAAAATTGGTTAGTCGAAATCTGTGACGTGCCAGGAAACGCAAAGTGTAAAACTATGTGTGAAAATTTACCTCGGGGGCGTCATGGCCGGTTTCAAAACCGAGGTCACTCCCCACCTCGGGAAAACCATCCTTGGACGGCTTAAACAGCAGCTTCCATATCCCTGCCGGGGTGCAGCGGAAGAAGTGGTGGATGGGAACTGCGTCCACGGGCTTGTGCGCCCACATCGGCGTATCCCGGGATTGTAGTGGCAGGATTCGGTGGTGGATCATGACGTTCACCACGTCCGTCAGCTTGATGTTCCTTTGTGTGATCCAGAATTCGATCTTCTGGATCAGTACCTTCACTTCGGCCGGGTTCCCCCAGTCCTTCTTCTTCCAGGATGCGAGCTTCTTTGGAGGGCCGGCGGAGAACTTGACCCCGGCCTGGCCATTAGGAAGCGGTTCGGTGATATAGAACCACTCGCGCTGCCACTCCTTGATCGTCTCGATGAAGGTGCCCTTGAACCAAACCGCTTTCTAGTTCTTACTGATCATTGCTCCCCCGCACTCGGCGACCTCGGAGTCCCTGGACTTTGGCTTAACGCCGAAGATCTTCAGCCAGAGCCCGAAGTGCGGCTCAATGCGGAGGAAGGCCTCGCAGACCGTGATGAAGGAAGCGGGGTGGAGGATGGAATTTGGGGCTAGATGATGGAAATCTAGCCCGTAAAAGAACAAGATCCCGCGCACGAAAGGGTGCAGCAGGAACCCCAGGCCTCTGATGAGGTGGGGGATGAAGACAACCCGCTCCCCGGCTTCGGGAGCGGGTACGCGCTGCTTCGGAGTTGGCGCGCGAGTGCTGACATCCGCGGGTATGTATCCCGCGCTGCGCAGCTCAAGGATGGTGCCCTCTATCATGGAGGAGCTGCCCCAGTGCCCCTTGAGGTTGGGCTCCGCCATTGTTGAGGCGAGGGGTGTTGAAGGGGTCGGAGGAGCTCAGGATTGGATCTGAGCGGTGGAGCTTGGGAGGCGATAGACAGGGAGGCAAGGGAGCGTGAACTCTCTGTTGCTCACCCCTCGCTCTTATATAAGCCAGTAAAAAGCCAAGAGTCCCTCTGGCCGCGCCGCATAAATCACCATTTATCCGCAAAAGATGCCATTGTGCATATAGGGAGAAACAAAATCTTGATGATATCCCTTAAAAAGCGGGCACGATCTCCATTTTGACAAGACGTGCCAGTAAAAAGACTTCCTCGGGCCACGATTCGAGCAAGCAGTAACTGCTCACCGGGTCGTGGGTGGTGCTGCTTCTAAAAAGTTGTCAGGCCAGAAAGCACTGTTCACACCTATACGGTAGGCCTTTGAGGCTAAGTAATCCCATGACCTCGGATATGGGTCATGTTTGGGATGCAGGCGAGGGATGCCACCCCTTCGAGGAGTGATTTGCAACGGCTTTGAATAAAAAGATAAGTATCAACAGGAAGAGGGAACTCGTCTGTCGAGCCAAGGACTCTGGATGCAAAGTTGTCAAAGGCAGGAGTGTCGTCCTCTGCATAGAAGACCAGTTCGGGGGCTACTGACGGTGTCCTGGACTAGGGGGTACCAACCTAGTCGGCCCATAGTCCTCGGGCTGGGCCTGAAGGCCCTGTTCTCATCCAGATGGACTCCGGAGACCGTGAGGTGATCAAGACTGCATCTGCCGAAGACTTGGAGTGTACCCCAAGAGGACACGGAATCATAATTATCATCCACCTAGCTCTAGGGTTAGGCCTCTCCTGACAATCTCGAGGTAGATCAAGCTTGTACTCGATACTTCATCATCAATATAAACAAGAGCAGGACATAGGGTTTTACCTCCATAGAGAGGGCCCGAACCTGGGTAAACATTGTCTGCTTTGTCTCTGTTACCATTGATCCGAGATCCACAGCTCGGGACCCCCTACCCCGAGGTCAGCCGGTTTTTACACCGACACCCATTCTACCAGGGGCTTTGAATTCTTGTATGTTGCAATTGACAAGTTTACAAAGTGGCCTGAGGTAGAACTGGTGAGAATGGTGACGGCACAGTCAACAATCAAGTTCCTCAAAAGGTTGGTGGCCCGTTTTGGCGTACCCAACAGGATCATCATCGACAACGGCACCCAATTCATGAGTCGGGCCTTCACATCATACTGCCAAGAACTTGGAAGTAAGATTTGCTACGCTTCCGTTGCTCAGCCAAGAAGCAATGGATAGGCGGAGAGGCAAATGCAGAAGTGCTATGTGGTCTCAAGACCAGAACTTTCGACAAGCTGCACAAGTGTGGAAGACGCTGGGTGGAAGAGTTGTCGGTGGTTCTTTGGTCACTCAGAACGACAACAAATCGAGCCACCGGCCAGACGCCCTTCTCCCTTGTATATGGTGCAGAAGCGATGCTCCCCACAGAACTCAGATACGGGTCACCCCGAGTCTTGGCCTTCGACGAGGAGGACCAAGAAGAGCTACGGCAAGATGATTCTACGCTCCTTGAGGAAGATCATTTCCAGGCTGCTGTCCGTGCTGCATGGTACTAGCAAGCTTTGCGCCGCTACCATAGCCGCAAAGTTCATGCCAGGAACCTTGAGGAAGGCGACCTTGTTCTTCGTTGGATCTAGTCCGCGAAGGGGAGAAACAATTTAACGCCGAAGTGGGAAGCCCTTATCGAGTGGTACGAGTCACTAGGCCTGGCGCAGTCCGCCTAGAGACCGATGATGGTACTCCGGTACTTAACTCATGGAACATTGAGCATCTTCGCAAGTTCTACCCATGAGGCATGGTTGCCGGGCTTCCCGGTAGCCCCTTTTGTACAAGTTGGCCGGCAAGGCATGTAATCCTTTGTACAAAGCCAGGCACAGACCCCGTGCATAGTTGAATAAAGCTAAGTGTTTCACAACTCTTTGTCAAAGTACATATTTAATTGTGTATATTGCATGCAATGTTGTGTTACATTTTTGCCTTGTACGAAATGACTGACGAACCTTCAAGGTTCCAGCCTCCTCTTTTCTCTTCTTTCTTTTTCTCAGAGGAATGAAGTGTTCCTCGCGTGCAAGTTTCCCGGGGGGAGTGACGGTATGGATACCAAATGACGTTCAAGATATCATTCGCGACAAGAAGTATAGCAAAGAAAGCTAAGTTGAAAACTTTGAAACAAAATTTCTTTGTTGTAGTTGCTATTTTTCCTTGAATGATTTATGCCTTTGTATGAAAAACCTGCATGCGAAGGAACCTTATCGGGATTGCTCACGCTCTAATTTCGGTTTCGAGTCCGCTCAACAGTATAAGTAAGCCGCGTCAGGACCGGTAAGTGTATCTTGTCGGAAAGCAGCACCTCCTGCAAGCTACTAAGGACCCGTTCCTCAAGCACTAAACAGCAAGGCTGTGCGCACCGGCAAGTTTCCGGCAAGCGTAGGGAACAAAACATACAAGGACAGAATCATATAAGGGAAATAGCATACATTCATTCAAAGTATAAGTTATGTTACATCAAGGCACTGTGCAGATCTAAATTAAGATACATTTGTCTTTTACATGATCGTGCTCACGGCAAGATGTGATGACAAGGCTAATTCGTGAGCCCGCCTTGGGTCCTGAAGACCTGGCCAACCTTGTCAGCGATTGGAGCGACAAGCGCTTCGACGGCGCTAGTATCTGTCCCCTTCGGCAAGCTTGAGAAGGCCCTGGAGATGTCGATGCCGGGGTTGCGATGGACGAGCTTGATGAGCACTTTGAAGAGCACGTCGCGGGCGAACTTGCGAGATTCATTGGTGAAAGAAGCTACTCGTTCTTCACGGTGCTTCTCCAGAGCTTCGACGAGATTCTCGAAGAAGGTTAAACTGATGCTTGCCGCTTCTTGGTCATTGGTGGAGTAGCCATAGTCCCTCATGCGCATGACGGCAAGCTGGGCGCTAAGCTACTTTGTAGCTTCCACAAGGCGGTTAGTCTAGAGCTGCAAGCTGCTTTTTAGCTCGGTGAAGGAGTTTTCGGCATCGGCAAGCAAGGCTTTCTCCTTCTCGAGATCCTTTGATAGGATTTTCTCCCTGGCCCGAGCGCCTTCAAGGTTTTCTTCCAAAGTGGCCAGCTTCAGCTTTAGATCTGCTTCGACATCAGTAGCTTCAGATCTGCGCCGACAAGATCCTCTTCAAGCTTTGCCACTTTGGTCTCCAGCTCCACTTTGGCGGCTTCAGCAGCTTTGACGGTCTCCAAGAGCTTGCCAGCATGAACCAAAGCTTGATCTTCGATAGCCTTCTCGTGGCTTTGTTCTAGCTCTTGGGTTCGCTGTGCAAGCAAAGCCTGAATTTCTTCGTCCTTGCCACAGAGCTTGGCGGCAAGCGCTTTTTCTCGGGTGGCAAGATCTTTTTCCTTAACATTAAGCTGTGTTTCGCACTCCACCAACTTGCTATCCAAGGCCGCTGCTTTTTCCTTAGCAGCGGCAAGCTTTTCCCCTACCTTTTGATGCTTTGGAACTTCTCGTTGTACCACTTGCAGATCTCTTCTGCCTTCTCTTTTAGCCTCTGCTTAGCCATCTCAACATCTGCTGTGACAGGGCTAGATGTGTTGCCGGAGGGTTTATCAGACTCTTCGGAAGCTTCCCTAGCCTTCTCAACGGCAGACGCAGCGGCTTTTTCGTCAGAAATCTTGGCAGCCTCCTCGGTAACACTTTTTGCAATTCCTTCAACGTCCACAATAATCTCTCCTTCTTCCAGAGAGGTTGGATCTACATGACAAAAGAGAAGCGAAGAACAAAAAGAAATTCAAATTATAGAACAAGTTCAAGAAGACAAAAAAGAAGGATTGACAAGGATAAAATGACATCTGAAAAGGAACTTACCTTGATGAGAATGTGGAGGGGATGTTGTTCTTCCTCCGGCAACATTAGTTGCTGTCGCTCGGTCTCCGGCAACGTCAGTTGTCGGAGGAGCCTCGATGCGGGCATGCTCTTCCTGGTGCTCCTCTGGAATAGGGTTGTTTCTTGTCGGTGAAGGTCTTGGCGTCAGTTCAGAAGTTGAGGGTTCTGTCAAGGGATCCATTCCTTGGCGCTCTCTTTCTGGCTGGTCACTTCCTGCCTCCTTGTCGGTCTCCATTACAGAAGGGTCAATGATAGTGCTTGCCAGCGGAAATTGGGTGTGAACTTCACGCTGGGGGCTCGAGCCGGCAACTTCCGATGAAATTGCACCTTGATCAGTGCCCGTTGCTGTCTCGCCCTCTTCGGTGGTTCTGGGTTTCTTCCGGTATGTTTCCGCCAGTGGCACTTCATCCCTGCAAGATCAGAACAATCAAGATGATTAGTTCAATAACAGTATCAAGACAGTTACAAGAATGATGGAGGAAGGTGATGAGCTTACTCTTCTTCCTCTTCATGATCACTAAGGGCAGACAGGTCCCAGTGTACTGTGTCGTCTACGCCGGAGGATGTAGATGGTGGTAGCATCTTCCTGGCACGTTTTACTCCTGACGAGGCCTGGGGTTGTGGAGCACCCTCATCATCTATGGTCGGTGGAGTTGGTTGGCGGGAAGTAACACTGTGAGGAGGCCGTCGCCGGGATGGCTGAGCCCAGGAAGTTGTAGCTGCTGCCTTGATGCCGACAAGTTCCTTACTTGTTGGCTCGGTGTGCGCAGCCTTCTTCTGGGCAGGTTTCTTAGTGATGGCAGTCTTCACTAGGGGTGGACTAACGAGCTGCTCGGCTCGTTAAGCTCGTGCTCGTTAAGCTCGTGCTCGTTAAGGCTCGGCTCGTTAAGCTCGTTAAGATTAACGAGCAGAAAACCCTGCTCGGCTCGGTTCGTTTGAAGCTCGTTAAGCTCATGAGCGCTCGTGAGCGCTCGTTAACATATTCTGATGTGTTACCGTCTACATGATGAGTGTGTAGATGTGGTTTTTAAGAGGGAATATAGTGACTATAAAAGGAAATGCACTAGTTTGTTGCCTCCTATGTAGATTAGTTGAATAGATGGGCTGAGGTGCTATGAAAATTTTGTCACGCTAGATGAAAATATTTTTTGTGTTGTTACTAACGAGCTTAACGAGATACTAGTGAAACTCGTTAGCTCGTTCGTTAAGCTCGCTAAGCTTAACGAGCTAAAATCGACGATTGGCTCTGTTCATTAAGAAACGAGCCACGAGCTTAACGAGCCGAACTATCGAGCGCTCATTAAGCTCGCGAGCTACGAGCCTTTGGTCCAGCCACTCTTCACCTTGGCAGGAGGAGGGCAAGGTGCTTCCTCCTCTTCCTCTTCATCTGAAGATTCTTCAGACTACTCCTCATCTCCCTCAGATCCCTTAGTTTAATCTTCTTCACCCACATGCTCTTCGGCATGATCTTTGGTGCGCCCTCCTCTGCTGGTTCCAGGAGCCATAACGTGCTCTTCAGCGTGTTCTTTGGTGCGTCCTTCATTGTTGATGCCCTTATCTGCCCGGGAACGAGCTGCTTTCTTCACCTCTTCAGCTCTTGCGACAAGGAACTGTTCTTCGTCGTCCTTTGTCGAATGAACCATATCATCCTCGACTCTGACAGCTTCCCTCACTTCCTTCTTGGTGGGCACTTTCCAAGTGCTTAGAACTATCTTAGCATCACTGTCCGGCATCATGGCCAGGATGGAAGCCTTGGCGGTATTGTTGCAGAGTGGGATCACCTTTGCCGGCAAGTGGAAGTTGCAGCATTTGTTGAAGAGCTGACAGATGAGCCAATAATGCTCCATTACCGTCAAGTTGTTAATGAGGCCTGGGTACAGACGCATTGTATTGGCAGGATTCTTGTAAGCCCATGCTCTTCGGCCTCCTCTCTATTGCAGTGGGGCAATCCGGCGCCGAGTGAAATCTTATCCCACCATCTCGATGGTCAAGCCGGCTTCCCTAAGGCTGAGAAGCCTGTACAGTGCTACCCCAAGCTTTCCGTCATTAGGGTCGACGTTGCTCCAGTTGGCAGCCTTCTCTATCTTCTCGGTTCTGAGATGGCATAATGCCGGGAAGTTTTACTGCTTGATCCAGCACCAGTCAACCCTCCACTCATTCCATTTGATGTGCAATTTTCCATCCAGATAGTGCTTCTTCAAGTTGGTCCTTGGGATCCAAGTCATGCTGCCGGAGAGAGCGTCATCCTCAACCCGGGAATGAAGAAGTGCCGGAATAGAGCTACATTTGGGGCTACTCCTAAGAAGTTTTCACACAAATGCGCAGAGACTGACATGCAAGTGACCGCATTGGGTGTGAAATCTAACAATCTGAATCCGTAGGAGAGCATCACTTCTACGAAGAAATCTGAGAAAGGTGGCATAGTCCACAGTAAAATTACCCGGCGAAGAAGTGGAACTGGTCATCTGCTGGTGGCAGGGATCCTGGGAACACCACTGTGGCTTCGTGATCCTTCGTCTCCCCCATGTACACATACGAGTACTTCTTCTTCAGGTCATCGGCCATCAGCACCGGTGAAAACATGGCGTTGTCGCACCGCTGTGCTGCTTTGGCGGCCTTCCTCGGCACCGGGTTGCCCCACTGCTTTGTGGCCCTCTTCGGCGCCATGGCGGTCTTCGGAGAAAGAAATCGAATGGAAGGAGGGTGGAGCGGCACGGCGCGGAGGCGCTGCGACTGTTCTTGCATGAGGTTGAAGATGGAGGCGGCTGGCTTGACTGGGGAAGAAGAGGGGTATATGAGCAGCGCCCCTTCGTGAGTGCCCTTTTATGGGGAAGGCACAGGGGGCTGGCTCTTTACTGCCTAATGTAGGTGAGCTTTTGTAGGCGCATTACCCCAGTCGCCGTTTCAAGCCACCTCTCCCATGTCCCGCATTCACCGCGTGTCGTGGGCATCTCGTAAAAATAAAAGATAATGGCAGTGATTCTCTTCCACGTGTGTCTGTGCATCTGTTTGGGCCTAGCCCAACGACGCTTCGCACGCGCGTGTAGCCTAGGCCCGGGGGCTCCTGTCGGTGTATCAAAACATGGGTGTTCTCATACCCTGACTTATGCATAGACAGTTGCGGCCTTCCCGATGGCCAGGGCTTGCTGGAGGATTGCTAACATCAAGACTCAAGACTTGATTTGGAAAACCATGAAGGAGACCTCAAGGCAGGCCATCGAGAAGTACTAAGTTAGTACTGAAGATGAAGACAACACTTGCTGACAAGCTACATACCAGCAAGGCGAAGGACCGGCATGCTTTGTGCCGGCAAACCCTCTCTGCATCGCCACCACTTCACCTCATCGATTAGCTAGTCACTGTCGATAGGTGTCGAGCGGGCAGGCAGTTTGGTGAGGCTTGTCGGGGCACGTGTCAGCACGCCACCTGAAGATCAACTTTAATGACACCTGTCCTATTGGCATGTCAAGCTAATAGAAGGTATCTGGGCGAGGGGTGCAGGAACCTTGCCAGAGCTCGTCCCCAGCGTGACAACTAACGACGCATTTAATGCATTTGTCCTAATCCGGCAGAGTTAGGTATGATAGCAGTGTTGCTGTCACCTCATCATGGAATTACCTTTTTGCCACTGTGGTGACCCCTTAACCTATAAAAGGAGGCCCATGGCTACTGGTAGAAGGGTCGACACCTTGCTCTTTTATGTGTGTAGTTGCACTTCCCGCGCACCTTGCCGGTGAGCTACGCTCCTCTATAACTTGAGCTTAAACACAATCAATCCACCAAAGTAGGAGTAGGGTTTTATGCCTCACGGCGGCTCAAACCTGGGTAAACTTGCTGTGTGTTTGCATTGCTGAACCTGCTCTTTGTTCACGTCGATTCCCACAGCCGAACCACAAAGGGATCATCTTGATACCATAGATCTCATACGCACAACATTTGGTCATAGGAGCCATAGGTCTTGGAGGTGTACTCAGAGTACTTGAGGTCATCTTGCACTTGTCGCTCCACTTTGGGTGCTTGGTGCACTAGTTCGAGGAAGTTAGAGTATGGTTGGAAGTCCGCAATTTTCTTGATTGGATAGTTGAGGCCATTCAAGAAACGCGACATAGTTTTCTCCTCATCTTCCTTGACGTTGACTCGTATCATTGCAATCTCCATTTCTTGGTAGTAGTCTTCAACCGACTTGGTGCCTTGCTTGAGGAGTTGCAACTTCTTGAAGAGATCACGGTTGTAGTGAGTAGGCACGAAGCAAGCTCTCATGATATCCTTCATTTGGTTCCAAGTCGTGATGGGTGGATTGCCTTTCTCCCTTCGGCGCTCAATCACTTGCTCCCACCAAATGAGGACATAATCTTGGAACTCAAGGAGGCCATTGCGATCTTCTTTTCCTCTTCATAGTTATGAAGACGGAATATATTGTTGACTTTTAAGGCCCATGAGAGGTAGTCTTCGGGGTCGGTGCTTCCGAAGAACTTGGGCATGGTGAACTTGAGTTTGCCATAGCATTGCTCCTCATTATAGTTGTCTCGACGGTGATGTCGCTCTTGATGTTGAGGGGGGTCTTCATTATCTCGCTCCTCATGATTGGCTTGATGGGGAGGGCGAGGTATTCTTGCCCGGTTCCTCCTTTCTTTTTGCTCTTCAAGATGAGCGGCTTAATCTTGATGCTCTTGTCGAAGCACTTCTTCTTGTTCGCGCTCTCTCCAATTGCACTCTTCGATGGCGTGATTGGCTTCTCGGAGGGCACGTTATGCTTCAAGCGCTTGTTCCACATGGCTTTGCTGTTCTTGCCGGAGTGTGTCTCCTTCTTGGTCTTCTTGACGTAGATGTAGTCATTCTTGTTCTTGGTCATCTTGTTCTTGGCGACGATGGCATTCATGCTCACGAAGGCAGTCTTGCAAACCATTACCATGGAATGGATTTTGTGGAGCTTGATGATCTTGCCGGACGTCTCGAAGATGAGAATGAGGTCATGGAAGACTTGTGGTGGAAGAGGTGTCTGAATAGTGTCGGCTTGAGTGGCGTCGTCTTGATGATGAAGATGTGGAAGAAGCGCCGTTGACCATCATTGTTTGAAACTCTTCCATTTGGGTGGATAGCTTGGCGTCAAGATAGTCCCTTATTCTTGCTTCAGAATTGCACATGTCGGTGGCGAGTTGTTCGATGCGCTCGCCCAAAACTTCATTTTCTTGATTTAAGGCTCATTGGACGCCGAAAAGATGAGCCTTGTTGATGTAGTCGCTAGTGTTTTCTTGCTCATCGAAGAGCGGATTCGAAGTGCTTGTCCTATCCATCATGCTCAAGCAAATGTGAGTGGAAGAATGAGAAGAAGAATACCAACTTTACCTTTCCCGATGTTGAAGATGGATCGATGATCACTCAATATGATATTATGGAATTAGTAGAATTGGTACCAAATCTTGTCAATCTCACACCTACACAAGTAATGCTTATCGAGGAGCTTGGTTAGGATGAGTGGCACAAAATTCAAGAAGGTGTTAGTCAAGGTATTGATAATGTTGAGCATGATTCACAAATTGTATGTAAAGCAAATAGATCAAAACCTATGATATCACTTGGAACACACACACGGAGGATAAGTGGGATTCGTGCAACCAAGGAATGAGCACAAAATGTCTTACCATAGAAAACGCTCGTGTTGCACGAATACAAGAGAGACACTAGCACGATTGCTCGAAGGGCGCGATATGGACTTCTGCACAATCTATGAGGCAAAACATGTCGGTCTACTATCCCAAGTATGCTATGTATGTATTATCGGAGATGATCTATGGTATGCTATGTGGCTCGATGCTATTGTTAGAAGCTCTTCGCGGTCTTTTTCTTTTACTTAAAAGCTTGCTCTTTTTTTTGTATGATGCATTGCCACTTATGTGAAATGCACAATCCAAGATAGCAATTATGTATGCACGAGGGACTTATGACACAATAGCTGATGTTGAGATATGAGCATGCTATGAAGCTATGCGGAGTATGTATCACTAAAGTGCACAAGTCATGTAGCCCGGCAATTCTCAACGGCTAGTCTCGGTGGGCAAGTAATGCAAATAGGCTCAGTGTGAATAATTCAATGGCAAGTAAAGGAACAATGATGTTGTCGGGTTTACCGTCCTTGCTTACGGTGGTGGTGTCAAATGGTGAAGTGGTCATTGTTGATGTCGAGTCCGTGGCAATGATGAGTGGCGGTGTTGTTGATGTCGAACCGTCCCTAATTAGCTGAAACACCTTAGGAAATGGAAACCACAACTCAAAATCTGAAAGAAATGTAGGAAAAATGGGTGGAGCGGAAGTTTGGGTGGCAATGGGCGTATTGGGGTGTTTTGCCTAAGTGTAAGGTGGTGGTGGGTTGTGTTAATGGAGAAGTAGTGGACGAGGGCCACACTATTTTTTTTGGAAGTTCAGTATCGGCAAATGAAGTTGGATGATCCTGGAGAGGTTCCGGATCTTCCGGGTATGTCTGGATTGTTCGGGAGGTCATTCGGATCATCCGGGCAGGTCAACTGTGGCGATTTGGGCTCAGGATGAACACGAAAATGGTGGGGAGAAAAAAATTAGGGCGGATTTGGGATGGATTTCCTGGTGGGAAGGGTGGGGAATGAAGATGGAAGGTTAGATCCACTTGCCAAACAAAAATTCGTTGATCAAAAAGAACAAAATCTCACAAGAACAAGCAAATTGCAAAAAAAATGGGATGCTATTTTTGATGGGGATTTTCGAAATTGGACAAAAAGCAACAAAAATTGGCTAGCAAATGGGGGAAAGAGACTCCAAGATATGAATCAACCTATGCTCTGATCCAAGATGTTGTAGGGTGGAACCCTAGGTGTTGATCTTCTTCACACTTGGAGGGGAAAGGGGGAAAATCAAGAACAAACACAAGAGGAAAACACTGACATGACAAGATCCAAGGTCACACATCCACTAAATCCACATACACATACAAGATCCATGGTCCAAATCCAACAAGAGGAAAATAGCAAAGGGGTAGTTCTTCCTAATCCCTAGAGGAATTGAGGGCTTGATATCCACTAGGGGATCTTCTCCAAGAGGAGGTCTTGAATCTCCAAGGAGAAGGATAGATGAGCAAAGCTCTCTCTAGTTCTTCAAATAGTCTTTGCTAACCCTAAAACGGAGGTAGGAGATGGATATATATATTCTAAGTGAGGGAAGGGGTACATGGGTCTCGGCCTGAGTCATGCACACAGGTAAAGGCCGGATGATCCGGGTGGTGGTCCGGATGATCTGGGCATCGTCCGCATGATTCGGGTGGTCACCCGGATGATCCGGCTATGTCGCTGCAGCCATGGTTGGCCCGGATGTTCGGGACCTAGTCCGAACGTCCGGCTTGGTCCGGATGAACCGAGTGGGGTCCCGAATGACCCGGCTTCATCCAGGAGCGAGTTGTTGTCTTCAGGCACTCTAGCCGGATCGTCCGGAAGAGGGTCCGGATCATCCGGGCATCATTCGGATCGTCCGAGAGGCGGCCCGGATCATCAGGGTAGGTGCTGTCTTGTGCCGTTTGCTCTCCGTCTTGACGTTCTTCTTCCTCCATAACTCAGCCTTGCTCCTTAGCTTCTCCATGGATGGTTCCTTGGTACATGAGTATGCATAGTGTCTCCGCTTGAGGTAGTAGCCATGCGCATGTGATTCGAAACGGAGTTGAGCGAGGAGGGAGTTCACCTCGGCTTCGATAGCTCTTGCACGAGCCCTTGCCATCGGTCCACTTGGTGCCTTAGGTGATGATGACGTGTTCATGGGGATGACCAAAGGAAGCTCCGCACCACCTACCCTTCATGGGCCGGACTGAGGACCACCAACA
Organism: Elymus sibiricus; assembly: GCA_039707655.1. Lineage (NCBI taxonomy): Eukaryota > Viridiplantae > Streptophyta > Magnoliopsida > Poales > Poaceae > Elymus > Elymus sibiricus. Next base: position 164,128,410 of record CM077664.1, read on the forward strand.
ACCGAAGAATGGGCCACACAGGCTGTGAACCACGACGTACTCAAGATGGAGTCCTACGAAGACTTGGCTTACACTTCAAGGCATATTCAAATATTCGGCACGTTTATCTCTAGATACAACCAACCATATGTAACCCAAGATACCCCCGGTGCCTATATAAGCAGAGGGGTTTAGACAATAGAGGTTAAGTTAGAACTCATTCATATGATCTCAAGGTAGATCATCTTGTACTCTGTACCCCATCACAATCAATATATCAAGAGCAGTACGTAGGGTTTTACCTCTTCGAGAGGGCCCGAACTTGGGTAAACGTCGTGTCTTTCTATACCTCATGTTACCATCTGGCCAAGACCACCATCTCGTGACCACCATGACGGTGTCTTGGGCTAGGGGGTACCAACCTAGTCGGCCCACAATCCATGGGCCGAGCTTCAGCCCGTCGATCTCTCAAAGGAAGGACTCCGGAAGCCTCAAACTCAGGCGTGATCAAGACGGACACCACCGAAGACTTGGCGTGTACTTCAAGGACAGCTCCAGATATCGGCGTGTTATTCCTAGTTGGCAACCTACCATGTGTAACCCTAGATACCCCTGGTGCCTATATAAACCAGAGGGTTTAGTCCGTAGAGGGACAATCACAAATACCAGCCTTAGGGTTTAGAATACAACATACGATCTCGAGGTAGATCAACCTGTACTTGATACTCCATCATCAATATAATCAAGAAGGACATAGGATTTCACCTCTTCGAGAGGGACCGAACCTGGGTAAACACTGTCTCCCTTGACTCCTATTCACCAGCATTCCAAGATCCACAACTCGGGACCCCCTACCTGAGATCTGCCGGTTTTAGCACCGACATTGGTGGCCCATACAGGTCCTGCTGTGTGGTCAAAAAGGATCGATGGCCCATATTCAGATCAATAATGACATCTGCTATGGCGACTTCTTTGTCCCCGGCCAGCTCTTCGCATTCGGCAGCATTGTGCTGTGCGCCAACTCGACCGGCCATTTCGGCCGTGTCGAGAGCTTCGCCCCGAACCAAGTCGTCACGTTCGAAAGCCTAGAGTATACCACGGACGCCCGCAGAGATCTCGCCCTCTCTGGCTGGATGCCAGGCCGGCTCGAAAACTCCACGGACATCGCGACCATAACCCCGCATCCTTCCTCCGATCCAGAGCCGGGATTCGATCTTACTTCGGACCCCACCTCAATCGCGGGTTCGACCACCATCCCATCTGACATCGGCCTCGAGTAGAGCCCTACCTCCGAGGCAACCTTGAGCTCGGATCCGATCACTATCTCATCTAGACGGACCTCAAGTTGAGCCCTACTTTGGAGCCAGCCTCGAGCTCGGATCCGATCACCGTCTCATCAGATTTCGACCTTGAGTCGAACCTCGCTTCACATCTGGCTTTGAGCTCGGATCCGATCTCTCCTCCTTTAGGCTAGGAGTTAACCCTGGCCGACCAACACTCCGAGATTGCGTCAGGCAACCCACCCAGCGCGCTAAAAATTAGCTCGGCCTACAGTCAAGACATGGACCCGATGAATCTCTCGCACAAAAACAAGATGCTGGATCGAATCTAGAAGCTTGCAATTTCATCTGCGGTCTATGACCAGATTGGATGTAAAGCCGATGATAGGGAAATTTACATCCCTCCCACCACTCACCTAGTCGCTACGGTCGAAGACTTAACTGACGTACTGAGCGATGCCTCCGAGGAGGCAACTGACATGGATGAAGATGTCGGTGGCACGTCAGGTGTAGCTTCACCCATGAACATATCCCATACAGACAATTGGGCCGCGACCTCTACCTACGACATCTACATGGTAGACACCCTTAAGAAAGATGAGAAGAGAACAAAGATCCCCCCAAGCGCCGACGTGCGCGTAAACGGCCCAAGAGTGCCGGTAGAGGCAGGGCAAGCCACAAGAACACACCAGATGCCACTGATAACGGCACTACTCAAGAAAATGCCAATGATCAGGGTGATGGTGGTCATGCCACACCCGGTCAAGCTAACGGTCCCACAGGGCTTTTAGACAATGAGAATCCCGAGGACCCTGAGGATGGCGAGGATAGTAACTACCTCCCCAAATCTAAGGACGACGTCAGTCTCGGACCCAAGGATTTCATAGTCCCCAAGTGTCGGCGTCAGTAAAATCGGGGTATTACTAAACCGGTAAGAAGAGCCTTGGCAACGAAGGCATAGATATTTCTCCATTCCGGGGAATATCTTGTGGAGACCCTGACATGCCCGTCGGACTATGAACTTGGTCGTCAGGGGACAAGACCCGAAGATACAACGCCTCTAGGAAGCCTTTCATGGGGCCTTCCGGGAGGCCACATCGGGACCTCACCTGCCTACTCGGGAGGAGCGGGTCTTGACTTTAGTGGCTACATACGGGACCGTACCGAGGAGCACTGCTACCTATGTCAAGAAGGGGACGAGGGTCGAATGACTAGTCCTCGCGCATGATCTCCGGCATGACCCGTGCGGCCCAAGCCATCTGCAGCGACTACAGTAAGATTCACCTACCACTTACACTTCCAAAGTGGTGGTACCTCACCACCGTCCGACGAATGCCGAAGGAGGCAGGTAAGCGCCCGGAGGGTAACACGCTTCCCCGAGGGGAAGTTATCATCATGCACGCCAGTGTGCGATGGGTGCCCATGCCACGTGAGTATAGGCTATGCTGGTCTACTCCAATGTATATTCAACCAATTGGAGCCCCCGACAAGGCCTCCCTCGACGCTATAAATAGGGGAGGCTGAAGACTCAGAGGGGGTAGATCTTTCACCTTGTAACAGACACATGTAGCTCTCTCCATTGAAATACAAACAAGGCAGGAGTAGGGTATTACACCAAGAAGGTGGCCCAAACCTGGGTAGTTCTTTGTGTTCATCTGTAGTTCATCCACATATCTCATCCATGACTTAGGATTGCTGGACGTGTTCAGTCCCTGGCTGAACTCTCAAAGAGTTTTTGCTCACAACTCATATGTAGGTTCTTAGAAACCGACATTTGGCACGCCAGGTAGGGGACTGAGGCGTTTCTAGCGATCTTGGTCCATTTCCCTCGTTCTCCCGGACACCTTATCCGACAAGCACTTCGCTGAAGATGGTCCGGGGCAGGATCCCTCGTCCTACGGTGCGCGCCTAGGTGCATCAACCTGGGCAGGGTCCTTTCCTGCTGTGCCGCGGCATCGCGCTGCCCACCTGGGCGGCGCGGGGTCATAGGGGCGCTTTGGGAGGAGTCCCGAGCCCGAGGAACCACAGGCCGTTGAGGCTCTCGCAGACTACCCCCCTACACATCCGGTTGAGGACCGGAGAGCAGCTCAGGAGCTACGTCACTCGTTTCCGCCAGCTTCACGCGTGGACCCGAGGCATTCCAGAGGCTGTTGTCATTGCTGCGTTCTTTGAGAACGTCCGTAGCCTTGGGGTTCGCGCGGAGCTCGCGGCACAGGCGGTGACGATCATGGCAGATCTCTACCACGTGGCACGTCAGTGCGTTCGGTCCCTTAAGGCCGATATCCTCCTAGGGTCCCACCACTTTCGTCGCACTGAGCCCCCAGGAGCGATCGTTCCCACGAACGGGATTGAGCAGGCCCAGTCGGCGTCACATGAGGGACCCGCCGTCTCGAGCACCCCTGCTCGGGCCGGATCGATCGCCATGCCGGCCTCACCGGCAGGACCGACCGTGGCGGCACCTCTGAAGGAACCCGAGAAGACTTCTTTCACCGTCGATATCACCTTTGGCGGGGACGCGTCCCGCAACGTCTCCATCAAGGCGGCCTTCTCCATTGCATAGGCCTAGGGGCTGCGCTTTGCCTCCTGGAACATGGAGACTTGCTGCTTCACTAGACGATGCGTCGCCAGGAGGTCACTAACCGTTGGGTATCCAACTACCCGCGGCAAGTCCAGATCAGAAATCGCAGTTTTGTGTCTAAAAAGCTAAGTACTCTACTGGCCATGTACTCGGGTTCTCCCCCATCAAAAGGAGCGTCATGGCATACCCTAGCTATGTACTGTTGTAGCCTTGTTCCCATTCCCCGCACTTGTACGCCCCGTGTGTAATCACCAAGTCAGGAAAAAGGGGTGCAAGCACCCCAACGCTCTCGCGGTTAAGTTGTTTCCTTTCCGAATTCCTTCAACGTGTAATCAGTCCCGACCATGAAACGGGGGCTTCCCGGAAAACATCACCACATGACCCGCTCCCGGGAACGCTCTGTCATCTCGAGAAGCAAAACATACACGCTGCATTCCGGACCAGCTCCAACGTATCTACGTCGCATTGTTCTTGTCATCAGTGGCAGTTACTCTGACTACGTGGAATCATACTGGTTACGCTACAGGTTTCGGGAAGAACAGCGTATGCACGCACTTAGTAAAAAGATATTCAGGATTCCAACAAACAATCCTTTAAACTCTTACTGACTAAGACAAGCGTACTTAACAAAACATGCTATACTACTATGCAGCTCTACCACAGAACCTGCCTCCAGGACCAACGGAGGTCTCGCCCCAATGCGAACCCCGCGTTCTAGCCAAAGATGCAAGGTTTACTCTAGCTGAACTCAGAGGCCGCTGTAGTCCCCGCTCTTCTCCTCCCGCACCACCGCGGACACGTGGCTCACCATGGCTCTCAGCAACCGCGCCCGATCCTCGGGTGCTAGGTCCTCCATGATGGCGTCCACGGGGAAGAAGGGGTCCCGGTGATGAAGCGAGGAAAGGATGCGCAAGGCCACCGCAACGGCGGCCCGGGCCTTCTCCTTCTCCAGATTCTCTCCCACCTCCTCGCGGAGGTGGGTGAGCTCGTCGGCCAGATGACTGAAGAAGCCAACAAGATCTGCCACCCGGTGCTCGCTAAAGCCGACATCGTGGTGGTACAGATTGAGCCCAAGGGCGGGCATCATCCCGCTCACAAGGCGGTAGACCTCACGCAGGGTTGCGTAATGCTTGCCAATCTCCGCCAACGTGCCCCCGAGATGCTCCTGGATTTCTTCCCGCTGACGGTTCTCTCGCGCCGCCAGACAGGCCATCCGGAGCATTTCCTGGGTGAGGTTGTCCCTCACCTCCCGAAGCTCCTCCGTGGTCTTGTGGAGCCAAGCGCGAAGCTCCCCTTTCTCCCGCTCATGCTGCATTAGCATGTTGAGAGCGCGAGAACGGACGTCGGCCAGGACGGCGTCCTTCTCTGCAAACGCTTCGTCCTTCGCCACAAGTTCGTCCTCCTTAGCGGCCAGCTCACGATGCAGCCGTGCCACCTCATGGGTGAGAAAGCGAGCAGACGACATGGCTGCCGAGCTCGGAGCTGGTCGAATGGCTTGGGGGCTTTTTGGACAAAGGGTGCAAAGGAAGAAGAAGAAGATGAAGGAGAAGAAGGGGTTGTGACGCGAAAGTTCCCCTCCAAACATCTTATATAAGCTACGAAAGACAAACGGCCATGACCCAGAAGTTACTTCAGGGCCTCCCACCCTCCCGCTTCCCCAAGCACCAAGGCACGGGAACCAAGGAGCCGTCCACTTTTTACGATGATTTACTACGGTCATAAATTCGACGTGACTTCATGGCGAAATGACCGGACAGCAGAGCTGCACTTCCCCAACAAAGGGCAGAGGGCGCCACGTGTCTAGCCTCTGTGGACTCTAGGTCCCACCCCCTCCGGTGATTCTTGCTCATCACTCAAAGGGCCTGGGCCCGGGGGCTACACGGGATGTCCACAGGCCCAAGGACAGGACAGCCCATCATGCGAAGAAAACCGTTGCGTACCGGCAACATGAACTCACAAGCAGAATGGACGAAACAAAGTATATGATTACAAGGATAAGGCTCGGGGGCTCTAAACTGACAACCTATGGATCTACACCCTCGTCAGTAGGACCGGCGGCAAGCGCAGGTTCTTTCGGGGCCTCCTCCTCCTCCTCCTCTTCGCCTCGGACATACAGGCCAACAAGCTCTTCCACGAAGCCAGTCACGGCGGTCCGAGAAGCATGCGCCTGCGAAGATTCCCCCAACGGCCGTAGCATGTCGGCAAACGGGAACTCGGCGTTGGCAAGGTGGAGGTTGGCTAGGACACGCTCGTCGATCTTCGTCCCTAGATCCTGACACTCCTCCTCGATAGTCTTCTCGAAGTCCTTCGCTGCTTTGACCAACTTATGGGCAAACTTCTCAAAGAACATGGCATAGCTTCCCACGTCGTCGTCCTGGAAGATGGCAGGTGCCAGAAGGACATACCAAAAGACCCGGCAGCCTCGAAGATGCAGTTGTAGGCATCCTTGAAGATCTTGCACTGCGCTCGCCGCAGCCCTTCGAGCCTGAGTATCTCCCCTCGCGCCGAGAGTTAGACTCCACTAGCTGGGCGTTGAATCCTTCAAGATGCGTCAACTCGTCCTGGAGCTTCCCATGTCTCTCCTCAGCCGCGGACCGTGCCCTATCATTCTCGGCCGCGAGGGATCAAGCTTCTTTGAGGGAGCTCCTTGCCACCTTGAGCTCCTCCTCTAACAATGCGCACTTAGCTTCGAGGGTCTGCCTCTCTTTCGAGAAGTGCGACGCCTGGAGGTCCAGCTTCTGTTGATACTCGGCAGAGGCCTCACCCTTCTGCTTCTGGAGAGACTCCGCAAGGACCTTCGTGTTCTCTACCTCCTGCGCCTGTTGCACCCGCGCAAGCTCGGTGGCCACCCTCTTGCGGGCTTCGTCCTGAGGACGGTATAGAATCGCCTTGGCCTCCGCCAGGACTTGAGACACCTACTCTCGGGTCTCCTCATTCTCCCACCCAGTGCGGATGGACTGGGCAAAGAAGACCCCCAACACTCCGGCAAGGGCCTACCGGCCCAGGGCTAGGGCCGCCCTCTCGTCCGCCAAGTTGGCTTCAAGATGATCAACCGCCCGGCGCACTATTCGGAGAAACCTGCCGGTGGGCGTGCTGACACCTATGGCTCTTGCCGGATGAAGCACCAGCCCCAAGGCACAACTCGAGCTACTCATGGGAGGCAGTTCCTGGATAATATCCTCCACGACGGAGGTGGCCGCACAATGCACGGCACTGTCCGGCAAGCCATCACGCTCCGCCGGGCCGAAGGCGCCTGCTAAAGAACCCCCTGCCGTAGCTGCAGGGTTGAAGAAGCCACCGCTTGGGGCATCGCCAGACAGAGCCCCGGGGCCCCCTGTAGACCCAATAATGGGGGCCTCCAGGGCCTGGGAGTCTGGGCCAACGGCGCTCCCCTGGGTATCCCCCAGCGGAGCCCTGGGGCCCCCCGTAGACCCAATAATGGGGGCCTCCGGGGCTTGGGTGCCCAAGTCAATGACACTTCCCAGGGCGTCGCCCTGTGGGGTCCTGGAGCCTCCCGTAGACCCAGTAACGGGAGACTCCAGGGTCAGGGTGCCTTCGGCAGGACTCCTCTCCAGGGCCTTCTGGATGGCTTGGTCGACACCCTCTTCCCTTCCGACAGTGCCATCGAGGGCCGCCATGACCGTGCAGTCGTCCCCTTGTATGGGCACGCCCGCTGCTTGAGGGTCTGTCTCGCTCCGGGCATCCCGGGCGGCCTCTCGAGACGCGTCCATGTCCTCGGACTGATGGACCGCCTCTCGGTCGCCAGCCTCAGCCTCTGCTGCCACGCTGGTGTCTGGGTCCTCACCGGCCGTCTTCTTGGACGCCACCCGCTTCACCTTCTTCGACGGGTGACCGGAGCATGACAGGCTGCACACATGGCAAAGCAACAATTAAAAACGGCTCAGGAACTACAACCTACACCCTCAAGGAATAACCCACATACTCGTCCTTGGCGGTCCACGACCTCTTGAGCCGGTCTGGGCGGAAGAGGACGCTTGGGCCCGGCCCTCCGCCAGGACCACCAGTGCTCTCCTGTGAGGCGTGGGCCTGCCCAGGCTCGAGGAATGCTAGAATCTCTGTCACCTCTGTCAGGGGGGCACCAGGGTGGCGGCAAGGAAGTTGAAAAAGATGGGAACCATGTCCTCATCCACTTCCGGGCTTCCCACCGGCAGCAGCTCCGTGCGCCCCCACTCACTCACTTGGCTGCCGACCAAGAACCGAAGCACCTTCGTGCTGTCGGTATCCACGAAATCCGACTCGTGCAGAGCTGGCTCCGGCGGCGCTGACGCCGCCGCCTCCTTGCTTTTCTTTCCCATGTCCGCTGCGGTCTTAGATCTACGCGAATCCATGGAAAATGGATCTCGGGCAGGGGCTGATGATAGAAAGAGGAGAATGCCTGAAGCGGCGGCAAAGAGAATGGATGGGGGGCGAAGACAACTTTACGGGCTAACAGCGCCCTAACTCTTCACTCTTATAAATCAAGGGGCAGACGGAGGAGAAACCGCCCGACTAGAGGCCACACCTGCCCACATTCTCCGCTTCCCAAGGACGCGCCGTGAGTGTGGGAGGGAATCGAGGTGCTCTCGTGGTCTGATATAACTACCCACCAAGCCATCCTTCAATACAGCATAGGAAAAGCCTCCAGCGCCCGGTCCCATCATGGTTAGCCGGCTGCCACGCGTCAAGGCTCTAGAAAGGCATGGCCCCGTCCCTCACCTCAGCTCCGCTAACCACCGATGCGGGTAACAGGCCCGGGGGCTACTGTCGGCATTAGTAAAATCGGGGTATTACTAAACCGGTAAGAAGAGCCTTGGCAACGAAGGCATAGATATTTCTCCATTCCGGGGAATATCTTGTGGAGACACCGACACGCCCGTCGGACTATGAACTGGGTCGTCAGGGGACAAGACCCAAAGATACAACGCCTCTAGGAAGCCCTTCGCGGGGCCCTCCGGGAGGCCACGTCGGGACCTCACCTGCCCGCTCGGGAGGAGCAGGTCTTGACTTTGGAGGCTACACGCGGGACCATACCGAGGAGCACTGCTGCCTATGTCAAGAAGGGGATGAGGGTCGAATGACTAGTCCTCGCGCATGATCTCCGGCAGGACCCGTGCGGCCCAAGCCATCTGCGGCAACTACAGTAAGATTCACCTACAGCTTACACTTCTACAGTGGTGGTACCTCACCACCGTCCGACGAATGCCGAAGGAGGCAGGTAAGCGCCCGAAGGGTAACACGCTTCCCCGAGGGGCCGTCATCATCGTGCACGCGAGCGTGCGATGGGCGCCCATGCCACGCGAGTACAGGCTATGCTGGTGTACTCCAATGTATATTCAACCAATCGGAGCCCCCGGCAAGGCCTCCCTCAATGCTATAAATAGGGGATGCCGAAGCTTCAGAGGGGGTCAATCTTTCACATTGTAAGAGACACATTGTAGCACTCTCCATTGAAATACAAACAAGGCAGGAGTAGGGTATTACACCAAGAAGGTGGCCCGAACCTGGGTAGTTCTTTGTGTTCATCTATAGTTCATCCACCTATCTCATCCATGACTTAGGATTGCTGGATGTGTTCAGTCCCTGGCAGAACTCTCAAAGAGTTGTTGCTCACAACTCATATAACCGACACCGAGGACCCATATGAGCAAGAAAGATTTCGACGACGTCTAGTCACAACCGCCCGAATCATGAAAAAGACGCAACAACAGCTTCAAGCTGATCAGAATACACTAAATGACAAGTGGGTCGAGATCCTCGTGGTCGAACAAGACCTTGAGTTACGATGTGAAGGACAAGCAAATCTTACCCACATTGGCGTCTACTTCCCGCATTCGACGACGTGGTTGAAAACGTACCTGACCATCCTCCTCGTGGGCGGGACAGGCCAGCCGGAGAAGATAAGAACCCCCCCCCCCCCCGAAGGTCGCCGTCCAGGCAAAGAACCAGTGCTACTAGCTGAGCCTTACAACTTGCGAAGAAAATTAAACACAAATCCAGCCCCAACAAGGTCCATTTACGGATCAAAATGACACACTCCGGCTGGACGTGTCGGCTATGAAGCATGGCTCGACAGGAATGTAAAGGCTCAGGAGCAGACGCGCGCTTGGACGGCATTAAACCTCCGGCATGACATTGCTCGTTTTCGAGGGCCAACACACCCGATATGTTTTACAGACGAGGTCATGGAACATCAATTCCCGGAAGGGTTTAAACCTGTCAACATCGAATCATATGATGGAACCACGACCCGGCTGTCTGGATTGAAGATTTCCTTCTCCACATTCACATGGCTTGAGGAGATGATCTCCATGCCATCAAGCACTTATCTCTCAAGCTCAAGGGGCCGGCAAGGCATTGGCTCAACAGCCTACCCGAGAACTCCATTGGAAGCTGGGAAGAGCTAGAGGAGGCCTTTAGGGAAAACTTCCAGGGTACATACGTTCGGCCCCCGGACGCTGACGACCTCAGCCACATCATCCAGCAACCCAACGAATCCACTAGGAAGTTCTGGAATAGGTTCTTAACTAAAAAGATCCAAATAGTCAACTGCCCTGATGCAGAAGCAATCGCAGCATTCCGGCACAGTATCCGTGATGAATGGCTAGCGCAACAGCTCCGACAGGACAAACCTCGAACCATGGCTGCCCTTACCTCCATGATGACCCGATTTTGCGCGGGTGAGGACAGCTGGTTGGCCCGTAGCAGTCATGGCAATGAAGCCGGCACCTTTGTATCACCCTGGATTTTCCCTTCTGGAAAATTCCTTTCTTGTTTTGCCTCCTGTCTTTTTCTTTTGGTGTTCTTGCTTTTATTATTTCCCTCAGTTATGAAACCAAGGTTATCAATCCAGTAGGAGAATCATGCAGCAACTCGTTAACAGTACCTGCACACAAAATAACAAATCCTCGCATCCAACGCGAACAAGGGGTTGTCAATCCCTTGGCGATCAATTCCAAGATTAAATTGTATGGTGATAGATAGATAGATCGAACAAAAATACAAAATAAAATAAATAAAGTAAAATTGCAGTAAGGTATTTTAAGGATTTTTAATATATGATAAAAGTAGACCCGGGGGCCATAGGTTTCACTAGAGGCTTCTCTCTTGAAAATAGCATACGGTGGGTAAACAAATTACTGTTGGGCAATTGATAGAAAAGCAAATAATCATGACGATATCCAAGGAAATGATCATGTATATAGGCATCACGTCCGAGACAAGTAGACCGACTCCTGCCTGCATCTACTACTATTACTACACACATCGACCGCTATCCAGCATGCATCTAGAGTATTAAGTTCATAAAGAACGGAGTAACGCCTTAAGCAAGATGACATGATGTAGACAAAGTAATCTCACGCATGAATAAACCCCATCTTTTTACCCTTAATAGCAACGATACATATGTGTCATGTCCCCTTCTGTCACTGGGATTGAGCACCGCAAGATCAAACCCATTACAAAGCACCTCTCCCATTGCAAGATAAATCAATCTAGTTGGCCAAACCAAATCAATAGATCAGAGAGAAATACGAAGCTATTACAATCATGCATAAAAGAGTTCAGAGAAAACTCAAATAATATTAATGGATAATCTGATCATAAACTCACAATTCATCGGATCCCAACAAACACACCGCAAAAAGTGATTACATCGGATAGAACTCCAAGAACATCGAGGAGAACATTGTATTGAAGATCAAAAAGAGAGAAGAAGCCATCTAGCTACTAACTATGGAGCCGAAGGTCTGTGGTAAACTACTCACGCATCATCGGAAGGGCAACAAGGTTGATGTAGAGCCCCTCCGTGATTGAATCCCCCTCCGGCAGAGTGCCGGAAAAGGCCTCTAGATGGGATCTCTCGAGAACAGAGACTTGCGGCGGCGGAAAAAATATTTCGTGGACTCCTCTGTTGGTTTCCCGATTTTAGAGAATTTATAGAGGTGGAATTAGGTCAAACGGTGCAGAGGTGGGCCCATGAGGCACCAGGGCGCGCCACCCCCCTGGGGCGTGCCCTGGTGGCTCGTGGCCACGTCCTCTGTCTTCTGGCCCTCTCCCAAAGCTTCTAGTGTCTCTTATGTCCAGAAAAAAATCTCCAAAAAGTTTCGTGGCATTTGGACTTCGTTTGGTACTGATATTCTGAAAAACCAAAAATAGGCAAAAAACAGCAAATGGCACTGGGCACTAAGTTAATAGGTTAGTCCCAAAAAATGATATATAATTGCTTGTAAGTGTATATAAAACATCCAAGATTGATACTATAATAGCATGGAACAATAAAAAATTATAGATACGTTGGAGACGTATCAGGAAGCTGCCCCTTGCTGATAAGAGTTGCCTCCTCGCGTTTAAGGCATTTACCGATGGTCACCGTGTGGGACCTACTCCCTACTATCACACACATTTGTGCTTTTAGAAACTATGTGCAATCCTGACATACCGGACCACTTCCATTCAAACTTACATTACTTTTTTTTCTTAAAACTAGTTGGAAGAAGCAAAAGCTTTGCCTTTTCATTAATTAAGAACAAGATAGTTGCCCGGTCAATTGTGGAAAACCGGGCGAAAACCGATACAAACAGGGCCTAAACCTACGGGAACTCTTGGCTGAGCATGAACTGGTACATGCCTTCGTCCATGTGCATGATACGCTCGCGGAACTACTATACCGCAATATCGATCTCCGCCCAGGATACTTCATGGGCGACGGTCGATTCCAAGCTGCACTGAGCATTTTGCTCTGCTTCATCATTGGCAGCACTTGGGGGCCGAGGAGGTCAAAGAGCCAATCGACCAGCCCGTTGTCATCATGCCGGCGGATTCTGGCAGTGTGTACGCCATCCGGCGCAATTATGGCGCTGACGGTGGCTGCCCATTCCAGGCGGGGAATCGGGATGCTTACCAGATCTGGAAATGGCCTCTCAAGTGGTTGAGTCAATAGGATGCTGACACGAATTTGCTTAGATAGTGCGGCGCACCGCACCTGATGCACGGCGGAGTTCTCCTGCTCTTGCGCGGCAGCGCTTTGCCACTCTTGATCTGCTTTGCTCCATGGGCGGTGACGAACACATGTGTAGACATTGGCCCGCTCAAGCACTGGGGCGAGATGGTACCGCTCACGCTCGGCGGCGCGCTGCCGCTCTTGCTCAGCGGCGCGTTGCCTCTCTTGCTTGGTGGCACATGGCCGTTCTGGCTCTCCGGCCTGCTCTGGCTCATTCTTCTCATCGAGGAGGTTGATGACGAGGGAGGTGTGTCGCCGCCTAGCCTTCTATGCCCACTGACACTGGCAACGGGAAACCGATGGGGGGAGTGGCGGGAGACTGATTGGGAGAGTGGTGGGAAACGATAGCGTGTTAGGATATATATATAATATAACACCATTAATATGGAAAACTTAGGAAAGAAGGAAGCTAGCACAACGTGTGCGCATAGTGCTTACCCACGGGTCCTAGATGGTTGACCGGAACTACTTTAAATTATTCAGGGTTCATTTGGCCTTTTTTATAGACTATTACTTGAGTTTTCTAGGCATTTAATATGCAAAATTCAAATTTCAACTACAAGCACATGCTCCAGTGCACCAAAATGGGTGGAAAAATTATTTTTGTGTCCTCGAGTGCATGTTTAGGTCCCATGCAAGAAATGGGAATGAATTACAAACATGTCGACGTCGTGACTCGGCCGCAAACATTGAAAAACTTGGTTTTTAAATCCCCGTAAATCACAAACTCACCTGAAATTCATGAAACTTGGCATCGTGTCATGACATGGCACATATATGCCGTGGTAAAAATTTTGCCCAATTTGGGGCAAGTTTTGCTACAAGCCTCTTACAAACCAGAGCTTCTCACAAACAAGCCTCGTGGTTCCGATAGGGAACATGTCACCCTTGTGGGCGAAACGACATTCGCTGCCTCTTCTCGCCTTGGAATTTTTTCTAGAGGCAACATAGACCAATAGGAGTGTCGTGCTAATATATGGAATTATTTAGGGTTCATTTGGACTTTTTTATACATTAATTGAGTTTTCTATGCATTTCATGTGCATAATTCAAATTTGAACTACAAGCACATGCTCCAATGCACCAAAATGGGTGGAAAAATCATTTTTGTGACCTCGGGTGCATGTTTAGGTCTCATGCAAGAAATGGGAATGAATTACAAACATCTCGACGTCGTGGCTCGGCCGCAAACTTTGAAAAACTTGGTTTTTAAATCCCCGTAAATCACAAACTCGCCTAAAATTCATGAAACTTGGCATCGTGTCATGACATGGCACATAAATGTCATGGTAAAATTTTAGCTCTATTTGGGGCAAGTTTTGGTACAAGCCTCTTACAAACCGGAGCTTCTCACAAACATGCCTCGTCGTTCTGATAGGGAACATGTCACCCTTGTGGGCAAAACGACATTCGCTGCCTCTTCTCACCTTGGAATTTTTTCTAGAGGCAACATAGACCAATAGGAGTGTCATGCTGATATATGGAATTATTTAGGGTTTGTTTGGACTTTTTTATACATTAATTGAGTTTTCTAGGCATTTCACGTGCATAATTCAAATTTGAACTACAAGCACATGCTCCAATGCACCAAAATGGGTGGAAAAATCATTTTTGTGACCTCGGATGCATGTTTAGGTCCCATGCAAGAAATGGGCATTAATTACAAACATCTTGGCGTCGTGGCTCGGCCGCAAACATTGAAAAACTTGGTTTTCAAATCCCCGTAAATCACAAACTCGCCTGAAATTCATGAAACTTAGCATCGTGTCATGACATGGCACATATATGTCATGGTAAAATTTTTGCCCAATTTCGGGAAAGTTTTGATACAAGCCTCTTACAAACGGAGCTTCTCACAAACAAGCCTCCTGGTTCCAATAGGGAACGTGTCACCCTTGTGGGCGAAACGACTTTCGCTGCCTCTTCTAGCCTTGGAATTTTTTCTGGAGGCAACATAGACCAATAGGAGTGTCGTGCTGTTATATGGAATTATTTAGGGTATGTTTGGATTTTTTATACATTAATTGAGTTTTCTAGGCATTTCATGTGCATAATTCAAATTTGAACTACAAGCACATGCTCCAATGCACCAAAATGGGTGGACAAATCATTTTTGTGACCTCGGGTGCATGTTTAGGTCCCACGCAAGAAATGGGAATTAATTACAAATATCTCGATGTCGTGGCTCGGCCGCAAACATTGAAAAACTTGGTTTTTAAATCCCCGTAAATCACAAACTCGCCTGAAATTCATGAAACTTGGCATCGTGTCATGACATGGCACATATATGCCGTGGATTTTTTTTTTGTCAAATTTGAGACAAGGCGCACACATTAACAGCCAACTTACGCATTTTGGAACAAATAGCTGTCACGTTATTATCGCAAACGGTTATATTATTTGAACTGTGGGCGTTCGTACAACCATTTACGTGCCGCCACGCGTCCCACTATTTATTGGAATGGAGGTGCCGCGCGGGCAGCTATTTGATTATACGGGACGAGTGCGAGAAGTCCGCCGCGCAGGTCGACGTGATGCGTGCGAGCAATCCGCCATGCAGGCTCGACGGGACACGTGCGAGCAGTCCACTGCGCAGGCTCGACGGGACGCGTGCAGGCTCACCGGGTAGTGAGCCCTTTGACCTCCCCCCGTTGCCCGCCTCGCTCCCAACTTCTCCATTAATGGCGGCCGAGCCGCTGTCTAACATGTGGTTAATGCACCTGGACGATGGTAGTTCGCTTGTGATCCCATGGCCCCGCTCAACATTAGCATTGTTTTGTTCGTGCCTCGCTGAGAACGTGCCTTTTAGCCTGTGTTCGACTCGTATACATGACAGTACCTACGAACGAAATGATACGATGAAAAATTTACAATGGCAACGTATAATAATTGTCTTACGTACATATCTAGGATAGTTTGAAATGCCACATGCGGCAACGCCCGAAAGACACAGGGGCAAGAGAAGGAAGATGCAGAGAACGATCTGGGTTGATGCTCTCTACTTGTTGATGGGTTGCTGGGCGCAGTGTTTCTCCAACTCCTTCTTCATCACCTCCATGACCTTCATCTGCTCTCGCCTCTCCCGCGCCATCTTCCGCAATGCGTCCATGGCGTCATATTTCTCCTGGAGAGCGTCGATGCTCTACTTCACTTCCGCACGACTACGCCTGGAAGCAGCCACTGATTCCTCCACCAGCCGATAACGCTTGATGCGGAGCTTTGCCACGTCATCCAGCAGTTTATTGATGATGGGTTTCAGCATCTCCAACGAGGCACTGCTCTTCTCGTGCAGCTTCTCCCAGCCGACGCTCAGCTCCCTCTGCTTCTCGAGCTCGTCGAGGAGCTTCGCATTGTGATCCGTAAGTTGCAGGATGAGGCCGGTCGCCTTGTCAACTGAGGCATTGCTGTCCTCCAGCAGCTTCACCAAGCAGGCGTTCGCCTCCATCTGCCCATTGAGCTCAGCGCGCTCGTCCAGTTCGCCTCCGCGGCGAATGCACTTGTGAGAGCCCTCGCCTTTCCGCGAGAGATCGCTCGAGGCCTCCATGGCGCTGCCAGACATCTCTGTTGTGGCTAACGCGTTGCGGCGGGACCTCTATTTTGCTTCCATGGCCTCGGTCTTCGCTCCATGGTTATATGTCGACCCAGAACTCCTCCCACCGGCCATGGCAGACGCAAGGTACGACTAACAAGAGAGACATGTTTGTTTGGTGATGAGGAAAGGAATGTGCAGTAATTTTCTTGTGGGTAGTTTATATAGCCTACTAGTAAACAACTGCTAAGTGGGAACACATTTAGGTTTCATGGGTGTGAACAGACTTGCAATTAATTATAGCGTGGTAATTTAGAATTTTACGGGAAACAAGCTCAAAATTTATTGATGGTCTTGGTTTCCAAGCCCGAAACATTTCCCGGATGGCGTACGTGGGCCCGCATTCTCGGATGTGTACGTGTCTGCCCAGTATCACAAACAGTCCAGACATCATCATCGTGTCTGATAGGTGGGCCGTCACGCCTCCCATGGGTGCCAGACGGTTGACCAGAACTGCTATGCGCAGGTGGTTGCTCGCCGTTGAGGCGGCCGTGGCGCACTCTGCTTGCGTCCCTTCGCGCGCTCTGCTCGACGTTGAGGCAGCCGCGGCACGCTCTGCTCGCGTCCCTCCGCGCGCGGTCTTTCTGCTGTTGGGGCCGGCGCACGATCACGTTTTGGGCGCCATATGCATGTGGTTGCATCCTCGTGCGTTGCCACGATGTAGTTAATACATGCAGCATGATGCAGTTACGTGCTGCAACAACTGCCATCCGGACGTGCCGATACTCCAGGTCGTTCGGCCTCCCCATTTATTCCCGCGGCCATTATAACCTTAGTCTCTTCAACCTTTTGATCGCGCCCCACAACAAAACAAGCACACCCACGACGACACATAGAGAGAGGATATCTAGCAGCGCTCCAATGGAGTTCCGCGTGCATCGTGTGGACACCCACGTGTGGTAGAAGGACCTCTCGGTGGTGTACACCATCGACCCGGCCATGGTGGAGGACTCCATCAAAATCATAGAGCAGTTGCTTGCTGAGGATGACAAGTACAAAGTGGTCGGCTTCGACCTCCAGTACACCGCCGGTCGTCCTAGGGTTGATCAGAAGGTTGCCGTCACCCAGTTGTGTGTGAGCCATCACATCCTCGTCTACCACTACTGCCTGGCCACAAGGCCTTGCGAGTGTTTCGCCAGGTTTGTCAACAGCCCCAACTACAAGTTCGCTACAGTGGACACCGCCGACGATGTAAAAGCGCTCGGGATTTCGGGCTTGACCTGCCAGAAGCTTGTCGACATCCGTGGCCACTACAGGGTCTGGGGCAATGCAAAGGACTCCCAGGTTGAACTCGCCATGGCCATCATCGACCCCTACTACGAAAACATGAAGGATGGTGCCAAGAAAAATCCTGCAGCCTGGCACGGTGCCTGGGGTGCGGAGACTGGATGAAGCTCACCTCAATTTTGCAGCCAAGAACGTGTACACATGCTACGAGATGCATAGGCAGATCGTCGACATAAGGGAGTGCCTCCTTCCTGTAATTGGCAAGGGATCGAGCCACCAGCAGAGCAGTGGCGGCAAGCGTCACAAGAAGAAGTAGATGATGATTAGATATGATCGTTTATCCTAGTTTATTATGCATGTAATTGTTTACTTTGGTGTGTGCAAATGTTATGTGTGTAGTCAGTTATGTAATTGGATGTTTAATTTGGTTATGCAATCATGTCCTTAGAAGTATATAAGTTGTTGTTCTGTAGATAGAGCATAGATGTTGTGCGGACAGAGCAAATCACATCGCCCACGGGCTAAACTAGGGAACCCGTCGGTTATGATTTCATCAATCGCTGACAACTGTATACCAGCAAGTGTTTGCCCACAACACACACGGCTTATTAGCAGGAATCGTCTATGTTGTTATCCGTCTTCCTAGACATTTCTGATTACTTACCTGTCGCCTAGCACACACATCTTGTTAAGTTGAACCATTTCTGTTGTTTTGGCTCAACACAAACAGTTAATCCGAGTGAACTGTATGTCGTATATCGCACACACCTTGATCTGGCTGACCGTTTCTGTTATGTTGGATAATCACAAACAGTTCACCCGAGTGACCTGTATGCCGTATATCACACACACCTTGATCTGGCTGACTGTGTCTGTTGTGTTGGCTAATCACAAACAGTTCATCCGAGTGAACTGTATGCCGTCTATCGCACACACCTTGATCTGGCTGACCGTTTTTGCTGTTCTGGCTCATCGCAAACAATTCGTATGGATCAATTGTATGCCACGTATCGCACACACAACTCTAATCTGAATTGTGCTTGATCTCTCCGCCATCGCACATAGTTCGTCTTCTTGGTGACGGTTTTATAACGATACCATTTGCGATTCATGCATTGCACACAGTTTGGTCGAAGGGTCTCTGATTCATGTGTCAGTTAGCAGCATCCCGCAGTAGTGTACGTAGCTGCACCTCCCGAGCTCCTTGCCGGCAAGGTCGCACTCTCTTGTATCTTGGGCATTTCCACATATAATCCACCAAAGAAGGAGTAGGGTTTTACGCTTCACAAGCGGCCCGAACCTGGGTAAATCCTTGTGTGCTGATCTGCTAGATCTACTCTTTGTGTGCTGTGTCCCCTTAGTCGAACCACAAAGGGGCCTCGCTCATCCCATAGATTGTCGTACTTTGACATCTTTGGTGTGCCAGGTAGGGGGATCGTGTACGCGAATCTGCTCCAGCAGTGTAGGTGCCACCTTCATCATCCATGGCACCAAGAAGGCCAAGGGCACGACCGCTACTGCTCCGTCTACGTCCAAGCTGCCATCCCAGACGTCCGCGGGAGGTGGAGGCGGCCAACTTCCCTGTCATTCTGGTGATCCCAGTCACTAGAACGGCATAGTATGGAGTGCTGCAAGCCAAGACGGAGGTGCCACGATGTCTAAGGATGGTGCGGCGACGTCCAAGAACGGCACGGCGAAGCATATGTCGAAGCCATCGCAAGATGGATGCGACACGCTTCCTCGCGACGTTGGCAGCTCCAGTTGACATCATGACAAGAACCATGAGCATCATTCCCAAGATGCTCATGGGCAACCACCACGCCAACCTACCGGCGAAAATCGACCGCGGCAGCAGGCACGGGATGGAGCTCCTTCTAGCTCTGTCAGGAGTCGAGACCCATCTCGTTCCTCATGCCTGGTCATGCCAAACACGCCGGCGGAGGGCATGGAACAAGCTCAGATGCTACTGAACTTCCCTCGAACACCAGACAAGATGGATGAGTGGAGGGCGACTATTCAAAGCCTCATCAGCTTCACCAACAACGATGGGGCGGAGCTGGCGGGACCTTCACGGCAGCAACCAACGGCGCCAGCGAGAGTAGCTGGCGAACGGACTGGAGGCGCTGCACCAATGGTGGAATCTCCTCAGCAATTGTGGCAAGATAGGTGAACCGATGCGCAAGACAAGTTGTCCATGGCATCGTCTGAGCCACGGAGCCGTCAAGATCAACGCCGGGTGCTGCAAGACCGGCGAGTTGAAGATGCCCGCACGACCATCGAGTGGCACCGGGAAGCACGTCGTCAGTCAGATGACTGTGCTAGGCAGGCAGCGAACGAGCCTGCGCTGGGGTATCCTGGGTGCTTGCCGTATGATGTTGGCTGCCCAGCGTTTACTCGTGAGTTGCGGCAAGTTCACTGGCCCTCCTCACGAAGCTTCAAGCCAGACTTGTCGAACAAGTATGACGGCAAGCTCAACCCATCGGAGTTCCTCGACATCTACACCATAGATGTCCAAGTTGCGGGTGGTAGAGACGAGAAGGTTCTCGCCAACTATTTTCCATTGGCGCTCAAGCCTAATGTGAGGTCTTGGCTGATGAACTTGCCGGAGGGCTCGATCTCATCGTGGGAAGACTTGTGCCATCAATTTGTTGGTGCTTACCACGGAGGCCACAAGCTTCCCGGTCAGCCCAGTGATTTGCATGTGCTCCCAAAAAGGGATGGTGAGCCCCTCCACAAGTATATCTAGAGATTCAGTCATGTGCACAACAATATCCCGGACGTTCACCCAGCCGCTGTTATTGCCGTGTTCCACATGAACGTGCGCAATCGGAGGATGCGAGAAGAGATGAACATCACGAAAGTGAGGGATATCGCCGAGTTGTAAGCTCTGGCCAACAAGTGTGCACATGCTGAAGAAGGGAGGCGACTTCCTGGGGAAGATGCATCAGCTGTTGTTGATTCAGAGGATGACGATGCAGCCACCCCGAAGAAAAAAGGCCGTAAGCGCAATCGCAAGCGCAAAGGCAAGGCAGTGATGGCCCTTGAGGGGTCCGGATCTGCCGGCAAGAAGTCCAAGACTGATGGTGCTGGCAAGGAGGTTGCCGTGTGTACCTGTGGTCATGAGGCCGCAGCTGGTGAGAAGACCGATGGTCCACATTGCAAGATCCACCACACTGCTGGTCACGATCTTTAGGAGTGCCGACAAGTCAAGCATCTTGCTAAAAAGAAGAAGCTCGAGTATGAGAAGCGCGACAAGGAGAAGGGCCAGAGCAGTGCTGGTGGGTCCGGCAAGAAGAACCGTGGCACCCGCAGTGACCGCCACGGCAAGGCCGACAAGCAAAAAGAAAAGCCTGCACGTGGTCGTGACCAGAAAGAAGGAGAAGACGAAGATGGTGACGATGACAAAGACGAGTCTGAGCAAGAGTTCTAGAATGTTGCTGATGCAATGTGCATTGATGGAGGTGCATCTTTGCAGTCCTCTCACCACCAGCTCAAGCAATGCGCCCGTGAGATCAATGCGGCTGAGCCGGCAATCAAAGCGCAGAAGCCATTGAAGTGGTCCAACACTCCCATCATCTTTGATGCCGAGGACCATCCAGATCGCACAACTGTAGTTGGATGTTTGCCATTGTTGGTTTCACCAACAATCCACAACCTCAAGGTCACAAAGATGTTGGTTGACGGTGGCGCTGGCCTGAACTTGATCTCTCCAGATGTGATCAAGAGGTTACAAATTTTCGATGAAGATCTCAAGGAGACAGGATCGTTCCAAGGGGTCAATCCGGGAAGGACCAAGCCCAAGGGTCAGATAAACATCATCAAGATTCCATTGCCTTATAATGGAATTCATGGTCGCCCTGCTCTGGCAAAGTTCATGGCGGCATGACATTATGCCTACAACACATTGAAGATGCCAGGGCCCATGGGTGTGATTACCATTCAGTCTGACAAGAAAGATGCATTAATCTGTGCCGACAAGCTGTACCGGGAAGCAGTTGCAGCATCTGCTAGCAAGGCACTTGCGCCTGCCGACAAAGCTCCCGGGGGGGCAGACACAGAAGAAGAAGTCCGGCAAGGCCTCCGAAAAGCGCACCGCAGAGTGCAGCACGTCTGTTGAGGAAGTAGAGACCTCCGCCGGTAAGAGCAAGAAGTATAAAGCCACTGCACCTACGACAAAGCAAGTTTCTGCAAAGGAGGACGGGACTGGCGGCACTTTCTCCATAAGTGCCACCCTTGACGACAAATAGTAAAGCGCGCTCATTGCTTTCCTGCGGGCAAATGTTGATGTGTTTGCATGGCAACCATCTGACATCCCCGGTGTTCCCAGAGAAGTAATTGAGCACCACTTTCCTGTCCGTCCTCGTGTGAAGCCCGTCAAGCAGAAGGTCAGGAAGCAAGCTTTGGAACGGCAAGAATTCCTCGCCCAAGAAATCCAAAAACTTGAAGCTGCAGGTCTGGTTAGAGGAGTACTACATCCTACATGGTTAGCGAATCTAGTGGTAGTTCAGAAAGCAAATGGAAAATGGAGACTTTGTATTGATTTCACTGATATCAACAAATCATGTCCAAAGGATCCTTTTCCTTTGCCGCGGATTGACCAGATTGTTGACTCCACTGCCGGCTGCGATCTCTTTTCTTGACGTCTACTCTGGTTATCATCAGATCTTTGTGGCCAAGGAAGATGAGGAGAAAACTGCATTCATAACTCCATGTGGCACATACTGTTTTATACGTATGTCTTTCGGATTAAAGAGTGCCAGAGCAACATTTGCAAGAGCTGTGCAAATTGGTTTTGGTCCTCAGCTGCACAGAAATGTGGATGCCTATATGGATGATATAGTTGTCAAAGCCAAGCACAAATCAACACTTATCCTTGATCTGGAAGAGACATTTGCAAATTTGCACAAAATCAACTTGAAGCTCAATCCCGAGAAGTGTGTTTTCGGTGTTCCATCCAGCAAACTTCTCGGGTTCTTTGTGTCTCAACATGGAACTGAAGCGAATCCCGACAAGACCAAATCAATTGAGCAAATAGAAGCACCGAAGCGTGTCAAGGACGTATGGCGTCTTGCCGGTTGCATTGCCCATTGAGTAGGTTTATTTCCAAGTCAGCTGACCGCACCTTGCCATTTTCAAGATCTTGAAAAAGGCAGGTCCTATGAAATGGGCCCCGGAAGCGGAGGCTGCATGCCAAGACTTGAAAAAATACCTCTCCTCTCCACCAGTACTAGTTGCGCCTAAACCACAAGAGTCGTCGCTGCTATACTTGGCGGCAACTAATCAAGTGGTAAGTGTTGCACTAGTTGCTGAGAGAGAAGCAGATGATGAAGAGGCAGCAACCGTAGAGTGACAAGCTGACAAGCCGAAATCTTCTCTGGCAAGGTCAGGTGCCGACAAGTTGAAATCAGTGCAAGCAAATGAATTAGAACAACAAGTTGCGCCGAAGAAGAAGATGGTGCAGCGCCCAGTTTATTTTGTCAGCTCTCTGTTGCAGGGGGCTAGGTCAAGATATTCTGGTGTGCAGAAGTTGCTTTTTGGCCTTCTCATGGCCTCATGGAAGCTGCGCCATTACTTCCAAGCACATCAAGTCACCGTCGTCACTTGCTTTCCACTCCAGCGCATCTTGAGAAATCTAGAAGCCACCGTCCGGATAGTGGAGTGGGAGTTGGAATTAATTGTCAAGCTTTTGACTTGAAGTTTGAGAGCACTTCAACAATCCAGAGCAGAGCCTTGGTAGAGTTTATTGCAGAATGGACACCAATGCAAGACGAAGAAAGACCAGAGACCTCTCTGCCCGGCGAGGAAACAACAGATGATTGGATCATGTACTTTGATGGCGCTTTCACGCTCCAGGGCGCTGGAATCGGTGTACTGTTTGTCGCACCCACCGGAGAGCACCTCAAGTACGTGGTTCAAATGCATTTTCCAAGGGAGAAGGCCACCAACAACACTACTGAGTATGAGGGATTGCTTGCTGGTCTTCGAATAGCAATGGTATCAGAAAGTTGATCATCAGAGGCGACTCGCAGCTTGTTGTGAAGCAAGTCAACAAAGATTTCCAGAGCCCATTGATGGAGGCGTACGTTGATGAAGTGAGGAAGTTGGAAGAGCACTTTGACGGTTTGCAAACGGAGCACATCCCCCGTGCTCAAAATGAAGTTGCTGACACTCTGTCAAAGCTTGCCGCCAAAAGGCTTCCCGTGGAACCGGGAACTTTTGTGCTACAACTAACTCAACCATCAGTTACACCATCAGTGAGGCCAGCAAAGAAGAGAAAATTGAACACTGGCGGTTACTTTCCAGTAGAGCTGCCAACAGC
Source organism: Elymus sibiricus (assembly GCA_039707655.1). NCBI lineage: Eukaryota > Viridiplantae > Streptophyta > Magnoliopsida > Poales > Poaceae > Elymus > Elymus sibiricus. Next base: position 164,152,383 of record CM077664.1, read on the forward strand.
CGCTGGCAAGGTTGACGCCACCAACAAAACACCTCTTGCCGACGAGTAGTAGTCTTCGACAAGGCAGGCCCTTGCCGCTGAGGTATGTGCTCTAGCAAAGGAAGAACAACCATTGCTCCTTGTCATTGAGCCACAGGCTCCGGCATGGGCGCAGCAGATTGTCCATTACCTTCAAACCGGGCAACTTCCCGATGATCAATAAGAAGCTAAAAGAGTAGCCCGGTAGTCAAGTATGTATCAGTTTGTTGACAGTATTCTATACAGAAAGAGACTATACAGAAAGAGACCAAACGGGGTGAAATTGAAGTGCATTTGCCTGGAAGATGGACAAACGCTGCTGGCGGAAATACATGGAGGCATGGGTGGCTTCCACATTGGGTCATGTCCCCTTGTCGGAAAAGCTTTCCAGCAAGGTTTCTACTGGCCGACAGCCCTCCAAGATGCAACTGCACTAGTAAGTTCATGTGAAGCGTGTCAGTTCCATGCCAAGAATATCCACCAACCAGCTCAAGCTCTTCGAACCATACCTCTCTCCTGGCCCTTCGCGGTCTGGGGGCTAGATATCCTCGGCCCTTTTCCCCGTGCAACTGGGAGCTTTGAGTTCTTGTACATAGCAATCGACAAGTTCACAAAGTGGCCTGAGGTAGAGCCGGTAAGGAAGGTGACAGCACAACCAGCCGTCAAGTTCTTCAAAGGAATAGTTGCTCATTTTGGTGTTCCTAGCAGAATTATCACCAACAACGGAACACAGTTCACAAGTTGCGCCTTCACAACATACTGCCAAGAGCTTGGCAGCAAGATCTGTTATGCCTCTGTTGCTCACCCGAGAAGCAACAGACTGGTAGAGAGGGCTAATGCTGAAGTGCTGCGAGGTCTCAAGACCAGAACTTTTGACAGGCTGCACAAGTGTGGAAGATGCTGGGTAGAAGAGTTACCGGCAGTTCTTTGGTCACTCAGGACGACCCCAAATCGAGCTACCGACCAAACACCCTTCTCCCTAGTCTTTGGTGCAGAAGCGGTGCTCCCCATGGAACTCAGATACGGATCGCCTCGAGTCTAAGCTTTTGATGAAGCAGACCAGGAAGAGTTGAGGCATGACGATGCCACGTTCCTCGAGGAGGATCATTTTCGGGCTGCTGTGCGTGCTGCATGTTACCAGCAAGCTTTCCGCCACTACTATAGCCGCAAAGTGCATGCCCGGAATCTTGAGGAAGGTGACCTTGTTCTTTGTCAGATTCAGTCCGCGAAGGGATCAAACAAGTTGACACCGAAGTGGGAAGGCCTTTATCGGGTAGTTCAAGTCACTAGAACTGGCTCAGTTCGTCTAGAGACTGAAGATGGCACTCCAGTGCAAAATTCATGGAACATTGAGCATCTTCGCAAGTTCTATCCATAAGGCGCGGTTGCCGGGCCTCCCGGCAACCAATTTTGTACAAGTTGGCTAGCAAGGCATGTAATCCTTTGTACAGAGCCGGGCGGAGAACCCGTGCGTAGTGAAATAAAGCTAAGTGTTTCTCAACTTTTTGTCAAAGTACATATTTACTTGTGTATGTCAAATGCAATGTTGTGTTACATTTTGTCTTGTATGAGATGATTAACGAACCGACAAGGGTTCTAGCCTACTCGTTTCTCTTTTTCTCAAAGGCAGAAGAGTTCCTCCACGTGCAAGTTTCCCGGGGGGGGGCGGGGTAGTGGTGTAGAAACCCAATGGCGTTCAAGTGGTCATCAATTACAAGAAGTACAACGAAGAATGCTAAGTTGAAAAACTTTGAAGTAAATTTCTTTGTTGTTACTGCTATTTTCCTTGAACGATTTCTGTCTTTGTATGAAAAACCTGCACACAAAGCATCCTTGTCGGGATTGGTTGCGCTCTTGTTTGTTTCGAGTCCACTCAACAATATAAGTAGCTGCGCCAAGACCGGGAAGTGTTAACTGTACTGGGAAGCAGCATTTCTGGCAAGCCGCTAAGGACCCACTCCTCAAGCACTGTCGGCTAGAATGTGCGCACCGGGAAAGTTTTCCGGCAAGCATAGGGTACAATAAGTACAAAGGCAAAATTACAGAAGGAAGATGCATACATTCATTCATTCAATCACATAAACTATATCTTGCATAGGTAGCAAGGTTGGTCTAATTAAAAGATAAATTTGTTCTTTTTACATGGGCCGCATCTGCTACAAACAAGCACAAGGAGATTAGTTCTTGAGCTGGCCTTGGACCCTAACAGTTCCTCCGGCGGCCCTGTCGGCGATTGGAGCCACGAGCTTCTCGGTGGCGCTGGTGTCGGTCCCTTATGGAAGGCTTGTGAAGGCCTTGGAGAGGTTGACGCCGGGGTTGCGGTGCGCAATCTTGACCAGAAACTTGAAGAGTACGTCACGAAGAAGAATGCGAGATTCACTGGCAAACTTGGCGGCTCGCTCCTTGTGATATGTGTCCAGTGCGGCAATGAGGCCCTCAAGGAAAAGGGTCAGTGTGACGCTTGTGGTGTGTTTCCCCCGACTCAATCGTGCACTAATCATACACAGAAATGCGCACGATCAAGATCAGAGACTCACGAGAAGATATCACAACACAACTCTAGACACAAATTAAAGTCATACAACATTATATTACAAGCCAGGCCACGAAGGCTCGAATACATAAGTCAGCGGATGCAACAATATCTGAGTACAGACATAACTAAACAAGTTTGCCTTAGGAAGGCTGAGCAAAAGAATGACATCTAGATCGAAAAGGCGCAGGCCTCCTACCTGGGAGCCTCCGATCTACTCCTGGTCGTCGGTCTCCACATAGTCGTAGGCTCTGTCGGTGTAGTAGTAGTCGTCGGCAGGATCAGCTAGCTCTTAGGCTCCGTCATCTGATCGCAGCAACTGGGTAGAGGGGAAAAAGGTAGCAAAGCAACCGTGAGTACTCATCCAAAGTACTCGCAAGACTTATATCAGAACTATGCTAAGTATGCATCGGTATCAAAGGGAAGGGGCTGTATCAGTGGACCAAACTGCAGAATGCCAGAGTAGAGGGGGAGGCCTAGCCTATCAAAGACTAGCATCTTGCAGCGTCTTGCAGCAACAGAAGAGAATAGAGTAACATAGCATACATTAACAAATATATATTAGTAACGCCCAGAGATCCTTCCACGACTACCCCGCGAGGAAGCAATCCCGGAGCCATCATATCAGTTTAGTGAAACCAGTATCCAGTTCTAGTTGTAGTAGATCGGGATACAACTCCGAGCGTCCGTTGCCGTGGACACGGCTATTCGAATAGATTTACTTCCCTACAGGGGTGCACCAACTTACCCAACATGCTCGATTAACTTTGGCCGGACACACTTTTCGGGTCATACCCGGCCTCGGCTGATCGACACACTGTAGTCCTACCTAGGCTCAACAAAGACGCCAGCACGCCGGTCTAAATCTTAAGTGTGAAGGGGTCATGGGCCAATCATCCTAAGCACTCCTGCGTGTTGCGACCGCGGCATGGAGCAGACCCACCTCCTTATACAAGCGCAGGCGGTTACCGTCCAACCGGGCGTGCGCCGCTCCATTGCCAACGTCTGTGAGCTTTCGGAAGAATCGTACGACGCGGAGTGCCCATACTTATTCCCGCGTGGTGGTCAGTGCGAAAAGGCCAGAGGCCTACTCAGATCATATATCCAAACCCATTAGTGTGTTGGGAGCTCGCGGTGACAATCAGTGCTCCTGTCGCCCTGTCTGGCGGTCTTACGATAAGGGCCAGACCCATCCCTCTCCTGGGGCGGTCTCTGCCTGCCCGGTCGTGCCGCGTCATTATCTCGCGGGTACACTCCTGGTCAACCCGACTTATCAAGAGACTGTCGGGAACTCAAGTCCACCTCTACCGGGGTGGTACCGCCTGTCCCTTTAGTCCCGCAGTAACAGTTAACGGGGAACAGTTAAAGGTAACAGTGTGTCCTTACCATCAAGGTGAACTCAGAGGAATCACCCTCGGTAGGTTCACACCTGAGGTAAAATGTCAAGGTGAACTTGGAGGAATCACCCTTGATGGGTTCACGCTTGAGGTGCTGCACGACAGAGTCATCATCGGGAGTGGTGAGCGAGGAATCACCCTTGGTAAACCACACCTGATGTGCAACACTATAGAGATATCATCGGAAGTGGGACACGAGGCATCACCCTCAGCACTCGCTAGTAGCCCTACAGAGTCGTACAACTAAGGGGGGGCACTGGTGGTGTATTTGGTCTCCATACATCGATCACACTGATCGAGTCACCGGTAGTAAAGCATGGCAACAAGGACAAGGGTGTGGGGCCACTGATGGATCACTAATCAACCTATACTAAGCATTTAGGACAACAAGTAAAGTATCAACAATAGGTTACAAAATTAGGCTATGCATCAGAATAGGAGCTATCGAATAACACTAGCAAAATCTAATGCAAGCATGGGAGAGAAAGAATGGGCGATGTAGGAATGATCAAGGGGGTTTTGCTTGCCTGGAAGCTCTGCTGCAAGTGGCTGAACGTCTGTGGCGTAGTCATACTTAGTGGCGTCAGTGTCGGTCTCGGAGTCTACCGGAGAGAAGAGGGGGGAAGAAACAGTAAATATAAAGCACACAGATGCAGCACAATGCATGACAAGGTGATGTGCTATGCTAGGGGTGACCTAATGCAGTGCTAGGTGTGATAGCCGGAGCGGGAAAATATCCGGGCATTTATCGGTCAGACGATCCGGAGGGGAAGGTTCCATGTTTGCTGTGTTGGGGGCATGTGGTAGGTATGTGGAAGGCGTATTCAGATTCGTCTTATTTTTCTGATCATTTTTCATATGTAAATTATTTTCATCCGAGTTACGGATTATTTTATATGATTTTCCAAAGTTTTAATCATTTTCTAAAATTCTCTGGAATTACTGTTAATTTGAAAATAGAACAGTAATTGCTATGGGTACCCAGGGAATGTACCCAGAGTGTTGCTTATCAGGCTGATAGGTGGGGTCATTGACTGAGTTGACCCAGTCAAAAGTTGGCTGGTGAAAAGGTGAATAGTGCTGGGGTCCCACTTGTCATTGTCACTGGCTTTATGAGATTAAACATTTTTGTTTAATTAATAGTGGGGCCCCTCTATCATAGAATCATTAGACTACCTAGGCCCTAATTGATCTAACTAAATCCTAATTAGACCTAAACTAATAGGGCCGGTCCCACTAGGCAGTGGTCTAGCCGGCCACACACACACACACTGCACATGGCCATGGCCAGCAGCAGCTAGCGGCAGCGCCGCAAGCAGCACAGTGGTAGAAGCATCGTACCAGCACGCAGGGAGCAGCAGCAGTGCACAGCGGGCAGTAGCAGCAGTACTAGCAGCAGCGGCAGCAGGGGCAACAAGCCGCAGCCGCAGCGGAGCAGCAGTAGGCCGCGGTGAGGCCACACGCAGGTGGGTGCGAGGCGAGCTGCAGGAAGCGGCGGCGCGTGGCGACGGCAGCAGGCAGTAGCATGCAGTAGCAGAAGGGAGCAGCAAGCAGCAGCAGAAAGTAGTAGTAAGGGAGCAGCGGGCGCAAGTGTACGCGGAAGCGGAGCTCAGGCCATGGTGAAAAACGGCGTATACGGCACGGATTCGAGGGGAAAAGCGGGGGACGAACGCGGGGGCTCACCGAGAGGCACAAGAAGGCTGGTGTTGGCTTAGTAGTGCAGAGAGACGGTGGATCAATGCGTCGAACGTCGGCGACTGGAGGTTGAAGACGGGCTCGATCCGGGCGCTGCCGTGGCGAGGAGCTTGTACCCGACGGCGTAGTTGATGTAGTCGACGGCGAGGGAGTTGTTGGACACCTCCTCAGGTGTCAGGAACGGCGATGGCTGCGGTGAAGAGCTCGGCCATGGCGACAGCTACGGCGGTGCAATGCGAAGACTAGAGCGAGCGAGGGGGAGGGGAAAGTGGGCGCTAGGGTTCGACCGAGGGGGGTCGTGGGGAAGGTCTTGTAGGCGGCTAGGGGGTGTCGAATGGCCGCCACGCACGACATGGCCAGCGGATGGCTGCCACGATCCCCCTGCCTCCCTTCTGTCCAGTACAGAGGTAGGAGAGAGGCCGGTGGTTGGCTTGGGCTGGCACTGTAGCAATGGGCTACATGTGCACAGTAGTGCATTTTTCTTTATTCTTTTCTGTCTTTTTTTGATTTGGTATTTTCTCCACTGTTTTGCATTTAAAATAAATACCAATTGAATTTTGTTCAACATGAAACTGGTCACATAAATATTTGGCAATATTGTGAAGCTGCACAAAAAGTTTTAGAGCATTTGGAATTGTCTAAACATTTTTAGGAATTGAAAAGGCCAAGTATTTTGCTGCTGATCCACTTAAATAATTCCTAGGGGCATTTTGGGAATTTTAGGTGATGTTGTTTTCCTTAACATAATTACTTATGGATTATTTGCTAAATGATGAACTATTTTGTTTGCATGTTTGAAGATGTAAATATTTGACTTGCGATTCGAATTTGAGTTTGACTTTTATTTTTATCGAGTGACAATTTGGCTTAGCAAACATGGTGACTTGGCATCATTATGTTGGAATTACTGTAGCATGATTAACGGGGTGTTACGAATATCCTCCACTAAAAGAAATATCGTCCCGAGATTTAAGAAGTAGAGCAAGGGGGAAGATTTGGTTACGAAATTCTAACAAGTCTTCTCGGTCTTGGTTGCTCTTCTCGAAGAGGTCAGTCCATTGCGTTCATGCCTTTATTTTCTCTACATCATGCGTCATATCGAAGTTGTCATTCTTCCTTTAGGATCTTCATCGTACTTATGAATAGGACAAGTGGGAAAACTCTATAGAGACAGATGTCTAGAAGGATTGGCATCCGGTAATTATCTCAGGGGATGAAGGTATAAGGTATCTCTTGAATTGGAAATCAGGAGTTATATCGAGAGCAAGGTAATAAGGTGAAAGAAGTTTCAAACGGATAGGCAATAATTTAATGCCCAACCCAGGGTGTGAATGGGGTTCAGAGCAACAGAAATAAGTATTGTGTCTGACACCAGAATAGATCATCTCTAGGGAGGTGGCGCGTGAATTACCTACGAAGCCAAGTGCAAGGAATAACTTTGGTAATAGGGATGTACAGGAGAGTCAGGTTTCAATCCTGTGGAACGATGGTTAGTGTGGATTAAGAGTAGGAAGGGCGGTGACATCTTGCACGGTTACGATAGCAAGGCATGTCAGAGGATAGCTTGTCAGCTATGTCGACAACAACGTCGGTACCAAGGGTGGGGGACGAAGAGAACCAGTTTCCTACTCGTTGAAACGAGGCGGACCAATAGGCAAAGTTCTCGTCCACCGGTGTTACCAGAATGTCATCAACAATAGTAACAGGATTTTACTTGTCAGGGTTGTACTTGGGGGTGTTGACATAAGCAGGGAATTATCACTGCTCATATAAGTTAGATTACAAGAAAGGTTAAACAGACCAATGGAAAAGAAAATGTGATTATCAGATTAAACAGACCAATGGAAAGGTAAATATGATTATACACAAGTATTAGGTGTATATCCTTCCCAAGGAAAAGTAGAGCATGATATACATGACAGGACAACAAGTACAAAATCATTTAGATAAAGGGGCGAGGAAATTCATGATGTTACCCATACAATGGTGTTTGGATAATTGATCAAGAAACATTTAGCATTGCGCTTCCAATGTTCTTGTTGATGTTCGAGTACCACAGTCATGCTTCGAGGTAGCAATGATATGGTGTTGCAAGTAAGGAATGGGTCTGAAGATCACAAGAATACACAAAGACCAATTTCAGGAATAGCAAGGAACGTAAGGTATAACCAAAACATGACCAAGTCTGTGTTGGCAGGAAGTCAAGGATGTTGTCACTGATAACACAAATCATCGAGGGGCAAGGATGGTATTTCTCACCATGAATTCAATTGACATCCCAGAAGAAGTCAAAATGTTGACGATGATCACGACACATTTTGCCGAGAGGTTCCATGAAGATGTAATCGATCAGTAAGATGATCAAAGCAAATGGGATGAAGTTAAAGGTCAACGGAACCACGGATATGATGCAAGCTCGGATTCCTTCATGTTGTGTAAGCAAAACGATATGATGATGAAAGTTTGACACATGCTTAGCTCATTGTCGAAAATTGTGCTCCGGAAAGAAGGATCAGGTAGCACAATTAAAATTAGCACGTTAATATTGTAGCCGATTAGGCTAGGAATGACATGATCGAGTATTAATCTTCCCAGCAACAAAGTACTAGGAGTAATGAATCACACTGTGGATTCGCGTCAGTTGTCAGAGTTCTCGAGTGACGGACAATTCAAACCTGGGAGTGAATAAAACGGTGAGAAGTATTATTCCCACAAGAATTCATAAGAGGTAGTGCAATGACATGATATCCTCGAGATACCAGGGAGTAATACCCGAAGGTAGAACATAATAGAAGCTGAACTGGATGATTGACCCGCGGACCGCAGATACTTTAACCTTGTCGAAAAATAGACGAGGCACTGGAATGGATTCCTTTCAGATATATCGAATGGGGACAGCATGGTCAGAACCATAACTGCAAGGGACCAAATTTAATGATACCGGAAGAATTATTCAAATGATTAAATATTTTACAAGAAGCTTCTGTGACGGTCTACATTGTTTCCATGGGCATGAACACAAAGTTCAAGGTCGACTCCCACTTCTTCAATGCATAACCTTTCATTCACCTCTCGTTTTCGAAGTTGTAGTGTTGAAAATTTATTTGACAAAGCGCCAGTAGAGTATAACCCGCATAACTTTCGGGTTCACACAGATTAGGGAAGGCATAGGTTCAACCCATCGGGGGATCTTAGGAACATATGCCACAAACTTCAAGAGTAAATATCACAAGCTCCATAGCAGAGCATGGTTGACAATAGCAGAGGATACAATTTACCAAAGACATTATGCACCAGGGGAAGAACTCACAAGGTTATTGAATATGAAGCACACTGTCGGATAATAATCCAACAAAGGATCTGGCGGTCCACAAAGGATCTGATGTGAGTATCGGTACCCAACTAGAAGAAGAATGAATGCAAAGGCATCAGATTATAGAAACATCTTAATAATTCGATGCTTAAATACAAAGAAATTATGATTTCTAGATCGGTGTATTAGAATCAGATGCTCTGATCAAATATGAGTAAGTTGAATAGACTTAGAGGCACAATCGGTCAAGGTTTGATTGGATGAAAACCAGCTCATGCCCGGATGACATCTGAGCCGAAAGGATAATTTCTAAGGATCATTTGATGATTGCGAGTATTCACAGACACATTGAATCATTAGGCTCAAAATGGGAACGACAAGGGATGTCAATGAAGATTACTAGTCATATGGGATTTACCATAATGCAAGCAAGCAAGAATTTCAAAAGCAATAGGCTACAGAGGATTTTCGGAAGATCAAATAGCATTATGAAGTATTTTGCGAAACACATGAACAACTAGGGATGAACGAATCCCCGGTAAGTGTGAGGAATTATTCGTAGGTGTATTCATGCGGAAAAGGACCTACAAGGCAGTAGGCACAAAGGATTCTCCGAATATCGGAGAGTAATTCGAGGCATCTTGTAATAACAAGAGCAACTGGGAATGAATGTATGAACGGCAAGGATGTGTAGTTATCCACGGGGATTTATCGGTGGTAGGGAATCGCAAAAGCAATGAGCACAAGGGTCTCGGGAAAGCATCGAAGAGTGCTTCGGGATATCTTGAAATATCTAGGGATGATCGGCAATGAGTGGCTCTCCGGAATGAAGTCGTTACGAGAACCTAGAGTTAGAGGTAGCAAAATCTTTAACTCGAAAAGAAGAGAGATCAGAATCCAGAGTAAAGGAGAGGAATAAAAGATCCTAATCCCATCCATTTGCGATGTGGGCCCGTAAGCCACACAACATAGTTAGTAAAATAGTTTTCCAAAGAATAGACTCAACTTCGGCCAAGGAGTGGAAAGGGGCTTCCTATAGGCAGGTGGCTCTGATACCAACTTGTGACTCCCCCGACTCAATCGTGCACTAATCATACACGCAAATGCGCACGATCAAGATTAGAGACTCACAAGAAGATATCACAACACAATTCTAGACACAAATTAAAGTCAGGCAGCTTTATATTACAAGCTAGGTGTGGCACCCCGCTCAGAGGAACCGGAATGCCCCATACTCCAGCCCAGAGATCAAGTCTTCTGGAATATGGCACTGCTTGGCATAGAACAAATCAGCTCTTTATTACTAATAGTTGGAGTACAAGTGTTTGGGATATTACAAAGGGTTACATCGACACGGCGATACCACGCCTGCTAAGGTAGCTCTATACCAGCAGCAGAACAACTGGCAGCAGCGAAACAACTATGACGGTGATGAACTCCACTCTGCAGGGACTCTGGCTGGGACACATCCTAGCTCGCAACTCGAAATCCTCGGGCTATGTAAACATGGCAGCACCTGCAAACTGGCATGACACGCCAGGTGAGTACTTTGAATGTACTCGCAAGCTCACAACAAACAAGAGCATCAAAGCACAGCAACACCATAGCAAGTATGATTATATCAGATTCAAATGTTATTAAAAAGGGTGGAAGAAAATAATAACATACTATTGCTAAACTATCCACCAAGAGTCACCCTTGTTAAAGTCACAGAGACCACCTTGCTCTTGGCTACTCAGGTGGACCACTTACTCTTGTGACCAACTCATGGTCACCTCAAGAACATCTGACAATCATTCTCGAGATCGCCTACAAACATCACCAACAGCCTTCTGCAAAGCGGTCACCTCACCATACTGAGACGAGTTCTTCCATCATTATCATGCCATTCCATCACTGGTGTTGATCAGACAGTGTGACTCAGTATGAACTGTGTCCAATACCATGGACGCGGCTATTCAAATAGATTTACACTCTGCAGAGGTTGCGCACTTTACCCACACCATGGACCTTCGTCCAACAAAACCTGCCTAACCTGTGACTCTTCTACCGTACCACCGACACGTCCTTTCCGAGGTCATGCCCTGGGTGGCCCCTGTGTCACTTCTGACACCTGCCATCGTCGTGGCCATACAACCTGTCCCAAACAGGGACCTGAGCTCAATATCCAAACCGGGCTCACAAGATTATCGTCGTCTACCTGATCAGGGTAGCACGCACGCATAACCTCCCCTCTTTGGCGGTACCGATAAAAGAGCACAAGGTTAGACCAAGTCAAGGCCGTCCCATTCCGGTAGATGTGGCTGCACTGGAAAGCTCGGTTCAGTAGCACTTGATCAACGAATGAAGGAAGTAATCCCCAAGTGGCTTCTTTGCCATAACTGCTACTCCGGTATTATAGTGGTCTGGGTTACCACTAGTTAACTGGTAATCCAATGAACAGCATAATCAATCTACTGCTACTGATCCCGTAAACAAAATGCCGGACGGAATCACAAATTAATCATAGACGGTAATCTCTCTGTCCATCAGTGTCTTGGCATCATCATACTTGTAAGCGACTTGTCACTAAAAACCCAATCATCATCATGACAGCAACATATCTAAGAATTTCTCCAAGTGTTGCATGAATAAACCAATTATAAATAATTCAAATTTTAGCCTAATTAATTATTTAAAACATGACATTGCAATGCAATTATGCAGAGTTGTGGCTTGCCTTGCACCAAGGGAGTGTGGGAATACTACTAGTCTTCACCAACTAGTCAAAACCACTCAGAAAAATATTTTTGAACATATTTGTAAATATCACATGGAGCATTTTTCTTTGTCCAGAAATTCTAGACAGCAGAGAAAAATTCTAAAATTTACCCGCAAACAGAGGAGCTCGTAAGAAAAATAATGCAAAAAGAATGAACTCATTTGGACTTATGGTTTAAAAGTAATGAGCAGTCAAAGTTGAGTCAAAATTTCTGGATTTATTTGAATTTAAATAGAAAATCAGAAAACCCAGGAGCGGCCACGTCGAAGGTGTAAAGTGGGATTACGCTTCCACTTACGTACCACTTCGGGCGCGCGCTGGGTCGCTGACAGGTGGGGCCCAGCTGTCTGATTCGAACAGGGAGAGGGAGGGGACAGTGGGTAGCAGAACTCACCGGCGACGTTCGCCGGCGTGGAGGCGGCGGTGGCGCGGGGAGATGGTCAGGATCGATCGAGCAAGCGACGGTGAGCATGCATGTACCCGCAGCTCATCGGGACATGGCCGTACGGCGTCGGCCCCTTCCTCTCAGGCGACGATGAGCTTCAGGCGTCGGCGGATCCGGTGATTCCGGTGAGCATTCGAGCAGGGGAGGGGTTGGGGAGGAGCAGCAAAGCACGACGAGCACAGCGGTGGTCTCGGTTGGGGCTGGGGTAGACAGAGTCGAGCTGGAGAAGCAGGAGCAGAACGGCGGAGTACCTAGCCGGAGATGGAGAAGGAGAGCTCCCCGGTGCTGCTTCTGGGTGCGGGGCGACGATTGAGAGGTGGGGAGGGTGAGTGGTGAGGAGAGGGAGGGCTGGGGTGCGGCTTTTATAGCCGGAGATTGATACCCGCACTGGATGCCGCCGAGGAGAAAACACCGACGGGCCGCATTGAGCTGGCCGCCGCGCTGGCACCCGGGCCGCGTGGGGAGGTGACGGGAGAGGCTAGGAGCGACATGACAGGTCCTGAGCCATTAAGGGCATGCGGACACGGCGGCGACCGCGGCGCACTGTTCTGCCCGTGGGCGAACTTGGCCGTGTGCGGCGGCGAGCTTCGCCGGAGAAGATAGAGGATTCTGGAGGGGGTACGTCGGTTGTGGTGACGACGTCGGCACGACGGGACAAGATGGGGCAGCACGGGGCGGCCGGAGTGGCTGTGCCCAAGGCGCTCGGCGTGCAGAGCACGACTTTGGCTCGGGCAGACGCGTGGTCACCGCGTGTACTAGTGCACGTGGTGCGCTCTGGCTCGGCTGGTCATGTCCACACGGTTGTCCATCCAACCAATGACCCCCATGTGCCCTTGGTTTGACAAGAGGTGATCTGAACATTTGGCTAGGGCAAGAAGTTGGGGAAAAATAGCTAGGGTTTTGAGTGGGAAAACTTGTCACACTGAAATGTAGTAGGAAGGTGCCCATCCTGGGAAAATTTCAGGCCAAATGGACAAGTTTTGAACCTAGTTGCTTCACAACTACTTCTCTGGTCTAGAAACTTGTTGAGGATGATGCACTCACATGGATGGGCTTCTAGAGTTGAAACTTGGTATTTGTGTGTTATTTGGTGGTGTCAAGATGCTATAAAAATTTCATACTATTTGGACAAGTATAAATGGTACTTCCTTCACAATGCTCCCCACTGAACAGAAGCTTGGAAGAATTTTATAGAGAAATTGGCTGAATGAAATGGGCCAGAATTTGGTGGAGTGTGTTAATATGGATAGGACAATGCTCTGGATTTATTTCAGAATTTTTGGAGCAATATAAAATATAGTTGCTTCACAAACTGAAATTGTGACCAGGAACAAAGATTGGATGTTGTGCTCACCATGAGCATGGAATCTTGAATACTTTCACATATCCAAGGTTCACATGGTCCAAAGAATTTATGAGAATTTCCCTGGAATTTTTGAGGGGACAGAAATATAGGTTGCTTCACAACCTAGAGCTTAAAGGATTATTCCTTTAATAGAAAAGGAATATTAAATTGGAATAAAAATTAGGATTGGACAGGAATGGAAGTAACATGACTTGAGAGAGGTTTTTGGAGGCTTGAGTCACTTGGGAAAAAGGAAATTAGAAATATCCCCTTGTTTTAAGTCCATAGAGCCATTCAAAATAAAATCCAAACCAAATTCCAAAAAAAATAAATTCAAATGGGTTTTTGAAAAGAAAAGTTAGTAAAAACCAGGGTGTCACAAACCTACCCCCCTTAGGATAAATCTCGTCCATGAGATTTGGTTGCTCAGGGAACAAGTATGAATATTCTGATTTAAGGAAACCGGTTTTAATTCGGGCATCCTTTCCCTTTATATAATGTTCCCATTGAATCTCATATGACCTGAATGTCTTGCTTTGGGGTGGTTTGCTTTACTTTATCCAACATTCTGGCAGGTCTTCCCTCATATGTTCATTTTATGCTGATTTCAATTCCCTTATGTCCATTGGGTTAGCTGCTAGATTACCGTGACCGGAATATGTGATCTCTCACACGATTCCAAGAGTGGTTTCCGATGGACGTATCGTATCCAGCCCAATAGTATTCAATGGAGTTATGCACCAATTCCCTCGATAAACATTTAATCATTGCATCAGGTTGCAAGGTTGAGAATCACAATGCTTTTCGCGGCAGAGTCTGACTACTTGTAGGGAGTTTGAATCATCTGGACTGACTTGTTTGTCTCAACTCTGTACCGACGATTTGACTGTCTCTCGTCATGACCAATATGAGGTAGTAATACCTTATAGCAATAGCTTCTAGAGACTTGACTGATGAGGGTTCTGGCGAAGAAATCTTGTTCATGACAGGGTATCATATGTGAGAGCGCATGACCCGAGGCTGATGTTCAGTATTTCGAGTACTCATCCTTAACATGGGGTTCTTATAGAACAGAGTAGATCACTTGGGTGTATTTTACTGGTGGTTGACATGGAATCAGCCTGTCTTGGGTAGCCGCACCATGTTGTTCCTGTAGTAATCATCACACCCATATTGTAGGTCTTGTTCTTCGCTATGGTTCTCTCTCCTGAATCCTTTGTCGAAGAACTTGGCCACATATATATCCTTAACTCTTCATGTGACCATAGGTGCTATCAGGTGCAATATTCTGGCAAGATCTTTTAGGTGACAAGTTTACCATCTCACAAGCTTTAACCATATGATAATGACCATCCAAACCCTTGTATGAAATCGGCAAATAAATCAGTAGCCACCAGAACGGTCTTTACAACTCAGATCTGGGGCATTACTGAGATAACTCAATCATGGCTCAAGACGGTTGAAAAACAGCTCAGAGCATGAGACCATGTTGATAAGAATAATGTAGCAGTTCCCTAAGACGGCCGAAAAGCAGCTCAGAGCATGGGGTCACTGCTACAAAAACAAATTCAACAGCTGCCCGAGACGGCCGAAAAGTAGCTCAGAACACGGGACCGTTGTGTGACAAGAGAAATATAAAATGGGCATCCACCCCAGACGACTGAAAGCAGCTCAGAACACGGCCGTGGTGCCGTTACCAGAAAGCAATAAGCAAGGGTTCATCAGGATCATATACCAGGTTCACGGGTACCTTGATATCCACTGCCAAAATTGTTGCTCCAAACTGTCTTACTTCATCTCTTGTTCATCCTTGCAACACCTTGAAGTGTATACTAGTCTTTTTCCTCTTGCATGACCTATATAGGTGTTGGATCCTTACCTTCCTTTAGGAGTCTTGCTTGATCATGGTTACCTCTCGTACTAGTGACTCGTATGACCTGGGCAGCATACTCTCAATGTACATGGAAGTATGTGTAGCTGAACATCTTGTTCTCGAGGGGCTTGACTCTTGCGATGCACTGCCAACGCACTGTGTAATTGCTGGTACCAATGTTGCCGGCTGTTTGGTGATGTTGTACTGACGAAGGTTGAATAGCTTGGGTGAGAAGCCATCGAGAGTACCGTGCTGAAGAAGACTGGGTAGCTTATGCTTGAAGCTTCTGCCGGGATAGCGTGCTGAGGAAGGTTAGGTAGCGTACTTCAGACGCTTCCCCTCCAAGTTGCTTACTGGGGAAGATTCGGTGCCTTATGCCAGAAGTTTTCTGCGGTAGCTTACCGAAGAAGCCAAAGTAGCTTATGCCGGAAGCTATCCACATATCGTACTAAGGAAGATTTGAGGAGCCTTGCACCGTAAGCTTCTCTGATAGCGTGCGAAGGAAGACTGGGTTGCTTATACCCGAAGCTTCTCTCTGGGATATGTTAACCAAATGCCATATAGGTAATCTCACAACTCCTGTTGCCGATTACTTGTACAAAAAGGATTTGTCTGACTATCCATCTTGCTGAGTACTGGGTATATGGCACATCCTTGTTGGCTTCTGGGTATAACCTGTTTCCTGTTTACTCAAGCAGAACCAAACTTTGTATATGATCCATAACTTTAACCCTGTGGGTCTTGCACCCAAACTATCTTACTGCTGGTTGTAGTGGTTACCTATTGTGACGGACTTGATACTGATAACCAATCCAATATCTCATTTGCATTCAAACCAAATGTTCCCAATACCAGGCAGTCCATTAATAACTCGATAAGGTTCAGCTGAGCTCCCAAGTATCTGAAATCCTCATTAACTCTTTGAATCCATTGGGGGTTGATGAGCAACTTCCATAGGGAAAGTAAAGTGACACCGAGGAGCCAAATAAAAAGGCAAATAAAAGCTGCTCAATAAAATACACCAAGCTTACAAGAAAACCACACTTTATTGCTACTCAAGGCAATTTACAACACTCGGTACTACTACAACTTATGCGACATGAACCTCGTAGGTGCCTAGGTACTATGATCGGGAGACGGGTTACTGGAGAGCGACGGAGCTGGCGGAGCTAAAGCCATACCAAGCGCTCTCCGGGCACGGGTTGCATCTGTGGCTAGTTCAGCGATGAGGACGTATTCTGCAATCATGTAACGGGACATGTATGCTACAGCTGGGTCGTCGTCTGGACGAACTGGAGGAAATCTAACCCGTCTGGGAGTGATGGCCATAGTGGGATAGTAGTGGAAGGCACTATTCTCTTGCATCGCGCTCTCCGGATGACGAAGAACAGTGAGGCCTGCCAGAGCGGCAAGCTGAATGGCGCGCTCCGGTGTAGAGGCATAGCCACCATGAAGGCTATAGGTGCGCTACCCCATAGGTAGGGTGACTTGACATAATGACATTGGCGTGATACTCCAGCACCAGTCCGGCGAGCAAGGTACACTTGGTACCTTGGCTTCTCTCCACTGGGATAGAGAAGACGCCAAACATCATGAAGCAGGGATGCGAAACTGAGTGGTGGAGGAGCTGAGTCGTAGTTAATCGGAACGGATGCCATCTACAAAATCAACTCGTTAGTGAGCCAAATCTATATGCATGCTATGCGGCAAACAAATGCAACAACCAAATGCAACAATTCAAATGCATAACACAAGCAAGCTGGGCTCTATACTAGCGGTTTTCTAACGTCCGGGTTGGCTAGGGTGTCCTATAGCCAGACCTACTCTGATACCAAACCTTGTGGCACCCTGGCTCAGAGGAACCGGAATGCCCTGTATTCCAGCCCAGAGATCAAGTCTTCTGGAATACGGCACTGCTTGGCATAGAATAAATCAACTCTTTATTACTAATAGTTGGAGTACAAGTGTTTGGGATATTACAAAGGGTTACATCGACACGGCGATACCACGCCTACTAAGGTAGCTTCATACCAGTAGCAGAACAACTGACAGCAGCGAAACAACTATGACGGTGATGAACTCCACTCCGCAGGGACTCTGGCTGGGACACGTCCTAGCTCACAACTCGAAATCCTCGGGCTATGCAAACATGGCAGCACCTGCAAACTGGCATGACACGCCAGGTGAGTACTTTGAATGTACTCGCAAGCTCACAACAAACAAGAGCATCAAAGCACATCAACACCATAGCAAGTATGATTATATCAGATTCAAATGTTATTAAAAAGGGTGGAAGCAAATAATAACATACTATTGCTAAACTATCCACCAAAAGTCGCCCTTGTTAAAGTCACAGAGACCACCTTGCTCTTGGCTACTCAGGTGAACCACTTACTCTTGCGACCAACTCATGGTCACCTCAAGAACATCTGACGATCATTCTCGAGATCACCTACAAACATCACCAGCGGCCTTCTGCCAAGCGGTCACCTCACCATACTGAGACGAGTTCTTCCATCATTATCAAGTCATTCCATTATTGGTGTTGATCAGACAGTGTGACTTAGTACGAACTGTGTCCAATACCGTGGACGCGGCTATTCGAATAGATTTACACTCTGCAGAGGTTGCACACTTTACCCACACCATGGACCTTAGTCAAACAAAACCTGCCTAACCTGTGACTCTTCTACCGTACCACCGACACGTCCTCTCCGAGGTCATGCCCTGGGTGGCCCCTATGTCACTTCTGACACCTGCCACCGTCGTGGCCTTACAACCTGTCCCAAACGGGGACCTAAGCTCAATATCCAAACCGGGCTCACAAGATTATCATCGTCTACCTGATCAGGGTAGCACGCACGCATAACCTCCCCTCTTTGGCGGTACCGATAAAAGAGCACAAGGTTAGACCAAGTCAAGGCCGTCCCATTCCGGCAGATGTGGCTGCACTGGAAAGCTCGGTTCAGTGGCACTTGATCAACGAATGAAGGAAGTAATCCCCAAGTGGCTTCTTTGCCATAACTGCTACTCCGGTATTATAGTGGTCTGGGTTACCACTAGTTAACTGGTAATCCAATGAACAACATAATCAATCTACTGCTATTGATCCCATAAACAAAATGCCGGACGGAATCACAAATTAATCATAGACGGTAATCTCTAACAACTCAATCATCATCCTGACAGCAACATATCTAAGAATTTCTCCAAGTGTTGCATGAATAAACCAGTTATAAATAATTCAAATTTTAGCCTAATTAATTATTTAAAACATGACATTGCAATGCAATTATGCAAATGAGAGTTGTGGCTTGCCTTGCACCAAGGGAGTGTGGGAATAGTCCTAATCTTCACCAACTAGTCAAAACCACTCTGAAAAATATTTTTGAACATATTTGTAAATATCACATAGAGCATTTTTCTCTGTCCAGAAATTCTAGACAGCAGAGAAAAATACCAAAATTTACCAGCAAACAAAGGAGCTCATAAGAAAAATAATGCAAAAAGAATGAACTCATTTGGACTTATGGTTTAAAAGTAATGAGCTATCAAAATTGAGTCAAAATTTCTGGATTCATTTGAATTTAAACAGAAAATCAGAAAACCCAGGAGCGGCCACGTCGCAGGCGTAAAGTGGGATTACGCTTCCACTTACGTACCGCTTCGGGCGCGCGCTGGGTCGCTGACAGGTGAGGCCCAGCTGTCTGATTCGAACAGGGAGAGGGAGGGAACAAAGGGCGGCGGAACTCACCGGCGACGTTCGCCGGCGTGGAGGCGGTGGTGGCGCGGGGAGATGGTCGGGATGGATCGAGCAGGCGACGGCGAGCACGCCTGTACCCGCAGCTCGCCGGGAGATGGCCGGACTGCGTCGGCCCCTTCCTCTTAGGCGATGATGAGCTTCGGGTGTCGGTGGATCCGGTGATTCCGGCGAGCATTCGAGCAGGGGAGGGGTTGGGGAGGAGCAGCAGAGCACCACAAGCATAGCGGTGGTCTCGGTTGGGGCTGGGGTGGACGGTGTCAAGCTGGAGAAGCAGGAGCAGAACGGCGGAGCACCTTGCCGGAGATGGAGAAGGAGAGCTCCCCGGTGCTGCTTCTGGGTGTGGGGCGACGATTGAGAGGTGGGGAGGGCGAGTGGTGAGGAGAGGGAGTGCTGGGGTGCGGCTTTTATAGGAGGAGATCGATACCCGCACTAGATGCCACCGAGGAGAAAATGCTGGCGGGCCGCGTTGAGCTGGCCGCCGCGCTGGCACCCGGGCCGCGTGGGGAGGTGACGGGAGAGGCCAGGAGCGACAGGACGGGTCCTGAGCCATTAAGGGTGTGCGGACACGGCGGCGACCGCGACGCATTGTTCTGCCCATGGGCGAACTTGGCCGTGTGCGGCGGCGAGCTTCGCCGGAGAAGATAGAGGATTCCGGAGGGGGTACGTGGGTGGTGGCGACAACGTCGGCACGACAAGACAAGAAGGGGCAGCATGGGGCGACCGGAGTGGTCGTGTCCGAGGCGCTCGGTGTGCAGAGCACGACTTTGGCTCGGGCAGACACGTGGTCAACGCGTGCACTAGTGCACGTGGTGCGCTCTAGCTCGGCTGGTCATGTCCACATGGTAATCCATCCAACCAATGACCCCCATGTGCCCTTGGTTTGACAAGAGGTGATCTGAACATTTGGCTAGCTTCTAGACAAGTTTCTGGACAGAAACTTGGGCAAGAAGCTGGGGAAAAATAGCTAGGGTTTTGAGTGGGAAAACTTGTCACAATGAAATGTAGTAGGAAGGTGCCCATCCTGGGAAAATTTCAGGCCAAATGGACAAGTTTTGAACCTAGTTGCTTCACAACTGCTTCTCTAGTCCAGGAACTTGTTGAGGATGATTCACTCACATGGATGGGCTCCTGGAGTTGAAACTTGGTATTTGTGGGTTATTTGGTGGTGTCAAGATGCTATAAAAAATCCATACCATTTGGACAAGTATAAATGGTACTTCCTTCACAATGCTCCCCACTGAACAGAAGCTTGGGAGAATTTTATAGAGAAATTGGCAATGGGCTAGAATTTGGTGGAGTGTGTTAATATGGATAGGAGAATACCCTAGATTAATTTCAGAATTCGTGGAGCAATATAAAATATAGTTGCTTCACAAACTGAAATTGTGACCAGGAACAAAGATTGGATGATGTGCTCACCATGAGCATGGAATCTTGAATACTTTCACATATCCAAGGTACACATCGTCCAAAGAATTTATGAGAATTTTCCTGGAATTTTTGAGGGGACAGAAATATAGGTTGCTTCACAACCTAGAGCTTAAAGGATTATTCCTTTAATAGAAAAGGAATATTAAATTGGAATAAAAATTAGGATTGGACAGGAATGGAAGTAACATGACTTGAGAGAGGTTTTTGGAGGCTTGAGTCACTTGGGAAAAAGGAAAGTAGAAATATTCCCAAGTTTTAAGTCCATAGAGCCATTCAAAATAAAATCCAAACCAAATTCCAAAAAAATTTCAAATGGGTTTTTGAAAAGAAAAGTTGGTAAAAACCAGGGTGTCACACCAGGCCATGAAGGCTCGAATACATAAGTCAGTGGAAGCAACAATATTTTTGTACAGACATAACTAAACAAGTTTGCCTTAAGAAGGCTGAGCAAAACAACGACATCTAGATCGAAAAGGCGCAGGCCTCCTGCCTGGGAGCCTCCGAATTACTCCTGGTCGTCGGTCTCCACGTAGTAGTAGGCTCCGTCAGTTTAGTAGTAGTCGTCGGCGGGATCAGCTAGCTCCTAGGCTCCGTCATCTGATCGCAGCAACCGGGTAGAGGGGAAAAAGGTAGCAAAGCAACCGTGAGTACTCATCCAAAGTACTCGCAAGACTTACATTAGAACTATGCTAAGTATGCATCGGTATCAAAGGGAAGGGGCTGTATCAGTGGACCAAACTACAGAATGCCAGAGTAGAGGGGGAGGCCTGGCCTATCGAAGACTAGCATCTTGCAGCGTCTTGCAGCAACAGAAGAGAATAGAGTAACATAGCATATAGTAACAAATATATATTAGTAACGCCCAGAGATCCTTCCTCGACTACCCGGCGAGGAAGCGATCCCGGAGCCATCATATCAGTTTATTGAAACCAGTATCTAGTTCTAATTGTAGTAGATCGGGATACAACTCCGAGCGGCCGTTACCGTGGACACGGCTATTCGAATAGATTTAGTTCATGCCCGGCCTCGGCTGATCGACACACCGTAGTCCTACTTAGGCTCAACAGAGAGGCCAGCACGCCGGTCTAAATCCTAATTGCGAAGGGGTCATGGGCCAATCATCCTAAGCACTCCTGCGTGTTGCGAACGCGGCGTGGAGCAAACCCACCTCCTTATACAAGCGCAGGCGGTTACCGTCCAACTGGGCGCGCACCACTCCATTGCCGACGTCAGTGAGCTTTCGGAAGAATCGTACGACGCCGAGTGCCCATACTTATTCCCGTGTGATGGTCAGTGCGAAAAGGCCAGAGGCCTACTCAGATAATATATCCAAACCCATTAGTGTGTTGGGAGCTCGCGGTGACGATCAGTGCTCCTGTCGCCCCGTCTCGTGGTCTTACGACAAGGGCCAGGCCCATCCCTCTCCTGGGGCGGTCTCTGCCTGCCCGGTCGTGCCACGTCATTATTTCGCGGGTACCCTCCTGGTCAACCCGACTTATCAAGAGACTGTCGGGAACTCAGGTCCACCTCTACCGGGGTGGTACCGCCTGTCCCTTCAGTCCTGCAGTAACTGTTAAAGGTAACAGTGTGTCCTTACCATCAAGGTGAACTCAGGGGAATCGCCCTCGGTAGGTTCACACCTGAGGTAAAATGTCAAGGTGAACTTGGAGGAATCACCCTCGATGGGTTCATGCTTGAGGTGTTGCATGAAAGAGTCATCATCGGGAGTGGTGAGCGAGGAATCACCCTCGGTAGACCACACCTGATGTGCTACACTATAGAGATATCATCGGAAGTGGGACACGAGGCATCACCCTCGGCACTCGATAGTAGCTCTGCAGTCGTACAACTAAGGGGGGGGGCACTGGTGGTGTATTCGGTCTCCGTACATCGATCACACTGATCGAGTCACCGGTAGTAAAGCATGGAAACAAGTACAAGGGTGTGGGGCCACTGATGGATCACTAATCAGCCTATACTAAGCATTTAGGACAACAGGTAAAGTATCAACAATAGGTTACAAAATCAGGCTATGCATCAGAATAGGAGCTAGCGAATAACAGTAGCAAAATCTAATGCAAGCATGGGAGAGAAAGAATGGGCGATATAGGAATGATCAAGGGGGTTTTGTTTGCCTGGAAGCTCTGCTGGAAGTGGCTGAATGTCTGCGACGTAGTCGTACTCAGTGGCGTCAGCGTCGGTCTCGGGGTCTACCGGAGAGAAGAGGGGGGAAGAAACAGTAAATATAAAGCACACAGATGCAGCACAATGCATGACAAGGTGATATGTGATGCTAGGGGTGACCTAATGCAGTGCTAGGTGTGATAGACAGAGCGGTAAAATATCCGGGAATATTTTCCCGGCTCCAGGCATTTATCGGTCAGACGATCTGGAGGGGAAGGTTCCATGTTTGCTGTGTTGGGGGCATGTGGTAGGTATGTGGATGGAGTATTCAGATTCGTCTTATTTTTCTGATCATTTTTGATATATAAATTATTTTCATCCGAGTTATGGATTATTTTATATGATTTTCCAAAGTTTTAATCATTTTCTAAAATTCTCTGGAATTACTGTTAATTCAAAAATAGAACAGTAATTGCTATGGGTACCCAGGGAATGCACCTAGAGTGTTGCTTATCAGGCTGACAGGTGGGGTCATTGACTGAGTTGACCTAGTCAAAAGTTGACTGGTCAAAAGGTGAATAGTGCCGGGGTCCCACTTGTCATTTTCACTGGCTTTATGAGATTAAACATTTTTGTTTAATTAACAGTGGGGCCCCTCTATCATAGAATCATTAGACTAACTAGGCCCTAATTGATCTAACTAAATCCTAATTTGACCTAAACTAATAGGGCCGGTCGCACCAGGCAGTGGTCTAGCCGGCCACACACACACACTGCACCCGGCCATGGCTAGCAGCAGCAGCAGCCGGCGGCAGCAGCTAGCGTCAGCGCAGCAAGCAGCACAGTGGCAGAAGCAGCGTAGCAGCATGCAAGGAGCAGCAGCAGTGCACAGCGGGCAGCAGCAGCAGTACTAGCAGCAGCTGCAACGGGGGCAGGAAGCCGCTGCCGCAGCGGAGCAGCAGTAGGCCGCGGCGGGGCCACGCGCGGGCGGGGGCGAGGCGAGCTGCAGGAAGCAGCGACGTGCGGCGACGGCAGCAGGCAGTAGCACGCAGCAGCAAAAGGGAGCAGTAAGTAGCAGCAGAGAGCAGTAGTAAGGGAGTAGCAGGCACAAGTGTACACGGAAGCGGAGCTCAGGCCATGGTGAACAACGGCGTATATGGCACAGATTCGAGGGGAAAAGCGGGGGACGAACGCAGGGGCTCACCGAGAGGCACAAGAAGGCCGGTGTTTGCTTAGTAGCACAGAGAGACGGTGGATCAATGCGTCGAATGGCGCCGACTGGAGGCTGAAGACGGGCTCGATCCGGGCGCTGCCGTGGTGAGGAGCTCGTACCCGAGGACGTAGTTGACGTAGTCCACGGCGAGGGAGTTGTTGGACACCTCCTCAGGTGTCGGGAACGGCGATGGTTGTGGTGAAGAGCTCGGCCATGGCGACGGCTACGGCGGTGCGATGCGAAGATGAGAGCGAGCGAGGAGGAGGGGAAAGTGGGCACTAGGGTTTGACTGAGGGGGGTCGCGGGGAAGGTCTTGTAGGCGTCCAGGGGGTGTCGGATGGCCGCCACGCACGGCATGGCCGGCAGATGGCCGCCACGATCCCCCTGCCTCCCCTCTGTACAACACAGAGGTAGCGGAGAGGCCGGTGGTGGGCTTGGGCTGGCACTGTAGCAATGGGCTACAAGTGCACAGTAGTGCATTTTTCTTTATTCTTTTGTCTTTTTCTGATTTGGTATTTTCTCCACTGTTTTGCATTTAAAATAAATACCAATTGAATTTTGTTCAACATGAAACTGGTCACATAAATATTTGGCAATATTGTGAAGCTACCCAAAAAGTTTCAGAGCATTTGGAATTGTCTAAACATTTTTAGAAATTGGAAAGGTCAAGTATTTTGCTGCTGATCCACCTAAATAATTCCCAGGGGCATTTTGGGAATTTTAGGTGATGTTGTTTTCCTTAACATAATTACTTATGGATTATTTGCTAAATGATGAACTATTTTGTTTGCATGTTTGAAGATGTAAATATTTGACTTGCGATTCGAATTTGAGTTTGACTTTTATTTTTATCGAGTGGCAATTTGGCTTAGCAAACATGGTGACTTGGCATCATTAGGTTGGAATTACTATAGCATGATTATAGGGGTGTTACATGTCGCTTGCTCGGAATTGGCTGTAAAGCTCCAGCTTCTCATGTTCATGACCGCCAACTGCGCACTGAGACGCTCTGCAATGTCGACAAGCCGGTTGGTCAAGAGGGAGAGTGACTCTTTTAGCTCTGAGAATTTCTCCTCAGCGTAAGCTAGCAAGACCTTCTCGTTCTCCAGATCTGTCATCAAGATTCTCTCTCTGGCCTTGGCGGTGTCAAGGGACTCTTCCAAGCTGGAGAGCTTCATCTGTAGATCAGCCTTGGCGTCAGCAGCAGCTTGGACCTCTTTGTTCTTGGACCATAGCGAAGTTTGGAGCTCCACTAACGTGTGAGTTGCTTTCTGTGCTGACTCCTTGAGGGCAGAGATCTCCTTATTGCTGGCGGCAAGCTCTTCTTCAAATTTCTTCAATTGAGCTTCCAAGTTCGCCTAGGCGGCCTCGGCATTATCAGCAGCGTCGACGGCTTCCTGGAGCTTGCCGGCATGAACCAATGTTTGAGCTTCAATGGTCTCCTTGTGGGTCTGCTCCAGCTCCTGGGTCCACTTGGCGAGAACAACTTGGATTTCTTCATCCTTAGCACAGAGAGTGGCTGCCAATGCATTTTCCCTTGCGGCAAGATCTTCTTCCTGGCCATCAAGTTGAACTTTGAGCTGAGTTAGCTTGCTGTTGAGATATGCGGTTTTCTTGGCGGCTTCTTCTTGTGCCATCTCAGCCGCAGCCTTCTCTAGAATGAAAGCGTCTATTGCAGTGGCAAGCTCTGCTTCACGGTCCTTGATGCTTTGGACGCTCTCCTCAGACCACATGTGCGCTTCTTCAATCTTCTCCTTCAGTCTTTGCTCACCCATCTCCACAACAAGCTGCCATGTTTGGAGCTTCTCCCAGCACCTGCTGTAGTGCTCTTGCACATCTTTGAAGATTGGCAACATTGTCGTTGGCGGCGCGCACTTCTTCAGGGCTCCGGGACATGGGGACGACAACTTCATCATCCACGCTTTCTAGGCCATGATCTTCGGGGTTAGATTAGCCGGGGGCTTCAGATTCCTGTGGCTGGTTGAAGAGCATCAAGAAATTCCTTGTCGGAGGAGCATCAGGTGTTGATGGTTGGTCATTAGCAGCCGGCGCTGTGCTGTCGGCTGCTCCCATCTCAACATCCATGTCAGCGCTTGGCGCTCCTGGGGTAGAAGTGCCATCAGTGTCCTTGGCAGCCTCATCTGTGGCCACCTTGGCGGCATCCTCTGCAACAATCTTGTCGGCCTCTGTTGCAACGACTCTGGCGGCCTACTCCGCGGCAGTGTCGGCAGTTTCATTGGCAGCAACTCTGGCGGCCTCTTCTGCAGAATTCTTTGCAATTCCGTCCCCATCGACAAAGATATCCATATCTTTTGGCGGAGGTGGATCTGTGAAGATGGAAGGAAGGATAGAAATACAGTTCAAGAAGACAAAAAAAGAAAACTAGCAATGGAAGAGAAGCGCTGAAGGAAAGTTGATTACCTGTGTTGGTCCGTTGAGAGGAAACTATTTCCTCTCCGGCAACGTCCGTTGCCGTCACATGGTTGCCGGCAATGTCATTTGCAGGCACGTCCTCAGTGCGGACGGGCTCATCAGTGGAGATCCTTTCCGCCGAGCTGCAATCTGGAATGCTGGTTGTCAAGGGCGTCGCTAAAGGATCAGCTCCTTGGCGCTCATCTTCGTGACGCTCACTTTCCACTTCCTTGTCTGCTTCAGCAATGGGATCATCGGCAGTGGAGCTTGCCGACTGGCCTTGAGTGGTTTCCTCTCGCCGGGGGCTGGTCATAACAACATCCGGAGATGTTGTGCCTTGGTTAGTGCCCGTTGCCGGCTTGCCCTCCTTGGCAGTCTTTGCCTTCTTCTGAGGCCTGGGCTCCAAGGTTGCTTCATCCCTACAAGATCAAGACAAACAATAGTTAAATAATAGCAACAACAGCGGCAAGAAATCAAGGATGTATGAAGAATGATTGAAGTACTCACTCCTCTTCTTCGCGGTCGCTAAGATTGGATAGATCCCAATAAGCCTCGTTCTCAGCACCAGAAGTTGCAGAGGGTGGTGCTTTGGCACGCTTCGTTGATGAAGAAACTGGGGGCTGTGAGGCTCCCGCTTCTTCCACAGTTGATGGAGTCGGCTGCCGGGAAGATGGACGCCGAGACTGTTGCTGCTGAGAAGTTTGGCGCCGGGAAGTTTATCGTCAGGTAGCTTGCTGCCGGGGAACCCTGACAGTAGCTTCCGTGCCGACGAGCTCATCGCTTGCCGGTTCAGTGCGTGTCGCCTTCTTCCTGGCTGGCCTTTTCGAAGTTGTAGCCCTTGTTCGAGCAGGAGGAACAGGGGGCTCTTCCTCCTCTTCTTCCTCCTCCACATGCTTCTCGACATGTTCTTCTTCTCCTCCACGCTCTTCAGCATGTTCTTCTTCGGCCTCATGCTCTTCGGCGTGTTCTTCCTCCTCGGCATCACCAATGACTGCCTTGGAGCGTGTCGCTTTCTTCATTTCTTCTGCCCTCAGGGCAATGAAATCCAACTCATCATCCTTGGTGTGGTGGATCATGTCATTCTCCTCTCTGGTTGGCATTTCTGCCAAGTTGGTGAACCATGCATCCACCTTAGCCTTGTCAGGCACTTTCCAGTGACCCTCAACACCCTTGGCGTTGCATGCTGGCATCATTGCCAGAATGGAATCCCTAGCGTTGTTGTTGTACAGTGGGATCACTATTGCCGGCAAAGCGAATTGGAAGCCCTTGTTGAAGAGCTGGCAGATAAGCCAGTAGTGCTCCATCACCGTCAAGTTATTATGGAGACCTTGGTGCAGCCGCATCGTGTCGGCTAGATTTTTGTACTCCCAAGCTTGTCGGCCTCCTCTCTGGTGTAAGGGAGCGATCCGGCGGCGAAGGAAGTCTGCTCCAACCATTTCAATGGTCAGCCCGGCGCCTTTGATCATCAAGATTCTGTCCAGGGCAAGGCCGAGCTTGTTGTCGTTGGGGCCCACATCACTCCAGCGTTGGTTCCTTTGAATCTGCTCGGTTCTGGGAGCGCAGTAAGCCGGGAGGTTCTCCTGCTTGATCCAACACCATTCTACCCTCCATTCAGGCCACTTGATGTGAAGCTTGACGTCAAGATAGTGGTTCTTCAATCCTGTCCTTGGAATCCAAGAGACACTGCCGGAGAGGGCCTCACTTCTCTCAATCCAGGGAATGAAGAAGTGGCGGAAGAGAGGCACATTCGGCACGATTCCCACAAAGTTTTCGCAAAGATGAGCAAAAACAGACATGCAGGTGATGGCATTCGGAGCAAAATCCAGGAGTCTAAACCCATATGTGTTGGAGATATGCCCTAGAGGCAATCATGTATGATGATATTTCCTATGTGTTTATGAATAAAGATAGCCCTTGGGCATTATCAATGATGTGTATCAGCAAGTACATGACTTGTTTGTGAGACTATGCATTGTATGATGACTGTCCTAAAAGGTCCCTAGTCGAAAGGGTTGTGTGGACGCACAGCTGAATAGACTAGCATATGACACGGTGGATGGCCTGGTCTCACTGGCCATGGATCATTGGATGCTAACCGGATAATATGGACTCGGAAGGATCTGGTCAGATTCGACATAGTCGGATCCGAGTCCAGATAAGGTCCGAGTCGGATAGACCCAACTATGAGACGCAGCGATATGTCATCTGTGAGTCTCTAGTACAACATACATTCTATGTCCTAAGACCTGAGCTGGCGCATGTACTTGGGATGGTGACGGACCTGCTTTGGGCCGACCAAACACTACTCCGTAACTAGGTAGTTATAAAGGTAGGTTTCGGGCTTGTCTAGACCCATGCTGCGAGACATGGTTGAGCAAGATGGGATTTGCCCCTCCGATCAGGAGAGATATGCTCTGGGCCCCTCGTGTGATCCGACAAAGATAAGCATGGCCATGTGACAAGGATTATGAGATAATCCGGTTTGTGGTCGGCATCACTGGAACGAGAAATAGGCTGGGCTAGCACAAGGATGACAGACTCGCCTTGAGCTCGGCAACATATATTGTGTGGCAAAGGGAACAGAAGTGTGACAAGTTGTACAGGTTCGCCAACCGGCTACATTGTCTACTTGGTGGTTGGCACACCTTGTTAGAGGCCGCTACCAACCGAGCAGGTCGGAGGTGATCCGACCTGCGACCAAGCCGACTTGAACCTAAGGGGTTGCATGCTTAAGGTAAGGAACCTGTGAGGCCGGATCCGACTCCACGAGTCAGATATACTTGGACTCGAATCCAGGACGAACAAACTTTGGGCTTTATGATCCGTGCGAGGCCCAAGTGTTGAGCCCGCGACGGATGCCTATATATAGTGAAGGTGTGGTACGCTCATTTGGTTGATTGCTTCGGCGCCGTCACTAGGGCTTTGCATGTGTTGCAAGTAGCCACCTCCACTCGCTACCGGTTGTGTGATCAGACCTAGAAGTCCGCCGCACGACGTTCCTCCTACACGCACGGATACTGCTAGAGGTGGTGCACTTGCACCACTTTGGCGAACCTGTTCGTGGGATCAGATCGGCTATGTGGGAGATCGACGAGGTGGAGACGACTCCGGAGACGCGCTGCCTCAACTCTACTTCCGCTGCACGGCACTGCGCGTCCAGTGGTAACGATCTATGATCCATTCCTGTAGCATGTTCCTGGTTGTTTTGCGCAGAAGAAAATTTTAATTTGCAGTCGATGCACTCTACCGTAGAACCCAACAATGGTATCAGAGCCTCTGCTACAGGATTTGGATTCAGATCGGATGCATCTTTGATATGTGGAGGTGGCAGAGGAGATCTGTTATCGTTTATGAGATCGGCTATGTGCATGGTTGATGAGATCAATTGCACATGGGGATCGATGTGGCTATATTTTTTGTCAATCGGAATTGATGAGGTCGTGAGAAATCCTTCCCCTACCGGTTGGTTTCTGCCATCGGGGTTAAAAATGAAACGTAAATCCAAATTAGATTCGCGATGATCGATGAGATCGGTCGGATTAGAAAACGTTGGGACCGTCGTATGCATAGCACCGTATATTTCATACACGATCACTCAAACCGGTAGAATACGATTTTGTGCATAACTTTGTTTTGCATGTTTGATGTGAATAGTATGGCTCATGTGTATGTGATGCATGTGTGTAAATTATACATGGCCTACGCGTCATGATTTGTCAGCCGGCAGGAGCCAAAGTGTTGTCATTATAATGTATAACGACCTGCGTGTCAACTTGTGATTCTCTGTAAAATTCATTACTAGTTGTAGTAGTTGAAGGATAGAGATCAAGTTCATGGCTTGGTGTCCCAGCGTGACGAACAAGATGGAGTTCCTAGTTGGTCATCGGAGTCGGAGCCGACCCGGAAGAACGTCCATGAAGGAGCCATACTATTTCACAATATATGTTTATTTGTGATTGTTATGCTTCTTACTTTCTATGCATGTTGAAATGGTAGAAAGATCCCCCATTAATATCAAGCATGTTTGCCATTCCCGATGTTGCACCTTCGCATGTCAAGTACGTCTAGTAGTGGGCTCATAAAATTAGGGTGCTACTAGGTGTCCTCGAACTGAAGGGTTCGTGTTGGACACGAACATGCACTGCATCTGGTTAACTAGACAAGGCTATCAAAAAGGTTTTGGGCCTTGTGGCAAGGAAGGTTGGGAGCCGGGGTATAAGATACCTACCCGACCGACAGGAGTCGTATAGAGATACGATTAGCAAGGAGTTGCTTACTGGATAGGCATGTTGGCTAGTAGTGATGCTAAAGATCACAAGTCGTCTGCGCTAGTCGGATCCTGAATCACTGAGAGTTTGCGGAGGGATGCCGACTTCAGTGGGAGTATTTCTGTTTAGGCTTGAATTACTCTACATAAACACATTGCTTAGTGATTGCATATTTTTCTATTGTAGATCAATGGCACCACCTGCTCAACCCAACTTTGCATTGAAATCAATTCTGGAAAAGGATAAACTGAATGGAACAAATTTTACCACCTGGTATAGAAATTTGAGAATTGTTCTCAAGCACGATAAAAAGGAACAAGTTCTACAGGATCCATTTCCAGAGGAACCTGCTGATAATGCTAGTGCCACAACCAGGAATGCCTACTAGAAACTCATTGATGAATCAACGAAGATCAGCTGTCTGATGCTGGCTTGTATAGAGCCCGATTTGCAACAGCATTTCGAAAACCTTGAAGCTTACGATACGATCAAGTGTCTCAAGAGCATGTTTCAGACACAGGCTAGGACCGAAAGGTTCAACGTCTGGCGATCCTTGATGAATTGCAAGCTAAAGGAAGGTGATCCACTGAGCCCGCACGTGATCAAGATAATTGGATACGTGCAAGCTTTAGATCGGTTAGGCTTCCCGCTCTTGGATGAGCTGGCTACAGATGCAATTCTGGGTTCTCTTCCACCTAGCTATAGGACATTCATTTCAAACTATCATATGCACGGTATGGATAAGAAGCTCATTGAATTGCCTGGGATGCTCAAGGTGGCAAAGCAGGATATTAAGAAAGGCACGCATCAAGTGTTGATGGTGTAGAAGTCGGCTAAGTTCAAGAAGAGTTGGTCCAAGAAGAAGGCTAAGGCGAAGGGCACGGAGATGGTAACCTCCGCCGCTGAGCCGAAGTCTGGACCGGACTCGAAGACCATTTGCTATCATTGCAAGGAAACTGGTCACTGGAAGAGGAACTGTAGCAAGTGGCTCGCTGAGCATGGCAAGAAGGCCGGAAATGCTTCTTCAGGCAAAGGTACACTTGTTACATATGTTATAGACATTTACCTTACTGACATACCTAGTAGCTCTTGGTTATTTGATACCGGATCGGTTGTTCATATTTGCAACTCGATGCAGGGGCTGGTAAGAACTAGGCATGTGGCACGAGGGGAGATTGACATCAGGGTCGGCAACAAAGCAAGAGTTGCTGCGTTGGAGGTCGGCACGATGCAGCTCTAACTTCCTTCTGGATTTATTTTGGAATTGAATAATTGTTATTACATTCCTGCACTTAGTCGGAACATTATTTCTGCATCATGCTTGATGAGTC
The DNA here is from genome assembly GCA_039707655.1 of Elymus sibiricus. Taxonomy (NCBI): domain Eukaryota; kingdom Viridiplantae; phylum Streptophyta; class Magnoliopsida; order Poales; family Poaceae; genus Elymus; species Elymus sibiricus. The sequence goes on from CM077664.1 coordinate 164,184,305, forward strand.
AGGGTTATGAATTCAATTTAAAGGACAATGGTTGTTCGTTTTATTTGAATGGAATGTTCCACGGCTATGCACCCATTGTTGATGGGCTAATTATACTGAATCTAGAAACGGAACCAGTCGATAACGTGAATGTAAAGAGGCATAAGCCTAATGAGATAAATCCGACGTACTTCAAGCATTTTTTTTGACTATGTACTGCAAGGCAATAGCCTCACAGCTCTTTATTAAAGCTCCAAGAGTAGCAAAAAAACAAATAAGTACAAAGCAGAAAAGGAATACTTACAGAAACTACCAATGGGAGGGAGGTTATCCAAGATAGAAGGCTATCTCTATATTTACACTTGATCTTATGAGCTAGAAGAGAAAGATCATGTACAAAATTCCTTCTCCAGGACCTGAAGCTAGGTGTCTCATTTCTGAAAATCTTCCCATTCCTTTGTGTCCATATGTTCCAGGATGCAGTGAATACCACCTCAGAGAAGAAAGGTTTACCAAATTCCTTCCTGGCTGCAAAGGCCATCATGAAAGTTGACTGATTGGGTTGTGCAATCCAGGATATCCCAAGATAGTTCCAAACACGCTGGCAGAAATTGCAAGTGAAGAACAGATGGATTTTGTCCTCATGTGTGAGTGATTGGCATAGAACGCAAGTGTCATCCTGAATGTTCCAGTGCCTTCTTTGCATCATATCCCTTGTGTTAAGCCGATCCACCAATAACAACCAGCCAAAAACTTTCACCTTAAGAGTGCAGGAGCATTTCCAGATCCATTTAAAGATAGGATCAGCCACCAGATGAGAGTAAGTCTCCATAGCGTGCCACCTCCAAATAATAAATCTCAGACTGGAATTCCCCAGATTTGGTTAGCCACCTCCAAATGTCCTTACCATGAGGGTCTAGGTGATTAGGGGTAGCAAAGATTGAAGCTAGGATAGCTCCTGGTAGGCTTCCGATGATAAAGGTAAGTGAAGATTTTCAACCAAGGTTGGCAGCTCTAAGGACTCCTTGACAGTGATCACATCATCAATAACAAAAGAGTGCATCCGAGGAAAATGTTCTTTAAAAGGAGTGGATCTGCCATCTAACTGCCATCGATCAAGCCAAAAAACCACAGTATCTCCCACGTGCACTTGTGGGAGAGCCAATTTGCAAAATTTATCATATAGCTTGAGCACGTCCCGCCACCAAAAGGATCCACAACTCTGAGTGGCTTGTGGTGCCGAGGAGGCATAGTATGAGTCCCATATGAGGTCTATCCAAGGCACATCCATTTTGTTAAAAAACTTGAATAGATGCTTAAGCATGAGTGCTTCATTTTGTATGCGCAAATTGATCACTCCAAGACCTCCAAACTTCTTTGGTCTGCATACCAAGTCCCATGCAGCCAATGACTGGCGTGGAGTGTCCGAGTTACCTCTCCAAAGGCACTGACATTCAATTATCTCAATTTGTTTAAGAATGCCTTGAGGTATTAAGAGCGAGCAGAGGAAGTATATGCGCATGGAGGTGAGCACTGATTGTAACAACTGCAAACAACTCCCTTGGTTTAAGAAACACAAGGATGCAGACAGCTGCTACTTGTGAGCTGTGTTGGTAATTCCTTGAAGAGGAAGGGAGATGCAGTACAGTAGAGATAAGTATTTCCCTCAGTTATGAAACCAAGGTTATCAATCCAGTAGGAGAATCACGCAACACCTCGTTAGCAGTACCTGCACACAAAACAACAAATCCTTGCACCCAACGCAAACAAGGGGTTGTCAATCCCTCGGCGGTTAAATGCAAGATTAAATTGTATGGTGATAGATAGATAGATAGAACTAAAATATAAAATAAAATAAATAAAGTAAAAGTGCAGCAAGGTATTTTTAGGATTTTTAATATATGATAGAAGTAAACCCCGGGGCCATAGTTTTCACTAGAGGCTTCTCTCATGAAAATAGCATACGGTGGGTAAATAAATTACTGTTGGGCAATTGATAGAAAAGCAAATAATCATGACGATATCCAAGGCAATGATCATGTATATAGGCATCACGTCCGAGACAAGTAGACCGACTCCTGCCTGCATCTACTACTATTACTCCACACATCGACCGCTATCCAGCATGCATCTAGTGTATTAAGTCCATAAAGAACGGAGTAACGCCTTAAGCAAGATGACATGATGTAGACAAAGTAAACTCACGTATGAATAAACCCCATCTTTTTACCCTTTATAGAAACGATACATACATGTCATGTCCCTTTCTATCACTGGGATTGAGCACTGCAAGATCGAACCCATTACAAAGCACCTCTCCCATTGCAAGATAAATCAATCTAGTTGGCCAAACCAAATCAATAGATCGGAGAGAAATACGAAGCTATAATAATCATGCATAAAAGAGTTCAGAGAAGACTCAAATAATATTCATGGATAATCTGATCATATACTCACAATTCATCGGATCCCAACAAACACACCGCAAAAAGTGATTACATCGGATAGAACTCCAAGAACATCGAGGAGAACATTGTATTGAAGATCAAAAAGAGAGAAGAAGCCATCTAGCTACTAACTATGGACCTGAAGGTCTGCGGTAAACTACTCACGCATCATCAGAAGGGCAGCAAGGTTGATGTAGAGCCCCTCCGTGATCGATTCCCCCTCCGGCGGAGTACCGGTAAAGGCCTCAAGATGGGATCTCTCGAGAACAGAAGCTTGCGGCGGCGGAAAAAGTATTTCGTGGACTCCTCTGTTGGTTTCCCAATTTTAGAGAATTTATAGTGGAGGAATTAGGTCAAACAGAGCTGTGTGGGCCCCACGAGCCACCAGGGCGCCCCCCTGGGGCGTGCCGTGGTGCCTCGTGGGCCACTGCTTCATCTTCTGGCCCTCTCCCGAAGCTTCCAGCACTTGTTATTGTCGGGCCCATGGAACCCGGGGTGTCTAGGCCCGTCTGCCTTTGGCCCAGGGCGCAACGCCTGGCGTGGGCCTAGCTGGGCATCATCACCAAGCACCTCACCAGGGCTCCTCATGAGGCCTTGGCCTCCCGAGGCCCCCTCCTCAGGGAGAGGGCGAGTGAGGCTCTGCACCTCCACCAGCGGCCTCGCGAGGTCCTCTCGCGAGGCGACCTCCTGAGGTGGCCTCCCGAGGCCCCCTCCCGAGGACGCACGAGACGAAGGCCGTTCAGCGGAGCCGCGCGGTCTGCGGCCCATCACGTGGGTGACGCGCGCGGCGACCAGCGGCGACAGAGGCCGCGCCAGCAGGCGCGGATGAAGATGCTTTCCTCTTTTGTGTTAAGGGAGCAGGGCCAGATACCTACTCCCCAAAGCGACCCCAAAGGTTGCCCGATCGGCGAAGGAAGACCAAGACGGCGGGTGCGCAGGGCGGAGGTCATCACCGAGCCCACCGGCGCATCATGGATCACGCTTTGGCAGGCGAAGACTGCCTTTATTCAGGATAGCCTGAGCGCCTGTCTCCTTTCAAAACCCACCAAGTGTGGCAGCCCTTCCCGCCTAAGTTTCAAGGGGGAAGAGGACCGATGCGGGTATAAGGGGGGCAGAGCTGCCATTGTAGGAGAGAGGGATTCCGGTTCCCATCGCCCTCGACCTTGTACTCTCTCTCTCGCACCAGAGCAATACCAACCAAGCAGGAGTAGGGTCTTACACCGCAAGGTGGCCCGAACCTGGGTAAACCGCTGAGTCCACGGTCCATCACTCGCTAGCGCGCTCTCTCCATAGCCTCTCCGTCGCTTAGCCATGGTTGGAGACGAATTGGTAGAACGAGCTCACCCCAGTGTTTGAACCTTTGGGTACCCGGAGCCCAACTTCCGACATTTGGTGCGCCAGGTAGGGGTGCACTACTGTTCTTCCGCTCCGCCCTCTGCTCCACCAACCCCATGGCCGACGTACGTCACGAGCGCGCCGAGCGCAGGGCTGGCCGCGTGGCTCAGACGGAGCTAGTGACCCGCGGCAATCACCGCCGCCCTGAAGCCGAGGCTGCTACCACCACCGACCCCGCTGCCCGCGAGCAGCAGGACTCCTCCCTGCACCCCTCCGTGCAGGCGAACGGCCACACTGCCACTGCCTCCTCCCTCGCCTGCCGCGGGCCGCTGAACCCGCAAGCCGCGCTGCTCATGGCGCGCGAGCTACTCCGTTACCGTCCAGCTGACGCCGGCTACGACGCCTGGCTAGGTCGCATTGCCGAGCTCATCAACGCCGCCGGGGACGCTCCGGCGCCTTCCCACTCGCTTCGCCCTCCGCCGTCTCGCACTCGGGACCTGGCGCATGGCGCTCCCCCGCCGCCTCCTTTGCGCGACGAGCACGGCGGGCCTCGGCGCGGCACGTGGGCTCGCAAGCCGACCCGCGGCGCGTCCTCGCCGGACCGAGACGAGGCCAGCTGCCAGATCATTCGCCACGCACCCCCTTATGCGCGTGTGCTCCTCCAGTGGCAGCCCCGGCACCAGGACCAGGCCGTTCAAGACGTCGCGGCGGCTGGGCGTCAAAACCGCGCCGCCCTCGCTGGCGGCGTCCCCTCAAGCGGCATGGGCTGCCGCGCCTTCACTCGCGAGCTGCGTCGCGTGGTCTGGCCTGTGAAGTTCAACCCTGAGCTGCCTCCGCGCTACGACGACACCCCCAACCCCGCAGAGTTCCTTCAGCTCTATGCGCTGAGCGTCGAGGCGGTGAACGGTGACGACAAGGTCATGGCAACCTGGTTCCCCATGGCCCTCAAGGACGGCCCGCGCTCCTGGCTCATGAACCTCCCCGAGGCGTCCATCTCCTCATGGGCCGAGCTCTGCAGCCAGTTTGTCACCAACTTCAAGGGCTCACAAGACCGTTCCCTCACCATCAACGACCTGCGGCGTGTGCGGCAGCGCCCGGACGAGACCCTCCGCAGGTACATCCAGCGCTTCAACCAGGTGCGCAACAAGATCCCGCGTGCCTCCGACGCGGCCGTCATCTCTGCATTCTCCGCCCGCGTCATGGACGTCAAGATGCGCGAGAAGCTTGCCATCAACGGTGAGCTCGACTCCGTGGTAGAGCTGCTCGATATCGCCAACAAGTGCGCCAAGGCTGAGGAAGGCCGCCTCTTCATCCACAACGACCCCGACGCGGCGCTCGACGCCGCCAAGGCTAAGAGCAAGGACGTCAAGAGCAAGGGCCCGGCTGTGCTCGCGGTGGAGCCCGAGCAGAAGCGCGGCCGTGACCGCGACGAGCCCGGAAAGGACAGTCAGCCGCTCTGCGCCTTCCACAACGTGCGCTCCCACATCACCGAAGACTGTCAGGAGCTCAAGCTGCTCCGCAACGAGCGCCAAAGCCACCGAGACGACCGCAATGGCCGCGGCGTCGGCCGTGGAGGTGGCTGCGGCAGCAACCGTTGGGACAGCCGTGACGGCAGCGGCAACTTCCGCCAGGGTTGGCGCGACCAGCCTCGTGAGGCCGTCTGGCATGACTAGCCTCATGAGGCAGACCCTCAGGGTAATGCCGCTCTTCCGCCGCTGCCGCCGCCACCCCGGAGGAATGACGTCAACCGGCCTGATGAGGGCGTTGGGGGCTACTAGGAGCCTCGCGTGGTCGCCTGCATCCTTGGCGGGTCCCAAGCCCCCGCGTCCATCCGCCACTTCAAGCAGCTCTCTCGTGAGGTCTATGCCACCATCCCAAGGCCCGAGGCCGCGCGACCCCTCAAGTGGTCGTAGTACGCCATCACCTTCGACTCCAAGGACCACCCCAAATCCATGGCCTCCGCAGGCGCGCTCCCCATGCTGTGCACCCCCACCATCAGCAACGTTGAGGTCACTAAGACCCTCATCGACGGGGGCGCCGGCCTCAACGTTATCTCCATCAATACCTTCGAGACGCTCCAGGTGCCCTACGACCAGCTGATGCCGACCAAGCCCTTCTCCGGAGTGACCGATGGCTCCACCATCCCTCTGGGGCAAGTGCGACTCCCCGTCACCTTCGGCACCCGCAAGAACTACTACACCGAGCTCATCGACTTCGACGTCGCTCACATCGGCCAGCCTTACAACGCCATCTTGGGCTACCCAGCTCTCACCAAGTTCATGGCGGCCACCCATCACGCCTACAACGTCCTCAAGATGCCCAACTGCAGTGGCATCATCACCGTCACCTGTGACAAGAAGGACGCGGCCAGCACCCTCGAGCGTGCCTACAAGGCCGCCGCGGTCGCGCACCCAGACAACGAGGACGCGGCCGAGCCTCCTGAGGCCGCGCCCGCGAAGAAGAAGCAGCTGTTCTCTCAGGACCGCGCCGAGACGAAGAAGGTGTCGGTGGACGGCAGCGGCTCCGGCCCTGCCTTCACCATCGGCATAGGCCTCCCTCCTGCATAGGAAAGTGCGCTCATCACCTTCCTTCAGGCAAACTCGGATGTTTCGCCTGGAAAGCATCTGACTTGTCCGGTGTGCCGAGGAAGGTGATCGAGCACCACTTAGCGGTGTGTCCCAATGCACGCCCCGTCAAGCATAAAGCACGGCGTCAGACGCCAGAGAAGCAAGATTTCATCGTTAAGGAAGTTCAGAAACTCCAGGAAGCTGGGGTCATTCGCGAGGTGCGCCATCCCGAATGGCTCGCCAACCCAGTCGTCGTTCCCAAGAAGGGCAACAAGGAGCGCATGTGCGTTGAATTCACCAGCCTCAACAAGTTCTGCCCTCAAGATCCATTTCCGCTGCCCCGCATCGACCAGATCATGGATTCCACCGCTGGGTGCGATTTGCTATGCTTCCTGGATGCCTTCTCAGGCTATCATCAGATCAAGATGGCGGCCGAAGATGTGGAGAGGACGGCCTTCATCACACCCTGCGGCATATATTGTTACGTTTGCATGCCCTTCGGTATAAGGAGCGCGAGCACCACCTTCCAGCGGCTAATGCGCATCACGCTGGGGCCTCGGATGGGGAGGAACGCGGAGGCCTACATCGACGACATCGTAGTCAAGTCTCGTGAGGCTAGATCCCTCATCGCGGACCTCCAGGAAACATTTGCCAACCTGCGCAAAGTCAATCTCAAGCTCAACCCGGAGAAGTGCGTCTTCGGAGTCCCCTCCGGCAAGCTCCTCGGCTTCCTAATCTCGCACCGTGGCATCGAGGCCAACCCAGAGAAGATCAAGGCCATCGAGAAAATGCGTCCTCTCCGGACCCTCAAGGAAATGCAGCGCTTGGCAGGATGTATGGCCTCCTTGGGGCGTTTCATCTCCAAGTTTGGCGAGCGAGCCCTGCCCTTCTTCAAGCTCCTAAAGAGGTCCGGCTCCTTCAAATGGACTCCTGAGGCAGACGCCGCCTTCAAAGCCCTCAAGAGGTACCTCACGAGCCCGCCCATCATTGTCGCGCCCCGTTCTCGTGAGCCCTTGCTTCTGTACTTGGCGGCCACTCCCCAGACGGCCAGCGCGGCGCTGGTCGCGGTGCGGGAGGAGCGCGTCTGTACTCAGGAAAAGCCCTCCGCGTCCCTTCGGGCTCATGAGCCCGCTGAGCCTCATAAGGCTACCGATCCTCGTGAGCCTTCCGAGCCTCGCGAGCCTCCTGAGCCTCGTGAGGCCACCGATCCTCATGAGCCTTCCGAGCCTCGCGAGCCTCCTGAGCCTTGCAGAATCCCGTGTCTTCCAAGCCTCGCGAGGCGCCTGAAGAGCAAGCTGCCATAGCAACTACGCGCCTCGTCGAGCACCCCGTGTACTTCGTCAGCACCGTGCTAAGGGACGCGCGCGAGCGCTACCCCATGCAGCAGAAGCTCCTCCTCGCGCTCCTCGTCGCCTCCAGGAAGCTGTGCCACTACTTCCAGGGTCACCCCATCAAGGTCATTTCTTCCTACCCCATGGAGCAAGTTCTGCGCAGCCCCAACACCGCCGGCCACGTCGCCAAATGGAACATCGAGCTGCAAGCCTTCCAGATGGAATTCTCCACCACCAGAGTCATCAAGGGCACGGCCCTGGCCGACTTCGTGGCCGAATGGACGGACACATACGAGGAGGAGCCTCGCGAGGCCCAGTCCCTCCTGCCTGGGGACGAGGCGCCTGGCGGCTGGACCATGCACTTCGACGGCACCTTCTCCCGACAGGGCGCGGGGGCTGGGGTCATGCTCACCTCGCCGACAGGGGATAGGCTCTACTACGCCGTACAACTCTGTTCAGGCACACCGACAAGGTCTCCAACAACATCGCAGAGTATGAGGGCCTCATCGCTGGCCTCAAGGCTGCGTTCGCCCTGGGCATCAAGCGTCTGACCATCAAGGGCGATTCGCAACTCCTCGTCAACTTCTCCAACAAAAGCTACAAGCCCAAGGACGAGCACATGGCCGCCTACCTGGAAGAGGTACGTAAACTTGAGAAGCGTTTTCTTGGCTTGGAGCTACAGCACGTCCCCCGCAGTGGCAACAAAGAAGCCGACGACATCGCCAAACGAGCATCTCGCCGCGAGCCTCAGAGCCCCTGCGTCTTCAAGGAAAGGCTCCTCAAGCCATCAGCCGCGCCTCCTGCCGCGAGCACGGCGCTCCTTCGCGAAGAACTACCGCCTGCGCCACCCATGGGCGTGCCAGACTGCGACCCGGCTTTTGGAGCCCGCCTGCTACTTCACTGGAGCCTCAAGAAGACAGCTGGGCCGCGGAGTTCAAGGCTTATTTGCTTCGCGGCACCCTTTCGGAGAAAGACTCAGAGGCAGAGCGCGTGGCCCGGCAGGCCGCCGCTTACTGCCTGCAAGATGGTGAGCTGTACCGCAGGCGCCCAAATGGCGTCTCGCTGCGGTGCATCTCTGAAGAGCAAGGGAGCGAGTTGCTAGCTGATATCCATGGAGGGGACTGCGGCCACCACTCCTCGTCACACACCCTTGTCGGCAAGGTTTTCTGTAGCGGCTTCTACTGGCCCACTGCGCTGCGTGATGCTACCGCGCAGGTCCAAGCCTACGAGGCCTGCCAATTCCTTGCCAAGCAGATCCACCAGCCGGCGCAAGGCCTCTAGACGATTCCCCTCTCATGACCCTTCGCGGTCTGGGGGCTGGATATCCTGGGGCCCTTCCCTCGCGCGGCTGGCAGTTACCGCTATCTCTACGTCACCATCGACAAGTTCATCAAGTGGGCAGAAGTCGAGCTGGTGCGCACCATCCCGGCAGGCTCCGCCATCAAGTTTATCAAGGGCCTCGTGAGCCGCTTTGGGGTTCCCAACCGCATCATCATTGACAATGGCTCCCAGTTCACAAGCGCCTCTTCAAGTCCTACTGCGCCAGCCTTGGTACGCAGATCTGCTACGCCTCAATGGCACACCCACAAAGCAATGGTCAGGCCGAGCGTGCCAACGCCGAGGTCCTCAAGGGCCTCAAAACAAGGAGCTTCAAGAAGAAACTCGAGGCTTGCGGCAAGGGCTGGCTCGACGAGCTACAGTCCGTGCTGTGGTCCATCCACACGACAGCAAGCAAGCCTACCGGCGAGACACCCTTCTTCCTCGTCTACGGCGCTGAGGCGGTCCTCCCATTGGAGCTTAAGCACGGCTCCCCGCGAGTCCTTGCCTTCGACGAGGCGTGTCAGGAGGGCTCGCGCGAGATCGATCTGCTACTCCTCGAGGAGGGCCGCCGTCAGGCCGCCCTTCGTGCTGCGAGGTACCAGCAGGCCCTGCGTCGCTACCACAGCCGCATCATCCGCCCTCGTACTCTCGAGGTCGGCGACCTCGTCCTACGCAGAATCCTCTCCAGAGAGGGGCTTCACAAACTCTCGCCTATGTGGCAAGGCCCATTCAGGGTTACTCATGTCTCCAGGCCCGGCTCAGCCCGGCTGGAGACGGAGGACGGAGTTCCTGTGCCTAACGCCTGGAACATCCAACACCTCTGCAAGTTCTACCCGTGACCCTCACGCGTACGAACGAAATGGGGCTGTACACGCCCCGGAGCCTCTCATTGCGTTCGCCTGATGGGCCCGTGAGAGCTCCCGCCCACGCCCAAGTGGAAGCCCCATGCTCCGCGCTGGCAGAACGGTCGACCCGCGACCATACCCACACCCTTGTGGAAGCCCCATGCTCTGCGCTGGCACAACAATCAACTGAGGGCGCCCCACGGGTTGCACCAACCTCAAGCTGACCCGTGCCGGACACGGCAACACTCTTTTTCTCATTTCGATGTGTAACTAGGGGCGCCCCACGGGTTGCACCAACCTCAAGCTGACCCGTGCCGGACACGGAAGCCGCATCTAGTTCTAGCTATGTAATGGGTTGCTATCTTACTTCAGTAAAGTTCGGTTTCTTACATGCCGTTTCGTTTTGTTCTTGGCTCGCGAGCCTCGCGCGCTCACGACGTCCCTCATGAGCCTCTCACGAGTGGGGGCTGGACACGGTGTCTGTGCTCGGGTCAGTCCCAGCAGCGCTGAAATACCCAAGCAACCGGGCTCTTCCTCACGGGTCTGCTCCCGTGCACGCCACCCCACCAAGGTCCTTGGTGTCTTGTCTCCTCGCGTAATGATCATGAGCGAATCGACGAGCGTGCGCTGCTCCCCTGCCAATAAGTGCTCTGCATGCAGTCATCTCAGGAGCAGGTTCCCGGAAAGGCCTCGCGAGGATGCCTCGCGGGGTGGCCCTCCTCAAGGCCTCAGGAACCCAGCTGGCCCTGCCTCGGGAGCTAACCCTCGGCGGCCGTCTCTGCAAGGGATTTCGCGAGCGGAGCCCTCACGAGGCGTACCCTACAAGAGATGGCCCACCGAACACTTCCTTGTGCAGAGCTAAGTCTCCTGCCTCGCGAGCCGCTCTCGCCGCCTCTTAAGCCTTCCCTTCCGGCGGCCTCAGGAGCGCCAGTTTTCCTCTTGGCGCAAGCCGCTTGCGCGTCGAAGGGGGGCTCTCCGAGCATCGCGCCACAGGAGCCCTCACTGGCTCCCGGTGCCCCTCGCCTCCTGGCCTTGTCCAGGCATCGCGACCTGACATACCAGCGACGGCCGAGGCCCGTTCGGGGGCTGGGTCCTGACAACATAGAGCATCATGGCAATCAAAAATAGCAAAACAGGCCTCAAGAGAAAGCCTCACGAGGGCACGAGCGTTCATTACAGCAAATCATAAAGTATTTAAGCACCAAGGCATCGTCTTCATGCCCCCATGGGGCCACATGGGTCTAGTGCAGGGTAACGAAGGGAAAAGGACCCTAGGAACTCGTGCCATCATCATCGTCGCTGGCGCCGTCGTCGCTGCGAGAGCTCTCGCCGCTGCCGCAGGAGTACTTCCCAAGCAACGCGTCCACGTGGCCTTCTACTGCCTTTGCGAGGCTGTCGCGAAGCTCCTCGGGGACCAGGGCTATCAACTTGTCAAAGTCAAAGTTGGGATCGGCGTGAAGGAGGTGGCTGAAGACGCGAGTCGCCGCCAGGAAGAAGAGGCCGCAGCACTCCTCCTCCAAGATACGATCCACCGCCTTGGCCCCGTCCTCAAGCTGTTCCACGAGCTTGGTGGAGAAGTAGACGTAGTTGGCGTCGCGGGACTCGCGGAGGGCCCCAAGCCTTCCCTGGAAGATGGAGTTCAGGGCGTCGCGGGCACGGAGCTAGAGGGAGTGAAGCGTCTTGACACGTTCGCGCTGCTGCTCCTGTTCCCGGTCCGCGCCGCTGGAGCTGGGCTGCGGCGCAGCCCCCAGGCGGGTCTCCGCCTCAGCGAGTGCCGCCTTGAGATCAGTGATCTCCCGCCAGAATCGCTCGCGTTCCGTCTCGAAGGCGACCCTCTGCTGCGACAGCGTCTTACCGTGCTCTTCGGCAAGCGCCAGGCGCGCCTCCGCTACCTTCGCGTCAGCATCCTCCTGAACCTTCTTCTCCTTGGCCTCCAGCTGGGCATTGGCCTCGGTAACACGCTTCGTGTGGGCCTCCTGGGCATCGGCCAGCTGGCGTCCCAGCAGCTCCAGGCGCTCCTTCTCCGTGGCCTGCTCGGTCGCCGTCCTCTCGAGGCTCTCCGTGCGAGTCTCGAGGCCCGCTTCGCGGGCCGCAACCTCCTTCTCGTGGGTGGCGAGAGCGCCTTCCCGCGCGAGGAGCGACTGCGCCTGCTCGGTGCGCTGGTCCTGGAGCTCCTTCAGGCGGGCCTCCGCCTCTTCGCGGCGCGCGACGGCCGCTTCGGCCTCCTGAAGGGCTCTCGCACGGACCCCCTCCGCTTCGGCGACGTCCTTCTCGCCCTGTGCGCGAGCGCGTTCGCTCTGGCGCCGGGCCGTTTCGACGGCGACGCTGAGCCGGTGCCACCCGTCAGCAAACTTCAAGCGCTCCTCGCCAAGGCGCGTCTCCGCGTCCTGGAAATCCGTCCCGAGCCGAGCAAGCGCGGCCTTGGCGTCGCGCAAGCCTTCGGGTCGGAGTAGGGTGTGGCCGCCCACAAGGGCCAAATGCCAGTCCGGATCGGTCCCTCTGGCACTCTCCGCCGCCGTGGCAAGGGAGGACTCGGTGCCGCTCGCCTGGAGCAATGGGTTCGCCAGGCTACCCCCATGTTTGACTGCGGCGGCACGCTATGGGGGCTCTCCATGCCTCGACGGCGTGCCCCACGGCTCCTCCCCCCACGCTCAGGGAGGCTCTCAGCGGGGGGTGGGTGTTCCGACCCCCCTGTCACCGCTCCTTTCCTCGCGGCGGGGTCAAGGGGGAGGGCGTCCCCGCCTCCAGAGCCTGCCTCCCGAGGCTCCTCCGTCTCGGCTTCACGAGGCACACCCGCACGCGACTCAGGAGGAACGACCGTCTCCTCCCCGACCTCCATGCGCCCTGCCTCATCGTCGGGACGGCGGGTGGCCCCTCCATGCGCCCCAGCACCCGTGGCGGGTACGGACGCCCCCTGCGGGCCGGGGGTCCCCTTCGCCTTCATCATCGTCTTCTTCTTCTTCTTCTTCTTCTGATCCACGGCAGACTTCCTGCGCGAATGGTGGCTCAGCTCCGAGCCCGGACGAGGAGCAAGGACTAGGAACGCCGGGAGGAGGCAGGGGACTTACTCGTCATTAACGTACCACTTCCTTTTCTTCTCCCCTGCGAGGGGCGGGCCGTCGCTGCCACCGTCAGGCATAACCCCGGCGCCGCCGCTTGGGCCCCCGGGGTGTATCACGGTAGGCCCAGACGCGTTGCCGCCCGCCTCGGGGCCTTGGGGGGCTTCGGCCTCGTGATGGGCCTCGGGTGCTGGGGGCTCGGCCGCTTTTCGGCCGGGAGCACCCTTCGTCGTAGGAGGCGCGCTGTCGGCGTCGTCATCCCCAAAATCGTAGAGGAGCTGACGGGGAGTGCGCGCTGGCGCCCGGTTGGCGTCCTCCTCCGTGGCCTCCGCCGAATCCTCCTCGCCACCGCTGCCCCCTGAGTCCAGCTCCCCCACGAGAGGGTCCTCGCGAGGCCCGACGTGGCCTTCCGGCACGAGGCCCCACCGGTCAAAGAGAGGCATCTCCTTGACCAGCTCCACCATCTCCTCGTAGCAGAACAGAGGGAGTGCATCTTCGGGCGGGCCCTCGGCAGAGGTGTTGAGCAGATTCGCTAGGGCCCCATCCAACTTCTCTTGCATCAGGCTGCTCGGGTGCCGCCTCACGGCGTCGCCCGCACTAGTGTACTCCCACACGGGGCGCGAGTGTTGCTGGAGTGGCGCGATGCATCGCCGGAGGTACTCCCTGATGACCGATGCTCCCGATAGCTTCGCGGCCCGGTGCGCTGCCATCCGCTCCAGAACGGGTTCCATCCTCGGGTCGGTGAGCCTCTCGCTCCCCCACCGGGAGCTCTTCTCAGCTGGATCCGTCGGGATCATCAGGAGCGGGCTGGTCCGGCGCGCGTCCATGAAGACCCAGCGTCGCCGGTAGCCCTCCACCTTCTTCGTGACCCTCAGGTTGATGATGTTGTTTTCTGTTCCCTTAACGGCAAGGAACGATGCGCACCCGGAGCGCTGGTCGCACGCGGTCAGCCGCAGGCAGAAGAAGTGGCGGAAGAGCGCCACCGAAGGCATCACACCCACAAAGGCCTCACAATAAAAGGCAAATATGGCAAGGAGGAAGATGGAGTTGGGCTGAAGATGGAGGGCATGAATTTGATAGTGTGAGAGAATGGCGTAGAAAAAGTCCGAGAACGGCGGCACCAACCCGGCATAGACGCTGTGGAGGAAGAAGGGGTAGGTCGTCGCCCCCAGGTCGCGCCGCGCGCATGACCCTGGCCAGATTTGGGTCGCCTGGTTCTCATTCGTGTCGCAGGCCACCAGCGGGAGCACCCGATCCAGGCCCTCCCCATCGACGATGGAGGAGCGCTGTAGCGCCGTCACAATGGTAGGCGCGCTTGGGGACGGGGCTGCCGCCTTTCCCCTCTTGCCAGCGGGCGCCATCGGTGCAGCGGAGATACGGACGAAGGAGGGGGAAGAAGGTAGAACGCAGAAATGGGGTCACGAGGAGCTGTGCGTGGGAGGTGAGGCGCTGAGGAAGGCAATGATGGTCTCGCGTCGCCCGCGGCGGACTTTATGTCAGCGCGGGCGGTTACCGAGACGTCGTGGGAGAAGTGGAGGCGTCTATAGTCACATCGTGCACCACGCGTCGTGCCTGGCCACAGGCGGTTAGGGCCCGCGCCGTTTTGCCCCCCTATAGGCGGGAACGTGCACGCCGCGGGCCCGGGGGCTACTGTCGGGCCCATGGAACCTAGGGTGTCCAGGCCCGTCTGCCTTTGGCCCAGGGCGCAACGCCTGGCGTGGGCCCAGCAGGCCATCATCAGCAAGCGCCTCACCAGGGCTCCTCATGAGGCCTTGGCCTCCCGAGGCCCCATCCTCAGGGAGCGGGCGAGCGAGGCTCAGCACCTCCACCAGCGGCCTCGTGAGGTCCTCTCGCGAGGCGACCTCCTGAGGTGGCCTCCCGAGGCCCCCTCCTAAGGACGCACGAGACGAAGGCCCTTCAGCAGAGCCACACGGTCTAGGGCCCATCACGTGGGTGACGCGCGCGGCGACGAGAGGCGACAGAGGCCGCGCCAGCAGGCGCAGATGAAGATGGTTTCCTCTTTTGTGTTAAGGGAGCAGGGCCAGATACCTACTCCCCAAAGCGACCCCAAAGGTTGCCCGATCGGCGAAGGAAGACCAAGACGGCGGGCGTGCAGGGCGGAGGTCATCATCGAGCCCACCGGCGCGTCATGGATCACGCTTTGGCAGGCGAAGACCGTCTTTAGTCAGGATAGCCTGAGCGCCTGTCCCCTTTCAAAACCCGCCAAGTGTGGCAGCCCTTCCCGCCTAAGTTTCATGGGGGAAGAGGACCGATGCGGGTATAAGGGTGGCAGAGCTGCCATTGTAGGAGAGAGGGATTCCGGTTCCCATCGCCCTCGACCTTGTACTCTCTCTCTCTTGCACCAGAGCAATACCAACCAAGCAGGAGTAGGGTCTTACACCGCAAGGTGGCCCGAACCTGGGTAAACCGCTGAGTCCACGGTCCGTCCCTCGCTAGCATGCTCTCGTCGTAGCCTCGCCGTCACTTAGCCGTGGTAGGAGACGAAGTGGTAGAACGAGCTCACCCCAGTGTTTGAACCTTTGGGTCCCCGGAGCCCGACTTCCGACAGTTATGTCCAGAAAAAATCTCCAAAAAGTTTCGTGGCATTTGGGCTTCGTTTGGTACTGATATTCTGGAAAACCAAAAATAGGCAAAAAACAGCAACTGGCACTGGGCACTAAGTTAATAGGTTAGTCCCAAAAAATGATATATAATTGCTGTAAATGTATATAAAAACATCCAAGATTGATAATGTAATAGCATGGAACAATCAAAAATTATACATACATTGGAGACGTATCAGCATCCCCAAGCTTAATTCCTGCTCGTCCTCGAGTAGGTAAATGATAAAAACAGAAATTTTGATGTGGAATGCTACCTATCATATTCATCATATATTCTTTTCTTTTATAGCATGGACATTTGGACTTGAATGATTCAAAGGAATAGTCTATAATTTGACATGAAGATATAAATACTCAAGCATATTAACAAGCAACCATGTCTTTCAAAATATCAACGCTAAAGAAAGTTATCCCTAGCCCATTATGCTCAATCATTGATCCATTCATGAAACACACTCAATATTAGCTACACACAATGCACAAGTGTGACAATAGTGCTCTCTAGTTGGTGCTTTATAAGAGAAGATGGAGACTCGAAAATAAAAATAAAAATTGCATAAAAGTAAATAGATAGGCCCTTCGCAGAGGGAAGCAGAGATTTGCAAATATGCCAGAGCTCAAAGCTTAAATTAGAGAGATAAAACTATTTTGAGAGGCATGCTTTTCCTATCAATGAAAATGACTGAGAATTCCCAAGATCTTCCATGCTAGACACATCATAGGCGGTTCCAAACAGAAAGTAAAGTTTATTTCCTTTCCACCATTCTTTCACAATCCATGGCTAGCCGTATCCACGGGTGCCCTCCATACCAACACTTTCCAAGGAATTTTGTTGTTATTAATTTTTGATTCATTGTGGGACTGGGCATCCCTATTACCAGCCACTCTCTCGTGCAATGACAAGTGAATAAACACTCATCGTGAGAATAACACACCTAGCATGGAAAATATTGGCCACCCCCTGCCGCTTCATGAGCGGTACGGGCACACAAAATGGAAAAATTATTTTGACGATTAGAGTTGGCACATGCAAATTTACTTGGAACGGCATGAAAATACCGCATATAGGTAGATATGGTGGACTCATTTGGCATAACTTGGGTTTAAGGAGTTTGGATGCACAAACAATATTCCCGCTTAGTACAAATGAAGGCTAGCAAATAGATTGAGAAGCAACCAACCAAAAAGTGAAAACGGTCATAAACATGCATTGAACATAACTAACACCGAATAATGCACCATAAGTAGGATATAATTTCTTTGCATAACTATTGACTTAATGTGCATGCATAGGGAATCACATACCTTAACACTAATATTCTTACTAAATCACAATTACTCACTAACATGACTCACATATTATCATCTCCATATCGCAAAACTATTGCAAGGAATCACACTTATCATATCCAATGATCTATATGAAAGATTTTATTATATCCCTCTTGAATATTAATCACTTTGGGACCAAATTCATATCTTGTGCAAATTACCATTACTATTGTCAACTCTCAAAAAGATATAAGTGAAGCATGAGAGTGCAAATATTTCTTCAAAATTTTAGTCTTATCAACTCTCAAAATAATACAAGTGAAGCATGAGAGTTTAAATATTTCTTCAAAATATAGCCACCGCCGTGCTCAAAAAGATTTAAGTGAAGCACTAGAGCAACTGCCTAGCTCAAAAAATTTAAGTGAAGCACATAGAGTATTCTAACAAATCATGATGAACGTGTGGCTCTCTCAAATTGGTGTGTCCAGCAAAGATGATTGTGAAAAACTAAAAAGCAAACAAAGCAAAGACTCATATAATACATGACGGTCCAAGCAAAACACATATCATGCGACGAATAAAAATATTGCTCCAAGTAAAATTACCGATGGTTGGTAGAAGAAAGAGGGGATGCCTTCTGGGGCATCCCCAAGCTTAGACGCTTGAGTCTTCCTTCAATATTACCTTGGGCTGCCTCAGGCATCCCCAAGCTTAGGCTCTTGCCACTCCTTATTCCTTCATCCATCGTGATCTCACCCAAAACTTTAAAACTTCAATCACACAAAACTCAACAAAACCTTCGTGAGATCCGTTAGTATAACAAAATAAATCACTACTTAAGTACTGTTGCAAACCCATTCATATTTTATTTTTGCATTATACCTACTATATTCTAACTTCTCCATGGCTTATACCCCCCGATACAATCCATAGTTTCATCAAAACAAGCAAGCAATGCATCAAAAACAGAATCTGTCAAAAACAGAACAGTCTGCAGAGATCTATTTAAAAGCTATACTTTTGTAACTCCAAAAATTCTGAAAAATTAGGACAACGTGGGAAATTCATATAAAAATATTGTGTAAAAATTTCAGATTTTTCTGACGCTCCAGTACAGAACTAAAATTCCAAATCATCCCAAAGGCTTTACTTGGCACAAACACTAATTAAAACATAAAAACACAATCATAACAGTAGCATAATTTTGCAAACACACAAGAACAGAAACAAAAAGTAAAAATTTATTTTATTCATTGGGTTGCCTCCCAACAAGCGCTATTGTTTTATGCCCCTAGCTAGGCATAATGCATAGTTTCAAGTATTATCATCCTTCAAATTAATTCCATAAGTGGCCCTCATAATGGATTCACATGGTGCTTTAATTTTCTTCCTAGGGAAATGTTCCATACCCTTCTTTAATGGAAACTGAAATTTTATATTCCCTTCTTTCATGTCAATAACGGCACCTATGGTTCGTAAGAACGGTCTACCAACTATTATGGGGCAAGAAGAATTGCATTCATTGTCAAGTACAATAAAATCAACGGGCACATAGTTCCTATTTGCAAAAATAAAAACATCATTAATTCTACCCAAAGGCTTTTTAATAGTGGAATCCGCAAGATGCAAATTAAGAGAACATTCATCTATATTGGTAAAGCCTAGCACATCACATAGAGATTTTGGAATTGTGGAAACGCTAGCACCCAAATCACATAAAGCATTGCACTCATAATTTTTAATTTTATCTTTAATTGTGGGTTCCCATTCATCATATAGTTTTCTAGGAATTGAAATTTCTAGTTCTAGCTTTTCTTCTAACGCTTTCATCATTGCTTCTACGATGTGTTTAGTAAAAGCCTTATTTTGCTCATAAGCGTTGGGTGAATTTAACATGGATTGTAACAAAGAAATACATTCAATCAAGGAACAATTGTAATAATTAAAATCTTTGTAATCCAAGAGAGTGGGAACATCGCTAGTTAAAGTTTTTACCTCTCCAAACCCACTTTTATCAAAAAAATTATCAAGATTTTCACCCTCCGAATTATGGGGACGCCTACTAGCTGAAGTTGACTCTTCTTCAGTCCCCTTTTCATCAAGTTTTATATTGTTAAACAAGGAATCAATAGATGAAACACAAATCATTTTAATATCCTCATCATTACTACGATAAAAACCGGGAGGAATCGCTTTTTTCTAAAAATTCTCGTTTAGCTTTTAGCATGGCGGTTCTTTTCTTACTCTCATCCATGGAGACATATAAAGCTTTAATTGATTCCTTAATGTCAATTTTGGGTGGCAAAATTTTAGTCTTGACATTTTCCACATCATGAATAATTCTATCAATACTCCTAGACATATCATCAAGTTTACTTAAATTTTCTTCTATCGTAGTGTTGAAAACTTTTTGAGCATTAATAAATTCTTTAATATTACTTTCAAGATCAGAGGGCATCCTATTATTATTATTATTATTATTATTATAAGAATTACCATTGGAATTGCCATAATTATTAGAGGAATTTCCAGGAAAGGCCTAGGATTAAAATTACTTCTATAAGCATTATTATTAAAATTGTTTCACAAGACAAAATTCACATCTACGGGATCATTATTTCGCTCAATCAAAGTGGATAAAGGCACATCATTAGAATCAATAGGAGTATTTTTGCTAGCAACCAATTTCATAAGCGCATCAACTTTATCACTCAAAGTATTAATTTCTTCAACAGAATTCACTTTTTTACTAGTAGGAACTCTTTCAGTATGCCATTGTGAATAATTTGCCATAATATTATCAAGCAATTTAGTAGCTTCTCCCAAAGTAATTTCCATAAAAGTACCACCCGCGGCGGAATCTAAAAGATTTCTAGAAACAAAATTTAATCCCGCATAAATTTTTTGTATGATCATCCATAAATTTAAACCACGAGTAGGGCAATTTCTTATCATTAATTTCATCCTTTCCCAAGATTCGGCAACATGTTCATGATCAAGTTGCTTAAAATTCATAATTTTATTTCTAAGGTAAATAATTTTCGTGGGAGGAAAATACTTGGTAATAAAAGCATCTTTACACCTATCCCAAGAATCGATACTATTTCGTGGTAAAGATGAAAACCAAATTTTTGCACGATCCCACAATGAGAATGGAAATAATTTTAATTTCACAATATCATTATCCACATCTTTTTTCCTTTGCATATCACACAATTCTACGAAAATGTTAAGATGGGATGCAGCATCTTCATTAGGACTACCAGAAAATTGTTCTTTCATAACAAGATTTAGCAAAGCGGCATTAATATCACAAGTCTCCGCACTAGCGATGGGAGGAGCAATTGGAGTACTAATAAAATCATTATTATTAGTATTGGAAAAATCACACAATTTTGTATTTTCTTGAGACATCGTGGCTACGCAAACAAGATAACAAGCAAGCAAACAAGCAAACAAGAGAAAGGCAAACGGAAAATATTTTTGTATTTTTGTAAAAACTTTTTAGAAGTGGGGGAGATGAAAACGAGAGGCAAAGGCAAATAAAATAAATGCAAGGAGATGAAAGTTTTATGCGTAGGTACTTGATAGATGTTGATGATGTCTCCTCGGCAACGGCGCCAGAAATTCTTCCAGCTACTTGTGAGCTGCGTTGGTAATTCCCTGAAGAGGAAGGAAGAGGAAGTATTTCCCTTAGTTATGAAACCAAGGTTATCAATCCAGTAGGAGAATCACGCAACACCTCGTTAGCAGTACCTGCACACAAAACAACAAATCCTTGCACCCAACGCAAACAAGGGGTTATCAATCCCTCGGCAGTTAATTGCAAGATTAAATTGTATGGTGATAGATAGATAGATAGATTGAACTAAAATATAAAATAAAATAAATAAAGTAAAAGTGCAGCAAGGTATTTTTAGGATTTTTAATATATGATAGAAGTAGACCCGGGGGCCATAGTTTTCACTAGAGGCTACTCTCATGAAAATAGCATACGATGGGTAAACAAATTACTGTTGGGCAATTGATAGAAAAGCAAATAATCATGACGATATCCAAGGCAATGATCATTTATATAGGCATCACGTCCGAGACAAGTAGACCGACTCCTGCCTGCATCTACTATTATTACTCCACACATCGACGGCTATCCAGCATGCATCTAGTGTATTAAGTCCATAAAGAACGGAGTAACGCTTTAAGCAAGCTGACATGATGTAGACAAAGTAAACTCACGTATGAATAAACCCCATATTTTTACCCTTAATAGCAATGATACATATGTGTCATGTCCCTTTCTGTCAATGGGATTGAGCACCGCAAGATCGAACCCATTACAAAGCACCTCTCGCATTGCAAGATAAATCAATCTAGTTGGCCAAACCAAATCAGTAGATCGGAGAGAAATACGAAGCTATAATAATCATGCATAAAAGAGTTCAGAGAAGACTCAAATAATA
Organism: Elymus sibiricus; assembly: GCA_039707655.1. Classification (NCBI taxonomy): domain Eukaryota; kingdom Viridiplantae; phylum Streptophyta; class Magnoliopsida; order Poales; family Poaceae; genus Elymus; species Elymus sibiricus. The sequence goes on from CM077664.1 coordinate 164,205,544, forward strand.
TTCATGGATAATCTGATCATAAACTCACAATTCATCAGATCCCAACAAAAACACCGCAAAAAGTGATTACATCGGATAGAACTCCAAGAACATCGAGGAGAACATTGTATTGAAGATCAAAAAAAGAGTAGAAGCCATCTAGCTACTAACTATGGACTCAAAGGTCTGTGGTAAACTACTCACGCATCATCGAAAGGGCAGCAAGGTTGATGTAGAGCCCCTCCGTGATCGATTCCCCCTCCGGCGGAGTACCGAAAATGGCCTCCAGATGGGATCTCTCGGGAACAGAAGCTTGCGGCAGCGAAAAAGTATTTCGTGGACTCCTCTATTGGTTTCCCGATTTTAGAGAATTTATAGTGGAGGAATTAGGTCAAACGGAGCTGTGTGGGCCCCACGAGCCACCAGGGCACGCCCCCCCTTGGGGCGTGCCGTGGTGCCTCGTGAGCCACTGCTTCATCTTCTGGCCCTCTCCCGAAGCTTCCAGTACTTGTTATGTCCAGAAAAAAATCTCCAAAAAGTTTCATGGCATTTGGACTTTGTTTGGTACTGATATTCCGGAAAACCAAAAACAGGCAAAAAACAGCAACTGGCACTGGGCACTAAGTTAATAGGTTAGTCCCAAAAAATGATATATAATTGTTGTAAATGTATATAAAAACATCCAAGATTGATAATATAATAGCATGGAACAATAAAAAATTATAGATACGTTGGAGACGTATCAACAGCCGGCGCTCGATGCGGTCAACTAGCGGCATCAGATCATATATCGTTGGTCTGGTTGTACCCATAGGTAAACCCAGGTAAGTGAAAGGCATGGAGCCTACTTCACATCCAAGTAAGCTGGCTATCCTAGCCCCTTCTTCATCAGACATGTTCATCGGGATCAAAGAAGATTTACTGAAGTTTACCCGCAGACCTGTTGAGACAGCAAAGACCTTCAACATTTCCTTCAGGGCAATCAGCTGACTGTCAACCGCAGGCAAAACAATAAGTGTGTCGTCGGCATACTGAAAAATTGGGTAGTCATTAGATCGTGTTGGAATTGGCATGGTGAGGATATTCCTGCTACACATGTCATTAATTGCAGACTGAAGAAGGTCCACAGCAATTACAAACAAAAGGGGGGACAAAGGATCCCCTTGACGAACTCCACTTCTGCACATGAAATGCTGACCTGGGACCCCATTGAGCAAAACCGAGGAAGATCCAGACGATAACAAGCTTTTGACCCAGTTAATCCATCAATCATCAAAACCCTTGCATTGCATTATCTTGAGGATAGCATCATGCTTAGTTGTGTCAAAAGCCTTTGTAAAATCGAGTTTTAACAGGACAATCGGTCGCTTAGAGACTTTGCATTGGTGTATATAATCAAAACACCACACTAGACAATCCTGGATCGAGCGACACCGAAGGAAACCCATACTTGTTGCGATGGATGCATTGAAGAATAACTTTCTACAAACGATTAGCCAGTAGTTTGGTTAGGAATTTTAAACATGTGTTCATTAGTGAGATAGGCCGAAAATCACCGACAAATTCAGGGCTTAATTTCTTTGGGATGAGGGCAATGAGAGATGTATTAAGACACTCCAAGTTGCATTTTCCATCATAAAATTCCATAACCAAATTCATAAAATCTTCCTTGAGAATACTCCAGCATTTTCTGGCATTGCCGGCTAGGACACATTAGTCTTAAACGCATGATGAAGCTCCATGATGATGGACTCCTAACTTCGTCCAACTTCGAGTTGTTCGAGACATGTGAATCATGCTTGCTTGGCAAGATGACTAAGTCTCCTTTTGCAAAGAGTTGCGAGAGGGCGTCCGAGCTATTGGAGCTTATACATAGTGATGTGTGTGGTCCAATGAGCACAACTGCTAGAGGTGGCTATCAGTACTTCATGACTTTTACCGATGACTTGAGTAGATATGGATATATCTATTTGATGAGGCACAAGTCAAAAAGTTTTGAAAAGTTCAAAGAGTTTCAGAATGAGGATGAGAATCAGCTCGGCAAGACTATAAAGCTTCTGCGATCAGATCATGGAGGTGAGTACATGAGCTAGGAGTTTGATGATCATCTGAAAAGCCGAGGTATAGTACCTCAGCTCACACCTCCGGGTACACCACCGAGAAATGCTGTGTCGGAACGGAGGAATCATGCCTTGTTGAACATGGTTCGATCTATGATGAGCAAATCGGATTTACCCTTGTCATTCTGGGGATATGCTCTAGAAACTGCAGCTTTTACACTCAACAAAGTACCATCTAAATCCGTAGACAAGAGACCACATGAGATGTGGACTGGGAAGAGTCCAAGTTGTCTTTTCTAAAGATTTGGGGTTATGAACCATTTCTCAAGTGACTTATGTCAAACAAGCTTACACCCAAGTCGGATAAGTGCATATTTGTGGCATATCTGAGGGAAACCTTGGGATATAGCTTCTACAACCGCGAAGAGAACAAAGTGTTTGCTGCTTGGAACGGGGTCTTCCTTGAGAAGGAGTTTCTCGGACAGGAAGCCAGTGGGAGGCAGGTGCAACTCGAAGAAGTTTGAGAACCACATGGGGACAACTCGGCTGGTGATGTGATCATATGGGAGTCTGTCAGGGAACCCGAAGTGGATGTGGCACCGGAACCACGGAGGTCGGAAAGATTGCGCAAAATGCGTAATGTGTTGTTGCTGGAAAGCGACGAGCCGGTACATATGCGGAAGCGATGGTGAGCCCAGATTCCGAGGCATGGCTGGAGGCCATGGGATCCGAGTTAAAGTCCGTGGATGAAAATCAAGTCTGGGACTTGATTGATCCGCCACCTGGCGTCACTGCCATTGGTTGCAAATGGGTCTTGAAGAAGAAAACCGATGTGGATGGAAATGTTCAGATCCACAAAGCTCGGCTTGTTGCTAAAGGTTACGGACAAGTTCAAGGAATTGACTACGATGAGACTTACTCGCCGGTAGCGATGCTAAAGTCGGTAAGGATCGTATAAATTTAGATTTTGGCTTAGATTCGTTGATTTTTTTAGAGTATGATATTGTAATTGTTGTAGGATCACTATTGTATCATTGTATTGGACTGAAAACATATATTTTGTAGAGATGTTTACGAGGAGGTCCACATGTGTCGCTTGCGGTGATGCACCGGGCTCACCCGTGAATGCCGCACAAAGGCAACAAGTTTTCACTCAGGGGATCGTCTTCACCGACCGTGATGCCATGAAGAAGTACAAGAAGCTTCACGCAAGGAAGATGAAGAATACCAAGTGGGCTTGTGAGACCACAAAAGGCAAGTTGGGTATTGGTAACGATCTCAATTTATTATGTGATAATGCTGGGTTGCATCATTTTTTTACCAGGGATGTGAGACATATGAATGATTGACACTTGAGTTTCAGTACTCTCTCGGATAATGTTGGTTATTTGCCAAGAGATGACAAGGAAGAATGGATCACTTACCGCCTCATGGACCAAGACTTAAACATCACTCTAGATGAGTGGTGTAATTACTTTGGCTTCACCAACAAAAAAATGGCATCCGCCATGTTTATGATTTTCTTAAACCGCACCCAAGGCAATCCTTCTATGAGATGAGTTACCGTGGTTCCAAACAAAGGGCATTCAAAGTCTTGTTATTCGATATTAATATTATGTTATCACTAACTCATTGCAGGCATGAGGAGAAGTTTCCAAGGTGAATGATGAGAATATGCCAATTCTCAGGAAAGCAGCTAACCTTTACATCAGTTATTCGCCCAACTTAGGGTAATTCTTTTGTTGCACCTTGCACACCAAGAAAATCATGCACAAGGAGATATCGCATGTGGAGGAGTCGTCACCATGTTGGCCAACTCCCTTGGCCTCAACTACAGTCATGTCCACCCCATTGTCGGTAACAACCTTGTTAATATTAGAGTTCTTTCTAGTGCTGCAATGGTAGTGGTTCACCGTGGTCGTCATTGTATTCAAAATCATAGAGTTATGTACTTGCTACCTACTCCTGTGACTAACTATTTCTCTAGAGAAGATGGAATTTTGTATTATGTGCCACAGGAAGGAGATGCAGCTTTTGACCAAGAGGCCCCTGAATCGGAATAAACTGATGAGGCAGAACTCGCCACCGATGAAGAAGAGGAGAAGCCCCAAGATGAGTAGCCACAAGAAGCTTACACCTCCTACATGGACCTCTACAGTCTTCAGGGCTCCTTCAATGACATGAGCAACCTCGCCGAGTCCCTTCGAAGCACGTCTGTCTACATGAACACCAGCTTCTCCAACTGAAGTCAAGGATGGGCTCCTGACCATCCGCCGCCATAATAATCTCAATGGGTTAGGTTTGCGAAAGCTTAAACTTGGGGGAGGTCACTACCACGTCTACATCAAGATGTTGTGGTGTTATTTTTAATAAGTTGTAATGAGGTTGTACTTCAGCTCGCTAAGCTTCAACCACTCGTGTTGGTTTGTTGCAACACTTTGCTTTTTATTTTCTTTTTTTGTTTTCCTGTTTATTTTCGTTGTTTGTGATTTTTCGTTTGCAAAGCTAGCTTTCAAAAACCCAAAAAATCAAAAATAGATTATGTTTCGCTTTGCTCTTTTCTTCTGCCTTTGGATTTTGTTTGCATTGTTGTTTATATTTCACAGGAGTTGATCTACGCCGGATAACAAGGAATGCAATCTTAAGGAAGAGATGTGTGTACATTCATGATCGTGAAGGTATGTCCTATGACTCCCATCTTTTGAACTTGAATTACTTAGAATAGATGTAGTAGTAGTATGTGTGATATGTTCAAGTGGGAGTAAGTCTTGATAGCTAAAACAAAGGTTTTGTTCTAGTAGCTGAAATAATTTTGTAGCCGTTGTTCTGTTTAATCTAGATAACCAAGTGATGAGGACATCACTAATACAGTTACACCCACAACCCCTGCTGCTACACATACTGGACCAATTACTAGAGCTCGCACACGCCAATTAAATTACTAGGTACTTTCGTTTCTTGGTAATGATTCTAATATTCATGAGAATATGATGTTGCCTAAATTGGATACATTTGTTTTGCTTACAAATGAAGGACCCAGCATGGACAAGAAGGATGAACATTGGAGCATGATCATGCATGAGGATGATGGCACGCGCAAGGGGAACAAGAACAGAGTTTCTGGTGGAGTTTTCAGCACTTTGGAGCCACCATGATGACATACAAGGACATGGACGAAATATAAAAGATGGCCTGTCATAAATTTCGTCCATAGCTTAATATAGGTGTTGTGCCACCTTATTTTTGGGCCAGGCCAATGTAATGTCGAAATACACTTAGTAGGCTGTTTTTAGAGTCTGTATTAATAAGGAAAACGACTTAGGACAGAATATAGTCCCATCTTGCCAAGGGTGGCCAAAATTCCCCTTTGTCTCCCTATAAATACAGCCCTTAGGGCATCATTTTAGACTTGGGTTTTGCTTACATTAAAGTTCTCCATTGTGCAACGCGCGTACTTCATTTGTGTCCAATGACCAGACCAAGACGTTTCAGAACCCCACTTTTTATAAAGCTTTCCTCTTCAATTCGCAATATCTAGATTGCAATTCCAGTTTCTTGCTTGTTCTTCGTTTGCCTACAGTAAATAGACCCTCGTGATTAGGTTGATCGTGCTCCGACATGGTCAATAACCTCTCGAAGTTGGTTTAGCGATTGCTAAGGCGCGACGTCTTCGCACATTCATAGTCGGATCATCAAAGTCGACTTCCACCAAAAATGAGAGTTATTTTCTCATCAAAAGATGGGACACCTTTGCCTCTATCAAGTGGTATCAGATTTCCAGGTTGCTCGGTGAGATTTTCCAGTTTTTCATAGTCTAGATCGCATCTGTTTTTCATACCTACAGTCCACGAAAAAGCCACACAAAAATTAGGGTTAAACCATCTTATCCGAACCAATCTGAGCCTTTTGCAATTTTCTGTTCGGTGTTTTGCTTTGTTGAATTTGTGGTTGCATCGTCATGTCGAGTTGCTGGTCTTAGCGTTTAGTCCTTTTGACTTTCGAGTTCTGTTCACAAGTTGTCACGGCGTCACCGCACCATCTTCATCGCCGCTGCCATATACTACCACCCCATATCCGCCACCAATCTGAGTCCATATATACCATCGCATATCCGCCGCCAATCTGAGTCCATATACACCACCGCATATCTGCCGCCAGTCCGAGTCCATATACACCACCACATATCCGCTGCCAATCTGAGTCCATATACACCACCACATATCCTCCGCCAATCCGAGTCCATCACATATTCGATTTGCTTTCGAGATCTATCTGTAGCCAGATTCGTGTTGCATTGTTTGAGTAGGTTTCAATTTTCATCAATCATGCCCCGTCCGTAGAAGAGAGGTGATTTACAAAAAAACAAGAGTCTGGAAAGGTTCTTCCCAGCCCGGTAAAAGTTCCCCACATTTCGAATGCGGGTGAATTTTTTTTGTGCCTATACTGTTTTTAGGCCTTGGGGAGCGTTTTGAGACATTTGCCATCATAGTGATTTTTGGTCCAAATTTTCTGTCGTTGCTGCCCGAAAGATTCCAAATTTTTTTCACGCCTATCCTGTTTTTAGGCCTTGGGAAGCGTTTTGAGACACTCGCCATTATAGTGATTTTTTGCAAAAAAAAGAGCGCCAAAAATTTTTCAGAGTGATCTTCCCCCCTTGTTGACGTGCAGCGCCGTGATTTTGTTAGTGTTCTAGGCTTGCGTCTCTAGCATGGTTTAGCCTAGGACCAGCACAGTACCATCGTTGAGCATTTATTCAACTTTGTATCTCTAAAATGATTATTGCTGACATTTTGCTACCAAATTTTAAGCCTTCCCAGCTCCACATACATCTACATCGTGCGTTTGACACCACCTAGAAATCGCTCTATCCAAGCTCTGAGAGTTTTACCTACAACGGTTGCCGATCACCACTTGCTGCTTGGTAATAATGTGTAAGAATTTGTGATTAGCTTGACGGATTTGTGACTATCCACCATACCAGATCCTATTAGTAGTCTATAGGACATATTCTTGTGCGTTTCTTGTGCTGCTAACCATGCTAGGATCACAAGAGAGCGAGCTGGACTTGGAGAACATGAGGAAGAAGGAGCTACATGATAAATTTCAAGTAATGCAGGGTGAACAGGTGCAAGACATGTTGAACAGCTTTGGACAGGCGATGGAGAGGATAGATGGTATTGAGAAGACGATTGACACCAAGTTGGAGGCTAAGTTCAATGAAGTGCTTGCGCGTCTACCACAACCACCGGTTGCACCTGTCGCACCTCTGCAATAACAAGAACAACATCGCCTTCCTTATCAAGTAGGACGAGCGAAGCGTATTCCCATTGGCCAAGGCCAAAATTTTGGTGCCGCTGCTACTACTGCTGATGCTTCTGTGGCTCCTGCTGCTACTGTGGAGCAGTACGATGAATATGAGGGTGATTATGAGGATGAGGTTGATCCAAATCAGCACTACGTGCAACCACCACTAGCACCAGGCTTTCTACACGCCTACAATCGCTAACGGTAGGGCTGCACCCCCCTCAGGTACGACATAATGACCATGTACCCAAACTGAAATTCAATATTCTGCCATTTTTCTTATGTATATATTACTTGGGAGTTAGAAACTGAACAACGTTTTACATGCTTACAATATCCTGAGGATAGATGAGTTGCTACTATTGTTTGTGAATTCATTAGTTTTGCTTCTGTTTGGTGGTCTGAACATTATAGATTGTATTATGATAATATCCCACTATTTGGGCTGCTTTGAAAGAAGCTATGTGTACTCGTTGGGTTCCACCATATTATCAATGTGAATTACTTCAAAAATTGCAGCGTTTAAGACAAGGAAAAAATTATGTAGAGGAATATATCAGGAATTACAATCTGGAATGATTCAATGTGCTATTGTTGAGGATAATGAAGCTATGCTTGCACGTTTCATGGGTGGGTTAAACAGAGAAATTCAAACTATCTTAGAGTATAATTAGTATAACAATATCACCCGTTTATTCCATCTTGCTAGCAAAGCTAAACGTGAAGTGCAGGATCGTCAGGCCATGGCGTGAACTAACTTTTCTACAGGTCAATCTTCATCATGGACACCGCGTGCATCTTCTACTTCCATACATCCTGCTGCACCACCGACTACTTCAGTCGCTAACTACAACCGCGACAAGAAAACATTCACCACCACCACCATCTGCCAAGAGCACACCTTCAGGTCCCGCACAAAGCTCTTCTTCATCCATGGCATCAACAAGGCAAACACATGATATTATATGTCGTCGTTTCAAGGGTGGAGGTCAGTATGCGAGCCAATGCCCATCCAAGGTGTGATGATTGCTACTGAGGATGGTGGATATGATTCCGCTAGTGATTATGATGAGGAGATTTTGGCTCTTATTGCAAGTGAAGAACACGGTGGCGATGATTCTAAACAAGAGACACAATACATGGCTGCTGAAGACGCTGACAGGTATGAAAGTTTAGTTGCTCAATGTGTTTTGAGTGTGCAGGTAACACAGGCTGAGCAAGATCAGAGGCACAATTTGTTCCATACAAAGGGAGTTGTGAAGGAGCATTGTGTCCACGTCATCATAGATGGAGGGAGTTGCAAGAACTTCGCTAGCATGGAGATGGTGGAGAAGCTGTCTCTCACCACCAGACCACATCCTCATCCTTACTACATACAATGGTTCAACAACAACGGCAAGGTTAAGGCAACACGTACTAATCGTGTGAATTTTAGTATCGCTACATATGTTGATTATGTTGGTTGTGATGTGGTACCCATGCAAGTATGCTCCCTATTACTTGTTAGACCATGGCAATTCGATAAAAATTCTGTACACCATGGTAGGAAAATCAGTATACTCTTGTTCATAAGGCAACCCTGCGCGATGGATAGGGCCTGTGGTTGGACAAGTAACTCTTATTGCAGGACGTGGTCTAGTCAAGATGTAATTTGGACACATCACCCACTTCGATACGTTGCAAGCACATCTTGATGGATGACATCCATGGCACAAATTAATATCACGATGATCTTGTTCGCCAATATATATGGTTGTAAGAAAAGTCCTCATACCCATGCCTATTTTTATTATAAGTCTTTTTAGTTTCAACTTGATTTCGATGTAGTCAAAATCAGAATTAATACTCATGCAAAAGCTTGGTAGAAACCCCAGAATTTAAGGCTGCCTTCCTCTCTTGGGATTGATACACTGGTACAGTTAACTGCTATAAAAACGGTTTTTACCCCCTTTTTGCGACATAGTTTTAAACCGTCGCCTTGCCTGTGTGGGCGACAGGGGGGGTCCATCACACACAACACAGATAAATCTTTTGTGATGGTGAGCGGTTGCTGATGATTTCCTAAAGTAATCGTATGCGAAGTCATGGACTATCCCACATGTTACACCCTTACGTAACATTTGTGATCCGCCAGGCATTTGAAATGATTATGTAGAGATACTCCTGTGCAAAAGATGGATATCACAAATATTTATTCTACTGATCTGTTTCTGATAGGTACAATATCACACACAGTCAAGAACTGCAAATTGTGTGTGGTGCCTCTACTATCACCAACGTGTCCGTTTCATAAGTGTGTGTGATAGGCATTCCTATCACACACGCGTTTCATATGTGAACCGTGTTCTTTGCATTCGATATTACACACACACACGAGTTGGAAACGTTTGTGGTATTACTGCCAATCGCACACACATATGGTATGGAAACGTGTGTGGTATTGCTGACAATCCCACAAGCATACGGGACAGAAACGTGTGTCGTGTTGCTGACAGTCAGACACGTTATCCATCAAAGAATCGTGTGTACTATATTTTTCTATCGCATAGGCTGTCTTTTTCTAACGGTGTGTAACATAATTTATCCCCACCTATTTATTTATTTTTCCGGTAATTTAATATTTGAATTGGAAATTTTAAAATTTGAATTATGAAGTGTGGCATTCAAATATTTCACATCCATCATACATACCCTATTTACAATGGTTCAATAACCAATGCATAAATCAATATCTCAATACAATATGTTCCATAATTACATAGTTAGGCCGCAGATTAACTATGATGAACCATAATATAGAGTATTAGAGGCGGTAAAGGTGAAGAGAGATGTGTAAATCTTTTTGGCTGTCGATGGTGTTGAAGAAGCGGAATGCCCATAATAAGTGTACCGCCCTTTCCTTTTGAACTCGTGAAGCGTAACACTTGATTAAGTAGCCGGACGATGTGTGTTGCGTGTCTTTGTATGGATTTGAGGTGTGCTAATTGAGGTGTCCGGCTGTTTGAAGGAATAATCGAGGTGTTTGAAGGAATAATTGAGGTGTGCCCGGTCCGTGCCCACATTTAGGGGTCCAACTTACCATGTTCTGGCTGTAGTTACTATACTATGTAAGTTGTTGGGAAAATAGTTAACTAGGTTGGTTTTGTGAGCCGTTGAAATATAATCATGCGGCTTTGCTTCTTTCTCATTCCTCTCCAACCCTCTTCTCCATTGATCATGCCGCCCTCCGATCAACTCCATCCTCCCACATTCCTCATCTGAACATTCCGCCGAGTGTCATTCACATGTGAGCCTAGACCCTGTATTTATGTTATAGTTCAACGGTGTGCCAGTTTGTCCAAAGTTGTATGTCCGGCATGCATACATACAAATGGTTCATTTGAAGTTTCGCATTGCCTCGACTACGTGTCGCTTCCCATCTTAGTAGTGACAACCCCTTCGGTTCATGACCTGACACATCTTGATGAGATCGATAGATGTTGAGAGATCGAGTGTATGTCCTGCAAGGAAATTAAGTTTGGTGTGTGTGTATATACGATAGAAATGATCGTGTGGGGTGGAGAGAGGAGGGTGTTTGTGTGTGCACTAGTCGGTCATGTACCCTCTAGCTATAGATCGATTGAAAGAGGACTAGGGTGGGTCCGGAGATCGATCGATCGACCGATCTAGAGAGGAGCGGAGAGAAAGATGAATCTATGCTTAAAAAAGATAGATGAAAGGCTTGGTTACAATTAATGCACGGTAGAGTGACCTAGGCGTGTGTCAAAGAGAGACCCGACGAGCGAGATACAATCCCGATACCTCGAGAGGTCAATCATGTATGACATGCACAAAGAGGAAGAGAGGTGGTATGTGTGTGTGTGCGAGACAGAGAGAGAGAGACCCTGAGATGAAACCTAGAGAGATCAAGTGGGTGTCTAATACAGAGAGAGCGTGTGTCAAAGAAAAGAAAAACGTGACAACACTCTATATTGGGTGTGTGAGACACATTATGCATAAGAAGACACATGATATTTGAATCCAACCTAAAAATGTTTCAAATATTAGAATTCAACCTAAAGTGGATTCAAATATTTGAACCGGTGATCATAGCATTTGCAAATCATATGTAAAGGGCATTCAATATTCGTTTCACTTTTCAACGTACAATATACTATGTACAAGCACGTACAAAGATTTGTATTCAAACAGAAAATGGTTTCCAATTTGTATTCAAACACGTGAATGCTTGTTCTCGCGCATGCGCTTGCTACTAGGATTTTGCCACGTCTAGCCAGTCCAATAGTAGTAGGAGTACTAGTGCTAGTACTACCTCCGTCCTAGTTTTTTGGTCCCCATTGTTTTTCGTACCAAATTTTGACCATAATTTTAACTAAAAAGATATTAATGCATGTCATCAAAAATTATATCGTTGGATTTGTATTTGAACATAGTTTCCGATGATATTATTTTTGGTGACATGCATTAACATTCTTTTAGTTAAATCTAAGGTCAAAATTTGACACAAAATACGAAGGGGGCCAATAAACCAGGACGGAGGCATCTGCAGTAGAGTATGGAGTGTTCTTACTTTATTAACACATGGCCCACCTCAGACTCTCAACAAATTTCTTGGAATCCGTGCTACAATCTCTCCCTCCTCGTCTCTCTCTTCTAGTGTGTTTTTTTGACATCACTCGTCTCTCTCTTCTAAATTCAGCCGACGTGGGCGGGGGAGGGGGAGAGGGAGGGGGAAAGTTTGCCTACCGTCTATTTGCTCTCAACTACGGTCCCACAAGCGAGCGAAAACGCAAGACGAAGTGTGTTCCATTCGGTGAGCGACGTGCCGGACCGACCGTGTCGGGGTGCAATGGGAACGTGACAATAGTGATGTACACCGTCCATTCCTTTTGAACTTCCAAACTTCGAGTACTCCTATTGTGTACGTAACACTTGGTTTTGCTGCTTCCAGCGATACATCGATACAAATCCCACGTACAGCATTTAAAAAAAACAAATCCCATAGACCGACCGGTGGGGAGGTCCGTACATCTGCGACGTCAAACTCCGAAACTTTGGTCCCATCCCACCCCACAACTCTCCAGGCTCCAGCCGTCCAGATTTGCAAACTCCGCATAGTCAAAACCAATTAACCGGTCGTCACCGGTACCACTATTCACACCGGAACCTTCGCTGCTCGACCTACGCCAGCTACTTGCCGGTCGGTCACCACTTCCCCAAAACCACACCTCCCAGCCCATTCTCCCAACTTTCGATCCCCTAGCCTGCATCAGCCGTCCGCTAGTTCGCCGGATAGCCATGGTGCGCAGCAAGATCATGTACTACAAGATGTTAACGCCGGAGCGCCGTGGTGAAATCACGGCGGCGGTAGGCGGGACAGACCTCCGTTCTCAAGCTCGCTTTGTGGCAGGCCAATCCTCGAGTCCTCTGGAGCCGAGCTCCGAGAAGGAGGAAGGCGATCCAATGTTCATGGCAGAGGTCACGGCACAGAAGGCCCCCGCGGCGAAGGAGACGATGGACGTCGACATCGTGCCGGCGTCCGGGTTCCCCATGGTGCAGGTGGACCAGCGGTTCAACCTGGCGATCCTAAAGGAGCACCGGGTGGCGGAGGCTCAACTCAGCGCAGAGCATGCGGATGCTGCTACCATCGAGGCCCTCCTGCAGGCGGAACCGATGCCGTGGACATGAACCGGGCGGCGGAGGCTCAACTCAACGCGGAGCGCGCGGATGCCGCTGCCATCGAGGCCCTCCTGCAGGCGAAACCGGACGTCGTGGACTTGAACCGGGCGGCGGAGCCTCAACTCAACGCGGAGTGCGCGGATGCTGCTGCCATTGAGGCCCTCCTGCAGGCAGAACCGAACGTCGTGGATGTGAACCGGGCGGTGCTCACGTCCGTGCAGAGCGCCCGCATGCTCCACGTGAGTGAGTACCTGGAGGCCGAGGACAACCACGCCGCGAAGACACACGTCGGCAACTCTGGCTGGTTCGCGCCAGCAGCCAAAGACGATGAGGCTGGCTCATTCCGCGAGTAGTGATAGTTTTTCTTTATGTTGTTGTTTTTATGGATCTTTTGCTATGTAAAAAAAAATTTATATTTAATAAATATAGAGGCCTCATAAACATATTGTATGAACAAAAATTAGGTGTCAGCGGTTGGATGGCTGAGTTTGGTTTGATCACATGCGGTACCACGTGTCGGTGAAAAAGGCAAGCCAAGGTGCATTCCCTTGGGTTTGCGGCGTGCCGGACCGACTGTGTGAGGGTGCAGTGCGACTGCGACAGGCGTGCGTAAGTGTACCGCCTTTTCATTTTGAACTTGTAAATTGTAACATTTGGTTTGCGAGGGTGAGCGACTTCGATTTTAGTACTATGTTAAAAAGAAGGGCGTGGTTTTCTTTCGCGGGATCGATCGATACAAATCCTGATTACACAACAAAAAAAAGACACATCCGTGACATTATTGCCCGAACGAAAAGTTTTTCTATCATGGTGGTGACACTTCTATGACAATAATTGTGACAAAAACACGTATCATCATAGATGTGGTGGGATCCTACTTCTATGACAAAAAATTATGACAGAAAATGGGATTTTTGTCCTGGGTGTGCCGGAGACGCACCTGCATGACATTCTTTGGGCCGTCCATGACGTAAAAAATTGTGGTAGAAGTGAGGGCGAGGAAATTTTCGGGGAGTTCCCGGTTACGGTGGGTGGTCGGGGGCGAGCGATGTAGTGTGGTTTGCGCGTTTCTCTCGTACGCGCGCGGGTGTGCGAGGCATTCGCTAACTAAACCCAAGCGAGGTGTTCGCTTACCGAACCCGAGCGATCGATCGATCCCTTGTACTACTACACGTACTGAACCCAAGCGATCGATTCCATTGCGTACTGAAGCCGAGCGATCCCTTCGCTTCTAACTGAACCCGAGCGATCCCTTCGCTGCTAACTAAACCTGATCGATCTTTCTTGCTGCTTAATGAAGCCGATCGAGCCCCCGTGCGAGACATAGCCAGCCGATGTTGGGTTGCCTCTCAATGAACAGTGCCCGTTGCTGCCGCGCGCGCGATACACGTAGACACGAGTCGAGACGCATCGATCGAGCCGGTTGGTTGGCTGTGGATGAACAGTTCCCGTTGCTACCGCCCGGTCATACGCCGCACCCCAGCCGGTGGGTTGGCTCTGGATGAACAGTACCCTGGCCATGTGCAGGTGGTTGGCGCTGGATGAACAGGACCCAGAGGAGGACGTGCTACGGTACGCCATACCCTAGCCGGTTGGGGTGGATGAACAAGACCCCATGGAGGCTAGATGAACAGTAGCCGGTGGAGGCTGGAGGAAGTCGACGGTGGATGAAGATTAGTTGGTGTAGGCTAGAGGAGGTCGACCGTGGATGAACAGTAGCCCATGGGGTCCCGTTTTGCGGTACGCCACACCCCTCCTGATGAATAGGACCCTTGTTTCGACCGTAGGCAGTTGGGGAGAAGTCCGTTTCCTCTGTTTTGCGGTACACCAGAGCCCTACCGATCAACAGGACCCCGTTTCGACCATAGGCGCTCAAACAGAAGTCCGTTTCCATCGTTTTACGGTACGCCAGAGCCCTCCCGATCAACAGGACCCCGTTTTGACCGTAGGCGCTCGAACAAAAGTCCGTTTCCTCCGTTTTGCGGTACGCCACACCCCTCCCGATAAACAGGACCCCGTTTCGACCGTAGGCTGTCGAACAAAAGGCCGTTTCCCCCGTTTTGAGGTGCGCCAGACCCCAAGTCGATGAACAGGACCCCATTTCGGCTGTTTCGTTCAAGCCGGTTGGTTCCCGATGAACAGGATGAGTTCCGACCCAGTCGCTTGGCTACCGATGAACACGATGTTGTTTCCTCCGTTCTGACCCAGTCGGTTGGCTGCCGATGAACATGAGGCCATTGCTGCCGTCTGTTGCCTCTCCATGTACATGAGCCCTGGCCATACGTATGCGCAAGTACGCGTTCCAGACCCCGCCCATATGTACGTACGTGGCCGTATTCTTTGCCGTGTGGCTGGACGTATGTGTACTGCTGTCTGAACTGCTACGCCGGGGGCTCATCTACGGCATGTGCTGCTACTTACTCGGCCACGGTTCATCCTTGCAGAGAGACCGATCGACAAGTATGTACGTACACGTTCGTGACCAGACAGACAATGCTACGTACGCTTCAACCGAGTGGGTCCCTGCTGTCAGGGAGGATAAGAAGGCACTTCCTTGCGTGCGAAGATATAGTAGGTGGGTCCCAGCTGTCAAGGGGAGGAATCATTTGTTTGCCCATAATAAGGAGGCACTTCCTTGCGTGCGAAGATGTAGCTGGTGGGTCCAGCTGTCAGCCTCACCGCGTACAGTCCTCTACCAATTGCTGTCATTCATTGACCATGTTGGCTACGCCGCGCCGAGAGCACCAAAGCGGTGGACGACGGCAAGGCCTAGGAAGGGAACGACGCAGAGCCGGGGAAGACGAGGCAGTGGATGCCCATGCGGAGGGGAGTATGAGGGTTGACTGGTTCGGCTGCAGTGTGAGGCTGCCGTCGCCGGAGAATAACAGGGGATGTGGGTGAGTAGAGGGAAGGCATGGCCAGCGGTGGGAGTAGGATGGGGCGGTGAGGCCTGCGCTGCAGCACAGACGGCCACGGGAGGCAGGAGCAGGCGATCCCGCCGGCGCTGGTTTGGGTGGCTGTAGCAAGAAGATCAGAGATTGAAGAAGTAGCACGGCCGTTGGATGAACATCCAATAGTCACTGCTGCTAGAATTGTTTGTTGACTAAGTTGACAAAGCCCTGTGTACGGGTCAACTTAGTAGGCCCACAAGTCAGCCTCCAAATAAGGTGGGTCCCAGTAAGAAAGGGGAGGAATCATTTTTCTTGCATGTAATAAGGAGGCACTTCCTTGCGTACGACCATGGACCTCGTGGGTCCCAGCTCTCTGCCTCTCCATGTACAGTCCTCTTCCGATGGCTGTCGTTCGTTGGCCGCGTTGACGATGTTGTGCCGAGAGCACCAAGGCGGTGGACGACGGCGAGCCCTAGGACGGGAATGACCCGGAGCCGGGGAAGACACGACAGTGGTTGCCCACGCGGAGGGGGGTACGAGGGTTTACTAGTTCGGCTGCGGTGTGAGGCTGCCGTCGCCGGAGAATAACAGGAGGTGTGAGTGAGTAGATGGATGACCTAGCCAGCTATGGGAGTAGGGTGGGTCGATGAGGCCTGCGCGGCAGCACAGCCGGCCATGGGAGGCGGGAGCAGGCGGTCCCGCCGCTGGCTTGGGCAGTTGGAGCAAGAAGATCAGAGATTGAAGAAGTAGCACGGCCGTTGGATTAGCATCCAACGGTCACTGCTGCTAGAATCGTTTGTTGACTATAAGTTGATAAAGCCCTGCCCTAACATTTGTGGCGGACAGCATATAGCCCATTTGCTATTTTTCCTAAATTTATAGACCAATTGCTAATTATTACGTAATTTATTGCAGCCCATATTATATTTTTAGAATACCTGACCATTTTCTCCAAGGACATGATTAAAAATTTCAACGATATTTCATTGAAATTGCCAAACTATTTTTAATCCCGAAATTTCGAGCCCGATAATAACTAAATTTAAAATATATTTAAATTATGTTAAAATCCAATGAAATTTGAAATATCAAAAAATAAAAGAAAATTCACAATTTGAAACTAATTGCATATTTTCTTTGTTTTTATATATATACAACCCATTTCATATTACTTATATGATTTACAGCCCTTTTTGTCTGGGCAGGCCGAATGTATCCCTCGTCGTCTTGAAAGATTTGCAGCCCAATAGGGCGGAGAAAAAGAAATCGGCATGTGTAGGCTATTCTATGAAAAAAAAGGTGGGCTAGTCATTTTCACTGAGAAAAAAAACAGCTGGGCTCGTCATGTTGTAAACAAAAAATAAAAGTCTGGGCTAGACGGGCGACAGACATCGCACAGCCCAGTTGATAACCTACTCCGTCTCAACAACAACAAAACTGCTCAAGCAACTGGGTCCCACGTGTCAGCCGCTCCATGTGCAATTCTCTCGTAGTACATTAACAATGTCGTAGGTCCCAGATGTCAACAAACCAATGGGAGGAAGCATTTTTTTCATGTAATATGGAGGAGCTTCCTTGCGGCCGAAGATGTAGCTGATGGGTCCCAGCTATCAGGGAGTGGAATCATTTTTCTTCTGTGTAATATGAGGCACTTCCTTGCGTGCAACCATGGACCTCGTGGGTCCCAGCTGTCAGCCTGTCCACGTACAATCCTCTTCCGATGGCTGTCGGTTGTTGACCACGTTTACGACGCCGTGCCAAGAGCACCAAGGTGGTGGACGACGGCGAGGCCTAGGGAGGGAACAACCCGGAGCCGGGGAAGACTCGGCAGTGGATGCTCACGCGGAAGGGAATACGAGGGTTTACTGGTTCTGCTACAGTGTGAGGCTGCCGTCGCCAAAGAATAACAGGAGGTGTGGGTCAGTAGAGGGATGGCCTGGCAAGCGATGGGAGTAGGGTGGGGCGGTGAGGCCTACATGGCAGAACAGCCGACCACGGAAGGCAGGAGCAGGTGACGCCGGTGCTGGTTTGGGCGGCTGGAGCCGGAAGATCAGAGATTGAAGAAGCACGCCGGCAGTTGGATTGACATCTAACAGTCTCACGCTGGTAGAGTCGATTTGTTGACTAAGTTGACATAGCCTTGCGTACACATCAATTTAGTAGGCCCACAACTTAATATATAAACTAATTTTTTTGCGAATATAATATATTAACTAATAAAACTATATATATATAAAGTAGAGATGACAAAAATAGAACTGGGTTGTGCGTTTTCTTCAGTAAAAAACAGCTGGGCTGCTGATGTTCTAAGAAAAAATAAAACCAAGGCTGGGTGGCCCAGAGGCCAGTTGATACCTGCTAGATCCTTGTAGCCGCATGTCGTCATGGGCTACACCTATTAATAAACAAAACATAACCTAGGCAGTCTACAGCCAAGTAAATATTTGCTCAACCTAAAAAATATATATACTACCTGCTGGATCCCAGTTTTCAGTCTCTCCTTGTAGAATTCTCTCGTTTATTGACTACGTTGAAAATTTCATGGGTCTCAGACGTCAGCATATTTTTTCCATCATGATAATAAGTGTGTGCACTTGCTTGCGTATGGCCATGGAACTTTTGTGTCCATACTGTTAGCCTCTGTATGGATAGCCCTCTTCTGGTTCCACGGACAAATTTCATGCAAATCGGATGATTTTCATTGAAACCGGACCAAATTCATTACATTTTACATGTTTCTTTTTCTTATGGAACACTTTACATATTTCAACTAAACGATAGCCGACAAGGCATTTTTTTAGTCCAAAAATGATCGCTGGAAGCGGCAGCTCCCATTTCTCACGCCTGTTAAAAAATTTGGTTAACTGAGAACTCGAACGAGAGAACATGTCGTATGCGGTTTTTTTTAGTGATACTGTATGTGGTATGCGGGTTAGAGGGATGGCATGGGAGGCACTTCTCGTGATCGAGGTCCCGACACATAACTGTTCTTGAAGGCCCAAATCCATCGCTCCTCTATTTAAGAATTTGCAGCTGGGCCTGGCATGCCATAGCCCAGTCACGACGTGCTGCATCCAACTGTCAGCCTATGAAACCTGATGGATCCCCTGCGTACTGGAAGATGTTAGTAAAATTTTGGAGAACTAGAATTCGAACGGCAGGTGCTTTTGCTACTTATATCAGGTGCCTGAAAATTCGTTTTGCAACAATTACTTTAGCGTTATATCCACGTTGACCCTCGACCTGATGGTTGGAAGGAAATGCCAAGTTCAGACCGAAAGATCCTTAACAACAACACCAACTTGTAGACGACCAGGTAGAACTAGTACTACCAAACTAACTTATAATCTTTTTGGTCTTGGCCCTTGTTTTTGTCTGGTAGAAGATCTTGCAGACGACCAACTCCCGCTCCTTCTCTTGCTAGAGGTGCCCGAGGTGGTACTGGTGCATCACCCAATTGGTCCTCTGCTGGTCAAAGTTCTTGTTGGTGTGTAGCACCAGAACCTTTTTGCTGCCCCTCTGCCGGCCGTTGACGATCACCGGCATGGTATTGACGGTCTTGTGCCACATTGCATGCATGCCGCACTCCGATTGTATCTTGTGACGCGTCCGCGTACCCCTTTTGAACGCCCCGGAGTTGCGCTGGAAGAAATGCTTGCTTTGGCCAGTCACTGTGATACCTACAGTATTGGCGAAATACAATCCCAGGCCGGGCAGCATACATCAGAAATTTGTAAAAAGAAAGAAATATTTTTTTTGCAAGTAGACGGTCGATCGGTGTCTCACCTGGAAGTTTCTCAGGATGGGTGGAGCATATGCCATGCTCGCTGTCGATGGTCGGTATGAACAAATCGATGAGAGGGTGAGATCTCGTGCTGTCAGCACTCACTTTAGCCTCAAGGTGCTCGATCCGCTCCTGATCTGTGGGATCGAACTTGACACCAGTCGGCAGCACCGGCCAATCCTTCTTGGACTTGCAGCGGTTAATTCCAGATAAATGGTACTCAATGTATGATCAATCAACTGTTTAACTAAATGATGAAAGATTTCAACAGATAAGTGCTACTCCAAATCTAAAATCCATGACACCCGAACAAACTGGGGTCTCAGCTTCATTATTACATGCATACTCTAAAGACTTGAAAAACCCCATAAAGATCGAAATCATCATACAGGGCGACAGGACGAATACTCATAGGAGCGGCCTCGCTGGTTCCACCCTTCATGCGGCTAGCTTGAAGAGCTTCCTTGTTGAGATCAAATTTCTCAGCGTCTTCCTTTTGACTACTTGCAATGAAGTATAGCAGCTCCACTAGCTCATCGCCCATCGTACCAACTGGATCGGAACAAGGTGGCGGGTGGGAGGTGGGGAGACCGGGAGAGAATGGGAGAGAATGGGAGAGTGCTGCTGGACTACCATTGTCGGTGTACTAAAGCATGGGTGCCCTCGTACCCTGACTTGTGCACATGCAGTTGTAGCCCTCATAACGGCAAGGGATTGCTGAAGGGTTGCTGTGACTCAAGACTCAGATTAAACAAGACCGTGAAGAAGGCCTCAAGGCAGGTCATCGAGAAGTACTATTCTCGTACTGAAGATCAAGATTGCCCTTGCTGGCAAGCTTCGTACCGGCAAGGTGAAGACCAAGACTCTGGTTGCCAGCAAGCTCCTTGCTGGCAAGCAATGGCCCGGCAAGCTCTGCGCCGGCAAGCTCGTTCTGTCCTGTTACCGCTCCACCTCATCATCGGCTAGATAAGCAAGCATGATAGTGTCGAGCGGGCAGGCAGTCAACGCAGCTGGCCAAGGCACATGTCAGCACGCCGCGCCAGGATTAACTTTAATGACACCCATCCCTGGGACGTGTGAAGATTACAGGAGGGCGCCAGGACCGGTGGTACAGATATTTTTACCCAACGCCTCGCCTCCCCGACATAACACCTAACGGTGCATTTAATGCGCTTGTCTTACCCCGTCTGGAGATAGATGTGGTAACGGTGCAAGTTACTATTCATACTCTGTAAATGACCATATTAGCCACTGTGGTAGCCCCTTGGCCTATAAAAGGAGGCCCACGGCTACACTTAGAATGGTCGACTCTTAGCTCAACTACACGCTGTAGCTGCACTTCCCTCACACCTTGCCGGCAAGCTGTGCTCTTTGTAACCTTTGAGCTCACATACAATCAAACCACTAGAACAGGAGTAGGGTTTTACGCTCGCAGTGGCCCGAACCTGGATAAATCGTTGCTTGTGCTCATATCCACTAGCCCTGCTCTTTGTAGTATTTTGATCCCACTTCCGAACCGCAAAGGGATCCTTTCGATCCCATAGATCATCGTTTTCCCATGACATCTTTGGCGCGCGAGGCAGGGGGTCTCATATTATGAATCAGTGTTCGTAGTTTGAGTACCGGCTCCATCACCTTCATTGATGGCGCCGAAGAAGAAGACCGGAGCCACGATGGCTCCCACCACCTCCAAGCTACCTTCCCAGGTGTCCGTAGACGGCACAGGCGGCGCAGTCGGAGCGGGCGCTATGGTTGGGACGGCCAGGGCAGGAGGCGCCGGCTGTGCGGGTGTCCAGCATCCCCACCATGCCGGCGATCGTAGTCAGCATACTGGAGACGACGCAGACGGCCAACTCCAACAACCAGCTGGTGTGCATGATCATCCCAGTATTACAAATCGGACCGATGTGAACCAGGACCCCGTCGCCGCAACGTCCAAGGACGGAGCGGCGACGTCCAACAACGCTGCGGCGGGACGAGTGTAGCGATCATCGCAAGATGGGCGCGCCACGCTTCCCCGCGGCGCCGGTGGTCCTAGACGACGTCAAGCCGGCCCTAAGCATCGTCGTCACGATGCCCAGGTTCCACCACCACCACGCCAACCCGTTGGTGAACATGCGCCACGGCAGCAGGTACGCGACGAGCTCCCTCCTGGCCCAGCCAGGAGTCGAACGCTGTCCCGTTCCGTGTTTCCCGCCATGCCAACCACGGCGGTAGAGGCCATGGCGCGAGTTCAAATGCTTTTGAACTTCCCACCAGCCCCAGACAAAATGGAAGAATGGAAGGCCACCATTCAGAGCCTCATCTGTTTTGCCGATCCCAGCAAAACACAAGATGTGGGCCCCTCCAGACGACCACCCATAGTGCCGGTAGGACCATCTGGCTGCCGTGCCGGAGACGGTGCGCCAACGGTGCAGTCGCCTCCATGCCAACAACCACCACGGCGGCAAGCTCGCCGATCGGATGACCAAGACACTATGTCCATGGCATCATCGGATCCGCGGGGCCACCGAGACCTGCGCCAAGTGCTCCATAAACGGCGCGAAGAGGACGCCCGTACGAAGATTGAGCGGCGCCGAGAAGCACGCCGTCTATCCAATGACCGTGCTAGGCCAGTAGCATACGTGCCAGTGCCAGGGTATCCTGGGTGCCTACCTTACGAGTTGGGCTGCTCAGCGTTTACTCGTGAGCTGCGGCAAGTTTGCTGGCCGTCCGCCCGCCCCTTCAAACCTGAGATGCCCGACAAGTACGACGGCACGCTCAGTCCAGCAAAGTTCCTTGGCATCTACACCATCGTGGTGCAGGCTACCAGGGGACGCAACGACAAGCTTCTAACCAACTACTTCCCATTCGCGCTTCGGCCCAACGTCAGGTCGTGGTTGATGAACTTGCCGAAAGGCTCCATTTCTTCTTGGGCGGATTTATGCCATCAATTCGTGGGTACCTACCAGGGCGGGCACAAGCTCCCTGGTCAGGAGAGTGATTTGCATGTGATCCCCCAGAGTGATGGCGAGACCCTCTGCAAGTACATACAGAGGTTCGGTCGTGTGCACCACAACATCCCCGATGTTCATCCCGCAGCTATTTGCACCGCATTCCACACGAATGTGCGCAACCGCAGAATGCGGTCTGAGATGAATATCGTGAAGGTCAGAACCATCAACGAGTTGTACGCCTTAGCGGACAAGTGTGCACGTGCTGTGGAAGGGAGGTGACTCCCAGGGGAAGATGCTGGCGCCGACGTCGATTCTGAAGACGATGACGCAGATGATGCATCGACCCCGCAGAAGAAGAGCCAGAAGCGTAATCGGAAGCACAAAAGCAAGACAGTGATGGCAGTTGAGAGCCCCGGTGACACCAACGCCGCCAAGAAGTCCAAGGTAGAAAGCCCCGGCAAGGAGGTTGCTAGATGCACTGACTGCCGGGAGGCTGCGGCAGGCGACAAGAGCGGCAAGACCGGCGGGCCGTACTGCAAGATCCACTGTACCATGGGCCACGATCTCCAGGAGTGCCGGCAAGTGGAGCAGCTTGCCGAGAAGCAGAAGCAAGAGTATGAGTAGTGCGACAAGGAGAAGGGCCAGGATGGTGCTGATGGGTCCGGCAAGCAGAACCGTGGTGGCCGAGGGGGCCACCGCGGCAAGGCCAAGGAACCAAAAGAGAAGGCTGCACAGGGCCAGAATGATGATGATGAGGACGAAGATGAATCCGACAAAGAGTTACAGAACGTAGTGGATGCCATGTGTGTTGACGGAGGCACATCTTTACACTCCTCGCACCAGCAACTGAAGCAGTGGATCCGCGAGGTGAATGCCGCGGAGCCCGTGATGGGAGCGCAGAAGCCACTCAAGTGGTCGCACACGCCCATCGTCTTTGACGCCAAGGATCACCCTGATCGCACCATTGCAGTCGGGTGTTTGCCGTTGTTGGTTTCACCAACAATCCGCAACCTCAGGGTGATGAGATGTTGTTTGACGGTGGGGCCGGCTTGAACTTGATCTCTCCCAACGTGATCAAGAGGCTGCAGATCCCCGACAAGGATCTTGAGGAGACCGGCACGTTCCAAGGGATCAGTCCAGGAAGGAAGAAGCCGAAGGGTCAGATCACGTTGCCGGTCACATTCGGCAGCGACCTCAACTACAGGACGGAGAAGATCGTCTTCGACGTCGTCAAGATGCCCCTGCCCTACAATGGCATTCTGGGCCATCCGGCGCTGGCCAAGTTCATGGCCGCATCGCACTTCGCCTACAATGTCATCAAGATGCCAGGGCTGATGGTGGTCCTCACCATCAAGTCAAACCACAAGGATGCAATTATCTGCGCCGACAAGCTCTACCAGGAGGTAGTGGTAGCATCTGCTGATAAGGCCCCAGCTCCTATCGGCAAAGCTCCCGGGGGAGGAAAGAAGAAGAAGAAGTCCGGCAAGACATCTGATACGGACTCCGGGAAGCGCACTTTAGAGTGCAGCACGCCCGTCGAGGACATACCAGAGAGCTCTACCGGCAAGAGCAAGAAATCCAAGGCCTCCGCGCCGGTGACCAAGCAAGTCTCTGTGAGAGAGGATGGGATGAGTGGCACTTTTTTGGTAAGTGCCACTCTCGGAGACAAATAGGAAAGCGAGCTCGTTGCCTTCCTATGGGCGAATGTCGATGTGTTTGCTTGGCAAGCATCTGACATCCCCGGTGTTCCTAGGGAGGTAATTGAGCACCACCTTGCTGTCTGCCCTCATGCAAGACCTGTCAAGCAGAAGGTCAGGAAGCAAGCCTTGGAGCGGCAAGAGTTCATTGCCGAAGAGATCAAGAAGTTGGAAGCAGCAGGTCTAGTCAGAGGAGTGCTGCACCCTACATGGTTAGCCAATCCAGTTGTAGTGCGCAAGGTGTATGGGAAGTGGAGGCTTTGTATAGACTTCACTAATATAAATAAAGCCTGTCCAAAAGACCCTTTCCCTTTGCCGCACATCGACCAGATTGTAGACTCCACTACCGCCTGTGATTTACTCTCTTTCCTTGACGCCTATTCTGGTTATCATCAGATCTTTATGGCCGAGGAAGATGAGGAGAAAACCGCATTCATCACTCCATGTGGCACATACTGCTTCTTGCGTATGCCATTTGGATTGAAGAATGCCGGGGAAACCTTTGCCAGAGCAGTTCAGATCGGTTTTGAGCCATAGCTGCACAGAAATGTGGAATCCTACATGGGTGATATTGTGGTCAAGACCAGAGACAAGTCAACCCTGATTCAGGATTTGGAAGAGAAATTTGCGAACTTGCGCAAGCTCAACTTGAAACTCAACCCCGAGAAGTGTGTGTTCGATGTGCCGTCCGGCAATCTTCTTGGGTTCTTTGTGTCTCAGAGAGGGATTGAAGCCAACCCCGACAAGATCAAAGCAATTGAGCAGATGGAAGCACCAAGACACGTCAAGGATGTCAGGCGTCTTGCCGGTTGCGTTGCCGCCCTCAACAGGTTCATCTCCAAATCGGCAGAGCACGCCTTGCCATTTTTCAACATATTGAAAAAGGCAGGTCCAGTGAACTGGACTCCGGAAGTGGAGGCCGTGCTCCAAGATTTGAAGGAGTACTTGTCTTCTCTTCCAGTCCTAGTTGCGCCTAGGCCGCAAGAGACGTTGCTGCTATACTTACCGGCAACGAATCAAGTGGTTAGTGCTGCACTTGTGGCTGAAAGAGAGGCCGATGAGGAGGAGGTAGTAGCCGCAGAGCCACGACCAGACGAGCCAGAATCTTCTCCGGCAAGGTCAGGTGCCGACAAGCCAGATATTGTGCAAGCTAGCAAGCTAGATCAGCAAGTTGTGAAGAAGAAGATGGTGTAGCGCCCAGTTTATTTTGTCAGCTCCCTCCTGCAAGGGGCTAGGTCAAGGTACTCTGGTGTGCAGAAGCTGCTCTTTGGCCTTCTCATGGGTTCAAGGAAGCTGCGCCATTATTTTCAAGCACACCCAGTCACTGTCGTCACTCGCTTTCCGTTGCAGCGCATCTTGAGAAATCCAGAAGCAACCGGCCGGATTGTGGAGTGGGCATTGGAGTTGTCAAGCTTTGATTTGAAGTTTGAGAGTACCTGAACGATTCAGAGCAGAGCCTTGGCAGAATTCATTGCAGAATGGACCCCAACGCCAGACGAAGAAGTTCCAGAGACCTCGCTCCCCGGCAAGGAAACTGTTCACGATTGGATCATGTACTTTAACGGTGCTTTCACGCTGAAAGGCGTCAGTGCCGGCGTGCTGCTTATAGCACCCACCGGAGAGCACCTCAAGTACGTGCTTTAGATGCACTTTCCCTGGGAGCAGGCCACCAACAACACTGCTGAGTACGAAGGATTGCTTGCCGGACTATGCATTCCAATCGACCTTGGTATTCGGAAGCTGATTATCAGAGGCGACTCGCAGTTAGTGGTCAGGAAGGTCAACAAGGATTACCAGAGCCCTTTGATGGAGGCCTACATCGAGGAGGTGAGAAAGTTGGAAGAGCACTTTGATGGTCTGCAAGCAGAGCACGTTCCCCGTGCCCAGAATTGGATTGCTAACAACCTGTCAAAGCTTGCCGCTCAAAAGAAGCCTGTGGAACTAGGAACTTTTGTGCTCCATCTGACTCAGCCATCCGTTATACCATCAAGGCTGACGAAGAAGAGAAAACAAGATGTTCGTGGTTACTTTCTGGCAGATCTGCCGGCAGCCACCAAGAATGTGAATACCGCTAAGAAGGTACCCTTGGCCGGTGAGTTGCAGGTTCTGGCAAGCCAGATCCTTGCCGTCGAAGCAAGCGCTCCCGCGGAGGAAGAAATGCCATTAGTCCTTGTCGTCGAGCCACAAGCTCCGGCATGGGCGTAGCCAATTGTCCAGTTCCTTAAGACAGGAGATCTTCCTGATGAACAAGCGGATGCAGAAATAGTAGCCCA
The DNA here is from genome assembly GCA_039707655.1 of Elymus sibiricus. NCBI lineage: Eukaryota > Viridiplantae > Streptophyta > Magnoliopsida > Poales > Poaceae > Elymus > Elymus sibiricus. The sequence goes on from CM077664.1 coordinate 164,232,147, forward strand.
TCAATCAAGGATGTACAAGTTTGCTGACAACATTCTATACAGAAAGAGACCAAATGGGGTGAAATTGAAGTGTATTTACCGGGAAGATGGACAGAGGCTGTTGGAAGAGATGCATGAAGGGATGTGTGGCTCTCATATTGGGTCACGCGTGCTTGTCGGCAAGGCGTTCCGTCAAGGATTCTACTGGCCGACAGCCCTTCAATACGCCTTGGTGGTGGTCATCAGATGCGAAGCATGCCAGTTCCACTCCAAGGACATTCACCAGCCGGCTCAAGCCCTCCAAACCATCCCTCTCTCCTGGCCCTTCTCGGTCTGGGGGCTCAACATCGTTGGCCCCTTCCCCTATGCTACCAGGGCTTTGAATTCTTGTACGTTGCAATTGACAAGTTTACAAACTGGCCTGAGGTGGAGCCAGTGAGGAAGGTGATGACACAGTCGGCCATCAAGTTCCTCAAAGGATTGGTTGCCCGTTTTGGTGTCCCTAATAGGATCATCACCGACAACGGCACCCAATTCACGAGCCATGTCTTCACAACATATTTCTAAGAACTTGGAAATAAGATTTGCTATGCGTCTGTTGCTCACCCAAGGAGCAATGGGCAAGTAGAGAGGGCAAATGCAGAAGTGCTGCGTGGTCTAAAGACCAGAACTTTCGACAGGCTGCACAAGTGTGGAAGGCGCTGGGTGGAAGAGTTGCTGGCGGTTCTTTGGTCGATCAAAATGACGCCAAGTCGAGCCACTGGCCAGACACGCTTCTCCCTTGTTTATGGTGCAGAAGTGGTGCTCCCCACAAAACTCAAATACGGGTCACCTCGAGTCTTGGCCTTCGATGAGGAGGATCAAGATGAGCTGCGGCAAGATGATGCCACGCTCCTTGAGGAAGATCGTTTCCGGGCTGCTGTCCGTGCTGCACGGTACCAGCAATCTTTGCGCCGCTACCATAGCCGCAAAGTGAACACCAGGAATCTTGAGGAAGGCAACCTTGTTCTTCGTCAAATTCAGTCCACGAAGGGTCAAAACAAGTTGACGCCGAAGTGGGAGGGCCCTTACTGGGTGGTACGAGTCACTAGGCCCGACGCAGTCTGCCTAGAGACCGAAGATGGCACTCCGGTGCTCAACTCATGGAATATTGAGCATCTTCGCAAGTTTTACCCGTAAGGCGCGGTTGCCGGGCTGCCCTTTTGTACAAGTTTGCCGGAAAGGCATGTAAACCTTTGTACAGAGACGGGCACAGATCCCGTGCACATTAATAAAGATAAGTGTTTCACAATTCTTTGTCCAAGTACATATTTTTTTATGTGTTGCAGGCAGCCTTGTGTTACATTTTCCCCTTGCATAGGATGATTAACGAACCATCAAGGTTCCAGTCTCCTCTTTTCTCTTCTTTCTTTTTCTCAAAGGACAGAAGGGTTCCTCGCGTGCAAGTTTCCCGGGGGGAGTGATGGTATGGATACAAAATGATGTTCAAGATATTGTCCTACGGCAAGAAGCAGAGCAAAGAAAAAGCTAAGTTGCAAAACTTTAAAGTAAATTCTTTGTTGTAGTTGCAACTTCTCCTTGAATGATTTTGGCCTTTGTATTAGAAACCTGCACACTAAGGAACCCTGTCGTGATCAGCTACGCCCTTACTTTGTTTCAAGTCCGCTCGACAACTTAAGTGGTTACGTTGTGATCGTCAAGTGTATCCTTGCCGGCAGCGGCACTTCCGGCAAGCTGCTAAGGACCTGTTCCTCAAGCGCTCATGGCAAGAGTGCGCGTACCGGCAAGTTTCCGGCAAGCGTAGGGTACAAAAATCATGCAAAGACAGAATAAGACAAGAGAGATAGCATTCATACATCCATCCAAAACACAAGTTAAAGTACATCAAGGCCAAGTGTAGTTCTAATCTAAGATAAATCTGTCTTTTACATGATCATGCGCACGGCAAGATATGGCTGCAAGGTTAGTGGGTAACTCCATCCTCTGTCTTGGGAATCAGGCCAACCCTGTCGGCGATGGGCGTGAAGAGCTCTTCGGCGGTCTTGGTGTCGGCTCCCCGCGGCAGACTATCGAAAACCTTCGAGAGATCAATGCCTAGGTTCCGGTACACCACCTTGGCGAGTACCTTGAAGAGGACATCCCGGCAAAGCTTGCAGGATTCGCTGGCAAGGTATGCAGCTCGAGCCCCACGATGCTTCTCCAGCACCTCGATCAAGCTTTCAAAGAAGATAGTGAGCCTGGTGCTGGCGATGTCCCCTTTGGCGGTGGAGTAGTGGTATTCCGGCAAGCCCATGGTGGATAGATGGGCAGAAATGCTCTCCGCGGTGATCACGAGACGGTCAGTCCAAAGCTTGTAGGCGCCCTTGAGCTCATTGAAAGTTCTGGCGGTGCTCACGACCAAGGCTTTCTCGTCTTGGAGGTCCTTCATCAAGATCTTCTCGCGTTTCCTGGCTTCATCAAGGGACTTCCCCAAGGCGGACAGCTTCATCTTATGATCTTTGATAGTACCGTTGGCCTTGGTGAGCTCTTGGCTCTGGGCAAACACTAAAGTCTGCAGCTCCACCAAGGTGTGAGTTACCTTCTATGCCTCTGCTTTGAGTGCCAGGATATCCTTGCCATTGGCAGCGATATTCGCCTCGAGCACTCACACCTTGCCTTCCAGCTCGGTCTTGGTGACCTCTGTGGCTTCGACAGCATCGACGGCCTCCTTGATCCTTTTGGCATGGTCTGTAGCTTGAGCTTCGATGGCCTCCTTGTGCTTGCGCTCCAGCTCCTGAGTTTGCTGTGAGACAAGGGCCTGGATCTCATTATCCTTGCCGCGAAGTGTGGCGGCAAGCTCTGCTTTCCGAGCGGCAAGCTGTTCTTCATAAGCGTCAAGGCCAACCTTGCGCTCATTCAGCTTTGCCTCCTCTGCTGCTACCTTCTGCGCGGCCTCCTCTTGTGCCTTGTCAGCATCGGCCTTCTCTAGAATAAATTCCTTCTGGGCCTTGGCAAGCTGAGTATGACGTTCTTGAAGGTCTTGGACCCATTCCACGTACCAGATCTGCGTTTCCTCCACGCGCTTCTTGAATTCGTCCTCCGCCTTGTCAAGGACGGCTGCCCTAGAGTCCAAGCTCTCCGCGCGGCTGTGGTAGCATGCCTGAAGCTTCTGGAAGTTCTCGCCCATGGCCTTAAGGAGCCACTACTCTTTGGTCTCGTTGGTGTTGGCATGCAGCTCATCGATGACCTCGAGCCCGGCAACAACAGTAACCTCACCGTCCAAGATGTCTCCTTCAGTGGGCGCCCCGATGCTTGACGTCCCAGGGGGTTGACGAACAGGTTGTCGCCAACCTTTAGGTATCTACTCGAGAAGGGCTCCTCAGGTGTCGAGGGGTGATCGTCAATGGCCGCCTTGCCGGTTAAGATCGCCCTCGTTACTGAGTCAGCGCATGGCACTCCTGGGACAGAGATCTCTCCAGTGGCCTCGGCATTACTATTGCCGCCCTCCTCTGCAGCGTCCTTGGCGGCCTCCTCGTGAGCTGCCTTGGCGGCCTCCTCGTCAGTCCCCGCAATGGCCTCACCGGCAGCAATGTTGTTGGCCTCATCGGCGGCGTCCCTCGCGATCTCATCAATGGTGGAATCAATGTCCATTTCGTCAGATGAAGGAAGATTTGAAAGGATGGAGAAGAGAGAAAATCAAGACTCAGGTCAAGTTCAAGAAAACAAAAAAGAAGATTAAGAGAGGAGAGCACTCGACGGCAGAAAATTTACCGGACTGAGACTATTGAGGGGGGACAGTCTCCCCTCCGACAACCTCGGTTGTCGTCGCCTGGTTGTTGGTGGTTTCATTTGCCGGCACTTCATCAGTACGAACGGGCTCGTCTGTGGAGGCCCTTGCCGGAGAGCCGCTTGCCGGGGCAGCGGTTGACGGAGACACCCCAGTTGGATCTGCCTTCAGGCGCTCCTCCTCATGGCGTTCTTCTCCTGCTCCCGTGTTGATGTTAGCGATGAATATCTCAACACCAGTGCTTGCCAAAGGGAATTGGATAGTGGCCTCACGCTGGGGCCTGCGGTCTGGGCTGATGTCCACGACCTCGTCGCCTGGCGCCGTGCTTGTTGCCGGCTTGTCCTGTGCCACGGTCATCGTCCTCTTGGCCATCCGTTATGCCAAGGTCTCCCTGTCGCTGTCAACTCAAGGCAAGACAAGACAAGTCAGATTAACACAAGCGAGAAATCAAGAGTTAACAAAGAAAATTGGAAATGCATACTCTTCTTCCTCCTCCTCATCGCTAAAGATGGAGAGGTCATACAAGCTCTCAGGCCTGGTGCTGGAAGAAGGCGGCGTGGTAAAAGTCCTAGCTCGCTGAGTTGCCACAGGCGTAGCAGGATGAGACGAACTTCCTGCTCCGGCAGCCGGCATGACTGTACTCCTTGTAGAGGTACGCCGCGTTCGCTGCTGTTGAGGGGCTTTGCATTGAGTTCCTTGCCGCCTGGCAACCTTGCCGGTTACCTCCTCGCCGGCAACTTCCTCACCTAAGGGTATACCGCGGACTGGCTCTCCGGAGGCAGCTCTCCAAAGGTGTCGGGCCCATGGAACCCAGGGTATCCAGGCCCGTCTGCCTTTGGCCCAAGGCGCGACGCCTGGCGTGGGCCCAGCAGGCCGTCATCATCAAGCATCTCACCAAGACCCCTCACGAGGCCTTGGCCTCCTGATGACCCCTTCTCAGGGAGAGGCGAACAAGACTTAGTATCTTCCCCAGCAGCCTCGCGAGGCGGCCTCCCGAAGTGGCCTCCCGAGGCTTCCTCCCGAAGGCGCTGAAGACGAAGGCGGTTCGGTCCGGTAGCGCGGTCCCGTGCACATCAAGACGAACGGCGACAGAGGCTGCGCAAGCAGGCGTGGATGAAGAGGGTTTCCCCTTTCGTGCTAAGGGAGCAAGGCTAGCAGTCCACTTCCCAAAGCAACCCCAAAGGTTGCCCGATTGGCGAAAGAAGACCAAGACGGCGGGCGCGCGGGGCGGAGGTCATCACCGAGCCTACCGGCGCGTCATGGATCATGCTTTTGCAGGCGAAGACCGCCTTTAGTCAGGATATCCTAAGCGCTTGTCCCCCTTCAAAACCCGCCAAGTGTGGCAATCCTTCCCGCCTAAGTTTTGAGGGGGAAGAGGACCAAGGCAGGTATAAGGGGACAGTGCTGCCATCGTGGTAGGGGATCCGATTCGGTCGACTCCTTCTTCTCCTACCCTGTTCTCAAGAACACTCTCCTGCTCACTACAATCAAGACCAAGCAGGAGTAGGGTTTTACACTGCAAGGTGGCCCAAACCTGGGTAAACCGCTGAGTCCACGGTCCGCTCCTCGCTAGCGCGCTCCCGCCGTAGCTTCGCCGTAGCTTAGCCGTGGTAGGGGACGAAGAGGTAGGAACAAGCTCACCCCAGTGTTCGAACCTTTGGGTCCCCGGAGCCCGACTTCCGACATTTGGCGCACCAGGTAGGGGTGCGCAACTGTTCTTCCGCTCCGCCCTCCGTTCCACCAGCTTCATGGCCGACGCACGTCGCGAGCGCGCCGAGCGCAGGGCTGGCCGCGTGGCGAAGACAGAGCCAGTGGCCCGCGGCAACCGTCACCGCCTTGTCGAGGCTGCTACCGCCACCGACCCCGCTGCCCGCGAGTAGCAGGACTCCTCCCTGCACCCCTCTGTGCAGGTGAACGGCCACACCGCCATGGCCTCTTCCTCCCTCGCCCACCGTGGGCCGCCGAACGCGCAGGCCGCGCTACTCATGGCGCGCGAGCTGTTCCGCTACCGTCCAGCTGACGCCGGCTACGACGCCTGGCTTGGTCGCATCACTGAGCTCGTCAACGCCACCGGGGATGCTCCGGTGCCTTCCCACTCACTCCGGCCTCCGCCGTCTCGTGTCGGGGACCTGGCGCACGGCGCTCCCCCGCCGCCTCCTATGTGCGACGAACTCGGCGGGCCCCAGCACAACGCGCGGGCGCGTGAGCCGTCCCGTGGCGCGTCCCTGCCAGTCCGTGATGAGGCCTGCTGCCAGATCATCCGACGCGCGCCCCCCGATGCGCGAGTGCTCCTCGAGCGGCAGCGCCAGCGCCAGGACCAGGCCGTCCAGGAGGTTGCGGCGGCAGGGTGCCAGAACCGCGCCGCCCTCGCCGGCGGTGTCCCCTCGAGCAGTGTGGGCTGCCGCGCCTTCAACCGCGAGCTGCGTCGGGTGGTGTGGCCCGCGAAGTTCAAGCATGAGCTGCCTCTGCGCTACGACGGCACCCCGAACCCTGCGGAGTTCCTTCAGCTCTATGCGCTGAGCGTTGAGGCGGCGAACGGCGATGACAAGGTCATGGCGAACTGGTTCGCCATGGCCCTCAAGGACGGCCCGCGCTCCTGCCTCATGACCTCCCCGAGGCATCCATCTCATTGTGGGCCAAGCTCTGCAGCCAGTTCGTCGCCAACTTCAAGGGCACGCAAGACCGCTCCCTCACCATTAACGACCTGCGGCACGTGCGGCAGCGCCCAGACGAGACCCTCTGCAAGTACATCCAACGCTTCAGCCAAGTGCGCAACAAGATACCGCGCGCCTTCGATGCGGCCGTCATCTCTGCGTTCTCCACCGGCGTCATGGACGTCAAGATGCACGAGAAGCTCACCATCAATGATGAGCTAGACTCGGTGCTTCAACAGTTTGACCTCGCCGACAAGTGCGCCAAGGCTGAAGAGGGCCGCCTCTTCGTCCACAACGACCCCGACGCGGCGCTTGAGGCCACCAAGGCCAAGAACAAGGACATCAAGCGTAAGGGCCGTGCCGTGCTTGTGGCGGAGTCCGAGCTAAAGCGCGGCCGTGACAATGACGAGCCCAAGAAAGACGGCCGGCCGCTCAGCACCTACCACAACATGCGCTCCCACAACACTGAAGACTGCCAGGAGCTCAAGCTGCTCCGCGATGAGCGTCAGGGCCGCTGGGACGACCGCAATGGCCGCGGTGCCGGTCGCAGAGGTGGCCGCGGCGGCAACCGCTGGGATGACCGCAATGACAACGGCAACTTCCGCCAGAGCTGATGCGACCAGCCTCGTGAGGTCGCCTGGCGTGACCAGCCTCGCGAGGCGAACCCTCAGGCCAATGCCACTCTCCCACCGATGCCACCGCCACCCCAGAGGAACGACATCAACCAGCCTGATGAGGGCGTTGGGGGCTACTAGGAGCCTCGCGCGGTCGCCTGCATCCTTGGCGGGGCTCATGCCCCCGAGTCCAACCGCCACTTCAAGCTGCTCTCTCGCGAAGTGAATGCCGCCCTCCCGAGGCCTGAGGCCGCGCGGCCCCTCAAGTGGTCGCAGTACGCCATCACCTTAGACTCCACAGACCACACCAAGTCCATGGCCTCCGCAGGCGCACTCCCCATGTTGTGCACTCCCACCATCAGCAACGTCGCGGTCACACGGACCCTCATCGACGGAGGCGCCGGCCTGAACATGATCTCCATCGAAACCTTCGAGATGCTCCAGGTGCCCTACGACCAGCTGATGCCTACCAGGCCCTTCTCCGGAGTGACCGATGGCTCCACCATCCCTCTGGGGAAAGTGCGCCTTCCCGTCACCTTCGGCACCCGCAAGAACTACCATACCGAGCTCAGCGACTTCGACGTGGCGCACATCGGCCTACCTTACAACGCCATCTTGGGCTACCCACCTCTCGCCAAGTTCATGGCGGCGACCCATCACACCTACAACGTCCTCAAGATGCCTGGCTGCAGCGGCATCATCACTGTCGCCTGCGATGAGAAGGACGCGGTCTGCTCCCTCGAGCGCGCCTACAAAGCTGCCGCTATCACGCACCCGACTGACGAGGATGCGGCTGAGCCTCCCGAGGCCGTGCCCATGGAGAAGAAGTAGCTGTTCTCTCAGGACCGTGCCAAGACGAAGAAGGTGTCAGTGGACGGCAGCGGCTGCGACCCTGCCTTCACCATCGGCGCTGGCCTTCCTCCTGCATAGGAAAGCGCGCTCGTCACCTTCCTTCAGGCCAACTCAAATGTTTTCACCTAGAAAGCATCTGACTTGTCCGGTGTGCCGAGGAAGGTGATCGAGCACGACTTAGCGGTGTGCCCCAATGCATGCCCCGTCAAGCAAAAAGCACGGCGCCAGGCGCCAGAGAAGCAAGATTTCATCGTCAAGGAAGTTCAGAAGCTCCAAGAAGCTAGGGTCATCCACCAGGTGCGCCATCCCGAATGGCTCACCAACCCAGTCGTCATCCCCAAGAAAGGCGGCAAGGAGCACATGTGCATCGACTTCACCAGCCTCAACAAGTTCTGCCCTCAAGATCCATTTCCACTGCCCCGCATCGACTAGATCGTGAACTCCACCGCCGGGTGCGATTTGCTATGCCTCCTAGATGCCTTCTCAGGCTATCACCAGATCAAGATGGAGGCCGAAGACGTGGACAGGACGGCCTTCATCACCCCCTGCGGCATGCCCTTCGGTTTCAGTAGCGCGGGCACCACCTTCCAACGGCTAATGTGCATCATGCTGGGGCCTCAGATGGGGAGGAATGCGGAGTCCTACGTTGACGACATCGTGGTCAAGTCCCATGAGGCTGGATCCCTCATTGCGGACCTCAAGGAAACGTTCGCCAACCTGCGCAAGGTTAACCTGAAGCTCAACCCCGAGAAGTGCGTCTTCGGAGTTCCCTCCGGTAAACTCCTCGGCTTCCTGGTCTCGCATCGTGGCATCGAGGCCAACCCTGAGAAGATCAAGGCCATTGAGAAAATGTGTCCTCCCCGGACCCTCAAGGAAATGCAGCGCTTGGCAGGATTTATGGCCTCCCTGGGACGCTTCATATCCAAGTTTGGTGAGCAAGCCCTGCCTTTCGTCAAGCTCCTGAAGAGGTCCGGCTCTTTCAAGTGGACTCCTAAGGCAGACGCCGCCTTTGAAGATCTCAAGAGGTACCTCGTGAGCCCGCCCATCATGGTCACACTGCGCTCTCGTGAGCCCTTGCTCCTGTACTTGGCGGCCACCCCTCAGACGGCCAGCGCGGCGCTTGTGGCGGTGCGAGAGGAGCGCGTCTTTGCCAAGGAGAAGCCCTCCATACCTCCCGAGCCTTGTGAGCCCCCCGAGCCTCGTGAGCCCCCCGAGACTCGCGAGCCTCCTGAGCCTCGTGAGCTCCCCGGGCCCATCGAGCCTCGCGAGGCGCCTGGAGAGCAAGCTGCCACCACAACCATGCGCCTCGTCGAACACCCCGTGTAGTTCGTCAGCACCGTGCTAAGGGATGCGCGCGAGCGCTACCCCATGTAGCAGAAGCTCCTCCTCGCACTCCTCGTTGCCTCCAGGAAGCTGCGCCACTACTTTCAGGGCCATCCCATCAAGGTCATTTCTTCCTACCCCTTGGAGCAAGTTCTGCGCAGCCCCAATGCTGCCGACCGTGTCGCCGAATGGAACATCGAGCTGCAAGCCTTCCAACTAGAAGTCTCCACCACCAGAGTCATCAAAGGCGCGGCTCTGGCTGACTTCATGGCAGAGTGGACAGACACGTATGAGGAGGATCCTTGCGAGGCCAAATCCCTTCTGCCAGGGGATGAGGCGCCTAGTGGCTTGACCATGCACTTCGACGATGCCTTCTCTTCACAGGGCGCGGGGGCTGGAGTCATGCTCACCTCGCCGACAGGAGACATGCTCTACTACGCCGTGCAACTCTGCTTCAGGCACACCGACAAGGTTTCCAACAACATCACAGAGTATGAGGGCCTCATCGCCGGCCTCAAGGCGGCGTTCGCTCTGGGCATCAAGCATCTGACCATCAAGGGCGATTCGCAACTTCTCGTCAACTTCTCCAACAAAAGCTACAAGCCCAAAGACGAGCACATGGTCATCTACTTAGACGAGGTACATAAACTTGAGAAGCGTTTTCTTGGCCTGGAGCTGCAGCACGTCCCCCGCTGCGGCAACAAAGAAGCTGATGACATCGCCAAACAAGCATCTCGCCACGAGCCTCAGAGCCTCGGCGTCTTCGAGGAAAGGCTCCTCAAGCCATCAGCTGCACCTCCTCTCGCGAGCACCGCGCTCCTTCATGAGGAACTCCCGCCCGCACCGCCCACGGGTGCGCCAGACTGCGGTCCAGCCTTAGGAGCCCGCCTGCTGCTGGCGCTGGAGCCTCAAGCGGATAGCTGGGCCGTGGAGTTTAAGGCTTACTTGCTTCATGGCACCCTCCCGGAGGAGGATGCAGAAGCAGAGCGCGTGGCCCGGCAGGCCACTGCTTACTGCTTACAAGATGGTGAGCTGTACCGCAGGTGCCCTAATGGCGTCTTGCTGCGGTGCATCTCTGAAGAACAAGGGTGCGAGTTGCTCGCCGATATCCATGGAGGAGACTGCGGCCACCACTCCTTGTCATGGACCCTTGTCGGCAAGGTGTTCCGCAGTGGCTTCTACTGGCCCACTGCGCTGTGTGACGCCACCGCACTGGTCCAAGCCTGCGAGGCATGCCAGTTCCACGCCAAGCAGATCCACCAGCCGGTGCAGGGCCTCCAGACGATTCCCCTCTCATGGCCCTTTCCCTCGCGCGGCTGGCGCTTACCGCTACCTCTACGTCGCCGTAGACAAGTTCACCAAGTGGGCAGAGGTCGAGCCTATGCGCACCATCCCGGCAAGCTCCGCCGTCAAGTTCATCAAGGGTCTCATGAGCCGCTTTGGAGTTCCCAACCGCATCATCACCGACAATGGCTCCCAGTTCACGAGCGGCCTCTTCAGGTCCTACTGCGCCAGCCTCGGCACGCAGATTTGCTACGCCTCGGTGGCGTACCCGTGAAGCAATGGCCAGGCCGAGCGTGCCAACACCGAGGTCCTCAAGGGCCTCAAAACAAGGAGCTTCAAGAAGAAGCTCGAGGCCTGCGGCAAGGGCTGGCTCGATGAGCTGCAGTCCGTGCTGTGGTCCATCCACATGACGGCAAGCAAGCCTACCGACGAGACCCCCTTCTTCCTCGTCTATGGAGCTGAGGCGGTCCTTCCATTGGAGCTTAAGCATGGCACCCCGCGAGTGCTTGCCTTCGACGAGGCGTGTCAAGATGGCTCACGGGAGACCGATCTGCTGCTCCTCGAGGAGGGCCTCCGTCAGGCCGTTCTTCGCGCCGTGAGGTTCCAGCAGGCCTTGCGTCGCTACCATAGCCGCAACATCTGCCCTCGCACTCTCGAGGTCGGCGACCTCATCCTGCGCAGGATCCTCTCCAGAGAGGGACTTCACAAACTCTCACCCATGTGGGAAGGCTCTTTCAGGGTCACTCATGTCTCCAGGCCCGGATCAGCCCAGTTGGAGACGGAGGACGGAGTTCCTGTGCCTAACGCCTGGAACATCCAACACCTCCGCAAGTTCTACCCATGACCCTCACGCATACGAATGAAATGGGGCTGTACACACCCCGGAGCCTCTCATTGCGTTCGCCTGATGGGCCCACGAGAGCTCCCACCCACGCCCAAGTGGAAGCCCCATGCTCCGCGCTGGCGGAACGATCGACCCACGATCATACCCACAGCCCTGTGGAAGCCCCATGCTCCGCGCTGGCGGAACAATCATCTGAGGCTGCCCCACGGGGTGCACCAACCTCAAGCTGACCCGTGCCAGACATGACAGCACCCTTTTTCTCGTTTTGATGTGTAACTGAGGGCGCCCTACGGGTTGCACCAACCTCAAGCTGACCCGTGCCGGACACGGCAGTCGCATCTTGTTTTGGTTATGTAATGGGTTGCTATCTTACTTCAGTAAAGCTTTGGTTTGTTTACATGGTGTTTCATTTTGTCTTTGCCTCACGAGCCTCACGCGAGCAGGGGCTGGACACGGTGTCTGTGCTCGGGTCAGTCCCAGCAGCGCTAAAAAACACAAGCAACCGGGCTCTGGCTCGCGGGCCTACCCCCCGTGCACGCCACCCCACCAAGGTTCTTGGTGTCTTGTCTCCTCGCGTAACGCCCATGATCGAATCAGCGAGCGTGCACTGCTCCCCTGTTGTTAAGTATTCTGCATGCAGTTATCTCAGGAGCAGGTCCCCTGAAAGGCCTCGCGAGGATGCCTCGCGAGGTGCCCCCCTAAGGGCCTCAGGAAGCCCCGCAGGCCCTGTCTCGGGAGCTAACCCACGACGGCCATCTCAGCAGGAGATCTCGCAAGCGAAACCCTCATGAGGTGTACCCTAAAAGTGATGGCCTACCAGACACTATCCTGCACAGAGCTAAGTCTCCTGCCTCGTGAGCCGTCCTCTCCATCTCTTAAGCTTTCCCCTCCAGCAACCTCACGAGCGCCAGCGTTTCTCTTGGCGCAAGGCGCTTGCGCGTCAAAGGGGGGCTCCCTGAGCATCGCGCCTCAGGAGCCCTCACTAGCTCCCGGTGCCCCTCACCTCCTGGCCTTGTCCGGGCATCGCGACCTGGCATACCAGAGACGGTTGTGGCCCGCTCGGGGGCTGGGTCCAGATGACGTAACGCATCAAGGCAAGCAAAGAGAGCAAAATAGGCCTCAAGAGAAAGCTTCACGAGGGCACGAGCGTTCATTACATCAAATTATAAGGTACTTAAACACAAAGGCATCTTCTTCACGCCCCCACAGGGCCACATCAATCTAGTGCAAGGCGGCAAAGGAAAAAGGACCCTAGAAGCTCGAGCCGTCGCCGCCAGAGCTCTCACCGGTGTCGCAGGAGTACTTCCCAAGCAGCGCGTCCACGTGGCCTTCTACCGCCTTTGCGAGGCCATCGTGGAGCTCCTCGGGAACGGGGGCTATCACCTTGCGAAAATCAAAGTTGGGATCAGCGTGAAGGAGGTGGCTGAAGACACGGGTCGCCGCCTAAGAGAAGAGGCCGCGGCACTCCTCCTCCAAGATGCCATCCACGTTCTTGGCCCCATCCTCGAGCCGCTCCACGAGCTTGGTGGAGAAGTCAACGTAGTCGGCGTCGCGGGACTCGCGGAGGGCCTCAAGTCTCCCCTGGGAGATGGAGTTTAGGGTGTCGCGGGCTCGGAGCTCGAGGGAGTGGAGCACCTTGACGCGTTCGCGCTGCCCCTCCCGTTCCTGGTCCGCCTCGCCTCCGGCTTGCTCCGCGGTGCTGGCGGCGCCCCCACTTGAAGACGAAGGACGGATGGCTCGGCCTCGGCGCCGGAACCGGCCAACGGCGCGGCCTCTCGGCGGGTCTCTGCCTCAGTGAGTGCCGCCTTGAGACCAGCAATTTCCTGCTGGAACCGCTCACGCTCCGTCTCGAAGGCGTCCTTCTGCTGCTTCAGCGCCTTACCGTGCTCCTCGGCGAGCGCCAGGCGCGCCTCCGCTATCTTCGCATCAGCGTCCTCCTGGGCCTTCTTCTCCTTAGCCTCCAGCTGGGTGTTGGCCTCGTTGACACGTTTCGTGTGGGCATCCTGGGCGTTGGCCAGCTGGCGCCCCAGCGTCTCCAGGTGCCCCCGCTCAGTGGCCTGCTCGTTCGACACCCTCTCGAGGTCTTCCGTGTGAGTCGCGAGGCCCGCTTCGCGGGCCGCAAGATCCCTCTCGCGAGTGGCGAGGGCGCTTTCCCACGCGAGGAACGACTACGCCTACACGGCGTGTTGATCCTGAAGCTCCTTCAGGCGGGCCTCCGCCTCCTCGTGGCGCGTGATGGCCGCTTCGGCCACCCAGAGAGCACTCGCACGGACCCCCTCCGCTTCGGCGGTGTCCTTCTCGCCCTGTGCGCGAGCGCTTTCGTTCTGGTGCTGAGCCGTTTCGACGGTGATGCTAAGACGGTGCCACCCATCAGCAAGCTTCGGGTGCTCCTCGGCGAGGCGTGCCTCCGCGTCCTGGAAGTCTGTCCCAAGCCAAGCGAGCGCAGCCTTGGCGTCGCGCAAGGCTTCAGGCCTGAGCAGTGCACGGCCGCTCATGATTGCCAGGGACTAGTCCGGGTCAGGCCCCCTGACATTCTCCGTTGCCGCGGTCAGGGATGACTCGGCGCCGCTTGCTAGGAGTGGTGGGTTCGTCGGGCCCTCCACCGCGTTCGGCTGTGGCGGCGCGCCGTGGGGGCTCGCCATGCCTGCGACGCCACGCCCCACGATTCCTCCCCCCGTGCTAAGGGAGGCCTCAGGCGGGGGAGTGGGCGCTTCGGCCTCCCCCGTCACTGCTTCTTCCCTCATGGCAGGGTCTGAGGGGAGCGCGTCTCCACCTCCTGAGGCTGCCTCCCGAGGCTCCTCCGTCTCGGCCTCACGAGACGCGCCCGCATGCGGCTCCGGAGGAACGGCTGGCTCCCTCTCGACTTCCGCATGCTTCGTCTCGGCGCCAAAGCGGTGGGCAGCCTCTCCATGCCCCCCGGCACCCGCAGCGGGTACTGATGCCCCCTGCGGGCTGGGGGTCGCCTTCGCCTTAGTCCTCATCTTCTTCTTCTTCCTTTGGTCCCTGGCGGGCCTCCTGCGCAGACGGCGGCTCAGCCCCGAGCCCGGACAAAGGGCAAGGGCATAAAACACTAGGAGGAGTCAAGGGGACTTACTCGTCGCTGGCGGACCACTTCCTCTTCTTCTCCATGAGGGGCGGCTCGTCGCTGCCACCGTCAAGCATCGCCCTGGCTCCACCGCTTGGGCCCCTGGGGTGGGCCGCAATGGACCCGGACGTGTTGTCGCTTGCCTCGAGGCCCTGGGAAATTTTGGCCTCTTGACAGGCCTCAGGCACTGGGGGCTCGACCGCCCCCCAGCCGAGAGCACTCTCTACCGCGGGTGGCTCGCTGTCGGCGTCATCATCCTCGAGCTCACAGAGGAGCTGACGGCGAGTGCGTGGTGGTGCCCGGTTGCCATCCTCCTCTGTGGCCTCCTCCGAGTCCTCGCCACCGCCGCTGCCTCCTGAATCCAGCTCCACCACGAGGGTGTTCTCGCGGGGTCCGACGTGGCCCTCCGGCACGAGCCCCCACTGGTCAAAGAGAGGCATCTCCTCGACCAGCTCTGCCTTCTCCTTGTAGCGGAACAGCGGCAGTGCACCCTCAGGCAGGTCCGTGGCAGGGGTACTAAGCAGAGTCGCCAGGGCCCCGTCCAGCACTTCTGGCTTCAGGCCTCCGGGGTTCAGCCTCATGGCGTCGCCCGCGCCAGTGTACTCCTACACAGGGTGTGAGTGTCGCTAGGTTGCGCGATGCGCCGCCGCAGGTACTCCCTGACGACTGTCGCCCCCGATAGCTTCACGGCTCGTCGCACGGCCATCCGCTCCAAGATGGGCTCCATCCTCGGGTCAGCGAGCTTCTCGTGCCCCCACCCGGAGTTCTTCTCAGCCGGGTCCGTCGGGATCATCAGGAGCCGGCTGGTCCGGCGCACGTCCATGTAGACCCAGCCCTGGCGATAGCCCTCCACCTTCTTCGCAACCCTCAAGTTGATGATGTTGTTTTCCATTCCCTTGATGGCGAGGAACGACGCACATCCGGAGCGCAGGTCTGCCGCAGTCAGCCGCAGGCAGAAGAAGTGGCAGAAGAGCACCACCGAAGGCATCACACCCACGAAAGCCTAGCAGTAAAAGGCAAACATGGCCAGGAGGAGGATGCAGTTGGGCTGAAGGTGGAGGGCATGAATCTGATAATGGGAGAGAATGGCGTAGAAAAAGTTCGAGAATGGCAGCACCAACCCGGCATAAACGCTGTGGAGGAAGAACGGGTACACCGTTGCCCCCAGGTCGCGTCGCGTGCGTGACCCCGGCCAGATCTGGGTCGCCTGATTCTAGTTTTGATCGCCGGCCACCAGTGGGAGCACCTTGTCCAGGCCCTCCCCATCGACAATGGAGGAGCGCTGTAGCGCCGCCCCGATGGCGGGCACGCTTGGGGACAGGGCCGCCGCCTTTCCCCTCTTGTCGGCGGGCGCCATTTGTGCGGCGGAGGTGCGGATGGAGGAAGAAGGAGAGGCAGAGCTCGGATATGGGGTCTCGAGGAGCTGCATGAGGGGAGGAAGGCTCAGGGAGACGGAGTGCACGAAGGAAGGCAATGATGGTCTCGCGTCGCCCTCGGCAGGCTTTATGTCAGCGCGGGCGGTTACCGAGCCGTCGTGGGAGAAGTGGGGGAGTCCCCCGTCACATCGTGCGCCATGCGTCGCGCCTGGCCCGTAGGCGGTTAGGGCCCACGCCGTTTCACCCCTTAGTAGGCGGGAACGTGCGCGCCGCAGGCCAGGGGGCTTCTGTCAGGCCCATGGAACCCAGGGTATCCAGGCCCGTCTTCCTTTGGCCCAGGGCGCAACGCCTGGTGTGGGCCTAGCAGGCCGTCATCATCAAGCATCTCACCAAGACCCCTCACGAGGCCTTGGCCTCTTGAAGACCCCTCCTCAGGGAGAGGTGAACAAGACTCAGCATCTTCACCAGCAGCCTCGCGAGGCCCTCTCGCGAGGCGGCCTCCCAAGATGGCCTCCCGAGGCTTCCTCCCGAAGGCGCTCAAGATGAAGGCGGTTCGGTCCAGCAGCGCGGTCCCGTGCCCATCACGTGGGTGATGCGCGCTGTGACGAACGGCGACAGAGGCCGCGCCAGCAGGCACGGATGAAGAGGGTTTCCCCTTTCGTGCAAAGGGAGCAAGGCTAGCAGTCCACTTGCCAAAGAAACCCCAAAGGTTGCTCGATCAGCGAAAGAAGACCAAGATGGTGGGCACGCGGGGCGGAGGTCATCACCGAGCCCACTGGCGTGTCATGGATCATGCTTTTGCAGGCGAAGACCGCCTTTAGTCAGGATAGCCTGAGCGCCTGTCCCCCTTCAAAACCCGCCATGTGTGGCAATCCTTCCCGCCTAAGTTTTGAGGGGGAAGAGGACCAATGCAGGTATAAGGGGACAGCGCTGCCATCGTGGTAGGGGATCCGATTCGGTCGACTCCTTCTTCTCCTACCTTGTACTCGAGAACACTCTCTTGCTCACTACAATCAAGACCAAACAGGAGTAGGGTTTTACACCACAAGGTGGCTCGAACCTGGGTAAACCGCTGAGTCCATGGTCCGCTCCTCGCTAGCGCGCTCCCGCCGTAGCTTCGCCGTAGCTTAGCCGTGGTAGGGGATGAAGAGGTAGGAACAAGCTCACCCCAGTGTTCGAACCTTTGGGTCCCCGGAGCCCGACTTCCGACAGAAGGACACGAGTTCTCCTTGCCGGAATGGGAGGAGCGGAGGACTCTTCGGGTACTTGCTCTGCAATAGTCCCCCTGCCCCGTTCCCCGGCAAGTTCTTCCTACTCTTCGGCAACTTCCCTCGGCGGTTCCCTTGCCGTTCCATCACCAGATTCCTCATCAACATTGGTTGCTGCGGGCCCAGAGCCGCTGACGCCTCCAGCCATTCTGGCCTCTACCGCCATGTTGACAATATGCTCCAATTCTTCGGGTGTGGTGTCGCGGAAGAGATATTTTGCCTCTCTGACGGGCCTCTCCACCAAGGTGTCGAACCATGATACGTCTCCGTCGTATCTACTTTTCCAAACACTTTTGCTCTTGTTTTGGACTCTAATTTGCATGATTTGAATGAAACTAACCCGGACTGACGCTGTTTTCAGCAGAACTACCATGGTGTTGT
This sequence comes from Elymus sibiricus, assembly GCA_039707655.1. NCBI lineage: Eukaryota > Viridiplantae > Streptophyta > Magnoliopsida > Poales > Poaceae > Elymus > Elymus sibiricus. Next base: position 164,249,573 of record CM077664.1, read on the forward strand.
TTTTTGTGCAGAAATAAAAGTTCTTGGAATTGGATGAAACTCTTTGGAGATTTTTTATGGAATAAATAAAAAATACTGGAGCCAAGACCCACTGGAGGGGGGCCACCTGCTTCCCACGAGGCACCAGGGCGCGCCACCCCCCTGGCGTGCCCTAGTGGCTTGTGGGGCCCATGTGGCTCCGCTGACCCTAATCTCAGGCCTATAAATTCATAATTCCAGAGCAAAAAATAAGAGAGGAAGTTTTATTGCGTTTCATGAGACGGAGCCGCCGCCACCTCCTGTTCTTCATCGGGAGGCCAGATCTGGAGTCCGTTTGGGGCTCCGGAGAGGGGGATCTTCCGGCATCGTCATCATCAACCATCCTTCATCACCAATTTCATGATGCTCACCACCAGGAGTGAGTAATTCCTTCGTAGGCGTGCTGGACAGTGACGAGTTGGATGAGATTTATCATGTAATCGAGTTAGTTTTATTAGGGATTGATCCCTAGTATCCACTATGTTCTGAGATTGATGTTGCTATGACTTTGCTATGCTTAATGCTTGTCACTAGGGCCTGAGTGCCATGATTTCAGATCTGAACCCTTTATGTTTTCATGAATAAATTTGTGTTCTTGATCCGATCTTGCAAGTTATACGCACCTGCTATGTGTTATGATCCACATACCCCAAGGTGACAATAATTGGGATTCTTTCCGGTGATTACGGTAGTTTGAGGAGTTCATGTATTCACTATGTGTTAATGCTTTGTTCCGGTTCTCTATTAAAAGGAGGCCTTAATATCCCTTAGTTTCCTTATGGACCCCGCTGCCACGGGAGGGTAGGACAAAAGATGTCATGCAAGTTCTTATCGCAAGCACGTATGACTATATACGGAATACATGCCTACATTACATTGATGAATTGGAGCTAGTTCTGTGTTGCCCTAGGTTATGACTATTACATGATGAATGTTATCCAACATAATCACCGATCCAATGCCTACGAGCTTTTGACATATTGTTCTTTGTTAAGTTACTACTGTTGCTACTGCTGTCACAATTGCTACTACTATTGCTTCTACCGTTATTATTACTGTTACTATTATTGCTATTGCTATCAAATTACCATACTACTGTGCTACTAACCAATCTGCTGCAGATATTTAGTCTCTAGGTGTGGTTGAATTGACAACTCAACTGCTAATACTTGCAAATATTCTTTGGCTCCCCTAGCTTGTTTCGAATCAATAAATTTGGGTTGAATACTCTACCCCCGAAAACTGTTGCGATCCCATATACTTGTGGGTTATCAAGACCTTTTTCTGCCGCCGTTGCCGGGGAGCATAGCTCTATTTGTTGAGTCACTTGGGATTTATATTTGTTAATCACTATGAAGAATCTGAAAGACGCTAAGACCAAGATCGTTCCCTCTAAGACGAGGGGAGGTAAAGAACTGCCATCAAGCTCTGCACTTGATTCACCTTCTGTTTTGAGTAAACTTGCAACACTACCACCTGCTGTTAATTCTGATATGTCGCAAGTTATTGATGATACCACTTCTGCTATGAACGATACTTATGATGATGCTAGTACTATGCTTGATGACGCTGTGCCACTTGGTGAATTTCTTAATGAACAACTTGCTAAAGCTAAAGAAATTGAAAATGTTGAAACTCTTGAAAATTATGATTCACCTATTATGCCTAGCTCTCCTACTAGAGTTAATACACCTGATGAACATTGCTTCGATAGGGATATGGCTAGAGCCATTCTTGCTTGTAATGATAGAGATGAAGTTATAAAATTGCTTGCTGAAATGAAAGAAAAATCTATGAGGGAGAGAATGAAATATGATCCTAAGTTTGCTACCTCTCCCATATTTGTTACTGATAAGGAGTATGAATTCTCTGTCGATCCTGAGTTGATTACTTTGGTTGAATCTGATCCTTTCCATGGCTATGAAACTGAAACAGTTGTGGCACATCTTACTAAATTAAATGATATAGCCACCCTATTTGCTCATGAGGAAAAAATTCGCTATTACTATATTCTTAAGTTATTTCCTTTCTCATTAAAGGGTGATGCTAAGGAATGGTATAATACTCTTGCTCCTGGATGTGTGCGTAGCCCCCAGGATATGATTTATTACTTCTCTGAAAAACATTTTCCTGCTCATAAGAAACAAGCTGCTTTACAGGAAATATTTAACTTTGTGCAAATTGAAGAAGAGAATCTCCCTCAAGATTGGGGGAGGCTTCTCCAATTACTTAATGCTTTGCCTGATCATCCTCTTAAGAAAAATGAAATACTTGATATCTTCTATAATGGACTAACCGATGCTTCTAGGGACTACCTAGATAGTTGTGCGAGTTGTGTTTTCAGGGAACAGACTATTGAACAAGCTCAGGAACTATTGAATAATATATTGAAGAATGATAATGATTGGACACTTCCTGGACCACCGCCTGAACCCACTCCGAAGAAGAGGGGTATTTTATTCCTCAGTCCTGAAGATATGCAAGAAGCAAAGAAACGTATGAAGGAAAAAGATATTAAAGCCGAAGATGTTAAGAATTTGCCACCTATTGAAGAAATACATGGTCTTGACACACCGCCACAGGTAGTAGAGGTAAATTCTGTTATAAAGTTTGATAAAGGTGATATTCCTTATAACAAACTTCCTAGTCAATGCTTGTATGAATTTGACAATTATATTATTAAGCAAGATCACTTCAATGCAAATGTTATGAAACAATTTAAACGAAATGCCTATATGATTGATCGCTTGAGTGACTTGTTATTTAGAATTGCTAATGATCTTAAAGGTGTAGGTAAACATGCATCTATGGTTCAAACCCAATTAGAACAAGTTGCTAAATCTCAAAGTGAATTGCTCAATGAAATGAATAACAATATGAATGATCATGCTGTTAGAGTAATGACTAGAGGAGGTAGACTGACTCGGGAGCCACTTTATCCTGAAGGTCACCCTAAAAGAGTTGAACAAGACTCTCAAAGAATTAATGTTGATGCACCTAGTCCATCTAAAAAGAAAAAGAAAAATGATAGGACTTTGCATACTTCTAGTGAACCCGAGGTAGAAAAACCCTTGGAGGATAGTAATGATGTTTCAATTTCTGATGCTGAAACACAATCTGGTAATGAACATTCACCTGATGATGATAATAATAATGATGCTCATGTGGATACCCAACCAGATAATGATAAAGAACCTGATAATGATGTTGAAATAGAACCTGCTGTTGATCTTGATAACCCACCTCCTAAAAACAACCGTTAAGATAAAAGAGACTTCGTTGCTAGAAAATATGGTAAAGAAAGAGAACCATGGGTTCAAAAACCCATGCCCTTTCCTCCTAAACCATCTAAGAAAAAAGATGAGGAAGAATTTGAACGCTTTGCTGAAATGCTTGGGCCAGTCTTTTTGCGTACTCGTTTGACTGATATTTTAAAGATGACCCCTTATGCTAAATATGTGAAAGACATTGTCACAAATAAAAGAAAGATACGTGAAGCTGAAATTTCCACCATGCTTTCAAATTATTCTTTTACGGATGGAGTACCTAAGAAACTAGGAGATCCAGGAATACCAACTATACCATGCTCCATTAAATGAAATTATGTCAAAACTGCTTTGTTTGATTTAGGAGCCGGTGTTAGTGTTATGCCTTTCTCTTTATATAAAAGACTTGATTTGAATACTGCAGGGGCTGTTATTGATTGCAACAAAAGCAAGGTCACTTTTCATATCAATGGTAATGAACATACGGTGCACTTTCCAAAGAAACAATTTCAAGTAAATGGTGTTCATGTTATTGAAAAGACTCCGACAATTACTATTGGAAGTTTTCAACTCCCTCTTCCTACTGTCAAAATGAAATATGAAACTCTTATTATTGGGGAGATGCATATCCTCGTTGAGGTAACTTAGTGTTTTACGAAAGTTCTTCGGTTTCATGTTACTCGGAAATGGTTTGTTAATAAGACTTGATCAACCTTATTAATGGATTCTTTTTGAGAGGCATGTAGTCGATGAATTTAGTAAGCACAACCTTCTGTACCCACGTTTTGTTTTTTGTTACTTTTAGTTAAATGCAATAAAATGCCATGATTACCCTGTTTTCTGAATTATCCGTGGAATAAAAAATGCCTAGAAATGAAAGTGCTCAGAATGTAATAAAATTTTGACATGAATTTTTATACAATATTTAAGAATTTTTGGAACTAAAAACATACCAGGGGGATGCCCCAGGTGCCCACGAGACACCATGGCGCGCCAGCCCCCTGGCGTGCCCTGGTGGCTTGTGGGCCCCATAGGGACCCCCTCACTTATTCCCTCAGCTCACTTCGTCTCTTACCTCTAGCAAAAATTACTGGTAGCTCTCTCTCTCGTGTTCTTGTTCCCAAACCTGAGATTTTCGGTCTCTTTGCTCGGAGCTCCATTTCTGAAACTGTTTTGGGGGATTGCTACTTGGTATGTGACTCCTCCATTGCTCCAATTAGTTTTTTCTCTAATGCATTATATTTTGCATAATTAGTTGCTCTTGGTGCTACTGAAAATGAGCTTGCATGTTGAATTCTTTGAGTTCCAAGTAGTTTGAATGCTTGATATAGCCTCTAGACATCCATATGAGTAGTTGCTATCAATCTTGTGAAGTTTTATTGATATATGGCCCAAAAAAATTCAAAAATTTGTTCATAGGAAAATGAATTTCTTCCGGAGGAGTTCTTCGAGGAGGAGGTCCGCCGAGGCATCATCTAGCGAAGGCCCCGCACGTCAATCTTACGTTGAACCAAGGGCAACTTCGGTGCGAGGTGCCGAAGCAAAATCATGTAGATGGCCGTGCAACGAGTTCATGCTAGGTGCAGGCATCAAGGAAGAATTTGACCAATATATTTACAACACCGAGCTCTCCGCCTTCATTGCAGATAAGCCACCACAGCATTACTACCTCACTCATTCATTCACTCAAAACTTTGAATATCATCCGCGCACTTCTAGAGTTTTATTTCACCTCTATGACAAATCCTATAGTATGTCTCTAGAAGAATTCTATGATGCATGCAAAATTCCATATTGGGGTTCATTAGATGTACCACAAAAATCTGATTATGAGTCAATTCTTAATAGCCTTTGCAACGGTGAGGATAGGGGAGTTATGCAGGCCAGAATAGTTAGCATCCACTTTCCTGCTATTCGGTATTTTGCACTTTTTAATGTTAAATGCATTGTTGGTAAGCAAGACTGCAGTGCGCTTTGCGCCCCTGATCTGAGTCTTATTCATACAGCTTTGACTGGTAGCAAGTATTATAATCTTGGGGCTATTGTCGCACGTAGGCTGCAGCGTAACGCGGGTAATGGTGATTTGTATGGAGGAATTTATGCCTCCCGCGTAGCTGCAAGGTTAGGGGTCTCGCCCAATTCCAATGATCCCCTCTTACCTGATAAATATTTAAATTTCAAAATATTGCGAGAACATAAGTTTTTGAAACGCAACGCACACGGATATGAATATAACTTAGTTTTTAATAAATATCGATCTGTGTATGTTGCTTTACCTGCTCCTGCCGTCTTTGATTTTCAGAACAAACAGAGATATTTTCTATTGGAGAGCGAGGTGCACGAGTACAAGGCGGCGGTCTAGGCTGCCCATCTGGCTGAGGAGGTGGCTCAGAACGCCTCTACAAGCTACCACTTTGATTATTACCCAGACCAGGGATGGCGATGACCAAGCTAGGCCAAAAGCCTAAGCTTGGGGGAGTACGTATCTCTCACCGACATTACATTCATGTCCACACATTTCATTTCAGTTGTCGGTGTTCATACTTTTTCATTGTATAATCCATGTTAGTTTTATTTTCTCGCTTTCTTCTTGTGTGTTTGAAAAACTTTGAGAAAACTCCAAAAATATTTCAGTGTGTTTCTCTGAAATTCTTTTCTTTTGTTGAGTCATTGTAAGGAGAAGACCACGATGAAAATGTTGAGTGGCTCTCGTATGCATTATTGTTGATCTAACAAGAACCCATATTACCTTGTCTTCTCCTTTGAATAAAATGCTTGCAGATTCCAGCTTAGTCCACGACACACTTGCACTATTTTTATTTTCATATCATTTGGTCGTGCAAGTGAAAGGCAATAATGACGATGATTTGATGAAGTGACTGTGGCAAGGAAAAGCAGGTATGAACTCAACTTGTTTTTGTTTTTGTAAATATGTTTAACTCAGTATCCATGATTCAGCATATTATGATTAAACATGTTTATGATGACAATTAGAGATTATAGTTGCTCATGCCATGCTTAAGTAGCTAGGAGTGGATAATGATTTATCTTGGGTGTCAACATGCATTAAAATGTTCATTATGTAGTATGATGATATGGTATCCTCCTCTGAATGTTTCGAGTGGCTTGACTTGGCACATGTTCACGCATGTAGTTGATTCAAAACCAACATAGCCTCCACGATATTTATGTTCATGGTGGTTATATCCTACTCATGCTAGTATCCAATGTTGATTATTCATAATGCATGATTATGACCGTTTTCGCTCTCTAGTTGGTCGCTTCTCAACCTATTTGCTAGCCTTCGCCTGTACTAAGCGGGGATACTGCTTGTGCATCAAAACCCCTAAATCAAAGTTATTCCAGATGAGTCCACTATATCTACCTATATGCGGTATTACTCTGCCGTTCTAAGTAAATTTGCATGTGCCACCTCTAAATATTCAAATGAACACCTGTTTTGTGTGCCCGTACCGCTCATGGAGCGACAGGGGGCGGTCAGTATCTTCCATGCTAAGCGGGTTATTCGCATGATGAGTGTTTATTCACTTGTCCTTGCATGAGAGGGGCTGGTAATCGGGATGCCCAGTCCCATAATTAAAATTGCAAAATAATAAAACAAACTCCCCCAGAAAGTTGTTGGTATGGAGGGCACCTGAGGATTCGGCTAGCCATGGCTTGTGTTTGTTGGTGGAGGGGGAGTAAACTTTACTTTACCGCTTGGGAACCGCCGCTAATGTGTTTAGCATGGAAGATATTGAAAACTCTCGCTCGTGACGTTGACAGGAAAGGCATACCTCCCAAAAATTTATTTATCTCTGATTTAAGCTTTGAGCTCTAGCACCTCTGCAAATCCATGCTTCCCTCTGCGAACGGCCTATCTATTTACTTTTATGTTATTTTACTTTTATTGTTGAGTCATCACCTTCTCAAATAAGCACCAGTCCTGAGAGCACTATTGTCATTCTCATGCATTGTGTATAGTTAATGTTGTGTGCATCATGACTGGATCTCTTCTACCATGAATTACAATGTCTAGTCGCTGCTTGAACTTTTGAGGTGCTCTGCATTTATGTTTTGCGGTCTCAGAAAGGGCTAGCGAGATACCATGCTGTCATATTATATCATGATTGTTTTGACAAAGTGTTGGCATTTGAGATATCTTATTATTGCTCGGTAGTTGATTATGCCATTGATATGAGTGAATATAATTTCTAAGAGTTATCATTTGCGTGGTTAGTTCATGATCTTTGCTGAAAACTTGGGTACTATTTAAGCATATATATAGATACAAGAACAAAAGAGTTCGTAAAAGTTTTTCGTTATCACTTTCAGTTTGTCAACTGAATTGCTTGGGGACAAGCAATGAGTTAAGCTTGGGGGAGTTGATACATCTCCATCGTATCTACTTTTCCAAACACTTTTGCTCTTGTTTTGGACTCTAATTTGCATGATTTGAATGAAACTAACCCGGACTAACGATGTTTTCAGCAGAACTACCATGGTGTTGTTTTTTGTGCAGAAATAAAAGTTCTTGGAATTGGACGAAACTTTTTGGAGATTTTTTATGAAATAAATAAAAAATACTGGAGCCAAGACCCACTGGAGGGGGGCCACCTGCTGCCCACGAGGCACCAGGGCGTGCCACCCCCCCTGGCGCGCCCTGGTGGCTTGTGGGGCCCACGTGGCTCCGCTGACCCTAATCTCAGGCCTATAAATTCACAATTCCAGAGAAAAAAATAAGAGAGGAAGTTTTATTGCGTTTCATGATACAGAGCCGCTGCCACCTCCTTTTCTTCATAGGGAGGCCAGATCTGGAGTCCGTTTGGGGCTCCGGAGAGGGGGATCTTCCGGCATCGTCATCATCAACCATCCTTCATCACCAATTTCATGATGCTCACTGCCAAGAGTGAGTAATTCCTTCATAGGCTTGCTGGACGGTGACGAGTTGGATGAGATTTATCATGTAATCGAGTTAGTTTTGTTAGGGCTTGATCCCTAGTATCCACTATGTTCTGAGATTGATGTTGCTAAGACTTTGCTATGCTTAACGCTTGTCACTAGGGCTCGAGTGGCATGATTTCAGATCTGAACCCTTTATGTTTTCATGAATATATTTGTGTTCTTTATCCGATCTTGCAAGTTATACGCACCTGCTATGTGTTATGATCTGCATACCCCAAGGTGACAATAATTGGGATTCTTTCCGGTGATTACCGTAGTTTGAGGATTTCATGTAATCACTATGTGTTAATGCTTTGTTCCGGTTTTCTATTAAAAGGAAGCCTTAATATCCCTTAGTTTCCTTATGGACCCCGCTGCTATGGGAGGGTAGGACAAAAGATGTCATGCAAGTTCTTATCGCAAGCACGTATGACTATATACGGAATACATGCCTACATTACATTGATGAATTGGAGCTAGTTCTGTGTCGCCCTAGGTTATGACTATTACATGATGAATGTTATCCAACATAATCACCGATCCAATGCCTATGAGCTTTTCAGATATTGTTCTTTGCTAAGTTACTACTATTGCTACTGCTGTCGTAATTGCTACTACTATTGCTGCTACCGTTATTATTACTGTCACTATTATTGCTATTGCTATCAAATTACCATACTACTGTGCTACTGATCACTCTGCTGCAGATATTTAGTCTCCAGGTGTGGTTGAATTGACAACTCAACTGCTAATACTTGCAAATATTCTTTGGCTCCCCTTGGGTCGAATCAATAAATTTGGGTTGAATACTCTACCCTCGAAAACTGTTGCGATCCCCTATACTTGTGGGTTATCAAACCACTCTTGCACCGCGTCTTCGGGCAGCTCCTGCGAAAGTGCTTCGACGCCATGGGCATTGCAGGATGTTATCACCGTGATGACGGAATCCTTGGTGGAGCTATTGCATAAGGGCACCACCCTTGCCGGCTGCTTGAAGTTGCCGCTGGGGCAGAAGAGATGCTCGCAGAGGGCCCTGTGCTGCAGCACTGTCAGATTGGCGTGAAGTCTGGTCCAGACCCGCATGATATCTGCTGCGTTCTTGTAGTCCCAGGCGGGCCTGCCCTTGTTCTGGAGAGGAGCAATGCGGCGGTGAAGGAAGTCAGCCCCCACCATTTCAGTGGTGAGGCCGGCAGCTTTGAGGCGGATGCGCGTGGTGGCGATCGTGAGCTTCTTGTCGTCAGCGACAAAGGAGCTCCAATCCGTGCCGCGCTCCACCCTTGCCGTCTTGGGATGGCAGAACTCCGGAAAATCCTTTTCCTTGATCCAACACCATTCCCCACACCACTCGTTCCACTGCTGATAGGGCAGCCCAGGAAGGTAGGCATTCTCATCCCTGGGGATCCAAGTGATGCAGCCAGAGAGAACATCTGCTTCGATGCGTGGAGTGATGTAATGGCGGAAGAGAGCTACACTAGGCAACACTCCTACGAAGTTTTTGCACATATGTGCAAAAACAGCCATACAAGTCATGGCGTTGGGGGTGAAGTCTAGAAGGCGAAACCCGTAGGTATACAATATTTCTATGAAGAACTCAGAGAAGGGAGGAACGAGCCCACAGTAATAATATGCAGCGAAGAAGGGGTACTTGTCTGGTCCAGGCCTGATGGAGCCGGGAAGGACCTCTGGCATGGTGTGGGCGCTCGTCTCCTTCCCCCACATGATCGAGTATCGACTCACCAAGTCACTCTGATCGAGCACCGGCTCGAAGACAACGCAGTTTCTCCGCGCCACTGCTAGTTCTTCCTCGGGATCGACCGCCTTCCCTGGCTTGTTTCGGTTCCTCTTGGGAGCCATAGCTGCGCTGGAGAGGGTGAATGTGGAAGCAGGCGGGGGAGAGCTGTGTTGCGCGGCGGCGGAAGCGGAGGGCGTGTTTCTGCTCTCGCGCGAGGAAGAAGACAACGACAATGGCAACATTGGGGGGAAGGGGGTAAATGAGCAGCGCCCCTCGCGGATTCCTTTTTATGGGGAAGGCGCAGGGGCTGACTCTTTACCGTCCTACGTGGCTGCGCTTTTTCAGGCACACTACCTCCCCACGCCCATTCCATTCCACCTCTCCCACGCCCGCATTTAATGCGCATCATGGGGGCCATGGTAACAGAGAAGATTATGACAGTTATCCTCTGCCACGCGTGCTTGTGCACTATTCGGGCCTAGCCCAACGACGCCTCACATGCGCGTGTGGCCCAGGCCCAGGGGCTCCTGTCGGTGTACTAAAGCATGGGTGCCCTTGTACCCTGACTTGTGCATAGGCAGTTGTAGCCCTCCTAACGGCAAGGGCTTGCCGGAGGGTTGTTGTGACTCAAGACTCAGATTAAACAAGACCGTGAAGAAGGCCTCAAGGCAGTATCATCGAGAAATACTATTCTCGTACTAAAGATCAAGATTGCCCTTGCCGGCAAGCTTCGTACTGGCAAGGTGAAGACCAAGACTCTGGCTGCCAGCAAGCAACAGCCCGGCAAGCTCGTTCTGTCCCGTTACCGCTCCACCTCATCATCGTCTAGATAAGCACGCACGATAGGTGTCGAGCGGGTTGGCAGTCAACGCAGCTGGCCAAGGCACGTGTCAGCATGCCGCGCCATGATTAACTTTAATGACAGCCGTCCCAGGGACGTGTCAAGATTACAGGACGGCGCCAGGACCGGTGGTACAGATCTTTTTACCCAAAGCCTCGCGTCCCCGACGTAACACCTAACGATGCATTTATTGCGCTTGTCTTACCCCGTCTGGAGATAGACATGGTGATAGTGAAAGTTACTATTCATACTCTATAAATGACCATATTAGCCACTGTGGTAGCCCCTTGGCCTATAAAAGGAGGCCCACGGCTACACTTAGAACGGTCGACTCTTAGCTCAACTACATGCTATAGCTGCACTTCCCGTGCACCTTGCCGGCAAGCTGCGCTCTTTGTAACCTTTGATCTCACATAAAATCAAACCACCAGAACAGGAGTAGGGTTTTACGCTCGCAGCGGCCCGAACTTGGATAAATCGTTGCTTGAGCTCATATCTACTAGCCCTGCTCTTTGTAGTATTTTGATCCCACTTCCGAACCGCAAAGGGATCCTTTTGATCCCATAGATCGTCATTTTCCCACGACAACCAGAGGGGTGAGGCTCACTTTGGTGAACCGAACACGCGGCCGGGACTCTTGTGTCACCTCACGCGCAGCGTGTTGTCATGTCAATTCAATGTGAGGACATGATGAATAATTTGACCGACGTGTACTAGTACTACTAGTCATACAAGTACTACTTACCTAGTACGAGTAGCGCAATATATGGTATAGAGGACTACTAGTAGTACAAATTTGAGAAATGTTGCACATTCATCCAATCTCCAGGTTGCTTCCATATTGCTTTAAATAATATCAGAGGGGCATTGCTTAAGCCTTAGTTTTAAGGGCATTATGCAAGAGTGTTTAGAAGGAGCTTACAAATAGGTGTCTACAAAGTTACAAGGCTGTGCGACAGACTTGTAGGCTACATGAGTAATACAAAATATAATTCCCATTGGACAACACTTTCACGAACAAGTACGCACTTGAAGTTTAATTGCTATATATGGCTTCTGCACAGCATCTCCCTCATCATTATCAAAATACATGCTACGCAGGTGATGTAGGATGCACTTGATCCCAGAAAGCTATTTAACCTTCAAACTAACTACAGTGCAAAATAACCAACAGAACAGGATCATGCGACAACTAGCAGGATACATGGCTTAGTCTAGATATCACCACGAATCAAGTTGTGCATATTAGTTGTTGGCATAAACCACATCGCCGCATGTCGGGTTTGCAAAAGCCATTCATCGCTTGGAAGCTTGATGCCTTTCACACCTTGAAGTTCATCTGGCAACAAGCTGTGTCGACAAATCTCTGGATATGATGCTTCATGAAATCCATGGTACGATGTGTAAACACAGTTCCCCCTGGCGGATGGAACTTGCATAGCACGATAATCATCGCCGATGATATGTTCGATGATTGGTTGGATGACCAGATAATTGAGCCCGAGGAACAGGGAGTGGTTGCCGAGGCTATAAACCCGCCTCCAATTGAATATGCCTAGCCCAACGGAGCTCGGATCTTTCTCGAAGACGAAGCAGCCATAGCCATCACAGTCGCGAACGCCCCACGCATTGTACTGCATGTGGTTTGATGAAGTGGTTTGGTCACTTTGGTACGTGCGAATGAGCATCAAATGCCCACCATCAGTTGAACGAGTGATAAACCATCACCCATTGACATTTATATTTCCAGGTCCTGGAATTATAAAGGCCAGCGCATTTGCATCTGCTGCAACAAATCAAATTGGAGACCAAAAGGACAAAAATATACAATCATGTTCAGAGTATGTGTGGAATTAAGATTATTACAACAGTGACATAGATCATAGCCAGAGAATTACAATGTCATGGTCATAATCATACCCTAATTTTAAAAAAATGCCAATGGCTTTCATATTCTAGCAAATATGTCATGGTTCAAAGATGATGTAAAAATGAGAGAAAAACAACTATGCCAGGGCCTACTCATATTCTACCATAACAGTTAGATGCCAACTGTTCTCATATCAACTCTAACAATAACATGCGTGGTTATAAAAATCTTGGAAATGAGAGTAACATGTAGCAATCATGTGGTTATACTCATAATATCTATTATAACAATCATTAGATGCCAATTGTTCTCATATCAACTCTAACAATAACATGTGTGATCATAAAAATCTAGGAAATGAGAGGAACATATAGCAATGATGTGGTTATACTCATAATATCTATTCTAACAATCATTAGATGCCAATTGTTCTCATATCAACTCTAATAATAACATGTGTGGTCATAAAAATCTAGGAAATGAGAGGAACATATAGCAATGAGGTGGTTATAGTCATACTATCTATTCTAAATTTCTAACAATCAATAGGCAGTCGTATTCATATGGTAAAGATGAGATGAGATAGAACAATTACACGACGATAGATTCCACCAGTATATGTAGCCAATCTATCCGTCCACCGCGTAAGCGATGCCATCGTGCACTATAGCATCAGACAAAAATGGAGGGTAAACAAGATTGATGATGAGCCATAACCATGTATGGCGACCGGATTCCAGATAGGCTAATCCCCCGTCGAACAAGGCAATGAGCTTGTAATGTATGTAGTCTTCTGATGGTGTGGGTACTTCACAGATGACAACCTTCAGCAAATGGAGGTCTAACCAAGTGCTCGACGCCTCTCATGCGTAGTAGGCAGGAGTGTCCAGCGGGCCGCGAGGCTCGATGTCGGCAGTATCCAATGATGGAAGGGTGATCTCTCGCTGGGTGTAGATATCCACGAGATGCCATGGACTACCCGATTGGTGGATGAGGATGATCCAGTTGGCCTTCATGCCCACCTAGTAGTGGTGGTGCATGAAGGGCAGGTGGGCGGGGAGTGGTAGCATGTCGAGGGGCACGACGGCAACCTCCGTAGGATCGTCACATTAGTGTCTGGGCCAATTGCGAGGATCGGGCATTAGCAAGCAGGGTGTCTTGAAAAGGGCCGGCCGGCTGCCGATGAGTAGACGGTGCATAGACACCAAGCATGCGGCCAGACGCACGGTGTTGAGTAGGTCCATACGATTACAAATCTGCTCCAAGAGAACATCGGGGAGGGAATTCCAATCACGGTTTTGAGCAGGTTCTGTCATTGGGTTTTTTAGGGCGCTGAGTGATTGGGGTTTTCGGTGCATGCGGGCGAGCGGGGAAGTGGATGCGGGCGGGCGAGAGAAGAAGATGGCGAGTGTGGGCGAGCAGTGAGAGGGGGGAGATGGTGCGCGCGAGCGACCGAGGAAGATGGTGCGGGCGGGCGAGCAGTGAGCACTGGAAAATGGTGTGCGGACAAAGATGGGGAAGGGACGTTCATGGGGAAGGGAGGAGGAAGAAGAGGGAGAGACGGGGAAGAAGGTGCATTAAATCTCAATTCAACTAGTACTACTAGTATACAAGAGTGTAAATAGTTAAGCGGAGGACTTGTGGGTCTACGTCAAGCGGGCCCATATGTTAGTCAATGGAAGAGAGAGGTGAGTACGCGTAATTGCGGAAGCGTGCTCCACTAGCAGACATGATGGCACTACAGGGTAAGGCTGATTTAGTAACACCAGCACACTGGCTCAGCTTATTAATCAAGTGTCCCATCTGCTGCAGCATGTATTGTCACTTCACTGTGAAGCCTAGTAGTTGAATAGACCGATGGGGAATAATGGATCACCAAGACTTCCTATCTATGCCTCTACTCTCATCCTGTCCAACATTAAGAACCATTTGCCAAGGCTCCTGGCGCCAATTACGTAGTAGTACCTACTCCCTCATTCTGGTTTATATACAGCTCAATAAAAAAGATTCATCAACCAAGGTAATAGTAGATGATGAGTGCAAGAAGATTTTTTTGTAGTACTACTATAGTACTTTGCAAAAGTCCTCAATTAATGGGCTCATTTTCCCCAAGAAAATTGTGTTTACGAACGTATTAATTGCAATGCATGCGTGCATGCATGAACAACAAATGACCAGGACTTTTACATGCATTAGAGTAATTCTTGCATGCAAAGTTTTAATGAAGCTTGAAATATGAACATGTGAATGGGAGGGACTAGAACCCTCACGCATGCATGCAACACTCACACATACACATGCACGCACGCAACACTCACGCAGCCATGCATGCGGCACACAGCACATCACGCAACACACACGCTCACGCTGAAGTGCTCAATCTACACGTGCATGCACACACATACATAGCCAGGGTGGATCGCACGCAAGGGTTGGACTCCTGTCGCGCCTGCGTAAAGTTTTGTTTAACTTATTTCTTTGCTCTGCCAACTGACAGGTGGGACCTTGAAACCACGTGCCAATTTAACCAGTCAAGAAAGTGCCACATAGACTATTTGGCCGGTCAGCAGAGTGCAATACGGTGCTCTACAGTGAGCTAGGTGGGCTAGTGACCGTGTAATCACCGCAAAACGTATATAGTGACCGTAATGAGCGTATTATGAAGTCAAGTGACCGTATTGTTACAAATACAGTGACCGCCACTGTATTTATCTCGTTTCAAATTAAGCCAAATTAACCTGAAAGGAGGCAGTATGGACTACTAGTACTAGTGTGTCCCGTCAACTCGCAGAACGAGGAGAAGCTTGCTTACTATGCCCTCTCCCTCGCCCGTGCGTGCGGTGGCTCGCAGGACGAGGAGAAGCTTGCTTAGTATGCCTATGCCCTCTCCCTTGCCCACGCGTGACATGGCTCGTAGGAAGAGGAGAAGCTTTTGACTACAGCGCGCTCTCCCTCGCCCTCGCTCACGCGGTGGACGTGCGACAGTTCATTCGGTGTCAGATTGCCAGAAGCATATAGTACTGTAGTACCATCATTGTTGAACTTGGACCTCCCGAAGAGGCGAAGAGCCAAGCACAAGGTTTATAGGAGTACGAGCAATCGTACAACTATAGCGAACAACCGCTACTGTATGATGCTGGCACGTCACCTATAGCCAAAGCTGTGCCATCTTTTTTTCTCACAAAGTGTGTTGAAGCATGTGGAACAGCCGCACAAGTTGCACGTACACATAACACATCTACTAGTAAATTCTAAAGGAAAAATGCCAACATGCCACACAAGTTCATCTCCACTTCATGTGATAAATTTGTGCACGACTACTCTACATATATTTACAGCGGTACCATTCACAATTTACCATACTCCACTTACACGTTATAGATGGGCTCCATGTCGTCCTCCAGGTTCCAGTCCCAGGTGTTCTTCATAGATGGCATGATCCATAGCTGTGGGCAACGGGAATCATTGTCGCAGCTTTCTAGTCCGGTTCCACACAATGGAGACTCATCCAAGCTGAAGTGGCATAAATCAGGGATTGCGTGTCCCAACATGTTCAACCGGCGGTGCACACTGAAGACACAACCATGCTTCATGAACGGCAGGCCTTCGGTGTCGTGCATGGAAGGTGGCATCTGTTTGACAATGGGGTAGCTGTCCCCAATGAAAAGCGAGTACTCTCCAAGAGTGTTCCTCGGCTCCCACATAGCATCACGGGGGTCGAACTCGGAGCCGTCCATCTGGTACACGTGGCATCTCAGATCTGGAAACATGGTGACGTACATGGTCAAGGTTGAAAGCACATTTGCTCCGTTCGTGGTTTTGCTAATTTATGCCAACATACATGGGTTGGACTAATGCTTTTATCTAGTGAATTTCAGACAAGTTCAACAATGGCGTGGCAGGGACAAGAGGACGTGGAACCCCTTCAAACTGCTAAGGACAAGGATTGGCAAAAGATCAAGACTCTACATTTTTGGTTTAGTGATCCAAGATCACATTGAGTCCATAGGAAAGCCAATACTATTAAAAGGGGGTCAGGTGTTGCTTAATGGTCTTTTTGCTCAAATGCTTAGTGACAGTACTCCTAAACCCTCAACCACTCTCTCTAACCAAATATATCCAAAACCTACATTCCAACTCGGCCCCACCGAGTTCATCAAAGACTTAGCCACTGCCAAAACCCTAACAAATTAGATCCACCGAAATGGATCTCGGTCTCACCGAGATGGCCTTGCCAACTCTCTGTAATCGTTTGCCCTTACTTCGGTCTTACCGAGTTTTGCAAATCGGTCTCACCGAGATGGCTTGCCAACTCTCTGTTGCCTTATTGCTTCACTTCGGTCTTACCGAGTTGATGCAATCGGTGCCACCGAGATGAGGTTTGCCCTAGCCATTGCACTTCGGTCCATCCGAGTTGTTCATATCGGTCCCACCGAGATTCCTAAAGTTCATATCTTTTACACAGTTCGGTGCTACCGAGATTATCGTTTCGGTGCCACCGAGTTGGGTCAAAAGTGTGTAACGGTTGGATTTTGTTTGGAGGCTATATATACCACTCCACCACCTCCTTCTCTGTAAGGAGAGCCATCAGAACGTGCCTACACTTCCACCATACATTTTCTGAGAGAGAACCACCTACTCATGTGTTGAGATCAAGCTATTCCATTCCTACCATTTGAATCTTGATTTCTAGCCTTTCCCAAGTTGCTTTCCACTCAAATCCCTCTTCCACCATAGCCAAATCTGTGAGGAGTTGTTTGAGTGCTGGGAAGACTATCATTTGAAGCACAAGAGCAAGGAGTTCATCAACAACACACCATCTATTACCTTTTGGAGAGTGGTGTCCCCTAGATTGGGTAGGTGTCACTTGGGAGCCTCCAACATGATGTGGAGTTGAACCAAGGAGTTTGTAAGGGCAAGGAGATCGCCTACTTCGTGAAGATCTACCCTGAGTGAGGCTAGTCCTTCGTGGACGTAAGCCATGGTGGAATAGACAAGGTTGCTTCTTCGTGGACCCTCCGTGGGTGGAGCCCTCCGTGGACTTGCGCATCCGTTACCCTTCGTGGGTTGAAGTCTCCATCAACGTGGACGTACGATAGCACCACCTATCAGAACCACGCCAAAAACCACCGTGTCTTCATTGCGTTTGATCTTCCATACTCTACCCCTTTACTTTCCGTACTATTGCATGCTTTACTATTTCCGCTGCTCAATCTCTAGATATGCATGTGTAGAAAGTATTGGAGTGATCTTAACTTGTGCCAAAATCTGCCTAAATTCCAAGAGAAATTAAAAACTGCACCTTTGGCTGGTTAGGAGTCTATTCACCCCCCCTCTAGAACTATCTCCTCGATCCCACAATTGGTATCAGAGCCTTGGTCTCCATTGCCTTGGTTTCATCACCATTGGAGGGAGATGGATGTGTCTACGTTGGGGAGTCTTAGACGTAGAGTGCCTATTCTCGATGGGGAGTATTACAACTTTTGGAAGGATGAAATGCTTGATATCTTTGATGAATTTAATTTGAGCAAGTATATTCATAATCCTTATGTGCCCCCTATTGATCCCTTGCATCCTACCCATGAAGAGGAAATTGACATGCTTCGTAATCTTAGAACCGTCAATCTTATCATTAGAGGATTACCTAAGGTTGTGCTTGGTTGTATGCGAAACTTTGCATGTGCTTATACTCTATGGCATGATTTAGAAAAGCGATATCCCAATTACTCCTTAAAGAGTCTCAATAAGATTCTTCATAAGGCTATTGCCTTTCACAAGATGAGTCCTAGTGATCCTAAGTTTGATGATTGCTTGTTTGAACTTCGTAATCTTATGCGTGCCAAAGGAGATGTTAGAACTATTAGCAACATTATCATGGAAACCATTAGAATTCATAAACTTGAACAATGTCATGAAACTAATGAATCTGTTACCTCTTGTGAGGATCACATGCATGATGATGATGATGTCGAGCATGGCTACTATGATGAAGACGAAGATTTTGATGTTGAATTTGAGAAGACCTTGAGGAATCTCAATCTTATGGCAAATCTTCGAGACTATATGGCCGGAGGAAAAGAGTGGATTCTTGATAGCGGTTGTACCGATCACATGACCGGAGATAGAGACATGTTTCGTGAGCTTACTAAAAATGATGGTCCACGCAAGTATGTGACTTTGGGAGATAACTCCAAGGGTTAGGTACTTGGCCTTGGTAAGGTGGCCATATCCAATGATAGCTCCATACAAAATGTTATGCTTGTTGAATCTCTTGGTTACAATCTTCTTTCTGTATCTAGACTAGCCGATTTTGGTTTTAATGTTCTATTTACCAAAGTAGATTGCCAAGTGTTTCACCAAGATAATCATAATATGGTCTTTACCGGCATTCGTAGAGGTGATCTATACATTGTTGATTTCACTAAGAGAGCCCAACCTCGTACATTCTTAATTGGTAAATCTTCTAAAGGTTGGTTGTGGCATAGAAGACTTGGACATGTAGGCATGCGTAACCTTGATAAACTTGTTAAAGGAGATCACATTCTTGGAGTGAAAGATGTTATATTTGACAAAGATCGACTTTGTAGTGCTTGCCAAGCAGGAAAACAAGTTGGAGGAAGCCATCCCGTAAAGAACATTATAACCACAAGAAGACCACTCGAGCTACTTCATATGGATCTTTTTGGTCCCAACTCCTATAAGAGTCCTGGTGGTAACTCTTTCGGTTTGGTCATTGTTGACGATTTTTCCAGATTTACGTGGGTTTTCTTCCTTGATGACAAATCGCAGGTGCAAAAGATCTTCAAGAACTTTGCAAGAAAGGCTCAAAACCAATTTGAAGTGAAGATCAAGAAGGTTCGAAGTGACAACGGAATGGAGTTTAAGAACACAAATGTGGACACCTTTCTTGATGCGGAGGGTATTTCACATGAGTTCTCGGCTACGTACACACCTCAACAAAATGGAGTTGTTGAGAGGAAGAACCGGACACTTATTGAGATGGCTAGAACAATGCTTGATGAATACAAGACGCCAAGACATTTTTGGGCGGAAGCGGTTGAAACAGCTTGTCATGCAACAAATCGACTTTACCTTCACAAGCTTCTTGGTAAAACGGCATATGAACTGCTCACCGGTAACAAACCACAAGTTGGATACTTTCGAGTATTTGGCTCAAAATGTTACATTCTTGATAAGCATCGTCGTTCAAAATTAGCTCCTAAATCTCATGAAGGTTTCCTACTCGGTTATGGATCGAACTCTCACACTTACCGTGTCTACAACAACTTCACTCGAAAAGTTGAAGAGACGGTAGATGTGAAGTTTGATGAGACTAACGTCTCGCAAGTCGAGCAATTGCCACTTGATGTAGGAGATCAAGAACCATCGGAAGCAATCAAAGACTTGCCCATTGGCAAGATTCGCCCCGTGGAAGTGAAGGAGAGTACCTCGTCTATTCAAGTGAAAGCCCCAACCTCACATCAAGGTGATCGACAAGTTGATATGGAGGCATCCACAAGTGGAACACGTCAAGACGATGGAAATGAGGAAGTGCAACAAGATGATCCACCTCAACCTCCTTCTCCACCTCCACAAGCAAACAACGAAAACATCAACGAAGAAGAAGAAGATGATGATGATGAGGAAGCCTCACCACAACCCAAGAAAAAGCTACCTCGAGTTAGAGCAAGAATCGACAAGGATCATCCCGTCGAACAAATACTTGGAGATATCCAATCCGGGAGAATCACTCGCTCTAAATCTCGCTTAGCTAACTTTTGTGAGCATTACTCATTTATCTCGAGTGTTGAACCCTTGAAGGTAGAAGATGCTCTCAAGGACCCTGATTGGGTGAATGCAATGCACGAAGAGCTACACAACTTTGAGAGGAACCAAGTGTGGACATTGGTTGAGAAGCCTAAGGAAGAGCAAAACATCATTGGAACCAAATGGGTGTTTCGGAATAAGCAAGATGAAGATGGACAAGTTGTACGCAACAAGGCTCGTCTCATAGCACAAGGTTACACACAAGTCGAAGGTATGGACTATGGTGAGACCTATGCCCCCGTTGCTAGACTTGAATCCATTCACATTTTACTTTCTTATGCCAATCACCATGATATCACTCTATACCAAATGGATATTAAAAGTGCTTTCTTAAATGGCGAAATTGAGGAGGAAGTGTATGTTAAACAACCTCCTGGCTTTGAGAATCCCAAGAAACCTAATCATGTGTACAAACTTCGTAAAGCTCTTTATGGTCTTAAACAAGCCCCTAGAGCTTGGTACAAATGCTTGACAAAGTTTCTTCTTGAAAAAGGTTTTGAGATTGGGAAGATTGATTCAACTTTGTTCACTAAGAGGGTTAATGGAGAATTATTTGTATGCCAAATTTATGTTGATGATATAATCTTTGGATCTACTAACCCCTCTTTTAGTGAAAAGTTTGGAAGGTTGATGTCGGAAAAGTTCGAGATGTCTATGATGTGTGAACTCAAATTCTTTCTTGGTTTGCAAATCAAGCAAACTCGGGAAGGTACCTTTGTTTCTCAAACAAAGTATACCAAGGACTTATTCAAGAAGTTCAACATGCAAGAGAGTAAAGGTATGAAAACTCCTATGCCTACGAGTGGACATCTTGACTTGGCAAAGGACGGCAAACCTGTTGATCAAAAGGTTTATCGATCTATGATTGGTTCATTGCTATATCTATGTGCCTCCCATCCCGATATTATGCTAAGTGTGTGCATGTGTGCACGATACCAAGTGGCACCAAAAGAGTGTCACCTTAAGGCGGTGAAAAGAATTGTGAGATACTTGATACATACACCAAACTTTGGCATATGGTATCCCAAAGGATATTCTTTCAATCTTGTTGGCTACTCCGACTCGGACTATGCCGGAGACAAGGTTGACAGAAAATCCACTTCGGGTACATGTCAATTTCTTGGTAGATCTCTTGTGTCTTGGTCCTCCAAGAAACAAAATTCCGTATCTCTATCTACTGCCGAAGCGGAATACATTGCCGCGGGATCATGTTGTGCTCAATTACTATGGATGAGACAAACTCTTAAAGACTATGGTGTGCATGTGAGACATGTACCATTACTATGTGACAATGAGAGTGCTATTAAGATAGCACACAATCCCGTGCAACATTATCGAACTAAGCATATTGAGGTTCGTCACCATTTTATTCGAGATCATGTTGAGAAAGGTGACATTGACCTTAAACATGTTCGTACCGACAAACAATTGGCGGACATCTTTACCAAACCCCTTGATGAGAAAGTGTTTTGTCACTTGAGAAGTGAGTTGAACATCATTGATACTTCAAACGTGAACTAGAGGTTCATGTGGATGCATACAAGGGCATGAGCATTCTTGACTAATCCATGATACTTTCATGATCATATCATATCTTGGATATTTTGCTCCCTTGTATTGTATCTAACCTTTTGTAGGTACTTGGACAAGCTTCATGTCACAAGGTTGCGACACACTCTTATCATAAGCAATCGTGTATAACTTAAGTATCGACAATTGATGGTGGAACAAGGAACAAGACAACCTAAACATATCCTTTGATAAACATTTGAGATATGCTTCATTCTTGTCATTTTGGATATACATGATGTTCCTTGCAAAACTAACCCATGTAGGAAGATGAACTACAAATGATAGGATAGCTCCCAACTTCAATTCTTGAGCATCTACATCAAGTTCAACTACATGATGGACATCACCACAAAATCCAAATGTAAGTTCTCACACCTTAGAGAAGCTTTACTCAAAGACATGAGCTGAAGCAACTCAACAAGATTTGAATACATTGAAATGCTTAAAGGAAAAATGGCAACCCCATTTTTGAGCTTAAACGATGAGTATGACCTATGATCAAGTGTTCTCACTTGACTCCTAAGTCAATATACTCTAACATAGGTGACCTAGTTGCCGACCCATCTAGATGAAGTTCTCTAGTGTTTCTTCTATTTGCTCTCTTCTTGCTAGAGTGTTTCTTTTTCAAAAAAAAAACTTCATCTAGACGTTTCTTTGCTTCTTTTCTGTGTTTATTTTCTTTTCGCTATTTTTCGCAGTTAATTCATTGCAAATCTTTGTGAGAATTCCTTTGCCTAGTGAGCCGAGTTGACAAAAAACTTCCATTGCATCAAACTCGGTTCCACCGAATTGACTCAACTCGGTGTCACCGATTTTGCTGCTCTAAGGGAATTTCTGTCAAATATTTCTTGAGTTTTTCTGCTCCAGCTCCACTCAATGATTCTTATCCTCTAAGGGAACTTCAAGGTAAGTATATGCATCACACTCATGTACATGATTGACCTCTTGCTAGTATATATTGTTTGCAAGAAGAAAATCATGGACATGTGGATATCTAAATGCCATATATATTGCTCTGATGCTTATAGCCAAGATACATGTTGCATGTATATCTCCCATGTGATATCATCATTTTATATGCACATCTTCTGGGGGAGTTCAGGGGAGCTCATGCATGTTACATGTTTCCTTAAAAGCTTTCATACAAACTTCTGCTAAATCTTTATTTGAAGCTTTGATGTATGTTGTCATCAATTACCAAAAAGGGGGAGATTTAAAGCACATTTGCTCCCTTGGTGGTTTTGGTAATTTATGCCAACATACATGGGTTGGACTAATGCTTTTATCTAGTGAATTTCAGACAAGTTCAACAATGGCGTGGCAGGAACAAGAGGACGTGGAACCCCTTCAAAATGCTAAGGACAAGGACTGGCAAAAGATCAAGACTCTACATTTTTGGTTTAGTGATCCAAGATCACATTGAGTCCATAGGAAAGTCAATACTATTAAAAGGGGATGAGGTGTTGCTTAATGGTCTTTTTGCTCAAGTGCTTAGTGACAGTACTCCTAAACCCTCAACCACTCTCTCTAACCAAATATGTCCAAAACCTACATTCCAACTTGGCCCCACCGAAATTCTCTATCCAGCCCCACCGAGTTCATCCAAGACTTAGCCACTGCCAAAACCCTAACAAATCGGTCTCACCGAGATGGCCTTGCCAACTCTCTGTAATCGTTTGCCCTTACTTCGGTCTTACCGAGTTTTGCAAATCGGTCTCACCGAGATGGCTTGCCAACTCTCTATTGCGTTATTGCTTCACTTCGGTCTTACCGAGTTGATGCAATCGGTGCCACCGAGATGAGGTTTGCCCTAGCCATTGCACTTCGGTCCATCCGAGTTGTTCGTATCGGTCCCACCGAGATTCCTAAAGTTCATCTCTTTTACACAGTTCGGTGCTACCGAGATTATCGTTTCGGTGCCACCGAGTTGGGTCAAAAGTGTGTAATGGTTGGATTTTGTGTGGAGGCTATATATACCCCTCCACCACCTCCTTCTCTGTAAGGAGAGCCATCAGAACGTGCCTACACTTCCACCATACATTTTCTGAGAGAGAACCACCTACTCATGTGTTGAGATCAAGCTATTCCATTCCTACCATTTGAATCTTGATTTCTAGCCTTTCCCAAGTTGCTTTCCACTCAAATCCCTCTTCCACCATAGCCAAATCTGTTAGGAGTTGTTTGAGTGCTGGGAAGACTATCATTTGAAGCACAAGAGCAAGGAGTTCATCAACAACACACCGTCTATTACCTTTTGGAGAGTGGTGTCTCCTAGATTGGTTAGGTGTCACTTGGGAGCCTCCAACATGATGTGGAGTTGAACCAAGGAGTTTGTAAGGGCAAGGAGATCGCCTACTTCGTGAAGATCTACCCTGAGTGAGGCTAGTCCTTCGTGGACGTAAGCCATGGTGGAATAGACAAGGTTGCTTCTTCGTGGACCCTTCGTGGGTGGAGCCCTCTGTGGACTCGCGCAGCCGTTACCCTTCGTGGGTTGAAGTCTCCATCAACATGGACGTACGATAGCACCACCTATCGGAACCACGCCAAAAATCACCATGTCTTCATTGCGTTTGATCTTCCATACTCTACCCCTTTACTTTCCGTACTATTGCATGCTTTACTATTTCCGCTGCTCAATCTCTAGATATGCATGTGTAGAAAGTATTGGAGTGATCCTAACTTGTGCCAAAATCTGCCTAAATTCCAAGAGAAATTAAAAACTGCACCTTTGGCTGGTTAGGAGTCTATTCACCCCCCCTCTAGACCTATCTCCTCGATCCCACAAAGGTCCATGCAGGATAATGTTGTGCTCAAATATGGCGCGCAGTAATATTGTGCAGTGAGTAGTACTACTATACTATAGAGGAAGTTCAATAACTGACTGATTATATATAGCCATTTTTGGCTACATGGAGGAAATAAGAGATGGAAAAACAAAAATGGTGGGAGTGGATTCAAGAGCCAGCTATACGCGTACTCCTAGGTAAAAGGTACTACTCCCGCCGATCCCTGTGACACACTACTATGGATCTGAGGTAGTAGTAGTAGTAGTACTAGTACAATGAAAGAGAAGGCAATGAGAGAATGGAATACCTGGGTGCATGGTGAGGGTCCGATCATGGTAGATCGTGGCACCTTGTTGCACATCAATGGTACCATGGGTAACCACAGCTAAGATAGTTGATCCCAATTTGCCAAAGTCAACTACAAGGTTCAAGGTTAGACCGAATGGCGGATGCACATGCACATCCAGGATCGGCGATCTGATTTTGATCGGGGGATGCATGGTCCCTGCAAAATAATGGAGTACCATTAGGGATGCAAATGATGGTTAGTGCATTCTGTTTGTTATCTCCCATACCGTAGGATGGCACCCAGATGAAACAAGTCCCCTGGCTTGTCACAGCGAAGATGCGGCCTACATGGCACACGGCGTCTTCGAACTTGTGCGGGAACAAATCTGCCGCGGCCAACATGTGCCAGCCTCTGCCGTCAGGGCCATTCTTATTGATGGCAATCCTTATGTCGAACACCGCGATGAGATAGTAATCGTCGTAGCTGTGGTGCTTGGTCGGCGGGTCCACAATTGCTATCTTGTTCAATCTCATAGTGGATCATCATACCTATTCAAGCCGTTCCAGTCCGGAAGGCCGATCCCAATGCTGGACAAGGGGTCTATGGGAACGGCCGCACTGCTGTGGATGTTGTGCAAAATGATGGTGGTATCCGGCCGTAGGTATGCAAGCCAATCTCAGTTGGCACCAACCCAAACCTGTGGGATGGTGGGCAGCGGAGAAATTACGGGATGGAATAACTTAGTATTTTTTGAATATACATTACATGATCAAACACAATGACTGACCTTCTCATCGGACAAAATCTGACTGCCTCTCAACGTCAGCAACTCAAGCGGCGTCAAGATGCAACTGCGGCCATGTTGCGGTGGAATGGAGTCCCATTGAATAACCTTCTCCTCGAGGATGCATGGAAGACCAACAAGCATGGCCTTCTCCCAAGCATGTTTACGCACCGTCTTAAAATAGTTGGTGTAGGAAGCACCGAGTCTTGCGGCGGTGAGGAAGTCGGAGCGGCGTGCGATTTATCCTAGAGAATCGTCGTCCAAGGTCTCCCCGCCCCAGTGAGGAGGAGAACCGCCTGGCTAATCCATGGCAGCAGTGATGAACTGCCTTGGTCTCTTCGGGAGGGGAACTGGCGAGGAGGAGATAAGAGCGTAACCGCAGGGCCTCGTCCCTTTGTGAAGGAAGTTATGCGGGCACGCATTAGCAGTACTGCGATGGTGCAGTTACGTATTATTTAATATAGGAGTAGTACTAGTACTCCAATGGTCGTCTGATCATCGTTGGTAAATCTGCCACGTAGACTGTTTTGGTGTGGTGGCGTAAAATAAAAGAAGAGAGAGAATGAGATCGTATGATCCTGAACCAACTTTCCGGGCACAAGCTCCGAGATAATTACATTCATTTATGTGCGCCCTGACTGACCTGGTGAAGGCTGCCGCAGCTGGCTCCCCAATTTCCTTCTCTCAGGCGTTGGTCATCAGGTTTTGTTTATTGATTTAATGTGTGTGGTACCCATCAGAGTACGATTCATTGGAGAACTTGTATATGACACACTGATGACTGCTGACGTGTTCCTTATACCAACGAATCTATCATACAGACTATTGCAGCTGCTCTTAGTGTACCAGTTTTCAACTTTTGAATCTCAAGGCCAAGGAGCTACAGTAGCAAGTGGAGGGTAGTACATTCAAATTCGAATCCAACAATATAATTTTCGGTGACATGCATTAACATTTTGCTAGTCAAATATGTGATCAAACTTTAACTCAAAATACGATGGGGACTAGTAAACCAGCCCGGAAGTAGCAGTAGTACTATTCTCTAGAACCATCGCTGTAACTATCAATGCAGGAAAAGTACACCTGCGTACTGTAGACCTGCTTCCTGCTCTATTCATGCGCGTAGCTGGCCTGCTCAGCCGCTCCTCTCACGCACACACTATTGCGGGGGCAAAACATTTGAGTTCTTTCATACCGCAAATGTAGGCTTTTTCTTTTCCACTAGTACACACGTACGTGCACATCACGTGCAATGTTCAATTTATGAATACAACTTTTCCATGATTTTTGCAAAAGAAAGAAACAATCACTTGGCTCTAGAAAAGTCTAACAAATCAACTATTCTACTCCCTCCATCCCATATTATGAAAATGTTTTTCAAGCTAATTTTGTAATATAAGGAGCGAAGTCCATGCGTGCAACGCCACAAGCTACAGAGTACATTAGGTCTAGGTCCAGGGCCATATTGCATAGTTCCCAATGCGGCGCCAGGCTTTTCCGGCTCCTCCGGCTTAATTGGGAGGCAGCATTAAAGATGGTAGCTGAGGAAGCAGCAAGCGAGGGCGGCTGCTACTCTACATGAGCCACGAGATGATGGCGCGTGCAAAATATACGGGAGGGAAAACCCATGCACGTGGCTGGGCTATCCGCGACCACTAGTACAACGCAACATAGAATTCCTATTTGTCGCTAGTAGATTGTTCCTTATACATATTGGAGTATTTAACAAAAAACTACCACTTTCGAACCAGCCATACCAAGAAACAACCACTCTACAAAAATTAGCTAAAACATACCAAAAATTTCTTAAACCGTCGCAAAAAACTACTAAGTGCCGATTAGACTCGTTTAAACCCATGTTGCACCTTAAGCTAATGCCGTCTGTTTGACCAGCAACTTAGGTGTTATGACTTGTGGGACCTACATGTCAGTCTAAAAAAAATCCCCGGGTCACCTCCTACCTCCGGCCTGTCCACCTACTCATTGTCGTGGGAAAACGACGATCTATGGGATCGAGAGGATCCCTTTGTTGTTTGGAAGTGGGATGAAAATACTACAAAGAGCAGGGCTAGTAGATATGAGCACAAGCAACGATTTATCCCGGTTCGGGCCGTTTTGAGCATAAAATCCTACTCCTGTTCTGGTCGTTTGATTGTATGTGAGCTCAAAGGTTACAAAGAGCACAGCTTGCCGGCAAGGTGCGCGGGAAGTGCAGCTACATCGTGTAGTTGAGCTAAGAGTCGGCCGTTCTAACTGTAGCCGTGGGCCACCTTTTATAGGCCAAGGGGTTACCATAGTGGCTAATACGGTCATTTACAGGGTATTGACAGTAACTTGCATCGTCACCACGTCTATCTCCAGACGGGGTAGGACAAGCGCATTAAATGCACCGTTCGGTGTTACGTCGGGGAGGCAAGGCTTTGGGTAAAAAGATCTATATCATCGGTCCTGGTGCCCTCTTGTCACCTTGACATGTCCCAAGGACAGGTGTCGTTAAAGTTAATCCTGGCGTGGCATGCTGACATGTGCCTTGGCTAGCTGCGTTGACTGCCTGCCCGCTCGACACCTATCATGCGTGCTTATCTAGCCGATGATGAGGTGGAGCGATAACGGGACAGAACGAGCTTGCTGGCGCGGAGCTTGCCGGCAAGGAGCTTGCCAGCAAGCAGAGTCTTGGTCTTCACCTTGCCGGTATGGAGCTTGCTGACAAGGGCAATCTTGATCTTCAGTATGAGAATAGTACTTCTCGATGACCTGCCTTGAGGTCTTCTTCACGGTCTTGTTTAATCTGTGTCTTGGGTGACAGCAACCCTCCGGCAAGCCCTTGCCACCAGGAAGGTTACAACTGCCTATGCACAAGTCAGGGTACGAGGGCACCCATGCTTTAGTACACCGACAGGAGCCCCTGGGCCTGGGCCACACGCGCATGCAAGGCATCGTTGGGCTAGGCCCGAACAGTGCACAAGCATGCGTGGTAGAGGATAACTGTCGTAATGTTCTCTGTTACCATGCCCCCCACGATGCGCATTAAATGCGGGCGTGGGAGAGGTGGAATGGAACGGGCGCGGGGAGGTAGTGCGCCTGAAAAGGGCAGCCACGTAGGACGGTAAAGAGCCAGCCCCCGCGCCTTCCCCATAAAAAGGAATCCGCGAGGGGCGCTGCTCATTTACCCCCTTCTCCCAATCTAGCCATTGCCATCGTATTATTCCTTCCTGCCTCCTTTCGCCTGACTCCTCGCATCTCCTTCCTCGATTCCTAGTATTGAAGAAGGCGAAGCGGCGTGGAGAGTGACCCCCTAGGGTGCTATAAAAAGGGCGGGGGGTGGAGACCTCCCCCACTCATCTTCTACCCTTGCCTCTCTCCTCCTTCAACCTTTCACCCATCCTTGCTTTCCCCGAGGTCCACCGTCGCGATGGCGAGGGGTGGAGGTCGGGCCCACGCATCTGCTGGTGCCACGAGGGCCCCCCCTCGGAGCCGAACGCATTCCTCGGCGGCTGCCGCGGATGCCAGCCCTGGCGTCTGCGGAAGAGTCGCCCCCGCGGCCGTGGAGGGCGCGATGCTCGTGGTCGAGGTGGGCGTGGCGGAGCGGCCGCCCTTCCTCCTCAGGCAAAGGCCCACACGGCGGTGGTGGTGCACGAGTTCATCGTGGGGCTACACCATCGGCCCCGCAGTTGGCTCTGGCACCCGGACTCCTTTGCAAGGGCGATGGAGGACAGTAGGCCCTCGGGCCTGTGGCTACAGGTGGATGGCTGCTGCAACGACCCCTCCTGGGTGGCGGCTGAGTTCTCCACCGCCGGCTTCTTGTTCCTGACGCGGGGGTGGAAGTCGTTCGCCCGCTCCCGTGGTCTAAAGCAGGGGCAGCTCCTCCAGTTTAGGTATGACGGAGCTGCCACACTCTTTGTGAAGTTCTTCGGGGTCTCCGGTGGTCGTATGGAGTGCTGCACGGAGAGCAAGAGCAGCAGCGGCACCGACTCCACCAGCGAGAGCGAAAGCGACGAAAGCTCCCCGGGCATTAAGAGCGAAGGCGATGATTCTGACTAGGCGCAAGTAGCGCCCGAGTCAAATCTTGAAGACGAGCCGCGCTCCGCCTAGGCTCCTCTCTTTTGCTCCTGTATCAGAACCAATGTAGCCCCGTGGGAGCATGAAAAGTGACTTTTGCATTTAAGCGCTTAACGGTTGCTGTAATTTGTGTTTTGGATGGATCTATGCATGCTATCTCTCTTGTTTTATTCTGTCTTTGCATGATTTTCGTACCCTAGGCTTGCCAGAAACTTGCCGGGGCACGCACTCTTGCCACGAGCACTTGAGGAACGGGTCCTTAGCAGCTTGCCGGAGTGCCGCTGCCGGCACGGATACACTTGACGATCACAACGTAACCACTTAAGTTGTTGAGCGGACTCAAAACAAAGTAAGGGAGTAGCTGATCACGACAAGGTCACTTAGCATGAAGGTTTC
Source organism: Elymus sibiricus (assembly GCA_039707655.1). Lineage (NCBI taxonomy): Eukaryota > Viridiplantae > Streptophyta > Magnoliopsida > Poales > Poaceae > Elymus > Elymus sibiricus. Next base: position 164,279,957 of record CM077664.1, read on the forward strand.
TCATACAAAGGCCAAGATCGTTCAAGGAGAAGTTGCAACTACAACAAAGAATTTACTTTAAAGTTTTGCAACTTAGATTTTCTTTGTTGTGCTTCTTGCCGTAGGACGATATCTTGAACGTCATTAGGTATCCATACCATCACTCCCCCTAGGAAACTTGCACACGAGGAACCCTTCTGTCCTTTGAGAAAAAGAAAGAAGAGAAAAGAGGAGGCTGGAACCTTGATGATTTGTTAATCATCCTATGCAAGGGAAAATTGTAACACAAGGCTGCCTGCAACACATAAACAAATATGTACATGGAAAAAAAATTGTGAAACACTTATCTTTATTTATGTGCACGGGATCTGCGCCCGTCTCTATACAAAGTTTCACATGCCTTTCCGGCAAACTTGTACAAAAGAGGTTCCCGGGCCGCCCGGCAACCGCGCCTTACAGGTAAAACTTGCGAAGATGCTCAATATTCCATGAGTTGAGGACCGGAGTGCCACCTTCGGTCTCTAGGCGGACTGCGCCGGGCCTAGTGACTCGTACCACCCGATAAGGGCCCTCCCACTTTGGCATCAACTTGTTTTGACCCTTCGTGGACTGGATCCGACGAAGAACAAGATCGCCTTCCTCAAGATTCCTGGCGTTCACCTTGTAGCTATGGTAGCGGCGCAAAGCTTGCTGGTACCGTGCAGCCCAGACAGCAGCCCGGAAATGATCTTCCTCAAGGAGCGTGGCATCATCTTGCCGCAGCTCATCTTGATCCTCCTTATCGAAGGCCAAGACTCGAGGTGATCCATATTTGAGTTCTGTGGGGAGCACCGCTTCTGCACCATAAACAAGGGAGAAGGGTGTCTGGCCAGTGGCTCGACTTGGCGTCGTTCTGATCGACCAAAGAACCGCCGGCAACTCTTCCACCCAGCGCCTTCCACACTTGTGCAACCTGTCGAAAGTTTTGGTCTTGAGACCATGCAACACTTCTGCATTTGCCCTCCCTACTTGTCCATTGCTCCTTGGGTGAGAAACAAACGCGTAGCAAATCTTATTTCCAAGCTCTTGGCAATATGCTGTGAAGGCGCGGCTCATGAATTGGGTGCCATTGTGGGTGATGATCCTGTTGGGGACACCAAAACGAGCAACCAATCCTTTGAGGAACTTGATGGCTGACTGTGCCGTCACCTTCCTCACTGGCTCCACCTCAGGCCACTTTGTAAACTTGTCGATTGCAACGTACAAGAATTCAAAGCCGCCGGTAGCACGGGGGAAGGGGCCGACGATGTCGAGCCCCCAAACCGAGAAAGGCCAGGAGAGAGGGGTGGTTTGAAGGGCTTGAGCTGGCTGGTGAATATCATTGGAGTGGAACTGGCATGCTTTGCGTCTGATGACCACCGCCAAAGCGTCTTGAAGGGCTGTCGACCAGTAGAATCCTTGACGGAATGCCTTGCCGACAAGCATGCGTGACCCAATGTGAGAGCCACACATCCCTTCATGCATCTCTTCCAACAGCCTCTGCCCATCTTCCCGGCAGATACACTTCAATTTCACCCCATTTGGTCTCTTTCTGTACAGATTGTTGTCAACAAACTTGTACATCCTTGATTGACGGGCTACTCTTTCTGCGTCCTCTTGTTCATCGGGAAGATCTCCTGTCTGAAGGAACTGGACAATTGGCTGCGCCCATGCCGGAGCTTGTGGCTCGACGACAAGGACTAAAGGCATTTCTTCCTCTGTGGGAGTGCTTGCTTCAACGACAAGGATCTGGGTTGCCGGAAACTTCGACTCACCGGCCAAGGGTATCTTGTTGGTGGTATCTACTTTCTTGGCGGCTGCCGGCAGCTCTACCGGAAAGTAACCACCAACATCTTGCTTTCTCTTCTTCGCCAGCCTTGATGGTGTAACGGATGGCTGAGCCAGATGGAGCACAAAAGTTCCTGGTTCCACAGGCATCTTTTGAGCGGCAAGCTTTGACAGGTCATCGGCATCCAATTCTGGGCACGTGGAACGTGCTCTGCTTGCAGACCGTCAAAGTGCTCTTCCAACTTCCTCACCTCATCAACATACGGCTCCATCAAAGGGCTCTGGTAATCCTTGTTGACCTGCCTCACCACTAACTACGAGTCGCCTCTGATAATCAGCTTCCGAATACCAAGGTCGATTGCAATGCACAGACCGGCAAGCAATCCTACATACTCAGCAGTGTTGTTGGTGGCCTGGTCCCGGGTAAAGTGCATCTGAAGCACATACTTGAGGTGCTCTCTGGTGGGTGCTATAAGCAGCACGCCGGCACCGGTGCCTTTCAGCGTGAAAGCACCGTCAAAGTACATGATCCAATCGTCAACAGTTTCCTTGCCGGGGAGAGAGGTCTCTGGAACTTCTTCGTCTGGCGTTGGGGTCCATTCTGCAATAAATTCCGCCAAGGCTCTGCTCTGAATCGTTGAGGTACTCTCAAACTTCAAATCAAAGCTTGACAACTCCAATGCCCACTCCACAATCCTACCAGTTGCTTCTGGATTTCTGAAGATGCATTGCAATGGAAAGCGAGTGACGACAGTGACTAGGTGTGCTTGAAAATAATGGCGCAGCTTCCTTGAGCCCATGAGAAGGCCAAAGAGCAACTTCTGCACACCGGAGTACCATGACCTAGCCCCTTGCAGCAGGGAAATGACAAAGTAGACCGGGCGCTGCACCATCTTCTTCTTCACAACATGCTGATGTGGCTGGCTGGCTTGCACAATCTCTCGCTTGTCGGCAGCTGACCTTGCCAGAGAAGATTCCGGCTCGTCGGGTCATGGCTGTGCGGCTGCTACCTCCTCCTCATTTGCCTCTCTTTCAGCCACAAGTGCAGCACTAACCACTTGATTCATTGCCGCTAAGTATAGCAGCAACGTCTCTTGTGGCCTAGGGGTAACTAGGACTGGCGGAGAGGACAGGTACTCCTTCAAATCTTGGAGCGCGGCCTCTGCTTCCGGAGTCCAGTTCACTGGACCTGCCTTTTTCAATATCTTGAAAAATGGCAAGGCCCGCTCTGCCGATTTGGTGATGAACATGTTGAGGGCGGCAACGCAGCCGGCAAGACGCCTGACATCCTTAACGCGCCTCGATGCTTCAATCTGCTCAATTGCTTTGATCTTGTCGGGGTTGGCTTCAATCCCTCTCTGAGACACAAAGAACCCAAGAAGCTTGCCGGACGGAACACCGAACACACACTTCTCGGGGTTGAACTTCAAGTTCAGGTTGCGCAAGTTCGCAATTGTCTCTTCCAAATCGTGAATCAGGGTTGACTTCTCTCTGGTCTTGACCACAATATCATCCATGTAGGCTTCCACATTTCTGTGCAGCTGTGATTCAAAACCGATTTAACTTCTCTGGCAAAGGTTGCCCCGGCACTCTTCAATCCGAAAGGCATCAAAAAGTAGTATGTGCCACATGGAGTGATGAATGCGGTTTTCTCCTCATCTTCCTTGGCCGTAAAGATCTGATGATAACCAGAATAGGCATCAAGTAAAGAGAGTAAATCACAGCCAGCAGTGGAGTCTACAATCTGGTCGATGCGCGCAAAGGGAAAGGGTCCTTCGAATATGCTTTATTTATATCAGTGAAGTCTATACAAAGCCTTCACTTCCGATTCACCTTGCGCACTACAACTGGATTGGCTAACCACGTAGGGTGTAGCACTCCTCTGACTAGACCTACTGCTTCCAACTTCTTGATTTCCTCGGCAATGAACTCTTGTCGCTCCAAGGCTTGCTTCCTGACCTTTTGCTTGACGGGTCTCACATGAGGGCAGACAGCAAGGTGGTGCTCAATTACCTCCCTAGGAACACCGGGGATGTCAGATGCTTGCCAAGCAAACACATCGACATTCGCCCGTAGGAAGGCAACGAGCTCGCTTTCCTATTTGTCACCGAGAGTGGCACTTACAGAAAAAGTGCCACTCATCCCATCCTCTCTCGCAGAAATTTGCTTGGTCGCCAACGCAGAGGCCTTGGATTTCTTGCTCTTGCCGGTAGAGCTCTCTGGTGTGTCCTTGACGGGCGTGCTGCACTCTAAAGTGCGCTTCCCGGAGTCCATATCAGATGTCTTGCCAGACTTCTTCGTCTTTCCTCCCCCGGGAGCTTTGCCGGCAGGAGCAGGTGCCTTATCGGCAGATGCTACCACTGCCTCCCGGTAGAGCTTGTCAGCGCAGATGATTGCGTCCTTGTGGTTCGACTTGATGATGAGGACCCCCATCGGCCCTGGCATCTTGATGACATTGTAGGCGAAGTGCGACGCGGCCATGAACTTGGCCAGCGCCGGACGGCCCAGAATGCCATTGTAGAGTAGGGGCATCTTGACGACATCGAAGACGATCTTCTCCATCCTGCAGTTGAGGTCACTGCCGAATGTGACCAGCAGCGTGATCTGGCCCTTCAGCTTGTTCCTCCCTGGACTGATCCCTTGGAACGTGCCAGTCTCCACAAGATCCTTGTCAGGGATCTGTAGCCTCTTGATCACGTCGAGAGAGATCAAGTTCAAGCCGGCCCCACCGTTAATCAACATCTTCGTCACCCTGAGGTTGTGGATTGTTGGCGAAACCAACAATGGCAAGCACCCGACCGCAGTGGAGCGATCAGGGTGGTCCTCGGCGTCAAAGACGATGGGCGTGTGTGACCACTTGAGTGGCTTCTGCGCTCCCATCATGGGCTCCGCGGCATTCACCTCGCGGATCCACTGCTTCAGTTGCCGGTGCGAGGAGTGCAAAGATGCGCCTTCGTCAACACACATGGCGTCCACTGCGTTCTGGAACTCCTTGTCGGACTCATCTTCGTCCTCATCATCATCATTCTGGCCCTGTGCAGCCTTCTCTTTCGGCTGCTTGGCCTTGCCGCGGCGGCCCCCTCGGCCACCACGGTTCTTCTTACCGGATCCACTGGCACCATCCTGGCCCTTCTCCCTGTCGCGCTTCTCGTACTCTTGCTTCTGCTTCTCGGCAAACTGCTCCACTTGCCGGCACTCCTGGAGATCGTGGCCCTTGGTACGATGGATCTTGCAGTATGGCCCACCGGTCTTGCCGCTCTTGTCGCCTGCCGCAGCTTCCCGGCAGTCAGCGCATCCGGCAACCTCCTTGCCTAGGCTTTCTGCCTTGGATTTCTTGGCGGTGTTGGTGTCACTGGGGCTCTCAACTGCCATCACTGTCTTGCCTTTGCGCTTCCGATTGCACTTCCGGCTCTTCTTCTGTGGGGTTGATGTGTCATCTGCGTCGTCGTCTTCAGAATCGACGTCAGCGCCTGCATCTTCCCCCGGGAGTCGCCTCCCTTCCTCAGCATGTGCACACTTGTCGGCCAAGGTGTATAGCTCATTGATGGTCCTGACCTTCATGATATTCATCTCAGACCGCATTCTGCAGTTGCGCACATTCGTGTGGAATGCGGTGCAAACAGCTGTGAGATGAACATCGGGGATGTTGTGGTGCACACGACTGAACCTCTATATGTACTTGCGGAGGGTTTTGCCATCTCTCTGGGGGATCACATGCAAATCGCTCTCCTGACCAGGGAGCTTGTGGCCACCCTGGTAGGCACCCACGAATTGATTGCATAGATCCGCCCAGGAAGAAATGTAGCCTTCCGGCAAGTTCATCAACCATGATCTGACGTTGGGCCTAAGCGCCAATGGAAAGTAGTTGGCTAGTAGCTTGTCGTCGCGCCCCCCGACAGCCTGCACCGCGATGGTGTAGATGCCAAGGAACTCTACTGGACTGAGCATGCCGTCGTACTTGTCGGGCAGCTCAGGTTTGAAGGGGCGGGCGGACGGCCAGCAAACTTGCCGCAGCTCACGAGTAAATGCTGGGCAGCCCACCTCGTAAGGTAGGCACCCAGGATACCCTGGCGCTGTTACATATGTTGCCGACCCGGCACGGTCGTCTAATAGACGACGTGCTTCCCGGCGCTGCTCAATCTTCGTACGGGCATCCTCGTCACGCCGGTCGTGGAGCACTTGGCGCTGGTCTCAGCGGCCCCGCGGATCTGACATAGTGTCCTGGTTATCCGATTAGCGAGCTTGCCACTGCTGTGGTTCTTGGCATGGAGGCGACTTCACCGTTGGCGCACCGTCTCCAGCACGGTAGCTGGATGGTCCTGCCGGCACTGTGGGTGGTCGTCTGGACGGGCCCACATCTTGTGTTTTGCCGGGATCGGCAAAACTGATGAGGCTCTGAATGGTGGCCCTCCATTCTTCCATTTTGTCTGGGGCTGGCGGGAAGTTCAAAAGCATTTGAACTCGCGCCATGGCCTCTACCGCCGTGGTTGGCATGGCGGGAAACACGGAACAGGACGGCGTTCGACTCCTGGCCGGGCCAGGAGGGAGCTCGTCGCATACCTGCTGCCACGGCGCATGTTCACTAACAGGTTGGCGTGGTGGTGGTGGAATCTGAGCATCGTGAGGACGATGCTCAGAGCCGGCTTGATGCCGTCCAGGACCGCCAGCGCTGCGGGGAAGCATGGCGCGCCCATCTTGCGATGGTCGCTGCACTCGTCCCGTCGCAGCGTTGTTGGACGTCGCCACTCCATCCTTGGACGTCGCGGCGGCGGGGTCCTGGTTCACACCGGTCCGATTTGTAATACTGGGATGATCGTGCTCACTAGCGGGTTGTTGGAGTTGGCCTTCTGTGCCATCCTCAGTCTGCTGACTGCGATCGCCGAAACGGTGGGGATGCTAGACACCCGCACCGCCGGCACCTCCTGCCCCGGCCGTCCCAACCGTAGCGCCCGCGCCAACTGCGCTGCCTGCGCTGTCTCCGGACGACTGGGAAGGCAGCTTGGAGGTGGTGGGAGCCGTCGTGGCTTCGGTCTTCTTCTTCGGCACCATCGATGAAGGTGATGGAGCCGGTACTCAGACTACGAACACTGATTTGTAATATAAGATCCCCTGCCTAGCGCGCCAAAGATGTCGTGGGAAAATGACGATCTATGGGATCGAGAGGATCCCTTTGCGGTTCAGAAGTGGGGTGAAAATACTACAAAGAGCAGGGCTAGTAGATATGAGCACAAGCAACGATTTATCCAGGTTCGGGCCGCTGTGAGCGTAAAACCCTACTCCTGTTCTGGTGGTTTGATTGTATGTGAGCTCAAAGGTTACAAAGAGCGCCGCTTGCCGGCAAGGTGCGTGGGAAGTGCAGCTACAGCGTGTAGTTGAGCTAAGAGTCGACCGTTCTAACTATAGCTATGGGCCTCCTTTTATAGGGCAAGGGGTTACCACAGTGGCTAATACGGTCATTTACAGGGTATGAATAGTAACTTGCACCGTCACCACATCTATCCCCGGACGGGGTAGGACAAGCGCATTAAATGCACCGTTCGGTGTTATGTCGGGGAGGCAAGGCTTTGGGTAAAAAGATCTATACCATCGGTCCTAGCGCCCTCTTGTCTCCTTGACACGTCCCAAGGACGGGTGTCATTAAAGTTAATCCTGGCGTGGCATGCTGACACGTGCCTTGGCCAGCTGCGTTGACTGCCTGCCCGCTCGACACCTATCATGCGTGCTTATCTAGCCAATGATGAGGTGGAGCGATAACGGAACAGAACGAGCTTGCCGGCGTGGAGCTTGCCGGGCCGTTGCTTGCCGGCAACCAGAGTCTTGGTCTTCACCTTGCCGGTATGGAGCTTGCCAGCGAGGGCAATCTTGATCTTCAGTACGAGAATAGTACTTCTCGATGACCTGCCTTGAGGTCTTCTTAACGGTCTTGTTTAATCTGTGTCTTGCGTCACAGCAACCCTCCGGCAAGCCCTTGCCATCAGGAAGGCTAAAATTGCATGTGCACAAGTCAGGGTATGAGGGCACCCATGCTTTAGTACACGGACAGTCTTCCTCGGCCATGGGAGGCAGCCACCGCTACCGGCTGAAAGTGAGGTCAAAAGTGTCAGCGGCGCGGAGCCCATCTTGCGTCAGCCGGAAGCCAACTCGACGCGGCGCTCGCAGCCGCTAGCTAGCCAAGCTAGCACACAACCTATTGGATGCATCCAGCTGCTTGTGTGCAAGCTTTGGTAGCTAGCTTGCCACGGCGATGCGGCAGCTTGCTCGCGCGTGCCGCGCTAAGGCCAGCCATCCGGCTCGGGCGGAGGCCAGTGCAGTGGCTTGCTCGCGCGTGCCGCGCTCGGGCCAGCCATCCAGCTCTGGCGGAGGCCAGCGCGGCGGCTTGCTCGCGTGTGAGCCGTGCTCAGGCTAGCCAGCTCGCCCGTGCGGAGGCCAGCGCGGCAGCTTGCTCGCGCGTGACCTATGCTCGGGCCAGCCAGCCAGCCTGTGCGGAGGCCAGCGCGGCGGCCGGCCCGTCCGGTGGAGCGGCGGCCAGCTCGCCCATCACCGGCGCCGGAGACGAACACGCATACGAACTATTTGAAGAAGAGGATAGATGCTCACATGTGGGTCCCACCTGTCGTAACAGTTAACTCTCCGGTCAAATATACGGTGTTGACTTAAGGTGCGTCGTCAGCACTGACATGTGGGCCAACCCTGTCATAAACGGGTTTAAACAAGCCTAATCCGCACTTGGTACTTGTTTTTTTAGGAGTTTGGTAGTAGTTTTTTGGCACGGATTGAGAAATTTTTGGTATGATTTTGCTATTTTTTGTACAATAGTTTCTTGCTAGGGCTGGTTGAAAGTGGAAGTCTTTTGTTAAATACTCTACATATTGTAAGTAGGAGTGAAAGCTAAGCTTTGGAGGTCTATAAGCACGGCTAGTTACATAGTACGTATGTGTACGTAATTCAAACTAAATATCAACCATGGGTGACTAATATCTTGATGGAAAACTCGAAACTATGGAAATACAAACGTATTATTGATACTTGTTTCCATAAACTTGGATCTACGTTCTATTCAACGACTGAGCATGTGGGGCCTTAGCACGATGACTTCCCGACTGTCTAAAACAAGGTTTTCCCGTCTCCGTAAGGAGGAGGATGACTGCGGCGCGCCTTCGGCTGGCTCTAGTGCTCGTAGTCATTGCTAGGTGGTCTACGAATGTGTAGATGTATTTTTTTCACGTCTCGTGTTCTTTGTACTGCCACGACTGATGAATAGATCGTAAGTATCTCGCAAGAAAACCTTGGTTGAGTGTGTCTGCGAGCGAGAGATCATGCGTGTGTGTGATATGGAGAGACTAAGGCAGAGATAAGAGAGTCATTGCGCATTTGTGTGTGTGTGTGGAAGATAGAGAGAGACCTATGGGACTTTGTGTTGTGTAACGTGGAGGCGGATAGACATAGTCACAGAGTGAGTGTGTGAGATACGCATGCGGACATAAGGAGAGAGGTGTGAATTAGAGAGGCGGGGATTTTTGGTGTGCATGTGAGTTAGAGAGAGAGAGATAGGGATATATATACCTAGAGCTGGAGAGAATATACAAGGGTGTGTGTCTTAAAAGAGGGATCCAGATAGATGGCGTGGTGTGTGTGTCTGTGTCTGTTTTGTGCGCGCGTGTGTGGGAAAGGGAGAGTGTGTGTGTGTGGAGAAGAGAGACCAGTGATGATGTAAACCTAGTAGGTGAGGGGGATGATATGGCATGTGTTTCCAAGAGTGAGAGAGGCATGTCTAGTAGTGGGACAGCGTGGGTGCGTGCTATATATTTGGAAGAGACATCGAGTGTGTGAGAGAGAGGGGTGCGAGAGAGAGAGAAAGAGAGTGCGAGAGAGGGAGAGAGAGAGTGAGTGAGTGAGAGAGAGAGAGAGATGGAGGTCAATTGTGTGCGAAAAGTGGCCTATAGATAGGCAGAGGAGGTTGATGGTGTTCGAAAGTGGCCTATGTAGGGAGACACAAGTAAAGCGAGTCATTGTGTGCATCAGAGAGACTTCATGAGAGATCAAAATAGAGGGTGCAGAGAACATCATGCAAGTTTGAGATCGATGATACGCTAGAGATTTATGGAGAGAGTCGCGACATGTAGTGGGAAGAAGGGTCGGGTCCGCACATGAAGAGATGGAAAGAGGCGAGAGGTGCACACGGAGAGGGAGGGTGTTTGTGTGTGGTGGGGGTGGTGAGTGAGATGTGTGTCAATGTGAGAGTGAGAGATGGTAGAGAGCGTGCGGGAGCCAGATATACGTAGGGAGAAAGATGTTGGGGGCAGTGTGTATGGGAAAGATACACGGCTATAGAGTGTGTGCTTGGGAAAGTTAGATGCCGGGAGACCTAGAGAGTGGGGGAACATATGTGTGCTTGTCTGAGAGACAAAGAGATAGAGACCTATATTGGGGTTCAGACCTAGAAGAGAGAGAGGGGATAATGTGTGCGCGTGTTTGTGCCCGGGGGAGAGAAAGGCTTGTGGGGGGGAGAGGGGCTGGGGTGGTGTGCTTCAGATAAAGAGTGAGGGGTGTATGTCTGAGAGATATAGACGTAATTAAAATACATGGTCAAGAGTGTGTGCACTCATGCTTGATCATTTTTTTTTCATATTTTTGGACTATGAGATAGCGATACTTTTGAACATGCGAGGTATAATTTGAAGTACCAGAATTACTGACCTAAGATTGGAAATTCTGAATTCGACTGCATTATTAGCTTTTTTAAATTCATTTAAATGGGGGTACAATTTTTAACCCGATTGCGTGATTTCAAATTCATATATCAAACCTAGAGATATAGACATACGGTCGTGTTCAAACCTTGTAATCATCCACTTTATTCATACACATACATATTTGTTTGTGTCATCATATTTAGGAGAAACACATTCGAAATTTCATTTGAATTGGAGCATATGATGGTATTTGCTTGCACTAGCTCAATGATCCATATTTGAATTGAATGGACAATCTAAGTTTCGAGTTGGAGACATTGATTTTCGAAACTTGCACCTTTTTTTTTCTCGCGTGCACAACAAATAAATACTCGGCCATGATATCATAGTCGGTTGTACAAGACGAGAACACATAATTTCAGCAGCCAAAAACTTTCAACTTCCCGCTCACATCAAAATTTCTCGCGCCTGAAAGTTTAGCCCTACGATATTCCTCTTTTACCCCTGCCACATCAACGGAAAAGGGTTGCTTTGGTAACTCCATTGTTTTCCCCTCTTTGCCCCCAACATTCTAACCCAGAACCAATCCCCTCCCCGCCTCCCCCCTCCCCCAAGCCACCGAATCTAGTCCTCCGCCGCGGCGGTGCACCTCACACCCCACCGGATCTACCTTCCGCACCTTGGAACCCCCAACTGCCAACTCACCACTGCATCGGAGCAGCTTCAGCGACTGGCTTGTCCACCGCACCAGATCTCCTGGACCGCCATCATGGTCCAGCACACCGGATCTGCTTCACCGGCTCCCTCGTCCACCATAGTGTAGGCCCTTCACTGATGCCCTCATCTACCACATCGCTGGCCCTTCATAGAAGCCCTCATCCGCTGCAACAGATCCTCCTCACCGAAAGCACTGTACACCGCGCCGGATGTGCATCGTTGACGCCTTCGTCCACTGCACCGGACTCGCTCCACGGACGCCATATTCAACTCCACTGGCCCAGCTTTACTGCCGCCTCCGCCTCATCAGGTTATTTCAATTAGTACTCCTTTGGTTTTTCTTGTCTTTATTGTACAACGGTTCACTTACCACAGATCAGCTTTCTTGGATGTCGACAAGCGCCGCACCTAAGCACTGGAGCCGCTTCACCAATGGCGATAGCCGGCCCAACTCAACCGCAACACGAGCACCATCGATGACACTTAGCTTTCACGTATGACAATGATGCCCATACGCCGCCGAGAATCAGGTACTATTCTCTAACGGCCGGCACCTTCGTTCACCTTCTTAGCATAAGCACCACACCATCGAATTTCTTCAGGGCATCATTCAATTTTTTATGAGAGGCATTATTCTGCTTGCACCTGTAGGTCCAAACGTGTGGTAGTGAACAGGTTATATGTGCTAAATTACAAATCAGTGCACGTGTGGTTACAATGTTTTTTCTTTGTCCTAAGTATTACTGCCTCCTATTTTACTTCTTGCATGCTATATTTATGATAATGGTGTTGTTCTGATGTCACCTCTTGGTTACAATTATTGTACTGGACTTCTTCTATGTTCTTTATGCTAAATTACACATCAGCAAACTAGCTTGTAGTTCCGCTGCTTTTGGTTCGTCTTAACCTACATTTTTCAATGCTAGCTATTACCGCACTACTCCGAGCCTCTGTTCATAACTTTTTTGTGCGTTATTGATCTTCTCAAGTTGCATGACTAATTTGTTGCTTTTATTCATTATGTAGCTGCCAACCGCATCAAGCAAAATGCTTTTTCTTTTGGGGCTGGCACCTCAAACAAGTACAAAAATAGAGTGAAGCACACATATTGTCGTGTAAGCACACACCCTTCTTTCATTAGTTTAGATGAATCATTGATGTTCAATTTGTGATTAAAATTAGTTTTACCAAAATAGAGGGGGGGTGAATAAACTACAATGACTAGATTTCCATGCACGGGATGCTGACGATATCTTCAAAGAACATTGCAACAACAGCGAGCCTTCACAGTGACATATGGTAAGCCAATGTGTTTTAGTTACTGTGAAATGTCATGCGTGTGGGCTGCTTTCTTGGCTTGTGCCCTCAACCTGTAATCCTACAGAATTACAAATAGTTCAGTTGCCTGCTTTGCTGTATTGCTTGATTAGAATGCTTGTTTGTTACTCCCTCCATAAACTAATATAAGAGCGTTTAGATCACTACTTTAGTAATCTAAACACTCTTATATTAGTTTACAGAGGGAGTACTTGTTAGGCTATACCTGAGTTGGCCAATGTGTCAGAAGTGCCTGCCGTACTATCGTAAAGAAATACATGCATACTTCATTTGACTCCTTAACTTTTCCTATGAACTCCATCACAAGACTGTCTTGCTAGTTTATATGAGGCCACACTGTTTAAGTGCTTTCTCAAAATATTTCAACTGTTTATATGCTTGGGCAACTAAATATAGCTGTGGTACACTGCCTTTCAGCTAACCAATTTAATTTGTTTTCGGCTGATGCAACTTCGAACCATTTAAATATAGCTTGCCATGCTCGGCAATAATTCGTATGTAGTTTACCATGTAAGCTGACTGCCAGGATCATGCGATAACTATCTGTTACATATGTCCAACGGAAACCTTTCAAGATGCAGTTCAAACTAGGACACAATGTACATCCCCAGGATCAATTTGTGGAAGCAGTGCGCCATCCATGTTACCAGATGGTAGCAGTTCAGAGGCAACCCCATCGGAGAGCACAGATATTATAGTTCTTGAGGCTCTACTAGAGGCAGAAAGAGAGGGTGTGGCTGCCATGAATAAGGTAATCCTGATCATGAAGCTGGAAATTATGCAATTAGCTACACGCATTATGCAAGCAAACCAAGAAGTGGAGCAAGTAAGACAGTTGCATTTGGAGACGGAGAAGGGCCTGCTGCTTCTGCTATCTGAAGCCCAAGCTAATCCTAGTTCTTCTTTAGATACCAGTTGAAATTGTCATTAGATTAGTATACTTGCATGTTGTGTCATGTTTGTGAATGGATTGTGTTGTAAGACCCCTTATTTGTTGTCCATGTCTTGTAATGATCTGATTTTCTTAGGCGAGGCAATCCTCAGTTGATGTAGGGTGGAACCCTATAGTGATGATCTTTTCACACTTGGAGGGGGGAAAGAGAGGAACAACAAGAAGAACCAAGGGAAATCAATCAAACAAACCCAAATCACACATCCACTAGGATAGCATACATGAGATCCACAAGCATACAAGGTCAATCCAAGGAAACAAGCACAATGGTAAAGTTTTTCCCACTCCAAAGGAGGAGAGGTCTTGGTGATCTAGGTGATATCCTTCTCCCTTAGGAGATCATGATGATCCTATGATGGGGATCCTTCTCCCTAGAGAGGTCTTGATTCCCCAAGAGGAGATACAAGGAGCAAAGCTCTACTCAACATCTCAATATACTTTGCTAACCATAAAACATAGGTAGGAGACGAGTATATATAGTCTAGGAGGGTGAAGGGGTACATGGGCCTCGGCCCGAGTGGTTGAGACAGACAGGCGTCGGACGTCCGGACGCTACCGGTCGTCCGGTGGCTCGTGAGGGTCCGGACGTTCGGTAGAGTCCGGACTTCTGGCAATTCGGCTCTGGTCAGGCGGCGTCGGTCGTCCGGCGGCAGTCGGACGTCCGGTGCATCGGTTGTCCGGAAGTCTTCGGATTTCCGGGGTTTTGGCTATGTCATGGAGGTTCCGGATTTCCGGAGGGGGTCGGACATCCGGTCATTGTAGAGTGCCGGACGTCCGATACTTGTCGGTCGTCCGGCTGCTGTAGCATTCCTCGGCTGGGTCTTCTGGCTGGCTGGGCCTCCAGGCATCAGACGTCTAGTGCTGTCCGATCGTCCTGTGGTTGTAGCTCCCTGGCAGTCCTTTCTCTTGCTTCTCACACATGGTGTCCTCGCCATCTTGTCCATTGGCGGTAGCAGCTTCATGTCCTTCCTCCAAGTACCTAATCACACACAAGGTCTCCGTTTGAGGTAGTAGCCATGTCTCGCATATAGAATGTGTAAGTTCGGAGAAGAGCGAGTTCACCTCGGTTTCGATGGCTCTTGCACGTGCTCTAGTCATGGGTCCACGTGGTGTCTTGGGAGACGAAGGAACGTCCATGGGGATGACCGTAGGATGCTATCATCTCCCCCCCCCCTTGAAAAAGATCTGTCCTCGGATCGGAACCCACATCACCATGGAAGGGAGATAAGTCCTTGACGTTGAAGATGGCACTGGCGTTGTACTTGTTGCGAGGGATGTCAATCTTGTAGGCATTGTTGTTGTAGCGTGCTAGCACCTTGAAGGGTCCATCGGCTTGGGGTAGTAGTTTGGACTAGCGCTCGTTGGGGAAGCAGTCTTTGCGAAGGTGTAGCCACACAAGATCTCCGGGGTTGAACACCATGGGGTGCTTGTTGATGTTGACCTTGGTCGCGAGTCGCATGCCTTGTATCTTCGTGCACCTTCTTAAGGTAGCTCGCTCGTGGACTCGTGTCCATGTCGATGTGCTCTTGTAGAGGTAGCAGTAGAATGTCCAATGGGGACAACGGATTGAGGCCATAGACGACCTCGAAAGGGGACTTGCCGGTAGTAGAGTGTTGTGCTAGATTGTAGGCGTACTCGACGATGGGTAAACATTACTCCCACTCCCTTATGTTCTTCTTGATCAAAACGCAAAGGAGCGTGGATAGAGTCCGATTCGTGACCTCCGTTTGGCCGTCGGTTTGGGGGAGATATGCCGAAGAGAATAGTAGCCTGATTTCGAGCTTGGCGCATAGGGTCTTCCAAAAGTAGCTTAGGAACTTGACATCGCGTTCCGATACAATCGTCTTGGGCACTCCATGCAATCTCAAGATTTTCCTACAAAAGAGATTGGCAAAATGTGAAGCGTCGTCTATCTTGGTGCAAGGAGTGAAATGTGCCATCTTAGAGAAATGGTCCACAACACCAAATACCGAATCTTTGCCATTTTGAGTATGAGGCAAACCAAGCACAAAATCCATGCTAATATCTTCCCATGGTTGATATGGAATAGGAAGTGGCATATATAGACCATGAGATTGAGCTTTTGACTTAGCTTTGCGGCATGTAGAGCACCGGTTGGTGTAGCGCGAAACGTCTTGAAACATCTTTGGCCAAAAGTAGTTCTTTGAGAGCGTGGCGAATGTCTTGTCACGACCAAAATGTCCCATGAGTCCTCCACCATGAGCTTCTTGCAAAAGTAGGAAACAAAGAGAAGACTCGGGAATACAAAGTTTGTTAGCTCTCATAAGATAACCGTCTTTCAAGTAATATTGCTCCCAATTTTTATGCGGTGAACATTTAGCATAAGGAATGGAAAATGATGAATCATGCTCATACAAGTCTTTGATGTGCTCAAATCCTATGACATTCAACTTAAGTTGAGTAACCAACAAGCACTTGCGGGAAAGTGCGACCGCTACAACATTTTCCTTACCTTTGATATACTTGATAACATAAGGAAATGACTCAATGAACTCACTCCACTTGGCATGACACTTATTCAATTTAGTTTGACCCTTTAGGTACTTAAGCGTTTCATGATCCGTATGGATGACAAATTCACGTGGTCGGAGATAATGTTCCCACACATGCAAGACTCTCACTAAAGCATATAACTCTTTGTCATAGATAGGATAGTTAAGTTGTGCGCCGGAGAGCTTTTCGCTAAAGTATGCAATGGGTCGCTTCTCTTGCATTAACACACCACCTATGCCATTACCACTAGCGTCACAATGCACTTCAAAAGTTTTATCAAAGTTGGGTAATTCAAGTAATGGAGCATGTGTAAGCAAGTTCTTAAGCTCATGAAATGCGGTATCTTGGGATGGACCCCAAACAAATGGTGCATTCTTCTTACTCAATGCGTGCAATGGTGATGCAATAGTGCTAAAATCCTTCACAAAGCGTCTATAAATTACGGCTAAGCCAAGGAAGCTACGCACTTGAAGCAAGTTGGTTGGTTGTGGCCAATTTCTAATAGCATCAATTTTAGCTTCATCAACATGAACACCCTTAGATGAGACTACAAAACCCAAGAAAACAAGCTTATTAACACCAAAAGTGCATTTTTCCAAGTTAGCATAAAGTCACTCGTCCCTAAGAACTTGCAATACGTCTCTAAGGTGTTTGACATGATCTTCAAGAGTTTCACTAAACACAAGGATGTCATCAAAGTAAACCACAACAGAAATGCCAATATACTTGCGAAGAACATAATGCATCACACGCATAAAAGTACCAGGAGCTTGCGATAAACCCATAGGCATGACTAACCATTCATACAAGCCAAATTTGGTTTTGAAAGCCGTTTTCCATTCATCACCTTCTTGCATGCGTATTTGATAATAGCCACTTTTAAGGTCAATTTTAGAGAAAATGGTGGATCCACTAAGTTCATCAAGCATGTCATCTAGGCGTGGAATGGGATGGCGATATCTAACGGTGATAGCATTTATGGGACGGCAATCGGAACACATGTGATAGGAACCATCTTTCTTAGGCACAAGAATTACCGGAACGACACATGGGCTCAAGCTCTCATGTACATACCCATTCTCCTTGAGATGTTGCACTTGCCTTTGGATCTCTTTGGTCTCGTCGGGGTTGACGCGGTATGGTGCCTTGTTCGGTAGAGGTGCACCAGGGATTAGATCGATGCGGTGTTCGATTCTGCGTAGAGGAGGGAGTCTGGGAGGTAGCTCATCGGGAAACACATCCTTGTATTCCTGCAAAAGATGAGACAACACTAGAGGAAGATGTTGTGAAGTATTAGTCTGCTCAACTTCACCTTTGCATAAAAGCACAAAGTGAAGAACACTTGATGGGCTCTCACTCACATCCCTCAAATCTCTTTTGGTGGCTAAAAGAACTAGATCTCTTTTGTCGCTCATCATGGAGCCGCTCATTTTTGGCTTGTGGCGCTCACTCTCTTTTTGGTGGTTCACTCGCTCACTTGTCTCTCCATGATGGGTAGATGCTTGCTTGTCCGCGATGACTTGACTTGGTGACATTGGTCGAAGAATGAATTCCTTGCCCTCATCTTGAAGCTATATTGGTTGGTCCTTCCGTTGTGGATGACGCCGCGGTTGAATTTCCAAGGTCGTCCAAGGAGTAGATGGCACACGGACATAGGAACCACATCGCACTCCAAGGTGTCTTCGTAGGCGCCGATCTTGAAGGATACTTGGACGGTGTGCTCCACTTGAATGGTGCTGGAGTCGCTAAGCCATTGGACCTTGTAAGGACGAGGATGCTTCTTCTTGACCAATTGTAGCTTGAAGCATAATTCTTCGCTTGCCAAATTGTGGCAACTTCCGCCGTCGATGATGACCTTGACAGAACGTCCTTGGATACCCACTTTGGTATGGAAGATATGGCAACGTTGGTCTTCGTCTTGTTGTTGTTGAAGTGTCAAGATCTTGGAGACAACAAGAGCGGGGCTCGAGTCATTGTCGCAAAACACTTGACCGTCTTCATCTTCATTCACTTGTCGATGCATGGCCACATGCTCAAGCGCTTCCATTTCTTCTTCGCTCGTAGAGTCGTAGGTGCCGTCCACGTTTGCGATCATGGTACGCCATGTGGGGCACTCAAAAGACTTGTAGCCTCGGCCTTTGCAAGTAAAGCACATGATGTCACTTGTTTTGTCGGTGGCGTCCGTAGGAGTTGTTGATGACGAAGCTCTTGGCTTGGACTTGATTGTAGTACTAGGGAGACGACTCAAAGATGTCGAAGTGTTCTTGTAGGTTGACTTGTCACCGGTACTTGGTGTAGCTCGAGTCGTTGGAGGAGGTGTCGTAGTCGTTGAAGCTTCAGTGTAAGAACCGTAGGTCTTGGAAGAGTACTTGGAGTACTTGTAATCCTCTTGCACTTGTCACTCCGCTTTGGTGGCTTGGTGTACTAGCTCGAGGAGGTTGGAGTAAGGTTGAAAGTCCACAATTTTCCTGATTGGATGGTTGAGACCATTCAAGAAAAGCGCCATAGTTTGTTCTTCATCTTCCTTGACGTTGGCTCATATCATTGCAATCTCCATTTGTTTGTAATATTCTTCAACCGACTTGGGGCCTTGCTTGAGGAGTTGAAGTTTCTTGAAGAGGTCGCGGCTATAGTGCGTAGGCACAAAGCAAGCTCTCATGACATCCTTCATTTGAGTCCACGTTGTGATAGGTGGTTCGCCTTTCTCTTGGCGTCTCTCGATCACTTGCTCCCACCAAATGAGAACATAGTCTTGGAACTCAAGCGATGCCATGGCTACCTTCTCTTCCTCGTCATAGTTTTGTAGACGGAATATCTTGTCCACCTTTAAGGCCCATGAGAGGTAATCTTCGGGGTCGTTGCTTCCGGAAAACTTGGGCATGTTGAACTTGAGCTTGCCGTAGCGTTGTTCATCATTATGCCGATGTTGTCTTCACTCTTGTCTTGGAGGTGGGTCATCATCCCTGTTCTCTTCTTGCTCTACGCGGTTGGCTTGATTGTGGGGACAAGGTACTCTTGCCCAGTTCCTCCTTTCTTGATTCTCTTCTTGGTGTGCGGCTTCTTCTTGGTGACGTGCCTCTTCTTCTTCACACACACGACGGTTATGTTCGTCGAGGGCAGGATTGGCTTCACGAAGGGCATGTTGTGCTTTGAGGGCTTGTTGTTCACGATGTTGTTGCTCTTGTCGAAGTGGATCGCCGTCTTGAGCGTCTTGTTGTTGACGTCGTGGAACTTGCTCTTGGTGCATGTCGTCTTGAACTTGATGGCGTTGATGTTCGCACTCTCGAAGGCGTTGTTGCAAACCATTGCCATGTAATGGATGTGGTCGAGCTTGATGTTCTTGCCGAGGGTGTAGACGAGCTCGAGGAAGACTTGCATCCGATGATGAATCCGAAGAATGGCGTCTTGACCGTGTTCTCCTTGTCGAGGACGAAGTTGAGGAAGCGTGGTCAATCATCATGGCACGAAATTCGTCCATTTCTGTAGTAAGCTTGGCGTCGAGGTAGTCTCTTGTTCGTGTTTCGGAGTGACGCAAGTCGGTGGCGAGTTGCTCAATGCGATCGCCCAAAGCTTCACTTTCTTGATGCAAGGCTCGTTGTACCCCAAAGAGATGGCTCTTGGATACGTAGTCGTTTGGTGCTTCGTGCTCGTCGAAGAGAGGATTCGAAGATGTACTTGGCCTATCCATCATGATCAAGTAAAGGTGAGTAGGAAATGAGAGAACAAAACAAAAGTTACCTTTTCCGAAGATTGAAGATGTATCGAGTATCAGTCAATGTATAGCTATGATAGTAGAATTGGTACTGGGTTTGTTTCTCGCACCTACACAAAAAGGCTTATGGAGTAGCTTGGTTAGGATGGTGGCACAAAATAGTTGCAATTTGTAAGCAAGATGTCAATAATGTTGAAAAAGATTCACAAGTTCGCAAGTGTAACAAGTAGACCAATAGAAATAAGTAGCACACGGAAACACAGGCACGGATAGATAAATGAGGTCGTGCAACCAAGGAATGAGCTCAAAATGAGGAATCCACGGAAAATGCTCTTGTTGCACAACACTAGAGAGACACTAGCATGATTGCTCAATAGGCGGATACGAACTTGTGCACAACATATAAGAGACAAAACGTATGGACTTTCTATCTCACTTATGCTATGTATGTATTAGTCCTGGTGAACGTGTCACAATGATCCAAGATGATCAAATATGCTATGTAATGTGGCGATGCTATGGCTTTTGCTTACAAGCTTGTTGTTGCTCTTTCTCTTTTGCTTAAAAGCTTCTCTTTCTTTTGCTATTTTCCTTTGGCCACTTATGCGAATTGCTCTCACGATGGTAGCAATGATGTATATGCGGGAACAAAATTTTGGCACAAGAGATGATATGATGATATATGCACGCTATGAAAGCTATGCGGAATGGTATCACTAAAGTGCACAAGTAGCGTTGCCCGGCAATACTCAAATTGCTAGTCTCGTAGGAAAGCTACACAAAAAGATGGTCTCGGGGTTCAACAATGCGATGGCAAGGAAGGAACAAGTTGTCGTCGAGTTTACCATCCTTGCTTACGGTGATGGTGTCACAATGGTGAAATGGTCGTTGTCGATGACGAGACCGTGGCGATGATGAGTGGCGGTGAGATCGATGTCGAACCGTTCCTAAGTAGCCGAAACACATTAGGAAACGGAAAACCGCGACTGAAAATCTCAAATGGCAAATGGAACCAAAATTGGCGGTGGTGGTTGCGGAAGTGGGTGGTGGAGTCACACGAGTATGCGTGTTGCGAAACTGCAGTTGTTGAAATTGGAGGTGGCAATGTGGAAGTGGGGCGGTGGCTGAAATTCTGCGGAATTTTTTTTCAGTTTCGTCAGGTTAGGCCAGACGTCCGGTATGTGTCGGATGTCCGGTGGCTGGTGACTGTCGGACGTCCGGTAAACGTCGGATGTCCGGCGGCTGGTGGCTGTCGTACGTCCGGTAAACGTTGGATGTCCGGTGGCTGGGCGATTTCGGCTGCGGGATGAACTCGAGGATATGAAGGCGGGGAAGAAAAATTGGGGCAAAATTCATGGAATTTCATGGATGGAAAAGATGGAGAAGGTGGGAAAAAGCTAGATCTACTCGAAACCAAGCAAATCCATGGATCAAAATCAACAAAACATCATCAAACCAACAAATCACAAAAAAATTGGTATGGCTATTTGTGTGGGGAATTTTCGAAATTGGGCAAAATCAAACAAAATTGGGGCTAGAAAACAAGGGGAAAGACTCCAAAGTGAATCAACCTGGCTCTGATCCAAGATGATGTAGGGTGGAACCCTATAGTGATGATCTTTTCACACTTGGAGGGGGAAAAGAGAGGAACAATAAGAACAACCAAGGGAAATCACTCAAACAAACCCAAATCACACATCCACTAGGATAGCATACATGGGTCCACAAGCATACAAGGTCAATCCAAGGAAACAAGCACAATGGTAAAGTTCTTCCTGTCGAAAGTGGGGCTCCGGGGACCCAAAGGTTCGAACATTGGGGTGAGCTCGTCCCACTACTTCTTCCCCTACCACGGCAATGCTACGGCGAGACTACGGCGAGAGCGCGCTAGCGTAGGACGGGTGAGGACACAGCAGTTTACCCAGGTTCGGGCCACGTTGCGGTGTAAGACCCTACTCCTGCTTGTAGTTGGGATTATTGTGGGTGAGAGAGTTCTCGCGTACAAGGTTGAAGACGATGGGATCTCTCGTCTCGACCCCTCTCTCTCCCTCTGGTGGCTACATTGCCCCTTTATGCTGCCATGGTCCTCTTCCCCCTGGAAAACTTAGGCGGGAAGGGTTGCCACACTTGGCGGTTTGAAAGGGGACAGGCGCTCAGGCTATCCTGACTAAAGGTGGTCTTCGCCTGCCAAAGCATGATCCATGACGCGCCGGTGGGCTCGGTGATGACCTCCGCCCTGCGCGCCCGCCGTCTTGGTCTTCCTTCGCCGATCGGGCAACCTTTGGGGTTGCTTTGGAGAGTAGATAGCTGGCCCCGCTTCCCTAACACAAAAGAGGAAAACATCCGCATCCGCGCCTGCTGGTGCGGCCTCTGCTGCTGCTCGTCGTCGCGCGCGTCACCCACGTGATGGGCTGAGACCGCGCGACTGAGCCGGATCTTCCTTGCCTTGTAAGCCATCAGGGGGATGCCTCGGGGGACCGCTTGGAGAGGGGGCCTCGTGAGGCCACCTCGGGGAGCCGCCTCGTGAGGCCACTCGGGAAGCCGCCTCGTGAGGGTACCTCGCGAGGCCGTTGATCGTGGCGCTGAGCGTAGGACGCTACTCCTTGAGGAGGGAGCCTCAGGAGGCCAGGGCCTCAGGAAGGGTCTTGGAGAGATGCTCGGTGGTGACGGCCTGCTGGGCCCATGCCAGGCGTTGCGCCCTAGGCCGAAGGCAGATGGGCTTGGATACCCCGGGTTCCATGGGCCCAACAGTAGCCCTCGGGCCCGCGGCGCGCACGTTCCCGCCTACAGAGGGGCGAAACGGCGCGGGCCCTAACTGCCTGCGGCCAGGCGTGACGCGTGGCGCACGATGTGACGGGAGATGCCCCCACTTCCCCACGACGCCTCGGGAACTGCCGCGCTGACATAAATCTTGGCGCCGGAGAAGGCGGAGCGACGAGGGGAGTCCTGCGCCGAGATAAAAAAGGGGGGAAGGGAGAGCCGGAGCCCCCCACTCATCTTCTCCTTCCTCCAGCTTCCTCGTCTCCTTGCTAGAACTACCGAAGGGATGGCGAGAGGACGAGGGCGCGGCCGTGCTTCCGCCGCCGCATCGCAGGTCCCGCCCCGGGGGCGTGGTCGATCCTCGACGGCCGCCGGCGCCGGGCCCAGCAGTCGCGGAAGGGGCGCCGCTCGCGGGCGTGGCGGGTGAGACGTGCAAGGCCGAGGCGGTCGCGGCGGAGCGGCCGCATTTCCGCCCCAGGCGGGGAGCCACTCGGCGCAGGCGGGACGCGAGTTCATCGTGAACATGCACCGCAGCCCCTGCACCTGGCTCCGACTCCCGGACTCCTTCGCGGCGGCGATGGTGGACCGCGCGCCCATGGGCCTGTGGGTGCAGGCCGACGGTTGCTGCAACGGCCCCTCCTGGGTGGGGATGGAGCTTACCGCCTCGGGCTTCATGTTCCTGAGGCAGGGGTGGAAGTCGTTCGCCCTCGCCCGCGGCCTGAAGCGGGGGCACGTCCTCCAGTTCAAGTACGACGGGGCCGCCACGCTTTTTGTGAAGATCTTCGGGCTCTCCGGCAGCCGACTGGAGTGCTGCGCCGAGAGCGAGGACAGCTACAGCGGCTCCTCTAGCGAGGACAGCTCCTCCGACGGTGCTGCCCCCTCCGGCGAAGGCAGAAGCGCCGGTGACTCCCCCCGCGTCAAGAGCGAGGACGAGGACTCCGACTAGGCGCGCGCGACGGCGACTCCGGAGCTGAGATACCGCACGCACGGTGACGGAGCTGCACTTGCCTGCAGCGCCTTCTTGGGGACGCGCACGGCGCCCACACTGGAGCCTTGGGGGTGACAGCGCCTCGCCTAGGCCTTCCTTTTATTTTCCTGCATTGAACCGATGTAGCCCCGCGGGGGCGTGAAAACAATGTCTTCTATGCTCAGCTTAACGCTTTTGTGATCAAGGTTGTATGAATTCCCTCCCGAAGCCCTCTCGTGAGGCTGGTTTTTTCCCTTTGTTCGCCTCAGCGCTCTACGCCGTCAGGACCCAGCCCCCGAGCGGGCCTCAGCCATCGCTGGTATGTCTGGTCGCGATGCCGGGACAAGGCCAGGAGGTAAGGGGCACCGTGAGCTAGTGAGGGCTCCTGAGGCGCGATGCTCAGGAAGCCCCCCTTTGGCGTGCAAGCGGCTTACGCAGAAGAAAAACGCTAGCACCCAGCGGGATCGCGAGGGGAGAGAGCTTGAGCGATGGTAAGGGCGCCTCATGAGGCAGTCACACTTAGCTTTGGCGGAGGGCGACGACGGGCGAGCCTCAACGCGTGAGGGGCTCAAGCAGCTCGCGAGGCGCGCTCACGAGGCTCGGCGATCGAAGCGTCTTAGTCTCGCAAGGCTGGCTCGCGAGGGGCTGCCCGCGAGGTCCTCACGCAGTTCGCCTCCTGAGGGACTGCATGTCAACAGATTCACGGTGGGGGAGCGGCACGCGCTTGCTATCCCACCCGTGGCCGTTGCATGAGGGGATAAGGCACCAAGGACCTTGGTGAGGTGACGTGCGCGGCAGCAGGCCCGCGAGCCAGAGCTCAGTCGCATGGATTTGGCGGCGCTGCAGGGACGGACCCGAGCACAGGCACCATGCCTAGCCCCCGCTCACGGAATTGGTCAGGGGAGGGGTCGCGAGCGTGAGGCGCTCTCGGGCGGCATCGAATTTATCATAGAAATCAGCAGGCAATTGAGTAGGTAATATAATTCATCAAAGTAAAAATCAGTAAAATCCATTACACGGCCAAAAGGATAAGGTTCAAGGAGCGAAGCTCGAGAGGCACGGCGGGGAGGAGTGAGGGTCGCGCGGGGTGACGCGTCGGGCGCACCCGGCAGGACCGCACTGTAGTGACGTCAGACCACTCGGCGAGGCGCGCCAAGGGAGTCTGCTCCTTCGGAGCCAGGGGGCTCCCGAGGCGCTGGGAGCTCGCGAGGAGCGGGAGGCTCACGAGGCCCTGGCGCGAAGGGCGCCAGCCTCTGGAAAGAGGCGCTGGCGTTCCTCAGCCCGAAGGGCATGCACGTGCCGCCGACGGTGGGGCCAACGCCCTGGCTGCCTCGCGGCAGCTAGAAGGGGTCACGAGGGCAGGACATGTTGAGGCTGGCGAAGTCGACGCACATGCGCTCCTTGCCACCCTTCTTGGGGACGATGACTGGGTTGGCGAGGCATTCGGGATGGCCCACCTCGCGAACGACTCCGGCTTCTTGGAGCTTCTGAACTTCACTGACAATGAACTCTTGCTTCTCTGGCGCCTGGCGCCGCGCTTTCTGCTTGACCGGGCGTGCATTGGGGCACACCGCTAAGTGGTGCTCGATCACCTCCCTCGACACACCGGACAAGTCGGATGCTTTCCAGGCGAAAACATCCGAGTTTGCCCGAAGGAAGGTGACGAGTGCGCTTTCCTATGCAGGAGGGAGGCCCGTGCCGATGGTGAAGGCGGGGCCGGAGCCGCTGCCGTCCACCGACACCTTCTTCGTCTTGGCACGGTCTTGAGAGAACAGCTGCTTCTTCTTCGCGGGCGCGGCCTCGAAAGGCTCGGCCGCGTCCTCGTCGGCTGGGTGCGCGACAACGGCAGCCTTGTAGGCGCGCTCGAGGGTGCTGGCCGCGTCCTTTTCGTCGCAGGCGACGGTGATGATGCCGCTGCAGCCGGGCATCTTGAGGACGTTGTAGGCATGATGATTGGCCGCCATGAACTTGGTGAGAGTTGGGTAGCCCAAGATGGCATTGTAGGGCAGGCCGATGTGCGCCACGTCGAAGTCGATGAGCTCGGTGTGGTAGTTCTTGCGAGTGCCGAAGGTGACGGGGAGGCGCACCTGCCCCAGCGGAATGGTGGAGCCATCGGTCACTCCGGAGAAGGGCCTGGTCGGCATCAGCTGGTCATAGGGCACCTGGAGCGTCTCGAAAGTCTCGACGGAGAGCACATTGAGGCCGGCACCCCCGTCGATGAGGGTCTTGGTGACCGCAACGTTGCTGATGGTGGGAGTGCACAGCATGGGGAGCGCGCTTGTGGAGGCCGTGGACTTGGGGTGGTCCTTGGAGTCGAAGGAGATGGCGTACTGCGACCACTTGAGGGGCCGCGCAATCTCAGGCCTCGGGAGGGCGGCGTACACCTCGCGAGAGAGTTGCTTGAAGTGGCGAATGGACGCGGGGGCTTGGGACCCGCCGAGGATGCAGGCGACCGCGCGAGGCTCCTGGTAGCCCCCGGCGCCCTCATCAGGCTGGTTGACGTCGTTCCTCCGAGGTGGGGAGCGCGCCTGAGGATTTGCCTCACGAGGCTGATCGCGCCAGGCGGCCTCACGAGGCTGATCGTGCCAGCCCTGGCGGTAGCTGCCACTATTGTTGCGGCTGTCCCAGTGGTTGCCGCTGCGGCCACCTCCGCGGCCGGCACCACGACCATTGCGGTCATCTCGGAGGCTCTGTCGCTCGTCGCGGAGCAACTTGAGCTCATGACATTCTTCGGTGCTGTGGGAGCGAACGTTGTGAAAGGCGCAGAGTGGCCGGTTGTCCTTCCTGGGCTCGTCAAGGTTGCGGCCGTGCTTCTGCTCGGGCTCCGCCGCAAGCACCGCAGGGCCCTTGCGCTTGATGTCCTTGCCCTTGGCCTTGGTGCCGTCGAGCGCCGCGTCGGGGTCGTCGTGGACAAAGAGGCGGCCTTCCTCAGCCTTGGCGCACTTGTCAGCGAGGTCGAGCAGCTCGAGCACTGAGTCGAGCTCACCATTAATGGCGAGCTTCTCGCGCATCTTGATGTCCGTGACGCCGGTGGAGAACGCGGAGATGACGGGCGCATCAGAGGCGCGCGGGATCTTGTTGCGCAGCTGACTGAAGCGCTGGATGTATTTGCGGAGGGTCTCGTCTGGGCGCTGTCGAACACGCCGCAGGTCGTTGATGGTGAGGGAGCAGTCCTGTGTGCCCTTGAAGCTAGCGATGAACTAGCTGCAGAGCTCGGCCCACGACGAGATAGAAGCCTCAGGGAGGTTCATGAGCCAGGAGCGCGGGCCGTCCTTGAGGGCCATGGGGATCCAGTTCGCCATGACCTTGTCGTCGCCGTTCGCCGCCTCGACGATCAGCGCGTAGAGCTAGAGGAACTCCATGGGGTTGAGGGTGCCGTCATAGCGCGGAGGCAGCTCGGGCTTGAACTTCGTGGGCCAAACCACGCGACACAGCTCACGGGTGAAGGCACGGCAGTCCACGCCGCTCGAGGGGACGCCGCCAGCGAGGGCGGCGCGGTTTTGACGCCCGGCCGCTGCAACGTCTTGAGCGGCCTAGTCCTGGCACTGGCGTTGGCGCTCGAGGAGCATTCGCGCGTCGGGGGGCGCGCGGCGGATGATCTGGCAGCTGGGCTCGTTGTGGTCCGGAGAAGACGCGCCGCGGGACGGCTCACGAGCCCGCGCGCTACACTGGGGCCCGGCCCTTGCCGCGCAGAGGAGGCGGCGGGGGAGCGCCGTGCGCCAGGTCCCCAGCACGAGACGGCGGAGGGCGGAGCGAGTAAGAAGGCGCCGGAGCGTCCCCGGCGACGTTGACGAGCTCAGTGATGCGACCAAGCCAGGCGTCGTAGCCGGCGTCATCAGGACGGTAGCGGAGCAGCTCGCGCGCCATGAGCAGCGCGGCCTGCGGGTTCGGCGGCCCACGGTTGGCGAGGGAGGAGGCCGTGGCGGTGTGGCCGTGCGCCCGCACAGAGGGGTGCAGGGAGGAGGCCTGCTGCTCGCGGGCAGCGGGGTTGGTGGCGGCGGCAGCCTCGGCGTCAGGGCGGCGGCGATTGCCGCGGGCCACCGGCTCCGTCTGGGCCACGCGGCCAACCCTGCGCTCAGCGCGCTCGCGACGTGCGTCGGCCATGGGGCCGGTGGAGCTGAGGGCGGAGCAGGAGAACAGCAGCGCACCCCTACCTGGCGCGCCAAATGTCGGAAGTGGGGCTCCGGGGACCCAAAGGTTCGAACACTGGGGTGAGCTCGTTCTACTACTTCGTCTCCTACCACGGCAGTGCTACGGCGAGAGCGCGCTAGCGTAGGATGGGCGAGGACACAGCGGTTTACCCAGGTTCGGGCCACCTTGCGGTGTAAGACCCTACTCCTGCTTGTAGTTGGGATTATTGTGGGTGAAGACGATGGGATGTCTCGTCTCGACCCCTCTCTCTCCCTCTGGTGGCTGCACTGCCCCTTTATGCCGCCTTGGTCCTCTTCCCCCTGGAAAACTTAGGCGGGAAGGGTTGCCACAATTGGCGGTTTGAAAGGGGACACGCGCTCAGGCTATCCTGACTAAAGGTGGTCTTCGCCTGCCAAAGCATGATGCATGACGTGCCGGTGGGCTCGGTGATGACCTCCGCCCTGCGCGCCCGCCGTCTTGGTCTTCCTTCGCCGATTGGGCAACCTTTGGGGTTGCTTTGGAGAGTAGATAGCTGGCCCCGCTTCCCTAACACAAAATAGGAAAACATCCGCATCCGCGCCTGCTGGCGCGGCCTCTGCTGCTGCTCGTCGTCGCGCGCGTCACCCACATGATGGGCTTAGACCGCGGGACTGAGCCAGATCTTCCTTGCCTTGTAAGGCATCGGGGGGTTCCTCGGGGGACCGCTTGGAGAGGGGGCCTCGTGAGGCCACCTCGGGGAGCCTCCTCGTGAGGCCACTCGGGAAGCCGCCTCGTGAGGCCACTCGGGAAGCCGCCTCGTGAGGGGACCTCGCGAGGCCGTTGATGGTGGCGCTGAGCATAGGACGCTACTCCCTGAGGAGGGAGCCTCAGGAGGCCAGGGCCTCAGGAAGGGTCTTGGAGAGAAGCTCGGTGCTGACGGCCTGCTGGGCCCATGCCAGGCGTTGCGCCCTGGGCTGAAGGCAGACGGGCCTGGATACCCCGGGTTCCATGGGCCCGACACTTCCCACTCCAAAGGAGGTGAGGTCTTGGTGATCTAGGTGATATCCTTCTCCCTTAGGAGGTCTTGATGATCCTATGATGGGGATTTTTCTGCCTAGAGAGGTCTTGATTCCCCAGGAGGAGATACAAGGAGCAAAGCTCTACTCAATGTCTCAATAAACTTTGCTAACCCTAAAAAAATAGGTAGGAGACGAGTATATATAGTCTGGGAGGGTGAAGGGGTACCTGGGCCTCGGCCCGAGTGGTTGAGACAGACAAGCGTCGGACGTCCGGACGCTACCGGTCGTCCGGTGGCCCGTGAGAGTCCGGACGTCCGGAGAGTCTGGACTTCCGGTAATTCGGCTCTGATCAGGCGGCGTCGGTCGTCCGACGGTGGTCGGACGTCCGGTGCGTTGGTCATCCGGAAGTCTTCGGATTTCCGGGGTTTTGGCTCTGTTATGGAGGTGCGGATTTCTGGAGGGGGTCGGACGTCCGGTCGCTGTAGAGTGTCAGACGTCCGATACTTGTTGGTCGTCCGACCGCTGTAGCGTTCCTCACCTGGGTCTTCTGGCTGGTTGGGCCTCCAGGCGTCGGACGTCCGGTGCTGTCCGATCGTCCGGTGGCTGTAGCTCCCTGGCAGTCCTTTCTCTTGCTTCTCACACTTGGTGTCCTCGCCATCTTGTCCATTGGCGGTAGCAGCCTCATGTCCTTCCTCCAAGTACCTAATCACACACAAGGTCTCCGTTTGAGGTAGTAGCCATGTCTCGCATGTAGAATGTGTAAGTTCAGAGAAGAGCGTGTTCACCTCGGTTTCGATGGCTCTTGCACGTGCTATAGTCATGGGTCCATGTGGTGTCTTGGGAGACGAAGGTACGTCCATGGGGATGACCGTAGGATGCTCCACATCATCAGTACTTGTAGGAGTGGACATAAGGTGAATTTTTTTTCGTGTGAGCAGATTGTGTTGGATGAAATAACTGTTTGACTGAAAGTGGATTCAACCTTCTGAATTCGAGTATCATGGCATTTGTAAATCATATTCATATATAAAGGTGGAATGCATCTTTGTTGTGCTTTTGAAGATATCTAAAAAAACATAGAATGGTTTATAAAGATTCATAATCGTAGACAAAATGGATTCGAATTTAGTTGCCAGGGTAAACTTGAATGCTTATTCTCCCAAAATTCTAAAGAAGCGGCAAAACACCCACTCCCACGTCGGCTGCCCGAAACCAGTGTTTGGGAGATGGAAATTACTGTCTACCCCTGACACGCACAATCTATCGGCCCGATTTCCACTGCTCTAAATAGGGGTAAGTTTGTAACTTCACTCAGACGTGACACGACCGCCATCACCCCATTCAGACACGGTGGGTGCCAAACGTGGGCGGGAAAACACATTTGATTCAAGCTCATCCCAAAGACCTCTCTCTCCCCCTCCATTTCCTCATTCATACACGGTGGGTGGCAAAACAAACTCTCCTCGGTCGAAATTGATCTAGGCAAATATTTTAAGTAGGGGCAGGTTTGTAACTTCACTCATACGTGACACAACCGCCCTACTTGTCAGCCCCATTCATACACTGTGGGCGCCAACCATGGGCACCAAAACACCCTCTCCTCGCCCGAAATCGCTCTCGGCAAATATTGGGGAGATGCGAGATTACCGTCCTATCCCCAACCGACGAGACGTCCGAAATTTTAAAAGGGCGCTAAGTTGGTAACTTCCCCACATTTCAGACAAGCGCTTTCCAAAGACATGGTTCCCCCCTCCTCTCTCGCTCCATTTCCCCATTCGTACTCCGTGGGCGCCAAAACACCCTCTCCACCCCAGCCTCCTCCATCCGCCACCCCATTCACCGCCGTCCTCCTCCACCATGCCGGAGCAGCTACTCTGACGCCGTCATCCATTACAAGAGATCGACGTCTCTCATCCACCGCGCCAGATCAGGATCCTAGCATCGCGTCCTCTCGCTTCATCTGCGCCGTCGTCCACCTTGCCGTGGCCGCTCCTACGACCCTCTCATCCACGGCAACAGGACTTATCCCCCGATGCCGCCGTCTGCCATCTCAGATCTGCTTTCGCGCCGCCGACGGCCATAACACCCGCAGCACCCTCAACGTATCAGTAGAAGCCTACACGGCGTCGCAAGAGAGGTGGTACTCTTTCATATCTGCTTAAGTTATTGATCTCACCCGGAAAATAGATCGTCACTTGTTTACTATACTTTCTTGTCCATACCTAATCTTTATTTGTTAGTTGACAACAAACATTGGTTGTGAAGTAGCCTTTGTCCGGTTAGCACCTTCAGATCTGCCATGGCATGGTCAACACTATACTAGCAATGCTTATGGTTTTCCCCTTTTATATTCACTACCATCATCCTAGGTGCTTCATGTCGTGCTAGCACTGCTCCTCAACCCATCAAGCGAAACAACATGCCACTCATAATTCCAAAGCTTAGTTGTTCAAATACGAATCTGATATGAAGCTGATATTACTAAAACAGAGAACGTTTAATTGGTCAGCTAATGTTCCTACACTAGTTTCGAAAAGCATGTGCGCCACATATGGAGAGACAACAGGGAATTGCATATCTTTATGCGCTCTGGTTCATAATGGGTGGGTAACACACATTGTATTATCCAAAATCTACTTGCTCTTCTTTAACATGTTCCTCTTCTGTTCTTCTTAATAAGTATAGTAGTACAGTATGTTCCTTGTCGGGAACTGGAGCAGGGACATTTGCAGTCGACATGTATATTGGGTCGCTTCTGATGGATGCTTTCAACTATTCTAGTTGGTCTGCCATAATATCCTGGAAATGCTGGGAGCTGTGTCGCCTTTGAGAGTCTAGAATGATAGTAACAGTATTGCGCCTTCAGTTGAATAGAGCTACCCCTGTATGGGATCCGAAGCGTTTCCAGCCGTACCGGCAATACAATCCCATATGTTCCAGCTAGTTCCACTTTCCCAATTTCACTCGTGATGCTTAGGATTTTTCCCCTTTTATCTACACTACTATGATCTGCGTAGGTGCTTTGTGTCATACTAGCAGCACTCCACCCTTCAAGCTAAACAACGCACCACTCATAATTCCAAAGCTTAGTTGTTCAAATACGAATGTGATATGATACTGATATTAGTTAACAGACACACATTTAATTGGTCAACTAATGCTCCCACGTGAGTTTCCAAATGCATGTGGCAACATATAGAGAGACAGTAGGGAATTGCATTTCTTTGTCACTTGTTTACTGTACTATCTTGCCCATACCAAATCTTAATTGTTAGTTGAAAGCAAACATCGGTTGCTAAGTAGCCTTTGTGTGGTTTGCAACTTCAGATCTGCCATGCCACGGTAAACACTATACTCATCATGCTTAGGGTTTCCCCCTTTTATGATCACTACAATCAGCCTATGTGATTCATGTCGTAAGAGCACTGCTCCACCCATCAGGCTGAACAAGCTTAGTTGTGTCGGAAGTCGGGCTCCAGGGACCCAAAGGTTCGAACACTGGGGTGAGCTCGTTCTACCACTTCGTCTCCTACCACGGCTAAGCGACGGCGAGGCTACGGCGAGAGCGCGCTAGGGAGGGACAGACCGTGGACTCAGCGGTTTACCCAGGTTCGGGCCACCTTGCGGTGTAAGACCCTACTCCTGCTTGGTTGGTATTACTCTGGTGCGAGAGAGAGAGAGTACAAGGTCGAGGGCGATGGGAACTGGAATCGATCCGTTCTACAATGGCTGCTCTGCCCCCCTTATACCCGCATCGGTCCTCTTCCCCCTTGAAAACTTAGGCGGGAAGGGCTGCCACACTTGGCGGGTTTTGAAAGGGGACATGCGCTCAAGCTATCCTGACTAAAGGCGGTCTTCGCCTGCCAAGCATGATCTATGACGCGCCGGTGGGCTCGGTGATGACCTCCACCCTGCGCGCCCGCCGTCTTGGTTTTCCTTCGCCGATCGGGCAACCTTTGGGGTTGCTTTGGGGAGTAGATATCTGGCCCTACTCCCTTAACACAAAAGAGGAAACCATCTTCATCCGCGCCTGCTGGTGCGGCCTCTGTCGCCGCTCGTCGCCGCGCGCATCACCCACGTGATGGGCCCCAGACCGCGCGGCTCCGCTGAACGGCCTTCGTCTCATGCGTCCTCGGGAGGGGCCTCGGGAGGCCACCTCAGGAGGTCGCCTTGCGAGAGGACCTCGCGAGGCTGCTGGTGGAGGTGCTGAGCCTCGCTCATCTACTCCCTGAGGAGGGGGCCTCGGGCCAAGGCCTCATGAAGTGCCCTGGTGAGGTGCTTGGTGATGATGGCCTACTGGGCCCACGCCAGGCGTTGCGCCCTGGGCCAAAGGCAGACGGGCCTGGATACCCCGGGTTCCATGGGCCCGACAGTAGACCCCGGGCCCGCAGCGTGCACGTTCCCGCCTACAGGGGGCGAAACGGCGCGGGCCCTAACCGCCTGCGTCCAGGCGCGGCGCGTGGCGCACGATGTGACTGGGGACGCCTCCACTTCTCCCACGACGTCTCGATGACCGCCCGCGCTGACATAAAGTCCGCCGCGGGCGACTCGAGACCATCACTGCCTTCCTTCTCACGTTCCATCTCCTTGCGACTTCCTTCCCGCGCGCGGCTCCTTCTTCCTCTCCCAAAACTCCGCCGCCCTAAACCCTTGCTGCGCCGCCATGTCGCCCCCGGGCAGGGAAGAAGAGGCGGCGGACACGAAGGTCGCGGGGGTGGCGCTGGAGCCTGCTCTGAGTAGGCCCACAATTGTCAACGCCGAGGGGCTCAGCAAGGTGCTCCGAATGACCGCAGCTGCTTCCAACGAGTGGGGGGCCACTCGCATCTGGCCGGCTTCGCGCCCGACCGCCGACCTCGATGCCACCTCTGCCGTCCTCTTCATTCCCGCGCTCTTCGCAGACCTGCTTCCTCCATTCTCTGATTTCTTCAATACCGTCCTCTCCCACTACCAAGTCCATGCCCTGCATCTCGAGCCGAACTCCATCCTTTTCCTTTCCGCCTTTTCCCTTTTTATGCGAGGCCTTCCTGGGCGTAACGCCCTCAGTGGCGCTCTTCCGCCACTTCTTCACCCTGCGGCTGACCGCGGCGAACCAATGTAACGGGTGCGTCTCATTCCGCATCTCCGACGAAGCGGCGGCGACGGTATCGACATGAGGCTTACCAAGGAGGTTGAGGGCTTCAGGCGGCAATGGGTGTACGTGGACGCTGCCCAATACAGCCCCCTGCTGCAGCTGCCCATGTCTCCAGCGGCGAGAAGCTCCGGGTGGGGGCAGGAAAGGCTCACTGATCCCGAGGCTGGCACGGGTATGGAAGAGGTTGGCCGAGCTGAGGGCCGCGAAAGTGACGATGGTCATGGTCGTGAGGGAGTTCCTTCGGCGCCGCATAGCTCCCCTCCAGCGACACTCCCACCCGATGTGGGCTTTCACTGGCCCGGAGGAACTGATGCGGTTGAGCGCGGACGGCTTGCTGCCGGAGGTGCTGAACGGGGTGCTCCATACCGTGACACTGGCCGCGAGGAGGCGAGCAAGCCGCCCATGGACGGGCTTCCCTTGTGTCGCTACAAGAACAAGGAGGCACTGGCCGGCTCGATGCCACGCTTCGACCAGTGGGGACCGCTTCCAGAGGGCCTCGAAGGGCCCCGGGACAACCCCTTTTTGGTGGTCCCGGGTTCAGGTGGCCGCGGCGACGTCGGGGCCTCGACGAGTGCTGCGAAAGGCGGAGGCGGCCCGGTTCGGCGGACCCGCTGCCGACTCGTCCGCGGGCTTGAAGATGACGATGACGGCACCCTGCCTGGGGCCTCGGCCTCCGTGCTTGGGCAGGCGGAGGGCGCGGGAAGCCCCTGTGCGGCAACTGCGAAGCTGCAGAGCTCCGGAAGCGGTGGCGAGGGCGGACCCCGTGGCCCTCCCACGAGGGGGGGCGGTCACGAGAAGGGGCCCCAAGAAGGCGGCGGCGGCATTCCTCCGTGGCCGCTGAGGAAGAGGAGATGGTTTGCCAGGGAACCAGTAAGTGCTCGGCCTCCCTTCTCCTGTGCCCGGCGTGTTGCGCGCGCCTGAGCCCTTGTTTCTCTCCTCTTTTTCAGGACCTCCTCGAGCAAGAAGAGGAAGAAGGAGGAGAGGTCCCCCGGCCTGGCAGGGGCTTCACCGCCGGTTGCCAGGGTCGGGGGGCATGAAGAGGGTGCCAACAGCCTCGACATCGAGGCAGGCCTCACGAGGGTAAAGGGGCAGGAGGCCCCCCTGAGTCACAGACGAACGCGGCTCGGGGTTCCCAAGAAGGCGAGCCTCAGGAGGCATCGTCAGGAGGCGGCTCCACGGTTCCCGGGGCGCCAACTGCCAGGGCGGACGCGGCGGCGACGGAGGCGGAGACGCCGGTTCTCCCACCTGGCACCACCGGAGGTGGTGGCGTCGTGGGGGCCCGGCAGGACTCGCCAGCACGTGGGGCCTCTTCCGGGGGGCCACCGAGCCCGCGGGGTGCGTCGCCATGGCGGGATGAAGAGGGGGCCCCTGCGAGCTCCCAGCTCCTGACCGGTGGCGCTGGGCCCCCGCAAGAGGGCGGCGCTGGGGCGCACACCGGCTGGGCCTTGGACCTTGTGAGTAGCAGCGCCGTGCTCAAGCGCGGGGCCCTGCAAGGCGCCAGGGCTGCCCTTGACCAGCTGGAAGCGGACCTCCGTGTGACACCCCGAGACCGATGCTCCAGATTCCTTCCATTTATTTTCTGTCACTGCTGTGTGATTCATTTGTTTGTTGCACTTCGTCATGTCATCATGTGCATTTCATCCGCATGTTTTCATAAAACTTGCATCCGTTCGTAGTTGCCGGATTCTCCCCGTTCCTTCCGTTGTCCGTTTCGAGACCCGACACACTCGCACGCGCCCGCGGCACCTCCGAAATATTATTTTATAAGTGGGATAAAAACATTCTCGGAATGGGTTGAAAGTTCGCGTGCGGTCTTATTATATTATAGGTAGACTGCCTGTCAAATTTCATTCCATTCGGAGGTCGTTTGATGCCCCAACGGATAAACATATAGCGGCACTATA
Source organism: Elymus sibiricus (assembly GCA_039707655.1). Classification (NCBI taxonomy): domain Eukaryota; kingdom Viridiplantae; phylum Streptophyta; class Magnoliopsida; order Poales; family Poaceae; genus Elymus; species Elymus sibiricus. The sequence goes on from CM077664.1 coordinate 164,315,559, forward strand.
GCCGGATAAACGTCGGATGTTTCGGTGTTCCGAAACGTGTTGTAGGGCTGCTCTTCTTCTCTCTCATCTCAGCCAAGCCCATCTACACAGCCCACCAGACCCACCTAATTTACCCCTCCGACCGGAGACGTCGGATCGCGATCGGAGGGCTCCGAAACCCCCCTCAATCCCCCTCCTGCTATATAAGGAAGCCTAATCTGGAAACCCTAGCCCTAGCCTTCTTCCCCACTGCCCCGCCGCCAAGTGGCGCAGCCCGAGCGGGCTAGCCGCCACCAGCCGCCGAGTGTGGCCTCTCCCGCGCTGCCATGTCGCCCCCTGTCTCCCACCTCCAGCCGAGGCCCGCCAAGCCCATCCGCGGCCCGCCCGAGCCCATCTGGGCCCCAAGCCAGCCGCCCGTACGCCGCCGCTCGCGCCCGAGCTCCCTGCCTCCTCGCTCCACCTACTGCCCGATCCACCCGCGCGACCTAGCCGCCGTCCCGCCACCGGCGACCGTCGCCGCCGCCCAGGCCAGTGCTCCGCCGCGCCCCTGCTTCCCTTCCCTTCTCCCTCCATTCTTTCCCTTGTCCTCTAACCCCCATGGCCGCCATGCCCGTGTAGGTCGCCATGGATGTGGAGCATGCCTCCTCGAGCTCCGTCCACCGTCACCGTTGCCTGGATCCGGCACCGGCCGACCGGATCCGCCGTTCCCGGCCTCCCCGCCGTCCTCGAACCCCTTGCCGGAGCCCCATGGACGCCGCCGCCCCCTGCCTCCTGCTCGTGCGCCTCAGGCACAAGGAGACCGACAAAAATTGTTTAGCCCATATGTTCTAGACCGTAGCTCCGAATTAAATGATCTACATATTTAACTTGACTAGAAAAATGTGTAGATCATCATGATGCATGTTAACTTGCTGTTTAACCATTTCAACATTGTGTTTAATTCAGATCAGTACCAATTTCGAAATTTGCATATGGGGACCTTCCGGAATTGTTGTTTGTGTTTCCGGCCTCATTTGAACTTGCTTAGTTGTAAGGATTGCTTAACAACATTTAATCTTGTCATGCATCATATTTGGGTGTGCACCGTGCCATGTTTATGCTTGTGTGTTTACCATGTTGTTTGCTTCTTTCCGGTTGTGCTTCTCGATAGTTCCGGCTCCGTTGCGATTTTGAGGATTCGTTCGACTACATTGGTTCGTCTTCTTCACGGACTCGTTCTTCTTCCGAGCGGGATTTCAGGCAAGATGATCATGACCTTGGATATCTCTACTATCTTTGCTTGCTAGTTGTCTCGTTGCTATCGCTATGTCGCGCTTCCTACCACATACATGTCAGCCTCCCTTATGCCATGATACAGCCTCTAACCACCCTTACCCAGCAAACCGTTGTTTGGCTATGTTACCGCTTTGCTCAGTCCCTTTCTTATAGCGTTGCTAGTTGCAGGTGCAGTTGCAGGTTGTTCCATGTTGGGACATGGATATCATGGGATATCACAATATCTCTTATTTAATTAATGCATCAATATACTTGGTAATGGGTGGAAGGCTCGGACTTTTGCCTGGTGTTTTGTTCCACTCATGCCGCCCTAGTTTCCGTAATACCGGTGTTATGTTCCTTGATGAGCGCTTCTAACACATGTGGGGCATATGGGAACCCCCCTGATCATTCGTTTTAGGATAAACTTCTCCAGCAAGGCCCAACATTGGTTTTAACATTTGCCAACATAATAATATTGAAATTAATAAATTAATTCATAGGGGCTGATCACCTCGAGGATTCTTAATTCCACATAATACAGGTGGGCCAGTGCTAATGGTGCTGGTCCAAAACTAGAGCACCGTGCGGGGCCGCCCCTTGGCAACTTGGGGTATTTGGCACCTGAACGCTTAGCTTATCCGCCGTGTCCTGAGAACGAGATACGCGGCTCCTATCGGGATCGTCGACACATCGGGAGGTCTTGCTGGTTTAGTTTTACCTTTTACGAATGACTTGTCCACCGGAATTCCTTATCGTAAGCATCGTGTTATCATGGTGTGAGGATGTTCCATCGGATGCGTGTGGTTATTTATAATGGACTACTTGGAGCACCCCAACAGGGTTAAATCTTTTGCGAAGCCGTGCCCGCGGCTATGTGGCGACTTGGAAATTTATAACCTCCGGTTGTAGAGAACTTGACACTAATTCTAATTAAAATACACCAACTGCGTGCGTAATCGTGATCGTCTCTTCTTGTGAGGTTTGAACCAAGAAGAGAACACGGTGGGGTTATGTTTGTACTCGTAAGTAGGTGTTTAGGATCACTTCTTGATCATTATTAGTTTGTGACCGTTGTGCGTAGTTACTCTTCTTATTCTTGCACTCGTAAGTTAGCCACCATATAATGCTTAGTGCTTGCTGCAACCTCACCACCTTACCCTTCCATACCCATTAAGCTTTGATAGTCTTGCTACCCATGGTTATGGGATTGCTGAGTCCTTGTGGCTCACAGATTACTACAACAATAGCTGCAGGTACAGGTAATGCGATGATCTGACGCGAGAGCGATGCGCGTTTGCTTTTGGAGTTCTCCTTCTTCGTCGGTCTTGGGATAGGTTCCTGGTCGGCAGCCTGGCTAGCAGGGTGGATGTCGTTCGTGTTTTTCGGTTGTGTTTCATCCATAGTCGGATTCTGCTCTTCTGTATGGTGTTTGCTATGTATTGATGTATTCCTGTGATGACTGTATGTATTTGCATGTATCCCCATCTATTATGTACATGGTACGATGTAATTATATCCACCTTGCAAGCGTCTTCGATATGCGCTTCTATCCCTGGTGGGGCCTCTGAGTCCCTCGAGGATAGGATCGCATATTGGGCGTGACAAGTTGGTATCAGAGCCTCGACCGACCATAGGAGCCCCCTTGTTTGATCGAACCGTTGGCGAGTATAGAAGAAAAACTATTTTTGGGTCTAGTTATATATCAGAGAGTAAGAATTCTTTTTACTCCTTATCCCCTTCGTCGCTCTGGTGAGGAATTGTGACGTAGGTGTTTGATTCTACTACTCTTCTCACTCAAAAAAATTTTAGGATCACGCGGGTATTTTGGAATCGTTATGATATCATTGTGACGGGAATTCTGTCTTGGTGCCTCCTGACCGTATGGGTTGGACCTGGGGAGTTGAGCTCCAAGGTGTTCTTGTCACATTCGCTATCGTTTCAGTTCCTGAATACCAGAGGACGCCGACATCGAAACGCTTCTATACTTTTTGTGGTGGCAAATAGTGCCGTGACTTTTCCCCAGTACTAGAGGAGATAGCTCGGATGATCCACCATTACTAGTATCACTGTGTTTTCGAAGGTCTGAGGTAGACGAATTTGCGAAGTTTCTCGGTTGTGTGTTAAGGATTGCGGATGCAGTTGCAGCTGATTAGGTTGTTGATTGCTGAGTAGGTTCTTGGACCCGCAACCTGATCGCATGACCAAGAAGTTTCGGGAGTTCTTAGGTGGGAATTCAAGTATTTACCTAGGATATCTTTCCGACAGATGCATGGTATGAGATTGCGGTTCGACGTCTAGTGGTCCGCCTGCTCACGGTCGTTTTTACAGTGGGTCTCATTGTGTCTTAAAGATCCCTTGTAGCTTTGCTACGGTTCGGGGACGCTTCGTAAGTCATGTACACTGCCTTGTATGTGATGGTCGTTGTACGATCGAGCCCGTGTGGGCCCCACCACGAAAATTTTGGACGAAATCTCTATCATATGTTTGTTCCGGCTTATTCTCCAAGCCCAATCCTTTGTTTTGTTTTTGTTGTGGTATTTGAGTTGCTTCGAAGTCAAGTGTTGATTCCATACCTTTCCTAAGTGGTGCTCTCATATTTCTATTTGAGTGCTAATACTTCTTGATCATCAAGATTGTCATGGAAAATTATTCTCAACTGGTGTGCTTCTCTTCGAGTTAATTCAATCCTTTCAACATTTGCAAGATTAATTCTCAGTTTTCTCAACGGTGTTCGTTTCACCCGTCCCAAGTTGTTTTTCCTTTCCCACCCTCCCACCCTTTTTTCTTTGCGGAGTCTAAATTCTCGAATCAAGTATCCATTTTATTCATGTGAAGTCTCTTCATTCCTTTCCTTCAATGTTCTTCTCCGGTGATTCTCGTGAAGATGCTCAGGAGCTACAAGTTCATCATTCTTCGTTCTCGTTTTCTTCTTCGGTGGTCTAAATTCTAGTCTTCAGTGTAATCATATCCGTTTCTTGATTCTAATATTTTCCCATGTTGGAAATTCTTACCCAAGCCTCTCTTGTTTATTCACCTCTCCCTATTCATATCCGTAGTGCAGAAGTTATCTCAGAAGACTCGTTTTTCTCATTCAAGACCCGTTCGTTCTATTTCGAGGTTGTCATTTCATTCAAGCCATTCAAATCTAACCGGTGCAATCTCTATTTCAAGCATTCGTTCCAACGGTGTTTCTTTTGAGTGGGCCCTAACCCACAGGTCTTTTGCCAGGATTTTTGCTATTCTCAAATTCTTTCAAAGTTTGACGTAAGAATGGATTCCATCAGTCAATTGCCTTCTCCAGGATCGCTTTCAAATTCTTTTCATCTTTGCCTTGACCTTTCTATTCTCCAGTGTTCCGGAGTGTCTCAATAATTTTGGTGGTGTTCCTCGTCATCATTCTCAGCATTCAAACCGAAGAAGAGTTTCTCTTGTCCGTTCTCTTGAAGATTTATGGTTCTAGCTTCATGCCATCCTCTCAAATTGTTTCGATTGTGAGAAATTCTTTTCATATCCATCCGAAGCATTTCATGAGTTATTTCCATTTTCGATCCTCCGAAGGCCACCATTTTAGAATTCTTCATTCTCAACGTTCTTCTCTCGTCCTCAAATTCTTCCGGTGCATCGTTCAAGTATAAGCTCGTGATCTCTTCGTTCTTTTGTATCTAAATTCCCTCAAGTATCTTCGTTCGTTTTCTATTTCTTCCCAACGATTCGTCTCTTTTCTTCGTTCGTTTTCAATTCTTACGGTGGTTCGTTCAACATTCCTTTTCCGTTGTTATCGTATCAATTCATTTGTTCTTTCCAAAATCCTACCGGTGTTTCCTCGAAGACCTTCCCAAGTTCGCGCTATATCTTTCTTCAATCTTTTCAAGAAGAATAAGTAGTATGCAAATCCATTGCTTTTTATCAATTTATTTTGATGAAGGATAGCTGTATCATAATTCTTATTCTTGTTCGTGGAGGTGATTTAATTCCTTCTTCCGGAGTTTGTTCTTGATGAATAAATTCTTGGTTCTAGCTGTTCATCTTTCTTTTCCGGAGTTCCAAGTTTTCTTGGTTATCTCATCGCGAAGCTCCATCTAAATCATTGCAAAGCTTCATCTTGTTCTTTTCAACATTCGTTTCTATCATCCTTTTATTTACCGGAGTTATTCATGGTGGTTCGTCAAGGATTTAATTCATTCTCGAAGTGTTCTTCGATGTGCTCAAGCATTCTTCATATTACTTTCCGAAGTGCTAATCCTTTCTACCTTATATTTTGAGGTGGTATTATGTCCTTCTTGACAATTTGTCTTCGTGTTTCATGATTCACAGTTGTCAAGAATGAGATATTTTAAACCCATCAACGTCTTCGTTGGAGTTATCTTGGTATAGATTTCACCTAAAGCCTTTCTGAAGGATTGTTGCTATTTGTGGTGCTTATCAATGATCCAAGTTTCTCCTTCTCTTCTCGGTGAAAGAAGTTTTTCATCTCCATGTTGCTCTCAAGCAATCAATTCTTTCCGTTAGTGGCAGGTTTTCACCTCAAATGTTGAGATGTTTTCTATAAGCCCACAACAAGCTTATTCTATTCATTGTTGATTTTCCAACAACTCCGTTCAATCCTTCTTGTGAGGATGCTTTTCAAATTCATTTGTGGGAGAAGTTGTCATTTTCTTCTCCGTTCTTTTCTTTCCAACGATCTAGCTTCTATTCTTTCGTTTCGGAGGCATTGTGGTGTTTCTCTCTTCGACCCATTATCTCGTTTCGCCAAGTTCGTGTTCTTTCCTTGCTTATCCATTTTACCGGAGTGTTATGTTCTCTTTTCAAGTTCTTTTCATCTTATCAAGTTTTCCTTCTCTTTTCTATCGGAGTGCTGCCCAAATTATTTTTGTTCTCATTCCTTATCTATCTCGTTTCAACCAGAGTAGTTTCCAATTCTTGCTTGTTCCTCCTCTTCCTTTTTTTCTCTTCCTCTTCATCCTCCGGTTCCTCCCTAAGATCTCGGGTCGAGATCTTTTGTTAGTGGGGGAGAGTTGTGACACCCCGAGACCGATGCTCCAGATTCCTTCCATTTATTTTCCGTCATTGCTGTGTGATTCATTTGTTTGTTGCACTTCGTCATGTCATCATGTGCATTTCATTCGCATGTTTTCATAAAACTTGCATCCGTTCGTAGTTGCCGGATTCTCCCCGTTCCTTCCGTTGTCCATTTCGAGACCCGACACACTCGCACGCGCCCGCGGCACCTCCGAAATATTATTTTATAAGTGGGATAAAAATATTCTCTGAATGGGTTGAAAGTTGGCGTGCGGTCTTATTATATTATAGGTAGACCGCCTGTCAAATTTCGTTCCATTCGTAGGTCGTTTGATGCCCCAATGGATAAACATATAGTGGCACTATAGCCGGATAAACGCCGGATGTTTCGGTGTTCCGAAACGTGTTGTCGGGCTGCTCTTCTTCCCTCTCATCTCAGCCAAGCCCATCTACACAGCCCACCAGACCCACCTAATCTACCCCTCCGACCGGAGACGTCGGATCGCGATCGGAGGGCTCCGAAACCCCCCTCAATCCCCCTCCTGCTATATAAGGAAGCCTACCCCCTGCCTAATCTGGAAACCCTAGCCCTAGACTTCTTCCCCACTGCCCCGCCACCAAGTGGCGCCGCCCGAGCGGGCTAGCCGCCGCCCGTGGCCTCCCCCGCGCTGCCACGTCGCCCCCTGTCTCCCACCTCCAGCCGCGGCCCGCCAAGCCCATCCGTGGCCCGCCCGAGCACATCTGGGCCCCAAGCCAGCCGCCCGTACGCCGCCACTCGCGCCCGTGCTCCCCGCCTCCTCGCGCAACCTACTGCCCGATCCACGCGCGCGACCTCGTCTCCGTCCCGCCACCGGCGACCGTCGCCGCCGCCCAGGCCAGTGCTCTGCCACGGCCCTGCTTCCCTTCCCTTCTCCCTCCATTCTTTCCCCTGTCCTCTAACCCCCATGGCCGCCATGCCCGTGTAGGTCGCCATGGATGTGGAGCGCGCCTCCCCGAGCTCCGTCCACCGTCACCGTTGCCTGGATCCGGCACCGGCCGACCGGATCCACCGTTCCCGGCATCCCCGCCGTCCTCGAACCCCTCGCCGGAGCCCCAAGGACGCCGCCGCCCCCTGCCGCCTGCTCGTGCGCCTCAGGCACAAGGAGACCGACGACCGCGCCTCGTCCGACCGTGTGGGCCGCAGTTTCCAGCAAGGCCTAGCTCGCCCGTGGAGCCAGCCCAGTCCGTTTCCGTAGCACAGCCAGCCCATGGACCCTCTGGTGAGCAGCAGCTCCTCGCAGACCCTCGCCCGTGCGCGTTATAGCTATCCAGCGCCCAGTTTCTGAAATTCCACGAAGTCCTCAAATTCCAGCATCATATGTTGCATTTTGTGGAGCTTGTAACTTTGTACATGTTTATCCCTTGGAGATGGTCTATATATGAAATTTGTTCTACTCTTCATGCTCTACATGATCGTGTCATTTGCATTCATGTTAGCATTCATCTACATGTCATAATCTCTGTTGCAAAAGTGCTACATGATGTTACTGCAGAAACTGTTAATATGTGTCACTTTGTCATTTTTGTGTGATTTAATGCATATGCCATATGAGCTTCTTGTCAACATGTCTTTGGAGCATTTTCATGTCTTCTTGCTGTTAATATTTATTTCATCCCAAGATATGCTATGATGTGACTGCCATGAGCTTGTAAACATGCCTAGTCAATATTGCTGTTTTAAGTAAATGTTGTCTGTGATAAAACTTGCCAACTTTGTTGATGGTTGCCACTAATCTAGAGCACATATGCATATGATTCCTTCATGAGATTTGGTCTATGCAATGTGCACTTTGATGCCATGCCCTTGGTTGCTATGTAATCTTGCTGTAGCTTGTCTATTTGTTGCTCTTAAGTTGCCATCATGATATAACTGTCAGCCTGTTGACAGAATGTTCCATTTTGTAATAATCATAGTAATTAATCTGTGCATCCTATGAACTTTTGCCAATGGAGTGATTTCAAGATTGCCATGTCTACTGCATGCTCATGTCAATTTCATAAATATTAAAATTGCTATGCTTGCTGTTATGTGCCTCCCAATTCAGCATCATAATGTTGTTGACAGCATGCCCAGTTTTCTGTTAGTTCTTGATTGCATATTGCCTTGATGATTGCCATGAATCTATTGTTCCCATGATTATGCCCGTGTTGTATGTTTTCATCTACATGTTGTATACTTCCATGATGTACCATTTGTCGCCATGTTATTGCAATGTAGCATATTTGTTTCTTGCCTCCAACATGCCATCATATTAACTCTGCTCATGTATATGCCCTGTTTAGCAGAACATTGCATTTTGCATGGATCATATTGACTTAACCTTGATGCCTATGAACCTGAACCTTAAAGATGATTTGAAGTATGTCATGTCTACTTTAAGTGCATATCCTGATGATGCCCATCATGTTACTGTAGCTTGCTGTTTTGACGCTTGCAAAGCGCTATGTTGCTGTTTCGGCAGATTGTTAATATAACTTGTGTTGATTGTAATTGTTGAACCGTTGCTCCGTTTTGATCATGCCCTACATGAAACTTGCTTATAATTGTTTGTAGTTTCATATTTTCATGTTGCATCCTTGATTTGAGAGTGTGTTGTTGATGTTTCCATGCATTTTGTACCATATGCCATGTTAAACTTGTTTAGCCCATATCTTCTAGACCGTAGCTTCGAATTAAATGATCTACATATGTAACTTGACTAGAAAAATATGTAGATCATCATGATGCATGTTAACTTGTTGTTTAACCACTTCAACATTGTGTTTAATTCAGATCAGTACCAATTTCGAAATTTGCATATGGGGACCTTCCGGAATTGTTGTTTGTGTTTCTGGCCTCATTTAAACTTGCCTAGTTGTAAGGATTGCTTATGCGTCATCTCTTGCCATGCTGAACAACATTTAATCTTGTTATGCATCATATTTGGGTGTGCATCATGCCATTTTTACGCTTGTGTGTTTACCATGTTGTTTGCTTCTTTCCGGTTGTGCTTCTTCTCGATAGTTCCGGTTCCGTTGCGATTGTGAGGATTCGTTCGACTACATTGGTTCGTCTTCTTCATGGACTCGTTCTTCTTCCGAGCGGGATTTCAGGCAAGATGATCATGACCTTGGATATCTCTACTATCTTTGCTTGCTAGTTGTCTCGTTGCTATCGCTATATCGCGCTTCCTACCACATACATGTCAGCCTCCCTTATGCCATGATACAGCCTCTAACCACCCTTACCCAGCAAACTATTGTTTGGCTATGTTACCGCTTTGCTCAGCCCCTTTCTTATAGCGTTGCTAGTTGTAGGTGCAGTTGCAGGTTGTTCCATGTTGGGACATGGATATCATGGGATATCACAATATCTCTTATTTAATTAATGCATCTATATACTTGGTAATGGGTGGAAGGCTCGGCCTTTTGCCTGGTGTTTTGTTCCACTCATGCCGCCCTAGTTTCCGTAATACCGGTGTTATGTTCCTTGATGAGCGCTTCTAACACATGTGGGGCATATGGGAACCCCCCTGATCATTCGTTTTAGGATAAACTTCTCCAGCAAGGCCCAACCCTGGTTTTAACATTTGCCAACATAATACTACTGAAATTAATTAATTAATTCATAGGGGCTGATCACCTCGAGGATTCTTAATTCCACATAGTACAGGTGGGCCAGTGCTGATGGTGCTGGTCCAAAACTAGAGCACCGTGCGGGGCCGCCCCTTGGCAACTTGGGGTATTTGGCACCTGTACGCTTAGCTTATCCGCCGTGTCCTGAGAACGAGATACGCGGCTTCTATCGGGATCGTCGACACATCGGGAGGTCTTGCTGGTTTAGTTTTACCTTTTACGAATGACTTGTCCACCGGAATTCCTTATCGTAAGCATCGTGTTATCATGGTGTGAGGATGTTCCATCGGATGCGTGTGGTTATTTATAATGGACTACTTGGAGCACCCCTGCAGGGTTAAATCTTTCGCGAAGCCGTGCCCGCGGTTATGTGGTGACTTGGAAATTTATAACCTCCGGTTGTAGAGAACTTGACACTAATTCTAATTAAAATACACCAACCGCGTGCGTAACCGTGATCGTCTCTTCTTGTGAGGTTTGAACCAAGAAGAGAACACGGTGGGGTTATGTTTGTACTCGTAAGTAGGTGTTCAGGATCACTTCTTGATCATTATTAGGTTGCGACCGTTATGCGTAGTTACTCTTCTTATTCTTATACTCGTAAGTTAGCCACCATATAATGCTTAGTGCTTGCTGCAACCTCACCACCTTACCCTTCCATACCCATTAAGCTTTGATAGTCTTGCTACCCATGGTTATGGGATTGCTGAGTCCTCGTGGCTCATAGATTACTACAACAACAGCTGTAGGTACAGGTAATGCGATGATCTGACGCGAGAGCGATGCGCGTTTGCTTTTAGAGTTCTCCTTCTTCGTCGATCTTGGGATAGGTTCCTGGTCGGCAGCCTGGGCTAGCAGGGTGGATGTCGTTCGTGTTTTTCGTTTGTGTTTCATCCGTAGTCGGATTCTGCTCTTCTGTATGGTGTTTGCTATGTATTGATGTATTCCTGTGATGACTTTATGTATTTGCATGTATCCCCATCTATTATGTACATGGTACGATGTAATGATATCCACCTTGCAAGCGTCTTTGATATGCGCTTCTATCCCTGGTGGGGCCTCTGAGTCCCTCGAGGATAGGATCGCATATTGGGCGTGAAAAGTTGGTATCAGAGCCTCGACACTCCGGGCGGAGGAGGCACGCATCATCAAGGAGCGCCAGCGCCTCGCAGAGAGGTGGCGCCAGCTTGATGTGGCCATTAAACTGGGCCGCCGTCGAGACGACGCCGCGCGGGAGAAGCGCGAGAAGGCCGCCCAGGACGCGAAGGAAATCTTCGAGAACGCCATCAGGGAGGCCGATGAGGCCGACAGGCGACGCGAGGCGGCGGAGACCCGCAGGAAGGAGCTCCAGGACCAGAACGCCTTACTGGAGCAACAACTCCAGGCACGGAGAGACGCCATCTCCGCCCTCGAAGAGGGGCTGGCGGCCCGCGAGCCGGACCTTGGCATCCACGAGCGGGAGCTCCCGCGGTCGGCATCTGCGCAAGACTTGGAGCGCGAGCGACTGGAGACGTTGGAGCGAGAGGTGTCCGCTGCCCAAGGCTCCTACGTTGAGCGCCTAGACAAGGCCAACGCCAATCTGGCGGCCAAGGCGAAGAAATCCAGGAGGACGCCGACAGGAGGGTCGCACTGAGTCGCGAGGCACTTGCCAACGAGAACAGCAAGAAGCTGAAACGACAGGAGGACCACTTCAAGGCCAAGCGCGAGGAGTTCCAGCGCGAGATCGCGGGCCTCAAGGAGATGCTGGTCGAAGCCGAAAGGCGGCGGGAGACTGCGCTGAAGGCCCGGGCCGACGCCGAGGCCGAGCTGGCCTCCCTCCGGCAGCAGGTGGGGTGTGTCGCCGCGGTCATGGAGCAGGCGTGGGACGAGGCGGCCCGAGCGCGGGGGAGGCAACTCCAGCGTTCTAAGATGTTCCGTGCCCTTGAGGTCCGGGCCCGCCGCGCCTTGGGCTCCATTTGCAAGGAGGACGTTAGTAACCCCCTCAAGACCCACGACGACAGCTACCTCGACTTCTTCACCAAGCTCGTGAAGCGGCTCGAGGTGGGCGCCAAGAAGGTGGGCGGAATCAGCGAGGAGGAGAGCCGCGATCTCCTCACCCAGGCCGCCACGCGCATCTTCAGCCATCTTCTTGACGTCGACCCCAATTTTGACTTTGGCAAGGTGGTAGCCCCTGTCCCGGAGGAGGTTCGCGACACCCTTGGGAAGGCGGTGGAGGATCATGTGGACGCCTTGCACGAGCACTTCGCCCCTGGCAGTAGCGAGAGCTCAACCGGAGTCGGCGGAAGTGAAGATGATGGTCGCAGCAGCGGTGAAGGCGACGCGCTGTCTTAGGCCTTTCCCCATATCCTGCGTACAGTTGATCGTGACCCTGTGGGGGCGTGAGGACAATGCTTTTATATTTCAAGTACTTTGTTTCTGGTTGTATTGAATGCCTATGCCCTTGTAACACTCTCTCTTGAGGCCTGTTTTGCTCCTTTTGCCCGCCATGATGCTCTGCGTTGTCAGGACCCAGCCCTCGAGCGGGCCTCAGCCACCGCTGGTATGTCCGGTCGTGGTGCCTGGACAAGGCCAGGAGGTGAGGGGCAGCGGGAGCTAGTTAGGGTTCCTAAGGCGCGATGCTGAGGGGGGCCCCTTTCGACGCGCAAGCGGCTTGCATCAAGAGAAATGCTAGCGCTCATGAGGCTGCCGGAGGGGAAGGTTTAAGAGATGGTGAGGGCGGCTCATGAGGTGGGAGACTTAGCTCTGTACAGGGTAGTGTCCGGGGGGCCATCTCTTGTAGGGTACGCCTCGTGAGGGTTCCGTTCGCGAGATCCCCTGTTGAGACGGCCACCAAGGGCTCGCTCCCGAGGCGGGGCCCGCTGGCTTCTTGAGGCCCTGAGGGGGCCACCTCGCGAGGCATGCTCGCAAGGCCTTCCAAGGGACCTGCCCCTGAGATGACTGCATGCAGAGTGCTTGACGACAGGGGAGCAGCACGCGCTCACCGATTCACTCATGGGCATTACGCGAGGAGACAAGACACCAAGAACCTTGGTGGGGTGGCGTGCACGGGAGTAGGCCCGTGAGCCAGAGCCCGGTTGCTCGGGATTTTCAGCGCTGCTGGGACTGACCCGAGCGCAGACACCGTGTGCAGCCCCCACTCGTGTGAGGCTCATGAGGGAGGTCGTGAGCGTGCGAGGCTCGTGAGGCAAAAACGAAATGCCATGCGAGGAACGGAATTTTACTGAAGTAAAATAGCAGCCCGTTACGTAACTAAAACATGATGTGGCTGCCGTGTCCGACACGGGTCAGCTTGAGGTTGGTGCAGCCCGTGGGGCGCCCTCAATTGATCGTTCCGCCAGCACGGAGAATGGGGCTTCCATAGGGGTGTGGGTATGATCGCGGGTCGATCGTTCCGCCAGCGCGGAGCATGGGCTTCCACTTGGGCGTGGGCGGGAGCTCTCGCGGGCCCATCAGGCGAACGCAATGGGAGGCTCCGGGGCGTGTACAGCCGCATTTGGTTCGTACGCGTGAGAGTCACAGGTAGAACTTGCGGAGGTGTTGGATGTTCCAGGCGTTAGGCACAGGAACTCAGTCCTCCGTCTCCAGCCCGGCAAAGCCGGGCCTGGAGACATGAGCAACCCTGAAAGGGCCATCCCACATTGGTGACAGTTTGTGGGCCCCCCCCTCTCTGGAGAGGATTCTGAGCAGGGCGAGGTCACGGACTTCGAGAGTGGGAGCGGCTGTGGCAGCGACGCGAAGCCTGCTGGTACCTTGCGGCGCGAACGGCGGCCTGGCGGCGGCCTGCCTCGAGGTGCAGCAGATCGGTCCCCCGCGAGCCGTCCTGACGCACCTTGTCAAGGGCAAGGGCTCGCGGGGAGCCGTGCTTCAGCTCCAGTGGGAGGACCGCCTCGGCGCCGCGGACGAGGAAGAAGGGTCTCGCCGGTAAGCTTGCTTGCCGTCGTGCGGGCGGACCACAGCACGGACTACAGCTCGTCGAGCCAGCCCTGTCACTCGCGAGCCGTGCTTACGAGGCTCGGCGTTTGAAGTGTCTTCGTCTCGCGAGGTTGGCTCGCAAGAGGCCACCTGTGAGGTCCTCGTGCAGCTCGCCTCCTAAGAGGCTGCATGTCAACAAATTCACGATGGGGGGAGCGGCACGCGCTCGCTAACTCGCCCGTGGCCGTTGCGTGAGGAGATAAGGCACCAAGGACCTTGGTGAGGTGGCGTGCACAGGAGGAGGCCCGCGAGCCAAAGCTCAGTCGCTTGGATTTGACGGAACTGCAGGGACGGACCCGAGCATAGACACCGTGCCTAGCCCTCACTCACAGAATCGGCCAGGGGAGGGGTCGTGAGCATGTGGCGCTCTCCGGTCGGCATCGAACTTAACAGGAAATTAAGCAGGTAACATAACTCATCAAGGTAAAATCAGCAAAATTCGTTACACAACCAAAAGGATAGGGGCTAGGCTGCCGCGTCTGGCACGGATCAGCTCGAGGTTGGTGCAGCCCGTGGGGCGCCCTCAGCCGCATTTAAACAACATCACCTTGGCAGAAGGGTTCCGGGAGCGAGGCGCGGGAGACGCGGCAAGAAGGAGTGTGGGCCATGCAAGGCGACGCATCGAACGCACCTGGAAGGACCACGCTGGGGCGACGTCAGACCGCTTGGCGAGGCGCGCCCAGGGAGTCTGCTCCTCCGGGGCCATGGGGTTCATGAGGCCCTGGGGGCTCGCGAGGAGCAGGAGGCTCGCGAGGCTCTGGCACGAAGGGTGCCAGCCTCTGGAAAGAGGCGTCGGCATTCCTCAGCCCGAAAGGCATGCGCATGCCGCCGACGGTGGGGCCAACGTCCTGGCCAATCCGAGGCAGCTGGAAGGGATCTTGAGGGCAGAACTTGTTGACGCTGGTGAAGTCAACGCACATGCGCTCCTTGCCGCCCTTCTTGGGAACAACGACTGGGTTGGCGAGCCATTCGGGATGACGCACCTCGCGAATGACCCCAGCTTCCTGGATCTTCTGAACTTCCTTGATGATGGAATCTTGCTTCTCTGGCGCCTGGCGCCATGCTTTCTGCTTGACAGGGCGTGCATTGGGGCACACCGCTAAGTGGTGCTTGATCACCTCCCTCAGCACACCGGACAAGTCAGATGCTTTCCAGGCGAAAACATCCGAGTTTGCCCAAAGGAAGGTGACGAGCGCGCTTTCCTATGCAGGAGGGAGGCTTGTGCCGATGGTGAAGGCAGGGCCAGAGCCGCTGCCGTCCACCGACACCTTCTTCGTCTCGGCGCTGTCCTGAGAGGACAGCTGCTTCTTCTTTGCGAGCGCAGCCTCAGGAGGCTCGGCCGCATCCTTGTCGGCCGGGTGCGCGACCGCGGCGGCCTTGTAGGCATGCTCGAGGGTGCTGGCCGTGTCCTTCTCGTCACAGGTGACGGTGATGATTCCGCTGCAGCCGGGCATCTTGAGGACGTTGTAGGCGTGATGGGTGGCCGCCATGAACTTGGTGAGAGCTGGGTAGCCCAAGATGGCGTTGTAAGGCAGGCCGATGTGCGCGACATCGAAGTCGATGAGCTCGGTGTGGTAGTTCTTATGGGTGCCGAAGCTGACGGGGAGGCGCACTTGCCCCAGAGGGATGGTGGAGCCATTGGTCACTCCGGAGAAGGGCCTGGTCAGCATCAGCTGGTCGTAGGGCACCTGGAGCATCTCAAAGGTCTCGATGGAGATCATGTTGAGGCCGGCGCCCCCGTCGATGAGGGTCTTGGTGACCGCAACGTTGCTGATGGTGGGGGTGCACAGCATGGGGAGCGCGCCTGCGGAGGCCGTGGATTTGGGGTGATCCTTGGAGTCGAACGTGATGGCATACTGCGACCACTTGAGGGCTCGCGCAGCCTCGGGCCTTGGGAGGGCAGCATACACCTCGCGAGAGAGCAGCTTGAAGTGGCGGATGGACGCGGGGGCTTGGAACCCGCCAAGGATGCAGGCGACCGCGCGAGGCTCCTAGTAGCCCCCAGCGCCCTCATCAGGCCGGTTGATGTCATTCCTCCGGGGTGGCGGCGGCAGTGGCGGGAGAGCGGCATTGCCCTGAGGGCTGCCTCACGAGGTTGGTCCCGCCAGACGGCCTCACGAGGCTGGTCGTGCCAACCCTGGCGGAAGCTGCCACTGCCGTTGCGGCTGTCCCAACAGTTGCTGCCGCGGCGACCTGCACGGCCGGCGCCGCGGCCACTGCGGTCATCTCGGCGGCTTTGGCGCTCGTCGTGGAGCAGCTTGAGCTCCTGACAGTCTTCGGTGCTGTGGGAGCGCACGTTGTGGAAGGCGCAGAGCGGCTGACTGTCCTTCCTGGGCTCGTCGCGGTTGCGGCCACGCTTCTGCTCGGGCTCCGCCGCGAGCACAGCCGGGCCCTTGCGCTTGACGTCTTTGCTCTTAGCCTGGCGGCGTCGAGCGCCGCGTCAGGGTCGTTGTGGATGAAGAGGCGGCCTTCCTCAGCCTTGGCGCACTTGTCGGTGAGATCGAGCAGCTCTACCATGGAGTCGAGCTTACCGTTGATGGCGAGCTTCTCGCGCATCTTGGCCTCCATGACGCCGGTGGAGAATGCAGAGATGACGGACGCGTCGGAGGCGCGCGGGATCTTGTTGCGCACCTGGCTGAAGCGCTGGATGTACTTGCGGAGGGTCTCGTCCGGGCGCTGCCGCAGGTCGTTGATGGTGAGGGAGTGGTCCTGTGTGCCCTTGAAGTTGGCGACAAACTAGCTGCAGAGCTCGGCCCATGAGGAGATGGATGCCTCGGGGAGATTCATGAGCCAGGAGCGCGGGCAGTCCTTGAGGGCCATGGGGAACCAGTTTGCCATGACCTTGTCGTCACCGTTCGCCGCCTCGACGCTCAACGCGTAGAGCTGAAGAAACTCTGCGGAGTTGGGGGTGCCATCATAGCGCGGAGGCAGCTCAGGCTTGAAATTCACGGGCCAGACCACGCGACGTAGCTCGCGAGTGAAGGCGCGGCAGCCCACGCCGCTTGAGGAACGCCGCCAGTGAGGGCGCCGCGGTTTTGACGCCCAGCCGCCGCGACGTCTTGAAGGGCCTGGTCCTGGCACCGGCGCTGCCGCTCGAGGAGCACACGCGCATCAGGGGGTGCGCGGCGAATGATCTGGCAGCTGGCCTCGTCTCAGTCCGGCGAGGACGCGCCGCGGGACGGCTTGCGAGCCCGCGCGCCACGCTGAGGCCCGCCGTGGTCGTCGCGCAGAGGAGGCGGCGGGGAGCGCCGTGCGCCAGGTCCCCGGTGCGAGATGGCGGAGGGCGAAGCGAGTGGGAAGGTGCCGGAGCGTCCCTGGCGGCGTTGACGAGCTCGGCGATGCGACCTAGCCAGGCGTCGTAGCCGGCGTCAGCTGGACGGTAATGGAGCAGCTCACGCGCCATGAGCAGTGCGGCCTGCGGGTTCGGCGGCCCGCGGTGGGCGAGCGAGGAGGCAGTGGCGGTGTGGCCGTTCGCCTGCACGGAGGGGTGCAGGGAGGAGTCCTTCTGCTCGCGGGCAGCGTGGTCGGTGGCGGTAGCAGCCTCGGCTTCGGGGCGGCGGTGATTGCCGCGGGCCACTGGCTCCGTCTGAGCCACTTGGCCAGCCCTGCGCTTGGCGTGCTCGCGACGTGCGTCGGCTATGCGGTTGGTGGAGCAGAGGGCGGAGCGGAAGAACAGTAGCGCACCCCTACCTGGCGGGCCAAATGTCGGAAGTCGGTCTCCGGGGACCCAAAGGTTCGAACACTGGGGTGATCTCGTTCTACCACTTCGTCTCCTACCATGGCTAAGCAATGGCGAGGCTGCGGCGAAAGCACGCTAGCGAGGGACGGACCGTGGACTCAGCGGTTTACCCAGGTTCGGGCCACCTTGCGGTGTAAGACCCTACTCCTGCTTGGTTGGTATTACTCTGGTGCGAGAGAGAGAGAGTACAAGGTCGAGGGCGATGGGAACCGGAATCGATCCCTTCTACAATGGCTGCTCTGCCCCCCTTATACCCGCATCGGTCCTCTTCCCCCTTGAAAACTTAGGCGGGAAGGGCTGCCACACTTGGCGGGTTTTGAAAGGGGACAGGCGCTCAGGTTATCCTGACTAAAGGTGGTCTTCGCCTGCCAAAGCGTGATCCATGACGCACCGGTGGGCTCGGTGATGACCTCCGCCCTGCGCGCCCGCCGTCTTGGTCTTCCTTCGCCGATTGGGCAACCTTTGGGGCTGCTTTGGGGAGTAGATATCTGGCCCTGCTCCCTTAACACAAAAGAGGAAACCATCTTCATCCGCGCCTGCTGGCACGGCCTCTATCGCCGCTCGTCGCCGCGCGCGTCACCCACGCGATGGGCCCCAGACCGCGCGGCTCTGCTGAATGGCCTACGTCTCGTGCGTCCTCGGGAGAGGGCCTCGGGAGGCCACCTCAGGAGGTCGCCTCGCGAGAGGACCTCGCGAGGCCGCTGGTGGAGGTGCTGAGCCTCGCTCGCTCGCTCCCTGAGGAGGGGGCCTCGGGAGGCCAAGGCCTCATGAGGAGCCCTGGTGAGGTGCTTGGTGATGATGGCCTGCTGGGCCCACGCCAGGCATTGCGCCCTTGGCCAAAGGCAGACGGGCCTAGATACCTCCGGTTCCATGGGCCCGACAAGTTGTACAAATTCGAATCCGATATGATGCTGATATTAGTAAGACAGAGACAGGTTTAATTGGTCAGCTAAATGTTCAGCTAAATGTTCCTACTTTAGTTTCGAAACGCATGTGAGCCACATATAGAGAGACAGGAAGGAAGAGTATTTCTCTATGCGCTTTGGTTCATCATGGGTGGGCAACACACATTGTATTATCCATAATCTGCTTGCTCTTCTTTAACATTTTCCTGTTCTGTTCTTCTTAATAAGTATAGTAGTACAGTATGTGCTTGTCGGGAACTGGAGCAAGGACATTTGCAGTCGATAGGTATATTGGGTCGCTTTTGATGGATGTTTTCAACTATTCTAGTTGGTCACTATGATCAGCCTACGTGATTCGTGTCATAAGAGCACTGCTCCATCCATCAAGCTAAATAAGCTTAGTTGTACAAATTCGAATTTGATATGATGTTGATATTAGTAAGACAGAGACAGGTTTAATTGGTCAGCTAAATGTTCCTACTTTAGTTTCGAAATGCATGTGAGCCACATATAGAGAGACAGAAAGGAATAGTATTTCTCTGTGCGCTCTGGTTCATCATGGGTGGGCAACAGACATTGTATAGAAAGACTTGTAATATCTACTGTCGGCCCAGTGGGAACCAGGGTACCACGGCCCGTCTGCCTCTGGCCTAGAGGACCGCGCTCGGCGGCCGGCCCATGACAGTGGCCCTGCCGCGGTCACTCCGGAGGAAGCCGCCTCGCGAGGGGCGAGCCTCACGAGGCCCCTCCCCACCAGGACAGGCCCTGTCGAGGCCGCCAATCGTCAGGTTCCCTCGCGAGGCTCCCCTCGCGAGGCCTTCTCACAAAGCTGGTTGGGCGGCGCCAGATGCGGGGCAACGCACCCAGCACATGGGTGACGTCCCGCTGTCAGGATAAGGACATCGGGGCGCGACCAAGCCCAGCTTCCATTCTGGTGATAAGGGAGCAGCGGCATCTGCCTCCCCCAAAAGCACGTCCCAAAGGCTTTCCTCTTTAGTGATAGGAGATCAGGAGGGATCAGCTCGCCAGGACAGAGGATCACCAAGCCCACCACCGCGTCACAAGGAGCTACTTTGGCAGGCGGAGACCGCCTTTAGTCAGGATAAGCCTGCACCCCTGTCCCCCTTTGAATTGCCGCCCTGTGGCTACCCTTTCCCGCTCATATTTTCGGGGAAGAGGACCAAGGCACTACAAAAGGGGTAGGGCCGCTTCCATGTAAGGGGATCAATTCATTCTCCCCCACACCTCGTGTACATGGTGCAACAAGCTCTCCATCACAGAGGCAATCCAACACAAGTAGGAGTAGGGTGTTACACCGCACGGTGGCCCGAACCTGGGTAGCTCACGTGTCCCCTTCTTGTCCGGTGAGAGCCAGCGAGTCCGGCGCGTCCCCGCCGTAGTCCCGTCGTGGGCTGCCAAGCAAAGTCCCCCAGAGTTCGAATACTAAGTTCTTGGAGAAATTCTTGGACACAGATCCTAGACTCCAACAATTGGCACGCCAGGTAGGGGGACTTGCCGTCTTCGCGCCTTCGACCTCGACAACAGCATCGACATGGACGCCGCCGCCGCGCGCCACGCCGCCGCCAGGGTCCCCGCGGTGCCCCTGGGCGGCGCTCTCGAGCCGCCACCAAGCCCGTTGGGGAGCGGGTGGCCTCCTCTGCCCACCCGTCGGTGAACGAGTAGGCGCACGACCCCTCCGCTGCCTCCTCCTCGCTCGCGCGTCGCGATCCACCCGCTCTGCATGCCGCGCTACTCATGCCGCAGGAGCTGCTGCGCTACCGCCCCACCGAGGACGCCTACGATGCCTGGCTGGGACGCATCATCGAGCTCGTCGACGCCGCGCGCGATGGCCAGGCGTCCTCCCGCTCCCCGCCTGCTCCACCGTCCTGCGCCGACCAGGTCGGGCGCGACGCTCCTCCTCCTCCTCCTCCGAACCGCGATGTGGCTGAGCGCCGCCCCGCCGCGCGCGCCCCGGAGCCGTCTCGCGGCTCGCTCGCACCAGGCGGCGACGGCGACAGCTGCCAGATCGTCAACCGCGCGCCCCAGGACGCGCGCGTGGGCCTTGAGAATGCGCGCGACCGCCAGCACCGCGTCCTCCACGACGTTGCCATGGCTGGGCGCCAGAACCGCGCAGCCCTCAACGGTGGAGCCGTCACCAACGGGGGCTACCTGGCCCTCGCCCCCGAGCTGTGCCGCGTGGTGTGGCCCGACAATTTCAAGCCAGAGCTCCCTCAGCGCTACGACGGCAGCGCTAACCCCACGGAGTTCCTCCTGCTCTACACCATCAGCAACGTCGCCGTCACCAAGACCCTCATCGACGGAGGTGCCGGCCTGAACGTGATCTCCATCGAGACCTTCGAGATGCTTCAAGTGCCCTACGAGCGCCTGATGCCCACCAGGCCCTTCTCGGGCATCACCGATGGCTCACCTGTCCCCCTGGGGCAGGTGCTCCTTCCCGTCACCTTCGGCACCAGCAAGAACTACCGTACGGAGTTCATCGTCTTCGATGTGGGTCACATTGGACTGCCTTACAACGCCATCTTGGGCTACCCGGCGCTCACCAAGTTCACGGCCGCAACCCACCACGCCTATGGGCTCGTCAAAATGCCCGGCAGCCGCGGTACCCTCACCGTCCGCTGCGATGAGAAGGATGCACTGCAAACCCTCGAGCACGCCTACAAAGCTGCCTCCGTCGCTTACCCGGCCGACGAGGACGTGCCTGGGCCGGCCAAGGAGACGGCCGTGAAGAAGAAGCCCCTGCTCCCTCAGGAGCAGGTCGAGTCCAAGAAGGCGTCGCTTGATGGGGGCGAAGCAGGCCCCTCCCTCGCCGCTGGCGGCTGGCCCTCCCCCAGATAGGAAGGCACGCTCGTCACCTCCCTCCGGGCATGCCCTGATGCGTTGGCTTGAACAACATCAGGCGTGCCCAGCCTGCCGAGGGAGGTGATCGAGCACCACTCAGCCGCGTGCCGGAGCGCGCGGCCTGTCAAGCGTGAGGAATTTCGTCAAGCACCCAAGAAGCAGGAAGTCGTCACCCAAGAGGTCAACAAGCCCCAGGATGCTAGAATCGCCCGTGAAGCCCCCCACCCCAGGAGGATCGCCAGCCTCACCCCCGTCGCCAGGCCGCGCGATAGCGTGCACATGTGCGTCGACTTCATCGCCCTCAACCAGGCCTGCCCCGCAGGCCCCTTCCCTCCAACACGCATCGCCGCAGGCTTGCCCTACCTCACGCGCATGCCGTTTGGCCTGGAGGGTGCCGCAGCCACCTTCACGAGGCTGATGCGCATGAGCCTGGAGCCCCACATCGCAAGGACTACGGCGGTGGTTAACATTCGCCCACCAACCCACCGCGGTCCCACTCATGACGGAGGCGGGTGTTCCGGTACCAAACACATGGAACGCGCGCCATCACCGTAAGTTCTATCCTAGCTCCACGGATACGAGTGACATGGAGCAGTACATGCTCCGGGGATCTCTCTACACACGCTGCCTTCGGCATGTGAGAGCTCCTTCCCACTCTCGTGGAAGCCCCATGCTCAGCGCTGGCGGATGCCCCATGCTCCACGCTGGCGGCTTATTTGAGAGGCCCTCGGCCGTCACATCCTCAAGCTGACCCGTGTCGAACACGGCATCATGTATCTTTCTGTTATGTAAGGAACTTGCTTCATGCATCAGTAAAGCTTATTTCCTTCAAAACCCCGTGTGCTTGCCGCTGCAGGGCGCGCGCTCATGGTCTCGCCCGTGCCTGTCACGCGAGCAGGGGCTGGGCACGGTGTCTGTGCTCGGTCAGTCCCAGCAGCACTGAAAAACCCAAGCGACTGAGCTCTGGCTCACGGGCATGCTCCCGTGCATGTCACCTCACCAGGTCCTTGGTGCTCTTGTTTCCTCGTGTAACACCCACATGCGACCTCACGAGCGCGCCCTGCTGCACTATTTGCAAAAACTTTGCAGTTTTCCTGGTGCAGGATACGAAGGACTCAGGAGCGCCCCCCCTCGGGAGGCGCCGCGAGCGGCGTCCTGCGGGCGGAAGGCTTCTCGGGGACTGCGCCTCACGAGCCGCATGCCTCGAAGGAGCTAAGTCTAAAGCACCCCTCGGGTCCTCTTCTCTCTCATTTCTCTCTCGCGGCGTCTCAATTTCCTTGGCACGAGCCGCCTGCATGTCATGGGGGGGACCCTGAGCATCGCGCCTCAGGGACTCCTACCAGCCCTAAGAGGCCTACACCCTCTGGCCTTGCTGAGCGCACGCTCTGGGCATACCAACGACGGTGTAGCCCGCCTCGGGGGCTTTGTCCCAGCGACGCAGGGCACGAAGGCAATGTAAAAAGGGAAGTTAAAGGCTGCAAGAGGAAAACGAAAACGCATTAAACATTGAGTACTTAACAGCAAAAGTGCCATACAAATGTCTTCACGCCCCCTCGGGGCTGCATCCACTCTGTTACATGAAGGTGAGCGCAGGGCCTCAGGCAGCGGAGCTACCATCGGCATCGTCGACTACTGGATTGCTGTCGTCGCCGGACCCTTCCCTGATGGGCGTGAAGCGCTCCAGCAGGCTCGCCACATGGTCCTCCACCACCCTCGCAAGCTTGTCTTGGAGCTCCTTGGGAACCGGAGATAGCACTTGGTCGAAGTTGAAGCTGCCATCAACACGCAGCAGGTTGCGGAAGACGCGGGTCGACGTCTGGCGCAGGAGGTCGCGACACTCAGCGTCGCGGATTTCGTCCCACCGGGTGGAGCTCGCCACCAGCCGCTCCACGAGCCTCGTGAAGAAGGCCAGGTAGCTGGCGTCGTCGGTCTCTAGGGGATCCTCCGCCCTCTCGACCGAGAAAGCAGCCACGGCGCTGCGAGCGCGCCCCATGAGCTTGTGGAACATCTTGGAGTGCTGGAGCTGCTCCCCGCACCCTCAGGCGGCCTCGTCGCGGGACCGATGCGTCTCGTCTCTAACCTCTCCCACCTGAGCCTGGAGGTCTTTCAGCTCACGACGAGTCATGGCGTGGAGCTCCGCCGCGCTCCACCTCTCGGCTGCCGACGCCGCGAGCTGCCGCTTGAGCTTGGCAATTTCGGCGTCGAGTTCGCCGCGCCTCTTCGTGAAGCAGTCCTCCTGCTTCTTCAGGTTGTTTGAGTAAGTGTTCGTCAGGACCTTCGCCTTCCGTGCAACCTCCTCCTGGCCCCGCTTGTCGATCTCGGCCCTGTACCTCGCAGCTCTTTCTTCAAGCATGGTGTTGGCCTTCGCGAGGCGCTCTTGGTAGGTGGCCTCGCCAGCCGCTACGATACGGTCCAGGTTCTCCAAGCGCTCTCGCTCCCTCTCCTGCTCGATGTTGGTCCGCAGGAGTTCGCGCTCCCGTATCTCCATGTCCATCTCCAGGACCGCCGCCATGCTCTCGTGCCGGGTGACCGCCTCCTCGCGGGAGGCTAGCCGGGCCTCGCGGGCCGCGACGCGTCCCTGCTCCAGGTGGAGGTTCTCCTACTCGGCCACGAGCTCGGCCTATAGGGAGTTGAGGGCCGACCGGGCGTGGCGGAGAGTCCCGATCCGCGATAGGATGCAGTGGCTCAGCAGGGCCAGGGTCCCGGGCACGTCCGGCCCTTCCGTCTCCGCCCCCCCCCCCTGTGGCTCTGGGGGCTCGGGGGCTGCTACGTCATCGGATCCGCCCATGCCTCCGCTTGAGGGGGCCTCATTCCCCTCCAGCCGGCCAGGATCCTTCTCGACCTCCGCCTCGGCTTCCGCCCCTGCCGGCTACGCGGGGAGGACAGGGCGCGACAACCTCCGCCTCGTGGCGCCCTGGGATCGCTCGAGGCTTGCGGTGGCCGCCGCATCGGTGCCTACCTCTCCCTCGGGGCGGGCCCCTTTCGGAGGCACCCTTTCTCCGTCAGGAGGGGAGGCCTCCTCAGGAGGCTGGGTAGATCCCGCAGACCCCTCCCCCACAACTCCGTCACGCTTCGCGAGGATCATTGGGGGTACCGGTGCACCAACCGCCCCCAACTCCCGCTGAGTCCCGGCGGGCTCTTCGGCATCCTTGTCCCGGACACCCTCCTTCTTCTTCTTCGGTGGGGATCCCCTACCGCATAACCAGGGATCAAGTCGAGCCGTGCAAGAAGAGGCGGTAGGCGTAAGGAACGCATGAGGCAGGGGGACTTACTCGTCTCTGGGAACCAATCGCCGCTTCCTTAGCCTCCCTCCAGGGCCGCTGCCGCTTCCGCCCCCCCCCCCCCGGGACTCTTCGGGGCCCCCTCCTAAGGCCCCGCAGTGGGGCCCGCCTAGGCCCCCTCTCGAGGCTTCGGCGGGCGGGATCGCCCCGCCAGCCGTGGGATTCTTCGCGCCAAGGGCTTCCTCCATCGGGGACGCAGGCCGCTGGGGCTCAACTTAGGGCCCCCCGGCGTCACTACTGCTGTTGCTGCCGGTTCCTGCCATCGACAGGCGGCGAGTCGGCTCGGAAGCCACCACCTCGCTCCAAGCGGCGAGTTGGCTCGGAAGCCACCACCTCGCTCCAGGCGTCGGCCGCGGCCGCCACCTTGGTGTCGCCTTCGCCTTCGGGAAGCGGCAGCACCTGGATCGGGTTGTCACGGGGTCCCACATGACCCGGGGGCACGAGCCCCCACTGATCAAACAGTGGCATGCCGGTCCGCACGTCCTCCCGGTTTCCGAAGCAATAAATTGGGGCCACGCTTGGTGGCGGGAACGGCGTCGCCGCGGCAAGGAGAACGTTCACCAGCTCCTCCAGCACCTCCGGGGCAAGGCGATCGGAGCTCAGCCTCATGGGGTCCCCCAGGCCTGAGTGAGTCCACACCGGGCGAGGGCGCCCCTGGAGGGGGGCAATGCGCTTGCGCACAAACTCCTT
Organism: Elymus sibiricus; assembly: GCA_039707655.1. NCBI lineage: Eukaryota > Viridiplantae > Streptophyta > Magnoliopsida > Poales > Poaceae > Elymus > Elymus sibiricus. The sequence continues at coordinate 164,340,914 of CM077664.1, forward strand.
GACGACCATGCTTGTGGTGAGCCCGCCGTCTTGCAGCACTCGCATCCTCGCCATGACTGGTCCCAGCGCAGCCTCGGTCAGTTCGGCGGGCCCCCACCCGGAGCTCGACAACGCTGGCGCCTCCAGGATTTTGAGCAAGGGGATGTACTGGCGCGCGTCCATGTAGACCCAGCGCACCCTGAAGCCTTCCACCTCCTCGGGGATCCGCATGTCGATGATGTGCACGTGCACGCCCGTGACCATCTGGAATGACACGCAGCCCGAGCACTGGTCTGCCTCGGTCAGTCGGAGGTGGAAAAATTTCCGGAGGAAGGCCACGGATGGCAGCACCCCCAGAAAGGCCTCGCAGAGGTAGGCGAAGGTGGAGAGAAGAAGGACCGAGCTCGGGTGCAGGTGCAGCGCATGAACCTGGTAGTGGCTGAGCATGGCGTTGAAGAAGTCTGAGAAGGGGGCACCAGCCCGGCGAAGACGGAGTGGAGGAAGAATGGGAAGGTCATACCCCCTTGCTGCGCCGCGGGGCATGATGCCAGCCAGATCTTCGTCGCCCCGTTCCCATTGTGGGCGCTGGTCGTCATCGGCCGCACCTTGTCTAGGCCCTCCTCGTTGAGGATCACAGATTTCAGTAGCACGGGCCTTGGCCCCGGCGCGACCGACGACCCCGGCTCGGCGGTTTTCTTCTTCCCTCTCCTGCCAGGGGCCATGGCGGCACAGAGATTGGGAGTTGGAGGAGGAGTAACAGGGAAGCTGCTCGCGCGAGACGAAGGGCAAGATGGGGACGAAGAGCAATGACGCGCCTGCGCCCCGAGCGCGCAGGCTTTATCGCCAAGACGGTGGTTACCGAGGTGTCGTGGGGAGTGGGGGCGACCCTCCCCGTGAAAGCCGTCATGCATCACCTCTGGGCCCGGCAGCTCAGTGGGTCCCGCGGTGCTTCATCCCTAACGGGCGGAACGTGCACGCCGCAGGCCCGGGGGCTACTGTCGGCCCAATGGGAACCAGGGTACCACGGCCCGTCTGCTTCTGGCCCAGAGGACTGCGCTCGGCGGCCGGCCCATGAGAGTGGCCCTGCCGCGGCTACTCCGGAGGAAGCCGCCTATCGAGGGGCGAGCCTCACGAGGCCCCTCCCTGCCAGGCCAGGCCCTGCCGAGGCTGCCAAGCGCCAGGTTCCCTCGCGAGGCTCCCCTCGCGAGGCCTTCTCACGAAGCAGCTCGTGCGGCGCCAGCCGCGGGGCTCCACGCCCAGCACATGGGTGACGTCCCGCTGTCAGGATAAGGACAACGGGGCGCGACCAAGCCTAGCTTCCATTCTGGTGATAAGAGAGCAACGACATCTGCCTCCCCCAATAGCACATCCCAAAGGCTTTCCTCTTTGGTGATAGGAGATCAGGACGGATCAGCTCGCCAGGACGGAGGTCATCGCCAAGCCCACCAGCGCGTCACAAGGAGCTACTTTGGCAGGCGGAGACCGCCTTTAGTCAGGATAAGCCTGCGCCCCTGTCCCCCTTTGAATTGCCGCCCTGTGGCTACCCTTTCCCGCTCATATTTTCGGGGAAGAGGACCAAGGCACTACAAAAGGGGTAGGGCCGCTTCCATGTAAGGGGATCGATTCATTCTCCCCCACACCTCGTGTACTTGGTGCCACAAGCTCTCCATCACAGAGGCAATCCAACACAAGCAGGAGTAGGGTGTTACACCGCACGGTGGCCCGAACCTGGGTAGCTCGCACGTCCCCTTCGTGTCCGGTGAGAGCCAGCGAGTCCGGCGCGTCCCCGCCATAGTCCCGTCGTGGGCTGCCAAGCAAATTCCCCCAGAGTTCGAATCCTAAGTTCTTGGAGAAGTTTCTTGGACGCAGATCCTAGACTCCGACATCTACAATCTTCTTGCTCTTCTGCTCTTCTTTGACATGATCCTCTTCTCTTGTTCTTTAATAAGCACAGTATGTTCCTTCTTTGGGAAGAGGAGCAGAGACATTTGCGGTCGACAGGTCAAGTTGAGTTGTTCTTCCTTAGTATATTTTGAAGTTGTCATCTGCGAAGTATCATTACTTCTGGAGCCCTGAATAGGGAGCCTATATTTTGAGTAGCAGGCCACATTATATTAATGCACACACCAAATTACAACAGACATGGCATCTCTCAGAAGAATTGCACAATGATAGCATATAGGGGTTTACAGGGAGGCACTATTGGATTAGAATTCCCTATGCATTACAAAGATAATCTCACGTATTTTTAAGTTTCCATGCATGTCAGGTATTGAACATGATCATAATGAATATGACTATGGGCGCACCAGAGGAATATTGCGGAACAATCCACTGGCTGACAAACTTGGCATCAAGGGATTGAGATCCTGTCTAGATGCAATGGAACACAAATGCTCCCCATCTACAGATTCCATTCCAGAATATGATCCTCAAGACGATTCTGACCTAGATAGAGACCCAAGTCTATTTAGCTCTCCAGATGAGTCTGAGTCAGATGGCCTATCTTATTCACCCATTGCTACTTGTAGACTGCGTTGGTATTTCTCCGAAGAGGAGAGGATGATGCAATATAGTAGAGATAAGTATTTCCCTCAGTTAAGAACCAAGGTTATCAATCCAGTAGGAGAACCACGCAAAACCCCTTTAGCAGCACCAGCACACACAAAACCAAACACTTGCACCCAACGCAAATAAGAGGGTTGTCAATCCTCTTAGCGGTTATTTGAAAGGATTAATTCTGGTAGTGATAGATAGATAAAGTAAAATACTAAATAAAATAAAAGTAAATAAATTGCAGCAAGGTATTTTTGGATTTTAATATATGATAAAAGATAGACCCGGGGGCCATAGTTTTCACTAGAGGCTTCTCTCTCGAACACATAGCATACGGTGGGTAAACAAATTACTGTTGGGCAATTGATAGAAAAAAGCAAATAATTATGATGGATTCATGGCAATGATCATGTATATAGGCATCACGTCCGAGACAAGTAGACCGACTCCTGCCTGCATCTACTACTATTACTCCACCCATCAACCTCTATCCAGCATGCATCTAGGGTATTAAGTTAATAAGAACAGAGTAACGCCTTAAGCAAGATGACATGATGTAGACAAAGTAAACTCAAGCAATATGATTAAACCCCGTCTTTTTATACTTAATGGCAACAATATAAATACGTGCCATGTCCCTTTCTGTCACTGGGATTGAGCACCACAAGATTGAACCCATCACAAAGCACCTCTCCCATTGCAAGATAAACCAATCTAGTTGGCCAAACCAAATCGATAGATTGGAGAGAAATACAAAGCTATAACAATCATGCATAAATGTGTTCAGAGAAGACTCAAATATTTCTCATGAATAATCTGATCATAAACTCACAATTCATCGGATCCCAACAAACACACCGCAAAAGAAGATGTGACACCCCCGACTCAATCGTGCACTAATCATACACGCAAATGCGCACGATCAAGATCAGAGACCCACGGGAAGATATCACAACACAACTCTAGACACAAATTAAAGTCATACAAGCTTTATATTACAAGCCAGGGGCCTCGAGGGCTCGAATACTTAAGCTCGAGTTACACAAGAGTCAACGGAAGTATCAGTATCTGAGTACAGACATAATTAGACAAGTTTGCCTTAAGAAGGCTGAACAAAACAATGACATCTAGATTGAAAAGGCGCAGGCCTCCTGCCTGGGAGCCTCCGAACTACTCCTGGTCGACGGTCTCCACGTAGTAGTAGGCTCCGTCAGTGTAGTAGTAGCCATCGGCGGGATCAGCTAGCCCCTGGGCTCCGTCATCTGATCGCAGCAATCGGGTATGGGGGAAAAGAGGTAGCAAAGAAACCATGAGTACTCATCCAAAGTACTCGCAAGACTTACATCAGATCTATGCTAAGTATGTATCGGTATCAAAGGGAAAGGCTGTATCTGTGGACTATACTGCAGAAATGCCAGAATAGAGAGAAGGCCTAGCCTATCGAAGACTAGCTTCTTGCAGCATCTTGCAGCATTAGAAGAGTGTAGATTAGCATCTTATAAAGTAGTAAGTAAGTAGCAATGCCCAGAGATCCTTCCTCAACTCCCTGCGAGAAAGCAATCCCAGAGCTAACATCATATTAAGCATCACAAGTATCCAGTTATAGTTCTAGTAGATCGGGATACTCTCCGAGTGTCCTATTACCGTGGACACGGCTATTCGAATAGATATACTTCCCTGCAGGGGTGCACCAACTTACCCAACAAGCTCGATGAACTCTGGCCGGACACACTTACCGGGTTCATGCCCGGCCTCAGCTGATCGACATGTCGTAGCCCTACCTAGGCTCAGCAAAGAGGCCAACACGCCGGTCTAAATCCTAAGCGCTCAGGGGTCTTGGGCCCATCGCCCTTTGCACTCCTGCGCGTTGCGAACGCGGCCGGGACCAGACCTAGCCCCTGTATACACACGCAGGCTGTCGCTGTCCACCCAGGCACGCGCCGCTCAATTGCTGACGTCTGAGGAACTTCGGTTGAAACATACGACGCCGAGTGCCCATACTTTTCCCGCGTGGTGGTTAGTGCGAAAAGGCCAGAGGCCTACTCAGATCACATATCCTAACCCATTAGTGTGTTGGGAGCTCGCGGTGATGATCAGTGCTCCTGTCGCCCCGTCTCACGGACTTACGACAAGGGCCAGGCCCATCCCTCTCTAGGGCGGTTTGCCTGCCCGGCCATGCCGCGTAATTATCTCGCGGGTACTCACCAGGTCAACCCGACTCCACAAGAGACTGTCAGGAACTCAGGTCCACCTCTACCGGGGTGGTACTACCTGTCCCTTCAGTCCCGCAGTAATAGTTAAAATGGGCAACAGTTAAAGGTAACAGTGTGTTTTTAACATCAAGGGGGAAAGTCCGAGGAATCACCCTCGATGGACTCCCATTCGATGTATCCATCAAGGTGAACTTGGAGGAATCACCCTCGATGGGTTCACACTTGAGGAGCTGCACGACAGAGGCATCATCGGAGGTGGTGAAAGAGGAATCACCCTCGGTAACCACAACCGAGTAGCTACGCTACAAAGATAACATCAGGAGTGAGGTAGGAGGTATCACCCTCGGCACTCGATAGTAACTCTGCAGAGTCGTACAACTAAAGGGGTGTGCATTGCTATGCCGGTCTCTGCACATCGATCACACTGATCGAGCATCCGAAAGCTAAGCATAGCAACACGGGCAAGGGTGCGGGGCCACTGATGGATCACTAATCAGCCTATACTAAGCATTTAGGATAGCAGGTAAGGTATCAACAACAGTTACAAAAACAGGCTGTGCATCAGAATTGGAGATATCGGACAACAGTAGCAAATTCTAATGCAAGCAGGGGAGAGAAAGAAATGGGCGATATTGAAATGATCAAGGGGGTTTGCTTGCCTGGAAGCTCTGCTGAAAAGGACGGGTCGTCGACGACGTAGTCGTACTCGGGGGCAGCGTCGGTCTCAGGGTCTACCGAAGAGAAGAGGGGGAAGAAACAATAAATACAAAGCAAACAGATGCATCACAATGCATGACATGGCAATATGCTGTGCTGGGGGTGACCTAACGCAGTGCTACACGTTACAGATGGAGCGGGAAAATATCTGGGAATATTTTCCCGGCTTTAGGCAATTATCGGACAGACGATCCGGAGGGGAAAAGTTCCATGTTTGCAGTGTTGGAGGCATGTGACTGGTATGTGGATGGCATATTCGGATTTGTCTCATTTTTCTGAACGTTTTTCATATATAAATTATTTTCATCTGAGTTACGGATTATTTTATATGATTTTTCAAAGTTTTAAATCATTTTCTGGAATTTCTAGAATTAATTTAATTATTAAATTCGAATTATCCAGAACAGTAAAATGCTAAGTGTACCCAGGTGACCAGTAGAGAGGCTGACCAGTGGGCCCAGCTGACTGGGTCAACTGCCCAGTCAGCAGGCTAGCTGGTCAACCTTATCCACTGGAACAGTGGACTGGGCCCACATGTCATACACAGTAGGTTAATCAGTGTTTAAAATTAACTAAATGGGTTAATTAGCAGGTGGGCCCCTTCTGTCAGTGACTTAATTAATTATCAGATTAAGTTTATTTTAGAAAAATAGTTTATTAGCGTGTGGGGCTCGCCGGTCAATGACTGGGGGTTGCCCAGTCAGCACGTTGACTGGGTCAACGCGGTCAACTGGGCCCCTGGGACCCACTGCCAGTTGTCGGAAGTGGGGCTCCGGGGACCCAATGGTTCGAACATTGGGGTGAGCTCGTTCTACTACTTCTTCCCGTACCACGGCAGTGCTACGGAGAGACTACGGCGAGAGCGCGCTAGCGTAGGATGGCAAAGGCACAGCGGTTTACCCAGGTTCGGGCCACCTTGTGGTGTAAGACACTACTCCTGCTTTGTGGTTGAGATTATCGTGGATGAGAGAGTTCTTGCATACAAGGTTGAAGATGATGGATCCCCCCTTCCTCTCTCTCCCTCTTCCTCTCTCTCTCCCTTCGCTACCGTGGCTGCACTGCCCCTTTTATGCCACCTTGGTCCTCTTCCCCCTCGAAACTTAGGCAGGAAGGGTTGCCACACTTGGCGGTTTGAAAGGGGACAGGCGCTCAGGCTATCCTGACTAAAGGTGGTCTTCGCCTGCCAAAGCATGATCCATGACGCGCCGGTGAGCTCAGTGATGACCTCCGCCCTGCGCGCCCGCCGTCTTGGTCTTTCTTCACCGATCGGGCAACCTTTGGGGTTGCTTTGGGGAGTAGATAGCTGGCCCTGTTTCCCTTGCACAAAAGAGGAAACCATTTGCATCCGCGCCTGCTGGCGCGGCCTCTGCTGCTGCTCGTCGCCGCGCGCGTCACCCACGTGATGGGCTCCAGTCCGCGCGACACGCCGAATGGTCTTCTCCTTGAGCGCCTGCGGGAGGGGGCCTTGGAAGGCCACCTCGGGAAGTCGCCTCGTGGGGCCACTCGGGAAGCGCCTCGTGAGGGGACCTCGCGAGGCCGTTTGTGGTGGTGCTGAGCGTTGCCTGCTACTCCCTGAGGAGGGGGCCTCAGGAGGCTAGGACCCCATGAGGGGGCATGGCGAGACACTTGATGGCGACGGCCCGCCGGGCACACTCCAGGCGTCGCGCCCTGGGCCAAAGGCAGACGGGCCTGGATACCCCGGGTTCCATGGGCCCGACAGTAGCCCCCGGGCCCGCGGCGCGCACGTTCCCGCCTACGGAGGGGCAAAATGACGCGGGCCCTAACCGCCTGCGGCCAGGCGCGACGCGTGGCGCACGATGTGACGGGCGACGCCCTCACTTCCCACGACGCCTCGGGAACTGCCGCGCTGACATAAATCTTGGCGCCGGAGAAGGCGGAGCGACGAGGGGAGTCCCGCGCCGAGATAAAAAAGGGGGGAAGGGAGAGCTGGAGCTCCCACTCATCTTCTCCTTCCTCCAGCTTCCTCATCTCCTTGCTAGAACTGCCGAAGAGATGGCGAGAGGACGAGGGCGCGGTCGTGCCTCCGCCGCCGCATCGCAGGTCCCGCCCCGGGGGCGTGGTTGATCCTCGACGGCCGCCGGTGCCGGGCCCAATAGTCGCAGAAGGGGCGCCGCCTGCGGGCGCGGCGGGCGAGGCGCGCAAGGCCGAGGCGGCCACGTCGGAGTGGCTGCGCTTCCGCCCCAGGCGGGGAGCCACTCGGCGGAGGCGGCACGCGAGTTCATCATGAACATGCACCGCAGCCCCTGCACCTGGCTCCGACTCCCGGACTCCTTCGCGGCGGCTAAGGCGGACCGCGCGCCCTTGGGCCTGTGGGTGCAGGCCGACGGTTGCTGCAACGGCCCCTGCTAGGTGGCGACGGAGCTTCATGTTCCTAAGGCAGGGGTGGAAGTCGTTCGCCCTCGCCCGCGGCCTGAAGCGGGGGCACGTCCTCCAGTTCAAGTACGACGGGGCCGCCACGCTCTTCGTGAAGATCTTCGGGCTCTCCGGTAGCCGCCTGGCGTGCTGCGCGGAGAGTGAGGACGGCTACAGCGGCTCCTCCAGCGAGGACGACTCCTCCGACGGTGTCGCCCCCTCCGGCGGGGGCGAAGGCGACGGCGGCTCCCCCCGCGTCAAGGGCGAGGACGAGGACTCCGACTAGGCACGCGCGACGACGACTCCGGAGCCGGGACACCGTGCGCATGGTCATGGGGCCGCACTCGCCTAGGCCTTTCTTTCTTTTCGTTCTCCTGCATTGAACCGATGTAAACCCCGCGGGGGCGTGAAACAGTATCTTCTTGTGTTGAACTTAATACTTTTGTGACGTGGGGTTGCATGCATTCTCTCCTGAAGTCCTCCCGTGAGGATGGTTTTTTTTTTCTTTGCTCGCCTCAGCGCTCTACGCCGTCAGGACCCAGCCCCCGAGCGGGCCTCAGCCGTCGCTGGTATGTCCGGTCGCGATGCCGGGACAAGGCCAGGAGGTGAGGGGCACCATGAGCTAGTGAAGGCTCCTAAGGCGCGATGCTCAGGGAGCCCCCCTTTGGCGTGCAAGCGGCTTACGCAGAAGAAAAACGCCGGCACCCACAGAATCGGGAGGGGAGAGAGCTTGAGTGATGTTAAGGGCGCCTCATGAGGCAGTCACACTTAGCTTTTGGCGGATAGCGGTGTTGGGTGAGCCACGGCTCATGAGGGGCTCATGCAGCTCGCCAGGCGCGCTCGCGAGGCCGGGTGTTCGAAGCGTCTTCGCCTCGCGAGGCCGGCTCGTGAGAGGCTGCCCACGAGGCCTTCGCGTAGCTCGACTCCTGAAGGGTTGTATGTCGAAAAATCTCACGATAGGGGGAGCGGCACGCGCTTGCTAACTCACCCGTGGCCGTTGCGTGAGGAGATAAGGCACCAAGGACCTTGGTGAGGTGACGTGCGCGGGAGCAGGCCCGCGAGCCAGAGCTCAGTCGCATGGATTTGGCAGCGCTGCAGGGACGGACCCGAGCACAGGCGCCGTGCCTAGCCCCCGCTCACGGAATTGGTCAGGGGAGGGGTCGCGAGCGTGAGGCGCTCTCGGGCGGCGTCGAATTTGTCATAGAAATTAGCAGGCAATTGAGTAGGTAATATAATTCATCAAAGTAAAAGTCAGTAAAATCCATTATACGACCAAAAGGATAAGGTTCCGGGAGCGAAGCTCGAGAGGCGCGGCAGGACCGCACTGTAGTGACGTCAGACCACTCGGCGCGGCGCGCCAAGGGAGTCTGCCCCTTCGGAGCCAGGGGGCTCGCGAGGCGCTGGGAGCTCGCGAGGAGCGGGAGGCTCACGAGGCCCTGGTGCGAAGGGCGCCAGCCTCTGGAAAGAGGTGCCGGTGTTCCTCAGCCCGAAGGGCATGCACGTGCCGCCGACGGTAGGACCAATGCCCTGACCGCCTCGCGGCAGCTGGAAGGGGTCACGAGGGCAGGACTTGTTGAGGCTGGTGAAGTCGACGCACACGTGCTCCTTGCCGCCTTTCTTGGGGACGACGACTGGGCTGGCGAGCCATTCAGGATGGCGCACCTCACGAACAACTCCGGCTTCTTGGAGCTTCTGAACTTCACTGACGATGAACTCTTGCTTCTCAGGCGCCTGGCGCCGCGCTTTCTGCTTGACCGGGCGTGCATTGGGGCATACCGCTAAGTGGTGCTCGATCACCTCCCTCGGCACACCGGACAAGTCGGATGCTTTCCAGGCAAAAACATCCGAGTTTGCCCGAAGGAAGGTGACGAGCGCGCTTTCCTATGCAGGAGGAAGGCCTGTGCCGATGGTGAAGGCGGGACCGGAGCCGCTGCCGTCCACCGACACCTTCTTCGTCTCGGCGCGGTCCTGAGAAAACAGCTGCTTCTTCTTCGCCGGCGCGGCCTCGGAAGGCTTGGCCGCGTCCTCGTTGGCTGGGTGCATGATAGCGGCAGCCTTGTAGGCGCACTCGAGGGTGCTGGCCGCGTCCTTTTCGTCGCAGGCGATGGTGATGATGCCGCTGCAGCCGGGCATCTTAAGGACGTTGTAGGCGTGATGAGTGGCCGCCATGAACTTGGTGAGAGCTGGTAGCCCAAGATGGCATTGTAGGGCAGGCCGATGTGCGCCACGTCGAAGTCGATGAGCTCGGTGTGGTAGTTCTTGCGGGTGCCGAAGGTGACGGGGAGGCGCACCTGCCCCAGCGGAGTGGTGGAGCCCTCGGTCACTGCGGAGAAAGGCCTGGTCGGCATCAGATGGTCGTAGGGCACCTAGAGCGTCTCGAAGGTTTCGATGGAGAGCACGTTGAGGCCGGCACCCCCGTCGATGAGGGTCTTGGTGACCGCGACGTTGCTGATGGTGGGAGTGCACAGCATGGGGAGCGCGCCTGTGGAGGCCGTGGACTTGGGGTGGTCCTTGGAGTCAAAGGTGATGGCGTACTGCGACCACTTGAGGGGCCGCGTGACCTCAGACCTCGGGAGGGCGGCGTACACCTCCCGAGAGGGTTGCTTGTAGTGGCGGACGGACGCGGGGGCTTGGGAACCGCCAAGGATGCAGGCGACCGCGCGAGGCTCCTGGTAGCCCCCAGCGCCCTCGTCAGGCTGGTTGACGTCGTTCCTCCGAGGAGGCGGAGGCAGCGGCGGGAGAGCGGCATTAGCCTGAGGATTCGCCTCACGAGGCTGGTCGCGCCAGGCGGCCTCACGAGGCTGATCGCGACAGCCCTGGCGGTAGTTGCTATTATTGTTGCGGCTGTCCCAGCGGTTGCCGCTGCTGCCTCCTCCGCGGCCGGCGCCACGGCCATTGCGGTCGTCTCGGTGGCTCTGGCGCTCGTCGCGGAGCAGCTTGAGCTCATGACAGTCTTCGGTGCTGTGGGAGCGGACATTGTGAAAGGCGCAGAGTGGCCGGTTGTCCTTCCTGGGTTCGTCGAGGTCACGGCCGCGCTTCTGCTCGGGCTCCGCTGCAAGCACGGCAGGGCCTTTGCGCTTGACGTCCTTGCTCTTGGCCTTGGTGCCGTCGAGCGCCGTGTAGGGGTCGTTGTGGACGAAGAGGTGGCCTTCTTCAGCCTTGGCGCACTTGTCGGCGAGGTCGAGCAGCTCGAGCACGGAGTCGAGCTCACCGTTGATGGCGAGCTTCTCGCGCATCTTGATGTCCGTGACGCCGGTGGAGAACGCGGAGATGACGGCCGCGTCGGAAGCGCGCGGGATCTTGTTGCGCACCTGGCTGAAGCGCTGGATGTACTTACGGAGGGTCTCGTCTGGGCGCTGTCGAACGCGCCGCAGGTCGTTGATGGTGAGGGAGCGGTCCTGTGTGCCCTTGAAGTTGGCGATGAACTGGCTGCAGAGCTCGGCCCACGATGAGATGGAAGCCTCGGGGAGGTTCATGAGCCAGGAGCGCGGGCCGTCCTTTAGGGCCATGGGGAACCAGTTCGCCATGACCTTGTCGTCGCCGTTCGCCGCCTCGACGCTCAGCGCGTAGAGTTGGAGGAACTCCGTGGGGTTGGGGGTGCCGTCGTAGCGCGGAGGCAGCTCAGGCTTGAACTTCGCGGGCCAGACCACGGGACGCAGCTCGCGGGTGAAGGCACGGCAGCCCACGCCGCTCGAGAGGACGCCGCCAGCAAGGGAGGCGCGGTTTTGACGCCCGGCCACTGCAACGTCTTGAACGGCCTGGTCCTGGCGCTGGCGCTGGCGCTCGAGGAGCACTCGCGCGTCGGGGGGCGCGTGGCGGATGATCTGGCAGCTGGGCTCGCAGTGCTCGTCACGTAGAGGAGGCGGCGGGGGGGCGTCGTACGCCGGGTCCCCAGCACAGGACGGTGGAGGGCAGAGCGAGTGAGAAGGCGCCGTAGCTTCCCCGGCGACGTTGACGAGCTCGGTGATGCGACCAAGCCAGGCGTCGTAGCCGGCGTCATCAGGACGGTAGCGGAGTAGCTCGCGCGCCATGAGCAGCGCTGCCTGCGGGTTCGATGGCCCACGGTTGGCGAGGGAGGAGGCCGTGGCGGTGTGGCCGTCCGCCTGCACAGAGGGGTGCAGGGAGGAGGCCTACTGCTCGCGGGCAGCGGGGTCGGTGGCGGCGGCAGCCTCGGCGTCCGGGCGGCGGCGATTGCCGCGGGCCACTGGCTCCATCTGGGCCACGCGGCTAGCCCTGCGCTTAGCGCGCTCGCGACGTGCGTCCGCCATGGGACTGGTGGAGCTGAAGGTCGAGCAGAGGAACAGTAGCGCACCCCTACCTGGCGCGCTAAATGTCGGAAGTGGGGCTTCGGGGACCCAAAGGTTCGAACACTGGGGTGAGCTCGTTCTACTACTTCTTCCCCTACCACGATAGTGCTACGGCGAGAGCGCGCTAGCGTAGGACGGCAAAGGCACATCGGTTTACCCAGGTTCGGGCCACCTTGCGGTGTAAGACCCTACTCCTGCTTTGTGGTTGAGATTATCGTGGATGAGAGAGTTCTTGCGTACAAGGTTGAAGATGATGGATCCCCCCTTCCTCTCTCTCCCTCTTCCTCTCTCTCTCCCTTCGCTACCGTGGCTGCACTGTCCCTTTTATGCCGCCTTGGTCCTCTTCCCCCTCAAAACTTAGGCGGGAAGGGTTGCCACACTTGGCGGTTTGAAAGGGGACAGGCGCTCAGGCTATCCTGACTAAAGGTGGTCTTCGCCTGCCAAAGCATGATCCATGACGCGCCGGTGGGCTCGGTGATGACCTCCGCCCTGCGTGCCCGCCGTCTTGGTCTTTCTTCGCCGATCGGGCAACCTTTGGGGTTGCTTTGGGGAGTAGATAGCTAGCCCTGTTTCCCTAGCACAAAAGAGGAAACCATCTACATCCGCGCCTGCTGGCGCGGCCTCTGCTGCTGCTCGTCGCCGCGCGCGTCACCCACGTGATGGGCTCCAGTCCGTGCGACACACCGAACGGTCTTCTCCTCGAGCGCCTGCGGGAGGGGGCCTCGGAAGGCCACCTCGGGAAGTCGCCTCGTGGGGCCACTCGGGAAGCCGCCTCGTGAGGGGACCTCGCGAGGCCGTTTGTGGTGGTGCTGAGCGTTGACTGCTACTCCCTGAGGAGGGGGCCTCAGGAGGCTAGGGCCCCATGAGGGGGCATGGCGAGACACTTGGTGGCAACGGCCCGCCGGGCACACTCCAGGCGTCGCGCCCTGGGCCAAAGGTAGACGGGCCTGGATACCCCGGGTTCCATGGGCCCGACAGCAGTGACCCAGGGTGGGCCCTAGGCGGCGCCAGGTCAGCGGCGGCCGGCGACCAAATACACGGCGGTGCACACGGGAACGCGACGGAAAACGCCTACAGGGGGCCATTTCGAGTGTGGCCGGTTGCATTCGATCGTACGTTCGACGCCGCGTCGAACGCTGGTGGTGGCAGAGGCTGGGGTGGCCGGAGTTGGCCGGAGCAACAACGGCAGACGGCGGTGGCGCTCGGGCGAGCTCGAGCTCGTCGATCCATGGCACGGCAAGGGCAGCAGATGGTGGTGTTCGGTTGCTAGGGAGATGCTGAGCACGAAGCCGTGCTCGGACGTGGGCTACGGGTGCTGTGGCTGCGGTGGCAACATGGCCGGCGGCGGCGAGCTTTGGCCCGGAGCAGGGGGACGGCTACAGACACGGAGAAGAGCAGGGGAGAGAGGGGATATACGCGGGAGCTCACCGGGTGGCGCACGGTGGCCGTTGGGTGGCTTAGGAGCTGCAGACGTCGCCGGAATCGAAGGAGATCGCCGGCAGCCATAGAGGAAGAAGACGGCGCCGATCTGCCGATGCAAGGACGCTGACCTCGAGGTGGTCGCCGTAGACGAAGTAGCGGAGCATGGTGGAGCTCGTGGACATGCTGGCGAGGTGCGGGGAGGACGGTGGCCGCGGCTACGTCGGAGCCATGGAGACGGCGGCTCTCAGGCGAGGTGGAGAGCGAGAGAGAGAGCGCGTGGGGGGAGAAGATGAGGATGGGCGTGAGTCCCCGAGGCCAGCGCGGCGTTCTTATCCCCCTCCACGGTGTTGTAGCGGCGCGGGGCGGCGACCTGGCTCGAGGGCGACGGCGCCCGACGTCGGGCACGCGCGCATGAGCTGACACGGGGAGGAGGGAGATGACGACGGCGCTGATGGGCTGGGCCTGCCCACTGTGCACTAAGGCCCAGTGCACAGTGGCCTTTCCCTTTTTCTTTATTTCTTTCTCTGTTTTTCTTTATTATTTTTTGTTTTGAATTTTCTCTATATCGGAAATGATTTTTGTAAATTGTGAAACTTGTCACATAAATACATTGCATTATTTGGCACTGCCACAAAAAGTTTGGGAGGTAATTGAATTTGTTTGAATTTTTCATAAATAGAAAAGCATTTAAATATGTTGTTTTAGCACTGTTTTAATTACTATAGCCCATTTTAGCAAATAGGTGATGTTGTTTTCCTGAACAAATATTTGTTATGGAATATTTGCTAAATGATGAACTATTTTGTAGCAACTTTTGTGCAACTTCAAATTTCACTTGCAATTTGAATTGATTTCAGTGATGGAATTTGAAATGAGATATGATTTCACTATGATCATGCATTGCAAATCAAGGTGACTTAGCATAATCATTATGGATCACTGTAGCTCATTACACGGGGGGTGTTACAATTCTCCTCCTCTAAAAGAAATTCTCGTCCCGAGAATTCAGGAGGTAGAAGGGAAAAGATCGGGGTATTCTTCAGGAAGATGATCCTCATTTTCCCAAGTGGCTTCATCTTTAGTGTGATTCGACCACTGCACTTTAAGGAACTCGGTTGCCTTCTGACGGGTCCGACGTTCAGCTTGATCCAGGATCCGAATCGGATGTTCCTTATAAGAGAGATCACCTTGCAATTCAAGCATCTCATGATCCACTGCACGGTGTGGATCCTTGAAGCAACAACGAAGTTGCGACACATGGAAGACATCGTGGATGTGAGAGAACTATGGTGGCAACTCCAATTTATAAGCCACCCATCCATGTCTGGCGAGGATGCGGAAGGGACCAATGTATCGAGGAGCTAACTTGCCCTTGATTCCAAAACAATGAGTGCCCTTCAAAGGAGTGACACGCAAATAAGCTTGCTCACCAGGTTGATAGGTTGATCCCCAATGTTTACGATCATAATTGCTCTTCTGGCGGGACTGGGCCACCTTGAGATTTTCCCGGACAATACGGACTTGCTCTTCAGCTTGTTGGATAAAATCCAGACCAATGAGAGGTCGTTCCCCAGTTTCTGACCAATTCAGAGGGGTCCGGCACTTACGTCCATATAGTACTTCGAAGGGTGCCATCTTCAAACTAGCTTGATAGCTGTTGTTGTATGAGAATTCAGCATACGGGAGAGATTCTTCCCACT
This sequence comes from Elymus sibiricus, assembly GCA_039707655.1. NCBI lineage: Eukaryota > Viridiplantae > Streptophyta > Magnoliopsida > Poales > Poaceae > Elymus > Elymus sibiricus. The sequence continues at coordinate 164,356,181 of CM077664.1, forward strand.
TCTTGCCAAATGAGATGACACAAGCTCGCAGCATATCTTAAAGTACTTGGTTAACTCGCTCAACTTGACCTTGGGATTGGGGGTGATAAGCGGTGCTCCAGGTTATATGAGTTCCCATAGCTTTTTGGAAACTTTCCCAGAACTTTGAGGTGAAAAGGCTGCCATGGTCTGAACTGATCTCCTTCGGAATACCGTGGAGTGTCACAATTCTGGAGATATACAAATATGCTAACTGACTAGCAGTGATCGTCTCCTTGACTGGCAGAAAGTGTGCAACTTTGGAGAATTGATCGACGATGACAAAATAGCATCGTGACCCTTCTGGGATGTGGGAAGGCCAGTAATGAGGTCCATCTGAACCTTGTCCCATTTCCACATAGGAATAGGAAGCAGTTGCAGAAGTCCAGCAGGCTTCTGATGTTCTACCTTGACGCGACGACAAACGTCACATTCAGCAACATAGCAAGCAATGTCTTGCTTCGTTTTAAACCACCAGTACCTTTGACGGATGTCGTGATACATCTTGGTACTACCCGGATGAATAGACAGCAGTGTATCATGTGCCTCCTTCATAACTTTATCTGTCATAAGTTCAAACCGGGGTACCACAAGGCGATCTCTGAAGTACAATGTTCCATCTTCAGCAATTGAGAAATCTCTAGCTTTCTCAAAAGCAAGATCCCGTTTCATCTGATCTACTTTAGCGTCTTTTGCTTGTGCAGACTTGATAGCTTTCTCGAGAGTAGGTTCCAAAACAAGGGTATTGAGAAAACCCTGTGGAACAATGTGGAGGTTCAACTTGCGAAGTTCTTCATGAAGAAGGGGTTGAGCTCGCTGAATGTAACACCCCGATTTTTGGCCCTCTCTTTTTCTCTTGGTTTTATTTGGCTTTGCTCTGGTTTTTCCTTTTGCAGCAGTTCTATGGACTTGAAACCTGGGAGGTCATCATTTCTTCCTCTTCCAATATGTGTTTCACCCTTGTATCTTTCCCAAGATCATGGCATTTCCATTCTAGCTCTTTTCCAAAAATTCTTTTCTTAAGGAATATTCCTTTTCTGATTAAAGGAATAACCCTATCTAACCTAGGTTGTGAAGCAACCTATATTTCTGTCATCCCATAAACTCCCAAATTATTCCCATAAATTGTTTTGATCATATATTCCCCAAATATGCCCCAACCCTTCCTTGCCTAGTTCAAAAATAATTCAGCAATATTCCTTTTTCCATTCTGTCCAGTTTGGCACTTTGTGAAGGAAGTGCTATTTATATTTTCCTGATTGCTCTCAAAATTTTTGGGCACTCTTTCCTACCCAAATCATTACCACATAACAAAATTCAGCTCCATTTGCCTAGTGAATCTTCCTTAGAAAATTCCCAAAGTTTTTGTCTAGAGAGAAGCTTTGTAAAGGAAGTACTAGCTAGGAGTATCCAAATGAGTTGAAATTTTTCCAGGCCCTTCTTATCCTCAAGTTATTACCCTAAACCAAATTTCAGCCTTGTCCAACCATCTATGTGAGCACACCTTCCAATCTTTGATTCTGGTTAAATTTTTAGGGTATGAAGCAACTACCTTTTATATTGCTTCAAAAATTCTGAAATTAATCCAGGGCCTAAAGGTCCATATATCCTTTGTGCCTGACAAATTTCACATTACCTTGCCTAGCCATTTGTCCTACAAAATTCTCCCAAGGTTCTGTGCAGAAAGGACCTTTGTGAAGGAAGTACCATATAGGTATTTCCAAATGCCATGACATTTTCCCAGTATCTCCAGGGTCCCAAATCATCATCCTGTACCCAAAATGCAGCTCAAGTCCACACCCCATGTGAGTGCATCTTCCTGATCTAGCTTCTACACTGTTTTGGGTAGTTGTACTGCATCTATCTTCAAACCTGGTCCAATCAACCTCAAAATTCACAGAAATATAGTCCCTCCTATCCTAAAACCTAGAGATATCCCCTCTGGTCCTATGGTCAAGTAACTTGACCACAACATCTAACTCTAGTTGACTGCAGTAACTATTCCTTGATGCATCCAATCTATCCACAGTCCTTTTGACCGATCTATCTTTTCAGGGAGGCTGTTTGATGGGAGGACTTTGCTGTAGACATGGTGTGCCCAGCCTTCCTAGCCATGCACGCGGTGACCGCACTGTGGCCACGCGGTCGCGCGTGCTCTGCGTGAAGCGAGCGCGCTCTGGATGTCGGTTAGCGTCGGGCTCCTTCTTCCCGGCCGCGCCCGCATGTCCCCGGGTGCCCTCCTGCCCTCTCCTCCTCCCACGTAGCCGAGGGACCCTTCGCCTCTCCTCCAGAAGCCTCCTCGCCGGCGACAGCCATCACGCCCGCGGGTGTACCGAGCGCCGCATGGCCTGCTGCGCCTGTGCTCGCCCCGGCTGCGTCCGCTCGTCGATAGCGCCGCGTGAGCATCATCTGTGCCCTCTCTCGTCGCTTCAAGGACCGCGCGTGCCCGGCTTCGCCGGGAGAATCTCTCGGACGCCCATGGCGGCACCCGAGCCCGAGCATCCCCTCCCGCCTATATAAGCTCTTCCCGAGCTTGTCTCTCTTCACCTCTAGGCCTGCCCCTCTCTCAATCGACCTCCTGAGCCTCTCCTTGGAGCCAGCAAGTTCTTCTTCCTCCTCTCCGGCCAACACTCCGCCATTCGGCCCTCTCCTCCTCGAGCTTGCTCCAGTACTCCTCCGCCCAAACCAAGCTCACCTGAGAGCTCCCCTCCTTTCCCTGGTCCTTCCCAGCCACTCTCCCTAGCCTAGCGTCGCCGGAAACGTCGATCTCGCTGGCGCCCGTGGCTTGCTGCCGCCGGAGACGAAGACGCCGACGCCGTCCGGCCGTCTCTCGGGGAGCCACGGGTACGAGCAGCTCCGCCTCAGTCCGCTCGATCCATCCCCGCCGTCTCCCGGTGTCGCCGTAGCCTCCTCGCCGCCGTTTCGTCGCCGGTGAGCCCGCCGTCTCTGCCCCCCCTCTTTCTCTCTTCAAATCTGACCGAAGGGGCCCGCTGGTCAGTGACTCCGGCGCATCCGAAATGTTTTCTAAGTGAAAGCGTATTCCTAAAAGACGCCTTCGACGTCAGCCCCTCTAAGATTTCCAGAAAATCAATTAAATCCAATTTTAAATACAGATTTGACCCAACTTTGACCGTGAATAACTCCTAAACTACAAGTCCAAATAAACTGAATCTTTTTGCATTATTTTTCTTTTGTTCTCCTCTATTTTCTAGTAGAGTTTGGTATTTTTCTCTTTTGTCTAGAATTTCTGGACAGAAGTATTTACTTTATGGTATATTCTTAAATGCTTGACAAAATATTTTCAGAGTGCTAGTTGTGTGTTGGTGAAGACCAGGAGCTTTTCCCCTCTCTTTTGGAGCAAGGCAAGCCACACCCTCCATTTGCGTGATTGCAATGCAATGCATGGTTTATTTGAATTAAATATGCTTAATCTTGCCTTATTTAGAAATGATTTATTTATGGCATTATGATTGGATATATGTGAGTTTGCTACTGATATGATGATGCTTGGATCTCTAGGACTTATATTTTGAAGAGTGAGGATGATATGTTACTTCGGGATTACTAGTAGCAGTAGTCATGCTTATTTCGTAGTCATATGGAATATGTGGATATCTTATACTTTGGATTTTGGATGGATATTGCTTTGATTTGAATCTCAGGTTGATATGTCTCATTGGAGTAACAGTTCTATCGCATACCTATCTTGGGGATAAATTCCGTCATTCCGTTGGTCAGGTGCCACCGAATCGAGCTCATCAGTGCAGCCACACTTGCCTGGATGGGGAGGCCCTAACTCGGTCTATTGTCATGCCTCTCGCCGGTGCCTCCAACTAGGGAAGGTTATGTGCTCGTGCTGCCCTTGCCCGGTAGGCGGTCATAACCTTGTGTGCCCAAGTTGTGTTGTACCCGGGTGTCCCCGTGTGGGACAAGATTGTTGTGTTGGCCACGACGGTGGCAGCCACAGAGATGGTGGATGTCACATGTTGACATCAGGGGCCACCCAGGACATAGCCCAAAAGGGGAGTTTGTCGGGAGTGGCCGGGAGGGTGTCATGCAATAGATTGGTTTTGTCCGAACGTCGTTGGTCCACCCGAATGGGAGCAAGAGGCCATGAGTTCCGTAGTGTGGGTACAGTGTACTAACCTCTGCAGAGTGTATAATCTATCGATAGCCGCGTCCTCGGTCATGGACATAGTTCATTGTAGGTCACACCATTCGATCAACACTCACAATGACGAAATGACTTATATTATGATTTATAGTTGTATGTGAGCAAGTAACAGTTTGGCAGGCTTTGATGATGATGAGATTGATCAGCAGATTATGAGGTGATCATGTGATGATTACGAGGATGTATCGATCACGAAGTGATCAAGTGGATATGTTGCGTGGCCAGGTAGCCAAGAGTGAGATGGTTCCTTGCGAACCAAGATGATGGTTCATCCGTGATTCTATCCTTACCGTATTAGTTTGTGTAACTCATACTTCCACCTCATAGTAGTTGGTAATAAGTTAAATTGTTAATGCTATGTTGTTGTTTTACCTTGATGCTTTTGGTTGTTGTGAGCTTGCGAGTACATTCAAAGTACTCACCTGGCTTATCATGCCAGTTTGCAGGTGATGCTGTGATTGATTGCTTGTTGTGGATCCCATTCGTGCGAGCTAGGCCGTGTCCCAGCCAGAGTCCCTGCGGAGTGGAGTTCACCACCATCGTCATCGTTCCGCTGCTACGAGTTGGTCCGCTGCTAGCATTGAGCTACTTTAGCAGGCGTAGTGTCACAGTGCTATGTAACCATTGTAATAGCAAACCTTTGTACCTTTATCGCCTGTAATAAAAGCTGATTTGTTCTATGCCAAGCAGTGCCATATTCCAGAAGACATTTCTGGGCTGGAATACGGGGCGTTCCGGTCCCTCTGAGCCGGGGTGCCACAACTGTTGGTATCAGAGCAGGTCTGGCTGTAGGACGCCCTAGCCAACGCGAGCGTTAGAAACCGGTAGTGTAGGATCCTGATTGTTTGTTGCATTTGATTGCTGCACTTGGTTGTTGCATGGCATGCATATAGGTTCCGTATTTCTTCTGACCATCTATTACATGAGTGTAGATGGCCACCACTCCCATTGAGTTCAACGCAGCCCCTGCACCGCTCACCTTCGCGTCCCTGCTCCACGATGTGTGGCATAGTCTCTATCCCAATGGAGAGATGCCGCGGTACCAGGTGTTTGAGGTTCAGCTTGGAGGCAGATTACTGGAGTATTTTGCCCATGTTTTTCTGGAAGCCAGAATCCCTATTGGAAGATGTTCCTACAGATTCCATGGTGGATATGGTGCCACCCCGGATCGCGCAGTTCAACTCGCAGCCCTGGCAGGAATCACGGGTCTTCGTCATCAAGAGCTGGTGATGCAAGAAAACCGTGCTTACTCCTACTACCCCACCATAGCCGAGAACCCCAGGCGAGTCAGGTTCCCCTCTACTCATCCTAATGATGATGTGGCCATCCCCTCCATGTCCCGGTCCATGACGGCCGAGTATATGCTGATTGCTGAGCTCGTCCGAGACGCGACCCGGGCCCGGGACTTGCTCGGTGTTGCAATGGCTCCACGCCAGTTGCCTCCTTCCTCGACCCCTGCTCCTCCTACATCAACTGCTTCACCCATCCCTCCACCAGCCACTTCGCCAGCTACCCAGCTTTAGTTTGTTTGTAGTACGTTAGGATCCGAATAGCTCATGTTGCATCAGTTGTAGTAGCATGCATGTTGTGTTGTGTGTCGAGTAGTAAGGGATGCAGTGTTACTTATGGATGCTTGTATGACTGTTATGTGTCGTTTTCGAGTGATTTGTTTTCTTTGTTGCTTCTTTTGGGCCTTTGGTGTTACTTTATTTTTTCCCCTCTTATGAAAGTTGCTCATCAATCACCTTCGTACCCGAAGAAGAAATGAGGATCTCAGTATTTGGAAGCTCAGCTAAATAGTATGGCAATCGTAGTTGACTGCAATATATCGGGAATCTGAATGATAGTCTGGATTTATTACCAGCATCAAGTCTACCTCAGTTGTGCAACCTTTACAGCAGCAATAATCAAGCCAGCAGAAGGACAAGTCAGGCACAAGATCAGCTGTATGTTCTCCACCGAAGGCGTGGCTATATATATAAAAATTTATTTCAGCCACAGGTGGAATTTGAAATATGTTGTACTAAGAAAGAAAGACAGAAGGAGCTCAGAGTTCAACTTTCAGCTAAAAAGACAGCCCGGCAATTCTCTTCATACACATACCCAGCATCAGAAATGTTATGGATATATGTACAGTATGCAGTCCACAGATCGCAGTATGAATCTTCTGGTGCAAGGAGCTCAGCCTTCCTCCACACGGTACCGGAAGAAGCTTATGATGTAAGTCTCCTCAAGTTCCCTCTGCACAACATATGAACAGTTTTCTGCCCAAGGTACCCAGTCTTCCACATCAAGCTACCTCGGTGAAGATTTCTGGCCTAAGGCAGTGAATCTTCCTCAGTAAGCGACCAGGGGAGAAGCTTCTCAAGCATGGAATCCAGCCTGCTTCAGCAAGCAACCCAGTTTCTTCAGTACAGTACTACACACCGCCATCAGTATCACTACATGATATGACACAGCATAAGGAGCCTGCACCCCAGACCATGCAAGTCATTTATACAAGGATACAACTCGGATCACATAAACCAACCAGACGAAGGCCAAGATGCACCAACTCCATAATCCGGGATAGAAGAAGCAAAATCAGAGACCCATCACAGGCGAGTCAACAAACGGTGAAGTAGGCAAGCTTGAAACAACAGTTTTGACAGCAATTTCCAAGGACAGTTTCTTGGCATCGAAAGAGGTGGTATCATGGAATCTTGGCACAGCCTTGTCTAATCAGCTCGAACAACGCGCGCACTACCAACTCTATGGTATGCTTATGAGGACTCATTTCATGCGCAAAAACGAGTTATGAAAATGGAACATTGCACCAACAACAACTATGGTAAAAAAAAAAGGGAACCGAGGACAAGTAGAAGTGGCCCAGCTCTTTTCGCAAGGGATTTCGACAAAGAAAGTACTGGAAATCAAGGAGTAAGTCTAACAGCAACAACATGATAATTCTTGCCCGACCGACAGGGTCCGGGTATCCACGTCAGATTGAGGCCATAGAAATCAGCATGGGCGTGTACTCAAAAGCCCCTCGACTCCACAAGGGCCTCACGTCACGATAACATGTTCATCTGGTTACACATGGTTAGCAGGTTCAGTGCGTAATATCCAAGTCTGTCTCGTCAGATGCAAGATTTCCTCAGTCATTTCAGCATGTGACCACAGCGACCAAGATAAAATATTTCACCGCCTTGTAACACCGCTAACAATGCCGACAGCATGGGTAAGACAAAACCGAGCACCCTGTTCAGCTCAGATGCTCTCACTAATGGAACTAAGTACAAGGACAACTGTACACGAGAAATATTTTCCAGGCAACGCAACCGTCAGCCCAGACTCGAGATGTTACAATTGCAAGCCCGGACGAAGAGACGAATCCCGATGCCGCAGTATCAGGTTGTCGGATCTCGTTAACAGAACAACTATGATTCTCAGCAATGATAGTACCCGGAAGACACACCTCTATTTGAGCAAATCAATGGAAGAAATACAAAAGTTTCGTGCTCACAGGAGAATTTATTTTCACGATATCACTGGCAGACATGAACCCATCCAAGTCAGCATAGAGTTGGACGAATGAGGTAAGGCTCGTCAGAAATTCAAGTAAAGTAAAGCAAATCATCTCAGAGGCAGAATGTCCGATCATAGGAAATTCTAAGGGAACAATGCACAAAGGAAAAATGATGCCCGAGTTGGAAATGGCTTCCTTAAGTCATATTCACACTCGTTCCATGAGCAACCAAATCTCGAGGACAAGATTTTTGTAAGGGGGGTAGGTTTGTAACACCCCGATTTTTGGCCCTCTCTTTTTCTCTTGGTTTTATTTGGCTTTGCTCTGGTTTTTCCTTTTGCAGCAGTTCTATGGACTTGAAACCTGGGAGGTCATCATTTCTTCCTCTTCCAATATGTGTTTCACCCTTGTATCTTTCCCAAGATCATGGAATTTCCATTCTAGCCATTTTCCAAAAATTCTTTTCTTAAGGAATATTCCTTTTCTGATTAAAGGAATAACCCTATCTGACCTAGGTTGTGAAGCAACCTATATTTCTGTCATCCCATAAACTCCCAAATTATTCCCATAAATTATTTTGATCATATATTCCCCAAATATGCCCCAACCCTTCCTTGCCTAGTTCAAAAATAATTCAGCAATATTCCTTTTTCCATTCTGTCCAGTTTGGCACTTTGTGAAGGAAGTGCTATTTATATTTTCCTGATTGCTCTCAAAAATTTTGGGCACTCTTTCCTACCCAAATCATTACCACATGACAAAATTCAGCTCCATTTTCCTAGTGAATCTTCTTTAGAAAATTCCCAAAGTTTCTGTCCAGAGAGAAGCTTTGTAAAGGAAGTACTAGCTAGGAGTATCCAAATGAGTTGAAATTTTGCCAGGCTATTCTTATGCTCAAAATATTACACTACACCAAATTTCAGCCTTGTCCAACCATCTATGTGAGCACACCTTCCAATCTTTGGTTCTGGTTAAATTTTTAGGGTATGAAGCAACTACCTTTTATATTGCTTCAAAAATTCTGAAATTAATCCAGGGCCTAAAGGTCCATATATCCTTTGTGCCTGACAAATTTCACATTAGCTTGCCTAGCCATTTGTCCTACAAAATTCTACCAAGATTCTGTGCAGAAAGGACCTTTGTGAAGGAAGTACCATCTAGGTATTTCTAAATGCCATGAAATTTTCCCAGTATCTCCAGGGTCCCAAATCATCATCCTGTACCCAAAATGCAGCTCAAGTCCACACCCCATGTGAGTGCATCTTCCTGATCTAGCTTCTGCACTGTTTTGGGCAGTTGTACTGCATCTATCTTCAAACCTGGTCCAATCAACCTCAAAATTCACAGAAATATAGTCCCTCCTATCCTAAAACCTGGAGACATCCCCTCTGGTCCTATGGTCAAGTAACTTGACCACAACATCTAACTCTAGTTGACTGCAGTAACTATTCCTTGATGCATCCAATCTATCCACATTCCTTTTGACCGATCTATCTTTTCAGGGAGGCTGTATGACGGGAGGACTTTGCTGTAGACATGGTGTGCCAAGCCTTCGTGCCCTCTCCCTAGCCATGCACGCGGTGACCGCACTGTGGCCACGCGGTCGCGCGTGCTCTGCGTGAAGCGAGCGCGCTCTGGATGTCGGTTAGCGTCGGGCTCCTTCTTCCCGGCCGCGCCCGCATGTCCCCGGGTGCCCTCCTGCCCCCTCCTCCTCCCACGTAGCCGAGGGACCCTTCGCCTCTCCTCCAGAAGCCTCCTCGTCGGCGCCAGCCGTCACGCCCATGGGTGTACCGAGTGTCGCATGGCCTGCTGCGCCTGTGCTCGCCCCGGCTGCGTCCGCTCGTCGATAGCGCCGCGTGCGCATCATCTCTGCCCTCTCCTGTCGCTTCAAGGGCCGCGCGTGCCCGGCTTCGCCGGGAGAATCTCTCGGATGCCCATGGCGGCACCCGAGCCCGAGCATCCCCTCCCGCCTATATAAGCTGTTCCCGAGCTCGTCTCTCTTCACCTCTAGGCCTGCCCCTCTCTCAATCGACCTCCTGAGCCTCTCCTTGGAGCCGGCAAGTTCTTCTTCCTCCTCTCTGGCCAACACTCCGCCGTTCGACCCTCTCCTCCTCGAGCTTGCTCCAGTACTCCTCCGCCCAAACCAAGCTCACCTGAGAGCTCCCCTCCTTTCCCTGGTCCTCGCCAGACACTCTCCCTAGCCTATCGTCGTCGGAAACGTCGATCTCGCTGGCGCCCGTGGCTTGCCGCCGCCGGAGACGAAGACGCCGACGCCGTCCGGCCGTCTCTCGGGGAGCCACGGGTATGAGCAGCTCCGCCTCGGTCCGCTCGATCCATCCCCACCGTCTCCCGGTGTCGCCGTAGCCTCCTCGCCGTCATTTCGTCGCCGGTGAGCCCGCCGTCTCTGCCCCCCCCCCACTTTCTCTCTTCAAATCTGACCGAAGGGACCCGCTGGTCAGTGACTCCGGCGCCTCCGAAACGTTTTCTAAGTGAAAGCGTATTCCTAAAAGACGCCTTCGACGTCAGCCCCTCTGAGATTTCCAGAAAATCAATTAAATCCAATTTTAAATACAGATTTGACCCAACTTTGACCGTGAATAACTCCTAAACTACAAGTCCAAATGAATTGATTCTTTTTGCATTATTTTTCTTTTGTTCTCCTCTATTTTCTAGTAGAGTTTGGTATTTTTCTCTTTTGTCTAGAATTTCTAGACAGAAGTATTTACTTTATGGTATATTCTTAAATGCTTGACAAAATATTTTCAGAGTGCTTGTTGTGTGTTGGTGAAGACCAGGAGCTTTTCCCCTCTCTTTTGGAGCAAGGCAAGCCACACCCTCCATTTGCATGATTGCAATGCAATGCATGGTTTATCTAAATTAAATTTGCTTAATCTTGCCTTATTTAGAAATGATTTATTTATGGCATTATGATTGGATATATGTGAGTTTGCTACTGATATGATGATGCTTGGATCTCTAGGACTTATATTTTGAAGACTGAGGATGATATGTTACTTCATGATTACTAGTAGCAGTAGTCATGCTTATTTCGTAGTCATATGGAATATGTGGATATCTTATACTTTGGATTTTGGATGTATATTGCTTTGATTTGAATCTCAGGTTGATATGTCTCATTGGAGTAACAGTTCTATCACATACCTATCTTCGGGATAAATTCCGTCATTCCGTTGGTCAGGTGCCACCGAATCGAGCTCATCAGTGCAGCCACACTTGCCTGGATGGGGAGGCCCTAACTCGGTCTATTGTCATGCCTCTCGCCGGTGCCTCCAACTAGGGAAGGTTATGTGCTGGCGCTGCCCTGGCCCGGTAGGCGGTCATAACCTTGTGTGCCCAAGTTGTGTTGTACCCGGGTGTCCCCGTGTGGGACAAGATTGTTGTGTTGGCCACGACGGTGGCAGCCACAGAGGTGGCGGATGTCACATGTTGACATCAGGGGCCACCCAGGACATAGCCCAAAAGGGGAGTTTGTCGGGAGTGACCGGGAGGGTGTCATGCAATAGATTGGTTTTGTCGGAACGTCGTTGGTCCACCCGAATGGGAGCAAGAGGCCATGAGTTTCGTAGTGTGGGTGCAGTGTACTAACCTCTGTAGAGTGTATAATCTATCGATAGCCGCGTCCTCGGTCATGGACAGAGTTCGTTGTAGGTCACACCGTTCGATCAACACTCACAATGACGGAATGACTTATATTATGATTTATAGTTGTATGTGAGCAAGTAACAGTTTGGCAGGCTTTGATGATGATGTGATTGATTCAACAGATTATGAGGTGATCATGTGATGATTACGAGGATGTATCGATCACGAAGTGATCAAGTGGATATGTTGCTTGGCCAGGTAGCCAAGAGTGAGATGGTTCCTTGCGAACCAAGATGATAGTTCATCAGTGATTCTATCCTTACCGTATTAGTTTGTGTAACTCATACTTCCACCTCATAGTAGTTGGTAATAAGTTAAATTGTTAATGCTATGTTGTTGTTTTGCCTTGATGCTTTTGGTTGTTGTGAGCTTGCGAGTACATTCAAAGTACTCACCTGGCTTATCATGCCAGATTGCAGGTGATGCTGTGATTGATTGCTTGTTGTGGATCCCGTTCGTGCGAGCTAGGCCGTGTCCCAGCCAGAGTCCCTGCGGAGTGGAGTTCACCACCGTCGTCGTCGTTCCGCTGCTACGAGTTGGTCCGCTGCTAGCATAGAGCTACTTTAGCAGGCGTAGTGTCACCGTGCTATGTAACCGTTGTAATAGCAAACCTTTGTACCTTTATCGCCTGTAATAAAAGCTGATTTGTTCTATGCCAAGCAGTGCCGTATTCCAGAAGACATTTCTGGGCTGGAATACGGGGCGTTCCGGTCCCTCTGAGCCGGGGTGCCACACTGAACCATGAGATTGTTGCAATAAGACTTGCGACTCAATGCATCGGCCATGACATTAGCTTTAGCAGGGGTATATCTAATACCGCAGTCATAGTCTGTAATTGTTTCCATCCATCGTTGCTGACGGAGATTCAGGTCTAGTTGAGTAAACAAATACTTCAGACTTTGATGATCAGTGTAGATCTCGCAATGGTTACCAAGAAGGTAATGTCGCCACAACTTCAGTGCATATATAACTACAGCAAGTTTGAGATCATGAACTGGGTAGTTCTGTTCATGAGGACGCAGTTGTCGCGAGGCATAAGCAATCACCTTGCGCTCTTGTATTAGGATACAACCTAATCCTTGACGAGATGCGTCACAATAAATGACGAATTCCTTGTGAGAATCCGGAGGAGCAAGCACTGGAGCAGATGTCAACTTGTCCTTGAGTGTTTGAAAACTTTCCTGACATTTGTCTGTCCACTCAAACTTAACGCCTTTGTGAAGCAGATTAGTCAGAGGCTTGGCAATCTTGGAAAATTTCTCGACAAAACAGCGGTAATAGCTTGCGGGTCCGAGAAAACTTCTCACTTGCTTGACATTCTTCGGGGGAGTCCAGTCAAGAATAGCCTGAACTCGCTCTGGGTTGACAGCAATACCATCCTTGGAAATCACATGACCAAGGTAGGTCACTTCAGATAACCAGAATTCACACTTGGAATATTTGGCATATAGCTGATGCTCTCGAAGCTTTTCCAGTACAAGACGAAGATGTTCAGCATGTTCTTCCTTATTCTTGGAATATACCAGAATATCATCCAGATAAACCACGACGAATTATCGAGGTAGTCCATGAAGATATATATAATTCATCAATCGGGAGAACGTAGCTGGAGCATTGGTTAACCCAAAGGACATGACGGTATACTCGTATGAACCATAACGAGTAACGAAAGTGGTCTTCGGAATATCCTCTTCACGAACTCGGATATGATGGTAACCCAACCTCAAGTCGAGTTTAGAGAATACCGAGGATCCAGCAAGTTGGTCATACAGGTCGTTGATCCGAGGAAGTGGATACTTGTTATGAATGGTTGCCTGGTTGATAGGTCGGTAATCTTGGACCAACCGGTTCGTACCATCTTTCTTTTTGACAAAGAGAGAAGGTGCTCCCCAAGCAGAGGAACTTGGACGAATGAAACCCTTACAAGATATATCATTTGAAGTTTGGATGCCTATTTCTCTACATAGGAAAACCGTCATTTGTAGAATGCTCTTTTGATTCACTTATATTTATTAGAGCATGGTCTTTTGTAGAAAGAATTAAACTCTCTTGCTTCATTTATATCTATTTAGAGAGTCAACAGGAAATGGTCATTCACATGGTTAGTCATAAAATTCTACATAAAACTTGAAGATCACTGAATATGATAAGTTTGATTCCTTGCAATAGTTTTGCGATATAGAGATGGTAATATGTGGGAGGTACTAGTGAATGATTGTTGTTTAGTAAGAATATTGGTGTTAAGGTTTGTGATTCCCGAAGCATGCACATATGGTCTGTCGTTATGCTAAGAAGTTGGAGCATGATTTATTCTTGATTGTCTTCCTTTGTGTGGCGGTCGGGGGCGCGCGATGGTTAACTCCTACGAACCTCCCCCCTAGGGGCATGCGTAGTAGTACTTTGCTTCGAGGTCTAGTAAACTTTCGCAATATGTATGTGAGTTCTTTATGACTAATGTGAGTCCATGGATTATACGCACTCTCACCTTTCCGCAATTTTCTAGCCTCTTCGGTACCGTGCATTGCCCTTTCTCACCTCGAGAGTTGGTGCAAACTTCGCCGGTGCATCCAAACCCCGTGATATGATATGCTCTATCACACATAAGCCTCCTTATATCTTCCTCAAAACAGCCACCATACCTACCTATTATGGCATTTCCATAGCCATTCTGAGATATATTGCCATGCAACTTCCACCGTTCTTTTTATATGACACACATCATCATTGTCATATTGCTTTGCATGATCATATAGCTGACATAGTATTTGTGGCTCAGCCACCGTTCATTATTTTTTATACATGTTACGCTAGATCATTGCACATCCTGGTACACCGCCAGAGGCATTCATATAGAGTCATACTTTGTTCTAGTATCGAGTTGTAATTTTTTTTTGAGTTGTAAGTAAATAGAAGTGTGATGATCATCATTATTCATTATTAGAGCATTGTCCCAGTGAGGAAAGGATGATGGAGACTATGATTCCTCCACAAGTCGGGATGAGACTCCGGACAAAAAAAAACAGGCCAAAAAGAGCCCAAGAAAAAAAAAGAGAAAAAAAAAGGAAAAACAAAAATAATGAAAATGAGAGAAAAAGAGAGAAGGGGCAATGTTACTATCCTTTCCACACTTGTGCTTCAAAGTAGCACCATGTTTTTCATGTAGAGAGTCTCCTATGTTGTCACTTTCATATACTAGTGGGAATTTTTCGTTATAGAACTTGGCTTGTATATTCCGATGGTGGGCTTCCTCAAATGCCCGAGGTCTTCGAGCAAGCAAGTTGGATGCACACCCACTTAGTTTCATTTTGATCTTTCATACACTTATAGCTCTTAGTGCATCCGTTGCATGGCAATCCCTACTCCTCGCATTGATATCAATTGATGGGCATCTCCATAGCCCGTTGATCCGCCTAGTTGATGCGAGACTTTCTCCCTTTTTTGATTTCTCCTTATTAATCTCTACCATTATATTCTATTCCACCCATAGTGCTATATCCATGGCTTGCGCTCATGTATTTGCGTGGGTGTCGGTGTACTAAAGTTTGGGTCTTTTAGTACCCCATACTTGTGCACGGACGGTTGTAGCCATACCAGCGGCAAGGCCTGCCGGGGGACAACTGGAAACATACATCAAGGATATCAAGAAGGCGTTCAAGCCGATGATCAAAAGATAGAAGACTGAAGGCTGGGCTCCCAGCAAGATACTTGACGGGAGGACTCGCGAAGGCCCGGCGAGGCTTCGCACCCGGCAAGATCTCGCACCCGGCAAGATCCCTCCGTACTGCCACCGCTCCAGCGCAGCGACCAGTCCGTCGTTTAGGGCTTGTCCTCCTGGTTGCGTGTCATGGCACTGACCGCAGATGGGCTTAAGCGGTGCTGATGGGACGGGTCCTTTTTCTGTCCCCAAGAAAGTTAGGGACACCTAAGCGAGGCATTTAATGCGTTTGTCCTAATCCGTCAGTGGTAATCATGTAACACTGTAGCAACTTTACACCTCTTGTACTCCCGTCTGCCACTGTTGGTGACCCCTTGGACGTATAAAAGGAGGCCCAAGGCGGAGCTACAGAGGGAGAGGACCTTCTGGCCCATTCTGCATGCGTAGCTGCTTCTTGAACGTACTGTTCATCACAAGCGCTCCATGTACTTGAGCTGAAGAACATCCACAAAAAACAACAGGAGGAGTAGGGTTTTACGCTTCTTAGCGGCCCGAACCTGGCTAACGATCCTTGCGTTGGTCGTTGGATCCGCTCTTTGTGAAAATCTTTTCCCCTGTCAAACCGTAAAGGGATCCCCTCGATCCCATAGGTGTCGTACGCCGACATCTTTTGGCGCGCCAGGTAGGGGGAAAGATTGCGCGAACACGATCTAGTGGTCAGCGCGCCAGTTCTTGATCACTTTCATCGCCATGGCTCCCAAGAAGAAGGGTGCGACTGTGGTGGATCCATCCGTGTCCGGCCTACCCGTACCTACACAGACGGGCGACGGCGTGGGCGCTGGTGGAGGAGGTGGAGGTCTTGAGCCTCCACGACGTTCTGGCGACCAGAGCCAGGCGAGCGGCATCGTTCGCAACGGTGCCGCCGGGTATAAGGATGGAGCTGTGCTACCTACGGGTGGCGCGGTGAACTCCAAGGACGGAACGGCGCCTTCCAAGACACCCACGGCGGCGAACGCGCAGCGACCTTCTTAGGTTGCGCGCGACGGGCAGCGCCGCGACGTACGTGGTTCCAGGCGCTCCCATGGAAAAACCCCTGCGCATCACTCCCAAGGTGCGCAGGGCCAAGATCCAAGCCAACATGCCGGCAGAAGCAGGGCGCGATCGCAGGGCCGTGATGGAGCTCCTTCTAACTCGGTTAGGAGTCTGAGCACCTCACGTTCTTTGCATCTTTCGCCACCGCCTACACCGGCATAAGCGTTGGCGCGAGCTCAGCTGTTCCTAGACTTTCCTCTCGCTGCGGACAAGCTAGATGAATGGAGATTCGCTATCCAAAGCCTCATCAGCTTGGCTAACGACGACAGGCCACAGCAAGCGGAGCCTTCGCAGCGGCAGTCCACGGAGCCCGTGCGTGCTGGTGGTGAGAAGACCGGAGGCGGTACAACTACGATGCGTTCCCCTCCACTACGGCAAGAGCGGTCGCTGACTCGGCGGATCGACGCCCGTGATGATGATTCCACGGCGTCGTCTGATCCACGGGTTCGCCGCGATCGACGTCTGGTTCTTCGGGAACGGCACAAGGAGGACGCTCGAACTACCATCGAGCGGCGGCGGGAAGCGCGCCGTCAATCCGACAGGCGCGCGGGACCCACTGTCGATGAGCCTGCGCCGGGGTATTCTGGTAACCTGCCTTACGAGGTGGGTTCTCCAGCTTTTACTCGTGAGCTGCGGCGAGTCCAGTGGCCCAACTCCCGAACTTTCAAGCCGGAGGTGCTGGAGAAGTACGACGGCAAGACTCACCCGTCATTGTTCCTGAGCGTCTACACCATTGCCGTGCAGGCTGCCGGGGCTCGGGACGACAAGATATTCGCCAACTACTTCCTGTTGGTGCTTAAGCCCAACGTCAGGTCGTGGTTGATGCATCTGCCGGAGAATTCCATTTCCTCCTGGGCAGATTTGTGTCATGAGTTTGTTGGCGCCTTTACTGGAGGCCATCAGGCTCCTGGCCAGGAGAGCGATCTACACCTCATCCCCCAGAAAGAAGGTGAAACCTTGCGCAAGTACATACAGAGATTCAGCCGTATTCAGCAAAACATCCCAGACGTTCATCCTGCCGCTGTTATCAGCGCGTTCCATCTGAATGTGCGCAACCGCAAGATGCGGGAAGAGCTGGCGATGAACAAGGTCAGGGATGTCGCCGAGCTCTATGCTCTGGCTGACAGATGTGCTCGGGCCGAGGAGGGAAGGAGACTCCCCGGCGAGGATGCTGGCGTGGAGCTCGACTCTGAAGCCGAAGACGCCACCACTCCGGCGAAGAAAGGCCGACGGCGGAACAGGAAGCGCAAGGGCAAGGCCGTGCTTGCCGTCGAGGGGTCCGGCGACCCCGGCACTGCCAAGAAGGTCAAGACTGATGGCCCCGGCAAGGGGATTGCCGCGTGTGCCGCATGTCAGGCCTTGGCGGCTGCCGACAAGCCGGAGGGCTCTGGCAAGCAGTACTGCAAGATCCATCGCACCAAGGGTCACGACCTCCAAAACTGCCGGCAAGTTGTGCAACTTGTCGAGAAGAAGAAAGCCGAGTAGGAGAGGCGAGACAAGGAGAAGGCCCAGGATGGCGCTGAGGGATCTGGCAAGAAGCGCGGTGGTCGAGGAGGTCGCCGCGGCAAGGCCAAGCAACAGAAGGAGAGGCCCGCTCGAGGCCGCGACAAGGAGCAGGGAGGTGATGATGATGATGAAGACGGCGACGAGTCCAGCGAGCATGAGTTCCAGAAAGCCACAGAAGCCATGTGCGTTGACGGGGGCGCCTCGTTGCATTCCTCTCACCGCCGACTTAAACAGTGGGCGCGCGAGATTAATGCGGCAGAGCCATCGATTGATGCCCGGAAACCACTAAAGTGGTCCCACACGCCTATCATCTTTGACGCCGAGGATCACCCTGATCGCACAATTGCGGTCGGGTGTTTGCCATTGTTGGTTTCGCCAACGACCCGCAACCTCAAGGTGACAAAGATGCTAGTTGACGGTGGGGCCGGTTTGAACTTGATCTCGCCTGATGTGATCAAGAGATTGCAAATTCCTGACGAAGATCTCGAGGAGACGGGCACGTTTCAAGGAATCAATCCAGGAAGGAGCCAGCCGAAGGGCAAGATCACGCTGCCAGTAACATTTGGTAGCGAGTTGAACTACAGGACGGAGAAGATCGTCTTCCACGTCGCCAAGATTCCATTGCCATATAATGGGATTCTTGGTCGCCCGGCGCAGGCCAAGTTCATTGCGGCATCAAATTACGCCTACAATACACTAAAGATTCCCGGGCCGATGAGCGTCATCACTATCAACTCCGACAAGAAGGATGCACTTATCTGCACCGACCAACTCTACCGGGAGGCAGTCGCAGCACCTGCCGCCAAGGCACTTGCTCCTGCCGCCGAAGCTCCCGGGGGGAAGAAGACTGGCAAGACCTCTAGCACACACTCCGGCAAGTCCTCCTCCTCGGAGTGCCGCACTCCCGTTGAGGATGTGCCGGAGAGCTCCACCAGCAAGAGCAAGAAATCCAAGGCAGCTCCACCAGCGATCAAGAAGGTGCCCCCCAAAGAGGATGGTACGGGAGGAACTTTCACCATAAGTTCCACCCTTGATGACAAATAGGAAAGCGCGCTCATTGCCTTCCTGCGGGCGAATATCGATGTGTTTGCATGGCAACCATCTGATATCCCCGGTGTTCCCAGGGAGGTAATCGAGCACCACCTTGCTCTCTGCCCTCATGCACGGCCCGTCAAGTAGAAGGTTAGGAAGCAGGCTTTGGAGCGGCAAGAATTTATTGCCGAAGAAATCAGGAAGATAGAAGCGGCAGGTTTAGTCAGAGGAGTACTCCATCCGACATGGTTGGCCAATCCAGTTGTAGTGCGCAAGGCGAATGTAAAATGGAGGCTATGTATTGACTATACAGATATCAATAAAGCCTGTCCAAAAGATCCTTTTCCCTTGCTGCGCATCGACCAGATTGTGGACTCCACTGCTGGCTGCGATTTGCTGTCATTTCTTGACGCTTATGCAGGGTATCACCAGATTTTCATGTCAAAGGAAGACGAAGAGAAAACCGCATTTATCACCCCATGTGGCACGTAATGCTTCATACGCATGCCTTTCGGGTTGAAAAGTGCTGGTTCAACGTTTGCAAGAGCGGTCCAAATTGGTTTTGAGCCCCAGCTACATAGAAATATGGAAGCTTATATGGATGACATAGTGGTTAAAACCAAGGACAAGGCAACACTCATACAAGATCTAGAAGAGACGTTTGCAAATCTGCGCAGGATCAATCTGAAGCTCAATCCTGAGAAGTGTGTGTTTGGCGTCCCATCCGGCAAGCTTCTCGGGTTCTTCGTATCTCAACGTGGAATTGAAGCCAATCCCGACAAGATCAAGGCAATTGAGCAGATTGAAGCGCCAAGACGTGTCAAAGATGTGCGCCGACTTGCCGGCTGCGTTGCTGCTCTGAGCAGGTTCATCTCCAAATCTGCTGAGCGCACCCTGCCTTTCTTCAAAATCTTGAAGAAGGCAGGTCAAATGAAATGGACTCCGGAAGCGGAGGCAGCGCTACAGGACTTGAAGAGGTACCTCTCCTCTCCGCCAAGACTAGTTGCGCCTAAACCGCAAGAGCCGTTGCTACTATATCTAGCGGCAACGAATCAAGTGGTTAGTGCTGCATTAGTGGCGCAGAGAGAAGTCGACGAAGAAGCGGCAGCAGCGGCAAGCCCGTCAAGCGACAAGCCGGAATTCTCCCCGGCAGAGTCTGTTGCCGACAAGGCAGGATCCGCGCAGTCGAGTGAAGCAACGCAGAAAAAGAAGATGGTGCAGCGCCCGGTCTATTTTGTCAGCTCCCTTTTGCAGGGGGCTAGGTCAAGATATTCTGGTGTGCAGAAGTTGCTCTTTGGCCTTCTCATGGCCTCAAGGAAGCTGCGCCATTATTTCCAAGCACATGAAATCACCGTCGTCACTCGCTTCCCGTTGCAGCGGATTTTGCGGAATCCAGATGCGACCGGCAGAATTGTGGAGTGGGCGTTGGAGCTGTCAAGTTTTGGTCTCAAATTTGAAAGCACTTCAACTATTCAGAGCAGAGCCCTGGCAGAGTTCATTGCAGAGTGGACACCGACGCCAGACGAAGAAATTCAAGAGACAACCGTCCCCGGCAAGGAAACAGATCGAGTATGGATCATGTACTTTGATGGGGCTTTTTCGCTGCAAGGCGCCGGTGCTGGCGTGCTGCTTGTCGCACCCACCGGAGAGCACGTCAAGTATGTAATTCAGATGCACTTTCCCCGGGAGAAATCAACAAATAACACTGCAAAATATGAAGGGCTGCTTGCCGGTCTCAGGATCGCGGCAGACCTTGGGATCAAGAAGCTCATCGTCAGAGGTGACTCACAGCTTGTCGTCAGGCAAGTCAACAAAGATTATCAAAGCCCGTTGATGGAAGCATATGTAGATGAAGTGAGAAAGCTGGAGGAGCGCTTTGACGGGTAGCAAACAGAGCATGTTCCTCGAGCAGAGAACAACATTGCCGATGACCTGTCAAAGCGTGCTGCCCTTAAGTTACCCGTGGAACCGGAAACCTTTGTGCTCCGCTTAACTCAGCCATCCGTAACACCATCGACGAGGCAAGACAAGAGAAGGAAGTTGAGTTTCGGCCAGTACTTTCCGGCAGAGCTTCTAGAAGCCGCCGGCAAATAAGTTGCCGGGAACGACACGGTTGCCAGTGAGCAGCAGCCTCGCACAGAACCTCAGGTTCTTGCCGCCGAAGCAAGCGCTCCCGCGGCCGAAGATATGCCTTTAGTCCTTATTGTCAAGCCGCAGGCTCCAACATGGGCACAGCACATCGTCCAGTTCCTTCAAACAGGAGAACTCCCTAAAGAACAGGAAGAAGCGGAGAAAGTAGCCCGTCAGTCTAGTATGTACCAGTTCGTCGATGACGTCCTGTATAGAAAGAGACCGAACGGTGTGAAATTGAAGTGTATTCCTCGGGAGGATGGACTGGAGCTGTTGGCAGAGATACATGGAGGCATATGTGGCTCCCACATAGGCTCAAGAGCTCTTGTCGGCAAGGAATTCCGGCAAGGTTTCTTCTGGCCCACTGCTCTCCAGGATGCAACTGCACTAGTAACCAAGTGTGAAGCGTGCCAGTTCCATTCAAAACAATTGCATCAGCTAGCTCAAGCTCTTCAAACAATCCCTCTTTCCTAGCCATTTTCGGTCTGGGGGCTCGACATATTGGGCCCCTTTCCCCGTGCTGCCGGGGGCTTCGAGTACTTGTACGTTGCCATCGACAAGTTCACGAAGTGGCCGGAAGTGGAAGCAGCGAGAAAGGTGACAGCACAGTCAGCCATCAAGTTCTTCAAGGGAATAGTGTGCCGTTTTGGTGTGCCGAACAGGATCATCACCGACAATGGCACGCAGTTCACGAGCCGCACCTTCATGTAGTATGTCCAAGACCTTGGCGGCAAAATCTGTTTTGCCTCTGTTGCTCACCCGAGAAGCAACGGCCAAGCGGAGAGGGCAAATGCTGAAGTGCGGCGAGGTCTCAGAACAAGAACTTTTGACAAGTTGCGCAAGTGCGGAAGACGCTGGACTGATGAGCTGCCGGTGGTTCTTTGGTCAATCAGAATGACACCAAATCGAGCTACTGGTCAGACACCCTTCTCCCTGGTCTACGGGGCAGAAGCAGTTCTCCCCACGGAACTCATATACGGGTCACCTCGAGTGCTCGCTTATGATGAGCTCGAGCAAGAGCAGCTGCGCCAAGATGACGCCACGCTCCTTGAGGAAGATCGTCTTCGGGCTGCTGTGCGAGCTGCACGCTACCAGCAAGCCTTGCGCCGCTACCATAGCTGCAAAGTGCATGCCCGAAGCCTTGAGGAAGGCAACCTTGTTCTTCGGCGCGTTCAGTCCGCCAAGGGATCAAACAAGTTGACGCCGAAGTGGGAAGGCCCTTATCGGGTAGTACGAGTCACCAGGCCCGGCGCAGTCCGCCTGGAGACCGAAGATGGCATTCCAGTGAGCAATTCCTGGAATATCGAACACCTTCGTAAGTTCTACCCATAAGGCGCGGTTGTCGGGTCCCCCGCAACCACCTTTTGTACAAGTCTTGCCGGCAAGGCATATGATCCTTTGTACAAAGCCAGGCGCAGACCCTGTGCATAGTTGAATAAAGTTAAGAGTTTTACAATTCTTGTCGATTTTCATGTCATTTTATATGCATGCTTATCTGAGATATTGTAGTACACCTACTTCCGGTAAGCACTAATGAACCGCCAAGGTTCCATATCTCTATTTTCTCTTCTTTCGTTTTCTCAAAGGACAGAAGGTTCCCTCGCGTGCACGTTTGCCGGGGGGGAATGATGGTATGGATACCGACATGCGACGTTCAAGTTGACATCTTGCAATAAGGAGTACAGCAACGAAAAGCTAAGTTGCAAAACTTCTAAACAAAAATTTTTATTGTAGAGTTATTTTCCTTGAACGATTTCGGCTTTTGTATGGAAAACCTGCACGCGAAGGAACCTTGTCGAGATTGGTTGCGCCCTTACTTTGTTTCGAGTCCGCTCAACAGTTTAAGTGGCTGCACTAAAAGCATCAAGGTATCTTGCCGGCAGCGACACCTCCAGCA
Source organism: Elymus sibiricus (assembly GCA_039707655.1). Classification (NCBI taxonomy): domain Eukaryota; kingdom Viridiplantae; phylum Streptophyta; class Magnoliopsida; order Poales; family Poaceae; genus Elymus; species Elymus sibiricus. The sequence goes on from CM077664.1 coordinate 164,378,856, forward strand.
GGCTGCTAAGGATCCGTTCCTCAAAGCGCTCGCGGCAAGGGTGCGCGCACCGGCAGGTTACCAATAAGCGTAGGGCAAAGACCATACAGAAAGAAATCAGACAAGGGAAATATCATACATTCATCCAAAACATAGCAAGTTATATTACATCGACGGTCGCTGCAATTCTAAACTTAAGATAAAATTGTCTTTTACATGGAATGGTGGCGACAAAATGAAGCGAAGCGGCTAGTCCCTGCGTTGGCCTTCAACCCGCTTGACGTGGTTCACTCGGTCGACGATGGGCGCGACAAGCTCTTCGAGTGCCTTGAGGTCTACATCCTTTGGCAAGATAGCAAGAACGTTGGTGAGGTTGATGCCAGGGTTCTTGTGCACCACTTTGACGAGCACCTTGCGGAGGACGGCCCGGCAGAGCTTGCGGGATTCGTTGGCAAGCTGGGTCTCTCGATTAGACTGGAGCAGCTTGAGAGCATCAACGACACCCTCGAAGAACATGGTCAACTTGGCGCTCGAAGACACCCTCTCGTCGGAAGAGTAGCTGAAGTTATCCAAGCCCATGGTGGACAGTTCCGCGGAAGCTTTTCCGCGACGTCGACTAGGCGCTCAGTCCAGATCTTCACGCCTCTCTCAAAGTCATTATAAGTGGCGGCAGCGCTGTTGAGCAGGCTCTTCTCGCTCTGGAGGTCTTTGATCAAAGCCCTCTCGCGAGCCTTGCCGTTCTCAAGGGACTCCTCCAGCGTCGCCAGCTTCAGTTTCAAATCAGCAATGGATTCATTGGCTGAGGAGAGCTCCTTGATCTTGTCGGACATGGCGGCTTGCATCTCCGCTAGGCTGAAGAGAGTCTTCTCTCTGTCGGCTTTGAGCGTTGAGATCTCCTTGCCATGGCCTTCAAGATCCGCTTCCAGCCTATTCACTTGATCGCCCAACTCGTTCTTGGTGGCCTCTGCAGCTTCGGCAGCATCGATGGCTTCCTTTAACTTGCCGGCGTGGTCCACGGCCAGGGCCTCGAGTGTTTCCTTGTGCCTCTGCTCCAGCTCCTGGGTTCGCTGCGCGACAAGCTTCTCGATCTCTTCATCCTTGCTGCGGAGCTTGACGGCGAGTGCCTCCTCGCGAGCGGCAAGGTCCTCTTTGTGAGCATCGAGCCCGACGCGGCGTTTCGTCAGGCGAGCTTCCTCTGCAGTAGCCTGCTGCGCGACCTCCTCCTGTGCCCTCTCGACGTCGGATTGCTTTAGGAGGAGCTTGTTCCAACTTTGGTTCAACTGCTCCCGGCCAGCCGTCAGCTCCTGGAAGGCCTCGGCATACCAGACTTGCGTCTCCTCGACACGCTTCTAGAAGTCTGCTTCCGCTGCTTCAACAACTGCCGCCCTGGAGTCCAACCTCTCCTTTCGGATGCGGTGAAGCGCCTGGAGCTTTTGGAAGTTGTCGCTCATGGCTTGGAGGAGCTGTTCTTCCATGGACCCGCTGCTGCTGGCACGTGGCTCGTTGCTGATCTTGAGCCCAGCGGCGGCGATGACATCTTCATCAAATATTTCTACTTCGGTTGACGCCCCAGTGCTTGCCGTCCCTGGTATGCTGACGAACAGGTTGTCGCCAACCTTAAGGTATCTGCTTGACGGGGGGACGTCGGATGTTGATGGCCGATCCTCGACAACCGCCTCACCGGCGACTGGGGGCTCCACGACCGCTGTAGCGCCAGGCACTCCTGCGGCAGGAATGCCGTCAGTGTGGTCGCTGGACTCCTTGCCGGCCCCCTCAGCAGATCCCTTGGCGGTTTCTTCCTGTGCGGACTTGGCGGCCTCGGCAGCTGCGATCCTGTCGGCTTCGGCGGCAGCGTCCTTGGCGGTCTCTTCGATGGCAATATCAACATCCATTTGTTCCACCGAAGGGAGATCTGAAGACCAGAAAAGGAAACAAGATGAGATCAAGGATGAAGTTCAAGGAGACAAAAATAAAGAAAGAATAACAAGTGCACCAAGGCAAGTAGTTTACCTGTGCCGAGCTGTTGAGAGGTGACCTCTCCTTTCTCGGCAACATTGGTTGCCGATGTAGGATTGCCAGTGCCCGTGCTTGCCGGCTCCTCTTCAACACGAATGGGCTCGCCAATGAAGGCCCTTGCCGAAGGTTCATCTCTGAGCGGCGTGGTTGATGGAGGCAGCACGACAGGGGCGGCCTCCAGTGGCTCTCCTTGTTGCCGTTCTTCTCCTATAAGCCCGGTGATGTCAGTAGTGAAGATATTCTCCCCAACGCTCGCCAGCGGAAAATGAGTAATGGACTAACACTGGGGGCTGGGTTGGAGGCTGCGTTGAGGGCTGGGCTCCGGGCTGATGATGATGGGCCCCGGCGCACCTACGGTGCTTGCCGAAGGCTCATCACCCGTAGAAGACTTCGCCCTCTTCGCCATCCTTTGCGCCAACGTTTCCGTATCTCTACGGAGACAGGCCAAGGCAGAACAAATGAGTTAAAGTGAAACCAGGAATTCAGAAGCTAAAAGATGCGGCAAGGGCCCTTACTCTTCTCTTTTCGGACTAAAAGAGGAGATGTCAAAATCAACCTCCTCTGCAATGTCCGTGCGAGGGGGGAGAAGGGGTCCTGGGACGCTTGGCTGCCGCAGGAGCAGTAGGTCGATGCGATCTTGCTGCTCCAGCCGTCGGTGCCGTCGTATGGGATGCCCCCGCCGTACCCGTTGTTGCCGCGGTCGAGCGTGTCGTGCGTTGCACGGGCTGCTGTTGGGCTTCTTGCCGGTGGCCCCCTTGCTGGAACCCTCGCTGCTCGAGGGAGGTTGACATGTTGGGATGCCAGAGACGGCCTTTCGAAGAACCCGTTTCTTCTTCTCCGGAGCTGGGGGCTCCTCGTGCGGCTGCTCCTCGGCCGTGTCTTCGACAGGAGAGCTCCCGGCAACCATGCCACTCTGTTCCCCGGCAACCTCACCTCCCTCGGCAAGGGTCTCCTCTAGCGTTATTCCTTCTTCACCAATTTCCTCTTCCGCAAAGCCAAAGTTGCCGGCCTTCGCGGCAAGATTCGCCTCTTCTGCCCTGCTAGCGATGTAAGCCACTTCTTCATCAGTGGTGAGGCGGATGAAGGTTGGCTCTTCCCGAATGGTTTTCTCCGACAAGCTGTCAAAGAACTCCTGTGCGCGCTCTGAGGATGGCTCTTCCCAATTTCCATCAAGGCCGTGGGCATTACACACCGGCATCATGGCGATGATTGAGCTCAAGGCAGAGTTGTTGCACAGGGGAACTACGCCAGCCGACAGCTTAAACTTCCCGTCAGGCTTGAACAGTTTGTGGCAGAGGGCTGTGTGCTGCAAGACCGTCAAGTTGTTGTTCAGACCAGGGCACAGCCTCATGATATCTGCTGCATTCTTGAAATCCTAGGCTGGTCTCCCTTTATTCTGTAGGGGGGCAATGCGGCGGCAGAGGAAATCGGCGCCGACCATTTCTATCGTGAGCCCGGCAACCTTGAGACGGTGGATCCTGGTAACTGCGATTGCAAGCTTCTCATCCTAAGGATCGAGGCCGGTCCAGTCCTTGCCGCGGACCACTTTCGTTTGCCGGGGCATACAGAACGGCTGAGGATCTTTCTCCTTAATCCAGCACCACTGATCCTGCCATTCATCCCACTTCTTGCGGTAGAGACCGCCTGGGTATGTCTCCTTATTCCATGTCCTTGGAATCCAAGTGATAGAACCAGAAAGGGCGTCTCCCATCTCGATACGGGGAATGAAGTAATGGCGGAAGAGGGCTGTGCTGAGTGCTACTCCGGCGAAATTTTTGCAAAGATGAGCGAAGACTGACATGCATGTAACGGCATTCGGCGTGAAATCCAAGAGGCGAAAGCCGTATGTGTACATGATGTCGATGAAGAAATCGGAAAACGGAGGGTAGAGCCCGCAATAAAAGTAAGCGGCGAAGAAAGGGAATTTATCTAGGCCGCCCTTGGCGGAAGCTGGAAGCACGCGAGTCCTAGGGTGAGCCTTCGTCTCCTTCCAACACATGCACATGTACCGCTCAACCAGGGTGCGCATGTCGAGCGTCGGGGCGAAGACGGCGTGCTCCTTCCGCATCTCCACCAGATCGATCTTCTCCGCCTCTGCGTCCGAATCGATGGCTATCACCGCTTCGCCCTTGCTTGCCTTGGGCGGCATGGTGACTGTGGAAGCGGAGGCCGAGGATGATGAGAGCGTGGGGGTGGTGGATGGATGGGAGAGGCTCTGTTCCAGGCTCGAGGAAGAAGGCGACAGCGGTTTCCGGATTGGGAGAGACGGGAGGTAAATGGGCAGCGCTTCTGCGGATTCCTTTTTATGGGGAAGGCGCGAGGCTGGCTCTTTACTGACCGATGTGAAAGCATTTTTACAAGCGCACTGTTGCGGTCATTCCGCGCACGTATCCCACGTCCCGCATTTACTACGCGTCGTGGGGGAGCGCAGTAAATAAGATGGTTATTACAGTTAACTCCTGCCACACGTGCCCGTGCACTGTTTGGGCCTAGCCCAACAACACCTCGCACCCGTGTATGGCCTAGGCCCGGGGGCTCCTGTCGGTGTACTAAAGTTTGGGTCTTTTTGTACCCCATACTTGTGCACGGACGGTTGTAGCCATACCAGCGGCAAGGCCTGCCGGGGGACAACTGGAAACATACATCAAGGATATCAAGAAGGCGTTCAAGCCGATGATCAAAAGACAGAAGACTGAAGGCTGGGCTCCCGACAAGATACTTGCCGGGAGGACTCGCGAAGGCCCGGCGAGGCTTCGCACCCGGCAAGATCTCGCACCCGGCAAGATCCCTCCGTACTGCCACCGCTCCAACGCAGCGACCAGTCCGTCGTTTAGGGCTTGTCCTCCTGGTTGCGTGTCATGGCACTGACCGCGGATGGGCTTAAGCAGTGCTGATGGGACGGGTCCTTTTTCCGTCCACAAGAAAGTTAGGGACACCTAAGGGAGGCATTTAATGCGTTTGTCCTAATCCGTCAGTGGTAATCATGTAACACTATAGCAACTTTACACCTCTTGTACTCCCGTCTGCCACTGTTGGTGACCCCTTGGACGTATAAAAGGAGGCCCAAGGCGGAGCTACAGAGGGAGAGGACCTTCTGGCCCATTCTGCATGCGTAGCTGCTTCTTGAACGTACTATTCATCACAAGCGCTCCGTGTACTTGAGCTGAAGAACATCCACAATAAACAACAGCAGGAGTAGGGTTTTACGCTTCTTAGTGGCCCGAACCTGGGTAAAGATCCTTGCGTTGGTCGTTGGATCCGCTCTTTGTGCAAATCTTTTCCCCCGCCGAACCGTAAAGGGATCCCCTCGATCCCATAGGTGTCATATGCCGACAGTGGGGGTTGAAAAAGCTGAAGCGCATTAAAAAGTATGAACCAATTGCTTGGCTAAAACCGGGGTTGTTCATGATAAATATTTTGTGTTAAGAAGATGGAGCATGACAGGATCATATGATTTTGTAGGGATAACTTTCTTTAGCATTTTTATTCTGAAAGGCATGATTGTTTGTTGGTATGCCTGAGTATTGATGTCTTTATATCAAATTATAGACTATTGTTTTGAATCACTCATGTCTTAATATTCATGCCATGATTAGATTATATGATCAAGATTATGCTAGGTAGCGTTCCACATCAAAAATTATCTTTTTATCATTTACCTACTCGAGGACGGGTAGGAATTAAGCTTGGGGATGCTGATACGTCTCCATCATATCTATAATTCTTGATTGTTTCATGCCAATATTCTACAACTTTCACATATTTTTGGTAACATTTTATGTTATTTTTGGGACTAACATATTTATCCCGTGCCGAGTGACAGTTCCTATTTTCTGCTTGTTTTTCGTTTCGCAGAAAATCCATATCAAACAAAGTTCAAACGCAATAAAATTTTGCGGAGAATTATTTTGGAATATATGTGATTTTTGGGAGGTGGAATCAACGCAAACGGAGGCCCACAGCCTCCACAAGCCACCTTGGCGCGGGCCCCCCTGGCCGCGCGGTGGTGCCTCGTGGGCACACCGTAAGTCAGTTGGGGCTCTTCTTCGGCTGCAAGGAAGCTTATATCAAGAAAAAAATCGTGTTAAAATTTCAGCGCAATCAGAGTTACGAATCTCCGGATATTTAAGAAACGGTGAAAGGCCAGAAAAGGGGGATGCGAAACAGAAGAGAAACAGAGAGAGAGATCCAATCTCGGAGGGGCTCCTCCCCTCCGGGAGCCATGGCGGCCATGGACCAGAGGGGAAACTCTCCTCCCATATAGGGGGAGACCGAGCAAGAAGAAGAAGGAGGGGGGCTCTCTCCCCCTCTCTCCCGGTGGCGCCGGAACGCGGTCGGGGCAACCATCGTGACGGCGATCTACACCAACAACTTCGCCGCCGTCAACTCCAACTCTCTCCCTCTCTATGCAGTGGTGTAACCTCTCAATTCCTTCTGTAATTATCTACTTAAACATGGTGCTTAATGCTACATATTATTATCCAATGATATGTGGCAATCCTATGATGTTTGAGTAGATTCGTTTTGTCCTATGGGTTGATTGATGATCGTGATTGGTATGAGTTGTATGTTTTATTTTGGTGCTGTCCTATGGTGCCCTCCGTGTCGTGCAAGCATGAGGGATTCCCACTATAGGGTTTGCAATACATTCATAATTCTCTTATAGTGGGCGGCTAGAGTGACAGAAGCTTACACCCGAGTAAGGGGGTTGTTGCGTATGGGAGTAAAGAGGACTTGATACTTAATGCTCTGGTTGGGTTTTACCTTAATGATCTTTGGTAGTTGCGGATGCTTGCTAGAGTTCCAATCATAAGTGCATATGATCCAAGTATGGAAAGTATGTTAGCTCATGCCTCTCCCTCATATAAAATTGCAATAATGATTACCGGTCTAGTTATCGATTGCCTAGGGACAAATCCTTCTCTTGTGTTACAAAAGCTTTCTACTAAACAACTAACTTTTATTATCTTGCAATTTACTCGTAGTTTTATTCTTGCAAAGTACTTCTAGTTTCATACTTGTTCTAGGTAAAGCAAACGTCAAGTGTGCGTAGAGTTGTATCGGTGGTCGATAGAACTTGAAGGGAATATTAATTCTACTTTTAACTCCTCATTGGGTTCGACACTCTTATTTATCGAAAAAGCTACAATTGATCCCCTATACTTGTGGGTTATCAGCTTTCGCTGGCCTATTAATGCACATACAAGAATTTTTAAATCATATAATGCACTATGTACGTTTGGTCTTGTCACTAATAAGTACTACTATTTGTACCCATTGAGTAACTGGTACTACTTGTTGAATGTTGCGTAGCCGTGGATGTCTAAGCTAAATTTGAAACACGGTCATGATCAAACAAGATGTTACCATTGGGCTCCACCACTCCACCAGCCAGAATCACCTGGGCCTATTTGATTTGCAGGATCCTCAAAACGCAGGAATCGCAAAAATATAGGATTGTTCTCTTTGGTTAAGAATGGATTGGATTGTAGTATAGGATTAGGAGTGTGTGTTTGATGTCATAGGAAAGACAGATGAATTTTTAAAATACGTTGGAGTAGATGCAGGATTTCCTATTATTAAATGTAGCACAATAGCTTCGTCCGTCCAGCTTACTGCGGGAAAGGTGATTTCTGGAAGAAGACGATGGAGAAGCGGATTCAGTGAAGAGTGAAATGATGGTTGCTTCGTCCGTGCTTTGTGATTTGACGCCTCATTGCTTTGTTATTTGACACCTCATTGCTTTGTGATTTGTGATAGAAGGGAGTAGACTCTTTGCTCTATGCATGTGTCCATGCAAGGGAGAAAGAGGTTGCATTTTTTTATTCCTTCAATCAATTTGGCATCGGCGCACCAGGGAGCTTCGGTTCCCTCTTTTTTGGCTTCGGCAGCACCCTACACAATGGTTCCCATTGATGCCAAAAGCTATTTTACCATTTGGCTACACATTGTGGATGCCCTTAAGCGTACCACTTGGTATTGCTTCTTGGTGTGATCTATACAAATCTCAATTATATTGATGTAAAAAAAGATATCCAGATTAGTAAAAAGGAGGTGCTTTCGCCGCGTGGAAGGCGGGGGAGGTTGGCCTGACGGTTTGCTAACATGCGGTCCCATGTGTCAGTGATGTACCAAGCTGATCCGCGTCCCACATGAGGTAGAACAACGGCAGAAGCAACACGTGGTTTACTTCAAGAAGATGAGGGATAAGCGGATTCAGCGAAGAGTGAAATGATGGTTGCTTCATCCCTCCAACTTATACTGCGGGAAAAGGTGAAGCTTTGTGATTTGACGCCTCATTGCTCATTACTACTGCGGCGCCATGACTGGGGTGCGTCCCCCTGCTGCTCTGCACTGTTATTTGGTGCATGGCACGTGGACCCGGATGCTGGATGTCCCACAAGTCGGCGAAAGGGAGTACAACATTTATGGAAGTGAGCGCTCCACTCTTATGATGGAGGACTAAAAGACACGGCAGCCTAGTGACCTGTAACTTGTACTATACTACTGTAGTATGTGGTAGTATTGTACCACTTGGTTTTGCTGTTTTGCGCGATCCATCGATACAAACCCGATTAAACAAGCGAAGGCGGGTCTTTTCCCACGCAGTAGGCAGGGTAGTTTGGCATAGTCGGTTTGACAGAGAGACCGAGAGAAAGAGATGAAATGCTTGAATGTGTAGTGGGCCCTTTTTTTGGTGTGTGTGTGTGTGTAGTCGGACCTTTCAGATGACTAGATGATACTAGCCATACATTTCAACACAATTTTAATGTATGCAACATGAATAATTAAAGTAACAATATGAGATATAAAACTAAAAATACATATGATTTATTGTGTTAGAGTATAGTAGTACTGTATTGCATAGTTGTTAGATGTAACATGCGAGAACGTGTAGGGACGTACTTTTGGAGGGCCTACAGAGAGAAATTGGGCATAAAGTGGATTCAAATATTTGTATTCATCATCATAGCATTTCTAACTCATATATAGAGTTTGTAGGATAGACGTGAATTCTTGTTCGCTCTTACGAAACCAGTAGAACAATATTGGGGTGGCGTGCGCCAATTAAGGCGTGGGAGGTTGGCCTAGTCGGCTCCATGGAGAGAGCGAGAGAAGAGATAAATACACTGGCAGTCCTTGTATTTGAAGCAAAAGCATAATACGGTCACCGGACTTCAGAATACGATCATTACGGTCACTGTATATGTTTTGCGGTGATTATACGGTCACTCGCTCACCGTTCAGCATCGTATTGCACTCTGTTGACCGGCCAAATAGTCTACGTGGCATGATGTTGACTGGTTAAATTGGCCACATTCCTTGTGGGTCCCACCTGTTAGTTGGGAGAGGAAAGAGATAAGATAAACAGAAATTTATGCAGGTGCGACAAGACTCCAACCCTTGCGCGCGAACCACCTGGCTGTGTATGTGTGTGTGAGGGCCTGATGTGTGTGCATGCACATGTAGGTTGAGCACTTGAGCGTGAGCGTGTGTGTTGGTCGTGTGGTGTGTGCATGCATGTGTGCGTGCGTGCGTGTGAGTGTTGAGTGCATGCGTGTCTGCATGTGTGTGCATTCATGCATGCGTGTGTGCGTGTGAGTGTTGCATGCATGCAGTTCGTGTGCATGCGTGCGTGTGTCTATAATCACCACACTAGATCCTGTGTATTAAAAGAACCGGCTCAACATACCAATACAAGGCCACCTTGTCCGCTGTGGTTAGCGCGCCCTGGTGTGAACCCGAGGTCACCACTTCGTATCCCATCTACTAGTAATACCCACCATGCAATATTTTATTTTCGTTTCTTTTCATTCTTATACCTGCTGACAGGTGGGCCCTATGGTAGTGAGATAATGTGCGCTCATGATGCAACACTAGATGTGCCACGTGGACTGTTTTAACTGGTCAACTAATCGTGTCTTTAACAAATACAGAGCTCTACGGTGAGCCTATGACTGTATAACAACCACAAAATGTATATGGTGACCGTAATGAGTGTATTCTGAAGTCTAGTGAACGTATCGTGCTTTCTCTTCAAATACAGTGATCGTCGGTGTATATCTCGCGAGAGAAAGATGGAACATGCGTGAATGTGATGGGGTGTACTTTTAGAGGGCCTAGAGAAAGTTTGTGTGTGTACGTGAAAGGGCGTAGAGAGAGGGGGGGATGGAGAGAGAGAGAGAGAGATGCTCTTCATTTCTCTTTATTATGACTAACTTTATAGTATAAAAATATAAACATTCACAATGCGGAATAAATATCATTGGATGCACCATGCAATTAACTTTCATACTCCATATAACTTTGTAATATTGTATAGATGTAGATTTTCTAAAATAAAATTTTGGCCACTGATGACCCACAAGTATAGGGGATCAATCGTAGTCCTTTCGATAAGTAAGAGTGTCGAACCCAACGAGGAGCAGAAGGAAATGACAAGCAGTTTTCAGCAAGGTATTATTTGCAAGTACTGAAAGTAGCGGTAACAGATAGTTTTGATAGCAAGATAATTCGTAACAAGTAACAAGTATAATAAAGTGGAGTAAGGTGGCCCAATCCTTTTTATAGCAAAGGACAAGCCAGAATGAACTCTTATAATAAGCAAAGTGTTCTCGAGGACACATGGGAATTTCATCTAGTCACTTTCATCATGTTTGTTTGATTCGCATTCGCTACTTTGATAATTTGATATGTGGGTGGACCGGTGCTTGGGTGCTATTCTTACTTGAACAAGCCTCCCACATATGATTACTCCCTCTCGGAAGCATCCGTAACTACGAAAGAAGAATTAAGATAAATCTAACCATAGCAAGAAACATATGGATCCAAATTAGCCCCTTACGGAATAGCGCATAAACTAGGGTTTAAGCTTCTATCACTCGAGCAACCCATCATCTAATTACTACTCCACAATGCCTTCCCTTAGGCCCAAAGATGGTGAAGTGTCATGTAGTCGACGTTCACACGACACCACTAAAGGAAGCACAACATACATAGCATCAAAATATCGAATGAATACCAAATTCACATGATTACTTATGACAAGACTTCTCCCATGTCCTCAAGAACAAAAGTAACTACTCACAAATCATATTCATGTTCAAGATCAGAGGGGTATTGAATAGCATTAAGGATCTGAACATATAATCTTCCACCAAGTAAACCAACTAGCATCAACTACATGATGTAATACACACTACTAGCAACCCACAGGTGCCAATCTGAGGTTTTGAAACAAAGATTGAATACAAGAGATGAACTTGGGTTTGAGATGAGATGGTTCTGGTGAAGATGTTGATGAAGATTGGTCCTCCCACGATGAGAGGATCGTTGGTGATGTCGATGGCTTCGATTTCCCCCTCCCGGAGGGAAGTATCCCCGGCGGAATTGCTCCGCCGAAGAGCAAAATAGCTCCTGCCCAGGTTCCGCCTCGAGACGGCGGCACTTCGTCCCGAAAGTCTTCTCTTGATTTTTTTTCTAGGGAAAATGGCTTCATAGAGTAGAAGGAGGGGGCCAGAGGCCTGCCAGGGGCCCCACAAGCCAGGGGGCGCACCCAGGGGCGTAGGGCGCGCCCCCAGGCTTGTGGCTTCCTGGTGGGCCCCCTTCTGTTGATTCTTTCGCCAGTATTTTTTATATATTCCAAAATAATTCTCCGTAAATTTTCAGGTCATTTGGAGTTGTGCAGAATAGGTATCTCTATTTCACCCCTTTCAGGTCCACAATCCAGCTGCCGGCATTCTCCCTCTTCATGTAAATCTTGCAAAATAAGATAGAAAAGGCATAAGAATTGTACCATAAAGTGAAATAATGATCAAAAACATAATAATTATTAGTAGGAAATCATGATGCAAATTGGACGTATCAACTCCCCCAAGCTTAGACCTCGCTTGTCCTCAAGCGAAAGCCGAAATCAATAATCATGACCACATGTTTAGAGAGAGAGAGGCGTCGATAAAAATAAAATACGGACATGGAGCATCATGATCTTTATTATAACAACAATATATCATCATAAAACTTCTCATGGAAAAGTGACAATTCATCCACAAGTTAAAGTATGAACCATAAACCAAATTGAAAAGTAACAAACTATGATCTCAGTCACCGAAGCAATTGCAATTCATCATATTATCAGAAAGAGTTTATGTAAGAGCTTTGTTTATCAAGTTCACATACTCAACTATCATTTAGTCTTCTATGATTGCTGACACTCACGGCATACTTATGGAGCAAAAGTTTCTATCGAACACATAGAAAGATAGGGGCTTATAATTTCGCCTCCCAACGTATTTACCTCAAGGGTAATGTCAACAATAATAACTCATGATCACTTACATCCAACTGGATATATATGCCTGGATCAATCCCCACCACATGATGCTTGCCAAGAGAGAAAATAAAAACGGAATAGAGAAGAATACTATTGATTCTTGCATGAAAGTAAATACATAAAGTAAAAGATAGGCCCTTCGCAGAGGGAAGCAGAGGTTGTCATGCACTTTTTGTTTTTGGATGTGCAAGCTCTTAATGTAAAGGAACGTCACTTTATATTGCCCCTTGTGATGGCGACCTTTATTATGCAGTCTGTCGCTTTGATTGCTCCGCCATCACAAGATCGTACAAAGCTTATTTTCCCTTACAATAAAAGTTCATACATGTTTAGGAGCAATTTTTATTGCTTTGCACCGATGACAACTTACTTGAAGGATCTTATTCAATCCATAGGTAGATATAGTGGACTCTCATGGCATGAAACTGGGTTTAAGGGGTTTTGGATGCACAAGTAGTATCTCTACTTAGTACAGAATTTTGGCTAGCAAAAGATAGGGGGCAAGCACCACATGTTAGAGGATCCAAAACAATATAACTTCTATGTGGATATAAGCAAACATAACCCATTACATTGTCTTCCTTGTCCAATGTCAACTAATTGACATAGAATATTTAATGGGGGCTCACAATCATAAAAGATGTCCAAGATAGTGTATTTATATGTGAGACCTCTCTTTCTTTATTACTTTTTCATGAATTGCAACAATGACCAATGCTATGTTTGTCAACTTCCAACAAGTTTTATCAATTATACTTCTTTTATGTGAAGTCATCACTCCCCATGGGATTAGCATATGATCTTATTTTATTCTTTCTTTATATCTAAGATTGGATCATGAAAAGCAAAATACTCAACTCGAACTACTCTTTATTATATAACTTTCACACATGATTACATAGATATATAGATCACAAAGCAAGCACTCGAAACTAAATTATACTAAAACTTTATTCTTCTAAATCACAAAATAACTAAGGATTGAACTAAGATAGATAATGATGATGAAAAAGTGATGGTGATACGATACCGGGGCACCTCCCCCCAGCTTGGCACAAGCCAAGGGTGGTGCCCATACCCAGGTGCTCAAATCTCCTTCTTGGGTGATGGTGGTGATGAAGTGATGGGCTTGTCCTTCAGCCTCAGCAAGTACTCCAAATTACTATTGATCCTTCGAAGAGCATGATTTTGTTCCTCCAACATAATAAATTCCTGAGTGAGCAACATATTCTGGGCACAAATTGCTTCAACAGCCCTTAATGCATTAATTTAAGATAAAGAAAGGGTATGCTGAAGAGTTTGCAATATATCTCCCTTTTCTATAGGTTCCTTCTTGTGCATGGCTTGATATTCTCCTCCTTGAATTTGGTCCCCCATGAGCTTTCTGGGTTCCTCCCCCATGGCAGTATCCTCCTCTCCGGACGACCACCCATAATATACTTCGCTGAAAGGACGTTTGCCGGGCAAAGGTTGAACAATACGGTGCTTGGTGCAGAGTCTTCGGGGAGCCATGGCGATCTAGATCTGTCAGAAAAATAGCCTGAAACAAGAACAGAGGAGAAACTTGTGATACGGTGGTCAAAACACCCGTGAGTATATATAATGAATTTTTCCCTTGTAAAACAAGTAATATGAAAGAAAAACAGAGTCGGGAAAGTCTACAAGGGAGCCACAAGCCTGGTAGGCGCGCCCTGGGGGGTAGGGCGCGCCCCCCGGGCTTGTCGCCTCCTCGTGCACTTTTCTGACTGTTTTTTATTTTCCTAAATTTTTATATATACCAAAATGGACAGAAAGTACTTTTATGGAAGTTTTGGAGTCGGTTTACTTACTGTACCACATACCTACTCCTTTCAGGCTTCTGGAGCGTTCCGGAAGGTTTCCTCTACGTGCTCTTCCGGTGTCATTGTTTGAATAATATTGGTTTCAACATTAATGGGTGTACCTGATATATAATGTTTAATTCTTTGCCCATTAACCACCCTCAGGTTATTGCCTTCGGAGTTGTTTATTTTAATGGCTCTGGAGCGATAAACTTCTTTGATGATATACGGTCCTTCCCATTTAGAAAGAAGTTTTCCTGCAAAAAATCTTAAACGAGAATTGTATAATAGAACATGATCACCTACCTTGAATTCTTGTTTTTGAATTCTCTTATCATGCCATCTTTTAACTTTTTCTTTAAACAACTTGGCATTTTCATAAGCTTGGGTTCTCCATTCATCTAAAGAACTAATATCAAATAACCTCTTTTCACCGGCAAGTTTGAAATCATAGTTAAGTTCTTTAATTGCCCAATATGCTTTATGTTCTAACTCAAGAGGTAAATGACATGCTTTCCCATAAACCATTTTATATGGAGACATACCCATAGTATTTTTATGAGCAGTTCTGTAAGCCCATAATGCATCATCAAGTTTCTTAGACCAATTCTTTCTGGATCTATTAACGGTCTTTTGCAAAATTAATTTTATTTCTCTATTAGTTCATTCAACTTGACCACTAGACTAAGGATGATAAGGAGATGCAATTATATGGTTAACATCATATTTAGCAAGCAATTTACGAAAAGCACCATGAATAAAATGTGAACCACCATCAGTCATTAAATATCTAGGTACTCCAAACCTCGGGATTATAACTTCTTTAAGCATTTTAATGGAGGTGTTATGATCAGCACTACTAGTTGGAATAGCTTCTACCCACTTAGTAACGTAATCAACAACAACTAGAATATGAGTATATCCATTGGATTTAGGAAAAGGTCCCACATAATCAAAACCCCAAACATCAAATGGTTCAATAACAAGTGAATAATTCATAGGCATTTCCTGACGTCTACCAACATTACCAATTCTTTGACATTCATCACAAGAAAGGACAAACTTATGTGCATCTTTGAAAAGAGTAGGCCAATAAAAACTAGATTGTAATACCTTGTGTGCAGTTCTGTCTCCCACATGGTGTCCTCCATATGCCTCGGAATGACACTTACGTAGGATTTGTTCCTGTTCATGCTCAGGTACACAACGTCTAATAATACCATCTACTCCTTCTTTATGTAAGTGTGGGTCATCCCAAAAGTAATGTCTTAAATCAAAGAAGAACTTTTTCTTTTGTTGGTATGTGAAATTAGGTGGTATATATTTAGCAACAATGTAATTAGCATAGTCTGCATACCAAGGAGTATTACGAGAAGCATTTATCACAGCTAACTATTCATCAGGAAAATCATCATTAATAGGAAGTGGGTCATCAAGAACATTTTCCATTCTAGACAAATTATCAGCTACGGGATTCTCAGCTCCCTTTCTATCAACAATATGCAAATCAATTTCTTGTAGCAAAAGAACCCACCTAATAAGTCTAGGTTTAGCATCTTTCTTTTCCATAAGATATTTAATAGCAGCATGATTAGTGTGAATAGTAACTTTGGAATCAACAATGTAAGATCTGAATTTATCACATGCAAACACAACTGCTAAAAATTATTTCTCAGTAGTAGCATAATTTCTTTGAGCACTGTCTAGAGTTTTACTAGCATAATGGATAACATTTAATTTCTTATCAACTCTTTGTCCTAGAACAGCACCTACAGCATAATCACTAGCATCACACATAATTTCAAAGGGTAGGTTCCAATCAGGTGGTTGAACATTAGGTGCAGAAATTAAGGCTATCTTAAGTACTTCAAAGGCTTCTACACAATCGTCATCAAAAACAAATGGAACATCTTTTTGCAAGAGATTAGTAAGAGGCCTAGAAATTTTAGAGAAGTCTTTTATAAACCTTCTATAAAAACCAGCATGACCGAGGAAACTTCTTATACCTTTCATATCTTTAGGACACGACATTTTCCACTTTAGCTTTATCAACTTCAATACCTCTTTCAGAAATTTTATGCCCAAGAACTATACCTTCATTCACCATAAAGTGGCACTTCTCCCAAATCAAGACAAGATTAGTTTCTTCACATCTCACATCCTTCATTCTAGGATTCAACCTTCTTTGATGATCAACAATGGGTTTAGCGTCTGGCTCCATATGAATTTTGTGCTGACAGGTGGGACTAATGCCCTTAAGATCATCGAGAGTATATCCAATAGCAGCACGGTGCTTCTTCAGAGTTTTAAGTAATCTCTTTTCTTCATGCTCTGAAAGGTTAGCACTAATAATAACAGGATATATCTTCTTTTCATCAAGATAAGCATACTTAAGTGTATCAGGTAATTGCTTTAATTCAAACACAACATCACCCTTAGGTGGAGGTGGATCTCCCAAGGTTTCAACAGGCAAATTATGTTTAAGGATAGGTGCTTATTTAAAGAACAGCTCATCTATTTCATTTCTTTCATTCATATTCATATCATTCTCATGGTCTAGCAAATATTGTTCTAAAGGATCAGTAGGAGGCACAACAATAGAAGCAAGACCAATAATTTCATCCTTATTAGGTAATTCTTTATCATGAGGTTGTCTACGAAAATTCAAGAAATTAAACTCATGAGACATCTCACCAAAATTAACACTGGCAATTTCTTTATTGCAATCAATCTTGGCATTAACTGTATTCAAGAACGGTCTACCAAATATAATGGGACAAAAATCATCTTGTGGTGATCCAAGAACAAGAAAATCAGTAGGATATTTGATCTTACCACACAAGACTTCAACATCTCTAACAATCCCAAGTGGTGAAATAGTATCTCTATTTGCAAGCTTAATAGTAACATCAATATCTTCAATCTCAATAGGTGCAATATCATTCATGACTTCTTGATAGAGAGTAAACGGAATAGCACTCACACAAGCACCAAGGTTAATAGTAGAAGAAGTATCGAGCATGGATTGATCATTATGAGAAAGTCGAGCATAAAAGTTTTGAAGAATTATTTCTCTTGAGAGCTCATGAATGGGGCATGTGTGCAACATATACTTAAGCCTCCCCCATGCTTAAGTGATACTTTCTCCTTCACGAGGCCAAAAATTATATATATAATTCCGATCACGATGAACCAAATGCATAGGATAAAATTTCTGGTGGAATTCCAGCTTCAAGCGGTTCCAGTCCCATGTTTCAGTATCATCACATAGCCTATACCATGTCAATGTTTTTCCCTCCAAAGATAAAGGGAATACTTTCTTCTTAACTCCATCTCCAGATAAACCTGCAAGCTTAAACAATCCACATATATCAAGTGCATATCAGGATGCACCGTTCCATCTCCTGCATAAGGATTAGCTAGCAGTTTCTCTACCATACCCGAAGGAATTTCATAATAAATATTTTCAGTAGGTTCAATAGGTTGAGGAGCAACTCTCAATGCTTCCGGTCGAGGTGAAGATACCCCGAACAAACCCCTCAAAGGATTACTTTCCATAGTGACAAGTGACAATAAATTTCAGCACGTAATATAAATGTTTCCTTACCAAATTTCACTCACTAAAGGCGCTTCACTCCCCGGCAACGGCGCCAGAAAAGAGTCTTGATGACCCACAAGTATAGGGGATCAATCGTAGTCCTTTCGATAAGTAAGAGTGTTGAACCCAACGAGGAGCAGAAGGAAATGACAAGCGGTTTTCAGCAAGGTATTCTCTGCAAGTATTGAAAGTAGCGGTAATAGATAGTTTTGATAGCAAGATAATTCGCAACAAGTAACAAGTATAATAAAGTGCAGCAAGGTGGCCCAATCCTTTTTATAGCAAAGGACAAGCCGGAACGAACTCTTATAATAAGCAAAGTGTTCTCGAGGACACATGGGAATTTCATCTAGTCACTTTCATCATGTTTGTTTGATTCGCGTTCGCTACTTTGATAATTTGATATGTGGGTGGACCAGTGCTTGGGTGCTATTCTTACTTGAACAAGCCTCCCACTTATGATTACCCCCTCTCGCAAGCATCCGCAACTACGAAAGAAGAGTTAAGATAAATCTAACCATAGCATGAAACATACGGATCCAAATCTGCCCCTTACGGAATAGCGCATAAACTAGGGTTTAAGCTTCTATCACTCTAGCAACCCATCATCTAATTACTACTCCACAATGCCTTCCCTAAGGCCCAAAGATGGTGCAGTGTCATGTAGTCGACGTTCACACGGCACTACTAAAGGAAGCACAACATACATAGCGTCAAAATATCGAACGAATACCAAATTCACATGATTACTTATGACAAGACTTCTCCCATGTCCTCAAGAACAAAAGTAACTACTCACAAATCATATTCATGTTCAAGATCAGAGGGGTATTGAATAGCATTAAGGATCTTGTCGGAAGTCGGGCTCCGGGGACCCAAAGGTTCGAACACTGGGGTGAGCTCGTTCTACCACTTCGTCTTCTACCATGGCTAAGCTACGGAAAGGCTATGGCGAGAGCACGCTAGCGATGAACGGGGCGAGGACTCAGCGATTTACCTAGGTTCGGGCCACCTTGCGGCGTAAGACCCTACTCCTGCTTGTGGTTGGGATTATTGTGGGTAAGAGAGTTCTCGCGTACAAGGTTGAAGATGGTGGAATCGATCCTCCTCTATGGTGGCTGCACTGCCCCTTTTATATCAGCCTTGGTCCTCTTCCCCCTGGAAACTTAGGCGGGAAGGGTTGCCACACTCGGCGATTTTAAAAGGGGACAGGCGCTCAAGGTGCTCCCAATGACCGCAGCTGCTTCCAACGAGTGGGGAGCCACTCGCATCTGGCCGGCTTCGCGCTCGACCGCCGACCTCGATGCCACCTCTGCCGTCCTCTTCCATCCCGCGCTCTTCGCGGGCCTGCTTCCTCCAATCTCCGATTTCTTCAACGCCATCCTCTCCCACTACCAAGTCCATGCGCTGCATCTCGAGCCGAACTCCGTCCTTCTCCTTTCCGCCTTTGCCTTTTTATGCGAGGCCTTCCTGGGCATGACACCCTCAGTGGTGCTCTTCCGCCACTTCTTCAGCCTGCGGTTGACCGCGGCTAACCAATGTTCCGGGTGCGTCTCATTCCGCATCACCGACGAAGCAGCGGGCGACGGTATCGACATGAGGCTTACCAAGGAGGTTGAGGGCTTCAGGCGACAATGGGTGTACGTGGACGCCGCCCAATACAGCCCCCTGCTGCAACTGCCCACGTCCCCGGCGGCGAGAAGCTCCGGGTGGGGGCGGGAAAGGCTCACGGACCCGAGGCTGGAATGGGTATGGAAGAGGTTGGCTGAGCTGAGGGCCGCGAAAGTGACGGTGGTCATGGTAGTGAGGGAGTTCCTTCGGCGCCGCATAGCTCCCCTCCAGCGACACTCACGCCCGATGTGGGCTTTCTCTGGCCCGGGGGACCCGATGCGGTTGAGCGCGGATGGCTTGCTGCTGGAGGCACTGAACGGGATGCTCCATGCCCTGACCGGCGAGGAGGCGAGTGAACCGCCCCTGGACGGGCTTCCCTTGTATCGCTACAAGAACAAGGAGGTGTTGGCCGGCTCAATGCCACGCTTCGACCGGTGGGGACCACTCCCAGAGGGCCTCGAGGGGCCCCGGGACAACTCCTTTTTGGTGGTCCCGGGTTCAGGCGGTCGCGGCAACGCTGGGGCCTCGACGGGCGCCGCGGAAGGCGGAGGTGGCCCGGTTCGGCAGACCCGCTGCCGATTCGTCTGCGAGCTTGAAGATGATGATGACGTCACCCCGCCTGAGGCCTCGGCCGCCGTGCCTAGCCAAGCGGAGGGCGTAGGAAGCCCCCATGCGGCAGCTGCAAAGCTCCGGAAGCGGTGGCGAGGGCGGACCCCGCGGCCCTCCCACGAGAGGGGCCGGTCACGAGAAGGGGCCCAAGAAGGCGACGGCGGCATTCCTCCGTGGCCGCTGAAGAAGAGGAGATGGTTTGCCAGGGACCAGTAAGTGCTCGGCCTCCCTTCTCCTATGCCCGGCGCGTTGCGTGCACCTGAGCCCTTGTTTCTCTCCTCTTTTTCAGGACCTCCTCGAGCAAGAAGAGGAAGAAGGAGGAGAGGTTCCCCGGCCTGGCGGGGGCTTCACCGCCGGTTGCCAGGGTCGGGGGGGCGTGAAGAGGGCGCCAACAGCCTCGACATCGAGGCAGGCCTCGCGAGGGCAAAGGGGCAGGGGGCCCCTCCTAAGTCACAGACGAACGCGGCGCGGGGTTCCCAAGAAGGTGGGCCTCAGGAGGCATCGTCAGGAGGCAGCTCTGCGGTCCCCAGGGCGCCAACTGCCAGGGTCGACGTGGCGGCGATAGAGGCGGAGACACCGGTTCTCCCGCCCGGCACCACCGGAGGTGGTGGCGTCGCGGGGGGGCGGCAGGACTTGCCTGCACATGGGGCTTCTTCCGGGGGGCCACCGAGCCCGCGGGGTGCGTCGCCACGGCGGAACGAAGAGGGGGCCCCCGCGAGCTCCCCGCTCCTGACCGGCGGCGCAGGGCCCCCGCGAGAGGGCGGCGTTGGGGCACACACTGGTTGGGCCCTGTAGCTTGTGAGTTGCAGCACCAGCTGGAAGCGGACCTCCGGGCGGAGGAGGCACGCATCATCGAGGAGCGCCAGTGCCTCGCGGAGAGGTGGCGCCAGCTTGATGTGGCCAGTAAACTGGGCCGCCGTCGAGACGACGCCGCATGGGAGAAGCGCGAGAAAGCCGTCCAGGACGCGAAGGAAATCTTCGAGAACGCCGTAAGGGAGGCCGACAGGCGGCGCGAGGCGGCGGAGGCCCGCGGGAAGGAGCTGCAGGACCAGAACGCCTTGCTGGAGCGACTACTCCAGGCACGAAGAGACGCCATCTCTGTCCTCGAAGAGGGGCTGGCGGCCCGCGAGGCGGACCTTGACGTCCGTGAGCGGGAGCTCGCGCGGTCGGCATCCGCGCAGGACTTGGAGCGCGAGCGGCTAGAGACGTTGGAGCGAGAGGTGTCCGCTGCCCAAAATTCCTACGCCGAGCGCCTAGACAAAGCCAATGCCAATTTGGCGGCCAAGGCGGAGAAGATCCAAGAGGACGCCAACAGGAGGGTTGCGTAGAGCCGCGAAGCGTTTGCCAACGAGAACAGCAAGAAACTGAAGCGGCAGGAGGACTGCTTCAAGGCCAAGCGCGAGGAGTTCCAGCACGAGATCACGGGCCTCAAGGAGATGCTAGCCGAAGCTGAAAGGCGGCGGAAGACCGCGCTGAAGGCCCAGGCCGACGCCGAGGCCGAGCTGTCCTCCCTCCGGCAGCAGGTGGGGGTGTCACTGCGGTCGTGGAGCAGGCGGGGGATGAGGCGGCCTAAGCGCGGGTGCGGCAACTCCAGCGCTCTAAGATGTTCCGCGCCCTCGAGCTCTGGGCCCGCCGCGCCTTGGGCTCCATTTGCAAGGAGGACGTCAGCAGCCCCCTTGAGACCCACAACGCCAGCTACCTCGACTTCTTCACCAAGCTCGTGGAGCGGCTCGATGTGGGCGCCAAGAAGGTAGGCAGAATCATCGAGGAGGAGAGCCGCGACCTCATCACCTAGGCCACGATGCGCATCTTTAGCCATCTTCTGGACGCCGACCCCAACTTTGACTTCGGCAAGGTGATAGCTCCCGTCCCCGAGGAGGTCCGAGACACCCTTGGGAAGATGGTGGAGGACCACGTGGACGCCCTGCACAAGCACTTCTCTCCTGGCGAGAGCTCGAGCGGAGTCGAGGAGGGTGACGATGACGGTGGCGGCAGCGGTGATGGTGACATGTCTTCTTAGGTCCTTCCCCATATCCTGCGCATAGCTGATTGTGACCCCGCGGGGGCGTGAGGACAATGCTTTAGCATTTTAAGTGCTTTGCTCCTGACTGTATCAAATGCCCGTGCCCTCGTAGCTTGTTTTGCTCTTTTTGTTCGTCATGGCGCTCTATGTTGTTAGGACCTAGCCCCCGAGCGGGCCATAATCGCTGCCGGTATGACGAGTCATGAGGGTTCCGCTCGCGCGATCTCCCGAGGCGGGGCCTACAGGATTCCTGAGGTCCTGAGGGGGCTACCTCGCGAGATCTTTCGGGGGACCTGGTCTTGAGATAACTGCACGCAGAGTACTCAATGCCAACGCGCGCTCGTTGATTCGCTCATGGGTTTTACGCGAGGAGACATGACACCAAGGACCTTGGTGGGGTGGCGTGGACGTGGGCAGGCCCACGAGCCAGAGCCCGGTTGCTTGGGTTCTCCAGTGCCGCTGGGACTGACCCGAGCGCAGGCACCGTGTCTAGCCCCCACTCGCGTGAGGCTCATGAGGGAAGTCGTGAGCGCGCGAGGCTCGTGAGGCAAAGGGAAAATGAAACGCCAGAAATGGAAACTTTACTGAAGCAAGAGAGCAACCCATTACATAACCAAATAAGGATGCGGCTGCCGTGTCCAGCACGGGTCAGCTTGAGGTTGGTGCAACCCGTGGGGCGCCCTCAATTACACACCAAAATGAGAAAAACAGTGCTGCCGTGTCCGGCACGGGTCAGCTTGAGGTTGGTGCAGCCCGTGGGGCGCCCTCAGTTGATTGTTCCGCCAGCGCGGAGCATGGGGCTTCCATAGGGGTGTGGGTATGATCGCGGGTCGATCGTTCCGCCAGCGCGGAGCATGGGGCTTCCATAGGGGTGTGGGTATGATCGCGGGTCGATCGTTCCACCAGCGCGGAGCATGGAGCTTCCACAGGGGTGTGGGTATGATCGCGGGTCGATCCTTCCGCCAGCGCGGAGCATGGGGCTTCCACTTGGGCGTGGGCGGGAGCTCTCGCGGGCCCATCAGGCGAATGCAATGAGAGGCTCCGGGGCGTGTATAGCCCCGTTTCGTTCATACGCGTGAGGGTCACGGGTAGAACTTGCAAGGTGTTGGATGTTCCAGGCGTTAGGCACAGGAACTCCGTCCTCCGTCTCCAGCCGGGCTGAGCCGGGCCTGGAGACATGAGTAACCCTGAAAGGGCCTTCCCACATAGGTGAGAACTTGTGAAGTCCCTCTATGGAGAGGTTCCTGCGCAGGACGAGGCCGCCGACCTCGAGAGTGCGAGGGCGGATGCTGCGGCTGTGGTAGTGACGCAAGGCCTGCTGGTACCTCGCGTCACGAGGGGCGGCCTGACAGCGGTCCTCCTCGAGGAGCAGCAGATCGGTCTCCCGCAAGCCACCCTGACGCGCCTCGTCGAAGGCAAGGACTCGCAGGGAGCCATGCTTAAGCTCCAATGGGAGGACCGCCTCAGTGCCGTAGACGAGGAAGATGGGCATCTCGCCAGTAGGCTTGCTTGCCGTCGTGCGGACGGACCACAACACGAACCGCCACTCTTCGAGCCGGCCCTTGCCGCTCCCGAGCTGCGACCACGGGGCGCGCTCGCAAGACGCGTGCATGAGGCTCGGCGTCCGAAGTCTCTCCGCCTCGCGAGGCCGGCTCGCGAGAGGCCACCCGCGAGACCCCTGCGCAGCTCGTCTCCTGAGGGGCTGCGTTTCGACAGTTTTCACGAAAGGGGGGAGCGGCACGTGCTCGCTAACCCATCCACGGCCGTTGCGTGAGGAGATAAGACACCAGGGACCTTGGTGAGTTGACGTGCACGGTAGCAGGCCCGCGAGCCAGAGCTCAGTCGCTTGGATTTGGCAGCGCTGCAGGGATGGACCCGAGCACAGGCACCGTGCCTAGCCCCCACTCACAGAGTCGGCCAGGGGAGGGATCGCGAGCGTGTGGCACTCTCCGGTCGGCATCGAACTTAACAGGCAATTAAGCAGGTAACATAACTCATCAAGGTAAAATCAGCAAAATTCGTTACACAACCAAAAGGATAGGGTTCCGGGAGCGGAGCTTGAGAGGCGCGGCGAGAAGGAGTGAGGGCCGCGCGAGGCGACGCGCCGGGCGCACCTGGCGGAACCGCGCTGTAGTGACGTCAGACCGCTTGGCGAGGCGCGCCAAGGGAGTCCGCTCCTCCGAGGCCAGGGGGCTCGCGAGGCCTTGGGAGCTCGCGAGGAGTAGGAGGCTCACGAGGCCCTGGCGTGAAGGGCGCCAGCCTCTAGAAAGAGGTGCTGGCATTCCTCAGCCCGAAAGGCATGAGCATGCCGCCGACGGCGGGGCCAACGCCCTGGCCATCTCGTGGCAGCTGCAAAGGGTCATGCGGGCAGAGCTGGTTGAGGCTGGTGAAGTCGACGCACATGTGCTCCTTGCCGCCTTTCTTGGGGACGACGACTGGGTTGGTGAGCCATTCGGGATGGCGCACCTCACGAACAACTCCGGCTTCCTGGAGCTTCTGAACTTCCTTGACGATGAACTCTTGCTTCTCTCGTGCCTGGCGCCGTGCTTTCTGCTTGACCGGGCGTGCATTGGGGCACACTACTAAGTGGTGCTCGATCACCTCCCTCGGCACACCGGACAAGTCGGATGCTTTCCAGGCGAAAACATCTGAGTTTGCCCAAAGGAAGGTGACGAGCGCGCTTTCCTATGCAGGAGGGAGGCCTGTGCCGATGGTGAAGGCAGGGCCGGAGCCGCTGCCGTCCACCGACACCTTCTTCGTCTCGGCGCGGTCCTGAGAGAACAACTCCTTCTTCTTCGCTGGCGCGGCCTCGGAAGGCTCGGCCGCGTCCTCGTCGGCCGGGTGCGCGACAGCGGCAGCCTTGTAGGCGCGCTCGAGGGTGTTGGCCGCGTCCTTTTCGTCGCAGGCGATGGTGATGATGCCGCTGCAGCCGGGCAACTTGAGGACGTTGTAGGCATGATGGGTGGCTGCCATGAACTTGGTGCGAGCCGGGTAGCCCAAGATGGCGTTGTAAGGCAGGCCGATGTGCGCCACGTCGAAGTCGATGAGCTCGGTGTGGTAGTTCTTGCGGGTGCCGAAGGTGACGGGGAGGCGCACCTGCCCCAGCGGGATGGTGGAGCCATCGGTCAATCTGGAGAAGGGCCTGGTCGGCATCAGCTGGTCGTAGGGCACCTGGAGTGTCTCGAAGGTCTCGATGGAGAGTACGTTGAGGCCGGCACCCCCGTCGATGAGGGTCTTGGTGACCGCGATATTGCTTATGGTGGGGGTGCACAGCATGGGGAGCGCGCCTACAGAGGCCGTGGACTTGGGGTGGTCCTTGGAGTCGAAGGTGATGGCGTACTGCGACCACTTGAGGGGCCGCGCAACCTCGGGCCTCGGGAGGGCGGCATATACCTCGCGAGAGAGTTGCTTGAAGTGGCGGATGGACGCGGGGGCTTGGGACCCGCCAAGGATGCAAGCGACCGCGCAAGGCTCCTGGTAGCCCCCAGCGCCCTCGTCAGGCCGGTTGACGTTGTTCCTTCGGGGTGGCGGTGGCAACGGCGGGAGAGCGGCATTGGCCTGAGGATTCGCCTCACGAGGCTGGTCGCGCCAAGCGGCCTCACAAGGCTGATTGCGCCAGCCCTGGTGGTAGCTGCCATTGTTGTTGCTGCTGTCCCAGCGGTTGCCGCTGCGGCCACCTCCGCGGCCTGCGCCGCAGCCGTTGCGGTCGTCCCGGCGGCTCTGGCGCTCGTCGCGGAGCAGCTTGAGCTCGTGACAGTCTTCGGTGTTGTGGGAGCGGACGTTGTGAAAGGCGCAGAGTGGCCGGTTGTCCTTTCTGGGCTCGTCGAGGTCGCGGCCGCGCTTCTACTCGGGCTCCGCCGCAAGCACGGCAGGGCCCTTGCGCTTGATGTCCTTGCTCTTGGCCTTGGCGGTGTCGAGCGCCGCGTCGGGGTCGTTGTGGATGAAGAGGCGGCCTTCTTCGGCTTTGGTGCACTTGTCGGCGAGGTCAAGTAGCTCGAGCACGGAGTCGAGCTCACCGTTGATGGCGAGCTTCTCGCGCATCTTGACGTCCATGACACCGGTGGAGAACGCGGAGATGACGGCCGCGTCGGAGGCGCGCAGGATCTTCTTGCGCACCTGACTGAAGCAATGGATGTACTTGCGGAGGGTCTCGTCTGGGCGCTGCCGAACACGCCGCAGGTCGTTGATGGTGAGGGAGCAGTCCTGCGTGCCCTTGAAGTTGGCGATGCACTGGCTGCAGAGCTCGGCCCACGATGAGATGGAAGCCTCGGGGAGGTTCATGAGCCAGGAGCGCGGGCCGTCCTTGAGGGCCATGGGAAACCAGTTCGCCATGACCTTGTCGTCGCCGTTCGCCGTCTCGACGCTCAGCGCGTAGAGCTGGAGGAACTCCGGGGTGTTGGGGGTGCCGTCGTAACGTGGCGGCAGCTCAGGCTTGAACTTCGCGGGCCAGACCACGCGACGCAGCAAACGGGTGAAGGCACGGCAGCCCACGCCGCTCGAGGGGACGCCGCCAGCGAGGGCGGCGCGGTTTTGACGCCCGGCCACTGCAACATCCTGGACGGCCTGGTCTTGGCACTGACGCTGCTGCTCGAGGAGCACTCGCTCGTCGGGGGGCGCGTGGCGGATGATCTGGCAGCTGGGTTCGTCTCGGTCTGCCGAGGACGCGCCGCGGGACGGCTCACGAGCCCGCGCGCTGCGCTGCGGCCCGGCACGCTCGTCACGCAGAGGAGGCGGTGGGGGAGCGCCGTGCACCAGGTCCCCAGCACGAGACGGCGGAGGGCGGAGCGAGTGAGAAGGCGCCGGAGCGTCCCCAGCGGCGTTGACGAGCTCGGTGATGCGGCCAAGCCAGGCGTCGTAGCCGGCGTCATCCGGGCGGTAGCGGAGTAGCTCACGCACCATGAGCAGCGCGGCCTGCGGGTGCGGCGGCCCACGGTTGGCGAGGGAGGAGGCCGTGGCGGTGCGGCTGTCGGCCCGCATGGAGGGGTGCAGGGAGGAGTCCTGCTGCTCGCGGGCAGTGGGGTCGGTGGCGGCAGCAGCCTCGGCTTCAGGGCGGCGGCGATTGCCGTGGGCCACTGGCTCCGTCTGAGCCACGTGGCCAGCCCTGCGCTCGGCGCGCTCGCGACGTGCGTCGGCCATGGGGTTGGTGGAGATGAGGGCGGAGCAGAAGAACAGAAGTGCACCCCTACCTGGCGCGCCAAATGTCGGAAGTCGGGCTCCGGGGACCCAAAGGTTTGAACACTGGGGTGAGCTCGTTCTACCGCTTCGTCTCCTACCACGGCTAAGCTACGGCGAGGCTACGGCGAGAGCGCGCTAGCGAGGAACGGGGCGAGGACTCAGCGATTTACCCAGGTTCGGGCCACCTTGCAGTGTAAGACCCTACTCCTGCTTGTGGTTGGGATTATTGTGGGTAAGAGAGTTCTCGCATACAAGGTTGAAGACGGTGGAATCGATCCTCCTCTATGGTGGCTGCACTGCCCCTTTTATATCGGCCTTGGTCCTCTTCCCCCTGGAAACTTAGGCAGGAAGGGTTGCCACACTCGGCGATTTTAAAAGGGGACAGGCGCTCAGGCTATCCTGACTAAAGGTGGTCTTCGCCTGCCAAAGCATGATCCATGACGCGCCGGTGGGCTCGGTGATGACCTCCGCCCTGCGCGCCCGTCGTCTTGGTATTCCTTCGCCGATCGGGCAACCTTTGGGGTTGCTTTGGAGAGTAGATAGCTGGCCTTGCTCCCTTAACACGAAAGAGGAAACCATCTTCATCCGCGCCTGCTGGCGCGGCCTCTGCTGCTGCTCGTCGCCGCGCGCATCACCCACGTGATTGGCTCCATACTGCGCGGCACGCCGAATGGCCTTCGTCTCGGCGCCTGCGGGAGGGGGCCTCGGGAGGCCACCTCGGAAAGCCGCCTCGCGAGGCCACTCGGGAAGCTGCCTCGTGAGGGAGCCTCGCGAGGCCGTTGATGGTGGTGCTGAGCGTTGCTTGTTACTCCCTGAGGAGGGGGCCTCAGGAGGCCAGGACCTCACGAGGGGTCTTGGTGAGATGCTCGGTGGTGACGGCCTGCTGGGCCCATGCCAGGCGCTGCGCCCTGGGCCACAGGCAGACGGGCCTGGATACCCCGGGTTCCATGGGCCCGACAGATCTGAACATATAATCTTCCACCAAGTAAACCAACTAGCATCAACTACAAGATGTAATCAACACTACTAGCAACCCACAGGTACCAATCTCAGGTTTTGAGACAAAGATTGAATACAAGAGATGAACTAGGGTTTGAGATGAGATGGTGCTGGTGAAGATGTTGATGAAGATTGGTCCTCCCACGATGAGAGGATCGTTGGTGATGTCGATGGCTTCGATTTCCCCCTCCCGGAGGGAAGTATCCCCGGCGGAATCGCTCTGCCGGAGAGCAAAATAGCTCCTGCCCAGGTTCCGCCTCGAGATGGCAGCGCTTCGTCCCGAAAGTCTTCTCTTAATTTTTTTCTAGGGCAAATGGCTTCATATAGTAGAAGGAGGGGGCCAGAGGCCTGCCAAGGGCCCCACAAGCCAGGGGGTGCGCCCAGGGGGGTTGGGCGCGCCCCCCAGGCTTATGGCTTCCTGGTGGGCCCCCTTCTGTTGATTCTTTCACCAGTATTTTTTATATATTCCAAAATAATTCTCCATAAATTTTCAGGTCATTTGGAGTTCTGCAGAATAGGTATCTCTATTTCACCCCTTTCAGGTCCAGAATTCCAGCTGCCGGCATTCTCCCTCTTCATGTAAATCTTGCAAAATAAGAGAGAAAAGGCATAAGAATTGTACCATAAAATGAAATAATGATCAAAAACATAATAATTATTAGTAGGAAATCATGATGCAAATTGGACGTATCAGCCACACTTTGTGTAGTTTTAATTCATAAGGAATCTTGTATAATTGCGAAGTAAAAGTGAACAGAGGACTTTTTAGATCAATGGAGCACGTGATAAGATGGAACATGTGTGAATGTGTAGTTGACGTATTTGGCAGGGCCTAGAGAGGGTATGTGTACGTATTCGAGAGAGGCATGGATAGAGGGGGGTGCCATGAAAGATAGATAGCATGAGAAATGAGAGAGGTCTAGAGAGAGAGAGAGAGATGATAGGATGTCTCGACGGGAGATGGTCTTGAGTGTGTGTATGCAAGGGAGAAGGGGAGAGATCACATGAGCAGAAATAGTGTGTGGGGTGTGTGTGTTGGTATGTGTAGGTGTGAGAAGATACCGAGACCTAGGGGTAGGGGTGTGTGAGGTCTGGTGGGCCGAGGTGAGGCCCCTAGGTCGGTTCCGTCCTGCGCCACATTGGTCGACTCGTGATGCATTATACGAAGACCCATGGAGGACTAGTTGCACAAGACAAAGATACCAGAGCCATGAAGGACTCTGTGTCCACTGACAAAGCCGGCTAGGATTTGTAACCCTAGGCCCCGGGTATGTTATACAAGTCCGGGGCCTAGTTCGTCGATAGCATACACAGAATCCCTTGGTATTCACATAGTGTACTTTTTTTGACCTGAAACTGTAGGGAAGAATCCCCACAGCAATACTTTTATTCCAGAAAAATACAGAGGTACAAGATTTACAGAGCCCAAAGGGACCCAAAAGAAAAACTATGAAAGCCTACTGGAGAAAAAACTAACCTCAAGGAGGTAAAAAGGAAATCCATCTAATGAGGTCTTCTTTGTATTTGGACTTAATCCTATGGACCAAGAGGGAGATATCTAAAATAAAACTAGCCCTCCACCTTCTAAAAGAAGGCTGGATATTGCGAAAAACCCTATCATTTCTGACAGACCAGATGTTCCAACAAGCCAGAAAAACCACTTCTGCAAAGAACGGCTGGCGAAACTCCCTTCTGGCAGGATATGCAATGGAAGCCATATCATCCCCTGCTTGCCAATAGATTTGCAAGTAGTTCCAGACTCTGCAGCTGAAATTTCAACTGAAGAAGAGATGATCCCTATCTTCCTTAGAACGTGTGGGGCATAAAACACAGAGATTAGAATCAGAGACATTCCAATGCCTTCTTTCCAACATGTCCTGAGTATTCAACCTGTCCATAATCAGCATCCAAGCAAAGAACTTAATCCTCATAGTACAACAGCTGGACCAAACCCACGCTAACAGTGGATTGGACACAATGTGCTTATGCAGGAGAGTGTAATACTTCTTAGCAGTATAGCTTTTGTTACCCTCCTTCCACACCCACACATTATCTAATTCTAGGTTACCCTGAACATTTTGGAGCAAGAGCTGCAAAGACTGAAGTTCCAAAAAAGCCCTCTCAGACAGAGGCAGGTGGAACAGGACAGACAATTCCTCAGTGGCAAAAACTTCAGAGGCAGATATAAGGGGATCAATTGCATATGAGAACAACCTCTCAAATCTACAGTCCATTGGGATGTTAGAATCACCCAATGTCCATGAGTCGGACCAGAAGAGGACAGAATCACCCTTATTAACCTGGACTGAAGACACCATTCTGAACTTATCCATTAACTTGCAGATGTCCCTCCACCAGAATGAACCACAAAGGGCAGTTGCATGAGGTACTCTCCCATGATAGTAAGTATCCCAAATCAAATGAACCCAGGGTACATCAGCCTTATTATAGAACTTGCTAGGATGCTTAAGAGGTAAGGCTTCATTCTGCAACTTCAGGTTTAAAATTCCCAAGCCCCCTTTGTTTTTAGGCCTACAGACCAGATCCCAGGCTGCCATGGACTTTCCAGAATCCTGGCCATACTTTCTCCAAAGACACTGCCTCTGAATTCTCTCTAGCTGCTTTAGAATACCAGGGGGTAGTTCCAGACTGCATAGAAAGAAAATTGGTACCGAAGACAGTGCAGAAATTAGGTACTGCAGCCTCCCTCCATGAGCAAGGAAAGAAGAGCTAACAGAAAGTTTCCTCTCCATACTATCAACCAGAGGCATTAGATCCATAATCTTGGGCTTGGTGGTACCAATCGGGAGACCAAGATAAGTGAAAGGCAGGGTGCCAACCACACAGCCAAAGATATCAGCCAGCCTAGCTATCTCAACAGAGTCAACATTTATGGGCAACATGGAGGATTTATGATAATTGACATGCAGACCAGTGGACTTTGAAAAAAGAAGCAACATTTGTTTCAAAGATAGCAACTGGGTCTCATCAGCAGGCAAGATTATTAGAGTATCATCCGCATACTGCACAATTGGATAATCTTTATCATGACAGGGGATAGGAAGCTGTAGGAGTCCTTTAGCATGCATATCATTCACCACAGACTGCAAAAGATCTGCAGCAGTTGCAAATAAGAGAGGGGAGAGAGGATCTCCCTGCCTAACCCCCTTCTTGCAAGCAAAATGTTTTCCAGGCACTCCATTAAGAAGGACAGAGGAAGTTCCAGAGGTCAAAAATTGCTTCACCCAAAGAATCCACTTCTCATTAAACCCCTTGTGTCTCAAAATCTGAAAAATTGCCTCATGCTCAATGGAGTCAAAAGCTTTCTCAAAGTCTAGTTTAAGAATGACAATGGGCCTCTTGGATTGGTGACATTGATGTATATATTCCAGTGTCCAAGCAACACAATCCTGAATGGTTCTAGACTTAATAAATCCATATTAATTTTTATGAACACATCTAATAATGTCATGCTGAAACCTATCAGCTGCCATCTTGGAGAGGAATTTAATACCCATCCCAGACAATGATATAGGCCTG
Organism: Elymus sibiricus; assembly: GCA_039707655.1. Lineage (NCBI taxonomy): Eukaryota > Viridiplantae > Streptophyta > Magnoliopsida > Poales > Poaceae > Elymus > Elymus sibiricus. The sequence goes on from CM077664.1 coordinate 164,410,559, forward strand.
AAATCATTAACAGTGTCTGGTGACCTCTTTTTGGGAACCAATGTTATATAGGAGTAATTGATATTTTACAGATTAGCAGTTCCAGCATGAAAGGCATTGGCAAGCTTATAAAAATCCTTACTAATTATAGGCCAGCATTTCTTAAAAAATAAACCATTAAAACTATCAGGACCTGGGGATTTATCAACTGGCATGCCTCTTACCGTTTTATCCATTTGCTCTTTGTCAAAAGGCCTAGTGAGGTGATCCAGTCCAACAACTTTGACCTGAATAGAAGACAGGTCAAAAGACATATCAATGCCCTCACTTGTCCCCATCCGATTCTTAAAAGCCAACCAGATAGCACCAGCCATTTGATCGTGATCAGAAACAATACTGCCATCCTCCATACGCAGACTAGCAATAGAGTTATTTCTAAATCTCTAAGTGGCCAGAGCAAGAAAGAATTTGGTATTTTCCTCGCCCACCTTAATGGATCTGATGGTGCACCTCTTCTTCCAATATATGAACTGAAGATGCAAGAGATGTTCCACATGCAATTTAACAATGTTCCTGAAATTAAACTCATGCCTATAGAGTGGCCTTAATTCCTCCAAGCAATCCAAGATAAGAACCACTCTATTACATTTAGCAATGAGAACTTTCATCCTGGAGAGATTTGTGCGCCACCTCTTGAGAGCAAGCCTCAAAGATTTGAATTTTTCAGCGATTACTGCAGAAATATGAGGCTTTCGTGAGACAGAGTTCCAAGAAGTAGAAACACAATCCATGAAACCCTCCATTTCCACCCAATAATTCTCAAAACAGAAAAGACTGCATTTAGGAATGGAAGTGTTGATAGAGACAACACAAGGCACATGATCAGAGGCAGTCCTAGCAAGGGGCAGCACCAGTGTGGATGGATAACAAGAGATCCAGTTGGCAGAGGTAAAAAAACCAATCCAACTGTTCAGTAAAGGATTATCCTGCATATTTGACCAAGTGAAAGACCTGCCTTTAATTGGTAACTCAAGCAACCCAAGGTGCCCAATAATTTCATTGAAAATGAAAATATCATTGATATCCCCACCAGGGAGGTTTCTGCATTTAGTCGACCTAATAAAATTAAAGTCACCGAGAATAAGCCAATTTTCACTATCCGGAATGGACAAATTGTATAGCCAACTAACAAAAGCATCTCTGGCAGGTCCTTGACACGGCCCATATACATTGACTAAGGTCCACTGCTCATTATTATGGGTGGAGGTGAAGTGTATAATAATTCCAAAAGATTTGGTGTCGACCAACCTCCCCGTTAGCACAGAAGAATTCCAAACAATCACAAGACCTCCTGAGGCCCCAACAGAAGGACTGCAGACAAAAGAATCAAACCGACGAGGACAAAAAAATTTAATAGATCTGGAGTCCATAACCTCCATCTTAGTCTCCTGTAAACAGACGACCGAAGCCATACTTTCATCAATTTTGTTTCGCACTGCCCGTTGCCGACCATCAGAATTCAGACCACGAACATTCCAGCAGAGAACACGCCAACTTCTAGTAGATCGACTATCCATTAAGTACAAATTTAAATGTAGCAAAAGCACACTCACACAATGAGCGGCAAACACACAAGTTCAGACAGACCCAGTACCAGAAGTTCAGAAAGCACATCCGACATGCAGTCATAACAGACCACAGGAGCCAACAAGCAAAATAAAACCTAAGATAAACAGCCAATTTAGGGGCTGACCACACCCAGCATTCCAAAACGGAACTAGACATCAGAGTGCTTCGTCTTGGTAGCAGAGGGATCCGCCATAAGCGCATCCACCGTGAGCTTCTCAGGAGGAATCCCCAGATCCTCCCCAATCTGCTGAATGTGTTTGAGTGGCGTCGGCGGCGGCACAGAAGGAGAAGAACGAGCCTCATGATCAGGATGGACAGAAAAATCCAAAGGTTTGGAATGTGGCTTCTTCTTCTTGGGCTCATTCATAGGTAAGGCTTGCATAACTGGCTTGAAACCATCCCGCTTGGCAAAGCTCCACGTGCAACGACGGAGAGATGTGTGCACAAGTGGTGGGCCAATCCGCTTAGAGCTTTTCTTCTTTTTCACACATTGACCAGAAAAGGAAAATTGTTCATCCGTGGCCTGGGCACCAGACAAAGCATCAATTGAAGGACTCTTATCCTGATCATTTGGAGCAGAGAACAGAGCTCGCGCCACTAGTCTTGAAGCAGAAGGAGCCACCAAAGGAACAGCAGGGACAACAGCATTGCCCAAGACTACCTCAGAAACCCAATTGACATGATCAAAAGCAAGAGACCAGGAGCGCTTAGAAAGTACAATCGACACAAATGGGGACAGAGAGATTGGCTTCTGCACCTCAGTAACAGAGCAACGTCTCAGCAGAGTGTCAAAGGTTCTCTTCCAGGCCATCTCTGGCGGCAACGGCGGACCATAGTACACCCGTGTCATACCAACAATAACTTCAGACTGATGCAACACAGGTGGCTGATAGGGAACAATGGCCAGGGTATTATCATCAGGCAACACTTCCCCAGCTTCAGCATTATCATCTGGCAGCACATGGATATCCTGATGCAGGGCACCCTGAGCATCAGCCAGAACTGGGATAGCATCAATAGGAGCCGGAACATCTCCATCTGCCGCTAACAAACCGTGCAGCTCACCCTGAAACCCAGCTGGCTGTTGAATATCCTCTTGCAACAAAGCATTCTGGTGCATATTCATGTGGTTTTGCGCCTCAGACTGACTAACAGAACCAGAAAAGTCCTGCAGATTGATGACCATAGATTCCTGATCATGAACAGCAGCATCATGCTGTTGCTCGACAGGGTCATCCTCAGGCCATCCCCAGTCACCACTCGGCTAAACATCATCCATGGGGGGATGTGGTGGAGGAACATCATTCCATGCAAGAGCCGGGAACGGGGGAAGTGCAAAGAAATTGTCATCATGCACCAACTGACCAGGCAAAGGGTGCGGATTGCCATTAAGTGGCATTGGGTCCTCATCCTGCGGCATCTGCTCCGCAAAGTTGGTGCCAAGGATGTAACAGGGGGCAATCCAAGAAACTTTAGCTCCACCCCAATCCGCATAATCAGAAAAGACAACATCCCTAGGAACAAAAATATCCTCCGGGAACGAAGCAAACACAATCGATCGCACCAGATACAGGTCATCACTAATCCAATGGTGAAATTTACCAAAAGTATTGACTGCCGCACTAAGATTCTCAGTATTACGGAGATCCAGAGGCACCCCCAAAAACATCAGACAACCCTCACGAAAACCCTGAATGCCACGAAAACCCTCACCCTAATCATGCTTCATGAAGCGAACAAACCGATCATTACCAAGATCTTGCGGGGGCAACGGAATCAAAGCAAAGCGCTCACCCGCATCTCGAACTTGAAAAAGGCCCACTCTAGAGATCCAAGGCTGAGCAGACCGAACATGAAAACCCATCTGATTAATAAGTTCCACCACCTCCTCATGTACCTGACCCATCTGACCCAGGGGAGGGGCTGGCATCACCTCAGCAATCATGTAGCTCTCATGCCTGCGAACAATGGGGGATACCGGCGTGACGAAGGTGCGAGGAAGGCGATGAGCCCTGCCGTCGATGATATTGTGACCCACAGGCACGTAGCGAGCTAGATCGAGCGCAAAGACCGCCATAGGACTGGGAGGCGAAGCAGGTGGGGGAGGAGGTTGCGGGGGCAGATCGACAGGGGTGCGTGGATCGTCAGGAGGCGAGGTGGGTAATGGTGATGGGACGGAGCAATGCTGCAGAGTCGGCGGCAGTACGTGATTCCCAATGCAGGAAAGAGAGACCGGAATATCCGAGATAGCAGGACGTTTCCGTTTCCAATGTAAACCTCCCTCCATAGCAATCGATGCACAATCCCTCCGAGAATGACCAGGGACCCCATAGGCCAAACAATCAATTTTAGAGGGGCAATTGACAGACAGGTGGCCCATGGAGGAGCAGAGCTGACACGTCAAGACCTGGTCCACCATGTCATTAACCATAGCCTCAAACTCATCATTAGCCTCCTGAGAAGATGGAATAACCACCGAGGAAAGATTACATGGCCCAGCAGAAATGGGTCGGACCAAATCACAGGAAGGAACAGGCCCAATGAGACCCGGGCGGTCCCCAAAACGAGAGAAGGTGGGCCGAGGTAAGCGCGTAGGCGAAGGCCAAGATATATCCGAGTCAGAAGCGGCTGGCTGAGAGCAATTTGAATCTCCAACAATCCCGCCCGGAGACCGCGCAGTTGATTTCTCCAGCCGATCCGGAGAAGACGGCCAGAAAGGCTGAACCGTGCCAAATGTGATCGGCGACGAGGCCACCATCCACTAGAGTACCACCTGCGGCGGAGGGAGGATAACAACACGTTCCCGGCTGGGGAGATCATAGCCCCCCAAAGATGCCACATCGATGCAATTCTGTGTAGCCGGATAACGATAACCTTTGCACACATCATAAGTTTGAAATGTGGCAAAAGAAAGACTCTTACGAGCAAAAGAACCAGAACGCATGGCAGACTTAGAAGGAGGTTTATGCATAGCTAACAAACCTAGTGCTACACGGCGTTTAGTAGGGCTAACAAGAATCCATTCAGCATCACACTCCTTCTTCCAGATCTTAAACTCACGCCACCAATTTGGGCCACCATTACCCCAAAGATGGAAATAGCACTTGAACTGAGGGCAGGCAAAAGAGCGGAAATCAACAATGTGAAAACCAACCTCTTTGCAAGAAACCACAAAGGAGAAAACATTATCCTTGATGCATGTCACCATAAGATCAATTGCAGAACCACCAATGGCTGCCTCAAGAGCAGCAGCAACAGAATCCTCATCCAGACGAAAATCATGTCTACTAAAAGACACCACCAATGTAAAGCCACGAGATCCTTCCAGAGGATGAATTGAAAGACCAGAAGACCGAAAAACCTCATCTGCAAAAGCCAAACCTTTGGAAAAATCCAGATCCATGGTTGATCCCCCATTGGAACCCTTTGAAATGAGCACCAACAGAGAGAGCGAAGAGCGCCACGTAGATTGAGTGGAGGAAAGCCAGAATCCACCGGAGGATCACTGAGATCGTAGGGAAACCCTAGCGCCGCCATGGGGGAGGTGGGAGGGAACACATGGTGTCTCGGTGGGTTTCACATAGTGTACTTTGTACACACCCTACTCACAAATATACATGACCGGGAGTAGGGTATGTCGGAAGTCGGGCTCCGGGGACCCAAAGGATCGAACACTGGGGTGAGCTCGTTCTACCGCTTCGTCTCCTACCACGGCTAAGCTACAGCGAGGCTACGGCGAGAGCGCGCTAGCGAGGGACGGGGCGAGGACTCAGCGATTTACCCAGGTTCGGGCCACCTTGCGGTGTAACAGCCTACTCCTGCTTGGCTGGAATTGCTCTAGTGTGAGAGAGAGAATACAAGGTTGAAGACGATCAGAACTCGAGCTCTCCCCGGTTGGGGTTTCGGTAGGTCAAGCCCCGAGAGCAGGGTGGATGCACTGCCTCTTTATATCAGCCTTTGTCCTCTTCCCCCTCAAAACCTAGGCGGAAAGGGTTGCCACACTTGGCGATTTTGAAAGGGGACAGGCGCTCAGGCTATCCTGACTAAAGGTGGTCTTCGCCTGCCAAAGCATGATCTATGACGCGCCGGTGGGCCCGGTGATGACCTCCGCCCTGCGCGCCCGTCGTCTTGGTCTTCCTTCGCCGATCGGGCAACCTTTGGGGTTGCTTTGGAGAGTAGATAGCTGGCCCTGCTCCCTTAACACGAAAGAGGAAACCATCTTCATCCGCGCCTGCTGGCGCGGCCTCTGCTGCTGCTCGTCGCCACGCGCGTCACCCACGTGATGGGCTCCAGACCGCGCAGCACGCCGAACGGCCTTCGTCTCGAGCGCCTGCGGGAGGGGGCCTCGGGAGGCCACCTCGGAAAGCCGCCTCGCGAGGCCACTTCGGGAAGCCAGCTCGTGAGAGGGCCTCGCGAGGCCGTTGATGGTGGTGCTGAGGATTACTCGCCACTTCCTGAGGAGGGGGCCTCATGAGAGGTCTTGGCGAGGTGCTTGGTGATGACGGGCTGTTGGGCCCACGCTAGGCGTTGCGCCCTGGGCCAAAGGCAGACGGGCCTGGATACCCCGGGTTCCATGGGCCCGACAGGGTATTTCCTGGATCGCAAGGGCCCGAACTAAGGTAAATCCTTGTCTCTTATTACCATGTGTCCAACCTAACTGTAAGGGATATCCTACTAAATGCTCTTTTGGAATCACATTCGCCAACTAGTAAGAGAGGTGGAGACAATGTGTGTGAGATAGGCCGAAAGATAATGTGCGTGCGGGAGACACACGTAGGCATGTATATGTATAGAGAAAGGGTTGATGGAGATCATGAGTGAGTATGCGTGTGAGAGACGGAGTGCTTGTGATAGAGATTAGTGAAAAGAGTCATAGATAGTTGTGAGACAGAGGGAGGGAGGGTGATATAGAGAGCATGTGTGCGAGAGACACCTCGGGAGAGAGTGTGAGCATGTGTGAGAGAGAAGGCTGATGGATATACAGTGTGTGCGCGTATGTGTGAGAGAGAAAGATAACGCGTGTGTGAGGAGGGGCCGAGGGAGAGTGAATCTACGCATAAAAGACTGATGTACACATTAATTTAAAATATAAATTGTATCCAAATATTTGGATGGGATCATGATATTTTCAATTCGCGTATGGAATGATCATTGGTCTATCAAACATCCATATTCTATCGAATTTGAGCATGTGTATGGTATTATTCAACATAATTGATCCATAGAGTCAGTATTTTGAAATCCAGACAATGCATGGCTTTAGCAATTCAAATATAAATGTGAGTATAGTTTATGTCGTGTGTGTAAAGCACATTATACATACAAAAGATACATAGTGATCATTCTAAATAGCTAGCTAGGAACTAGCATACATTTGAATTCAACTTAAGGTGGTTTCAAATATTCGAATTCAATATGAAGTGCATTCAATTATTTGAATTCGAGATCATGGTATTTGTAAATCATACCTAAATTAAGGGGGCATCAATCTTTGCTTTGCTTTTGTACATAATAACATATAGTTGTGTACAAAATAGATTCAAATTTACCTCCTCCATTCCAAAATAATAGTAGTTATAGGATTTTCAAGAGTCAGAATTTCAAAAGAAGCGCATAATTTAATGAGGTTTTCAAAAATACAAGGTCAAATTTAATGAGGTCTATTTAGGTCAATCCTAAAAGTTCAAGACTATTCTAAACATGAATGCTTCTGGTTCAAAATTTTGAACGAGGAGCTAAAAGAGACTCTCCTCGCCCGAAACCGCGCGAGACCAATGTTTGGTAGTGTCGGTGTGAAAACCAGAAGATCTTGGATAGGGGGGCCCGAGCTGTGAGATCGGATCGATGGGTAACAAGAGACAAGGGACACGATGTTTTATCTAGGTTCGGGCCCTCTTTAGGGAGGTAATACCCTACGTCCTGCTCTTGTTTATATGATGGATGTAGCAAAGTACAGATGTTGGGCCCATGGAACCCGGGGTATCCAGGCCCGTCTGCCTTTGGCCCAGGGCACAACGCCTAGCGTGGGCCCAGCGGGCCGTCATCACCAAGCACCTTACCAGGACTCCTCAAGAGGCCTTGGCCTCCCGAGGCCCCCTCCTTAGGGAGCGGGCGAGCAAGGCTTAGCACCTCCACCAGCGGCCTCGCGAGGTTCTCTCGTGAGGTGACCTCCTGAGGTGGCCTCCCGAGGCCCCCTCCCAAGGGCGCATGAGACGAAGGTCGTTCGGCACAGCCGCCCGGTCTGGGGCCCATCACGTGGGTGACGCGCGCGGCGATGAGCGGCGACAGAGGCCGCACCAGTAGGCGCAGATGAAGATGGTTTCCTCTTTTGTGTTAAGGGAGTAGGGCCAGCTATCTACTCCCCAAAGCAACCCCAAAGGTTGCCTGATCGGGGAAGGAAGACCAAGACGGCGGGCGCGCAGGGCGGAGGTCATCACCGAGCCCACCAGCGCGTCATGGATCACGCTTTGGCAGGCGAAGACCACCTTTAGTCAGGATAGCATGAGCGCCTGTCCCCTTTCAAAACCCGCCAAGTGTGGCCGCATTTCCCGCCAAAGTTTCGAGGGGGAAGAGGACCGATGCAGGTATAAGGGGGGGCAGTGCTGCCTTTGTAGAGGGAGATCGGCTCTTGTTCTCATCATCCCCAACCTTGTACTCTCTCTCGCCAGAGTAATACTGAAAGCACATTTGCTCCCTTGGTGGTTTTGGTAATTCATAACAACATATATCTCATTGAACTAATGTCCATTCAAGTTAAAGATTTCAGGATGTTCAATGATTGGCATGGCATGGATTAGAGACGTGGACCCCTCAAAATGCTAAGGACAAGGATTGGCAAAAGATCAAGACTCTACATTTTTGGTTTAGTGATCCAAGATCACATTGAGTCCATAGGAAAAGCAAATACTATTAAAAGGGGATGAGGTGTTGCTTAATGGTCTTTTTGCTCAAGTACTTAGTGACAGTACTCCTAAACCCACAACCACTCTCTCTACCCAAATATGTCCAAAACCCACATTCCAACTCGGCCCCACCAAAATTTCCTATCCGGAGCCACCGAGTTCACCGAGACTTAGCCACTGCCAAAACCCTAACAAATCGGATCCACCGAAATGGATCTCGGTCCCACCGAGATGGCCTTGCCAACTCTCTGTGATCATTTGCACCCACTTCGGTCTCACCGAGTTTTGCAAATCAGTCTCACCGAGATGGCTTGCCAAGTCTCTGTTGCCTTGTTGCTTCACTTCGGTCCTACCGAGTTGATGCAATCGGTGCCACCGAGATGAGGTTTGCCCTAGGCATTGCACTTCGGTCCATCCGAGTTGTTCCTATCGGTCCCACCGAGATTCCTAAAGTTCATATCTTTTACACAGTTCGGTGCTACCGAGATGATTGTTTCGGTGCCACCGAGTTGGGTCAAAAGTGTGTAACGGTTGGATTTTGTGTGGAGGCTATATATACCCCTCCACCACCTCCTTCTCAGTAAGGAGAGCCATCAGAACGTGCCTACACTTCCACCATACATTTTCTGAGAGAGAACCACCTACTCATGTGTTGAGATCAAGCTATTCCATTCCTACCATTTGAATCTTGATCTCTAGCCTTTCCCAAGTTGCTTTCCACTCAAAACCTTCTTCCACCATAGCCAAATCTATGAGGAGTTGTTTGAGTGCTGGGAAGACTATCATTTGAAGCACAAGAGCAAGGAGTTCATCAACAACACACCGTCTATTACCTTTTGGAGAGTGGTGTCTCCTAGATAGGTTAGGTGTCACTTGGGAGCCTCCGACATGATGTGGAGTTGAACCAAGGAGTTTGTAAGGGCAAGGAGATCGCCTACTTCGTGAAGATCTACCCCGAGTGAGGCTAGTCCTTCGTGGACATAAGCCATGGTGGAATAGACAAGGTTGCTTCTTCGTGGACCCTTCATGGGTGGAGCCCTCCGTGGACTCACGCAGCCGTTACCCTTCGTGGGTTGAAGTCTCCATCAACATGGACGTACGATAGCACCACCTATCGGAACCATGCCAAAAACCACCGTGTCTTCATTGCTTTTGAAATCTCCGAGCCCCTCCTTTAATTACATATGCAATTGTTTACTTTCCGCTGCTATACTCTTAGAATTGCATGTGTAGGGTGATGCTTGACTTGTGTTCTTGCTAAAATCTGCCCACAATTAAAATTGGGAAAAGGATAGATTTTATTTGGTCAAGTAGTCTAATCACCCCCCTCTAGACATACTTTCGATCCTACAAATACCAACCAAGCAGGAGTAGGGTCTTACACCGCAAGGTGGTCCGAACCTGGGTAAACCGCTGAGTCCACGGTCAGTCCCTCGCTAGCGCGCTCTCGCCAAAGCTTCACCGTCGCTTAGCTGTGGTAGGAGACGAAGTCGAAGAACGAGCTCACCCCAGTGTTCGAACCTTTGGGTCCCCAGAACCCGACTTCCGACATTTGGCGCACCAGGTAGGGGTGCGCTACTATTCTTCCGCTCCGCCCTCTGCTCCACCGACCTCATGGCCGACGCACGTCGCGAGCGCACCGAGCGCAGGGCTGGCCGCGTGGCTCGGACGGAGCCGGTGGCCCGTGGCAATCGCCGCCGCCCCGATGTCGAGGCTACTGCCGCCACAGACCCCGCTGCCCGCAAGCAGCAGGAATCCTCCCTGCACCCCTCCGTGCAGGCGGACGGCGACACCGCCACGGCCTCCTCCGTCGCCCACCGTGGGCCGCCGAACCCGTAGGCCGCGCTGCTCATGACGCGCGAGCTGCTCCGCTACCATCTGGCTGACGCCGGCTATGACGCCTGGCTTGGCCGCATCACCGAGCTCGTCAACGCCGCCGGGGACGCTCCGGCACCATCCCACTCGCCCAGCCCTTCGCCGTCTCGCGCTGGGGACCTGGCGCACGGCGCTCCCCTGCCGCCTCCTCTGCGCGACGAGCGCGGCGGGCTCCAGCGCAGCGCGCGGATTCATCAGCTATCTCGTGGCGTGTCCTCGCCAGACCGGGACGAGGCCAGCTGCCAGATCATCCGCCGTGCGCCCCCCGACGCTCAAGTGCTCCTCGAGCGGCAGCGCCAGCACCAGGACGAGGCCGTTCAGGATGTTGTGGCGGCTGGGCCCCAAAACCGCGCCGCCCTTGCTGGCAGCGTCCCCTCAAGCGGTGTGGGCTGCCGCGCCTTCACCCGCGAGCTATGTCGGGTCGTCTGGCCCGCGAAGTTCAAGCCTGAGCTGCCTCCACGCTACGACGGCACCCCCAACCCCACAGAGTTCCTCCAGCTCTATGCACTGAGCGTTGAGGCGGCGAACGGCGATGACAAGGTCATGGTGAACTGGTATCCCATGGCTCTCAAGGACGGCCCGCGCTCCTGGCTCATGAACCTCCCCGAGGCATCCATCTCACATGGGCCGAGCTCTGCAGCCAGTTCGTCGCCAACTTCTAGGGCACGTAGGACCGCTCCCTCACCATCAACGACCTGCGACGTGTTCGGCAGCGCCCAGACGAGACCCTCCACAAGTACATCCAGCGCTTCAGCCAGGTGCGTAACAAGATCCCGCGTGCATCCGACACGGGCGTCATATCTGCGTTCTCCACTGGCGTCACGGACGTCAAGATGCGCGAGAAGCTCACCATCAACGGTGAGCTCGACTCCGTGCTTGAGCTGCTTGACCTCGCCGACAAGTGCGCCAAGGCTGAAAAGGGCCGCCTCTTCGTCCACAATGACCCCGACGCGGCGCTCAACGCCGCCAAGACCAAGAACAAGGACGTCAAGTGCAAGGGTCCGGCCGTGCTCGCGGGGGAGCCCGAGCAGAAGCGTGGCCGTGACCACGACGAGCCCAGGAAAGACAGCCGGCCACTTTGTGCCATTCACAACGTCCGCTCCCACAGCACCGAGGACTGCCAGGAGCTCAAGCTGCTCCGCGACGAGCGCCAGGGCCGCCGAGACGACCGCAATGGCCGCGGCGCAGGCCGTGGAGGTGGCCGCGGCGGCTATCGTTGGGACGGCCGCAACAGCAATGGCAACTTCCGCCAGGGTTGGCGCGACCAGCCTCGTGAGTCCGCCTGGCGCGACCAGCCTCGTGAGGCAGACCCTCAGGCCAATGCCGCTCTTCCGCCGCTGCCGCCGCCACCCCGAAGGAACAACGTCAACCGGCATGATGAGGGCGCTGGGTGCTACCAGGAGCCTCGTGCGGTCGCCTGCATCCTTGGCGGGTCCCAAGCCTCCGCGTCCATCCGCCACTTCAAGCAGCTCTCTCGCGAGGTGTATGCCGCCCTCCCGAGGCCAGAGGCTTCGCGGCCCCTCAGGTGGTCGTAGTACGCCATCACTTTTGACTCCAAGGACCACCCCAAGTCCATGGCCTCCGCAGGCGCGCTCCCCATGCTGTGCACTCCGACCATCAACAACATCGCGGTGACCAAGACCCTCATTGACATGGGCGCCGGCCTCAACGTGATCTCCATCGAGACCTTCAAGACACTCCAGGTGCCCTATGACCAGCTGATGCCGACCAGGCCCTTCTTCGGAGTGACCGATGGTTCCACCATCCCAATGGGGCAAGTGCGCCTCCCCGTCACTTTCGGCACCCCCAAGAACTACCACACCGAGCTCATCGACTTCGACGTGGCGCACATTGGCCTGCCTTACAACGCCATCTTGGGATACCCAGCTCTCACCAAGTTCATGGCGGCCACCCATCACGCCTACAACGTTCTCAAGAAGCCCGGCTGCAGCGGCATCATCACCGTCGCCTGCGACGAGAAGGACGCGGCCAGCACCCTCGAGCGTGCCTACAAGGCTGCCGCTGTCACGCACCCGACCAACGAGGACGCGGCCGAGCCTCCTGAGGCCACGCCCGCGAAGAAGAAGCAGCTGTTCTCTCAGGACCACGCCAAGACGAAGAAGGTGTCGGTGGACGGCAGCGGCTCCGGCCCTGCCTTCACCATCGGCACAGGCCTCCCTCCTGAATAGGAAAGCGTGCTCGTCACCTTCCTTCGGCAAACTCAGATATTTTCGCCTGGAAAGCATCTGACTTGTCCGGTGTGCCGAGGGAGGTGATCAAGCACCACTTAGCGGTGTGCCCCAATGCACGCCCCGTCAAGCAGAAAGCACGGCGCTAGGCGCCAGAGAAGCAAGATTTCATCATCAAGGAAGTTCAGAAGTTCCAAGAAGTTGGAGTCGTCCGGGAGGTGCGCCATCCCGAATGGCTCGCCAACCTAGTTGTCGTCCCCAAGAAGGGCGGCAAGGAGCGCATGTGCATTGACTTCACCAGCCTCAACAAGTTCTGCCCTCAAGATCCATTTCCACTACCCCGCATCGATCAGATCGTGGATTCCACCGCTGGATGCGATTTGCTATGCTTCCTGGATGCCTTCTCAGGCTATCATCAGATCAAGATGGCGGCCGAAGACGTGGAGAGGACGGCCTTAGTCACCCCCTGCGGCATATATTGCTACGTCTGCATGCCCTTCGGTTTAAGGAGCACGGGCGCCACCTTCCAATGGCTAATGCGCATCACGCTGGGGCCTCAGATGGGGAGGAACGCAGAGGCCTACGTCAACGACATCATAGTCAAGTCTCGTGAGGCTGGATCCCTCATCGCGGACCTCCAGGAAACATTTGCCAACCTGCGCAAAGTCAATCTCAAGCTCAACCCAGAGAAGTGCATCTTCGGAGTCCCCTCCAGCAAGCTCCTTGGCTTCCTAGTCCCGCACCGTGGCATCGAGGCCAACCCAGAGAAGATCAAGGCCATCGAGAAAATGCGTCCTCCCCGGACCCTCAAGGAAATGCAGTGCTTGGCAGGATGTATGGCCTCCCTGGGGCGTTTCATCTCCAAGTTTGGCGAGCGAGCCCTGCCCTTCTTCAAGCTCCTAAAAAGGTCTGGCTCCTTCAAATGGACTCCTGAGGCAGACGCCGCCATTGAAGCCCTCAACAGGTACCTCACGAGCCCGTCCATCATGGTCGCGCCGTGCTCTCGCGAGCCCTTGCTCCTGTACTTGGCGGTCACCCCCCAGACGGCCAGCGCGGCGCTGGTGGCGGTGCGGGAGGAGCGCGTCTGTGCTAAGGAGAAACCCTCTGCGCCCCTTCAGGCTCATGAGCCCGCTGAGACTTGTGAGCCTCCTGAGCCTTGTGAGGCCGCCGGTCCTCGTGAGCCTTCTGAGCCTCGCAAGCTTCCTGAGCCTCGTGAGATTCCCGAGCCTTCCAAGCCTCGCGAGGCGCCTGGAAAGCAAGCTGCCACAACAACTACGCGCCTCGTCGAGCACCCCGTGTACTTCGTCAGCACCGTGCTAAGGGACGCGCCCGAGCGCTACCCCATGCAGTAGAAACTCCTCCTCGCGCTTCTCGTCGCCTTCGGGAAGCTGCGCCACTACTTCCAGGGTCACCCCATCAAGGTCATTTCTTCCTACCCCTTGGAGCAAGTTCTGCGCAGCCCCAACGCCGCCGGCCGCGTCGCCGAATGGAACATCGAGCTGCAAGCCTTCCAGCTGGAATTCTCCACCACCAGAGTCATCAATGGTGCGGCTCTGGCCGACTTCGTGGCAGAATAGACAGACACATACGAGGAGGAGCCTCGTGAGGCCCAGTCCCTCCTGCCAGGGGATGAGGCGCCTGTCGGCTGGACCATGCACTTCGACGGCGCCTTCTCCCGGCAGGGCGCAGGGGCTGGGGTCATGCTCACCTCGCCGACAGGGGATAGGCTCTACTATGCCGTACAGCTCTGCTTCAGGAACACCGACAAGGTCTCCAACAACATCGCAGAGTATGAGGGCTTCATCGCCGGCCTCAAGGCCGCGTTCGCCCTGGGCATCAAACGTCTGACCATCAAGGGCGATTCGCAACTTCTCGTCAACTTCTCCAACAAAAGCGACAAGCCCAATGATGAGCACATGGCCGCCTACCTGGAAGAGGTATGTAAACTTGAGAAGCGTTTTCTTGGCCTGGAGCTGCAGCACGTCCCCCGCAGCAGCAACAAAGAAGCCGACGACATCGCCAAACGAGCATCTCGCCGCGAGCCTTAGAGCCCCGGCGTCTTCGAGGAAAGGCTCCTCAAGCCATCAGCCGCGCCTCCTGCCGCGAGCAAGGCGCTCCTTCACGAGGAACTCCCGCCCGCACCACCCACGGGCGCGCCGGACTGCGGCCCGACTTCGGGAGCCCGCCTGCTGCTAGCGCTGGAGCCTCAAGAGGACAGCTAGGCCGCAGAGTTCAAGGTTTACTTGCTTCGCGGCACCCTCCCGGAGAAGGACTCAGAAGCAGAGCGTGTGGCCCGGCAGGCCACCGCTTACTGCCTACAAGATGGTGAGCTATACCGCAGGCGCCCCAATGGCGTCTCGCTGTGGTGCATCTCTGAAGAGCAAGGGTGCGAGTTGCTAGCTGATATCCATGGAGGAGACTGCGGCCACCACTCCTCGTCATGCACCCTCGTCGGCAAGGTTTTCCGCAGCGGCTTCTACTGGCCCACTGCGCTGCATGACGCTACCGCGCTGGTCCAAGCCTGCGAGGCCTACCAATTCCACGCCAAGCAGATCCACCAGCCGGCGCAGGGCCTCCAGACGATTCCCCTCTCATGGCCCTTCGCGGTCTGGGGGCTGGATATCCTGGGGCCCTTCCCTCGCGCGGCTGGCGGTTACCGCTACCTCTACGTCGCCATCGACAAGTTCACCAAGTGGGCAGAAGTCGAGCCGGTGCGCACCATCCCGGCAGGCTCTGCCGTCAAGTTCATCAAGGGCCTTGTGAGCCGCTTTGGGGTTCCCAACCACATCATCACCGACAATGGCTCCCAGTTCACAAGCGGCCTCTTCAAGTCCTACTGTGCCAGCCTCGGTACGTAGATCTGCTATGCCTCGGTGGCGTACCCGCGAAGCAATGGCCAGGCCGAGCATGCCAACGCCGAGGTCCTCAAGGGCCTCAAAACAAGGAGCTTCAAGAAGAAACTCGAGGCTTGCGGCAAGGGCTGGCTCGACGAGCTACAGTGCGCGTTGTGGTCCATCCGCACAACAACAAGCAAGCCTACCAGCGAGACACCCTTCTTCCTCGTCTACGGCGCTGAGGCGGTCCTCCCATTGGAGCTTAAGCATGGCTCCCCGCGAGTCCTTGCCTTTGACGAGGCGCGTCAGGAGGGCTCGCGGGAGATTGATCTGCTGCTCCTCCAGGAGGGCCGCTATCAGGCCGCCCTTCGTGCCGCGAGGTACCAGCAGGCCCTGCGTCGCTACCACAGCCGCAGCATCCACCCTCGTACTCTCGAGGTCGGCGACCTCGTCCTGCGCAGAATCCTCTCCAGAGAGGGACTTCACAAACTCTCACCTATGTGGGAAGGCCCTTTCAGGGTTACTCATATCTCCAGGCCCGGCTCAGCCCGGCTGGAGATGGAGGACGGAGTTCCTGTGCCTAAGGCCTGGAACATCCAACACCTCCACAAGTTCTACCTGTGACTCTCACGCGTACGAACGAAATGGGGCTGTACACGCCCCGGAGCTTCTCATTGCGTTCGCCTGATGGGCCCGCGAGAGCTCCCGCCCATGCCCAAGTGGAAGCCCCATGCTCCGCGCTGGCGGAACAATCGACCCGCGACCATACCCACACCCCTGTGGAAGCCCCATGCTCCGCGCTGGCAGAACAATCAACTGAGGGCGCCCCACGGGCTGCACCAACCTCAAGCTGACCCGTGCCGGACACGGCAGTACTCTTTTTCTCATTTTGATGTGTAACTGAGGGCGCCCCACGGGTTGCACCAACCTCAAGCTGACCCGTGCCGGACACGGGAGCCGCATCTTGTTCTAGTTATGTAATGGGTTGCTATCTTACTTCAGTAAGTTCTGTTTCTTACATGGCGTTTCGTTTTGTTCTTGCCTCACGAGCCTCGCGCGCTCATGACGTCCCTCACGAACCTCACACGAGTGGGGGCTGGACACGGTGTCTGTGCTCGGGTCAGTCCCAGCTGCGCTGAAAAACCCAAGCAACCGGGCTCTGGCTCGCGGATCTGCTCCCGTGCACGCCACCCCACCAAGGTTTTTGGTCTCTTGTCTGCTCGCATAATGCTCATGAGCGAATCAACGAGCGGGCGCTGCTCCCCTGTCGTTAAGTACTCTGCATGCAATTATCTCAGGAGCAGGTTCCCAGAAAGGCCTCGCGAGGATGCCTCGCGAGGTGGCCCCCTCAAGGCCTCAGGAAGCTAGCAGGCCCCGCCTCAGGAGCTAACCCTCGGCGGCCGTCTCTGCAGGAGATTTCGCGAGCGGAACCCTCACGAGGCGTACCCTACAAGAGATGGCCCACCAGACACTACCTTGTGCAGAGCTAAGTCCCCCGCCTCGCGAGCCGCCCTCGCTGCCTCTTAAGCCTTTCCCTCCGGCAGCCTCACGAGCGCCAGCGTTTCTCTTAGCGCAAGCCGCTTGCGCTTCGAAGGGGGGCTCTCTGAGCATCACGCCTCAGGAACCCTCACTAGCTCCCGGTGCCCCTCACCTCCTGGCCTTGTCCAGGCATCGCGACCTGACATACCAGCGACGGCTGAGGTCCACTCGGGGGCTGGGTCCTGACGGCGTAGAGCGCTGAGGCGAAAAAAGAAAAAAACCAGCCTCACGAGAGGACTTTAGGAGGGAATGCATACATCTCGAATCACAAAAGCATTAAGTTAAGCATGGAAGATACTGTTTTCACGACCCCGCGGGGCTACATCGGTTCAATGCAGGAAAATAAAAAGAAAGAAAGGGCCTAGGCGAGGCGCCGTCTCCCCCAAGACTCCAGCGCGGGCGCCGCGCGCGTTCCCAAGAAGGCGCTGCAGGAAAGTGCGGCTCCGTCACCATGCGCACGGTGCCCGCCGCCAGGGGTACCGGAATCGTCGCCGCGCGCGCCTAGTCGGAGTCCTCGTCCTCGCTCTTAATGTGGGGGGGTCATCGTCGCTTCCGCCCCCGCCGGAGGGAGCGGTACCGCCGGAGCTATCGTCCTCGCTGGAGGAGCTGCTGTAGCTGCCGTCCTCGCTCTCCGCGCAGCACTCCAGGCGGCTGCCGAAGATCCCGAAGATCTTCACGAAGAGTGTGGCAGCCCCGTCGTACTTGAATTGGAGGACGTGCCCCCGCTTTAGACCACGGGCGAGGGCGAACGACTTCCACCCCTGCCTCAAGAACATGAAGCCCGAGGGGGTGAGCTCCGTCGCCACCCAGGAGGGGCCGTTGCAGCAGCCGTCGGCCTGCACCCACAAGACCAAGGGCGCGTGCTCCGCCATCGCCGCCGCGAAGGAGTCCGGGAGCCGGAGCCAGGTGCAGGGGCTGCAGTGCATGTTTATGATGAATTCATGCACCGCCTCCGCCGAATGGCTCCCCGCCAGGGGCGGTAGCGCGGCCGCTCCACCGCGGCCGCCTTGGCCCCGCGCGCCTCGCCCTCCGCGCCTGTGAGCGGCGCCCTTTCCGCGACCGCTGGGCCCAGCGCCGGCAGCCGTCGGGGAGCGCCCGCGCCCTCGGGGCGGAACCTGGGATGCGGCAGCGGAAGCACGGCCATGCCCTCTCCCCTTCACCATTTCTGTGGCGGCTCTAGCAAGAAGACAGAGGAAGCTGGAGGAAGGAGAAGATGGGTGGAGGACTCCGGCTCTCCTCTCCCCCTCTTTATACTCGGCACGGAGCCCCCCTCGTCGCTCCGCCTTCTCCGGCGTTGGGAATTGAAGCAACAGCAATGTGTGAAGGAACGCAATGATGGCCTCGCGTCGCCCGCGGCAGGTTTTATGTCAGCGCGGGCGGTTATCGAGGCGTCGTGGAGAAGTGGATGCGTCCCCAGTCACATCGTGCACCACGCGTCGCGCCTAGCCCCAGGCGGTTAGGGCCCGCGCCGTTTCGCCCCCCAGTAGGCAGGAACGTGCGCGCCGCGGGCCCGGGGGCTACTGTCGGGCCCATGGAAACCGGAGTATCCAGGCCCGTCTGCCTTTGGCCCAGGGCGCAACGCCTGGCGTGGGCCCAGCGGGCCATCATCACCAAGCACCTCACTAGGACTCCTCATGAGGCCTTGGCCTCCCGAGGCCCCCTCCTAAGGGAGCGGGCGAGCAAGGCTCAACACCTCCACAAGCGGCCTCGCGAGGTCCTCTCGTGAGGCGACCTCCTAAGGTGGCCTCCCGAGGCCCCCTCCCAAGGGCGCACGAGACGAAGGCCGTTCGGCACAGCCGCCCGGTCTGGGGCCCATCACGTGGGCGACGCGCGCGGTGACGAGTGGCGACAGAGGCCGCGCCAGTAGGCGCGGATGAAGATGGTTTCCTCTTTTGTGTTAAGGAAGCAGGGCCAGCTATCTACTACCCAAAGCAACCCCAAAGGTTGCCCGATCGGCGGAGAAAGACCAAGACGGCGGGCGCGCAGGGCGGAGGTCATCACCGAGCCCATCGGCGCGTCATGGATCACACTTTGGCAGGCGAAGACCACCTTTAGTCAGGATAGCCTGAGCGCATGTCCCCTTTCAAAACCCGCCAAGTGTGGCCGCCCTTCCCGGCTAAGTTTTGAGGGGGAAGAGGACCGATGCGGGTATAAGGGGGGCAGTGCTGCCTTTGTAGAGGGAGATCGGCTCTTCTTCTCATCATCCCCAACCTTGTACTCTTTCTCTCGCCAGAGCAATACCAACCAAGCAGGAGTAGGGTCTTACACCGCAAGGTGGCCCGAACCTGGGTAAACAGCTGAGTCCATGGTCCGTCCCTCGCTAGCGCGCTCTCGTCGTAGCTTCGCCGTCGCTTAGCCGTGGTAGGAGACGAAGTGGTAGAACGAGCTCACCCCAGTGTTCGAACCTTTGGGTCCCCGGAGCCCGACTTCCGACAACAGAGTTGATCTACCTCGAGATCGTAAGTTGTGGTTTGAACCCAAGGGGTGATGATGAATGCGAATGCCTCTACACACTAAACCCTCTGGCTTATATAGGCACCAGGGGTATCTAGGGATACACATGGTCAGTTACCATCTAGGGATTACATGCGAATCTGATATACTTGGGGTACACACCAAGTCTTCGGTGAGGCCCAGTGTGTTAGTTCTACAGGCTGGAGGCTTTCGGAGTCCTCATTCTTCAACGGGCCTCGAATCCGGCCCATGGACTAGATCAATTAGGCCGGGACCCCCTATTCCAGGACACCGTCAGTAGACCCCAAACTTGTCTTCAAAGATGAGGATGGCAATCTTCTTTGGATAGATGTCTTCAGCGTGAGAGTCTTTGGCTTAGCAGGCAAGTTATTTACCATGCCCTGAGCTAAGCATCTGCCCGAAGCTCGTTAATCCCCAATTGGATGGTGTCACCCTTCTAAGCAGGAGACGAGACCAGCCGACCATGTGTCACAAAAATGTATCTTTGTTTGTCCGAAGTGCACGGCTTGCTTAGCCTCGAAGACTAGCAGCATGAATGTGTTCCGCGGTTAGTTACTGACAACTTTTCCGAAACGTCATGACCTGTGACATCATGTACATCAGTTATTACTTATTCGAATCGCGGTTCGAGGTAACCCTCTTACTGGCACATCTTATCAAAACAGAGATCGTGCCCCGCATTTTAGGGGATATCATCAATCAGTTGTTTCACCCAATGTGGCCATAACGGCATGATCAGCCGAAACGTGGTGATTTTTATGGCGCGATGGGGGGGACGATTCGTCTCTTTACTGACTTATAAAGAGCTGGGGGCGACAAATCTTTCTCCCACGCTCTCCTGCCATTCCAGCGCCCAAACCCTTCAAGCTCTCACACCCCCAATCCCCTTTCCAAGCTAAGGCTTCCTCCAATCTCCTGCATCCAGTGCCAATGGCCGATGCGGATCTGAAGGGAAGGTGGGTGGCATCCAAGGTCACCGACACCACCATCGACGAGCTCCAAATGGCGGGGTACATCCCCGCCGACGCCGTCTGTAGGGCTCCAGAGCCCAGCCAACGCGTCCCCACTCCCAAGCCTGGGGAGCGGGTCGTTTTCATCCCTCACCTCATCCGAGGTCTGGGATTCCCCCTGCACCCCTTCGTGTGGGGGATTCTTTTCTTCTACGGGCTAGATTTCCACAATCTAGCCCCGAATTTCATTTTGCACCTCACCACCATCATCATCGTCTACGAGGCGTTCCTGCACGTGGAACATCATTTCGGCCTATGGCTGAAGACGTTCTACGTGAAGCCAAAGGGCGGCGGCACTGAGTTCGCGGAATGTGGGGGTGCCATGATCAGCAAACTCCAGAAGCCGGAGTGGCTGGATGGTACTTTCATCGAGACCGTGAAGGTCTGGCAGTGCGAGTGGTTCTACATCAGGGAGCCGCTTGCCGTGGGCCAAGCCGCGGCCCCCTCCTTCACAGGTACGCCTCCGAGGTAGCTAGTGTCCTGGCAAAAGCAGGGCCTGGAATGGGGTAACCCGGACAAGGTCGCCTCTCTTCAGGAGAGGATCCGGTTCCTCAAAAAGAAGTTCAAGCTTGTGGATGTGGTGGATGTGATGCTCCATCGGCGCATCCTGCCACTCCAACTTCGAGCCAGCCCCATGTGGCTTCACAAGCCCGAAGACATACCAATAGTGCGGAACTTCTTCCGCACCATCCTAGACGGGATGTGGACGGCTCTCTTCAAGCCGTCCCAAAACTTATTCCCCGAGGCTGAACCTGACAGCGGCTATACCGCCAAAAATGGCCCATCCGAGGTATCAAACGCCTCGTATGTTCAATATGGATTCATTATTTCGTATTTATCTGAATCTTCCCTCATTATTTTCAGAAATCGGCGTCCAAGGCGGCACTCATCAAGTGCTCGGCGCCGCTGCACGAAGACAACCGGACCCCGGAGCTGCTGGCCCTCTTGGCCGTGCTGCGTTCAAAGGCTCCGGCCAAGGCCAAGAAAGAGCCAGAGAAGAAACGGGGAGGTCTTTGCATCAGGGATTCCTCGGATGCTATGCCCAAGGACATCGCTCTCTCCTCTGACGAGGAGAAAAGTGGGGGAGAGGAAGGGGAGGAAAGCGCCCCTTCCCCGAAGAGGAAAAGGTCAGCGTCTGAAGACACTGCAGGGGCCAACGCCCCCTGAACATGAAGGCGCCTTAAGAAGGCCACCGACACCGCACCCCGCAAGGCCCCCGCCGCAGCCGAGGTCGCCTCCTCCGAATTAGAGGGCGACCTCATTGAGCCGCGCAAGGAGAGACCTCCGCCAAGGAGGTATGCCCTTCATTCCTCGTTTACTTACACAATGTACGAGCCTTAATCCCTCCTTTCACAAATTTAACTGATCAATCATCTTTTCATAGCCCGCAACACTCCCGTATATGCGACAAGGAGTCTGATGACCCACAAGTATAGGGGATCGCAACAGATTTCGAGGGTAGCGTATTCAACCCAAATTTATTGATTCGACACAAGGGGAGCCAAAGAATATTTGCAAGTATTAGAAGTTGAGTTGTCAATTCAACCACACTTGGAGAATAAATATATACAGCAGAGTGATCAGTAGCACAGTAGTATGATAGTTTGATAGCAGTAGCAATAATAGTAGCGGTAACGGTAGCAGTAACAGTAATAGCAATTGTGACAGCAGTAGCAACAGTAGTAACTTATTAAGAACAATATGTGAAAAACTCGTAGGCATTGGATCAGTGATTCTGTTGGATAACATTCATCATGTAATAGTCATAACCTAGGGCGACACAGAACTAGGTCCAATTCATCAATGTAATGTAGGCATGTATTCCATATATAGTCATACGTGCTTGCGATAAGAACTTGCATGACATCTTTTGTCCTACCCTCCCGTGGCAGAGGGGTCCATAAGGAAACTAAGGGATATTAAGGCCTTCTTTTAATAGAGAACTGGAACAAAGCATTAACACATAGTGAATACATGAACTCCTCAAACTACGGCAATCACCGGAAAGAATCCCAATTATTGTCACCTTGGGGTATGGGATCATAACACGTAGCAGGTGCGTATAACTTGCAAGATCGGATCAAGAACACAAATATATTCATGAAAACATAAAGGGTTCGGATCTGAAATCATGGCACTCGGGCCCTAGTGACAAGCATTAAGCATAGCAAAGTCATAGCAACATCAATCTCAAAACATAGTGGATACTAGGGATCAAGCCCTAACAAAACTAACTCGATTACATGACAATCTCATCCAACTCATCACCGTCCAGCAAGCCTACGAAGGAATTACTCACTCCCGGCGGTGAGCATCATGAAATTGGTGATGAAGGATGGTTGATGATGACGATGCCGGAAGATCCCCCTCTCCGGAGCCCCAAACAGACTCCAGATCTGGCCTCCCGATGACGAACAGGAGGTGGCGGTGGCTCCATATCGTGAAACGCAATAAAACGTCCTCTCTTAATTTTTTCTCTAGAATTGTGAATTTATAGGTCTGAGATTAGGGTCAGCGGAGCCACATGGGCCCCACAAGCCACCAGGGCGCGCCAGGGGGTGTGGCGCGCCCTGGTGCCTCGTGGCCAGCTGGTGGCCCCCCTCCATTAGGTTTTGGCTCCAGTATTTTTTATATATTACATAAAAAATCTCCAAAAAGTTTTGTCCAATTCCAAGAACTTTTATTTCTGCACAAAAAACAACACCATAGTAGTTCTGCTGAAAACAGCGTCAGTCCGGGTTAGTTTCATTCAAATCATGCAAATTAGAGTCCAAAACAAGAGCAAAAGTGTTTGGAAAAGTAGATACGATGGAGACGTATCAACTCCCCCAAGCTTAACTCATTGCTTGTCCTCAAGCAATTCAGTTGACAAACTGAAAGTGATAAAGAAAAACTTTTACAAACTCTTTTGTTCTTGTGTCTATATATATGCTTAAATAGTGCCCAAGTTTTCAGCAAAGATCATGAACTAACCATGCAAATGATAACTCTTAGAAATTATATTCACTCATATCAATGGCATAATCAACTAGCGAGCAATAATAAGATATCTCAAATGCCAACACTTTGTCAAAACAATCATGATATAATATGACAGCATGGTATCTCGCTAGCCCTTTCTGAGACCGCAAAACATAAATGCAGAGCACCCCCAATGTTCAAGCAGTGACTAAACATTGTAATTCATGGTAGAAGAGATCCAGTCATGATGCACCCAACATTAACTATAAACAATGCATGAGAATGACAATAGTGCTCTCAGGACTGGTGCTTATTTGAGAAGCTGGTGACTCAACAATGAAAGTAAAATAACATAAAAGTAAATAGATAGGCCCTTCGCAGAGGGAAGCATGGATTTGCAGAGGTGCCAGAGCTTGAAGCTTAAATCAGAGATAAATATAATTTTGGGAGGTATGCCTTTCCTGTCAACGTCACGACCGAGAGTTTTCAATATCTTCCATGCTAAACACATTAGCGGCGGTTCCCAAGAGGTAAAGTAAAGTTTACTCCCCCTCCACCAACAAACACAAGCCATGGCTAGCCGAATCCTCGGGTGCCCTCCATACCAACAACTTTCCGGGGGAGTTTGTTTAATTATTTTTGCAATTTTAATGATGGGACTGGGCATCCCTATTACCAGCCCCTCTCGTGCAAGGACAAGTGAATAAACACTCGTCATGAGAATAACCCGCTTAGCATGGAAGATACTGACCGCCCCCTGTCACTCCATGAGCGGTACGGGCACACAAAATAGACGTTCATTTGAATATTTAGAGGTGGCACATGCAAATTTACTTAGAACGGCAGAGTAATACCGCATATAGGCAGATATGGTGGACTCATCTGGAATAACTTTGGTTTAGGGGTTTTGATGCACAACCAGTATTCCCGCTTAGTACAGGCGAAGGCTAGCAAATAGGTTGAGAAGCGACCAGCTATAGAGCGAAAATGGTCATAATCATGCATTATGAATAATCAACATTGAATACTAGCATGAGTAGGATATAAGCACCATGAACATAAATATCATGGAGGCTATGTTGGTTTTGAATCAACTACATGCGTGAACATGTGCCAAGTCAAGCCACTCAAAATATTCAGAGGAGGATAATATATCATCATACTACATCATGAACATTTTAATGCATGTTGACACCCAAGATAAATCATTATTCACTCCTAGCTACTTAAGCATGGCATGAGCAACTATAATCTCTAATTGTCATCATAAACATGTTTAATCATAATATGATGAATCATGGATACTGAGTTAAACATATTTACAAAAACAAAGAACAAGTTGAGTTCATACCCGCTTTTCCTTGCTAGAGTCACTTCATCAAATCATCGTCATTATTGCCTTTCACTTGCACGACCGAATGATATGAAAATGAAAATAGTGCAAGTGTGTCGTGGACTGGCTGGAATCTGCAAGCATTTTATTCAAAGGAGAAGACAAGGTAATATGGGCTCTTTGTCAGATAAACCATAATGCATATGAGAGACACTCAACATTTTCATCGTGGTCATCTCCTTACAATGACTCAATAAAAGAAAAGAATTTCAGAGAAACACACTGAAATATTTTTGGAGTTTTTAGTTTTCTGAAGAAAGCAAATTAAAGAAGAAAACGAAAAACGAGAAAAACTATTTACACGGGAAAGCTCCCAACAAGCAAAAGAAGAAACGGGAAATCTTTTTGGGTTTTATTTTAATTCTACAACTAATTAAGATAGAAAGAAAAACCGAAAAGAAACGAGAAATGTTTTTGGATTTTCTCAAAGTTTTTCAAACACACAAGAAGAAAGCGAGAAAATAAAACTAACATGGATTATACAATGAAAAAGTATGAACACCGACAACTGGAATGAAATGTGTGGACATGAATATAATGTCGGTGAGAGATACGTACTCCCCCAAGCTTAGGCTTTTGCCTAGCTTGGTCTACGGCCATCCGTAGTAGCCATCTGGTCCCATGTGAAAGTGCTGAGGCGGCGGCACCCGAGCGTCCCAATCCTGGGCCTCCTCCTCTGCTGTTGCCAACGCGTTCCGGTAAGCAACGATGTCCGGTGGCATCACGGTATATCTGTTCCTGGCATGAGAATCAAACAAAGCAGGTGCAGGCAACGGGATAATATCACGAGTATCCTCACTAAAAACCAAGTTATAGCGAATGTCGTGAGGAGGCTTAGGAGCATCAAGAAAGTGGTAATCCCTCATAGACTGGTGATCTAAGTAAACCCTAGGCGACAAGTAATCATGAGGGCGAATGTTAACATTAAAATGTCTCGCTAAGCGAGTAGCATAAATACCACCATGAATTTTACCCTTAGTCCTATTAGTGTGCAGGCGGCGTGCAATGATAGCTCCCAGGTTATAAGTGTTGTCATTATAAAGTGCGCAACGTAAAATGGCAAAGTCAGGTGCACATAGCGCACCACCTTGCTCTCTAGCAGTCAAGCATTTCCCTATGAATAAAGCAAAGTAATGAACAGAGGGAAACTGCAAGCTAGTGGCTCGGGCTCTCGACACGCCCCTTTCCTCTCCCACAGTTAATGTGCGGAGGAAGCCCTCGAACTCCTCCGGGCGAGGCTCTCTAATTTCCCCATCAAAGGGGATCAAACATATCTCACAAAACTCAGCCAGAAGTATCTGATGATGTTCAACATATAAATCAAAGCGCACCTCAGGGGGTTCGAGCCTATTCAGAAAATGAAAGTTTTGCACAAAGGAATTTGTAAGGATGTGGTGCTGGTCACACTCATCTGCGAGGAAGTCGGTCAATTCGACATTAGCGACAAATTGCGCGAACTCTTGGTAGAATCCGGCTTCGTTCATGAAGGCATTGTGCGGCCATTCGCACGGCCGGACCTCCGTCCTATGCGGAATGTTGAGGTCGTTGTCAGAGGAGTCCCCAAGGACTCCCTTGGCGGTCCACTTCGAGGAACTCCTCCGGAAGATATTCATTTTCCTAAGAACAAATTTCTGAAAAAGTTTGGGCCACAAAATGATATCAATAAAACTTCACAAGATCGATAGCAACTACTCATATGGATGTCTAGAGGCTATATCAAGCATTCAAACTACTTGGAACTCAAAGAATTCAACATGCAAGCTCATTTTTAGTAGCACCAAGAGTAGCTAATTATGCAAAATATAATCCACTAAAACAAAAACTAATTGGAGCAATGGAGGAGTCACATACCAAGGAGCAATCTCCCAAAACAGTTTCGGAAACAGAGCTTCAAGCAAAGAGATAAAAAATTTCAGGTTTGGGAGCAAGAACACGAGAGAGAGAGCTACCAGGAATTTTTGCTAGAGGTAAGAGACAAAGTGAGCTGAGGGAATAAGTGAGGGGGTCCCTGTGGGGCCCACAAGCCACCAGGGCGTGCCAGGCGGGGTGGCGCGCCATGGTGCCTCGTGGGCACCTGGGGCACCCCCCTGGTATGTTCTTAGTGCCAGAAATTCTTAAATATTCTATAAAAATCATATCAAAATTTTATTGCATTCTGAGCACTTTTATTTTTGAGTATTTTTTATTGCACGGATAATTCAAAAAATAGGGTAATCATGGCATTTTATTGCATTTAACTAAAAATAACAGAAAACAAAAGGTGGGTACAAAAGGTTGTGCTGACTAAATTCATCGACCACATGCCTCTCAAAAAGAATCCATTAATAAGGTTGATCAAGTCTTATTAACAAACCATTTCCGAGTGACATGAAACCGAAGAATTTTCGTATAACACTAGGTTACCTCAACGGGGATATGCATCTCCCCAATAATAAGAGTTTCATATTTCTTTTTAACAGTAGGAAGAGGGAGTTGAAAACTTCCAATAGTAATTGTGGGAGTCTTTCCAATAACACAAATACCATTAACTTGAAATTGTTTCTTTGAAAAGTGCACTGTATGTTCATTACCATTGATATGAAAAGTGACCTTGCTTTTGCTGCAATCAATAACAGCCCCTGCAGTATTTAAAAAGGGTCTAGCAAGGATAATCGACATGTTGTCATCCTTGGGCTTATTAAGTATAACAAAGTCTGTTAGAATAGTAACATTGGCAACTACAACGGGCACATCCTCACAAACACCGATAGGTATGGCAGTTGATTTGTCAGCCATTTGCAATGATATTTCAGTGGGAGTGAGTTTATTCAAATCAAGTCTTTTATATAAAGAGAAAGGCATAACACTAACACCGCCTCCTAAATCATACAAAGCAGTTTTGACATAATTTCGTTTAATGGAGCATGGTATAGTTGGTATTCCTGGATCTCCTAGTTTCTTAGGTACTCCATCCTTAAAAGAATAATTTGCAAGCATGGTAGAAATTTCAGCTTCAGGTATCTTTCTTTTGTTTGTGACAATGTCTTTCATATATTTAGCATAAGGGGCCATCTTTAAAATATCAGTCAAACGAGTACGCAAAAAGACTGGCCTAAGCATTTCAGCAAAGCGTTCAAATTCTTCCTCATCTTTTTTCTTAGATGGTTTAGGAGGAAAAGGCATGGGTTTTTGAACCCATGGTTCTCTTTCTTTACCATGTTTTCTAGCAACGAAGTCTCTTTTATCATAACGTTTGTTTTTAGGAGGTGGGTTATCAAGTCAACAGCAGGTTCTATTTCAACGTCATTATCTGGTTGGGTATCCAAATGAACATCATCATTATTATCATCATCAGGTGAATGTTCATTACCAGATTGTGTTTCAGCATCAGAGATAGAAAAATCATTACTATCCTCCAAGGGTTTTTCTACCTCAGGTTCACTAGAAGTATGTAAAGTCCTATCATTTTTCTTTTTCTTTTTCTTTTTAGATGGACTAGGTGCATCAACATTAATTCTTTGAGAGTCTTGTTCAATTCTTTTAGGGTGACCTTCAGGATAAAGTGGCTCCTAAGTCATTCTACCTCCTCTAGTCATTACTCTAACAGCATGATCATTCATATTGTTATTCATTTCATTGAGCAATTCACTCGCAACTTGTTCTAATTGGGTTTGAACCATAGATGCATGTTTACTTACACCTTTAACATCATTAGCAATTCTAAATAACAAGTCACTCAAGCGATCAATCATGTAGGCATTTCTTTTCAATTGTTTCATAACATTTGCATTGAAGTGATCTTGCTTAATAATATAATTGTCAAATTCATACAAGCATTGACTAGGAGGTCTGTTATAAGGAATATCACTTTCATCAAACTTTATAAGAGAATTTACCTCTACTACCTGTGGCGGTGTGTCAAGACCATGTATTTCTTCAATAGGTGGTAGATTCTTAACATCTTTAGCTTTAATACCTTTTTCCTTCATACATTTCTTTGCTTCTTGCATATCTTCAGGACTGAGAAATAAAATACCCCTCTTCTTCGGAGTGGGTTTAGGCGGTGGTTCAGGAAGTGTCCAATCATTATCATTCTTCAATAGTTCCTCAGTTTGTTCAATAGTCCGTTCCCTGAAAACACAACCAGCACAACTATCTAGGTAGTCCCTAGAAGCATCGGTCAGTCCATTATAGAAGATATCAAGTATTTCATTCTTCTTAAGAGGATGATCAGGTAAAGCATTAAGTAATTGGAGAAGCCTCCCCCAAGCTTGAGGGAGATTCTCTTCTTTAATTTGCACAAAGTTAAATATTTCCTGTAGAGCAGCTTGTTTCTTATGAGCAAGAAAATATTTTTCAGAGAAGTGATAAATCATATCCTGGGGACTACGCACACAACCAGGAGGAAGAGTATTATACCATTCCTTAGCATCACCCTTTAATGAGAAAGGAAATAACTTAAGAATATAGTAATAGCAAATTTTTTCCTCATGAGTACATAGGGTGGCTATATCATTTAATTTAGTAAGATGTGCCACAACGGTTTCAGTTTCATAGCCATGGAAAGGATCAGATTCAACCAAAGTAATCAACTCAGGATCTACAGAGAATTCATAATCCTTATCAGTAAAAAATATAGGAGAGGTAGCAAACTTAGGATAATATTTCATTCACTCCCTCATAGATTTTTCTTCCATTCCAGCAAGCAATTTTATAACTTTATTTCTATCATTACAAGCAAGAATGGCTCTAGCCGTCTCCCTGTCAAAGCAATGTTCATCGGGTGTTTCAACTCTAGTAGGAGAGCTAGGCATAATAGGTGAATCATAATTCTCAAGAGTTTCAACATTTTCGATATCTTTAGCTTTAGCAAGTAGTTCACTAAGAAATCCACCAAGTGGCACAGCATTATCAAGCATAGTACTAGCATCATCATGAGTATCATTCATAGCAAAAGTGGTATCATCAATAACTTGCGACATATCAGAATTAGCATGTGGTGGTGTTGCAAGCTTACTCAAAACAGAAGGTAAATCAAGTGCTGAGCTAGATGGCAGTTCCTTACCTCCCTTCGTCTTAGAGGGAACGATCTTGGTCCTAGCGTCTTTCAGATTCTTCATAGTGATCAACAGATATAAATCCCAAGTGACTCAACAAATAGAGCTATGCTCCCTGGCAACGGCGCCAGAAAAAGCCCTTATGCAATAGCTCCACCAAGGATTCCGTCATCACGGTGATAACATCCTGCAATGCCCATGGCGTCGAAGCGCTTTCGCAGGAGCTGCCCGAAGATGCGGTGCAAGAGTGGTTTGATAACCCACAAGTATAGGGGATCGCAACAGTTTTCGAGGGTAGAGTATTCAACCCAAATTTATTGATTCGACACAAGGGGAGCCAAAGAATATTTGCAAGTATTAGCAGTTGAGTTGTCAATTCAACCGCACCTGGAGACTAAATATCTGCAGTAGAGTGATCAGTAGCACAGTAGTATGATAGTTTGATAGCAATAGCAATAATAGTAGCGGTAATGGTAGCAGTAACAGTAATAGCAATTGTGACAGCAGTAGCAACAGTAGTAACTTAGCAAGAACAATATGTGAAAAACTCGTAGGCATTGGATCGGTGATTTTGTTGGATAACATTCATCATGTAACAGTCATAACCTAGGGCGACACAGAACTAGCTCCAATTCATCAATGTAATGTAGGCATGTATTCCATATATAGTCATACGTGCTTGCGATAAGAACTTGCATGACATCTTTTGTCCTACCCTCCCGTAGCAGCGGGGTCCATAAGGAAACTAAGGGATATTAAGGCCTCCTTTTAATAGAGAACCGGAACAAAGCATTAACACAGAGTGAATACATGAACTCCTCAAACTACGGCAATCACCGGAAAGAATCCCAATTATTGTCACCTTGGGGTATGCGGATCATAACACGTAGCAGGTGCGTATAACTTGCAAGATCAGATCAAGAACACAAATATATTTAGGAAAACATAAAGGGTTCAGATCTGAAATCATGGCACTCGGGCCCTAGTGACAAGCATTAAGCATAGCAAAGTCATAGCAACATCAATCTCAAAACATAGTGGATACTAGGGATCAAGCCCTAACAAAACTAACTCGATTACATGACAAATCTCATCCAACTCATCACCGTCAGCAAGCCTACAAAGGAATTACTCACTCCCGGCGGTGAGCATCACGAAATTGGTGATGAAGGATGGTTGATGATGATGATGCCGGAAGATCCCCCTCTCCGGAGCCCCAAACGGACTCCAGATCTGGCCTCCCGATGAAGAACTGGAGGTGGCGGCGGCTCCGTATTGTGAAACGCAATAAAACTTCCTCTCTTATTTTTTTCTCTGGAATTGTGAATTTATAGGCCTGAGATTAGGGTCAGCGGAGCCACGTGGGCCCCACAAGCCACCAGGGCGCGCCGGGGGGGGGGGGGTGGCGCGCCCTGGTGCCTCGTGGGCAGCAGGTGGCCCCCCTCTAGTAGGTTTTGGCTCCAGTATTTTTATATATTCCACAAAAAATCTCCAAAAAGTTTCGTCCAATTCCAAGAACTTCTATTTCTGCACAAAAAACAACACCATAGTAGTTCTGCTGAAAACAGCGTCAGTCCGGGTTAGTTTCATTCAAATCATGCAAATTAGAGTCCAAAACAAGAGCGAAAGTGTTTGGAAAAGTAGATACGACGGAGATGTATCAGAGTCGTCGAGCGGGCTCCCTCCACCCAGCGCATCGGAGGAACGCCTTCCCTCCCCTACCGCCCATGACGGGCTGGTGGAGGCGACCTCTCAGCAAGCCCCGCCTGTGACTACCACGTGGGATGGCGCTGATGCCTCCATGGCCGAGGCTGAGGCCTTGGCCTCCAAAGATGCAGCAGAGAAGACCCCTGCCTCCAGGGGCGGGGAAGACAGGGGCAGCCGACGACGTCGGCTCCCGTCGATCCACCTCGGCAGCCGACCATGACGGCGGCTCCTCCCTCAACGGAGACGACCGAGGTGGCCCGTCCATCCCTACCTGCTGGAGGGCAGTTGTCCATGGGATGGACCGAAGAGATGGAGCCATCCCTGATGGGCTCCTCCATCGTTGCTGAGCACCGCGTCTTTTTGGGCGCGGCGTTAAAGAATTACCGGTCCACGGAGGCTGGTATAAGGGAGGCCTTCAAGGGCCTCTATGAAGGCTTTGAGGTAACCTTTAATCATCTTTTGAAATTACGTCAATGCGTAGAGCTATTAGCACTAGATATATCCAGTAGTCTTTAACGGATAAGTAAAATGCAATTTGGTCCGAAGATTTATACCTCAGTAGATGTTTATCGCAAGTGTATATCCACAGTAGCCCCCGATCCTTGGGTTAGATGCGAAAATCTTGCTCGGGGATCTTAGGATAGTTGAATAAAGCGAATACACGGTAGCCTCCGAGACCCTGGTCGGATACATGAAGCCGACCAAGGGATCGATGTCATCCAAGGAAGCTAACGGTGTAGTTTTCAGGTATCGGCCTCGGTTTCAGTAGCCAACTCAAAAGAGTTGGAAGAACTGAACCATAAGCCGGATCGGTCCGAGAAGGACATGGATCTGCTTAAGAAGTAGATGGAGCAATCTCAAGGTACATACCAAAAAGCCTCCGTATCTTAGCATTGTACTTTAAGTTATGAGACAACTGGTTTGAGCTCTAAAACTTGTGTTAATGCGTTTGTAGTATCCACCTCTGAGCTTGAAGCACTCCGGGCCGAGCTGAAAAAAGCTCGGCAAGAGGCCGACCAGTAGAAGGCTGCGGCGAAGCATGCCAACGATGTGCTAGCCAAGGAGAAAGAGGCTGGTGCGAAGCATGTGGCCTGGGTCGTGGAGGTCGAAGGAGACCTGGAGGGGCTATACAAGCAGCAAGATGCCCTACAGGAAGAAAAGAACAAGCTAGCCTTCGAGCTCGAAACAACGAGCTCGGCCTGAAAAGAGGCCACAACCCAGGCTACGGCAGATCGCGAAGTGCTTCAACAAGTGAAGCAAATCGCCGCTGGTAAGCCATACCTGCTTCGTTGCATTTTTGGTGACCACCGATTTGCTCATCTTACGCAAGTCTGGCATTCTTCAGAAGCCTTCATGGACCTGCCGCGGAGTGCTTCGGATGTCGGCTCCTACTTCGCCGCTTGTCCTGAGGAGCCCGTGGAGAAGACCTTCTGGGTACAATTCCAGGCGCCAGAGCATCCGCCTCTTCTGAATAATCAGATGAAGCAACTGGCCGAGCTGTTCTGTACAGCATGGCTGATGATGGAAGATTTGTGCATCAACCTCTGGCCGCAAGACCCGATGCCAACCAGTTTCTTCGGCTTGGTGCACAGGCAGCGGAATGCAAGCCCCCTGGTCGAGAACTGGAAGCGCTTGGCCTGCCTGGAAGGCACGGAGCGGGCGAATGCATCGACAATGGCGCACTATCCTAAGATCAAGCCGCTTGAAATCACGTCGGGGCCTCCAGAAGGGAAGAAGTGGACGCCCGTGCAGTTCTTGACCGAGGTCCGTGAAGGCGCTAGGGTGACAGAGGCTCAATGTGCTAAGTCCGAACTCCGGTTTTAAATGTCCCTTGGTATGCCGAGGAGAGATTTGTATAAACACAAGTAATATTAGGCTTATCAGTCGTTTCCATCCGACGTGGTATTTTTATTCCTGTGCGACCGTGTTTAATTCTGAAAGTGGCCGATCGTCGGCTTCTACCCCATTGCAGATACTACGTGGGGTGTTCCCTAAAACGCGTAAACCCTTAGCCCACGTTTCGGTGCCCTTAGGCGGTGGCGTACTTAGGGAACGAGGCAATCAGACCATAGCGGCTATATAACTTTCACTTAGTCATAGGAGTTTGAATTGTGGGGCAGTTGACCTAGCCCCCGGTGTAGTGGTGATCGGACTAGCGAAGGTACACTCTCTTTAACACCTCGGTTCTTAGAACAACAACCCTTCATTTAACATGGCGTAACCATGAACGATTTCTTGTTTGACACTGTCTTTGGATCGCCGATCAGTTTACGCATATTGTGACAGTCGATTTTCGGCTTTCTCCATTGAGGCGCTTGACCATTCGAGCTGGAAGCACAATCGCAGTGGTTCTCCATTTACACACC
Organism: Elymus sibiricus; assembly: GCA_039707655.1. Taxonomy (NCBI): domain Eukaryota; kingdom Viridiplantae; phylum Streptophyta; class Magnoliopsida; order Poales; family Poaceae; genus Elymus; species Elymus sibiricus. Next base: position 164,444,454 of record CM077664.1, read on the forward strand.
TAGCCGAACGAAGCGGAACATAGGAGGCAAGCACAAGAGTCGGGCAACCCAATCATTGACCAAAATCACAATTCAAAACTGATGCATATAATGCAAGACACCGAACAAATAGCGGACTTAAACATAGGCTCGATTTCATGTCCGAGCCCCCGGTTGAAAGCCGGACTCATCGGTATATTTCCAATGGTTTCCACATTGCTACAAGGCAAAAACAGAAGAAGAAAAAACGACACTTAATTTTGTGCGGAGATCGAAAAAAGGTCTGTTCTTTCATTCATATGGCCCAGAGATGCCGAGCTGTTATAAGGGGGAACCTTACAATATATAGAGAGTATGCGAAAAGAAGAAAAAAGAAGAAGATGTGTTTGATACAGGGCTTTAAAAAGCGGGAGCTATCTCCCGTGTCTTCCCTGCTGCACGTCTGCGCCTCCGTGCTGTTGTACAGCTATTCCTTGTTTAATCCAAGGTATGGTGAACACTGGCTACTCTGCCTTGACTACGCTGAGCGCATCCGAGAGGCGGGGCCCCTGACGAGGCTGGCGCCGGAGTGTGACAGCTTGACGCTGTTGTGATGTATTTCCTGGTTGGCCTTTATGTTGCCGAAGAAATAACCAGGGTCTGGGTGCTCAGATGCTCCGAGGTGACACACCCTTTTTAGTTTATGCTCCCCAGTCTCCCATGGAATTTTAAGTGCAAAGTTATGTACTCGAGGCACATAGTCTGCTACCAGAAGAGGGGAACTGGTGTTGGGCCCATGGAACTCGGGGTATCCAGGCCCGTCTGCCTTTGGCCCAGGGCGCAACGCCTGGAGTGGGCCCGGCGGGCCGTCGCCACCAAGTGTCTCGCCAAGACCCCACATGAGGCCCTGGCCTCCTGAGGCCCCCTCCTCAGGGAGTAGCAGGCAATGCTCAGCACCACCATCAACGGCCTCGCGAGGCGGCTTCCCGAGTGGCCTCACGAGGCGGCTTCCCGAGTGGCCTCACGAGGCGGCTTCCCGAGGTTGCCTTCCGAGGCCCCCTCCCGCAGGCGTTCGAGAAGAAGGCCGTTCGGCGTGTCACGCGGTCTTGAACCCATCACGTGGGTGACGCGTGCGGCGACGAGCAGCAGCAGAGGCCGCGCCAGCAGGCGCGGATGCAGATGGTTTCCTCTTTTGTGTTAGGGAAGCAGGGCCAGCTATCTACTCCCCAAAGCAACCCCAAAGGTTGCCCGATCGGCGAAGGAAGACCAAGACGGCGGGCGCGCAGGGCAGAGGTCATCACCGAGCCCACCGGCGCGTCATGGATCATGCTTTGGTAGGCGAAGACCACCTTTAGTCAGGATAGCCTGAGCGCCTGTCCCCTTTCAAACCGCCAAGTGTGGCAACCCTTCCCGCCTGAGTTTCGAGGGGGAAGAGGACCAAGGCGGCATAAAAGGGGCAGTGCAGCCACCATAGCGAGAGAAAGAGAGAGAGAGATGGGACGAGAGATCCCATCGTCTTCAACCTTGTATGCGAGAACTCTCTCACCCACAATAATCCCAACTACAAGCAGGAGTAGGGTCTTACACCGCAAGGTGGCCCGAACCTGGGTAAACCGCTGTGTCCTCGCCCGTCCTACGCTAGCGCGCTCTCGCCGTAGTCTCGCCGTAGCATTGCCGTGGTAGGGGAAGAAGTAGTAGAACGAGCTCACCCCAGTGTTCGAACCTTTGGGTCCCCGGAGCCCCACTTCCGTCATTTGGCGCGCCAGGTAGGGGTGCGCTACTGTTCTTCTGTTCGACCCTCAGCTCCACCAGCCCCATGGCCGACGCACGTCGCGAGCGCGCTGAGCGCAGGGCCGGCTGCGTGGCCCAGACAGAGCCAGTGGCCCGCGGCAATCGCCGCCGCCCCGACGCCGAGGCTGCCGCCGCCACCGACCATGTTGCCCGCGAGCAGCAGGCCTCCTCCCTGCACCCCTCCGTGCGGGCGGACGGCCACACCGCCACGGCCTCCTCCCTCGCCAACCGTGGGTCACCGAACCCGCAGGCCGCGCTGCTCATGGCGCGCGAGCTGCTCCGCTACCATCCTGATGACGCCGGCTACGACGCCTGGCTTGGTCGCATCACCGAGCTCATCAACGTCGCCGGGGACGCTCCGGCTCCTTCTCACTCGCTCCGCCTTCCGCCGTCTCATGCTGGGGACCTGGCACACGGCGCTCCCCCGCCGCCTCCTTTGCATGATGAGCGTGCCGGGCCCCAGCACAGCGCGGGGACTCGTGAGCCGTCCCGTGGCGCATCTTCTCCGGACCACTGCGAGCCCAGCTGCCAGATCATCCGCCGCGCGCCCCCCGATGCGCGAGTGCTCCTCGAGCGCCAGCGCCTGCGCCAGGACCAGGCCGTTCAAGACGTTGCAGTGGCCGGGCGTCAAAACCGCGCCGCCCTCACTGGCGGCGTCCCCTCGAGCGGCGTGGGCTGCCGTGCCTTCACCCGCGAGCTGCGTCGCGTGGTCTGGCCCGCGAAGTTCAAGCCTGAGCTGCCTCCGCGCTACGATGGCACCCCCAACCCCACGGAGTTCCTCCAGCTCTATGCGCTGAGCGTCGAGGCGGCGAACGGCGACGACAAGGTCATGGCGAACTGGTTCCCCATGGCCCTCAAGGACGGCCCGCGCTCCTGGCTCATGAACCTCCCCGAGGCTTCCATCTCGTCGTGGGCCGAGCTCTGCAGCCAGTTCATCGCCAACTTCAAGGGCACACAGGACTGCTCCCTCACCATCAACGACCTGTGGCGTGTCCGACAGCGCCCAGACGAGACCCTCCGCAAGTACATCCAGCGCTTCAGTCAGGTGCGCAACAAGATCCCGCGCGCTTCGGACGCGGCCGTCATCTCCGCGTTCTCCACTAGCGTCACGGACATCAAGATGCGCGAGAAGCTCGCCATCAACGGTGAGCTCGACTCTGTGCTCGAGCTGCTCGACCTCGCCGACAAGTGCGCCAAGGCTGAAGAAGGCCGCCTCTTCGTCCACAATGACCCCGACGCGGCGCTCGACGGCACCAAGGCCAAGAGCAAGGACGTCAAGCGCATGGGCCCTGCCGTGCTTGCGGCGGAGCCCGAGCAGAAGCGCGGCCGCGACCTCGATGAGCCCAGGAAGGACAACCGGCCACCCTGCGCCTTTCACAACGTCCGCTCCCACAGCACCGAAGACTATCACGAGCTCAAGCTGCTCCGTGACGAGCGCCAGAGCCGCCGAGACGACCGCAACGGCCGTGGCGCCGACCGCGGAGGTGGCCGCAGCGGCAATCGCTGGGACAGCCGCAACAATAACAGCAACTACCGCCAGGGCTGGCGCGATCAGCCTCGTGAGGCCGCCTGGCGCGACCAGCCTCATGAAGCGAATCCTCAGGCTAGTGCCGCTCTCCCGCCGCTGCCTCCGCCACCTCGGAGGAACAACGTCAACCAGCCTGACGAGGGCGCTGGGGGCTACCAGGAGCCTCGCGCGGTCGCCTGCATCCTTGGCGGGTCCCAAGCCCCCGCGTTCGTCCGCCACTTCACGCAACTCTCTCGCGAGGTGTACGCTGCCCTCCCGAGGCCTGAGGTCACGCGGCCCCTCAAGTGGTCGCAGTACGCCATCACCTTCGACTCCAAGGACCACCCCAAGTCCACGGCCTCCACAGGCGCGCTCCCCATGCTGTGCACTCCCACCATCAGCAACATCGTGGTCACCAAGACCCTCATCGACGGGGGTGCCGTCCTCAACGTGCTCTCCATCGAGACCTTCGAGACGCTCCAGGTGCCCTACGACCCACTGATGCCGACCAGGCCCTTCTCCGGAGTGACCGATGGCTCCACCATTCCGCTGGGGCAGGTGCGCCTCCCCGTCACCTTCGGCACCCGCAAGAACTACCACACGGAGCTCATCGACTTCGACATGGCGCACATCATCCTGCCCTACAATGCCATCTTGGGCTACCCAGCTCTCACCAAGTTCATGGCGGCCACTCATCACGCCTACAACGTCCTCAAGATGCCCGGCTGCAGCGGCATCATCACCATCGCCTGCGACGAAAAGGACGCGGCCAGCACCCTCGAGCGCGCCTACAAGGCTGCCGATGTCGCGCACCCAGCCGACGAGGACGCGGCCGAGCCTTCCGAAGTCGCGCCCGCGAAGAAGAAGCAGTTGTTCTCTGAGGACCGCGCCGAGACGAAGAAGGTGTCGGTGGACGGCAGCGGCTCCGGCCCCGCCTTCACCATCGGCACAGGCCTCCCTCCTGCATAGGAAAGCGCGCTCGTCACCTTCCTTCGGGCAAACTCGGATGTTTTCGCCTGGAAAGCATCCGACTTGTCCGGTGTGCCGAGGGAGGTGATCGAGCACCACCTAGCGGTGTGCCCCAATGCACGCCCGGTCAAGCAGAAAGCACGGCGCCAGGCGCCAGAGAAGCAAGATCATCGTCAATGAAGTTCAGAGGCTTCGAGAAGCCGGAGTCGTTCGTGAGGTGCGCCATCCCGGATGGCTCGCCAACCCAGTCGTCGTCCCCAAGAAGGGCGGCAAGGAGCGCATGTGCGTCGACTTCACCAGCCTCAACCCGTCCTGCCCTCGTGACCCCTTCCAGCTGCCGCGAGGTGGCCAGGGCGTTGGCCCCACCATCGGCGGCACGTACATGCCCTTCGGGCTGAGGAACGCCGGCACCTCTTTCCAGAGGCTGGCGCCCTTCGCGCCACGGCCTCGTGAGCCTCCTGCTCCTCGCGAGCTCCCAGCGCCTCGCGAGCCCCCTGGCTCCAAAGGAGCAGCCTCCCTTGGCGCGCCTCGCCGAGTGCTCTGACGTCACTACAGTGCGGTCCTGCCGGGTGCGCCCGGTGCGTCGCCCCGCGCGACCCTCACTCCTTCCCGCCGCGCCTCTCGAGCTTCGCTCCCGGAACCTTATCCTTTTGGCCATGTAATGGATTTTACTGATTTTTACTCTGATGAATTATATTACCTACTCAATTGCCTGCTAATTTCTATGATAAATTCGATGCCGCCCGAGAGCGCCTCACGCTCGCGACCCCTCCCCTGACCAATTCCATGAGCGGGGGCTAGGCACGGTGCCTGAGCTCGGGTCCGTCCCTGCAGCGCCGCCAAATCCATGCGACTGAGCTCTGGCTCGCGGGCCTGCTCCCGCGCACGTCACCTCACCAAGGTCCTTGGTGCCTTATCCCCTCACGCAACGGCCACGGGCGAGATAGCAAGCGCGTGCCAAAGGCCATGAGAGTTGGGGTCTGATGGAGCCAAAACCTAGGGGGTTGCCTTATGATCAATAGTAGCCGTGCCGGTTTGGCAAAGATGGCTAAAATCCATCTGGGCTTTCTACTGGTCAAGAGGCAATGAAATCTGGCTAGGGTAACCTACAGTCAACCTGGCTCTGATACCATCCGTTGTGGCGCCCCGCCTGAATACCACTGTAGCCAGACGGTCGCCGCACACACCAGCCCAGGAAAATCACTCTGGCATGCGCTTTTACAACAAGTATCATGAACACAGACATTCCTATTAAGGGATATATAAGCCTTACATGAGATATGGCAGCGGAAAAGCTCTATCTAAGGCAGCATGGTCTTTGTGCGGCTCCAATCCACAGGGATCTGACTGGGTTACTATTCTAGCCCGCGAACACTCCGGCTCCTCGCTAGAGGTCGTCGAATCCTTAGGTGAACCTGGCCACATTGAAGGCCGCTGAGTACTTTTGAATATACTCGCAAGCTAACCAAACCAACATATACACCAAGCAAAGCAATCCATGGTATTCAAGCATGCATTTGTTATCTTAACAGTATTAACTATCATGTCATGGCAGGATTATCTAGCAAGATTAATCATCTAGCAACATTAATCATCATGTCATAACAGGATTAACTTGCATGATAACCACTGAAGTAAAAGCAGTAAAGTAAAGTATATCAGGTAAATAATTCATACTTCGAGTATTCTCACGGTCCAAGTCTGATCCAAACTCTGCGGTCATCCAACCGCTCATCTCATAGCCATCTCATGGCTAGCATTCAAACCTTTGACATCATCTGATGTCCACACATCTGCACTGCAAGTCTGACAACCCTTACCATTCTCTGGTTTAGTCTTAACAATAACATTATATAGTTTGTTCCTCTAGACTCGACACAGAACAAATAGGGGCCTATACGAACTGTCCATGACCGAGGACGCGGCTATTCGAATAGATTTACACTCTGCAGAGGTTGCGCACTTTACCCACACCATGGAGCTCCTGGCCTCGTACTTTAGTACATGTTCCCATTCGGGTGGACCAGTGCTGCTCCAACAAAACCTTGTCTATTGCCCGGCACTCTTACGGTCCCACCAGCAATCATACCCTCCCAGGGTCATGTCCTGGGTGGCCCCTGTGTCACCCCGTGACACCTGCCACCGTCGTGGCCAAACACTGTCCCAAACGGGGACGCCGGCAAATAACTCAACTTGGGCTCACAAGGTTATCGCCGCCTACCGGGCCAGGGTAGCGCACACGCATAACCTTCCCTATTTGGTGGTACCGACAAGAGGCAGGACAATAGACCAAGCTAGGGCCGTCCCATACCGGCAAATGTGGTTGCACGGGTAAGTGCGGATAGGTGGCACTATGACTCGATCCAGTCGACGGAGGAGGTTGTTGTCATTATTAAGTCACATTTCATAATATTGCAATAACAGTAACCATGCAAGATGTAACAACTAGGAAAACATAACAACCTATCTCCATATGCATTACAACGAGTCACTAGTGCGATAACATGATGAGCAATAGCAGGTAATGTAAATAGCAAGTCCGAACTAGCAGGAGTTTAATTATTTCTAACACAGGCATAATCAATAATTAAACACGCAGGAATAACACAAAGCAATGCTTTAGGGCATATATCAGATGGTCGGCTTGCCTGGGGGTGAAGGAATACTCCGGAAGAAGTGTGATCACCTCGCGGAAGAATTTGCCGGAAAAGATTCCCTCTCGGAGAGGCTGAATATAGGGCAAGGGCAATATGGGCATTTTCAGAAAGTGTAACCATGGTGAAAGTGATGGCATCGGAACGGTCTCGATGAACTGAGAACGTGGGCGTTGGAATCACCTGAATCGGAGTTGCGGTCAAAAAGATATGGCCGTTCGTTCGTTACGCAGAAAACAGACATATTTCTGTCCATTTTTCTCCTTAACGAGTGAACGTTCATAACTTAGCGGTTTCGGCAGAGGGCTGAAAACAGGAAGCGTATTTTGGAAAATACGCTTTCGGTGTGGGGAGGCGACTTCTACCGAAGCCGTTTCCACTTATCCAGCTGGCCGCCCTCCAGTCGCCGACAGGTGGGGTCGGGGCCCACCTGTCAGGTCCCTCTCTCACCTCCTCCTCCTCCTCCTTCTTCCTCCTCCTTCTTCCTCCTCCTCCCCTGTTTCCCGACGCGGCCGCAGAGAGCACGGGCTCCGGTGGCCGGCAGCGCTCCGGTGAGCCTCCTGGGTGGCGAGGCCACGGATGGGATCGCCGTGGAGTAGCGCATCCATGGGATGGCTCCACGGGGGATGGCTAGTGGCGCGACTGCAACCATGGCCGTGGGCGGCGGTTCCGGCGGCGGTGGAGGGGTTCCGGTGGGATAGGGGGCTGGGCGAGGCATGGGCGAGCTCGCCGGAGAGTGGAGCTTCCCGTGGTGGGTCAGATGCGGCATGGGGGTGCTCGGGTGTGGGGATTGGAGGCGGGGCAGTGGGTGGAGCTCGCCGGAAATTGGAGAGCTCCGGCGAGGATTTCGGTCGGGCGCGGCCACTGGGTGGACTAGAGGAGCAGAGGGGATAGGTGGGTGAGCTCGAGAGGATGCGGGGAGGGCTATATATAGCCAGCCGGCGGGAGTGGATAGGATCGGCCGCCGTGGCATTCTTAGCGACGTACTGGCGCTCGGGGACACGCGGAGGGAGATGGCGATGTCGGCAAGGTTTCTGGGAGGGTGGAGAAGCCAGCAGCAGCTTCGGGAGAACTCGGGGAGGAAGAAGACAGAGGAAGACGACGACGGCGGATCACGGGGTGACAGTGGCCTACCGCGGCGCTCGTCACGGCGCGGTGAGGAAGGGGACTGAGGGGGAGATGACCCGAGGGGAGGAACTGGACGACGGGGGAGCTGCTAGACATGAATGGACAAGCCAGGGCAGCCTGAGCTGGCTGGTCTGACACGGTGGGCACGCGGTGCGCTGTTCCTGCGTGCAATTCACGCGGTCACCACGCGAACTGACTGCTCTGGCACGAGCTTGCCTGTCCAACCTTGTCAAACAGGTGCACCACTGCTCAAATAGAGGAGATGGGTCATTGGATGGACCAGGATTGCTCTAGAGTGATCGAAAGGATCTAGAACAGTTTCTGGTCAGAAACTTGGGGAGGAATCTGTGGTCAAACAGAGGTGCCAATGAGCTGGAAAATTTGTCACAGGGAAATGTAGTAGGAAAGACTAGGTGCTTACAAAATTTGAGCCCATTTGGACCAGTTTTGCATATACTTCCATTGGAATGCCAAATCTGGTCCAGAAACTGAATCTGGATGTTGCACTCATCTGGATTGATGAAATGAGCTAAATTTTTGTGGACAGTGATGATTTGGATGTATTGAGATACTGGAAAATTTTCAGCTCATTTGGATATACCAAAATGGTACTTCCTTCACAGAGCTTGAATTTGGACAGAAAATAGATGGAATTTTTGGGAGAAATTGGCTAGATGAAATAATGTGAATTTTTGCATACTCACATCATATAGGGAATGTGAGGTCCTGGATTAATTTGAGAATTGTTGAAGCAATATAAAATATAGTTGCTTCACAACCTCAAAATAAATCCAGAAACAAGAATTGGATGATGCTCTCAAAATTTGATCTGTGGAACTTGGGATCTTGATGGAAATGGTGAATATATGGATATGAGAAGCTACACAAATTATTTGGGATTTTTCCTGGCTACCAAAATAGTAGCTCCTTTGGAAAGTGCCCAAATTGCAATATTGCTTTAAATAGGAAAAGGCAATTTTCCTTATTTAATTATGGCCAATATTTTTATGGGAGTTCAATATGATCACAAAGAATATATCCACAAGTTTTCATGAACTTTGGAGATGGATAGATATTTTCCTAGATTTAATTCCTTTAACTGGCAGAAAAAGGAATTAATTTTAAATGAAAAATATTGCAAATGACTTGGCAATATTTTTGCATATCCAGGGTTTATAGATATGGGATGATCACTGGGAAAAGTTTGGGAGGCAACAGATCAAAGAAAATTGGGGTTCCTTTGTAACGGAAGGAATTAGGGTTTCCCTTCCGGTAGACCGGAGAGTAGGGTTTCAGTGGCAAAGTTGAATTGGAGAGAATCTCTGGTTGGATAGGAAAGGCAAGGCTAAATGACCATCTTCATATACCCAAGAGCGAGAGAAAATCCAATAACACCGAAAAAAGACGGGAGCCAAATCCCGCGAAGGAAAAAAACAAGGAGCGAAAATCAGGGTGTCACACAGCGGAAAGGGATCTTGATGGCAAGACTTGTTGAGGCTCGTGAAGTCGACGCACATTCGCTCCTTGCCACACTTCTTGGGTACTACGACTGGGTTGGCGAGCCATTCGGGATGGCGCACCTCACGGATGACTCCTGCCTCTTGTAGCTTCTGGACTTCTTTGACGATGAACTCTTGCTTCTCTGGCGCCTAGCGCCGTGCCTTCTATTTCACGGGGTGTGCGTTGGGGCACACCGCTAAGTGGTGCTCGATCACCTCCCTCGGCACACCAGATAAATCAGATGTTGTCCAAGCGAACACATCCACATTTTCTCGAAGGAAGGTGACGAGTGCATCTTCCTATGCAGGAGAGAGGCCCGTGCCGATAGTGAAGGCAGGGCCTGAGCCGCTACCATCCACCGACACTTTCTTCGTCTTAGCATGCGCCTGAAAGAACAATTGCTTCTTCTTCGCGGATGCGGCCTCAGGAGGCTCGACGTCGTCTTCATCAGCGGGATAGGCGGTGCCGGCAGCCTTGTAGGCTCTCATGAGGGAGCGGACTGCGTCCTTCTCATCGCAGTGGACGGTGATGATGTCACTGCAGCCCGGCATCTTGAGGACGTTGTAGGCGTGGTGGGTCATGGCCATGAACTTGGTGAGCGTAGGGTAGCCCAAGATGGCGTTGTACGGCCGGCCGATGTGCGCCACATCGAAGTCGATGAGTTCAGTGCGGTAGTTCTTGTGGGTGCCGAAGGTGACGGATAGGCGCACCTGCCCCAGAGGCAGTGTGGAGCCATCAATGATGCCTGAGAAGGGCCTTGTCGGCATCAGCTGCTCGTAGGGTACTTGGAGCTTCTCTAAGGTCTTGATGGAGATCACGTTGAGTCCTACGCCTCCGTCGACGAGCGTCTTGGTGACAGCGACGTTGCTGATGGTGGGGGTGCACAGCATGGGGATCGTGCCCACTACTTCCATGGACTTGGGGTGGTCCTTGGAGTCGAAGGAGATGGCGTACTGCGACCACTTGAGGGGCTGAGAAGCCTCAAGCCTTGGGAGGGCTGCGCTCACCTCACGAGCAAATTGCTTGAAGTGGCGATTGGATGGGGGAGCCTGGGCCCCGCCAAGGATGCAAGCCACCTCGCAAGGATCCTGATAGCCCCCGGCGCCATCGTCAGGCTGGTTGCCGTTGTTCCTTCTAGGAAGTGGCGGCAGTGGTGGCAGAGCGGCGTTGGCCTGAGGATTGGCCTACCATGGCTGGTCGCGCTAGCCCTGCCTGAAGTTGCCTTTGCCGTTGTTGCCGCGGTCGCCCTAGCGGTTGTTGTTGCGGTCGCCTTCACGGCCGGCACTGCAATCATTGCGGCTGCTGCGCCCATGCTAACGGCTCTCGCGGAGGAGCTTGAGCTCATGGCAGTCTTCGATGTTGTGGGAGAACATGTCGTGGTAGGCGCAGTACGGGCGGCCATCCTTCTTGGGCTCAGCGAGGTCGCGGCCGTGCTTCTGCTCTGGCTCTACCGCGAGCACGGTACGGCCCTTGCACTTGGTGTCTTTGCTCTTGGCCCTGGCGGCGTCTGGCGCTTGATCTGGGTCATTGTGGATGAAGAGCCGGCCCTCTTCAGCCTTGGCGCACTTGTCGGCGAGGTCGAACAGCTCAACCACGGTGTCAAGCTCGTTGTTGATGGCGAGCTTCTCGCACATCCGGACGTCAGTGATACCGGAGGAGAACGCAGAGATGATGGTGGCGTTGGAGGCGCGTGGAATCTTGTTGCGCACTTGGCTGAAGCGCTGGATGTACTTGCGGAGGGTCTCGTCAGGCCGCTGGCGCACGGCACGCAAGTCGTTGAGCGTGAGGGGGCACTCGTGCGTGCCCTTGAAGTTGGCGTCGAACTGCTTGCACAGCTCGGCCCATGAGGAGATCGACGCCTTAGGAAGGTTCATGAGCCAAGAGAGCGGCGCGTCCTTGAGGGCCATGGGGAACCAGTTCGCCATGACCTTGTCATCCCCGTTTGGCGCCTCGATGCTCAGAGTGTAGAGCTACAGAAACTCCGTGGGGTTGGGGGTGCTGTCGTAGCGAGCAGGCAGGTCTGGCTTGAACTTCGTGGGCCACACCACGCGGCGCAGTTCACGGGTAAAGGTGCAGCAGCCCCCGATGCTGGAGGTCACTCCTCCAGCGAGGGCGGCATGGTTCTGGCGACCGGCAGCCGCGACCTCCTAGATAGTGCGGTCCTGGCGCTGGCGCTGCTGCTCGAGGAGCACGCGCGTGTCGGGAGGTGCGCGCCTGACGATCTGGCAGCTCTCGTCGTCGGGGTCTGGCGAAGACGCATTGCGGGATGGTTCCCACGCCCGCGCGTCGTGGTGGTGCCCGGCATCCCCGTTCGACGGAGGAGGCGGTGGAGGTACGCCATGTGCCACTTCCCCGACGTGTGGCGATGGAGGGCGGAGCGAGTGAGAGGCTGCAGGGGCGTCTCCGGCGGCGTTGACGAGCTCGGTGATGCGGCCAAGCCAGGTGTCATAGCCGGCTTTGGTGGGGCGGTTGCGCAGGAGCTCACGTGCCATGAGCAGTGCGGCCTGAGGGCCTGGCAGCTCGCGGTGGCGGTGTGGCCAGCCGCTTGCATGGACGGATGGAGAGAGGAGGCCTGCTGCTCCGTATCAGCAGGGTCGGTGGCGGCGCCGACGCGGCGACGGCGGTTGTCACGGGTGACCCGCTCCGTCTGGGCCACCCTGACCGCCCGGCGCTCCGCGCGCTCACGGTGAGCATCGGCCATGGCGAGGCTGAGGTAGGGCAACGAAACAGAAGCACGCCCCCTACCTGGCGTGCCAAATGTCAGAATCGGGGCTCCGGGGACCCTGGTTCGAACTCTGGGGCGTGCTTGTTTCTATCCACTCCGCGGTGATCACGGCGAGACTACGGTGAGAGCACATGAGCACAGGGCACGACAGGGGACGTAGCAGCTACCCAGGTTCGGGCCACCTCATGGTGTAAAACCCTACTCCTGCTTTGTGCTTGGGATTATCGTGGGCAAGAAGGTTCTCGCGTACAAGGTTGAAGACAAAGGAATCGGTCCTCTCTCTACGGTGGCAGCACTGCCCCTTTTATAGCCGCCTTGGTCCTCTTCCCCCGAAAACATTGGCGGGAAGGGTTGCCACACACAACAGCAATTTGAAAGGGGACAGGCGCCCAGGCTTATCCTGACTAAAGTTGGTCTTCGCCTGCAAAAGCATTATCCATGACGCGCTGGTGGGCTCGGTGATGACCTCTGCCCTGCGTGCCTTGTTGTCCTGGTCTTCTTTCACCAAACGGGCAGTCCTTGGGACTTGCTTTGGGGGTGGGCAGCTGGTGCTGCCCCTTTAGCACCAAAGAGGAAATCCTCTCTGTCCGTGCCTGCTGGTACGGTTCCGACCGCGGCTTGTCTCTAAGCGCGTCACCCACGTGGTGGGCCCTAGACCACGCGACCGGAGCCAGGTGACGCCCGCCTCGGGTGGCCTCAGAAGGCTGCCTCAGGAGACCGCCTCGTGAGAGGGCCTCACGAGGCCTCCTGCTATTGCTGCTAAGTCTTGGTGGTCCACTCCGTGTGGAGGGGCCCTTGTGAGGCTGGCGCCTCGTGAGGTATCTTACTTCGCGGCGGCCGTGACTGGGCCGCCTTTGGGCCTTTGCCAGGTGTTGCATCCTGGGCCGCAGGCAGACGGTCGTGGTACCCCAGTTCCCACTGGCCCGATAGCATCTTTTTGTAGTACTGTACTGTACTTGGATGTGGTGAAGGAAATACTCCCTCCATTTTTATTTAGTCCGCATATTAGGTTTGTCTAAAGTCAAACTTTATGTACTTTCAACAAGTTTGTAGAAAAATATATTAACATATACACCACCAAATCAATACCATTGGATTCATCATTGCATATATTTTCACATCATATAAATTTGTCACTGTAAATGTTCATATTGTTTTCTACAAACTTGGTCAAACTTTACAAAGTTTGACTTCAGTCAAAGCTAATTTGTGGAGTAATTAAAAACGGAGGGAGTACTATCTTAGGGTTGACCGGTCGCGCCCGCGGACGTGCCTGGGCGGTGGAAGAGGAAGGAGGAGAAGCGGGTTGTGGAGTACACTAGCTGCAGCACAAGCTCCAAGGAACTTTCGTGCCAAACAATGCATATTTAACTACTAGTACTACGTACACCCAGGCCTTTAGGTTGCGTGTAGATGACATGGCTACAACATGCAGGCTGACAGCCTACCACTCCGCCTCGCACATTTTTTTTTTTGGCCACGCAATATTTGCATGCACGCATGTCACGCACGAGAGAGTATCTGGTATTACCGAGGCTTAGGTGGTACCATGATACGGGCTCCTAGGATTTTTTGCAAATGTTGCAGAGTTACCGGGAGCCGTTCGATCTTAGAATCTAACGGCCCAGAAACCCGTATATCGGTAGCACCTAAGCCTTGGTAGCACTAGATATTTTCCGTGTCACGCATGTACTTGTCGAAGTCGTGCTCGAAAAAGGGCGACGAGGTCCGCTAGTCCGCGTTGGTCGGTGCGCCCGGAAAACAAACCAATCTCAGTCGCCGTAAATGTCGTGCGTGCTTTAATTACGAGAAGGTGGATGGACGTGAATGTGCGGACAACGAACCGCCCGCCGGCTCCCTGATCTCAAATATAAACCGCACTAGCTCACTACTGCTAATGCGCACCCGCAGAACATCCTTTCCGAAGGGACGAAGCCCTGCGGTTACCATCTCATCTCGTCTAAACCAGTTCCCAAAGGGAGAAGGCAGTTCATCACCATTGCCATGGATTCCCAAGGCGGTGGTGTTTCTCATCCTCGTCGAGGTTGGGAGACCTTGGACGACGATGCTTTGGGGGAAATCGCAAGTCGCTCCGACTTCCTTACATCCGCAAGACTCAGCGGTGCTTGCACCAAATATTTTAAGATGGTGCGTAAATATGCGTGGGAGAAGGCCATGCTAGTTGGTCTGCCATGCGTCCTTGACGATGAGGATGTTTCATGGGGGGTCTCTCCAGCGCGGCGTGACCGTAGTTGCAAGTTGACCCCCTTGAGATGCCGACATTGAGGGGCACTCGGATTTTGTCCGATGAGCAGGTCAGTGATGAGTTTGATCACGTAAATGTATTCTAAAGACTACTTCCGTGTTCCATTTCATAATTACACCGCTGCTGTAATGCCCCGGACACACTCGCCGGTGGTCGTTACTCCTGGCGAGATCTAGACTGGCCCCACAAATCAATACTAGTCTTTCCTACGCACTTTGTCCTCACTCATGCGCACCTGGGGGCAACTTCCCGGTCGGTCACCCATTCTAAAATTACTCCAAGCAGAGCACGCTTAACTTTGGAGTTCTTTTCGAATGGGCTCCCGGAAAAGAAGGAATTCCTTATTGATATGAGTAGTCTAGCACGAAAAGTGCCTGCAGCTACCGAGCTCCATGGCTCTTAGTATTTGAAATTTTTGAAAAACACACTTTTGGTACTCAAAAAAATCTTAAAACAAATACGTGAATACATACATATATTCCTAAGGCCTGGTCAAAATTTGGAAAAGAAATACTTTGTATTTTGGGAAATACAAAAAAGAGAAAATTCTGACAGAAATGGCACCCTTTTTCTCCTATATACTGTCAGAAATTTGTTTGTTTCCTATAGCCCAAAACAAAACGATATTTCTATCAAAACTTGTCACGGGTATTCAGAATGTGTATATGTATCCCCGGGAAAAATTTCACATTTTTTTCAAACTTCAAAAACACGAATTTCAAAATGTTCAAATATAGAGAGCACTGGAGCTCGGGTGCTGCAATGCCTCTCTCTAGTCTAGCATCTCTATTAAGCCAGGCTATCACATACACCCCCACTCAGAGGAATCGATGTCCTCGTCGGCCCACAGGAACGTTTCCTCTTGGAACATACGTCTGTGCATCCAGTCCAGCACATGTGCAATGCCGTGTGCCACGGCGGGTCACAAATGTCATGCACAACATGACCACGCACCTGTCCGCAAACATCCGTATAACTGCGAGGGTCGGCTCTGATACCAACTTGTAACACCCCAGACACACTCGCCGGCGGTCGTTACTCCTGGCGAGATCTAGACCGGCCCCACAGATCAATACTAGTCTTTCATGCGCACTTTGTCCTCACACGTGCGCACCCGGGGGCAACTTCCCGGTTGGTCACCCATCCTGAAATTACACCAAGCTGAGCACGTTTAACTTTGTAGTTCTTTTCGAATGGGCTCCCGGAAAAGAAGGAATTCCTTATTGATATGAGTAGTCTAGCATCCCTATTAAGCCAGGCTATCACAACTGCCCACTGTTGCACAGGTTAGGCTTGGTGCCAATGGAGATTGGCTTACATACGTACGGGAGGGTACCAACATCAGTTTGCACAACATTCACACCGGTGAGACCGTTCCCGTCTAACCTTTGCCCAGCATTGGGATCGGCCATCAATGGGGCACCTCCTGAATTGGTACAATGGAACCATGGTGAGTTTGAAGAATATAGCAATCCCGGAAGCCCTGACAAGGACGTGCGGCAACAAAGATGACTCTCTCATCGCGGTGTTCGACATCGCGATTGCTTTCACAAAACATCCTGCATGCGGCGGTCAAAGCTAGACCATGCTGTCTGTGGCCAATTTGTTGTCGTAGGAGTACGAAGACCCCGTGCTCCTTTAAACGGCATCTTCGTGGTGACAAACCAGGGGACTTGTTTTGTATAGGACACATCCTATGGTATACTTCGTCTCTTCCGGTTTAATATGTTTAGTTTTTCCATTTTATAAGTTTCAAATTTATTGCTCCCCATCACATGTTCAGATTTCAAGGTGCATTAAATCGTTGCATGCAAGGATTAAGAGAAAACTCACCAATGCATGTACTAGTTTTTGTGGTCATTTATTGGTCACGCATGTATGCATTGCAATTAACGTTTTTAACCACAATGGTTTAGAAAATTGAGTGTTTTAACTGAGTACTTTTGCAAACTACAAAATCAATACCACCACCCCGCGCCTGACCGCCCTGGCCCAACCAAACCCCCTCCCTCGCCCGCGCGCACTTCCCGCCTGAAACCGTCAGCGCCGCTCCAGACCAGAGCGTCAGTGCCGCATTCATGCCCGGGCAGAGCGGATGCAACCTCTCACTGGCGCCGGCTTTGAAGCAGCGTGACGGCCGAGAGAGCGCCGCTTCCTGGTGCACGTGACTGCTCCGCGTTGAAATGACACCACGGCTGGCCGTCCGTCCGTTTGCTGCCCACATTAATGACACACGGTTGCCGAGGAACCTACTCCAGCGCCACCTGTCCGTCTACCTGACGCCGCTCATTGCCATTCACCCGCTATATAAGCTTCAGGCCCGGCCATAGCCACAGTCATCCTCCTCTGGTCCCTTTCTCCTCTTGGCACCACTCCCATCATGGCCTCCTCGCGCTCCAAAGCTCTCTGGGATGGACTGTGGCCAGAGCAGAAGAAGGACATTGGCAGCTCCGCGTCGGCCGCGCTCTGCTTCCACGATCACGAAGCTGGCACATCTGCGTGGGTGCAGCCAGCAGCGAGGAAGAGTAGTGCATGGTAGGTCGCCGCCGCTCGGGTCCCAAGAAGGCCACCACTTCTCCCCTCCCGTCGAAGCTAACACTACTAGGGAAAAGCTTATAGGTAGAACATTAGTAGTAGCGCAGGAAAATATGCAGCGCTGCTGCTAATTAGTAGTAGCGTTGGGTTTGGACAGCGCTACAAGTAAGGCCTTAGCAGTAGCGCTGGAAATACTTGCCGCGCTACTGCTAAGTGGGCCCCAACGTGCCCACCGACGCTAGCTGTAGTAGTAGCGCCCTCCAAAATACAGCGCTACTGCTAAGATTTTATCAGTAGCGCCGGCTCTGACAAAACCGCTACTACTATTGGGCCCCACTTAGTAGTAGCGCTGCGCCGAACGAGCGCTACTACTATGCACCTTAGCAGTAGCACCGGAAAAAATACAGCGCTACTGCTAGGCGTGGCTGGTGCCATCACTTCACCCACCCCCTCTCCCCCTCCCCCTTCCTCCCCCCCCTTTGCCCTCTCCCCTCCTTTCCCCTCTCCCCTCTCTAAGTTACTTCTCCACCATTATTGCCCTTCTTCTCTCTTCCTTCTACCTCTCTTCTCTCCCCATTAATGCCCCCCTCCACCATAATTCTCCTCCATAAATGGCCTCTTTTCTCTATCTTCCTCATTTATTTGGCTCTCCCTCCTTTCATACATATATATCCCTTTCCCACTCCTAGATTTGTCTCATAGCTACCTAGCTCATCTCTCTCCCTCTCCATTAGTTAGCTAGAGTCATCTCTCCTCCCAACAACTAGATCTAGCTAGCTAGCCATCCACTTTCGATCCCTATAGGTAGCAAAGGCCTCATCTAACTGTGCTCGATCTCTCTCGGGAGATAGGCGAGTAAAAAGTTGTGCATTTCAAGAATGGGAATATGTGTGTTTGCGATATGAAGGGATTTGTGCGAGTGACATGCCCCCTGAGTTGCTTATGTTTTGCCGAAATGTCGATTTATTTCCGTTTCGGCGAATTTCGAGCAAACTCGATATGTCCTATTTTTAGGCAAGGTCATGCCAAATTTTTGTATGACTTTGATGCATGCATGCATTTTGCTTATAATCCTTTTGCTTGTTATACCGTGCAGTCGGTCATGAAGGTGAGTGGAAGGAAGGTGGAGCAATACTTGCAATCCGCGGTGATGGACATGTATGCAAATAATCGGACTGGGATTAGATGTCCGTGTACAAGATGCAAAGGAGTCATTTTGGACCCCTTTGATCATGGCAGTTTGAAGGCGCACCTGCTCATGAATGGTTTCATGGATGGCTATACTCGGTGGATAAGTGAAGATGATGATGAGGACGTCCACATGGCAGGCAATAACGACATGGGGCTAGACGAAGAGATGACCGATCGACCCAAGGACGATGGCGCCGGACATGGCGGCGGGGAAGAGTCCGGACATGGCGGTGGAGAAGATTCCGAAAACGGCGAAGAAGAGTCTGGACATGGCGGAGAAGAGGCGGCGGACACGCCGCAGTCTTCGACGCAACTAAGTTCAGTCGTGCAGGACCCTCATGTTCGAGACCTGCTTCGCAAGAATACGACTAGCGACAGAGCTGCTTCTAGAGAGGAGGCCAAGCTGGCGCAACTGGAAGTAGACTCGAAGACTCCATTGTATGACGGTTGCGATCCCGAGGTGACCCGCTTGAGTTTCACGCTCGAACTTCTAAAGACGAATTCCAAAAACAAATGGATAGACGCAAGCCTCGATGAGCATTTGAAGCATCTACATAATAAAGTTCTTCCCGCGGGGAACATGTGTCCTACTAGTGTCGAGGAGGCCAAGAAAATCGTTTGCCCTCTTGATCTGCCGCACATTAGATACCACGCATGCATCAACGATTGCATCATTTATCGGGAGGAGCACGCGGAAAAAACCAGCTGTCCAGTGTGCAATGCTTCTCGATACAAGAAGGCCGGAAAGAAAGCTCCTCAGAAAGTTGTATGGTACTTTCCCATCACTCCCCGTCTGCAGTGGTATTTCGTAGATCCTAAGGAAGTAAAGCTCATGCGCTGGCACGCGGAGAGGAAGAAGCCCGATGATGGAGATGATCCGAAGCTGAGACACCTCACAGATGCTATCCAGTGGAGAGCATTCAACGCCGAATATTGCTTTTTCGCAGAAGATGCAAGGAACATCGTGCTTGGCGCGAGTACCGATGGCATGAATCCGTTTGGAAACCAGAACACCAACCACAGCGCATGGCCCATCTTCGTATGGACGTGTGCACGGCGCCGGAGATGGCGCCTCGTGGAAGACATACTACCACGAGAAGCCGGAGGAAAAAAGGTAGAGACGGATGCTTACTCAACAGACCATCGACGAGAAGGTCGCGCTTGCGGTCAATAAGACCAAAGCTGAGACCAAAGAAGAGTTGGTCAAAGTAGTCGATGCAGCGGTCAGTGCAGCGGTAGCTGCCATCAGGGTTGACGTCGCATCTTCCATTAGCAGCTTGATTCCGGCAGTTATCGATTGGACGAAGAAAAATCCAGATAAAGGGCCAGTGGACTTTCCCCTTCCCAGCTACGTCGGGAACAGTTCAGTGAACATCGCACCACCAGCACCTGCTCACGCAACCACACATGCTCCCGTACCTGGTCCCGCTCCTGTTCATAGCAGCCCGTCCTCCGTCTCTGGCGTGCTCGGCGGGGCTTCGTCTTTGGCTGAGCTCGACGCCCTCATGGTAATTACGCGTCACACCCTCTTCACCAGCATATCTATAGTCTTCCATTTCAGTTGCCTTTCGGATGTCTGATGTCGCAGACATGTCTTCGCAGGCTGGGGAAACCCCGTGCACCATACTGTACGACATCAACGGCCAGAAGGTGGACGTGGGAAAGGCAACGATCGTGAAGCCGAAGGACCGCATGTTGCACAACCGACAGATGCCCAATGGCGTCTTCAAGGTTTGCGTGGCCAGTGTCAAAGCGGGCTTCGAGGATTTGCCTCCTCCAGTACCACTCGAGGGAGACGACGAGACCCCTAAACGGATTGTCGCATGCAAGAGTTGGTTCCTGCCTTGGCCGAAGACTCTTCTTCGTGTGGAGGCGCCCGGGAGCACACCAACGGCAATGCCTCAACAAGGTATGAACACCACCCCACCTACCCAATTACCTGCACCTGTCGTGTCGGGTGATAGTGGACGACGCGAGGGAGAGCCTCCATTAGTGCCTGATGACGTCGCCCTCGTCGAAGAAGCAAATGCTGATGATGTCATGGAGGAGGATGATGATGACCCTCTCAAGTATATCAATACTGGCTATGACGATGGAGGATTGATGGCTCGGGACTATGACTCAGGCTATGAGCGTGGAGATGACTTGATGCTGCCTGATTTGCCGGAGCCGGAACGTCCTAAGGCTGATTGTGAGAAGTCTCTCTTCATGCGATCCTCGCAGGCGACGCCTCCTGATGCCGCCTCTACCCAGCAACAACAACGCGAGGGTCGTGCACTGCTGAGCCCGACGACACTGGGGGCGGTGGTCAGGGAAGGTATGGTGGGCTCACTACCGCCACCCGCCAAGAAGCAAAGGAGGAGACCGAACAGGAAAGGCTCTAAAGGCGCCAGAGCTGCTTCAAGCAGCCAGCCGCCTCTGCAGCCCCGGAAGGTAGACATAATACCTGTCGAGGGTGCGGAGTAGTTCCATGTCGCCGGCCACCCGATCCTACCTCGGAAAGCGCTAGAGGACATACTGAACAATGATCTAAGGAGACTTCATGAAGATGTGCTGGCGAGAGAGAAAAGCCTTCTCGTCTCGAAAAATCCAGGATACCCGCTTTACGCGGCTCAGGTGCCGGGTGGGAAGTTGTACGTCGAGA
Organism: Elymus sibiricus; assembly: GCA_039707655.1. NCBI lineage: Eukaryota > Viridiplantae > Streptophyta > Magnoliopsida > Poales > Poaceae > Elymus > Elymus sibiricus. The sequence goes on from CM077664.1 coordinate 164,465,322, forward strand.
GATGGTCTGCGGATAAGTTCATCCTGCGATTTGACTACATCTACGACATGTTCCACATAACCAAGCTGGATTTTCAGTTCATCCGCATGTATGCACTGTATCTGAACTACATCATCAGGCGCGAGAACATAAAATATATCTGTGTCGCGGACCCGTACTATATGCATGAGAGCTTCTTGGCAGTCTGCAAAGAGCACCGTGACTATGCGAGCAAGTACATCGGTGAGTTCATGGTCGCCAATAAGGACAAGGAAACGATTCTCCTGCCTTATCATCCCACGTAAGTCATCCGCGGATATCCTTTCATAAGTTTTAATCATTCCTTTGCACGCATGGAGGCTAATTCGAGGTGTACTTATTTTGCGCAACGGGGGGGGCGCCGTCCTCATCATTCTGTACCCAGAATACTCCCATGCTTTGTACTTGGACTCATCGAGGAACATCAAGAAAAAGGATTACACGCACATAAGGAGTGTTCTCGATAGTGCCATGATAACCTTCAGCCTGTCTGGTGGATATATCAAAGTGAAAAAGCACAGGAAGAACGGGCTGGGTTTCGGCCATAAGACCGACTTCTACTGCATCCAGCAACCGAAGGATAGTAAGGCTGATGGATTCTACCTCATGCATCACATGCTGGATTACAGAAGGGATAATCAACGCCTTCGCATGTCACCTACTTCCAACGATGCCGAGATTGTCAACTGGGCCACAAGCATAGGAAGGACACCGGATCATCGAATCCGAGCTGAGTTTTATCACGTACAGTGTGAACTTGCCCAAGTGATCATCAAGGAGGTCCTCAAACAAACAGGGATGTTCTACCATGGCCAATGATGCGGGATGATGTCCGAGCAATGCTAGTCGCTCAGCGTATGGACCTGAAGCCTTTCACGAAGCTCGGGTGCTTCCTCCCTGACTATGAAGATTGGAATGCCGACATGGAGGAGTGATTGACGATGACAATGTGTCTGTTTAGTCACTACTGTCTTCCTATGACAAAACTTTGAATTTATGCACGACGAAACTCTATGATGTAATTAAACCGCCCTCCTGAACTAGCGTAGATCGCTCTAGTTAATTAGTTTGGGTACGAGGAACTTCGTTATTTATGTTTACTATAGGTTGCTTGTATTTTGCTAACTCTGTCTCTTCGTGTTTCTCAAGTACATTATGTTGCATATTATCGATGAATTCATCAACTGACGATGCAGGTACATAGATCAGAGATGGCGAAGGACTGCTACGCCGTATTCATTGGGAGGGTTCCAGGAGTGTACGACCACTGGCCAGATGCTCAGGCCCAGGTGGACAGGTACCCGGGCGCTAGCCACAGAGGGTTCGACAGCAGAGCCAAAGCGGAAAATAGTTACTTGAGGTGGACGCTCCGGCAAGAGAGGGAGCAAAACCGGCGCCTCAAGAAGTACTACATAGTCACGCTCTTGCTCATACTGATCGCTCTTCTCTTCTACATTATGGTTTAGATAGAGATGATGAAACTTGTGTGTGTGCCATGACCATGCAGTTGCATTTATTCGAGACATGACTTGTGTATCGCTATTTTCGAGATGATGATATTTGTGTTGGATGATCATGATGATGATGATATGACGAGACTACTGTATGTGGATGATATGATGAGAATATTGTATGTTTGTTATGATATGATGAAACTATTGTATAGAGCATGCACAAATACGTAGAGGGGAAATAAATACGTGAAAGCAGGAATCTTAGCAGTAGCGCTGGTGGGCGTCTAGCAGCAGCGCTGGTTTAGCAGCACCGTTTGTTGTGGTGCAGCGCTACAGATAGTTAGTAGTAGCGCTGTTCTCTACAGCGCTACTGCTAACTATACTTACCAGTAGCGCTGGTTGAAACAGCGCTACTGCTAACACTTAGCTGTAGCGCCTTATCAGTAGCGCTGCCGCCAGCGCTACTGGTATGGGTATTTCTAGCGCTACTACTAGGCTTTTCCCTAGTAGTGTAAGCTCGTTGGGCACAACAACGAGGGCCGATTTTCCAATTGACAGCGACGTGAAGGCGGAAATCTTCACTTCCTAGAGCTTCGGAGGAGGAGGTTACGGAGGCGGAGCTAGAGAGCGCTGACTCAGAACAGGAGAAGGCGAAGGCAATAGCCGGAGCTTCAGTTCTCGGGGACGGGCGCCGACGATCATTTAGAATAGGTTTAGAGTAGGTTTTAGTCCGGTTTGTATGCCGGTTTGTATGAAAAATGTAGTGAATTTTGTCTGGTTTATATGAACAGTTTTTGAAATGTAATGAATTTCGTCCGGTTATTCATATAGTTGTCGAAAGGTATGCCGCAGCGTTGGATGGCAGCCTCCGGCATCAGTGTCCGCGGACAGATGCCGGAGTAAATTTGGGGGGGCAGCGTTGGAGATGCCCCAACCATCATGGTGTAATCCCTAACAGTGCTCCACTATTTTCCAGGGAAAAGTCATCCCCCGATCAAAATCAAATTGCCGATCGTGGATGTGCATGGGCCATTCGGTCTCACTTGGACCCTTGTAACTGACGACACCCAGTTGGGACGTACTATCTTAGTAGTCGTTACCCATGGTACCATTGAAGGGCAGCAAGGTGCCATGATCTATCACGATCGGACCCTGATCATGCACCCAGGTAATCCATTATCTCCGATCTAAGACTAGTAGAGCCAGGAGCTAGAGTATATCTTATTGCCATGTCATCTTATAACATTTCAGTACATGTCTCGTTATACTCCATGATGAGTAGTTTTTTTTTTGATTGATTGGGATAGTCATCGACGCAACATTATAATGCCAGTTATAATTAGCAATTTCAATTCCGCAATGTACTGGCTACTGAGCCTGAATCCCATCTAATAAAAAAAAGTACTACTACTAGGACTCCTACTTTAATTAATATACATCGCCCACGTCACACTCTCAAATTGTTTCTTCTAGCCCATGCCCTAGCTGGCTCTAATCTACTCCTACTAGATTGTCTCCCTTCCCTATCATAGAAATAAGCAAATATAGAATATATTATTTTAATCCTTACCCTATGCTTACGTCACCTTATTGTACTTGATGCACAACATTTATCCTGCATGGACCTTGACCATGCCCGTCACCATGTATCCAGGTTTGAGATGCCAGGTGTACCAGATGAATGGTTGCGTGTTCGACCCCCGGGATGCTACCTGGGTGCGGAGGAACACACTTGGAGAGTACTCGGTTTTCATTGGGGACAGCTACCCCATAGTGAAAACGATGCCACCTTCCGTGCACAATGCCGACGGCCTGCCGTTCATGAAGAGTGGGTGCATTTTCATTGTGCACCACCGGATTAATATCTTGAACGCCCCTATCCCTGACTTATGCCACTTCAGCTTGGATGAGTCTCCATCGTGGGGAGCCACACTAAAAAGCTGCGATGATATGTATTCCCGTTGCCCTCCGTTATGGATCGTGCCATCTATGAAGAACACCTGGGACTGGAACTACGAGACAGACATGTACCCAGGCACGTACAAACCTGAGTAATGTACCGCAGTAAATATAGGTGAAGTAGCCAGGCACAAATAGTATGAACTTGCGTGGCATGTTGGCATTTGTCTTTTAGAACTTATTAGCACTAAATGTTACGTGCAATGCACGTTGATATTATGATGTACGTTCCTAAGTATTCTACTATATTAATTGAGGGCACATACTCCGTATTAGGTTGGATATTTGTTTACGTATATGGTCCGAGACCTTCCAACTAGACGCGTCTGTCTCTCCGGGTCGCACTTTGTATCATTATGTACTACATGTGGTCTCCGACCCTCCAACTACACAGTCAAATCACCCTCAATGAAAAACTGGATGGTCATATCACTTGGACTGCCGTGTTTCGCACTCCTCTCTCGTAGAGTGGAGACGCTTGCTTTCATAAAAATGGAAGAAGGGGAGACGCCCTCCCACGATGTTCCTGTCCTCGTCCTTTCGCTGACGTGTGGGACATCCAGCACGTGCCAAGCAGTAATTTATCCCCGTATCTTGATCTCTAGGCTGCTGTGTTTCGCACTCCTCCATCATAATAGTGGAAACGCTAAAAAGAAGAAATAAATATAAAACAGCGGTGACACTCTACCACGCGATTTCCTTGCTTCTCCTCCTTAGCGGGTAGAATACTTTTGTTCGCCGACATGTGGGACAAACACCATTCGGGTCCACTTGCCATGCACCAAAATTAGAGTGCATCACGCAGAACTGCACTGGAGACTCACCCCGGTCGTAGCGCCGCAGTAATAATGACTAATGAGCCGTCAAATCAGAAAGCCCCACCTATCCAACTGTAAGTTGCTCGGACGAAGCAACCATCATTTCACTGTTCATTGAATCCGCTTCTTCAAGAAAGCTATTGTAGCATCAATACGACTAGCACACACCAAGACTAGACGGCACTGTGGCAGCATAGCATATGAACATTGTCCGTGACATGAAGGGAGGATGGTTCCAGAAAATAATATTCCCTCACTCGTCTTTTCTAACCGGGTTTTGCATCGATCATTCGTATGAAGGTACTAAACCAAGTGTTGCACTTACAAGTTCAAAACGAGAAAGTGGACCACTCACGGCATGCCTGTCGCGTTCGGCCCGTCGCTCAACGTGCTTCCTCACGGCATATTACTGACACGTGGGAACGTACGTGAGCAAACCGACTAGGCCAAACTAGCCCGCCTAACGTGCGGGAAAGCCCCGCGCTCGTCTTTTCTATTTGGATTTCTACCGATCGATTGCAAGAACAAGCGAAACAAAATGTTACACTTTACAAGTTCAAAAGGAAAAGGCGGCACACTTAAAGCACACCTGTCGCGTTCGCGTCGAACCCCCCATGGTCGGTCTGGCACGCCGCTCACCAAAGGGAACACACACGCGTTGTCTTGCATTTTCAATGACATGTGAGACTGCAATTGAATAAACCGACGATACCCAAAATCTAATCGGTCGCCGAGTGCCGGCTGAGAAGAGAGAGACGAGGACGGAGAAGAGGGAGAAGAGATCACCCGCCAGCCATGCATGGACTCCTAGAAATATGGTGATAATGTGAGGTGGGCCATGTTTAAATAAAGTTGGAGCACTCCTTTGTACTGCTTGCAGAGTTGATTTGACGCATGTCCAGATTTGACGGAAATGTATTAGTATAAACTGCACCGTTTGAAAGTTTTTGTACACCAATGTTCTAGGATTCGTACGTTTCGGTATGATTTTGTTGCCGACTAAAAAGAAATGGAGGGCCTTTCTCCCTCTCGGGTCTCTCTTCATCCCACAACCCCTCTCTAACACACGTACACACACTCTGTAGGCACTACAAAAGTAGTACTCGTTCACGCTTACTCCAAAAGATCGACGGCCAAACCTATTTGTATATTTCCAAAGTGGAGAGACCACTTGCTATAATTTTACAAAGCCTACTAAAGTGGTCCTAGTCATATTTTTGTCTCAATGACCGATGGGCCATGTAGGCCGCGCGTGTGTGTGTGTTGTGTACGTGTGCTATGTGTGCGTGTACGTGTGCTGTGTGTGTTTTTTTTGCATGGATTTTTTTTGCATGCCGCATGTGTGCTGTGTTGTATACATTTTTTTTGCATGGATTTTTTTCGTGGAGTGTGTACGTGTACGTGTACGCATGTGTGTTGTGTGTGTATGTGGCGTGTACGGTGGCGAGATCTGGTAGTATATGCATTCTTGTATGTAAGCTAGTGTGTAGTGTGTATGGCAAACTGTCCCCACATGTCATTGTGTGTTTTGTACAAATATAGCAATCCAATATACAAAGGCTGCGAAAGAAAAAAACATGTTGGCTTTGTAAACCTTCTCTCTCCTCTTGCTATAACAAGTTTTTAGCAATCCAATATACAAAGGGTGTTGGAGATGCTCTTAGTGTAGAACGAGCTGATCAGCCCCAACGACATTTCTCTTCGGTCAGTGTTTGCGAGTAGTAGTATATATAGCTCGCAAAGTAGCTAGCCTACTAACACAGCACGGATTCAGACGAGGTTTGACACCAAGAATCATCAAACATGCCCTGCTTGTATGGTAGACAGTGCAAACATACATCTCAACATGCCATATATTACATCAAAAGCTGGTGAGGATACATCTGTTTCCATAACTCGGAGAGGGTTCGCATGATTCACTAACAAACAAAAGTATCAAGTACCGCCCACATAGACCCTACAGGGTTTGATAACATGCATCTGGTAATTAAACACAATGCAAACTACGTTGAAAGATTAGCCCGACCAACTATTTCGTGTCATCGATCTCTGGGGCAATGTCCACAGGACGACCGCGGCATGGGAATCATCAAGGACGTAGACCGGCAGCTGCACAACCCTAACATATTAGCAAGCACATTGCAAATAATAAAAGACCACAATTATGGTAAGCCAATATTGTTTTACCTTGGGCAGCTCACCGGGGGATCCCATCCCTCCGGGGGCCATCGTCTTGCCAGGGGAACACTGCTCCTCGACGGCGACTATCTCCTCAAACCCAGCCTTGAGCCTCTCATAGGTGGCCATTAGGGTTTCTGGGGTAGGCACGGTTCGGGCCTTGCTGTTGTTGGAGCTCTCTGTGTTCAGGAGTTCGCCCGCCAACGTCGTCAACTCTTTGGCCAGTTCTTGTTTCTTGGAGATCTTCGTCTCCATGGGTTTGCCCGCCAACATCGCCAACTCGTTGGCCGGTGCTCGCTTCCTTAAGATCTCTGTCTCGAGTGGGTTGTCCGCCGGTAACTCTTTGCCCAGTGCTCCAAGATCCATGAATAAACTAACAAACAAAAAGGAATCAAAAGGAAACCATAATCACAATGACAACAGAAAAAGAATAGGCAATGAGGATCGGTCGGTGCTTCGCAAAAAGAAGAATCTTGGAAAGAAAATAGAGCAGCATCACTGATTCGCTCACCTTTCCTTCGTCAGTAGAGAAGAAAAATGGAAGAAGTGAGTAGCCTGGAGTGTGGTTTTCTTCAAGATAGAGGGGAGAAAGGGATTGAGCGAGCGTTCCGGTGAAATGATGGTTGCTTCGTCCGTCCAACTAACCAGGCCACTTTACTACTTCTGGTAAAGGTATGGGTTTTGTGATATGACGGGTCATGACTGCCACACCGGGGTGACTGGTGAGTCTAGCCTGTAGCACCTCGTTGTGATTTGGTGGAAGGCACTCAGGCCCGGATGCTTGATGGCCCACATGCCCGTGAAACAATGGAATAGAGCGGCTTGTCATAGAAACAGTTTCGACGACTGAGGGGCTACCAAGCAGTCAAGCGTGTCTACTATTAGACTGGCCATAGTGGGAGTAGTCCCCTCATATTTTGGGTTATATTTTGACCATAATTTTAACTAATAAAATATAAATTGTATGTAGCAAAATCAATACTCCATAAAAATAGGAATCCAACAATATTTTTTTTTGGTGACATGCATTAAAAGTTTGCTACTTATATATGTGGTCAAAATGTACATAGAAAATATAAATAATATTACATGTTGGTGCAGCCCACGTTTCCAATAATTTGAGCCGTGCGCTTGTTCATAAAAGATATATGTGTTTGTTCACTTAATGGAAGTCGAGTACCACATCTGAATGTTACAAAGTGTGACCTGGCACGTACACAATTTTAAACGAGTTTTTTTATGGAGTGAAAGAAGAAAACTACTCCACTATATGTATATATAGGTAGGAGGCCCGTGCTTGCTTGCTAGGGTTGCTCACTTCACACACTCTCATCCTCTCCAGATCTAAGCAAGATAGCGGTGGTCACTCTCTCTCTCTGCTCACAGCTGGTCACAGATCCGAACGCATCCCCTCTGTCGGGGAAGGGGAGGAGGTGCAGCGTTTAGGACGTCGTCGACGGCGAGGTAGGAGTCCCACTGCCGGCCGCACCGTCATCTCTGACCGAGCGCCGGTGCAGGAGATCCTCCGATACCTTCGTCGCTGCCATAGTGTTGGCCAATCCGGCCTCCCGCCCCCCATCTAGCCACACCCCGACAACCTTCTGGTATATCTTCCTTTGAAACCGGCCTTGCTCTACTGCCCTAGCTCCCCACATCACTGCATGTGCATCATTTTCTACCTCTCAACCCCCCACGTAGCTAGGCTAGATCGGCTGGTCCAACGCCGCCTAATTTTTTTCTATTATTAGTCGTAAAGCTACTTCATGCAGTCGAATCTTGTACTTGGTTCAAACAAGAAAGAAAGGGGGGAAAAGATGTAGTATGTATATAGGACTTGGTTCAAACAGGAAAGAAAGGGGGTGAAATTAGTAGAGACTGGCTATCCAACCAGTCTCTTGGTCGAAAAGGGAAATATAAGGGAAACGCTGTCTACACTGGATAAGCAACCAATATCTTGGTTGAAAAAGGAAAGAAAGTGGGGGCTGGTTGTGACAAGGCACTAGAGTATGACCAGGACTAGATTCGCTATCCACACATAGGAATAGGTTGCTAAAGAGAACAAAAATGGGACCAACCCAGATTTGTTGCTTGGATGTTGGTTTCTCTTGGGGGCAACAAACTCTGCATCACCACTTTATGCCCTAGTTGAGGTACATGGTGCTAGTGCACCCACTTTCCCATGCCCTTATAGCAACTATTTAGCTGTTCTTAATCTAATGCCCCTGGTAAAATGAAGCCATGCCACTGTTATTAGTCATGACAAGTTTTACCAATTGTTATTGCCAGTAATTGTTTGAGACTCTGATTGTTTCCTTTGTAGCTTTGGTGACCTTTTCGTGTACTGCACAAAATACTTCTTAAAAGAAGCGAGAAGTGCTTTGTGTAGTTGAACTAAAATGTCACACCGAAACCGTTGGTCGATTTTAGTGGAACTGCACAAAGGGAGATCTGTGTTCCAATCCTCATCATCCATATTGGCACCATAACCTTCCCTTAGGTAATAATGATATTTAGCGCATCTGTTCACCTCTATGTTGCTACGGTCATGAGAAAATAATGCATTGTTTTTTAGTATACTTGTACCCCCTCACTTACACAAATCTGACATTGAAGGCCAATCATGTCCTTGGTTTCACCAATTGGTGAGGAGAAAGAGAAACAGACCAAGAATACGAAGACGAAGAAGAAGGAGGAAATGAAGAAGGATCACTCGCTGGTACCATCCATTCTTATCCTTACAGGTCCTTTTACCTCTGAAAACAATGTGCTCTTGATTTTTAGTGATAAATAAAATGACCTTGGCAGATAGTACACATAAAAATGAGCAACACATCTATATGGCATATATTTATGTGATGCATGGTTATTTAGTTATGATTTTGTTAAATGCTAAGTCTTACTGAAACAGGGTAAAACACAGATTAACAGCATGATGCCTACTTTGAGAAGATCAAACACTGAGTAAACGAAATGATAAAATCATGCAAATGACATGTAGATGCAGTACATAGGGCTTAGAAAAACACCTACAGGACATGTAACCAAAAGAGCCATGGATAAATTACAGGCACTTAAGCAAAAGACTAAACAGCAGTGCAACATGACTATGCCAACTCACGCCATGATTGTAAGCATGAACAAAAGAAAAATTAGATGGAGTGCGAAGCTTACTATTCCTCAGTCGAAGAACGCCACCCCGCGAAATGAGGAGAACAGCGAGGGAACCATGGAGACTGGCGGGGAAGCGACGTCGCGACAAATGCGATCCTCCTCCTGCGGTTGGTCGACGAGGACTCCTCCGGCTCTAGGATCCATGGCACCCTAAAAAACGGCACCATGTAGATGCTCGGTTCCTGCTCCTCTGGTTTCTCGATCTTTGATCGATAGTTCCACCACCTCTGCCTCACGGTCGGATTCGCCTCACGGTCGGATTCGGCGAATCCGGCTGCTCCATGGCCTAGAGGAGCAACTCTATGTGCAGCCGCGTGACTCCCTCCAGGTGGATCGCCACCCTTTCTCTCTTTGTGAGATATTTGCGCACGTGCTGCACCGTCGCCACTAACTGCCGCCGGTGCTCAAACCAAGAACTGATCTCCATCAGCCTAGCTAACTTGACCTGGTCGCCGCCGGCGATCTGCACGTACTCGTCCTCCATTGGATTGGATGAAAGAGGAGAGGATGCAATGGCAGAGGAGCGGCGGGTTAGGATTTTGGATTGGATGTAAGAGGAGAGGAGTGTCTATGGATTTAGAATGAAAGAGGAGAGGAGCGGCGGGGGGAGGTTTTGGATTGGACAAGAGCAGCAGCGCGCTGTGACTGGATCCTCCTAATGACTAATTTGCCCCTCAATTAAGAAGTGACCCCACCTAATTTTGAGTACTGACCCCACGTTAAGTAGTACTTTTGAGTACTTCCTTGCCAGTACTACCTATTTATCTACCGTTGGATCGAGACAAACGGACGGCTTATAAAAATGCCAACTACCGTAAAACTTGTAAATATGCTATTGTCTTTCTATCATTTCTCACTAAGCTAATGAAGGTATCACCTTGTTCCTACTTGTGCAAAGAGGGATCATGTTGTGTCAATCATACATTTTAGTGGAACTGCACAAGAGGATACTATGGATTGTATTCCAGCTGGTGCTTTTACTCTGCTGGAAGTGCTTGATAATCTCTCGATATAATCTCACAAGAGGATACCCTTGAATGATTCATGTCAGTGCTTTATCTTCTCTTCTGAATTACTTGAATAAATTTCCTCGTGCAGGTTGGTACCGGCCTACGTCCTTAATCCAGATTAGTGTGCTGTCATCTCTATTGGTATCGTGCTTGCTACTGTCATGAGAAAGTGCTTTATCTTTGCACGTTAAATCTTTGCAACCGATGATACATGGCAATGTTTTGCGTGTTGAGCTAATTCGCACTGATAAAATAAACTAATACCTCTCTTTAAGCAAGGCTACTATGTTGCTATCTTTACCCATTAAGATAATGAGGATGCTTCTATTTGTTAGTGTATGTTTCATCAACTAGTGCCACTATTACAATAATCTAACTTTATCAATATATGTGCCAACAGGGATGCTCGATTTTAGTGGAACTGCACAAAGACTTTGGGTGGTTCATTGCCTCAACTGCCTCCTTACTTTCCTGTCAGTCGCTTTTCTCTGCTTCCAGTCAAACGAAGTACTAATTCTAAGCTTCCTCACACAGGTTGGTACCGGCCAACAGCCTTCATCCTGATTATTGTTCTTTGTCATATCTATTAGTAATTTGGTATTGTGCTACTGTTTGCTACTGTCATGAGAAAGTGCTTTAGTTTTGCATGTTAATCTAATGCAACTTATGTACATGCCAATTCTTTGCGTGATGAGCCTATGCCACTGATAAAATAAACTAATACCACCCTTTAAGCAAGGCTACTATTTTGCTATCTTTAGCCATTAAGATAATCACAATGCTTCTATTTGTTACTATATGTTTAATGAACTAGTGCCGCTATTATAGTAAATCTCACTTTCTCAATATCTATGCAAATAGGGATGCTCGACTGCTAGAAATATTGGCACCTTTTTGATTAATCTAATCCACGAGTAGATAATAAGCATGGCAATCACAGTGGGTGGTTCATTGCCAGGCAAGGTAAGAGTCTTGGCGAGCTACAGACCCAAGATGAGGCAGCATAGCTTTATAGCTTTATAAAAGGAGTAACTTGGAGCCTCAACTCGCAGGCAACATTAAGCGTATCATCTCGTAATGTTCCATGTCAATCTCGAAACTGAGAACTTACCCCATCCAAACTGCATGCAACATTAATGGGGAGACCCTAGAAGCAAAGCGTTACGTTGCCGATTTCAATAGAACTGCACAAAAAGATCAGATGGTCAGATACTTATGCTGGCTCCTATGTACTCCAAAGTTCATGTAGACAAGCATCAATGTTGACAAGAAGAAGTGCCAGAGTGAACACCACTTAACCAGTCTCCACCCCATGGATGCTCCATTTCAGTTCAACTGCAAAAAAACTTTGGGTGGTTCATTTTGTCCACCGCCTCCTTATCTGCATGGTAGAATTTTGCTGAGCTACAGAACCAAGATGAGCCAGTAAACTAGTTGGATGAAAGTAGTGGCCAAGATGCTCAAACCTCTTGTGGCATCAAGGCCACCATCATGAGGATAACCTACAAGCAAAGTTCATATGGTCTGTGCTGCCTCTTATGTACTTGAAAGTTTGCTCAGACAAGCACTAATTTTAGCAACAAGTACCACTGAGTGAACACCACTTTAATCAGTCTGCACCCCAGGTAATTAAAGTGTGCCCATGGAGGATATGGCTGTGATCTCTCAATCATTTGGATGCATAAACATGCTGAACTTGTATACGTGAATCTTTTGAGTTGTTGATTGTGAATGTTGGCTATGAATATTGTCTTGTGATCTCTCAATCATTTGGATGCATAAACATGTTGAACTTGTGTATATGTGAATCTTTTGAGGAGTTGATTGTGAATGTTGGCTATGAATATGAACGTATCCTGTGAACCTGAGTTTGATCTGAATGTTTACCTTTACTGTTGTACTTGGTGTGTTAACTTGTTAGAATGTATGCTGTCGTGGTTTTAACATGGCAGATGCCCTTGTGCAAGGACTTAGAGATGATGCCATAGCACAAGTGTGGAAGCTTAACGGGGTTGATCGGGAACGAGAAGACGCCGGGTTAACCAGGTTCAGCCCCTCACGGTGGAGGTAAAAGCCTACGTCCTGCTTGATTATATTGCTGTAAATCTCGATTACAAGGATGCGGATTCGCTAACCTAGCTCTCGAGGAGATTGCAACTTAGTCTTTTTTGTATAGGTGCTCCCCTTTATATACACAGGTGGAACCATAGATTACATGAGAGTCCGGATCGTACTCTGACCCGTCTCCTACTCTTCTACTTGTCCTCCAAGGCGGCCTCCGGGCCACTCATCATGTTCGTGAGCCGGCCCATTGCCTAAGCCGGCCCATCCTCGCCAGGCCTCGTTAAGCCGGCCCGCGACGATTCCTTCAGCCCTGCAGTAGGTTGACCTGCCAAGCCTGCTCTATGGCCGAGTTATCATTCTGCCGGATCTAATTGCTGGTAACCATCCCCAACATTAGCCCTCAGTTTGACTTGAATTTATTCATGTTAAACTTCATCCTAGAAAAACAAAATATTAGTAATATATTTTCCAAGCGCTTCCCAAGCCGGTCTTTTCAAAACACCGTCCTTGACCGGCTCAATTTGCCGGGTTAAGTGGATCGACGGGCCACCCCTTCAGGTTCAGACTTAGCATTTTCAGCTCTTTCTTCCTCATGACATCACAATCCACTTCCGCAAAATCCGGGATGACATCATATAGAATCTTTGAGTGGGTTTGTATCGTCTTGTCAGGCGCGAGAATCGAGGAGCCCGCAGCCGAAAATTACTGTGCCGCCTGGGGCTCCGCCCCTGCCGTTTCAATTTTTACTTGCCTATAAATATGTCAGCTCATGCCCACCTTCACTTTTTACCCCTTCTTCTTCCTCGCGCCTGCTCCCTCCTGCAATCGAAGCGCCGCCGCCCTCAAGCTCTCCGACGACCTCGATAACATCCTTCTCCGCCGCCCAATCGACACCAGAGCTCATTCAAACACCCCGGCCACCTCCGCCGCGGTCAGGTACTCCCAAACTTCTCTCCCTTCGGATCTACAACACCCATTTTTCTCTGTAGTTCATCGGTGTTCATCAGTGTTCTTCCTCTTTTCTTATCAGTAGATCTAAATGCGTCTGAATCCCCTAAATAGATACTTTTAGCACTGCGGCGATGCCATTTTTCGCATCTAGATCTCTGTACTGTCTTCCACAGACCCGCATTGACCACGGGCCCTAATATCCACCCATGCTTAGGTCTTTAAATTTTCTTTTCCGAAGCATTTTTAGATCTGTAATGGCAGTCACTCTGCTGGATTCTTGTTTATAGCCAGCTCAACACTTAGCAAAACTCAAAGCACCCCTGACTCATCAACACCGGCTCATTATCATACCGGCTTATCATTGCTTTCGGCGGCTTGCACAAATCCGGGTCATGAATTTAACCATCCTGGCTATCTTACCATTTTGTCTGGTTATACCTTCTGATGGCTTGTCCTTACTAAGCTTAACATGCCGGCTTATTACCTTTGCCGTTGAAATCTGCAATCGACATGGCCCCCAAGACCGACAAGTCCTGCAACTGGGTTAGATCCCAGGTCTCAACTCTTATGTTGAATGAGCTCGTGGGGCAAGGCCTCTTGCCAGCTCAAGAGATAATCAGCTGGCGGGCGCTTGAAGAAGAGAGCATGCCCCAGCCTATGCAAGATGAAGTGGTGGTCTTCGCAGATCATCTTCATAAGGGTTTTCGCCTGCCCGGGTCAAAATTCTTCCGTGAAGTTCTCCACTCTTTCGACCTCCGACCGCAGGATCTCGACCCCAACTCCATCACCAATCTCTGCCAATTCCAAGTCTTTTGCAAAGTGTATCTCCAAACAGAGCCAACTGTCCTTCTCTTTCGAGAATTCTTCTACGTCAACCATCAGACCGAGTTCACCGACGGCCCTAGCATAGAGCTTGGTGGCGTCTCTATTCAAAGGCAAAGAAACACCCCTTTTCCTGAGGCAAAACTGGCGAGTCATCCCAAGGGCTGGAACAAGACTTGGTTCTCTGCAAAAACACTGCTCCTCAAAATGAAAACCCCTGCCGGGTTACAGACTGGACCGGCTTCATGCCACAGTGGCCTTTCCGGGTTGGCCATCAACAGAAGAACGCAAGCAAATTGCCCCTATTTACTCCAAAATAAGGGCCTTGGTTGCTAATGGCCTTACCGGGATCGATCTGACCCGGTGCTGGATAAGCTGGCGAATCCAGCCCCTTAGCCACAGGGGCGACTTGATGTGCAACTATACTGGTGAGCCGGCTGACGTTCAACGCTTCAGCCATGTCAATTTATCCGTGAGTGATATCAACAAGGCCACCAAGAGGCTATTGGGAGAGCCTCAAGAGAAATGCAACAAAACCGGGCTAGCACCCTTCTGCTTGACCAACCCGGTGCCTTCAGTAAGTGTTTGCACCTTTTTATTCTGTTCTTAACTCACCTTCTTCATCTCACTCTTAACCACCGACTTGTCACAAATGCAGGCAGACGACAAGTTTTGGAAAAGGAAGAAACCTCGCCAACCCGCCCCCATTCCAGCGGAGCAGCAGGATGAGCTGGCCCATGCTGATGAGCCGGCTGCAGAAGACGAGGCTGGGGTAGAATATTGACTCGCTTGGTCATCTTTTTATTCAACTTGCTGACGCCCCTTCTCTTCAGGATGAAGCCGAAATTAGTCACACCAATGAGCCGGAGGTAACCTTGATCTCTTCTAATTCTGACTCTCCAAGACCTATTCGGAAGAAAACCCGGGCTGTGATCCGCAAGGTTCGAAAGAAGCCCCGGGTTACCGTCTGTAAGGTCCCTTTTTCCCACCAGGATGCTCATTTGGATCCCAAATTTGTTTTGAAGAAAACTCGTCAAGCCGGTACCTCCAAAAGGAAGACCCGGAGCAGTGAAGGCGAGTTAAGTGGCGGGCTTCCATACGAGCCGCCATTCCGTAAGGCGCGAGCTGAGGTGCTTCTTAGTCCAACTTCCTCTTTTCCTCTAGATGGCCGTTTTAAAGAGCCCTTACATTTAAATGACTCGGCATATCAGACGTCCCAGTCCTCGGGCGAGTCAAGCGCTACACAGGCGCCGGCTTTCAACATCAACCTTGGGTAAGCAAATACTCTTGTGACATGTAGCAGTTCCTTATTCTTCCCACCTTCAAATGAATAACTCCTTTGTTTCTTGTACAGTGCCAAGGCTATCAAGAAGAAAGCACCTGCCGGGTCATCTGACCCGGTCATTCAACCAGGCCCCCAAGGAGAGAGAGAGGCCACCTTGGCCACCCAGGACGAGCCGGCAGTTCAAAACAGCCCGGCGCCCCAAGACACAACAAGCCCGGCTCACGCATCCCCTCCTTCCCAGGAGAGGGAAAATGTAATTGAAGACCAGCCCGCCCTGCAGCCCGAGGCACCGGCTCAAGAAGAAGTAGTGGTGACGAGTGAGCGTCAAACTGCTGCACCAGAACCCTCCACCGCTCTTACCAAAGTTCCGGCCAAGCCTGAGCCGGCCCCGAAGGACAAGGGGAAGACGGCTCTTTTGTTTTCTACATTTGAAGACCAAGATGCCAGTACCCTGCATCGGGCTATGCTGACCCGGCTGTCTGAAAGCCGGGACACCGAGATCACCATGATAACGTCGTTGAAGCGGAAGTATGAGGTAATTTGCGCCCGGCCAAATCATGAGCCGGTGGCCTTAACCCACACGCGTAAGTGAAATTTTGCCCCTGAAGTCGACCCTTCCTCTCTGATACCCGCCGATGCCCTATTTGAAGCATTGCACTCCATTCAGTGGTCGACCGGCGACTCAAGCCCAGAAGCGGAGGATGACGATGGCCGTGAAGAGCCGGCACAGGGCGCTTCATCAGGCGCTGGCGCCAGCTCTGACCCGGCAGCATAGGGCGCCGGCTTATCTTCTGGAGGCGGGACTTGTAAATTTTTTTTTGGAGTGGCGACAATTGATGGGCGACCTTGTAATAGCGTAGCTTAAAACACTTGTTCCTGATGCCAGTGCCATCGCGTACTATGCTTGCTGATTGCCTGTATAAACACTTTGTGCCTCTGCGAATCCTCTTTTGGGCTGTGAGAGCCGGTTTTTGCAATAGAGTGATTTGTGGTGCCCCGCCTAAATACCACTGTAGCCAGACGGTCACCGCACATACCAGCCCAGGAAAATCACTCTGGCATGCGCTTTTACAACAAGTATCATGAACACAGACATTTCTATTAAGGGATATATAAGTCTTACATGATATTTTACAAGGGGAATGGCAGCGAAAAAGCTCTATCTAAGGCAGCATGGTCTTGGTGCGGCTCCAATCCACAGGGATCTGACTGGGTTACTCTTCTAGCCCGCGAATACTCTGGCTCCTCGCTAGTGGACGTCGGATCCTTAGGTGAACCTGGCCACATTGAAGGCCGCTGAGTACTTTTGAATGTACTCGCAAGCAAACCAAACCAACATATACACCAAGCAATGCAATCCATGGCATTCAAGCATGCATTTGTTATCTTAACAGTATTAACTATCATGGTATGGCAAGATTATCTAGCAAGGTTAATCATCTAGCAGCATTAATCATCATGTCATAGTAGGATTATCTAGCATGATAACTATCAAAGTAACTGTAGTATGACGAAGATACATCATATTAAGTAATTAATCCATACTCCGAATAATCTTAGGATCCAATCCAAACTTGATCCAAATCAAATCCAAGTCATGCGGTCATCCGACCACTCATCTCATAGCCATCGCATGGCTAACATACCATATACCTGACATCCTCCAATGTCCATGCATATGCATTATAAATCTGACAAATCATACCTTTCTCTGGTTCATTATTAACATTATATGGTTTGTTCCTCCAGACTCGACACAGACCAAATAGTGTGACCTAGTACGAACTGTGTCCCATGACCGAGGACGCGGCTATTCGAATAGATTTACACTTTGCAGAGGTTGCGCACTTTACCCACACCATGGAGCTCCCGGCCTCGTGCTTCCATTCGGGTGGACCGGTGCTGCTCCAACAAAACTTGTCTATTGCCTAGCACTCTTACGGTACCACCGACAATCATACCCTCCCAGGGTCATGTCCTTGGTGGCCCCTGTGTCACCCCGTGACACCTGCCACCGTCGTGGCCAAACAAACTGTCCCAAACGGGGACCTGGTACCATATAACTAAACTGGGCTCAGAGGATTATTGCCGCCTACCGGGCCAGGGTAGCACGCACGCATAACCCTCCCTTTTTGGAGGTACCGACAAGAGGCAGGACAATAGACCAAGTTAGGGCCGTCCCATACCGGCAAATGTGGCTGCACTCGATGAGCTCGGTTCGGTGGCACTATGACTCGATCCAGCCGACGGAGGAGGTTATCATAATTAAGTCACATTTCTTTATCATTGTTATAATAGTAGTAATGCATACTGTAACAATTATGAAAACATAACAAACTTTCTCCACACAATGTCACAACAAGTCATTAGGGAAACAATATTTAAATGGCAAGTTATCACTTTACAAGTTCTAGCTGTAAGCTACGACCATCTGAACCCTTGCATGAAACCGGCAATTAAACAAGTAGCCACCAGAACGGTCTTTACAACTCAGATCTGGGACGTTACCGGAATAACTCAACCCCGGCTCAAGACGGCTGAAAGGCAGCTCAGAGCATGAGACGGTGTTGATAAAAAGAGTGTAGTGGTTACCTAAGACAGCCGAAGAACAGCTCAGAGCATAGGGTTACCGCTACAGAAAGAAATTCAACAGCTACTCGAGACGACCGAAAAGCAGCTCAGAACACGGGCCAGTTGTTGAAAAGAGAAACATAAAGTCGGCATCCACCCCGGACAGCCGAAAGCAGCTCAGAACACAGGCGTGGTGCCGTCATCAAAGAAAGGCAAGCAAGGGTTCATCGGCGTCACATGCAGCTCACCACTATGCACATGAGCATAAGCACATTAATTTAAACACGCAAGAATAACATAGAGCAATGCTTTAGGGCATATATCAGATGGTCGGCTTGCCTGGGGCTCGATAAATTCGCCGGAGAGAAGTGCGATCATCTCGCGGAAAAAATTCGCCGGAAAAGATTCTCTCTCGGAGGGGCTGAATAGAGGGCAAGGGCAAAATGGGCATTTTCAGAATGTGTCAACATGGTGAAAGTGACATCATCGGAACGGGCTCGACGAACTGAAGAAGTGGGCATTGGAATCACCTGATTTGGAGTCACGAGTGAAAAGTTGTGGCCGTTCGTTGTTTTGGCAGAAAATAAACAAAAACTGTTTATTTTTGCCCTTAGCCGACGAACGTTCACCATATAAAGGTTTCGGCCGGCGGCTGAAAAAGAGAAGGCGCCTTTCTGGAAATACGTCTTCCAACGGGGAAAACGTACTCTGGTCCGAAGAAGCAGAGGAGTACGCCTTCCTTCAAACGAAAGCCTACTGTGGAAAGTACGTTTCCACTTAGCCACGTGAGCGGGTCGTGGTCAACGGTCTGTTTGACTGACGGGTGGGGGCCACGAGGGGGGTGGGGCCTGCCTAGCCAGGGTCGTCGTCTTCCCTGTTGCTCGCCCGCGGAACAGAGGAGGGGACGCGCGCGCCGGCACTTGTCCAGGCACCACCGGCCACCTCCAGCGACGCGCTGGGCACCGACGAGCTCAGAAGGGAGCGCCGCGTCCATCCCCGCTGGACACGGACACCGAGGACGGCCGGAGCGGTGACGACTTTGGTGCCCGCAGACAAAGACGTCGGCCAAGCTTGGTTCCGGCCGTGCGGGTCTCCCAGAGACGAACTGGAGAGGGGGGGAAGTTCGCCGGACTCCGGTGGTGCTGCTGGTGAGGAAAAGAGGAGGAGAGGGGCTCGGGCTTGCTCTAATTCGAGCGGAGGCCGGCGGCTGCAATGGTGGCCGTGGGTGGGGAAGAAGAGCTCCAGGGCTCCATTCGGGGCACGGCTATATATAGCCAGTCGGGGCGAGGCGATAAGCACGGCCGCCGTGGCATTCTTAGCCACGCACTGGAGCTCCGGCGAGGCGGCAAACTCCCGGTGGTGCCGACCTGACGAGCATTCAATGCAACGCGAAGGCTCGGGGAGGAAGGAGCCAACGGGAGGGAGAGGACAGAAGAAAACGACGGTGGTCACGGGCGGACAGTGCCATGGCGGCGACCGCCGTGGCGTGGGGAGGAAGAAATTGGAGGGGAGAAGGTGCAGGAGAGGGGTACCTGGGTGGTGCGGAGCTAATCGGCATGCTCAGACAAGCTCGGGCTGGCCGGAGCTGTCGGGCCGACGAGGACAGTGCCGCAGAGCACCGTTTCTGTCTGCTGTCCACGCGGTCACCACGTGCATGTCTTGCTCTAGCCATGTCTTTGACACGAAACCATGTCTGGTGTGAATCTCAGAGGTCAAGTAGATCCTAGGTGTGGCTAGAATCCATTGGAAGGCCCTGAGGTGAGAGAAACTTGCAGAAGAAGATTCCAACAACAAACTTGGGTGGACAATTCTGGAGAAATGGATGAAGGAGAGGAGCTGGATCCTTGTCACAATGAGATAGGGTAGGAAGGACTAGGTTCTGGTAAAATTTGAAGCCATTTGGACCTCATTTGCACACACTTCCTTTGTAATGCAGAATTTGGTCCAGAATCTAGGTTTTGATGTTGTGCTCAACTGGCTTGGTGAAATGAGCTGAATTTTTGTGGAGAGAGGTTATTTGGATGCATGGAGGTACTGGAAAATTTTCAGCTCATTTGGAAATGCCAAAGTGGTACTTCCTTCACAAAGCTTGAATCTGGACAGAAACTAGATGGAATTTTTGGGAGAAATTGGCTAGATAAAATGATGTGAATTTTTGTATAGTCACATCATATAGGGAATGTGAGGTCCTGGATTAATTTCAAGATTTTTGAAGCAATATAAAATATAGTTGCTTCACAACCTCAAAATAAGTCCAGAAACAAGAATTGGATGATGTGCTCAAAAGTTGAACTATGGAACTTGGTTTCTTGATGGAAATGGTGAAGATATGGATAGGAGACGCTTCACAAATTATTTGGGATTTTTCCTGACTACCAAAATGGTAGCTCCTTTAGAAAGTGCCCAAAGTGCAATATTGGCTTTAAATAGGAAAAGGCAATTTCCCTTATTTAATTATTGCCAATATTTTTATGAAATCTCAATATGATCACAAAGAATATCTCCACAAGTTTTCATGAACTTTGGAGATGTATAGATATTTTCCTGGATTTAATTCCTTTAAACAGCAGAAAAAGAAATTAATTTTAAATGGAAAATATTGCAAATGACTTGGCAATATTTTTGCATATCCACGGTTTATAGATATGGGATGATCACTGGGAAAAGTTTGGGAGGCAACATATCAAAGGAAATTGGGGTTCCTTTGTAACTGCGGGAATTAGGGTTTCCCCTTCGGTAACTCGGAAGGTAGGGTTTCGGGGGTAAAATCCTGAGAATAAATCCGGGATAGCAAGGTTGGGTTGGAGAGAGTCTCTGGTTGGATAGGAAAGGCAAGACTAAATGACCATCTTCATATACCCAAGAGCGAGAGAACATCCGACAACATCGGAAAAAAAGACGGGAGTCAAATCCCGCGAAGGAAAAATCGAGGAGTGAAAATCAGGGTGTTACATGATTCCACTACAGCAATAACAACTGTGATAGAGAAAATCTCATAAATAAATAGTAATCTTTGTTACTGTTTGTAATGGATCAAGAATATTAAAATGTACCAAAATAAATGCTATGCGTGGATGTATGCATGTATGCAGTAATGAACGCAACAAAAAGGAACATAAGCCGGAATATGCTTTGCAACGGCCGGCTTATAAAGCGCAAACCGGCTGCTAAACACAACTTGAAACGGCCGGCTCATAAAGTGCAAGCCGGAATATGCTTTCATGAAGCTGGCACTTTGGCCTGTCGGTTTATCCTCGCTCTCTGAAAGCCGGCTCTCACACAACCAATCGAATGTTTTAACTCTGACGAGTTCAGGGTCACCTAGGTGATTGACTCATCAGACATACGCTGGGTCATTTTTAAGGAATAGCATCTTGCTAACAGGCAGGTTTAACCAACTTTGTGGCATCTCGCCGGGTTAAAGGGTTTTGTAAGCTAAACTCAATTGAGTTGGAAGCCCCCAAGTAACCAAGATCAACAAATAAAGATCCAGCACACAAATTTTGAGGCAAAATAGCACCTTTACACAACGCTGCTGGTCGTTATTTTATTTGATCAAGAACAGGTATATACAGTATAAAAGATATGTACAAAGGTATGACCTAGTCGATGACTTAGGTGTAGTATGGCCGGAGCTGGGCAATGTTCCAGGGCCGGCTTGTTTCTTCCTCAGAGGTACGTGATTTATCCACCTCACGTATATCAATCAGGTAATATGACCCGTTGTTGAGATTCTTGCTGACCACAAAGGGCCCTTCCCAAGGTGGTGAAAGCTTATTGCTGATATGGATGCGGCAAGGTCACGCTCTTCCTCCAGATCATCAAGAGCGTCTTGGTGAGCTAGCTCATTATCTGATTCCACATAAGCCGCCACTCGAGGGGAGCATCACGAATATCGCTCGGAAGCACAGCTTCTACACCATAGACTAGGAAAAACGGCATATAGCCTGTTGACCTGTTGGGAGTATTCCGTATGCTCCAAAGTACTGAAGGTAATTCTTCTTCCCAGCAACCCGGTGTGCGCTACAAAGGCACCATGAGCCGGCGTTTGATACCGCGCAATATTTCCTGATTGGCCCTTTCTGCTTGTCCATTGGACTGAGGATGCGCAACCGATGCTAGATCAAGCCGGATGTGTTCCTATTGACAGAACTATTCCATAACTCCCTTGGACAGATTAGTTCCATTGTCTGTAATGATACTGTGCGGGTAGCCAAATCGGAATATCAGCTTTTTCAGAAACTTGACAGTTGTAGCCGCATCGCAGTTTCTGACCGGCTCTGCTTCCACCCACTTGGTAAACTTGTCCACAGCCACCAGTAGGTGCGTATGCTTGTTCTTAGAACGTTTGAATGGCCCTACCATGTCAAGCCCCCAGACCGCGAACGGCCAAGTAATCGGGATCATCCTCAACTCTTGAGCCGGCACATGGGCCTGGCAAGCATATTTCTGGCAACCATCACACTTACGGACAATGTCCTCTGCGTCAGCATGAGCCGTGAGCCAGTAAAAACCGTGTCGGAAGGCCTTCGCGACCAGTGATCTTGAGCCGGCATGGTGTCCACAATCGCCAGAGTGAATCTCATTGAGAATTGCGCGGCCTTCTTCAGGTGAAACACAACGCTGAAAAACACCAATGACGCTTCGTCGGTGCAACTCGCCATTGACAACAGTCATAGACGTGGACCGTCTAATGATCTGCCGAGCAAGGAGTTCCTCTGTTGGCAGTTCACCCCGGCTTAGATAATCCAAGTAGGGGACCGTCCAATCAGGGATTGTGTGGATAGCAGCCACTAAAGCTGCCTCTGGGTCAAGAACAGCCAAGTCCTCTTCTGTTGGTAACTTGACAGACGGGTTGTGCAAAATGTCCAGGAACACATTGGGTGCACCGGCTTGTGCTGCGAGCCCAAGCGAGAGAGTGCGTCTACCACCTCGTTCTGCCTGCAATCAATATGATCAACTTGATAACCTTTGAAGTGTCCAGCAATATTTGTGACTGCGTGCCGATAAGCCGCCATAAGGGGATCCTTGGAATCCCATGTACCAGAAACCTGTTGGGCCACCAAGTCTGAGTCGCCCAAACACCTGACCCGGCTCAGGTTCATCTCCTTGGCCATCCGGAGCCCATGAAGCAAGGCCTCATATTCTGCTGCATTGTTAGTACAGGGGAACATAAGCCTCAAAACATAACAGAACTTGTCTCCTCATGGGGAAGTAATCACAACTCCAACCCCCGAGCCCTCAAGCTGCCTTGAGCCGTCAAAGTGTATGGACCAGTATGTTGTGTCGGGCTTCTCTTCAGGAGCCTGCAACTCTGTCCAAACATTAATAAAGTCCACCAACGCCTGAGATTTGATTGCCATACGAGGCACGTATTTGAGATGATGCGGACCGAGCTCGATGGCCCACTTAGCAACCCGGCCTGTCGCCTCCCGGTTATGGATTATATCCCCAAGAGGTGCTGAGCTGACCACAGTGATCGGATGCTCATGGAAGTAATGCTTCAGCTTGCGGCTAGCCATAAATACTCCGTAGACCAGTTTCTGCCAATGTGGATACCGCTGCTTGGACTCGGTTAATACCTCACTGATATAATACACAGGGTGCTGGACTGGATATTCCTTGCCATCTTCCTTGCGCTCTACCATGACCGCCACGCTTACAGCCTTGTTATTAGCAGCAATATATAGCAACATTGGCTCCTTCTCACGAGGGGCAGCAAGGACTGGCGGCTCAGACAACTGCCTCTTGAGGGCCTCAAAAGCCTGATCTGCAGCATCACTCCAGACGAAGTCATCTGATTTCTTAAGCAACTGGTATAACGGAATGGCCTTTTCTCCAAGCCGGCTTATGAACCGGCTTAACGCTGCGACCCGCCCAGCCAGCCTTTGTACATCATTCGGTCTGGCCGGCTTAGCCAGAGTTGTGATTGCCTTAATCTTTTTCGGGTTAGCTTCAATGTCACGCTCGGAAACAAGAAATCCCAGAAGTTTTCCTGCAGGGACACCAAAAACACACTTCTCCGGGTTAAGCTTCATCTGGTAGATGCGGAGGTTGTCAAATGTTTCCTTGAGATCCTCCAACAGAGTTTCTTTTTTCCGGGACTTGACCACAATGTCATCAACATAAGCATGAACATTTCGCCCGATCTGTTTGTGAAAGCAGCTCTGGACACAACGCTGGTAAGTCGCCTGTGCACACTTCAGACCAAAGGGAATGGTTGTATAGTAGAAGGCCCCAAAGGGTGTGATGAAAGCCGTCTTTTCCTGGTCTTCAAACTTCATTTTAATCTGATGATAGCCAGAGTAAGCGTCCAGGAAGCATAAACTCTCACAACCAGCCGTAGCATCGATGATCTGGTCAATACGGGGCAAGGCAAAGGGGTCACTAGGACAAGCCTTGTTCAGGTCTATGTAATCAACACACATCCGTCAAGTCCCATTTTTCTTCAGAACAAGCACTGGGTTAGCTAGCCATTCAGGATGGAAGACTTCGATGATGAACCCGGCAGCTAGGAGCCGGGCCACTTCTTCACCAATAGCTTTCCGCCATTCCTCATTAAAGCGACGGAGATACTGGCGAATTGGCTTAAACTTGGGATCCACATTAATGGAGTGCTCAGCGAGTTCTCTCGGTACACCTGGCATGTCAGAAGGTTTCCATGCAAAAATGTCCCGGTTCTCACGGATGAACTCGATGAGCGCGCTTTCCTATTTGGGATCCATATTTGCCCCAATGGTGAACTGCTCAGAAGAATTGCCTGGGGTGAAATCAACTTGCTTTGTGTCTCTGGCCAACTTAAACTTGAGCAGAGGGTCAGACTCCGTGGTGGGCTTCTTTAGGGATGTCCTGTCAGACGGGTCAACATTGTGTTTATAATACCGCAATTACTCTGCGACGCAAGCCGTCTCAGCATACGCTACATCTCCTTCCTCGCACTCGAGTGCAATCTTGCGGTTTCCCTCCACTGTGATGGTTCCCCTTGGTCCTGGCATCTTCATCTTCAGGTAGACGTAACATGGCCGCGCCATGAACCGCGCGTAAGCCGGCCGGCCAAACAAGGCGTGGTATGGGCTCTTAAGCTTAACCACCTCAAAGGATAGGAACTCAGAACGCCAGTTATCCTCCGAGCCAAAGGCCGCCTCAATGGAAATTCTTCCCATGGGATAGGCTAACTTGCCAGGAACGATGCCGTGAAAGACTGTAGAGGACGGAGTTAACTGCTTATCGGACAGATTCATCCGCCTGAACGTGTCATAGTACAGAATGTTGATGCTGCTGCCTCCGTCCATAAGCACCTTAGTCAGGGTGTAACCACCGACTTCTGGTGCAACCACCAGAGCTAGGTGGCTAGGGTGATCAAGTAGGACTGGATGATCCGCCCTGCTCCTGGTAACCGGCTACTCAGACCAGTTGAGATAGTAAGGAGTTGCCGGCTCAACCGTGTGGGCAGCTCGTCGCTGCACCTTCCGATCCCGCTTGCAGGTACTGGTGGTGAAGACATGATACTGTCCGCTATTTAACTGCTTCGGGTTACTCTGAAACCCCGCCGCACCAGCTTGATGCTGATTTCCCTGGTTGCTTCTCTGATTGCCACCTCCTGTATTACCAGCCCCCTGAAACCCGCCGCCTTGGCCACTGTTCCCCTGGAAACCGGGTCCTGCGAAGGGCCCTTGCAAGCCGGCCCCTGAGAAACCGGGTCCCTGTTGGGCGGGTTGTCCGCCATTGCGGCTCCCATTATGATTATTCTGGAAGACCCTCTTGGCGAACTCTTGCATGACATAGCAATTTTCCCAGGAGTGACTGGACGGCTTACGATTATAACTGTGTTTCGGGCAAGGAGCCTTGAGAGCCTCCTCGTAAGTGAGAGGGCGATTACCAGTGGACTGCCTCCTAGAGCCGTCGTTCTGACGCTGACCCTTGTTCTCTGCATTCGTATTCGCCACCAGGTCAGAGCTACCATCATAACCCTTACATTTTCCGCCGTTGTTGTTCTAACCATTATTGTTGTTCTGCTGCTGACCCTTAGCACCGGCTTTCTTCCCTTTATCAGATTTCTCCTCGTCCGACAACGGATCCTTGGTGTTATCCGACTCCGCATACCGGGTTAAGACATCCATGAGGTCGCCCATGTCCTGGACCTTTTGCTTGAGCCACCCGAGCTTCTGGACCAGGGGCTGAAACTTGCATGTTCATTCCACAACGAGCACTGCTTGGGCGGCCAAGATACTGTCTGAGCTGTGTATAACCTCCGCAACCCGGCGAGCCCAGTGATGCGCCGATTCATCCTTGCGCTGGACACAACGCTCAAGATCCACAATTGTGGTTGGCCTTTTACAGGTTCCCTGGAAATTCTTGATGAAGCGCTCCTTCAGCTCCAGCCATGTGTTGATGGAATTCGCCAGTAGATTTTTCATCCACGTACGTGTAGGGCCTTCCAACATTAGAGGCAGGTAACGCGCAAAGACTGACTCACTTGCACCCAACAAGTCCATTGCCAACTCATAGCTCTCGATCCATTCGGTGGACTCTAGATTCGCTGTATAGTTAGGAACCTTGTGGGGCCCTTTGAAATCCGGGGGAATGCACGCTTCTCGTAGCGCTGGTACCAAGCAGGGAGTTCCGATCATGCGAGTCGAAGAGCCCCCAAGCCGGCCATCTGACCGGGTTACGTCGGGCGAGGGCTGCACCTCCGGCGGGTTGGCATCCGGCGGCGGGTTGACTCTCGCCGGCGTGTTGATGCACGTCGGCGGGTTGTGCCCTGCACGCGCGTTTTCTTCCTCCCATGCTCATAGAATCCGAGCCGCGTCCGCAACATCTTGCGGGATCCTGGGCTGGTGCTGCTCCGCCAGCGGCTGGGCGGCTCTCCTGCGGTGCGCGCTGCTGGAGATCGCAGGTGACTCAGGGTGCTGACTCCTGGTGCGGCTATGGTGAGGGGTTGAGTGAAGTCGATGCTAGCTATGCGAGTAGTTGGCTTGTTGCACCACTGCTGTCTTGAGCAGTGCAATGGCGTTCCTGGCCTTGGTCTGAATCGGGCCGTCCCCCTCGATCGGAATAGCCGCCAAGTTGTGGGTTGCGGCCAGCACATTATCGACCGGGTTAGAGTAGTGTCCAATTGGGGTCTGGAACCGGTGAGACGGCGACTGCTGCAGAGGATCCGGCGTGCGATGCCGGGCCGGCTCTCACTGCTGAACAGGCTACTGCAAAGGCGGCTCTCCCGTGGGGATGACTCCAGCCCCCGGGTTCGTCGGAGCTGGTGGCGTGGTGAACAACTGAGTCGGCTCGAGATTAGCCGGAAGCCGGCTCTGATGACGCCTCCTATGAACGAGCTCCGACTCGGCCTGTCGGCGGTTCAGGTAATGTGCCTCCTCATCCAGGCGCTGCCTCTCCGCGGCAATCTGTGCCTGTTCGTGTATCATGCGGGCGTTCTCCGCATTGATGTCCTCTTGGATCTTGGCCATCTGCTCATAACACTTGGTGATCTCCGTGTTGCACGCTGCTGCGTTCTCTGCAGTGACCAGCTCGGTCAACAGGGCTGTCAGCGTAGTCATTAAGTCTGCAAGTGCTTGAACCCCGGTCTTCTGAGAGCCGGAGGCCGAGGTGTCGGCTCCTCCTGAGCCGGCCAGGAGGTTGTTCTACCCCGCCGTCGGATTGGCCAGGTCACGCACTGGATCTTGCCTACCCGCCATGTACACCGCCGCGAAGCGAGGCGGATCAGGGCTCTCCGGAAAGACGTCGTCCGAGTGCCCGAGCCCTCCATCATGCAACGGAAGAATTGACTCGGTTTCCCCCATTGAGGACTCACCGTCAGATTGGATGAGCGTGTCATCCTGAGACAGGGAGTTCTCTGATAAGGCCACCCCTTGGGTGAAACCGACGAAGACATGGTTTGGGTCGGCTTGACGCGGGCCAGGTCTCGCCTGGTGCTGGCCAGTGCGGCGTGCCGACTCAACTCCGGTGATGCTCTCCAACCCGGCGGCCGGCTCGCCAACCACACCGATGAAGGTATGGATCTTGCCAAAGGGGACCCGGTACCCATACTCGATCGAGTCGGCGTTGGGGCCCCAGTATGAATCGTCGATGTAGAACTTCCCGTGGCGGCTCTTGGTCATCATGCCGACCGCGTACTTCCCGAACCCTGGAAGAGATCCCGCTAAGAACTCAACTCCACCGTGCGTGTGCCCCACGGTGGGTGCCAACTGTCATGGTTTAAACACGGCAAATGCCCTTGTGCAAGGACTTAGAGATGAGGCCATAGCACAAGTGTGGAAGCTTAACGGGATTGATCGGGAACGAGAAGACGCCAGGTTACCCAGGTTCGGCCCCTCACGGTGGACGTAAAAGCCTACGTCCTGCTTGATTATATTGCTGTAAATCTCGATTACAAGGATGCGGATTCGCTAACCTAGCTCTCGAGGAGATTGCAACTTAGTCTTTTTCGTATAGGTGCTCCCCTTTATACACACAGGTGGAACCCTAGATTACATGAGAGTCCGGATCGTACTCTGACCCTTCTCCTACTCTTCTACTTGTGCTCCAAGGCGGCCTTCGGGCCACTCATCATCTTCGTGAGCCAGCCCATTACCTAAGCCGGCCCATCCTCACCAGGCCTCATTAAGCCGGCCCGCGACGATTCCTTTAGCCCTGTAGTAGGTTGACCCGCCAAGCCTGCTCTATGGCCGGGTTATCATTCTGCCGGGTCTAATTGCTGGTAACCATCCCCAACATATGCCATGGGCTTGTGACGTGTGAGTGTCACATGGCACACTTTCGTCCCGAGAAGAATGGCACCTGCTTGTTAGGGTTGGAAGGGTGCATCAACTCTTAATTATATTTTGCTCAGTCTTTACAAGCACTAATCGCTAACTAGCCTGCTAACACACGAACACTACATGGGATCAGATCGACTATATCCTACACGAATGACCCAGCGCATCATCACGCTCGAACACACAGGGTACCCAGCATATTTCAGATTGACAACCGGTACCTGGTTGAACCAACCCGTTCAGCCTCCGCCATATTGTTTTCGGCCTCTAAAAAAACATACTACTGCATTGTTTTTGGGCTTTGACAAGTGTTGTTTTTTGTAGCTTGGGCCGCCCAGCAAATGGGCTGCTGGTCCGCCACGGACTGGGAGGCTATAATAACAAGTTGTATCGTGGATAGCCAAGCTAAAAAAATACCCCATCGAGAGCCACTAAAAACAAATTTGCGTCTGACATTCTTCTTCAGTCTTCCCTCTGCTAGTTGTCCCGCCGCCCAAACCAGCGCGGCTGGACTGCCTGCTGCAGCCCAGGGGCTGGCGGCACTACCTCGCGCTGTGCCCCCCACCCCCACTTAAATCTAGCTTGCTACATACCCCAACTGCCAGCGCGGGGTGGAAGTTTCATCTTCTTCCCCCTCGGCCCTCGCGCTGCCGGGGGATTTAAGAAGCGCGGCATCCAATGCACCACCGGCAATGGCTGCCTGTCATTAATCTCTCAAATTACGGAGACTGCGACGTGTCATCCCTGTGCATCTGGGAGGCGTGTGAGCCGGTGGCAGTAGCTTTTCTCATCGGGAGACATGCCCTTTGACTGCATGTCGCCGCTCTTACCTCCTCCTTAATGGCGCCCGCGGCAGCCTATAAGACGCTGCCGCCGTACCCTCTATCCCCCAAATCCTCTCTCTGGTGCCTCCCATTCCCATCTCCAATCCACCAGCACTCCCTCGTCAATGGCGCAACCAGAGGAGCACCCACTCGTGTTCAATTTTGGAGAGGAGGAGGATGAGCATCCCGCGAATCCTCTGGATCCGTTATGGGATGAGATGGACCTGGGCTTGGAGATAGTTGCCCAAAAGAAGGTGGAGGCGGAGGAGCTGTTTGGGGCCCCCGCGCCCGCCACGGACGAATGGCCTGCCTTGGATGCTGACGCCGCCGAGTTGTATTTCCATGCCCTCCACTCCAACTTTGCCCGATTCCATGCATTTTACCACGGCGGTGGTGGCGTTCATGGCCGTGGGGGTGGCGCTGGTCGCGGCCGTGGCGGTGGCGGAGGTCGCTGCCATAGGGGTGGCGCTGGCGGTGGCCGTGGCAATGGCGGAGGTCGCGGCCATGGGGGTGGTGCTAGCGGTGGCCGTGGTGGTAGCGGTGACCGCGGCCGTGGCGATGGCGGATGTCGTGGCCGTGGGGGTGGCGCTGGCCGGGGCCGTGGGGGTGACGCTGGCCATGGCTAGTGTCTGGTTCAGCTTTAGCTTCTAAAAATGTAGTCATTGTGGAAGCAAATTAACTAGTACTACTACTGTTGTTCGTCTGAATGAATCAACTGTCAAAGGGGTGTTTTCTTTCTGCCAATGGTTTGATTCATATCGAACGGCTGGCGTGCGTTTTCTCTTACATCTTCTATCTCCCGTCTTCTTCTTCCTCCAGCCTCCCAAACCAGTGCCAGTCATACCGCATGCTCCCGCCACTCTACGGCCGACGACTGACGCGAAACAAATGTTCTGCGAGCAGAAATATAAATAGTAAAAGCGAAAAAAAAAGAGTCTCACCGCCAGTAAAATACTGACATCTCGGACCCACCAGGTTGTCAACGTAGTAAATAAACGAGTGAATTAAGCAAGGAGAGGCAGTCACCAAAGACTTTCTTTTTAGGTCGAGCAAATATAACTGGGCTTTGGCCTGCCCAGCCTATTATATGTGCAGCCCACGACATGATGACACTAGGATCCAGCAGGTCTCGACTGGGCTGTGGGACACCGAGTTACCTTTTTTTAAAGAAAAAATGCATAGCTAAGTTCTTATTTTCTACTCCCTTCGTATAAAAATATAACACATTTTGGTAGGATAAAATAGCCTAAAAATGTCTTATATTTTATAAGAATGTTGTGGCGAGACCAACATTACTATTTAACCCAGAGAAGCAAATGTGTGTATTTCTAAAAAAAGGTAATGGCTGTAAATTATCCGAAAATATTAAATGGGGCTTGTCCGCAACATTATTTTTTAATCCAGCCAAGAAATTGGTGTATTTCAAAAAAAACAATTGGGCTTTAAATTCTCCTAAAAAAGTTAATCGGTTGCAGTCCGCAACATTATTTTTTCAGCCATCCTGTAAATTATTAAAGAAAATCTCTTGTCCAAACGAAATTCCCAGCCCAGTTTTATTTTTTTATATCATTGCTCTGTCCAGCCAGCCCAGCAAATACATGTATTTAGAAAAGAAGCAAATGGGCTATAAGTTCTAAGAAAAAAAGAATTATTGGTTGCAGCATGCCCGCAACATTATTTTTTCACCCAGCCCAGCAAATGGGTGTATTTAGATTTTTTAACAAATGAGCTGTAAATTCTAAAATAGATATGAAATGGGCTGAATGTCAGGCACAGAATAGGAAGCTCACATTGTGGGCCCACGAGGTTGAAGCCCACGCAAGGCGTTTTCAACTTGGTCAACAAAACGATTCTGATAGCCGAGGCGTTGGATGTAAATCAAACAGCCAACGTGCTTCTTCAATCTCTCGTCCTCTTCCTCCCGCGCTGGCGGAACCGTGCTGGGCTGCAGTTATTTTTTGCGAATTGCTGGGCTACAAATCTAGACAAGGAGGCATGTATTCGGTTTGCCCAGAAAATTGTTTGAAATAACTAATAAGAAATAGGTTGTAAATATAAAAAACATAGCAAACTGGCAATTAGTTTCAAATTTAGGCTTTTTTCTTCGGATTTTGAGATTTTAAATATCATTGGATTTTATCTAATATAATTTTAATTTTATTTTAAAATTAGTTTGAATCTAACGCGAAATTTCGGGATTAAAATAGCTCGGACTACACCGAAGTATGCGAAATTTCGTTGAATTTATTGACCGTGGTACTGGGCAGAAAATGGGTTGTAATAAATTCCTTAAGGATTAGCAAATGGGCTGTAAATTATTTACAAAAATAGCAAATGGGTTGTATGCTGTCTGCCACACATTTGGAGGCTGACTTGTGGGCCTAAGAAGTTGATGGGTATGCAAGGCTTTGTCAACTTAGTCAACAATCGATTCTACCAGCATGACCATTCGATGTTAATCCAACGGCCACTGTGCTTCTTCAATCTCTGATTTCTTGCTCCAGCCTCCAAAACCAGCACCGACGGGACCGCCTGCTCCCGACTCCAATGGACAGCTATGCTGCCGCGAAGGACTCACCGCCCCACCCTACTCCCACCGCTGGCCAGTCCGTCCCTCTACTCACCCACACCTTCTGTTGTTCTTCAGCGACGGCAGCCTCACACCGCAGCCGAACCAGTCAACCCTCCTACTCCCCTCCCCGTGGGCATCCACTACCGAGTCTTCCCCGGCTCTGGGTCGTTCCCACCCTTAGCCTAGCCGTCGTCCACCGCCTTGGTGCTCTCGGCACAGCATCGTCAACGCGGTCAATGAACGACACCCATCGGAAGAGTACTGTACGTGGAAAGGCTGATAGCTGGGACCCACAAGGTCCATGGTCGTATGCCACGAAGTGCCTCCTTATCACGCGCAAGAAAAATGATTCCTCCCCCTGACAGCTTGGATGTGGCACCCCGGCTCAGAGTCACCGGAGCACCCCGTATTCCAGCCCAGAGATCAAGTCTTCTAGAATACGGCACTGCTTGGCATAGAACAAATCAACTCTTTATTACTAATAGTTGGAATACAAGGGTTACAAAGAGTTTACAAAAGGTTACAATGATGCTACTCCGGCTATGGTGGCTCTATGCTAGCAGCGGCACGACTTATAACAGAGGAACCACGACAACGAAGATGGGCTCCACTCCACAGGGACTCTGGCTAGGACACGTCCTAGCTCGCGACTCGGAATCCTCGGCTATGCAAACATGTCAGCGCCTGCAACTGGCATGACATGCCAGGTGAGTACTTTGAATGTACTCACAAGCTCACAACAACACAAGCATCAAAACATAACAACATCATAGCAAGTATGATTATATCAGATTCCAATGTTATTAAAAAGGGTGGAAGAAAATAATAACATACTATTGCTAAACTATCCACCGCAAGTTACCCTTGCTAAAATCACCGGAACCATTATGCTCTTGGATACTCGGTTGAACCACTTACTCTTGTGACCAACTCTTGGTCACCTCAAGAATCTCGGACGATCATTCCCAAGATCGCCTACAAACATTACATCGGCCTTCCACCAAGTGAATACCTCACCATACTGAGACGAGTTCTTCCATCATTATCAAGTCATTCCATCATGGGTGTTGATCAGACAGTGTGACTTAGTATGAACTGTGTCCAATACCGTGGACGCGGCTATTCAAATAGATTCTTACACTCTGCAGAGGTT
Organism: Elymus sibiricus; assembly: GCA_039707655.1. Classification (NCBI taxonomy): domain Eukaryota; kingdom Viridiplantae; phylum Streptophyta; class Magnoliopsida; order Poales; family Poaceae; genus Elymus; species Elymus sibiricus. Next base: position 164,498,941 of record CM077664.1, read on the forward strand.
GCGCACTTTACCCACACTATGGAGCTCCTGGTCCCATACCTCGGTACACTTTCCTTTCGGGTGGACCGGTGCTGCTCCAATGAAACTTGCCTAACCCGTGACTCCTCCACCATACCACCGACAATCATTCCCCCTTTCAGGTCATGCCCTGGGTGGCCCCTATGTCACTTCTGACACCTGCCACCGTCGTGGCCGAACAAACTGTCCCAAACAGGGACCTGAGCTCAATAACCAAACCGGGCTCACAAGGTTATCGTCGTCTACCTGATCAGGGCAGCACGTACGCATAACCTCCCCTCTTTGGTAGTACCGATAAAAGAGCACATGGTTAGACCAAGTCAAGGCCGTCCCATTCCGGTAGATGTGGCTGCACTGGAAAGTTCGGTTCAGTGGCACTTGATCAACAATGAAGGAATTTATCCCCAAGTAACCTTTCCGACGTACTGACACTCCAGTAACACAGTGATTCCAGTAACCAACTAGAAACCTAATGAGCAATATAATCATTCCCTGCTACTGACTCTATAGCTGAGATACCAGCCGGAGCCACAAAGTAATCATAGACGGTAATCTCACAGTTCGATAACATTTGGCATCATCAACCTTGTAGACTACTAATGACTACAATCTCATCATCAACATGACAGTAGCCTATCCCAGACTTCCAAAGTGTTGCATAAATTAATCCATTGACAAATAAACCATATTTTAGTGTGGAAATAATTATTTAAACATGATATTGCAATGCAATTATGCAAATGATAGTTGTGGCTTGCCTGGCACCAAAGGAAGTGTGGAAATACTCCTGGTCTTCACCTACTAGTCAAAACCACTGTGAAAAATATTTTTGACCACATTTGTAAATATCACATATAGCATTTTTCTCTGTACAGAAATTCTAGACAGAAGAGAAAAATACCAAAATTTACCAGCAAATAGAGGAGCTCAAAAGAAAAATAATGCAAAAAGAATGAACTCATTTGGACTTATGGTTTAAAAGATAGAGCTGGTCAAAGTTTAGTCAAAATCCTGGATTTAAATTGAATTTAAACCGAATTTCAGAAAACCCTGGAGCGGCCACGTCGAAGGCGTAAACTGGAAGTATGCTTCCACTTACATACCGCTTCGGGCGTGCCCAGAGTCGCTGACATGTGGGGCCCGCTGTCAGTTTTAAATAGAGAGAGAGGGAACAGAGAGATGGCGGGGCTCACCGGTGACGTTCACCGGCGTAGAGGCCACGCCGGAGCTGGGCGGGGGCGGGGATGGATCGGATGGACGACGGCGATCACTCCCGTACCCGTAGCTCACCGGGAGATGGCCGGACGGCGTCGGCCCCTTCTTCTCAGGCGGCGACCAGCTACGGGCGTCGGGGGATCCGGTGATTCCGGCGAGCTCTTGGGTAGAGGAAGGGCTGGGGAGGATCAGTGGGGCACTACGAGCTCACTGGTGGTCTCAGTTGGAGCTGGGGTGGACAGAGGTGAGCGGATGGAGCTAGGGCAGAGCGGCGGAGCTCCTCGCAGGAGACGGGGAAGGAGAGCTCCCCGGCTCTGCTGCTGGGTGCGGGGCGACGATTATGAGATGGGGAGGCCGAGTGGTGAGGCGAGGAGGGCTCGGGGCTGGCTTATATAGCCGCGCGAGAGGTGCCCGAGCCAGATGCAGCCGAGAGGAAATGGTCGGCGCCCGCGTTGAGCTGGCCATTGTGCTGGCACTCGAGCCGCGTAGGGAGGTGACGGGAGAGGCAGAGGAGTTATGGCGCTGGCGCGGAGCGGCGGGGAAGAGGCCAGCCAGCGCGGCCACAGTGCATGTACTGTGCCGCGCATGGCGGCGGTTGGCCGTGTCCGGCGAGGGCGCTGCCGGCGACGGGAGGCTTCCAGACGAGCCAGATGGACGGCGGGGAGGACGTCAGCACTCTTGGACAAGGAGGGACAGCGCAGGCACACGGCGCTAGCGAGGCCCGAGAGGGTTCGGCGCCCAGAGTGCGACCATGGCCATGCAGACGCATGGTCACCGCGTGCACTGGTGCACGCGGTGTGCTCTGGCCCGACCGGTCATGTCTAAGTGGGCGTCCCTACCTCCTGAAGCCTCTCTGTGCAACTGGTTGGGCCATAGGTGGTCTGGACAACACTGGAGCTTCCTGACAAGTTCCTAACCAGAAACTTGGGCAAGAAGCTAAGAAGAAATGGCTAGGGATTTGAGAGAGGGGGTTTGTCACAACGACTTATGGTAGGAAGATGCCCATTCTGGGAGAATTCTAGGTCAAATGGATAAGGTTTGGATGTAGTTGCATCACAACTGCATCTCTGGTCCAGAGAACTTGTTGAGGATGATGCACTCACCTGGATGGGCTCCTTGAGTTGAAACTTGATATAGGTGGGTTATTTGGTGGTGGCAAGCTGCTATAAAAATTTTAGCCCATTTGGGTAAGTGTAAATGGTACTTCCTTCACAACACTTCCCACTGGACAGAAACTTGGAGGAATTTTATAGAGAAAATGGCTAACTGAAATGGGCCAAAATTTGGTGGAGGATGTTCATATGGATAGGAGAATGTCCTGGATTAATTTCAGAATTTTTGAAGCAATATAAAATATAGTTGCTTCATAAACTGAAATTATGACCAGAAACAAAGATTGGATGTTGTGCTCACCATGAGTATGGGATCTTGCATGTTTTCACATACCCAAGGTTCACATGGTCCAAAGGATTTATGAGAATTTTCCTAGAATTTTTGTAAGGACAAAAATATAGGTTGCTTCACAACCTAGAGCTCAAAGGGGTATTCCTTTAATAGGAAAAGGAACATTGCATTGGAATAAAAATTGAAATCGGGCAAGAATAGAGATGACATGTCTTGGAAGAAGTTTTTGGAAGCTTTGGTTTACTTGGGAAAGAAAATCAAGAATATTTCCAAGTTCTAAGTCCATAGAGCCATTCGAAACAAAATCCAAACCAAATTCCGAATGAAATTCAAATGGGTTTTTGAAAAGAAAAGCTGGTAAAAACCAGGGTGTCACATTAGACCCACCAGCTACATCTTCGCACGCTAGGAAGTGCCTCCTTATTACGCGCAAAAAAATGACTCCTCCCCCTGACATCCGGGACCCACAAGCTACATCTTCGCACGCAAGGAAGTACCTCCTTATTACGCGAAAAATAAATGATTCCTCCACCTGACAGCTGGGACCCACTAGCTATATCTTCGCATGGAAGGAAGTACCTCCTTATTACACGAAAAAACGATTCCTCCCCATGACAACTGGGACCCACCAGATTTGGAGGCTGACTTGTGGGCCTACTAAGTTGACGCGTATGCAGGGCTTTGTGAACTTAGTCAACAAATGATTCTAGCAGCAGTGATCGTTGAATGTTCATCCAATGGCCGTGCTGCTTCTTCAATCTCTGATCTTCTTGCTCCAGCCACCCAAACCAGCGCTGGCGAGACCGCCTACTCCTACCTCCCGTGGCCGACTATGATGTCGCGCGGGCCTCACTGCCCCACCCTAATCCCACCGCTGGCCAGGCCTTTCCACTACTCACCCACATCCCATGTTATTCTCCAGCGACGGTAGCCTCACACCACAGCCAAACCAGTCAACCCTCGTACTCCCCTCCGCGTGGGCATCCATTGCCGCGTCTTCTCCGGCTCTGCGTCGTAACCTTCCCAGGCCTCGCCGTCTTCCACCGCCTTGGTGCTCTCAGTGCGGCGTAGTCAACCTGGTCAATGAACGACAGGCATCGAAAGAGGACTGTACGTGGTGAGGCTAAGAACTGGACCCACCAACTACATCTTCGCACGCAAGGAAGTGCCTCCTTTTTACGCGCAAAAAAATGATTCCTCCCCCTCACAACTGCGACCCACTAGCTATATCTTCGCACGCAAGGAAGTGCCTCCTTATCCTCCCTGACAGCTGGGACCCACCCGGTCGAAGCGTACATAGCGTTGTCTGTCTGGTCGCGAACATGTACGTACATACTTGTCGATTGATGTCGTGGGAAACGACTATCTATCGGACCGAACAGGTCCCTTTGCGATTCAGCTCAGGGGGCGTGCATGGGACAAAGAGCAGGTTTTCAGTAAGTGCAAGAACACACGGGGGATTTATCCAGGTTCGGGCCGCTATGAGCGTAAAACCCTACTCCTGCTCTGTGGTTGATCGAATATGAACTCTGATTACAGGGAGCGCAGTTTTCCGGCAAGGTGCTCGGGAAAATGCAACTACGACGTGTAATTGAACTGGGTGTCGACCGTTCTACCGGTAGCCGTGGGCCTCCTCTTATAGGCCAAGGGGTTACCACAATGGCTAATACGGTCATTACAGAGTGTGAACAGTGACTTGCACTGTCATCACGTTTATCTTCCAACGGGGTAAGACAAACATATTTAATGCACCGTAAGGTGCTACGTCGGGGAGGCGAGGCCTTGGGCAAACGATCTGTACCACCGGTCCTGGCGCCCTCTTGTAATCTTGACACGTCCCAGGGACGGGTGTCATTAAAGTTAATCTTGGCGTGGCGTGCTGACATGTGCCTTGGCTGGCCATGTTGACTGCCTGCCTGCTCGACACCTAGCCCATGAGCCTATCTGGTCGATGGTAAGGTGGACTGACACGGGGCTTGCCGAGCCTTGCTTGCCGGCAAGGGAACTTGCCGGCAACCATAGCCTTAGTCTTTACCTTGCCGGGGCAAAGCTTTCCGGTAAGAACAGCGTCGATCTTCAGTACTTAGAATAGTACTTCTCGATGACCTGCCTAGAGGTCTTCTTCACGGTCTTGGTGTTGAGTCTTGAGTCGTAGTTATCCTCTGTCAAGCCCTTGCCGGAAGGGAGGCTACAACTGCCTGTGCACAAGTTTGGGTATGAGGGCACCCATGTCTTAGTACACCGACAATCGGTCTCTCTACAATGATGAACCGTGTGCATGTAAGGAGCAGCACGTGTCGTAGTAGAGCCCCCGATGTAGCAGTTCAGGCAGCCCCGTCTAAATCGTGTACACGTACGTACAGCCACACAGAAAAAATACGGCCACATACGTACATATAAGGGTGGGGTCTCGAACGCGTACTCGCGCATACGTATGGACAGGGCTCGTGTACATGGAGAGAGGCAACGGACGGCAGCAACGGCCTCCTGTTCATCGGCAGCCAACCGGCTGGGTCGGAACAGAGGAAACAACGTCGTGTTCATCGGGAGCCAAGCGACTGGGTCGGAACATGTCCTGTTCATCGGGAGCCAACCTGCATGGACGGAACAGCCAAAACGGGATCTTGTTCATCGACTCGGGGTCTGGCGTACCGCAAAACAGAGGAAACGGCCTTCTGTTCGACTGTCTACGGTCGAAACGGGGTCCTGTTCATCGGGAGAGGTGTGGCGTACTGCGAAACAGAGGAAACGGACTTCTGTTCAACCGCCTACGGTTGAAACGGGGTCTTGTTGATCGGGAGGGCTCAGGCGTACCGCAAAACGAAGGAAACGGATTTCTCCCCAACTGCCTATTGTCGAAACGCAGTCTTGTTCATCGGGAGGGGTGTGGCGTACCGCAAAACAGGACACCATGGCCAACTGTTCGTCCACCGTCGACTTCCTCCAGCCTCCACCAGCTACTGTTCATACAGCCTCCACGGGGTTCTGTTCATCCACCCCCAACCGGCTAGGGTGTGGCGACCTCCTCGAGGTCCTATTCATCCCAGATCTCTTCCTCCCGTCGGTGACCAATTCCACTTCTTCACCGGGTACTTCTACTGTGGTCTGTGTCCGCCCTTTTCTGCTTTCTTTATTGAGGTGATGAACGCCTTCGGGCTCAGGCTGCTCAATTTTACACCCAATGCGGTCACCTGCCTGGCAACTTTTGCACACTTGTGCGAGACTTTTGTGGGGATAGCCCCAAATGTAGCCCTGTTCCGGCATTTCTTCATCCCTCGGGTCCAAAAGGGCGCTCTTTCCGGTAGCGTCATTTGGGTCCCAAGGGGAAATTCGAAAAAGTACTGCTTGGACGGCGAGTTTCACTCCAGATGGGACGAGTGGCGGGCTGATTGGTGCTGGGTCAAGCAGCAAGATTTCCCAGCCTTTTGTCATCTCAGGACCGAGATGGTTGCAAAGCCTGACAGCTGGAACAAAGTCGACCCCAATGACGCCAAACTGGAGGTGGCGCTGCGCCAAATCCTTGCTCTAAAAGGGGCCGTCTTGACGGTTGAGAAGGTGGGAGCAGATTTCCTTCGCTGCCGGATCGCCCCACTGCAGCACAGAAAAGGCCGGCGGGCGTGGGATTACCAGGGCCCCACTAACCCAATGCGGCTGCACCAGGGCCCTGACAACAACTTGACGACGATGGGACACTATCTGCTCATCTGCCGGATTTTCAACAAGGGTTGCGACTTCGACTTGTCGACGAAGGTGATCCCTTTGTGCAACAACACCACCAAGGCCTCTATCCTGGCATGGATGCCAGACTGTGACGGTCGGACGGTTCTGAGCACATGGAAGGAACCTGAGCAGAAGGATGTGGATAACTGGTTTGCCGGCTTGGTAGAGGAGGCTATCAGGGCTGAGGACAGCATGATGCACCCGACGAAGGATGACCGGAAAGAGTTTCTTGCGGCAAGGGCTAACGAGTCCAAGAAGGCAAAGGTAACTCGTCCTCGGCCGGGCAAGGACCAGTCCAAAGAGCGGGCCGCAGCTCCGGAGGCCAGTGGAGGAAGCCGCTCCCAACAGCATGCTGAAGAGCATGTTCGGGAGGAGGAGCTGGCTGAGGAATCCGAAGGAGGGGAGGAAGAAGAGGAGCAACCCGAGGGGTCCTCGGGTGAGGAGGAGTCGGAAGATGAAGAAGAACCACCTTGGCCTCCTCCTGCCAAGGGAAAAATGACTGTCGTCAAGAGGACTACCCGCAAGGGGGAGGCGCACACCGAGTCAGTGAGCCAAAGGCTTGCCGGCGTCAAGGTGGCAGCTGCAATCCCCCAGGCACAGCCCTCCCGGCAACTGCCTTCTCGCATTGGTGTCCCCCGTCGGCCCATCCTGCCGACAGTGGAGGAGGTGGGTACTTCGCAACTCCCAGCCCCCCCCCCCCCCGAAGCATCCCAGGAGTCCACTGCCGTCATCCACAACTGCGGGGACCGAGGAGACAGTTCATTATGACCTGTCAGTCCTGAGTGACCCTGATGAGGACGAAGAGTAAGCATCTCCATCCCCGTGTGTTTCTTAATTGTCCAGACTCTGTTACTTGAGCTGATCTTCTTCTTTGTCCTAATCTTGTAGGGACGAAGTGCCACTGGCTAAGAGGTTCAGGACTACCGGGGAGGGCGAGACGGCAACTGGCACCGACCAAGGTGCAATTTCTCTTGAAGTTGCCTGCTCGAGCCCCCCGCGTGAGGCACATGCGTAGTTTCCGCTGGCGGGCACCACCGTCGGATCTTCTGCAATGGAGACCGACAAGGGGCTGGAAAGTAGTCAGCCGGAAGGTGGGCGTCAAGGGATAGACCTCTTGATGGCGCCCTCGACTCCCAGGCCGTCACCAAGACTTTCATCGGCAAGGGGCAGCCCTCCTCCAGAGGAGCCCCAAGAAGGGCTCACCCACGCGGAGGCCCCTCCGACAACCGATGTTGTTGGGGACCAGGCGCCGGCAACCGAGGTTGCCGGAGGAAAAATGGCGTCCTCCCCACATGCTCGTCAAGGTAATCTTCTTTCCAAGCATACTTGATTCTTTCTAATGCTTCTTCTTTTTGTTTTCTGGAACTTGATCTGAAGTTCGAATTTTTCTTCCCTCTGCTCCTTCTTCCTTCTTCACCCTACAGAGCCAACTCCTCTGGAGGGGGAGGAGGCATCCGCAGAGAGACACGCCAAGAGTGCCGCCGATGAGGCCGCCAGGATTTACGGCATGGAGGCCGCCGCGTCTGCCGCCGAGGGGGCCAGGAGAGCTCCTGAAGAAACAGCCCAGCCCCTTGGTGGCATATCTGGGCTTGCCATTACGGACGCTGAGATGGGAGAGGACGGCACCGACAAGTCAAGTGTTGTCTCCCATCCTAGCACATCCGAGGGGCAGGCCCTGATCAGCCTTCCAGAGTATGTCCGTCTGCAGCAGGAGTTTGAGGCCCCCCGCTCATCTGGTGCTGGGGAGCCTACTTTTGACAAAGCCATCGCGGAGATCTTGGCACCCGTCTCCAGCAGTGTCGCAGCATCAGATGGTTCTGATGACAACGCCGCGGATCTTGCCTTCTTGACGACGATGGCTAGTGGCCTCAAGGATGTGCAAGACCGCTACGGCAGGCACTGGGACGAACTGCACGCCCAACGGCAAGCCGTAGGGCAGGCCGAGCAGAAACTAAGGAAAAGGCGGAGGAAATCCGTGCCTGGCACAACAGCAAATTACATGGCCTCAGGAGGCAAGAAGAGAAGCTTGACGCTGCCAAAGAGAAAGCAACGGCTCTGGACGGCAGGTTAGCGGAGCGCGAAGCACAGCTTGCCGCTAAAGAAAGGGACCTTGCCGCCCGGGAAGAGGCTCTCGCCACCAAGCACGCGACAAGGAGGAGGAGATCCAAACTCTGCTTGCGCAGCGGACCCAAGAGCTAGAGGAGGGCCATAACTAGGCCATCGAGACTCTAACCCAGGCTCACGCCACCAAACTCTCGGACGCCGTCAAAGTCGCGGAAGGCGTTGAGGCCGCCAAGGCAGAGTTGGAGCCCAAAGTGTCGAAGCTTGAAAAGGAGCTCGTCAACAAAACCCAAGAGTTCTCATCAACAACTCCTTGGCAGGCCTTAATTCAAGGCTCGCAACTCTAGAGAAGGACCTGGAAGTTGGCAGGGAAAAAGAGAGGGAGCTGCTGGAGAGCTGGGAAAAAGATAAGGTTGAGCGTGCGAATGCTGCGAACTCTTTTGAGGAGCACAATAAAGCCGTGGATCTGTGGACTGGTCTCCTTGTCAATGTTGCCGAGCATCTCGCCGCTCAGGTGAGCGTCATGGACAGGGAGGAGCATCGCTTCGCAGTTGGCGAGCATGACTCTAGAAGCACCAGCCTCTCCCTCTTCTTCGACAGACTCCTCGAGATACTGAAGAAACATCATGAGAAAAGATCCGCCAGCTTTGCCAACGAGTCTCAGAAGTTTTGCATCGAGGTCGTCTCCAAAATGCTCGTCAAGATTATCTGTCGGAATCCTGACGTCGACGTCTCCAAGGCCTTCAAGGCCTTGCCACCGGGGATGGACACCACAGCTGCTGAAAGGGCCATCATTCCCCTTATCGACAAGATCAATCAGATCCCGAGGACTGAGGGTGATTGCAGGGATTTGCCTCCCTTGTCGTTCTTTGTTGCAGATGTAGCTTATGCACAAGACAAATTTATCTTAAGTTAGACTGCACTTGGCTTTGATGTATTATAACTTGCATTTAAGATGGATGTATGTGCGCTGTTCTCCTTATTCCGTTCTGTCTTTGCATGATTTTTGTACCCTACGATTGTCGGAAGCTTGCCGGTGTGCACACCCTTGATGTAAGTGCTTGAGGAGCGGGTCCTTAGCAGCTTGCCGGAAGTGTCGCTGCCGGCAAGGTCACGCTCGACGGTCACAACGCGGCTGCTTAGGTTGCCGAGCAGACTCGAAGCAAAGTAAGAGCGTAGTTGATCACGACAAGGTTCCTTAGCGTGCAGGTTTCTCATACAAAGGCCAAAGTCGTTCAAGGAGAATCGCAACTACAACAAAGAATTTCTTTCAAAGTTTTGCAACTTAGCTCATTCCTTGTTGTACTTCTTGCCGTAGGGTGACATCTTGAACGCGTCCTTTGGTATCCAACCATCACTCCCCCAGGAAACTTGTACGCCAGGAATCCTTCCTTCCTTTAAGAAAGAAAAGAAAAGAGGAGGCTGGAAACTTGGCAGTTCGTTAATCACCTTATGCAAGGGAAAGTGTAACACAAGACTGCCTACAACACATAAATATATATGTACTTCACAAAGAATTGTGAAACATCTAACTTTTTTTATTTTGCACGGGATCTACGCCCGGCTTTGTACAAAGGATTACATGCCTTGACTGCAAACTTGTACAAAAGAGGTTGCCGGGCAGCCCGGCAACCGCGCCTTACGGGTAAAACATACGAAGATGCTCAACATTTCATGAGTTTAGCACTAGAGTGCCATCTTCGGTCTCTAGGTGGACTGTGCCGGGCCTAGTGACTCGTATTACCCGGTAAGGGCCTTCCCACTTCGGCGTCAACTTGTTTTTTATCCTTCGTGGATTGAATCCGACAAGGAACAAGGTCGCATTTCTCAAGGTCCCTGGCTTTCACTTTGCGGCTAAGGCAGCAGCGAAAAGCTTGCTGGCACCGTGCAGCATGGGCAGCAGCCTGGAAATGATCTTCCTCAAGGAGCGCGGCATCGTCATGCCGTAGCTCATCTTGGTCCTCCTTGTTGAAGGCCAAGACTCGAGGTGACCCGTGTTTGAGTTCCGTGAGGAGTATTATTTCTGCACCAAGGCTTGCTTCCTGACCTTCTGCTTGAGGGGTCTCGCATGAGGAAAGACAACAAGGTGGTGCTCAGTTGCCCTCCTAAGAACTTCAGGGACGTCAGGTGCTTGCCGTGCAATCACACTGGCATTCACCCGTAGGAAGGCAACGAGCTCGACTCCCTATTTGTTGCAGAGAGTGGCACTTTCAGAAAAAGTGCCACTCGTCCCATCCCCTTTCACAAAAACTTGTTTGGTCATGGATGCGGAAGCCTTGGCTCTCTTGCTCTTGCCGGTAGAGCTCTTTGGTATGTCCTCGATAGGCATCCTGCACTCTGAAGTGCGCTTCCCGGAGTCCTTCCCAGAGGTCTTGCCGGTCTTCTTCTTTTTTCCTTCCCCGGGAGCTTTGACGGTAGGGGCAAGCGCCTTGATGGCAGCTGCTGCTGTCGCCTCCCAGTAGAGCTTGTTGGTACAGATGATCGCGTCCTTGTGGTTCGACTTGAGGGTGAGGACCCCCATCGGCCCCGGCATCTTGATGACGTTGTACGCATAATGCGACGCGGCCATAAACTTTGCCAGGGCTGGGCGGCCCAGAATCCCATTGTACGGCAGCGGCATCTTGACGACGTCGAAGGTAATCTTCTACATCCGATAGTTGAGCTCGCCGCCGAACGTGACCGGCAACGTGACTTGGCCCTTCGGCTTGTTCCTCCCTGGACTGATCCCTTGGAAACTGCCTGTTTCCTCGAGATCCTTGTCGGGAATCTGCAGCCTCTTGATCACATCTGGAGAGATCAAGTTCAAGCCAACCCCACCATCAACCAGCATCTTTGTCACCTTGAGGTTGCGAATCGTTGGTGAGACCAACAATGGCAAACACCCGACCGCAGTGGTGCGATCAGGGTGGTCCTCGGCGTCAAAGATGATGGGCGAGTGCGACCACTTGAGTGGCTTCTGTGCCTCCATCACCGGCTCTGCTGCATTGACTTCGTGGATCCACTGCTTTAGTTGCCGGTGCGAGGAGTGCAAAGATGCGCCTCCGTCAACACACATGGCATCCACTGCATTTTGGAACTCCTTGCCGGACCCGCCTCCGTCCTCATCACTACCATCTTCTTCTTGCTGGCCCTGAGCAACCTTCTCTTTTGGCTGCATGGCCTTGCCGCGGTGGCCTCCGCGACCACCATGGTCTTGCTTGCCGGACCCACCAGCACCATCTTGGGCCTTCTCTTTATCTCTCTTCTCGTACTCTTGCTTCTTCTTTTCGGCAAGTTGCTCTACTTGCCGGCATTGTTGGAGATCGTGGCTCTTAGTGCGTTGGATCTTGCAGTACGGCCCGCCAGTCTTGCCGGCTTTCTCGCCTGCCGCAGCTTCCTGGCAAGCATCGCACCTGGCAACCTCCTTGCCGGGGATGTCTGCCTTCGACTTCTTGGTGGCGTTGGTGTCGCCGGAACTCTCGACGGCCAGTACACTCTTGTTCTTGTGCTTTCTGTTGCGCTTTCTGCTCTTCTTCTGTGGGGTTGATGTGTCGTCATCCTCGAAATCGACGTCTGCACCCGCATCTTCCCCGGGGAGCCACCTCCCTTCCTCAGCACGTGCACACCTATCCGCCAAGGCGTACAGATCGTTGATGGTCTTGACCTGCTCGACATTCATCTCTGACCGCATCCTGCGGTTGCGCACATTCGTGTGGAACGTGGCAACAACAGCTGCGGGATGGATGTCGGGGATGTTGTGGTGCACACAGCTGAACCGTTGTATGTACTTGCGGAGGTTCTCTCCATCCCTTTGGGGGATCACCTGCAAATCGCTGGGCTGACCCGGGAGCTTGTGGCCACCCTGGTAAGCGCCAATGAAATGATGGCACAGATCCGCCCAAGAAGAGATGGAGCCCTCAGGCAGGTTCATCAACCACGACCTGACGTTGGGCCGAAGCACCAACGGGAAGTAGTTGGCGAGCACTTTCTCGTCCCGTCCCCCGGCAGCCTCCACCGCGATGGTGTAGATGCCAAGGAACTCGGCTGGGTTGAGCGTGCCGTCATACTTGTCGGGCAGCTCTGGCTTGAAGGCTCGGGTGGACGGCCAGCGAACTTGCCGCAGCTCACGAGTAAACGCTGGGCACCCCACGTTGTAGGGCAAGTACCCAGCGGCTACCGGAGCGAGCATGTTCATCGCCGGCCTGGCACGGTCGTCAGATTGACGACGTGCTTCCCGGCACCACTCGATCTTCGTGTGGGCGTCTTCGTTGCACTGCTCGCAGATCACCTGGCGCTGATCTTGGCGGCACCGCGCATCTGACGAAGCCATGGATAGCATGTCATGGTCGTCTGATCGGCGAGCTGGCCGCTGTGACAGTGGAGGGTGGCGAGGCGACTGCACTGTCTGCGCGGCGTCTCCGGCAAGGTAGCCGGAGGGTCCTGCCGGCATGGTGGGTGGTCGTTGCGAGGGCCCCACGTCTTGTGTCTTGCCGGGGTTGGCAAAACTGATGAGGCTCTGAATGGTGGCTCTCCATTCGTCCATCTTGTCTGGGCTTGGCGGGAAGTTCAAAAGTATCTGAACCTGCGCCATGGCCTCGGCCGCCGTAGTTGGCATGGCTGGGAGCACAGAACAAGGCGTCGCTCGACTCCTAGCGGAGCCAGAAGGTGCTTCGTTACGTCCGTGCCACCGCGGCTCATGCTCACCAACAGGCAGACGTGGTGGTGGCGGCGGCGCTCCATGAGCAATCGAAAGTTGCTGCACAGGGATCCCGCCTTGCGGTGGAACCGCCAGCAACGTGGGGGAGCGTGTCATGCCCATCTTGCGATGGTCGCGGCGTACGCCTCCCCGCGCCGTTGTTGGACGTCCCCGCTACGTTCTGAGACATTGCGGCGGCTGGGTTCTAGGTGCCAGCAGTATGAACTATGTTACTATGATGACTGCGCTCACCAGAATGTCTTGGAAGTTGACCGGCTGCGACGTCGCCGGTCCTGTGGCTGGGCTCAGCATCGTGGTGGGGGTGTTGGGCACCCGCACCACTTGCGCCGCCTGCACCGCCTGGGAAGGTGGCTTGGACGCGGTAGGAGCCTTCGTGGCTCCACTCTTCTTCTTCGGCGCCATCGACGAGGATGATGAAGTTGGTACTCACACTACCAAAGAACTGATTTGTGACACACACTGCCCCCTACCTGGTGCGCCAAAGATGTCATGTGAAACGACTATCTATGGGACCAAACGGGTCCCTTTGCGATTCGGCTCAGGGGGCGTGCACGGGACAAAGAGCAAGTTTTCAGTAAGTGCAAGAACACACGGGGGATTTATCCAGGTTCGGGCCGCTATGAGCATAAAACCCTACTCCTGCTCTGTGGTTGATCGAATATGAACTCTGATTACAGGGAGCGCAGTTTTCCGGCAAGGTGCTCGGGAAAATGCAGCTACGGCGTGTAATTGAACTGGGTGTCGACCGTTCTACCTGTAGCCATGGGCCTCCTTTTATAGGCCAAGGGTTTACCACAATGGCTAATACGGTCATTACAGAGTGTGAATAGTGACTTGCACCGTCATCACATTTATCTTCCAACGGGGTAAGACAAACGTATTTAATGCACCGTAAGGTCCTACATCGGGGAGGTGAGGCCTTGGGCAAAAGATCTGTACCACCGGTCCGGGCGCCCTCTTGTAATCTTGACACGTCCCAGGGACGGGTGTCATTAAAGTTAGTCTTGGCGTGGCATGCTGACACGTGCCTTGGCTGGCCATGTTGATTGCCTGCCTGCTCGACACCTAGCCCACGAGCCTATCTGGTCGATGGTAAGGTGAAGCGGTAACGGGACAGAACAAGCCTGCTGGCACGGGGCTTGCCGAGCCTTACTTGCTGGCAAGGGAACTTGCCGGCAACCATAGCCTTAGTCTTTACCTTGTCGGGGCGAAGCTTGCCGGTAAGAACAGCGTCGATCTTCAGTACTTAGAATAGTACTTCTCGATGACCTGCCTTGAGGTCTTCTTCACGGTCTTGGTGTTGAGTCTTGAGTCATAGTTATCCTCTGTCAAGCCCTTGCCGGAAGGGAGGCTACAACTACCTGTGCACAAGTCTGGGTACGAGGGCACCCATGTCTTAGTACACCGACAATCAGTCTCTCTGCAATGATGAACCGTGGGCATGTAAGGAGCGACACGTGTCATAGTAGAGCCCCCGACGTAGTAGTTTAGGCAGTCCCGTCTAAATCGTGTACACGTACGTACAGCCACACAGAAAAAAATACGGCCACATACGTACATATAAGGGTGGGGTCTCGAATGTGTACTCGCGCATACGTACGGACAGGGCTCTTGTACATGGAGAGAGGCAACGGACGACAGCAACGGCCTCCTGTTCATCGGTAGCCAACCGGCTGGGTCGGAACAGAGGAAACAACGTCGTGTTCATCGGGAGCCAAGCGACTGGGTCGGAACGTGTCCTGTTCATCGGGAGCCAACCTGATTGGACGGAACAGCCAAAACGGGGTCTTGTTCATTGACTCGGGGCCTGGCGTACCGCAAAACGGAGGAAACGGCCTTCTGTTCAACCGCCTACGGTCGAAACAGGGTCCTGTTCATCGGGAGGGGTGTGGCGTTGATACGTCTCCAACGTATCTATAATTTATGAAGTATTCATGCCATGTTTATTATAGTTTTGTATGATTTTGGTGCACTTTTATATGGCTTTTATATGAGTTTCATGGACTAACATATGGACCTAGTGCCCAGTTGATGTAGGGTGGAACCCTAGATGACTATCTTTTCACACTTAAGAGGGGGAGAAGGAGGAAATCCACGAAGAACACGAGAAGAACACTCAAATCAACATGATCCAAATCACACATGCACTAGATCCACATACACATAGAGGGATACAAAGGTCCAAATCCAACAAAGAAGGATACACGGTAGCTAGTTCGTCCCGATCCGCGAAGGAGTCGAGTTCTTGATATCCGGAGTGGATCTTCTCACATGGGTATCATGGAGGTCTTGATCTCCATGGGAGAGGTACGGATGAGCAAAGCTCTAATCTCAAAGAGCTATCTACTTTTCTAACCCTAGATGGAGGAGGGAGAGGTCCTTATATAGTGCTAGTACAACTTAGGGCCAGATAGAGGGGGATACAGGGCCCGTGAGCCAAATCACACGCGTTGTCGGGCCGGATGTCCGGGCACCATGCCCGATGTCCGGCGGTTCAGCAGGGTGCTGGATGTCCGGGCCATGGGGCCGGATGTCCGGCCAAAACTAGTCGGGGTACTGTATAGGGGCGCCGGATTTCCGGGGAGGGGGCCGGATATCCGGGCTGCACGGGCCGGATGTCCGGGCTCCCGGACGGATGTCTGGTGCCTGTAGACTCTTCTGCTGTTAGGCGTTTGCTACTGTTGTTGCTCCCAGGGGCCGGATGTCCGGGCTTGAGGCCGGATGTTCGGGCCCTGTAGACCTTCGGTGACCTTCTTCGTAGGTCCTTTTCATCCATAAACTTGCCGACTTTTCCATTTGTCCGGGCTTCTCCGAGAGGGTCCTCTTGGTACCTAAGCACACATAGCGTTTCGGAATGAGGTAGCATCCATGTCTCGCACGCGTCATATGGAAATCTGTAAGGAGTGATGTCACTCGTTTTCGAGAGCTCTCGCGCGTGCTCGAGTCATTCGTCCTCTTGGTGCTTGGGGAGACGTAGGTGGATCCATGGGGATGACCGTAGGATGCTCTGCATCATCTCCCCCCCCCTTGGGAAAGATCCGTCCTCGGATCGGAATCCTCATCACCATGGAAGGGAGATAAATCCTTGACGTTGAATATGTCGCTCACGTTGTACTTGTCACGAGGGATGTCGATCTTGTAGGCGTTGTCGTTGTATCGTGCTAGCACCTTGAACGGTCCATCGGCTCGAGGTAGTAGTTTGGACTTGCGCTCGTTGGGGAAGCGGTCTTTGCGAAGGTGTAGCCATACAAGATCTCCGGGGTTGAACACCATGGGGTGCTTGTTGATGTTGACCTTGGTCGCGAGGCGTTGTACTTGGCGCTCGATCGTGTGCCTTGTATCTTCATGCATCGTCTTGAGGTAACTTGCTCGTGCACTCGCGTCCATGTCGGTTCGCTCTTGTAGCGGTAGCGGTAAGATGTCCAATGGTGACAAAGGGTTGAAACCGTAGACGACCTCGAAGGGGGACTTGCCGGTAGTAGAGTGTCTTGCTCGATTGTAGGCGAACTCAGCGATGGGTAAACATTCCTCCCACTCCCTTATGTTCTTCTTGATCAACACGCGGAGTAGTGTGGAAAGAGTCCGGTTCGTGACCTCCGTTTGGCCGTCAGTTTGAGGGTGATATGCCGATGAGAATAGGAGCTTGATTCCGAGCTTGGCGCATAGTGTCTTCCAAAAGTAGCTAAGGAACTTGACGTCTCAATCTGACACGATCGTCTTTGGCACTCCATGCAAACGCAACATTTCCCTACAAAAGAGATTTGCAACATGTGAAGCATCGTCTATATTGTTGCAAGGAATGAAATGTGCCATCTTAGAGAAACGGTCGACAACAAAAAATACGGAATCTTTGCCGTTTTGAGTTCGAGGCAAGCCAAGCACGAAATCCATACTAATATCTTCCCATGGGTGATATGGAATAGGAAGTGGCATATATAAACCATGAGATTGAGCTTTGGACTTAGCTTTGCGGCATGTAGAACACCGGTTGGTGTAGCGTGAGACGTCGCGAAACCTCTTGGGCCAAAAGTAGTTCTTGGAGAGCGTAGCGAATGTCTTGTCACGTCCAAAATGTCCCATGAGTCCTCCACCATGAGCTTCTTGCAAAAGTAGCAAACAAAGAGAAGACTCGGAAATACAAAGTTTGTTAGCTCGCATAAGATAACCATCTTTGAAGTAATATTGCTCCCAAGTTTTATGTGGTAAACATTTGGCATAAGGAATCGCAAATGATGCATCATGCACATACAAGTCTTTGATGTGCTCGAATCCAATAACATTCAACTCAAGTTTGGTAACCAACATGCACTTGCGGGAAAGAGCGTCCGCCACAACATTTTCCTTACCTTTGATATACTTGATAACATAAGGAAAGGACTCAATGAACTCACTCCATTTAGCATGACGCTTGTTCAATTTTGTTTGGCCCTTGAGGTACTTATGCTTTTCATGATCCGTATGGATGACAAATTCACGTGGACAGAGATAATGTTCCCACACATGCAAGACTCTCACTAAAGCATATAACTCTTTGTCATAGATGGGGTAATTAAGTTGCGCGCCGGAGAGCTTCTCACTAAAATATGCAATGGGTCGTTTCTCTTGCATTAACACACCACCAATACCATTACCACTAGCGTCACAATGCACTTCAAAAGTTTTCTCAAAATTGGGTAATGCAAGTAATGGAGCATGTGTAAGCAAGGTTTTAAGCTCATGAAATGCGGCATCTTGAGATGGACCCCAAACAAATGGTGCATTCTTCTTACTCAATGCGTGCAATGGGGATGCAATGGTGCTAAAATCCTTCACAAAGCGACGGTAAAAGCCGGCTAAGCCAAGGAAACTACGCACTTGAAGCAAATTGGTTGGTTGTGGCCAATTCTTAATAGCATCAATTTTAGTTTCATCCACTTGAACACCCTTAGATGAAATAACAAAGCCCAAGAAAACAAGCTTATCAACACCAAAAGTGCATTTCCCATGTTAGCATAAAGTCGCTCGTCTCTAAGAATTTGCAATACTTCTCTAAGGTGTTTGACATGATCGTCGAGAGTTCCACTAAACACAAGGATGTCATCAAAGTAAACCACAACACAAATGCCAATTAATTTGCGAAGAACATAGTGCATCACACGCATAAAAGTGCTAGGTGCTTGCGATAAGCCCATAGGCATGACTAACCATTCATACAAGCCAAATTTAGTTTTGAAAGCGGTTTTCCATTCATCACCTTCTTGCATGCGAATTTGATAATAGCCACTTTTAAGGTCAATTTTAGAGAAAATTGTGGCTCCGCTAAGTTCATCAAGCATGTCATCAAGGCGTGGAATGGGATGGCGATATCTAACGGTGATAGCATTTATAGGACGGCAATCGAAACACATGCGATAGGAACCATCTTTCTTAGGCACGAGAATGACCGGAACGGCACAAGGGCTCAAGCTTTCGCGTACATACCCATTCTCCATGAGATGTTGCACTTGCGTTTGGATCTCTTTGGTTTCTTCGGGGTTGACGCGGTATGGTGCCTTGTTCGGTAGTGGTGCGCCGGGGATGAGGTCGATGCGGTGTTCGATTCCGCGGAGTGGAGGAAGTCCGGGAGGTAGCTCATCAGGAAACACGTCCGCGAATTCCTGCAATAAATGAGACAATACCAAAGGAAGATGTTGTGAAGTCTTAGTCCGCACCACTTCATCTTTGCACACAGGTACAAAGTGAAGAACACTTGATGGGCTCTCACTCACATCCCTCAAGTCTCTTTTGGTGGCTAAAAGAACTAGATCTCTTTTGTCACGCATCGTGGAGTCACTCATGTTTGGCTTGTGGCTCTCACTCTCTTTTTGGTGGCTCACTCGCTCACTTTTCTCTCCACGATGGGTAGATGCTTGCTTGTCTGCGATGACTTGACTTGGTGTCATTGGTCGAAGTATGAACTCCTTGCCCTTCATCTTGAAACTATATTGATTGGTCCGTCCATTGTGTGTGACGCCTCTATCGAATTGCCACTGTCGTCCGAGTAGTAGGTGGCATACGGACATAGGAACCACATCAAATTCCAATGTATCTTCATAGGCGCCGATCTTGAAGGATACTTGGACGGTGTGCTCCACTTGAAGTGTTCCGGAGTCGCTAAGCCATTGGACCTTGTATGAGCGAGGGTGCTTCTTCTTGACCAATTGGAGCTTGGAGCATAATTCTTCACTTGCCAAGTTGTGGAAACTTCCGCCGTCGATCATGACCTTGACGAAACGTCCTTGAATTCCCGCCTTGGTATGAAAAATGTGGCAACGTTGGTCTTCATCTTGATGTTGTTGTAGTGTCAAGACCTTGGAGACAACAAGAGCGGGGCTTGAATCATTGTCGCAAAAGATTTACGCATCTTCGTCTTCATTCACTTGGCGGTGCATGGCCACTTGTTCGATGGCGTCCATTTCATCATCACTCATGGAATCGTAGGTGCCGTCGGCGTTCATGATCATAGTTCGTCTTGTTGGGCACTCGAAGGACTTGTGGCCTCGTCCTTTGCACGTAAAGCACTTGATGTCACCTGTTTTGTCAGTGGCATCCGAAGGAGTTGTTGATGACGAAGCTCTTGGCTTGGAGTTGCTTGTAGTAGGAGGAAGACAACTCGAAGATGTCGTTGGTTGCTTGGAGCTTGACTTGTAGCCGGTACTTGGTGTAGCTCGAGTCGTGGAAGGAGTTGTAGAAGTCGTTGAAGGTTGAGTGTATGAACCGTAGGTCTTGGAAGAGTACTTGGAGTACTTGTTGTCTTCTTGTACTTGTCGCTCAGCTTACGTTGCTTGGTGCACTAGCTCGAGGAGGTTGGAGTATGGTTGAAAGTCCGCAATTTTCTTGATTGGATAGTTGAGGCCATTCAAGAAACGCGCCATTGTTTGTTCGTCATCTTCCTTGACGTTGGCTCGTATCATTGCAATTTCCATCTCTTGGTAGTATGCTTCAACCGACTTGGTGCCTTGCTTGAGGAGTTGTAGTTTGTTGAAAAGGTCGTGGCTATAGTGTGTGGTTCGCCTCTCTCTTGGCGCCGTTCGATAACTTGCTCCCACCAAATGAGAACATAGTCTTGGAACTCGAGGGATGCCATGGCAATCTTCTTTTCCTCGTTGTAGTTGTGAAGATGGAATATCTTGTCGACCTTCAACGCCCATGAAAGGAATTCTTTGGGATCATTTCCACCGGAGAATTTAGGCATGGTGAACTTGAGCTTGCCGTAGCGCTCCTCATTGCGTTGTCGGCGGTTGCGATGACGCTCTTACCGTGGAGGTTGATCTTCTAGCTCATCGTCATCGTGTTCATCTTGATTGACTTGACGTGGTTGCCTTGGGATTCATGCACGGTTTCGCATCTCTTGGCGTTCCTCAAGTCGTGCGGCTTCTTCTTGTTCGCGCACACGGCGGTTGCGTTCGGCGACGTTGCGAGTTGCTTCGGGTAGGGCACGTTGAGCTTCCAGTGCTTGTTCCTCACGATGTTGTCGTTCTTGGGGTAGTGCGCCGTCATCTTGGTGCACTTGACGGTGGTGTTGTGGGACTTGATCGCGGTTCCCGTTGGTTTGTGCTTGGCGGTTTTGTCGTTCGCGCTCTCGAAGGCGGTCTTGCAAACCATTGCCATGGAATGGGTTTCTTGAAGCTTGCCGATCGTCATGGTCTTGGGAGCGATGAGAGCGTGCTCGTAGAGGACTTGCATCCGAAGAATTGTCGGAAGAGGGTCGGTTCGAATGGCGCCATCTTGATCTTGATGAAGACGAAGTGGAAGAATGGCGGTTGGCCATCAGAGTTCGGAACTCTTCCATTTGAGATGAAAGCTTGGCGTCCAAGTAGTCCCTTGTTCGCGTTTCGGAGTGGCGCAAGTCGGTGGCGAATTGCTCGATGCGATCTCCCAAAGCTTCACTTTCTTGATGTAGCGCTCGTTGGACTCCGAAAAGTTGAGCCTTGGTGACATAGTTGTTCGGTGCGTCTTCTTGCTCATCGAAGAGGGGGTTGATAGAAGTGCTCGGCCTATCCATGATTCTGAAACAAGTGTTAGTGGAAGAAAGAAACGAACTAGACCAGTGTACCTTATCCAATGTTGAAGATGGCTCAATGATCACCCAATATGGTATTACGGAAATAGTGCAATTGGTACCGGATCGAGTCAATCTCACACCTACACAAGTAAAGCTTTTGGAGGAGTTTGGTTAGGATGGTGGCACAAAATTTCTGCAATTGCAAGCAAGATATCAATAATGTTGAAAAAGATTCACAAGTTCGCAAGTGTAACGAGTAGACCAATAGCAATAAGTAGCACACGGAAACACACGCACGGATAGATAAATGAGGTCGTGCAACCAAGAAATGAGCTCAAAATGTGGAATCCACGGAAAATGCTCTTGTTGCACAACACTAGAGAGACGCTAGCACGATTCCTCAATAGGCGGATACGAACTTGTGCACAACCTATAAGAGACAAAACGTAACGCTTTCTATCTCACTTATGCTATGTATGTATGATTCCCGGTGAACTTGTCACAATGATCCAAGATGATCAAATATGCTATGTAATGTGGCGATGCTATGGCTATTGCTTACAAGCTTGTTGCTCTTTCTCTTTTGCTTAAAAGCTTCTCTTTCTTTTGATGCTTTTCTTTGGCCACTTATGCGAAATGCTCGTATGAAGATAGCAATGATGTATATGCGGGAACAAAATTTTGGCACTAGAGATGATATGTGTATGTAGGCACGCTATAATAGCTATGCGGATCGGTATCACTAAAGTGCACAAGTAGCGTTGCCGGCAATACTCAAATGGCTAGTCTCATAGGAAAGATACGCAAAAGATGGTCTCGGGGGTTCACAATGCAATGGCAAGCATATGAACAAGATGTCGTCAATGTTACCGTCCTTGCTTACGGTTAGGGTGTCACAATGGTGAAGATGGTGGTTGTCGATGTCGAAGTCTGGGGCGATGATGAGCGGTGGTGATGTCGTTGTCGAACCATTCCTAAGTAGCCGAAACACGGTAGGAAATGGCCAAATCCGCGGCTCAAAATCTCAAGTGGCACGAAGGTGGTGGTATGCGGAAGTCGGTGGTGGAGTGGCTCAAGGGGTTGCGGAAGAAACGGTGGGAAAACGGCGAAAATCGACGAAATTGTGAGCTGTTGGTGTGCTGGTGCACAGGGGCCGGATGTCCGGGCCAGATGGCCAGATGTCCGGGGCGCCGGATGTCCGGGCAGGCAGATCCGTGGAAGAACTTGATGAACAGGCGAAAAATTGGGGATTTCGGGACAAAAATTCGGACTAATTTGTGAAAGAAAAGGTGGGGAAGATGGGGGAACGCTAGATCCACTCAAAACCAAGCAAATCCATGGATCAAAATCAACAAAACATCTTCAAACTCACAAATCACAAAAAAAATTGGGAGGGCTATTTTTGTGGGAATTTTTGAAATTGGGTAAAAAACAACAAAATCGGGGCTAGAAAGTGGAGGGGAAGAACTCCAAAGTGTGAATCAACCTTGGCTCTGATCCAAGATGATGTAGGGTGGAACCCTAGATGACGATCTTTTCACACTTAGGAGGGGGAAAAGGAGCAAATCCACGAAAAACACGAGAAGAACAGTCAAATAGACACAATCCAAATCACACATGCACTAGATCCACATAAACATAGAGGGATACAAAGGTCCAAAGCCAACAAAGGAGGATACACGGTAGCTAGTTCATCCCGATCCGGAGAGGAGTCGAGGTCTTGATATCCGGAGTGGATCTTCTCACATGGGTCTCATGGAGGTCTTGATCTCCATGGGAGAGGTATGGATGAGCAAAGCTCTAATCTCAAGAGCCAACTACTTTGCAAACCCTAGATGGAGGAGGGAGAGGTCCTTATATAGTGCTAGTACAACTTAGGGCGAGATAGAGGGGGATACAGGGCCCGTGGGCCGAAGTACACGCGTTGTCGGGCCGGATGTCCGGGTTCCATGCCGGATGTCCGGTGGTTCAGCAGGGTGCCGGATGTCCGGGCCTTGGGGCCGGATGTCCGGCCAAAACTGGTCGGGGTACTGTATAGGGGCGCCAGATTTCCGGGGAGGGGGCCGGATATCCGGGCTGCACGGGCCGGATGTCCGGGCTCCCGGCCGGATGTCCGGCGCCTGTAGACTCTTCTGTTGTTAGGCGTTTGCTGCTGCTGTTGCTCCCAGGGGCCGGATGTTCGGGCTTGAGGCCAGATATCCGGGCCCTGTAGACCTTCGGTGACCTTCTTCGTAGGTCCTTTTCATCCATGAACTTGCCGACTTGTCCATTTGTCCGGGCTTCTCCGAGAGGGTCCTCTTGGTACCTAAGAACACATAGCATTTCGGAATGAGGTAGCATCCATGTCTCGCACGCGTCATATGGAAGTTCTGTAAGGAGTGATGTCACCTCATTTTCGAGAGCTCTCGCACGTGCTCGAGTCATTGGTCCTCTTGGTGCTTGGGGAGATGTAGGTGGATCCATGGGGATGACCGTAGGATGCTCCGCATCGTCAAAAAAAATTGGGAGGGCTATTTTTGTGGGAATTTTCGAAATTGCGTAAAAACAACAAAATTGGGGCTAGAAAGTGGAGGGGAAGAACTCCAAAGTGTGAATCAAACTTGGCTCTGATACCAAGATGATGTAGGGTGGAACCCTAGATGACGATCTTTTCACACTTAAGAGGGAAAGAAGGAGGAAATCCACGAAGAACACGAGAAGAACACTCAAATCAACATGATCCAAATCACACATGCACTAGATCCACATACACATAGAGGGATACAAAGGTCCAAATCCAACAAAGGAGGATACACGGTAGCTAGTTCGTCCCGATCCGCGAAGGAGTCGAGGTCTTGATATCCGGAGTGGATCTTCTCACATGGGTCTCATGGAGGTCTTGATCTCCATGGGAGAGGTACGGATGAGCAAAGCTCTAATCTCAAAGAGCTATCTACTTTTCTAACCCTAGATGGAGGAGGGAGGGGTATTTATATAGTGCTAGTACAACTTAGGGCGAGATAGAGGGGGATGCAGGGCCCGTGGGCCGAAGCACACGCGTTGTCGGGCCGGATGTCCGGGCACCATGCCGGATGTCCGGCGGTTCAGCAGGGCGCCGGATGTCCGGGCCTTGGGGCCGGATGTCCGGCCAAAACTGGTCGGGGTACTGTATAGGGGCGCCGGATTTCCAGGGAGGGGGCCGGATATCCGGGCTGCACGGGCCGGATGTTCGGGCTCCCGGCCGGATGTCCGGCGCCTGTAGACTCTTCTGCTGTTAGGCGTTTGCTGCTGCTATTGCTCCCAGGGGCCGGATGTCCGGGCTTGAGGCCGGATGTCCGGGCCCTGTAGACCTTCGGTGACCTTCTTCGTAGGTCCTTTTCATACATGAACTTGCCGACTTGTCCATTTGTCCGGGCTTCTCCGAGAGGGTCCTCTTGGTACCTATGCACACATAGCGTTTTGGAATGAGGTAGCATCCATGTCTCGCACGCGTCATATGGAAGTTTTGTAAGGAGTGATGTCACCTCGTTTTCGAGAGCTCTCGCACGTGCTCGAGTCATTGGTCCTCTTGGTGCTTGGGGAGACGTAGGTGGATCCATGGGGATGACCATAGGATGCTCCGCATCACCCGTGCCAGTTGTTGTTTTTCTGCCCTGTTTTTGTTTTATAGAAAATCAATACCAAACGAAGTCCAAATGCCATGAAACTTTTTGGAGATTTTTTATTGGCCAATATAAACACTAGAAGCTTCGGGAGGAGGCCATAAGACCCACAGGGGCTCCACGAGCCACCAGGGCGCGCCACCCCCCCCCCCCCCCCCACAGGCGCGCCCTGGTGCCTCGTGGGCCCCCTGTGGCCCTTCTTCGCGTGATTCCAACGCCAAAAAATCATATATATTCAGAAACCCCCAAAAGTTAACCTAGATGAGTTTTTACGCTGTCGCAAGCCTCTGTACCTCCACGATCTCATCTACAGCCCTTTTCCGGCACCCTGCCGGAGGGGGGAAGGCATCATCGGAGGCCATCTTCATCATCCCGGCGGTCTCCATGACGAGGAGGGAGTAGTTCACCCTCGGGGATGAGGGTTTGTACCAGTAGCTATGTGTTTGATCTCTCTCTCTCTCTCTGGTGTTCTTGATATGGCACGATCTTGATGTATCGCAAGCTTTGTTGATATAGATGAATCATATGGAGTTTTCCCCTCTCTATCTTCTTCTGATGAATTGAGTTTTCCCTTTGAAGTTTTCTTATCGGATTGAGTCTTTAAGGATTTGAGAACACTTGATGTATGTCTTGCATATGGATATCTGTGGTGACAATGGGATATTCACTTGAGTCACTGGATGTATGTTTTGGTGATCAAATTGCGGGTTCCGTGACCTTGGGGATTTATGCATAAGGGTTGCACACGTTTTCGTCTTGACTTTTCGGTAGAAACTTTGGGGCACCCTTTGAAGTTCTTTGTGTTGGTTTGAATAGATGAATCTGAGATTGTGTGATGCATATCGTATAATCAAACCCGTGGGTACTCGTGGTGACATTGGAGTGCCTAGGTGACATTAGGGTTTTGGTTGATGTGTATCTTAAGGTGTTATTTTAGTATGAACTCTAGGGCTGTTCATGACAATTAATGGGGATGGCTCATAAGATTGATCGGGAAGGATAACTTTGAGGTGGTTTCGTACCCTACAGCTATTTCTTCATTTGTTCTCCACTATTTGTGACTTTGGAGTGAACTCTTTGTCGCACGTGAGGGATTTACATATGATTCAACTATGTCAACAATGTTGGGAGATCGCACTAGTGAAAGTATGAACCCTAGGCCTTGTTTCTAAGCATTGCAATACCGTTTTTATGCTCGTTTACTTTTCGTTACCTTGCTGTTTTTATATTTTCAGATTACAAAAACCTATATCTACTATCCATACTACACTTTTATCACCATCTCTTCGCCGAACTAGTGTACCTATACAATTTACCATTGTATTGGGTGTGTTGGGGACACAAGAGATTTCTTGTATTTGGTTGCAGGGTTGCTTGAGAGATACCATCTTCAACCTACGCCTCCCACGGATTGATAAACCTTAGGTCATCCACTTGGGGGAAAACTGCTACTGTCCTACAAACCTCTGCGCTTGGAGGCCCAACACGAGTCTACAAGAACAACTTGTGTAGTAGACATCAAGCTCTTTTCTAGCGTCGTTGCCGGGGAGGTGAGTGCTTGAAGGTATATCTTTAGATCTTGCAATTGAATCTTTTAGTTTCTTGTTTTATCACTAGTTTGGTTTTATAAAAGAAAACTCCAAAAAAAATGGAATTGATGTGGCATCAAGTTCTTTATCTTTATGATGTCTATCTTGAAAATAGGGATTCCGATAATTGTGCTCAATTGCTTGAAGAAGAATTCAATAAAATTTATGGCATAGAACCTTTGGATGATGAGCATGATTGCAATGTTGCAAGTATGAATTCTTTGAATATCCATAATACTAATGATGATTGCACTAGTCATGATAATGATGTCTCCTATAAGGATGTCAATTTTTGTGGAGTGAATTGGGAGTGCAAATACATACCAAAAAAGGAAAACAGATTTTGTAAGAGGCATAAATATTTAGAAACTAAAAGGTTGCAAGAGAGGCTAGATGATTGTGCTGAAAGATTTAATTTTTCTCGCCATCCTTGTGAACTTTGCAATGAACGTGGTCATTTAAATCTCCAATGCAAATTGTTTCATGATCGAATCGTGTCCAAAAATTGTGACAACTTGATTACCCTTGCGCATCATAATGAACTTAGTCTGTTTTTGGGGTATGAAGAAATGAAACGTATAACTAGGGATATTCCAGAATATAATCTCGAGAGATTTCTCGATTTTGATCTAGAGGAAATTTATATGTATTGTGCGGTAAATTGCATTGAGAATCCTTATATTGCTAATTATTTAAAGACAAGAAAACAAATAGAATATAAAAGGAACACTAATGAAAGGGTAAAGATTTCCACTTTCCCTCCTATTGTCTCTCATGATGAAATAGGTGACGAGGAGGAGCTTCCCATTCAACCAATCTTATCAATAAGAAGCTCAGAAAAATTGATTAAACATGATGTGGTGAAGAAGAAGAAAAGAAGAAAAAGTAGAGGTAAAAAGGTATCTCTCCCAAATAATGTTGCTCCTATTATTGTTGTGCCTCATGAGAATGAATCAAAAACAATTGTGGAAGATGATACACTTGATGATGATATTGCTTCTTTGTCTTATGGTACAATGTCCGAAGGAACTATTGAGGATGATTTTATTATGCCTATTACTCATTATGATGATTATGATTGGGAAGATAATGATACTTCTTATAATCTTGAAAATATTTTTGGCACCAACTTGGAAAATTATGATGATAGTAATTGTTATACTATTGGTGCTATTCATACTATTAATGATGAAAGTGATTATGCTTATGATATGCAAAGCCACAAGCTTGGGGATGCTATGTTTGATGAGAATGACATGTTTGAGAATTTATTTGCTGCAATTGATGTTTGTCCCAAGCTTGGAGATGCTATACTTAATGAAGATGATCTTTTTAGTCCCCCTACTTTGAATGATCAAATTTGTTATGATGATTTCATGCCTCCTATCTATGATGATGATTGTGATGATACTTATGTTATAAAAAGTAGTGATGATTATATTTATAAAACTTGTCATAATTATGAATACCCTTTTACTAAACATTACTCTTTTAATGTGGAAACAACTTATAGTATTCGAGTTTCATATGATACTCCCTCTATTATGAATGAGAAGAAAATTGCTTGTGTGGAGAGTAATAAAAATTCTATGCTTGTGGATCATGAAAATAATGCTTTATATGATATCTATATTGATGAATCCATTCATGATGCTACTAAAAATTATTATGAGAGAGGAACATATGATTCATGATGCTCCCGTTATGTTTCAATTCTTCACTTTTTTTGTGAGCATCATTAAAATCATCATGCCTAGCTAAAAGGCATTAAAGAAAAGCGCTTGTTGGGAGACAACCCAATACTTATACCTACTGTTTTTGTGTGTCCACATGGTTAATCTACTGTAGAATCATGTTTTATATGTTTTCTTTCAATAATGTGCCAAGTAAAGCCTTTGGGATAGTGTGGATGCTTGTTGATTTGATTCTGTGCAAAAACAGAAACTTTTGTGTCCAGTTCTGGAATTTCTATTCTCTACTGGAGCGTGAGAAAATTCTAAAATTTTTACACAGTATTGGGTTACAAAGTTTTTACGTTGTCATAATTTTTCAGAATTTTTGGAGGTACAGAAGTATGGTTTTTAAATCGCTTACTACATGCTGTTTTGTTTTTGACAGATTCTGTTTTCGATTCATAGTTTGTTTGTTTTAGTGTTTCCATAGCTTATATTGAGTAATATAAATTGTGGAAATGATAGAATACAGTAGGCATTATGTGAGAACAATTATGAATCTTGTCTTGACAGTACCTAAGTGGATGATTTATTTTTATCATACTAACCTATCTCATGAAGTTTCGTTAAGTTTTGTGTGATTGAAGTTTTCAAGTTTAGGGTGAGATATCGATATGAGGAGAATAAGGAGTGGCAAGACCCTAAGCTTGGGGATTCCCAAGGCACCCCAAGGTAAAATTCAAGGAAGACTCAAGCGTCTAAGCTTGGGGATGCCCCGGAAGGCATCCCCTCTTTCGTCTTCAACATTATCGGTAACCTCACTTGGAGCTATATTTTTATTCGTCACATAATATGAGTTTTGCTTGGAGCATCATTTTCTTCTGTTAATATTTGCTTTGTGCTATCAATAATCATGTTTTGTATCTTTTAGTTCAATAAAAATGTCAAGCATAGCCTTTACCATGCTTATTTTGCAAGTTCATGAGTTGCTGTTTCAAAACAGAAAGTTTGCTGCTATTGATTAAATTGCCTAGAAATGTCAGAATGTGATAAAATCTTGAAATTTTGGTACAGTCAACTTTGATAAATTATTTCCAGTGTGGTAAATTTTCAGAATTTTTTGAGTTATCTAAATATGGATTCTTAATTATCCTTTACAGACTGTCCTGTTTAGGCAGATTGCTGTTATGTTTGCATTGTTTGCATATGTTGGCTTGTTTAATGATTCTATTTGAGGATAGGAGTATTAAATATGCAGAAGCATTTAGTATTCAATGTTTAATTATAATTTTAGTGATTTGCTACAGTAAAGAATGTTGAGGTTTTGAGTGGATTTATACTAACATATCTCACAAGTTCTTGTCAAGTTTTGTGTGGATGAAGTTTTTGAAACTTAGGGAAACTATTATATGAGGAGAATTAACGAGACGCAAGAGTTCAAGCTTGGGGATGCCCAAGGCTCCCCAAGTTAATATTCCAAGAAGTATCAAGCATTCAAGCTTGGGGATGCCCCGGTAGGCATCCCATAACTTTTCTTCATCAACTATCGGTTAGTCTCGTTCGAACCCAAGTTTTTACTTGTTCACATAATGTGTGCTATACTTGGTTGTGTATTTTTTTTTGCTTGTTGTTTGAATAAAATATCAAGATCTGAAACTTTTTAAATGAGAGAGAGTCCTCACATAGCTACTTAATTGTTTCACTGCTCATTGATCTTCACTTATATATTTTGGAGTAGTTTGTCATTAATTCTCATGCTTCACTTATATCTTTTTGAGAGTCAATAATAGTAATGGTAATTTGCACAAGATATGAATTTGGTCCCAAGATGATGAACATTCGAGAGGGATATAATAAAAACTTTCATATAGATCATTGGATATGATAAGCGTGATTCCTTGCAATGAAAATAATAAAAGAGATCATATGCTAATCTTATGGAAAGTAATGACATTACATAAAGAAAAGTATAAGTGGTAAAATTTATTGGAGGTCAACAAGCATAGCATTAGTCAATGATGCAATTCATGAAAAAAGTTAATAAGGGAAGAGAAGATTCACATGCAAATATACTACCTTGGACATCTTTTATGATTGTGAGCCCCCATTAAGTATTTTATGTCAAAGTGTTGACGTTGGACAAGGAAGACAACGTAATGAATTATGTTTGTTCATATTCACATAGAAGTTATATTGTTATAGATCCTCCAACATGTGGTACTTGCCCAATATCTTTGCTAGCCAAAAATCCGCACCAAGTAGAGATACTACTTGTGCATCCAAAACCCTTAAACCCGGTTTCTTCCCATGAGTGTCCACCATATCTACCTATGGATTGAATAAGATCCTTCAAGTAAGTTGTCATCGGTGCAAAAAGCAATAAAAATTGCCTCTAAATATGTCTGAACTTTTATTGTAAGGGAAATAAGCATTGTACGAACTTGTGATGGTAAAGAAATAAAAGTGACGGACTGCATAATAAAGGTTGCTATCACAAGGGCAATATAACGTGGCGTTCCTTTGCATTAAGGGCTTGTGCATCCAACAACAAAAAGCGCATGACAACCTCTGCTTCCCTCTGCGAAGGGCCTATCCTTTACTTTTATGTATTTACTTTTTATGCAAGAGTCAATAGTGTTCTCCTCTACTTCCTTTTTATTTTTCTCTTTTGCAAGCATCATGTGCTGGGGAAAGATCTAGGCACATATATCCAGTTGGATATGAGTGATCATGAGTTATTATTGTTGACATCACCCTTGAGGTGAATAAGTTGGGAGGCGAAATCACAAGCCCTTATCTTTCTATGTGTCTGGCTGAAACTTTTGCTCCATATATATGTCGTGAGTGTTAGCAATCATAGAAGACTAAATGATGGTTGAGTATGTGGACTTGCTAAAAAGCTCCTACATGAGACCCTTCCTGAAAATATGATGAATTGCAATTGCATGGTTGACTAGAATAGTTTGTTAGTTTCCAAGAAAGTTTATGCCTTATACTTTTGTTACTTGCTCATGAGAAGTTTTATGATAATAAATATTGTTGTTATAATAATGATATTGCTTTGAATCATTCAAGTCCAATGTCCATGCTATAAAAGAAAAGATTATATGATGATTATGATAGGTAGCATTCCACATCAAAATTTCTGTTTTTAATTGCTACTTTATCATGATGACTTTTATGAGAAAAAGTTAATGTTATGATGCTAGGAAAAGTGATTGAAATTATCATTGATCAGACTTATGCACTATGCTAGCATTCACACTTCATAAATTATTTCTTTTATCATTTACCTACTTGAGGACGAGCAGGAATTAAGCTTGGGGATGCTGATACGTCTCCAACGTATCTATAATTTATGAAGTATTCATGCCATGTTTATTATAGTTTTGTATGATTTTGGTGCACTTTTATATGGCTTTTATATGATTTTCATGGACTAACATATTGACCTAGTGCCCAGTGCCAGTTGCTGTTTTCTGCCCTGTTTTTGTTTTACAGAAAATCAATACCAAACGAAGTCCAAATGCCACGAAACTTTTTGGAGATTTTTTATTGGCCAAGATAAACACTAGAAGCTTCGGGAGGAGGCCAGAAGACCCACAGGGGCTCCACGAGCGACCAGGGCGCGCCACCCCCCCCCCCCCAGGCGCGCCCTGGTGCCTCGTGGGCCCCCTGTGGTCCTTCTTCGCGTGATTCGAACGCCAAAAAATCATATATATTCAGAAACCCCCGAAAGTTAACCTAGATGAGTTTTTACGCCGCCGCAAGCCTCTGTACCTCCACGACCTCATCTACAGCCCTTTTCCGGCACCCTGCCGGAGGGGGGAAGGCATCATCGGAGGCCATCTTCATCATCCCGGCAGTCTCCATGACGAGGAGGAAGTAGTTCACCCTCGGGGCTGAGGGTTTGTACCAGTAGCTATGTGTTTGATCTCTCTCTCTCGTGTTCTTGAGATGCCATAATCTTGATGTATCGCGAGCTTTGTTGATATAGATGAATCATATGGAGTTTTCCCCTCTCTATCTTCTTCTGATGAATTGAGTTTTCCCTTTGAAGTTTTCTTATCGGATTGAGTCTTTAAGGATTTGAGAACACTTGATGTATGTCTTGCATATGGATATCTGTGGTGACAATGGGATATTCACTTGAGTCACTGGATGTATGTTTTGGTGATCAACTTGCAGGTTCCGTGACCTTGGGGATTTGTGCATAAGGGTTGGCACACGTTTTCGTCTTGACTTTCCGGTAGAAACTTTGGGGCACCCTTTGAAGTTCTTTGTGTTGGTTTGAATAGATGAATCTGAGATTGTGTGATGCATATCGTATAATCAAACCCGTGGGTACTCGTGGTGACATTGGAGTGCCTAGGTGACATTAGGGTTTTGGTTGATGTGTATCTTAAGGTGTTATTCTAGTACGAACTCTAGGGCTGTTCGTGACAATTAATGGGGATGGCTCATAAGATTGGTCGGGAAGGATAACTTTCAGGTGGTTTCGTACCCTACAACAATTTCTTCGTTTGTTCTCCGCTATTGTGACTTTGGAGTGAACTCTTTGTCGCACGTGAGGGATTTACATATGATTCAACTATGTCAACAATGTTGGGAGATCGCACTAGTGAAAGTATGAACCCTAGGCCTTGTTTCTAAGCATTGCAATACCGTTTTTATGCCCGTTTACTTTTCCTTACCTTGCTGTTTTTATATTTTCAGATTACAAAAACCTATATCTACTATCCATACTACGCTTTTATCACCATCTCTTCACCGAACTAGTGTACCTATACAATTTACCATTGTATTGGGTGTGTTGGGGACACAAGAGATTTCTTGTATTTGGTTGCAGGGTTGCTTGAGAGATACCATCTTTAACCTACGCCTCCCACAGATTGATAAACCTTAGGTCATCCACTTGAGGGAAAACTGCTACTATCCTACAAACCTCTGCGCTTGGAGGCCCAACACGAGTCTACAAGAACAAGTTGTGTAGTAGACATCAGGCGTACCGCAAAATAGAGAAAACGGACTTCTGTTCAACCGCCTATGGTCAAAACAGGGTCATATTGATCGGGAGGGCTCTGGCGTACCGCAAAACGGAGGAAACGGATTTCTCCCCTGTGGCACCCCGGCTCAGAGAACCGGTTTACCAGTGTTTCCAACCTAGAGATCATGTCTTCTGGAAACACACAACAACTTGGAACAGAACTGAACTGAACTTTATTAAAATATCTCGAGTACAAGCTCATAATTTACATCGATAGCGAGGCCAGAAGCACTGCACGTGCTGAGACAATATCTACATTATTTATGGAACATAGGAGGGCCTCGATACTACTGTGTAGACTACGGCATAGTGGAACATAGCGCGGAAAACTCCATCCACAGGGACACTGCTGTGGACACGGCCTAGTTAGCGTAGCACGAACCTTCGGGACCTCCGTCCTCAGCTTCTCTTGCATCTGGCATGATACGCCAGGTGATTACTTGGAATGTACTCGCAAGCTCATGGCAACCAAAACAATGCAGCAAACAATAGCATGGCAATTAACAAGTTAAGTGGTTAGGTTGCTCACTTACTGGTGCCCAGTACCAACTTACTCTCATCTGGGTTGTCCCACAACCCTCGGCATGCTCACAATCCACAGAGCACTTCCGAACATAAGACAAGTTCTTCCATCATTATTATCATTAACACGGTTGACCAACCTAGAGAGGCCTAAACGGACTGTTCAATACCGTAGACGCGGCTATTCGAATAGATTCTTACACTCTGCAGAGGTTGCGCACTTTACCCACACCATGGAGTACCTAGCCTCGTGATCCCATTCGGGTGGACCGGTGGTGCTCCAACGAAACCTGCCTGACCCGTGACCCCTCTATCGTACCACCGACAATCATACCCTCCCAGGGTCATGTCCTGGGTGGCCCCTGTGTCACCCCGTGACACCTGCCACCGTCGTGGCCACTAACTGTCTCAAACGGGGATGCCGGCAAAATAACTCAACTGGGCTCACAAGATTATCGTCGTCTACCTGATCAGGGCAGCACGAACGCATAACCCTCCCTAGTTTGGTGCTACCGATAAAAGAGCACAAAGCCAGACCAAGTCAAGGCCGTCCCATACCGGCAAATGTGGTTGCACGGAAAAGTCCGGGTAGGTGGCTCTTGATCAACCAACTAAGTTTAGTGTTGTCAAGAATTTAACCAGTATGCATATTTAATTACAAGTAAAATTAACATGGCAGTAGCTATGCAATTAAATAAATTACTATGGATTATCACATATAAAAATAATGCATGAAATTCAATTAAATAACCAACACTATTGAAATGCTTCATGCAATGGATGACATGGCTTGCCTTGCTTTGTTGGGTTGTCCACAAACTCCTGGGCTTCAAATCCAAAAGAATTTCCCTCTGAAAATATTTTTAAAATGCAATTGAAAATGTCACATACTACTGTTCTGTTCACCAGAAATTCTGTGGACAAGAGAAAAATACCAAACTTTGCAGAAAAATAAAGGGGCTCAAGACAAACCAGATGCAAAAAGAATCACTTGATTTGGACTTATGGTTAAAAAGTTATTGATGGTCAAAGTTCTGGTCAAAATCTGGAATTAAACAGAAAATAGAAAATCTGCCAGGGGGCCACGTCGAAGGCGTAAAGTGGAGGGGCGCCTCCACTTACCACTTCGGCGTGTCACTGACTGGCGGGCCCCAGCGTCAGATTTAAAAGGGGAAGGGGAGGGAAATAGAGACGGCGGAGCTCCGGCGACGCTCGCCGGCGATATAGATGGCGGCGAGGTCGGGCGAGAGGGGGAATGGATTGAACACTCCAAGACCAACACGCACGTACCCGTAGCTTCGCGAGAGACGGCCGGACGACGTCGTCCCCTTCTTCTCCGGCGGCGGCGGCGCTCAGGTGGCGTCGGAGACGGCGGTTCCGGCAGCGATTCGACCAGGCAAGGGCTCAGGCGAGGTCAGTGGAGCGAGCTAAGCTCGATGGTGGAGTCGGTTGAGCTCGGGGAAGAGTGGAATGGCGGGGAGGCAGAGCTCGGGTGGCGGCGGTGCTCCGGCGAGATTCGAGGCCAGAGGGCCTCTCGGCCGTGGCTCGCAGCTCGGGAGGACGATGGGGAGGAGGAGGAGTGGGGTGAGGAGCTCGGGAGAGGCTGGGGAGGGCTATTTATAGCAGGAGGCGAGCTCGGAGGAGTACTCTGGAAGCGGCGGGATCCGGGACACGTCGCCGGCACCAGGACGTTGCGCTGGCCGTCGCGACGTAGGGCGAGGTGACGGGAGCTAGCAGGGGAAGTTAAGGCGCTACGGCGGCTAGCGGAGGAAGAAGACACGTCGCCAAGCCACTGTGCCCGCATGGGCGACACGGTGCGCGGGTGCCGTGGCGGCCGCCGAGGGCGATTCCGGCGAGGGCCAAGCTCCAGGACGGCTAGGTGGAGGAAGTAGAGGATGTCGGCGCATGGAGACAAGCTGCTGCGGCGCGAGGCAGTCGGACGCGACGCCACAGGCACGGGCGCGATGCAGAGCGCGCGCAGTGGCATGCCATTGTCGTGCTCACCACGGGTATGGATGTCTAGAGGCCTCGCGAGCCTGGAATTTCTTGTCTGGCACGTCGACCCTCGACCCCTTAGTCTCTCCATGCCTCTGGTTCGACTAGATACAGACTGGCTCGAAGTGTAGCTTCAGCTACAGTTTCTGGCAGAGAACTTGAGAGAGATCTAGAGGAGACATGAGCTGGGGATGGAGCCAAAGGAGATGTCTGGGATGATCTATGTTGGAAGGACTCCAATCTGGCCAAGTTTGAAAGGATTTCATCAAGAATTGAATATAGTTCATGTACAAGTGTTGTACTGAACCAGAAATAGAGATGAGCTTGGTGCACTCATCTGGTTGATCCTCTCAAGCTGAATTTTGGTGTGGCAGGGTTATTTGATGAGGAGAAGATGCCATAAAAATTTCAGCTCAATTGGATACCTCTAGCTAGTACTTCCTTCACAGAGGTTCCAACTGAATAGAAACTTGGCAGAATATTGGTGGTGAAAATTTGTACTGGACAAGATGATATTTTTGGATATTGTGGAAAGATAGGTTCCCTAATATCTCAGGGAATTTTCTGGGAATTAACTAAGTAGGGAAAATATGAGCTCCTTCACAAATGACCAGTACTGTCCAGAGAGCAAATGGAGTTTTCTGGAATAAACTTTGTACTGGACCATGAGATGTTTTTGAAGATTGTGGGAGTAGATGATGTCAAGAAGGTCTGGGATTAATTTGGGATTTTTCTGATCATCAGAACTATAGGTTGCTTTGTAACCTATAGTGATGGCAGATTTTCCCAAAGGAAGAAAATGAATATTTGGGAAAGATAAAGAATTGGAAATTGATCCAGATGGTGAGTGACAAGGTTTTGGCAATATGCTGAGGGCTTTGGATCACTGAGAGGAATTCATAAGTCCAAAGTCAACTGAAAAGGTTCAAAATCCAACCAGATTGCAAATAAAGCCAGAAAGATTTCGAAAAGAAAAAGTTGCCAAAAACCAGGATGTCACATCCCCAACTGCCTACGGTCGAAACGGGGTCCTGTTCATTGGGAGGGGTGTGGCATACCGCAAAATGGGACTCCATGGCCAACTGTTCATCCACCGTTGACTTCCTCCAGCCTCCACCAGCTACTGTTCATCCAGCCTCCACAGGGTTCTGTTCATCCACCCCCAACGGGCTAGTGTGTGGCAGCCACCTCGGGGTCCTGTTCTTCCAGCGCCAACCACCTTCACATGGCCGGGGTACTGTTCATCCACAGCCAACCCACCGGCTGTGGTGGGGCGTACGAGAAGGCAGCAGCAACGGGAACTGTTCATGCACAGCCAGCCAACCGGCTAGGTCAACTCACCATGTCTCGTGCAAGGGGCTCGATCGATCGATGCAACAGCAGTCTCGACTCGTTCTACGTATCGCGCAGGCGGCAGCAACGGGCACTGTTCATCGAGAGGCAACCCAACGGGCTAGCTACGTCTCGCACGGGGGCTCGATCGGCGTCAGTAAGCAGCGAGAAGGGATCGATCGGGTTCAGTTAGCAGTGAAGGAATCGCTTGGGTTCACTTAGCAGTGAAGGGATCGCTCAGGTTCAGTTAGCAGCGAAGGGATCGATCGGGTTCAGTACGTAGTGCGAGGGATCGATCGCTCATGTTCAGTACGTAGTGCGAGGGAGATCGATCGCTCAGGTTCAGTAAGCGAATGCCTCGCTCGTGTTCAGTTAGCAAGCGCCTCACACACACGCGCGCATATGAGAGAAACGCGCAAACCACACTGCATCGCTCGGCCCCGACCACCCACCGTAACCGGGAACTCCCCAAAAATGTCCTCGCCCTCACTTCTACCATGATTTTTTACGTCATGGACGGCCCAAAGAATGTCATGCGGGTGCGTCTTCGGCCCGCCCAGGACGAAAAGCCCATTTTCTGTCATATTTTTTGTCATAGAAGTAGGAGCCCACCACATCTATGATGATACATGTTTTTGTCACAATTATCGTCATTGAAGTGTCACAACAATGACAGAAAAAGTTTTTGTTTGGGCCATAATGTCACGAACGTGTCTTTTTTTGTAGTGCCACCAGTCGGCCAAACCAGAGTCACTCTGACAAGGGAAGACGTACAGATGACGTGGGAGCCATAACGGTCGAGTAGCTTTATGTTAGCATTGAAGTGTAGTTATAGCTGCTGTTACCAGTAACTGCTGCAGTTATGTACATTCAACCCCCTTGTAACGTGGCATTGATGGGCCAAGGCGCACTCTATATAAGCCTCCCCTCAGCTCCATGACAAGGGTTCAGCACTCATTGTAATTCTATACCCCAAGAGAAAACACAAGCCACCGGGCACGAGACGTAGGGTTATTACCTCTCCGAGAGGGGCCCGAACTCGCTAAATCCGAGTGATACGCTTGCGCCGTAGCTAGGTTCTGCCCATCGTTCGTACCCCTAGTACTCATTGTCAGGTTCGTAGCCTTGATAGTTGGCGCCCACCGTGGGGCAGCGCGTCTAGCGATTTCCAGCGGAAGTGGGATTTTCATCATCATCATCATGATCTACGGCGGCGAGATCCGATTCGGCTATCTCAGCTTCGTCGCCGACGATTCGGCGTGGCTCCAGGAAGCCCCGCTGGATGTGGAGTCGTTGCCCGTCCGAGGCGCGGCGCACTTCCGCACGGCATCCTACGGAGTCCTTCTCTGGCAGCCACCGGTCCCGTACCGGGCGGCACCCCTCCTTCCAGCCGGACGCCATCGCAAGCGCTCCGGACGCTCACGGCTCTAGCGCTGGGTCAAGCACGCTGTGGCCCTCCAGACCGAGGCTGCACAAGTGTCGGTGCTCGAGCCCGACGAATCCGTCCTCGACCTGTTCCCTGCCATGCCTAAGTAGGTTTCAGACAAAGCCGAGTGCGAGAGCAACGGCTCCGCGGCGGAAGTTCTTATGGCCGGGGGAGAGCCCAGCAGTCCTCCGGGATTGAACGGCGCCCACGATGGCCTCGAAGGCGCCTCCCACGACCACGTCGGCGACGACCCGAGAGGTGATCGCTCTCCGCGTCATGAACAGTGCATCCCGCAGCCCCTCACCCGGGAGCAGAGGGAAGAGCTTTGATAGAGGAACGATCAAGTTCTTTGCACCCCCATCACAGGGACGACTCCTGAGGCCCTAGCCATGGAGTCGATGTGTTTGGCCACTCTGGCTAAGTGCGACCGCCTCGAGCGGCTGCAGAGGGAGTTGGACGACCGCGCCCGCCAGCAACAACCTAGTTCCAGTCGGCATCGGCGGTGGCTGTTCTCGGGTGACCAGTCCCGAAACTATCAGGTCCTCAACACCCCCACTGCAGAACTTGGCAGCGGTGACTCGGATCGCTGACTCCATCCAGCCCTCTGGCTCAGCCGCTGGAGAAAGTATTCGGTAGATCCGTGCTCTGCTGAAAACTTCTATGTCGCGGAATGCGGCTGTGTCCCAGTCTCGGGACCGTATCCATAGCTCGTCAGTCCGCGCCAAGACGGTCTAGTCGGCTCATAGCCCCCTTGCATCCGGGAGGCACAGGGATCAGTATGGGGATCGAAGGCGTGACCAGATCACTCCGCCCCAGCGGCACAATGGTTATCACCGCACTCGGACGCCCCCTCCGCGGGATGTCACATACGGGCGCCAGCCCTATGATGACAGGCGGCCGTACGAGGATGGCCGAAGGCCCAGCCCTCATCACTGTCCAGGCGACCTTAGAGACCCGCGGTTCGACGCGAGATCCATTCTCATCTAGAACTTGGTCGACAGGAATAGGGCAAACCATGAGGATCAAGACAGAGATCGTCCGAGTGGATCCTCCTCATCAGGACCCGAGTGTTTCAGCAGGTACATTCGGGCCGCTGACATTCCTACCAACTTCAGGATGGCGACAGGGATCAGCAAATTCACTGGCGAATTGAAGCCAGAGACTTGGTTTGAAGATTACCGAGTGGCCATACAGATTGGCGGCAGCAACAACAATGTGGCCATGAAGCACTTGCCGCTGATGCTTGAAGGGTCGGTGAGAGCATGGCTCAACTAGCTCCCTACTGGCAGCATCTATTACTGGGATGACCTGACCCGAGTCTTTGTGAAGAACTTTGAGGGCACGTACAAGTGGCCGGGTGGTTTGTCAGAGCTACAACACTCTGTGTAGAAAAACAATGAAACTCTCCAAGAATACATTCAGTGTTGGACTACTCTGCACAACACAGTGGAGAATGTCATAGAGCACCAGGCAATTTGCGCCTTCAAGGCGGGAATCAAGTACCGTGAGCTCATCTTGAAGTTTGGCCGGACAGAGATTCCCACTCTTAGCCAAGTGATGGAGATAGCCAGTCAGTATGCCAATGGCGAAGAAGAAGATCGGTTGTGGAGTG
This sequence comes from Elymus sibiricus, assembly GCA_039707655.1. Classification (NCBI taxonomy): domain Eukaryota; kingdom Viridiplantae; phylum Streptophyta; class Magnoliopsida; order Poales; family Poaceae; genus Elymus; species Elymus sibiricus. Next base: position 164,538,915 of record CM077664.1, read on the forward strand.
GCAAGGGACGAGCTGGAGATGCCCATTAGTCAGGCAACAACAACTCCAATAAGAAGCAGAAGCGGAAGGCCGAAGCGGCCGATAACACTGAAGTTGTGGCTCTGGCTGTACAGGGCAAAGGCGAGGGCCAGCCCAAACAAAAGAAGTCTTGGCCTGCCAAGAAGAAGGATCACTCGGGCGGCGACATCCTCGATCAGTCGTGTTAGATCCACACGAAGACAGAGGAAGACGGCAATCTGATTTTGCCGAAGCACACCACTCGGGATTGTCGGCTGCTAAAACAAGCGATGAAAGAAGATGGTTTTGACGATAAGGACTAGGACATCAGTGATGCTTCTAGTTACCCACAGGTGGAGAAAGTCTTGATGATCTTTGCAGACGTTGAGAGTAAGAGCCGACTGAAGATCATAAACCGAGAGGTGAATCTGGCCATGCCAGTGGTCACCAAATACCTCAACTGGGCTCAGACCCCTGTCACATTCGACCAGTCGGATCACCTAGCCCACATACCGACCCCAGGGAGGCTGGCGCTAGTGGTGGATCCAGCCATCAGCGGTGTCCGACTGCGCAAGGTCCTCATGGACGGCGGCAGCGGACTGAATATCCTCTACGCCAAAACTCTGAAGGCAATGGGCATTCCGATGTCCCTACAGAGCGAGAGCAACATGCAGTTCTACAGGGTAATCCCTGGAAAGAAGGCAAAGTCACTCGGTCAGATTTCCCTAGACGTCGTGTTTGGCGACGAGAAGAATTACAGAAAGGAAAAGTTGACCTTTGAGGTAGTGGACTTCCGCAGTGCTTATCATGCCATCCTGGGTAGGCCTGCCTACGCACATTTCATGGCTAGACCATGTTATGTGTATCTTAAGCTTAAGATGCCAGGGCCGAATGGTGTGATCACTGTCTCAGGTAACAGAAAGCTGGCTGAGGAGTGCCTCTAGCAGGGCTCCAAGATAGCTAACGAACAGATGGCTATGGCAGAGTTGGATGAGTAGAAGAAAGCGGTTGACTCGAGTGAGCAGCTGAAGTCTAAGAAGCCGGCAACTGAATCTGCATTCTAGTCAGCCGGCGAGACCAAGGAAGTTCATGTCCACCCCAACGACCCGACTGCCCTGCCCACCAACATCTCCATGGCGTTGCACAGCAAATAGGAAGCCGAGCTCATCCAGTTCCTCCGTGAGAACTCGGACATCTTTGCATGGAAGCCGTCTGACATGCCGGGTGTTCCCAGGGAGCTGGTTGAGCACCGACTCCGTGTCGACCCGAAGGTCAAACCAGTAAAGGAGCACCTCCGACGCTCTTCGACCGAGAAGCGCAAGGCGATTGGCAAGGAAATTGCATGGCTCCTAGCAGCCGAATTCATCCGTGAAGTGTACCACTCCGAGTGGTTCGCCAACGTTGTTATGGTGCCCAAGAAGAATAACTCCCTCTGGATGTGTATTGATTTCAAGCACATCAATCGGACCTGCCCCAAGGATCACTTTCCGCTCCCCCGCATAGATCAGATAGTCGATTCTATTGCCGGGTGCGAGCGTTTGTGTTTTCTGGATGCGTACTCCGGGTACCACCATATCCGAATGTACGGCCCTAATGAAATAAAAACAGCATTCATCACCCATTCGGGTGCTTTTGCTATATCACGATGCCATTCGGACTAAAGAACGCCGGGGCAACTTTCCAGCGTATGACTCGGAAATGCTTGCAAAAGCCTATTAGTCGGAATGTGGAGGCATGTATGGATAACATCATGGTCAAGTCTAGGAAAGGTTCCGACCTCCTAGCTGACCTCGCCAAGACCTTCACAAACCTGCGTGTATTTGGAATAAAGCTCAATCCGGCCAAGTGCACTTTCGGGGTTCAAGCAGGCAAGTTACTCGGTTTCCTCATTTCCGAACGTGGGATCGATGCTAACCGAGAAGATCGGCGCTATAGTCCGAATGAAACAACCAGAACGTCTCCACAATGTACAAAGACTCACGGGCTGTCTAGCAGCCCTGAGCAGATTCATTTCATGACTCGGTGAAAAAGCCATGCCGCTTTACGGAACATTAAAAAATCAGACAAATTCGAGTGGACAAAGGAAGCGTAGGCGGCGTTCCAGGAACTCAAAGCTCTGCTTTCCACCCAGCCGGTGCTTGCTGTTCTGGGCAGCCGAGAGCCTCTGCACTTGTACATCGCAGCCACTAACCAAGTGGTTAGCACCGTGCTCACTGTGGAGCGGGAGGAACAGGGTAAAGCCCTCAAGCTGCAGCGCCCAGTCTACTACATATCAGAGGTGTTAACCCCTTCGAAGCAGAGATACCCACACTATCAGAAACTAGTCTATGGTATATATCTGACGGCAAATAAGGTGGCTCACTATTTTCAAGAACACTCGGTCACAGTGGTCATCGACGCTCCACTGTCTGAGATCATGAACAACAGAGATGTAATAGGCCGAGTGGCCAAATGGGCTATTGAACTCCTCCCTCTAGACATCAAGTTCGAAGCCAAGAAAGCTATCAAGTCCCAAGCACTGGATTTTTTGGCCGAGTGGACGGAACAACAACAGTCGGCCCTGAGCCTCCCCGAGCACTGGACCATGTTCTTTGATGGCTCTAAGATGCTTCATGGCTCAGGGGCTGGAGTAGTCCTAATCTCTCCTAAAGGAGACCGACTCAGCTATGTGCTGCAGATTCACTTTGATTCTTCCAACAACAAAGCCGAGTACGAGGCCCTCATGTATGGATTGCGTATGGCTATCTCACTTGGCATCCGCCAACTGATGGTCTATGGCGACTCAGATCTTGTGATGAACCAAGTGATGAAGGAGTGGGACATCCGTAGCCCAGCCATGATAGGATATTGCAATGCAGTTGGAAAACTGGAGAAGAACTTTGAAGGGTTGGAGTTGCATCACGTGCCTCGTCTCAAGAATCAAGCTGCTGATGACTTGGCCAAGATTGGCTCCACCCGAAGGGAAGTACCCAAAGACGTGTTCGTTGAGCACTTACACTCCCCGACGATCAAAGAAGTTCCATTTGTGGAGGAGCCCCCGCAGCCAGTTGGACCATCCAATCCAATTGAAGTTGACATTCCAGCGGTGATTGATCTGGTGCACGAAATACTGGTGATCATACCCGAGTGGACCGAGTCGTACATTGCGTACCTGCTCAGGCAAGAGCTGCCTGACGACGAGGTGGTAGCCCGCCAGATCGTCCGTCGATCAAAGGCCTTCACCGTCATGGGAGATTAGTTGTACAAGAAGAGTACCTCTGGAGTCACTCAGCGCTGCATTTTGCCCGAAGAAGGGCAACAGATCTTACAAGAGATTCACTCGGGAACCTGCGGGCACCACACGTCCTCTTGGACACTGGTCGCTAAAGCATTTTGGGCAGGCTTCTATTGGCCCCGCGCCAATGAAGCAGCCAGAGGCATAGTTGAACAGTGTGTTGGATGCCAGTTCTATGCGAACCAGTCGCACAAACCAGCGTCCGCGCTGAAGACAATTCCACTCACATGGCTGTTCGCCGTCTGGGACTTGACATGGTCAGGCCTCTGCGGACTGGTGCCAGCGGGTTCACTCATTTGTTGGTGGCAGTGGACAAGTTCACCAAGTGGATCGAAGCAAAGCCCATCAAGAAGCCGGACTCGACCACGGCCATCAAGTTCATCAAAGAGATAGTCTTCAGGTTTGGAGTCCCACATAGCATTATCACTGACAACGGGTCAAACTTCGACTCGGACGAGTTCCGGGAGTTTTGCTTCTCTCAAGGCACTCGGGTGGATTATGCCTCCTTGGCTCATCTGCAGTCGAATGAACAAGCTGAACGGGCGAATGGAATGATACTTCAAGGCCTGAAGCCGCGCCTCATGCATCATCTGAAACATGTTGCTGGAGCTTGGGTCACGGAGTTGCCGTTCGTCCTCTGGGGCCTGCGGACGACCCTGAATCAATCCACGAACCTGTGATAGCTTGATAATAGGGATGATAGACTACTCATATCAATAAGGAATTCCTTCTTTTCCGGGAGCCCATTCGGAAAGAACTCCAAAGTTAAGCGTGCTCAGCTTGGAGTAATTTTAGGATGGGTGACCGACCGGGAAGTTACTCTCGGGTGCGCACGAGTGAGGACAAAGTGCGCAGAAAAGACTAGTATTGATCTATAGGGCCAGTCTAGATCCCGCCAGGAGTAACGACCACTGGCGGGTGTGTCCGGGGCGTTACAAGTTGGTATCAGAGTCGACCCTCGCGGTTACACGGATGTTTGCGGATCAGGTGTGCGGTCATGTTGTGCATGACGTTTGTGACCCGTCGTGGCACACGGGCATGGCACATGTACCGGACTGAACGCACAGATGTATGTGCCAAGAGGGAACGTTCCTGTGGCCCGACGAGGACGTCGGTTCCTCTGAGTGGGGGTGTATGTGATAGCCTGGCTTAATAGGGCTGATAGACTACTCATATCAATAAGGAATTCCTTCTTTTCCGGGAGCCCATTCGGAAAGAACTCCAAAGTTAAGCATGCTCGGCTTGGAGTAATTCCAGGATGGGTGACCGACCGGGAAGTTACTCCCGGGTGCGCACGAGTGAGGACAAAGTGCGCAGAAAAGACTAGTATTGATCTGTAGGGCCGGTCTAGATCCCACCAGGAGTAACGACCACCGGCGGGTGTGTCTGGGGCGTTACAGAACCGCACTCCTTTCTTCATGGTGTACGGATCAGAAGCTGTTCTGCCGAGTGATTTACTTCACAATTCCCCCCGAGTGGAACTGTACTCAGAAGTAGAAGCTGAAGAAGCACATCTAGACAGCCTCGACCTCCTAGAGGAAGAGCGTGAACTAGCACTCATCAGGTCGACTGCTTATCAGCAAGATCTGCGCCGCTATCATGACAGATAAGTCAGAGGGCGGGCCTTTCAAGAAGGTGATCTGGTCCTCCTACTGGACCAACAGAAGCCCCACAAGTTGGCCCCTTCGTGGCAAGGACCCTTTGCAGTTTCAAAGGTCCTGAACAATGGAGCATATTGACTCTACAACTTCAGCAAAGGCATAGAAGAGCCCAGAGCTTGGAATGCAGACCTGCTCCGCAAATTCTACACATAGAATGAAATAAATGTTGTAATAGTTTTCCGAGTGGCATTCGACGAATAAAAGTCTTACTTTTCCTGTTTAAACATCGAATTTGGCTACGTGCTACAGCTCACTCCGATGACATTAACACTCGGAATCTAGATCACCCCCAGTGGGTACACTTAGCCGCGAACCAGTTTTCGCCTAAGTTAAAAAACATCTCCGAGTGAGAGCTTCCTCTTCACTCGGGAGCTTAGCTACGAACCAGCTTTCACCTAAGTTAAAAAACATCCCCGAGTGAGAGCTTCCTCTTCACTCGGGGGCTTAGCTGTGAACCAGCTTTCGCCTAAGTTAAAAAAACATCTCCGAGTGAGAGCTTCCTCTTCACTCGGGGGCTTAGCTGCAAACCAGCTTTCGCCTAAGCTAAAAGACATCTCCGAGTGAGAGATTCCTCTTCACTCGGGGGCTTAGCTGTGAACCAGCCTTCGCCTAAGTTAAAAACATCTCTGAGTGAGAGCTTCCTCTTCACTCGGGGGCTTAGCTGCGAACCAGCCTTCGCCTAAGTTAAAAGATTGCACCAGCAAATAAACAAAACAAGGATTCAAATATCCGACTGAAACTTCGATCCATTCGAAACAAAATAAAGTGTGCGAGCCCAGGCTCATCAGAGTTTAACGATTACAGCAATCACTCAGCATACCGAAGCAAATTCACTCAGCACTTAAAGTTTTTCAAGCATTCGGTGCGGGGCTCACCGGGTCGACGAAGGTTTCCAGATCGATGCCATCTGCGATCCAGGTGGCGGCCTCGATGAACGTCTTCATGAAGTCCTCGAACTTGAGATTCTTTGTGTTGGCGACCTTGAGAGACTTCGGTCGGTCCTCGTTCACATCCTTGCAGTGGATGCAAACGAGTGATAACGCCACATCTGCTCCACACCGTGTCGCGGACTTCTTCGATGATTGCACTCGGCTGGGAATGACCTTCGGTCTGGACATCAGCGATTCAAGATCTTTCGCAAGTGTCTCCTCTGGGAATAGCTCTGCATCAATCTTCTCCATGATGAGCTTCAGACGGTCGATATAGGCGACGGCATTGTCCATGCGCTCGTCCAGTCGGAGGATCGCCAGTGCTGCACTTTCCTTGAGAAGCAACCTCGAGGGATTCAGCTCCTTCTCGATCCTGTCAGTCTCCAGCTCAACGTCAAGGCAGAAATCTGCATGAAGAAACAGATGAAAAATTTAGCGTCTCCAGAGACCCTAAAACAAGAAAAAACCACTCGGTCAGGGTGGCGAACCTTCCAGCTTCTTGCACATCTCATCGCCGAACTCCTCGACGTACTGCTTGAGCTCAGCTTTCTTCTTGAGGAGCTCGGTGATCTGGTCATTCAGTTTCTTCTTCTCCTCCTTGAAGGCACTCGCCTGAGTGTTGCATTTGGTCTCCCACTCGGCATAGTGCTTCTTCAGCTCAGCTATCTCATTCTTTGCCATCTCGGCGGCGATCTTCAAAGTCTTGTTCTCCTCCTCAAGCTCGCCGACTGACTTCAGCTTGTCTTCGGCTGCCTTGGTCTTGGCGTTCACGTTCTTCCACGCCTCCGCCAGCTTGGTGTCCTTGTCCTCCAGGGCTTGCTTCATGGTGTCTAAAGAAATAGAAGTCTTGAGCCTCTTTACAAGTTCCGTGTTTTCAGTGCGAACATTTGCTAAAGTGAGCTCACTCGAATCAAAGGCGGAAAATTTTCAATGGGCACTCGGAGAGCAAGACTTACCTCCCAGGGTGCGCTTCTCCTGAGCGAGGCGCTCACTCTTATGCCTTTCGGCATCCAAATCCAGTCGGAGTTGCAGCACCTCCTTCTCCAGGGCGGTGTAGTGGGCTCCAAGCTCGCAGGTCCTCTGTTACAAAACAACAAGATGATCAGTCGACCATAAAGCAAAGTGAACACATGACTACCTGTGCTGCTCGAGCCCAGACTCTGATTCATGTGTAGTTCATAGTCAGAACTTTTTTGCACTTAAAATCTACCAAGAAATCCTCTCGGTCTGCCGAGTGAGGAATCGTACTCCAAGTGCAGGTGTGTTAGTTCTATAAAGACTCCCGCCGATTGCCAGCAATCGACGGCAGTCTCGGGGACTACACCCAGTGGGTGCCCTCAGCGTGCCCCCACTAAGAAAACTATTGGCAATCATGCTCAGCGCGAAAAATGCTACAAGTTCTAAAGACTCCCACTGACTAATTCCAGTCGACAACAGTCTCGGGGGCTACACCTAGTGGGTGCACTCAGTGTGCCCCCACTGGAACAAAATAGACTCGGGACGATCCGATCGGATCCGAGTGGATGAAAATTCAGAAAGCAAACCTAAGACTCCCGCCGACTGATTCCAGTCGACTGCAGTCTTGAGGACTACACCCAGTGGATGCACTCAGCATGCCCCCACTTGAAAGGACAAACACCCAGTGGGTGAGCCCCATGCAAACCCACTGGAAAACACAGAAGAACTTCGTGCTGAAGAAAACCAAGGCCAACACTCTTCCAGAAATGGTTGCTAGCCTTGAAATCAAGGCCAACACTCTTCCAGAAGCAGTTGCCAGTCTTGGGGCCAAGTCCAACACTCTTCCAGAAGCGGTTGTCAGCCTTGTCATGGAAATTTCGACCGGAAACAATAACTTACAATGGCACTTACTCGGACGTTGGTCTTCAAGGCCTCGCTGGCGTCGTACGCCTCCTTCAACTGACTGTTCATCACCTCGACTTGGATCAGAGCCTCCTTGCTTGCCCCCACTTGGTCCTCAGGGACCCTTTGCGGCGCGAAGAGGGTGACTGGGGCATGGCTTGGAATCAGTGCTGGTGGAGGCATGGATGCAGTCTTGGTGGTGCCCATCACTGGAGAAGCGGTTCTGGTGAAGACCTTCGCTGGCGAGACCTGATCCACTTGGCTGTCGGTGGCCTCTTGCATGATGACATCGCTGCCAGACGGGACCTTCTCGCTGGTCTCTGGGTTCGGTGGATCGGCCGTGTCGTCATCGTCAAGTTGGATATATAACTTCACGCGGGGCTGCAATCATCCAAAAACCAACACATGAGTCAAGGAAACACTCGGATTATAACTCAAACAGATCAGTCGACACCTTTAGAGGAGGCGGCATCCGCGGCTTCGGCCTTAGGATGTCCCTTCTCGGGAACATTTGGGTCTGGTGAAGTAGTCGACGTCTCGTTGCTGCAATCACAAAGACATTCGGCAATCAGTCGACGCAGATTACAAAACAAAGGAGTTCAGCCTCCAGTACTCACGCCGAAGCCACCGGCACCACCATCTTGATCCTTGGTAGAGCAGCCTTTCGAGGCTTGGTGGCAACGACCTTGGGCTGTTTGAGCGGCTTCTCGGCCGGCTCGGCTGACCTGGCTCGCCCGCGCTTCGACCCGCGAGTAACAGGGGCTGCAGCAGCTGGCCTCGAACCACTCGGCGCCAGAGCGCCCCCCACGAGGGCACTCGGGACATGGTAGGCCTTGGTGCGGGGCTCCCTGGGACCTCCCTCGGACTGCGAAGACTCTACCTCTTCACCCTCCTCGGTCTCAGTGTCATCGTTGTCGTCCTCCTCCCCTTCTTCTTCTTCGTCCTCGCGATTCTGGCGCTCTGTGTCACTCGTCACGTCCTCCGGGGCGTGGTCGACACTCGAAATCTGCAAGATCATCTTCTGGAAACTCTGCCGGGTGAAAAACACAAAACAAGTTCAAAACAAAACACCGGGAGATCACTATGACAAGTCACTTGGCTGAGATGCAAACTTACCTCAATAGGATGGTGATCCAGATCGTACGGAGGCACCTTCCTGGCCCCATGCAGAGGTGATTGCCCCGTCAGGTTGTCAGGGTGCACTCGGGTGGGATCACTCGCCCCTGATACATCCACATGGGATGTTCCCTGTCCTGCTGTGGCTAGATTCGCCGACTGAGGAATGCCTCCACCAGGTCCATCCTGTCGACCCCTGCTCTCACTACTCCTACTAGGGCATCCACCAAGATCCCTACATCCACCTTCTCCCCCTTAGCTACTGTGAGGGACGGTGGGGCAGCGACCCTCGCTGCCGAGTACGGCGGAAGACCAGTCGGAAGCCCTTCACTCGGGATGTCCCTGCAGTAGAACCAACTATCCTGCCAGCCCTTGATGGAGTCAGGGAAGCTCATCTTGGGGAAGGCACTATGGCCCCTGAGCTGGATGCCCAGTCCACCGCACTGCTGGGTCACGTTGGTCTTTGAGCCGCTCGGCGAGTCTTTCTTCACGGTCATCGACCGACACGTGAAGATGTGCTTGAACAGCCCCTAGTGGGGAAAACACTTGATGAAATTTTCACACAGCGAGATAAAAGCAGAAAGATAAACTACGGCATTCGGTGGTAGGTGGTGAAGTTGCGCCCCGAAGAAACCCAGAAAACGCACAGAAAAGTGATGCGGGGGCATCGAGAAACCTCGCTCCACATGCATGACGAGGAGGACTCGCTCGCCAGCGCGCGGCGCGGGCTCCACCTCGTCCGCCCAGGGCAATCTCCACCCGCCAGCCGGAATCAGCCTCTCGGCCTCCAGCTCCTGCAACTCCTCCTCCGCCACCCGCGAAGGGATCCAGTCCCCCTGGATGCATCCCGCCGACGGACCGCCGCTCGATGATGCGCCCTTCCCCGCCTTCTTCGCCTTCTCTAGCCTCGCCGTGGAGTCTTTCGCCATGGGTGCAAGTGCTTGGGTGTGCGGAGTGTGAGATGGGTGGAGAGGGAAAGTGGAGAGAGCAAAGGAGAAAGGGGATCTAGGAAATTACCCTAGCTCGCGCGAGTTTTATACCGCGGGCAAAATCACCTCGCGGAATCGCTGCTGCAGATCCCTGGATCGGACGGCACTCGCGACGGTCGCGCGCACAGGAATTAGGCACGTGGCAATTTTTGGGGCAGAGATCGAGGCGCCGTGCCCCACTTCCCCCACTAGCCGCGGCGTAACCGCTTCTGCGCGCACACGCGTGATTTCGAATCCCCGAATTTCAGCCGCAAATAAATCCGATTGATTCCTCTTTGTTCCTTTCCTAAAGGACACTCGTCGGTCTGACTAACCACCCTCCGCGGGTCATCATGCACTTGGACACGTAAAACACCCGACTGAAGTCACCTTCAGGATTGCTACGGGATGAGCTTGACGCCCTTCCGCGGGTTGACTTGACCCTTCTTCTAGGCTCCAAGGCACGAGTCTCATGAATTTGGAATCGGAGATGGCCCGCACTGGTGTTCCCATGGGATAATGAGTGGCATCTCTCCGGAGAATCAGTCCACGCGCCGGTGTCATCACTCGAGTTACATGACGTGTCCTCAATCGGACCTCTAGTCTATCTCTCCCGAGAGACACACGAATGCCACCAAATTTTACCCAGCAGTCACCATGATCCGATCAGTTGGAAATCCTTTTAGTCTAGAATCCGCCGTGGTTACGTTCAGGCAACGACAGGTTAACGGTTGACAACAGACCTAGAGTGCCTCTGGGACACTCGGACCGAGACAAGAGTTCATCCTGCTCATCGCGCGAAACCTCAACTGATTCGGGGGCTAATGATGGGGTCACCTACTACGGGTAGGGTCATAGACCCGACATCTAGGGCCCACCTAGGGTCCCACACCATCATTGGTGGGTCTCCGGACCACGAGCGCATTCGGATAATGTAGATTATCCACTCGGATGCTTCAACGGCACTCGGACGCCTCCCACCAGTCAGCCAGACCAGAGTCACTCGGACAAGAGAAGACGTACAGACGACGTGGGAGCCATAACGGTCGAGTAGCTTTACGTTGGCATTTAAGTGTAGTTATAGCTGGCATTACCAGTAACTGTTGCAGTTATGTACATTCAACCCCCTTGAAACATGGCATTGGTGGGCCGAGGCGCACTCTATATAAGCCTCCCCTCAGCTCCATGGCAAGGGTTCAACGCTCATTGTAATTCTATACCCCAAGAGAAAACACAAGCCTCCACGCACGAGACGTAGGGTTATTACCTCTCCAAGAGGGGCCCGAACTCGCTAAATCCGAGTGATACGCTTGCGCCGTAGCTAGGTTCTGCCCATCGTTCGTACCCCTAGTACTCATTGTTAGGTTCATAGCCTCGACAGTCCTTGTTCCCTTTAAAGGGCCTTTTCTTGGGTCCGCCCCTTGAGCCGCTCAACCCTGCATTGACTGCTGGGTCCTCGGTATCGCTGCCACCATTCTTATTCCGGCGCTTGTTTCTGTTGCGCCTAGATTTGCCGTTCCCATCGCGTGCCTCTGAGGTGCCAGAGTCACTCCTATGAGAACCGCGGGCAAGCCAGCTGTCCTTGCCCATGCAAAAGCAAGTCATTAGGGAGGTAAGGGCTGCCATGGTTCTCAGCCTTTCTTGCCCGAGCTGTCGGACGAGCCATTCATCTCGAGTGTTGTGCTTGAATGCAGTAATAGCCTCGGCATCAGGACAATCGACGATCTGGTTCTTTTTAGTTAAGAACCGATTCCAGAATTTCCGAGCTGATTCGCCCTCCTACTGGACGACGTGGCTGAGGTCGTCCACATCCGGGGGCCGAACGTAGGTGCCCTGGAAGTTTGCCCTAAAGGCCTCCTCGAGCTCCTCCCAGCTTCTGATAGAATTGCTTGGGAGGCTGTGGAGCCAGTGCCTTGCCGGTCCTTTAAGTTTGAGCGGCAAGTATTTTATGGCATGGAGATCATCACCTCGGGCCATGTGAATATGGAGAAGAAAATCTTCGATCCAGACAGCCGGGTCAGTCGTTCTGTCGTATTGATCGATATTTATGGTTTTAAACCCTTCTGGGAACTGATGCTCCATGACCTCGTCTGTAAAACAAACCGGATGTGCGGGTCCTTGGAATCGAGCCACATCTGGTCGCGTGTTGGCCATTGTCCTAGCCCACATCTGCTCCTGAGCTCTATCGTGCCTGTCTAACCAGGCGTTGTAGCCCTCTAAGCTGGCGGGCGCGTGATCCTGTGATCCATAGATGGATCAGAGAGGGGCTTTATTGGCCTGTTTCTAGTCGCACAAATCAAAAGGCTCATTGTATTCGACCGCACTCTTGCCGTGGGGGCGGGTTTTTGCAGGGGGTTCATTGTTTGCCCCTGCTGGCTGGTCTCGCCCTCTAGGGGGGCGGTCGGCTCCTCCTGCGTGGTCGTGCGTGAACAGCTCATCGTTTGCTAGCTCATCGTCAAAGTCGGGCAGCAGCCGCCTTTTAGGGTATGATTTGGCGGCCCTACATCGGGCCTCGAGGTCCGCTTCGGCCGTAAGGACTTTTACCCACTTTTCATTGAGCGCGTTTTCGTGAGTGTACAACTCCTACTACTTCTTTTTCATGCTTCACGTGGTTGCGATTAACTGCCGCTGGAACCGTGCTTGCTAGGATGGGTTTGTGGGTACCACGAAATCTTCGGGTCCGAGGCTAACCTCGTCTTCGGACTCGGGGAGGTAATCCCTGTCCGACCCGTCGTCGAAGATGCCCATGTCCTGGAGATCATCTTCTGCAGGTGCCTCTATGGGCTCCTTCTGTTCGGCGGGCGAGGCTTGATTGTCCTCACCCGGGTTCTCAGCGATGTCGGGGGCAGCACCGTTATCGGCGGCGCCCGTGGTGTTGGTCGTACTTCTGCTTCCGTTGCTTCCCTTTGATCGCCTCGTTGGACGACGACGCTTAGGGTTCTCCTTAGGTTTATCCTGAGGGCTATTTTTGGGAGTGTCGACCATGTAGACGTCATAGGTAGACATTGCCGCCCAATCCCTTGTACGGGGTTTAGCAGATGGATTTGCTCTAGTATCGCCACAGACATCTTCATCCATGTCAATGGCTTCATCGAAGCCGTAGTCAAGCGCATCGGTCAAGTCTTCGACCGTGGTGACTAAGTGGGTGGTGGGTGGGACGAAAATTTCCCGATCATTGGATTTACATCCGATCTGATCGTAGATGGCGGATGAGATCGCTAGGTTTTGGATCCGGTCCAGCACCTCATTTATTTGTGAAAGCTCCTCCGTGTTTAGGACCTGGCTGCAGGTCGAACCGATTTGAAGTAGCTTGTTCGGGCTGCCTGACGCAGCGTTGTCATCCCGCTTATTTAGGGTTGACCCCTGGTCGGCAGGAGAAGAGATTTTGTTGGTCCTCGGCAACATGGATTTTACTGCTGGGCCCATCGACGAGCTTGGCTCGAGGCCAGCGTCCGAGGATGCAGCGATTGGGCCGGGCGTGGCGAACACCGGATCTATCTTCGGCATCGATTTTGCTGAAGGGTCGGACCCGAGGATCAGATCGGGAGCCAGTTCCAGGATCGTGACATCGGAGGGATTCTAAAGCTGATCCGAGGTCCATCCCAAAAGGACCAGGTCGCCTCGGGCATCCGTGATGTACTCCAGGCTCCCGAACTTGATGGTTTGACCTGGGGGGGAGTTCTCGACGTGGCCTAGCCGGCCGGTCGGATCGGCGTGCAGCACAATGCTGCCGAAGGCGAAGAGTTGGCTGGGGACAAAGACGTCACCACAACCAATATTGATATTCATCTGCAAGCGAGCCATCAATCCGAGGCGATCACACAACGAGCTCTCAATGAAAGCACCAATGTCGGTGTCAAAACCGGCAGATCTCGGATAGGGGGGCCCAAGCTGTGAGATCGGATCGATGGGTAACAAGAGACAAGGGACACGATGTTTTATCCAGGTTCGGTCCCTCTTTAGGGAGGTAATACCCTACGTCCTGCTCTTGTTTATATGATGGATGTAGCAAAGTACAGAGTTGATCTACCTCAAGATCGTAAGTTGTGGTCTAAACCCTAGGGGTGATGATGAATGTGAATGCCTCTACGGACTAAACCCTCTGGCTTATATAGGCACCAGGGGTATCTAGGGTTACACATGGTTGGTAACCATCTAGGGATTACATGTCGAATCTGATATACTTGGGGTACACACCAAGTCTTCGGTGAGGCCTGATGTGTTGGTTCTACAGGTTAGAGGCTTCCGGAGTCCTCATTCTTCAACGGGCCTTGAGTCCGGCCCATGGACTAGATCAACTAGGCCGGGACCCCCTAGTCCATGACACCGTCAGGTAGAAGGAAATTACTGTTCCAATAACTCTGACCCGTGAAGCCTACCGGCCTGACGTCCAGCGGTCTAAACCGAAGTAGGTTTGTAACTTCAGCTAGACGCCACACAACCGCCTCCGAAAAACATTCATACACCGTGGGCGCCTAAACACCCATGCGCTTAGCCGAAATCGCTCCCGCCCACGATTTGGGACACCTGAGATTACCGTCCTACCCCCGACCCGCAACATGTCCGAAATTTAACAGGGGGGCAAAGTTTGTACTTTCCCCAAATTTCAAACAAGCGCGTCCCAGACCGAAACATGGTTCCCCCTTAGCTCCCCCCTTTCCCCGTCTGATTCCCCATTCATACTCCGTGGGCGCCAAAACTCCCTCTCCACCAGCCGTGAAACCCCAGCCTCCTCCGTCCGCCACCCCATCGCACCGATCAACCGCCACCCTCCTCCATCACGCCGGAGCCGATACCCTAACATCGTCGTCCACCGCAACCACAATCGCAACGCCCTCCACGGCTTAGCAGTTGAAGCCGAGGAAGAGCTGCCTCCAAGACGCCGACATGCGCCGTACCCAAGCCAGTTCAACCACGCCGTCCTGCGCCTCACCGTTGCCGCTCCAACACCGCAACCATCCACCGCACCGAAGCTGTTCCCGCTACGTTGTCATTTGCCGCCTTGGATCTGCTTCCCCTCCGCCGACAGACGGCCACCGCAACACACTCAATAACTTGGCCATGGGTTCGTCCAAGCCTCGACCATCCTCCACAACATTGGCTCCCCGGAAAAAAACAAGAAGATCAGCGCAAAAACAGGAGGACATAGCACTGCTAGCCGAAATTGGTACTCCTCTTCCCTTATTCGTGCAAATCTTACGTGTCTGCTCGCACGGTATTCATCCCACAGAAGACACTAGTTGACCGCTTCTTACTGCACCTTCTTCCTGATACTAGATGTTCCTAGTATCTCACGATGCACAAGGTTTCCCCCCATTTACTATTTCACCTTAGCTAGAGGTCTGTCGCCCACCTGGATTTCATTTCAGGGTCAGTTGATTCCCAATTAAAGGAAGCACCACCCACGGAGGCGCTAGTCCGCATGTTCACCGGGGAAGTAGCGCCTTGGTGTCTATCTTAGGGGTGTGTGGGGCGCAGGAGCTGCTGGCGCCCGATCTGGAGGTCGGCCGGGCTTAAAGGGATGGCTGGGGGCGGTGCCAAGCACGGCGGTGGGGTGAGGTCGAGGGGAGGGCGGGGCGACGGAGGTAGGGGTCTGGGTCCGTGGTCGCTGGCGGTACGAGAAAGATCATCAACAGTGAATGGCGGGAGGTAGACGAAGGCCATCTGCCCGTTCCTTTTAGATCGGACGATCTACAAAAATTGACTGACCTAATTGTTTTCAGTCGACTGTTATTTTCATAGGACCACATGTGGTGGTTTGCTAGAGGAGTACCTGCACTTCCCAGCCATCCCTATGCTCATATTTCACAAGCCTAGAATCTAATTTCATGTGCCATGCATGTTGTAGAGCTATCATATGTCTGCTGTCATTTATTTTTGACCCACTAGCTATCTGATACTTTTACACTGCACTACTTCTGCACACACTTCACCCATACTCTCACTATTGTTTTTTTATGCATGGGTATTTCAGACTAGGACGCACTGTTGTCAAATTCACGAAAGAAAAGAGAGAAGTCGCTCCAAACTAATTCGTGGATAAGTCCAAAGCGTTTGAGCGCTCTAAAGGGTGTAGTGTCAGCAGATGGAGACAGTAAACGTAGCTCTGTAGTTGATGATCTCATTAAGCATAAACCACCATCCCAGGTGATTGCTTTAACTTTGCGGTGTCATATGTGGTTGCATGTTGCATATGGTGTCTATGTTGTATTACTTCAAATTTGGTTAAATTGCATCTACTTAGTTTACACATTATACCTTTGATAATGACTGCCTTCCTATTTTTGGTACATACTACATCTGTCTATTGACCATGTTCTTACATCAAACTGTTGTTCTTGTGTATCCCGCATCAATCACTTATGATGAGACAGTCACATCTGTTTGTTAGTTTGAGACAAGCTACTCTTTTAAAGAGTGCAATGCCATCCTCCCCACATGATTCTCAAGAAACGGCAAGGCTAGATGAAGATTGTCAATGTAGCTCTGTAGTTGATGACCGCATTTCCCCTACACCACCATCGCAGGTGCTTGCTCTAACTTGGCAGTGTGATATGTGGTTGCATGTTGCATATGGTGTCTAGCTTGTAATTCTTCTAATTTGGTTAAATTGCATCTGCAATTCTGCTTAGTTTACACATTATACCTGTTAATGTGACATGCCTTCCTGTTTTTGGTACATACTGCATCTGTCTATTAACCATGTCCTTACATAAAACTGTTGTTCTTGTGTATCCCGCATCAATCACTTATGACGAGACACCTTTAGTATATGCAGCGTGATATTTGTTGCATCTTGCATATGAATTATAGCATGTACTGCTTCTAATTTGTTGAAATGCCATTTATGATGAGACGCTTTTAACTTGGCAGAGTCATATTGGTTGCATCTTTCATGTGGTGTCTACCTTGCATTGCTTCTAATTTGTTGAAATGGCTTCTGCTTAGTTTACACAAATAGGTGTGAATATGCCATGTCGTCCTGTTTTTCGTACATATTCCATCCTCGTATCATGTGTTTGCCTTACATCAAAGTAGTGTTCATCAGTATCATGCATGAATGAGTTCTGAAGAGTGATTTTTATTCCTTTTTCTTGTCGGTTTGACTTGACAATGCAAAATCAATAAAACAGAAGGAAATTAGCAAGGCAGTGGATGATGGTGCTCCTTCCGACCAACTGAAATGGAGGGTCTGTATAGATTCTACTCGGCCATCCTCCCAACAAGATTTGCAAGACAACACATGCATAGACAGTTAACGTAGTTGTGTTGATGATGAGCACATCTCCCCTACCCCACCATCACAGGTGCTCGCTCTAACTTGGCACTGTTATATGTGGTTGCATGTTACGTATGATGTCTAGCTTGTATTGCTTCTAATTTTGTTGAATTGCATCTGCTTAGTTTACACATTATACTTGTGAATAAGACACATGTTCCTATTTCTAGAACATACAATATATGTCTATCACGCCATGTTCTTACATCAAAGTACTACTGTTGTGTAACCTGTAACAATCACTTATCATAAGACACATTTAACTTGGGAGTGTGATATAGGTTGCATCTTGCATTGTTTTCTAGCTTGTACTGCTTCTAATTTGTTGAAATGGCACTTATGACGAGACAGTTTTAACTTGGTAGAGTGACATTTGTTGCATCTTTCATATGGTGTCTAGCTTTCATTGCTTCTAATTTGTTGAAATGCATGCTGCTTAGTTTACACATCATAGGTGTGAATATGCAATGCTGTCCTTTTTTCTTACATATTCAATCCTCCTATCATGCGATCGCCTTACATGAAAGTAGTGTTTGTCAGCATCATGCATCAATGAGTTCTGAAAAGCAAATTTTATTCATTTTTCTTGTGGGTTTGACTTGACAAGGCAATAAAAACAAGAGAGAGGAAGGAAAAAATAAAGGCAGGGGCTGATGGCGGTCATCTAGCGCCACCGGTAAGGCGGCGCTCTAGAGATTCTACTACTACTGCTAGTGCAGTAGAAGTTCCAAGTAAATATGATGGGCCCAACAACCCTACTCCAGCATCCCAGGTGCTTTCTCTAGCTTGGCAGTGTGATATTTGCTTGCATGTTGCATACTGTGTCTAGCTTGTATTGCTTGCAATTTGATTAAATTGCATCTGCTTAGTTTACACATTATACATGTGAACATGGCATGTCTTCCTTTTTTTGCATATACTACATCTGTCTATTACATGTTCTAACATCGAAGTATTGTTCATGTCTATCCTACATCAATCACTTATGACGAGACACCTTTAACTTGGTAGTGTGATATTGTTTGCATCTTGCATATGCTTTATTGCTTGTACTGCTTCACATTTGTTTAAATGCCACTTATGATGAGACACTATTAACTTGGCAGAGTGATATTTGTAGCATATTTCATATGGTGTCTAGCTTCCATTGCATTGCTTCTAATTTATTGAAAAGCCTTCTAGTTAGTTTACACATCGTAGGTTTGATTATCTCATGCCGTTCTATTTTTTGTACATATTACATCCTCCAATAATGCGGTTGTCTAACATCAAAGTTCAGTTCATCTGTATCACGCATCAATTACTTCTGAAGAACTAAATTTTTATTCCTTTTTCTTGTGGGTTTGACTTGACATGGAAAAAAAGAGAGGAAGGAACACAGAATGGTAGGGGATGGTGTTAGTACTCGGGAGGCACGGAAACGGAACAGCTCTTTAGATTCTGCCGGTACTGATAGTGCAATAGAAGGTCGAAGTCCACAGGATAAATGTACAAACACAGTATCCCCTGCTACACCACCTGCAAAACATACCAAAGACAAATGAACCAAACAAGCAACGGCAGCCCTAGTGGTTGCAGCACCTTCTTCCACAGTACCAACATGTGCATGAGTTACTTGTTCGTCAACTCTGCTAGCGGCAAGTTCCCAAGCTCCCTTGCCACCTGACATTACTTCCGAAGCACTCTTTGCACAAGAGGACTTGGCAAGATCAGATGAACCTTGTGAGCTTCAACACCAAGAAGGTAGTTGATCAAGTCAAGTTACAGTTGCATGCTTCTTTATATGTAGTCTCACAGTTTGATGTACACTAACACTTCCCATGTTCATTGTTGAACTAGCACCTAGGCACAAGAGGAAACAGACATTAGGGATAATGCTCGACAAGTTAACTAAATCTAAAGGAGGAAGAATGGAGATCCATTTTGAGGCAGGTTTAAAAAGGCCACGCGATGCTACAGAGTCAGCCAAGTTAGTATCAGAGGCAGCTGTTGCCGTTAGGTGTCATGCACGTATCCTCCCAACATGGATTCGGTACAGGAATGACAAAGACGAAACCCAGTTTAACACCTTCCTTGACCATTTATCTGTAAGTATGGTTATTTATGGAAATTAGTAATATCGTCTTGCTCTGTCCCATACTTTCTAGGTTGCTGGTAATAAGACTCCTATAATTTTGAACATATGAGGTTCAAGTTGGATCGGCAAGATGATTCAACCAGACAAGCATGCACTCATGTTTTCAAGTCTGCTCTGCGACAGTATCGGTATAACCTGAGGAAAACTCACTTTGAAGGCAAGGCTAACAATGAACTTGCCCAAACATCTCCAGTGGAAAATATAACAGATGAAGACTGGGCAGCCCTTGTTAAACACTGGTCTGATCCAAAGTATCAAGTACGTTATATATATGTGATCAGATCACATGTTGAACTCCTATTTATGCATGTGCCTTACAAATATATCTTCTTCTAGGTGAACTATTCAAAGAACAAGGCCAACCATACAAAAGTGAAATTCCAAAAGACGACAGGATCTCGTAGCTATATTGCACACTGCGAGGCTCTTGTAACTAGATGTTGTTTCACTCTGTTGGCTGTGCCATATTATCAGATCTATATTGACTTGTTCCAAATGCATAGGAAAGCCCACAAGGACCAAAAAGAACCTGAACCAAATGCGGTGTAAATCTTCAAGGACTGTCACACCAGCAAGATGAATGGCATGACTACACCAGTCAAAGCCGCTATTGTAAGTCCATAATCCTCAGGCCTTTGAACTACTGGTTACTCTGACTTGTGCATTGAACTGCATGGTTTGCAGCCAATGTCTATTACTCTTTTCAATTTTATACATAGTTGTCTTAACGTAGCATTGCACCTTACAACACTATTGCAGGCGACTGCCAACGTGACACATGAATCAGAGACCCTTTGACCAAATTGTGTGCGATGCATGAATCGCAAACGGTATTGTAATAAAACCGTCACCAGTAAGACGAACTATGTGCGATGGCGGAGACATCAAGCACGATTCGGATTAGAGACGCGTGTGCGATACACGGCATACAGTTCATCCATACGAACTGTTTGCGATGAGCCAGAACAACAGAAACGGGCAGCCAGTTCGAGGTGTGTGCAATATACGGCATACAGTTCACTCGGATGAACTGTTTGTGATTAGCCAACACAACAGAAATGGTCAGCCAGATCAAGGTGTGTGCGATAGACCGCATATAGTTCACTCGGATGAACTATTTGCGATGAGCCAAAACAACCGAAACGGTTCAATTTAACAAGATGTGTGTGATACGCGGCAAACAGGTCAGTAATCAGAAATGTGTGGGAAGACTGATAACAACATAGACGATTCCAGCTAATAACAGGTTGCTGGTAATCAGAAATGTTGTGGGCAAACGGTTGGTGGTAAATAATTGTCAGTGATTGATGAATTCATCACCAACGGGTTCTGTAGTTTAGTATGTGTGTGATGTGATTTGCTCTGTCTGCACAACATCTATGCTCTGTCTACCGAACAACAACATATATACTTATAAGAACATGATTGCATAACCAAATTAAACTTCCAATTACATAACTGACTACAGATAGCATTTTCACATCTAAGTATACAATTACATGCATAATAAAGTAGGAGAAACGATCATCAAATCAACTACTACTTCTTGTTGTGACGCTTGCCTCCAATGCTCTGCTTGTGGCTCGATCCCTCGTTGTCTACAGGAAGGAGGCACTTCCTCATGTCAACGATCCGCCTGTACATCTCGTAGCATGTGTACGCGTCCATGGCCACGTACTTGAGGTGATCTTCATCCAGTATCTGGCGGGGAAGGAGGGCAGGTCACCTCGCCTAGGATGCATGCCCAACGCCGCCATTGCAGCAGGTTGGGCCATTTGGCTTCTTCTACCGCACATCTGAACAGCCGCATCGGGTTCGTATACCATTCCGCAGGCATGCGCGTTCTCTCCTTCGCAGTCGACTCCGTGGATATGATCTCTGCCATTAGCGCCAGCTCCAAGTCGACGCGACACTACCAGATGCTGACATCCCTCAGCATCTCTGCCCTGAGATCGACTTGCACCTCCGCCTTGTGCTTCGCCATGCGCAGCTCCTTCGAACATGTCTCCAATCGATGACTCGCTTCCTTGATCCGATTTTCCCTTGCTGCCCACCACCTCCAACGCAGCCCCGGCATGTCCTCCGGCGCCACCGATCTGTGAGTCCAGAGCAATGGATCCCCTTTGATAGATACATGGGTTTCTCTCAACGGCGGCAGTGCCACGGGCCACAGCGAGAGGGAAGCCCGTGGGATGTTGGGATCTAGGGGATTATCCATGGCGGAATTCGATGGGTGAGGCGGGGAGGCAAGCACGGAAGGCCAGATTTGGGGGCTGCGAGAGGAAAGAGACGATAGAGAGCGAAGAGAGGATAGAGAGCGAAGGAGGAGTAGCACAACCAAGGTGAACAGGGAGTGGGCGAGGCGAAAAAATTGTCCACGCCAAATTGCCAATGAACACATCCCATTAATTAAGTTATTATAATTGCTAGAGTAGAATCACTGCCCACTTCCTTGTCGTTTTCCTCTTCCACCACACATGCATGCAAACATAATTAAATTTTGGAGGTAGTTGGTTGGCTCATACGTGGGAGGTGAAAAACTAAAAACTAAAAACACTTTCAACGATGAGAAAGGCAGTCGGACAATTGGTGCTAATTAAGAAAGGGCGACTAAAATTCTTGGAAAAATCTGAATTCTCTTAGGCGCCCTACGCACCTGGACGGAGGGAGTACAGTTGTTTCGTGTGTGATTATGTGTGTACAAAAACCTTTTGAAAATGCAAACGAGTTGTTTGCGATGGTAGGAGCATCACACACGATGCGTGGTGCGAGTACTCGTGAGTGATGATTTGTAAGTTAGACATACGTTTACTTATGTTAACACGTGTGTGATAACACATGACACCGCATACGATTGTGTGCTGGGAATTGTGTGCGCCACTTAGTCTTCCCGCGCTCCAGTGATGGCTTCCCGCGCAAGCGCCAGCCACATGGGTAAATTGTAAATCCCCAATCCCTTAGCCAGCTGCTAGCTAGCTATAAATAACCACAACAATGGCCGGTGGCGGCGACTCACTACTGATCCTCTTGCTGGCTAGTTACCCACACATACCGGCATATACCCGGCCCCAACGGCCGACGCCCGGATGGAGTTGGGCGATAGCGGAATCGAGGCTGCCAGCGCGATGGTCGGCTTTGCGATCGACGGCCATGCTGCCGCCTCTCCCGACGACAGCCAGACGAGGCAGGAAACGTGGTATGAGCAAGCCACCAGGTTAGCCAGGGTCATCCTGAAAGCGGCTAGGGATCACCAGCGGGCGATACTGCGGGCTCGGCGCAGAGTGCGGCGGATGGTGCGGGCGGCGGAGCAGGAACCGCGACGACACAAGGACAACTGCGGTAGTGGCAGCCGCCGCATGAGGCGTAGGCTTATGTCCCAGATGGAGGAGGGTGCAGCGTCGCGCGTCACCGGGGCAGGCCTGGGGGCAGTGACGGCAGCCATGGTTAGAGCCAACGTCTCGTTGGCCATCGGGATGATGTACGCAGAGCCGGCGGTCGCGGCAGCCCTGGTGAGAGCTGCGCCCGAGACAATACCGGCGATCACTGATGTCGAGGCTGCCCCAGCCTCAATCGATCAAGGTGTAGGTCATTGACTTGGCGACCTCCTCTCCTCCTGAGCCCAGCAGGATAGACACGATGATGGACGATGGCAGCTGTGCGTGCTGGGTCCGCGTCAGGGGCAGTAGCTCTTTTGTGCGCGCGCGGTTTGTTATGTTGATGTAAATTAGGGAGCTAATAATGGTTTGTAAATTACTCCTCGAACTAGGCACTGGACCAATTTGAGCATATATATGCTTGATTGTGATTATTTGTTCATGCATGTCAAATATGTCAATTGAATGGGCTGGCCTATCTATATATTATCTCATTTTGCAATATGGAAAATTTAAAAACCTGAAAAACAGCATTTGAGTAACATATAGTGGTGACACTATTTAACAAAAGGTGATACTAATACTTTCCATGAAAATCCCGAACTGAACAATTTTGACAACCATATGGTCCATATCTACATACCTAAGATAGGCCAACAACCACAACTACCCGCTGGAAGCAGCTTGATGACGGCGACTCGGCATCTCGTCACTGAAAAGGAAGATCCCTCATGTGCCTTGGTAGAGCATGAGTATAACAGTGTCTCCGATTTTCAAATGTGGATGCATTGCCATGACAACCGAGAACCTATTAATTTGAATGGTTCCATTTGTGCGGGAAATGTAGTACCTTGCAATCACTTTGGCATTCTTAGCAGGCACAAGTGTAATTCGACCACGCCGGGAAATCAATTCAGGAACAGCTGCAGTGGGCAATTTCTGTTGCAATGAAGAATATAAACCAATTGTAACATATCGTTGAAGCTATATATAGTTTATGAACAACAACATACAAATAAGACTTTGTACCAGCATTTTGTTCACACAATTGGTCTTGTTCAATGTGTGCACCAGTGGTAAATTTATTCCCATCCCAAATCCAGCATTCATACGCTGTGCTAGGTCTTCTAGATTAGCAACAAATTGTATGACATGCTCCAACTCTTTCCAGTGAAATTTGGTATGCAGAGTAACATACAGTTTGTTAACTATGCATCCAACATATCCTGCTTAAAAGGTGGAAATGGATTATTTATTCAGAACATGGCAGAAGAATAATGGGCATAAATTGGCAATTGGAAGTTGTTACTGGCTAGTAACAGAGTCAGAAAATGAAATCCCAATTGGTTGCTCAAATAGTGATCATTTAGTCAGAACAATTACTTTAATTTTGCTACTAAGTAATAAGCCAACATGGAGAAAGTTGAAAGAACACTAACCTCAATCAGACTGTGGTCGGCTGATGACGCTGGGGAAGTAAACATCCATGTTTATTTGACTAGAATGTGGTGCACGCACTAGAATTTTATTGCCAGCTTTTAGTACATAAAACTTAGAAAATTTTCTCCAAAGGTCTGCATCAAAGTAGGAGTGACCATCTTTATCAACTTTTACCCTAACTGTCATTGTAAATACATGATGCGTGGTCAATATGACATCCATGGAGTCATCAACAAAGTAAAGGCCAAGATTTCCTTGTACACGTGTTCTTGCAAAGCGAGGGATGTACTGCGGGAAATGAAAATTAAGATCGTTACATGCAAATATGGGAATAATTCAGAGAACAGAACAATAGCTGAAAGCAAAGTACAAAAATATATAATTCAACAGATAATGTAACCAAGATTTCATGCAAATATGAGAGTAATAGAAAGAACAATACATCATTTTTTTAAGGGAACAAATACATCATTAATTTGCCTAATTTAGAAAAAAAAATCCTCTTTGACGTCTATGGTGCATGTCGCACCTTTTATCCAAATATAGCAATATATGGTATATGTTCATAAAATTGGGACATGCCAACCGTGGTAGGATGAGATTGAACATACCGTGCGCTCCCTGAAATCATCTGGTATGGTGAGATAGAACTTCTTGTCCGATTGGCCGTGACCACAGTGGCCTGATTTGTGCTTGCACTGTGGACA
Organism: Elymus sibiricus; assembly: GCA_039707655.1. Classification (NCBI taxonomy): domain Eukaryota; kingdom Viridiplantae; phylum Streptophyta; class Magnoliopsida; order Poales; family Poaceae; genus Elymus; species Elymus sibiricus. Next base: position 164,563,657 of record CM077664.1, read on the forward strand.
CTAGAATGAAAAACCTCGAATCAGCTATAAGAAAAATGAATCCACGGCGATTTCCGCCGGGTGATTAACAGGGACAGACGGACTGCGATAAGAGATGAGCAAATATTTCGCTAAATTAGTTACCTTGTTCTCCATGAGAGAGAGAGAAAAAAAACCAGGCCCAAGCCCGTGGAAAATCCCACAAAAAACAACAATCGACCAGAGTCGAGAAAGTCGGTGCCGATAGGCGTCGGTGAGGGGAAGAAATAAAATGCGGTGGCGTTTGTTGGCGGCAGCCGGCTGCGAGGGGCGCCATCGAGATCAAAGATTTGGGTAGACCTGTCGAGAACGAGCAACGACGACGTCTGCGCAAGTCGGTGCAGACAGGCAGCGGCAAGCGGCAAGCGGCAGTGGCGAAATCCTGTGACGTTTGGCGCGGGGCCGAATCCCGTCGGCGACAGTCGTCGAGCTAAGGGATGGCCGCGGCAATAGAAGTTGACATGCAGAGTTGCAGAGGAGTGCAGTGTGAGTGAGGAGTGGGGACGAAGGGGGAGGCGGGTGAGGGTTTTCTTTTCTTTATTGACGTGTTAGTCAGGGTGTTTTGCGCCAAAATAATGCGCTGCGGAGGCAACGTTTCGTAAACACAGCCCGTGTGTGATTGATGTTACCAAGATTGGAAGGGAATCCAAATTCCGTGGTCGTTCATCCTTGAGTTTTTTTATACAATCAACATAGACCCTAGAATGCACCTTGTTCAAATTTGGCACTTTTCCAGGCTCATTTACTATATTTGGGCCATTATTTGCATTTTCTAGGCATTTAAGCACATAATTCAAATTCGCACAATCGGTGCATGAAAAAGGTGCACAATAACGGTTTGAAAAATCAAGCTTGTGGTATTTAGTAAATTTCCATGCCTTTTATAATGGAATGGGGAGAGATTTCAATGATATGTGTGGCAAGATTCAACCACAAACGTGTCATTTATTGGTTTTTCAACTCTAGAAAATTGAAAAAACATGCCTGAAAAGATGATACCTGGCATGGTGCCATGGTATGACGTCATCATGTATGGTAATTTTTTGAGAAGGTTTGGCTAATGTCGTTATACACGCTCTTCATAAATTAAACCATCACAAAGGAAGTTTTGTGGTTTCGAGAGGGAAATCACCAAGTTTGAAGGGGGTGCAAATTTCCTTTATAGTTTGTCGTTGGGTTTTTTTCTATGATCAACATACACCCTAGAATGCACCGTGTTCAAATTTGGCACTTTTTCGGGCTAATTTACTATATTTGGGCCGTTATGTGCATTTTCTAGGCATTAATGCACATAATTCAATTTCGCACAATCGGTCCATGAAAAAGTGCACAAAAATGGTTTGGAAAATCATGCTTGTGGTATTTAGTAAATTTTCATCCCTTTTACAAGGAATGGGGACATATTTCAAGGACATGTGTCTCAAGAGTCAATCACGAACGTGTCGTTTAATGGTTTTTTCAACTCTAGAAAATTGAAAAACATGCCTGAAAAAGATGATACCTGGTATGGTGCCATGGTATGACCTCAGTATTTTGTGGTAAAAATGGCAAATTCTGGCACATGATGTAATGATAACTCCTTGAAAACGAGAGCATCTCACAAGAAGAATCACTTTTTCCAAAATGATAAAATGGCAATTTGGACTTGAATTACGGTGACTTCATCATTTCGCATCCAAACTATTTATATGGTGCGCAAGCACCATCAGCCGCTAGATTTGAATTTTTTTTGCGCATTTCAGGACTCATTTGACATATTTAAGCATTTTGTAGCATTTATCTGACATTTAGCGCATATAAGTCAAATCCTAGCTACAGCTACACGGGTGTGATGGGAGGGACGTGGATTGCCGTTCGATCGCGGTGCATCCTACGGTTCACACGAGCGATCCGCGTGGCTGGGGTTCCGGCCAATCAGAATGCATCGCACAGTAGAGTCAGCCCACACGGCTTACATAAGAAGCTAAAATGAACCATGTGCGATAATAAATCACCGGGATTTCAAGGGAATCCAAATTTCCTTGGTCGTCCGCCCTTTTTTTTCTACGATCTACATAGACCCAAGAATGCACCGTGTTCAAATTTGGCACTTTCCCAGGCTCATTTACTATATTTGGGCCATTATCTGCATTTTCTAGGCATTTTTGCACATAATTCAAATTGGCACAATAGGTGCATGAAAAGGTGCACAATAACAGTATGAAAAACCAAGCTTGTGGTATTACTAAATTTCCATGCTTTTTACAAGGGAATGGGGAGAGATTTCGATGATATGTGTGGCAAGAGTCAACCACAAAGTGACGTTTATTGGTTTTTCAACTTTAAAAAATTGAAAAACATGCCTAAAAAAGATGATACCTGGCATGGTGCCATGGTATGACCTCAGCAAAGCATGGTAATTTTTTGAGAAGGCTCGGCTAATGTCGTTGTACACGCTCTTCATAAACCGAACCATCACAAAAGGAAGTTTCGTGGTTTCGAGAGGGAAATCACCAAGTTTGAAGGGGAATCCAAACTTCCTTCATCGTTTGTCCTTGAGTTTTTTGCTATGATCAACATACACCCTATAATGTACCGTGTTCAAATTTGCCACTTTTCTGGGCTAATTTACTTTATTTGGGCCGTTATGTGCATTTTCTAGGCATTAATGCACATAATTCAATTTCGCACAATCGATCCATAAAAAGTGCACAAAAATGGTTTGGAAAATCATGCTTGTGGTGTTTACTAAATTTGCATGCCTTTTACGAGGAATGGGGAGAGATTTTAAGGACATGTGTCGCAAGAGTCAACCACAAACGTGCCGTTTATTGGTTTTTCAACTCTAGAAAATTGAAAAACATGCCTGAAAAAGATGAAGCCTGGCATGGTGCCATGGTATGACCTCAGCAAAGCATGGTAATTTTTTGAGAAGGTTCGGCTAATGTCGTTGTACACGCTCTTCATAAACCGAACCATCACAAAAGGAAGTTTTGTGGTTTCTAGAGGGAAATCACCAAGTTTGAAGGGGAATCCAAACTTCCTTCGTCGTTTGTCCTTCAGTTTTTTTCTATGATCAACATACACCCTATAATGCACCGTGTTCAAATTTGGCACTTTTCCAGGCTAATTTACTATATTTGGGTCGTTATCTGCATTTTCTAGGCATTAATGCACATAATTCAATTCGCACAAGCGGTCCATGAAAAGGTGCACAAAAATGGTTTGGAAAATCGTGCTTGTGGTGTTTACTAAATTTGCATGGCTTTTACGAGGAATGGGGAGAGGTTTCAAGGACATGTGTCGCAAGAGTCAACCACAAACATGTCGTTTATTGGTTTTTCAACTCTAGAAATTGAAAAACATGACTAAAAAGATAATACCTGGCATGGTGCCATGGTATGACCTCAGCAAAGCATGGTAATTTTTTGAGAAGGTTCGGCTAATGTCATTGTACACGCTCTTCATAAACCGAACCATCACAAAAGGAAGTTACGTGGTTTCGAGAGGGAAATCACCAGGTTTGAAGGGGGGATCCAAACTTCCTTCGTCGTTTATCCTTGAGTTTTTTTTCTACGATCAACATACACCCTATAATGCAACGTGTTCAAATTTGGCACTTTTCCGGGCTAATTTACTATATTTGGGTCGTTATGTGCATTTTCTAGGCATTAATGCACATAATTCAATTTCGCACAATCGGTCCATGAAAAAGTGCAAAAAAGGGTTTGGAAAATCATGCTTGTGGTATTTAGTAAATTTTCATGCCTTTTATGAGGAATGGGAAGAGATTCCAAGGACATGTGTGGCAAAAGTTAACCACAAATGTGTTGTTTATTGGTTTTTCAACTCTAGAAAATTGAAAAACATGCCTGAAAAATACGATACCTGGCATGGTGCCATGGTATGACCTTAGTATTCTGTGGTTAAAATGGCAAATTCTGGCACAAGTTGTAATGATAACTCCTTGAAAACGAGAGCATCTCACAAGAAGAATCACTATTTCCAAAACGATAAAAGGCAATTTGGACTTGAATTTACGGTGACTTCATCCTTTCGCGTCCAAACTATTTACACGGTGCGCAAGCACCATCAGCCGCTAGATTTGATTTTTTTTGTGCATTTCAGGACTCGTTTGATATATTTAAGCACTTAATAGCATTTACCTGGCATTTAGCGCATATAAGTCAAATCCCAGCTACAACTACACGGGTGTGATGGGAGGAATGTGGATTGCCGTTCGATCGCGGTGCACACGCGCGATCCGTGTGGCTGGGGTTCCGGCCAATCAGAATGCAACGCACAATAGGGTTAGCGCACACAGTTCTCATAGGCAATCAGATCTCGAGTGCTCTAAAAAACCACCGCACTATACGCGGTTGCCTGGCCATTCTATCCCAGAGCTCTCTCCAAGTGTCGCCGTCCATGCCACTGCGCCGCACACTAACTGGAAAGGAAGTGATGGCATCCCGCCGCGCCGAGTTCATCGCCGCCCGCGACCGTACACCTACGTGGGCAGACTTTGAAGCTTCCATGGCCGAATGGGCGGTGGATCAAGAGGAGGCCAAAGCCGCATAGAAGGAGCAGAAAAGGCAGAAAGCACTCAAGAAAAGAGAGTCCCGCCACCGCAAGAAAGAAGCGGCTGCGCGCGCTGCTGAGGAGAGCCGGACGGAGATTCAAGCACGGTGGGTTGCCGCCGACAAGGCCGGTAAGTAGTACGACGGCGTCTAGGTCTGACCAGCATGTGAGAAGTAGTTAGTGTGTGTGTGTGTGTGTGTGTGTGTGTGTGTCGCCCGTACCTTTGTTTAATTAATTATGAGCATCTACCAGTACTACTTACCACTTTTTAGAGCAAATTAGTGCCCGGTCAAAAAAAGTTGACTCAACCGAGTCATAGCGGTCCAACCCGGAGCCATCCCGGAGCTCCTTCCTCTCTCATCTCTGCACAACCGGGTCGGATACGAGCTCGCCGGAGCTGGTTTTCAGTCCCACCTCGCCGCGCGGGGCGGACGCAGACTGGCTTAAATAGTAGCGTCGGCGGGAGGCAGCAAGCATCTCTCTTGTTGCATAGGTCGATCAATTCTCGCTGTGTGAGCGAGGCAGGTTGACACTTGATTGCATTTCATAAACTTATGATTGTTCATCGAGTGTCAACTTTGCCTCGTTCATGTACATTGATATCCCTACTACAATGAAAGAGATTTTTAAATTTGCAGGCTCCGGCTCTAGATGCTGATAGATATTTTAATTTTTAGAAGACCACAAAACACACGGTTGCTATGGCGTACCGTGTGCATTAATGATCCATAAGTCAGTTAGAAAACATCGCACACGTGCCATCACGACCGCCTGTGACTGATTTAATCAACTACACGTGTACAATTTTTTGAATACGGGATCCGCCAATTTTCTCTTTTCTCGCACACGAGTATATTATACGCTTCGTCTGCATTGTGTGTTTTGCCCGTGTAAGTTTCGAGTTTCGCAGCGAAATTTTCAGTAGGCGCGGGATTTCAAAATTATCCCCCCACCCACCCCCATCCCCACCCATCACATTTCCACAGTATCTCCCCACCCTTCCCCCCTCCAGGCAGCTCAAACCGCCGCCGCCACAACCATAGCGTCAACCACATCTACGTTCTGCCCGAGCCTCATCGATCCAGTCAGGTAACCCACCGATCTCCATCACTGCCCCGGCCTGATTGCATAGATAGCACCTGCGAAACATCCTCATGCCTCCAAATCCCCACCCCTACTCCAGAGCATCACCGCGTAAGCATAACCACATATCACGCGGGAGGTCGAGGAGCTGATGGCGGTCGATGGCGCGGTGGCCGCTGTGCGTGTCGACCTGGAGGAACACCTCGCCTCCGCCGCTGCCGACTTGGTGCGGGCTCTGGCCCAGGTGAAGTGCCCCAGCAACTACCCCTCGGGATTTACCAAGTACGAATTGTCCAGTTCAATTTTACCAATACTAGTTGCAATGGCTATGTTTTTTACGGTTGATGTATTAAGCCTGTTGTAGTTAACACGCCTAACCCTTCTTAGCTATTTTCCCTACCTTTTTATAGACAACTGGGCCATTCTCTACTCTAGCAGCACTTGCCTTGCGATGTTTAACTCTGTCAATTTCAATTTCATCAGTACCAGTTTCAATGGCTATATTAGGTTGTCTATACTTAACACATGCCATGTTTATTTCAGTAATGTACACTGTCATGTTCAAGTATGAACTGCCCAGTTAAATTTCACCAATACCAGCTAGAAACTTACAATGCCTGACTTAGGTTGCTGTTGAGCCTGTTGTAGCAAACAGTTCTATCCATTTTTTAATTTATCCCTTTACTACCGTGCTACTCTTCACAATGAAGATATCACTAGAGATGCTGTCGTTTTATTACCATTTTCTATTTTTGGTGGATGTTAACCCTGTTGTAGTTAACATGCCTTTCCATGTACTTACACAGGGCCACAATGGGAGATGCTGTTGTTTACCGTCGAGGTTAGTTCCATCCCAATGTCTTATAGTATTTTACATCATTTGTGCAATTGTAGTTTAGCTTGTAGCATTTACTTGCTTCTTGTAGGTGCACATGTCAGTGGCACTGATCCACGCTTCAACCCGTAGGAACACCTCGCCTCCGCCGCCGACTTGGGGCAGGCTCTGGCCCAGATGAAGTGCCCCACCAACTACCCCTCGGTATTTACCAAGTAGGAACGGTCCAGTTCAATTTTACCAATACCAGTTGCAATGGTTATGTTTTGTATGGTTCATGTATTAAGCCTGTTGTAGTAAACACGCCTAACCATTCTTAGCTATTTTCCCTACCTTTTTATAGACAACTGGGCCATTCTCTGCTCTTGCAGCACTTGCCTTGCGATGTTTAACTGTCAATTTCAATTTCATCAGTACCAGTTTCAATGGCTATATTAGGTTGTCTGTACTTAACACATGCCTTGTTTATTTCTGTAATGTACACTGTCATGTTCAAGTATGAACTGTCCAGTTCAATTTCACCAATACTAGCTAGAAACTTACAATGCCTGACTTAGGTTGCTGTTAAGCCTGTTGTAGCAAACAGTTCTATCCATTTTTTTAATCTGTCCCTTTACTACCGTGCTACTTTCGCAATGGAGATATCACTAGAGATGCTGTCGTTTTATTACCATTTGCTATTTTTGGTGGATGCAGTTAACATGCCTTTCCATGTACTTACGCAAGGCCGCCATGGGCGATGCTGTTGTTTGCCGTCGAGGTTAGTTGCATCCCATGTCTTATAGTTTTTTACATCATTTGTGCAATTGAAGTTTAGCTTCTAACATTTACTGGTTGCTTGTAGGTACATACATTAGCGGTACTGATCCACGCTTTGACCCCTTTTGCGTATGGGGCAATGAGATATTCATGCACAAGCATCAAGTGAGGAAACTAAGAAAGATTGTTAGGCGGAAGAGATGGGTGATGGGAATTAAACTCTTTATTTACACTTTATCCAAGACAACAGTGAACTTTAGGATGGTAAGTAATATGTTGTCTTTTCCCCCTTCCCACAACGAGTTACTCTATTAGACATGAATTTCTGAAAGTTTTTCTCTTTTCAGTGGTTTCTGAAGCAATTTACTTATGATTACCTAGCAAACTACATGACTGGAGTGGAGGCAACTAAGGTTAAAGTATATAATTCATACTACCATGATAATGGTCTAGAAGTCTTCCTGAAGGCGGTGAAGGATGGGAGGGCGATCGTCCAAGGGGTTGGACAAAAGTTGTGCGCGCCTTTGGCATGGAGGAGGGCACATTATGGGCATTCCTCTTCTTCAACACTATCGACAGCCGAAATGATTTACACTTCTCTCTTCACCTGTACCGCCTCTAAATATTGTGGTTCATCATAGTTAAGCTACTGCCTAATTCTGTAATTACTGAACACATTGTGCTGAGATTTTGATTTATGGATTGGTTGTTGAACCATTGTGATGAGAATATGAGATATTTAAATTCCACACTATTCAAATTTGAAATTTTCCAATTCAAATAATAAATTACAGGAAAAATAAAATTAAACAGCAGGGATTAAAACACCGTACACACGGTTAGAAAGAAAACAGCGTGTGCGATGGTAAAATAAAGAACACACGGTTCTTTCACAGAAAACGTATGCGATACTCAGCGGTCGAACGCACGGTTTATTCTCATACACGTGTGGGATTGCCATAAGTATCACACACGTTTCCCAACGATCTGCGTGTGCGATTCTTGGTCATACCACAAACGTTTCAAACCTGTATGCGTGTGCAATATCGGATAAAAAGAAGACAATTCACATTTGGAGACCGTGTGTGATAGGTATACCTATCGCACAAAATTATGAAAATGGACACGTTGGCGATAGTAGAGAAACTGCACACATTTTATATTTTTGAACTGTGTGTGATAGTGTACGCATCGCAAACAGGCCGGTAGAAATAAATGTTTGTGATATCCACCTTTTGCACATGTGGATATCTGCAAAATCGTTTCGGATGTCTCACGGATCACAAACGTAGTGCCCGTCTCTAACGTGTGGGATAGTCCGTGACTTCACATACGATTACTTTACAAAAATCATCAGCAGCGGGTCGGCCTATCGCAGACGTTTTCTGGGTCGTGTGGGATAGACCCCCTATTGCACACACAGGCAAGGCGATGGTTTAAAACTCTATCGCGGAAAGGGGGTAAAAACCGTTTGTATAGCACGTAACGGTACCAGTGCAAGGTTTATAAGAGAGGAACGATGTTCCTTTGCTCTTGATATGTAGTCTAGTTCTGTGCTGGACTTGCCCACACAATGTTACAATTGCCTGTTTGTCTGATCTCAGTTGTTTTCTGATATGAATGATGTCATACTATGCTCATTGTATTATAAACTTTGTCTCTTTATCGTTAGCTGTCAATACAATGTGAAGAAATAGACAATACATTAGCCATGGTACATGGTCATATGTTTGGAACCTAGTTTTATTATATACATTGCAGTAAAATACAACTAATATTTTACACGGGTTCACCAAAATAAGTTCTGTATATAGACCAAAGCTATTCTGTTTGGTTTTGCTGCCTCATTAATAACTTTTGTTCTAGTACTACTAATGTACAGACTCAACTTTTCAGCAAGCTATGGAACAAATGGTGGAACCGCCACAACCTCCTGAAGGTGACGAGGCAACCATAACCACAATGTCACCTCTTGCTGTAGTGGGTCAGTATCTCTCCACTAATAGTGCCAAAAGCACCTTACTGCGTAACACTAGGTTGGTTGTTAAGGCAACCTCGTCCAAACTGCCTCATGAACAAGATCTGCAAGCTCGACAGAATGATATATGTGCGTTGCAGACACAAGTCCAATCCCTAATAGAGACCCTTTGTGAAACAAGAACATCCATTGTTCGATGTCGTCAAGATATGCATGGTTTTGAAACCAGACTATCAGACATTTGCTATGTTGTTCAGGAGCATAGGAGAAATGACGGTGAAGGTTATGGTGCTCCATCATACACTATAGCATGAAAACATACCAGTCAGGTCAAATCATCTGAGCTTCTGAACTTCTGATGGTGCATTTACTTTTATGCCAACCCTCCTTTTGTTATATGGCTGTAATTTTTTTTGTTGCGATACAACATTTGTTCTTAACGGGTAGCGACCGGCTGAAGAAAACAGCAAGCCATTTTTGTATAGTGTAGGGTGTTCCCTATATTTGCACGGGTGGCTGATACGTCTCCAACGTATCTATAATTTATGATGTATTCATGCCATGTTTACAACAATTTTATATGGTTTTGGTGCACTTTTATATGATTTGAATGAAACTAACCCGGACTGACGCTGTTTTCAGCAGAACTACCATGGTGTTATTTTTTGTCCAGAAATAAAAGTTCTCGAATTGGGCTGAAAATTTACGGTGATTTTTTATGGACAAGAAGAGACCCCCGAAGCATGAGAGGTGGACCAGACGAAGTCCAGGGGGGCCACAAGCTCAGGGGGCGCCCCCCCTAGGGCGTGGCGACTGAGCTCGTGGGTCCCTCGGGACTCCCCCTGACATGAAACCAATCCAAAAAATTCTTATAAATAGGGAAACCCCCAAAAACAAAACCTAGAACTCCCACGCCGCCGCCGCAAGCCTCTATTTCGAAGCGATCTCATCTGGAGCCCTATTCCGACACCCTGCCAGAGGGGGAAATCATCACCGGAGGCCATCTTCATCATCCCGGCGGCCACCATGACGTGGAGGGAGTAGTTCACCCTCGGGGCTGAGGGTATGTACCAGTAGCTATGTGTTTGATCTCTCTCTCTTGTGTTCTTGATTTGGCACGATCTTTTTGTGGTGAATTGAGTCTTTCCCTTTGAGGTTTCATTGTTATCAGATTCAATATTTTGGATTTGAGAACACTTAATGTATGTCTTGCATGTGGATACCCGCGGTGACAATGGGGTATTCTATTGAGTCACTTGATGTATGTTTTGGTAATCAACTTGCGGATTCCCAAGGTGACATTGGGGTAATCTAGGCATAGGGGTTGATGCACGTTTTCGTCCTACTTTCTCCGATAGAAACTTTGGGGTACTCTTTGAAGTTCTTTGTGTTGGATTGAATATTATGAATCTAAAATTGCTTGATGCATATCGAATAATTGACTCACAGATACTTGTGGTGACATTGGAGTATCTAGGTGACATTAGAGTTAATTGATGCGTATCATATGATGTTATTTTAGTACGAACTCTAGGGCTATTTGTGACACTTATAGGGATGGCTCAATAGATTAATCGGAAAGGATAACTTTGAGGTGGTTTTGCTACCTACAACAATTTCTTCTTATGTTCTCTGTTTGCTAGGAACATTGGAGTGATTCTTTGTTTCACGTTGAGGGATTGTTATATGATTCAATTATGTTAGCATTGTTGAGAGATTGCAGTAGTGAAAGTATGAACCCTAGGCCTTGTTTCCAAGCATTGCAATACCGTTTGTGCTCACTTTTATCACTTGCTACCTTGCTGTTTTTATTATTTCAGAGTACAAAAACCTATATCTACTACCCATACTACACTTGTATCACCATCTTTTCGCCGAACTAGTGCACCTATACAATTTACCATTGTATTGGATGTGTTGGGGACATAAGAGATTGTTTGTATTTGATTACAGGGTTGTTTGAGAGAGAACATCTTCATCCTACACCTCCCATGAATTGATAAACCTTAGGTCATCCACTAGAGGGAAATTTGCTGTTGTCCTACAAAACTCTGCGCTTGGAGGCCCAACAGAGTCTACAAGAAATAAAGTTGCGTAGTAGACATCAAGCTCTTTTCTGGCGCATTTGCCGGGGAGGTGAGTACTTGAAGGTATATCTTTAGATCTTGCAATTGAATCTTTTAGTTTCTTGTTTTATCACTAGTTTGGTTTATAAAAGAAAACTACAAAAAAAATGGAATTGAAGTTGCATCAAATGCTTTACCTTTATGATGTCTTTATTGAAAATGATGGATCGGAAATTTGTGCCAAAGTATTGGAAGAAGAATTCAACAAAATGTTTGGTAAAATATTTTTGAATGATAAGCATGATTGCAATGTTGTTAGTATGCTTTCTATGAATGTCCATAATACTAATGATGATTGTACTAGTCATGATAAAAAGGTTTCTTACAATCATGTCAATTTTTGTGGAGTGCATAAACTTTGTGAAGACATGCCTTATAGGGATGATAGATTTTGTAAAAAGCATAAACATGATAAAACCAATCGGTGGCTTAAAGTGATAGATGAATTTGCTACAAAATTATGCTCTCTTCATCCCATTACTTGTGAACTTTGCAATACGGTTGGTCATCTTAATTTTCAATGCATACTTTTTCATGACCGAATCATGGCCAAATATTATAATAACTTGATCACCCTTGAACTTTATAATGAACTTTGTTTATTTTTGGGGTGTGAAGAATTGACACATAAAAATAGTTGGTTTGAAGTATTCATTCTCACAGACAACATTGAAACTAATCTACATGAAATCTATATGTTTTGTGTGGTAAATTGCAATGAGAATGCTTATATAGCCAACTATAGAAAGACGGGAAAACCAATAGAATATAAAAGGAATACTAATGGAAGGGTAAGGATTTCCCCTTTCCCTCCTATTTTCTCTCATGATGAAATAGGTGACGAGGAGGAGCTTCCTATCCAACCAATCTCTTCAATAAGAAGCTCAGAAAAATTAAATAAACCCACACGTAATGTGGTGAAGAAGAAAAGAAGGAAAAGTAGAGGTAAAGAGGTATCTCTCCCAAATAATGTTGCTCCTATTATTGTTGTGCCTCATGAGAATGAATCAAAAATAATTGTGGAAGATGATACACTTGATGATGAATTTGTTTTGCCAATTACTTGTTATGATGATTATGATTGGGAAGATAATGATACTTCTTATAATCTTGAAAATCTTTTTGGCACCAACTTGGGAAATTATGATGATAATAATTGTTATACTATTGGTGCTATTCATACTATTGATGATAAGAGTGATTATGCTAATGATATGCAAACCCACAAGCTTGGGGGTGCCATGTTTGATGAGAATGATATGTTTGAGAATTTATTTGCTGAAAATAATGTTTATCCTAAGCTTGGGGATGCTATGCTTAATTAAGATGATATTTTTAGTCCCCCTACTTTTAATGATCAAATTTGTTATGATGATTGCATGCCTCCTATTTATGATGATTGCAATAATTATGAAAGTGGGTTTGGAAGAGTGTTAACTTTAGGTAATAATTATCCCACTATTTTGGAGGGTGTTGAATCTTATAATAATAATAATAATAATAATGGATTTGGAGAGGTCATGACTTTATTTAATGTTGAATCCACTACTTTGGAAGAGGTTTCAATTGATTATGATGAGAATAAAGTTACTACTTATGATGATTATTGTGATGATACTTATGTGATAAAAAGTAGTGATAATTATTCTCATAAAACTTGTCATAATTATGAATACTCTTTTACTGAACATTACTCTTTTAATGTGGAAACAATTTATAGTATTCGAATTTCGTATGATACTCCCATTATTATGAATGAGAAGAACATTGCTTATGAGAAGAGTAATAAAATTCTATGCTTGTGGATCATGAAAAGAATGCTTTATATGATAGTTATATTGTTGAATTCATTCATGATGCTACTGAAAATTATTATGAGAGAGGAACATATGCTTATAGATATCTCAATAATATTAAGTTTCCTCTCTATGTGTTGAAAGTTTAGAGGTTATACTTGTTTTGCCTTCCTATGCTAGTTGATTCTTGCTCCCATAAATTGTTTGCTCACAAAATCCCTATGCATAGGAAGTGCGTTAGGCTTAAATGTGCTTGCCATATGTTTCATGATGCTCCCATTGTGTTTCAATTCTTATTTCTATGTGAGCATCATTAAAATCATCATGCCTAGCTAAAAAGGCATTAAAGAGATGCGCTTGTTGGGAGACAACCCAATATTTATACCTACTATTTTTTGTGTGTCCACATGATTAAGCTACTGTAGTAATCATGTTTTATTTCAATAAAGTGCCAAGTAAAGCATTTGGGATAGTGTGGATACTTGTTTATTTGATTCTGTGCAAAAACAGAAAATTTAGCATCCAGTGCACGATTTTACATTCTGTACTGTAGCGTGAGAAAATTCTGAACTTTCCACACAGTAATGCTATACAAATTTTTTACGTTCTCCTAATGTTTCATAATTTTTGGAAGTACAAAAGTATGATTTTTAATTCGCTCACTACATGTTGTTCTATTTTTGACAGATTCTGTTTTTATTGCATAGTTTGCTTGTTTTACTGTTTCCATAGCTTATATTATGATATATAATTTGTGGAAATGATAGAATACAGTAGGTATTATGTAAGAACAATTATTAATCTTCTATTGATAGTGCCTAAGTGGATGATTTATTTTTATCATACTAACCTATCTCACGAGTTCCGTTAAGTTTTGTGTGATTGAAGTTTTCAAGTTTTGGGTGAGATGATGATGGAAGAAGAATAAGGAGTGGCAAGAACCTAAGCTTGGGGATGCCCAAGGCATCCCAAGGTAATATTCAAGGAAGACTCAAGAGTCTAACCTTGGGAATGCCCCGGATGGAATCCCCTCTTTCATTTTCAACATTATCGGTAACCTCACTTGGAGCTATATTTTTATTCGTCACATAATATGAGTTTTGCTTGGAGCATCATTTTATTTTATTTGTATTTTCTTGCTGTTATCAATAATCATGTTTTGTATCTTTTATTTCAATAAAATGTCAAGTATAGCCTTTACCATGCTCAGTATGCAAGTTTATGAGTTGCTGTTTGAAAACAGAAAGTTTTCCGTTATGTCCAGAATATTACTGAATTTTCAGAACATGATAAAAATATGAAATTTTTACACAGTAAGCATGCATGAGTTCTCTATCACGTGGTTATTTTTCAAAAAAATTGGAGTTATGGAAGTATGAATTTTTATTTCTCCTTTACAGACTGTTCTGTTTAGACAGATTGCGGTTATAGTTGCATTGTTTGCATATGTTTGCTTGTTTAATGTTTCTATTTGGTGATGGGAGTATTAAATATGCAGAGACATTTAGTATGCAATGTTTAATTATAATTTTTGTAATTTTCTATAGTAGAGAATGTTAAGGTTTTGAATTGATTTGTACTAACTTATCTCACGAGTTCTTGTTGAGTTTTGTGTGGATGAAGTTTTTAAGATTTAAGAGAAGCCGTGATATGAGAGGAGTTAAGGAGACACAAGAGCTCAAGCTTGGGGATTACCAAGGCATCCCAAGTTAATATTCCAAGAAGTCTCAAGCATCTAAGCTTGGGATGCCCCGGTAGGCATCCCACCTTTCTTCATCAATAATTATCGGTTAGTCTCGGTTGAGCCTAAGTTTTTATTTGTTCACATGATATGTGCTATCCTTGGAGTGACCTTTTATTTTTGTTGTGCTGTTTTAATAAAATTATCAGATCTGAAATCTTTATTTGGAGAGAGTCCTCACATAACTACTTAATTGTTTAACTACTCATTGATCTTCACTTATATTATTTGGAGTAGTTTGTCATTTACTCTTGTTCTTCACTTATATCCTAAGAGTACGTTGTTGAATGGATCCAATATCATAAAGTTGAAATTATATGTGCTTAATATGCTTGTCTCATGCTTAGTAGTAGTTACACATTGGGTTTGGAAAGTAAAATCTATTGAAATTTGACAATCACAATATTGGTCATACAAGCAATTCATGAATGATTAGTATATGGAAGAGAAATTTCACATACAAATATATTATCTTGGACATCTTTTATGATTGTGAATACCCATTAATTATTTTCAAACTTGATCAAATTACTTGAAGTTGGACAAGGAAGACAACGTAATGAGTTATGTTTGGGTATATTTGCATAGAAGTTATATTGTTATGGATCCTCCAACATGTGGTGCTTGTTTATAATCTTTGCTAGCCAAAATTTCTGTACTAAGCGGGAATACTGCTTGTGCATCCAAAATCCTTGAGCCAAGTTTCTTCCATGAGTGTCCACCATATCTACCTATATGCGGTATTACACTGCCGTTCCAAGTAAATTTGCATGTGCCATCTCTAAAATCTTCAAATAAACATCTGTTTTGTGTGCCCGTACCGCTCATGGAGCGACGAGGAGGTCAATATCTTCCATGTTAAGCGGGTTATTCTCATGATGGGTGTTTATTCACTTGTCCTTGCATGAGAGAGGTTGGTAATTGGGATGCCCAGTCCCATTAAACAAAAAATAAATAAAGAAAGATATAATAAAACAAACTCCCCCTGGAAAGTTGATTGTTTGGAGGGCACCCGTGAATTCAGCTAGCCATGGCTTGTGTTTGTATGGTTGAGGGGGAGTAAACTTTTCATTTCTGCATGGGAACCGCCAATAATGTGTTTAGCATGGGAGATATTGAAATCCTTTGTCATAACGTTGACAGGAAAAAGACACCTCTCAAATGAAATTATCTCTGTTTTAAGCAATGAGCTCTGGCACATTAGCAAATCCCTGCTTCCCTCTGCGCAGGGCATATCTTTTACTTTTTCTGTCAATTTTATTTTTGTTGAGTCAACTTCTTATTCCAACCTCAATTATTCTCTACTTTGCAAGCATCATGTGGTGGGGAAAGATCCAGACACATAAATCCATTCAAATATATTTGGTCATGAATTATTATTGTTGAAAAATATCTCTATGATAAATGAGTTAGGAGGCGAAACATGAAGCCTCTATCTTCCTCTGTGTTTGATGGATACTATTTGTTCTAAAAATATGCTTTGAGTACTAGCAATCATAGAAGACTATATGATAATTGAGTATGTGGAGCTCTTACTTAGACTTTCTTGAGAATAAGATGCATTGAAATTGTTTGGTGACTAAGAACATAAATTGTTAAGTTTCAAGAGAATGCATTGTTTGAACCATAACATGAGAATTGATTGCTACTTTATCATGATGACTTTTATAAGAAAAAGTTGTTGTTTATGATGATAGGAAAAGTGATTGAAATTATCATTGATCAAACTTATGCACTATGCTAGCATTCACACTTCATAAATTATTTCTTTTATCATTTACCTACTCAAGGATGAGCAGGAATTAAGCTTGGGGATGCTGATACGTCTCCAACATATATATAATTTATGAAGTATTCATGCCATGTTTAGAACAATTTTATATGGTTTTGGTGCACTTTTATATGATTTGAATGAAACTAACCCGGACTGACGCTGTTTACAGCAGAACTACCATGGTGTTATTTTTTGTGCATAAATAAAAGTTCTTGGATTGGGTTAAAAATTTATGGTGATTTTTTATGGACAAGAAGAGACCCCCAAAGCTTGAGAGGTGGACCAGACGAAGTCCAGGGGGGCACGAGCTCAGGGCGCCCCCCTAGGGCGTGGCAACTGAGCTCGTGGGTCCCTCGGGACTCCCCCTGGCGTGAAACCAATGCGGAAAAATCTTATAAATAGGGAAACCCCCAGAAAGAAACCTAGAACTCCCACGCCGCCACTGCAAGCCTTTGTTCCGAAGCGATCTCATCTAGAGCCCTGTTCTGGCACCCTTCCGGAGGGGGAAATCATCACCGGAGTGTAGGGTCGAGAAGATAGGTCTAGAGGGGGGTGAATAGACTCTTAACCAACCAAAGGTGCAGTTTTTAGTTTTCTTGGAATTTAGGCAGATTTTGGCACTTGTTAAGATATCACCAAGACTTCCTACACAAGCATATCTAGAGATAGAGCAGCGGAAATAGTAAAGCATGCAATTGTGCGGAAAGTAATGGGGTAGAGAAAAGAAGATCAAACGCAATGAAGACACGGTGGTTTTTGGCGTGGTTCCGATAGGTGGTGCTATCGTACATCCACGTTGATGGAGACTTCAACCCACGAAGGGTAACGGTTGCGTGAGTCCACGGAGGGCTCCACCCACGAAGGGTCCATGAAGAAGCAACCTTGCCTATTCCACCATGGCTTCCGTCCACGAAGGACTAGCCTCACTCGGGGTAGATCTTCACGAAGTAGGCGATCTTCTTGCCCTTACAAACTCCTTGGTTCAACTCCACATGATCTTGGAGGCTCGCAAGTGACACCTAACCAATCTTGGAGACACCACTCTCCAAAAGGTAACAAATGGTGTGTTGATGATGAACTCCTTGCTCTTGTGCTTCAAATGATAGTCTCCTCAACACTCAATCTCTCTCTCACAGATTTGGCATGGGTAGGAGAAGGATTGGAGTGGAAAGCAACTTGAGGAGGCTAGAAATCAAGGTTCAAATGGTTGGATTGGAATCTCTTGATCTCAACACATGAGTAGGTGGTTCTCTCTCAGAAAATGTATGGTGGAAGTGTAGGCACGTACTGATGGCTCTCTTAGAGAGTAAGTGGGGGTGGAGGGGTATAAATAGCCTTCACCAAAATTCAACCGTTACACACTTTTTGACCCAACTCGGTGAGACCGAACATAAACTTGGTGAGACCGACTAGTGTAAAAAGTGTGAACTTTAGGCTTTTCGGTGGGACCGAAGTGGAACAACTCGGTGAGACCGAAGTGCAATGGCTAGGGCAGAGCGCAGTTTCGGAAATTTCGATTATTTCAACTCAGTGATTCCAAAGTGAAATAATGGCATTACAGAAACTTGTCAAAGCCATCTCGGTGGGACCGAGATCCTTTTCAATGAAACCGAATTGCTAGGGTTTGGTAGTGGCAATATGAGTGATGGTCTCGGTGAGTCCGGATGAAGTAGTTTTGGTGGGACCGAGATAGGAATTTAGGGTTTGGACAGATGTGATTGTGGGAGAATGACTGAGGGCTTTTGGAGCAATACTACTAAGCACTTTGAGCAACAACCTCATCATTAACACCTCATCCCCTTTTAATAGTATTGGCTTTCCTAAGTGACTCAATGTGATCTTGGATCACTAAAATGAAAATGAAGAGTCTTGTAGATGCCAAACTTGCCCTTGACATTTTGAAGGGTTCCACATCTTCTTGTCCTTGCCATGCCAATGTTGAACTTGTCTGAAATACACTAGATAAAAGCATTAGTCCAACAGCATGTATGTTGACATTGATTACCAAAACCACCAAGGGAGCAAATGTGATTTCAATCTCCCCCTTTTTGGTAATTGATGACAACATACATCGAAGCTTCAGATGAAGATGTAACAGAAAATTGTATGAAAGCTTTGAAGAAGACATGTAACATGTATGACTCCCCCTATAGATGTGCTACAAGTAGATGATGATAGCTAATGAAAAGTAGAAGCACAAAGTAAGGGAAATGCACATGTAACATGTATCTTGGCTATATGCATCAGAGCAGCAAAACTGAAGTTGAAGTACTCTCATGTCCATGACTGGTCTCTTGCAAACAATATGTGCAAAAGCAAGAAGTCATCATGCACATGAGTATGATGCACATACTTACCTCGAAGTTCTTGATCATATACCTGAAGAAATACACTTGAGAAAACAGGGTTAGATAACACAATATAATTTCTTCAAGAAAAGACACAAGATCAACAAGAAAACCAAGATTGGGATGACATCTAGAAGAGACTATCACTAAGTGAATACTTCTGTGAAGAAGCAGACATGTCCCCAAAAGAAAGAACAAATAGAATCAGTTGACTCCCCTAAAAGAACTTCCTCTCCCCCTGAATCTAGCATTGGATATTGGGAGTAGGTAGGGTGAGAAAACTAGAGCAAACAGAAAACAAATCATGTTTCTCCCCTCTTAGAAACATGTAGCATTCTCTCCTCTTATAAAATGCATCACTCTCCCTTAGGGTATACCTTTTTATATGGAAGAGATTATGGTGATAAGCTTTGATGTGCATCTCTCTCTCCCCCTTTGACATCAATTTCCAAGAAGGGATAGTTTCGTGGTTATTGGTCAAGTGGGTGTGGTCCTTGAGAAACACAACTAGCCATGATGTAGTTCCAGATGCAAGCAGAGGGAAAGAATCATTGAGTGGAGCTGGAGCAGGAAACACAGGAAATGTTTGACTTAAAGTTCCTTTGATCAATAAAGTCGGTAGCTCCGAGTTGGAACAATTCGGTGTGACCGAGTTTAGTGCTGATGGAAGATTTTGTCAACTCAGCTCACTAGGCAAAGAATCTCTTACAAAGATTTGCAATGAATTTGCTAAGAAACTAGCTAAAAAAAGAACACAGAAAAGAAGGAAACAAAGATACATCTAGATGAAGTTTTTTTTTTGAAAAAGAAACACTCAAAAGACACAAGAGAAACACTAGAAAACTCCATCTAGAGGGGTCGGCGACTAGGTCACCTATGTTAGAGTATATTGACTTAGGAGTCAAGTGAGAACACTTGATCATAGGTCATACTCATCGTTAAGCTCAAAATGGGGTTGCCATTTTTCGTTTAAGCATTTCAATGTATTCACATCTTGTTGAGTTACTTTAACTCATGACTTTGAGTCAAGTTTCCTTAAGATGTGAGAACTTACATTGGAGTTTTTGGTGGTGATGTCCATCATGTAGTTGAACTTGAAGTGGATGCTCATGAAGTGAAGTTGGGAGCAATCCTATCATTTGTAGTTCATCCTCCTACATGGGTTAGATTTGAAAGGAACAACATATGTATCCAAAATGACAAGAATGAAGTGTAGAATCAAATGTTATCAAAGGATATGTTTGACTTGTCTTGTTCCTTGGTACACCAAAGATTTAGATACTTGGTCCAATTTTCTTGCTCAAGATAGGAGTTTGTGAGCAACCTTATGGAATGATATTCATCCAAGTACCTACAAGAGGTTAGATACAATACAAGGGAGCAAAGTGTCCAAGATATGATATAAGCATAGAAGTATCAAGGATTAGTCAAGAATGCTCATGCCCTTGCATGCAACCAAGTGAGTTTCTAGTTCATGTTTGAAGCATCAATGATATTCAACTCACTCCTCAAGTGACAAAATACCTTCTCATCAAGAGGTTTAGTGAAGATATCCGCCAATTGCTTGTCGGTACAAACATGCTTGAGGTCAATGTCACCTTTAGCAACATGATCTCGAATGAAATGGTGACGAACCTCAATATGCTTAGTTCGAGAATGTTGCACGGGGTTGTGTGCAATCTTAATAGCACTCTCATTGTCATATAGTAATGGAACATGTCTCACATGCACACCATAGTCTTTAAGAGTTTGTGTCATCCATAGTAATTGAGCACAACATGATCCCGCAACAATGTATTCCGCTTCGGTAGTAGATAGAGATACCGAGTTTTGTTTCTTGGAGGACCAAGAGACAAGTGATCTACCAAGAAATTGACATGTACCAGAAGTGGATTTTCTATCAACCTTGTCTCCGGCATAGTCCGAATCGGAATAGCCAACAAGATCAAAAGAAGATCCTTTGGGATACCAAATGCCAAAGTTTGGTGTATGTAACAAGTATCTCACAATTCTTTTCACGGCCTTAAGGTGACACTCTTTTGGTGCCGCTTGGTATCATGCACACATGCACACACTTAGCATAATGTTGGGACGGGAGGCACATAGATATAGCAATGGACCAAGCATAGACCGATAAACCTTTTGATCAACCAGTTTGCCATCCTTAGTCAAGTCAAGATGTCCACTCGTGGGCATGGGAGTTTTCATACCTTTACTCTCTTGAATGTTGAACTTCTTGAATAAGTCTTTGGTATACTTTGTTTGAGAAACAAAGGTACCCTCCTTAGTTTGCTTGATTTGCAAACCAAGAAAGAATTTGAGTTCACACATCATAGACATCTCATACTTCTCCGACATCAACCTTCCAAACTTTTCACTAAAAGAGGGATTAGTAGATCCAAAGATAATGTCATCAACATATATTTGGCATACAAATAATTCTCCATTAACCCTCTTAGTGAACAATGTTGAATCAATTTTCCCAATTTCGAAACCCTTTTCAAGAAGAAACTTTGTCAAGCATTTGTACCAAGCTCTCGGGGCTTGTTTGAGACCATAAAGAGATTTACGAAGTTTATAAACGTGGTTAGGTTTCTTGGAATAAACAAAGCCGGGAGGTTGTTTAACATAGACTTCCTCCTCAATTTTGCCGTTTAGGAAAATACTTTTAATATCCATTTGGTAAAGAGTGATACTATGGTGATTGGCATAAGCAAGTAAGATGCGAATGGACTCAAGTCTAGCAACGGGGGCATAGGTCTCACCATAGTCCATACCTTCGACTTGAGTGTAACCTTGTGCTACGAGACGAGCCTTGTTGCGTATAACTTGTCCATCTTCATCTTGCTTGTTTCGAAACACCCATTTGGTTCCAATGATGTTTTGCTCATCCTTGGGCTTCTCAACCAACGTCCAAACTTGATTCCTCTTGAAGTTGTGTAGCTCCTCATGCATTGCATTTACCCATCGGGGTCCTCGAGAGCTTCTTCTACCGTCAAAGGTTCAACACTAGAGATGAATGAGTAATGCTCACAAAAGTTAGCTAAACGAGATTTAGAGAGAGTGATTCTCCCAGATTTGATGTCGCCAAGAATTTGTTCGACGGGATGATTCTTGTTAATTCTTGCTCTAACTCAAGGTAGCTTTTGCTTGGGTTGTGGTGAGGCTTCCTCATCATCATCATCATCATCATCATTGTCTTCCTCATCATTGTTGTTGTCGTTGTTCGCTTGAGGTGGTGAAGAAGGAAGTTGAGGTCGATCATCTTGTTGCACTTCCTCATTCCCTTCGTCTTGACGTGTTCCACTTGTGAATGCCTCCATATGAACTTGCGGTTCACCTTGATGTGAAGTTGGGGCTTCCACTTGAATGGACAAAGTACTCTCCTTCACCTCCAAGGGACGAATCTTGCCAATAGACAAGTCTTGGATTGCTTCCAATGGTTCTTGATCTCCTACATCAATTGGCAATTGCTCGACTTGTGAGCCGTTAGTCTCATCAAACTTCACATCTACCGTCTCTTCAACTTTTCGAGTAAAGTTGTTGTAGACACGGTAAGTGTGAGAGTTCGATCTGTGACCAAGTAGAAAACCTTCATGAGATTTAGGAGCAAATTTTGAATGACGATGCTTATCAAGAATATAACATTTTGAGCCAAATACTCGAAAGTATCCAACTTGTGGCTTGTTACCGGTGAGTAGTTCATACGCCGTTTTTCCAAGAAGCTTGTGAAGATAAAGTCGATTTGTAGCATGACAAGCCGTCTCAACCGCTTTTTCCCAAAAGTGTTTTGGCGTCTTGTATTCATCTAGCATTTCCTTGCCATTTCAATAAGAGTCCGGTTCTTCCTCTCAACAACTCCATTTTGTTGAGGTGCGTACGTAGCCGAGAACTCATGTGATATGCCTACTTCGTCAAGAAAGGTACCCACATTGGCGTTCTTGAACTCCGTTCCATTGTCACTCCGAACCTTCTTGATCTTCACTTCAAATTGATTTTGGGCCTTCCTAGCGAAGTTTTTGAAGATCTTTTGTACCTGCGATTTCTCATCGAGAAAGAACACCCACGTAAATCTAGAAAAATCATCAACAATGACCAAACTGAAAGAGTTACCACCAAGACTTTTATAGGCATTGGGACCGAAGAGATCCGTGTGTAGTAGTTCAAGTGGTCTTCTTGTGCTCATGATGTTCTTCACGGGATGACTTCCTCCAACTTGTTTTCCTGCTTGGCAAGCACTACAAAGTCTATCCTTGTCAAAGATAACATCTTTCACACCAAGAATATGATCACCCTTAACAAGTTTATCAAGATTACGCATGCCAACATGTCCAAGCCTTCTATGCCATAACCAACCTTTAGAAGATTTAGCAAGTAAACATGTACGAGGTAGGGCTCTCTTAGTGAAATCAACAATGTATAGATCACCTCTACGAATGCCGGTAAAGACCATATTATGATTATCTTGACGAAACACTTGGCAATCTACTTCGGTAAATAGAACATTGAAACCAAAGTCGGCAAGTCTAGATACGAAAAGAAGATTGTAACCAAGAGATTCAACAAGCATGACATTTTGAATGGAGCTATCATTGGATATGGCCACCTTACCAAGGCCAAGTACCTTACCCTTGGAGTTGTCTCCAAAAGTCACATACTTGCATGGACCATCATTTTTTGCAAGCTCACGAAACATGTCTCTATCTCCGGTCATGTGATCGGTACATCCACTATCGAGAATCCACTCTTTTCCTCCAGCCATATAATCTCGAAGATTTGCCATGAGACTAAGATTCCTCATAGTCTTCTCATATTCGATATCAAATTCCTCATCCTCATCATAATAGACATGCTTAACATCATCATCATCAACATGTATGTGATCATCACCTAGGGCAATGGATTCATTAGTTTCATGATCATGACAATGTTCAAGTTTATGAATTCTAATGGCTTCCGTGATAATGTTACTAATAGTTCTAACATCTCCTTTAGCACGCATAAGATCACGAAGCTCAAATAGGCAATCGTCAAAGTTAGGATCACTAGGCTTCATCTTGTGAAAAGCAATAGTCTTATGAAGAATCTCATCAAGATTCTTTAAAGAGTAGTTGGGATATCGCCTTTCCAAGTCACTCCATAGAGTATAGGCGCACTCAAAGTTTTGCATACAACCAAGCACAATTTTAGGTAATCCTCTAATGATAAGATTGATGGTTCTAAGATTACGAAGCATGTTAATTTCCTCTTCATGAGTGGGATGCAAGGGGTCAATGGGAGGCACATAAGGACTATGAATGTACTTGCTCAAGTTAAATTCATCAAAGATATCAAGCATCTCATCCTTCCAAAAGTAATAATACTCCCCATTGAGAATAGGCACTCTACGTCTAAGACTCCCCAAAGTACACACATCCATCTTCCTCCAATGGTGATTAAACCAAAGCAATGGAGACCAATGCTCTGATACCAATTGTAGGGTCGAGAAGATAGGTCTAGAGGGGGGTGAATAGACTCTTAACCAACCAAAGGTGTAGTTTTTAGTTTTCTTAGAATTTAGGCAGATTTTGGCACTAGTTAAGATATCACCAAGACTTCCTACACAAGCATATCTAGAGATAGAGCAGCGAAAATAGTAAAGCATGCAATTGTGCGGAAAGTAATTGGGTAGAGAAAAGAAGATCAAACGCTATGAAGACACAGTGGTTTTTGGCGTGGTTCCGATAGGTGGTGCTATCGTACGTCCACGTTGATGGAGACTTCAACCCACGAAGGGTAACGGTTGCACGAGTCCACGGAGGGCTCCACCCACGAAGGGTCCATGAAGAAGCAACCTTGCCTATTCCACCATGGCTTCCGTCCACGAAGGACTAGCCTCACTCGGGGTAGATCTTCACGAAGTAGGCGATCTCCTTGCCCTTACAAACTCCTTGGTTTAACTCCACATGATCTTGGAGGCTCCCAAGTGACACCTTACCAATCTAGGAGACACCACTCTCTAAAAGGTAACAAATGGTGTGTTGATGATGAACTCCTTACTCTTGTGCTTCAAATGATAGTCTCCTCAACACTCAATCTCTCTCACACAGATTTGGCATGGGTAGGAGAAGGATTGGAGTGGAAAGCAACTTGAGGAGGCTAGAAATCAAGGTTCAAATGGTTGGATTGGAATCTCTTGATCTTAACACATGAGTAGGTGGTTCTCTCTTAGAAAATGTATGGTGGAAGTGTAGGCATGTTCTGATGGCTCTCTTAGAGAGTAAGTGGGGGTGGAGGGGTACAAATAGCCTTCACCAAAAATCCAACCGTTACACACTTTTTGACACAACTCAGTGAGACTGAACATAAACTCGGTGAGACCGACTAGTGTAAAAAGTGTGAACTTTAGGCTTTTCGATGGGACCGAATTGGAACAACTCGGTGAGACCGAAGTGCAATGGCTAGGGCAGAGCTCAGTTTTGGAAATTCTAATTATTTCAACTTGGTGATTCCGAAGTGAAATAATCGAGTTATAGAAACTTGGCAAAGCCATCTCGGTGGGACCGAGATCCTTTTCGGTGAAACTGAATTGCTAGGGTTTGGCAGTGGCAATATGAGTGATGGTCTTGGTGAGTCCGGATGAAGTAGTTTCGGCGGGACCGAGATAGGAATTTAGGGTTTGGACAGATGTGATTGTGGGAGAATGACTGAGGGTTTTTGGAGCAATACTACTAAGCACTTTGAGCAACAACCTCATCATTAACACCTCATCCCCTTTTAATAGTATTGGCTTTCCTAAGGGACTCAATGTGATCTTGGATCACTAAAATGAAAATGAAGAGTCTTGTAGATGCCAAACTTGTCCTTGACATTTTGAAGGGTTCCACATCTTCTTGTCCTTGCCATGCCAATGTTGAACTTATCTGAAATACACTAGATAAAAGCATTAGTTCAACAACATGTATGTTGACATTGATTACCAAAACCACCAAGGGAGCAAATGTGCTTTCACGAAGGCCATATTCATCATCCCGGCGGCCACCATGACGAGGAGGGAGTAGTTCACCCTCGGTGCTGAGGGTATGTACTAGTAGCTATGTGTTCGATCTCTCTCTCTCTCTCTCTCTCTCTCTCTCTCGTGTTCTTGATTTGGACGATCTTGATGTACCGCGAGCTTTGTTAATATAGTTGGATCATATGGAGTTCTTCCCTCTCTATCTTGTTGTGATGAGTTGAGTCTTTCCCTTTGAGGTTTCATTGTTATCGAATTGAATATTTTGGATTTGAGAACACTTGATGTATGTCTTACATGTGGATACCCGCGGTGACAACGGGGTATTCTATTGAGTCACTTGATGTATGTTTTGGTAATCAACTTGCGGATTCCCAAGGTGACATTGGGGTAATCTAGGCATAGGGGTTGATGCATGTTTTTGTCCTACATTCTCCGATAGAAACTTTGGGTACTCTTTGAAGTTCTTTGTGTTGGATTGAATATTATGAATCTGAAATTGCTTGATGCATATTGAATAATTAACTCACGGATACTTGTGGTGACATTGGAGTATGTAGGTGACATTAGAGTTAATTAATGTGTATCATATGGTGTTATTTTAGTACGAACTCTAGGGCTGTTTGTGACACTTATAAGGATGGCTCAATAGATTGATCGGAAAGGATAACTTTGAGGTGGTTTTGCTACCTACAACAATTTCTTATGTTCTCTATTTGCTAGGAACTTTGGAGTGATTCTTTGTTGCACGTTGAGGGATTGCTATATGATTCAATTATGTTAGCATTGTTGAGAGATTGCACTAGTGAAAGTATGGACCCAAGGCCTTGTGTCCAAGCATTGCAATACTGTTTGTGCTCACTTTTATCACTTGATACCTTGCTGTTTTTATTATTTCAGAATACAAAAACCTATATCTTGCTGAAATATGAGTTGGGCTTAGGGCCCATCTAACAATTTCAGATTAATCTCTAAGGGCCCATGTGGGTTACATGGCACTAGGTGTGGACGTGGGTAGTGGGACAAGGCCCCACACCCATGGTCGAGGCGCACCAAGATCCCCCTTACAAGGAATAGGATCATATCCTGAAGGGATAAGATCAAGATCCCTATAGCGATCGGTAGGGAAAGGAAAGGGGGGATAGCGATCGGTAGAGAAAGGAAAGTAGAGATTTCTTTCTATAGCGATCGGTGGGGAAAGGAAAGAAGGGATTTCCTTCCTTCCCCATGGCCAACGACCCTAGGGGCTTGGAGGGCAAGCAACCAGCCCCCTCCACCCATATATAGAGTGGGGAGGCGCATAGGGAGCGAGAGCCAACCACCCTTGAGCCTACCACCCTTGCAAAATCCAACCCACGCACGTTCCATTGCTGCTGCTGCCGCCGGCGACTCCATCCCATCCATCGCGTACACGGTTGACGGGAGAGCAGGCCTCTGAAACCCCGCCTCTCCAGAGATCCTGTATGGGAGAGGGGCGATTAGGTTTTTGGGGAGCGACTACGCGACTGCTCGCCTCCGTTCATCTACTTCCTCTACGTCCGCGTCGCCTTCGTCGTCACCATGTCCACCGACGCTGACCGTGCCGCCGCCAAGAAACTTGAAGCCGAGAAGAAGGCCGCCGAGGACGCCGCCGCCGCCGCCGCGGCTTCTGCCTGGCCTACTAGAGGGTATAATTCATTTATCCTGCTCCTATTTATTACTGTTTTAGCCATACTAGCGTTATGTGTAGATGTATCTACTGTTAGCGTAGTATGTGCTTGCATGATCCATTTTCAGCATGTTATTAATTCTGTCAATGCCATGCTAGTGATTTATTCATGGATTAAATTAATCGAAAAAATTCCTATTTACTCAGCAATCCAAAAACCTAATTTGTGTAGGAATTTTTCGAATAATGGTTTTGCTGCTGCACTGAAACCGGATAAGTTTACCGGTACGTACTTTAAGCGTTGGCAGACCAAAACCACCTTATGGCTCACGGCCATGAACGTGTTCTGGGTCGCCGGTGTCCCTTCCATGGGAACGATTGCTCCTGAACAGGAGAAGGCATTCAGGGAGGCCACCGCCGTATTCCTCGGAGCAGTTCTGAGCGTGATCGGAGATAAGTTGGTTGACGCATGTTTACATGTGCGGGTTGCCAAGGACTTGTGGGAGGCGCTCGAATCTAAATTCGGGGCCACCGATGCTGGGAGCGAGATGTACGTTATAGAGCAGTTCCACGATTACAAAATGGTCGAGAACCGTTCTGTATTGGAACAGGCTCATGAGATAATATGCATCGCTAAGGAGCTTGAGCTTCTGAAGTGCGATTTACCGGGCAAATTCGTCGCGGGTTGTATAATCGCTAAGCTCCCTAATTCCTGGAGGAACTTTGCTACCACTCTGAAACATCAGAGGCGTGAATTCTCAGTAGAGGATGTCATTGGCCATCTGAGTGTTGAGCAGAATTCGAGGGCAAAGGACTCACACGGAAAAGGGCCCGAAGGAACCTCTGTCGCTAATATGGTGCATCAGAGGAACTTCAATTCCCACAAGCCCAAGGGAAAGAATTATGTCCAACAGAATACCGACTTTAAAAAGAAGGGTAAGAAGACCTTCAAGAAGAACAAGAAGGGAGATGGCTGTTTTACTTGTGGTTCTGAGGAACATTGGGCCAACAAGTGCCCAAACAAGTACAAGAAGCCAGGGCAGGACTCCAAGTCTGCCAATATGATTGTGGGCAACAATGAAAGTGGTGCATCTGGGTACGGTAATTTATTTGCTGTATTTTCAGTTTGTCAGTCCACCGATTGGTGGGTGGACACGGGTGCAGGTGTTCATGTGTGTGCTGACATTTCATTGTTTTCTTCTTACCAGGCCACAGGTCACGGGTCCGTATTGATGGGGAATGGCGCGAGTGCTTCTGTTCATGGTGTTGGCACGGTCGATCTGAAGTTTACTTCGGGAAGGATCGTGCAGCTGAAGAACGTGCAGCATGTCCCCGCCATCAAGAAGAACCTTGTTAGTGGCTCCCTTCTGTGTAGAGAAGGGTTTAAGTTGGTCTTCGAGTCTAATAAACTAGTTGTTACGAAATATGGACTATTTGTTAGAAAGGGTTATGAATGCGGAGGAATGTTCCGCCTTTCTCTCGCTGATTTTTGTAATAAAGTCGTGAACAATATTCATTCGAGTGTTAATGAATCTGAAGTTTGGCATTCACGTCTTTGTCACATTAGTTTCGGTGTTATGACGCGGCTAGCAAAACTGAATTTAATCCCGAGTTTCACTTTAGCCAAAGGTTCTAAGTGCCTTACGTGTGTGCAAGCTAAGCAACCTCGCAAGCCTCACAAGGCTGCGGAGGAGAGACACTTGGTGCCATTAGAACTCATACATTCTGATCTTTGTGAGATGAATGGTGTGTTGACTAAAGGTGGAAAGAAATACTTGATGACATTGATAGATGATTCCACTAGATATTGCTATGTGTATCTGTTAAATACTAAAGATGAGGCTCTACACTACTTTAAAATCTATAAGGCAGAAGTTGAGAATCAACTTGAAAAGAAAATTAAACGAGTCCGGTCAGATTGTGGTGGAGAGTACTTCTCGAGTGAGTTTGATTCCTTTTGTTCGGAACATGGTATTATTCATGAGAGGACGCCTCCCTATTCACCCCTGTCAAACGGGGTTGCCGAACGGAAAAACCGTACTCTAACTGATTTGGTTAACGCCATGTTAGATACATCGGGTTTATCCAAGGCATGGTGGGGGAGGCTATATTGACATCATGTCATGTCCTGAATAAAGTTCCGACAAAGGATAATGAGATCACTCCCTATGAGAAATGGGCGAAGAGAAGGACAACACTCTCGTACTTGCGTACTTGGGGCTGTTTGGCGAAAGTCAACGTGCCGATCCCCAAAAAGCGTAAGCTTGGACCAAAGACCGTGGACTGCGTTAATTTGGGCTACGCTAAGAATAGTGTTGGCTATAGATTTCTAGTAGTGAAATCTGAGGTACCTGACCAGAAGGTTGGTACAATTATGGAGTCTAAGGATGCTACATTCTTCGAGGATATTTTTCCTATGAGAGATATGCAAAGCACTTCTAGACAGGAATCTGAAGAGACTCCTGAACCTGCCATTCCGATGGAATATTATGAACAAACACACGATGAAAATCCCGAGGAGGATGACGAGGAGACCCTTGGTAGGGGCAAGAGACAAAGGATTGTAAAGACCTTTGGTGATGATTTCCTTGTGTACCTCATGGATGATACTCCCACTTCTATTTTAGAAGCGTACGCATCTCCAGAAGCTGACTACTGGAAGGATGCGGTCCGTAGCGAGATGGATTCCATCATGGCTAACGGGACTTGGGAGATTACTGAGCGTCCCTATGGTTGCAAACCATTGGGATGTAAGTGGGTGTTCAAGAAGAAGCTTAGGCCCGACGGTACGATTGAAAAGTACAAGGCTAGGCTTGTGGCCAAGGGCTATGCCCAGAAAGAAGAAGAAGATTTCTTCGACACTTATTCACCTGTGGCCAGACTGACCACCATTCGAGTATTACTCTCGTTGGCAGCCTCGCATGGTCTTCTCGTCCATCAGATGGATGTTAAGACGGCATTCCTGAACGGAGAGCTAAAGGAGGAAATCTACATGCAACAGCCTGATGGCTTTGTGTTAGATGGTCAGGAAGGAAAGGTGTGTAAGTTGCTGAAATCTTTATATGGCCTGAGACAAGCACCTAAGCAATGGCATGAGAAATTTAAGGAAACTTTGACATCTGTTGGTTTCTTTGTTAATGAAGCTGACACATGTGTATACTATCGCTATGGTGGGGGCGAAGGAGTTATACTGTGCTTGTATGTTGATGACATACTGATATTTGGAACTAGCCTCAAAGTGATTGAGGAAGTTAAGTCCTTTTTATCTCAGAACTTTGAGATGAAGGACCTTGGGGTGGCTGATGTTATCTTGAACATCAAGCTATTGAGAGATGATGAGGGTGGGATTACACTTCTGCAATCCCATTATGTTGAGAAGGTGTTGAGTCGTTTTGGATATTCGGACTGCAAACCATCTCAAACACCATATGATCCTAGTGTGCTTATTCGAAGGTTCGAAGGCATACCTAAAGATCAATTGAGATACTCTCAAATTATTGGTTCACTCATGTATCTAGCGAGCGCAACGAGGCCTGACATCGCGTTTGCTATGAGCAAACTGAGCCGGTTTGTTTCCAAACCGGGTGATGTACATTGGCATGCTATTGAAAGAGTTATGCGCTATCTGAAAGGTACTATGAACTATGGACTTCACTATACCGGATACCCGTCGGTACTTGAAGGGTATAGTGATGCAAATTGGATCTCTGATGCTGATGAGATGAAGGCCACAACTGGGTATGTGTTTACCCTTGGAGGTGGTGCTGTTTCCTGGAAGTCTTGCAAGCAAACGATCTTAACGAGATCGACAATGGAAGCAGAATTAACGGCATTAGACACATCTGGTGGCGAAGCAGAATGGCTTCGAGATCTTTTGATGGACTTGCCAGTGGTTGAGAAGCCGGTTCCGGCCATCCTTATGAACTGTGACAATCAAACAGTGATTGTCAAGGTGAAGAGTTCAAAGGACAACATGAAGTCCAACAAACACATAAGAATGAGATTGAAAGCTGTTAGAAAATTAAGAAACTCCGGAGTGATAGCGTTGAATTATATCCAAATGGCTAAGAATCTGGCAGATCCCTTTACAAAAGGGCTATCACGTGTTGTGATAGATAATGCATCGAGGGAGATGGGTATGAGACCCACATGAGTTGCCATGGTAGCAACCCAACCTATGTGATCGGAGATCCCGTGAAGTAGGACCTGGGAAAACAAGCCAGTGGTGAACTGAGGAGAGTAACTTTACTAACCCACTCTGTTGAAGATGCAATACTCTCGGAAACTGTATGGTAGGTTGACTACTGTCTTAATGTGTTCCAGGACTTATATGTATAAGCAAGATGTTGTCCAACAGAGCGATCTTTGGAGGAACACACCTATATGAGCCTGACTGCTGGTCACAGTCTATGAGATTGGGGTGATCTCTAGTAAGCTCATGAATAGGCCAGGAGTGTGACTAATATGCTCCACCCGAGGGGTCAGCCTTCGGCAGTCTAGTACTAGTAAGACCTGTGGTGAAACTTCTTTACGCCAAACTGACAAGTCAAGGCATAGTCCATTATTCAGTTGTGAAGGAGTGTAGCTACTTGCTCTAGGTGAAGTTCAACCTTAACCGGTCTTCACTGAAATACTGGTATATCAAAACAATGTTTGGAACAAAGGACATAATGGGCCCTTGAGATCTGGTGGGGGATTGTTGAAATATGAGTTGGGCTTAGGGCCCATCTAACAATTTCAGATTAATCTCTAAGGGCCCATGTGGGTTACATGGCACTAGGTGTGGACGTGGGTAGTGGGACAAGGCCCCACACCCATGGTCGAGGCGCACCAAGATCCCCCTTACAAGGAATAGGATCATATCCTGAAGGGATAAGATCAAGATCCCTATAGCGATCGGTAGGGAAAGGAAAGGGGGGATAGCGATTGGTAGAGAAAGGAAAGTAGAGATTTCTTTCTATAGCGATCGGTGGGGAAAGGAAAGAAGGGATTTCCTTCCTTCCCCATGGCCAACGACCCTAGGGGCTTGGAGGGCAAGCAACCAGCCCCCTCCACCCATATACAGAGTGGGAAGGCGCATAGGGAGCGAGAGCCAACCACCCTTGAGCCTACCACCCTTGCGAAATCCAACCCACGCACGTTCCATTGCTGCTGCTGCCGCTGGCGACTCCATCCCGTCCATCGCGTACACGGTTGACGGGAGAGCAGGCCTCCGAAACCCCGCCTCTCCAGAGATCCTGTACGGGAGAGGGGCGATTAGGTTTTTGGGGAGCGACTACGCGACTGCTCGCCTCCGTTCATCTACTTCCTCTACGTCCGCATCGCTTTCGTCGTCACCATGTCCACCGACGCCGACCGTGCCGCCGCCGAGAAACTTGAAGCCGAGAAGAAGGCCGCCAAGGACGCCGCCGCCGCCGCCGCGGCTTCTGCCTGGCCTACTGGAGGGTATAACTCGTTTATCCTGCTCCTATTTATTACTGTTTTAGCCATACTAGCGTTATGTGTAGATGTATCTACTGTTAGCGTAGTATGTGCTTGCATGATCCATTTTCAACATGTTATTAATTCTGTCAATGCCATGCTAGTGATTTATTCATGGATTAAATTAATCGAAAAATTGCCTATTTACTCAGCATATCTACTATCCATACTACACTTGTATCACCATCTCTTCACTGAACTAGTGCACCTATACAATTTACCATTGTATTGGGTGTGTTGGGGGCACAAGAGATTGTTTGTATTTGCTTGTAGGGTTGTTTGAGAGAGACCATCTTCATCCTAGACCTCCCACGGATTGATAAACCTTAGGTCATCCACTTGAGGGAAATTTGTTGATGTCCTACAAAACTCTGCTTTTGGAGGCCCAACAGAGTCTACAAGAAATAAAGTTGCGTAGTAGTGGCGAACAATGATGCCCAGTGGATGTAATCTGTACAATCGCCGTAATAGCCTAGCGTTAGTTGCTTGCTTATTTATTTCCTTGTACTCTTCTTTTTCCTCGGTTTGCTAGTGGCCGCAATAACCATAGGCCACATACGGACCGTGGTAAGCATGGGCCTGTTACCTGCTGTAGTGACCATGGGCCATCTACGGGCCGTAGGATCCGTTGGCCACCTACTATTTGTGGGCCAAAACCAGACCGCAATATGGGCCGTAAACGGGCCAAATTGGGAACGGTCCATTTAAGGGCCCGTACCATAACGGGTCATTAACAGGCCGAAAGTCATCACAGGCTTAATTCTATCGACAGGCATAACGGGTCGTTAATGGGCCATGTCGTGCGTACGACAATCTTTGGGATCAACAAGATCCCTTTGCGGTTCGACTGTTGGAATCAACGTATGCAAAGAGCAGATCTAGCAATGCAAACACACAAGTTTACCCAGGTTTGGGCCGCCGTGAGGCGTAAAACCCTACTCCTGCTTTGGTGGATTATATGTGTGAGCACAAGTTACAAGAGAGCGCAACTTGTCGGCAGGGTGCGCGGGAAGTGCAGCTACTTAGTGTAATTGTGCAAAGTGTCGACCTCTGTAAAGGTAGCCATGGGCCTCCTTTTATAGACTAAAGGGGTCACCACAGTGGCAAAATGGTAATTACATGAGGTGAATAGTGGCTATAGTGCTAAATTACCTAACTCTGATGGGTTAGGACAAAAGCATTTATTGCACCATTAGGTGTCACGCTGGGGTGAACTCCGGCAAGGAAATGCCTCTCCTTCTATGCCGTCGGCCCAGCTGCCTTCTATTACCTTGACACGCCTCTGGGACGGGTGTCAATAAAGTTAATCTTCAGGCGGCGAGCTGACACGTGTCCTGACAAGCCTCACCTAACTGCCTGCCCACTCGACACCTATTGACAAGCGACTAGCTGGTCGCTGAGGTGGAGCGGTGGAGAGGAGAAGGGAGCTTGCCGGCACGGAGCTTGCCGGGCCGTCTCTTGCCGGTGCGTAGCTTGCCGGCAACTATAGTCTTGATCTACAGTACTTAGTGCTTCTCGATGACCTGCCTGGAGGTCTTCTTCACGGTTTTCCAAATCTTGAATGTTGATAAGAGCCATCCTCCGGCAAGCCCTTGCCATCGGGAAGGCTACTACTGTCTGTGCATAAGTCAGGGTATAAAACACCCATGTTTTAGTACACCGACAGGCCGGAATACATGACAGGTAGAAAATGGCCCAATGGGTTAATAGACCACAAATGGGCCGATTGTAACCATGGGCTGAATTTGGCCCATTAATATAACAGGCCAGTAACGGACCGTAAGTAATCAGGGCTGGAAATGAGCCCAAGAATTTACGGGCCCTTAGTAGGCCAAAAGAAAACATGGGTTGGAAATGGCCCAACTGAATCATGGGCCGTTAATGGGCTCAAAGCAGTTTACTGTTCATGATGGGCCAGAATCACCACGGGCCGTCAAAGGGCCCAGAGATACAAAAGGCCTCATATGGGCCGAAAGACATCACGGGCCATAGATGGGCCGAAAGTGACAACGACTAGAATCATATGGGACGACCCACATGACGCTACCGGGCTGAATTTGGAAAGGCCATAACGGGCCGTGAGTACCCGGGCCGTAAATGGACTGTATGCGAACAGACCGTTAACAGGCTTTCCATGGGCGGCCCGCTAACTTTTGACCAAGTTAAACGGGCCGGCCTTTTTAACCTAAATGGGCCACTATTGGGCCATGCCACGTGTCAACGTATCATAGGCGCCTCTCGTCCAATGAATGGATGGCATCTGTCACAACGCCGACCTGACACGTGGTTCCGTTGGCGAATGAGAATTTTACACGTGGAAAATCGTCATTGGTTCGGGCTGATAACGGGTTATCCAATCCAAACCCGCACCCGATAGCTTAACGGCGACCCGTTATGGTGGATGCCACGTGTCGGTTACCCTTGACAAAAACACTTCCATGACACGACATTTATCGACATGAAAGTGGACACGGAAGTGATGGTAATTTCAGTATTGTCATGGAACACTTCTACGGCAGCACATGTATGACTATCTTGATTCTGTCATAAAATCGTCACGGATGTACATGCATGACAGAAAACGTGACCTACTGTGACAAAGACGTGTTTTTTTTTGTAGTGCGTGGCGGATCCGAGCCAAAAAAATAATGATTTTCTTCTCTGTGTACATGGATGAACTGATGAATGGATGGCATGGATGAATGTATATTTGTTTGGTAGGAGTAGATGATTTGCTTGATAGATGAATGGATGGTGCAAGTTTTTGATAGATGAATGGATGTTGCTAGTTTTGTGTCTCCCTCCGTGGATTTTGTTTATTTGTGTATACAATTAGTAGTGTAGAATTAGATTTAGCATTGTAGTATCCGATTATGTTTAGTAGAAATTGATTTATTAGTGTAGAAACTGATTATACTTAGTGTTGATTTATTAGTCAAGAATCCGATTATACTTAGTGTTCAATATGTTTTGTGTAGAATGTCGCAACCACCACCATGTCGAGTGTGCAAGTCAAGGTGCGCAACAACCTTGCAACTGGTACGCTATTCGGCATCTATTTCCAGCCAAGTTTTGTTCCTGCAGCGGTAACAAATTATATGAATCTTCTAACAGTTAATGCTTTTGTTTTTGTTGCTATATCCATTAATGCATTGTGTGTTTTTTTTGTTTTTTCTTACACAGATCGTCCCATGCAATGTGAGATTGGAATTCAATGAGCTGATCGGAGACACTGTGATCTTCTACGCTCCTGGGGGGCCCTACACTATGGAGGTCAAGAAGGGACGAAAGATGTCCCAGATTGGAGGAGATGAATGGGATCGTTTCATCGCCCACATGTGTCTCAGTGGGGGTGAATTGATCAGCTTCTCCTTCAGAGGACAAAGGCCTGGGCTGGCTGTTATATATCTCAACACGGATGATGATGAGGACCCACTTGATGAAGCCCTCTATGCCCAAAGATGAGGTTGAGCAAGGATGAAACGGACAACCTCTGGCAAAAACTTCCGCCACGTGATGCCTACATCGGGATGCCATTCGTGACCCGTCTGACAAGGACGAATGTTATCCACCATGTCATGGTATGTTACTTAGTGTAGTAATTTGATGATACTTAATTAGTGTAGTAATTTTTATGATATGCTTAGTGTAGAATTTGATGATATGCCTGTTGGGGAACGGAGCATGAATTTCAAAAATTTCCTACGCTCACGCAAGATCTATCCATGGAGATGCATCGCTACGAGAGGGGAGAGTGTGTCTACGTACCCTCGTAGACCATTTAGTGGAAGCGTCTCACAATGCGGTTGATGTAGTCGAACAATCCTTCGAGCTCCACCGATCGAGTACCGAACGTACGGCACCTCCGAGTTCTACACACGTGCAGCTCGGTGACGTTCCTCGCCTTCTTGATCCAGCAAGACGTCGAGGTAGTAGATGAGTTCCGTCAGCACGACGGCGTGGCGACGGTAACGGTGAAGTGATTCCGGCAGGGCTCCGCCTAAGCTCTCCGAAAATATGACCGAGGTGGAAAACGGAGATCGGGGCACCGCACACGGCTATGGGACTATTATGTGTCTCCAAGGGGTGCCCCTCCTCCGTATATAAAGGAGGGAGGGGGGAGGAGGCAGCCAAGGGGCTGCGCCCCCATAGGGAGGCCGAAACCCACAAGGGATTCCTCCCATTGGCCGGCGCCCCCCCCCCCCCAATCCTACTCCAAGTAGGATTCCTACTTGGAAAGGGGGGGAGAGGGAGAAGGAAGGGGGGCCGGCCCCCAACCCTAGCCCAATTCGGTTTGGCCCCCTAGGGGGGCGCACCAGCCCCTTGTGGGCTGTTGCTCCTCCCCTACATGGCCCATGTGGCCCATGTGGCCCCCCGGGGGGTTCCGGTAACCCCCCGGTACACCGATAAAATATCCGGAACCTTCCGGATCCTTTCCGGTGTCCGAATACCACCTTCCAATATATGAATCTTTATCTCTCGGACATTCCGAGACTCCTCGTCATGTCTGTGATCTCATCCGGGACTCCGAACAACATTCGGTCACCAATCACATAACTCATATAATACTATATCGTCATCGAACCTTAAGTGTGCGGACCCTACGGGTTCGGGAATGATGTAGACATGACCGAGACGACTCTCTGGTCAATAACCAACAGCGGAACCTGGATGCTCATATTAGTTCCTACATATTCCACGAAAATCTTTATCGGTGAACCTCATATGTCAACATATGTTGTTCCCTTTGTCCGGCGGTATGTTACTTGCCCGAGATTCGATCGTCGGTATCTAATACCTAGTTCAATCTCGTTACCGGCAAGTCTCTTTACTCGTTCCGTAATACATCATCTTGCAACTAACTCTTTAGTCACGGTGCTTGCAAGGCTTCTGTGATGCTGTATTACCGAGAGGGCCCAGAGATACCTCTCCGATAGTCGGAGTGACAAATCCCAATCTCGATCCATGCCAACTCAACAAACACTTTCGGAGATACCTGTAGTGCACCTTTATAATCACCCAGTAACGTTGTGACGTTTGATACACCCAAAGTATTCCTACGGTATCCGGGAGTTGCATGATCTCATGGTCAGAGGAACGTGTATTTGACATAGTGAAAGCAATAGCAATAAATTGAACGATCATTTGCTATGCTAACGGTTGGGTCATGTCCATCACATCATTCTCCTAATGATGTGATCCCGTTATCAAATGACAACTCATGTCCATGGTCAGGAAACCTTGACCATCTTTTGATCAACGAGCTAGTCTAGTAGAGGCATACTAGGGACATAGTATTTGTCTATTATCCACACATGTATTTAGTTTCCGGTCAATACAATTCTAGCATGAATAATAAACTATTATCATGAACGGGGAAATGTGATAATAACTAATTTATTATTGCCTCTAGGGCATATTTCCAACAGTCTCCCACTTGGCACTAGAGTCAATAATCTAGATTACATCTCCATGTAATTAACACTTAATCAGTTCTAAAGCTGATCATGTTTTGCTTGTGAGAGAGGTTTTAGTCAACGGGTCTGCAATATTCAGATCCGTGTGTTCTTGGCAAATCTCTATGTTATATGTAGATGTTGCTACCACACTCTGTTTGGAGCTACTCCAAAAGATTTCCCCACTATACTTATCCGGTCTGAGACTCATAGTCTTTCGGATCAGTGTTTAAAGCTTGCATCGACGTAACCCCTTACGACGAACTCTTTATCATCTCTATTCCTGAGAAATTCTTCCTTAGTCATCTTAAGGATAATTTGACCGCTGTCCAGTGATCTACTCCTGGATCACTTTGGTACCTCTTTTGCCAGACACATGGCAAGGCACACAGCTTGGCATACTTTATAGAACCTACGGCCGAGGCATAGGGGATAACCTTCATCCATTCTATTTATTTTGCCGTGGTCGAGATTTGAGTCTTACTCAACTTTACACCTTTCACCATAGTCAAGAACTCCTTCTTTGACTGATCCATTTTGAACTTCTTCAAAATCTTGTCAAGGTATATGTTTTGTGAAAGTCATATGAGGCGTCTCAATCTATCTCTATAGATTTTGATGCCTAACATGTAAACAACCTTTACCTAGATCTTCAAGTCTTACTCCACTTCACACCAGCCAAGAACTTATTTCTTTTGACTTGATCCATTTTGAACTTCTTCAAAATCTCATCAAGGTGTGTGAAAATCTTTTATCAGGTGTCTTGATCTATCTCTATAGATCTTGATGCCCAAACCGTGGATAACTCAAAAACAGGTTTTTATTGAAAAACTCCTTTAAATTAATTCTTTATGCTTTCCAGAAATTCTACATCATTTCCAATCACATATACT
This sequence comes from Elymus sibiricus, assembly GCA_039707655.1. Taxonomy (NCBI): domain Eukaryota; kingdom Viridiplantae; phylum Streptophyta; class Magnoliopsida; order Poales; family Poaceae; genus Elymus; species Elymus sibiricus. Next base: position 164,603,141 of record CM077664.1, read on the forward strand.
TATTATAAATGTTATAGAGCTCCCACTCACTTTGTTGTAAATACAAGTTTCTCCATAAACTTGCATAAACCCAAACGCTTTGATCACTTCATCAAAGCAAGTATTCCAGCTCCGAGATGCTTGCACCAGTCCATAGATGGATCACTGGAGCTTGCATACTTTGTTAGCACCTTTAGGATCGACAAAACCTTCCGGTTGCATCATATACAATTCTTCCTTAAGGAATCCATTAAGGAATGCCGTTTTGATGTCCATTTGCCAGATTTCATAATCATAAAATGTGGCAATTGCTAACATAATTCTGACAGACTTTAGCATCGCTACGGGTGAGAAAGTCTCATCGTAGTCAACTCCTTGAACTTGTCGATAACCTTTAGCAACAAGTCGTGCTTTATAGACGGTGACATTACCATCAGCGTCCGTCTTCTTCTTAAAGATCCATTTATTTTTAATAGCTCTCCGTTCATCGGGCAAGTCTACCAAAGTCCACACTTTGTTCTCATACATGGATCTAATCTCGGATTTCATGGCCTCAAGCCATTTGTCGGAATCCGGGTTCGCCATCGTTTCTTCATAGTTCGTAGGTTCACCGTTGTCTAACAACATGACCTTCAAGACAGGATTGCCGTACCAATCTGGTGCGGAGCGTGTCCTGGTTGACCTACGAGGTTCTGTAGCAACTTGATCCGAAGCTTCATGATCATCATCATCTACTTCCTCTCTGGTCTGTGTCGGTGTCACAGAAATTTCTTTCTGTGGCGTACTACTATCCAGAGGAGGTACAATTACCTCATCAAGTTCTACTTTCCTCCCACTCACTTCTTTCGAGAGAAACTCCTTCTCTAGAAAGGATCCATTCTTAGCAACGAATACTTTGCCTTCGGATCTGTGGTAGAAGGTGTACCCAACGGTCTCCTTTGGGTATCCTATGAAGACGCACTTATCCGCTTTGGGTTCGAGCTTATCTGGCTGAAGCCTTTTGACATAAGCATTGCATCCCCAAACTTTCAGAAACGACAGCTTAGGTTTCTTGCCAAACCACAGTTCATACGGTGTCGTCTCAACGGATTTAGACGGTGCCCTATTTAAAGTGAATGCAGCTGTCATTAATGCATAACCCCAAAATGATAGTGGCAAATCGGTAAGAGACATCATAGAACGCACCATATCTAATAGAGTACGATTACGACGTTCGGACACACCATTACGCTGTGGTGTTCCAGGTGGCGTGAGCTGTGAAACAATTCCACATTGTCTTAAGTGATTGCCAAACTCGTAACTCAAATATTCTCCTCCACGATCAGATCGTAAGAACTTTATTTTCTTGTTACGATGGTTCTCTACTTCACTCTGAAATTCTTTGAACTTTTCAAATGTTTCAGATTTATGCTTCATCAAGTAGACATAGCCATATCTACTCAAATCATCTGTGAACGTGAGAACATAACGATATCCACCGCGCGCCTCAACACTCATCGGACCGCATACATCGGTATGTATTATTTCCAATAAGTTGGTTGCTCGCTCCATTGTTCCGAAGAATGGAGTTTTAGTCATCTTGCCAATAAGGCACGGTTCACATGTCTCAAATGATTCATAATCAAGAGATTCCAAAAACCCATCTGCATGGAGTTTCTTCATGTGTTTAACACTGATATGACCTAAGCGGCAGTGCCACAAATATGTGGTACTATCATTATCTTTTGGCATTCGTGTTATGAACATATGTATTACTACGATCAAGATTCAATAAACCTTTCATTTTAAGTGCATGATCATCAATGATATTATCCAAATAGAATAACAATTATTCTCTGAAATTGAATAACCGTCTTGCAATAAACACTATCAGATATAATGTTCATGCTTAACGCAAGCACCAAATAACAATTATTTAGGTTCATCACTAATCCTGAAGGTAGAGAGAGCGTGGCGATGGTGATCACATCAACCTTGGAGACACTTCCAATGCACATCGTCACCTCGTTCTTTAGCTAGTCCTCGTTTATTCCGAAGCTCCATGTTTCAAGTTGCAAGCAACTGAACAAGTATCAAATACCCAGGTGCTCCTACGAGTACTAGTAAGGTACACATCAATAACATGTATATCAAATATCTTTGTTGACATTGCCAGTCTTATTATCTGCCAGTTACTTTGGGGAAGTTCTGCTCCTTGTGACATTTCCCTTTGCAATGGGAGCACTAAGTCTCGGGTTTGGTTCAGCCTTGGGTTTCTTCACGTGAGCGGCAACTGTTTTACCGTTCTTCTTGAAGTTCCCTTTTCTTTCCCTTGCCCTTCTTGAAACTAGTGGTCTTATTAACCATCAACACTTGATGCTCCCTTTTTTGATTTCTACATCCGCAGATTGTAGCATCGCGAATAGCTTAAGGATCTTCTATCCCTTGCATGTTTATAGTTCATCATGAAGATCCAGTAGCTTAGTGATAGTGACTGGAGAACTCTATCAATCACCACTTTATTCGGAAGTCTAACTCCCACTTGATTCAAGTGTTTGAAGTACTCAGACATTCTGAGTACATGCTCACTAACGGAGCTGTTCTCCTCCATCTTGTAGCTATAGAACTTGTCGAAGGTGTCATACCTCTCGACCCGGGTGTGAGCTTGAAAAACAAATTTTCAGCTCTTGGAACATCTCATATGCTCCGTGTTGCTCAAAACATATTTGGAGCTCCGGTTCTAAGCCGTAAAGTATGGCGCACTGAACTATCGAGTAGTCATCTTTTCTTGTCTGCCAGACGTTCATAACGTCCTCAGACGAAGCCGTAGGGGTATTTCACTGAGCTGTGCATTAAGGACATAAGCCTTCTGTGCAGCAGTGAGGACAATCCTCAGATCACGGACCTAGTCCGCATAGTTGCTTCCATCAACTTTCAACTTCGTTTTCTCTAGGAACATAATAAAAACAGGGGAACTACAACGCGGTCTATTGATCTACAACATAAAATTGCAAAGATTATTTAGACTATGTTCATGATAATTGAAGTTCAATTAATCAAATTACTTAAGAACTCCCACTTAGATTAACATCCCTCAAGTTGTCTAAGTGTAACATGATCCACATCAACTAAACCACGTCCGATCATCACGTGAGGTGGATTAGTTATCAATGGTGAACATCTTTCATGTTGATCATATCTACTATATGACTCATGTTCGACCTTTTCGGTCTCTTGAGTTCCGAGGCCATGTCTGTACATGCTAGGCTCGTCAAGTTTAACCCAAGTATTCTGCATGTGTAAAACTGGCTTACACCCGTTGTATGCGAACGAAAGAATCCATCACACCCGATCATCACGTGGTGCTTAGAAGCGTCGAACCTTCGCAACGGTGCATACTAGGGGAGAACACTTATCTTGAAATTTAGTGAAGGGATCATCTTATAATGCTACCGTCATCCTAAGCAAAATAAAATGCATAAAAGGATTAACATCACATGCAATTCAATATATGTGACATGATATGGCCATCATCGTCTTGTGCTTTTGATCTCCATCAGCAAAGCACCGTCATGATCTCCATCGTCACCGGGTTGACACCTTGATCTCCATCGTAGCGTCGTGACACCTTGATCTCCATCGTAGCGTCGTGACACCTTGATCTCCATCATAGCGTCGTGGTCGTCTCGCCAATTATTGCTATTACTACTACTACTGCTAACTCATAGCGGTAAAGTAAAGCAATTACATAGCGTTGGCATTGCATACAATAAAGAGACAACCATAAGGCTCCTGCCGGTTGCCTGATAATTTACAAAACATGATCATCTCATACAACAACTTATATCACATCATGTCTTGGCCATATCACATCACCAGCATACCCTGCAAAAACAAGTTAGACGTCCTCTACTTTGTAGTTGCAAGTTTTACGTGGCTGCTACGGGTTTGCAAGAACCGTTCTTACCTACGCAAAACCACAACGTGGTGTAGTGATTGCTTTTTGATCTTCTAAAAGAATCCTCTTCATTGAAACCGATTCAACTAAAGTGAGAGAGACAGACACCCGCCAGTCACCTTTATGCAACGAGTGCACGTAGCGGTGAAACCTGTCTCGCGTAAGCGTACGCGTAATGTCGGTCCGGGCCGCTTCATCTCACAATACCGCCGAATCAAGTATCAACTAGTAACGGCAAGCAATATGTATACACCCATGCCCACAACTCGTTTGTGTTCTACTCATGCAAATCACATCTACGCATAGACCTGGCTCGGATGCCACTGTTGGGGAACGGAGCATGAATTTCAAAAATTTCCTACGCTCACGCAAGATCTATCCATGGAGATGCATCGCTACGAGAGGGGAGAGTGTGTCTACGTACCCTCGTAGACCATTTAGCGGAAGCGTCTCACAACGCGGTTGATGTAGTCGAACAATCCTTCGAGCTCCACCGATCGAGTACCGAACGTACGGCACCTCCGAGTTCTACACACGTGCAGCTCGGTGACGTTCCTCGCCTTCTTGATCTAGCAAGACGTCGAGGTAGTAGATGAGTTCCGTCAGCACGACGGCGTGGCGACGGTGACGGTGAAGTGATTCCGGCAGGGCTTCGCCTAAGCTCTCCGAAAATATGACCGAGGTGGAAAACGGAGATCGGGGCACCGCACACGGCTATGGGACTATTATGTGTCTCCAAGGGGTGCCCCTCCTCCGTATATAAAGGAGGGAGGGGGGAGGAGGCAGCCAAGGGGCTGCGCCCCCATAGGGAGGCCGAAACCCACTAGGGATTCCTCCCATTGGCCGGCGCCCCCCCCCAATCCTACTCCAAGTAGGATTCCTACTTGGAAAGGGGGGGAGAGGGAGAAGGAAGGGGGGCCGGCCCCCAACCCTAGCCGAATTTGGTTTGGCCCCCTAGGGGGGGCGCACCAGCCCCTTGTGGGCTGTTGCTCCTCCCCTACATGGCCCATGTGGCCCATGTGGCCCCCCGGGGGGTTCCGGTAACCCCCCGGTACACCGATAAAATATCTGGAACCTTTCCGGTGTCCGAATACCACCTTCCAATATATGAATATTTATCTCTCGGACATTCCGAGACTCCTCGTAATGTCCGTGATCTCATCCGGGACTCCGAACAACATTCGGTCACCAATCACATAACTCATATAATACTATATCGTCATCGAACCTTAAGTGTGCGGACCCTACAGGTTCGGGAATGATGTAGACATGACCGAGACGACTCTCTGGTCAATAACCAACAGCGGAACCTGGATGCTCATATTAGTTCCTACATATTCCACGAAGATCTTTATCGGTGAACCTCATATGTCAACATACGTTGTTCCCTTTATCCGGCGGTATGTTACTTGCCCGAGATTCGATCGTCGGTATCTAATACCTAGTTCAATCTCGTTACCGGCAAGTCTCTTTACTCGTTCTGTAATACATCATCTTGCAACTAACTCTTTAGTCACGGTGCTTGCAAGGCTTCTGTGATGCTGTATTACCGAGAGGGCCCAGAGATACCTCTCCGATAGTCGGAGTGACAAATCCCAATCTCGATCCATGCCAACTCAACAAACACTTTTGGAGATACCTGTAGTGCACCTTTATAATCACCCAGTAACGTTGTGACGTTTGATACACCCAAAGTATTCCTACGGTATCCGGGAGTTGCATGATCTCATGGTCAGAGGAACGTGTATTTGACATAGTGAAAGCAATAGCAATAAATTGAACGATCATTTGCTATGCTAACGGTTGGGTCATGTCCATCACATCATTCTCCTAATGATGTGATCCCGTTATCAAATGACAACTCATGTCCATGGTCAGGAAACCTTGACCATCTTTTGATCAATGAGCTAGTCTAGTAGAGGCATACTAGGGACATAGTATTTGTCTATTATCCACACATGTATTTAGTTTCCGGTCAATACAATTCTAGCATGAATAATAAACTATTATCATGAACGGGGAAATATGATAATAACTAATTTATTATTGCCTCTAGGGCATATTTCCAACAATGCCTAGTGTTGAATCCGATGATATATGTGAATAGAAGTGTATGCATGCTTTGTTGATAATTGAAGTGTAGTAGTGTAATGATATGCTTAGTGTAGTATGTGATGATATTTACCATATATGTATGTGAATCCGATGATATTTATCATATATGTATGTGAATCTGATGATACACTTAGCTAGTGTTTAATCCGATGCTTAGTGTTGAATCCGATGATATGTACATGTGAATCCGATGATATTTATCATATATGTATTTTTTTCAGAAATTACCTAAGAGGCTATCTATGAGTTGTGGCATCGAGCCGGATGAAGCAGGCATTGCTGGACTATCCTTACCACAAGAGTCTCCATCACCACCTGTGCCTACGTAGTGGACACGGACGGTCGCACTGCCTTAAGCACGGCGGGGTGGAACAACTTCCTTGCTGGCAAGAATCTCTGGGTTGGACATGCCGTCTTAGTCACTATCAGGAACACCCCGCGCGTTGACTTGAGGATAATGATCATCATCGACCTCATTTGAAAGTATGTGTGTGGATGGGCCAACGATAAACTGCTTACTAATAACTATTAGTTAGCTCGTGTTTGTGGAGATTGTCATTTATTAATTAGCTAGTAGTACGTACTGTTTGTGAGATTGTCACTTATTAACTGGTATATTATTCTATTAACTGGTATTGTTCTACTGTGTTATCTTTTATATGTGCTTAGTTTTATTGTGAAATGCTAAATGTTATATATGGTGGGGAAAAAATATATATTTTGGCTGCACGAAATGTTCGTGGAGTGGAAAGCATAGCACACGTCGCTAGGTGAGTGATAATAGTGGTGGCGTTGTCCACGTGGCACACCATAAACACGTAGAATACTGCTGACGTGGGCTCCAACGCCACCACTATATTTTAACAATGGCGCCATATTGGTGGCGTTGGGTGTCCACGCCAGCAAGACCATTTTTGCCACGCCATAGCTAGGCTTTTCTGCACTAGTGAATGTATCTATAATTTTTGATTGTTTCATGCTATTATATTATCAATATTATATGCTTTATATGTCATTTTATATCATTTTAGGGAACTAACCTATTAACTCAGTGCCCAGTGCCAGTTCCTGTTTTTCTACTTGTTTTTGGTTTTCCAGAAAATCCATACTAAACGAAGTCCAAATACGATGAAACTTTTTGATGATTTTCTCTGGACAAGAAGATACCCTGGAAGCTTCGGGATGAGGCCAGAAGACGTACGAGGGAGCGACAAGGCAGGGGGCACGCCCTGGTGCCTTGTGCCCCCCTTTGCTCCGATCGACCTAATTCCAGCGCTATAAATTCCCATATATCCAAAAACCCCCAGGGGAGGTCCCGAAACAATTTTATCACCGCCGCAAGCCTCTGTTCTTCCGTGATCCCATCTGGAGACCTTTTTTGGTACTCCGCCGGAGGGGGAATCCTTCACGGAGGCCATCTTCATCAACCTTGCTACCTTCCGGATGATGTGTGAGTAGTTCCCACAGGACCTAAGGGTCCATAGCAGTAGCTAGATGGCTCTTTCTCTCTCTCTCTCTCTCTCTCTCTCTTGATCTTTAATACAATGATCTCATCCGAGATCAATCTGATGTAAACTTTTGCGGTGTGTTTGTTTGGATCCGATGAATTGTGGGTTTATGATCAGATTATTCATTGAAAGTATTTGAGTCTTTTCTGAGATTTATCTATGTGTGATTTTATGGCCTTGTATTTCTCTCCGATCTATCTATCTCTTTTGGCCAATTAGATTGATTTATCTTCAGTGGGAGAGGTGCTTGGTAGTAGGTTCAATCTTGCGGTGTCCTTACTCTGTGACATGAGGAATTGCAAGACACGTATTTGTATTGTTGCTACTAAGGGTAAAACGACGGGGTTCAAACATGTTCTTTGGTCTTACTTTGTCTACATTATGTCATCATGCACCAAGCATTACTCTGTTTGTTATGAACTTAATACCTTAAGATACATGCTCGATAGCGGTCGAGGGGTTGAGTAATAGTAGTAGATGCAGATGGATGTCGGTCTACTTGTCTCGGACGTAATGCCTATATATTGATCATGCCATGAAGAATCATCATAACTATGCGCTATTCTATCAATTGCCCAACAGTAATTTGTTTACCCACCATTGCTATGCTCATGAGAGAGATGCCTCTAATGAACGCTATGGCCCCCGGGTCCATTCACTTTATATTTACTAAACAGCTATAAAAATACTTGCTGCAATTTATTTATTTTTATTTTCCTTTTTATTTTATCTATCTACCACTATCAGATTTAATCCTTGCAATTAACGAGTACAAGAGGATTGACAACCCTCTTGCCCGTGTTTGTGTGTGTGCAGGTACCGCTTACCTTGTCTGCGTGGTGTCTCCTACTGGTTCGATAAACCTTGGTTCTTAACTGAGGAAAATACTATCTGCTACTATAATAGATCACCCTGTCTCTTTGGGGAAGTCCCAACGCCTATCACAAGTAGCAGCGGCGATCCCAAATTACTACATGGCATGTTTCTTGTGGCCTAAAGAATCGTTGGATAAGCTTGAGCGCTCGTTGAGGGCTTTTCTTTGGCAAGGCAAAGGTTTTGCCCATGGCGGACAATGCCTTGTTGCGTAGGATCAAGTCATCACATCTAGAGAAGCTGGAGGACTTGGGATCAAAGACCTCAAGGCCTACAATATTGCTTTGATCTGTAAGTTTGTTGCAAGGAGTCTTTGGGCTTTCAATCTCCCCTGTTATCATTGGTCGCAGCGGTACTGTTAGCGAAGAATCTCCAGCAACACCACAAGCATTGACACAGTCGTTTGGGTACTGGCTCCCTTATCTCGTTTTGGCATGACAAATGGTCACCCATGGGAAGGCTATACTTGGCTTACCCCACGCTTTACTCCTTTGCCCAAGATCCTGGATGCAACATCTCTTCTCAATATGTGCAAGGGGATTGGGAGATCAAGCTGCACCTGAATCTATCTCTACAAGCCATTAGGGAGCTTGATCAGTTGTTACTTGGCTTGGATGGTTACCAGCCCAATGATAACCTGCAGGACAAACGCTTATCTTCCATTACTCATCAAGACTTGAGCACACAACACTTTTATAACTTGCTGACCTTCAGGGGAGTTTGCTGGGAACACTTTGCTTTTGTCTGGAACACCATTATCCCTCTAAAGCATAGGATTTTCCTATGGCTCGCTTTCAGAGGATGCTTGAATACTAAAGATAACATGGTGCGCAAACATTGGACTACTATATCTCCAGCTGCTGACTGTGACATATGCCCAGACACTGAGACAATCAGTCACATTATCTTGCGTTGCCGGCCTGGCCAGGTACTTTGAGACAAACTCGAGGTCACACACATAGCAAACATGTTGCCGATATAACAGAGTACGTCAATCATGTGTCTCAAAATCATGCTTCTGGTCATTTATGGTACATCCTCTTTGCTTCTTGTGTCGTCTCCGCTTAGCAAGCTAGGAATGACCGGACCTTCAACAACAAATCTTGGACCCTCAGGTTCACTTGTCTCAACACAGCCGAGCTTCTAAAACTATGGAGTCTTCGGGCACGACAATCTGCAGACAGTTTGGCGTTTCTCTCTCGGGCGGAAAGTATCCAAAGTTGATTTTACTAAGCCTCAATAGTTTGCTCGGAGTTATGTAACTGCTTTGTTTCATCTCATCCTCATCTTCCCTCTTTGTAACTCTTTTCACTCATGGTTGGAAGCTTCCTGTTTCAGCCGAACTCAATTGACCTATGGTCACCCGAGCTACGACTCATTTTGAATGCATAAGGCAGATAATGGTCTGCCTTTTCTTTCGAAAAATTGTAATTTCGATTCTTGGCTAGTGTATTTTGTGAAAAGGCTAGCGTTTTGCTGTCTTTTCAATTTTGTCAGACCGATATCTGCATGTCTTGTACAGTCATACTACGATCTTTATGATATATAAATGACACACTATTTATACCATGCAAAAATAAATAAATAGATAGAGACAAGGAGCTACGGAAACAAAATGTTCCGGGTCGGATTTTCCGTCCGTTGTGCGTAAAACTAAGACCCGCACCGACCGACACAGTCCTTAGAGCAAGTACAATAGAGCTGAGTCCGCGGGCTATAAGAAATAAACTAGTATATTTTTGCTTAGTTGGAGGAAAGAGAAGAGGAAAGAGAAGGTAAGCGGGCTCTTGGTAAAGAGCCAGCTCTAGCACGTGTTCCTAGGCACTTTGTGAGAGTGAAAGGTAGGCCATATAATAAATAAGTAATACACTCGCAATGGCTTATAGCCAGCATTGCTATACTATTAACCATGCTCTTACCGGGCGCGATCGACTCGGACTGAAACTCCTCCACCTATATATACAAGAGACCCGGCCTCCCTCACCGTATAAATCCGTCTCTCTCCTCGCGACCACCCCGTCGAACCCTAACCCGCACCCTGATCCGCCGCCGCCACCACCTCCACAACCAGCCCACCGAAGCCTCCCACCGTTCCATTCGCTTCCCTCCCACCGCTTCCTCCTCATAAAGCCTGCCCCGTTAGAAAATCTTTGCCTCCAGATCGCGATCCTGCGGCAGTTCTTGGATTGCCAGATCGATCGGATGGCTGCCGCGGCGGTGGACCCGATGGTGCTTGGGCTGGGAACGAGCGGAGGTGCGAGCGGGAGCGGAGTGGTAGGAGGCGGCGTTGGGAGGGCAGGAGGAGGGGGTGCGGTGATGGAAGGGGCGCAGCCGGTGGATCTCGCCAGGCACCCCTCCGGCATCGTCCCCGTCCTCCAGTGAGTCCGAATCCACACAAGATGATGATGATGATGATGATGATGTTGTGTGTTTACGCCATGAATGAAACCTAAACGTGGCACCTAATTTGGACGGGGTTCGTAGATCTCGATGGTCTTGGGTTGGGGAATCCCGCGTTTATCTAATCTAGATAGAGGTCGGCCTTCTGCACGCTCTTGATTTAGGGTGTTGCAGTTTCCCCTACCTAGCCGGTCTCGTTTTCTTGCCCAATGATCTGAACATAATGCGGTGATTGCTGCACGCAGCATCTTGCTTCTTCTCTCGGGAACTTTCTTGGGGCAAATGTTTGACATGCTATTTGTAGTTGGGGAATCGTATGTCCAATGGTAATCTTCCTGAAGTAAATACAAGAGGTCAGGTTTTGGGAACATGATAGTAGTGAATGAAACATCTGTGTTGTGCCATGGCGAGTTGCCAGCCTACATAAAAACAGCCTAACCGACTTTATTTGTTTATTATCACAGTATCCTGTTGTTGCTATGATTAATTGGAATAAAATGATGAGTTTGATTATCTAGGTTACCTCCTGGTATCGGCAACTTAGTAACAAGGTTCCAGATATCGTTTAAATGTAGCCAAAATATCGCTGGTAGCTGCTAAGATAAGCTGACAATATTGCCCAGTCTTCGCGTTTGGAATACTTGTTTTCCTTACCTCAGCAGTATTGAGGTCTGATCATGTTTTTGCTTGATGACTCAGGAACATTGTGTCGACCGTTAATCTGGACTGCAGGTTGGATCTGAAACAAATTGCCTTACAGGCTCGTAATGCAGAGTACAACCCAAAGGTGTAATACAGCTGCTGATGCTTTTACCCTTCTGCTTCGAAGCTATGGATTGAACTTCTGAACTCTGACTCCATCATCTGTTCTCTTTGACAGCGTTTTGCTGCGGTTATCATGAGGATAAGGGACCCCAAGACAACCGCTCTTATATTTGCTTCAGGAAAGATGGTATGCACTGGAGCAAAGAGTGAAGAACATTCGAAGCTTGCTGCCAGGAAGGTAAAAGCCAATGGTCATATTATTTTTTGGTAACTGCCTAGAAATTTTGGGTGCTTGATCATGCAGGCAAAAAATGTCTATTGATCCTATTCTCAGTGTTCGATGAATTGCAATATAACATTTTTTCTGTTTATTTGTTAGCGCAGTATGCACGAATTGTCCAAAAGCTTGGCTTCCCAGCTACATTCAAGGTAGTGCTTCCTATCACTTAAATCGAGTCACAATATTATGACTCTTTTTGTGATATCTTGACAAGTTGATTGTGCTGATAATCAGGACTTCAAGATCCAGAACATTGTTGCCTCATGTGACGTGAAATTTCCCATTCGTCTCGAGGGCCTTGCTTATTCCCATGGTGCCTTCTCCAGTGTAAGTTGGTTATTTATAAATTCAGTGCCTTGAGCGTGCCCTATTGGCCATTAGATTTATTATCTCACATAGCGCAATGGCCTGTGCTTTTATTGGCGACCAGACCACGGTTAGCTCTACTTTTCTCTCAGGCCAGATAATTTTGCTAACCTGGTGCTTGCTTGGTTTCAACAGTATGAGCCAGAGCTCTTTCCTGGGTTGATTTACCGCATGAAACAGCCGAAGATTGTCCTCCTTGTATTTGTCTCTGGAAAGATTGTTCTCACGGGAGCCAAGGTGCGGGATGAGATATATGCTGCCTTTGAGAACATATACCCGGTGCTAACTGAGTACAGGAAATCTCAGCAATGGTAAGCATGCTGTATCCCACCTTTTGTCTCTGAATGAAAAACATTTGTTTTCACCTATGTGACATGAACTTGTGTTTTTTGTGGTGTCAACAGAAGGGAGGGTCCATCAGCCAAAGTGGGAGTTCCCTGCTTCTTTTGTACATAGAAAACTAAAAAAAGATCTGACTGCCCAAGTTTTCGGACGTGCACTACCTGCGTCTTTTTTTTTTTTAACTTCTTTCTGCGAAAGAACTAGGTTTAGAGCGCCAAGTACTCCAAGAAAAAGGTTGGATTCTTTTCATAACTGGAGCCGACAAGCAACTGTGGCATGTTAAGAGATCATGTTCATCTGTAAATACGTGACTCAATTTTGCTCTGCTGAGACAGTTATAAATCTGATTGAGTTAAGGACTGAAAATGATGAGAAAACGTTCTGTCGTTAATTTGTGGCTTGTTGTCACTTCTGCTTTACATCAGTTTGCCCAGCACATTTTGAGTCCTCTTTTGTCATCTGTGAACCTCTGGTTGCTCCCAATGTTGGGAGCATCTCCAACCAAAGATTTGAAGGCGAAAGATCCTCTACCTGTATTTTGAGATGCTCGTAAACGGATACGTAGAGAGAAAACGATAAGCAAAGGCCGCAAAGTCTGCCTGGTAAGACCGTACGCAGGTTTGCCATTAGGATGCTCACTGTCCAAGACTCCTATCCTATGTTAAACGGGATACAAATGTGGCTTGAAATCACTATGCACATGACACCTTGGCAGCCAATCTTTGTATGATCAGCGATGGCAGCGACCCATGGAACCAAAGAGGTGGATGGCTGGAATGATACTATTGTGGCACTCCCAAAGTCAAGGACCCGAAGAGAATCAAAGATCTCCGGCCTATAAGTCTCTGCAATGTCATCTACAAGGTGTTAGCGAACCGGCTAAAAATGGTGTTGCCTGCGATCATCTCAGAGAACCAGAGTGCATTCATCCCAGGCCGGTTAATAACGGATAATGTTCTCGTTGCTTATGAACTATCGCATTTCCTGTTGAGCAAAAAGAAAGGGAAAGAGGGGGTGGCTGCGGTGAAAGCGGACATGAGCAAAGCTTATGATAGAGTTGAATGGGATTTTGTCAAAGCCATGTTGAGGAAGCTCGGGTTTGCTAGGCAATGGGTGGAGCTCATAATGAAGTAAAGCTTGTGTCCAAGGTGTTAGCGAACCGGCTAAAAATGGTGTTGCCTGCGATCATCTCGGAGAACCAGAGTGCGTTCATCCCAGGCCAGTTAATAACGAATAATGTTCTCGTTGCTTATGAACTATCGCATTTCCTGTTGAAAAAAAAGAAAGGGAAAGAGGGGGTGGCTGCGGTGAAAGCGGACATGAGCAAAGCTTATGATAGAGTTGAATGGGATTTTGTCAAAGCCATGTTGAGGAAGCTCGGGTTTGCTAGGCAATGGGTGGAGCTCATAATGAAGTGCATTACTTCTGTTCGTTATCAGATCAAGGTGAACGGGGAGTTAACGCAACAATTCAACCCTACTCGTGGTCTTCGTCAAGGCAATCCTCTGTCTTCATGCCTATATTTGTCATATGTGCAGAAGGCCTTTCGGCTCTCCTCCATGAGGCAGAGAGGACGGGGAAGATCACCAGAATTAAAGTCTGTCATAACGCACCGGTCGTTTCCCATCTTCTGTTTGCCGACGGTTCCGTTCTGTTGATGAAGGCAAACCAAGAGGAGGGGAGGGCACTTAGAGAGATCCTTGACCTGTATGAGGACTGTTCGGGGCAGTGCATAAACACGGAAAAATCTGCCATCATGTTCAGCCCGAGTACACCGTCGTTATTAAGGTCTGAAGTAAAGAATGCTCTCCAAATACATAGCGAATCTTGAAATGACAAGTATCTCGGGATGCCCGTACATGTGGGAAGGTCCAAGAAAAAGGCTTTTGCATATGTGAAAGGTGGTATAGCAGGATGCGTGTATGGCTGGAAGGAGAAGTTAATTGCAAAGGCTGGAAAAGAAACTCCGGTGAAAGCAGTGGCACAAGCCATTCCAACCTTTGCGATGTCCTGTTTCTATCTGACTAAATCGTTCTGTAAGGAGATTAGTTCACCCATTGGCACTTATTGGTGGAGCCAACAAGATAAGGAGCATACAACCCACTAGATGAGCTGGAAGAAGCTAACCATGTCCAAGGCACAAGGGGGCCTCGGTTTCCACGATATGCATAGTTTTAACGTTGCCATGCTAAGGGCATGTACAATGGTTGATAAGATAGTCTTATCTTAACTCTTGCATGTAATTTAGAGATGACAAAAAAAAGGTCTACAATGGGTCATCTCTTAGCCTTATCTTCAATAACTAGCCATTCCTAAAAATGTGGTGAGACATATTGCGCTAAGAGATCATCTCTTGTCTTCTCTTAAATAAGAGAAGACAAGCCTTTTCTTATGAGTTCTCTTTCCTCCACCTCATCATTTATCCTACGTGACACTCCTAAGATAGCACCATTGTACATGCCCTAACACGTCAGATATGGAGACTAATACAGAGTCCAGACACTTTGTGTGGCAGAATCTTAAAGGCTCGGTACTTCCCCCAAGAACATGTGCTTGCAACTACTCCTAAAGAGGGCATATCTTATTCATGGCGCATCTTATTACATGGTTTGGATCTCTTCCGGGAAGGATATCTCTGGCGCATCGGGGACGGCTCAAATGTTAACATCTGGATGGATCCGTGGATCCCCCGTCCTTGGTCGCGCTGTGTTATTACGCCGAGAGGAGTAATCTGCTGCAGTATGTAAGTGATCTAATTAACCCGGGTACAGGAACCTGGGATGAGCGACTGGTCAGGGAGACCTTTTGGGCTGATGATGTCAAACACATCTTGCAAATTCCTCTGCGGGAAGGGGTACATGACTTCATAGCCTGGCAGTATGATAGCAAAGGAGTGCATTCTGTGAAGAGCGCGTATAAGCTCCATGTGCAGCTTGAGGAGCAGCAACGTAATGGTGGTCTAGGACAGAGCACAAGTGTACCCGGTAACCTGGAGAATACTATTGATGATTCATGGAAGCGGCTATGGAAGCTGCCGTGTTCGAGGAATATCCAAATGTTCACCTGGAGGTTAAAACATGAGTCCTTGGCGCTGCGTACCAATTTGGAACGGAGAGGTATTCCTGTGGACGACACAAAATGCCTGTTCTGCGGTAGGGCGGACGAGGATGGGGCACATCTGTTCATCAAGTGTAAAACTGTGAAGGAAGTGTGAAGAGACCTAGCGATGGAAAAGGAAAGGATGGCGCTGGAGAGCATCAGCTCTGTGCATGCAATGCTAGACTTCCTGTGGGGGCTGGATGAAAGCAAACCTCTGCATGTGCTTAGAGTTTTTAGTAATCTCTTTTCTTCATGCGCTGAAAGGTTAGCACTAATAATAACATGATATATCTTCTTTTCATCTTCTGGTGGCTTTGGTGGACTAACAGAAATAAGTTAAGGGAGGGCGAACTGCCTTTCACTGCAGCAGAAGTGGCTCGAAGCACGAGGAGCAGGGTTCTTGAATACCTCAACATCTATGTTACGCCCCCAAAGAGGATTGACGTGGATCGCTGGAAACCACCAGCGGCGGGGCTGATCAAGATTAATCTGGATGGGTCATTTGTGCTGGGTGAGGAGCACGCCGGCTGGGGTATTGTTGCACGATCAGATGATGGCTACATTATGTATGCACGAGCAGGACGTCATGAGCACGCACGTGATGCCTTCCCTGCCGAGTCCTATGCAATGTCCCATGCAGTATCTCTAGCCGCTGATATGGGGGTCGTGAGGGTCGTTTTTGAAACGGACTCGCAACTACTGATGGAAGCACTGAATATCAATAAGGTGGACTCGTCGGCTTATGCTGCTGTTATCGAGGATACCAAGTATCAGCTCAAATTATGGTTTTCTTCTTATGAAATAAATGTATGTCGCCGCTCGGCAAACACTATTGCTCACAAGCTTGCTAGTCTTGGTAGGATATTTGAACCTAACCACTATGTGGAATGGGAATCCGATGTACCAGCCCATGTGGCTGCTTGTGCTATGGGTGATTCAACCTAGCACTGTTAAGTTATAAAGCTATGCTTATTCTCAAAAAAAGTGATGGATGGCCGTTAACATGTGTCTTGCATAAATCGGATAGAGTGTCGTCCATGTAGCAGCTCTCAATGTGGCTGACCTTACTGTTGAGGGGATGACCCCCGGATAGGCTCAAGGAAGCAGATCAGCGTTTCAAAACATTCGGGACGGCTCAACTCCCTCAAGCCGGCTGACCCCTCGGCCGGCTCCCCCCGCTAGAGTCCGGTTGGGCGAGGCAGGCCGCCCGAGCCGGCTAGCGGCAGCCGGCGGAGTCGGCGCTCGTCACATCCAACCATACCAGGAACAGGGACAAGACGTCCTCCATGACGCGAGGGCGTGGCTACAGTGCCGCTGGTACCGCTGACCGTGACGGCCCACGTCGTGGAGGTCCGGCACTGTAGAAGCATCGTGCCACCCACCCCGTGACGCCACAGCCTACAGGCTACAACAACAACCAGCCGACGGGCCCCACGGCCAACAGGACCCGGCAGCCACCGGGCCCCACGGCCATCATGGCCCCACAGCCGGCGGGCCCCACTGGAGGCCGGAGACGCTAGCAGTAGGGACCCACCCCTCTCTCTCAGACATTTTTTAACCTGGGAGGCCCATGTATAAGGCCTCTCAGGAGTCCTCCTAGAGGACGCCGGGCCATTCATCCATTCCACCCACCCACACACACACACCGCTCGAGGGAGAGAGCAGAGCTCCGAGCCCTCTTCTTCCTACTCCGATACAGCTCGAGGAGCAACCCTGTACACCATGTGTTCATCAGTGAGATCATTGCAGGAGTAGGGGTGTTACCTCCACTCGGGGGCCCTGAACCTGTGTACGTCTCTGTGCCCGTCAGAGCTCGTGCCTAATCCCACATCCGGGCACCGTCGGCGCTCGTCGGTCCCTATCCACACGAGATAAGCCACCCCATGGCATCTGCCGTGCAAATACCACGATAGTTGGTGCCCACCATGGGGCCGGCTGCGGCGCCGACCGGAGTCACGTTCCGGACGGGACCCTCCACTCCCTCCGGCGAGCGCGTCGTGCATGGCCTGGTCATCAGGTTCGGAGCACTCGACTGCGTCAACGACAACGCGGCGCGCTTCGCAGATGTCGTTTTCCCTACAGGCGGCTCCATCATCCCTTTCGGCGATCACCGCGTCTACGCCACGGTTGTCTCCGATGAGTACCCTAGCAAGGTGCCCACCTTCGTCGACCCGCCATTTTTCGGCGGCTGTGGCATTTCTTGCGACGTCGCAGACCTTTGCACCCGCGTGGAGGTGCTGACCACCGGCAGCCGCCGCAGCGACCCGCTGCTTGCGGCGGTGCAGAACCTGCGCACATCCATCGCGCCCGGCGCCGATCCCAACGGTGCCACGGCCGAGCTTGAGGAGACACGCAAGCGCCTGCTCGCCGAGGCCACGGAGCTTGCCGCCACGCAGCGGCAGATGGCGTCCGTGCTGCGCGAGTACGACACCGTCCACGGCTTCACCCCTGTTGGCGACGGGCCCAGTCGGCTAGGGGAGGTGCAGCACCGAGGCAGGGCCGTCGCTCAGATGCTGGGCGTGAACTGGCCCACCTACAACTCCCCCGTCAAGAGCATGAGGACGGCGGAGGCAGCCGTGGCCGAGCTAGAACACCTAGAGGGCGAGGAGCTGCAGCAGGAGCAGCGGCGCGTCCGCGACCTTCTGGCCGCTGCAAACTAGCAGCAGGCGCAGCCGGAGTCGCCTCCGCGCCCGGCCTTCTCCAACTCGAGGACGCCTCCTTCCCAGGCGGGCAACCATCAGCCGGCTGGGCGGCCTCGGCAAACGCAACAGGCGTCTTCCCCGCATGGCGACGATCGCCGCGGAAGCCGGATGCAGGGCAGCCGGGACAGGAGCAACCACGACCTGCCGGCTGTGAATAGCCGGATGGACGCGCCGGCTGTCGAAGCCCGTCCCCAGCCGGCACGGCAACCCCCGCCTGCGCGGCGGAACCGGCCGACGTCCGTAGGTCTGGCTGCACAGCCTGCGATGAGCGAGCGCCTAAGGTCTCGCGTTCCCCTCGACGGGGCAGGACGGCCGCCACTGCATCGAGCGGCTAGCGCGGTCCCTAGATTTGGAGGAAGAAAGCTTTGCCGGCCCGGCATGCTTCGGGCCGCGCATCCGCGAGTAGCCTTAAACCAAGGGCTTCATGTTGGCCCGCGACACTCCCAAGTACAACGGGGCCACCAAGCCAGAAGACTGGCTGATCGACTACACCACCGCCGTCGGCATCGCCAACGGCAACAAGCACGTGGCGGTGCGCTACGTGCCTCTCATGCTGCTTGGTTCGGCCAGGACGTGGCTGAACAGCTTGCCGGCTAACAGCATCAACACCTGGCTGGATTTCGAGGAGGCGTTCATGCGCAACTTCACTGGCACGTACAAGCTCCCTGGCCGGCCACGCCAGCTCTCCCTCTGCGTCCAGGACATGGATGAGTCCCTCCGCGACTACCTCACGCGGTGGACGGAGCTGTGCAACTCCTGCGAAGGCATCCACGAGGTACAGGCGATCCAGTACTTCACCGAGGGCTGCAGGGACGACACCATGCTCAAGCATATGCTTATGCGCGCGGAGCCGTCGACCATGGCGGAGCTCATGGCCATAGCGGACAAGTACGCAACGGCCGACTCCGCGATGCGGGTGCCGCTCCGGCTCGATGCAGCCGGTAAGGCGATCCAAGACCAGCCGGCTGACCGACGGCCGGCTGAAGATGGCGGCTCTGGCTCTTCGAGGCGGCGTCAGAACGACCACGACAAGCGGAAGAACGAGCAGCCGAACAGCCACTATGGCAGGTGGCAGGTCGCAGCCATGGAGGAGGAACGGCCGGCTCCACAGGGCGGCAGCCGGCGCCAGCGAATCGGCGAGAACCAATGGCGGCCCAAGCTCACTTTCGAGGAGATGCTCGATGCGCCGTGCAAGTACCATAGCGGTGCGAAGCCGGCCATGCACACCACCCGACAGTGCAACTGGACTCAGCGCCTGAGCCAGGGCGACGCTCTTCCGCCGCCGCCGCTAGCTCCTGCAGCTGGAGGCGGCCACGACGAGTACCCCTGCCAGGACGCGGCCTACGTCGTCTTCACCAGTGAAGGAGACGACAAGCACAGCCAGCGCAGGCGCACGCAGGAGGTGAACGCCATCACCCCCCAGTCCCCAGTTCATGCACTGGTCCGAGAAGTCCATCACCTAGCCGCGATGCCGACGCCGGGTGGCTACACGTTAGTCCTCGACCCCACCTTCGCTTCCGAGAGGCTCACCTGCCACTTCTCGCTGGTGCTAATCGACGGTGAGAGCAGCATCAACATCCTCTACCGCGACACAGTGATCAAGTTGGGGATCAAGGAGACCTAGCTCCAGCCCAGCCGGACAGTGTTCCATAGCATCGTGCCAGGGCACTCCTGCTCTCCATTCGGCAAGATCCGGCTGGACGTCCTATTCGGCATCATGGACAACTTTCGCCGTGAGCCAATCTGGTTCGAGGTGGTCGACTTGAGAGGCCCCTACCACGCGCTCCTGGGCCGGCCCGTGTTTGCCAAATTCATGGCGGTGCCCCACTACGCATACCTAAAGATGAAGCTGCCGGGTCCCAAGGGCATCATCACCATCACCGGCGACTACAAAAAGCCCCTCGAGTGCGCCTCGGCCGGTGCCAAGTGGGCTGAGTTGCTAAAGAAGACGGAGAAGTTCACCTGGACGCCACAAGCGGACGAGGCTTTCCGCAACCTCAAGCGCATGCTCTCCACCGCACCCATCCTGGTGGCGCCGACTGAGAAAGAGCCCATGATGGTGTTGTGGGGTCGAGGAGATAGGTTTATAGGGGGGGGGGTTAATAGACACTTAACTAACCAAAGGTGCAGTTTTTAGTTTCTCTTGGAACTTAGGCAGATTTTGGCACAAGTTAAGATAACATCAATACTTTCTACACATGCAAATCTAGAGATTGAGCAGCGGAAATAGTAAAGCATGCAAGTGTACAGAAAGTAAAGGGGTAGCGTATGGAAGATCAAACGCAATGAAGACACGGTGGTTTTTGGCGTGGTTCCGATAGGTGGTGCTATCGTACGTTCACGTTGATGGAGGCTTCAACCCACGGAGGGTAATGGTTGCACGAGTCCACGGAGGGCTCCACCCACGAAGGGTCCACGAATAAGCAACCTTGCCTATTCAACCATGGCTTACGTCCACGAAGGACTATCCTCACTCGGGGTAGATCTTCACGAAGTAGGCGATCTCCTTGCCCTTACAAACTCCTTGGTTCAACTCCACATGATCTTGGAGGCTCCCAAGTGACACCTAACCAATCTAGGAGACACCACTCTCCAAAAGGTAATAGATGGTGTGTTGATGATGAACTCCTTGCTCTTGTGCTTCAAATGATAGTCTCCCCAACACTCAAACAACTCCTCACAGATTTGGATTTGGTGGAAGAAGGATTTGAGTGGAAAGCAACTTGGGAAGGCTAGAAATCAAGGTTCAAATGGTTGGATTGGAATATCTTGATCTCAACACATGAGTAGGTGGTTCTCTCTCAGAAAATATATGGTGGAAGTGTAGGCACGTTCTGATGGCTCTCTTACTAGGTAAGAGGGTGGTGGAGGGGTATATATAGCCTCCACACAAAATCCAACCGTTACGCACTTTTGACCAGACTCGGTGGCAACGATTTGAAATCTCGGTGAGACCGACCTATGCAAAAGATATGAACGTTGGGGTTTTCGGTGGGACCGAATGGGAACATCTCGGAGCAACCGAAGTGCAATGGTAAGGGCTAGACCCAGTCTCGGTGGCACCGATTGCATAATCTCGGTGGGACCGAAATGATGCAACTTGGCAACAGAAACTTGGTCACTCCATCTTGGTGGCACCGAGTGCAATTTTGGTCGAACCGAAAGAATTGCAACAAGGCAACAGAGAGATGGTCACCCATCTCGGTGGGACCGAGATCCATATCGGTGGATCCGATTTGTTAGGGTTTAGGCTGTGGCACTATCTAGATGAACTCGGTGGGTCTGGGAAGGATGTATTCGGTGGGACCGAGTTGGCTTTTAGGGTTTTGGACAGATATGGATAGAGAAAGTGGCTGAGGGCTTTGGAGCAATATCACTAAGCACTTGAGCAAATAGATCATTATCAAAACCTCATCCCCTTTTAATAGTATTGGCTTTCCTATGGACTCAATGTGATCTTGGATCACTAAACCAAAAATGTAGAGTCTTGGGCTTTTGCCAATCCATGTCCTTAGCATTTTGAAGGGTTCCACATCTTCTTGTCCTTGGCACACCATTGTTGAACTTGTCTGAAAATCACTAGGTAGAATCATTAGTCCAACAACATGTATGTTGGCATAAATTACCAAAACCACCAAGGGAGCAAATGTGCTTTCAATCTCTCCCTTTTTGGTAATTGATGACAACATACATCAAAGCTTCAAATAAAGATTTAGCAGAAGATTGTATGAAAGCTTTGAAGAAAACATGTAACATGTATGAGCTCCCCCTAAAGATGTGCATATAGAATGATGATATTTCATGGAGACCAGAGGCACAAATGTAAGGAAATATACATGCAACATGTATCTTGGCTACATGCATCAGAGCAATAAACATGACATTTAGATATCCACATGTTCATGATTATCTTCTTGCAAACAAGATATACTAGCAAGAGGTCATCATGTACATGGGTGTGATGCATATACTTACCTTAAAGTTCTTGATCAAGTACCTGAAGAAATACACTTGAGAAAACAAGGTTAGATAACACAAGATAAATTCTTCAAGAAAAGACACAAGATCAACAAGAAACCAAGATGGGATATCATGTAGAAGACAATATCACTAGGTGAATACTTCTTTGAAACAGACATGTCCCCAAAAGAAAGAATTAGTTGTCTTCCCTTAAAGAACTTCCTCTCCCCCTGAATCTGACATTGGATGTTGGGAGTAGGTAGGGTGAGAAAACTAAAACAACTAAGAAAAAACTGATCATGTTTCTCCCCTCTTAGAAACATGTAACATTCTCTCCTCTTGTAATGTGCATCTTTCTCTCCTTTTTACAAAGAAGAGCTTGTAATGATAAGCTTCGATGTATTCCTCTCTCCCCCTTTGACATCAATTTCCAAGAAGGGACTTCAAGGTTACTGGTCAAGTGGGTTTGGTCCTTGAGAAACACATCTAGCCATTGAGTAGCTCTAGATGCAAGTAGAGGGTAAGAATCATTGAGTGGAGCTGGAGCAGAAAATCACAGGAAATATGTGATAGAGAAATTTCTTAGAGCAGCAAGGTCGGTGACTCCGAGTTGGTTCACTTCGGTGTGACCGAGTCTTTCGCAAAAAGAAGATTTTGTCATCTCAGCTCACTAGACAAGTGAATTTTCACAAAGATTTGCAATGAATTAACTACGAAGCTAGCTAAGAAAAAAGAAACACAGAAAAGAAAAGAAAAGAAGCAAAGAAATATCTAGATGAAGTTTTTTTTTTGAAAATAGAAACACTCTGGCAAGAAGAGAAACATAAAAGAAACACTAGAGAACTTCATCTAGAGGGGTCGGCGACTAGGTCACCTATGTTAGAGTATATTGACTTAGGAGTCAAGTGAGAACACTTGATCATAGGTCATACTCATCGTTAAGCTCAAAATGGGGTTACCATTTTTCCTTTAAGCATTTCAATGTATTCACATCTTGTTGAGTTGCTTTAGCTCATGTCTTTGAGTAAAGCTTCTCTAAGATGTGAGAACTTACATTGGGATTTGGTGGTGATGTCCTTCATGTAGTTGAACTTGAAGTGGATGCTCATGAGTTGAGGTTGGGAGCGATCCTATCATTTGTAGTTCATCTTCCTACATGGGTTAGATTTGCAAGGAACAACATGTATATCCAAAATGACAAGAATGAAGCATAACTCAAAAGTTGTCAAAGTATATGTTTAGGTTGTCTTGTTCCTTGTTCCACCAAGGATTGTTGATACTTGAGTTATACAAGATTGCTCAAGATAAGAGTGAGATGCAATCTTGTGACATGAAGCTCGTCCAAGTACCTACAAATGGTTAGATACAATACAAGGGAGCAGAATGTCCAAGATATAATATGATCATGGAAGTATCATGGATTAGTCAAGAATGCTCATGCCCTTGTATGCATCCATATGAACCTCTATTTCATGTTTGAAGCATCAATGATGTTCAACTCACTCCTCAAGTGTCAAAACACCTTCTCATTGAGAGGTTTGGTAAAGATGTCCGCCAATTGCTTGTCGGTACGAACATGTTTAAGGTCAATGTCACCTTTCTCAACATGATCTCGAATGAAATGGTGACGAACCTCAATATGCTTAGTTCGAGAATGTTGTACAGGATTGTGTGCAATCTTGATAGCACTCTCATTATCACATAGTAATGGTACATGTCTCACATGCACACCATAATCTTTAAGAGTTTGAGCCATCCATAGTAATTGAGCACAACATGATCCCGCGGCAATGTATTCCGCTTCAGCAGTAGATAGAGATACCGAGTTTTGTTTCTTGGAGGACCAAGATACAAGAGATCTACCAAGAAATTGACATGTAGCCGAAGTGGATTTTCTATCAACCTTGTCTCCGGCATAGTCCGAATCGGAATAGCCAACAAGATTAAAATATGATCCTTTGGGATACCATATGCCAAAGTTTGGTGTATGTAACAAGTATCTCACGATTCATTTCACCGCCTTACGGTGACACTCTTTTGGTGCCGCTTGGTATCGTGTGCACATGCACACACTTAGCATAATGTCGGGATGGGAGGCACATAGATATAGCAATGAACCAATCATTGATCGGTAAACCTTTTGATCAACCGGTTTGCCATCCTTGGTCAAGTCAAGATGTCCACTCGTGGGCATGGGGGTTTTCATACCTTTACTTTCTTGCATGTTGAACTTCTTGAATAAGTACTTGGTATACTTTTTTTGAGAAACAAAGGTACCCTCCTTAGTTTGCTTGATTTGCAAACCAAGAAAGAATTTAAGTTCACACATCATAGACATCTCATACTTTTCCGACATCAACCTTCCAAACTTTTCACTAAAAGAGGGGTTAGTAGATCCAAAGATAATATCATCAACATAAATTTGGCATACAAATAATTCTCCATTAACCCTCTTAGTGAACAAAGTTGAATCAATTTTCCCAATTTCAAAACCTTTTTCAAGAAGAAACTTTGTCAAGCATTTGTACCAAGCTCTAGGGGCTTGTTTAAGACCATAAAGAGCTTTACGGAGTTTGTAGACATGATTAGGTTTCTTGGGATTGACAAAGCCGGGAGGTTGTTTAACATAGACTTCCTCCTCAATTTCACCATTCAAGAAAGCACTTTTAATATCCATTTGGTAAAGCGTGATATCATGGTGATTGGCATAAGCAAGTAAAATGCGAATGGACTCAAGTCTAGCAACGGGGGCATAGGTCTCACCATAGTCCATACCTTCGACTTGTGTGTAACCTTGTGCTACGAGACGAGCCTTGTTGCGTACAACTTGTCCATCTTCATCTTGCTTATTCCGAAACACCCATTTGGTTCCAATGATGTTTTGCTCATCTTTAGGCTTCTCAACCAATGTCCAAACTTGGATCCTCTCAAAGTTGTGTAGCTCCTCGTGCATTGCATTCATCCAATCGGGGTCCTCGAGGGCTTCTTCTACCTTCAAAGGTTCAACACTAGAGATGAATGAGTAATGCTCACAAAAGTTAGCTAAAAGAGATTTAGAGCGAGTGATTCTCCCGGATTGGATATCTCCAAGTATTTGTTCGACGGGATGATTCTTGTCGATTCTTGCTCTAACTCGAGGTAGCTTTTGCTTGGGTTGTGGTGAGGCTTCCTCATCATCATCTTCTTCTTCTTCGTTGATGTTGTCGTTGTTCGCTTGTGGAGGTGGAGAAGGAGGTTGAGGTGGATCATCTTGTTGCATTTCCTCATTCCCTTCGCCTTGTCCTGTTCCACTTGTGGATGCCTCCATATCAACTTGTTGTTCACCTTGATGTGAAGTTGGGGCTTCCACTTGAATAGAAGAGGTACTCTCCTTTACTTCCACGGGGTGAATCTTGCCAATGGATAAGTCTTGGATTGCTTCTGATGGTTCTTGATCTCCTACATCAATTGGCAATTGCTCGACTTGCGAGCCGTTAGTCTCATCAAACTTCACATCTATCGTCTCTTCAACATTTCGAGTGAAGTTGTTGTAGACACGGTAAGTGTGAGAGTTCGATCCGTAACCAAGTAGAAAACCTTCATGGGATTTAGGAGCAAACTTTGAACGACGATCCTTATCAAGAATGTAACATTTTGAGCCAAATACTCGAAAGTATCCAACTTGTGGTTTGTTACCGGTGAGTAGTTTATACACCGTTTTACCAAGAAGCTTGTGAAGATAGAGCCGATTTGTAGCATGACAAGCTGTTTCAACTGCTTCCGCCCTAAAGTGTTTTGGCGTCTTGTATTCATCAAACATTGTCATTGCCATCTCAATAAGAGTCCGGTTCTTCCTCTCAACAACTCCATTTTGTTGAGGTGTGTACGTAGCCGAGAACTCATGTGAAATGCCTTCCTCATCAAGAAAGGTATCTACATTGGTGTTCTTGAACTCTGTTCCGTTGTCACTCTGAACCTTCTTGATCTTCACTTCAAATTGATTTTGGGCCTTTCTTGCGAAGTTCTTGAAGATCTTTTGTACCTGCGATTTGTCATCGAGAAAGAACACCCACTTAAATCTGGAAAAATCATCAACAATGACCAAACCGAAAGAGTTACCACCAAGACTCTTATAGGAGTTGGGACCAAAAAGATCCATATGAAGTAGCTCGAGTGGTCTCCTTGTGGTCATAATGTTCTTCACGGGATGGCTTCCTCCAACTTGTTTTCCTGCTTGACAAGCACTACAAAGTCGATCCTTGTCAAATATAACATCTTTCACACCAAGAATGTGATCTCTTTTAACAAGTTTATCTAGGTTACGCATGCCAACATGTCCAAGTCTCCTATGGCATAACCAACCTTTAGAAGATTTAGCAATTAAACATGTACTAGGTTGGGCTCTCTTAGTGAAATCAACAATGTATAGATCACCTCTACGAATGCCGGTAAATACCATATTATGATTATCTCGATGAAACACTTGGCAATCTACTTCGGTAAATAGAACATTGAAACCAAAATCGGCTAGTCTAGATACGGAAAGAAGATTGTAGCCAAGAGATTCAACAAGCATAACATTTTGTATGGAGCTATCATTGGATATGGCCACCTTACCAAGGCCAAGTACCTTACCCTTGGAGTTGTCTCGAAAAGTCACATACTTGCGTGGACCATCATTTTTAGCAAGCTCACGAAACATGTCTCTATCTCCGGTCATGTGATCGGTACATCCACTATCAAGAATCCACTCTTTTCCTCTGGCCATGTAATCTCGATGATTTGCCATAAGACAAAGATTCCTCATGGTCTTCTCAAATTCAATATCAAATTCTTCATCCTCATCATAATTGCCATGTTCAACATCATCATCATCAACATGTATACGATCATCACCTAGGGCAATGAATTCATTAGTTTCATGATCATGACAATGTTCAAGTTTATGAATTCTAATAGCTTCCGTGATAATGTTACTAATAGTTCTAACATCTCCTTTAGCGTGCATAAGATCACGAAGCTCAAACAAGCAATCATCAAAGTTAGGATCATTAGGACTCATCATGTGAAAAGCAATAGTCTTATGAAGAATCTCATCAAGATTCTTTAAGGAGTAATTGGGATATCGCTTTTCCAAGTCATGCCATAGGGTATAAGCATACCCAAAGTTTTGCATACAACGAAGCACAATTTTAGGCAATCCTCTAATGATAAGATTGACGGTTCTAAGATTACGAAGCATGTCAATTTCCTCTTCATGAGTAGGATGCAAGGGATCAATAGGAGGCACATAAGGATTATGAATATACTTGCTCAAGTTAAATTCATCAAAGATATCAAGCATTTCATCCTTCAAAAAGTTGTAATACTCCCCATTGAGAATAGGCACTCTACGTCTAAGACTACACAAAGTAGACACATCCATATCCCTCCAATGGTGATTAAACCAAAGCAATGGAGACCAAAGCTCTGATACCAATTGTGGGGTCGAGGAGATAGGTCTAGAGGGGGGGGGGGGGTGAATAAACACTTAACTAACCAAAGGTGCAGTTTTTAGTTTCTCTTGGAACTTAGGCAGATTTTGGCACAAGTTAAGATAACATCAATACTTTCTACACATGCAAATCTAGAGATTGAGCAGCGGAAATAGTGAAGCATGCATGTGTACGGAAAGTAAAGGGGTAGAGTATGGAAGATCAAATGCAATAAAGACACGGTGGTTTTTGGCGTGGTTCCGATAGGTGGTGCTATCGTACGTCCACGTTGATGGAGGCTTCAACCCACGGAGGGTAACGGTTGCGCGAGTCCACGGAGGGCTCCACCCACGAAGGGTCCACGAAGAAGCAACCTTGGCTATTCCACCATGGCTTACGTCCACGAAGGACTAGCCTCACTCAGGGTAGATCTTCGCGAAGTAGGCGATCTCCTTGCCCTTACAAACTCCTTGGTTCAACTCCACATGATCTTGGAGGCTCCCAAGTGACACCTAACCAATCTAGGAGACACCACTCTCCAAAAGGTAATAGATGGTGTGTTGATGATGAACTCCTTGCTCTTGTGCTTCAAATGATAGTCTCCCCAACACTCAAACAACTCCTCACAGATATGGATTTGGTGGAAGAAGGATTTGAGTGAAAAGCAACTTGGGAAGGCTAGAAATCAAGGTTCAAATGGTTGGATTGGAATATCTTGATCTCAACACATGAGTAGGTGGTTCTCTCTCAGAAAATGTATGGTGGAAGTGTAGGCATGTTCTGATGGCTCTCTTACTAGGTAAGAGGGTGGTGGAGGGGTATATATAGCCTCCACAGAAAATCCAACCGTTACACACTTTTGACCAGACTCAGTGGAACCGATTTGAAATCTCGGTCAGACCGACCTGTGCAAAAGATATGAACGTTGGGATTTTCGGTGGGACCGAATGGGAACATCTCGGAGCAACCGAAGTGCAATGGTAAGTGCTAGACCCAGTCTCGGTGGCACCGATTGCATAATCTCGGTGGGACCGAAATGATGCAACTTGGCAACAGAAACTTGGTCACTCCATCTTGGTGGCACCGAGTGCAATTTTGGTCGAACCGAAAGAATTGCAACAAGGCAACAGAGAGATGGTCACCCATCTCGGTGGGACCGAGATCCATATCGGTGGATCCGATTTGTTAGGGTTTAGGCTGTGGCACTATCTAGATGAACTCGGTGGGTCTGGGAAGGATGTATTCGGTGGGACCGAGTTGGCTTTTAGGGTTTTGGACAGATATGGATAGAGAAAGTGGCTGAGGGCTTTGGAGCAATATCACTAAGCACTTGAGCAAATAGATCATTATCAAAACCTCATCCCCTTTTAATAGTATTGGCTTTCCTATGGACTCAATGTGATCTTGGATCACTAAACCAAAAATGTAGAGTCTTGGGCTTTTGCCAATCCATGTCCTTAGCATTTTGAAGGGTTCCACATCTTCTTGTCCTTGGCACACCATTGTTGAACTTGTCTGAAAATCACTAGGTAGAATCATTAGTCCAACAACATGTATGTTGGCATAAATTACCAAAACCACCAAGGGAGCAAATGTGTTTTCAGGTGTACATCGCGGCCACCACTCGCGTGGTTGGCGTGGTGCTGGTGGTGGAGCGCCTGGAGGAGGGCAAGGCGCAGCCGGTCCAGCGGCCGGTGTACTACCTGAGCGAGGTGCTCTCCCTCTCCAAGCAGAACTACCCCCACCAGAAGATGTGCTACGGCGTGTACCTGGCGGCTAAGAAGCTGAAGTAGTACTTCCAGGAGCACCCCATCACGGTGGTGAGCACGGCCCCCTTGGGGAGATCATCGGCAACAAAGACGCCACCGGCCGGGTCGCCAAGTGGGCCGTCGAGCTGGCCGCCCACACCATCCTCTACGAGCCCCGCACGGCCATCAAGTCTCAGGCGATGGCAGACTTCCTCGTTGACTGGGCGGAGACCCAGTACCTGCTGCTGCCTCCCAACTCCACGCATTGGCGGATGCACTTCGACGGTTCCAAGATGCGCGGGGGCTTGGGAGCCGACATCATTCTCTCCTCTCCCAAGGGCGACCAGCTGGAGTACGTGCTGCAGATCCACTGCGCCGCGTCGAACAACGTGGCGGAGTACGAAGCCCTCTCCCACGGTATCCGGCTGGCCAAGGAGATCGGCATCCGGCGGATCCTCTGCTTTGGGGATTCCGACCTGGTGGTACAACAGGTCTCTAGCGAGTGGGACGCTAGGGACGCCAACATGGCT
The DNA here is from genome assembly GCA_039707655.1 of Elymus sibiricus. Taxonomy (NCBI): domain Eukaryota; kingdom Viridiplantae; phylum Streptophyta; class Magnoliopsida; order Poales; family Poaceae; genus Elymus; species Elymus sibiricus. The sequence continues at coordinate 164,633,198 of CM077664.1, forward strand.
AGTTACCGTTTCCTGGTCCAGCAACTGTGCGATAGCTTCGAGGGCTGTGAGTTCCACCATGTCCCCCGAGTCGGCAATGAGGCAGCAGACGTGCTGGCTAAGATCGGCTCCACTAGGCAGGCCATTCCACCCGGTGTCTGCCTCGAGCACTTGCGCAAACCCTCCATCATGCCCTCCCCCGACTCCAAATCCATCTTCATCCTGGCCCACCCAGGAGCCGCCGGCTCGAAGGATCAGCCTGCTGCCGGCTCGACACTCCCGAGGGCTGCCGGCTCCGGCCCGGGGGCTGCTGGTTCTGGCCCGGGGGTGATCGAGGCGCCATCCTGGACGCGGCCATTCCTCTCCTACCTCATAAGCGGCGATCTCCCCGCAGACGAGGTTGCAACCAGGCAAGTCCAGATTCGAGCTTCAGCCTACACCATCGTCAATAGGGAGCTCCTCAAGCGCAGTGTGATGGGCGTTTTCCAACGCTGCGTTGAGCGAGAGCAGGGGCTCTGACTCCTGGAAGATATCCACCAAGGGGAGTGTGGCCACCACTGACGGTGTCCTGGACTAGGGGGTCCCGGCCTAGTTGATTAGTCCATGGGCCGAACTCAAGGCCCGTCAAAGAGCAGGGACTCCGGAAGTTTCCAACTTGAAGAACCGACGTATCGGACGTCACCGAAGACTTGGCGTGTACCCCAAGGATACGATATTCGGCATATGTTCCTTAATTGTAACCGACCATGTGTAACCCTAGATACCCCTGGTGCCTATATAAACCGGAGGGTTCAGTCCGTAGAGGCAACATCATTCATCATACCCCTAGGTTTAGACCACATCTTACGATCTCGAGGTAGATCAACTATGTACTTTGATACATCCATCAATATAAACAAGAGTAGGACGTAGGGTTTTACCTCCTTAGAGAGGGCCCGAACCTGGGTAAATCATCATGTCCTACATCACCTGTTAACCCATCGATCCGATCTCACAGCTCGGGCCCCCCTACCCGAGATCTGCTGGTTTTGACACCGACATTGGTGCTTTCATTGAGAGCTCGCTGTGTGATCACCTTGGAACAATGGCCTTACCAGCAGGCAGTTCAAGCCCTCTTGGCATCATAGGTGCACCCACGATCTTCATCAACGGGCCGTCTGATGACCCCGTAAATCTCGGATTGCTCTCCCCCTTTAAGGCGGCGGGATGTGATCGGGAAACCTGTTTGGAGTTCTCCGCTCCTGCTACAAGCTCGGCCGGTGGAGTCCAAATGGAGGAAACCTCGGATCCGAGCTCCCTCCCAAGGGACGAGCATGAGCTCGAGCGGCTCGAAGAAGTTAACACATCGGACTTTAAGCCAAACCGAGACACTTCCGCGCATCATCCCTGCAAGGAACACGGGGGCACCTTAGAGTCTCCCCAGATCAGATTAAAGTTTTTGATCCCACCCACCCCACGTCGAGTATAGCCCAAGTAATTCGGGGCCTCATGACGTCTGGGATCTGATGTATATAAAACAGCAGGCCGATGAGACAGTTCAACAGTTCTCGTCAAGGTTCCTATTCGTCAAGAACAAGATAACCGACTGCCCGGACGAGGAAGCACTCTCAGCTTTCCGTCACAACTGTCACGATGAGGTTGTGCTAAACGCCCTCTCTCGGCGACGAGTTCAGACTTTCTCAGAGCTCTCAAAACCGGTGTCGAAATTTTGCACCATCAAAGATGCCTGGTTGGCTCCAGAATCAGCCCGCACAGGCAACTCAAAGGAGTACGACCTCGCACACGGGCAGCCATCAAAGCACCCTATGCTGGCAGAGTCGTTACGAAATAGAAGAAAGACGGCATCCCCGACCGTCCTTGATGGACTACTGGATCAACCATGTCCTATACACTTTGCCAAGTCAAACGCGAATCCAACGCACAACCTTCGAGCTTGTTGGGTTGTCAGGCAGGTGGCCAAAGGTGGCGAGTTTCTCCTAGCAAATAAGCCCACTATCAATTATGCCACAGACTCCTCGGACGAAGCCAAGGTCTTGACGATTTACCAGACATATGTATCCAAAAATCAAAGGAAAAGGGCTCTTCACAAGCTCGGCCCCGCCCAGATACGCACACATTGAGCTGCGTGGTTAGATACGCCGATCACATTCGAGGAGCATGATCAGCCAGCAGTCGACCTAAGTCGGTGCCCGGCCACCCTGGTCCTTGACCCAATAGTGGACGGATGCCGGCTGCATAAAGTGCTGATGGACGGGGGCAGCAGTTTGAACCTCATCTATAGGGACACTCTGGAAAAGATGCAATTAGATACAACCCGTGTGCAGCATAGCTTCATCATGTTCAAGGGAATCATCCCCAGAAAAGAGGCGCGATGTGAGGGAAAGATTACCCTTGACGTAGTCTTCGGCACTCCCGAGAACTATCGGTCCGAGGAGTTAACATTCCACATCGCACCCTTCCGAAGTGGTTATCATGCCCTTTTAGGGCGGGAGGCATTCATAAAATTCTGCGCTATACCTCATTATGGGTACATGAAATTAAAGATGCCGGGCCCCAATGGAGTGATAACCGTCACAAGCAATCTAGAGAGAGCACTCAGGGCTGAAAATAAAACGGCTTCGCTCGCCCTCGAGTCACTGGCAGAGGCCTTTGCAGCAGAAGAGTTGACGGCACTCCAGGCCACGGTCAATTCAGACGATGTCATTCTGGACAAGAGGTCTAAATCAACATCATTCAAACCAGCTCACGAAATTGTTAAATTTCAAGTACACCCAACGGACCCGAACAAAACGGCGTCCATTGGTGCGCAGCTAGACCCAGAAATCGACGAAGCCCTTCGAAACTTCCTTCGGGAAAATTGGGACATTTTTTCCTGGCGTCCCTCAAATATGCCCGGCATCCCAAGAAACTTAGCCGAACACAACTTGAACATTATTAAAGGATTCAAACCAGTCAAGCAAGCCCTTCGGCGATTCTCCGAGCCCAAGCGTCAAGCTATGGGGGAAGAACTGGCTAAGCTATTAGAGGCCAGATTCATCCGTGAGATCAACCACCCTGTTGGGGATATTTCCCTGACATAGAGACCCGGCAGGAGGATGACCCGGCCAGAGAGCTATAAGGCTCAGTGGGTTATCTCGCTGCTGGGCCTTGAAGACTCCCAGTGGGTTGGCTTGATAGAGGCCCGGCGGGAAGAGGCGGCTCAGTGCGTGGGCGGTCTTAAGAAGAAAGACTAGATAAGAAAGATTACCTTGAAGAACAAGTCAGTTAGAGTAAGAGTAGGATACGGGTTAAGCTTACAACCCGGACTCTCATGTATACCTAGGGCTCAACCTATTATATAAAGGGGAGAACCTAAGGTAGAAAGACTAAGTTGCAATCTCTCGAGAGCTAGGTTAGCGAATCCCCATCCCTGTAATCGAGATCCAAAGCAATACAATCAAGCAGGACGTAGGCTTTTACCTCCACCGTGAGGGGCCGAACCTGGGTAATTCCGTGTCTTCTCGTTCCCGATTAACCCCGTTAAGCTTCCACCTTTGTGCGATGGCCTCATCATTATGTCCTTTCACGAGGGCATCTACCGTGTTAAAACCACAACAGTTGGTGCCCACCGTGGGGCCTACGCACGGTGGAGTTGAGTTCTTGGCGGGAGCCCTCCCAGGGTTCGGGAAGTATGCGATCGGCCAGATGAAGAATAGCCGCCATGGAAAGCTCTACATCGACGACTCATACTAGGGCCCCGAGGCCGACTCGATTGAGTACGGGTACCGGGTCCCCTTCGGCAAGATCCATGTCTTCATCGACGTTGTCGGCAAGCCGGCCGCTGGGTTGGAGGCAGTTACCAGCACTGAATCGGCCCGCCGCGCCAGACCCCCACGAGCGAAACCCGGCCCGCCGAGGGCCGGCCGGACGCATGCCTTTGTCGGCTTCACCCAGGGGGTGACGCTGTCTGAAAATTCGCTGTCCGGAGACGAGACGCTCGTGCAATCTGACGGTGAATCATCGATGGGGGAAACCGAGTCAATCTGTCCCCTGTATGATAGGAGGCTCGGAGGATGCACTGAGGAAGTTTTCCCTGAAACCCTCGAGCTGCCTCGGTTCGCCGCGGTGTACATGGCAGGCAGGCAAGGCCCGCCTCCCCTTCACGACCCGGTGGATCCAACGGCCAAGCAGAATCTTACCATCGCCGGCTCAGGTGGGGCCGGCGCGGCCGCCGCCGGCTTGCAAAAGACCAGGGCGCAGGCGCTCGTGGAGCTGATGAACACTCTGGCGACACTCCTGGCTGAGCCGGTGACAGTAGAGAACGCGGCGGCGCGCAACGCAGATATCATGAAGTGCTGTGAGCAGATGACCAGGATCCAGGAGGATATCAATGCTGAAAATACCCGCACGGAGGAAGCACAAGCCCGGCTTGACGAGGAGACAAAGCGCTTGGAAGAGGAAGTCCTCTATCTAAGCCGCCGGCAGGCGGAGTCGGAATTCGTTCACCGAAGGCGACATCAAAGCCGGCTTCCGGCCCAGATCGAGCCAATGCAACTGTTTACCACGCCGAATGATCCGCGGGCCCCGGTGAACCCGGGGGCTGGTGTTATGTCCCCTGGAGGGCCACCACCGTGGCAACCAGCTCAGCAGCGAGAGATGGCTCAACATCAGACACCGGTTCTGCAGCAGCAACTGCCGCCTCGCCGGTTCCAGACCCCAATTGGACACTATTCCAACCCGGTGGACAATGTCCAGGCGGCAACTCACAACTTGGCAGCAATTCCGATTGAAGGGGACGGTCTGGCTCAGGTGGAGGCGAGGAACGCCATCAAGATGCTCAAGACAGCAGTAACGCAGCAGGCAAACTATTCTCCTAGCCAGCACCGGCTTCACTCCACTTCGCACCAGAGCCGCACCAGGAGCCAACGCCCTGAGTCGCCAGCAGTTTCCAGTAGCGTGCGATGTAGGAGGGCTGCACAACCACTGGAGGATCAGCCGCCCCCAGGATCCCAAACGCACAGGAGATCGTGGACACCGCTTGAGCTCTACGAGCATTGGAAGAGGAAAATGCGCGGGCAGTGTATAATCAGCCCACGGCGTAGGACCATCCTACCACAGCCCAGGCGGCTGGTCGTCTTGGCGACTTATCAAGTCGCATGATTGGAACTCCATGTCTAGTCCCAGCACTGCGAGATGCATGCATGCCGCCAGACTTTAAGGGTCCTCGCAAGGTTCCTAATTACACATCAGATCTAGAACCGGCCCAGTGGATTGAGAGTTATGAGTTAGCAATGGATCTGTTGGGAGCTAGTGAAGCTGTGTGCGCACGCTATCTACCTCTCATGTTGGAAGGTCCAGCACGTACCTGGTTGAAAAACTTGCCGGTGAATTCGATTAACACCTGGCAGGAGTTGAAGGAGCACTTCATAAAAAACTTTCAGGGAACCTACAAACGGTGTCGGCGTACGACACCTATGGGACCGAGAGGATCCCTTTTACGGTTCGGCTAGGGAAAAGATTTGCACAAAGAGCGGATCCAACGACCTACGCGGGGATATTTACCCAGGTTCGGGCCTCTGAGAAGCCTAAAACCCTACTCCTGCTTTGGTTTATTGTGGGTGTTCTTAAGCTCAAGTACACGGAGCGCTTGCGATGAACAGTACGTTCAAGAAGCAGCTGCACATGCAGAATGGGCCAGAAGGTCCTCCTTCCTTGTAGCTTCACCTTGGGCCTCCTTTTATACGTCCAAGGGGTCACCAACAGTGGCGAACAGCAAGTACAAGAGGTGTAAAGTTGCTACAGGGTTAACATGCTTATCCCTGACAACTTAGGACAAGCGCATTAAATGCTCTACTTAGGTGTCCCTTACTTTCTTGGGGATGGAAAAAGGACCCGTCCCATCAGCACCGCTTAATCCCGTCCACCGTTAGTGCCATGACACGCACCCAGGAGGACAAGCCCTAAACGACAGGCTGGTCGCTGCGCTGTAGCGGTGGCAGGGCGGTGGAATCTTGCCGGGTGCGAGGTCTTGCCGGGCCTTCACGAGCCTTCCCGGCAAGATCTTGCCGGGAAGCCATCTTTCGGTCTTCTGTCTTCTGATCATCGGCTTGAACGCCTTCTTGATAATCTTGTATTTGTTCCCAGCTGTTCTTCGGCAGGCCTTGCCGCTGGTATGGCTACAACCGTCCGTGCACAAGTATGGGGTACTAAAAGACCCAAACTTTAGTACACCGACAAATGGCCTACCACAATCGTCGATCTTGAACATTGTGTTCAGCGTGAGGATGAGTCGGCACACCACTGGTCTCGACAAGTTGCGGAAGTCATCCATTCTTCGGATAGCATCACAGCGGCACATGCGGTTCTTGTTCTGGAGCGGACTTGTAAATTTCAACCCCTGGTTCAGAAGTTAGGGCGGCTCAAGCAGAAGGTCCAGGACATGGGCGATCTTATGGAGGTCTTAACCCAGTGTGCCGAGTCAGATAATACGAAGGACCCTACGTTTGATGATGACAAATCTGGCAAGGGCAAGAAAAACGGTGTCAAGGGTCAGCAGCAGAACAATGGCAATGGGCAGGCCAATGGCAGCAACAAGTGCAAGAGTTATGAAGCCGGCTCTGATCTGGTAGCAAATACCAGTACCGATGGAAATAACCAATGTTAGAACAACGGCTCTAGGAGGCCCTTTCCAGGTAACCACCCCGCAGTTTTGAAGAGGCCCTCAAGGGTCCATGTCCTAAACACAGTGTTAATGGCAAGCCGTCTGCCCACTCCTGGGAGAACTGTTATATTATGCAAGAATTCTCCAAGAGGGTGTTTCAGAATCATCACAATGGAGGCGGCAACGGCGGACACCCCGGGAATCCCAGACTCGACAATCAGGGAGCCGGCTTTCAGGGGGCCGACTCACAAGGGCCCTTCGCAGTCCCCGGGTTCCAGGGGAACCAAGGTCATAATGCCGGGTTTCAGGGGGCTGGCAATGCAGGAGGCAATAATCAACGCAACCAAGGATATCAGGATCAAGGTGGCCAGTCCGGTTTCCAGAGTAATCCGAAGCAGTTGAATAGTGGTCAGTATCATGTCTTTACCACCAGTACCTGCAAACGGGATCGGAAGGTTCAGCAGAGAGCCGCCAACCTGGTTGAGCCGGCAGTCCCATATTACCTCAACTGGTCAGAGCAGCCAGTCACCTGGAGTCGGGCGGATCATCTAGAGTTCGTTGATCACCCGGGTCATCTGGCCTTGGTGGTGGCACCGCAAGTCGGCGGATATACATTGACAAAGGTGCTTATGGATGGCGGCAGCAGCATCAATATACTTTACTATGATACTTTCAGACGGATAAATTTATCCGAGAAACAACTCACCCCTTCCACCACAGTTTTTCATGGCATCGTTCCTGGCAAGTCAGCTTATCCCATTGACAGAATTTCTCTGGAAGTAGCCTTTGGCGACGAACTTAATTACCGCTCGGAGTTTTTATCCTTCGAAGTGGTGAAGCTTAAAAGCCCTTATCATGCCCTCTTCGGAAGACCGGCTTACACGCGGTTCATGGCGCGGCCGTGCTATGTCTATCTGAAGTTAAAAATGCCGGGTCCAAGAGGAACGATTACTATTGAGGGCAACCGGCGGGTTGCGCTGGAGTGCGAAGAATTAGATGCGGCTTATGTACAGACAGCTTGTGCTGCCGAGGAGTTGAAGTACTACAAGGATAACGTCGACCCGGCTGATAGGACCTCCCTCAAGAAGCCGACGACCGAGTCTGATCCTTTGCTCAAATTTAAGTCGGCCAGAGATACAAAGTAAGTTGACTTTGTCCCGGGTGATTCATTTGAGCTGTTCACTGTTGGGGCAAACATGGACCCTAAATAGGAAAGCGCGCTCATCGAGTTCATCCATGAGAATCGGGACATCTTTGCATGGAAGCCTTCTGACATGCCCGGTGTACCGAGGGAACTCGCTGAGCACTCCCTTAATGTGGATCCTAAGTTTAAACCTGTTCGACAGTACCTCCGTCGATTCAATGAAGAAAGGCGGAAAGCTATTGGTGAAGAAGTGGCTCGGCTCCTAGCTGCCGGGTTCATTGTGGAGGTGTTTCATCCTGAATGGCTGGCTAACCCGGTTCTTGTTCTAAAGAAAAACGGGACTTGGCGAATGTGCGTGGATTACACGGATCTGAATAAGGCTTGTCCTAGTGATCCTTTCGCGCTGCCCCGTATTGACCAGATCATTGATGCTACGGCGGGTTGTGAGTCCTTATGCTTTCTGGATGCTTATTCTGGTTATCATCAAATCAAGATGAAGCAGGAGGACCAGGAAAAGACGGCTTTCATTACACCGTTTGGAGCTTTCTGCTACACGTCCATGCCGTTCGGTCTGAAATGTGCACAGGCAACTTATCAGCATTGCGTTCAGAATTGATTTCACAAGCAGATTGGGAGTAATGTTCATGCATATGTTGATGATATTGTGGTTAAATCTTGAAAGAAGGAGACCTTGCTAGATGATCTCAAGGAAACATTTGACAACCTCCGAGTTTATCAGATGAAGCTTAACCTGGAGAAGTGTGTCTTCGGTGTTCCTGCAGGGAAGTTATTGGGATTCCTCATTTCTGAGCATGGAATTGAGGCCAACCCAGAAAAAATCAAAGCAATCACATCCCTGGCCAAGCCGGCCAATCTCAATGCCGTCCAGAAGCTGGCTGGGCGGGTTGCGGCGTTGTGCCGGTTCATAAGCCGGCTCGGGGAAAAGGCAATCCCGCTTTACCAAATGCTCCGGAAGTCAGATAATTTTGTTTGGAGCGATGCTGCAGATCAGGCTTTTGAATCTCTTAAGAAGCAGTTATCTAAGCCGCCCATCCTTGCTGCCCCTCAGGAGAAGGAGCCCATGTTGCTATATATTGCAGCTAACAGTAAAGTTGTCAGTGTTGCAGTTGTTGTAGAGCGAAAAGAAGCAGGTAAAGAGTATCCAGTTCAGCGCCCGGTGTATTATATCAGTGAGGTTTTAACAGAATCCAAGCAGCGGTATCTGCATTGGCAGAAGCTGGTATATGGTGTGTTCATGGCAAGCCGGAAGTTGAAACACTATTTTCATGAGCACCCAATTACTGTCGTCAGTTCAGCACCCCTTGGCGACATCATTCAGAACAGAGAAGCCACTGGCCAGGTTGCCAAGTGGGAGATTGAGCTGGGGCCGCATCATCTCAAATATATGCCACGAACTGCTATTAAATCTCAAGCTTTGGTGGACTTCATCAATGACTGGACTGAATTACAGGCGCCGGAGGAGAAGCCGGATACCACGTATTGGTCTATTCACTTTGATGGTTCCAGGCAATTGGAAGGCTCGGGGGCTGGAGTTGTGAGAACTTCCCCATGAGGTGACAAATTTTGTTATGTCTTGCGGATTATGTTTCCTTGTACTAACAATGCAGCTGAATATGAGGCCTTGCTTCATGGGCTCCGTATGGCAAAGGAGATGAATTTGAGCCGGGTCAGGTGCCTGGACGACTCAGATTTGGTGGCTCAGCAAGTTTCTGGCACCTGGGATTCCAAGGATCCTCTCATGGCGGCTTATCGAGGCAAAGTGACAAACATTGCTGGCTACTTCACAGGATATCAGGTGGATCACATTGATCACCGGCTTAATGAGGCGGCGGACGCATTGTCTCGTTTGGGGTCTCAACGGAAGCCTGTTCCACCCAATGTTTTTCTGGATGTGTTGCACAACCCGTCACTCAAGTACCGATGGCGGAAGGTCTCGCCGTTCCTGATCCGGAGGCGGCTCTAGTGGCCGCTGTTCATGTTATACCTGATTGGACAGTTCCTTATCTGGCTTATCTAAGCCGTGGTGAGCTCCTAGCGGAGGAAATCATCGCTCGACAGATTATCAGGCGGTCCAAGTCTATGACTATTGTCAATGACGAGTTGCATAGACGGAGTGTCACGGGTGTTTTTCAGCGTTGTGTTTCACCTGAGGAGGGCCGCGAATTTCTTAATGAGATCCACTCTGGTGATTGTGGTCATGATGCCGGCTCAAGGTCATTGGTCACCAAAGCTTTTCGTCATGTGTTTTACTGGCTCACAGCTCATGCGGATGCAGAGGATATTGTACACAAGTGCGATGGTTGCCAGAAGTATGCTCGTCAAGCACATGTGCCGGCTCAAGAGTTGATGATGATTCCAATAACCTGGCCTTTTGCAGTCTGGGGGCTTGATATGGTTGGACCCTTCAAGAGATCCAAAAATAAACATACTCATTTACTGGTAGCTGTGGACAAGTTTACCAAGTGGGTTGAAGCAGAGCCAGTCAGTCATTGTGATGCTGCTATAGCAGTAAAATTCCTCAAAAAGCTGATTTATCGTTTTGGCTATCCACATAGTATCATTACAGACAATGGTACTAATCTTTCCAAAGGAGTCATGAAACAGTTCTGTCAACAGGAGCACATCAGGTTGGACTTGGCATCTGTGGCACATCCTCAGTCTAATGGACAGGCGGAACGAGCTAATCAAGAGCTGCTACGTGGCATCAAGCCCCGGCTCATGGTGCCTTTACAACACACGCCGGGTTGCTGGGAAGAAGAGTTGCCTGCAGCACTTTGGAGCATACGGACCACTCCCAACAGGTCAATGGGTTACATGCCGTTTTTCCTGGTCTATGGTGCAGAGGCTGGGCTTCCAAGTGACATACGTCATGATTCTCCCCGAGTTGCAGCCTATGTGGAGGCTGATAACGAACAAGCTCGCCAAGATGCTCTTGATGCTCTGGAAGAAGAACGTGAACTTGCCGCGTCCAGATCAGCAATTTATCAGCAAGATCTACGTTGCTATCACAGCCGTAGAGTTTGAAGCCGTACCTTTCAGGAAGGTGACTTAGTGCTCCGTCTGATACAAGATCAGATAGGCATGCATAAGCTTTCGCCTCCTTGGGAAGGACCCTTCATTGTCAGCAAGAATCTCAACAACGGGTCATATTACTTAGTTGATATACGTGAAGCAGACAAGTCACGTACCTCTGAGGAAGAGGGAAGCCGGCCCTGGAACATTGCGCATCTCCGGCCGTATTATACCTAAGTCACAGACTGGGGAGTATATTTTGTACATACCTTCATCATGTATATACATATTCTGATCAATGAAATAAAGCCGGCGTCTCTGTATAAGAGAGATTGTCGTTTCGCCTCAAATTGTGTGTTGAGTCTTTACTCTTTGATCAGCGGTTACTTGGGGGCTTCCAACTCATCGAGTTTAGCTTTAACATCCCTTTAACCCGGCAACATGCCAAAACATTTTCTTGGTTAAACATGCCTGTTAGCACGATGCTACTCCGAAAAGGTGACCCGGTGTACGCCCGACGAGTCAATCACAGAGTGACCCTGAACTTGTCTGAGTTAAAACACCGATTGGTCACGTGAGAGCCGGCTTTCAGAAAGCTAGGATAAACCAAAAGAGGCAATAAGCCTGCTTCATGAAAGTGAATCAGACTCGAGCCTCGAAAGTCGGTCTTTAAGTCGTGCCTTCAAAGCCGGCTCTTACATTTATGTTTTACATTATTGTTATCTTTTGCATGCATGCATACATTCATACATGGCATATGTTTTATTAAAGTTCTTTCTTATTTGGCGGGTTATTATACCATCAAACTCATTTGGCAATCCTGACTACTAGTCTTGGAGATAAGCCACCATTCATATTACCAGGTTTCAGATCATTAACCCAGAAGTTGTTAAAGATCTGTTCCATAGCCGGCCTTCGTCAAAAGGTATAGCCCCAGAGGCTGAGTGGTCAAACAAACACTTTGAAAGCAGCAACAGAATTTCACGGCTGACAAACAGCAAGGTTTCAATAACAAGTTATACATGCAAAATAACACAAGTGCTCGATGGCACTTGCACCAGCCAAGTTTTCGCCTATTTCTATTACAAGCCGCCACCGGGCTGTGGTCAAACCAGATGTTCCATTATGTTTACATCACACTGTATCATGAGCCGGTGATCTATTCTTCCGGGTTAAGACTTGCGCCGGAGGTTGATGGAGCGCCATGAGCTGGCTCTTCACGTTCATCGTCATCTGCCGCTTCTTCCTGACTTGCCGATTTGCCGACTACCCACTGGATCGAGTGCAAAGCCTCAAATACTGCATTGGCTGTTATCACAGAGGAAGGGTCGACGTCAGGGGCAAAGGTTTGCTTACGCGGATGGGTGAGGGCAACAGGCTGAGGGTTAGGCGGCTCAATCCGTTCGTTTGATTCAGAATACTCGGCTTGATATTTGGAAAGATCAATTTCTTCCGCCATTGCTGTAGCGGCAACCCGGGTTTCCTTGACGCACCGCTGAAAATCTTTCTTGGTAAAGGGTGAATCGTCGACATTGAATTCAGGATATCCAGTGACAAGTTGAGCTGGATCGAGCTCCGGTGCATATGCCTTGGCACGTGCAAGGGTGGTCAGTGCTGCATGACGGCAAGCCGCCTTCTTCCACTCCTGGAACCATTGAGGCACCACTGACAACTCTTTCAGCATATTTGCAATCAGTTGAGGCGGTGCCTTCATGTTTTTTGCTGCCATGATACAGCGTGAGCCGCCTATGTACAGCTACTCTGCAAAGGTATAGACGGCTTTCAGCTTTACCAAGGGCTGTTCCATGAGGTTATGACTCCTTCGGCCTGAAATAAAAAGTGCAAATATGTCAGGAACCCGGCTAAGTATATTAAGCCGGCACAGTTGGTGGTGTAAAAAGTATTACCAAAGATGGCTTGGCACAGAGCGGTGATATGGCCTTTCAATGTGGCTAGCTCCTGGGTCACCGGCTTCAGTTTGGCCTCGGCCTCTTCTGCGCGCTTGACCAGGATGGCCTTCTCTTTTTCAAATGTTGCCTCGGCCTTTTTCCGGGTCTCTTTCATTAGGAGCAACGACTTGTGGAAGTCTGAAGACATGCTTTCAGCCCTTTCTCGCAATTTCTTTTCTTTTTCGCCTCCTTCTGGAAACAGGATGCTTGGGATTCAACTTGATTCAGCATGTCCTGTATGGCAGTTTTCACAAGGTTACATAAGATATCAAGAAGTTCCGAGCCGCCGTAAGATTGACCTGACACTCGGGGGCTACATCTGTTTTCTCCAAGTAAAACAAGTTCCATGAAGATGCAGGCATTCAACATGGCACTTGGGGGCTAATGCATATGTTTTTCATCAATACAAACATAGACCCGATTCATCATACAATGATGAGCCGGCCCTCGGGGACTACCATTTGTTGTTCTGAATCCAGATGCCTTTTTGGAAGACCCGGGTCATCATGTAATAATGACCCGGCTCTTGGGGGCTATATATATATATATATATGAAAAATGTTTCCTACCACCCGGTGGTAGTTACCACCACTTATGTTTTGTATGTTGCATGTAGTATCTATCAAATTGGAGAGTATGTACGCGTAGTATGTAGTATATAACAATGCTTAGGTAGTATATATACTACTTTTTTGGTAGTATGTATCGTATTTTGAGTATGCTCCTTTTTATGTACAAATATGTACGTATTTCATAAATATAATAAAAACCATGGACCAACTTCAATTTTTTCATGTAACTCACTTTGGAGTATCTTATATATAGTATATGAACATACTTAAAACGATGAAGTAATATATATACTACCACATGGTAGTATATGGGACATGTGGGGTAACTACCCCTGGGTGGTAGGATGTATTTTCCCTATATATATATACACACATATATATATATATACATATATATATATACATATAGGGTGGGTCTATTCTACCAACCCCCTTAAGACCTTATTCTACCATCTTTTTCCTTATTCTGCCAACACCCCACCCCAGTCCACGTACAACCTTACCCATTCCCCCACCCCACCCCACACCTAACCCACCTTCTTCCCCGGTCAAACCCCACCCACCACCTTCTTTCTCGCGCTGCCCCACCTTGGAGGCCTGTGCCGTCGGCTACCACCCCGCGCCGCCCCACCTCGGAGGCCCGAGCCGTCGACTAGACATGGCGCCCCACCCCACCACCACCTGCCCCCATCCCCGCCACCTGCCCCCATCCCCGCCACCTGCCACCACCTCTCAGGATCTAGCCAGCGACCACGGGTCGGCCCTCGACCACCGTGGCGCCACACCCCACCACCACCTTCCCCGCCGCTGACGGCGAGCACCACACCCCCCCTCTGCCCCACCGCACCGACTCACCCTGCGCGCCTCCGCGCCCCGCTACCCGATCCGGCGCTCGTCGCCGATCCATGGCGTCCCCGGCCAGCCCACTGCCACCTTGGCTCGCATCCTCCTCGCTGGACAACGACGCGAGCCTCACCCCCTCCGGATCCAGCCGCGCTCCCCCTTCCTCGCCGCCCCTGTGTCCCCTTCTTCCACCTCTCTTCCTCCGATGCGGGACCCTCTCCGCATCGAGCCACCACTGCCCTGTGCCTCCAGAAGAAGTTCAGAATTTTTTTGTGCATTGCGTGCACGGCGTGCAGTGCGAGGGAGTGCGGCTTGCGGGCTACGACCCTCACCCCTAGCTCTCTGCTCCACTCCTTGCAGTTCGCCGGCCCCTCCTCACTGATGGCTCATCACGCGCCGGTGACTTCCTGCCCCATGCCACCGCACTGACGGCTCATCTCCGTTCCCCTCTCTGCTCATGCCCTTCATCATGGCCGGTGGATCGAGTATACCCTCTGGTGGCTCCCAGTTCGTTGTTCATGTGTAGTTCGGTTCCTATGATTTTCTATGTGCATTTCCAAAGGGGTGAGGCTGCAGCTTGCGTCGTGGAGTTCATGGTGGCATGCGGTTTCCATGTGTGTTTTGCAGTTCAGTGGATGGATATGTGCATTTTGCAGTTCAGTCGATGGATGTTCAGTGCGGTTCCAGCAGAAGGAGGCCCGGGGAGCGCCTCTCCCTCACCACCGTGGCCTCTCCGATACAGGGGCATGCAGTTCACAAAATATTTTTTGTGTATTTTTTTCATATTTTTGCTGTTGATTTGGATGAATTCAGTTTCTAATGAAATTTGTTAATTCTCTCTGTGTAGTTCGGCTGACGCCGACATGAGGTTCACCAGCTCCTGCTTGCATTTTGACATGGTTGCCTGTTTATCAGAGAACTGTAACAGCAACCTCACCTTGCGTGGTTGCCTGTTTACCAGTGGGGAGCAAAGGAAAGAGGCTAGAAAAACTCCAACGCACTGTAGTTTGCTATTCTTATTCTTGCGGTTCAGTTGCTAATTTTTGCAGGAGAGGAAAAGAACATCAACGAGCCCAACGGGGTGTTGTGATGCAGTTCTGTCCACCTGCGCGCGCAGCCCAGAAAAAATCCAGGGGCCTGATTGTGTGTTTTGTTTGAGAAAAGAGTCAAGTGGACTGCGCGGTTGGCTGTTCCTAAAATTCAGTTTACTGTTATGTTGTAGTTCACTTTATTCCATGTTATGGTTCACTTTCCTTGTCTCGCAGTTCGGACGAAGTAATCGAAAAAGTTGAAATGAAAGACAAAAAAACAGTTCGCTAGGCTCGATCATGCAGTACATACGCGTTTTTCCCGCGGTTCACTTTTGCCGTCTGAAAAAAATGCAGTTCTCTAGTCTCGACCACGCAATCCTGATGCACTTATAAAATGATACAATACACTAACATTTACCATGTGGTCCACTTAAGCCTATGAAAAAAGTTAGAAAAAAGACAAAAAAACATGCGGTTCACTTAGACTCCTCTCGCGGTTCACTTTTCTCTTGATGTGATTCACTTGTCCTTATCTCTGCGGTCCACTCTTGTTCATAAAAAACTTAGAAAAGGAACAAAACAAAACCATGCAGTTCGCTTGCCCGTCTGATGCAGTGCGTTTTTTCATCTGAAGCAGTGCGGTCGGCCGTCTGATGCTGTTCATCCGGTGCTCTACATGCCGCAAAGCTAAGTCAAAAGCTCAATCCCATGGTTTATATATGCCACTTCCTATTCCGTATCACCCATGGGAAGATATTAGTATGGATTTTGTGCTTGGTTTGCCTTGAACTCAAAACGACAAGGATTCCGTATTTTTTGTTGTGGACCGTTTCTCTAAGATGGCACATTTCATTCCTTGTAAAAAGAGCGACGATGCTTCACATGTTGCAAATCTCTTTTGTAGGGAAATCTTGAGGTTGCATGGAGTGCCCAAGATGATTGTATCGGACCGCGACGTCAAGTTCCTAAGCTACTTTTGGAAGACCCTATGCGCCAAGCTCAGAATCAAGCTCCTATTCTCTTCGGCATATCATCCACAAACCGACGGCCAACCGGAGGTCACCAACCGGACGCTATCCACACTCCTTCGCGTGTTGATCAAGAAGAACATAAGGGAGTGGGAAGAATGCTTGCCCATCGCCGAGTACGCCTACAACCGAGCAAGACACTCTACTACCGGCAAGTCCCCCTTCGAGGTCGTCTACGGTTTCAACCCGCTGTCCCCATTGGACATCCTACCGCTACCACTACAAGAGCGAACCGACATGGACGCGAGTGCAAGAGCGAGCTACATCAAGAAGATGCATGAAGATACAAGGCACATGATCGAGCGCCAAGTACAACGCCTCGCGACCATGGTCAACATCACCAAGCATCCCATGGTATTCAACCCCGGAGATCTTGTGTGGCTACACCTTCGCAAAGACCGCTTCCCCCACGAGCGCAAGTCCAAACTACTACCCCGAGCCGACGAACCCTTCAAGGTGCTAGCACGCTACAACAACAATGCCTATAAGATCGACATCCCTCGCGACAAGTACAATGTGAGCGACACATTCAACGTCACGGACTTATCTCCCTTCCATGGTGATGTGGATTCCGATCCAAGGACGGATCTTTCCCAAGGGGGGAGATGATGTGGAGCATCCTACGGTCATCCCCATGGACCCACCTACGTCTCCTCAAGTACCAAGAGGACTGATGACACGAGCACGTGCAAGAGCTCTGGAAACCGAGGTGACATCTCTCCTTAGTGAACTTCCATTCGACTCTAGTGAGACATGGCTACTACCTCAAACGGAGACACTTTGCATACTTAGGTACAAAGGAATCGGCCAAGGAGAAGGAATGGAGCAAGATGGACACCAACGACTTGGAAATGACTGTGCCCAGCCCAGGAACACCGGTACAACCGCCCCACTACCGGTCAACAACCGGTCCACCGGTTTAACCGCTCCACTACCGCCCAAGTACCGGTCAACCTTCTGTATTCGAGCGGAGCAAGGCCGGTACCAGCCCGGTTATTCCCCCAGCGCCAGCCAGCCCGGTACAACAGGTCCCCCAAGCGGTACAACCGGTCATCCCTTCAGCGAACACCTTCAGGAACCGGTGCCTGAGCCCCAGCGGTACAACCGCCCGCAAGTCCGGTACAACCGGTCAGCCTGCGCGCTATGAAAGGGCAACGACCCATGTATCCCTCCACTTACCCCTTGGACTATAAATACTTGTCTCCTAGCTCCGAATTAGGGTTAGCAAAGTAGTTGGCTCTTGAGATAGAGCTTTGCTCATCCATACCTCTCCCATGGAGATCAAGACCTCCATGAGACCCATGTGAGAAGATCCACTCCGGATTCAAGACCTCAACTCCTCTATGGATTGGGATGAACTAGATACCGTGTCCTCTTGTGTTGGATTTGGACCTTTGTATCCCTCTATGTGTATGTGGATCTAGCACATGTGTGATTGGATCTAGTTGATTGAGTGTTTGTTCTTGTGTTCTTCTCTCAATTTGCCCTTTTCCCCCTCCAAGTGTGAAAAGATCATCACCATAGGGTTCCACCCTACATCAGATGGTGGCACAAAATAGTTGCAATTTGCAAGCAAGATATCAATAATGTTGAAAAAGATTCACAAGTTCGCAAGTGTAACGAGTAGACCAATAGCAATAAGTAGGACACGGAAACACACGCACGGATAGATAAATGAGGTCGTGCAACCAAGGAATGAGCTCAAAATGTGGAATCCACGGAAAATGCTCTTGTTGCACAACACTAGAGAGACGCTAGCACGATTGCTCAATAGGCGGATACGAACTTGTGCACAACCTATAAGAGACAAAACGTATGGCTTTCTATCTCACTTATGCAATGTATGTATGATTCCCGGTGAACTTGTCACAATGATCCAAGATGATCAAATATGCTATGTAATTTGGTGATGCTATGGCTATTGCTTAAAAGCTTGTTGCTCTTTCTCTTTTGCTTAAAAGCTTCTTTTTCTTTTGATGGTTTCCTGTGGCCACTTAAGCGAAGTGCTCGTACGAATATAGCAATGATGTATATGCGGGAACAAAATTTTGGCACAAGAGATGATATGTGTATGTATGCATGCTATGATAGCTATGCGGATCGGTATCACTAAAGTGCCCAAGTAGCGTTGCCCGGCAATACTCAAATGGCTAGTCTCGTAGGAAAGCGCGCAAAAGATGGTCTCGGGGTTTCATAATGCAATGGCAAGGATATGAACAAGATGCCGTCGATGTTACCGTCCTTGCTTACGGTGAGGGTGTCACGATGGTGGAGTTGCTGTTGTCGATGACGAGTTCCAAGGCGATGATGAGCGGCGGTGATTTTGATGTCGAACCGTTCCTAAGTAGCTGAAACACGTTAGGAAACGGAAAATCCGCGACTCAAAATCTCAAATGGCACGAAGTGGTGGTTTGCGGAAATCGGTGGTGGAGTGGCTCAAGGGATTGCGGAAGAAACGGTGGGAAAAAGGCGAAAATTGACGAAAGTGTGAAGTGTTGGCATGCTGGTTTCCTAGGGGCCGGATGTCCGGATGTCCGGGCACGTGGGCCGGATGTCCGGGCTGCTGGATCCGTGGATGAACTCGAAGAACGGGTGGGTAAAAGAAAAATTTGGGGCAAAATTCGGACGATTTTGTGGATGGAATCGATGGAGAAGATGGGGGAAAGCTAGATCCACTCGAAAAGAAGCAAATCCATGGATCAAAATCAACAAAACATCATCAAACCAACAAATCACAAATTTTTTGGTATGGCTATTTTTGTGGGGAATTTTCGAAATTGGGCAAAAACAACAAAATCGGGGCTAGAAAGTGGAGGGGAAAGACTCCAAAGTGTGAATCAACGTGGCACTGATCCAAGATGATGTAGGGTGGAACCCTAATTGATGATCTTTTCACACTTTAGGAGGGGGGAAAGAGAGGAACAACAAAGTCAAACAAGGGAAATCACTCAAACAAACCCAAATCACACATCCACTAGGATAGCATACATGAGATCCACAAGTATACAAGGACAATCCATGGAAACAAGCACAAGGTAAAGTTCTTCCCACTCCGGAGGAGGTGAGGTCTTGATGATCTAGATGAGATCCTTCTCCCTTAGGAGGTCTTGATGATCCTATGATGGGGATCCTTCTCCCTAGAGAGGTCTTGATTCCCCAAGAGGAGATACAAGGAGCAAATCTCAACTAGATGTCTCAAAATACTTTGCTAACCCTAGAAAGGATGAGGAGGAGGTCTATTTATAGTCTAGGACGAAGTGGGGATGAGTGGACGAGATTACACGGCCGAATGGCCTAAAGCTGCTGTCAGGGGGCCGGATGTCCGGGAGTCGGGCCGGATGTCTGGCGGTTCGCAGGGGTGCCGGATGTCTGGCCCTGGCGCCGGATGTCCGGCTGAAAGGGGCTCAACTACTGTGATGGGGCGCCGGATTTCCGGGCAGGGGCCGGATGTCCGGGCCTCTGGCCGGATATCCGGGCCCTGTAGCATCTTCACGGCTGGGCTGCGGCTGCTGTGCATTTCCTTCAGGGGCCGGATGTCCGGGCCAGGGGTCGGATGTCCGGCCGCTGTAGCTTTCCAGCGGTCTTCCTCCTCGCGCACGTCCGTCCGTGTACTTGCCAACTTGGTCTTCGTTCCGAGCATTCCCGAGGCGGTCCTCTTCATACTTGATCACACATAGCACTTTGGCTTGAGGTAGTAGCCATGCCTCACTCGAGTCAAATGGAAGTTCACTTAGGAGAGATGTCACCTCGGTTTCGAGAGCTCTTGCACGTGCTCGTGTCATAGGTCCACTTGGCGCTTGAGGAGACGTAGGTAGGTCCATGGGGATGACCGTGGGATGCTCCGCATCACTTTACTTGGCACAAAAATCAAAAGCAAAGATACAAACATAATCACTACAGTAGCAATAATCATGTTGACACACGAAAACATAAAATAAAAATAACGATAATTATTGGGTTGCCTCCCAACAAGCGCTATTGTTTAATGCCCCTAGCTAGGCATAATGCATAGTATCACGTATTATCATCTTTCAAAGCAATACCATAGGTGGCTCTCATTATAGATACATAAGGAGGTTTAATTATCTTTCTTGGGAAATGTTCCATTCCTTTCTTTAGGGGAATTTGGAACCTTATATTACCTTTTTTCATGTCAATTATCGCACCTATGGTTCTCAAGAACGGTCTACCAAGAATTATGGGACATGACGGATTACATTCAATATCAAGCACAATAAAATCCACGGTGTCGGTGCTAGAACTGGCTGATCTCGGGTAGGGGGTCCCAAGCTGTGGATCTGGGATCAATGGGTAACAAGAGACAAGGGAGACAATGTTTACCCAGGTTCGGGCCCTCTCAAAGAGGTAAAACCCTACGTCCTGCTTTGATTATATTGCTGTGATGGAGTATTGAGTACAAGATGATCTACCTCGAGATCGTATGATTGTGTTCTAACCCTAAGGCTTGTAATTGTGCCTCTACGGACCATACCCCTTGGCTTATATAGATGCCAGGGGTACCTAGGCTTACACATATGGTCGGTTGCCAACTAGAGATAAGCATGCCGGATACAAGAGTTGTCCTTGAAGTATACTCTAAGTCTTCGGTGGTTTCCATCTTACTCACGATGAGGTCCACAGCTTCGGCTATCCTCCAAGCAGTGGCTGGTGGGCCTTAGTTCGATCCATAGGTGATAAACCGCATCGGTCAGTACCCCCTAGTCTTGGACACCCTCAGTAGCCCCTGAACTAGTCTCCAACGCCGAGGACAATTGTTCTCTCCTCGGATTAGCTTCTCGTGCTTGACGTCTTCGGCTTGGTAGGCAAGTTCCTTCATAGTTGATTTGTGTTCGGATCCGAAGTCTTCGCGATATTTTCGGTGACAATCCGAGCACTTATAGACTCCGGACTACCAAGTATATAAGGGGCCCACCACTTGTGGTCGCCGTCATAATTTATGGTTTTTCCATGAATTTCGTACTGCTGGGGAGACGAGCGGTCTTGACAACCAGTTATTAAGGTGTACTTCATTAGCATGTGGGGGTTATTTAACAGGCTAGGGGCACAACAAATTGCGCACCCCCGAATTTGCCCACCTCGTCCTGATTCAAAACCATTCCCCCCAAGCCAACTGAAAAAACTTGTGCCATGGCGAGTGCCGCGGGTTCATCAGCGCGTCCCCACGGGCCTCTTGAAGGCGGCTGGGCAAGCTGTTCCGTTTCTCGACTTCGATTGACTCGACTATCGGTTCAAGGGTATTTGCTCGCGTCAGATCTTGCGCCAACCCGTCCAGGTTTAACCTCTGCCGATGGTCAAGCGCTTGCAGAGAATCATCCAACCCCTCATGGGGAGAGAGGGTTTGCTTTGTTCCTTTCCTCTTATGAGGTCTAGGTTTCCCCATCCATCCCTTCCTTAGGGGTTTGCTGGATTTCTATGGGATCCAGCTCCACCATCTTACTCCCAACTCAATTTTGCATATATCGGGGTTCGCGCCCTCTGCGAGATGTTCCTTGGATGCGAGGCTCACTTTGGGCTATGGCAGAAATACTTCTGCCTCATCCATCGCTCCCGAGGAGGAGTGATCTATGAAGTCGGAGAGGCCGAGGTATGTCGAATTGCTGGGTCTGGCTACCTCCCGGGCAATCCCAAAGAAGATGCCGAGAGCTGGTTTTCAGAATGGTTTTATATAGCTGACGTCCTGCTCTATGATCCAGCTCGTAGAGGGTTGCCCATGTTCTCCCATGTTTCTCCGAAGAAAAGATTCAATTGGTGGCCGAGGAGTCCGTCTCAAGAGTTGGATGCCGAAGTCAAGTGCCTAGCCGCTCAGGTGTCATGCTTAGCTCACAACAGACTGACTATCATCGATGTGATCGTGACGGCTATCCTTCGCGGTGTCTAGCCTCTTCAACAATGAGTTCATCCTTTATGGAGGTACAACCGAACGAACGATGCTACTCGATCTGTGAAAGAAGATTTTGCAAACCCAGCGGCTTTAGCGGCCATGCTGACCGGTATATTCAAGGGGGAAGAGGAGGATTTTTCTCATCGAAAGTTAATGGATGGCTTCTCGTACCACAAACCCATCAAAGCGATGAATACTTTTTATTCATGCATCTCGTGTTAGGACTCCGATTCTAGGTAACACAGATCTAGCATGTAACACATCATATCACTTTAAGGCCTCACGCATGGTAACCCACGGCTGCCACCTTTACCTTGGCCGGAACCGTTTGCGTCTTTTGGCTCACGTATATGATTATGTCGCTAGCCTCCATATGACAAAGAACCCGGGTCGACATGACTAGTTGTAAAGCGAGGTGGCACAAACGTACAGGGACAGACATAGGTAACCCAGCAATGCACGTGTCGGTCAGCAGCGAGTGTAACCAAGTCGTAGCAAAGCCACAAGGACTATAGTAAACACCGCGTGACATTTCCCCATTGGGACATACACAGGAGCAAAGAAGGATACATGTCGGTTAATCCATGTGTTCTGGAGCAGTAGCAAGCTACCAGGGCTCAGTGGAAGCACTAGGAGGCATTTTCCTGTAAGGAAGGCTTCCAAAGGCAAACAACTAGGTGTCGAATCCCACACATACCAATGCATTCCAAACATACACACAATATGCACGATATGTGTAGATACAACATGGCATCATAACATAACTCTATGACTCAAAGTATAGATAAGGCTCGGAAGAGCCATACATAGCATGATATTACAAACATGGGTCTCATGACCCAACATACAAAGTCATACAGGCAACGGAAGCATAAACCTGTCTGAGTACAGACAGCTGAAAAGAAAGAAGGCTAGAAAGCCTGTCTATCTACAAGACCCTCCATAGGAACCAGACCTCTGTCTGGGATTCCCAAGCTACTCGGTCAACATCGAACTCGTCGTTGAAAGCACTAGTGAGACTAACGTCTACTCTGCAAAAACATAAATTAAGCAACCGTGAGTACAAAGGTACTCACCAAGACTTACATCAGAACTATCTACTTATGCATCAGTATCAACAATGGGGTTGTGGAGTTTATCTGCAGCAAGCCAGCTTTGACTCAGTGGCTATCCTGTACTACGACTACCAGTAATTTCTTTGGGGTAAGAGAGTGCACACAAGTCCACTAATGACCACAACAATACACTACTATGGGTCCTCTTATGTCTCCCTACGAGAAGGCCATCCATAGCACTCACACTTATCTTGCGCATTTTAGAGTATCCACTTCAAGTTATCTATGAACCATATAAGTCTCCAAGTAGTCCATATCCGAGGAGGCGGCTATCCAAATAGATCAATAACCATGCAGGGGTGTACTTCTTCACACACGCTCTCACCACTTACCACCATGTACACATCATATATCTCGGCAACCTTCAAGCGGAAGCCTGGCGAGAGTGTCGGCCACAACCTGATCAACCACGCAAGAGTCTAGTCCAGGTTCATCGCCTACACTACAAAAAAAAGACACATCCGTGACATTATGGCCTGAACGAAAACTTTTTCTGTCATGGTTGTGACACTTCTATGACAATAATTGTGACAAAAACACGTATCATCATAGATGTGGTTGGCTCCTACTTCTATGACAAAAAATTATGACAGAAAATGGGCTTTTCATCCTGGGCGGGCCGGAGACGCACCCGCATGACATTCTTTGGGCCGTCCATGACGTAAAAAATCATGGTAGAAGTGAGGGCGAGGAAATTTTCGGGGAGTTCCCGGTTACGGTGGGTGGTCGGGGCCGAGCGATGCAGTGTGGTTTGCGCATTTCTCTAGTACGCGCGCGTGTGTGCGAGGCGCTCGCTAACTGAACCCGAGCGAGGCGTACCTTCGCTTACTGAACCCGAGCGATCGATCCCTCACACTACGTACTGAACCCGATCGATCCCTTTGCTGCTAACTGAACCCGAGCGATCCCTTCACTGCTAACTGAACCTGAGCAATTCCTTCGCTACTAACTGAACCCGATCGATCCTTCTCGCTGCTTACTCAAGCCGATCGAGCCCCCATGCGAGACGTAGCCAGCCAGTGCTGGGTTGCCTATGGATGAACAGTGCCCGTTACTGCCGCGCGCGCGATACACGTAGAACGAGTCAAGACTTGCATCGATCGAGACGGTTGGTTGGCTGTGGATGAATAGTTCCCGTTGCTGCCGCCCGCTCATACGCCCCACCCCAGCCGATGGGTTGGCTGTGGATGAATAGTACCCTGGCCGTGTGAAGGTGGTTGGCGCTGGATGAACAGGACCCCGAGAGGAGGCCACCACACCCCAGCCAGTTGGGGGTGGATGAAGAGGACCCCGTGGAGGCTGGATGAACAGTAGCCGGTGGAGGCTGGAGGAAGTCGACGGTGGATGAACAGTAGCTGGTGGAGGCTGGATGATGTAGGGTGGAACCCTAGATGACGATCTTTTCACACTTTAGGAGGGGGAAAGGAGCAAATCCAAGAAGAACACAAGAAGAACACTCAAATGACACAATCCAAATCACACATGCACTAGATCCACATATACATAGTAGAGATACAAGATCCAAAGTCAACACAAGAGGATACACGGTAGCTAGTTCATCCCAATCCGTAGAGGAGTTGTGATGTAGGGCAAGACCCTAGGTGGCCCGATGTTCACGAATTGGAGGTGGATTTGAGGAAGAACACCAAGAACACAAGGGGAAAACACAAGAACAACACTCTAATGGACAAGATCCACACCAAGTACTCCTCAAATCACAAGCAATACAAGAGGTGCATCAAGATCCAAGAACAACAAGGGAAATAAAGATACAAAGGTAGTTCATCCAAATCTCTAGGAGAGATGGGTCTTGATGATCTAGATAGATCCTTCCCACAAGGGGGTCTTGATATCCCTAAGGATCTTCTCCAATGGAGGTCTTGAACTCCAATGGAGTGTGCCTCTCTCAAGAGGATTCCCACAAGGGGAGATACATGAGCTAAGCTCCAATGTCTAGATCTAATCTTAGCTACCCTACAAATGAGGTGGAAGAGGAGTATATATAGGTCCAAGACATGAAGGGGTAAGCAGGGGCATAATAGGGATTACATGGGCAAAGCCCAACAGCCACACGCAGGAGGCCCCGTGCGCACGGGGTAAGTGGAGCCCGTGCGCACGGGGTATCCAGAGACCTGACGCCTTAGCCCGTGCGCACGGGCTTGTACCGTGGGCACGGGGTCCCGTGTGCACGGGGTATCCAGAGGCCTCGCCGTCAGCCTTCTCATGGACGCCCGTCGACGCATGTGGAACCTCGCCGTCTTCTTGACTGTTACTTCTTCGCTTCCCAACTTCCCTCTTGGATGGTGTAGTTGTTCCCTTGCGCTTGCACTTGTCCTCGCTATGTGTGAAGCTCCGATAGAACCTATGCATGCACACAGAAGGATTGTCAAGTAGTATACCATCCTCGAAGGGGTCAAGTGAACGCGTGTAAAGGAGATGATTCACCTTTATGTATGGGAAGTAGATGTGGCACGTGTCACTTGCCAAACGGACTCTTGACATGGTGATGTCCGTAGGATGCTCCGCATCATCCCCTCCCCCTTGGGAAAGATCCGTCCTCGGATCAAAAACCAAATCACCATGGGAAAGAGATGGCGTCGCCGTGTACAAGTGGACGATCACCAAGCAGTCAACATCTTTAAGCTCGAATTGGGCACTCTCCAATGTCGCACCGTCTTGTGATTCCTTCAAAAGGAGCAATGACAACAAACACGTGGAAAAACAAATGTGGATAGCGTTAGTGCAAAACTAAACATTCAAGTGGTGATTCACCGAACAAGTGTCGTCATCATGCATAGCATATTGTGTGACAAGGAAGTGTGGCATGTCAAGTAAGCATATGAATTGAGCATGATCAAGGTGATGAGGGAAACTAGTATGCAAATGGGAGGTAGAGATGCAAATATGTGTGAAAAGATAACAAGCATCTACCTCAATGTCATAGCAAGCATGCACAAGGTGCTCAACAAAAGGTCTATGGTAGGCATAGGAATCATTCACAACACCAAGGAAAATAATATGTCCAAACACATGGGGCATCAAGTGCATGAAATGTGCAATAGGCAAGCTAAAGTGGAAGACAATCCAAGCATAATGTGCACATGGTGTAGTGAAGATAGTGTGGCACTCAACACAATGGAAAGAGCAATTGTTCAACATGTGTGAGGCAATCAAGTCAATCATGTAGCAATCAATGGGACATGGCTTATGTGAAGAAATGACATTGTTGCAATCAAACACATGGGAATAGCATGGGGTAATCATGTTCGATGCAACACACAAGGCATATATATCATGAGACATGGCAATGTGGCAATGACAAGTCAAAACAAAATCTCTAGCATGTGTGCAATGTGTCATGGTGCAAGCAACACATGAAGTATGATCCACAATATTCATGCTCATGAAGGATGTCACCTCAAAAGTGTGTCCTTGTGCGTCCTTCACAATGCTGAAGGGGTAGAAAATGCGTTGTAGAAGCACGTCGGTCGACGGCTACTCGCTCTCAAGAGCTCGAATGGTCAACTCACGTGAAGTAGAAGTTGACACGATGTCGAAGGATCCTACACATGCACACAACCAAGCAAATATCGTATGTGCACGGTAGATAAACACATCATCCATCATGATGGTTCTCTGCTCTTGCACATAACCATTATAAGCAAAAGTGCATGAATAATATGATGCAACAATGGATATATTCATGGCACTAGGCATATGGTGCAAAGAGGTAAAACAAGCATGCTTCACATGAAAGATGGCAAAAGCTCCAAATATATGGGAGAAAGCTATGGGGGCAATCTCATTAGCTAAAAGCATTGTTGCATTCAATACATGGCAATTCATCTAGCATGAGAGAAGCAACATATGGAGCAATTGGACAATATTCAATAGCAATCCTGTGTAAAGCAAGGCAATGGTTGTCATCAACCGCATGAAACGAGCAAGTATGAATCATCGGTGATGCAACAAGGCAAGCAATCATAGTAAGCATGTCGTGCAAACTAGTGGAGCAAAGATGCAACACACTAGAGGTAATCATGGCAATCATGTCATGTGAGCAAATATTAGGCATAACAAATGCGCATGACATATCAGAAGCACGAAAGCGAAACATGATCAAAGTATCATCATAGGCATGGGGTACATAGCAAACATGGCAATAACAAGTGATATCTCCACCAAGCATGCAAACACACATACAAGTAGTAGAATCAAGTGTCATGTGAGATGCAAAGCATGGGTAACAAATGCATGGCAAAGGCATAGGAATGAGCATATCATGCAAAGTGAACATGGCAAGATGGGCAAATGATATATAATGGACAATAACCCATAACCATGTGAGGGCCATGTAGAAGAAATGCGCGAAGTCATTGCGCGATGGGAGTGGTGGGGATGACAATCCGCGGGATCCCAAATCATCATTGCTCTCTAGAGCTCGTTTCGTCAACTCTTGCGCTTGCGAGGTCGACGAGGAAGCATGTGTACCTACACAACATGGGGACAAACAAAACAAAGTGTGTGCGTGGTAAATGTACACATCATCCATCATGATGTGTATGTGCACGTGAGAGTTACCACAAGATAAGCAATGCTCAAAGAAATTTGAGGCACGATAGAGAAATATGTCATCCATCATGAAAGAATAGTTGTTATGTATGACATGATGAGGATGCAAATTATAGCAAGTGTGTGGCACATCAAAAGCATTTTCATTCATGGGATGCATATGGTGCACACAATCATGGAAATCATGCAATTCATAGGATGGATCTAAGTCTCCTAACATGTATGAGGAAACTATGGGGGTCGCCTCATTAGCAATAGCGGACGCATAATATGGAGAAAATGGACAACATGGAAAACAATGAATGTCCAAAGCTAGGTGGTCATGGCATGGCATATGATAGAAATGATGCAAAGGAAACATATCAATATGATCACAAGAAAAACAAATGCCAATAACCATGGGCTTGTCATCTATGCCATATGTGCAAATTGGGTTTATTTTAATGGCATATGCATAGTCACTACGATGAGATTGCAAATATTACATATGTGAGATCTCATTCATAGCATATGACAAGTCAAGAGGTGTTGCAAACATGATGTGACCAAGAGAATTATCACAAGAAATCCTATGCAACATGGCATCACAACTAATAGACTCCACATGGCAATTATCAAACTCATCATAAATGGGTAAATCATCGCATGGGGAAGTCATACTAGCATCAAGCATGTTAATAGGAGGATCGACATCATGCAAGCAATCGATGTCAAGAATGTCCACTAGTGGGACAAGAGCATCACCTTCACCTATGTTACCTTTGTCATTCCACTCATGTGGTGTAGGTGAGGTGGGAAAGACCAACTCGTCGTCATCATCATCGTGATGGAACCATGTGGGGGGCGTATCATAGTCCACCATGGCCATCGTCTTGTCCAAAGGAAGGACGAAGTCGTCGAAGATCGGGGCGTCGTCGTATATGGGACCTAGCACCAAATGAGAAGACACAATATAGGTAGAGGGTAAGTCGTTAGAAATCGAAATGGCCTCACATGCCCTATCAACTACCTCACTCTCTCTATGTGGTGGCTCACTCACTCCCTCAAAATAGGTGCACTCAATGTCACATATGGTGGAGTCACTCAAATCACTCAAGTGGTGGTGGTGGTGGCTCTCCTCACATGGGAATTGGGTCATCTCATCATATATGGGGCTAGTGGTGAAGTCACTCTCACTCTCAATATGGTGGAATAAGTCGCTCAACTCATCATCATACGCCTCCTTGGTCGAAGGGGAAATCCCATGCTCAACCGTCTCGTCGTCGCCGTGGATGAAGGCCGAAGATGGCACATCATCACTCGCCTCCATGACCGAAGGGAACATCCCATGCTTGATCATCTCGTCACCGTCGTCATGGATGAAGGCCGAAGATGGCACATCACCACTCTCGCCTCTAAAGATGGAAGCATCATCCTTGCTCGCCACCTTGTCGCTCGCCTCCAATTCTTGATCCTTGAGTTGCTCCGTAGTCATAGTCGTCGCCGCGCCGTCTTCAAAAAGAGTCATGGTAGCCTCGGCATCGTCAATGCCACAAAGAGGTATGGCGGTGAAGTCGAACTTGGAAGCATCGTCTTGGAGCTCGTCGGGCGTGGATATCGCGGTGGTACTAGCCTCATGCTCGCCGTCTTGGAGCGTGGTCGTCGCGAAGTGTGCTCGGGGTCGAGTAGACTTGGCCTTCATGTGTTCTTTGTCCGCTTGGAGAGCACCAATGTACATGTCGTCGAGGGACTCGTAGTTGTTGGTGAAGAGAGTCTTGGCGATGTCGTTGTTCAATCCCATCGTGAAGTGGAACTTCATCCAAATGGGGTCGTCCACACCAGCTCGTCGTAAGGCTTTCTTCATCTCCATGAAGTACTCGTCGAGGGACTTGGATCCTTGTATGGTATTCTCCAATTGGTGAAGAAGATGTTCTGTGTAGGCGGAAGGCACAAATTCTCGGCGCATCACTTTCTTCGCCGTGGACCAACTCATGTTGAAGCTCTTCGAAGGTGTGTGAAGCCACCATGTCGACGCGTAGTCGTGGAAGGTACTTGTGGCGCACTTCACTTGATCTTCGGAGGGGACTTGATCTAGCTTGAGGTAGTCGTCCATCTTGCGCTCCCACTCGAGATACTCCTCGGGGTGTTGAGTCCCATAGAATGGAAGCTCGTGGTCGGTGTCGAGGTCGTAGTAGCTCGTGGAAGTCGCGGACTTGAGCTCGTGGAGTAGGCGAAGATGCCATACATCCGAAGGCGAAGATGCCTTGAAGTCACTTGGCGAAGATGCCAATGTAGTGGATGAAGCCGCAGCCTTAGAGTCGATGTCGCTGTACTGTAGAGCCCGTGCGCACGGGGGTGCAGGAGGTCGTGTGCACGGGGTCCCGTGTGCACGGGGGTCGCAGGCCCGTGTGCAAGGGGGTGCCAGAGCAGCCAACTCTCGTTCAGAAAGTTGCTCTTCATGGTCTTGTCGGTGTCGATGCCGTTGTGTACTTGCCGGAGATGGTAGCTCGGGAGTCTTTGCACTTAAGCGTCTTCTCGAAGATGATGAAGACCGCTTGCCGGAGTTGATGAGGACCTTGAACTCCTCCATGTACTTGTCCATCTTGGCGTCGATGAAGTTCTTCATGGCATCGAACTCGTCGTCGTGGTTGTAGACCGAAGGAGATGGGCCGTCCCTATCCATAGAAGCACTCGAGAAGGTGTGAGAACGAGATGGAATGAACATACCAAAGTTACCTCTTTCCGAAGTTGTATATGGATCTCAAATACCACAATGTATGCAAGGAAAAGAGTGCACTTGGTGAAAAACCTTGTCCAATCCTCACAACCTACACAAATGGCTTATAGTGGAGCTCGGTGGGGCTAGTGGCACAAATTCATGCAAATTGAAGTCCAAGATATGTAAATGTTGAAATCAAGCCAAAGGACTCAAAATGCAAAGCAAGTGATCACAAATGTAGAGGAGGGTAATAAAGAAACACACACGGTGGGATAATGGGGCTTGTGCAACTATAGGGATGAGCAATACAAAATTGCCTAACGAAGACTAAGCTCGTGTTGCACAAACACAAGGAGAGACGCTAGCTTGATTGCACGTTTGGGCACGATTCACCACTTGGCACCAACCTATATATATGCAAGCAAAACGTTTCCTATTCCATGTATCCTCATGCACAAGTATCTCTTTTCATGCTCAACACTCTTTTGCTTATAAGCTTATGATCTTCTTTTTCTTGCTTAAAAGCTTTTTTTTTTGATCTTCTCTTCCTTTCCACTATGCTTAATGAGCCTCAACCAAACACATGAGATAAGTATCGCAAGATATGCATGGGAGCAAGATATATCAAATGATGCAACAATATGATATCGTATCACTAAGGTGCACAAGTTTTCGCGAAGCCTGGCAATACTCGGATAGCTAGTCTCAATAGGTATGAAGGTATTCGCAAAGATGGTGGGGCTATCAAGATGTAAATGACAAGGAAGGAAAAGTTGATGACGGAATGTATACCTTCGTCACACTTAACCTTTCACGAAGTCGGGGGTAACCGGCCTTGCTTCCGGTTGAAGATGGTCTCAAAGGATGGATGGTCGCCGTCGATGCGAAATGTCATGGTGGATATAGTCGATGGAGCGATACAAGTCACCGGTGGTGATGAAGATGTAACCGTCCCTAAGTAGCCGAAACACCTTAGGAGACTCAAATCACAACTCAAACAACCACAAATGCAATGGGAACCAAAATGGGCTAGGTTGCGGAAGACTATGGTGGTGGTGCGGAAGTTATGGCGGAGGGCCTATGCTAAGATGCAAAAAATGCACAAAATTTGATGGAGTCAAATGGTGGTAAAACCAAGATGAGCAGCTCGGGCATGTCGCTAGCTTTCCAATGAGCCAAAGAACACGCAAATCGGAGTTCGGAAGTGGGAGATATGGTCGAAAAGGTGAAGGGGTGCTGGCTGGTCTGTAGGTGGTCGTGCGCACGGGGTCTAGGGCCCGTGGACACGGGGGTGGCGGAAATTTCGCGATTTCAACTCCAAATTGGAAGGGGGGAAAGAAAAATTGGGCTATGGGGACGCAATAGGAGATGGATCTACTTGCTAAACACCAGACCCACGGTTCAAAATCAACAAAAACTCACAAGGAACAACAAATCACAAAAATTTGGTATGGCTCTTTTTGTGGGGAATTTTTGAAATTGGCAAGAAAAATTTGAACTAAAGGCTAGAACATGGGGGTTAGGGCTCCAAATTCGTGTCAACGTGGCTCATGATACCAAGATGATGTAGGGCAAGACCCTAGGTGGCCCGATGTTCACGAATTGGAGGTGGATTTGAGGAAGAACACCAAGAACACAAGGGGAAAACACAAGAACATCACTCTAATGGACAAGATCCACACCAAGTACTCCTCAAATCACAAGCAATACAAGAGGTGCATCAAGATCCAAGAACAACAAGGGAAATAAAGATACAAATGTAGTTCATCCAAATCTCTAGGAGAGATGGGTCTTGATGATCTAGATAGATCCTTCCCACAAGGGGGTCTTGATATCCCTAAGGATCTTCTCCAATGGAGGTCTTGAACTCCAATGGAGTGTGCCTCTCTCAAGAGGATTCCCACAAGGGGAGATACATGAGCTAAGCTCCAATGTCTAGATCTAATCTTAGCTACCCTACAAATGAGGTGGAAGAGGAGTATATATAGGTCCAAGACATGAAGGGGTAAGCTGGGGCATAATAGGGATTACATGGGCAAAGCCCAACAGCCACACGCAGGAGGCCCCGTGCGCACGGGGTAAGTGGAGCCCATGCGCATGGGGTATCCAGAGACCTGATGCCTTAGCCCGTGCGCACGGGCTTGTCCCGTGTGCACGGGGTCCAGGGCCTGTGCGCACGGGGTATCCAGAGGCCTCGCCGTCAGCCTTCTCGTGGATGCCCGTCGACGCATGTGGAACCTCGCCGTCTTCTTGATGGTTCCTTCTCCGCTTCCAAGCTGCCCTCTTGGATGGTGTAGTTGTTCCCTTGTGCTTGCACTTGTCCTCACTATGTGTGAAGCTCCGATAGAACCTATGCATGCACACAGAAGGATTGTCAAGTAGTATACCATCCTCGAAGGGGTCAAGTGAACACGTGTAAAGGAGATGATTCACCTTTATGTATGGGAAGTAGATGTGGCACGTGTCAGTTGCAACAGACTCTTGACATGGTGATGTCCGTAGGATGCTCCGCATCGATGAGGTCTTGAATCCGGAGTGGATCTTCTCACATGGGTCTCATGGAGGTCTTGATCTCCATGGGAGAGGTATGGATGAGCAAAGCTCTATCTCAAAGAGCCAACTACTTTGCTAACCCTAGAGGGAGCAGGGAGAGGTCCTTATATAGTGCCAGTACAAGTTAGGGCGAGATGGGGCAGGATACATGGCCGGAGGGCTGAATACACGCGGGTGTCGGGCCGGATGTCCGGGCGCCAGGCCGGATGTCCGGCGGTTCGTCAGGGTGCCGAATGTCCGGGCTTGGGGGCCGGATGTCCGGGCTGAAGTGGTCAACCTACTGTATAGGGGCGCCGGATTTCTGGCAGGGGCCCGGATGTCCGGGGTGGACAGGCCGGATGTCCGACGGCGGGGCCAGATGTGCTGGGCCGGATGTCCGGGCACCAGGCTGGATGTCCGGCGGTTCGTCAGGGTGCCGAATGTCCGGGCTTGGGGGCCGGATGTCCGGGCTGAAGTGGTCAACCTACTATATAGGGGCGCCGGATTTCTGGCAGGGGCCCGGATGTCCGGGGTGGACGGACCGGATGTCCGGCGGCGGGGCCGGATCTCCGGGGCCTGGAGACTTTGCAGCGGCTGATCTGGGGGAGCTGTTGTAGCCTCCAGGGGCCGGATGTCCGGGCTGTAGGCCGGATGTCCGGCTGCTGATGCTCAGCAGCACTTCCTCTTGTCGGGCTTCTTCATCCGAGTACTTGGCAACTTGTCCATTGTTCCGGGCTTCTCCGAGAGGGTCCTCTTCGTACCTAAGCACACATAGCATTTCTGAGTGAGGTAGTATCCATGTCTCGCATGCATCATATGGAAGTTCTTTAAGGAGTGATGTCACCTCGGTCTCGAGAGCTCTTGCACGTGCTCGTGTCATTGGTCCTCTTGGTACTTGGGGAGACGTAGGTGGGTCCATGGGGATGACCATAGGATGCTCCACATCATCTCCCCCCTTGGGAAAGATCCATCCTCGGATCGGAATCCGCATCACCATGGAAGGGAGATAAGTCCTTGACGTTGAATGTGTCGCTCACGTTGTACTTGTCGCGAGGGATGTCGATCTTGTAGGCATTGTTGTTGTAGCGTGCTAGCACCTTAAAGGGTCCGTCGGCTCGGGGTAGTAGTTTGGATTTGCGCTCGTTGGGGAAGCAGTCTTTGCGAAGGTGTAGCCACACTAGATCGCCGGGGTTGAACACGATGGGGTGCTTGTTGATGTTGACCTTGGTTGCGAGACGTTGTACTTGGCGCTCGATCGTGTGCCTTGTATCTTCATGCATCTTCTTGAGGTAACTCGCTCGTGCACTCGCGTCCATGTCGGTTCGCTCTTTTAACGGTAGCGGTAGGATGTCCAATGGTGACAACGGGTTGAAACTGTAGATGACCTCGAAGGGGGACTTGCCAGTAGTAGAGTGTCTTGCTCGGTTGTAGGCGAAGTCGGCGATGGGCAAGCATTCTTCCCACTCCCTTATGTTCTTCTTGATCAACACGCGAAGGAGTGTGGAAAGCGTCCGGTTCGTCACCTCCGTTCGGCCGTCGGTTTGTGGGTGATATGCCGAAGAGAAGAGGAGCTTGATTCCGAGCTTGGCGCATAGGGTCTTCCAAAAGTAGCTTAAGAACATGATGTCGCGGTCCGATACAATCGTCTTGGGCACTCCATGCAATCTCAAGATTTCCCTACAAAGGAGATTTGCAACATGTGAAGCATCGTCTATCTTGTTGCAAGGAATGAAATGTGCCATCTTAGAGAAACGGTCCACAACAACAAATACGGAATCTTTGCCGTTTTGAGTGCGAGGCAAACCAAGGACGAAATCCAGACTAATATCTTCCCATGGGTGATATGGAATAGGAAGTGGTATATATAAACCATGAGATTGAGCTTTGGACTTAGCTTTGCGGCACGTAGAGCACCGGTTCGTGTAGCGGGAGACATCTTGAAACATCTTTGGCCAAAATTAGTTCTTGGAGAGCGTAGCGAAGGTCTTGTCACGTCCAAAATGTCCCATGAGTCCTCCACCACGAGCTTCTTGCAAAAGTAGCAAACGAAGAGAAGACTCGGGAATACAAAGTTTGTTTGCTTTCATAAGGTAACCATCCTTCAAGTAATATTGCTCCCAAGTTTTATGTGGTAAACATTTGGCATAAGGAATGGAGAATGATGCATCATGCGCATACAAGTCTTTAATGTGCTCAAATCCTATAACATTCAACTCAAGTTGGGTAACCAACATGCACTTGCGGGAAAGAGCGTCTGCCACAACATTTTCCTTACCTTTGATATACTTGATAACATAAGGAAATGACTCAATGAACTCACTCCATTTTGCATGACGCTTGTTCAATTTAGTTTGACTCTTAAGGTACTTAAGTGTTTCATGATCCGTATGGATGACAAATTCACGTGGACGGAGATAATGTTCCCACACATGCAAGACTCTCACTAAAGCATATAACTCTTTGTCATAGATGGGGTAGTTAAGTTGCGCGCCGGAGAGCTTCTCACTAAAATATGCAATGGGTCGTTTCTCTTGCATTAACACACCACCAATACCATTGCCACTAGCATCACAATGCACTTCAAAAGTTTTATCAAAGTTGGGTAATGCAAGTAATGGAGCATGTGTAAGCAAGTTCTTAAGCTCATGAAATGCGGCATCTTGAGATGGACCCCAAACAAATGGTGCATTCTTCTTACTCAATGCGTGCAATGGTGATGCAATGGTGGTAAAACCCTTCACAAAGCGACGATAAAAGCCTGCTAAGCCAAGGAAACTACGCACTTGAAACAAATTTGTTGGTTGTGGCCAATTCTTAATACCATCAATTTTAGTTTCATCCACTTGAACACCCTTAGATGAGACAACAAAGCCCAAGAAAACAAGCTTATCTACAACAAAAATGCATTTTTACATGTTCGCATAAAGTCACTCGTCTCTAAGAACTTGCAATACGTCTCTAAGGTGTTTGACATGATCTTCAAGTGTTTCACTAAACAGAAGGATGTCATCAAAGTAAACCACAACACAAATGCCAATGTATTTGCGAAGAACATAATGCATCACATGCATAAAAGTGCTAGGGGCTTGTGATAAACCCATAGGCATGACTAACCATTCATACAAGCCAAATTTGGTTTTGAAAGCCGTTTTCCATTCATCACCTTCTTGCATGGGTATTTGATAGTAGCCACTTTTAAGATCAATTTTTGAGAAAATTGTGGCTCCACTAAGCTCATCTAACATGTCATCTAGGTGTGGAATGGGATGGCGATATCTAACGGTGATAGCATTTATGGGACGGCAATTGGAACACATGCAATAGGAACCATCTTTCTTAGGCACAAGAATGACCGGAATGGCGCAAGGGCTCAAGCTTTCTCGTACATACCCATTCTCCATGAGATGTTGCACTTGCCTTTGGATCTCTTTGGTCTCTTCGGGGTTGACGCGGTAAGGTGCCTTGTTCGGTAAAGGTGCGCCGGGGATGAGGTCGATGCATTGTTCGATTCCGCATAGAGGAGGTAGACCGGGAGGTAGCTCATCGGGAAACACGTCCATGTATTCCTGCAAGAGACGAGACAACACTAGAAGAAGATGTTGTGAAGTATTAGTCCGCACCACTTCATCTTTGCACACAAGCACAAAGTGAAGAACACTTGATGGGCTCTCACTCACATTCCTCAAATATCTTTTGGTGGCTAAAAGAACTAGATCTGTTTTGTCACGCATCGTGGAGTCACTCATGTTTGGCTTGTGGCTCTCACTCTCTTTTTGGTGGTTCACTCACTCACTTTTCTCTCCACGATGGGTAGATGCTTGCTTGTCCGCGATGACTTGACTTGGTGTCATTGGTCGAAGTATGAACTCCTTGCCCTTCATCTTGAAGCTATATTGATTTGTCCGTCCGTTGTGTGTGACGCCTCGGTCGAATTGCCACGGTCGTCCGAGTAGTAGGTGGCATATGAACATAGGAACCACATCAAACTCCAAGTTGTCTTCGTAGGCGCCAATCTTGAAGGACAGTTGGACGGTGTGCTCCACTTGAATGGTGCCGGAGTCGCTAAGCCATTGGACCTTGTATGGACGAGGGTGCTTCTTCTTGACCAATTGGAGCTTGGTACATAACTCTTCACTTGCCAAGTTGTGGCAGCTCCCGCCGTCGATGATGACCTTGACGGAACATCCTTGGATACCCGCTTTGGTATGGAATATGTGGCAACGTTGGTCTTCATCTTGATGTTGTTGAAGTGTCAAGACCTTGGAGACAACAAGAGCTGGACTTGAATCATTGTCGCAAAAGATTTGCGCATCTCCATCTTCATTCACTTGGCAGTGCATGGCCACTTGCTCGATGGCTTCCATTTCATCTTCGCTCATGGAATCGTAGGTGCCGTCTGCGTTCATGATCATAGTGCGTCTTGTTGGACACTCAAAGGACTTGTGGCCTCGGCCTTTGCACGTAAAGCACTTGATGTCACTTGTTTTGTCGGTGGCATCCGAAGGAGTTGTTGATGACGAAGCTCTTTGCTTGGAGTTGCTTGTAGTAGTAGGAAGACGACTCGAAGATGTCGTTGGTTGCTTGGAGATTGACTTGTCGCTGTTACTTGGTGTAGCTCGAGTCGTGGAAGGAGTTGTAGAAGTCGTTGAAGCTTGAGTGTATGAACTGTAGGTCTTGGAAGAGTACTTGGAGTACTTGTAGTCATCTTGTACTTGTCGCTCCGCTTTGGTTGCTTGGTGCACTAACTCGAGGAGGTTGGAGTACGGTTGGAAGTCCGCAATTTTCTTGATGGGATAGTTGAGGCCATTCAAGAAACGTGCCATTGTTTGTTCATCATCTTCCTTGACGTTGGCTCGTATCATTACAATTTCCATCTCTTGGTAGTATGCTTCAACCGACTTGGTGCCTTGCTTGAGGAGTTGAAGTTTCTTGAAGAGGTCACGGCTATAGTGTGTAGGCACAAAACGAGCTCGCATGACATCCTTCATTTGATTCCAAGTGGTGATGGGTGGTTCGCCTCGCTCTTGGCGTCGTTCGATCACTTGCTCCCACGAAATGAGAACATAGTCTTGGAACTCAAGCGATGCCATGGCGATCTTCTTTTCCTCTTTGTAGTTGTGAAGACGGAATATCTTGTCGACCTTCAACGCCCATGATAGGTATTCTTCGGGATCATTTCCACCGGAGAATTTAGGCATGTTGAACTTGAGCTTGCCTTAGCGCTCCTCATTGCGTTGTCGGCGGTTGCGATGACGCTCTTGCCGGGGAGGTTGATATTCTAGCTCTTCTTCCTCATGCTCATCTTGATTGTCTTGATGTTGTGGTCTTGGTATACGTGCACGGTTCCTCATCTCTTGGCGCTCCTCAAGTCATGCGGCTTCTTCTTGTTCGCGCACACGGCGTTTGTGTTCGGCGACGTTGCGAGTTGACTCGCGGAGGGCATGTTGAGCTTCAAGTGCTTGCTCCTCACGACGTTGTCGTGCTTGTTGTAGGGCGTCTTCGTGTTGGTGGACTTGACGTTGGTGTTGTGGAACTTGATCTTGGTTCCCGTTGGCTTGTGCTTGTCGTTTTTGTCGTTCACGCTCTCGAAGGCGGTCTTGCAAACCATTGCCATGGAATGGGTTTCTTGAAGCATGCCGGTCGTCATGTTCTTGGGAGCGATGAGAGCGTGCATGTGGAAGACTTGCATCCGAAAAAGTGTCCGAAGAGTGTCGGCTTGAATGGCGCCATCTTGATCTTGATGAAGACGAAGTGGAAGAATTGCGGTTGGCCATCATAGTGCGGAACTCTTCCATTTGAGATGAAAGCTTGGCGTCGAAGTAGTCTCTTGTTCGTGTTTTGGAGTGGCGCAAGTCGGTGGCGAGTTGCTCGATGC
The DNA here is from genome assembly GCA_039707655.1 of Elymus sibiricus. Lineage (NCBI taxonomy): Eukaryota > Viridiplantae > Streptophyta > Magnoliopsida > Poales > Poaceae > Elymus > Elymus sibiricus. Next base: position 164,672,111 of record CM077664.1, read on the forward strand.
GATCTCCCAAAGCTTCACTTTCTTGATGTAGCGCTCGTTGGACTCCAAAAAGTTGCGCCTTGGTGACGTAGTTGTTCGGTGCGTCTTCTTGCTCATCGAAGAGGGGGTTGATAGAAGTGCTCGGCCTATCCATTATTCTCAAACAAGTGTTAGTGGAAGAAAGAACGAACTAGACCAATGTACCTTATCCAATGTTGAAGATGGATCAATGATCACCCAATATGGTATTTTGGAAATAGTGCAATTGGTACCGGATCGTGTCAATCTCACACCTACACAAGTAAAGCTTTTGGAGGAGTTTGGTTAGGATAGTGGCAGAAAATTTCTGCAATTTGCAAGTAAGATATCAATAATGTTGAAAAAGATTCACAAGTTCGCAAGTGTAACGAGTAGACCAATAGCAATGATGGACACACGGAAACACACACACGGAAAGATAAATGAGGTCGTGCAACCAAGGAATGAGCTCAAAATGTGGGATCCACGGAAAATGCTCTTGTTGCACAACACTAGAGAGACGCTAGCACGATTGCTCAATAGGCGGATACGAACTTGTGCACAACCTATAAGAGACAAAACGTATGAACTTCTATCTCACTTATGCTATGTATGTATGATTCCCGGTGAACTTGTCACAATGATCCAAGATGATCAAATATGGTATGTAATGTGGCGATGCTATGGCTATTGCTTACAAGCTTGTTGCTCTTTCTCTTTTGCTTAAAAGCTTCTCTTTCTTTTGATGGTTTCCTTTGGCCACTTATGCGAGAACAATTTTGGCATAAGAGATGATATGTGTATGTATGCACGCTATGATAGCTATGCGGATCGGTATCACTAAAGTGCACAAGTAGCGTTACCCGGCAATACTCAAATGGCTAGTCTCGTGGGAAAGCTACGCAAAAGATGGTCTCGGGGTTTCACAATGGAATGGCAAGTACATGAACAAGTTGTCGTCGATGTTACCATCCTTGCTTACGGTTAGGGTATCACAAAGTTGGAGTTGGTGTTGTCGATGACGAGTCCCATGGCGATGATGAGCGTCGGTGATGTCGATGTTGAACCGTTCCTAAGTAGCCGAAACACGTTAGGAAACAGAAAATCCGTGGCTCAAAATCTCAAATGGCACCAGGTGGTGGTTGTGGAACTCGGTGGTGGAGTGGCTCAAGGGGTTGCGGAAGAAACGGTGGGAAAAGGCGAAAATTGAAGAAATGGCGAAGTGTTGGTGTGCTGGTGCCCAGGGGCCGGATGTCTGGGCCAGATGGCCAGATGTCCGGGGCGCCGGATGTCAGGGCTCTCGGGCCGGATGTCCGGGCTGCTGGATCCGTGGATGAACTCGAAGAACAAGTGGGGAAAAGAAAAACATTGGGGCAAAATTCGGACGATTTTGTGGATGGAATGTGGGGAAAATATGGGGGAAAGCTAGATCCACTCGAAACCACGCAAATCCATGGATCAAAATCAACAAAACATCATCAAACTCAGAAATCACAAAAAATTTGGTATGGCTATTTTTGTGTGGATTTTCGAAATTGGGCAAAAACAACAAAATTGGGGATAGAAAGTGGAGGGGAAGAACTCCAAAGTGTGAATCAACCTAGCTCTAATCCAAGATGATGTAGGGTGGAACCCTAGATGACGATCTTTTCACACTTTAGGAGGGGGAAAAGGAGCAAATCCAAGAAGAACACAAGAAGAACACTCAAATGACACAATCCAAATCACACATGCACTAGATCCACATACACATAGTAGAGATACAAGATCCAAAGTCAACACAAGAGGATACACGGTAGCTAGTTCATCCCAATCCGTAGAGGAGTTGAGGTCTTGAATCCGGAGTGGAACTTCTCACATGGGTCTCATGGAGGTCTTGATCTCCATGGGAGACGTATGGATGAGCAAAGCTCTATCTCAAAGAGCCAACTACTTTGCTAACCCTAGAGGGAGCAGGGAGAGGTCCTTATATAGTGCCAGTACAAGTTACGGCGAGATGGGGGAGGATACATGGCCGGAGGGCCGAATACACGCGGGCGTCGGGCCGGATGTCCGGGCGCCAGGCCGGATGTCCGGCGGTTCGTCAGGGTTCCGGATGTTCGGGCTTGGGGGCCGGATGTCCGGGCTGAAGTGGTCAACCTACTGTATAGGGGCGCCGGATTTTCGGCAGGGGCCCGGATGTCCAGGGTGGACGGACCGGATGTCCGGCGGCGGGGCCGGATGTCCGGGGCCTGGAGACTTGGCAGCGGCTGATCTGGGGGAGCTGTTGTTGCCTCCAGGGGCCGGATGTCCGGGCTGTAGGCTGGATGTCCGGCTGCTGATGCTCAACAGCACTTCCTCTTGTCGGGCTTCTTCATCCGAGTACTTGGCGACTTGTCCATTGTTCCGGGCTTCTCCGAGAGGGTCCTCTTGGTACCTAAGCACACATAGCATTTCAGAGTGAGGTAGCATCCATGTCTCGCAGGCGTCATATGGAAGTTCTTTAAGGAGTGATGTCACCTCGGTCTCGAGAGCTCTTGCATGTGCTCGTGTCATTGGTCCTCTTGGTACTTGGGGAGACGTAGGTGGGTCCATGGGGATGACCGTAGGATGATCCACATCACTGGAGGAAGTCGACGGTGGATGAACAGTAGCCCGTGGAGTCCCGTTTTGCGGTACGCCACACCCCTCCCGATGAACAGGACTCCGTTTCGACCGTAGGCTGTTGGGTAGAAGTCCGTTTCCTCCGTTTTGTGGTATGCCAGACCCCCAACCGATGAACAGGACCCCGTTTCGACCGTAGGCGGTCGAACAGAAGGCCGTTTCCTCTGTTTTGCGGTATGCGAGACCCCGAGTCGATGAACAGGACCCCGTTTCGGCTGTTCCGTCCAAGCAGGTTGGCTCCCGATGAACAGGACGCGTTCCGACCCAGTCGCTTAGCTCCCGACGCTGTTTCCTCCGTTCCGACCCAGCCGGTTGGCTGCCGATGAACAGGAGGCCGTTGTTGCCGTCCGTTGCCTCTCTCCATGTACACATACCCTGGCCGTACGTATGCATGAGTACGCATTCGAGACCCCGCCCGTAGGTACGTACGTGGCCGTATTTTTTGCAGCGTGGCTGTACGTACGTGTACTAGATTTAGACGGGACTGCTGGAACTGCTACGTATGGGTCTCTACTACGACACGTGCCGCTTATTTTTTTTTGACGTGACGCTCCTTACAAGCCCACGGTTCATCGTTGCAGAGAGAGCGACCGACCAGTATGTATGTACACGTTCGCAACCAGACAGACAACGCTACGTAAGCTTTGACCGGGTGGGTCCCAATTGTTAGGGAGGATACGGGGGCACTTCCTTGTGTGCGAAGATATAGCAGGTGGGTCCCAGCTGTCAGGGGGAGGAATCATTTTTTTACGCGTAATAAGGAGGCACTTCCTTGCGTGCGAAGATGTAACCGGTGGGTCCAGCTGTCAGCCTCACCGTGCACAGTCCTCTTTCGATGGCTGTCGTTCATTGACCACATTGACTATGCCGTGCCGAGGCGGTGGACGACGGCGAGGCCTAGGAAGGGAACAACGCAGAGCCAGGGAAGATGTGGCACTGGATGCCCACGCCGAGGGGAGTACGAGCGTTGACTGGTTCGGCTGCAGTGTGAGGCTACCGTCGCCAGAGAATAACAGAGGATGTGGGTGAGTAGAGGGAAGGCCTGGCCAATGGTAGGAGTAGGGTGGGGCGGTGAGGCCTGCGCGGCAGCACAGTCGGCCACGGGAGGCAGGAGTAGGCGGTCCCGCCGGCACTGGTTTGGGCGGCTGGAGCAGGAAGATCAGAGATTGAAGAAGCAGCACAACCGTTGGATTAACATCCAACGGTCACTGCTGCTATAATCGTTTGTTGACTAAGTTGACAAAGCCTGCGTACGCGTCAACCTAGTAGTCCCACAAGTCAGCCTCTAAATCTGGTAGGTCCCAGCTGTCATGAGGAGGAATAGTTTTTTTTGCGTAATAAGGCGGCACTTCCTTCCGTGCGACGATAGAGCCGGTGGGGCCCAGCTGTCCGGGGGGAGGAATCATTTTTTTCTCGCGTAATAAGGAGGCACTTGCTTCCATGCAGCCATGCACCATGTGGCTCCCTACTGTCAGCCTCTCCACTTACATTCCGCTTCCGATGGCTGTCGTTTGTTGACCACGTTGACCACGCCGCGCCAATAGAACCAATGCGGTGGACGACGGCGAGACCCAGGAAGGGAATGACCCGGAGCCGGCAAAGACACAGCAGTGGATGCCCACGCTGAGGAGAGTACGAGGGTTGACTGGTTCGGCTGCGGTGTGAGGCTGCCGTCGCCGGAGAATAACAGGAGGTGTGGATGAGTAGAGGGATGACCTGGCCAGCGGTGGGAGTAGGAGGGGGCGGTAGGGCCTGCGCAGCAGCACAGCCAGCCATGGGAGGCGGGAGCAGGCGGTCCCGCCGGCGCTGGTTTGGGCAGCTTGAGCAAGAAGATCACAGATTGAAGAAGCAGCACGGCCGTTGGATTAACATCCAACGATCACTGCTGCTAGAATCGTTTGTTGACTAAGTTACAAAGCCCTGCGTACGCGTCAATTTAGTAGGCCCAAAAGTCAGCCTCCAAATCTGCTGGGGCCCAGCTGTCATGGGGAGGAATCTTTTTTTTCGCGTAATAAGGAGGCACTTCCGTCTGTGCGAAGATATAGCTGGTGGGTCCCAGCTGTCAGGGGGAGGAATCATTTTTTTATTCGTAATAAGGAGGCACTTGCTTGCGTGCAACCATGGACCATGTGGGTCCCTACTGTCAGCGTCTCCATGTACATCCCTCTTCCGTTGGCTATCGTTTGTTGACCACGTTGACCACACCACGCCGATAGAACCAACACGGTGGATGACGGCGAGTCCTAGGAAGGAAGGACCGGTAGCCGGCGAAGACACATAAGTGGATGCCAACGTGGAGGGGAGTACAAGGGTTGACTGGTTCGGCTACGGTGTGAGGCTCCCGTCGCCGGAGAATAACTGGAGGTGTGGGTAAGTAGAGGGATGGCCTGGCCAACGATGCGAGTAGGGTGGGGCGGTGAGGCCTGCGCGGCAGCACAGCCAGCCACGGGCGGCGGGAGCAGGCGGTCCCGCCGACGGTGGTTTGGGCAGCTGAAGCAAGAAGATCTGAGATTGAAGAAGCGCGACAGCTGTTGGATGTCCATCCAATGGCCTCTACTACTAGAATCGTGTGTTGACTATAAGTTGACAAAGCCTTGCGTTTGCGTCAACTTAGTAGGACAACGAACCAGCATCACATTAGTGGCGAACATCATACAACCCATTTAGTATTTTTAATAATTTATAGTCCATTTTTTAATTCATATGGAATTTACTGCAGCCCATTTACTGTTTCTAACAGTACAGCCCATTTTCTAGCCAGGGCCAGGGTTAAAAATTTCAACCAAACTTCCCACATTTTGGTGGGGTCTGAATTATTTTTATCCCAAAATTTCGATCCAGATTCAATATAATTTCAAAATTATTTTATATTAGGTCAAAATCCAATGAAATTTTGCGCGCGCAACAAAAAATGTAATGAAATTAAAAATCTCAAAATCCAAAAAAAACTAATTTTCAAACTAATTGCCAGTTCGCTGTGTTTTTTTATATTTAGAGCCCATTTATTATTACTTAAAGCCCATTTTCTGGGCAAGCCGAATGCACCCCTCCTCATTTTTGCAACACAGCCACACGGAGAAAAACAAGTTGGCCTACGTTGGGTATTCGTCAAAAAAAACTGGGCTAGCCATTTTCACAAAGGAAATAAATAGCTGGGCTAGTTATTTGGTAGACATAAAATAATAGCCTGGGCTACACGGGCCACAGCCCCCGCACAGACCAGTTGATTCCCTGCTGCATCTCAGCAACAAAAAAATCTCTCAAAAAAAATGCATGATCTGCTGGGTCCCTGCTGTCAGCAGCTCCTTGTGCAATTCTCTCCTTTATTGAGTACGTTGACAATGGCATCGGACCCAGATGTCAGCAAACCATTAGGGGTAAGTTTTTTTTATTGTAGTAATAAGGAGGCACTTGCCTGAGTACGGCCATGGCCCTGGTGGGTTCCTATTGTCATCCCCACCACGTAGAGTCATCTCCTGGTTCCTCTCAGTTGTTCACCATGTTGACAACGTGAGACGGCGGCGCCATGGCGAGCGCAACAAGGCGAAGGATGACGGAGAGGGCCTGGCGGGCCCTACGGATGGTCTGGTACAGCGCCCGCTGCTCATCCAGGAAGCCAGGATCATCGGCCCCTATGTCCACGATGGCTTTGTCGTTCGCCTGTTCGCCGGTGATTTATCCCTCCTCAAGCCTTTGCTCGTTGAGGAGACGGAGGTTGTAGCACTGGTCCTCCTGCACTTGCCAGAACACCGACACCGGCGGCATTGGTAGCTCTTCCGCCATTAGGGCATCGAAGTGCGGCCGCACCTGCTCTATGGTGAACACGGCATGAACTGGCGCGGGCGGTGTCGCCGGCTCCTGATCGGAAGCCTCGTCCATCATTTGGTCGTCATTGCTGAGCTCGGCGAGTTCGCTGGCGAGCCAGCAAGTCCGGCTGCTGCACCGGACCGCTTCCAAGCCCGCGTCTGAACGCCCTGGCGCACCCAAACCCCCTCCCTCGCCCCCGCGCGCTTCTCGCCCAAAACGGTCAGTGCCGCCCGCGCCGCTTCCCGGAGCAGGCGACTGCTCCGTGTTCAAACGACACAACTGCTGTCCGTCCGTCCATCTACCACCCACATTAATGACACACGGTTGCCGAGGCGGCTACTCTGGCGCCACCCGTCCGTCCCTCTACAGCCCACCACTGCTATATAAACTGCTGCCCCGGCCATAGCCGCAGTCATCCGCCTCCGTTCCCTTTCTCCTCTCCACACCACTTCCACCATGGCTTCCTCGCGCTCCACCGCTCTCCGGGACAGGTGGACGGCGGACCAGAAGAAGGAGATGACCGCCATTGCTGCCGACTGGCTGGCCGGCAGGCAGCTGGAGGACGACGACGTCCCAATGGAGGACGTGGTCGTCGACGAGCCGGCGCCACCCTCCTCCGCGCCATCCTCGCTGGTGCATTGCACCATGACCATCGGCGAGGCCCGTGCCCAATACATGGACATGGTGCGGGAGCAGCGGGAGGAGCAGTTCTAGAAGGCGCAGGCCGACGCCGCCTACAACCACCTGCTCCTGCTGGAGCACCTGCAGGCGGAGGAGCAGATCGCCGCGGACCTGGCGGAGCTGGCGGCGCTGCTCGAGTCCTACCGCTCCGCCCGCGAGAGCCGCCTCGAGCGCTGGCGGTATCGCCAGCGGGTGGCGGAGGTTGCGGTCGCCTACAAGGAGGGCGATGAGGCGGGCGAGGCGCTGTTTGGCGAGACAGACGACGAGGCGGAGGACATGGCCAGTTCCACCGAGGCCCCGCCCCGCCGGCAACGAAGCGGAGGACTTCGCCGGCTCCGCCGAGGCCCCGTCCTGCCGACAATGAGGCGGAGGACATCACCGGCTCCACCGAGGCCCCGCCCCACCGGCAACGAGATGGAGGACATCGCCCGCTCCACCGAGGCCCCGCCCCACCGGCAGGACATCGCCGGCTCCACCGAGGCCCTGCCAAACCAGCAACGAAGCGGAGGACTTCGCCGGCGCCGCCGGACATGGGGAACGGGCACCGGAGATCATAGATTAGGTTAATTAATTATACATCCAGAGCCGGATGAGCACCGCTATTTAGTTGAAGAATGTCTGAAATGTAATGAGATCCGGGCATGTTTGAAATCCGGCCGTGTTTGAATGCATTTAGTCCGGTTAGTTTGAATTGTCGTATCAGAGGCATTAGACGAACATGCAAAACAATACGTACTACTCCGTCCGTCCTAAAATAAGTGTCTCAACTTTATACTCCCTCTGTCCAGGTGTATAAGTCATCTTAGATTGTGCACCGCGACCAAGGTGAGGGAAAACGAGAGAACTTGATGTTTATTTGCTAATTAATGCCATTGCATCCAGAGAATTAACCACTGCATGTTGTGCTAAGTCGTCTCAAGTAATTGAATGCATACACGCCCCATGTGCTAATTTCTTTTTTCGTGGCAAAAAACAGAAAACGAGGTGGGTAGTTTTGGGATTATTTGGTTTTCGTAATGTGACTTATGCACCGGTACGGAGGGAGTACTAACTTTAGTATGAAGTTGTACTAAGCTTGAGACAATTATTTTGGGAAGGAGGGAGTAGGATTTTTTGTCAGGACGCACAGTGATCACTTTGTTTGCGCAGTTTCACACGTACCATAAAGTTTTTTAGCGTGGCTGTACATTGCAATCAAACTCACAGGCCTGGCAATTCATAACATTCACAACAATTGATCAGAGCCAATATTTTTACTTCACAACTACAGACACAAATAAAGAAAAATCGATCAATGCTGCTGACAGCAAAGGCATCCCATTCCAAAATATCAAATGTATGTCTTTTTGCTAACCATCAATGAGAAAAATTTGACAAGGTTTCCCTTCCCAAAATATCAAATGCATGTCTTGTGAACACCAATGAGCAAACTTTGAGAAGGTTTTCCCATTGCAAAATATCAAATGCCTACGATTGTGGAAAGGGACGTGTTTGTCATCAGTTTGCACATTGACATGGAACCTCGTGTTGGATTAACTAGTTGATCTTTTTGTGCAGTTGCACTGAAATCGAGCAATGTCATGTGTAGCTTGGTGGATTTCGTATTTACATGTTGCAAGGCCTTGAACACGTTGGCAGCTCCTTTCATGTAGCTTGTTTAGTGGCTCAAGGTGACAATGAATGATTAGAGAACCATTCGATGTATTGTGCATGATGAAGTATTATGGAGGGCACGAACCATCCGAACATTTTTTGCAGTTCCACTGAAATCAAGCTGAGCATCCCTGTCTGCATAAATATAGAAAAAGTGTGATTACTATAATAGTGGTACTAGTTGATGAAACATACGCTCACAAATATAATCACCTTCATTATCTTAACATGAAAAGATAGCAATGCAATAGCTTCAATTAAACATTTATTCAAAACAGTACCACAATATAAGTAGAACAACCTAACAAAGCATGATCATGTGGATGAAGGCCGATGCTGACCACCTGACCTCGTTTGTTATAGTTGCGTCCACGAGAGACTTGGTCATACCTTTCCTGGTTATAGAATCTTGCACTTCACATGCTGTTGAGTTGCCACATGAGCTCTGCAGACTGGTCATGTCACCAGCGTCTACTAATACTCTGTAAAGCTTCTCGATTATTCCTTCTGTAATGTACCACAACCAGTGACTGCTTCTTTCTGCAAAGTGGAAGGATCAACTAGGCCCAAGAATGCAATAGTTTGCCTTAAATACATTGGCTCCTTTTGTGCAGTTCAACTGAAATCAAAATCAAAATAGCAACGAGCAGAAGTTTTGATATCCCTATTTGCACAAAGAGGTATAAAGGAAACAATTACTTACCAATAACGGTTGATGACTTATATGCCCGCAAGAAAAAAAAATCTACCTTATTTTAATGGGAAACAAAGCAGGACAGTAGCAATTCTCAAACAGTGTCATTGATTCATATTAACAGAGACATTATCTTAACAATACCTTTCTTAAACATGTAGAAAGAACGACAAAGCAGGATAGTACCATTTCTCAAACAGTGTAACTAATTCATATTAATAGAGACATCATCTTAACAATACATTGGTTCAACATGTACTCCTGCCGATACGTAATAAGTGTTGCAGTTCTAAACTAAGGTTCAGTAGTTACTTTTAAGACTGACATTGCTTTATTTTACGAGTGGCATTAGAATAACAAAAAGCTTAAACAGTTGCATGGCAGAGTGGGCGCAACAGCACCATGTGCTTCCATCGATGTATAAAGGGCTGATGCAGAGTTTGTTGCAACAAAGAAACAAGCAGCATATCTGGGTTGGTAGCATTTTTGTTCACTTAATGGGAGAAGACAGCAATACAATAGCTTCAATTCAACATTTATTTAAAACAGTACCAATACAAGTAGCACAACATCTCAAAGCACACTGCACAATCATGTGGATGAAGGCCGGTACTGACCTTTCATGAGGCAGACTTGAAAGACCTCAAGATCAAATACCAATCTGCCAACACGGATTGGAAATCCGATCTCCTTTTGTGTGAGTTCCACTAAATCTAGCAACGTTGCCGGTGTGACATTTTAGTTGAACTGCACAAAACAGTCTTCAAACAAAAGTGTTTTGCGCAGTGCGCCAAAAGGTCGCAATAGCAACGAGGTGAAAGTGATCCCTGTTTGCATAGAGGTAAAAAGGAAACAATTACTAGCCAATAACAGAGGATGATACATACGGCCACAAAAAGAAGCATCTACCTTATCTTAATGGGAAACAAAGAAGGACAGTTGCATTTCTAAAACAGTGGCATTGATTCATATGAACAAAGACATTCTCTTAAAATTAACATTCGTTATATATGTAATTTACTTTTAATAGTGGCATTGTTTCAATTTTCCAGCGACATTATGAGATTAACAACAGCTAAACAGTTGTATGGGACAGGGAACACACCAGCACCATGTGCCTCCACACATATAAATGGGTGATGCAGAGTCTGTTGCAACAAAGCACCAAGCAGCATATCTGTGTTGGTCCCAAGTTTGTTCTCTTTCAACCTTTTTCCTATGTGAGGGCAGCAAATCTAGTCCTGCACAAACTCTACTGCCTTGTCCCCCACCCCTCGGTTTCTTTCCTTTTTCAAGAAAGAGATCAGTTCCTTACAGATGTGTGCACTGCGATTTCCCTTTTCCCTTTTCGACCAACAAAGCGGCTGGATAGCCAGTCTGTACTACTTTCCCCCTTCCTTTCCTCTTTGAACCATGTCCTAGATTCATGCTATAAAACTCACCCCCCTTCTTTCCTGTTTGAACCAGACCTAGATTAGACTGCAGAAGCGAAAAAGATCCACATGAAGCTAGAGCAATGCCGGTTTCAAATTAAAGTTATACCTTAGGGTCGTCGGGATGTGGCTAGGTGGACGGCGGGAGGCCGGATCTGCCCACACTACATACGGCAGCGGTGAAGACGGGGTCGGAGGCCCTCCCGCGCAGGCGCTGGGTGAAAGAGAACAGCGCCGCCGACAGTGGATTCCCTCGCTCGCCGACGGTAACAGAGTCAACGCTGCACCTCCTCACCTTCCCCAGCCGACGAGATCCGGACGGCTCTTTGACCAGCAGTGAGGGGAGAGAGAGAGAGGCCACCGCAGTCTTGTTTAGATCTGGAGAGGGTGAGAGAGTGTGAACAGAGCAAACCCTAGCAAACAAACGCGAGGCTCCAGTGTGAATATATATAGTGGAGAGACAGAGTGTGAAGAGAGCAAACCCTAACAAACAAAGGCTGAGGCTCCAGCTTATATAGTATTATATGCTGGAGTGGTTTTATTTTTCTCTCCATAACAATCGTTTTAAATTGTGTACGAAATGAAACTCTTTATTTAATGTACCAGTGAAGAAAACTACGATCAAACTAACGCTCCACGCGTCCTGGTCGCACTTTCTACCGTTAACGTGTGGTACCTCTGTCCGGGTTTTAACTACACATCATATTTTTTATCAAAGTTTGACCACATATTTAACTAGCAAACGGCTAATACATGCCAAAAATTGGCTTCATATTTCTTATGTAGTTATATGAGTAATATATTTTATCAAAGTTTGGCAACATAATTAACTAGTCGGAAAAATTCAGAACCAACTCATAAATAAAATGTTTATATACAACTCAATGATTGAAAGATCATAGCCAACATTTAGAAACCAATACAGGGGAGCTGAAGACAAAGTTGTGAGAAGGCTTAGAAACCAATACAAATCTTTTGCTCTTAGTACCAACATCGATGCTTCTACGAGGAAACATTTGGTTCATAGCGAAAGACAAATTTGCACCAAGGTGGAAGACGGCTGCGTCTCCAACGCAACCAACGTGAACCGATGAATGATATCTTTGTCTTCGTGGCTACCCAGCAAAGAGCACTGATGGAAGATAGCTTGTTTTTCATCGAGCATCGATCAGTTTCACCAGCCGATGCAACCATGATACTCAACCATGAGCATCGATAGGTCATCGTGGTGATGCATCATCCATTTGGCATCAAGTTTGGGTGCGGCACCACTGAGGTTTGATAAATCCTCACTGTGGTATGTTTCTTCTCGGTAATCAAGCTCGAGAAAGGTAGAACCACGTGGCAGAGGACAATGAGGCGGAGCAACAGTGGCCATCCAATTTTGTGCAGTTCCACTAAACTTGAGGAAGACATGCCCTCGTGTGGAGATATGAATCCCTGTTTGCAAAAATATAAAAAAAAGGATATTTAAGTAGTGTCGTTACATTGTTTTGGCAGTGGTAAAAGATTAACAGCGTGATGTAGGGTGGAACCCTAATTGACGATCTTTTCACACTGAGGAGGGGGAAAAGGAGCAAATCCAAGAAGAACACAAGAAGAACACTCAAATAGGCAAGATCCAATCACACATGCACTAGATCCACATACACATAGTAGGGGTACAAGATCCAAAACCAACAAAGGAGGATACACGCTAGCTAGTTCGTCCCGATCCGCGAAGGAGTCGAGGTCTTGAATCCGGAGAGGATCTTCTCACATGGGTCTCATGGAGGTCTTGATCTCCATGGGAGAGGTATGGATGAGCAAAGCTCTATCTCAAAGAGCCAACTACTTTGCTAACCCTGGATCGAAGAGGGGGAGGTCCTTATATAGTGCTAGTACAAGTTGGGGCGAGTTGGGGAAATACATGGGCCCTTGGCCCGTACTCTGCGCACAGGCAGGTGCCGGATGTCCGGTGGCTCACGAAGGGCCGGATGTCCGGCAGGTTGGCCGGATGTCCGAGCTGTGTTGCCCGTTTTGCTGCTGCTTTCTGTAGGGAGGTGCCGGATTTCCGGGCAAGGGCCGGATGTCCGGGGTCGACGGGCCAGATGTCCGGGTCCTGGGGACTTGGCGGCGGCTGATCTGGTGATGCTGTTGTAGTGTCCAGGGGCCGGATGTTCGGGCCGTAGGCCGGATGTCCGGCTGCTAATGCTCAGCAGCACTTCCTCTTCTCGTGATTCTTCATCCGAGTACTTGGCGACTTGTCCATTGTTCCGGGCTTCTCTGAGAGGGTCCTCTTGGTACCTAAGCACACATAACATTTCGGAATGAGGTAGCTACCATGTCTCGCACGAGTCATATGAAAGTTCATTAAGGAGTGATGTCACCTCGGTCTCGAGAGCTCTTGCATGTGCTCGAGTCATTGGTCCTCTTGGTACTTGGGGAGACGTAGGTGGGTCCATGGGAATGACCGTAGGATGCTCCGCATCATCTCCCCCCCTTCGGAAAGATCCGTCCTCGAATCGTAATCCACAGCACCACAGAAGGGAGATAAATCCTTGACGTTTGTCGGAAGTCGGGCTCCGGGGACCCAAAGGTTCGAACACTGGGGTGAGCTTGTTCTACCACTTCTTCCCCTACCACGGCAGTGATACGGCGAGACTACGGCGAGAGCGCGCTAGCGTAGGACGGGCAAAGACACAGCGATTTACCCAGGTTTGGGCCACCTTGCGGTGTAAGACCCTACTCCTGCTTGTAGTTGGGATTATCGTGGGTGAGAGAGTTCTTGCGTACAAGATTGGGGATGATGGGTCTCCGACCCTTTGCTACGGTGGCTGCACTGCCCCTTTTATGCCGCCATGGTCCTCTTCCCCCTCGAAACTTAGGCGGGAAGGGTTGCCACACTTGGCGGTTTTGAAAGGGGACAGGCGCTCAGGCTATCCTGACTAAAGGTGGTCTTCGCCTGCCAAAGCATGATCCATGACGCGCCGGTGGGCTCGGTGATGACCTCCGCCCTGCCCGACTTCCGACATCGGTCTTCTATCACCAAACGGGCAGTCCTTGGGACTCGCTTTGGGGGTGGGCAGCTGGGGCTGCCCCCTTTGCACCAAAGAGGAAACCATCTGCATCCGCGCCTGCTGGCGCGGCCTCTGCTGCTGCTCGGCGCCGCGCGCGTCACCCACGTGATGGGCCCTGACCGCGCGACACGCCGAACAGCCTTCTTCTCGAACGCCTGCGGGAGGGGGCCTCGGAAGGCCACCTCGTGAAGCCGCCTCGTGAGGCCACTCGGGAAGCTGCCTCATGAGGGGACTCGGGGAGCCGCCTCATGAGGGGACTCGGGAAGCCGCCTCGTGAGGGGATCTCGCGAGGCCGTTTATGGTGGTGCTGAGCATTGCCCGCTATTCCCCGAGGAGGGAGCCTCAGGAGGCTAGGGCCCCATGGGGGGTCTTGGCAAGATGCTTGGTGGCGATGGCCCGCCGGGCCCACTCCAGGTGTCGCGCCCTGGGCCAAAGGCGGACGGGCCTGGATACCCTGGGTTCCATGGGCCCGACAGTAGCCCCCGGGCCCGCGGCGCGCACGTTCCCGCCTAGGGAGGGGCGAAACGGCGCGGGCCCTAACCGCCTGCGGCCAGGCGCGACGCTTGGCGCATGATGTGACGGGCGGCGCCCCCACTTCCCACGACGCCTCGGGAACTGCCGCGCTGACATAAATCTGCCGCGGGCGGCGCGAGACCGCCATTGCCTTCCTTTGCACATTCTGCCCCCCTGCGCCTTCCTTCCTACGCACGGCTTCTTCTACTTCTCCCAAGCTCCGCCGCCCTAACCCCTTGTTGTGCCGCCATGGCACCCGCCGGCCGGGAGGAAGAAGAGGCGGACACGGCGGTTGCGGAAGTGGTGCCAGAGCCTGCTCTGGGTAGGCCCACAATCGTCAACGCCGAGGGGCTCGACAAGGTGCTTCCGATGACCGCGGCCGCTTCCAACGAGTGGGGGCCACTCGCATCTGGCCGGCTTCGCGCCCAATCACTGACCTCGATGCCACCTCCGCCGTCCTCTTCCTTCCTGCGCTCTTCGCGGGCCTGCTGCCTCCATTCTCCGATTTCTTCAACGCCATTCTTTCCCACTACCAGGTCCATGCGCTGCATCTCGAGCCGAGTTCCGTCCTCCTCCTTTCCGCCTTTGCCTTCTTATGCGAGGCCTTCCTGGGTGTGACGCCTTCGGTGGCGCTCTTCCGTCACTTCTTCAGTCTGCGGCTGACCGCAGCGAACCAGTGCTCCGGGTGCGTCTCGTTACGCGTCACAGGCGATGCGGCGGGCGACGGTATTGACATGAGGCTTACCAAAGAGGTCGAGGGATTCAGGCAGCAATGGTTGTACGTGGACGCGGCCCAATTCAGCCCCTTGTTGCAGCTGCCGACATCCCCGGCCGTGAGAAGCTCCGGGTGGGGGCACAAAAGGCTCGCCGACCCGCGGCTGGCGCGGGTATGGAAGAAGTTGGCCGAGCTGAGGGCCGCGAAAGTAACGGTGGTCATGTTCGTGCGGGAGTTCCTCTGGCGCCGCATAGCCCCCTTGCAGCGACACTCCCGCCCAATGTGGGCCTTCACCGGCCCACACGATCCGATGCGATTGAGCATGGACAGCTTGCTGCCGGAGGTGCTGAACGGGATGCTCCATACCCTGACCGGCGAAGAAGCGAGTGAGCCACCAAGGGACGGGCTTCCTTTGTATCGCTACAGGAACAAAGAGGCGCTGGCGGGCTCAATGCCGCGTTTCGACCAGTGGGGACCGCTCCCAGAGGGCCTCGAAGGGCCCCGTGACAACCCTTTTCTTGCGGTCCCTGGCTCAGGCGAGCACAGCAGCGCTGCGGCTTTGGCAGGCGTAGCGGGGGGCGGAGGCCACCTGGTTCGTCCGGCCCGCCGCCAACTCGTCCGCGAGCTCGGAAACGACGAGGGTACCACCCCGCCTGCAGCCTTGCCTGCCGCGTCCGTCCGGGCGGAGGGCGTGGGAAGCCCCCGCATGGCAGTTGCGAAGTCGCGGGGCCTCGAAGGCAGTGGCGGAGGCGGGTCCCGCGGCCCTCCCAAAAGGGGGGTCGACCGCGAAGGAGGGCCCGGCGAAGGCGGTGGTAGCAACGCGCCTCCGTGGCCGCTGAAGAAGAGGAGGTGGTTTGCCAGGGACCAGTAAGCGCTCGCTTTCCTTTCTCTTGCGCCCTGTGTGTTGCGCGCATCTGAGTCCTTGTTTTTCTTTCCGTCTCCAGGACTTCCTCGAGCAAGAAGAAGAAGGAGGAGAGGCCCCCCGTCTTGGCGGGAGCTTCACCGCCGATTGCTAGGACCGGTGGGCGCACGGAGGGCACCGGCAGCCTCGCTGCCGGGGTCGACCTCACGGGGGCCGAAGAGGAGGCAGCGCCTCCTGACCCGCAGGAGGACGCGGCTCGGGTGACCCAAGCCAGCGAGCCATCGGAGGCGTCATCGAGGGACGGCTCCGCCATCCCTGGGGCGCCCACCGCCGGGGCGAAGAACGCGGCGACGGAAGCGGAGTCGCCGGCTTCCGCCCCCCGGGACGCTGTCGACGGTGGTGTCGCGGGAGGTCAACCGGGCTTGGCAGCGCACGGGACCCCGCAGGCCAGAAGGTCGCTAAGCCCCCGGGGCGCGTCGCCTCGTCGGAACGAAGAGGGGACCCCTGCGAGCCCTTCGCTCCCGGCTGGCAGCGGCGGGCCCTCGCGAGAGGGCAGCGCTCGGGCGCACACCGGTTGGGCCCTGCAGCTCGTGAGCGGCAGCGCTGTGCTCAAGCGCGGGGCCCTGCAAGGCGCCAGGGCTGCCCTTGACCAGCTGGAAGCAGACCTTCGGGCAGAAGAAGCGCGCATCATCGAGGAGCATCAGCGCCTCGTGGAGAGATGTTACCAACTTGATGTGGCCATCAAACTGAGCCGCCGCCAAGACGACACCGCGCGGGAGAAGCGCGAGAAGGCCGCCCAGGACGCGAAGGAGATCTTTGAGAACGCTGTCCGGGAGGCCAGCGAGGCCGACAGGCGGCGCGAGGCGGTGGAGGCCCACGAAAAGGAGCTCCAGGACCAGAACGCCTCGCTGGAGCGACAACTCCAGGCACGAAGGGACGCCATCTCCACCCTTGAAGAGGGGCTGGCGGCCCGCGAGGCGGACCTTGACATCCGTGAGCGGGAGCTCGCACGGTCGGCATCCGCGCAAGACCTGGAGCGCGAGCGGTTGGAGACGCTGGAGCGAGAGGTGTCCGCTGCCCAAAACTCCTACGCCGAGCGCCTAGACAAGGCCAATGCCAAATTGGCGGCCACGGCGGAGAAGATCCAGGAGGACGCCGACAGGAGGGTCACGGAGAGCCGCAAAGCGTTTGCGGACGAGAACAACAAGAAGCTGAAACGGCAGGAGGACCGCTTCAAGGCCAAGAGCGAGGAGCTCCGGCATGAGATCGCGGGCCTTAAGGAAATGCTAGCCGAAGCTGAAGGGCGGCGGAGGACTGCTCTGAAGGCCCAGGCCGACGCCGAGGCCGAGCTGTCCTCCCTCCGGCAGCAGGTGGGGGGTGTCACTGCGGTCATGGAGCAGGCGCGGGACGAGGTGGCCCACGCGCGGGGGCGGCAACTCCAGCGCTCTAAGATGTTCCGCGCCCTTGAGCTCCGGGCCCGCCGTGCCTTGGGCTCCATTTGCAAGGAGGACGTCAGCAGCCCCCTCGAGACCCACGACGGCAGCTACCTCGATTTCTTCACCAAGCTCGTGGAGCGGCTCGAGGTGGGCGCCAAGAACGTAGGCGGAATCGTCGAGGAGGAGAGCCGCGACCTCCTCACTCAGGCCGCGACGCGCATCTTCAGCCATCTTCTGAACGCCGACCCCAACTTTGACTTCGGCAAGGTGATAGTCCCTGTCCCCGAGGAGGTCCGTGACACCCTTGGGAAGGCGGTGGAGGACTATTTGGACGCCCTGCATGAGCACTTCGCTCCTGGCGCGAGCTCGAGCGGAGCCGAGGAGGGTGACGATGACGGTGGCAGCGGCGGCGATGGCGACATGTCTTTTTAGGTCCCTCCCCATATCCTGGATATAGCTGATCGTGACCCCATGGGGACGTGAGGATATTGCTTTTGCATTTTAAGTACTTTGTTCCTGACTGTATCGAACGCCCGCGCCCTCGTAGCTCGTTTTGTTCTTTCTGCTCATCACGGCACTCTGCGCTGTTAGGACCTAGCCCCCGAGCGGGCCATGATTGCTGCCGGTATGGGTCGTGAGGGCTCCGTTCGCGCGATCTCCCGAGGCGGGGCCTGCATGCATGCTGGGGGCCCGGCGGGGCCACCTCGCGAGGCCCCTCCATGAACCTGTTCCTGCGATAGCTGCATCTAGTGTACTCAACGACAGGGGAGTGGTGCACGCTTGTCGATTCGCTCATGGGCATCACGCGAGGAGATAAGACGCCAAGAACCTTGGCGAGGTGGCGTGCGTGGGGAGCAGACCCGCGAGCTAGAGCCTAGCCGGAGCCTGCTGCTTGGGCTTTTCGGCGCTGCCGGGACTGATTCGGGCACAGACACCGTGTCCAGCCCCCGCTCGCGTGAGGTTCATGAGGGACGTCGTGAGCGCGCGGTGCTCGTGAGGCAAGAACAAGGCGGAATGCCATGCAAGAAACTGAGCTTGCTGAAGCAAGATAGCGACCCGTTACATAACTAAAACGAGATGCGGCTGCCGTGTCCGGCATGGGTCAGCTTGAGGTTGGTGCAACCCGTGGGGCGCCCTTAGTTGATTGTTCCGCCAGCGCGGAGCATGGGGCTTCCACAGGGGTGTGGGCATGATCGCGGGTCGATCGTTCCGCCAGCGCGGAGCATGGGGCTTCCACAGGGGTGTGGGCATGATCGCGAGTCGATCGTTCCGCCAGCGCGGAGCATGGGGCTTCCACTGGGGCGTGGGCGGGAGCTCTCGCGGGCCCATCAGGCGAACGCAATGAGAGGCTCCGGGGCGTGTACAACCCCGTTTCGTTCGTACTCGTGAGGGTCACGGGTAGAACTTGCGGAGGTGTGGGATGTTCCAGGCGTTAGGCACAGGAACTCCGTCCTCCGTCTCCAGCCGGGCTGAGCCGGGCCTGGAGACATGAGTAACCCTGAAAGGGCCTTCCCACATAGGTGGGAGTTTGTGTGGTCCCTCTCTGGAGAGGATCCTGCGCAGGACGAGGTCATCGACCTCGAGGGTGCGAGGGCGGACGCCGCGACTGTAATGGGGGCGCGAGGCCGGTTTGGCGGCGGCCCTCCTCAAGGGGTAGCAAGTTGGCCTCCCACGAGCCGTCCTGATGCGCCTTGTCGAAGGCAAGGGCTCACAGGGGGACCATGCTTAACTTCAGAGGGGAGCCGTGCCAACGCCATAGACGAGGAGGACGGGGGTCTCGCCGGTGGGCTCGCTTGTCGCCGCGCGGATGGACATGGCACGGACCGCCACTCGCCGAGCCAACCCTTGCCGCTCCCGAGCTGCGCCCATGAGGCGCGCTCGTGAGACGCACGCACAAGGCTCGGCGTTCGAAGTGCCTTTGCCTTGCGAAGCCGGCTCGTGAGAGGCTGCCCGCGAGGTCCTCGCACAGCTCGCTTCCTTGGTGAGGTGACGTGTGCGGGAGCAGGCCCGCGAGCCAGAGCTCAGTCGCATGGATTTGGCTGCACTGCAGGGACGGACCCGAGCACAGGCACCGTGCCTAGCCCTCGCTCACGGAATTGGTCAGGGGAGGGGTCGCGAGCGTGAGGCGCTCTCGGGCGGCGTCGAATTTATCATAGACATTAGCAGGCAATTGAGTAGGAATATAATTCATCGAAGTAAAAATTAGTAAAATCCATTACACGGCCAAAAGGATAAGGTTTCGGGAGCGAAGCTCGAGAGGCGCGGCGGGAAGGAGTGAGGGTCGCGCGGGGCGACGCGCCGGGCGCACCCAGCAGGACCGCACTGTAATGACGTCAGACCACTCGGCGCGGCGTGCCAAGGGAGTCTGCTCCTTCGGAGCCAGGGGGCTCGCGAGGCGCTGGGAGCTCGCGAGGAGCAGGAGGCTCACGAGGCCCTGGCGCGAAGGGCGCCAGCCTCTGGAAAGAGGCGCCGGCGTTCCTCAGCCCGAAGGGCATGCACGTGCCGCCGACAGTGGGGCCAACGCCCTGGCTGCCTCGCAGCAGCTGGGAGGGGTCACGAGGGCAGGACTTGTTGCGGCTGGTGAAGTCGACGCACATGCGCTCCTTGCCGCCCTTCTTGGGGACGACGACTGGGTTGGCGAGCCATTCGGGATGGCGCACCTCACGAACAACTCCGGCTTCTTGGAGCTCCTGAACTTCACTGACGATGAACTCTTACTTCTCTGGCGCCTGGCGCCGTGCTTTCTGCTTGACCGGGCGTGCATTGGGGCACACCGCTAAGTGGTGCTCAATCACCTCCCTCGGCACACCGGACAAGTCGGATGCTTTCCAGGCGAAAACATCCGAGTTTGCCCGAAGGGAGGTGACGAGCATGCTTTCCTATGCAGGAGGGAGGCCTGTGCCGACGGTGAATGCGGGCCCGGAGCCGCTGCCGTCCACCGACACCTTCTTCGTCTCGACGCGGTCCTGAGAGAACTGTTGCTTCTTCTTCGCGGGCACGGCCTCGGAAGGCTCGGCCGCGTCCTCGTCGGCTGGGTGCGCGACAGCGGCAGCCTTGTAGGCGCGCTCGAGGGTGCTGGCCGCGTCCTTTTCGTCGCAGGCGACGGTGATGATGCCGCTGACGCCGGGCATCTTGAGGACGTTGTAGGCGTGATGAGTGGCCGCCATGAACTTGGTGTGAGCTGGGTAGCCCAAGATTGCATTGTAGGGCAGGCCGATGTGCGCCACGTCGAAGTTGATGAGCTCGGTGTGGTAGTTCTTGCGGGTGCCGAAGGTGACGGGGAGGCGCACTTGCCCCAGCGGGATGGTGGAGCCATCGGTCACTCCGGAGAAGGGCCTGGTCGGCATCAGCTGGTCGTAGGGCACCTGGAGTGTCTCGAAGGTCTCGATGGAGAGCACGTTGAGGCCGGCACCCCCGTCGATGAGGGTCTTGGTGACCACGACGTTGCTGATGGTGGGAGTGCACAGCATGGGGAGCGCGCCTGTGGAGGCTGTAGACTTGGGGTGGTCCTTGGAGTCGAAGGTGATGGCGTACTGCGACCACTTGAGGGGCCGCGCGACCTCAGGCCTCGGGAGGGCGGCGTACACCTGGCGAGAGAGTTGCTTGAAGTGGCGAATGGACGCAGGGGCTTGGGACCCGCCGAGGATGCAGGCGACCGCGCGACGCTCCTGGTAGCCCCCAGCGCCCTCGTCAGGCTGGTTGACGTCGTTCCTCCGAGGTGCCGGAGGCAGCGGCGGGAGAGCGGCATTAGCCTGAGGGTTCGCCTCACGAGGCTGGTCGCGCCAGGCGGCCTCACGAGGCTGATCGCGCCAGCCCTGGCGGTAGTTGCTGTTATTGTTGCGGCTGTCCCAGCGGTTGCCGCCGCGGCCACCTCCACGGCCGGTGCCGCGGCCATTGCGGTCGTCTCGGCGGCTCTGGCGCTCGTTGCGGAGCAGTTTGAGCTCATGACAGTCTTCGGTGCTATGGGAGCAGACATTGTGAAAGGCGCAGAGTGGCCGGTTGTCCTTCCTGGGCTCGTCGAGGTCGCGGCCGCGCTTCTGCTCGGGCTCCGCCGCAAGCATGGCAGGGCCCTTGCACTTGACGTCCTTGCTCTTGGCCTTGGTGCCGTCGAGCGCCGCGTCGGGGTTGTTGTGGACGAAGAGGCGGCCTTCTTCAGCCTTGGCGCACTTGTCGGCGAGGTCGAGCAGCTCGAGCACGGTGTCGAGCTCACCGTTGATGGCGAGCTTCTCGCGCATCTTGATGTCCGTGACGCCGGTGGAGAACGCGGAGATGACGGCTGCGTCGGAAGCGCGCGGGATCTTGTTGCGCACCTGACTGAAGCGCTGGATGTACTTGCGGAGGGTCTCGTCTGGGCGCTGCCGAACGCGCCGTAGGTCGTTGATGGTGAGGGAGCAGTCCTGTGTGCCCTTGAAGTTGGCGATGAACTGGCTGCAGAGCTCGGCCCACGACGAGATGGAAGCCTCGGGGAGGTTCATGAGCCAGGAGCGCGGGCCATCCCTGAGGGCCATGGGGAACCAGTTCGCCATGACCTTGTCGTCGCCGTTCGCCGCCTCGACGCTCAGCGTGTAGAGCTGGAGGAACTCCGTGGGGTTGGGGGTGCCGTCGTAGCGCGGAGGCAGCTCAGGCTTGAACTTCGCGGGCCAGACCACGCGACGCAGCTCGCGAGTGAAGGCACGGCAGCCCACGCCGCTCGAGTGGACGCCGCAAGTGAGGGCGGCGCGGTTTTGACGCCCGGCCGCTGCAACGTCTTGAACGGCCTGGCGCTGGCGCTGGCGCTCGAGGAGCACTCACGCGTCGGGGGGCGCGCGGCGGATGATCTGGCAGCTGGTCTCGCAGTGGTCCAGAGAAGACGCGCCGCGGGACGGCTCACGAGCCCGCGCGCTGCGCTGGGGCCCGGCGCGCTCGTCACGCAGAGGAGGCGGCGGGGGAGCGCCGTGTGCCAGGTGCCCAGCACGAGATGGCGGAGGGCGGAGCGAGTGAGAAGGCACCCGAGCATCCCCGGCGACGTTGACGAGCTCGGTGATGCGACCAAGCCAGGCGTCGTAGTCGGCGTCATCAGGACGGTAGCGGAGCAGCTCGCGCGCCATGAGCAGCGCGGCCTGCGGGTTCGGCAGCCCACGGTTGGCGAGGGAGGTGGCCGTGGCGGTGTGGCTGTCCGCCCGCACGGAGGGGTGCTAGGAGGAGGCCTGCTGCTCGCGGGCAGCGGGGTCGGTGGCGGCGGCAGCCTCGGCGTCGGGGTGGCGGCGATTGCCGCGGGCCACCGGCTCCGTCTGGGCCACGCGGCCAGCCCTGCGCTCAGCGCGCTCGCGACACGCGTCCACCATGGGACTGGTGGAGCTGAAGGTCGAGCAGAGGAACAGTAGCGCACCCCTACCTGGCGCGCCAAATGTTAGAAGTCGGGCACCGGGGACCCAAAGGTTCGAACACTGGGGTGAGCTTGTTCTACTACTTCTTCCCCTACCACGGCAGTGCTACGGCGAGACTACGACGAGAGCGCGCTAGCGTAGGACGGGCAAAGACACAGCGATTTACCCAGGTTCGGGCCACCTTGCGGTGTAAGACCCTACTCCTACTTGTAGTTGGGATTATCGTGGGTGAGAGAGTTCTTGCGTACAAGGTTGGGGATGATGGGTCTCCGACCCTTTGCTACGGTGGCTGCACTGCCCCTTTTATGCCGCCTTGGTCCTCTTCCCCCTCGAAACTTAGGCGGGAAGGGTTGCCACACTTGGCAGTTTTGAAAGGGGACAGGCGCTCAGGCTATCCTGACTAAAGGTGGTCTTCGCCTGCAAAAGCATGATCCATAACGCGCCGGTGCGCTCGGTGATGACCTCCGCCCTGCCCGACTTTCGACATCGGTCTTCTATCACCAAACGGGCAGTCCTTGGGACTCGCTTTGGGGGTGGGCAGCTGGGGCTGCCCCCTTTGCACCAAAGAGGAAACCATCTGCATCCGCGCCTGCTGGCGCGGCCTCTGCTGCTGCTCGGCGCCGCGCGCGTCACCCACGTGATGGGCCCAGACCGCGCGACACGCCGAACGGCCTTCTTCTCGAACGCCTACGGGAGGGGGCCTCGGAAGGCCACCTCGTGAAGCCGCCTCGTGAGGCCACTCGGGAAGCCGCCTCGTGAGGGGACTCGGGGAGCCGCCTCGTGAGGGGACTCGGGAAGCCGCCTCGTGAGGGAATCTCGCGAGGCTGTTTATGGTGGTGCTGAGCGTTGCCCGCTATTCCCCGAGGAGGGAGCCTCAGGAGGCTAGGGCCCCATGGGGGGTCTTGGCGAGATGCTTGGTGGCGACGGCCCGCCGGGCCCACTCCAGGCGTCGCGCCCTGGGCCAAAGGCAGACGGGCCTGGATACCCCGGGTTCCATGGGCCCGACAACGTTGAGGATGTCGCTCACGTTGTACATGTCACGAGGGATTTCGATCTTGTATGCATTGTTGTTGTAGCGTGCTAGCACCTTGAACGGTCCATCGGCTCGAGGAAGTAGTTTGGACTTGCGTTCGTTGGGGAAGCGTTCCTTGCGAAGGTGTAGCCACACAAGATCTCCTGGGTTGAACACCATGGGGTGCTTGTTGATGTTGACCTTGGTCGCGAGACGTTGTACTTGGCGCTCGATCGTGTGCCTTGTATCTTCATGCATCTTCTTGAGGTAGCTCGCTCGTGCAGTCATGTCCATGTCGGTTCGCTCTTGTAGTGGTAGCGGTAGGATGTCCAATGGTGACAATGGGCTGAAACCGTAGACGACCTCGAAGGGGGACTTGCCGGTAGTAGAGTGTCTTGCTCGGTTGTAGGCGTACTCGGCGATGGGCAAGCATTCTTCCCACTCCCTTATGTTCTTCTTGATCAACACGCGAAGGAGTGTGGATAGCGTCCGGTTCGTGACCTCCGTTTGGCCGTCGGTTTGTGGGTGATATGCCGAAGAGAATAGGAGCTTGATTCCGAGCTTGGCGCATAGGGTCTTCCAAAAGTAGCTTAGGAGCTTGACGTCACGGTCCGATACAATCGTCTTGGGCACTCCATGCAATCTCAAGATTTCCCTACAAAAGAGATTTGCAACATGTGAAGCATCGTCTATCTTGTTGCAAGGAATGAAATGTGCCATCTTAGAGAAACGGTCGACAACAACAAATACGGAATCTTTGCCGTTTTGAGTTCGAGGCAAGCCAAGCACGAAATCCATACTAATATCTTCCCATGGGTGATATGGAATAGGAAGTGGCATATATAAACCATGAGATTGAGCTTTGGACTTAGCTTTGCGGCATGTAGAGTACCGGTTGGTGTAGCGTGAGATGTCGCGAAACATCTTGGGCCAAAAGTAGTTCTTGGAGAGCGTAGCGAATGTTTTGTCACGTCCAAAATGTCCCATGAGTCCTCCACCATGAGCTTCTTGCAAAAGTAGCAAACGAAGAGAAGACTCAGGAATACAAAGTTTGTTAGCTTGCATAAGATAATTATCTTTGAATTAATATTGCTCCCAAGTTTTATGTGGTAAACATTTGGCATAAGGATTTACAGAAGGAGAATCATGCTCATACAAGTCTTTAATGTGCTCAAATCCTATAACATTCAACTCAAGTTGAGTAACGAGCTTGCACTTGCGTGAGAGAGCGTCCGCCACAACATTTTCCTTGCCTTTGATATACTTGATAATTTAAGGAAATGACTCAATGAACTCACTCCATTTAGCATGACGCTTGTTCAATTTTGTTTGACCCTTAAGGTATTTAAGCGTTTCATGATCCGTATGGATGACAAACTCACATGGTCGGAGATTATATTCCCACACATGCAATACTCTTACTAAAGCATATAACTCTTTGTCATAGATGGGGTAGTTAAGTTGCGCGCCGGAAAGTTTTTCGCTAAAGTATGCAATAGGTCGCTTTTCTTGCATCAACACACCACCAATAGCATTACCACTAGCGTCACAATGCACTTCAAAAGTTTTATCAGAGTTGGGTAATGCAAGTAATGGTGCATGTATAAGCAAGTTTTTAAGCTCATGAAATGCGGCATCTTGAGATGGACCCCAAACAAATGGTGCATTCTTCTTACTCAATGCGTGCAATGGTGATGCAATGGTGCTAAAATCCTTCACAAAGCGACGGTAAAAGCCGGCTAAGCCAAGGAAACTACGCACTTGAAGCAAATTGGTTGGTTGTGGCCAATTCTTAATAGCATCAATTTTAGTTTCATCCACTTGAGCACCCTTAGAGGAGACAACAAAGCCCAAGAAAACAAGCTTATCAACACCAAAAGTGCATTTTTCCATGTTAGCATAAAGTCGCTTATCAACACAAGGATGTCATCAAAGTAAACCACAACACAAATGCCAATATATTTGCGAAGAACATAATGCATCAGACGCATAAAAGTGCTAGGAGCTTGCGATAAGCCCATAGGCATGACCAACCATTCATACAAGCCAAATTTGGTTTTGAAAGCCATTTTCCATTCATCACCTTCTTGCATGCGTATTTGGTAGTAGCCACTTTTAAGATCAATTTTTGAGAAAATGGTGGCTCCACCAAGTTCATCAAGCATGTCATCTAGGCGTGGAATGGGATGGCGATATCTAACGGTTATAGCATTTATAGGACGGCAATCGGAACACATGCGATAAGTACCATCTTTCTTAGGCACAAGAATTACCGGAACGGCACATGGACTCAAGCTCTCGCGTACATACCCATTCTCTATGAGATGTTGGGCTTGCCGTTGGATCTCTTTGGTCTCGTCGGGGTTGACAAGGTAAGGTGCCTTGTTTGGTAGAGGTGCGCCGGGAATGAGGTCTATACGGTGTTCGATTCCGCGTTGTGGAGGAAGTCCGGGAGGTAGCTCATCGGGAAACACGTCCGCGAATTCGTGCAATAAATGAGACAATACCAAAGGAAGATGTTGTGAAGTATTAGTTCGCACCACTTCATCTTTGCACACAAGCACAAAGTGAAGAAAACTTGATGGGCTCTCACTCACATCCCTCAAATCTCTTTTGTTGGCTAGGAGGACTAGATCTCTTTTGTCGCTCATTGTGGAGTCACTCATGTTTGGCTTGTGGCGCTCACTCTCTTTTTGGTGGTTCACTCGCTCACTTTTCTCTCCACGATGGGTAGATGCTTGCTTGTCCGCGATGACTTGACTTGGTGTCATTGGTCGAAGTATGAATTCCTTGCCCTTCATCTTGAAGCTATATTGATTGGTCCGTCCATTGTGGGTGACGCCTCGATCAAATTGCCACGGTCGTCCTAGGAGGAGATGGCATACGGACATAGGAACCACATCACAGTCCAATGTATCTTCATATGCTCCAATCTTGAAGGAGACTTGAACGGTGTGCTCCACTTGAATGGTGCCGGAGCCGCTTAGCCATTGGACCTTGTAGGGGCGAGGGTGCTTCTTCTTAACCAATTGTAGCTTGGAACATAACTCATCACTTGCCAAGTTATGGCAACTTCCGCCGTCGATGATGACCTTGATGGAACGTCCTTGAATACCCGCCTTGGTATGAAAGATGTGGCAATGTTGGTCTTCATCTTGATGTTGTTGGAGTTTCAAGACCTTGGAGACAACAAGAGTGGGGCTTGAATCATTATCGCAAACGATTTGAGCATCTTCATCTTCATTCACTTGGCAGTGCATGGCCACTTGCTTGATGGCTTCCATTTCATCTTCACTCATGGAATTGTAGGTGCTGTCGGCGTTCATGATCATAGTGCGTCTTGTTGGGCACTCGAACGACTTGTGACCTCGGCCTTTGCAAGTAAAGCACTTGATGTCACTTGTTTTATCGGTGACATCCGTAGGAGTTGTTGATGATGAAGCCCTTTTGATGTAGGGTGGAACCCTAGATGATGATCTTTTCACACTTAGGAGGGGAAAAGGAGCAAATCTAAGAAGAACACAAGAAGAACACTCAAATCAACAAGATCCAAATCACACATGAACTAGATCCACATACACATAGAGGGATACAAAGGTCCAAATCCAACAAAGGAGGATACACGGTAGCTAGTTCGTACCGATCCGCGAAGGAGTCGAGGTCTTGATATCCGGAGTGGATCTTCTCACATGGGTCTCATGGAGGTCTTGATCTCCATGGGAGAGGTACGGATGAGCAAAGCTCTAATCTCAAAGAGCTATCTACTTTGCTAACCCTAGAGGGAGGAGGGAGAGGTCCTTATATAGTGCTAGTACAACTTAGGGCGAGATGGAAGGGGATACAAGGCCTGAGGGCCGAAATACACGCGGCGTCGGGCCGTATGTCCGGGCGGCAGGCCGGATGTCCGACGGTTCGTCCGGGTGCCGGATGTCCGGCCCGAAAGGGTCAACCTACTGTGGTCTTCTGCCGGGAGGTGCCGGATTTCCGGGCTGGCGACGGATGTCCGGGCTGCACGGGCCGGATGTCCGGGCTGCCGGCCGGATGTCCGGCGCCTGTAGTATCTTCTGCTAAGGCGGCTGCTGCTGTTGTTGCTCCCAGGGGCCGGATGTCCAGGCTTGGGGCCGGATGTCCGGGCCCTGTAGGCTTCCGGTGACCTTCCTCGCTGGTCCTTTTCATCCGTGAACTTGCCGACTTGTCCATTGTTCCGAGCTTCTCCGAGAGGATCCTCTTGGTACCTAAGCACGTATAGCATTTTGGAATGAGGTAGCATCCATGTCTCGCACACGTCATATGGAAGTTCTGTAAGGAGTGATGTCACCTCGTTTTCGAGAGCCCTCGCACGTGCTCGAGTCATTGGTCCTCTTGGTGCTTGGGGAGACGTAGGTGGATCCATGGGGATGACCGTAGGATGCTCCGCATCATCTCCCCCCCCCTTGGGAAAGATCCGTCCTCGGATCGGAATCCGCATCACCATGGAAGGGAGATAAGTCCTTGACGTTGAAGATGTCGCTCACCTTGTACTTGTCACGAGGGATGTCGATCTTTTATGCATTGTCGTTGTATCGTGCTAGCACCTTGAACGGTCCATCGGCTCGAGGTAGTAGTTTGGACATGCACTCGTTGGGGAAGCGGTCTTTGTGAAGGTGTAGCCATACAAGATCTCCGGGGTTGAACACCATGGGGTGCTTGTTGAGGTTGACCTTGGTCGCGAGGTGTTGTACTTGGCGCTCGATCGTGTGCCATGTATCTTCATGCATCTTGTTGATGAAACTTGCGCGTGCACTCGCGTCCATGTCGGTTCGCTCTTGTAGCGGTAGCGGTAAGATGTCCAATGGTGACAAAGGGTTGAAACCGTAGATGACCTCGAAGTGGTACTTGCCGGTAGTAGAGTGTCTTGCTCGGTTGTAGGCGAACTCGGCGATGGGCAAGCATTCTTCCCACTCCCGTATGTTCTTCTTGATCAACACGCGAAGGACTGTGGATAACGTCCGGTTCGTGACCTCCGTTTGGCCGTCGGTTTCTGGGTGATATGCTGAAGAAAAGAGGAGCTTGATTCCGAGCTTGGCGCATAGTGTCTTCCAAAAGTAGCTAAGGAACTTGACGTCTCGGTCCGACACGATCGTCTTTGGCACTCCAAGCAAATGCAAGATTTCCCTACAAAAGAGATTTGCAACATGTGAAGCATCGTCTATCTTGTTGCAAGGAATGAAATGTGCCATCTTAGAGAAACGGTCCACAACAACAAATACGGAATCTTTGCCGTTTTGAGTTCGAGGCAAGCCAAGCACGAAATCCATGCTAATATCTTCCCATGGGTGATATGGAATAGGAAGTGGCATATATAAACCATGAGATTGAGCTTTGGACTTAGCTTTGCGGGATGTAGAGCACCGGTTGGTGTAGCGTGAGACGTCTCGAAACATCTTTGGCCAAAAGTAGTTCTTAGTGAGCGTAGCGAATGTCTTGTCACGTCCAAAATGTCCCATGAGTCCTCCACCATGAGCTTCTTGCAATAGGAGCAAACGAAGAGAAGACTCGGGAATACAAAGTTTGTTAGCTCGCATAAGATAACCATCTTTCAAGTAATATTGCTCCCAAGTTTTATGAGGAAAACATTTGGAATAAGGAGATGCAAATGACGAATCATGCTCATACAAGTCTTTAATGTGCTCAAAACCTATGACATTCAACTCAAGTTGAGTAACCAACATGCATTTGCGGGAGAGAGCGTCCGCCACAACATTTTCCTTACCTTTGATATACTTGATAACATAAGGAAATGACTCAATGAACTCACTCCATTTAGCATGACGCTTGTTCAATTTAGTTTGACCCTTAAGGTACTTAAGCGTTTGATGATCCGTATGGATGACAAATTCACGTGGACGGAGATAATGTTCCCACACATGCTAGACTCTCACTAAAGCATATAACTCTTTGTCATAGATGGGGTAGTTAAGTTGCGCCGGAGCGCTTCTCACTAAAATATGCAATGGGTCGTTTCTCTTGCATCAACACACCACCAATACCATTACCACTAGCGTCATAATGCACTTCAAAAAATTTCTCAAAATTGGGTATTGCAAGTAATGGAGCATGTGTAAGCAAGGTTTTAAGCTCATGAAATGTGGCATCTTGAGATGGACCCCAAACAAATGGTGCATTCTTCTTACTCAATGCGTGCAATGGGGATGCAATGGTGCTAAAATCCTTCACAAAGCGACGGTAAAAGCCGGCTAAGCCAAGGAAACTACGCACTTGAAGCAAATTGGTTGGTTGTGGCCAATTCTTGATATCATCAATTTTAGTTTCATCAACATGAACACCCTTAGATGAGACAAGAAAACCCAAGAAGACAAGCTTATCAACACCAAAAGTGCATTTTTCCATGTTAGCATAAAGTCGCTCGTCTCTAAGAATTTGCAAGACTTCTCTAAGGTGTTTGACATGATCTTCGAGAGTTCCACTAAACACAAGGATGTCATCAAAGTAAACCACAACACAAATGCCAATTAATTTGCGAAGAACATAGTGCATCAGACGCATAAAAGTGCTAGGTGCTTGCGATAAACCCATAGGCATGACTAACCATTCATACAATCCAAATTTGGTTTTGAAAGCGGTTTTCCATTCATCACCTTCTTGCATGCGAATTTGATAATAGCCACTTTTAAGGTCAATTTTAGAGAAAATTGTGGCTCCGCTAAGTTCATCAAGCATGTCATCAAGGCGTGGAATGGGATGGCGATATCTAACGGTGATAGCATTTATAGGACAGCAATCGGAACACATGCGATAGGAACCATCTTTCTTAGGCACGAGAATGACCGGAACGGCACAAGGGCTCAAGCTTTCGCGTACATAGCCATTCTCCATGAGATGTTGCACTTACCTTTGGATCTCTTTGGTTTCTTCGGGGTTGACGCGGTATGGTGCCTTGTTCGGTAGTGGTGCGCCGGGGATGAGGTCGATGCGGTGTTCGATTCCGCGGAGTGGAGGAAGTCCGGGAGGTAGCTCATCGGGAAACACGTCCGCGAATTCCTGCAATAAATGAGACAATACCAAAGGAAGATGTTGTGAAGTATTAGTCCGCACCACTTCATCTTTGCACACAAGTACAAAGTGAAGAACACTTGATGGGCTCTCACTCACATCCCTCAAGTATCTTTTGGTGGCTAAAAGAACTAGATCTCTTTTGTCACGCATCGTGGAATCACTCATGTTTGGCTTGTGGCTCTCACTCTCTTTTTGGTGGCTCACTCGCTCACTTTTCTCTCCACGATGGGTAGATGCTTGCTTGTCCGCGATGACTTGACTTGGTGTCATTGGTCGAAGTATGAACTCCTTGCCCTTCATCTTGAAAATATATTGATTTGTCCGTCCATGGTGGGTGACGCCTCAGTCAAATTGCCACGGTCGTCCGAGTAGGAGATGGCACACGGACATAGGAACCACATCAAACTCTAAGTTGTCTTCGTAGGCGCCAATCTTGAAGGACACTCGGACGGTGTGCTCCACTTGCAGTGTTCCGGAGTCGCTAAGCCATTGGACCTTGTATGGGCGAGGGTGCTTCTTCTTGACCAATTGGAGCTTGGAGCATAATTCTTGACTTGCCAAGTTGTGGC
The DNA here is from genome assembly GCA_039707655.1 of Elymus sibiricus. NCBI lineage: Eukaryota > Viridiplantae > Streptophyta > Magnoliopsida > Poales > Poaceae > Elymus > Elymus sibiricus. The sequence continues at coordinate 164,703,607 of CM077664.1, forward strand.
AATTTCCGCCGTCGATGATGACCTTGACGGAACGTCCTTGGATACCCGCTTTGGTATGGAAGATGTGGCAACGTTGGTCTTCATCTTGATGTTGTTGAAGTGTCAAGACGTTGGAGACAACAAGAGCGGGGCTCGAATCATTGTCGCAAAACACTTGATCATCTTCTTCTTCATTCACTTGGTGGTGCATGGCCACTTGCTCGATGGTGTCCATTTCATCTTCGCTCATTGAGTCGTAGGTGCCATCGTCGTTGAGGATCATTGTTCGTCGAGTTGGACACTCGAAGGACTTGTGGCCTCGACCCTTGCAAGTGAAGCACTGAATGTCACTTGTCTTGTTGGCATCGGTAGGAGGTGTCGCGGATGAAGGCTTTTTCTTGGAGCTGCTAGTAGTAGTAGGAAGAAGACGACTCGAAGATGTCAAAGGTTGCTTGGAGCGTGACTTGTCGCAGGTACTTGGTGTAGCTCGAGTCATTGAAGCTTGAGTGTAGGAATCGTAGGCCTCTGAAGAGTACTTGGAGTACTTGTAGTCCTCTTGCACTTGTCGTTCCGCCTTGGTCCCTTGGTGCACTAGCTCAAGGAGGTTGGAGTACGGTTGGAAGTCCGCTATCTTCTTGATGGGATGGTTGAGGCCATTCAAGAAACGCGCCATAGTTTGTTCATCATCTTCCGTGACATTGGCTCGTATCATGGAAACTTCCATTTCTTGATAGTATTCTTCAACCGACTTGGTTCCTTGCTTGAGAAGTTGGATTTTCTTGAAGAGGTCGCGGGTGTAATATGTAGGCACAAAACGAGCTCGCATGACATCTTTCATTTGATCCCAATTCGCGATGGGTGGCTCGCCCTTCTCCTGACGCCTTGCGATCACTTGCTCCCACCAAATGAGAACATAGTCTTGGAACTCTAGAGATGCCATGGCGATCTTCTTTTCCTCGTCGGAGTTGTGAAGGCGAAATATCTTGTCGACCTTCAACGCCCATGAAAGGTAATCTTCGGGATCATTTCCACCGGAGAATTTAGGCATGGTGAACTTGAGCTTGCCATAGCGCTCCTCATTGCGTTGTCGGTGGTTGCGATGACGCTCTTGCCTTGCAGGTTGATCTTCTAGTTCATCCTCGTCGTCATGTTCAGCTTGATTGACTTGACGTGGTTGCCTTGGGATTCGTGCACGGTTGCGCATCTCTTGGCGCTCCTCAAGTCGTGTGGCGTCGTCTTGTTCGCGCACGCGGCGGTTGCGTTCGGCGACGTTGCGAGTTGCTTCGCGTAGGGCACGTTGTGCTTCAAGAGCTTGCTCGTCACGATGTTGTCGTTCTTGGTGTAGGGCGTTGTCGTCTTGGTGCACTTGACATTGGCGTTGTGGAGCTTGATCTTGGTTCCCGTTGTCTTGTGCTTGCCGTTTTTGTCGTTCGCGCTCTCGAAGGCGGTCATGCAAACCATTGCCATGGAATGGGTTTCTTGAAGCTTGCCGGTCATCATGTTCTTGAGAGCGATGAGAGCGTGCTCGTGGAAGACTTGCATCCGAAGAAGTGTCCGAAGAGTGTCGGCTCGAATGGCGCCATCTTGATCTTGATGATGACGAAGTGGAAGAATCACGGTGGAGCATCATGGTCCAGAACTCGTCCATTTGCGATGATAGCTTGTCATCAAGGGTTTGTCGAAAGTCGGAGGCGAGTTGTTCGATGCGTTCGCCCAATGCTTCGCTCTCTTGATGTAATGCTCGTTGGACGCCAAAGAGGTGACCCTTGGTGACGTAGTTGTTCGTTGCGTCTTCTTGCTCATCGAAGAGTGGGTTGATAGAAGTGCTCGGCCTATCCATGATTCTCAAACAAGTGTTAGTGGAAGAAAGAAACGAACGAGACCAATGTACCTTATCCAATGTTGAAGATGGATCAATGATCACCCAATATGGTATTATGGAAATAGTGCAATTGGTACCGCATTGAGTCAATCTCACACCTACACAAGTAAAGCTTTTGGAGGAGTTTGGTTAGGATGGTGGCACAAATTTTTTGCAATTGCAAGCAAGATATCAATAATGTTGAAAAACATTCACAGGTTCGCAAGTGTAACGAGTAGACCAATAGCAATAAGTAGCACACGGAAACACACGCACGGATAGATAAATGAGGTCGTGCAACAAGGAATGAGCTCAAAATGTGGAATCCACGGAAAATGCTCTTGTTGCACAACACTAGAGAGACGCTAGCACGATTGCTCAATAGGCGGATACGAACTTGTGCACAACCTATAAGAGACAAAACGTAACGCTTTCTATCTCACTTATGCTATGTATGTATGATTCCCGGTGAACTTGTCACAATGATCCAAGATGATCAAATATGCTATGTAATGTGGCGATGCTATGGCTGTTGCTTACAAGCTTGTTGCTCTTTCTCTTTTGCTTAAAAGCTTCTCTTCTTTTAATTGTTTCCTTTGGCCACTTATGCGAAATGCTCGTACGAAGATAGCAATGATGTATATGTGGGAACAAAAAATTTGGCACAAGAGATGATATGTGTATGTATGCACGCTATGATAGCTATGCGGCGCGGTATCACTAAAGTGCACAAGTAGCGTTGCCGGCAATACTCAAATGGCTAGTCTCGTAGGAAAGCTACGCAAAAGATGGTCTCGGGGGTTCACAATGCAATGGCAAGGATATGAACAAGATGTCGTCGATGTTACCGTCCTTACTTACGGTTAGGGTGTCACGATGGTGAAGATGGTCGTTGTCGAACCGTTCCTAACTAGCCGAAACACGTTAGGAAACGGCAAAATCCGTGGCTCAAAATCTCAAGTGGCACGAAGGTGGTGGTATGCGGAAGTCGGTGGTGGAGTGGCTCAAGGGGTTGCGGAAGAAACGGTGGGAAAACGGCGAAAATCGACGAAATTGTGAGCTGTTGGCGTGCTCGTGCACAGGGGCCCGATGTCCGGGCCAGATGGCCAGATGTCCGGGGCGCCGGATGTCCGGGCTGTCGGGCCGGATGTCCGGGCTGTCAGATCCGCGGAAGAACTCGAAGAACAAGTGGGGAAAAGAAAATTTCAGGGCAAAATCCGGACGATTATGTGGATGCAAGGTGGGGAAAAGATGGGGGAAAGCTAGATCCACTCGAAACCAAGCAAATCCATGGATCAAAATCAACAAAATATCATCAAACCAACAAATCACAAAAAAATTTGGGAGGGCTATTTTTGTGGGAATTTTTGAAATTGGGCAAAAACAACAAAATCGGGGCTAGAAAGTGGAGGGGAAGAACTCCAAAGTGTGAATCAACCTGGCTCTGATACCAAGATGATGTAGGGTGGAACCCTAGATGACGATCTTTTCACACTTAGGAGGGGAAAAGGAGCAAATCTAAGAAGAACACAAGAAGAACACTCAAATCAACAAGATCCAAATCACACATGCACTATATCCACATACACATAGAGGGATACAAAGGTCCAAATCCAACATAGGAGGATACACGGTAGCTAGTTCGTCCCGATCCGCGAAGGAGTCGAGGTCTTGATATCCGGAGTGGATCTTCTCACACGGGTCTCATGGAGGTCTTGATCTCCATGGGAGAGGTACGGATGAGCAAAGCTCTAAGCTCAAAGAGCTATCTACTTCTAATATAGTGCTAGTACAACTTAGGGCGAGATGGAGGGGGATACAGGGCCTGAGGGCCGAAATACACGCGGCATCGGGCCGGATGTCCGGGCGCCAGGCCGGATGTCCGGCGGTTCGTCCGGGTGCCGGATGTCTGGCCTGAAAGGGTCAACCTACTGTGGTCTTCTGCCGGGAGGTGCCGGATTTCCGGGCTGGCGCCGGATGTCCGGGCTGCACGGGCTGGATGTCCGGGCTACCGGCCGGATGTCCGGCGCCTGTAGCATCTTCTGCTGTAAGGTGGCTGCTGCTGCTGTTGCTCCCAGGGGCCGGATGTCCGGGCTTGAGGCCGGATGTCCGGGCCCTGTAGGCTTCCGGTGACCTTCCTCGCTGGTCCTTTTCATCCGTGAACTTGCCGGCTTGTCCATTGTTCCGGGCTTCTCCGAGAGGATCCTCTTGGTACTTAAGAACGCATAGCATTTCGGAATGAGGTAGCATCCATGTCTCGCACGCGTCATATGGAAGTTCGGTAAGGAGTGATGTCACCTCGTTTTCGAGAGCCCTCGCACGTGCTCGAGTCATTGGTCCTCTTGGTGCTTGGGGAGACGTAGGTGGATCCATGGGGATGACCGTAGGATGCTCTGCATCATCTTTGCTTGGAGTTGCTTGTATTAGTAGGAAGACGACTCGAAGATGTCGTTGGTTGCTTGGAGCTTGACTTGTCGCCGGTACTTGGTGTAGCTCGAGTCGTGGACGGAGTTATAGAAGTCGTTGAAGCTTGAATGTATGAACCGTAGGTCTTGGAAGAGTACTTGGAGTACTTGTAGTCTTCTTGTATTTGTTGCTCCACTTTGGTTGCTTGGTGCACTAGCTCGAGGAGGTTGGAGTACAGTTGGAAGTCCGCAATTTTCTTGATTGGATAGTTGAGGCCATTCAAGAAACGCGCCATAGTTTGTTCATCATCTTCCTTGACGTTGGCCCGTATCATTGCAATTTCCATCTCTTGGTAGTACGCTTCAACCGACTTGGTGCCTTGCTTGAGAAGTTGAAGTTTCTTGAAGAGGTCACGGCTATAGTGTGTACGCACAAAACGAGCTCTCATGACATCCTTCATTTGATTCCAAGTGGTGATGGGTGGTTCGCCTCTCTCTTGGCGTCGTTCAATCACTTGCTCCCACCAAATGAGAACATAGTCTTGGAACTCAAGAGATGCCATGGCAATCTTCTTTTCCTCTTCGTAGTTGTGAAGACGGAATATCTTGTCGACCTTCAATGCCGATGAAAGGTATTCTTCGGGATCATTTCCACCAGAGAATTTAGGCATGTTGAACTTGAGCTTGCCGTAGCGCTCCTGATGCGGAGCATCCTTCGATCATCCCCATGGATACCTCACCATCTTACCAAGCACCAAGTGGACCTATGACAAGAGCTCGCGCACGTGCCATCGAGAACGAGGTGAACTCAATCCTTTACAACTTTCATATGGATATGGATGGAACTTGGATGCTACCTCACAAAGGAACTCTATGTATCATTAGGTATGATGGAGTCGACCGTCAAGAGGCTAAGGACCATCACCAAGGCCAAGAGGAACCACGCCAAGGCCACGAGGACGACGGAGGAAGAAAACCTGAAGAGGACATCACCTCTCAGGCGACCCCATGCGCACGGGCCCCCAAGACCCCGTGCGCACGGGATACGGCAAAACTACCGGACAGCCCGTGTCCACGGGCTCCCTGGACCCCGTGCGCACGGGCCTCGCTGCTATAGCACCCCGTGCGCACGGGCGTGTACCATGTACACGGGACCCCGTGCGCACGGGGCCTACTTAGCCCGTGCGCACGGCCCCTCCCAGCGAGCTGGCTGTGTGTGGCTGTTTTACGCCCACTTCGTCCCTTACCTCCCACCTACTATATATTCCGAGGATAGACCATTTGTTAGGGTTAGCAAAGTGTATTGAGATATTCATAGAGGGCTTTGCTCATCTACCACTCCTCTTGGAGATCAAGACCTCCTAGAGAGAAGATCCCCTAGTGGATTCAAGACCCCTTCTAGGGAAGGATCCCCATCATAGGATCATCAAGACCTCACCTCCTTTGGAGTGGGAAGAACCTTATCTTTGTGCTATTTTCCTTTGATTGTCTATGTATGCTTGTGGATCTATGTATGCTACTCTAGTGAATGTGTGATTTGGGGTTTGTTTGAGTGATTTCTCTCTTGTGTTCTTGTGAGTTCATCCCTCTTGCACTCCAAGTGTGAAAAGATCTTCACTTAGGGTCTCTACCCTACAACATCTTGGTATCAGAGCCACGTTGATTCACACCTTGGAGTCCCTACCCCCACTTTCTAGCCTGATTTTGCTTTGTTTTGTTCCAATTTCGAAAATCCCCACAAAAAATAGCCATACCATTTTTTTTGCTTTTGTTAGATCTTGTGAGATTTTGTTGATTTGGTCCACAAATTTCGTGTTTGGCAACTAGATCTACCCCTTTCCCACCACCCCGCATCTTTCCCACCACCAATTTCCCCGGAATTTTGCAATTTTGCCATGGATCTCGCATTGTTCATCCGCAGCCGCCGACCCCGTGCGCACGGGCCCCTGCTACCCCGTGCACACGGGCCCCTGATACCCCATGCGCACGGCCTCACCAGAGATCTGTCACTTCCTATTTTACACCAGTTTTGACACACACTTGCAACATTTTGTCTTCCACACTAACACACGTGTTTCTTTAAGATTTTGAGTTGCGTTTGCCGTGTCCTAAGGTGTTTCGGCTAATTAGGGACGGTTCTACATCATCATCACCGCTATTCATCATCGCCCCGACTTCGACTTCGACATCGACCACTTCATTTCATACCAACTGTAAGCAAGGACGGTAACCTTGACGACATGTTGTACTTACCCTTGCCATTGTATTGATAGCCTTGAGCCATTTTGCGTCACTTACCCATCGAGACTAGCAAGTTGAGAATTGCCGGGCCACGCATTTGTGCACCATAGTGATATGCCTACCCCGCATAGCTACATTTAGCGTGCATTTATCTTGCTATCATCATCGTGCTCATAAGTCTCTTCCGTGCATATCTTACTTACTTGTCTTAGATATTGGCTCTAGCATCAAGCATTTTGGCATAGTAAAAAAACAGAAAAAGCTTTTAAGCAAAAGAGAAGAAACAAAGAGCTTGTAAGCAATAGCATTGAGCCTTTTTGCATAGTACCTCATACTTGGACGGTGTGCTCCACATTTTGAGCATTTTCCCTTGGTTACTCCATGAGCGAATATGAAATGGAAGCCCTCGAGCATGTGGCTATGCACCAACAAGTGAATGAAGACGAAGATGCACAAATCTATTGCGACAATGATGCGAGCCCTGCTCTTGTTGTCTCCAAGGTCTTGACACTTCAACAACATCAAGACGAGGACCAACGTTGCCACATCTTTCATACCAAAGCGGGTATCCAAGGACGTTCCGTCAAGGTCATCATCGACGGCGGAAGTTGCCACAATTTGGCAAGTGAAGAATTGTGCTCCAAGCTACAATTGGTCAAGAAGAAGCACCCTCGCCCCTACAAGGTTCAATGGCTTAGCGACTCCGGCACAATTCAAGTGGAGCACACCGTCCAAGTATCCTTCAAGATCGGCGTCTACGAAGATACCTTGGAGTGTGATGTGGTTCCCATGTCCGTACGTCACCTCCTACTTGGGCGACCTTGGCAATTCGATCGCGGCGTCATCCACAACGGACGGACCAACCACTATAGTTTCAAGATGAAGGGCAAGGAATTCGTTCTTCGACCAATGTCTCCAAGTCAAGTCGTCGCCGACAATCAAGCATCAGGCCATCGTGGAGAGACTAGTGAGAGAGTGAACCACCACAAAGAGAGTGAGCGCCACAAGCCAAAATTGAGTGACTCCACGATGAGCGACAAGAAAAACTTAGTTCTACTCGCCACCAAAAGAGATTTGAGGGATGTGAGTGAGAGCCCATCTAGTGTTGTTCACTTTGTGCTTTTATGCAAAGGTGAAGCTGAGCAGACTAATACTTCACAACATCTTCCTCTAGTGTTGTCTCATCTCTTGCAGGAATACAAGGACGTGTTTCCCGATGAGCTACCTCCCGGACTACCTCCTCTACGCGGAATCGAACACCGCATCGACCTCATCCCCGGTGCACCTCTACCAAATAAGGCACCATACCGCGTCAACCCCGACGAGACCAAAGAAATCCAACGGCAAGTACAACATCTCATGGAGAATGGGTATGTACGCGAGAGCTTGAGTCCATGTGCCATTCCGGTAATTCTTGTGCCTAAGAAAGACGGTACCTATCGCATGTGTTCCGATTGCCTTCCCATAAATGCTATCACCGTTAGATATCGTCATCCCATTCCATGCCTTGATGACATGCTTGATGAACTTAGTGGAGCCACCATTTTCTCAAAAATTGATCTTAAAAATGGCTACTATCAAATACACATGAACGAAGGTGATGAATGGAAAACGGCTTTCAAAACCAAATTAGGCTTGTATGAATGGTTAGTGTTGCCTATGGGTTTATCGCAAGCTCCTAGCACTTTCATGCGTGTGATGCATTATGTTCTTCGCAAATACATTGGCATTTGTGTTGTGGTCTATTCTGATGACATTCTTGTGTTTAGTGAAACTCTTGAAGATCATGTCAAACACCTTCGAGACGTATTGCAAGTTCTTAGAGACGAGAGACTTTATGCTAACATGGAGAAATGCACTTTTGGTGTTGATAAGCTTGTTTTCTTGGGCTTTGTTGTCTCTTCTAAGGGTGTTGAAGTTGATGAGTCTAAAATTGATGCTATTAAAACTTGGCCACAACCAACCAACTTGCAACAAGTGCGTAGCTTCCTTGGTCTAGCCGGATTTTACCGTCGCTTTGTTAAGGACTTTAGCACTATTGCTTCACCATTACATGCTTTGAGTAAGAAGAACGCTCCTTTTGTTTGGGGACCTTCCCAAGATATCGCATTTCATGAGCTTAAAAATTTGCTTACACATGGTCTAATTCTTGCCTTACCAAACTTTGAGAAAACATTTGAAGTGCATTGTGACGCTAGTGGTAATGGCATAGGTGGTATTTTAATGCAAGAAAATCAGCCCATTGCATATTTTAGTGAAAAGCTTTCCGGTGCTCAACTTAATTATCCCATCTATGACAAAGAGTTGTATGCTTTGGTGAGAGTCTTGCATGTTTGGGAGCATTATCTCCGACCTCGTGAATTTGTCATCCATACCGATCATGAAACGCTTAAGTACCTTAGAGGTCAAACAAAATTGAACAAACGGCATGCTAAATGGAGTGAATTTATTGAGTCTTTCCCTTACATCATCAAATATATCAAGGGAAAGGAGAATGTTGTAGAGGAAGCTCTTTCACGCAAGTGCATGATAGTTACTCAACTTGAATTGAATGTTATTGGCTTTGAGCACATTAAAGAATTATATGAGCATGATGATTCATTTGCAACTCCTTATGCCAAATGTCTTGCTAACACTTATTGGGAGCGATATTATATCAAGGATGGATACCTTATGCGCACTAACAAACTTTGTGTTCCCAAGTCTTCTCTTCGTTTGTTGCTTTTGCAAGAGGCTCACGGCGGTGGACTTGTGGGACATTTCGGTCGCGACAAGACTTTTGCCATGCTCTCCAACAATTACTATTGGCCCAAGATGTTTCGCGATGTCGCACGCTAAACCAACCGATGCTCCACATGTCGCAAAGCTAAGTCACAAGCTCGATCTCATGGGTTACATATGCCACTTCCTATACCATATCATCCACGGGAAGACATTAGTATGGATTTTGTGCTTGGCTTGCCTAGAACAAAAAATGGAAAAGACTCGGTTTTTGTAGTTGTTGACCATTTCTCTAAAATGGCACATTTTATTCCATGTCACAAGAACGACAATGGCTTCATGGAATGCCCAAGACGATTGTATCGGACCGCGACGTCAAGTTCCTAAGCTACTTTTGGAAGACACTATGTGGCAAGCTCGGGATCACGTCGGCTTATCACCCATAAACCGATGGCCAAACGGAAGTCACCAACCGGACGCTCTCTACACTACTTCGCGTGTTGTTCAAGAAGAACCTCACGGAATGGGAAGAATGCCTACCGATCGCCGAGTACGCCTACAATCGAGCAAGACACTCTACCATGGGCAAGTCTCCCTTCGAAGTGGTCTATGGCTTCAACCCTTTGTCGCCATTGGACATCCTACCGCTACCACTACAAGAGCGAGCGAACTTGGACGCAAGCGCAAGAGCAACATACATCAAGAAGGTGCATGAAGACACAAGGCTCACAATCGAACGCCAAGTACAACGACTCGCCAACAAGCTCAATGCAAACAAGAATCCCATGGTGTTCAACCCCGGTGATCTCGTGTGGCTACACCTTCGCAAGGATCGCTTCCCGAACGAACGCAAGTCTTAGCTTCTACCTCGCGCCGATGGGCCATTCAAGGTGCTAACACGCATCAACGACAATGCATACAAGATCGACCTCCTGCGAGACAAGTACAATGTGAGTGACACCTTCAACGTCAAGGATCTATCCCCCTACCATGGTGATGAAGATATTGATCCGAGGGCGGATCTTTCCCAAGGGAGGGGAGATGATGCGGAGCATCCTTCGATCATCCCCATGGATACCTCACCAACTTACCAAGCACCAAGTGGACCTATGACAACAGCTCGTGCACGTGCCATCGAGAACGAGGTGAACTCAATCCTTTACAACTTTCATATGGATATGGATGGAACTTGGATGCTACCTCACAAAGGAACTCTATGTATCATTAGGTATGATGGAGTCGACCGTCAAGAGGCTAAGGACCATCACCAAGGCCAAGAGGAACCACGCCAAGGCCACGAGGACGACGGAGGAAGAAAACCTGAAGAGGACAGCACCTCTAAGGCGACCCCGTGCGCACGGGCCCCCAAGACCCCGTGCGCACGGGATACGGCAAAACTACTGGACACCCCGTGTTAACGGGCTCTCCGGACCCCGTGCGCACGGGCTCCCCGGACCCCGTGCGCACGGGCCTCGCCGCTGTAGCACCCCGTGCGCACGGGCGTGTACCGTGCACACGGGACCCCGTGCGCACGGGGCCTACTTAGCCCGTGCACACGGCCCCTCCCAGCGAGCTGGCTGTGTGCGGCTGTTTTACCCCCACTTCGTCCCTTACCTCCCACCTACTATATATTCCGAGGATAGACCATTTGTTAGGGTTAGCAAAGTGTATTGAGATATTCATAGAGGGCTTTGCTCATCTACCACTCCTCTTGGAGATCAAGACCTCCTAGAGAGAAGATCCCCTAGTGGATTCAAGACCCCTTCTAGGGAAGGATCCCCATCATAGGATCATCAAGACCTCACCTCCTTTGGAGTAGGAAGAACCTTATCTTTGTGCTATTTTCCTTTGATTGTCTATGTATGCTTGTGGATCTATGTATGCTACTCTAGTGGATGTGTGATTTGGGGTTTGTTTGAGTGATTTCTCTGTTGTGTTCTTGTGAGTTCATCCCTCTTGCACTCCAAGTGTGAAAAGATCTTCACTTAGGGTCTCTACCCTACAACAGCTCCTCATTACGTTGACGGCGATTGCGATGACGCTCTTTCCATGGAGGATGATCTTCTTGCTCTTGCTCCTCGTGCTCATCTTGATTGGCTTGACGTTGTGGTCTTGGGATACGCGCATGGTTCCTCATCTCTTGGCGCTCCTCAAGTCGTGCGGCATCTTCTTGTTCGCGCACGCGGCAGTTGCGTTCGGCGATGTTGCGAGTTGCCTCGCGTAGGGCACGTTGAGCTTCAAGTGCTTGCTCCTCACGACGTTGTCGTTCTTGTTGTATGGCGTCGTCGTCTTGGTGTACTTGACGTTGGTGTTGTGGAACTTGATCTTGGTTCCCGTTGGCTTGTGCTTGCCGTTTTTGTCATTCGCGCTCTCGAAGGTGGTCTTGCAAACCATTGCCATGGAATGGGTTTCTTGTAGCTTGCCGATCGTCATGTTCTTGGGAGCGATGAGAGCGTGCTCGTGGAAGACTTGCATCCAAAGAAGTGTCCAAAGGGGTTTGGCTCGAATGGCGCCGTCTTGATCTTGAAGTAGATGAAGTAGAAGAATTGCGGTTGACCAACATGGTGTGGAACTCTTCCATTTGAGATGATAACTTGTCATCAAGTGTTTGACGAAAGTCGGAGGCGAGTTGTTCAATTCGTTCGCCCAATGCTTTGCTCTCTTGATGTAATGCTCGTTGGACGCCTAAGAGGTGAGCCTTGGTGACGTAGTTGTTCGCTGCGTCTTCTTGCTCATCGAAGAGGGGGTTGATAGAAGTGCTTGGCCTATCCATGTTTCTCAAACAAGTGTTAGTGGAAGAAAGAAATGAACTAGACCAATGTACCTTATCCAATGTTGAAGATGGATCAATGATCACCCAATATGCTATTATGGAAATAGTGCAATTGGTACCGGATCGTGTCAATCTCACACCTACACAAGTAAAGCTTTTGGAGGAGTTTGGTTAGGATAGTGGCACAAAATTTCTGCAATTGTTAGCAAGATAGCAATAATGTTGAAAAAGATTCACAAATTTACAAGTGAAACAAGTAGACCAATAGCAATGATGGACACGCGGAAACACACACACGGAAAGATAAATGAGGTCGTGCAACCAAGGAAATGAGCTCAAAATGTGGGATCCACGGAAAATGCTCTTGTTGCACAACACTAGAGAGACGCTAGCACGATTGCACTATAGGCGGATACGAACTTGTGCACAACCTATTAGAGACAAACGTATGGACTTTCTATCTCAAGTATGCGACGTATGTATGATTCCCGGTGAACTCGGTCACGATGATCCAAGATGATCAAATATGATATGTAATGTGGCGATGCTATGGATATTGCTTACAAGCTTGTTGTTGCTCTTTCTCTTTTGCTTAGAAGCTTATTTTTGTTGCTAATTTCCTTTTGGCCACTTATGCGAAATGCTCTTACTAAGATAGCAATGATGTATATGCGGGAACAAAAATTTTGGCACAAGAGATGATATGAGTATATATGCACGCTATGGTAGCTATGCGGAACGGTATCACTAAAGTGCACAAGTAGCGTTGCCCGGCAATACTCAAATGGCTAGTCTCGTAGGAAAGCGACGCAAAAAGGGGCCTTGGGTTCACAATGTAATGGCAAGGGGATGAATAAGTTGTCATGGATGTTACCGTCCTTGCTTACGGTGTTTGATGTAGGGCAAGACCCTAGGTGGCCCGATGTTCACGGATTGGAGGTGGATTTGAGGAAGAACACCAAGAACACAAGGGGAAAACACAAGAACAACACTCTAATGGACAAGATCCACACCAAGTACTCCTCAAATCACAAGCAATACAAGAGATGCATAAAGATCCAAGAACAACAAGGGAAATAAAGATACAAAGGTTGTTCATCCAAATCTCTAGGAGAGATGGGTCTTGATATCCCTAAGGATCTTCTCCAATCGAGGTCTTGAACTCCAATGGAGTGTGCCTCTCTCAAGAGGATTCCCACAAGGGGAGATACATGAACTAAGCTCCAATGTCTAGATCTAATCTTAGGTAACCCTAAATAGAGGAGTAGGAGGAGTATATATAGTCCTAGGCAAATGAAGGGGTAAGCAGGGGCGTAATAGGGATTACATGGGCAAAGCCCAACAGCAACACGCAGGATGCCCCGTGCGCACGGGGTAAGTGGAGCCCGTGCGCACGGGGTATCCAGAGACCTGACGTCTTAGCCCGTGCGCACGAGCTTGTACCGTGGGCACGGGGTCCCGTGTGCACGGGGTCCAGGGCTCGTGCGCACGGGGTATCCAGAGGCCTCGCCGTCAGCCTTCTCATGGACGCCCGTCGTCGCATGTGGAACCTCGCCGTCTTCTTGACGGTTCCTTCTCCGCTTCCAAGCTTCCCTCTTGGATGGTGTAGTTGTTCCCTTGCGCTTGCACTTGTCCTCGCTATGTGTGAAGCTCCGATAGAACCTATGCATGCACACGGAAGGATTGTCAAGTAGTATACCATCCTCGAAGGGGTCAAGTGAACGCGTGTAAAGGAGATGATTCACCTTTATGTATGGGAAGTAGATGTGGCACGTGTCACTTGCCAAACGGACTCTTGACATGGTGATTTCCGTAGGATGCTCCGCATCACCCCCTCCCCCTTGGGAAAGATCCGTCCTCGGATCAAAAACCAAATCACCATGGGAAAGAGATGGCGTCGCCGTGTACAAGTGGACGATCACCAAGCATTCAACATCTTTAAGCTCGAATTGGGCACTCTCCAATGTCGCACCGTCTTGTGATTCCTTCAAAAGGAGCAATGACAACAAACACTTGGAAAAACAAATGTGGTTAGCATTAGTGCAAAACCAAGCATTCAAGTGGTGATTCACCGAACAAGTGTAGTCATCAAGCATAGCATATGGTTTGACAAAGGAGTGAGATATGGCATTTAAGCATATTAATGGAGCACATGCAAAGTCATCATGGAAACAATCATGCAAAGGTGAGGTAAAGATGCTAATATGTGTGACAAATGAACAAGCATCTACCTCAATGTCATAGCAAGCATGCACAAGGTGCTCAACAAAAGGTCTATGGCAGGCATAGGAATCATTCACAACACCAAGGAAAATGATATGTCCAAACACATGGGGCATCAAGTGCATGAAATGTGCATTAGGCAAGCCAAAGTGTAAGACAATCCAAGCATAATGTGCACATGGTGTAGTGAAGATAGTGTGGCACTCAACACAATAGAAAGAGCAATTGTTCATCATGTGTGAGGCAATCAAGTCAAGCGTGTAGCAATCAATGGTACATGGCATATGTGAAGAAATGACATTGTTGTAATCAAACACATGGGAATAGCATGGGGTAATCATGTTTGATGCAACACACAAGGCATATATATCATGAGGCATGGCAATGTGGCAATGACAAGTCAAAACAAGATCGCTAGCATGTGTGCAATGTGTCATGGTGTAAGCAACACATGAAGTATGATACCCAATATCCATGCTCAAGAAGGATGTCACCTCGAAAGTGTGTCCTTGTGTGTCCTTCACAATGCCGAAGTGGTAGGAAATGTGATGTAGAAACGCGTCGGTGGAAAGTGGCTCGCTCTCAAGAGCTCGAATGGTCAACTCATATGAAGTGGAAGTTGACACGGAGTCGAACGATCCTACACATGCACACAACCAAGCAAAGAACGTATGTGCACGGCAGATAAACACATCATCCATCATGATGGTTCTCTTCTCTTGCACGTAACCATTAGAAGCAAAAGTGCATGAATAATATGATGCAACAATGGATATATTCATGGCACTAAGCATATGGTGCAAAGAAGAAAGACAAGCATGCTTCACATGAAATATGTCAAAGGCTCTGAGTATATAGGAGAAAGCTATGGGGGCAATCTCATTAGCAAGACCAAAAGCATTGTTGCACTCAATACATGGCAAATCATCTAGCATGAGAGAGGCAACATATGGAGATGTATGACAAGAAGCAATATCAATCATGTGCAAAGCATGGCAATGGTTGTCATCAACCGCATGAAACGAGCAAGTATGAATCATCGGTGATGCAACAAGGCAAGTAATCATAGTAATCATGTCGTGCAAACTAGTGGAGCGAAGATGCAACGCACTAGAGGAAATCATGGCAATCATGTCATGTGAGCAAACGGTAGGCCTAGGCAATGCACATGACATATCACAAGCACGAAAGCGAAACATGATCAAAGTATCATCATAGGCATGGAGTACATAGTAAACATGGCAATACACAAGGAATATCTCCACCAAGCATGCAAATACACATATAAGTACTAGAATCAAGTGTCATGTGAGATGCAAAGCATGGGTCACAAATGCATGGCAAAGGCATAGGAGTGAGCATATCATGCAAAGTGAACATGGCAAGATGGGCAAATGATATATAATGTACAATAACCCATAACCATGTGAGGGCCATGTAGAAGAAATGCGCGAAGTCTTTGCACGAAGGGAGTGGTGGGGATGACAATCCGCGGGATCCCAAATCATCATTGCTCTCTAGAGCTCGTTTCGTCAACTCTTGCGCTTGCGAGGTCGACGAGGAAGCATGTGTACCGACACGACATGGGGACAAACGAAACAAAGTGTGTGCGTGGTAAATGTACACATCATCCATCATGATGTGTATGTGCACGTGAGAGTTAGCACAAGATAAGCAATGCTCAAAGAAATTTGAGGCACGATAGAGAAATATGTCATCCATCATGAAAGAATAGTTGTTATGTATGACATGATGAGGATGCAAATTATAGCAAGTGTGTGGCACATCAAAAGCATTTTCATTCATGGTATGCATATGGTGCACACAATCATGGAAATCATGCAATTCATAGGATGGATCTAAATCTCCAAACATGTATGAGGAAACTATGGGGGTCGCCTCATTAGCAATAGCGGACGCATAATATGGAGAAAATTGACAATATGGCAAACAATGCATGTTCAAAGCTAGGTGGTCATGGCATGGCATATGAGAGAAATGATGCAAAGGAAGCATATCAATATCATCACAAGAAAAACAAATGCCAATAACCATGGGCTTGTCATCTATGGCATATGTGCAAATTAGTTTCATTTTAATGGCATATGCATAGTCACTACGATGAGATTGCAAATATGACATATGGGAGATCTCATTCATAGCATATGACAAGTCAAGAGGGGTTGCAAACATGATGTGACCGATAGAATTAGCACAAGAAATCCTATGCAACATGGCATCACAACTAATAGACTCCGCATGGCAATCATCAAACTCATCATAAATGGGTAAATCATCGCATGGGGTAATCATACTAGCATCAAGCGTGTCAATAGGAGGATCTACATCATGCAAGCAAGCAATGTCAAGAATGTCCACTAGTGGGACAAGAGCATCACCTTCACCTATGTTACCTTTCTCATTCCACTCATGTGGTGTAGGTGAGGTGGCAAGGACCAACTTGTGGTCATTATCATCGTGATGGAGCCATGTTGGGGGTGTATCATAGTCCACCATTGCCATCGTCTTGTCCAAAGGAAGGAATAAGTCGTCGAAGATCGGGGCGTCGTCGTATATGGGACCTAGCACCAAATGAGAAGACACAATAGAGGTAGAGGGTAAGTCGTTAGAAATCGAAATGGCCTCACATTCCCTATCAACTACCTCACTCTCTCTATGTGGTGGCTCACTCACTCCCTCAAAATAGGTGCACTCAATGTCACATATGGTGGAGTCACTCAAATCACTCAAGTGGTGGTGGTGGTGGCTCTCCTCACATGGGAATTGGGTCATCTCATCATATATGGGGCTAGTGGTGAAGTCACTCTCACTCTCAATATGGTGGCATAAGTCGCTCAACTCATCATCATACGCCTCCTTGGTCGAAGGGAAAATCCCATGCTCAACCGTCTCGTCGTCGCCGTGGATGAAGGCCGAAGTTGGCACATCATCCTTGCTTCCCACCTTGTCGCTCGCCCCCAAATCTTGATCCTTGAGTTGCTCCGTAGTCGTAGTCGTCGCCGCGCCGTCTTCAAAAAGAGTCGTGGTAGACTCGGCATCGTCAATGCCACAAAGAGGTATGGCGGTGAAGTTGAACTTGGAAGCATGGTCTTGGAGCTCGTCGGGCGTGGACATCTTGGTGGTACTAGCCTCATGCTCGCCGTCTTGGAGCGTGGTCGTCGCGAAGTGTGCTCGGGGTCGAGTAGACTTGGCCTTCATGTGTTCTTTGTCCGCTTGAAGGGCACCAATGTACATGTCATCGAGGGACTCGTAGTTGTTGGTGAAGAGAGTCTTGGCGATGTCGTTGTTCAATCCCATCGTGAAGTGGAACTTCATCCAAATGGGGTCGTCCACACCGGCTCGTCGCAAGGCTTTCTTCATCTCCATGAAGTACTCGTCGAGGGACTTGGATCCTTGTATGGTATTCTCCAATTGGTGAAGAAGATGTTCCGTGTAGGCGGAAGGCACAAAGTCTCGGCGCATCACTTCCTTCGTCTTGGACCAACTCATGTTGAAGCTCTTCGAAGGTGTGTGAAGCCACCATGTCGACGCGTAGTCGTGGAAGGTACTTGTGGCGCACTTCACTTGATCTTTGGAGGGGACTTGATGTAGCTTGAGGTAGTCTTCCATCTTGCGCTCCCACTCAAGATACTCCTCGGGGTCTTGAGTCCCATAGAAAGGAAGCTCGTGGTCGGTGTCGAGGTCGTAGTAGCTCGTGGAAGTCGCGGACTTGAGCTCGTGGAGTAGGGAAAGATGCCGTACATCCGAAGGCGAAGATGCCATGAAGTCACTTGGCGAAGATGCCAATGTAGTGGATGAAGCCGCAACCTTGGGGTCGATGTTGCTGTACTGTAGGGCCCGTGTGCACGGGGTCCCGTGTGCATGGGGGTCGCAGGCCCGTGTGCACGGGGGTGCCAGAGCAGCCAACTCACGTCCAGAAGGTTGCTCTTCCTGGTCTTTTCGGTGTCGATGCCGTTGTGTACTTGCCGGAGATGGTAGCTCGGGAGTCTTTGCACTTGAGCGTCTTCTCGAAGATGAGGAAGACCGCTTGCCGGAGTTGATGAGGACCTTGAACTCCTCCATGTACTTGTCCATCTTGGCGTCGATGAAGTTCTTCATGGCATCAAACTCGTCGTCGTGGTTGTAGACCGAAGGAGATGTGCCGTCCCTATCCATAGAAGCACTCGAGAAGGTGTGAGAACGAGATGGAATGAACATACCAAAGTTACCTCTTTCCGAAGTTGTAGTTGGATCTCAAATACCACAATCTATTCAAGCAAAAGAGTGCACTTGGTGAAAAATCATGTCCAATCCTCACAGCCTACACAAATGGCTTATAGTGGAGCTCGGTGGGGTTAGTGGCACAAATTCATGCAAATTGAAGTCCAAGATATGTAAATGTTGAAATCAAGCCAAAGGACTCAAAATGCAAAGCAAGTGATCAAAAATATATAGAGGATGGCAATAAAGAAACACACAGGTACGGTGGGATAATGGGGCTTGTGCAACTATAGGGATGAGCAATACAAAATTGCCTAACGAAGACTAAGCTCGTGTTGCACAAACACAAGGAGAGACGCTAGCTTGATTGCACGTTTGGGCATGATTCACCACTTGGCACCAACCTATATGTATGCAAAGAAAAACGTTTCCTATTCCATGTATCCTCATGCACAAGTATCTCTTTTCATTGTCAACACTCTTTTGCTTATAAGCTTGTGATCTTTCTTTTTCTTGCTTAAAAGCTTTTTTTTATCTCTCCTCTTCCTTTCCACTATGCTTATTGAGCCTCAACCAAACACATGAGATAAGTATCGCAAGATATGCACGGGAGCAAGATATATCAATGATGCAACAATATGATATCGTATCACTAAGGTGCACAAGTTTTCGCGAAGCCCGGCAATACTCGGATAGCTAGTCTCAATAGGTCTGAAGGTATTCACAAAGATGGTGGGGCTATCAAGATGTAATGCCAAGGAAGGAAAAGTTTATGACGGAATGGATACCTTCGTCACACTTAACCTTTCACGAAGTCGGGGGTAACCGGCCTTGCTTCCGGTTGAAGATGGTCTCAAAGGATGGATGGTCGTCGTCGACGCGGGATGTCGTGGTCGATGTAGTTGATATAACGATACAAGTCGCCGGTGGTGATGAAGATGTAACCGTCCCTAAGTAGCCGAAAACACCTTAGGAGACTCAAATCACAACTCGAACAACCACAAATGCAATGGGAACCAAAATGGGTTAGGTTGTGGAAGGCTATGGTGGTGGTGCGGAAGTTATGGTGGATGGCCTATGCAAAAGATGCAAAAATGCACAAAATTTGATGGAGTCAAATGGTGGTAAAACCGAGATGAGCAGCTTGGGCACGTCGCTAGCTTTCCAACGAGCCAAAGAACACCCAAATCGGAGTTCGGAAGTGGGAGATATGGACAAAATGGTGAAGCGGTGCTGCTGTTCCTGAAGGGGGACGTGCGCATGGGGTCTAAGGCCCGTGGACACGGGGTCCCGTGCGCACGGTACAAGGCCGTGGACACGGGGTGTCCAGAAACTTCGCGGGGGCCCGTGCGCACGAGGTCTGGGGTCCGTGGACACGGGGGTGGCGGAAATTTCGCGATTTCAACTCCAAATTCGAAGGGGAAAAAGAAAAAATTGGGCTATGGGGACGCAATAGGAGATGGATCTACTTGCTAAGCACCAGATCCACGGATCAAAATCAACAAAAATGCACTAGGAACAACAAATCACAAAAAAATTGGTATGGCTCTTTTTGTGGGGAATTTTTGAAATAGGCAAGAAAAATTCGAACTAAAGGCTAGAACATGGGGGGTAGGGCTCCAAATTCGTGTCAACGTGGCTCATGATACCAAGATGATGTAGGGCAAGACCCTAGGTGGCCCGATGTTCACGAATTGGAGGTGGATTTGAGGAAGAACACCAAGAACACAAGGGGAAAACACAAGAACAACACTCTAATGGACAAGATCCACACCAGGTACTCCTCAAATCACAAGCAATAGAAGAGGTGCATCAAGATCCAAGAACAACAAGGGAAATAAAGATACAAAGGTAGTTCATCCAAATCTCTAGGAGAGATGGGTCTTGATATCCCTAAGGATCTTCTCCAATCGAGGTCTTGAACTCCAATGGAGTGTGCCTCTCTCAAGAGGATTCCCACAAGGGGAGATACATGAGCTAAGCTCCAATGTCTAGATCTAATCTTAGCTAACCCTAAATAGAGGAGGAGGAGGAGTATATATAGTTCTAGGCAAATGAAGGGGTAAGCAGGGGCGTAATAGGGATTACATGGGCAAAGCCCAACATCAACACGCAGGAGGCCCCGTGCGCACGGGGTAAGTGGAGCCCGTGCGCACGGGGTATCCAGAGACCTGACGTCTTAGCCCGTGCGCACGGGCTTGTACCGTGGGCATGGGGTCCCGTGTGCAGGGGGTCCAGGGCCCGTGCGCACGGGGTATCCAGAGGCCTCGCCGTCAGCCTTCTCATGGACGCCCGTCGTCGCATGTGGAACCTCGTCGTCTTCTTGACGGTTCCTTCTCCGCTTCCAAGCTTCCCTCTTGGATGGTGTAGTTGTTCCCTTGCGCTTGCACTTGTCCTCGCTATGTGTGAAGCTTTGATAGAACCTATGCATGCACACGGAAGGATTGTCAAGTAGTATACCATCCTCAAAGGGGTCAAGTGAACACGTGTAAAGGAGATGATTCACCTTTATGTATGGGAAGTAGATGTGGCATGTGTCGCTTGCCAAATGGACTCTTGACATGGTGATGTCCGTAGGATGCTCCGCATCAGTGTTGGTGTCAAAATGGTGGAGTGGTCGTTGTCGATGTCGAATTCTGTGGCGATGATGAGCGGCGGTGATGTCGATGTCGAACTGTTCCTAAGTAGCCGAAACATGTTAGGAAACGGAAAACCCGTGACTCAAAATCTCAAATGGCGTGAAGTGGTGGTTGCGAAAATCGGTGGTGGAGTGGCTCAAGTGGTTGCGGAAGAAACGGTGCGAAATGGCGAAAATTTGATGAAATTGCGAAGTGTTGGCGTGCTGGTTCCCAGCGGCCGGATGTCCGAGCTGTCGCCTGGAGGCCGGATGTCCGGGCCTGTGGGCCGGATGTCCGGGGGCTGGATCCTGTGAATGAACTTGAAGAACAAGTGGGTAAATTGGGATTTCGGGGCAAAATTCGGACGAGTTTTTGAATGAAATTGATGGGGAATATGGGGGAAAGCTAGATCCACTCGAAACCAAGCAAATCCATGGATCAAAATCAACAAAACATCATCAAACCAACAGATCACAATTTTTTTGGTATGGCTATTTTTGTGGGGAATTTTCGAAATTGGGCAAAATCAACAAAATTGGGGCTAGAAAGTGGAGGGGAAGAACTCCAAAGTGTGAATCAACGTGGCTCTGATCCAAGATGATGTAGGGTGGAACCCTAATTGATGATCTTTTCACACTTAGGATGGGGAAAAGGTGCAAATCCAAGAAGAACACAAGAAGAACACTCAAATAGGCAAGATCCAATCACACATGCACTAGATCCACATACACATAGTACGGGTACAAGATCCAAAGCCAACAAAGGAGGATACACGGTAGCTAGTTCGTCCCGATCCACGAAGGAGTCGAGGTCTTGAATCCGGAGAGGATCTTCTCACATGGGTCTCATGGCGGTCTTGATCTCCATGGGAGAGGTATGGATGAGCAAAGCTCTATCTCAAAGAGCCAACTACTTTGCTAACCCTAGATGGAGGAGGGGGAGGTCCTTATATAGTGCTAGTACAAGTTGGGGCGAGTTGGGGAAATAAATGGGCCCTTGGCCCGTACTCTGCGCACAGGCAGGTGCCGGATGTCCGGGCTGGGGCCAGATGTTCGGCGGCTCACGAAGAGTTGGATGTCTCGTGGGTCGGCCGGATATCCGGGCTGTGTTGGCCATTTTGCTACTGCTTTCTGTAGGGAGGTGCCGGATTTCCGGGTCCTGTGGACTTGGCGGCGGCTGATCTGGTGATGCTGTTGTAGTCTCCAGGGGCCGGATGTCCGGGCCGTAGGCCGGATGTCCGGTCAGCAGCACTTCCTCTTCTCGTGCTTCTTCATCCGAGTACTTGGCGACTTGTCCATTGTTCCGGGCTTCTCCGAGAGGGTCCTCTTGGTACCTAAGCACACATAGCATTTCGGAATGAGGTAGCAACCATGTCTCGCATGAGTCATATGGAAGTTCATTAAGGAGTGATGTCACCTCGGTCTCGAGAGCTCTTGCACGTGCTCGAGTCATTGGTCCTCTTGGTACTTGGGGAGACGTAGGTGGGTCCATGGGGATGACCTTAGGATGCTCCGCATCAGAGCGGCATCTGAATTGTCAATAAGAATTAATGAAATGTATCCCACAAATAGAAACATCATGATTATCTTCATGCGGACTAAAGCAGGACAGAAGCATTTCTTAAAACGGTGTCATTGCTTCTATTTATCGACGCCTCTAGATTGACAGCATCATTGCTTAAAAGGGATGTCACTTTAACATGGGCATTGCTTCATTTTACAAGTGATATTAGATTAGCAGCAGCAATAGGGGCATATGGACAGTGAGCGCACAACCATCATGTACCTCCAACGAGGCATAAACCAGGACAACTTTTTTTTTGATGGAAAAACCAGGACAACTTTTGGAGTGGCCTTTCCTGTAACCAAAAAATTTAGGTGATGTTGAACCAGCAGACGAAGCCTAGCTACTGTACATGGCGAGCTGGGTAGTACTAGTACATACAAAACCCGCATGCCGCGACGTGGGGAGCTGGACCAGTAGAACGAAGCATGAAATCCAAAAGAAGTTATACCTCAGATGGGCGAGATGTGGCTTAGGCAGGCGGTGGGATCTGCCCACACGACGACAGCGAACAAGGGCGCGGAGGACCTTCGTTCGTGCCGGCACCGGCTCAGAGAGGACGATGCGCGTCGGCTTCCTCCCTCGCCGACGGCGACCACGTCAACGCTGCACTTCCTCCCCTCCCGCAGCGAACGGGATCCAGCCGGATCTATGACCACCAGTGAGGAGAGATATCAGAGTGGACACTGTCGTCTTGTTTCGATTTGGAGAGGGTGAGAGAGTGAGACGCGAGAAACCCTATCAACCAAGCCCTCTCAAGCCTACATATACAATGGAGTAAAAAAAATCTCCATAGCAATGGTTTCAAATAGAATACGCGCGTTCCCGGAAACAAAAACGAAAACTCGCGGAGGAATCTCTTTTTAACGTACGAGGAAAGAAAACTCGATCAATAACACGCCACCGCTTCCAGGAGTATCGCTCACGTGTGGTCCCCGGCCCTCCATTATTGAGTGACCAAATTAAAGGGTCAAATTATCACATAAGCTTCCTCTTCGTGTACAAACAAGCTCCATCGTGTACTCACGGGTGTGTCAGAGGCAGAATGCGTGCGTGTACCTCTTCTCTTCTTGTATGTAGTACTACTCCATTTTATTTTATTTTGAACTGGTAGTACTACTCCTTTTATCTCACTTCCTATTGTTTTTCCCATTCCTATGATATTCCTATCCTAGGAACAAAATGAGGCTGAACTATGTGTGTGTGTGTGTGTGTGTGTGCGCGCGTGTGTGTGTTAGAGAGAACGAGACATCGATCTACAGAGAGATGGTGTGTAAGAGTAGTCGCGAGAGTCGTGACTATGTGTGTGTGCGCGCACACACACATACACATACATATCCGTGTTTACGTAAAATTCCTACTTTCATCTCCAACCCCCCGCTGAATTTCAGGGGGGTTGGCCCGTCCTCCTTTCATCTCCAATCATATTTGTCCAACTAATAATTAACGTAAACCTTAAACCCTAGCAATATTTACGTAGGTCTAGCATCTCTCGTTTGCGGGCGTCCGGACGGCTGCCATGCCCGCTCCTGACCGCCCCGGCCCAACAAAACCATCTCCATCACCCGCACGCGCTCCCGGCCCGAAAAGGTCAGTGCTGCATTCATGCCTGGCCAGAGCAGACGCGACCTCTCACTGGCGCCGGCCAAGAGAGCGCCGCCCGCGCCGCTTCCCGGTGCACGCGACTGCTCCGCGTTCAAACGACACCACAGCCGGCCACAACATGCATGCAAAAAAGTTCTTGGGAGTCCATGCTACACTAGCTGTCCTCTCCCCCCTCATCTATCTATTCGAGTAGTAGTACTCCATAGCGCGATCCATCGACACGCGGGCGGGGAAGTTTGCGTATACTCGCTTTGCAATGAGCGGCGTGCCGAGCAACCATGTGGGGTGAGACGCGAACGTGATAGACGTGATTTATATAAACGTTAGTTTTGCTCCATGGCGCGATCCATCGACAAGAAACGTTGGTTTCCGAAAGAACACTGTAGTATACTGTACTGCTTGAGGGAGAAGCGGATTCAACGAAGAGTGATGGTTGCTTCGTCCGTCCAACTTCCTGCCGGGTCTATGTGTTTTGACGGCTCATTGGTCATTATTACTGCAGCGGTACGACTGTCGTGATTGTCAGTTGTAGTACTACACTCTACTTTGGTGCATGGCACATGGACCCGGATGCTGGATGTCCCACGTTTCGGTGAAAGGAGGTAGAATGATTTTGGAGCCAGGAACCGCGTTGTAGAGCGTGTGCACTCTTTTTTTTATTCTGTGATAAAACTAATTTTATCCACTCTTACACCGGAGGAGTGCAAAACACGGCAGCCCAGTGAGTAGTACATGGCCCACCTCACACTATCACCATATTCCTTGGACACCGTGCGAAACCTAGCTCTCTAGTAATAGTAGTAGTAGTACTACATACTACTAAAATTTCTCAGCGAGATAAAATTGTACTTACAATGCTATGAAGATTTCAGCTTTTGTTTCATGTATCTTGCCTCCAAGGTTGCCCTGTTACAACATTCCATCATCAAATACAAAGGAAACTAACATGCATGCTGATCCATCTCAATGATTCACAGATCATAGCCAATATTTACTTCACAACTAAAGACAAACGTTGTGAGAAGGTGTACAAATAAAGAACAAAACGATCGATGCAGTCCCTAGGCCTTGAACCCTAAAGCCTAAACAGGCTTTAATTTCCTGGCGAGGTTGAAACTTCTGAAGGAAAGAAGTCTGGAACCCATGGACCATCCGATGATTTTGTGCACTTCCACTAAAATTGAGCTGAGCATCCCTGTTGGCAAAGATATTGAAGAAGTGTGATTAGAATAATAGTAGTGGCACTAGTTGATGAGACAAACTCATCACAAATAGAAGCCGGTAGAGCAACGTGCGGGGCAAAGAAGTAGAGAAAGATCCACATGGAGCGACGTGGGGATCTAGGGCAGTGGAGGATGCCGGATAGAAAGGAAGTTGTACCTAAGGGACATCGGGATGTAGCTAGGAGGGTGGTGGGAGGCGGCATCAGCCCATACCGCGGCAATGAGCAAGGGGCGAAGGCTACCGCGCCAGAGCTTTGTGAGAGAGAACGGCCGGGACCCCTGATCGGAACGCGCCCACAGTGGGTTTTCTCCCTCGCTGCTGGCGACCGCATCTACGCAAAACATCCACCACTTCCCCCGGCGGACGGGATCTGGCCGGATATGTGAACAACGGTGTGGCCACCGTTGTTTTGTGCGAGAGTGTGTGAATAGAGCAATCCCAGCAAGCAAGTGTGTAGCTTAGGCTCCTGGCTATATTATGTATATATAGTGTAGCGGTTTTCCTTTTCTATCCATATCAACCTTTTTATATTGCGTACGTGCCATTGAAGAGAGAAATGATGGTTGCTTCGTCCGAACAACTTACTGTGTGATTTGAGTGCTCATTAGGCATTATTGCTGCGTCTCCTGCTGGTACTCCACCTACGTGTGTGACCGTTCCTGAGTCTCAATTGTACTCCCAATTACTTATCTCTAATTTCTTGCATGACACGTGGATCCGGATTCTGGATGTCCCACGTGTCGGCGAAAGGAAGAAGAACGAGTTCCGACGACCGAGAAGCAGTATTTCCACGCAAACGGATCTTACGATGCATGAGCTGTTTGTTATGCTATCGACCAAAATACCCCCGCATGCAGGTTTGTCATACTCCCATGTGCCCTACCTGCTCTAACATCCATCATTTTAGCAAGGGGTAATGCCGTCTAAAACTCCGTCCACGCAGTACATTATGAAATATGAACATGTGAAGACTACAACCCTCATACATGCATGCAGTAGTCACATGTACACTTACACACAAAAACGCACGCGACGCCCTAATGCATGCATGCAGAAGTCACACGTACACATGCACGCACGCATGCATGTGTACAGCACACGACACAACACACACGCTCACGCTCAAGTGCTTAGCCTACACGTGCATGCGCACACATACACATCCAGGGTGGTTCCCGCGCAAGGATTGAACTCCTGCCGCGCCTGTGTAAAATTTTGTTTAACTTATTTCTTTCCTCTGCCATCTGACAGGTGGAACCCACAGTCCACGTGTTAATTTAACCAGTCAACAAAGTGCTATGTAAACTATTTGGCCGGTCAACAGAGTGCAATACGGTGCTCTATGGTGAGCTAGTGACCGTATAAACAAGGCAAAATGTATATATTGACCATAATGAGCGTATTATGAAGTCCAGTGACCGCCATTAAGCCATATTAACCGAAAAGGAGGCAGTATGGACTAGTAGTGGACTAGTGGTAGTACTAATACTACACTACGCCCTCTCCCTCTCCCACATGTGCGGTGGCTCGCAAGACGAGGAGAACGAGGAGAAGCTTGCTTACTATGCCCTCTCGCTCTCCCACACACGCGGTGGCTCGCAGGACGAGGAGAACAAGGAGAAGCTTGCTTACTATGCCCTCTCCCTCTCCCACACGCGCGGTGGCTCGCAGGACGAGGAGAAGCTTTTGACTACTGTGCACTCTCCTCGCCCACGCGGTGGACGTGCAACAGTTCATTCGGTGTCAGATTGCTAGAAGCATACACTGTAGTACTACCATAATTCTTCGACATCACGAAGAGGCGAAGAGCCAAGCTGTAGGATCGAAAGTATGTCTAGAGGGGGGGTGATTAGACTACTTGACCAAATAAAACCTAACCTTTTCCCAATTTTAGTTGAGGGCAGATTTTAGCAATAGTATATGTCAAGCATCACCCTACACATGCAATTCTAAGAGTATAGCAGCGGAATGTAAGCAATTGCATATGTAAGTAAAGGAGGGATTGGAGATTTCAAACGCAATGAAGACACGGTGGTTTTTGGAGTGGTTCCGATAGGTGGTGCTATCATACGTCCACGTTGATGGAGACTTCAACCCACGAAGGGTAACGGCTGCGCGAGTCCACGGAGGGCTCCACCCATGAAGGGTCCACGAAGAAGCAACCTTGTCTATTCCACCATGGCTTACGTCAACGAAGGACTAGCCTCACTCGGGGTAGATCTTCACGAAGTAGGCGATCTCCTTGCCCTTACAAACTCCTTGGTTCAACTCCACATCAGGTTGGAGGCTCCCAAGTGACACCTAACCAATCTAGGAGACACCACTCTCCAAAAGGTAATAGACGGTGTGTTGTTGATGAACTCATTGCTCTTGTGCTTCAAATGATAGTCTTCCCAGCACTCAAACAACTCCTCACAGATTTGGCTATGGTGGAAGAAGGATTTGAGTGGAAAGCAACTTGGGAAAGGCTAGAGATCAAGGTTCAAATGGTTGGAATGGAATAGCTTGATCTCAACACATGAGTAGGTGGTTCTCTCTCAGAAAATGTATGGTGGAAGTGTAGGCACGTTCTGATGGCTCTCCTTACTGAGAAGGATGTGGTGGAGGGGTATATATAGCCTCCACACAAAATCCAACCGTTACACACTTTTGACTCAACTCGGTGGCACCGAAACTATAATCTCGGTAGCACCGAACTGTGTAAAAGATATGAACGTTAGGCATTTTGGTGGGACCGATACGGACAACTCGGATGGACCGAAGTGCAATGGCTTAGGGCAAACCTCATCTCGGTGGCACCGATTGCATCAACTCGGTAGGACCGAAGTGAAGCAATAAGGCAACAGAGACTTGGCAAGCCATCTTGGTGAGACCGATTTGCATAACTCGGTGAGACCGAAGTGAATGCAACCGATTACAGAGAGTTGGCAAGGCCATCTCGGTGGGACCGAGATCCATTTCGGTGGATCCGATTTGTTAGGGTTTTGGCAGTGGCTAAGTCTTGGATGAACTCGGTGGGGCCAGATAGGAAATATCGGTGGGGCCGAGTTGGAATGTAGGTTTAGGACATATTTGGTTAGAGAGAGTGGTTGAGGGTTTAGGAATACTGTCACTAAGCACTTCAGCAAAAAGACCATTAAGCAACACCTCATCCCCTTTTAATAGTATTGGCTTTCCTATGGACTCAATGTGATCTTGGATCACTAAACCAAAAATGTAGAGTCTTGATCTTTTGCCAATCCTTGTCCTTAGCATTTTGAGGGGTCCACATCTCTAGTCCATGCCATGCCAATCATTGAACATCCTGAAATCTTAATCTTGAATGGACATTAGTTCAATGAGATATATGTTGTTATGAATTACCAAAACCACCAAGGGAGCAAATGTGCCTTCAATCTCCCCCTTTTTGGTAATTGATGACAACATATAGATCAAAGCTTCGACAAATGATTAAATGAATGAAATACATCGTCGCTTTGAGAAGTATGTGATAAGCAAGAGCTCCCCCTAAATTTGTGCATTGTTAAAAATTTGCGTTTGAATGCAAATGCACAATCGATTAGGCTTATGGGTTACTCTTCCATGTCACATACATCTTGGTGGAGCGCGCAAAATGATATGAGTTGAAAAGTAAGCACGCATCACCAACACAAATGAATGATCATACAAGATAATGGTAAAGATAAGCATAGATCATCACAATAAGCATAGTATGATCAATCAACATAGTGTCTCACAAGCATAAACGGCAGAATATCACACAGACACTGTTGCAAGCACACACATCAAAGTACGGACAAGCAAATAAGTAGCAAAAGAACTCTCAAGAGAAAAAAAAAATGACCAAAACACTCTCTCGAAGCCTATGATCTATACAAATTCTCCCCCTTTGGCAACAAGTACCAAAAAGATCGAATAGGTATAGCACTAGTCGGCACTCTAGGCACGGTCCTCCGAAGCTCCTGAAGGCGATCTCCTGCTGGCGGCTCCGGTGTGCGTAGACGACATTGAGAGGAGAGCATCCGCGAAGGCTTCTGCAGACGTTTGCTGGGTTGGTGGAGTAGACACTGGCGGTGGCACTGTGGCAGTAGCGGCTGGTGTAGATACTGTGGTCCTCGGATCCACAACTGGCACTGCAGCAGACTTGGCTGCCCTAGGCACTGTCTGAAATCGCTCTGTGGTCGGTCTGTCATCTCCACTGTCATCTGATCTGGCGAGCTTGACAACATCAACATCACCCTGCAGCTGTTCTACTGAAGTCTGAATCTCTGTAACTTTGACATCCAAATCATGAAATTTTGTCTTGATAATCCGCTCAAAACTAGCCTGGGTCTGGGTGAGGTTGGCCAAACTTCGCTCAATCCTTAGAGTGGCTTCAAGAAGATATGTCATTTGATCCTTGGGTGTCTTGAGATTGGCAATTGGAGCAGTGGGAGCTGATGCCTCCTGAGCTGCTTTTGCTTCTTTGGCTTTGCGGATTTCCTCTTGAGCTTGTGCTGAAGTGGGATGCGAAGGATCCACCACTATGACATTATCCTCAAAATCTGGATGCAATGGCAAATGCTCTCGATCAAGAAGGTATGTGCTGGTTCCAACCTTAGAGTTGATCAATAACTGAATATGTGGAGCATATCCGCACGATCTCTTCTGATCTGCTGCAGTCCTCTTGATAGTTTCTACTATCAGGCTCATCACCTTGAATTTCTAAGGTGTATCAAACAGATGCAGCAAGTTGATGGAGTGGCCACGAATCATCTTATCATCGCCTGACTTGGGTAACAAGGTGTACCGCAAGATTGTGCTCGTTGTGGCTAATCCTGGGAGCAGATGCTTCACTGATCCAAGTTTGTGTGTCTCTATATCCTTCTAAGGAATTGTAGTGTACATGTTGGCCATGGAGTTGTGATCCATCTTGAGCTTGGCATAAATGTCTATATCATCATCCTCTTCCTTGGGTGCACCAAGAAGATTTACCCACTCAGAGATGGTAGACTGGTATCTTATACCCTCAGTCATCCACACTATTCTGCCATCTGGATAGAAATGAGCAGTAGAGTAAAATTGCATGACCATCTCATCATTCCACTTGGTCAATTTCTGTCCAACAAACTCATCAACGCCTGCAATCCTGAAACTCTCATTGAAATGGGGAAAATAATCCTCGTTCTCATCGATGTATTCCCAATCCACCCACTTCATGTCACTGACTATGGGCTTCTTATCAAGCAAAACTGTCTCATAAAAGTCCTGTTGCTCTCGAGTGTGAAAGCGATAATCACATGCTGTCCTTCTCCTTATAGCATAAGGATCTGACTGTCTCCACTGACGCAATCCTTTATCCTTCCTCATCATCATGTTTTCTGCGACTGGGTGTGCATTGTCATGGTCTGGAATCTTAGGCTTCAACTTTCTGAGCACTAGATGCTCTTCATCAATAGTTGACTCAGGCACTAGGGCCTTGTTCTTCTCTACAGCTGATATGTTTCTGGTCCTTTGGCTTGGACTTGGGAGGGGCAGAAGTCTTGATTGCATCAGACATGAGCTTCTGAGCTTTTGCAGGGGGTGCAGTAGCTGGCTCATCCTCCTCCTCTTCCTCCTCATCAATCATCATGGAGGGCCTGCCAATCACACGGGCAATGGTTTCCTCACTCTCTTCTTATTAGCACCTGCTGCTGGTACTGTGTCACTAGGCTCTTCAAGAGTGTATTGCACAGTCTGCTTGGGGACTTTCCTCACAGCAGTCTTATCTTTGGTGGATGATGGTTTGGTGCTGTACTCCTTAGCAAGCACAACTCTTTTCTTCTTAGCTGCTGTTTCACTGGCAACAAAATCTTCATCCTCACTATCTGAGGTTTTCTTCTTCCTTGTTCTGGTTGCAGCTTTAGGAAGATCTGAAGAGCTCCTCTCTCCCTCATAGAAACTTTCAGCTGGGCTTGACCCTTCACTCATTTCTGCCTGCTGTTCAGACCTGTTCTGACTGTCACTGCCACTTGACATCTTGCTGAGCTGACCCTGTGAATGGATGGGTATGGGTAGAGTAGATGAGTCATCACAAAAAGCAGATAGTTTTCATAAAATTTGAGTTCAACTTTTAGTTTCAAGTTTTCACAGGATGCATTTCGGATGGACCGAGTTGATCATCTCGGTGATACCGAAGCACCACTTCGGTCAGACCGAGATGGGGTTCGGTGGCTCCGAGATTCTAGGGTTTCACTGAGACTTTACTTTCGGTCTCACCGATTCGCACAACTCGGTGACACCAAGATGTACTAGTGCTATGGCCAGAGACCAAATCGGTAGGACCGAAAATTTCGAATCGGTCGGTCCGAGATGCATTCGGCGGAAACTTAAACCTAGAAATTTTGCTCGAATCTAATCTACGGAATTTTCCTGGTGGATTTAGCATTGCAATCGTGGCAAGAATCATGGCATTCCTAACGTGCATTGAATCGGAAAAGGAAGCACGAAAGGGATCGAATCTCACCCTAACTCGGTGGAGATCCTCTACGGCAGCAACGGCGGTGGAGATTGCCGTTGACGGCGACGGAGTCCTGCGGCGAGGGCGCGCTGGAGACGACGGCGAAGTCCGAAGACGAAGGGCGACGGCAGCGACGGGGAGCGGGAACGAGTGGGGTCGAGAAATTTCAACCGTTCGGTCCGCGCGATATATATACCCGTACGCTGTCGGTGGCGCCGAGTTGAACAACTCGGTGGCACCGATATGTGTAACTGCACACAGTATAGCACATCGGTGGCGCCAAAATGGTTCAATTCGGTAGCGCCGAGATGAAAACCTAGATCAATCTAAGTGATTTCGGTTGGACCGAGTTTGAGTGAGTTGGTTCGGCCGAAATCAATTAGAAGGTTTTGGAGGTTCGGCCCTTTCAGATCGGTGGCTTCGAGTGCTCCTCACCCGGAGGGTCCGAAAAAGACTCGTTCAATTTTTGTGATGCAGCAAGAATGGAATTTGAGACAAGAAAGCATAGATAGCTAGAGAAGGTTCTTAGGCATTCTTGTACATCCACTTGGCCAGAAAAACCAAGACAATCAAAACAACAAATGGATGTCCTCGAATGATGAAAGTATGCAAACCAACATGCTCACACAATAAGATTGCAAATGAAATATGTGTCAAACATGCACAACCAATTCTAGCATCTATCAAGCAATGGCGATGACTAGGTCATCTATATATGAGTATATTGACTTAGGAGCCAAATGAGAACATTTGATCATAGGTCATACTCATCGTTTAAGCACAAGTGGAGTTACCACTTTTACATAAAGCATTGATGTGTTCACACCATTAGAGTTGCTTTAGCTCAATTGTTTAGAGCAAAGCTCCCCCTAGATATGATATCCCCCCTAAGAGGGATGAACTAACCTTGGGTTTTGTCGATGATGACTTCATGTAGATGTTGAAGATGTGGATGCTCAATGTTGATGTAGACCATCAAGAGTTGGGAGCAATCCTTTGGAGTTTTGTGCTTTCAATACCTACATGGGTTAGTTCCACACAAGGAACATACAAGGATATCCATAGACATAGAGTGAAATACACATATGATGATGTCCATGAATGCAATGATTACCTTGTCCCTTGTCTTACCAACAAGAGGGTTTGTGACTCCATGAACTAGTGCAAAATGTGGAAGTTGGTTGCACAAGTCCTTGCCATAAATAATATGAGTGAAGTTTGTTGGCGGAGTCACCCTCAAGAACTCTCTAGTTCTTCTTATTTTGGACCCACATCAACTTGATGGGAATCCTTGGAGTTGTAGTAGCACTTGATGAAGTCTTGGGAACCCACTTGACCATGGCTTGAGGAGCTTCTTCAAATGAGTCAATCTCTTCTTGAAGCTTGTCCTTGCCTTTTAGCTTGTGGTCTTGTGGTGGAAGATCTTCTTGAGCTTGTGTTCCCTTGAAGGAAGTATGATCATACTTCTCTTGTTGAGGAACAAACTTCGTCTTGGGGTATTGACCTTCTTCCCACTCAACTCCATCGGCATTGAACTTTCGTTCAAAACCAACACCTTGGTTCTTCCGGTGCCTTCCTTGCTTGCGTACAATTTCCTCAAATTGCTTACTCCCGGCAAGGCTCTTGTAGACACCTTTTTCTATAATTCCTTTCAATAGCATATTTTCTTGCTCAAGTGCAACTTGGCTAAGAGAATCGTTAGTGGAATCAATAGAACTACTAGAAGCAACAATATTGGATTTAGCATTGTTATTGTTACTACTAGAGGTAGAACCATTTTTACCCTTGTTGCTAGTTTGCTTAGGTTTAACTTGTGGCATAAAGGTAGACAAGAGTAAACGTTTGGCAAGATATGAAGAACTCTTCTTTTGAAGATCGTCATTGATAGCTTTAAGAAACTCATGCTCTTGCTCTAAATTTAGCTTCTCGAAGCATAGCTTCTCATGAGTTCTTAGAAGTTCTCTATGATCCTCTTGAGTTGTTTCATGAGCTAACTTAAGAGCATTTAGTTCTTTAGTTAGATGCTCAATCTCCTTCATAGCATTGTCACTCGTTTCCTCTTGACTATCATGATTACTAGCATTTTCATTATAGCTCACATTACTATCCTTGTCAATAAGTAAATCATCATCACCAAGCAAATCATCTTCATCACTATTGAAATCAAGATACTCGGGGTGTGATACCTTGGGGCATTTTGCCATGAAGCATCTTCCAATTCCTTCATTTGGTGAGTCAAATAGATCATAGGAGTTAGATGACACAAGTGCAAGTCCGGCAACACCTTCATCTTGACTATAGTCGGAGTAGGAGTGATAACTTCTCTCGGAGTGGTCGTCGGAGTCGGAGCTGGAAACCCATTCACCAACATGAGCTTGATGTCTTCTTCTTGTGTAGCTCCTTGATGACTTGTCCTTCCTCTCCGAATCCTTGCTTCTTCGAGAGTATCTTCGTTCATAATGATCATCTCTACTCCTTCTCTCCTTATGAGGTGATTCATCTCTTCTATGTCTTCCTCTTGGTGATTCGTCTCTTTTCTTGTAGGGAGCCGTACACTCATTGGAGTAGTGTCCGGACTTCCCACAATTGTAACAATTACGGTCACGTCTTGATGATCTTCTCTCATAATGTCTTGAGCTATAGCTTCTTTCTTTTCCTTTGTTCTTGTAGAACTTGTTGTACCTTTTCACCATTAGGCTAATCTCTTCATTGGATACTAGCTTGTCACTTGAAATTGTTGGAGCATCGGTTGAGGCTTTGTAAGCACCACTTGACTTGTTGTGTAGCTCCTCTTTGTCCTTGAGTGACATTTCATGAGCGACAATCCTTCCAATGACTTCCGTGGGCTTGAGATCTTTGTAATTTGGCATCATTTGGATCAATGTGCAGACGGTATCATATTTTCCATCCAAATCTCTAAGTATCTTCTTGATGATGAATTTGTCGGTCATCTCTTCACTTCCTAAGCCGGCAATCTCATTTGTGATGGGAGCAAGCCTAGAGTACATCTCAGCGACTCCTTCACCATCCTTCATCTTGAACTTGTCAAGTTGACTTTGAAGCAGATCCAACTTAGATTCCTTGACGGACTCGGTACCCTCATGCATATCAACCAAAGTATCCCAAATTTCCTTTGCATTCTCGAGGCGACTGATTTTGTTGAATTCTTTGGGACATAGACCGTTGAATAGAATGTCACAAGCTTGAGCATTGTATTGCAACATCTTCAATTCTACCAGGGTTGCTTCACGATCCGGTTCTTGCCATCCTCAAAGAAGTCACCTTGCAAGTCAACACGAACAACAGCCCAAACGGCGGGGTTATGACCAAGAATATGCATTTTCATCTTATGTTTCCAACTAGCAAAGTTTGTACCATCAAAATATGGACCTCTACGGTGATAGTTACCCTCACTAGACGCCATACTCTCCTAGGTTGTGAAACCAAGGCTATGATCACCAAAGCAATGAAAATCAAGGCTTTACGGAGACCAAAGCTCTGATACCACTTGTAGGATCGAAAGTATGTCTAGAGGGGGGTGATTAGACTACTTGACCAAATAAAACCTAACCTTTTCCCAATTTTAGTTGTGGGAAGATTTTAGCAATAGTATATGTCAAGCATCACCCTACACATGCAATTCTAAGAGTATAGCAGCGGAATGTAAGCAATTGCATATGTAAGTAAAGGAGGGATTGGAGATTTCAAACGCAATGAAGACACGGTGGTTTTTGGCGTGGTTACGATAGGTGGTGCTATCGTACGTCCACGTTGATGGAGACTTCAACCTACGAAGGGTAACGGCTGCGCGAGTCCACGGAGGGCTCCACCCACGAAGGGTCCACGAAGAAGCAACCTTGTCTATTCCACCATGGCTTACGTCCACGAAGGACTAGCCTCACTCGGGGTAAATCTTCACGAAGTAGGCGATCTCCTTGCCCTTACAAACTCCTTGGTTCAACTCCACATCAGGTTGGAGGCTCCCAAGTGACACCTAACCAATCTAGGAGACACCACTCTCCAAAAGGTAATAGATGGTGTGTTGTTGATGAACTCATTGCTCTTGTGCTTCAAATGATAGTCTTCCCAGCACTCAAACAACTCCTCACAGATTTGGCTATGGTGGAAGAAGGATTTGAGTAGAAAGCAACTTGGGAAAGGCTAGAGATCAAGGTTCAAATGGTAGGAATGGAATAGCTTGATCTCAACACATGAGTAGGTGGTTCTCTCTCAGAAAATGTATGGTGGAAGTGTAGGCACGTTCTGATGGCTCTCCTTACTGAGAAGGATGTGGTGGAGGGGTATATATAGCCTCCACACAAAATCCAACCGTTACACACTTTTGACTCAACTCGGTGGCACCGAAACTATAATCTCGGTAGCACCGAACTGTGTAAAAGATATGAACGTTAGGCATTTTGGTGGGACCGATACGGACAACTCGGATGGACCGAAGTGCAATGGCTTAGGGCAAACCTCATCTCGGTGGCACCGATTGCATCAACTCGGTAGGACCGAAGTGAAGCAATAAGGCAACAGAGACTTGGCAAGCCATCTCGGTGAGACCGATTTGCATAACTCAGTGAGACCGAAGTGAATGCAACCGATTACAGAGAGTTGTCAAGGCCATCTCGGTGGGACCGAGATCCATTTCGGTGGATCCGATTTGTTAGGGTTTTGGTAGTGGCTAAGTCTTGGATGAACTCGGTGGGGCCGGATAGGAAATATCGGTGGGGCCGAGTTGGAATGTAGGTTTAGGACATATTTGGTTAGAGTGAGTGGTTGAGGGTTTAGGAATACTGTCAGTAAGCACTTGAGCAAAAAGACCATTAAGCAACACCTCATCCCCTTTTAATAGTATTGGCTTTCCTATGGACTCAATGTGATCTTGGATCACTAAACCAAAAATGTAGAGTCTTGATCTTTTGCCAATCCTTGTCCTTAGCATTTTGAGGGGTCCACATCTCTAGTCCATGCCATGCCAATCATTGAACATCCTGAAATCTTAATCTTGAATGGACATTAGTTCAATGAGATATATGTTGTTATGAATTACCAAAACCACCAAGGGAGCAAATGTGCTTTCACAAGCGCAAGGTTTAATCATACGAGTAGTACAGTATACAGGTACACTAGGAACCGCACGGTGGAGTGTCTGCACTCTTATTTTATTTTAATCTGTGATAAAGCAATCTTCTACTACTACTAGTACGCATTTACTCCGGAGCCCAGTGAAGTATGTACTCCTCAGATCACACTATCACCATATGTCCTCTGTGCGACACCTAGCCCGTCTGTGTTCTCATTAGTAGAGTATTTATAGTTGCTCCTAGTAGTAGGAGCGGATTCAAAGAAGATTGAATTGATGGTTGCTTCCTTCGAGCAACTTACTGTGGGAAAGATAGGGCTTGTGATTTGACTGCTCATTACTACTAGTATATTACTGCGGCGAAACGACCGGGCTGGAGTCTCCCGTGCGGTTGTGCACTCTAATTTGCTGCATGGCACGTGGACTCGGATGCTGGAGTAGTTGAATTGCTTCTGGCAATGCTATCAAGCTTTCAGCATTTGTTTACATAATATATGTACACATAATTTTTCAGCGACATAAAATTGTACAACGCTATGAAGCTTTCAGCTTTTGTTTCATGTGTCTTGCCAGCTGGAAGGTTGTCTCGTTACAACATTCCATCAAATACAAAGGAAACTAACATCCATGCTCTTTCGAAAAAGAAAAAAACTAACTAACTTGCTAATGCATCTCAATGATTCGCAGATCAGTGCCAATATTTACATCACAACTGAAGACAAAGTTGTGAGAAGGTGTACAAATAAAGAAAAAAGAAAAAATGATCGATGCTCTCCATAGGAATGCTTTCATTTCCTGGCCACGATATTCATTGGTTGGCAGCTACTTTCCCGCAGCTCTGTCAAAATCAACACGACATGTTGGCAAAGAAAGGAGCTGTCAGAAGCGTGGAACATTCCGATCATTTTGTGCAGTTCCACTAAAATAGAGATGAGCGTCCCTGTTAGCAAAGATATTGAGTAAGTGTGATTACAATAATAGTGGCACTGTTGATGAAACAGTAAACACACAAATAGAAGCCGGTCACCTTTGCAGTCTCACTTGAGACTAACTACTTGTTGGAGAATATTAGGCTGATAGTTGGATGAGGAGGATAGGAACTCCAAACTCCCTTTGTGCAGTCCCATTGAAATGTAGAAACGTTGCCAGTGAGACATTTTAGTAGAACTACACAAAACACTCTTAAGAAAAAAGTGCTTTGTGCAGTTCACCAAAAGGTTGCAATAGCAACGAGGTGAAATGGATATCCCTGTTTACAAAAAGAGGTAGAAAGGAAACAATTACTAGCCAATGACAGTTGATGACACATACGCTGACACAAAGAAGCATATTCATTGTCTTAAGGGAAAGATAACAGCACAGTGGTTTCTCTCAAACGGTGTGAGGACGAGATTGCAAAATGGAAAGTACGCCGGCCAAGCTAGTACGTTTAGGCAAAGAACTAGAGAAGATCCACATGCAACGACGTGGGAAGTTGGGCAGTGGAGCAAGGCCGGTTCCAGAGGAAGATGTACCTGAGGGTCGTCGGGATGTAAGTAGGAGGGCGGCGGTGGGCAGGATCTGCTGCGGCAGCGAGCAAGGGTCGAAGGCCGTACCGCGCCGGAGCTTGGTCGGAGAGAACGGCGGGTACCGCAGATCGGGACGCGCCGGCAGAGGGTTTCCTGTCTCGACGCCGGTGACCAGAGCAACGCTGAACATCCTCCCTTTCCGCCGGTGGACGGGATCCGACCGGATCAGTGACCAGCGGTTAGAGAGAGATTGGCCACCGCCGTCTTGTGTGAGAGAGTGTGAAGAGATGAACCCCATCAAGCAAGCATTGAGGCTCCTGCCTATATTTGTATAGTGGAGCGGTTTTCGTTTTTCTCTTCATACAATTGTTTTATATTCTGTACCTGCCATTGAGGAATAAAACTTTATTTAAAAATAACGCGCCGACGCGTCAAGTCACACTTTGTTTCATTCACGCGTGGTACACGACCCTCCATCAAGTGAACAACTGACACGCGTCAAATTATCACGTGGGCTGCCTTTTTGTACAGAAATGAGCTCCACCTTGTACCCACGCGGGTGTGGTTGGGAACGAGATGTGAGTACGTGCGTCGTGCGTGCACCTCTTCTCTTCGTGCATGTACCCCACCTACGTGGGTGTGTGTGAGAGAGATGGTGAGTGCGTTTGTGAGTGTTTTTTTGGGGGGTGATTTTGTAAGTGTATTTGTGTGCGTGAGAGATAGACAGGGAATATGAGTCGATGATATCTCAAAAAAAATGTAACATATGCAATGCGTGTGAAACGAAGGCCTAGATATATCATATATAGAGGGGGCGATCCACGAGAAGAGAGGGGAGGGATCATCGGCGTGAGATATCGATTGAACCGAAGAGAGTGATGAATGTGTATGGGTGCGAGATCGATAAAGAGAGCCAGCGAAATTGTGTGTGCGCACGTCAAAGATATAGGGTGGCTGGCCTACCAGAACGTGAAAGGGGACAGGTGCAGTTTGTGTGTGGCAGGGAGACCTAACTAGAGCGTTCGACTAGCAGTGTGTGGGGGGGGGGGGGTAAGAGACCTAACTAGAGAGGTAGATCGACAGGTAGACGTATGGAGAAGGAGAGACCTGGCTATGTATTGAAGGAGATTGATCGGCATCCATGCATATGTGTGCAGGAGAGTAATAATTAAGGTTGGGAGAGAGACAAAGCTAGAGTGCCGGAGGGGTGGTGGTGGAGTTGCTTCTCGGAGATGGTGGGAGAGGCCTACTAGACATACGGAGGGTACGACTGCAATATCAATAAGAAAGGCGATGTGTGTCTGTGTGCGCGTGTGTGTGAGAGACGAGTCGGGAGGCATGCATGGATGATGTGGGGGTGGCGATATGTCTCTGGTAAGCAGACCTAACTAGATAGGTAGAGCAATCGTCGTGTGTCGGGGAAAGGGAGAGACTTATCTAGGGAGGTAGATCGATCAGTGCATGGTGAAAAAGAGTTATAGTCGACCTAGCTATATGTACAGAGGAAGATCGATCGATATACATGCATGTGTTAGAGGCAAATAAGGCCCAAAGAGACGGATAGAGAGACAGGGATGCGGCTACGAGATGGTGCGATAGGCCTACTATATAGAGATGGAGGAGTGTGCGAGTGCGAGGTCGATGAAAAGAGGGGCGAGAGTGTGCATATGTGTTTGACCGTATGAGAGAAAGAGGGCATGGACGGTGAGATAGAGGAGAAGAGGGAAAGTGTGTGTATGTGGTATGCAGACCTAGCTAGAGAGGTATATCGATCGGTGTGTGCTGGAAAGAAGGAGCTGGGGAGACCTATAGAGATAGTGGGTGAATGACCTAAAGAAAACTGACGAATGTGCGCGACGGAGAGAATGCTGAGGGACGGGGAGGGCGAGGAGGGCGTCTACATGCACCAGAGAAAGTTACTGCTAGCTACAAAGAGAACAAGATTGTGTAGGTGTAAAATCTAACAGAGATCATAATTCATTACAAAAGTGGATTCAGATATTTGAATAAGAGATCATAGTGATTTAAACCCATGCATGCATGAATATAATGGTGATACACATGGTGTTATTATGAACATGTTATACTATATGTATATTATATATATATCGAACAATCTCACATTTATTTGAATTTCTGATAATGTGTGGCTTTTACAGCTCACAGCTAAGTACTTGCAGGCGTAGGGGGCGGGGCAGTATACATTGTGCGATAAACACATTATACATATGAAACATGGTTTAGATTATGAAGATCTAGCTAGAGCTTGAAATGTACTATTATTTGAAATCAGCATAAAGTGGATTCAAAAATTTGAATTCGAGTTCATATAGTACACACAGCTCATATCTAGCTTGACATCAATCATGTGGTGTGTTGTGAAGATAATATAGAGATGATGGTTTAACTTGACAACAATCATGATTGTAGATTCTTATTCAAATAGTGAAACGAATTCAAATTTAGTTCATATTGCAGCGGTAGTATATACATTTGGAATGCACTAAAATGTTCATTTGATTAGGTTACATGAATTATACACCTAGCAAAATATTTTAATTGAACATAACATGGATTCAAAGTTTTGAATGACATTTGTAGTAATTCATACAGTAAAACAGGACAAGACCCTCTCTTGTGTGGTGCGAATTGTTTTTTTTTTGTTTTTTTGGTTGAGGGAAGTGCGAATTGATATGGTACCGTACACGTTAGCCTTGTCCCGAAATTTCAACCCGCGCCTTATTATGCCGAAATTTCAAGATATCTCTTTGTCTGTTTGTGCTCCGAAAACTCCCTCCTTCTCAACCCGCGCCTTGCTATCCCGAAATTACAACGCGCGCGAAAACTCCCTCCTCCTGTGAAACCCCGACACGCGAAATCCCCGTACCCCTGATCGGAAAGAGCCGCTAGTTCAAATTGGTGGAGGTAATTGTAACTTACCCTACATTTCGGACAAGCGCGTCCCTAAGTCATGGTTCCCCCTTTAATCCCCTTCTTTTCCCCATTCAAAAACCGAGGCCGCCAAAACCTCTCTCAACCAGGCGCGAAACCCCACCTCCTCCGTCCGCCCGCATCGCCGCCCAGCCGGAGCCTCTTCCCCGACGACGTCGTCCACCACAACAGCTTGACGTCCCTCATCCACCGCACCGGATGAGGATCCGTCGTCGATCTCGTCATCCCTCCGGTTCAGCTGCCTCGTCCTCCACCTCCAAGGAGCTGCTCCAACGATCGCCTCGTCTATCGCGGCTGCTCCATTCCCACAGCACCGCCTTAACCTGCCCCACCGGAACTGCAGCATCCTCATCGACTCCTCGGATGAAGCCGAGGCCTACTCGGCGCCACCAAAGAGGTTGTACACTCATCGCATCTTCTCCTTCACTCGACCTCACGGCGCCGCCGGTGCTCGATCCTGCTCTGCC
Source organism: Elymus sibiricus (assembly GCA_039707655.1). NCBI lineage: Eukaryota > Viridiplantae > Streptophyta > Magnoliopsida > Poales > Poaceae > Elymus > Elymus sibiricus. The sequence continues at coordinate 164,745,535 of CM077664.1, forward strand.
ATGGCGCGGCTCCCTCGACGCCGGCGTCGCCGGCAACATCCTCCATAGCGGATCTCCCCCATTGCGAGGCTCCCTCAGTGGCGGCGTCCATACTAGTCGGAGCTGCTGCTGCTCCAGCTCTCGCTCATGCTGCTGCTCTGCTCTTGCTCTTGCTCGTGCTGCTTCTCTGCTCTTGCTCTCGCTCGCGCTGCTAATGCTAGTACATGGGCTGCTGCAACTACATGAGTTGCTGCTGTGGCTCTCGTTCCCGCTGCTTCTCCGGCTGCTATCTGCTAGTGCGTTCCCTATTGAGCGGCTGCTGATTTAGATCACTGCTTCTCTGCTACCACTAGTGCTCGAGCGGCCTAAACTACCAATGAAGTGCTTCTCTGCTACTAGTGCGTTCAGTTTTGACAGTAAAATTCAGTTTCGACAGTAACAGTCAGTTTTGACAGTAAAATTCAGTTTCGACAGTAACAGTCAGTTTCGACAGTAAAATTCAGTTTCGACAGTTAAGTTCAGAATCAATAGTTTTTACATCTTCGGTTGGAGTTGGTTGTTTTTTGGTGATGTAAATTTTACAGCTAGGACTTTTTCGTGATGTATTTTACATCATCTATTGGAGTGTTGGGGAACACGACAGAAAACAAAAAAATTCGGTGCAGCGAGCACGCCCAGGACCACTATGGAGACTGCATACAGGGTTTGATCTGATCATTACCGACTCGTAGCGCAGCGGAAGTAGAGTCTATGTAGATCGTCGGTGCAGATCCCCGCAGCTAGGATTTACAACCTCCTAACCGCAAGGATGTACTCCCTCATCGGACAGCCCTTCGAGAGGCGGGCGGACAGTCCCTCGGACGATGTCACGGACAGCCCTTCGGTACGACCCTCGAAGCTCGAACGGTAACTCGGACAGCCCTTCGGGAGGACCCTTGAACAGCCCCTCGGGCAAAAGATCGAACCTACGACCTCTCTACGGGGTTGCACACATACGGTGTCAGCTATCCGGCAGGGCTTCGCCGCCCAGAACTAGTTCCTGCCGGAACCCGGACAGCCTTTCGGCTCTACGAAACTATTTCGTTGGAGGGAGAGAGAAAGCCAGAAAATGCATGGCATGTGTATGAGAGCAAGGGATGAGTGTGGAGAGCTCCTATCCACCTCTATTTATAGGAAAGCCAAGGTGAAGGGTGCCTCCAAAAATTACCAAAACACCCATGCATTAGGTCACATATGATCGGCATTAAGGGCATAATGGGAGGCCATGTGGAGCTCCAGCACCACCCTTGGCCGGCCACCTCATGCCCCCCCCCCCCCCCCCAAAAAAGGGGTTCCTTCCCTTGCAAGCCTCTTCCTTCTAGAACTTTGACAAAAGTCCTAAAAGGTGGCTCTCCAAAATAGTAACCATAAAGTGATTTTCAATATTCATGGAAACATTTTTCCGCGACCGTTAAATCTGAAAATATTTCTGTTGGTCTTAGAATAATTCCAGTACCCACAAAAATGATTTTGGACGCGTTCCGAAACAATTCCAGATTAGTGATTTTCATCTGCGAAAAGCAACCAAACCGGTTTCGGCAGCTCCGTAACATTTCCGGTTTTTATCCCGAAAAAATCCCAGAAGTTTCTAGAATAATTCTGGCACCCTCCAAGAATTTCCAGGCGTGTGCCGAAAAAAATTTGACTTAATGGTATACTCTGAAACAACTTTTCAGTTTTACCAAAACTATTCCGGTGTTCTCTCCGGAACGTTTCCGTTGTCTCCGAAACTTTTCCGGTGACTTTCTCTCAGACTCCCTGTCTAGTATTCAGCAGATAGATGACCCTTAAGCGTGTGACCCTATAGGTTCGGTGAAGTATAGACATGACCGGAACACTTTCCGATCAATGATCAATAGCGGAACCGTGGACACCCATATTGATCCTTATACCCACACGAATAAATATTCGAGTGAACCTCCAGTTGTCGTGTGCTATTCCTGTTGCTTCGCGATATGTTACAAACACCCGAGGTGAGATTTATCAACATCCCGGTGGATCAACACTTGTTCACTATGCCAGTTACCTCGTTACCGGTTTTGTTCTCTTTTCTCGTTTCCGTGTTCCAGCATCCCTGATATCAAATCACAATGTGTCTGCCAGACGATGATGGATACCGTAACACCGAGAGGGCCCAAGAATATCTCTCCATCGTTGGAGGAGAAAATCCCAATCTCAAGCTATCTCGTTTCTTGTCATACTTTTCCGTGCACCCGTAAGCCGCCGTAATAGCCACCCAGTTACGGATGACGTTTAACAAACCCCAAAGTTCACGAAGCAAGTACGAAGGAACTTGATACTCTCATGGTCTAAGGAATTATGAAAACATTAACTATCTCTGTGTTATTAACCATTAACTTGTGACGAATGTATCTCATAGCATAACATCAATTCGGGTCGATTCAACACAAGTGTTCTACTAACATTGTGCCCTCAAAATTGCCGGCATAGTCATGCCCATGATCAGGAAAACAGGATCATCATGCAATACTTGAGCTAGTCTTAGAGGCATGACTAGGAATACATTTTACCGTTTATTATACCACACGTGCACATGAGTTTCCCTCCGAGCCTCGTGGATATTGCAGACTCGAGAATCATTGCAGTTATAGCATGGGACATAAACATTCATTACAAACTTTTGGAGATACAAAATAACTGATATTACTGCCTCTTGGGCATATCTCCTACAGACTCCCACTTGCACTAGAGTCATAATCCAGTTACATGGCTTCCCTAACACCAATGGCTATTCGGTGCTGCTCATGCTTTGCTCGTGGTAGAGGCTTTGTCATCGGGTCTGACACGTTCAGATTCGTGTGAACTTTGAGTACTTTCACTAAACCCGCTTTGACATGATGTCGAATGAGTTTATATTTGCGTTCAATATGTCTTGTCTTATGATGTGAAGATGGCTCCCTAGCCTGGGCCACGGCGCCACTATTATCACAATAGATCTCCACCGGGTCCAGTGCACTTGGAACCACACCAAGGTCTTCAAGAAACTGCTTGATCCAAACCGCCTCCTTGGAGGCTTCTGAAGCTGCAACATATTCCACCTCCGTCGTAGAATCCGCCACAGTCTTTTGTTTGGAACTTTTCCATTCAACTGCGCCGCCGTTCAATATGAAAACATAGCCTGATTTAGATTTGAAGTCATCTGGGTCAGTCATGAAGCCTGCATCAGTGTAACCACTTACAATGAGCTCTTCATCACCTCCGTACACAAGGAGTAAATCCTTGGTCCTTCTGAGGTACTTAAGAATACTTTCGACTGCGGCCCAGTGTTCCAGTCCTGGATCACTTTGGTACCGGCTGCTAACACTTAGCGCATAGTAAATGTCTGGTCTTGTACATAGCATGGCATACATAATAGAACCAACTGCCGAGGCATATCGAACATCATTCATTTGTACTCGCTCATCGAGAGTCCGAGGACACTGATTCTTGCAAAGCACTGTGCCAGGTGACAAGGGGAGTAGGCCTTTCTTGGAGTTCTCCATGTTGAACCTTTTCAACACCTTGTTAATGCTTTGGCTAAGCGCTATTAGGCGTTTTGATCTATCTCTATAGATTCTGATGCCCAATACATATGCCGCTTCGCCTAAGTCTTTCATTGAAAAACACTTCTTCAATGAGTCTTTTATTTCGCTAAGAAAATTCACGTCATTTCCAATCAACAATATGTCATCCACATACAAGATTAGGAATGCTTTTGTGCTCCCTCTAAGTTTCTTGTAAACACAAGATTCTTCGTCATTCCTGATGAAGCCAATCTCTTTGACTACTTCATCAAAACGAATGTTCCAGCTCCTTGATGCTTGCTTCAGACCATAAATGGCCTTCTGAAGTTTGCATATCTTTCCAGCATTCTCATGAACGACAAAACCTTCAGGCTGTATCATGTATACATCTTCTTTGAGATTTCCATTTAGGAAAACCATTTTGACGTCCATCTGCCATATTTCATAATCGAAATAAGTAGCAATTGCTAGCAATATCCGAACGGACTTAAGCATAGCTACGGGCGAGAAAGTCTCATCGTAGTCCACTCCTGGAACTTGCGTGAACCCTTTTGTGACAAGTCTAGCTTTATAGATAGTAATGTTACCATCCGCGTCTGTCTTTCTTTTGAAAATCCATTTACAACCAATGGGCTTTACGCCTTCTGGAAGTTCTACCAAGTTCCAAACTTGATTTTCGTACATGGATTCCATTTCGGATTTCATGGCCTTGTGCCATTCCCTTGAGCTGGGCCCCGCCATCGCTTCCTTATAGTGCGCAGGTTTATCGTCTTCAAGAATGAAGATTTCATTATGAAACCACTCAGGTGGCTGGATAGCCCTACCTGATCTACGCGGTTCAGTTACAACATTTTCTGAAGTTTCCGCATCACATGCGACAACTTCCGGCTCGGTTGTAGGGATAATTAGCGGAATTTCTTCCGGTTCCTTAGCCATAACAACGGTTGCGAAGATTCACTAATCTCATTAAGTTGTACTATCCTCCCACTTAATTCTTTTGCGAGAAACTCTTTCTCAAGAAAAACCCCATACCTTGCAACAAACACTTTGTTATCGGACGGGTGGTAGAAAGAATACCCAACTATTTCCTTGGGATAACCTACAAAGTAACATTTGTCTGATCTAGGATCGAGTTTGCTTGGTTGTAAACGTTCTACATAAGCTTCACAACCCCAAAGTTTTAGATGCAACAAACTGGGTTTCTTCCCATGCCATAACTTGTATGGTGTCGTTTCAACAGACTTAGACGGTGCTCTGTTTAATGTGTGAGCGGCAGTTTCTAGTGCGTGACCCAAAAAATATATCGGCAGATCTATAAGAGACATCATCGAACTTACCATGTCCAACAAGGTTCGGTTACGTCTTTCCGATACTTCGTTTCTCTGTGGACTTCTGGGAGGCGTAAGCGGTGAAACGATTCCACGGTCACTTAGATGTTGGCTAAACTCATGACTAAGATATTCGCCCCCGCGATCTGATCACAGAAAATTAATCCTTTTGTTACGATGATTTTCTACCTCATTCTGAAATTCTTTAAACTTTTCAAAGGTTTCTGACTTATGCTTCATCAAGTAGATATAGCCATACCGACTTAAATCATCAGTAAAAGTTACGAAGTAGAAATACCCACCCCGTGCGGCTGTACTCATTGGACCACATACATCACTATGTATTATTTGCAATAATTCACCCGCCCATTCAGGATGACCCGTGAACGGCGTCTTGGTCATTTTCCCCATCAGACAAGCTTCACATGTGTCAAATGATTCAAAATCAAAGGACGGTAAAACTCCATCCTTATGGAGTCTTTGCATGCGTTTCTTTCCGATGTGGCCAAGCCAACAGTGCACAAGTAAGTGGTGGTGGTATCAGCCTTCTTAAGGCGTTTAGCATTCACGTTAAAGAAATCGTTTCCACATTCAAGATTTAGTATGAAAAGGCCCCCAACAATGGGTGCAAATCCATAAAACATATCCTTACAATAAAGTGAACAACCATTGTTCTCAGACTTGTAAGAGTACCCATCGTGTACTAAACATGATCCAGAGATAATGTTTCTACACAATGCCTGAACAAAATAACAGTTACTTAGTTCTAAGGTAAATCCTGAAGGGAGACGTAGAGGCATAATGCCGACGGCTTAAGCGGCGATCCCAACGCCGTTCCCGACGCGCATCATGACTTCATTCTTTGCTAGCTTGCACACCTTCTGAAGCCCCTGTATCGAGTTGCAATTGTGAGCAACTGATCCGGTATCAAATACCCAAGACTTAGAATTTTCGCTAACAAGCAAAACATCAATGACATTAACTTGTATAACAGTTATACCTTTTCCGGTTTCCCGGACTTCTTATCTTCCAGATACTTCTTGCAGTTTCTCTTCCAGTGTTTTGTGCCATTGCAGTAGAAGCACTCAGTTTCATTCTTGGCTCCGCCCTTAGAGTTGCTTTGGGAGCCAGTCTTACCGGCGCCCTTGCCCTTCTTGGACTTGCCTTTCTTTTTGAAACAGGTGGTTTTATTCACAAGCAACACTTGCTTGCGATTTTTCCGCAGTCCTCCTTCCGAAGTTTTCAGCATGGCGAGCACCTCATTTGGTGTCTTCTCCATCCCACTCATATTGTAGTTCATGACAAAACCGTCATAAGACGGGGGGAGTGAAGAAAGCAACATGTCCATCATATGGGCTGGTGGAATTGGAAATTCCAGGGTTTTAAGCCTTTCAGCGTAGCCAATCATTTTGACCACGTGTTTGCCAACTGAACTGCCCTCAGCCATCTTGCAATCCATCACGGCCTTCATGATATCAAACCGTTCAGACCATGCGGTTTCCTTGTACAGAGCATCCAATTCCCGGATCATATCACGGGGGTTATGGAATTCAAAACGTTTTTGAAGCTCTGGACTCATGCAAGCTAGCATGACGCACTGCACTAAGTTGTGATCATCATCCTTAGTGGCCCAGACATTTTGTTCATCTTCCGGGGCAGTTGCCGTCGGTTTAGCTGGAAGAGGAGTTTCAAGCACATATATCCTCTTAGCGCTCCTGAGGACAATCCTCAGGTTACGGACCCAGTCCGCATAGTTGTTTCTAGTCGCGGCTAACTTCTCTTTCTCTAACATCGGGCCTAAGTTGAACACGGTGTTGCGAGCCATTTGATCTACAACGGTAAACACAAGTTTCACTTAGACTTTGTTCATAATTAATTTGCACTAGTGAATAAACAATTTTATTCTAAAGTGTGCTCCCACTCAAATCAATATCTCTCATAATTGATTGTGAGTGATTCAAGATCCGCATTTAAATTCCACGCCATTGATGGGAACATCACTGATGACGGGAACTTCAATCGGTAGGCCAACTTGCCGATCACATCTCAATGTGATTCTTGTTCATCTTTCGATGGGCGTGTTCCGAGCTCAGGACTATCCTGCCTAAACGTCAAGACAACCAAGTGATCTCGCTGCGAGGTCTCAACTCACCCGCCTCACACTTCTCTAATCGTTTGTACTCATGGAAACATGACGCACTCCGAAAAGATAGGTGCCGTGAAGGTGCTACACTTGGGAGAACACTAACTACTTGATATTTTTAAGTGAGAGATCACCCTAATAAAAATCGACTACCGCACAATCAAAAGGGTGCATCATAAGGGATAAACATCTCAGGCAATTCATAATAGCATGACATGGTATAGCCCTTTCTGACGGAGAAGTCTTTAATTTCTTTGTCTTCGGCATTTGCGTCGGTGTTCACCTTCGCGAAGATTGCCACCACCTTGTCGATGCACCAGATAATAGTGCTATCTCTATAGCTAATAAAATAAGTGCATTACTTAAGGTTGACACGCAGGTCATTAAAGTGACAATCATATGGCTCCAGCCATCATACCGAATCATGACACGCAGGTCATGTTAATAAATTTACATCATATAGTCATCTCATACATAATCGGATTAATATGAGAGCTGCTATACCACATCACATGCACATCCTGCAAAACCAAGTTAGACGCCTCTAATCGGTTTATGCAAAATTTTATTTTACGTGGCTTCTAAGGTTTTGACTTAAACCGCAGCTACCAACGTTTATCATCAAGTATGATTATTCAAGTCGCTAGATTAGCATTGCGGGGTGTATGAAACACGAGATAATAAAATCTCGAGCCCCATACGAAACTTCGTCATACGCATGACCCCCGTGCAGATCATATCCGCATTGCCCTTTCGTCCACGAAATTTCATCTTTCTCTAAACTATGGTGGAACTGATAGCACTTCTTTGATCAATCAGGATCGAAGATTGCCAGAACTTTGAGAAATTCCACCATGCCGTTTCAAGATCAGAAATACGCAAATTCTAGGGAAGCAACAAGAACATCGGGTAACCGATTTCATCTGCCACCCGCATAAATAATTTTCAACAATAGATCTCATCTACTCCAAAATTATATTATGCAATACTCATACATCTCTATGTATTCTAGATTGTAACCTGCATCTACGCATAGCAAGGCTCTTGATGCCACTGTAGGGGAACGTGACAGAAAACAAAAAAAATTCGGTACAGCGAGCACGCCCAGGACCACTATGGAGACTGCATACAGGGTTTGATCTGATCATTACCGACTCGTAGCGCAGCTGAAGTAGTGTCGATGTAGATCGTCGGTGCAGATCCCCGCAGCTAGGATTTACAACCTCCCAATCGCGAGGATGTACTCCCTCGTCGGACAGCCCTTTGGGAGGCGGTCGGACAGTCCCTCGGACGATGTCATGGATAGCCCTTCGGGAGGACCCTCGAAGCTCGAACGGTAACTCGGACAGCCCTTGGGGAGGACCCTCGAACAGCCCCTCGGGCAAAAGATCGAACCTATGACCTCTCTACGGGGTTGCACACATACGGTGTCAGCTATCCGGCAGGGCTTCGCCGTCCAGAACTAGTTCCTGCCGGAACCCAGACAGCCTTTCGGCTCTACGAAACTATTCGTGGGAGGGAGAGAGAAAGCCAGATAATGCATGGCATGTGTATGAGAGCAAGGGATGAGTGTGGAGAGCTCCTCTCCACCTCTATTTATAGGAAAGCCAAGGGGAAGGGTGCCTCCAAAAATTACCAAAACACCCATGCATTAGGTCACATATGATGGGCATTATGGGCATAATGGGAGGCCATGTGGAGCTCCAAGGAGGAGCACCACCCTTGGCCGGCCACCCCTTGGGGCCCCCCAAAAGGGGTTCCTTCCCTTGCAAGCCTCTTCCTTCTAGAACTTTGACTAAAGTCCTAAAAGGTGGCTCTCCAAAATAGTAACCATAAAGTGATTTTCACTATTCACGGAAACATTTTTCCGTGACCGTTAAATCCGAAAATATTTCTGTGGGTCCTAGAATAATTCCAGTACCCACAAAAATGATTTTGGATGCATTCCGAAACAATTCTGGATTAGTGATTTTCATCTGCGAAAAGCAACCAAACCGGTTCCGGCAGCTCCGGAACATTTCCGGTTTTTATCCCGGAAAAATCCCAGAAGTTTCCAGAATAATTCTGGCACCCTCCAAGAATTTCCAGGCGTGTGCCGAAACCAATTTGACTTAATAGTATACTCTGAAACAACTTTTCAATTTTACCGAAACTATTCCGGTGTTCTCTCCGGAACGTTTCCGTTGTCTCCGAAACTTTTTCGGTGACTTTCTCTCAGACTCCCTGTCTAGTATTCAGCAGATAGATGACCCTTAAGTGTGTGACCCTATAGGTTCGGTGAAGTATAGACATGACCGGAACACTTTCTGATCAATGATCAATAGCGGAACCGTGGACACCCATATTGATCCCTATACCCACACGAATAAATATTCGTGTGAACCTCCAGTTGCCGTGTGCTATTCCTGTTGCTTCGCGATATGTTACAAATCACAATGTGTCTGGCCAGACGATGATGGATACCGTAACACCGAGAGGGCCCAAGAATATCTCTCCATCGTCGGAGGAGCAAATCCCAATCTCGAGCTATCTCGTTTCTTGTCATACTTTTCCGTGAACCCTTAAGCCACCGTAATAGCCACCCAGTTACGGATGATGTTTAACAAACCCAAAAGTTCACGAAGCAAGTACGAAGGAACTTGATAATCTCATGGTCTAAGGAATTATGCAAACATTAACTATCTCTGTGTTATTAACCATTAACTTGTGACAAATGTATCTCATAGCATAACATCAATTCGGGTCGATTCAACACAAGTGTTCTACTAACATTGTGCCCTCAAAATTGCGGCTACGAGTTGGTGTGATAGGCCTACTATATAGAGATGGAGGAGTGTGCGAGTGCGAGGTCGATGAAAAGAGTGGCGAGAGTGTGCATATGTGTGTGACCGTATGAGAGAAAGAGGGCAAGGACGGTGAGATAGAGGAGAAGAGGGAAAGTGTGTGTATGTGGTATGCAGACCTAGCTAGAGAGGTATATCGATCGGTGTGTGCCGGAAAGAAGGAGCTGGGGAGACCTATAGAGACCATGGGTGAATAACCTAAAGAAAACTGACGAATGTGCGCGACGGAGAGAATACTGAGGGACGGGGAGGGCGAGGAGGGCATCTGCATGCACCAGAGAAAGTTACTGCTAGCTACAAAGAGAACAAGATTGTGTGGGTGTAAAATCTAACAGAGATCATAATTCATTACCAAAGTGGATTCAGATATTTGAATAAGAGATCATAGTGATTTAAACCCATGCATGCATGAATATAATGGTGATACACATGGTGTGAGTATGAACATGTTATACTATATATATATTATATATTAAACAATCTCACATTTATTTGAATTTCTGATAATGTGTGGCTTTTGCAGCTCACAGCTAAGTACTTGTAGGCGTAGGGTCGGGGCAGTATACATTGTGTGATAAACACATTATACATATGAAACATGGTTTAGATTATGAAGATCTAGCTAGAGCTTGAAATGTACTATTATTTGAAATCAGCATAAAGTGGATTCACAAATTTGAATTCGAGGTCATATAGTACACACAGTTGATATCTAGCTTGACATCAATCATGTGGTGTGTTGTGAAGATAATACAGAGATGATGGTTTAACTTGACAACAATCATGATTGTAGATTCTTATTCAAATAGTGAAACGAATTCAAATTTAGTTCATATTGCAGCGGTAGTATATACATTTGGAATGCACTAAAATGTTCATTTGATTAGGTTACATGAATTATACAGCTAGCAAAATATTTTAATTGAACATAACATGGATTCAAAGTTTTGAATGACATTTGTAGTAATTCATACAGTAAAACAGGACAAGACCCTCTCTTGTGTGGTGCGAATTGTTTTTTTTGTTTTTTGTTTTTTTGGTTGAGGGAAGTGCGAATTGTTTTTTTTGTTTTTTGTTTTTTTGGTTGAGGGAAGTGCGAATTAATATGGTACCGTACACGTTAGCCTTGTCCTGAAATTTCAACCCGCGCCTTATTATGCCGAAATTTCAAGATATCTCTTTGTCTGTTTGTGCTTCGAAAACTCCCTCCTTCTCAACCCGCGCCTTGCTATCCCGAAATTACAACGCGCGCGAAAACTCTCTCCTCCTGTGAAATCCCGACACGCGAAATCCCCGTTCTACCCCTGATCGGAAAGAGCCGCTAGTTCAAATTGGTGGAGGTAATTGTAACTTACCCTACATTTCGGACAAGCGCGTCCCTAAGTCATGGTTCCCCCTTCAATCCCCTTCTTTTCCCCATTCAAAAAGTGAGGCCGCCAAAACATCTCTCAACCAGGCCCGAAACCCCACCTCCTCCGTCCGCCCCCCATCGCCGCCCAGCCGGAGCCTCTTCTCCGACGACGTCGTCCACCACAACAGCTCGACCCCCCTCATCCACCGCACCGGATGAGGATCCGTCCTCGATCTTTCCATCGCGCCGGTTCAGCTGCCCCGTCCTCCACCTCCAAGGAGCTGCTCCAATGATCGCCTCGTCTATCGCGGCTGCTCCATTCCCACAGCACCGCCTTAACCTGCCCCACCGGAACCGCATCATCCTCACCGACTCCTCGGATGAAGCCGAGGCCTACTCGGTGCCACTAAAGAGGTTGTACACTCATCGCATCTTCTCCTTCACTCGACCTCATGGCGCCGCCGGTGCAAGTTCCCGCTCCGCCATGGCGTGGCTCCCTCGACGCCGGCGCCGCCGACAACATCCTCCACAGCGGATCTCCCCCATTGCGAGGCTCCCTCAGCGGCGGCGTCCATACCAGTCGGAGCTACTGCTGCTGCTCCAGCTCTCGCTCATGCTGCTGCTCTGCTCTTGCTCTTGCTCGTGCTCGTGCTGCTGCTCTGCTCTTGCTCTCGCTCGCGCTGCTGATGCTGGTACACGGGCTGCTGCAGCTACATGAGTTGCTGCTGTGGCTCCCATTCGCGCTGCTTCTCCGGCTGCTATCTGCTAGTGCGTTCCCTGTTGAGCGGCTGCTGACTTAGATCACTGCTTCTCTGCTACCACTAGTGCTCGAGCGGCCTAAACTACCAATGAAGTGCTTCTCTGCTATTAGTGCGTTCAGTTTCGACAGTAAAATTCAGTTCCGACAGTAACAGTCAGTTTCAACAGTAAAATTCAGTTTCGACAGTAAAATTCAGTTTCGACAGTTAAGTTCAGAGTCAACAGTTTTTACATCTTCGGTTGGAGTTGGTTGTTTTTTGGTGATGTAAATTTTACAGCTAGCACTTTTTTGTCATGTGTTTTACATCATCTATTGGAGTGTTGGAGAACACGACAGAAAACAAAAAAATTCGGTACAGCGGGCACGCCCAGGACCACTATGGAGACTGCATATAGGGTTTGATCTGATCATTACCAACTCTTAGCGCAGCGGAAGTAGAGTCGATGTAGATCGTCGATGCACATCCCCGCAGCTAGGATTTACAACTTCCCAACTGCAAGGATGTACTCCCTCATCGGACAGCCCTTCGAGAGGCGGTCGGACAGTCCCTCGGACGATGTCACGGACAGCCCTTCGGTAGGACCCTCGAAGCTCGAACGGTAACTCGGACAGCCCTTCGGGAGGACCCTCGAACAGCCCCTCGGGCAAAAGATCGAACCTATGACCTCTCTACGGGGTTGCACACATACGGTGTCAGCTATCCGGCAGGGCTTCGCCATCCAGAACTAGTTCCTGCCGGAACCCAAACAACCTTTCGGCTCTACGAAACTATTTCGTGGGAGGGAGAGAGAAAGCCAGATAATGCATGGCATGTGTATGAGAGCAAGGGATGAGTGTGGAGAGCTCCTCTCCACCTCTATTTATAGGAAAGCCAAGGTGAAGGGTTCCTCCAAAAATTACCAAAACACCCATGCATTAGGTCACATATGATGGGCATTAAGGGCATAATGGGAGGCCATGTGGAGCTCCAAGGAGGAGCACCACCCTTGGCTGGACACCCCATGGGGGCCCCCCAAAAGGGGTTCCTTCCCTTGCAAGCCTCTTCCTTCTAGAACTTTGACTAAAGTCCTAAAAGGTGGCTCTCCAAAATAGTAACCATAAAGTGATTTTCACTATTCATGGAAACATTTTTCCGCGACCGTTAAATCTGAAAATATTTCTGTGGGTCTTAGAATAATTCCAGTACCCACAAAAATGATTTTGGACGCGTTCCGAAACAATTCCGGATTAGTGATTTTCATCTGCGAAAAGCATCCAAACCGGTTTCGGCAGCTCCAGAACATTTCCGGTTTTTATCCCGAAAAAATCCCAGAAGTTTCTAGAATAATTCTGGCACCCTCCAAGAATTTCCAGGCATGTGCCGAAACCAATTTGACTTAATGGTATACTCTGAAACAACTTTTCAGTTTTACCAAAACTATTCCGGTGTTCTCTCCGGAACGTTTGCGTTGTCTCCGAAACTTTTCCGGTGACTTTCTCTCAGACTCCCTGTCTAGTATTCAGCAGATAGATGACCCTTAAGTGTGTGACCCTTAGGTTCGGTGAAGTATAGACATGACCGGAACACTTTCCGGTCAATGATCAATAGCGAAACTGTGGACACCCATATTGATCCCTATACCCACACGAATAAATATTCGAGTGAACCTCCAGTTGCCGTGTGCTATTCCTGTTGCTTCGCGATATTTTACAAACACCCGAGGTGAGATTTATCAGCATCCCCGTGGATCAACACTTGTTCATTATGCCAGTTACCTCGTTACCGGTTTTGTTCTGTTTTCTCGTTTTCGTGTTCCAGCATCCCTATGATCAAATCACAATGTGTCTGGGCAGACGATGATGGATACCGTAACACCGAGAGGGCCCGAGAATATCTCTCCATCGTCGGAGGAGCAAATCCCAATCTCGAGCTATCTCGTTTCTTGTCATACTTTTCCGTGAACCCGTAAGCCGCCGTAATAGCCACCCAATTACGGATGACGTTTAACAAACCCCAAAGTTCACGAAGCAAGTACGAAGGAACTTGATACTCTCATGGTCTAAGGAATTATGCAAACATTAACTATCTCTGTGTTATTAACCATTAACTTGTGACGAATGTATCTCATAGCATAACATCAATTCGGGTCGATTCAACACAAGTGTTCTACTAACATTGTGCCCTCAAAATTGCCGGCATAGTCATGCCCATGATCAGGAAAACAGGATCATCATGCAATACTTGAGCTAGTCTTAGAGGCATGACTAGGAATACATTTTACCGTTTATTATACCACACGTGCACATGAGTTTCCCTCCGAGCCTCGTGGATATTGCAGACTCGAGAATCATTGCAGTTATAGCATGGGACATAAACATTCATTACAAACTTTTGGAGATACAAAATAACTGTTATTACGCCTCTAGGGCATATCTCCTACATGGAGATGGTATTAGAATCCCACTTCAGATTAATGATGTATGTCTTGTATTGCTTCAGACTCGACGTCGCACATCTCGCCGGAGATGCTCCAACGACGGAACCATCCATCACAACAGAGCAGTACCCTCAATGCCGTCTACAGATGCCTCAGATCTTCTTCCCCAGCTCCGACAGCCACCTCCGCCGCAACATCTTCAGCGATCGACCCAATGATGCTGAGGTCGAGACAGCTACGCCAGAGAGGTTGTACACTTGTCGCATCACTTTTTACTCTACATTCATGTCGACCCCTTAGGGCTATTTTGGTTCAAAGGAATTTGTGAAGGAAAAAACATAGCAATAGGAACTTTTTCTATGGTACTCTACTATTCAATTATTCATGCATTTGGTTGAAAGGAATGGAGCAAAACAAAACTCAAGGATTTTTTCCTTCCGTGTCTGTTTCAAAGGAAAAACACAAAAAAATTAACATCCACCTAGACCTACTTATCAAAATCCTATGCATGAAAAGAAGACTAAGTTCATTAGTGGCATAATAACATTCTAACTTTACACATTTGCAGGTGGTTTGACTTTAATTTGGCCGTGTTTCTTTGCATTCATATGCTCTTCCTGCAAGCTAAAGGAGCACTTACAGAATTATTTCAGTTACAGATAGGTGTTGAAGAAAACTTTGTGTGGTTTGTCCTGCTCCTGCCGCGCCGTCGTCCACCTCACTTGAGCTGCTCCATCGACAGAAGCGTCCACCATACCAGACATCACGACTCATTACCGTGTTTCACCGCCTTAGATCTCCTTCCCCGTCACCAGCAGCCACCGCAACTGCATCACCATCATCGACTCAGCAGATGAACCTGAGGAGTACACGGGTCGGCAAGAGAGGTTGTACTCTTTTGTTTCTGCTTACTTTATGCATTGCTTAATATTACCCGCTAGTTTATCATCCTGTTCATCTCTTAGACACTAAGTCAGGTCCAAATTAATGTTCAAACTTGAGTTTTAAAATGCTTGTGGGGCACATATCGTGGCAGCAATGAATAGTAAATTGATCTACTATCTGTTTCATCTAGGGTATCTACTATGTCATTCATCTTGGGTGGGAAACAAACAGTAAAGCAGCCATCATCTGTCTTTTTATTAAATTAAGCTATCATTTGCCTACTATCATTATTTTTGGATCTATCCACTGGTTGTTACCATCACTCTAGATTTCTGCATGCTCTCCTTACTTAATCTCACTATATATTTTTCGTATGCATGTTAGTTATTGTACACAGTCATGCTGAACATGTAGAGAAAAAGAGAAGAGTCTTGCGCGGCAATACAATGTCATGCAGACATCGCTCCATGGTGGATGCAATGGCAACCCCACCCCCCTCCTCCAGATTGTAATCCAGAGGAAGATAACTGTTCAGAGGTGGAGTCGGAGGGAGCTGACCGCTCCTATTTACCCCCGGAGGTGTTTGTTCTAACTTGGCATGATGATGTTGGTCATATCATGCATATGGTGCCTTGCTTTGCTTACTTTCGACATCATATATGTCATCTGCTTAGTTTAGACATGTTCTCTAATGCTGTATAGTTTCTATATCATATATGTGAATTATGCAATGCCATCTTTTTTAGGCAGCCATAATATATGTGAAATATGCAATGCCATCCTGTTTAGCAAGGCATCATATATTTGAATTATATCTTGCCATTACTTTTTTTATTACATTTCCATTTGTCGACAATGTTTGTACATTCAACTACTCTTCTTGTGAATCAGCAATTTGAGTGGGTGATGAAAACATCTGGAGTGAAAACAAGTTCTTCAGAGCAGACAGTGCTACCTGTCGAAGCAGATCTCTTGCTGGGTCTAGATAGCTCCTCAGAGGAGGATTCAGAGACAGATGACCAATCCTATTCCCCCCCCCCCCGAGGTGTATGCTCTAACTTGGCAGGGTTATACTGCTCGTATCATGCATACGGTGTCTTGCATTGCATAGTTTAGACATCATATACACAATATTCAACACCATCTGCTTAGTTTAGACATCATATATGCGAATGCCATCTGCTTAGTATATAAATCACATATGTGAATTATATCATGCCATCCTGTTTACTTAGATAACATGTATGTGAATTATGTCATGCGAACCTGTTTACTAAAGACATCATATAATTGTCTCATGCCATCCTTTTTAGTTAGTCATCAAATCTTTGAATTATGTCATGCTCTACTGTTTAGATAGACATCATATATGTGAAATTATGTCATGCTATCCTGTTTAGTTAAACAACATATATGTGAACTATTTCATGCCCTCTTTTTTTCTCACTATCTATTGCATCTGTCTCATACAAGGTTTGTACATTCAACTACTTTTCTTGTTTATCAGCCATTTGAATTGGAGGGTGTGATGGCAGTATCTAGTGGAGTAAAAACACGGTCTTCAAATAAAACAGTGCTACCTGTCAATGGAGATAGCACCCCGGTTGTACTTGCACAAGAACCAGCCCTACCACACATAACCCAGACTATCGCAAATTGTACCCCTACTCCGATGGACAGAGAACCAGCTTCACCCAATCTAACCCCACCCCCAGCAGATAGTAACCCAGTTCCAGTTGGCACAGCACCATCTCCACGACAGAGCTCCCAAACAAGAGCAGTTAGTAAGGCAGCTCCAGTGCCCAAAGCGCCAGGAGTACCACGGCGAACCCCAACTCCACCAGCTAGTACACCTATTCCTGTGGACGAAGCAGAACCAGTCATCCGTAGTTTAGCGTATATCGCATTTGATGTTGTTAAATCCTATGTGCATATCTTCCCATCATGGAAATATTATACTGAAGATGAAGGAAAAAGCCAGTTTGCAGGTGTTCCTCCAGGAGTTATGTGTAAGTATTCATGGCAATTACTTTGCTTTGTCCCATACTTTCTACCTCCCTACTGGTTATAACACAGCAAATGTTCCCATTTTCCTATGTAGAGAACGACCGATTTGGAAACTCAGGATGAGTTTCATATACTACATGCTAAACCTGTTGTGTGTCTGCTTGTTTCTTCTTTTAGAATGCTGATAGAATATTGGAGAAGAGTACCACATTAAGCAATGGTAAAGGAAGTAATGCAGATAAGGTTGAAGATAGTGAGACAACCTTGCTGGTCTCCAACAAAGCTGATAAAACAAATAAGGAAAACTATCTTGAAGACAGTGAGACAACCCCAAAGTCCTGTCTTGATGTAGTGTTTTAGTTACTGGCCACTACCACTTGCACAAGCTCTTCAAACTCGCTGTCTGAATCAGTTCGGTTTCTTGAGTCTGAACTACAAGCTGAAAGACATCGGTCAGCTGTGCTGCTACAAGAAGCCGAAGGACTGAGGAAATCCCTGGAGAATTCAGATGCATACTTTCTGGTGCAACAGCAAGCGTTGGAGGATTTTAGCGCCAAACAAGAGAAAGCTAATAAGCTTGCTAAGCTTATTGCCAGCATGGTGGATACCCAGGATAATGTTTCTTGAGCTCTTCTGAAGTTGTTTCAGTTCTAGACTTGTTTTGCTGCCGTGTTTATCTGCACTGGTGGTCAATTTAGACGCCCAGTGTATGTAATATGGTGCTTTGTTGTTCCCTTTATTTGCGCTGGTGGCGAACTTTGATGCCCAGTGGATGTAATGTATGTAATCACCGTAATAGCCTAGCGTTAGTTGCTTGCTTATTTATTTATTTATTTACTTATAGTCCTGTTTATTTGTTTCCTTATAGTCACTGCAGTTCTGTAACATCCCAAAATTTCAGATTTGGAATGTTAATAGGATCATTATTTGTCATCATGATTTCTATGCATATTTGAATTTTCTGAATATTCAAATCATTATTGGAACTTAAGGCAAATTATTGGAGTGGAGATAACATGACCTCTCCCCAGTGAAATAAAAAGTTCATAATGGTCAGAATATTATTTGACTTCACCTAATGTATTTTTGCAATTTTAGAAACTCCAAATGATTTTTATATTTGGTTTATACTGTTCTTTGTGTGTTCTTTATTGCAGAAAACATTTTTTTCCAAATTGCATTAGGGCTGGAGATATATTTCCTGTAGTATATGTTAGTAGTAATATTTTAATGTATGTTGTGGTATTTTTAGGAAGTCATTAGATATTTTATTGTAGCCAAGTATATGTTCCGTATATGGTATAAATGTTGTTCCCAGGTTTTACTGTGCATCGGGCCACGTCGCACAGCAGTATTTATCCCTCGCTCAGCGCGCTGGAGCAGCAACAACACAGTGTCACCAGCGGAGGCCCATTTCGGCCGAAGCCCAGGAGCAGCAACACTGCAGCCCAGCACCGCACCCCTTCTCTCTTTTTTTCCTTTCCTTCTCTCTGTTGCTGACCACTAGGGCCCTCTTGTCACCTCTCTCCCTGGTTCGTGTTCTTCACGGACACTGTGACTTGAACCGAACCAAGATCGATTCGATCGATGCCCCGCCCCTCGCCCAGTCCCGACTCCATATAAAAAATCCCCTCGGACTCCTCGACCGTTTTTTCACAAAAACGAAGTTCTCCCGTTCCCTATCTCACCGTTCGTGTCAATTTTGAATCTCGCTGGAGCACCTCCGCTCGAAGCTTCGGCCGCCATCGATTGGGTCTCCGTCAAAGGTCCCCGAGCACCCTCTGCAGCTCCATACTTCCAAACTATGTGCACCTCATCTCTCTGATTGGTTTTCCTCTTCATAGACGCCCCAAAGCGCTCGCTTCGTTTGAGAACCGAAGCTTCTCGCCACAGGCAGAACTCCAGCCCTCGTCATCGCCACCGGAGGAAGTTTCTGTCGCCGAGGAGAACGCCCACGGATGCGTAGTTCACCGCTCCATCCATTCATCAAGTCTCCGGAGATAGGGGACCACTGTACATGATGCACGCATCATGTCCGAGCCGCCCGCGCCTCTCGTCCCCAAGTCCGGTGACCACCATCCTCTGTTCCCCGGTGAGCCCTCCTCAGTCGTCCGATCTGTCTCCGACGGCCGAGATAAGATCGCCCATATTTTTTTATTGCCGAACCTTTATCCCTTAAGTTGCGGCCATCCGTCGTTAGTGCTTAAAACGGAGAGCTCCCAGCCAATAGCAAGCTGCCACGTGGTACTACAGTAACAGTCAGGCAGCAGAGTCAAAAACGCTGCCATGGCAGTGTTTTTCGACAGATTTTGTTCCAATTTTGTTTAGGCTATATCTTGAAAACCGTATATCCAAATTCATCGATTCTTTTTCCTGTGTACTCATATTGATCAGTAGAATCCTGTAGAACCAAATTTTCACACTTTTGCATTGTTTAAATTTGAATTTATTCAAATTTGAATTTAACCTTCCGGAGGCCATAACTTTCAAACCGTTTAACCAAATTAATTGATTCTTTTTGCGTTGTGATCCTAGTGGTTCGTAGATGATTTGTACCTACTGTTATGATACTATTGTTTGGAATTTTATTTGATTCTTTGCTGTTTTCTTTGTTTTGTTGTTATTTGAGTTTTGGTGATTTATTCGTTGTTTTGTGTGAAACGTGTAGATTGTCCGGAGTGCGACGCAAATTATTGTCAAGAGTGTGAATTTGAGAACCAGGACTAAGGCAAGTTACAGATTTGATCATACTTCATCCTATTATTTTCTATGCATGTAGTTCTATACCACATTATTATATTATGCATGTGTAGGAATGTTATGATATTATGCTTTGCTGAACCCAGATAGGCTAGCCATATGTTTAGTATGATCCTGATATTCCTTGTCGCCGTATTTGGGTATTGTATTGTGTAGTTATATGCTTAGCCTTGCTATGGTAGGCGTGGATTGGGTATTGTGTGATACATGGAAGCTGTGAGAGATTTAAGTAGTGAACAAAGTAACAACATGCATTTTATTGTATCCTCCGGGAGGCTCTACAATATTAATGTTTAATTAATGAATCATCTGGGCGGAATGGTTTGCCGGGACCAGTCGATAAGTATGTATCCTCCGGGAGGCTCTACATTACACAGGAACAATGGGGAATGCCGCCCAGGTTCAAAGAGGTTGGACATGTTTCATATCAAGTAGCTTCCATGTACGGCCACTGGCTATATGGACTCTGGCTTAGTTGATCAGTTGTTGGAACCCTTGCCTAGACAATGCCGACAGATGTAGCGGGATAGGTGGGATGTGGTGGTCAGGTGGTTAAGGGAACCTCTTCTGAAAGACTTTGTCTCAATCTTCGGATTGGGTCCAGTGGGTAAAGTGTACAAAACTCTGCAGAGTATTAAAACTAATCATAATTAGTCGTGTCCCCGGTTATGGACAAATTTTGAGCACTAGACTTGGAACCTCTGGAAGATCTTATCACCTCAAAATAATTAAATGTGAAGTGGGCTTAATAGTACCTATGATCCTCGGAGGCTCTCATAGGCGGGTTAAACTGGAGGCTGTCCAGTTTAATAATAAATCAACTAGAGTGTACTAAATATTAAACACTTGACTAGTAGGTAGAAGTAGGATAAAATCAGCTTTCTGCAAAACAAAACCATAAGCCTTCCTTTTGTCATATCCTTGCATATAGATATGGTAGGACTTGCCAATACATTCAGAGTATTGACCCATTGTGGCTGCAACATTTTATGTTGCGGGATTTACTACGATGAGTGAGTGATACAATGTAGGGTTACGATGTCTATACTCAACATTTGCCTATGGTGTTGATGGATTCCATGAAATTTTTATTTGTTTTACCGCTGTATTTTTGTTTGTATGCTAGCTTTGAGCTATGCAGGTATGAAATATTGTAAATCTTGATCTGTGATGTAATATTATGACATGTGGTTTATTCTTGATATTATATCATGTACTATGTGAGCTAGCTATTGATCCAGGGACTAGCACAGTGAGCACAGAGACTCAAATCTTATCAGGTTCGGTCGCTACAAGTTCTTTTTCCTTGGTTTTGCTAGTGGACGCAATAACCATGGGCCACATATGGGTCATGGTAACGATGGGCCTCGTACGCGCCGTCGGATCCATGGACCGTACTGTTCGTGGGCCAAAACCGGACCGCAATATGGACCGTAAACGGGCCAAAATTGGAATCGTCCGTTTATGGGCCCAGACCATAACGGGCCGTTAACTGGCCGGAAGACAACATAGGCTTAATTCTATCAACATGCATGACGGGTCGTTAATGGGCCGGATTACAGGAGAGGATGAAAACAGCCCAATGGGTTAACGGGCCACAAACGGACCGATTGTTACAACGGGCTGAATTTGGCCCATTAGCATAGCAGGCCAGTAACGGACCGTAAGTAATCGAGGGCCGAAAATGAGCCCAATAATTTATGGGCCCTTAGAAGGCCGAAAGAAAACACGGGCTGGAAACGGCCCAACTGAATCATGGGCCGTTAATGGGCTCAAAGCAGTTTACTGTTCATGATGGGCCTAATTCATCACGGGCCGTTAATGGGCCCAGAGATGCAAAAGGCCTCATATGAGCCGAAAGACTTCACGGGCCATAGATGGGCCGAAAGTGACAACGGGCTGGAATCGTATGGGACGGCCCACATGACGCTACTGGACTGAATTTTGAAAGGCCATAACGGGCCGTGATTACCCGGGCCGTATATGGGCTGTATCCGAACAGGCCGGTAACAGGCTTTCCATGGGCCGTCCTGCTAACTTTTGACCAAGTCAAACGGGCCGACCTTTTTAACCTAAATGGGCCACTGTTGGGCCATGCCACGTGTTGACGTATCATAGGCGTCTCTCGTCCAATGAATGGATGACATCTGTCGCAACGCCGAGCTGACACGTGGATCCGCCGGTGAATGAGAATTTTACATGTAGAAAATCCCCATTGGTCCGAGCTGTTAACGGGTTATCGAATCCAAACCGGAACCCGATAGCTTAATGGCGACCCGTTACGGTGGATGCCATGTGTCGGTCACCCTTGATGAAAACACTTCCATGACGCGACATTTATCGTCATGGAAGTGGACACTTCCATGATGATAATTTCAGTATTGTCATGGAACA
Source organism: Elymus sibiricus (assembly GCA_039707655.1). Lineage (NCBI taxonomy): Eukaryota > Viridiplantae > Streptophyta > Magnoliopsida > Poales > Poaceae > Elymus > Elymus sibiricus. Next base: position 164,767,965 of record CM077664.1, read on the forward strand.
CTTCTACGACATCACAGGTATGACTATCTTGATTCTGTCATAAAATTGTCACGGATGTACATGCATGACAGAAAACTTGACCTACTGTGACAAAGACGTATCATCACGGAAGTGTTTTTTTGTAGTGCTATTTGAGGTTGTATCCGCAAAGGAAGTCCGGCCGAAGTTTCTATCACGGCCCCAAATGATGAGAACAGGGTTCCCAAGAGCACCATCTGGGTGTGACTTGGTACACCGTGCCTCGTGCCTACCGCAACAAAGCCCACCCCGATGGTCAACGCTAAGCACGGCCCTCAGCACATCCTACAAACACTAGAAACTAGTTGCAACTCCTGGACATAGAGCAAGGCGATTAATAAGTCGAGAGGGTCAATTAAGTATCCCAACGTGTGGTAGTAGCTGTTCTTGGATCACAAACATGGAACTCAGTTCTTAAGGACGTTCTCAATGAGACAACCCACCATGTACTCCTACATGGCCTCTCATCGCTACCTTTACCAAATTGGGTTCACACACTTAACTCTCAACATCAGGACATAAGCATAACATTCCAATTCATCCCAGATGAATCAGACCTAACACAAACTCTAAGCAATAGCAGGCATGGCATGGATGAAGTCACAACATGGCTCAAGCAACTCCTAATCATGCTAGGAAGGTTTAGCTATTTACTGTGATAATGATAGGTCATGCAAAGGAATGGGTTCAACTACCGCAACAAGTAACAGTTGAATCGTTGTTGTCCTAATGCAGTAAAAGAGAGCAGGAGCGAGAGAGTGGGATTGTATCAAGATGATCAAGGGGGTTTGCTTGCCTGGGGGATCGACAGGGTAGTACTGCTCCTCAGACAGGGGCTCAGTGCCACTCGTAGGAGCAGAACCTATCGAGAAGAACAGTTCCGACAATCAATACACAACAAATGCAACAATATGATGCATGAACATGACATGTCAAGAATGCTATGGATTGTGCTAATGCAACTAGCAACAAGTTAAATGAAGTCCATTTGAACCAAGGGTTCAAATGCAAACTCCAACTTAAGCATTTTAAATGCCATTTAGATGTTTTCACTTATACAGTAGGTATAAGTTGGTTTTTAATGCATGAAAATGTTACAGATGGATTCTTTGGATTTTTCTGATAATTTGTCATATATAAATGGGGCTTTTACATCTGTGTCCCTAACTGGAACCCACTACTCATATTTGCCCCTAATTTTGAAGCCTGCTCAAATTTGCCCCTCTGCCGTTATGTGCACTTATAGAAATGCCCTTCTGTGCCGTTACCGTGAGGTCAAAGCCGGTCAAAGGGCTTTGACCGTCCTAAAAAAAATAGCAAAAAAAATCTAAAAAATCTGAAATTTTGTGGGATCAAAGATACTCAGGTTCGCAAGGTGCGTGCAAATTTTCGTGCTGTTTGGACATTCCAGCAGCTTGTGGCGAAGGAAAAATAGTAAATATGTATGCCTGTGAAGAGTAAATTCAAAAAATAGCAAGAAAATTCAAAAAAATATGAAAAATTTTGGCATCAAAGAGGCTCGGGTCCGCAAGGTGCGTGCGAATTTTTGTTGTGTTTGGACATTGTAGGAGCTCGTGGAGAAAAAACAAAATTTGGCTCGGGAAAAAACTTTGGAAAAAAATGACTATTTTTTTTGCTAGAGCTCCTCGCATGTCATTTGATCACAAAAACTTGCAAGCACCTTGTGCACCCAAGCCTCTTTGATGCCAAAAAATTTCATATTTTTTTGAATTTTCTTGCTATTTTATTTCAAATTTACTGTTCACAAGCGTATAGATTAACTATTTTTCCTCGCCACGAGCTCCTGGAATGTCCAAACAGCACGAAAATTTGCACGCACCTTGCGCACATGAGTATCTTCGATCCCACAAAATTATAGATTTTTTTTGCTATGTTTTTCAGGACGGTCAAAGCCCTTTGACCGGACGGTAACGGTACAGAAGGGCATTTCTATAAGTGCATATAACGGCAAAGGGGCAAATTTGAGTAGGCTTCGAAATTAGGGCCATATATGAGTAGGTGGTTCGAGTTAGGGACAGAAATGCAAATGGCCCTATATAAATTATTTCATTCTGAGCTACTGTTGATTTTCTATGAATTTTTGAAGTTTAGCTAATTTTCTGAATTTTTATAAATCATTTCTGCAATATAAAAATGCCAAAAAATCAATATGATGTCAGCATGATCTCAACCTTGCATCAGCAGGTCAACCGGACCATTCCAGGTCAAAACTGACCAGTGGGGCCCACTGGTCAGTGGCTCATTCACTAACAGTGGCGATTAGTGTTAATTTTAACCCTAACTCAAAGTTAACTAGGACTTGGGCCCACATGTCACAGACACTGGGGAGGTCAAACCTGGTCAAAACAGGTCTAACCCGCCGGCGGTTAGTCGTTGGCGAGGTCTGAGGCGGCGGAGTGGCTCGGAAATCAACCACAGGGTACCGTTCGATGCGCCGTTGGGCTCTCTGAAGAGCTCGTGCGGTGGCGCGTCGATTGGTGGCGGTGGCCGGGCCTGGGGTGGCCGGAGTCAATGGCGGCGAGCTCAACAGCAATGGCCGGAGTTTGGGTGTTCGCGGGATCGGTGCTCCCGTGTGCAGGCGAGCCGGCTATCGCGCTTGTGTTGCTCTACGGAACGCTGCAATCTTGTTCGACACTCTGGGGTGACCAAATGGTCACCGGAGCTGCGCCGGTGATGAGCTCAGGCGGCGGTTGTTTCGGTCATCATGGGAACGGCGGCTACTGCGAGCGATTGGCCACAGGGTTAGGGGGTATCGGCATAGGAGCTCACAGCGATTCAAACGGAGCAGACGGCGAGCTCGGGTAAGCACGGACGGCAACGGATTCGACGGCAGCGATCCATGGGACCGAGGAGGAATCTGATGATGGTGCCGGCGTTGCAGGACGGCCGAGGTCACGTGGCTCGGTTGAGGTGATGAAGAGGACGATGGCGAAGCTCAGGGACACGATGACAAGGTGAGGGGGTGGCTGTGGACGCGACTACGGCGGTGGCGCGAGCTCGAAGGCTTCGGCCATGGCGATGAACAGGCGAGGGAGAGAGCGAGGTGGCGAATGGAGGGGTCGGCTCGATCCAGATGGCTCCGCAGAGTCTATTCATGGCGTCGCGCTGGCGGGGGAGGCAGGCAGGCAGCTGCGGCGTGGCATGCTGCGGGTGCGCGCGCGTCGGGCACGCGCCCAGTCCTTCTGGCGCGAGCTAGAAAACGACTAACGTGGTGTGGTGGGCTGGGCTGGCTTGCTGGGCTGCCAGGTAAGTCTCTCTTTATCTTTTCTATTTTCTAATTTTCTTTTCTGTTTTGGTTTAGTTTAGGCACTAAATCATTTTAGAAAAAATTGAAACTTTTTGTGGGCACACACTAAATTAATCCAAAGGCCCTCTCCAAGTTTCAAATTATTTGGAGCTACTAAAATATATATAGCATTTAAATAGCTCCAATTCAAATACTATATGCGTTAATTCAAGGCCACAAATGCCATGGAAAAATGTGCATCATCTATGGATGAGGTTTTCACCTTTTCCCTAAATCATGAACATTTTTGAAGGGCATTTTGGGTTCATTGAAAATTATTTTAGTAGAACCTAGTTTGTTAATGCGGTGCTAGGGTTTATACAATCCCCATTTCAAATTTCATTCAAATTTAAACATGATGCAACACATGAAAGGCTAGCCTAGTGCATACCAGAACTAGGGATGTGACAACTCACCCCCACTCAAAAGAATCTCGTCCCGAGATTCAGGAGTCATCGGGAAGAGTGTAGGGTACTCAAGTCGGAGGCGATCTTCTCGCTCCCAGGTAGCCTCTCTTTCAGAATGATGAGACCAGTGAACCTTGAGAAACTTGATGTTTCGACGTCGAGTGCTACACTTCGCTTGATCAAGAATACGAACAGGGTACTCTCGATATGTGAGGTTATTGTGGAGATCGAGCGTCTCGTGGTCCACTCCGCGGATGGGATCCGAGAAGCAACGCCTGAGTTGAGAGACGTGGAAGACATCATGGACTCGAGAAAAATGTGGGGGTAGTTCCAACTGGTAGGCAACCTCTCCTCATTTAGCAAGAATGCGAAAAGGACCAATGTAACGAGGAGCCAATTTTCCCTTGATACCGAAGCGATGGGTACCCTTCAAATTAGGTAACCTGAAGGTAAGCCTTCTCGTCAACCTCATAAGTCACTTCCTTATGACGACGGTCATACTGGCTCTTCTAACGAGACTGGGCTGTCTTCAGATTCTCACGAATGATGTGAACCTGCCCCTCTGCCTCCTGAATCATATCCGGTCCAAATAATTGTCTTTCACTGGTTTCTGACCAGTTCAAAGGTGTTTAACATCTTCGCCCGTAAAGAATCTCGAAGGGGGCTTTCTGGAGGCTGGATTGGTAGCTGTTGTTATAAGCAAACTCAGCGAAAGGAAGACACTTCTCCCAATCCATACCAAAGGAGATAACACAAGCTCTAAGCATGTCTTCGAGAATTTGATTGACCCTTTCCACTTGACCACTTGACTAAGGGTGGAAAGCGGTGCTGAAGGAAAGATGGGTTCCCATAGCAGTCTGGAAATTCTCCCAAAATCGAGAGGTGAATAGACTTCCACGGCTGGAATTGATCTCTAGTGGAACACCATGAAGAGACACTATTCAAGAAATATATAAGTCAACTAACTGACTAGCAGTGATACTCTCTCGAACAGGAAGGAAGTGAGCCACTTTAGAAAGACGATCGATGACCACAAAGATAGCATTATTCCCTTTCTTGGTCCTGGGAAAGCCGATGATGAAGTCCATACCAACTTTGTCTCATTTCCACTCTGGAATAGCTAAAGGCTGAAGGGTGACAGCAGGCCTCTGCTGCTCTGCCTTAACGCAACGACAAATATCACAGTTAGGAATAAACTGGGCAGTTTCTCTCTTTATCCTACTCCACTAGAACCTCTGGCTTAGGTCCTGATACATCTTGGTACTGCCGGGATGTATCGTGAGAGGAGATTCATGAGCCTCCTTAAGGATCAACCGCCTCAAGTTTCGTACCTTGGGAACCACCAAGCGGTTCTCAAAGTAGACAACACCTCGATCATCTAGAGAGAAACATCCAGCAACTCCTTTGTTGATGTTCCTCTTGATGCGGGAAATTCCTGTATCAACCTTCTGGGCAGTTATGATCTGATCCTCAAGAGTAGGTTTCGCCACCAAAGTAGAAAGGAATCCTTGAGGAACAATGTGAAGGTTAAGCTTACGGAATTCCTCATGGAGAAGTGCTTAACCTTGTTGCTTCATGAGATTGTTGCAATAGGACTTACGACTCAACGCATCAGCCATGACATTGGCCTTGCCCGGGGTGTAAGTTATGCCTACGTCATAATCCATGATCAACTCTACCCAATGTTTCTACCTGAGTTTCAGATCTGTTTGGGTGAAGATATACTTGAGACTCTGGTGATCGGTGTAAATCTCGCAACGGTTACCAAGAAGGTAATGTCGTCATGTCTTAAGTGCATAGTCTACGGCTGCAAGCTCTAGATCATGTGTAGGATAATTATCCTCATGTGGATGCAACTGTCGAGATGCATAGGCAATCACATGGCGATCCTGCATAAGAATGCAACCTAGTCCCTGTCGCGAGGCGTCGCAATAGATAACAAAGTCCTTGGAGAAGTCCGGTGGCACAAGTATGGGAGCAGAAGTTAGGTGTCTTTTCAGTTCCTAAAAACTGTGCTCGCACCATGGGGACCACTCAAACTTTTTATCGTTCTTGAGGAGTTCAGTAAGAGGCCTGGCAACTTTGGAGAAGTTCTCAATGAAGCGGCGACAATTGCTCGCTAAACCAAGAAAACTCCTAACTTGCTTAACCGATTCAGGTGGAGTCCAATCAAGGACGGCCTGAACTCTCTCGGGGTTGACAGCAATGCCCTTACCAGAAATCACGTGGCCTAGATAGGTCACTTTTGGCAACCAAAATTCACACTTGGAGAACTTGGCATAAAGGCGGGGCTCTCTGAGTTTTTCTAACACAAGTCTAAGATGCTTAGCATGCTCTTCTTCGTTCTTCGAGTAAATAAGAATATCATCGAGGTAAACCACGACGAACTTATCTAAGTACTCCATGAAGATCGAGTTCATCAAGCGAGAGAATGTGGCTGGAGCATTGGTTAGACCGAAGGACATAACGGTGTACTCGTACTGGCCATAATGAGTGACAAAGGTCGTCTTAGGAATGTCCCCGTTTCTGATCTTGATTTGATGGTAGCCTAACCTCAAATACATCTTAGGAAAGACTGAGGATCCAGCGAGCTGATCATACAGGTCGTTGATCCTGGGGAGTGGATACTTGTTATTTATCGTGACCAAATTAACGGGACGATAATCTACAACCATCCGATCCGTTCCATCCTTCTTCTTGACGAAGAGGAGGGGGCAAGCCCAAGGAGAAGAACTAGGACGGATGAAACCCTTTTGCAAGGACTCATCAAGTTGTTTCTTAAGCTTAGCTAGCTCTAAGGGTGCCATCTTGTAAGGTCTCCTAGAAATTGGGGAGGTTCCTGGAATGAGATCTATGACAAACTCTACATCTCTGTCAGGTGGAATGCCTGGCAGTTCCTCTGGAAAGACATCCGAAAAGTTACAGACTACCAGGATATCTTCAAGGGCTGGTAGAGGACTGGCGTTAAGTGAATAGAGTTGACGCTTTGCAACCCTAGTAGAGATAGTGACTATCTTGCTAGATGGGTGTGTAAGCTGAACAGACCTAGTGGAACAATCAATCTTGGCATGATGAGCTGACATCCAGTCCATACCCAAGATGATGTTAATGTCTGAAGACTTGAGAGCTATCAAAGATGCAAGGAATACAAGTCTATCAACAAGGATTTCATTGCCATAGCTTATTCTAGTGGTTTGCCATCTAGACCTGGAGTTTGAATTTCTAGTGGAGTTGGCATATCACAAAATGACTTGTCGTGTAAATGAGCATAGCCTTCGGAGATGAAGGAGTGAGATGCTCCAGTATCGAACATAACCGATGCCGGATGACAATTGACAAGGAGCGTACCAAGAACGACGTCAGGATCATCTTGAGCTTCTTCAGCTGGGATGTGATGCACACGTCCACGTTCAGTGGTAGCTGGCTGGGCACGTATCATCTTGGCTGATGGCTTACAATGACCAATAGACTTCCCAGGCTGGGGTGGAGCAATGCTGGTCTGAGAGCAATCATGAGCAATGTGGTCTGGCTCTCCACATTTATAGCAAATCGCGGAAGTAGGACATGGACCCGCATTAGCAGGCGGTCCACCGATAGGCCTGGGTGGAACATACTACTAAACTGGGTGAGGCGCCACATAAGATGGCCTCGGTGCATATCCGGGTGGAAGAGCTGTGTTCGGAACCCATATCCGGTGCTTCTAATAACCAGAGCCGGAGGTAGAACCCAAGTCACGGGTGTGCTTACGAGACTCCTCATAGGTGTGCTGAGCTGTCTCTGCATTAATGGCCTTGTTCACAAGGGCCTGAAAGGTGGCACAGTCATGCAAGTGAAGCTCACGGCGCAACTTAGGGTGGAGACCCTTCTGGAACCTAATCTGCTTTTTGGCGTCCGTGGACACCTCCTCTGTGGCATAGCGGGCAAAGTTCTCAAACTCTCTACTGTAAGCATCAACAACCATCTTACCCTGGGTAAGGTTACAAAACTCTTCCCTCTTGTGGTCTATGAGAACCTGAGGGATGTGGTGCTCACGAAAGGCCTCAGTGAAATCTCTCCAAGAAGTGATCTGGCCAGCTAGAAGCATAGCCTCATAGTTCTCCCACCACAGACTGGCAGGACCCTCAAGATGGTATGCAACATAGGTGACCTTGTCACCTTCAGCCACGTTAGCGGAATGTAGCTTACATGTGATCCTACGGAGCCAATCATCAGCACGAGTGGCTCAATGGAGTGATGGAAGGTGGGTGGGTGCAAGCTGATGAAGTCATGGATGGTCACTGACTCACTGGGTTGATGTGCGGTGTTCTGCTCAATACGTGCCAACAAGCGGTTAGTCTCACGCTTGTTCCTCTCAACCTCTAACATGACTTCTGCTAGAGAAGGCAGTTCGGGAGGATCCTCAGCAGCTCTGCTACTGCTAGCCTGGCCCTGACCATGGCCAACAGCGTCTCGAGTGGCCTGCGACATCCTGGAGAACAAAACAAGGATGGAATCAGCATCAACTAAATTGTGCAGAATGCATCGTGAAGGCATTAGGATCTCTCTAATTCCTAGGACAATTTGGGCAACATAACGGCAGTCAAATGCTCAAAATATGAGACATCCTGCAAGATGGGGTAGTAAAACTACTCAACATCATCACTCAAGGTTCTGTGATAGTACTAGACAAACTACACAGGAAGTACTCGAAAACTGGAATGCGACTCTAATCGACCATTCCTATAAGTCTACGGAATAGTAACTCGTGATCCTGATAGATAGATGAGAGCCAAGTTTCTTAACCCCGTAGAAAAGAAGAGGGTCACTCAGAATCAGAGGGACACAAGATAAGGAGTAAAAAGAGCCTTATGTTCCCTTCCACAATCAATTCCCCTATATAACTAAAGCATTTCTAGACTCGACTTCGACCAGTTTGGCATGGTAATCCTACAGTCAGTCAGGATCTGATACCAAAGCTGCCGGGACCCTGATTCTAGGTAACACGAATCTAGCATGTAACACATCATATCACTTTGCGGCCTCACGCACGGTAACCCACGGCTGCCACCTTTACCTTGGCCGGGACCGTTTGCGTCTTTTGGCTCACGTATATGATTATGTCACTAGCATCCATATGACAAAGAACCCGGGTCAACATGACTAGTTGTAAACCGAGGTGGCACAAACGTACAGGGACAGACATAGGTAACCCAGCAATGCACGTGTCGGTCAGCAGCGAGTGTAAGCAAGTCGTAGCAAAGACACAAGGACTATAGTAAACACAGCGTGACATTTCCCCGTAGGGACAGACACAGGAGCAAAGAAGGATACATGTCGGTCAATCCATCTGTTCCGGAGCAGTAGCAAGCTACCAGGGCTCAATGGAAGCACTAGGAGGCATTTCCCTGTAAGGAAGGCTACCAAAGGCAAACAACTAGGTGTCAAATCCCACACATACCAATGCATTCCAAACATACACACAATATGCACGATATGTGTAGATACGACATGGCATCACAACATAACTCTATGACTCAAAGTATAGATAAGGCTTGAAAGAGCCATACATAGCATGATATTACCAACATGGGTCTCATGACCCAACATACAAAGTCATACAAGCAACGGAATCATAAACCTGTCTGAGTACAGACAGCTGAAAAGTGTAAGTGCATCAAGGGCCCCCTAAGTGGTTTTGGAGTATTGAAGACAAATAGGTTAAGGGACTAATATGTTTGTGAGTGTACACAGGTGAAATAGTCCCTGAAGACTTGGTTTAACCCACGGAAGTTGGCCCCTAAAAATGTATTTCTTCAAGTGAAGAATTTGGTGTGGTCTATGAAGAATTTGATGTGAAGACTTTGAAGCTTGAAGACTTTGTTTTCATAGTTTCTTTTCTTCTTATTTTAAGTCATAGGAAAAACCGTACTATTAAAGGGGGTCTAGGTGATATACATTTCACATTTCCAAAGCGATGCTCAAACCTATACACACAACCACCGCTTCGAGTGAAGCCTTTGGAAATCTCCGGAACAGCTGATGAATTTGCTAGTGACAGTGACGTAGTTCATCTGGTCGCTGATGAATTTGGTCAGGCTGAGGAGTTAGGAGTTTGCTAGTGTGATCTGCCTACCATGAGGAAATTGAGCGCCCCGACAAAATTGAGAGTTCAATTTTCCAACTGTTGCTGCACCATGTGCCAGCTGTCGAGTGGATCTTATCCTGACAACGGTCATGTCTGAGAATGGCATTTATGACATTTCATCTCAGGTTGCCCCTGGCTATAAATAGCCGCCCCCACAACCACTTGATGGTTGGCTACTCTAGAGAGAACTTGACACTTGTCATTTGAGAGAAACCCTTCCTCTGACGACTTTGTGAGAACCCAAGTGAGGAAAAACCCAACCAGGGCCAAACTGATTGAGCATCACTGAAGAAGTTGATCTGTGTGATCCGATGCTTATTACCTTTGGAGACTGTCATTCTTCTAGATGGTTAGGTGTCATGTTCTGAGCACCAAAGAGTAATTGTGGCGTGCCGGTGAACAAGTCTGTGAAGGTTTTGGAAGTCTACCTTGAAGACTTACCATGAGTGATTGGGCGAGGACTAAGTGACCTTAGCTCAAGAGGAATACGGTGAGGACTAAGTGTCCTTTGAGGTAAAACTCAGCCGCCTCAACCAGACATACAGTTGATACAGCAACTGGAACTGGTCTACCAAATCGTTGTGTCTTCATCCAGCCTACCTAGTTTCAAATTCCTCACCCTTTACCTTTATGCAATTTCGCTGCTGAAGAACTTGTCTCTTACCTTTCTGATGAATTTGAACTAAAGTATTTCATCATGTTATGTTTCATTTCCTCAGTTCATCTTCCTCATGCTTGTATGCTGGTATGATTACAAGTTCTTCACTTGTATGTATCCCGTATGCATGCTTTCTGTATCTGTGTTGATTTAGTTTCGCTTCTGTTTCTATTTCTTCACTCTGATTTTCATCGAAATCTTCGGAGTTTAATGAATTTCTAAAAATCTCTCATTCACCCCCCTCTGGGAGTTATCATGCGATTTCAATTGGTATCAGAGTAACGTACTCCCTTGTTCTGTGTGATTTTGGTTTAACCACCTGGAGTTTTAATTATGTCGACCGCATGAATGATCAAGGTATCCGTTGCGTGCCCTATCTTCAATGGCACGGATTATCCCTACTAGAAGAACAAGATGCGCATACATCTCGACGCAATTGACAACGATCTCTGGTTCGTCGTTGAGAATGGAGTGCCTACCGTGGCTCCAAGCATCAACGCCACTGACATGAAGAGATTCAAGCAACTCGACTCTCAAGCGAAGAATATCATATGCGGACATCTGAACAAAGGACAGTATGGTAGAGTGAGTGCTTTGGAAACTTTGAAGCTTATCTGGGATAGGCTTTCCAAGGTCAACGAGGGGGGTTTCCACTCAACGTGACTCCCGAGTTGACGTTCTTCACAATCTCTTCAATCTCTTCAAGAGGCTCGACAATGAGAATGTGCAGCAAACCTTCGACAGCCTTACCGATATCTCCAATGAGCTTCAGGCTCTTGGTGCTGCTGACATCACCGATCATGAGGTGGTGAAGAAATTGCTGAGGTCCCTGGACAGTTCCTTTGACACCTTGTGATGTAGGGCAAAACCCTAGGTGGCTCGATGTTCACGAATTGAAGGTGGATTCGAGAAGAAACACGAGGGGAAAACGTGGGAAATCACAAGGGGAAAACACTCTATTGGACAAGATTCACACCAAGTACTCCTCAAATCACAAGCAATACATGGGATGCATCAAGATCCAAGAACAACAAGGGAAATAAAGATACAAGGGTAGTTCATCCAAATCTCTAGGAGAGATGAGTCTTGAATTCCATGGAGGAATCTTCCCATGAAGGGGTCTTGTACTCACATGCAGTCTTCTCTCTCAAGAGAAATCCCACAAGGGGAGATACATGAGCTAAGCTCTAATGACTAGACCTATTCTTAGCTATCCCCAAATGGAGGAGGAAGGAGAGTATATATAGGTCCAAGGCATGAAGGGGTAAGGAGGGGCGAAATGGGAAATACTTGGGCAAGCCCAACAGTTGCACATAGGCAGCCCCATGTGCATGGGGTAAGTGGAGCCCGTGCGCACGGGGTATCCGGTGACCTGACAACTTAGCTCGTGCACACGGGCTTTACCGTGGGCACGGGGTTCCCGTGGGCACCGGGTCCTGGGCCCGTGCGCACGGGGTACATCCAGCAGAGTCCAGTAGCTCTCTGGAGGGGTCGTGCGCACGGGGTCAGGAGGGCCCATGCGCACGGGGTCGCCTGGGCACGTCTTCTTCCTTCGTGCTATTGGCTCCCGGCTTCCTCGAGACCTTCCCGTCGGTGTTGGTGGAACTCGGCCTTCTTCTTGACGGTTCCTTCTCCGCTTCCAAGCTTCCCTCTTGTATGATGTAGTCGTTCTCTTCCACATGAACTCGTCCTCGCTATGTGTGAAGCTCTGATAGCACCTATGCATGCACACGGAAGGGGTGTCAAGTAGTATACCATCCTCGAAGGGGTCATGTGAACACGTGTAAAGGAGATGATTCACCTTTATGTATGTAATGTAGATGTTGCACGTGTCACTTGCCAAACGGACTCTTGACATGGTGATGTCCGTAGGATTCTCCGCATCATCCCCTCCCCCTTGGGAAAGATCCGTCCTCGGATCGAAAACCAAATCACCATGGGAAAGAGATGGCGTCACCGTGTATAAGTGGACGATCACCAAGCATTCATCATCTTGAAGCTCGTAATGGGCACTCTCCAATGTCGCACCAATTTGTGATTCCTTCAAAAGGAGCAAGGACAACAAACACTTGGAAAAACAAATGTGGTTAGCGTTAGTGCAAAACCAAGCATTCAAGTGGTGATTCACCCACAAGTGTCGTCATCATGCATATCATAAGGTATGACAATGAAGTGTGGCTTGTCGTGTAAGCATATCAATTGAGCACAATCAAGGGCATCATGCATAAAGTGCTCAACAAAAGGTCTATGGTAGGCATAGGAATCAGTCACAATACCAAATATAATGAGATGTCTAAACACGTGGGGCAATCCAAGGTGCAAGACAATCCAAGTATAACGTGCATAGGGTGTAATGATGATATTGTGGCACTCAACACAATGGAAAGAGCAATTGTTCACCATGTGTGAGGCAATCAAGTCAAGCATGTAGCAATCAATGGGGCATGGCATATGTGAAGAAATGACATTGTCGCAACCAAACATATGATAGGAGCAAATAATCCACATGTTGGATGCAACACACAAGGCATATATATCATGAGTCATGGAAAGGTGCCCATCAAAAGTGAATGCAATATCGCTAACATGTGTGCAAATAAGTGGTCGAAGATGACCGATAAGTGCCATGGTACAAGCAACACATGAAGTATGATACACAATATCCATGCTCAAGAAGAATGTCACCTCAAAAGTGTGCTCTTGTGTGTACTTCACAATGCCGAAGTGGTAGTAAATGCGGTGTAGAAGCGCGTTGGTCGAAAATGGCTCGCTCTCAAGAGCTCGAATGGTCAACTCATGTGAAGTGGAAGTTGACACGGAGTCGAACGATCCTACACATGCACACAACAAAGCAAACAATGTGTGTGCATTGTAGATAAACACATCATCCATCATGATGGTTCTCTTCGCTTGCACATAACCATTAGAAGCAAAAGTGTATGAATGATATGATGCAACAATGGCAATATTCATGGCACTAGGTATATGGTGCAAAGAAGGAAGACAAGCATGCTTCACATGAAAGATGGCAAAAGCTCCAAAAAAAAGGGAGAAAGCTATGGGGGCAATCTCATTAGCAAGACTAAAATCATGGTTGCACACAAGACATGGCAAATCTAGCATGAGAGAGGCAACATATGGAGCAATGCGACAATTTGCAATAGCAATCATGTGAAAAGCATGGAAATGGGTGCCATCAACCGCATGAAACGAGCAAGTATGAATCATCGGTGATTGTCAATGACAAGGAGACCGCCAGCGCTGACCAAGTTCTTCGAGGTTCCTCAGCGTGCAATTTTCTCACACAAAGACATAAATTGTTCAAGGAAAGTTGCAAATACAACAAAGAAATTATTTCAAAGTTTTTCAACTTAGCTTTTTTCTTTGTCGTGCTTCTCGTTACAAAATGATTACTTGAACGTCATTTGGTGGTATCCACACCATCATCCCCCCCCCCGAGAAACTTGCATGCGAGGGAACCTTCTGTCCTTTTGAGGAAAAGAAAGAAGATAAAGAAATGGATGGATGCCTTGACGGCTCATTAATCATTTCATACAAGGCAAAGTATAACACAACATCCCACGTAATCATATATAAGGAAAATGTATTTAACAAAGAGTTGTGAAACACTTAGCTTTATTTCATTTATGCACAGGATCTGCGCCTGGTTTTGTACATAGGGTTACATGTCTGCCGACAAGGCTTGTACAAAAGGTGTTGCCGGGAGTCCCGGTAACTGCGCCTTATGGATAGAACTTTCGAAGATGCTCAATGTTCCATGAGTTTTGCACTGGGATGCCATCTTCGGTCTCCAGACGGACTGCGCCAAGTCTGGTGACTCGCACTACCCGATAAGGGCCTTCCCACTTTGGCGTCAACTTGTTGGATCCCTTGGCGGACTAAACGCGCCGAAGAGCAAGGTCGCCTTCCTCAAGGCTTCAAACGTGTACTTTGCGGCTATGATAGCGGCGCAAAGCTTGCTGGTAGTGTGCAGCTTGCACAGCAGCTCGAAGACGATCTTCCTCAAGGAGCGTGGCATAATCTTGCCGCAGCTGCTCTTGCTGTGCTTCATCGTAAGCAAGCACTCGAGGTGACCCGTATGTGAGTTCCGTGGGGAGCACCGCCTCTGCACCATAGACTAGGGAGAAGGGTGTTTGACCAGTAGCTCGATTTGGTGTCGTCCTCAGTGACCAAAGAACTGCCGGCAAGTCATCAATCCAGCGCCTTTTGCACTTGTGCAGCTTGTCAAAAGTTCTCGTCTTGAGGCCTCACAGCACTTCAGCGTTTGCCCTTTCTGCTTGGCCATTGCTTCTCGGATGAGCAACTGACGCAAAGCATATCTTGCTTCCAAAATCTTGGATGTACAGCATGAAGGCGTGGCTCATGAACTGTGTGCCGTTGTCTGTGATTACTCTGTTAGGGACACCAAAACGGCAAACTAGTCCTTTAAAGAACTTGACGGCTGATTGTGCTGTCACTTTCCTCACTGGCTCTACCTCTGGCCACTTTGTGAACTTGTCGATTGCAACATACAAGAACTCAAAGCCCCTGGTAGCACGGGGAAAGGGGCCCAAGATGTCGAGCCCCCAGACCGAGAAGGGCCAGGAGAGTGGAATCGTTTGAAGGGCTTGTGCTGGCTGATGGATGTTATTTGAATGAAACTGGCATGCTTCACACTTGGTTACTAGCTCAGTTGCATCCTGGAGAGCAGTGGGCCAATAGAAACCTTGCCGGAAAGCTTTGCCGACAAGAGCTCTTGATCCTATGTGAGAGCCACATATGCCTCCATGTATCTCTGCCAACAGCTTCAGTCCGTCTTCACGGTAAATGCACCTCAATTTCACCTCGTTTGGCCTTTTTCTGTGCAGAATGCTGTCAACAAACTGATACATACTTGACTGTCGGGCTACTTTTTCAGCTTCTTCTTGATCATCGGGAAGTTCCCCTGTTTGAAGGAAGCGGACGATTTGTTGTGCCCATGCCGGAGCCTGTGGCTCAACGACAAGGACTAAAGGCATTTCTTCGGCTGCGGGAGCGTTTTTCTCGACAGCAAGAACCTGAGGTTCTGCTCAAGGCTGCTGCTCACCGGCAGACGCGTTGTTACCGGCAACTTCCTTCCTGGCGGCTTCTGGAAGCTCTGCCGGGAAGTACTTACCGGTATTCAACTTTCTTCTTTTGTTCGCCTGCATTGATGGTGTGACAAATGGTTGAGTCAAATGGAGCACAAAAGTTCCTGGTTCCACAGGTAGCTTTTGGGCGGCACACTTTGACAGGTGATCAGCAATGCTGTTTTCCGCACGAGGAATGTGCTCTGTTTGCAATCCGTCAAAGTGTTCTTCCAATTTCCTCACTTCTTCTACATAAGCCTCCATCAATGGGCTCTGATAATCTTTGTTAACTTGCTTGACAACGAGCTGCGAGTCTCCACGGACGATCAAGTTTTTGATTCCAAGGTCTATCGCGATCCTGAGACAGGCAAGGAGCCCTTCGTACTCAGCGGTGTTGTTTGTAGCTTTCTCCCTGGGAAAGTGCATTTGTACCACATACTTGAGGTGCTCTCCGGTGGGTGCGACAAGCAACACTCCGGCACCGGCGCCCTGGAGCGAGAATGCACCGTCAAAGTACATGATCCACTCTTTAGGTGTTTCTTTGCTGGGGAGAACTGTTTCATGAATTTCTTCGTCGGGTGTTGGTGTCCATTCGGCAATGAACTCCGCCAAGGCTCTGCTCTGAATGGTTGAAGTACTTTCAAACTTAAGTGCAAAACTTGACAGCTCCAATGACCACTCCACTAACCTGTCGGTTGCATCCAGATTCCTCAAGATACGCTGCAACAGAAAGCGAGTGACGACAGTGATCTCATGTGCTTGGAAGTAATGGCACAACTTTCTCGAGGCCGTGAGAAGGCCGAAAAGTAGCTTCTGCACACGAGAGTATCTTGACCTAGCCCCCTGTAAAAGGGAACTAACAAAATAAACTGGTCGCTACACCATTTTCTTCTTTGGCACTACTTGTTGGTTTGTTGTATCTGCTTGCGCTGATTCTGACTTGTCGGCACCAGACTCTGTCGGAGAAGATTCCGGTTCGTTGCCTGACGGGCTTGCTACTGCTGCTTCGTCATTGTCTGCTTCTCTTTCCACCACTAATGCAGCACTCACCACTTGGTTCGTTGCCGCCAAGTATAGCAGGAATGGCTCTTGCGGCTTAGGCGCAACCAGTGTTGGCGGAGAGGAGAGGTATTTCTTCAAATCTTGCAGCGCAGCCTCCGCTTCCATTGTCCATTTCATAGGACCTGCCTTTTTCAAGATTTTGAAAAACGGCAAGGCGCGCTCAGCAGATTTGGAGATGAACCTGCTTAAAGCAGCAATGCAGCCAGCAAGACGTCGCACATCCTTGACGTGCTTTGGTGCTTCAATTTGCTCAATGGCTTTGATCTTGTCGGGATTAGCTTCAATTCCACGTTGAGATACAAAGAACCCGAGAAGCTTGCCGGATGGAACGCCAAACACACACTTCTTGGGGTTGAGCTTCAAATTTATTCTGCGCAAGTTTGCAAATGTTTCTTCTACATCTTGAATGAGGGTTGATTTGTCCTTGATTTTGACCACTATATCATCCATATATGCTTCCACATTCCTGTGCAGCTGAGGCTCAAAACCAATCTGGACTGCTCTTGCAAATGTCGAACCAGCACTTTTTAGTCCGAAAGGCATACGCACGAAGCAGTATGTGCCACATGGAGTAATAAATGCGGTCTTCTCCTCATCCTCCTTGACCATGAAGATCTGATGGTAACCAGAATATGCATCAAGAAAGGAGAGTAAATCATAGCCGGTAGTAGAGTCAACAATTTGATCAATATGCGGCAAAGGGAAAGGATCCTTTGGACATGCTTTGTTGATATCTGTGTAGTCAATACAAAGTCTCCACTTTCCATTTGCTTTTCGCACTACAACTGGATTTGCCAACCATGTTGGATGTAGTACACCTCTAACTAAACTAGCTGCTTCTAACTTCTTTATTCTTCAGCGATAAACTGTTGCCATTCCAAAGCTTGCTTCCTAACCTTCTGCTTGACAGGCCGAGCATGGGGACAGACGGGAAGGTGGTGCTCAATTACCTCCCTGGGAACAATGGGGATGTCAGATGGTTGCCATGCAAACACATCGACATTCGCCCACAGGAAGGCAATGAGTGCGCTTTCCTATTTGCTGTCAAGAGCGGAACTGACGGTGAAAGTACCGCCAGTGCCGTCCTTCTTTTCCGGGACCTTCTTGGTTGCTGGTGGAGCCGAAGAAGGAGGAGGTTTTCAAGGCCCAAAGAAGAAAGCATGTATTCTTCGAAAAGCGTCTAGCGAAGAGGCAGTGCGACCTTCTTCGTAAGGGGCTGGCCCTTCCGTGAAGAAGACGACCACCAAGACTGGCCACCAAGAAGAGGTGCGTCGGCAACAAACTCGGTGTCCTCGAGCTCAGCGTCCATCTTCCTGGCAAGAGGTTGCTAGCGAAGTTGAGTCTTCTCAACCGGCAAGTTCAGCCCCTCCGGCACTAAAAAGGGCCAGGGAATCGCCTCCGCCGGTGAGATATGACCTCTCCATTCTCAGCGAGTCCGAAGACGAGGAGTAAGTATAATTGTTCATCTTCATCAAATCTTGATCTTTGTCTTGACTGTCATTTGATTTGACTTCCTTTGTCTTTGTATGGATACAGAACTGCTCGTACACAGAGCGAAGTGAATGAGAGGTGCAACAGAGCACGAACCCACAGCAAGCGCTGGGCAGGGGACCACATCTACCGATACCATCATCGTCAGCCCCCGGCTCAGCCCCCTGCGTGAAGTTGTGGTGCAATTCCCGCTCACAGGCGCCGGCACTGAAGTTCCTCTTCTTGAGCCCAACAAAGAGATAGGAGGAGGCCGCCAAGAGGAAGAGCGCCAAGAGGCAAATCCTGCCGTGGTTCCTCCATCAACCATCTTCTCGGAGAGCGCTTCTCCGACAAGGGCCTCCGCTGATGAGCCCGCCTGCACCGAAATCATCCCAGCAAGCGTGGTTGCCGGAGACCGTGCGGCGGCAACCGAATTTGCCGGGGAAGGAAATACCCTTCCTCAACGAACGCCAACAGGTAATCCACTTGTCCTTAAGCACTTGTCCAGAATTTTTGTTTTCTTGAACTTGACTTGTAAACTGAATCACTTTCTGCTCTTGCTTCCGCTCCATCTTGTAGATCCAACTTCTCCTGAAGAGGGAGAAACCCTTGCAGACGTGGCAGAAATTGCTAAGAGCGCTGCCGACGAGGCCGTCAAGATCTTTGCTGTAGAAGTCGCCAAGTCTGCTGCTGAGGAAGTAAGGGAAGTCACCGGAGAGCTAGGGAAGTCTCCTTGCAACACGTCTGCCCCCGTCCAAGCAAGCACATAAATGGTGGTGGTTGTCGCTGAAAAGCCAGACCCTGCTGTTCAACCAACTATGCCAACCACCCAAGCTTTAACGGATGTCTTGACGCTCACTGCTCCCCAGCAAGGATCTGAAGCCCCCAGTTCATCAAGCACTGGAGAGCCAAACTTGGACGAAGAAATTGCTCGGATCCTCGCCTCCATCCCCCAAAGTACTCTCAAAACTGATAATGCTACCGATAGCACAGCAGATCTCGCCTTCTTAGAAACCATGGCCGCTGGTCTTAGGGATGTGCAAGAATGCTATGGTAAGCGATGGGACAAGCTTCAAGCAGAACATATAGCTCTGGGGGTGAAACTGAAGAAGAAGGCGGAGGACATCCGCAGTTGGTACAACAGTCAATCTCACAATCTGAGGAGGCAAGAGGAGAAGCTTGCCGCCGCCTAGGAGAAGGCAACAACTTTGGACAGCAAGCTGGCAGAGCGTGAGGCGCAACTCAATGCCCGCGAAAAGAATCTTGCCGCACAAGAAGAGGCCCTTGCCGCCAAGCTTTGCGGCAAGGATGAAGAGATTGGAAAACTCCTTGAGCAAAGGACCCAAGAGCTGGAGAAGAATCATAAAGAGTCTATCGAAACCCAAGCTGGAGAAAATGCCGCCAAGCTCAAGGAAGCTAACGATAATGCTGCTGCTGCTGCCACTGCCAAGGCAGATTTAGAGACCCAGGTGAACAAGCTGAAGGAAGATCTTGCCACCAACAGTAAAGAGATCGAGGTCCTCAAAGGTGAAGCGCAGAAGGCAGCTCATACCCTAGGGGAGCTACAGACGCAGCTAGCATCTAAGAATCAGGATCTCAATACAACTGGCAAGGCAATGGAGGATCTGAATTCCAAGCTTATCACCCTGGAGAAGGATCTTGAGGCCGCCAAAGAGAGGGTGGTGATCTTGCTGAGAAGCTTGATGCAGAAGAGACTTCCCGGGAAGACGCCGAGAACAAATTCACGGAGCTGCGCGAGAGGTGCTCTCCCTTTGGACAAATAGGCTTGTTGACATAGCCGAGCGCATAACTTCCCAACTTGCTGTCATGGACATGAGGAGCTGGAGCTTCACTGTCAATGACAAGGAGACCGCCAGCGCCAGATTGACCAAGTTCTTCAAAGGCCTCATTGATGCTTTGAAGACTTATCATGAGGACAGGTCAGCTTCCTTTCCTGATGAATCCCGCAAATTGGTCGCGACGTCGTTTACAAGGTGCTCATCAAGATCGCCTACCGGAATCCTGACGTCGATCTCTCCGGAGTATTCAGGCGCCTTCCGGAGAACACTGACATCACGGCCATCGACAAGATTGTCGCTCCATTGACCTCATGCGCCCACTGCGGCATCGTAACATGGATTCCCCGGGCCAAGACCAAGGGCCAGTATCTTACCGGGCAGCTGCACCTGAAGTGGGAAGAATGGAGGGCTGAATGGTGCTAGATTCAAGAAAAGGACTTCCCCAACTTCTGCTTGCCGCGCACGGAAAAGATCGACCGCGACAAGAATTGGAGTGATCTTGGCGCCAGCGACAAGAAACTTGGGCCGGCACTGAACCGAATTGCCCGCCTCCAGTCTGCCGGATTGACCATTGAGATGGTGGGAGCTGACTTCCTCCGGCGATGCATCGCGCCACTGCAGAAGAGGCAAAGGCACACCTGGGAGTACAAGAACGCCGGGGACATCATGAGAATATATCCAGGGCTGGCCAATAACTTGACGGTAATGCAGCATATCAGCCTCTGCCATTAGCTCTTCAGGGTTTCCGGCAAGTTTCGCTTGCCAGACAGGATTGTGCCGATGCACATCAATTCCACCAAAGATTCCATCTTGGCGATGATGCCGGCATGCACTGCTCAAGGAGTCGAAGCCGAATGGGAGCTGCCTTCACTTGAGGTTGAAATGGCTTGGGCTTCCAATCTGGCGGAGAGGCCTACCCGAGAAGAGAAGGACCTCATCCAAGCCACCCAAGATGAGGAGTTGGCGTATATCGCCTACAGAGCCGAAGAAGCCCTGAAGACCGACAAGGCCAGCGGTTCCATCCGGACCGGCACAAGTCAAGACCCAGCTGCCGTGGTATCTAAAGATACCGCCTCAGGATGCACACTGCGACCATCGCAAGGTGGGCGCGACGCGAATCCGAACGGCGCTAGCGGTTCCGGACGACGACGTCTGCATGGCAAGACGCCTGTTGATCAGCCACAAGTTCTTCAGGCACCACCTCCACCGCGTCAGGCCACTGCTGGGCATGAGCCACGGCAGCAAGATCGTGGTGGCGCTCCTGCTGGTTCTGCCAGGAGTCGAGCGACATCTCGTTCTTCACTCCCAGCCAAGCCAGCTACGGCGGCAGAGGCAATGGAGCGAGCACAGATGCTACTGAACTTCCCTCTAGCTGCTGACAAAATGGATGAGTGGAGAGCCACCATCCAGAGCCTTATTGGGTTCGCCGAAGCCAACGGTTCACAGCAGGCGGGACCTTCACGACGTCCAGCGACGACACCAACTGATGGTCGTGCCAGAGGAGCGGCGCAAACGGTGCAGTCACCCCCACAGCAACAACACCGGCAGCCACAACAAACTCACCGGTCTGTTCAGCCTGACGAGATGTTGATGGCTTCTTCGGATCCGCGAGCGCGGCAAGATCAGCGTCGAGTGCTGCAGGATAGGCGGGCAGAAGATGTTCGGACCACCATTGAATGGCGCCAGGAGGCGCGCCGTCAATCCGACGTGCGCAACGGTCCAGTCGTTGATGAGCCTGCACCCGGGGTTGGCGGGTACCTACCTTACGAGGTTGATTGCCAACCTTCACTCGTGAGCTGCGGCAAGTCCGCTGGGCGTCAACCCGAGCCTTCAAGCCAGAGTTGCCAAAGATGTCATGTGTACGACCATCTATGGGGCCATCTAGCCCCTTTGCAGTTCGGCTAAGGGAATGCGCAAGCACAAAGAGCAGAATCAACAACAAACGCAAAGGATTTTACCCAGGTTCGAGCCACCGTGAGGTGTAAAACCCTACTCCTGCTTTGTGTATTGGATGTGTTCGAGCTCAAGTACAAGGTGCGCTTCTTGCCGGCAAGGTGTGGGAAGAGCAGCTACACATGCAGAATGAGCTAAGTGTCGACCTTTGTAAAGATTGCCCTGGCCCTCCTTTTATAGCTCAAGGGGTAACCACAGTGGCAAAACAGTCATTACATGTTGATTAGATTGCAAACAGTGCTATCATACCTAACTCTGCCGGATTAGGACAAATGCGTTTATTGCGCCGTTAGGTGTTGTGTGGAGGAGGAGCCCCGGCAAGGTTCCTGCACCACTCGCCCAGCTACCTCCTATTATCTTGACATGCCTTCTGGACATGTGTCATTAAAGCTAATTCTCCTTCCAGCAGGTTGACACGTGCCCCGACAAGTCTCACCAAACCACCTGTGCGCTCGACACCTCACCGATTAGCGACTAGCTGCTCGATGAGGTGGAGCGCAGACGAGCCAGCGAGGGCTTGCCGGCACGGAGCTTGCCGGGCCTTCACCTTGCCGGCTCGAGCCTTGCCGGCAAGTACCATCTTCATCCCTAGCATCAGCGAGGGGTTTCTTGATGTCTTGTCTTGATCTTCTTCCTAGTGTCTTTGTAACTAGGTCTCGAATCTTGATCTTGGCGTTGGTTATCTCCGGCAAGCCCCGGCCATTAGGAGAGCTGCTACTGCCTGTGCATAGGTCAGGGTATAGAATACCCATGTTCTATACACCGACAGTGATGCAACGTAGACAAGCATAGCAATCATGGCATACAAAGTATTAGCGTGAAGACGCAACATACTAGAGGAAATCATGGCAAGCATGTCATGTGAGCAAATAGTAGATATAGGCAATGCACATGACATATCGCAAGCATGAAAAGAAAGCATGGCCACGGAATCATCATAGGCACGGATCGCAAATGGAACATGGCAATAACAAACAATATCTCCACCAAGCTTGCAAATACACATACAAGTACTAGAATCATGGAGCATGTGAAATGCAAAGCATGGGTCATGAATGCATGGAAAAGGCATAGAAATGAGCATATCATGCAAAGTGAACATGGCAATATGGGCACATGATATATACTAGACAACAACTGATAACCATATGAGGGCCATGTAGAAGAGATGCGCGAAGTCATTACGCGATGAGGGTGGGTGGAGGGCAAGCACTCCATGGTGGCGCATGTCTTCATTGCTCTCTAGAGCTCGTTTCGTCAACTCGTGTGCTTGCGAGATTGACACGGAATCATGTGTACCTAGACAAGAAAGACACAAACGAAACAAAGTGTGCGCGTGGTAAATGTACACATCATCCATCATGATGTGTATGTGCACGTGAGAGTTAGCACAAGATAAATAACGTTCAAAGAAATTTGAGGCATGGTAGAGAAACATGTCATCCATCATGAAAGAATAGTTGTTATGTATAACACGATGGGGACACAAATTGAGCATGCAAGCATATGGCACAACAATAGCATTTTTATTCATGGGTACCATATTGTGCACACAATTATTGGGATCATGGAATTCATAGGATGGATCAAAATCTCCTAACATGTATGAGTAAACTATGGGAGTCTCCTCATGAGCAATAGCGGAAGCATAATATGGAGAAATTTGACAAAATGGCAAACAATGCATGTCCGAAGCTAGTTGGTCATGGCATGTCATGAAATGATGCAAAGGGAGCATATCAATATCATCACAAGAAAAGCAAATGCCAATAACCATGGGCTTGTCATCTATGCCATATGTGCAAATTGGGTTTATTTTAATGGCATATGCATAGTCACTACGATGAGATTGTAAATATGACATATGGGTGATCTCATGTATAGCATATGACAAGTCAAGAGGGGTTGCAAACATGATGTGACCAAGAGAATTAGCACAAGAAATCCTATTGATGAGGACACTAGTGATGTTGCTGCACATGACAAGTCCAATGAAATCAGAATTGGACCAATAATAAGAGCACGTGCAAAACTATTAGAACAACAGGTGAATTCACTCTTAGTTGAATTTGACATTTGTGTTAATGAGAATTTTATACTGCCTAAGTCTTTGCATGTTTGTATGATCAGATTTGAAGAGAAGACAAGCTTGGCACGTGAAGATGAAGAATTGCAGCAAGAAGAAGGCCTACCGATGTCTAATATCAGCAAGTGCACGAGGGAGGAGAGGGAGGCAGGTGCAAAACATAAAAGGAAGGAAAATCAGAACCAGACTCGGATTGACTGCCAGGAGGCCCGAAATTGATATACGTGCAGAATCCGTGTCCGTGCTCCAAATAAAGCGTGCAAATACAATTTGGAAAGCTTGAGTCATGTGCTTTCCAAACTGTATACCCACAGCCTACGATTCTCGGTGACCGAGTCGCAGTCATCAAAACAATATGGCGGTTGTTTCTGCCAGTTTTCCAGATAGAGTCATTTAAGTTAGGAAAGTGAGAGATATAGTTGATTTCGACCCCAACACTAGGTTGGACGTCCAGGGGTCTTTATATACCTTTGTAAGTCATGGATTTAAGGGTTAGACCATGTTTTGATTAAACTCATACCAGACTGAATTGCTTTAAGCATTCCTCTGTATTCATATTCCTCTTTGCATCGATCAGGAATATTTACCTACACCAAATTCGTTTCGATAGGGTGTATTTGCTACTGAAAGTCAAGTGCTATATGTCGTTCCATTGGGAATTGGGAGATTGCAGAACTGCTTCCTGGTCGGCGGCTACGTGCGCAAGTGTGTGGTGTTGCGAATATCCATAGGGTGGAAGATCCGTCGCATTGGCAACGGGGGAACAGCCGGAGAGTTCGTGAGCGTCTCACAAGTTATCCAACAAGTTCATCATCGACACCATCAGCTCACTGAGAAGATCGGGCCGGGGTAACCACAGTGGCAAAACAGTCTTTACATGTTGATTAGATAGCCAACAGTGCTATCATACCTAACTCTGCCGGATTAGGACAAACACAATAAATGCGCTGTTAGGTGTCATGTGGAGGAGGAGCCCCGGCAAGGTTTTTGCACCGCTCGCCCAGCTACCCCCTATAATCTGGACACGCCTCCTAGATGGGTGTCATTAAAGCTAATTCTCCTTCCAGCATGCTGACACGTGCCCCGACAAGTCTCACCAAACCGCCTGCCCGCTCGACACCTCATCGATTAGCGACCAGCTGACCGATGAGGTGGAGCGAAGAAGGGATAGTAAAGGCTTGCCGGCACGGAGCTTGCCGGGCCTTCTCGCCGCCGGCCCTGGACAAGAACACCCTCATTGATAGGTATGCGTATATGTGGGGTAGACACACCCATGATCACATAGCTCCAGTAGTGCTCCCTGCTGACACCAAGATTTCTGGCAATGCATATCCGTTCTTCTGCGCATACTTCTATTGCGGTCTGGTGCCCCCTTATTCTGATTTCTTCACTCAATTGATGTACACATTTGGGTTCCGGCTTCTGCATTTCACTCCGAATGCCATGACTTGCATGTCGGTCTTCGCCCATATGTGTGAAAATTTCGTTGGAGTCGTCCCCAATGTCGCTCTTTTCCGCCATTTCTTCATTCCCCGCATCGAGGGCGGTGCGCTCTCCGGCAGCGTGACATGGATTCATCGGGCCAAGGCCAAAGGGAAAAACCTTACCGGTCTGCTGCATCTGAAGTGGGAAGAGTGGCGGGCAGAGTGGTGCTGGATTAAGGAGAAGGACTTCCCCAGCTTCTGTGTGCCTCGGACGGAGAAGATCGAGCGCGGCAAGGATTGGAGTGATTATGGTGCCAGCGACAAGAACCTCACCCCGACACTGAATCGGATTGTTCGCCTCAAAGCTACCGGCCTAACCATTGAGATGGTAGGAGCCGATTTCCTCCGGCGACGCATCGCGCCGATGCAGAAGAGACAGAGGCATTGTCGGGGGGATGACCCCCGGGTAGGCTAAAGGAGACAAGTCACCATTTCAAAACTTTGCCAAGCGAGCGACCCCTGGCTGAAACTTGGGTGGCTGGTTGGCGGGCCACCTGGCCTGTCCGGCTGGCCACCTGGCCCGTCCGGCTGGCCACCTGGCCCGTCCGGTTGGCCGTCTAGATGGCCACCTGGCCACCCATCCGGCTGGCCACCTGGCAACCCGTCCGGCTGGCCGCCAGGCCCGTCCGGCTGGTCACCTGGCAACCCGTCCGGCTGGCCGCCTGGCGCGTCCGGCTGGCCGCCTGGCGCGTCCGGCTGGCCACCTGGCCACCCGTCCGGCTGGCCACCTGGCCTGCTGCGCGAAGTCAACCACAACGTCCCGTCGGACTGCGCGGACTGGACGGCCATGCTCTACAGTGGAGCACTGTAGATGAGCAGCAGGCACTGTTCCTGCGTCATGGGACATCCCCAATAGTGTATAGTTGGCCATGTGGGCCACCCCTTGTCCCCTGGGCACCCCTTTATAAGGTGACCCAGGGAGCCCTCTCATGCAGAGACTCACGCTCTCACTCTCACTCCCTCCCTCGTTCTCACACACACTCATAGGAGAACTGGAGAGCCCAGCGCCTCCTTCTTCCTCCTCCAAACAGCTCTAGGAGCAACTCTGTACTACCATATGCTCCACATATATATCAGACATGCAGGAGTAGGGGTGTAACCTCCCACGAGGGCCCCGAACCTGGGTAAACCACCGCGTGCTGTTGCCCAATCCCGTCCCGGATCTCCACCGTAGCCTTGCCGCCCCACAATTTTAGCCATCCTATGGCATCTGCCGTGAGAAAACCATGACAGTTGGCGCCCACCGTGGGGCTAGCTGCTGTTGGAATCGCTGTTCGGGCAGGACCCTCTTCGTCACCACTACCGCGACGTCGCCGCCGTCCCGAGGCGGCGGGCTCGCGTACCTCCGTGCGCCGCCCCGTCAGCGGCCGCGCGTTCGCTCTCCTCCGCGCCCCCTCGCTCTGGCCAGCCGCGTCCCTCCGCGCGCTGCCTCCTGTTCTTTATGCGCTTGCTGCCAAGCCTGGCCATGTCTAGCACCCGCCTGCGCCTCCTGTTGCCGCGGCTGCGCTGCTAACCAGCCCCGGTCGTCCTCTGCCTTGGACGCAGGCCGCAGCCGCGCGCACGCTGCTGCTGCCGTGCCTCGTTGCCGTTGGCCCAAGCCCCTTTGCTGCTCCACGGCAACCGCAAGGCTCACGCACGCTCTTTCCCCCTCGCTCACACACAGCACAACGAGGTGAGGGGCTCGGTCCCCTCGACCCCGACCTCCGCCTCTGGCCATGGCGCCCTCCGGCCGAAGGCTCGTGGGCGCTCGGTTCCTCTCTTCCCCTCCCCCCACGAGCTCGCCTCTCCCTCTCCGATTCACAAACGGCCGAGAGCGTCGCTGCCGCACTGCCGTGGAATACGTGGCCACCGTCCACCTTGAGTTGTACCATTGTGTGTAGGAGCTCCACCGACATCGACTACCTCATCTACGCGGAGAACCCGAGCCGCGCATCACCACATCGATCGGATCGATGCCATCTTCGACCTACTGCCACCAGCACATCACCGCGCGATTCGCTTTCGTCTGCAGCTACTAAACCCATTTTCCCCTGTCACTCTTCCTTCCGTGGCCGTTGGATCACCACACCGCCGCGCCGAGCCCCCAATGGGCTCGCGCTCCCCACGCCGTCTGCGCCTCGCGTGGCTTAGCGCCACCAGTGCCCTTCCTCGCCTAGGCCGCGCCTTGGACGCGCTCTGCGCGCCCCTGCCTGCGCCCTCGCGCGCACGCCGCGTGCGCCCGCGCTTGGCCGCGGTCCGGCTCTGTCGCCTGCTGGCAGCCGCGCTGCTCTACTTGCTGCTGCAGCCACTACGTACTACTGCTGCTCAAGCCGCGGCCGCTGCGTGCCGCTGCTAGCTCCTGTCATGGTTGCTTGCTGCTGTGCTGCTACGTGCTGCCGCTACAGCCCCCCATGCATCCTGCGCACGCCGGCTCCGCCACTCCGCCTCGCTGCGCTGGCCCGCCCGCCCGCGCCGCCTCCGGCCGGCTGCCGCTCCGTGCCAGCTCCCACCCCGTGCCGGCTCGCGCCTCCAAGCGCCCGCGCCGGCTGCTCAGCCACCTGCTGCGGCCGGGTGCCCAAGGAAAAGAAAAGGGGTGGGGCCGGCTGAAAAAAAAGAAAAGGGGTGGGGGCCGGCTAAAAAAGAGATGGAGTTGCTGCCGGATAGAAAAAGAAAAAAGGTCGGCTATGCCCGCTTGTCCGTGTTGCCGCCTGCCGACATTTGGCCAGCTGTGCCAGGCCGGCCCTGCCTCCCCGCAAGCTGTGCCTGCTTCGACGCCAGGCTGGCTGCGCCTCCGCTCCGACGCCCGGCCGGTCGGGCCCGACCTGCTGGGGCGCCCCTCGACTGCCCGGAGGCTCGGGCCGTCTGCCGGGGGACACCTCCGCCCCGTCTGCGCCAAAAGCAATGTGAGCTCTCATCCGCATATCTTTGCACCATGCACACAAACAGATAACCCCGAGCAACCCTCAGGGCCCACCTCCGCATTCTTCCAGTTGTTTCGCTATTCCGTCCGGTGCCGGTTAATTTCGGCCCGGAGGCTGGCCGGCTGGCTCGAAACGTTCTTCCCGCAGACGGCTTAGTAGTGTGAACGGTACCGACGACCTAATCTTAGTCCTGGCCACAGACCGGCTCCCGGCTGTCCGGCTGACAAGAGAAAGGGCTGGAGGTCGCCTCACATGAAAAACGTCCGGGAAGAAAACGGCTTGGGCGACCCGGTCGTTTCCTTTGTGAGTACCTACTCGGTCAAATCTGCTACCAGAATCCGAGTACTGTACACTCTACTCCGCGGCCCACTCTTCGCCTCAGCTACAGACCGGCTCCCGGCTGTCCGGTTGGCAAGAGCGAAAGCGAAAGAGCGAAGGGGACATGAAAAAGACTGAAGGGGGCTCGGACGAAACCGAGTCGGCACCCTCTGCATATAACATGTGCTACCAAAACCAAACATTTGATATATCTGCGCTGGCTAACTTTGTCTTTGCATGATCATTTCCGTGGGGAATTTCCCCTCCTCGCCCGGAGGCTCGGGTAGCCTACACCCAGTGGGTGCGCCGATGCGCCCCACTGCGAAAATGCCTCGCCGGCTGCAGGCCCGCCATCGGCTGCCGCCGAGATCCTCGACGCCACTGTCTGCTCCATCGACAGCGAAGACCCTCCGCCTGACTCTTCGAGTCGCCCGGAGGCTCGGAGGCTACACCCAGTGGGTGCGCTGGCGCGCCCCCACTGGAGAGACAGCAAAGCTCTGCACCAACCTGTCGGCGGACCCCGTTCCACGCCCGGCAGCGCCTCGCGCCCACCTGCTGCAACAAACTGCAAGGACCCTCCGCCCGACTCTTCAAGTCGCCCGGAGGCTCGGAGGCTACACCCAGTGGGTGTGCTGGCGCGCCCCCACTGGAAGCAAGCTGCGTCGGCTGCGGCCCGCAGCCGGCTGTCATCGACAATCTCTGCTTCAACATCAGCGAACACCCTCCGCCCGACTCTTTGAGTCGCCCGGAGGCTCGAAGGCTACTGTCAGGGGGATGACCCCCGGGTAGGCTCAAGGAGACAAGTCACCGAAACTTTGCCAGGGGAGCAGCCCCTGGCTGAAACCTGGCCGGCTGTCTGGCTGGCCACCTGGCCCGTCCGACTGGCCACCTGGCCCATACGACTGGCCACCTGGCCACCTGGCCACCCGTCCGGCTGGCCGCCTGGCCCGTCCAGCTGGCCACCTGGCAACCCGTCCGGCTGGCCACCCGTCCGCCTGGCAACCCGTCCGGCTGGCCCAGCTGGCCTGCTGCGTGAAGTCAACCACAATGTCCCGTCGGACTGCGCGGACAAGACGGCCATGCTCTATAGTGGAGCACTGTAGATGAGCAGCAAGCACTGTTCATGCACCATGTGACATCCCCAATAGTGTATAGTTGGCCCAGGGAGCCCTCTCATGCAGAGACTCACGCTCTCACTCTCACTCCCTCCCTCGTTCTCACACACACTCACAGGAGAAGTGGAGAGCCCAGTGCCTCCTTCTTCCTCCTCCAAACAGCTCTAGGAGCAACTCTGTACTACCAGATGCTCCACATATACATCAGACATGCAGGAGTAGGGGTGTTACCTCCCACGAGGGCCCCGAACCTGGGTAAACTACCGCGTGCTGTTGCCCAATCCCGTCCCGGATCTCCACCGTAGCCTTGCCGCCCCACACTTTTAGCCATCCTATGGCATCTGCCGTGGGAAAACAATGACAGGCATACTTGGTAATATCAGAACACTGCTGACATCATGCGGATATACCCAGGGCTGGGAAACAATCTGATAGTCATGGAGCACATCAGTCTTTGCCATCAGCTATTTAGAACTTCTGACAAATTTCACTTGCCGGCTCAAGTTGTTCCACTGTGCATCAATTCTGCCAAGGATTCCATCTTGGCGATGATGCCGGAGTGCAACGCTCAAGGAGTAGAAGCTTACTGGCAAGAACCTTCGCTTGAAGATGAAATGGCTTGGGCTTCCAACTTGACGGAGAGAGCCACTCGAGAAGAGAAGGATCTCATCCATGGCACCAGGGACGAGGAACTGGCGTACATCGCCAGCAAGGCTGAGGAAGCCTTTAGAGCCAGCAAGGCTAGTGGTTCCCGGGCCGCGGCAACCGAAGAGGAGGAAGAGAACCCCGATGAAGATGTCGCCGAAGAACATCAAGAGAAACTTGCCGGGGAAGAAGTTGCCGGAGTGTAACATCCCAAATTTTCAGATATGGAATGTTAATAGGATCATTATTTGTCATCATGATTGCTATGCATATTTGAATTTTCTGAATATTCAAATCATTATTGGAACTTAAGGCAACTTATTGGAGTGGAGATAACATGACTTCTCCCTTCTGAAATAAAAAGTTCATAATGATCAGAATATTATTTGGAGTTCACCTGATGTATTTTTGCAATTTTAGAAACTCCAAATGATTTTTATATTTGGTTTATACTGCCCTTTGTGTGTTCTTTATTGCAGAAAATATATTTTTTCAAATTGCATTAGGGCTGGAGATATATTTCCTGTAGTATATATTAGTAGTAACATTTTAATGTACGTTGTGGTATTTTTAGGAAGTCATTAGATATTTTATTGTACCAAGTATATGTTCCGTATATGGTATAAATGCTGTTCCCAGGTTTCGGCTGAAGCCCAGGAGCAGCAACACTGCAGCCACCGCACCCCTTCTCTTGTTTTTTTTCCTTTCCTTCACTCTGCCGCTGACCACTAGGGCCCTCTTGTCATCTCTCTCCCTGGTTCGTGTTCTTCACGGACACTGTGACTCGAACCGAACCAAGATCGATTCGATCGATGCCCTGCCCCTTGCCCAGTCCCGACACCATATAAAAAATCCCCTCACACTCCTCGACCGATTTTTCACAAAAATGGAGTTCTCCCGTTCCCTATCTCGCCGTTCGCGTCAATTTTGAATCTCGCCGGAGTACCTCCGCTCAAAGCTTCTGCCGCCATCGATTGAGTCTCCGTCAAAGGTCCCCGAGCACCCTCTGCAGCTCCATACTTCCTAACTCTATGCGCCTCATCTCTCTTGGTTTTCCCCTTCACAGACGCCCCGAAGCGGCTTCGTTCGAGAACCGAAGCTTCTCGCCACCAGCGAAACTCCAGCCCTCATCATCGCCACCGGAGGAAGTTTCTGTCGCCGAGGAGAACACCCACAAACGCGTAGTTCACCGCTCCATCCATTCATCAAGTGCCGGGAGCCAGAGGAACACTCTACGTGACGCATGCATCACGTTTGAGCCGCCCGCGCCTCTCGTCCCCAAGTCCGGTGACCACCATCCTCTATTCCCCGGTGAGCCCTCCTCAGTCGTCTGATCTGTCTCTGACGGCCGAGATAAGATCGCCCATATTTTTTTTATTGCCGAACCGTTATCCCTTAAGTTGCGGCCGTCCGTCGTTAGTGCTTGCAGCGGAAAGCTCCTAGCCAATAGCAAACTGCCACGTGGCAATACAGTAACAGCCATGCAGCAGAGTCAAAAACACTGCCATGGCAGTGTTTTTCGATAGATTTTGTTCCAATTTTGTTTAGGCTATACCTTGAAAACCGTATATCCAAATTCATCGATTCTTTTTCCTGTGTATTCATATTGATCAGTATAATCCTGTAGAACCTAATTTTCACACTTTTGCACTATTTAAATTTGAATTTATTCAAATTTGAATTTAACCTTCCGGAGGCCATAACTTTCAAACCGTTTAACCAAATTAATTGATTCTTTTTGCGTTGTGATCCTAGTGGTTCGTAGATGAATTGTACCTACTGTTATGATACTGTTGTTTGGAATTTTATTTGATTCTTTGTTGTTTTCTTTGTTTTGGTGTTATTTGAGTTTTGGTGATTTATTCGTTGTTTTGTGTGAAACGTGTAGATTGTCCGGAGTGCGACGCAAATTATTGTCAAGAGTGCGAATTCGAGAACCAGGACTAGGCAGGTTACACCTTTGATCATACTTCATCCTATTATTTTCTATGCATGTAGTTCTAAACCACATTATTATATTATGCATGTGTAGGAATGTTATGATATTATGCTTTGCTGAACCCAGATAAGCTAGCCATATGTGTAGTCTGATCCTGATATTCCTTGTCACCATATTTGGGTATCGTATTGTGTAGTTATATGCTTAGCCTTGCTATGGTAGACGTGGATTGGGTATTGTGTGATACATGGAAGCTGTGAGAGAAATTTAAGTGACGAATAAAGTAACAACATGCATTTTATTGTATCCTCCGGGAGGCTCTGCAATATTAATGTTTAATTAATGAATCATCTGGGCGGAGTGGTTTGTCGGGACCAGTCGACAAGTATGTATCCCCCGGGAGGCTCTACATGACTCAGGAACGGTGGGGAATGCCGCCCAGGTTCAAAGAGGTTGGACATGTTTCATATCAAGTAGCTTCCATGTACAACCACTGGCTATATGGGCTCTGGCTTAGTTGATCAGTTGCGGAAACCTTACCCGGATGTGCCAGTAGATGTAGTTATAATAGTTGGGATGGGCCTCCTTTGGGACTAGGCGACTGTTTCTGAAAGACTTTGTCTCAATCTTCGGGTTGAGTCCAGTGGGTAAAGTGTACAAAACTCTACAGAGTATTAAGACTAATCATGATTAGCCGTGTCCCCGGTTATGGACAATTTTGAGCACTAGACTTGGAACCTCTGGAAGATCTTATCACCTCGAAATAATTAAATGTGAAGTGGGCTTAATAGTACCTATGATCCTCGGAGGCTCTCATAGGCGGGTTAAACTAGAGGCTGTCCAGTTTAATAATAAATCAACTAGAGTGTAGTAAATATTAAACACTTGACTAGTAGGTAGAAGTAGGATAAAATCAGCTTTCTGCAAAACAAAACCATAAGCCTTTCTTTTGTCATATCCTTGCATATAGATATGGTAGGTCTGTTATAACAATTTTGGTTTGACTTGCCAATACATTCAGAGTATTGATCCATTGTGGCTGCAACGTTTTATGTTGCAGGATTTACTACGACGAGTGAGTGATATGATGTAGGGTTACGATGTCTATACTCAACATTTGCCTGTGGTGTTGATGGATTCCATGAAGATTTTTATTTGCATTTCCTCTATATTTCTGTTGTGATCTAGCCTTGAGCTATGCAGGTATGTATTATATTAGACTCTGGATCTACGATGTAATATTTATGACATGTGGTTTATTTTGATATTACATCTTGTACTGCGTGTGCTAGCTATTGATCCAGGGACTAGCACAGTGAGCACACAAACTCGAATCTTATCAGGTTCAGTCGTTACAGATGGCATCAGAGCCCATGTTGATTGTAGGTCGTGACCCTAGAAAATGGAGTAGTAAAAGCCATAGGAGTGAAAAATTATTTTGCAACCTTACTCTACTTAGTTTTACTCTTGTACTCATACCTCCTCTTTTCAAGTGTATATGACCCCTGTAGTTACATTAGTATCATTTGACGAGTTTTTATTTAGCAAAGCACCACTACTAAGTTGAGTTTGATAAACGATTCACGTGTAGTATGATGAGATCATATCTCTTGTGGATATGACCTTACCTGTAGGTTTTGCTTGTGTGGTGTGATATGTTTGTTTTGTTTGATTTGGAGTTTTGTTGCTAGCATGAGAAGGGTAGTGTTTTCTCTTAGACCTTATTCTGTCTATATTCTGTCTATGCTACAACCTACTGATGAGTTCAAGTTAACCCCAAGTACCTGGATCTGCCAAGAAGCAAGCACAATCTTGATGAAGGAAGAAACCTGGAGGAAGACACAACGTTCTATAGGAGTTTATGCAAACCTGAGAGTTGAAAGGAATGATAGTTGTTTTGTTTGGCATGCAGAACCAATGGAATTATCCGAACCCAGTTCGTGAGCAAGAGGATTCTGCAGTACTTGTGAGGATGACCGAGTGTTAGAATGCGAGATTTTCTAAACCATGTACAAGGTAATGATTTGGGTGCGGGATGGATTGATCACCATGCCGACTTACTCTTATTATTGGCTCTTGTTATGTGGGATGGTTAATCTTGAGTGACTTACCTATAGTAGAGACGACGATGTTAAGCCTAAACCTTAGAGTGGTAGCACGTTTGACCCTGATACAAGGCAACCGTTGCCAATAGTAGGTTATACGGTGAGAATAAGCCAAGACAGTTTTCGGCAGGAATCATTCATGACCACCATGAGAGAATTGATAGTTGTTTAGTAATGGCACAAGACCTGTCAGCCATGAAGGATGTCATCAACCAGTAAGATTTTTGAAGACCCCGTGACTTTGATTCTAAGGGTGGTAGCACCACACTCTCGGATGATAAATGGATATTCAAGGAGAATCCCAACCCAAACCTTTTCTTTCTAGCCTCTTCGAATCTCGGGGACGAGATTCATTTTAAGGGTGGTAGATTTGTAACATCCCAAATTTTCAGATTTGGAATGTTAATAGGATCATTATTTGTCATCATGATTTCTATGCATATTTGAATTTACTGAATATTCGAATCATTATTGGAACTTAAGGCAAATTATTGGAGTGGAGATAACATGACTTCTCCCCTGTGAAATAAAAAGTTCATAATGATCAGAATATTATTTGGAGCTCATCTGATGTATTTTTGCAATTTTATAAATTCCAAATGATTTTTATATTTGGTTTAGACTACTCTTTGTGTGTTCTTTATTGCAGAATGTTTTTTTTTTTCAAATTGCATTAGGGCTGGAGATATATTTCCTGTAGTATATGTTAGTAGTAATATTTTAATGTACATTGTGGTATTTTTAGGAAGTCATTAGATATTTTATTGTAGCCAAGTATATGTTCCGTATATGGTATAAATGTTGTTCCCAGGTTTTACTGTGCATCGGGCCACATCGCACAGCAGTAGTTATCCCTCGCTCAGCGCGCTGGAGCAGCAGCAGCACAGCGTCAGCAGCGGAGGCCCATTTCGGCCGAAGCCAAGAGCAGCAACACTGCAGCCCAGCACCGCACCCCTTCTCTTGCTTTTTTTCCTTTCCTTCTCTCTGCCGCTGACCACTAGGGCCCTCTTGTCATCTCTCTCCCTCGTTTGTGTTCTTCACGGACACTGTGACTCGAACCGAACCAAGATTGATTCGATCGATGCCCTGCCCCTCACCCAGTCCTGACTCCATATAATTAATCCTCTCGCACTCCTCGACCAATTTTTCACAAAAACGGAGTTCTCCCGTTCCCTATCTCGCCGTTCGCGTCAATTTTGAATCTCGCCGGAGTACCTCCGCTCGAAGCTTCTGCCGCCATCGATTGAGTCTCCGTCAAAGGTCCCCAGCACCCTCTACAGCTTCATACTTCCTAACTCTATGCGCCTCATCTCTCTGATTGGTTTTCCCCTTCACAGACGCCCCAAAGCGCTCGCTTCGTTCGAGAACCCAAGCTTCTCACCACCAGCAGAACTCCAGAACTCGTCATCGCCACTGGAGGAAGTTTCTGTCGCCGAGGAGAACGCCCACGGATGCGTAGTTCACCGCTCCATCCATTCATCAACTCCCCGGAGCCAGGGGACCACTGTACGTGACACACGCATCACGTCCGAGCCACCCGCGCCTCTCGTCCCCAAGTCCGGTGACCACCATCCTCTGTTCCCCAGTGAGCCCTCCTCAGTCGTCCGATCCGTCTCCGACGGCCGAGATAAGATCGCCCATATTTTTTTTATTGCTGAACCATTATCCTTTAAGTTGCGGTCGTCCGTCGTTACTACTTGCAGCGGACAGCTCCTAGCAAATAGCAAGCTGCCATGTGCACTACAGTAACAGCCACGCAGCAGAGTCAAAAACGCTGCCATGGCAGTGTTTTTCGACAGATTTTGTTCCAATTTTGTTTAGGCTATATCTTGAAAACCGTATATCCAAATTCATCAATTCTTTTTCCTGTGTACTCATATTGATCAGTAGAATCCTGTAGAACCAAATTTTCACACTTTTGCACTGTTTAAATTTGAATTTATTCAAATTTGAATTTAACCTTCCGGAGGCCATAACTTTCAAACCGTTTAACCAAATTAGTTGATTCTTTTTGCGTTGTGATCCTAGTGGTTCGTAGATGATTTGTACCTACTGTTATGATACTGTTGTTTGGAATTTTATTTGATTCTTTGCTGCTACTTTGTTTTGGTGTTATTTGAGTTTTGGTGATTTATTCGTTGTTTTGTGTGAAACGTGTAGATTGTCCGGAGTGCGACGTAAATTATTGTCAAGAGTGCGAATTCGAGAACCAGGACTACGATGTAATATTTATGACATGTGGTTTATTTTGATATTACATCTTGTACTGTGTGTGCTAGCTATTGATCCAGGGACTAGCACAATGAGCACAGAGACTCGAATCTTATGAGGTTCGGTCATTACACAGAGAATCCGGAGGAGAAGAAGAACTCCAATCTCCGAAGAAGAAAGGACGTGTTCTTCGGAAAGCGACCAGCCAGGAGATAGTACGCCCATCTTCATTAGGAAACGGGTCCTATTGTGAAGAAGACGACCACCAAAACTGGTCAGCAACAAGAGGTTCGCCGGCAAGCAACTCGGCGTCCTCGAGCTGAACGTCCTTCTTCCCGGCAAGTAGTTGCCGAAGAAGTTGGGTCTTCACAAACGGCAGCTTCATCTCCACCAGCAATTAAGATGGCCAGGGAATCGCCTCCGCCAGTAAGATATGACCTCTCTGTCCTCAGTGAGCCTGAAGACGAGGAGTAAGTACATCCATTTTGCCTTTGTCAAATTTTGACTTTGTCTTGGCTGCCATTTTGACTTAATTTCTTTTGTCTTCACAGAGATACAGAAACACTCGTGCACTGGGCGAAGCGAACCAAGGCTGCAATAGAGCATGAGCTAGCGACAAGCGCTGGGCAGGGGACGACATCTGCTGATGTTACCATTACCAGCCCCCAGCCCAGCCCCCAGCATGAGGTCGTGTTGCAGTTCCCGCTCGCAAGCACTAGCGCTGATGTTCCTTCTTCTGAGCCCAACAAAGAGATGGGAGAAGTTCGCCAAGAGGAAGGGCGCCCGGAGGCGGATCCCGCCATGGCTCCTCCGTCAACCATCGTCCCGGAAAGCACTTCGCCGGCAAGGGCCTCCGCTGATGAGCCTGTCCGCAATGAGATCGTCCTGGCAAGCGAAGCTGCCGATGACCGTGCGCCGGCAACCGAGGCTACCGGAGAAGGAATCACCCTTCCTCAACAAGGACCAACAGGTAATCCACTTGCTTCCAAGCACTCTTGATGTAGGGTGGAACCCTAATTGACGATCTTTTCACACTTAGAGGTGGGGAAAGGAGCAAATCAAGATAAGAACACACAAAAACACTCAATCAACAAGATCCAATCACACATGTGCTAAATCCACATACACATGAGAGGGAGATACAAGATCCAAAGTTAACACAAGAGGATACAAAGGGTAACTAGTTCATCCCAATCCTTGAAGGAGTTGAGGTCTTGATGATCTCGTGAGATCTTTCTCCCTTAGGAGGTCTTGACGATCCTATGATGGGGATCCTTCTCCCGAAAGAGGTCTTGATTCTCCAAGAAGGAGGTACAAGGAGCAAAGCTCACTTAAATGTCTCTATGTCTTTGCTAACCCTAGTTAGGAGGAGGTAGGGAGGTATTTATAGTAGTCCCCGAGGTAGGTGGGTGAGGAAGGGGATTACATGGCCAGTTGGCCGAATGTAGGCGGCCAGGGGCCGGATGTCCGGTGGTCCATCGGGGTGCCGGATGTCCGGGCTTGGGGGCCGGATGTCCGGCCGGGTGCTGACTCAACTTCTGTGATCCGGGGCCGGATTTCCGGGCGGGGCGGCGGATGTCCGGGCTCTTCGGCCGGATGTCCGGGGCCTGGCCGGATGTCCGGGCCCTGGGGCTTGCGGCTGCGGTGCTGTGGCTGTCACCTGGGTCTTCAGGGGCCGGATGTCCGGGTCGTAGGCCGGATGTCCGGCAGCTGATGCTCAACTGCACTTCCTCTTCTCGTTCCTCTTCATCCGTGCACTTGGGGACTTGTCCATCGTTCCGGGCTTCTCCGAGAGGGTCCTCTTGATACCTAAGGACACGAAGCATTCCGTCTTGAGGTAGTAGCCATGTCTCACATGAATCGAAGGGAAATTGTGAGAGGAGAGATGTCACCTCGTTTTCGATGGCGCTCGCTCATGCCCGTGTCATAGGTCCACTTGGGGCTTGGGGAGTATTCATAGTGTACATGGGGATGGCCGTAGGATGCTCCGCATCATCTCCCCCCCTTGGGAAAGATCCGACCTCGGATCATAAACCTCATCACCATGGAAACGGTTGTCGTGGACGGACTTGTAGTTTGACGGAGTGCAAGTCATAGCGCAATCCAAGTATTCCAAGGTGTCTCCGGAATGGTATACATGCAAAAAGAGCAAACACAAAGTACACTTGGAAATACAAATGTTAGCGCACACAAGGTGTCCATCAAGTAAGCATGAGTTCATCCGACAAGATTGTTTTTGACAAGGCACATGAAGCTTCACAAAATGATATAGAATGAGATGTAAAGCATTCATGATAGCAAATTCATTTGTTGTGCACACAAAGGTGTGGTAATTGTCATTGTGCACAAAGCTACAAATTCTACCATTGTGCAAAATGATGTCATAGAGGGAAGGTTTATCAAGAGAATGAACATGGCAATTGGTGATCAAAATGATTATGTTATAATGCAATTGATGGTGGGAAATGTGAACATTATGTATGAATATGCCATCAATGTAGATCACAACAAATTTGCTAAGAAAGTGCACAAGCTCATATATCATGGTTGACATGGAAATACAAGATGCAACAAGGCAATCATAATGTGAGTCAATCCATGCATAAGATGCAAACTTGTCATGGGTGTGGTGTGTCCAACTAGCATGCTCATCAACAAATATGTAGGTGTTGGTGCAATATTGCAGAAGTTTCGTGGCATACCATTGCTCAATGTTGTGGCATGAGTTGTGGTCCGGTGGTGCATCCACTATTTCCGAGCGCTCCTCAACTTGAAGGTCCATAGGGCCCATCTCCAATGTCGGTTCTCCATCCAATAGATGTATCATGTAGACAAGAAGGATCAAACAAGAATGAAAGTGTGGCCCATTCGATATGTATATGTGAGGGTGGCTCAAAGGGAAGGAGTTCACCTTTACGAGTTTCTCGAAAATGTTGGTGTCGCGCATTATGTGCGCCTTCGCATGACCAATATGTCTCATGACGGCACCACCTTGTGAATCCTTCAAAATGAAAGAACATGACAAACACTCGGAAAAACAAATGAGGTTAGCATGAATGCAAAACCAATCATTCGTGTGGTAAGATACCCAACAAGAGTCATCATCATTCTTATCATAAGAAGGGACAAGAGAATGTGGCATGGTATGGAAGCATATGATGCGAGTACAACCAAAGACATTAAGCTCATTCAAACAAGCATGCTTCACAACTAATATGTCCAAGTCTCCAAGCATAGATGATAAAGGTAGAGCAATCTCAAAACCAATAAGCATAGCATTGTTGCACTCACTACAAAGTGGATATGAGAGATGCAACTAAGGGAGACAAGGGACAATGATCATGATAAATCATGTGAGGGGCAAGAACATATATGCCATCAACCCAATGAAACGAGCAAGTATGAATCATGGGTGATGCAACAAAGCAAGCAATCATAGTGATCAAGTAATGCAAGCTAGTAGTGCGAAGATGCGACATACTAGATGTCGTGGTTTTGTCACGGCAGGTGTCCTCGTGAAAGGACTTAGTCGTGAGGCCATCACAGCTAGGTGGTAACTTGAACGGGGTTGATCGGAATCGAGAGACATGGGTTTACCCAGGTTCGGCCCCTCTCGATGGAGGTACTAGCCTACGTCCTGCTTTGGTTGTAT
Source organism: Elymus sibiricus (assembly GCA_039707655.1). Taxonomy (NCBI): domain Eukaryota; kingdom Viridiplantae; phylum Streptophyta; class Magnoliopsida; order Poales; family Poaceae; genus Elymus; species Elymus sibiricus. The sequence continues at coordinate 164,808,326 of CM077664.1, forward strand.
TGATGATGATCTCGATTACAAGGGTGCGACTTGGCTAACCTAGTACTCGAGAGCTCGTAACCCTAGTCCTTCTGCCTCAGGGGCTCGCCTTTATATATAGGTCGAGGCCCTGGGTTTACAACAGAGTCCGGGTCGTAGCATGACCCGTGACCTACTCGTATTCCTCATCTTTGTTACACAAGGGAACTCTTTGTGACGCCTTACAAGGAAAAGTACTCAAGGCGGTCGACCGTAAGTCGGCCCACTAAGGGCGGCTCATCCTCTGGCCCATGTCTTCTGGATGATCACGGCCCACCTGGCCAAAGCTTTCCTCTTGAGTCGCCATGTAATGACCCGGCCCCAAACGGGCGGGTTACTTCCAGGCGGGTTATACCAAGGGGTTATATCCCCAACATTAGCCCCCAGGTTGATTTGAATTTATTCATGTCAACCTTCAAAATAAGAATAACCCGTACTGATCTTCTGGGTCGCGGCTGGCTTATAGTTGCCGGCTTATAACGTGCTTCACACTTGTCATATCTTCCCTTTGAAATCTATGACTCCATTCAACTGATATCCGCAAATCTCGCGTGACGTCATTTAAAATCTTGAGTGGATCTGACAGGCCCGATAAACGAGGCGCCTTTTATCACTGCGTCGCCTTGATTCTCGCACTTGCCGTTTCGCTTCTCCTTTCCTTTAAATGCTCCCGAGGGGTCCTCATTTTCACTTTACCGCCTCGAGTCTTCTTCTTCCTCCTCTCGCCACACGTGCACCTGGAGCTCCGTCGCCGCTCGCCCTTAAGCTCGCCGGCGTCCCCAAGTCTTTGTCTTCTTCGTGTGCATCGTCGTCGGAGCTCGTTCACACCGCCCGGGATCATCTCCCGCAACCAGGTACTCATTCCCGTCGCCATAGATCTACACTGTAGCTCGACCTAGTTCATCGTTGTTCTTGCCTCGGCCATACCGCCATTGCCATCGTTAGATCTAGGTTTTGCACTTCCTTGATTCAAAAATGCTCCACCGTTAATTGCAGCATCATTTTTGTATCTGGACGAACTTGAACTTTGGTAGAAACAATAGATAGATCAACTTAGGCCTTCCAGTGAATGAACTCGGCGTTGAAAATATTTTTCTTTAAACTGATTTTATAGATCTGAAAAATCATCCGATCTGTGTGAAACCTGTTTCTACAACACTTAGCAAAAACTAGAAATTCTAGCATCTGGTAAACCGTCCTTACTCTTGGCGACTCATGTCCACTTATAGCTGAAATCCCAGTCGGGCGACTTACTGAACGTGGTGACTCGCCCCTGTACCTTTGATCATATGATGCGAGCTTTATCATGAACATGAGTAATCCTGCCATTTATGTTTTTGCATTCCTCATTCATATTTAGGCGACTTGCTATAGCGAAGACCACAATCTGCAACTGGACGTATTCTCAAGTCTCTGATCTTGTACTGAAAGATTATAAAGAGCAAGGCTTCCTGCCGGCTCAAGAAGTAATTGGCTATCGAGCCCCTTCAGCAGCAGAAGACACCCCTCACCCCCGCAAAGGGGAAGTCGTGATTTTTACTGACCATCTTCTCAGAGGTTTCTCTCCACCCGGGTCAAAATTCTTCCGGGATGTTCTACACTTTTTCAACTTGCACCCGCAAGACATTGGTCCAAACTCTGTATCCAACCTGTGCCAATTTCAAGTTTTATGTGAGGTATATTTGCAAATAGAGCCCACCATTCCTCTCTTCAGAGAGTTCTTCTACCTCAACCGACAAACTGAGTGCGCTGACGGCCCCTGCCTGGAACTTGGCGGGGTCTCAATTCAAAGACGAAGAGACGTTCCTTTTCCTGCAGCTGCTCTGCCGAGTCACCCTAAAGGTTGGAACAAAACATGGTTCTACTGCAAGAACACAGCTCCAGCTGATGAAAACCCTCTGCCGGGTTATAGACTTGAACGCCTTCCCCCAACCTTTGAACTTCCTGGCTGGGCTTCACAAGAAGAATGTGCGCAAGTCGCCCACGTCTATCCAAAGTTGAGAGCTTTGCTAGTGAACGGTCTGACTGGTGTTGACTTGACCTGGTGCTGGCTTACCTGGCAGATCCTGCCCTTAAGCCGCCGAGGCGACTTAATGTGTAATTATTCTGGCGAGTCAAACGACCCTCAACGGTTCAGTCCTGTTGATATGTCAGCTGATGAGATAAATAAGGCGACGAAGAAGCTACTCGGGGAAACTCAAGAAGCATGCAACAAGACCGGACTGAAGCCATTTTATGCCCTCAACCAAGCTCCTCCAGTAAGCATTCTTGTAATTGTTTCATCCGGCTTATCAATCCATAAATTAAGCTCACTCGTTGATCTCGTTAAACTGCAGGTCAATTCTTCATTCTGGAACGGGAGGACGAAGAAAGCAATCGCCAAATCCAAAGCTGCACCAGCTCGGAAAAAGAACAAGCCGGCCGCTGAACATGAGACGGCAGCTAGGGGCCAGTCGCCATTGGTTGATGATGAATCAGAGGTAGAACTTGACTCCCTTGGCTGTCTTTTCGTTGCACTGGCTGACGTCTCTTATTTCCAGGACGATGTTGATGTAAGCCGGGCTGATGACATTGAGGTAATTTCTATCTCTTCCGACTCAGACAACTTTGTTCCCCAAAAGCTAAGAAAAATTGTGAGGAAAGTGCCCTTTTCTCATCCACTTGCTCACTTAGACCAAAAATTTTCTTTAAAGAAATCACAGCATGCCGAATCGGTAAGGCGCCAGACTCGAAGCGGCTTATCTGATACGCCAAACCTCCGCAAGCGTCGAAATGAGGTGCCTCATAGTCCCACTCCATCTCACCCGCTTGCTGGTCTTTTTAAACAACCACTTAACCCGTCTGACTCGGATTATCAGGAGTCGCCGCCATCATCTGGCGACTCATCTGCCACTCAATTGCCACCCTTGATCATCAAACCAGGGTAAGTGCTTGTCGATGAGTCATGCTAGGTTATACATGTCGTATTATTGATCTGAATCTGCTTGTACCCTCGTAGGGCCAAGTCCAAAAAGAGGAAAACTGGCGAGTCATCCTCGACCCCAGAGAACCTTGAACCGGAAGATCCAAATTTGGTGACCCCTGTAGGACAACATGAGACGGCGAAGGATCAAGCTGGTGCCAATGTTGATCTGCCCAAGCAAAACGAGCCGCCAACTACTGAAGAGGTGAATACGCAAGTAGGCGCATCTGACACGATGGAGGATCTTAACCCGGCAAGTCCTGCTCACCCTTCTAGTCCACGGAAGGCGACTGAAGATATAGCTTTATCATCTCCGCAACCTGCCAACGAAGTCACCATCACAGGGGCGTCTTTTAAAGCTCCAGAGCCATCAACTGTTTTGACTAAACTTGTATCAAAAGATGACCCGGTGGCGGCTGAAAAAGGGAAAAACAAACTTGAACTCCCAATGCTTGAAGGACTCAGCGCGGCTGATATTCATGAATTATATCTGACTCGGCTATCAACAAGCCGGGAGATGGAATCCAACTTGGTCAACATGTTGAAAAGGAAATATGAGGTAAATATAATCTCGTCCTTTCCATACTTATATATCTTGTGTAGCCGCCAAGTCTTAGACAGAGGTCAGCATGAATGTGTGTAAGACTTCCAGGATGATAATACTTCGGTGCGGAAATGTAGCCCCCAAGGGCCGGGTTGTTATGTATATAACAAACCGGTTCTTTAACATGTTTGAAAAGCAACGTGTAGCCCCCAAGGGCCGACTCATTTTGATAAGATGAGCCGGGTCTTCAACGATTGTCCTCTGTAAAAGCAACGTGTAGCCCCCAAGGGGCGGCTTGCCTCTATGAAACAGCCAAGTCTTCAATAATATTGAGAACAAAGTGACATGTAGCCCCCAAGGGCCAGCTTGTTTTTATAAAACAGCCGGGTCTTCATCAATTATAGAGCAAACTGATGTTTAGCCCCCAAGGGCCGGCTTGTTTCTGTGAAACAGCCGGGTCTGCATCATATTGAAAGAAAAACTGACTATGATAGCCGCCAAGGACCGACTCATTGTGCTAAGTTGAGTTGAGCTTGCCCTTGATATTTGTAAAAAAGTGAACTTGCATTAGCCCCCAAGTGCCATGTAGATTGCTAGCAACTGCTTGGGACTTCAGGATTATACAATGTACTGATGTGACCTGGTATGACAGGGTCTGTTGAATGATGCCGAGTCAAGAGCAGCCGGCTTGCAAGAGCAACTTAAGGCGGAGAAAAAACTTCGAGCTGATGGCGAGTCGCTAGCCGCGTCTCTAGAAGAAACATCATCAACGACCGCCGAAAAATTGAGAGTATTGACAGCGTCTCATGAGAGAGAGAGAGAAACTTGCTGCTGAAACGTGCTGAAGAAGCAGAAAACAAACTCAAGCCTCTCTCTGAAGAGCTAACCGGGTTAAAGCGTCACCTCAATCAAATGACTCAAGCTATTTTTGGTAAGTACCCGCCAATCTTTTATTCGAGTCATATTTGGTACTGTTAACTCGCCTGCGAACTGCAATCTGTAGTTGAGTCATACTTGGGCAAAAAATTGCAGGGAACCGGACTGTAAATCTTGGACAAGAGCCGCTGGTCAAGCTAAAGGCGATGTACACCTTTGTGGAGCAACTCTATGCCGGGAGTTTGTTCACGATTATGTCAGTGATGAGACATAAAGAGCCGCCAAAATATATCAAGGACGTGTTGAATCAACTGTCCACCATGCCGAAGTACATCGAGGAGCTCCAGAAATCAGCCGCCCGATCAGCCAGCATGCTAGCCCTGGGCCGAGCCAAGGCGTATGTGCCGGATATGGATTTATCTGAGCTGGCTGGCAGGTTTCCGGAATTGAAGGAGGACGGCACAGAATTCAGTTCATCTGATTATTCACGCTGTTTGAAAGAGACGCGCGTCGTGGCGAGTCAAATTGCTGAAGAGGTGGACTTGAAGAGGTACAAGGCGGCCTATGGTGAAAATAACCAACGGGTCACACCGCCAATCTTCAAGGCAATCGACCTGACGCCAAGACGCCGTAAGCACATTTTTGCTCCTGATGTTGATCCATCAATTATCTTGGGAGAGGACGCCGAGTTCCAAGCCTTGACCACCCTCGACTGGGACTTCGAAAATCTTCAGATAAGAGGAACAACAGAGCCGGAGCAGGGTGACCCGGAGTCTCAAGCCGCCAAGAAACAGCAAGAGGGAGCTAACCCGGGAGCTGATAACCCGGAGGGCGCTGAAACGGGTGCCCAGGAGTAGAGCTCCAAAGAACTTTGACATTATGGAGCCCAATTTTGGCTTTTTGTAATAGGATAGCAGAAAAAACACTTAAGTGCTCTGACGTGCCTTCACGTACTTGAAATTTTGCAGTATTTTGGATGAAACTGCTGCACCGGTATGATTGAATATTAACCCGCCCAATCTTCTTTGGAAAACTGCTTTATTGAATATCAGGATGGCGAGTCATACTTGTATGAACCAGCAGTAACTGATCCTTCACTACAGAACACAGGTCATAGAATAATCCGGAGCGCTTAATAGCTGTCCGACTTGTGGTAACACAAATCTGAAATAACCCGTTTAGGATTTTTGTTTAACCCGGCTTATCCATGATCCGGCGGCTCATGGCCAATGGGAAACAATTGTAATCCCTATAAAAATGGAACATAAGTCAAGAATAGATATTAATATTGAGTCGGCTTTCGAGGCATGACAATATAGACCGGCTTTCGAGGCTCGAGTCTTGCTTCATGGAAGCTAGCGTGATAGCCCATGGTTTATCCTTGCTCTCTGTAAGCCGGCTCTCACGTGACATCCGATGTTTTAACCAAGACAAGTTCAGGGTCATAGAGATGATTGACTTGTCAAGAGTACACCGAGTCACCTGATCGGAGTAGCATCAAGCAGACAGGCACGTTTAACCAAGATAATGTGGCATTAATTGCCGGGTCAAGAGGGTGAGATAGCTAAACTCGGTGAGTTGGAAGCCCCCAAGTGACCAATGATCGAAAAAACAACGACTCATGCACAATATTTGAGATGAAACGGCAGAGACCCCGAGTTTCGAGGGTGCCGGCTTATGTTTTATTGATCATAATATATACAAAGGTATGTACAAGTAACTTGAGCTGGTGGCTCTAAGTGTAATAAGGACAGAGATGAGCGATATTCCAGGGCCTGTTGGTCTCCTCCTCCGACGTACGTGATTTATGGTGCTCACGTATATCCAGTAGGTAATATGAACCGTTGTTGAGATTCTTGCTGACGACAAAAGGCCCTTCCCAGGGAGGGGAAAGCTTGTGCATACCTGGCTGTTCTTGAATCAGACGGAGTACTAAGTCGCCCTCTTGGAAAGTACGGCTGCGAACCCGACGGCTGTGATAGCGACATAGGTCTTGCTGATAGATTGCAGATCGTGCTGCTGCTAAATCCCGTTCCTCCTCCAATGCATCGAGAGAATCTTGACGAGCCTGCTCGTTATCTGCTTCGACGTAGGCGGTGACCCGGGGGGAATCATGGCGAATATCGCTAGGAAGGACAGCTTCTGCACCGTAGACCATGAAGAAAGGCGTATAGCATGTTGATCTGTTAGGGGTAGTCCGTATGCTCCAAAGGACAGAAGGAAGCTCCTCAACCCAGCAACCCGGCGTGCGCTCAAGGGGGACCATAAGCCTTGGCTTGATACCGTGTAAAATCTCTTGATTAGCACGTTCTACTTGGCCATTGGACTGAGGGTGTGCAACTGAGGAAACATCAAGCCGGATATGCTCTTGTTGACAAAACTGCTTCATAGCTCCCTTTTATAAATTTGTGCCATTATCAGTGATGATGCTATGTGGATAACCAAAGCGAAAAATCAACTTTTTCAAGAACTTGACTGCTGTGGCTGCATCACAATTGCTGATTGGCTCGGCCTCAACCCACTTGGTGAATTTATCAACAGCAACCAAAAGATGGGTTTTCTTGTCCTTGGACGGCTTAAATGGGCCAACCATGTCGAGCCCCCAGACTGCAAAAGGCCATGTGATTGGAATCATCCGGAGCTCTTGAGCCGGAATATGAGCCTGACGTGCAAACTTCTGGTAACCATCACACTTTTGTACGATATCCTCAGCATCTGCGTGAGCTGTAAGCCAGTAAAAACCATGCCGAAAAGCTTTTGCCACCAAGGATCTTGAGCCGGCATGATGACCACAATCACCAGCATGAATCTCATTGAGAATTTCTCGCCCTTCGTCAGGGGAGACACAACGCTGAAAAACCCCTGTGATGCTTCTTCTGTGTAACTCGCCATTGACGATTGTCATAGACTTGGAGCGGCGGACGATCTGACGAGCCATGAGTTCATCAGCAGGAAGCTCTCCTTGGGTCAGATAATCCAGATAAGGAACTGTCCAGTCCGGAATTGCATGAAGAGCCGCCACCAACAGTGCCTCTTGGTCAGGAATAGCGAGATCTTCCTCGGAAGGCAATTTGACAGAAGGATGATGTAGCACGTCAAGGAAAACATTGGGAGGGACCGGCTTACGTTGAGAGCCGAGTCGCGACAATGCATCAGCCGCCTCGTTGAGCCGCCGATCAATGTGATCAACTTGATACCCTTTAAAGTGTCCTGCCACCGTGGTGACCGCCTGCCGATAAGCCGCCATAAGTGGGTCTTTGGAATCCCACGTTCCAGAAACTTGTTGTGCGACTAGATCTGAGTCGCCCAAACACCTGACCCGGCTGAGATTCATCTCTTTGGCCAGCCGAAGACCATGGAGGAGAGCCTCGTATTCAGCTGCATTGTTAATACAGGTAAACATGATCCTCAGGACATAACAAAAATTATCACCTCGAGGAGAAGTTATGACCACTCCAGCTCCCGAGCCTTCTAGCTGTCTGGAACCATCAAAATGTATAGTCCAATATGTGTTATCAGGCTTCTCTTCCGAAGCTTGGAATTCGGTCCAATCATTGATGAAATCAACAAGTGCTTGAGACTTGATGGCCGTGCGGGGCACGTATTTAAGATGATGTGGGCCAAGCTCAATTGCCCACTTGGCAACCCGGCCTGTGGCTTCCCTGTTCTGGATAATATCTCCCAAGGGTGCTGAACTGACCACAGTAATGGGGTGCCCCAGAAAATAATGTCGGAGCTTGCGACTAGCCATGAAGACACCAAACACCAGTTTCTGCCAATGTGGGTACCTTTGCTTAGACTCGGACAAAACGCCGCTGACATAATAGACTGGCCTCTGGACTGGATATTCTTTCCCTGCCTCTTTCCTCTCGACCACAACTGCAACACTTACCGCTTTATTATTGGCAGCAATGTACAGGAGCATAGGCTCTTTAGCTATAGGAGCAGCGAGGACAGGCGGCTCAGCCAGCTGCTTCTTGAGGGCTTCAAAAGCTGCATCAGCTGCATCACTCCAGACAAAGTCATCAGTCTTTTTCAGCATCTGGTATAGGGGAATAGCCTTCTCACCAAGGCGACTTATGAACCGGCTTAGGGCTGCAATACGACCCGCCATGCGCTGAACGTCATTGATATTCTCTGGCTTCGCAAGTGAGGTGATGGCTTTGATTTTATCCGGGTTGGCCTCAATGCCTCTCTCCGATACTAGGAAACCCATCAATTTACTTGCAGGAACACCAAAAACACACTTATCCGGGTTAAGCTTCATCTGGTAAGTTCGCAGATTAGCGAAAGTTTCCTTGAGATCATCTAGCAACGTCTCCTTCTTTACTGACTTAACCACGATATCATCCACATAAGCATGAACGTTGCACCCAATCTGTTTGTGGAAGCAATTCTGGACACAGCGCTGGTAAGTCGCCCCTGCACTTTTGAGCCCGAAAGGCATAGAGACATAGCAGAAGGCCCCAAAGGGTGTGATGAAAGCCGTCTTCTCCTGACCCTCGACGGCCATTTTCATCTGATGATAGCCGGAGTAAGCATCCAGGAAACACAAACTCTCACAACCCGCCGTGGCATCAATGATCTGATCAATGCGAGGGAGGGCAAACGGGTCTTTGGGACAAGCCTTGTTGAGATCTGTGTAGTCAACACACATGCGCCAGGTGCCATTTTTCTTTAGAACAAGCACTGGATTAGCCAACCACTGAGGGTGAAAAATTTCAACGATAAACCCGTCAGCTAGGAGCCGGGCTACTTCTTCCCCAATAACCTTGCGTCTCTCGTTAAAACGACGGAGGAATTGTCGAACAGGCTTCATTTTCGGATCCACATTAAGGTGGTGCTCAACGAGTTCTCTCGGTACACCTGGCATGTCAGAAGGTTTCCACACGAAGATGTCCCGATTCTCACGGATGAACTCGATGAGCGCGCTTTCCTATGTGGGATCCATACCAGTCCCAATAGTGAATGTTTTGGACGGGTCACCAGAGACAAACTCAACCTGCTTGGTGTCCTCGGCTGACTTAAACTTGAGTGGCGGGTCAGATTCTGCGGTGGGTTTCTTCAAGGGCGTCATATCGGCCGGGTCAACATTTGCAGTGTAAAATTTCAACTCTTCCGCAGCGCAAGCCGTCTCAGCGTAAGCTGCATCCCCTTCCTCACACTCAAGGGCGATCTGTCGATTTCCATTAACTGTGATAGTGCCCTCTGGTCCAGGCATCTTGAGCTTAAGGTAGACATAGCAGGGTCGAGCCATAAAGCGAGCGTAAGCCGGCCGCCCAAACAAGGCGTGATAAGGGCTCTTGATTTTCACCACCTCAAAGGTCAATGACTCACACCTGTAGTTATCATCAGTGCCAAACGCGACGTCTAGCTTGATCTGCCCGAGAGGATATGCAGATTTTCCGTGAACAATCCCATGAAATACGGTGGAAGACGACTGGAGTTGTTTTTCAGACAGATTCATCCGTCGGAAAGTGTCATAGTACAAGATGTTTATACTGCTTCCGCCGTCCATGAGCACCTTTGTGAGTGAATAACCGCCCACTTGAGGCGCCACCACCAGGGCCAGACACCCCGGATTCTCAACCCGGGGAGGGTGGTCCTCTCTGCTCCATGTAATGGGCTGTTCCGACCAACGTAGATATTCCGGGACCGCCGGCTCAACGGCATTAACTGCCCGTTTCCGGAGTTTGCGATCTCGTTTGTCAGTATGAGTCGTGAACACATGGTATTGCCCACTATTCAACTGCTTGGGATTGCTCTGAAAACCAGACTGATTGCCATGCTGATGACCGCCCTGCTGTTGTTTTCCTTGCCCTGAATGCTGATTGCCACCGTTGTTGCTAGACCCATGATAACCTGCTCCTGAGCCGCCCGGGCCATGGAAACCCGGGTTATGAAAACCACCAGACGAGCCGGCTCCGGGTTGCCCCGGGTCGCCTCCGCCGCCACCTTGACGGCTCTGAAAGAACTGCTCGCCGAAAGCCTGCATTATGTGACAGTTCTCCCAAGAGTGGGTTGACGGCTTGTTAGGGAGGCTGTGCTTTGGGCATGGGGCTTTGAGGGCTTCCGCAAAATTACGGGGCTTGTTGCCACTATAGGGCCTTCCCGGATTATTCCCCTTCGGGTATTTGTAACCAGTGTTGGTATTGGCGACCAAATCTGATCCTCCTTCCTGATACTTGCGCTTCCCTCCATGACCTTGATTACCATGGTTTCCATTGTTCCCTAAATTGTTCTGCTGGTTACCCTTGCCACCATTATTTTTCTTTCCCTTGCCGGTCTGGTCATCATCCGGGTTAGGATCCTTCGTGGTGTCTGACTCGGCATACCTAGTGAGGACGTCCATGAGCTCGCCCATATCCTGAACCTTCCATTTGAGCCGGCCAAGTTTCTACACGAGGGGCTCAAAGTGACAGTTTTTCTCCAGGATCAGCACTGCCTGAGCCTCCGTGATGCTGTCAGAGGCGTGAATAATGTCCGCGACCCGGCGCGTCCAATGATGGGCCGACTCACCCTCACGTTGGATGCAGTGCTGAAGATCGACGATCGTCATTGGATGCTTGCAGGTTCCCTGGAAATTCTTGATGAAACGGTCCTTCAACTCCGCCCAGGTGTTAATGGAATTAGGGGGCAAGTTTTTCAACCATGTACGAGCCGGCCCTTCCAACATCATCGTCAGGTACTTGGCACAGACAGCGTCGCTGACATCCAGCATGTCCAAGCAGCCGGCTCAAGATCAGCCGTGTAATTTGGAACCTTACGAGGGCCTTTGAAGTCTTTGGGCATGCGCTCGTTGCGTAAAGCTGGCACCAAACACGATATCCCGATGGTCCTGCTACTGGAAGTCAATTGGGTTGTGACAAGCGGCGCTTGAGCTGCCGCATTCGCCGCTTCTGCTGCCCGCTGAGCCCGAGCCGTGTCAACGATCTCTTGGGCGCGAAGGGGCTCACGACACGGCGGGTCATGAGGTTGCTCACGATGTCGACGAGCACTTCTAGAGACGGCCGGCGACTCATCAGGGCGGCTCCGGCTCCGGCTCGGAAACGGGGTAGAATGAATTCGCTGCCGACTGTAGGAGTAGTTCGCCTGCTAGGCAACCGCAGTTTTTAACATGTCAATGGAATTCCGGGCCTCAATCTCAACCGGCGAGTTTCCCGTGATTGGGAGCGCGGCCAGGTTGGTCGCTGCTGCCACTAAATTATCCAAGGGGTTGGTGAAGTGACCCGCCGGTGTCAGGAAACGATGAGGAGGCGTCTGAACCGGCTGGGCCGGCTCTTGCGGGCGCTGCTGAGCCGGTCGATGTGGTTGACCCGGCGACGGCTGCCTGCCTCCGCTCGGGGGTACAAACGCAGCTTCCGGGGTGCCTGCCCCAGCCCCCTAAACAGGCGCATCCTGCGGCGTGTTAAACAGACGCATGGGCTCATAGTTGGGCGCTAGCTGACTCATGTGGCGCCTTTGATGAACCGCTTCTGAGGCATTCTGACGGAGCCCCATGCGCCAGGCTTCGGCTTTCAGGCGCTCTACCTCGACTTGGACTTGAGACTGCAACTCTGCCATGCGAGTGTTTTCAGCGTTGATATCTGCCTGTACCTTAGCCATCTGGTCGCGGAGCTTAGCTACCTCCGTGTTACATTCCGCCTGGTTCTCTGCGGTCACCGGTGTCGCAAGGAGCGTCGCCAGGGCGGTTGCCAATTCTGTCAAGGCCTGAGCCGGCGGTAGGGCTGAGCCGGCCCCTGCGGTGCCGGTTCCCGTCGCCGCGCCAGCCAACGTGGAGTTAAGGGCCGGGGTTGTGCCGGCCATATAAACAGCAGCCCGAAGAGGCGCGTTGAAGGAGTCCTGAGCCGGCTGGTCGTCGGAGTAGCCCCCAAGCCCGCCATCGTAAAGCGGGAGGATCGACTCGGTTTCGCCTACCGAGGACTCGCCATCAGAGTAGACGAGGGTTTCACCGCCGGACGCAGAGTTATCTGCGAGGTCCTCCCCCTGGGTGAAGCCGACGAAGGCGTGCTTCTGGGCGGCTTGAGCCGGGGCGGGTTGCGCGCGCCGAGCCGGCTCGACGATGTCGGTGCAGATGTCCGGCCCGGTTTCAGATCCGCCGGCTTTGCCGATGAAGACGTGGATGCTGCCGAAGGGGACCCGGTACCCGTACTCGATTGAGTCGGCCTCAGGGCCCCAGCCTGAATCGTCGATGTAGAGCTTGCCGCGGCGACTCTTGGTCATGCGGCCGATCGCGTATCCCTCGATCCCTGCGGGTGTTCCCTTCAAGTACTCAACACCACCGAGCGAAGGCCCCACGGTGGGCGCCAACTGTCGTGGATTTGTCACGGCAGATGTCCTCGTGAAAGGATTTAGTCGTGAGGCCATCACAGCTAGGTGGTAACTTGAACGGGGTTGATCGGAATCGAGAGACAAGGGTTTACCCAGGTTCGGCCCCTCTCGATGGAGGTAATAGCCTACGTCCTGCTTTGGTTGTATTGATGATGATCTCGATTACAAGGGTGCGACTTGGCTAACCTAGTACTCGAGAACTCGCAACCCTAGTCCTTCTGCCTCAGGGGCTCGCCATTATATATAGGTCGAGGCCCTGGGTTTACAACAGAGTCCGGGTCATAGCATGACCCGTGACCTACTCGTATTCCTCATCTTTGTTACACAAGGGAACTCTTTGTGACGCCTTACAAGGAAAAGTACTCAAGGTGGTCGACCGTAAGTCGGCCCACTAAGGGCGGCTCATCCTCTGGCCCATGTCTTCTGGATCATCACGGCCCACCTGGCCAAAGCTTTCCTCTTGAGTCGCCATGTAATGACCCGGCCCCAAACGGGCGGGTTACTTCCAGGCGGGTTATACCAAGGGGTTATTTCCCCAACACTAGAGGTCATCATAGAAATCATGTCATGTGTGCAAATAGTGGGCATACATAATGCACATGACATATCACAAGCATGAAAACAAGATATGAGCAAAGTATAATGAGATTGAACTAGGTATGGAGATACCGACGATCGAATCTCGGGCAAGTAACATATCGCCGGACAAAGGGAATTGCATACGGGATTAACCGAATCCTTGACATCGTGGTTCAACCGATAAAAGATCTTCGTGGAATATGTAGGAATCAATATGGGCATCCAGGTCCCGGTATTGGTTATTGACCGGAGAGGTGTCTCGGTCATGACTACATGATTCCCGAACCCGCAGGGTCGCACGCTTAACGTTCGTTGACGCTAGAGTAGTATTGGGATATTTGATGATTGGTAACCGAATGTTGTTTGGAGCCCCGGATGAGATCCTGGACATCACGAGGAGTCTCGGAATGGTCGAGAGGTAAAGATTTATATATGGGAAGTCATATTTTGGGTTCCGAAAAAAGGTGCAGTTTTTTCAGTATTGTACCGGGAAGTTTCCAGAAGGTTCCGGAGGATTCCGGAGGGGTCTGAAAGTGCACAAGTGGGTCCACCATGTCCCAAGGGCTGGCATGGGATGAGGGGAGGCTCCCTGGCCTTATTGTGCTAGGCGCACCAAGTCCTCAAAAGCCCATGTGGCTAGGGAAGGGAAAAAAAGGAGAGTCCTAGTAGGAATAGGATTGGACTTGGAGTCCAAGTCCTCTCCCTCTAGGCGCTAGCTCTAATAGGAGAAGGGCTGGAGTCCAAGCCCCTCCACATATATAAATAGAGGAGAGGGGGTGACCCAAACAACACACCAGCCACTGGGCGCCCCTCACTCTCCCGTTACACCACCGCCTCGTCCCGACGACGCTTAGCGAAGCGCTGTCGGTGCTCCACCACCACCATTACCATCACGCGGTCGTGCTGGTTGTGATCCCATCTACTTCTCTGCCTTCTCTTGATGGATCAAGGAGGAGGAGACGTCATCGAGCCGCACGTGTGCTAAACTCGGAGGTGTCGTCCGTTCGGCACTAGATCGGTTGGATCGTGATCGGATCGCAAAGAGAATGACTACATCAACCGCGTTATATACGCTTCCACTTTTGGTCTACGAGGGTACGTAGACACACTCTCCCCTCTCGTTGCTATGCTTCTCCTAGATAGATCTTTGGTGTTCGTAGGAATTTTTTTGATTTTCATGCACATATACTATTAGAAATGTTACAGAATTTCTGGAAAGCATAAAAGGTTATGTGAACAAGAGTTTTTCAATGGAAGACCTGAGTAAAGCTGCTTACATATTGGACATCAAGATCTATAGAGATAGATCAAGACGCCTGATAAAACTTTCACAGAGCACATACCTTACAAGTTTTTGAAGGAGTTCAAAATGGACCAGTCAAAGAAGAAGTTCTTGCCTGTGTTGCAAGGTGTGAAGTTGAGACCGCGGCAGAAGAAAGAGAAAAGGCGAAGTTCATCCCCTATGCCTCAGCCATGGGCTCTATAATATATGCCATACCTGTACCATACCTGTTGTGTGCCTTGCCGTGAGTCTAGCAAAGGGGTACTAGAGTGATCTAGGAGTGGATCACTGGACAGCGGTCAAAAATATTATCCTTAAGTTACTTAAGGAAATGTTTCTCGTTTATGGAGGTAACAAAGAGTTCGTCGTAAAGGTTTACGTCGATTCAAGCTTTGACACCGATCTGGATGACCCTGAGTCTCGAACCGGATACGTAAAGTGGAGCAGTCGTTTGGAGTAGTTCCAAACCGAGCGTTGAGGCGGGATTTACATGTGAAGCGCATATTTAACGCCCTTTTCAACTCCATCCGTGATTGGATCAAGGACGGAGACATTGAGATTTGCAAATTACATACGGATCTGAATGTTGCAGACCCGTTGACTAAAAACCTCTCCCATGAGCAAAACATGATCAACCCCAGAACTCGTTGGGGGTTAGATTCATAACTATGTGAACTAGATTATTGACTCTAGTGCAAGTGGGAGACTGTTGGAAATATTCCCTAGAGGCAATAATAAATTGGTTATTATCATATTTCCTTGTTCATGATAAAGGTTTATTATTCATGCTAGAATTGTATTGACCGAAAACTTAAATACATGTGTGAATACATAAACAAATATTATGTCCCTAGTGAGCCTCTACTAGACTAGCTCGTTGATCAAAGATGGTTAAGGTTTCCTAACCATAGACATGAGTTGTCATTTGATAACGGGATCACATCATTAGGAGAATGATGTGATGGACAAGACCCAACCGTAAGCTTAGCATTAGATCATTTAGTTATTTGCTACGGCTTTGTTCATGTCAAGTATCTATTCCTAAGACCATGAGATCATGCAACTCCCGGATACCGGATGAATACTTTGTGTGCTATCAAACGTCACTTCGTAACTGGGTGATCATAAAGATGTTCTACAGGTATCTCCGAAGCTGTCTGTTGGGTTGGCATGGATCGAGACTTGGATTTGTCACTCCGTATGACGGAGAGATATCTCTGGGCCCTCTCGGTAATACAACATCGTAATGAGCTTGCAAGCAATGTGGCTAATGGGTTAGTCACGGGATCTTGTATTACAGAACGAGTAAAGAGACTTGTCGGTAACGAGATTGAACTAGGTATGGAGATACTGACGATCGAATCTCGGGCAAGTAACATATCGCCGGACAAAGGGAATTGCATACGGGATTAACCGAATCCTTGACATCGTGGTTCAACCGATAAAAGATCTTCATGGAATATGTAGGAATCAATATGGGCATCCAGGTCCCGCTATTGGTTATTGACCTGAGAGGTGTCTCGGTCATGACTACATGATTCCCGAACCCACAGGTTCGCACGCTTAACGTTCGTTGACGCTAGAGTAGTATTGGGATATTTGATGATTGGTAACCGAATGTTGTTCGGAGTCCCGGATGAGATCCCGGACGTCAGGAGGAGTCTCGGAATGGTTGAGAGGTAAAGATTTATATATGGGAAGTCATATTTTGGGTTCCGGAAAAAGGTGCAGTTTTTTCGGTATTGTACCGGGAAGCTTCCAGAAGGTTCCGGAGGATTCCAGAGGGGTCCGGAAGTCCACAAGTGGGTCCACCACGTACCAAGGGCTGGCATGGGCTGAGGGGAGGCGCCATGACCTTATTGGGCCAGGCGCACCAAGTCCTCAAAAGCCCATGTGGCTAGGGAAGGGAAAAAAGGGGAGTCCTAGTAGGAATAGGATTGGACTTGGAGTCCAAGTCCTCCCCCCCTTGGCTAAGCCCTATGGCTTGGAAGGGCTGTTCCCCACGCCCCTCCACCTATATATATAGAGGAGGGGGCGCCCCAAGAGGACACACCAGCCCCTGGGCGCCTCTCTCTCTCCCATTACACCACCGCCTCGTCCCGACGACGCTTAGCGAAGCGCTGTCGGTGCTCCACCACCACCATCACCACCACGCCTTCGTGTTGGTTGTGATCCCATCTACTTCTCCTCTCCCGCTTGCTGGATCCGTTCGGCACTAGATCGGTTGGATTGTGATCGGATCACGAAGAGTACGACTACATCAACCGCGTTATATACGCTTCCGCTTTTTGTCTACGCGGGTACGTAGACACACTCTCTTCTCTTGTTGCTATGCTTCTCCTAGATAGATCTTGGGTGTTCGTAGGAAATTTTTTGATTTTCTTGATTCGTTACCCATCAGTGTACTTTCCAGTAGTATCGCTGCTGTTTTTTTGCAGCTTTCGTAGTTGCTGGAACTATGTGGTATGGGTCAGCAACGACCCCAATTGAATTATTTGGGCCTACTCGTTATCAGTGGGATCAGGGATACTTTCAGCAAGAAATATATTGAAGAGTTAGCAATGGTTTAGCCGAAAATTTTAGTTTATCAGAAGCTTGGTCTAAAATTCCCGAAAAATTAGCCTTTTATGATTATATTGGTAATAATCCGGCAAAAGGGGGATTATTCAGAGCAGGCTCAATGGACAATGGGGATGGAATAGCTGTTGGATGGGGAATCCCAAATCATCGTTGCTCTCAAGAGCTCTCTTCGTCAACTCATGGGATTGAGAAGTTGACGAGTATTCATGAGTACCTACACAAAACAAAGACAAAGGGAAAATTGTGTGTCCGTGGTATATGTACACATCATCCATTATGATGCGCACGTGCACGTGTCGGTTAGCACAAAATATCCAATTCTCAAATAAATGAGATGCATGATATAGAAACATGTCATCCATCATGATTGGTTTGTCGTTATGTATAGCATAATGGAGACGCAAAGTGTGTAATGCATCACTAGTACTTTCTAGAGCATTGTCATTAATGTTATGCATATTGTGCACACAAGGGATGGAATCATGCGATCTACAATTATTTTCATGGCATGGCATAGTGGATGAATTGCAAAAATTATGCAAAGGAAACATAGCAATATCATCACAAGAGAAGCAAATTCCAATGACCATGACCGTGTCATCTATGCCATAAGTGCAAATGGGATTTATCTTTATTGGGCATGCATAGTTACTACAGTGAGTTTGTAATGATGCCATATGGGAAATCTCACTCATAGCATATGACAAATTTAGCGGATTATCGAACATGATGTGACCAATAGAATTTTCACATGATATCCTATGGAGCATAGCATCACAACTAGGTAAGTCGACATGCTCATCATCATATTCATCATAAATGGGTGGCATAACTAAGCATGTGGAAGAGATAGTATGTGGTGTATCCATAAGGTGATCAACATCATGCAAGCAATCATATTCAAGATGGTCCACTAGTGGGACAAGCGAAGCACCTTCACCTATTTTACCTTTGGAGCTCCACTCGTGTGGTGGAGGTGAGGTGGCAAAAATTGACGCTTGATCAACATTGTCGTCTTGATGGAACCATGTGGGGGTGCATTATCGTCCACGATGGCCATCGTATTGCCCATTGGAGGCATGGGGTCATCGAGGATTGGCACTTCGTCTTGTAGGAGAGCTATCACCAAACAAGAAAACACACTAGGAGTAGAGGTTAAGTCATTAGAAATCATAGGGGCCTCACATGCCCTATCAACTACCTCACTCACTAAGTGTTGTGGCTCACTCACTCCCGCTAAGATGCTCTCACTCATATGGTTGGTCGAGTCACTCAAATGGTGGTGATGGCTCTCAACCTCACATAGGATGTGTGTCATTTTCTCATGTGTGGGGCTAGTGGTGGTCACACTCATCCTCTCATAGGAAATGCTCTCAATGTCACATATGGTGGAGTCACTGATATCACTCATATGATGGTGGCTCTCCTCACATGGCAATTGGGGCATCTCATCATATATGGGTGCCAGAGAGATGTAGGTGCAAACGTCTCCATACTCAACTTCCTCATCCATAACACCTCTAAAGATGAATGCCATAGGAAGTGGCAAATCATCGCCCTCCTCCGAGACCAAAGAGAAAGTCTCATGTGCGGTCTCATAGCTTGAGTCCGAGTAGGAGTCCCATGTGGGCGTTGTCTTCATGTTGTCGAAGAGGTTCGTGCTCGCCGCCTTGGTCGAAGGGAATGGTCCATGCTCGACCGTCTTGTCGTCATCTTCTTGTAGGAGGCCTATATGATGTGGTACCTCGTTGCTCGTCTCCATGACCAAAGGGAATTTCCCATGCTCGGCCATCTTCCTTGAGGGGCTTCCGAAGATGGAAGGGTCACCCTCGCTTGTACTTGGTCACCTTGGACTTGGCGCCGAAGCTTCTTCTTGGTGTCGCTCGTCTCGCGGTCGTCTCTTGTGCTCATGAATGTTGGTCGTAGCTTGATGTAGAGCTTGTTGGAACTTGTTGGTGCGCGCATCTCGAGTGTCTTCGTGTTGATGGTGACGTTGCCGCGCTTGACCTTGATGTCAATGTTGTTCGTCGTCCCGAAGGTGAGGACGTGGTCGAATTGCGCTTGTGTCAGATGGGCGCTCCGAAGATGTGCGACTTGCTCGCTGCCGCCTTGAAGATGACGAAGGGAAAGAAGACTTGTAGGTGGCCAACATGTCTCGTAGTTGATCCATGTGTTCATCCAACTTGTTGTCGATGTAGTCTCTTTTCCGCGCTTCGGAGTGTTGTATGTCGATGGCGAGGTTCTCGATGCGCTCCCGCAAGGCATCTTGTGCACCTTGCATTTGTCCTTGTAGTCCGTAGCGGGGAGTTTTGGTGGAGTAGTTGTTCGTGCCGTCGTTGTCGTCGAAGACCGGAGATGATGTGCTTGGCCTATCCATCACAAGACTCGAGCAAATGTGAGTGGAAGAAAGGGAAGAACTAGACCAAATGTACCGTTCCAATGTTGAAGATGGATCAATGATCACCCAATATGGTATTATGGAAGTAGCACAATTGGTACTGGATTTTGTCAATTCTCACACCTACACAAGTAAGGCTTATGGAGTAGCTTGGTGAGGATAGGTGGCACAAAATTTGATGCAATTGTTAGCAAGAGTCAATAATGTTGAAAAAGATTCACAAATTCGCAAATGCAACAAGTAGACAAATAGCAAAGAATGGCACACGGAAACACACACGCGGATAGATAAGTGAGGTTGCGCAACCAAGGGATGAGCACAAAATGTGGAATCCACGGAAAACGCTCGTGTTGCACAACGCTAGAGAGACACTAGCACGATTGCTCAATAGGGGGATACGAACTTGTGCACAACCTATAAGAGACAAAACGTATCGACTTTCTATCTCAAGTATGCTATATGTATGTATGATTCCCGGTGAACTTGCACACGATGATCCAAGATGATCAATGATGGTGATATGCTATGCAATGTGGCGATGCTATGGCTATTGTTCACAAGCTCTATGCTTTCTTTTTCACTTTGCTTAAAAGCTTCTTTTTTTTTGGATATGGACACTATGCGAAATGCTCAACCCAATATAGCAATTGTGTATATGCGGGAACAAATGATGACACAAGAGATGATACGATGATATATGCACGCAATGATAGCTATGCGGAACATGTATCACTAAAGTGCACAAGTAGCGTTGCCCGGCAATACTCAAATGGCTAGTCTCGGTAGGCAAGTGACGCAAAATTGGCTCGGGGGTTAACAATGCAAAGGCAAGGAGAATGTACAAAGATGTCGTCGAGGTTACCGTCGGTGGGTTCTCGTTTGTAAGCAAGGACGGATGATGATTAAGTGGACAATGTCGAAGTCGAGTCCATGGAGATGATGAGTGGCGGTGTTGTCGAAGTTATACCGTTACT
Source organism: Elymus sibiricus (assembly GCA_039707655.1). Lineage (NCBI taxonomy): Eukaryota > Viridiplantae > Streptophyta > Magnoliopsida > Poales > Poaceae > Elymus > Elymus sibiricus. Next base: position 164,828,870 of record CM077664.1, read on the forward strand.
AGTTAGCCGAAACACCCTAGGAAACAGAAAAAACCACGAACTCAAAATCTCAAACGACAAATGTCAAATGGTGGAATGCGGTGGTGGTTTCGGAGTTGGTAATGTGGAGTTGTAGTTGAAGTCACCGTCCCTAAGTAGCCGAAACACCTTAGGAGACACAAACCACAACTCAAACAACCTCAAATGCAATGGGGTTCAAAATGGGTTAGGTTGCGGAAGGCTATAGTGGTAATGCGGATGATATGGTGGAGGGCCTAGGCAAAGATGACAAAGTTCCAAAACTTTGATGGAGTCAAATGGTGTTGGAAGTATTTTTATGAGATGGGGGATGTCAATAGCTACAAAACGAGCTAAAGAACGTCAAAATCGGACTCCGGATGAATTAGTTATGAGCGAAACGGTGAAACACGGGAGGCTGATGCTACAGGGGCCGAATGTCCGGGGTCAAGGCCGGATTTCCGGGGCCCTCTGTCCAGAAACTTGCGCGACTTTGCGCTCCAGGTGCCGGATGTCCGGCCGAGGACCCGGATGTCCGGCCCGACGATTCCAGATCTCGTTTGGGGCGGAAATTTTCAAATTGGGGGCGGAAATAGATGATTCCAAGGTCAAAATTAGACGGATTTCATGGATGGAAATGGCGGGGAAGATGAGGGAAGCTAGATCCACTCGAAACACAGCGAATCCATGGATCAAAATCAACAAAACATCATCAAACCAACAAATCACAAAAAAATATTGGTATGGCTATTTTTGTGGGGAATTTTTGAAATTGGGAAAAACAAACAAAATTGGCGCTAGAAAGTGGAGGGGAAGAACTCCAAAGTGTGAATCAACGTGGCTCTGATGCAAGATGATGTAGGGTGGAACCCTAATTGATGATCTTTTCACACTTGGAGGTGGGGAAAGGAGCAAATCAAGATAAGAACACACAAAAACACTCAATCAACAAGATCCAATCACACATGTGCTAAATCCACATACACATAAGAGGGAGATACAAGATCCAAAGTTAACACAAGAGGATACAAAGGGTAACTAGTTCATCCCAATCCTTGAAGGAGCTGAGGTCTTGATGATCTCGTGAGATCCTTCTCCCTTAGGAGGTCTTGATGATCCTATGATGGGGATCCTTCTCCCGAAAGAGGTCTTGATTCTCCAAGAAGGAGGTACAAGGAGCAAAGCTCACTCAAATGTCTCTATGTCTTTGCTAACCCTAGTTAAGAGGAGGTAGGGAGGTATTTATAGTAGTTCCCGAGGTAGGTGGGGTGAGGAAGGGTATTACATGGCCAGTTGGCCGAATGTAGGCGGCCAGGGGCCGGATGTCCGGCGGTCCATCGGGGTGCCGGATGTCCGGGCTTGGGGGCCGGATGTCCGGCCGGGTGCTGACTCAGCTTCTGTTATCCGGGGCCGGATTTTCGGGCGGGGCGCCAGATGTCCGGGCTCTTCGGCCGGATGTCCGGGGCCTGGCCGGATGTCCGGGCCCTGGGGCTTGCGGCTGCGGTGCTGTGGCTGTCACCTGGGTCTTCAGGGGCCGGATGTCCGGGCCGTAGGCCGGATGTCCGGCAGTTGATGCTCAACTGCACTTCCTCTTCTCGTTCCTCTTCATCTGTGCACTTGGGGACTTGTCCATCATTCCGGGCTTCTCCGAGAGGGTCCTCTTGATACCTAAGGACACAAAGCATTCCGTCTTGAGGTAGTAGCCATGTCTCACATGCATCAAAGGGAAATTGCGAGAGGAAAGATGTCACCTCGTTTTCGATGGCTCTCGCTCGTGCCCATGTCATATGTCCACTTGGGGCTTGGGGAGTATTCGTAGTGTACATGGGGATGACCGTAGGATGCTCCTCATCAACTCTCCAAATCTTTGTTTTCTTGAACTTGACTTGTAAATTGGATTTCTTTCTGCCCTTTGCTTCTGTCCAACCTTGCAGACCCAGCTTCTCCCAAAGTAGGGGAAATTCTTGCTGATGTAGCAGCGATTGCAAAGAGCACTGCTAATGAGGCTGCCAAGATTTCTGCCGAAGAGGCCGCCAAGTCTGTTGTCGAGGAGGCTAGGGAAGCTACCGGAGAACTAGAGAAGTCCTCCGGCAACACATCTGACACTATCTGGATAGACACAGAGATGGTGTTGGTTGGCGCTAGTGAATCAAATCCTGATAATCAACCTGCGGCACCAAGCACGCAAGTCCTAACGGATGCTTGACGCTTGTCGTCCCTCAACAAGGATATGGAGCCCCCAGCTCATCTGGTACTGGAGGGCCAAACTTTGACGACGAGATTGCTCAGATTCTAATCCCCTTCTCCCAAAGTACTACTGAAGCAGACAACGCTGCCGACAACGCAGCAGATCTTGCCTTCCTAAAAACCATGGCTTCTGGTTTTAAGGATGTGCATGACCGCTACAACAGGCGTTGTGACAAACTTCAAGAAGAGCACAAAGCCTTGGGGTTGGCCGAAGAAAAGTTGAAGAAGAAGGCTGAGGATATCCACACATGGTATAACGAGCAGTCTCGCAATCTTTGAAGGCGGGAAGAAAAACTTTCCGCTGCTAATGAGAAAGCAACAGCTTTTGACGGCAAACTGGCAGAGCGCGAGGTGCAACTCAACACCAAGGAAAAGGATCTTGCCGCACAGGAAGACGCCCTTGCCGCCAAACTCTGCGGCAAGGAATAAGAGATTAAAAAACTCCTTGAGCAAAGGACACAAGAGCTGGAAAAGAATCACAAGGAATCCATTGAAACTCAAGCTCGAGAAAGTGCCGCCAAGCTCAAGGAAGCCACTGATGAAGGTGCCGCTGCCGCTTCCGCCAAGGCAGATTTGGAATCATAAGTGAACAAGTTAAAGGAAGATCTTGTTAGCAACAATAAAGAGATCGAGGCTCTCAAAGATGAAGTACAGAAAGCAGCTCATACCCTAGGGGAGCTGCAGACGCAGCTGACATCCAAAAGCCAAGACCTTAGCTATGCCGCCAAAGCAATAGACGATCAGAAAGCTAAACTTGCCACGTTGGAGAAAGATCTTGAATCCACCATGGCAAAAGAGATAATCTTGACGGAAAAACTTGAAATAGAGGAGGCCTCACGAATAGATGCTGAAAACCAGTTCACCAGGCTGCGAGAAGTTCTCTCCATCTGGACCAACAGGCTCGTCAACATTGCCAAAGGCATTACTGCGCAACTTGCCGTCATGGATATGAGGAGTTGGAGCTTCACTATCAACGACAAGGAGGCCGCCCGCGCCAGACTGGCCAAATTCTTTGACGGTCTCATTGATGCCTTGAAAACTTATCACGAAGACAGATCTGCTTCATTTGCCAATGAATCCTGGAAGTTTGGCCACCACTTCCTTTATAAGGTGCTCGTCAAAGTCGCGTATCGCAATCTTAATATTGATCTCTCCAGGGTATTCAAGACTTTGCTGCAGAACACTGACATCACAGCTATGACAAGATTGTTGCTCCAATAGCTGACAAAGTTCTCCTCGTTCCCAGGCACCAAGGCGATCTTCAGAACTAGCCTCGTCGTCATATTTGTCACCAGTGCTATCATGTAACAGACAAGTTTAATCTTAAGTTAGATCTGCACTGTGCTTGTGATGTAATACAACTTAAGCTGTTTAAATGGATGTATGCCATTTTCCTTGTTTTATCTTGTCTCTGCATGATTTCTTATACCCTACGCTTTCCGGAGGCTTGCCGGTGCGCACATTCTTGCCGCGAGCGCTTGAGGAACGGATCCTTAGCAGCCTGCCGAAAGTGCCGCTGCCGGCAAGTTTACCTTTGACGATCTCAATGCGGCTACTTAGGTTGTTGAGCGGACTCGAAACAAAGTATGAGCGCAATCAATGACGACAAGGTTCCTTAGCGTGCAGGTTTCTCATACAAAGGCGAAAATCGTTCAAGGAAGATTGCAATTACAACAAAGAATTTGTTTTAAAGTTTTTCAACTTAGCTTTTTCTTGGCTGTACTTCTTGTTGTAAAAATGATCACTTGAACATCATTTGGTGGTATCCACACCATCACTCCCCCTGGGAGATTTGCATGCGAGGGAACCTTCTGTCCTTTAAGAAAAAGAAAGAAGAGAAAGAGGCGGTTGGATGCCTTGATGGCCCGTTAATCATTTCATACAGGGCGAAGTGTAACACAACATCACATGTAATCATACACAAGTGAAAATGTACTTTAAAAAAGAGTTGCGAAACACTTAGCTTTATTTCACTTATGCATAGGGTCTGCGCCTGGCTTTGTACAAAGGGTTACATGTCTTGCCGACAAGGCTCGTACAAAAGGTGTTGCCGGGGAGCCCGACAACTGCGCCTCATGGATAGAACTTGCGAAGATGCTCAATGTTCCATGAGTTTTGCACTAGAGTGCCATCTTCGGTCTCCAGACGGACTGCACCAGGCTTGGTGACTCGTACTACCCAATAAGGGCCTTCCCACTTTGGCGTCAACTTGTTTGATCTCTTGGCGGACTGGATGCACTGAAGAACAAGGTCGCCTTCCTCAAGGCTTCGGGCATGAACTTTGTGGCTATGACAGCGACGCAAAGCTTACTGGTAGCGTGCAGCTCGCACAGCAAACCGAAGACGATCTTCCTCAAGGAGCGTGGCGTCATCTTGCCGCAGCTGCTCTTGCTCTGCTTCATCGTAAGCAAGCACTCGAGGTGACCCGTACATGAGTTCCGTGGGGAGCACCGCCTCCGCACCATAGACTAGTGAGAAGGGTGTCTGGCCGATGGCTCAGTTTGGTGTCGTCCTGAGTGACCAAAGAACCGCCGGCAACTCATCAATCCATCGCCTTCCACACCCATGTAGCTTGTCGAAAGTTCTTGTCTTGAGGCCTCGCAACACTTCAGCATTTGCCCTTTCCGCTTGGCCGTTGCTTCTCGGGTGAGTGACAGACGCAAAGCAGATCTTGCTTCCAAGGTCTTAGGTGTATTGCATGAAGGTGCGGCTCATGAATTGTGTGCCGTTGTCGGTGATGATCTTGTTGGGAACACCAAAATGGCAAACTAATCCTTTAAAGAACTTGACGGCTGACTGTGCTGTCACCTTCCTCACTGGCTCCACCTTAGGCCACTTTGTGAACTTGTCAATTGCAACATAGAAGAACTCGAAGCCCCCGGCAGCACAGGGAAAAGGGCCCAAGATATCGAGCCCCCAGACCAAGAAGGGCCAGGAGAGAGGGATTTTTTGAAGGGCTTTGGCTGGCTGATGTATATTCTTGGAATGGAACTGACACGCTTCACACTTGGTTACTAGTGAAGTTGCATCCTGGAGAGTTGTGGGCCAATAGAAGCCTTGCCGGAAAGCCTTACCGACAAGGGCCCTTGATCCTATGTGAGAGCCACACACGCCTCCATGTATCTCCGCCAACAGCTTCAGTCCATCTTCCTGGCAAATGCATTTTAATTTCACCCCATTTGGCCTCTTTCTGTGTAGAATGTTATCAACAAACTGATACATACTTGACTGTTGGGCTACTTTTTCAGCTTCTTCTTGATCATCGGGAAGTTCTCCTGTTTGAAGAAAATGGACGATTTGCTGTGCCCATGCCGGAGCTTGCGGCTCGACGACAAGGACTAAAGGCATTTCTTCGGCTGCAGGAGCACTTGCCTCGACGGCAAGAACCTGAGGTTCTGCTCGAGGTTGCTTCTCACCGGCAAGCGCGTTGTTGTCTCTGGCAACTTCCTTGTCGGCGGCTTCTGGGAGCTCTGCCGGGAAGTACTTGCCGGTGTTCAATTTCCTTCTTTTGCTTGGCCATATCGATGGTGTCACAGAGGGTTGAGTCAAATGGAGCACAAAAGTTCCTGGTTCCACAGGTAGCTTTTGGGCGGCACGCTTTGACAGATCATCAGCACTGATGTTTTCCGCACGAGGGATGTGCTCTATTTGTAATCCGTCAAAGTGCTCTTCCAATTTCCTCACTTCTTCCACATAAGCTTCCATCAATGGGCTCTGGTAATCTTTGTTAACTTGCTTCACAACAAGCTGCGAGTCACCACGGATAATCAACTTTCTGATTCCAAGGTCCACTGCGATCCTGAGACCGACAAGAAGCCCTTCATACTCAGCAGTGTTGTTTGTAGCTTTCTCCCTGGGAAAGTGCATCTGTACCACATATTTGAGGTGCTCTCCGATGGGTGCGACAAGCAGCACTCCGGCACCGGCGCCTTGAAGCGAGAAGGCACCGTCAAAATACATGATCCATTCTTTAGCTGTTTCTTTGCCGGGGAGAGAAGTCTCTTGAATTTCTTCGTCTTGTGTTGGTGTCCATTCTGCAATGAACTCCGCCAAGGCTCTGCTCTGAATGGTTGAAGTGCTTTCAAATTAAGTGCAAAACTAGACAGTTCCAATGCCCACTCTACTATCCTGCCGGTGGCATCTGGATTTCTCAAGATACGCTGCAAAGGAAAGCGAGTGACGATGGTAATCTCATGTGCTTGGAAGTAATGGCGCAACTTTCTTGAGGACATGAGAAGGCCGAAAAGCAGCTTTTGCACACCAGAGTACCTTGATCTAGCCCCTTGCAGAAGGGAACTGACAAAGTAAACCGGGGGCTCCAGCATTTTCTTCTTCGGCACCACTTGTTGGCTTGCATCATTTGCTTGTGCTATTTCTAATTTGTCGACACCATACTCTACCGGAGAAGATTCCGGTTTGTCGCTTTGACGGGCTTGCAACTGCTGCTTCTTCATTGTCAGCTTCTCTCTCTGCTACTAATGCAGCATTGACCGCTTGATTTGTTGCCACCAAGTATAGCAGCAACGACTCTTGTGGTTTAGGCGAAACTAGTGTTGGCGGAGAGGAGAGGTACTTCTTCAAATCTTACAGTGCGGCCTCCGCTTTCGGAGTCCATTTCATTAGACCTGCCTTTTTCAAAATCTTGAAAAATGCCAAGGCGTGCTAAGTAGATTTGGAGATGAACCTGCTTAATGCATCCACGCAGCCGGCAAGACACCGCACATCCTTGAGAGACTTTATGCTAACATGGAAAAATGCACTTTTGGTGTTGATAAGCTTGTTTTCTTGGGCTTTGTTGTCTCTTCTAAGGGTGTTGAAGTTGATGAGTCTAAAATTGATGCTATTAAAACTTGGCCACAACCAACCAACTTGCAACAAGTGCGTAGCTTCCTTGGTCTAGCCGGATTTTACCGTCGCTTTGTTAAGGATTTTAGCACTATTGCTTCACCATTACATGCTTTGAGTAAGAATAACGCTCCTTTTGTTTGGGGACCTTCCCAAGATACCGCATTTCATGAGCTTAAGAATTTGCTTACACATGCTCCAATTCTTGCCGTGCCAAACTTTGAGAAAACATTTGAGGTGCATTGTGACGCTAGTGGTAATGGAATAGGTTGAGTTTTAATGCAAGAAAAGTGACCCATTGCATATTTTAGTGAAAAGATTTCCGGTGCTCAACTTAACTATCCCATCTATGACAAAGAGTTATATGCTTTGGTGAGAGTCTTGCATGTTTGGGAGCATTATCTCCGACCTCATGAATTTGTCATTCATACCGATCATGAAACACTTAAGTACCTTAAAGGTCAAACAAAATTGAATAAAAGGCATGCTAAATGGAGTGAATTTATTGAGTCCTTCCCATACATCATCAAATATATCAAGGGAAAGGAGAATGTTGTAACGGACGCTCTTTCACGCAAGTGCATGATAGTTACTCAACTTGAATTGAATGTTATTGGCTTTGAGCACATTAAAGATTTATATGAGCATGATGATTCATTTGCAACTCCTTATGCCAAATGTCTTGCTAACACTTATTGGGAGCGATATTATATCAAGGATGGATACCTTATGCGCGCTAACAAACTTTGTGTTCCCAAGTCTTCTCTTCGTTTGTTGCTTTTGCAAGAGGCTCACGGTGGTGGACTTATGGGACATTTCGGTCGCGACAAGACTTTTGCCACGCTCTCCAACAAGTACTATTGGCCCAAGATGTTTCGCGATGTCGCATGCTACACCAATCGATGCTCCACATGTCACAAAGCTAAGTGACAAGCTCAATCTCATGGTTTACATATGCCACTTCCTATACCATATCATCCATGGGAAGACATTAGTATGGATTTTGTGCTTGGCTTGCCTAGAACAAAAAATGGAAAAGACTCGGTATTTGTAGTTGTTGACCGTTTCTCTAAAATTGCACATTTCATTCCATGTCACAAGAACGACGATGCTTCACATGTTGCAAATTTGTTTTGTAGGGAAATCTTGCGACTCCATGGAATGCCCAAGACGATTGTATCGGACCATGACGTCAAGTTCCTAAGCTACTTTTGGAAGACACTATACGGCAAGCTCGGGATCAAGCTCCTATTCACGTCGGCCTATCACCCACGAACCGACAGTCAAACGGAAGTCACCAACCGCACGCTCTCTACACTACTTCGCGTGTTGATCAAGAAGAACCTCACGGAATGGGAAGAATGCCTACCGATCGCCGAGTACGCCAACAATCGAGCAAGACACTCTACCACGGGCAAGTCTCCCTTCGAAGTGGTCTATGGCTTCAACCCTTTGTCGCCATTGGACATCCTACCGCTACCACTACAAGAACGAGCGAACTTGGACGCAAGCGCAAGAGCAACATATATCAAGAAGGTGCATGAAGACACAAGGCTCATGATAGAACGCCAAGTTCAACGACTCGCCAACAAGCTCAACGCAAACAAGAACCCCATGGTGTTCAACCCCGGTGATCTCGTGTGGCTACACCTTCGCAAGGATCGCTTCCCCAATGAACGGAAGTCAAAGCTCCTACCTCGCGTCGATGGGCCATTCAAGGTGCTAGCACGCATCAACAACAATGCATCCAAGATCGACATCCCGTGAGACAAGTACAACGTGAGTGACACATTCAACGTCAAGGATCTACCCCCCTACCATGGTGATGAAGATATTGATCCAAGGGCGGATCTTTCCCAAGGGGGGGGGGAGATGATGCGGAGCATCCTTCGATCACCCCCATGGATACTACAACGACTCACCAAGCACCAAGTGGACCTATGACAAGAGCTCGCGCACGTGCCATCGAGAACGAGGTGAACTACAACGACTCACCAAGCACCAAGTGGACCTATGTAATGGATTTTGGCGAGCTTGATGTTCTTGCCGAGGATGTAGACGAGCAAGAGGAAGACTTGCATCGGATGATGAATCCGAAGAATGGCGTCTTGACCGTGTTCTTCTTGTCGAGGATGAAGTTGTAGAAGCGCGGTCAATCATCATGGCACGAAATTCTTCCATTTGTGTAGTAAGCTTGGTGTCGAGGTAGTCTCTTGTTCGTGTTTCGGAGTGACGCAAGTCGGTGGCGAGTTGCTCGATGCGATCACCCAAAGCTTCATTTTCTTGATGCAAGGCCCGTTGTACCCAAAGAGATGGCTCTTGGAGACGTAGTCGTTCGGTGCTTCGTGCTCGTCGAAGAGAGGATTCGAAGATGTACCCGGCCTATCCATCATGATCGAGTAGAGGTGAGTAGGAAGTGAAAGAACAAAACCAAGTTACCTTTTCCGAAGATTGAAGATGTATCGAATATCACTCAATATATTGCTATGATAGTAGAATTGGTACCAGGTTCGTTTCTCACACCTACACAAAAGGCTTATGGAGTAGCTTGGTTAGGATGGTGGCACAAAATAGTTGCAATTTGCAAGCAAGATATCAATAATGTTGAAAAAGATTCACAAGTTCGCAAGTGTAACGAGTAGACCAATAGCAATAAGTAGGACACGGAAACACACGCACGGATAGATAAATGAGGTCGTGCAACCAAGGAATGAGCTCGAAATGTGGAATCCACGGAAAATGCTCTTGTTGCACAACACTAGAGAGACGCTAGCACGATTGCTCAATAGGCGGATATGAACTTGTGCACAACCTATAAGAGACAACGTATGGCTTTCTATCTCACTTATGCTATGTATGTATGATTCCCGGTGAACTTGTCACAATGATCCAAGATGATCAAATATGCTATGTAATTTGGCGATGCTATGGCTATTGCTTACAAGCTTGTTGCTCTTTCTCTTTTGCTTAAAAGCTTCTTTTTCTTTTGATGGTTTCCTGTGGCCACTTATGCGAAGTGCTCGTACGAAGATAGCAATGATGTATATGCGGGAACAAAATTTGGCACAAGAGATGATATGTGTATTTATGCATGCTATGATAGCTATGCGGATCAGTATGACTAAAGTGCACAAGTAGCGTTGCCCGGCAATACTCAAATGGCTAGTCTCGTAGGAAAGCGACGCAAAAGATGGTCTGGGGGTTTCACAATGCAATGGCAAGGATATGAACAAGATGTCGTCGATGTTACCGTCCTTGCTTACGGTGAGGGTGTCACGATGGTGGAGTTGGTGTTGTCGATGACGAGTTCCGTGGCGATGATGAGCGGCGGTGATGTCAATGTCGAACCGTTCCTAAGTAGCCGAAACACGTTAGGAAACGGAAAACCCATGACACAAAATCTCAAATGGCACGAAGTGGTGGTTTGCGGAAATCGGTGGTGGAGTAGCTCAAGGGATTGCGGAAGAAACGGTGGGAAAAAGGCGAAAATTGACGAAAGTGTGAAGTGTTGGCGTGCTGGTTTCCCAGGGGCCGGATGTCCGGGCCTCCTGGCCGGATGTCCGGGCACACGGGCCGGATGTCCGGGCTGCTGGATCCATGGATGAACTCGAAGAACAGGAGGGGAAAAGAAAAATTTGGGGCAAAATTCGGATGATTTTGTGGATGGAATCGATGGAGAAGATGGGGGAAAGCTAGATCCACTCGAAAACAAGAAAATCCATGGATCAAAATCAACAAAACATCATCAAACCAACAAATCACAAAAATTTTAGTATGGCTATTTTTGTGGGGAATTTTCGAAATTGGGCAAAAACAAAAAAATCGGGGCTAGAAAGTGGAGGGGAAAGACTCCAAAGTGTGAATCAACGTGGTTCTGATCCAAGATGATGTAGGGTGGAACCCTAATTGATGATCTTTTCACACTTTAGGAGGGGGAAAGGAGAGGAACAACAAGTCAACCAAGGGAAATCACTCAAACAAACCCAAATCACACATCCACTAGGATAGCATACATGAGATCCACAAGTATACAAGGACAATCCAAGGAAACAAGCACAAGGTAATGTTCTTCCCACTCCGGAGGAGGTGAGGTCTTGATGATCTAGATGAGATCCTTCTCCCGTAGGAGATCTTGATGATCCTATGATGGGGATCCTTCTCCATAGAAAGGTCTTGATTCCCCAAGAGGAGATACAAGGAGCAAAGCTCAACTAGATGTCTCAAAATACTTTGCTAACCCTAGAAAGGATGAGGAGGAGGTCCATTTATAGTCTAGGACGAAATGGGGATGAGTGGACGAGATTACACGGCCGAATGGCCTAAAGCTGCTGTCAGGGGGCCGGATGTCCGGGCGTCGGGCCGGATATCCGGCGGTTCGCGGGGCTGCCGGATGTCCGGCCCTGGCGCCGGATGTCCGGCTGAAAGGGGCTCAGCTACTGTGATGGGGCACCGGATTTCCAGGCAGGGGCCGGATGTCCGGGCCTTTGGCCAGTTGTCCGGGCCCTGTAGCATCTTCACGGCTGGGCTGCGGCTGCTGTGCATTTCCTTCAGGGGCCGGATGTCCAGGCCAGGGGCCGGATGTCCGGCCGCTGTAGCTTTCCAGCGGTCTTCCTCCTCGCGCACGTCCGTCCGTGTACTTGCCGACTTGTCCTTCGTTCCGAGCATTCCCGAGGCGGTCCTCTTCATACCTGATCACACATAGCACTTCGGCTTGAGGTAGTAGCCATGCCTCACTCGAGTCAAATGGAAGTTCACTTAGGAGAGATGTCACCTCGGGTTCGAGAGCTCTTGCACGTGATCGTGTCATAGGTCCACTTAGCACTTGAGGAGATGTAGGTAAGTCCATGGGGATGACCGTGGGATGCTCCGCATCATCTCCCCCCCCCCCTTGAAAAAGATCCGTCCTCGGATCGGAATCCACATCACCATGGAAGGGAGATAGGTCCTTACCGTTGAATGTGTCGCTCACGTTGTACTTGTCGCGAGGGATGTCGATCTTGTAGGCATTGTTGTTGAAGCGTGCGAGCACCTTGAAAGGTCCATCGGCTCGAGGTAGTAACTTGGACTTGCGCTCGTTGGGGAAGCGGTCTTTGCAAAGGTGTAGGCACACAAGATCGCCGGGGTGGAATACCATGGGTTGCTTGTTGATATTGACCTTGGTCGCGAGTCGTTGTACTTGGCGCTTGATCGCATGCCTTGTATCTTCATGCATCTTCTTGAGGTAGCTCGCTCGTGCACTCGCATCCATGTCGATGCGTTCTTGTAGAGGTAGTGGTAGAATGTCCAATGGAGACAAAGGATTGAAGCCATAGACGACCTCGAAGGGGGACTTGCCGGTAGTAGAGTATCGTGCTCGATTGTAGGCGTACTATGCGATGGGTAAACATTCCTCCCACTCCCTTATGTTCTTCTTGATCAACACACGGAGTAGTGTGGAAAGAGTCCGGTTCGTGACCTCCGTTTGGCCGTCGGTTTGAGGGTGATATGCCGATGAGAATAGGAGCTTGATTCCGAGCTTGGCGCATAGTGTCTTCCAAAAGTAGCTAAGGAACTTGACGTCTCGGTCCGACACGATCGTCTTTGGCACTCCATGCAATCGCAAGATTTCCCTACAAAAGAGATTTGCAACATGTGAAGCATCGTCTATCTTGTTGCAAGGAATGAAATGTGCCATCTTAGAGAAACGGTCCACAACAACAAATACGGAATCTTTGCCGTTTTGAGTTCGAGGCAAGCCAAGGACGAAATCCATACTAATATCTTCCCATGGATGATATGGAATAGGAAGTGGCATATATAGACCATGAGATTGAGCTTTGGACTTAGCTTTGCGGCATGTAGAGCACCGGTTGGTGTAGCGAGAAACGTCGCGAAATATCTTTGGCCAAAAGTAGATCTTGGAGAGCGTAGCGAAAGTCTTGTCGCGTCCAAAATGTCCCATGAGTCCTCCACCATGAGCCTCTTGCAAAAGCAACAAACGAAGAGAAGACTCGGGGATACAAAGTTTGTTAGCTCGCATAAGATAATCATCTTTCAAATAGTAGCGCTCCCAAGTGTTGTGTGATAAGCATTTGGCATATGGAATCGCAAATGAAGCATCATTTGGATACAAATCTTTAATGTGCTCAAATCCTATAACATTCAATTCAAGTTGGGTAACCAACATGCACTTGCGGGAAAGAGCGTCCGCCACAACATTTTCCTTACCTTTGATATACTTGATAACATAAGGAAATGACTCAATGAACTCACTCCATTTAGCATGACGCTTATTCAATTTTGGATGGCCCTTAAGGTACTTAAGCGTTTCAAGATCCGTATGGATGACAAATTCACGTGGACGGAGATAATGTTCCCACACATGCAAGACTCTCACTAAAGCATATAACTCTTTGTCATAGATGGGGTAGTTAAGTTGCGCGCCGGTGAGCTTCTCACTAAAATATGCAATAGGTCGCCTCTCTTGCATCAACACATCACCAATACCATTACCACTAGCGTCACAACGCACTTCAAAAGTTTTGTCAAAGTTGGGTAATGCAAGTAATGGAGCATTTGTAAGCAAGGTTTTGAGCTCATGAAATGCGGCATCTTGAGATGGACCCCAAACAAATGGTGCTTTCTTCTTACTCAATGCGTGCAATGGTGATGCAATAGTGCTAAAATCTTTCACAAAGCGACGATAAAATCCGGCTAAGCCAAGGAAACTACGCACTTGAAGCAAATTGGTTGGTTGTGGCCAATTCTTAATAGCATCAATTTTAGTTTCATCCACTTGAACACCCTTAGAGGAGACAACAAAGCCCAAGAAAACAAGCTTATCAACACCGAAGGTGCATTTTTCCATGTTAGCATAAAGTCGCTCGTCTCTAAGAACTTGCAATACGTCTCTAAGGTGTTTGACATGATCTTCAAGAGTTTCGCTAAACACAAGGATGTCATCTAAGTAAACCACAACACAAATGCCAATATATTTGCGAAGAACATAATGCATCACACGCATAAAAGTGCTAGGAGCTTGCGACAAACCCATAGGCATGACTAACCACTCATACAAGCCAAATTTGGTTTTGAAAGCGGTTTTCCATTCGTCACCTTCTTGCATGCGTATTTGATAGTAGCCACTTTTAAGATCAATTTTTGAGAAAATAGTGGCTCCACTAAGTTCATCAAGCATGTCATCAAGGCGTGGAATTGGATGTCTATATATAACGGTGATAGCATTAATGGGACGGCAATCGGAACACATGCGATAAGTACCATCTTTCTTGGGCACAAGAATGACCGGAACGGCACAAGGGCTCAAGCTTTTGCGTACATACCCATTCTCCATGAGATGTTGCACTTGCCTTTGGATCTCTTTGATCTCTTCGGGGTTGACGCGGTAAGGTGCCTTGTTCGGTAGAGGTGCGCCGGGGATGAGGTCGATGCGGTGTTCGATTCCGCGAAGTGGAGGAAGTCCGGGAGGTAGCTCATCGGAAAACACGTCCGCGAATTCCTGCAATAAATGAGATAAGACCAAAGGAAGATGTTGTGAAGTATTAGTCCGCACCACTTCATCTTTGCATACAAGCACAAAGTGAAGGACACTTGATGGGATCTCACTCACATCCCTCAAATCTCTTTTGGTGGCTAAAAGGACAAGGTCTCTCTTGTCGCTCATCGTGGAGTCGCTCATTTTTGGCTTGTGGCGCTCACTCTCTTTGTGGTGGTTCACTCGCTCACTAGTCTCTCCACGATGGGTAGATGCTTTGATGCGGAGCATCCTACGGACATCACCATGTCAAGAGTCCGTTCGCCAAGTGACACGTGCGACATCCACTTCATCTATACAAAGGTGAATCATCTCCTTTACACGTGTCCACTTGTGCCCTTCGTGGATGGTATACTACTTGACCCTCTTTCGTGTGCATACATAGGTGTGAGCGGAGCTACACATTCATCGAGGAGGAGTCCAAGCTCAAGAGGGCATGTACATCATCATTGAGGAGAATGCAAGGAAGGAGTCCAGCAGCTGGAAGAAGAGGCACGGATCAGAAGACCCCGTGCGCACGGCCCTCCCGGAGCCCGTGCGCACGGCCTATCTGGAAACTTTCTGGACACCCCGTGCGCACGGGCCTCCAGGACCCCGTGCCCACGTGACCCCCATGCACACGGGGCTAACTTAGCCCGTGCGCACGGGCCTGCCTGCAAGCTGGCCGTGGACTGCCTGTTTTGCCCTCCAGCTCGTCCCCTACCTCCATCCACCTATATATTTCGTACCTAGGTCATTTTTTAGGGTTAGCAAAGGATATGATATGATCTAGAGAGTACTTTGCTCATCTACCCTCTCCCATGGAGATCAAGACCTCCTAAGGAGAAGATCCCCTAGTGGATTCAAGGCCCCTTCTAGGGAAGGATCCCCATCATAGGATCATCGAGACCTCAACTCCTTCAAGGATTGGGATGAACTAGTTACCCTCTTTACCTTCTAGTGTTGGATTTGGACCCTTGTATCCCTTTATGTGTATGTGGATCTAGCACATGTGTGATTGGATCTTGTTGATTGAGTGTTTGTTCTTGTGTTCTTCTCTCAATTTTCCCTTTTCCCCCTCCAAGTGTGAAAAGATCTTCCCTTAGGGTCTCCACCCTACAACATCTTGGATCAGAGCCACATTGATTCACACTTTGGAGTCTTTCCCCTCCACTTTCTAGCCTCAATTTTGTTTAATTTTGCCCAATTTCGAAATTCCCCCAAAAATAGCCATACCAATTTTTTTTGTGATTTGTTGGTTTCATGATGTTTTGTTGATTTTGATCCATGGATTAGAAGTTTTTCAAGTGGATCAAACTTTCCCCCAACCTTCCACCCCTTTCCCCACCACGAAATCCACCCAATTTTTCTTCAGATCTGAGCTTGAAATCGCAAAATTTCCGCCACCCCCGTGCACACGGGCACCAGACCCCGTGCCCACGGCCCCCCGCAAAGTCTCGGGACACCCCGTGCACACGGCCTTGTACCGTGCGCACGGGACCCCGTGCACACGGGCTCCTAACCCCGTGCGCACGGCCCCTACAGAACAGCCAACACTGGTACACCATTTCGGGCATAACTTTCACATCCGGAGTCCGATTTCGGCGTTCTTTAGCTCGTTGAGTAGCTATTGACATCCACCATCCATCTAGATAGGCTCCAACACCATTTGACTCATTCAATTTTTTGGAACTTTGGCATCTTTGCCTAGGCCTTCCACCATAACTTCCGCAATATCACCACCAACTTCCGCAACATAAACCATTTTTGTCCCCCCCCCCCTTTGCATTTGAGGTTGTTTGAGTTGTAGGTTGTGTCTCCTAAGGTGTTTCGGCTACTTAGGGATGGTGACTTCAACTCCACTTCCGCATTGCCAAGTTCCGAACCTCCACCGCATTCCGCTACCACCATTTGACATTTGCCGTTTGACATTTTGAGTTCGCGGTTTTTCCATTTCCTAGGGTGTTTCGGCTAACTAGGAACGGTTCGACATCGACAACACCGCAACTCAACTTTGCCACGGACGGTAACCTCGATGACGTCTTTGTACATTCTCCATGCCATTGCATTGTTAACCCCCGAGCCAATTTTGCGTCACTTGCCTACCGAGACTAGCCGTTGAGTATTGCCGGGCAACGCTACTTGTGCACTTTAGTGATACATGTTTCGCATAGCTATCATTGCGTGCATATATCATCGTATCATCTCTCGTGTCATCAATTGTTCCTGCATATACAACATTGCTATATTGGTTTGAGCATTTCACATAGTGGCCATCGAAAAAAAAGCTTTTAAGCAAAGAGAAAAAGAAGAAAGCAAAGAGCTTGTGAGCAATAGCCATAGCATCATAGCAATAGCATATCATATACCATCATTGATCATCTTGGATCATTGTGAGCGAGACACCGGGAACCATACATACATAGCATACTTGGGATAGAAGTCGACACGTTTTGTTTCTATAGGTTGTGCACAAGTTCGTATCACGCCCAATAGTGCAATCATGCTAGCGTCTCTCTAGAGTTGTGCAACATGAGCATTTTCCGTGGATATCACATTTTGAGCTCATTCCTTGGTTGCACAACCCCATCTATCTATCTATCCGTGTGTGTGTTTCCGTGTGCCATTCATTGCTATTGGTCTACTTGTTTTACTTGTGAATTTGTGAATCTTTTTCAACATTATTGACTCTTGCTAACAATTGCATTAAATTTTATGACACTATCCTCACCAAGCTACTCCATAAGCTTTATTGTGTAGGTGTGAGAATTGACAAGATCCGGTACCAATTGTGCTATTTCCATAATACCATATTGGGTGATCATTGATCCATCTTCAACATTGGAAAGGTACATTTGGTCTAGTTCTTCCCTTTATTCCACTCACTTTTGCTCGAGTCTTATGATGGATAGGCATACCACATCATCTCCGGTCTTCGACGACAACCACGATGACGAGTTCGATGCCATGAAGAACTTCATCGACGCCAAGATGGACAAGTACATGGAGAAGCTCAAGGTCCTCATCAACACCGGCAAGCGGTCTTCATCATCTTCGAGAAGACGCTCAAGTGAAAAGACTCCCGAGCTACCATCTTCGGCAAGGACACACCGGCATCGACATCGACAAGACCAAGACGCTCAAGTTCATCAAGGGCGTCCCACAAGAACGGAAGAGCAGCCTTCCGGGAGCATGTTGGCTTCTCTGCCAACCCCGTGCACACGGGCCATCGACCCCCGTGCACATGGGACCCCGTGCACACGGCCTCCTACACCCCCGTGCGCACGGGCCATACAGAACATCGACAGCGACCCCAAGACTGCGACTTCATCAGCTATATTGGCTTCTTCCCCTTCGTCATCTTCAAGGCGGCGGCGACCAAGTAGCACATCTTCGAAGCACCCAACTGACGAAAGCGCACTTCGACCACGTCCTTATCTTCAAGACATCGCACACCATCGACATCAAGGTCAAGCATGGCAACGTCACCATCAACACGAAGACGCTCACGATGCAAACACCAACAAGTTCCAACAAGCTCTACATCAAGCTACGAGAAGACCGCGAGACGACCACCACCTAGGCGAAGCTTCGGCGCCAAGTCCAAGGCGACCAAGTACAAGCGAGGGTGACCCTTCCATCTTCGGAAGCCCCTCAAGGAAGATGGCCGAGCATGGGAAATTCCCTTCGGTCATGGAGACGAGCAGCAAGGTGCCACTTCATATGGGCCTCCTACAAGACGGCGACAAGACGGTCGAGCATGGGCCATCCCCTTCGACCACGGCGACGAGAACGAACCTCTTCGACGACATGAAGACGACGCCCACATGGGAGTCCTACTCCGAGTCAAGCTACGAGACCGCAAATGAGACCCTCTCTTTGGTCTCGGAGGAGAGCGATGATTTGCCACATCCTATGGCATTCATCTTTGGAGGCGTTATGGATGAGGAGGTTGAGCATGGGACTACCCCCTCAACCGAGGCGGCGAACGAAGTTGAGTATGGAGACGTTTGCACCTACATCTCTCTGACACCCACATATGACGAGATGACCCAATTGCCATGTGAGGAGAGCCACCACCACAAGAGTGAGATGAGTGACTCCACCATATGTGACATTGAGTGCATTTCCTATGAGAGGATGAGAGTAACCACCACTAGCTCCACACACGAGAACATGCCACACATCCTATGTGAGGTTGAGATCCATCACCACCCTTTGAGTGACTCGACCAACCATATGAGTGAGAGCATCTTACCGGGAGTGAGTGAGCCACAACACTTAGTGAGTGAGGTAGTTGATAGGGCATGTGAGGCCGCTATGCTTTCTAACGACTTAACCTCTACTCCGAGTGTGTTTTCTTTGGTGCTAGATTTCCTACAAGACGAAGTGCCAATCCTCGACGAATCCATACCTCCAATGGGCACTATGATGGCCATTGTGGACGATGACGCACCCCCCACATGGTTCCATCAAGACGACAATGTTGATCACGCTTCAATTTTTGCCACCTCACCTACACCACATGAGTGGAGCTCCAAAGGTAACATAGGTGATGGTGCTTCGCTTGTCCCACTAGTGGACCATCTTGACATCAATTGCTTGCATGATGTTGATCACCCTATGGATTCACCACATACTATGTCCTTTACATGCTTAGATATGCCACCCATTTATGATAAATATGATGATGAGCATGTCAAATTACTTAGTTGTGATGCTATGCTCCATAGGATATCTTGTGAAAATTCTATTGGTCACGTCATGTTTGACAATCCATTAACCTTGTCATATGCTATGAGTGAGATTTCCCATATGGCATCATTGCAAACTCACCGTAGTAACTATGCATATCCAATTAAAATCAATCCCATTTGCACTAATGGCATAGATGACAAGATCATGGTTATTGGTATGTGTTTCTCTTGCGATGATATTGCTATGCTTCCCTTGAGCAATTTGTGCAATTCATCTACTATGCCATGCCATGAACATGATTGTAGATCACATGCTTACCTCCATTGTGTGCACCATCCGCATATCATGAATAACAATGCTCTAGATGTTTCAAGTGATGCATTACACACTTTGAGTCTCCATTATGCTATACATAACAACAAACCAATCATGATGGATGACATGTTTCTATATCATGCATCTCATTTATTTGAGCATTGGATATTTTGTGCTAACCAACACATGCACGTGCGCATCATAATGGATGATGTGTACATATACCACGCACACACAATTTTCCCTTTGTCTTTCTTTTGTGTAGGTACTCACGACTACGAGTTGACAAAACGAGCTCTTGAGAGCAACGATGCTTTGGGATTGCTTGGAATGCTTACCCGACCATTCCCCTCACGCAAGGACTACGCGCATTAATTTTACTTGGCTCTCACACGGCTATGGGCTATTTACCACTTGTCACCTTATGCTCATTTTACCGTGTTCACTTTGCATGTTATGCCTCCTTCAATGCCTTTGCCATGCAATTGTGACCCTTGCTTGCATTTCCTCATGATTCACCATTCTACTATTTCTATATGTACTTGCATGCTTGGTGGAGATCCTAGTTGTTATTGCCATGTTTACCTTGTGCCCCATGCTATTGTTGATTCTTGTGTTGGGAGAGTCATGATGTTCCTTTGCTATTTACATAGGACTTCTTGCCAATACAATGATACTACTTTGCTCATATCATTTTCTCATGCTCGTGATATGTCATGTGCATTATGTATGCCTACTATTTGCACACATGACATGATTTCTATGATGACCTCTAGTATGTTGCATATTCGCACTACTAGCTTGCATAACTTGATCACTATGATTGCTTGCTTTGTTGCATCACCCATGATTCATACTTGCCCGTTTCATTGGGTTGATGGCATATATGTTCTTGCCTCTCACATGATTTATCATGATCATTGTCCCTTGTCTCCTTTAGTTGCATCTCTCATATCAACTTGTAGTGAGTGCAACCATGCTATGCTTATTGATATTGGAGACTTGGACTTCTCACTTGTGATGCATGCTTGCTTGAATGAGCTTAATGTCTTTGGTTGTACTCGCATCATATGCTTCCATACCATGCCACATTATCGTGTTCCTTCTTATGATAAAAATGATGATGACACTTGTTGCGTATCTCACCACACGAATGATTGGTTTTGCATTCACGCTAACCTCATTTGTTTTTCCGAGTGTTTGTCATATTCTTTCGCTTTGAAGGATTCACAAGGCGGCGCCGTCATGAGACATATTGGTCATGAGAAGGCATACACGATGCACGACACCAACATTTTCGAAGAACTCGTAAAGGTGAACTCCTTCCTTTTGGGCCACCCTCACATACGCATATTGAATGGGCCATACTTTCATTCTTGTCTGCTACTTCTTGTCTACATGATACATCTATTGGATGGAGGACCGACATTGAAGATGGACCTTCAAGTACCTCGACATCGCCTCCAAGGCTATGGCTCCATCCACTACATAGGCATCTTCGCCTTCAGATGTACGGCATCTTCGCCTACTCCACGAGATCAAGTCTGCGACTTCCACAAGCTCCTACAACCTCGACACCGGACCACAGCTCATGCCAATTTCGAGCTTCCCGATGACGAATGCTTGGCGATCATCCACCTTTCTACGGTGACGTCATCTCTTTCCCATGGTGATTTGGATTTCGATCCGAGGTCGGATCTTTTCCAAGGGGGAGGGGATGATGCGGAGCATCCTACGGACATCACCATGTCAAGAGTCCGTTCGCCAAGTGACACGTGCGACATCCACTTCATCTATACAAAGGTGAATCATCTCCTTTACACGTGTCCACTTGTGCCCTTCGTGGATGGTATACTACTTGACCCTCTTTTGTGTGCATACATAGGTGTGAGCGGAGCTACACATTCATCGAGGAGGAGTCCAAGCTCAAGAGGGCATGTACACCATCATCGAGGAGAATGCAAGGAAGAAGGAGTCCAGCAGCTGGAAGAAGAGGCACGGATCAGAAGACCCCGTGCGCACGGCCCTCCCGGACCCCGTTCGCAGGGCCTATCCAGAAAGTTTCTGGACACCCCGTGCGCACGGGCCTCCAGGACCCCATGCACACGAGACCCCCGTGCGCACGGCCTGCCTGCAAGCTAGCCGTGGACTACCTGTTTTGCCCTCCAGCTCGTCCCCTACCTCCATCCACCTATATATTTCGTACCTAGGTCATTTGTTAGGGTTAGCAAAGGATATGATATGATCTAGAGAGTACTTTGCTCATCTACCCTCTCCCATGGAGATCAAGACCTCCTAAGGAGAAGATCCCCTAGTGGATTCAAGGCCCCTTCTAGGGAAGGATCCCCATCATAGGATCATCAAGACCTCAACTCCTTCAAGGATTGGGATGAACTAGTTACCCTCTTTACCTTCTAGTGTTGGATTTGGACCCTTGTATCCCTTTATGTGTATGTGGATCTAGCACATGTGTGATTGGATCTTGTTGATTGAGTGTTTGTTCTTGTGTTCTTCTCTCAATTTGCCCTTTTCCCCCTCCAAGTGTGAAAAGATCTTCCCTTAGGGTCTCCACCCTACAACATGCTTGCTTGTCCGCGATGACTTGACTTGGTGTCATAGGTCGTAGAACGAATTCCTTGCCCTTCATCTTGAAGCTATAATGATTGGTTCGTCCGTTGTGGATGACGCCGCGGTCGAATTGCCAAGGTCTTCCAAGGAGGAGATGGCATACGGACATAGAAACCACATCAAACTCTAAGTTGTCTTCGTAGGCGCCAATCTAGAAGGACACTTGGACGGTGTGCTCCACTTGAATGGTGCCGGAGTCGCTAAGCCATTTGACCTTGTATGGGCGTGGGTGCTTCTTCTTGACCAATTGGAGCTTGGAGCATAATTCTTCACTTGCCAAGTTGTGGCAACTTCCACCGTCGATGATGACCTTGACAGAACGTCCTTGGATACCCGCTTTGGTATGGAAGATGTGGCAACATTGGTCTTCATCTTGATGTTGGTGAAGTGTCAGGACCTTGGAGACAACAAGAGCGGGGCTTGAATCATTGTCGCAAAACACTTGATCATCTTCTTCTTCATTCACTTGTCGATGCATTGCCACGTGCTCAAGTGCTTCCATTTCGTCTTCACTCATAGATTCGTAGGTGCCGTCGGCGTTGAGGATCATAGTGCGTCGTGTGGGGCACTCAAAAGACTTGTGGCCTCGGCCCTTGCAAGTAAAGCACTTGATGTCGCTTGTCTTGTCGTTGGCATCCGTAGGAGTTGTTGATGACGAAGCTCTTGGCTTGGAGTTGCTTGTAGTAGTAGGAGGATGACTTGAAGATGTCGATGGGTTCTTGTGGCTTGACTTGTCACCAGAACTTGGTGTAGCACGAGTCGTTGGAGGAGGTGTCATAGTCGTAGATGCTTGAGTGTACGAACCGTAGGTCTTGGAAAAGTACTTGGAGTACTTGTAGTCATCTTGCACTTGACACTCCGCTTTGGTGGGTTGGTGCACTAGCTCGGGGAGGTTGGAGTAAGGTTGAAATTCCGCAATTTTCTTGATTGGATGGTTGAGACCATTCAAGAAACGCGCCATCGTTTGTTCATCATCTTCCTTGATGTTGGCTCATATCATTGCAATCTCCATTTCTTTGTAGTATTCTTCAACCGACTTGGTGCCTTGCTTGAGGAGTTGAAGTTTCTTGAAGAGGTCGCGGCTATAGTGTGTAGGCACAAAGCGAGTTCTCGTGACATCCTTCATTTGAGTCCACGTTGTGATAGGTGGTTCGTCTTTCTCTTGGCGTCTCTCGACCACTTGTTCCCACCAAATGAGAACATAATCTTGGAACTCAAGCGATGCCATGGCTACCTTCTCTTCTTCGTCATAGTTATGTAGATGGAATATCTTGTCAACTTTTAAGGCCCATGAGAGGTAGTCTTCGGGGTCGTTGCTTCCGAAAAACTTGGGCATGTTGAACTTGAGCTTGTCGTAGCGTTGTTCATCATTATGCCGATGTTCTCGTCGTTCTTGTCTTGGAGGTGGGTCGCCATCCTCGTTTTCTTCTTGGTCCGCGCGATTGGCTTGACGGTGGGGACGATGTATTCTTGCCCGGTTCCTCCTTTCTTGATTCTCTTCTTGGTGTGCGGCTTCTTCTTGGAGACGTGCCTCTTCTTCACGCACGCAACGGTTGTGTTCATCTAGAGCATGAGTGGCTTCACGAAGGGCACGTTGTGCTTCGAGGGCTTGTTGTTCACGACGTTGTTGCTCTTGCCGAAGTGGATCGCCGTCTTGGGCATCGTGTTGTTGACATCGTGGAACTTGCTCTTGGTGCGTGGCGCCTTGAACTTGATGGCGTTGACATTCGCGCTCTCGAAGTCGTTGTTGCAAACCATTGCCATGTAATGGATTTTGGCGAGCTTGATGTTCTTGCCGAGGATGTAGACGAGCAAGAGGAAGACTTGCATTGGATGATGAATCCGAAGAATGGCGTCTTGACCGTGTTCTTCTTGTCGAGGATGAAGTTGTAGAAGCGCGGTCAATCATCATGGCACGAAATTCTTCCATTTGTGTAGTAAGCTTGGTGTCGAGGTAGTCTCTTGTTCGTGTTTCGGAGTGACGCAAGTCGGTGGCGAGTTGCTCGATGCGATCACCCAAAGCTTCATTTTCTTGATGCAAGACCCGTTGTACCCAAAGAGATGGCTCTTGGAGACGTAGTCGTTCGGTGCTTCGTGCTCGTCGAAGAGAGGATTCGAAGATGTACCCGGCCTATCCATCATGATCGAGTAGAGGTGAGTAGGAAGTGAAAGAACAAAACCAAGTTACCTTTTCCGAAGATTGAAGATGTATCGAATATCACTCAATATATTGCTATGATAGTAGAATTGGTACCAGGTTCGTTTCTCACACCTACACAAAAGGCTTATGGAGTAGCTTGGTTAGGATGGTGGCACAAAATAGTTGCAATTTGCAAGCAAGATATCAATAATGTTGAAAAAGATTCACAAGTTCGCAAGTGTAACGAGTAGACCAATAGCAATAAGTAGGACACGGAAACACACGCACGGATAGATAAATGAGGTCGTGCAACCAAGGAATGAGCTCGAAATGTGGAATCCACGGAAAATGCTCTTGTTGCACAACACTAGAGAGACGCTAGCACGATTGCTCAATAGGCGGATATGAACTTGTGCACAACCTATAAGAGACAACGTATGGCTTTCTATCTCACTTATGCTATGTATGTATGATTCCCGGTGAACTTGTCACAATGATCCAAGATGATCAAATATGCTATGTAATTTGGCGATGCTATGGCTATTGCTTACAAGCTTGTTGCTCTTTCTCTTTTGCTTAAAAGCTTCTTTTTCTTTTGATGGTTTCCTGTGGCCACTTATGCGAAGTGCTCGTACGAAGATAGCAATGATGTATATGCGGGAACAAAATTTTGGCACAAGAGATGATATGTGTATTTATGCACGCTATGATAGCTATGCGGATCAGTATGACTAAAGTGCACAAGTAGCGTTGCCCGGCAATACTCAAATGGCTAGTCTCGTAGGAAAGCGACGCAAAAGATGGTCTGGGGGTTTCACAATGCAATGGCAAGGATATGAACAAGATGTCGTCGATGTTACCGTCCTTGCTTACGGTGAGGGTGTCACGATGGTGGAGTTGGTGTTGTCGATGACGAGTTCCGTGGCGATGATGAGCGGCGGTGATGTCAATGTCGAACCGTTCCTAAGTAGCCGAAACACGTTAGGAAACAGAAAACCCGTGACACAAAATCTCAAATGGCACGAAGTGGTGGTTTGCGGAAATCGGTGGTGGAGTAGCTCAAGGGATTGCGGAAGAAATGGTGGGAAAAAGGCGAAAATTGACGAAAGTGTGAAGTGTTGGCGTGCTGGTTTCCCAGGGGCCGGATGTCCGGGCCTCCTGGCCGGATGTCCGGGCACACGGGCCGGATGTCCGGGCTGCTGGATCCATGGATGAACTCGAAGAACAGGAGGGGAAAAGAAAAATTTGGGGCAAAATTCGGATGATTTTGTGGATGGAATCGATGGAGAAGATGGGGGAAAGCTAGATCCACTCGAAAACAAGAAAATCCATGGATCAAAATCAACAAAACATCATCAAACCAACAAATCACAAAATTTTTAGTATGGCTATTTTTGTGGGGAATTTTCGAAATTGGGCAAAAACAAAAAAATCGGGGCTAGAAAGTGGAGGGGAAAGACTCCAAAGTGTGAATCAACGTGGTTCTGATCCAAGATGATGGAGGGTGGAACCCTAATTGATGATCTTTTCACACTTTAGGAGGGGGAAAGGAGAGGAACAACAAGTCAACCAAGGGAAATCACTCAAACAAACCCAAATCACACATCCACTAGGATAGCATACATGAGATCCACAAGTATACAAGGACAATCCAAGGAAATAAGCACAAGGTAAAGTTCTTCCCACTCCGGAGGAGATGAGGTCTTGATGATCTAGATGAGATCCTTCTCCCGTAGGAGGTCTTGAAGATCCTACGATGCGGATCCTTCTCCCAAGAGAGGTCCTGATTCCCCAAGAGGAGATACAAGGAGCAAAGCTCAACTTGATGTCTCAAAATACTTTGCTAACCCTAGAAAGGATGAGGAGGAGGTCTATTTATAGTCTAGGACGAAGTGGGGATGAGTGGACGAGATTACACGGCCGAATGGCCTAAAGCTGCTGTCAGGGGGCCGGATGTCCGGGCGTCGGGCCGGATGTCCGGCGGTTCGCGGGGGTGCCGGATGTCCAGCCCTAGCACCGGATGTCTGGCTGAAAGGGGCTCAGCTACTGTGATGGGGCTCCGGATTTCCGGGCAGGGGCCGGATATCCGGCCTGGCCGGCCGGATGTCCGGGCCCTGTAGCATCTTCACGGCTGGGCTGCGGCTGCTGTGCATTTCCTTCAGGGGCCGGATGTCCGGCCGTTGTAGCTTTCCAGCGGTCTTCCTCCTCGCGCACGTCCGTCCGTGTACTTGCCGACTTGGTCTTCATTCCGAGCATTCCCGAGGCGGTCCTCTTCATACCTGATCACACATAGCACTTCGGCTTGAGGTAGTAGCCGTGCCTCACTCGAGTCAAATGGAAGTTCACTTAGGAGAGATGTCACCTCGGGTTCGAGAGCTCTTGCACGTGCTCGTGTCATAGGTCCACTTGGCACTTGAGGAGACGTAGGTAGGTCCATGGGTATGACTGTGGGATGCTCCTCATCACCATTTGTTAGGGTCAGCAAAGTGTATTGAGATATTATAGAGGGCTTTGCTCATCTACCACTCCTCTTGGAGATCAAGACCTCCTAGAGAGAAGATCCCAAGGGATATCAAGACCTCCTCTTGGAGAAGACTATCATCAAGACCTCACCTCCTTTGGAAGTGGGAAGAACCTTACCTTTGTGCTACTTTCCTGTTGTAGGGTAGAACCCTAAGTGAGGACTTTTTCACACTTGGAGGGGGGAAAAGTGATGAACCCACAAATCACAAGAGGCAAATCACTCAAACAAACCCAAATCACACATCCACTAGAGTAGCATACATAGATCCACAAGCATACATAGACAATCAAAGGAAGGTAGCACAAAGGTAAGGTTCTTCCCACTCCAAAGTAGGTGAGGTCTTGATGGTAGTCTTCTTCAAGAGGAGGTCTTGATGATCCTATGATGGGGATCCTTCCCTAGAAGGGGCCTTGATCTCCAAGAGGAGTGGTAGATGAGCAAAGCCCTCTATGATATCTCAATACACTTTGCTAACCCTAACAAATGGTCTATCCTCGGAATATATAGTAGGTGGGAGGTAAGGGACGGAGTGGGGGTAAAACAGCCACAAACAGCCAGCTCGCTGGGAGGGGCCGTGCGCTCGGGCTAAGTAGGCCCTGTGCGCACGGGGTCCCGTGTGCACGGTACACGCCCGTGCGCACGGGGTGCTACAGTGGCGAGGCCCGTGCGCGCGGGTCCGGGGAGCCCATGGACACTTGGTGTCCAGTAGTTTTGTCGTATCCCGTGCGCACGGTGTCTTGGGGGCCTGTGCGCACGGTGTCTTGGGGGCCCGTGCGCACGGGGTCGCCTGGGAGGTGCTGTCCTCTTCAGGTTTTCTTCCTCCGTCGTCCTCGTGGCCTTGGCGTGGTTCCTCTTGGCCTTGGTGATGGTCCTTAGCCTCTTGACGGTCGACTCCATCATACCTAATGATACATAGAGTTCCTTTGTGAGGTAGCATCCAAGTTCCATCCATATCCATATGAAAGTTGTAAAGGATTGAGTTCACCTCGTTCTCGATGGCACGTGCGCGAGCTCTTGTCATAGGTCCACTTTGTGCTTGGTGAGTTGGTGAGGTATCAATGGGGATGATCGAAGGATGCTCCGCATCATCTCCCCCCCCCCCTAGGGAAAGATCCGCCCTCGGATCAATATCTTCATCACCATGGTAGGGGGATAGATCCTTGACGTTAAAGGTGTCACTCACGTTGTACTTGGCTCGCGGGAGGTCGATCTTGTATGCATTGTCGTTGATGCATGCTAGCACCTTGAATGGCCCATCGGCGCGAGGTAGAAGCTTTTACTTGCGCTCGTTGGGGAAGCGGTCTTTGCGAAGATGTAGCCACACGAGATCACCGGGGTTGAACACCATGGGATGTTTGGTTGCGTTGAGCTTGTTGTCGATTCGTTGTACTTGGCGTTCGATCGTGAGCCTTGTGTCTTCATGCACTTTCTTGATATATGTTGCTCTTGCGCTTGCGTCCAAGTTCGCTCGCTCTTGTAGTGGTAGCGGTAGGATGTCCAATGGCGACAAAGGGTTGAAGCCATAGACCACTTCGAATGGAGACTTGCCGGTGGTAGAGTGTCTTGCTCGATTGTAGGCGTACTCGGCGATTGGTAGGCATTCTTCCCATTCCGTGAGGTTCTACTTGATCAACACGCGAAGTAGTGTAGAGAGCGTGCGGTTGGTGACTTCCGTTTGCCCATCGGTTTGTGGGTGATTGGCCGACGTGAATAGGAGCTTGATCCCGAACTTGCCGCATAGTGTCTTCCAAAAGTAGCTAAGGAACTTGACGTCGCGGTCGATACAATCGTCTTGGGCATTCCATGAAGGCGCAAGATTTCCCTACAAAACAAATTGGCAATATGTGAAGCATCGTCGTTCTTGTGACATGGAATAAAATGTGCCATTTTAGAGAAACGGTCAACAACTACAAAGATCGAGTCTTTTCCATTCTTTGTTCTAGGCAAGCCAAGCACAAAATCCATACTAATGTCTTCCCATGGATGATATGGTATAGGAAGTGGCATATGTAACCCATGAGATTGAGCTTGTGACTTAGCTTTGCAACATGTGGAGCAACGATTGGTGTAGCGTGCGACATCGCGAAACATCTTGGGCCAAAAGTACTTGTTGGAGAGCGTGGCAAAAGTCTTGTCGCGACCGAAATGTCCCATAAGTCCACCGCCGTGTGCTTCTTGCAAAAGCAAGAAACGAAGAGAAGACTTGGGAACACAAAATTTGTTAGCGCGCATAAGGTATCCATCCTTGATATAATATCGCTCCCAATAAGTGTTAGCAAGACATTTGGCATACGGAGTTGCAAAAGAATCATCATGCTCATATAAATCTTTAATGTGCTCAAAGCCAATAACATTCAATTCAAGTTGAGTAACTAGCATGCACTTGCGTGAAAGAGCGTCCGCTACAACATTCTCCTTTCCCTTGATATATTTGATGATGTAAGGGAAGGACTCAATAAATTCACTCCATTTAGCATGCCTTTTATTCAATTTCGTTTGACCTTTTAGGTACTTGAGCGTTTCATGATCGGTATGGATGACAAATTCATGAGGTCGGAGATAATACTCCCAAACATGGAAGACTCTCACCAAAGCATACAACTCTTTGTCATAGATGGGATAATTAAGTTGAGCACCGGAAAGCTTTTCACTAAAATATCAAATGGGTCACTTTTCTTGCATTAAAACACCACCTATGCCATTACCACTAGCGTCACAATGCACTTCAAAAGTTTTCTCAAAGTTTGGCAAGGCAAGAATTGGAGAATGTGTAGGGAAATTCTTAAGCTCGTGAAATGCGGTATCTTGGGAAGGTCCCCAAACAAAAGGAGCGTTCTTCTTACTCAAAGCATGTAATGGTGAAGCAATAGTGCTAAAGTCCTTAACAAAGCAACGGTAAAATCCAGCTAGACCAAGGAAGCTACGCACTTGTTGCAAGTTGGTTGGTTGTGGCCAAGTTTTAATAACATCAATTTTAGACTCATCAACTTCAACACCCTTAGAAGAGACAACAAAGCCCAAGAAGACAAGCTTATCAACACCAAAAGTGCATTTTTCCATGTTAGCATAAAGTCTCTCATCTCTAAGAACTTGCAATACGTCCCTAAGGTGCTTGACATGATCTTCAAGAGTTTCACTAAACACAAGAATGTCATCAAAATAGACCACAACACAAATGCCAATGTATTTGCGAAGAACATAATGCATCACACGCATGAAAGTGCTAGGAGCTTGCGATAAACCCATAGGCATGACTAACCATTCATACAAGCCAAATTTCGTTTTAAAAGCCGTTTTCCATTCATCACCTTCTTGCATGCGTATTTGATAGTAACCACTTTTAAGATCAATTTTTGAGAAAATGGTGGCGCCACTAAGTTCATCAAGCATGTCATCAAGGCGTGGAATGGGATGGCGATATCTAACGGTGATAGCATTTATGGGACAGCAATCGGAACACATGCGATAGGTACCATCTTTCTTAGGCACAAGAATTACCGGAACGGCACATGGACTCAAGCTCTCACGTACATACCCATTCTCGATGAGATGTTGGACTTGCCATTGGATTTCTTTGGTCTCGTTGGGGTTGACGCGGTATGGTGCCTTGTTCGGTAGAGGTGCGTCAGGGATGAGGTCGATGCGGTGTTCGATTCCGCGTAGAGGAGGTAGTCCGGGAGGTAGCTCATCGGGAAACACGTCCTTGTATTCCTCCAAGAGATGAGACAACACTAGAGGAAGATGTTGTGAAGTATTAGTCCGCTCAGCTTCACCTTTGCATAAAAGCAAAAAGTGAACAACACTAGATGGGCTCTCACTCACATCCCTCAAATCTCTTTTGGTGGCTAGTAGAACTAAGTTTTTCTTGTCGCTCATCGTGGAGTCACTCAATTTTGGCTTGTGGCGCTCCCTCTCTTTGTGGTGGTTCTCTCTCTCACCAGTCTCTCAATGATGCCCCGATGCTTGATTGTCGGCGACGACTTGACTTGGAGACATTGGTCAAAGAACGAATTCCTTGCCCTTCATCTTGAAGCTATAGTGGTTGGTCCGTCCGTTGTGGGTGACGCCGCGATCGAATTGCCAGGGTCGCCCAAGTAGGAGGTGGCATACGGACTTGGGAACCACATCACACTCCAAGTTATCTTCGTAGGCGTCGATCTTGAAGGATACATGGACTGTGTGCTCCACTTGAATTGTGTCGGAGTGACTAAGCCATTGGACCTTGTAGGGGCGAGGGTGCTTCTTCTTGACCAATTGCAGCTTGGAGCATAATTCTTCACTTGCCAAATTGTAGCAACTTCCGCCGTCGATGATGACCTTGACGGAACGTCCTTGGATGCCCGCTTTGGTATGGAAGATGTGGCAACGTTGGTCCTCGTCTTGATGTTGTTGAAGTGTCAGGACCTTGGAGACAACAAGAGCAGGGCTCGCATCATTGTCGCAATAGATTTGTGCGTCTTCATCATCATTCACTTTTCGGTGTATAGCCACATGCTCGAGGGCTTCCATTTCATCTTTGCTCATTGAGTCGTAGGTGCCGTCATTGTTGAGGATCATTGTGCGTCGAGTTGGACACTGGAAAGACTTGTGGCCTCGGCCCTTGCAAGTGAAGCACTTGATGTCACTTGTCTTGTTGGCATCCGTAGGACGTGTCGATGACGAAGGCTTTTGCTTGGAGTTGCTTGTAGTAGTAGGAATACGACTCGAAGATGTCGAAGGTTGCTTGGAGCTAGATTTCTCGCCGGTACTTGAGGTAGCTCGAGTCGTGGAAGGAGTTGTCGTAGTCGTTGAAGCTTGATTGTATGAACCGTAGGTCTTGGAAGAGTACTTGGAGTACTTGTAGTCCTCTTGCACTTGTCGCTCCGCCTTGGTTGCTTGGTGCACTAGCTCGAGGAGGTTGGAGTACGGTTGGAAGTCCGCTATTTTCTTGATGGGATGGTTGAGGCCATTCAAGAAACGCGCCATAGTTTGTTCATCATCTTCCTTGACATTGGCTCGTATCATGAAAACTTCCATTTCTTGATAGTATTCTTCAACCGACTTGGTTCCTTGCTTGAGGAGTTGGAGTTTCTTGGAGAGGTCGCGGTTGTTATATGTAGGCACAAAGCGAGCTCTCATGACATCTTTCATTTGATTCCACGTCGCGATGGGTGGCTCGCCCTTCTCTTGACGCCTTGCGATCACTTGCTCCCAACAAATGAGAACATAGTCTTGGAACTCGAGAGATGCCATGGCGATCTTCTTTTCTTCGTCGTAGTTGTGAAGGCGAAATATTTTGTCGACCTTCAATGCCCATGAGAGATATTCTTCGGGATCGTTGCCGCCGTGGAACTTGGGCATGGTGAACTTGAGCTTGCCAAAACGTTGTTCCTCATCATGTCGTCGTTGGTGAGGTCGATCTTGCCGTCGTGGTGGATCATCATCCTCATGCTCCGCTTGATTTACTTGGCGCAGTTGTCTTGGAGGTGGATTGTCATCCTCGTGCTCCGCTCGATTTGCTTGGCGCGGTGGTCTTGGAGGTGGAATCCGAGCTCAATTTCTTCTTTCTTGGCGCTCCTCAAGGTGAGCTTCTTCGTCTCGTTGTTCATGTCGTAGCGCTTCTTCTTGTTCACGCACACGATGGTTGCGCTCGTTCACGGCATGAGTTGCTTCTCCGAGAGCACGTTGCGCTTCAAGTGCTTGTTCTTCTCGGCGTAGTAGTTCTTGCCGGAGGGCATCGCCATCTTGGTCATTTTGTCTTGGACGTGATGGTGCTTGGCCTTGGCGCGCTTGACGTTCTCGGGCTCGAAGTCGGTCGTGTAGCCCATTGCCATGGAATGGATTTTGTGGAGCTTGATGATCGTCATGATTGTTGCACCGATGAGGATGTGCTCGAGAGGGACTTGAGCATGAAGAAGAATCCGAAGAGTGTCGACTTGAGTGACGCCGTCTTGAGGATGAAGTCGTGGAAGTGGCGTGGCTGGCCATCATGTCTCGCAATTCCTCCATTTGAGATGAAAGCTTGGCGTCGAAGTAGTCCCTTGTTCGTGTTTCGGAGTGGCGCAAGTCGGTGGCGAGTAGCTCGATGCGATCTCCCAAAGCTTCACTTTCTTGGTGTAGCGCTCGTTGGATGCCGAAGAGATGACCCTTGGTGACATAGTCGCGCGTCTCATCTTGCTCTTCAAAGAGCGGGTTCTCCTATGTACTTGGCCCATCCATCATAGTCAAGTGGTGGTGAGTAGGAAATGAGAGAACAATACCAAAGTTACCTTTTCCGATGATTGAGGATGTATCAAGTATCACTCAATGTAATGCAACAATAGTAGAATTGGTACCGGGTTTGTTTCTCACACCTACAAAGTAAGGCTTATGGAGTAGCTTGGTTAGGATGAGTGGCACAAAATTCAAGCAAGTGTTAGTCAAGATATCGAAACTGTTGAGAACATTCACAAATTGCAAGTAAGACAAATAGATCAACACCCTAGAAGACACTTGGAAACACACACACGAAGATGAATGGGATCCGCACAACCAAGGAATGAGCTCAAAATGTGGAACCACGGAAAATGCTCTTGTTGCACGGATGCTAGAGAGACACTAGCTCGATTGCTCAAATGGGCTAGATATGCTTGTGCACCCACCTAAGAGAGTAACTTGCTTGTCTTCAATCCCAAGTATGATATGTATGTATGGTCCTATATGATGTACTATGCAAAATAGGCTCAATGCTATTGCTTACAAGCTCTTTGTTTCTTCTCTTTTGCTTAAAAGGTTTTTTTTACTATGCCAAAATGCTTGATGCTAGAGCCGATATCTAAGACAAG
This sequence comes from Elymus sibiricus, assembly GCA_039707655.1. Lineage (NCBI taxonomy): Eukaryota > Viridiplantae > Streptophyta > Magnoliopsida > Poales > Poaceae > Elymus > Elymus sibiricus. Next base: position 164,862,580 of record CM077664.1, read on the forward strand.
TAAGTAAGATATTCACGGAAGAGACTTATGAGCACGATGATGATAGCAAGATAAATGCACGCTAAATGTAGCTATGCGGAGTAGGCATATCACTATGGTGCACAAATACGTGGCCCGGCAATTCTTAACTTGCTAGTCTCGATGGGTAAGTGACGCAAAATGTCTCAAGGCTATCAATACAATGGCAAGGGTAAGTACAAGATGTCGTCGAGGTCGGGGCGATGATGAATTGCGGTGATGATGATGTAGAACCGTCCCTAAGTAGCCGAAACACCTTAGGACACGGCAACCGCAACTCAAAATCTCAAAGAAACACGTGTGTTAGTGCGGAAGACGAAAATGTTGCAAGTGTGTGTCAAAACTGGTGTAAAACAGGATGTGCAGATCTCTGGTGCGGCCGTGCGCACGGGGTATTAGGGGCCCGTGTGCACAGGGCTCCGTGTGCACGGGGTAGCAGGGGCCCGTGCGCACGAGGTCGGCGGCTGTGGATGAACTGCTCCAAAACCGTGGGAAAATTGCAAAATTCCGGGGAAATTGGTGGTGGGAAAGATGGGGGATGGTGAGAAAGGGGTAGACCCAGTTGCCAAACACGAAATTTGTGGACCAAATCAACAAAATCTCACAAGATCTAACAAAAGCAAAAAAAATTGGTATGGCTATTTTTGTGGGGATTTTCGAAATTGGGACAAAACAAAGAAAAATCAGGCTAGAAAGTGGGGGTAGGGACTCCAAGGTGTTAATCAACCTGGCTCATGATACCAAGATGTTGTAGGGTAAAACTCTAAGTGAGGACTTTTTCACACTTGGAGGGGGGAAAAGGGATGAACCCACAAATCACTCAAACAAACCCAAATCACACATCCACTAGAGTAGCATACATAGATCCACAAGCATACATAGACAATCAAAGGAAAGTAGCACAAAGGTAAGGTTCTTCCCACTCCAAAGGAGGTGAGGTATTGATGGTAGTCTTCTCCAAGAGGAGGTCTTGATGATCCTATGATGGGGATCCTTCCCTAGAAGGGGCCTTGATCTCCAAGAGGAGTGGTAGATGCGCAAAGCCCTCTATGATATCTCAATACACTTTGCTAACCCTAAAAAATGGTCTATCCTCAGAATATATAGTAGGTGGGAGGTAAGGGACGAAGTGGGGGTAAAACAGCCACACACAGCCAGCTCGCTGGGAGGGGCCGTGCGCACGGGCTAAGTAGGCCCCGTGCGCACGGGGTCCCGTGTGCACGGTACACGCCCATGCGCACGGGGTGCTACAGCGGCGAGGCCCGTGCGCACGGGGCCGGGGAGCCCGTGGACACGGGGTGTCCAGTAGTTTTGCTGTATCCCGTGCGCATGGGGTCTTGGGGGCCCGTGCGCACGGGGTCGCCTGGGAGGTGCTGTCCTCTTCAGGTTTTCTTCCTCCGTCGTCCTCGTGGCCTTGGCGTGGTTCCTCTTGGCCTTGGTGATGGTTCTTAGCCTCTTGACGGTCGACTCCATCATACCTAATGATACATAGAGTTCCTTTGTGAGGTAGCATCCAAGTTCCATCCATATCCATATGAAAGTTGTAAAGGATTGAGTTCACCTCGTTCTCGATGGCACGTGCGCGAGCTCTTGTCATAGGTCCACTTTGTGCTTGGTGAGTTTGTGAGGTATCCATGGGGATGATCGAAGGATGCTTCGCATCATTTCCTTTGATTGTCTGTGTATGCTTGTGGATCTATGTATGCTACTCTAGTGGATGTGTGATTTGGGTTTGTTTGAGTGATTTGCCTCTTGTGATTTGTGAGTTCATCCCTTTTCCCCCCTCCAAGTGTGAAAAAATCCTCACTTATGGTTCTACCCTACAACAAGGGGCCACGGGAGAGTGAATCTACGCGTAAAAGACTGATCTACACATTAATTTAAAAAATAAATTGTAACCAAATATTTGGATGGGATCATGATATTTGCAATTCGCGTATGGAACGATCATTGGTCTATCAAACATCCATATTCTATCGAATTTGAACATGTGTATAGTATTATTCGACATAATTGATCCATAGAGTCGGTATTTTGAAATCCAGACAATGCATGGCTTTAGCAATTCAAATATAAACATGACTATAGTTTATGTTGTGTGTGTAAAGCACATTATACATACAAAAGATACATAGTGAAGATTCTAAATAGCTAGCTAGGAACTAGCATACATTTGAATTCAACTTAAGGTGGTTTCAAATATTCGAATTCAACATGAAGTGCATTCAATTATTTGAATTCGAGATCATGGCATTTGTAAATCATACCTAAATTAAGGGGGCATCAATCTTTGCTTTGCTTTTGTACATAATAACATATAGTCGTGTACAAAATACATTCAAATTAACCACCTTCATTCCAAAATAATAGTAGTTATACGATTTTCAAGAGTCAAAATTTCAAAAGAAGCGCATAATATAATGAGGTTTTCAAACATACAAGGTCAAATTTAACGAGGTCTATTAAGGTCAATCCTAAAAGTTCAAGAGTACTCTAAACGTGAATGCTTGTGGTTCAAAATTTTGAATGAAGTGCCAAAAGAGCCTCTCCTCGCCCGAAACCACGCGAGACCAATGTTTGGTAGAAGGAAATTACTGTTCTAATAACTCTGACCCGTCAAACCTACCGGCCCGACGTCCAGCTGTCTAAACCGGGGTAGGTTTGTTGCTTCAGCTAGACACCGCACAACCGCCTCCTAAACACCCATGCGCTCGGCCGAAATCGCTCCCGCCCATGCTTTGAGACACCTGGGATTACCGTCCTACCCCCGACCCACAACATGTCCGAAATTTTATATGGGGGCAAAGTTTGTAACTTTCCCCAAATTTCAAACAAGTGCGTCCCGGAAACATGGTCCCCCCTTAGCTTGCCCCCTCCCTCGTCCGATTCCCAATTCGCACTCCGTGGGGGCCAAAACTCCCTCTCCACCAGCCGTGAAACCCCAGCCTCCTCCGTCTGCTACCCCATCGCACCGATCAACTGCCACCCTTCTCCATCACGCCAGAGCCGATACCCCGACGTCGTCGTCCACCGCAACCGCAACCACAACGCCCTCCATGGCTTAGCAGTTGAAGCCGAGGCAGAGCTGCCTCCAGGATGCCGACGTGCGCCGTACCCGAGCCAGTTAAACCACGCCGTCCTGCGCCTCACCACTGCCGCTCCAACGTCACAACCGTCCACCGCACCGGAGCTGTTCCCGCTACGCCGTCGTTCGCCGCCTTGGATCTGTTTTCCCTCCGCCAACAGACGGCCACCGCAACACACTCAACAACTTGGCCATGGGTTCGTCCAAGCCTCGACCGTCCTCCACAACATCGGCTCCCCGGACAAAAACAAGAAGATCGGCGCAAAATCAGGAGGACACAACACTGCCAGCTGAAATCGGTACTCCTCTTCCCTTATTCATGCAAATCTTACGTGTCTACTCGCACGGTATTCATTCCACAGAAGACACTAGTTGACCACTTCTTACTGCACCTTCTTCCTAATACTAGATGTTCCTAGTAACTTGCGATGCACAAGGTTTCCCCCCATTTACTATTTCACCTTAGCTAGAGGTCCGTCGCCCGCCTAGATTTCAATTCAGGGTCAGTTGATTCCCAATTAAAGGAAGCACCACCCGCGGAGGCACTAGTCCGCCTGTTCGCTGGGGAAGCAGCGCCTCAGTGTCTATCTTAGGGGTGTGTGGGGCGCAGGTGCTGCTGGTACCCGATCTGGAGGCCGGTCGGGCTTAAAGGGATGGCCGGGGGGGCGGTGCCAAGCACGGCGGTGGGGTGAGGTCAAGGGGAGGGTGGGGCGACAAAGGCAGGGGTCTGGCTAGTGCTCGCTAGCGGTTCATGAAAGATCGTCAATAGTGACTGGCGGGAGATAGACGAAGGCATCTGCCCGTTCCTTTTAGATCGGACGGTCCAGAAAAAATCGACTGGCCTATTTGTTTTCATTCGACTGTTATTTTCATAGGACCACATGTGGTGGTTTGCTAGAGGAGTACCTGCACTTCCCAGCCATTCCTATGCTCATATTTCAAAAGCCTAGAATCTAATTTCGTGTGCCATGCATGTTGTAGAGCTATCATATCTCTGCCGTCATTTATTTTTGACCCACCTGCTATCTGATACTTTTACACTGCACTACTTCTGCATACACTTCACCCATACTCTCACTATTGTTTTTTTATGCATGGGTATTTCAGACTCTGACGCACTGTTATCAAATTCATGAAAGAAAAGAGAGAAGTCGCTCCAGAATATTTTGTGGATAAGACCGAAGCGTTTTAGCGCTCTAAAGGGTGTAGTGTCAGCAGATGGAGACAGTAAACGTAGCTCTGTAGGTGAAGATCTCATTCGCCATAAACCACCATCCCAGGTGCTTGCTTTAACTTCGTTGTGTCATACTACATCTGTCTATTAACCATGTTCTTACATAAAACTACTGTTCTTGTGTATCCCGCATCAATCACTTATGAAGAGACAGTCACACCCATTTGTTAGTTCGAGACAAGCTACTCTTTTAAAGAGTGATATGTCATCATCCCCACATGATTCTCAAGAAACAGCAAGGCTAGATAAAGATAGTCAATGTAGTTCTGTAGTTGATGACCGCATTTCCCCTACACCACCTTCGCAGTTGCTTGCTCTAACTTGGCAGTGTCATATGTGGTTGCATGTTGCATATGATGTCTAGCTTGTAATTCTTCTAATTTGGTTAAATTGCATATGCTATTCTTCTTAGTTTACACATTTTACTTGTTAATGTGACATGCCTTCCTGTTTTTGGTACATACTACATCTTTCCATTAACCATGTCTGATGCGGAGCATCCTACGGTCATCCCCATGGACCCACCTCCGTCTCCCCAAGCACCGAGAGGACCGATGACATGGGCACGTGCAAGAGCTATCAAGACTGTCATGCGTATGACCATCTATGGGACCATTGAGGCCCCTTTCCAGTTCGACTGTGGGGATGCACAAGCACAAAGAGCAGATACAACAATCAACACAAGGGATTTACCTAGGTTCAGGCCACCGTGAGGTGTAAAACCCTACTCCTGCTTTGTAGTATTGGATGTGTTTGAGCTCGTATACAAGGAGCGCAACTTGCCGGCGAGAGTGCGGGAAGTGTAGCTATGCATGCAAAATAAGCAAAGTGTCGACCCTTGTAAAGGTTGGCCTGACCCTCCTTTTATAGATAAAGGGGTAACCACAGTGGCAAAACAGTCTTTACATATTGATCAGATAGCTTACAGTGCTATCATACCTAACTCTGTCGGATTAGGACAAACGCATTAAATGCGTCGTTAGGTGTCATGTGGAGGAGGAGCCCGGGCAAGGTTTCTGCACCGCTTGCCCAGCTACCTCCTATAATCTGGACACACCTCGTGGACGGGTTTCATTAAAGCTAATTCTCCTTCTAGCGCGTTGACACGTGCCCCGACAAGTCTCACCAAACCACCTGCCCGCTCGACACCTCATCGATTAGCGACCAGCTGCCCGATGAAGTGGAGCGAGGAAAAGACAGTAAGAGCTTGCTGGCACGGAGCTTGCTGGGCCTTGAGCTTGCCGGCGCATATCTTGCTGGCAAGCGCTGCCTCCATCTTCAGCACTAGCTAAATACTTCTCGATGGTTCATCTTGATATCTTCTCCATGGTTTTGCAACCAAGTCTTGACTCTTTATATTGGTAGTCTTTCGGCAAGCCCCGGCCATCAGGAAAGCTACCACTGTCTGTGCATAAGTTAGGGTATAAAATGCCCATGTTTTATACACCGATAGGAGCCCCCGGGCCTGGGCCACACGCGCGTCCGAAGCGTCATTGGGCTAGGCCCAAACAAATGCGTAGACACGTGGCGAAGAATTACCGCCATAAATATTGTGATGATGATTTCCCTTTTGCACGCCCACATCGCGCATTTAATGTGAGTCATAGGAGAGGTGGGCTAGAGTAGCGGTTTGTGGTAGTGCGCCTGCAAAAAGTTCTGCCACATTGAACAGTAAAGAGCCAGCCCCCCGCGCCTTCCCCATAAAAAGGCAACCGCGAGGGGGCGCTGATGTAACACCCCAAAATTTTAACCATGTTTTTATTAAGTAAAATTTTGACAGAAATAAAATTTTAAATTATACTAGGTCTTTTATTAATTCCAGAGTCTTTTCTGTTTTTGGTTTTCCAAAATTCTTTCCTCCACATCGAAACTTTTAAAAATATTGTGGGTTTTGAAAGTTTTTCCTCATTCTTTTACTTATCTTTTGAATATCAGTAAGAATTATTTTCATAATAAATTTGTTCCAAAGTAATTCTTTTAATAGCATTTTCAAACTTTGAAATGCTTCTGTTGAAGTAAAACTAGCCCAAATAAATTTTTATTTAATGCCACAAAATTTTGGGAGAGCCTCTTAGTCCTATAAATCACTTTTGTGCAAAAATCCAACTTGGTCCTTTGAAATTTTTGAGCAAACCTTCCTCTTTTCAATTCTGGCCCATTCTTAACTTATAACTACCTATCCATTTTTCCTTGCTCAACAAATTCTGAAATCTTTACATCTTGTATTTCTTCCAACCAAACCCTTAAGTCCATAAGATCAACTCCATTTTCATCTTGGAAACCTTCCAAATAGTCCACTGTAGTTTTGGTACAGAACTGTATTTCCCCAAAACTTGCACGTACAAGTTTTTCTTTTTGCCAAACCAACTCAACCATCAACTCTATCATCCAATGAGTCATCATCCTGTCAAGTCTCACATCCAACAAAATCTCCTATGTCACCCTAACATTCTGTCGAACACCTTCAGCTCATGACAGGATTTTGCAAACTTTCTGAACTCCATATGACACTTGATCCCTGAGCCGAACCAGCTTGTCCCTCATCACTAACACCCATATTAGCACCACCCAGCCAAAACTTATGACCAGTGGAGCTTCTTAGATCGTCCTGGCAATCTATCAAGCACCTGGCGTGCACGTCCAGAGCGCGGCCAGAGCGCCTGTACTGCAGCCGGTGGCATCGAGCTGCTGTCGTACCTCTGCTGCTTCCATTGCTCGCCCTAGCTCTCCTCTTGATCGCCCTGACCACCTAGAAGCTCGCCGACATCTTCTCCTGGCCTCTAGCGCCGACCACCGCCGGCCACGCCGGCCACGACCGACTACCGTGGCAAACACGGCACCGCCCAAGCGCCCTGAGCCAACCAGCCCCGTGGAGTAAATTTGGACGGCCACCACCCTCACCGACCCCCCGCCGTCCATGCCGAACCTAGCTGCCTTCCCGGTTTGCCATGAATGGCCGACCACCGCCGTGCCACTCTCTGGAAGCCGCGGCACCGTCCATCATATGTGGCACCAGTCAGAGGCCTCCAGTGCTCCTGAGCTCAGCAGTGAACTCGCATCATGCACTCACCGGCCTCGCCACCGCCCTCATCGCCATTAATGTCCACCGTCGAAGTCGGTTGGAACAGCAGCCCGCGGAACCGACCTTCCCTGCCTATTTAAGCTCACCCCGGGCTCTCTCCGCTCCTCACCACACCCCCTCCTCCCTCTAAAAGCCTCCCGTAGAAGCAGAATGACCGGAGAGGTCGTCTTCTCCACCTCCGGCCGAGGCATCCGCCGCCACCATTCGGTCGATTCCAGCGCAACCACAGACCCCTCCTCCCCGTTCTCTCCATCACTAGCCTCCTCTCGATCCCACTAATCCACTCCCCCTCTCAATTTAGCTCGGGAGCCACCGTAGACAAAAGCCCCCTCTTGCACGACGCCGCCATCTGCCGGAGAGCTCGCCGCCGGCGACCGTGCCGCACCTCCGCATGATCGCCTCGAACTCCTGAGCATAGTGGTGGACTTAGATCAACGAGAATCGCCGCCGTTCGCCGGCAATCGCCGCCGGCAGAAGCTCCTTCCCCTGTTCTCGCGCCAAGCGTGACGTGGACCGGTCAAACCTGACCAATGGGCCGGGCGGGACCCAATGTCAGTGACTCGTAGTCCACACCAGTGCTGTTAAGTGAAGGCATATTTCTGTGAGTACGTCTTCTCCTCTGGAAAGCAGATTACCAGTCGAACCGTTTACTTTTTAAGTTTACATTAAAATCAGAATTGTGACTAACCTTTGACTGCCTCTAATTTTTAAACCATAACTCCAAATCATTTGATTCTTTTTCTGGCATTCCTAATTTTTCATCTATTTTATTTTAGTATTTATTTAAAAAAATTCCAAATAACTTTTGGTACTGTTTTGAAATTAGGTGATAATTGCAATATTTTGAAAATAGGAAAAATGGAGGGAAGATGCATTTTACAAAATTGTGGAGTGAATCAATATTTCTACACACCCCAAGGAAAGCATCTTGAACACTTGATATGATAACTGTTTGGTTGATTGCTTGCTAGAATATTTGAATGCATGGTTAGGTTAAATTCAAAGGAAATTTGTATATTGATGATTATACATGTATGATAGTATGTTGTCTTCACTTAAACATGAAACATATGTGGATGTGGTTATTGCCCCATGCCACACATGCCTATGCTGGTCCTGAGTAATCTGCAGGGAAGAATCTGTCACATATAAAAGTGACCATGAACAGATGTCTCGTTGTGACGAGAATGATCAGTGATGGCATGTAGGGACATGCCACGTGGTGACCCTGTTGGGTACTACCAAGGAAATATATTGTGCTAACCACTGCAGGAAAACTTAAACCTCCAGAGTCGACCGTAGATCGAGTCTTGTTCCGGTAACCCCCATACTTGATTCGTACTGCCACTTGTCTCTGCCACAGGTAGGGTATGGTTTAGTAAGTTGCTAACCCCTTTCCTTGCACACACCGTACAGAGAGGCCATGGTGAAAGATACCAGAGGCCTCTGGTAGGCATGTCACCTGGTCAGGGGGCATGGGTGTTTCCGGCTGGGCTGAGAGGGGGGCACCCCTTAGTTTGCGCGTGATAGAAATTGTGATCCCATGCTATTCGAGGTGTTGGCCTCCCCGCCTTAGAGTTTTTCTTGGATGATGCTTTTGGTGATTCTGGGCATCGGGAAAGTTAAGCTGGTGTGTGCTGGTTAGGTGTGTTTTCAACCCAAAGACCATAATCAGAATTAGTCAATGTCTCGGGGTTGACTAAAGAAATCATTTACTTGTGGGTAAAGAGTACACCCTCTACAGAGTTTTAAAACCTATTCGAATAGCCGTGTCCGCGGTTAAGGGCTACAGTCTGGGATGGGTCAAGTGTCGGTCTTAGTGTCGGTCTTCGGAGGAAATAACTAAATCAGAAGTTGATCAGGAATTATGATGGATGATTATTATGACTAATGCTATGGACTAACCCTTTTCTCTTATATGTGCTGCTGAGAATCTCTTGGGAAGATTCTATCACTTGGATACTCATGCTTTTACTTTCTTTAAAAGCTCTTTATGAGGTGTCGCTTCAGACGCCCGACTGTGGTATTTATTTTCAAGACCTTTCGAGGCGTCGCTTCAGGCACCCGACTGGCATTTTATTTCTTGGAATCCTCGAGAGGTCTAACGCCCGATGTTCCATTTGGCATTTAATTTCTTGGAATCCTCGGGAGGTCTAATGCCCGATGTTCCATTGGATATTTTATTTCTTGAAATTCTCGGGAGGATTACCGCCCGACGTGCCACTTCCGCTTTCATTAAGATTCCTTCGGGATGGTTCTATCTCCTAAAACCTGACTTTAAAATTTTGATAACAACATGATTACTTATACTTTGCTAATATCGGATGCCTAACCTTTATTTTCTATGCAAATGTAATACTCTACATGATTATACTAAACACTTGCCATGTCATAATATTGTTAAATATGTTTAAAGTTAATTGCATGCATTCTGCCTGCTTTAATTATATCTTTTGTCCATGATGTTTGTGAGTACATTCAAACGTACTCACTGGCTTGTCCCTGGCTATTGTCTTGGCCAGATCATGAGTCGGAGGAGAGCGCTACGAAGACACCCCCGCAACATAGGAATCAGAGATAGCAGCCACGCGAGATATGAGTTATTCAGGTCAGCTGTTCCTGTGGGAATAGAGCCCCATCGACGTTGGAGATCCACGAGTCGCTTCCATCATCCGCCACTAGAAATCATTGTGGTACTCAATGGACCTTTATGGTCCTGTATCCAAATTCTTGTAATAGCTTGGAAATCTGTATCAAGGATGTGTCCACCAGCGAACAGTAATCCTGGGGCTGGTGATGACACGAGGGTCATTTGCTGGGATTTCATGTCCCGAAAAACTGGCCCTGACAGCTGCTCATTTACCCTCGCCCTTCGCTCAATCGTCTTCTTCCTTGCGCCAGAACAGATTCCGCCGCCGCCACCGCCGATTCACATCTCTTCCATACCCCCCTTCTCTTCTGAATCCTCATGGCACCCAAAAAGGCAGAGACAGAGGGCAAGAAACCCGCTAAGCCTGTTGATCCTGTCGGGATCCCGATCCTAAGTCACACCGATCTAGCATAAGACACATCATATCACTTTGCGGCCTCATGCACGGTAACCCACGGCTGCCGCCTTTACCTTGGCTGGGACCGTTTGCGTCTTTTGGCTCACGTATATGATTGTGATGCTAGCATCCATATGATAGAGAACCCGGGTTGACATGACTAGTCATAAACCAAGGTGGCACGAGCGTACAGGGACAGACATAGGTAACCCAGCAATGCACGTGTCGGTCATCAGCGTGTGTAACTGGGCTATAGCAAGCTATCAGGACTCCAGTAACACCGCGTGATATTTCCCTGTAGGGACAGACACAGGAGCAAAGAAGGATACATGTCGGTCAATCCATGTGTTTCGGAGCAGTAGCGAACTACCAAGGCTCAGTGGAAGCACTAGGAGGCATTTCCATGTATGGAAGGCTACCAAAGCAGATAACTAGGTGTCGAATCCCACACATACCAATGCATTTCAAACATACACACAGTATGCATGATATGCGTAGATACAACATGGCATCACAACATAACTCTACGACTCAGGTATTTATTTAAGAGGCTCCGAAGAGCCATACATAACATGATATTACAAACAGGGGTCACATGACCCAACATACAAAGTCATACAAGCAACGGAAGCATAAACCTGTCTGAGTACAGACAACTGAAAAGAAAGAAGGCTAGAAAGCCTGTCTATATACAAGACCCTCCATAGGAGCCAGACCTCTGTCTGGGATTCCAAGCTAATCGTCGAAGCCCACGTGGAACTACTAATGAGACTGAAGTCTCCTCTGCAAAAACGTAAATTAAGCAAACATGAGTACAAATGTACTCAGCAAGACTTACATCAGAACTAACTACATATGCATCAGTATCAACAAAGGGGGTGGTGGAGTTTAACTGCAGCAAGCCAACTTTGACTCTGTGGCTATCCTGTACTACGACTACTAGTAATTTCTTTGAGGTGAGAAAGCGCACACGAGTCCACATATTCACCATATCAATACTCCACTATGGATCCTCTCCCGTCTCCCTATGAGAAGGCCATCCATAGCACTCACACTTATCTTACGCATTTTAGAGTATCCACTTAAAGTTATCTATGAACCATACAAGTCTCCAAGTAGTCCATATCCGAGGATGCGGCTATTCGAATAGATCATTTTACCCTGCAGGCGTGTACTTCTTCACACACGCTCTCACCACTTACCACCATATGCACGTCATGTATCTCGGCAACCTTCAAGCGGAAGCCTGGCGAGGGTGTCGGCCACAACCTGACTAACCACGCAAGACTCTAGTCCAGGTTTATCGCCTATCTGAGGCTAAACCCGCAAGGGAAGTCCGACCGAAGTTTCCATTATGGCCCCAAACGATGTGTGCAGGGTTCCCAAGTCCACCTCGACGGATGGTACTGCGCTTGGTACACCGTGCACGGTGCCTAGTCTGTCCCAAGCCCACTTGTACCGGGTGCCACTTGGTAGACTACTAGCACGACCTACAAACACCAGAAACTAGTTGCAACTCCTGGACAGAGATCAAGGTGATTAATAAGTTGAGAGAGTCAATTAAGGATCCCAATGTGTGGTAGTAGTTGTCTTGGATAACATACACAGGACTCGGTTCTTAAGGACGGTCTCAATGAGACAACCCACCATGTACTCCTACATGGCTTCTCATCGCTACCTTTACCAAATCACATTCACACACTTAGCTCTCACACAGTAGGACATGAACACAACCATTCCAATTCATCACCCAGATGGATCAGACCCGACACGACTCTAAGCATAGCTAGCATAACAAGCAAGCATGGATGAGTAGTCACAACATGGCTCACATAGTTCCTACTCATGCTAAGAGGTTTGAACTATTTACTATGGCAAAGACAGGTGATGCGGAGCATCCTACGGACATCACCATGTCAAGAGTCCATTTGGCAAGTGACACGTGCCACTTCTACGTCACATACATAAAGGTGAATCATCTCCTTTACACGTGTTCACTTGACCCCTTCGAGGATGGTATACTACTTGACACTCCTCTCGTGTGCATGCATAGGTATTGTCAGAACTTCACGGATGACGAGGAGGAGTGCAAGCTCAAGGGAACAACTACACCATCCAAGAGGGAAGCCTGGAAGCAAAGAAGGAACCGTCAAGAAGAAGGCGAGGTTCCACGTGCATCGACGGATGTCCACGAGAAGGCGATGAGCTGTGAAGCTTCTGGACACCCCGTGCACACCGGCCATTAGACCCCGTGCACACGGGACCCCGTGCCCACGGTACATGCCCGTGCACACGGGCTAAGTCGCCAGGTCTCTGGATACCCCGTGCGCACGGGCTCCACTTACCCCGTGCGCATGGGGCCTCCTACGTGTGGCTGTTGGGCTTTGCCATGTATTCCCATTTCGCCCCTCCTTACCCCCTTAATTGCCTAGGACTATATATACTCCTCCTCCTCCTCTATTTAGGGTTAGCAAAGATTATGAGACATTAGAGAGAGCATTGCTCCTTGTATCACTCCTCATGGAGATCAAGACCTCCTAGGAGAAGATCCCAAGTGGATATCAAGACCCCCTTGTGGGAAGGATCTATCTAGATCATCAAGACCTCATCTCCTCTTGGATTTGGGATGAACTTTACCATGTATCTTTCCCTTTGTTGTTTTTGTACCTTGTGGATCTTATGTGTTGCTAGTCTAGTGGATGTGTGATTGGACTTGTTCTTGAGTGTTTCTCTTGTGATTTCCCCTCGTATTCTTCGTGCTCTATGTGTTCCTCTTCGTAGCCACCTCCAATTCGTGAACATCGGGACAAATCGGGGCACTTTGGCCCATGCCCTACAACATTCTTGGCATCATGAGCCACGTTGACACGAATTTGGAGCTCTACCCCCCATGTTCTAGCCTTTAGTTCGAATTATTCGTCCCAATTTGAAAATCCCCACCAAAAAGAGCCATACCAAATTTTTTGTGATTTGTTGTTCCTAGTGCATTTTTGTTGGTTTCAGTCCATGGATCTGTTGTTTAGCAAGGAGATCCATCTCCTATTGCGTCCCCATAGCCCAATTTTTCTTTTCCCCCTTCGAATTTGGAGTTGAAATCGCGAAATTTCCGCCACCCCCGTGTCCACGGACTCCCGACCCCGTGCGCACGGGCCCCCGCGAAGTTTCTGGACACCCCATGTCCACGGCCTTGTACCGTACGCACGGGACCCCGTGTCCACGGGCCTTTGGACCCTGTGCGCACGACCCCCCCCAGATCAGCCGCAACCGCTTCACCGTTTTGTCCATATCTCCCACTTCCGAACTCCGATTTGGGTGTTCTTTGGCTCGTTGGAAAGCTAGCGACGTGCCCGAGCTGCTCATCTTGGTTTTACCACCATTTGACTCCATCAAATTTTGTGCATTTTTGCTTCTTTGCATAGGCCCTCCGCCATTACTTCCGCACCACCACCATAAACTTCCGCAACCTAACCCATTTTGGTTTCCATTGCATTTGTGGTTGTTTGAGTTGTGATTTGAGTCTCCTAAGGTGTTTCGGCTACTTAGGGACGGTTACATCTTCATCACCACCGACGACTTGTATCGTTACATCAACTACATCGACCACGACATTCCGCATCGACGATGGCCATCCATCCTTTGAGACCATCTTCAACCGAAAGCAAGGCCGGTTACCCCCGACTTCGTGAAGGTTAAGTGTGACAAAGGTATACATTATGTCATCAACTTTTCCTTCCTTGCCATTACATCTTGATAGCCCCACCATCTTTGCGAATACCTTCATACCTATTGAGACTAGCTATCCGAGTATTGCCGGGCTTCGCGAAAACTTGTGCACCTTAGTGATACGATATCATATTGTTGCATCATTTGATATATCATATTGTGCAATTGCTTGCTCCCGTGCATATCTTGCGATACTTATCTCATGTGTTTGGTTGAGGCTCATTAAGCATAGTGGAAAGGAAGAGAAGAGAGCAAAAAAAAAAAAGCTTTTAAGCAAGAAAAAGAAAGACCATAAGCTTATAAGGAAAAAAGTGTTGAGCATGAAAAGAGATACTTGTGCATGAGGATACATGGAATAGGAAACGTTTTGCTTGCATACATATAGGTTGGTGCCAAGTGGTGAATCGTGCCCAAACATGCAATCAAGCTAGCGTCTCTCCTTGTGTTTGTGCAACACGAGCTTAGTCTTCGTTAGGCAATTTTGTATTGCTCATTCCCTATAGTTGCACAAGCCCCATTATCCCACCGTGTGTGTTTCTTTATTGCCCTCCTCTATATTTGTGATCACTTGCTTTGCATTTTGAGTCCTTTGGCTTGATTTCAACATTTACATATCTTGGACTTCAATTTGCATGAATTTGTGCCACTTGTCCTAACCAAGCCACTCGATAAGCTTTTACTTTGTAGGTGTGAGTGACCAAGTCCGGTACCAATTCCACTATTATTTCATTTCACATTGAGTGAAACGGGATACATTCTCAACTTTGGGAAAAGGTAGCGTGGTATTGTTTCTCTCATTTCCTACTCACCTTTGCTCGAGTCTTGTGATGGATAGGTGAAGCACATCATCTCCGGTCTACAACAACGATGACGAGTTCGATGCCATGAAGAACTTCATCGACGCCAAGATGGACAAGTACATGGAGGAGTTCAAGATCCTCATCAACACCGGCAAAGCGGTCTTCCTCATCTTTGAGAAGACGCTCAAGTGCAAAGACTCCCGAGCTACCATCTCCGGCAAGTACACAACGGCATCGACACCGACAAGACCAGGAAGAGCAACCTTCTGGACGAGAGTTGGCTGCTCTGGCACCCCCGTGCACACGGGCCGGCGACCCCCGTGCACACGGGGCCCCGTACATATGGCCTCCTGCACCCCCGTGCGCACGGGCCCTACAGAACCGCGACATCGACACCAAGGCTGCGGCTTCATCCACTACATTGGCATCTTCGCCAAGTGACTTCAAGGCATCTTCGCCTTCGGATGTACGGCATCTTCGCCTACTCCACGATCTCACTTCTGCGACTTCCACCAGCTAATACGACCTCGACACCGACCACGAGCCTCCGTTCTATGTGACTCAAGACCCCGAGGAGTATCTCGAGTGGGAGCGCAAGATGGACGACTACCTCAAGCTACATCAAGTCCCCTCCGAAGATCAAGTGAAGTGCGCCGCAAGTACCTTCCACGACTGCGTGTCGACATGGTGGCTTCACACACCTTCGAAGAGCTTCAACATGAGTTGGCCCAAGACGAAGAAAGTGATGCGGCGATAATTTGTACCTTCTGCCTACACGGAACATCTTCTTCACC
The DNA here is from genome assembly GCA_039707655.1 of Elymus sibiricus. Classification (NCBI taxonomy): domain Eukaryota; kingdom Viridiplantae; phylum Streptophyta; class Magnoliopsida; order Poales; family Poaceae; genus Elymus; species Elymus sibiricus. Next base: position 164,878,363 of record CM077664.1, read on the forward strand.
AATTGGAGAATACCATACAAGGATCCAAGTCCCTCGACAAGTACTTCAAGGAGATGAAGAAAGCCTTGCGACGAGCCGGTGTGGACGACCCCATTTGGATGAAGTTCCACTTCATGATGGGATTGAACAACGGCATCGCCAAGCCTCTCTTCACCAACAACTACGAATCCCTCGACGACATGTACATTGGTGCTCTCCAAGCGGACAAAGAACACATGAAGGCCAAGTCTACTCGTCCCTGAGCACACTTCGCGACGACCACGCTCTAAGACGGCGAGCATGAGGCTAGTACCACTGAGATGTCCACGCCCGACGAGCTCCAAGACGATACTTCCAAGTTCGACTTCACCACCATACCTCTTTGTGGCATTGACGATGCCGAGTCTACCACGACTCTTTTTGAAGACGGCGTGGCGACGACTACGACTACGGAGCAACTCAAGGATCAAGATTTGGAGGCGAGCGACAAGGTGGCGAGCAAGGATGATGCTTCCATCTTTGGAGGCGAGAGTGATGATGTGCCATCTTCGGCCTTCATCCACGGCGACGACGAGACGGTTGAGCATGGGATTTTCCATTCGACCAAGGAGACGTATGATGATGAGTTGAGCGACTTATGCCACCATATTGAGAGTGAGAGTGACTTCACCACCAGCCCCATATATGATGAGATGCCCCATTTCCCATGTGAGGAGAGCCACCACCACCGCCACTTGAGTGATTTGAGTGACTCCACCATATGTGACATTGAGTGCACCTATTTTGAGGAAGTGAGTGAGCCGCCACATAGAGAGAGTGAGGTAGTTGATAGGGCATGTGAGGCCATTTTGATTTCTAACGACTTACCCTCTACCTCTATTGTGTCTTCTCATTTGGTGCTAGGTTCCATATACGACGACGCCCCGATCTTCGATGACTTCGTCCTTCCTTTGGACAAGACGATGACCATGGTGGACTATGATACACCCCCACGTGGTTCCATCACGATGATGATGACCACGAGTTGGTCCTTGCCACCTCACCTACACCACATGAGTGGAATGAGAAAGGTACCATAGGTGAAGGTGATGCTCTTGTCCCACTAGTCGACATTCTTGACATTGATTGCTTGCATGATGTCGATCCTCCTATTAACATGCTTGATGCTAGTGCGATTTCCTCATGCGATGATTTACCCATTTATGATGAGTTTGATGATTGCCATGTGGAGTCTATTAGTTGTGATGCCATGTTACATAGGATATCTTGTGATAATTCTCTCTGTCACATCATGTTTGCAACCCCTCTTGACTTGTCATATGCTATGAATGAGATCTCCCATATGTCATATTTGCAATCTCATCGTAGTGCCTATGCATGTGCCATTAAAATAAACCCAATTTGCACATATGGCATAGATGACAAACCCATGGTTATTGGCATTTGTTTTTCTTGTAATGATATTGATATGCTTCCTTTGCATCATTTCTATCATATGCCATGCCATGACCACCTACCTTTGGACATGCATTGTTTTCCATGTTGTCCATTTTCTCCATATTATGCTTCCGCTATTGCTCATGAGGCGACCCACATAGTTTCCTCACACATGTTAGGAGATTTTGGTCCATCCCATGAATTGCATGATCCCAATGATTGTGTGCACCATATGCATCCCATGAATGAAAATGCTTTTGATGCGCCTCACACTTGCTATAATTTGCATCCTAATCATGTTATACATAACAACTATGTCGGAAGTCGGGCTCCGGGGACCCAAAGGTTCGAACACTGGGGTGAGCTCGTTCTACTACTTCGTCTCCTACCACGGCTATGCTACGGCAAGACTACGGCGAGAGCGCGCTAGCGTAGGACGGGGCGAGGACACAGCGGTTTACCCAGGTTCGGGCCACCTTGCGGTGTAAGACCCTACTCCTGCTTGTAGTTGGGATTATTGTGGGTGAGAGAGTCCTCGCGTACAAGGTTGAAGATGATGGGATCCCCTGCTATGGTGGATGCACTGCCCCTTTTATCTCGGTCTTTGTCCTCTCCCCCCTCAAAGCTCTGGCGGGAAGGGTTGCCACACTTGGCCAATTTGAAAGGGGACAGGCGCTCAGGCTATCCTGACTAAAGGTGGTCTTCGCCTGCCAAAGCATGATCCATGACGCGCCGGTGGGCTCGGTGATGACCTCCGCCCTGCGCGCCCGTCGTCCTGGTCTTCCTTCGTCGATCGCGCAACCTTTGGGGTTGCTTTGGAGAGTAGATAGCTGGCCCTGCTTCCCTAACACAAAAGAGGAAACCATCTGCATCCGCGCCTGCTGGCACGGCCTCTGCTGCTACTCGTCGCCGCGCGCGTCACTCACGTGATGGGCTCCGGGACCACGCGACACGCCGAACGGCTTTTCCCTCGAGCGCCTGCGGGAGGGGGCCTCAGGAGGCCACCTCGGGAAGCCGCCTCACGAGGCCAATTCGGGAAGGCGCCTCGTGAGAGAGCCTCGCGAGGCCGTTGATGGTGATGCTGAGGATTACTTGCTACTCCCTGAGGAGGGGGCCTCAGGAGACCAGGGCCTCAAGAGGGGTCTTGGCGAGATGCTTGGCGGCGACGGCCCATTGGGCCCACTCCAGGCGTTGCACCCTGGGCCAAAGGCAGACGGGCCTGGATACCCCGGGTTCCATGGGCCCGACAGTAGCCCCCGGGCCCGCGGCGCGCACGTTCCCGCCTACTAAGGGGTGAAACTGCACGGGCCCTAACCGCCTGCGGCCAGGCGCGACGCGTGGCGCACGATGTGACGGGCGACGCCCCCACTTCCCCACGACGCCTCGGGAACTGCCGCGCTGACATAAATCTTGGCGCCGGAGAAGGCGGAGAGACGAGGGGAGTCCTGCGCCGGGATAAAAAAAGGGGGGAAGGGAGAGCCGGAGCCCCCCACCCATCTTCTCCTTCCTCCATCTTCCTTGTCTTCTTGCTAGAACTGCCGAAGAGATGGCGAGAGGACGAGGTCGTGGCCGTGCTTCCGCCGCCGCATCGCAGGTCCCGCCCCGAGGGCGCGGTCGATCCTCGACGGCCGCCGGTGCGGGGCCCAGCAGTCGCGGAAGGGGCGTCGCTCGCGGGCGCGGCAGGCGAGGCGTGCAAGGCCGAGGCGGCCGCGGCGGAGCGGCCGCGCTTTCGCCCCAGGCGGGGAGCCACTCGGCGGAGGCGGCACGCGAATTCATCGTGAACATGCACCGCAGCCCCTGCACTTGGCTCTGGCTCCTGGACTCCTTCGCGGCGGCGATGGCGGACCGCGCGCTCTTGGGCCTGTGGGTGCAGGCCGACGGTTGCTGCAACGGCCCCTCCTGGGTGGTGACGGAGCTCACCGCCTCGGGCTTCATGTTCCTGAGGCAGGGGTGGAAGTCGTTCGCCCTCGCCCGCGGCCTGAAGCGGGGGCACGTCCTCTAGTTCAAGTACGACGGGGCCGCCACGCTCTTCGTGAAGATCTTCGGGCTCTCCGGCAGCCGCCTGGAGTGCTGCGCCGAGAGCGAGGACAGCTACAGCGGCTCCTCCAGCGAGGACGGCTCCTCCGACGGTGTCGCCCCCTCCGGCGGGGGTGGAGGCGACGACGGCTCCTCCCGCGTCAAGAGCGAGGACGAAGACTCCGACTAGGCGCGCGTGACGACGACTCCGGAGCCGGGACATCGCGCGCACGGTGACGGGGCCGCACTCGCCTAGGCCCTTTCTTTCTTTTCGTTTTCCTGCATTGAACCGATGTAGCCCCGCGGGGGCGTGAAACAGTATCTTCTCATGTTTAACTTAACACTTTTGTGACATGGGGTTGCATGCACTCTCTCCCGAAGTCCTCTCGTGAGGCTGGTTTTTTTTCTTTGCTCGCCTCAGCGCTCTATACCGTCAGGACCCAGCCCCCAGGCGAGCCTCAGCCGCCGCTGGTATGTCCGGTCGCGATGCCGGGACAAGGCCAGGAGGTAAGGGGCACCGTGAGCTAGTGAGGGCTCCTGAGGCGCGATGCTCAGGAAGCCCCCCTTTGGCGTGCAAGCGGCTTACGCAGAAGAAAAACGCTATCACCCAGCGGGATCGCGAGGGGAGAGAGCTTGAGTGAAGGCGAGGGCGTCTCGCGAGGTAGTCAGACTTAGCTTTGGCGGAGGGCGACGACGGGCGAGCCACAACCCGTGAGGGGCTCAAGTAGCTCGCGAGGCGTGCTCACGAGGCTCGGCGATCGAAGTATCTTCATCTCACGAGGCTGGCTCGCAAGGGGCTGCCCGCGAGGTCCTCGCGCAGTTCGCCTCCTGAGGGACTGCATGTCAACAGATTCACGATGGGGGAGCGGCACGCGCTTGCTATCTCGCCTATCGGGGATATAACCCCACGATATGACCCGGCTCATGACGTTAAGCCGCCCGGAGACTTAAGTCATCTCTGGGCTTAAGCCGCCCTGAGACTTAGTCATTTCTGGAGATGAGTCCTGAAGATGAGTACTGAAGATGAGCCCTGAAGATAAGACCCGGCCTACTACAGTGCCAGGGAGTTAACCCGGCTGCTACAGTGTCAGGGAGTTAACCCGCCTGCTACAGTACCAGGATGTTAACCCGGCCTACTACAGTGCCAGGATGTTAACCCGGCCTGCTACAATGCCAGGATGTTAACCCGGCCTGCTACAGTGTCATGATGTTAACCCGGCCTGCTACAGTGCCAGGATGTTAACTCGTCCTGCTACAGTGCGAGGATGTTAACCCGGCCTGCTATAGTGACCCCGGCGAGGAGTCAAAATACAAGATGGAGACCCTTTAACTTGGAAAACACGGATGACTTAGCGTAGGACTCCGATCACGGGTGTAACCCGGAATCTCATGTAAGCCAGGGACTCACCTGTATATAAAGGGAGTTCCGGGCAGTTAGAGGGACAAGTTTTTGAGAGGTTACGATAGACAGAAAAGTCTAGAAACAGATGTTTTGGCAGGTCTAAAGACAGACGTTTTGATAGCTCTCGAGATAGAGTCAGGGAAACAACACCCTTGTAATCGAAACTATGATTATCAATATCAATCAAGCGGGACGTAGGCTTTTACCTCCACCGCGAGGGGCCGAACCTGGGTAAAACTCGCGTCTCTCAATTCTAATCAACCCCGTCCAAGCTACCACCTAGTTGCGATGGCCTCACCACTAAGTCCTTTCACGAGGACATCTGCCGTGACAAAACCACGACAGTTGGCGCCCCCCGCACGGTGGTGTTATGTTCTTGGAGGGAGCTCCACAGGGATCGAGAGACTCGTAATTGACTGGATGAAGAAAACCCAGCTTGGAAAGATCTGCATCAGCTTCAAGTTCATCAGTCCAGATTTACAATCTGTGAGATTTAAGTTCGAGAAAATTAGGGTTGCGGTATGTCCGCTACCGTCCTGCGATTTATTCAATGGTTTTCGAGTCGCCGAGACCGATAGACTTCTGAAGAGGACACGTCTGATCAACCGCTGCCCTGGCGTATATACTGTTGCATCACGTATTCATGCTCTGCTGCAATTTCTACTCCAAACCAAGATATATGGAATCGGATCAAGCCCCGAGGGAGCCGCTGTTCAGTGCTTCCATCGTCAAAAAAAAAACCCCACGACCCGGAGGATGTGGACGTGGATCAGTCAAACCAACTACAACCCAGAGAAGGACTCCGCCTCCACGGCGCTCGCCTCGCTGCGACCCGCCTCTGCTCTAAGCCGGCCTCGCGAGACGCCTCCGCCGTAGCTCCGAACCGCCCCAGCCGCTGCGACCCGCCTCTGCTCTAAGCCGGCCTCGCGAGACGCCTCCGCCGTAGCTCCGAACCACCCCAGCCGCTGCGACCCGCCTCCGCCACAAGTCGCCGTCGCTGCCTTGTCGAAGCCGCCACGGGCCTCCCCTGCCGCGCCCTAGTAGAGAAGCGTCGCGAGCTGCCCTCGCCTCGCCTTGCCTCACCGGTTTGCCTCTGCTATGGCTCGCCGGTCCGCCGAAACGACGCCACAAGTCGCCATTGCTGCCTTGTCGAAGCCGCCACGGGCCTCCCCTGCCGCGCCCGAGCAGAGAAGCGTCGTGAGCTGCCCTCGCCTCGGCTCGCCTCACCGGTTTGCCCTCTGCTGTGGCTCGCCGGTCCGCCGAAACGCCGCCACAAGTCGCCGTCGCCTCCTCGTCCTAACCGCCGTGGCCGTGTTGAGCCGCCCCTGCCGCGCGCCGAGTCGCTGCCGCCGAAGTTGCCCCGGCCTCGCGGCCGCCCCTGCTGTGACCTCGTGCCTCCTCTGCTGTGGCCGCGCCAGAGCGGCCCCGGACTCTGCCTCCGTGAAGGACGGCCTCGTTTCCACCTCGAGCTGCCGGACTCCTCCACCGTGAGTCACCTGCCGCCTTTGAGCCGCCGCCCACGAGCTGCCACCGATCCGCCTCGTCGACCTGCCTCATCGGCCTCGCGCCCCTCCATTGCCGAGCCGCTTGCCTCCGAGTCGCTGCCCGCGCCTCGCCGGAGTCGCCCCCGCCACCGCGCCTCTAAAGCCGCTGTCGTCGGCCTCCACCCCGAGCTGCCTCCATGGTCTCACCTCCAAGTAGGCATCGTAGCCTCGCCTCAAAATTGCCGCGAGCCGCCCGCCTCCGTCGGACCAATCCGCCGTTGTGCCTCGTACTAAGCCGCCCGTTTCCGAGCAGCTGCTGTGCTCGCCTCGCCTACTGCGGCCCCGCTTCAAGCCGCCTCCGCAACCTCACCTCAAGCCGGCCCCGCGCTGCCTCTGAGCTGCTGTTGCGGCCTCGCGCCGCCTCGCTCAAGCCGCCGCGGCCTCGCGAGCCGCCTTCGCCGTGGCTCCGAACCGCCCCGGCCGCTTCGGGCCGCCTCCGCCTCAAAATCGCCGCCGCCACTTGGCCGCGTCACCGCTGCCCCTCACCCGGCCGCGCCGAGTCTCTCCCACGCGCGTGTGGCTCCGCTCGCCTCGTCCTGCCAGCCGGTGTCCGATGCGAGCTGGCCTTTGTTCCCGCTGCCACATCCCGCCCGCGAGCCGGCTCCGCCACCCGACTTGCCGCTATCCCGCGTTGGGTCCCCGCCGACTGCTGCCATGTCCCAGCACTGTGGGTTGGAACAGAAAGATGCTGCCAACGTGGAAAGGTAAAGGGGGGAAGAGCAGGATATTAAAAAAAAGGGCAAAGGTGTGGTCAGCTCAAAATTCATCAGAGTACACACGCCAATTATTGCGAGTATCTCCGATTCGCCCGCGGTTGATCTCCAACTCCACTACCGTCATCATCAACCCCGCGGCTGGTAGTTTCCAACACAATATATCAGGTGAAATCTATCCAGTCAATTTTTATTGATACATTTTTCTTCTTTCAAGAACAATTACTCTGGCTTGCGATATTCTTTATGCAGGACAATTGATCACTGCAAGGGCGATCGTCGTGCCACGGATATAGAGCTCGCGCTAACATTATCATGCGCCAGCATCCGACCGTGCCGTACTGCTCAATGGACAGGCGCACAAGTTGCCGCCGCTGCAGTTTGGTTAACTTCAAAAAACAGCCGGGACAAACCATCGGCTGGATTACTGACACGGCTTATACGGGATCATCTATGACCCGCCACGGTCGACCTCAACCTTCCGCGGATTCGCATCGCGTTATCAACGCCAAGAACATACAACAAAACGTCGCGAAGATCATCAACTCGCCACATGCCTCTGTTTTCAATAAAATTCAGCTTTCAGCTGTCAACAATATGGCGACTTATGCCACAAACAAGTGAAGAGTCTCAAGCCCACTCCTCGAGTCGCCTCAAGACTCGGAGGCTACACAGACATGACTCGGCAGACTCAGCCGGTTTCAACAAATAAAAGAACCCCGGATCATTACAAGGAAGACAACCTGGATCTGGGGGCTGCTGCCATATTGGCGAAAGAATGAAGGTTGCCGAAGAGGACTAGTTGCCTTGATGCGCAGTCTAAACGTCGGTATTGTCAAGGGAATTATCCGCGGTCAAGACCCAACCTGCTACAGGACCTGGCCTCAAGGATGGCCCGACCTGCTACAGGACCTGGCCTCAAGGATGGCCCGGCCTGTTCAATAATGATCAAAGGAATGCCGGCTTATCTGGACCCCAGATGTTTTGCAGTAGTAGCATTGTCTCCTGTATATCCTATGCTAAGCTTTTCCATGATCATACGGTTACTTGGGGGCTTCCAACTCATCGAGTTTAGCTTACAAAACCCTTTTAACCCGGCGAAATGCCAAAATATACTTGGTTAAACCTGCCTGTTAGCAAGATGCTACTCCCTAAAAAGCGACCTGGCGTACGCCTGATGAGTCAATCACAAAGGTGACCCTAAATTCATCAGAGTTAAAATGCTTGATTGTTTGTGTGAGAGCCGGCTTTCAGAGAGATAGGACAAACCAAAAGTGGCCAAAAAGCCTGCTTCCATAGGAAGCGAAACCAAGACTCGAGCCTCGAAAGCCGGTCTTATGCCATGCCTCGAAAGCTGGCGTTTTTATATACTTTGTTATCATACGCATACATCATCATACATTGCATCATCATACAATGCATCATATGTGCATGAACATATTTGTTTATGTTGCAGGAGCCGGTTTTCAGACCGGGTTACATTGTAACTCTGCAGGAACAAGCAAATCTTTAATAGCCAAAATGGCTGGATTTTCGTCATGATTTATCATAACCAGTATTACATAATTGAGATATCAATTCTCCTATTTTCCCGGGGTACAATTCCAGCCGGGTCACATATAATACCTGGCCAAGGATTTCTTTTATCGCAAAGGCATCACAGAGTGGATGTGATTTTATTCTGCAACGGAAGAAAAAGTCCCGAGTCGCCGCAGGCACATGACCCGGCCCTTGGGGGCTACATCATTCAAATCAAGATTACATCAAGTATGAAGGTCCCATGTCACTGCAAGCATGCACCACGGCACTTGGGGGCTAATGCATGGTCATTTTTACTAGTCTCATTGAAGACCCGGCCCATCACATAATGATAAGCCGGCCCTTGGGGGCTACATCATATGATGTTCTTTCTAAAAGAGTGCAAGTAAGTTCCAAGTCGCTGCAAGCAAACAACCCGGCACTTGGGGGCTACAACAGTCAGTTGTTTAAATAAATCAAAAAGGTCCAAGTTGAAGACCCGGCCCATCATATACTGACGAGCCGGCCCTTGGGGGCTACACATGTGAAAGTGCAAAACTTTCAGTTCATGATTGAAGACTCATACGGATAACCCGGATTTTTCTCCAAGGTTGCAACATTTATATTTAAGCAAGTCTTAAGCTATCACTTTGCTCTACTCTTAAGACTTGCGGGCTACAGGTTATCTCCTCCAACCTATTCAGACAAGTCAACTCAACATCATACGGATTTTTTATTCGTTTTTCATCAAAGTCTGAAGCATTGAAAGTTGGCGCAACATTAGACGGATTTTCTTTTTGTCAAGCCAAGGCATTTGAAGACAATTCAAAAATATCATAAGGGTTATTTTTTCTGCATGGAATCAGCATCAAGAAACTCAGGAGCTTAGCATGAATAAATCCAAGCTAATCTGGGGGCTAATGTCGGGTATATAACCCCACGATATGACCCGGCTCATGACGTTTAGCCGCCCGGAGACTTAAGTCATCTCTGGGCTTAAGCCGCCCTGAGACTTTGTCATTTCTGGAGATGAGTCCTGAAGATGAGCCCCGAAGATAAGACCCGGCCTGCTACAGTGCCAGGGAGTTAACCCGGTTGCTACAGTGTCAGGATGTTAACCCGGGCTGCTACAGTGCTAGGATGTTAACCCGGCCTGCTACAGTGCCAGTATGTTAACCCGGTCTGCTACAGTGCCAGGATGTTAACCCGGCCTGCTACAGTGCCAGGATGTTAACCCAGAATCTCATGTAAGCCAGGGACTCACCTGTATATAAAGGGAGTTCCGGGCAGTTAGAGGGACAAGTTTTTGATAGGTTAGGATAGACAGAAAAGTCTAGAAACAGATGTTTTGGCAGGTCTAAAGACAGACGTTTTGATAGCTCTCGAGACAGAGTCAGGGAAACAACACCCTTGTAATCAAAACTATGATTATCAATATCAATCAAGCAGGACGTAGGCTTTTACCTCCTCTGCGAGGGGCCGAACTTGGGTAAAACTCACGTCTCTCAATTCCGATCAACCCCGTTCAAGCTACCACCTAGTTGCGATGGCCTCACCACTAAGTCCTTTCACGAGGACATCTGCCGTGACAAAACCACGACATCGCCCGTGGCCGTTGCGTGAGGGGATAAGACACCAAGGACCTTGGTGAGGTGACGTGCACGGGAGCAGGCCCGCGAGACAGAGCTTAGTCGCTTGGATTTTGCGGTACTGCCAGGACAGACCCAAGCACAGGCACCGTGCCTCAGCCCCCGCTCACGGAACTGGTCAGGGGAGGGGTCGCGACCGCGTGGCGCTCTCCGGCCAGCATCGAACTTAACATAGAAATTAGCGGGTACTATAACTCATCAGGGCGAAATCAGTGAAATCCATTATACAACCAAAAGGATATGGTTCCGGGAACGAAGCTCGAGAGGCGCGGTGGGAAGGAGTGAGGGTCGCGCGAGGCGACGCGCCGGGCGCACCTGGCAGAACCGCTCTGTAGTGACGTCAGACCACTCGGCGTGGCGCGCCAAGGGGGTCTGCTCCTTCGGATCCAGGGGGCTCGCGAGGCGCTAGGAGCTCGCGAGGAGCAGGAGGCTCACGAGGCCCTGGTGCGAAGGGCGCCAGCCTCTGGAAAGAGGCGCCGGCGTTCCTCAGCCCGAAGGGCATGCACGTGCCGCCGACGATGGGGCCAATGCCCTGGCCGCCTCGCGGCAGCTGGAAGGGGTCACGAGAGCATGACTTGTTGAGGCTGGTGAAGTCGACGCACATACGCTCCTTGCCGCCCTTCTTGGGGACGACGACTGGGTTGGCGAGCCATTCGGGATGGCGCACCTCACGAACGACTCCGGCTTCTTGGAGCTTCTGAACTTCACTGACGATGACCTCTTGCTTCTCTGGCGCCTGGCGCCGCGCTTTCTGCTTGACCGGGAGTGCATTGGGGCACACCGCTAAGTGGTGCTCGATCATCTCCCTCGGCACACCGGACAAGTCGGATGCTTTCCAGGCAAAAACATCCGAGTTTGCCCAAAGGAAGGTGACAAGCGCGCTTTCCTATGCAGGAGGGAGGCCCGTGCCGATGGTGAAGGCAGGGCCGGAGCCGCTGCCGTCCACCGACACGTTCTTCGTCTCGGCGCGGTCCTGAGAGAACAACTGCTTCTTCTTCGCGGGCGCGGCCTCGGAAGGCTCGGCCGCGTCCTCGTCGGCTGGGTGCGCGACAGCGGCAGCCTTGTAGGCGCGCTCGAGGGTGCTGGCCACGTCTTTTTCGTCGCAGGCGACGGTGATGATACCGCTGCAGCCGGGCATCTTGAGGACGTTGTAGGCGTGATGAGTGGCCGCCATGAACTTGGTGAGAGTTGGGTAGCCCAAGATGGCATTGTAGGGCAGGCCGATGTGCGCCACGTCGAAGTCGATGAGCTCGGTGTGGTAGTTCTTGCGGGTGCCGAAGGTGACGGGGAGGGGCACCTGGCCCAGCGGAATAGTGGAGCCATCGGTCACTCCGGAGAAGGGCCTGGTCAGCATCAGCTGGTCGTAGGGCACCTGGAGCGTCTCGAAGGTCTCGATGGAGAGCACTTTGAGGCCGGCACCCCCGTCGATGAGGGTCTTGGTGACCGCGACGTTGCTGATGGTGGGAGTGCACAGCATGGGGAGCGCGCCTGTGGAGGCCGTGGACTTGGGGTGGTCCTTGGAGTCGAAGGTGATGGCGTACTGCGACCACTTGAGGGGCCACGCGACCTCAGGCCTCTTGAGGGCGGCGTACACCTCGCGAGAGAGTTGCTTGAACTGGCGAATGGACGCGGGGGCTTGGGACCCTCCAAGGATGCAGGCGACCGCGCGAGGCTCCTGGTAGCCCCCAGCGCCCTCTTCAGGCTGGTTGACGTCGTTCCGCCGAGGTGGTGGAGGCAGCGGCGGGAGAGCGGCATTAGCCTGAGGATTCGCCTCACGAGGCTGGTCGCGCCAGGCGGTCTCACGAGGCTGATCGCGCCAGCCCTGGCGGTAGTTGTTATTATTGTTGCAGCTGTCCCAGCGGTTGCCGCCGCGGCCGGCACCGCGGCCGTTGCGGTCGTCTCGGTGGCTCTGGCGCTCGTCGCGGAGCAACTTGAGCTCATGACAGTCTTCGGTGCTGTGGGAGCGGACGTTGTGAAAGGCGCAGAGTGGCCGGTTGTCCTTCCTGGGCTCGTCGAGGTCGTGGCCGCGCTTCTGCTTGGGCTCCGCCGCAAGCACGGCAGGGCCCTTGCGCTTGATGTCCTTGCTCTTGGCCTTGGTGTCGTCGAGCGTCGCGTCAGGGTCGTTGTGGACGAAGAGGCGGCCTTCTTCAGCCTTGGCGCACTTGTCGGCGAGGTCGAGCAGCTCGAGCACGGAGTCGAGCTCGCCGTTGATGGCGAGCTTCTCGCGCATCTTGATGTCCGTGAAGCCGGTGGAGAATGCGGAGATGACGGCCGCGTCGGAAGCGCGCGGGATCTTGTTGCGCACCTGACTGAAGCACTGGATGTACTTGCGGAGGGTCTCGTCTGGGCGCTGTCGAACACGCCGCAGGTCGTTGATGGTGAGGGAGTGGTCCTGTGTGCCCTTGAAGTTGGCGATGAACTGGCTGCAGAGCTCGGCCCACGACAAGATGGAAGCCTCGGGGAGGTTCATGAGCCAGGAGCGCGAGCCGTCCTTGAGGGCAATGGGGAACCAGTTCGCCATGACCTTGTCGTCGCCGTTCGCCGCCTCGACGCTCAGCGTGTAGAGCTGGAGGAACTCCGTGGGGTTGGGGGTGCCGTCGTAGCGAAGAGGCAGCTCAGGCTTGAACTTCGCGGGCCAGACCACGCGACGCAGCTCGCGGGTGAAGGCACGGCAGCCCACGCCACTCGAAGGGACGCCGCCAGCGAGGGCGGCACGGTTTTGACGCCCGGCCGCTGCAACGTCTTGAACGGCCTGGCCCTGGCGCTGGCGCTGGCGCTCGAGGAGCACTCGCGCATCGGGGGGAGCGCGGCGGATGATCTGGCAGCTGGGCTCGCAGTGGTCCGGAGAAGACGCGCCGCGGGACGGCTCACGAGCCCGCGCACTGCGCTGGGGCCTGGCGCGCTCGTCACGTACTGGAGGCGGCGGGGGAGCGCCATGCGCCAGGTCCCCAACACGAGACGGTGGAGGGCGGAGCGAGTGAGAAGGCGTCGGGGCGTCCCCGGCGACGTTGACGAGCTCGGTGATGCGACCAAGCCAGGCGTCGTAGCCGGCGTCATCAGGACGGTAGCGGAGCAGCTCGCGCGCCATGAGCAGCACGGCCTGCGGGTTCGGCGGCCCACGGTTGGCAAGGGAGGAGGCCGTGGCGGTGTGGCCGTCCGCCCGCACGGAGGGGTGCAGGGAGGAGGCCTGCTGCTCGCGGGCAGCGGTGTCGGTGGCGGGGGCAGCCTCGGCGTCGGGGCGGCGGCGATTGCCTCGGGCCACCGGCTCTGTCTGGGCCACGCGGCCAGCCCTGCGCTCAGCGCGCTCGCGACGTGCATCGGCCATAGGGCTGGTGGAGCTGAGGGCCGAGCAGAAGAACAGTAGTGCACCCCTACCTGGCGCACCAAAATGTCGGAAGTTGGGCTCCGGGGACCCAAAGGTTTGAACACTGGGGTGAGCTCGTTCTACTACTTCGTCTCCTACCACGACTATGCTACGGCGAGACTACGGCGAGAGCGCGCTAGCGTAGGACGGGGCGAGGACACAGCGGTTTACCCAGGTTCGGGCCACCTTGCGGTGTAAGACCCTACTCCTGCTTGTAGTTGGGATTATTGTGGGTGAGAGAGTCCTCGCGTACAAGGTTGAAGACGATGGGATCCCCTGCTATGGTGGCTGCACTGCCCCTTTTATCTCGGCCTTGGTCCTCTTCCCCCTCAAAGCACTGGCGGGAAGGGTTGCCACACTTGGCCAATTTGAAAGGGGATAGGCGCTCAGGCTATCCTGACTAAAGGTGGTCTTCGCCTGCCAAAGCATGATCCATGACGCGCCGGTGGGCTCGGTGATGACCTCCGCCCTGTGGGCCCATCGTCCTGGTCTTCCTTCGCCGATCGGGCAACCTTTGAGGTTGCTTTGGAGAGTAGATAGCTGGCCCTGCTTCCCTAACACAAAAGAGGAAACCATCTGCATCCGCGCCTGCTGGCGCGGCCTCTGCTGCTACTCGTCGCCGCGCGCGTCACCCACTTGATGGGCTCCGGGACCGCGCGACACGCCGAACGGCTTTTCCCTCGAGCGCCTGCGGGAGGGGGCCTCAGGAGGCCACCTCGGGAAGCCGCCTCACGAGGCCAATTCGGGAAGGCGCCTCGTGAGAGAGCCTCGCGAGGCCGTTGATGGTGATGCTGAGGATTACTTGCTACTCCGTGAGGAGGGGGCCTCAGGAGACCAGGGCTTCAGTAGGGGTCTTGGCGAGATGCTTGGCGGCGACGGCCCGTTGGGCCCACTCCAGGCATTGTGCCCTGGGCCAAAGGCAGAAGGGCCTGGATACCCCGGGTTCCACGGGCCCGACAAACTATTCTTTCATGATGGATGACATGTTCTTATACCATGCCTCAAATTTCTTTGAGCATTGCTTGTTTTGTGCTAACTCTAACGTGCAAATACACATCATGATGGATGATGTGTACATTTACCACGCACACACGTTGTTTCGTTTGTCCCCATGTTGTGTAGGTACACATGCTTCCTCGTCGACCTCGCAAACGCAAGAGTTGACGAAACGAGCTCTAGAGAGCAATGATGATTTGGGATTCCGCAGATTGTCACTCCCACCGCTCCCATCGCGCAATGACTTCATGCATTTCTTCTACATGGCCCTCACATGGTTATGGGTTATTGTCCATTATATATCATTTCCCCATCTTGCCATGTTCACTTTGCATGATATGCTCATTCCTATGCCTTTGCCATGCATTTGTGACCCATGCTTTGCATCTCACATGACACTTGATTCTACTACTTGTATATGTGTTTGCATGCTTGGTGGAGATATCAGTTGTTATTGCCATGTTTGCTATGTACCCCATGCCTATGATGATACTTTGATCATGTTTCGCTTTCGTGCTTCCGATATGTCATGCGCATTTGTTATGCCTATTATTTGCTCACATGACATGATTGCCATGATTACCTCTAGTGTGTTGCATCTTCGCTCCACTAGTTTGCATGACATGCTTCCTATGAATGCTTGCCTTGTTGCATCACCGATGATTCATACTTGCTCGTTTCATGCGGTTGATGACAACCATTGCCTTGCTTTACACATGATTGCTATTGAATATTGTCCAATTGCTTCATATGTTGCTTCTCTCATGCTAGATAAATTGCCATGTATTGAGTGCAACAATGCTTTTAGTCTTGCTAATGAGATTGCCCCCATAGCTTTCTTCCAAATATTTGGAGCTTTTGCCATCTTTCATTTGAAGCATGCTAGTTTCCCTCATGACCTTGATCATGCTCAATTCATATGCTTACTTGACATGCCACACTTCCTTGTCACACAATATGCTATGCATGATGACGACACTTGTTCGGTGAATCACCACTTGAATGTTCGGTTTTGCACTAACGCTAACCACATTTGTTTTTCCAAGTGTTTGTTGTTATTGCTCCTTTTGAAGGACTCACAAGACAGTGCGACATTGGAGAGTGCCCAATTCGAGCTTCAAGATGATGAATGCTTGGTGATCGTCCGCTCGTACACGTCGAAGCCATCTCTTTCCCATGGTGATTTGGTTTTTGATCCAAGGACGGATCTTTCCCAGGGGGGAGGGGATGATGCGGAGCATCCTACGGGCATCAGCATGTCAAGAGTCCGTTTGGCAAGTGACACGTGCCACTTCTACGTCACATACATAAAGGTGAATCATCTCCTTTACACGTGTTCACTTGACCCCTTCGATGATGGTATACTACTTGCCACTCCTCTCGTGTGCATGCATAGGTATTGTCAGAACTTCACGGATGACGAGGAGGAGTGCAAGCTCAAGGGAACAACTACACCATCCAAGAGGGAAGCCTGGAAGCGGAGAAGGAACCGTCAAGAAGAAGGCGAGGTTCCACGTGCATCGACGGATGTCCACGAGAAGGCGACGAGCTGTGAAGCTTCTGGACACCCCGTGCGCACGGGCCATTAGACCCCGTGCACACGGGACCCCGTGCCCATGGTACATGCCCGTGCACACGGGCTAAGTCGCCAGGTCTCTGGATACCCCGTGTGCACGGGCTCCACTTACCCCGTGCGCACGGGGCCTCCTACGTGTGCCTGTTGGGCTTTGCCATGTATTCCCATTTCGCCCCTCCTTACCCCCTTAATTACCTAGGACTATATATACTCCTCCTCCTCCTCTATTTAGGGTTAGCAAAGATTTTGAGACATTAGAGAGAGCTTTGCTCCTTGCATCACTCCTCATGGAGATCAAGACCTCCTAGGAGAAGATCCCAAGTGGATATCAAGACCCCCTTGTGGGAAGGATCTATCTAGATCATCAAGACCTCATCTCCTCTAGGATTTGGGATGAACTTTACCATGTATCTTTCCCTTTGTTGTTCTTGTACATTGTGGATCTTATGTGTTGCTAGTCTAGTGGATGTGTGATTGGACTTGTTCTTGAGTGTTTCTCTTGTGATTTCCCCTCGTATTCTTCGTGCTCTACGTGTTCCTCTTCGTAGCCACCTCCAATTCATGAACATCGGGACAAATCGGGGCACTTTGGCCCGTGCCCTACAACAACAGGTCATGCAGAGGAATGGGTTCAACTACCGCAACAAGTAACAGTTGAATCGTTGTTGTCCTAATGCAACAAAAGAGAGGAGGAGCGAGAGAGTGGGATTGTATCGGGGTGATCAAGGGGGTTTGCTTGCCTGTCACTTCTGAAGATAGCATTGTGTCTTCATCAGTGACATCGATCTCAACGTCGGAACAACGTCTACTGAGAGGGAACAACACCGGCAAACAGATAGAAGGAACAACATTCAATACAACGCGCAACCAAATGCATGATATGTCATTTTAAGGTACTGAATTCACCTAATGCAATGGTTAGTCATATTAATTGAAGTGGAATTCAAACCTACTTTAAATCCCAACTCCAAATCTATTTATCAAATTTTCCCTAATCATGATTTTACCTAAACAGTGATGCTAAGTTGTTCAAACATACATGAACATGGCATAAACAGATTCTTCATATTTTTCTGATCATTTTTCATATATAAATTATTTTCATCTGAGTTATAGATTATTTTCTATGATTTTTAGAAGTCTTAACTATTTTCTGGAATTTTCAGATTTATTTCTAAATAAGAAAATCCAGCTAATTGCATTATGACGTCAGCATGGCGTCACACTTGCGTCAGTAGTCAACTGATCCGTCCAGGGTCAAACCTGACCAGTGGGGCCCACTGGTCAGTGACCCATTTAGTTAACAGCGGGTTATTTATTCTAACTAAAACGTTTTCCGGCTAATTAATCTAGCAGGGCCCACAGTCAGTGTCTCGGTGCTTATCTAATTGGTAGTTAGTGCCTAATTAACTAGGCCACATCAGCATCGCCGGCGTTTAAACGCTGGTGACCAAATCCGTGGCGGAGGGCGTCGGGATTTTGCTACAGGGCTCGGTTCCGAGTGCGGTGTGTGGCTGTGGGAGGCTAGAACTCACGCGCATCCAGCGGTGCAAGCTGCGGCAGCTGGGGTGGTCTAGGTCGACGGCAGCTACAACTTGGGCGGTGGCCGGAGCTCGCATGTGCTCAGGCATGGGGCTGCAGGACATCAATGGGCATGCTCGGACATGACCGAAACGAGTCATGGCCACGGCGGCGAGAAGCTCTCGGCCTCGGTGGTTAGCGTGGTTAGGGGTCGAAATAGACAGAGGGGAGAGACGTAAACGACAGCGGGGCTCACAGGGGGTTAGCAGAGCAGCTTAGGGGGCTCGGGGGTGGTCTGGAGACGGCGAAGCAGCGGTGGCGATCTCGGACGCCCGAGGTTGAAGATGATGACGGTGAGGATGAATCAGGGCTCTCGGAGACGCTCGGCTAGGTGGAGACAAAGAGGACCACGCGGTGGAGCTTCCAGACACGAAGGAGAGGTGAGGGGCTGGCTGTGGCCGCGGCAACAGCGAGCGGCGGCTACGAGCTACGCTCGGTGGGTGAGAGAGAGGGAGCCAGAGGTGGGGATGAGCATGGGGGAGAGTGAGAGGGGTTCGAGGGGGTTGCGTGGCGTCCATAGCGATGTCGGGGAGGCAGCAGGCAGGCAGGAGGTGGCCGAGCGCGTGCGCGCGCGCGGCGACCACGCGCCCCTGTCCTTCTGTCCAGAGGAGGAAGACGACAGGAGGAGGAGGTGGGCTGGGCCTGGCTGCTGGGCGGCGCAGGTAAGTGGCCCCGGTACTTTCTCTCTCTCTCTACGTTTTGTATTTTGTTTCTTTTTTCTATTTTTGCATCTCTGTTTTGATTTAGAAAAAATACTAAACCAATTTTAAAACTCCTGAAATAAATTGTGGACACTATTTGAATTATTTCAAAGGCCCACCAGTGTTTTCAGAGTTATTGGAGCATTTGAAATGATTATAGCATTTAAATGCCCCAATTCAAATACAATATGAGTTAATTAAAAAATCCAGAAATGTCCTAGAAATGTGTGCATCATTTTTAACAGAGGTTTTCACCTTAGTCAAAAATCATGAACTTTTCTGAAGGGCATTTTGGGTTCATTGAAAATATTTATTTTGACCCTAGTTGAAATCCATTTAATGCTAGGGTTTGAACATCCCCATTTCAACTTTAATTGAAATTTGAACATGATGCATGGATGCTAATGCAACTATTTACAAGCAATTATTCTAGGGCTGTGACAACTCACCCCCACTAAACAGGAATCTTGTCCTGAGATTCAAGACGTGGGGTAAGAGGGAAGAGGGGACACTAAGCTGGCACAAACTTCACGATCCAGATTGTACTTCGTAAGAACGTTGATTCATTTCATTATCTTAGTCTCGACATCTTGCTCTGAGAACTACATCCAACACGACAATGAGAAGAAAGGGAAACTCTAAAAGAATCGATCTTCTCGAAGATCGAGCAACTCACGATCAACTCACGGAATGAGACGTTGAAACATCTCTTGAGCTGAGACACAAAACACACATCTAGAGCGATGGAAAGAATTAGATGATGAAGGTTCAGTTTGGTAGGCAACAATTCCATGCTTAAGAAGATGGTGAATGATTGTCAAAGTAGCGAGGAAATATATTGCCATGATTCCATAACGGGGAACCTTAGGGGAGATGACTTGTAGAATTATTCCCTTAAGTGGCAAAAAGAGTTACTTTTGATATGGAAATCATTGAAACTCTTTACACCAGGCCAAGGCAACTACAAATGATCGTTTGAAGGATTCAAAGAATGGCATACTCAGATTTGAAATGGAAGCTAAGGTTATAGAACAATTCGGCAAACTGAAGGCACATTCCAATTGATACCGAGGATATAACCTAGTGTCTGAGCGTGCTTTCAAAAACTTAAGCATTTCCATATTCATCGGGGCTTTACCAATATCTATGCAAAAGATCCTGGCAACACTTCATACTACCATGATGAATAATGATGGAGGATGCAGAATACAAAGGAAGACAACACTTTCTCAGATTTCACCTTGACTATGCCAAGAAAACGAAATCTGGATGACAGACCGAGAGACATTTAGCACTCCGCTTCTAATGTTCTCCTTGATGTACTAGCGTAACCCAATTATAGGTACTGTTTGGTATCTAGAACATCAAGTAAAGGTCGGACTTCGAAAATACAAATGATCCATAAGGAACAACTTTCGGAATAAGTCATAAGAAATCCTCATGGGGGAGTGGATGATATCTTGACTCAGCAAGAAGACCACTACATTGACGTACCGGGTTTACAGAGAAACCAAGATCATAAATCTTTGAAACGTCCCAACCATCAAATCTGCCTAAGATTCAGATCTGGTTGGTGACAAGATGCTTCAGACTCAGCATGTCTGAAAAGGAAAGTTTGCAACCCAAATCGACGAGATGACGTTGCGAGATTCTCGGGAAATGAACTATGGAAGCAAGCTCCAAAACATGAGCTAGTTTGCAAAATACATGTGAACAGAATGTCCAAGACTATCGTGGCCACATAGAAATCTTACAACAAAATACTACCGAGTTCTGGTTGGGAAGCATCATCGACGATATCAAAGTCCGTGCATAAGGCATGCTCTTAAGAAGGAGCTTCTTTTCCTTGAACAAATCAATCAGTGGCTTGGTGTGCTAGGATATACATATGGACTGGAGGTAGCTAATCTATCAAACCATAGAATATTTCGCACATGCATGACTGACTTGGGATGATTCCAAAGGAAGCAAAACAACTTTCTTGAATTCACGGCGGCAACTTGCATAAAATGCACATGAACTTAGAGGAAGTCACTTCTTTCACCATGACATGTACTTAATGGGCTAGCACGAAGATAATGTTTACAAAAGTTTCCAACACTAGCTTTAATGTTCAACACGAATCATGGAGAAAATGAAGATGTTGTCGATGGGCTCAACAACAACTCATCGGGATTTCCATGAAGATAGAATTCCACAACTATGTGAACAAGATGATAGCATTGGTCAGACCAAAAGATATAATGGTGTATGCTCGAGGAAACATCCACGAGTAAGACAACATTAGGAAAATCGTTGGTACTAATTTTGATTTGACGATAGCCCACATTCAAATCAAAAGATTGGGTAAGACAATAGATCCAACAACTAATCACGAAGATCAATCGATGAGGATATCATCTTCCTTCAACAGACGCACAAAAGATATCCCTTTGGAATGAACTAAGTCAGGCAAAGCGTTTATCTTCCAACTCTCCAAGTTGTTGTTTAGCTTAACCAACTAGCTCAGGGGTATCCAACACAGATCCTTGGAAAAGGGGTGGTTCAGAGGAAAACCAACTCGATCATGAACTCAACATAACGGTCAGGGGACAACCTGTCTCTAAGAACTTGCAATATGTCTCGAAGGTGTTTGACATGATCTTCAAGAGTTTGACTAAACACAAGAATGTCATCAAAATAGACCACAACACAAATGCCAATGTATTTGCGAAGAACATAATGCATCACACACATGAAAGTGCTAGGAGCTTGCGATAAACCCATAGGCATGACTAACCATTCATACAAGCCAAATTTGGTTTTGAAAGCCATTTTCCATTCATCACCTTCTTGCATGCGTATTTGATAGTAACCACTTTTAAGATCAATTTTTGAGAAAATGGTGGCTCCACTAAGTTCATCAAGCATGTCATCAAGGCGTGGAATGGGATGATGATATCTAACGGTGATAGCATTTATGGGACGGCAATCGGAACACATGCGATAGGTAGCATCTTTCTTAGGCACAAGAATTACCGGAACGGCACATGGACTCAAGCTCTCGCGTACATACCCATTCTCCATGAGATGTTGGACTTGCCAATGGATTTCTTTGGTCTCATCGGGGTTGACGCGGTATGGTGCCTTGTTCGGTAGAGGAGCGTCGGGGATGACGTCGATGCGGTGTTCGATTCCGCGTAGAGGAGGTAGTCTGGGAGGTAGCTCATCGGGAAACACATCCTTGTATTCCTGCAAGAGATGAGACAACACTAGAGGAAGAATTTGTGAAGTATTAGTCCGCTCAGCTTCACCTTTGCATAAAGGCACAAAGTGAACAACACTTGATGGGCTCTCACTCACATCCCTCAAATCTCTTTTGGTGGCTAGTAGAACTAAGTTTTTCTTGTCGCTCATCGTGGAGTCACTCAATTTTGGCTTGTGGCGCTCACTCTCTTTGTGGTGGTTCACTCTCTCACCAGTCTCTCCACGATGGCCCGATGCTTGATTGTCGGCGATGACTTGACTTCGAGACATTGGTTGAAAAACGAATTCCTTGCCCTTCATCTTGAAACTATAGTGGTTGGTCCGTCCGTTGTGGATGACGCCGCGATAGAATTGCCATGGTCGCCCAAGTAGGAGGTGGCATACGGACATGGGAACCACATCACACTCCAAGGTATCTTCGTAGGCGCCGATCTTGAAGGATACTTGGACGGTGTGCTCCACTTGAATTGTGCCGGAGTCACTAAGCCATTGGACCTTGTAGGGGCGAGGGTGCTTCTTCTTGACCAATTTTAGCTTGGAGCATAATTCTTCACTTGCCAAATTGTGGCAACTTCCACCGTCAATGATGACCTTGACGGAACGTCCTTGGATACCCGCTTTGGTATGGAAGATGTGGCAACATTGATCCTCGTCTCGATGTTGTTGAAGTGTTGATGCAGAGCATCCTACGGTCATCCACATGGATCCACCTAGGTCTCCCCAAGCATCAAGAGGACCAATGACTCGAGCACGTGTGAGAGCTCTCGAAAACGAGGTGACATCACTCCTTACATAACTTCCATATGATGCGTGCGAGACATGGATGCTACCTCATTCCGAAACACTATGTGTGCTTAGGTACCAAGAGAACCCTCTCGGAGAAGCTCGGACAAATGGACAAGTCAGCAAGTTCATGGATGAAAAGGACCTACGAAGAAGGTCACCGAAGGTCTACAGGGCCCGGACATCCGGCCTCAAGCCCGGACATCCGGCCCCTGGGAGCAACAGCAGTAGCAAACGCCTAACAGCAGAAGAGTCTACAAGCGCCGGACATCCGGCCGGGAGCCCGGACATCCGGCCCGTGCAGCCCGGATATCCGGCCCCCTCCCCGGAAATCCGGCGCCCCTATATAGTACCCCGACCAGTTTTGGCCGGATATCCGGCCCCAAGGCCCGGACATCCGGCACCCTGCTGAACTACCGGACATCCGGCATGGAGCCCGGACATCCGGCCCGACAACGCGTGTACTTCGGCCCACGGGCCCTGTATCCCCCTCTATCTCGCCCTAAGTTGTACTAGCACTATATAAGGACCACTCCCTCCTCCATCTAGGGTTAGCAAAGTAGTTGGCTCTTGAGATTAGAGCTTTTCTCATCCATACCTCTCCCATGGAGATCAATACCTCCATGAGACCCATGTGAGAAGATCCACTTCGGATATCAAGATCTCGACTCCTCTCCGGATCGGGATGAACTAGCTACCGTGTATCCTCCTTTGTTGGCTTTGGACCTTTGTATCCCTCTATGTGTATGTGGATCTAGTGCATGTGTGATTTGGATTGTGTCTATTTGAGTGTTCTTCTCGTGTTCTTCATGGATTTGCTCCTTTTCCCCCTCCTAAGTGTGAAAAGATCGTCATCTAGGGTTCCACACTACATCATCTTGGATCAGAGCCAAGGTTGATTCACACTTTGGAGTTCTTCCCCTCCACTTTCTAGCCCCGATTTTGTTGTTTTTTACCCAATTTCGAAAATTCCCACAAAAATAGCCCTCCCAATTTTTTTTGTGATTTGTGAGTTTGATGATGTTTTGTTGATTTTGATCCATGGATTTGCTTCGTTTCGAGTGGATCTAGCGGTTCCCCATCTTCCCCACCTTTTTCTTCCACAAATTAGTCCGAATTTTTGTCCCGAAATCCCCAATTTTTCGCCTGTTCATCAAGTTCTTCCACGGATCTGCCTGCCCGGACATCCGGCCCGACAGCCTGGACATCCGGCGCCCCAGACATCCAGCCATCTGGCCCGGACATCCGGCCCCTGTGCACCAGCACGCTAACAGCTCACAATTTCGTCGATTTTCGTCGTTTTCCCACCGTTTATTCCGCAACCCCTTGAGCCACTCCACCACCGACTTCCACATACCACCACCTTCGTGCCACTTGAGATTTTGAGCCGCGGATTTTGCCATTTCCTAATGTGTTTCGACTACTTAGGAACGGTTCGACAACGACATCACCGCCGCTCATCATCGCCCCGGACTTCGACATCGACAACGACCATCTTCACCATCGTGACACCCTAACCGTAAGCAAGGACGGTAACATCGACGACATTTTGTTCATATCCTTGCCATTGCATTGTGAACCCCCGATACCATCTTTTGCGTAGCTTTCCTACGAGACTAGCCATTTGAGTATTGGCGGCAACGCTACTTGTGCACTTTAGTGATACCGAGCTGCATAGCTATCATAGCGTGCATACATACACATATCATCTCTAGTGCCAAAAAAAATTCCCGCATATACATCATTGCTATCTTCGTACGAGCATTTCGCATAAGTGGCCAACGAAAAGCATCAAAAGAAAGAGAAGCTTTTAAGCAAAAGAGAAAGAGCAACAAGCTTGTAAGCAATAGCCATAGCATCGCCACATTACATAGAATATTTGATCATCTTGGATCATTGTGACAAGTTCACCGGGAATCATACATACATAGCATAAGTGAGATAGAAAGCGTTACGTTTTGACTCTTATAGGTTGTGCACAAGTTCGTATCCGCCTATTGAGAAATCGTGATAGCGTCTCTCTAGTGTTGTGCAACAAGAGCATTTTCCAGTGGATTCCACATTTTGAGCTCATTTCTTGGTTGCACGACCTCATTTATCTATCCGTGCGTGTGTTTCCGTGTGCTACGTATTGCTATTGGTCTACTCGTTACACTTGCGAACTTGTGAATCTTTTTCAACATTATTGATATCTTGCTTGCAATTGCAGAAATTGTGTGCCACCATCCTAACTAAACTCCTCCAAAAGCTTTACTTGTGTAGGTGTGAGATTGACTCGATCCGGTACCAATTGCACTATTTCCATAATACCATATTAGGTGATCATTGATCCATCTTCAACATTGTATAAGGTACATTGGTCAAGTTCGTTTCTTTCTTCCACTAACACTTGTTTGAGAATCATGGATAGGCCGAGCACTTCTATCAATCCCCTCTTCGATGAGCAAGAAGTCGCACCGAACAACTACGTCACCAAGGCTCAACTTTTCGGAGTCCAACGAGTGCTACACCAAGAAAGTGAAGCTTTGGGAGATCGCATCGAGCAACTCGCCACCGACTTACGCCACTCCGAAACACGAACAAGGGACTACTTCGACGCCAAGATTTTATCTCAAATGGAAGAGTTCCGCACTATGATGGCCAACCGCCATTCTTCCACTTCGTCTTCATCAAGATCAAGACGGGGCCATTCGAGCCGATACTCTTCGGATACAAGTCTTCCACGACCACGCTCTCATCGCTCTCACGAACATGACGACCGGCAAGCTTCAAGAAACCCATTCCATGGCAATGGTTTGCAAGACCGCCTTCGAGAGCGCGAACGACAAAAATGGCAAGCACCAGACAACGGGCATCAAGATCAAGTTCCACAACGCCAACGTCAAGTGCTCCAAGATGACGACGCCCTACAACAAGAACGACAACGTCGTGAGGATCAAGCAATTGAAGCTCAACGTGCCCTACGCGAAGCAACTCGCAATGTCGCCGAACGCAACCGTCGCGTGCGCGAACAAGAAGAAGCCGCACGACTTGAGGAGCGCCAAGAGATGCGAAACCGTGCACGAATCCCAAGGCAACCACGTCAAGTCAATCAAGATTAACACGAAGACGATGAGCTAGAAGATCAACCTCCACGGCAAGAGCGTCATCGCAACCGCCGACAACGCAATGAGGAGCGCTACGGCAAGCTCAAGTTCACCATGCCTAAATTCTCCGGTGGAAATGATCCCGAAGAATTCCTTTCATGGGCGTTGAAGGTCGACAAGATATTTCGTCTTCACAACTATGACGAGGAAAAGAAGATTGCCATGGCATCCCTCGAGTTCCAAGACTATGTTCTCATTTGGTGGGAGCAAGTGATCGAACGGCGCCAAGAGAGAGGCGAACCACCCATCACAACTTGGGATCAAATGAAGGATGTCATGCGAGCTCGTTTTGTGCCCACACAGTATAGCCGCGACCTTTTCAACAAACTACAACTCCTCAAGCAAGGCACCAAGTCGGTTGAAGCATACTACCAAGAGATGGAAATTGCAATGATACGAGCCAACGTCAAGGAAGATGACGAACAAACAATGGCGCATTTCTTGAATGGCCTCAATTATCCAATCAAGAAAATTGCGGACTTTCAACCATACTCCAACCTCCTCGATCTAGTGCACCAAGCAACCAAAGCGGAGCGACAAGTACAAGAAGACTACAAGTACTCCAAGTACTCTTCCAAGACCTACGGTTCATACACTCAACCTTCAACGAATTCTACAACTCCTTCCACGACTCGAGCTACACCAAGTACCGGCGACAAGTCAAGCTCCAAACAACCAACGACATCTTCGAGTCGTCTTCCTCCTACTACAAGCAACTCCAAGCCAAGAGCTTCGTCATCAACAACTCCTTCGGATGCCACCGACAAAACAAGTGACATCAAGTGCTTTACGTGCAAAGGACGAGGCCGCAAGTCCTTCGAGTGCCCAACAAGACGAACTATGATCATGAACGCCGACGGCACCTATGATTCCATGAGTGATGATGAAATGGACGCCATCAAACAAGTGGCCATGCACCGCCAACTAAATGAAGACGAAGATGCGCAAATCTTTTGCGACAATGATTCAAGCCCCGCTCATGTTGTCTCCAAGGTCTTGACACTACAACAACATCAAGATGAAGACCAACGTTGCCACATTTTTTATACCAAGGCGGGAATTCAAGGACGTTCCGTCAAGGTCATCATCGACGGCGGAAGTTGCCACAACTTGGCAAGTGAAGAATTATGCTCCAAGCTCCAATTGGTCAAGAAGAAGCACCCTCACTCATACAACGTCCAATGGCTTAGCGACTCCGGAACACTTCAAGTGGAGCACACCATCCAAGTATCCTTCAAAATCGGCGCCTACGAAGATACATTGGAATTTGATGTGGTTCCTATGTCCGTATGCCACCTACTACTCGGACGACCGTGGCAATTCGACAGAGGCGTCACACACAATGGACGGACCAATCAATATAGTTTCAAGATGAAGGGCAAGGAGTTCATACTTTGACCAATGACACCAAGTCAAGTCATCGCGGACAAGCAAGCATCTACCCATCGTGGAGAGAAAAGTGAGCGAGTGAGTCACCAAAAAGAGAGAGAGCCACAAGCCAAACATGAGTGACTCCACGATGCGTGACAAAAGAGATCTAGTTCTCTTAGCCACGAAAAGAGACTTGAGGGATGTGAGTGAGAGCCCATCAAGTGTTCTTCACTTTGTACTTGTGTGCAAAGATGAAATGGTGCGTACTAATACTTCACAACATCTTCCTTTGGTATTGTCTCATTTATTGCAGGAATTCACGGACGTGTTTCTCGATGAGCTACCTCTCGGACTTCCTCCACTCCGCGGAATCGAACACCGCATCGACCTCATCTCCGGCGAACCACTACCGAACAAGGCACCATACCACGTCATCCCCGAAGAAACCAAAGAGATCCAAAGGCAAGTGCAACTTCTCATGGAGAATGGGTATGTACGCGAAAGCTTGAGCCCTTGTGCCGTTCCGGTCATTCTCGTGCCTAAGAAAGGCGCATGTGTTCCGATTGCCGTCCTATAAATGCTATCACCGTTAGATATCGCCATCCCATTCCACGCCTTGATGACATGCTTGATGAACTTAGCGGAGCCACAATTTTCTCTAAAATTGACCTTAAAAGTGGCTATTATCAAATTCGCATGCAAGAAGGTGATGAATGGAAAACTGCTTTCAAAACTAAATTTGGCTTGTATGAATGGTTAGTCATGCCTATGGGCTTATCGCAAGCACCTAGCACTTTTATGCGTGTGATGCACTATGTTCTACGCAAATTAATTGGCATTTGTGTTGTGGTTTACTTTGATGACATCCTTGTGTTTAGTGGAACTCTCGACGATCATGTCAAACACCTTAGAGAAGTATTGCAAATTCTTAGAGACGAGGGACTTTATGCTAACATGGGAAAATGCACTTTTGGTGTTGATAAGCTTGTTTTCTTGGGCTTTGTTGTTTCCTCTAAGGGTGTTCAAGTGGATGAAACTAAAATTGATGCTATTAAGAATTGGCCACAACCAACCAATTTGCTTCGAGTGCGTTGTTTCCTTGGCTTAGCCGGCTTTTACCGTCGCTTTGTGAAGGATTTTAGCACCATTGCATCCCCATTGCACGCATTGAGTAAGAAGAATGCACCATTTGTTTGGGGTCCATCTCAAGATGCCGCATTTCATGAGCTTAAAACCTTGCTTACACATGCTCCATTACTTGCATTACCCAATTTTGAGAAAACTTTTGAAGTGCATTGTGACGCTAGTGGTAATGGTACTGGTGGTGTGTTAATGCAAGAGAAACGACCCATTGCATATTTTAGTGAGAAGCTGATGTAGGGTGGAACCCTAATGGTGTCGATCTTTCATGTTTGGAGGGGATCCCGCGAAGAACACAAAGAACACGAGAGAAAACACTCAAATCAACAAGATCCAATCACACATGCGCTAGATCCACATACACATAAGGGATACAAGGGTCCAAATCCAACACAAGAAGGTAGCAAAGGTAGCTAGTTCATCCCGATCCGGAGAGGAGTCGAGGTCTTGATATCCGAGATGGATCTTCCCACGATGGGGGTCTTGAATCCCGTGGGATCTTCTCCAATGGAGGTCTTGAACTCCAATGGAGTGGTCTCTCTCTCTCTCAAGAGGAGGAGTGGTAAAGGAGCAAAGCTCACCTAGAAATGAGCAATCCTATTTGCTGACCCTAACAAGAGGAGGGGGATGGTCTATTTATAGTCTAGGGCGAAGTGGGGGTGAGAGAAAGGAGTTACACGGCCGAATGGCCAAGGCTGCGCGGAGGGGTGCCGGATGTCCGGGCGGGACGCCGGATGTCCGGCCCGACAGGAGTCGCCGGATGTCTGGCCAGGGGCCGGATGTCCGGCCCATGCGGGTCAAGCTTCTGTATGCCTCGGGATAGCATGCATCGGATTTCCGGGGCGATGCCGGATGTCCGGCCTGTCAGGCGCCGGATGTCCGGGGGTCGGCCGGATGTCTGGCCGCTGTAGAGTTGCTTGGCGTCTGTTCTTCTGCGGTCTTCCTTGGTTTGGTGGTGCCGGATGTCTGGGCTCCTGTCGGATGTCCGGCCGCTGTAGCTCCGCGGCGACTCCACTTGAGGCACTTCACGCTCCGCTTCCGTATGGACTTGTCCTATGACTCGAGCTCGTCCATGGTTGTCTACTCGGTTCCTAAGCACACGCAGTGTCTTTGCGTAAGGTAGCAACCATGTCTCGCATGAATGGAAATGGGAAGCATTTAGGAGCGGGTTCACCTTGTGTCCAATGGCATGTGCTCGAGCTCTCGTCGTAGTTCCACTTGGGGCTTGGAGAGTTGATGTAGTGTACATGGCGATGACCATAGGATGCTCCGCATCATCTCCCCCCCCTTGGGAAAGATCCGTCCTCGGATCAAAAATCTCATCACCATGGAAACTGTTGTCGTAGATGGACTTGTAGTAGGACGTAGTGTATGTCATGGTGTGATCCAAGTGCTCCGCGGTGTCTCCGAGAGGGTATACATGCAAAAGGAGCAAACACAAGGTACACTTGGAAAGACAATGGTTAGCGCACACAAGGTGTCCGACAAGTAAGCATGAGGTCGTCCGACAAGTCACATGATGCTGCACAAAATGATATAGAATGAGATGTAAAGCATTCATGGGAGCAAATTCATTCGTTGTGCCCACAAAGTTGTTGTGAAAGTGAATAATGCAACCATTGTGCAAAATGATGTCATAGTGGGACGGTTTACCAAAAGCATGAACATGGCAAGTGGTGCTCAATGTGGTTATGTTATCATGCAATTGATGGTTGGCAATATGATCATTATGTATGAATATGCCATTAAGGGAGATCACAACAAATTTGCTAAGAAAGTGCACAAGCTCATATATCATGGATGACATGGGAATACAAGATGCAAGAAGGCAATCATAATGTAAGTCAATCCATGCATAAGGTGCAAATTTGTCATGGGTGTGATGCGTCCAACTAGCATGCTCATCAACAAATATGTAGAAGTTGGTGCAATATGGCAAAAGTTTCAAGGCATACCATTGCCCGATGTCGTGGCATGAGTCGTGGTCCGGTGGTGGATCCGCTACTTCTGAGCGCTCCTCAACTTGAAGGTCCATAGGGCCCATCTCCAATGTTGGTCCTCCATCCAATAGATGTATCATGCAGACAACAAGAAGCAAACACGAATGAAAGTGTGGCCCATTCAATATATATATGTGATGGTGGCTCAAAGGGAAGGAGTTCACCTTTATGAGTTTCTCGAAAATGTTGGTGTCGCGCATTGTGTACGCCTTCGCATGACCAATATGTCTCATGACAGCACCGCCTTGTGAATCCTTCAAAACGAAAGGACATGACAAACACTCGGAAAAACAAATGAGGTTAGCATGAATGCAAAACCAATCATTCATGTGGTAAGATACCCAACAAGTGTCGTCAGCATTCTTATCATAAGAAGGGACAAGAGAATGTGGCATGGCATGGAAGCATATGATGCGAGTACAACCAAAGACATTAAGCTCATTCAAACAAGCATGCTCCACAAGTAATATGTCCAAGTCTCCAAGATCAATAAGCATAGCATGGTTGCACTCACTACAAGTGGATAGGAGAGATGCAACTAACGGAGACAATTGACAATGATCAAAATAAATCATGTGAGAGGCAAGAACATATATGCCATCAACCCAATGAAACGAGCAAGTATGAATCATGGGTGATGCAACAAAGCAAGTGATCATATGAATTAAGTCATGCAAGCTAGTAGTGCGAAGATGCAACATACTATAGGTAATCATGGCAATCATGTCATGTGTGCAAATAGTGGGCATACGTAATGCACATGACATATCACAAGCATGAAAACAAGATATGAGCAAAGTAGCATCATTATAGTGGCAAGGAGTCCTATGTAAATAGCACTTGAACAACATGACTCTCCCAACACAAGAAGCAACAGTAGCATAGAGCACACATAGAACATGGCAATAGCAACAAGGATCTCCACCAAGCATGCAAATACACATAGTATGAGTAGAATGGTGAATCATGAGTAAATGCAAGCAAGGGTCACAATTGCATGACAAAGGCATAGAAGGAGGCATAACATGCAAAGTGAACACGGTAAAATGAGCAAAAGGTGACAAGTGGTAAATAGCCCATTGCCGTGTGAGAGCCAAGTAAAAGCAAAGCGTGTAGTCCTTGCATGAGGGAATCCGTTGGAGAAGCATTCCAAGAAATCCCAAAGCATCATTGCTCTCAAGAGCTCGTTTCGTCAACTCATGGGATTGTGAAGTTGACAAATATGCAAGAGTACCTACACAAAACAAAGGCAAAGGGAAAATGGTGTGCATGTGGTATATGTACACATCATCCATTATGATGCGCACGTGCATGTGTCGGTTAGCACAAAATATCCAATGCTCAAATAAATGAGATGCATGATATACGAACATGTCATCCATCATGATAGGTTTGTTGTTATGTATAGCATAATGGAGACTCAAATTGTGTAATGCATCACTTGAAACATCGAGAGCATTGTCATTAATGTTATGCATATGGTGCACACAAGGGATGGAATCATGCGATGTACAATTATCTTCATGGCATGTCATCATAGATTAATTGCACAAATTATGTAAAGGGAGCATAGCAATATGATCACAAGAAAAGCAAATTCCAATGACCATGATCTTGTCATCTATGCCATTAGTGCAAATGGGAGTGATTTTAATTGGATATGCATAGTCACTACGGTGAGTTTGTAATGATGCAATATGTGAAATCTCAGTCATAGCATATGACAAGTTTAATGGATTGTCAAACATGACGTGACCAATAGAATTTTCACATGATATCCTATGGAGCATAGTATCACAACTAGGTAATTCGACATGCTCATCATCATATTCATCATAAATGGGTGGCATATCTAAGCATGTAGAAGACATAGTATGTGGTGAATCCATAGGGTGATCAACATCATAAACGGGTGGCATATCTAAGCATGTAGAGGACATAGTATGCGGTGAATCCATAGGGTGATCAACATCAGGCAAGTAATGGATGTCAAGATGGTCCACTAGTGGGACAAGCGAAGCACCTTCACCTATGTTACCTTTGGAGCTCCACTCATGTGGTGTAGGTGAGGTGGCAAAAATCAAAGCGTGATCAACATTATCGTCTTGATGGAACCATGTGGGGGGTGCATCATTGTCCACGATGGCCATCGTATTGCCCATTGGAGGCATGGAGTCGTCAAGGATTGGCACTTCATCTTGTAGGAGATCTACCACCAAAGAAAACACACTTGGAGTAGAGGGTAAGTCGTTAGAAATCATAGTGGCCTCACATGCCCTATCAACTACCTCACTCACTAAGTGTTGTGGCTCACTCACTCCCGCTAAGATGCTCTCACTCATATGGTTGGTCGAGTCACTCAAATGGTGGTGATGGCTCTCAACCTCACATAGGATATGCGGCATGTACTCATGTGTGGGGCTAGTGGTTGTCACTCTCATCCTCTCCTAGGAAATGCACTCAATGTCACATATGGTGGAGTCACTCATCTCACTCATGTGGTGGTGGCTCTCCTCACATGGCAATTGGGTCATCTCATCATATGTGGGTGTCGGAGAGATGTAGGTGCAAGCGTCTCCATACTCAACTTCTTTCGCCGCCGAGGTTGTGGGAGTAGTCCCATGCTCAACCTCCTCATCCATAACGCCTCCAAAGATGAATGCCATAGGGTGTGGCAAATCATCGCTCTCCTCCGAGACCAAAGAGAGGGTCTCATTTGCGGTCGCGTAGCTTGAGTCCGAGTAGGAGTCCCATGTGGGCGTCATCTTCATGTCATCGAAGAGGTTCGTTCTCGTCGCCGTGGTCGAAGGGGATGGCCCATGCTCGACCGTCTTGTCGCTATCTTGTAGGAGGCCCAATTGATGTGGCACCTCGTTGCTCGTCTGCATGACCGAAGGGAATTTCCCATGCTCGGCCATCTTCCTTGAGGGGCTTCCGAAGATGGAAGTGTCACCCTCGCTTGTAGGTGGTCTCCTTGGACTTGATGATGTCGATGTAGGCGTACTCATGGGAAGTAGGTGAAGATGCCGTATGTCCAAAGGCGAAGATGCCTTGATAACACTTGGCGAAGATGCCAAAGTGGTGGTGGTAGCCGTAGCTTCCTCTTGGTGGTGCTTGTCTTGCGGTCTTCTCTTGTGCTCATGAAGGTTGGCCGTAGCGTGATGTAGAGCTTGTTGGGACTTGTAGGTTTCCGCGTCTCGAGCATCTTCATCTTGATGGTGTCGTTGCCATGCTTGATCTTGTAGTCGATGGCGTTCGTCGTCGTCGCGCAGATGTTGCTTGGAGTTGACTTCCCTTCATGACGATGTGGATCACGAGCATGATGGTGGTCGTCACGAAGATGAGGACGTGGTCGGATTGTGCTTGCGGCGGATGGGCGCTCCGAAGATGTGCGACTTGCTCGCCGCCGCCTTGAAGATGACGGAGGGGAAGAATACTTGTAGGTGGCCAACATGTCTCGTAGTTGATCCTTTAGCTCGTCCACCTTGTTGTCGATGTAGTCCCTTTTCCTTGCTTCGGAGTGTCCTATGGCGGTGGCGATGTTCTCGATGCGCTCGCGCAAGGTAGATTATGCGCCTTGCATTTCTCGTTGTAGTTCGACGGTGTGAGTCTTGGTGACGTAGTTGTTCGCGCCGTCGTTGTCGTCGAAGACCGGGGATGATGTGCGTGTCCTATCCATCACAAGACTAGAGCAAATGTGAGTGGAAGAAAGGGAAGAACTAGACCAAATGTACCTTTCCAATGTTGAAGATGGATCAATGATCACCCAATATGGTATTATGGAAATAGCACAATTGGTACCGGATCTTGTCAATTCTCACACCTACACAATAAAGCTTATGGAGTAGCTTGGTCAGGATAGTGGCACAAAATTTGATGCAATTGTTAGCAAGAGTCAATAATGTTGAAAAAGATTCACAAATTCGCAAATGCAACAAGTAGACCAATAGCAAGTGGGTGGCACACGGAAACACACACACGGATAGATAGATGGGGTCGTGCAACCAAGGAATGAGCTCAAAATGTGATATCCACGGAAAATGCTCGTGTTGCACAACTCTAGAGAGACGCTAGCACGATTGCACTATTGGGCGTGATACGAACTTGTGCACAACCTATAGAAACAAAACGTGTCGACTTCTATCCCAAGTATGCTATGTATGTATAGTTCCCGGTGTCTCGCACACAATGATCCAAGATGATCAATGATGGTGTATGATATGCAATATGGCGTGATGCTATGGCTATTGCTTACAAGCTCTTTGCTTTCTTTTTCTCTTTGCTTAAAAGCTTTTTGCACTCTTTTTTTTTTGATATGGCCACTATGCGAAATGCTCAAACCAATATAGCAATTTTGTATATGTGGGAACAATTGATGACACAAGAGATGATATGATGATATATGCACGCAATGATAGCTATGCGGAACGTGTATCACTAAAGTGCACAAGTAGCGTTGCCCGGCAATACTCAACAGCTAGTCTCGGTAGGCAAGTGACGCAAAATTGGCTCGGGGGTTAACAATGCAATGGCAAGGATTTGAACAAGATGTCGTCGATGTTACCGTCCTTGCTTACAGTTAGGGTGTCACGATGGTGAAGATGGTCATTGTCGATGTCGATGTCCGGGGCGATGATGAGCGGCGGTTATGTCGTTGTCGAACTGTTCCTAAGTAGCCGAAACATGTTAGGAAACGGCAAAATTCGTGGCTCAAAATCTCAAGTGGCACGAAGGTGGTGGTATGCGGAAGTCGGTGGTGGAGTGGCTCAAGGGGTTGTGGAAGAAACGGTGGGATAACGGCGAAAATCGACGAAATTCTGAGCTGTTGGCGTGCTGGTGCACAGGGGCCGGATGTCCGGGCTGTCGGGCCGGATGTCCGGGCTGTCCGATCCTGGATGAACTCGAAGAACTCGTGGATAAAGGAAAAATTTCGGGGCTAAATTGGGACGATTTTGTGGATGGAAAGTGGGGAAAAGATGGGGAAAAGCTAGATCCACTCGAAACCAAGCAAATCCATGGATCAAAATCAACAAAACATCATCAAACTCACAAATCACAAAAAATTTGGTATGGCTATTTTTGGTGGGGATTTTCGAATTAGGACCAAAAACAACGAAATCAAGCTAGAAAACGGTGGGGGAGACTCCAAAATCGTGATCAACGTGGCTCATGATACCAAGATGATGTAGGGTGGAACCCTAATGGTGTCGATCTTTCACGTTTGGAGGGGATCCCGCGAAGAACACGAAGAACACGAGAGGGAAACACGAGAGAAAACACTCAAATCAACAAGATCCAATCACACATGCGCTAGATCCACATACACATAAGGGATGCAAGGGTCCAAATCCAACACAAGAAGGTAGCAAAGGTAGCTAGTTCATCCCGATCCGGAGAGGAGTCGAGGTCTTGATATCCGAGATGGATCTTCCCACGATGGGGGTGTTGAATCCCGTGGGATCTTCTCCAATGGAGGTCTTGAACTCCAATGGAGTGGTATCTCTCTCTCTCTCTCTCTCAAGAGGAGGAGTGGTAAAGGAGCAAAGCTCACCTAGAAATGAGCTATCCTATTTGATGACCCTAACAAGAGGAGGGGGGTGGGCTATTTATAGTCTAGGGCGAAGTGGGGGTGAGAGAAAGGAGTTACACGGCCGAATGGCCAAGGCAGCGCGGAGGGGTGCCGGATGTCCGGGCGGGACGCCGGATGTCTGGCCCGACAGGTGTCCCCGGATGTCTGGCCAGGGGCCGGATGTCCGGCCCGATGCGGTTCAAGCTTCTATATGCCTCGGGATAGCATGCGCCAGATTTCCGGGGCGATGCCGGATGTCCGGCCTGACAGGCGCCGGATGTCCGGGGGTCGGCCGGATGTCCGGCCGCTATAGAGTCGCTTGGCGTCTATTCTTCTGCGGTCTTCCTTGGTTTGGTGGCGCCGGATGTCCAGGCTCCTGCCGGATGTCCGGCCGCTGTAGCTCCGCGGCGACTCCACTTGAGGCACTTCACGCTCCACTTCCGTATGGACTTGTCCTATGCCTCGAGCTCCTCCATGGTTGTCTACTCGGTTCCTAAGCACATGCAGTGTCTTTGCGTAAGGTAGCAACCGTGTCTCGCATGAATGGAAAGGGGAAGCATTTAGGAGCGGGTTCACCTTGTGTCGAATGGCATGTGCTCGAGCTCTCGTCGTAGTTCCACTTGGGGCTTGGAGAGTTGATGTAGTGTACATGGGGATGACCGTAGGATGCTCCGCATCAGAAGCTCTCCGGCGCGCAACTTAACTACCCCATCTATGACAAAGAGTTATATGCTTTAGTGAGAGTCTTGCATGTGTGGGAACATTATCTCCGTCCACGTGAATTTGTCATCCATACGGATCATGAAACGCTAAATGGAGTGAGTTCATTGAGTCCTTTCCTTATGTTATCAAGTATATCAAAGGTAAGGAAAATGTTATGGTGGATTCTCTTTCCCGCAAGTGCATGTTGGTTACCAAACTTGAGTTGAATGTTATTGGATTCGAGCACATCAAAGACTTGTATGCGCATGATGCATCATTTGCGATTCCTTATGCCAAATGTTTACCACATAAAACTTGGGAGCAATATTAATTCAAAGATAATTATCTTATGCAAGCTAACAAACTTTGTATTCCCGAGTCTTCTCTTCGTTTGCTACTTTTGCAAGAAGCTCATGGTGGAGGACTCATGGGACATTTTGGACGTGACAAAACATTCGCTACGCTCTCCAAGAACTACTTTTGGCCCAAGATGTTTCGCGACATCTCACGCTACACCAACCGGTACTCTACATGCCGCAAAGCTAAGTCCAAAGCTCAATCTCATGGTTTATATATGCCACTACCTATTCCATATCACCCATGGGAAGATATTAGTTTAGATTTCGTGCTTGGCTTGCCTCGAACTCAAAACGGCAAAGATTCCGTATTTGTTTTTGTCGACCGTTTCTCTAAGATGGCACATTTCATTCCTTGCAACAAGATAGACGATGCTTCACATGTTGCAAATCTCTTTTGTAGGGAAATCTTGCGTTTGCATGGAGTGCCAAAGACGATCGTGTCGGATCGAGACGTCAAGTTCCTTATCTACTTTTGGAAGACACTATGCGCCAAGCTCGGAATCAAGCTCCTATTCCCATCGGCATATCACCCTCAAACCGATGGCCAAACGGAGGTCACGAACCGAACTCTTTCCACACTACTCCGCGTGTTGATCAAGAAGAACATAAGGGAGTGGGAGGACTGTTTACCCATTGCCGAGTTCGCCTACAATCGAGCAAGACACTCTACTACCGGCAAGTCCCCCTTCGAGGTCGTCTACGGTTTCAACCCTTTGTCACCATTGGACATCTTACCGCTACCGCTACAAGAGCGAACCGACATGGACGCGAGTGCAGGAGCAAGTTACCTCAAGACGATGCATGAAGATACAAGGCACACGATCGAGTGCCAAATACAATGCCTCGCGACCAAGGTCAACATCAACAAGCACCCCATGGTGTTCAACCCCGGAGATCTTGTATGGATACACCTTCGCAAAGACCGCTTCCCCAACGAGCGCAAGTCCAAACTACTACCTTGAGCCGATGGACCGTTCAAGGTGCTAGCACGATACAACGACAACGCGTACAAGATCGACATCCCTCGTGACAAGTACAACGTGAGCGACATCTTCAACGTCAAGGATTTATCTCCGTTCCATGGTGATGAGGATTCTGATCCGAGGACGGATCTTTCCCAAGGGGGGGGGGAGATGATGCAGAGCATCCTACGGTCATCCCCATGGATCCACCTACGTCTCCCCAAGCACCAAGAGGACCAATGACTCGAGCACATGTGAGATCTCTCGAAAACGAGGTGACATCACTCTTACAGAACTTCCATATGACGCGTTCGACACATGGATGCTACCTCATTCCGAAACGCTATGTGTGCTTAGGTACCAAGAGGACCCTCTCGGAGAAGCCCGGACAAATGGACAAGTCGGCAAGTTCATGGATGAAAAGGACCTACGAAGAAGGTCACCGAAGGTCTACAAGGCCCGGACATCCGGCCTCAAGCCCGGACATCCGGCCACTGGGAGCAAGAGCAGCAGCAAACGCCTAACAGCAGAAGAGTCTACAGACGCCGGACATCCGGCCGGGAGCCCGGACATCCGGCCCGTGCAGCCCGGATATCCGGCCCCCTCCCCGGAAATCCGGCGCCCCTATACAGTACCCCGACCAATTTTGTCCGGACATCCGGCCCCAAGGCCTGGACATCCGGCACCCTGCTGAACCGCCGGACATCCGGCATGGAGCCCGGACATCCGGCCCGACAACGCGTGTACTTCGGTCCACGGGCCCTGTATCCCCCTCTATCTCACCCTAAGTTGTACTAGCACTATATAAGGACCTCTCCCTCCTCCATCTAGGGTTAGCAAAGTAGTTGGCTCTTGAGATTAGAGCTTTGCTCATCCATACCTCTCCCATGGAGATCAAGACCTCCATGAGACCCATGTGAGAAGATCCACTTCGGATATCAAGACCTCGACTCCTCTCCGGATCGGGATGAACTAGCTACCGTGTATCCTCCTTTGTTGGCTTTGGACCTTTGTATCCCTCTATGTGTATGTGTATCTAGTGCATGTGTGATTTGGATTGTGTCTATTTGAGTGTTCTTCTCGTGTTCTTCGTGGATTTGCTCCTTTTCCCCCTCCTAAGTGTGAAAAGATCGTCATCTAGGGTTCCACCCTACATCAAGTGTCAAGACCTGGGAGACAACAAGAGCGGGGCTCGCATCATTGTCGCAATAGATTTGTGCGTCTTCGTCTTCATTCACTTGTCGGTGCATATCCACATGCTCGAGGGCTTCCATCTCATCTTCGCTCATTGAGTCGTAGGTGCCGTCTTCGTTGAGGATCATTGTGCGTTGAGTTGGACACTCGAAAGACTTGTGGCCTCGGCCCTTGCAAGTGAAGCACTTGATGTCACTTGTCTTGTTGGCATCCGTAGGAGGTGTCGAGGACGAAGGCTTTTGCTTGGAGCTGCTTGTAGTAGTAGGAAGACGACTCGAAGATGTCGAAGGTTGCTTGGAGCTTGACTTGTCGCCCGTACTTGTGGTAGCTCGAGTCGTGGAAGGAGTTGTCGTAGTCGTTGAAGCTTGAGTGTATGAACCGTAGGTCTTGGAAGAGTACTTGGAGTACTTGTAGTCCTCTTGCACTTGTCGCTCCGCCTTGGTCGCTTGGTGCACTAGCTCGAGGAGGTTGGAGTATGGTTGGAAGTCCGGTATTTTCTTGATGGGATGGTTGAGGCCATTCAAGAAACGCGCCATAGTTTGTTCATCATCTTCCTTGACATTGGCTCGTATCATGGAAACTTCCATTTCTTGATAGTATTCATCAACCGACTTGGTTCCTTGCTTGAGGAGTTGGAGTTTCTTGAAGAGGTCGCGGTTGTAATGTGTAGGCACAAAATGAGCTCTCATGACATCTTTCATTTGATTCCAAGTCGCGATGGGTGACTCGCCCTTCTCTTGACGCCTTGCGATCACTTGCTCCCACCAAATGAGAACATAGTCTTGGAACTCTAGAGATGCCATGGCGATCTTCTTTTCTTCGTCGTAGTTGTGAAGGCGAAATATCTTGTCGACCTTCAATGCCCATGAGAGATATTCTTCAGGATCGTTGCCGCCGTGGAACTTGGGCATGGTGAACTTGAGCTTGCCGAAATGTTGTTCCTCATCATGTCGTCGTTGGTGAGGTCGATCTTGCCGTGGTAGTGGATCATCATCCTCATGCTCCGCTCGATTTGCTTGGCGTGGTGGTCTTGGAGGTGGAATCCGAGCTCGATTTCTTCTTTCTTGGCGCTCCTCAAGGTGAGCTTCTGCGTCTCGTTGTTCATGTCGTAGTGCTTCTTCTTGTTCACGCACACGACGGTTGCGCTTGTTCATGGCATGAGTTGCTTCTCAGAGAGCACGTTGCTTCTCGTAGTAGTTCTTGCCGGAGGGCGTTGCCGTCTTGGTTATTTTGTCTTGGACGTGATGGTGCTTGGCCTTGGCGCACTTGACGTTCTCGTGCTTGAAGTCGGTCTTGTAACCCATTGCCATGGAATGGATTTTGTGGAGCTTGATGATCGTCATGATTGTTGCGCCGATGAGAACGTGCTCGAGATGGACTTGAGCGTGAAGAAGAATCCGAAGAGTGTCGACTTGAGGGTCGCCGTCTTGAAGAGGAGGTCGTGGAAGTGGCGCGGTTGGCCATTATGTCTCGCAATTCCTCCATTTGAGATGAAAGTTTGGCGTCGAAGTAGTCCCTTGTTCATGTTTCGGAATGGCGAAAGTCGGTGGCGAGTTGCTCGATGCGATCTCCCAAAGCTTCACTTTCTTGGTGTAGCGCTCGTTGGACGCCAAAGAGATGACCCTTGGTGACGTAGTCGTGCGTCTCCTCTTGCTCTTCAAAGAGCGGGTTCGCCGATGTAGTTGGCCTATCCATCATAGTCAAGTGGTGGTGAGTAGGAAATGAGAGAACAATACCAAAGTTACCTTTTCCGATGATTGAGGATGTATCAAGTATCACTCAATGTAATGCAACAATAGTAGAATTGGTACCGGGTTTGTTTCTCACACCTACAAAGTAAGGCTTATGGAGTAGCTTGGTTAGGATGAGTGGCACAAAATTCAAGCAAGTGTTAGTCAAGATATCGAAAATGTTGAGAAGATTCACAAATTGCAAGTAAGACAAATAGATCAACACCCTAGTAGAACACTTGGAAACACACACACGAAGATGAGTGGGATCCGCACAACCAAGGAATGAGCTCAAAATTGTGGAACCACGGAAAATGTTCTTGTTGCACGGATACTAGAGAGACACTAGCTCGATTGATCAAATGGGATAGATACGCTTGTGCACCAACCTAAGAGAGTAACGTGCTTGTCTTCAATCCCAAGTATGATATGTATGTATGGTCCAATATGATGTACTATGCAAAAGGCTCAATGCTATTGCTTACAAGCTCTTTGTTTATTCTCTTTTGCTTAAAAGCTTTTTTTTGACTATGCCAAAATGCTTGATTCTAGATCCGATATCTAAGACAAGTAAGATATGCACGGAGAGACTTATAGCACGATGATGATATCCAGATAAATGCACGCTAAATGTAGCTATGCGGAGTAAGGTCACTAAGGTGCACAAAGAACGTGGCCCGGCAATTCTCAACTTGCTAGTCTCGATGGGTAAGTGACGCAAAATGGCTCAAGGCTATCAATGCAATGGCAAGGGTAAGTACAAGATGTCGTCGAGGTTACAGTCCTTGCTTACGGTTGGTATGAAATGAAGTGGTCGATGTCGAAGTCGAGGTCGGGGCAATGATGAATAGCGGTGATGATGATGTAGAACCGTCCCTAAGTATCCGAAACACCTTAGGACATGGCAACCGCTACTCAAAATCTCAAAGAAACACGTGTGTTAGTGCGGAAGACGAAAGTGGTGCAAAGTGTGGTAAAACTGGACTAAAACAGGAAGTGGAACAGCTCTCTGCTGAGGCCGTGCGCATGGGGTAAGTTGTGCCCGTGTGCACGGGGCTCCATGGGCACAGGGTATCGGGAGCCCATGCGCACGGGGTCTGCGGCTGTGGATGAACAGCGCGAGATCCGTGGCAAAAATCGCAAAATTCCTGGAAAAGTCATGGTGGGATGTATGGGGAAGGGTGGGAAGGGGTAGATCCAGTTGCCAAACACGAAATTTGTGGACCAAATCAACAAAATCTCACAAGATCCAACAAATGCAAAAAAAAATTGGTATGGCTATTTTTGGTGGGGATTTTCGAAATTGGGACAAAACAAAGCAAAATCAGGCTAGAAAGTGGGGGGGGGGGGTAGGGACTCCAAGATGTGAATCAACGTGGCTCGTGATACCAAGATGTTGTAGGGTAGAACCCTAAGTGAGGATTTTTTTCACACTTGGAGGGGGGGGGGAAGGGATGAACTCACAAATCACAAGAGGCAAATCACTCAAACAAACCCAAATCACACATCCACTAGAGTAGCATACATAGATCCACAAGCATACATAGACAATCAAAGGAAAGTAGCACAAAGGTAAGGTTCTTCCCACTCCCAAAGGAGGTGACGTCTTGATGATAGTCTTCTCCAAGAGGAGGTCTTGATATCCCTTGGGATCTTCTCTCTAGGAGGTCTTGATCTCCAAGAGGAGTGGTAGATGAGCAAAGCCCTCTATAATATCTCAATACACTTTGCTGACCCTAACAAATGGTCTATCCACGGAATATATAGTAGGTGGGAGGTAAGGGATGAAGTGGGGGCAAAACAGGCAAAAGACAGCCACCTCGTTGGGAGGGCCGTGCGCACGGGGGAAGTGAGGCCCGTGCGCACGGGGGTCCCGTGGGCACGGTACACGCCCGTGCGCATGGGGTGCTACAGCGGCGAGGCCCGTGCGCACGGGGTGCGCACAGAGATGTCCAGTAGCATTCGCACTAGCCCGTGGGCATGGGGTCTTGGGGGCCCGTGCGCACGGGGTCTTGGGGGCCCGTGTGCACGGGGTCGCCTGGGAGGTGCTGTCCTCTTCGGGTTTTCTTCCTCCGTCATCCTCGTGGCCTTGACGTGGTTCCTCTTGGCCTTGGTGATGGTCCTTAGCCTCTTGACGGTCGATTCCATCATTCCTGATGATACATAGAGTTCCTTTGTGAGGTAGCATCCAAGTTCCATCCATATCCATATGAAAGTTGTAAAGGAGTGAGCTCACCTCGTTCTCGATGGCACGTGCGCGAGCTCTTGTCATAGGTCCACTTGGTGCTTGGTCAGTCGTTGTAGTATCCATGGGGATGATCGAAGGATGCTCCGCATCAACCCTCCTCACACACGCTTTATCTTTCTCTCTCACACATACGCGCACACACTGTCTCCCGAGGTGTCTCTCGCACACACGCTCTCTATATCACCCTCCCTCCCTCTCTCTCTCACAACTATCTACGACTCTTTTCACTAATCTCTGTCACAAGAACTTTTTCTCTCACACGCATACGCACGCACCATCTCCGTCGACCCTTTTCTCTATACATATACCTGCCTACATGTCTCCCGCACGCACATTATCTTTAGGCCTATCTCGCACGCATTGTCTCCACCTCTCTTACTAGTTGACAAATATGATTCCAACAGAGCATTTATTAGGATATCCCTTACAGCTAGATTGGATAAATGGTAATAAGAGACAAGGATTTACCTTAGTTCAGGCCCTTGCGATCCAGGAAATACCCTACTCCCGATCATGTATATTTGTGAGTAGGGTGTGCACAAAGTACACTACGTGAATACCAAGGGATTCTGTGTATGCTATCGATGAACTAGGCACCGGGCTTGTATAACATACTCGTGGCCTAGGGTTACAAATCCTAGCCGGCTTTGTCAGTGAACACAGAGTCCTTCACGGCTCTGGTATCTTTGTCTTGTGCGACTAGTCCTCCAGGGGTCTCCGTATAATGCGTCACGGGCGGACCAATGTGGTGCAGGACGGAACCGACCTAGGGGCCTCACCTCGGCCCACCAGAACTAACACACCCGTACCCCTAGGACTCGGTATCTTCTCACACCCACACATACCAAACACACACACCCCACACACTATTCCTGCTCATATCTCTCTCCCCTTCTCCCTTGCATACACACACTCAAGGCCATCTCTCGTCGAAACATCCTATTCGTCTCTCTCTCTAGACATCTCTCATTTCTTGTGCTATCTATCTCTCATCGCACACCCCCCTCTATCCACGCCTCTCTCGAATATGTACACATACTGATGCGGAGCATCCTACGGACATCACCATGTCAAGAGTCCATTTGGCAAGTGACACGTGCCACATCTACTTCACATACATAAAGGTGAATCATCTCCTTTACACGTGTTCACTTGTGCCCTTCGAGGATGGTATACTACTTGACCGTCCTACCGTGTGCATGTATAGGTTTGAGGCCAATGATGATTGTGCCATGGAGGAGGTCATCCACAAGCGAGCGCCTACACCATCGAAGAAGGAAGCTTGGAAGCGGAGAAGGAACCGTCAAGAAGAAGGCGAGGTTCCACGTGCATCGACGGATGTCCACGAGAAGGTGATGAGCTGCGAAGCTTCTGGATACCCCGTGCGCACGGGCCCTTAGACCCCGTGCACACGGTACAAGCCCGTGCGCACGGGCTCAGTCGTCAGGTCACTGGATACCCCGTGCGCACGGGCTCCACTTACCCCGTTCACACGGGGCTGCCTGTGTGCAGCTGCGGGGTTTGCCCATGTAATACCCATTACGCCCCTGCTTGCCCCTTCATTGCCTAGGACTATATATACTCCTCCTCCTCCTCCATTGAGCTTTAGCTAAGATTAGATCTAGACATTGGAGCTTAGCTCATGTATCTCCCCTTGTGGG
Organism: Elymus sibiricus; assembly: GCA_039707655.1. NCBI lineage: Eukaryota > Viridiplantae > Streptophyta > Magnoliopsida > Poales > Poaceae > Elymus > Elymus sibiricus. The sequence continues at coordinate 164,922,950 of CM077664.1, forward strand.
AATCCTCTTGAGAGAGGCACACTCCATTGGAGTTCAAGACCTCCATTGGGAGAAGATCCTTAGGGATATCAAGACCCCCTTGTGGGAAGGATCTATCTAGATCATCAAGACCTCATCTCCTCTTGGATTTGGGATGAACTTTACCATGTATCTTTCCCTTTATTGTTCTTGTACCTTGTGGATCTTATGTGTTGCTAGTCTAGTGGATGTGTGATTGGACTTGTTCTTGAGTGTTTCTCTTGTGATTTTCCCTCGTATTCTTCGTGCCCTAAGTGTTCCTCTTCGTAGCCACCTCCAATTCGTGAACATCGGGACAAATCGGGGCACTTTGGCCTGTGCCCTACAACATTCTTGGTATCATGAGCCACGTTGACACGAATTTGGAGCCTCCCCCCTTCGTTTTCTAGCCTAAATTTGTTTGATTTCGTCCCAATTTGAAAATCCCCACCAAAAAGAGCCATACCAAATTTTTTGTGATTTGTTGTTCCTTGTGAGTTTTTGTTGATTTTAATCCGTGGATCTGATGTTTAGCAAGTAGATCCACCTCCTATTGCGTCCCCATAGCTCATTTTTTCTTTCCCCCCTTCGAATTTGGAGTTGAAATCCCGAAATTTCCACCACCCCCGTGTCCACGGACCCTAGACCCCGTGCGCACGGGCCCCCACGAAGTTTCTGGACACCCCGTGTCCACGGCCTTGTACCGTGTGCACGGGACCCCGTGTCCACGGGCCTTAGACCCTGTGCGCACGGCCCCCTTCAGGAACAGCAGCACCGCTTCACCGTTTTCTTCATATCTCCCACTTCCGAACTCCGATTTGGGCGTTCTTTGGCTCGTTGAAAAGCTAGCGACGTGCCCGAGATGCTCATCTTGGTTTTACCACCATTTGACTCCATCACATTTTGTGCATTTTTGCATCTTTTGCATAGGCCCTCCGTCATAACTTCCGCACCACCACTATAGACTTCCGCAACCTAACCCATTTTGGTTTCCATTGCATTTGTGGTTGTTTGAGTTGTGATTTGAGTCTCCTAAGGTGTTTCGGATACTTAGGGACGGTTACATCTTCATCACCACCGGTGACTTGTAACGTTACATCGACTACATCCACCACGACATTCCGCGTCGACGGCGACCACCCATCCTTTGAGACCATCTTCAACCGGAAGCAAGGCCGGTTACCCCCGACTTCATGAAAGGTTAAGTGTGACGAAGGTATCCATTCCATCATAAACTTTTCCTTCCTTGCCATTACATCTTGATAGCCCCACCATCTTTGCGAATACCTTCATACCTATTGAGACTAGCTATCCGAGTATTGCCGGGCTTCGCGAAAACTTGTGCACCTTAGTGATACGATATCATATTGTTGCATCATTTGATATATCATATTGTGCAATTGCTTGCTCCCGTGCATATCTTGCGATACTTATCTCATGTTTTGAGGCTCATTAAGCATAGTGGAAAGGAAGAGAGAGAGAAAAAAAAGATCAAAAAGCTTATAAGCAAAAGAGTGTTGAGCATGAAAAGAGATACTTGTGCATGAGGATACATGGAATAGGAAACGTTTTGCTTGCATACATATAGGTTGGTGCCAAGTGGTGAATCGTGCCCAAACATGCAATCAAGCTAGCGTCTCTCCTTGTGTTTGTGCAACACGAGCTTAGTCTTCGTTAGGCAATTTTGTATTGCTCATCCCTATAGTTGCACAAGCCCCATTATCCCACCGTGTGTGTTCTTTATTGCCCTCCTCTATATTTGTGATCACTTGCTTTGCATTTTGAGTCCTTTGGCTTGATTTCAACATTTACATATCTTGGAATTCAATTTGCATGAATTTGTACCACTTGTCCTAACCAAGCCACTCGATAAGCTTTACTTTGTAGGTGTGAGTGACCAAGTCCGGTACCAATTCCACTATTCTTTCAATTCACATTGAGTGAAACGGGATAGAATCTCAACTTTGGGAAAAGGTAGCTTGGTATTGTTTATCTCATTTCCTACTCACCTTTGCTCGAGTCTTGTGATGGATAGGCGAAGCACATCATCTCCGGTCTACAACAACGACGACGAGTTCGGTGCCATGAAGAACTTCATCGACGCCAAGATGTACAAGTACATGGAGGAGTTCAAGATCCTCATCAACACCGGCAAGCGGTCTTCCTCATCTTCGAGACGATGCTCAAGTGCAAAGACTCCCGAGTTACCATCTCCGGCAAGTACACAACGGCATCGACACCGACAAGACCAGGAAGAGCAACCTTCTGGACGCGAGTTGGCTGCTCTGGCACCCCCGTGCACACGGGCCTGCGACCCCCGTGCACACGGCCTCCTGCACCCCCGTGCGCACAGGCCCTACAGTACATCGACATCGACCCCAAGGCTGCGGCTTCATCCACTACATTGGCATCTTCACCAAGTGACTTCAAGGCATCTTCGCCTTCGGATGTACGGCATCTTCGCCTACTCCACGAGCTCAAGTCCGCGACTTCCACGAGCTACTACGACCTCGACACCGACCACGAGCTTCCATTCTATGGAACTCAAGACCCCGAGGAGTATCTTGAGTGGGAGCGCAAGATGGACGACTACCTCAAGCTACATCAAGTCCCGTCCGAAGATCAAGTGAAGTGTGTCGCAAGTACCTTCCACGACTACGCGTCGACATGGTGGCTTCACACACCTTCGAATAGCTACAACACGAGTTGGCCCAAGATGAAGAAAGTGATGCGGCGAGAATTTGTGCCTTCCGCCTACACGGAACATCTTCTTCACCAATTGGAGAATACCATACAAGGATCCAAGTCCCTCGACGAATACTTCAAGGAGATGAAGAAAGCCTTGCGACGAGCCGGTGTGGACGACCCCATTTGGATGAAGTTCCACTTCACGATGGGATTGAACAACGACATCGCCAAGACTCTCTTCACCAACAACTACGAGTCCCTCGACGACATGTACCTTGGTGCTCTCCAAGCGGAATGAGAACACATGAAGGCCAAATATACTCGACCCCGAGCACACTTCGCGACGACCACGCTCCAAGACGGCGAGCATGAGGCTAGTACCACCGAGATGTCCAAGCCCGACGAGCTGCAAGACGATGCTTCCAAGTTCGACTTCATCGCCATACCTCTTTGTGGCATTGACGATGCCGAGTCTACCATGACTCTTTTTGAAGACGGCACGGCGACGACTACGACTACGGAGCAACTCAAGGATTAAGATTTGGAGGCGAGTGACAAGGTGGAGAGAAAGAATGATGCTTCCATCTTTGGAGGCGAGAGTGATGATGTGCCATCTTCGGCCTTCATCCACGGCGACGGCGGTGATGAGTTGAGCGACTTATGCCACCATATTGAGAGTGAGAGTGACTTCACCACTAGCCCCATATATGATGAGATGACCCAATTCCCATGTGAGGAGAACCACCACCACCACCAATTGAGTTATTTGAGTGACTCCACCATATGTGACATTGAGTGCACCTATTTTGAGGGAGTGAGCGAGCCACCACATAGAGAGAGTGAGTTAGTTGATAGGGCATGTGATGCCATTTTGATTTCTAATGACTTAACCTCTACCTCTATTGTGTCTTCTCCTTTGGTTCTAGGTCCTATATATGAGGATGCGCCGATCCTTGACGACTTCGTCCTTCCTTTGGACAAGATGATGGCCATGGTGGACTATGATACACCCCCCACATGGTTCCATCACGATGATGATGACCACAAGTTGGTCCTTGCCAACTCACCAACACCACATGAGTGGAATGAGGAAGGTAACATAGGTGAAGGTGATGCTCTTGTCCCACTAGTGGACATTCTTGACATTGATTGCTTGCATGATGTAGATCCTCCTATTAACATGCTTGATGCTAGTGTGACTTCCTCATGCGATGATTTACCCATTTATGATAAGTATGATGATTGCCATGTGGAGTCTATTAGTAGTGATGCCATGTTACATAGGATATCTTGTGCTAATTCTCTTGGTCACATCATGTTTGCAACCCCTCTTGACTTGTCATATGCTATGAATGAGATCTCCCATATGTCACATTTGCAATCTCATCATAGTGACTATGCATATGCCATTAAAATAAACCCAATTTGCACATATGGCATAGATGGCAAACCCATGGTTATTGGCATTTGTTTTTCTTGTGATGATATTGATATGCTTCCTTTGCATCATTTCTCTCATATGCCATGCCATGACCACCTAGCTTTGAACATGCATTGTTTGCCATGTTGTCAATTTTCTCCATATTATGCGTCCGCTATTGCTCACTCTGTGCATTCGGTTTATTCGGTTTACATGGTTCGGTTTATACGGGTTTTCGGTTTGTACATAATTAATACTTCGGTAAATACGGTATGAAATTAAAATACGGTTCGGTTTCGGTATATACCAAATTATTTCGGTATGGTTTCGGTATATACCATAATAACCAAAGTTGACGTGAATTTAGGAATGACATAATAATAATTTACAAATTTATGACTCAAAGCACATAATATTTTACACAAATAGTATATAACTATATATATATATAAGGACATATGCATGCATTAATTCACACATTGGTGGTTATGGACGTGCTTAGCACTTTTTTAGAGAAAAATGACTATGTTACACAAAAAATGTACGTGCATATTAGGCAATCTGGCTCATGTACAAGAAAAACGACAACTCATATGGTTGTTCGCCTCAACAAATATAAACATAATTTTTTACTTCGGTTTATTCGGTTAACTGTTCGGTTTTTCGGTATATACCATTAAAACCAAAGTTCAAAACGGTATGAAAAGTTCATACCATACCAAAACCAGAAACCATAAAAACCGTAAAATTGGTTTGGTTCGGTTTATTTTCGATATGGTTTTTCGGTTCAGTTTCAAAATGCACAGAGTGAGCTATTGCTCATGAGGCGACCCCCATAGTTTCCTCATACATGTTAGGAGATTTTGACCCATCCTATGAATTGCATGATTCCCATGATTGTGTGCACCATATGCATCCCATGAATGAAAATGCTTTTGATGTGCCACACACTTGCTATAATGTGCATCCTAATCATGTTATACATAACAACTATTCTTTCATGATGGATGACATATTTCTCTACCGTGCCTCAAATTTCTTTGAGCGATGCTTATCTTGTGCTAATTCTCACGTGTACATACACATCATGATGGATGATGTGTACATTTACCATGCACACACTTTGTTTCGTTTGTCCCCATGTTGTGTAGGTACACATGCTTCCTCGTCGACCTCGCAAGCGCAAGAGTTGACGAAACGAGCTCTAGAGAGCAATGATGATTTGGGATTCCGTGGATTGTCATTCCCACCGCTCCCACCGCGCAATGACTTCGCGTAATTCTTCTACATGGCCCTCACATGGTTATGGGTCATTGTTCATTACATCCTCTATGCCCATATTGCCATGTTCACTTTGCATGATATGCTCATTCCTATGCCTTTGCCATGCATTTGTGACCCATGCTTTGCATCTCACATGACACTTGATTCTAGTACTTTTATGTGTGGTTGCATGCTTGGTGGAGATATCACCTGTTATTGCCATGTTTGCTATGTACCACATGCCTACGATGATACTTTGATCATATTTCGCTTTGGTGCTTTTGATATGTCATGTGCATTGCCTACGTGATGCGGAGCATCCTACGGTCATCCCAATGTACACTACATCAACTCTCCAAGCCCCAAGTGGAACTACGACGAGAGCTCGAGCACATGCCATTGGACACAAGGTGAACCCTCTCCTAAATGCTTCCCCCTTCCTTTCATGCGAGACATGGTTGCTATCTTACGCAAAGACACTGCGTGTGCTTAGGAACCGAGGAGACAACCATGGAGGAGCTCGAGGCATAGGACAAGTCCATACGGAAGCGGAGCGTGAAGTGCCTCAAGTGGAGTCGCCGCGGAGCTACAGCGGCCGGACATCCGGCAGGAGCCCGGACATCCGGCGCCACCAAACCAAGGAAGACCGCAGAAGAACAGACGCCAAGCGACTCTACAGCGGCCGGACATCCGGCCGACCCCCGGACATCCGGCGCTTGACAGGCCGGACATCCGGCATCGCCTCGGAAATCAGGCGCATGCTATCCAGAGAATAGAAGAATCGGCCTGCCCCCAGGCCGGACATCCAGCCCCTGGGCCGGACATCCGGCGTCCAGCCCGGACATCCGGCACCCGCACGCAGCCACGGCCCAAGTTCCTTGTATCCTCCCTCTCTCACCCCCACTTCGCCCTAGACTATAAATAGACCACCCCCTCCTCTTGTTAGGGTTAGCATTGTGATAGCTCATTCATAGTTGAGCTTTGCTCCTACCTCCCCTTGTGGGACTCCTCTTGAGAGAGAGAGAGAGAGACACTCCATTGGAGTTCAAGACCTCCATTGGAGAAGATCCACCTAGTGGATTCAAGACCTCAATTCCTCTTAAGGATTGGGATGAACTAGCTACCTTTGCTACCTTCTTGTGTTGGATTTGGAACCTTGTATCCCTTATGTGTATGTGGATCTAGCACATGTGTGATTGGATCTTGTCTATTTGAGTGATTCCTCTCGTTTTCCCTCGTGTTTCTCCTCGTGTTCTTCGCGGGATCCGCTCCAATCGTGAAAGATCGACACCTTTAGGGTACCACCCTACATCATCTTGGTATCATGAGCCACATTGATCACGATTTTGGAGTCTCCCCCACCGTTTTCTAGCTTGATTTTGTTGTTTTTGGTCCTAATTTGAAAATCCTCACCAAAAATAGCCATACCAATTTTTTTTGTGATTTGTGAGTTTGATGATGTTTTGTTGATTTTGATTCATGGATTTGCTGTGTTTCGAGTGGATCTAGCTTTCCCCCATCTTTTCCCCACTTTCCATCCACGAAATTCGCCCAATTTTGACCTTGGAATCATCTATTTCCGCCCCAATTCGAAAATTTCTGCTCCAAACGAGATCTGGATTCGTCGGGCCGGACATCCAAGCCACCGGCCGGACATCCGGGCCATCGGGCCGGACATCCGGGTCCCGGGCCGGACATCCGGCTCCTGGAGCAGAAAAATCACCAAGTTTCTGGACATACAGCCCCGGATTTCCGGCCTCACCCCCGGATATCCGTGCCCCTGGAGTTTCAGCCTTTCGTGTTTCACCGTTTTGGCCATAACTAATTCATCCGGAGTCCGATTTTCGCGTTCTTTAGCTCGTTTTGTAGCTATTGACATTTACCATCACACAAAAATAGTACCACCATCATTTGACTCCATCAAAGTTTTGAGAATTTGGCAAGTTTGCCTAGGCCTTCCACCATAACTTCCGCAATACCACCACCGACTTCCGCAACCTAACTCATTTTGATCCCCGTTGCATTTGAAGTTGTTTGAGTTGTGGTTTGTGTCTCCTAAGGTGTTTCGGCTACTTAAGGACGGTGACTTCAACTCCACTTCTACATTGCCAACTCCGCAATCACCACCGCATTAATTCCGCTACCACCATTTGACATTTGCCGTTTGAGATTTTGAGTTCGCGGTTTTTCCGTTTCCTAGGGTGTTTCGGCTAACTAGGAACGGTTCGACATCGACATCACCACACTCACCTTCGCCACGGATGGTAACTTCGACGACATCTTTGTACATTCTCCTTGCCATTGCATTGTTAACCCCCAAGCCAATTTTGCGTCACTTGCCTACCGAGACTAGCCATTTGAGTATTGTCGGGCAACGCTACTTGTGCACTTTAGTGATACACAAACGCCGCATAGCTTTCATAGCGTGCATATATCATCGTATCATCTCGTGTCATCAATTGTTCCCGCATATACAAAATTGCTATATTGGTTTGAGCATTTCGCATAGTGGCCATATCAAAAAAAAAGCTTTTAAGCAAAGAGAAAAAGAAAGCAAAGAGCTTGTAAGCAATAGCCATAGCATCACGCCACATTGCATATCATACACCATCATTGATCATCTTGGATCATTGTGTGCGAGACACCGGGAACCATACATACATAGCATACTTGGGATAGAAGTCAACACGTTTTGTTTCTATAGGTTGTGCACAAGTTCGTATCACGCCCAATAGTGCAATCGTGCTAGCGTCTCTCTAGAGTTGTGCAACACGAGCATTTTCCGTGGATATCACATTTTGAGCCCATTCCTTGGTTGCACGACCCCATCTATCTATCCGTGTGTGTGTTTCCGTGTGCCACCCACTTGCTATTGGTCTACTTGTTGCATTTGTGAATTTGTGAATCTTTTTCAACATTATTGACTCTTGCTAACAATTGCATCAAATTTTGTGCCACTATCCTCACCAAGCTACTCCATAAGCTTTATTGTGTAGGTGTGAGAATTGACAAGATCCGGTACCAATTGTGCTATTTCCATAATACCATATTGGGTGATCATTAATCCATCTTCAACATTGGAAAGGTAAATTTGGTCTAGTTCTTCCCTTTCTTCCACTCACGTTTGCTCTAGTCTTGTGATGGATAGGCAAAGCACATCATCTCCGGTCTTCGACGACAACGACGGCGAGAACAACTACATCACCAAAACTCCCCGCTTCGGACTACAACGACAAATGCAAGGTGCACAACATGCCTTGCAAGAGCGCATCGAGAACCTCGCCACCGACTTGCGCCAAACACTCGACGACAAGCTATCATCTCAAATGGAAGAGTTCCGCGACATGTTGTCCAACTACAAGTCTTCTTCCCCTTCATCATCTGCAAGGCGGCGGCGAGCAAGTCGCACATCTTCGGAGCGCCCATCCACCGCAAGCACAATCCGACCACGTCCTCATTTTCAAGATGGCGAACAACATCGACATCAAGGTCAAGCGCGGCAAAGTCACCATCAACACGAAGACGCTTGAGATGAGCAAACCTACAAGTCCAAACAAGCTCTACATCAAGCTACGGCCAACCTTCATGAGCACAAGAGAAGACCGCGAAACGAGCACCACCAAGACGACGCTTCGGCGCCAAGTCCAAGGCGACCAACTACAAGCGAGGGTGACCCTTCCATCTTTGGAAGCCCCTCAAGGAAGATTGCCCTCATGAAGGCGAGCAACGAGGTGCCACATCATATGGGCCTCCTACAAGACGATGACAAGACAGTCGAGCATGGACCATTCCCTTCGACCAAGGCGGCGAGCACGAACCTCTTCGACAACATGAAGATGACGCCCACATGGGACTCCTACTCCGAGTCAAGCTACGCGACCGCAAATGAGACCCTCTCTTTGGTCTCGAAGGAGAGCGATGATTTTCCACACCCTATGGCATTCATCTTTGGAGGCGTTATGGATGAGGAGGTTGAGCATGGGACTACTCCCACAACCACGGCGGCGAAAGAAGTTGAGTATGGAGACGTTTGCACCTACATCTCTCCGGCACCGATATATGACGAGATGACCCAATTGCCATGTGAGGAGAGCCACCACCACATGAGTGCGATGAGTGACTCCACCATATGTGACATTGAGTGCATTTCCTATGAGAGGATGAGAGTGACCACCACTAGAACCACACATGAGTACATGCCACATATCCTATGTGAGGTTGAGAGCCATCACCACCCTTTGAGTGACTCGACCAACCATATGAGTGAGAGCATCTTACCGAGAGTGAGTGAGCCACAACACTTAGTGAGTGAGGTAGTTGATAGGGCATGTGACGCCACTATGATTTCTAACGACTTACCCTCTACTCCAAGTGTGTTTTCTTTGGTGCTAGATCTCCTACAAGACGAAGTGTCAATCATCGATGACTACATACCTCCAATGGGCAATAGGATGGCCATGGTGGATGATGATGCACCCCCCACATGGTTCCATCAAGACGACAATGTTGATCATGCTTTGATTTTTGACACCTCACCTACACCACATGAGTGGAGCTCCAAAGGTAACATAGGTGAAGGTGCTTCGCTTGTCCCACTAGTGGACTATCCTTACAATGATTGGTTCCATGATGTTGATCACCCTATGGATTCACCACATACTATGTCTTCTACATGCTTAGATATGCCACCCATTTATGATGAATATGATGATGAGCATGTCGAATTACCTAGTTGTGATACTATGCTCCATAGGATATCATGTGAAAATTCTATTGGTCACGTCATGTTTGACAATCCATTAAACTTGTCATATGCTATGAGTGAGATTTCCCATATTGCATCATTGCAATCTCACCATGGTGACTATGCATATCCCATTCATATAAATCCCATTTGCACTTATGGCATAGATGACGCGATCATGGTCATTGGAATTTGCTTTTCTTGTGAAGATATTGCTGTGCTCCCTTTGCATAATTTGTGCAATTCATCTACTATGCCATGCCATGAGAATGATTGTACATCAAATGATTCCATCCCTTGTGTGCACGATATGCTTCACATTCATGCCAATGCTCTAGATATTACTCGTGATGCATTACACCCTTTGAGTCTCCATTATGCTATACATAACAACAAACCTTTCATGATGGATGGCATGTTCGTATATCATGCATCTCATTTATTTGAGCATTGGGTATTTTGTGCTAACCGACACATGCACGTGCGCATCATAACACATATACCACACGCACACAATTTTCCCTTTGCCTTTGTTTTGTGTAGGTACTCTTGCATATTTGTCAACTTCACAATCCCATGAGTTGACGAAACGAGCTCTTGAGAGCAACGATGCTTTGGGATTCCTTGGAATGCTTCTTCGACCGTTTCCCTCGTGCAAGGACTACGCGCTTTGCTTTTACTTGGCTCTCACACGGTTGTGGCCTATTTACCACTTGTCACCCTATGCTCATTTTACCGTGTTCACTTTGCACTTATATCTTGAGAAATCGATGTTTGTATTGTGAGCTGAAACTTGTCAAGTGTGCAACATCTTCAATCCTAGCTTTCTAGCAAATCTGATTCCTTGGTATGAGTTGCATGTACCTCACTTATATCTGATTCAGCAACTAAGGGCATTAGAATCTTGTGTGGATGATTACTTGGTTCAACAATATCTAGATTACAGATTAGTCGTCTTTTGCTACATATATATCCCACCCAAGCCCCACCAAACAGCCCCGCATGTGCAACCCTAGACTTGTATTCGCTTGATTCATCACTCTTTGTATACCAACTACCGACACCACGGTTGAGCATGGTTCTGCTCTCACTTGGAAGTTACATGACCTTCGGTTGGTAAGTGAGGTGAGCTTGAGTTGTTACCCACATATATGCTTCTAGTACTATAGGGATTTGGGAAAACTAACCATGGCAGGTGATGAAGACGAATATGATGTTGAAGGACATGGGCATCTCAATCAGCCTGTCACACGGTTTCACTTCAATGCATTACGTGATCATCTACGCCGAGAATTCAGAAACAGCCATGATCCAATTGAAGAGAAGCAAGAGAAGTTGTCAAGAGATTTGCAGCAACTTATGGGTAATGTTAATGAGCAGCTCACTCAAAACATGGCAGCCATGAGGGCTGATATTGTTGCTGATATTGTGCGAGAACTTCGTCAAAACCGAGAAGAAGCAAGTGTCCATGGTGATGAACATAATGCAACTGATGGGGAAGGTGCTGCCTCCAATGCACAAGCTAGAAGAAACCATGCTGCTGCTCCCCATGCCATGAGACCTCCCGGTCCCGGACGTGGAAATGCTCATGCTAATGGATGTGGTCGTCATGAAGCTGCTGCTGGTCGTGGTCTTAGAGGAGGCCACCGGAGAGCAAATCTGCACCAAGAAGGTAGTGAAGATGAGTTTGACGAAGATGAAGATGGCATGCACCAGAATGTTCGATTTCATTGTCGAAGAGACAATGGTCATGAACGGGAGGAAGAGGAGAGGTTTGGAAAGCTGAAATTTACCATGCCCAAGTTTGATGGTGGATCTGATCCAGAAAGTTATCTCACATGGGAATTGAAGGTTGACAAGATATTCCGCATGCACAACTACTCTGAAGAGAAGAAGTTAGCAATGGCCTCACTTGAGTTTGAAGGCTATGCTCTAATATGGTGGGAGCAAGTTCAGATTCAGCGAGAAGAAGAAGGAGAACCTGCTGTTGCTACATGGGCAGAAATGAAAAGAGAGATGAGGGCAAGATTTGTCCCAAGGCATTATAGGCGAGATATGTTTGATAAGCTCCAGAATTTGAGGCAAGGAAAGTTATCTATTGAGAAGTATCATAAGGAGATGGAGAAGGCAATGATAAGAGCCAACATACATGAAGATGAGGAGCAGTCCATGGCAAGGTTTCTCTATGGGCTGAATCCTAATGTCAAACGAGTGGTTGATCTGCAGCCATATCGTAATGTGGTAGAACTTGTACATCTTGCTTCTAAGGCTGAACGTCAATTGCAAGAAGACTCCAGACAAAACAGAACTACATCAAGTGGGAGTAAGTATGTACCTCAATTCAATGTTGGTCGAGGCATCATGACTAGTTCTGGAGGTGGAAATCAGTCCCATGCACGTGCAGCCACAAGCAGGAATGAGGTATCAAATGCAAAAGAAAAGAGCAAATTTGCAGCCCCAAGTTCATCCTCCATTGGCTCCACTGGGAAAACTAGTGATATAGAGTGCTTTACATGTAAGGGACGTGGCCACATGAAGAAAGATTGTCCCAACAAGCGTACCATGCCGATCACAGAGAATGGAGAATATGAGTCTTGTAGCGAACCTGAGGAAGAAATTGAAAATGGTGAAAATTCAGATGGTGATGAGCATACCTATTGTGATTATGAGCAAAGTGCTTCTCTTGTTGTCACTAAAGTTTTGAGTGTGCAGATCAAAGAAGCTGAGAATGGACAACGACATAATCTGTTTCAAACTAGAGCCAAAGTGCAAGACAAGGTATGCAAAGTAATTGTTGATGGTGGGAGTTGTCCCAATCTTGCAAGTAAAGAAATGTGTGATAAGCTTGGGCTGAAGCTGCTGCAACACCCCCACCCATATCATATCCAATGGTTGAGTGAATGTGGAGAGATTAAGGTCACACACATGGTACAGGTGCAATTCAAGATTGGAGATTATAATGACACCGTTGAGTGTGATGTGGTGCCCATGAAGGTGTCTCACTTGCTGTTGGGCAGACCGTGGCAATATGATCTTTCAGCACAACATTGTGGTAGAACCAATCAATACACCCTCAAGTGGAAAGGCAAAGACTTCGTGCTAAGGCCCATGACTCCCCAACAAATTATGGCTGAGCACATGCAAAAAGTTTCTGAAGTAAAAGTAGTGAGTAAGAAAGAGGGAGAGAAAAAGAGTGAGAGAGAGATCCACAAATCTGTGAGTGAGCGCCACAAGCCAAATTTGAGAGAGAAAAATAAAAGAGAGGGAGAGAACTTAGTAATGTTAGCCACCAAATCAGAATTGAGAGATGTGAGGCTCAACCCAAATCAAGTAGTCGTTGTACTTGTGTACAAAGACGTTTTGCTTTCAGCTAACGACCTAACTTGTCTCGCTAGTGCTGTTTGTGATGTCTTGCAGGATTTCGAGCATGTTTTTCTGGAGGAAGTACCCGTTGGTCTACCTCCCTTGCGCGGCATAGAACATCAGATTGACCTCATTCCAGGAGCATCACTTCCAAATCGAGCTCCCTACCGCACCAATCCTGAAGAAACAAAGGAGATAGAAAGGCAGGTACAAGAACTTTTAAGGAAAGGTTATGTTCGTGAAAGTTTAAGTCCTTGTGCTGTACCTGTGATTTTGGTGCCTAAGAAAGATGCAACATGGCGAATGGTAATGGACTGTAGGCCCATCAATATTATAACCATTAGGTATCGTCATCCTATTCCTAGGTTAGATGATATGCTTGATGAATCGAGTGGCTCTACAGTTTTCTCTAAAATTGATTTGAGAAGTGGATACCATCAGATTAGGATGAAAGAAGGAGATGAATGGAAAACTGCTTTCAAAACAAAACTTGGGTTGTATGAGTGGTTAGTCATGCCTTTTGGGTTAACTAATGCACCAAGTATTTTCATGAGATTGATGAACCATGTTTTGAGAGCTTACATTGGCAAATTTGTTGCTGTGTACTTTGATGACATTCTAATCTATAGCAGATCCATTGAGGAGCATATTGAACATCTAAAACAAGTGTTGAATGTGCTAAGGACAGAAAAACTATATGCTAACGTTGAGAAGTGCTCCTTTTGCACAAACAAGGTTGTTTTTCTTGGCTATGTTGTTTCAGGACAGGGAATTGAACTGGATGAATCTAAGGTGGATGCAATCAAGAATTGGCCAACTCCAGTGAATGTAAGCCAAGTGAGAAGTTTTCATGGCCTTGCTGGTTTCTACAGGAGGTTTGTTAAAGATTTTAGTACAATTGCTGCACCTTTGAATGAATTGACAAAGAAAGGTATTCCTTTCAAATGGGGTGCACCACAAGAAGAAGCATTTCTTGAGCTTAAGAAACAATTAACTGAAGCACCTTTGTTGATTCTACCTGATTTCACTAAAACTTTTGAAATAGAATGTGATGCTAGTGGAATAGGTATTGGAGGTGTCTTAATGCAAGAAAGAAAACCAGTAGCATATTTTACTGAGAAGCTGAGTGGTGCGCAACTGAATTATTCTGTTTATGATAAAGAGTTGTATACTTTGGTTAGAGTGCTTGAAACTTGGCAACATTACTTATGGCCTAAGGAATTTATTGTACATTCTGATCATGAGGCTTTGAAACATTTGAAAGGCCAAGCTAAACTGAATCGTAGGCATGCTAAGTGGGTTGAATTCATTGAAACTTTCCCATATGTTGTGAAGTACAAGAAAGGAAAGGGAAACATGGTTGCTGATGCTTTGTCCCCTGGCATGTTCTTTTGACACAATTAGAAGGGAAGGTACCGGGAGTTGAGAGCCTAAAAGAACTGTATTGTACTGATCATATATTTTCAGAACCATATGCAAAATGTAAAGAAGGCAAAGGTTGGGATAAATACCATGTGCATGATGGGTTCCTTTTTAGGGCTAACAAACTGTGTGTTCCAGATTCCTCTGTTAGGCCCTTGTTGTTGCAGGAATCACATGCAGGAGGATTAATGGGACACTTTGGTCGTGAGAAGACATATGAGCTGTTGGCTGATCATTTTTATTGTCCAAAGATGAGGAAGGACGTTGAGAGATTTGTGCAGCGATGCATCACATGCCACAAAGCTAAGTCTAAACTGAACCCCCATGGTTTATATACTCCCCTACCAGTTCCAAATGCTCCTTGGGAAGATATTAGCATGGATTTTGTTTTAGGACTACCTAGGACTAAGAGGGGGAGGGATTCAGTTTTTGTTGTAGTTGATAGGTTCTCAAAAATGGCACACTTCATTCCGTGCCACAAGAACGACGATGCTTCACATGTTGCTGATTTGTTTTTCGGGGAAGTTGTTCGCTTGCATAGAATGCCAAGGAGCATTGTTTCAGATCGTGATGTGCAGTTCATGAGCTATTTTTGGAAAACATTATGGGCAAAGTTGGGAACCAAGCTGCTGTTTTCAATGACATGTCCCCACAAACTGATGGGCTAACAGAGGTGGTGAACCACACACTCTCAGCCTTGCTGCGTACAATGATCAAGAAGAATTTGAAGGAGTGGGAAGAGTGTTTGCCACACGTGGAGTTTGCTTACAACAGAGCAGTTCACTCTACCACAAGCATGTGCCCATTTGAGGTGGTATATGGATTCAAACCACTTGCACCAATTGACTTGTTGCCTCTTCCATTGCAAGAGAGATGTAACATGGAGGCTTTGACGAGGGCATATACTAGGGATAGGGTAATAGGCCTGAACTATGGACCCTCGGGAGGCAAGAGTTCACTCGACAGACTTGTTTCACTCGGAACACCCGAAAGTCACTCGGTCAGAGAAGACCAGGAGTCTCCAGGAGCGCAACGGTCGGGACGCATGCTCTCCTGTATTAATTGTCATCAATACGCCCGTTACCTGGCGCACTTATACCCCTCTTAACCCCCTGTAATGGCTGGCGTTGATGAGAGGGCTGGCGAGACTATATAAGCCGCCCTCCTGCTCCATTCCAAGGGTTCGCAACCTGTTGTAATCATACACTCAAGCAATATAGCTCCAGAGCACCGAGACGTAGGGCTATTACCTCCACCGCTGAGGGGCCTGAACTCATAAATCCGAGTGTAACACCTGCGTCGTAGCTAGGCTCTGCCCTCTCATCCGTACCCCTACACACTACTGTCAGACTTGCACCCACGACAGTTGGCGCCCACCGTGGGGCAGGCGTCTAGCGACTTCCGGCGTAGTTGCATTTTTCCGATCATCACCATGGTTTCCGGCGGCGGACTGATTCTGGGCGGCGAGATCCGTTTTGGCGTCCTCAGCTTCATCGCCGATGATTCGGCGTGGCTCCAGGAAGCCCCGCTGGATGTCGAGGCATTGCCCGTCCGCGGCACAGGGCACTTCTGCGCGAGTTCCTTCGGCGTCCTTCTTCGGCAACCGTCGACTCCCTACGAGTCGACTTCTTCGCTCCCCACCAGCCGTCGTCACAAGCGCTCCGGACGCTCGCGACTTCAGCGGTGGATCAGGCACGCGGTGAACCTTCAGGCCGCGGCCCCGCAAATCGCGGCGATCGAGCCCGATGAGCCTGTCTTCGATCTGTTCGCCTCCGTGTATGAGCACTCGGAAAGCGTATCCGAGTGTGAGAGCAGCGATCCCGCTGCGGAGGTTCTGATGGCCGATTCCCCGCCCAGTCCGCCTGGGTACGGCCGCAGTGACGCGGAGAACGGTGACCCGTCACGCGCTGATCTTGGCGGCGGCAGGGACCGGCGTAACAACGAGTACATCCCCCAACCTCTCACTCGACAGCAGAGGGAGGAACAGCAGCGCAGGACCGAGTAGGCCCTCCAGACGCCCATCGTTGGGACGACCCCCGAGGCTCAGGCTTTGGAGGCCGTGTGCCAGGCCAACTTGGCTGAACGCAATCGTCTGGAAGCGCTACAGAAGGCGCTCGACAATCGCGCCCGCCGACAGCTTCAGCCCAGTTCCAGTCGACGACAGCGGCAGTTGTTTCCGAATGACCAGCAACAAAGTTTCCAGGTATTCCGCACTCCCGTCCAGAATCTGGCGGCGGCCACTCGGATAGCAGATTCCATCGAGCCATCCCGATCCGAGGCGGGAGAGGGTCTTCGACAGATCCGAGCCCTACTCAAGGCGGCTGAAGAGCAAAATTTAGCAGTATCTCAGTCGCGCAACAGGATACACAGCAGATCCATTCGGGCTGACACCATCCAGTCGGCACACAGCCCAGTGTCTCCAAGGAGAAACAGGCACTCGCCTCCGCGACGAAACGACCAAGACCACCACCGAGACCAGTACTCGGGGCAGGGTCGCAGTCGGAATACGCCTCCGCGGCGTCAGGATGATCGCCATCGCATGCAGTCGCCCCCTCTGCGGGATGGCTCGTACGCGCCCCGGCCGTACGACGCCAGGCGTCCTTACGGTAACGATCGGAGGGCCAGCCCTCCCCGTCATGGCGACGGTTATCGCCAGAGAGAGCCAGTCGACCACCGTGACCCATAGTTCAACGCGAGATCCGTTCTCGCTCAGAACCTGGTCAACAGAGGCAGAGCTCAGAGAGAGAACTTGGATAGAGATCGTCCGAGTGGAAATGGAGCATTTATCTCCGGGCCCGAGTGTTTCAGTAGGGCCATCCGGGCTGCTGAGATTCTGCCAAACTTCAGATTGGCGGCTGGAGTGAGCAAGTTCACCGGTGAGTCCAAGCCAGAGACTTGGTTAGAGGATTACCGAGTGGCTGTGCAGATTGGAGGAGGAAACGACCACGTGGCTATGAAGCATTTGCCATTGATGCCTGAAGGGTCCGCCCGCGCCTGGCTCAATCAGCTCGCTCCGGCCAGCATATACTGCTGGGAGGATTTGACCCGAGTGTTCATCAAGACATTCGAGGGCACATGTAAACGCCCGGCTGGATTGTCTGAGTTGCAGCACTGCGTGCAGAAACCGAATGAAACACTGAGGGAGTACATCCAGCGGTGGACAACCTTGCATCACGTGGTGGAAAACGTCACAGAACATCAAGCCGTCTGCGCCTTTAAGGCAGGAGTCAGATATCGGGAGCTCATCCTGAAATTCGGTCGGTCAGGAGCTTTGACCATGAGCCGAATGATGGAGATAGCCACTCGGTACGCAAATGGAGAAGAGGAAGACCGTCTCCGTAACGGCAAAAGGAAAACCAGCGAGCCCAACCCCGGAAACAGTAACCCCAGTCGGAAGCCGAAGCGCAAGGCTGGCGGTTCGGCTCAAGCCGAGGCTGCCGCTCTGGCCGGTCAAGCCAAGAACAAGGGGAAGGCCAAGGATAAATGGGTCCCGAAGAAAAAGAAAGATCAGTCGGGCAAAGATGTCCTCGATTTACCGTGTCACATCCACACCAGAAAGGGTGAGGATGGCAATCTGATATTACCCAAACATACCACTCGACAGTGCAGACTGTTGATCCAGCAATTCCGAGAGGACCCGTCGAGTGAGAAGAGCCCAGAAGACGCTGATGATGGAGACAAAGATGAACCCTTCCCCAGTGTCAACGCAACCCTGATGATCTTTGCAGATGTAGAGAGCAGGAGCCGATTGAAAGTCATCAATTGAGAAGTGAACATGGCAGTGCCGGCGACGACAAAGTTTCTGAACTGGTCGAAGACTCCGATCACCTTTGATCAGTTGGATCACCCAGCCTATATTGCCACCCCTGGGCGGCAGGCGCTGGTGGTCGACCCAGTCATGGGAGGCGTCCGACTGCGCAAGGTCCTCATGGATGGTGGAAGCGGACTGAACATACTGTACGCTGACACTCTGCAAGCGATGGGCATACCGATGTCCCGACTCAGCGAGAGCAGCATGCAGTTCCACGGAGTGATCCCTGGCAAGAAAGCAAAGTCACTCGGGCAAATCGCCCTAGATGTGGTTTTTGGAGATGACAAGAATTTTCGGAAGGAAAGGCTGACCTTCGAAGTGGTCGACTTCCGTAGCGCCTACCATGCCATCCTTGGTCGGCTGGCTTACGCACGTTTCATGGCCTGTCCATGTTATGTGTATCTCAAGCTGAAGATGCCAGGCCCGAAAGGCGTGATCACAGTCACTGGCAGTCGACAGCGCGCGGAAGAGTGTTTGCAGCAAGGGTCCAAGATAGTTGATGAGCAGATGGCCATGGTGGAGCTGGAAGAGTACAAGAAGAACGCCGATCCGAGTGATCTGCTGCGCTCGAAGAAGCCGGCTGCAGAATCTGCATTTCAATCGGTCGGCGACACGAAGCTTGTGCACATCCACCCGGAAGATCCCAATGTTGTTCCCACCAACATATCAACAACACTCGACAGCAAATAGGAAGAAACGCTCATCCAGTTCCTTCGTGAGAACTGGGACATCTTCGCATGGAAACCATCTGACATGCCGGGTGTACGCAGAGAGCTGGCTGAGCACCGTTTGCGAGTCGACCCAAAGGCGAAACCTGTGAAGGAGCATCTCCGTCGCTCTGCTACACAGAAGAGGAAGGCCATTGGTGAAGAAGTTGCTCGGCTCCTGGCAGCCGAGTTCATCCGTCAGGTGTACCACTCCGAGTGGCTCGCCAACGTCGTCATGGTCCCTAAGAAGGACAAGTCTCTCCGAATGTGCATTGATTTCTAGCACATCAATCGGGTCTGCCCCAAGGATCACTTCCCACTCCCCCGCATAGATCAAATCGTAGATTCCACTGCGGGTTGTGAGCGTCTGTCTTTTCTGGATGCGTACTCCGGGTACCACCAGATCCGACTGTATGTGTCGGACGAAATAAAAACTGCCTTCATCACCCCATTCGGGTGTTTCTGCTATATCACCATGCCATTCGGCCTCAAAAATGCCGGTGCCACTTTCATGCGCATGATCCAGAAGTGTTTGCAAAAACAGATCAGTCAGAATATTGAGGCATACATGGATGATATCGTGGTCATGTCCAGAAAAGGTTCCGACCTACTGGCTGACTTAGCTGAAACTTTCACAAATCTGTGGAAGTATGACATCAAACTGAATCCAGCAAAGTGCACTTTCGGAGTTCCTGGGGGCAAACTACTCGGTTTCCTCGTTTTCGAACGAGGGATAGATGCCAATCCTGAGAAGATCGGGGCGATTGTACGAATGAAACGTCCAGAGCGTCTTCATGATGTACAGAAGCTCACGGGTTGCCTTGCAGCTCTGAGCCGATTCATCTCCCGTCTTGGTGAGAAGGCACTGCCCTTGTACCGACTGATGAAGAAATCTGATTCGTTCGAGTGGACTGCTGAAGCACAAGCAGCATTTGTCGAGCTCAAAGCCCTGCTTTCCACCCAGCCGTTGCTTGCCGCTCCGAATGAAAAGGAGCCGTTGCTCTTGTACATCGTGGCCACTGGTCAAGTTGTCAGCACTGTCCTCACAGTCGAGCGAGAAGAACAGGGCAAGGCTTACAAAATGCAGTGCCCAGTCTATTATATTTCTGAAGTTCTGACTCCGTCCAAACAGAGGTATCCCTATTACCAGAAGCTCGTCTACGGCATTTATCTGACTGCGAAGAAAGTAGCCCATTACTTCCAGGAGCAATCTGTGTCAGTCGTCAGTGACGCCCCACTGTCTGAGATCATGAACAATCGGGACGCGACTAGTCGAGTGGCGAAGTGGGCTATCGAGCTCCTGCCCCTGACATCAAGTTCGAGGCAAAGAAGGTGATCAAATCCCAAGCATTAGCCGATTTCCTAGCCGAGTGGACTGAACAGCAGCAACCGACTCAGAGTCACCCGGAACACTGGACCATGTTCTTTGATGGTTCCAAGATGCTGAATGGTTCAGGAGCTGGAGTTGTGTTAATATCCCCGAAGGGCGATCGTCTCAGATATGTTCTGCAGATTCACTTTGATTCCTCCAACAACGAAGCCGAGTACGAAGCGCTCCTCTATGGTCTACGTATGGCCATCTCACTCGGCGTCCGGCGCCTGATGGTCTACGGAGACTCGGATCTAGTTGTGAACCAAGTGATGAAGGAGTGGGACATCAGAAGCCCCGCTATGACAGGATACTGCAACGCAGTGAGAAAGTTGGAGAAGAAATTTGAGGGTCTGGAGCTGCATCACGTTCCCCGAGCCAAGAATCAGGAGGCAGATGATCTGGCAAAAATCGGGTCCACTCGGAAATCCATACCCAGCAATGTGTGTCTCGAGCATTTGCATTCCCCAACTATTAAAGAACATCCCTTCACAGAAGAGCCCCCGCAGGCGGTCGGCCCGTCCGATCCGACTGAAGTTGAGGTCCCGGCAGTTATTGATCTGGTGATGGAGGTCCTAGCAATCACACCCGAGTGGACAGTACCTTACATCACGTACCTGCTCAGGCAGGAACTTCCAGAAGACGAAGCCGAGGCTCACCAGATTGTTCGCAGGTCCAAAGCCTTTGAAGTAATG
Source organism: Elymus sibiricus (assembly GCA_039707655.1). Lineage (NCBI taxonomy): Eukaryota > Viridiplantae > Streptophyta > Magnoliopsida > Poales > Poaceae > Elymus > Elymus sibiricus. The sequence goes on from CM077664.1 coordinate 164,944,429, forward strand.
GGTGATCAGTTATACAGAAAGAGCGTCACCGGTGTGACTCAGCGCTGCATCTCTCCAGAGGAAGGGCGACTGATCTTGGAAGAAATTCACTCGGGAACTTGTGGACACCACGCGTCCTCCCGGACTATAGTGGCTAAAGCTTACCGCGCCGGCTTCTTCTGGCCACGGGCCAATGAGGCCGCGCAGGAGATAGTCCAGCATTGCGCCGGGTGCTAGTTCTATGCCAACTTATCCCACAAGCCTGTGTCTGCTATGAAGACCATTCCACTCGTCTGGCCGTTTGCAGTCTGGGGACTCGACATGGTAGGACCCCTCGGGACGGGAGCGAGTGGATTCACTCACTTGCTGGTTGCAGTCGACAAGTTCACTAAGTGGATCGAAGCCAAACCCATCAAGAAACTAGACTCTCGTATAGCGATCAAGTTCATGAAGGAGATAGTATTCAGATACGGCGTGCCCCACGGCATCATCACTGACAACGGTTCAAACTTTGACTCGGAAGAGTTCAGGACATTCTGTGCCGGCCAGGGTACCCGAGTCGATTATGCATCTGTGGCACACCCGCAGTCGAATGGACAAGCGGAGAGGGCAAATGGACTGATACTTCAGGGGTTAAAGCCGCGACTCATGCACGATTTGGATCATGCAGCTGGAGCCTAGGTCACCGAGTTGCCATCGGTTCTTTGGGGCTTGTGGACGACCCCCAACCGGTCCACCAATCGTACTCCCTTCTTCATGGTGTACGGAGCTGAAGCCATCCTGCCGAGTGACTTGTTCCATAATTCGCCCCGAGTGGAACTGTACTCTGAAGCTGAAGCTGAGCAAGCACGTCCGAAGTCGGACCTTTCAGGAAGGAGATCTTGTCCTCCGAATGGATCAACAGCGACCTCACAAGCTTGCTCCCGCGTGGGAAGGCCCCTTTATCGTGTCAAAAGTTCTGCACAACGGAGCATACCGCCTATACAACCTTCAGAAGCAAGCAGACGAGCCCCGTGCTTGGAATGCAGATTTGTTGCGACGATTTTATACTTGATGATGAGATGTAATAAAAAGTATTCGAGTGACATTTCATGAATAAAAGCATGACTTTTCCAGTTCTACGTTGAAGTTCGCTCGTACGCATTCTCTGGCTTACAACCCCGAGTGGGTGTATGCCGTTCAATTTAGCTGCAAACCAATTTTTGCCTAAGTTAAAACCTACTCCGAGTGAAGAGCAACCCTCTCCCTCTGGGGCTTGGCTGCGGACCAGCTTCCGCCCAAGTTAAAAACTACTCCGAGTGACGAGCAACCCTCTCACTCGGAGGCTTGGCTGCGAACCAGTTTTCGCCCAAGTCTAAAACGCTACTCCGAGTGAAGAGCAACCCTCTCACTCGGGGGCTTGGCCGCGGACCAGCTTCCGCCCAAGTAAAACGCTACTCCGAGTGAAGAGCAACCCTCTCACTCGGGGGCTTGGCTGCGGACCAGCTTCCGCCCAAGTTAAAAACTACTCCGAGTGAAGAGCAACCCTCTCACACGGGGGCTTGGCTGCGGACCAGCTTCCGCCCAAGTTAAAAACTACTCCGAGTGAAGAGCATCCCTCTTACTCGGGGCCTTGGCTGCGAACCAGTTTTCACCCAAGTCTAAAATGCTACTCCGAGTGAAGAGCAACCCTCTCACTCGGGGGCTTGGCCGCGGACCAGCTTCCGCCCAAGTAAAACGCTACTCCGAGGGAAGAGCAACCCTCTCACTCGGGGGCTTGGCTGCGGACCAGCTTCCGCCCAAGTAAAAAACTACTCCGAGTGAAGAGCAACCCTCTTACTCGGAGGCTTGGCTGCGAACCAGTTTTCGCCCAAGTCTAAAATGCTACTCCGAGTGAAGAGCAACCCTCTCGCTCGGGAGCTTGGCTGCGGACCAGCTTCCGCCCAAGTTAAACGCTACTCCGAGTGAAGAGCTACCCTCTCACTCAGAGGCTTGGCTGCGGACCAGCTTCCGCCCAAGTTAAAAACTACTCCGAGTGAAGAGCAACCCTCTCACTCGGGGGCTTGGCTGTGGACCAGCTTCCGCCCAAGTTAAAAACTACTCCGAGTGAAGAGCAACCCTCTCACTCGGGGGCTTGGATGCGGACCAGCTTCCGCCCAAGTTAAAAACTACTCCGAGTGAAGAGCAACCCTCTCACTCGGGGGCTTGGCTGCGGACCAGCTTCCGCCCAAGTTAAAAACTACTCCGAGTGAAGAGCATCCCTCTTACTCGGGGGCTTGGCTGCGAACCAGTTTTCGCCCAAGTCTAAAACGCTACTCCGAGTGAAGAGCAACCCTCTCACTCGGGGGCTTGGCTGCGGACCAGCTTCCGCCCAAGTTAAAAACGACTCCGAGTGAAGAGCAACCATCTCACTCGGGGGCTTGGCTGCGGACCAGCTTCCGCCCAAGTTAAAAACTACTCCGAGTGAAGAGCATCCCTCTTACTCGGGGGCTTGGCTGCGAACCAGTTTTCGCCCAAGTCTAAAACGCTACTCCAAGTGAAGAGCAACCCTCTCACTCGGGGGCTTGGCTGTGGACCAGCTTCCGCCCAAGTTAAAAACTACTCCGAGTGAAGAGCAACCCTCTCGCTCGGGAGCTTGGCTGCGGACCAGCTTCCGCCCAGGTTAAACGCTACTCCGAGTGAAGAGCTACCCTCTCACTCGGAGGCTTGGCTGCGGACCAGCTTCCGCCCAAGTTAAAACCTACTCCGAGTGACGAGCAACCCTCTCACTCGGGGGCTTGGCTGCGAACCAGTTTCTGCCCAAGTTGAAACCTACTCCGAGTGACGAGCAACCCTCTCACTCGGGGGCTTGGCTGCGAACTAGTTTCCGCCCAAGTTAAAACCTACTCCGAGTGACGAGCAACCCTCTCACTCGGGGGCTTGGCTGCGAACCAGTTTTCGCCCAAGTCTAAAACACTACTCCGAGTGGCGAGCTATCCTCTCACTCGGAGGCTTGGCTGCGAACCAGCTCCCGCTCAAGCCAAAACACAGTTCAAAGATACGAAAGACTCAAAGGAAAGCATTCGATTAACTCTAGCAGTTCAAAAGCGAATACGAGTACTCGGGCCCAAAGCCCGAAAGAGTTTTAATGATTATAATTCCACTCGGCATACCGAGGTTAATGGATAAGACTTGAAGTTTTTTCACGCCCCTGAAGGGCTGGCTGGTTCAACGAAGACATCCAAGTCGATGCCGTCTGCAATCCGAGTGGCCGCTTCGATGAATGTCTCCATGAAGTCCTCGAACCAGAGTTTCTTCGTGTTGGCAACTGGGAGAGTCTTTACTTTGTCCTCCTTCGCCTCCTTGCAATGCACTCGGACCAGGGAGAGCGCCACGTCAGCCCCGCAGCGAGCAGCCGACTTCTTCCACGCTTGCACTCGGCTAGGAATGTCGTTGAGACGAGTCATCATGGCTTCCAGGTCGGTGTCGAGGGTATCTTCTGGCCACAACTCCTTTTCGATTCTCCCAAGTGCACCCCGCAGACGGATGATGTACGCTTGGACGCCCTCGATGCGGGTTTCCACCCGCAGGATGCCCAGTGCAGCCTTGTCACTAACGAGTGACCTGGAAGGATCCAGATCCCTCTCGATTCTGTCAGTTTCCAGATCGAAGTCTCGACAGTACTCTGTGAAGAAGGAAAGGAGAGAATCGAACATAAGCATGCAAGAAGTTCACTCGGAGATAAGTTGAAATGCTCTCGGACACGATAAGTTACCTGCAAGCTTGGTGTACATCTCCTTCGTGAACTCCTCTATATGCTTCTCCAGGGCGTTCTTCTTCTCGACCAACTGGGTGACCTTCTCATTCAGAGTCTCCTTCTCTTTCTCGAAGGCTTCCTCCTGGGCCTTGAGCTTGCCATCCCACTCGGTCTGCTGCTTCTTGAGCTCGAGCACCTCTTTCTTCAGCGATACGTTCTCCGCTTCGAGCTTTCCGAGTGAGGCCAGCTTCTCTTCGGCGGCCTTAGTCTTCTCCTTCGCCACTTGCTGCGCTCCCGCCAGCTCATTGTCCTTGTTCTCGAGTGCCTGCTTCCTAGTTTCTAAAGAAACAGAGGTTCTGAGCCGAACTTGGAGTCGATGGTTTTCACTACGCACATCTGTTCGAGTGAAGTCACTCGGTTCAAAGAATGCCAAAAGGTGAAAACAGAGTGCTCGGTAATGGAACCTTACCTCCCATGGTCTTGAGCTCCGCTTGAGCACGCTCTGTGTTACTCCTCTCCACCTCTAAGTTCACCCGAAGTTGGGCCGTTTCCTTCTCCAGTGCCATGTACTGAGTCCCAAGCTCACAAGTTTTCTGAAACACAAGAAAAAAGCAGATCAGTTAACGTTAAGAGATAATCCGAGTGACCGCAGACTGGTGCTCCTGGAAGGAACAAGCTTGACCAGTATCAGATCCTAAGTTCTAAGACTTCCGCCGACTGCCCGCAGTCGACGGTAGTCTCGGGGACTACACCCAGTGGGTGCACTCAGCGTGCCCCCACTGGAGCGGTATCCACTCGGAACGGTCCGCCCGATTCGAGTGATGGCCGAAAGCAAAAAAACAACAACAACAACAAAACAAGTTCTAAGCTCTAAGACTCCCGCCGACTACCCGCAGTCGACGGCAGTCTCGGGAACTACACCCAGTGGGTGCACTCAGCGTGCCCCCACTCGGAACCAGTCCGCCCAGTCCGAGTGATGGCCAAACACAAAAACACCCACTGGGTGTACCAGATATTTTCCAACTAGAAGTCCTACTGAAGAAAAAAGACTTGGAGGTCAACTTACAAGATCACTTACTCGGACATTCTCCTGGAGAGCGGCACTGGCATCATAAGCTAGCTTCCCAACCGCGCACATCTCCCCGAGCCGTTGGGTCATCAATTTCGCCTGGATCATCGCCTCCTTGCTGGCCCCGGTTTGGTCCTCCGGCGTCTTGTACAGAGTGAAGATGTTGACGGGAGCAGTCGGAACCGAGGCCAGGGCAGTCGACAGAACCGCAGCAGGACCAGCCCCAGCCTGAGAACCTTGCCCCAGCGGCATGGTCAAAGCGGGCGCAGGTAGAGCTCGAGGCACTTCGTTCGGCGGCGTCTTTCGTGTGGTGGTCTGAGGAGCAGTCGGAACTGGGGTCTCCTTCTCAGTGGCCCTCCATGGCGGCTCTTCATCATCATCTCCGACGTGGATGACCTCTGCAAGCATTACGTTCACTCGACGCAATCAGTCGCAATGCACGATTCAATCGAACGAAGACATTTCAGTCGAATGACAAGTTACAGTAAAGATGAAGTTATTGTTACCTCTCTGAGAAGTGGCCGCGTCTGCCGTCTCAACTTCGGTGCGATCCCCATCAATCTGCATGGGAGACGTCGTCGAGGTTGCAGCACTGGTTCATAAGATGCACTCGGTCAGAAGAATCACAAAGGTTAACAAAGACAGAAAAGAAAAGCTGAGAAGAGTACTCACGTTGAGGCGACAGGCACAACGACCTTGATTCAGGGCAGAGCCTTCCGAGGCTTGGGGGAAGCGACCTTGGGCTGCTTGGCGGCCTTCTCAGTCGGTGCAGGCGTCGGTGTCCAAGCGCGCTTCGGGGCCTTAGCACTCAGAACCGCCTCCTTCTCCGAGCCTGCACTCGGATCCTGGGCTCGTTTGGAGCCGTGCTCATAACCCAGCGCCGGAGAGAGAGAAGACTCGTCATCGTCGCTGCCGTCCGAGTCCTCACTTTCCTCCTCGCTGTCCTCCGCGTAGCTGCCCCCGGCGCTGCCATGCTCGCTCTCCGCACCTCCAACAAGTTGTTCTCCATTCGGCACAGGCGATAACATCTTTTGGAATTTCTACAAGACACAAAGATCAGAGACAGTCGGTTCAGTCAGATTACTCAGTTCATTTGGAACATTTGTGCATAAGTGATTCACTCGGAAATGCATGTCATACCTCCAGCGGCAGGTTGTTGGCGTCGAAGGGCGGGACCCGTCTCGACCCTCGCGGATTGTCACGTGCGCCAGTGATGCACTTGATCCACTGTTCCACATCTTTCGCCTCGACGTCTTCAGGATGCACTCGGGTCGAATCACTGGGCCCAGTATAGAGCCACATGGGGTGAGCCCGCTCTTGTAGCGGCTGGATTCTCCGACTGAGAAATACCTCCAGAAGGTCTAGGCCGGTCAACCCACCCTGAATCAGACTAACCACGGCAGTCATCAAGATCGATACGTCCGTCTTCTCCTTTTTATCAACTGTCAGCGAGGGAGGAGACTGAATCCTCTCGGTCGTGTAAGGAGGAAGACCAGTCGACGAGCCCGAGCACGGCAGGTCATTGCAGTAGAACCAGGACGACTGCCAGCCCCTCACCGAGTCAGGAAAAGACATGGATGGGAATGCACTCTTACCCCTCATCTGAATACCTAGGCCACCGCACATCTGGATCACATGCGTCCTCTCTCCATTCGGGTCAACCTTCTTGACCGATTGAGATCGGCACGTGAAGATATGTTTGAACAAACCCCAGTGCGGCGGACAACCCAGAAAGTTTTCGCACAAAGAAACAAATGCGGCGAGATACATAATAGCATTTGGAGGCAGATGGTGGAGCTGAGCACCGAAGAAGTTCAAGAATCCGCGGAAAAAAGGATGGGGTGGCATGGAGAAACCTCGCTCCACGTGCGTGGTGAGAAGAACTCGCTCCCCGGGGCGCGGCGCGGGCTCGATCTCCCCCTCCTCCGGCAGCCTCCACGTCCCGTCGCGGATCAGCCCGTCCACGACGAGCCCGTTGACGTTGTCGAGCGTGGTGGTTGGCGGGATCCAGTCGCCCTGGATCCACCCGGGCGGGAGCACGGCTCGCGAGCTCGAAGCCTTCCTCCCCTTCGCCGCCTTCTTCGCCTTCTCGAGCTTAGCGGTCTTGTACTTCACCATCGCCGCTGAACTCGCCAGCACCGAAGAAGATTTGCGCGGAGTGGGTCGTGGGAGAAGGGATCGGGCGGATTGAGGAAGTTGAGAAAAGGGGATCTGTTTCTCTCTCTCCCTCTTCGCCACGGCCGCCTCTTATATCGCGGCCCGCACCTCTCCCCAATCCACGCCGCTGAACCGTGGGCCCGCAGATCTCCTCAAATCGTGCCACCGAAGATCCAGCGGTACGTGGCGAAAAGTGGGGCGAAAATCGAGGCATCACGCCCCACTTTCCCCACTCGTTGCGCTGCAACTGTTTACGCGCGCTCAAATATGGTTTCAAATCCCACAAAATCCGGAGTCCGGCAACCCGATTGCTCTCACTCAAAAGACGTGCCGCGTTCGCTCAGATCCGCTCCGGTGCACGGCATATGGCTACTCATTTCACTCAGATGGGAAACTACTCACTCGGATGGAAGCTACTCACTCGGACAGAAACTACTCATCCGGGTGAAGACCACTCATTTCACTCGGACGTCGTATGGTCCAGAATCCGTCAAGGTGCGATGCGAAAACAAGGGCGTCTAATGACCAGTTAGAGTTCTTGAGCGCCCCTGTAGCACTCAACTCGTCTGGAAATTCGCCTTGACTCGACCCACCTAACCTCGACCGATTCGGGGGCTAATGACGAGGGCATGTACTAGGGATAGGGTAATAGGCCTGACCTATGGACCCTACCCTAGGACACCACACGTCTTACACTGGGCCCCAGGGCCAGATCAACAACCCAGAATTCCACAGACTGACACTCACTCGGAGTTCTACAAACCACTCGGGAGGCAAGAGTTCACTTGACAAACTCGTTTCACTCGGAACACCCGAAAGTCACTCGGCCAGAGAAGACCAGGAGTCTCCAGGAGCGCAACGGTCGGGACGCACGTTCTCCTATATTAATTGTCATCAATACGCCCGTTACCTGGCGCACTTATACCCCTCTTAACCCCCTGTAATGGCTGGAGTTAATGAGAGGGCTGGCGAGACTATATAAGCCGCCCTCCTGCTCCATTCCAAGGGTTCGCAACCTGTTGTAATCATACACTCAAGCAATACAGCTCCAGAGCACCGAGACGTAGGGCTATTACCTCCACCGCTGAGGGGCCTGAACTCATAAATCCGAGTGTAACACCTGCGCCGTAGCTAGCCTCTGCCCTCTCATCCGTACCCCTACACACTACTGTCAGACTTGCACCCACTACAGGCTTCAAAGCGAGCTGCATATGTGAAGAAGATTCATGAGAAGACCAGAGAAGAGATAGAAAGGAAATCCAAGTACTATGCAGCTAAGGCAAACAAAAACCGCAAGAAGGTGACTTTTGAGCCCGGAGATCTGGTTTGGATACATTTGCGCAAAGATCGTTTTCCTGAGAAGCGCAAATCCAAGCTAATGCCTCGTGGAGATGGACCATTCAAAGTCTTGGCAAAGATCAATGACAATGCTTACAAGATCGAGCTTCCTGGAGACTATGTTGTGAGTCCACCATTCAACGTTGCTGATTTGTCTCCATGCTTCGATCAAGAGGTTCAAGAGTCGAGGACGACTCCTTTTGAAGAGGGGGAGGATGATGAGGACATCCTAGGTTCACCTCGTTTGTCATCTTCTCCTCATGATAAAACTCAGCTCTCAAATGAAGCTGCTACAAAGAAGACCTATTTGGGTCCCATGACAAGGAGCCATGCCAAACATATAGAACAAGAGGTGAATGCGCTCCTAGCTGATCATACTTCAACTATTCATGAGAACTTTAACCTGCCTAAATCATCTATGCTGATTTTACTCAGGTACAATGTTGAGGACAACCAACAACTTTCAGCACATGAAGAAACAAGTTCAGCTCATGAAGAAACAAGTTCTGAAGCCCATACAACAAGTATGAAGAGAACAAGTTTCAACTCTGATGTAAACCATGTTTTGGTGACAAGGGCAACTAATTACACCTCAAGGAAGAATAGCAAGCCATCTCAACAATCTATTGTTGCATGCACAGTTCCAGAATTCGTCCCAGAACTTGCTGCATCATGCAACACAAATATATGAGGTTCCATCATGTGTGAGAGTACAAATTGGACAGCATTTGAAGTCTACTTTCAGGAAAATTAAACGGTGCAACATTTGGAGTCCCGAGTCAAAGGATATGAGAGTTCCAATGCAAGCTGTCCAGAGCATTAATTGCTGCGTGAGGCTCCATGTGTTTGCTCCCTTGACCAGCTGGTTACCACGAATTTGAGCCTCTCTTTTGGACTGGTTTCACACCTAAGCTAGGATGGCTGTTCCTAGTATAAATACCCCTTCCCTCACTTCAGCCACAACTCTTTGGCAATTTGATTTCAGCATAGGTTAGCTAAGTGCAACCAGAATCTTGTTTGAGAGTTCACTTCCTCCTTACCTCTTGTAATCTTGCCCTGTGAGAGGGTAAACTCACTTTGTGATTTTACAACAGTAGCCGTTGAGGCGGTGACCAGTTCGTGCTTCCAACTTCGTCCGTGGTTGCGTGGATTGGAATCACAAGAGTGTGGTTGGGCGAATACTTGTTGCTGGTTGTTGCATATGTAGTAGCTAGCTTTGGTCTCGTCAGGTTGCACTAGTTATCCTTTACCCGACAGCGTTGTTGGCTGGGATCGAGCGTTTCCTTCGTACCCTTCAGGTGGCGTTGATTCGTTTCGTCGAGCAGATCCTCCGTGAAGATCGGGCAACCCCGTATCATCTTGGTATCAGAGCTTTGGTTGACACGGTAGGATCTTGTATCCCTAGTTTAGTTCGTGTTCTTGTTCATCCTAAAGTCCAGAAAATAGCCCCACAAAAAAATACCTTTACCTAGCCCTTTGCAGCCTTTAATCTGTTATTTGGTGAGTTTTATCAAGTTCCTGTCCACTAGATCTTTTGTTTTTAGTTGCTGAGTTTCCCCCATCCATTCTTGTGTGTTTGTGTTTGTTTTCGTCCACAGATTTCAGATCTGCATCCTCCACCAAATGTTGTGTATCTTTGTCATCCGGAGTCCGTTTTGGGTGTTTTTGTGCATTTTGGAAAGCCCACACCGTGTACTTTCCATCCATCCTTGTTAGATCTGATTCCCACTGTGTTTTCCAGCTAGAAAAATCAGATCAGTTCGTGTGTGTTTTCTCCCAAAGTTTTAGCTGCATGTTCTTGTTGTTTGAGCTCATCCATCGTAATTTTCGTGGATCCCCCAAAGTTTGTGTTCAGATCCAAATCCCTTGTTGAAGTTTGTCAAAAAAAAGCAAAAAAAAAAAAGAGATCTGCCCAAAGAAAGAAAGTGTGTGCAAGAAACAAAAGAGATAAATTTGGGACTGTTCTTCACTTATATCTTGAGAAATCGCTATTTGTATTGTGAGCTGAAACTTGTCAAGTGTGCAACATCTTCAATCCTTGCGTTCTAGCAAATCTGATTCCTTGGTATGAGTTGCATGTACCTCACTTATATCTCATTCAGCAACTAAGGGCATTAGAATCTTGTGTGGATGATTACTTGGTTCAAAAATATCTAGATTACAGATTAGTCATCTTTTGCTACATATATATCCCACCCAAGCCCCACCAAACAGCCCCGCATGTGCAACCCTAGACTTGTATTCGTTTGATTCATCACTCTTTGTATACCAACTACCGGCACCACGGTTGAGCATGATTTTGCTCTCACTTGGAAGTTACATGAGCTTCGGTTAGTAAGTGAGGTGAGCTTGAGTTGTGACCCACATATATGCTTCTAGTACAATAGGGATTTTGGAAAACTAACCATGGCAGGTGATGAAGACGAATATGATGTTGAAGGACATGGGCATCTCAATCAGCCTGTCACACGGTTTCACTTCAATGCATTACGTGATCATCTATGCCGAGAATTCAGAAACAGCCTTGATCCAATTGAATAGAAGCAAGAGAAGTTGTCAAGAGATTTGCAGCAACTTATGGGTAATGTTAATGAGCAGCTCACTCAAAACATGGCAGCCATGAGGGCTGATATTGTTGCTGATATTGTGTGAGAGCTTCGTCAAAACCGAGAAGAAGCAAGTGTCCATGGTGATGAACATAATGCAACAGATGGGGAAGGTGCTGCCTCCAATGCACAAGCTAGAAGAAACCGTGCTGCTACTCCCCATGCCATGAGACCTCCCGGTCCCGGACGTGGAAATGCTCATGCTAATGGATGTGGTCGTCATGAAGCTGCTGCTGGTCGTGGTCTTAGAGGAGGCCACCGGAGAGCAAATCTGCACCAACAAGGTAGTGAAGATGAGTTTGACGAAGATGAAGATGGCATGCACTAGAATGTTCGATTTCATTGTCGAAGAGACAATGGTCATGAACGGGAGGAAGAGGAGAGGTTTGGAAAGCTGAAATTTACCATGCCCAAGTTTGATGGTGGATCTGATCCAGAAAGTTATCTCACATGGGAATTGAAGGTTGACAAGATATTCCGCATGCACAACTACTCTGAAGAGAAGAAGTTAGCAATGGCCTCACTTGAGTTTGAAGACTATGCTCTAATATGGTGGGAGCAAGTTCAGATTCAGCGAGAAGAAGAAGGAGAACCTGCTGTTGCTACATGGGCAGAAATAAAAAGAGAGATGAGGGCAAGATTTGTCCCAAGGCATTATAGGCGAGATATCTTTGATAAGCTCCAGAATTTGAGGCAAGGAAAGTTATCTGTTGAGGAGTATCATAAGGAGATGGAGAAGGCAATGATAAGAGCCAACATACATGAAGATGAGGAGCAGTCCATGGCAAGGTTTCTCTATGGGCTGAATCCTAATGTCAAACGAGTGGTTGATCTGCAGCGATATCTTAATGTGGTAGAAATTGTACATCTTGCTTCTAAGGCTGAACGTCAATTGCAAGAAGACTCCAGACAAATCAGAACTACATCCTTCACAGCTAGAGCTACATCAAGTGGGAGTAAGTTTGTACCTCAATTCAATGTTGGTCGAGGCATCATGACTAGTTCTGGAGGTGGAAATCAGTCCCATGCACGTGCAGCCACGAGCAGGAATGAGGTATCAAATGCAAAAGAAAAGAGCAAATTTGCAGCCCCAAGTTCATCCTCCATTGGCTCCACTGGGAAAACTAGTGATATAGAGTGCTTTACATGTAAGGGACGTGGCCACATGAAGAAAGATTGTCCCAACAAGCGTACCATGCTGATCACAGAGAATGAAGAATTTAGAGTCTTGTAGTGAACCTGAGGAAGAAATTGAAAATGGTGAAAATTCAGATGGTGATGAGCATACCTATTGTGATTATGAGCAAGGTGCTTCTCTTGTTGTCACTAAAGTTTTGAGTGTGCAGATCAAAGAAGCTGAGAATGGACAACGACATAATCTGTTTCAAACTAGAGCCAAAGTGCAAGACAAGGTATGCAAATTAATTGTTGATGGTGGGAGTTGTCACAATCTTGCAAGTAAAGAAATGTGTGATAAGCTTGGGCTGAAGCTGCTGCAACACCCCCACCCATATCATATCCAATGGTTGAGTGAATGTGGAGAGATTAAGGTCACACACATGGTACAGGTGCAATTCAAGATTGGAGATTATAATGACATCGTTGAGTGTGATGTGGTGCCCATGAAGGTGTCTCACTTGCTGTTGGGCAGACCGTGGCAATATGTTCTTTCAGCACAACATTGTGGCAGAACCAATCAATACACCCTCAAGTGGAAAGGCAAAGACTTGGTGCAAAGGCCCAGGACTCCCCAACAAATTATGGCTGAGCACATGCAAAAAGTTTCTGAAGTAAAAGTAGTGAGTAAGAAAGAGGGAGAGAAAAAGAGTGAGAGAGAGATCCACAAATCTGTGAGTGAGCGCCACAAGCCAAATTTGAGAGAGAAAAATAAAAGAGAGGAAGAGAACTTAGTAATGTTAGCCACCAAATCAGAATTGAGAGATGTGAGGCTCAACCCAAATCAAGTGGTCGTTGTACTTGTGTACAAAGACGTTTTGCTTTCAGCTAACGACCTAACTTGTCTCCCTAGTGCTGTTTGTGATGGCTTGCAGGATTTCGAGCATGTTTTTCCGGAGGAAGTACCCGCTGGTCTACCTCCCTTGCGCGGCATAGAACATCAGATTGACCTCATTCCAGGAGCATCACTTCCAAATCGAGCTCCCTACCGCACCAATCCTGAAGAAACAAAGGAGATAGAAAGGCAGGTACAAGAACTTTTAAGGAAAGGTTATGTTCGTGAAAGTTTAAGTCCTTGTGCTGTACCTGTGATTTTGGTGCCTAAGAAAGATGCAACATGGCGAATGGTAATGGACTGTAGGCCCATCAATATTATAACCATTAGGTATCGTCATCCTATTCCTAGGTTACATGATATGCTTGATGAATTGAGTGGCTCTATAGTTTTCTCTAAAATTGATTTGAGAAGTGGATACCATCAGATTCGGATGAAAGAAGGAGATGAATGGAAAACTGCTTTCAAAACAAAACTTGGGTTGTATGAGTGGTTAGTCATGCCTTTTGGATTAACTAATGCACCAAGTACTTTCATGAGATTGATGAACCATGTTTTGAGAGCTTACATTGGCAAATTTGTTGTTGTGTACTTTGATGACATTCTAATCTATAGCAGATCCATTGAGGAGCATATTGAACATCTAAATCAAGTGATGAATGTGCTAAGGACAGAAAAACTATATGCTAACGTTGAGAAGTGCTCCTTTTGCACAAACAAGGTTGTTTTTCTTGGCTATGTTGTTTCAGGACAGGGAATTGAAGTGGATGAATCTAAGGTGGATGCAATCAAGAATTGGCCAACTCCAGTGAATGTAAGCCAAGTGAGAAGTTTTCATGGCCTTGCTGGTTTCTACAGGAGGTTTGTTAAAGATTTTAGTACAATTGCTGCACCTTTGAATGAATTGACAAAGAAAGGTATTCCTTTCAAATGGGGTGCACCACAAGAAGAAGCATTTCTTGAGCTTAAGAAACAATTAACTGAAGCACCTTTGCTGATTCTACCTGATTTCACTAAAACTTTTGAAATAGAATGTGATGCTAGTGGAATAGGTATTGGAGGTGTCTTAATGCAAGAAAGAAAACCAGTAGCATATTTTAGTGAGAAGCTGAGTGGTGCACAACTGAATTATTCTGTTTATGATAAAGAGTTGTATGCTTTGGTTAGAGTGCTTGAAACTTGGCAACATTACTTATGGCCTAAGGAATTTATTGTACATTCTGATCATGAGGCTTTGAAACATTTGAAAGGCCAAGCTAAACTGAATCGTAGGCATGCTAAGTGGGTTGAATTCATTGAAACTTTCCCATATGTTGTGAAGTACAAGAAAGGAAAGGAAAACATGGTTGCTGATGCTTTGTCCTGTAGGCATGTTCTTTTGACACAATTAGAAGTGAAGGTACCGGGACTTGAGAGCCTAAAAGAACTGTATTGCACTGATCATATATTTTCAGAACCATATGCAAAATGTAAAGATGGAAAAGGTTGGGATAAATACCATGTGCATGATGGGTTCCTTTTTAGGGCTAACAAACTGTGTGTTCTAGATTCCTCTGTTAGGCCCTTGTTGTTGCAGGAATCACATGCAGGAGGATTAATGGGACACTTTGGTCGTGAGAAGACATATGAGCTGTTGGCTGGTCATTTTTATTGGCCAAAGATGAGGAAGGACATTGAGAGATTTGTGCAGCGATGCATCACATGCCACAAAGCTAAGTCTAAACTGAACCCCCATGGTTTATATACTCCCCTACCAGTTCCAAATTCTCCTTGGGAAGATATTAGCATGGATTTTGTTTTAGGACTACCTAGGACTAAGAGGGGGAGGGATTCAGTTTTTGTTGTAGTTGATAGGTTCTCAAAAATGTCATACTTCATTCCGTGCCACAAGAACGATGATGCTTCACATGTTGCTGATTTGTTTTTCAGGGAAGTTGTTCGCTTGTATGGAATGCCGAGGAGCATTGTTTCAGATCGTGATGTGAAGTTCATGAGCTATTTTTGGAAAACATTATGGGCAAAGTTGGGAACCAAGCTGCTGTTTTCAACGACATGTCACCCACAAACTGATGGGCAAACAGAGGTGGTGAACCACACACTCTCAGCCTTGCCGCATACAATGATCAAGAAGAATTTGAAGGAGTGGGAAGAGTGTTTGCCACACGTGGAGTTTGCTTACAACAGAGCAGTTCACTCTACCACAAGCATGTGCCCATTTGAGGTGGTATATGGATTCAAACCACTTGCACCAATTGACTTGTTACCTCTTCCATTGCAAGAGAGATGTAACATGGAGGCTTCAAAGCGAGCTGCATATGTGAAGAAGATTTGTGAGAAGACCAGAGAAGAGATAGAAAGGAAATCCAAGTACTATGCAGCTAAGGCAAACAAAAACCGCAAGAAGGTGACTTTTGAGCCCGGAGATCTGGTTTGGATACATTTGCGCAAAGATCGTTTTCCTGAGAAGCGCAAATCCAAGCTAATGCCTCGTGGAGATGGACCATTCAAAGTCTTGGCAAAGATCAATGACAATGCATACAAGATCGAGCTTCCTGGAGACTATGCTGTGAGTCCAACATTCAATGTTGCTGATTTGTCTCCATGCTTTGATCAAGAGGGTCAAGAGTCGAGGACGACTCCTTTTGAAGAGGGGGAGGATGATGAGGACATCCCAGGTTCACCTCGTTTGTCATCTTCTCCTCATGATAAAACTCAGCTCTCAAATGAAGCTGCTACAAAGAAGACCTATTTGGGTCCCATGACAAGGAGCCTTGCCAAACATATAGAACAAGAGGTGAACACGCTCCTAGCTGATCATACTTCAACTATTCATGAGAACTTTATACTGCCTAAATCATCTGTGCTGATTTTACTCAGGTACAATGTTGAGGACAACTAACAACTTTCAGCACATGAAGAAACAAGTTCAGCTCATGAAGAAACAAGTTCTGAAGCCCATACAACAAGTTTGAAGAGAACAAGTTTCAACTCTGATGTAAACCATGGTTTGGCGACAAGGGCAACTAATTACACCTCAAGGAAGAATAGCAAGCCATCTCAACAATCTATTGTTCCATGCACAGTTCCAGAATTCGTCCCAGAACTTGCTGCATCATGCAACACAAATATATGAGGTTCCAGCACGTGTGAGAGTACAAATTGGACAGCATTTGAAGTCTACTTTCAGGAAAATCATTCGGTGCAACATTTGGAGTCCTGAGTCAAAGGATATGAGAGTTCCAATGCAAGCAGTCCAGAGCATTAATTGATGCGCGAGCCTCCATGTGTTTGCTCCCTTGACATGCTGGTTACCACGAATTTGAGCCTCTCTTTTGGACTGGTTTCACACCTAAGCTAGGAGGGCTGTTCCTAGTATAAATACCCCTTCCCTCACTTCAGCCACAACTCTTTGGCAATTTGATTTCAGCATAGGTTAGCTAAGTGCAACCAGAATCTTGTTTGAGAGTTCACTTCCTCCTTAGCTCTTGTAATCTTGCCTTGTGAGAGGGTAAACTCACTTTGTGATTCTACAACAGTAGCCGTTGAGGCGGCGACCAGTTCGTGCTTCCAACTTCGTGCGTGGTTGCATGGATTGGAATCATAAGAGTGTGGTTGGGCGAATACTTGTTGCTGGTTGTTGCATATGCAGTAGCTAGCTTCGGTCTCGTCAGGTTGCACTAGTTATCCTTTACCCGACAGCGTTGTTGGCTGGGATCGAGGGTTTCCTTCGTACCCTTCAGGTGGCGTTGATTCGTTTCGTCGAGCAGATCCTCCGTGAAGATCGGGCAACCCCGTATCACCTTCTATGCCTTTGCCATGCAATCGTGACCCTTGCTTGCATTTCCTCTTGATCCACCATTCTACTATTTCTATGTGTACTTGCATGCTTGGTGGAGATACTTGTTGCTATTGCTATGCTCTATGTGTGCCCTATGCTATTGTTGCTTATTGTGTTGGGAGAGTCATGTTGTTCAAGTGCTATTTACATAGGACTTCTTGCCAATACAATGATGATACTTTGTTCCTATCTTGTTTTCATGCTTGTGATATGTCATGTGCATTATGTATGCTCACTATTTGAACACATGACATGATTGGCATGATTACCTATAGTATGTTGCATCTTCGCACTACTAGCTTGCATGACTAGATTCATATGATCACTTGCTTTGTTGCATCACCCATGATTCATACTTGCTCATTTCATTGGGTTGATGACTTATATGTTCATGCCTCTCAAATGATTTATTTTGATCATTGTCAATTGTCTCCGTTAGTTGCATCTCTCATATCCACTTGTAGTGAGTGCAACCATGCTATGCTTATTGATCTTGGAGACTTGGACATCTTACTTGTGATGCATGCTTGTTTGAATGAGCTTAAGGTCTTTGGTTGTACTCGCATCATATGCTTCCATACCATGCCACATTCTCTTGTCCCTTCTTATGATAAGAATGATGATGACTCTTGTTGGGTATCTTACCACACGAATGATTGGTTTTGCATTCATGCTAACCTCATTTGTTTTTCCGAGTGTTTGTCATGTTCTTTCGTTTTGAAGGATTCACAAGGCGGTGCCGTCATGAGACATATTGGTCATGCGAAGGCGTACACGATGCGCGACACCAACATTTTTGAGAAACTCATAAAGGTGAACTCCTTCCCTTTGGGCCACCCTCACATATACATATCGAATGGGCCACACTTTCATTCATGTTTGCTCCTTGTTGTCTACATGATACATATATTAGATGGAGGACCGACATTGGAGATGGGCCCTATGGACCTTCAAGTTGAGGAGCGCTCGGAAGTAGCGAATGCACCACCGGACAACGACTCATGCCACGACATCGGGCAATGGTATGCCATGAAACTTTTGCCATATTGCACCGACACGTCCATATTTGTTGATGAGCATGCTAGTTGCACGCATCACACCCATGAAAAGTTTGCACCTTATGCATGGATTGACTTACATTATGATTGCCTTGTTGCATCTTGTATTCCCATGTCATTCATGATATATGAGCTTGTGCACTTTCTTAGCAAATCTGTTGTGATCTACCTTGATGGCATATTCATACATAATGATCACATTGTCCACCGTCAATTGCATGACATCATCATCATTTTGACCAAAACTTGCCATGTTCATGCTCTTGATAAACCATCACTTTATGACATCATTTTGCACAATGGTTGCATTAATCACATTCACAATACCTTTGTGTGCACACCAAATGAATTTGCTCCCATGCATGCTTTACATCTCATTCTATATCATTTTGTGAAGCATCATGTGCCTTGTCGGACGACCTCATGCTTAATTGATGGACACCTTCTGTGCGCTAACCATTGTATTTCCAAGTGTACCTTGTGTTTGCTCCTTTTGCATGTATACCCTCTCGGAGACACCGTGGAGCACTTGGATCACACCATGACATACACTACGTCCTACTACAAGTCCATCCACGACAACCGTTTCCATGGTGATAAGGTTTTTGATCCGAGGACGGATCTTTCCCAAGGGGGGGAGATGATGCGGAGCATCCTACGGTCATCCCCATGTACACTACATCAACTCTCCAAGCCCCAAGTGGAACTACGACGAGAGCTCGAGCACATGCCATTGGACACAAGGTGAACCCTCTCCTAAATGCTTCCCCCTTCCATTCATGCGAGACATGGTTGCTACCTTACGCAAAGACACTGCGTGTGCTTAGGAACCGAGGAGACAACCATGGAGGAGCTCGAGGCATAGGACAAGTCCATACGGAAGCGGAGCGTGAAGTGCCTCAAGTGGAGTCGCCGCGGAGCTACAGCGGCCAGACATCCGGCAGGAGCCCGGACATCCGGCACCACCAAACCAAGGAAGACTGCAGAAGAATAGACGCCAAGCGACTCTACAGCGGCCGGACATCCGGCCGACCCCCGAACATCCGGCGCCTGACAGGCCGGACATCCGGCATCGCCCCGGAAATCCGGCGCATGCTATCCAGAGAACAGAAGAAACGGCCTGCCCCCAGGCCGGACATCCGGCGCCTCCTATCGGGCTGGACATCCGGCGTCCAGCCCGGACATCCGGCACCTGCACGCAGCCACGACCCAAGTGCCTTGTATCCTCCCTCTCTCACCCCCACTTCGCCCTAGACTATAAATAGACCATCCCCCTCCTCTTGTTAGGTTTAGCATTGTGATAGCTCATTCATAGTTGAGCTTTGCTCCTACCTCCCCTTGTGGGACTCCTCTTGAGAGAGAGAGAGACACTCCATTGGAGTTCAAGACCTCCATTGGAGAAGATCCACCTAGTGGATTCAAGACCTCAATTCCTCTTAAGGATTGGGATGAACTAGCTACCTTTGCTACCTTCTTGTGTTGGATTTGGACCATTGTATCCCTTATGTGTATGTGGATCTAGCACATGTGTGATTGGATCTTGTCTATTTGAGTGATTCCTCTTGTTTTCCCTCGTGTTTCTCCTCGTGTTCTTCGTGTTCTTCACGGGATCCGCTCCAATCGTGAAAGATCGACACCTTTAGGGTTCCACCCTACATCACTACGCCTACTATTTTCTCACATGACATGATTGCCATGATTTCCTCTAGTGCGTTGCATCTTCGCTCCACTAGTTTGCACGACATGATTACTATCATTGCTTGCCTTGTTGCATCACCGATGATTCATACTTGCTCGTTTCACGCGGTTGATAGCATCCATTCACATGCTTTGCACATGATTCATATTGCTTCTTGTCATATATCTCCATATGTTGCCTCTCGCATGCTAGATGATTTGCCATGTATTGAGTGCAACAATGCTTTTAGTCTTGCTAATGAGATTGCCCCCATAGCTTTCTCCCATATACTCGGAGCCTTTGACATATTTCATGTGAAGCATGCTTGTCTTCCTTCTTTGCACCATATGCCTAGTGCCATGAATATATCCATTGTTGCATCATATTATTCATGCACTTTTGCTTCTAATGGTTATGTGCAAAAGAAGAGAACCATCATGATGGATGATGTGTTTATCTACCATGCACATACGTTCTTTGCTTTGTTTTGTGCATGTGTAGGATCGTTCGACCCCGTGTCAACTTCCACTTCACGTGAGTTGACCATTCGAGCTCTTGAGAGCGAGCCACCTTCGACCAATGCACTTCTACAACGCATTTGCTACAACTTTGGCATTGTGAAGGACGCACAAGAGCACACTTTTGAGGTGATATCCTTCTCTTTTGAGAACTCCCAAAGTATGAGCATGAATATTGTGGGTCATACTTCATGTGTTGCTTGCACCATGACACTTTGCACACATGCTAGCGATCTTGCTTCGACTTGTCATTACCACATTGCCATGCCTCATGATATGTATGCTTTGTGTGTTGCATCAAACATGATTACCCCATGCTATTCCCATGTGTTTCATTACAACAATGTCATTTCTTCACATATGCCATGTACCATTGATTGCTACACGCTTGACTTGATTGCCTCACACATGATGAACAATTGCTCTTTCTATTGTGTTGAGTGCCACACTATCTTCACTACACCATGTGCACATTATGCTTGGTTTGTCTTGCACTTGACCAATGTGTTTAGACACTTCATTTTATTTGGTGTTGTGAATGATTCTTATGCATACCATAGACCATTTGTTGAGCGCTTTGTGCATACTTGCTATGACCTTGAGGTAGATGCCTTTGATTGTCTTACATGACATGCCACTACCCTTTGTCACACAGTATGATATGCATGATAACGACACTTGTTCGGTGAATCACCACTTGAATGTTTGGTTTTGCACTAATGCTAACCACATTTGTTTTTCCAAGTGTTTGTTGTCATTGCTCCTTTTGAAGGAAATACAAGACGGTGCGACATTGGAGAGTGCCCATTTTGAGCTTCAAGATGATGAATTCTTGGTGATCGTCCACTTGTACATGGCAACGCCATCTCTTTCCCATGGTGATTTGGTTTTTGATCCGAGGACGGATCTTTCCCAAGGGGGAGGGGATGATGCGGAGCATCCTACGGACACCACCATGTCAAGAGTCCGTTTGGCAAGTAACACGTGCCACATCTACTTCAGATACATAAAGGTGAATCATCTCCTTTACACGTGTTCACTTGTGCCCTTCGAGGATGGTATACTACTTGACCGTCCTACCGTGTGCATGTATAGGTTTGAGGCCAATGATGATTGTGCCATGGAGGAGGTCATCCACAAGCGAGCGCCTACACCATCGAAGAAGGAAGCTTGGAAGCGGAGAAGGAACCGTCAAGAAGAAGGCGAGGTTCCACGTGCATCGACGAATGTCCACGAGAAGGCGACGAGCTGCGAAGCTTCTGGACACCCCGTGCGCACGGGCCCTTAGACCCCGTGCACATGGGACCCCGTGCCCACGGTACAAGCCCGTGTGCACGGGCTCAGTCGTCAGGTCACTGGATACCCCGTGCGCACGGGCTCCACTTACCCCGCGCACACGGGGCTGCCTGTGTGCAGCTGCGGGCTTTGCCCATGTAATACCCATTACACCCCTGCTTGCCCCTTCATTGCCTAGGACTATATATACTCCTCCTCCTCCTCCATTGAGCTTTAGCTAAGATTAGATCTAGACATTGGAGCTTAGCTCATGTATCTCCCCTTATGGGAATCCTCTTGAGAGAGGCACACTCCATTGGAGTTCAAGACCTCCATTGGGAGAAGACCCTTAGGGATATCATGACCCCCTTGTGGGAAGGATATATCTAGATCATCAAGACCTCATCTCCTCTTGGATTTGGGATGAACTTTACCATGTATCTTTCCCTTTGTTGTTCTTGTACCTTGTGGATCTTATGTGTTGCTAGTCTAGTGGATGTGTGATTGGACTTGTTCTTGAGTGTTTCTCTTGTGATTTTCCCTCGTATTCTTCGTGCCCTACGTGTTCCTCTTCGTAGCCACCTCCAATTTGTGAACATCGGGACAAATCGGGGCACTTTGGCCCGTGCCCTACAACATTCTTAGTATCATGAGCCACGTTGACACGAATTTGGAGTCTCCCCCCTTCGTTTTCTAGCCTGATTTTGTTTGATTTCGTCCCAATTTGAAAATCCCCACCAAAAAGAGTCATACCAATTTTTTTGTGATTTGTTGTTCCTTGTGAGTTTTTGTTGATTTTGATCCATGGATCTGATGTTTAGCAAGTAGATCCACCTCCTATTCCGTCCCCATAGCTCATTTTTTCTTTCCCCCCTTCGAATTTGGAGTTGAAATCCCGAAATTTCCGCCACCCCCGTGTCCACGGACCCCAGACCCCATGCGCACGGGCCCCCGTGAAGTTTCTGGACACCCCGTGTCCATGGCCTTGTACCGTGCACACGGGACCCCGTGTCCACGGGCCTTAGACCCCGTGCGCACGGCCCCCTTCAGGAACAGCAGCACCGCTTCACCGTTTTCTTCATATCTCCCACTTCCGAACTCCGATTTGGGCGTTCTTTGGCTCGTTGAAAAGCTAGCGACGTGCCCGAGCTGCTCATATTGGTTTTACCACCATTTGACTCTATCATATTTGTGCATTTTTGCATCTTTTGCATAGGCCCTCCGTCATAACTTCCGCACCACCACTATAGACTTCCGCAACCTAACCCATTTTGGTTTCCATTGCATTTGTGGTTGTTTGAGTTGTGATTTGAGTCTCCTAAGGTGTTTCGGCTACTTAGGGACGGTTACATCTTCATCACCACCGGTGACTTGTAACGTTACATCGACTACATCCACCACGACATTCCGCATCGACGGCGACCACCCATCCTTTGAGACCATCTTCAACCGGAAGCAAGGCCGGTTACCCCCGACTTCGTGAAAGGTTAAGTGTGACGAAGGTATCCATTCCGTCATAAACTTTTCCTTCCTTGCCATTACATCTTGATAGCCCCACCATCTTTGCGAATACCTTCATACCTATTGAGACTAGCTATCCGAGTATTGCCGGGCTTCGCGAAAACTTGTGCACCTTAGTGATACGATATCATATTGTTGCATCATTTGATATATCATATTGTGCAATTGCTTGCTCCCGTGCATATCTTGCGATACTTATCTCATGTTTTGAGGCTCATTAAGCATAGTGGAAAGGAAGAGAGAGAGAAAAAAAAGATCAAAAAGCTTATAAGCAAAAGAGTGTTGAGCATGAAAAGAGATACTTGTGCATGAGGATACATGGAATAGGAAACGTTTTGCTTGCATACATATAGGTTGGTGCCAAGTGGTGAATCGTGCCCAAACGTGCAATCAAGCTAGCGTCTCTCCTTGTGTTTGTGCTACACAAGCTTAGTCTTCGTTAGGCAATTTTGTATTGCTCATCCCTATAGTTGCACAAGCCCCATTATCCCACCGTGTGTGTTCTTTATTGCCCTCCTCTATATTTGTGATCACTTGCTTTGCATTTTGAGTCCTTTGGCTTGATTTCAACATTTACATATCTTGGACTTCAATTTGCATGAATTTGTGCCACTTGTCCTAACCAAGCCACTCGATAAGCTTTACTTTGTAGGTGTGAGTGACCAAGTCCGGTACCAATTCCACTATTATTTCATTTCACATTGAGTGAAACGGGATACATTCTCAACTTTGGGAAAAGGTAGCTTGGTATTGTTTATCTCATTTCCTACTCACCTTTGCTCGAGTCTTCTGATGGATAGGCGAAGCACATCATCTCCGGTCTACAACAACGACGACGAGTTCGGTGCCATGAAGAACTTCATCGACGCCAAGATGGACAAGTACATGGAGGAGTTCAACATCCTCATCAACACCGGCAAGCGGTCTTCCTCATCTTCGAGACGACGCTCAAGTGCAAAGACTCCCGAGTTACCATCTCCGGCAAGTACACAACGGCATCGACACCGACAAGACCAGGAAGAGCAACCTTCTGGACGCGAGTTGGCTACTCTGGCACCCCCATGCACACGGGCCTGCGACCCCCGTGCACACGGCCTCCTACACCCCCGTGCGCACGGGCCCTACAGTACATGGACATCGACCCCAAGGCTGCGGCTTCATCCACTACATTGGCATCTTCGCCAAGTGACTTCAAGGCATCTTCGCCTTCGGATGTACGGCATCTTCGCCTACTCCACGAGCTCAAGTCCGCGACTTCCACGAGCTACTACGACCTCGACACCGACCACGAGCTTCCGTTCTATGGAACTCAAGACCCCGAGGAGTATCTTGAGTGGGAGCACAAGATGGACGACTACCTCAAGCTACATCAAGTCCCCTCCGAAGATCAAGTGAAGTGTGTCGCAAGTACCTTCCACGACTACGCGTCGACATGGTGGCTTCACACACCTTCGAAGAGCTACAACACGAGTTGGCCCAAGCCGAAGAAAGTGATGCGGCGAGAATTTGTGCCTTCCGCCTACACGGAACATCTTCTTCACCAATTGGAGAATACCATACAAGGATCCAAGTCCCTCGACGAATACTTCAAGGAGATGAAGAAAGCCTTGCGACGAGCCGGTGTGGACGACCCCATTTGGATGAAGTTCCACTTCACGATGGGATTGAACAACGACATCGCCAAGACTCTCTTCACCAACAACTACGAGTCCCTCGACGACATGTACCTTGGTGCTCTCCAAGCGGAACGAGAACACATTAAGGCCAAATATACTCGACCACGACCACACTTCGCGATTACCACGCTCCAAGACGGCGAGCATGAGGCTAGTACCACCGAGATGTCCAAGCCCGACGAGCTCCAAGACGATGCTTCCAAGTTCGACTTCACCGCCATACCTCTTTGTGGCATTGACGATGCCGAGTCTACCACGACTCTTTTTGAAGACGGCACGGCGACGACTACGAGTACGGAGCAACTCAAGGATCAAGATTTGGAGGCGAGCGACAAGGTGGCGAGAAAGAATGATGCTTCCATCTTTGGAGGCGAGAGTCATGATGTGCCATCTTCGGCCTTCATCCACGGCGACGACGGTGATGAGTTGAGCGACTTATGCCACCATATTGAGAGTGAGAGTGACTTCACCACTAGCCCCATATATGATGAGATGACCCAATTCCCATGTGAGGAGAACCACCACCACCAATTGAGTTATTTGAGTGACTCCACCATATGTGACATTGAGTGCACCTGTTTTGAGGGAGTGAGTGAGCCACCACATAGAGAGAGTGAGTTAGTTGATAGGGCATGTGAGGCCATTTCGATTTCTAATGACTTAACCTCTACCGCTATTGTGTCTTCTCCTTTGGTGCTAGGTCCTATATATGAGGATGCGTCGATCCTTGACGACTTCGTCCTTCCTTTGGACAAGATGATGGCCATGGTGGACTATGATACACCCCCCACATGGTTCCATCACGATGATGATGACCACAAGTTGGTCCTTGCCACCTCACCTACACCACATGAGTGGAATGAGGAAGGTAACATAGGTGAAGGTGATGCTCTTGTCCCACTAGTCGACATTCTTGACATTGATTGCTTGCATGATGTAGATCCTCCTATTAACATGCTTGATGCTAGTGTGACTTCCTCATGCGATGATTTACCCATTTATGATAAGTATGATGATTGCCATGTGGAGTCTATTAGTAGTGATGCCATGTTACATAGGATATCTTGTGCTAATTCTCTTGGTCACATCATGTTTGCAACCCCTCTTGACTTGTCATATGCTATGAATGAGATCTCCCATATGTCATATTTGCAATCTCATCGTAGTGACTATGCATATTCCATTAAAATAAACCCAATTTGCACATCTGGCATAGATGACAAGCCCATGGTTATTGGCATTTGTTTTTCTTGTGATGATCTTGATATGCTCCCTTTGCATCATTTATCTCATATGCCATGCCATGACCACCTAGCTTTGAACATGCATTGTTTGCCACGTTGTCAATTTTCTCCATATTATGTGTTCGCTATTTCTCATGAGGCAACCCCCATAGTTTCCTCATACATGTAAGGAGATTTTGACCCATCCTATGAATTGCATGATTCCCATGATTGTGTGCACCATATGCATCCCATGAATGAAAATACTTTTGATGTGCCACACACTTGCTATAATTTGCATCCTAATCATGTTATACATAACAACTATTATTTCATGATGGATGACATATTTCTCTACCGTGCCTCAAATTTCTTTGAGCGATGCTTATCTTGTGCTAATTCTCACGTGCACATACACATCATGATGGATGATGTGTACATTTACCATGCACACACTTTGTTTCGTTTGTCCCCATTTTGTGTAGGTACACATGTTTCCTCGTTGACCTCGCAAGCGCAAGAGTTCATGAAACGAGCTCTAGAGAGCAATGATGATTTGGGATTCCGTGGATTGTCATTCCCACCGCTACCATCGCGCAATGACTTCGCGCATTTCTTCTACATGGCCCTCACATGGTTATGGGTTATTGTCCATTATATATCATTTGCCCATCTTGCCATGTTCACTTTGCATGATATGTTCATTCCTATGCCTTTGCCATGCATTTGTGACCCATGCTTTGCATCTCACATGACACTTGATTCTAGTATTTATATGTGTATTTGCATGCTTGGTGGAGATATTGCTTGTTATTGTTATGTTTGCTATGTACCCCATGCCTATGATGATACTTTGATCTTGCCTTGTTTTCGTGCTTCCGATATGTCATGCGCATTTGTTATGCCTATTATTTGCTCACATGACATGATTGCCATGATTTCCTCTAGTGTGTTGAATCTTCGCTCCACTAGTTTGCACGACTTGATTACTATGCTTGCTTGCCTTGTTGCATCACCGATGATTCATACTTGCTCGTTTCATGCAGTTGATGGCATCCATTTCCATGCTTTGCACATGATTGATATTGCTTCTTGTCATATGTCTCCATATGTTGACTCTCTCATGCTAGATTTTCCATGTATTGAGTGCAATAATGCTTTTAGTCTTGCTAATGAGATTGCCCCCATAGCTTTCTCCCATATATTTGGAGCTTTTACCATCTTTCATGTGAAGCATGCTTGTATTCCTTCTTTGCACCTTATGCATAGTGCCATGAATATCGCCATTGTTGCATCATATCATTCATGCACTTTTGCTACTAATGGTTATGTGCAAGAGAAGAGAACCATCATGATGGATGATGTGTTTATCTATCGTGCACATACGTTCTTTGCTTGGTTGTGTGCATGTGTAGGATCGTTCGACTCCGTGTCAACTTCCACTTCACGTGAGTTGACCATTCGAGCTCTTGAGAGCGAGCCACTTTCGACCGACGTGCTTCTACAACGCATTTGCTACCACTTCGGCATTGTGAAGGACGCACAAGAGCACACTTTTGAGGTGACATCCTTCTTGAGCATGGATATTGTGTATCATACTTCGTGTGTTGCTTGCACCATGACACATTGCTCACTTGCTAGCGATCTTGTTTTGACTTGACATTGCCACATTGCCATGTCTCATGATATATATGCCTTGTGTGTTGCATTGAACATGATTATCCCATGCTATTACCATGTGTTTGATTGCAACAATGTCATTTCTTCACATATGCCATGTCCCATTGCTTGCTACATGCTTGACTTGATTGCCTCGCACATGATGAACAATTGCTCTTTCCATTGTGTTGAGTGCCACACTGTCTTCACTACACCTTATGCACATTATGCTTGGATTGTCTTACACTTTGGCTTGCCTATTGCACATTTCATGCACTTGATGCCTCATGTGTTTGGACATATCATTTTCTTTGGTGTTGTGAATGATTCCTATGCCTACCATACACCTTTTATTGAGCACCTTGTGCATGCTTGCTATGGCATTGAGGTAGATGCTTGTTCGATTGTCACACATATTAGCATCTTTACCTCACATTTGTATGATTGTTTCCATGATGCCTTTGCATGTGCTCAATTGATATGCTTAATTGACATGCCACACTTCCTTGTCACACCTAATGCTACGCATGATGATGACACTTGTTGGGTGAATCACCACTTGAATGCTTGGTTTTGCACAAACGCTAACCACATTTGTTATTCCAAGTGTTTGTTTTCCTTGCTCCTTTTGAAGGAACCACAAGACGGTACGACATTGGAGAGTGCCCATTTCAAACTTCAAGATGATGAACGCTTGGTGATCATCCACTTTTACATGGCGACGCCATCTCTTTCCCATGGTGATTTGGTTTTTGATCCGAGGACGGATCTTTCCCAAGGGGGGGGGTGATGCGGAGCATCCTACGGACATCACCAAGTCAAGAGTCCGTTTGGCAAGTGACACGTGCCACATCTACGTCACATACATAAAGGTGAATCATCTCCTTTACACGTGTTCACTTGACCCCTTCAAGGATGGTATACTACTTGACAATCCTTCCGTGTGCATACATAGGTTCTATCAAAGCTTCACACGTAGCGAGGACAAGTCCATGCATAAGAGAACGACTACACCATCCAAGAAGGAAGCTTGGAAGCGGAGAAGGAACCATCAAGAAGTAGGCGAGGTTCCACGTGCATCAACGGATGTCCATGAGAAGGCGACGAGCTGCGAAGCTTCTGGACACCCCGTGCACACGGGCCCTTAGACCCCGTGCTCACGGGACCCCGTGCCCACGGTACAAGCCCGTGCACACGGGCTCAGTCGTCAGGTCACTGGATACCCCGTGCGCACGGGCTCCACTTACCTCGTGCACACGGGGCTGCCTGTGTGCAGCTGCGGGCTTTGCCCATGTAATACCCATTACGCCCCTGCTTACCCCTCCATTGACTAGGACTATATATACTCCTCCTCCTCCTCCATTGAGCTTTAGCTAAGATTAGATCTAGACATTGGAGCTTAGCTCATGTATCTCCCCTTGTGGGAATCCTCTTGAGAGAGGCACACTCCATTGGAGTTCAAGACCTCCATTGGAGAAGATCCTTAGGGATATCAAGACCCATCTCTCCTAGAGATTTGGATGAACTACCTTTGTATCTTTATTTCCCTTGTTGTTCTTGGATCTTGATGAACCTCTTGTATTGCTTGTGATTTGAGGAGTACTTGGTGTGGATCTTGTCCATTAGAGTGTTGTTCTTGTGTTTTCCCCTTGTGTTCTTGGTGTTCTTCCTCAAATCCACCTCCAATTCATGAGGCTATCCGAAAGAGGAGATTAATAATTCCACTATGAATATGGGTAGGCTGCTATATCTAGAAAGAGAAGATGAAAGGTTTTGGATTATTAGCGAAGGTACTTCTCTTATTACTCAGCTAGGCACTTACAAACCTATTTATTTACAAGTTCCACATGGGTCTGGTCAGGAAGACTCGGAATCATTCTCACGGCCACCCCACACGGGAGCGGCTTCTCCGCCAATCGATCATCACTTGCATACAAAAAAAGCCCCTTTTCCAATGGAACCCTGGGGAAATACAGTTGCTCAATTCATTCGATTTCGAAATAGCGTATAAAGTGATTCTTGCAATTTCACTGCAGGCATCGGGCCACCTAGGGTCGTGCCCTACATCACCTCCACCATGAGCTTCTTGCAAAAGTAGCAAACGAAGAGAAGACTCGGGAATACAAAGTTTGTTAGCTCGCATAAGATTTTCATTCTTCAAATAGTATCGCTCTCAAGTTTTGTGCGTTAGGCATTTGGCATAAGGAATCGCAAATGAAACATCATGCACATACAAGTCTTTAATGTGCTCAAATCCTATAACATTCAACTCAAGTTGAGTAACCAACATGCACTTGCGGGAAAGAGCGTCCGCCACAACATTTTCCTTACCTTTGAAGTACTTGATAACATAAGGAAAAGACTCAATGAACTCACTCCATTTGGCATGACGCTTATTCAATTTTGTTTGACCCTTAAGGTATTTAAGCGTTTCATGATCCGTATGGATGAAAAATTCATGACGGCGAAGATAGTGTTCCCACACATGCAAGACTCTCACTAAAGCATATAACTCTTTGTCATAAATGGGATAGTTAAGTTGTGCGCCGGAGAGTTTCTCGTTAAAGTATGCAATGGGTCGCTTCTCTTGCATTAACACGCCACCTATGCTGATAAGGGGTGGCCCGATCTTCTCAGTGAGCTGATGGTGTCGATGATGAACTTGTTGGATAACTTGTGAGATGCTCACGAAATCTCCGCCTGTTCCCCCGTTGCCAATGCGATGGATCTTCAACCCTATGGATATTCGCAACACCACACACTTGCGCACGTAGCCGCCGACCACGAAGCGGTTCTGCAATCTCCCAATTCCCAATGGAACGACATAAAGCACTTGACTTTCAGTAGCAAATACACCATATCGAAACGAATTTGGTGTAGGTAAATATTCCTGATCGATGCAAAGAGGAATATGAATACAGAGGAATGCTTAAAGCAATTCAGTCTGGTATGAGTTTAATCAAAACGTGGTCTCGTAATTGGTCCAATTCTGATTTCATTGTACTTGTCATGTGCAACAACATCACTAGTGGAAAACGATGGCAAAGGACTAGGGATGTCCTCATCATCCTCCCCCCCTTGAAGAGGCATCGACCCCGACGCGCCAAGGTCATCTCCATTATATGGCGTCAGATCAGCAACGTTGAATGTATTACTCATGCCAAACTCTTTAGTGGGAAGATCAATTTTGTATGCATTATCATTAATCCTTGCAAGCACTTTATATGGTCCATCACCTCTTGGCTTCAACTTGGACTTGCGTCGTTCTGGAAATCTATATTTGCGAAAGTGTACCCACACGATGTCGCCCGGCTGAAACAGCACCTCCTTTCTCTTCTTATTAACACGATCAGCTGTGTACTTGCCCTTCTTTTCAATTGCTTCTTTAGTCTTCTCGTGTATCTTCCTCACAAAATTTGCTCTCTTGGATGCCTCCATGTTCACTCTCTCTTGTATTGGAAGGGGTAGCAACTCAAGTGGTGTAATGGGTTTAAAACTATAGACCACCTCAAATGGACAGAACTGAGTTGTGGAATGTACCACCCTGTTATATGCAAACTCCACATGCGGCAAACACTCCTCCCACACACGCAGGTTCTTCTTTATCATGGATCGCAACAACGCCGAGAGTGTGCGATTTACCACCTCCGTTTGACCATCTGTTTGGGGATGACAAGTAGTAATGAATAATAACTTTGTCCCCAGCTTTCCCCAAAGTGTCTTCCAGAAGTAGCTCATAAACTTCACGTCACGATCAGAAACAATCGTCTTTGGTACTCCATGTAAGCGCATGATGTCCCTGAAAAACAGATTAGCAATGTGCGACGCATCGTCACTTTTGTGGCAGGCAATAAAATGTGCCATCTTAGAAAATCGGTCAACTACCACAAAAATTGTATCATGTCCTCTCCCGGTCCTAGGCAATCCTAACACAAAATCCATGCTTATGTCTTCCCATGGTGTAGTAGGAGCAGGGAGAGGAGTATACAAACTGTGAGGTTTCAGCTTGGACTTCGCCTTATTACAAGTAATGCAACGCTTCACCAATCTGTCCACATCACGCCTCATCTTAGGCCAATTAAAATGATCAGCGAGCATAAGCAAAGTCTTCTCACGTCCAAAGTGACCTATCAAACCGCCGGCATGTGATTCCTGCAATAATAGCAAACGCACGGACGATTCTGGAACACATAGTTTGTTAGCTCTAAACAAATAGCCATCATGTATGTGATACTTTTCCCAAGCTTTTACATCAGAACACAATTTGTATGGTGCTGAAAAATCAGGATCAGTAGCATATAAATCACGCAAACTCTCTAAACTAGGAACTTGAACATCCAATTGTGTCAACAACATGTTTTTTCTAGAAAGAGAATCAGCAACCACATTATCTTTACCCTTTTTATATTTAATGTATGGGAAAGATTCAATAAATTCAACCCATTTAGCATGACGTTCATTGAATTTGGATTGGCTTTTCAAATATTTCAGAGCCTCACGATCAGAATGTATGAGAAATTCCTTTGGCCACAAATAATGTTGCCAAACCTCAAGGACACGAACTAGAGCATACAATTCTTTATCATAAACAGGATAGTTCAATTGTGCACCATTCAGTTTTTCAGAAAAATATGCAATCGGTTTACCCTCTTGCATCAACACACCTCCAATACCAATTCCACTAGCATCACATTCAATCTCAAATTGCTTAGTGAAATCAGGAAGTACAAGCAAAGGTGCAGCAGTCAAACAACGTTTCAGCTCATCAAATGCATTATCTAGGGCTGTGCCCCACACAAACTCAACACCCTTTTTAGTAAGCTCGTTCAAAGGTGCAGCAATGGTACTGAAATCTTTCACAAAACGTCTATAGAAACCAGCAAGACCGAGAAAGCTTCGTACTTGACTAACATTCAGAGGAGTAGGCCAATTTTTAATAGCTTCAATTTTAGATTCGTCTACCTCAACTCCATGCTTTGAAACAACATATCCCAGAAATATGACCTTATCTTTGCAAAATGTGCACTTATCAAGATTACCATAAAGCTGAGCATCACGCAACACTTGCAAAACTTGTCGAATATGAGCACTATGTTCAGATTCATTGCGGCTGTAAATAAGTATATCATCAAAATATACAACCACAAATTTACCAATGAAATGCCTCAAAACATGGTTCATTAATCGCATGAAAGTACTAGGTGCATTAGTTAACCCAAAAGGCATGACTAACCACTCATATAGACCAAACTTTGTTCTATAGGTTGTCCTCCATTCATCCCCTTCTTTCATCCTACTTTGATGATAACCACTACGCAAATCAAGTTTCGAGAAAACAGCATCACCACTCAATTCATCTAACATATCTTCTAAACGTGGAATAGGATGACGATATCGAATAGTGATGTTATTTATACCTCTACAATCTACGCACATGTGCCATGTACCATCTTTCTTAGGAACTAAAATTACAGGAACAGCACAAGGACTTAAGCTCACGCGAATATAACCTTTGTCGAGAAGCTCTTGTACTTGTTTCTAAATTTCCTTTGTTTCCTCGGGGTTGGTGCGGTATGGTGCTCGAATGGGCAGCGATGCTCCTGGTATCAAATCAATTTGATGCTCTATACCTCGCAATGGTGGTAAACCAGCGGGTACCTCCTCTGGAAACACATCGCTAAATTCCTGCAACACATTAGAAACACCAATAGAGAGAGGGGTCATGTCGTTAGAAACCAAAATTTGACCCTTGCACATCAGCACAAGTGGTACAACAGTGGGATCCTCACGAAACTCTCTCAAATCAGATTTGGTGGCTAACACAACTAAGGAATTCACTCCCTCACTTTTATTTTTATCGCTCACATTTGGCTTGTGGCTCTCACTCACCGGAAGTGTAGTCTATCGCCGATCTAATCTCTCACTCTCTTTTTCAAGATTCACTTCAGTTTTTTGACGAGATTCATTTACAATTTGTTGTGGTGTCATAGGCCTCAAAGTAACCTCCTTGCCATGCCAATTCAAATGATATGTGTTGGCTCTCCCATTGTGATGAACATCTCTATCATACTGCCATGGGCGTCCCAACAACAAGTGACACACGGTCATAGGAACCACATCACACTCAATGGTGTCTTTGTATGATCCAATCTGAAATTCCACACGCACCATGTGGCTGATCTTCATCTCTCCACTATCACTTAGCCACTGAATAAAATATGGATTGGGGTGCGGTAAATATTTCAGTTTCATCTTTTCGCATAACTCCTTACTAGCCAAATTGTGACAACTACCACCATCAATTATAACCTTGCACGCCTTACCAGGACCAACAACAGCCTTTGTTTGAAACAAATTGCACCACTGTTCTGCAGGACTAGGAGTAACACTTAGCACTTTGGGCGAGCAAACAATTGTAGGATAGTGTGTAGCATAAGCATCTATTGAACCATCTTCATCTTCCTCCCAAATTTCAGAATCAGGGTCAGCATCATCACCGGTTTCATCCACAGAAGAAATACCTTGCCTCAAATTCCGCAATCTATCATAGAGAGAACGAATATAATTGCGTGGAACAAAGCGAGCACGCATCTCTTCCTTCATAGCTCTCCATGTAACAATGGGACGTTCACCATCTTCAATTCTGGACTGTACAATATTATCCCACCAAAGCAAAGCATAGTCATCAAATTCAGAAGATGCAAGTTTTATTTTTCTATCCTCGGTGTACTCATGCATGCGCCATAATTTTTCCACCTTCAGCTCCCAATTGAGGTACTCTTCAACATCAGTAGAACCAACAAACTTGGGGACGGTGAACTTTGGTTTGCCCAGCCCATCATCATCACGGTTGGCTGGTTGTGCAAAAGCATCATCATCAAATCGACGGCACGCACCAAGAGGAGCAAATCCACGGCCAACGGGCATGGCACCAGCATGGCCACCACCACGGCCTGCATTACCACGACCACCATCTTGGACAGCAACAACCGGCTCGTGTGGAGCTTGCCGGTCGCTATTAGATCAGTGGCACAGGGCACTGGTTGGTTTGAGCAAAACTCAAGTCGTTTGTTGTAATTGTGCACGACGAGCTGCAGCACCTTCAACATTAGCAGTATTAGCAGCTGCGACACCACCATTACCACCATGAACACAAGCTTCACCATCATCATCATCACGCTGCTGATTTTGTTGGCGATCAACGGACAGTTGCAACGCAGCCAAAGCTTGCTGCAAGGTAACTAGAGTCCCCTGAATTTCAGTAACTTGTCGTTGTGTTGCTGTGATGGTTTCAGTAGCATCCTTCAGGTCCAACTCCATGTTCTGCACATTCTCATTTATAGGATCGGTTGCACACTGAATTTGTCGCAGAAGATGATCACGAAGAGCTTCATATTCATTCCAATGCACCACGGATTTAGCATCCTTTTTCTGCTGTACATCAAAAGACTCTTTGGACATGATTAGGTGATTAGTACTCACAGAAAATATAGTGTATGTGGAAAACTCTCAACTCACTCAAAACTGAAAGAAACAAGGTATCTTACCATTCCAAAGTGAATTAGAAAAGCTTACCAACTTGTATGGGCAGAACGTGCACGGATGTGATGTAGCGAATACCGAGGGTGAAAACTATCACACAACAAACCAGGGTATATGGTGGAGCTTGGTTGGGATACCTAACAACACCAATTCACAAATCCTAGTGCTGATCGTATGACAAAAAGACCCACGAAAACACACACGGTGGAGATAAATGGGGCAAATGCAACTTTGAAATTGAGCTCAAAATTATGGTATGTCGAAGATGCTCGTGTTGCAAATGCACAGGAGAGATGCTAGCAAAACGCTTAAAGTATACGGGCACAATATTGCTCAATCTACTAGTGCAATGAACGTGGCAGAATTACTGAAACACGTGTCCAAAACAGTATCAAACTTTCACGTAGAGCTTTCTTTTTCTCTTTTTTTTCTTTCTCTTTTTCTTTTCTTTCTTTCTCATTTTTTTCT
Organism: Elymus sibiricus; assembly: GCA_039707655.1. Lineage (NCBI taxonomy): Eukaryota > Viridiplantae > Streptophyta > Magnoliopsida > Poales > Poaceae > Elymus > Elymus sibiricus. Next base: position 164,979,760 of record CM077664.1, read on the forward strand.
TTTTTTTCTTTTTAATCAACAGAAACCTGAGCAATTAGTAACCAATCTGAATTTGCCAAAACAAATGATGCACTCTCCAAATTCCTATCTGAGCAGCCCGTAGAGCAAAGGATATGCTAGTCTCAATAGGAAAGTGCTACGCAAAAGAAGAAAGGCTGACTATGGCTATCAAACGGAAACACAATCTGATTCGGATTGTTAATCTAAGCTAACTAAACTGACTCGAAGAAACAGACTTGACAGCAACCAAACGACTCTGACTTGTGAAAGAAAAATTCTGGACAATCTAGTATGACTCAGATCAGAAAAATAAGTTACGCAAATAAAAGACTACAATCAGCAACTAAAACTTGGAACCGATGCTATCTAGGCTATGGCAGCAAACTCTAAACCTAATCTTTTTGTATGGCTTTTTCTGTATAGGACTAAAACAAAATGAATCTAAGGAATTGATGGATGCTCACCGAGTAAACGCTGGAAATCTGATACCAAGATGATAAGGGGTGGCCCGATCTTCTCAGTGAGCTCATGGTGTCGATGATGAACTTGTTGGATAACTTGTGAGACGCTCACGAACTCTCCGGCTATTCCCCCTTTGCCAATGCGACGGATCTTCAGCCCTATGGATATTCACAACTCCACACACTTGCGCACGTAGCCGCCGACCACGAAGCGGTTCTGCAATCTCCCAATTCCCAATGGAACGATAGAAAGCACTTGACTTTCAGTAGCAAATACACCCTATCGAAATGAATTTGGTGTAGGTAAATATTCCTAATCGATGCAAAGAGGAATATGAATACAGAGGAATGCTTAAAGCAATTCAGTCTGGTATGATTTTAATCAAAACGTGGTCTTGTAATTGGTCCAATTCTGATTTCATTGGACTTGTCATGTGCAGCAACATCACTAGTGGAAAACGATGACAAAGGACTAGGGATGTCCTCATCATATGCCATTACCACTAGCGTCATAATGCACTTCAAATGTTTTCTCAAAGTTGGGTAATGCAAGTAATGGAGCATGTGTAAGCAAGTTCTTAAGCTCATGAAATGCGGCATCTTGGGATGGACCCCAAAAAATTGGTGCATTGTTCTTACTCAATGTGTGCAATGGTGATGCAATAGTGCTAAAATCCTTCACAAAGCGTCGATAAAATCCGGCTAAGCCAAGAAAACTACGCACTTGAAGCAAATTGGTTGGTTGTGGCCAAGTTTTAATAGCATCAATTTTAGCTTCATCAACTTGAACACCCTTAGAGGAGACTACAAAGCCCAACAAAACAAGCTTGTCAACACCAAAAATGCATTTCTCCATGTTAGCATAAAGTCGCTCATTTCTAAGAACTTGCAAAATGTCCCTAAGATGTATGACATGATCTTCAAGTGATTGGCTAACACAAGAATATCGTCAAAGTAAACCACAACACAAATGCCAATATATTTGCGAAGAACATAGTGCATCACACGCATAAAAGTACTAGGTGCTTGAGATAAGCCCATAGGCATGAATAACCATTCATACAAACCAAATTTGATTTTGAAAGCCGTTTTCCATTCATCACCTTCTTGCATGCGAATTTGATAGTATCCACTTTTAAGATCAATTTTAGAGAAAATGGTGGCTCCACTAAGTTCATCAAGCATGTCATCAAGGCGTGTAATGGGATGGCAGTATCTAATGGTGATAGCATTAATGGGACGGTAGTCGGAACACATGCGATAGCTGCCGTCTTTCTTAGGCACTAGAATAACCAGAACGGCACATGGACTTAAGCTTTCGCGTACATACCCATTCTCCATGAGATGATGCACTTGCCTTTGAATCTCTTTGGTCTCGTCGGGGTTGACGCGGTAAGGTGCCTTGTTCAGTAATGGTGCGCCGGGGATGAGGTCGATGCGGTGTTAGGTTCCGCTAAGTGGAGGAAGTCCGGGAGGTAGCTCATCGGGAAAAACGTCCGCGAATTCCTGCAAAAGATGAGACAACACCAAAGGTAGATGTTGTGAAGTATTAGTCCTCACCGCTTCATCTTTGCACACAAGCAAAAAGTGAAGAACACTCGATGGGCTATCACTCACATCCCTCATGTCTCTCTTGGTGGCTAAAAGCACTAAACCTTTCTTGTCACTCATCGTGGAGTCGCTCATTTTTGGCTTGTGGCGCTCACTCTCATTTTGGTGGTTCACTCTCTCACTAGTCTCTCCATGATGGGTTGAAGCTTGCTTGTCGGCGATGACTTGACATGGCGACATGGGTCGAAGCACAAATTCCTTGCCCTTCATCTTGAAGCTATAGTGATTGGTCTGTCCATTGTGGATTACGCCGTGGTCAAATTGCCAAGGTCTTCCAAGGAGGAGATGGCACACGGACATGGGAACCACATCACAGTCCAAGGTGTCTTCGTATGCGCCAATCTTGAAGGACACTTGAACGTTGTGCTCCACTTGAATGGTGTCGGAGTCGCTTAACCATTGGACCTTGTATGGGTGAGGGTGCTTCTTCTTGAGTAATTGTAGCTTGGAACATAGCTCTTCACTTGCCAAATTGTGGCAACTTCCGTCGTCGATGATGACCTTGATGGAACGTCCTTGAATACCCACTTTGGTATGGAAGATGTGGCAACGCTGGTCTTCATCATGTTGTTGTTGAAGTGTCAAGATTTTGGAGACAACAAGAGCGGGGCTCGAATCATTGTCACAAAAGACTTGATCGTCTTCATCTTCATTCACTTGTTGATGCATGGCCGCGTGCTCAAGGGCTTCCATTTCTTCTTCGCTCATGGAGTCGTAGGTGCCGTCATAATTGGCGATCATGGTGCGCCATGTGGTGCACTCGAATGACTTGTGGCCTTGGCCCTTGCAAGTGAAGCATTTGATATCGCTTGTCTTGGTGGCATCGATAGGAGGCGTCGATGACGAAGTTCTTGGCTTGGATCTACTTGAAGAAGGATGACTCAAAGATGTCGTAGGTTGCTTGGAGCTTGACTTGTCACCGGTACTGGGTGTAGCTCGAGTCGTTGTAGGAGTTGTCGTAGTCATTGAAGCTGGAGTGTATGAACCATAGGTCTTGGAAGAGTACTTGGAGTACTTGTAGTCCTCTTGCACTTGTCGCTCCACTTTGGTTGCTTGGTGCACTAGCTCGAGGAGGTTGGAGTACGGTTGGAAATCCGCAATTTTCTTGATTGGATGGTTGAGACCATTCAAGAAATGCGCCATAGTTTGTTCTTCATCTTCCTTGACATTGGCTCGTATCATGGCAATTTCCATCTCTTGGTAGTATTCTTCAACCGACTTGGTGCCTTGCTTGAGGAGTTGTAGTTCCTTGAAGAGGTCGCGGTTATAGTGTGTAGGCACAAAACGACCTCTCATGAAATCCTTCATTTGAGTCCAAGTGGTGATGGGTGGTTCGCCTTTCTCTTGGCGTCGTTCGATCACTTGCTCCCACCAAATGAGAACATAGTCTTGGAACTCAAGCAATGCCATGGCTACCTTCTCTTCCTCGTCATATTGGTGAAGATGAAATATCTTGTCCACCTTTAAGGCCCATGATAGGTAGTCTTTTGGATCAGTGCTTCTGGAGAACTTGGGCATGTGGAACTTGAGCTTGCCGTAGTGCTCCTCATTGCTTTGGCGATGGCGAGGACGCTCTTGCCGTGGAGGTGGGTCTTTTAGCTCTTGCTCCTCATGCTCTTCTTGATTGACTTGGCATCGAGGGCGAGGGATACGTGCACGTTTCCTTATCTCTTGGCGCTCCTCAAGTCGTGCGGCTTCATCTTGTCGCTCTCGTTGGAGGGCCTCTTCTTGTTCGCACACGCGGCGGTTGCGCTCGTCGACGGCGCGAGTTGCTTCCCGTAGGACACGTTGAGCGTCAAGTGCTTGCTCCTCATGACGTTGTAGTTCTTGTTGTACACCGTCGCCATCTTGGTTTTCTTGACGTTGGCTTTGTGGAACTTGGTCTTGGTCCATGGCGCCTTGTGCTTGACGTTGTTTTCGATCGCGCTCTTGAAGACGGTCTCGCAAACCATTGCCATGGAATGGGTTTCGTGAAGCTTTATGGTCTCCATGGTCTTGGTGACGATGTGATCGTGCTCGAGGAAGACTTGCATCCGAAGAGTGTCGGCTGGAGTGGCGTCTTCTTGATCTTGAAGTAGACGAAGTGGAAGAAGCGCGATTGACCATCATGGTACGGAACTCTTCCATTTGAGATGATAGCTTGTCGTCAAGGGTTTGTCGAAAGTCGGAGGCGAGTTGCTCAATGCGTTCGACTAAAGCTTCACTTTCTTGATGTAATGCTCATTGGACGCTGAAGTGGTGATTCTTGGTGACGTAGTCGTTCGGTGCGTCGTCTTGCTCATCGAAGAGGGGATTGGTAGAAGTGCTTGGCCGATCCATGATTCTCAAACAAGTGTTAGTGGAAGAAAGAAACGAACTAGACCAATGTACCTTATCCAATGTTGAAGATGGATCAATGATAACCCAATATGGTACTATGGAAATAGTGCAATTGGTACCGGATCGTGTCAAATCTCACACCTACACAAGTAAAGCTTTTGGAGTAGCTTGGTTAGGATTGTGGCCAAAATTTCTACAATTGTTAGTAAGATATCAATAATGCTGAGAAAGATTCACAAATTCGCAAGTGAGACAAGTAGACCAATAGCAATGAGTGGCACACAAAAACACACACACGGATAGATAAATGAGGTCGTGAAACCAAGGAATGAGCACAAAATGTGGAATCAATGGAAAACGCTCGTGTTGCACAACACTAGAGAGACGCTAGCACGATTGCTCAATAGGTGGATACGACACTTGTGCACAACCTATACGAGACAAAACGTATCGATGTTCTATCTCAAGTATGCTATATGTATGTATGATTCCCATTGAACTCAGTCACGATGATCCAAGATGATCAAATTTGATATGCAATGTGCGATGCTATGGCTATTGCTTACAATCTTGTTGCTCTTTTTCTCTTTGCTTAAACGCTTTTCTCTATTTTGATATTTTCCTTGGCCACTTATGCGAAATGCTCTTACGAAGATAGCAATGATCTATATGCGGGAACAATTGATGACACAAGAGATGATACGATGATATATGCATGCTATGATAGCTATGTGTCGTGCGTACGACCATCTATGGGACCGTCAAGGTCCCGTTGCAGTTCGACTGTGGGGATGCGCAAGCACAAAGAGCAGATGCAGCAATCAACACAAGGGATTTACCCAGGTTCGCGCAAGCGATACCCCTGCCTGGCGCACCAAAGATGTCGTGCGTACGACCATCTATGGGACCGTCAAGGCCCCTTTGCGGTTCGACTGTGGGGATGCGCAAGCACAAAGAGCAGATGCAGCAATCAACACAAGGGATTTACCCATGTTCGGGCCACCGCGAGCTGTAAAACACTACTCCTGCTTTGTTGTATTGGGTGTGTTTGAGCTCAAGTACAAGGAGCGCAACTTGCCGGCAAGAGTGCGGGAAATGCTGCTACGCATGTAGAATGAGCAAAGTGTCGACCCTTGTGAAGGTTGCCCTAGCCCTCCTTCTATAGATCAAGGGGTAACCACAGTGGCAAAACAGTCTTTACATGTTGATTAGATAGCCAACAGTGCTATCATACCTAACTCTGCCGAATTAGGACAACCGCAATAAATGCGCCGTTAGGTGTCATGTGGAGGAGGAGCCCCAGCAAGGTTGATGCACCGCTCGCCCGGCTACCTCCTATAATCAGGACACGCCTCCTGGACGGGTGTCATTAAAGCTAATTCTCCTTCCAGCGCGCTGACACGTGCCCCTACAAGTCTCACCAGACCACCTGCCCGCTCGACACCTCATCGATTAACGACTATCTACCCGATGAGGTGGAGTGAGGAACAGATAATAAGGACTTGCCAGCACGGAGCTCGCCGGGCCTTCAACTTGCCGGCGCATATCTGCTGGCAAGTGTTGCCTCCATCTTCAGTACTAGCTAAGTACTTCCCGATGGCGCGTCTTGATATCTTCTCCATGGTTTTGCAACCAAGTCTTGGGTCTTGATATTGGTAGTCTTCCGGCAAGCCCCGGCCATCGGGAAAGCTACCACTGTATGTGCATAAGTCAGCGTATAAAACGCCCATGTTTTATACACCGACACTATGTGGAACGTGTATCACTAAAGTGCACAAGTAGCGTTGCCCGACAATACTCAAATAGCTAGTCTCGTAGGAAACTGACACAAAAGATGGTCTCGGGGTTAACAAGGCAATGGCAAGGGAGAACAAGTTGTCAACGATGTTACCGTCCTTGCTCACGATTGTGGTGTCAAAACGATGAGGTGGTCATTGTGGATGTCGAGTCCGTGGCGAAGATGAGCGGTGGTGATGTCAGTGACGAACCGTCCCTAAGTAGCCAAAATATGTTAGGAAACGGAAACCACAAACTCAAATTCTCAAGTGCAAAAACTCGTGGTTGTTGCGGAAGTAGGTGGTGGAGATTAGTATGGGTTGGCGGAAGTATGTGGGGAAATCGAGGAAAAACTAGTCCAATTTGTGAAATGGTGGAGTGATGAAGGCTGACAGGGGCCGGATGTCCGGGCCTGTGGGCCGGATGTCCAGGCCTACGGGCCGGATGTCCGGGGACATGGGCCGGATGTCCGGGGGTGGCAGTCTGTGGATGAACTCGAAGAACAAGTGGTGGAAAAGAAAAATGCGGGGCAAATTCAAGGAATTTCGTCGATGGAATTGATGGAGATGGTGGGGAAAAGCAAGATCCACTCGAAACACAGCAAATCGATGGATCAAAATCAACAAAACATTATCAGACCAACAAATCACAAAAAAAATTGGTATGGTTATTTTTGTGGGGAATTTTTCAAAATTGGGCAAAAACAACAAAATTGGGGCCAGAAAGTGGAGGGGAAAGACTCCAAAGTGTGAATCAACGTGGCTCTGATCCAAGATGATGTAGGGTGGAACCCTATAGTGATGATCTTTTCACACTTGGAGGGGGAAAATGGCAAATTGAGAGAAGAACACAAGAACAAGCACTCAATCAACAAGATCCAATCACACATGCACTAGATCCACATACACATAAGAGAGATACAAGATCCAAAGTCAACACCAGAGGATACAAAGGTAGCTAGTTCATCTCAATCCTTGGAGGAGTTGAGGTCTTGAATCCTAGGAGGATCTTCCCTACAAAGGGGTCTTGAATCCACAAGGGGATCTTCTCACATGGAGGTCTTGATCTCCATGGGAGAGGTAGTGGATGAGCAAAGCTCTATCTCAATGATCTAAATCTTTGCTAACCCTAGAAGAGGGGAGGAAGAGGTCTATTTATAGTCTAGTACAAGTTGGGGACGAGTTGGATGGGTACATGGGCCGTTGGCCCATTTACTGTGCGCAAACAGGGGCCGGATGTCCGGCGGCTCGGGGTGGTGCCGGATGTCTGGGGCATGGGACCGGATGTTCGGCGTTGCCTTCAGCCAGGTTCTGTGGACTCAGGCCGGAAATCCGGGCCGGGAGCCGGATGTCCGGGCCGATCGGGCCGGATGTCTGGGGCTGGGCCGGATGTCCGGGCAATGGGACTTGCAGCCGCTGGTTTGCTGCTGTCGCCGTGGCCTTCAGGGGCAGGATGTCCGGGCCAGAGGCCGGTTGTCCGGCTGCTGTGGTCTTGCAGCGGTTTCTCTCGTCGTGCTCCTTCATCCATGTACTTGGGGTCTTGTCCAATGTTCTGGGCTTCTCCAAGAGGGTCCTCTTGGTACGTAAGCACACATAGCATTCCGGAAAGAGGTAGTAGCCATGTCTCACGTGGATCATATGGAATGTCATTCAGGAGAGATGTCAGCTTGGTCTCGATAGCTCTTGCACGTGCTTGTGTCATCGGTCCTCTTGGTGCTTGGGGAGAGGGAGGTGGGTCCATGGGGATGACCGTAGGATAGGAAGTGGCATATATAGACCATGGGATTGAGCTTTGGAATAAGCTTTGCGGCATGTAGAGCACCGGTTGGTGTAGCGTGAAACGTCGCGAAACATCTTTGGTGAAAACTAGTTCTTGAAGAGCGTAGCGAATGTCTTGTCGCGTCCAAAATGTCCCATGAGTCCTCCACCATGAGCTTCTTGCAAAAGTAACAAACGAAGAGAAGTCTCAGGAATACAAAGTTTGTAAGCTCGCATAAGATAATCATTCTTCAAATAATATCACTCCCAAGTTTTGTGCGTTAGGCATTTGGCCTAAGGAATTGCAAATGAAACATCATGTGCATACAAGTTTTTAATGTGCTTAAATCCTATAACTTTCAACTCTAGTTGAGTAACCAACATGCACATGCGGGAAAGAGCGCCCGCCATAACATTTTCCTTACCTTTGATGTACTTGATAACATAAGGAAAAGACTCAATGAACTCACTCCATTTGGCATGACGCTTATTCAATTTTGTTTGACCCTTAAGGTATTTAAGCGTTTCATGATCCGTATGGATTACAAATTCACGAGGGCGAAAATAGTGTTCCCACACATGCAAGACTCTCACTAAAGCATATAACTCTTTGTCATAAATGGGATAGTTAAGTTGTGCGCCTAAGAGTTTCTCGCTAAAGTATGCAATGGGTCGCTTCTCTTGCATTAACACGCCACCTATGCCATTACCACTAGTGTCATAATGCACTTCAAATGTATTCTCAAAGTTTGGTAATGCAAGTAATGGAGCATGTGTAAGCAAGTTCTTAAGCTCATGAAATGCGGCATCTTGGGATGGACCCCAAAGAAATGGTGCATTCTTCTTACTCAATGCGGGCAATGGTGATGCAATAGTGCTAAAATCCTTCACAAATCGTCGATAAAATCCGGCTAAGCCAAGAAAACTACGCACTTGAAGCAAATTGGTTGGTTGTGGCCAAGTTTTAATATCATCAATTTTAGCTTCATCAACTTGAACACCCTTAGAGGAGACTACAAAGCCCAAGAAAACAAGCTTGTCAACACCAAAAATACATTTCTCCATGTTAGCATGAAGTCGCTCGTTTCTAAGAACTTGCAAAACGTCCCTAAGATGTATGACATGATCTTCAAGCGATTGGCTAAACACAAGAATAACGTCAAAGTAAACCTCAACACAAATGCCAATATATTTACGAAGAACATAGTGCATCACATGCATAAAAGTACTAGGTGCTTGATATAAACCCATAGGCATGACTAACCATTCATATAATCCAAATTTGGTTTTGAAAGCCGTTTTCCATTCATCACCTTCTTGCATGCGAATTTGATAGTATCCACTTTTAAGATCAATTTTAGAGAAAATGGTGGCTCCAATAAGTTCATCAAGCATGTCATCAAGGCATGGAATGGGATGGCGGTATTTAACAGTGATAGCATTAATGGGATGGCAATCGGAACACATGCGATAGCTGCCGTCTTTCTTAGGCACTATAATAACCAGAAAGGCACATGGACTTAAGCTTTCGCGTACATACCCATTCTCCATGAGATGTTGCACTTGCCTTTGAATCTCTTTGGTCTCGTCGAGGATGACACGGTAAGGTTCCCTGTTCGGTAATGGTGCGCCGGGGATGAGGTCGATGCGGTGTTCGAATCCGCGAAGTGGAGGAAGTTCGGGAGGTAGCTCATCGGGAAAAACATTCGTGAATTCCTGCAAAAGATGAGACAACACCAAAGGTATATGTTGTGAAGTATTAGTCCTGACTACTTCATCTTTGCACACAAGCACAAAGTGAAGAACGCTCGATGGGCTCTCACTCACATCCCTCATGTCTCTCTTGGTGGCTAAAAGCACTAAACCTTTCTTGTCACTCATCGTGGAGTCGCTCATTTTTGGCTTGTGGCGCTCACTCTCATTTTGGTGGTTCACTCGCTCACTAGTCTCTCCACGATGGGTTGAAGCTTGCTTGTCGGCGATGACTTGACTTGGCGACATGGGTCGAAGCACGAATTCCTTGCCCTTCATCTTGAAGCTATAGTGATTGGTCCGTACATTGTGGATTACGCCGCGGTCGAATTGCCAAGGTCTTCCAAGGAGGAGATGGCACACGGACATGGGAACCACATCACACTCCAAGGTGTCTTCGTATGCGCCAATCTTGAAGGACACTTGAACGGTGTGCTCCACTTGAATGGTGTCGGAGTCGCTTAACCATTAGACCTTGTATGGGCGAGGGTGCTTCTTCTTGAGCAATTGAAGCTTGGAACATAGCTCTTCACTTGCCAAATTGTGGCAACTTCCGCCGTCGATGATGACCTTGACGGAACGTCCTTGTATACCCGCTTTGGTATGGAAAATTTGGCAACGTTGGTCTTCGTCATGTTGTTGTTGAAGTGTCAAGATTTTGGAGACAGCAAGAGCAGGGCTCGAATCATTGTCACAAAGACTTGATTGTCTTCATCTTCATTCACTTGTTGATGCATGGCCACGTGCTCAAGGGCTTCCATTTCTTATTCGCTCATGGAGTCGTAGGTGCCGTCATCATTGGCGATCATGGTGTGCCATGTGGGGCACTCGAATGACTTGTGGCCTCGGCCCTTGCAAGTGAAGCATTTGATATCGCTTGTCTTGGTGGCATCCGTAGGAGGCGTCGATGATGAATTTCTTGGCTTGGATGTACTTGAAGAAGGACGACTCGAAGATGTCGTAGGTTGCTTGGAGCTTGACTTGTCACCGGTACTTGGTGTAGCTCGAGTCATTGTAGGAGTTGTCGTAGTCGTTGAAACTGGAGTGTATGAACCATAGGTCTTGGAAGAGTACTTGGAGTACTTGTAGTCCTCTTGCACTTGTCGCTCCGCTTTGGTTTCTTGGTGCACTAGTTCGAGGAGGTTGGAGTACGGTTCGAAATCCACAATTTCCTTGATTGGATGGTTGACACCATTCAAGAAACGTGCCATAGTTTGTTCATCATCTTCCTTGACATTGGCTCGTATCATGGCAATTTCCATCTCTTGGTAGTATTCTTCAACCGACTTGGTGCCTTGCTTGAGGAGTTGTAGTTTCTTGAAGAGGTCGTGGTTATAGTGTGTAGGCACAAAACGAGCTCTCATGACATCCTGCATTTGAGACCGGTGATGGGTGGTTCGCCTTTCTCTTGGCGCCATTCGATCACTTGCTCCCACCAAATGAGAACATAGTCTTGGAACTCAAGCGATGCCATGGTTACCTTCTCTTCGTCGTCATATTGGTGAAGATGGAATATCTTTTCCACCTTTAAGGCCCATGAGAGGTAGTCTTCGGGATCGGTACTTCCGGAGAACTTGGGAATGTGGAACTTGAGTTTGCCGTAGCGCTCCTCATTACGTTGGCGATGGCGAGGACGCTCTTGCCGTGGAGGTGGGTCTTGTAGCTCTTGCTCCTCGTGCTCTTCTTGATTGATTTGGCGTCAAGGCCGAGGGATACGTGCATGGTTCCTTATCTCTTGGTGCTCCTCAAGTCGTGCGGCTTCGTCTTGTCGCTCTCGTTGGAGGGCCTCTTCTTGTTCTCGCACGCGGCGGTTGCGCACGTCGACGGCATGAGTTGCTTCCTGTAGGGCTCCCGACAGCCGGATCATTCCGAGCCGACACCCGGATCGTCCGGGCACCCCGCAGCCCATGTGTTTGTGTGTGGCCCGAGGCCCATGTATCTAATTCGTGCCCTAGACTATAAATACCCCTCCTCCTCTATGTTTTAGGGTTAGCAAAGTGTTGGCTCTTGAGATTGGAGCTTTGCTCATCCATACCTCTCCCATGGAGATCAAGACCTCCATGACACTCATGTGAGAAGATCCACTCCGGATATCAAGACCTCGACTCCTCTCCGGATCGGGATGAACTAGTTACCGTGTATCCTTCCGTGTTGACTTTGTATCGTGATTCATCATATGTGTATGTGGATCTAGTGTATGTGTGACTTGTGATTGTGGCAATTGAGTGATTTGTGTTCTCGTGTTCTTCGTGTTCTTGCCTTTCCCACCTCCAATTGTGAAAAGATCGACGAACTAGGGTTCCACCCTACATCAGGTCTTGTCTTGCGGCCCACAGTCAAGCCCCAGGTCCGTAGGCCTGTGGTACCCCGGTTCCTGTTAGGCCGACACTAGCATTTTTGGAAATTGGAATCCGTTCTTTTTCCAAACTTGTCGTGACTCCGAGTGGCAAGTCCTCGGATGCCTCTAGCACCACAAGCACCAGTACCTCACCAAAGGTACACCAATCAACAGTACCCTCACCTTAGCTATGCCTAATCAAATGAGTTGAATTATCAGCTCAGTAATATCTCCTCGGAGAGGTAGGCATGATTCTTGTGTCCACCTTGGAAATCTCGAGGACGAGATTTTCTTAAGGGGGGTAGGTTTGTAGCACCCCAAAAAATCAGAGCTTTTTGATTTTTGTGTTGTTACTGACTTTGGAATCTCTTCCAAACTTTTTCTTATGAACTTTTTAATTAAAGTTCACCTCACCCTAGCTATACCTGGATCACATCACAGCCAAGACCTGTCGGACCAATGGATTACGGGGTACCCAAGGCCCGCTAACCGTGGGGCTGACGATGGTGCCCGGGAAGAGGCGGGACTACTGTCCGTGGTGGCCTTTCTCCCGGGAGGACGCGGCTGATGAAACGGCCCGGGAAACGCTACCAGGGAGTACTATCAAAAGATCTCTTTCTCTCTCTCTCTGGGCAGAAGGACTCGGGGGGGTCCGAAAGAGATGTCATGATAAGAGTAGCCAAGGTGACCCATGCCAGAAGACAAGACAAAACGCTGAGAGGACAAGGTTTGACTTGGGGAAGGATGTCCGCATCCCCGTGTCAAACAGATCATCTACAGTGTTACTAGAGGACCTGCGTGAGCATGCTACAGGAGCTCCATGTAACACCATACCCGGAATGGTCAAAAGGGACGCCCTCTTTTGACCAACAGAAGGAGAAGGGACACTACTCTTCGCCCGCTAGCTTTCTCCCCCTCTCGCCTGCTTTCTCCGTACCAGCGGGGCCCGGCGGTTGGCGATCGCTGGGGAAGAAGGAGAGGTGTGGACAGTATAAATAGAAGCAAGCTAGGACCAGAGGAAAGGTCGGATTCATTCGCAACACAAGTCACACATTGTAGCCAACTATCATATGAAATAAGAAGCAATGCAGGTGTAGGGTATTACACCAACACGGTGGCCTGAACCTGGCTATTTCCTGTGTGTTCTTCCTTCTCTTCTTCCTCCTTCCCAGCAAACCATGACCTAGGAAGCTTAGACGTGTTCAGTCCCTGGCCGAACTCTCAAAGTGTTGTAGCTAACAACACAATGTACGGTTCTTAGACACCGACATTTGGCGCGCCAGGTAGGGGACTAAGGCATCTTGCACTTCCCTAGGCACCGTTCTCGTTGGCCGATCTCCTCAAGGCCTCGGGCATGGTCTGGTCATGGCATTGAGGCTGTCCAGGGCGTCTGTCGCCCCGGCGAACAGCCGGGATGCATGCTCTTTGGCACGGCGCCAGCTCCAGGAAGCCGCTGACGCCGCCCAGCAAGTGCCCCCGCCTCCTCCTCCTCCTCCTTCCCCAGAGCAGGGAGACCAGCACCCTCTGCAGGACCAAGAGGTGGATGTGGCGCAGGGGGGAGGCGGCACGATCGATGGCCATGTTGGTCCGGCCAGTGAGGGCGAGATCACCACGGGAATCAGCTGTATACTCCAGGCTCCCGAACATGATGACTTGGTTCGGGGCGAAGCTTTCGACACATCTGAGATAGCCGGTCAAGTTGGCGTGCAGCACAATGCTGCTGTAGGATCGAAAGTATGTCTAGAGGGGGGTTGATTAGACTACTTGACCAAATAAAACTTAACCTTTTCCCAGATTTTAGTTGTAGGCAGATTTTAGCAATAGTACATGTCAAGCATCACCCTACACATGCAATTCTAAGAGTATAGCAGCGGAAAGTAAGCAATTGCATATGTATGTAGAGAGGGGATAGGAGATTTCAAACGCAATGAAGACACGGCGGTTTTTGGCGTGGTTTCGATAGGTGGTGCTATCGTACGTCCACGTTGATGGAGGCTTCAACCCACAAAGGGTAACGGCTGCGCGAGTCCACGGAGGGCTCCACCCATGAAGGGTCCACGAAGAAGCAACCTTGCCTATTCCACCATGGCTTACGTCCACGAAGGACTAGCCTCACTCGGGGTAGATCTTCACGAAGTAGGCGATCTCCTTGCCCTTACAAACTTCTTGGTTCAACTCCACATCTGGTTGGAGGCTCCCAAGCGACACCTAACCAATCTAGGAGACACCACTCTCCAAAAGGTAATAGACGGTGTGTTGTTGATGAACTCCTTGCTCTTGTGCTTCAAATGATAGTCTTCCCAGCACTCAATCACTCCTCACAGATTTGGCTATGGTGGAAGAAGGATTTGAGTGGAAAGCAACTTGGGAAAGGCTAGAGATCAAGATTCAAATGGTAGGAATGGAATATCTTGATCTCAACACATGAGTAGGTGGTTCTCTCTCAGAAAATGTATGGTGGAAGTGTAGGCACGTTCTGATGGCTCTCCTTACTGAGAAGGATGGGGTGGAGGGGTATATATAGCCTCCACACAAAATCCAACCATTACACACTTTTGACCCAACTCGGTGGCACCGAAACAATCATCGCGGTAGCACCGAACTGTGTAAAAGATATGAACTTTAGGAATCTCGGTGGGACCGATACGAACAACTCGGATGGACCGAAGTGCAATGGCTTAGGGCAATCCTCATCTCGGTGGCACCGATTGCATCAACTCAGTAGGACCGAAGCGAAGCAATAAGGCAACAGAGACTTGGCAAGCCATCTCGGTGAGACCGATTTGCAAACTCGGTGAGACCGAAGTAAATGCAAACGATTACAGAGAGTTGGCAAGTCCATCTCGGTGGGACCGAGATCCATTTCGGTGGATCCGATTTGTTAGGGTTTGGCAGTGGCTAAGTCTTGGATGAACTCGGTGGGGCCGGATTGGAATTTCGGTGGGGCCGAGTTGGACTTTAGGTTTAGGACATATTTGGGTAGAGATAGTGGTTGAGGGTTTAGGAATACTGTCACTAGGCACTTGAGCAAAAAGACCATTAAGCAACACCTCATCCCCTTTTAATAGTGTTGGCTTTCCTATGGACTCAATGTGATCTTGGATCACTAAACCAAAAATGTAGAGTCTTGATCTTTGCCAATTCTTGTCCTTAGCATTTTGAGGGGTCCACATCTCTAGTCCATGCCATGCCAATCATTGAACATCCTGAAATCTTAATATTGAATGGATATTAGTTCAATGAGATATATGTTGTTATGAATTACCAAAACCACCAAGGGAGCAAATGTGCTTTCAATCTCCCCCTTTTTGGTTATTGATGACAACATATAGATCAAAGCTTCGACAGATGATTAAGTAAATGAAATACATCATCGCTTTGAGAAGTATGTGATAAGCAAGAGCTCCCCCTAAATTTGTGCATTATTAAAAATTTGCGTTTGAATGCAAATGCACAATCGATTAGGCTCATGGGTTACTCTTCCATGTCACATACATCTTGGTGGAGCGCGCAAAATGATAAGATTGAAATAATAGGCACGGATCACCAACATAAGTAATTGATCATACAAGATAATAGTAGAGATAAACATGGAATATCACAATAGGCATAATATGATCAATCGACATCGTATCTCACTAGTAAAAATGACAAAATATTGTAGCAACACACACATAACAAAGTATCAACGAACAAGCAATCAAGTAGCAAAGGAAACTCTCGAAGCAAAACAAAAGCAAGAAACTCTCTCTCTCGAAGCCTATGATCTATACAAATCCTCCCCCTTTGGCAAAAAGTACCAAAAAGTTCGAATCGTATAGCACTAGTCGGCTCTCTAGGCACGGTCCTCCGAAGGCGATCTCCCGCTGGCGGCTTCGGTGTGCGTAGACGGCGTTGAGATGAGAGCGTCCGCGAATGCTTCTGCTGACGACTGCTGGACTGGTGGAGTGAAGACCTGCTGTGGCACTATGGCTATGGCGGCTGGTGCAGATACTGTGGTCCGTGGATCCACAACTGGTATCGCAGCTGACCTGGCAGCCCTAGGCACTGACTGAAACTGCTCTGTAGTCGGTCTCTCATCTTCACTGTCATCTGATTTGGCAAGCTTGACAGCATCGACATCCCCTTGCAGTTGTTCCACTGAAGTCTGAATCTCAGTCACTTTGACATCCAAGCCATGAAACTTTGTCTCAATAATCCGCTCAAAACTAGCCTGGGTCTGGGTGAGGTTGGCCAGACTTCGCTCAATCCTCAGAGTGGCTTCAAGCAGATATTGCATTTGGTCTTTTGGTGTCTTGAGATTCGCGATTGGAGCATTGGGAGCTGCTGCTTCTTGAGCTGCTTTAGCTTCTTGTGCTTTGCGGATTTCCTCTTGTGCTTGAGCAGAAGTGGGATGCGAAGGATCCATCACTATGACATTGTCCTCAAAGTCTGAACGGAGTGGCAAATGCTCTCGATCAAGAAGATATGTGCTGGTTCCAACCTTGCAATTGATCAACAACTGAATATGTGGAGCATAACCACACGATCTCTTCTGATCTGCTGCTGTCATTTTGATAGTCTCAACTATCAGGCTCATCACCTTGAATTTTTGAGGTGTATCGAATAAATGCAGCAAGTTGATGGAGTGGCCACGAATCATCTTATCATCTCCTGACTTGGGTAACAAGGTGTACCGCAAGATTGTGTTTGAGGTGGCCAGACCTGGTAGCAAATGCTTCACTGATCCAAGCTTGTGTGTTTCAAGATCCTCCTGGGGAATAGCAGTGTACATGTTCTTCATAGAATTGTGATCAAACTTGAGCTTGGCATAAACATCATAATCATCATCCTCTTCCTTGGGTACACCAAGAAGATTTGCCCATTCAGAAATGGTTGATGGATATCTGATTCCTTCAGTCATCCACACTATGCGACCATCTGGATAGAAATGTGTTGTGGAGTAAAATTGCATAATCATCTCATCGTTCCACTTAGTCAACTTCTTTCCAACGAGCTCATCAACACCTGCAATTTTGAAACTCTCATGGACATGGGGGAAATAGTCCTCGTTCTCATCGATGTATTCCCAATCCACCCACCTCATGTCACTGACTATGGGCTTCTTATCAAGCAACACTGTCTCATAGAAATCATGTTGCTCACGGGTGTGAAAGCGGTAATCACAAGCAGTCCTCCTCCTCACAGCATAGGGATCTATCAATCTCCATTGACGCAGTCCTTTGTCCTTTCTCAACATCATGTTCTCAGCTACTGGGTGTGCGTTGTCATGTTCTGGTATCTTGGGCTTCAATTTTCTGAGCACTAGAGGCTCTTCATCAACAGTTGATTCAGGCACTGGGGCCTTGTTCTTCTCTGCAGCAGATATGTTTCTGGTTGATCTCTTGGGTGCTGGTGCCTTAGGCTTAGACTTGGGAGGTGCAGCAGTCTTGATAGCATCAGACATGAGCTTTTGTGCTTTTGCAGGGGGTGCATTAGCTGGCTCTTCCTCCTCTTCTTCTTCTTCTTCAACCATCATAGTAGGTCTGCCAATCACACGGGCAAAAGATTTCCTTACTCTTTTCTTCTTGGCACCTGCAGCTGCCTCACTAGGTTCTTGCAGAGTCTTCTGAGGCACTTTCCTCACTGTTGTTCTTTCCTTGACAGAAGTAGGCTTTGTGCTATACTCCTTAGCTAGCACTACTCTCTTCTTCTTTTGTGTAGTTTCACTTGCAACAAAGTCCTCATCCTCACTATCTGAGGTTTTCTTCTTCCGTGTTCTTGTTGCTGCTTTAGGTAGATCTGGTGAGCTTCTCTCTCCCTCATAGTAACTTTCATTGTGGCTTGATCCTTCACTTTGCTCTTCATGTTGCTCTGACCTGTTCTGACTGTCACTGACATCAGACATCTTGCTGAGCTGACCCTGTGAATAGATGGGTATGGGTAGAGTAGATGAGTCATCACAAAAAGCAGATTGTTTTTCATAAAAATGAGTTCAAACTTTAGTTCTAGGTTTTCACAGAATGCAGTTCGGATGGACCGAGTTGGTAATCTCGGTGACACCGAAGCACAATACAGAGACATGGCACGCCATTTCGGTCTGACCGAGATGGGTTTCGGTGGCTCCGAGATGCTAGGGTTTCACTGAGACGTTACTTTCGGTCGTACCGATTCACACAACTCGGTGGCACCGAGATGTACTTGTGCTATGGCCAGGGCCAAATCGGTGGGACCGAAAATTCCTATTCGGTCGGTCCGAGATGCATTCGGCGGAAACCTAACCCTAAAATTTTTGCTCGAATCTCGTTCAAACGAACTAATCGGGTGGAAAGTGAATTGCATTCGTGGCAAGATTATAGGCAGTCCAATCGTGCATTGAATCGGAAGGGGAAGCATGAAAGGGATCTAAACTCACCCTAACACGGTGGAGTTCCTCTACGGCGGCAACGGCGGTGGAGATTACTGTTGATGGCGACGGAGTCCTGCGGCGAGGGCGCACAGGCGACGACGGCGACGATCCGGAGACCAAAGGGGCGGCAGCAATGGGGCGCGGGCGCGTAACGTTTGAAGAAATTTTCAACCGCACGAGCCGCTGGATATATATACCCATTAGCTGTCGGTGGCACCGAGTGGAACAAATCGGTAGCACCGAGACGTGCAACTGCTGGCAGTTACAGCAACTCGGTCCGACCGAGTTGGTCTAATCGGTAGCACCAAGATGAAAACCTAGATCAGTCTAAGTGCTTTCGGTTCGACCGAGTTTGAGTGGGTTGGTCTGACTGAAATCAATTAGAAGGTTTTGGAGGTTCAGCCCTTTCAGATCGGTGGCTCCGAGTGCTCCTCACCCGGAGGGTCCGAAAATGACTTGTTCAATTTTTGTGATGCAGCAAGAATAGAATTTGAGACAAGAAAGCATAGATAGCTAGAGAAGGTTCTTAGGCATTCTTGTACATCCACTTGGCTAGAAAAACCAAGACAATCAATACAACAAATGGATGTCCTCGAATGATGAAAACATGCAAACCAACATGCTCACACAATAAGATAGCAAATGAAATATGTGTCAAACATGCACAACCAATTCTAGCATCTATCAAGCAATGGCGATGACTAGGTCATCTATATATGAGTATATTGACTTAGGAGCCAAATGAGAACATTTGATCATAGGTCATACTCATCATTTAAGCACAAGTGGGGTTACCACTTTTACATAAAGCATTAATGTGTTCACACCATTAGAGTTGATTTAGCTCAATTGTTTAGAGCAAAGCTCCCCCTAGATGTCACATCCCCCCTAAGAGGGTTGAACTAACCTTGGGTTTTGTCGATGATGACTTCATGTAGATGTTGAAGATGTGGATGCTCAATGTTGATGTAGACAATCAAGAGTTGGGAGCAATCCTTTGGAGTTTTGTGCTTTCAATACCTACATGGGTTAGTCCCACACAAGGAACATACAAGGATATCCATAGACATAGAGTGAAATACACATATGATGATGTCCATGAATGCATTGATTACCTTGTCCCTTGCCTTACCAACAAGAGGGTTTGTGACTCCATGAACTAGTGCAAAATGTGAAAGTTGGTTGCACAAGTCCTTGCCATGAAGAATATGAGTGAAGTTTGTTGGCGGAGTCACCCTCAAGAACTCTCTAGTTCTTCTTCTTTTGGACCCACATCAAGTTGATGGGAATCCTTGGAGTTGTAGTAGCACTTGATGAAGTAGAACTTGATGAAGTCTTGGGAACCCACTTGACCATGGCTTGAGGAGCTTCTTCAAATGATTCAATCTCTTCTTGAAGCTTGTCCTTGCCTTTTAGCTTGTGGTCTTGTGGTGGAAGGTCTTCTTGAGCGTGTGTTCCCTTGAAGGAAGTAGGATCATACTTCTCTTGTTGAGGAACAAACTTCGTCTTGGGGTATTGACCTTCTTCCCACTCAACTCCATCGGCATTGAACTTTCGTTCAAAACCAACACCTTGGTTCTTCCGATGCCTTCCTTGCTTGCTTATAATTTCCTCAAATTGTTTACTCCCGGCAAGGCTCTTGTAGACACCTTTTTCTATAATTCCTTTCAATAGCATATTTTCTTGCTCAAGTGTAACTTGGCTAAGAGAATCGTTAGTGGAATCAATAGAACTACTAGAAGCAACAATATTGGATTTAGCATTGTTATTGTTACTACTAGAGGTAGAACCATTTTTACCCTTGTTGCTAGTTTGCTTAGGTTTAACTTGTGGCATAAAGGTAGACAAGAGTAAACGCCTGGCAAGATATGAAGAACTCTTCTTTCGAAGATCGTCATTGATAGCTTTAAGAAACTCATGCTCTTGCTCTAAATTTAGCTTCTCGAAGCATAGCTTCTCATGAGTTCTTAGAAGTTCTCTATGATCCTCTTGAGTTGTTTCATGAGCTAACTTAAGAGCATTTAGTTCTTTAGTTAGACACTCAATCTCCTTCATAGCATTGTCACTCGTTCCCTCTTGACTATCATGATTACTAGCATTTTCATTATAGCTCACATCACTAGCCCTATCAATAAGTAAATCATCATCACCAAGCAAATCATCTTCATCACTATTAAAATCAAGATACTCGGGGTGTGATACCTTAGGGACTTTTGCCATGAAGCATCTTCCAATTCCTTCATTTGGTGAGTCGAATAGATCGTAGGAGTTGGATGACACAAGTGCAAGTCCTGCAACACCTTCATCTTAACTATAGTCGGAGTTGGAGTGATAACTTCTCTCGGAGTGGTTGTCGGAGTCGGAGCCGAAAACCCATTCACCAACATGAGCTTGATGTCTTCTTCTTGTGTAGCTCCTTGATGACTTGTCCTTCCTCTCTGAATCCTTGCTTCTTCGAGAGTGTCTTCGTTCATAATAATCATCTCTACTCCTTCTCTCTTTACGAGGTGATTCATCTCTTCTATGTCTTCCTCTTGGTGATTCGTCTCTTTTCTTGTAGGGAGCCGTACACTCATTTGAGTAGTGTCCGGGCTTCCCACAATTGTAGCAATTACGGTCACGACTTGATGATCTTCTCTCATAATGTCTTGAGCTAGAGCTTCTTTCTTTTCCTTTGTTCTTGTAGAACTTGTTGAACCTTTTCACCATTAGGCTTATCTCTTCATTGGATACTAGCTGGTCACTTGAAGTTGTTGGAGCATCGGTTGAGGCTTTGTAAGCACCACTTGACTTGTTATGCAGATCCTCTTTGTCCTTGAGTGACATTTCATGAGCGACAATCCTTCCAATGACTTCCGTGGGCTTGAGATCTTTGTAATTTGGCATCATTTGGATCAATGTGCAGACGGTATCATATTTTCCATCCAAGGCTCTAAGTATCTTCTTAATAATGAATTTGTCGGTCATCTCTTCACTTCCTAAGCCGGCAATCTCATTTATGATGAGAGCAAGCCTAGAGTACATCTCTGCGACTCCTTCACCATCCTTCATCTTGAACTTGTCAAGTTGACTTTGAAGCACATCCAACTTAGATTCCTTGACGGACTCGGTACCCTCATGCATATCAACCAAAGTATCCCAAATTTCCTTTGCATTCTCGAGGCGGCTGATTTTGTTGAATTCTTCGGGACATAGACCGTTGAATAGAATATCACAGGCTTGAGCATTCTATTGCAACATCTTCAATTCTTCCGCGGTTGCCTCACGATCCGGTTCCTTGCCATCCTCAAAGAAGTCACCTTGCAAGCCAACACGAACAACAGCCCAAACGGCAAGGTTATGACCAAGAATATGCATTTTCATCTTATGTTTCCAACTAGCAAAGTTTGTACCATCAAAATATGGACCTCTACGGTGATAGTTACCCTCACTAGACGCCATACTCTCCTAGGTTGTGAAACCAAGGCTATGATCACCAAAGCTATGGGAATCAAGGCTTACGGAGACCAAAGCTCTGATACCACTTGTAGGATCGAAAGTATGTCTAGAGGGGGGGGGTTATTAGACTACTTGACCAAATAAAACTTAACCTTTTCCCAGATTTTAGTTGTAGGCAGATTTTAGCAATAGTACATGTCAAGCATCACCCTACACATGCAATTCTAAGAGTATAGCAGCGGAAAGTAAGCAATTGCATATGTATGTAGAGAGGGGATAGGAGATTTCAAACGCAATGAAGACACGGCGGTTTTTGGCGTGGTTCCGATAGGTGGTGCTATCGTACGTCCACGTTGATGGAGGCTTCAACCCACGAAGGGTAACGGCTGCGCGAGTCCATGGAGGGCTCCACCCACGAAGGGTCCACGAAGAAGCAACCTTGCCTATTCCACCATGGCTTACGTCCACGAAGGACTAGCCTCACTCGGGGTAGATCTTCACGAAGTAGGCGATCTCCTTGCCCTTACAAACTTCTTGGTTCAACTCCACATCTGGTTGGAGGCTCCCAAGCAACACCTAACCAATCTAGGAGACACCACTCTCCAAAAGGTAATAGACGGTGTGTTGTTGATGAACTCCTTGATCTTGTGCTTCAAATGATAGTCTTCCCAGCACTCAATCACTCCTCACAGATTTGGCTATGGTGGAAGAAGGATTTGAGTGGAAAGCAACTTGGGAAAGGCTAGAGATCAAGGTTCAAATGGTAGGAATGGAATATCTTGATCTCAACACATGAGTAGGTGGTTCTCTCTCAGAAAATGTATGGTGGAAGTGTAGGCACATTCTGATGGCTCTCCTTACTGAGAAGGATGGGGTGGAGGGGTATATATAGCCTCCACATAAAATCCAACCGTTACACACTTTTGACCCAACTCGGTGGCAACGAAACAATCATCTCGGTAGCACCGAACTGTGTAAAAGATATGAACTTTAGGAATCTCGGTGGGATCGATACGAACAACTCGGATGGACCGAAGTGCAATGGCTTAGGGCAATCCTCATCTCGGTGGCACCGATTGCATCAACTCGGTAGGACCGAAGCGAAGCAATAAGGCAACAGAGACTTGGCAAGCCATCTCGGTGAGACCGATTTGCAAACTCGGTGAGACCGAAGTAAATGCAAACGATTACAGAGAGTTGGCAAGTCCATCTCGGTGGGACCGAGATCCATTTCGGTGGATCCGATTTGTTAGGGTTTGGCAGTGGCTAAGTCTTGGATGAACTCGGTGGGGCCGGATTGGAATTTCGGTGGGGCCGAGTTGGACTTTAGGTTTAGGACATATTTGGGTAGAGATAGTGGTTGTGGGTTTAGGAATACTGTCACTAAGCACTTGAGCAAAAAGACCATTAAGCAACACCTCATCCCCTTTTAATAGTATTGGCTTTCCTATGGACTCAATGTGATCTTGGATCACTAAACCAAAAATGTAGAGTCTTGATCTTTGCCAATTCTTGTCCTTAGCATTTTGAGGGGTCCACATCTCTAGTCCATGCCATGCCAATCATTGAACATCCTGAAATCTTAATATTGAATGGATATTAGTTCAATGAGATATATGTTGTTATGAATTACCAAAACCACCAAGGGAGCAAATGTGCTTTCAGCTGCCGATCACGAAGAGCTGGCCGGGGATGAAAATGTCACCAAAGCCGATGTTGTCGTTGATCTGAAGACAAGCCATCGATCCCTTTCGTCCACACAGCGGGACCTGCATGGGCCACCAATGTCGGTACTAAAACTGGCGGATCTCGGGTAGGGGGTCCCGAGCTGTAGATTTTGGAACGATGGTGAATAGGAGACAAGGGAGACGATGTTTACCCAGGTTCGGGCCCTCTCGAAGAGGTAAAACCCTACGTCCTGCTTGATTATATTGATGAAGGAGTATCGAGTACAGGTTGATCTACCTCGAGATCGTATATTGTGTTCTAAACCCTAAGGCTAGTAATTGTGATCATGCCTCTACGGACTAAACCATCTGGTTTATATAGGCACCAAGGGTATCTAGGGTTACACATGGTTGGTTGCTAACTAGGAATAACACGCCGATGTTTGGAGTTGTCCTTGAATTACACGCCAAGTCTTCGGCGGTATATGTCTTGATCACTCCTGTGTTCGAGGCCTCCGGAGTCCTTCCTTTATGAGATCGGCGGGGCGTAAGCTCGGCCCATGGACTATGGGCCAACTAGGATGGTACCCCCTAGTCCAGGACATCGTCAGGACCCGAGCTGGTAGTCTTGACACGATGGTAACAGGACACAAGGGGGACACGATGTTTACCCAGGTTCAGGCCCTCTTGAAGAGGTAAAACCCTACATCTTGCTTTGTTGTATTGATTGTGGATGAGGTACAAAGTACAGGTTGATCTACCTCAAGATCATGTATGAATGAGTTGGCCTCTACGATCTAAACCCCTTGGTTTATATAGACACCGGAGGTACCTAGGGTTACACATAGGTTCGCTACAGCTGAGGATAAACATGCTGAAGATTGTATACGCCAAGTCTTCGGAAGATTCCATCTTGATTCCACCAGGGGACCTGACAAATGCGGCCCACTGGTTGGTCATTTGGGGGTCCTTGGCCCAGCCCACGTCTTCTGTGGCCGACGTGGTTAGTACCCCCTTATCCATGACACCATCAGGTGGCTTGAGCGACCCGGCTAGTCTAGAGGTGGTGGCGTGTAATGAAGGTTTTGCACTAGCTCAAGACCTGCAACTTGAAGTTATAAAACCGACATTAGATTGTTTCGAGATGGTGAACAATTTTCATATGAAGGCTCCCTGTGCTTATTCGATGATTCTGCGGGAGATAGAACATCCCTCAAGATCTTTCCGTGATGTTTATGTACTTCATGAGAATAGGGACTGAAACTCAGAAGCTCATAATTTAGTGAAGGCTGTTGCAACCTTATCGCATCTCTAGCCAACCCCCTAAATTATAGAGGAGTAAGCGGCCGAGTAAACCTGAGTGGAGTATTTTTTTTTACCTCCTCTAAGTTTTGGTCATTTCTAGCCGATCCCCTAAACTTAGCGGAGTAAAACCTACAATTCTTATGCATTTCGTCGAACGCTTGCTATGCATTTCCGCGGCGAGCGGCGACGATGGTGACCACGCCGGCGATGCGCCACCGACCACACGTCTGTCGCAGCACCAACGGGCTTCATCTCCCTCCAGTCCAGCCGCGACAACGGCACAATGTTCGCCTGAGGCATCTTCTTTGGCGAGTCCCCGACAAGGGGATACTACCACGAGTGACTAGCCACTGCCGTCAGAGGATCGGCTTCTGCGACAGCAACCCTCACTGGCGCAGCGCCTTCTCGAACGACGGGTGCTTCCTGTCCTACTCCGACACCAACACCACCGAGGAGGACGGCGACGAGCTCCGCTGGATGTGCTCTCTAAGACCATGGCGGAGATGACCATCGGCGACACCCAGTACAGCGCGTTGTCGTAGGCCTTCTTGAGCTGCATCTCGCCGAGCCATCGCACCTGCACGTCGTGCAGCCACTCCACCGTGGCCCTGAACTTGTCCTCCGACGACTGCAGCTTCACGATCTTCATGATGTTCAACACCTCCGTCGTAGCGCGCTGCCAGAACGGGACCTCGCCGAGCTGGTGCCCGTCCACTACAAGAGCGCGGTCTCGGTGCCTAGCTCCCGCTCCTACCGATTTGAGTATGGCACAAAGCAACATAGAATCACCGGCGACGCGGCGAAGGACAGTGTGTGTGTGTGGCAACGTGTACAGCGCCGTCAGGAGAAGCTCCTTCTTGCGAGTCCGTACACCAGCAAGGTCGCGAGCGAGGCCGCCGGAGAGGCCCGAAGTCAACATCGAGGGAGTATTTGACGGGGGGCTTAGCGCGAGGCGCCAGGCGGCCACGTACGCGAAGGAAATTTTTACTCCAACCGATCGTGGAGGAGTACTTTTATGAGTCGGGGAGGTCGTGAGTAAAAAAAATTACCCCTCTAAAGCGGATAAGGGATAGGCTAGGTGCGATTTAGAGGAGTAAAACATAAATTTTACTCCTCTATATCTTTTTAGAGGACCGGCTAGAGATGCCCTTAGATGGGGGCCGGCATGTTTGGCTAGGTAGATTACATGAGATTTGTGTAAGGCGGGTTGGGCACTCATGACCTTGAGGTTAAGAATAGGGCCCTCCTCGGCAAATGGTTGCTTAAGTTGTTGACGGAAGATGGTGTATGGCAAACCCTTCTAAAGAGAAAATATGTGGGTTCAAAGGCGATATCCCAGGTATACTGGAAGGCTGGGGACTCTCAATTTTGGGCGGGCTTAATGGCTACAAAGAAATATTTCTTCTGCTATGGCTCCTTCTCGATTAAGGACGGCTCGAAAATTAGATTTTGGGAGGATAAGTGGCTAGGTAATGCTTCACTCCGGGAACAATATCCAGCTCTGTACAATATTGTACGTCACAAGGGTGATACTATCGCCACGGTTTTGGAATCATTTCCGCCAAACATGACGTTCAGAAGAGATTTAATTGGACCCAGACTCCAATCGTGGAACACCCTGCTCCAGCGGTTGTCCACGGTGCAATTGTCACAAGGGTCCGATGTATTTTGTTGGAACCTACATGGGAATGGACAATTCTCAGTGGAGTTCATGTACAAAGCTTTGCTCCAATCTGATGTGCCAGTTGATAATAACAAGAAGATCTGGAAGATGAAGATACCTCTTAAGAATAAAATCTTTGCATGGTATCTTCGTCACGAAGTCATTCTTACTAAAGATAACCTTATTAAGAGGAATTGGCATGGAAGTACGCAATGTGTTTTTTGTTAGCATGATGAGACAATAAAACATTTGTTCTTCCAATGTAAATTGGCTCATTCTGTATGGCCAATCATCCAATAGCTTCTGGCTTGTATCATCCTTGTAATGTTGCTAATATATTTGGCAACTGATTACATGGGATTGAACACAAGTTTAGAAATCTTCTCAGCGTGGTAGCGCTCGCCGTTATTTGGTCGTTTTGGCTATGTAAAAATGATAAGGTTTTTAACGGGAAAAGTACTTCTCTTATGCAGATTATCTACAGATGTACCGGGACGCTTCATTTATTGTCGTCTCTACATCGTGTGGAGAATAGCGACCTATTTACGGAGGTGTGTAAACGATTGGAGGCTACGGCGAGGGATACTTTTACCCAACATGGGTGGCAGCATGATCTTAGAATTGGCCCCCCTACGGCTTAAGCGTTATATAGACTCTAGATGTTTCTTTGTATTTCGCCTCTTTTTATTTTTTGTTCTCTGAGTGGACTATTTTTGGCTGTGTGCATCTCAGTATGCAGAGTCCGGGCGTAATGCTTAAACCTTTTAAGTAATAATAAAGCGCCCTTATCGAAAAACTCCCAGTTCCACTAAAAAAAGAAAAATCTGTTGGTGCATGCTATTTTTGCTCAACCCGGGCTACACTCCCTCCCCACCTCTTACCATTTGCAACTGCACGCTTGGCTCCTACAAGAAGTAGCTACCCAAGAACGGGACCCCTTCTTCCACAACAAAACTTTAGAAGTCTGGAGACCTGGAGCCGGCGCCGTACGTAGTAGGTGACTCGCAATGGACGCGACGATCGGCGACCCATTGTTGGCGGCGTCCGTGGAGCGGGCGTTCGAGAAGCAGCCGCTGCCCGGGTTATGGGAGCAGGTGACACCGCGGGCAGTGATCGTCTCGGTGGTGCTCTCGGTCGTCTTCTGCTTCGTGATCCTGCAGATCCACATGTCGATCGGTGTCGTTCCAGGTATGAACATGGCAGTCAGCGTCCTCAGCTTCGTCTTACTCAAGTGGTTCGTCAGTCTGGTCCGGACGTGCGGCCTCCCAGCGTCGCCGTTCACGCGCCAGGAGAACCTATTGGTGCTGACCACCGTCGTTACAGTCATCAACTTGGCCATCACTGGTAAGCATAAATAACTTTTATTGCTTCTTCTGTTGTTGAGATTTGATTCCCCATTATTCTCTTTTTTTCGAGAGTACGCCAAGCCATGTCGTAGGTTTATTTTGTTTTCTTCTCAGACCCGACCCGTGCCCGTTGTCCTAGGCGTTGTCTCTAGTTTTCCTGTCAGTACATCTTTTCTGTTTTGAATTTCGTACATGGGGACCAACGTAAAACACTGCCCTTTATTCTCTGCCCCTGTTGTTTGTCTCAACCTTGCACAATAACCTCCCCACATGCCGTCAGAGAAAAGAAACATAATTGCAGAACACCCTGAAAATGTCTCGGAACATAGTCAGAGTTAGGGATCATTATTAAAAAACAAATTTACTTCCACACAAATTTACATTTCTTAGATAATTATCCCTCACGCTGCCTCCAGGGGGAGGCTCGGGAGAACCCTAGCCGCCGCCGTCCCCGACCCTCCTCCTTCCTTCTTTCCCGCTCGCCGCCGGAGAAGGGCAGTGAGTGAAGCTCGCCCGGCAGACGGCGGTGGCGGGCTCGCCTCCTACCCTCGCGAGGAGGTCTCTGGCTGTGGCGCCGGGCGTGGCGGCGGAATTGGGATGCTGGGGCGGCGTCCCCAGGGGACTCCGGCGGAGGCGGTGCCACCACGGCTGCGAGGGCAGCATGGGGGCTGGACGTGGCGGCCGGTGGCGGCGAATCTCAGGCCCTTGGCCCAGATCTATTCTTCCTCCGGATGGTGTGGGCTCTGGCGCCGGCTGGCTGCTCTGAGCGATGGTGGACGCACGCCTGGGTGGCTCCCTTCACCGACGTGGTTGGGGTGCCCGGAGGTGTTGGCATGGTGCCGACGGTTAGCGAATGCGGTGGTGGGATTCTGGTAGGCTGCGGCCTGCTGTGGATCCCGGATGCCAAAGCGGTGCCACTGGGCGGCGGTCCGACGGGTCTTTGCCTCGGTGTGGCGAGGACGGCCGGTCGTGGCCGGCGTTGGTGGCGGGGAGGCCGGCGCCGTCCGGTGTCACCTCTCTGCATCGTGGATGAACATGTCTTTCTTTCCTGTAGCGAGGGACTCGTCCGGCGACCGGCTCCCTTGTCTTGTCTTCGGTGGTTTGGATACCGGTCTTGGGCCGGGGCGAAAGTTCCGCACGGCTTACTGATGCTGGCAGCGACGACGCCTGCTGGTGCTGTATCCCTCTTGGTCATGTCCCTCCTCGAGCGCCGGGGGAAACCCTTGTTCCGGTTCTCCGGCACAGGCGGCCGCGGCGTCATTTCCTTCATGAAGGCGCTGCCTTGGCGGTTCGCGGAGTCCTCGGAGCTGGAGTTTGGGGCGTCTCGCTCTTGGTGTGGGTTGCCCCTAAGGACATGGGGCCCCAGGGCGCTATGTATGCCATCGCCAGTGCATTCTACGTGTCTTCTTCTTCAGGTTCGGTTAGGTCCTGCTACCCACTTGTCGACTCCTCCAGGCGCTAAGTGGTGGGAGGTACGGTTATCTAATCAGTTCTGTAGTCGTCGTTGTGGCTTGTATGTTGCCTGCAACGGTAGTGACACGGCCTGTTGGCTTTGTGCCTCGTCTTCCTTGCCTTCTTGACTGGAGATTGGGCAAGGAGGGTTCTCTCATTCTCGATAGTAGGTGTGGTTCTAATCCTAGGAGTTAGCGTGGTGTGGTGTGTCATTTGAGATTGTATTCAGACCATGAATGAGTCTCTTCACCCTTTCTTCTATAAATATATGATATGCGTGCTTGTGCGTATTTAAAAAGAAAAAACACAAACAAACGATGGACACTTAGGCTTGTTCACACATACAAGGACGACCTAGAACGCTAATGTCTTAACCTGGTCGCAAACTACAAGAAAAAAACACACACGATTGACATAGACTGAAAAACTAAACCGACTTGTAGAAAGAACAATTCTTGAACTAAAAAAAAGACATATATATCATTCTAAACAGCGATAGCAACCATAGCTAGTCCCAGATACCAACACCAACTAGAGAAGGCCATATAAATGGATAGAGATGCGGTTGTGCAGGTCGTTGAAGTGAAAACTAAAAGGCAAGCAGCACATCCATGGTATCTCAAGATAACTTTTCAGCACAACCTCTTCTAGCCAGCCTTGGAAGTAAATGTGACCATCGTGTGTACTACCATATTATGGTTTTGTGGAGCCTCCACCCATCACCAATGCGAAAAAGACTGACAAAAACAAAGGAAAAGACCGAGTTTATTAGGAGAAACGAACTGATTATGGGTAGAAAACTTGACATTTAGAAGAACAAACTAAACACTGAAGAGCATTTTCTAGATGCCGCATGGTTTACCGGAGGAAAAAGTCCATGAGAACCCAGAAAAGACAGAAACACACTTTGCGAAAAAAAAAGGAAAATGATTAAATGTAGGAAAACTTGATATTTAGAAGAAGCATCACATAAAAGACCTTAAATTGCAGATTGTTGATGAAAGAAAAATTCCAACTATTTTTGGTTATTTGAAAAACTATTATATTGATCGTGATAAAAGGAAGATGCCGATAAAGAATAAAAAAGAAAAAGGCATATACATTATTACAACTTGGTTGCTAGTAACACTTCTTGGAGCAGGAAGAAACAAAGATGAGTGGGTTGGGTATCAGTATAATAACACAGAGAATTAAGTAATTCATGTTCCTTATAACTGATGGGACGATCGGAAGAAGAGTGATAACAGGTCGGACCTGTTCTAAAAAAGTCGAGGTATTTTGAATTGTTGCAATTGGGTATAAGAACAGTATGCCAAGCTCAAAAGGGTAGCACATAACCTAACTTGGCTATATGACATGAGGGGAAATGAGGGGGAGGGAAACACCGAACTGAGTAATGTGATTTCAGTTGAGCATTACCCAGGTCATTCATAAAGTCTTCAACTAATCATCACATTTTAGCATTGCTACTAAGGTTGAATCCTTGGTGGAAAAGGAAGAAACAAAATGAATGCATAGTATAGACAATGACATACTAGCCCAACAAATTATCACAACAAATCATAATTATCTCGTAAGTAAACTAATTATATTCAGTAGTAAGATGATAGAATTTCCTATTCTCACTAGTAAAGAAAACTGGGTACCAGATAGCTAAGGAACAGTATACCTCCATGCACACCAGTCAAATTCCGGAGAAACCACTAGCAGAATATAATTTATTCAGAAAAAGGAGAAAATGCAACAATAAACACAGTAGAAGGAGAGAATTCAGATCAAAGGTGCAGACCATGCTGCCTAGTTATTCTCAATCAGCACAAAGATCATGCAGTTGAGAAAGGCATGATTGAATCATCGCTAGGTTATTCGCCAACCAAAAATATCAATGCTTCTACCCTTCAAATGATGGAGCACAAAGCAACAGCCACACGGAAATAAAACCTACAATGACATGCAAACAGAAAATTGTGGGAGTGCTTGCTGAATTTGTGCGTGTGTGTGTGCGGGGTGTGTGTGGAGAGGGGGTACTTTGCCTTTAAGAAGTGAGATAAAACCTGCAGGTACATGCAAAAGCTAAGAAAATGAGTAGGGGCTTATTGGGAAAAATAAGATTGACGACACAGTGAGTAAGCACTAGGGACTTACCGAAAGAATGATAACTGACGCAGAGCAGTGAAGGTCTGAATACTGATGCTGAACTTTTTTTTCGACAAATAGTGGATTTTATTTACTCAAAGTACAACATCAGGTGGATACAAACACAATAATCACACACCCGGCCTCTGCATATTTAGGATGAACACAACCAATACCAACGCACGCACACACACACATAAACACGCTAGGAAATAGCAAAATCATATAAGACGCGAGTGACAAACTACAACAACAAGCATATCCGCACCAATCATCTCTTGACACCATAAGGAGAAGGTTCGTCAACAATAAAGCTTTCAGGAAGGGAGTGACGCTCAAGCGCCGCCGTCACCGGATCTAACCACGAAATGACAGATTCTACGTTTTCACCCTGAAGAAAAAGTCCAAGCATATCCAAGCAATGCCTTCTACAAGGTAACGACGCAAAAACATCGCCATTGACAAGGATAACCAACTCGGGTCAGACCGGATTTTCACCCCGGGGCTCGAGACCGGTTACTCAAGAAGCACCACCAAGCCACCACTTTTCCGCGATCCCATCAGCTCTGATATCAAACTAAACTATCAAGACTGATAGACTAAACAATGATGCAAGCTCATAGACTAAGGAACAAAAGAACAAGGGCTATACATTCACTCAAATAAAAATGTTGTTGAATGACTGATGAGTGAGGTGAGATGTAAGAGAGAGAGTGAAAATTGACTGAAGATAAAACAGAGAATTTGAACATACACCGGAATAAAATCTAAAGACTGAGGATCTGAAATACAATTAACTCACAAATTGAAGGGTAAAATAAAGAGAGACTAAGCAAGAGGTGGAAGCACTCTGTTGCAAAGCTCGACTGATCACAAAGCATGCCACATAGATGTAAAAATTAATACTATAGAAGAACGAAAAATAAGACTTAGATATACATTAATTGGTAGGTGAAGTGATAAAATATTACCTCCGCCCCATATTAGTTGTCTTAGATTTGTCTAGATACAGATGTATCTAACTAATTTCAGACAGAGAAATAGATAGTAAGTCGATATATCTCTCAATTTTGTATTAAATGTCTCACTTCCAATTGCATCAAATATATATGTACGCATACGTGAGAGTAACCTTAAAACATTTTATGTTATCTCAGGCTGAGTCTAACTCTGAATCTCCAGAACCTGTACTGGTCTTCATCAGAAATAAAAGGCTAATGATGAACTTCAAAACTTTGAACTTACTATCTAAGTTGGTAATAAACTAAGCTAAAGGGGGACTAGCCACTACAACTGTGCGTGGCAGTTCTAGAAAAGAAGGAAACTAAAAGAACAATACTAACCTCGTGAAAACAAATTGAGGTGAAACACTATTTACTTTTTTTTCCATAAAGGACATTTCATGGAATTGATATATCGAGGTGATACAACCGCATCGAAAGAATGCCCGGCCTCTGCATAGCACGATGCACACAACCAATAAGTCCAATAGACCCAAAAATAAATATCGTTTTATAGCAATAATAAATCAGTCCAGCCTAGGGTGGGGCAGATCCTATCGGGAGATTACACCGCCATCCATGGGAGAGGAAACCACCTGGCCGTTTGCTCCAGCCATATAGACGCCATCATAAAAAGGTCTTTGTCCTCCGGCCTCCGCAGGATACAAGTTTACTAAGTCGTCCAAATCAGAGAAAAAGGAAAGAGAAAACTTGCTAAATAAATGTCTCAAAACGAGGACGCTGATAATCACCAGACATGCGGTCTGGAAGAGCGTCGACCGAACGAGTTTGTTCGGCGCAGAAGCTCCCTGCCTGAACGACCCTCATACTCCTCGTACAGCTCCCTGGCCCGAACGCCCCTCGCACAGCTCCCTTCCCAAGCCTTTTGTTATGACTAAGAAAAAGAAAAAATAAGGCCCAGTTTGGCCCAGTTTATACTGTGACTAAAAAATCCAGATTTGGCTGTAACTAATAAAGCCCAGATTTTGCCATAGTGATAAATGAAAATTTGCCATGCTGAAAAAATTAGTGTAAAAATTACCATGATACATATAAAAACCAATTTTCCATGAAGAAAACATTTGAACAAATTGTTGTGGCGGATATATATCAAAAAAAATTGCTTTTCATAATTTTCATTAAAAAAATTGCCGTGGAAGATGTATATCAAAAATTGCCATGATATTTTAACTAAAATTCCCATGCTCTGTATAACAAATTTAGCATTCATGTAAAATAAGAGTAATTATGACCCAAGTTGCCCAGATGTATAATAAATTTTGCGATGGTATTTTAAGGAAAAATTGCCATGCTTTCATATAAGAAATTTGCCATGTATGTGAAATAATAGAAAAAATTGGTCAAAAATTGCCATGGCAAATGCATATTCAAATTTGCCATGGGATTTTTATCAAATTTGCCATGCTTTATAAAAAATTAAATTTTGCCATGAAAGTGAAATAATACAAAGAAATTGCCATGGCAAATGTATGTTCAATTTGCCATGGTATTTTTACCAAGAAATGTCGCCTTTTGCATAATAAATATTGCCGTGTGTGTGCACAAAAAAATGATCAAAAAATTGCCATGCCAAATGCATAGTCAAATTTGCCGTGGTATTTTTATCAAATTTGCCATGCTTTATGAAAGAAAATTGCCATGAATGTGAAATAAATAGAAAAGATTGCCATAGCAAAATGCAAGTTCAATTTTGCCATGGCATTTTTACCAAAAATTGACATCTTTTGCGTAATAAAATTGCCGTGTATGTGAAAATAACACAAGACATTTAATTCAAAATTGCCATGGCAAAAATGCATATTCAAAAAATGTCGTGGTATTTTTATCAAATTTTCCATGCTTTATGAAGAAAGTTTGCCAAGAATGTGAAATAATACAAAAAATGATCAAAAATTGCCATGGCAAATTCATGTTCAATTTTTTCATGGTTTTTTTTTTACCAAAATCGCCATCTTGTGCGTAATAAAATTGCCGTGTATGTGAAAATAACACAAAACAAATGATCAAAGAAAATTGCCATGGCAAAATGCATATTCAAAATTGCTGTGTTTTTTTAATCAAATTTCCATGAAAGTAATTTGCCAAGAATGTGAAGTAAAAAAAATGATGAAAATTGCCATGGCAAATGCATGTTCAATTTTTCCATGGTAGTTTTACCAAAACTGCCATCTTTTGCATAATAAAATTGTTGCCATGCTGCATGCAATTAAGTTGTCGTGGTCCCATTTTAAAAAGTATTTTTTTTTACCGTTGTAAAAAAAGAATATAATTTGTCATGCCTCATAAACTACGTTTGCCATGCTCCGTGAATTTAAGTTGCGATGTTCCATTGGAAAGTATTTTTTTGTACCATTGTTGAAAACAAAAAGAGGTATAAAAATTGCCATGATACATAAACTACAAAATGCCATGCTTCATGAACTTAAATTGCCATGGTCTCATAAAAAAAGAGTTTGCCAATGTAAGTTACACAGAATTTGCCGTGAATGTATATATGTAATGAAAAACCAAAAATAGTCATGGCAAAAACTGGAGACTTGCCAAATGCTATGAATCTCAGAAAATGAATAACAATTTGACAGTGTCTATCACAATTTATAGCACATTCATATCAAAAAATTGCCATGGCAACTATTCACTGAAAAGGACCACGGCAAATTGATGTGAAATTAATGATCAGTTGCATATTCATAGCATTTTCATGTCAAAAAAGTTGATGATCATTTGCCATGGCAGATGATGATAATTTGCCATGGCAGATGATGATAATTTGCCATGGCAGATGATGATAATTTGCCATGGCAGATGATCTTTAATTCACAGTGATTTGCCATGGTATATCTCATAATGATTTATATACCATGGCAAACTTACAGTTCATAGCATATTCACATAAAAAATGGCCATGGCAACTATTTACTAAAAAATAAACTTAGAACAAGTTTCTTTTTAGTAAAAAGGTGAAAATGTTTGCCATGGTCAATTACTGAAATTACCATGTGCAAAAAAGTAGATGAAAAAAATGTATGCCGTGGGCAATAAAATGAAGTTGCCGTGGGAAATAAATTGAATTTGCCATGGGACATCAAGTGAATTTTCCATGGCAAAATAACTAACTATTTTTGCAATCGTAAAAAAAGTTTGTCATTGTCCAAAAAAATTGCCATGGTCATGAAGTGAAATTGTCGTGGTACGTAAAGCGAATTCGCCATGGTCCATAAGAAAAAAAGTTTGACATTGTCTTAAAAAAAGAAACTTGCCATGGTCAATAAAGTGAATTTGCCATGGGGTTGAATGAATTGCAATTTGCCATGGCAACTATTTACTTAACAAAAAGCTACCATGTTAACTATTTACTAAACAATTTGCCATGGGTATATCAAAAATCATATGAAATTCATAGTTCTGCCATGGCAACTATTTACTAACAAAACTATCATGGACCAGCAGAAAAAGATAGACACTAAAATGGAAGCATAAGTAGAACATGGTGTATCATCATGGTTCCATTTCATTTCTGGCAGTACAAAAGTGATTAGGCGTTTGTTTGCTCGGAGGTACAAATTTTCGAACCTATCAAGGCGCCATCTTGAGTGGCTAGTAACAAAGAAGAGCAAAAACTACTCGTAATTGTTACCAGGACTGCAATGTGACAAAAAGGTTGACTGGTAGTTGAAGAAATCTTGCTGCAACTTGCTGAAGAAATACGTCATAATCCCTATCTTCAAAAGCACATACAAAAAATCAGACAAAAACATGACTTAATGCATCAAGTACAGGAGCAAGAGTTTGTCCATGGCAGCGGCATTGATTCTGCATGCAAACAAGAAAGAAAGCTCACTCACCTGCTGCCTCGACGGTGACGTGTCGTAGCGCGTCACCATGACGAGGTTGTTGTCCTTGGCCGGGCGTGGTGAGCAGCAACGACGCCGAGCACCGGCGCGATACATCCCTGGCCGCCGGGGATTGGTAGGATCCACGGGCTGGTCGCCATGCTCGCCGGAATCCATTCACGAGGGGAAGGGAGCGCTGCGGGGACACAGAGAGAGAGATGAGAGGAGGAGAGGAAAAACGGAAGGGTGAAGAAACGAGGCGGCATGAGGAGAACCTGCGGGTCGCCGGTGAGCTCCAGGGGCGGCGTCGGCGCGGCAGTTGGTGGCACGACGGGCGGCGGCGGTCTCGGCTGGATCTCGCCGAATCTGAAACGAGGGAGGTCGCAGGGGTCACGGAGCTTGCGGCAACCGGTCGAAGACGAGGCAACGGAGATCGAATGGTGACGAGCTTGGCGTCGGAGCTCCCGCGTCCATGGCGGCGGCGTGTTGGCAGAGATACAGAGAGATTTGAGAGAGAGAGAATCGGGGGAAGAAAGAATGGGGAGAAGGGGGGGAGACAGAGAGAGAGGCTGGTGGGGGAAGAGGTCACTCGGTCGGTTTGGTTCATGGACCGAACGATCCAGAATCCAACGTGGCTGCCGCATTTAGATGTGTGCGTGAGATCCAATGAGCAAAACAGCGTTCGGCCCACTTGCGGCACGCGTGACACTTATCATTTGAAAAAACAATTGATTTTGCGACCATATACAGTTTTTCTAAATTTATTCTTCACTACAAATCATTGTAGAAAATAAGCCCTACTGATGACATGCTACTGACGATGACAAATGCGAGAGGGAACAAATAACGCACCCCTCTGTCCCTAGGAAAATCCCCATTCGTGCTTGCTGCTACAATCATAAATAATTCACCAATTGGGATGTAAATCAGCTTAAGAGTCAACGACAATGTCAGCAGTCTGGTACGCCAGACTTGTTGCATCTAGCTCACCGAATCTCAGTTTCGCGTTGAGTGCAATATCTACCATATGGGCTCTTGCAGATCATCTGAGTGACTAGAAATATTGATCTTATGTAATCAATAGAGCTTGTCTAAAAATACTGAAATCAATAGAGCAATTCCAGTCCTACGATGAAGTAACATTCAGTTAAAAACTCTTTTTTGACAAAAAAAGAGAAAGCTCCAGTGAGTATATGAAAATCTTCATTGTGTGTTTCAAAAAAGTTATCATCATACATTAAAAAATGCTCATCATGTATTTTAAGATGTTCATTATATTTTTGAAAAGTGGCCATCACGTATTTGGAAAAAATGACAAATTATACCATTGATCATTGGGTATTTAAAATTTGTTTATTTTGTATTTCAAAAAAATTCATGGTGTATTAAAAATTGCTCATAGTGTATTTAAAATGATATTTTTTGTAATTTTCAAAATGTTCACACATTTTCAAATGTGGTCATATAATTCTAAAAAAAAGTGTTTACACATTTTAAATAAAATGTTCATGTATTTCCGAAAAAAAGCATGTTTTTTAAAAAAAGTCTCACATTTTAAACGGTGTTCATGTAATTTTCAAACTAGAAAAATTGAAAATGAAAGAAGAAAAATAAAAAATCGGGAAAAACATACATATAAATGCCAGCAAGAAACGAACTAAGAAAATAGACAAAAACCCAAGGAGGAAATCGCAAGCTAGAATGTCAAACCTCTCCTCGCGTGCACCCTTGTTGGGTTGACCCATACATGGGCGCCGAAGGTAACGTGGCGTATATGTCGCAATAAGCGAGATAGCATATGCGAACTTTTTTTGCAAACTACTTTGCCACGTGATGAGCCATGCCCGAACTTCTTCCTTAATATCTGACACGAGCAAGAATGGAACCTAAGTACTATCATCATGCAGATTTCGTTCTTTCTAAATTTTTGAGCAAAAGAGAATCACAGGGGATCGAAGGCCTTCACATGAAATTACAGGGTGGCGTGTGAGGTTGCTCCAAAATTCAGCGATAATGAGTAGAGATAGCTAGGGGCAAAAAAGAGGTCACCATTCAAATTCAGGAAGACTATGGCCATCAAGATGTGCTTCGAATATTTGTACTTGGACCTGAGATGCCTTGCTAGTTGTATTAGTGGTCATCTTCCATATGCATAAAGGTTTGCAGGGCCATCAGCTGATTGTTATCCTATTACCCATCAAAAGGTTGTTTTCAGGAATCCGGCCTGTTAGTGGTGCTAAGCTAGCCCACTAGACTTAAAACTATCTCCCATATAAAAGCCCTCTGAAAAATAATTTCGCCGATTCTCCCCTCCCCTCGTTCATTTCTCTTAGCCAATGGTCGACGCCACCTTATTCTCTTTCCCAACCCTCCCTTCTCCATCTAATTGATCTCTTCCCAAGCACAAACACTGATGATACTCCGCATTAACCAGTCTTAGGTGGAGGCGAGTGCTATGGAGGGGTTATGGTGGTATTCAACTAAAACATAATTCAGCATCCTCATGCTCATTGAGGACCAGATCCGGTGTCTTCCACCCAAGCTCTCTACCACTGCTGCCTCCCCCCGTTGAGGCTCTCCACTACCACCCCATCCCCTATTGTGCCCCAGTCCCAGCTCTCCTCCATGACGTCGTTGCCTGCTCAAGATATGGGAGCATGACATATCCTAGAAGCCTCCCAAACGATCACGTCATGGAGTTCTACCTCGACCATGGTGGTGAGGTTGAGTTTGTGCTTATTCATCACCTCTAGGATGGCCATTGTGTCCTCTGCTACTTTGTCAAGGTCAACACCTCTGTCGGGGTCTTTAAATGTTATGGCATAGATGTGTACATGCACAACCTCTGTTCCATGAGCTTGTGCTAATGAGGAGCCCTAGCGGGCGTCGGTGCAAGGACGTAACATTGCAAGGCGGTTGACCCAGTGCCACGTAGGATGGGTTGGCACCCAACTTGAGGAACATTTTTTTGTTTCTCGGGTGTACGTTCATTGATGGGAAGGTACCCGCTAGTGGTTTATTTATCACCACTAACGGGTGCTACGCCTGTGTGTGGAGAGGTTTGGTGGCCCATAAGTAGAGTACCATTTTGCAGAATGTTTTCATGCATACAAAAGTATATTATGATTAAAGCTTAATTAATTTAGGGTATGGTGAAAAGATGGCAAGTCCTTTAATGAAGTGCATTGTCTTATCTTTCATTTGAAGAATCATTTCTAAGCTAAGGATAAGATTATTTAATTTTATTTATGTCTTTTTTCACATCAACAATTATTCTATGTGGCATATTGCTAAAATAGCACAATTGTATGTGCTTTGAGGTCGGAGGTAGTGCATAGAAGCTGGAGGATCATAGCTAAGCTTTGCCAATTTGGCAACTAAAGCACTGACTAGCTACACGGAGGCATAGTTTTTAGAGGGGGGGGGCACAAAGTAGGTAACATTGGTGGGTGGGTCGTTGGGGGGCCACAGGGACCTCACCATGCAAGAACATTGGTACACGGGTCAATCTAGATTTTGTTTTGTTTTATTTAATTGTAAATGTATGTGCATATAGTTGTATTCTAACTTGAGTAATCCGAACTCACACACGTATGTAATATCCAAGCAAAACATTGGTTGCATTTTTTGGATAGACAACAAGGTAGGGTTGGAAATTTGGTAACTAGGCCGAGCTTTTCTATTGGATGCTTACATGAGTAGTCATTTTTGACTGTGTATAGTACCGTTAAACCACTCAAAGACTCACGGAAACAAACCATGTTCTGTTACAGTTTGTAGTGACAATTTTGGCTTTTATTTTCCTTCTTCTTCTAGGTGGCTTTGCTTTGTACATCGTATCAATGACCTCTGTTGTGGCGAAGTCCCTTGGTGAAGAGCCAGATCCGAGAGACATTGTTGATAACTTTCCGACGGGGCGATGGATGTTATTCCTACTCTTGATTGGTCTAATGTCTATATTCATTAGTGTGCCCTTTAACCAGGTAATGCTTCTTGCATACTAGACATGTTTAATGATTATTCTCAATTGTTATTTGTGCATTTTATGTGAATTATTCACACTATCCAATGGTCATCATGTGCGAGTGGTTGCAGCTAGAATTTAGACTTTTTGTACGAAAACCCATAATTTAAGTACTCACTCTGTTATTTTGCTTTGCATATTTGGTCTCCTTTAGGACAAATTATTGACGACCAATTACTATATTAATTTGTACTTTATGCGGCGCATAATGAATGTCATTAAATTAGATTCCGAAGTACTTCTTTATTATTATGATTTTGTATCACAAAAGCTTACATGTTAATAGTGTTGTCGTGAAAAGCTTATTAGAGACCGAATATGCGGAGTACCATATTTACATTCATGTTGTCGTATTGTGTATTGATGTTATTTCCCATAATAGATCATTAGTTTTCAAAAACAAAAACTCTTTTCCTAAAAAGTGCCTATGTTTGCATGTTAAATAATGAGACGTGGTGCGTGCTTGCTTGCC
This sequence comes from Elymus sibiricus, assembly GCA_039707655.1. Taxonomy (NCBI): domain Eukaryota; kingdom Viridiplantae; phylum Streptophyta; class Magnoliopsida; order Poales; family Poaceae; genus Elymus; species Elymus sibiricus. The sequence goes on from CM077664.1 coordinate 165,020,520, forward strand.
CGATGCCTACAATGCCACACTTTTCTTAGTAATCAGACAAAGTCGGATTTAAAGAACAACTCTAGTTCAAGTCCTAGTGAACATGAACCATATTCTTGTTTATGCCGATCACTTGGTTGGAGTGGATGTGTTGTCTCATCATTTAATTTGAGTTTAAGTCCTTAATGGCAGGAACAGCCGCAAAAAATTGAAAATAAGGATAAAATTGGGCCTTAGAAAAACATTTTGTGTAAACTCCCTTAGTTGGCCCGTCCACAAAACGGTATGTAGGTCGGCCAGTACTATCGGGTCTCCTTATATAGTTTAGGATGAGGTAGGGTCACACAAGAAGTCTAAGGGCATCTCCAACGCTGTCCATCAAAACGGACACCTTAAATGTCCGCGGACACGTCTGAACGTGTGTGTGAAAAGCGCTAGCGGAGCCGGTCAACCCTATACATCAAATGTCCGATCTAGGTCCAACCTCCTATATTTGACATGCATATATAGATCAATAGCAATTTATATCAAGTGCAATATGCAATCACAACTAAAATGTGTTGGATGTTGGATGTTCATAAAGTTTTGTACATGCGGCCGAGCCCAAAAGTTGCCAGTCGGGTTGTCCGTGCGAAAAAAACTTATTTTTTTTTGCCTCCCAGACTGTTTATGCCAAATTCTTCACCGTGTGCCTGCCTCCCCTCGCCAGCCGGCTCCTCCAATTGGCCGCCAAGCGCTTCAACATCTTAGGATGGTAGGCTTGCATGATTTTTATCGCATCGGGATCCAAGTCCGACATCTTCATCGTCAACATTTTGGTGTCCTCTGAAGCGGCCGCGATCTCAACCTTCTTCTCTTGGAGCTTGATCAACTTTTGTTGCACCATGATGAACTTGACAAAACTCTTGGCCTTCTTTCCCCCTTCACGTCATTACGCTTGGCGCATGTCTCCTCTTTTTTGCTATGATGTCCTCAAACTTCTCTGTCATCTTGGCCGCCGCACCTTCTTGCTTACCTTTCTCCTCCTCCCACTTCCTCCTTCGGTTCCTAGCCATTCTTTTGGCTGGAGCATGGCCTTTTATTGGATCACCATCTTCACCGACATTGGACATGGCGACGGTCTTGACGGAATTGGCCACGACATTGAGCTACTTGTGGTGCTCATTCAACTTAAGCCAACAATGCATGAATAGGAAGTGCTTCTTCTTCGCATTTATGAACAATGTGACCGCACGACCAGGATACAAAGAAAAGGCATGATCAACTAGTTGCATATTCGGCCAAATGACCAACACAAAGAGCATATCAGACCAAATACCCAACACACAGAGAGCAAAAAGAAACTTACGATATCTTGGAATGCCGCACAACATGGCCACCAGACATGCAATTGTTTGTAATAGCCACAATACTTGTTCATGGCCTCTTGAATGGTGTGCCATCGATTAGTGGGCGACTTTGAGTTACACTCATGGATCATCACCTTGCGATATAGATCAAAGTGCTTGTGATCATGGAACCAAGCATGCACATTTTTCCAAAAGGTAGTTCCCTTTTGTTCCGTGCCATGAATCAGATCAATTCTCGTGGCCAACCACGCACCAACCAAATATTAATCCTCATTCACGTTGAAATTTTCTCCCCTTTTCTTCCTTGGGTCCACACCCGCCACCTGATGGGGTCACCTATCACCGATAGGGACAAGGGCCTGACATCTAGGGCCCACCTAAGGTCCACATCATTATTCTGAGGCCCCAGGGCCACTGACGCATTCGGATGCACGCCATGAAGAATTCACTCGGACCTTGCTCGGACAGCACTCGGACGTCTACCCTCCAGTCGGCCAGCTGTCATCACTCGGACAGAGGAGACGTAAGGATGACGTGGGAGCTGCAACGGTCGAGTAGTCTTCAACTAGGCTTTAATCATAGTTATGGCTACCGTTACCTGTAACTGCCATAGTCATAGCTGTTAAACACCCATAACCAATGTAGTTATTGTCATTAATGCCCTAGGAACATGGGGAGAGAAGGGGCTGAGGCGCACTCTATATAAGCCGCCCCTTCCTCTTAGCAAAGGTTCAGCTTCCCCCCTGTAATCACATACCCCAAGAGAAAACAAGCCTCCGGGCAACGGGATGTAGGGCTGTTACCTTCTCCGAGAGGGGCCCGAATTCGTAAAATCTGAGTGCCACACCTGTGCTGTAGCTAGGCTCTGCCCCTTCATTTGAACCCCCGGTATTCATTGTCAGGTTAGTAACCACGACAGTTGGCGCCCACCGTGGGGCAGTGCGTTTAGCGATTTTAGCAGCACAGGTGGAATTTCATCATCACCATGCAGTTGGGCGGCGAGATCCGATTTGGAGCTCTCAGCTTCATCGCCGATGACTTGGTGTGGCTCCAGGAGGCCCCGCTGGACGTGGAGTCGCTGCTCATCCGTGGCGCAGCGCATTTCCGCGCATCTTCGTACGGAGTCCTCCTCCGACAGCCATCGGTTCTGTACCGAGTGGTTCCCGTCCTTTCCGCTGGACGCCGTCGCAAGCACTCCGGGCACTCACGGCTCCAGTGTTGGATCAGGCATGCTGTGGCCATCCAGGCCGCAGCCGGGCATGTGGCGACACTCGAGCCTGATGAGCGCGCCCTTGACCTTTCTGATGGGTTCCACGACGACTCCCCCGAGGGGTCCGAGTGCGAGAGCGTCGAGTCCACGGCCGAAGTCCTCATGGCCGGCCCAGCACCGCGCGGCCCGCCGGGGTACTCGGACCCCCGTGACGGACACGTGGGCACTTCGTGCGACAACGACAACATTGGAGATTATCACTCCCCCCGCCATGAGCCTTACGTCCCTCAAGCTCTCACTCGGGAGCAGAGTGACGAGCTTCGTAGGAAGAATGAGCAGGCTCTGCGTACTCCCATCACGGGGACGACTCCCAAGGCCCTGGCCATGGAGTCGGTGCGTTTGGCCACCCTGGCCGAACGAGACCACCTGGATCGACTGCAGAAGGAGCTGGATGATCGCGCTCGCTAGCAGCCCAGTTCCAGTCGGCACAAACACCGGTTGTTTCCGAATGACCAGCCCAGGAAGTACCAGGTGCTCAACACTCCGCTGCAAAACTTGGCGGCGGCGACTAGGATCACAGATTCCATTCAGCCCTCCGGCTCCGCTGCTGGAGAGGGGATTCGCCAGATCCAGGTGCTACTGAAGACAGCCTTGTCGTAGAATGCGGCGGTGTCACAATCCCGCGATCGCATCCATAGCGCATCAGTGCGCGCCGAAACCGTTCAGTCGGCCCATAGTCCACTTGGCTCAGGGAGACGCCGTGCGACATCCTCCTCGAGAGGTCAGGATGGAGACCAGAGGCATGACCGAATCATTTCCCCCCGATGACATGATGATTACGATCGGACCCGGATGCCCCCTCCGCAGGATGTCTCATAAGGGCGCCAGCCCTATGATGACAGGCGTCCTCCCGGGGACGACCGTAGGCTGAGCCCCTCGTACCGTCCAGGTGACCTCCGGGACCCCCGGTTCAATGCGAGATCCGTCCTCGCTCAGAACCTGGTCGACAGAGGGCGGGCCCTGAGGGAAGGCCTTGACGCTGATGTTCCAAGTGGTTCCGTACTCTCCGGACCCGAGTGTTTCAGCCGGTACATCCGGGCTGCAGACATCTTGAGCAATTTCAGATTGGCAACAGGCATTAGCAAGTTCACTGGCGAGTCAAAGCCGGAAATTTGGTTAGAGGACTACTGAGTGGCCATCTAGATTGGTAGCGGCAACGACAATGTGGCTATGAAACATTTGCCGCTGATGCTTGAGGGCTTGGCCAGGGCATGGCTCAACCAGTTGACACCTGGCAGTATATACTGCTGGGATGACCTGGCCCGAGTCTTCGTCAAGACCTTTGAGGGCACGTACAAGCGGCCGGGTGGCTTGTTAGAGCTGCAACATTGTGTCCAGAAGCAAAATGAGACTCTCCGAGAGTACATCCAGCAGTGGACTACCCTGCATAGCACGGTGGAGAATGTCACCGAGCACCAGGCAATATGCGCCTTCAAAGTCAGCATCAGATATCGAGAGCTGGCTCTGAAATTTGGCCGAACTAAGATCCCGACTCTCAGTCGGGCGATGGAGATAGCCAATCGGTACTCTAATGGCGAAGAAGAGGACCGACTGAGGAGCGGCAAAGGCCGAGCGGGAGATGCAAATCAGTGGGACAACAATAAAAACAAGAAGCAGAAGCGCAAGGCCGAGGCCCTGGCCGGCTAAAGCAAAGGCAAAGGCCTGCCGAAGCAGAAGAAGGAGTGGGCCAGCAAGAAGAAAGCCGCCCCGAAAAATGACATCCTTGATTAGCCCTGCCAGATTCACTCGAAGAGAGATGAAGAAGGCAACCTGATTCTGCCAAAGCATACCACTCGGGAGTGCCGACTGCTCAAGCAAGAGATGCGTCAAGATCCCTCAGAGGGAAAAGATGAGGACGAGGATGACGATGGGGGCAAAGACACCACTGGGTACCCCCACGTCGAGAAGGTCCTAATGGTCTTTGCTGACGTTGAAAGCAAGAGTCGCCTCAAGGTGATACACCGAGAGGTCAATATGGCAGTTCCGACTGTCACTAAACTCCTAGACTGGGCCAAGACACCCATCACCTTCGATCAATCGGATCACCCAGCCCACGTACCGACCCCTGGGCGGCAGGCGCTGGTGGTCGATCCTGCCGTTGGAGGAGTCCGACTACGCAAAGTCCTCATGGACGGCGGCAGCGGGCTGAACATCATCTACGCTGACACGCTAGAGGCGATGGGCATTCCGATGTCCCGACTGAGTAAAAGCAACATGCAATTCCACGGGTTCATCCCCGGAAAAAAGGCGAAATCACTTGGGCAAATCGCCCTCGACATCGTATTCGGCGAAGAGAAGAACTTCAGAAAGGAAAGGTTGACCTTCGAGGTGGTGGACTTCCGGAGTGCTTACAACGCCATCCTGGGTAGGCCTGCCTACGCACGTTTCATGGCTAGCCAGGCCCGAGAGGCGTGATCACCATCACGGGAACCCGCAAGATAGCTGAAGAGTGCCTGCGGAAAGGCTCCCAGATAGCTGACGAGCAGATGGCAGTGGCAGAGTTGGATGAGTACAAAAAGGCGGTCGATTCAAGTGATCTGCTCAAGTCCAAGAAGCCGACTGTGGAATCCGCTTTCCAGTCGGCCGGCGAGTCGAAGCAGGTTCACGTCCATCCGACGGACCCGAACGCCGCCCCGACCAACATCTCCAAGTTGTTAGCACTGTGCTCACCGTGGAGAGTGAGGAACAAGGCAAAGCCTTCAAGATCCAGCGACCAGTTTATTACATTTCTAAAGTTCTGACCCCTTCCAAGCAAAGATATCCACACTACTAGAAGCTGGTGTATGGGATTTACCTGACTGCGAAGAAGGTGGCTCATTACTTTCAAGAACACTCGGTCACGGTGATAAGCGATGCTCCCCTGTCAGAGATCTTGAACAACAGAGATGCCACGGGCCGGGTGGCCAAGTGGGCCATCGAACTCCTCCCTTTGGATATCAAGTTCGAGGCCAAGAAAGTTATCAAGTCGCAAGCTCTGGTGGACTTCTTAGCCGAGTGGATTGAATAGGAACAGCCGGCCCCGAGTGTCCCCGAGCATTGGACTATGTTCTTTGATGGCTCCAAAATGTTAAGTGGCTCGGGGGCTGATGTTGTCCTGGTGTCCCCCAAGGGCGACAGACTCAGCTACGTGCTTCAGATCTACTTTGATTCTTCAAACAATGAGGCAGAGTACGAGGCCCTTTTGCATGGTTTGCGTATGGCGATCTCCCTTGGAATCCGCCGACTGATGGTCTATGGCGACTCGGACCTAGTAGTGAACCAAGTGATGAAGGAGTGGGACATCCGGAGCCCAGCTATGACAGGCTACTGCAATGTCGTCCGAAAGCTGGAGAAGAACTTCGAAGGACTGGAACTCCATCACATCCCACGAATCAAAAACCAGGCGGCTGATGACCTGGCCAAGATTAGTTCTAATCGGAAGGCAGTCCCAAAGAATGTGTTCCTAGAGCACCTGTTCTCACCCACAATCAAGGAAGACCCTTTTGTGGAGGAGCCCCCACAACTGGTCGGGCCGTCGAATCCGACTGAAGTTGACATCCCAGCGGTGGTCGATTTAATCCAAGAGGTGCTCGTCATCACTCCCGAGTGGACCGAGCTGTACCTCGCATACCTGCTTAGGCAGGGACTCCCTGAAGATGAAGCGGAGGATCGACAGATCATCCATCGATCGAAAGCCTTTACTGTCATGGGAGATCAACTCTATAAGAAGAGTGCCACTAGCGTCACTCAGCGTTGCATCACGCCGAAGGAAGGGCAGCAGATCTTGCAGGAGATTCATTCGGGAACCTGTGGTCATCACGCTTCTTCTTGGACCCTGGTCGCCAAGGCATTCCGGGCAGGCTTCTATTGGCCCAGAGCCAACGAGGCCGCTCGGGACATCGTCGACCAGTGCGTCAGGTGTCAGTTTTATGCGAACCAGTCGCACAAGCCAGCGTCTGCGCTGAAGACAATCCCACTCGCGTGGCCGTTCGCGGTCTGGGGACTCGACATGGTCGGTCCGCTCCCTACCGGGGCCAGCGGGTTCACGCATCTGTTAGTAGCAGTGGATAAGTTTACCAAATGGATAGAAGCGAAGCCTATAAAGAAGCTGGACTCTCCGGCTGCAATCAAGTTCATCAGGGAGATAATCTTCAGGTTTGGAGTCCCCCATAGCATCATCACGGATAATGGGTCAAACTTCGACTCAGGCGAATTCCGCGAGTTTTGCTATTCTCATGGCACTCGGGTTGACTACGCCTCCGTGGCTCACCCTCAGTCGAACGGACAGGCAGAACGGGCGAATGGATTAATACTCCAGGGGCTCGAGCCACGTCTCATGCGTGACCTAACGCACACAGCAGGAGCATGGGTCACCGAGCTACCATTGGTCCGCTGGGGCTTGCGGACGACCCCGAACCGGTCCACGAAGCACACTCCCTTCTTCTTGGTGTATGGCTCTGAGGCTATTCTGCCGAGTGATTTGCTCCACAACTCCCCTCGAGTGGATCTGTACTCGGAGGTGGAGGCTGAGGAAGCACGTCAAGACGGCCTCGACCTACTGGAGGAGGAACGCGAGTTGGCTCTTATCAGAACGACTGCATATCAGCAAGACCTGCGCCGCTATCATGATAGACACGTCAGGGGGCGTGCTTTCCAAGAAGGCGACCTGGTCCTTCGACTGGACCAGCAGAAACCTCACAAGCTGGCGCCCCCATGGCAAGGGCCTTTTGCGATATCAAAGGTGCTAAACAACGGAGCCTATCGGCTCTACAACTTCACTAAAGGCGAAGAAGAGCCCCGAGCTTGGAATGCGGATCTGCTCCGCAAATTCTTCACTTAGAATAAGTTTATTCCCATTGTAATAGTTTTCCGAATGGAATTGGATGAATAAAAGTCTTACTTTTCCTGTATTTCGTCTAATTTGGGCCAGTACTGTGTTTTCACTCCGGTGACTAACAGCGTTCGGAAACTAACAACACACACCCCAGTGGGTGCATCGGCTTAGCCGCGAACCAGATTTCGCTTAAGTTAAAAACTATCCGAGTGAGGACAGGCTCCACACTCGGGGGTTTAGCCGCGAACCAGATTTCGCCTAAGTTAAAAACTATCCGAGTGAGGACACGCTCCACACTCGGGGGCTTAGCCGCGAACCAGATTTCGCCTAAGTTAAAAACTATCCGAGTGAGGACATGCTCCACACTCGGGGGCTTAGCCGCAAACCAGATTTTGCCTAAGTTAAAAACTATCCGAGTGAGGACACGCTCCACACTCGGGGGCTTAGCCGCGAACCAGATTTCGCCTAAGTTAAAAACTATCCGAGTGAGGACATGCTCCACACTCGGGGGCTTAGCTGTGAACCAGATTTCGCCTAAGTTAAAAATTATCCAAGTGCGGGCACGCTCCACACTCGGAGGCTTAGCCGCGAATCAGCTTTCGCCTAAGTTAGAAAAAACAGTATTGACAAACGGAACAAAGATCCAAATATCTGAGTAAACTCCAATCCGTTCGAGTACTCCTAGCAAAAGCAAAGTATGCGAGCCCGAGGCTCGTTAAAGTATTATGGTTACATCAACCACTCGGCATTTCGAGGCAAATCAAGACTTAAGTGTTTTTAACCACTCCTCTGCGGGAGGACCGGCCGGGTCAACGAAGGTGTCGAGGTCAATGTCGTCCACGATCTGAGTGGCGGACTCGATGAATGTCTCCATGAAGTCCTCAAACTTGGGCTTCTTCTTGTTGGCGACCTTCAGCGACTTCAGCTTCTCCTCGTCCACGTCCTTGCAGTGGACACGGACGAGTGCGAGCGCCACATCGGCTCCACAGCGGGTAGCAGACTTCTTACAGGCTTGCACTCGAGTCGGGATCTCCTTTAGTCGGGTCATCATAGACTCCACATCATTCTGAAGCTCTTCACCCGGGAGGAGTTCTTGATCTATCTTGGTCAAGGTGGAACTCAGTCGGATGATGTACCCCATGGCGCTCTCGAGGCGCTCCTCCAGACGGAGGATGGCCATGGCGGCGCTGTCCCTGAGAAGCTGCCTTGAGGGGACCAGATCCTTCTCGACTCGGTCCGTCTCCAGCTCAAAATTATAGCAAAATTCTGCCAAGAGAAACACTTCAAGGTCAGCACTTACAAAAGATTCGGAGATAAAGAAAGTTCACTCGGCAGCTTTGCTTGCCTTCAAGTTTCTTGCCCATCTCCTCGCCGAACTCCTGGACGTACTACTCCAGTTCAGCCTTCTTCCCAAGGAGCTTCATGATTTGGTCGTTCAGAGTCATCTTCTCCTCCTCAAAAACATTCGCCTGAGTGTTATACTTCATCTCCCACTCGGCATTGGCCTTCTTGAGCTCAGAAACTTCACTCTTGGTCGCCTCAGCAGCAGCCTTCAGGGCCTTGACTTCTTCCTCGAGGTTGTCGACTGAAGCCAGCTTCTCCTCGGCAGCCTTGGTCTTACTCTTGGCTTCCTTCTGCGCAAGAGCCAAATCCTTGTCCTTGTCCTTGAGGGCCTGCTTCATGGTTTCTAAAGAAATAGAAGTCCTCAGCCTCATTACAAGTTGGGCATTCTCGCCACGGACATCTGTTGAAGCGAATTGACTCGGATCAAAGGAAAAATACGACTCAGCGAACAGTAGGACAACGGAACCTACCTCCCAGGGCGTTCTTCTCCTTCTCGAGACGGCCACTCTTGTGCTTCTACACATGCAGGTTCACTCAGAGTTGCAACACTTCCTTCTCCAAGGCGGCATAGTGGGATCCCAGCTCGCAAGCCCTCTGTTACAAAACAAGGAAATTGTCAGTAGGATGAAAAAACAAGTTCCCTCCTTGAAGGAGGAACAAGCTCGATCAGTACTAGATCCTGAAGTACCCTCTTACAACCGAGTCGGCAATGAAGAAAATAGAAGACAACAAACTATTCTTTTTGCTTATTCGTAAGCGCATGAAGAAACTTATTTCACTCTAGCAATGAGCACACGCTGGTCTTCATCGTCAACCTCAAGGCAGACAAGCTCGATCGGTTCGAAGCTTCCTGGTCTACCAAGCCTCCCACTCGGCCAGCCGAGTGAGAAGTCGCACTCCGAGTGTTACCAAATAAAAAATTCTAAGACTCCCGCCGACTGCTTCCAGTCGACGGTAGCTTCGGGGACTACACCCAGTGGGTGCACTCAGTGTGCCCCCATTGGAGAATGATTCGTGTTGATGAGCTAAAAAAACATGTGTGTATGTTCTATCAGACTCCCACCGATTGCCTGCAATCGCTGGCAGTCTCGGGGACTACACCCAGTGGGTGCACTCAGGATCCCCCCACTGGAACAGACTCACTCGGTGAAGACCCTAGTCAGCCCGAGTGAAAACAACAAAAATATAGAGTTCTAAGACTCCCGCCGACTGCTTCCAGTCAACGGCAGCCTCGGGGACTACACCCAGTGGGTGTACTCAGCGTGCCCCCACTGGAACAAGCGAACACCCAGTGGGTGTGCCATGCGCAAACCCACTGACGGAAGTTCAGCTACAAATTCAAAACAAAAACTCCGAATAACACTTACAATGGCACTTACTCGGACGTTGGTCTTCAGAGCCTCGCTGGCATCATACTCCTTCTTTAGCCAGCTGTTCATCACTTCGACCTGGACCAAGGCTTCCTTGCTCGCCCCCACTTGGTCCTCTGGGACCCTATGCAAGGTGAAGGCGGAGACGGGGGCCGAGTGTGGCACAGGTGCAGGCTTGGGAGGCGGCGCCATGGGCACCAGCGCGGAACTGGCCTGAGCTGGAGGACTTGGACCGATGGGCTTCTTGATGACCTTAGCAGGCGAAACGCGAGTCTTCTGGCCGGGTGAAGCCTCCTGCATGACAGTGTCGGCACTAGTCGTCGCCCCCTTGTCGGACTTAGGGTTTGGCGGGTCGGCCTTGTCGTCCTTGTCCAAATGAATGACTTCGGTTGGCGCTACATGAATGTTCAGGAGACAATGTCAGGCCCAATCGGACGATACTTGAAGCAAATATCAATAAGCGAATCCATACCTTTGGAAGTAGCAGCATCAGTGGCATCGCCCTTTGTCTGGCCCCGCTTGGGAGCATTTGGATCCAATGAAGTCGTCGACGTCTCGTTGCTGCGAACTTAGAAATCACTCGGTGGTCCGGACGAATGGAAACTGCATGGAAGAGGAGTTCAATCCTGGGTACTTACGTCGAAGCCAGTGGCACCGCCGCCTTCCGGGGCTTGGTGGAGACTTGCTTCGGTTGCTTTGGCTGCTTCTCCGGCGAGTCGGTAGCCTCCGCCCGCAGGCACTTCGCTCCGTGCGAGGAAGCCGAAGCAGTCGGCTTTGGATCACTCGGCGCCTGGGCACCCCTCGCTCGGGCACTCGGGTCGTTCTTCACCTTGGTGCGGCCTTCCCTGGGAACGGTCTCGGACGGGGAAGACTCAGCCTCCTCGCCCTCCTCGGTGTCGCTTTCCTTGTCGTCGTCATACTCCTCCTCCTTGTCACTCTCCTCCTCCTCCTCATCGTTGTCTTCGGAGTGCTGGCGCTCCGTGTGGCGATCGATTGACCGCCGACACGTTGGAGATCAACCGCTGGAAACTCTGAAATGGAGGAGAACATGAAGTCAAGATCCAGAAACACCGAAAGAAGCTCATATACAATCCGACTGATCAAAAGTGGGATTACCTCAACCGGTTGGATGTCCTTCTCGTATGGGGGCACTCTCCTGGCGCCGCGCGGGTTGTCTCACGCCGAGGTGATGGCCTTGATCTTGCCGGTCAGGGCCTCATCGGTCAGCTCCTCCGGATGCACTCGGGTTGGGTCACCTGGGCCCTCATACATCCACATCGGGTGCGACCTAGCCTGCAACGGCTGGATCCGCCGAGCTAGGAAAGTCTCCAGCAGGTCCATTCCGTTAACCCCGGTGTTTACAGCTCCTACCAGGGCAACGGTCAGGATCCCGATGTCCGCCTTCTCCTCCTTGGTCACCTCCAGAGACGGAGGCGTGACAACCCTTGCTCCCGAGTACGGGGGAAGACCAGTTGAAGACCCCGCACTCGGGACGTCATTGCAGTAAAACCAGCTATCATGCCACCCCTTCACTGAGTCAGGGAAACTCATCTTTGGGAAAGCACTCCGCCCCCGCACCTGTATCCCCAGGTCTCCGCAGAGCTGGGTCACGTGGGTCTTCTCCCCACTCGGCGAGTCTTTCTTCACGGTCATCGATCGACATGTGAAGATATGCTTGAACAAGCCCCAATGCGGAGGGCAGCCAATGTAGTTCTCGCAGAGGGAAATGAAGGCCGACAAATACACTATCGCATTGGGGGGAAGATGGTGGAGCTGCGCCCCGAAAAAGTCCAAAAATGCCCGAAAGAAAGGGCGAGGGGGCATGGAGAAACCTCGCTCGATGTGGGTGACGAGCAGGACATGCTTGTTGCCCTGAGGCGCGGGCTCGATCTCACCCGCGTCCGGCCGCCTCCACCCGTCCGCCGGGATGAGGCCCTCCTCGGCGAGCTCTTCCAGCCGCTTCACGATGACGCGCGAAGGGATCCACTCCCCCGCGATGCGGCTCGTAGACGGCCCCGAGCTCGATGGCGCGGCTCTCCCCGCCTTCTTCGCCTTCTCCAACTTGGCAGTGGAGTCCTTCCCCATGGCCTCGAGTGTCTCGGCACGGTGGAGAGGAGAGTGGGGAGAGCGGAGTGCGAGACGGAGACAAAGGGGATCTGGAATTGCCCTGGCACAGTAGAATCGTTTTTATACCACAGGCGAAGTTAGACGCAGGCCCTCAGCCATCGGATCCTAGATCGATGGCTCATGCGACGGTCACATGAGCAGGAGAGGCGCGGCACATGGCGGATTCCCGGGCGAGGATCGAGGCGTCACGCCCCCACTTTCCCCACTAGCCGCAGTGTAACCGCTTCCGCGCGCGCGCACGCACGATTTCGAATCCCGGAATTCCCGCAGCGAATCGACCTAACGGATTGCGTCTGCCTTGTTTCCTAAAAAACACCCGTTGGCCTGACCGACCGTCCTCCGCGGGTCGCCGTGCACTCAGACACGTAAAACACCCGACTGTAGTCACCTCCAGGATTGCGAAAGGATGAGCTCGACTCCCCTCCACGGGTTAACTTGGCCCTTTCACTAGGCTCCAAGGCATGAGCCTCATAAATTTTGACTCGGAGTTGGCCCGCGCTTGCGTTCCCCAGGGATATGGAGTGGCATCTCTCTGGAGAGTCAGTCCACGCGCCGGCGTCGCCACTCGAGTTTCATGGCATGCCCTCACTCGGACCTCAAGTCCATCTATCCCGAGAGATACGCGAATGTCACCAAATTTTGCACCGTCTGATCATTCGGAAAACCTCAAGTCCAGAATCCGTTGCAGCTTCTCCTAAGGATAACCACGAGAGAGCGGAGGCTGAGTGCCTCCGAAGCACTCGGACCACTCCAAAAGCTCAACTCACTCATCCTGTTAAGCCTCAACTGATTCGGGGGCTAATGATGGGGTCACCTACCACCGGTAGGGACAAGGGCTTGACATCTAGGGCCCACCTAAGGTCCACATCATTATTTTGAGGCCCCAGGGCCACTTACGCATTCGGATGCACGCCATGAAGAATTCACTCGGACCTTGCTCGACAGCACTCGGACGTCTACCCTCCAGTCGGCCAGCTGTCATCACTCGGGCAGAGGAGACGTAAGGACAACGTGGGAGCTGCAACGGCCGAGTAGTCTTAAACTAGGCTTTAATCATAGTTATGGCTATCGTTACCTGTAACTGCCGTAGTCATAGCTGTTAAACACCCATAACCGATGTAGTTATTGTCATTAATGCCCTAGCAACGTGGGGAGAGAAGGGGCCGAGCTGCACTCTATATAAGCCGCCCCTTCCTCCTTAGCAAAGGTTCAGCTTCCCCCCTGTAATCACATACCCCAAGAGAAAACAAGCCACTAGGCAACGAGACGTAGGGTTGTTACCTTCTCCGAGAGGGGCCCGAACTCGTAAAATCCGAGTGCCACACCTGTGTTGTAGCTAGGCTCTGCCCCTTCATTCGAACCCCCAGTATTCATTGTCAGGTTAGTAACCACGACACCACCCACACGTCGTCCGGAATAGCTTCCAACTGGTTGCCATTGGGCTACTGGGTCTGCGTTGGCTGGGTCTGTGACGACTGGGCATGCGACCGCTGGCTGTCTGGCATCGGAGTGTGTATCTACTGGGTATCCACCTTCGGCAGGGAGTCGTCCATTGCCCGTTTTCATAGCCGCCGTCGTCGTGGATCATATTCGTCATCGACTCCTCATCATCTACCGTCTCGCTCGGCTGAGACATTTCGGCAATTAGAGACTAGGCACCGATAGGCGTGGAAGCTAGCATCTGCGAACGAATAAGCTCCGGCGACCGCGACTCCGTGAAGTTGTAATCCCCATCGAGGTTGCTACTATACGGGACATGATGAACGGTGCTGACGGTAGGCGTGGGCTGCTGATGCGGACCGAGCTGTGTGGCGGTGAAGTGGTATGGTGGAATCATCTACGCTGGCCAAGGCTGAGGCGATTGGACATCCGACGTCTTCAAAACCGGCACCCGCTAACTTGCATGCTTTACCGCATGAAGAACTGGGTGACCGGCCACCGCCAAACCATCGTCCCTCTTCATTTGTTTGCAATGGTCGGTGGTGTGTGTCGTCGTGTTAACCTTGTTGGCGGCCACCGCTGATGGGTCCTCTGCCTCTGGGCCCGGCGAAACTACGAACATCTCCGTCACCCCATCCTCTGACTCCATCGCGGCGATCGACTGCAAAACAGGCAGGAACTGGGGTGGATGGCGGCGGCGATCAAAGCGGAGACTGTGGGGAAAGGACAGTGTTTTGCGTGAAAACAGTGCAAAAATGTCCAAATGCGCGGCTTGAGCTCCCTTTTGTGTCGGCTGGGGGTGTCGGAGTCCAACATGGTGGCTATCTGAACTCCCCGAAACCTCCTTAGGTTTGTTTCCGGTTTGCAGGAATCGAACGTGTGGACCGATCCACAGATGTTGGATGGGCGACGTTGAAGGGTGCACGTATCCATAGCGCGGTCCTAACGTTTATGATCAGTTTGATGCACTACATTGAAGACGAGCTCGGATCAGGTGGAAAGGGTTACTAACTGGAAGACGTGCGGATATAACCAGTAGCAGGGCATGTGCCACATTGTCAATACTACCCACGTAGAATTCTATCTGCGCACTATTAAACATTATCAGCTTTTTCTTGAGAATATTAAACAACTTCAATTCTCTTGATTTGGAGTATCTTGTATGTACATGCTTGATGTTTTCTTGATGAGAAGACATAGTACTTTTACAGTTGAGGCTACAACAATCAATAACAAATGATGCGTCGACATTGTCAAGAATGAGAAATAACTAGCTAGTTAGTCAGTCAGTTCAAAGTCTTGTTGCAATTTTTTATATCTAAATAGCTGGTCCCCGCTAAGATATTTCTTTCAATATGCACACAGGCTATCTCATCTTCCAAACATGCATGAAAAATAGAAAATATCAAAATAGTCAGGCCCCACTAACATATTTCTCTCAACATGCACACATGCCACCTCATCTTCCAAACATGAAAGGAAAGACCCACCTCAACATGCAAACAAAGGTCCACCTTAATAGTAATTAAGTATAATAAATCATATGTATTTTTAGTTTTAGTTCTCATAATATTCATCCGAATATTCATGTTCCAAATAATCAAACATTATCAATGTATGTTGGAACCAATTCCCTGCATAACGCACATGGTATCATCTAGTTTTACAAATAATAAAAGCAATTCACTCAGATAGGACGTGGTGATTTTATTCGCTACATGACAACCAAGGATGAATCTTCCTCGCTCTTTTATTTTTTTATTACCGCGTCATTAGGTCTTCATTGTAATAATAAACAGACTGGCCTTGCCGCCTCACGCGTGTAACCTTTTTTTAGCCATAGTGAAGGGGCACGAAGGCTCCCCATGCTTCCTTATTTCAAAGAGGTGGCATACAATATATTGCACATGGGACCCTATAGAAAGAAGAAATAAAAAACATGTCCTAGAGTTTTACGAAGAAGAACCTAGATAGAAAATAAAAACGCAATAGGTCCAAAGCTGCTTCCCGATGGCTCCATTCTTGCTGGCACCGGGGACACGACCACTTGGTCCGTCGAGGCCTCTACAATAGGTCGCCATAGACACTACCATGAAGCAACACTCCTAAACGACATCGTCGTCGGGAGAATGATTTCGGCCGCCCTTCGGCCTGAAATGCGACAGGTCATCAGAGGCAGTCGGCCATCCATCATAGGTGACATGGCTTCTCGAAATCCACCGCCGGTGGTGCGCAAGATTCCTGTCGTGTTCCTCCAGCTCGACATCAGTGGCTCCTCCCCAACGGCATAGCACTAAATAGTGGCATAACGCCACAAACCAGCACAAGGCTAACAACTGGCACGAAGGACCAATGAACCTTACCCCTACTATCTAAGCTTCCCTCTCATGTCCAACCCGAGAGACGACGCCATCGGAGGAAGAGGAGAGGGAAAGAGGCGGTCACAACGAGAGGGAGAGAGAAGGAGGGAGGAAATGAGTGCCATGTGTGTAGGCTAGGATTCCTATAAGCATACAAGGCATGGGATAAGTAGACGTAAACCAACAATGTATCTGAAGAAGCTCATATGTTACCTTACAAATTTATTTATATTTAGGGATATCTAAAGTCAATTAAATTTTGGCTTTCCAACCTGACCTACTTTTGATGGTGACAACTTCCACATGTGTTATGTGGACTGCATAAAAAACACGAAAGCAAGTAATACTCAGCACAATGATCATACACAATCATATAAATTGTAAAATAAACTCGCCTTCTGAACGAAGAAATAACAACCTAAAAAGGGACTTATAGTTGTTAGTGAATCATTTAAAATCATATAGCCAGACATGAAGGTAAGGTTCACAAATCCACGAGCACAGGGGTGAACTTCCACACTTTTCCACTTTTAAGAGGGCACTCTGATATTGACGACTTCTACTAGAACCACACGGGTAGAAGAGTATAGCTCTTGGACCCCTTGAGACAAAACTATTGACTTACTAGCATGGGACGCTCCCATTAGTATAGAATCGTGCTTTGGAGGGGGTTTGGTTCATGGGCCTGCGGTGGTTTCCCGTTTCGCCTCAAAGCCTATGTCGATAATACTCGGCACGTTGGAGGCAATAAAAAACCGGCCTCGAGTATTATGAGAACCACAAGAGGTTTCTCATGACTAACCACTTCTGATGCTCTCCATCCCGGAGGCAGTTTCCCAGTAGAACAACTCCATTGTTATATGCAAAGTTCTCAATTTTCTTCCAATTGGTGCCAACCCTGCTACTGAAATTCACATAAAATAACATATTGTTCAACACTTAAGCATACACACGTAATTCAACAATAAGCAAACACACTTAGGTCTAACACCTAAGATGCCGCTTAAAACATCACAAACACAAGTTGCAGACAACACTTGACATAAATCCTAGGTTCAAGCAGTAGCAATGCCACCTAGAGCACCACTGCCTTGATCATCTCCAGCACCTACAACTTCATTGCCTCCAACACCTCCTCTATCAATAGAGTCATCACCTTCATCATCAGAAGGAGGAAGAGGAGGCAGCACAACATTCTTCATTAAGCGGTCCCAATCTAGAACACATGGCCTCATCTCTAAAACTTTGGTTGTCATCATTACTGTTGGATGCTTGTTAACCATGCGTTGCTTAAAATTGGCACCATGAACAAAAGAAACAAAGAATTGGTTCTCCAATTTCGTAAGAACAACATCCTTCACATAATGATCAAAAACCGTGAAATCCCGGTGACCTAAAAGGTCATAGAGAGCATAGGAAACAGAGAAGGCATGTGAAAAAAGATGGCTCGTGACAGTGAATATGAGAACATTCTCAACAACACCATAGTGCACATCCAACTGAAATTTGTGGCATAAGCTATATCAACAACCTCAGGACGACAGTCATACAACTGAAAAGGCAAATAAATATCAGTTTAAAGAATAGTTGCACATGAAAATGAATATATCACATGTAGTATGAAAGCAAGTTAAAGGTCCAAATATATCAATGTCAAGGAATTAATGTAAAATTAGAACGTCATCAATACTACAGGAGTTCACATGTGTTGGATTGTGCATAGAAGAAACAAAGGATATTTCACATGAGCCTGGAGTGGATCAAATTTTTCCTATGAAATATAGTATAGTGAATCCTAAGTTAAATTTCTTATGGATTGCCATCATGTGAATCAAACAATAAACATAGGAAAATTTCCTAACAATTATGATCTTCCAAGTTTACTTTAAAAGTTCTTTGAATTAAAGTGGACCTAAAGGAATGTTCTTTAAAATTTACCTCATACTCTTCATTCAGATGCCGCTTGACAATGCTTGTAGATGGTCCATCGATACTGTCAGTCCACCCTTTAGGACTTTTTCCAGGGTTGACATTGAAAAGAAAATGGAGTGAAACAAGGAGGCAATAATAGATGGTACAAACTTGCACATAAGAAAGTATCAATGATAAATTAGCTTAGCCTTTTTGTCATTGGCTTTCTAGTGTCACTAAGGTTCTTTCTAGGATCCATGTAGCAAAAAATGGAGAATCACAAAGATTTGATGGATTCATTTACTTTCAAATCCAAGAAAACAAATAAGGAAATGACTAAGTTCACATGGTGAAATTGATACATAATCTAAATAAAAAGGAATGAACAATGAGAGAATCAAGAAATATCAAAGAATCCTACCTCAGAAATGCTCTCACGAACTGCTCTCACATAGTATGAGAGAGAGAGAGAGAAGATTAAAAGAGGGAAATGAAGCATCAGTTGTGGGAATAGTGGGGGAAGTGAGAGAGGAGAGGGAGAAAATGAAGTTTCGGTTGTGGAGAACACTAAAGTACGCGCTAGCGGGTAGTAGACTCCCCCGCTTCCCAATGTGGTTTCCCCCTTCTCCCGGACCACTCACCTTCCCACGGTAGACCTCTCCTATAAAATCCACCCAATGAGGCATCCCCACACTTATCTACTCCACCATGGTGGCCCTCTCACCGCCCCATTTCCCATCGAACCCATCGATTAATTTTGCCAAGCTATTCATGCTTGAAAATGTGGAAAGAATGAGGGATACGGTGGAGAGGCCCTAACCTTTGTCCTTTGGAGTGAGGTGGAGGTATTACGCATGACGATGTAACACGACGAGGTGCGGTGACGCATCATGCCAAGATAGAGAGATGTATGGTGATGCAAAACACCGAGTCATGACAACACATCATGGCGAGCACACGGGTCACATAATACACCACGAGCACACATCGGTGATGGAGAGGCTGGGCGGTGCCAAATCTAACATC
This sequence comes from Elymus sibiricus, assembly GCA_039707655.1. Lineage (NCBI taxonomy): Eukaryota > Viridiplantae > Streptophyta > Magnoliopsida > Poales > Poaceae > Elymus > Elymus sibiricus. The sequence goes on from CM077664.1 coordinate 165,039,509, forward strand.
GACGTCTGTGTGGTGAGGAATGGGGGAGGAATTGCGGCGGATAATACATAGGTCGTGGAGTTCTGCATGCGCTTCTACCGACAAAACTGCCTTGAATACTTCCAACCTGCAAGTGGTTTCAAAGTTCATACCACCATCAACTATTTCTACAGGTGGTTCCATTTACAGAAGCACCTCCATTATTTTCGACCACAAAAGTAATTACCTTTGTTGTGTTATTACATGCAGCTTCATATGTTGGGGATGCAACCACTTTGAGGGCCCACTTCTGGTGCCCATTTTTGTACTAGTGACTATCGAATCAATCACACGACCCGTTCGAAACAACTATCATCAACATTAAAGAACTCATATAGTCCCAAAACTTGTATAGTATGATCACCTTCACAGCATCAAGTAATGTAAACATTAAGTTAATTCTCTTCTCAAAACCAGTAACACAAAAAGATTGTTCATATTGGTGGCTGCTACCCGTGACCACATACCGATATCATCACTTTAACCCACAATATCAAAATGAAAATTCATATATTTCAAAAAGCTTCGCTTCCTAAATTATTATAACATAAATCTCTTACGAAATATATGAGAGATTCATATATAGCTTGCCTTTCTATACGTGATTGCATTTAGGTCCCTCATTAGAAAACCCTCATGTTATGTATTTTGATATCTTCACAACTGTGGCTCAACTATATTCTTCGTTAAGCATGTCATTTGGCCGCTCGTCCTCTCTTTATATAGAATGGAGCAGCTGCAATGCGTCCTACTTACAAGAGATGAGCAAAAGGTGTGATTAAATATCTAGGTCCAATGGTCGTTTGGTGCTTTAAGGGCATCTCCAAGGGGAGATCCTAAAACTCCCACAATTGTATCCCTTTTCTGGTCTTGTTCGAATTTGGGGAAAAATTGTCTCCAATGTGCTCCCCCATTTATCCACATTCAAGCTAGGGCAATCTGCTCGAATGGGGTATCAATATGGCCTATGTCATGTCGGACTAAGACCTCCCACCAGCCAACCATGCAGAAGCTCCTCTCTCTTCACCTGTCCCCACCCACACGTGTCTCTCTCGGACGTGGCTTGCTGACGCTACGATAATGCTCCTAGAAGTGTTCCTATTCAGAGTGGCAGACATCTCTAGGATACCCTTGTCCCCACATCAATATTTCCCGTCAATAAAATACTAGAAAACACTCTTTCTCTAATCGAAGATAAGAGCAGATGAAAGTACATGGCGCTCTTGCTGGACATACAAACAGCTGACTATGGTGCTACAGGCCATGCAAAAGTCGAAGGATGTCGATAAGCCACTTCATCGCCAATGGCGAGCACAATCTCGTCTCTCTGCCATTGAATCTCCACTCCTTGCATTTTTCTGTAAGAACATGGAGGCGATCATGACAATGAAAGTATTGTAGACAGAGGCTGCATCTACGAACATTTTAGTGATGGAGGAAATTTACATGCTAAAGCGGTATCATTTTGGTTGGGTTAATGGTTACCCATGATGAAATTAAGGGTAAGGTTAGTGGGATTAGTGGGGGGGGACTAGTCTCTAACCACATCGTTCATGTGTTTAGGATTATCGAGGTAGAGGAGGCATAATCTATTGAGGTGGTCTTAAAAAACGCCATAATATATCTAAGATTATGATGTGTTTTACTCATGACCAGCACGAATTCAAAGATGTTCTAGAGCTAAAAAATGCCTCAAAATCTATGTTAGATTTTGAAAGAAACCCTACTGTATGGAGAGAACAGGACGCTGATTGGTTGCAATGTGAATTGCGTGAAACATTAGGTCACTGGATCCAATCATGGTACTCATATTTTAAAATTTTGCATTAACCGTTCACTCGGAAAAATTTATTTAGTACCATACCACTTACCAAGTTGAAACGTGGCCTAGTTAAAAGGAGAGACTGTTACATCTCCTCAGATAAAATGTCTGATTTTCTTTAGGGGTAAATACATTCCACTTTATGACTCAAATAACAGGTTTAAAAGAATGAACAAGGATCACAAGGGATAATAAACCATAAATGGCATCCCTTGGATAAAGTAAGAGCGTGCTTAGCTAAATTTTGCGCCTCCATATTGTAAAGATGACCTTCATGCCCAAATGAGGAGGAGACACATTGAATGTTGAATTAATTTCTCAAACAATAGAGGTGTTGGGGCACGTGGGCGCGCTACGCTAGCACAGAATGAAAATTTCTACCATGCAACCAAGGACATACTATAGGGGATAGATCACTGGATCAGGTTTTACCACTAGAGGCGCAGTCATGACAATGGAAGTAGAGTTGGTGATGCGTGTCTCGTCTCCTCCTCGTGGATTCCTCAAACGGTTCGTCAGAACACCACAGGTGTAGCGCCTCCAAGGTATCCACACGTACTTGGAGCAATGTCACTTGCCAGATTGCTAGATGCGAATGAGCAACTTGGGTGTGGGGAGTGGCGGCCGCGGCAAGGGTAGGGAGAAAAAGATCAAATCAAAATCGTGCGCCCCACTCACCTTTATATAGACCTACCTAATGGGCTTCTACTCTAAAGTCCAATTACAACTCTAACCCAGTATGATTCAGATCCTAATTCGAATTCGGCTCACCCCTTAAGTGTCCGACCCTATGGGTTCACGTACACCTGGACACGACCCGAGTCGATAGCTGGTAGTGGCTCCTTGCAAAACATACCAACTCCCATGTGTGCACGAAGTCATTTGATGAGCCTTGACAATGTGTCGTATGCAACATTCCTTTTGCCTCACGATATATGATGTTGAGCTCAAGGCGAGTACTTGTCACCCTTGTTGGTACTCGACCTCTCTTCTCGAAACCGTGATACATTCCCGAACCAGTTAATACTTAACCCAAGTCGCATGGCCATGCTTTCCGAATTTGCTCACTTGAGAAGGCCCGGAGAATACCGCTCCGATTGTTGGGGCAAATCCCATCTTGGTCAACCATGACTTGTGGCATGTCCCATGACTCACCCGAAAGCTACATTTATAACTACCTAGTTATAGAGTAGCGTTTGATAGACCCTAAGTGAGTCGGTCCTCATCCCGCAAACATGCGAGGACCTCAAGTCTAGGACATGGCATTTACATTGTACTAGACTAACACATGACAATATCTCGCTGCATCCCAAAATGGGTGTGTCCAACTAGGTTATCCATATCACTGAGTCCACCTTGTGAAACATATTCATCAACTTAATCGTATACTAGTCAAAGGATATGTGTCTACGTAACCTTATCAACTCGGGACCATTAGAACAATCATCATATGATATACCGTCTCACAAATAAGTCATGACTACATAGGGAAATAACATAATCACGTGATTGCCTCTAGGGCATATCTCCAATAGTCTCCTAGTTGCACTACAGTCAGTTATTTACGCATCTTATGCCCAATTACATTATGTGCCCTCATGATTTGGTGCAGCAGAGGCTTCGTCAACGGATCAACAATATTTGCAACCGTGTGAACTTTCCATATCTTTATATCACCAATCTTTACAAAATCTCGTATCAGGTGAAAATGCCATTGTATGTGCTTGGATTTCTAGTGTTGAATTGGCTCCATGACTTCTACGATAGCATCACTATCATGAAAATAGAGGTCCAGAGGGTTCGATGCGGCCTGAACCACACCAATCTCATAAATGAAAATCGTCATCCAAACACCTTATTTCGCAGCTTCATAAGCCGTAATGTACTCGGCCTCCCTTGTATAATCGACCACCATATCTTCCTTGGAACTTTTCCAGCTCACTGCTCCTTTGTTTAGACTAAAATGTAACCAAACTATGAGCGATAATCATCGTTGTTGGTTTGGAAACTAGCATCGACATAACCCCTTACAATGAGCTCATCATCACCACCAAACTGGAAACAGATCTTTAGTTCTTCTTAAGTACTTAAGAATGTTCTTCACTACCCGGCTAGTGACTCCCAAATGCAGCATATTGGTATCTACTCTTAACACTTAGAGCATAGGAAGAACATCATGATGAGGACCCGATAGCCGAAGCATACATAATCGCATCCATGCGACTTCGCTCATCAAAAGTCATGGGACTATGAGTCTTGCTAAGACTGATGCCTTGTGACATAGGCAAGAACCATTTATCATCCTAACCGCTTCAACACCTTTTCAATATATGTATTGTGATTAATCTAATAAGTCTCCTCGATCTATCTCTATAGATCTTGATTCACAAAACATAAGCTACTTGTCCCATGTCCTTCAAAAAACTATTTTCAACGAGTCCCTTGACATATTCCACCATTGGAATGTCATTCTCAATCAATAATATCTCATCCACATATAATATTATAAATATGACATAGCACCTACTAAACTTCTTAGCATAAGGTTCATTTTCATTCTGAATGAAGTCACATCCTTTCACCACTTGATCAAAACGGAAGTTCCAACTCCAAGTTTCTTGCTTTAACACATCAATGGATCTCAAAAGCTAGCATACCTTTATATCATTCTTTGGATGAGAAAAAGTCTCAAGCTGCATCATATACATATCCTCGGTCAAATTTCCATTAAGGAAAATTGTCTTGACATCCATCTGCCATATCTCATAGTCAAAATACGCAGCTATAGCCAGAATGATCCAAACTAATTTAAGCATCGCTAGCAAAGAGGAATTCTCTTTGTAGTCAATTTCTTGAAGTTGTCAAAACTCCATGAAAAATCGAGCTTTATGGATATGAACATTTACATCCGTATCAGTTTTCTTCTTAAAGATCCATTTGCACTCAATGGTTTTAACACCACCTCATAGATTAGCCATGTGTCCAAACTTTATTGTCAACCATGGACTTCAACTCAGATCTCATGACCTCGAGCCATTACTCTGAATTTGGACCGGCCATTGATTTCACATAGGTCCAAAGCTCCTTGTTGTCTAACAATAATACAATGCGTACATTACGCAATCTCAACCACGGGTTCCTCTACTGGTTCTGCCTTGATGGCATCACTCACCGAGGCCTCCTTGAGGCTTATCTCGAACTTCTTTGAGTTGTATCATCCTCCCATTGACATTTTGACTAAGAAACTCTTTCTCAAGGAAGATAGTATGTGGAGCAACAAAAACATTGCCCTCTTCTCGGTTGTACAAGCAATACCCTATGGTTTCCCTAAGATATCCCACAAATATCCATGTATCTAAATTGGGTGTGAGCCTGTTCAATTGAAGCCGCTTGACATATGCCTCACAACACCAAATTTTTAGAAAAGACAAAATTTGACATTTCTCAGTCCATATCTCATATGGTATCTTATCTACGGATCTAGATGGTACTCTGTTCAATGCGAAAGTTGTAGTTTATAGAGCATAACCCCAAAATGACAATGATAGTTCTGATTGAATCATCATTGATCGAACCATGTATAACAAGGTACGATTCCTCCATTTCGACACACTGTTTCTCTATGGTGTACCTAGAGGAGTGAGTTGTAGAACTATTCCACAACTCTTCAGATGATCATCAAACTCATGACTTAGATACTCACCACCATGATCTGATCACATAAGTTTGGTCATCTTGCCAAGTTGATTCTCTTCTTCATTCTGAAACTCCTTGAACTTTTCAAAGGTTTCCTACTTATGCCTCATCAGGTAGATATATCCATATATATATATATGCTCAAGTCGTTAATAAAAGTCAAGAAGTACGGGTAACCACCTTTAGCAGTCATGATCATTGGTCCACACACATTAGTATGTATGAGTTCCAACAAATCTACTGCCCTCTTGCAACTCCTTGCGAAAGGTTTCTTGGTCATCTAGTCAAGTAGGCAGGATTGGCATGTCTCAACTGACTCAAAATCAAACAAAGTTAGAAGCCCATCATCATGAAGATTGTTCATGCGCTTCACACTTATGTGGCCAAGTCAACAATGCAAAAATTATGTTGTATTCAGACAGTTAGGATTAATCCTCTTGACATTTAAACTATAGAAAAATTCACCTTGAAGATTTAATAACCCGTTAACAATGGGTGCAAAGCCATAAAATATATTATTAAAATATATAAAAAAACAACCATTGTCCTTAATACTGAATTCAAAACCTTGTATCATCATGCATGAGGCAGATATAATGTTTTGACTTAAAGCTAGAACATAATAACAATTATTGAGTTCCAGGTAAATTAAGTTGCATAGCGCGGACGGCTAATGCAGCAACTTTACTTTATTTTCGATGTGTATGCCAACTTCTCCTATTGCGACATTCCTAGTTCTTCTTAGCCCCTGCATCGAGTTGATAATGTGCACAAGAGCTACTAGAAACATCAACAAGATAAATGTTTATAACATACTCCCTCCATCCGGGTTTATTGGGCCCATCGACCAAAACACATGTACCAAGGCACCATGATTAATTATCTGAAATAAGCAATACTTCTTGGGCTTTCACGCGCAATCAACAGCCAAAAGCAATGCAGTGCCGCTGCATGCACACACCTTCCTACCGCGGATTCTCCCCAATATGGAGAGACGCATGCACCAACTGCCAAGGAAACGTGAGCGTTTTTATTGCCTGATTCAGTGCTAGCGAAGGAAACAAGGGGTGGAGAAAATAACACGTGATTAACGGCCTTATAAATAGGGAAATCCACCGATGGCCCACAGGCCTAATAAACCCGTACGGAGGGAGTATACAACAAGTGTGCGTGAAGAAGAAGTCATACTTCCACTTTTCTTGTCGTGGTCAGCCATATACTTGTTGTAGTTCCTCTCCCACTGACCAATTTACTTGCAATAATGGAATATTTCTTGAATTTATGCTTATTCTGTACCATCAGTACTTGATGTGCATTTTTCTTAATGTCTTGCTCTACCGTCTTAAGCATCCTAGGCAACTCAGTGATCTTCTTATCCATGTTATGCATATGTATTTCGAGATCAATTAATGAGCTGTAGCTATCTAGAAGTCAAGCCAGAATTGTATCAGTGGCCAACTCAGGGACTAATGGGAAGCCTACCCTTTCCAAAGTCTACAGGTAACCAACCATTTTGATCAAATGTGGACTCATTCGATCACCCTATTTTAGCTTACACTCCATCAAGGACCTCCGGACGTTAAATCTCTCTCTCTCCTTGCTTGAGTTTCAAACTTGCCCTTGAGACTCTCGATCATATCAAAAACCTAAATGTCCTTGACCTGTTGTTGTAGGTCTGGTTCCATATAGGCTAGCATGAGACAGTTGATTTCATTCTACTCATCAGCGATTCTCCTGTGGGCATTCAGGAAGTAGCATTAGCATTTTCAGCTTCTTCCTCTAGAAGTGGGTCCTCTAGAGCATGTTCCTTTTTATCATGCCTGAGAACAATTCTTAGATATATCTATACCAAGCTATGAAGTTTGTTCCACTAAGTTTATCTTTCTCAAGGACCGATTTCAATCCAAACTAAGAACTTGAGGACGTGGTGCCATTGATATACAACAGAAATATGAAAACACTAAGGCATGTATTCATAAATAGTAATTCATATTATTATTTTTAATAAAAATATACCCTCACTAAAATTAGCATCCACAGATACTTAGTGATTCAACATTGGAGGTCCAAATGTCGATTAGTGAGCTTTTGCATCACTGCCAGAAGACTAGAACACTCGGTAAGAAACACTTGTTAATCGCATCTCCGCACAACTCTTGTTTGTTGGGGGGGGGATCACATGCCTCACGAACTTTTATGCTTTGAGGAGAAAAACTGCTTTGATAGCTAGGACAAGTTAACCAATACTTTGCACATAGGTGTCCGACACCAACCCACCACGTCAAGGAGAACTAACGCTACCCTAATTTTATAGGCCCACCGCTAAACATACTTCACATGTGATGTTGTAGCAATTGGGGAGACATTTTACTTGACATTCTATGATGGAGCACCCTACTTAATGCATCTATAAGGCTAAAGAAGGGTACATAAAAGTGATAAAATTTCATAGGAAGTTTATACAAGTGTGATATGATATATCCCCTTTTGGCAACCTATGGTGCCCTCCATCTCCATGTACGTAGTTGTCCTAGAGTGATCTCCATCTCCATGTATGTTTGTCCTTGTAGCGATCTCCATCCCTATGCCACCCATGTCAACCGCCAAGTGTTACATAAAATACTACTAACTAATAATTATGAAAGAAAATTACATTACAAGGCTTCTCATTGACACACATGTCATTAAAACAATAATGGGACAACCATATGACTCCAGTTGGCTAACGTACTCACTACACATAGGTTGTGACACAAGAATACACATGCAACACAATAATCATACATGCAATATCATGGGCTATATCAAATCATAATCATTCCTTGAAAAAATAAGTCAGATGTTCTATCATCAAAGATAAATCCATCCAAAAAATTATTTTGCAAGCGTATATTGGCCAATGACAAGTTGTCATTACCAATATTGTGTGTCTTTATCGGATCCAACATTTTGTTCTCTTCAGTTTGACAGGTCGTGGAGCTCAATCGGAGTTCGTATGACCAAGTTATGATCGTTTCATAAAAAATGCTCCAAAGGATTTCAGCACTGTGGAAATCATATTTACGTAGGTTTGATTTTCATTCCGATTCGATCAATCGTATTGATATTTGCATGCTGCAACCAAATTTACATTTCATAGCCTACGCTGAAGGTGGAAGCTGACCTATACGGATATGTCATGTCACAACCTCTACATGACAATCACAGAACGTAGATCATGAAATCAACGTTCAAACAATAATGCATGGCCGATCACTTCGACAAGCACAAGAACTGGTCAACATATCACATATGCAAACCCCTAATCAACCACCACGCATTAGAGGCACTGATACAACTGCGGAGGCACACGGCATGCTACGCTAGCGTAGAATAATTTTTTTTACCATGCAACAAAGAATATGTTGTAGGGGATAGGTCATGGGATTGGGTTTACCACGAGGCGCACAGTCATGACACCGGAAGTATAGTTGGTGGTGCATGTCCCTTCTCCTCGTGGATCCATCGAAAGTTCCTTATGGATCCCTAGAATGGTCACTCATAGCATCGCTGGTGTAGTGCCTCTAAGGTATCCACACGTTCGTAGATCGGCTTCACTCACTGGATTTCTTGCTCTGAAAAAGCAACTTGGGCGAGACTAGGGTGGGGAGAAAAAGAGCAACCCTAAATTGTGCGCCGCACTCTCCTTTATATAGACTTCCCTAATGGGATTCTACACTAGAGGCCCACTAGATCTCTAAACCCATTCTAATTCGTATCCTAATCCGAATTAGGCTCAGCCCCCTAAGTGTGCGACCCTATAAGTTCATGGACACATCGACATCACCCGAGTCAATAGCTAGTAGCGGCTCCTAGCAGAACGTGTCAACTCCAATGTGTGCGTGAAGGCATTTGACAAACCTTGATAATGTGTCATACCCAACATCCCTTTTGCTGCATGATATGTAATTTCGATCTCAAGTCAAGTACTTACCACCCTTGTTGGTAGCTCGGCCTCTCTTCTCGAAACCATGATGGAGATTTGCGAACTAGGTTAACACTTAACCCTTGCATGGCCATGCATTCCGAATCTGATCACGCGGGAGGGCCTAGAGAATACCTCTCCAACTGGAGGGGCAAATCCTCGCGGCATGTTTCATAACTCACCCGAAAGCTGCCTTTATAACTACAAAGTTACAGAGTAGCGTTTGATAGACCCTAAGTGAGTTGATCCTCATGCTCAGAACATGCGAGAACCTCATGTCCAGGACATGTCATGTATATTGTACTTGAGACTAGCATATCACAATATCTCGCTATGAGCATGTCCAACTCGGTGTTGCCAATCACCAAGTACATACTATCGGGTTAGCATCTCTATGCCCATGACTTGTGAAACATAGTAATCAACCGAACCTTACACTAGTCGAAGGATATGTGTCCGCATAGCCTTATCAACTAGGGACCATTAGGACAGTCATCATACAATATATAATCGCACAAATAGGTCAAATACTTATTGATACATATCAGTGATGATGTTCATGTACAATGCAAATAACACATCAATACATAGGGAAATAACACCATCCATGATTGCCTTTGGGGCTAATCTCCACCTAGTGGCATATTTACCACTTGTTCATATGATTATGTCTGAGACAACTTCTTTACAATCAGATGCTATCTTTAGGTGCATTAACATTAATTTTAGGACTACCATATTCTTGGGGGGGGGGGGTGACGGTGTCCTGGACTAGGGGGTCCCGGCCTAGTTGATCAGTCCATGGGCCGAACTCAAGGCCCGTGAAAGAGCAGGGACTCCGGAAGTTTCCAACTTGAAGAACCGACATATCGGGCCTCACCGAAGACTTGGCGTGCACCCCAAGGATACGAGATTCGGCATGTATTCCCTTAGTTGTCACCGACCATGTGTAACCCTAGATACCCCTGGTGCCTATATAAACCAGAGGTTTTAGTCCGTAGAGGCAAGATCATTCATCATACCCCTAGGGTTAGACCACAACTCACGATCTCGAGGTAGATCAACTCTGTACCTTGATACATCATCAATATAAACAAGAGCAGGACGTAGGGTTTTACCTCCATAGAGAGGGCCCGAACCTGGGTAAATCATCGTGTCCTACGTTTCTTGTTAAGCCATTGATCCGATCTCACAGCTCAGGCACCCCTACCCGAGATCTGCCGGTTTTGACACCGACAGGGGGGGGGGGGATCCACCTTGGAGCTCGGCTAATTAAAGAACAAGTCTAATTTGGATGCACTATTGGTTTCTTGATTAACTTTAGATTTGCAATTAACTTAGTGATAAAAAGGTGAGTAGCTAGCAGACTTTGATGCTATCCATTGTATATAAGCTTTATGTGCCTCTGTCATGTAGCCCAAAGTATTCCACTAGCTTTGTGAAGTGGACATATGATAGTGAATCAATCATATATACCAACTAGTTCTTTGACATCTGTTCGACTGTAGCGAGCATTTGCTTAGTCGTGTCATTATGAGATAAACCTCACACATACCTTGACATGCAACATTGAATATGAGAGTGCATCCAGGAATCCGCTCTAGAAATTTGGTAAGAACCAGAAGCCGCCATATTTATGTCATTCAACAATTCAGTCATAGGTAGTGACTGCTTGGCTAAACACCAAAATAATCCCTTCAGTTTTGTTAAGATATTGACATGCTACATTTTCCATGATTTTTGTTTGATCGATGAGTTTGATGCTGCAATATGAACCTCAAGCTAAGCTTCACACTAAAATTTAGTGGTAGCAAGAATTCTATAAGCCGACTGAACCGTGAATCCTCCCTTCTTTTCATCACTCATGCCTATGAATCATCCACTTGGCTTGTACACATTGGGATATTGAAAATGATTGCTGCATCATTGGCAGAAAGGTCTCCAGAACCTTAGATTTGTTCCACGAGGCAAAAGTATCACCAATAAGCTGACAAACTTTCTATGGGGGTCGTGTGATAGACACACAATGTGACACATGGCACATTCAATTGGAAACCAATTATGCTCCCAAACTTTAGTGTTTCCTATCACCAACTCACCGGATTAGACCTTGCAGTAGTACATAGTTTCCCTCAATAATTAGTCACCAAATATGAGAAGGGGGGATGACTAAGTTGAGCTCGAAGAAAGTCAATAGTAGGGAAATAGCTAGCCTTTAGAATTTTTGCACTTAGTGTGTTAGGTTGTTGTAGTATGTGCCATGCTTGTAGTGCAAGAAGTTCCAAATTGAAGAGCTCAATATCTCAGAAGCCAAGAGCAGCCAACTTTTTAGGCCATGTGATAACATCTGAGGACATCCAATAGGTGTTGTATTCACGTTGTTTACTTTGCCAGCAAAACTTTTGGATCATGGAATTAATACATAGAAAAAGTCCACGTGGAAGTTTAAAGAATCCTATGGAGTAAACAAGAATAGATTGAGCAACAAAATTAATAGAACCTCTTCCTGCCGAGATAATTTTCTCCATCCATCCTCGTAGTTTGTTATAAAATCTCTCCTTAAGATAATTAAAGGCACCATTCTTTGAGCTACCTATGTTAGAAGGCATCCCAAGATAGTTCTCTGATAAGAATTCACTTAGGACATCCAGGATGACTTTCACCTCATCTTCAACCATTGGCAAACAACCGTTACTGAAAAAGAGTGATGACCTAGACAAGTTAATTCTCTGTCCCCTTGCATGACTATCCAACAAAGGTGACACGCCTCTTGCACCATCACCACTAGCATTAACGAACAATCGAATGTCTTCTGCAAAAAAGTAAGTGGCTTACCGGCGAGGCCGATTCGACCACTTTACTACAACTGATGTGTGATAAAAGGTTATGACTTTTATACCCCAGGCGGATCCCCCTAGAAGGTTTGAACTCTTTGTATTTCTTAACATTATGTAAAATTGAGAATTTAACTAGGCTCACAAGAGTCATAATTGTAGAAATCCATGTTGGTGCAAAGCCAACTTGGTTATCATAGCTTGTAAATAACTCCACTCTAATATATCATAAGATTTTATCATATCAAGTTTCAGAGAACATAATATATTATTTTTGCCATGTTGTGCTTCATAATATGTAGATATTCATAGGTTGGTACGACATTGTTAGTAATGATGTAGCCAACAAAAAAGCAGATGGTTCTTCCGAGAATCAGGCAGGATATTTTTGAGACGATTGGCTAGTACCTTTGAAGAAAAAACATTGAACACATCATAAGCTAATTGGGTAGAATTGTGGTAAGAGAGTTGGATTTGTTACCTTAGGTATGTGCACTAAAATATTATCATTTAACCCTTACGCACTTTCCTCGCCCCTAAGACTCCGAAGAGCTATAGCTATAACATCGGCACGAAAAACTTCCCAATGCCTCTGGAAGATAATTGCAAGGAAGTTGTCAGCTCCAGGAGCCTTTGTTCACACCATCTAGAACTGTGTGATCTAACTTCTTGATGTGTAATCAATCGTAACCTTCTCATTCATTGAATCTGTATTTTTTGGGATACAATACTGATAAACTGGTGCATGTTTGAAGTGCCTTCATGTGCAAAAAGGTCAAGGTAAAACATGGTGGCCATCTGCCCCATCTTAGTGCCATCCTCTCTAACTATTCTATCAACTCTTTTAATATTTTTAACCATGTTAGAGGGGGAGAGATATTGTATGCTCAGATTCGATTCGGCCCAAAGGATGGCGTGTGTGTTTTGGTAATTTCGAACTGGGCTAGGCCCCGTTGTCGAATATGCATGGTACATGTTTGAAAGCCCAAAAACCAGTTTGGGTTAGTGAGAGGGGTCCTAGCAGTTGATTTTTTTCCTAATTTTTTAAGTACTATTTTAGAGGCATTTTAAAAAATCGCCTAAATAATTTGAGCATTGGAGGCATTCTCCCAATGTAATCAACTCATATTTGGCCACCAATAAAATGCTAAGCATCGGACCTCACGTGCTCATGCCACGTGTATGTGGGACCCACACGAACCTTATCACTGTCTCCCTTTAGAAATATCTACTCTCCTCTCTCGCGGCTTTCCCCTCCCATGCGAGGTACCTCTCTTGTTATCCTCTGCTCGGAGCCATATCGAGGCCCTTCGATGTAGCACCATGCTACTGCTAGGACAGTGGTCCGCTGCTACAAGGTAGACACCATGGTCGTTTACTGGTGCACAAGGCCGATGGTGGGGGCTCTTCTCACATGCTGCTACAAGCCCACATGCCCACGAGCGGTGTCTGATTTCCTTGGATCCATTACTACATGTGCATGCCCCAATGCTACAAGCGGCGATGACGGAAGGTGCGACCAGCTATGGTGGTGCTATGACCAGCGCCGGCAGTGCGGCAAGCGGTGACGACACCGTTGCGAACGTGCATTGTTGCTGCTAGGAGGGGGAAAATGATACCAACCTGCCTCTCTCTGCATGGAGGGATGCTAGCAAAAATGGTGATGTAGGTGCTGAGAGGGGCGCCCGTGGTGCTACGATCATGATGACAGGTGTGTCGATCTTGTTGGGGGCACGAGAAAATGGTGATGGGTGCAGCGAGCTCGTTGGTGGGCATGATGAGTGTTGTATGCTCATCTGCGGGTGTGGTGAGAGGTAATGCTACGTGCTAGAAGCCGTGAGAGGCGCAGCTTCCCATTCGGCAAGCGGCAATGATGTGTGCTGCCAGCGGGGGTTGCAGCGACCTACAATGCGGGGTGTGTTCATTTAGCTACCGCCTTTGGGTGCGGTGAGCATGAGAGAGCAGTGTTTAAGGAAGTGGATGACGAGTGTGGCTGATAGCTCAACGAGCGCAATGCCAGGTGCAGCATGAGCGTTTTGAGGAAGATGGAGGCATCTTTTTGCATGAGGGTGCAAGGATGTTGAAAATGGACAAATTTAACCCTTTTTTGAAACTTCGGCATAAAATGAACTGGATTTGAAAATATTTCAAAAACTGCCCTTTTTCATGACACCATGGGCAGGGGGCACCATGCTAGATAACACTACGCCGTCAAGCTACCTAGCATGGCACCCTACCCCTGGGCATGAAGGAAAAGGGTCGTTTTTTGAAATGTTTTCAGATCCAATTTTTTTTGCTAAAGTTTCAGAAAAGGGTCAACTCTGTACTTTTTCATGCAAGGTTTAGTGGGGTGAGGAATCATGTGGCTGCGGGCATCATGATCCAATGACTCGGGAGGGGATTGATCCATGCTCATGATTGGCCGCCTGACGCCTAGCATTGGCTTTCTTCAAAAGCGTCCAGACATGCCTTTCTCTTAGCAATTTTATAGTGCTTTTAAGAAATGCCTTGTGAGTGCATCTATAATCAGACCCCCACTTAAACACCCGGGAAGACAGCCCGGACATCGCCTGGACGAAAAAATTGCCAACGCCCATATGTCTGAGATGTCCGGCACTCCTCAAACCAAGCCTATATGTGGGACAGATTTGACGCACGGATGAGACCGGACACGCCTGCCATGTTGGAGTGAAGGAGGTACCCATGCGAAATCCATCGATCCTTAAATGAAGTCACCTGTTTGGTGAGACAACATTCATGCTGCCGCTTTGGCCCTCCACCAGATGGGCCAAATCTAGCTAATTAAGGTGGATGGCAAAGGTGAACCCTAGCCGCCCCGGTTTCCCTTCTTTCCTCATGTCTATGCCACCACCGCTACCCCCCGTCTGCTTCACCTTCCGCTCCAACCTCGCCGTCCATGAAATTCCGTAAGAAGAATACCTATTAAAAAATGCTCACGTCCAAGCCCCGAGTGGAGATCACCCGAGAGATGCGCGCTGCCAAGGTATGTCGCACAACACACCTTGTGGAGGAGGAGGACGAGGCGGACAGAGGAGGAGGTGTCTAAGGGTGAGGAGGTGTCACAAGAGGAGGAGGACGAGGAGGAGGAGGCGCCGAGCATGGAAGTTGATCCCAGTAGATTTGGCATGGAGGAGATGGAGGCGGAGGTGGAGTTCCACCTCACCCAAGTAGAGGAGGTGCAAGCAGAGTACCATGCGGCAAAGCCGCAGTTGGAGGAGGAGCAAGCGGGCGCTGGCGTCTTGGCGGCACTCCTCGCCAATCCCGGCTTCGTGGTAAAAAAACTAGGCCATCCTTGACTTGCTCCAGTCCGAGTGGGGGATGGTGGAGAATTTCTGCCATATCCACCTCCATGACATGAGGTAGGCATGGCTCTTCAATGATAAGAAGGAGGACGAGACATCGGAGATTCATCATGCCGCCAATGACCATGTGGCCAGAGGCTCCGACAAGGTGTTCCTCGACATCTCTGATGACGACGAGTAGGAAGTGTACTTCTCTATCGAAAACAATTCTTCTAATAATCTGTGCAATGAAGTTCTATGATGAAATCAAAGAAATCTACGTTGCATGTAGTTGCATGAAATTGAGGGTACAATAGTTTGGGGTGGGGTTGCAGACGCGAACAAATGAGGGGCGGCTAACTCCTATCCGTGGACATAGAGGGGGTCAGAATTGTACATTGTGGTTGTATATGGTCTTACACTTTTGAAGGGGTTTTTTAGTTTTCAAAGGCTTTTCTTAATGCCTCTTAATTTCTACTATCTTGTAGTGTGGCTTAATTTTTGTGATTGCTTCTCTATAAATCCGTTTTGGATACGTATTTGACAATTCCACCCTCTTACTTCTAAATAAGGGTTTTTATATCAATCTATCAACCTTGTTTAAACGAAAGAATATGAGCTGGATCTTAATTTTTAAGAACGCTGGAAAATACAAGTTACAATATTAAGTGTTTTCTAACGTAGAGGATGTGAGTTTTCTCAGTGAGTACCAGAAATATGAAAAGACTAAATTTACTTTTTTTTTCTACCACATCTTAGGCCAGAATGTTTATTATTCTTTTAAAACATTATATTATTTTTGGTTTTTGTTGGACATGTTGGTTGTGTGCATCGTGCTATGCATGGGCCATGCACTCACTCAGTACCTTTTTATAACCTCGATATATCGTTTGAACGAACTTGCCCTTTATCGAAAGAAACTTCTTTTTTCTAAGAACTATATATATATATATATCCACTGATTGGTGTTGTTCTTGCTATAGGTGATGATTCTTGACTATAGATTACTATTCCCGACTGGAACGGCTCAAGCTCACCTTATTAACAGTTTTCACACCCCCCAGGGAGCTATTATAGCAAAGTATGTCATGCAATTTGTTCGCTTGTCACAAAATTGATTTGCTCTTTCTGGATTGTTGAAACTAACTTGATAATTTATCCAGGATGCAAGTTGCGACCATATTTAAAATTTTCATCGGTAGCTTTTCTTGGACTTCATTCACTTGGTTGTATGCTTCAGGAAAAGGTTGTGGATTTTCAAGCTTTCCCTTGTTTGGACTAGAAATGTATAAGAAGAGGTATGGCATATGTTTACAAATATTTACGCTCAAGATGTTATACGTTTGTACTATCTCCTCCATGAATAAATATTATTTAAGTTTTCTTTTCTCAAAAAGGAGGATAACCCCTAGCCTCTATATTGATTAATGGCTCAACAACATGTTAACTATTGAACAATGCTAGTCAAATCCAAACACCAATGTCGGACAAAATCTTCTTATAGAAAGAGAAAGGAAAATAACCCGAGGCTAACTTCTATAAGTAGGCTCACAACAACCGTCTTCTCTGATATCTACCACAACCTTTCGCTAGTGACAAATCACTGACGAAAATAACATGAGGCCCAACAAAAAAGAATGCTACTGCTAGACAAAGTCTTCAAAAATAAATCACACACTTTCTCAGATGTTGATGGGTGCAACCAAAGATCAAACTTGGGATTGTCATCCCCAAAGCTGAATTTCAAGACAACCCCCACAACAAGGGCATAACACATGTACGTCGACATTGGTTGATATAGCGTAGAGGCGAGATCATGGGTTTTCACTAGGAGAAATGTGCATACTTGTTGTCGAAACAATTGTTACAACAACCTCTCACCGGTTGGTGCCTTCTTGCTAGCCGGAGTGTTGAGAGAAACCAAGGCCCACCCATGTCATTGGACAAAACACCAAAAGTTGGTATAGGACCTCGCCGCCCCACATCTGTTCACTACCACCACACCCTTCAATCCCTGTTGCCGGGAGATGGAGGGGTGTTGAAGAAGGGTCACGACCAAATCGAAATACCTAGAGATGGTCGCCCTGCATTTACCTCATCTCGGTATAGCCTGATCCAGCCTCCTCTTAGAGGTTCTCTGGTGAAGGGCACTGCCATGCCTTGTGTCGAGTCACTTCCATGCCATGCCCAAATGTGCACACCGACAGGAGGGTAGAAACCCTAACTAGCACAGCAATCGGGCCTCAAAATGTTGACGATGCGAGTCATTTTCCATATCCATCTTTTCTGAACTATGTCTTCTTCAACTACATCTTTCATATTATAGGTAGAATTGTTAACAACAACCGTATAAAGAATAGTATCATAGATACTTAAACAATTATATTCTCCAAAATATGATTATATTGTTTTTATAACACATATTTTTTATATTAGTAGTTATAGTTGTATTCCAATGGACATTTCAATTCTTAAGGCAATATGTCTTCTGAATCTATAAATGAATATTCCCTCATTTGGCTATATGAAATTTTGAAATCTCATACACATGTAAGGCACATTAGCTAAAAAATTAGATAATAAGATTAACAATGTAAGTATCATAGTCGGTGAAAGAATCGATATGGTTGACTAGAGGGGGGGGGGGTGAATAGGCAACTACCAATTTATAGCTCTTTTAATCAAATTAGGGTTAACAACAAAATAGGTTGTCTAGATATGCAACTAGGTCGACAACCTATATGACAAGCACCACAACAAGCAAACAAGCAAGCACAAGATACAAACACAATACAAGCTTGCACAAAGTAAAGGTAGGAAGTAACCGCAAGTGGAGACGATGAAGATGAGGATGTGTTATCAAAGTTCCCTCCTTTTGGGGGAGGTACGTCTCCGTTGGAGCGGTGTGGAGGCACAATGCTCCCCAAGAAGCCACTAGGGCCATCGTATTCTCCTCACACCCTCACACAATGCAAGATGCCGTGAATCCACTAGCGGTGCCCTTGAAGGCGGCAACCGAACCTTTACAAACAAGGTTGGGGCTCTCTCCACAACTTAATTGGAGGCTCCCAACACCACCATGAAGCTTCACCAAAATGGAATGTGGCTCAGAGGTGACCTCTTCCGTCTAGGTTGCCCAAACACCCGAGAGTAACAAGATCCGCAAGGGATTAGTGGGGGGGAATCAAATATCTCTTGGTGGAAGTGTAGATTGAGGCCCTCTCCTCCGAACCCTATAAGATCAACAAGTTTTGATGGCTAGGGAGAGAGATCGGGCGAAATTGGAGCTTAGGGCAACAATGGAGCTTTGGGGATAACAGGCAAATCTTCTTGGGGAAGAAGGCCCCCTTTATGTAGTGGGGGGACAAATCCAACCGTTATTGTGCTCTGCCTGCACTCAAGCGGTACTACCGCTTTGAGGAGCTGTACTGCCGCTAGGTGCAGTAGTTCCAGGTATAATGAGAGTGTACTGCAGTACAGGAGTGGTAGTGCCACCGGAGCAGTACTACTGCGACTGTCCTCAGGTCAAAGTGGAACAACGGAAGTGAAGGGCAGCCAGAGCGGAAGTGCCGTTCTAAACGGTACTACCATATAACTTCCGCGCTACTTCCGCTAAAACAGACAAGGGCAATAGAAGCACGCAGTAGGCTGTGGTGGTTGCAGTAGTAAGACACGGAAGTACCGCGCAAGCGGTACTACCGCTCTTCTACCGCTAGCTTTCCTAGGCTACAGAGAAACAACGGAGGTAGGGTAGAACTAGTGCCGAAGTACCGCACAAGCAGCACTACCGTTCTACTACCGCCCAGCATCCGGTTAATAAACAAACAGAACAGAAGCCTGAGAACAGGCGGTAGTATGTGCGGCACTGGCCTATGGAAGTACCGCTGAAGCGGTACTACCACTGGCCAGAACCGTACTACCGCCTGGGTGCTATCAAATTGCCCAATCACAAACACAGATGGATCTCCAAAGTTGCGTGAAGGGTATGTGGGTGCATATGGAGTTGTGTATGTGTTGATTCCACCCAAACCTTTCCGAAGCGGACAACCTCTTAATAGTATGGTTTTCCTACGACTCAAGTCCACCAAAAAAGAAATGTCGGAACAACCGTCTTCACTCTTTATCGCCGAGGGGAATAAAACCGTCTTGTGCCATATATAGAAATATCTGAAATGCTCAATTCACACGGTTAGTCCTCAAATAGCATTGTCATCAATCACCAAAACCATTAGAGAGAAATATGCCCTAACAATCCCCCCTTTTTGGTGGATTGATGACAACACCCGATTTGCACAAAGGATATCAAAGAATATAATGCAAACTGACAGTCTATAAAATATAGACGGGCTCCCCCTAGAAGCACACACACTAGGATCAATAGCCCCCCTATATTTTATAAACGAGGCAATACTTGCAACAAACGGAATAACGACATTAAGCATGGTTGCAAGCATAAGCATGTGAGCATGAAGATAAAGGGCAACATAATAAGCATAGCTCCACATACTAAGATAATAAGACGTACTAACGATAGATAGAGGGTAGCGTATGTCTCACACCATACAAGCATAGTCTCAAGGTCTCACAAACCAAAGCAAATAAGATAAAGAGTTCACAAGCATAAAAGTGAGGCAAATAAAACAAGCTTGAGACTCAGCAAACCCTGCAAATCACCCGGTCCTAAACTCTCTCCCCCTTTGGCATCGAGACGCCAAAAAGGCAAAGAGTGACTAATCGTCCTGAGGTGGTAGCTCTACCCGGCATCCATGGAATCGTCAGACTCCTCCTCCTCTTCGTGAACCTCCTCGTGATCCTCAGACTCCTCGACGATCTCCTCATAAACAGCAGGTCTAGGTGCAGAAGTGGCAGCGTTGGAATCATCATCTGAGTTTGTTCAACGACTGCTCTTGGAGATCCACCTCTCCTCAGGAGTAATCTTCTTATCAGAATCACTAGGGGCCTCCAAGTCCAACTTCCTCATCATGGCAATCTTACGGTGGCGAGACATTTTCTTCACCACATGAGCCTCATACATCTTTGCTGAATGCCAGTCTAGAGACAGAAGAGCTTCCAGACCTTCTTCTTAAGCTTGGTAGCCCATGTTGGTTACTCAGTGGCTGGCACATAATCAGGCTCATCTGACTTGTCTGACCCAGCAGAGGGAACCGGAAGCTCAGGAGCCGGTGCAGGGCCCCAGTGCTCCCTCTGCCTTAGCTTGATCACCTCATGAGACACAACTGGGCTAGTCTGGAGGACCTACTCAGGAAACATCGAGCGCTAGGTATCCACAATAAGCTTGAAGATGAAAGGAGCATAAATGGGCACCTTACGTCCATAGACGGCAGTGGTGAGCTCGTACCACATCACATGTGACACATCCAAAACTGTGGCCTTGCCCTTCTCCTTCTAGCACATGATGAGCATGTGAACCAGGTAAGTGTGCACCATATCAAAGTTCCCAACACGAGGGAAGAGCGAGTTCCTAAAGATGCGATGCATAATGTCCAGAAAAGGAATCGGCTCCTTGACTTCTCCCTTGGCAGTCTTCTTGATGACCATGTCGCGATGTAACTTGGCCTTGTGTGTGGGAGTGGACTTCTCATGAGAACGAAGACCAACGGGGTTTTCCAACCCATCATCATGGTATCCCAAGCTAGTCATGAACACCTTCCATGTAGTCTGCATCTGTCTGCCATGAGTCATCCAAGTCATAGTCCTGGCATCATCAGTGCCAAAGTATATTGTGGCAAAGAATTGTGCCACCATCTCAGGGTCGAAGTCATGGTTGAAAGTGATGATCTTGATGATGTCAAACTATTCACAAAGGGCTAGTTCCTCTCCAAAGTACTCTTGGTCCATCTGCATGAGCTCGAGGTTAACAGACTTGGTCTTGACAAATAAGTTCTTCTTGTCCTTGAGTACATCATGATACACTACAGCTTGATCCCTGTTCCAGATGGGGCGACCCTGCATTGTTGGTTCCTGAGGATGGGAGTAGGGATTGCACTCATGATAGGCCCAATATTCCTTGGAATTCATCTCTGACGCAGCCTTGGCCTTCTCCTTCTGCTTCTTGGCAACAAACTTGGTTCTGCTTGACTGCCTCTGCCTAGCTTGAGCACTGGAAGCTTCTCCCGCATCACTCAAGGTACGACCGGGCTTCGGGTTCTTGCGACGAGCTTGATACAGACCGGAGCCACTACCACCTGAGCACGACACAAGACAGAAGGGAAAGCAGGTGTAAATGAATATGCATAAGCCAAAGAGTTGCAAGTGAGGAAAGAACAAATTTTGTAGCAGTTCAGAGATTTGATGCCTCAAGCGGTAGTACCGGACCTACAGAAGTAGTACCGCCTGGTACTCAAGTGGTAGTATCGCTCTGGGAGGAGCGATAGTACCGTTTGCGTCCCAGGTGTTGTGGGAACGATTCTAAGTAGAAAAGGGTAGGGTAAAGGAGAATGATCTATCGAGATGCAAACGGGTGACACAGTGTTTTATAATGAGTTCAGGCCTCTCGCGGTGGAGATAACAGCCCTACGTCTCGTGCTGCGGAGAGACTTTCTTTTATCTGTCATGAACACGGAGTTACATGGTGTATTTGAGAGATAGAGAGGGGGGGGGGAGAACGGATCTCCATGCCTGAGCTAAGTCCCGAGACTAATGGCGAGAGAGCCAGGGAGAAGAATGAGCCAGAGCCCCCTTAGTTATGTGGTGGGAGGTGGCTTATATAGAGTACGCCACCCCCTGACCTCTTATGTTACAAAGTGGGCATTAATGCCATAATATCAGCCCACTACAAAACCTCCACTATGAGGATGATGCTTCAACTGCCTTGCTGACTGTTGGTCTTCGCATATCCGAGTGAGTCATACGGCCGAGTGGTTGACTATCATCCGAGTGGATGGTACGTTGCTTGTCCGAGTGGATAGTATGTCTGTATGAAATTTATCTGGACCCACCGGATGTGTGGACCCCATGCTTTATGTTATTCCGCCCCTTCGCGGGCCTACCTGTTATGTGTATCCCCAACATTAGCCCTCGAATCAGTTGAGATTTTGCAGAACGAGTTTGTGAAAGACACAATTTGGCCCGAGCGATTACAGAAATACTCGGTACCCATCATCGTGCTTCCAAACAACCAAGGTTTGAACAAAATCTCAATGGATTCTGGCACTGCACTTCCCGACTGATCTGGGGTAAGTGGCCGCAAGGAGAAACTTGGTGACAGTCGTTCATCTCTCAGAAGAGGCTAACCCGTGATCTGAGTATGGAAGTGTCATTAAATCAGGGCAACAAGATTGACGCATGGACTGCTCTCTTGGAGAGATGCCATTCTGATCCCGAAGGAACGTCAATACGAGTCGGCTCTAGATCCAAACTTATGAGTTTCACGCTTTGTGTCCTAGAAGAAGGTTCAAAACGGGTCCACGGAGGAGCGTTAAACTCACACTATGGCAATTTTTTTTGAGTGATTTGGAGCTGGTCCTGCATCGAGTAACTGATTACTCGGAATTTTGTTCTATGGGTGCGTGATCAGCGCACCCATAGGGTGTAGCCCCCGAGACTCTGACTGATTGCCGGTAGTCGGTTAGAGTCTGTAGGGTTTGTTGTACTTGAGTGTTGTTGCTGGATTTGACCGAGCAGAATGTTTCTTTTTTGACTTCTCTTCCAGCGGGGGCATGTTGAGTGCACCCACTGGGTGTAGTCCCCGAGCCTCTGTTGGACTAGATGATTCAGGCAGAGGATTTAAGTCTTCTGGTGAACCTCCATGCAGTCGGCACGGTAAATAACTTTTAGTCTGAAATTGAGTCAATCAGATGGATCTTCATGCACTCGGCATAGTGAATATTCTAGAACTAAATCAATCGGACTGATGTTCATGCACATGCCACTATAAATGGTTTTAGCTTGGAACTGGGTCGATCAAGTGAATCTTCGCGCGCTTGGCACGGTAAATAAATTTAGCCTGGAACTAGGTTAGTCAGGAAAATCTTCGTGCACTCGGCATGGTAAATAACTTCAACCTGGAACTGGGTCAAGCAGGCGAATCTTCGCGCACTCGGCACGGTAACTGATTTTGGCCGTGAAATTGCCGACTGGAGGAAAAAGCTGGACACTCCCGGGAGTAATCGTTCTAGTAGTACTTCTTACATTGACCGTTAGCTTTTGCTCTTGCCAACCAGACGATCGGGTTGGGACCCGGTTGGAGACGAAGAGTGAGCATTAGGTATTGAGCATATTTTGTGAAAAAGTAGAAAGCTGAGTGAGGAACATGCCGACTGGCGGCGCGCCCATAGGTTTAGCCCCCGAATCGGTTGAGGTTTTGTAGAACGGGTTTACTAAAAACTTGATTTTTCCTGAGCACTGCGGGGGCACTCGGCGCCTATCGTCAAGCTTCAGTCAACTACGATTTGAACAAAACTTCAACAGATTCTAGACTAGGTGCTTCCCGACTGATCGGGGTATGTTGACTGCGAGGAAAAACTTGGTGGCACCCATATGTCTACCGGAGGAGAGAGACTAGTGGTCCGATGTGGACGTGCCATGAAAATCCGAGTGGCGAGGCTTGCGCGTGGACTGACTCTCCGGAGAGAAGCCACTCATTATCCCAGGGGAACACCAGCACAGGCCATCTGCGAGTTCAAGTTTGTGAAACTGACGCCTTGGAACCTAGAAGAAGGGCCAAGTGTATCTATAGAGGAGCGCCAGTTTCTCCATTTTGCAGTCCTGAAGATGTCTGCAGGTATTGATTCAGGCATTTGTCCGAGTGGACGTGCTTCCTAAGTGATCGGGGTATGTTGACTGCGAGGAAAAACTTGGTGGCACTCGTATGTCTCCCGGAGGAGATTGACTAGTGGTCCGATGTGGACGTGCCATGAAAATCCTTGTGGCGAGGCTAGCGCATAGACTGACTCTCCAGAGAGAAGCCACTCATCATCCTGGGGGAACACCAGCACAGGCCATCTCCGAGTCCAAGTTTGTGAAACAGACACATTGGAGGCTAGAAGAAGGGCCAAGTGTATCCGTAGAGGAGCGCCGGTTTCACCCTTTTGCAGTCCTAAAGATGACTTTAGGTAATGATTCAGGCATTTGTCTGAGTGGACGTGCTTCCCGACTGATCGGGGTATGTTGACTGCGAGGAAAAACTTGGTGGCACTCGTATATCTCCAGGAGGAGATAGACTAGTGGTCCGATGTGGACGTGCCATGAAAATCTGAGTGGCAAGGCTAGCGCGTGGACTGACTCTCCGGAGAGAAGCCACTCATCATCCCGGGGGAACACCAGCACTGGCCATCTCTGAGTCCATGTTTGTGAAACTAACGCCTTGGAGCCTAGAAGAAGGGCCAATTGTATCTATAGAGGAGCGCCGATTTCACACTTTCGCAGTCCTGAAGATTAGTCCAGGTAATGATTCAGTCATTTGTCCGAGTGGACGTGCTTCCCGACTGATCGGGGTATGTTGACTGCGAGGAAAAACTTGGTGGCACTTGTATGTCTCCTGGAGGAGATAGACTAGGGGTCCGATGTGGACGTGCCATGAAAATCCGAGTGGCGAGGCTAGCGCATGGACTGAGTCTCCGTAGAGAAGCCACTCATCATCCCGGGGGAACACCAGCACATGCCATCTCCGAGTCCAAGTTTGTGAAACTGACGCCTTGGAGCCTAGAAGAAGAGCCATGTGTATCTATAGAGGAGTGCCGGTTTCACCCTTTTGCTATCCTGAAGATGACTCCAGGTAATGATTCAGGCATTTGTCCAAGTGGACGTGCTTCCCGCCTGATCGGGGTATGTTGACTGCGAGGAAAAACTTGGTGGCACTCGTATGTCTCCCAGAGGAGATAGACTAGTGGTCTGATGTGGACGTGCCATGAAAATCCGAGTGGCGAGGCTAGCGCGTGGACTGACTCTCCGGAGAGAAGCCACTCATCATCCCGGGGGAACACCGGCATAGGCCATCTCCGAGTCCAAGTTTGTGAAACTAACACCTTGGAGCCTAGAAGAAGGGCCAAGTGTATCCGTAGAGGAGCGCCGGTTTCATCCTTTTGCAGTCCTAAAGATGACTCCAGGTAATGATTTGGGCGATCGTCCCAGTGGACGATGCTACCCTTATAGATCTTCGGCGGACCGAGCAAGTATGTTCAGAAAAATAATCCTGACGTGATCAACAGGTTGATCAAATGGGGCTTAACCCCTGAGGTTGGCATAGCCCTCGGCTGTGGCGTAGCCCCCGAGTGATGCTCGAAAGAGGTAAGCTCGCTACAGAGTGTGATATGAGGTTTGGTCATATGAGTAAGTTAGCTGTTTCATGCCCAACATGACAACGAGGTCTATGTTGTTGAAGCGATGAAGTGGAGTCCACGAAGTAGTCGGCCGGATGTGTCCGAAGTCAACAGAGTGACGAGGTCAGTGTTGCGGTGCGCTAGGATCGGTGCGATGACCGAGTCCAAGTAGCAGCGAAGTTGGCGCGCAGAGCCGCCTAGTGATCATGTAACCTGTGTATAGCACAAGCCGACGTAATAATTTCTCGAAGTAATTTGATATGTGCTAAAATACTTTGAGTAAATAACACCCGTAGACACCCGCTGGGTGTGCAAAGGGCTTGCTGGTTCGAAACCAGCAAGAGTCTAACCGAGGGAAGGATCTGATCGAACTTGTCGAAGCGAAGGATCCGATTGGACTCGTTGGAGTACTGGACCTAGATGAGCGGAGTTGTAGCCCCCGGGATTGAAAAAGAGAACACATGGTGTTCGCAAGCATGGCATGAGTAGCTGGACTCAGGAGTCACGTAAACGGTACTAAAACAAGTACATGAAAATAGAATCAACCGAGCATAGAGGTACACTCGGTGGTGTGGTCTACGAGTGAACATTGTGTGTGTTAATTACGGAACACTCGGGAGCATGGAAATAACTATTTAATAGAATGCAATGCGTGAAGAATGACTTAGCTGTATGACGGCGCGCGAGCGTCTGAGTGCTGATGCGCAGGGCGGCCGAGTGGGCAAGTTGGTGAAGACATGCCCAATCGAGTGGCGACGCGCGAGGCAGCTGAGTGATGAAGACATGTTCAACCGAGTGGCAATGCACGGGGCGGCCGAGTGATGTGAACGTGTCCAACCGAGTGGCGACGCGCGGGGCGGCCGAGCGAGCAAGTTAATGAAGACGTGCTCAACCAAGCGGCGACGCGCGGGGCGGCCGAGTGATGAAGACATGTTCAACCGAGTGACGACGCACAGGGTGACCGAGTGGTTTGAACGTGTCCAACCGAGTGGCGACGCACGGGGCGCCCGAGTCGGGCAAGTTGATGATGACGTGTGCAACCGAGCGGCGACGCGCGGGGCGGCCAAGTGGTGAAGACGTGTCCGCCCGAGTGGCGACGCCGGGCGGCCGAGTCGGGCAAGTTGACGAAGATGTGCTCAACCGCGCCGCGCAGGGCGGCCGAGTCGGGCAAGTTGATGATGACGTGTGCAATCAAGTGACGACGCGCGGGGTGGCAAAGTGGTGAAGACATGCCCAACCAAATGGCGACGCATGGAGCAGACGAGCGATAAAGACGTGTCCAACTGAATGGCTGCGCGTAGACGAGTCTAGCCGAGTGCCTGTGCGAGTGCTCATGCGGGCATGACTGGCCTGAGGGAAGAAGTGTCGCACGCCTGCGCCGCTCGGTGTCTGAGTTTTCCCCCGCAGAGGCCGCCGCCCCGCCGTTGATGCCGGAGCCGGCCAAGTGACGGGTGTGTCCGAGTAAACCTGCAAGTTAGTAAAATACAGGTACACCCACGGGGGCTAAGTGCATTTGCCAATTGAGTGCACACATGCACTAGCACTACCATACGGGAGTGTATGGATGCATGCATCCGTCAACCAGGGTGGAGCATGCGAAGAGACGTGCATGCGTGGCAAAACTTTCTGGTAAGGACGCATCAACTAATTACGCATAGTGGGGCATGCGAAGAGATCGTGCCCGTAGAGGAGCGATGTCCATTAATTGGCCGCGGTAATTAGGCACTCACTCCACGGAGGAAATGAGGAGGTGGAGTAACTGGCATTGGAAATCCTCACTAATTGGCTGCTTAAAGAGGCGATTACCTCAACGAAATGGTCAACCCACTCCACGAAGAATTATGAAGCCCACGTTATGCACTTGGGACAGTGGGGTACGTACTCTCCGACGTAGACGGCGCAGATGAAGGAGACGCAGCGCGTGCTGCCGGCAATGTAAGCAAGGGCCGACGAGCGCGTCGCGGGGTGGCACCCACGGCACGGGGCCGGCGAGCGCGTCGTGGGGCGGCACCCACGGCACGGGGCCGGCGAGCGCGTCGTGGGGCAACACCCGTGGCATGGGGCCGGCGAGCGCGTCGCAGGGCGGGCGAGCACGGTTGAGGTCGGCGAGTGCGGCGCAGCGCCGGCGAGCACGGTGCAACACTTCACCGCTCCAGGGGTCGGACGGGTTCGATCTCTTCGCCTACTCATCCGCATGTGCGGCGGCCGTGCGCGAGAGAGCGGCGACGGCATTCGCAGACAAGATCAAAGACAACGGGTGGACGGTGCAGGCCGTTGATTGTTCGGGAGAATAGACGAGGCGCTGTGCGATTGAATAAATAACCATCCGCATCATGGCTAAATAGACGTCATGCCCCATGGTGGGCGCCAACTGTCGTGGGAACGATTCTGATAGTAGAAAAGGGTAGGGTAAAGGAGCATGATCTATCGAGATGCAAACGGGTGACACGGTGTTTTTAACTAGTTCGGACCTCTTGCGGTGGAGATAACAGCCCTACGTCTCGTGCTCCGAAGAGGCTTCTTTTATCTGTCATGAACATGGAGTTACATGGTGTATTTGAGAGAGAGAGAGAGGGGGGGGGGGGAGAACGGATCTCCATGCCTGAGCTAAGTCCTGAGACTAATGGCGAGAAAGCAGGGGAGAAGAATGAGCCAGAGCCCCCTTAGTTATGTGGTGGGGGTGGCTTATATAGAGTGCGCCACCCCCTCACCTCTTATGTTACAAAGTGGGGCATTAATGCCATAATATCAGCCCACTACAAAACCTCCACTATGAGGATGATGGTTCGACTGCCTTGCTGACTGTTGGTCTTCGCATATCCGAGTGAGTCATACGGCCGAGTGGTTGACTGTCATCCGAGTGGATGGTACGTTGCTTGTCCGAGTGGATAGTATGTCTGCATGAAATTTATCTGGACCCACCTGATGTGTGGACCCCATGCTTTATGATATTCTCACCCTTCGTGGGCCTACCTATTATGTGTATCCCCAACAATAGGCGCACAACCGCGGCAAGGTCCGGTAGTACCGTAGGCCCCAAACTTTGAAAATGCGGCAAAATAGTTCCTACCCTCCTATCTAGCAGTCATTCCTCATCCTAAACATGCCACGATTTAGCCAAAAATCTATGAACAAGCCCATATTGCCCTAAAACCTAGATTCAAAAAATAGAACCGTAGGAGCAAAAATCGGGGGCAATACCGGCATCCATGGCAAGAGGAGAAGGTGGGGATCGATCCCACTGATCGGAGGCGAGGAACATGGCCCGGATGCGGCGTGCCGGAGGCGGCGGCCGCGGCTGTTCCCTTCGCTGCAAAGAGAGAGGTCGTGGGGAGCAGAAAATGAATGGGTATGGGGGAGTTAGAACTCCCCGTGCCCGTGCACTTAACCCCCAGCTGACTTTTAAGCGGTAGTACCGCCTGGGTACTAAGAACAGGAGGAGGCCGGTAGTACCCCTCTCCGAGGTAGTATCATAGGGCAGGGGCGGTAGCACCGCAATAAGCGGTAGTACCGTCTCAGACCCAACGGTAGTACCACTTGCAGAGCAGAAAACTGCCAAGATCAAAGTTTGGAATTGGGGCTTATGCAAATATGAGATGTTTGTAGATGAGAATGGCTTGGGTTGGAGACTCGAAACACAGCAAAAGGGAAGGAACACTCTTAAGGCAAAAAGGAAGCACAAGACAAGAGCAACCTTAGAGTGAACCAAAACACAAAAAGACCTAAAGTCTAGATAAAACCAATCAAATTCAAAGAGAACCAAACCTCTTCCAAAAGAAGAGGGTCGGTGGCTAGAGCCACCTATGTTTGAGTCAAATGGTTTGGCACCGCGAAGATATTAACCTTGGGTCCAAGACCAAAACTCATCTTTGAAGCACAAGTGCCATCAACAATGGCTAATGTGAAAGATTGATTCTATTTATGCATAATAAGGAGAGTGTGAGTTCATGAAAGGAACACCACTCCCCCTATGTCCATGCCTACATCTAGAACAAGATAAAATGATGAGTGCGGTAGGATGTGCATTGCTTCAAGCCACATTTCTCAAATCAATGATATTTACCTCATGCCTTAACTTGCGAAATCTTGCTTCATCCAATGGCTTCGTGAAAATGTCCGATAGTTGCTCTTGAGTCCCTACATAGATAAGGTCAATGTCCCCATGCTTGATGTGATCCCGGATGAAGTGATGGTGAATCTCAATGTGCTTCGTCTTGCTATGTTGCACGGGGTTGTAGGAGATCTTGATTGCATTTTCATTGTCACATAGAAGAGGCACTTTGTCACAAGTGACACCGTAATCCTTAAAGTTTGTCGAAAGTGGGGCTCCGGGGACCCAAAGGTTCAAACACTGGGGTGAGCTCGTTCTACTACTTCTTCCCCTACCACGGCAGTGCTATGGCGAGACTACGGCGAGAGCGCGCTAGCGTAGGACGGGCAAAGGCATAGCGGTTTACCCAGGTTCGGGCCACCTTGCGGTGTAAGACCCTACTCCTGCTTTGTGGTTGAGATTATCGTGGATGAACGAGTTCTTGCGTACAAGGTTGAAGATGATGGATCCCCCCTTCCTCTCTCTCTCCCTCTCTTTGCTACCGTGGCTGCACTGCCCCTTTTATGCCGCCTTGGTCCTCTTCCCCCCTCGAAACTTAGGCGGGAAGGGTTGCCACACTTGGCGGTTTTGAAAGGGGACAGGCGCTCAGGCTATCCTGACTAAAGGTGGTCTTCGCCTGCCAAAGCATGATCCATGACGCGCCGGTGGGCTCGGTGATGACCTCCGCCCTGCGCGCCCGCCGTCTTGGTCTTTCTTCGCCGATCGGGCAACCTTTGGGGTTGCTTTGGGGAGTAGATAGCTGGCCCTGCTTCCTTAGCACAAAAGAGGAAACCATCTGCATCTGCGCCTGCTGGCATGGCCTCTGCTGCTGTTCGTCGCCGCGCGCGTCACCCACGTGATGGGCTCCAGTCCACGCGACACGTCGAACGGTCTTCTCCTCGAGCGCCTGCGGGAGGGGGCCTCGGAAGGCCACCTCGGGAAGCCGCCTCGTGAGGCCACTCGGGAAGCCGCCTCGTAAGGGGACTTGGGAAGCCGTCTCGTGAGGGGACCTCGCGAGGCCGTTTGTGGTGGTGCTGAGCGTTGCCTGCTACTCCCTGAGGAGGGGGCCTTAGGAGGCTAGGGCCCCATGAGGGGGCATGGCGAGACACTTGGTGGCGACGGCCCGCCGGGCACACTCCAGGCGTCGCGCCCTGGGCCAAAGGCAGACGGGCCTGGATACCCAGGGTTCCATGGGCCCGACAGTAGCCCCCGGGCCCGCGGCGCGCACGTTCCCGCCTACGGAGGGGCGAAACGGCGTGGGCCCTAACCGCCTGCGGCCAGGCGCGACGCGTGGCGCACGATGTGACGGGCGACGCCCCCACTTCCCCACGACGCCTCGGGAACTGCCGCGCTGACATAAATCTTGGCGTCGGAGAAGGCGGAGCGACGAGGGGAGTCCCGCGCCGAGATAAAAAGGGGGGAAGGGAGAGCCGGAGCCCCCACTCATCTTCTCCTTCCTCCAGCTTCCTCGTCTCCTTGCTAGAACTGCCGAAGAGATGGCGAGAGGACGAGGGTGCGGCTGTGCCTCCGCCGCCGCATCGCAGGTCCCGCCCCGGGGGTGTGGTCGATCCTCGACGGCCACCGTCACCGGGCCCAATAGTCGCGGAAGGGGCGCCGCCCGCGGGCGCGGAGGGCGAGGCGCGCAAGGCCGAGGCGGCCACGTCGGAGCGGCTGTGCTTCTGCCCCAGGCGGGGAGCCACTCGGCGGAGGCGGCACGCGAGTTCATCGTGAACATGCACCGCAGCCCCTGCACCTGGCTCTGCCTCCCGGACTCCTTCACGGCGGCGATGGCGGACCGCGCGCCCTTGGGCCTGTGGGTGCAGGCCGACGGTTGCTGCAATGGCCCCTCCTGGGTGGCGACGGAGCTTACCGCCTCGGGCTTCATGTTCCTGAGGCAGGGGTGGAAGTCGTTCGCCCTCGCCCGCGGCCTGAAGCGGGGGCACGTCCTCCAGTTCAAGTACGACGGGGCCGCCACGCTCTTCGTGAAGATCTTCGGGCTCTCCGGTAGCCGCCTGGCGTGCTGCGCGGAGAGTGAGGACAGCTACAGCGGCTCCTCCAGCGAGGACGACTCCTCCGACGGTGTCGCCCCCTCCGGCGGGGGCGGAGGCGACGGCGGCTCCCCCGCGTCAAGGGCGAGGACGAGGACTCCGACTAGGCACGCGCGACGACGACTCTGGAGCCGGGACGCCATGCGCACGGTGACGGGGCCGCACTCGCCTAGGCCTTTCTTTCTTTTCGTTCTCCTGCATTGAAACGATGTAAACCCCGCGGGGGCATGAAACAGTATCTTCTTGTGTTGAACTTAATACTTTTGTGACGTGGGGTTGCATGCATTCTCTCCCGAAGTCCTCCCGTGAGGCTGGTTTTTTTTCTTTGCTCGCCTCAGCGCTCTACGCCATCAGGACCCAGCCCCCGAGCGGGCCTCAGCCGTCGCTGGTATGTCCGGTCGCGATGCCGGGACAAGGCCAGGAGGTGAGGGGCACCGTGAGCTAGTGAAGGCTCCTGAGGCGCGATGCTCAGGGAGCTCCCCTTTGGCGTGCAAGCGGATTACGCAGAAGAAAAATGCCGGCACCCACGGAATCGGGAGGGGAGAGAGCTTGAGTGATGGTAAGGGCGCCTCATGAGGCAGTCACACTTAGCTTTTGGCGGATAGCGGTGTTGGGTGAGCCACGGCTCATGAGGGGCTCACGCAGCTCGCGAGGCGTGCTCGCGAGGCCCGGTGTTCGAAGCGTCTTCGCCTCGTGAGGCCGGCTCATGAGAGGCTGCCCGCGAGGCCTTCGCGCAGCTCGACTCCTGAAGGGCTGTATGTCGAAAAATCTCACGATACGGGGAGCGGCACGCGCTTGCTAACTCACCCATGGCCGTTGCGTGAGGAGATAAGGCACCAAGGACCTTGGTGAGGTGACGTGCGCGGGAGCAGGCCCGCGAGCCAGAGCTCAGTCGCATGGATTTGGCAGCGCTGCAGGGACGGACCCGAGCACAGGCACCATGCCTAGCCCCCGCTCACGGAATTGGTCAGGGGAGGGGTCGCGAGCGTGAGGCGCTCTCGGGCGGCGCCGAATTTATCATAGAAATTAGCAGGCAATTGAGTAGGTAATATAATTCATCAAAGTAAAAGTCAGTAAAATCCATTACACGACCAAAAGGATAAGGTTCCGGGAGCGAAGCTCGAGAGGCGCGGCGGGAAGGAGTGCGGGTCGCGCGGGGCGACGCGCCGGGCGCGCCCGGCAGGACCGCACTGTAGTGACGTCAGACCACTCGGCGCGGCGTGCCAAGGGGGTCTGCTCCTTCGGAGCCAGGGGGCTCGCGAGGCGCTGGGCGCTCGCGAGGAGCGGGAGGCTCACGAGGCCCTGGTGCGGAGGGCGCCAGCCTCTGGAAAGTGGCGCCGGCGTTCCTCAGCCCGAAGGGCATGCACGTGCCGCCGACGGTGGGACCAACGCCCTGACCGCCTCGCGGCAGCTGGAAGGGGTCACG
Organism: Elymus sibiricus; assembly: GCA_039707655.1. Taxonomy (NCBI): domain Eukaryota; kingdom Viridiplantae; phylum Streptophyta; class Magnoliopsida; order Poales; family Poaceae; genus Elymus; species Elymus sibiricus. The sequence continues at coordinate 165,072,989 of CM077664.1, forward strand.
AGGGCAGGACTTGTTGAGGCTGGTGAAGTCGACGCACACGCGCTCCTTGCCGCCTTTCTTGGGGACGACGACTGGGCTGGCGAGCCATTCAGGATGGCGCACCTCACGAACAACTCCGGCTTCTTGGAGCTTATGAACTTCACTGACGATGAACTCTTGCTTCTCTGGCGCCTGGCGCCGCGCTTTCTGCTTGACCGGGCGTGCATTGGGGCACACCGCTAAGTGGTGCTCGATCACCTCCCTTGGCACACCGGACAAGTCGGATGCTTTCCAGGCGAAAACATCCGAGTTTGCCCAAAGGAAGGTGACGAGCGCGCTTTCCTATGCAGGCGGGAGGCCTGTGCCGATGGTGAAGGCGGGGCCGGAGCCGCTGCCGTCCACCGACACCTTCTTCGTCTCGGCGCGGTCCTGAGAAAAGAGCTGCTTCTTCTTCGCCGGCGTGGCCTCGGAAGGCTCGGCCGCGTCCTCGTCGGCTGGGTGCGCGATAGCGGCAGCCTTGTAGGCGCGCTCGAGGGTGCTGGCCGCGTCCTTTTCGTCGCAGGCGACGGTGATGATGCCGCTGCAGCCGGGCATCTTGAGGACGTTGTAGGCGTGATGAGTGGCCGCCATGAACTTGGTGAGAGCTGGGTAGCCCAAGATGGCATTGTAGGGCAGGCCGATGTGCGCCACGTCGAAGTCGATGAGCTCGGTGTGGTAGTTCTTGCGGGTGCCGAAGGTGACGGGGAGGCGCACCTACCCCAGCGGAGTGGTGGAGCCATCGGTCACTCCGGAGAAAGGCCTGGTCGGCATCAGCTGGTCGTAGGGCACCTGGAGCGTTTCGAAGGTTTCGATGCTGAGCACGTTGAGGCCGGCACCCCCGTCGATGAGGGTCTTGGTGACCGCGACGTTGCTGATGGTGGGAGTGCACAGCATGGGGAGCGCGCCTGTGGAGGCCGTGGACGTGGGGTGGTCCTTGGAGTCGAAGGTGATGGCGTACTGCGACCACTTGAGGGGCCGCGTGACCTCAGGCCTCGGGAGGGCGGCATACACCTCGCGAGAGAGTTGCTTGAAGTGGCGGACAGACGCGGGGGCTTGGGACCCGCCAAGGATGCAGGCGACCGCGCGAGACTCCTGGTAGCCCCCAGCGCCCTCGTCAGGCTGGTTGACGTCGTTCCTTCGAGGAGGCGGAGGCAGTGGCGGGAGAGCGGCATTAGCCTGAGGATTCGCCTCACGAGGCTGGTCGCGCCAGGCGGCCTCACGAGGTTGATCGCGCCAGCCCTGGCGGTAGTTGCTGTTATTGTTGCGGCTGTCCCAGCGGTTGCCGCTGCGGCCACCTCCGCGGCCGGCGCCACGACCGTTGCGGTCGTCTCGGCGGCTCTGGCGCTCGTCGCGGACCAGCTTGAGCTCATGACAGTCTTTGGTGTTGTGGGAGCGGACATTGTGAAAGGCGCAGAGTGGCCGGTTGTCCTTCCTGGGTTCGTCGAGGTCGCGGCCGCGCTTCTGCTTGGGCTCCGCCGCAAGCACGGCAGGGCCTTTGCGCTTGACGTCCTTGCTCTTGGCCTTGGTGCCGTCGAGCGCCGCGTCGGGGTCGTTGTGGACGAAGACGCGGCCTTCTTCAGCCTTGGTGCACTTGTCGGCGAGGTCGAGCAGCTCAAGCACGGAGTCGAGCTCACCGTTGATGGCGAGCTTCTCGCGCATCTTGATGTCCGTGACGCCGGTGGAGAACGCGGGGATGACGGCTGCGTCGGAAGCGCGCGGGATCTTGTTGCGCACCTGGCTGAAGCGCTGGATGTACTTACGGAGGGTCTCATCTGGGCGCTGTCGAACGCGCCGCAGGTCATTGATGGTGAGGGAGCGGTCCTGTGTGCCCTTGAAGTTGGCGATGAACTGGCTGCAGAGCTCGGCCCACGACGAGATGGAAGCCTCGGGGAGGTTCATGAGCCAGGAGCGCGGGCCGTCCTTGAGGGCCATGGGGAACCAGTTCGCCATGACCTTGTCGTCGCCGTTCGCCGCCTCGACGCTCAGCGCGTAGAGCTGGAGGAACTCCGTGGGGTTGGGGGTGCCGTTGTAGCGCGGAGGCAGCTCAGGCTTGAACTTCGCGGGCCAGACCACTCGACGCAGCTCACGGGTGAAGGCACGGCAGCCCACGCCGCTCGAGGGGACGCCGCCAGCGAGGGCGGCGCGGTTTTGACGCCCGGCCGCTGCAACGTCTTGAACGGCCTGGTCCTGGCGCTGGCACTGGCGCTCGAGGAGCACTCGCGCGTCGGGGGGCGCGCGGTGGATGATCTGGCAGCTGGGCTCGTAGTGGTCCGGAGAAGACGCGCCGCGGGACGGCTCACGAGCCCGCGCGCTGCGCTGGGGCCCGGCGTGCTCGTCACGCAGAGGAGGCGGCGGGGGGGCGCCGTACGCCGGGTCCCCAGCATGGGACGGTGGAGGGCGGAGCGAGCGAGAAGGCGCCGTAGTGTCCCCGGCGACGTTGACGAGCTCGGTGATGCGACCAAGCCAGGCGTCGTAGCCGGTGTCATCAGGACGGTAGCGGAGTAGCTCGCGCGCCATGAGCAGCGCGGCCTGCGGGTTCGGCGGCCCACGGTTGGCGAGGGAGGAGGCCGTGGCGATGTGGCCGTCCGCCCGCACAGAGGGGTGCAGGGAGGAGGCCTGCTGCTCGCGGGCAGCGGGGTCGGTGGCGGCGGCAGCCTCGGCGTCGGGGCGGCGGCGATTGCCGCGGGCCACCGGCTCCGTCTGGGCCACGCGGCCAGCCCTGCGCTCAGCGCGCTCGCGACGTGCGTCCGCCATGGGACTGGTGGAGCTGAAGGTCGAGCAGAGGAACAGTAGCGCACCCCTACCTGGCGCGCCAAATGTCGGAAGTGGGGCGGGGGGGACCCAAAGGTTCGAACACTGGGGTGAGCTCGTTCTACTACTTCCCCTACCACAGCAGTGCTATGGCGAGACTACGGCGAGAGCGCGCTAGCGTAGGACGGGCAAAGGCACAGCGGTTTACCCAGGTTCGGGCCACCTTGCGGTGTAAGACCCTACTCCTGCTTTGTGGTTGAGATTATCGTGGATGAGCTAGTTCTTGCGTACAAGGTTGAAGATGATGGATCCCCCCTTCCTCTCTCTCCCCGTCTCTTTGCTACCGTGGCTGCACTGCCCCTTTTATGCCGCCTTGGTCCTCTTCCCCCTCGAAACTTAGGCGGGAAGGGTTGCCACACTTGGCGGTTTTGAAAGGGGACAGGCGCTCAGGCTATCCTGACTAAAGGTGGTCTTCACCTGCCAAAGCATGATCCATGACGCGCCGGTGGGCTCGGTGATGACCTCCGCCCTGCGCGCCCGCCGTCTTGGTCTTTCTTCGCCGATCGGGCAACCTTTGGGGTTGCTTTGGGGAGTAGATAGCTGGCCCTGCTTCTTTAGCACAAAAGAGGAAACCATCTGCATCCGCGCCTGCTGGCGCGACCTCTGCTGCTGCTCGTCGCCGCGCGCGTCACCCACGTGATGGGCTCCAGTCCGCGCGACACACCGAACGGTCTTCTCCTCGAGCGCCTGCGGGAGGGGGCCTCGGAAGGCCACCTCGGGAAGCCGCCTCGTGAGGTCACTCGGGAAGCCGCCTCGTGAGGGGACTTGGGAAGCCATCTCGTGAGGGGACCTCGCGAGGCCGTTTGTGGTGGTGCTGAGCGTTGCCTGCTACTCCTTGAGGAGGGGGCCTCAGGAGGCTAGGGCCCCATGAGGGGGCATGGCGAGACACTTGGTGGCGACGGCCCGCCGGGCACACTCCAGGCGTCGCGCCCTGGGCCAAAGGCAGACGGGCCTGGATACCCCGGGTTCCATGGGCCCGACAAAGTTTGCCTCATCCATAGCAATTGTGCACAACAACTTGTGGCGGCAATGTACTCGGCCTCGGTGGTGGAGAGACACGCACAATTTTGCTTCTTGGAAGACCAACTCGCCAAAGAGCGACCAAGGAATTGGCACCCTTCGGAAGTGGACTTCCTATCCACCCGGTCACCCGCCCAATCTGAGTCCGAATATCCCATGAGATCAAAGCTTGCTCCTTTGGGGTACCATAAGACAAAGTTTGGGGTATGAGCCAAATATCAAAAGATTCGCTTGACCGCCACATAGTGGCTTTCCTTTGGTGTGGCTTCAAGCCGTGCACACATTCCCACACTCAACATGATATCCGGTCTAGATGAACAAAGGTAAAACAAGGATCCAATCATGGAACGGTATACCTTTTGATCCACCGCTTTACCATTGGGATCAATGTCAAGTTGCCACTTGGTTGGCATTGGACTCTTGGCTGGCTTGACATCATCCAACTTGAATATCTTGAGCATGTCTTGGGTATATTTGGCTTCGTTGATGAAGGTTCCTTCTCTTCTTTTCTTGACTTCAAACCCGAGGAAGAACTGCAACTCTCCCATCATAGACATCTCAAACTTCTTGGTCATGAGTGTGGCAAACTCATCATTGAAAGATTTCTTAGGAGAACCAAAGGTAATATCATCAACATATACTTGGCATATGAACAAGTCCCCTTTAACCCTCTTAGTAAAAAGAGTGGGATCGATTTTCCCAATTTCAAACCCACGATCTTGCAATAACTCGGTAAGGTGCTCATACCACGCAAGTGGGGCTTATTTAAGGTCATAGAGTGCCTTATCGAGTTTATATACATGATTGGGGAACTTGGGATCCTCGAATCCTGGGGGTTGTATGACATACACCAACTCATTAAGAGGACCATTAAGAAATGCACTCTTCACATCCATTTGTTGCAACTTGAAATCATGATGAGATGCATATGCAAGCAACATGCGAATAGATTCAAGACGCGCAACGGGAGCGAAAGTTTCACCGTAGTCGACTCCTTCGACTTGGGAGTAACCTGGAGCCACCAATCTCGCCTTGTTGCGAATGACAACACCATGTGCATCTTGCTTGTTCTTGAAGATCCATTTGGTTCCAATGACATTATGGTTCTCCTTTGGTCTCTCCACCAATTGCCACACTTTGTTGCGCTCGAAGTTGTTGAGTTCTTCATGCATGGCTTCTAGCCAATCCGGGGCCTCGAGCGCCTCAAAGACCTTTTAGGGTTCAACACAAGAAACAAACGCATGATGCTCACAAAAGTTTGGTAATTGTTTACGAGTAGTTACCCCCTTTCTTAAGCTTCCAATGATGTTCTCCATAACGTGTTGTTGACCAATCTTGGCGGCATGACGCTCTCATTGCTCTTCAAGAAAAATTTGAGGAGCTCCATCTTGATCATCTTGAGCGTCGCCTTGAGCTTGGTCTTCATCTTGAGCTTGCTCATGATCATGAACTTGATCTTGGGCATCACTTGGTGCATGACCATAATCATGAGGTTGATCTTGACCTTGATCTTGTTCACTTGGTTGAGGTCCTTCACTTTGTTCTTTGGAACCGTGTGGGTCAAGTGTTGGTGATGGTTCCACTTGTGTAGAACATTGTCCTTCTCCTTCGGCCACAAGGTGTTCCTCAATGGGTAGAATTTGATCAACACCCATTCTTCTTATGGCTTGAGGAGGAATTTCATCACCTACATCACAAAGACCACTTTGCTCCACTTGGGAGTCATTATTCTCATCAAACTCCACGTTACTTGTCTCCTCAATGAGTCCATTGGAATTGTTGAGAACACGGTAAGCATGAGAGTTTGTAGCATAACCAACAAATATGCCCTCTTGAGCTCTAGTTTTGAATTTAGACAAATGAGCACCTTTCTTGAGAATGAAACACTTACAACCAAACACCGAAAGTACTTGAGGTTGGGCTTGTTGCTGGTAAGTATCTCATATGGAGTCTTGTTCAAGCCTTCGCGGAGGTAGAGCTAATTTGATACATGACATGCAGTGTTGATGGCTTCGGCCCAAAAGTTGTATGGAGATATGAATTTCGCCATCATGGTCCTTGCCGCATCCATCAACGTCCAGTTCTTCCTCCCCGCTACACCATTTTGTTGAGGGGTATATGGTGCGGAATATTGATGCTTGATCCCCTCATCACTAAGAAACTCACCCAAGGTGTAGTTCTTGAACTCGGTGCCATTGTCACTTCTAATGATCAATATCTTTGCATCATGTTGACGTTGAGCTTGGTTTGCAAAGTCGATCATGGTTTGTTGGGTCTCACTCTGCCTCTTGAGGAAATATACCCATGTGTATCTTGAATAATCATCCACAATCACCAAGCAATATTTTCTTCCCCCAAGACTATCAAATGATGGAGGCCAAAGAGATCCATGTGAAGGATCTCCAAAGGCCGCTTTGATGAAATAATAGTCATGGGTCGGTGAGCCGTATAATGTAGATTTCCTTCGATGCAAGCACTGCAAGCACAATCTTTGGCAAAAATAACATTTGTTAGTCCACGGACATGGTCCCCCTTGAGGAGACTTTGCAAAGATCTCATATTGACGTGGGCTAAATGGCGATGCCAAAGCCACCCCACGTCAACTTTAGCCATTAGGCAAGTCATGGTCTTAGTGGGTTTCTCTGAAAAGTTAACCACATAGAGACCATTCTCAACATGCCCAACAAAGGCTACTTTAAGAGTATTGCCCCACAAAAGGGCCACGGTATCAAGATCAAAGAATGTAGCAAAGCCCATAAGTGCAAGTTGATGACCAAAAAGTAAATTGTATGCAAGGGTCTCAACAAGCATGACCTTCTCAATGGTTAAATCTTGAGAAATGACAACCTTGTCAAGACCCAATACCTTAGAAAGTGAAGCATCACCAAATTGGACATGAGTGGGCATAGATGGGCTTGGTTGCACGTCCACCACCAAGTCCTTGCTTCTGATCATATGATTTGTCGCTCCACTATCGAGCAACCATGACACCCCACCAGAAGCAAACTCCTACATAAGATCAATGCTTGGTTTTAGGTACCCATTCTTTAATGGGTCCTTTTATGTTAGTAACAAGGGTCTTAGGAACCCAAATAGACCATTCAATGTACTCATAAGGAGAACCAACAAATTTGGCATAAACATGCCCATCACTAGCACGGCATAAAGCATAAGAAGGATTAAAATCGCCGGCTTTGTTGGGAGGAGTGGATTTTCCACTTTTGGCATCACCACCCACCACCTTGTTCTTCTTCTCCTTAGGAGCACTCTCTCCCTCTTTGACGAATACCTCTTTGAGAGGGAGAGCTTGCTTGGTCTTGCTTTTCTTCTTATTTGACTTGGGTGCAAACCCAAGTCCCTCCTTTGCCACAACTTCCTTTTGATTGCTCAAAAGTTGTTGAGGTTCTTCTCGCCTTGTATGCATGACACAAGGCCCTTCTCAAGTTTCTCTTTCAACTTGGCGTTCTCCTCCACAAGATGAGCATGCTCACAACAAGGGTTAGTTGCATGGGCATTATCAATTAAAACAAAAAGGAGGACACGTGGCTATCTCCTTAGTTAGTTTCACTTGGAGTTGACCATGAGACTCCTTGAGAGTAGCATGAGCACCTTTCAAAGCCTTGTGAGCCTTGTCAAGTAACTCAAACTCCTCTTTGAATTTAGCATGCTCAACCCCAAGCTCAACATTCTCGGATTTAAGCACACGAGCAAGAACTTGAGCATGATCATGAGCTTTCTTTAATTTAGCAAGGTCATGATTTTGTGACTCCTCAAGAGCCACGCGAAGACCTTGCTCTTCCTCTAGAGCATGAGAAAGCTCTGCAATCTTATCAGCATAATCACGACTATGCCCTTCCATCTTAGTGATGGTCTCTTCGTGAGACTCAATGATATCATTGGCCTCACCTAGTTGTTCCAAGAGAGCAACAAAGTGCTTCTTGGTCTCACCTTTGAGCTTACCTAAGAACTTGTCAAACTCGTTCTCATCCTCCTTTACCTCCTCACTTTCATCCTCACAATCCACCAAATAAGGATTAGTAGAGATAGAAGTTTTGATGTTGGAGGTTACCTTGTTGGTGGCTTTAGCCATGAGGCACTTGGGGGTGGTGATGAGGTTCTCGTTGGGGGAGTCGAAGAGACACACCTAGGTTGTGGAAGAGGTGGCAATGGCAACGGAGGCCGTTGCAATCCCTTCACCACTAGCATCATCATCATCGGAGTTGTACTCTTTGAGCGCCACCAACCCCTTTTGAGGCACATTCTTCATGAAGTTGTTCTTTCTTGGGAAAGACTTGGACTTGTCCTTGTGGCTGAGCTTGCCACCATTGTCTTCCTTCTTCTCATAGGAGCAATCCACGATGAAGTGACTCACATTGCCACAATTGTAGCAAGTCCTCACACGTTGACCCTTGCCCTTGGAGCCACTTGAGTTGTTCTTGGAGTTGTTGGGCTTGGAGTTCCTCTGGTTGCCCCAAAATTGCCTTGACGCAAGAGCTATGTGCTCGTGGTAAGCATATTTGGTGTCTTCGGGGCAACACTCTTCTTACCCCTCTTCTCCCTCTTCCAGAATTGCCTTGGCCTTCAAAGCAAGGTTGGTCTTCTTTGACCGTTGAACATGAGCAAGTGTGTTGTCGGCGGTCTTGTTCAAGATTTTCATTGCAATGAACTCATCCAACACGTCACTTGAAGACAAGGTGTGGAAGTCCGATCTTTGACGGATCACGAAGGACATGCTCTTGCTGAAAGACATGATAGCCTTGAGGAACTTGCGCTTGACCCAATTGTCATCTGTGTCCTTACTCCCATGATCTCGGAGTGAGACTGTAAGAGTAGTCAATCTCTGGTAAAGCTCACAAGGATCTTCATCTTCATTCATCACAAACTCATAGGCCTCATCAAGCACGACCTCAAAGTTGGAGCGTTGAATGCTCGAGCTTCCTTTGTACAAGGAGTTGATGTGCTCCCATGCATCTTTGGCAAGAGTGAACGGGCGCAAGTGGGGAAGCTCTTCGGGAGGCATTGCATCTTGAAGAATGAACAAGGCGGTATGATTGAGTTGATTGTCCACTTCTTCTCTTGGGGTCATATTGTTTGGATCATGCTGGTAGAAGCCTTGCTCAATAACTCTTAAAAGTTGTGTTGAGCTGTTATTCAAATGAGACTTGATACGAAAAACCCAATTAGGAAAGTTATTCAAATCAAGCTTAGGAGGATGCCCATGAGAGTTAATATGAGGTGAGGCGACCGGTCCTCCATAGACCGGGGGAGGGGCAACCGCGGCATGGGTGCCCGACCCATTCTTTCCTTGAGGATACAAAGGCTTAACGCAACTAGCCGCGTCCTTGACGGAGTTGGCATTCGTATCTGAGGAAGTAGGATTAACTACTACCTTGGGTGCGGTGGAAGGGTTCAAGCCATCAAGGAATTCTTTTAACATGGATTTGACTTTGACCGTCTTAGATGATTTAAATGAGGGCATAGGCTCATTTAGATCATCTCCATGGCCGCGGGGATCTCCCCATCCCTCTCCCCATCATCAACCATACTCTTTAGGTGGTTAAGCCCTTAAAAAGAGACGAGGCTCTGATACCAATTGAAAGGATCGATATGGTTGACTAGAGGGTGGGGGGTGAATAGGCAACTACCAATTTTTAGCTCTTTTAATCAAATTAGGGTTAACAACAAAATAGGTTGTCTAGATATACAACTAGGTGGACAACCTATATGATAAGCACCACAACAAGCAAACAAGCAAGCACAAGATACAAACACAATGCAAGCTTGCACAAAGTAAAGGTAAGAAGTAACCGCAAGTGGAGACGATGAAGACGAGAATGTGTTATCGAAGTTCCCTCCTTTCGGGGGAGGTACGTCTCCGTTGGAGCGGTGTGGAGGCACAATGCTCCCCAAGAAGCCACTAGGGCCACCGTATTCTTCTCACGCCCTCACACAATGCAAGATGTCGTGAATCCACTAGCGGTGCCCTTGAAGGCGACAACCGAACCTTTACAAACAAGGTTGGGGCTCTCTCCAAAACTTAATTGGAGGCTCCCAACACCACCACGAAGCTTCACCCCAATGGAATGTGGCTCCGAGGTGATCTCTTCCGTCTAGGGTGCCCAAACACCCAAGAGTAACAAGATCCGCAAGGGATTAGTGGGGGGAATCAAATATCTCTTGGTGGAAGTGTAGATCGAGGCCCTTTCCTCCAAACCCTAGAAGATCAACAAGTTTTGACGGCTACGGAGAGAGATCGAGCGAAAATAGAGCTTAGGGCAACAATGGAGCTTTGGGGATAAGAGGTAAATCTTCTTGGGGAAGAAGACAAATGCAACCGTTATTGTGCTCTGCCCGCACTCAAGCAGTACTACCGCTCTGAGGAGTGGTACTACCACTAGGTGCGGTAGTTCCAGGTGCAACGAGAGTCTACTGAGTACAGGAGCGGTAGTGCTGCTGGAGCGGTACTACCACGACAGTCCTCGGGTCAAAGTTGAACAACGGCAGTGAAGGGCAGCCAGAGCGGAAGTACCGCGCTAAGCGGTACTACCGTATAACTTCCACTAAAACAAACAAGGGCAATAGAAGCACGCAGATCAGCGGTAGTGGTTGCGGTAGTACGACGCAGAAGTACCGCGCAAGCGGTACAACCTCTCTACTACCGCTCTACTACTGCTAGCTTTCCTAGGCTATAGAGAAATAGCAGAGGTAGGGTAGAACTAGTGCGGAAGTACTGCATGAGCGGTACTACCGTTCTACTACCGCCCAACATCCACCTAATAAACGAAGAGAACAGAAGCCTAAGAATAGGCGGTAGTACGTGCGGCACTGGCCTGCGAAAGTACCGCTGAAGTGGTACTACTGCTGGCCAGAGCGGTACTACCGCCTGGGTGCTATCAAATTGCCCAAGCGCAAACACAGATGGATCTCCAAAGTTGCGGGAAGGGTATGTGGGTGCATATGGGGTTGTGTACGTGTTGATTCCATCCAAACATTTCTGAAGCGGACCCCCTCTTAATAGTACGGTTTTCCTACGACTCAAGTCCACCGAAAAAGAAACGTCGGAACAACCGTCTTCACTCTTTATTGCCGAGAGGAATAAAATCGTCTTGTGCCATATATAGAAATATCTAAAATGCTCCATGCACACGGTTAGTCCGCAAATATCATTATCATCAATCACCAAAAGCATTAGAGATAAATATGCCCTAACAGTCGGTCTTCAACGAAATCAATATCCTAGAAAGCTTCTTAGAAAGACCGTCTACAGTGGCCATATACACGTGCTATTTTAAACTGAAACCATGATGGGTATTAACACTCTACAAGGGCAAAGATTTAGTAGAGGACATTTACAAAAAAACACCCAACCCATCAACTTCCTGAACAAGTCCCTCCCTCCCCCCTCTCTCAATCTCTCTCTCTCTACACAAGAACCCTTAAGACCTTATTCTATACATCAGATCTTTATTCTATACATCAACAGATCTGCATATCCATCTCCACCCAAACCGCCCCCCCACAAACTAAGAAAAAATACCTTTCCCCAAACCCAATCCTCTTCTTTCTTCGCCTTGCAACTGCACCCCACCCCGACACGCATGACTCACCCCCGATCCCCGCCCGATGCAAATCCCTCTACTGCCATCCTCCCCATTTTTTGGAGCCGGTGCGCGCCCCTGCCCCGCCACCATCTTTATTCGGTGTTGCTGCACCTCCACGCCCACCTCGGCTCCTGCCGGTCTTTCGTGTCACAACACCTTGTGTCGGCTTCCCCCTGCCCCCCGGATCCGGCATCTTCCACAAAGTCCCGAGGAGTGGCGACATAGCAGCATGCCTTCCCCATGCCATGGACGCCTCCTCCCACCACCACCCCCTCGAGCTCGTCGTCATCGTAGGAGATCGAGCATGGTCCGAGGTGCTCCTAGTGTCAAGCATCGAGCCAGCGACTCGCCATGAGCTCGACTCATGTGCTTTGAAAACTGTGTGGTAGAGAACTACAAAAAAAGGTAATTGAGAAATTCACTTTGTTTTCTTGCTAATGTAGTTCACTCGAAAAACTAAACTTGTAGTTCATTGTTTTTTGCCTTTGAAGTTCTCAACTGATTATCATTTTTTTTTACAAAAAGAAGATGAAAACAACCATGTCGTTCACTTCGATTTGTTTCGGATTCACCCCCATGTGATCTGCTCTCACCTCACGCAATACCATCTGCTTCGAGAACAAGGAACTGCATCGGCACCCGTAGTAGCTCTGTTGATCATCAAATTACGTTATGATGTTGTTTTACTTCCAAACTTAATAAAAAATTACAATACTAACCAAGCCACAATGACTTTGTGAACCATTCTTGTAGTTGTGTGGTGTATATGCATGGCACCATGTTGTAAACACACATGCTAGTGTGATATCTTGGGCTGGTACTTGTGGTGGACAACTAGTTATTGTGTACATGGACATCGACCTACAGCTACCAAGTAGACCGATTGAGAGGGAGGGCCAAGCGACTGCTTCTGGAGGTGAGTAGGGGAGGGCCTGGATGGAGAAGGTGGACCATCTAACCCAATGACTTGATGTGGGCAGGGATCAACAAGATTGAGCTGGGGCTATGCGTAGAGGATTAGAGAGGGTAGGGGAGGGGGCGCGTAACAAGGAGGAAGGGTCCATGAGAACATTGGAAAAGGGCCCTTAGAGATAGGGGGCAATGGGAAAGTAGTAACTAGGAGGAACACGGTCTTGGAGTAGTTCCCCACCAATGGATAATACTGGGTTACTCACGTAGCACAATCTCAATCTGGATTCACGCGGCAAAATGATGATACAAGGGAAATCGGAATCCCCCCCCCCCCCCCCCCCCCCCCGAAAGGGAGAACACTTCGACTTCGCGCTAGTGGAAGACGGATCCTCTGTTGGATCTGGCCACAAGAAAATTTAGGTGAGTACTTTGAATGTACACACAACATAACGAATTGGAAAATTGCGATGTGTTACTCGATAACGTCAAGCGGGCCTCCAATAGAGAGCTGCCATGTAACATTATATGGGCCAAGTATTTTGGTATTGCACTTCTCTCCTTGATTTCTCACATTCATATTTTTGCTCCCTTTTTGAACAACTCGCCCCACGTTTGTACTTCACATGCATGCATGAGACTAATATGGCAGAACCACTCTCTCTTCTCCCAGACAATAAATCGAACATTTTCTTTCCACTTGACTAACTTGAAATATCAATATCTTTTAAACCATATTTTTTTTAATTTTTTATATATTTGAACTCCTTTCACCAAAACCATTAAAATGAGACCAATCTTGGATATTTTTCAGCCATATTTAAATTCGAACATACATTTCACATTATGAAATAATTAGTTTCACACTGATACAGTACAATTTAACTTTCTGTATATGCTATTTCACAATTCCGACCCAACATTTCACTTTCCACTGGCTTATTTCACAAAAATAACATCTATTGTAATCGTACATTTCTCAAATAACCTATTTCACTCTTTTGAAATAAATTGTTTCACATTTCAAAATAATCAGTTTCACAAGATACATTACAATTTCACTTTCTGTGGTTACTATTTCACAATTCAGAACCTACATTTCACTTTCCACTGGCTTGTTTCACAATGATATATTATAATTTCACTTTCCGTGCTTACTATTTCACAATTCAGAACCTACATTTCATTTTTCACTGGCCTGTTTCACAAAAAAGTATATTTTAATTACAAATTTCTCAAATAAACTAAATTGTTTCACACTTTCGAATAACTAGTTTCACAATGATACATTATAATTTCACTTTCTGTGGTTGCTATTTCACAATTCAGAAGCTACATTTCACTTTTCAATGGCTTGTTTCACAAAATTCACATCTATTTCAGTTGCACATTTTCAAAAAACATATTTCAATCTTTTGAAAATAAACTGTTACACATTTCCAAATAATCAGTTTCACAAGTTGACATTTCAGTTTCATATTTTTTTCACTTTCCAAACCGATATTTCATTTCTGTTGTCTTGTTTCACAAAATCACATTTTCAAGTAAAATAGGTTCGTTTCACATACGAAATGTGAAACGTTGAAATTTAAACATGTTTGAAATATATCCAAAATTGGTTTACTTCTATAGGTCTTGGCGCCAGGAGTTCAAATATATAATTTATTTCAAATATATACTTATGTTTTAAAAGATATAAATGTTTTTAATTGGTCAAGCTGAAAAAAAGTCCATGGATTTGCAAGGGAGAGAGAAAAGAAAGATGCATGCATGTGTGGGAGAAGAGAGAAAGATAGAGTTGTCACATCCATGTCTGCGATGTAAGGACAAATGGTATGGGACAATAGCTGTATTAGACCTAGTATTCATTTTGTATAGCGAAAAGGAAGGAATAATTGTTATTGAATGGTGAGATCATTGCCGGTACTTGCTGGAACCGCTCAAAATGACTTTGTGCACAACATAACTAATGAACATATATCCCTGAAGAAGCAATCAAAACTTCCAAGAATCATATAATAATGCAACAAGTATCTAAGCAAGTCTAGATATCATGGCATAGAAAAATATATGTAGAAATATAAATAACTAGAGCTCTCTTTATTAATGATTTATCAGCTGTACGTATAATGGGGGCTCTCTTTTTGTTTAACTAGGAGGGGGGGATAAGTGCCCACTTTATTGTTAGGTCAAGGGACTTGGTCCATAATGGGCTAATGGGATGCTCCACCAGAGGCCCAAGTTTCCCAACATACATATCTAGAATGCGGGTTTAGAGCCGACCGTGATGAGCATATGTGTGGTAGTGATATCGTATTATTCCCCACGAGGGTGCAGGGTTACTATAAACATTTGTTTGTACTATGAAGCACCTGGAATATTTATTTTGTAATAATTTGACAACATTTTCGATTTGAAAAGGTGTTAATACACTTAATGAAAAATAAGCACTCCTTCTATTAATACTATATATAGTAAGTTCGAAGATCTATGTTGGAAAAACAAAAATAATAATTGTCAGATGTCATATTACAGCCTCTCAAATTGCTGACATTATTAAAATAGTGGTAATTGTTGAACTATTCTATTTTTATGCTTTTATTCCATAAATAAATTTCACTGTGCACGGGCCCAAGATTATATGTTTGTGGCGGGAAAGGAGAGACTATTTGAAAACATTTCAATATGTAACATTATGTTTTTTCCACTGTTGCCTTATTCACTAGTAGTGATACCTCGCCACACAACGGGTTACATAACTGAATGCACTCTATCGAGGTTAAATGAACATTATGCTTATGCTAGATTTATGGTTCTTATGTTTAATAGTTTGTACATCCATGCCGATGTAAGAAGCCCAAGTTTTATTTGATCCAATTGATCTTGAAAATAGAAATAATTGATACAACGAATGGTAATATAAGTTGACCATAGAAAAGTAATTCATCCAAGGAATGAGAATATAAGTTGAAAGCAATGTTGCTCAAATTAAATCACGCGCTAATTGTCCTCTTTATTCACAATTACTCTAATTATATTCAACAAATAACATCCCATTTACAACTTCTTGATGTTTCAGTCCTATCATTAAATACATATTTCGTGGTACTTCCCATAGTGGTTGTATTAGCAAGTGTCATGCATGCGAACTAGGAAATTTGGCTCATGTACAAAAAACAAGGTAATTTGGCAGAGGTAGCATGCCGTTAAATGAAGAAAAAGAGGATTATGTATTATATCATGATATTGTATCATGTTAAATGATGTGCTACTATGTGTCATGCAAAATAATAAACAAGACCATGTAAAATATTGACTTGTCATACTATGCAGCAACGATTATATATATCATAGAATAAATAAGGCATGCTGTATTACGGCAGTCCCTTTTCACAAAAAAAAAAATTAGGGCAGTCCCAGTGCAGTATATCTTAAGCTATATCTAATGACATTAAATTGATGTTTAGATATAGCAGTCCCAATGAACTATATCTTAGTGTTGTATCAAAAACAACCATTATTTACTACTTTTGCTGAGAGAAAAGTTTTGGGATGTCTTGCATTTGGAGCTAAGATCTCTATTTAGATTAAGATACAGTTGCTCTTTCTTTTCTCATTAAATAGAGTGCCACACCAGATTTTTACCTATGAAATCATGTTAAGATGCAAGCATTGGAAGTGCCCTAATACTCCCCACTATGAGTAGACTTACCTTCCCTAATTGCATATATCAATGTACATTCACATGCTTTATATTGAGCAAAACATGCAATACACATACATGATTATTGATGCTGGGCAATATCATGATGTAGTCCTTTGTGCATTTTTTCCGAATGTTTTTTTTCTTTTACAGATGTTCCAATATGTTGGATACCTATGGATTTTTGTGTGACCATTTTAGATCCACGAGTATGACTCCCCTAGCAGTAATCATTCACCCTATATGAACATTTATTCTGATTGGAACTAGATGTAAATTTGAAACTTAAAATAGTTTAATATATGATACAAACTCAGTCAAAAGTTTTAAGAAACAATGAATGTATATAGCCATGTATACTCCTTATAGAAAACATTTGTTGGCAACTTGGGATAATGCTATATATAATCATGTGCCTACAGGTTCTTCTTTGACTTTTCTGCAACATTTATTGGCGTGGGAATGATTTGCCCACCCATGGTAAATATTGCATTACTAGCCGGAGGCATCACATCGTGGGGATTTTTGTTCCCTTTTCTCGAAACAAAAAGTGGGCAATGGTATCACACTAGTAGTCCGACAAGTTTGGCAGGATTAAATGGATACAAGGTATGTACAAAAGAATTAAGTAAGTACTTGTTGGTTGCAATTTCACTAATTTAATTTTGACCAAGGTACTACTTCTATACGAAAAGAAAGGATCACGCTTTATAAAATACTACTCCCTTTGTCTCATAATATAAGATCTTATTACATCAGATATATGGGATGGAGGGAGTACCTAAGTTTGTTTGTACTATGAAGCCTCATTGCTAACCGGTATGTCACGGACAATAATCACATGTCCCTGACCGATCACACAAAATTAGATGCAATTGTTGTAGAATATATAATTATACTTCAGTTGTTCTTTCACGAAAGAGGATCGGTTTATCATGGTTACCCCCAAAATGCATGGCGCGGGAACTGGTGTGAACAAACGTACCCTCACGATGTCATAGTTTAAACTTTACAAACATCCCTGATAGCTCGCTCAGCTGTCTAGGATTTTTTATTTTCCTTGCACGCACGCCCTTTTATAGACTCATACTCACGCCCCGTGCCGCCCCCGCGAGCGACACGAGCGCCTTCCTCGTGCCGCTGCCTACCTTCCCTCCTCCGCATCCCTCTCCTCGGCGCCGCCGGCGAGCGCCACTGGGCGAAGCCTGTGTGGCGGCGGCGGCGGGGGGAGGGGGGGGGGGGGGGGGGGGCTCTTCCTCCCCCTCGCGTGACATCTCGGTGGCGCGGGGCACCTAGCTCACAAGGGCGAGGCTCATGGCGAGGTCGTCTCACGAGGGGGCAGCGGCGCATGGACGCGATGACGGCGTGCGGTCACGGTGAAGGCGCGGCTCATGGCGATGTCGTCTCATGACGGGGGCGGCGGCGCATGGACGTGATGGCGGCATGCGGTCGCGGTGGAGGCGCGACTGGGCGGCGGCGGCTCTCTGTCGTGTGGTACTCGTGGTCTGGTCCCTAACCCAAGCTCCCGTGCACGCATCGCCGATCGATGGGCTGGTGCTCCTGCGACCTTGCTTTGGGTGCAACCTTGCTCGTGATTGCTCAACATAGTGGGTTGTGGCCTACTCATCCTAGCCCAGGATGGGCTGGCCGGGACCTTCTGGATCTGGCTTCTGGTCATGTGGTGGCGCCGATCTAAGGTCCAGAAGCCATGGCTGCGAGTCATGGTCGACGGGTGCGGTGTAGGTTGCATGCCTTCGATCTGAAGGAGCGGTGCCGATTTGGCGGCTGCGTGCTTCTGTACTATGAGCAGCTGCTTTCTACACGGGCGTGTGTTGGTGATGCTTATCTGCCTTTCGTGCTCCACTTCAGTCTATGTCGGCCCCCGGGCTGACGGGCATGGGCAGGGCTCTCTCCGACGAGGTGGTAGTCGGCGGTGGTGTGCTTTGCTGCCGGTATGGTCTTTGGTGACCACTCTTGGCCGCGGCGGCGGCCTCGTTTTGGATTGTGGTCGTCATCGACATGCCTTTTTGCGGGTTTTTGTCGGTGTACTAAAGCATGGGTGCCCTTGTACCCTGACTTGTGCACATGCAGTTGTACCCTTCCTAACGGCAAGGGCTTGACGGGGGATAACTACGACCCAAGACTTAGAATAAACAAGACCGTGAAGAAGACCTCAAGGCAGGTCATCGAGAAGTACTATTCTCGTACTAAAGATCAAGATTGCCCTTGCCGGCAAGCTTTGTACCGGCAAAGTGAAGGCCAAGACTCTGGTTGCCGGCAAGCAACGACCCAGCAAGCTCCGCGCCGGCAAGCTCGTTCTGTCCCGTTACCGCTCCACCTCATCATCGACTAGATAAGCACGCATGATAGGTGTCGAGCGGGCAGGCAGTCAACGCAGCTAGCCAACGCACGTGTCAGCATGCCACGCTAGGATTAACTTTAATGATACCCGTCCCTGGGACGTGTCAAGGTGATAAGAGGGCGCCAGGACCGGTGGTACAGATCTTTTACCCAAAGCTTCGCCTCCCCAACGTAGCACCTAACGGTGCATTTAATGCGCTTGTCCCACCCCGTCTGGAGATAGACGTGGTGACGGTGCAAGTTACTATTCATACTCTGTAAATGACCATGTTAGCCTCTGTGGTGACCCTTTGGCCTATAAAAGGAGGCCCACGGCTACACTTAGAAGGGTTGACTCTTAGCTCAACTACATGCTGTAGCTGCACTTCCCGCACACCTTGCCGGCAAGCTGCGCTCTTTGTAACCCTTGAGCTCTCATACAATCAAACCACCAGAACAGGAGTAGGGTTTTACGCTCATAGCGGCCCGAACCTGGATAAATCGTTGCTTGTACTCACATCGACTCCAAGGACCACCCCAAGTCCACGGCCTCCACAGGCGCGCTCCCCATGCTGTGCACTCCCACCATCAGCAACGTCGCGGTCACCAAGACCCTTATCGACGGGGGGCTGGCCTCAACGTGCTCTCCATCGAGACCTTCGAGACGCTCCAGGTGCCCTATGACCAGCTGATGCCGACCAGGCCCTTCTCCGGAGTGACCGATGGCTCCACTATTCCGCTGGGGCAGGTGCGCCTCCCCATCACCTTCGACACCCGCAAGAACTACCACACCGAGCTCATCGACTTCGACGTGGCGCACATCGGCCTGCCCTACTATGCCATCTTGGGCTACCTAGCTCTCACCAAGTTCATGGCGGCCACTCATCACGCCTACAACGTCCTCAAGATGCCCGGCTGCAGCGGCATCATCACCGTCGCCTGCGACGAAAAAGACGCGGCCAACACCCTCGAGCGCGCCTACAAGGCTGCCGCTGTCGTGCACCCAGCCGACGAGGACGCGGCCGAGCCTTCCGAGGCCGCGCCCGCGAAGAAAAAGTAGCTGTTCTCTCAGGACCGCGCCGAGACGAAGAAGGTGCCGGTGGACGGCAGCAGCTCCGGCCCCGCCTTCACCATCAGCACGGGCCTCCCTCCTGCATAGGAAAGCGTGCTCGTCACCTTCCTTCGGGAAAACTCGGATGTTTTCGCCTGGAAAGCATCCGACTTGTCCGGTGTGCCGAGGGAGGTGATCGAGCACCACTTAGCGGTGTGCCCCAATGCACGCCCGGTCAAGCAGAAAGCGCGGCGCCAGGTGCCAGAGAAGCAAGAGTTCATCGTCAGTGAAGTTCAGAAGCTCCGAGAAGCCGGAGTCGTTCGTGAGGTGCGCCATCCCGAATGGCTCGCCAACCCAGTCGTCGTCCCCAAGAAGGGCGGCAAGGAGCGCATGTGCGTCGACTTCACCAGCCTCAACAAGTCCTGCCCTCGTGACCCCTTCCAGCTGCCGTGAGGCAGCCAGGGCGTTGGCCCCACCATCGGCGGCACGTGCATGCCCTTCGGGCTGAGGAACGTCGGCGCCTCTTTCTAGAGGCTGGCGCCCTTCGCACCAGGGACTCGTGAGCCTCTCGCTCCTCGCGAGCTCCCAGCGCCTCGTGAGCCCCTGGTTCCGAAGGAGCAGACCCCCTTGGCGCGCCGCGCCGAGTGGTCTGACGTCACTACAGTGCGGTTCTGCCAGGTGCGCCCGGCGCGTCGCCTCGCGCGACCCTCACTCCTCCCTGCCGCGCCTCTCGAGCTTCGCTCCCAGAACCTTATCCTTTTGGCTGTGTAATGGATTTCACTGATTTCGCCCTGATGAGTTATAGTACCCGCTAATTTCTATGTTAAGTTCGATGCTGGCCGGAGAGCGCCACGCGCTCGCGACCCCTCCCCTGACCAGTTCCGTGAGCGGGGGCTGAGGCACGGTGCCTATGCTTGGGTCCGTCCCTGTAGTACCGCAAAATCCAAGCGACTGAGCTCTGGCTCGCGGGCCTGCTCCCGTGCACGTCACCTCACCAAGGTCCTTGGTGTCTTATCCCCTCACGCAACGGCCACGGGCGAGATAGCAAGCGCGTGCCGCTCCCCCACTGTGAATCTGTTGACATGCAGTCCCTCAGGAGGCGAACTGCGCGAGGACCTCGTGGGCAGCCCCTCGCGAGCCGGCCTCGCGAGACGAAGATACTTCGATCGCCGAGCCTCGTGAGCACGCCTCGCGAGCTGCTTGAGCCCCTCACGGGCTGTGGCTCGCCCGTCGTCGCCCTCCGCCAAAGCTAAGTCTGACTACCTCGCGAGACGCCCTCGCCTTCACTCAAGCTCTCTCCCCTCGCGATCCCGCTGGGTGATAGCGTTTTTCTTCTGCGTAAGCCGCTTGCACGCCAAAGGGGGGCTTCCTGAGCATCGCGCCTCAGGAGCCCTCACTAGCTCACGGTGCCCCTTACCTCCTGGCCTTGTCCCGGCATCGCGACCGGACATACCAGCGGCGGCTGAGGCTCGCCCGGGGGCTGGGTCCTGATGGCGTAGAGCGCTGAGGCGAGCAAAGAAAAAAAAACCAGCCTCACGAGAGGACTTCGGGAGAGAGTGCATGCAACCCCATGTCACAAAAGTGTTAAGCAAAACATGAGAAGATACTGTTTCACGCCCCCGCGGGGTTACATCGGTTCAATGCAGGAAAACGAAAAGAAAGAAAGGGCCTAGGCGAGTGCGGCCCCGTCACCGTGCGCGCGGTGTCCCGGCTCCGGAGTCGTCGTCACGCGCGCCTAGTCGGAGTCTTCGTCCTCGCTCTTGACGCGGGAGGAGCCGTCGTCGCCTCCGCCCCCGCCAGAGGGGGCGACACCGTCGAAGGAGCCGTCCTCGCTGGAGGAGCCGCTGTAGCTGTTCTCGCTCTCGGCGCAACACTCCAGGCGTTTGCCGGAGAGCCCGAAAATCTTCACGAAGAGCGTGGCGGCCCCGTCGTACTTGAACTGGAGGACGTGCCCCCGCTTTAGGCTGCGGGCGAGGGCGAACGACTTCCACCCCTGCCTCAAGAACATGAAGCCCGAGGCGGTGAGCTCCGTCGCCACCCAGGAGGGGCCGTTGCAGCAACCGTCGGCCTGCACCCACAGGCCCAAGGGCGCGCGGTCCGCCATCGCCGCCGCGAAGGAGTCCGGGAGCCGGAGCCAGGTGCAGGGGCTGCGGTGCATGTTCACGATGAACTCGCGTGCCGCCTCCGCCGAGTGGCTCCCCGCCTGGGGCGGAAGCGCGGCCGCTTCGCCGCGGCCGCCTCGGCCTTGCACGCCTCGCCCGCCGCGCCCGCGAGCGACTGCTGGGCCCGGCACCGGCGGCCGTCGAGGATCGACCGCGCCCCCGGGACGGGACCTGCAATGCGGCGGCGGAAGCACGGCCACGACCTCGTCCTCTCGCCATCTCTTCGGCAGTTCTAGCAAGGAGACAAGGAAGATGGAGGAAGGAGAAGATGGGTGGGGGGCTCCGGCTCTCCCTTCCCCCCTTTTTATCCCGGCGCGGGACTCCCCTCGTCTCTCCGCCTTCTCCGGCGCCAAGATTTATGTCAGCGCGGCAGTTCCCGAGGTGTCGTGGGGAAGTGGGGGCGTCGCCCGTCACATCGTGCGCCACGCGTCGCGCCTGGCCGCAGGCGGTTAGGGCCCGCGCCGTTTCGCCCCTCAGTAGGCGGGAACGTGCACGCCGCGGGCCCGGGGGCTACTGTCGGGCCCGTGGAACCCGGGGTATCCAGGCCCGTCTGCCTTTGGCCCAGGGCGCAACGCCTGGAGTGGGCCCAACGGGCCGTCGCCGCCAAGCATCTCGCCAAGACCCCTCCTAAGGCCCTGGTCTCCTGAGGCCCCCTCCTCAGGGAGTAGCAAGTAATCCTCAGCATCACCATCAACGGCCTCGCGAGGCTCTCTCACGAGGCGCCTTCCCGAATTGGCCTCACGAGGCGGTTTCCCGAGGTGGCCTCCTGAGGCCCCCTCCCGCAGGCGCTCGAGGGAAAAGCCATTCGGCGTGTCGCGCGGTCCCGAAGCCCATCACGTGGGTGACGCACGAGGCGACGAGCAGCAGCAGAGGCCGCGCCAGCAGGCGCGGATGCAGATGGTTTCCTCTTTTGTGTTAGGGAAGCAGGGCCAGCTATCTACTCTCCAAAGCAACCCGAAAGGTTGCCCGATCGGCGAAGGAAGACCAGGACGACGGGCGCGCAGGGCGGAGGTCATCACCGAGCCCACCGGCGCGTCATGGATCATGCTTTGGCAGGCGAAGACCACCTTTAGTCAGGATAGCCTGAGCGCCTGTCCCCTTTCAAATTGGCCAAGTGTGGCAACCCTTCCCGCCAGAGCTTTGAGGGGGAAGAGGACCAAAGCCGAGATAAAAGGGGCAGTGCAGCCACCATAGCAAGGGGATCCCATCGTCTTCAACCTTGTACGCGAGGACTCTCTCACCCACAATAATCCCAACTACAAGCAGGAGTAGGGTCTTACACCGCAAGGTGGCCCGAACCTGGGTAAACCATTGTGTCCTCGCCCCGTCCTACGCTAGCGCGCTCTCGCCGTAGTCTCGCCGTAGCATAGCCGTGGTAGGAGACGAAGTAGTAGAACGAGCTCACCCCAGTGTTCGAACCTTTGGGTCCCCGGAGCCCGACTTCCGACAGGGTCATCTCGTCATATGTGGGTGTCAGAGAGATGTAGGTGCAAGCGTCTCCATACTCTACTTCGTCCGCCGCCTCGGTTGTGGGAGTGGTCCCATGGTCAACCTCCTCATCCATAACGCCTCCAAAGATGAATGCCATAGGATGTGGCAAATCATCGCTCTCCTCTGAGACCAAAGAGAGGGTCTCATGTGCGGTCTCGTAGCTTGACTCGGAGTATGAGTCCCATGTGGGCGTCGTCTTCATGTCTTCGAAGAGGTTCGTTCTCGTCGCCGTGGTTGAAGGGGATGGCCCATGCTCGACCATCTTGTCGCCGTCTTGTAGGAGGCCCATATGATGTGGCACCTCATTGCTCGTCTTCATGACCGAAGGGAACATCCCATGCTCGATCATCTCGTCACCGTCGTCATGGATGAAGCCCGAAGATGGCACATCATCACTCTCGCCTCCGAAGATGGAAGCATCATCCCTGCTCGCCACCTTGTCGCTCGCCTCCAAATCTTGATCCTTGAGTTGCTACGTAGTCGTAGTCGTCGCCGCGCCGTCTTAAAAAAAAGTCATGGTAGACTCGGCATCGTCAATGCCACAAAGAGGTATGGCGGTGAAGTCGAACTTGGAAGCATCGTCTTGGAGCGTGGTCGTCGCGAAGTGTGCTCGGGGTCGAGTGGACTTGTAGTTGTTGGTGAAGTCGAAGTAGCCCGTGGAAGTAGTGGGCTTGAGCTCGTGGAGTAGGCGAAGATGCGTACATCCGAAGGCGAAGATGCTTTGAAGTCTCGTGTCGAAGATGCCAACGTCGGTGATGAAGCTGCAGAGTCGTAGTCGATGTTGCTGTACTGTAAGGTCCGTGCGCACGGGGGTGCAGGAGGCCGTGTGCACGGGGGTCGCAGGCCCGTGTGCACGGGGGTGACAGAGAAGCCAACTCAGGTCCGGTAGGTTACTCTTGATGGCCTGGAGCTTGATGGTCTTGTCGGTGTCGATGCCGGTGTGTCCTTGCCGAACATGGTAGCTCGGGAGTCTTTGCACTTGAGCGTCTTGTCGAAGATGATGAAGACCTCTTGTCGGTGTTGATTAGGGCCTTGAGCTCCTCCATGTATTTGTCCATCTTGGCGTCGATGAAGTTCTTCATGGCATCGAACTCGTCGTCGTGGTTGTAGACCGGAGATGATGTGCTTCGCCTATCCATCACAAGACTCGAGCAAAAGTGAGTAGGAAATGAGATAAACAATACCAAGCTACCTTTTCCCAAAGTTGAGAATGTATCCCGTTTCACTCAATGTGAAATGGAAGAATAGTGGAATTGGTACCGGACTTATTCACTCACACCTACAAGGTAAAGCTTATCGTGTGGCTTGGTTAGGACAAGTGGCACAAATTCATGCAAATTGAAGTCCAAGATATGTAAATGTTGAAATAAATCCAAAGGACTCAAAATGCAAAGCAAGTGATCACAAAATATAGAGGAGGGCAATAAAGAAACACACACGGTGGGATAATGGGGCTTGTGCAACTATAGGGATGAGCAATACAAAATTGCCTAATGAATACTAAGCTCGTGTTGCACAAACACAAGGAGAGACGCTAGCTTGATTGCACGTTTGGGCACGATTCACCACTTGGCACCAACCTATATGTATGCAAGCAAAACGTTTCCTATTCCATGTATCCTCATGCACAAGTATCTCTTTTCATGCTCAACACTCTTTTGCTTATAAGCTTTTGATCTTTCTTTTTCTTGCTTATAAGCTTTTTTTTACTCTCTTCCTTTCCACTATGCTTAATGAGCCTCAACCAAACACATGAGATAAGTATCACAAGATATGCACGGGAGCAAGCAATTGCACTATATGATATATCAAATGATGCAACAATATGATATCGTATCACTATGGTGCTCAAGTTTTCGCGAAGCCCGGCAATACTCGGATAGCTAGTCTCAATAGGTATGAAGGTATTCGCAAAGATGGTGGGGCTATCAAGATGTAATGGCAAGGAAGGAAAAGTTGATGACGGAATGGATACCTTCGTCACACTTAACCTTTCACGAAGTCGGAGGTAACCGGCCTTGCTTCCGGTTGAAGATGGTCTCAAAGGATGGATGGTCGCCGACGATGCGGGATGTCGTGGTGGATGTAGTTGATGTAACGATACAAGTTGCCGGTGGTGATGAAGATGTAACCGTCCCTAAGTAGCCGAAACACCTTAGGAGACTCAAATCACAACTCAAACAACCACAAATGTAATGGAAACCAAAATGGGTTAGGTTGCGGAAGTTTATGGTGGTGGTGCGGAAGTTATGGCGGAGGGCCTATGCAAAGATGCAAAAATGTACAAAATTTTCTGGAGTCAAAAGGTGGTAAAACCAAGATGAGCAGCTCGGGCACGTCGCTAGCTTTCCAACGAGCCAAAGAACACCCAAATCGGAGTTCGGAAGTGGGAGATATGGTCGAAATGGTGAAGTGGTGCTGGCTGGTCTGTAGGGGTCGTGCGCACGGGGTCTAGGGCCCGTGGACACGGGGTTCCGTGCGCACGGTACAAGGCCGTGGACACGGGGTGTCCAGAAACTTTGCGGGGGCCCGTGCGCACGGGGTCTGGGGTCCGTGGACACGGGGGTGGCGGAAATTTCGCGATTTCAACTCCAAATTCGAAGGGGGAAAAGAAAATTTAGGCTATGGGGACGCAATAGGAGATGGATCTACTTGCTAAACACCAGATCCACGGATCAAAATCAACAAAAACTCACAACGAACAACAAATCACAAATTTTTTGGTATGGCTCTTTTTGTGGGGAATTTTCAAAACTGACAAAAAAAATTCAAACTAAAGCAAGAAAGTGGGGGATTGGGGCTCCAAATTCGTGTCAACGTGGCTCATGATACCAAGATGTTGTAGGGCACGGGCCAAAGTGCCCCGATTTGTCCCGATGTTCACGAATTGGAGGTGGCTACGAAGAGGAACACATAGAGCACAAAGAATACGAGGGGAAATCACAAGAGAAACACTCAAGAACAAGTCCAATCACACATCCACTAGACTAGCAACACATAAGATCCACAAGGTACAAGAACAACAAAGGGAAAGATACATGGTAATGTTCATCCCAAATCCAAGAGGAGATGAGTTCTTGATGATCTAGATAGATCCTTCCCACGAGGGGGGTCTTGATATCCACTTGGGATCTTCTCCTAGGAGGTCTTGATCTCCATGAGGAGTGATACAAGGAGCAAAGCTCTCTCTAATATCTCATAATCTTTGCTAACCCTAACAAATGACCTAGGTACGAAATATATAGGTGGATGGAGGTAGGGGACGAGTGGAGGGGCAAAAGGGGCAAACCACGGCCAGCTCGCAGGCAGGCCCGTGCGCACGGGCTAAGTTAGCCCCGTGTGCACGGGGGTCCCGTGCGCACGGGGTGTCCAGAAAGTTTCTGGATAGGCCGTGCACACGGGGTCCGGGAGGGCCGTGCGCACGGGGTCTTCTGATCCGTGCCTCTTCTTCCAGCTGCTGGACTCCTTCCTTGCATTCTCCTTGATGATGGTGTACATGTCCTCTTGAGCTTGGATTCCTCCTCGATGAATGTGTAGCTCCGCTCACACCTATGTATGCACACGAAAGAGGGTCAAGTAGTATACCATCCTCGAAGGGCACAAGTGGACACGTGTAAAGGACATGATTCACCTTTGTATAGATGAAGTAGATGTCGCACGTGTCACTTGGCGAACGGACTCTTGACATGGTGATGTCCGTAGGATGCTCCGCATCATCGGCCTTCTCCAGAATAAATTCCTCTTGGGCCTTGGCAAGCTGCGTATGACGTTCTTGAAGGTCTTGGAGGCATTCCGCGTACCAGATCTGCGTTTCCTCCACGCGCTTCTTGAATTTATCCTCCGCCTTGTCAAGGACGGCTGCCCTGGAGTCCAAGCTCTCTGTGCGGCTGTGGTAGCACGCCCGAAGCTTCTGGAAGTTCTCGCCCATGGCCTTGAGGAGCCGCTGCTCTTTGGTCTCGTTGGTGTTGGCATGCGGCTCATCGACGACCTTGAGCCTGGCAGCAGCAATAAACTCACCGTCCAAGATCTCTCCTTCAGTGGGCACCCCGATGCTTGACGTCCCAGGGGGGTTGACGAACAGGTTCTCGCCAACCTTTAGGTATCTACTCGAGAAGAGCTCCTCAGGTGTCGAGGGGTGATCGTCAACGGCCGCCTTGCCGGTCAGGATCGCCCTCGTAGCCGAATCAGTGCTTGGCGCTCCTGGGACAGAGATGTCTCCAGTGGCCTCGGCACTACTATTGCCGCCCTCCTCAGCAGCGTCCTTGGTGGCCTCTTCGTGAGCTGCCTTGGCGACCTCCTCGTCAGTCCCCGCGATGGCCTCACTAGCAGCAATGTTGCTGGCCTCATCGGCGGCATCCCTCGCGATCTCCTCAATGGTGGAATCGATGTCCAATTCGTCAGATGAAGGAAGATCTGAAAGAATAGAGAAGAGAGAAATTCAAGGATTAGATCAAGTTCAAGAAAACAAAAAAGAAGATTAAGAGAGAAAGATACTCGACAGCAGAAGACTTACCGGACTGCGACCATTGAGGAGGGGCAGTCTCCTCTTTGGCAACCTCGGTTGTCGACGCCTGGTTGCCGGTGGACTCGGTTGCCGGCACTTTATCAGTGCGAACGGGCTCGTCTGTGGAAGCCCTTGCCGGAGAGCCGCTTGCCGGAGCAGCGGTTGACGGAGCCACCCTAGTTGGATCTGCCTCTGGGCGCTCCTCCTCGCGGTGTTCTTCTCCTGCTCCCGTGCCGATGTTAGCGGCAAATATTTCGACACCAGCGCTTGCCAAAGCAAATTGGATAGTGGCCTCACGCTAGGGGCTGCGGTCTGGACTGATATCCACGACCTCGTCGCCTGGCGCCGTGCTTATTGCTGGCTCATCCTCTGCCGCGGTCCTCGTTCTCTTGGCCATCCTCTGCGCCAAGGTCTCCCTGCCACTGTCAAGTCAAGGCAAGACAAGGCAAGTCAGATTAGCACAAGCAAGAAATCAAGAGTTAACAAAGAAAATTGGAGATGCATACTCTTCCTCCTCCTCCTCGTCGCTAAAGATGGAGAGGTCATACAAGCTCTCAGGCCTGGTGCCGGAAGAGGGCGACGGGGTAGAAGTCTTGCCCCTCTTGGTTGCCGCAGGCGTAGCAGGACGAGATGACCCGCCCGCTCCGGCAGCCAGCACGGATGTACCCCTCGTAGAGGTATGCTGCGTTCGCTGCTGTTGAGGGGTTTGGCGTTGAGTTCCTTGTCGTCCGGCAGCCTTGCCGGTTACCTCCTCGCCGGCAACTTCCTCACCCGAGGGTACGCCGCGGACTGGCTCTCCGGAGGCAGCTCTCCGAAGGACACGAGTTCTCCTTGTCGGGACGGGAGGAGCGGGGGACTCTTCGGGTACTTGTTCGGCAACAATCTCCCCGCCCCGTTCCCCGGCAGTTTCTTCCTGCTCTTCGGCAAGTTCCCCCGACGGCTCCCTTGCCGCCCCATTGATAAAGACCAAACCTCGTGGCGAGATCCGATCTGTTGTTGCGGCCCAATCTTTCACGACACTCCACCTTCAGCAGCAGCAACCTCTCGCCCGCGCACGCGATGTACACGAAGTAGAGGGTTTGAACCTTGCGGCTCAGCACGAGAGACACAATCTTGACGACGGCAACTCACGCACAAAACAATTTCCTCGCAGAAATCGCAATAGAGAGGTTTTCTAAAGTTACCTCAAAAACTTGATATGGGTGTCTACCCTCAAAAACACATCTATCTATTTCATAAAAAGATAACCTACTTTACCTGACCGCATCCTCTAGTACTTTTAGCTGACCTGACCCAACTAATCAACTTGACCTTCACGTAAAAAATATATTCTATCTATACATGCTACGTACAACTAAAAGGGAAACTGGCACTTCAATCTATCCTGGACTCTACTATATTTAATTATTAGTTGCCTTTTACATCTCAGCAACAAACACCATCGACTCCATGGGCATCGCGTCTTCGGGCGGCTCCTGCCAAAGTGCTTCGACTCCATGGGCATCACAGGATGGCATTACCGTGATAACGGAATCCTTGGCAGAGCTGTTGCATAAAGGCACCATCCTTGCCAGCAGCTTGAAGTTACCGCTGGGGCGGAAGAGGTGCTCGCAGAGAGCCCTGTGCTGCAGCACTGTCAGATTGGCGTGAAGTCCAGTCTGGACCCACATGATATCTGCTGCATTCTTGTAGTCCCAGGCGGGCCTGCCCTTGTTCTGGAGAGGAGCAATGCGGAGGTGAAGGAAGTCAGCCCCCACCATTTCAGCGGCGAGGCCGGCGGTTTTGAGGCAGAAGATGCGCGTTGTGGCGATTGTGAGCTTCTTGTCGTCAGCAGCGAAAGAGTTCCAATCCATGCCGCGCTCCACCCTTGTCGTCCTGGGATGGCAGAACTCCAGGAAATCTTTTTCCTTGATCCAACACCACTCCCCGCGCCACTCGTTCCACTGCTGATAGGGAAGCCCCGGAAGGTAGGCGTTCTCGTCCCTGGGGATCCAAGTGATGCAGCCGGAGAGGACGTCTGCTTCGATGCGTGGGGTGAAGTAGTGGCGGAAGAGAGCTACACTAGGCAATACTCATACGAAGTTTTCGCACATATGCGCGAAAACAGCCATACAAGTCATGGCGTTGGGGGTGAAGTCTAGAAGGCGAAACCCATAGGTATACATCATTTCTACTAAGAACTCAGAGAAGGGAGGAACGAGCCCACAGTAAAAGTATGCAGCAAAGAAGGGGTACTTGTCTGGTCCAGGCCTGATGGAGCCGGGAAGGACCTCTGGCGCGGCGTGGGCGCTCGTCTCCTTCCCCCACATGATTGAGTACCGACTCACCAAGTCGCTCTGATCCAGCACCGGCTCGAAGACGACACTGTTTCTCCGCGCCACTGCCAGCTCCTCCTCCCTCGTATCTGCCTCGAGGGCGATCGCCTTTCCCGGCTTGCTTCGGTTCCTCTTGGGAGCCATGGCTGCGCTGGGGAGGGTGGATGTGGGAGCAGGCGGGGGCACGGCGCGGCGGCGGAAGCAAAGGGCGTGCTCTGCTCTGGCGCAAGGAAGAAGACGAAGACGGCGGCGATGGCGAGATTGGGAGAAGGGGGTAAATGAGTAGCGCCCCTCGGGGATTCATTTTTATGGGGAAGGCACGGAGGCTGGCTCTTTACCATCCTACATGGACGCACTTGTCAGGCGCACTACCTCCCCGCGCCCGTTCCATTCCACCTCTCCCACGCCCGCATTTAATGCGCGTCGTGGGGGGCATGGTAAGAGAGAAGATTACGACAGTTATCCTCTGCCACGCGTGCCTGTGCACTGTTTGGGCCCGGCCCAACGACGCCTCGCATGCGCGTGTGGCCCAGGCCGAGGGGCTCTTGTCGGTGTACTAAAGCATGGGTGCCCTCGTACCCTGACTTGTGCACAGGCAGTTGTAGCCTTCCTAACGGCAAGGGCTTGACGGGGGATAACTACGATCCAAGACTTAGAATAAACAAGACCGTGAAGAAGATCTCAAGGCAGGTCATCGAGAAGTACTATTCTCGTACTGAAGATCAAGATTGCCCTTGCCGGCAAGCTTCATACCGGCAAGGTGAAGGCCAAGACTCTGGTTGCCGGCAAGCACCTTGCCGGCAAGCAACGGCCTGGCAAGCTCCGCGCGGCAAGCTCGTTCTGTCCCATTATCGCTCCACCTCATCATCGGCTAGATAAGCACGCATGATAGGTGTCGAGCGGGAAGGCAGTCAACGCAGCTGGCCAAGGCACATGTCAGCATGCCACGCCAGGATTAACTTTAATGACACCCGTCCCTGGGATGTGTCAAGGTGATAAGAGGGCGCCAGGACCAGTGGTACAGATCTTTTACGCAAAGCCTTGCCTCCCCGACGTAGCACCTAACGGTGCATTTAATCCACTTGTCCCACCCCGTTTGGAGATAGACGTGGTGACGGTGCAAGTTACCATTCATACTCTGTAAATGACCATGTTAGCCTCTGTGGTGACCCCTTGGCCTATAAAAGGAGGCCCACGGCTACACTTAGAACGGTCGACTCTTAGCTCAACTACACGATGTAGCTGCACTTCTCGCGCACCTTGCTGGCAAGCTGCGCTCTTTGTAACCCTTGAGCTCTCATACAACCAAACCACCAGAACAGGAGTAGGGTTTTACGCTCATAGCGGCCCGAACCTGGATAAATCATTGCTTGTACTCACATCTACTAGCCCTTCTCTTTGTAGTATATAGATCCCACAGCCGAACCGCAAAGGGATCCTCTCGATCCCATAGATCGTCGTTTTCCCATGACAGTTTCTCTCTTCAGATCTGGTGGCTGACTTCGACAGTGAGATGCAGACTATGGACGACAGCTTGACGCAGAGGAATGGTTGTGCAACGGCGGTGGTCGAACATCGCATGTAGCTGTTGGATCGTGAAAAAGTGGTGGCGACAACACATAATTGACTTCCATGGCGGTGCTATTCGAGCACCCGGTCTCGAGCTTCGTGGCGAAAGCCTAGGTCAAACCCAACTGGTTATACCTGGCAATGACGATGCTTTTCTTACGTCATTACCTTGTTGAAGAATCTCGTCGTCAATGTGGTGTCATGAAATGGTTGGTGTGGATATGGTCATTGTTGTAGTTTGCCGGTCGTGGATTTCATCGCTTTGGTTTTTCTTTTCTCGCCTACGCATAGTTTTGGTCTTATATGACTTTGCTTGTTACCGGCATTTTTCGTGTGTGTGAGTTGGTGTTGGCTGTGTGCATCCTAAATATACAGAGGTCGGGTTTGTGCTTATTGTGTTATGTATCTTCTTGATGCTCCATTTTGAGCCAATAAAATCCATCCTTTGTCGAAAAAATGTACTTTACTAAAATAGAAGTTAAAAAATACAAGACAAATCCCTTCTTGTTCTCCTAACTTTTTTTACAAACTCAGATTGGCACGTTTGAATTTGAAAGTGACTTCTCTTAGCGAGTAGTCCCAAATATTCAAAAAAAATATCCACTTTTGTCAAACATGTGCACGAACTTGTACAATAAAAGGGTTTGATTATACCAATAATTAGTTAGTGAATTTATGAGTAGAGATACCGCCTAACGATCTTTAGCCCACCTTACTTAGGATAATTTATTAATTATTAACTATGTCGCTTAGTACCCGTCAAAAAAAATTATGTCGCTTAGTAGTCCCAATTCTGCCCAACTCTACCTTATCTATTATCATTTATTTTGCGGAGTCAAAAGTTGAGTGCAAGTTGTCGTCACCAAAATAAAATAAAATATGCGCTACTTGATACTTCCCACAAGAGTTATCTATGAAGAACCTTCAAGCCCTTTCTCTAGTTGTTAATTGTTTTCAAAATGTACCCTTTAATTTAGGGACCATCCGAAAGTGAGAAATAGACATAAAAAGATTCGTTGACAACAACATAATTTGATTATACCTAATATTTGACGATTGTGGTAGTGTAACAATATTTTGTACTTTATTCATTTTGGCTAATTATCTTGGACGGATAGCATACCACTTCGGCAATCGTTTCACTCAACCATGATGTGAGTTCCGCTTGAAAATAATACTTTGAGTCATAGTGTGTTAGCTCATTGGTTGTTGGATTGATTGGCATATATACCTACAAATTTGTTTTTTATTCTTTGAATTGTTAACTTTGGCATATATACCTACAAATTTGTTTTTTATTCTTTGAATTGTTAACTTTTGCAGCACGGAATAGTCCCCAACAATTAAGCAAACTTTCAATCAAACTAACAACCACTAGACTTAACAACTTTTCATTTGATCCTTTGAATTACTAAAAAAAATTAAGCATGAAATAGTCTCCACAATTAAGAAAACCTACAACCAAACTTACGAAAACCAAAATTAACTTCCTC
The DNA here is from genome assembly GCA_039707655.1 of Elymus sibiricus. NCBI lineage: Eukaryota > Viridiplantae > Streptophyta > Magnoliopsida > Poales > Poaceae > Elymus > Elymus sibiricus. The sequence goes on from CM077664.1 coordinate 165,105,976, forward strand.
GTCTCAAAACTAAGGAGGTCAAGACACTCATAACACTAAAGCTAGGAAAGCCGCACAAGGCAACAGTAGATGTTGAAACATAAATAAAATCTAATAAAGAATATGTAAGGAAGTTTCTTTTTTCTTTCTTTCTTTCTCCTTTAAGATATTATGTGGATCTAACTCTTCAAAGTTAACGAACAGGTCTTTATTGCAGTTTCACTTATCGTCATTGATGGAATTTACAACTTCATTGTACTCCTTATCACTGCCTGCATTGACTTCAGACAGAAACAAGAAGAAACAGATTCAGTGGTGGGCAACTACCTGAGAAAACACCCGAGCCTTAACTATGATGATCGTAGAAGGATTGAGGTCTTCCTTGATAACAGAATACCTTTTTCGATACCAGCGGCTGCATACGTGGTGTGTGCAATAATATGTGGAATTGTTATCCCAAGGATGTTCTACCAGATAACTTTCTTTAATGTCCTTACAATTTACATTATTATCCCGGTACTTGCCCTCACCAATACCTATGCAACTGGGCTCACAGACTGGAATGTTGCGTATACTTACGCCAAGTTCACACTTTTCGTCGTCTCGGCATGGATTACCAAGCCTGGCGCAATTGTCGCTAGCCTTGTAGCCTGTGGGCTAGTGGTGTCAGCGCTTCAAGTTTCCTCGCAAGCAACACAAGACGTGAAGACAGGTTACATGACACTAACCTCGCAACGAGCTCTAGTCATCATGCAAATCGTGGGTATAATCATTGGTTCTATTATTTCCCCATGCATCTTCCGTGCCTTCCAAAATACGGCCAAGGCGCACATTCCCATTGGAGCACCAGACTCGCAATACCCATGTCCCTATGCTGGGGTTTATCGTGCCATCGCGGTGGTTGGCACGGGAGGTGTCAAGGAGCTCCCTGTCCATTGCCTCAAGTTTTGCTTCGCTGCAGCTTGCTTTGCCATTGCAGTCAACACACTCTCAATTGTATCTCAGAGGAAAGGCTGGAAAATAATGAACTACATTCCGAATGTCACTGTGTTTGCATTGCCATTCTTCATCGGATCATCTGGACCCATTGATATGTGCATAGGCACTGTAGTGATGTTTATATGGACTAAAATTAATAGCCAAAGTGCCGCCTTACTATCATCAGCAGTTGCCGCAGGCTTGATGTGTGGAGATGGGCTATTTGCACTGCCATCATCAGTGCTCACCCTTTTTAGCGTGGAGCCACCCATGTGCATGAAGTTCATTCAGAGTGGAAAACAACTTGATTTGGCGGATTCCTTCATAAATAATATATCCACGCCTACAAAGCCATGAGGAATGTATTTCATAGGTAAAAGTAACTAAATACCGTTCGGACCTATGTTTCAAATTGTGGGAATAAATACTCTGTAGCTATGAACAAATCCTTCAAGCGTTACAAATAGTACTGCAAACATTAGAAGCACTGTCTCGGCATTGTGTCATTGAAATAGTTGGTATTGTAGAAACTGTACTAAAAGTGGATATGTGAGGAAATCAGCTTTAACGTAACAGTGGGCGCATTCTCTTAATGCAAATTAATGTACTTCTCTGTATCATGTTATAATTATATACTCACTACAGAGTGCTTAAGTACATCCACACTATTACACTCTCCTTGCAGTTTCGTAATGTCAAAACATAGTAGTAGCCTATGTAGGCACAAATTTCTCAATTTATTGTTATTCAATGATACGTGTTTACACTTAGTACTGAATATAATTTTATTTAATACAATGAATAGATACTATAAGTAAGAAATTTTGTAAAGATGCTTTTAAAAAAGCATAAAAATGGACATGAGCAATGTATGAACTTGCCTGATAACTGATAGGTAGTGTAACTCGAGGCTTCGAGAATCGTGGTTGCCTCGGATTTTGAAAACGACATATAGTCCGATAAGGACTAATGTTGCAAGAAACTCTGCAGGATGCTATTATGCATAGTATGATATGGCCTCCTCTAAACCTTGCATTTTATTTATAGTGATTTATTTAAAGGATTATATTTTGTTTAGATTATTGTCAACTCTTGTTTCCTAAAGTTAATTAGTTTGTAATTCCTCATAAATTGTGTAACTATTTTTATTAGGGTAAATCCATTATTTTGAAATTAATGAATATTTTAATTAATTTTTAGAGGAATTAAATATGTCATTAATTATTTACTTTAGTCTGAAATTATGGAATTAGTTCCATTAAATCAGAATATTATTCTGGTTAAGTGGAACATTTTTATATACCTTTTGGACTTTTTATAGTAGTTTTAGTAATTGCTAAATTTGAGCTTTTAATTGTTAAAAGGTTTTTACTGGTTAAATGGGCTTATTGGGTCGCTCTAGTGATTAGTCCCTTTAGTGATCCGGTAAAGGTGCAAAAAAGATTCTCGCCTTTTCCCTAGAGGTGACCCTGAGTTATCGAACCCACGAGAGGAAGGCACCTTTAAAGACAAGGGTTTCTACCAAGATTTTGCAAGAGTATTAATTCAAGCTTTTGACCGGATCAAAATCAAGTTGAAACTGAAAACACTTATAATAAAAATATACATGGGTATGAGGACTTGTTCTTACAACCATATATTTGCGAACGGGATCATTATGATATTAATTTGTGCCCTGAAAGTCATCCATCAAGATGTACTTGCAACGTATCGATGTGGGGGATGTGTCCAAATTACGTGTTGACCGGAGCTCGTCCGGCATCAAGAGTTAGCTATCCAACCGAAAGGCCCTATCCATCGCGTGGGATTGCCTCGGTAATTAAGATAAAATAAGACAAAAGCATTGGGCGTTTAATGACTACGCCTCTTCTATCCCCAATTATACAATCCATGTTACCGTACTAAACTTTTCTATCACTGGTGTTCAGAATAACACTTCACGGTCTCTCCGCCCTTAGCCTCTCTCCGTGGTTCGCTCTCCATGATCTTGGGTACCTGATAACCCACAAGTATAGGGGATCGTTTGTAGCCTTTTTAGATAAGTAAGAGTGTTGAACCCAACGAGGAGCTAAAGGTAGAATTTATATCCTCTTCAAGTTCTATCAACCACCGATAAAACTCTATGCACACCAACATTTGCTTTACCTAGAACATGGAATAAAACTAGTTTGCAAGAATAAAACTAGAAGTACTTTGGAAGATAATAAATAATTAGTTGTTTAGTAGAAAGCTTTTGAGAACAATGAGAAGTATTAATCCTAGGCAATTGATAACTAGATCGGTAATCATTATTGCAATTTTATATGAGGGGGAGGCATAAGCTAACGTACTTTCCTTACTTGGATCACATGCACTTATGATTGGAACTCTAGCAAGCATCCGTAGCTACTAAAGCTCATTAAGGTAAACCCAACCATAGCATTAAGTGTAAAGTCCTCCTTACTCCCATACGCAACAACCTACTTACCCGAGTTTGTGTTTCTGTCGCTCACGCAACCCGGGCAGTAAGCAAATTATGAACATATTGCAACACCCTACAACGGGAATCCCACACATGTGCGCGGCACGGAAGGCACCATAGGACAACACCAAAATAAAACACGCAACTCAAACCAATCAAGATCATCAATCAACCCATAGGACAAAACGAATCTACTCAAACATCATAGGATGGCTGCACATCATTGGAAAATAAGATGTAGCATAAAGCACCATGTTTAAGTAGAGATTACAGTGGGTAGAGAGAGGTTACACCGCCGCATAGAGGGGGAGAGAGTTGGTGTTGACGGCGGCGAAGTTGTTGACGTAGATCGCCGTCACAATGATTCCCCCGGCGGCGCTCCGACACCACTGGGAGAGAGAGGGAGAGAGCCCCCTCCTTCTTCTTCTTGCTTGGCCTTCCCCCTAGATGGGAGAAGGATTCTCCCTCTGGTCCTTTGCCGCCATGGCCCCCGAGGGGCGGGAGCCCCCCTAGATTGGATCTCTCTCTCTCTGTGTGTTTTCTTCTCTATTTCACGTCCCCGTTTTCTGGCAGAACACTATTTCTTAAATATCCGGAGATCCGTAACTCCGATCGGGCTGAAATTTTAACATTTTTTCAGATATAAGCTTCCTTGCGGCCGAAGGAGAGCTCCAACCAACTTACGGGGGCCCCACAAGGCACCTTGCCATGCTCAGGGGGCGTAGGCATGCCCCCTGCCTTGTAGCGCATTTGGGCCCCCTCTTTTGTTGATTATTGCGCCAAAAAATCTCATATATTCCATAAAAAATCTCCGTAAAATTTTATCGTGTTTGGACTTAGTTTGATATGGAATTTTTGTGAAATAAAAAAACATGCAAAAAACAAGAACTGGCATTTGGCACTAGATTAACATGTTAGTTTCAAAGATAATATAAATTGTTGCCAAAAGTATATGGAAGTGGTAAGATAATGGCATGAAACATTCAAAAAATATAGATACGTCGGAGATGTATCAACATCCCCAAGCTTAATTCCTGCTCGTCCTCGAGTAGGTAAATGATAAAACAAAGCTAATTTTTGATGTGGAATGCTACCTAGCATAATCTTGATCAAATAATATTATCATGGCATGAATATTAGGATACGAGTGATTCAAGGCAATAGTCTATCATTTGATATAAAGACATCAATACTCAGGCATAGTAACAAACAATCATGACCTTCAAAATAAAGAATGCTAAAGAACGTTATCCCTACAAAATCATATAGCTTAGCATGCTTAGTCTTCCTAGCATAAAAGTATAAATCATGAGCACCTTGGTGCCAAACCAAGCATTTGTATCATACTTTTTCTCGCTTTAGCTTTTTCAACTATACTCAATACATGAGCATGAGCCATGGACTTACCACTTTGGATGGCAAAGAGAGTGATGATTGGGGTTTGTAAGGGAAGACAAAAATATAAGAAAGACTCACATCAATGCGGTTGATCCTTAGGTAATGGAGAGGCCTTACAATCAATGTTAATGTGAGGAGTAGGGATTGCCATGCAGTAGATGCACTAGAGCTATTAGTGTATGAAAGCTCTCCTAATGCAGCTAAGTGGGTGTGCATCCAACTTGCTTGCTCATGAAGACCTCGAGCATTTGAGGAAGCTCGTCATCGGAATATAGAAGCCAAGTTCTATAGTGTAAAGATCCCACTAGCATAGTCATGAAGTATATGAATTTTTTTCTATATGAAGTACATGGTGCTACTCTGAAACACAAGTATGGTAAAAGGATAGTAGCATGCCCCTTCTCTCTTTTTCTCTCATTCATTTTTTTGTTTTCTCTTTTTTTTCTTTTTTTCCTTTTTTATGGGCTCTTTTTGGCCTCTTTTTTCAAAACAGTCTCATGGACCTCATCCCCACGTTTTCGAGGACTCATTAGTCTCCACCATTCATTTCCTCATTGGGGCGATGCTCAAATAATGGTGATCATCACACTTTAATTTACTTACAACTCGATAACTGAAAATATGACTACATATGAATGCCTCTGGCGGTGTACCAGATGTGCAATGATCTAGCGTAACATATATATCAATGATGAATGTTGGCTTTGCCACAAACATCATGTCAGCTATGTGATCATGTAAAGCCAATATGACAATGAATGCTTAAGTCATGTAATGAATAGTAACAATGGAAGTTGCATGGCAAAATATCTCGGAATGGCTATGGAAATGCCATGATAGGTAGGTATAGTGGCTGTTTTGAGGAAGGATGTAATAAGGCTTATGTGTGATAGAGCGTATCATATCATGGGATTTGGATGCACCGGCAAAGTTTGCGCCAAGTCTCGAGGTGAGAACGGGCAATGCACAGTACCGAAGAGGCTAGCAAAATATGGATAGGTGGAAGTGCTTATAGTCCAAAAACTCAGATTAGTCATAAATAACTCATATACTTATTGTGAAAGTTTATTAGCCCTTGAAGCAAGGTACTACTCGCATGCCCCTAGGGGGAGGTTGGGAGGAGTTAACCATTGCGGGCCCCCGATCTGAACAACACAAAGGATTTCAAGCAATGATAAATTACGCTCCAACTTCATCGCAAAACTAGAGGCTATACATGCATGCTTCGGGAATCACAAACTTTAAATATCGATAATTTTACTAAACCAAGATTATCAACTAGTACACCCATATATTACCATCTTAATATAGCAAAACTATTGCAAGGAATCAAACATATCATACTTAGTGATCTACAAGTTTTATGCAGGTTTTTATGACTAACCATGTGAGTAACCAATTCCTCATAACTCTCTTAATAGGTATAAGTGAAGCATGAGAGTTTAATTCTTTTTAGAATAGACTAGGACAAGCTCTAGCAAATATAAGTGAAGCAAAAGAGCATTCTACAAATAACGGTGTTCCCAATGTAGAGAAACAAGCATCCAAACTTCAGAAGATATAAGTGAAGCACACGTAGCATTCTATAAAGCCATACTCAAAAGATATAAGTGAAGTGCAAAGAGCATTCTATAAATAAACCAAGGACTATCTCATACCAGCATGGTGCATAAAATAAAAGGGGGAAAACAAACACAAAAGACGCTCCAAGAATTTACGCATATCATGTGAACAAAACAAAATCCGAGACATACCGATAATTGTCGAGGAAGAAAGATGGGATGCTTTCCGGGGCATCCCCAAGCTTAGATGCTTGAGTCTCCTTTAATATTCACTTGGGATGCAGGCATCCCCAAGCTTGAACTCTTGCCTCTCCTTATTCTTCTCATATCAATATCTCCTCGGCCATCGAACACTTCATCCACACAAAACACAACCAAACTTTTATTAGAGGGGTTAGTACATATAACATCAAATCCCATCATGTACAGCTATAAGAATATTGTATAATTGTAATCCAACATTACCTACTATATGCTAACACAATTCTAATGCTCCCACACCAATGGGGCTTGGCAAAATTGCAAACATAGCCAGATAAAGAAACTATAACAGCAATCTATGAAAACAGGACAGTCTATAAAGATGCAGAAGGAACATATACTTCTCTAACTCCAAAAATTCTGAAAAAATAGGATGTAATATTTTTTTGCATAGAAATACTTTGTAAAAATTTCAGAATTTTTGCACTTTCTAGAAAAATATCAAAATTCTAACACTATAACAAATGTTTCTGTTTCTACACAGCACATACCAAACAAGCAATTTAAACACCCTAAAGGTAAATCTTGGCACATTATTTTTATAATACAATGTATTTATATAAGGGGATAATTATTTTTGTGAGAAACTTCCATGAAAAATCCTACATTGTTTCCATGAGCATGAACACAAATGTTCAAGGTCGACCCTCACTTCTCCAATGCATAACTTTCCAATCGCTTCTCTTTTTGAAAAAGTTTAGGTTCCCCTCTCTATATATATTTTTTAAATACTTTAATAAACATGCAATAGAAGAAAATGACTCTCTAAAACTTCTGGGTTGTCTGCCAGGTAGTGCTTTCTTTAAAGCCATTAAGCTAGGACATAAAGTGCTCAAGTAATTGATCCACCTGGATTCCAACGTATATCAAAGCCAATTTTAATTAACAATGATTTATAATTTAGTAGTGAGCACAAAACAATATATATCATAGAACAACGAAGTCTAACTCTCTTCCTATGCATCAGCATGTCATAAAAGAACAATTCATGCACACATAATAAAGGCCGATACATAGTATAAGTAGTTTCTTGCAATTTTATCGCATTACAAACATAGAGAGGTGGAGATGTAGTTCCTCTCTCATGATAATTGCAAGTAGGAGCAGCAAGCACATGCATATTATATTCATTTAAATCATCATGTGCAATGGTAAAACGCAACCCATCAATATAATCCTTAATAAGTGCAAACATCTCCGATATAGTGTAGTTGAGGGAATTCAAAAAGATAATAGGACTATCATGTGTAGGTGCAATAGCAACAATTTCATTCTTAACATAAGAAACTATAGCAAGTTCATCTCCATAATCATAATTCATATTGGCATCAGGGCCATAAGCATAAGAAGCATCAAGTTCATCAAAAAGGGATATTTCAACGAATCCAAGGGATCGTAGCAATCATGCTTCGATAAGCATGAAGGGAAATTAAATTTTGATGCTTAGTCTTACACTTTGTGTTTCCTGGTCCCTTACAAATGTTTGCTAACCAATGAGGCATTTGCAGAAGTGGATCCCTAAGGCGCAGAAGATGTTGTGACTGACGCCGCAGCCTAAGGGGGAGAGGACTCCCTAGCTTGTGGCCCTCCTAACCAAGGAGCCACACGTGGTGATCCCCAAGGAGTCCAGACCTCCGAGGGGCAGAGCGGGTCTCTGAGCTTGGGAGACCTCGGTCACCTATTCCGAGGAAACCCACGTCTCCTCCACCCATGAAGACAAGGAGGGAGACGAGGGGGAAGAGAAATCATCCCCTAAAGGGAAGAGGGTGGAGTCCGATGGCGCCGAAGAGGAGGCGAGGCCGAAAGGCCCGAAGAGGCCGCGCAAGGCCTTCGCGAATCGAGTCTTGCCGAAGAAGCCCAGCTTCCCCGAAGATTCGGAAAAGGACCTCCTCGCCCCGGGGAGGAAGAAACCGGCGCCCCAAAGGTATGTAATCGGTACTCCGTTCAGACGTCGAAAGCCCGTTCCTTGCATGAAACTTATAAAAGTATTTTTCACCAGCCCACCCAAATCTCACCTCAGCGGTGATACTTCGGGCGAGCTGCCCCCGTCGGGCAGTGGGACGCCCGAGCGCGCCAAGACTCCCCCAACTCTTGAGGGGCTAGGGGAAGTGACATCTGGTCTGGCCCCTCCGGTCAACACATCAGGGGCCGGAGTACCGGTCGTCATAGCCGAGGTTGATACCTTGGCCGCACCAGGCCAAGGGGACCCAATCCCCAAGGCCCCCAAGGAAGGGTTGAGCCAGGCGTTGGCCCGGCCTGAACAGTCTCCGGTGCTTGCGCCGCATTCGGAGACCCTCGTCCCCAGCACCTCGGTGGTAGGGTCAGAGGTAGCTCCACCCCCGCCTCCCGCCACGGGGAGGGCTAGCGCGGGGTGGCCCGAGGAGATGGAGGCGGCCTTAACGGGCTCCTCCATCGCAGAAGAGCACCGTGCCTTAATCGGCACGGCGTTACAAGGCTTCTAGTCTACAGAGGCCGGGATGCGCCAGGTCTTCAAGGGCCTCTTCAGGAGCTTCTTGGTACGCTCTTTTGCATTTGTAATTATGAATAACATTCGAATTTACGATTGCCTGTAGTAGCGGGCTTTTGTCCGAAGACTTATTGCGTAGCATGGTGTTTGTAGGAGCATAGCTAGCCAGTAGCCCCCGAGCCTAATGCTAGTTTGAAAAAACTGGCTTTGGGGTCGATGTGAGAGTAGAACTTTGTCGCTTGGCTCGTAGCCCCCAAGGCTCTGGCCGATCTTTAAAAAGGGTGTGGCCAGGGACTGACGCGTGAGTGCGCATTTGCAGGTATTGTCCTCGGCTCCGAACTCCGCCTCCGAAGAGGTGGCAGAGATGAACAGGAAGCTTCAGAGGTCCGAGGAGGACCTCGATCTGATGAAAAAGCAGATCAAGTTGTCTCAAGGTAAACTTCAAAAAGTTTTGAGAGTGCCGATTTTACTTCGGGAGATGTTCTTTAAAGATCTAATTCTGACGCCGAGCTGTTTTGCATGACAGCCGCTATGGCGGAGCTTGAGACACTTAAGGCCGAGCTGGCCAAAGCTCGGCAAGAGGCCAAGCAGCAGAAGGCTGCGGCCGCGAAGGCCGAAGAGGAGCTGGCTGCCGAAAAGGTGGCCAGGGGCAAGGACCAGGCACGGGTCCTAGAGGTGGAGGAGACCCTGGAGGGTGTCTACAAAGAGCACGACACCCTTCAGGAGAAGGAGAAGGTGGCGTGCACCGAGCTCGAAAAGCTGCGCCAGGCGCACGCCGAGGTCCAATCCCAGGCCGGTGCAGACCGCGAGGTGCTTCAGCAAGTGAAGCAGATCGCTGCCGGTAAGCCGTTTTTGCTTCACTGTGTTTTCGGCCACAAGGGGTTCATCGAGCTCACCCACTTGTGGTGATCCGCAGAGGCCTTCGCGGATCTTCCGAGGAGCGCGGCGGACGCCGGCCGCTACTACGGCGCGCAGGAGGGCCATGCTGTGGAGAAGGCATTCTGGCTGCAATTCCAGGCGCCTTCGCATCTGGAACTGCTAAACGACCAGATGAAGCAGTTGATGGAGCTCCTATGTATGGCGAAGCCGACGCTTCAAGACCTCTGCGCCAATCTCTGGCCCGCGGAGGCCCTGCCGACCAACTTCTTTGGGTTTTTTGCCCGTTTGCGGGAGGCCGCCCCCAGTTGGTGTGATGGAAGGGTTCAACATGCCTGGAGGGTGCTCAGCAGGCGTATGCCCGCGTGAATACGCACTACCCATGTGTTGAAGCGGCGGTCGTGGCTGCCCGGCTCCCCGAAGGGAAGAACCGGACCATGGAGCAGTACATGAGCAAGGCGATGGAAGGGGCCCGGATCACCAAGGCGGAATACTCTAAGGAAAATCTGTAGTTTTAGATTTGTACTTCAGTATGCCGAAGTGTAGTTCGTATGTAAAAAACTATCCTTTACTTTGCAACGAATTCGGCTTTATTTTCCGACATGTGCTTGTGTGATTTTATTTTTTGACTCCTGTGTGACCGTTTTTAACTGAAAGTGACCAGACGTCGACTTCGACCCCTTTGTGCAGTGCACATCGGGTGCTTCTGTGGCAGTCATGACCCTTAGCCGACGGTTCCCGAAGGCGGTCCATGCTCGCAAAAACAAGGCAATCAGACTATAGAGGATTTATAACTTTCACTTAGTCGTAGGAGCTTGACTGTGGGGGCTGATGATGAGCCCCCGGTCCGTGGAGTGGTTTGGCTATATGGCCGAGGTCTATGCCACTAACCACTTCGGCTGATTAGATAAGGAGCCCTTCGTTTAACACAGATAACTGATACGTCTCCAACATATCAATAATTTATGAAGTATTCATGCCATGTTTATTATAGTTTTGTATGATTTTGGTGCACTTTTATATGGCTTTTATATGATTTTTATGGACTAACATATTGACCTAGTGCCCAGTGCCAGTTGCTGTTTTCTGCTTGTTTTTGGTTTTCCAGAAAATCCATATCAAATGAAGTCCAAATGCAGCGAAACTTTTTGACGATTTTTTCTGGAAGGAAACAGACCAGGAAGCTTCGGGGAAGCAGCAGAAGATCCACAGGGGCCCCACGAGCCACCTGGGCGCGCCTGCCCCCCCGCCCCCAGGCGCGCCCTGGTGCCTCGTGGGCCCCCTGTGGCACCTCTTTGCGTGATTCCAGCGCTGAAAAATCATATATATTCAGAAACCCCCAGAAGTTAACCTAGATGAGTTTTTACGTCGCCGCAAGCCTCTGTACCTCCACGATCTCATCTACAGCCCTTTTCCGGCACCCTGCCGGAGGGAGGAAATCATCACCGGAGGCCATCTTCATCATCCCGGCGGTCTCCATGACGAGGAGGGAGTAGTTCACCCTCGGGGCTGAGGGTATGTACTAGTAGCTATGTGTTTGATCTCTCTCTCTCTCGTGTTCTTGATTTGGCACGATCTTGATGTACCGCGAGCTTTGTTAATATAGTAGGATCATATGGTGTTTCTCCCTCTCTATCTTGTTGTGATGAATTGAGTTTTTACCTTTGAGGTTTCACTATTATCAGATTGAATACTTTGTTGGATTTGAGAACACTTGATGTATGTCTTGCATATGAATACCCATGGTGACAATGGGGTATTATATTGATTCACTTGATGTATGTTTTGGCACTCAACTCGCGGATTCCCGAGGTGACATTGGGGTAATCTATGCATAGGCGTTGACACACGTTTTCGTCCTACTTTCTCCGGTAGAAATCTTGGGGCACTCTTTGAAGTTCTTTGTGTTGGATTGAATATTATGAATTTGAAGTTGTTTGATGCATATCGAATGATCAACTCACAGATACTTTTGGTGACATTGGAGTATCTAGGTGACATTAGAGTTGGGTGATGCGTATCATATGGTGTTATTTTAGTACGAACTCTAGGGCTGTTCATGACACTTATAGGGATGGCTCAATAGATTGATCGGAAAAGATAGCTTTGAGGTGGTTTCGTACCCTACAACAATTTCTATCTTATGTTCTCCGCTAATAGGAACTTGGGAGTGATTCTTTATCACACGTTGAGGGATGGTTATATGATTCAATTATGTTAGCATTGTTGAGAGATTGCACTAGTGAAAGTATGAACCCTAGGCCTTGTTTTCAAGCATTGCAATACCGTTTGTGCTCACTTTTGTTACTAGTTACCTTGCTGTTTTTATATTTTCAGATTACAAAAACCTATATCTATTATCCATACTACACTTGTATCACCATCTATTCGCCGAACTAGTGCACCTATACAATTTGCCATTGTATTGGGTGTGTTGGGGACACAAGAGACTCTTTGTTATTTGGTTGCAGGGTTGTTTGAGAGATACCATCTTCATCCTATGCCTCCCACGGATTGATAAACCTTAGGTCATCCACTTGAGGGAAAATTGCTACTGTCTAACAAAACTCTGCGCTTGGAGGCCCAACACGAGTCTACAAGAATAAGTTGTGTAGTAGACATCAAGCTCTTTTCTGGCGCCGTTGCCGGGGAGGTGAGTGCTTGAAGGTATATCTTTAGATCTTACAATTGAATCTTTTAGTTTCTTGTTTATCACTAGTTTGGTTTTATAAAAACAAAACTACAAAAAATAGAATTGAGGTTGCCTCATATTATTCGTCTTTATAATGTCTTTCTTGAAAATGATGGATCGAAAAATTGTGCTCAATTGATAGAAGAAGAATTCAATAAAATGTTTGGCATAAAATCTTTGAATGATGAGCATGATTGCAATGTTGTTAGTATGAATTCTATGAATATCCAAAACACTAATAATGATTGCACTAGTCATGACAAAAATGTTTCGTATAAGCATGTTAATTTTTGTGGAGTGCATAAAGTTTGTGAAGACATGCCTTATAGGGATGATAGATTTTGTAAGAAGCATAAACTTGATAGAACCAATTTTTTGCTCAAAGTGATAGATGAATTTTCTACAAAATTATGTTCTCTTTATCCTATTACTTGTGAACTTTGCAATAAAGTTGGTCACCTTAATTTCCAATGCATACTCTTTCATGATCGAATCATGGCTAAATATTGTAATGACTTGACCGCCCTTGAACTATATAATGAGCTTTATCTATTGTTGGGGCGTGAAGAATTGACACACAAAAATAGTTGGTTTGAAGTATTCATTCTCACAGACAACATTGAAACTAATCTAAAAGAAATCTATATGTTTTGTATGGTAAATTGCAATGAGAATGCTTATATTGCCAACTATAGAAAGACGGGAAAACCAATAGAATATAAAAGGAACACTAATGAAAGGGTAAATATTTCCACTTTCCCTCCTATTGTCTCTCATGATGAAATAGGTGACGAGGAGGAGCTTCCTATTCAACCAATCTCATCAATACGAAGCTCAGAAAAATTGATTAAACCCACACATGATGTGGTGAAGAAGAAGAAAAGAAGAAAGAGTAGAGGTAAAAAGGTACCCCTCCCAAATAATGTTGCTCCTATTATTGTTGTGCCTCATGAGGGTGAATCAAAAATAATTGTGGAAGATGATATACTTGATGTTGATATTGATTCTTTGTCTTATGGTACAATGTCCGAAGGAACTATTGAGGATGATTTTATTATGCCTATTACTCATTATGATGATTATGATTGGGAAAATAATGATACTTCTTATAATCTTGAAAATCTTTTTGGCACCAACTTAGAAAATTGTGATGATAATAATTGTTATACTATTGGTGCTATTCATACTATTGATGATAATAGTGATTATGCTAATGATATGCCAAGCCACAAGCTTGGGGATGCTATGTTTGATGAGAATGAAATGTTTGAGAATTTATTTGCTGCAATTAATGTTTGTCCCAAGCTTGGGGATGCTATGCTTAATGAAGATGATCTTTTTAGTGCCCCTACTTTGAATGATCAAATTTGTTATAATGATTGCATGCCTCCTATTTATGATGATTGCAATATTTATGAAAGTGGGTTTGGAAGAGTGTCAACTCTAGATAATAATTATCCCACTATTTTGGAGGGTGTTCAATCTTATGTTAATAATGATAAAAGTGGATTTGGAGAGGTCATGACTTTATTTAATGTAGGATCCACTACTTTGGAAGAGGTTTTAATTGATTATGATGAGAACAAAATTGCTACTTATGATGATTATTGTGATGATACTTATGTTATGAAAAAGAGTGATGATTATTATTATAATACTTGTCATAATTATGAATACCCTTTTACTGAACATTACTCTTTTAATGTGGAAACAATTTTTAGTATTCAAGTATCATATGATACTCCCACTATTATGAATGAAAACAAATTTGCTTATGTCAAGAGTAATAAAAATTCTATGCTTGTGGATCATGAAAAGAATGCTTTATGTGATAGTTATATTGTTGAATTCATTCATGATGCTACTGAAAATTATTATGAGAGAGGATCATATGCTTGTAGGTGTTGCAATAATATCAAGTTTCCTCTCTATGTGTTGAAAGCTTTGAAGTTATGCTTGTTTTGCCTTCCTATGCTAGTTGATTCTTGCTCCCATAAACTATTTGCTCACAAAATACCTATGCATAGGATGTGGGTTAGGCTTAAATGTGCTTGTCATATACTTCATGATGCTCTCATTATGTTTCAATTCTTTACTTTTATGCGAGTATCATTGAAATCATCATGCCTATCTAAAAGGCATTAAAAAAAAGCTCTTGTTGAGACAACCCAATATTTATACCTACTGTTTTTCTTGTGTTAACATGATTAATCTACTGTAGTAATCATGTTTCATATGTTTTATTTCAATAATGTGCCAAGCAAAGCCTTTGGGATAGTGTGGATGCTTGCTGATTTGATTCTGTGCAAAAACAGAAACTTTTGCGTCCAGTGATGAAATTTCTATTCTGTACTGGAACGTGATAAAATTATGAAATTTTTACACAGTATTGGGTTACAAATTTTTTATGTTATCCTAATTTTTCAGAATTTTTGGAGGTACATAAGTATGGTTCTTAAATCGCTCACTACACTCTGTTCTGTTTTTGACAGATTCTATTTTCGGTGCATAGTTTGCTTGTTTTAGTGTTTCCATAGCTTATATTGAGTAATATAAATTGTGGAAATGATAGAATACAGTAGGAATTATGTGAGAACAATTATGAATCTTGTCTTGACAGTACCTAAGTGGATGATTTATTTTTATCATACTAACCTATCTCACGAAGTTCTGTTAAGTTTTGTGTGATTGAAGTTTTCAAGTTTTGGGTGAGATATTGATATGAGGACAATAAGGAGTGGCAAGACCCTAAGCTTGGGGATTCCCAAGGCACCCCAAGGTAATATTCAAGGAATACCCAAGCAACTAAGCTTGGGGATGCCCCGGAAGGCATCCCCTCTTTCGTCTTCAACACTATCGGTAACCTCACTTGGAGCTATATTTTTATTCGTCACATAATATGAGTTTTGCTTGGAGCGACATTTTATTTTGTTGAGATTTGCTTGCTGTTATCAATAATCATGTTTTCTATTTTTTTAGTTCAATAAAATGCCAATTATAGCCTTTACCATGCTCAGTTTGCAAGTTTATGTGTTGCTGTTTGAAAACAGAAAGTTTTCTGTTATGTACAGAATATTCCTGAATAGTAAGGACATGATAAAAATCTGAAATTTTTACACAGTAAGTATGCATTAGTTCTCTGTCACGTGGTAATTTTTCAGAATTTTTGGAGTTAGGGAAGTATGAATTCTTATTCACTCTTTACAGACTATTCTGTTTTGGCAGATTGCTGTTATGGTTGTATTGTTTGCATATGTTTGCTAGTTTAATGTTTCTATATAAGGATAGGAGTATTAAATATGCAGAGGCATTTAGTATGCAATGTTTAATTATAATTTTAGTGATTTTCTACAGTAGAGAATGTTAAGGTTTTGAGTTGATTTATACTAACTTATCTCACGAGTTCTTGTTGAGTTTTGTGTGGATCAAGTTTTTAAGATTTAGGAAAACCGTGATATGAGAGAAATTAAGGAGACACAAGATCTCAAGCTTGGGGATGCCCAACGCTCCCCAAGATAACATTCCAAGAAGTCTCAAGCAACTAAGCTTGGGGATGCCCCGGTAGGCATCCCAGCTTTCTTCATCAACAATTATCGGTTAGTCTTGGTTGAGCCTAAGTTTTTGCTTCTTCACATGATGTGTGCTATTCTTGGAATGTCATTTTATTTTGTTTTCCTTGCTGTTTGAATAAAATACTTAAGATCTGAAATTTTTAAATGAGAGAGAGTCCTCACATAGCTACTTAATTGTTTGCCTACTCATTGATCTTCACTTATACCTTTTGGAGTAGTTTCTCGTTTACTCTCGTGCTTCACTTATGTCCTAAGAGTAAATTGTTGAATGAATTGAATATCATAAAGATTGAAATTATATGTGCTTCATATGCTTGTCCCATGGGGAGTAGTGACTTCACAAATAAGAGGTATAAGTTGTAAAATTTATTGAAAGTTAGCAAGCATAGCATTGGTCACTTGAACAATTCATGAAAGAATATTGAAGGAAGAGAGATTGTGACATCTTGGACATCTTCTATGATTGTGAGCCCCATTAATTATTTTCAAACTTGATCAAGTAGTGGACGTTGGACAAGGAAGACAACGTAATGAGTTATGTTTGTTTATATTCACATAGAAGTTATATTGTCATGGATCCTCTAACATGTGGTGCTTGCTTAGGATATTTTGCTAGCCAGAAATTCATACTAAGTAGAGATACTACTTGTGCATCCAAAAACCCTTAAAACCAGTTTCTTGCCATGAGTGTCCACCATATATACCTATGGATTGAATAAGATCCTTGAAGTAAGTTGTCATCGGTGTAAAAAGCAATAAAAATTGCTCCTAAATATGTATGATCTTTTATTGCAAGGGAAAATAAGCGTTGTACAAACTTGTGATGGTAAAGAAATAAAAGCGATGTACTGCATAATAAAGGTTGCTATCACAAGGGGCAATATAACGTGACATTCCTTTGCATTAAGGGCTTGTGCATCCAAAAATAAAAAGCGCATGACAACCTCTGCTTCCCTCTGCGAAGGCCCTATCTTTTAAATTTTCCATATTTACTTCTCTGTATTTACTTTTATGCAAGAGTCATTAATGTTCATCCCTATTCCGCTCTATGTATTCTCTAGTGGGCAAGCATCATGTGGTAGGGAATGATCCAGGCACATATATCCAGTTGAATATAGGTGATCATGAGTTATTATTGTTGACATTATCCCTGAGATAAATAAGTTGGGAGGCGACACATTAAGCCCCTATCTTCCTATGTGTTTGACTGAAACGGTTTGTTCTAAAAATATGCTTTGAGTGTCAGCAATCATGGAAGACTAAATGATAGTTGAGTATGTGGAATTTGCTAAAACAAAGCTCTTACATAGACCCTTCCTGAAAATAAGATGAATTGCAATTGTTTGATGACTGAGAACATAGTTTGTTACTTTTCAAGAAAGTTTATGGCCTATACTTTAAACATGTGAATAGCTTGCTACTTGATCATGAAAAGTTTTATGAGATGAGCTACTGATTATGATATGTATTGATGTTAGAAAAGGTGATTGAAGTTATCATTGATCAAACTTATGCACTACGATAGCATTCACACTTCATAAATTATTTCTTTTATCATTTACCTACTCGAGGACGAGCAGGAATTAAGCTTGGGGATGCTGATACGTCTCCAACGTATCTATAATTTATGAAGTATTCATGCCATGTTTACTATAGTTTTGTATGATTTTGGTGCACTTTTATATGTCTTTTATATGATTTTTATGGACTAACATATTGACCTAGTGCCCAGTGCCAGTTGCTGTTTTCTGCTTGTTTATGGTTTTCCAGAAAATCCATATCAAATGAAGTCCAAATGCAGCGAAACTTTTTGACGATTTTTTCTGGAAGGAAACAGACCCAGGAAGCTTCGGGGAAGCAGCAGAAGAGCCACAGGGTCCCCACGAGCCACCTGGGCGCGCCTGCCCCCCCAGGAGCGCCCTGGTGCCTCGTGGGTCCCCTGTGGCACCTCTTTGCATGATTCCAACGCTGAAAAATCATATATATTCAGAAACCCCTAAAAGTTAACCTAGATGAGTTTTTACGCCGCCGCAAGCCTCTATACCTCCACAATCTCATCTACAGCCCTTTTCCGGCACCCTGCGGGAGGGGGGAAATCATCACCGGAGGCCATCTTCATCATCCCGGCGGTCTCCATGACGAGGAGGGAGTAGTTCACCCTCGGGGCTGAGGGTATGTACTAGTAGCTATGTGTTTGATCTCTCTCTCTCTCGTGTTCTTGATTTGGCACGATCTTGATGTACCACGAGCTTTGTTAATATAGTTGGATCATATGGTGTTTCTCCCTCTCTATCTTGTTGTGATGAATTTAGTTTTTACCTTTGAGGTTTCACTATTATCAGATTGAATACTTTGTTGGATTTGAAAACACTTGATGTATGTCTTGCATATGAATACCCGTGGTGACAATGGGGTATTATATTGATTCACTTGATGTATGTTTTGGCACTCAACTCGCGGATTCTCGAGGTGACATTGGGGTAATCTATGCATAGGGGTTGATGCACGTTTTCGTCCTACTTTCTCTGGTAGAAATCTTGGGGCACTCTTTGAAGTTCTTTGTGTTGGTTTGAATATTATGAATCTGAAGTTGTTTGATGCATATCGAATGATCAACTCATGGATACTTGTGGTGACATTGGAGTATCTAGGTGACATTAGAGTTGGTTGATGCGTATCATATGGTGTTATTTTAGTACGAACTCTAGGGCTGTTCGTGACTCTTATAGGGATGGCTCAATAGATTGATCGGAAAAGATAACTTTGAGGTGGTTTCGTACCCTACAACAATTTCTATCTTGTGTTCTCCGCTAATAGAAACTTGGGAGTGATTCTTTATCGCACGTTGAGGGATGGTTATATGATCCAATTATGTTAGCATTGTTGAGAGATTGCACTAGTGAAAGTATGAACCCTAGGCCTTGTTTTCAAGCATTGCAATACCGTTTGTGCTCACTTTTGTTAGCAGTTACCTTGCTGCTTTTATTATTTCAGATTACAAAAACCTATATCTATTATCCATACTACGCTTGTATCACCATCTCTTCGCCGAACTAGTGCACCTATACAATTTGCCATTGTATTGGGTGTGTTGGGGACACAAGAGACTCTTTGTTATTTGGTTGCAGGGTTGTTTGAGAGATACCATCTTCATCCTACGCCTCCCACGGATTGATAAACCTTAGGTCATCCACTTGAGGGAAAATTGCTACTATCCTACAAAACTCTGCGCTTGGAGGCCCAACACGAGTCTACAAGAATAAGTTGTGTAGTAGACATCAATAACTTCAAGGGTACATTCCTGGATGCTGTCTTCAGATGGATGACCAGTTTACGCTTACCAGGAAAGTCAGTTTTCGGCTTTATCCACTGAGGCGCTTTGCCATGTAAGCTGGCAGCGCAATCGCAGTGGTTCTCCCTTTAGACCCTTAGCCGAATAGATCGGAAACGTAAGGGGTAAGCACAGGAGTCGGGCAACCCAACTATTGACCAAAATCGAGGTTCAAAACCAATTCATATAATGCAACATCCAAGACGCCTAATAGATACTTCGGACTTGTAAGGCGATGGGGCGTGAGAATGGAAGCGAGGCCCATAGTAATTTTAAATAACAGTTGTATCATGAATGTATGCTTTTGGCTCAAGGGCAGTGAACATAAGGAGATGCGTAATGACCTCGATGGGTGCACTTTTTATTTCATGTGGTCAAGCCATACATGCCGAGCTTTAGACAAAAGAAACTTGTAGAAGATAGAACTTAAGAGAAAAAGCGAGGGAGTAAGAACAGGGCAGGTATGCTAATGGGAATATTCACCCAAGCCCATCGCTGTCGCACATCTGCGTCTCTGTGCTATTGATCAGCTTGCCTTCTGATGTAGGGTGGAACCCTAGATGACGATCTTTTCACACTTAGGAGGGGGAAAAGGAGAAAATCCAAGAAGAACACAGGAAGAACACTCAAATAGGCAAGATCCAATCACACATGCACTAGATCCACATACACATAGTAGGGGTACAAGATCCAAAACCAACAAAGGAGGATACACGGTAGCTATTTCGTCCCAATCCGCGAAGGAGTCGAGGTCTTGTATCCGGAGAGGATCTTCTCACATGGGTCTCATGGAGGTCTTGGTCTCCATGGGAGAGGTATGGATGAGCAAAGCTCTATCTCAAAGAGCTATCTACTTTGCTAACCCTAGAAAGAGGGAGGAGGTGATCTATTTATAGTCTAGGAGGAAGTGGGAGTGAGAAAGGGAGGACACAAGGCACTTGGGCCGTGGCTGCGTGTGGGTGCCGGATGTTCGGGCTGGACGCCGGATGTCCGGCCCGACAGGAGGCGCCGGATGTCCGGGCCGTATGGCCGGATGTCCTGCCAGGAAGCTGGCCGAAGATGTTCTTCTCTGAATAGCATGCGCCGGATTTCTGGGGCGATGCCGGATGTCCGGCCTGTCACCAGGCACCGGATGTCCGGCGGTCGGCCGGATGTCCGGCCGCTGTAGAGTCGCCTCGCGTCCGTTCTTCTGTGGTCCTCTTCTGTTTGATGGTGCCGGATGTCCGGGCTCCTGCCGGATGTCCGACCGCTGTAGATCCGCGGCGACTCCACTTGAGGCACTTCTTGATCTGCTCTCGTGTGGACTTGTCCTATGCTTCGAGCTCCTCCATGGTTGTCTCCTCGGTTCCTGAGCACATGTATTGTCTTTGCGTTAGGTAGCAACCATGTCTCGCATGAATGGAAAGGGGAAACATTTAGGAGCGGGATCACCTTGTGTCCAATGGCACGTGCTCGAG
This sequence comes from Elymus sibiricus, assembly GCA_039707655.1. Classification (NCBI taxonomy): domain Eukaryota; kingdom Viridiplantae; phylum Streptophyta; class Magnoliopsida; order Poales; family Poaceae; genus Elymus; species Elymus sibiricus. The sequence goes on from CM077664.1 coordinate 165,127,010, forward strand.
CTCTCATCGTATCTCCACTTGGGGCTTGGGGAGTAGATGTAGTGTACATGGGGATGACTGTAAGATGCTCCGCATCATCTCCCCCCCCTTGGAAAAGATCCGCTCTCGGATCGTGAACCTTATCACCATGGAAACGGTAGCCATGGACGGACTTGTAGTAGGACGGGGTGGATATCATGGTGCAATCCAAGTGCTCCAAGTTGTCTCCGGAATGGTATACATGCAAAAAGAGCAAACACAAGGGACACCTGGAAATACAATGGTTAGCGCACACAAGGTGTCCATCAAGTATGCATGAGTTCGTCTGACAATATTGTTTTTGACAAGGCACATGAAGCTTCACAAAATGATATAGAATGAGATTTAAAGCATTCATAGGAACAAATTCATTCGTTGTGCACACAAAGGTATTGCTAATGTGAACAATGTGCAAAATGATGTCATAAAGTGACAGTTTATCAAGAGCATGAACATCGCAAGTGGTGTTCAAAATGATGATGATGTCATGCAATTGACGGTGGACAATGTGATCATTATGTATGAATATGCCATCAAGGTAGATCACAACAAATTTGCTAAGAGAGTGCACAAGCTCATATATCATGGATGACATGGGAATACACGATGCAACAATGCAATCATAATGTAAGTGAATCCATGCATAAAGAGCAAACTTGTTATGGAAGTAGTGTTTCCATCTAACATGCTCATCAACAAATGTGTAGTTGTGGGTGCAATATGGCAAAAGTTTCGTGGCATACCATTGCTCGATGTCGTGGCATGAGTTGTGGTCCGGTGGTGCATCCACTCTTTTCGAACGCTCCGCAACTTGAAGGTCCATAGGGCCAATCTCCAATGTCGGTCTGCCATCCAATAGATGTATCATGTAGACAAGAAGGAGCAAACAACAATGAAAGTATGGCCCAACCAATATGCATATATGAGGAAGGCTCAAAAGGAAGGTGTTCACCTCTATAAGGTTTTCGAAAATGGTGGTGTTGCGCATCGTGTACGTCTTCGCATGACCAATATGTCTCATGACGGTACCGCCTTGTGAATCCTTCAAAATGAAAGAACATGACAAACACTCGAAAAAACAAATGAGGTTAGCATGAATGCAAAACCAATCATTCATGTGGTGAGATACCCAACAAGTGTCATCATCATTCTTATCATAAGAAGGTACAAGAGAATGTTGCATGTTATGAAAGCATATGATGCGAGTACAACCAAAGACATTAAGCTCATTCAAACAAGCATGCATCATAAGTAAGATGTCCAAGTCTCCAATCATAGATGAGAAAGGTAGAGCAATCTCAAAATCAATAGGCATAGCATTGTTGCACTCACTACAAGAGAATATGAGATAGGCAACTAATGGAGACAAGTAACAATCATCGAGACAAATCATGTGGCAGGCATGAACATATAAGTCATCAACCCAATGAAACGAGCAAGTATGAATCATGGGTGATGCAACAAAGCAAGTGATCATATGAATCAAGTCATGCAAGCTAGTAGTGCCAAGATGCAACATACTATAGGTAATCATGGCAATCATGTCATGTGTGCAAATAGTGGGCATACATAATGCACATGACATATCACAAGCATGAGAACAATATATGAGTAAAGTATCATCATTGTATTGGCAAGAAGTCCTATGTAAATAGCACTTGAACAACATGACTCTCCCAACACAATAAGCAACAATAGCATAGGGCGCACATAGAGCATGGCAATAGCAACAAGTATCTCCACCAAGCATGCAAATACACATAGTATGACTAGAATTGTGAATCATGAGTAAATGCAAGCAAGGGTCACAATTGCATGACAAAGGCATAGAAGGAGGCATAACATGCAAAGTGAACACGGTAAAATGAGCATAGGGTGACAAGTGGTAAATAGCCCATAGTCGTGTGAGAGCCAAGTAAAAGCAAAACACGTAGTCCTTGCAAGAGGGAAACGGTCGGAGAAGCATTCCAAGGAATCCCAAAGCATCGTTGCTCTCAAGAGCTCGTTTCGTCAACTCATGGGATTGTGAAGTTGACAAATATTCATGAGTACCTACACAAAACAAAGGCAAAGGGAAAATTGTGTGCGTGTGGTATATGTACACATCATCCATTATGATGCGCACATGCATGTGTCGGTTAGCACAAAATATCCAATGCTCAAACAAATGAGATGCATGATATACGAACATGTCATCCATTATGATAGGTTTGTTGTTATGTATAGCATAATGGAGATTCAAAGTGTGTAATGCATCACAAGTCATATCTAGAGCATTGTCATGAATGTGAAGCATATGGTGCACACAAGGGATGGAATCATGCGATCTACAATTATTTTCATGGCATGGCATAGTAGATGAATTGCACAAATTATGCAAAGGAAGCATAGCAATATCATCACAAGAGAAGCAAATTCCAATGACCATGATCTCGTCATCTATGCCATAAGTGCAAATGGGATTAATTTTAATGGGGTATGCATAGTTACTACGATGAGTTTGCAATGATACAATATGGGAAATCTCACTCATAGCATATGACAAGTTTAATGGATTGTCAAACATGACGTGACCAATAGAATTTTCACATGATATCCTATGTAGCATAGTATCACAACTAAGTAAATCGACATGCTCATCATCATATTCATCATAAATGGGTGGCATATCTAAGCATATAGAAGACATCGTATGTGGTGAATCCATAAGGTGATCAACATCATGCAAGCAATCAATGTCAAGATAGTCCACTAGTGGGACAAGCGAAGTGTGACACCCTGGTTTTTACCAACTTTTCTTTTCAAAAACCCATTTGAATTTCATTCGGAATTTGGTTTGGATTTTGTTTCGAATGGCTCTATGGACTTAAAACTTGGGAATATTCTTGATTTTCTTTCCCAAGTAAACCAAAGCTTCCAAAAACTTCTCCCAAGACATGTCATCTCTATTCATGCCCCATTTCAATTTTTATTTCAATTTAATATTCCTTTTCCTATTAAAGGAATAACCCTTTGAGCTCTAGGTTGTGAAGCAACCTATATTTCTGTTCTTCCAAAAATTCCAGGAAAATTCTCATAAATCCTTTGGACCATGTGAACCTTGGGTATGTGAAAACATGCAAGATTCCATACTCATGGTGAGCACAACATCCAATCTTTGTTTCTGGTCATAATTTCAATTTGTGAAGCAACTATATTGTATATGCTTCAAAAATTCTGAAATTAATCCAGGACATTCTCCTATTCATATGAACATACTCCACCAAATTTTGGCCCATTTCAGTTAGCCATTTTCTCTATAAAATTCCTCCAAGTTTCTGTCCAGTGGGAAGTGTTGTGAAGGAAGTACCATTTACACTTACCCAAATGGGCTGAAATTGTATAGCAGCTTGATACCACCAAATAACCCACCTATACCAAGTTTCAACTCAAGGAGCCCATCCAGGTGAGTGCATCATCCTCAACAAGTTCTCTGGACCAGAGATGCAGTTGTGAAGCAACTACATCCAAATCTTATCCATTTGACCTGGAATTCTCCCAGAATGGGCACCTTCCTACCATAAGTCGTTGCGACAAACCCCCTCTCTCAAATCCCTAGCCATTTCTTCTTAGCTTCTTACCCAAGTTTCTGGCTAGGAACTTATCTGGAAGCTCCAGTGTTATCCAGGCCACCTATGGCCCAACCAGTTGCACAGAGAGGCTTCAGGAGGTAGGGACGCCCGCTTAGACATGACCAGTCGGGCCAGAGCACACTGCGTGCGCCAGTGCACGCGGTGACCACACGTCTGCCTGGCCAAGGTCGCGCTCTGGACGCCGAACCCTCTCGGGCCTCGCTGGCGCCGCGTGCCCGCGCTGTCCCTCCTTGTCCAAGAGTGCCGACGTCCTCCCCGCCGTCCACCTGACTCGTCTGGAAGCCTCCCGTCGCCGGCAGCGCCCTCGTCTGACACGGCCAACCACCGCCACACGCGGCACAGTACAAACATTGTGGCCGCGCTGGCTGGCCTCTTCCTCGCCGCTTCGCGCCAGCGCCATAACTCCTCTGCCTCTCCCGTCACCTCCCTACGCGGCTCGAGTGCCAGCACAACAGCCAGCTCAACGCTGGCGCCGGCCGTTTCCTCTCTGCGGCATCTGGCTCGGGCACCTCTCGCCCGGCTATATAAGCCAGCCCCGAGCCTCCCTCGCCTCACCACTCGGCCTCCCCACCTCACAATCGCCGCCCCGCACCCAGCAGCAGAGCCGGGGAGCTCTCCTTCCCCGTCTCCGGCGAGAAGCTCCGCCGCTCTGCCCCAGCTCCACCCGCTCCCCTCCGTCCACCCCAGCCCCAACTAAGCGCACCGTTGGACTAGTGCAGCTTCACTGGTCATTCCCAGCCCTTCCTCTGTTCGAGAGCTCGCCGGAATCGCCGGGTTCGTTGCCACCCGCAGCTCACCGCCGACTGAGAAGAAGGGGCCGGAGCCGTCCGGCCACCTCTCGACCAGCTGCGGGTACGGGCGTGCTCGCCGTCGAGCACCCGATCCATCTCGACCATCTCCCGGCGCCGCCGCAGCCTCCACGCCAGCCAACCATCGCCGTTGAGCCGCCGTCCTCTGCTCTCTCCCTCTTTCTCTTTTAAATCCGACAAGGGGCCCCACTGGTCAGCGACTCCATGCGGGACCGAAGGGGTAAGTAAGTGGAAGCGTATTTCCACTTTACGCCTTCGACGTGGCCGCCCCCTGGTTTTCTGTTTTTCTGTTAAATTCATTTTAAATCCAGGATTTTGACTAAACTTTGACCAACTCTATCTTTTAAACCATAAGTCCAAATGAGTTCATTCTTTTTGCATTATTTTTCTTTTGAGCTCCTCTATTTGCTGGTAAATTTTGGTATTTTTCTCTGTTGTCTAGAATTTCTGGACAGAGAAAAATGCTATATGTGATATTTACAAATGTGGTCAAAAATATTTTTCAGATTGATTTTGACTAGTGGGTGAAGACCAGGAGTATTTCCACACTTCCTTCGTGCAAGGCAAGCCACAACACTCATTTGCATAATTGCATTGCAATATCATGCTTTAAACAATTATTTTCACACTAAAATTTGGTTTATTTGTGAATGGATTAATTTATGCAACACTTTGGAAATCTTGGATTGGTTACTGTCATGTTGATGATGAGATTGTGGTCATTAGTAGTCTACAAGTTTGATGCTGCCAAATGTTATCAAACTGTGAGATTACCGTCTATGATTACTTTGTGACTTCGTATGGTATCTCAGCTATATAGTCAGTAGCAGGAAATGATTATATTGCTCATTAGGTTTCTAGTTGGTTACTTGAATCACTGTGTTACTGGAGTGTCAGTATGACAGAAAGGTCACTCGGGGATAAATTCCTTCATTGTTGATCATGTGCCACTGAACCGAGCTTTTCAGTGCAGCCACATCTGCCGGAATGGGACGGCCTTGACTTGGTCTAACCGCGTGCTCTTTTATCAGTACCACCAAAGAGGGGAGGTTATGCATACGTGCTGCCCTGATCAGGTAGACGATGATAACCTTGTGAGCCCGGTTTGGTTATTGAGCTCAGGTCCCCGTTTGGGACAGTTTGTTTGGCCACGACGGTGGCAGGTGTCAGAAGTGACACAGGGGCCACCCAGGGCATGACCCTAAAGGGGGAATGATTGTCGGTGGTACGGTGGAGGAGTCACGGGTTAGGCAAGTTTCGTTGGAGCGGCACCGGTCCACCTGGAAGGGAAGTGTACCGAGGTACGGGACCAAGAGCTCCATAGTGTGGGTAAAGTGCGCAACCTCTGCAGAGTGTAAGAATCTATTCGAATAGCCACGTCCACGGTATTGGACACAGTTCGTACTAAGTCACACTGTCTGATCAACACCCATGATGGAATGACTTGATAATGATGGAAGAACTCGTCTCAGTATGGTGAGGTATCCACTTGGTGGAAGGCTGCTGGTAATGTTGTAGGCGATCTCGGGAATGATAGTCCGAGGTTCTTGAGGTGACCAAGAGTTGGTCACAAGAGTAAGTGGTTCAACCGAATATCCAAGAGCATAATGGTTCCGATGATTTTAGCAAGGGTGACTTCCGGAGGATAGTTTAGCAGTAGTATGTTATTATTTTCTTCCACCCTTTTTAATAACATGGGAATCTGTTATAATCATACTTGCTATGATGTTGTTGTGTTTTGATGCTTGTGTTTGTTGTGAGCTTGCGAGTACATTCAAAGTACTCACCTGGCGTGTCATGCCAGTTTGCAGGTACTGACATGTTTGCATAGCTAAGGATTCCGAGTTGCGAGCTAGGATGTGTCCCAGCCAGAGTCCCTGCGGAGTGGATCCCATCTTCGTCGTCGTGGTTCCGCTGTTATAAGTCGTGCCGCTGCTAGCATAGAGCCACCATAGCCATAGTAGCATCATTGTAACCTTTTGTAAACTCTTTGTAACCCTTGTACTCCAACTATTAGTAATAAATAGCCGATTTGTTCTATGCCAAGCAGTGCCGTATTTCAGAAGACTTGATCTCTGGGCTGGAATACGGGGTGCTCCAGGGTGCCACAAGGTTTGGTATCAGAGTAGGTCTGGCTATAGGACACCCTAGCTAAACCGAACGTTAGAAAACCGCTAGTCTAGAGCCCAGCTTGCTTGTGTTATGCATTTGAATGGCTGCATTTGGTTGTTGCATTTGTTTGCTGCATAGCATGCATATAGATTTGGCTCACTAACCAGTTGATTTTGTAGATGGCATCCGTTCTGACTAACTACGACTCAGCCCCGGCACCACTCAGCTTCGCATCACTGCTTCGTGATGTTTGGCATCTCCTCTATCCCAGTGGAGAGATGCCAAGGTACCAAGTGTTCCAGATCCCGCTGGCAGGACTAGTGCTTGAGTATCATGCCAGTGTCCTGCTGTCCGTGGACCTACCTTTGGGGAAGCGCACCTATAGTCTCCATGGTGGTTATGCCTCCACTCTAGAGCGCGCCATCCAGCTTGCAGCTGTGGCAGGCCTCACAGTTCTTCGTCACCAGGAAAGCGCGATGCAAGAGAATCGTGCCTTCCACTACTACCCCACCATGGCCGTCACTCCCAGACGGGTTAGGTTTCCTCCTGTTCGCTCGGACGACGACCCAGCTGTGGCATACATGTCTCGTTACATGATTGCCGAATACGTCCTCATCGCTGAACTAGCCAGAGATGCAACTCGCGCCCGAAGAGCGCTTGGTATGGCTTTGGCTCCGTCAACCTCTCCGCCAGCTCCTTCGCTCTCCAGTAACCTGCCATCTGACCATAGTACTTAAGCACCTGCGAGGTTCATGTTGCATGAGTTGTGGTAGTACTGAGTGTTGTAAATTGCCTTGAGTAGCAATAAAGTGTGGTTTTCTTGTAAGCTTAGTGCACCTCATTGAGCAGTTTTTATTTGCCCTTTTATTTGGCTCCTCGGTGTCACTTTACTTTCCCTGATGGAAGTTGCTCTTCAACCCCAACGGATTCAAAGAGTTAATGAGGATTTTAAATACTTGGAAGCTCAGGTGAACCTTATGAAATTATTAATGGACTGTCTGGTATTGGGAATATGTGGTTTGGAAGACAAATAATATTCTGGATTGGCTATCAACATCAAGCCTGCCTCAAGGTGTAACTATTTCAACTGTGAGGAATCAGCAAGAGGATAATTTGGGTACAGGACCAACCGGGTCGAAGTTATAAAATCATATAAGAAGTTTGGTTCTGCTCGGGTAGAATATGAAACAGGTTATACCCGGAAGCAAACAAGAACGTGCCATGCACCCAGTACTCAGCAAGAAGGAGAGTCAGGCACATTCTTTTCGTACAAGTAATCAACAACTGGAGTTGTGAGGTGGTATACATGGCATTCAGTCAGCGTATCATAAAGAGAAACTTCGGGTGTAAGCAACTCAGTCTTCCTTTGCACACTAACAGAGAAGCTTACGATGCAAGGCTCCTCAGATCTTTCTTAGTACGATATGTGGATAGCTTCCGGCATAAGCTACCCTGGCTTCTTCGGTAAGCTACCGCAGAAAGCCTCCGGTATAAGGCACCGAGTCTTCCCGCATAAGCAACCAGGAAGGGAAGCTTCTGAGGTACGCTACCCAGACTTCCTCAGCACGCTCTCCTGGCAGAAGCTTCGAGCATAAGCTACCCAGTCTTCTTCAGCACGATACTCTCGATGGCTTCCCACACAAGCTAGCCAACCTTAGTCAGCACGACACCACCAAACAACTGGCAATGGAAGTACCCGCAATTATACAGTGCGTTGGCAGTGCATCGTAAGAGACAAGCTGCAGGAATAAGATGTTCAGTTATACATACTTCCATATATGGTGGGCATGTTGCCCAGGTCACGCAAGTCCCCATACAAGGAGCAACCAGGTTCAGGCAGGTTTACCAAAGGAAGGTAAGGATCCGACAGCTACATAAGTCATGCAGGAGGAAGAAGACCTATATACACCTCAGCACGTTGCAAGGATTGATAAGCTATAAGGAAAAGGCAATTAGGGATGCCAATCTTGGCAATAGTTGACCAGGCAAGTCTTCTCACACTTGCGAACCTGGTGGGTGATCCAGATGAACCCTTGCTTGTCTTCTCTTGGTAACGGCACCAAGCCTGTGTTCTGAGCTGCTTTCAGCCGTCCGGGGTGGATGCCGACTTTATATTTCTCTCTTCAACAACTATTCCGTGTTCTGAGCTGCTTCTCGGCCGTCTCGGGCAGCTGTTGAGTTTATTTTCGTAGCAGTGTGATGTAGGGTGGAACCCTAATTGACGATCTTTCACGAATTGGAGGGGATCCTACGAAGAACACGGGGAAGAACACGAGGGAAATCACGAGAGAAACACTCAAGAACAAGTCCAATCACACATCCACTAGACTAACAAACACACAAGATCACAAGATACAAGAACAACAAAGGGAAATCAGTACAAGATAGAGTTCATCCCAAATCCAAGAGGAGATGAGGTCTTGATGATTCACTTGGGGAATCCTTCTCCCTCAGGAGGTCTTGATGATCTAGGTAGATCCTTCTCCCTTAGGAGGAATCCCACACGGGGAGGTACATGAGCTAAGCTCCAATGTCTAGTTCTAATCTTAGCTAACCCTAGAATGAGGAGGGCAAGGGGTATTTATAGTCTAGCCATGAAGTGGGAGGGGGGAAAGAGAGATACATGGGCCTCGGGCCCTGTCCACGCGCGCAGGCGACACCGGATGTCCGGGCTGGGGCCCGGATGTCCGGCCTCTCGTGAGGCGCCGGATGTCCGGGGCACTGGCCGGATGTCCGGCCTGGAGATGGCCAACCTTCTGTTGCCAGTCGCCGGATTTCCGGGAGGGAGGACGGATGTCCGGCCCGACGTGAAGCGCCAGATGTCCGGGGGCACGGCCGGATGTCCGGCCGCTGGGCTTCAGCAGGTGCTGGACGTGGCTCCTGGATTGGATCTGGAGACGCCGGATGTCCGGCCCGGGGCCCGGATGTCCGGCCACTGTAGCTTCCCGCAGCTCCATCTTCTTTCGTCTTTGCTTCCACGCGTCCCTCGCGGATGGTGTAGCCGTTCCTTGGCGCTTGCATTCCTCCTCGTCATCCGTGAAGCTCCGACAATACCTATGCATGCACACGAGTGGAGTGTCAAGTAGTATACCATCCTCGAAGGGGTCCAGTGAACACGTGTAAAGGAGATGATTCACTTTTATGTATGCGAAGTAGACGTCGCACGTGTCACTTGCCGAACGGACTCTTGACATGGTGATGTCCGTAGGATGCTCCGTATCATCCCCTCCCCCTTGGGAAAGATCCGTCCTCGGATCTAAAACCAAATCACTATGTGAAAGAGATGTCGTCGCCGTGTATAAGTGGACGATCACCAAGCACTCTTCATTTTGAAACTCGAAATGGGCATTCTTTAATGTCGCACCGTCTTGTGATTCCTTCAAAAGGAGCAAGGACAACAAACACTTGGAAAAACAAATGTGGTTAGCGTTAGTGCAAAACCAAGCATTCAAGTGGTGATTCACCCAACAAGTGTTGTCGTCATGTATAGCATAAGGTGTGACAAAGGAATGAGACATGTCATGTAAGCACATAAATTGAGCACAATCAAGATCATCATGGAAACAAGCATGCAAATGGGAGGTAGAGATGCAAATATGTGTGACAAGATAACAAGCATCTTCCTCGAGGTCATAGCAAGCATGCATCAAGCGTTCAACAAATGGTCTATGGTAGGCATAAGAATCATTCACAACACCAAATAAAATGAAGTGTCTAAACACATGGTTAAAGTGCAAGACAAACCAAGCATAATGTGCATATGGTGTAGTGAAGATAGTGTGGCACTCAACACAATGGAAAGAGCAAATGTTCATCATGTGTGAGGCAATCAAGTCAAGCATGTAGCAATCAATGGGACATGGCATATGTGAAGAAATGACATTGTTGCAATAAAACACATGGAAATAGCATGGGATAATCATGTTCGATGCAACACACAAGGCATATATATCATGAGGCATGGCAATGTGGCAATGACAAGTCAAAACATGAAGATCTCTAGCATGTGTGCAATGTGTCATGGTGCAAGCAACACATGAAGTATGATCCACAATATTCATGTTCATGGTTTCGGGGTTCTCAAAAGAGAAGGATATCACCTCGAAAGTGTGCTCTTGTGCGTCCTTCACAATGCCGAAGTGGTAGAAAATGCGTTGTAGAAGCACGTCGGTCGAAAGTGGCTCGCTCTCAAGAGCTCGAATGGTCAACTCACGTGAAGTGGAAGTTGACACGGGGTCGAACGATCCTACACATGCACAAAACAAAGCAAAGAACGTATGTGCATGGTAGATAAATGCATCATCCATCATGATGGTTCTCTTCTCTTGCACATAACCATTAGTAGCAAAAGTGCATGAATAATATGATGCAACAATCTTAATGTTCATGGCACTATGCATATGGTGCAAAGAGGTAAGACAAGCATGCTTCACATGAAAGATGTCAAAAGCTCCAATAATATGGGAGAAAGCTATGGGGGCGATCTCATTAGCAAGACTAAAATCATAGTTGGACTCAATACATGGCAAATCATCTAGCATGAGAGAGGTAACATATGGAGACATATGACAAGAAGCAATATCAATCATGTGCAAAGCATGGGAATAGGTGCTATCAACCGCATGAAACGAGCAAGTATGAGTCATCGGTGATGCAACAAGGCAAGCAATCATAGCAATCATGCCGGGCAAACTAGTGGAGCGAAGATGCAACACACTAGAGGAAATCTCGGCAATCATGTCATGTTAACAAATAATAGATATAGGCAATGCACATGACATATCGTAAGCACGAACACCAAGCAATATCAAAGTATCATCATAAACATGGCAATAACAAGTGATATCTCCACCAAGCATGCAAATACACATACAAGTGCTAGAATCATGGATCATGTGTAATGCAAAGCATGGGTCACCAAAGCGTGTCATCCAAATGGAAATGAGCATATCATGCAAGTGAACATGGCAATATGGGCATAGAATATGTAATGGACAATAACCCATAACCATGTGAGGGCCATGTAGAAGAAATGCGCGAAGGCTCGTCGCGTAGAGGGCGGGTGGAGGGTAAGCACTCCATGGTGGCGCACATCTTCATTGCTCTCTAGAGCTCGTTTCGTCAACTCGTGCGCTTGCGAGGTTGACAAGTAAGCATGGGTACCTACACAACAAAAAGGCAAACGAAACAAAGTGTGTGCGTGGTAAATGTACACATCATCCATCATGATGTGCATGTGCACATGAAAGTTAGCACAAAACAAGCAATGCTCAAAGAAATTTGAGGCATGGTATATGAACATGTCATCCATCATGAAAGAATAGTTGTTATGTATAACGCGATGGGGACACAAATTGAGCATGCAAGTATGTGACACAACAATAGCATCGTTATTCATGGGGAGCATATTATGCATACAATTATCGGGATTATGCAATGTATATGAGTGATCAAAATCTCCTAACATGTATGAGGAAACTATGGGTGTCTCCTCCTGAGCAATAGCGAAAACATCATATGGAGAAAATTGACAACATGGCAAATAATGCATATCCGAAGCTAGGTGGTCATGGCATGGCATATATGAACAATGATGCAAAGGAAGCATATCAATATCATCACAAGAAAAACAAATGCCAATAACCATGGGCTTGTCATCTATGCCATATGTGCAAATTGGGTTTATTTTAATGGCATATGCATAGTTACTACGATGAGATTGCAAAGATGCGATATGGTTGATCTCATGCATAGCATATGACAAGTCAAGCGGATTGTCAAACATGATGTGACCGAGAGAATTATCACAAGAAATCCTATGCAACATGGCATCACAACTAATAGACTCCACATGAATATCATCATACTCATCATAAATGGGTACATCATCGCATGGGGAAATCATACTAGCATGAAGCATGGCAATAGGAGGATCAGCATCATGCAAGCAATCAATGTCCACTAGTGGGACTAGCTCATCACCCTTACCTATGTTACCTTTGTCATTCCACTCATGTGGTGTAGGTGAGGTGGCAAAGACCAAATCGTGGTCATCTTCATCGTGATGGAACCATGTGGGGGGTGCATCATATTCCACCATGGCCATCGTCTTGTCCAAAGGAAGGACGAAGTCGTTGAGTATCGGCGCGTCATCATATATGGGACCTAGCACCAAATGAGAAGACACAATAGAGGTAGAGGTTAAGTTGTTAGAAATCGAAATGGCCTCACAAGACCTATCAACTTCCTCTCTCAACTCTTGTGGTGGCTCACTCACTCCCTCAAAGTAGGTGCACTCAAACTCGCATATGGTGGAGTCACTCATCTCACTCAAGTGGTGGGGGCTGTGGCTCTCCTCACATGGGAATTGGGGCATCTCATCATATATGGGGCTAGTGGTGAACTCGCTCTCACTCTCAATATGGTGGCTCCTGTCGCTCAACTCATCATCATACGCCGCCGTGGTCGAAGGGAAAATCCCATGCTCAACCATCTCGTCACCGTCGCCGTAGATGAAGGCCGAGGATGGCACATCATCACTCTCCTCCATGACCGAAGGGAAAATCCCATGCTCGATCATCTCACTCTCACCTCCAAAGATGGAACCATCATCCTTGGTCGCCACCGTGTCGTTCGCCTCCAAATCTTGTTCCTTGAGAGGCTCCGTAGTCGTAGTTGTTGCCGCGCCGTCTTCAAAAAGAGTCATGGTAGACTCAGCATCATCAATGCCACAAAGAGGGATGGCGGTGAAGTCGAACTTGGGAGCATCGTCTTGAAGCTCATTGAGCTTAGAAATCGTGGTGGTACTATCCTCATGCTCGCCGTCTTGGAGCTTGGCCTTCTCGAAGTGTGCTTGGGGTGGAGAAGCCTTGTCCTTCATATGTTCTTGTCCCGCCTTGAGAGCACCAAAGTAGATGTCGTCGAGGGACTCGTAGTTGTCAAGGAAGATAGTCTTGGAGATGTCGTTGTTCAATCCCATCATGAAGTGGAACTTCATCCAAATGGGTTTGGCCACGCCGGCTCGTCGCAAGGCTTTCTGCATCTCCATGAAGTACTCATCGAGGGACTTGGATCCGTGTATGGTGTTCTCTAATTGGCGTTGAAGATGTTCCATGTAGTTGAAAGGCACAAATTCTCGCCGCATCGCGTTCTTCGTCTTGGACCAACTCATGTTGAAGCTCTTCAAAGGTGTGTGAAGCCACCATGTCGATGCGTAGTCATGGAAGTTACTTGTGGCGCACTTCACTTGATCTTCGGAGGGGACTTGATGTAGCTTGAGGTAGTCGTCCATCTTACGCTCCCACTCGAAATACTCCTCGGGGTCTTGAGTCCCATATAAAGGAATCTCATGGTCGATGTCAAAGTCGTAGTAGCTCATGGAAGTCGCGGACTTGAGCTTGGGGAGCTTCTCTTGAGCGTAATCTTGAGGTGCTTGTCGGCGAAGATGCCGCATGTCCAAAGGCGAAGATGCCTTGAAGTCGCTTGGCGAAGATGCGAAGGTAGATGGTGAAGTCGTAGAGCGGCGGTTGGTGTTGAGCTCTTGACCTTCACGTTCTTGTCACTGATGTTGTCGATGTCGATGTGATCTTGCCGGAGATGGTAGCTCGGAAGCATGTGCACTTGAGCGTCTTATCGAAGATGAGGAAGACCTCTTGCCGGTCTTGATGAGGGCTTTTAGCTCCTCCATTCGAGCATCCATCTTGGCGTCGATGAAGGTTTTCGTGGCATCGAACTCATCGTTGTAGGTGTAGACCGAAGTAGATGTGCTTTGCCTATCCATCACAAGACTCGATCAAAGGTGAGTAGAAAATGAGATAAACAATACCAAGATACCTTTTCCCAAAGTTGAGGATGTATCCCGCGTCACTCAATGTGAATTGAGGGAATAGTGGAATTGGTACCGGACTTGTTCACTCACACCTACAAGGTAAAGCTTATCGAGTGGCTTGGTTAGGACAAGTGGCACAAAATTCAAGCAAGTGTTAGTCAATGATATCGAAAATGTTGAGGAATATCCACAAAATTGCAATGTAAAGCAAATAGATCAATAGCTATAGTGGCACAAGGAAACTCACACACGGATAGATAAGTGGGATCCGCGCAACCAAGGAATGAACATAAAATGTGTTACACGCAAAAAGCTCGTGTTGCACGGATACAAGAGAGACAATAGCTCGATTGCTCAAATGGGCTAGATACGCTTGTTCACCTACCTAAGCGAGTAACCATGCCGTCTTCAATCCCAAGTATGCTATGTATGTAAGATCCAATATGATATACTATGCAAGATGGCTCAATGCTATTTCTATTGCTTACAAGCTCTTTTGTATCTCCTCTTTTGCTTAAAAGCTTTTTCCTCTTTTTTTTATGCTTTGCCACAATGCTTGATGCTCGAGCCAAGTATGATATGAGACAAGTATGTAAGATGTGCACGGGAGAGACTTATGGCACAATGATGATAGCAAGATGATTGCACGCTAAATGTAGGTATGCGGTGTAAGTGTATCACTAAGGTGCACAATGAGCATGGCCCGGCAATTCTCAACTCGCTAGTCTCGATCGGAAAGTGACGCAATAGGCTCAAGGTGATCAATGCAATGTCAAGGAAATGTACAATGATGTCGTCGAAGTTACCGTCAGTGGGTTCTCGTTTGTAAGCAAGGACGGATGATGATGAAGTGGACAATGTCGATGTCGAGTCCGTGGCGATGATGAGTGGCGATGTAGAACCGTTCCTAATTACCCGAAACACCTTAGGAAACGGAAAACCACAACTCAAAATCTCAAATGGCAAATGTCAAATGGTGGTAGCGGAAAGCGGTGGTGGTTTCGGAGTCGTTAAAGCGGAAGTGGAGTTGGTGGATGATGAAGAAGTAACCGTCCCTAAGTTGCCGAAACACCTTAGGAGACATGAATCACAACTCAAGCAACCACAAATGCAATGGGGATCAAACTGGGTTAGGTTGCGGAAGGCTATGGTGGTATTGCGGAAGATATGGTGGAGGGCCTAGGCAAACTTGCCAAATTTTAAAAAATTTGATGGAGTCAAATGGTGGTGGAATTAATTTTGGGTGATGGGGGATGTCAATAGCTACAAAATGAGCTAAAGAACGTCAAAATCAGACTCCGGATGAATTAGTTATGGTCAAAACGGTGAAACACGGGAGGCTGAAACTCCAGGGGTCGGACATCCGGGGTTGAGGCCGGATATCCGGGGCTGTATATCCAGAAACTTGCCGATTTTTCTGCTCCAGGTGCCGGATGTCCGGCCTGGGACCCAGATGTCCGGCCCGATGGCCCGGATGTCCGGCCGGTGGCCCGGATGTCCGGCCCGACGATTCCAGATCGGGATTTGGACTTCGAAACTCGATTTGGGGCGGAAATTGATGATTTTGGGGGCAAAATTGATGGGGGAAAATAAATGTTTGGATGGATTTTGTGGTGGGGAAGCTAGATCCACTTGCCAAACAACAAAATCGCGGATCAAACACAACAAAATCTCACAAGAACCAACAAAATGCAAGAAATTTTTTGGGCTCTTTTTGGTGGGGATTTTCGAAATTGGGCAAGAACAAACAAAATTAGGTTAGAAAGTGGGGGGTAGGACTCCAAATTCGTGATCAACGTGGCTCATGATACCAAGATGATGTAGGGTGGAACCCTAATTGACGATCTTTCACGAATTGGAGGGGATCCTACGAAGAACACGAAGAACACGGGGAAGAACACGAGGGAAATCACGAGAGGAACACTCAAGAACAAGTCCAATCACACATCCACTAGACTAACAAACACACAAGATCACAACGTACAAGAACAACAAAGGGAAATCGGTACAAGATAGAGTTCATCCCAA
The DNA here is from genome assembly GCA_039707655.1 of Elymus sibiricus. Lineage (NCBI taxonomy): Eukaryota > Viridiplantae > Streptophyta > Magnoliopsida > Poales > Poaceae > Elymus > Elymus sibiricus. The sequence goes on from CM077664.1 coordinate 165,143,437, forward strand.
ATCCAAGAGGAGATGAGGTTTTGATGATTCACTTGGGGAATCCTTCTCCCTTAGGAGGTCTTGATGATCTAGGTAGATCCTTCCCCCTTAGGAGGAATCCCACACGGGAAGGTACATGAGCTAAGCTCCAATATCTAGTTCTAATCTTAGCTAACCCTAGAATGAGGAGGGGAAGAGGTATTTATAGTCTAGCCACGAAGTGGGAGGGGGAAAGAGAGATACATGGGCCTCGGGCCCTGTCCACGCGCGCAGGCGGCGCCGGATGTCCAGGCTGGGGCTCGGATGTCTGGCCTCTCGTGAGGCGCCGGATGTCTGGGGCACTGGCTGGATGTCCGGGGCACTGGCCGGATGTCCGGCCTGGAGATGGCCAACCTTCTGTTGCCAGTCGCTAGATTTTCGGGAGGGAGGCCGGATGTCCGGCCCGACGTGTAGCGCCGGATGTCTGGGGGCACGGCCGGATGTCCGGACGCTGGGCTTCGGCAGGTGCTGGACGTGGCTCCTGGCTTGGATCTGGAGACGCCGGATGTCCAGCCCGGGGCCTGGATGTCCGGCCGCTGTAGCTTCCCGCAGCTCCGTCTTCTTTCGTCTTCGCTTCCACGCGTCCCTCGCAGATGGTGTAGCCGTTCCTTGGCTCTTGCACTCCTCCTCGTCATCCGTGAAGCTCCGACAATACCTATGCATGCACACGAGTGGAGTGTAAAGTAGTATACCATCCTCGAAGGGGTCAAGTGAACACGTGTAAAGGAGATGATTCACCTTTATGTATGTGAAGTAGACGTCGCACGTGTCACTTGCCGAACGGACTCTTGACATGGTGATGTCCGTAGGATGCTCCGTATCACAGTGACTCCATGCTCTGAGCTATTTTTCGGCCGTCTTAGGGAACTGCCACATTCTTCTTCTCAACGTGGTCTCATGCTCTGAGCTGTTGTTCAGCCGTCTTGAGCCATGATTGAGTTATTTCAGTGATGTACCAGATCTGAGTTGTAAAGACCGTTCTGGAAGCCACTGATTTATTCGCTGATTTCATGCAAGGGGTTCGGATAATCATTGCCCTACGGTTAAGGTTCGTGATGAGATAAATTTGCCGGTGAAAGGTGTTTGAACTAAGATAAGGATAGGGTATGCTTGCCAGGATGTTGCACCTGACAGCACCTATGGAGGTACTAGGCCAAGATCTTTTGGCAAAGGGCTAGGAAAGAAGGGCAGTAGTGAGGAAACAAGAGCTACAGTGCGGGAACAAAGTGGCGTAGGTACCCAAGACAGCCTGATTACGAATTGGTCACCATGAATATACATTCAAGGGGACCACCCTGTTGGTAAGAGTTTCATACCACTATAACCCTCTTGTCCAACTGCATACACTCGAAGTTGTCAGCAGCACATATTCAAGCCTGTTGTGTCAGATCAAAGACTTCTTGACCAGCTCAGCAGTGCGACTCCAACGACCGCGTTAAAATATCGCACGGTGTATGGATATATCGACAAATGAGTACTCGAAATGCTCTCACATATGGTATTCTGTTACAAGCAAGGCTCTTCTGCCAGAACCATTGACAGTCAAGACCTCGGAGGATGTTGCTATAAAGTATTACTCCTTTGTACTGATCAGGATAGGTGGCAACCGAGTTGCCGGTATGGATTCAAGACAAGGAAGTCAGCCTGGAAGATTCATACTTCCTACAGGTAGTCAGACTCCGCCAAGAGAAAAGCTGTGGTTCTCAGTACTGCTTCAAACCCGGAAAACATGCATCAAGTAGCTCGATGCAATGATTAAAGGTTTCGTGTCCGCGGAAGGTAGTAATTCACAATTTCATGGAATACTATCAGTGAAAGAATGGCGTGTCGATCGGGAACCTCTCTCGGATGTATGGGGAGAAGACACATTCCAGTCTTGATAACATGTCAGGTGAACCAACAGATGTGACAGGATTGGAGTCAGTATAATAATGAACATATGAGGACAAATCTATCAGAATATGGGTTCGGTGAAGCAAACCACCCCGCTCACGACAGTCAGGTCATATGAAATTCAGTGGGAACATTATACACGGACAAGGATACCTGAGTTGGAATCGGTTTCCTTAAGATCATATATACTTGTTCCCTGAGCAACCAAATCTTGAGGATGAGATTTATCTTAAGGGGGGTTGGTTTGTGACACCCTGGTTTTTACCAACTTTTCTTTTGAAAAACCCATTTGAATTTCATTCGGAATTTGGTTTGGATTTTGTTTCGAATGGCTCTATGGACTTAAAACTTGGGAATATTCTTGATTTTCTTTCCCAAGTAAACCAAAGCTTCCAAAAACTTCTCCCAAGACATGTCATCTCCATTCATGCCCCATTTCAATTTTTATTTCAATTTAATATTCCTTTTCCTATTAAAGGAATAACCCTTTGAGCTCTAGGTTGTGATGCAACCTATATTTCTGTTCTTCCAAAAATTCCAGGAAAATTCCCATAAATCCTTTGGACCATGTGACCTTGGGTATGTGAAAACATGCAAGATTCCATACTCATGGTGAGCACAGCATCCATTCTTTGTTTCTGGTCGTAATTTCAGTTTGTGAAGCAACTATATTGTATATTGCTTCAAAAATTCTGAAATTAATCCAGGACATTGTCCTATCCATATGAACATACTCCACCAAATTTTGTCCCATTTCAGTTAGCCATTTTCTCTATAAAATTCCTCCAAGTTTCTGTCTAGTGGGAAGTGTTGTGAAGGAAGTACCATTTACACTTACCCAAATGGGCTGAAATTTTGATAGCAGCTTGACACCACCAAATGACCCACCTATAACAAGTTTCAACTCAAGGAGCCCATCCAGGTGAGTGCATCATCCTCAACAAGTTCTCTGGACCAGAGATGCAGTTGTGAAGCAACTACATCCAAATCTTAAACATTTGACCTAGAATTCTCCCAGAATGGGCACCTTCCTACCATAAGTCGTTGCGACAAACCCCCTCTCTCAAATCCTTAGCCATTTCTTCTTAGCTTCTTGCCCAAGTTTCTAGCTAGGAACTTGTCTGGAAGCTGCAGTGTTGTCCAGGCCACCTATGGCCCAACCAGTTGCACAGAGAGGCTTCAGGAGGTAGGGACGCCCACTTGGACATGACCAGTCGGGCCAGAGCACACCGCATGTGCCAGTGCACATGGTGACCACATGTCTGCCACGGCCAAGGTCGCGCTCTGGGCGCTGAACCCTCTCGGGCCTCGCTGGCGCCGCGTGCCCGCGCTGTCCCTCCTTGTCCAATAGTGCCGACGTCGTCCCCGCCGTCCACCTGGCTCGTCTGGAAGCCTCCCGTCATCGGCAGCGCCCTCGCCGGACACGGCCAACCGCTGCCACGCGCGGCACAGTACATGCACTGTGGCCGCGCTGGCTGGCTTCTTCCTCGCCGCTCCGCGCCAGTGCCATAACTCCTCTGCCTCTCCCGTCACCTCCCTACGAGGCTCAAGTGCCAGCACAACAGCCAGCTCAACGCGGGCGCCGGCCGTTTCCTCTTGGCGGCATCTGGCTCGGGCACCTCTTGCCCGGCTATATAAGCCAGCCCCGAGCCTCCCTCGCCTCACCACTCGGCCTCCCTACCTCACAATCGCCGCCCCGCACCCAACAGCAGAGCCGGGGAGCTCTCCTTCCCCGTCTCCGACGAGAAGCTCCGCCGCTCTGCCCCAGCTCCACCCGCTCCCCTCCGTCCACCCCAGTCCCAACTGAGCCCACCGTTGGACTCGTGCAGCTCCACTGGTCATTCCCAGGCCTTCCTCTGTTCGAGAGTTCGCCGGAATCGCTGGGTTCGTTGCCACCCGTAGCTCACCGCCGCCTGAGAAGAAGGGGCCGGCGCCATCCGGCCATCTCCCGACCAGCTGCGGGTACGGGCGTGCTTGTCGTCGAGCACCCGATCCATCCCGACCATCTCCCGGCGCCGCCGCAGCCTCCACGCTGGCCAACCATCGCCGGTGAGCCGCCGTCCTCTACTCTCTCCCTCTTTCTCTTTTAAATCTGACAAGGGGCCCCAATTGTCAGCGACACCACACGGGACCAAAGGGGTACATAAGTGGAAGCGTATTTCCACTTTACGTCTTCGACGTGGCCGCCCCCTGGTTTTTCTGTTTTTCAATTAAATTCATTTTAAATCCAGGATTTTGACTAAACTTTGACCACCTCTATCTTTTAAACCATAAGTCCAAATGAGTTCATTCTTTTTGAAATATTTTTCTTTTGAGCTCCTCTATTTGCTGGTAAATTTTGGTATTTTTCTCTGCTATCTAGAATTTCTGGACAGAGAAAAATGCTATTTGTGATATTTACAAATGTGGTCAAAAATATTTTTCAGATTGATTTTGACTAGTGGGTGAAGACCAGGAGTATTTCCACACTTCCTTGGTGCAAGGCAAGCAACAACACTCATTTGCATAATTATTTTCACACTAAAATTTGGTTTATTTGTGAATGGATTAATTTATGCAACACTTTGGAAATCTTGGATTGGCTACTGTCATGTTGATGATGAGATTGTGGTCATTAGTAGTCTACAAGTTTGATGCTGCCAAATGTTATCAAACTGTGAGATTACCGTCTATGATTACTTAGTGACTCCGTATGGTATCTCAACTATAGAGTCAGTAGCAGGAAATGATTATATTGCTCATTAGGTTTCTAGTTGGTTACTTGAATCACTGTGTTACTGGAGTGTCAGTATGACAGAAAGGTCACTCGGGGATAAATTCCTTCATTGTTGATCATGTGCCACTGAACCGAGCTTTTCAGTGCAGCCACATCTGCCGGAATGGGACGGCCTTGACTTGGTCTAACCGCGTGCTCTTTTATCAGTACCACCAAAGAGGGGAGGTTATGCATACGTGCTGCCCTGATCAGGTAGACGACGATAACCTTGTGAGCCCGGTTTGGTTATTGAGCTCAGGTCCCCGTTTGGGACAGTTTGTTTGGCCACGACGGTGGCAGGTGTCAGAAGTGACACAGGGGCCACCCAGGGCATGACCCTAAAGGGGGAATGATTGTCGGTGGTACGGTGGAGGAGTCACGGGTTAGGCAAGTTTCGTTGGAGCGGCACCGGTCCACCTGGAAGGGAAGTGTACCGAGGTACGGGACCAAGAGCTCCATAGTGTGGGTAAAGTGCGCAACCTCTGCAGAGTGTAAGAATCTATTCGAATAGCCACGTCCACGGTATTGGACACAGTTCGTACTAAGTCACACCGTCTGATCAACACCCATGATGGAATGACTTGATAATGATGGAAGAACTCGTCTCAGTATGGTGAGGAATGCACTTGGTGGAAGGCTGCTGGTAATGTTGTAGGCGATCTCGGGAATGATAGTCCGAGGTTCTTGAGGTGACCAAGAGTTGGTCACAAGAGTAAGTGGTTCAACCGAGTATCCAAGAGCATAATGGTTCCGGTGATTTTAGCAAGGGTGACTTCCGGAGGATAGTTTGGCAATAGTATGTTATCATTTTCTTCCACCCTTTTTAATAACATGGGAATCTGTTATATCATACTTGCTATGATGTCGTTGTGTTTTGATGCTTGTGTTTGTTGTGAGCTTGCGAATACATTCAAAGTACTCACCTGGCGTGTGATGCCAGTTTGCAGGTGCTGACATGTTTGCATAGCTGAGGATTCCGAGTTGCGAGCTAGGATGTGTCCCAGCCAGAGTCCCTGCGGAGTGGAGCCCTTCTTCGTCGTCGTGGTTCCGCTATTATAAGTCGTGCCACTGCTAGCATAGAGCCACCATAGCCGGAGTAGCATCATTGTAACCTTTTGTAAACTCTTTGTAACCCTTGTACTCCAACTATTAGTAATAAAGAGATGATTTGTTCTATGCCAAGCAGTGCCATATTCCAGAAAACTTGATCTCTGGGCTACAATACGGGGTGCTCCGGTGACTCTGAGCCGGGGTGCCACACGAAGCACGTTCACCTATGTTACCTTTGGAGCTCCACTCATGTGGTGTAGGTGAGATGTCAAAGATCGATGCTATGTCAACATCGTCGTGTTGATGGAACCATGTGGGGGGTGCATCATCGTCCACCATGGCCATCGTATTGCCCATTGGAGGTATGGAAGCGTCGAGGATTGGTGCTTCGTCTTGTAGGACATCTAGCACCAAAGAAGAAAACACACTAGGAGTAGAGGTTAAGTCGTTAGAAATCATAGTGGCCTCATATGCCCTATCAACTTCCTCACTCACTAAGTGTGGTGGCGCACTCACTCGCGCTATGATGCTCTCACTCATATGGTTGGTCAAGTCACTCAAAGGGTGGTGATGGCTCTCAACCTCACATAGGATGTGTGGCATGTTCTCATGTGTGGGGCTAGTGGTGGTCACTCTCATCCTCTCATAGGAAATGCACTCAATGTCACATATGGTGGAGTCACTCATATCACTCATATGGTGGTGGCTCTCCTCACATGGCCATTGGGGCATCTCATCATATATGGGTGCCGGAGAGATGTAGGTGCAAACGTCTCCATACTCAACTTCATTCGCCGTCGTGGTTGTGGGAGTAGTCCCATGCTCAACCTCCTCATCCATAACACCTCCAAAAATGAATGCCATAGGATGTGGCAAATCATCGCTCTCCTCCGAGACCAAAGAGAAAGTCTCATGTGCGGTCTTGTAGCTTGACTCGGAGTATGAGTCCCATGTGGGTGTCGTCTTCATGTTGTCTAAGAGGTTTGTGCTCGCCGCCTTGGTTGAAGGGAATGGTCCATGCTCGACCGTCTTGTCGCCGTCTTGTAGGGGGCCCATATGATGTGGCACCTCGTTGCTCGCCTTCATGACCGAAGGGAATTTCCCATGCTCGGCCATCTTCCTTGGGGTACTTCCGAAGATGGAAGGGTCAACCTCGCTTGTAGTTGGTTGCCTTGTACTTGGCGCCGAAGCTTCTTCTTGATGGTGTGCATCTCGCGGTCTTCTCTTGTGCTCATGAAGGTTGGTCGTAGCTTGATGTAGAGCTTGTTGGAACTTGTTGGTGTTTGCATCTCGAGCGTCTTCGTGTTGATGGTGACGTTGTCGTGCTTGACCTTGATGTCGAAGGTGTTCGTCGTATCGAAGATGATGACGTGGTCGAATTGTGCTTGCGTCGGATGGGCGCTTCGAAGAAGTGTGACTTGCTCGCCGCCGCCTTGAAGATGACGAAGGGGAAGAAGACTTGTAGTTGGACAACATGTCTCGGAACTCTTCCATTTGAGATGATAGCTTGTCGTCGAGTGTTTGGCGCAAGTCAGTGGTGAGGTTCTCGATGTGCTCTTGCAAGGCATGTTGTGCACCTTGCATTTGTCATTGTAGTCCGAAGGGGGTAGTTTTGGTGATGTAGTTGTTCTCGCCATCATTGTCGTCGAAGACCGAAGATGACGTGCTTTGCCTATCCATCACAAGACTAGAACAAATGTGAGTGGAAGAAAGGGAAGAACTAGACCAAATGTACCTTTCCAATGTTGAAGATGGATCAATGATCACCCAATATGGTATTATGGAAATAGCACAATTGGTACCAGATCTTGTCAATTCTCACACCTACACAATAAAGCTTATGGAGTAGCTTGGTGAGGATAGTGGCACAAAATTTTATGCAATTGTTAGCAAGAGTCAATAATGTTGAAAAAGATTCACAAATTCGCAAGTGAAACAAGTAGACCAATAGCAAGTGGGTGGCACATGGAAACACACACACACACACACACACGGATAGATAGATGGGGTCGTGCAACCAAGGAATGAGCTCAAAATGTGATATCCACGGAAAATGCTCGTGTTGCACAACTCTAGAGAGACGCTAGCGCGATTGCTCTATTGGGCGTGATACGAACTTGTGCACAACCTATAGAAACAAAACGTGTCGACTTCTATCCCAAGTATGCTATGTATGTATGGTTCCCGGTGTCTCACACACAATGATCCAAGATGATCAATGATGGTATATGATATGCAATGTGGCGTGATGCTATGGCTATTGCTTACAAGCTCTTGTTCTCTTTTTCTCTTCGCTTAAAAGCTTTTTGCACTTTTTTTATATGGCCACTATGCGAAATGCTCAAACCAATATAGCAATTTTGTATATGCAGGAACAATTGATGACACAATAGATGATACGATGATATATGCACGCAATGAGAGCTATGCGGAATGTGTATCACTAAAGTGCACAAGTAGCGTTGCCCGGCAATACTCAAACGGCTAGTCTCGGTAGGCAAGTGATGCAAAATTGGCTGCGGGGTTAACAATGCAATGGCAAGGAGAATGTACAATGATGTCGTTGAAGTTACCGTCCTTGCTTACGGTTGGTGTGTCAAAGGTGAAGTGGTCGTTGTCGATGTCGAGTCCGTGGCGAAGGTGAGCGGCGGTGATGTCGATGTTGAACCGTTTCTAGTTAGCCGAAACACCCTAGGAAACAGAAAAACCACGAACTCAAATCTCAAACGACAAATATTAAATGGTGGTAGTTGAATTAATGCGGTGGTGGTTTCGGAGTTGGCAATGTGGAAGTGGAGTTGAAGTCACCGTCCATAAGTAGCCAAAACACCTTAGGAGACACAAACCACAACTCAAACAATCTCAAATGCAATGGGGATCAAAATGGGTTAGGTTGCGGAAGTCGGTGGTGGTATTGCGGAAGTTATGGTGGAGGGCCTAGGCAAACTTGCCAAATTTTCAAAAATTGATGGAGTCAAATGGTTGTGGAATCTATCTATATGTGTGGGGGATGTCAATAGCTATCCAACGAGCTAAAGAACGCGAAAATCGGACTCCGGATGTGAAAGTTATGACCGAAACGGTGAAGCACGGGAGGCTGAAGTGTCAGGGGCCGGATGTCCGGGGTCAAGGCCAGATTTCCGGGACCATCTGTCCAGAAATGCGCCAGATTTAGTGCTCCAGGTGCCGGATATCCGGCCCGATGGCCCGGATGTCCGGCCCGACGATTTCAGATCTCGTTTGGGGAGGAAATTTTTGAATTGGGGGCGGAAATAGATGATTCCAAGGTCAAAATTGGACGGATTTCATGGATGGAAATGGTGGGGAAGATGAGAGAAGCTAGATCCACTCGAAACACAGCAAATCCATGGATCAAAATCAACAAAACATCATCAAACCAACAAATCCCAAAAAATTTAGTATGGCTATTTTTGTGGGGAATTTTCGAAATTGGGCAAAAACAACAAAATTGGGGCTAGAAAGTGGAGGGGAGGAACTCCAAAGTGTGAATCAACGTGGCTCTGATCCAAGATGCACTACTAGGAAAATGCTTACCAGTAGCGCTGGTTTTTTTGCTACCAGTAGCGGTGACAGACGCACTACTGCTACGGCGCTACAACTATTTTTAAGCAGTAGCGCTTGTTTGTCACAGCGCTACTGGTAACCCAACCTAGCAGTAGCGTGGGTTAAGCCAGCGCTACTGATAACTACCTGTAGCGCGGCTATTTAGCCAGCGCTGCTGATAATCCCGCGCTGCTGCTAGTAGTTAACCCACGCTACTGCTAAAATTTCCTTTTTTTTCTGCGTATTTACGCTGTATTTGTACAGGTTTTATACACTAGTCTCATCATATCATACACAAATTTTTATACAGTGGCAATGAAGAGATTGTGGAAGAAACACGAATTAGATTAAAGTGGATGGATCCAAGTGACCAAGTTGAATATGTAGGAATATATGATGGTGGGACGGCACACAAGTGTCGATGCGACACTTGTGTGCCGTCCCACCATCATATATTCCTACATATTCAACTTGGTCACTTGGATACATCCACTTTAATCTAATATGTGTTTCTTCCACCCCAATGATATACAACTCATATCATCATCATAATAATATATATAACAACTCATCATCATCGTAGTCATACAACTCATCTTGATCATAGTGATATAACAATCTCACCATTATGATCATCATAAGTTAACCACTACTAGGTAAGTGCTAGTGATATAACAATCTCACCATTATGATCATCATAAGTTAACCAATACTAGGTAAGTGCTAGTGATATAACAATCTCACCATAATGATCATCATAAGTTAACCACTACTAGGTAAGTGTTATCATCCTACATGACAAGTACTAGCAGGACCTACTACTCTCTCTCTCTCGGGTAGCATAGCATAAAACAGAAAAACCCCTCCTTATCCGTTATGGAGCATAGAGATCCAACTGTCTCCATTTTGTGGCCTTCGCTCAGCCACTATTTTTCTCCAAGCCTTGATTTTGAGGCCCCCATCTGTTTTAGAAGTCGAGTATGCATATTTGACACCCTTCGACCATGGTCGTACGCAAACAACTGTCATCTCACCTTCGACAACCATAAACGGAGGCACAACCACATCCGGGAGCTTCTGTTGAAGAACATAATAGTAACATATATAGTTAGCAATGTAGTTTATTTCAGAAGAATGTATGAAAAAGATGGACTAAGTAGTGACACAATAGTAAAAATCTTACCATGATACTTGCACGAATGTTAGCATCGCACAACTCGTGGACTAGTGGCATGTATCTACTATAATTTTTGCCAACTCCAAGGAGGATCTTAAATTTCAGAACATCATTAACAAAGGAGATAAGATAATTCTTCTCCTCCCAAGTTAGCTCTGAGCCATGACTGTAGTAGGTGTCGTCTATTATCTTTTGTGTTTCGTTGGAAGAGAGAAAATAAGCTGTCAATTATAAAAAAAAACAAGTTCAGCAGGTATGAATAACAAGTATTTTAGATAAGAAATATAGATCATTTAACAAATTTGTTTGAAATAAACAATATAAATTACTTGACAAATTTATTTGACAAACTCACAAAGAGGTAGAACTGGAAGCGTCTCGACATCCACCCAAATGTCGATATTATCGTTAGTTTCATCTTCGGGCCGAAGATCGAAGGTGATTTGCATATCCTCCTTAAATTCATAGGCCTTGCAAAATCCTCTCCAAGTTGAGCAACCGAAATGCGAGCTATTTGGTGCATTAAATAGCTTAACCAAAAAAGTGAAACCATGCTTCGTCTTAAGGTGAGCACTCTTCGTCTCTGTTCTCTCCCTATCTTCAAAACCGAGCTTTTCCAAGACATACGGTCTTGCATGACATGGGATGAACTATTTCAATTGAAAAAATGGAAAATTACATGTTGAAGCCAAAATTCACAAGTCATGCATAATTACGGAAAAATACTTGTCGTTGTTACGTACCGTAAAAACGTCAAAAGTCTCCTTCAGCACGATGGTGAAGTACCTACCGTTTTGCAGATAAGGCATCCTGTCGCACATACCCCGGTCATCTTCGTAGTAGTCGCACTCAGGAATCATATCGTCGGCAGACATTTCCTGTGTTCATAAGTCAAAGATTAAAAATCAACGGCAAATAAGAGGAACTCAACACACAGATCATTATTACTCATCACGGGTTGAATTTCGGTCTGTCGAATCTTTCCTTGAAAACTCTCATCTCACATGGTGTTCGCAGATATTCGACCGACGGTGATGGTCGCTACTCCTTATCCCCCTAGTGCATAACAAAGGTCTAGCACAAGGAGAAGAAGGAGAAGCGACCCCCACGACAACAGTCGGCATTCTTGTTCTCTCATATATGATGGACACTCTCCCTCACTAATTTTCTGACTGTCATGTATTGAGCCCCGACAAAGTTAAAGTCAACCCGAAATGTCATTTAATTCTCTTTCCGGCAAATCCAACGCACTCGATATTTCCTACATACTAGCACAAGTCATGCTAAAATTCACGGAAAAATCCGGCATGACCTTTGCTAAAATAGGACATATCGAGCGCCTGAAATTTACCGGGACGGAAATGAATCAACATTCTGGCAAAACATAGGCCACTCGGATTTTCCATGCGATACAAAGATGGTCATACACATACAATGGTTCAATATTGACAAAAACATTTCAATATATCTTATAACCCGAACATTTCAATTGGTTAAGAAGCATAACTAAATACCCTAGTTCTACTCTATTCAACACCGAGGAGTAGAGAAGGAGGAGGTGGACTTTTAGATCACCGACTCGGGTGTAGAGGAAGTAGAGGTAGCTCCGACGACGATCACTCCAGGGAGAAGCGACACTACAAAGCCTGCATATTCCACCGAGTAAAAATTTTAGATCATCAAATCTCATATAGCATACCGATACCTAAAAATTTCCATATTGAAAAAGAAAATTACTTAAAATTTCCTTACCTAAATTTTCTTACTAAAAATTTCTATTACTAAATTTCTCATATGGCATTCCAATACAGTTCTATATTGAAAATTTTCTATACCTAAAAAATTTCTATTACTAAATTGTTTTACTAAAAATTTCTATTACTAAACTTTCTAATCAAAAGACCTAAAATTTCCTATTGTATTCAAAACAACTAAAATAGTAAAAAAAACCTCATTTACTCAAATGACCTAAAAAATTTACTCTATTAAAAAACCTACATTCTACAATGTCTACATTCTAAAACCTACATTCAAATTACCTACATTCAACAAGAACAGAGAGAGAAGGGAGGGAGGGAGGAGGGGGAGTAAGGAGGGAGGGAGGAAGGGGAAGGGAGGAGGGAGGGATCGAGGAGGAAGGAGGGAGGAGGGGGGGAGGAGGGATGGACGAGAGGAGGAGGGAGGTAGGAGGAGCTACCTCGGTGGGGACGGCGGCGGGCCATGGCGGTGAGCGACGGTGGCGGGCAGTGGCGGCTGGCGACGGCGGCGGCTGGCGATGGAGTGAGAGTGAGTGTGGTGAGGGAGAGGAAACCGACGGGTCGGGCGGGGAAGGATAAGGTGGGCTTAGCAGTAGCGCGGGCCAGTTCACCCACGCTACGGCTAAGGTCAGTACCAATAGCGCGCGTCCGGCGCCCTGCGCTACTGATAATTTGGGCCCACCACCTGCCCACGTGCAGTTTTAGTAGCAGCGTGGGCCGTGCACCCGGCGCTACAGCTAACATATTAGTTGTAGCGTTGGTTACCCAGCCCACGCTGCTACTAAGGCTAGACCGGGGTCGGCCTTCTGGCCCACTTAGAAGCAGCGCTTGGGCCGTGGGCCCGCACTACTACTAAGTATTACCTGTAGCGTTGGATTTAGTCCCGCGATGCTGCTAGTTAACAGCAGCGTGGGGCTTCTAACCCACGCTACTGTTAAGCTGCTACCTATAAGGTATTTCCTAGTAGTGATGATGTAGGGTGGAACCCTAGATGACGATCTTTTCACACTTAGGAGGGGAAAAAGGAGCAATTCCAAGAAGAACACAGGAAGAACACTCAAATAGGCAAGATCCAATCACACATGCACTAGATCCACATACACATAGTAGGGGTACAAGATCCAAAACCAACACAGGAGGATACACGGTAGCTAGTTCATCCCAATCCGCGAAGGAGTCGAGGTCTTGAATCCGGAGAGGATTTTGTCACATGGGTCTCATGGAGGTCTTGGTCTCCATGGGAGAGGTATGGATGAGCAAAGCTCTATCTCAAAGAGCTATCTACTTTGCTAACCCTAGAAAGAGGGAGGAGGTGGTCTATTTATAGTCTAGGAGGAAGTGGCGGTGAGAAAGGGAGGATACAAGGCACTTGAGCCGTGGCTGCGCGTGGGTGCCGGATGTCCGGGCTGGATGCCAGATGTCCGGCCCGACAGGAGGCACCGGATGTTCGGGCCATATGGCCGGATGTCCAGCCAGGAAGCTGGCCGAAGATCTTCTTCTCTGGATAGCATGCACCGGATTTCCGGGGCGATGCTGGATGTCCGGCCTGTCGCCAGGCGCCGGATGTCCGGGAGTCGGCCGGATGTCTGGCCGCTGTAGAGTCGCCTGGCGTCTGTTCTTCTGCGGTCCTCTTTTGTTTGATGGCCGGATGTCCGGGCTCCTGCCGGATATCGATGTCCGGCCGCTGTAGATCCGCGGCGACTCCACTTGAGGCACTTCTTGATCTGCTCTTGTGTGGACTTGTCCTATGCTTCGAGCTCCTCCATGGTTGTCTCCTTGGTTCCTGAGCACATGTATTGTCTTTGCGTTAGGTAGCAACCATGTCTCGCATGAATGGAAAGGGGAAGCATTTAGGAGCGGGTTCACCTTGTGTCCAATGGCACGTGCTCGAGCTCTCTTCGTATCTCCACTTGGGGCTTGGGGAGTAGATGTAGTGTACATGGGGATAACCGTAAGATGCTCCGCATCACCTTCGTTGAAAGCGAAGGAGGTGTGGGCTATCCGCAACCTCGGCCTCTTATTTGCTTGATGCTTTTGTCGGTCGAGTCCTTTGAAAAGGTGTGCGGCTGCCACTTAGATGGTTTAATCCATGTGGACATGATGCTTCTGACTAGGCCTTTTACAGAGCCCTGCTGGTATGCAAGTCTGAAGTGCGTTGCTGTTCGGTTGAACCAATAACAACGCATCATTCGATTCGGCTCCTCGGCCGCCCATGGAATTTTTAGTGCAAAGTTATGCACCCTGGGGACGTAATGCCCCTCCAAGGGGAGGTAGACGAGGAGCCCGTTCCCCCTATTTGGGGGGAATCGTGGCCTGACCGAGGTCGGCTCATGCGCCCCGTACGCGCTTTGAGGAGCTGGTTTTGTTACGAGCTGCCTCCTCAGTTGCCTGTACCTCGGCTGCGAAAGCCGCAGTCTGTTCCTCTGTTTGGAGGGAGCGCTCGGTGTTACCATTGACTGTAATAACACCATTTGGTCCCGGCATTTTCATCTTTAAGTATGTATAATGCGGGACTGCGTTAAAGCGGGCGAATTCGGTGCGCCCAAGCAGCGCGTGGTATCTGCTCCGAAAAGGGACTATATCGAAGATTAACTCTTGGCTCCGAAAGTTCTCGGGTGATTCGAAGACTACCTCCAGCATTACTATTCATGTGCAGTGAGCCTCGACGCCCGGTATGACACCTTTAAAGGTGGTGGTGCTGGGTTTGATCCTGGATGAGTCTATGCCCATCTTCCTGATCGTATCTGTGTAGATTAAATTGAGGATACTGCCTCCGTCCATGAGGGCGCGCGTCAGATGGAATCCGTCAACGATCGGATCCAGGACAAAGGCAGCTGATCCGCCATGTCAGATGCTAGTTGGGTGGTCATGTTTGTCAAATGTGATCTGGTAAGCCGACCATGTATTGAACTTCGGGGCAACAGGCTCTAAGGCGTAAATGTCCCGAAGTGCACGTTTCCTCTCCTTCTTAGGGATGTGGGTTACGTAAATCATGTTTACGTCCTTCACCTCAGGAGGGAACTGTTTCTGGTTTCCATTGTTAGATTAGCGAGGTTCATCCTTGTCCTCGCTGCGAGGTTGGGTTTTACTTTGGCCCTCCGTCGCTATCTTTCTGGCTTGCTTGAAGACCCAGCAGTTCCAGTTTGTGTGGTTTGCAAGCTTGTCCGAGGTGCCATGGATTTGACATGGCCTGTCGAGGATCTTATCAAGCTAGCCGGGTCCGTCTTTGCTCCCTTTAAAGGGCCTCTTTTTCTGACCGGACCTAGGTCCGTTGAACCCTGCATTTACTGCGATGTCCTCGGTGTCGCTCCCACCATTTTTATGCCTGCGCTTATTTTTGCTGCGCCTCGGCTTGCCATTGGCGTCACGAGTTTCCGAAGTGTCGGCCTCACCGTTGTGAGTACTACGGGCCAGCCAGCTATCCTCTCCTGTGCAAAAGTGGGTCATGAGCGAGGTGAGGGCCGCCATGGTCCTCGGCTTATCCTGCCCGAGCTGGTGTGCGAGCCACTCATCTCGGATGCTATGCCGGGAAGCGGCGATAGCCTCGGCGTCGGGGCAGTCCATAATTTGGTTCTTTTTAGTTAAGAACATGTTCCAGAATTTCCTTGCCGACTCGCCGGGCTGTTGAATGACGTGGCTGAGGTTGTCAACATCTGGAGGCCGGACGTATGTGCCCTAGAAGTTAGCCCTGAAGGCATCCTCTAGTGCCTCCCAGCTTCCAATAGAATTGGGAGGCAGGCTGTTCAGCCAATGCCTAGCCGGCCCTTTTAGTTTGAGCGGCAGATATTTGATGGCATGGAGATCGTCTCCATGTGCCTTGTGGATGTGGAGAAGGAAATCTTCAATCCACACTGCTGGGTCGGTAGTGCCATCGTACGACTCAATGTTGATGGGTTTAAACCCATCAGGGAACTCGTGTTCCATTACCCTGTCTGTGAAACAGATCGGGTGAGCGGGACCTCGGAATCGAGCTGACTCGCGCCGGACGTCGGGAGATATCCTCTCGAGCTCGGCCGTTCCTGTCCATCCAGGTGTCATAGGCATCGCGCCCGGCCGGTGCACGTCCTCTCCATCCGTAGATGGACCGAGAAGGTGCCCGGTTCGCCTCTATCTGGCGTCTTGCATTGTATGGCTCAGGATAGTCAACGGGGTCCTTGCCATAACGGCGTGTCGTTGTTTGGGTGTGTAAGTTTTCCCGCACTGGTCTGTCGCGTCCTCTAGGGGGCGGTCAGGTTCGTCAGCCTGCCCGCGTGTTAAGGGCACGTCGTTGGCTAATTCTTCCTCGAATTCGGGCAACAAATGGCTTCACGGGTACGATTTAGGCGCGCTCCAGAGCCGTTCCTTGAGGTCTTGCATGGCCGAGAGTATCTCAACCCATTTATCATTCAGCGCGTCTTGATTGGCTTGCAGCAGCTGCTGCTTCTGTTTCATGCTTTGGGCGGTGGCCACGAGGCATCGTCGGAACCGTTCCTACTCGAAGGGGTCTTCGGGGACTATAAAGTCCTTGGTGCCCAGGCTCTCGTCCTCTTCAGACTGAGGTAAATAATTGTCATCAGCCCCTTCGAAGAGGTCGTCTGGGTCCTCATCCTCAGGGATTCCCGCGGGGCTATGCGGCCATTCTGGGTAGGCTTGAAAATCCTCTCCCGCATCATCGACATCGTCTGCTGCTGCGCCGGTGTTGGTGGCAGCGGCGTCGTGCCCGCTGGGGTCCCCATTGGCACCTCGTTCGCACCTTCGCCGGCGTCTTGATGGAGGTTTTAGATTATCCACCATGCACACGTCATAAGTGGAGGCTGCAGTCCACTTGCCGGTGTTGATCAGCGGGGTGGTGGTTTCTGCGGGGCCGTCGACATCTTCATCCTTGTCGGTGGCTTCATCATAGTCTAACACGTCGGTTAAGTCATCGACCGTGGCGACTAGATGGGTGGTGGGTTGGATCTAAATTTCCCGATCGTCGGCTTTAAGTCCGATCTTATCATAGACCGAAGTCTGACTACCTGACATTGATAAGCTCTAGATGCGATCCAGCATCTCGTTTAAGTGAGATAAGTCTTCGGGATCCATGGCCTGGCTATAAGCCGGGCTGACTTGAAGCACGACTGGTAGATCGCCTGACGCGTCATTGGCCTCGTGCGGGGCTGGGGTTGATCCCGGATCTGCCACCCGAGCCTGCTCTAGATCCAACATTGTATCCGAGGTGGCGTCTGGAGCGGCGTCGTGGCTTGATGCCAGGACGAGGCTGTCCATGGTGGAGGTAGTCGATTCCTCCACAGGGCCCTGTAGGGGCAAGGGGTTTGATCCGACATCCTCGAAGGAGATCGGTTCCGGGGCCGAGCCCCCGATGTCCACTAGCCCTCAATCCGGCCTGGCGTCCAACCGGTAAGGACGAGCTCTCCACAGTAATCCACAGTGTACTCCAAGCCTCCGAAAGTTACAACGTGATCTGAAGCGTAATTCTCGACGGAAGCAAGATGGCCCAAAGAGTCAGCGCAAAAGATCATGCTGCCGAAAACGAATAGCTGGCCGGGGACGAAGATGTCCTCGTAGCCGGAGCCACAGTTGATCTGCAGGTGAGCCATCGATCCTTTTCTGATCTCACAGCGGAACTCTCAATGAAAGCACCAGTGTCGGTGTAAAAACCGGCTGACCTCGGGGTAGGGGGTCCCGAGCTGTGGATCTCGGATCAATGGTAACAGGAACAAAAGAGACGATGTTTACCCAGGTTCGGCCCTCTCTATGGAGGTAAAACCCTACGTCCTGCTCTTGTTTATATTGATGATGAAGTATCGAATACAAGCTTGATCTACCTCGAGATCGTCAGGAGAAGCCTAACCCTAGTGCTAGGTGGATGATAATTGTGATTCCGTGTCCTCTACAGGCTAAACCCTCTGGCTTATATACATGCCAGGTAGGGCATCTAGGGTTACATAGGCGGTATCTAGGGATGCGCATGGAGGCGGTAGGAGATGTCTTGGGGTATACTCCAAGTCTTTGGCAGATACCATCTTGATCACGTCACTACTTCTGGAGTCCATCTGGATGAGAACATGGCCTTCGAGCCCATCCCGAGGACTATGGGCCATCTAGGTTGGTACCCCCTAGTCCAGGACACCGTCACAAGGGATCACTCTGGGGAGGAACAAGCCGAAGGGCCAGATTACATTGCCAGTCACGTTTGGTAGTGAGCTCAACTATAGGACGGAAAAGATTGTCTTTGACGTTGTCAAGATGCCGCTGCCATACAATGGGATTCTAGGCCGCCCGACGCTGGCAAAGTTCATGGCTGCGTCGCACTATGCTTACAATGTCATCAAGATGCCAGGGACAATGGGTGTTCTCACCATCAAGTCCAACCAGAAAGACGCAATTGTTTGCGCCGACAAGCTCTACCGGGAGGCGGTGGCAGCATCTGCTAAGGAGATACATGCTCCTGCCGGCAAAGCTCCCGGGGGAGGAAAGAAGAAGAAGACCGGTAAGACCTCTAATAAGGACTCCGGGAAGCGCACCGCAGAGTGCGGCACGCCTGTTGAGGACATACCAGAGAGCTCTACTCGAAAGAACAAGAAAGTAAGGCCTCTGCATCGGCGGCCAAGCATGTTTTTGCGAGGGAGGATGGGACGAGTGGCAGTTTCACCATAAGTGACACTCTCAGTGACAAATAGGAAAGCACGCTCGTTACCTTCCTGTGGGCGAATGTCAGTGTGTTTGCCTGGCAAGCATCTGACATCCCCGGCGTTCCCAGGGAGGTGATTGAGCACCACCTTGCCGTCTGTCCTCATGCAAGACCCGTTAAGCAGAAGGTCAGAAAGCAAGCCTTGAAGCAACAAGAGTTTATTGCCGAAGAAATCGAGAAGCTAGAAGTGGCAGGCCTAGTCAGAGGAGTGCTACATCCCACGTGGTTAGCCAATCCAGTTGTGGTGCGTAAGGCAAATGGAAAATGGAGGCTTTGTATCGACTTCACCAACATAAATAAAGCTTGTCCAAAAGACCCTTTTCCTTTGCCACGCATTGACCAGATTGTGGACTCCACTGCTGGCAGCAAACTACTCTCTTTTCTTGACACCTACTCTGGTTATCATCAGATTTTTATGGCCAAGGAAGATGAGGAGAAAACTGCATTCATCACTCCATGTGGCGTGTATTGTTTTATACGTATGCCCTTTGGATTGAAGAGTGCCGGGGCAACATTTGCCAGAGCAGTTCATATTGGATTTGAGGCCCAGTTGCACAGAAATGTGGAAGCCTACATGGATGATATTGTGGTCAAAACCAAGGACAAGTCAACACTGATCTAAGATTTGGAAGAAACGTTTGCAAATTTGCGCAAACTCAACTTGAAGCTCAACCCCGAGAAGTGTGTGTTCAGCATTCCGTCCGGCAACCTTCTCGGGTTCTTTGTATCTCAGAGAGGAATTGAAGCCAATCCCGACAAGATCAAAGCAATCGAGCAAATCGAAGCACCAAACTGTGTCAAGGATGTCAGGCGTCTTGCCGGTTGCGTTGACGGGCTTAGCAGGTTCATCTCCAAATCAGTAGAGCGCGCCTTTGCCATTTTTCAAAATATTGAAAAAGGCAGGTCCAGTGAAGTGGGTCCTGGAAGCGGAGGCCGCGCTCCAAGATTTGAAGGGGTACCTGTCCTCTCAGCCAGTCTTAGTCGCACCTAGGCCACAAGAGCCATTGCTGCTATACTTAGCGGCAACAAATCAAGTGGTTAGTGCTGCGCTCGTGGCTGAAAGAGAGGCAGATGAAGAAGAGGCAGCAACCGTAGAGCCATAGGTCGACAAGCCGAAATCTTTTCCGGCAAGGTCAGGTGCCGATAAATCTAGGATTGCGCAAGCAAATGAGCCAGATCAACAAGTTGTGCAGAAGAAGATGGTGCAGCGCCCTGTCTACTTTGTTAGCTCTCTCCTGCAGGGGGCTAGATCAAGGTATTCTGGTGTGCAGAAATTGCTCTTTGGCTTTCTCATGGCCTCAAGGAAGCTGCGCCATTATTTTCAAGCACACCAAGTCACCGTCGTCGCTCGCTTTCCCTTGCAACGTAGTCTGAGAAATCCAAAAGCCACTGGCAGGATTGTAGAGTGGGCGTTGGAGCTGTCAAGCTTTGACTTGAAGTTTGAGAGTACATCAACAATTCAGAGCAGAGCTTTGGTGGAATTCATTGTAGAGTGGACCCCGACGCAAGACAATGAAATACAAGAGACCTCTCTCCCTGTCAAGGAAACTATTGACAATTGGATCATGTACTTTGACGGTGCTTTCACGCTAAAAGGCGCCGGTGCTGGCGTGCTACTTATCGCACCCATCGGAGAGCATCTCAAGTATGTAGTTCAGAAGCAATTTCCCAGGGAGAAGGCCACCAACAACAATGATGGGTATGAGGGATTGCTTGCTGGCCTGCGCATTGTAATCGACCTTGGTATTCGAAAGATGATTATCAGAGGCGACTCGCAACCTGTGGTGAGGCAGATTAATAAAGATTATCAGAGTCCCTTGATGGAGGCTTATGTTGATGAAGTGAGGAAGTTGGAAGAGCACTTTCACGGTCTGAAAATGGAGCACGTCCGCCATGCCCAGATTGAAATTGCCGATGACCTGTGAAAGCTTGCCACCAAGAGATCTCCTGTGGAGCCAGGAACTTTTGTGCTACAGCTGACTCAGCCATTCGTTACCCTATCAAGGCTGGCAAAGAAAAGAAAGCAAGACGTTGGCAGCTACTTTCCGATAGAGCTGCCAGCAGCCGCCAAGAAAATGGATACCACTGACAAGACACCCTTTGCTGATGAGCTGTAGTCTCCGGCAAGCCAGGTCCTTGCCATTGAAGCAAGCGCTCCTGCAGAGGAAGAAGTGCCTTTGGTCCTTGTCGTCGAGCCACAGGCTCCGGCATGGGCGCAGCCGATCGTCCAGTACCTTCAAATAGGAGAGCTTCCCGATGAGCAAGAAGGAGCGGAAAGAGTAGCCCGTCAATCAAGAATGTACCAATTTGTCGATGACACTTTGTACAGAAAGAGACCAAACAGGGTGAAATTGAAGTGCATTTGCCAGGAAGATCGACAGAAGCTGTTGGCAGAGATACATGAAGGAATGTGTGGCTCTCATATTGGGTCACGCGTGCTTGTCGGCAAGGCTTTTTGTCAAGGGTTCTACTGGCCGACGACCCATCAAGACGCCTTGGCGGTTCTCACCAGATGGGAAGCATGCCAGTTCCACGCCAAGGACATGCACCAGCCAGCTCAAGCTCTTCAAACCATCCCTCTTTCCTGGCCTTTCTCGGTCTGGGGGCTCGACATCGTCGGCCCCTTTCCCCATGCTACCGGGGGCTTTGAATTCTTGTATGTTGCAATCGACAAGTTTACAAAGTGGCCTGAGGTAGAGCCAGTGAGAAAGGTGACGACATAGTCAGCTATCAAGTTCCTCAAAGGATTGGTTGCTCGTTTCAGCGTACCCAATAGGATCATCACCGACAAGGGCACTCAGTTCACGAGCCGCGCCTTCACAGCATACTATAAAGAACTTGGAAACAAGATCCGCTACGCTTCCGTTGCTCACCCGAGGAGCAATGAACAGGTGGAGAGGGCAAATGCAGAAGTGCTGTGTGGTCTCATGACCAGAACTTTTGACAAGCTACACAGGTGTTGAAGACGCTGGGTGGAAGAGTTGCCGGCGGTTCTTTGGTCACTTAGAATGACACCAAGTCGAGCCACTGGCCAGACGCCCTTCTCCCTTGTATATGGTGTAGAAGCGGTGCTCCCCACAGAACTCAGATACGGGTCACCTTGAGTTTTGGCCTTCGACGAGGAGGATCAGGAAGAGCTACGGCAAGATGATGCCATGCTCCTTGAGGAGGATCATTTCCGGGCTGCTGTTCGTGTTGCACGGTACCAGCAGGCTTTGCGCCGCTACCATAGCTGCAAAGTTAACGCCATGAACCTTGAGGAAGGTGACCTTGTTCTTCATCGGATTCAGTCCATGAAGGGGAAAACAAGTTTATGCCGAAGTGGGAAGGGGCCTTACTGGGTAGTACGAGTCAATCCCGGCAAAGCTTGCGGGATTCGTTGGCAAAAGAAGTAGACCGCTCTTCCTGATACTTCCCCAATGCCTTGACAAGGCCCTCGAAGAAGAGAGTTAAATTGGCGCTTGCCGCTTCTTGGTCATCGGGGGAATAGCTATATTCCGGCAGGTCCATGACGGCAAGCTGGACGCTGAGCTGCTCTGCGGCTTCCACAAGGCGGTTGGTCCACAGTTGCAAGCTGCCCTTTAGAATGTTAAAGGAATTTTCAGCGCCGGCAAATGCAGCTTTCTCCTTCTCAAGATCTTTGGATAGGATTTTCTCCCTCTCCTTGGCGCCTTCAAGATGCTCTTCCAACGTGGACAGTTTCAGCTTCAGATCTTCCTTGGTGTTGACAGCTTGGCTAAGTTCTTGACTCTTGGCCGATAGCTACGTCTGCAGATCACCCAAAGTGTGAGCTGCCTTCTGCGCTGATTCCTGGAGAGTCAAGAGCTCCTTCCTGTTGCCCGCAAGGTCTTCTTTGAGCTTTGCTACCTTTGATTCCAACTCCACCTTGGCGGCCTCGGCGTTTTCTGCAGCCTTGACGGCCTCCAAGAGCTTATCAGCATGAACCTGAGTTTGAGTCTCAATGGCCTTCTTATGGTTCTCCTCTCGCTCACTGGTTTGCTGCATGAGCGGGGTCTGGATCTCTTTGTCCTTGCCGCGGAGCTTGGCGGCAAGTGCTTCTTCTTGGGCGGAAAGATCCTTTTCTTTGACGACGAGCTGCGTTTCGCACTCTGCAAACTTGCCGTCCAAGGCCGCTGCTTTCTCCTTAGCAGCGGCAAGCCTTTCATCCTGCCTCCTGATGCTTTGGGACTTCTCATTGTACCATCGGCGGATCTCTTCCGCCTTCTCTTTCAGGTTCTGTTTGGCCAGCTCCACGGCCTGTTGCTGCATGTGGAGCTTTTCCCAATGCTTGCCGTAGCGGTCATGCACGTCCTTGAAGCCGGCAGCCATCGTCTTCAAGAAGGCAAGATCATCGGAGCTGTCGTCGGAGCCGCCTGGTTCCGTGACGCTGCTAGAGAAAGGCATCAGGATTTCTGTGATGGTGTCTTCAAAAGTAGGTTCCCCGGCACCAGATGAGTTGGGGGCTCCGAATTCATGCTGTTGGTTGATAGGTTCCAAGGGACCCATCAGAGCTTGCGCCTCGGGTACGCTGGGATGGACGTCAGTGCTTGGCTTGTTGCTGCCAACCTCTCCCACCTTAGCATCTGTTATGACAAGGTTAGATGCGTTGCCGGAGGGTTTGTTAGGTTCTTTGGGAGTTTTCCTGGCCTCCTCAGCGGCGGATGCAGCGGCCTCTTCGGCAGAAATCTTGGCGGCCTCATCAGCGGCGCTCTTCGCAATCTCCTCCACAGAGACCTCCCTTTCTTCCGGAGAGGTTGGTTCTACAACATAGGAAAGAAGCAGAGAGCAAGATGAGATCAAAATTTCAGGACAAGTTCAAGAAAACAAAAAAGAAGGATTGACAAGGATAAAGTTACATCTGGAAAGGAACTTACCTTGATGAGCATGTGGAGGGGATGCCGTTCCTTCTCCGTCAACCTCGGTTGCTGTCGCTTGGTCTCCAGCAACGTTAGTTGCCGGAGGGGCCTCGATGCAGAGGAGCTCTTCTTGGTGCTCCTCTAGGGGAGGGTTGCTCCTTGTCGGTGAAGGTCTTGGCGACGGTTCAGAGGTTGAGGGTGCCGTCAAGAGATCCGTCCCTTGGCGCTCTCCTTCTGGCTGGCCGCTTCCCAACTCCTTGTCGGTCTAAATTGCAGAAGACTCAATGACAGTGCTTGCCAGTGGGAATTGGATGTGAGCCTCACGCTGGGGGCTCGAGCCGGCAACGTTAGACGAGGTGACAGCTTGGTCTGTGCCTGTTGCCGTCTCGCCTTCTTCGGCAGTTCTGGGCTTCTTCCTTTGCCTTTCCGCCAAGGGCACCCCATCCCTGCAAGATCAGAATTGTCAAGATGATTAGTTCAACAACAATATCAAGACAATTGAAAGAATGATTGATGAAGATGATAGACTTACTCTTCCTCCTCTTCACAATCACTAAGGATAGACAGGTCCCAGTGCACAATGTCATCTGCGCCGGAGGGTGTAGGTGGTGGCGGCGTCTTCCTAGCCCGCTTGGCTCTTGACGGAGCCAGGGGCTGTGAAGCACCCTCACCCTCTACAGTTGATGAAGCTGGTTGCCAGGAAGTGGCACCACGAGGAGGCTGACGCCGGGAAGGTTGAGCCCGGGAAGCTGCAGCTGCTGCCTTGACACCGACAAGTTCCTTACTTGTCGGCTCGGTGTGTGCTGCCTTCTTCTGGGCAGGCTTCTTGGCGATAGCAGTCTTCACTTTGGCAGGAGGGGGGAGGGGTGCTTCCACATATTCCTCTTCCTTTGAAGACTCTTCGGGCTGCTCCTCATCTTCCTCAGATTCCTTGGCTTGATCCTCCTCGCCTGTTTGCTTTTCGGCATGGTCCTTGACCTGCCCTCCACTGTTGGTTCCCGGGCATGCTCTTCGGCATGTTCTTCGATGCGTCCCTCAATGTTGTTGCCCGTAGTAGACCGGGAACGAATTTCTTTATTGATCTCTTTAGCTCTGGCAATAAGGTACTGTTGTTCGTCATCCTTTGTCGGGTGAAACATATCATCCTCGACCCGGATGGCCTCCTCTTTCAAGCGGCATGCCAGTTTTCCACTTCCTTCTTGCTGGGCACCTTCCAAGTGCTCAGAACCGTCTTGGCGTCGCAGTCCGGTATCATTGCTAAGATGGAAGCCTTGGCGGTATTATTGCAAAGTGGGATCACCTTTGCCGGCAGGCGAAAGTTGCACCCCTTGTTCAAAGCTGACAAATGAGCCAGTAATGCTCCATTACAGTCAAGTTTTCATTGAGGCCTGGATGCAGACGCATTGTATCGGCAGGGTTTTTGTAATCCCATGCTTTTAGGCCTCCTCTTTGCTGCAGCGGGGCGATCCGGCGGCGAGTGAAATCCGCTCCCACCATCTCGGTCATCAAGCCGGCTTCCTTGAGGGCAAGGATTCGGTACAGTGCCACTCCAAGCCTGACGTTGTTGGGATCAATGAGACTCCAATTGGATGCTTTTTCAATCTTCTTGGTTCTGAGCTGACAGAATGCTGGGAAGTTCTGCTGTTGAATCCAGCACCAGTCGGCTCGCCATTCATTCCACTTGATGTGCAGCTTGCCGTCCATGTAGTGCTTCTACAGATTTGTCCTTGGAACCCAAGTGACACTGCCGGAGAGGGCGTCGTCCTCGACCCAGGGAATGAAGAAGTGCCGGAACAGGGCAACAGTTGGGGCTATTCCTACAAAGTTCTCACACAAATGCACGAAGACCGAAAAATAGGTGACCGCATTGGGTGTGAAATCCAGCAGGCTGAATCCATAGGTGTTCATCACCTCTACAAAGAAATCAAAACAGGGCGGGCACAGTCTGCAATAGAAATACCCGGGGAAGAAGTGGTATTGGTGGCTGGTCAGGGCTGTGCACAGGCGACGCGCTCTGCTCTTGCGTGAGGTTGAAGACAGGAGCGGCTGCTAGATTGGGGAAGAAGGAGAGTAGATGAGCAGCGCTCCTTCGCAATACCCTTTTTATGGGGAAGGCGCGAGGGGCTGGCTCTTTACTACCTGACGTGGATGCGCTTTTGCAAGCGCACTATCCCAGTCGCCGTTTCGTTCCACCTCTCCCATGTCCCGCATTCAACGCGCGTCGTGGGTAAATAGTAAAAACGAAGATTGCAACAGTGATTCTACGCCACGTGTGTCTGTGCATCTGGTTGGGCCTAGCCCAACGACGCCTCGCACGCGCGTGTGGCCCAGGCCCAGGGGCTCCTGTCGGTGTATGAAAACATGGGTGTCATCATACCCTGACTTATGCACAGACGGTTGCAGCCCTCCCAACGGCAAGGGCTTGCCAGAAGATTGCTTCTGTCAAAGACTCAAGACTAGGTTGGCAAGACCATGGAGAAGACCTCGAGGCAGGTCGTCAAGAAGTACCAGTGCGGTACTGAAGATCAAGATCATCCTTGCCGGCAAGCTCCGTACTGGCAAGGCGGAGGCCTGGCAAACCCCGTACCAGCAGGCTCTTTTCTGTCTCACTGCCGCTCCACCTCATCAACCAGATAAGCACGTATTGATAGGTATCGAGCGGGCAGGCAGCCAAGCAGAGCTTGTCAGGGCACGTGTCAGCACTCCACCCAAAGGTTAACTTTAATTACACCCGTCCCTGGGTCGTGTCAAGATAACAGAAGGGCAGCTGGACGAGCAGTGTAGAACCTTTGTCGGAATTCACCTCCCCGGCATAGCACCTAACGGTGCATTTAATGCTTTTGTCCTACCTCGTTAGGGATAGGTACGATAACAGTGCAATCACTGTACGCACCCCACCATCTTAGCCACTGTAGTAACCCCTTGGCCTATAAAAGAAGGCCCACGGCTACTAGTAGAGGGGTCGACCCTTAGCTCAATTACGCGTAGCAGCTGCACTTCCCGCATACCTTGCCAGAAAAGTTGCGCTCCCTTGTGCATTGAGCTCAAACACAATCAAACCACCAAAGCAGGAGTAGGGTTTTACGCCTCAAGGCGGCCCGAACCTGGATAAATTGCTGTGTGTTCTTGCATCTACCAATCTTGCTCTTTGTACACGTCAATTCCCACAGCCGAACCGCAAAGGGATCGTCTCGATCCCATAGATCGTCGTACGCCATGACAGATCCCCACAAAATTTTCACAAAGATGGGCGAAAATGAACATACAGGTCACGACGTTTGGAGCAAAATCCAATAGCCGAAACCCATATTCCCGCATCACCTCATCGAAGAAATCTGTAAAAGGAGGGGACCAACCCGCAGTACAGATAAGCTGCAAAGAACTAATACTTATTGTTTGTGGCGGGGCAGGTCGCAGGCAGCACCTCCACAGCCTCGTGATCTTTGGTCTTCCTCCCCCACATATAGGCGTACCTCAACTTGAGGTCGGCCTCCTTCAATGTCGACATGAAGATGACATTTTCCCTCCGCATCTTCACCACGGCGGCCTTCTTCTGATCCGCCTCCTTGTTCGCCGTCTTGGTGGCCTTCGCTTTGTAAGCCATGATGGTTGGAGTGGGATGTGGTGAGAGACAGGGGCAAGGCGAGGAGTCGTTGCGGTGTGAGGAAGACGAAGACGACGGCGGCGGCTGAGATGGAGAAATAAAAGGGGGTAAACTGAGCACTGCACCCGCAAGTTCCCTTTTATGGGGAAGGCGTGGGGGCTGTCTCTTTACTGTCTAACGTGGCTGCGCTTTTTCAGGCGCATGCCTCTATTACCGTTTCACTCCACCACTCCCACATCCTGCATTTAATGCGCCATCGTGGGCGCGCAGTAAAAATAATCATGACATCGGTTATCCTCTGCCACGCGTACGTCTATGCGTTTAATGGGCCTAGCCCAAATGACGCCTCGTGCGCGTGTCCGTCCCAGGCCCGGGGGCTCCTGTCGGTGTAATGAACATGGGTTGTTCATACCCCCTGACTACGCACAGACAGTTGCAGCCTCTGAGCTGGGAAGGGATTGACGGAATATGAATGTCAGCAAGGAGAACACAAGACATGGTAAATAATACCATGAAGAAGACCTCCAGGCAGGTAATCAAAAAGTACTAAAGATGTACTGGAGATCAAGACTCAAGTTGCCGACAAGCTCCAAGCTGGCAAGATCAAGACCGGCAAGTGTAGATAGGGCAAGCTCCCTCCACCGCTCCACCGTGGCGACATGTCACGACCTCGCCGATAGATGGCGGGCACGCAGGTGGTTAGGTGAAGCCTGTCGGGGCACGTGGCAGTTCGCCGCTTGAGGATCAACTTTATTGACACCCATCCAAGTGGTGTGTCATGATAATAAGGGGTTGTTGGGCTGATGATACAGGTGGAGCAGTGCTCCCTTGCCGGCATTCACCCCAGCGTGACACTTAACGGCGTATTTAATGCTTTTGTCCTATACCATCAGGGTTAGGTATGATAGCACTGTAGCCACTATTTACCCTCTGTAATTACCATTTTGCCACTGTGGTAGCCCCTTTCACCTATAAAAGGAGGCCCATGGCTACCTTTACAAGGGTCGGACCCCTGCTAGTTTATAGTAGATAGCTGCACCTCCCGAGCTCTTTGCCGGCTAGGTCGTGCTCTTGTAAGCTTAGGGTTCCAAAACACTCATCAATCCACCAAAGCAGGAGTAGGGTTTTACGCTTCACAGCGGCCCGAACCTGGATAAATGCTAGTGTGATCTGCGGTTGTTGCTGCTCTTCGTGTGCCATGGGCCCTCAGCTGAACATAGAAGGGGCGATGGCCCCAATGATTGTCGTACGTCGACAGCTTGAATTAGAAGTGTCTATACCAAGGAAATTTCATGATGAATGGGAACCTACAATTAAAGTCAAGATTAAAGATTATGTATGTAATGCTTTGTGTGGTCTAGGTGCTAGCGTCTCTACTATACCAAAATCTTTATGTGACGTTCTAGGTCTCACCGATATGGATGAATGTTCCCTCAACTTGCATTTAGCGGATTCAACAATTAAGAAACCATTGGGTAGAATTAATGATGTTTTCATAATTGCTAACTGAAATTATGTACCCGTGGATTTCATTGTGCTTGATATTGAATGTAATCCGTCTTGTCCTATAATACTTGGTAGACCATTTTTACGAACCATAGGTGCATTTATTGATATGAAAGAAGGAAATATACGGTTCCAATTCCCATTAAAGAAAGGAATGGAACACTTACCAAGGAAGAGAATTAAACGACCATATGAATCCATTATGAGATCCACCTATGGAATTACTTTGAAGAATGAAAACACTTGAAACTATGCATTATGCCTAGCTAGGGGTATTAAACAATAGCGCTTGTTGGGAGGCAACCCAATAGTTAACTTTATGCTTTATTTTTATTTTCTTGAGTCAATATGATTATTCCTACTGTAATGATTATATTTGCATCTTTTATTTTAAGTTTTGTTCCAAGTAAAGCCTTTGGGATGATTTGAATGATAGTAAAGTTGATCCTGTGCAGAAACAGAAAGTTTCATGTCCAGTCCTGGAATTTACATTCTGTATTGGAATGTCAGAAAACACTGAAATGTTTACACAATATTGGGTTACAAATTTTTTAAGTTGTCCTAATTTTTCAGAATTTTTGGAGTTACAGAAAAATGGAAAAATATTCTGTCATTACATATTGTCCTGTTTTAGACAGATTCTGTTTTTATTGCATAGTGTGCTTATTTTGATGATGCTATGGATTATATCGGGGGGCATAAGTCAAGGAGAAGTTAGAATACAGTAGATATTATGCAAGGGCAATTATGAATCTATTGATAATAGTACCTAAAGTGGATGATTGATTTATTATACTAACAGATCTCACGAAGTTTCTGTTAAGTTTTGTGTACTGAAGTTTTCAAGTTTTGGGTGAGATCATTATGGATGAAGAAATAAGGAGTGGCAAGACCCTAAAGTAGGGGATGCTCAAGGCACCCCAAGGTAATATTCAAGGAAGACCCAAGAATCTAAGCTTGGGGATGCCCCGGATGGCATCCCCTCTTTCGTCTCCAATCTATCGGTAATATTACTCGGAGCTATATTTTTATTCATCACATGATTTGTGTTTTGCTTGGAGCGTCGTGTGCTATAGTTTTATTCTGTTTATTAGTTTGCCACAATTATTATTCACTGGACACACCGTTTGAGAGAGACACGTATTCATCATGATTTCTTAGAATGCTCTTTATGCCTCACTTATATCTTTTGAGTTAAGGCAATTGCTCTTGTGCTTCACTTATATCCTTAGAGCACGGCGGTAGTTATATTTTATAGAAATAATTGCACTCTCATGCTTCACTCTCATGCTTCACTTCTACCTCTTAGTCTAAAAATGATAGGTATATAAGAGTGGTATAATAAAAACTTTCATGTAGATCACTGAATATGAAGCGTGTGGTTTAAATGATATTGATGTCGTAATATGAAAGAATATTAGCTCATAATCATTGTTTTATAGGAATATCAATATTAAAGCTAACAATGTACTACTCATTTAAGTGTCGGTCATGGCATAACCGGGATGTTGGAGCATATTTTTTCCTCGTTGAAATCATTTGTGTTGTCCGGATCAGGGGCGCGCGATGGTTATCTCCTCCCAACTTCCTCCCTAGGAGCATGCGAGTAGTACTTTGCTTCGAGGGCCAATAGGTTCACAACAAGTATATGAGTTCTTTATGACTAATGTGAGTTCATGGACTATTTATAGCACTCCCACCTATCCACATTTTG
This sequence comes from Elymus sibiricus, assembly GCA_039707655.1. Taxonomy (NCBI): domain Eukaryota; kingdom Viridiplantae; phylum Streptophyta; class Magnoliopsida; order Poales; family Poaceae; genus Elymus; species Elymus sibiricus. The sequence goes on from CM077664.1 coordinate 165,174,004, forward strand.
CTAGCCACTTCGGTACCATGCATTGCCCGTTCACACCTCGAGACTTGGTGCAAACGTCACCGGTGCATCCAAATCCCGTGATATGACACGATCTATCACACATAAGCCTTATTATATCCTTCCTCAAAACAGCAACCATACCTACCTATCATGGCATTTCCATAGCCATTTGAGATATATTGTCATGCAACTTCCATGGTTACTATTCACATGACTTGTGTGTCCATTATCATATTGCTTTTCATGATCATGTATAGCTGACATGATATTTGTGGCAAAGCCAGCGTTCATCATTGTTATACAAGTTATGCTAGATCATTGCACATCCCGGTACACTGCCAAAGGCATTCATATGTAGTCATATCATTCAATTTATCGAGTTGTAAGTAAAAAAGAAGTGTGATGATCATCATTATTAGAGCATTGTCCCAGTGAGGTAAAGAATGATGTTGACTAATGAATCTCAAAAAAGTGGGGATGAGTTTCATGATATTGTTCTAAAAAAATGAAAAAAATAAAAAATGAGAGAAAAAGAGAGAAGGGGCAATGCTACTATCCTTTTACCACACTTGTGCTTCAAAGTAGCACCATATTCTTCATATAGAGAGTCTCCATGATTTGTCACTTTCATATACTAGTGAGAATTTTTACATTATAGAACTTGGCTTGTATATTTCGATAACGGGCTTCCTCAAGTGCCCGAGGTCTTCATGAGCATGCAAGTTGGATGTGCACCCACTTAGTTTTTGTAGAGGGCTTTCATACACTTATAGCTCTAGTGCATCCATTGCATGGCAATCCCTACTCCTCGTATTGATATCGATTGTAAGGCCTCTCCATTGCCTAAAGATCCACCGAGTTGATGCGAGACTTTCTCCACTTTTTGTCCTCCCTCTACCAACATACTCTTTTCCACCCGTAGTGCTAAGTATGTCTCACGGTCATATATTGAGTGAAGTTGAAAATGCTGAAGCGAGAAAAAGTACGATGCAATTGCTTGATTTGGCACCGAGGTGCTTATGATTTGTACTTATGTTAGGAAGATGGAGTCATGCCATGCTTACATAATTAAGTGAGTAGGGGTAACATTCATTAAGCATCGTATATTTTGAAGAGTAATGATTATTTCTAGTATTCACGAATATTATTATGTTGATATCTGTTACATCATCATTTCTCAACATTCATAACTAAAGAGATTACATGATTAAGACATGTTAGGTAGCATTCAATCTCAAAAATTCTGTTTTCATCATTTACTTACTCGAGGACGAGCAGGAATTAAGCTTGGGGATGCTGATACGTCTCCAACGTATCTATAATTTTTTATTGTTTCATCCTATTATATTATCAATCTTGTATGCTTTATATGCAATTTTATATTATTTTTGGGAACTAACCCATTAACTCAGTGCCCAGTGCCAGTTTAAGAATTTGCCTATTTTATTGTTTCACGAGGAAACTTTACAGTGATTTTTTCTGGACCAGAAGAGACCCTAGAAGCTTCGGGGGGAGGCCATAAGCTCTACGAGAGAGCCACAAGCTCACAAGGTGTGCCCCCAGGGGTGGTGCCACCTGAGCTTGTGGGCCCCTCGTAGCTCCATTTGACCTAATTCCAGCGCTATAAACATCCAAAAATCCATAAACCCCCAGAGCAAGACCCAAAACAATTTTATCGCCATCGCTGCAAGCCTCTGTTCTTCTGCGATCCCATCTGGAGGCCTCCGTCGGTACTCTGCCGGAGGGGGAATCGATTACGGAGGCCATCTTCATGAACCTTCACTAGTGCAGGCGAGTACTATACAAATGGTTTTTACCCCCTTTCTGTGATAGAGTTTTAAACCGTCGCCTTGCCTGTGTGTGCGATAGGGGGGTCCATCCCACACGACCCAGAAACCGTCGGCGATAGGTCCTCCGGTCACACACGCTGGGCAAAAAGAGCTCGTGTGCTATCGGGCGAGCCATCGCAGACAATTATACATGACCAATCGTGTGAGATGTACTTAGCATCCCACACAGTGAATCCCAGACAAACGTTTCCGTTCGTATGTACATCACACACAATTTGCTGCATCACATCGTCTGTGATAGCGTTGCCATCATAGATGATATACATAATTTTATCGTTTGCGTTATTGAATGCATCACACACGGTTCCTAGAAGAAACTGTATGGCATAGGCTGTCCATCACACACACTTTTTGTGTGGAAAACGTTTGTGCAAGGTTGCCGAACGCAAACGGTTTTCCAGAGGAAAGCTTGTGTGATTGTTCATTCATCCAACATGTTTACTTCCTAGGAACCGTGTGGGTTGTCTGAAGTCATCGCCCACGGTTTTGTCTCAATAACCGTCTGCAATAGAATAACCCATTAAGCAGGCTAATTGGCCTATTATTTTTAATCCATTTAGTAATCAAATTGACATTTCATATTAAACACACAATATATTTCATTTTCATATTATGGCAACCAGGATTTCATAATTGAAATACATCAGAGTACAACATCAGCTTCAGCACTCAGTTACACCATATAGGCATTTAGCTAGCTAACCCATTACACAACAGCACCAAGTTTCACATGCAACATCTAAAACCTTTGGAAATTAGCATCATAGACGGTAGATAGACAGATGAATCTCATCTGGAAAACTGCTGAAGCGGAAGGCAAATATTGAGCCTTCAATGATGTTGAAGGTCCTTGCAACTTTAGGCCAGTGCATGTGGATGATTGACTGCCCATCCTTCGTCCTCTTGAGGAAGACTTCAATATTGTACCGTGGGTGTTGTATGAATACCTTCCTCGCCTCTTGACCATACAGGTGGTTTGAGAGGTAATCATCGGCGAACTACTTTGTAAAGGCCTGAAAACAAAGATATGCATAAATATCTTCTCTAAATTTTGAAATGGTGCAAAGGAATAAAAAACAAGGTATAAGAGTTAGTACCATCCTGTAGTTGACTGATGTCTTCTTCATTGTGCAGACAAAGATCTTGTTGTTTTTGTCGCTAGTTTCTTTATCCTAACAATCTTTCTAAGTTTCTTGACTTGACTGATATTCATGGACATCTCATTTCCCCATATGCAAAATGGGTCGAACAGTGGGTCAAAACTTATGATAGCAGGACCTACATGTGCAAGACCAAATTGTTAAAAACCTAAATATTAGAATGGTTCCTGCAAATGCACAATAAAGTAATATTAGCCAAAGGACCACGCATGTGCAAACCTCGATGGTAAACCTCAGTGCCTCCCATTGTTTCCCTGCAACACATATAAGGTAGTTATTGATCAGGTTAAGTGAGTGTTGGCATACTATCAGTAAAATATGTTGATGAAAGATAAACACATTGCAGATCCAGCAGATTAATTCGAGCCACATGGAAAAGCCAATTATCCAAACCAGGCATTCTTAAGAACTAGGAAATATAGCAATTGTATATGTTTCTCATGTATTTAGTATAGCCAATTCGATTTATTTCTCACATGCATAACAATACAAAATTGTACTCACAACAATTGAACATCGCATTGCAGAATTGAACCAAACAGTTAACTAAACAGCACATCAAATGAACCAAACAATTAACTGAGCAGCACATTTCACAATCAAACATAGTAGAAGATCAGACAGTTAAAAACCAAGCATGCTTAACAACTTTGAAATATAGCAATTGTATATGTTTCTCATGTATTTAGTACAGCCAAATTCGATTTATTTCTCACATGCATAACAATACAAAATTGTACCCACAAGAATTGAACATCACATTGCAGAATTGAACCAAACAATTAACTGAACATGACAACAAATGAACGAAAGAGTTAACTGAGCACCACATTTCACAATAGAACATACTAGAAGATCAGACAGTTAACCAAACCAAGCATGCTTAACAACTTGGAAATATATCACTTGTATATGTTTGTCATGTATTTAGTAGCCAAATTCTATGTATTTCTCACATGCATAACAAACCAAAATTGTACCCAAAAGAATTGAACATCACATTGCAGAATTGAACCAAACAGTTAACTGAACATTACAACAAATGAACCAAACAGTTAACTGAGCACCACATTGCATAATATATAGAACATATATACTAAAATATCAGATTGCATAGTATAACAATACATAGGACAATTCACTAGAATTTCTAAAGGAAAGGCAGGAGCAGCACATGCAATAGGTAAACCGAACATGCTTAATTGGCGTAGCTAGCTGAATATAGGTCCTTATAGTAAGCTAAAAAAATAAGCTACTCCTCATCGTCGGAGATATCGATGACGATGGGCTCCTTAAACTTGGAAGAGGGTGAGGCATCCACATCGTGGGTGCCCTTCTTGTAGCGGTTAGTCGCCTGAGCCGCTCCGGGCACCAACCTGCTGGCTAGGGAGTTGAGGTAAGCACGGGCACGCTGAGAAAACACCTCATAGTCTTCGTCGAAGGCACCGGCGGTGGCCTCGAGAAAACACAACGAACTGTCGTTTAAAGCAGCCAACCGCGTGGCGGCATCCGCGCACGAGGCGTCAATGGCGGCATCGACGGCGAGGTACTCCTCCAAGATCTGGGGGTCGGCACGCATGGCAGCCATTGCGACGTCATCCGCGTGTGCGGCTGTGATTTGCTTCTCTGCTGCCAAATGCTCCTTGAGCTCCTGGCTATACTGCGTGCACCATGGCTTTGGGCGGCGCTTATTTGAAGGATGGGGCGGTGATTTGGGTGGAAGGTGTCACGCCGGTGGTCAGGGCATGTTGGGATGGAGGAGGAGGAGGAGGATGGGTATCGGGTGTGGATTACCTGACTAGATCGACGAGGCTGAGCAGCAGGAAGGAGCGTCGCCGGTGAGGAGGCGGCACTGCAAGTTAGCAGTGAAGGTTTGAACTTGGAAAGGAAGGCGGAAACAGTGGAAATGTGGCTTTTGGTTGGGAGGAGGGGGAGGTAGATATTTCTGCGGATGCCTAAAATTTTCGCTCCGTGCAGCAAAAAACTGGCGCGCAAAGTGTCATCAGACACGGTCCCTTATTCAACACTCTGTACGATATCTGAACATCACAAACGATTCATATGGCTTACCCCGTGTGTGATGAGTTTGAACGTTCAAATTTTGGTTTGAATTTCCCTAGATACAGTGGTCATCAACGTCATTGCATAATTTCGGCACACAGACAAAAGAGCCTACAACACACCAACACTTCTTAATCGAGCAAGTTCAGCAATTAAACAGAGCTAGCTGACCTAAACATTACTCTAACAAAAGACCGGCGCTCTAAACAAAGACTACAACAACACCTGGCGCTCGTCGATCTCCACCGCCTCCTCCATGTCCAGCTCGCGCTCAACGATCTCCTGGGGAAGAGGCTCCATGGCATCCATCACAACATACTCGGCAAGCACCTCGCCGTCCGTGTCTACCATCTCTTTGGAAAAGGCCGCCACGAGCTAGGTATGGGCGGCCGCGGTCCAGGCGTGGTGTCGCAGGAAAATGATGATCTATGGGATCGAGAGGATCCCTTTGCGGTTCGGCCGTGGGATCAATGTACTATGAAGAGCAGGGCTAATAGATGTAAGAACAAGCAACGATTTATCTAGGTTCGGGCTGCTATGAGCGTAAAACCCTACTCCTGCTTTGGTGGTTTGATTGTGTATGAACTCAAGGTTACAAGGAGCACAGCTTGCCGGCAAGGTGCGCGGGGGGTGCAGCTACAACGTGTAATTGAACTCAGTGTTGACCGTTCTAACTGTAGCCGTGGGCCTCCTTTTATAGGCGAAGGGGTTACTACAATGGCTAATACGGTCATTACAGGGAAGTGAACAGTAGATGCACCATCACCAAGTCTATCTCCTAACGGGATAGGACAAGGGCATTAAATGCACCGTTAGGCGCTATGCCGGGGAGGCGAGGCTTCGACGAAAAGATCTGTACCGCCTGCCCAGCCGGCCTCCTGTTACCTTGACACGTCCCAGGGACGGGTGTCATTAAAGTTAATCCTTGCGTGGCATGCTGACACGTGCCTTGGATAGCTACGTTTGATTGCCTGCCCGCTTGACACCTATCATACGAGCTTATCTAGCCGATGATGAGGAGGAGCGGTAATGGGACAGAACGAGCCTGCCGGCGTGGAGCTTTCTGGGTCTTTGCTTGGCGGCAAGGAGATTGCCGGCAACCAGAGTCTTGGTCTTTACCTTGCCGGCACGAAGCTTGCCGGCAAGGGCAATCTTGATCTTCAGTACTAGAATAGTACTTCTCGATGACCTGCCTAGAGGTCTTCTTCATGGTCTTTTCAATCAAAGTCTTGGGCCACAGTAATCCTCCGGCAAGCCCTTGCCGTCAGGAAGGCTACCACTGCCTGTGCACAAGTATGGGTATGAGGGCACCCATGTTTTAGTACACCGACAGGAGCCCCTGGGCCTGGGCCACACGCGCATGCGAGGCGTCGTTGGGCTAGGCCCGAACAGTGCACAAGCATGCGTGGCAAAGGATAACTGTCATAATCTTCTCTTTTACCACGCCCCCATAGCGCGCATTAAATGCGGACGTGGGAGAGGTGGAATGGAACGGCCGCGGGAGGTAGTGCGCTTGAAAAGCGCAGCCACGTAGGACAGTAAAGAGCCAGCCCCCGCGCCTTCCCCATAAAAAGGAAACCGCGAGGGGCGCTGCTCATTTACCCCCTTCTCACAATCTTGCCATCGCCGCCGTCTTCTTCCTCACGCAAAAGCAGAGTGCGCCATTCAATTCCGTCGCTGCCGCATCACGCCCCCGCCTGCCTTCAAATCTGCTCTCCCCAAAGCTGCCATGGCTCCCAAGAGGAACCAAAACAAATCGGAGAAGGCGGTCAATCCCGAAGCAGAGGCGAGGAAGGAGGAGCTGGTAGCAGCGCGGAGAGACAATGTCACCTTCAAGCCAGTGCTGGACCAGAGCAATTTGGTGAATCGGTACTCGCTCATGTGGGGGAAGGCGACGACCGCCCACACCGCGCCAGAAGTCCTTCCCCGCTCCGTCAGGCCTGGTCCAGACAAGTACCCTTTCTTCACCGCTTATTTCTATTCCTACCTTGTCCCTCCTTTCTCTGAGTTCTTCGTAGAAATCATGTACACCTACGGGTTCCGTCTCCTAGACTTCACCCCCAACGCCATGACTTGTATGGCTGTTTTTGGCACATGTGCAAAAACTTCGTTGGGGTAATGCCTAGTGTAGCCCTCTTCCGCCATTATTTTACTCCACGCATCGAAGCAGATGCCCTCTCTGGCGGCATCACTTGGATCCCCAGGGACAGGGATGCCTATCTTCCGGGGCTGCTCCACCGGAAGTGGAACGAGTGGCGCAGAGAATGGTGTTGGATTAAGGAAAAAGACTTCCCGGCCTTCTGCCAGCCCAGGACGACAAAGGTGGTGCATGGCAACGACTGGAGCTCATTCGACGCCAACGACAAGAAGCTCACACTCGCTACGACACGCATCCTCCATCTCAAGGCTGTTGGCCTCACCATTGAAATGGTGGGGGCTGATTTCCTTCGCCACCTCATCGCACCTCTTCAGAACAAGGGCAGGCCCGCTTGGGACTACAAGAACGTGGCAGACATCATGCAGATGCGGACCGGACTGCACGCCAATTTGACAGTGTTGCGGCACCGGGTCCTCTGCGAGCAACTCTTCCGCACCTACGGCAACTTCAAGCTGCCGGCAAGCGTGGTGCCCTTGTGCAACAACTCCGCCAGGGACTCCATCATTGTGATGATGCCGGCTTGCAATGCCCATGGCGTCGAAGCGCTTTGGCAAGAGCCGCCCGAAGATGCGGTACAGGAGTGGTTCGGCACCCTGGTGGAGAGGCCCATCAGGGAGGAGAAGGACCTCATTCGCGACACCACCCCCGAAGAGTTGGCGCATATCGCCAACAGGGTGGCAGAGGCGAGACTGGCTAAAGGCGCCAGCGGTTCTGGGTCCATGGCAGCTGATGCTGATGAGGAGTCTGATGATGAGACGATAGAAGAGCCGCTGGAGGAGCTTGCAGGAGAGCAAGAGGAGCCTGCCGGGGAGCAGGGCGAGGAGACCACCGAAGTGCAGGTGCAAGAGGAGCCCCCTTCTCCTGTTGTTCCGACAAAAAGGCCTCGCATCCTCCAGAGAGCTATCTCCGGATAGCCAGTCCATGGAGCATCTTCAGGCGACGAAGTAGCCGCCAAGGAAGCAACCGGCAAGGCCACCGTATGGCAAGGATCTCGACACCAAGCCCCTCAACAACAGCGAGTGCGGCATACCTCTACGAGGAGAACAACCGTACTGGCTGCCAGAGGAGGTGGGTCTTCTCGACTTGCCGCGCCCGCGGCACTCAAACGGGCCAGAGCTTCTACCCCGCCCCCCTCCCCCAGTGCCAGGCCGGAGAGCTTATACGATCTCTCCATCCTTAGCGACGAGGAGGAGGAAGAAGAGTACATATCTCCGTCCATTTCCGTAAATTCTTGATTTCTTATTCGTGTTGATTTGACTTGCCTCACCTTGTCTTGACTTGACAACGACGGGGAAACCTTGGCGCAGAGGATGGCCAAGAGGGCGAGGACCGCGGCAGAGGATGAGCTGGCAACAAGCACGGCGCTAGGCGACGACGTCGTGGATACCAGCCCTCGGTGCAGCCCCCAGCGTGAGGCCACTATCCAATTTCCTTTGGCAAGTGTTGGTGTCAAGATATTTACTGCTAACATCGGCACAGGAGCAGGAGAAGAGCACCATGAGGAGGAACGCCCGGAGGCAGATCCAACTGGGGTGTCTCCATCAACCGCTGCTCCGGCAAGCGGCTCTCCGGTAAGGACCTCCACAGACAAGCCTGTTCGCGCTGATGACGTGCCGGCAACTGAAGCTGCCGGCAATCAGGCGACGACAACCGAGGTTGTCGAAGAGGAAACTGTCCCCCCTCAACAGTCTCAGTCCAGCAAGCCTTCTACCATCGAGTACTTTCACTACTAGAAAAACGACTATAGCTAATATGGACATTAATGGCACACCATGAATGTGGTGCGCCACTGCTATATAGCAGTGGCGCACCAGATATGGGTGCGCCATTAATGTCCATATTACTAATGGCGCACCTGGTGTGTGGTGCTCCACTGCTAAGTTTGTCCTGTGCACACCCCCCTCCCCAGACTTACTAGTGGCGCACCGGGGTGTGGTGCGCCATTACTAGTTTTAACTAGTAATGGCGCACCACACCCCGGTGCGCCACTACTAACAATTTTTTTTTTCAATTTTTTTTTCAAAACTAGTAATGGCGCACCGGGGTGTGGTGCGCCATTACTAGTTAAAACTAGTAATGGCGCACCACACCCCGGTGCGCCATTACTAACAATTTTTTTTTCAATTTTTTTTTCAAAACTAGTAATGGCGCACTATTGCCAGGTGCGCCACCAGTGTCTACGGATATGTATGGCGCACCAGGAAGAGGTGCGCCATTGCTATCTGTATGTATGGCGCACCTCTCCCAGTGCGCCATTGCTAGCACCCCTGCCTAATACCTATTCCCCACCTCGCCCTGCCGGCCTCCTCTCGCCCCCGCAACCCTCCTCTCGCCGCCGCCGCACGTCTCGCCCCCTCCCCCCACCCGCCCCACTCTCTGGCGGCCGCCGCTTCCCATCCCCACCTCTCCGGCGACCGCCAACCTTCCCCGACGACGCCTCACGCTCCCGGTCCGCTTCACGCTCGAACGCCAGCGCCACCTCCCCTTCCTGGCCGGAGATCCACTCGAGCTCCACCCCCCCTCCCGATTCCTCTCCAAATCCCGCCGTCGGCAACCCCCACCGGCGAAACCCCATCACCACCGGCGACCTCCCTCCCTCCCTCTTCAGATTGACGGATGGGTGGGGACGGGGAGGGGCGGATCCGCACCCGCACCCACCTGAGCATCCTGCTGCGGTGGCCCTCGACGCCGACGAACTCCACGACGCCCATCTCCGGCCATGGCGACCGCGGATCTCCGACCCCCTTCTCTTGGTTGGGTGGGTGGGTGGGCATGAATCCCTCCCTTGTCTTCTCTGCCTCCCTCTGATTCCTCCTTGGTTTGTTTTGTGTCCGATCTGTAGAGGCTGTCGCTGCTGCTGAAGGCGGTGGAGGCGGTGGTCGTCGACGCGGTGCTGTCGCTGCCCAACGTCCGGCGGCGGGCGACCAACTCCTGGGCCGCCGTCCATGACACCTTCTTCTCCACCAAGGTCAGCCCCGCCCCACCCAGATCAAATCAAACCTCATCCCTGATGCCCTCTCATGATCTGGTTTGATCCCCCCGATGCGGTGCGTGCGTGCAGGAAGTGTTCGAGAGCCACCGCGTCGTCTTCACCGTCGGCACCTCCATCGCCTCTGTCCTCACGGCGTGGGCCGGTACGCCCCCTGCTCCATCCCCTGCTCTGCTTCTCCCCGCACTTCGTATGCCGTCGTCGGGTTCAGAGTGTGTCGCTGACCCATCCGATTGACTGTCTTTTTGTTTTCAACAATCGCCGCTGTATGTGAAGGGAGAGGGACAGGGAGTGATGCATCTGTGCAGCTGCTTGCTGCTGAACCCTAATTAGTTTGTTTGGCTTATGTATAATACCATAGGGCACACCTCAATTGGAACCATAGCTGCACTAGAGCGGTTTTGTTTCAGAATGCCCCATGGGTGTTGATGACTGAATGCAAGTGCACCAAGTTAATACAATCTAATTGATGAATTTATCTCCCAAGTCTCTGCACACTAATACAATTTAAATTTGTGTGTGCTCTTCAGTAGCTTGGCCCGCCCAATTTTTTCCTTGTAGCTCCGCCACTGCTTGTAATGACACCGCAACTGTAGTATCATGGGACGAAACATGTGTTGTTGGTCTATGAATTGTTAGCATGGATTAGAACTACTGATGTGAGCACGACAAAGTGTTTAGCTATTCCCCCTTGCATGTCTATCCGTGCTTCACATTTGTGATCTCGCTCAATATAATAATTTGAAATCTACTGGCATGTTCATTTATGCACACTGTCTATTAGTGCATCATCTGTGTTGTTTGATTTCTACAAACCTGATGATCTTGCCCACCTTGTGTCTACCTACCTGCAGATCAACGGGTCTCTGGCTCGCAGGGCCATCAAGGACCTGATGGAGAGGGGCTCATCAGGATGGTGTCATCATTTTGGGCTGCCTTCAGGTTGCGTTGCCTTTGCTGCCGGTTAGTAGGCGTTGATGGGTAACATGAGGTAGGAGAAACACTTGTAGTCGTAGTAGCCGAACATGCTGTGCCTGTATATATGTCTGTAGCAGAATGTATGTATGTATCTGGTCCTGGTGCTGCGTCGGCCTCTGGTACGTAGCAGGAATGCATGTGGATGTTGGTTTGCTGTGCACTAGTTGGTGCTATGCTACATCCTGGGTTCTGGGTTTTATTTTAGAGATCTAGTACAGCAAACTAGGACTGCAGGCGCGCCTTGCCCGTCCCCTTGCTGTTACATCCCTGGCAAGTGCATTTCCTATCGTGCTCGATATGATGAAATGTAGATCTGGCAGGGTTAGATTTGATCTGGATGTACTAATCCGACTAGCACGTGTTGGATATATCTCTCTTTTTATGTTTCATCATTACCAATATGCCGATTGCTTGCTTGTTGTGTTCCGTAGGATCTGTATAAATTGTTAAACATTGATATTTTTATATGTATTATTCAGAAGTTCTAACTACTGTGGTTGGGTGTTGGTAGTCTGCTGTTCGATTATCAAACCTTTGAAGTTAATTTTGATCATATGTGCATCTGTGTGATATATCTAGGTTCAGCTTTGACGCTCCATCGGCAACCAGTTGTTCAATTAAGTCTGTTTGTTACAGTTATCTATATCAAGTGTTGCTTTGTGAATACTGGAAACTTGGTTTTGGTGTCCTTAGTTGGATCAATTTACAGTCTGCTGCAAGAGCCTCTTGTATATGATGCATACATGTACACCGGTGGTGTTCTTTTTGGAAGTTGAATCATACTCACATGTAGTCGCTTCATTTGTTTGACCTGGAAGATGTTTATCTTTCTCAGGTTCCTGTTGGGAGGGCCACCCTTGGACGTGTCATTAACATTATTGGTGAGCCTTGGTGGTCCCCGACTAGGGGGGCGGCGAGGACGTCATTGGAGCCTAGCACGGCAGCAGCACCAGTACCTTGCTGCTGTTGGGAATGGAAGGGAGTTGTTCCATGCACCGAATCCAGGGAGAATATCACCTTTGGCATGTACGCCATCACCTTGGGCATGCTCGTGGCGCTGCTGCTCGGCCTCAACGCCCGCCCCTGCCTCGAGAAGGTAATTGTCTGTCTGTCCGTCTGTCCGTTTGCAGTTAACTAAGTTGTGCCCCATTGATGTCCTACTACTGTTAATTGTTACTACCATGGTGCTGATGCTGTTCAGAATATGATATGTGCCTTAATTCCAAGTTCTGGTCTCTCTTAAGAGACACTTCTAGCTTTTCTGACTCAAAGTTGTTAACTTGGTACTGCATGAGTTTTACTACTGCTAACACAGAGAGTATTTTGTGCAGTTTGCTCCCATTTGGCTGTGTGAAGGGGGCCAAGGAGAAGCTGCGGCGGGTTTCCTTGTTGCCGAGGTGACTTCTCTCGCCTTTCTCCCCTTATATGCAAGTATATGATCCTACACTAAACTACAGTACTATGTATAAATATTCATCTACTCAGATCTAGAGCAGTAGTTATAACAATTGGAGTTTAGTTATTAAGCAACTGCTTACTATGATTATGCAATTTTAATGAACATAGTTGTAACAATTGGAGTTTAGTTACCCTATGTAGTTTCCTTGTCATCAATATTTTCAGTGTGTGTGTGTATTGAAACTAAAATTGAAACTGCTCCATTGCTGTAATGTTAGCAATTGCATCTTGTTAGCAATTGAGTGTATTTTAATGTACTAGCCTTCTGTTAAAGCATATCCACTTCCAACTTTCATCGGTTATAAATAGTTTGTTTGTCTTTCTGTTTATTTTGTTACACTTTGCAGGGATAAAGTGAAGAAAAAGAAGAAAAGATTACTAGAAGATTAGTTTTAGGATTTTCTTTTATTTCCTTGCAATTTTCCTTTTATTGGATACTTGTAAAGACATTGTAATATTCTTACTATAATAAAAAATATGATTCTATTTCATTTTTTGTTTTTAAATTATTTTTTCTTATAGGTTGTTTTCTGTAAATTTGGATTTTTTTTGTTTTCCAAATACATTACTAGTGGCGCATTTCAGCCCTTATTAGTGGCGCACCTTCCTTTATTACTAGTGGCGCACCTATAAGGCTATTAGTGGCGCACCTAGAGGGAATACCAGTGGAGCACCTAAGGGTTAGTAGTGGCACACCAGAGGTGCGCCATTACTATCTGTTACTAGTGGCGTGTTAATAGTGGCGCACCTATAGTGCGCCATTACTAACGAAAACAGGTGCGCCACTAATAGGGCTTTTTCTAGTAGTGTTTTCTCTCTTAATCTTCTTTTTTTTTTCTTGAAATTGATCTGAGTCTTGATTTTCTCTCTTCTCCATTCTTTCAGATCTACCTCCATCTGACGAAATGGACATTGACTCCACCATCGAGGAGATCGCGAGGGACGCCGCCACCGAAGCCAGCAACATTGTTGCTGGTGAGGCCGCCGGGAGGACTGACGAGGAGGCCGCCGAGGCCGCTCATGAAGAGGTCGCCAAGGAAACTACTGAGGAGGGCGGCAACAAGAGCACTGAGGCCACTGAGGACATCCCTGTCTCAGGAGCGCCAAGCACTGACTTGGCCACGAGGGCGATCCTAACCGGCAAGGCGGTCGCGGACGACCACCCCTTGGAATCTGAAGAGCCCTTCTCAAGTAGATATCTGAAGGTTGGCAACAACTTGTTCGTCAGCCTCCCTGGGACGTCAAGCATCAGGGCGCCCACGGAAGGAGAAGTCTTGATGATGAGATCATTGCTGCCATTGGGCTTGAGGTCGTCGATCAACCGCACGCCAACACTAGCAAGACCGAAGAACAACAGCTCCTCAAGGCTATGGGCGTGAACTTCGAGAAGCTTCAAGCATGCTACCTCAGCCGTACCGAGAGGTTGGATTCTAGGGCTGCCGCCCTTGACAAGGTGGAGGAGGAGTTTTGGACTCTAATTTGCATGATTTGAATGGAACTAACCCGGACTGACGTTGTTTTCAACAGAATTGCCATGGTGTTATTTTTGTGCAGAAATAAAAGTTCTCGGATGGACCTGAAAATTTATGGAGAATATTTTCTGAATATATAAAAAATACTGGCGAAGAGAATTACCAGAGGGGGGCCACCCAGGCGCCACAAGCCCAGGGGGCGCGCCCACCCCCCAGGGCGCGCCTGGCAGGCTTGTGGGCCCCTGGCAGCTCCGGCAGCCCTAACTCCAATGCTATAAGTACCTATTCATCCAGAAAAAAAATCAGAGAGAAAGAATCATCGCGTTTTATGATACGGAGCCACCGCCACCTCGTGTTCTTCATCGGGAGGGCTGATCGGGAGTCCGTTCGGGGCTCCGGAGAGGGGGATTCGACGCCGTCGTCATCATACACCATCCTCCATCACCAATTTCATGATGCTCACCACTATGTGTGAGTAATTTCTTCGTAGGCTTGCTGGACGGTGATGGGTTGGATGAGATTTGTCATGTAATTGAGTCAATTTTGTTAGGGCTTGATCCCTAGTATCCACTATGTTCTGAGATTGATGCTGCCATGACTTTGCTATGCTTAATGCTTGTCACTAGGGCCCGAGTGCCATGATTTCAGATCTGAACCTTTATGTTTTCATGAATATATATATTTGAGTTCTTGATCCTATCCACTGTCATATGCACTTGTTATTGTTCGGATCCGTAGACCCCATAGTGACAATTGTGTGGGATACTCTCCGGGGATGACTTAATTCGAGGAGTTCATGTATTCACCATGTGTTAATGCTTTCATCCGGTTCTCTATTAAAAGGAGGCCGTAATATCCCTTAGTTTCCTTATGGACCCCGCTGCCACGGGAGGGTAGGATAAAAGATGTCATGCAAGTTCTTACTATAAGCACGTGTGACTATATACAGAATACATGCCTACATTACATTGATGAATTGGAGCTATTGTGTATCACTCTAGGTTGTGACTATTACATGATGAATGTCATCCAACATAATTATCCATCACCGATCCAATGCTTACGCTTTTCGCATATTGATCTTTGCTAAGTTACTTTCATTGCTGCTGCTGTTACAATCACTACAAAACTGCTACTATTACTGTCTCTGTTATTATTGCTACTGTTACTACTGCTATCAAAACTCTCATACTACTGTGCTACTAAACACTTTGCTGCAGATATTTAGTTCTCCAAGTGTGGTTGAATTGACAACTCAACTGCTAATACTCACAAATATTCTTTGGCTCCCCTTGTGTCAAATCAATAAATTTGGGTGAAATACTACCCTCAAAGACTGTTGCAATCCCCTATACTTGTGGGTTATCAAGACCTTTTTCTGGCGCTGTTGCCGGGGAGCATAACTCTATCTGTTGAATCACTTGGGATTTACATCTGTTGATCACTATGAAGAATCTAAAAGACGCTAAGACCAAGATCGTCCCCTTTATGACTAGAGGAGGTAAGGAACTGCCATCACACTCTGCACTTGATTCACCTTCTGTTTTGACAGGCTTGCGACGCCACCACCTGCTATTCATTCTGATATGTCGCAAGTTATTGATGATACTACTGCTACTATAAATGATACTCATGATGATGCTAGTACTATGCTTGATAATACTATGCCACTAGGTGAATTTCTTGATGAACAACTTGCTAAAGCTAAAGAAATTGAGAATGCTGAAATTGATGAAACTCTTGAAAATTATGATTCACCTATTATGCTTAGTCCTCCTACTAGAGTTGAAATGCCTAAGATACCTGATGGTTATGTTTTCGATGGAAAGACTGCTAGGGCGATTCTTGCTTCTAATGATAGAGATGATGTTAGAAAATTGTTTGCTAAGTTAAAAGAAAAATCTATGAGGGAGAGAATGAAATATGATCCTAAGTTTGCTACCTCTCCTATCTTTGTTACTGATAAGGATTATGAATTATCTGTCGATCCTGAGTTAATTACTTTGGTTGAATCTGATCCTTTTCATGGTTATGAATCTGAAACTGTTGTGGCACACCTTACTAAATTGAATGATATAGCCACCCTATTCACTCATGAGGAAAAAATTATTTAGGTTCATCACTAATCCTGAAGGTAGAGAGGGCGTGGCGATGGTGATCACATCAACCTTGGAGACACTTCCAATGCACATCGTCACCTCGTTCTTAGCTAGCCCTCGTTTATTCCGAAGCTCCATGTTTCAAGTTGCAAGCAACTGAACAAGTATCAAATACCCAGGTGCTCCTACGAGTACTAGTAAGGTACACATCAATAACATGTATATCAAATATCTTCGTTGACATTGCCAGTCTTATTATCTGCCAGTTACTTTGGGGAAGTTCCGCTCCCTGTGACATTTCCCTTTGCAATGGGAGCACTAAGTCTCGGGTTTGGTTCAGCCTTGGGTTTCTTCGCGTGAGCGGCAACTGTTTTACCGTTCTTCTTGAAGTTCCCTTTTCTTTCCCTTGCCCTTCTTGAAACTAGTGGTCTTATTAACCATCAACACTTGATGCTCCCTTTTTGATTTCTACATCCGCAGCTTGTAGCATCGCGAATAGCTTAAGGATCTTCTATCCCTTGCATGTTTATAGTTCATCACGAAGATCCAGTAGCTTAGTGATAGTGACTAGAGAACTCTATCAATCACCACTTTATTCGGAAGTCTAACTCCCACTTGATTCAAGTGTTTGAAGTACTCAGACATTCTGAGTACATGCTCACTAACGGAGCTGTTCTCCTCCATCTTGTAGCTATAGAACTTGTCGAAGGTGTCATACCTCTCGACCCGGGTGTGAGCTTTGAAAAACAAATTTTCAGCTCTTGGAACATCTCATATGCTCCGTGTTGCTCAAAAACATATTTGGAGCTCCGGTTCTAAGCCGTAAAGTATGGCGCACTGAACTATCGAGTAGTCATCTTTTCTTGTCTGCCAGACGTTCATAACGTCCTCAGACAAAGCCATAGGGGTTGCTCACCGAGCAGTGCATCAAAGACATAAGCCTTCTGTGCAGCAGTGAGGACAATCCTCAGAATACGGACCCAGTCCGCATAGTTGCTTCCATCAACTTTCAACTTAACTTTCTCTAGGAACATATTAAAAATACAGGGGAGCTACTGCGTGGTCTATCGATCTACAACATAAACTTGCTAAGACACTTTTGACTATGTTCATGATAATTGAAGTTCAATTAATCAAATTACTTAAGAACTCCCACTTAGATTAACATCCCTCAAGTTGTCTAAGTGTAACATGATCCACATCAAACTAATCCACGTCCGATCATCACGTGAGGTGGATTAGTTATCAATGGTGAACATCTTTCATGTTGATCATATCTACTATATGACTCATGTTCGACTTTTTAGTCTCTTGTGTTCCGAGGCCATATCTGTATATGCTAGGCTCGTCAAGTTTAACCCAAGTATTCTGCGTGTGTAAAACTGGCTTACACCCGTTGTATGCGAACGAAAGAATCCATCACACCCGATCATCACGTGGTGCTTAGAAGCGTCGAACCTTCGCAACGGTGCATACTAGGGGAGAACACTTTATCTTGAAATTTAGTGAAGGGATCATCTTATAATGCTACCGTCGTCCTAAGCAAAACAAGATGCATAAAAGTATTAACATCACATGCAATTCAATATATGTGACATGATATGGCCATCAACGTCTTGTGCCTTTGATCTCCATCAGCAAAGCACCGTCATGATCTCCATTGTCACCGGGTTGACACCTTGATCTCCATCGTAGCGTCGTGACACCTTGATCTCCATCGCAGCGTCGTGGTCATCTCGCCGGCTATTGCTACAACTACTACTGCTAACTCATAGCGGTAAAGTAAAGCAATTACATAGCGTTGGCATTGCATACAATAAAGAGACAACCATAAGGCTCCTACTGGTTGCCTGATAACTTTACAAAACATGATCATCTCATACAACAACTTATATCACATCATGTCTTGACCATATCACATCACCAGCATACCCTGCAAAAACAAGTTAGACGTCCTCTACTTTGTTGTTGCAAGTTTTACGTGGCTGCTACGGGTTTGCAAGAACCGTTCTTACCTACGCAAAACCACAACGTGGTGTAGTGATTGCTTTTTAATCTTCTAAAAGAACCCTCTTCATTGAAACCGATTCAACTAAAGTGAGAGAGACAGACACCCGCCAGTCACCTTTATGCAACGAGTGCACGTAGCGGTGAAACCTGTCTCGCGTAAGCGTACGCGTAATGTCGGTCCGGGCCGCTTCATCTCACAATACCGCCGAATCAAGTATCAACTAGTAATGGCAAGCAATATGTATACACCCACGCCCACAACTCACTTGTGTTCTACTCGTGCAAAACACATCTACGCATAGACCTGGCTCGGATGCCACTGTTGGGGAACGGAGCATGAATTTCAAAAAATTTCCTACCCTCACGCAAGATCTATCCATGGAGATGCATCGCTACGAGAGGGGAGAGTGTGTCTACGTACCCTCGTAGACCGTTAGCGGAAGCGTCTCACAACGCGGTTGATGTAGTCGAACAATCCTTCGAGCTCCACCGATCGAGTACCGAACGTACGGCACCTCCGAGTTCTACACACGTGCAGCTCGGTGACGTTCCTCGCCTTCTTGATCCAGCAAGACGTCGAGGTAGTAGATGAGTTCCGTCAGCACGACGGCGTGGCGACGGTGACGGTGAAGTGATTCCGGCAGGGCTTCGCCTAAGCTCTCCGAAAATATGACCGAGGTGGAAAACAGAGATCGGGGCACCGCACACGGCTATGGGACAATTGTGTGTCTCCAAGGGGTGCCCCTCCTCCGTATATAAAGGAGGGAGAGGGGAGGAGGCTGGCCCTAGGGGCTGCGCCAAGAGTGGGGAGTCCTACTAGGACTCCTTAGTCCTAGTAGGATTCCACCTCCCATACGGAGTAGGAAAGGGGGAAGGGAGAGGGAAAGGAAAGAGGGGGCTGCGCCCCCTCCCCTAGTCCAATTCGGTTTGGGCAAGGGGGGGCGCGCGCCTCCTCACGTGGCCTGCCTCTCCTTTTCCCGTATGGCCCAATAAGGCCCATTACTTCTCCCGGTGAATTCCCGTAACTCCCCGGTACTCCGAAAAATACCCGAATCACTCGGAACCTTTCCGACGTCCGAATATAGCCTTCCAATATATGAATCTTTACCTCTCGGACATTCCGAGACTCCTCGTCATGTCCGTGATCTCATCCGGGACTCCGAACAACATTCGGTCACCTATCACATAACTCATATAATACTATATCGTCATTGAACCTTAAGTGTGCGGACCCTACGGGTTCGGGAATGATGTAGACATGACCGAGACAGCTCTCCGGTCAATAACCAACAGCGGGACCTGGATGCTCATATTGATTCCTACACATTCCACGAAGATCTTTATCGGTGAACCTCATATGTCAACATACGTTGTTCCCTTTGTCCGGCGGTATGTTACTTGCCCGAGATTCGATCGTCGGTATCCAATACCTAGTTCAATCTCGTTACCGGCAAGTCTCTTTACTCGTTCCGTAATACATCATCTTGCAACTAACTCTTTAGTCACGGTGCTTGCAAGGCTTCTGTGATGCTGTATTACCGAGAGGGCCCAGAGATACCTCTCCGATAGTCGGAGTGACAAATCCCAATCTCTATCCATGCCAACTCAACAAACACTTTCGGAGATACCTGTAGTGCACCTTTATAATCACCCAGTAACGTTGTGACATTTGATACACCCAAAGTATTCCTACGGTATCCGGGAGTTGCATGATCTCATGGTCAGAGGAACGTGTATTTGACATAGTGAAAGCAATAGCAATAAACTGAACGATCATATGCTATGCTAACGGTTGGGTCAAGTCCATCACATCATTCTCCTAATGATGTGACCCCGTTATCAAATGACAACTCATGTCCATGGTCAGGAAACCTTGACCATCTTTTGATCAACGAGCTAGTTTAGTAGAGGCATACTAGGGACATAGTATTTGTCTATTATCCACACATGTATTTAGTTTCCGGTCAATACAATTCTAGCATGAATAATAAACCATTATCATGAACGGGGAAATATGATAATAATAAACACTTTATTAATTGCCTCTAGGGCATATTTCCAACAGTTGTGTGCGTAGTCCCCAGGATATGATTTATTACTTCTCTGAGAAATATTTTCCTGCTCATAAGAAACAAGCTGTCTTACAGGAAATATTTAACTTTGTGCAAATTGAAGAAGAGAATCTCCATCAAGTTTGGGGGAGGCTTCTCCAATTAATTAATGCTTTGCCTGATCATCCTCTTAAGAAAAACGAAATACATGATATCTTTTATAATGGACTAACCAATGCTTCTAGGGACTACCTAGATAGTTGTGCTAGTTCTGTTTTCAGGGAACGAACTGTTGGACAAGCTGAAGAACTATTGAATAATATGTTGAGAAATGCCGATGATTGGACACTTCCTGAACCACCACCTAAGCCAACTCTGAAGAATAGAGGTATTCTATTCCTCAGTCTAGAAGATATGCAAGAAGCCAAGAAATCTATGAAGGAAAAAGGTATTAAAGCTGAAGATGTTAAGAACCTACCACCTATTGAAGAAATACATGGGCTTGATATCCCGACACAGGTAGTAGAGGTAAATTCTCTCCGTAGATTCAATGAAGATGATATTCCCTATAATAAATCTGCTAGTCAATGCTTGGATGAATTTGATAATTACATTATTAAGCAAGAGAACTTTAATATGTATGTTAGCAATCAATTAAAACAAAATGCCATCATGATAGATCGCTTGAGTGATTTGATGTTTAGAACTGCTAATGATGTTAAATGCTTAAGTAAACATGCTTCTATGGTTCAGACTTAGTTAGAACAAATTGCTAAGTCCCAAAATGATTTGCTTGATGAGATGAATAATAAAATGAATGATCGTGCTGTTAAAGTTGTTACTAGAGGAGGTAGTATGACTCAGGAGCCTCTGTATCCTGAAGGTCATCCTAAAAGAATTGAACAAGATTCTCAAAGAATTAATACTGATGCACCTAGTCCATCTAAGAAGAAAAATAAGAAGAAAAATGATAGGACTATGCATGCTTCTAGCGAACCTGAGATAGAAAAACCTCCTGAGAACGAAAATGATGTTTCTATTTCGGATGCTGAGACACAATCTGGTAATGAACATACACCTAGTGATAATGATAATGATAATGATAATGATAATGATAATGATAATGATAATGATAATGATAATGATAATGATAATGATAATGATAATGATGATGTTCATGTTGATACTCAACCAGATAATGATGTAGAAATAGAACCTGCTGTTGATCTTGATAACCCACCTCCTAAGAATAAATGATCTGATAAAAGAGACTTCGTTGCTAGAAAACATGGAAAAGAAAGAGAACCATGGGTTCTAAAACCCATACCTTTTCCCACTAAACCATCTAAAAATAAAGATGATGAAGACTTTGAGCGCTTTGTTGAAATGCTTAGACCTATCTTTTTGCGCACTCGCTTGATTGATATGTTGAAAATGTCTCCCTATGCTAAATACATGAAAGATATTGTCACTAATAAAAGAAAGATACCTGAAGCTGAAATTTCCACCATGCTTGCAAATTATTCTTTTAAGGGTGGAGTACCTAAGAAGTTAGGAGATCCAGGATACCCACTATACCATGCTCCATTAAAAGAAGTTATGTTAAAACTGCCTTATGTGATTTGGGAGCCGGTGTTAGTGGTATGCATTTATCTTTGTATAGAAGACTTGATTTGAATAAGCTCACACCTACTGAAATATCTTTGCAAATGACTGATAAATCAACTGCTATACCTATTGGAATTTGCAAGGATGTGCCCGTTGTAGTTGCAAATGTTACTATCTTGACAGACTTTGTTATTCTTGATATGCCCGAGGACGACAACATGTCGATTATCCTTGGTAGACCCATTATGAATACTGCAGGGGCTGTTATTGATTGCAACAAAAGCAAGGTTACTTTTCATGTCAATGGTAATGAGCATACGGTTTATTTTCTGAAGAAACAAAGTTCGGTGAATGGTATCAATTGTATTGAAAAAGTTTCGACAATCACTATTGGAGGTTTCAAATTTCCTCTTCCTACTAAAAAAAAGAAATATGAAATTCTTATTGTTGGGGAGATGCATATCCGCATTGAGGTAACTTAGTGTTATACAAAGATTCTTCGGTTTCATGCCATTCGGAAATAGTTTGTTAATAAGACTTGATCAACCTTATTAATGGATTCTTTTTTAGGGGCATGTGGTCGATGAATTTAGTAAGCACAACTTTCTGTACCCACCTTTTGCTCTCTGTAATTTAAGTTTAATAAAGTAGAAATGCCATAATTATCCTGTTTTCTGAATTTTATGTGCAATAAAAAATGGCCCAAAAATTAAAGTTCTCAGAATGCCTTGAAAATTTAGTATGATTTTTTATGCAATATTTAAGAATTTTTGGCACTGAACACACCCAGGGAAGTGCACCTGTGAGCCACAAACTCACAGGGCGCGCCCACCCCCTAGGTACGCGCCCAGCAGGCTTGTGGGTCCCACAGGGACCCACTCACTTATGCCAGCCACCCATTGCCTTCTCCTTCCACCAGAAAAAAATCATCCTTGCTCCCAAGCCCGTGTTCTTGCTCATTTTGCTGTGATTTTCGATCTCCTTGCTCGGAACTCCATTTCAAAAACTGTTTTGTGGGATTACTCCTTGGTATGTGACTCCTCCAATGCTCCAATTAGTTTTTGTTCTAGTGCTTTATACTTTGCAAATTTTTGCTGCTGTGGTGACCATGTTTATGAGCTTGCATGTTGAATTTGTATGGTCCAAAGTATTTTTGATGCATGATATAGCCTCTAGATACTTGTGGGAGTAGTTGCTATCAATTTTGTTGAGTTTCGTTCACTTTTATTTTGAGTCACTAAAAATTTCAGAAAATGTCAGAAAAGGAAAATGCTCAAGTGGAGGTTGAGAGGTTCTTCAAGGCGGAACCCTAAGGAGGCTCCGAAGCCCAAGTACCATCCTCCTCGTGCGACTGAGGTGTGGCCATGCGAATGGCCATGCGACACATTCTTGAGGGATGTGGGAATTTTCGATGATTTCTATTATTTGGCGAACAATGCCGGCATTATCCCGTTCCTTGAAGATAAGTGTGACCAGTATCTTCTCCTCACTAATACATTCATGCAAAGTTTTCACTTTCATTCTAGGAGAGATATACCCATGGTGTCATTTAACTTATATGATATTCCTAAAGAGATGACACTTGAGGATTTTTGCCATGTGTGCAAACTTCCTAATGTGGGCAGCCCAGTAGAGCCACATCCTAGGGATGTCTCGGAGTTCATCTCTGAGGTGACCGTATGGGAGTCGAGAGTAGTTTCTGAGGCTAGGGTTGCTAGTTTACATTTCCCTATTTTGCGCTATTATTCATTATTTGCTGGGAGGTGTTTGACTGGTCGATGGGAGTGTGGAACGCTCAGCTCACCTGACCTTGCTATTTTGTGCCATGCTCTTTATGCTGATCGGACCTTCAGTTTGGGTGCGATGGTCGCCCGACGGTTGCACACCAACCGTTCGAAGGGCGTTATTTATGGCGGTAATTATGCTTCCTGTCTCGCTGAACACTTTGAGATTCCTATCAGGCACGACGAGAGGGAAGAGAGACTTTTACCCATTATGTATCTTGATTACGACAGCATGGTTGGGCACAACTTTATTGATTCTGGAGACGTTCGTTTTAGATATAACTTGGTATTCAGTCAGGGTACTCGGGAGATTATTACTTTGCCTGTGCCTACTTTGTTTGACATTCACAGGGGTCAATATACCATCGTGCCTGAGGATATTTATGCTTATTGGGGCTTGGCACAACCCCAAGCACCAGAGATAGCACCTGAGCCAAAGCCGTATCAGGAGCCTGTTTACCAGTGGGACCCTCAGCAGCCACTGTGGGATCCTCAGCAGCCCTAGTATTATCCTGGAGGGGCAGACTTTGACCCGTGGCCGTGGACCAACTTAGGCCAAAAGCCTAAGCTTGAGGGAGTACATATTTCTCACCGACATTACATTCATGTATCACACATTCATTCCAGTTGTCGGTGTTCATCCTTTTTCATTGTATATCCATGTTAGTTTTATTTTCGCTTTCTTCTTGTGTGTTTGAAAAACTTTCAAAAATCCAAAAAAATTAGTTGTAGTTTATTTCTTGTTTAGTTAATTTGTAGTATTAAAAGAAAACCTAAAAAGATTTCTCGTTTCTTCTTTTGCTTGTTGGGAGTTCTCCCGTGTAAATAGTTTTTCTCGTTTTTCGTTTTCCTTCGTTAATTTGCTTTCTTTAGAAAAACTAAAAACTCCAAAAATATTTTAGTGTGTTTCTCTGAATTTCTCTTCTTTTCGTTGAGTCGTAGTAAGGAGAAGACCACAATGAAAACATTGAGTGGCTCTCATATGCTTTATTTTTGAACTAACAAAGAGCCACCATTACCTTGTCTTCTCCTTTGAATAAATGTTTGCAGATTCCAGCTTAGTCCACGACACTCTTGCACTATTATTATTTTCATATCATTCGGTCATGCAAGTGAAAGGCAATAATGACGATATTTGATGAAATGATTGCGGTGAAGAAAAGCTGCTATGAACTCTTCTTGTTTTTGTCTTTGTAAATATGTTTTGCTCAGTATTCATGATTCAGCATTATTATGAGTAAACATGTTTGTGATGGCAATTAGAGATTATAGTTGCTCATGCCATGCTTAAACAGCTAGGAGTGGATAATGATTTATCTTGAGTGTCAACATGCATTAAAATGATTGTGATGTAGTATGTTAGCATGGTATCCTCCTCTGAGTAATTTGAGTGACTTGACATGGCACATGTTCACACATGTAGTTGAATCAAAACCAACATAGCCTCCATGATATTTATGTTCAGGGTGTTGATATCCTACTCATGCTCGAGTTCAATGTTAATTTTTCGCAATGCATGTCTATGACCGTTTTCGCTCTCTAGCTGGTCTCTTCTCAATCTATTTGCTAGCCTTCGCCTGTACTAAGCGGGAATTCTGCTTGTGCATCCAAATCCTTAAACCAAAGTTTTTCTAGATGAGTCCACTATATCTACCTATATGCGGTATTACCCTACCGTTCCAAGTAAATTTGCATGTGCCACCTCTAAACATTCAAATGAACATCTGTTTTGTGTGCCCGTGCCGCTCATGGAGCAACATGGGGCATTCGTTATCTTCCATGCTAAGCAGGTTATTCTTAGATGAGTGTTTATTCACTTGTCATTGCATGAGAGAGGCTGGTATCTAGGATGCCCAGTCCTGTGATCAAAATCGAATTATATAATGCAACAAACTCCCCCGGAAAGTTGTTGGTATGGAGGGCACCCGTGAATTCGGCTAGCCATGGCTTGTGTTGGTATGGTGGAGGGGGAGAAAAATTTACCTTTCCACTTGGGAACCGCCTATAATGTGTTTAGCATGGAAGATATTGAAAATTCTTGGTCGTAACGTTGACAGGAAAAGCATACCCCTCAAAATTGTTTTAATCTCTAATTTAAGCTTCGAGCTCTGGCACCGCTGCAAATCCATGCTCCCCTCTGCGAAGGGCCTATCCATTTACTTTTATGTTATTTTACTTTTATTATTGAGTCATCACCCTCTCATTCGAGCACCAGTTGGAGAGCACTATTATCATTTTTATGCATTGAGTATAGTTAATGTTGGGTGTGACCATGACTGGATATCCTCTACCCTGAATTACAATGTTTAGTCGCTGGTTGAACCTCAGAGGTGCTCCCGCATTTATGTTTTGTGGTCTCAGAAAGGGCTAGCGAGATACCATATTATCATATTATATCATGATTGTTTTGACAAAGTGTTGGCAACCGAGATATCTTATTATTGCTCCCTAGTTGGTTATGTTATTGCTATGAGTAAATGTGAGACCTAAGTGTTATCATTCATGTGGTTATTTCATAATCTTTGCTGAAAACTTGGATGCTAGTTAAGTATATATACAGACAACAAGAACAAAAGAGTTTGTAAAGTTTTTCTTTGTCACTTTCAGTTTGTCAACTGAATTGCTTGAGGACAAGCAATGAGTTAAGCTTGGGGGAGTTGATACGTCCCAAACGTATCTACTTTTCCAAACACTTTTGCTCTAGTTTTGGACTCTAATTTGCATGATTTGAATGGAACTAACCCGGACTGACGCTGTTTTCAGCAGAATTGCCATGGTGTTATTTTTGTGCAGAAATGAAAGTTCTCGGATGGACCTGAATATTTATGGAGAATATTTTCAGAATATATAAAAAATACTGGCAAAGAGAATTACCAGACGCGCCCACCCCCCAGGGCACGCCTGACAGGCTTGTGGGCCCCTGGCAGCTCCGGCAACCCTATAACACCAACGCTATAAGTACCTATTCGTCCAGAAAAAATCAGAGAGAAAGAATCATCACGTTTTATGATACGGAGCCGCCGTCACCTCCTGTTCTTCATCGGGAGGGCTGATCTGGAGTCCGTTTGGGGCTCTGGAGAGGGGGATTCGACGCCGTCATCAGAGTTCAATAAGCGTGCGGAGGAAACGCAGATATGGTATGCGGAATTCCTCCAGGATCTTCAAGAACAGCATACCCAGCTCGCCAAGGCCAAGGAGCAGTTTGTCTTGGAGAAGGCTGAGGCCGACAAGGCACACAAGGAAACTGCGCAAAGGATAGCAGCAACCGAAGCAGGGCTGAATGAGCACAAGGTTGGCCTTGACGCTTATGAAGAAGAGCTTGCCGCTCATGAAGCAGAGCTTGCCGCTATGCTTCTCGGCAAAGATAATGAGATCCAAGCCCTTATTTCACAGCAGACCCAGGAGTTGGAGCGCAAGCACAAAGAGGCCATCAAGGCTCAAGCTACAGAGCATGCCAGCAAGATCAAGGAGGCTGTCGATGCTGCCGAAGCCGCAGAGGCCGCCAAGATCGAGCTAGAAGGCAAAGTGCGAGCGCTCGAAGCAGATATCACTACCAATGGCAGGGATATCTGGGCGGTCAAAGCAGATGCAGAGAAGGCAACTCACAACTTGGCGGAGCTGCAAACTTCAGTGCCCGCCAAGAGCCAAGAACTCACCAAGGCCAACGATACTATCGAAGATCACAAGATGAAGCTGACCGCCTTGGAGAAGTCCCTTGATGAGGACAAAAAGCATGAGAAGATCTTGACGAAGGACCTCCAAGACGAGAAGGCCTTGGTCGCGAGCACTGCCAACACTTTCAATGAGCTCAAGAGTGCCTACAAGCTTTGGACTGACCGTCTTGTGGTTACCGCAGAGAACCTTTCTGCACAGCTGTCTGCCATGGGCTTGCCGGAGTACCACTACTCCATCGCCAAAGGGGACACTGCCAGCGCCATGCTCTCTCTCTTCTTTGAAAGCTTGATCGAGGCACTGGAGAAGCATCACGGGGCTCGAGCTGCATACCTTGCCAGCGAATCCCGCAAGCTTTGCCGGGATGTCGTCTTCAAGGTGCTCGTCAAGGTGGCATACCGGAACCCAGGCATTGATCTCACCAAAGTCTTCGTCAGCCTACCGAGGGGAGCCGACACCAGGATTGCCGAAGAGCTCGTCGCACCCATCGCCGATAGGGTTGGCCAGATCCCCAGGACAGAGGGTGGAATTACCCACTAATCTTGTAACCACATCTTGCCGCGTGTACGGTCATGTAAAAGACAGATTCATCTTAAGTTAGATCCGCACTATGGCACTGATGCAATATAACTTGTGTTTTGAATGGATGTATGCATGCTATTCCTCTTGTTTTATTCTATCTTTGAATGATTTTGTACCCTGCGCTTGCCGGAATCTTGCCGGTGCGCGCACTCTTGCCACGAGCGCTTGAGGAACAGGTCCTTAGCAGCTTGCCGGAAGTGCCGCTGCCGGCAAGGTTACACTTGATGATCTCAACGCGGCCACTTATGTTGTTGAGCGGACTCGAAACAAAGTAAGGGCGTAGTTGATTACGACAAGGTTCCTTAGCGTGCACGTTTCTCATACAAAGGCCAAAATGGTTCAAGGAGAAATTACAACTACAACAAAGAATTTATTTCAAAGTTTTTCAACTTAGCTTTTTCTTTGTTGTACTTCTTGTCATAGAACGATAGCTTGAACGTCACTTGCTATCCATACCGTCACTCCCCCTGGGAAACTTGCACGCGAGGAACCCTTCTGTCCTTTGAGAAAAAGAAAGAAGAGAAAAGAGGAGGCTGGAACCTTGACGGTTCGTTAATCATCCTGTGCAAGGTAAAATGTAACACAAGGCTGCCTGCAACACATAAATAAATATGTACTTTGACAAAGAGTTGTGAAACACTTAACTTTTATTCATTGTGCACGGGATCTGCGCCCGGCTCTATATGAAGGTTTACATGCCTTGCCGGCAAACTTGTACAAAAGCGGTTGCCGGGCATCCGGCAACCGCGCCTTACGGGTAAAACATGCGAAGATGCTCAATATTCCATGAGTTGAGCACCGGAGTGCCATCTTCGGTCTCTAGGTGGACTGCGCCAGGCCTAGTGACTCATACTACCTGGTAAGGGCCCTCCCACTTCGGCATCAACTTGTTTTGACCCTTCATGGACTAAATCCAACAAAGAACAAGGTCGCCTTCCTCAAGGTTCCTGGCATTGACTTTGCGGCTATGGTAGTGGCGCAAAGCTTGCTGGTACCGTGCAGCACAGACAACAGCCTAGAAATGATATTCCTCAAGGAGCGTGGCATCATCTTGCCGCAGCTCATCTTGATCCTCCTCATCGAAGGCCAAGACTCGAGGTGACCCGTATCTGAGTTCCGTGGGGAGCACCACTTCTGCACCATAAACAAGGGAGAAGGGTGTCTGGCCAGTGGCTCGTTTGGTGTCGTTCTGATTGACCAAAGAACCACCGGTAACTCTTCCACCCAGCGCCTTCCACACTTGTGCAGCCTGTCAAAAGTTCTGGTCTTGAGACCACGCAGCACTTCTGCATTTTCCCTCTCTACTTGTCCATTGCTCCTTGGGTGAGCAACAGATGCGTAGCAGATCTTGTTTCCAAGTTCTTGGCAATATGCTGTAATGGCGCGGCTCGTGAATTGGGTGCCGTTGTCGGTGATGATCCTGTTGGGTACACCAAAATGAGCAACCAGTCCATTGAGAAACTTGATGGCTGACTGTGCCGTCACCTTCCTCACTGGCTCTACCTCAGGCCACTTTGTAAACTTGTTGATTGCAATGTACAAGAATTCAAAGCCCCCGATAGCACTGGGGAAGGGGCCGACGATGTCGAGCCCCCAGACCGAGAAAGGCCAGGAGAGAGGGATGGTTTGGAGGGCTTGAGCTGGCTGGTGGATGTTCTTGGAGTGGAACTGGCATGCTTCGCACCTAATGACCACCGCCAAGGTGTCTTGAAGGGCTGTCGGCCAGTTGATTCCTTGACGGATCGCCTTGCCGACAAGCGCATGCGACCCAATATGAGAGCCACACATCCCTTCATGCATCTCTTCCAACATCCTCTGTCCATCTTCCTGGGAGATGCACTTCAATTTCACCCCATTTGGTCTTTTCCTGTGCAAAATGTTGTCAACAATTTTGTACATCCTTGATTGACGGGCTACTCTTTCTGCGTCTTCTTGCTCATCGGGAAGATTTCCTGTTTGAAGGTACTAGACAATTGGCTGTGCCCATGCCGGAGCTTGTGACTCGGCCAGAAGGACTAAAGGTACTTCTTCCTCTGCGGGAGCGCTTGCTTTAATGGCAAGAATCTGGCTTGCCGAAAGCTGCGGCTCACTGGCCAAAGGGATCTTGTTGGTGGTATCCACTTTCTTGGCGGCTGCCGACAGCTCTGCCGGAAAGTAACCACCAACGTCTTGCTTTCTTTTCTTCGTCAGCCTTGATGGTGTAACAGATGGCTGAGTTAGATGGAGCACAAAAGTTCCTGGTTCCATAGGGGTCTTTTGGGCGGCAAGCTTTGACAGGTCATCGGCAATCCAATTCTGGGCACGAGGAACGTGCTCTGCTTGCAGAACGTCAAAGTGCTCTTCCAACTTCCTCACTTCATCAATGTAGGCCTCCATCAAATGGCTCTGGTAATCCTTGTTGAACTGCCTCACCACAAGCTGCGAGTCGCCTCTGATAATCAACTTTCGAATACCAAGGTCGATTGCAATGTGCAGGCCGGCAAGCAATCCCTCGTACTCAGCAGTGTTGTTGGTGGCCTGCTCCCTGGGAAAGTGCATCTGAAGCACATACTTGAGGTGCTCCTCGATGGGTGCTATAAGCAGCACGCCGGCACCGGCGCCTTTCAGCGTGAAAGCACCGTCAAAGTACATGATCCAATTGTCAATAATTTCCTTGCCGGGGAGAGAGGTCTCTGGAATTTCTTCGTCTGGCGTTGGGGTCCATTCTGCAATGAATTCTGCCAAGGCTCTGCTCTGACTTGTTGAGGTACTCTCAAACTTCAAATCAAAGCTTGACAGCTCCAATGCCCACTCTACAATCCTGCCAGTTGCTTCTGGATTTCTCAGAATTTGTTGCAAAGGAAAGCGAGTGACGATGGTGACTGGGTGTGCTTGAAAATAGTGGGGCAGCTTCCTTGAGCCCATAAGAAGGCCAAAAATCAACTTATGCACCCCAAAATACCTTGACCTAGCCCCTTGTAGGAGGCAGCTGACAAAGTAAACTGGGCGCTGCGCCATCTTCTTCTTCTGCACGACTGGTTGATCTGGCTCACTTGCTTGCAAAATCTCTGGCTTATCGGCACCTGACCTTGCCGGAGAAGATTCTGGCTCATCGGGTTGTGGCTCTGCGGCTGCTACCTCCTCTTCGTCTGCCTCTCTTTCAGCCACAAGTGCAGCACTAACCACTTGATTCGTTGCGGCTAAGTATAGTAGCAGCGTCTCTTGCGGCCTAGGCGCAACTAGGACTGGCGGAGAGGACAGGTACTCCTTCAAATCTTGGGTTCGACCTCCGCTTCCGGAGTCCAGTTCACTGGACCTGCCTTTTTCAATATCTTGAAAAAGGGAAGGCGCGCTCTGCCGATTTGGAGATGAACCGGCTGAGGGCGGCAACGCAGCCGGCAAGACGCCTGACGTCCTTGACGCGTCTTGGTGCTTCAATCTACTCAATTGCCTTGATCTTGTCGGGGTTGGCTTCAATCCCTCTCTGAGATACAAATTACCGAAGAAGCTTGCCAGACAGAACACCGAACACACACTTCTCGAGGTTGAGCTTCAAGTTGAGTTTGTGCAAGTTTGCAAATGTTTCTTCCAAATCTTGGATCAGTGTTAACTTATCTCTGGTTTTGACCACAATGTCATCCATGTAGGGTTCCACATTTCTGTGCAGCTGTGGCTCAAAACCAATCTGAACTGCTCTGGCAAATGTCACCCCGGCACTCTTCAATCCGAAAGGCATACGTAAAAAGCAGTACGTGCCACATGGAGTGATGAATGCGGTTTTCTTCTCATCTTCGTTGGCCATAAAGGTCTGATGATAACCAGAATAGGCATCAAGAAAAGTGAGTAACTCACAGCCGGCAGTGGAGTCCACAATCTGGTCGATGCGCAGCAAAGGGAAAGGGTCCTTTGGACAGGCTTTATTTATATCAGTGAAGTCTATACAAAGCCTCCACTTCGCCGTTCGCCTGCTGCTTCTAGCTTCTTGATTTCTTTGGCAATAAACTCTTGCCGCTCCAAGGCTTGCTTCCTGACCTTCTGCTTGACGGGTCTCGCTTGAGGGCAGATAGCAAGGTGGTGCTCAATTACCTCCCTAGTAACACTGGGGATGTCTGATGCTTGTCAAGCAAACACATCGACATTCGCCCATAGGAAGGCAGCGAGCTCGCTTTCCTATTTGTCATTGAGAGTGGCACTTACGGAGAAAGTGCCACTCGTCCCATCTTCCCTTGCGGAAACTTGCTTGGTCGCTGGCGCAGAGGCCTTGGCTTTCTTGCTCTTGCCGGTAGAGCTCTCTGGTATGTCCTCAACAGGCATGCTGCACTCTAAAGTGTGCTTCCCGGAGTCCGTATCAGAGGTCTTGCCGGACTTCTTCTTCTTCTTTCCTCCCCCGGGAGCTTTGCCAGCAGGAGCAGGTGCCTTGATAGCAGGTGCTGCCACTGCCTCCCGGTAGAGCTTATCGGCGCAGATGATTGCGTCCTTTTGGTTGGACTTGATGGTGAGGATGCCCATCGGCCCTGGCATCTTGATGACATTGTAGGCAAAGTGCGACGCAGCCATGAACTTGGCCAGCACCGGGATTCCATTGTATGGTAGCCGCATCTTGACGACGTCAAAGACAATCTTCTCCATCCTGTAGTTGAGTTTGCTGCCAAATGTGACCGGCAGTGTGATCTGGCCCTTCGGCTTGTTCCTTCCCGGACTGATCCCTTGGAAACTGCATGTCTCCTTGAGATCCTTGTCGGGGATCTGCAGCCTCTTGATCATGCCCGGAGAGATCAAGTTCAAGCCGGCCCCACCATCAACCAACATCTTTGTCACCTTGAGGTTGCGGATTGTTGGAGAAACCAATAATGGCAAACACCTGACCGCAGTGGTGCGATCAGGGTGATCCTCGGCGTCAAAGACGATGGGCGTGTGTGACCACTTGACTGGCTTCTGCGCTCCCATCATGGGCTCTGTGGCATTCACCTCGCGGACCCATTGCTTCAGTTGCCGGTGCGAGGAGTGCAAAGATGCGCCTCCGTCAACACACATGGCCTCCACTGTGTTCTGGAACTCATTCTCGGACCCATCTTCATCCTCATCACCCTCATCTTCTTTCTGGCCCTGGGAAGCCTTCTCTTTCGGCTGCTTGGCCTTGCCGCGGCTGCCTCTGCGGCCACCACGATTTTGCTTGCCAGACCCTCCGGCACCATCCTGGCCCTTCTCCTTGTCGCGCTTCTCATACTCTTTCTTCTGCTTCTCGGCAAGCTACTCCACTTGCTGGCACTCCTGGAGATCGTGGCCCTTGGTACGGTGGATCTTGCAATACTGCCCACCGGTCTTGCTGCCCTTGTCGCCTGTCGCAGTCTCCCGGCAGTCAGCTCATCCGGCAACCTCCTTGCCAGGGCTTTCTGCCTTGGACTTCTTGGCGGCATTGGCATCACCGGGGATTTCTACTACCATCATTGACTTGCCTTTGCGCTTCCTGTTGCGCTTCCGGCCCTTCTTTTGTGGGGTTGATGCGTCATCTGCGTCGTCGTCCTCGGAATCGACTTCGGCGCCAGCATCTTCCCCAGGGAGTCACCTCCCTTCCTCAGCACGTGCCCACTTGTCCGCCAAAGCGTACAGCTCGTTGATGGTTCTGAACTTCTCAATATTCATCTCGGACCGCATTCTACGGTTGCGCACATTCGTGTGAATGCGGCACACACAGCTGAGGGATGAACATCGGGGATGTTGTGGTGCACACGACTGAACCTCTGTATATACTTGCGGAGGGGCTCGCCGTCTCTTTGGGGGACCACATGCAGATCGCTAGCTTGACCAGGGAGCTTGTGTCCACCCTGGTAAGCACCAACGAAGAATGGCACAGATCCGACCAAGAAGAAATGGAGCCCTTCGGCAAGTTCATCAACCACGATCTGACGTTGGGCCTGAGCGCCAACGGAAAGTAGTTGGCCAATATCTTGTCGTCGCGCCCTCCGGCAGCCTGCACCGCAATGGTGTAGATGCCAAGGAACTCCGACGGACTAAGCATGCCGTCATATCTGTCAGGCAGCTCTGGCTTGAAGGGATGGGTGGATGGCCAGCAAACTTGCCACAGCTCACGAGTAAACGCTGGGCAGCCTACCTCGTAAGGTAAACACCCACGGTACCCTGGCACAGGCACGTATACTGCCGGCCTGGCACGGTCGTCTAAAAGACGGCGTGCCTCCCGGCGCCGCTCAATCTTCGTACGGGCGTCTTCATCGCGCCGTGCGTGGAGCACTTGGTGCTAGTCTTGGCGGCCCCGCGGATCTGACGATGCCATGGACATAACGTCCTGGTCATCCGATCGGCGAGATTGCCGCCGCTGTGGTTGTTGACGTGGAGGCGACTGCACCGTTGGCGCACCGTCTCCGGCACGGCAGCCAGATGGTCCTGCCGGCATAGTGGGTGGTCGTCTGGAGGGGCCCACATCGTGTGTTTTGCTGAGATCGGCAAAACTAATGAGACTCTGGATGGTGGCCCTCCATTCTTCCATCTTGTCTGGAGCTGGCGGGAAGTTCAAAAGCATTTGAACTCATGCCATGGCTTCTGCCGCCGTGGTTGGCATGGAGGGGAACACGGAATGGGACGGTGTTTGACTCCTGGCAGGGCCAGGAGGAAGCTCGTCGTGTACCTACTGCCGCAGCACATGCTCACCAACGGGTTGGCGTGGTGGTGGTTGATGTCTACTACGCAATTTTTATTCTTGTAGACGTTGTTGGGCCTCCAAGTGCAGAGTTTTGTAGGACAGTAGCAAATTTCCCTCAAGTGAATGACCTAAGGTTTATCAATCAGTGGGAGGTGTAGGATGAAGATGGTATCTCTCAAACAACCTTGCAATCAAATACAAGATATCTCTTGTGTCCTCAACACACCCAATACAATGGTAAATTGTATAGGTGCACTAGTTCGGCGAAGAGATGGTGATACAAGTGTAGTATGGATAGTAGATACAGTTTTTTGTAATCTGAAAATACAAAAACAGCAAGGTAGCAAGTGATAAAATGGAGCACAAACGGTATTGCAATGCTTGAAAACAAGGCCTAGGGTTCATACTTTCACAAGTGCAATCTCTCAACAGTGCTAACATAATTGAATCATATAACAATCCCTCAACGTGCGACAAAGAATCACTCCAAAGTTCCTATTAGCAGAGAACATAAGATGAAATTGTTGTAGGGTACGAAACCACCTCAAAGTTATACTTTCCGATCAATCTATCGAGCCATCCCTATAAGCGTCATAAACAGCCCTAGAGTTCGTACTAAAATAACACCATATGATACGCATCAAACAACTCTAATGTCACCTAGATACTCCAATGTCACCACAAGTATCCGTGAGTTGATTATTAGATATGCATCAAAACAACTTCAGATTCATAATATTCAATCCACACAAAGAACTTGAAAGAGTACCCCAAAGTTTCTATCAGAGAAAAGGAGATGAAAACGTGTACCAACCCATATGCCTAGATTACCCCAAGGTCACGGGAATCCACAAGTTGATTACCAAAACATACATCAAGTGACTCAATAGAATACCCCATTGTCACCACGGGTATCCACATGCAAGACACACATTAAGTGTTCTCAAATCCAAAGTATTCAATCTGATAATAACGAAACCTCAAAGGGAAAAACTCAATTCATCACAAGAAGATAGAGAGGGAAGAAACACCATATGATCCAATTATATTAACAAAGCTCGCGGTACATCAAGATCGTGCCAAATCAAGAACACGAGAGAGAGAGATCAAACACATAGCTACTGGTACATACCCTCAGCCCCGAGGGTGAACTACTCCCTCCTCGTCATGGAGACCGCCGGGATGATGAAGATGGCCTCTGGTGATGATTCCCCCCTACGGCAGAGTGCCGGAACAGGGCTCCGGATGAGATCGCTTCGGTATAGAGGCTTGCGGTGGCGGCGTGGGAGTTTTAGGTTTCTTTTCGGGGTTTTCTATATTTATAGGATTTTTCAGCGTTGGATTCACGCCAGGGGACCCACGAGGGAGCGACAAGCCTGCCCTGCGTGCCCTAGGTGGGAGGGCGCACCCGCAGGCTTGTCGCGTCCTCGTGGTTCTTCTGGTCCTTCCACGAAGCTTCGGCGGTCTCTTTTGGTCCATAAAAAATCACCGTAAATTTTGGGCCCATTCCGAGAACTTTTATTTTTGCACAAAAAACCACGGTAGTTCTGTTGAAAACAGCGTCAGTCTGGGTTAGTTCTAATCAAATCATACTAAAACCATATAAAATTGTTGTAAACATGGCATGAATACTTCATAAATTATAGATACGTTGGAGACATATCAGCATCCCCAAGCTTAATTCCTGCTCGTCCTTGAGTAGGTAAATGATAAAAGGAAATAATTTATGAAGTATGAATGCTAGCATAGTGTATAAGTTTGATCAATAATAATTTAAATCACTTTTCCTAGCATCATAACAGCAACTCATTCTCATAAAACTCATCATGATCAAGTAGCAATCAATTCACATGTTATGGTTTAAACAATATATTCTCTTGAAACTTAACAAGCTATGTTCCTAGTCACCAAACAATTTCAATGCATCTCATTTTCAACAAAGTCTAAGTAAGAGCTCCACATACTCAATTATCATATAGTCTTCTATGATTGCTAATACTCAAAGCATATTTTTAGAACAAATAGCATCCATCGAACACAGAGAAAGATCGGGGCTTGATGTTTCGCCTCCGAACTCATTTATCATAGAGATAATCATCAACAATAATAAATCATGATGAAATATATTTGAATGGCTATATGTGCCTGGATCTTTCGCCACCACATGATGCTTGTCAACTAGAGAATAGGGTGGAATAAGAAGTTGACTCAACAAAAATAAATAACATGAAAGTTAATAGCATAAAAGTAAATGGAATGTCCCTTCGCTGAGGGAAGCAGGGATTTGCAGAGGTATCAGAGCTCATAGCTTAAAACAAAGATGAATACATTTTGAGTAGCGTACCTTTCCTGTCAACGTCACGACTAAGGTATTCAATATCTCCCATGGTAAACACATTATGGCCGGTTCCCATGCAGAAATGAAAAGTTTAACTCCCCCTCAACCATTCAAACACAAGCCATGGCTAGCCGAATTCACGGGTGCCCTCCAAACTTTCAACTTTCTAGGGGGAGCTTTTGTTTTATTATATATGTTTTTGTTTTGCGGGACTGGGCATCCCAATTACCGGCCTCTCTCGTGCAATGACAAGTGAATCAACACCCACCATTAGAATAACCCGCTTAGCATGGAAGATACTGACCGCCCCGTCGCTCCATGAGCGGTACGGGCACACAAAACAGATGATTATTTGAAGGTTTTAGAGATGGCACATGCAAATTTAGTTGGAACGGCAGGGTAATACCGTATATAGGTAGATATGGTGGACACTCATGGAAGAAACTTGGCTCAAGGATTTTTGATGCACAAGCAGTATTCCCGCTTAGTACAGAAATTTTGGCTAGCAAAAGATTCTAAACAAGCACCACACGTTGGAGGATCCATAACAATATAACTTCTATGCAAATATACCCAAACATAACTCATTACGTTGTCTTCCTTGTCCAACTTCAACTAATTTGCTCAAGTTTGAAAATAATTAATGGGTATTCACAATCATAAAAGATGTCCAAGATAATATATTTGTATGTGAAAGTTCTCTTCCATATACTATCTTTCATGAATTGCTTGTATGACTAAGATTGTGATTCTCAAACTTCAGTAGATTTTATTTTATAAATGCAATGTGAAATTACTACTAAGCATATGAAACACGGATAATTTCAGATTTATGATATTCCATTCATTCAACAATTTACTCAAAGGATATAAGTGAAGCACAAGAATGAATGACAAACTACTCCAAAAGATACAAGTGAAGATCAATGAGTAGTCAAACAGTTAGGTAGCTATGTGAAGACTCTCTCCAAATAAATATTTCAGATCTTGATAATTTTATTCAAACAGCAAACAAAACGAAAATAAAAGGACACTCCAATAATAGCAAATATCATGTGAACAAGTAAAAACTTAGGCTAACCGATAGGTGTTGATAAAGAAAGGTGGGATGCCTAGCGGGGAATCCCCAAGCTTAGTTGCTTGAGACTTCTTGGAATGTTATCTTGGGGTGCCTTGGGAATCCCCAAGCTTGAGCTCTTGTGTCTCCTTAATTCCCCTCATATCATGCCTTCTCCTAAATCTTAAAAACTTCATCCACACAGAACTCAACAAGAACTCGTGAGATAAGTTAGTATAAATCAACTCAAAACCTTAACATTCTCTACTGTAACAAATTACTAAAATTATAATTAAACATTGCATACTAAATGCCTCTGCATATTTAATAGTCCTATTCACAAATAGAAACATTAGATAGGCAAACATATGCAAACAATGTAACTATAACAACAATCTGCCAAAACAGAGCAGTCTGTAAAGGGGGAATAAAAATTCATACTTCCCTAACTCCAAAAATTCTGAAAAATTACCACATGAGAGAAAGCTCATGTATGATTACTGTGTAAAAATTTCAGATTTTTATCATGTTCTCACAATTCACATAAATTCAGGACATAACAAAAAACTTTCTGTTTTCAAACAGCAACTCATACATTTGCAAATTGAGCATGGTAAAGGCTATACTTGACACTTTTATTGAGATAAAAGATACAAAACATGATTATTGATAATAGCAAGCAAATTTTCACAAAAGAAAATGACGCTCCAAATAAAACACATATCATGTGACGAATAAAAATATAGCTCCAAGTGAGGTATACCGATAGATTGAAGACGACGCTTGAGTCTTCCTTGAATATTACCTTGAGGTTCCTTGGGCATCCCCAAGCTTAGGGTATTACCACTCCTTATTCTCCTCATATTGATATCTCACCCAAAACATGAAAACTTCAATCACACAAAACTTAACGGAACTTCGTGAGATGGGTTAGCATGATAAAGAGAAAATCATTAACTTTGGTACTGTCAAGACAAGATTCATAATTTTTCTCACATAATTCCTACTTTAATTTATCATTTCCACAATTTATATCACTCAATATAAGCTATGGAAATGCTAAAACAAGCAAACTATGCAAACAAAGCAGATTCTGTCAAAAACAGAACAGTCTATAAATATGTGAATTAAAGTCATACTTCTGCAACTCCAAAAATTCTGAAAAATTAGTAAAACGTAGAAAATTTGTATATAAATCATGTGTAAAAATTTCAGAAGGTTTTGATGCTCCAGTAAATTATAGGAATTTCTGCACTAGACGCAAAAGTTTCTGTTTTTGCACAGAATCAAGTCAACTATCATCCACACTATCCCAAAGGCTTTACTTGGCACATTATTGAAAGAAAACATATAAAACATGATTACTACAGTAGCTTAATCATGTGAACACACAAAAACAGTAGGTATAAATGTTGGGTTGTCTCCCAACAAGCGCTTTTCTTTAATGCCTTTTAGTTAGGCATGATGATTTCAATGATGCTCACATAAAAGTAAAGAATTGAAAAATAACAGGAGCATCATGAAGCATATGACTAGCACATTTAAGCCTAACCCACTTCCTATGCATAGGGATTTTGTGTGCAAACAATTTATGGGAGCAAGAACCAACTAGCATAGGAAGGCAAAACAAGCATGACTTCAAAACTTTCAACACATAGAGAGGAAACTTGATATTATTGCAACACCTACAAGCATATGATCCCCTCTCATAATAATTTTAAGTAGCATCATGAATGAATTCAACAATATAACTTTCACATAAATCATTCTTTTCATGATCCACAAGCATAGAATTTTTATTACTATCCACATAAGCAAATTTATTCTCATCAATAGTAGTGGGAGCAAACTCAACACAATTACTATCATGAGATACTTGATTGACATAATCAAATTGAACATTAAAATCATGATGAGAAGTTTCATGGTTATCATTACTCTTTATAGCATACAAGTCATCACCATAATCATCATAGATAGCAACTTTGTTGTCATAATCAATTGAAACCTCTTCCAAAATAGTGGAATCATCATTAAATAAAGTCATAACCTCTCCAAATCCACTTTCATCAATATAATCATCATAAATAGGAGGCATGTTATCATCGTAATAAATTTTCACATCAAAACTTGGGGGACAAAAAATATCATCTTCATCAAACATAGCATCCCCAAGCTTATGGCTTTGCATATCATTAGCATCATGGATATTTAAAGAATTCATACTAATATCATTGCAATCATGCTCATCATTCAAGGAATTCACATTAAACATTTTATTAAGTTCTTCCTCTAGCAATTGAGCACAATTATCAAAATCCATATTTTCAAGAAAGACATCATAAAGGTGAAGCATTTGATGCAACTTCAATTCCATTTTTTTGTAGTTTTCTTTTATAAACCAAACTAGTGATAAAACAAGAATCTAAAAGAATCAATTGCAAGATCTAAATATATACCTTCAAGCACTCACCTCCCCGGCAACGGCGCCAGAAAAGAGCTTGATGTCTACTACGCAACTTTTATTCTTGTAGACGTTGTTGGGCCTCCAAGTGCAGAGTTTTGTAGGACAGTAGCAAATTTCCCTCAAGTGGATGACCTAAGGTTTATCAATCCGTGGGAGGCGTAGGATGAAGATGTTCTCTCTCAAACAACCCTGCAATCAAATACAAGAAATCTCTTGTGTCCCCAACACACCCAATACAATGGTAAATTGTATAGGTGCACTAGTTCGGCGAAGAGATGGTGATACAAGTGTAGTATGGATAGTAGATATAGGTTTTTGTAATCTGAAAATATAAAAACAGCAAGGTAGCAAGTGATAAAACGGAGCACAAACGGTATTGCAATGCTTGAAAACAAGGCCTAGGGTTCATACTTTCACTAGTGCAATCTCTCAATAGTGCTAACATAATTGAATCATATAACAACCCCTCAAAGTGCGACAAAGAATCACTCCAAAGTTCCTATTAGCGGAACATAAGATGAAATTGTTGTAGGGTACGAAACCACCTCAAAGTTATCCTTTCCAATCAATCTATTGAGCCATCCCTATAAGCATCATAAACAGCCCTAGAGTTCATACTAAAATAACACCATATGATACGCATCAACCAACTCTAATGTCACCTAGATACTCCAATGTCACCACAAGTATCCGTGAGTTGATTATTAGATATGCATCAAAACAACTTCAGATTCATAATATTCAATCCACACAAAGAACTTCAAAGAGTACCCCAAAGTTTCTATCGGAGAAAAGGAGATGAAAACGTGTACCAACCCATATGCCTAGATTACCCCAAGGTCACGGGAATCCACAAGTTGATTACCAAAACATACATCAAGTGACTCAATAGAATACCACATTGTGACCATGGGTATCCACATGCAAGACATACATCAAGTGTTCTCAAATCCAAAGTATTCAATCCGACAATAACAAAACCTCAAAGGGAAAGACTCAATTCATCACAAGAAGATAGAGAGGGAAGAAACACCATATGATCCAACTATATGAACAAAGCTCGCGGTACATTAAGATCGTGCCAAATCAAGAGCACGAGAGAGAGAGAGAGAGAGATCAAACACATAGCTACTAGTACATACCCTCAGCCCCGAGGGTGAACTACTCCCTCCTCGTCATGGAGACCGCCGGGATGATGAAGATGGCCTCTGGTGATGATTCCGCCCTCCGGCAGAGTGCCGGAACAGGGCTCTGGATGAGATCGCTTCGGTACAGAGGCTTGCGGCGGCGGCGTGGGAGTTCTAGGTTTCTTTTCGGGGTTTTCTATATTTATAGGATTTTTCAGCGTTGGATTCATGCCAGGGAGGGCCCACGAGGGAGTGACAAGCCTGCCCGGTGCGTCCTGAGGGGGAGGGCGCACCCCCTAGGCTTGTCGCGTCCTCGTGTCTCTTCTGGTCTTTCCACGAAGCTTCGGGGGTCTCTATTGGTCCATAAAAAATCACCGTAAATTTTGGGCCCATTCCGAGAACTTTTATTTCTGCACAAAAAACAACACCACGGTAGTTCTGCTGAAAACAGCGTCAGTCCGAGTTAGTTCTAATAAAATCATACTAAAACCATATAAAATTGTTGTAAACATGGCATGAATACTTCATAAATTATAGATACGTTGGAAACGTAA
Organism: Elymus sibiricus; assembly: GCA_039707655.1. Classification (NCBI taxonomy): domain Eukaryota; kingdom Viridiplantae; phylum Streptophyta; class Magnoliopsida; order Poales; family Poaceae; genus Elymus; species Elymus sibiricus. Next base: position 165,216,116 of record CM077664.1, read on the forward strand.
CAGTGGTGGTGCCTGAACATCATGAGGACGATGCTCAGGGCCGGCTTGACGCCGTCCAGGACCACTAGCACCGCAGGGAAGTGTGGCGCGCCCATCTTGCGATGGTTGCGGCACACGTGACGCCGCAGCATTGTTGGACGTCGCCGCTCCATCCTTGCACACCGCGGCGATGGGGTCCTAGCTTGCACCGGTCCGGACCGTATTGCTACGATGATTGTGCTCACCAGAATGTCGTTGGAGTTGGCCGTCTGCGCCATCTCCGGTGTGCTGACTGCGATCACCGGAATGGTGGGGATGCTGGACATCCGCACCGCCGGCGCCTCCTGCCCTGGCCGTCCCAGCCGTAGCGCCCACGCCGGCTGCGCCGCCTGCGCCGCCTACGGACGCTTGGGAAGGCCGCTTGGAGGTGGTGGGAGCCGTCGTGGCTCCGGTCTTCTTCTTCGGCACCATCGACGAAGGTGATTGGGCCGGTACTCACACTACAAACACTGATTCGTAATACAAGACCCCCCTGCCTGGCGCGCCAAACATGTCGCAGGAAAATGACGATCTATGGGATCGAGAGGATCCCTTTGCGGTTCGGCTGTGGGATCAATGTACTACGAAGAGCAGGGCTAATAAATGTAAGAACAAGCAATGATTTATCCAGGTTCGGGCCGCTATGAGTGTGAAACCCTACTCCTGCTTTGGTGGTTTGATTGTGTATGAACTCAAGGTTACAAGGAGCGCAGCTTGCCAGCAAGGTGCGTGGGGGGTGTAGCTACAACGTATAATTGAACTCAGTGTCGACCGTTCTAACTGTAGCCGTGGGCCTCCTTTTATAGGCGAAGGGGTTACTACAATGGCTAATATGGTCATTACAGGGAAGTGAACAGTACATGCACTGTCACCAAGTCTATCTCCTAACGGTGTAGGACAAGCGCATTAAATGCACCGTTAGGTGCTATGCCGCGGAGGCGAGGCTTCGACGAAAAGATCTGTACCGCCTGCCCAGCCGGCCTCCTGTTACCTTGACACGTCCCAGTGATGGGTGTCATTAAAGTTAATCCTTGCGTGGCATGCTAACACGTGCCTTGGACAGCTACGTTTGATTGCCTGCCCGCTCGACACCTATCATACGAGCTTATCTAGCCAATGATGAGGTGGAGCGGTAACGGGACAGAACAAGCCTGTCGGCGCGGAGCTGGCCGGGTCTTTGCTTGCCGGCAAGGAGCCTGCCAGCTACCAGAGTCTTGGTCTTTACCTTGCCGGCACGAAGCTTGCCGGCAAGGGCAATCTTGATCTTAAGTACTAGAATAGCACTTCTCGATGACCTGCCTGGAGGTCTTCTTCTCGGTCTTGTCAATCTAAGTCTTGGGCCACAGTAATCCTCCGGCAAGCCCTTGCCATCAGGAAGGCTACCACTGCCTGTGCACAAGTCTGGGTATGAGGGCACCCATGTTTTAGTACATCGACACGTGGACGGCCTCCATCTCGGCTAGGGATGCCGCCGACGAACGGACGGATGCTCGAGCGCTCTCAGCGATTGCCAACTCTTCGGAAGTGGGTTGCCGACCGGTGTCAGAGAAGCTTCATGCGATTTGTGCGGTGACCGCCAAGAGCTGGGCATGGGCGGCCTCCACATGGGCATGGGCAGCCTCCATCAGGGCTACGGCGACCGCTGAGGAACGGATAGCTGCTGTGCCGCTCTCGCCATTTTTTATCCCCGTTGCAGATGTTGCTGCCGCCATCTCAGCTGCAACAGTTGCCCTTTCGGCTGCCGCAGCCGCCCGGTCAGAGATTGCGGCCGTGCTGATGGAGGTGGTGAGCGCGCTCATGGCGGTTGCGACCGCGCTCTAGCCGGAGTGGGCCGCCGAAGTTGCCCTCATGACGCGGGTCTGCCTCCCCATCTTTGACCGGCGACGATTGAACAGTAAAATGATATTGGGGATCAAGTGTGGTTGATGGGCCAACGGTGGACTGTAGCCGAGGAAGCTTCGGGCGTAAGCCATAGATGAGGGTTCTCCAAGATATTTTGTACCGCATCTCACACGATTCCTGATGATAAACTATGTGTGTTGTACTTGAGTTTTCATTTTGATTTGAAATACAAAATGGGGTCATAGTGGGAAAGGGTGGTGTTGAATTGCTAGAACATTTATCTGCCGTGAACATGCAACTATAGGAGTGTCGTGTTAAAATTTGAAATTATTCAGGGTTCATTTGGACATTTGTATACATTAACTGAGTATTCTAGGCATTTAATGTGCATAATTCAAATTTGAACTACAGGCACATGCTCCATTGCACCAAAATGGGTTGAAAAATCATATATGTGTCCTTGGGTGCATGTTTAGGTCCCATGCAAGAAATGGGAATGAATTTCAAACACCTAGGCATCGTGGATCGGCTGCAAACATTGAGAAACTTGGTTTTTAAATTCCTGTAAATCCAAAACTCGCCTGAAATTCATGAAACTTGGCATGGTGTCATGAAATGGCACAAACATGCTATGGTAAAAAAATTGTCCAATTTGAAACAAGTTTCGGTCTATGCTTCTTACAAACCAGAGCTTCTCACTAGAAGCCTCGTGGTTCCGATGGGGAACATGTCACCTTTGTGGACGAAAAGACATCTGTTGCCTCTTCGCGCCTTGAATATTTTTCCAGAGGCAACATGGATTAATAGGAGTGTCATTTTAAAATTGGAATTATTCAGGGTTCGTTTGGACATTTTTGTACAATAACTGAGTTTTCTAGGCATTTAATGTGCATAATTCAAATTTGAACTACATGCATATGATCCAGTGCACCAAAATGGGTTGAAAAACATATGTGTCCTTGGGTGCATGTTTAGGTCCCATGCAAGAAATGGGAATGAATTTCAAACACCTGGCATCGTGGATCGGCCACAAACATAGAGAAACTTGGTTTTTAAATTCCTGTAAATCCAAAACTCGTCTGAAATTCATGAAACTTGGCATGGTGTCATGAAATGGCACCAACATGCTATGGTAAAAAAATTGTCCAATATGAGAGAAGGTGCCCACATTAGCAGCCAACATAGCTATTTTGGAACAAAGAGCTGTCATGTTATCATCACAAACGGTTGTACAGTATTATTTAAATCATGGGAGTTCTACTGATCATTTATGTGACGTCACACGTCCCACTTTTTATTGGCTAGGAGGTACCGTGCGGGCAGCTATTTGAGTAGACGGGAGGTGTGCGAGCGAAGTCTGCTACGCAGACTGACCGGGAGGCATGCGACCAGTCCTCCGCTGCGCAGGCTCACCGGGAGGCATGCGACCAATACGCTGTGCAGGCTCACCGGGAAGCAAGCCCTTTGACCTCCATCGTCGCCCGCCTCGCTCCCAACTTCTCCATTAATGGCGCCCGAGCTGCTATTTAATAGGCGGCCTTACTAATCTCTCTTCGCCTCCCATTCCCCTCTCGCCCGAATCCTATCTTCCAGAGCTCCACCTACGCCATGGCGCACAAGGATCATCTGCCACTAGTCTTTTGGTTTGGTGAAGTCGACTCCGAGCTGGAGGAGATAGAAAATAAGGAGGAATGGGACATCATGGACATGGCCCTGAACGAGCTGGCCGCAGCGGAAGCTGCCCCCGCACCCGTCCCAACTCCCATCCCCGCGCCCGTGCCAGCGACCCTCCACGTGGCATTGACGGGCTGGTCGCTGAGCACGATCGCAGCGCTGGAAGCCGCGGGCGTCAGTGAGGTCCCCGCAGACCCTCGCGAGCTCGTGTACGTGCCAGCGCCAACGCCCCCGCATGTGCTCGTGCGAGCCCATGCACCCACCGCGGCGCCGTTCCCCGTGCGCGTGCCTGCACCCGCCGCGCCCCCCTCAGCCTCATGGGACGCCGCCGTCGACCGCTACCTCGCAGCGCCGTGAGTCGCCGTCCCCCCGCCCCGCGCCCGTCGATCGCGCGACGACCGGCTCTTTGATTTGCAAGTCCAGAACATTCTGGGCTGCCTTGAAGACTTGAACAACGGCATCCCAGAGGACGACAATGCCGGCGCAGCATGCCGCCGCCACAATTAGTTTTTTTGTTTAATATTGTATCTCGATCGTATGAATGTAAAGTCATAGTGTGACTGAATGAAATATATTGTTTGATCAACTGAGTGTTTTTCTTTGAATGTACAGACTTATCAAAGTAAAAAAACATCATTTTTTATCTAAATAAAACAGTCATAGCAAATGTTTCAGATTGAACACCCGTATGCAAAGATAGACCTAGAGTTCGTTCACCACTAAGCCAAGGGAAAAGTTAGCGCGAAGGATTTGTCCATAGCTTCATCGCAAACGATTTTGTTTGATGACCCGTGTGCTTACTACAGACAATTTGGTAAGATTTGCATCTGTCAAATTGGGTATATTGCCATTTGTCAAATTGGAAACATTGGCATTTGTCAATCTAGTAACATTGCCATTTGTCAACCTTGTAGCACTGACATTTGTCTAATTTTGCAGCTGAAATTCGCTAGTGCTGTCTAATTTTGCAACTGAAATTCACTAATCATAGATTTCATTCATAGATTAAGAAGTCGTTCTTTATACAAACAGTTCAACTCGACAGCTGAACCAAACAAACTTTCCCCCAATTGTTGCCAACCACGTACTGAAATAGCTAGTTCAACTATATATACTAGCTAATTTTAAGTATGAAGTACAGTTCAATCATATCCATAGTCAGATGAACTGAACAAAATAGCCCCTAAATAATAGTATGGAGGAGCTTTGTACTACTTCCAGCAGCCTCTAATCTGTCGAGTGCACTCAGTAATATGCAGAGAAGGAGGAGTCTACCGATGAGCTGGGGCAGTGGAATCCGGCGCGTGCCGCTACTGCAGTTTTAGCGACGCCCAGCTCGTACGCCCTCTGTCGCTCTTGCCGCTCCTACTCGAAGCGGCGGGACTCCACGTAGAGCTCCGCATTCAGCGCCACTACGGTGGCTTCTACACTTGTCGGTGTACTAAAGCATGGGTGCCTTCGTACCCTGACTTGTGCACATGCAGTTGTAGCCTTCCTGACGGCAAGGGCTTGCCAGAGGGATGCTGTGACCCAAGACTTAGATTAAACAAGACCGTGAAGAAGACCTCCAGGCAGGTCATCGAGAAGTACTATTCCAGTACTAAAGATCAACATTGCCCTTGCCGGCAAGCTTCGTACCGGCAAGTGAAGACCAAGACTCTGGTTGCCGGCAAGCTCCTTGCCGACAAGCGAAGGCTCGACAAGCTCCGTGCCAGCAGGCTCGTTCTGTCCCGTTACCGGTACACCTCATCATCGGCTAGATAAGCACGTATGATAGGTGTCGAGCGGGAAGGCAGTCAACATAGCTGGCCAAGGCATGTGTCATCATGCCACGCAAGGATTAGCTTTAATGACACCCGTCCCTGGGACATGTCAAGATAACAGGAAGGCGCCAGGACTAGTGGTACAGCTCTTTTACCCAAGGCCTCGCCTCCCCGACGTAGCACCTAACGGAGCATTTAATGCGCTTGTCCTACCCCGTCAGGAGATAGACATGGTGATGGTGCAAGTCACTATTCATACCCTGTAAATGACCATGTTAGCCATTGTGGTAATCCCTTGGCCTATAAAAGGAGGCCCACAGTTACACTTAGAACGGTCGACTCTTAGTTCAATTACACGCTGTAGCTGCACTTCTTGTGCACCTTGCTGGCAAGCTGTGCTCCTTGTAACCTTGAGTTTGTACAAAATCAAACCACAGGAACAGGAGTAGGGTTTTACGCTCACAGCGGCCCGAACCTGGATAATTCGTTGCTTGTTCTCATAATGCCCTGCTCTTTGTAGTACATTGATCCCACAGCCGAACCGCAAAGGGATCCTCTCGATCCCATAGATCGTTGTTTTCCCACGACATCTTTGGCGCGCCAGGCAGGGGGTCTTGTATTACGAATCAGTGCTTGTAGTTTGAGTACCGGCTCCATCACCTTCATCGATGGTGCCGAAGAAGAAGACCGGAGCCACGACGGCTCCCACCACCTACAAGCAGCCTTCCCAGGCATCCGCAGGCGGCGCAGCAGGCGCGGGCGCTACGGTTGTGACGGCCGGAGCAGGAGGCGCCGGCGGTGCGGGTGTCCAGCATCCCCACTGTTCCGGCGATCGCAGTCAGCACACTCGAGATGGCACAGACGGCCAACTCCAACAACGTTCAGGTAAGCACAATCATCGCAGTAATACAGTTCAGACCGGTGCAAGCCAGGACCCCGCCGCCGCGACGTCCAAGGATGCGTGCCGCGACCATCGCAAGATGGGCGCGCCGTGCTTCCCCGCGGTGCTGGTGGTCCTGGACGGCGTCAAGCCGGCCCTGAGCATCGTTAGGCCGTAAGAGACGTTGCTGCTATACCTAGCGGCAACGAATCAAGTTGTTAGTGCTGCACTTGTGGCTGAAAGAGAGGCAGACGAAGAGGAGGTAGCAGCCGCAGAGCCACGACCCGATGAGCCAGAATCATTTCCGGCGAGGTCAAGTGCCGACAAGCCAGAGATTGTGCAGGCCAGCAAGCCAGATCAGCAAGTTGCGAAGACGAAGATGGTGTAGCGCCCAGTCTACTTTGTCAGCTCCCTCCTACAAGGGGCTAGATCAAGGGGTATTCTGTTGTGCAGAAGTTGCTCTTTGGCCTCCTCATGTGCTCAAGGAAGCTGCGCCACTACTTTCAAGCACACCCAGTCACCGTCGTCACTCGCTTTCCTTTGCAACGAATTCTGAGAAATCTAGAAGCAACTGGCAGGATTGTGGAGTGGGCATTGGAGATGTCAAGCTTTGATTTGAAGTTTGAGAGTTTCTCAACAATTCAGAGCAGAGCCTTGGCGGAATTCATTGCAGAATGGACCCCAACACCAGACAAAGAAATTCCAGAAACCTCTCTCCCCGGCAAGGAAACTGTTGACGATTGGATCATGTACTTTGACGGTGCTTTCACGCTGAAAGGCGCCGGTGCCGGTGCGCTGTTTATAGCACCCACCGGAGAGCACCTCAAGTACGTGCTTCAGATGCATTTTCCCAGGGAGCAGGCCACCAACAACACTGCTGAGTACGAGGGATTGCTTGCCGGCCTGCGCATTGCAATTGACCTTGGTATTTGAAAATTGATTATCAGAGGCGACTCGCAGCTTGTGGTGAGGCAGGTCAACAAGAATTACCAGATCCCCTTGATGGAGGCATACGTTGATGAGGTGAGGAAGTTGGAAGAGCACTTTGACGGTCTGCAAGCAGAGCATGTTCCCCGTGCCCAGAATTGGATTGCCAATGACCTGTCAAAGCTTGCCGCCGAAAAGATGCCTGTGGAACCATGAACTTTTGTGCTCCATCTAACTCAGCCATCCGTTACACTATCAAGGCTGGCGAAGAAGAGAAAGCAAGACGTTGGTCGTTACTTTCCAACAAAGCTGCCGGCAGCCACCAAGAAAGTGGATACTGCTGACAAAATACCCTTGGCTGGTGAGCTGCAATTTCTGGCAAGCCAGATCCTTGCTGTCGAAGCAAGCACTCCCGCAGAGGAAGAAGTGCCTTTAGTCCTTGTCGTCGAGCCACAAGCTCCCGCATGGGCACAGCCAATTGTCCAGTACCTTCAAATAGTAGATCTTCCCGATGAACAAGAGGACGCAGAAAGAGTAGCCCGTCAATCAAGGATGTACAAGTTTGTTGACAATATTTTGTACAAGAGAAGACCAAATGGGGTGAAATTGAAGTGCATCTGCCGGGAAGATGGACAGAGGCTGTTGGAAGAGATGCATGAAGGGATGTGTGGCTCTCACATTGGGTCGCGCGCGCTTGTCGGCAAGGCATTCCGTCAAGGATTCTATTGGCCAACAGCCCTTCAAGATGCCTTGGCGGTGGTCATCAGATGAGAAGCATGCCAGTTCCACTCCAAGGACATCCACCAGCCAACTCAAGCCCTCCAAACCATCCCTCTCTCCTGGCCTTTCTCGGTCTGGGGGCTTGACATCATCGGCCCCTTCCCCCGTGCTACCGGGGGCTTTGAATTCTTGTACGTTGCAATCGACAAGTTTACAAAGTGGCCTGAGGTGGAGCCAATGAGGAAGGTGACGGCACTGTCAGCCATCAAGTTCCTCAATGGATTGGTTGCTCATTTTGGTGTCCCCAACAGGATCATCACTGACAATGGCACCCAATTCACGAGCCGCGCCTTCACAGCATATTGCCAAGAACATGGAAATAAGATTTGCTACACCTCTATTGCTCACCCAAGGAGCAATGGACAAGTAGAGAGGGCAAATGCAGAAGTGCTGCGTGGTCTCAAGACTAGAACTTTCGACAGGCTGCACAAGTGTGGAAGGCGCTGGGTGTAAGAGTTGCCGGCGGTTCTTTGGTCAATCAGAACAACACCAAGTCGAGCCACTGGCCAGACACCCTTCTCCCTAGTTTATGGTGCAGAAGTGGTGCTCCCCACAGAACTCAGATACGGGTCACCTCGAGTCTTGGCCTTCGATGAGGAGGATCAAGATGAGCTGTGGCAAGATGATGCCACGCTCCTTGAGGAAGATCGTTTTCAGGCTGTTGTCCGTGCTGCATGGTACCAGCAAGCATTGCGCCGCTACCATAGCCACAAAGTGAATGCCTGGAACCTTGAGGAAGGCGACCTTGTTCTTCGTTGGATTCAGTCCACGAAGGGTCAAAACAAGTTGACACCAAGGTGGGAAGGCCCTTACCGGGTAGTACGAGTCACTAGGCCTGGCGCAGTCCGCCTAGAGATCGAAGATGGCACTCCGGTGCTCAACTCATGGAATATTGAGGATCTTCGCAAGTTTTACCCGTAAGGCGCGGTTGCCGGGCTACCCGGCAACCTCTTTTGTACAAGTTTCCCGGTGACACATGTAAACCTTTGTACAGAGCCGGGCGCAGATCCCGTGCACAATAAATAAAGCTAAGTGTTTCACAACTCTTTGTCAAAGTACATATTTGTTTATGTGTTGCAGGCAGCCTTGTGTTACATTTTCCCTTGTATAGGATGATTAACGAACCGTCAAGGTTCCAGCCTCCTCTTTTCTCTTCTTTCTTTTTCTCAAAGGATAGAAGGGTTCCTCGCGTGCAAATTTCCCGGGGGGAGTGACGGTATCGATACCAAGTGATGTTCAAGATATCGTTCTATGACAAGAAGTACATCAAAGAGAAAGCTAAGTTGCAAAACTTTGAAATAAATCCTTTTTTGTAGTTGCAATTTCTTTTGAATGATTTTGGCCTTTGTATGAGAAACCTGCACGCTAAAGAACCTTGTCGTGATCAGCTACGCCCTTACTTTGTTTCGAGTCCGCTCAACAAATTAAGTGGCTGCGTTGAGATCATCAAGTGTATCCTTGCCGGCAGTGGCACTTCCGGCAAGCTGCTAAGGACCCTTTCCTCAAGCGCTCGCGGCAAGAGTGCACGCACCGGCAAGATTCTGGCAAGCGTAGGGTACAGAAATCATATAGAGACAGAATAAGACAAGAGGATAGCATGCATACATCCATTCAGAGCACAAGTTATATTACATCAAAACGCAGTGCAGATCTAACTTAAGATGAATTTGTCTTTTACATGATCATGCAAGCGACAAGATATGGCTACAAGATTAAGGGGTAGCCCCACCCTGAGTCCTAGAGACTTTGCAGACCTGGTCACCTATTGGAGCAACGATCTTGTCGGCAACTATGGTGTCGGCGTCTTTCGGCAAGCTTGTGAAATCACCAAAGAGGTTGATGCCTGGATTGCTGTACGCAACCTTGACGAGTTCCTTGTAAAGAGTATCTCAAGCAAGCTTGCGGGATTCCTTGGCGAAGGAGTCGGACCGTTCTCTGTGATGCTTCTCCAACGCCTTGACAAGGCCCTCGAAGAAGAGAGTCAGGCTGGTGCTTGCCGCTTCTTGGTCATTGGGAGTGTAGCTTGTCAGAACCGTGGCTCCGGGGATCTAGAGGTTCGAACACTGGGGGCGAGCTAGTTCTTTCCAACCAAGGGTGACCACGGCGAGGCTACAGCTAGAGCGCTAGCGCAGAGCACGACAGGGGACACAACGGTTACCCAGGTTCGAGCCACCTTGCGGTGTAAAGCCCTACTCCTACTTGTGGTTGGGATTGCAGTGGGCAAGAAGGTGTTCTCGCATACAAGGTAAGAGAAGAAGGAGTCGATCCCCTCTACAAAGGCAGCTCCGTCCCTTTTATCTCCGCCTTGGTCCTCTTCCCCTGAAAATATAGGCGGGAAGGGATGCCACACTTGGCGGATTTTGAAAGGGGACAGGCGCTCAGGCTATCCTCACTAAAGTCGGTCTTCACCTACAAAAGCATGATCCATGATGCGCCGGTGGTCTCGGTGGTGACCTCCGCCCTGCGAGCCTTGCTGTCTTGGTCTTCTTTCACCAAACGGGCAGTCCTTGGGACTTGCTTTGGAGGGGGCAGCTGGGCTGTCCCTTTAGCACCAAAGAGGAAAGCCTCTCTGTCCGCGCCCGCTGGCGCGGCCTCTGCCGCCGTTCGTCGCCACACGCATCACCCACGTGGTGGGCGCAGGACCGCGCGGCTGGCGTCAGGCCTGGTCGACCTCAGCCAGCCGCCTCGGGGGGGGGGGGGGGGGCGCCTCGGGAGGCCACCTCGCGAGGCTTCCGCCACTGCTGCGGCTAAGTCTTGGTGGTCCGCGCCTCAAGGAGGGGTCCTTGGGAGGCTGGTGCCCCGCGAGATGTCTCTGCTTCACGGCGCCCTCAGATGGGCCGCGTCTTGGGCCTTTGCCAAGTGTCGTATCCTGGGCTGTAGGCAAACGGGCCGAGGTACCCTGGTACCCAATGTCCCGACGGTAGCTCCCGGGCCCGTGGCCCGCACGTTCCCGCCCGTTGGGAGCGAAACAGCGCGGGCCCTGACAAACTGCAGGGGGCTAGGTTCGACGCGTGGCGCACGATGGGACGTGGGACACCCCCGCTTCCCCACTACTCCTCGGTAACCACCTGCGCCTGCCATAAAGCCTGCCTGCGCGGGGCGCAGGCCATCATTGCTTCCCTTCACTGTTGCCTCGATTCCCGATGTCGAAGAAGACAGAACGACAAGGGGGAAGTCTCCAACCAGCGTTATAAAAGGGGGCGGAAGGAGGGCAGAGGCCTCCCCCGCCATCTTCTACCTCTGCCAACCCCCTTTCTTCCACCCTTCACTCTTCCTTGCTTCCTTCTAGGGCCGCCGCTGCGATGGCAAGGAGGAGAGGGCGAGCTCGTGCATCTGCTGCTGCCACGAGGGTTCCCCCTCGGGGCCGGGGGCGCCCCTCAGCGGCCGCCAAAGCTGGCCCTAGCACTCGTGGAGGGCCGCCACCCACGGCTGTGGAGGGCGCGGCGGCACAGCCGCCCGTCCTTCCCAGGCAGGATTCCACTCGGCGCAGGCGGCACATGAGTTCATCGTGGGACTGCATCGTTGGCCCTACAGTTGGCTCTGGCTCCCTGACTCCATTTCGAGAGCGATGGAGGGCAGCGGGCCCCTGGGGCTGTGGCTGCAGGCGGACGGCTACTGCAACGGCCCCTCCTGGGTGGCGATGGAGTTTTCCCCCACCGGCTTCATGTTCTCCCCCACCGGCTTCATGTTCCTCAAGCCCGACCCAATATGCCCGCTTGAAGACTATCAACCCATATGCTTCTCCCCCTTTTGTCAACAAGTGACCAAAAAGGAGTGAAGACATAGGATGTCTATACGTCCCGTGGAGGCGACGAAGATGTTGGGGCAGCCAGGTCGATGTTGGAGAACGGTGGTGCATACGGGCCTGATGCAGCATCATGGTGCAGTGAAGCCATAACTGGAGAGGTGGCATCATCTTCTTCATCAACAATCCTTGCGTGAATCGTGGGCGCTGAAGAAGAATAATCGGAGTCCTCGAGTGAAGGCGTAGCATGCCACTTCTCAGATGATGGAGGCTTGGAGCCAAATTTGAAGCTCTCCTTGAAGCCATCGGCAACAAGGTCATCTTCAGAACATAGCAGTGTGAGGCTCTTCCAAGCACGACGGTTGGCTGCATCTACAACAAATGCATTCTTGGTAGAGAGGCTGCGCACTCTGTTGAGATCAGATACGATGCTCTTCAGTTGCCTTTTCAGCCAGTCATGATGCTTGTCTTGCTTCTGATGAAGAGAAACAAGAAGCTCTCTGTCTGTCATCACCTTGGCTCGTTTCTGAAGCCTTTGAGGACCTATACTAGTAGTGGCTTCAGTGTTGGCTTGTCGTGGTTGCCGAAACTGACCAGCAAGCTCAGAGGTAGGGGCCACATTGGGAAGGTGAATGGCTTCCATATAATCAGAGTGGCTGGCTTCAACAAGTCTTGGATCTTTCTCAGCCGAAGGATAAATGACTTCATGGGGTGCATCAACTTCAGGCAGAAAGATATGACGGATGGGACCAGAGGGTTCGTACTGAACAGTTGAGCAAAGCTTAATGAGGCGCATGATCCATGGTGCATAGAACTTGATGCCAAACAGATCCATGCCAGAAGCAGCAAGATGGCGAATGAAGAAGTCATGTGTGTTGAATCTGATGCCATTGACGACATAGTAGACCAATGTCTTCATGGCACCCTCAAGCTTAGCTAAAGATGAATGCCCTTTGATTGGCCATAGAGTGTTGCGAAGAATGTGATATACAGTTCGAGGCAAGTACTCAAGGTCATTGACAAAGAATTCCTTGGGGTATTCAGCTTCAAATGGCAATGGCTTCATCATTGTCAGCATCTTAATCATGTTGGGCTCTGGCTTCTGGAAGATGCTTTCCACTTCCCTTTCATAAGTAGCACAACCAGGATTGTAGAAGTCACCAGGAGTGGGCAAGGTGGTGAGCTCGAGAAGATCTTGAGGTTTAGCTTCATGATGAACATCCCCAGTCATCCACTCAAGGGTCCAAGTCTTGAGGTCCCTGTTGAAGCCAGAAATGTGGAGAGTTGCATAAAATTGGAGTATGAGCTCCTCATTCCAGTGTTCCTTGTCCATGACAAAGGGTAACAAACCAACATCTCTGAAGCATTCCAATGCTTGATCCAGACAAGGGAGTCCTGACATGGCTTCATGATCCAGACGCCTGTGAGAGTGAATCCTGTCTTGGTTGTACAGGACACACATGTAGTAGCTTCGCTGATGATGAGTAAACTGATCTGAAGATATGCGCGGCTTTCTGAAGGGATTCTTGGAGCTGTCGAAGAAAGTGTTCTCATTTCTGAAGCCAGCAACACTGAAAGTGCAATCAGTTGATGGAGCACTATGAAGCCTTGGTATTCTAGGCATAGGCCTCTGAACACGTGGTCTGTTGTTGATGTCAAACTCATATTGCGGGCCATGCTGCACTGGAGGAGTAAGTGTTGGCGACAGAACGGGAACTAGCTCACCAGCTCGATTGTATGCCATAGCAATATTGGGCGCGTTGGCTTCAGGTGGAGCAATGACTTCAGGAGCAGGAGCAGGAGCTTCATGAGTTGGACCCAGATTGACTTCAGTAGATACTTCAGGTACAGGGGCCATAGTGGCGTCAGTGGCAGTAGAAGTGACAATTACTTGCTCTTGAATAACTTTGGCTGATGCAGCCGGAATGTCTTAAAACTATTTGACTTCATCCTCAGAATGGGCTTCAACTGAAGCGGTCTGTATAGTTTCAACTTGCATGCCATTAGCCTGAGGGTGGTGAAGGTGGAACATCTTCTTGCATAGCATCTTGAGTAACAGAAGCTTCTTGACGGACTTCCTCTTCAGGAATGCTAGACATGGAGGCTCTTGGGCCGCGGAGAAACCTTCGGAATGAGGGTGACGCCTTTGGAGAAGAGATGTCATCCTCCATGGCTTCTGATGTTCCATGGACTGGTAGCTCATCAGTTGGTTCAACTTGAGGGGATGGTGTGTGAGGAATCACCTCATCATGGTCCATTGGCGTCAGAGGTCGGCTAATGCTGATAGACTCACTGTTCTCTTGAACAGGCGATGATACCACATCTTGAGTGATTTGAGGAAGGACTGCATCATCTTCATTCTGCACATTGGCATCAGTACCAATGTCTTCAGCTGCGGTGGGGTTAGCAGCTGGTATGTCTTGAGTGACAGGAACCTCTGTGGAAGCAGGTTCATGCATAATGACTCGTCTCTCAGGGTTCACAGAGGCAGGGGAGCAACAGATATTGGCGTCACAAGTAGAAGCTCTTGATGAGCTGATGGAGCAGTTTCTGCTTGGACCCTGCGTGAAGCCTTTGAAGACTTTGTCTTCTGACGCTTCTGAGATGGAGGAGCAGCAGAGGCATCTGTTTGCTTGCGCTTGCGAGCATCGGCTTTGGCTTGCTGAGTCCGCTTCCTCTCTGAAGCCATTGATGGAGCAGATGGCTTCGAACGGAGCATAGATGATGGGAATACAATCTTGGATGCTTCTTGACTTGAAGCCTCAGCAACAGATGTGACTGGCTTTTTCTTCTTCTTGATCAGCTTAGGATCAATGGCAGGGTGGCCAAGAGCTTTTTTCTTCAAACCCTCATTATGCACTTGTACAGTTTTCTCAGCATAATGTTTGAGGCATTCTCTGGCACCTTTGGCGTCATCACGACGCTTTTGAAATTCATCTTTTAGCTTGGCCATCATCTTCTTGTAGCCCTGAATTTCCTTGACGGTGAACTTGGCCAGGTGCTTCTTGAAGAGCTGCTTCTCATACTCAGTCTTGTTCTTTTGCTCAAGCACCTTTTCAACAACAGCAAGTTCCTTGTCAATGAAGCCTTGGAACGTGACACTGATGTCAATGGGAAGTTGCAGATCATCAATCGACAGAGATGGGTCGCGAAACCATTCGTCAATGAAGTTATTCAGAATGTCATGGTCGAACAGAGGCAGGTCCTTGAAGATATCAGCCTCTTCCTGCTTGTTCTTGATGAGAAGCTCAAGGGCATCATCATCAAATTCATCATCAGATAAGTCAATTATAGCATCATCATCTCTCAATGTGCTTGTTCATTTGGGGCCTCGCCCAGCAGTTTTCTTTGTCTTCGGAGAGTTCCGAGACACGTCTTCAGATTGCACACTGGATTCAGGAGGTGCAGTTTTCATTGGCTTCACTCTTGAAGCTTTTGGTGCGGCAGCAGACTTTGAAGATTGCCCTTCTTTAGGCTTGGAATCTTTTGGCTTTCTTTGTGTCTTGGGGAAGGCAGGAGCAATGTCTTTAGCGGGGGCTTCTCCACGAGCAGCAGCTGCGGCAGCATGAAGAGCGTTTATATGCTCTATATATGCTTGAAGACTATCCCATGGCCCAGTCATATTTGGATCTGCTTGACGGGAGCCATCTGGCCTTGGCTTGGCCGGACCAGGGTTGAAGTCAACACCATAATCCTTCCTGTTTTGCTCTGCTGAACCCTTAGTAAACTGGTAATTGGCTTCAAAGAGATCGTCTTCACGACACCATCTAATACTGGATGGGTCAGCATTTTCTGGCTTCACACCTCGGACCATGCATGGATAGAAGTGTTGAGCAATAGCGTCTTCCTTTGTCTTCGGAATAAGCTTCCGGTACACAATATCTCCCCATGGTGGCCTGACTGCATTCTTGTCAGCATACTCTGGTGTAACAAAATGATAGTAGAACCATTGCTCTGCCCAATATCTTCGGATCCACTGCACACGTGACTTGCGCTCACCGTATGTTTCCTCTGGATCTGACTTGTATTGCTCATATAGATCTGGAGGGAGGTCAAGAGCAGTGTTAGCTCGCCTTTGACTTCCTCCCTTCTTTACGGATTTTCCACTGGCCATTGGCTTCAAGGGGCTGAATGGCTTCGCACTGCTGATTTGACAGGAACTGGCTTCAGGAGAGTCAAGATGAAGCTGTAACAAGTCTGCAAATGAATTCAGACTATGAGAACCAAGTGACTTCCCCACAGACATGTACCTGTGAAAGAATTAGAGATGCGATGGAAGGAGGAGAGGTCATATGCATTCTCAGAGGATTTTGAAGATAAATCAGTTTGAAGACAATGACCTCATAGTGCGAAGACATTCACTTACAGTGTGTTGGTTCCAGATTTGTACGAATTTGAAAATAGGTACAAGTGAGGAATCATACGAAATGTAGCATAAGTGGAGGAACTTAGCAAGTTATGAGATGTGTGAATGAAGATATAGATTTGAAGATGAAAGAACAACTTCTGAAGATATATGTAGAAATTTTAGAGACGGTAAAAAAGTCATCTTTATTTACCGCACGATGAACAGCTCAACAAGACATGAAGAAAGCTGAGCAGTTCAATCTCCCACGCCCTAACTTGGCAGTGGAAGACAGCTACGGCGGCAGTGGCGAGAAGATATCCGCGGCCGGCGTGAGTACGGCGTCGAACAGGTCATGGCAGTGAAGCACTTCTTCTCTGGCGTCGATGGAAGCTAGCGACGGCGCTAGGGTTGTATGGAGGCGATGGCGACAGATGTGAAGAGCATTAATGGATGCAGGGGCGAAGTATTTATAAGGGAAGAGTCAGCCCAGGTGGAACGACTATTTTGCCCCTGGCGATACGCATTTGCTCGACGCGTGGCACGGATGTGCTATTTTACTGCCACGCCTGGACCCCACTACTTAGCAGTTTTGGCGGGAGGTCGTTCCGGCTTCTGCGGCGGCCGGTAAAATGGATATGGACATAAAAACATTTTAAATTTTGGTCTCAAAATCTTTGACTGACAAGGACACAGTGAAGACAATCGACACGTGTCAAATAGAATGCATATGAAGATTTAGAGAGATTGGAAGAGATAAGCATAGAGGGGGTACGGGTCCGATCACATTCACTTAGTTCAGAAAACACAGATTGAAGACATATAGCTATAAGTGAATGTTGTTGAGGACAAACTCATATATATACAGGACAGTATGGCCAATAAGATCAAATGAAATGCTAAGATAAAACATTTATGAAGACAAACCAAATCAAGAAGGTAATGCAAAAGATGTGATGCCAAATGAAAATCTTCAAGAAAAGTTTGGTGCTGGCGTTACCCACCGTATAGGAAGTATTAGACCCAGACACGGCGCACAATTATCATGGCGCTCTGAAGTCAAATTCCGCATATATCTTCACACTTAGATTGTACATCTTCATGAATTGAAGACATACGTTACTTCGTGTGTTGTACATCATAGTCATCAACAATGCATAAGCGTTTGGATCTGTGTCCATTCACTCGACATTTGAGGATTCTAAGATATTTAGCTCACACCGCAACTTGCAAAACCTCTTCTCATCCAAAGGCTTCGTGAAGATATCTGCCAGCTGATCTTCAGTGTTGACGTGAATGATGTCAATGTCTTCCTTGAGCACATGATCGTGAAGGAAATGATGCCTGATCTCAATATGTTTCGTCTTGGAGTGCTGGACAGGATTGTGCGAAATCTTGATGGCGCTCTCATTGTCACAGAATAGGGGTACTTTCTTCTTGTTGATGCCATAGTCCTTCAGGGTTTGCTTAATCCAGAGAAGCTGAGCACAGCAGGATCCAGCAGCAATGTATTCGGCTTCACCAGTGGAGAGTGATACATAGTTCTGCCTCTTTGAAGACCAACATACAAGTGAACGTCCAAGAAAGTGACAAGTGCCTGATGTGGACTTGCGATCCACCCTATCTCCAGCATAATCAAAATCGGAGAATCCAACCAAATCAAATTCTGAGCCCTTTGGATACCATAATCCTAGAGTTGGGGTGTGAGCCAAATATCGAAGTATTCGCTTCACCGCGAGGTGATGCAATTCCTTTGGTGCCGCTTGGAATCAGGCACACATGCAAACGCTAAGCATTATATCTGGCCTAGATGCACATAATTACAATAAAGAACCAATCATGGAGCGGTATACCTTTTGATCAAACTCTTTACCATTGTCGTCAGAACTCAGATGACCATTGGTTGGCATTGGCGTCTTGTAGCCCTTGCAATCTTGCATTCCAAACTTCTTCAAGCAGTCTTTGAGATACTTCTCTTGTAATATGAAGATGCCATTGAATTGTTGACGAATTTGAAGACCAAGGAAGAATTTCAGCTCTCCCATCATGGCCATTTGATATTGCTCTTGCATCATATGACTGAACTCATCACTATATCGTTTGTCAGTGCAGCCGAAGATAATGTCATCCACATAGATTTGGCACACAAACAGTTCTCCATCATATGATTTGGTGAAGAGAGTGGGATCAAGTGAACCAGGTTTGAAGCCTTTGCTTTTCAGGAACTCCTTGAGTGTGTCATACCAGGCTCGTGGACCTTGTTTGAGGCCATACAGTGCCTTGTTGATCCTATAGACCTTGTCAGGGTGCTTTGAATCTTCAAACCCAGGTGGTTGAGCAACATAGACTTCTTCTTCAATTTTGCCATTGAGAAAGGCACTCTTCACATCCATTTGATACAGGAGAATATCATGATGATTGGCATAAGCAAGAAGTGTGCGGATGGCTTCAAGTCTAGCCATAGGAGCAAAGGTTTCATCAAATTTAATTCCTTCCACTTGTGTGTATCCTTGTGCAACTAGACGAGCTTTGTTTCTGACAACTTGACCATGTTCATCTTGCTTGTTGCGGTAGATCCATTTGGTTCCAATGATGTTGTGTTTGCGAGGGTCAAGATGCTTAACAAGTTCCCACACATTGTTGAGTTCAAATTGCTGAAGCTCTTCTTGCATAGCTTGAATCCATTCTGGTTCCATGAAAACTTTAGTTACTTTGGTGGGTTCTGAGATGGAGACGAAGGCAAAGTGTCCACAGAAGTTTGCTAAGTGGGTGGCTCTTGAGCGAGTGAGTGGACCAGGTGCATTGATGTTGTCAATTATCTTCTCGATCTGAACTTCATTGGCCACTCGAGGATGTACAGGGCGAAGACTTTGCTGTTGCTGAGCATTGTCTTCAGGCTCAGCATTAGCTTCAGTCTGATCATTGTCTTCACGCTGGATAGGAGCAGGTACCACAACCTCTTCATCTCCTAGTTCCTCAGTGGGTATTATGTCTCCAGTACCCATTAGCTTGATGGATTCACTAGGAGGGAGTTCATCTATCACATGTGGCAGGTGCTCTCTTTGCGAGCCGTTAGTCTCATCGAACCGTACATCTACAGTTTCAACCACCTTGCGGTGAAAGAGGTTGAAGACTCTATAGGTGTGCGAATCCTTTCCATAGCCAAGCATAAAACCCTCATGTGCTTTCGGTGCAAATTTGGAAGTGTGATGCGGATCCCGTATCCAACACCTAGCAACAAATACTTTGAAATAACATACATTTGGCTTCTTACCAGTGATAAGTTCATAAGATGTCTTCTTGAAGAACTTGTGAAGATATACTCTGTTGATGATATGTCATGCAGTATCAATGGCTTCAGGCCACCACTTGCGTGGTGTCTTGTATTCGTCAAGCATAGTGCGAGGCATTTCAATGAGAGTCCTGTTCTTGCGCTCCACGACGCCATTCTGCTGTGGAGTGTATGGAGCTGATAACTCATGAGTGATACCAAGAACGTCAAGATAGGTGTCGAGCCCAGTGTTCTTGAACTCGGTGCCATTGTCGCTCTTGATGTGCTTGATCTTGACACCATAGTTGGTCATGGCCCGGTTGGCGAACCGCCTGAAGATATCCTGCACCTCATTCTTATACAGGATTATGTGCACCCAGGTATATCGAGAATAATCATCAACAATCACGAAGCCATATAGATGTGTAGAAGTAGTAAGAGTGGAGTAATGAGTAGGGCCAAATAATTCCATGTGTAGTAGCTCGAAGGGATGAGTGGTCGTCATGATTGTCTTTGAGGGGTGTTTCGCCCTAGTCATCTTCCCAGCTTCACAGGCTCCACATAGGTGATCCTTCTTGAACTTGACGCCCTCGATCCCAATGATGTGCTTCTTCTTCACAAGGGTGTGCAAGTTCCTCATGCCAGCATGCCCAAGCCGTCGATGCCTAAGCCAGCATTCTAAAGCTTTTGCAAGAAGACATGTGGCAAGCTATGGTCCTGTGGAGAAATCTACCATGTACAAGTCACCGCTTCGATAACCTTCGAAGACTTGAGTTTTGTCAGAAGCCATAAGCACAAGACAGCGAAATTTGCCAAAGATGACAATCATATCAAGATCACAAAGCATTAAGATCGACATAAGGTTGAATCCAAGGGATTCGACAAGCATCACTTTATCCATGTGCCGATCCTTTGAGATTACAACCCTACCTAGACCCAATACCTTGCTTTTCCCAGTATCAGCAAAAGTAATGTGCTTTTGAGTAGATGGACGAAGTGTAGAGTCCATGATTAAGCTTCGGTCACCAGTCATGTGGTTGGTACAACCACTATCCAGGATCCATTCAGTAGCTTTCAGAAGTGTACCCTACAGAGCAAGGATAGGCTTCACCAAGACAATTGTGAAGTGCAAACATTTGACGATGAAAACTTTCAGAGAATGTAAGTTTCTTGGAGGATATAGTAGGATGATCATCAAGAAATCCATGGACGAAATAAATGGTAAGACCATTTGGACATTTTATCTTGCGTCCAACAAGATTTTTCAGGTCCCCAGCATTGTCTTCAGAACCCAATGCTTTACGGCTGGAGACCTGACCCTGCAAGAAAGATCAGTTCTTCCTAACCACCCACATCTGAAGGGGTGGTGATGCGGAGCATCCTATGGTCATCCCCATGGATCCACCTACGTCTCCCCAAGCACCTAGAGGACCAATGACGCGAGCACGTGCGAGACCTCTCGAGACCGAGGTGACATCACTCCTTAAAGAACTTCCATATGACGCGAGCGAGACATGGATGCTACCTCATTCCGAGATGCTATGTGTGCTTAGGTACCAAGAGGACCCTCTCGGAGAAGCCCGGAACAATGGACAAGTCGCCAAGTACAGGATGAAGAGGCGCAACAAGAGGAAGCCCTGCTGAGCATCAGCAGCCGGACATCTGGCCTACGGCCCGGACATCCGGCCCCTAGAGTCAACTACAGCATCACCAGATCAGCCACTGCGAATTCTCCAGGGCCCGGACATCCGGCCTGCCGACCCCGGACATCCGGCCCCCCTGCCGGAAATCCGGCGCCCCTATCCAGTAACTTGACCAGTTTTGGCCGAACATCCGGCCCCCAAACCCGGACATCCGGCTCCCTGCTGAACCGTCGGACATCCGGCCTGGAGCCCGGACATCCGTCCCGACGCTGCTTGTAATTCAGCCCAAGGCCCATGTATCCCCCCCTACTTCGCCCTAATTTGTACTAGCACTATATAAAGACTCCCCCCTCTCGCATCTAGGGTTAGCATTGTGAAAGCTCATTTTGGAGATAGAGCTTTGCTCATCCACTTGTACCCCTACTCCATTGGAGACCAAGACCTCCTCGGAGAAGATCCCCCAAGTGGATTCAAGACCCCCATAGTGGGAAGATCCATCTCGGATTCAAGACTTCAACTCCTCACGGATTGGGAAGAACTACCCTTTGTATCCTCTTGTGTTGACTTTGGATCGTGACCCTCGTTATGTGTATGTGGATCTAGCATATGTTTAATTGGATCTTGTTGATTTGAGTGTTTTCTCTCGTGTTTCCCTCTCGTGTTCTTCGTGTTCTTCGCGGGATCCACTCCAAATGTGAAAGATCGACACCATTAGGGTTCCACCCTACATCATCTTGGTATCATGAGCCACGTTGATCACGATTTTGGAGTCTCCCCCACCATTTTCTAGCCTGATTTTGTTGTTTTTAGTCCTAATTCGAAAATCCCCACCAAAAATAGCCATACCAAAATTTTTGTGATTTGTGAGTTTGATGATGTTTTGTTGATTTTGATCCATGGATTTGATTGGTTTCGAGTGGATCTAGCTTTTCCTCATCTCTCCCCCACTTTCCATCCACAAATTCGTCTGAATTTTGCCACAATTTTTTCTTTTATCCTCGCGTTCATCAAGTTCTTCCATGGATCTGCCTGCCCGGACATCCGGCCCGACAGCCCGGACATCCGGCGCCCCGGACATCCGGCCATCTGGCCCGGACATCCGGCCCCTATGCACCAGCACGCCAACAGCTCACAATTTCGTCGATTTTCGCCATTATCCCACCGTTTCTTCCACAACCCCTTGAGCCACTCCACCACCGACTTCTGCATACCACCACCTTCGTGCCACTTGAGATTTTGAGCCGCGGATTTTGCCGTTTCCTAACGTGTTTTGGCTACTTAGGAACGGTTCGACAACGACATCACCGCCGCTCATCATCGCCCCGGACTTCGACATCGACAACGACCATCTTCACCATCGTGACACCCTAACCGTAAGCAAGGACGGTAACATCGATGACATCTTGTTCATATCCATGCCATTGCATTGTGAACCCCCGAGACCATCTTTTGCGTAGCTTTCCTACGAGACTAGCCA
This sequence comes from Elymus sibiricus, assembly GCA_039707655.1. Lineage (NCBI taxonomy): Eukaryota > Viridiplantae > Streptophyta > Magnoliopsida > Poales > Poaceae > Elymus > Elymus sibiricus. The sequence continues at coordinate 165,238,481 of CM077664.1, forward strand.
TTTGAGTATTGCCGGCAACGCTACTTGTGCACTTTAGTGATACCGAGCCGCATAGCTACCATCGCGTGCATACATACTCATATCATCTCGTGTGCCAACATTTTGGTTCCCGGATATACATCATTACTATCTTCGTACGAGCATTTCGCATAAGTGGCCAAAGGACAACATCAAAAGAAAGAGAAGCTTTTAAGCAAATGAGAAAGAGCAACAAGCTTGTAAGCAATAGTCATAGCGTCGCCACATTACATAGCATATTTGATCATCTTGGATGATTGTGACAAGTTCACCGGGAATCATACATACATAGCATAAGTGAGATAGACAGCCATACGTTTTGTCTCTTATAGGTTGTGCACAAGTTCGTATCCGCCTATTGAGCAATCATGTGCAACAAGAGCATTTTCTGTGGATTCCACATTTTGAGCTCATTCCTTGGTTGCACGACCTCATTTATCTATCCGTGCGTGTGTTTCCGTGCGTGTGTTTCCGTGTACTACTTAATGCTATTGGTGTACTTGTTACACTTGCAATCTTTTGAATCTTTTTCAACATTATTGATATCTTGCTAGCAAATTGCAGAAAATTTGTGCCACTATCCTAACCAAGCTACTCCAAAAGCTTTACTTGTGTAGGTGTGAGAATTGACAAGATCCGGTACCAATTGTGCTATTTCCATAATACAATATCGATTGATCATTGATCCATCTTCAACATCGGATAAGGTACATTTGGTCTAGTTCTTTACTTTCTTCCACTCACATAATTGCTTGTACTGATGGATAGGCCAACCACTTCTTCCAATCCACTCTTCATCGAGCAAGAAGAGGACCCGAACAACTACGTCACAAGGAATCACCTATTCGGCGCACAAAGAGCTTTGCATCAAGAGAATGAAGCATTGGGCGACCGCATCGACCAACTCGCCACCGACTTGCGGCAATCCGAGCAACGTACAAGAGACTACTTCGACACATCGATGGCATCTCTCAAGGAAGACATACGAACCATGATGGCCAATTGTTCTTATTCCACGTCATCATCATCAAGACGACGCCATTCAAGTCGCTACTCTTCCGACACGTCTTTGAATGCAAGTCCTCCACGAGCTCGTCCGCGTCCTCACCAAGACCATGAAGCTCACCAAGTTCCACAAAACCCATTTCATGGCAACGGTTTACAAGACCGCCTCCGGGAACGTGAACGACTACGCCGCCAAGCTAAAGATCAAATGGACCAAGAGCAAGCTCCACAATGACAAGATCACCACGAGAATCACGATGGCGACGTCCTTCAACACGGGCGACAAAACCGTGAGGAACAAGCCCTTGAAGCCCAACGTGCGCTACAGGAAGCCCCACGAGCCATCAATGAATGCAACCGCTGTGTGCGCGAACAAGAAGACGCCCTCCGACGAGAGCAACAAGACGAAGCCACTCACCGTGAGGAGCGCCAAGAGTTGAGGAACCGTCCACGAATCCCACGCCCTCAACGCCAAGTTAATCAAGAGGAGCATGAGGAGCAAGCGGGTCAAGATCCTCCACCACGGCAAGAGCGTCATCACCATCGACCACGACATGATGAGGAAGAACGTTTTGGCAAGCTCAAGTTCACCATGCCCAAGTTCCACGGCGGCAACGATCCCGAAGAATATCTCTCGTGGGCATTAAAGGTCGACAAGATATTTCGCCTTCACAACTACGACAAAGAAAAGAAGATCACCATGGCATCTCTAGAGTTCCAAGACTATGTTCTCATTTGGTGGGAACAAGTGATCGCAAGACGTCAAGAGAAGGGCGAACCACCCATCGCGACATGGAACCAAATGAAGGATGTCATGAGAGCTCGTTTTGTGCCTACACATTACAACCGTGACCTCTTTAAGAAACTCCAACTCCTCAAGCAAGGAACCAAGACGGTTGAAGAATACTATCAAGAAATGGAAATTTCCATGATACGAGCCAATGTCAAGGAAGATGATGAGCAAACCATGGTGCGGTTCTTGAATGGCCTCAACCATCCCATCAACAAGATCACGGACTTCCAACCGTACTCCAACCTCCTCGAGCTAGTGCACCAATCGACCAAGGTGGAACGAAAGGTGCAAGAGGACTACAAGTACTCCAAGTACTCTTCCAAGACCTACGGTTCATACACTCAAGCTTCAACAAGTACGACAACTCCTTCCATGACTAGCACAACACCAAGTACTGGCGACAAGGCGCGCTCAAAGCAACCTTCGACATCTTCTAGTTGTCTTCCTACTACTGCTAGCAGCTCCAAGCACAAGCCTTCATCCTCGACACCTCCTACGGATGCCAACAAGACAAGTGACATCCAGTGCTTCACTTGCAAGGGCCGAGGCCACAAGTCCTTCGAGTGTCCAACTCGACGCACAATGATCCTCAACGACGATGGCACCTACGACTCAATGAGTGAAGATGAAATGGAAGCCCTCGAGCATGTGGCTATGCACCGACAAGTGAATGAAGACGAAGATGCACAAATTTATTGCGACAATGATGCGAGCCCCGCTCTTGTTGTCTCCAAGGTCCTGACACTTCAACAACATCAAGAAGAAGACCAACGTTGCCACATCTTCCATACCAAAGCGGGTATCCAAGGATGTTCCGTCAAGGTCATCATCGACGGCGGAAGTTGCCACAATATGGCAAGTGAAGAATTATGCTCCAAGCTACAATTGGTCAAGAAGAAGCACCCTCGCCCCTACAAGGTCCAATGGCTTAGCGACTCCGGCACAATCCAAGTTGAGCACACCGTCCAAGTATCCTTCAAGATCGGCGCCTACGATGATACCTTGGAGTGTGATGTGGTCCCCATGTCCGTATGCCACCTCCTACTTGGGTGACCTTGGCAATTCGATCGTGGCGTCATCCACAACGGACGGACCAACCACTATAGTTTCAAGATGAAGGGCAAGGAATTCGTTCTTCGACCAATGTCTCCAAGTCAAGTCGTCGCTGACAATCAAGCCTCGGGCCATCGTGGATAGACTAGTGAGAGAGTGAACCACCACAAAGAGAGTGAGCGCCACAAGCCAAAATTGAGTGACTCCACGATGAGCGACAAGAAAAACTTAGTTCTACTAGCCACCAAAAGATATTTGAGGGATGTGAGTGAGAGCCCATCTAGTGTTGTTCACTTTGTGCTTTTATGCAAAGGTGAAGCTGAGCGGACTAATACTTCACAACATCTTCCTCTAGTGTTGTCTCGTCTATTGCAGGAATACAAGGACGTGTTTCCCGATGAGCTACCTCTCGGAGTACCTCCTCTACGCGGAATAGAACACCGCATCGACCTCATCCCCGGCGCACCCCTACCGAACAAGGCACCTTACCGTGTCAACCCCGAAGAAACCAAAGAGATACAAAGGCAAGTGCAACATCTCATGGAGAATGGGTATGTACGCAAAAGCTTGAGCCCTTGTGCCGTCCCAGTCATTCTTGTGCCTAAGAAAGATGGTACTTATCGAATGTGTTCCGATTGCCGTCCTATCAATGCTATCACCGTTAGATATCGCCATCCCATTCCACGCCTCGATGACATGCTAGATGAACTTAGTGGAGCCACAATTTTCTCTAAAATTGACCTCAAAAGTGGCTATTATCAAATTCGCATGCAAGAGGGTGATGAATGGAAAACGGCTTTCAAAACCAAATTTGTCTTGTATGAATGGTTAGTCATGCCTATGGGTTTATCGCAAGCACCTAGCACGTTTATGCGTGTGATGCACTATGTTTTCTGCACATTAATTGGCATTTGTGTTGTGGTTTACTTTGATGACATCCTTGTGTTTAGTGAAACTCTCAAAGATCATGTCAAACACCTTAGAGAAGTATTGCAAATACTTAGAGACGAGCGACTTTATGCTAACATGGAAAAATGCACTTTTGGTGTTGATAAGCTTGTCTTCTTGGGCTTTGTTGTCTCATCTAAGGGTGTTCATGTCGATGAAACTAAAATTGATGCTATTAAAAATTGGCCACAACCAACCAATTTGCTTCAGGTGCGTCGTTTCCTTGGCTTAGCAGGATATCGTCGCTTTGTGAAGGATTTTAGCACCATTGCATCACCGTTGCACGCATTGAGTAAGAAGAATGCACCAGTTGTTTGGGGCCCATCTCTAGATGCAGCATTTCATGAGCTTAAAAACTTGCTTACACATGCTCCATTACTTGCATTACCAAACTTTGAGAAAACTTTTGTAGTACATTGTGACGCTAGTGGTAATGGTATTGGTGGTGTGTTAATGCAAGAGAAACGACCCATTGCATATGTGGGAACTCAACTACCCCATCTATGACAAAGAGTTATATGCTTTAGTGAGAGTCTTGCATGTGTGGGAACATTATCTCCATCCATGTGAATTTGTCATCCATACGGATCATGAAACGCTTAAGTTCCTTAAGGGTCAAACTAAATTGAACAAGCGTCTTGCTAAATGGAGTGAGTTCATTGAGTCATTTCCTTATGTTATCCAGTATATCAAAGGTAAGGAAAATGTTGTGCCGGACGCTCTTTCCCGCAAATGCATGTTTGTTACTCAACTTGAGTTGAATGTCATAGGATTTGAGCACATTAAAGACTTGTATGAGCATGATTCGTCATTTGCAACTCCTTATGCCAAATGTTTACCTCATAAAACTTGGGAGCAATATTACTTGAAAGATGGTTATCTTATACGAGCTAACAAACTTTGTATTCCCGAGTCTTCTCTTCATTTTCTACTTTTGCAAGAAGCTCATGGTGGAGGACTCATGGGACATTTTGGACGTGACAAGACATTCTCTACGCTCTCCAAGAACTACTTTTGGCCAAAGATGTTTCGAGACGTCTCACGCTACACCACCCGGTGCTCTACATGCCGCAAAGCTAAGTCCAAAGCTCAATCTCATGGTTTATATATGCCACTTCCTATTCCATATCACCCATGGGAAGATATTAGTATGGATTTCATGCTTGGTTTGCCTCGAACTCAAAACGGCAAAGATTCCGTATTTGTTGTTGTGGACCATTTCTCTAAGATGGCACAATTCATTCCTTGCAACAAGATAGATGATGCTTCACATGTTGCAAATCTTTTTTGTAGGGAAATCTTGAGATTGCATGGAGTGCCCAAGACGATTGTATCGGACCGCGACGTCAAGTTCCTAAGCTACTTTTGGAAGACCCTATGCGCCAAGCTTGGAATCAAGTTCCTCTTCTCTTCGGCATATCACCCACAAACCGACGGCCAAACGGAGGTCACGAACCGGACGTTATCCACACTCCTTCGCGTGTTGATCAAGAAGAACATATAGGAGTGGGAAGCATGCTTGCCCATCGCCGAGTTCGCCTACAACCGAGCAATACACTCTACTACCGGCAAGTCTCCCTTCGAGGTCGTCTACGGTTTCAACCCTTTGTCACCATTGGACATCCTACCGCTACCGCTACAAGAGCGCACCGACATGGACGCGAGTGCACGAGCGAGTTACCTCAAGAAGATGCATGAAGATACAAGGCACACGATCGAGCGCCAAGTACAACGCCTCGCGACCAAGGTCAACATCAACAAGCACCCCATGGTGTTCAACCCCGGAAATCTTGTATGGCTACACCTTCGCAAAGACCGCTTCCCCAACGAGCGCAAGTCCAAACTACTACCTCGAGACGATGGACCGTTCAAGGTGCTAGCACGATACAACGACAATGCGTACAAGATCGACATCCCTCGTGACAAGTACAACGTGAGAGACATCTCCAATGTCAAGGACTTATCTCCCTTCCATGGTGATGTGGATTCCGATCCGAGGACGGATCTTTCCCAATGGGGGGGGGGGGAGATGATGCGGAGCATCCTATGGTCATCCCCATGGATCCACCTACGCCTCCCCAAGCATCGAGAGGACCAATGACGCGAGCACGTGCGAGAGCTCTCGAGACCGAGGTGACATCACTCCTTAAAGAACTTCCATATGATGTGAGCGAGACATGGATGCTACCTCATTCCGAGATGCTATGTGTGCTTAGGTATCAAGAGGACCCTCTCGGAGAAGCCCAGAACAATGGACAAGTCGACAAGTAAGCGGATGAAGAGGCGCGACAAGAGGAAGCCCTGCTGAGCATCAACAGCCGGACATCCGGCCTACGGCCCGGACATCCGGCCCCTGGAGTCAACTACAGCATCACCAGATCAGCCACTGTGAAGTCTCCAGGGCTCGGACATCCGGCCTTGGCCCGGACATCCGGCCTTGGCCCGGACATCCGGCCTGCCGACCCCGGACATCCAGCTCCCCCCTGCCGAAAATCCGGCGCCCCTATCCAGTAACTTGACCAGTTTCAGCCGGACATCCGGCCCCCAAACCCGGACATCCGGCACCCTGCTGAACCGCCGGACATCCGGCCTGGAGCCCGGACATCCAGCCCGACGCTGCCTGTAATTCGGCCCACGGCCCATGTATCCCCCCCTACTTCGCCCTAATTTGTACTAGCACTATATAAAGACTTCCCCCTCTCCCTTCTAGGGTTAGTATTGTGATAGCTCATTTTTGAGATAGAGCTTTACTCATCCACTTGTACCCCTACTCCATTGGAGACCAAGACCTCCTCGGAGAAGATCCCCCAAGTGGATTCAGGACCCCCATCGTGGGAAGATCCATCTCGGATTCAAGACCTCAACTCCTCGCGGATTGGGAAGAACTACCCTTTGTATCCTCTTGTGTTGACTTTGGATCGTGAACCTCGTTATGTGTATGTGGATCTAGCATATGTGTGATTGGATCTTGTTGATTTGAGTGTTTTCTCTCGTGTTTCCCTCTCGTGTTCTTCGTGTTCTTCGCGGGATCCACTCCAAACGTGAAAGATCGACACCATTAGGGTTCCACCCTACATCAGGTGGCTTAGAAGTAATGAGTCTAAGTGCAGCATCTGAGAACTTTGGGTTTGAAGCCCTAGCAAATAGCTTCACAGGGGGGTTAGAGTACTCAAATGAATAAGCAGAGAAATTCTTTGATTTGTGAACATAATGGTTTGAGGAATGTCTCTCATATTCATGAGTCTCATCATTGTAACCCTGCAAAACATTGGCGTTAGGGCAACCATATGGGGGTGTTTGTCTGTATGAAGACTTTGGTCCATATGAAGCTTTTTCCCTAGGGTTTGTCTTCTTCCCGGGTGGTGTCATGATGACATTCACGGGAAGCCTTTCCAGAAGACTTTTGGGAACCCATATCTTCTTCATAGGAGGTCCATTCCTGCAGTTAGTTCCAATAAACCTGGCAAACACTTCTCCATTCTGGTTTTTTAACAGTTTATAGTTTGAGTCAAAGGACTCATCAATGATGATGGGGTTAGCACAGGTATAGCCAGATAATGTGGATGGGTCTACTGGGGGGCCTGTTGCAGCAACCCAAGTGGTTTTGGGGTACTGCTCAGGTTTCCAATATGTACCATCAACATTTATGTTTCTCTCGAAACCAATGCCCTCTTTCCTAGGGTTCCTGTTCAGGATCTATTTCTTGAGGACAGCACAAAGAGTCTGATGCCCTTTGAGACTCTTATAGATGCCTGTCTCAAGCAATGTCTTCAACCTGGCATTCTCATCAGTAAGAGCAGTGGCTTCCTCAGATGAGGGGTTAGTGGCCACATCAATAGTTGAAGTTATTGTAGATTCAGAAATAGTGGAACAATCAGCAGAAGAATTAGCGTTATCACGCTCAAGGCATTTCAAGCAAGGTGGCACAAATTCATCCTGAGCGGTACAGATCTGTTGAGCGAGTAGTGAATCATTTTCTGTTCGAAGATTATCATGAGACGCTCTCAACTTCTCAAGTTCTTGCTTTCTTTGAAGATATTCATAGGAGAGCTTCTCGTGATCTGATGAGAGGGTATCATGACGACCTTGAAGTTCATCAAATGACATTTGAAGATGTCTGGAGTCTTCAGATTGTGTTTGACCACCATCCATTTCCTCGTTCAACAGATAATTGCTCTTATCTAGCAATTTTTGAAGCTTCTCTATAGCGGATTGTTGTTTAGTAACAATTTTTGCAAGCTTGGAATAGCTGGGGGTCATGTTCTCATCAGATTTGTCGGTGTACTAAAGTTTGGGTCTTTTAGTACCCCATACTTGTGCACGGACAGTTGTAGCCATACCAGCGGCAAGGCCTGCCAGGGGACAACTAGAAACATACATCAAGGATATCAAGAAGGCGTTCAAGCCGATGATCAAAAGACAGAAGACTGAAGGCTGGGCTCCTGGCAAGATACATGCCAAGAGGACTCGCGAAGGCCCGGCGAAGAAATCGGAAAACGGAGGGCAGAGCCCGCAATAAAAGTAAGCGGCGAAGAAAGGGAATTTATCTGGGCCGCCCTTGGCGGAAGCTGGAAGCACGCTAGTCCTAGGGTGAGCCTTCATCTCCTTCCCCCACATGCACATGTACCGCTCAACCAGGGTGCGCATGTCGAGCGTCGGGGCGAAGACGGCGTGCTCCTTTCGGATCTCCACCAGATCAATCTTCTCCGCCTCTGTGTCCAAATCGACGGCTTTCACCGCTTCGCCCTTGCTTGCCTTGGGCGGCATGGCGACTGTGGAAGCGGAGGCCGAGGATGATGAGAGCGTGGGGGTGGCGGAAGGATGGGAGAGGCTCTGTTCCAGGCTCGAGGAAGAAGGCGACGGCGGTTTCCGAATTGGAAGAGACAGGAGGTAAATGAGCAGCGCTTCTGCGGATTCCATTTTATGGGGAAGGCGCGAGGCTGGTCTTTACTGACCGATGTGAAAGCATTTTTACAAGCGCACTGCTACGGCTGTTCCGCGCACGTATCCCACGTCCCGCATTTACTGCGCGTCGTGGGGGAGCGCAGTAAATAAGATGGTTATTACAGTTAACTCCTGCCACGCGTGCCCGTGCACTGTTTGGGCCTGGCCCAACAACGCCTCGCACCCGTGTATGGCCTAGGCCCGGGGGCTCCTGTCGGTGTACTAAAGTTTGGGTCTTTTAGTACCCCATACTTGTGCACGGACAGTTGTAGCCATACCAGCGGCAAGGCCTGCCGGGGGACAACTGGAAACATACATCAAGGATATCAAGAAGGCGTTCAAGCCGATGATCAAAAGACAGAAGACTGAAGGCTGGGCTCCCGGCAAGATACTTGCCGGGAGGACTCGCGAAGGCCCGGCGAGGCTTCGCACCCGGCAAGATCCCTCCGTACTGCCACCGCTCCAGCGCAGCGACCAGTCCGTCGTTTAGGGCTTGTCCTCCTGGTTGCGTGTCATGGCACTGACCGCGGATGGGCTTAAGCGGTGCTGATGCGACGGGTCCTTTTTCCGTCCCCAAGAAAGTTAGGGACACCTAAGGGAGGCATTTAATGCGTTTGTCCTAATCCGTCAGTGGTAATCATGTAACACCGTAGCAACTTTACACCTCTTGTACTCCCGTCTACCACTGTTGGTGACCCCTTGGACGTATAAAAGGAGGCCCAAGGCGGAGCTACAGAGGGGGAGGACCTTCTGGCCCATTCTGCATGCGTAGCTGCTTCTTGACCGTACTGTTCATCACAAGCGCTCCGTGTACTTGAGCTGAAGAACATCCACAATAAACAACAGCAGGAGTAGGGTTTTACGCTTCTTAGCGGCCCGAACCTGGGTAAAGATCCTTGCGTTGGTCGTTGGATCCGCTCTTTGTGCAAATCTTTTCCCCCGCCGAACCGTAAAGGGATCCCCTCGATCCCATAGGTGTCGTACGCCGACATCGTTGGCGCGCCAGGTAGGGGGAAAGATTGCGCGAACCCGATCTAGCGGTCAGCGCGCCAGTTTTTGATCACTTTCATTGCCATGGCTCCCAAGAAGAAGGGTGCGACTGCGGTGGATCCATCCGCGTCCGGCCTACCCGTACCTACACAGACGGGCGACGGCGTGGGCGCTGGTGGAGGAGGTGGAGGTCTTGAGCCTCCACGACGTTCTGGCGACCAGAGCCAGGCGAGTGGCGTCGTTCGCAACGGTGCCGCCGGGTCTAAGGACGGAGCCGTGCTATCTACGGGCGCGGCGAACTCCAAGGACGGGACGGCGCCTTCCATGACACCCACGGTGGCGAACGCGCCGCGACCTTCTCAGGTTGCGCGTGACGGGCAGCGCCGCGACGTAGGTGGTTCCAGGCGCTCCCATGGAAAACCCCCTGTGCATCACTCCCAAGGTGCACGGGGCCAAGATCCACGCCAACATGCCGGCGGAAGCAGGGCGCGATCGCAGGGCCGTGATGGAGCTCCTTCTAACTCAGTTAGGAGTCTGAGCACCTCACGTTCTTCGCATCTTTCGCCACCGCCTACACCGGTAGAAGCATTGGCGCGAGCTCAGCTTCTCCTAGACTTTCCTCCCGCTGCGGAGAAGCTAGATGAATGGAGATCCGCTATCCAAAGCCTCATCGGCTTGGCTAACGACGATAGGCCACAGCAGGCGGAGCCTTCGCGGCGGCAGTCCACGGAGCCCATGCGTGCTGGTGGCGAGAGGACCGGAGGCAGTACAACTACGATGCGTTCCCCTCCAATACGGCAAGAGAGGTCGCTGACTCGACGGATCGACGCCCGTGATGATGATTCCACGGCGTCGTCTGATCCACGGGTTCACCGCGATCAACATCTGGTTCTTCGGGAACGGCACAAGGAGGACGCTCGAACTACCATCGAGCGGCGGCGGGAAGCGCGCCGTCAATCCGACAGGCACGCGGGACCCACTATCGACGAGCCTGCGCCGGGGTATTCTAGTAACCTGCCTTACGAGGTGGGTTGTCCAGCTTTTACTCGTGAGCTGCGGCGAGTCCAGTGGCCCAACTCCCGAACTTTCAAGCCGTTGGTGCCGGAGAAATACGACGGCAAGACTCACCCGTCAGAGTTCCTGAGCGTCTACACCATTGCCGTGCAAGTTGCCGGAGCTCGAGACGACAAGATATTCGCCAACTACTTCCCGTTGGTGCTTAAGCCCAACGTCTGGTCGTGGTTGATGCATCTGCCGGAGAATTCCATTTCCTCCTGGGCAGATCTGTGTCATGAGTTTGTTGGCGCCTTTACTGGAGGCCACCAGGCCCTTCGCCAGGAGAGCGATCTACACCTCATCCCCCAGAAAGAAGGTGAAACCTTGCGCAAGTACATACAGAGATTCAACCGTATTCAGCACAACATCCCAGACGTTCATCCTGCCGTTGTTATCAGCGCGTTCCATCAGAATGTGCGCAACCGCAAGATGCGGGAAGAGCTGGCGATGAACAAGGTCAAGGATGTCACCGAGCTCTATGCTCTGGCTGATAGATGTGCTTGGGCCGAGGAGGGAAGGAGACTCCCCGGCAAGGATGCTGGCGCGGAGCTCGACTCTGAAGCCGAAGACGCCACCACTCCGGCGAAGAAAGGCCGACGGCGGAATAGGAAGCGCAAGGGCAAGGCCGTGCTTGCCGTCGAGGGGTCCGGCGACCCCGGCACCGCCAAGAAAGTCAAGATTGATGGCCCCGGCAAGGAGATTGCCGCGTGTGCCGCATGTCAGGCCTTGGCGGCTGCCGACAAGCCGGAGGGCTCTGGCAAGCAGTACTGCAAGATCCATCGCACCAAGGGTCACGACCTCCAAAACTACCGGCAAGTTGAGCAGCTTATCGAGAAGCAGAAAGCCGAGTATGAGAGGCGAGACAAGGAGAAGGCCCAGGATGGCGCTGAGGGATCTGGCAAGAAGCGCGGTGGTCGAGGAGGTCACCGTGGCAAGCCCAAGCAACAGAAGGAGAGGCCCGCTCGAGGCCGCGACAAGGAGCAGGGGGGTGACGATGATGATGAAGACGGCGACGAGTCCAGCGAGCACGAGTTCCAGAAAGCCACAGAAGCCATGTGCGTTGACGGGGGCGCCTCGTTGCATTCCTCTCACCGCCAACTTAAACAGTGGGCGTGTGAGATTAACGCGGCAGAGCCATCAATTGATGCCTGGAAACCACTGAAATGGTCCCACACGCCTATCATCTTTGACACCGAGGATCACCCTGATCGCACAACTGCAGTCGGGTGTTTGCCATTGTTGGTTTCACCGACAATCCGCAACCTCAAGGTGACAAAAATGTTAGTTGACGGTGGGGCCGGTCTGAACTTGATCTCGCCTGATGTGATCAAGAGTTTGCAAATTCCTGACGAAGATCTCGAAGAAACGGGCACGTTTCAAGGGATCAATCCAGGAAGGAGCCAGCCGAAGGGCAAGATCACGCTGCCAGTAACATTTGGTAGGGAGTTGAACTACAGGACGGAGAAGATCGTCTTTGACGTCACCAAGATTCCATTGCCATATAATGGGATTCTTGGTCGCCCGGCGCTGGCCAAGTTCATGGCGGCATCACATTACGCCTACAATACACTAAAGATGCCCGGGCCGATGAGCGTCATCACTATCAACTCCGACAAGAAGGATGCGCTTATCTGCACCGACCAACTCTACCGGGAGGCAGTCGCAGCACCTGCCGCCAAGGCACTTGCTCCTGCCGCCGAAGCTCCCGGGGGGAAGAAGACCGGCAAGACCTATAGCACACACTCCGGCAAGCGCACCTCCTCGGAGTGCTGCGCTCCAGTTGAGGATGTGCCGGAGAGCTCCACCGGCAAGAGCAAGAAATCCAAGGGAGCTCCACCAGCGACCAAGAAGGTGCCCGCCAAGGAGGATGGTACGGGAGGAACTTTCACCATAAGTTCCACCCTTGATGACAAATAGGAAAGCGCGCTCATTGCCTTCCTGCGGGCGAATATCGATGTGTTTCCATGGCAACCATCTGATATCCCCGGTGTTCCCAGGGAGGTAATCGAGCACCACCTTGCTGTCTGCCCTCATGCGCGGCCGATCAAGCAGAAGGTTAGGAAGCAGGCTTTGGAGCGGCAAGAATTTATTGCCGAAGAAATCAGGAAGCTAGAAGCGGCAGGTTTAGTCAGAGGAGTGCTCCATCCGACATGGTTGGCCAATCCAGTTGTAGTGCGCAAGGCGAATGGAAAATGGAGGCTATGTATTGACTATATAGATATCAATAAAGCATCTCCAAAAGATCCTTTTCCCTTGCCGCGCATCGACCAGATTGTGGACTCCACTGCTGGCTGCGATTTGCTGTCATTTCTTGACGCTTATTCAGGGTATCACCAGATTTTCATGTCAAAGGAAGACGAAGAGAAAACCGCATTTATCACCCCATGTGGCACGTATTGCTTCATACGCATGCCTTTCGGGTTGAAAAGTGCTGGTTCAACGTTTGCAAGAGCAGTCCAAATTGGTTTTGAGCCCCAGCTACATAGAAATATGGAAGCTTATAGGGATGACATAGTGGTTAAAACCAAGGACAAGGCAACGCTCATACAAGATCTGGAAGAGACGTTTGCAAATCTGCGTAGGATCAATCTGAAGCTCAATCCTGAGAAGTGTGTGTTTGGCGTCCCATCCGGCAAGCTTCTCGGGTTCTTCGTATCTCAACGTGGAATTGAAGCCAATCCCGACAAGATCAAGGCAATTGAGCAGATTGAAGCACCAAGACGTGTCAAAAATGTGCATCAACTTGCCGGCTGCGTGGCTGCTCTGAGCAGGTTCATCTCCAAATCCGCTGAGCGCACCCTGCCTTTCTTCAAAATCTTGAAGAAGGCCGTTCCAATGAAATGGAATCCGGAAGCGGAGGCAGCGCTGCAGGACTTGAAGAGGTACCTATCCTCTCCGCCGACACTAGTCGCACCTAAACCACAAGAGCCGTTGCTGCTATATCTAGCGGTAACGAGTCAAGTGGTTAGTGCTGCGTTAGTGGCGTAGAGAGAAGTTGACGAAGAAACAGTGGCAGCGGCAAGCCCGTCAAGCGACAAGCTGGGATCCTCCCCGGCAGAGTCTGGTGCCGACAAGGCAGGATCCGCACAGTCGAGTGAAGCAACGCAGAAAAAGAAGATGGTGCAGCGCCCGGTCTATTTTGTCAGCTCCCTATTACAGGGGGCTAGGTCAAGATATTCTGGTGTGCAGAAGTTGCTCTTTGGCCTTCTCATGGCCTCAAGGAAGCTGCGCCATTATTTCCAAGCACATGAAATCACCGTGGTCACTCGCTTTCCGTTGCAGCGGATTTTGCGGAATCCAGATGCGACCGGCAGAATTGTGGAGTGGGCGTTGGAGCTGTCAAGTTTTGGTCTCAAATTTGAAAGCACTTCAACTATTCAGAGCAGAGCCCTGGCAGAGTTCATTGCAGAGTGGACACCGACGCCAGACGAAGAAATTCAAGAGACAACCGTCCCCGGCAAGGAAATAGATCGAGTATGGATTATGTACTTTGACGGGGCTTTTTCGCTACAAGGCGCCGGTGCTGGCGTGCTGCTTGTCGCACCCACCGGAGAGCACCTCAAGTATGTAATTCAGATGCACTTTCCCCGGGAGAGATCAACAAATAACACTGCAGAATATGAAGGACTGCTTGCCGGTCTCAGGATCGCGGCAGACCTTGGATCAAGAAGCTCATCGTCAGAGGTGACTCACAGCTTGTCGTCAGGCAAGTCAACAAAGATTATCAGAGCCCGTTGATGGAAGCATATGTAGATGAAGTGAGAAAGCTGGAGGAGCGCTTTGACGGGTTGCAAATAGAGCATGTTCCTCGAGCAGAGAACAACATTGCCGATGACCTGTCAAAGCGTGCTGCCCTTAAGTTACCCGTGGAACCGGGAACCTTTGTGCTCCGCTTAACTCAGCCATCCGTAACACCATCGACGAGGCAAGACAAGAGAAGGAAGTTGAGTTCCGGCCAGTACTTTCCGGCAGAGCTTCCAGAAGCCGCCGGCAAGGAAGTTGCCGGGAACGACACGGTTGCCGGTGAGCAGCAGCCTCGCGCAGAACCTCAGGTTCTTTGCCGCCGAAGCAAGCGCTCCCGCGGCCGAAGATATGCCTTTAGTCCTTGTTGTCGAGCCGCAGGCTCCAACATGGGCACAGCACATCGTCCAGTTCCTTCAAACAGGAGAACTCCCTGAAGAACAGGAAGAAGCGGAGAAAGTAGCCCGTCAGTCTAGTATGTACCAGTTCGTCGACGACGTCCTGTACAGAAAGAGACCGAACGGTGTGAAATTGAAGTGTATTCCTCGGGAGGATGGACTGGAGCTGTTGGCAGAGATACATGGAGGCATATGTGGCTCCCACATAGGCTCAAGAGCTCTTGTCAGCAAGGCATTCCGGCAAGGTTTCTTCTGGCCCACTGCTCTCCAGGATGCAACTGCACTAGTAACCAAGTGTGAAGCGTGCCAAACAATTGCATCAGCCCGCTCAAGCTCTTCAAACAATCCCTCTTTCCTGCCCATTTTCGGTCTGGGGGCTCGACATATTGGGCCCCTTTCCCCGCACTGCCGGGGGCTTCAAGTACTTGTACGTTGCCATCGACAAGTTCACGAAGTGGCCAGAAGTGGAAGCAGTGAGAAAGGTGACAGCACAGTCAGCCGTCAAGTTCTTCAAGGGAATAGTGTGCCGTTTTGGTGTGCCGAACAGGATCATCACCGATAATGGCACGCAGTTCACGAGCCGCACCTTCATGCAGTATGTCCAAGACCTTGGCGGCAGAATCTGTTTTGCCTCTGTTGGTCACCCGAGAAGCAACGGCCAAGCGGAGAGGGAAAATGCTGAAGTGCTGCGAGGTCTCAGAACAAGAACTTTCGACAAGCTGCGCAAGTGCGGAAGACGCTGGATTGATGAGCTGCCGGCGGTTCTTTGGTCAATCAGAACGACACCAAATCGAGCTACTGGTCAGACACCCTTCTCCCTGGTCTACGGGGCAGAAGCAGTTCTCCCCACTGAACTCATATACGGGTCACCTCGAGTGCTCGCTTATGATGAGCTCGAGCAAGAGCAGCTGCGCCAAGATGACGCCACGCTCCTTGAGGAAGATCGTCTTCGGGCTGCTGTGCGAGCTGCACGCTACCAGCAAGCCTTGCGCCGCTACCATAGCCGCAAAGTGCATGCCTGAAGCCTTGAGGAAGGTGACCTTGTTCTTCGGCACGTTCAGTCCGCCAAGGGATCAAACAAGTTGACGCCGAAGTGGGAAGGCCCTTATCGGGTAGTACGAGTCACCAGGCCCGGCGCAGTCCGCCTGGAGACCGAAGATGGCATTCTAGTGAGCAATTCCTGGAATATCGAACACCTTCGTAAGTTCTACCCATAAGGCGCGGTTGCCGGGTCCCCCGGCAACCACCTTTTGTACAAGTCTTGCCGGGAAGGCATATGATCCTTTGTACAAAGCCAAGCGCAGACACTGTGCATAGTTGAATAAAGTTAAGAGTTTTACAATTCTTGTCGATTTTCATGTCATTTTAGATGCATGCTTATCTGAGATATTGTAGTCCACCTGCTTCCGGTAAGCACTAATGAACCGCCAAGGTTCCATATCTCTATTTTCTCTTCTTTCTTTTTCTCAAAGGACAGAAGGTTCCCTCGCGTGCACGTTTGCCGGGGGGGGATGATGGTATGGATACCGACAGGCGACGTTCAAGTTGACATCTTGCAATAAGGAGTACAGCAACGAAAAGCTAAGTTGCAAAACTTCTAAACAAATTTTTTTATTGTAGAGTTATTTTCCTTGAACGATTTCGGCTTTTGTATGGAAAACCTGCACGCGAAGGAACCTTGTCGTGATTGGTTGTGCCCTTACTTTGTTTCGAGTCCGCTCAACAGTTTAAGTGGCTGCACTAAAAGCGTCAAGGTATCTTGCCGGCAGCGACACCTCCAGCAGGCTGCTAAGGATCCGTTCCTCAAAGCGCTCGCGGCAAGGGTGAGCACACCGGCAGGTTACCAATAAGCGTAGGGCAAAGACCATACAGAAAGAAATCAGACAAGGGAAATAGCATACATTCATCCAAAACATAGCAAGTTATATTACATCGACGGTCGCCGCAATTCTAAACTTAAGATAAAACTGTCTTTTACATGGAATGGTGGCGACAAAATGAAGCGAAGCGGCTAGTCCCTGCGTTGGCCTTCAACCCGCTTGACGTGGCTCACTCGGTCGACGATGGGCGCGACAAGCTCTTCGAGTGCCTTGAGGTCTACATTCTTCGGCAAGCTAGCAAGAACGTTGGTGAGGTTGATGCCAGGGTTCTTGTGCACCCTTTGACGAGCACCTTGCAGAGGACGGCCCGTCATAGCTTGCGGGATTCGTTGGCAAGCTGGGTCTCTCGATTAGACTAGAGCAGCTTGAGAGCATCAACGACACCCTCGAAGAACATGGTCAGCTTGGTGCTCGAAGACACTCTCTCATCGGAAGAGTAGCTGAAGTTATGCAAGCCCATGGTGGACAGTTCCGCGGCAAGCTTTTCCGCGACGTCGACTAGGCGCTCAGTCCAGATCTTCACGCCTCTCTCAAAGTCATTATAAGTGGCGGCAGCGCTGTTGAGCAGGCTCTTCTCGCTCTGGAGGTCTTTGATCAAAGCCCTCTCGCGAGCCTTGCCGTTCTCAAGGGACTCCTCCAGCGTCGCCAGCTTCAGTTTCAAATTAGCAATGGATTCATTGGCTGAGGAGAGCTCCTTGGTCTTGTCGGACATGGCGGCTTGCATCTCCGCTAGGCTGAAGAGAGTCTTCTCTCTGTCGGCTTTGAGCGTTGAGATCTCCTTGCCATGGCCTTTAAGATCCGCTTCCAGCCTATTCACTTGATCGCCCAGCTCGTTCTTGGCGGCCTCTGCAGCTTCGGCAGCATCGATGGCTTCCTTTAACTTGCCGGCGTGGTCCACGGCCAGGGCCTCGAGCGTTTCCTTGTGCCTCTGCTCCAGCTCCTGGGTTCGCCGCGCGACAAGCTTCTCGATCTCTTCATCCTTGCCGCGGATCTTGACGGCGAGTGCCTCCTCGCGAGCGGCAAGGTCCTCTTCGTGAGCATCGAGCTTGACGCGGCGTTTCGTCAAGCAAGCTTCTTCTGCAGCAGCCTGCTGCGCGACCTCCTGCTGTGCCCTCTCGACGTCGGATTGCTTTAGGAGGAGCTCGTTCCAACTTTGGTTCAGCTGCTCCCGGCCAGCCGTCAGCTCCTGGAAGGCCTCGGCATACCAGACTTGCATCTCCTCGATGCGCTTCTGGAAGTCTGCTTCCGCTGCTTCAACAACTGCCGCCCTGGAGTCCAACCTCTCCTTTCGGGTGCGGTGAAGCGCCTGGAGCTTTTGGAAGTTGTCGCTCATGGCTTGGAGGAGCTATTCTTCCATGGACCCGCTGCTGCTGGCGCGTGGCTCGTTGCTGATCTTGAGCCCAGTGGCGGCGATGACATCTTCATCAAATATCTCTCCTTCGGTTGGCGCCCCAGTGCTTGCCGTCCCTGGTATGCTAACGAACAGGTTGTCGCCAACCTTAAGATATCTGCTTGACTGGGGGACGTCGGATGTTGATGGCCGATCCTCGACAACCGCCTCACCGGCGACTGGGGGCTCCACGACCGGTGTAGCGCCAGGCGCTCCTGTGGCAGGAATGCCGTCAGTGTGGTCGCTGGACTCCTTGCCGGCCCCCTCAGCAGATCCCTTGGCGGTTTCTTCCTATGCGGCCTTGGCGGCCTCGGCAGCTGCGATCCTGTCGGCTTCGGCGGCAGCATCCTTGGCGGTATCTTCGATGGCAATGTCAACATCCATTTGTTCCACCGAAGGGAGGTCTGAAGACCAGGAAAGGAAACAAGATGAGATCAAGGTCGAAGTTCAAGAAGACAAAAATAAAGAAAGAATAACAAGTGCACCAAGGCAAGCGGTTTACCTGTGCCGAGCTGTTGAGAGGTCGCTTCTCCTTTCCCGGCAACATTGGTTGCCGATGTAGGATTGCCAGTGCCCGTGCTTGCCGGCTCCTCTTCAACGCGAATGGGCTCGCCAGTGAAGGCCCTTGCCGAAGGCTCGTCTCTGGGCGGCGTGGTTGACGGAGGCGGCACGTCAGGGGCGGCCTCCAGTGGCTCTCCTTGTTGCCGTTCTTCTCCTATAAGCCCGGTGATATCAGTAGTGAAGATATTCTCCCCAACGCTCGCCAGCGGAAAAAGAGTAATGGACTCACGCTGGGGGCTGGGTTGGAGGCTGCGTTGAGGGCTGGGCTCCGGGCTGATGATGATGGGCTCTGGCGCACCTACGGTGCTTGCCGAAGGCTCGTCACCCGTTGAAGTTTTCGCCTTCTTCGCCATCCTTTGCGCCAACGTTTCCGTATCCCTGCGGAGATAGGCGAAAGCAAAACAAATGAGTTAGAGTGAAACCAGGAATTCAGAAGCTAAAAGATGCGACAAGGGCCCTTACTCTTCTCTTTCCGGACTAAAAGAGGAGATGTCAAAATCAACCTCCTCTGCAATGTCCGTGCGAGGGGGGAGGAGAAGGGGCCCTGGGACGCTTGGCTGCAGCAGAAGCAGTAGGTTGATGTGATCCTGCTGCTCCAGCCGTCGGTGCCGTCGTATGGGACGCCCCCGCCGCACCCGTTGTTGCCGCGGTCGAGCGTGTCGTACGTCGCACGGGTTGCTGTTGGGCTTCTTGCCGCTGCGCAGCCTTGCCGGCCGCCCCCTTGCCGGAACCCTCGCTGCTCGAGGGAGGTTGACATGTTGGGACGCCAGAGACAGCCTTTCGAAGAACCTATTTCTTCTTCTCCGGAGCTGGGGGCTCCTCGTGCGGCTGCTCCTCGGCCGTGTCTTCAACAAGAGAGCTCCTGGCAACCATGCCACTCTGTTCCCCGGCAACCTCACCTTCCTCGGCAAGGGTCTCCTCTAGCGTTATTCCTTCTTCACCAGTTTCCTCTTCCGCAAAGCCAAAGTTGCCGGCCTCCGCGGCAAGATTCACCTCTTCCGCCCTGCTAGAGATGTAAGCCACTTCTTCATCAGTGGTGGGGCGGATGAAAGTTGGCTCTTCCCGGATGGTTTTCTCCGACAAGCTGTCAAAGAACTCCTGCGCGCGCTCTGAGGATGGCTCTTCACAATTTCCGTCAAGGCCGTGGGCATTGCACACCGGCATCATGGCAATGATTGAGCTCAAGGCAGAGTTGTTGCACAGGGGAACTACGCCAGCCGGCAACTTAAACTTCCCGTCAGGCCTGAACAGTTTGTGGCAGAGGGCTGTGTGCTGCAAGACCATCAAGTTGTTGTTCAGACCAGGGCGCAGCCTCATGATATCTGCTGCATTCTTGAAATCCCAGGCTGGTCTCCCTTTATTCTGCAGGGGGGCAATGCGGCGGCGGAGGAAATCGGTGCCGACCATTTCTATCGTGAGCCCGGCAATCTTGAGATGGTGGATCCTGGTAACTGCGATTGCGAGCTTCTCATCCTAAGGATCGAGGCCGCTCCAGTCCTTGCTGCGGACCACTTTCGTTTGCTGGGGCATACGGAACGGCTGAGGATCTTTCTCCTTAATCCAGCACCACTGGTCCCGCCATTCATCCCACTTCTTGCGGTAGAGACCGCCTGGGTATGTCTCCTTATTCCATGTCCTTAGAATCCAAGTGATAGAACCAGAAAGGGCGTCTCCCATCTCGATACGGGGAATGAAGTAATGGTGGAAGAGGGCTGTGCTGGGTGCTACTCCGGCGAAATTTTCACAAATATGAGCGAAGACTGACATGCATGTCACGGCATTCGGCGTGAAATCCAAGAGGCGGAAGCCGTATGTGTACATGATGTCGATGAAGAAATCGGAAAACGGAGGGCAGAGCCCGCAATAAAAGTAAGCGGCGAAGAAAGGGAATTTATCTGGGCCGCCCTTGGCGGAAGCTGGAAGCACGCGAGTCCTAGGGTGAGCCTTCGTCTCCTTCCCCCACATGCACATGTACCGCTCAACCAGGGTGCGCATGTCGAGCGTCGGGGCGAAGACGGCGTGCTCCTTCCGCATCTCCACCAGATCGATCTTCTCCCCCTCTGCGTCCGAATCGACGGCTTTCACCGCTTCGCCCTTGCTTTCCTTGGGCGGCATGGCGACTGTGGAAGATGAGGCCGAGGATGATGAGAGCGTGGGGGTGGCGGATGGATGGGAGAGGCTCTGTTCCAGGCTCGAGGAAGAAGGCGACGGCGGTTTCCGAATTGGAAGAGACAGGAGGTAAATGAGCAGCGCTTCTGCGGATTCCATTTTATGGGGAAGGCGCGAGGCTGGCTCTTTACTGACCGATGTGAAAGCATTTTTACAAGCGCACTGCTACGGCCGTTCCGCGCACGTATCCCACGTCCCGCATTTACTGCGCGTCGTGGGGGAGCGCAGTAAATAAGATGGTTATTACAGTTAACTCCTGCCACGCGTGCCCGTGCACTGTTTGGGCCTGGCCCAACAACGCCTCGCACCCGTGTATGGCCTAGGCCCGGGGGCTCCTGTCGGTGTACTAAAGTTTGGGTCTTTTAGTACCCCATACTTGTGCACGGACAGTTGTAGCCATACCAGCGGCAAGGCCTGCCGGGGGACAACTGGAAACATACATCAAGGATATCAAGAAGGCGTTCAAGCCGATGATCAAAAGACAGAAGACTGAAGGCTGGGCAAATGAGAGCATATGATGTACTTTGCTCGAGCGTCCAATTGTGTTAATCTGTCAATGTCTTCAGCACGTGCCTTTTTGCAGAGCTCTGACAAGCCCTGCTCGGTGATAGTCCATAGATCATAATTGGTCCCCTTGAGATGTTTGCACATCATAATCTTCTAGTAGGGATAGTCAGTACCATCGAAGACGGGGCACGCAGCGGAAACCTTGATTATCCCTGCAGTCAACATAGCTAAAACTCCAGGTGGTTAAACTGAATCACACAGAACAAAGGAGCACCTTGCTCTGATACCAATTGAAAGTGCTAGTTATCGACTAGAGGGGGGTGAATAGGCGATTTTTATGAAAGGCATCGAAAACAGGCAATGTCTTCGAAGTAAGCGGAAGCAAGATGAGAACTAGCAAAGCCTATCAATAAGATGAATAGATATGACAAGCATAGACATCATACATACTAGCATGCGTTGAACATAAACACAAGAAGCATGAAGATAAATGAGTAAAAAGATGAATGGCTTCAGGGAATATCTTCAAACACAGACAAGCATGCAAAGGCTTCACAGTTTAAAACAGTAAGTAAGGAATTGAAAGGATAGAACCAGTGGCTTGGGGAAGACAGTGATTTGTTTGACCAGTTCCAACTGCTGTGACAGTTGTACGCCTAGTTAGGGAGGCCGAGATTGAACTTAGAAGACCACGTCTTCACCTTATTCCCCTTGAGCTAAGACCCGCAGATATCGCCCAATCACTCTGGTAAGTCTTCAAGGTAGACTTCCAAACCTTCACAGACTTCATTCACTAGCAATCCACAATGATTCTTGGATGCTCAGAACATGACGCCTAACCTGCTGGAAGATCATAGTCTTCAAGTGTAACAAGTCTTCGGTTCACTCAGAACAGAATGTCTTCAGTGATGCTCAATCACTTTGGGCTCTGGCTGTTTTTGGTTTTGTCCTCGCAAGGATTCTCTCTCAAAGGCTTCGAGGTGGGTTGCTCTCAAACGACAAAAGCCGTGCACTAACTTGGAGCAGCCACCAATTTATGGTGGTAGGGGTGGCTATTTATAGCCAGGAGGAAACCCGACATGATATGTCCGAAATGACCTTGGGTCATAGGGAAGCTGACACGTGTCTAACGGTCGGATCCCAACAAACGCAGCAACTTTACTTGGGCTCCAAGCAAAGCTGACTCAACCAACTCTGGAAGAGGTTTTTCTCTCATTTGTCGTCGCTCAAAGATATAGGATTTGGGTTGAGCATCATGTCAGTTTCTGACTTTGTTTACCTCGACCCCACTTAGCAGTACGGTGGTTCCTATGACTCAAGAAAGCAGAAAATGAAACTACCAAAAGACTAAGTCTTCGCGTTCCATTTGCTTCAAGTGAATGTCTTCGCGAACCATTATATTCAATCCGAATGTCTTCGTGAACCACCGTTGTCTTCAATGTCTTCATACATTTTTAGGGGTCATCTTCGATGGGTAAACCGAATCAATAGGGACTTCTACCTGTGTTCTCCTGTGAATCTCACAAACACATTAGTCCCACAACCAAGTTTGTCTTCAATACTCCAAAACCAACAAGGGGTGGCACTAGATGCACTTACAGGAGCAGGCCCGCGAGTCAGAGCTCGATCACTTGGGTTTTGCAGCGCTGCTGGGACTGACCCGAGAACAGACACCGTGTCCAACCCCCGCTCATGAGATGCGCAGGAGGAAGGTCGCGAGCATACACAGCTCCTGAGGCAAGCAACTTAGCAACACATAAAATATCTTAGGAAACAGAGCTTTACTGCAGCATAATAATAAGTTCATTACACAACCAAAAAGAGATGCGGCTGCCGTGTCCGGCACGGGTCAGCTTGAGGTTGGTGCAGCCCGTGGGGCGTCCTCAGTTTCACATCCAAAAGAGAAGAGGTTGCCGTGTCCGGCACGGATCAGCGTGATGTTGGTGCAGCCCGTGGGGCGCCCTTAGTTCATGTTCCGCCAGCGCTGAACATGGGGCTTCCATCGGGGTGTGGGCATGATCGCGGTTCGATCGTCGCCAGCGCGGAGCATGGGGCTTCCACTGAGACGTGGGCGGGAGCTCTCGCGGGCCCATCAGGCGAACACAATGAGAGGCTTCGGAGCGTGTACAGCTCCACTTCGTTCCTACGCATGAGTGTCACGGGTAGAACTTGCGGAGGTGTTGGATGTTCCAGGCATTAGGCACAGGAACTCCGTCCTCCATCTCCAGTCGGGCGGCGCCGGGCCTAGAGACATGAGCAACCCTGAAAGGGCCTTCCCACATGGGTGAGAGTTTGTGGAGTCCCTCTCTGGAGAGGATCCTTCTCAGGACGGGATCGCCGACCTCGAGGGTGCACGGGCATATGTTGCGGCCATGATAGCGACGCAAAGCCTGCTGGTATTTGGCGGCACGGAGGGCGGCCTGGCGACGGGCTTCCTCGAGGAGCAGCAGGTTGGCCTCTCTTGAGCCGTCCTGACGAGCCTCATCGAAGGTGAGGACTCGCGGAGAGCCGTGCTTGAGCTCTGAAGGGAGGATTGCTTTAGCTCCATAGACGAGGAAGAAAGGAGTCTCGCCGGTAGGCTTCGTTGCCGTTGTGCGGATGGACCACAGCACGGACTGTAGCTCGTCAAGCCAGCCCTTGTCGCAGGCTTTGAGCTTTTTCTTGATGCTTCTTGTCTTGAGGCCCTTGAGGACCCCAGTGTTGCGACGCTCGGCCTGGCCGTTGCTTCATGGGTGCGCCACAGAGGCGTAGCAGATCTGCGTGCCAAGGCTGGCACAGTAATGACTTGAAGAGGCCGCTTGTGAACTGGGAGCCGTTGTCAGTGATGATGCGGTTGGGAACGCCAAAGCGGCTCATGAGGCCCTTGATGAACTTGATGGCAGAGCCTACCGGGATGGTGCGCACAGGCTCGACCTCTGCCCACTTGGTGAACTTGTCGATGGCGACATAGAGGTACCGGTAGCCGCCAGCTGCACGAGGGAAGGGTCCCAGGATATCTAGCCCCCAAACCGTGAAGGGCCACGAGAGAGGAATCGTCTGGAGGTCTTGAGCTGGCTGGTGGATTTGCTTGGCGTCGAATTGACAGGCCTCACAGGATTGGACCAACTCGGTGGCGTCGTGAAGCGTGGTGGGCCAGTAGAAGCCGCTGCGGAACACCATGCCGGCAAGGGTGCGCGATGAGGAGTGGTGACCACAGTCTCCTCCATGGATGTCGGCGAGTAGCTCCCGACCTTGCTCTTCAGAGATCCACCGCAGCGAGACGCCATTGGGGCACCTGCAGTACAGCTCGCCGTCCTTCAACCAGTAGGTGGTGGCCTCGCGAACCACGCGCTCTACCTCTGAATCCTTCTCCGAGAGGGTGCCGTGAAGCAAGTAGGCCTTGAATTCAGTGGCCCAGCAGTCCACTTGAGGCTCTAGCGCCAGCAGCAGGCGGGCTCCAAAGGCTGGGCCGCAGTATGGCGCGCCCGTGGGCGGTGCGGGTGGGAGCTCTTCAAGAAGCAGCTTGGTGCCCACGGCAGGTGGTGCAGCTGATGGCTTGAGGAGCCTTTCCTTGAAGATGCCGGGGTTCTGAGGCTCGCGGCGAGATGCTCGCTTGGCGATGTCGTCGGCCTCCTTGTTGCCGCCGCGGGGAACGTGCTGGAGCTCTAGGCCAAGGAAACGTTTCTCGATCTTACATACCTCTTCCAGATAGGCCGCCATGTCCTCCTCCTTGGGCTTGTAGCTTTTGTTGGAGAAGTTGACGGGGAGCTGTGAATCGCCCTTGATGGTGAGGCACTTGATGCCCAGAGCAGAAGCAACCTTGAGTCCGGCAATGAGGCCTTCATATTCTGCGATGTTGTTGGAGACCTTGTCGTCGCGCTTGAAGCGGAGCTGGACGGCGTAGTAGAGCTTTTCTCCTGTTGGCGAGATGAGCATGACGCCAGCCCCTACGCCCTGGTGGGAGAAGGGGCCATCGAAGTGCATAGTCCAGCCGCCAGGTGCCTCGTCCCAGGCAAGAGGGACTTGGCCTCGCGAGGTTCCTCCTGTGGCGGATCTGTCCATTCCGCTATGAAGTCAGCCAGCGCTGCCCCCTTGATCACTCTTGTGGTGCAGAACTCTAGCTCGAAGGCCTGCAGCTCGATGTTCCACTCGGCGACGCTGCCAGCGGCGTTGGGGCTGCGCAGAACTTGCTCCATGGTAACACGAGATCACCTTGATGGGGTGGCCCTGGAAGTAGTGGCGCAGCTTCCTGGAGGCGACGAGGAGCGCGAGGAGGAGCTTCTGCTGCATGGGGTAGCGCTCGCGCGCATCTTGCAGCACTGTGCTGATGAAGTACACCGGGTGCTCGACGAGGCGCGAAGTTGTTGCCGCGGCTTGGTCATCGTGGGGCCCGAGGGGCTCATGAGGCTCAGGAGGCTCAGGAGGGGGCTCGCGAGGTGGCTTACTGGAGGCCTCCTGAGGCGGGCCCTCGGCAGACGACGGCGCGGCCAGCTTCTTCTGTGCGCAGACGCGCTCTTCTTGTACTGCCACCAGGGCCGCGCTGGCCTTCTAGGGAGTGGCTACCAAGTACAGGAGCAAGGGCTCGCGAGAGCGTGGCGCGACCAAGATGGGCGGGCTCGTGAGGTATTTCTTGAGGTCTTCGAAGGCAGCGTCGGCCTCGGGAGTCTACTTGAAGGGGCCGGATCTCTTCATGAGCTTGAAGAATGGCAGGGCTCGCTCGCCGAACTTGGAGATGAATCGCCCAAGCGAGGCCATGCATCCCGCTAGGCGCTGCATCTCCTTGAGGCTCTGGGAGGACGCATCTTCTCGATGGCCTTGATCTTCTCTGGGTTGGCCTCGATGCCGCTATGGGAGACCAGGAAGCCGAGCAGCTTGCCGGAGGGAACTCCGAAGACGCACTTGTCTGGGTTGAGCTTGAGGTTGACCTTCGCAGATTGTCGAACGTCTCCTTGAGGTCCGCGAGGAGGGACCAGGCCTCGCGAGTCTTGACCACAATGTCATCGATGTAGGCCTCGGCATTTCTTCCCATCTGGGGTCCCAAGGCGATGCACATCAGCCTCTAGAAGGTGGCCCCGGTGCTCCTGAGGCCGAAAGGCATGCAGATGTAGCAGAATATGCTACAGGGGGTGATGAAGGCCATTTTCTCCACATCTTCAGTCGCCATCTTGATCTAGTGATTGCCTGAGAAGGCATCTAGGAAGCATAGCAACTCACACCCAGTGGTGGAGTCCACGATCTGGTCGATGCGGGGCAGCGGAAAGGGATCTCGAGGGCAGAACTTGTTGAGGCTCGTGAAGTCGACGCACATTCGCTCCTTGCCGCACTTCTTGGGCACCACGACTGGGTTGGCGAGCCATTCGGGATGGCGCACCTCACGGATGACTCCAGCTTCTTGGAGCTTCTGAACTTCCTTGACGATGAAATCTTGCTTCTCTGGCGCCTGGCGCCGTGCCTTCTGTTTCACGGGGCGTGCGTTGGGGCACACCGCCAAGTGGTGCTCGATCACCTCCCTCGGCACACCGGACAAATCAGATGCCGTCCATGCGAACACATCCGAATTTGCCAGAAGGAAGGTGACAAGTGCGTCTTCCTATGTAGGAGAGAGGCCGGTGCCGATGGTGAAGGCAGGGCCTGAGCCGCTGCCGTCCACCGACACTTTCTTTGTCTCGGCGCGGTCCTGAGAGAACAACTGCTTCTTCTTCGTGGGTGCGACCTCATGAGGCTCGGCGACGTCTTTGTCGGCAGGGTAGGCGGTGGCAGCAGCCTTGTAGGTGCTCTCGAGGGAGCGGACCGCGTCCTTCTCGTCGCAGCAGACAGTGATGATGCCGCTGCAGCCCGGCATCTTGAGGACATTGTAGGCATGGTGGGTCGCCGCCATGAACTTGGCGAGTGCCGGGTAGCCCAGGATGGCATTGTACAGCAGGCCGATGTGTGCCACGTCGAAGTCGATGAGCTCAGTGTGGTAGTTCTTGTGGGTGCCAAAGGTGACGGGGAGGCACACTTGCCCCAAAGGGATGGTAGAGCCATCAGTCACTCCGGAGAAGGGCCTGGTCGGCATCTGCTGGTCGTAGGGCACTTGGAGTTGCTCGAAGGTCTCGATGGAGATCACGTTGAGGCCAGCACCTCCGTCGATGAGCGTCTTGGTGACGGCGACGTTGCTGATGGTGGGGGTGCACAGCATGGGGACCGTGCCCGCAGCGCTTGAGGACTTGGGGTGATCGTTGGAGTTGAAGGTGATTGCGTACTGCGACCACTTGAGGGGCCGAGTGGCCTCCGGCCTCGGGAGGGCAGTGTTCACCTCGCGAGAGAACAACTTGAAGTGGCGGTTGGACGCGGGAGCCTGGGCTCCACCAAGGATGCAAGCCATGCCGTGAGGCTCTTGGTAGCCCCCAGCTCCCTTGTCAGGCTGGTTGCCATCGTTCCTGCGTAGTGGTGGCGGCAGCGGTGGGAGAGCGGCATTGGCGTGAGGGTTGGCTTCACGAGGCTGGTCGCACCAGCCCTGGCGGAAGTGGCTGTTGCCGTTGTGGTCTCCCCAGCGGTTGCCATTGCGGCCACCTCCATGGCCGGTGCCGCGGTCGTTACGGTCGCCGCAGCGGCCCAGGCGCTCTTCGCGAAGCAGCTTGAGCTCATGGCAGTCCTCAATGCTGTGGGAGTGCGAGTTGTGGTAGGCACAGAGAGGGCGGCTATCCCTCTTGGGCTCATCGCGCTCGTGGCCGCGCTTCCCCCACGGCAGGGCCCTTGCGCTTGGCGTCCTTGCTCTTGGCCTTGTCGGCGTCTGGCACTGCATCAGGGTCATTGTGGACGAAGAGGCGGCCTTCCTCAGCCTTGGCGCACTTGTCGGCGAGATCGAATAGCTCGAGCACGAAATCGAGCTCATCGTTGATGGTGAGCTTCTTGCGCATCCGGACGCCCGTTACGCCGTTGGAGAACGCGGAGACGATGGCGGCCTCGGAGGCACACGGGATCTTGTTCCGCACTTGGCTGAAGTGATGATGTACTTGCGGAGGGTCTCGTCAGGGCGTTGGCGCACGGCGCGCAGGTTGTTGAGCTTGAGGGAGCACTCGTGCGTGCCCTTGAAGTTGGCAACGAATTGCCGGCAGAGCTCGCCCCACGAAGAGATGGACGCCACGGGGAGGTTCATGAGCCACGAGCGTGGGCCGTCCTTGAGGGCCATGGGGAACCAGTTCGCCATGACCTTGTCGTCACCGTTCGCTGCCTCGATGCTCATGGCATAGAGCTGCAGGAACTCTGCGGGGTTGGGGGTGCCGACATAGCGTAGAGGCAGGTCCGGCTTGAACTTGGTGGGCCACACCACGCGGCGTAGCTCGCGGGTGAAGGCACGGCAGCCCACGCAACTGGAGGGAACGCCGCCGGTGAGGGCGGCGCGGTTCTGGCGACCGGCCGCCGTGACTTCCTGGCTGGTCCTGTCTTGGTGCTGGCGCTGCTGCTCGAGGAGCACGCGCGCGTCAGGAGGCACGCGCCAGACGATCTGGCAGCTGGCCTCATCGTGGACCGGCGAGGACACGCCGCGGGACGGCTCACGTGGCCGTACATCGCGCCGGCGTCTGGCGACCTCGTTGGA
Organism: Elymus sibiricus; assembly: GCA_039707655.1. Lineage (NCBI taxonomy): Eukaryota > Viridiplantae > Streptophyta > Magnoliopsida > Poales > Poaceae > Elymus > Elymus sibiricus. The sequence continues at coordinate 165,267,495 of CM077664.1, forward strand.
TGGAGGAGGTGGCGGAGGAGCACCATGCGCCACGTCTCCGGCGTGGGAAGGAGGAGGAGGGAGCGAGTGGGAAGGCGCTGGAGCTTCTCCTGCGGCGTTGACGAGCTCGGTGATGTGGCCGAGCCAGGCGTCATAGCTGGCGTCGGTGGGGCGGTAGCGTAGGAGCTTGCGCGCCATGAGCAGCGCGGCCTGCGAGGCCGGCGCGTCGTGCCGGGCGAGAGAAGAGGCCGTGGCGGTGTGGCCGTCCGCTTGCACAGATGGGTGGAGGGAAGAAGCCTGCTGCTCCCTCGCAGCAGGGTCGGTGGCAGCGCCGGCGGCGCGACGTCGACGGCCGTCACGGGCGATGGGCTCCGTCTGGGCCACCCTGGCAGCTCGGCGCGCGTAGCGCTCACAGCGAGCGTCGGCCATGGCGGTGAGGGAGTAGGAAGAACTAAAGCCGCCCCCTACCTGGCGCGCCAAATGTCGGAACCGTGGCTCCGTGGATCTAGAGGTTCGAACACTGGAGGCGAGCTAGTTCTTTCCGACCAAGGGTGACCACGGCGAGGCTACGGCGAGAGCGCTAGCGCGGAGCACGACAGGGGACAAGACGGTTACCCAGGTTCGGGCCACCTTGTGGTGTAAAACCCTACTCCTGCTTGTTGTTGGAATTGCAGTGGGCAAGAAGGTGTTCTCGCATACAAGGTAGGAGCGGAAGGAGTCGATCCCCTCTACAAAGGCAGCTCTCTAACTTTTATCTCCGCCTTGGTCCTCATCCCCTGAAAATATAGGCGGGAAGGGATGCCACACTTGGCGGGTTTTGAAAGGGGACAGGTGCTCAGGCTATCCTGACTAAAGTCGGTCTTCGCCTGCAAAAGCATGATCCATGACGCGCCGGTGGGCTCGGTGGTGACCTCCGCCCTGCGCGCCTTGCTGTCTTGGTCTTCTTTCACCAAACGGACAATCCTTGGGACTTGCTTTGGAGGGGGCAGCTAGGGCTGTCCCTTTAGCACCAACGAGGAAAGCCTCTCTGTCCGCGCCCGCTGGCGCAGCCTCTACCATCGTTCGTCGCCACATGCGTCACCCACGAGGTGGGCGCAGGACCACGCGGCTGGCGTCAAGCCTGGTCGACCTCGGGCAGCCGCCTCGGGGGGCGCCTCGGGAGGCTGCCTCGCGAGAGGGCCTCGCGAGGCTTCCGCCGCTGCTGCGCCTAAGTCTTGGTGGTCCGCGCCTCAAGGAGGAGTCCTTGGGAGGCTGGTGCCCCGCGAGACGTCTCCGCTTCGCGGCGCCCTCAGATATGTCGTGTCTTGGGCCTTTGCCAAGTGTCGTATCCTGGGCCGCAGGCAGACGGGCCGAGGTACCCTGTGGCGCCCCGCCTGAATACCACTGTAGTCAGACGGTCGCCGCACATACCAGCCCAGGAAAATCACTCTGGCATGCGCTTTTACAACAAGTATCATGAACACAAGCTTTTCTATTAATGGATATATAGGTCTTACATGGGATATTACAAGGGTGATGGCAGCGGAGAAGCTCTATCCAAGGCAGCAAGGTCTTGGTGCGGCTCCAATCCACAGGGTTCTGACTGGGTTACTCTTCTAGCCCGTGAACACTCCGGCTCCTCGCTAGCGGACGTCGAATCCTTAGGTGAACCTGGCCACATTGAAGGCCGCTGAGTACTTTTGAATGTACTCGCAAGCAAACCAAGCCAACATATACAACAAGCAAAGCAATCCATGGCATTCAAGCATGCATTCGTTATCTTAACAGTATTAACTATCATGTTATGGCAGGATTATCTAGCAAGATTAATCATTTAGCAGCATTAATCATCATAACATATCAGGATTATCTATCATGATAACTACTGAAGTAAATACAGTATGACGAAGATAAAGCTTATCCAGTAAATAATCCATACTCCGAATATTCTTATGATCCAATCCAAATCCGATCCAAATCCAAATCCAAATCCAAATCCGAATCCGATCCAAATCCAATCCAAACCTTTTGGTCATACGACCGTTTCTCTCCTAGCCATCCCATGGCTAACATTCATATCCCTGACATCATCTGATGTCCATGCATCTGCACTGCAAGTCTGACCAACCTTACTATTCTCTGGTTCAGTCTTAACAATAACATTATACAGTTTGTTCCTCCAGACTCGACACAGACCAAATAGGGGCCTATATGAACTGTCCATGACCGAGGACGCGGCTATTCGAATAGATTTACACTCTGTAGAGGTTGCGCACTTTACCCACACCATGGAGCGCCTGGCCTCGTACTTTAGTACATGTTCCCATTCGGGTGGACCAGTGCTGCTCCAACAAAACCTTGTCTATTGCCTGGCACTCTTACGGTCCCACCGACAATCATACTCTCCCAGGGTCATGTCCTGGGTGGCCCCTGTGTCACCCCGTGACACCTGCCACCGTCGTGGCCAAACAAAACTGTCCCAAACGGGGACCTGGATCCATATAACTCAACTGGGCTCACAAGGTTATCGCCGCCTACCGGGCCAGGGTAGCACGCACGCATAAGCTTCCCTAGTTGGCGGTACCGACAAGAGGCAGGACAATAGACAAAGCTAGGGCCGTCCCATACCGGCAAATGTGGCTGCACGGGTATGTTCGGATAGGTGACACTATGACTAGATCTAGTCGACGGAGGAGGTTGTTGTCATTAAGTAACTTTCTTAATTACTGTAATAACAACAGTAACGCATGATGAAAATATAACAACCTATATCCATACTGTCATCTATGAGTCACTAGGGCGATAATATGATGAGCATTAACAACTAATGTAAATAGCAAAATTCAAACTAGCAGGAGTTTAACTATTTCTAACACAGGCATAAACATTAATTAAACATGCAAGAATAACATAGAGCAATGCTTCAGGGCATATATCAGATGGTCGGCTTGCCTGGGGGTGGAGGGATACACCGGGAAGAAGTGCGATGAGCTCGCGGAAAATTCGCCGGAAAGGATTCCCTCTCGGAGGGGCTGAATAAGGGCAAGGGCAAAATGGTCATTTTCACAGTGTGGAAACATTATTAAAATGATACCATCAGAAAGGTCTCAACGAACTGAAGAAGTGGGCTTTGGAATCACCTCGATTGGAGTTACGAGTGAAAAGATATAAGGGTTTGACTGCCAGGGACCTATCTATAAAGAAAGTATTTACCACCGGGTCCCTGCCAGCGCTGCGGGTGGCGCCTTCTCGGGAAATACGCTTTCCGGAAGGAAAAGCGCATTCTGCTCCTTACTTCTTCCAGATGGGAAAACGCATTTCCCGTCAGTACGCTTTCCGAAGTGGAAAGCGCATCCTGAGATTTGCACGTCCACTTACTCCTGCTGGCCCGGTGGCCGAGCCACTTACAGGCGGGCCCCGCGCCATCTCTCTCTCTCTCCTCTCGCCTCCTTCTTCTTCCCGCGATGGCAGAGGGAGGCCGCCGGCGCCGGCGCTCGTCCGGCCAACTCCGGCCACCTCTCGAGGTGCTCCGGCCACCGACGCGCTCAGGGGAGGACGCCACTTCCATCCCGAATGAGCACGGACGGCGACGAGGACCCGAGCGGTGGTGGCACGGGCTTCGGCGGAAGAGGCCATCGGCCAGATTTGGAGACGAGGGCCTGGGCGCTCCGGTGATGGAATGAGGGCCGGGCAAGGCTCGCCGTGCTCTGGTGACTTCATGGGATGGGGAAGGAGGGGAGGTGGGACTCCGGTCGGCTCCAATTTGAGCTATGGCTGCCGGCGGAGCTTCGGCCAGAGAGAAGGGATGGGGGCTCCCCGAGCTCAAATGGGTGGCCGAGTGGGGTTCTAGGAGGGAGGAGGGGAGGCTGGTGAGCTCGAGGAGTGCGGAGGTGGGCTATTTATAGCCGAGGAAGCCCGCCGGATAAGCTCGGCCGCGGTCGCGTCCTCATCGGCGTACTATCGCTCGAGGACACACGGAGGGAGGGGGCGATGTCGGCAGGGGCTCTGGAATAGCGGAGGAGCTCGTAGGAGCTTCGGGAGAGCTCGAGGAGGAAGAGACAGGGGAGGAAACGACGACGGCGGGTCACGGGTGGAGCAGCACCATGGCGAGGTTCGTCGCGGCGCGAGGAGGAAGAGAACGGAGGGGGAAGTGACCGGAGATGAGGAAACGGACGACGGGGAGTCAGGTCGGCATGCTCGGACAAGCGGAGGCTGCTCGAGCTATCCTGCCCGACGCGACGAACGCGCAGAGCGCTGTTCCTGCGTGCAGCTCACGCGGTCACCACGGGCATGTCGTGTTCTGGCCCTCCTCTGGGTGCCACATCTTGTCAAACACGGAAGGCATTGATCATATAGATGAGATGGACCATTGGATGGACCAGGAGTGCTCTAGAGTGGCCGGGATGATCCAGAATAGTTTCTGGTCAGAAACTTGGAGAGGAAGCTGTGGTCAAACAGAGGTTCCAATGAGCTGGAAAAGATGTCACAGAGAAATGTGGTAAGAAGGACTAGATGATTGCCAAATTTTAGGTCATTTGGACAAGTTTTGCATACACTTCCTTTGCAATGCAAATTCTGGTCCAGAAACTTGACTTTGAAGCTGCACTCATTTGGCTTGATGAAATGAGCTGAATTTTGGTGTAGGTTGATGATTTAGAGATATGAAGGCGCTGGAAAAATTTCAGCTCAATTGGAAATGCCAAAGTGGTACTTCCTTCACAGAGCTTGGATCTGGACAGAAAGTAGATGGATTTTTTTGGGAGAAATTGGCTAGATAAAATGATGTGATTTTTTGCATACTCACATAATATAGGGAATGTGAGGTCCTCGATTAAGTTTAGAATTTTTTAAGCAATATAAAATGTAGTTGCTTCACAACCTCAAAATAAGTCCAGAAACAAGAATTGGAAGATGCTCTCAAAATTTGATCTGTGGAACTTGGGATCTTGATGGAAATGGTGAAGATATGGATAGGAGAAGCTCCACAAATTATTTGGGATTTTTCCTGGCTACCAAAATAGTAGCTCCTTTGGAAAGTGCCCAAAGTGCAATATTGGATTTAAATAGGAAAAGGCAATTTCCCTAATTTAATTATGGCCAATATTTTTATTGGAGCTTAATATGATCACAAAGAATATCTCCACAAGTTTTCATGAACTTTGGAGATGGATAGATATTTTCCTGGATTTAATTCCTTTAACTGGCAGAAAAAGGAATTAATTTTAAATGAAATATATTGCAAATGACTTGGCAATATTCTTACATATCCAGGGTTTATCGATGTGGGATGATCACTGGGAAAAGTTTGGGAGGGAACAGATCAAAGGAAATTGGGGTTCCTTTGTAACGGAAGGAATTAGGGTTTCCCTTCCGATAACTCGGAAGGTAGGGCTTCGGTGGCAAAGTCTTGAGAAAAATCTTGGGTGGCAAGGTTGGTCTGGAGAGAGTCTCTGGTTGGATAGGAGAGGCAAGGATAAATGACCATCTTCATATACCCAAAGGCAAGAGAAAATCCAATAACATCGAAAAAAAAGACGGGACCCAAATCCCGCGAAGGAAAAAAAAACAAGGAGCGAAAACCAGGGTGTCACATACCCTCGTTCCCAATGGCCCGACATAGCTGTATTCCGCCAAGCGCATGATGGCAAGCTGGCCACTGATCTGCTCGGCGGCTTCCACAAGGCGGTCAGTCCACAGCTGCAAGTTGTCGTTGAGTGTGTTGAAGGAACTGACGGCGTCGGCGTACGCAGCTTTCTCCTTCTCAAGATATTTGGCCAAGGTGGCTTCTCTGGCCTTGGCACTGTCAGGATGCTGTTCCAACCCCTGTAGCTTCAGCTTCAATTCTTCCTTCGCATCGGCGGCTTGGCTAAGTTCTTGGCTCTTGGCAAATAGCTGCGTCTGCAGGTCACCCAGAGTGTGAGCTGCCATCTGCGCTGATGCTTGGAGAGTCAAGAGCTCTTTTCTATTGCTAGCGAGGTCCTCTTCAAGCTCCGATACCTTGGACTCCAACTCTACCTTGGCGGCCTCAGTGCCCTCTGCGGCCTTGACGGCTTCCAAGAGCTTGTCTGCATGAGCCTGAGCTTGACTCTTGATGGCCTTTTTGTGGCCCTCCTCTAGCTCTTGGGTCCGCTGCACGAGCAGAGTCTGGATCTCCTCGTCCTTGCCACGTAGCTTGGCGGCAAGTGCTTCCTCTCGGGCAGCAAGGTCTTTTTCCTTGACGATGAGCTGCGCTTCGCGCTCCGTCAACTTGCCGTCCAGGGCTGCTGCCTTCTCCTTGGCAGTGTCATGCTTCTCTTCCCGCCTCTTGAGGCTATGGAATTTACCATTATACCAAGTACGGAGCTCCTCTGCCTTCTCCTTCAGTTTCCCTTCGGCTAGCTCTATAGCCTGCCACCGTGAATGGAGCTCCTCCCAACGCTGGTTGTAGCGCTGCTGCACATCCTTGAAACCGGTGGCCATCGCCGTCAAGAAGGCAAGGTCCGCGGCACCGTCGTTGGGGCCGCCTGATACTGTGATGCTGCTGGAGAAGGGCGCCAAGATCTCCGCGATGGCTTCATCAAAAGTACGCTCCCCGGCGCCAGATGAGCTGGGGGCTTCAGATCCCTACTGCTGATAGATTGGCCCCAAGGGCCCCGTCAGAGCCTGCGCCTCAGTCACACTGGGGTGGACGTTAATTCTTGGCCTGTCACTGCCAGCCTCCCCCATCTCAGCGTCTGTTATGACGAGCTCAGATGCACTGCCGGAGGGCATAGCAGGCTCTTCGGGGCTTTTCATGGCCTCCTCAGTAGTGGGTGTGGCGGCCTCCATGGCAGAAATCCTGGCAGCCTCATCAGCGGCGCTCTTCGCAATTTCCTCCACAGGTACCTCCCTCTCCTCCGGAGGGGTTGGTTCTGCAGGACAGGGAAGAGGCAGAAATCAAGATGAAATCAAAACCAAGACTCAGATCAAGATCAAGAAAACAAAAGGGATTGGCAAGGGATTTACCTCGATGAGCCCGTGGAGGGGATGCCGTTCTCCTTCCGTCAACTTCGGTTGCCGTCGCTTGGTCCCCGGCAACGTTGGTTGCCGGAGAGGCCTCGATGCGAAGGAGCCCTTCTTGGGGCTCCTCTGGGGGAGGGCTGCTCCTCATCGACGAGGGTATTTGCAACAGCTCAGAGGCTGAGGGTGCCATCAAGGGCTCCATCCCTTGGCGCTCTCCCTCCGACTGGCCACTTTCCAACTCCTTGTTGGTCTCCATTGCTGACGACTCGACGGTGGTGCTTGCCAGCGGGAATTGAGTGTGAGCCTCGCGCGGTGGGCTCGAGCAGGCAATCTCAGGCGGGTTGGCGTGTTGCTCTATACATGTTGCCGCCTCGCTCTCCTCGGCAGTTCTGGCTTTCTTCTTCTGCCTTTCCGCCAAGGGCACATCGTCCCTGCAAGATTAGAACAATCAAGATGATTAGTTAAGCAATGACATCAAGATAATCACGAGAAAAATGGACGAAGATGGGGTACTTACTCCTCCCCCTCCTCGTGATCACTATGGACGGACAAGTCCCAGAACACCGTGTCATCCACGTCGGAGGGCGCAGGTACTGGCGGCGTCTTCCTAGCTCGCTTGGCTCTCGCCGGAGCCAGGGGCTGTGACACACCTTCACCCCCTGCGGTTGGCGAGACTGGTTGCCGGGAGGCGGCTCCGCGAGGAGACTAACGCCTAGAAGGCTGAGGCCGGGAAGCTGCAGCCGCTGCCTTGACGCCGGCAAGCTCTGTACTTGCCGGCTCGGTATGCGCTGCCTTCTTGGTGGGCTTCTTGGTGGTCTTCACCTTGATGGGAGAAGGGCGATGTGCTTCCTCCTCTTCCTCCCCATCATAAGATTCCTCGAGTTTCCCTTCTTCTTCCTCAGAATCCCTGGCCTGGTCCTCTTCGCTCACATGCTCTTCAGCATGCTCCTGATTACGACTCCCTCCGCTAGTTTCTGGAGCCGTGGCCAGCTCTTTGGCTTGCCTTCCGATGCGCTCCCCCTTGCCGGTGCCCTTGGCCATTCGGGGGCTAGTTACCTTCTTTTGCTCATTGGCCCTTGCGGCAAGGAACTCCTCTTCATCATACTTTGTCGGGTGAACCATGTCATCCTCGACTCGGACAGCTGCTTCCTTCAGGCCGGCAAGCCAGTTGTCCACTGCTTTCTTGTCGGGTACTTTCCATGTATTCAGTACCGTTTTGGCGTCACAGGCCGGCATCATTGCCAGTATGGAGGCCTTCGCGGTGTTGTTGCACAGTGGGATTACCTTTGCCAGCAGATGGAAGGTGCAACCCCTGTTGAAGAGCTGACAGATGAGCCGGTAGTGTTCCATTACCGATAGGTTGTTGTTGAGGCCTGGGTGCAGACGCATTGGATTGGTAGGGCCCTGGTAATCCCACGCTTGCCGGCCTCCTCTGTGCTGCAGCAGAGCAATCCGGCAGCGGGTGAAGTCCGCCCCCACCATCTCGACCGTCAAGCCAGCCTCCTTAAGGGCAATGATCTAGTACAGAGCCAGCCCAAGCTTGGCATCATTAGGTTCAACATTGCTCCAGCTGTTAGCCTTCTCGATCTTCTCTGTCCTGAGATGGCAGAATGCCGGGAAGTCCTTCTATTGGACCCAGCACCAATCGGCCTTCCATTCATTCCACTTGATGTGTAGCTTGCCCTCCGGGTAGTACTTCTTGCGATTTCCCCTTGGGATCCAAGTCACGCTGCCGGAAAGGGCGTCATCTTCACCCCGAGGGATGAAGAAGTGCCGGAACAGGGCTACACTGGGCATCACCCCAACGAAGTTCTCACACAGATGCGCGAACACTGACAGGCAGGTAACCGCGTTGGGTGTGAAGTCCAGCAGTCTAAATCCGAAAGTGTTCATCACCTCAACAAAAAAATCAGAGAAGGGCAGGCATAGGCCGCTGTAAAAGTACCCGGTGACGAAATGAAATTGGTCGTCAGTGGGAGGAAGGGATCCTGGGAGCACCACTGTCGCCTCATGACCATGCGTTTCGCTTGCGTACATGTACGAGTAGTTCTTCGTCAGATCGTCTTCTGTAAGCGCCGGCGGGAAGAGAGCATTGGCCCGCCGCCATGCGGCTTTGGCGGCCTTCCTCTCATCCACCACCGAACTGGAGAGCCTCGCGTTCCTCTTCGGTGCCATGGCGAGGTTTTGGGAGGGGGGAAGTCTAGCAAGCAACGGCGGAAGCAAAGGGCTCCCTCTGTTCTTGCGCGAGGAAGAAGACGGCGGCGATGGCGAGATTGGGAGAAGGGGAGTGAATGAGCAGCGCCCTTCGCGGATTCCTTTTGATGGGGAAGGCGCGGGGGCTGGCTCTTTACCGTCCTACGTGGCTGCGCTTTCTAGGCGCACTACCTCCCCGCGCCCGTTCCATTCCACCTCTCTCACACCCGCATTTAATGCGTGTCGTGGGGGCGTGGTAAAAGAGAAGATTATGACAGTTATCCTCTGCCACGCGTGCCTGTGCACTGTTTGGGCCCAGCCCAACAAAGCCTCGCATGCGCGTGTGGCCCAGGCCCAGTGATGCGGAGCATCCTACGGACATCACCATGTCAAGAGTCTGTTCGGCAAGTGACACGCGCGACGTCTACTTCACATACATAAAGGTGAATCATCTCCTTTACACGTGTTCACTTGACCCCTTCGAGGATGGTATACTACTTGACACTCCTTTCGTGTGCATGCATATGTTTTGTCGGAGCTTCACGGATGACAAGGAGGAGTACAAGCGCCAAGGAGCAACTACACGATCCGTGAGGGAAGCATGGAAGTGGAGACGGAAGAAGACGGAGCTGCTGCAGCTACAGGACCCGGACATCCGGCCCGAGCCCCGGACATCCGGCTCCGGCAGCCCGGACATCAGGCCTACGGCCCGGACATCCGGCCCCTAGAGGCTACAACATCTCCCCCTGATCAGCCGCTGCCAAGTCTCTAGGCCCCGGACATCCGGCCCGTCCACCCCGGACATCCGGGCCCCCTGCCGGAAATCTGGCACCCCTATACAGAAGTTTGACCCTTTCGGCCTGGACATCCGGCACCAAGCCCGGACATCCGGCACCCACCTGAACCGCCGGACATCCGGCTTGGAGCCCGGACATCCGGCCCGACACCGCGTGTTTTTGGCCCTCAGGCCATGTAACCTCCCCCAGCTCGCCCTAACTTGTACTGGCACTATATAAGGACCTTTCCCTCCTCCCTCTAGGGTTAGCAAGTATTGGCTCATCTAGTTGAGCCTAGCTCCTACCACTAGTCCTCTTGAGAGAGAGAGAGTGACCTCTCCCATGGAGATCAAGACCTCCATGTGAGCATGTGAGAAGATCCCTAGTGGATACAAGACCTCCACTTGTGGGGAAGGATCTATCTAGATCATCAAGACCTCATCTCCTCTTGGATTTGGGATGAACTCTATCTTGTACTGATTTCCCTTTGTTGTTCTTGTACCTTGTGGATCCATGTGTTTGTTAGTCTAGTGGATGTGTGATTGGACTTGTTCTTGAGTGTTTCCTCTCGTGATTTCTCCCCGTTTTCCCCTCGTGTTCGGTCTGTTCTTCATAGGAACCTCCTCCAATTCGTGAAAGATCGTCAATTAGGGTTCCACCCTACATTATCTTGGTATCATGAGCCACGTTGATCACGAATTTGGAGTCCTACCCCCCTCTTTCTAGCCTAATTTTGTTTATTCTTGCCCAATTTCGAAAATCCCCACCAAAAATAGCCTCACCAAAATTTTTGCATTTTGTTGGTTCTTGTGAGATTTTGTTGTATTTGATCCATGATTTTGTTGTTTGGCAAGTGGATCTAGCTTCCCCTCCACGAAATCCATCCAAAAATTTCTTTTCCCCCATCAATTTTGACCCCCAAATCATCAATCTCCGCCCCAAATCGAGTTTCGAAGTCCAAATTCCGATCTGGAATCGTCGGGCCAGACATCCGGGCCACCGGCCGGACATCTGGGCCATCGGGCCGGACATCCGGTTCCTGGAGCGCAAAATCATGCAAGTTTCTGGACATACAGCCCTGGATTTCCGGCCTCACCCCCGTATGTCCGGCCCCTGGGAATTTCAGCCTTCCGTGTTTCACCGTTTTGACCCTAACTAATTCATCCAGAGTCCGATTTTGACGTTCTTTTGCTCGTTTTGTAGCTATTGACATCCCACATCCCACAAAAATACTACCACCATCATTTGACTCCATCAAAGTTTTGAAAATTTGGCAAGTTTGCCTAGGCCCTCCACCATAACTTCCGCAATACCACCATAGCCTTCCGCAACCTAACCCATTTTGATCCCCATTGCATTTGTGGTTGCTTGAGTTGTGATTCAAGTCTCCTAAGGTGTTTCGGCTACTTAGGGATGGTTACTTCTTCATCAACCACCAACACCACTTCCACTTTGACGACTCCGAAACCACCACCGCTTTCCGCCACCACCATTTGATATTTGCCATTTGAGATTTTGAGTTGTGGTTTTCCATTTCCTAAGGTGTTTTGGCTAATTAGGAACGGTTCTACATCGCCACTCATCATCGCCATGGACTCGACATCGACATTGTCCACTTCATCCTCATCCGTCCTTGCTTACAAACGAGAACCCACCGACGGTAACTTCGACGACATCATTGTACATTTCCTTGCCATTGCATTGATCACCTTGAGCTTATTGCGTCACTTTCCTATCAAGACTAGCGAGTTGAGAATTGCCGGGCCACGCTCATTGTGCACCTTAGTGATACGCTTACGCCGCATAGCTACATTTAGCGTGCAATCATCTTGCTATCATCTTTGTGCCATAAGTCTCTCCCGTGCATATCTTACATACTTGTCTCATATCATACTTGGCTCGAGCATCAAGCATTGTGGCAAAGCATACAAAAAAAAGCAAAAGCTTTTAAGCAAAAGAGGAGATACAAAAGAGCTTATAAGCAATAGCAATAGCATTGAGCCATCTTGCATAGTATATCATATTGGATCATACATACATAGCATACTTGGGATTGAAGACGGCACGGTTACTCGCTTAGGTTGGTGCACAAGCGTATCTAGCCCATTTGAGCAATCGAGCTATTATCTCTCTAGTGTCCGTGCAACAAGAGCTTTTTGCGTGGTAACACATTGATGCGGAGAATCCTACGGACATCACCATGTCAAGAGCCCGTTTGGCAAGTGACACGTGCGACATCTACTCCACATATACAAAGGTGAATCATCTCCTTTACGCGTGTTCACTTGATCCCTTCGAGGATGGTATACTACTAGACACTCCACTCGTGTGCATACATAGGTATTGTCAGAGCACCACGGACGAGGAGGAGGAGTGCCAGCGCACGTGTACAACTACACCGTCCGCGAGGGAAGCTTGGAAGAGAAGGAAGAAGAAGCATGGACAAGCTTCTGGAAAGCCCGGAACTTCCGGCCAGCCCGGAACATCCGGCCCTCGACACTCTAGGCGACGCCCGGACGTGCAAACTCTCTGGATAGCCCGAACCCTTCCTGGAACCTGCCCGGAACTTCCGGCCCTGCCTGCGTGCATTGACTTGGGCCGAGGCCCGTGTACCCCTTCGCCCCCTAGACTATATATACCCTTCTTCCACCCACGTTTTAGGGTTACCAAATATGATAGGTCATCTTAGTTGAGCCTACCTCTACTCTTGAGAGAGAGAGAGACCACTCCCATGGAGTTCAAGACCTCCATGTGAGAAGATCCTCCGGGATATCAAGACCTCGACTCCTCTCCAGATCGGGATGAACTAGCTACCGTTTGTATCGTCCTTTGTTGACTTTGGATCGTAAATCTCTCCGTGTGTATGTGGATTTAGCACATGTGTGATTGTGTCTTGTCTATTTGAGTGTTTCCTCTCATTTTCCCCTCTCGTGTTCTTCGCGGGATCCGCTCCAATCGTGAAAGATCGACACAGTTAGGGTTCCACCTTACATCATCTTGGTATCATGAGCCACGTTGATCACGATTTTGGAGTCTCCCCCACCGTTTTCTAGCTTGATTTTGTTGCTTTTGGTCCTAATTCAAAAATCCCCACAAAAATAGCCACACCAATTTTTTTTGTGATTTGTGAGTTTGATGATGTTTTGTTGATTTTGAGCCATGGATTCGTTGTGTTTCAAGTGGATCTAGCCTTCCCCATCTTTTTCCCCATTTCCTTCCACGACATCTTCTCAATTTTGCCCCAGGAAATCGTGTTTTTCGGCCCCCGTTCTCAGATCTAGAATTTAGGGTTCGTCCCGGAAGAAATTCCACGACCCCCGGAACTTCCGGCATCCCCCAGAACTTCCGTCCCCTGGAACATCCGTCCATGCCCCCGAACTTCCGGACTAAACAGAAAGATTACCCAAAATCCACCGGTTTCCCCCACACGTCTCCCACGACCCCCGGAACTTCCGGAGCCCGGAACTTCTGGCCCTAACCCTGGAACTTCCGGCCTAACCAAAAACATTCCCAGAATTTCAGCATCGCCCTTCTTCACCGTTTTCATCATAACGTTTTTGCTCCGTACTCCGATTTGAGTGTTCTTTGGCTCATTTTGAAGCTATCGACGTGCCCGAGGACCTCACCTTGGTTTCACCACCATTTGACTCCATCAAAATTTTGGAACTTTGGCATCTTTGCCTAGGGCCTCCACCATATCATCCGCTATTCTAGCATAGACTTCCGCAAACTAATTCATTTTGATCCCCATTGCATTTGAGGTTGTTTGAGTTGTGGCTTGTGTCTCCTAAGGTGTTTCGGCTACTTAGGGACCGTGACTTCCACTCTGACAATGTGTATATCCCCACCATACTCTTCCTCCACCTTACCCATTTTTACCGGGTTTCTACCAATACTTCCGCAACCACCACCGCTAATCCGCTACCACCATTTGACATTTGCGTTGAGATTTTGAGTTCGCGGTTTTTCCGTTTCCTAAGGTGTTTTGGCTAATTAGGAATGGTTTGACATCAAGAACACCGCCACTCATCATCGCCACGAGGTCGTCATCGACATTGTCCACTTCATCATCATCCGTCCTTGCTTACAAACGAGAACCCACTGTCGGTAACCTCGACGACACCATTGTATATTTCCCTTGCCATTGCATTGTTAACCCCTAGCCCATTTTGCGTCACTTGCCTATCGAGACTAGCCATTGAGTATTGCCGGCAACGTTACTTGTGCACTTTAGTGATTATCGATCCGCACCTTCCATTGCATACATACCTCATCTTGGTATCATCATATCATCTCTTGTGTCACAAGATTGTTCCCGCATATACATAATTGCTATCTTGGTTTGTGCATTTCGCATAAGTGGCCATATAAAAAAAGCTTTTAAGCAAAGAGAAAAACAAAGAGCTTGTAAGCAAGAGCCATAGCATCGCCACATTGCATATCATATACCATCATTGATCATCTTGGATCATCGTGTGAGAAACACCGGGAACCATACATACATAGCATACTTGGGATAGAAAGTTGATACGTTTTGTCTTCCCTAGGGTGTGCACAAGTGTCGTATCCGCCTATTGAGTAATCGTGCTAGCGTCTCTCTTGAGTTGTGCAACACGAGCATTTTCCGTGGATTCCACATTTTGTGCTCATTCCTTGGTTGCACGACCCCATTTATCTATCCGTGTGTGCGTTTCCGTGTGCCATTCATTGCTATTGGTCTACTTGTTTCATTTGCGAATTTGTGAATCTCTTTCAACATTATTGACTCTTACTAACAATTGCATCAAATTTTTGTGCCACTATCCTCACCAAGCTACTCCATAAGCTTTACTTGTGTATGTGTGAGAATAGACAAGATCCGGTACCAATTGTGCTACTTCCATAATACATTATTGAGTGATCATTGATCCATCTTCAACATTGGATAAGGTACATTTGGTCTAGTTCTTTCCTTTCTTCCACTCACATTTTTGCTTGAGCATGATGGATAGGCAAACCACATCTACTTCGGTCAACACCAACAACGACGAGTTCGATGCCACAAAAAACTTCATCGACGCCACGATGCAAGCTCACAAGGAGGAGCTCATAGCCCTCATCAAGACCGCCAAGAGGTCTCCCTCATCTTCGCGAAGACGCTCAAGTGCACATGCTTCCGAGCTACCATCTTCGGCAAGATCACATTGGCATCGACACCATCACCGACGAGAACGTGAAGGTCTAGAGCTCAACACCAACCACCGCTCGACGACTTCACCATCTACCTTGGCATCTTCGCCAAGCGACTTCAAGGCATCTTCGCCTTTGGATATGCGACATCTTCGACGGCAAGCACCTCAAGAGAAACTCCCCAAGCTCAAGTTCGTGACTTCCACGAGCTACTATGACCTCGACACCGACCACGAGCTTCCTTTCTATGGGACTCAAGACCCCGAGGAGTATCTCGAGTGGGAACGCAAGATGGGCGACTACCTCAAGCTACATCAAGTCCCCTCCGAAGATCAAGTGAAGTGCGCCACAAGTAACTTCCACGACTACGCGTCGACATGGTGGCTTCACAATCCTTTGACAAGCTTCGACGTGAGTTGGCCCAAGACGAAGAAAGCGATGCGCCGAGAATTTTTGCCTTCCACCTACACGGAACATCTTCGACGCTAATTGGAAAACACCATCCAAGGATCCAAGTCCATCGACGAGTACTTCAAGGAGATGAAGGAAGCCTTGCGACGAGCCGGTGTGGACGACCCCATTTCGATGAAGTTCCACTTCATGATGGGATTGAACAACGACATCTCCAGGACTATCTTCCTCGACAACTACAAGTCCCTCGACGACAACTAGTTTGGTGCTCTCAAGGCGGAAAAAGAACTCAAGAAGGCCAAGGCTTCTCCACCCCAAGCACACTTCGCGACGACCAAGCTCCAAGACGATGCTCCCAAGTTCGACATCACCGCCATCCCTCTTTGTGGCATTGACGATGCCGAGTCTACCACAACACTTTTTGAAGACGGCACAGCGACGACTACGACTACGGAGCAACTCAAGGATCAAAATTTGGAGGCGAGCGTCAAGGTGGCGAGCGAGGATGATGCTTCCATCTTTGGAGGCGAGAGTGATGATGTGCCATCTTCGGCCTTCATCTACGGCGACGGCGACGATGACTTGAGTGACTTATGCCACCATATTGAGAGTGAGAGTGACTTCACCACTAGCCCCATATATGATGAGATGACCCAATTCACATGTGAGGAGAGCCACCACCACCACCACTTGAGTGATTTGAGTGAGTCCACCATATGTGACATTGAGTGCACCTATTTTGAGGGAGTGAGTGAGCCACCACATAGAGAGAGTGAGGTAGTTGACAGGGCATGTGAGGCCATTTTGATTTCTAACAACTTAACCTCTACCTCTATTGTGTCTTCTCATTTGGTGCTAGGTCCTATATATGATGACTCGCCGATCTTTGACGACTTCGTCCTTCCTTTGGACAAGACGATGGCCATGGTGGACTATGATACACCCCCCACATAGTTCCATCACAATGATGATGACCATGAGTTGGTCCTTGCCACCTCACCTACACAACATGAGTGGAATGAGAAAGGTAACAAAGATGAAGGTGACGCTCTTCTCCCACAAGTGGACATTCGTGACATTGATTGCTGGCACGATGTCGATCCTCATATTAACATGCTTGATGCTAGTGTGATTTCACCATGCGATGATTTACCCATTTATGATGAGTATGATGATTGCCATGTGGAGTCTATTAGTTGTGCTGCCATGTTGCATAGGATATCTTGTGATAATTCTCTCGGTCACATCATGTTGGCAACCCCTCTTGACTTGTCATATGCTATGAATGAGATCTTCCATATGTCATATTTGCAATCTCATCGTAGTGACTATGCATATGCCATTAAAATGAACCCAATTTGCATATATGGCATAGATGACAAGCCCATGGTTAGTGGCATTTGTTTTTCTTGTGATGATATTGATATGCTTCCTTTGCATCATTGTTCATATATGCCATGCCATGACCACCTAGCTTCGGACATGCATTATTTGCCATGTTGTCAATTTTCTCCATATGATGTTTTCGCTATTGCTCATGAGGAGACCCCCATAGTTTCCTCATACATGTTTGGAGATTTTGATCACTCCCATCCATTGCATGATCCTCATAATTATGTGCACAATATGCTCCCCATGAATAATGCTATTGTTGTGCCACATACTTGCATGCTCAATTTGTGTCCCCATCGTGTTATACATAATAACTATTCTTTCATGATGGATGACATGTTCATATACCATGCCTCAAATTTCTTTGAGCATTGTTTGTTTTGTGCTGACTCTCACGTGCACATACACATCATGATGGATGATGTGTACATTTACCACGCACACACTTTCTTTCGCTTGTGCCTTTCTTGTGTAGGTCATCGCACTTACTCGTCAACCTCGCAAGCGCACGAGTTGACGAAACGAGCTCTAGAGAGCAATGAAGATGTGCGCCAACATGGAGTGCTTACCCTCCACCCACCCTCTACGCGACGAGCCATTGCGCATTTCTTTTACATGGCCCTCACATGGTTATGGGTTATTGTCCATTATATATCCTTTGCCCATATTGCCATGTTCACTTTGCATGATTTGCTCATTTCCATTTGGATGACATGCTTTGGTGACCCATGCTTTGCATTACACATGATCCATGTTCTAGCACTTGTATGTGTATTTGCATTCTTGGTGGAGACATCCCTTGTTATTGCCATGTTTGCTATGTATCCCATGCCTATGATGATACTTTGATCATGTTTTGCTTTCGTGCTCATGATATGTCAGGTGCATTGCCTAGGCCTACTATTTGCTCACATGACATGATCGCCGTGATTTCCTCTAGTGCGTTGCATCTTCGCTCCACTAGTTTGCACGGCATGATTACTACGATTGCTTGCCTTGTTGCATCACCGATGATACATACTTGCTTGTTTCATGCGGTTGATGACAACCATTGCCTTGCTTTGCACATGATTGATATTGCTTCTTGTCATATGTCTCCATATGTTGCCTCTCTCATGCTAGATGATTTGCCATGTATTGAGTGCAACTATGATTTTAGTCTTGCTAATGAGATCGCACCCATAGCTTTCTCCCATATGTTTGGAGCTTTTGCTATCTTTCCGGTGAAGCATGCTTGCCTTCCTTCTTTGCACCATATGCCTAGTGCCATGAATATATCCATTGTTGCATCATATTATTCATGCACTTTTGCTTCTCATGGTTATGTGCAAGAGAAGAGAACCATCATGATGGATGATGCGTTTATCTACCATGCACATACGTTCTTTGCTTTGTTTTGTGCATGTGTAGGATCGTTCGACCCCGTGTCAACTTCCACTTCACGTGAGTTGACCATTCGAGCTCTTGAGAGCGAGCCACTTTCGACCGATGTGCTTCTACAACGCATTTTCTACCACTTCGGCATTGTGAAGGACACACAAGGGCACACTTTCGAGGTGATGTCCTTCTCTTTTGAGAACCCCGAAACCATGAGCATGAATATTGTGGATCATACTTCATGTGTTGCTTGCACCATGACACATTGCACACATGCTAGAGCTCTTCATGTTTTGACTTGTCATTGCCACATTGCCATGCCTCATGATATATATGCCTTGTGTGTTGCATCGAACATGATTATCCCATGCTATTTCCATGTGTTTGATTGCAACAATGTCATTTCTTCCCATATGCCATGTCCCATTGATTGCTACATGCTTGACTTGATTGCCTCACACATGATGAACATTTGCTCTTTCTATTGTGTTGAGTGCCACACTATCTTCACTACACCATATGCACATTATGCTTGGTTTGTCTTGCACTTGAACCATGTGTTTAGACACTTCATTTTATTTGGTGATGTGAATGATTCTTATGCCTACCATAGACCATTTGTTGAACGCTTGATGCATGCTTGCTATGACATCGAGGTAGATGCAGCTTCATTTGTCACACACATTAGCTTCTTCACCTCGCCTTTGCATGATTGTTTCCATGATGACTTTGCTTGTGCTCAATTAATATGCTTACATGCCATGTCTCACTTCTTTGTCAAACCATATGCTATGCTTGATGACTACACTTGTTGGGTGAATCACCACTTGAATGTTTGGTTTTGCACTAACGCTAACCACATTTGTTTTTCCAAGTGTTTGTTGTCCTTGCTCCTTTTGAAGGACTCACAAGACGGTGCGACATTGGAGAGTGACCATTTCGAGCTTCAAGATGAAGAGTACTTGGTGATTGTCCACTTCTACACGGCGAAGCCATCTCTTTCCCATGGTGATTTGGTTTTCGATCCGAGGTCGGATCTTTCCCAAGGGGGGGGGGAGATGATGCGGAGCATCCTACGGACATCACCATGTCAAGAGCCCGTTTGGCAAGTGACAAGTGCGACATCTACTCCACATATACAAAGGTGAATCATCTCCTTTACGCGTGTTCACTTGACCCCTTCGAGGATGGTATACTACTTGACACTCCACTCGTGTGCATACATAGGTATTGTCGGAGCACCACGGACGAGGAGGAGGAGTGCCAGCGCACGTGTACAACTACACCGTCCGCGAGGGAAGCTTGGAAGAGAAGGAAGAAGAAGCATGGACAAGCTTCTGGAAAGCCCGGAACTTCCGGCCTCCAGCCCGGAACCTCCGGCCCCCGGACCTTCCGGCCAGCTCGGAACTTCCGGCCCTCGACACTCCAGGCGACGCCCGGACGTGCAAACTCTCTGGATAGCCCGGACCCTTCCCAGAAGCTGCCCGGAACTTCCGGCCTCCGGAACCTCCGGCCCTGCCCGGAACTTTCGGCCCTGCCTGCGTGCATTGACTTGGGCCGAGGCCCGTGTACCCCTTCGCCCCCTAGACTATATATACCCTTCTTCCACCTACGTTTTAGGGTTAGCAAATATGATAGCTCATCTTAGTTGAGCTTTGCTCCTACCTCTACTCTTTAGAGAGAGAGAGACCACTCCCATGGAGTTCAAGACATCCATGTGAGAAGATCCTCTGGGATATCAAGACCTCGACTCCTCTCCGGATCGGGATGAACTAGCTACCGTTTGTATCGTCCTTTGTTGACTTTGGATCGTGAATCTCTCCATGTGTATGTGGATTTAGCACATGTGTGATTGTGTCTTGTCTATTTGAGTGTTTCCTCTCGTTTTGCGCTCTCGTGTTCTTCATGTTCTTCGCGGGATCCGCTCCAATCGTGAAAGATCGACACCGTTAGGGTTCCACCCTACATCACACATTTTGTGCTCATTCCTTGGTTGCGCGGATCCCACTTATCTATCCGTGCGTGTGTTTCCTTGTGCCACTATAGCTATTGATCTATTTGCTTTACATTGCAATTTTGTGGATCTTCCTCAACATTTTCGATATCATTGACTAACACTTGCTTGAATTTTGTGCCACTTGTCCTAACCAAGCCACTCGATAAGCTTTACTTTGTAGGTGTGAGTGAACAAGTCCGGTACCAATTCCACTATTCTCTCATTTCACATTGAGTGACACGGGATACATCCTCAACTTTGGGAAAAGGTAGCTTGGTATTGTTTATCTCATTTCCTACTCACCTTTTCTCGAGTCTTGTGATGGATAGGCAAAGCACATCTCCTTCGGTCTACACCAACAATGACGAGTTTGATACTATGAAGAACCACTTGGACGCCAAGATGGATGCTCAAATGGAGGAGCTAAAAGCCCTCATCAAGACTGGCAAGAGGTCTTCCTCATCTTCGAGAAGACGCTCAAGTGCACATGCTTCCGAGCTACCATCTCCGGCAAGATCACATCGGCGTCGACAACATCAACGACAAGAACGTGAAGGTCAAGAGCTCAACACCAACCACCGCTCTACGACTTCACCATCTACCTTGGCATCTTCTCCAAGCGACTTCAAGGCATCTTCGCCTTTGGACATGCGGCATCTTCGCCGACAAGCACCTCAAGATTATGCTCAAGAGAAGCTCCCCAAGCTCAAGTCCGCGACTTCCACAAGCTACTACGACTTTGACATCTACCATGAGATTCCTTTCTATGGGATTCACGACCCCGAGGAGTATCTCGACTGGGAGCGCAAGATGGACGACTACCTCAAGATACATCAAGTCCCCTCCGAAGATCAAGTGAAGTGCGCCACAAGTAACTTCCACGACTACGTGTCGACATGGTGGCTTCACACACCTTCAAAGAGCTTCAACATGAGTTGGCCCAAGACAAAGAAAGCGATGCGGCGAGAATTTGTGCCTTTCACCTACACGGAACATCTTCAACGCCAATTGGAGAACACCATCGAAGGATCCAAGTCCCTCGACGAGTACTTCAAGGATGACCCCATTTGGATGAAGTTCTACTTCATGATGGGATTGAACAACGACATCTCCAAGACTATCTTCCTCGACAACTACGAGTCCCTCGACGACATCTACTTTGGTGCTCTCAAGGCGGAACAAGAACACATGAAGGCCAAGGCTTCTCTACCCCAAGAACACTTCGAGAAGGCCAAGCTCCAAGACGGCGAGCATGAGGATAGTACCACCATGATGTCCAAGCCCAACGAGCTCCAAGACGATGCTCCCAAGTTCGACTTCACCGCCATCCCTCTTTTTGGCATTGATGATGCCGAGTCTACCATGACTCTTTTTGAAGACGGTGCGGCGACGACTACGACTACAGAGCCTCTCAAGGAACAAGATTTGGAGGCGAGCGACAAGGTGGCAAGCAAGGATGATGCTTCCATCTTTGGAGGCAAGAGTGATGATGTGCCATCTTCGGCCTTCATCCACGGCGACGGCGACAATGACTTGAGTGACATGAGCACCCATATTGAGAGTGAGAGCGAGTTCACCACTAGCCCCATATATGACGAGTTGCCCCAATTCCCATGTGAGGAGAGCCACAACCCCCACCACTTGAGTGAGATGAGTGACTCCACCATATGTGAGTTTGAGTGCACCTATTTTGAGGGAGTGAGTGAGCCACCACATAGAGAGAGTGAGATAGTTGATTGGGCATGTGAGGCCATTTCGATTTCTAACAACTTAACCTCTACCTCTATTGTGTCTTCTCATTTGGTGCTAGGTCTCATATATGATGACACGCCGACCCTCGACAACTTCGTCCCTCTTATGGACAAGACGATGGCCATGGTGGAATATGATGCACCCCCCACATGGTTCCATCAAGATGAAGATGATGACCACGACTTGGTCTTTGCCACCTCACCTACACCACATGTGTGGAATGGAAAAGGTAACATAGGTGAAGGTGATGAGCTAGTCCCACTAGTGGGCATTGCTTGCTTGCATGATGATGATCCACCTATTGCCATGCTTCATGCTAGTATGATTTCCCCATGCGATGATTTACCCATTTATGATGAGTTTGATGATTGCCATGTGGAGTCTATTAGTTGTGATGCCATGTTGCATAGGACTTCTTGTCTGAACTCTTTCGGTCACATCATGTTTGACAATCCGCTTGACTTGTCATATGCTATGCATGAGATCAACCATATCGCATCTTTGCAATCTCATCATAGTAACTATGCATATGCCATTAAAATGAACCCAATTTGCACATATGGCATAGATGACAAGCCCATGGTTATTGGCATTTGCTTTTCTTGTGATGATATTGCTATGCTTCCTTTACATCATTTGCGCAATTATTCACATATGCCATGCCATGACCACCTAGCTTCGAACATGCATTGTTTTGGATGTTGTTCATTTTCTCGATATGATGTTTCCGCTATTTCTCATGAGGAGACCCCCATAGTTTCCTCATACATGTTAGGAGATTTTGATCACTCCCACCCATTGCATGATCCTTATAATTATGTGCACAATATGATCACCATGAATAACAATGCTATTGTTGTGCCATATACTTGCATGCTCAATTTGTGTCCCCATCGTGTTATACATAACAACTATTCTTTCATGATGGATGACTTGTTTTTATATCGTGCTTCAAATTTCTTTGAGCAATGCTTGTTTTGTGCTAACTCTAATATGCACATACACATCATGATGGATGATGTGTACATTTACCACGCACATACTTTCTTTCACTTGTGTCTTTCTTGTGTAGATCATCACACTTACTCGTCAACCTCGCAAGCACACGAGTTGACGAAACGAGCTCTAGAGAGCAATGAAGATGTGCGCCAACATGGAGTGCTTACCCTCCACCCACCCTCTACGCGATGAGCCTTTGCGCATTTCTTCTACATGGCCCTCACATGGTTATGGGTTATTGTCCATTACATATTCTATGCCCATATTGCCATGTTCACTTTGCATGATATGCTCATTTCCATTTGGATGACATGCTTTGGTGACCCATGCTTTGCATTACACATGATCCATGATTCTAGCACTTGTATGTGTATTTGCATGCTTGGTGGAGATATCACTTGTTATTGCCATGTTTGCTTTGTACCCCATGTCTATGATGATACTTTGATATGGCTTTATGTTCGTGCTTACGATATGTCATGTGCATTGCCTATATCTATTATTTGCTCACATGACATGATTGCCATTATTTCCTCTAGTGTGTTGCATCTTCGCTCCACTAGTTTGCACGACATGATTACTATGATTGCTTGCCTTGTTGCATCACCAATGATTCATACTTGCTCGTTTCATGCGGTTGATGGCATCCATTCACATGCTTTGCACATGATTGATATTGCTTCTTGTCATATATCTCCATATGTTGCATCTCTCATACTAGATGATTTGCCATGTCTTGAGTGCAACAATGCTTTTAGTCTTGCTAATGAGATCGCCCCCATAGATTTCTCCCATATTATAGGAGCTTTTGACATCTTTCATGTGAAGCATGCGTGTCTTCCTTCTTTGCACCGTATGCCTAGTGCCATGAATATTGCCATTGTTGCATCATATTATTCATGCACTTTTGCTACTAATGGTTATGTGCAAGAGAAGAGAACCATCATGATGGATGATGTGTTTATCTGACATGCACATGTGTTCTTTGCTTTGTTGTGTGCATGTGTAGGATCGTTCCACCCCGTTTCAACTTCAACTTCACGTGAGTTGACCATTCGAGCTCTTGAGAGCGAGCCACTTTCGACCGACGCGCTTCTACAACGCATTTGCTACCATTTCAGCATTGTGAAGGACGCACAAGGACATGCTTTCGCGGTGATATCCTCCTCTTTTGAGAATCCCAACACCATGAGCATGAATATTGTGGATCATACTTCATGTGTTGCTTGCACCGTGTCACTTTGCACACATGCTAGAGATCTTGCTTCGACTTGCCATTGCCACATTGCCATGCCTCATGATATATATGCCTTGTGTGTTGCATCTGACTTGTGGATTACTCGCTCCTATCATATGTTTGATTGCAACAATGTCATTTCTTCACATATGCCATGTCCCATTGATTGCTACATGCTTGACTTGATTGCCTCACACATGATGAACAATTGCTCTTTCTATTGTGTTGAGTGCCACATTATCTTCACTACACCATGTGCACATTATGCTTGGTTTGTCTTGCACTTGACCCATGTGTTTAGACACTTCATTTTATTTGGTGTTGTGAACGATTCTTATGCATACCATAGACCATTTGTTGAATGCTTGATGCATGCTTGCTATGACCTCAAGGAAGATGCTTGTTATCTCGTCACACATATTTGCATCTCTACCTCCCATTTGCATGCTTGTTTCCATGATGATCTTGATTGTGCTCAATTTATGTGCTTACATGCCATGTCTCATTCTTTTGTCACACCTTATGCTATACATGATGACAACACTTGTTGGGTTAATCACCGCTTGAATGCTTGGTTTTGCACTAACGCTAACCACATTTGTTTTTCCAAGTGTTTGTTGTCCTTGCTCCTTTTCAAGGAATCACAAGACGGTGCGACATTGGAGAGTGCCCATTTAGAGCTTCAAGATGAAGAGTGCTTGGTGATCGTCCACTTCTACAATGCGACGACATCTCTTTCCCATGGTGATTTGGTTTTCGATCCGAGGACGGATCTTTTCCAAGGGGGAGGGGATGATGCGGAGCATCCTACAGACATCACCATGTCAAGAGTCCGTTCGGCAAGTGACACGCGCGACGTCTACTTCACATACATAAAGGTGAATCATCTCCTTTACACGTGTTCACTTGACCCCTTCGAGGATGGTATACTACTTCACACTCCTCTCGTGTGCATGCATATGTATTGTCGGAGCTTCACGGATGACGAGGAGGAGTACAAGCGCCAAGGAGCAACTACACCATCCGCGAGGGAAGCATGGAAGCGGAGACGGAAGAAGACGGAGCTGCTGCAGCTACAGGACCCGGACATCCGGCCTGAGCCCCAGACATCCGGGCCTGGCAGCCCGGACATCCGGCCTACGGCCCAGACATCCGGCCCCTGGAGGCTACAACATCTCCCCCAGAGCAGCCGCTGCCAAGTCTCCAGGCCCCGGACATCCGGCCCTGCCGCCGGACATCCGGCCCGTCCACCCCGGACATCCGGGCCCCCTACCGGAAATCCGGCACCCCTATACAGAAGTTTAACCCTTTTGGCCCGGACATCCGGCACCAAGCCCGGACATCCGGCACCCACCTGAACCGCCGGACATCCGGCTTGGAGCCCGGACATCCGGCCCGACACCGCGTGTTTTTGGCCCTCAGGCCATGTAACCTCCCCCAGCTCGCCCTAACTTGTACTGGCACTATATAAGGACCTCTCCCTCCTCCATCTAGGGTTAGCAAGTATTGGCTCATCTAGTTGAGCCTAGCTCCTACCACTACTCCTCTTGAGAGAGTGACCTCTCCCATGGAGATCAAGACCTCCATGTGAGCATGTGAGAAGATCCCGAGTGGATACAAGACCTCCACTTGTGGGGAAGGATCTATCTAGATCATCAAGACCTCATCTCCTCTTGGATTTGGGATGAACTCTATCTTGTACTGATTTCCCTTTGTTGTTCCTCTACCTTGTGGATCCATGTGTTTGTTAGTCTGGTGGATGTGTGATTGGACTTGTTCTTGAGTGTTTCCTCTTGTGATTTCTCCCCGTTTTCCCCTCGTGTTCGTCGTGTTCTTCGTAGGAACCTCCTCCAATTCGTGAAAGATCATCAATTAGGGTTCCACCCTACATCACCCTGGGGCTCCTTTTGGTGTACTAAAGCATGGGTGCCTTCGTACCCTGACTTGTGCACAGGCAGTTGTAGCCTTCCTGATGGCAAGGGCTTGCCGGAGGGTTGCTGTGACCCAAGACTTAGATTAAACAAGACCATGAAGAAGACCTCCAGGCAGGTCATCGAGAAGTACTATTCTAGTACTGAGGATCAACATTGCCCTTGCCGGCAAGCTTCATACCGGCAAGGTGAAGACCAAGACTCTGGTTGCCGGCAAGCTCCTTGCCAATAAGCGAATGCCCGGCAAGCTCCGCGCCAGCAGGCTCGTTCTGTCCCGTTACCGCTCCACCTCATCATCGGCTAGATAAGCACGTATGATAGGTGTCGAGCGGGCAGGTAGTCAACATAGCTGGCCAAGGCACGTGTCAGCATGCCACGCAAGGATTAGCTTTAATGACATTCGTCCCTGGGACATGTCAAGATAACACGAAGGTGCCAGGAGCGGTGGTACATATCTTTTACCCAAGGCCTCGCCTCCCCGACGTAGCACCTAACGGTGCATTTAATGCGCTTCTCCTACCCCGTCAGGAGATAGACATGGTGACGGTGCAAGTCCCTATTCATACCCTATAAATGACCATGTTAGCCATTGTGGTAACCCCTTGGCCTATAAAAGGAGGCCCACGGTTACACTTAGAACGGTTGACTCTTAGTTCAATTTCACGCTGTAGCTGCACTTCTCGCGCACCTTGCCGGCAAGCTGCGCTCCTTGTAACCTTGAGTTCATACACAATCAAACCACAAGAAGAGGAGTAGGGTTTTACGCTCATAGCGGCCCGAACCTGGATAAATCATTGCTTGTTCTCATATCAATTAGCCCTGCTTTTTATAGTACATTGATCCCACAGTCGAACCGCAATGGGATCCTCTCGATCCCATAGATCATCGTTTTCCCACGACAGCACTGGCCACGGTGGCGGTAAGCCTCTTTGCATGCTCAACCAGGCGCTCCTCCTCCTCCCGCAGGAACTCGATGTAGCGCGCAAGGTCGCTCACGCAAATGCGGGCCTCCACCTCCCCCCTTCCGGCCCTTGTGGTGGAGCGGGTGATGGCCATGGTGGCCGACGCTGTTGTGGCAGCCACGACGGCCACCTTCTGCCTTCGGGCCGCGGTGGCGGAGCGGGTGATGGCCACGACGGCCGACAGTGGGGTGGCGGCCACGACGGCCACCTTCCACCTTCGCGCCACGGTTGTGGAGCGGGTGATGGCCACGGCGGCCGACGGTGGGGTGGCGGCAATGGTGGCCGGCAATAGCTGCCGTCGGGCAGTGGCAGCGGAGCGTGTGGTGGTTGCTATGTGAACACTCAATAGGGACGCCACGCGCACTACACACATCCAGGGACTGTGCCACCGCCGCGGTATAGCCTCCCAGCTGGAGCTGTCCACTGATGGCAGAGTGGCTAAGCGACGACGACGGACCGGTGCCATTGGCGACTGTGGGAAAATGTGATCCGGACTCGCCGGCCATGAGGGTTTATATAGCAGGCCGGTAAACATTGGGGTTTTGGCGGATTTTTCCGAGTCGGGCGGGAAGCTTCCGCGGTTGTGCGCGGGAACCTGCGCGGGAACGGGCTCACTGAGGATTCATTGGCATCAGTTTCCATAAAATATTTAACACAATCAAACTTAAGATTTATACCCGACTCTTTACCTTTGTCGATTTCCCAATCTTCAAAGTTGCATTTAATTCTTTCCAGAAGATCCCATTTGAATTCAATAGTCCTCTTTATAAAGGAACCAGTAGAAGAAGTATCGAGCATGGATTCATCATTATGAGAAAGCCGAGCGTAAAAGTTTTGTATAATTATCTCTCTTGAGAGCTCATGGTTGGGACATGTGTGCAACATATATTTAAGCCTCCCCGACGCTTGAGCAATACTTTCTCCTTCACGAGGCCAAAAATTATATATATAATTCTGATCACGATGAACCAAATGCATAGGATAAAACTTTTGGTGAAATTCTAGCTTCAACTGGTCCCAATCCCATGTGCCAGTATCATCCAATAGCCTATACCATGTCAATGCCTTTCCCTCCAAAGATAAAGGGAATACCTTCTTCTTAACTCCATCCTCGGATAAACCTGCAAGCTTAAACAATCCACAAATTTCATCTATATATATCAAGTGCATATCAGGATGTACCTTTCCATCTCCTGCATAAGGATTAGCCAGCAGTTTCTCTATCATACCCGAAGGAATTTCATAATAAATATTTTCAGTAGGTTCAATAGGTTTAGGGGCAACTCTTAATGCTTCCGATCGAGGTGAAGATACCCCGAACAAAACCTCAAAGGATTAATTTCCATAGTGACAAGTGACAGTAAATTTCAGCTCGTAATAAAATTGTTTCGTTACCAAGTTCCACTTAGCAAAGGCGCTTCACTCCCCGGCAACGGCGCCAGAAAAGAGTCTTGATGACCCACAAGTATAGGGGATCAATCGTAGTCCTTTCGATAAGTAAGAGTGTCTAACCCAATGAGGAGCAGAAGGAAATGACAAGCGGTTTTCAGTAAGGTATTCTCTGCAAGCACTGAAATTGTCGGTAATAGATAGTTTGATAGCAAGGTAATTCGTAGCAAGTAACAAGTAGAAATGGTAACAAAGGTGCAGCAAGGTGGCCCAATCCTTTTTATAGCAAAGGACAAGCTGGAACGGTCTCTTATATAAAGCAAAGCATTCTCGAGGACACATGGGAATTCTCATCTAGTCACTTTCATCATGTTTATTTGATTCGCGTTCGCTACTTTGATAATTTGATATGTGGGTGGACCGGTGCTTGGGTGCTGTTCTTATTTGAACAAGCCTCCCACTTATGATTACCCCCTCTCGCAAGCATCCGCAACGACGAAAGAAGAATTAAGATAAATCCAACCATAGCATGAAACATATGGATCCAAATCAGCCCCTTACGGAATAACGCATATACTAGGGTTTAAGATTCTGTCACTCTAGCAACCCATCATCTACTTATTACTCCACAATGTCTTCCCTTAGGCCCAAGTATGGTGAAGTGTCATGTAGTCAACGTTCACATGACACCACTAAAGGAAGCAACAACATACATATCATCAAAATATCGAACCAATACCAAATTCACATGATTACTTATGACAAGACTTCTCCCATGTCCTCAAGAACAAAAGTAACTACTCACAAAACATATTCATGTTCAAGATCGGAGGGGTATTGAATATCATTAAGGATATGAATATATAATCTTCCACCAAATAAACCAACTAGCATCAACTACAAGATGTAATCAACACTACTAGCAACCCACAAGTACCAATCTGAGGTTTTGAGACAAGGATTGAATACAAGACATGAACTAGGGTTTGAGATGAGATGGTGATGGTGAAGATGTTGATGAAGATTGGTCCTCCCACGATGAGAGGATCGTTGGTGATGTCGATGGCTTCGATTTCCCCCTCCCGAAGGGAAGTTTTCCCGGCGGAATCGCTCCGCCGGAGAGCAAAAGTGCTCCTGCCTAGGTTCTGCCTCGAGGCGGTGGTGCTTCATCCCGAAAGTCCTCTCTTGATTTTTTTCTAGGGCAAATGGCTTCATATAGTAGAAGGAGGGGGTCAGAGGCTAGCCAGGGGCCCCACAAGCTCGGGGGGCGCGCCTAGGGGTAGGGCGCGGCCCCCAGGCTTGTGGCTTCCTGGTGGGTCCCCTCCTGGTATTTCTTTCACCAATATTTTTTGTATATTCCAAAATAATCCTCCATAATTTTTTACATCATTTGGAGTTGTGCAGAATAGCTATCTCTGCTATAGCCCTTTCCGGTCCAGAATTCCAGCTGCCGGCAATCTCCCTCTTCATGTGAAACTTTCAAAATAAGAGAGAAAAGGCATAAGAATTGTATCATAAAGTGAAATAATGACCCAAAACATAATAAATAGTAGTAGGAAAACATGATGCAAAATGGATGTATCAACTCCCCCAAGCTTAGACCTCACTTGTCCTCAAGCGAAAACCAAAATCGATAATCATGACCACATGTTTAGAGAGAGAGGTGTTGATAAAACAAAATACGGACATGAAAGCATCATGATCATTATCATAACAGCAATATATTATCATAAAACTTCTCATGAATAAGTGACAATTCATCCACAAGATAAAGTATGAACCATAAACCGTATCGAAAACTTACAAACTATGATCTCGGTCACTGATGCAATTGCAATTCATCATATTATCAGAAAGAGTCTATGTAAGAGCTTCGTTTAGCAAGTTCACATACTCAACTATCATTTAGTCTTCTATGATTGCTGACACTTACGGCATACTTATGGAGCAAAAGTTTCAGTCAGACACATAGAAAGATAGGGGCTTATAGTTTCGCCTCCCAACTTATTTACCTCAAGGGTAATGTCAACAATAATAACTCATGATCACCTACATCCAACTCAATATATATGCCTGGATCTTTCACCACCACATGATGCTTGCCAAGAGAGAAAATAAAAATGGAATAGAGGAGAATACTATTGACTCTTGCATAAAAGTAAATACATAAAGTAAAGGATAGGCCCTTCGCAGAGGGAAGTCAAGGTTGTCATGCGCTTTCATTTTTGAATGTGCAAGCTCTTAATGTAAAGGAACGTCACTTTATATTGCCCCTTGTGATAGCAACCTTTAATATGCAGTCTGTCGCTTTTATTTCTTCACCATCACAAGTTCATACAAAGCTTATTTTCCCTTACAATAAAAGATCATACATATTTAGGAGCAATTTTTATTGCTTTTGCACCGATGACAACTTACTTGAAGGATCTTATTCAATCCATAGGTAGATATGGTGGACTCTCATGACATGAAATTGGGTTCAAGGGTTTTTGGATGCACAAGTAGTATCTCTACTTAGTACAGAATTTTGGCTAGCAAAAGATTATGGGCAAGCACCACATGTTAGAGGATCCATGACAATATAGCTTCTATGTGAATATAAGCAAACATAACTCATTACATTGTCTTCCTTGTCCAACGTCAACTATTTGACATAGAATATTTAATGGGGGCTCACAATCATAAAAGATGTCCAAGATAGTATATTTATAAGTGCGACCTCTCTTCCTTATTACTTTTTCATGAATTGCCACAATGACCAATGCTATGTTTGTTAACTTCCAACAAGTTTCATCAATTATACTTCTTTTATGTGAAGTCATCACTCCCCATGGGATTAGCATATGATCTCCCTTTTTATTCTCTTTATTTTATTTCTAAGATTGAATCAACAAAAATAAAACAACTCAACTCAAACTACTCTTTATTATATAACTCTCACACTTGATTACATAGATAGATAGATCACAAAGCAAACACTCAAAACTAAATCATACTAAAACTTTATTCTTCTAAATCACGAAATAACTAAGGATCGAACTAAGATAGATAATTATGATAAAAGTGATGGTGATACGAAGTGTCTTTCTCAAGTGTCTTTCTTCAGTGATGGTGGTGATGAAGTAGTAGGCTTGTCCTCCGTCTTCCAAGGCATAGGCTCTCCATCATAAAAGGATGAACGTGTTTCCGGAGTCATTTGGGCCTGAAGATGATCAATCCGGTCATTGAGCTTGAAGATGACGTCCCCAATATCCTTGTTATCCACTTTGTGCTCATGCATGAATTCCGGGATCATGCAATGGTTGGCATTGAGTCTGCACTCCACCATCCCTTGGCACTTGAAGATCTCTTGTTCCACCGCTTCCAGCCTGGCCTTCTCGCTCCCGGTCTTCTTGGGCCCTTGAATGTCCCGGATGTGAAGCACTCCCTCATGCATCTCAATAGCTTGAGGATGTTTCATCACCTCCGGAAGGTACGGGTTGATGACCTTCTCATAGAACTTGTCCTTGGACGAGCTTGGAGGCGCCATTGTGATCTAGATCTGTCAGAAAAACAGCCCGGAACAAGAACAAAGGAGAAACTTGCGATACGGTGGTCGAAACATCCGAGAGTATATATAATGAATTTTTTTTGTGTAGAACAAGTAATGGGGAAGAAAAACGGAGTCAGGATAGTCCACGGGGGAGCCACAAGCTCGGTAGGTGCGCCCTGGGGGGTAGGGTGCGCCCCCTAGGCTTGTCGCTCCCTTGTGCACTTTTCGGATTGTTTATTATTTTCCTAATTTATTATATATTCCAAAACGAACAAAAAGTGCTTTTATGGAATTATTGGAGTCGGTTTACTTACCGTACCACATACCTACTCCTTTCAGGGTTCTAGAGTGTTCCGGAAGGTTTCTTCTATGTACTCCTTCGGTGTCATAGTTTGAATAATATTGGTTTCAACATTAATGAGCATACCTGAGATATAATGTTTAATTCTTTGCCCATTAACCACTCTCGGATTAGTGCCTTCGGAGTTGTTTATCTTAATAGCTCCGGAGCGATAAACTCTTCGATGATATATGGTCCTTCCCATTTGGAGAGAAGTTTTCCTGCAAAGAATCTTAAACAAGAATTGTATAATAGAACATGATCACCTACTTTGAATTCCCGTTTTTGAATTCTTTTATCATGCCATCTTTTAACTTTTCTTTAAACAACTTGGCTTTTTCATAAGCTTGTGTTCTCCATTCATCTAGAGAGGTAATATCAGATAACCTCTTTTCGCTGGCAAGTTTAAAATCATAGTTGAGTTCTTTAATGGCCCAATAAACTTTATGTTCTAACTCAAGAGGTGAATGACATGCTTTTCCATAGACCATTTTATATGGAGACATACCCATAGGATTTTTATAAGCAGTTCTGTGAGCCCATAATGCATCATCAAGTTTCTTAGACCAATTCTTTCTGGATCTATTAACGATCTTTTGTGAAATTAACTTTATTTCTCTATTACTCAATTCAACTTGACCACTAGATTGAAGATGATAAGGGGATGCAAGTCTATGATTAACATCATATTTAGCAAGAAGTTTATGGAAAGCACCATGAATAAAATGTGAACCACCATCAGTCATCAAATATCCATGAACTCCAAACCTGAGAAATATAACTTCTTTAAGCATTTTAATAGAAGTGTTATGATCAGCACTACTAGTTGGAATAGCTTCGACCCACTTAGTAACGTAATCAACAGCAACTAAGATATGTGTATACCCATTAGAGGAAGGAAAAGGTCCCATGTAATCAAAACCCCAAACATCAAATGGTTCAATAACAAGTGAATAATTCATAGGCATTTCCTGACGTCTACCAACATTACCAATTCTTTGACATTCATCACAAGAGAGGACAAACTTATGTGCATCTTTGAAAAGAGTAGGCCAATAAAAACCAGATTGTAATACCTTATGTGTAGTTCTGTCTCCTGCATGGTGTCCTCAGTATGCCTCGGAGTGACACTTCCGTAGGATTTGTTCCAATTCATGCTCAGGTACACAACGTCTAATAATACCATCTACTCCTTTATATAAATGTGGGTCATCACAAAAGTAATGTCTTAAATCAAAGAAGAATCTTTCTTTTGTTGGTAGGTAAAACTAGGTGGTATATATTTAGCAACAATATAATTAGCATAGTCTGCATACCAAGGACTATTACGAGAAGCATGTATAACAACTAGTTGTTCATCAGGAAAATTATGATCAATAGGCAGCGGGTCATCAAGAACATTTTACATTCTAGACAAATTATCAGCTACGGGATTCTCAGCTCCCTTTCTATCAGCAATATGCAAATCAAATTCTTGTAGCAAAAGAACCCACCTAATAAGTCTAGGTTTCGCATCCTTATTTTCCATAAGGTATTTAATAGCAGCATGATCAGTGTGAATAGTTACTTTAGAATCAACAATATAAGATCTGAACTTATCACATGCAAACACAACTGCTAAAAATTCTTTCTCAGTACTAGCATAGTTTCTTTGAGCACTGTCTAGAGTTTTACTAGCATAATGAATAACATTTAATTTCTTATCAACTCTTTGTCCTAGAACAACACCAACAGCATAATCATTAGCATCACAAATAATTTCAAAAGGTAAGTTCCAATCAGGTGGTTGAACAATAGGTGCAGAAATTAAGGCTTTCTTAAGTATTTCAAAGGCTTCTAAACAATCATCATCAAAAGAAAATGGAACATCTTTTTGCAAGAGATTAGTAAGAGGCCTAGAAATTTTGGAGAAGTCTTTTATAAACCTTCTATGGACCAACATGACCTAGGAAACTTCTTATATCTTTGATATGTTTGGGACATGGCATTTTCTCAATTGCATCAACTTTAGCTTTATCAACTTCAATACCTCTTTTAGAAATTTTATGCCCAAGGACTATACTGATGCGGAGCATCCTACGGTCATCCCCATGTACACTACGACTACTCCCCAAGCCCCAATTGGACCTACGACAAGAGCTCGAGCATGTGCCATTCGACACAAGGTGAACTCGCCCCTTAATGCTCCCCTTCTCCATTTATGCAAGACATGGTCGCTACCTAAGACAGAGACTCTACATGTGCTCAGGAACCGAGGAGACGACCATGGAGATGCTCGAGATCAAGGACAAGTTCTCATGTACACGGATGAAGGAGCACGACGAGAGGAACCGAAGAACGTCTACAGGACCCGGACATCTGGCACTTGGCCCAGACATCCGGCCCCTGGTAACTCCACCAGCAGCAGCAGCCCAACCGCAGGAAACCTACAGGCCCCGGACATCCGGCTCAAACCCGGACATCCGGCCCAGCCCGGACATCCGGCCCCTCGCCCGGAAATCTGGCTCCATCGACGCGAAGACTACAGAAGCTAGGCCCAGCATCGGGCCGGACATCCGGCGCCCCTTGTCGGGCCGGACATCCGGCCCCCCAGCCGGACATCCGGCACCTACATGTGCCAACCGGCCAGAGAGCCATGTATCCACTCTTTCTCCCCTCCTATCTCGTGGACTACTATATATACTCCCCCACCTCCTCCTAGTTAGGGTCAGCATTGTGATAGCTCATTCATAGTTGAGCTTTGCTCCTACCTTCTCCTCTTGAGAGAGAGAGAGACCACTCCCATGGAGTTCAAGACCTCCATGTGAGCATGTGAGAAGATCCCACAGGATATCAAGACCTCGACTCCTCTCCGGATCGGGATGAACTAGCTACCCTATGTATCTCTTGTGTTGGATTTGGACCCATGTAGCCCCTTATGTGTATGTGGATCTAGCACATGTGTGATTGGATCTTGTCTATTTGAGTGTTCTTCTTGTGTTCTTCGTGGATTTGCTCCTTTTCCCCCTCCTAAGTGTGAAAAGATCGTCATCTAGGGTTCCACCCTACATCATATACCTTCATTCACCATAAAGTGGCACTTCTCCCAATTCAAGACAAGATTAGTTTCTTCACATCTCTGCAAAACTCGATCAAGGTTGCTTAAGCAATCATCAAAAGAAGTTCCATAAACGGAGAAATCATTCATGAATACCTTAGCAATCTTTTCACAAAAGTCAGAGAATATAGCAGTCATACATCTTTGAAAGGTAGCAGGTGCATTACATAAACCAAAAGTCATACGACGATAAGCATAAGTTCCAAAAGGACAAGTAAAAGTGGTTTTCTCTTAATCTTCTTTTGATACAGGTATTTGAGAGAAACCAGAATATCCATCTAGGAAGCAAAAATGTGTATGTTTAGACAATCTTTCTAAAATTTGATCAATAAAAGGCAAGGGGTAATGATCTTTCCTAGTAGCTTTATTTAATTTCCTGAAATCAATTACCATCCTATAACCAGTTACAATTCTTTGTGGGATAAGTTCATTTTTATCATTAGGCACAACGGTAATACCTCCTTTCTTAGGAACACAATGAACAAGACTTACCCATCTACTATCAGCTATAGGATAAATTATACCTGCCTCCAGAAGCTTTAATATTTCAGTTCTTACCACATCCTTCATTTTAGGATTCATCCGTCGTTGATGATCAACGACTAGCTTAGCATCGGGCTCCATATTAATCTTGTGCTAACATTGAGTGGGACTAATGCCCTTAAGATCATCAAGAGTATACCCAATAACTGCACGGTGTTTCCTCAGAGTTTTAAGTAGTCTCTTTTCTTCATGCTCTGAAAGGTTAGCACTAATAATAACATGATATATCTTCTTTTCATCAAGATAAGCATATTTAATTGTATCAGGTAGTTTCTTTATTTCAAACACAGGATCACTCTTAGGTGGGAGAGGATCTCCAAGAGTTTCAGCAGGCAAATTATGTTTAAGGATAGGTGCTTGTTTAAAGAATATCTCATCTATTTCATTTCTTTCATTCATATGCATATCATTTTCATGATCCAGCAAATATTGTTCTAAAGGATCAGGAGGTACAGCAATAGAAGCAAGACCAATAATTTCATATTTATTAGATAATTCTTTCTCATGTGGTTGTCTATGAAACTTAGAGAAATTAAATTCATGAGATACATCGCCAAACTTAACTCTAACCTTTTCTTTAACACAATCAATTTCAGTATTAACGGTATTCAAGAAATGTCTACCAAATATAATGGGACAAAAACTATCTTGTTGTGAACCAAGTACTAATAAATCAGTAGGGTATTTGATTTTATCATACAAGACTTCAACATCTCGAACAATCCCAAGTGGTGAAATAGTATCTCTGTTTGCAAGCTTAATAGTGACATCAATATCCTCAATCTCAACAGGTGCAATATCATTCATTACTTCTTGATATAAAGAGAAAGGGATAGCACTCACATTAGAACCCATATCACATAAACCATGATAGCAATGGTCTCCAATTTTAACAGAAACAACAAGCATGCCAACTACAGGCTTGTTCTTATCTAACATGTCTCGTTCATTTCTAACAGGTTTAGCTATTCTAGCAGCCTCTTCGCAAAAATAAATAACATGCCCATCAATATTATCAACTGATATATCTTTTACCATTGCAATATTAGGTTCAACTTTAATGTGTTCAGAAGGTTTAGGTGTTCTAATATTACTTTTATTAACCACAGTCATAGCTCTAGCATGTTCTTTTATCCTAACAGGAAAAGGAGGTTTCTCAATATAAGTAGTAGGCACAACTGTGTCAATATTGTAAACAATTGTTTCTTCTTTAACATTAACAGACTCTTCATTTAATTCAATAGGTGGATGAAACTTAAACCATTTCTCCTTAGGGAGGTCAACATGAGCAGCAAATGATTTACAAAAAGTTGCTACCATCTTAGAGTCAAGTCCATATTTAGTACTAAACTTATGAAAAGCATCAGGTTCCATAAAAGATTTAACACAATAAAACTTAATATTTATACCTGACTCTTTACCTTTGTCGATTTCCCAATCTTCAGAGTTGCATTTAATTATTTCCAGAAGATCCCATTTGAATTCAATAGTCCTCCTTATAAAGGAACCAGTAGAAGAAGTATCGAGCATGGACTGATCATTATGAGAAAGCCGAGCATAAAAGTTTTGTATAATTATCTCTCTTGAGAGATAATGGTTGGGGCATGTGTGCAACATATATTAAAGCCTCCCCCAAGCTTGAGCGATACTTTCTCCTACATGAGGACAAAAATTATATATATAATTCTGATCACGATGAACCAAATGCATAGGATAAAACTTCTGAAGAAATTCCAGCTTCAACCGGTTCCAATCACATGTGCCAGTATCATCCAATAGCCTATACCATGTCAATGCCTTTCCCTCCAAAGATAAATGGAATACCTTCTTCTTAACTCCATCCTCGGATAAACCTGCAAGCTTAAACAATCCACAAATTTCATCTATATATATATATCAAGTGCATATCAGGATGTACCTTTCCATCTCCTGCATAAGGATTAGCCAGCAGTTTCTCTATCATACCCGAAGGAATTTCATAATAAATATTTTCAGTAGGTTCAATAGGTTGAGGGGTAACTCTTAATGCTTCCGGTCGAGGTGAAGATACCCCGAACAAACCCCTCAAAAGATTACTTTCCATAGTGACGAGTGATAGTAAATTTCAGCAGGTAATAAAAATGTTTCCTTACCTAGTTCCACTTACCAAAAGCGCTGCACTCCCCAGCAATGGCACCAGAAAAGAGTCTTGATGAACCACAAGTATAGGGGATCAATCGTAGTCCTTTCGATAAGTAAGAGTGTCGAACCCAACGAGGAGCAAAAGGAAATGACAAGCGGTTTTTAGCAAGGTATTCTCTGCAAGCACTAAAATTGTCGGTAACAGATAGTTTGATAGCAAGGTAATTCATAGCAAGTAACAAGTAGCAATGGTAACAAAGGTGCAGCAAGGTGGCCCAATCCTTTTTATAGCAAAGGACAAGCTGGAACGGTCTCTTATATAAAGCAAAGCGTTCTCAAGGACACATGGGAATTCTCATCTAGTCACTTTCATCATGTTTATTTGATTCGTGTTTGCTACTTTGATAATTTGATATGTGGGTGGACCGGTGCTTGGGTGTTGTTCTTAATTGAACAACCCTCCCACTTATGATTACCCCCTCTCACAAGCATCTGCAACTATGAAAGAAGAATTAATATAAATCTAACCATAGCATGAAACATATGGATCCAAATCAGCCCCTTACAGAATAACACATAAACTAGGGTTTAAGCTTCTATCACACTAGCAACCCATCATCTACTTACTACTCCACAATGCCTTCCCTTAGGCCCAACGATGGTGATGTGTCATGTAGTCGACGTTCACACGACACCACTAAAGGAAGCAACAACATACATATCATCAAAATATCGAACGAATACCAAATTCACATGATTACTTATGACAAGACTTCTCCCATGTCCTCAAGAACAAAAGTAACTACTCACAAATCATATTCATGTTCAAGATCACAGGGTTATTGAATATCATTAAGGATCTGAACATATAATCTTCCACCAAATAAACCAACTAGCATCAACTACAGAGAGTAATCAACACTACTAGGGTTTGAGATGAGATGGTGCTGCGCGTCGCTAAAGCTGCAGCAGCGGCACGCGCCGGATTCCACTGCTCCAGCTCATCGGTAGACTCCTCCTTCTCTGCATCTTACTGAGCGCGCTCGGCAGAGGAGAGGTGATACGTCCATTTTGAAGCATGTTTTCCTACTGTTATTTATTATGTTTTTTATCATTATTTCATTTTATGATACAATTCTTATGCCTTTGCTCTCTTATTTTGCAAGATTCACATGAAGAGGGAGATTGCCGGCAGCTGTAATTCTGGACCGGAAAGGGGTGAAACAGAGATAGCTATTCTGCACACCTCCAAATGACCTGAAAATTATGGAGAATTATTTTGGAATATATAAAAAATATTGTCTAAAGAAATATCAGAGGGGGACCCACCAGGAAGCCTACCTCCCTAGGCGCGTCCCCGAGCTTGTGGCACCCCTAGCAGGCCACCAGGGCCCATCTTCTCCTATATGAAGCCATTTGCCCTAGAAAAATCAGAAGAAGACTTTTGGGATGAAGTGCCGCCGTCTCGAGGCAGAACCTGGGCTGGAGCAATTTTCCTCTCCGGCGGAGCGATTCCACCGGAGATACTTCCCTCCGGGAGGGGGAAATCGAATCCATTGACATCACCAACGATCCTCTCATCATGGGAGGACCAATCTTCATCAACATCTTCACCAGAACCATCTCATCTCAAACCCTAGTTCATCTCTTGTATTCAATCTTTGTCCCAAAACCTCAGATTGGTACCTGTGGGTTGCTAGTAGTGTTGATTACTCTCTGTAGTTGATGCTAGTTGGTTTATTTGGTGGAAGATTATATGTTCAGATCCTTAATGATATTCAACACCCCTCTGATCTTGAACATAAATATGATTAGTGAGAAGTTACTTTTGTTCTTGAGGACATGGGAGAAGTCTTGTCATAAGTAATCATGTGAATTTGGTATTCGTTCGATATTTTGATGATATGTATGTTGTTGCTTCCTTTAGTGGTGTCGTGTGAACGTCGACTACATGACACTTCACCATCTTTGGGCCTAAGGGAAGGCATTGTGGAGTAGTAATTAGATGATGGGTTGCTAGAGTGACAGAAGCTTAAACCCTAGTTTATGCGCTATTCCGTAAGGGGCTGATTTGGATCCATATGTTTCATGCTATGGTTAGATTTATCTTAATTCTTCTTTCGTAGTTGCGGATGCTTGCGAGAGAGGGTAATCAAAAGTGGGAGGCTTGTTCAAGTAAGAACAACACCCAAGCACCGGTCCACCCGCATATCAAATTCTCAA
Organism: Elymus sibiricus; assembly: GCA_039707655.1. NCBI lineage: Eukaryota > Viridiplantae > Streptophyta > Magnoliopsida > Poales > Poaceae > Elymus > Elymus sibiricus. The sequence continues at coordinate 165,307,874 of CM077664.1, forward strand.
AGTAGCAAACGCGAATCAAACAAACATGATGAAAGTGACTAGATAAGAATTCCCATGTGTCCTTGAGAACTCTTTGCTTTATATAAGAGACCGTTCCGGCTTGTCCTTTGCTATAAAAAGGATTGGGGCACCTTGCGGCAGTTTATTATACATGTTACTTGTTACTTATTACGAATTATCTTGCTATCCAAAACTATCTGTTACCGCTACTTTCAGTACTTGCAGAGAATACCTTGCTGAAAACTGCTTGTCATTTCCTTCTGCTCCTCGTTGGGTTCGACACTCTTACTTATCGAAAGGACTACGATTGATCCCCTATACTTGTGGGTCATCAAGAGGCTGCTGGAAGTAGTACAAAGCACCTCTGTAGTAGTATTTAGGGGCTATTTTGTTCAGTTCATCGACTATAGATATGATTGAACTGTACTTCGTACTTAAAATTAGCTAGTATATATAGTTGAACTAGCTATTTCAGTACATGGTTGGCAACAATTGGGGGAGAGTTTTTTCGGTTCAGCTATCGAGTTGAACTGTTTGTATAAAGAACGACTTCTTAATCTATGAATGAAATCTATGATTAGTGAATTTCAGTTGCAAAATTAGACAGCACTAGCGAATTTTAGCTGCAAAATTTGACAAATGTCAGTGTTACAAGGTTGACAAATGGCAATGTTACTAGATTGACAAATGCCAATGTTTTCAATTTGACAAATGGCAATATACCCAATTTGACAGATGCAAATCTTACCAAATTGTCTGTAGTAAGCACACGGGTCATCATACAAAATCGTTTGCGATGAAGCTATTCACAAATCTTTCGCGCCAACTTTTCCACTGGCTTAGTGGCGAAGGTACCCTAGGTCTGGCTTTGCATAAGGGTGTTCAATTTGAAATGTTTGCGATGAGTGTTTTATACAGAGAAAAAAATGATATTTTTTTATTTTTTACTTTGATAAGTCTGTACATTCAGAGAAAAACACTTAGTTAAACAAACCATATATTTCATTTAGTCACACTGTGACTTTACATTCATACGATCGAGATACAATATTAAACAAAAAAACTAATTGCGGTGGTGGCGGTGGCGTGCTGCGCCGGCGTTGTCGTCCTCTGGGACGCCGTTGTTCAAGTCTTCAAGGCAGCCCAGAATGTTCTAGGCTTGCAAATCAAAGAGTTAGTCGTCGCGTTATCGACGGGCGCGGGGCGGGGGGACGGCGACTCAAAGCTGCGAGGTAGCGGTCGACGGCGGCGTCCCATGAGGTTGAGGGGGGCACGGCGGGTGCAGGCACGCGCATGGGGAACGGTGCCACGGTGGGTGCAGGGGTGTGCACGAGCACACACGGGGGCGCTGGCGCTGGCACGTACACGAGCTCGCGAGGGTCCGCGAGGACCTCGCTGACTCTCGCGGCTTCCAGCGCTGCGATGGTGCTCGACGACCAGCTCATCAATGCCACGGGGATGGTCGCTGGCGCGGGCGCGGGGGCAACTGAAAGCACATTTGCTCCCTTGGTGGTTTTGGTAATTAATGTCAACATACATGTTGTTGGACTAACACCTTCATCTAGTATATTTTAGACAAGTTCAACAGTGGCATGGCAAGGACATGAGGATGTGGACCCCTTCAAAATGCTAAGGACAAGAATTGGCAAAGCTCCAAGACTCTTCATTTTTTGTTAAGTGATCCAAGATCACATTGAGTCCATAGGAAAGCCAATACTATTAAAAGGGGATGAGGTTTTCATCATGACTCAATTGCTCAAGTGCTTAGTGGTATTGATCCAAAAATCCTCAAACACTTCTCCACATCACATCTATCCAAAACCCTAAAGTGTCATCTCGGTCCCACCGAAACTCTCCATCCCGGACTCACCGAGTTGATCACACACACTGCCTAAGCCAAACCCTAACTTTTCGATTCTACCGAAATGGCTCTCGGTCTCACCGAGACGGCGTGACCAAGTTTCTATAACGATGTCGCTTCACTTCGGAATTTCTGAGATGAAACAATCGGAACTACCGAAACGAGGTCCTGCCCTAGCCATTGCGCTTCGGTCCCACCAGATCTTCTGATCAGTCTCACCGAGACTTCCAACGTTTGAATCTTTTACACTAGTCGGTCTCACCGAGATTTTGGTCCGGTGTCACCAAGTTGGGTCAAAAGTGTTTAACAGTTGGATCTTTGGGTGAAGCCTATATATACCCCTCCACCCACACTTACTCTCTAAGAGAGCCATCAGAACGAACCACTACTTCCACTACTCATTTTCTGAGAGAGAACCACCTACTCATGTGTTGAGATCAAGAGATTCCAATCCAACCATTTGAACCTTGATTTCTAGCCTCCCCAAGTTGCTTTCCAATTCTATCCCTTCTCCTACCAAACCCAAATCTATGAGAGAGTGATTGAGTGTTGAGGAGACTATCATTTGAAGCACAAGAGCGAGGAGTTCATCATCAACAACACCGTCTATTACCTTTTGGAGAGTGGTGTCTCCTAGATTGGTTAGGTGTCACTTGGGAGCCTCCAAGATCTTGTGGAGTTGAACCAAGGAGTTTGTAAAGGCAAGGAGCTCGCCTACTTCGTGAAGATCTACCCGAGTGAGGCTAGTTCTTCATGGAGGTAAGCCATGGTGGAATAGGCAAGGTTGCTTCTTTGTGGACCCTTCATGGGTGGAGCCCTCCGTGGACTCACGCAAGCGTTACCCTCCGTGGGTTGACGTCTCCATCAACGTGGACGTACGATAGTACCACCTATCGGAATCATGTGAAAAACCACCGTGTCTTCATTGCGTTTGATCTTCTCTTCTCTACCCCCATTACTTTCCGTACAATTGCATGCTTTACTATCTCCGCTGCCCTATCTCTAGATATGCATGTGTAGGAAGTCTTGGTGATATCTTAACTAGTGCTAAAATCTGCCTAAGTTTCAAGAAAACTAAAAACTGCACCTTTGATTGGTTAAGAGTCTATTCACCCCCCCCCTCTAGACCTATCTTCTCTGATCCTACAATTGGTATCAGAGTATTGGTCTCCATTGCTTTGGTTTAATCACCATTGGAGGAAGATGGATGTGTCTACTTTGGGGAGTCTTAGATGTGTAGTGCCGATTCTTGATGGAGAGTACTACAACTCTTGGGAAAATGAAATGCTTGCTATCATTAATGAATTTAACTTGAGCAAGTATGTTCATTATCCTTATGTGCCTCCTATTGATCCCTTGCACCCCACTCATGAAGAGGAAATTGACTTGCTTCGTAATCTTAGAACTGTCAATCTTATCATTAGAGGATTCCCTAAAAATGTGCTTGTTCGTATGCAAAACTTTGAATGCGCATACACTTTATGGAAGGACATTGAGATGTGTTTTCCAAATTACTCATTAAAGAATCTTGATGAGATCCTTCACAAGTCTATTGCCTTTCATAAGATGAAGCCTAGTGATCCTAAGTTTGATGAATGTATATTTGAGCTTCATGATCTTATGCGTGCTAAAGGTGATGTTGCAACCATTAGCAACATCATAATGGAAGCCACTAGAATTCATAAACTTGAACATTGTCATGAAACTAATGAATCCATTGCCTTAGGTGATGATCACATACATGTTGATGATGACGGTGTTGAACATGGCTATTATGATGAGGATGAGGAATTCGACATCGAATATGAGAAGACTATGAGGAATCTTAGCCTCATGGCAAATCTTCGAGATTACATGGATGGAGGAAAAGAATGGATTCTTGATAGTGGATGCACCGATCACATGACCGGAGATAGAGACATGTTTCGCGAGCTTGCTAAAAATGATGGTCCACGCAAGTATGTGAACTTTGGAGACAACTCCAAGGGTAAGGTACTTGGCCTTGTTGGAAATATGCCCTAGAGGCAATAATAAAATGGTTATTATCATATTTCCTTGTTCTTGATAAATGTTTATTATTCATGCTAGAATTGTGTTGACCGGAAACTTAAATACATGTGTGAATACATAGACAACACTGTGTCCCTAGTGAGCCTCTACTAGACTAGCTCGTTGATCAAAGATGGTTAAGGTTTCCTAACCATAGACATGAGTTATCATTTGATAACGGGATCTCATCATTAGGAGAATGATGTGATGGGCAAGACCCAACCATATGCTTAGCATCAGATCGTTTAGTTGTTTGCTACAGCTTTCTTCATGTCAAGTATCTGTTCCTTAGACCATGAGATCATGTCACTCCCGGATACCATAGCAATGCCTTCTGTGCTATCAAATGTCACTTCGTAACTGGGTGATCATAAAGGTGCTCTACAGGTATCTCCGAAGGTGTCTGTTGGGTTGCATGGATCGAGACTGGGATTTGACGCTCCGTATGACGGAGAGATATCTCTGGGCCCTCTCGGTAATACAACATCGTAAAGAGCTTGCAAGCAATGTGGCTAATGAGTTAGTCATGGTGATGGTGTCCTGGATTGGGGGGTGCCAACCTAGCCGGCCCGTCTTCTCGGATGGGCCGATATGCCCCCGTATGTGGTCGAGAATTACGCCCCTGGTCGGATCGTGACCTTTGGCGGCCTCGAGTACACTGCGGACTTCCGTGGCGAGCTCGTCTTATCGGGATGGACTCCCGGCCGGATCGAAGGCTTGGCCGGTTCTGGAGGATCGACTCCGGAGCCGAACTCCGTCACGGTGCCCCTTGAGACTCCGGACGCCGCTGCTCCGGCGAGTCCCTCCCCGATTATCGATCCGGAGATAGATCCGGCGCCCACTCCTGAAATTACGCCAGCGCCAGAATTGATCCCGGCGCAGAAATCGGATCCATGCTCGGATTCCCCTCACACCGGAAACACGTCCGGTTACACACCGGGGCTGCTTCAAATCAGCCCTGCCTACGGCGCATCCATGGATCCTGAGGAGCTATCTCAGCTCGACGAGATGCTCGACCGTATCCGGAGCATGTCCATCTTGGACGGCAAGACTTTGGTTTATAATCAGATCGGACTTAAAGCCGACAATAGGGAAATTTATACCCCACCCACCACCCACTTAGTCGCCACGGTCGACGATTTAACCGACGTGTTGGACTATGGCGAACCTTCCGACATGGAGGAAGATGCTGATGGCCCCCTTGAGGACACCTTAGCCCCGGTCAACACGGGCAGGTGGATAGCCACATCCACCTATGATGTCTACATGGTGGATACCCCCAAGTCCCCTCCAAGACGTCGGCGAAGACGCCGACGGGGAAATAATGGAGAACCCAGTGGCAACGACGCGACAGCCACTAACAATGACGCGGCAGAGGGTGATGCCAAGGAGGACGAGGAGGACATTCAAGCCTCCCCCGCAAGGGACGGCACACCGGATCGACCTCTCGTGGACTCTGATCCCGATGACCTCTTCGACGGGTCCGACGATAATTACATGCCGAAGTCCGAGGAGGACGACAGCCTCGGTACCGAGGACTTCATCGTCCCCGAGGACCCCTTCGAACAAGAACGCTTCCGGCGACGCCTCGTTGCGACGGCCCGGAGCTTAAAACGCAAGCAGCAGCAGCTGCAGGAAAATACTGACGCGCTAAATGACAAGTGGGTTGAAGTGCTTTCTGCCGAGCAAGATATGGAAAACCGACGCCATAGCACGCCGAAGTCCTACCCACGCAGGCGCCTACTACCAGAATTTGACGAGGAGCTCGCTGATGACCTCGATCGGCCCCCTAGAGGCCGGGACAGGCCAAGCCAAGAAGACCACGGCGATAGGCCACCTCCACGCCGTCATGGTAAAGACCCCGTGGATCACCTGGATCCTCGCGACGCTCGACATCGCATTGAAGAAAATAGGGCTCCTCCTCGGTCCATCTACGGATCAAGGGGACGTGCGCCCGCTGGGCCCAACGGCTATAATGCCTGGATGGACAGGAACGACCGTGCCCGAAATCAAGCTTACTCATGGCTCTCTCCTGAGACCCGACGAGATCCTCCTCGGTCCTGAGGTCCAGCTCACCCAATCTTCTTTACAAACGGGGTGATGGAGCATCAATTCCCGGAGGGGTTTAAACCCATCAATGTAGAGTCATATGATGGTACCACGGACCCAGCAATTTGGATCGAGGATTTCCTCCTGCACATTAAATATCTGCCGCTCAAACTAAAGGGGCCCGCAAGACACTGGCTTAATAGTCTACTTCCTCATTCTATCGGCAGCTGGGAGGCCCTAGAAGACGCCTTTCGAGCAAACTTCCAGGGCACGTATGTCCGCCCTCCGGACGCTGATGACCTCAGCCGTGTCACTCAGCAGCCAGGCGAATCTGCCCGCAAGTTCTAGAATAGGTTCCTCACTAAGAAGAACCAGATTATAGACTGCTCCGACGCTGAAGCCATCGCCGCTTTCAAAAACAATATCCGAGATGAATGGTTGGCTCGACAGCTCGGACAGGATAAACCGAGAACTATGGCAGCCCTGACTTCACTAATGACTCGCTTTTGCGCGGGAGAAGATAGCTGGCTTGCCCGAAGTACCCACAATGGCGAGGCAGGCACCTCAGAAATCCGCGACGCCAATGGAAAACCAAAGCGCAATAAAAATAAGCGCAGGTACAAAAATGGCGGAAGCGACATAGAAGACGCCGCGGTAAACGCAGGATTCACCGGACCTAAATCTGGGCAGAAAAGAAAACCCTATAAAGGGAACAAAGACGGACCTAGCCAGCTCAACAGACTCCTGGACCACCCATGTGGGATTCACGGTACCCAGGAAAAACCAGCAACCCACACTAACAGGAACTGCTGGGTGTTTAAGCAAGCCGGGAAGATAGCGGTAGAGGGGCAAAATAAAACCCAACCCCACAGCGATGATGAGGATGAACCTCGGCAGCCCACTAATGGAGGGCAGAAGAAGTTTCCAAACGAGTTAACAGAGGTCAATATGATCTATGTCACCCACATCCCCAAGAGGGAGCGGAAACGTGCACTTCGGGACGTATACGCGTTGGAGCCAGTCGCCCCGAAGTATACCCCGTGGTCGGCTTACCCGATCACTTTCGATAAGCATGACCATCCGACCAGCATCAGGCATGGCGGATCGGCGGCGCTCGTCCTGGACCCCATTGTTGATGGTTATCATCTAACGCGCGTCCTAATGGATGGGGGAAGCAGCCTTAACCTCATTTACGAGGATACAGTTCGGAAGATGGGCATCGACTCATCTCGGATCAAGCCGAGCTCCACCACCTTTAAAGGTGTCATCCCGGGCATCGAAGCCCGTTGTACAGGCACAATAACCCTCGAGGTAGTCTTCGGTTCGCCCGAGAACTTCAGAAGCGAGGAGTTAATCTTCGACATCGTACCCTTCCGGAGTGGGTACCATGCGCTCCTAGGGCGCATAGCCTTTGCTCGCTTTAGCGCAGTTCCGCATTATGCCTATCTCAAGCTCAAAATGCGAGGACCCAAGGGCATTATCACTGTCAATGGTAACACAGAACGCTCACTCCGTACAGAGGAATAGACCGCGGCTTTCGCAGCCGAGGTTCAAGCGTCCGAGGAGGCAGCCCGCAGCAGTAAACGCGTTGCCCGCTCTTTGAAGCGCGTCAAGGTTGCACAAGTCGACCTTGGCCAGTTATCCCCGCACCCGAAATAGGGGTGCGGGCTCCTCGGGTGCCCTCTCTATGGGCACTACGTCCCTAGGGTGCATAATTTTGCACTCAAGATCCCCTGGGACGCCGAGGAGCCAAAGCGATTCTGAAGCGTCATCCGCGGGTTAACCACGCAATTGCGAGGCTTAGAGCCCCAGCACAGGCAGGCATCTGTAAAAGAAGCAGCCAAACTATGCATACGTATAGGTGGCCTTAACCAAAGAGTGACTTCGGCCACACCTCCACTCAAGGAGTTCGGTCAATCAAACACTTAGAGTGTATAAAGGGCCAGCAGGGGATCGACCTTCGCAAATTCTTCGTCTTCAATCAGACGATCTGGTCAACAGTTCAGGAATGCAGACGTGCGGCAGGCTTCGGTCCGGATCCTTTAAATTCCATTAGCAATTATCCGACCTGTTTTTCCTCCTCCTTCTTTATTGTTTACATTGTATTCTTTCCATTACTCTCGTCCACAGGGCATGTACACGATTGATATTATGAAATAAAGCAACCGTGCCCTTTCAAGGTCCCTATTGTATTTCTTTATCAGCCTAGCTCTGGAACGATGAAGTTCTCTAAAAACGATGCAATTGTATCACAAAAGTCCGATGTATTCGGCGTCTCGGATTTTGGCCTTATATGCATCAGTTTCGAACCTAGATTTCGGTCAATTGTTGGGTTGCCCGGCTCCTATGTGTACCCCTTACATTTCCGATGAATTCAGCTAAGGGCGTAATGGGAGAACCACTGCGATTGCGCCGCCAGGTCAATTGGCGTGGCGCCTCAGTGGAGAAAGCCAAAAACTGACTATCTAGGTAAGCGTAAACTGGTCCGCCATCCGCAGACCGCGTCAAGCGATGTGGTCATAGAGATCACCCGTGTTAAACGAAGGGCTTTTATTTTCTAGCCGGAGTGTGTTATGGCCCTGACCTCGGCCAATTAAGGCCGAACACTTCCAACACCGGGGGCTGGTCATCGCCTCCACAGTCAAACTCCTATGGCTAAGTGAAAGACATCAAGCCGCTATAGTCCGATTGCCTAGTTCCTCTAAGTCATCGACCGCCCATGGGTACCGAGACGTCGGCTAAGGGTCAAGAATGGCTTAGTGAACACCCTTTGTATGACCTACACGGGGGCTAAGGCCCACGACTGGCCACTCTCACTTTAAAAAGTCATATCGGAGGTATAATCAAATTAATAAAATATGGAACTTCAAGCCATTTTCATTTCAAACGATAAAGTTTTTACATCATACACCCCAGCATTCCGGAGTACCTAAAAATACATCGTGTCCTTAGGGCACATGGCCTCGATGGTCCGAGCTCCCACCTCCACTTCGGAGAAGAACTGCTTGGCGATCCGCGGCTTATCGGCAGGAGGGCCAGCAGCACAAGTCTCCGCATCAACTTTGCGGAAGTGCGTCTTCAGGCACGTGTATGCCCTCCGAGCCCCTTCGAAGCACGCCGACCTCTTCCAGCGGTAAACGCAGGGCACGGCATCCCAAAGACGAGCCGTTAGGCCGAAGAGACTCCTCGGCATGGCTTCGGCCGGCCACAGAGCAATGCAGAGATCCTGGAGTGCTGGCCTGGTCATACGGAACAGCTCGACCAGCTGCTTCACTCGATGATTTAGCAGCTGCATGGATGGGGACCCTGGGAATTGACCCCAGAAGGCTTTCTCCTCCTCATGACCAGCCAGCTGGCCGAAATAGGCCACTGCATCCTCTGCACTCTGCGGGAGATCCTCGAAGACCTCTGCGGAACGCCATAACTGGGTGAGCTCGACACACCCTTTGCTGCCAAACGCACACTGCAGAAAAAATATCTTACCCAAAGCGATTTGTTCCACTTGCTGGAGCACCTCGTGGTCCGCACGAGCGGGGTAAGGAGTTCGGAGTGGGCCCGTTGAAGCTTCTCGAGTTCCTCTTTCGTGAGCCGCCCCTCCTCCTAAAGCTTGTCGCGTAATTCAAACACGCCCTTCAGGGTCTCCTCGACCTCCAGCACTCGCGCCTGGTGCTTCTCTCCGGCCGCCTTCTCGGCGGCCCTCGCCTTCTCGGCTGTGGCGACAGCTGCTTTCTGCTACCGCACTTCCTTCCGAGCTCTCTTAAGCTCGGCTTTGAGCGTCTCCAGCTCTGCTGTCAACATATTTAAGTCTTAGTTGTTTTCCTCAACATACAACACACAAAGCAAGTTTCACCTTGTTTATCTTGAGATCGCTCAAGACTCCTGTTCCTCTCTTCGGAGACGTAGTCCGGAACCAAGGTCGATACCTGTAATATAACAAAATCCTCGTTAAATGGAAAATGGCCTAGACCATCAACATGCTCTAGGACAGCTACTTCGGGTAGCGTCCTGGGGGCTCATCAACAGGCTCCTACTTACTCAAGCGACCCCGATGCCGGTTTCTTGAAACCAACTTCGGGCTCGGGGGCTACTCACTCATTACGCCGTTTAGCAGGCTAAATTTTTTATGTCCTTGGACAAATTTCATAAAGACAAAACAAACCGAACGCGCAGAAGACGTACCTCGAAACCTGCTACAAGGTTCTTGAAGACCTCATGCAGGCCGGCCTGTGCGGACCGGTAGCCTTCTAGCGCCGTGCCTATCAAGGCGCGGTGCTTCTCCTTAAGGGAGCAGCCCTTGAGGGCCTCCTCCACCTCCTCGGCCCACCCCGCGCCGGTCCGTCCTCGGACAGCAGGCTGGGGTGGAGGGATGACCTCGGATGGATCCACTCGAGGAGCCCCCGTCTGTGACGGCGGTGCCAAGGTAGACTTCTGCTGGGCCGATATCTGGCCCAGCCCTTCTTCGATGACCTCGGGGCGCTTCGTCCCCTGGTCTTGTTGGGCCGAGGTTTCGACCTCGGCCATGACCACCGCATCGTCGGCCCCCGCCGTGTTGACCTCGGGGGCCAGGGTGGATGTTGCCTTCCCCAGACCGACTTGCATCGGGGGAGAAGCAGCGGGCTCTGGAGTCCCGCTGGCGGACGGCAGCCCGTTTGAGGAGCCGCTGGGGATCACCTTCGGCGGACTGTGTATGAAAAGTTGCTTCTGTGAAAATTTCCTTTGATGAAACAATGACTCAAGCAAGGGAGACAAGGATAAGGGCTTACCCTCGAGGCGCCGGCTTCTTCCTCCCCGTTTTGAGGGGTCTTCCTCTGAGTCACCGGAGAGCTCGGCTCTCTCCGACGACTTGTTGGCGGCCTCGGATGAGGCTCGCCTCAGCCGCTTTTGGCCCTTGGGCGGCATGGCCACGTCGGCGTCTTCTGACACCGACCTCTTCCCCTTCGGGGGGGGGGGGGTCTCCTCCTCACCCTCCTCGGCGCCGCCGTCTTGAGCGACGGAGGTATGGGTCTCCTCTGATCGGGTGACCGAAGTCCCCCGGGTCCGAGCACTAGACCTCCCCGGTTGGGTCTTCGTCCCTTTGGAGGCCATCACATGTGGCTCCTCGGTCAGAAGCGCCGAGAGCAGGGGAGTTTGGGGTTGTTCCGGCAATGGGGCTGGGCATTGTACCCCCTTTACCCATGCCGACCACTTCTGCAAAATGTCAAAACTCGACGGCTCAAATAAAGACTTTACTCCTCGGAGCGATAAGCAAAGAATGAAAGATTGAAGGACGAAACCACTCACCGGGGGGGCCTCATAGCTGTGTTCAAGGCCACGGTCCTCTCCCTCCTGAGGAATCTTGTCCTTGGCTAGCTTCATAAGCTTTGTCCACATAGTGGCCAAGGTGGAGCGGAAGAAGGTGTTGATGGTGTCCATATCCTCGGGCTTCTGTGCCCACATCGGGGTAGCCCGAAGTTGGAGAGGAAGGATGCGGCGGTTGAGCATGACGTTGATGACATCGGCTAGCTCAGCCTTCCCCGTGGTGGTCCACCACACGATCCTCTCAACTAGAGTCTCTACCTCTTCGGGCTTCCCCCAGGCGACGCCCTTTTCCTTCCAAGACTTGAGTTTCTTGGGAGGCCCGGCCAAGAAGGCTAGGACCTCGGTTTGACCAGTGGCAAGGGGTTCGGTGATATAGAACCATTCCTTTTGCCACTCCTTCACCGTTTCGATGAAGGTGCCCTTGAACCAGGTGCCCCCCTGGTTCTTGCTGATCATAGCCCCTCCGCACTCTGCAAGTTCGGAGCCGCTTGACTTCGGTTTAATCCCGAAGAGCTTCAGCCACAGGCCGAAGTGTGGCTCACAGCGGAGGAAGGCATCGCAGACTGTTATGAAAGCGGCGAGGTGGAGAATGGAGTTGGGGGCTAGGTGATGGAAATCTAGCCCGTAGTAAAACATGATCCCACGCACGAAAGGGTGTAGCGGGAACCCCAGGCCTCGGATGAGGTGGGGAACAAAGACCACCCGCTCCCCGGCGTTGGGAGCGGGTACCAGCTCGTCGGCCTCTGGAGCGCGGGCGGCGACGGTACAGGCTAGGTACCCCGCGTCGCGCAGCTCGGCGATGGTCACCGCCGTCACGGTGGAGCCGCCCCAGTGCCCCTTAAGGGTATCGGCCATGGCTGATGGGGAAATCAAGCTTGTGTACGAGAAAGGCGTAAGAGCTGGATCTGGGCATTGGAGCTAGATGAAGCGGCAGCAAGGGAGGAATGGGAGCGTAGGCTATCGCGTTGTTCTCCCCATTGCTTTTATAAGCCTATGAAAGGCCAAGAGCCCCCTCTGCTGCGCCGATAAATTCGTGATTATTATCAAAGATGCCGTCGAAACATATGGGGAAACGAAATTTTGATGATATCCCTAAGAAAGCGGGCATGATCTCTGCCTCGACGGGACGTGCTAGTAAAGGAACCGCCTCGGAACGCGATTTGAGAGGAGGTAGTAACTGCTCAACCTGTCGTGGGGCGGGCCTCTCCGATAAAGCTGTCAGGCCGGATTGGATTGTTCATACCGGCATTGCAAGCCTTCGAGGCTAAGATACTTGCTCACCTCGGATAGGGTACGAGCTCGGTTGGACCACGGATGTTGGTGCTCTGTTAATAGGATTCGAAATGTAAGGTGGAACTCGTCTGTCAAGCCAGAGACTCTGGATCCGGAGTGATGGTTCAAAATCGTTCTCGGCGTAGAAGACCAGTTCGGGGGCTACTGACGTTGTCCTGGATTAGGGGGTGCCAACCTAGCCGGCCCGTCTTCTCGGATGGGCCGATATGCCCCCGTATGTGGTCAAGATGGACTCCCGAGGTGGCACATGGAAGACGTGACCAAGACTGCATCTACCGAAGACTTGCAGTACACTTCAAGATTATTCCAGCCGCCTTACTCCAAGATACCGACCTTGTAACCCTAGATACCCTCCCTGGCGTGTATATAAGCCATAGGGTTTAGCCCGTAGGGGACATTAGCGCAACATCGAACACCTAGCTATAGTAGTTAGACACATATTACGATCTCGAGGTAGATCAACTATGTACTCGATACACCTCCATTAATATAAACAGAAGCAGGACGTAGGGTTTTACCTCCATCAAGAGGGCCCGGACCTGGGTAAAACATCGTCTCCCTTTGTTTCTGATACCATCGATCCGAGATCCGCAGCTCGGGAGCCCCTACCCTGAGGTCTGCCGGTTTTTACACCGACACATGGGATCCTTTATTACGGAACGAGTAAAGAGACTTGCCGGTAATGAGATTGAACTAGGTATGGAGATACCGACGATCGAATCTCGAGAAAGTAACATATCGCCGAACAAAGGGAATTGCATATGGGATTAACTGAATCCTTGACATCATGGTTCAACCGATAAAGATCGTCATAGAATATGTAGGAACCAATATGGGCATCCAGGTCCTGCTATTGGTTATTGACCGGAGAGGTGTCTCGGTCATGTCTACATGATTCTCGAACCCGTAGGGTCGCACGCTTAACGTTCGTTGACGCTAGAGTAGTATTGGTATAATTGTATTGGTGACCAAAGGTTGTACAGAGTCTTGGATGAGATCCCGGATGTTTCGAGGAGTTTCGGAATGGTCCGGAGGTAAAGATTTAAATATGGGAAGTCCTATTTTGGCTACCCGAATAGTTCGGGGGCATGCCGGCAGTGTACCGGAGGCACTGAAGGGGTTTTGGGGGTCCACTGGAGGAGTCTACCTGCCCCGGGGACCCACATGGGCTGTAAGGGGGGGCGCCCTGGCTAGTATGGGCCAGGTGCACCAGCCCCAACAGGCCCATGCGGCTAGAGGGGGGGGGGGGGGAAACCATATTGGGGAGGGGCGCCCCACTTGCCTTGGGGGGCAAGGCACACCCATGGCCGCTGCCTCCTCCCTTGGAGGAGGGGCTAGGGCTGGCGCCCCCTCCCCCTTGCCCCTATATATAGTGGGGGGTGGGAGGGCAGCCACACCCCTCTCCTGGCGCAGCCCCTCCCCCTCTCTATCACCTCCTCGTCCCGGTATACTTTGGTGAAGCCCTGCCGACACTCCACCACCACCATCACCACCACGCCATTGTGCTGGTTGTGATCCCATCTACTTCTCCCCCTTCGCTTGCTGGATCAAGGAGGAGGAGACGTCACCGAGCCGCATGTGTGCTAAACTCAGAGGTGTCGTCCGTTCGGAGCTAGATCGGTTGGATCGTGATTGGATCTCGAAGAGTACGACTACATCAACTGCGTTTTATATGCTTCCGCTTTCGGTCTACAAGGGTATGTAGACACACTCCCCTCTCGTTGCTTTGCATCTCCTAGATTAGATCTTGGGTGTTTCATAGGAATTTTTTTGATTTTCATGCTTCGTTCCCCATCAGTGGCATCATGAGCTAGGTCTACGCATAGATGTATTTGCACGAGTAGAACGCAAAGAAGTTGTGGGCGTTGATGTTCAAATTGCTTACTTCCTTTGTATTATTTGGATTCGGCAGTATTGTGGGATGAAGTGGCTCGGACCAACCTTACTTGTCCTCACATAAGAGACCGGTTCCACTGACTGACATGCAACTTGTATTGCATAAAAGTGGCTTTGCGGGTGTCTGTCTCTCCCACTTTAGTTGAATCTGATTTGACAAGGGCGGTCCTTGTAGAAGGTTAAAAGGCAACTTGTATATCACCATTGTGGTTTTGCGTAGATAAGAACGGTTCTTATAGTTTGCCCTAACAGCCAAGTAAAAATTGCAACAACAAAGTAGAGGACATCTAACTTGTTTTTGCAGGGCATGTTGTGATGTGGTATGGCCAGAACGTGATGTGATATATATTGATGTATGAGATGATCATGTTTTGTAATAGTTTCACGACTTGCATGTCGATGAGTACGGCAACCGGCAGGAGCCATAGGGTTGTCTTTAATTTATTGTATGACCTGCGTGTCAGCTATTAACGACCATGTAATTGCTTTACTCTATCGCTATATGTTAGCAATAGTTGTAGAAGCAATAGTTGGCGGAGACAACCACATGACGGCACGATGATGGAGATCATGGTGTCATGCCGGTGATGATGGAGATCATGCCGGTGCTTTGGAGATGGAGATCAAAAGGATGAGATGATAATGGCCATATCATGTCACATATTTGATTGCATGTGATGTTTATCTTTTTATGCATCTTATTTTGCTTAGGACGATGGTAGCATTATAAGATGATCCCTTCACTTAATTTCAAGATAAAAGTGTTCTCCCTAAGTATGCACCGTTGCGAAAGTTCGTCATTTCGAAGCACCTCGTGATGATCGGGTGTGATAGACTCTACGTTCGCATACAACGCGTGTAAGCAAGTTTTACACATGCAGAATACTTGGGTTAAACTTGACGAGCCTAGCATGTACAGACATGGCCTCGGAGTACGGAGGACCGAAAGGTCGAACATGAGTCATATAGTAGATATGATCAACATGAAGATGTTCTCCATTGATGACTGCCCCATCTCATGTGATGATCGGACATGGGTTAGTTGATTTGGATCATGTAACACTTAGACAACTTGAGGGATGTTGATTTAAGTGGGAGTTCTTTAGTAATTTGATTAGAAGAACCAATTATCATGAACTTAGTTTAATTGTCTTTGCAAATTAATGTTGTAGATCAATGGCTCGCACTGTAGCTCCCCTGAATTTCAATGCGTTCCTAGAGAAAGCTAAGTTGAAAGATGATGGAAGCAACTATGCGGATTGGGTCCGTAATTTGAGGATTATCCTCACAGCTGCACAGAAAGTTTATGTCCTTGATGCACCACTTGGTGATGCACCCCTCAAGCGTCGCCTGCAGATGTTATGAACGTCTGGCAGGCACGTTCTGATGACTACTCGATAGTTCAGTGCGCCATGCTTTACGGCTTAGAACCGGGGATCCAAAGACGTTTTGAGCACCACGGAGCATATGAGATGTTCCAAGAGCTGAAATTGGTATTTCAGGCTCACGCACGGGTCGAGAGGTATGAAACCTCTGGCAAGTTCTTTAGCTGCAAGATGGAGGAGAACGGCTCCATTAGTGAGCACGTACTCAAAATGTCTGGGTACTTCAACCGCTTGAACCAGTTGGGAGTTAATCTTCCGGATGAAGTAGCGATTGACACAGTTCTCCAGTCACTGCCACCGAGCTACAAGAGCTTTGTGATGAACTATAATATGCAAGGGAAGGAAAAGACGATCCTTGAGCTCTTCGCGATGCTTAAGGCTGCGGAGGTAGAAATCAAGAAAGAACATCAAGTGTTGATGGTCAACAAGACCACCCGTTTCAAGAAGAAAGGCAAGGGAAAGAAAGGGAACTTCAAGAAGAATGGCAAGCCAGTTGCTGCTCCCGTGAAGAAACCCAAGGCTGGACCCAAACCTGAGACCGAGTGCTTCTATTGCAAGGGGAATGGTCACTGGAAGCGGAACTGCCCCAAGTAGTTGGCAGATAAGAAGGCTGGCAACGTCAACAAAGGTATATTTGATATACATGTTATTGATGTGTACCTTACTAGTGCTCGTAGTAGCGCCTAGGTATTTGATACTGGTTCGGTTGCTAATATTTGTAACTCGAAACATGAGTTGCGGAATAAACAGAGACTAGCTAAGGACGAGGTGACGATGCGCGTCGGAAATGGTTCCAAGGTTGATGTGATCGCCGTCGGCACGCTCCCTCTACATTTACCTTCGAGATTAGTTTTGAACCTGAATAATTGTTATTTGGTGCCTGCGTTAAGCATGAACGTTATATCTGGATCTTGTTTATTGCGAGACGGATATTCATTTAAGTCAGAGAATAATGGTTGTTCTATTTATATGGATAATATCTTTTATGGTCATGCACCCTTGGTGAATGGTTTATTCTTGTTGAATCTCGATCGTAGTGATACACATATTCATAATATCGATGCCAAAAGATGCAAAGTTAATGATGATAGTACCACATACTTGTGGCACTGCCGCTTAGGTCATATTGGTGTAAAGCGCATGAAGAAACTCCATGCTGATGGACTTTTGGAATATCTTGATTATGAATCATTTGAGACATGTGAACCATGCCTCATGGGCAAGATGACTAAAATCACGTTTTCCGGTACAATGGAGCGGGCAAGTGACTTGTTGGAAATAATACATGCCGATGTATGCAGTCTGATGAGTGTTGAAGCACGCGGTGGATATCATTATTTTCTTACCTTCACGGATGATTTGAGTAGATATGGGTATATTTACTTAATGAAACACAAGTCTGAAACATTTGAAAAGTTCAAGGAGTTTCAGAGTGAAGTAGAGAATCATCGTAATAAGAAAATTAAATTTCTACGATCTGATCGTGGAGGTGAATATTTGAGTTACGAGTTTGGTATGCATTTAAGACAATGTGGAATTGTTTCACAGCTCATGACACCTAGAACACCACAGCGTAATGGTGTGTCCTAACGTTGTAATCGTACTCTATTGGATATGGTGCGTTCTATGATGTCTCTTACCGATTTACCACTATCGTTTTGGGGTTATGCATTAGAGACAACCGCATTCACTTTAAACAGGGCACCGTCTAAATCCGTTGAGACGACACCATATGAATTATGGTTTGGAAAGAAACCAAAGCTGTTGTTTCTTAAAGTTTGGGGATGCAGCGCTTATGTCAAGAGGCTTCAGCCTGATAAGCTCAAACCCAAAGCCCATTGGGTATACCTTCTATCACAGATCTGAAGGCAAGATCTTTGTTGCTAAGAATGGGTCCTTTCTAGAAAAGGAGTTTCTCTCGAAAGAAGTGAGTGGGAGGAAAGTAGAACTTGATGAGGTAATTGTACCTTCTCCCGAATTGGAAAGTAGCACATCACAGAAAGATGTTCCCGTGATGCCTACACCATCCGGAGAGGAAGCTAATGATGATGATCATGAAACTTTGGATCAAGTAACTACTGAACTTTGTAGGTCGACCAGGGTACGTTCCCCACCAGAGTGGTACGGTAATCCTGTCCTGGAAGTCATGTTGTTAGACAACGGCGAACCTACGAACTATGAAGAAGCAATGATGAGCCCGGATTCCAACAAATGGCTTGAGGCTATGAAATCCGAGATAGGATCCATGTATGAAAAGAAAGTATGGACTTTGGTGGACTTGCCCGATGACCGGAAGGCCATTGAGAATAAATGGATCTTTAAGAAGAAGAAAGACGCTGATGGTAATGTCACCGTCTATAAAGCTCGACTTGTCGCAAAAGGTTTTCGACAAATTCAAGGGGTTGACTACGATGAGACCTTCTCACCCGTAGCGATGCTTAATGATATGTCCAATTTGCATCATGATTTGATACTGTTATTTATAATGTATTTGATCATTACTTCACTTTATGATGCAATTCTTATGCCTTTTCTATCTTAATTTGCAAGATTTATATCAAGAGGGAGAATACCGACAGCTGGAATTCTGGACCTCAAATAGCTACAGCAGAGATACCTATTCTACAGAGCTCCAATTGACTTGAAACTTCACGGAGATTTTTTATTGAATATATAAAAAATACTGGAGAAAAGAAATACCAGAGGGGACCCACCAGTTGCCCACAAGGTAACAGGGCGCGACCCCCCTTGAAGCGCCCTGATGCCTCGTGGGGCCCTTGGCTGGCCTCCGACCCCCTCCTTCTGCTATATAGGCTCATTTTCCCTAAAAAATAGAGAGAAGACTTTTGGGACGAAGCGCCGCCGTCTCAAGGCGGAACCTGGGCAGGAGCAATTTTGCTCTCCGGCGGAGCGATTCCGCCGGGGATACTTCCCTCAGGGAGGGGGAAATCGAAGCCATCGACATCACCAACGATCCTCCCATCGTGGGAGGACCAATCTTCATCAACATCTTCACCATCACCATCTCATTTCAAACCCTAGTTCATCTCTTGTATTAAATCTTTGCCTCAAAACCTCAGATTGGTACCTGTGGGTTGCTAGTAGTGTTGATTACATCTTGTAGTTCATGCTAGTTGGTTTATTTGGTGGAAGATTATATGTTCAGATCCTTAATGATATTCAATACCCCTCTGATCTTGAACATGAATATGATTTGTGAGTAGTTACTTTTGTTCTTGAGGACATGTGAGAAGTCTTGTCATAAGTAATCATGTGAATTTGGTATTCGTTCGATATTTTGATGATATGTATGTTGTTGCTTCCTTTAGTGGTGCCGTGTGAACGTCGACCACATGACACTTCACCATATTTGGGCCTAAGGGAAGGCATTGTGGAGTAGTAATTAGATGATGGGTTGCTAGACTGACAGAAGCTTAAACCCTAGTTTATGCGCTATTCCGTAAGGGGCTGATTTGGATCCATATGTTTCATGCTATGGTTAGATTTATCTTAATACTTCTTTCGTAGTTACGGATGCTTGCGAGAGGGGGTAATCATAAGTGGTAGACTTGTTCAAGTAAGAACAGCACCCAAGCATCGGTCCACCCACATATTAAATTATCAAAGTTGCGAACGCGAATCAAACAAACATGATGAAAGTGGCTAGATGAAATTCCCATGTGTCCTCGAGAACGCTTTGCTTATTATATGAGTTCGTTCTGGCTTGTCCTTTGCTATAAAAAGGATTGGGCCACCTTGCTGCACTTTTGTTACACTTGTTACTTGTAACTCGTTACGAATTATCTTGCTATCAAACTACTTGTTACCGCTACTTTCAGTGCTTGCAGAAAATACCTTACTGAAAACCGCTTGTCATTTCCTTCTACTCCTCGTTGGGTTCGATACTCTTACTTATCGAAAGGGCTACGATTGATCCCCTATACTTGTGGGTTATCAAGACTCTTTTCTGGCATTGTTGCCGGGGAGTGAAGCGCCTTTGGTGAGTGGAATTTGGTAAGGAAACATTTATACTACGTGCTGAAATTTATTATCACTTATCACTATGGAAAGTAATCCTTTGAGGGGCTTGTTCGGGGTATCTTCACCTCGACCGGAAGCATTAAGAGTTTCTCCTCAACCTAATGAAGCTACTGAAAATATTTATTATGAAATTCCTTCGGGTATGATAGAGAAACTGCTAGCTAATCCTTATGCAGGAGAAGGAACGGTGCATCCTGATGTGCACTTGATATATGTGGATGAAATTTGTGGATTATTTAAGCTTGCAGGTTTATCCGGAGATGGAGTTAAGAAGAAAGTATTCCCTTTATCTTTGGAGGGAAAGGCATTGACATGGTATAGGCTATGTGATGATACTGAAACATGGGATTGGAACCGGTTGAAGCTGGAATTTCACCAGAAATTTTATCTTATGCATTTGGTTCATCGTGATCGGAATTATATATATAATTTTTGGCCTCGTGAAGGAGAAAGTATCGCTCAATCTTGGGGGAGGCTTAAGTATATGTTGCACGCATGCCCCAATCATGATCTCTCAAGAGAAATAATTGTTCAGAACTTTTATGCTCAGCTTTCTCATAGTGATCAATCCATGCTCGATACTTCTTTTGCTGGTTCCATTATGAAGAGAACTATTGAATTCAGATGGGATCTTCTGGAAAGAATTAAACGTAACTCTGAAGATTGGGAAACTGACAAAGGTAAAGTGTCAGGTATAAATCTTCAGTTTGATTGTGTTAAATCTTTTATGAAAACAGATGCTTTTCATAAGTTTAGTACTAAATATGGACTTGACTCTGAGATAGTAGCTACTTTTTGTGAATCCTTTGCTGCCCATGTCGATCTCCCTAAGGAGAAATGGTTTAAGTTTCATCCACCTATTGAATTAAATGAAGAACCTGTTAGTGTTAAAGAAGAAACAATTGTTTACAATGTTGATCCAGTTGTGCCTACTGCTTATATTGAGAAACCTCTTTTCCCTGTTAGGATTAAGGAACATGCTAAAGCTTCAACTGTGGTTAATAAAAGTAATATTAAATCACCTAGACCTTCTGAGCAAATTAAAGTTGAACCTAATATTGCAATGGTTAAAGATCTTTTGGTTGATAACATTGATGGACATGTCATATATTTCTGTGATGAAGCAACTAGAATTGCTAAGCCAGACACTAAAGATAAAAATAAACCCGTAGTGGGCATGCCTGTTATTTCTGTTAAAATTGGAGATCATTGCAGTCATGGTTTTTGTGATATTGGTGCTAGTGTGGGTGCTATTCCATTTACTCTTTATCAAGAAGTCATGAATGATATTGCACCTGTTGAGATTGAAGATATTTATGTCACCATTAAGCTTGCAAATAGAGATACTATTACACCACTAAAGATGAAATTATTGATCTTGCAAATAGAGTAACCCCTTTCTTGAATGCAGTTAATGCTAAGATTGACTGCAACAAGGAAACTGTCAGTGTTAATTTTGGTGATATGTCTCATGAATTTAATTTCTCTAAGTTTCGTAGACAACCTCATGATAAATAATTACCAATAAAGATGAAATTATTGGTCTTGCTTCTATTACCGTGCCTCGTACTGATCCTTTAGAACAATACTTGCTAGACCATGAAAATGATATGCATATGAATGAAAGAAATGAAATAGATGAGTTTTTCTTTAAACAAGCACCTATTCTTAAACATAATTTGCATGTTGAAACTTTGGGAGACCCTCTTCTACCAAAGAGTGATCCTGTATTTGAATTAAAGCAATTACCTGATACGCTTAAATATGCTTATCTTGATGAAAAGAAGATATATCCTGTTATTATTAGTGCTAACCTTTCAGAGCATGAAGAAAAGAGATTACTTAAAACTCTGAAGAAGCACCATGCTGCTATTGGATATACTCTCGATGATCTTAAGGGCATTAGTCCCACTTTATGTCAGCATAAAATTCATATGGAGTCAGACGCTAAACTAGTTGTTGATCATCAAAGAAGATTGAATCCTAAAATGAAGGATGTGGTAAGAACTGAAATATTAAAGCTTCTGGAGGCAGGTATAATTTATCCCATAGCTGATAGTAGATGGGTAAGTCATGTTCGTTGTGTTCCTAAGAAAGGAGGTATTACAGTTGTTCCTAATGATAAAAACGAACTTATCCCACAAAGAATAGTAACCGGTTATAGAATGGTAATTGATTTCAGAAAATTAAATAAAGCTACTAGGAAAGATCATTACTCCTTGCCATTTATTGATCAACTGCTGGAAAGATTATCTAAGCATACACACTTTTGCTTTTTAGATGGTTATTCTGGTTTCTCTCAAATACATGTATCAACAGAAGATCAAGAGAAAACCACATTTACTTGTCCTTTTGGAACTTATGCTTATCATCATATGCCTTTTGGTTTATGTAATGCACTTGCTACTTTTCAAAGATGTATGACTGCTATATTCTCTGACTTTTGTGAAAAGATTGTTGAGGTTTTCATGGATGATTTTTCCGTTTACAGAACTTCTTTTGGTGATTGCTTAAGCAACCTTGATCGAGTTTTGCAGAGATGTGAAGAAACTAATCTAGTCTTGAACTGGGAGAAGTGCCACTTTATGGTAAATGAAGTAGTCCTCGGGCATAAATTTTTTGAAAGAGATATTGAAGTTGATAAAGCTAAAGTTGATGCAATTGAGAAAATGCCATGTCCTAAAGATATCAAAGGTATAAGAAGTTTCCTCGGTCATGCTGGTTTATATAGAAGGTTTATAAAAGACTTCTGTAAAATTTCTAGGCCTCTTACTAATCTCTTGCAAAAAGATGTTCCATTTGTTTTTGATGATGATTGAGTAGAAGCCTTTGAAATTCTTAAGAAAGCCTTAATTTCTGCACCTATTGTTCAACCACCTGATTGGAATCTACCCTTTGAAATTATGTGTGATGCTAGTGATTATGATGTTGGTGCTGTTCTAGGACGAAGGGTTGATAAGAAATTGAATGTTATCCATTATGCTAGTAAAACTCTAGATAGTGCTCAAAGAAACTATGCTACTACTGAGAAGCAATTTTTAGCAGTTGTGTTTGCATGTGATAAATTCAGATCTTACATTGTTGATTCCAAAGTAACTATCCACACTGTTACCATTTAACATTCACGTTGGGAGTATCACACTAATTAGAAACATTGCCTGCAGGTTCATATGCTGATGACATGGAGCACGATGAAGTGGAAGACTCAAGTGACAATACCTATAACGACCATGATCCATTGGACTATGTCTACTCAAACCTCCCAGACAACACACACATCTTGAAGCACGCCGCGAACTGCGACCACTGCAAGGCCAAGAAGTTTGAGTCCGAGGCCCCGGGATTCTGCTGTCACAATGGGCAGATCGAGCTGAAGGAACCGGAGCCCATCCCGGAGCTAATGAGGCTTTGGTCCAGCACGGATGCGGACTCTAGGCATTTTAGGGAGAACATACGATTCTTCAACGGCCACTTCTCCTTCACAACCCTCGGCGTCAGCCTCGATGAAAACTACACAAACATGAAGTCTGGGGTGTGCACGTTCCGGGCACACGGCACCATCTACCACAACGTTCATTCCTTCGGGCCAACATCCCGTCCAGAGCATCTACAGTTGTACTTCTACGACGACGACCCAGGCCTAACCCATCGCAAGGCTGCCACCAAGCAATTGGACCAGAATGTCATCAGAAAGTTAGTGGACATACTCAGGGAAAACCCGTACTCCCGGCAGTTTAGGAGTTTGGGTGCGCACAGGGACAACCTCGACGATTACAGGATAGACCTCAACACGGACCAGAGGCTAGACCAACGGAAGTATAATAGACCGGTGTCATCTGAGGTCGCTGCCATCTGGGTGGAGGGGACTGACCTAGCGAAGAGGTTCGATCATAGAATTACACTTTGCGGGAACGACAACCAGAGGCATGGTATACATGTGACGGATGGCTCATATGACCTGCTCTCTTAGCCACTCTTCTACCCAAGGGGGGAGCTCGGTTGGCATCCGAAACTACCTAAACGTGATGTCCCTTGGCCAGTTGTGCAACAACCAAGAGGTAGCTGTGATGATGATGATGAGGATGCAGGTATGCCTTATGCGTATTCTGTCGTTTCGATGAATAGTATAATTCTCATATGAATACTGATTTCCGCGTTACCCATCCATGTGCAGAGGGGAATAGCAGGTTATCCGTCTCCGTGAGAGACTACTACTGTTACAGGCTGCAGACACAGCCTGCGATATTCAATCCCATACTCTGTGGAGTAAAACACACACACACACTATGTTTACTGAAATTTTACTAAAACTGTGCCGACAACTACATCTCCTACTCCTAATCTTTACCCATACACATACAAATAAACTGTACCCTACTCCTAATCTGTACCCAAGCAGTACTCCTAATCTGAACCAAAACGCACGGGCAACCAGGAGTAAAGGGAGGAGACAGGGGGAGCTCACCATGCGCTGGAGATGCTGGCGAAGAGGAGCATCGTCGAGCAGGATGTCCTCGAGTAGATGTTCATTGTCGAGCAGGATGTCCACGACGCCATAGGAGACGAAGGGGAGGGCGTACCCCATGCAGCTAGGCCATCGGCGGCTGCTCCTCCCGCTACTCCTCATGGCACCATCTTCAAATTCAGAACCGCCGCCTCCACTCCTCCCCATCTTCAGATGTGCTCTTGCTCCTCCCGCTCATCCTCATGGCGGGGACGTCCAGCCACTTCAGATCCAGCCACCGGCACAACTCTCCAGTTGCTCCTCGCCTCTGCTTTGGTAACAAAAACAATCTTGTGGCGACCTCGTTGGTGCAGGCGACGTGGGTGAGAGAGAGCGGCGAAGACGTCAGAGGAAGGCGGCGGCGGCAGCGACGCGTGTGGGATGGAGGCGAGCGTCGACGTCGACGCGGGCGAGAGGGAGGCGAGACGGCGGCGGCGATGCGGGCAAGAGAGAGGCGAGCGGCAACGACACGAGCAGTGGAGCGAGGCGAGCTAGGGATTTGGACGAGAGAGAGTGGGGAACGAGTGAGTGAAGTGAGTGAGCCAGCCAGGGGCAAAATTGAAAACGGACGAAGTTTCTATATGTGACGAGAAATGAACGTGGATTCTAAACGCTCTTATAAAACTTTACGGACGGAGTGTATGTTCATATATTTATATGAATTAGCAGTATTCAGTTTTTTATTGCAAATAAAAAATGTGTTGGTCTGACTTTTGTTAATATATTATATGTGTTTATATAATGCAGTATAAAATATTCTTTGTATTTTTATATGTTCCACTTTTGTTCATCAGGGATAAAAAGTGATGGATTCCAATGATGTTTTGGAAATATCATCTCACATAAGCACTTACGTAACGATGACGAACCGAACTGAAACACAACGAGAAGAGGTGCATACAACTAATCCTTCTTTATATGTATGAATGAAACGAATTCCTCTTCATTCTGTTGTGCTCCGCGAAGAAAGTTAGATTCGGCGATGCCCCTCCCCTTTCGGGGGGCATTCCGATTATGTTTTACAAAAGGTGCATTTTTATATGATTATTGTTCCAGGACATGGGATAGATAGAGATGTATTCTAGCGACGTTGAAAAAGAATCCATCGACAAGGGTTCCAAGATGACGTCGTTGGAAGGGGCCGAATGGTTTCAAAGTTTTTTTACAACATAATGGCTTTGAAATTGCAGGGATTTGTCTGGCTATTTTGTTTTTCATTTTATGCTCTCGTGGAACGGTAAAGAACTGGTGAAGCTGGTTTGCGCGCTGAGTATTGTCCGTTACGCACGTTTTTAGATCTTCCACGTGAAGTATTAGTGTTAACTACATATATTGCCTTTACACGATGGGTATGAGCTGAGGAAGCAGTTTTTATTGTACTTGCTCAAACATCGTGCGAATGAAGCTAAAGACAACTTTCATGATATTGTGGGAGAATTTCTTAAGTGCGTCAAGTAGATCTTAATAATTTGTAACAGATTTTTAGTTGGATCATCATTTTATAGGTATACATTGTCAATTTGCCATTTTGTTATCAGTTTACGGTACAAGTGAAGTGGACTTCAATTATTATGCAATTGTAACCGTGTTATATTATCTCTACCTGTGAAATTTAACATGCATTATTTTTATATATAACTTCAGCAAAATATTTCAGAAGCCCGTGGCAACGCACGGGCATTCTAGTAGTATGCCTAAAATCCGATCCCCTCCTCCTCGTCAACTATTTTCCACCTCACCAACAACTAGACGATAAGCAAGCTCCTAGACTAGATATGCCTAAATTCGTGGATAAGAAAGCTCTAAGAACACGCATAATTTAAAGTAGGAGATAGAGGGTTTACAAACATCAGACACAATGCAACAACCCCTAAGGTAACCAGGTTAGCAGCCGCATCCACATCCACGCACCCACATCCACGCATCCATGTACCCACGTTAATCCACCACTATGAGTCATCTTTCACAACTTGAAGTCAACCTTGATGCGCCAGCAACAGACACCGGGAGCAAGGAAATTTTGTCGAAATCCCACTTGTTCCTGTGTGATAAAACATCAGCACTTTGTACCATACCTTGCCGAGAAACAAAACCCAACAGCATATGAGCTACCACCTGTAGCTCTTGATCGTATAGCACACACTCCATGGTATGTGGCAGCTGGTAACGGGCAAGAGAATCCACTGTCGACAAACAATCCTGTGAGGCTAGCCGGATGGGATGTACAGAGATCGCTGCTCACGTTACAGATGATAATGGGGAAAACAGGAATAGTGATTGGTAGAGAGATAGCTTGAGGAAGGGGAAGAACTATTCAGATTTAAAAAAAATGAATTATTAAGTATACTAATAGAACGCCCGTGCGTTGCCATGGGCCGTTTTTTCAGGTTACATATATATACTTGTATATGTTGTATAAAACTTGGTGAATATTTTGCCCCTTCCAACGACATTGCCTTGGGACCCTTGTCGATGGATTCTTTCTTGACCATCGGCATAATCCATCTTCATCTCTCATAATATGCAAAAATAAACATATATAGAAATACACCTTTTGTATTATCATGTGCAACATATATACAGAAGAACAATTATTTGTATGCATCTCTTATGATTGTGTATAACTCGATTAGTTTTAAGTCTGGTCCATCATAATTACGTCAGTAACTCTGTCAAATTGACATTTTCAAAGCATCATCAGAAGTCATCAGTTTTTATATATGATCTACAAAAGTAAATATATAACATATTAAAAAATTAAATTAAGCTCATATACCATATATATTCATTGGTCTACTGCTAGATGCAAGCAGGTGACCGTTTTTAGTCAGGGTGAGTGGCATCATGCTTTTTAGTAGAGTGAGTTGCATACCAATTTTAATAACTTGTAGGCTCACCTGTAAATCACTTGTTGGTAATTAATTATTCTCCAGAAATGTCGTGTTAGGGTTGTGATAATTTTCACTATATTAAAAAGTATGTGACATTTCACTCATAGCAAACAGTTGTTTTTCCCTAAAAAAAGCAATCGGTCGCTCCTTTTCTTCTTATGTTAAAAAAAGCAATTCACTCTCTCACTCCACCACACGACACAACTCTCACACTCACATCTCATTCCCCCAGCCAGCTCTCCCAGCCACGGCTTCTCAATGTCGACTCCCCTTGATGCCACGGAATTCAGCTTGCACCTTGCTCTCACCGTCGTTTCCCCTCCCCTTTGTGACGTCTCCGGACCCCCTCATCTCCCCTCTGTGTCCCAATATGATTCCTGGTGCCAAGGAGTGCACACCGTTGTACCCAAAGGCGACAACCAGGACGATGCAACCTGCTACTCACCACAGTGCTCCACCTTCTCCGGGTATGGCGGCCACAACCAGGAGCAACATCGAGATGAGCTCAGCAGATAGCATGGCCGGGCGACCTTGCTCGTCAGGGGTGGCTCGGCCTTCATAGGTTTGTAGAGGTGGTGCAGCTATCCGGGGGAGGGGAGCATAAGAGGGTTGCCACAAGATTGCAAAAAAAACTACAAGATGGGTTCGGTGGGGCTTACGATGGTAATTTGTGTTGTATCAGGAAAGTTGGGATTCTGTTGTGACATGGGTACATGATTTTGTGTTGTATCAAGAAAGTTGTCATTCCGTTGTGATCTATGTGAGATAATAAAAACCAGAAGATGTGTATAAATTGGTGGGCTTATGCAGTGGAAAAATCGATGGGAATCGGTGATGGAGGTGTGTCTCCGGCGGATCTGTCCTTGGTGGATTTGCTCGGATCTGGTCGTAGTTCGTCTACGTTTGTGTTTCTTCAGGTTGGATCCTTTTGATCTACGCTACTCTTCATTGACGACGGTTGCTGTTCTGCTGCGCTGGTCCTATGGGGCCTTAGCACGACGACTTCCCGACTGTCTACTACAACAAGTTTTGCCCGGCTCCGGTTAGGGAGGGGCGATGATGGCGGCGCGCATTCGGCTCGCTTCAGTGCTTGTAGTCGTCGCTAGGTGGTCTACGGTTCTGGATATAATTTTTATTATTTCTGATGTTCGTTGTACTATCGTGATTGAGGATGAATAGATCGGAAGGTTTTTCGCAAAAAAAAAAGATTGACGAACGACGTGCAAACTGCCTTTTAATAGTAGAGATTAGCTAGTAGCATCAAAATTGGAATGTCCTAACTCATTACTTATGTGTCAGGGGTCCTACAAGTTACCAGACTTAAATTTAGGAAATAATAAAATTCAATAATATATCTAAAGAAAAAAAGGGTTAAAAAAAATAACTATGGATTTATTAAACAACCTAATAGCCAGCTGCCTAGCTGATAGAGCAAAGTTGCAGGTGCATTTTTTTAAACCGAGTTCTAGAATCATTCTCATGCGATAAAAAACACCTAAACATGCATGCATATGTATCAAAAGTAATGTTGAAACATCAACAGATTTGGGTAGTCTTACAATGGACTGACGCATCCTCTGGCATGTAGTTACAAGTTACAACTCACCAATAAATACAAAGATTAATTCAGCAAGGTGCTCTTAAAAATTATGTCTTATTGATGAAAAGGTGTTTCTCCTCTTTATATTATAAAGCAGCCATCACCGCAGTATATATGAGTAGACCGATACAAACACACGCCACCACGGCACACAACACACACACCCAATGCGAGATACAAAGGTGCCGGGCACCGACGCATCACCCCAATGACTACCAAGCATGCTACAGACGAGCAAATAAGAACCGTTTTGAGCCGACGGAGAACACCACATGAGCGATCCACTGGGGAGAGGTGAGACAGCCAACGCTAGAGTGAGGACTCCAAAACAGTGCCTCCAAGAAGGGCACGACCACGGATAGCCGCCATCGTCCGATCCCGCGGATCAAGTTTTCACCCGGAGCAACACGAAGAGAGTGGGAGCACTGTGACGGAGCCTGCACGGAGGAAACGACGTCCGTGGACACCGCCGCCGTTGGCCAGTGCAAGGACTGGGCAAGTGGTGTACCCCAGTGCTCCGAATCCTCCGTCGTACCCCCGCTCCGCCAACCACCCGCATCCATGCCGCCCGAGCGGCCATGTCTGCCCGCCCGCACCCGAGCCGCGCAATATGCCCAAGACCAACGCGCCTCCCACCACCAGGGCTGCTGCCCTGCACCCAGAGACCGCCCCGAGAACATCAAAGGAGGTGGCTTTCAACAGCTTAGCCAACCCCAACCACCGCCGGAACCGACAATGACCGTCCCGCCTCAAGCATCGCCGGGTCAGCGACCAGAAAGCACCAGACCGGGGAAAGGGGAAGGGGGAGGAGCGGCACACGGCCACGACCCACACCCCTTGTGCCGGCGATGGGCGGCTCGACCACATCGGTGCCCCCATCCCTCCTACCGGCCTTCCCACGAGAATCACCCTTGCTTCGCCCCACCACAGCTACTGGCGCAGACCGGTGTGAGGCCACTGATAGCCGCTCGTTCGCCCAAGAGGGGGGTAGATCCGCCGCCACCGCCGCCAAGGATGGGCCCAAGGGAGGCCCGCCCGCGCCGCATGCCGTCGTCCAGAAGCCATGGAGGAAGGCCCGACCAGACACCGGGACGTGCACGCACCGCCACCACCTCAGCCACGCCACAAGCACTGCAATCAGATGCACGGCAGTGCCGGCCGCCCACGGCCCCTATTGGCCTCAGCGCCAGCGGCCCGTCTAGCGGCGAGGATTATGACTTATTCACTTCTTTGTGTGCTTGTCAATTAGCTTTGTCATCGAAGTGTTGATTATGACAACTCAAGATATGATTGAGATGTCTACTCTGATGTAAAACACTGCCATAAAAGTCCTGATTTAGAAGTACTTGAAAACAACCTTCTGTGCACTATAGCTCATGTTATAAAGTCCCATGTCAATTAATAACCGATGAAAACAAAAACACATGCGTATACTTGCGAACACAAAATCTCTCAGTAAAAAACAATGCCGTTGTTTCATCAGGTACTACGACAGCTAAATTCCACAAATATATTGCATTAGCTACTCCTCATAGCATTTATTTTTGTGCTTACATCAAACCCTAGAAAAAACCCGGAAGAAATAACATCACCTACAGTCCTTACTGTCTAACTGTTGTGACACGTATTTGGTAAGAGGTCCTCTGTCAGAAGATCAATTAAAGTTACAATGATATTGTGTGAACGTCAACCTCTGAAATGTCTGGGCGTATATAAGATGAATCATTCTCGAGTGCTTTATTTGTTTCCATAATAATTCCTGAACTAATTGGAGCATCATGAATAATCAACACCCTTTGCTGGGGCATGCAGTACACTCTTTCTACCCTTAACAGATGATAATACCACCTTATTACTAATGATTGCACACCGTTCCACCCTTAGAAATTCCTTATAATACCAGAATCATTCAAACAAATTAGAGCAAACACATTCTTCTTAGGCAATCAAATGGACTGCATGCCTTTATAATTGAAAAGATACCATAATAAAATTCATTTAGCTAACCAAATGACCAATCCACGAATCTTGGGAAAGACCAGTGGGTTTCTAGTCACTAATTAATCCTTCTTATGTTAATGTTTCTTCTCTATTTTGATTAATCAGCGATCCAGCAAGTGGTAAACATATTCTGAATATTCCATCCATTAATCAGTACTAACAGTTGGGAACATGGGAACTACATGCATGCATATAAGTCCATTCCTGGAGTAGGTCGCGGCACAAAAAGCGATGAACACGAGTTAATTTCTTGACCGATCAAACCATGCAAACATGCAGCTAATTATCTGCGATTGCGCTAGGAGCTTGGACTGAATGAATGAATTGTTGCATACCTTCTTGACATGAGGATTGTCAATGTCTGTCCTTCCCTTCAGGAGCTCCTTTCCGTCAATTGTCAATTATTTGCATACAGTGCTCCGGTCTCGGTTAAAGTTCAGAACAACAGCTATGCTAAACGAGACAGCATGTCATTTCTAGCCACACATGATCCTCGGTTACAGTTAGAAGAGGGAGTACCTCGACGATGCAAGCGCTGTAGATGCCCCCACAGGTGCTGTTCATCAGCTAGAACTCCAATGCACGCATCCAGAACCATTAACGGATAGTGGCAGGGGAATGTGCTCACATATCACCAGCAAAATTTTAACACAGATTAAGACAAAGAAGATTAGGTTTCAAGGAGATATGTTGATGGAAGCAGGCGTACCTGATCTCTTCTATGCCTTACTATGTTCCGAAGGGTCTCATGTTGTAATTTAGTCCTCGGGCCGTTTACCCTGAAAAGGATTAGCTTTAAATTAACTTAACTATTAGGGAGGCTCTCGAGCATGATGTCCGGGAGGAGCATCTCGCTGCTGACTGTCATCAGCTCGTCGCCCTGTCCACCAGGTAAGAAACCATGCGCACCCGGCTTCGGTTATAGCCTATAGCACACGGAACAGCCGCTTCATCTTCCTTGCCCGACGGCCGGTTTCTCCCCGCCCACGACGGCCGGCCGCTCATGCTTTGCCACCCTCTGCCAAGCCAAACACGTTGAGCTCTCACCCTACCGCACACCCGCCAGCGATTCTGAGATGGACCACGCCAAGGAGGGGGACTTGGCTGACCGGAACATGAGGAGCATGTAGTAGATAGGAGTATTGGTAGAGGAGGGCCGGGGGAGAGAAAATGGGCCCTTACATATATAATAGACAAAAAAAAAACTTCCAACCGAGAAGTGTAAATTTCATTAGCAAATATGGCCTACACCATGGTCTACGGATATATCCAGAAGTCTTGTCTTAACTCTTAACTAAATATATATATATATATATTCTCAATTCTTGATCCAATACGATAGAAGCTACAACTCCAGCTCTAGCAGTGTTCTCAATTCTTGATCCAATACGATAGAAGCTACAACGCCAGCTCTAGCAGTGTTCTCAATTCTTGATCCAATACGATAGAAGCTACAACTCCAGCTCTAGCAGTGTTCTCAATTCTCGATGTGTTCTCATTTCTTGATCAAATACGGCAGAAGAACTCCAACTCTAGCAGTCCACCCACAAACGTGCATCAGCAAATATAAGGAGCCACCAGAAAAATACACAGAGAAGAAGTGAATGGCATACTCAAGAGAAACGACACCTTCGAGCATTTTTGGATGCAAAATCACTAATAATAGTGTCAAGATCAATGTTATCCAACATATCTTTCTCAATACAGCACATGGCCAAGCCATTCAATCTCTCTTGTGACATAGTTGATCTCAAATAGTTCTTTAGTAATTTCAGTTTTGAAAAACTTCTTTCAGCGGATGCTACAGTAACAGGAACAGTTAAGAGGATTCGATAAGCAATGGACACATTTTGATAGCAATCTGCAGCTCTAACAAAATCAAAAATCTCATCTGCTGACATGAATCTATTTGGCAAAGTCATTTGAAGCACTCTTAATTCAGAACAGAAACATGGCATGTACAATGCTCTAGGATTTATTTCAAGCAAACGTGTTTTAACACCTTGATGTTTTCCTTTCATGTTAGAACCATTATCGTAGCCTTGACCTCTAACATCATTAACATTCAAATCAAGATATTTAAGGGCACCTACTAACTCATTGAAGAGCCCTAGTCCAGATGTATCATCCACCTTCAAAAACTCTAGAAAATACTCTTCTATTTTTGTAGTGTTACTTGACATGTTTACACACCTCACAATTAGAGTCATTTGTTCTTGATGGCTTACATCAGGGGTACAGTCTAGAATTACAGAGAAATATTTGGCATCCTTAATTATCCTTATGATAGTGTTTCTAACACCTTGTGCAAGAATATCAATCAGCTCATTTTGAATCTTATGGCCAAGATAGTGATGATGAATTTCACTATTTTGAATACGCCTAATATGGTCCTGCATTATAGGATCAAATTCTGCCATCATTTCTATTATTCCCAAAAAGTTGCCATTGTTATCTTGATAAAGTTTCTCATTCGAACCTCGAAAAGCCAAATTATGTTTAGCAAGAAACTTCACAGCAGCAACAATTCTTATTAAAACATGTCTCCATCGCTCTTTTTCTTTTGCAATTTCTTGCTGCAAATCTTTGTCAATTGTTTGGTTTTTATTTAGTCTCAGCCTTACCTCATTCCAAGTGTTCATGTTAGTGATATGCTCAATACTATTCTCATGAAGTTTGAGCCTCTGGCTAAGATGTTGCCAATCACTTAGTCCCTCAGATGCTAACAAATTTCGGTTACCTTCCAATTTGAACAATTTGCAGCAAAAACAATAAACTTTATTCGCATCCTTAGAGTACACCAACCATTTCCTATCACTAACCTCCCCATTACTTAGATTTCTTGAGTAGTAGGTATTTGAAAAATGCCTACCGTTATCATCTGGATGATACAAATGATTTAAATCCCTTGTAGGCCCCTTCTCTATTAGAATGTCTCTCGATTTATTGTCAAGAATTTCCCAAGTTCTAGGGTCATAAATATCTAAACCAGAAGATTTTTGTTCGTTCTCTTTAGGATTTTCAGTATTAGAAACATTCTCATGGCTACCCAAATTTGTAGAATCCTCAACGACAACATTTTCCTCGACTAAGTTTTCTTCAGATTGTGTTTCTTCAACACTACGAACAGCTAATACCTCTGGATTCTCAGCAGTGGATTTTTTTAAAACGAATTTATGAATAGCACCCTTTTGAGTTCCAATGAATTCATCAACAAGTTTCTTCTTTTTTCTTTTCGCACAACCAGATAAATGCTTTTTCTGCAACATGGTTCAGAAAAAGGAGAGAGAACACCTGAATGATTGTCTTCTTGAATCCTATTCTTTGTCTCTTGGAGTAAAGAGAAGAAATCCCACGCTGCTCCACACTGCTCCAGTATGCCAAGGCTGGCCCTGGAATTAAGCAGGTCAAACAACATCACATGAATTCAACACAAACAGAAAATAGACAAGGGGAAAACTTGAGATGCAAAAAATTACGAGGAAGTGCCTGGACTCCATGTCTCCACTCTCCACCGCCGGACAGTCGGACCCTGGCCGGCTCGACTCTGTGGATTCGTGATCCGGGGACAGCCGCACAGGGTGTGTCGCCGCTGCCCGCTGGCCGGCTCGTCTCTGTAGATCCGTTCGCCGAGGCCCTTGGGGTATTTGTAGGATGCAAAGAAATCCGCTGGAGTGGAGTACTAACGGAAAATTCATTGATTATCTTGGGGAGTTGGGGTCGTGGCCTCTTAGGAACTCGGGTCAGTCAATTGGATTTGGGGAAGAGGAAGAAGATGAGAACGGGAGGGAGACGATGCGTTGGCGGCTGGCGGCGTATTTCTGGGACCGGGAGAGAGCGAAGGAAACGATGAGATTGTGTTGACTTTGTTCGTGCGTTGCTGCTCCCTTCTTAAATCTTAAATGGGCTGGGTCGTTCTCTTGTACAATACGTATATACTGTATATAGTATACCTGCACAGGGTATGGGCCCCTGCTCGGGCTGTGCCCTAGGCCGTCGCACTCGCCGCCATGGCCCAGGGCCGGCCCTGGAGACAGGGCTGGCGGCGGCAGCGCGTGTGTGCTTTCTGCCATAAACGATCATCAAGATCGTGCGTCAGTACGAGGGGAAAGAGGAGAGAGAGAGGAGGCCTGGTTTTCCTGTTTTTTTATGCAAACCGGAGAGAAAAACAGAAATGAAGGTTGGGGAAAATCGGTGAATAACGAACGAACTACCCTTTTAGGAGTAGAGATTGATATTGATTAATAAAAACCCAGTAAATTAATATGATTGAGCGACTTATGGTAAGATTAATTAATTTAGATTTGATCTTTATAAATTGATTAGAGATTGACCATGATTGATTCTTTCACACAAAAACAATATTAGATAACTTTCGTCCGTATGGAAAGTTTTGATATGTTCAGATTTTTTTTGTTGTGTAGGAGGTGAAGCGAAATAAATCCGGCCGGAGAAGGTGGTGGAAGGTGAGGCGAAAAATAACCAGATGAAAATAAACCGGTGAGGAGAAGCTACTAACTCCCCATTTAGGAGTAGATATTTTTCATTATCTCTCCATGGCTAGCGTCTCGCCAATTTAAGCATGGTTACATGGGCCTAACAGGGTAAACACTCACTAAGCAAACTTCTGTCTAGGCCCTGCGGGCGCAACACCCTTTAAATCGACCGATGCTCCTCGTTGTCATCTTTAGCCATTGATGATCTCCTTTACCTTCCTGACCTCAGTGCCATCTTTGTAAGTAGTAGGGCACTGGTATAGGACAACACGATTGAGCATGTATATGTTGTCACCAATGAAAACAGAACTAACCTTCCGGCAAGAAGATTGATTAACTATTTTAGTTTTTCCTTTTGTTATTTTCTCTATAATTTTGTTCAAAATAATGAAAAAACAAGTAGCAATCGAAATTAATGTTCATATTTTAAAACAGATGCAAATAATAATATACCAACTTCGACAAGCATACACACATGGACTCCTGTGCAATGTAACTGTGGGCCAGAAGCACATGATGGGGTCTGGACTGTGGACACTTTATTAAATTTAGTACTTACTAGGAAATATGCCCTTGCGTTGCAACGGGAGAAAAAAAAATCAATTCTGTTTACAACTAAGACCTATGTGTACCTATATGCCTTGAGTAGAGAATCTAGAATTTTATGTTTGGGGCATTCTTTCAGTAATTCCCTCCCAGCTCCATCTTGGTGGCGGCATGGTGATGAGATCTGATCCGTGTTGCCCAGAGAGCCATCAGGAGTAATTATCCAGTCCTCAGCCTCTGCCTGTTGATTCCTGATGAGGCTTGTTGATACTCCATGTAACTCGAGGACACATATAAACTCGTGGGTTTATATGTAAGGGAGCAAGGCCAGACTATATATTAAACAAACGAACCCTTTTTTTTCAAGCACAATCGTAAGCAAACTCAATTGACTGTTGATGTAGGGTGGAACCCTAGTTCATCGATCTTTTCACAATTGGAGGTGGGAAAGGCAAGAACACGAAGAACACAAGAACACAAATCACTCAATTGACACAATCACAAGTCACACATACACTAGATCCACATACACATACGATGAATCACAAAATAAAGTCAACACGGAAGGGTACACGGTAACTAGTTCATCCGGATCCGGAGAGGAGTCAAGGTCTTGATATCCGGAGTGGATCTTCTCACATGAGGGTCATGGAGGTCTTGATCTCCATGGGAGAGGTATGGATGAGCAAAGCTCTAATCTCAAGAGCCAACACTTTGCTAACCCTAAAACATAGAGGGGGAAGGAGTATTTATAGTCTAGGGGACGAGTGGATTACATGGGCCTCGGGCCACACACACACATGGGCTGCGGGGTGCCCGGATGATCCGGGTGGCCGTCCGGATGATCCGGCCTTCGGGAGCCCGGATGATCCGGGCGGTTGCCCGGACGTCTGGGCGGTGCAGAAACAGGCGCGGGAGGGCCGGACATCCGGGCAGGGGTCCGGACATCCGGGCTTAGGCCAGATGATCCGGGCCGGGGTCCGGATGATCCGGCTTCGTCGGGAGCCGTTCTGTAGCCGGTGCGCTCTTCGGCCGGATCATCCGGGCCTGGGTCCGGATCGTCTGGGTGTCGGCCGGATCGTCCGGACCTGGGTCCGAATCATCCGGGCAAGTGCTGAATTGCCCTTTTTGTCCTCCATCTTCACGTTCCTCTTTCTCCTTTGCTTCACCTTGCTCCGTAGCTTCTCCATGATGAACTCCTTGGTACCTGAGTATGCATAGTGTCTCCGCTTGAGGTAGCATCCATGTCTCATGTGCATCGAAGGGAAATTGCGAAAGGAAAGATGTCACCTCGTTCTCGATGGCTCTTGCTCATGCTCGTGTCATAGGTCCTCGTGGCACTTGGTGTGAGGAAGGTGAGTCCATGGGGATGACCTCGGGATGCTCCGCATCATCTCACACCACCCCTTTGGAAAGATCCGTCCTCGGATCGAGATCCCCATCACCATGGAAGGGAGATAAGTCCTTGACGTTGAAGATGTCACTCATGTTGTACTTGTCGCGTGGTATGTCGATCTTGTAGGCATTGTCATTGTAGCGTGCTATCACCTTGAACGGTCCATCGGCTCGAGGAAGTAGCTTTGACTTGCGTT
Organism: Elymus sibiricus; assembly: GCA_039707655.1. NCBI lineage: Eukaryota > Viridiplantae > Streptophyta > Magnoliopsida > Poales > Poaceae > Elymus > Elymus sibiricus. The sequence goes on from CM077664.1 coordinate 165,345,376, forward strand.
CGTTGGGGAAGCGTTCTTTGTGTAGGTGTAGCCACACAAGATCTCTGGGGTTGAACACCATGGGGTACTTGTTGATGTTGACCTTGGACGCGAGTCGGTGTACTTGGCTCTCGATTGCTTGCCTTGTATCTTCATGCATCTTCTTGAGGTATGTAGCTCGTGCACTTGCGTCCATGTCGATGCGCTCTTGGAGTGGTAGCGGTAGGATGTCCAATGGAGACAACGGGTTGAAGCTGTAGACGACCTCGAAGGGGGACTTGTCGGTAGTCGAATGTCTTGCTCGATTGTAGGCGTACTCAGCGATGGGTAAGCATTCCTCCCACTCCCTTATGTTCTTCTTGATCAACACGCGAAGGAGTGTGGATAGCGTCCGGTTCGTGACCTCTGTTTGGCCGTCGGTTTGAGGATGATAAGCCGAAGAGAATAGTAGCTTGATTCCGAGCTTGAAGCATAGTGTCTTCCAAAAGTAGCTTAGGAACTTGACGTCGCGGTCTGATACAATCATCTTGGGCACTCCATGCAATCTTAAGATTTACCTACAAAAGAGATTTGCAACATGTGAATCATCGTCTATCTTGTTGCAAGGAATAAAATGTGTCATCTTAGAGAAACGGTACACAACAACAAATACCGAATCTTTGCCGTTTTGAGTACGAGGCAAACCAAGCACAAAATCCATACTAATATCTTCCCATGGTTGATATGGAATAGGAAGTGGCATATAAAGACCATGAGATTGAGCTTTTGACTTAGCTTTGCGGCATGTAGAGCACCGGGTGGTGTAGCGTGAAACGTCTTGAAACATCTTTGGCCAAAAGTAGCTCTTATCAAAGTGCTTCCTTGTCAAATAAGGCTTCCAGAAGGTCCATCTGAAGATTCTTGACGTACTACTCCAGATCCTGGTTATACACCAACAGAGGTGCAAACTTCATCTTCTGTGCATTTGTCAGGGCAATAGTGGCTCCATCAACCTTCTGCCATCCAACCTTTCCGAAGTAATGCTTGCTTAGTGCAGCACGATGGTGATAGCACAAGCGTGCGATAGCATCATGGACGGCAGTGTTAATGCCCATATCACAGTCAGAATTTAGCAGTCGAAAGGTCATGTCTCCAGTCTTGGGGTCTTCTTTACGTCCAAAAACTTGAGTCTTGATGCCCCATGATCCAGACTTCCTTTTATACGCCTTGATCTCAGGTATCGGCAGCTTCAGCAGTCCGACTAGTTCCACTAGGAATGGGCCTCCAAGAACATTCTCGTAGTGTTCCCTTTCGTTCAGAATGTAGCTCTCCATCTATAATTTGAAATAAGGAAAGTTCAGTAAAAGAAATTCAGGGGTTACGAGAGTAATATAAAATAAAAGTTGTTCCTATCAAGGTCTTCCCATTACTACGTCATTTTCTAGGGTCACGTCCTACAGTCAACATGTGCTCTGATACCATCTCTGTAGCGACCCGGCCTCAAACGGTCAAGCCTCTGTGTATCCGTGCCATCCCTGGATCAGTATGCTGGCACACACAGTACATCAATGTATATATCAAAGTGCAATCACATGTATAAATAACGTAAAACTGATATATACCTCATAAGTCTCAGCGGAAACAAACAAACGGGTGTGGAGTCCCATCAACGCCATCGGCAAGTTGAGTGTAGACCGTAACCCTACAACGAAACTCACTCATCGTGGAAAAATCCTGCAACATGATACGTTGCAGCCGTGTAGGTCAGTACATTGAATGTACCGGCAAGATCACAATAAGAAAAACAGATGATGAAACTATTCTATATGCAATATGGCTTTGTGGCTCTGTGTCTGAGTTTTTGCGTAAAAGCTGATTTTATTTTCCCTACATCAAAGGAATAACAGGAGTCTTTACTACAGAGTTATCTACTATGACATGGTTCTGTCAACCGATGTCTCATAGCCCAGAACAATTCTATGTTGCCCTCAATTAATTATCAGTTCAGTGTTGAGAGTTCCGAGATAGATCCAAGTCCAAAGGCTCAAATTGTCCGTAACCGGGGACACGGCTAATCGATAGGTTTTAACTCTGCAGAGTGTTGTGCACTTTACCCACAAGAATCATTCCCTCCTTTTAAGTCCTCGCACTGCCGACTGTTTGAGAACAGGACGAACGAAACATGGTCTTTCAAAGAGTTCCCCTGACCACTGTCCGGTGCCCATCCAATCCTACCGTCGACTACATCTGCTAGCACCATCCCAGCCAGAGTCACAACTAAGGTCAACCAAGCCAGAGCCCATATTGACTTGTGGCTGCACAAGTAAGCTTCCGGGCATGAAGTATTCTTCCGTCTCTTTGAGCCTGGGTGGAGCTTTCCAAATGATATCACGGCACTTCTCTGGAATCACCGAGTACTAGACGCACCATATATACCCTTCTTAACCATTCTCCACCCAGGGGTATATTGAATTCTTGTCTCGAGTCTTGAAGTCTTGAGGTCTTGTAGATGCAGGCCTTGAAGATGCCATCTTGAAGTTGTCGTCATTGACGTAGAGTCCTCCTTCTCACACCACTCACGAACTCTCATACCAATCCCCATCTACTGAAGCATAGCATTAAAATAAATGATGTTCCCGGGCTTGGTAATAGGGGTGTGGGTTCCTACCTCATGCTTCTACTCAACTACAAGATTCAATATACTACTGGAGGAAATGGTGACAATAAATGCAATAAAAACATAGGTATGAAAATATGGTCAAAGTGAACTTGCCTGGTAATAGTTGCTGAAGATAATATCGCTCTCAGAAAACTGGATAGAACTATTCGTCACTCTCCGATGAAAATCTATATAATCAAACATTGCATTCACATAAACATTCACTCTAGCAAGCAATACTAACAATCAAAATAACAACCAATCGAATAAAAGTAATAAAGAAATCAAAATAACAAATAACCAATAAAACAACAAAGAAAACAATAAAAACTCAAATAAAATCCAAAGAAATCTCAAGGAAAACTACAAAGAAAACTACTAAAGAAAAGGGCCTAAGACTTTACTACAAACAATAACAATGATTTTTTTTGTCCTAAGTAAAACTTAACAGAAAATAAAACTCTAAACTAATAATTTAACAATAAATAAATAAATTTTATATTAAAATAACAGAAAGAATTTTACCTAAAGTTTCCTATGCAAAAGGAATCAACCTAAAAGCTATTATAAAACTCCACTTATAATCAGAAGAAGTTTTTGTACAAAAGAAATAAAAATAAATAAAATATTTTAACTACAAATAAAAGTGGCTACTGTTAAATAACAGAACCAAAATGAAACTTGTCAAAAATGACAAAAGAAAATAATTGAAAACAACTAAAACTAAAGGAAATAGAATTTAACCTAGCAATCACTAAAACAGTACAGTTTCGCCTAAAATGCTAATTTAAAATAAACAAAAACTAATTTTCAAAATTTTACTGTTTATACAAAAGATCAAGTGATCACTAGCAAAAAGAATTAACTAAATAGCTATTTTTAAACTCAAGATATTCACAAAACAAGGTTTGAAGAAAATTCTTGCAAACTCAAATTAAAATTTTCAAACATGGCCTAACTTGGTATCTACAGAAGCTAGATGAAATTTGTGATCTGATGCAAAAAGAATCACTCAAAAACAATTAAAAACATAAAAGTTATAAGAAATCTAAAATTGAAACTATTTCTGAAAACTAAAACAGAAACTGAAATTAAGAAAAACTACAGATCGACTAGGGGGCTACATGGCAGAAACTGATTCGCTTTGGGGTGTTTGCTACGGAAGCTAATGGGCGGACGACCGAAACTTCAGGGATTTGGTAGTTGCGGCTAAAAAAAAAGAAAAACCATCGGCTCGGTTCGATCTAAAACAAACAAACCGTGCATAAAACCGATCTAATAATAAAAACCTAATTGTTCGTTTTAGATCTAATCTAAGGCGTCGAAATTAAATTGAACGGCCGAGGGCGGCGGTGGCTTACAGAGGAGGCGGTCGGCGGCGTGGCGGCTCGGGCGTCAGCGGTGGCAGCAGTCCGGTCGTCGACGGTGTCGGCGGTGGTGTCCCTCGGACGCGGAGGAGAGAGGGGGCTCCGGTGGCGGTGGAGTTGGAGCTTGGGGAGGTCGGTGGTGAGCGGAATGGGCTCGTCGGAGGTCTTGTGGCCGACGCGCTCTGGCGAGGGCACGCGAGGTCGGTGCGGTCTCTGTAGAAGAAGAGGAGGGTCCAGAGCATGTCAACAAGATGTGCAAAGCCAAGAGAAATCGACGGACGGAGGATGGGGTCAAGCGGAGTCTCACCGGCGATGAAATCGGCGGCAGAAGGCTTCGGCTCCGGCGGATCTCGATGTGAGTTGGGGCTCGTTTTAGGTGGCCTCGGGCACGGGCTCTAGGGGGATTCGAGGGAGGGGTTAGAGGGGGTTTTATAGGACATGTTCTTGGGGTAGGGGTTGGCCTCGGGATTGAATCCCCGAAGATCCGGGATTCGGTGGCGCTCCGGGCGTGCTCTGTCGCGGCATTGCGTGGGGAGGAAGAAGAAAGGCGTGGGCCCGGGGTGTCAGCGAGAGAGGGGAGGCGAGCGAGGCAGCGGGCGGCCGAGGCGAAGGGGTTTCGCGAGGGAGAGAAGCATTGGGCCATTTTCGGCGAGCTGGGCCGGCGGCTAGAGCTGGCCTAGCGGTTGGGCTTCGGTCATGTTTTCTTTTAAAAATAAAAACAGAAAATAAAATTAAAATATAAAAAATAAAATAAAAATATTATATATACATATAATATATCAAAATTTTCAGCAAAAGATTTCCTAAAACATGAACTATTTTTCAGAGTAAAAAAAATCCACAAAAATTCATAAAAATCAAACAGTGCTACTGTTGCAATAAAAACCAATAAAATTCATTTTTTTTAAAATACCAAAATTATTCCAAATTTATTTTCTCCCAATTTTTCATTGAAGGGAATCATTTTACACTTATTTCCATATATTTATTTTTAGGAGAAAAATAATTTGAATAAAAACTTCCAAGTCATCTTTCTTATAATTTGAAGAAGTCATTTTTCTTCTCTCAAGAAAATCATTGAGTTGCATAAAGTTTCTCAACTTGAAATATTTTCAAATGGAATTCAAATTCTTTCAAAACCCTTTTCATTTAAATGAAAGAAGTCATGTCATCTTCACTCCAGGGTTTTGTATTGAAATGAATTTGAATTCACTGAGTTGAAATTGCAAAGTGAAAGTTTTGGCAAGGTCATTTCATTCCCTCTCATTAAACTTTCAAAAAGTTTCAAATTTCACTCACTTTCAGTCAATCAATCAATCAAACAATCAATCATATTTATTTAATTAATATAACATTCCAAAATTTAGAATTTTGGGATGTTACATTGCACGAGTCCATTGATGGATCGCTAGAGCTTGCATACCTTATTAGCATCCTTAGGATCGACTAAACCTTCGGGCTGCATCATATACAACTCTTCCTTAAGAAAACCATTATGGAACATGGTTTTCACATCCATCTGCCAGATTTCATAATCGAAAAATGCAGCAATTGCTAACATAATCCTAACAGACTTCAGCATCGCTATGGGTGAGAAAGTCTCATCGTAGTCAACCCCTTGAACTTGTCGAAAACCCTTTGCGACAAGTCGATCTTTATAGCCGGTGACATTACCATCAGCGTTCGTCTTTTTCTTAAAGATCCATTTGTTCTCAATGGCCTGTCGGTCATCGGGCAGGTCCACCAAAGTCGATACTTGGTTTTCATACATGGATCCTGTCGGCGTACGGCAATCTATAGGACTAGTGAGGCCCCTTTGCGGTTCGGCTGAGGGGACGCAGCACACAAAGAGCAGATCCAGCAGAACAACACACAAGATTTGCCCAGGTTTGGGCTGCTTGTGAAGCGTAAAACCCTACTCCTGCTTTTGGTGGATTATGATTGTATGAGCCCTATGATTACAAAGAGCGAAACCTTGCCGGCAGAGTGCTCGGGAGGTGCAGCTAGGCAGTGCAATTGGACAGGGTTTCGACCTTTGTAAAGGTAGCCATGGGCCTCCTTTTATAGATGAAAGGGGCTACCACAATGGGAAAATGGTAATTACATGATGAAATGCCCCGTTAGGTGTCACGCTGAGGAGGGATGCCGGCAATGGAGTCCAGCTCTACATGTACCGCTCACCCATCTACCTCTTATTCCTTCGACATGCATCCTGGATGGGTGTCAATAAAGTTTTTTCTTTAGCGCCAGGCCGCCACATGCCCCGACAAGCTCTACCTAACCACCTGCCCGCTCGGCACCTGTTGGCAAGTTCCTAACAACTGCCACGGTGGAGCGATGGGAAGGAGCTCGCCGCTCTTGAAGATTTCGGCTTGGAGCCTGTCGGCTTGCATCTTGCAGGTGACTTGAATCTTGATCTTCAGTACATCTTTAGTACTTCTCGATGACCTGCCTGGAGGTATTCTTCATGGTTTTTACCTTCCAAATCATGAGTATTTGGAATGGCCATCCATCGACAAGCCTTTGCCATCGGGAAGGCTGCAACTGTCTGTCATAGTCAGGGTATAAACACCCATGTTTAGTACACCGACAGGAGCCCCCGGACTTGGACCATACATGCGTGCAAAGCATTGTTGGCCTAGGCCCATCACAATGCATAGACATACGTGGCAGAGGATAACTGTCGCTATGATCACTTTTACTGCACATCTAAGATGGCGCATTAAATGCAGGATGTGGGAGTGGTGGAGCGAAATAGCAGTTTGCAGTCATGCGCATGAAAAAGCGCTGCGACGTCGAGCGGTAAAGAGCTTGCCCCCACGCCTTCCCCATAAAAAGGGCATCTACGGGTGCGGTGCTCGATTTACCCCCCTTTCCTTCACTTCCAATCCATCTCGCCGCGCCCATCTTCTTCTTCCTTGCGCAAGAAGGGAGCTCTTCGCCGCCGCGCTGCTCCGCTAGTGCTTTCCACCAAATCCCCCTTCTCCCAGTCGCCATGGCTGTGAAGAAGGTCGACCCAGAGGCGGAGAAGAAAAAAGCTGCTGTCACCAACCAACGGAGGGAAAATGTCATCTTCCCGTCGACGCTGAAGGTGGATGACCTCACGCACAAGTACTCATATGTGTGGGCGAGGGAGACCAAGGACCACCCAGCCACAGAGGTGCTGCCGGCGAATCTTCCCCGCACCGACGATAAGTATCCATTCTTCACTGGATATTTTTACTGCGGGCTGTGTCCCCCCTTTTCGGATTTCTTCGACGAGGTTATGCGGTCATATGGGTTCAGGCTTCTGGATTTTGCTCCGAATGCCATCACCTGCTTGTCCGTTTTCACCCATCTTTGTGAAAACTTTGTGGGGGTTCTACCCAATGTGCCCTTGTTCTGCCACTTCTTCATTCCCTGGATTGAAAGCGGTGATGCTCTCTCCTGCAGCGTCACTTGGATTCCTAGAACAGAATGAAGAAGCAGTACCTTGACGGCAAGCTCCATGTTAAGTGGCCTGAATGGAAGGCATATCTAGTTGGATTAAGCAGGAGAAATTCCCAGACTACTAAATCCCCAGATCCAAGAAATCCACGCTGGAGTGACGTGGGCCCCAACAACGACAAGCTTGGTCTTACCTTGGGTAGAATCCTCAGCCTCAAACCTGCCAACCTGACCATCGAGATGGTTAGCGCTGATTTTATCTGGCACCGGATCGCACCTCTGCAGGAGAGGGGCCGACGAGCTTGGGAATATAAAAATCTAGCCGACACGATGCGGCTGCATCCAGGCCTCCACAACAACCTGACTGTAATGGAACACTACTAGCTCATTTTCCAGCTCTTCAACAAGGGCTGTAACTTCACCTTGCCGGAGGTGGTAGTCCCACTGTGCAACAATACTGCCAAGGACGCCATTATGGCTATGATGTCGGCATGCAACGCCAAAGGTCACTACAAAAAAACACTTCCATGATGATACGTCTTTGTCACAGTAGGTCATGTTTTCTATCATGCATGTACATCCATGACGATTTTATGACAGAATCAAGATAGTCATACCTGTGCTATCATAGAAGTGTTCCATGACAATACTGAAATTATCATCACGGAAGTATCCACTTCCATGACGATAAATGTCGTGTCATGGAAGTGTTTTCATCAAGGGTGACCGACACGTGGCATCCACCGTAACGGGTCGCCGTTAAGCTATCGGGTTCCGGTTTGGATCCGATAACCTGTTAGCAGCCCTAACCAAAGGCGATTTTCCACGTGTAAATTTCTCATTCACCGGCGGATCCACGTGTCAGCTCGGCGTTGCGACAGATGTCATTCGTCCAATGGACGAGACGCGCCTCTGATACGTCGACACATGGCACGGCCCAACAGTGGCCCATTTGACCTAAATGGGTCGGCCAAGCCAAAGGCCCACAAGATTTTGTTAGACACTAGTGGACCGGCCCGTTAACAACCTACCATGGTTTGGGCCAAATTACGGCCCATATCGGATCGTGTTTTGGGCCAAATTACGGCCCATAACAGATCCGGCCCGTTAACAGGCCACTGTGCTTTGGGCCCATTGTAGGCTCGGTTTGTATCTCGGCATGTTAAAGGCCTGTTTAACAGTTCGGCCCAATATTCGTTTCAGCCTATTAGCCGCCGTTGCTGCATATGGGCCGTTTTTGGCCCAATTTAACTTTCGGCCATTTAACGGCCCGTGCTGCATCTGGGCCTATTTCTAGTCCAAAGTGACTTTCGACGTCTTAACGGCCCGTAATCTTCGTGGATAAATTTCAGCCCAACCTGACTAACGGCCTGTTAAAGGCCCGTGACATAGTTGGGCCAAATTATGGCCTACTTTGCATCCGGCCTGCTTACAGCCCACAATTTTATTAGGCCAACCAAGGCCTGAGATAAATTTTGGCCTGTTAACAGCTTGTATGTAATTGGGCCAATCATGGGCCTACGTATGTTTTGGGGTTGCTTTCAGCCCATAAATTGTTCGGCTCGATTCGGGCCCAATCTACTTTTCAGCCTATTAAAAGCCCATGGAAATTTCTGGCCCAAATGAGGCCCACGTTTTCCTCGGCCTATTAAAGGCCCAAAACTACTTTACGTTTAGGCCTAATAATGGCCCGAGATGATTATAGGCCGACTTTTTGGCCCATATAACTAGTTACGGGCCGGCCCGTTTGGGTAGCATAATTTCTTTTTATATACCGCTGACAGACCGATAAAGTATAGGGCCGTTGAGCTCCGTTGAAGCTATCGGCCTAAATTACAGCATACCAACTAAGAATAAACCTAGACTATACAATAATGAAAGATTACAGAATATTACATCCACTGGGCATCAAAGTTCGCCACCAATGATAATAAAGGGCAACCAGACCGCAGATTACATACACTGGGCATCAAAGGTCGCCACGAGTGCAAAAAAACGCGCCGACAAAATAATATACAAAACCAACAGCACTTCAACATAGTTCAAGAAACGTTAGCCCTGCCCCGGTGCTGCAGCGCAAGCAGCTGAACAAGCTGATGAGACCTTAGTTGTCTGAACGTTAAATCCTCTAGCTCTAGCCGCGTAGCTATAAATTATGCACGGGTGTCCACTGTGATCTTCGTTAGAGATTGGATTTCAAGTCGGACCTGAGCTACACCAAGTCTTTCAGCTTGTAGTTGAGACTGAAGAAGTCGAAATGATTCAGGCAGCAACTTAACCAAGGTTGTTTCACAGATGCTGGTGAGTAGCTTGAACTCACTGTCTTCATCAAGACATGACCTTGGGGTCATCTCGCTCTCTTCAAGATGGTTCATGTTCTTCGCTGCAATACAAGTGATAGGTACCAGCAATGAGTTTGGCTCACTATCTTCCCTAAAGTTTTGCCTGGCATCAGAGATATTACTCTGAAAGAGAAACAAGGAGACATAGAACAGGTTTCACAAATATATAAGCAACGATGGTCAGTGTGTGACAATTCCATCCCATTTTATATTGGCAAATTCAGAGATACAATTTAAAATAGCATTAACATAATACGGCATTGTCCGTATCATCGGCAAAATCAGTTAAGACAAAGTAGTAAATGAGATGATGTAGGCATGGGCAGCTTCACCACACCCCCGGATTAGAGATCTAGAACACAGGCATACATGTAGGGCTAAAGAGAATCAATGGATATGTTCTGATTAATGTGGATGGTATGAATAAGGAACATGTTTTTACAACTACAATTTGAAACTGGCAGTTGTTGTAAACATGCAATCTGATGCAAACACCAAAGTAAAAAGCAGTGGAGGAAATGATGCCTATCCAAATCTATACTAGAACAAAGTTTGAAGGCTTGAGAAGGATGGAACATTACATGTTAACATGGGCTCGACAAAGCCCTTCTCCATGTCAATGGAATGATAATTCAAGAAATTCCCCAAAGAAACTTCTTCATAAGTGTTGCCTTTATTCTACATTTTGTAAAGAGTAAATATAGTTCCAATAATATTGGAAGAAATAGAGGATAATGAAGCTCAGATGCAGAGTGATGATACATAATCAAATAGCTATCAATTAAGTACAGCGCTACAAGGCAAAAGGTATTGACAAGAGGAATGCATACCTCAACTTGTGAAGTGGCATTATCTTTATTCAACTTTTTGGTAAGAGTAAATGTAGATCTGATAATTTGGAGAAAATGGAGGGCAGGGCAGATAAGATGCAGAGTAATTCCAAACAATCAACTATCTCTCAATGTAAGTACAATAATACTACCTCCATCCGGAATTACTTGTCGCTGAAATGGATGTATCTAGCACTATTTTATTTCTAAATACATCCAATTGAGCAACAAGTAATTCGATACGGAGGGAGTACATGACAATAGGTAATTACAAGAGCAATCCAAAACTTCATAACCATTGGATTTATTCTACATTTATGTAAGAGTAAATATAGATCTTATAATTTCGAGCAAACGGTGGATAAGGAAGTTAACATGCACAGTGATGCTACATAATCAAACAGCAATGAGTGTAAGTATGGTGATAAAGGGCAAGAGGTACTGACAAGAGCAATGTAGTGCGCAGTATTTTTTTGAGATCCTATGATCCCTTGAGAATGGATCACTGCCTTTTGCAAATACTTTGTTTGTACTCCTTCAGGATCTGTAATCACCCTCTTCCTTTTGGACATCTATTACGAAAGAACAACATTTGAGTGGAAAAACCTGGCATGATAACACATGGAATAGGTACAGAAAATGGATAGGCATGGCATGTTCTCATATATGATGTGTAAACTAAGCAGACGGTGGTGTAATAAAGTAGAAGTAATGCAAGATATGTGCGACCAATACAACCTTGCCAAGTTAGAGCAAGCACCTAGATGGGTGAATAAGACAGGTCATCTGACTCTGACTCATCTGGAGAGCTAAATAGACTTGGGTCTCTATCTAGGTTAGAATCGTCTTTAGGATCATATTCTGCAACGGAATCTGTAGATGGGGAGCGTGTGTGTTCCATTGCATCCAGACAGGATCTCAATCCCTTGATGCCAAGTTTGTTAGCCAATGGATTGTTCCGCAATATTCCTCTGGTGTGCCTATTCTCATATTCATTATGATCATGTTCAATACCTGACATGCATGAAAACATAAAAATAAGTGAGATTATCTTTGTAATGCATAGGGGATTCTAATCCAATAGTGCCTCCCTGTAAACCCCTATGTGCTATCTCTGTGCAATTCTTCTAAGAGATGCCATGTGTGCTGTAATTTGGTGTGTGCATTAATATAATGTGGCCTGCTACTCAAAATATAGGCTCCCTATTAAGAGCTCCAGAAATAATGATACTTCACAGATGATAGCTTCAAAATATACTAAGGAACAACAACTCGACCTGACCTGTCGACCGCAAATGTCTCTGCTCCTATTCCCAAAGAAGGAATATTCTGTACTTATTAAAGAAGAAGAGAAGAGGATCATGTTAAAGAAGAGTAGAAGAGCAAGCAGATTGTAGATATTATAAGTCTTTCTATACAATGTCTGTTGCCCACCCATGATGAACCAGAGCACACAGAGAAATACTATTCCTTCATGTCTCTCTATATGTGGCTCACATGCATCTCGAAACTAAAGTAGGAACATTTAGCTAACCAATTAAACATGTCTTTGTCTTACTAATATCAGCATCATATCAGATTCGAATTTGTACAACTAAGCTTGTTTAGCTTGATGGGTGGAGCAGTGCTCTTACGACACGAATCACGTAGGCTGATCATAGTGATCATAAAAGGGGGAAACCCTAAGCATGCTGAGTATAGTGTTGACCATGGCATGGCAGATCTGAAGCTGCAAACCGCACAAAGGCTACTTAGCAACCCATTTTGCTTTCAATTAACAACTAAGATTTGGTATGGATAAGAAAGTACAGTAAACAAGTGACAAAGAAATGCAAATCCCTGCTGTCTCTCTATATGTTGCCACATGTATTTGGAAACTCAAGTGGAAGCATTAGCTGACCAATTAAATGTGTGTCTGTTAACTAATATCAGTATCATATCACATTCGTATTTGAACAACCAAGCTTTGGAATTATGAGGGTGTGTTGTTTAGCTTGAAGTGTGGAATGCTGCTAGTACGACACAAAGCACCTACGCAGATCATAGTAGTGTAGATAAAAGGGGAAAACCCTAAGCATCACAAGTAAAATCGGGAAAGTGGAACTAGCTAGAACATATGGGCTTGTATTGCCGGTACGGCTGGAAATTATTTGGATCCCCTACAGGGGCAGCTCTATTCAACCGAAGGCGCAATACTGCTACTATCAGTCTAGACTCTCAAAGGCGACACAGCTCCCAGCATTTCATGGATATTATGGCATACCAACTAGAATAGTTGAAAGCATCCATCAGAAGTGACCCAATATACCTGTCGACTACAAATGTCCCTGCTCCAGTTCCCGACAAGGAACATATTGTACTACTATACTTTTAAGAAGAGCAGAAGAGGAACATGTTAAAGAAGAGCAAGAAGATTTTGGACAATACAATGTGTGTTGCCCACCCATGTTGAACCAGAGCGCACAGAGAAATACTCTTCCTTCCTGTCTCTCTATATGTGGCTCACCTGCGTTTCGAAACTAAAGTAGGAACATTTAGCTGACCAATTAAACCTGTCTCTGTCTTACTAATATCACCATCATATCAGATTCGAATTTGTACAACTAAGCTTGTTTAGCTTGATGGGTGGAATAGTGCTCTTATGACACGAATCACGTAGGCTGATCGTAGTGATCATAAAAGGGGGAAACCCTAAGCATGATGAGTATAGTGTTGACAGTGGCATGGCAGATCTGAAGCTGCAAACCACACAAAGGCTACTTAGCAACCGATGTTTGCTTTCAACTAACAACTAATATTTGGTATGGACAAGATAGTACAGTAAACAAGTTACAAAGAAATGCAATTCCCTACTGTCTTTCTATATGTTGCCACATGCATTTGGAAACTCAAGTGGGAGCATTAGCTAACCAATTAAATGTGTGTCTGTTAACTAATATCAGTATCATATCTCATTCGTATTTGAATATCTAAGCTCTGAAATTATGAGTGGTGTGTTGTTTAGCTTGAAGGGTGGAGTGCTGCTAGTATGACACAAAGCACCTACGCAGATAATAGTAGTGTAGATAAAAGGGGAAAACCCTAAGAATCACGAGTGAAATTGGGAAAGTGGAACTATCTGGAACATAGGGGCTTGTATTGCCGGTACAGCTGGAAATGCTTCGGATCCCCTACAGGGGCAGCTCTGTTCAACTGAAGGCGCAATACTGTTACTATCAATCTAGACTCTCAAAGGCGACACAGCTCCCAGCATTTCCTGGATATTATGGCAGACCAATTAGAATAGTTGAAACCATCCATCAGAAGCGACCCAATATACATGTCGATTGCAAATGTCCCAGCTCCACTTCCCGACAAGGAACATATTGTACTACTATACTTAATAAGAATAACCGAAGAGGAACATGTTAGTGAAGAGCAAGCAGATTTTGGATAATACAATGTGTGTTGCCCACCCATGATGAAACAAATCGCATAAAGAAATGCAATTCCCCGCTGTCTCTCTATATGTGGCGCACATGCTTTTCGAAACTAATGTAGGAACATTAGCTGACCAATTAAACGTTCTCTGTTTTAGTAATATCAGCATCATATCAAATTTGTATTTGAACAACTAAGCTTTGGAAATATGAGTGGCATGCTGTTTCGCTTGATGGGTTGAGGAGCAGTGCTAGCACGACACGAAGCACCTAGGATGATGGTAGTGAATATAAAAGGGGAAAACCATAAGCATTGTGAGTATAGTGTTGACCGTGCCATGGCGGATCTGAAGGTGCTAACTAGACAAAGGCTACTTCGCAACCAATGTTTGCTTTCAACTAACAACTAAAGATTTGGTATGGACAAGAAAGTACAGTAAACAAGTGACGATCTATTTTCCGGGTGAGATCAATAACTTAAGCAGATATGAAAGAGTACCACCTCTCTTGCGACGCTGTGTAGGCCTTTGCTGATACGTTGAGGGTGCTGCGGGTGCTATGGCTGTCAGCGGTGCGGAAGCTGATCTGAGACAGTAGACGGCGACATCAGGGGATAAGTCATGTTGCCGTGGATGTGACGGTCGTAGGAGCGGCCACGGCAAGGTGGACGACGACGCGGATGAAGCGGCAGGACGCGATGCTAGGATCCTGATCCGACGCGGTGGATGAGAGACGTCGATCTCTTGTAATGGACGACGGCGTCGGGGTAGCTGCTTTGGCATGGTGGAGGAGGACGGTGGAGAATGGGGTGGCGGACGGAGGAGGCTGGGGTGGAGAGGGTGTTTTGGCGCCCACGGAGTACGAATGGGGAAATGGAGCTAGAGAGGAGGGGGGAACCATGTCTTTGGGAAGCGCTTGTCTCAAATGCGGGGAAAGTTACAAACTTAGCCCCCGTTTAAAATTTGAGACACCAGAGCGATATTGGTCGGTTGGGGATAGGACGGCAATCTCGCATCTCCCGAATAGTTGCCAAGAGCAATTTTGGCCGAGGAGAGGGTGTTTTGGCGCCGACGGTGTATGAATAGGGAAATGGAGGGAGAGGGGGAACCACTTTGGGATGCGCTTGTCTAAAATGTGCGAAAGTTACGAACTTAGCCCCCCTTTAAATTTTTGACATCACGTCGGTTGGGGATAGGACGGTAATCTCGCATCTCCGCAATATTTGCCGAGAGCAATTTCGGGCAAGGAGAGGGCGTTTTGGCACCCACGGTGTATGAACGGGGCTGACAGGTAGGGCGGTTGTGTCACGTATGAGCGAAGTTACAAAACTGGCCCTACTTAAAATATTTGCCTAGATCGATTTTGGCCGAGGAGAGTTTGTTTTGCCGCCCACCATGTATGAATGGGGAAATGGAGGGGGAGAGAGAGGTCTTTGGGACGAGCTTGAATCAAATGTGTTTTGCCGCCCACGTTTGGCGCCCACCATGTCTGAATGGGGTGAGAGGCGGCCGTGTCATGTCTGAGTGATGTTACAAACCTACCCCTATTTAGAGCAGTGGAAATCGGGTCGATAGGTTGTGCGTGTCAGGGGTAGACAGTAATTTCCATCTCCCAAACACTGTTTTTGGGCAGCTGACGTGGGAGTGGGTGTTTTGCCGCTTCTTTCGAATTTTGGGAGAATAAGCATTCAAGTATACCCTGGCAACTAAATTCGAAGCCATTTTGTATTCGATTACGAATCTTTACAAATCATTCTATGTTTTTTTAGATATCTTCAAAAGCACAACAAAGATGTATTCCACCTTTATATATGAATATTATTTACAAATGCCATGATACTCGAATTCAGAAGGTTGAATCCACTTTGAGTCAAACAGTTATTTCATCCAACACAATATGTTCACACGAAAAACAGTTCACCTTATGTCCACTCCTACAAGTACTGAGGATTGCCTCGCCTAAGAAAATCAGATCATTACAAGACATGGACAACAAATAAGGGGTCTTACAACAGAATCCATTCACAAACATGACACAACATGCCAGTATACCAATCTAATGACAATTTCAACTGGTATCTAACGAAGAACTAGGATTAGTCTGGGCTTCAGATAGCAGAAGTAGCAGGACCTTCTCCGTCTCCAAATGCAACTGTCTTACTTGCTCCACTTCTTGGTTTGCTTGCATAATGCGTGCAGCTAATTGCATAATTTCTAGCCTGATGATCAGGATTACCTCATTCATGGCAGCCACACCCTTTCTTTCTGTCTCTAGTAGAGCCTAAAGAACTATAATATATGTGCTGTCCAACAGGGTTGCCTCTGAACTGCTACCATCTAGTAACATGGATGGCGCACTGCTTCCACAAATAGATCCTGGGGGTGTACATTGTGTCCTAGTTTGAACTACATCCTGAAAGGTTTCCGCTGGACATAAGTAACAGATAGTTATCGCATGATCCAGGCAGTAAGCTTACATGGTAAACTACATACAAATTATTGCCGAGCATGGCAAACGATATTTAAATGGTTCAAAGTTGCATCAGCCAAAAACTAATTAAAATGGTTAGATGAAAGGCAGTGTACCATCGCTATATTTAAGTTGCCCAAGCATATAAACAGTTGAAATATTCTGAGAAAGCACTTAAACAGTGTGGCCTCATATAAACTAGCAAGACAGTCTTGTGATGGAGTTCATAGGAAAAGTTAAGGAGTCAAATGAAGTATGAATGCATTTCTTTATGATAGTACGGCAGGCACTTCTGACACATTGGCCAACTCATGTATAGCCTAACAAGTACTCCCTCTGTAAACTAATATAAGAGCGTTTAGATTACTAAAGTAGTGATCTAAACGCTCATATATTAGTTAACGGAGGGAGTAACAAACAAGCATTCTAATCAAGCAATACAGCAAAGCAGGCAACTGAACTATTTGTAATTCTGTAGGATTACAGGTTGAGGGCACAAGCCATGAAAGCAGCCCACACGCATGACATTTCACAGTAACTAAAACACATTGGCTTACCATATGTCGCTGTGAAGGCTCGCTGCTGTTGCAATGTTCTTTGAAGATGTCGTCAGCATCCCGTGCATGCAAATCTAGTCGTTGTAGTTTATTCTTCCCCTCTATTTTGGTAAAACTAATTTTAATCACATGCACTGTTCAAATTGAACATCAATGATTCATCTAAACTAATGAAAGAAGGGTGTGTGCTTACATGACAATATGTGTGCTTCACTCTATTTTTATGCTTGTTCGAGGTGCCAGCCCCAAAAGAAAAAACATTTTGCTTCATGCGGTTGGCAGCTCCATAATGAATAAAAGCAACAAATTAGTCATGCAACTTGGGAGGATCAATAACGCACAAAAAAGTTATGAATAGAGGCTCGGAGCAGTGCGGTAATAGCTAGCATTGAAAAATGTAGGTTAAGACGAACCAAAAGCAGCGGAACTACAAGCTAGTTTGCTGATGTGTAATTTAGCATAGAGAACATAGAAACAGTCCAGTACAATAATTGTAACCAAGAGGTGACATCAGAATAACACCATATCATAAATATAGCATGCAAGAAGTAAAATAGGAGGCAGTAAAATCTAGGAAGTACAGTAATACTTTGGACAAAGAAAAAGCATTGTAACTACAGGTGCACTGATTTGTAATTTAGCACGTATAACCTGTTCACTACCACACGTCTGGACCTACAGGTGCAAGTAGAATAACGCCTCTCATAAAAAATTGAATGATGCCCTGAAGAAATTCGAAGGTGCGGTGCTTATGCTAAGAAGGTGAACGTAGGCGCCGGCCATTGGAGAATAGAACCTGATTCTCGGCGGCGTATGGGCATCATTGTCATACGTGAAAGCTCGTCGATGGTGCTCGTGTTGCTGTCGAGTTGGGCCAGCTGTCGCCGTTGGTGAAGCGGCTCCGGTGCTTAGGTGCGGCGCCTGTCGACATCCAAGATAGCTGATCTGTGGTAAGTGAACTATTGTACAATAAAGACGAGAAAAGCCAAAGGAGTACTAATTGAAATAACCTGATGAGGCAGCGGTGGCAGTAAAGCTGGGCCAGTGGAGTTGAATATTGCGTCCGTGGAGCGGGTCCGGTGCAGTGGACGAAGGCGTCGGCGAAGCACATCCGGCGCGGTGTACAGTGCTTTCGGTGAGGCGGATCTGTTGTGGCGGACGAGGGCTTCTATGAAGGGCCAGTGATGTGGCGGACAAGGGCGTCGGTGAAGGGCCTACACTGCGGTCAATGAGGGCGCCGGTGAAGCAGATCCGGTGCGTTGGACGATGATGGCGCTCAAGGAGATCTGGAGCGGTGGACAAGCCAGTCACTGAAGCGACTCCGGTGCAGTGGTAAGTTGGCAGTTGGGGGTTCCAAGGTGCGAAAGGTAGAACCGGTGGGGTGTGAGGTGCACCACCGCGGCGGAGGACTAGATTCGGCGGCTTGGGGGAGGGGGGAGGTGGGGAGGGGAGTGGTTCTGGGTTAGAAACTTAGAATGTTGGGGGCAAAGAGGGGAGAACAATGGAGTTACCAAAGCAGCCCTTTTCCGTTGATGTGGCAGGGGTAAAAGAGGAATATCACAGGGCTGAACTTTCAGGCGCGAGAAATTTCGATGTGAGCGGGAAGTTTGAAAGCTTTTGGCGGCTGAAATTATGTGTTCTTGTCTTGTACAACCGACTATGATATCATGGCCAAGTATTTATTTGTTGTGCACGCAAAAAAAAAGTGCAAGTTTCGAAAATCAATGTCTCCAACTCGAAACTTAGATTGTCCATTAAATTCAAATATGGATCATTGAGCTAGTGCAAGCAAATACCATCATATGCTCCAATTCAAATGAAATTTCGAATGTGTTTCTCCTAAATATGATGACACAAACAAATATGTATGTGTATGAATAAAGTGGATGATTATAAGGTTTGAACACAATCGTATGTGTATATCTCTAGGTTTGACATATGAATTTGAAATCACACAATCCGGGTTAAAAATTGCACGTACACATGTACTAGTGGAAAAGAAAAAGCCTACTCTCACAGTATGAAAGAACTCAAATCTTTTGCGCCCGCAATAGTGTGTGCGTGAGAGGAGCGGCTAAGCAGGCCAGCTACGCGCATGAATAGAGCAGCAACAGGTCTATAGTACGCAGGTGTACTTCCCCTGCATTGATAGTACAACGATGGTTCTAGAGAACAGTACTACGTACTACTACTACTACTACTTCCGGCCTGGTTTACTAGTCCCCATCTGTCGGAATTGGGGCTCCGGGGACCTTGGTTTGAACTCTGGGGTGCGCTCATTCCAACTGACCCGACAGTGACCACAGCGACACTATGGCGAGAGCACATAGAGCACAGGGCACGACAGGGGACATAGCAGTTACCCAGGTTCGGGCCACCTCATGGTGTAAAACCCTACTCCTGCTTGTGGTTTGGATTATAGTGGGCAAGAAGGTTCTCGCATACAAGGTTGAAGGCAAGGTAATCGACCCCCCTCTACGGTGGCAGCACTGCCCCTTTTATAGCCGCCTCGGTCCTCTTCCCCCGAAAACGTTGGCGGGAAGGGTAGCCACACACAAAGGCAATTCAAAGGGAGACAGGTGCCCAGGCTTATCCTGACAAAAGGCGGTCTCCACCTGCAAAGGTGTTGTCCATGATGCGCCGGTGGGCTCGGTGGTGACCTCCACCCTGCGAGCCTTATCGTCCTGTTCTTCATACACCAAGCGGCAGTCTTTGGGACTTGCTTTGGAGGTGAGCAGCTGGTGCTGCTCCTTTAGCACCAAAGAGGAAAACCTCTCTGTCCGCGCCTATTGGTACGGTTCCTGCCGCTGTTTGTCGCCAAGCGCGTCACCCACGTGGTGGGCACTGGACCGCATGGCCAGCGATAGGCGGTGCCTGCCTCGGGTGACCTCGGGAGGACGCCTCGCGAGGGGGCCTAGCGAGGCCTCCTGCAGCCACTGTTGCTGCTAAGTCCTGGTGGTCAGCTCCGTGCGGAGGGGTCCTCGTGAGGCTGGTGCCTCGCGAGGTGTCTTGCTTCGCGGCGCCCACTGCTGGGCCGCCTCTTTGGCCTTCGCCAGGCATTACTTCCTGGGCCGCAGGTAGACGGGCCGTGGTACCTTGGTTCCCACCGGCCCGACAGTAGCCCCCGGGCCCGTGGCGCGCACGTTGCTGCCCGTTGGGAGCGAAACGACGCGGGCCCTAACCGACTGCGGGGCCCAGGCAGCGGCGCGTGGCACACGATGGGACGTGGGATGCCCCCACTTCCTCCACCACGCCTCGGTAACTGCCCGTGCTGCCATAAAGTGGACCCACGCGGGGCGCATTGCCATCATTGCCTTCCTTCGCACTCCTCGCCTCCTAGCGCTCGACTCCTCACATCTCCTTCCTTGCGCACTGCTTCTTCCTCCTCTCGCCCCCCATGCTTCACTGCGCAGCAATGGCGCCCGCTGGCAAGAGAGGAAAGGTGGTGGCTGTGGCCCCGAGCGCGCCGGCCGTGGAGCCGGCTCTGCAGCGCTCCATCATCGCCAACCGGGAAGGCCTGGACAAGGTGATCCTGATGACCACGAGCGACCAGAATGAGTGGAAGGTGACGAATATCTAGCCGGGCTCACGCGCGCCACGCGACCTGGAGGTGACGACCTTCCCCTTCTTTGTCCACAGTGTCTACGCCGGCTTGGTGCCGTCGTTTTCGGATTTCTTCAACGCCATCCTCTCCCATTACCATATCTAAGCTCTCCATCTCCAACCCAACTCCAGCTTCCTCCTTGCCATCTTCGCCTTCTACTGCGAGGCCTTCGTGGGCATGATGCCCTCAGTGGCGTTCTTCCACCACTTCTTCAGCCTGTGACTGACCGCGGCGAATCAGCACTCCGCGTGCGCCTCATTCCTTCCCGTCAAGGCGATGGAGGACGACATCATCAGCCTGAAGATCCCAAAGAAGGTGGAGGGCTACCGACAGCGCTGGATCTACATGGACGCATGCCATTGTAACCAGCTGCTGATGGAGCCGACAGGCCCCGTCGTGAAGACCTCGGGATGGGAGCACGAGAAGCTCACCGACTCGAGGCTGGCACCCGTCTGGGAGCGGCTGGCCGACCATAAGGCAGAGGGCCTCACAGGGGTGATAGTCGTCAAGGAGTACCTACTGCGGCGCCTAGCACCACTCCAGAAGCGCTCGCGCCTGGTGTGGAAGATCACCGGCGCGAAGGACCCCATGAGGCTGAGCGTCGCCTGCCTGAAGACGGCGGTGCTGGAGGGGATCATGCAGATCCTGCTCGGCGGCACTGCGGAGGACCCGCCCGTGGATGCGCTCCCGCTGTACCACTACCAGGAGAACGAGCAGCTGCTAGTGGAGATGCCAATCTTCAACGAGTGGGGTCTGGTGCCGGAGGGCCATGAGGGGCCTCGCGAGAACCCGCTCGTGGTGGTCCCCGGCTCGGGAGACCGGGGCAACGCCGAGGCCTCGGGAGGTGCCGTGGAGGGGAGCGACGGCGGTCCTACCTCGCGAATCCGCCGCCAACTCATATGCGACCTTGAGGACGATGACGACGACAACGACGACGACTCCCAATTAAGGGTTGAGCCCTCCCGGCCTGCCGGGGTGGGAGGCAAAGGGAGTACTAGCGCGACGGCTGATGAGCCACGGATGGAGGAGATTGGTGCCAGCAGCGGGGGCATCGAGCCCCCTGCAGAGAAGACTGGAGCAGACGGTGGGGCAACCGAGCCCCCCGCCGATAAGGACGGCGCCACGGACGGGGCGGCCGAGCCTCGGGAGGCCACCCTGGGAGGCGGTCTCGCGAGCGAGCCTCGCGAGGGCAACAGTGGGAGCCACCCGCCGCCGGTCTTGAAGAAGAGGAAGTGGGTCCCGAACGATGAGTAAGTCACTGCTCTTGTTTTCTTTTCCTTTGTGCCTTTCTTTCTTCCTCCCGAGATCTGAGGCTGAGCTCGCGCATGCACAGGAGGCCCATGAAGAAGAAGAAGCCCAAGACCCCTGGCTCGAAGGGGGCCTCGACGCCCACCGCAGGCACCGATGGGCGCACGGAAGCCACCCGCCGCCCTGAAGCCAAAACGGGGCGCGCGGAGGTGGAGGAGGAGCAGGTGGTGTTGGAAATATGCCCTAGAGGCAATAATAAATTGGTTATTATTATATTTCCTTGTTCATGATAATCGTTTATTATCCATGCTATAATTGTATTGATTGGAAACTCAAATACATGTGTGGGTACATAGACAACACTGTTTCCCTAGTAAGCCTCTAGTTGACTAGCTTGTTGATCAAAGATGGTTAAGGTTTCCTAGCCATGGACATGAGATGTCATTTGATAACGGGATCACATCATTAGGAGAATGATGTGATGGACAAGACCCAAACTGTAAACGTAGCATTTGATCGTGTCAGTTTATTGCTATTGTTTTCTGCATGTCAAGTATCTGTTCCTTTGACCATGAGATCATGCAACTCACTGACACCGGAGGAATACCTTGTGTGTATCAAACGTCGCAACGTAACTGGGTGACTATAAAGGTGCTCTACAGATATCTCCGAGGGTGTCTGTTGGGTTGGCATGGATCAAGACTGGGATTTGTTACTCCGTATGACGGAGAGGTATCTCAGGGCCCACTCGGTAATACAACATCACAATGAGCCTTGCAAGCAATGTGACTAAAAGTGTTAGCCACGAGATCTTGTATTACGGAACGAGTAAAGAGACTTGCCGGTAACGAGATTGAACTAGGTATAGAGATACTGACGATCGAATCTCGGGCAAGTAACATACCGAAGAACAAAGGGAACAGCATACGGGATTAACTGAATCCTTGACATAGAGGTTCGACCGATAAAGATCTTCGTAGAATATGTAGGAGCCAATATGGGCATCCAGGTCCCGCTATTGGTTATTGGCCGTAGAGGTGTCTCGGTCATGTCTACATAGTTCTCGAACCCGCAGGGTCTACACACTTAACGTTTGGTGACGATTAGTATAATTGAGTTATTATGTTGGTGACCGAAAGTTGTTCGGAGTCCCGGATAAGATCCCGGACATGACGAGGATCTCCGGAATAGTCCGGAGGTAAAGATTGATATATGTGATAATAGTGTTTTGATCTCCGGAAGAGTTCCGAAGTTCACCGGAATGGGTTCCGGATGTTTACCGAAGTGTTCGGGTGCAGCAACACTTTATATGAGCCAAAGGGATAAAGCCCACGAGGTATTGGAAAGTGCAAAAGTAGTTTTGCTGCCGCATAAGCG
The DNA here is from genome assembly GCA_039707655.1 of Elymus sibiricus. Lineage (NCBI taxonomy): Eukaryota > Viridiplantae > Streptophyta > Magnoliopsida > Poales > Poaceae > Elymus > Elymus sibiricus. The sequence continues at coordinate 165,368,632 of CM077664.1, forward strand.
GTACTACCGCTTGGTGAAGCGGTACTACCGCCCGAGCGGTACTACCGCTTGTGTGAAGCGGTACTACCGCCCAAGCGGTACTACCGCTTGTGTGAAGCGGTACTACCGCTTGTGCGCGGCTGTGCACGGTTCGGCAGGGATCCGAGTTGGACTCTTTCCCTGCGGGCCAAACCGACCTTGTGCGGGCAAAACCGACCTAGAGGAGGCTTTTACTCCAAGTTTAGACCCCAAGGCTCAACATATAAATAGAGGGGCAGGGCTAGCACACGGGACACATCAGGATTTCCCAAGCCGTGTGCCGGCAACCCTAGCCCTCTAGTTCCTCCGTCATAATCTCCGTAGCGCTTGGCGAAGCCCTGCAGAGATTGTTCCTCACCACCATCACCACGCCGTCGTGCTGCTGGAACTCAACCACTACTTCACCATCGCTCGCTGGATCGAGGAGGTGAAGGCGTCATCAAGCCGTACGTGTGTTGAACGCGGAGGTGCCGTCCGTTCGGCACTAGATCGGAAGGATCGTGATTGGATCGCGGGACGCTCGGCGATTTGGATCGCGAAGACGTTCGACTACATCAACCGCGTTTATTAACGCTTCCGCTTAGCGATCTACAAGGGTATGTAGATTCACTCTCCCTCTCGTAGATGCTCATCACCATGGATAGATCTTGCGTGTGCGTAGGAAAATTTTTGTTTCCCATGCAACGTTCCCCAACAGTGGCATCATGAGCTAGGTCTATGCGTAGATGAGATCTCGAGTAGAACACAAACGAGTTGTGGGCGTGGTTGTATACATATTTCTTGCCGTTACTAGTTGATATTTGATTCGGCGGTACTGTGAGATGAAGCGGCCCGGACCGACATTACGCGTACACTTACGCGAGACAGGTTCCTTCAACTAACATGTAACTTCGTTGCATAAAGATGGCTAGCGGGTGTCTGTCTCTCTCACTTTAGTTGAATCGATTTCAATGAAGAGGGTTCTTTTAGAAGATCAAAAAGCAATCACTACACCACGTTGTGGTTTTGCGTAGGTAAGAACGGTTCTTGCAAACCCGTAGCAGCCACGTAAAATTTGCAACAACAATTAGAGGACGTCTAACTTGTTTTTGCAGGGTATGATGTGATATGATATGGCCAATTACATGATGAGATATATGTGATGTATGAGATGATCATGTTTTGTATAGAATATCACGACTTGCATGTCGATGAGTACGGCAACTGGCAGGAGCCATAGAGTTGTCTTTAATTATTGTATGACCTGCGTGTCAATCATTAAGCGCTATGTAATGCTTTACTTTATCGCTAAACGTTAGCTATAGTCGTGGAAGCAACAGTCGGCGCGACAACCTTATGGCGACACGTTGATGGAGATCAAGATGATGGAGATCATGGTGTCATGCCGGTGACGATGGAGATCATGCCGGTGCTTTGGAGATGGAGATCAAAAGCACAAGTTCATGGCCATATCATGTCACTTATGATTTGCATGTGATGTTAATCCTTTTATGCATCTTATTTTGCTTAGGACGACGGTAGCATTATAAGGTGATCCCTCACTTAAATTTCAAGATAAATTGTGTTCTCCCCAAGTGTGCACCGTTGCGAAAGTTCGTCGTTTCGAGACACGCCGTGATGATCGGGTGTGATAGACTCTACGTTCGCATACAACGGGTGCAAGCCATGTTGCACGTGCGGAACACTCGGGTTAAACTTGACGAGCCTAGCATGTACAGACATGGCCTCGGAACACAAGAGACCGAAAGGTCGAACATGAGTCATATAGTAGATATGATCAACATGAAGATGTTCACCATTGAAACCACCTCAACTCACGTAATGATCGGACTTGAGTTGGTGGATTTGGATCATGTTACACTCGAATGATCGGAGGGATGTCAATTTGAGTGGGAGTTTTTTAAATATGATTAACTAAACTCATTATCTAAGAACAATAGTCTAAGTTGTCTTTGCTATATTTATGTTGTAGATCATGGCTCGCGCAGTAGCACCCCTGAATTTTAATGCGTTCCTAGAGAAAGCTAAGTTGAAAGATGATGGAAGTAACTTTGTGGACTGGGCCCGTAATCTAAGGATTATCCTTACGGCTTCCCAGAAGGCTTATGTCCTTGATGCACCGCTTGGTGATCCACCCGCTCCAGTTGAGTCTCTAGACGTTGTGAACGCCTGGCAGGCTCGTTCTGATGATTACTCAATAGTTCAATGTGCAATGTTGTATGGCTTAGAACCGGGACTTCAAAGACGTTTTGAACGTCATGGAGCATATGAGATGTTCCAGGAGTTGAAGTTTATCTTTCAGAAGAATGCCCGGATCGAGAGATATGAGATCTCCGATAAGTTCTATGCTTGCAAGATGGAGGAGAACGGGTCTATCAGTGATCACGTGCTCAGAATGTCTGGGTACTCCACCCGTCTGGCTGAGTTAGGGATGCCCCTTCCGCCAGAGGCTATCACTGACAGAGTTCTTCAATCATTGCCACCTAGCTACAAGAGCTTCGTGTTGAACTATAACATGCACGGGATGAACAAGTCAGTCGCCGAGCTGTTTGCGATGCTGAAAGCCGCTGAGTCTGAAATTCAGAAGGAGCATCAAGTGTTGATGGTCAATAAAACCACTAGTTTCAAGAAAAATGGCAAGGGTAAGAAGGGTAACTCCAAGCAGAGTGGCAAAGCAGTTGCTCCTCTCGTGAAGAAACCCAAGGCTGGACCCAAACCAGAAACTGTGTGTTTTCATTGCAAGGGAACTGGACACTGGAAGCGGAATTGCCCCAAGTATTTGGCTGACAAGAAGGCGGCCAACAACAAACAAGGTATATATGATATACATGTTATTGATGTGTACCTTACCAACTCTCGTTGTAGTGCCTGGGTATTTGATACCGGTGCGGTTGCTCATATTTGCAACTCAAAACAGGAACTGCGGAATAGACAGAGGCTGGCAAAGGACGAAGTGACGATGCGCGTGGGAAATGGTTCCAAGGTTGATTTGATCGCCGTCGGCACGCTCGCTCTTCGATTACCGTCGGGATTAGTGATGAACCTAAATAAGTGTTATTTGGTGCCTGCGTTAAGCATGAACATTATATCTGGATCTTGTTTATTGCGAGACGGTTACTCATTTAAATCAGAGAATAATGGTTGTTCTATTTATATGAGTAATATCTTTTATGGTCATGCACCCAATGTGAGGGGTTTATTCTTGTTGAATCTCGATAGTAATGATACACATGTTCATAACATTGATGCCAAAAGATATAGAATTGATAATGATAATACCACTTTCTTGTGGCACTGCCGTTTAGGTCATATTGGCGTAAAACGCATGAAGAAGCTCCATGCTGATGGAATTTTGGAGTCACTTGATTTTGAATCACTTGACACATGTGAGCCATGCCTCATGGGCAAGATGACTAAAACGCCGTTCTCTGGAACAATGGAACGGGCAAGTGACTTATTGGAAATCATACATACTGATGTGTGCGGTCCGATGAGTATTGAGGCGCGCGGTGGTTATCGTTACTTTCTCACCTTCACTGATGACTTAAGTAGATATGGGTATATTTACTTAATGAAACATAAGTCTGAAACATTTGAAAAGTTCAAACAATTTCAGAGTGAAGTTGAGAATCATCGTAACAAGAAGATTAAATTCCTACGATCTGATCGAGGAGGAGAATATCTGAGTTATGAGTTTGGCAGTCACTTAAGACAGTGTGGAATTGTTTCACAATTGACACCGCCTGGAACACCACAGCGTAATGGTGTGTCCGAACGTCGTAATCGAACCTTATTGGATATGGTGCGATCTATGATGTCTCTTGCCGATTTGCCACTATCGTTTTGGGGTTATGCATTAGAGACAGCTGCATTCACTTTAAATAGGGCACCATCGAAATCCGTTGAGACAACGCCATATGAACTTTGGTTTGACAAGAAGCCAAAGCTGTCGTTTCTTAAAGTTTGGGGATGTGATGCTTATGTCAAAAAGCTTCAGCCTGAAAAGCTGGAACCCAAAGCGGAGAAATGCGTCTTCATAGGATACCCAAAAGAGACAATTGGGTATACCTTCTACCTCAGATCCGAGGGCAAAGTGTTTGTCGCTAAAAACGGAACATTTCTTGAGAAAGAGTTTCTCTCGAAAGAATTGAGTGGGAGGAAGATAGAACTTGATGAGGTTGTTGAACCTTTACTTCAACCTGAGAGTAGCGCAGCGCAGAAAGTTGTTTCTGTGGAGCCTACATTAGCTGAAGAGGAAGTTAATGATGATGATCATGAAGCTTTGGATCAAGTTGCTATCGAACCTCGTAGGTCGACAAGGACGCGTACTGCTCCTGAGTGGTACGGCAACCCTGTCTTAGAGGTCATGTTGTTAAACAACGATGAACCTACGAGCTATGGAGAAGCGATGATGGGCCCGGATTCCGAGAAGTGGTTAGAGGCCATGAAATCCGAGATGGGATCCATGTATGAAAACAAAGTATGGACTTTGGAAGTATTACCTGAAGGGCGTAAGGCCATTCAGAACAAATGGATCTTTAAGAGGAAGACGGACGCGGACGGTAATGTCACCGTCTATAAAGCTCGACTTGTGGCAAAGGGTTTTTCACAAGTTCAAGGAGTTGACTACGATGAGACCTTCTCACCCGTAGCGATGCTTAAGTCCGTCAGAATCATGTTAGCAATAGCTGCCTTTTTTGATTATGAAATTTGGCAGATGGATGTCAAAACAGCGTTCCTTAACGGTTTCCTTAAGGAAGAGTTGTATATGATGCAACCAGAAGGTTTTGTCGATCCAGAGAATGCTGACAAAGTTTGCAAACTCCAGCAATCCATTTATGGACTGGTGCAAGCATCTCGGAGTTGGAATCTTCGTTTTGATGAGGTGATCAAAGCGTTCGAGTTTATACAAGTTTACGGAGAAGCTTGTATTTACAAGAAAGTGAGTGGGAGCTCTATAGCGTTTCTAATATTATATGTGGATGACATATTGCTGATTGGAAACAATATAGAAATGCTGGAAAGCGTAAAGGAATATTTGAACAAGAGTTTTTCAATGAAGGACCTAGGAGAAGCTGCTTTCATATTAGGCATCAAGATCTATAGAGATAGATCAAGACGCTTAATAGGACTTTCACAAAGCACATACCTTGATAAGATTTTGAAGAAGTTCAAAATGGATCAGTCCAAGAAGGGGTTCTTGCCTGTTTTGCAAGGTGTGAAGTTGAGTAAGACTCAATGCCCAGTAACTGCAGAAGATAGAGAAAAGATGAGTGTCATCCCCTATGCTTCGGCCATAGGCTCTATCATGTATGCAATGCTGTGCACAAGACCCGATGTCAGCCTTGCCATAAGTATGGTCGGAAGGTTTCAAAGTGATCCAGAAATGGAACACTGGACGGCGGTCAAGAATATCCTGAAGTACCTGAAAAGGACTAAGGACATGTTTCTCGTTGATGGAGGTGATCAAGAGCTCGTCGTAAAGGGTTACGTCGATGCAAGCTTTGACACTGATCCGGATGACTCTAAGTCGCAAACCGGATACGTATTTATTCTTAATGGGGGTGCGGTTAGCTGGTGCAGTTCCAAGCAAAGCGTGGTAGCTGATTCTACATGCGAAGCGGAGTACATCGCTGCCTCGGAGGCGGCGAAGGAAGGTGTCTGGATGAAGGAGTTCATGACAGATCTTGGAGTAGTGCCTAGTGCGCTTAACCCAATGACTCTGTTTTGTGATAATACTGGTGCCATTGCTCTAGCCAAGGAACCAAGATTTCACAAGAGGACCAGACACATAAAGCGACGTTTCAATTCCATCCGCGATTACATCAAGGAGGACGACATAAATATTTGCAAAGTACACACGGATCTAAATGTTGCAGATCCGATGACTAAACCTCTTCCAAAGGCTAAACATGAACAACACCAGAACTGCATGGGTGTTCGATTCATTACAATGTAAATCACATAGTGATGTGAACTAGATTATTGACTCTAGTGCAAGTGGGAGACTGTTGGAAATATGCCCTAGAGGCAATAATAAATTGGTTATTATTATATTTCCTTGTTCATGATAATCGTTTATTATCCATGCTATAATTGTATTGATTGGAAACTCAAATACATGTGTGGGTACATAGACAACACTGTTTCCCTAGTAAGCCTCTAGTTGACTAGCTTGTTGATCAAAGATGGTTAAGGTTTCCTAGCCATGGACATGAGATGTCATTTGATAACGGGATCACATCATTAGGAGAATGATGTGATGGACAAGACCCAAACTGTAAACGTAGCATTTGATCGTGTCAGTTTATTGCTATTGTTTTCTGCATGTCAAGTATCTGTTCCTTTGACCATGAGATCATGCAACTCACTGACACCGGAGGAATACCTTGTGTGTATCAAACGTCGCAACGTAACTGGGTGACTATAAAGGTGCTCTACAGATATCTCCGAGGGTGTCTGTTGGGTTGGCATGGATCAAGACTGGGATTTGTTACTCCGTATGACGGAGAGGTATCTCAGGGCCCACTCGGTAATACAACATCACAATGAGCCTTGCAAGCAATGTGACTAAAAGTGTTAGCCACGAGATCTTGTATTACGGAACGAGTAAAGAGACTTGCCGGTAACGAGATTGAACTAGGTATAGAGATACCGACGATCGAATCTCGGGCAAGTAACATACCGAAGAACAAAGGGAACAGCATACGGGATTAACTGAATCCTTGACATAGAGGTTCGACCGATAAAGATCTTCGTAGAATATGTAGGAGCCAATATGGGCATCCAGGTCCCGCTATTGGTTATTGGCCGTAGAGGTGTCTCGGTCATGTCTACATAGTTCTCGAACCCGCAGGGTCTACACACTTAACGTTTGGTGACGATTAGTATAATTGAGTTATTATGTTGGTGACCGAAAGTTGTTCGGAGTCCCGGATAAGATCCCGGACATGACGAGGATCTCCGGAATAGTCCGGAGGTAAAGATTGATATATGTGATAATAGTGTTTTGATCTCCGGAAGAGTTCCGAAGTTCACCGGAATGGGTTCCGGATGTTTACCGAAGTGTTCGGGTGCAGCAACACTTTATATGAGCCAAAGGGATAAAGCCCACGAGGTATTGGAAAGTGCAAAAGTAGTTTTGCTGCCGCGTAAGCGGTACTACCGCTTGGTGAAGCGGTACTACCGCCCGAGCGGTACTACCGCTTGTGTGAAGCGGTACTACCGCCCAAGCGGTACTACCGCTTGTGTGAAGCGGTACTACCGCTTGTGCGCGGCTGTGCACGGTTCGGCAGGGATCCGAGTTGGACTCTTTCCCTGCGGGCCAAACCGACCTTGTGCGGGCAAAACCGACCTAGAGGAGGCTTTTACTCCAAGTTTAGACCCCAAGGCTCAACATATAAATAGAGGGGCAGGGCTAGCACACGGGACACATCAGGATTTCCCAAGCCGTGTGCCGGCAACCCTAGCCCTCTAGTTCCTCCGTCATAATCTCCGTAGCGCTTGGCGAAGCCCTGCAGAGATTGTTCCTCACCACCATCACCACGCCGTCGTGCTGCTGGAACTCAACCACTACTTCACCATCGCTCGCTGGATCGAGGAGGTGAAGGCGTCATCAAGCCGTACGTGTGTTGAACGCGGAGGTGCCGTCCGTTCGGCACTAGATCGGAAGGATCGTGATTGGATCGCGGGACGCTCGGCGATTTGGATCGCGAAGACGTTCGACTACATCAACCGCGTTTATTAACGCTTCCGCTTAGCGATCTACAAGGGTATGTAGATTCACTCTCCCTCTCGTAGATGCTCATCACCATGGATAGATCTTGCGTGTGCGTAGGAAAATTTTTGTTTCCCATGCAACGTTCCCCAACAGGTGGCTCCTTTGGAGCCGTACGTCGACGTGGCTCCGGAGGCCAAGGGGGATGAGCCTCGGGAGGCGGCCTCCGAAGGAGGGGCCGTGCCTCCCGAGCTGCCCGCTGCAGGAGGTGACGCAGCGATGGAGGAGGCAGAGGTGCCAACTCCCCCGCCGAGCTCTGCCCCTGCCACGGAGGCTGCAGACGCCGGGGGCGCCTCGGCAAGCCCCCGACGCTCGGCGGTGCGTGAGGCTCCCGCCACAGGCACGATGAGCCCACAGAGGGCGCCGCCGTGGCAATAGGAGGAGGAGACTCCGGCGAGCCCCCCGCTCCTGATGAATGATGCCGGGCCTTCCTAGGCCGTGACAGTGGAGGGCGGCGAGGAGCCGGACCCGGACTGGGCCCTGGCGCTCATGAACAGCCGCACCCTGCTTAAGCGCGGGGTTTTGCGGAACGCCCGGGCAGCTCTGGGCTAGCTCGAGGTGGAATTCGAGGCGGGGGAGATGCGCCTTGCCGAGGAGCGCCTGCGCCTTGCTGAGCGGTGGCGTCAACTCGACGTCGTCGTCAAGCTGGGCCGGCGCTAGGACGAGGCCGCGTGAGAGAAGCACGAGAGGGCCACCTCCGAGGCGAAGGATATCTTTGAGAATGCCGTGCGGAAGGCCGACACAGCCGACAAGCACCGCCAGGAGGCGGAGGCTCGCACGAGGGCGCTCGAGGAGCAGCACGCCGCCTAGGCGTAGTGGCTCCAGGCGCGGGAGGATGCCATCACCTCTCACGAGGGGGAGCTTGCGGGCCGCGAGGAGGATCTCGCAATCCGGGAGAGGGAGTTGGCGCGGACGACCACGGAGCAGGCCGCGGAGCGCGAGTGCCTAGAGACACTGGATCGCCAGGTGGCCGCCGCCCAGTCCTCTTACAACCTGTGCATGGAGAAGGCGAACGCCGCGCTGGAGGTCAAGAAGAAGAAGATCCAGGCGGATGCCGACGTGAGGGTCGAGAGGAGCCGCCAGGCGATCGCCGCAGACCACAGTAAGAAGCTGAAGGCTGAGGAGGACCGCTTCAAGAAGAAGCACGAGGCCCCTCATGGAGGTGCTGATGGAGGCGGAGAGACGACGGGAGACCGCGCTTAAGGCCAAGGCTGCCGCTGAGGAGGAGCTGGCTTCCCTCCAGCAGCAGGTGGGCAGCGTCACGAACGTTGTCGAGCAGGCCAGGCTGGAGGCGGATCGAGCGCGGGGGTGGTAGCATGAGCACGCCAAGATGTTCCACTCCATTTAGCTCAGAGCCCGCGGCGCCTTGACGACCATCTGCCAGGTGAGGCTCGGGGGGCCCCTTGAGACTCACGACGCCAGCTACCTCGACTTCTTCACCAAGCTCGTGGAGCAGCTCGAGGTGGGGGCCAAGCGGGTGACTGGCATCATCAAAGATGAGTGCCGCGACCTCCTCAGCCAGGCGGCGATGCACGTCTTCAGCCATCTCCTCCACACCGACGCCAACTTCGACTTCGATAGGGTCATAGCCCCTGTCCCTGAGGGGCTCCATGACGGCCTCGGGAAGGCAGTGGAGGACCACGTGGACGCCCTGCTCGCGAAGTTCTCCCATGGCAGCAGCGAGAGCTCAAGTGGTGTTGAAGAAGGCAAAGGCGACGACGACGAAGGCGACGACGGCGGTGATGGTGACGACGCATCCTCTTAGGCCTTTTCTCATTTGTTTACCTGTATCAGATCGGTGTAGCCCCGTGGGGGCACGAAAACTTGACTTTTGCATTTAAGTATTTAATGGTTTGTTGTAATGCACGCTTAGTCTCCTTGCGAGGCCTATCTTTCTCGTTTTGTTTGCTATGGTGCTCTACATCATCAGGACCTAGCCCCCGAGCGGGCTACAGCCGTCGCTGGTATGTTAGGACGCATGCGTAGACAAGGCCAGAGGGTGTAGGGCTCTGAGGGATGGTAAGGGCCCTGAGGCGCGGTGCTCAGGAAGCCCCCCTTTGACGTGCAAGCAGCTCGTGCGAAGGAGAAAGCGTCAACGCTCAGTGAGACCGCAAGAGGATAGACTCGAGAGACGACGAGAATAGCTCGCGAGGTGTTTTTAGACTTAGCTTTTTCGTGGAGCATGTCGCTTGCTGTGCCGTGGCTGCGGAGTGCGCCTCGTGAGGCTCTTGCTCCTGAGGCCTCCGTTGGCACTTGGTGAGGATATCTGCCGCAGGCCGCCTCGCGAGGCAGCGCTCGCAAGGCCTCCTGTTGGCTTCGTCAGGAGACGGCTTGACATGGGTTACCTTGCGAGGCAGCGCTCACGAGGCCTTCTTCATGCCTTGTCCCTGTGATGACTGCATACCAACAAGTTTCACAAAAGTGGGAGCAGTGCACGCTTGCTATCTTCCTCGTGGGTGTCATGTGAGGAGACAAGGCACCAAGGACCTTGGTGAGGTGACGTGCATGGGAGCAGGCCCGCGAGCCAGAGCTCGGTCACTTGGGTTTTTCGGCGTTGCTGGGGCTGACCCGAGCACAGGCACACCGTGTCCAGCCCCTGCTCGTGTGATGCACAGGAGAGAGATCGCGAGCATGCACGACTCCTAAAGCAGAGAACTTACCAAACACATATAATATCTTAGGAAATAAAGCTTTACTGCGGCATAATAATAAGGTTCATTACACAACCAAAAAAGATGCGGCTGCTGTGTTGAAAGCACATTTGCTCCCTTGGTGGTTTTGGTAATTTATGTCAACATACATATTGTTGGACTAATGCTTTTATCTAGTGAATTTCAGACAAGTTCAACAATGGCGTGGCATGGACAATAGGACGTGGAACTCCCTCAAAATGCTAAGGACAAGAATTGGCAAAGATCAAGACTCTACATTTTTGGTTTAGTGATCCAAGATCACATTGAGTCCATAGGAAAGCCAATACTATTAAAAGGGGATGAGGTGTTGCTTAATGGTCTTTTTGCTCAAGTGCTTAGTGACAGTATTCCTAAACCCTCAACCACTATCTCTACCCAAATATGTCCTAAACCTAAAGTCCAACTCGGCCCCACCGAAATTCCAATCCGGCCCCACCGAGTTCATCCAAGACTTAGCCACTGACAAACCCTAACAAATCGGATCCACCGAAATGGATCTCGGTCCCACCGAGATGGACTTGCCAACTCTCTGTAATCGTTTGCATTTACTTCGGTCTCACCGAGTTTGCAAATCGGTCTCACCGAGATGGCTTGCCAAGTCTCTGTTGCCTTATTGCTTCTCTTCGGTCCTACCGAGTTGATACAAACGGTGCCACCGAGATGAGGATTGCCCTAAGCCATTGCACTTCGGTCCGTCCGAGTTGTTCGTATCGGTCCCACCGAGATTCCTAAAGTTCATATCTTTTACATAGTTCGGTGCTACCGAGATGATTGTTTCGGTGCCACCGAGTTGGGTCAAAAGTGTGTAACGGTTGGATTTTGTGTGGAGGCTATATATACCCCTCCACCCCATCCTTCTCAGTAAGGAGAGCCATCAGAACGTGCCTACACTTCCACCATACATTTTCTGAGAGAGAACCACCTACTCATGTGTTGAGATCAAGATATTCCATTCCTACCATTTGAACCTTGATCTCTAGCTTTTCCCAAGTTGCTTTCCACTCAAATCCTTCTTCCACCATAGCCAAATCTGTGAGGAGTGATTGAGTGCTGGGAAGACTATCATTTAAAGCACAAGAGCAAGGAGTTCATCAAAAACACACCGTCTATTACCTTTTGGAGAGTGGTGTCTCCTAGATTGGTTAGGTGTCACTTGGGAGCCTCCAATCAGATGTGGAGTTGAACCAAGGAGTTTGTAAGGGCAAGGAGATCGCCTACTTCGTGAAGATCTACCCCGAGTGAGGCTAGTCCTTCGTGGACGTAAGCCATGGTGGAATAGGCAAGGATGCTTCTTCGTAGACCCTTCGTGGGTGGAGCCCTCCGTGGACTCGCGCAGCCGTTACCCTTCATGGGTTGAAGCCTCCATCAACGTGGACGTACGATAGCACCACCTATCGGAACCACGCCAAAAATCCACCGTGTCTTCATTGCGTTTGATCTTCCAGACTCTACCCCTTTACTTTCCGTACTATTGCATGCTTTACTATTTCCGCTGCTTAATCTCTAGGTATGCATGTGTAGAATGTATTGGAGTGATCTTAACTTGTGCCAAAATCTGCCTAAGTTCCAAGAGAAATTAAAAACTGCTAATTTGGCTAGTTAGGGGTCTATTCACCCCCCCCTCCTCTAGACCTATCTCCTTGATCCTACACGTGTCTGGCATGGGTCAGCTTGAGGATGGTGCAGCCACGTGGCGCCCTCAGTTTCACATCCAACAGAGAAGAGACTGCCGTGACGGACACGAGACAGCTTGAGGATGGTGCAGTCAGGTGGCGCCCTCAATTTGATCGATCCGCCAGCGCTGAGCATGGGGCTTCCACTGGGTTGTGGGAGGGAGCTCTTGCGGGCCCATCAGGCTAGCGCAAGGAGAGCTCCGGAGCATGTACAGCTCCATTTTGTTCGTACGCGTGAGGTCACGGGTAGAACTTGCGGAGGTGTTGGATGTTCCATGTGTTGGGCACAGGAACACCCTCCTTCGTCTCTAGCCGAGCGGCGCCAGGCCGGGAGACATGGGCAACCCTGAATGGGCCTTCGCACATGGGTGAGAGCTTGTGGAGTCCTTCTCAGGAGAGGATCTTTCGCACGACGAGGTCGCTAGCTTTGAGAATGCGGGGGCGTATGTTGTGGTTGTGATAACGCCGCAGAGCCTGCTGGTATCGGGCGGCGCATAGAGCGGCTTGGCGACGGGCTTCCTCGAGGAGCAGCAGGTCAGCGTCTCGCGAGCCGTCCTGATGAGCTTCGTTGAAGGCGAGGACTCACGGAGAGCCGTGCTTGAGCTCAGAAGGGAGGACTGCTTTGGCTCCATAGGCGAGGAAGAAAGGAGTCTCGTCAGTAGGCTTGGTTGCTGTTATGCGGATTGACCATAGCACGGACTGGAGCTCGCCAAGCCAGACTTTGCCGCAGGCATCAAGATTTTTCTTGAAGCTTCGTGTCTTGAGGCCCTTGAGGACTTCAGCATTGGCACGTTCGGCCTGGCCGTTGCTTCGCGGGTGCGCCACGGAGGCATAGCAGATCTACGTGCCAAGGCTGGCACAGTATGACTTGAAGCGGCCACTGGTGAACTGCGAGCCATTGTCAGTGATGGTGCGGTTGGGGACGCCGAGGCGGCTCACGAGGCCCTTGATGAACTTGATGGCTGAGGCTACCAGGATGGTGCGGACGGGCTCGACCTCCGCCCACTTGGTGAACTTGTCGATGGCGATGTAGAGGTAGCGGTAGCCACCTCCCACGTGAGGGAATGGGCCCAAGATGTCCAGCCCCCAGACCGTGAAGGGCCACGAGAGTGGGTTCGTCTGGAGGCCCTGCGCCGGCTGGTGGATTTGCTTGGCGTGGAATTGGTAGGCTTCACAGGATTGGACCAGCTCAGTGGCGTCGTGAAGCATGGTGGGCCAATAGAAGCCGCTGCGAAACACCTTGCCGGCGAGGGTGCGCGACGAGGAGTGGTGGCCACAGTCTCCGTCATGGATGTCTGCAAGTAGCTCGCGACCTTGTTCTTCGGAGATGCACCGCAGCGTGATGCCATTGGGGCGTCTGCGATAAAGTTCGCCATCCTGCAAGCAGTAGGCGGTGGCCTGGCGAGCCACGCGCTCTGCCTCTGACTCCTTCTCCGGGAGGGTGCCGCTTTGCAAATAGGCCTTGAACTCCGTAACCCAGCTGTCCGCTTGAGGCTCCAGCACGAGAAGCAAGCGAGCGCCTGAAGATGAGCCACAATCAGGTGCTCCTGTGGGTGGTGCGGGAGGGAGCTCCTCATGAGGTGCCGTGGCACTCGCGGCAGGTGGTGCAGCTGATGGCTTCAGGAGCCTTTCTTCGAAGACGCCGGGGTTCTGTGGCTCGCGGCGAGATGCCCGCTTGGCGATGTCGTCTACCTCTTTGTTGCTGCCGCGAGGGACGTGTTGGAGCTCCAGGCTGAGGAAGCACTTCTTGAGCTTGCGGACTTCCTCCAAGTACGCGGCCATGTGCTCGTCCTTGGGCTTGTAGCTTTGGTTGGAGAAGTTGACGAGGAGCTGAGAGTCGCCCTTGATGATGATGCGCTTGATACCCAGAGTAGAGGCATCCTTGAGCCCAGCGATGAGACCTTCATACTCTGCGATGTTGTTGGAGACCTTGTCGTCATGCTTGAAGCAGAGCTGGATAGTGTAGTGGAGGTTGTCTCCTGTTGGTGAGGTGAGCACGACACTAGCTCCTGCACCCTGTCACGCGAACGCGCCGTCGAAGTGCATGGTCCAGCCGCCAGGTGCCTTGTCTCCAGGTAGGACGGATTTGTCCTCGCGGGGCTCTTTTTGGTGCGGGTCCGTCCATTCTGCCACGATGTCTTCCAAGGCTGCGCCCTTGATCACCCATGTGGTATAGAATTCCAGTTCGAAGGTCTGCAGCTCGATGTTCCACTCGGCGACGCGGCTGATACATCTCCAGCGTATCTATAATTTTTGATTATTCCATGCTATTATAGTATCAATCTTGGATGTTTTTATATGCAATTATATATCATTTTTTTGGGACTAACCTATTAACCTAGTGCCCAGTGCCAGTTGCTGTTTTCTGCTTGTTTTTGGTTTTTCAGGAAATCAGTACCAAACAAAGTCCAAATGCCACAAAACTTTTTGGAGATTTTTTTCTGGACAAAAGAGACCCTGGAGACTTGGAGAGGAGGCCAGAAGGTTCACGAAGCCTCCACAAGGCATCAGGGCGCGGCCCCAGGGGGGGCCCTGATGCCTTGTGGGGCCCTTGTGGCTCCGTTGGACCTAATTCCACTTCTATAAATTCTCAAATATTTGGAAACCAACAGAGAGCCACCCCGAATAACTTTTACGCTGCCGCAAGCCTCTGTTCTTCGGCGATCCCATCTGGAGGCCTTTTCTGGTACTCTACCAGAGGGGGAATCGATCACGGAGGGCTTGTACATCAACCTTGCTGCCCTTCCGATGATGTGTGATTAGTTTACCATAGACCTATGGGTCCATAGCTAGGAGCTAGATGGCGTCTTCTCTCTCTTTGATCTTCAATACCATGTTCTCCTCTATGTTCTTGGAGTTCTATCCGATGTAATCTTCTTTTGCGGTGTGTTTGTTGGGTTCCAATGAATTGTGAGTTTATGATCAGATTATTCATGAGAAATATTTGAGTCTTCTCTGAACTCTTTTATGCATGATTATTATAGCTTTGTATTTCTCTCCGATCTATCAATTTGGTTTGGCCAACTAGATTGGTTTATCTTGCAATGGGAGAGGTGCTTTGTGATGGGTTCAATCTTGTGGTGCTCAATCCCAGTGACAGAAAGGGACATGACGCATATTTGTATTGTTGCCATTAAGGATAAAAAGATGGGGTTTAATCATATTGCTTGAGTTTACTTTGTCTACATCATGTCATCTTGCATAAGGCGTTACTCTGTTTCATACTTAATACCCTAAATGCATGCTGCATAGCGGTCGATGGGTGGAGTAATAGTAGTAGATGTAGGCAGGAGACAGTCTACTTGTCTCGGAAGTGATGCCTATATACATGATCATTGCCATGAATCCGTCATAATTATTTGCTTTTCTATCAATTGCCCAACAGTAATTTGTTTACCCACCGTATGTTCTGCGCTCGAGAGAGAAGCCTCTAGTGAAAACTATGGTCCCCGGGTCTACTTTTATCATATATTTAAAACCAAAAATACCTTGCTGCAATTTATATACTTTCATTTTATTTAGTATTTTATTTTATCTATTTATCACTATCAGAATTAATCCTTGCAAATAACCGCTAAGAGGATTGACAACCCTCTTATTTGCGTTGGGTGCAAGTTTTTGCTTTTGTGTGTGCAGGTGCTGCTAACAGGATTTTGCGTGGTTCTCCTACTGGATTGATAACCTTGGTTCTTAACTGAGGGAAATACTTATCTCTACTATACTGCATCATCCTCTCCTCTTCGGGGAAATACCAACGCAGTCTACAAGTAGCAGGAAGAATTTCTGGCGCCGTTGCCGGGGAGACATCACCAAAATTTATCAAGTACCTTCGCACAAACTATCATCCACTTGCATTTATTTTATTTGCCTTTTTATTTGCATTTGCCTCTCGTTTTCATCTCCCCAACTTTAATTTTTTTTTACAAAAACACAAAAATATTTTCGTTTGCTTGTTTGCTAGTTTGCTTGCTTTGTCGTGATGTCTCAACAAAATACAAAATTGTGTGACTTTTCCAATACTAATAATAATGATTTTATTATTACTCTTATTGCTCCTCCCGCCACTAGTGCCGAGTCATGGGACATTAATGCTGCTTTGCTTAATCTTGTTATGAAAGAATAATTTTCTGGTAGTCCTAATGAAGATGCTGCATCCCATCTAAATACTTTCGTTGAGCTTTGTGATATGCAAAAGAAAAAAGATGTTGATAATGATATTGTCAAATTGAAATTATTTCCGTTCTCACTATGAGATCGTGCTAAAACTTGGTTTTCATCCTTGCCTAGAAATAGTATTGATTCTTGGGATAAGTGTAAGGATGCTTTCATTGCCAAGTATTTTCCTCCCGCTAAGATTATTTCTTTAAGAAATCAACTTATGAATTTTAAGCAACTTGAACATGAGCATGTTGCACAACACATGGTTTAAGTTTATGGATGATCATACAAATTTTTTATGCGGGACTGAACTTTGTTTTTAGAAATTTGCTAGACTCTGCCGCGGGTGGTACTTTTATGGAAATTACATTGGGAGAAGCTACAAAACTTCTTGATAATATTATGACAAATTACTCTCAATGGCACACTGAAAGATCTCCAACTGGTAAGAAGGTTAATTCTATTGAAGAAATTAATACTTTGAGTGATAAGATGGATGCTCTTATGAAATTGGTTGCTAGTAAAAGTGCTCATATTGATCCTAATGATGTGCCATTGTCTAATTTGATTGAGCAAAATAATGATGCTATTGATGTGAATTTTGTCTCTAGAAATAATTTCAACAACAATGCTTATAGGGGTAATTTCAATCCTAGATCGTTTCCTAGAAATTCCTCTAATAATTATGGTAATTCCTCTGGTAATCCTTATAATAATAATAATAGGATACCCTCTGATCTTGAAAGTAATATTAAAGAATTTATTAATTCTCAAAAGAATTTTAATGCTATAATAGAAGAAAAATTGAATAGAGTTGATGAATTGTCTAGGAACATGGACATAATTGCTCATGATGTGGAAAATCTCAAAATTTAAATTTTGCCACCCAAGCATGATATAAATGAGTCTATTAAAGCTATCTATGTCTCCATTAATGAAAGTAAAGAAAGGACCGCTAGGTTGAGAGCCAAGCAAGAATTTCTAGAAAAAGTTATTCCACCCGGTTTCTATCGTAGTAATGATGAAGATATTAAAATAATTGGTGTCTCACCTATTGAATCTCTATTTAGTAATATAAAACTTGATGAAAAAGGGACTGAAGATATTAAAATGATTGGTGTGGCTGTTGCACGGGCTCCAACACACTTTGTGAGAAAAAAAGGTGGGACAGCTTTGGCTATAGGTAACGTGGCAGCATCATACAGTAGCGGTTGTTCCTATAGTAGTACTAGTACTAGTTCGACTTAGCGTACTCCTATAAACCTTGCGCTTGGCTCTTCGCCTCTTCGGGAGGTCCTACAATGATGGCACTACACCGAGTGAACTGCTGCACGTCCACCGCGTGAGCGAGGGCGAGGGAGAGCGCGCTGTAGTAAAAAGCTTCTCCTCGTCCTGCGAGCCACGGTGCGCGTGGGCGAGGGAGAGGGCATAGGCGTAGTAAGCAAGCTTCTCCTCGTCCTACGAGCCAACGCGCGAGCGGGCGAGGGAGAGGGCGTCGTAAGCAAGCTTCTCCTCATTCTGCGAGTTGACGGGACACAGTAGTACTAGTAGTCCATACTGCCTCCTTTCCGGTTAATATGGCTTAATTTGAAACGAGATAAATACACTGGCGGTCACTATATTTGTAACAATACGGTCACTAGACTTCATAATACGCTCATTACGGTCACTATATACTTTTTGCGATGATTATACGGTCACTAGCTCACCGTAGAGCACCATTTTGCACTCCGCTGACTGGCCAAATAGTGTACATGGCACTTTGTTGACTGGTTAAATTGGCACCTGGTTTCTGGGTCCCACCTGTCAGTTGGCAGAGCAAAGAAATAAGTTAAACAAAACATTACGCAGGCACGACAGGCGTCCAACCCTTGCGCGCGAACCACCCTGGCTGTGCATGTGTGTGCATGCACGTGTAGGTTGAGCACTTGAGAGTGAGCGTGTGTGTTGTGTGCCACATGCATGGCTGCATGAGTGTTGCGTGCATGCATGTGTACGTGTGAGTGTTGCATGCATGCATGTGGGTTCTAGTCCCTCCCATTCACATGTTCATATTTCAAGCATCATTAAAACGTTGCATGCAAGAATTACTTCAATGCATGTCAAAGTCCTGGTCATTTGTTGTTCACGCATGCACGCATGCATTGTAATTAATACGTCCGTAAACACAATTTTCTTGAGGAAAACGAGCCCATTAATTGAGTACTTTTGCAAAGTACTACAATAGTACTACAAAAAAATCTTCTGGCACTCATCATCTACTACTACCTTGGTTGATGAATCCTTTTTATTGAGCTGTATATAAACCGGAAGGAGGGAGTAAGTACAACTACGTAATTGGCGCCAAGAGCCTTGGCCAATGGTTCTTGTTGTTGGACAGGATGAGAGTAGAGGCATAGATAGGAAGTCTTGGCGATCCATTATTCCCCATCACTCAGAGAATACTATTTAACTAGTCTTCACAGTGAAGTGACAATACAAGCTGCAGCAGATGGGA
The DNA here is from genome assembly GCA_039707655.1 of Elymus sibiricus. Classification (NCBI taxonomy): domain Eukaryota; kingdom Viridiplantae; phylum Streptophyta; class Magnoliopsida; order Poales; family Poaceae; genus Elymus; species Elymus sibiricus. Next base: position 165,387,448 of record CM077664.1, read on the forward strand.
CACTTGATTAATAAGCTGAGCCAGCGTGCTATTGTTACTAAATCAGCCTTACCCTATAGTGCCATCATGTCTGCCAGTGGAGCACGTGTAACACCCCGATTTTTGGCCCTTTCTTTTTCTTTTGGATTTCTTGGAATTTTTATTTGGAGTTCCTTTTTCCATGGCTATGTGGTCTTGAAACCTGGGGAGATCATCTCTTCTTCCTCTCCCAAGTGGCTTGTCACTCTCAACTCCATCTCAAGACCATGTCATTTCCATCTTAGCCCAACCCCAATATTTATTTATTGGGAATATTCTTTTTTCTATTAAAGAAATAACCCTGTTTGTTCTAGGTTGTGAAGCAACCTATATTTTTGTCTTTCCAAAAATTCCCACAAAATTCTCATAAATTCTTTGGACTATATCTTCCACAAATATGTCAAGACCCATTCTTGCCTAGTTCAAAAATAATTCAGGAATATTCATTTCCCATTCTGTCCAGAATAGCACTTTGTGAAGGAATTGCTATTTATATTTTCTTCATTTCCCTCAAAAATTTTGGGCACTCTTTCCTATCCAAATAATTTCTACATGCCAAAATTCAGCTTCATTTGCCTAGTAAATCTTCCGCAGCAAATTCCCAAAGTTTCTGTCCAGAGAGAAGCTTTGTGAAGGAAGTACTAGATAGGCTAATCCAAATGAGTTGAAATTTTGGTAGATCATTCATATGATTAAATAATTACTCTCCACCGAATTTCATCTCCATCCAACAATCTATGTGAGCACACCATCCAATCTTTGTTTTTGGTCATAATTTCAATTGGTCATAATTACTAGATAGGCTGGAATACGGGGTGTTCCGGTCTCTCTGAGCCGGGGTGCCACAGCGATTGGTATCAGAGCAGGTCTGGCTGTAGGACGCCCTAGTCTGCGCGAACGTTAGAAACCGGTAGTGTAGAGTCTAGTCGGTTTGCTGCACTTGGTTGTTGCATTTGTTTGCCGCATAGCATGCATATAGACTTATTATCTGGTCACTAACGATCTTATCTTGTGAGTGTAGGTGGCATCGGTTTCGATCCACTACCTGCACCCTCCAGCTTTGCATACTTGCCCTTTGGTGTTTGGTGTCATCTCTGTCCCAGCGGAGTGATGCCAAGGTACCTTGTGGTGTCGATCACTTGCAGGATTGATGCATAGGTATCGCACCAATTTATTTTCTCCAGCCAGACCTATCGTTTCGGTGGTAGACATGTTTCTATCCCGAATCTTGCCTTCCAACTAGTCGCTTTGGCAACCCTTACTGGTCTTTGTTATTAGAAAAGGGCAATGCCAGCAGACCCTTCTTTCCACTGCTCTCCTACCCTATCATCCATTCCCTAGATGAGTACGGTTCCCTTCCGTACACTTGATGATGATGTGGCCATGACATCCATGTCTCGCTACATGATCACCGAGTCCATCCTCATCCCTAAGCCGGTCCAGATGCAACCGATGCTGAGCCAGCGCTTGGTGTAGTTTCGTTTACACCAACCCCTCCACACGCTGATCCATTCTCGTGCACACCGTCATAGCATGTTAGACCGTAGTACCGGAGTTTCCTCGAGAATTGTGTGCTTAAGTAGGCATGCATAGTGAGGTGAATAGCTATGAAAGGTGATGTGGCTTGTATGCAATCTTGATGCCTTGTGTGCTTTTGTTTAAGTCGTTTCTTTTGCTTCTTTCTTTGGGCATTCGATGTTACCTTATTTCCCCTTATGAAAGTTGCTCCTCAACCGACACCGGACTCGAAGAATCAGTGAGGATTTCAAATATTTTGAAGCGCAGCCAAACAGTATGGAATCATCAGTGGACTGTATTATATTGAGAATATCTGGTTTGAATACAAGTGACATCCTGGAGTGATTATCAACATCAAGTTTACATCAGTGGTGCAACCTTTACAACAGTAATAATTAAACCAGCTCGAAGACGAGTTGTGTGCAAGACCACATTATATTCTCAGTCAAAGGTATGGTCTATATACAAGGTTTGGTTCCGCTTTGAGCAAAATTTGAAGCGTGCTATCCCTCGGAAGCAAGTCAGAATGTGCCATGTATCCAATACACAGCAAGAAGGATTGTCCGACAAATCCTTTTTCATCCAAGTAATCAACAACAGCAATATCAAGGGTATATATATGTATGGCATTCAGTTCGCATATCCCAGAGAGAAGCTTCTGATGTAAGCAACCCAGTCTTTCTCCGCCAGTTACCAGAGAAGCTTATGACACAAGGTTCCTCAGTCTTCTTCAGTACGACATGTGGATGACTTACAGAGGAAGATACTCAGTCTTCTTCGGTAAGTCACCACAGAAAGCTTCTGGCAAAAGTCACCAAATCTTCCTCAGTAAGCAATCAGAGGAAAATCTTCTGAAGTACGATACCCAGTCTTCTTCAGCAAGCTATCCCAGCAAAAGCTTCGAGCATAAGCTATTCAGTCTTCCTCAGCACGCTACTCTTGATAGCTTCCAACGCAAGCTATACAGTCTTCATCAGTAAGGCACTACCAATAGTCATCGTCATTGGTACAAGTAATTATACAGTGAGTTAGCGGTGCATCTCAAGAATCAGATCTGCAACAGGTTGTTTAGAAACACGAGCTAGTCAGGACACAAGTGACTACCCGGGAATTAAATGTTCAGCTACACCAACTCTCATATTTATTGTGAGCATGCTGCCAAGGTCATGCAAGTCACTCGTACGATGATGCAAGCATGGTGAGAATCCGGCAACCACATGAATTATGTAAGAGGAAGAAAGCCAGTATACACTTCAGTGTGTTGCAAGGACTGACAAGCTATGAAGTAAGACAATTTGGAACAACAATCCGGACAGTGGATATCAAGGCCAGCTTCCTCCCACCCGACAAAGTGATATCATTAACATCTGTCCCTGTCATGAATGATTGACCACAGTAGTGAGCTCTATACAAGTAACTGTGAACCTGGTGTATGATCCTGATGATCCCTTCCTTACCTTTTCCTGGTAACGGCACCACACCTATGTTCTGAGCTGTTTTCGGCCGTTCAGGGTGGATGCCGACTTTATATTTCTCTTTTCAACAATTGACCCATGTTCTGAGCTGCTTTTCGGCCGTCTTGGGCAGCTGTTGAGTTTCTTTTTGTAGCAGCGACCCTATGCTCTGAGCAGTTCTTCGGTCGTCTTAGGGAACTGCTACATTCTTCTTATCAACACTGCCTCATGCTCTGAGCTGCTTTTCAGCCGTCGTGAGCCATGGTTGAGTTATTTCAGTAATGTCCCAAATCTGAATTGTAAAGACTGTTCTGGTGGCTACTGATTTATTTGCCGATTTCATGCAAAGGTTCGGATGATCCCTACAGTTAAAGCTCGAGAGATGATAGACTTGCCATGTAAACATGGTTGCACTCTCATGGGAAAAGGATAAGGTATGCCTGCCGGAATATCGCACCTGACAGTACCTATGGTCACATGAAGGATTAAGGGTATATAAGGCCAAGTTATTTTGGCAACAGTTTCAGAAAAAGAGAACAATAATGAAGGAGCAAGATTGGCAATACCGATATGATAATTGTTGCATGAACAACATGGTACGGATACCCAAGATAGTTTGATTCCATATTGATCACCATGAACACACACCCAAGGGGTCTACTCTATTGTAAGGACCTCATATCAAGGTGACAATTGAATCGTCGGTATGGATCTGAGACAAAGAAGTCAGCAAGATTTAGAATTACCTACAAGCAGTCAGATCCCGCCAAGAGAACGATTATGATTCTCAGCATTGTTTTGAACCCGGAGGACATGCATCTACTCGAGTAACCCGATGCAAGGAATAAATGTTTTGTGCCCACCGAGGAAATTTGCTCATAACTCCATTGAATACTATTGGTGCTGGATAGAAGAGTGTCACGTCAATTGAAAATCACTCTCGGACTTATGAAAATATGACATATTCCATTCAGGATAATATATCAGATAAGCCAGCAGACATAAAAGAATTAAAGTCAGAGCAAGGATGAACATATGAAGGAAGATCTGTCGTAATATGGGATATGGTGAAGCAAGCCATCCCAGAGCAAGGTGATCAGTTCATATGAAATTCAGAGGGAACATCAAGGAAAAGGATACCCGAGTTGGAAACGGTTTCCTTAATTCAGAATATTCATACTCGTTACCTGAGCAACCAAATCTTGAGGATGAGATTTATCGTAAGGGGGGTAGGTTTGTAACACCCCGATTTTTGGCCCTTTCTTTTTCTTTTGGATTTCTTCAAATTTTTATTTGGAGTTCCTTTTTCCGTGGCTATGTGGTCTTGAAACCTGGGGAGATCATCTCTTCTTCCTCTCTCAAGTGGCTTGTCACTCTCAACTCCATCTCAAGACCATGTCATTTCCATCTTAGCTCAACCCCAATATTTATTTATTGGGAATATTCCTTTTTCTATTAAAGGAATAACCCTGTTTGCTCTAGGTTGTGAAGCAACCTATATTTCTATCTTTCCAAAAATTCCCACAAAATTCTCATAAATTCTTTGGACCATATCTTCCACAAATATTTCAAGACCCATTCTTGCCTAGTTCAAAAATAATTCAGGAATATTCATTTCCCATTTTGCCCAAAATGGCACTTTGTGAAGGAAGTGATATTTGTCTTTTCTTGATTGCCCTCAAAAAATTTGGACACTCTTTCCAATCCAAATAATTGCCACATGCCAAAATTCAGCTTCATTTGCCTAGTAAATATTCCTCAGCAAATTCCCAAAGTTTCTGTCCAGAGAGAAGCTTTGTGAAGGAAGTACTAGATAGGCTAATCCAAATGAGTTGAAATTTTGGTAGATCATTCATATGATGAAATAATTACTCTCCACCAAATTTCATCTCCATCCAACAATCTATGTGAGCACAACATCCAATCTTTTTTTCTGGTCATAATTTCAGTTGGTGAAGCAACTATATTTTATATTTCTTCAAAAATTCTGAAATTAATCCAGGACCTTAATATCCATATATCCATTGGGCATGCCAAAATTCACATCATTTTTCCAAGCCATTTTCTCCACAAAATTCTCCCAAGTTTTTGTCCAGTAGAAAGCATTGTGAAGCAAGTACCATTTTGGTGTATCCAAATGGTATGAAATTTTTGCAGTGCCTTCATATGCCCAAATAATCCTACCCCAAATTTTAGCTCAATCCAAGCATCCATGTGAGTGCTACTTCATGATGTAGTTTCTGGACCAGTTTTTGCAGTTGTAAAGCAACTATGTTAAATACTGGTCCAAATCTCTTCAAAATTCACAGGATCATAGTCCTTCCTACCCTAAATCTCTGTGATATCCTGGTTAGCCCTTAACCCATCCCATTTGAGTACAGTTTGATGCCTAAGTTTGCAACAACAAACTGTAGTTGATCATTCCCATCAGCACACAGTTGTTTTCTTCGATCCATCACCTCAGGGAGGTCCCACTTTGGAAGGACTACACGCTAGACACAGTTTGGGCGGCCCTAAAGTCCCGCGTGCGCCAGTGCACGCGGTGACCACGCGTCCTGGCGTGCCAAAAGCGCACTCTGGACTTTGGGACCCTCTGCCACCACCTAAACGTCGCCCTCGCGACACCACACCATGTCCACGGCGATGCTTGATCTCTCCTGCGTCCACGCGTCCCCTCTGCCCCCCTCTCCTCCTCTTCCCTCTCTGGCGAGCCACGCCGCACCGCCTGCCCGTGGCCGTCGTCGCCTTGCCCTTGTCCTCTTCCTCCCCGTAGCATCTCTGCACCGCGTGAACCCCCTGGCCTCTCTCCCCCTCCGCGCGTGCGCACGCGTACGCGGACGCGTCAGAGCGACGCCCACCTGCCCTTGGCAGCACCCGAGCACGGGCATCTCGCCGCGGCTATATATAGGCCACCCCGAGCCTATCCGAGCACACCAGCAGCCTCTCCGATCTCCTGGAGCCTTGCCCCTCCTCTGAACCGAGCTCGGGGAGCTCTCCTGCCCCTCCCATGCCCAAGCCACCGCCGCCGGACTCAGCTCGAATTCGAGCGAGCCCGAGCCCCTCTCCCCATCCTTTCCCCACCAATGGAACCACCAGAGCATGGAGAAACTCTCCCGTCCTTCCCCTTCTCCTCTGGTGGCCTGTGGGTGCGTGCCCAACTCCGGCCGAATCCACCTTCCGCCGTGGCTGAGGCCCTCCTCGTTCCCGAGCTCCTCGGCGGTCACGCCACCCCGAGACGGGTCTGCCTCGGTCCCCTGAGCACGTCGGTAGCTCGGGCGCCGCGAGAGGTGCCCGGAGTCACCGGCTATTGCCGTCGAACGCCGCCTCTGCCTCGTCCAGGCGCGGACGCGGGAGTTGGGAGACGAACCTGCAAGTGGGCCCCGCCCGTAAGTGACCCAGTGGTCGGGCCCGCCACTTAAGTGAAGGCGCCTTTCCATCTAATACGTTTTCCCGATCCGAAAGCGTAATATGTTTCTACTTCGGCCTAGATTACATTTTCTTTGTTGGAAAACGTATTTACAGAAGTACACTTTCTCTTTTTCAGCTGCCGGCCGAAACCCTTATTTTGTGTCCGTTAGCAGCAGAAATGAATATTTTTATTTAATTTTCTGCCTAACGAACGAATGGCCGTATCTCGACAACCGCGACTCCGATTCAGGTGATTCCAAAGCCCACGATCTCAGTTCGTCAAGCCCGTTCCGATGGCATCATTTTCCTGAGGTTGTCACACTATGAAAATGACCATTTTGCCCTTGCCCTTAAAATAGCTCCGTCGGGAGGGAAACGTTTCCGGCAAATTTTTCCGCGAGTGCCTCGCACCTCTCCCCGGTGAATCCATCAACCCCAGGCAAGCCACAACAGCCACTTGCATGATGGCATTGCAGTAGCCATGGTTTCCACTCGAATATTTAATAATTGTTTTCTCATTTAATTATTTTGTGAATGCTTCGAATATGCTTGTGAATCCATGTCCATGCTTATGCCATGTTCATTTTCATCTAGTGAGTGAAATGATTAAGCGCTAATGTTATTATTATCATGTTTTATTCTTGTAATCATTTCCGGTGCTAGTGATAATGATATGCTCATATGAATAGTTAGGGTTTGAGATGAAAATACTTGTGATGTTCATGATCATTGTTATGCTATGCTCATTTGCATCCCGTAGACGAAATGATTTATCATTGTTGATATTATAATGTTAAATGGTTATGTTGCCCATACATGGTTACACTGATATCATGCTCATATGCATTGTTATTTCATTATGACTCAGCTCATCACCATTCAAGTTGAACCTGACATTCATCGAACTTGAACAAATCTGTTGGGTGAGTCATGGTGCCGCCGAATCGAGCACACCAGTGCAACCACACTTGACTAGATGGGGAGGCCCTAATTCGGTCTATTGTCATGCCTCTTGCCGGTGCCTCCAACTAGGGAAGGTTATGTGTGCGCGCTACCCTGATCGGGTAGGCAGCCATAAGCCTTGTGTGCCCGAGTTGCTTGCGTGCGGTTGTCCCCGTTTGGGATGAGTTTGTTTTGTTTGGCCACGACGGTGGCGGCCACAAAGGTGGCGGATGTCACGAGTTGACATTGGGGCAACCCAGGACATAGCCCAAAGCGGAGTTTGTCGGAGTGGCCGGGAGAGTGTCATGCAATAGATTGGTTTTGTCGGAATATCGTTGGTCCACCCGAATGGGAGCACGAGGCCATGAGTTCCATAGTGTGGGTACAGTGTACTAACCTCTACAGAGAGTATAATCTATCGATAGCCGCGTCCTCGATCATGGACACAGTTCGTAGTAGGTCACACTATGGGTCAACAGAAATAATAACCTGGATAATAACAACCCCAGTTCGATGAGAAAAGAAGTTGGTTGATCTTAACGTGGTCATGCGATGATCACAGGTAGAGATCAAGCTCCTTGTGGTCGTGTGATGATCACGATGGTATAGTTGATACCATGCTTGGTTGATCCTGAGGTGATCGTGTGATGTTCATGACGGTAAGCTTGAGGCATATGGTGGTTACGAGATAACCTCCGAGCAGAGTAAGTTGGTCCATGAGACCTTAAATGTCGACCCCCTGGCATGCTAGTGCTAGTATCATCATGTTCATATCATGAATTTTATGTACATGCCATGCTCATGTTGTTCTAGCAGTATCATGCTCATCATTAATTAACCTGTAATTGCCATGCTGTTGTTTGTCTTGATTGCTTTGGTTGCTGTGAGCTTGCGAGTACATTCAAAGTACTCACCTGGCGTGTCATGCCAGATTGTAGGTGATGCCGTGATTGCTTGTTTGACGAGGATCCCGAGGTTGCGCTTTAGAATGCGTCCCAGCCAGAGTCCCTGCGGAGTGGAGTTCATCACCGTCGCCGTTGTTCCGCTGCTAGAATTTATTCCGCTTCGAGATGTTCCGCTGCTAGCATAGAACTACCTTAGCAGGCGCATTGTCGCCATGCCGATGTAATCCTTTGTAATATCGGACCCTTGTACCCCGATTATTTGTAATGAAGAGCTGATTTGGTCTATGCCAAGCAGTGTCGTATTCCAGAAGACTTGATCTCTGGGCTGGAATACGGGGCGTTCCGGTCTCTCTGAGACGGGGTGCCACAGCACGCTTCCGCAATTACGCGTACGCACCTCTCTCTTCCGTTGACTGACATATGGGCCTGCTTGAGGTAGACCAACATGCCATCCGCTTAACTATTTACACTCCGAAGGACGGTGTATACTAGTAGTACTAGTTGAATTGAGATTTAATGCACCTTCTTCCCCGTCTGTCCCTCCTCTTCCTCCTCTGTTCCCCATGGACGTCCCTTCCCCATCTTCGTGTGGACACCATCTTCCAGCACTCACTGCTCGCCCGCCCGCGCCATCTTCCTTGGTCGCTCGCGCGCACCATCTCCCCCCGCTCACTGCTTACCCACACACGCCATCTTCTTCACTCACCCGCCCGCATCCACTTTCCCGCTCGCTTGCACGCACCGAAAACCCCAATCACTCAGCGCCCTAAAAAACCCAATGGCACAACCGACTGACACGCAGAGCCGCGATTGGAATTCCCTCCCCGATGTTCTCTTGGAGCAGATCTGTAATCATATGGACCTGCTCAGCACCGTGCGTCTGGCCGCATGCTCGGTGTCTATGCACCGTCTACTCATCGACAGCCGGCCGGCCCTTTTCAAGACACCCTGCTTGCTGATGCCCGATCCTTCCAAGTGGCCCAGACACTGACGTGACGATCCTACGGAGGTTGTCGTCGTGCCCCTCAACATGCTACCACTCCCCGCCCACCTGCCCTTCATGCACCGCCACTACTGGGCGGGAATGAATGCCAACTGGATCATCCTCATCCACCAATCGGGTAGTCTCTGGCGTCTCATGGATATCTACACCTAGTGAGAGATCACCCCTCCATTGTTGGATACTACCGACATCGAGCCTCGCGGCCCACCGGACACTCCTGCCTACTACGCACAAGAGGCGTCGGGCACTTGGTTGGACCTCCGTTTACTGAAGGTTGTAATCTGCAAATTACCCAGATCATCAGAAGACTTCATGGATTACAAGCTCATTGCCTTGTTCGACGGGGGATTAGCCTATCTGGAATCCGGTCGCCATACATGGTTATGGCTCATCATCAATCCTGTTTACCCTCCATTTCTGTCTGATGCTATAGTGCATGATGGCATCGTTTACGCGGTGGACGGACATATTGGCTGCATATACTGGTGGAATCTATCGTCATGTAATTATTCTATCTCATCTCATCTTTACCATATGAATACGACTGCCTGTTGATTGTTAGAAATTTAGATAGAATAGATAGTTTGACTATAACCACATCATTCCTATATGTTCCTCTCATTTCCTAGATTTTAAGACCACACATGTTATTGGTAGAGTTGATATAAGAACAATTAGCATCTAATGATTGTTAGAATACATATTATAAGTATAACCACATGATTGCAATATGTTACTCTCATTTCCAAGATTTTTATAACCACTCATGTTATTGTTAGAGTTGATACGAGAACTGTTGGCATCTAACTGTTATGGTAGAATATGAGTAGGCCCTGGCATAGCTGTTTTCCTCTCATTTTTACATGATCATTGAAGCATGACATATTGCTAGAATATGAAAGCCATTGGCATTTTTTAAAAATTAGGGTATGATTATGACCACGGCATTGTAATTCTCTGGCTATGATCTGTGTCACTGTTATAATAATCTTAATTCCACACATACTCTGAAGATGATTGTATATTTTTGTCCTTTTTGTCTCCAATTTGATTTGTTGCAGCAGACACAAATGCGCTGGCCTTTATAATTCCAGTACCTGGAAATATAAATGTCAATGGGTGGTGGTTTATCGCTCGTTTAGCTGACGGTGGGCATTTGATGCTCATTCGCACGTACCGAAGTGACCAAACCATTTTATCAAACAACATGTAGTACAATGCGTGGGGCGTTTGCGACTGTGATGGCTATGGCTGCTTCGTGTTCGAGAAAGATCCCAGCTCCATTGTGTTGGTGTATAAAACATGGGTATTTTATACCCTGACATATGCACAGACAGTGGTAGCATTCCCGATGGCCAGGGCTTGCCGGGAGATTACCAACATCAAGATTCAAGGCTTGGTTGCAAAACCATGGAGAAGATATCAAGATGCACCATCGAGGAGTACTCAGCTAGTACCGAAGATGGAGGCAGCACTTGCCGGCAAGGCATGCGCCGGCAAGCTGAAGGCCCGGCAAGCTCTGTGCCTGCAAGCCCTTACTATCCCTTCCTCGCTCCACCTCATCGGGCAGCTAGTCGCTAATCGGTGAGGTGTCGAGTGGGCAGGCGGTTTGGTGAGACTTGTCGGGGCACGTGTCAGCGCGCTGGAAGGAGGATTAGCTTTAATGACACCCGTCCTGGAGGCGTGTCCAAATTATAGGAGGTAGCTGGGCGAGCGGTGCAAGAACCTTGCTGGGGCTCCTCCTTCGCATGACACCTAACAGCGCATTTATTGCGTTTGTCCTAGTCCGACTGAGTTAGGTATGATAGCACTGTTGGCTATCTAATCAACATGTAAAGACTGTTTTGCCATTATGGTTACCCCTTGATCTATAAAAGGAGGGCCAGGGCAACCTTTACAAGGATCGACTCTTTGCTCATTCTGCATGCGTAGCTGCACTTCCTGCACTCTTGCCAGCAAGTAGCGCTCCTTGTACTTGAGCTCAAACACATCCAATACAACAAAGCAGGAGTAGGGTTTTACACCTCACTGTGGCCCGAACCTGGGTAAAACGCTTGTGTTGACTGTTGAATCTGCTCTTTCTGCTTGAGAATCCCAAAGTCGAACCGCAAAGGGGCCTTAACGGTCCCATAGATCGTCATACGCACGACATCTTTGGCATGCCAGGTAGGGGGTTTCGCTTGCATGAACCTGATTCAGCAGTCTACGCGTCAGCTTCATCATCATCGTCTTCGATAGTGCCCAAGAAGAAGGGCGCAACCGCAGCAGCTCCATCGACCTCCAAGCGGCACGGATGATCCAGCCGGCGCAGGTGGCGCGGGCGGTGTGGAAGGTGCGACCGGTGCAGGCGGGGCAGGCGGCGTAGCCAGCACGGGTGGAGCAGGCAGAGCACACAATGCGGGGACTCAGCTTCCTCGCCGTTCCAGTGATCAAAGCCATAACGGTGTAGGTGGCACGAATGGCCAACTTCCACCTCCTCAGCGCCTTGGTGAGCGTAGCCACTGGAGCAACACCATTCGGACCGGCGCAAGCCAAGATCCAGCCGCTGCAGCTTCTAAGGATGCCACGTCGGGATGCACACCATGACCATCGCAAGATGGGCACGACGCGACTCCGAATAGCGCTGGTGGTTCTGGACGACGACCACACGGCAAAACGCCTATAGATCTTCAGGCACCACCACCACCACGCCAGCCCGCTGCTGGGCATGAGCCGCGACAGCAAGTTCGTGATGGCGCTCCTACTGGTTCTGCCAGGAGTTGAGTGACGTCCCGTTCTTCACTCCCGGCCATGCCAGCCACGGCAGCGGAGGCCATGGCACGGGCGCAGATGCTGTTGAATTTCCCTCCAGCTGCTGACAAGATGGATGAGTGGAGAGCCACCATCCAGAGCCTCATTGGATTTGCTGAAGCCAGCAATTCGCGGCAGGCGGGACCTTCACGGCATCCGGTGACAACACCAACTGATGGTCATGGCAGAGATGCTGCACCAACAGTACAGTCACCTCCACAGCAACAACTTCAGTGACAGCAGCAGACTTGCCGATCCGTCGGGCCCGACGGGATGTCAATGGCTTCTTCGGATCCGCGGATGCGGCAAGACCAGCGTCAAGTGCTGCATGATAGGCGGGTGGAAGATGCTCGCACTACCATTGAACGACGCCAGGAGGCGCGCCATGATTCCAATGTGCGCAACGGTCCAGTCATTGATGAGCCTGCACCCGGGGTTGGCGGGTATCTACCTTATGAGGTTGGATGCCCGGCCTTCACTCGTGAGCTGCGGCAAGTCCGTTGGCCGTCAACCCGGGCCTTCAGGACAAAGTTGCCGGAGAAGTATGACGGCAAGCTCAACCAGGCAAAGTTCTTGGGCATCTACACAATCGCCGTGCAAGCTGCCGGAGGACGAGATGAGAAAGTTCTCGCCAACTATTTTCCATTGGTGCTCAAACCCAATGTGAGATCTTGGCTGATGAACCTGCCGGAAGGCTCCATTTCTTCATGGTCTGATTTGTGCAATGAGTTCGTTGGTACTTTCACCGGAGCCCACAAGCTTCCCGGTCAGCCCAGTGATTTGCACATAATCCCACAAAGAGATGGCGAGTCTTTGCGGAAGTATATCCAGAGATTCAGTCGCATGCATCATAACATTCCTAATGTGCACCCCGCTGCCGTGATTTCTGCCTTCCATACGAATGTGAGCAATCGTAGGATGCAGGAGAGGATGAACATTCGGCTGCCGAAGACCGTCAATGAGCTTTATGCGTTGGCGGACAAATGTGCGCACGCTGAAGAAGGAAGGAGGCTTCCCGGGGAGGATGTTGGTGCCGAAGTCGATTATGAAGACGACGACGCCACCACCCCGAAGAAAAAGGGCCGAAAGCGCAAGGGCAAGATAGTTATGGCCGTCGAGGGCTCCAGCAACGCTACCGCCGCCAAGAAGGCTAAAACAGAGAGTTCCGGCAAGGAAGCTGCTGTATGCGCTGATTGTCAGGAGGCTGCGGCGAGTGAGAAAGCCGACAAGACCGACGGGCCATATTGCAAGATTCACCGCACAAAGGGTCATGATCTCCAGGAGTGCCAGTAGGTTGAACAACTTGCCGGGAAGCAGAAGGCTGAATATGAAAAGCGTGACAAGGAGAAAAGCCAAGACAGTGCTGAGGGATCCGGCAAGAAGGGTTGTGGGGGCCGAGGAGGCCGCCGCAGCAAGGCCAAGCAGTAGAAGGAGAAGCCTGCTCGAGGCTGTGATAAGAAGGAGGATGATGACGAGGACGAAGATGAGTCCAGCGAATAGGAATTCCAGAAAGCAACTGAAGCCATGTGCATTGACGGAGGCGCATCTTTGTAGTCCTCTCACCGCCAACTCAAGCAGTGGGCTCGTGAGGTTAATGCGGCAGAACCGGCAGTAGGTGCTCAGAAACCACTCAAGTGGTGCCACACGCCCCTAATTTTCAATGCAGAGGATCACCCTGATCACACAACTGCGGTCGGGTGTTTGCCGTTGTTGGTTTCACCAATGATCCGCAACCTCCAAGTCACGAAAATGCTGGTTGACGATGGGGCTGGCCTGAATTTGATTTCACCAGATGTCATCAAGAGGCTACAAATCCCTGATGAAGATCTCAAGCAAACGGGTTCGTTTCAAGGGGTCAATCCGGGAAGGAGTCAGCCTAAGGTGAAAATCACTCTGCCGGTGAAGTTTGGCGGGGAATTGAATTATAGAATAGAGAAGATTGTCTTTGATGTGGTTAAGATTCCCTTGCCGTATAATGGAATTCTGGGTCGCCCTTCCTTGGTAAAATTTATGGCGGTATCGCACTATGCCTACAACACGCTCAAGATGCCAGGACCGATGGGTGTCATCACTATCAACTCCAACAAGAAAGATGCAGTCATCTGCGTCGACAAGCTTTACAGAGAAGCGGTTGCAGCATCTGCCGTCAAAGCATCTGCTCCCGCTGACAAAAAGAAGAGCAAGAAGACCAGCAAGACCTCCGACAAGGTTTTCGGGAAGCGCACCTCTTCGGAGTGCTACGCACCCGTTGATGATGCACCGGAGAGTTCTACCGGTAAAAGCAAGAAGTCCAGGGCTACTCCACCAAAAACCAAGAAGGTGTCGGCGAAGGAGGACAGCACGGGCGGTACGTTCACCGTGTGTACCACCCTTGACATCAAATAGGAAAGCGCGCTCGTTGCCTTCCTGCGGGCGAATGTCGATGTGTTTGCATGGCAACAATCTGACATGCCCGGTGTTCCCAGGGAGGTAATTGAGCACCACCTTGCCATCTATCCTCACGCTCGGCCCATCAAGCAGAAGGTCAGGAAGCAAGCTCTGGAGCGGCAGCAGTTCATTGCCGAAGAAATTAAAAAGTTAGAAGCGGCAGGTTTGGTTAGAGGAGTACTTCATCCAACATGGTTGGCTAATCCAGTTGTTGTGCGCAAAGCAAATGGTAAATGGATCCTTTCCCTTTGCCACGCATTGACCAGATTGTTGACTCTACTGCCGACTATGATTTGCTCTCCTTTCTTGATGCCTACTCTGGTTACCATCAGATTTTCATGGCCAAGGAGGATGAGGAGAAAACCGCATTCATTACTCCATGTGGCACATACTGCTTCGTGCGTATGCCTTTCGGATTAAAGAGTGCTGGTTCAACATTTGTGAGAGCAGTCCAAATTGGTTTTGAGCCCCAGCTGCACAGGAATGTGGAAGCATACATGGATGATATAGTGGTCAAAAGTAAGGACAAATCAACCCTCATTCAAGACTTAGAAGAAACATTTGCAAACTTGCGCAAGATTAACTTGAAGCTCAATCCCGAGAAGTGTGTCTTTGGCATTCCATCTGGCAAGCTTCTTGGGTTCTTTGTATCTCAACGAGGAATTGAAGCCAATCCCGACAAGATCAAAGCCATTGAGCAAATTGAAGCACCAAAGCACGTCAAGGATGTGCAGCGTCTTGCCGGCTACGTAGCAGCTTTCAGCAGGTTCATCTCCAAATCTGCTGAGCGTGTCTTGCTGTTTTTCAAGATTTTGAAAAAGGCAGGTCCAATGAAATGGACTCCGGAAGCAGAGGCCGCGCTGCAAGATTTGAAGAGGTACCTCTCCTCTCCGCCAACACTAGTTGCGCCAAAACCACAAGAGTCATTGCTGCTGTACCTAGCGGCAACAAATCAAGTGGTCAGTGCTGCATTAGTAGCAGAGAGAAGCTGACGACGAAGAGATAGCAGTTGCAAGCCCGTCAAGTGACAAACCGGAATCTTCTCCGGCAGAGTCTGGTGCCGACAAGCCAGAAATAGCGCAAGCAAATGATGCAAGTCAACAAGTGGTGCCGAAGAAGAAAATGGTGCAGCGCCCGGTTTACTTTGTTAGTTCCCTTTTGCAAGGTGCTAGATCAAGGTACTCTGGCGTGCAAAAGTTGCTTTTCGGCCTTCTCATGGCCTCGAGAAAGCTGCGCCATAACTTCATGAGATCACCATCATCACTCGCTTTCCATTGCAGCGTATCTTAAGAAATCCAGATGCCACCGGTAGGATAGTGGAGTGGGCGTTGGAATTGTCAAGCTTTGCACTCAAGTTTGAAAGTACTTCAACCATTCAGAGCAGAGCCTTGGCGGAGTTCATTGCAGAATGGACACTAATGCAAGACGAAGAAATTCAAGATTCTTCTCTCCCCGGCAAAGAAACAACTAAAGAATGGATCATGTATTTTGACGGTGCCTTTCCACTGCAAGGGGCCGGTGCCAGAGTGCTGCTTGTTGCACCCACTGGAGAGCACTTCAAATATGTGGTACAGATGCACTTTCCCAGGGAGAAAGCTACAAACAACACTAATGAGTATGAAGTGCTCCTTGCCGGTCTTAGGATCGCAGTGGACCTTGGAATCAGAAAATTTATCATTCGTGGTGACTCGTAGCTTGTTGTGAAGCAAGTCAATAAAGATTATCAGAGCCCATTGATGGAAGCTTATGCGGAAGAAGTGAGGAAATTGGAAGAGCACTTTGATGAATTACAAACAGAGCACATCCCTCGTGCGGAAAGCAGCATTGCTGATGATTTGTCAAAGCGTGCCACCCAAAAGCTACCTGTGGAACCGGGAACTTTTGTGCTCCATTTGACTCAACCCTCTATGACACCATCAACACGGCCAAATAAGAGAAGAAAGTTGAACATTGGCAAGTACTTCCCGGCAGAGCTCCCGAAAGCCGCTGGCAAGGAAGTTGCCGGAAAGAACACTGCACCTGCCGGTGAGTAGTAGCCTCAAGCAGATCCTCAGGTTCTTGCCGTCGAGGCAAGTGCTCCCGCAGCAGAAGAGATGCCTTTAGTCCTTGTCGTCGAGCCGCAGGCTCCGGCATGGGCACAGTAGATCGTCCATTTCCTTCAAACAGGAGAACTTCCCGATGGCCAAGAAGAAGCTGAAAAAGTAGCCCCACAGTCAAGTATGTTTCAGTTTGTTGACAACATTCTGCACAGAAAGAGGCCAAATGGGGTGAAATTGAGGTGCATTTGCCGGGAAGATGGACTTAAGCTGTTGGCGGAGATACATGGAGGCATGTGTGGTTCTCACATAGAATCAAGGACCCTTGTTGGCAAGGCTTTCCGGCAAGGCTTCTATTGGCCCACTGCTCTCCAGGATGCAACTGCACAAGTGACCAAGTGTGAAGCATTTCAGTTTCATTCCAAGAATATACATCAGCCAGCTCAAGCCCTTCAAACAATCCCACTGTCCTAGCCCTTCTTGGTCTGGGGGCTCGATATCTTGGGCCCCTTTCCCCGTGCTACCGGGGGCTTTGAGTTCTTGTACGTTGCAATCGACAAATTCACAATGTGGCCTGAGGTAGAGCCAGTGAAGAAGGTGATAGCACAGTCGGCCGTCAAGTTCTTTAAAGGACTAGTTTGCCGTTTTGGTGTTCCTAACAGAATCATCAGAGATAATGGCACACAGTTCACGAGCCACACCTTCATGCAATACATCCAAAACCTTGGAAGCAAGATCTGTTTTGCGTCTGTTGTTCACCTGAGAAGCAACGGCCAAGCTGAAAGGGCAAACGCTGAAGTGTTGCGAGGTCTCAAGACAAGAACTTTCGACAAGCTGTGCAGGTGCGGAAGGCAATGGATTGATGAGTTGCCAGCGGTTCTTTGGTCACTCAGGACGACACCAAATCGAGCCACCGGCCAGACACCCTTCTCCCTAGTCTATGGTGCAGAGGCGGTGCTCCCCACGGAACTCATGTACGGGTCACCTCGAGTGCTTGCCTATGATGAAGATGAGCAAGAGAAACTACGGCAGGATGATGCCACGCTCCTCGAGAAAGATCGTCTTCGGGCTGCTGTGCGAGCTGCACTCTACCAGCAAGCTTTGTGCCGCTACCATAGCCGCAAAGGTCATGCCCGAAGCGTTGAGGAAGGCGACCTTGTTCTTCGGTGCATCCAGTCCACCAAGAAATCAAACAAGTTGATGCCAAAGTGGGAAGGCCCTTATCGGGTAGTGCGAGTCACCAGACCTGGTGCAGTCCGTCTGGAGAGACCGAGGATGGCACTCCAGTGCAAAACTCATGGAACATTGAGCATCTTCGCAAGTTCTATCCATGAGGCGCGGTTGCCGAGCACCCCGGCAACACCTTTTGTACGAGCCTTGTCGGCAAGACATGTAACACTTTGTACAAAGCCAGGCGCAGACCCTGTGCATAAGTGAAATAAAGCTAAGTGTTTCGCAACTCTTTGTTAAAGTACATTTTCACTTGTGTATGATTACATGTGATGTTGTGTTACACTTTGCCTTGTATGAAATGATTAATGAGCCGTCAAGGCATCCAACCACCTCTTTCTCTTCTTTCTTTTTCTCAAAGGACAGAAGGTTCCCTCGCGTGCAAATTTCCCAGGGGGAGTGATGGTGTGGGTACCACCAAATGACGTTCAAGTGATCATTTTTACAACAAGAAGTACAGCAAAGAAAAAGCTAAGTTGAAAAACTTTAAAACAAATTCTTTGTTGTAGCTGCAATCTTCCTTGAACGATTTTTGTCTTTGTAATGACAGACCTGCACGCTAAGGAACCTTGTCATGATCAATTGTGCTCTTATTTTGTTTTGAGTCCACTCAACAATTTGTGTAGCTGCATTGAGATCGTCAAAGGTAAACTTGCCGGCAGCGACACTTCTGGCAGGCTGCTAAGGATCCGTTCCTCAAGCACTCGCGGCAAGAGTGTGCACACCGGCAAACCTCCGGTGAGCGTAGGGTATAAGAAATCATGCAAATACAAGATAAAACAAGGAAAATAGCATACATTCATTCAAATAGCATAAGTTGCATTACATCACAAGCACAGTGCAGATCTAACTTAAGATTAAACATGTCTTTTACATAATAGCACTGGCGACAAATGCAACGACAAGGCTAATTCTGAAGATCGCCTTGATGCCTGGGAATGAGAAGAACTTTGTCAGCTATTGGAGCGACAACCTTGTCGATAGCTGTCATGTCAGTGTTCTACGGCAAGGTCTTGAATACCCTGGAGAGATCAACGTCAGGGTTGCGGTATGTGACTTTGACGAGCACTTTGTAAAGGACGTCGCGACCAAACTTCCGGGATTCATTGGCGAATGAAGCAAACCTATCTTCATGATAAGTTTTCAAGGCATCAGTGAGACCGTCAAAGAATTTGGTCAGTCTAGCGCTGGCGGCCTCCTTGTCATTGACGGTGAAGCTCCAACTCCTCATATCCATGACGGCAAGCTGGGCAGTTATGCCTTCGGCAATGTTGATGAGCCTGTTAGTCCAGAGGGAGAGAATTTCTCGCAGCCTGGTGAACTGGTTTTCAGCATCTACTCGGGAGGCCTCCTCTGTTTCAAACTTCTCCGTCAAGATTATCTCTTTTGCCTTGGCTGATTCAAGATCGTTTTCCAAGGTGGCAAGCTTAGATTTCAGATCTTTTACTGCCTTGGCGGCTTTGCTAAGATCTTGGCTCTTGGATGTCAGCTGCGTCTGTAGCTCCCCTAGGGTATGAGCTGCCTTTTGTGCTTCGTCTTTGAGGGCCTTGATCTCCTTATTTTTGCCAGCGAGATCTTCCTTTAGCTTGTTCACTTGAGATTCCAAATCTGCCTTGGCGGAAGCGGCATCAGCAACTTCATCAGTAGCTTCCTTGAGCATGGCGGCACTTTCTCGAGCCTGGGTCTTGATAGATTCCTTGTGATTCTTCTCCAGCTCTTGCATCCTTTGCTCAAGGAGCTTTTCAATTTCTTCATCCTTGCCGCGGAGTTTGGCGGCAAGGGCATCTTCCTGTGCGGCAAGTTCCTTCTCTCTGGCATTGAGTTGCGCCTCGCGCTCTGCCAGTTTGCCGTCAAAAGTTGTTGCTTTCTCATTAGCAGCGGCAAGCTTTTCCTCTTGCCATCTGAGATTGCGAGATTGCTCATTGTACCAAGTGCGGATCTCCTCCGCCTTCTTCTTCAACTTCTGTCCGGCCAGCTCCAAAGCTTTGTGCTCTTCTTGAAGCTTGTCCCAATGCTTGCTGTAGCGGTCTTGCACATCCTTAAAACCGGTAGCCATAGTTTTTAGGAAGGCAAGATCTGCCGCACAGTCGGTAGCGTTGTCGGCTTCAGTAGCACTTTGGGAGAAGGGGAGCAGTATTTGGGCAATCTCGTCATCAAAGTTTGGCCCTCCGGTGCCAGATGAGCTGGGGGCTTCAGATTCTTGCCGAGAAACGACAAGTGCCAAGGGATCCGTCAAGACTTGCGTGCTTGGCGCTACGGGCTGATTGTCAAGATTTGATTCATCGGCGTCAACCACCACCATTTCTGTGTCTATCTGGATGGGGGCAGATGTGTTGCCGAGAGACTTCTCTATGTCTCCAGTAGCTTCTCTGGCCTCCTCGACAACAGATTTGGCGGCCTCTTCAGCAGAAATCTTGGCAGCTTCATCAGCAGCGCTCTTTGCAATCTCTGCTACATCTGCAAGAATTTCTCCTTCCTTGGGAGAAGCTGGGTCTGCAAGATAGTGCAGAAGCAAGGAGCAGAAAGAAATTCAAATTACAAGTCAAGTTCAAGAAAACAAAGATTTGGAGAGTGCTTGGAAGCAAGTGGATTACCTGTTGGTTCCTGTTGAGGAAGGGTAATTCCTTCCCTGGCAACCTCGGTTGTTGGCGCACAGTCATCGGCAGCTTCGCTTGCCGGGACGATCTCAGTGCGGACAGGCTCATCAGCAGAGGCCCTTGCCGGCGGAGCGCTTTCCGGGATGATGGTTGACGGCGGAGTCATGGCGGGGTCCGCCTCCGTGTGCTCTTCCTCCTGGCAAACTTCTCCCATCTCTTTGTCAGGATCATAAGAAGGAACATCGGCGCTAGTGCTCGCGAGTGGAAACTGCAACACAGCCTCATGCTGGGGGCTAGGTTGGGGGCTGGAAATAGCAGCATCAGCAGATGTAATCCCCTGCCCAGCACTTGCCGCTGGCTCGTGTCCCGTTGCAGCTTTGGTTTGTTTCGCCCTGTGCACGAGTGCTTCTGTGTCTTTGGGAAGACAAAGGAAATCAAGTCAAAATGACAGTCAGGATAACATCAAAGATTTGACAAAAACAGATGATTATACTTACTCCTCGTCTTCGGGCTCACTGAGGATGGAGAGGTCGTATCTCACTGGCGGAGGCGAATCCCTGGCCCTCTTGATTGCCGGTGGAGGTAAAGATGCCTGTTGAGAAGAACAAACTTCTCTGGCAACTTCTTGCCAGGAAGAAGGACGTTGAGCTCGAGGACGCCGAGTTGCTTGCCGGCGAACTTCTTGTTGCTGGCCAGTTTTGGTAGTCGTCTTCTTCACGACAGGGCCAGTTCCTGACGAAGAGGGGCGCACTATCTCCTGGCTGGACGCCTTCCGAAGAGCACGTGCCTTCTTCTTCGGGGCTTGGGGATCTCCTTCTTCCTCGAGTTCACCAGCAACTTCTTCCCCGGCAGGCTCTTCTTGATGCTCTTCAGCGATTTCTTCATCGGGGTTCTCTTCCTCCTCTTCGACTGCTGCAGCCCGGGAACCACCAGCCTTGCTGGCTCTCAAGGCTTCTTCAGCATTGCTGGCGGTATACGCCAACTCCTCATCTCTGGTGGCACGGATGAGATCCTTCTCTTCTCGAGTGGCTCTCTCCGACAAGTTGGAAGCCCAAGCCATTTCATCTTCGAGCGAAGGTTCTTGCCAGTTAGCTTCAACTCCTTGAGCGTTGCAGTCTGGCATCATCGCCAAGATGGAATCCTTGGCGGAATTGATGCATAGTGGAACAACTTGGACCGGCAAGTGAAATTTGCCGGAAGTTCTGAATAGCTAGTGGCAGAGGCTAATATGCTCTAGGATTGTCAGATTGTTTCCCAGCCCTGGGTATATTTGCATGATGTCAGTGGCGTTCTGTTATTCCCAAGTATGCCTCTGTCTCTTCTGCAGTGGCGTGATGCAACGCCGGAGGAAATCGGCTCCTACCATCTCAATGGTTAGCCCGACAGCTTTGAGGTGAACAATCCGATTCAGCGCCAAGGCAAGTTTCTTGTCGCTTGCACCATAGTCACTCCAATCCTTGCCGCGTTTGATCTTCTCCGTCCGAGGCAAGCAGAAATTGGGGAAATCTTTCTCTTTGATACAACACCACTCTGCCCGCCACTTTTCCCACTTCAGATGCAGCATCCCGGTAAGATATTTTCCTTTGGCCTTAGCCCAAGGAATCCATGACACGGTGCCGGAGAGAGCATCACCCTCAATCCGAGGAATGAAGAAGTGGCGAAAGAGAGTGACATTGGGGATGAGTCCAACAAATTTTTCACACATGTGGGTGAAGACTGACATGCAACTCATGGCGTTTGGAGTGAAATCCAGAAGCCGGAACCCAAATGTGTACATCAACTCAGTGAAGAAATCAGAATAGGGAGGCACCAGACCGCAATAGAAATATGCGCAAAAGAACGGGTATGCATCTCCATAAACTTTGGTGTCAGCGGGGAGCACTACTGGAGCGGTGTGATCCTGGGTGTCTCTCCCCCACATATACGCATACCTATCGATGAGGGTGCTCTTGTCCAGTGCCGGCAGCGAAAAGACCGCATTCTCCCTCCGCAGCTGTTCCAAGTCCGTCTTCCTCTTTTCTGCTTTTGGATCGACGGGCTTGGAGGGTTTCTGCCCCTCTGTATCGGCCTTCTCGGGTGCCATGTGTGCTCTGAAGAGAAAGGGAGGGTGGAAGAGATGCGAATCGGCGGCGGTGGCGGCGGCGGAATCTGCTCTGGTGAGAGGAAGGAGACGATGGAATGAAGGGCAAGGGTAAATGAGCAGCGCCTCCTCGCTGTTGCATTTTTATGGGGAAGGTGCGGGGAGGCTGGCTCTTTACTGTCTGATGTGGCAGTGCCTTTGCAAGCACACTACCACAAAACCGCCGCTCCAGCCCACCTCTCCCATGACTCGCATTTAAATGCACGACATGCGCGTGCGAAGGGAAATCATCACCACAAGATTTACGGCAGTAATTTTTTGTAACACCCTGGATTTTGCCTTTTTCTTTTATTTGGATTTATTGAATATTTCAATTTGCATTTGAGTTTTTCAGTCAATTCTTTTGGACTTACCACTTGGATTTATTTTTGATTTTCTTCCAAGTGGGTTCTACCATCGATAAACCCTCCCTAGACCTCATCCCTCTCACCATACTGCCATTGGATATTTTTATTTAATGGCATTATATTCTTTTTCCTCCTGAAAATGCCCCTTTTCTCACTAAGCTATGAAGCAACCCTTATTTTTATTGCTCCAAAAATTCCAAGAAAATTCCCAAATATTCTTTGGATCATGCCTCACCTCCCTATGCAAAAATATCCCATGGTCATTTGGAAATTTTCAGCTAAGGAAAATGTTTTTGCTTCTGGACAGAATGGTCACTTTGTGAAGCAACTATATTTTTTCCTTGATTTGTTGGGGCTGAAATTTTTACCACATGACTACCTTCCTAAGAGATACTTAACCCCAAAATTTCAGCTCTAAACTCCTATCCATTTGTCGCCAGCACTTGGCACAAGTTTCTGTCCAGAAACTTTGCAGCTAGCTCAAGTCACCTCCACTGCGCCAGATGGCAAGCCAAGTGCAGTTCTAGGCACCGCATTGAAGGGACTACTCAAATGACACGGTCTGGCAGCGCCGAAAGCACCGCATGTGCCAGTGTACACGGTGACCACGTGAGAGCCCGGTGCATTGCATGCGCTCGCCGCGCTCTGTGCGTCGGGGCCTTCTGCCGCTGTCCATTCCCTCTCCCCTCGACACTACAGCGTGTCCTAGCTCGCCAGCAACCCCCAGCGCGCCACCTAAGACTCGCCCTGCTCCTCCCCGACGCCGGCAAGCTGCTAGCCGTAAACAGCCGAACGCTACGCGGCGGAACAGTGAGCGTGCATGCTCCGTGTTCTCCGCGTAGTGCGCGCCACTATGCTCGCACGCGTGCACCACATAGCCTGTGCACCTCTTCTCCTCCCCACGCCGCGCCCGAGCTTATCTCCTCCTCTCCTCTTCTGCAGATCGTCGCCGGCGGAGACCCAAACATGGTCGAGCTCCATCTATAAATAGAGGCCTCCCCGACTCATTCTAACCTTCCCCCTCACTCCACTTGGCCACAAATCACTCCCCCACAAGCGCGGCAAGGCCGGGAGGGCCTCCTACCGCCGTTGATTGCCGGAATCTGCCACGGATCCCCCTCGATCGTGCACTCATCCTAGCCACTCCCTGCTCCGTCCACTGCTCCCATCGAGACTGTGGAGACCTCCTGAGCTCGACGGTGCCGCTAGCTCCGACAAAGGTGGCGGATGTCACGAGTTCGCAACGGGGCTACCCAGGACATAGCCCAAAGGGGAGTTTGTCGGAGTGGCTGGGAGAGTGTCATACAATAGATTGGTTTTCTCGGAATGTCGTTGGTCCACCCGAACGGGAGCACGAGGTCATGAGTTCCGTAGTGTGGGTACAGTGTACTAACCTCTGTAGAGTGTATAATCTATCGATAGCCGCGTCCTCGGATATGGACACAGTTCATAGTAGGTCACACCGTGGGTCAACAGATATAATTAACCGGCACACTAAGACTCACAAGATGGCACATGCAGAAGTGGTGATCGAGTGAGGATCACTATGAAAGGTATGCATGTGATCAAGTGACGATCATGTTGGTAAGCTATGAACGGTGGTTACGTGGTAACCCCGAAATGGTAAGTTGGTCCCAGGGACCACGGCAAATTTTCACGCACACCTCATGTTGAGTAGTATCATGCTCATGCATTAATCTTGTTAAATGCGTTGTTGTTGTTTGTCGCACTTGTTTTGTTTGCTCTGAGCTTGCGAGTACATTCAAATTACTCACCTTGCTTATCATGCCAGATGCAGGAGAAGCTGTGCGTGGTGTGGATGTCGAGCAGTATGTCGCACTCTAGGCCATGTCCTAGCAGTGTCCCTGTGGAGTGGAGTTCCGCTACCTCATCGTTTCGATGCCGCGTAGTAGTTCCCTTATCATCGAGGCCCCTGAGATGTCTACTAAATAATTTACATAAGTGCAGCCGCACCTTGTGTGCCGCTTGGCCTCACTCATGATGTAATATGTGAACCTATGTATCCGCTAAGAGATCAATAAAGCGGTTGTTTTCTATACCAAGTTGTTGTGTATTGCCAGAAGACTTGATCTCTGGGCTGGCAATGCAAGGTAAACATGTTGCTCTGAGTCGGGGTGCCACAACGCTTGGTATCAGAGCCGCGCTGACTATAGGACGCCCTAGACAGCCGACGCGTTAGAAAACAGTAGTTTTGGCCTCTGTAGCGATCTGAGGATTGACTCTGCACTTGGGTGTTGCATTGCATTGCATATAGCTTACTATTAATACTGATCAGCTAATATTATGAGTGTAGATGGCACCAGTCCCTTATCCGTACCAGCCTGAGCCCGCACCATCCACCTTTCCGCATCTGCTTAGCAACGTGTGGCGCCGACTCTACCCCGACGGTGATGACCCCATGTACCAGGTGTACCCAGAGCAGCTTGCAGATGGCATTTACGAGTATCACGCGGAGGTCGTCATGCACAACAGTACTGTGGTGGGCACTTACACTCGCTCCACCAAGGGCGGGACTGCTTCTACACCCGAACAGGGGGTCCAGTTTGCAGCATTCGAGGCTCTCACTGACTTGCGCTATAACGAGATTCAGATGCAGACTCACCCAGGTTTCTACTTCTATCCGTCACTGTTTGAGTCAGGACAGATCCGTTTCCCTTACATTGATCCGGAGTGTGACTGGTCAGCCAGCCACCTGTCTCGTTACATAACGGCTGGATACTTTTTGATCGTCAGCCTAGCCCAAGAGCTGAACCGCGTTCGAGACGAGCTAGGTGCCGCTCGATCTGCCTTCGCTGCACCTTTACTTATCCATACATCACTTGTTCCTCTAGTTACCTTACCTTCACCCGCACCCGTGACTCCCACACCTTCTCAGAGTAACTCAGGTACTTCGGTAGTGACTCCCCATGAGTCCCCAGCCCAGTGGGGTATGCTTCTCGCTACCCCAGCCGCTCCGATGCTGCGGAGCCACCCTGCTCCAGACCCTGAGGGAGAGTCGTCTCGTCAGCGTCGTCGTGTTTCCTTTCCTCCAGAGGTGTCCCTTATCAGTTCCGATTCGGAGTCCGACAACGAGGAGACACCAGCAGGGCCGTCAGAGTGTCGGTGCGATCGCTGTCGTCGACGAGGATGATGTGGTGTTTGGTTGTATGCATGTAGTAGTACTATCCATGCTGTTGTCCTGTTATGTATGTTGGATGATATATTGTATAATTATGTTGCTTTCTATTATTCGCTTTGGCTTTTCCTCGATTTCTTTTCTGGGTTTGTTGCTTCACCTTCCTATTTTCCCTTATGGATGTTTCTCATCTCGATGCTTCGTATTGGGAAACATATATAGGATGATAAGGTGTGGCAGTAACTGTCATGGCGGCGACGATACTCCAGTTCGTCGATCCGCCAGGCAAGCAGGACATTCTCCAGAATCATATCAGCCACCACCTCCTCCACCTCAAGCACCCACAACAGAGCAGATTATGCGGATGTTTGAGGAGAAGAGAAACCAAGACCTGATGGAATTCCTGAGAAGCATGCAGACTATGGTCGGGTAGAACAATCACAATGGTAATCACTCCAAGCTGTCAGACTTTCAGAGGACCAAACCACCAAGTTTCAGTCAAGCAGTGGACACAATGGAAGCCGATGACTGGTTGAGGACCATTGAGAAGAAGGTAGAAATTGCTCGCACTGAAGATGCTAATAAGGTACCCTTCGCCACTCATTATCTGGAAGGACCAGCTGCTATATGGTGGGACAATGCCAAAGTTATGTGGCCTGCTGAACACGAGATTACTTGGGATATATTCAAAGATAAATTTCGCAAGTATCACATTCCCGCCGGTATCCTGAAGGTCAAGCAGCGAGAATTCCTCACCCTTACACAAGGGAACTCGACTGTAAGTGAGTATTTACATAAGTTCAATCACTTGGCCCGTTATTCTACTCATGATGTGGCCACCGAAGAACGGAAGATAGATCGGTTCCTCGGAGGACTCAACCTTACCCTCTGATGTGCACTCAGCATGCTGGATTTCCCCGACTTCCAAACTTTGGTGAACAAGGCACTCATTGCCGAAAGGGAACACAAACTGGTTAATGATCATAAGACTGCCTATGAAGACCGCAAACGCAAGTTTGAACCCAAGAAGGAAGGGCAAGTTTTTCAGAAGGTTCGTACTTGGCAGCAACCCCAGTTTGAGTTCAAGCCAACCTGGCAACAGGGGAACATCAAGAATGAAAGTCAGATCTAGACTGTGGTCGCCAAGCCAAACAAGGAAGACTATCAGCGTAACAATGCATGTTACTCATGTGGACAAACTGGGCACTACGCTAGGCAGTGTCCCAAGAACGGCAAGACAACAGCCAATTTCAAGCCTCAAGTCAATTATGTGGGGCAATTCCCCAAACAGAAGTATATTCAAGGGCAAGTTCATCATATCTCCGCAAAAGAAGTCTCCGAAGTTCCTGATGTGTTCATTGGTATGTTTCCTGTTAATGACATACCTGCAACAATTTTATTCGATTCCGGGGCTTCCCATTCTTTTATTTCGCGGAGTTTTGTTGCCCAACATCGACTTTCCGATACTCTTTTGGACAAAGTTATGGTGGTACAATTCCCCGGATCCAGGCTCAGGACAAATATTGTATGCCGAGGATTGAAAATATCAATCAATGGAGTCTTCTTCCCCGCATCCCTAGTATCCATTGAATCTCCAACATTGGATATTATTTTGGGGATGGATTGGTTGACAAGACACCAGGACTGCATCAACTGCGCAACAAGAGAAGTCACGCTAATAAATCCCTCTGGCCAGTCTGCTCGGTTCTTTGCCGGTAGAGCCATGCCAAAGAAGGGGATGGTTTATGCAGCAATTGCTACAGAGATGAATCTAGTCCCAGTGGTCTGTGAATTCCCAGATGTGTTTCCAGATGAATTGCCAAGCATGCCACCTGATCGAGAGCTTAAGTTTTCAATCGAGCTTGTGCCCGGGACAGCAACAATTTACAAGAAATATTATCGAATGCCTTCATCCAAACTAGTAGAGTTGAAGAAACAATTGGATGAGATGCTCCAAAAAGGATATATTCGCCTCAGTTCATCTCCTTGGGGTGCACCTGAATTATTCGTGGGCAAGAAGGATGGCAGTCTCCGGATGTGTGTTGACTACCGCGCTCTCAATGATGTCACAATCAAGAATAAATACCCGCTGCCCATGATCGATGATTTGTTCGATCAACTCAGTGGAGCCCAAGTGTTCTCCAAGATTGATTTGTGCACCAGGTATCACCAGCTGAAAATCAGAAAGGAAGATATCCCCAAGACAGCATTCACTACATGATATGGGTTGTACGAATATACGGTCAAGTCATTTGGACTGACCAACGCTCCTACATTCTTTATGCACATGATGAACAAGGTGTTCATGGACTTCCTGGACAAGTTTGTAGTGGTGTTCATTGATGACATCCTCACATATTCCAAAAGTGAAGAAGAGCACAAACAGCATCTCCGAGCAGTGTTGGAGCGACTACGCGCTCATCAACTCTACGCCAAGTTCAGCAAATGTGAATTTTGGCTTAAGTAAGTGGGATTCCTTCGGCATACTCTTTCCGCTCAAGGAGTGGCCATGGACCAAAGCAAAGAAACAGAAGTCTTGAATTGGAAGACACCTGTTTCAGTGACAGAAATCAGGAGTTTCTTGGGTCTGGCAGGTTACTACCGTCGTTTCATTGAAGGATTCTCAAAGATTGCCAAGCCAATGACTGAACTACTCAAGAAGAATCAGAAGTTCGTATGGACGGAAGCATGTGAGAACAGTTTCAATGAGCTAAAGACCCGGTTGACCACCGCTCTAGTGTTGACTCTACCAGATATCTACCAGAGCTTTGACATCTATTGCGACGCATCCAGGCGTGGCATTGGGTGTGTACTTATGCAAGATGGAAAGGTCGTGGCCTATGCATCAAGACAGCTATGAACGCATGAGGAGAATTATCCTACACATGACCTGGAGATGGCAGCTGTGGTCCATGCCTTAAAAATTTGGAGACATTACATCATTGGAAAACGTTGCCAAATCTACATCGACCACAAGAGTCTCAAGTATATATTCACTCAACCGGACTTGAACCTCCGACAAAGAAGATGGCTTGAGTTGGTCAAAGACTATGACCTTGGTATCAACTACCACCCAGGAAAAGCAAATGTGGTCGCCGATGCTCTCAGTCGCAAACCGGCTACGGCGAACTCATTAATCGAGCGTCTGCACCCAGCACTTCAAGAAGAAATAGCTCAGCTCAACATGATCCTGTGTGATGCAACTTGCTTGGTTACCTTGGAAGTAACCCCTACTCTGGGAGACGAAATCCGAAAGGCGCAACCTGGTGACCCCATGTTACTCAAGGTAATGGCCCAAGTATGAGAAGGGAAGATGCTAGATTTCAACATTGACGACAAAGGTACACTACGATTTCGGGATCGAGTCTGTGTACCGGACCTCGGGGAATTAAAGCAGCAGATTCTGAAGGAAGCTCATGAGTCCGCATACTCTATTCATCCCGAAGGCCCTAAAATGTATCAAGATTTGAAGCAAACATTCTGGTGGGAAGGTATGAAGAAAGATATCGCCTATTACGTCGCCTGTTATGATATATGCAACAAGGTGAAGGCTGAACACCAGAAACCCACCGGTCTACTTCAACCCTTACCCGTTCCGCAATGGAAATGGGATGATATCTGCATGGACTTCATCGTGGGGTTACCGAGGACACGACGAGGTAATAATGCCATATGGGTCGTGGTCGACATGCTCACCAAGGTGGCCCACTTTATTCCAATAAGGACCACCTACCGTGCAGACCAACTCGCTCAACTTTACATATCTAGGATTGTCAGTCTGCATGGGATACCTAGGACTATCACTTCAGACCGAGGATCTTTGTTTACCTCGGCGTTCTGGCTACATTTACACCAAGCCCTGGGAACCGCCTTGAAACATAGCACTGCTTATCACCCTCAGACAGATGGGCAGATAGAACAGGTAAATCAAATCTTGGAAGACATGCTTCGGGCATGCGCTCTTGCTCATGGACCCAAATGGGAAGACAGCCTACCGTACGCTTAGTTTTCTTACAACAACGTCTATCAGACTAGCCTCAAGATGTCACCCTTTGAGGCTCTATACGGATGTAAGTGTCGCACCCCGCTGAACTGGTCTCAGACAGGAGACAGCCGAATCTTCGGGACTGATTTGATGATGGAAGCAGAAAAGCAAGTCAAAGAAATTCGAGACAGACTGCAAGTAGCAAAATCTCGTCAGAAGAGCTACTATGACTCAAAGCATAGGCAGATCAGCTTCGAACCAGGTGAATATGCATATATCCGAGTTACCCCCATGAAAGGAGTCAAAAGGTTTCATACTCGGGGAAAGCTCGCACCAAGGTACATCGGTCCGTTTCTAGTTATGACCAGAGTGGGCAAAGTGGCGTATCAGTTAGAATTGCCTCCCGAGCTATCCGAGGTTCATGATGTGTTCCACGTGTCTCAGCTACGGAAATGCATCGCACCACCCGCAAAACAGACGGATATGACCGAACTAGAGCTTGCCAAAGATTTAACATATAAGGAGAAACCCTTGAGAATCTTGGAAGAGATGGACAGAGTCACCCGCAGCAAAACTATAAAGTTTTACAATGTCCAATGGGAGCACCGCACTGAGGATGAGGCCACCTGGGAAAGAGAAGATTTCTTAAGGACTGCATACCCATATTTGTTTCCTAAGCAACCGAATCTCAAGGACGAGATTCATCCTAAGGGAGGGAGGTTTGTAACACCCTGGATTTTACCTTTTTCTTTTATTTGGATTTATTGAATATTTCAATTTGCATTTGAGTTTTTCAGTCAATTCTTTTGGACTTACCACTTGGATTTATTTTTGATTTTCTTCCAAGTGGGTTCTACCATCCATAAAGCCTCCCTAGACCTCATCCCTCTCACCATAATGCCATTGGATATTTTTATTTAATGGCATTATATTCTTTTTCCTCCTGAAAATGCCCCTTTTCTCACTAAGCTATGAAGAAACCCTTATTTTTGTTGCTCCAAAAATTCCAAGAAAATTCCAAAATATTCTTTGGATCATGCCTCACCTCCCTATGCAAAAATATCCCATGGTCATTT
Source organism: Elymus sibiricus (assembly GCA_039707655.1). NCBI lineage: Eukaryota > Viridiplantae > Streptophyta > Magnoliopsida > Poales > Poaceae > Elymus > Elymus sibiricus. The sequence goes on from CM077664.1 coordinate 165,418,460, forward strand.
GGAAATTTTCAGCTAAGGAAAATGTTTTTGCTTCTGGACAGAATGGTCACTTTGTGAAGCAACTATATTTTTCCTTGATCTGTTGGGGCTGAAATTTTTACCACATGACTACCTTCCTAAGAGATGCTTAACCGCAAAATTTCAGCTCTAAACTCCTAGCCGTTTGTTCCCAGCACTTGGCACAAGTTTCTGTCAAGAAACTTTGCAGCTAGCTCAAGTCACCTCCACTGCGCCAGATGGCAAGCCAAGCGCAGTTCTAGGCACCGTGTTGAAAGGACTACTCGAATGACATGGTTTGGCAGCGCCGAAAGCACCGCGTGTGCCAGTGCACGCGGTGACCGTGTGACAGCGCGGTGCATTGCATGCGCTCGCCGCGCTCTGTGCATCGGGGCCCTCTCCCACCATCCATTCCCTCTCCCCTTGACACCGCAGCGTGTCCCAGCTCGCCAGCAACTCTCAGCGCGCCACATAAGCCTCGCCCTGCTCCTCCCCGACGCCGGCAAGCCGCTCGCCGGAAATGGCCGAACACTACGCGGCGGAACAGTGAGCGCTCATGCTCCGTGTTCTCCGCGTAGTGCGCGCCACTATGCTCGCATGCGTGCACCGCGTAGCCTGTGCACCACTGCTCCTCCCCACGCCGCGCCCTAGCTTGTCTCCTCCCCTCCTCTTCTGCAGCTCATCGCCGGTGGAGACCCGAACACGATCGTGCTCCATCTATAAATAGAGGCCTCCCCGACTCATTCTAACCATCCCCCTCACTCCACTTGGCCACAAATCACTCCCCCACGAGCGCGGCAAAGCCGGGAGGGCCTCCTGCCGCCGTTGATTGCCGGAATCTGCCGCGGATACCCCTCGAATGTGCACTCATCCTATCCACTCCCAGCTCCGTCCACTACTCCCATCGAGACCGTGGAGACCTCCTGAGCTCGACGGTGCCGCTAGCTCGCCGAATCATCGCAGGAATCGCCGAATCCGACGAGCTCCACCGCCGTCGTCTCTGGAGAAGAAGCTTCTGACGCCGTCCATCCACCCAGCCATCGCCGAGGGTACGTGCGTGCTCGCCGTGCTTCACTGAGTCCATCCCGCCCAACTCCGGCGACCGCCGTGGCCTCCTCGCCAGAGAACCATCGGCGACAGCGCTGCCTCCACTGTTCCCTCCCTCTCTCTCATTTAACCCTGATAGTGGGACCCCCCAGTCAGCCTCTCACTCTCTCTCCCGAAGCGGTATAAGTGGAGGTGTATTCGCCGAATACGCCTTCGACGTGGCCGTTTCTGGAATTTCAGTTAAATTCATTTAAATGAATATTTTGACCAGATTTAACCCCAACTTTGACCAGCTCTAACTTTTATTCTACAAGTCCAATTGAGTTGATTCTTTTTGCTACTGGTTTGTATTGAGCCAAACTTTATGCATGCCAAATTTTAGAATTTTTCTTGCTATTGAGAATTTCTGGTGAAATAAAATGTGATATGTGACATTTTCTTTTTGCATTTAATTTTTTTTCAGAAGCTCCTAATCGTGTTGGAGGAGACTAGGAGTATTGTGACACTCCTCTGAACCAACGCAAGCCACAACATTCATATGCAAGGATGGCATTGCAATGACATTGGTTTATTTGAATTAAATTCATCATATAATGCACTATTAAAATGATTTGTTATATAGAACTTATTGCATAGAATTTGCTCCATGTCATTTTGATAATATGCAGTAGGGTACATGCTTTCTTGCTAGAGTGTGCAGAAGAGATCATGTCATATACTCTTATGGTAGTATGATGCATTCGTTATTCATGATCGTGACCCGTGCATCCATTCACACTATGGCTCGAATCATTTTTTTATTTCAAGTTAAACTTGATATTAATTCAACTTGAACATGCTGTTGATCGAGTCATGGTGCCACCGAATTGAGATCACCAGTGCAACCACACTTGCCTGGATGGGGAGTCCCTAATGCGGTCTATTGTCATGCCTCTCGCCGGTGCCTCCTGCGAGGGAAGGTTGTGCTCTGGCGCTACCCTGGCCCGGTAGGCAGTCATAACCTTGAGTGCCCGAGTTTTACGGTACCGAGGTCCCCGTTTGGGACGATGTTGTTGTTTGGCCACGATGGTGGAAGCCACAGAGGTGGCGGATGTCACGAGTTGGCATCGGGGCAACCCAGGACATAGCCCAAAGGGGAGTTTGTCGGAGTGGCCGGGAGAGTGTCATGCAATAGATTGGTTATGTCGAAATGTCGTTGGTCCACCCGAACGGGAGCACGAGGCCATGAGTTCCGTAGTGTGGGTACAGTGTACTAACCTCTGCAGAGTGTATAATCTATCGATAGCCGCGTCCTCGGATATGGACACAGTTCGTAGTAGGTTACACCGTGGGTCAACAGATATAATTAACCTGCACACTAAGACTCACAAGATGGCACATGCAGAAGTGGTGATCGAGTGAGGATCACTATGAAAGGTATGGATGTGATCAAGTGAGGATCACGTTGGAAAGCTATGAAGGGTGGTTACATGGTTACCCCGAAATGGTAAGTTGGTCCCAGGGACCACGGCAAATTTTCACGCACACCTCATGTTGAGTAGTATCATGCTCATGCATTAATCTTGTTAAATGCCTTGTTGTTGTTTGTCGCACTTGTTTTGTTTTCTGTGAGCTTGCGAGTACATTCAAATTACTCATCTGGCTTATCATGCCAGATGCAGGAGAAGCTGTGCATGGTGTGGATGTCGAGCAGTATGTCGCGCTCTAGGCCATGTCCCAGCAGTGTCCCTGTGGAGTGGAGTTCCACTACCTCATCGTTCTGCTGCCGCGTAGTAGTGCCCTTATCATCGAGGCCCCTGAGATGTCTACTAAATAATGTACATAAGTGCAGCCGCACCGTGTGTGCTGCTTGGCCTCGCTCATCATGTAATATGTGAACCTATGTATCCGCTAAGAGATCAATAAAGCGGTTGTTTTCTGTACCAAGTTGTTGTGTATTGCCAGAAGACTTGATCTCTGGGTTGGCAATGCAAGGTAAACCGGTTTCTCTGAGCCGGGGTGCCACATTTTTCACCACGTGTTTCCGCATTGTTTGTGCATAGCCCAACGACGCTTGGGACGCGCGTGTGGCCCAGGCCCGGGGGCTCCTGTCAGTGTATAAAACATGGGTATTTTATACCCTTACTTATGCACAGACAGTGGTAGCGTTCCTGATGGCCAGGGCTTGCCGGGAGATTACTAACATCAAGATTCAAGGCTTGGTTGCAAAACCATGGAGAAGATATCAAGATGCACCATCGAGGAGTACACAGCTAGTACCGAAGATGGAGGCAGCACTTGCCGGCACGGCATGCGCCGGCAAGCTGAAGGCCCGGCAAGCTCCGTGCCGGCAAGCCCTTACTATCCCTTCCTCGCTCCAAGTCATCGGGCAGCTAGTCGCTAATCGGTGAGGTGTCGAGCGGGCAGGCGGTTTGGTGAGACTTCTCGGGGCACGTGTCAGCGCGCTGGAAGGAGGATTAGCTTTAATGACACCCGTCCAGGAGGCGTGTCCAAATTATAGGAGGTAGCTGGGCGAGGGTACAGGAACCTTGCCAGGGCTCCTCCTTCACATGACACCTAACGGTGCATTTATTGCATTTGTCCTAGTATGACAAAGTTAGGTATGATAGCACTGTTGGCTATCTAATCAACATGTAAAGACTGTTTTGCCACTGTGGTTACCCCTTGATCTATAAAAGGAGGGCCAGGGCAACCTTTACAAGGATCGACTCTTTGCTCATTCTGCATGCGTAGCTGCACTTCCTGCACTCTTGCCGGCAAGTAGCGCTCCTTGTACTTGAGCTCAAACACATCCAATACAACAAAGCAGGAGTAGGGTTTTATTCCTCATGGTGGCCCGAACCTGGGTTAAACGCTTGTGTTGATTGTTGAATCTGCTCTTTGTGCTTGCGAATCCCCACAATCGAACTGCAAACGGGTCTTAACAGTCCATAGATCATCGTACGCACGATACATTGGGCCAGGCGTATTCAATTGGAGGCGGGTTTACAGCCTCGGCAACCACTCCCTGTTCCTGGGGCTCAATTATCCGATCATCCAACAAATCATCGAACATATCATCAGCGATGATTATTGTGCTATGTAAGTTCCATTCGCCAGGGGGAACTGTGTTTACACATCATACCATGGGTTTCATGAAGCACCATATCCAGAGATTCATCGACACAGCTTGTTGCAGATGAACTTCAGTGTGTGAAAGGCATCAAGCTTCCAAGCGATGAATGGCTTTTGCAAACCCGACATGCGGCGATGTGGTTCATGCCAACAGCTAATATGCACAACTTGATTCATAGTGATATCTAGACTGAGCCATGTATTCTGCTGGTGTCGCATGATCCTGTTCTGTTGGTCATTTTGTACTATAGTTAGTTTGAAGAATAAATACCTTTCTGGGATCAAGTGCATCCTACATCACCTACGTAGCATGTATTTTGATAATGATGATGGGGATGCTGTGGAGAAGCCATATATAGCAATTAGGCTTCAAGTGCGTACTTGTTGGTGAAAGTGTTGTCCAATGGAAATTATATTTTGCATTACTCATGTAGCCTACAAAGTCTGTCGCACAACCTTGTAACTTTGTAGCCACCTGTTTGTAAGCTCCTTCTAAACACTCTTGCATAATGCCCTTAAAACTAAGCCTTTAGCAACGCCCCTCTCATATTATTTAAAGCAATATGGAAGCAACTTGGAGATTGGACGAATGTACACCATTACTAAAATTTGTATTATTAGTAGTCCTCTATACTGTATATTGCGCTACTCGTACTAGGTAAGTGGTACTTGTACGACTAGTAGTACTAGTACACGTCGGTCAAATTATTCATCATGTCCTCACATTGAATTGACGTGACAACATGCTCCGCGTGACGTGACACAAGAGTCCCGGCCGCGTGTCCGGTTCACCAAAGTGAGCCTCACCCCTCTGGTAGTCCAGCAGTACTCTCCCGTTCTATCCCATTCTCTCTCGGTCTCCCCGCCTCCCAGCTGCTGCCTTGTTCCGATCCAGTTGGTACGATGGGCGATGAGCTAGTGGAGCTGCTATACTTCATTGCAAGTAGTCAAACAGAAGATGCTCAGAAATTTGATCTCAACAAGGAAGCTCTTCAAGCTAGCCGCATGAAGGGTGGAACCAGCGAGGCCGCTCCTGTGAGTGTTCGTCCCCTCGCCCTGTATGATGATTTGGATCTTTATGTGGGTTTTCAAGTCTTTAGAGTATGCATCTAGTAGTGAAGCCGAGACCCCAGTTTTTTGGGTGTCATGGATTTTAGATTTGGAGTAGCACTTATCTGTCGAAAAATCTTTCATCATTTACTTAAACAGTTGTTTGATCATACGATGAGTACCATTTAACTTGAATTAACCGATGCAATTCCAAGAAAGATTGGCCGGTGCTGCCGGCTGGCATCAAGTTCGATCCCACGGATCAGGAGCTGATCGAGCACCTTGAGGCTAAAGTGAGTGCTGACAGCGCGAGATCTCACCCTCTCATTGATTTTTTCATACTGACCATCGACAGCTAGCACGGCATATGCTCCACCCATCCTGAGAAACTTCCAGGTGAGACACCGATCGACAGTCTGCTTGCACAAAATATATTCCTTTCTTTTTGCAAATTTCTGATGTATGCTACCTGGCCTGGGATTGTATTTCGCCAATATTGCAGGTATCACACTGAGTGGCCTAAGCAAGCATTTCTTCTAGTGCAACTCCAGGGCGTTCAAAAGGGGTACGCGGACGCGTCGCAAGATACATTCAGAGTGCGACATGCACGCGACGTGGCACAAGACCAGCAATACCATGCTGGTGATGGTCAACGGCCGGCAGAGGGCCAGCAAAAATGTTCTGGTGCTGCACACCAACAAGAACTTCGACCAGTAGAGGACCAACTGGGTGATGCGCCACTACCACCTTGGGGACCTCGAGCACGAGAAGGAGCGGGAGCTGGTCGTCTGCAAGATCTTCTACCAGATGAAAACGAGGGCCAGGACTAAAAAGATTATAAGTTAGTTTGGTAGTACTAGTTCTACTTGGTCGTCTGCAAGTTGGAGTTGTTGTTAAGGATCTTTCGGTCTGAACTTGACATTTCTTTCCAACCATCATGTCAAGGGTCGACGTGGATTTAAAGCTGAAGCAATTGTTACGAAACGAATTTTTAGGCACCTGATATAAGTAGCAAAAGCACATGCCATTCGAATTCCTAGTTTTCCAAAATTTTAGTAACATCTTACAGTAGGCAGGGGATCCATCAGGTTTCACAGCCTGACCGTTGGACACAGCACGTCGGGACTGGGATGTGGCACGCCAAGCCCAGCTGCAAATTGTTAAACAGAGGAGCGATGGATTTGGGCCTTCAAGAACAGTTAAGTGTCGGGACATCCTCTATCGCGCCTCCCATGCCATCCCTATAACCCACATACCACTAAAAAAACTCCGCATACGATATTTTCTCTCGTTCGAGTTCTCATTTAACCAATTTTTTTACAGGCATGAGAAATGGGAGCCGCTGCTTCCAGCGATCATTTTTGGACTAAAAGAAGCCTACTTGGTTATCATTTAGTTGAAATATGTAAAATGTTCCATAAGAAAAAGAAATAGCCGAGCTTTTTTTTACTGAAGAAAATGCACAACCCACTTCTATTTTTCTCATCTCTACTTTATATATATATATATATATAGTTTTATTAGTTTATATATCAAGTTGTGGGCCTACTAAGTTGATGCGTATGCAAGGGTATGTCAACTTAGTCAACAAATAGACTCTACCAGCATGAGACCGTTAGATGTCAATCCAACGGTCGGCGTGCTTCTTCAATCTCTGATCTTCCTGCTCCAGCCGTCCAAACTAGCGCCGGCAGGACCGCCTGCTCCCGCCTTCCATGGCCGGCTGTGCTGCCGCGCAGGCCTCACCGCCCCACCCTACTCCCATAGCTTGCCAGGCCATCCCTCTACTAACCCACACCTCCTATTATTCTCCAGCGGTCGCAGCCTCACACCGCAGCCAAGCCAGTAAACCCTCTTATTCCCCTCCGCATGGGCATCCACTGCCGAGTCTTCCCCAACTCCGGGTCGTTCCCTCCCGCCTCGCCATCGTCCACCGCCTTGGTGCTCTCGGCACGGAGTCATAAACGTGGTCAACGAACGACAGCCATCGAAAGAGGACTGTACGTGGACAGGCTGACAGCTGGGACCCACGAGGTCCATGGTCTCACACAAGGAAGTGCCTCCTTATTACGCGGAAGAAAAATGATTCCACTCCCTGACAGCTGGGACCCACCAGCTACATCTTCACACGCAAGGAAGCTCCCCATTATTACATGAAAAAATGCTTCCTCCTAATGGTTTGCTGACATCTGGGACCAACAACATTGTCAACGTAGTGAATAAATGAGAGAATTGCACATGGAGCGGCTGACACGTGGGCCCCAGTTGCTCGATCGGTTTTGTTGTCATTGTTTAGTTGTTGTTGTTGAGAGGGAGTAGGTTATCAACTGGGCTGTGCGGTGTCTGTGGCCCGTCTAGCCCAGGCTTTTATTTTATGTTTACAACATGACGAGCCCAGCAGGTTTTTTTTCTCGGTGAAAATAACTAGCCCATCTTTTTTTCGTAGAATAGCCTACACAGGCCGATTTCTTTTTCTCCGTCCTGCTGGGTTGCAAATCTTTCAAGACGACGAGGGATACATTCGGCATGCCCAGACAAAAATGGCTGTAAATCTTATAAGTAATATGAAATGGGTTGTGTATAGATGAAAACAAAGAAAATGGGCAACTAATTTCAAATTGTGAATTTTCTTTTATTTTTTGATATTTCAAATGTCATTGGATTTTAACATAATTAAATGTATTTTAAATTTAGTTTTTATCGGGCTCGAAATTTCGGGATTAAAAATAGTTCAGAAATTTCAATGAAATATCGTTGAATTTTTTAATCCTGTCCTTGCGAGAAAATGGTCAGGTATTCTAAACAGATAATATGGGTTGCAATAAATTAAGTAATAAATAGAAAATGGTCTATAAATTTAGGAAAAATAGCAAATGGGCTATATGCTGTCTGCCACATATGTTATGCTGACTTGTGGGCCTACTAAGTTGACCTGTACATAGTGTTTTGTCAACTTATAGTCAACAAATGATTCTAGCAGTAGTGACCGTTGGATGCTAATCCAACGGCCGTGCTGCTTCTTCAATCTCTGATCTTCTTGCTCCAGCCACCCAAACCAGCGCTGGCGGGACCGCCTGCTCCCGCCTCCCGCGGCCGGCTGTGCTGCCGCACAGGCCTCATCGCTCCACCCTACTCCCATAGCTGGCTAGGCCATCCATCTACTCACCCACACCTCCGGTTATTCTCCGGCGACGGCAGCCTCATACCGCAGCCAAACCAGTAATCCCTCATACTCCCGTCCGAGTGGGCAACCACTGCCGTGTCTTCCCCGGCTCCGGGTCATTCCCTTCCTAGGCCTTGCTGTCGTCCACTTCCTTGGCGCTCTCGGCATGGCGTCGTCAACGTGGTCAACGAACGATAGCCATCGGAAGAGGACTGTACGTAGAGAGGCTAACAGCTGGGACCCACGAGGTCCATGGTCACATGCCTCCTTATTACACGCAAGAAAAATAATTCCTCCCCTTGCTTACTGGGACCCACCAGATTTTGAGGCTGACTTGTGGGCATACTAAGTTGACCTCTATGCAGCGCTTTGTCAACTTAATCAACAAACGATTCTAGCAGCAGTGACCGTTGGATGTTCATCCAATGGCCGTGCTGCTTCTTCAATCTCTCTTCTTGCTCCAGCCACCCAAACCAGTGCCGGCGGGACCACCTGCTCCTGCCTCCCATGGTCGGCTGTGCAGCCACGCAGGCCTCACAGCCCCACCCTACTCTATCGCTGGCCAGGCCTCCTCTCTACTCACCCACATCCCCTGTTATTCTCCGGCGACGACAGCCTCACACCGCAGCCAAATCAGTCAACCCTCGTACTCCCCTCCGCGTGGACATCCACTGCCGCATCTTCCCTGGCTCCGCGTCGTTCCCTTCCTAGGCCTCGCCGTCGTCCACCACTTTGGTGCTCTCAGCACGACGTAGTCAGCGTGGTCAATGAACGACAACCATCGGAGGAGGACTATACGCGGTGAGGCTGACAGCTGGACCCACCAGCTACATCTTCGCATGCAAGGAAGTGCCTCCTTATTACACGAAAAAAAAATGATTCCTCCCCCTGACAGCTGGGACCCACCAGCTATGTTTTCGCATGCAAGGAAGTGCCCCCATATCCTCCCTGATAGCTGGGACCCACCCGGTCGAAGCGTACATAGCGTTGTCTGTATGGTCGCGAACGTGTACGTACATACTGGTCGATAGGTCCCTCTGCAAGGATGAACCGTGGCCGAGTAAGTAGCGGCACGTGCCGTAGTTGAGCCCCCGACTTAGCAGTTCAGACAGTCCTGTCTAAATCGTGTACACGTACGTACAGCCACATGGCAAAGAATATGGCCACGTACGTACATACGCGCGGGGTCTCGAACGCTTACTCACGCATACGTACGGCCAGGGCTCGTGTACATGAAGAGTCAACGTACGCCAGCAACGGCCTCCAGTTCATCGGCAACCAACCGGCTGGGTCGGAACGGAGAAACAACGTCGTGTTCATCGGGAGGCAACCGACTGGGTCGAAATGCATCCTGTTCATCGAGAGCCAACCGGCTTGGATGGAACAGCCGAAACGGGGTGCTGTTCATCGAACCCCCACCGGCTGGGTGTCCGGCGTACCGCAAAATGGAGGAAACGGCCTTTTGTTCGACCGCGTACGGTCAAAATGGGGTCCTGTTCATTGGCTGGGGGTCTGGTGTACCACAAAACAGAGGAAACGGACTTCTATGCAATCACCTATGGTTGAAATGGGGTCCTGTTCATTGGGAGGGGTCTGGCGTACCGCAAAACGGAGGAAACGGACTTCTCCCCAACTGCCTACAGTCGAAACGTGGTCCTGTTCATCGGGAGGGGTGTGGCGTACCGCAAAATGGGACTCCACGAGCTACTGTTCATCCACGGTCGACCTCCTCCAGCCTCCACCAGCTACTGTTCATCCACCATCGACTTCCTCCAGCCTCCATCGGCTACTGTTCATCTAGCCTCCATGGGGTCCTGTTCATCCAGCCTCCACCGGCTACTGTTCATCCAGCCTCCACGGGGGTCCTGTTCATCCACCCCCAACCAGCTGGGGTATGGCGTACCGTGGCATGACCTCCTCGGGGTCCTGCTCATCTAGCGCCAACCACCTACACGGCCAGGCTCCTGTTCATCCAATCCCCACCGGCTCGGGTGGGGCGTATGAGCGGGCGGCAGCAATAGGAACTGTTCATCGACAGCCAACCAACTGGCAGCAACGGGCATTGTTCATCGAGAGGCAACCCAACACCGACTGGCTACGTCTCGCACGGGGGCTCAATCGGCTTCAGTAAGGAGCGAGAAGGATCGATCGGGTTCAGTTAGCAGCGAAGGAATCGCTCGGGTTCAGTTAGAAGCGAAGGGATCGCTCGGGTTCAGTCAGCAGCGAAGGTATCGCTCGGCTTCAGTATGCAGTGAGATCGATCGCTCGGGTTCAGTACGTGTAGTAGTGCGAGGGATTGATCGATCGCTCGGGTTTAGTAAGCGAACGCCTTGCTCGGGTTTAGTTAGCGAGCGCCTCGCACACACGCGCGCGTATGAGAGAAACGCGCAAACCACACTGCATCGCTCGGCCCCGACCACCCACCGTAACCGGGAACTCCCCAAAAATTTCCTCGCCCTCAGTTCTAGCATGATTTTTTACGTCATGGACGGCCCAAAGAATGTCATGTGGGTGCGTCTCCGACCCACCCAGGACTAAAAGCACATTTTCTGTCATAATTTTTTGTCATAGAAGTAGGAGCCCACCACATCTATGATGATACGTGTTTTTCTCACAATTATTGTTATATAAGTGTCACAACTATGACAGAAAAAGTTTTCGTTTGGGACATAATGTCACGGATGTGCCTTTTTTGTAGTGGGTGTTGAGGGTCACTGGAAGATACACACCAAGGCCGAGGTGGAAGCATGGTTCAACCACTTTGCAGAAATGCCAAGCAGAGAAGAGAAAGACATGATCCACCCCACCGAGGATGATGAACTAGAATTTATTGCCATGAGGGCAGAAGAGGCAAGAAGAACAGTACGTTCCCGGGCCGTAGCTGGCAATGTCCACGAGGAAGAACATGCCGAAGAGCATGAAGATGAGGAAAAGTGTGCTGATGAGCATGAAAACAAAGAAGAACACGCCGGGGAGCGCGTGGAATAGGAGGGAAGAGAGGAAGAGCCCCCTGCACCTCCTGCTCGGATGAGGTCCACCACTTCGAGAAGGCCAGCCAAAAAGAAGTCGACACGCTCCGAACCGGCAAGTAGCAAGCCTATTGGCATGGAAGCAACTGCCAAGGCTCCCCGGCAGCAAGCTGCTCGGCAACAATCTTCTAGGCGACAAACTTCTCAGCGGCAGCAACCTCAACGTTCATCTTCCCGGCGACAAGCTCCGCCAACTGCAGAAGAGGCGGGATCTTCTCATCCCCCGGCCTCTTATGCAGCGAAGCGCCTGATCTTCTTCACCTCCAGCCCCAGCCCCTGACTCTGGAAGCCAGGTGTACTAGCATCTCTCTCGCCTTTCCGAGGAGGAAGAAGAAGAGTAAGTACTTGTGTCAAAGTACGACAATCTATGGGACTAGCAAGGACCCTTTGCAGTTTGACTAAGGGGACGCAGCACACAAAGAGCAGATCCAGCAGATCAACACATAGAAATTTACCCAGGTTCGGGCTGCTGTGAAGCGTAAAACCCTACTCCTACTTTGGTGGATTATATGTGGAAATGCCCAAGTTACAAGAGAGCGCGGCCTTGCCGGCAAGGAGCTCGGGAGGTGCAGCTACGTAGTGCAAATGGGCAGAGTGTCGACCTTTGTAAAGGTTAGCATGGGCCACCTTTTATAGATGAAAAGGGCCTACCAAAGTGGCAAAATAGTAAATACATGATGAGATAACAGCTACAGTGCTATCATACCTAATAGAGATGTGTTAGGACAAGGGCATTAAATGCTCCGTTAGGTGTCACGCTGAGGAGGAATGCTGGCAAGGGAGCCCAGCTCCACCTGTACCACTCGCCCAACTACCTTCTATTCCATCGTCATGCCCTTTCGACGGGTCTCAATAAAGTTGCTCTTCAGCGGCGGGCCACCACATGTCTCGACAAGCTCTACCAACCCGCCTGCCCGCTCAACACCTGTCGGCAAGTTCCTGACAACTGCCATGTTGGAGCGGTGGGATGGAGGTCGTCGGTCTTGAGGTCTTCGTCCTGAAGCTTGCCGGCTCGGAGCTTGCCGGTGACTTGAGTCTTCATCTTTGGTACTTCTTTAGTACTTCTCGATGACCTTCCTCGAGGTCTTATTCATGGTCTTGATTACCAAGCCTTGAGTGTGTTGGAAAGGCTATCCTCCGGGAAGCCATTGGCATCGAGAAGGCTGCAACTTGTATGTGCATCGTCAGGGTATGAACACTCATGTTCAATACACCGACACTTAACTCTTCCTCAACTCATTGTATTTCTGGATTACTTGTTGACATTGTTGATTTGACATCTTGTTTGCCTTGATCTTGCAGGGATGAGGAGCCCCTGGCCCATAGGTCTCGCAAGAGGCCAAGGATCGTTGAGGGAAGCGAGCCGGCAACCAATATTGAATAGGGCACAACATCTCCGGATGTTATTATGATCAGCCCCCGGCAGCAGGAGGAGATCACCCAAGGCCAGCCAGCTAGCACCACCACTGAAACTCCCATCGATGAGGTTGACAAGGAAACAAAGGGCGGCCATCATGGAGAAGAACTTCAAGGAACTGATCCCTTGGCGACGTCCTCCACAGTCATCACTCCGGAGAGCGGCTCGCCGGAAAGGTCTTCTACTAGTTAGCCTGTCCGCGCTGAGGACGTACCGGCAAGTGGAGTGGCCGGTAGCCAGGTGACGGCAACTCACGCTGCTGGAGGGGAAGCCATTCTGTGGCACCCCGGCTCAGAGGAACCGGAACACCCCGTATTCCAGCCCAGAGATCAAGTCTTCTGGAATACGGCACTGCTTGGCATAGAACAAATCAGCTCTTTATTACAAATACTCGGGTTACAAGGGTTCTGAAGGCACAAAGGTTACAAAGGCACGGCGATACTACGCCTACTCAGATAGCTGTATGGTAGCAGCGGAACACTCGTAGCGGAATAAATTCTAGTAGCAGAACAACGGCGACGGTGATGAACTCCACTCCGCAGGGACTCTAGCTAGGACGCATCCTAGAGCGCAACCTCGGGATCCTCGACAAACAAGCAATCACGGCATCACCTGCAATCTGGCATGACACGCCAGGTGAGTACTTTGAATGTACTCGCAAGCTCACATCAACCAAAGCAATCAAGACAAACAACAGCATGGCATTTACAGGTTAATTATCAAAGATGAACACGATGCTACTAGAACAACATGAGCATGGCATGTACATATAATTCATGATGTGAACATGATGATATTAGCACTAGCATGCAAGGGGGTCGACATGTAAGGTCTCGTGGACCAACTTACTCTGCTCGGAGGTTATCTCGTAACCACCATGAATATCACACTTACTTACCTCTGTGATCACCATGCGATCACCTCATAATCAACCAACATCGGTATCCATGATACCATCGTGATCCTCTCATGATCACATAAAGATCAACCAACTTCTTTTCTCAGCGAACCGGGGTTGTTATTATTCAGATTATTATTACTGTTGACCCATAGTGTGACCTACTATGAACTGTGTCCAAGAACGAGGACGCGGCTATCGATAGATTGTACACTCTGCAGAGGTTAGTACACTGTACCCACACCACGGAACTCATGGCCTCGTACTCCCATTCGGGTGGACCAACGACATTCCGACAAAACCAATCTATTGCATGACACTCTCCCTACCACTCCGACAAACTCCCCTTTGGGCTATGTCATGGGTAGCCCCATTGCCAACTCGTGACATCCGCCACCTTTGTGGCCGCCACCGTCGTGGCCAAACAAAAACATCGTCCCAAACGGGGACCTCGGTATACCATACAACTCGGGCACTCAAGGCTTATGGCCGCCTAACTGATCAGGGTTGCGTGCGCACATAACCTTCCCTAGTTCAAGGCACCGGCGAGAGGCATGACAATAGACCGCATTAGGGCCTCCCCATCCAGGCAATTGTGGTTGCACTGGTGAGCTCGATTCGGTAGCACCATGACTCGATCAACAGCATGTTCAAGTTCGATAAATGTCAGGTTCAACTTGAATGGTGGTGAGCTGAGTCATAATAAAATAATGAAATAACAGTGCATATGAGCATGATATCAGTGTAACCATGGATGGGTAACATAACCATTTAACAACATAGCATCAACAATGATAACTCCTTTAGTCTACAGGATGCAGATGATCATGGCATAATGACGATCATTAATAATACAAGTATTTTCATATCAAACCATAGCAATTCATGTGAGCATATCCTTATCACTAGCACTGGAAATGATTTCAAAAATAAAACATGATAATAATAACATTAGCATTTAATCAATTTACTCTCTAGATGAAAATGAACATGGCATAAGCATGGACATGGATTCACAAGCATATTCGAATCATTCATAAAATAATTAAATGAGCAAACAATTATTAAATATTCGAGTGGAAACCATGGCTACTTCAATGCCATCATGCAAGTGGCTGTTGTGGCTTGCCTGGGGACGAAGGATCCACCGGGGAGAGGTGCGATGAACTCGCGGAAAGAATCGCCGGAAAAGTTTCCCTCTCAGAGGGGGCTGAATAAGGACAGGGGTAAAATGGTCATTTTCACAGTGTGACAACCTTATGAAAATGACATCAACAGAACGGGCTCGATGAACAGAGAACGTGGGTGTTGGAATCACCTAAATCGGAATCATGGTTAAAAAGTTGTGGCCGTTCGTTCGTTAGGCAGAAAAACAACTGAAATCTATGCTTTTTTGCGGCTAATTGACGAACATTCACTATTTAAGGATTTCGGCGCCGGTGGCTGGAAAAGAGAAAGCACCTTTTGCGGAATACGCCTTCAGAATAGTGGAAGCGTACTTTTGGCCGAATAAGCACTAGAGTGCGCTTTCCTTATGCGAAAGCGTATTCCGAGATATACGCCTCCACTTGCCACGTCAGCGGGCCCGTGTGAGAGGCTTACAGGTGGGACCCACCGTAACTCCCTCTCTCTCTCCTCACCGTCTTCAACCTCCCGACGGTGAGAGGCACAGAGAGCCTGGCCGGGCCTCGCGCCGGCGACTCCGGCCATCCCTCGCGGTGCTTCGGCCACCGGATAGATCGGGGCGGCGCCGCGCTTCGGGTGGACTACTTCACGGGCGCCAGAGACAACCGAGACGAGCGGGGCTCCAACTCCCGCGGCGGTCGGCGATGGGTGCTGGTGGGACTCGCGGCCACGGGGCACCAGAGGATGAGAAGACGGGCGGAAGGGCTACGTGGTGGCTAGGGGAGCACCATGGTGGGGGTTGGAGGGGGAATGGGGCTCGGGCTCGCTTCAATTTAGGCCGAGGCCGAAGCGGCAATGGCGGCCGTGGGAGGGGCAGGGGGCTCCTCGAGCTCGTATGGGAGGCCAGGGGGTTGCTAGGAGAGAGGTAGAGCTGCTGGTGAGCTCGGAATTGCTCGGGGTGGGCTTATATAGCCAAGGTGGGGATGCTCGCGCCGGATGCCGCCGCGGACGCGCGGTGGATGCCCTGACGCGGCCGCGTACGCGTGCGCACGCGCGCGGGGGGGCTGATGGCGACTAGGGGGAGCTAGTGGAGGTGCAGACGCGGGATGGAGGACTTCTGGTCGGCCACTCGGCCACTGTGCTCACGCGGCCGGGGCTGCCGTGGCGCGAGGAGAGCGAAGGAGGAGGGGGCGAGGGCTGGGGAGCGAGTGTGTGGCCACTGCGGGGCTCGAGGACACGCTAGGACGCGCGGAACCGGCTGGGAGAAGAGTGCCCGAGGCAAGACGACGAACAGAGCGCGCCCAACGCTTGCCAAAAGCGTGGTCACCGCGTGGCATGGCGAGGAGAGGGCACGATGGCCTGCCAAAAGATGTCTACCGTATAGTCCATCCAGAGTAGGGACTCTATGAGTTGATGGATCGAAGAAAACCACTGTGAGATGATGGGAGTGATCGACTGAAGTTTGTTGTAGCAAATTTGGGCATGAAATAGTGATCAAATGGGATGGGATAAGGGCTAACCAGAATGTCACGGGGGTTTAGGGTAGGAAGGACTATGATCCTGTGGATTTTGAACAGATTTGGACCAGGATTTAACATAGTTGCTTCACAACTGCAAAAACTGGTCCAGAAACTAGATCATGAAGTAGCACTCACATGGATGATTGGATTGGGTTGAAAATTGGTAGAGGGTGATTATTTGGGCATATGAAGGCACCATAAAAATTTCATCCCATTTGGATAAGTATAAATGGTACTTCCTT
Organism: Elymus sibiricus; assembly: GCA_039707655.1. NCBI lineage: Eukaryota > Viridiplantae > Streptophyta > Magnoliopsida > Poales > Poaceae > Elymus > Elymus sibiricus. Next base: position 165,435,062 of record CM077664.1, read on the forward strand.
CACAATGCTCCACACTGGACAGAAACTTGGTGGAATTTTGTGGAGAAAATGACTTGGCAAAATGATGTGAATTTTTGCACGCTCACAGGATATATGGATATATAGGTCCTGGATTAATTTCAGAATTTTTTAAGCAATAGAAAATATAGTTGCTTCACAAACTGAAATTGTGACCAGAAACAAGAATTTTGAGGGTGTGCTCACATAGTTTGTTGGATGGATATGAAATTTTGTGGAGAATAATTATTTGATCATATAAATAATCTACCAAAATTTCAACTCATTTGGATTAGCCTAGCTAGTACTTCCTTCACAAAGCTTCTCTCTAGACAGAAACTTTGGAAATTTGCTGAGGAAGATTTGCTAGGCAAATGGATTTGAATCTTGTCATGTGGCAATTATTTAGATATGAAAGAGTGCCCAAAAAATTTGAGGGCAATCAAGAAAATATAAATGGCACTTCCTTCACAAAGTGCCATACTGGACAGAATAGGAAATGAATATTCCTGAATTATTTTTGAACTAGGCAAGGAAGAGTTTTGGCATATTTGTGGAAAATATGATCCAAAGAATTTATGAGAATTTTGTGGGAATTTTTGGAATGGCAGAAATATAGGTTGCTTTACAACCTAAAGGAAACAGGGTTATTCCTTTAATAGAAAGAGGAATATTCCCAAGAAATAAATATTGGGGTTGGGCTAAGATGGAAATGACATGGCCTTGGGATAGATTTGAGAATGACAAGCCACTAGGAAGTGGCAGGAGAGAAGATCTTCCCAGGTTTCAAGACCACATAGCCACGAAAAAAAGAACTCCAAATAAAAATTCGAAGAAATCCAAAAGAAAAAGAAAGGGCCAAAAATCGGGGTGTTACAAACCTACCCCCCTTACGATAAATCTCGTCCTCGAGATTTGGTTGCTCAGGGAACAAGTATAAATATTTTGACTTAAGGAAACCGTTTCCAACTCGGGTATCCTTTTCCTTTATAAATTGTTCCCACTGAATTGCATCTGACTGACTGCCTCGCTCTGGGGTTGTTTGCTTCCCCATATCCATATTCTGATAGGTCTTCCTTCATATGCTCATCCTTACTCTGACTTCTTTTATGTCTGCTGGCGTATCTGTTATTATCAGTCCGGGAGCGATTGACGTGACATTCTTTTACCTAGCACCGATAGTATCAATGGAGTTGTGCATAAATTTCCTCAATAGACATGAATCATTTAATCATTGCATCGGGTTACTAGAGTAGATGCATGTCCTTCGGGTTCAAAACAATGCTGAGAATCATAGCCGTTCTTTTGGCAGAGTCTGACTGCTTGAAGGTAGTTCTGAATTACCTTGGTTGGCTCCACTGTCTCGAATCCGTACCGATGATTCAACTGTCACCTTGATATGAGGTCCTTAAAAATAGAGTAGGCCCCTTGGGTGTGTGTACATGGTGATCAATACGGAATCAGACTGTCTTGGGTATCCGTACCGTGTTGTTAAGGAGCCTAAATCGACCCCCTTCTTTATTTTTTATTCAACGAGTGATACCTTTGTCTTTGGTGCTTGAGTTGTCCTGTACTGATTATCATACCTGTATTGCTGGTCTTGCTCCTTCATTATTGTTCTCTTTTTCTGAATCTTTTGTGGAAAGAGCTTGGCCATAGATACCTTTAATTCTTCGTGTGACCATAGGTGCTGTCAGGTGCAATATTCCAGCAGGCATACCTTATCCTTATCCTTGGGCAGTGCAGCAACGTTTAACTGGCAAGTTTATCATCTCTCGAGCTTTAACTGTAGGGCAATGATCATCCGAACCTTTGCATGAAATCGGCAAATAAATCAGTAGCCACCAGAACGGTCTTTACAACTCAAATCTGGGACATTACCGAAATAACTCAACCATGGCTCACGACGGCTGAAAAGTAGCTCAGAGCATGAGGCAGTGTTGATAAGAAGAATGTAGCAGTTCCCTAAGACGGCCGAAGAACAGCTCAGAGCATAGGGTCGCTGCTACAAAAAGAAACTCAACAGCTGCCCGAGATGGCCGAAAAGCAGCTCAGAACATGGGCCAGTTGTTGAAAAGAGAAATATAAAATCGGCATCCACCCCAGACGGACGAAAGCGGCTCAGAACACAGGCGTGGTGCCGTTACCAGGAAGAGGCAAGCAAGGGTTCATCAAGATCATATACCAGGTTCACAGTTACTTTGATAGAGCTCACTGTTGTGGTCAATGACAGCGACAGAGGTTAATGATATCACTTTGTTGGGTGTGAGGAAGCTGGCCTTGATATCCACTGTCAGGATTGTTGTCCCAACATTGTCTTGCTTCATAGCTTGTCAGACATTGCATCACACTGAGGTGTATAACTTGCTTTCTTCTTCTTCTTGTTACATAACTCAGGTGGTTGTCCGATTCTTGTCATGCTTGCATCATCGTTCGAGTGACTTGAATGACCTTGGCAGTATGTTCATAATATATATGAAGGTATGTGTAGCTGAACATTTTATTCCCGAGGCAGAATGGTGTCCTGACTAGCTCGTGCTTCTGACCCAACTGTTGCGGATCTGATTCTTGAGATGCACTGCCATATGCCGTCAACTCGCTGTGTAATATCTTGTACCAATGCCGATGACTGTTTGTAGTGCCGTACTGACGAAGACTGCATAGGTTGTGTTGGAAGCTACCTGAGAGTAGCGGTCTGAGGAAGGCTGGATATCTTGCACTAGAAGCTTTTGCTGGGATAGCGTGCTGAAGAAGGCTGGGTACCGTACTTCAGAAGCTTTTCCCTTGGTTGCTTACTGAAGAAGATTCGGTGCCTTATGCTGGAAGCTTTCTGTAGTGGCTTACAGAAGAAGACAGAGTACCTTATGCTGGAAGCTATCCACATATCGTACTGAGGAAGGCTGCGGAACCTTGCATCGTAAGCTTCCCTGGTAGCGTGCGGAGGAAGACTGGGTTGCTTACTCCAGAAGCTTCTCTCCGTGATATGCGGACTGAATGCCATACATATATATATATGCCCATGATATTCCTTTGACAGGAAATGTACTGTTGTCTTGCACACAAATTGTCTTCCAGCTGGTTTATTACGATTATGATGGCTGCACACTGAGTCAGTCTTGATGCTGATAGTTATTCCAGAATATCATTTGTATTCAAACCAGATATTCCCAATATAATGCAGTCAGCTGAGAATTCCATAATGTTTAGCTGAGCTTCCAAATACTTGAATTCCTCACTGATTCTTCTAGTCCGGGGTCGGTTGATGAGCAACTTTCATAAGGGGAAATAAGGTAACACCAAGGGCCCAAAGAAAGAAGCAAAAGAAATGATTTAAACAAAAGCGCACCAAGCATTAAGATTACATACAAGCAACATCATACTTCACAGCTATTCACCTCACTATGCATGCCTACTTAAGCACACAATTCTCAAGGGAGCTCCGGTACTACGATCTAATATGTTGTGGCGGTGTGCACGAAAGTGGATCAACTTGTGGAGAGGTTGGTGTAAGCAGAGCTACACCAAACGCTGGCTCAGCACCGGTTGCATCTAGACGGGCTTAGGGGTGAGCACGGGCTCGGTGATCCTGTAGCGTGACAAGGATGTCACGACCACATCATCATCAAGCGCACGGACGGAAACCGTACTCGTCCAGGGAGTGGGGTGACAAAGTAGGATAGCGGTGGAAAGAAGGGTCTGCTGGCATTGCCCTTTTCTGATAACAGAGACCAGTAAGGGTTGCCAAAGCGGCGGGTTGGATGGCAAGATCCAGGGTAGAAACATGTCTACCACCGAAACAATAGGTGTGGCTGAAGAGAAAATATTGGTGCGATACCTGTGCATCAATCCTACAAGTGATCGACACCACAAGGTACCACGGCATCACTCCGCTGGGACAGAGATGACATCAAACACCAAAGAACGAGTATGCAAAACTGGAGGGTGTAGGTAGTGGATCGAAACCAACGCCACCTACACTCACAAGATAAGATCGTTAGTGATGAGATAATAAGTCTATATGCATGCTATGCGACAAACAAATGCAGCGACCAAATGCAACAAGCAGGCTAGGCTCTGAACTACCGGTTTCTAATGCTCGCGTTGACTAGGGAGTCCTACAGCCAGACCTGGCTCTGATACCAATCGCTGTGGCACCCCGGCTCAGAGGAACCGGAACACCCCGTATTCCAGCCCAGAGATCAAGTCTTCTGGAATACGGCACTGCTTGGCATAGAACAAATCAGCTCTTTATTACAAATACTCGGGGTACAAGGGTTCTGAAGGCACAAAGGTTACAAAGGCACGGCGATACTACGCCTGCTCAGATAGCTCTATACTAGCAGTGGAACACTTGTAGCGGAATAAATTCTAGCAGCGGAACAATGGCGACGGTGATGAACTCCACTCCGCAGCGACTCTGGCTAGGACGCATCCTAGAGCGCAACCTCGGGATCCTCGACAAACAAGCAATCACGGCATCACCTGCAATCTGGCATGACACGCCAGGTGAGTACTTTAAATGTACTAGCAAGCTCACAGCAACCAAAGCAATCAAGACAAACAACAACATGGCATTTACAGGTTAATTACCAAAGATGAACACGATGCTACTAGAACAACATGAGCATGGCATGTACATATAATTCATGATATGAACATGATGATACTAGCACTAGCATGCAAGGGGGTTGACATGTAAGGTCTCATGGACCAACTTACTCTTCTCAGAGGTTATCTCGTAACCACCATGAATATCACACTTACTTACCACCGTGATCACCATGCGACCACCTCATAATCAACCAACATCGGTATCCACGATACCATCATGATCCTCTCATGATCACATAAAGATCAACCAACTTCTTTTCTCAGCGAACCGGGGTTGTTATTATTTAGATTATTATTACTGTTGACCCATAGTGTGACCTACTACGAACTGTGTCCATGACCGAGGACGCGGCTATCGATAGATTATACACTCTGCAGAGGTTAGTACACTGTACCCACACCCCGGAACTCATGGCCTCGTACTCCCATTCGGGTGGACCAACGACATTCCAACAAAACCAATCTATTGCATTACACTCTCCCGGCCACTCCGACAAACTCCCCTTTGGGCTATGTCCTAGGTAGCCCCGTTGCCAACTCGTGACATCCGCCACCTTTGTGGCCGCCACCATCGTGGCCAAACAAAAACATCGTCCCAAACGGGGACCTCGGTATACCATACAACTCGGGCACTCAAAGCTTATGGCCGCCTACCTGATCAGGGTAGGGCACGCACATAACCTTCCCTAGTTGGAGGCACCGGCGAGAGGCATGACAATAGACCGCATTAGGGCCTCCCCATCCAGGCAAGTGTGGTTGCACTGATGAGCTCGATTCCGTGGCACCATGACTCGATCAACAGCATGTTCAAGTTCGATAAATGACAGGTTCAACTTGAATGGTGGTGAGCTGAGTCATAATAAAATAATGAAATAACAATTCATACGAGCATGATATCAGTGTAACCATGGATGGGTAACATAACCATTTAACAACATAGCATCAACAATGATAACTCATTTAGTCTACAGGATGCAGATGATCACGGCATAATGACGATCATGAATAATACAAGTATTTTCATATCAAACCATAGCAATTCATATTAGCATATCCTTATCACTAGCACTGGAAATGATTACAAGAATAAAACATGATTAGAATAACATTAGCATTTAATCAATTTACTCACTAGATGAAAATGAACATGGCATAAGCATGGACATGGATTCACAAGCATATTTGAATCATTCACAAAATAATTAAATGAGCAAACAATTATTAAATATTCGAGTGGAAACCATGGCTACTGCAATGCCATCATGCAAGTGGCTGTTGTGGCTTGCCTGGGGACGAAGGATCCACCGGGGGAGACATGCAGTTTCCAAGGGGTCAGTCCAGGGAGGAACAAGCCGAAGGGCCAAGTCACATTGCCGGTCACGTTCGGCAGCGAGCTCAACCATCGAACGGAGAAGGTTACCTTCGACGTTGTCAAGATGCCGCTGTCGTACAATGGGATTCTAGGCTGCCCAGCCCTGGCAAGGTTTATGGCCGTGTCGCACTATGCGTACAACATCGTCAAGATGCCAGGGCCGATGGGGGTCCTCACCATCAAGTCAGACTACCAGGACGCAATCATCTGTGTTGATAAGCTCTATCGGGAGTCAGCGGCAGCATCTGCCATCGAGGTACTTGCTCCTGCCGTCAAAGCTCCCGGGGAAGGGAAGAAGAAGACCGGCAAGACCTCTGGGAAGGACTCCGGGAAGTGCACTTCGGAGTGCAGCATGTGTGTCGAGGACACACTAGAGAGCTCTACCGGCAAGAGCAAGAGAACCAAGGCTTCCGTGCCGGCAACCAAACAAGTTTCTGCGAAAGAAGATGGGACAAGCAGCACTTTCTCTATAAGTGCCACTATCAGCGACGAGCAGGAAAGCGAGCTCATTGCCTTCCTACGAGTGAATGTCGATGCGTTTGCTTGGCAAGCATCTGACATCCCCGGTGTTCCTAGGGAGGTAATTGAGCACCACCTTGCTGTCTACCCTCATGCGAGGCCCGTCAAGTAGAAGATCAGAAAGCAAGCCTTGAAGCGGCAAGAGTTCATTGCCGAGGAGATTAAGAAGTTAGAAGCAGCAGGCCTGGTTAGAGGAGTGCTACACCCTACGTGGTTAGCTAATCTGGTGGTGGTGCGCAAGGCGAACGGGAAGTGGAGGCTTTGTATCGACTTCATTGATATAAATAAAGCCTGTCCCAAGGACACCTTCCCGTTGCCGTGCATTGACCAGATTGTAGACTCCACTGTTGGCTGTGACCTACTCTCTTTTCTTGACGCCTATTCTGGTTATCATCAGATTTTTATGGCCAAGGAGGATGAGGAGAAGACCGCATTCATCACTCCATGTGGCACATACTGCTTTTTGCGTATGCCTTTCGGACTGAAGAGTGCCGGAGCGACCTTTGCCACAGCGGTCCATATTGGTTTTGAGCCACAGCTGCACAGAAATGTGGAAGCTTATATGGATGACATTGTGGTCAAAACCAGAGACAAGTCAACACTGATCCAGGATCTCGATGAAACTTTTGCCAACTTGCGCAAGCTCAACTTGAAGCTCAACCCCAAGAAGTGTGTGTTCGGTGTTCCATCCGGCAAGCTTCTTGGTTTCTTTGTGTCTCAGATAGGAATTGAAGCCAACCCCGACAAGATCAAGGCAATTGAGCAGATGGAGGCATTGAAGCGCGTCAAGGATGTCGGGCGCCTTGCTGGCTGCGTTGCTGCCCTCAGCAGGTTCATCTCCAAATCGGCAGAGCGCACCTTGCCATTCTTCAAGATATTGAAAAAGGCAGGTCTAGTGAACTGGACTCCGGAAGCGGAGGCCGCACTCCGAGATATGAAGGAGTACCTGTCCTCTCCGCCAGTCCTAGTTGCGCCTAGGCCACAAGAGATGTTGCTGCTATACTTAGCAGTAATGAATCAAGTGGTTAGTGCTGCACTTGTGGCTTAAAGAGAGGCTGATGAGGAAGAGGTAGCAGCCGCAGAGTCACGACCCGATGAGCCAAAATCTCCTCCGGCAAGGTCAGGTGCCAACAAGCCAGAGATTGTGCAAGCCAGCCAGCCAGAGTAGCAAGTTGTGAAGAAGAAGATGGTGCAGCGCCCAGTCTACTTTGTCAGTTCCCTCTTGCAAGGGGCTAGGTCAAGGTACTCTGGTGTGCAAAAGTTGCTTTTTAGCCTTCTTATGGGCTCAAGGAAACTGCGCCATTATTTTCAAGCACACCCAGTCACCGTCGTGACTCGCTTCCCACAGCAATGCATCATGAGAAATCCAGAAGCAACCGGCAAGATTGTGGAGTGGGCATTGGAGTTATCAAGTTTTGATCTGAAGTTTGAGAGCACCTCGACGATTAAGAGCAGAGCCTTGGCAGAATTCATTACAGAATGGACCCCAACGCCAGATGTAGAAAAACCAGAGACTTCTCTCCCCGGCAAGGAAACAATTGACGATTGGGTCATGTACTTTGACGGTGCTTTTACGCTGAAAGGCGCTGGTGCTGGTGTGCTGCTTATAGCACCCACCGGAGAGCACCTCAAGTACGTGGTCCAGATGCATTTCCCCAGGGAGCAGGCCACCAACAACACTACTGAGTACGACGTTTTGCTTGCTGGTCTGCGCATTGCAATTGACCTCAATATCCGGAAATTGATTATCAGAGGTGACTCGTAGCTTGTGGTGAGGCAAGTCAACAAGGATTACCAGAGCCCTTTGATGAAGGCATATGTCAATGAAGTGAGGAAGTTGGATGAGCACTTTGACGGTCTGCAAGCAGAGCACATCCCTCGTACCCGGAATGAGATTGCTGACGACCTGTCAAAGCTTGCTGCCCAAAAGATGCCTATGGAACCAGGAACTTTTGTGCTCCAACTAACTCAGTCATCCGCTACACCATCGAAGCTGGCGAAGAAAAGAAAACAAGATGTTGATGGTTACTTTCTGGCAGAGCTACCCGTAGCTACCAAGAAAGCAGATACCACCGACAAGCCACCCTTTGCCAGTGAGCAGCAGCATCCCGCAAGCCAGATCCTTGCCGTCGAAACAAGCGCTCCCACAGAGGAAGAAATGCCTTTAGTCCTTGTCGTCGAGCCACAACTTCCGGCACGGGCTTAGCCGATTGTCCAGTTCCTCTAGACAGGAGATCTTCCCGATGAACAAGAAGATGCAGAAAGAGTCGCCCGTCAATCAAGGATGTATAAGTTTATTGACAGCACCTTGTAAAGGAAGAGACCAAATGAGGTAAAGTTGAAATGCATCTCCCGGGAAGATGGACAAAGGCTGTTGGAAGAAATACATGAAGGGATGTGCAGCTCTCATATTGGGTCACGCGCACTTGTCGGCAAGGCATTCTATCAAGGATTCTACTGGCCGACAGCCCTTCAAGACGCCTTGGCGGTGGTTATCAGGTGCGAAGCATGCCAGTTCCACTCCAAGGACATCCACCAACCAGCGCAAGCCCTCCAATCCATCCCTCTTTCCTGGCCCTTCTCGGTATGGGGGCTCGACATTGTCGGCCCTTCCCCCCGTGCCACCGGGGGCTTTGAATTCTTGTACGTTGCAATCGACAAGCTTACAAAGTGGCCTGAGGTAGAGCCAGTGAGAAAGGTGACGGCATAGTCAGCTATCAAGTTCCTCAAAGGATTGGTTGCCCGTTTTGGTGTACCCAACAGGATTACCGACAACGGCACCCAATTTACAAGCCGCGCCTTCACAGCATATTGCCAAGAACTTGGAATTAAGATCTGCTATGCCTTCGTTGCTCACCCAAGAAGCAACGGGCAGGTAGAGAGGGCAAATGCAGAAGTGCTGCGTGGTCTAAAGACCAGGACTTTCGACAAGCTGCACTAGTGTGGAAGGCGCTGGGTGCAAGAATTGCCGGCGGTTCTTTGGTCAATCAGAATGACACCAAATCGAGCCACTGGCTAGACACCCTTCTCCCTTGTGTATGGTGCAGAAGCGGTGCTCCCCATGGAACTCAAATACGGGTCACCTCGAATCTTGGCCTTCGATGAGGAGGACCAAGATGAGCTGCGGCATGACGATGCCACGCTCCTTGAGGAAGATCATTTCCGGGCTGCTGTCCATGCTGCACGGTACCAGCAAGCTTTGTGCCGCTACCATAGCCGCAAAGTGAATGCCAGGAACCTTGAGGAAGGTGACCTTGTTCTTCATTGGATTCAATCCACGAAGGGTAAAAACAAGTTGACGCCGAAGTGGGAGGGCCCTTACCGGGTAGTATGAGTCTCTAGACCCGGCGCAGTCCGTCTAGAGACCGAAGATGGCACACCGGTGCTCAACTCATGGAATAGTGAGCATCTTCGTAAGTTCTACCCATAAGGCGCGGTTGCCGGGCTGCCCGGCAACCTATTTTGTACAAGTTTGCCATCAAGGCATGTAAACCTTTGTACAAAGTCGGGCGCAAATCCCGTGCATAGTAAATAAAAACTAAATGTTTCACAACTTTTTGTCAAAGTACATATATATTTATGTGTTGCAGGCAGTCTTGTGTTACATTTTTTGCCTTTCGTAAGGTGATTAATGAACCGTGAAGGTTCCAGCCTCCTCCTTTCTTTTCTTTCTTTTTCTTAAAGGAAAAAAAGAGTTCCTCACGTACAAGTTTCCCGGGGGGAGTGACGGTATGGATAGCAAAGGACGTGTTCAAGATGTCACCCTACAGCAAGAAGTACAGCAAGGAATAAGCTAAGTTGCAAAACTTTAAAATAAATTCTTTGTATGAGGAACCTGCATGCTAAGGAACCTTGCCGTGATCAACTGCGCTCTTGCTTTGCTTCGAGTCCGCTCGGCAACCTAAGTAGTTGCGTTGTGATCGTCAAGCATGACCTTGCCGGCAGTGGCATTCCCGGCAAGCTGCTGAGGACCTGTTCCTCGAGAGCTCGCGGCAAGGATGTGCGCACCGGCAAGTTTCCGGCAAGCATAGGGTACAAAAATCATGCAAAGACATAATGGAATAAGGAGAACAACACGCATACGTCCATTCAAAATACGAACTACAGCAACTGATAAACGTTTAGATGCAAAAGTTATCTTCCATGCCCCCACGGGGCTACATTGGTTTTGATACAGAAACTAAGGAGAGGAGCCTAGGCGGAGCGCAGCTCATCTTCGAGATTTGACTAGGGCAATACTATGCACCTAGTCGGAGTCGTCGCCTTCGCTCTTGATACATGTGGAGCTTTCATTGCTCTCGCTCTCACTTGTGGAGTCGGTGCCGCCGCTGCTCTCACTTTCCGCGCAGGATTCGATGCGGCCGCCGGAGACCCCGAAGAACTTCACGAAAAGTGTGGCAGCTCCATCGTACCTAAACTGGACAAGCTGCCCCTACCTTAGACCACGCGAGCGGGCGAACGACTTCCAACCCCGCGTCAGAAACAGAGAGCCGGCGGTGGAGAACTCGGCGACCACCCAGGAGGGGCCGTTGCAGCAGCCACCCGCGTGTAGCCACAGGCCCGAGGGCCCGCTGTTCTCCATCATCCTCGCAAAGGGTCCGGGAGCCGGAGCCAACTGCGGAGCCGGTGATGCAGCACCATGACAAACTCTTGCGCTGCCACCGCCGTGTGGGACTCGTGCACCGCCACCACCGTGCGGGCTTCCGCCTGAGGGGGAAGAGCAGCCGCCTCGCCATGTCTGCCACGCCCGCCTCGTCCACGAGTACCGCGCCCCCCGTGGCCCCGGGGGGCGGCTCTGCTGTGGGCACTAGGGTTGGCGTTCACGACAACCACCGAGGAATGCGTCCGGCCCCGAGAGGGGACCATCGAGGTGGATGCAGATGCGCGGGCCCGACCTCCACCCCTCGCCATCGCAGCGGTAGACCTCGAGGAAAGCAAGGATGAACGAAAGGTTGGAGGAGGAGAATGGCAAAGGGAGAAGATGGGTGGGGAAGATTGCCACTCCCCCCGCCCTCTTTTATAGCGCTCTTGAGGGATTACTCTCCCTGCCGCCTTGCCTCCCTTAATGGCAGAAACCGAGGAAGGGGATGCGAGAAGTCAGGCGAATTGAGTAGCGCCCTCCACGTTTTTCCTTTTTATGGGGAAGGCGTGAGGGCTGGCTCTTTTTTGTCATACGTGGCTATGCTTTTCAGGCGCACCACCTCCCGCCACCGCTTCGCTCCACCTCTCCCACGCTCACATTTAATGCGCATTGTGGGCGGGTGTGATAAAAGAGAAGATTATGACAGTTATCCTCTGCCACGCGCCGCCTGTGCACTGTTTGAGCCTAGCCCAACGATGCCTCGCATGCATGTGTGGCCTAGGCCCAGGGGCTCCAGTCGGTGTACTAAGACATGGGTGCCCTCGTACCGAGACTTGTGCACAGGCAGTTGTAGCCTCCCTTCTGGCAAGGGCTTGACAAAGGATAACTACGACTCGAGACTCAACACCAAGACCGTGAAGAAGACCTCATGGCAGGTCATCGAGAAGTACTATTCTAGTACTGAAGATCGACGCTGCCCTTGCCGGCAAGCTTCGCCCCGGCAAGGTGAAGACCAAGGCTATGGTTGTCGGCAAGCTCCCTTGACGGCAAGCAAGGCCCGGCAAGCTCCATGCCAGCAGGCTTGTTCTGTCCCATTACCACTCCACCTCACCATCGACCAGATAGGCTCGTGGGCTAGGTGTCGAGCGGGCAGGCAGTCAACATAGCCGGCCAAGGCACGTGTCAGCACGCCACGCCAAGATTAACTTTAATGACACTCGTCCCTGGGACGTGTTGAGATTATAGGAGGGCGCCAGGACCGGTGGTGCAGATCTTTTGCCCAAGGCCTCGCCTCCCCGACGTAGCACCTAACGATGCATTAAATGCGTTTGTCTTACCCCGTTGGAAGATAGACGTGATGACGGTGCAAGTCACTGTTCATACTCTGTAATGACCGTATTAGCCATTGTGGTAACCCCTTAGCCTATAAAAGGAGGCCCACGGCTGCAGGTAGAACGGTCGACACCCAGCTCAATTACACGCCGTAGCTGCATTTTCCCGTGCACCATGCCGGAAAACTGCGCTCCCAGTAATCAGAGTGCATACACGATCAAACACAGAGCAGGATTAAGGTTTTACACTCATAGCGGCCCGAACCTAGATAAATCCCCCGCGTGTTCTTGCATCTACTGAAAATCTGCTCTTTGTCCCATGCATGTCCCCTGAGCCAAATTGTAAAGGGACCCATTCGGTCCCATAGATAGTCGTTTCCCATGACACCATGGGTGATATGGAATAGGAAGTGGCATATATAGACCATGAGATTAAGCTTTGGACTTAGCTTTGCGGCATGTAGAGCACCAGTTCATGTAGCGTGACACATCTCGAAACATCTTTGGCCAAAAGTAGTTCTTGGAGAGCGTTGCAAATGTCTTGTCACGACCGAAATGTCCCATGAGTCGTCCACCATGTGCCTCTTGCAAGACTCGGGATACAAAGTTTGTTAGTTCGCATAAGATAATCATCTTTTAAATAGTATCGCTCCCAAGTTTTGTGTGATAAGCATTTGGCATATGGAATCGCAAATGAAACATCATGCGCATACAAGTCTTTAATGTGCTCAAATCCTATAACATTCAACTCAAGTTTAGTAACTAGCATGCACTTGCGGGAAAGAGCGTCCGCCACAACATTTTCCTTACCTTTGATATACTTGCTAACATAAGGAAATGACTCAATGAACTCACTCCATTTAGCATGATGCTTGTTCAATTTGTTTTGACCCTTAAGGTACTTAAGAGTTTCATGATCCATATGGATGACAAACTCACGTGGTCGGAGATAATGTTCCCACACATGCAAGACTCTAACTAAAGCATATAACTCTTTGTCATAGATGGGGTAGTTAAGTTGCGCGCCGGAGAGTTTTTTGCTAAAGTATGCAATGGGTCGCTTCTCTTGCATTAACACACCACCTATGCCATTACCACTAGCGTCACAATGCACTTCAAAAGTTTTATCAAAGTTGGGTAATGCAAGTAATGGAGCATGTGTAAGCAAGTTCTTACGCTCATGAAATGCGGCATCTTGGGAAGGACCCCAAACAAATGGTGCATTCTTCTTACTCAATGCGTGCAATGGTGATGCAATAGTGCTAAAATCCTTCACAAATCGATGATAAAAGCCGGCTAAGCCAAGGAAACTACGCACTTGAAGCAAATTAGTTGGTTGTGGCCAAGTTTTAATAGCATCAATTTTAGCTTCATCAACTTGAACACCCTTAGAGGAAACTACAAAGCCTAAGAAAACAAGCTTGTCAACACCAAAAGTGCATTTCTCCATATTAGCATAAAGGCGATCGTTTCTAAGAACTAGCAAAACATCCCTAAGGTGTATGACATGATCTTCAAGCAATTGGCTAAACACAAGAATGTCATCAAAGTATACCACAACACAAATGCCAATGTATTTGCAAAGAACATAATGCATCACATGCATGAAAGTGCTAGGTGCTTGAGATAATCCCATAGGCATAACTAACCATTCATACAAGCCAAATTTGGTTTTGAAAGCCGTTTTCCATTCATCACCTTCTTGCATGCGTATTTGATAGTAGCCACTTTTAAGATCAATTTTGGAGAAAATGATGGCTCCACTAAGTTCATCTAGCATGTCATCTAGGCGTGGAATGGGATGGCGATATCTAACGGTGATAGCATTTATCGGACGACAATCAGAACACATGCGATAGGTACCATCTTTCTTAGGCACAAGAATTACCGGGACGGCACATGGACTCAAGCTCTCACGTACATACCCATTCTCTATGAGATGTTATACTTGCCATTGGATCTCCTTGGTCTCGTCGGGGTTGACGCGGTAAGGTGCCTTGTTTGGTAGAGGTGCGCCGGGGATGAGTTCAATGCGGTGTTCAATTCCGCGAAGTGTAGGATGTCCAGGAGGTAATTTATTTGGAAAAACGTCCGTGAATTCCTGCAATAGATGAGACAATACCAAAGGAAGATGTTGTGAAGTATTAGTCCACACCACTTCATCTTTGCACACAAGCACAAAGTGAAGAACACTTGATGGGCTCTCACTCACATCCCTCAAATCTCTTTTGGTGGCTAAAAGCACTAAATCTTTCTTGTCGCTCATCGTGGAGTTGCTCATTTTTGGCTTGTGGCGCTCACTCTCTTTTTGCTGGTTCACTCGCTCACTAGTCTCTCCACGATGGGTAGATGCTTGCGTGTCGGCGATGACTTGACTTGGTGACATTGGTCGACGAACGAATTCCTTGCCCTTCATCTTGAAGCTATAGTGATTGGTTCATCTGTTGTGGATGATGCCGTGGTAGAATTGCCAAGGTATTCCAAGGAGGAGATGGCATACGGACATGGGAACCACATCACACTCCAAGGTGTCTTCATATGCGCCAATCTTGAAGGACACTTGAACGGTGTGCTCCACTTGAATGGTGCCGGAGTCGCTTAACCATTGGACCTTGTATGGGCGAGGGTGCTTCTTCTTGAGCAATTGTAACTTGGAACATAACTCTTCACTTGCCAAGTTGTGGCAACTTCCGCCGTCGATGATGACCTTGACGGAACGTCCTTGGATACCCGCTTTGGTATGGAAGATATGGCAACGTTGGTCTTCATCTTGTTGTTGTTGAAGTGTCAAAATCTTGGAGACAACAAGAGCGGGGCTCAAATCATTGTCGCAAAATACTTGATCGTCTTCATCTTCATTCACTTGTCGATGCATGGCCACGTGCTCAAGTGCTTCCATTTCTTCTTTGCTTATAGAGTCGTAGGTGCCGTCCGCGTTGGCGATCATGGTACGCCGTGTGGGGCACTCAAAAGATTTGTGGCCTCGGCCTTTGCAAGTAAAGCACTTGATGTCACTTGTTTTGTCGGTGGCATCCATAGGAGTTGTTGATGACGAAGCTCTTGGCTTGGAGTTGCTTGTAGTAGTAGGAAGATGACTCGAAGAAGTCAAAGGCTTCTTGTAGCTTGACTTGTCATCGGTACTTGGTGTAGCTCGGGTCATTGGAGGAGGTGTCGTAGTCGTTGAAGCTTGAGTGTAAGAACCGTAGGTCTTGGAAGAGTACTTGGACTACTTGTAATCCTCTTGCACTGGTTGCTCCGCTTTGGTGGCTTGGTGCACTAGCTCGAGGAGGTTGGAGTAAGGTTGGAAGTCCGCAATTTTCTTGATTGGATGGTTGAGACCATTCAAGAAACACACCATAGTTTGTTCATCATCTTCCTTGACGTTGGCTCGTATCATTGCAATCTACATTTCTTTGTAATATTCTTCAACCGACTTGGTGCCTTGCTTGAGCAGTTGAAGTTTCTTGAAGAGGTCGCGGCTATAGTGTGTAGGCACAAAGCGAGCTCTCATGACATCCTTCATTTGAGTCTACGTTGTGATAGGTGGTTCGCCTTTCTCTTGGCGTCTCTCAATCACTTGCTCCCACTAAATAAGAACATAATCTTGGAACTCAAGCGATGCCATGGCTACCTTCTCTTCCTCATCATAGTTTTGTAGACGGAATATCTTGTCCACCTTTAAGGCCCATGAGATAGTCTTCGGGGTCGTTGCTTCCGGAAAACTTGGGCATGTTGAACTTGAGCTTGCCATAGCGTTGTTCGTCATTATGCCGATGTTGTCATTGCTCTTGTCTTGGAGGTGGGTCTTCATCCCCATTCGCTTCTTGCTCTTCGCAGTTGGCTTGACGGTGGGGATGAGGTACTCTTTCCCGGTTCCTCCTTTCTTGATTCTCTTCTTGGTGTGTGTCTTCTTCTTGATGACGTGCCTCTTCTTCGTCACGCACACGACGGTTGTGTTCGTCGAGGGCATGAGTGGCTTCTCGGAGTGCATGTTGAGCTGCGATGGCTTGTTCCTCGCGACGTTGTTGCTCTTGACGGAGTGGATCGCCATCTTGTGTGTCTTGTTGTTGACGTCGTGGAACTTGCTCTTGGCGCGTGTCGTCTTGAACTTGATGACGTTGACGTTCGCGCTCTCGAAGACGTTGTTGCAAACCATTGCCATGTAATGGATTTGGTGGAGCTTGATGGTCTTGTCGACGATGTAGACGAGCTCGAGGAAGACTTGCATCTGAGGATGAATCTGAAGAATGGCGTCTTGACCTTGTTCGCCTTGTCGAGGAGGAAGTTGAGGAAGCGCGGTCAAACATCATGGCACGAAATTCATCCATTTGTGTATTAAGCTTGGCGTCGAGGTAGTCTCTTGTTCGCGTTTCAGAGTGACGCAAGTCGGTGGCGAGTTGCTCAATGCGATCGTCCAAAGCTTCACTCTCTTGATGCAAGGCTCGTTGTACCCCAAAGAGATGGCTCTTGGATATGTAATTGTTCGATGCTTCATGCTCGTCGAAGAGAGGATTCGAAGATGTACTTGGCCTATCCATCATGATCAAGTAGAGGTGAGTAGGAAATGAGAGAACAAAACCAAAGTTACCTTTTCCAAAGATTGAAGATGTATCGAGTATCACTCAATGTATAGCTATGATAGTAGAATTGGTGCCGGGTTTGTTTCTCACACCTACATAAAAAGGCTTATGGAGGAGTGTGGTTAGGATGGTGGCACAAAATAGTTGCAATTTGCAAGCAAGATGTCAATAATGTTGAAAAAGATCCACAAGTTCGCAAGTGTAACAAGTAGACCAATAGCAATAAGTAGCACACGGAAACACACGCACAGATAGATAAATGAGGTTTTGCAACCAAGGAATGAGCTCAAAATGTGGAATCCACGAAAAATGCTCGTGTTGCACAACACTAGAGAGACGCTAGCACGATTGCTCAATAGGTGGATACAAACTTGTGCACAACCTATAAGAGATAAAACGTATCGACGTTGTATCTCACTATGCTATGTATATATGAGCCCCGGTGAACTTGTCACAATGATCCAAGATGATCAAATATGCTATGTAATGTGGCGATGCTATGGCTTTTGCTTACAAGCTTGTTGTTGCTCTTTCTCTTTTGCTTAAAAGCTTCTCTTTCTTTTGATGGTTTCCTTTGGCCACTTATGCAAAATACTCTTACGAAGATAGCAATGATGTATATGTGGGAACAAAATTTTGGCACAAGAGATGATATGATGATATATGCACGCTATGATAGATATGCGAAATGGTATCACTAAAGTGCACAAGTATCGTTGCCTGGCAATACTCTAATGGCTAGTCTCGTAGGAATGCAATGGCAAGGAAATGAAGTTGTCGTCGAGGTTACCGTCCTTGCTTACGGTGATGGTGTCACAATGATGAAGTGATCGTTGTCGATAACGAGTCTGTGGTGATGATGAGCGGTGGTGATGTCGATGTCAAACCGTTCCTAAGTAGCCGAAACACGTTAGGAAACGGAAAACCGCGACTTAAAATCTCAAGTGGCAAACGTGACAAAATTTGCTGTGGTTGCGAAAGTCGGTGGTGGAGTCACACGAGTATGCGATGGTTTGCAGAAGAAGCGATGGAAAAAAGATGAAAAATTGAAGAAAATCGGCGAAGTGGTGAAGTGTTGGCTGCCAAGGGCCGGATGTCCGGGCCTGCGGGCCGGATGTCCGGGCTCTTGGGCCGAATGTCCGGGCTGGGGATCCGTGGATGAACATGATGAACAAGTGGGTAAAAGAAAAATCCTGGGCAAAATTCAAAAGATTTCATGGATGGAATTGATGGAGATGGTGGGGGAAAGCTAGATCCACTTGACACACAGCAAATCCATGGATCAAAATCAACAAAACGCCATCAAACCAACAAATCACAAAATTTTTGGTAGGGCTATTTTGTGGGGAATTTTCGAAATTGGGCAAAATCAAACAAAATTGGGGCTAGAAAGTGAGGGGAAAGACTCCAAAGTGTTAATCAACATGGCTCTGATCCAAGATGATGTAGGGTGGAACCCTAATTGATGATCTTTTCACACTTGGAGGGGGAAAAAGGAAGAACAACAAGAACAACAAAAGGGAAATCACTCAAACAAACCCAAATCACACATCCACTAGGATAGCATACATGAGATCCACAAGCATACAAGATCAATCCATGGAAACAAACACAAGGTAAAGTTCTTCTCACTCCAAAGGAGGTGAGGTCTTGATGATCTAGATGAGATCCTTCTCCCTTAGGAGGCCTTGATGATTCTATGATGGGGATCCTTCTCCCTAGAGAGGTCTTGATTCCCGAAGAGGAGATACAAGGAGCAAAGCTCTACTCAAATGTCTCAATGTCTTTACTAACCCTAGAAAGGATGAGGAGGATTTCTATTTATGGTCTAGGATGAAGTGGGGGTTAGGGAAAGAGGTTACACGGCCGAATGGCCCTTTAGGCGCTGGCAGGGGCCGGATGTCCGGGCGTCGGGCCATATGTCCGGCCGTTCCAGTCAGGCCGGATGTTTGGGCCAGATGCCGGATGTCCAGCCTGGACACGTCTCCAGGTTCTGTGATGCTCCGCCAGAAATTCGGGCAGGGGCCGGATGTCCGAGCTTGGTCGGGCCGGATGTCCGGGCCTCCAGCCGGATGTCCGGGCCCTGTAGATGTTCTGTTGTAGGGCTGCTGCAGCTATTGTCCCGCTAATACTTTTCAGCGGTCTTCCTTGGCGCTCTTCTTCGTCCGTGTACTTGGGGACTTAGTCTTCGTTCCGAGCATTCCCGATGTGGTCTTATTCATACCTGGTCACACATAGCATTCCGGCTTGAGGTAGTAGCCATGTCTCACACGAGTCAAATGGAAGTTCATTAAGGAGAGATGTCACCTCAGTCTCGAGAGCTCTTGCACGTGCTTGTGTCATTGGCCCGCTTGGCACTTGAGGCGACGTAGGTAGGTCCATGGGGATGACCGTAGGATGCTCCGCATCAACAAGTTTCGTATCCGCCTATTGAGCGATCATGCTAGCGTCTCTCTAGTGTTGTGCAACACGAGCATTTTCCGTGGATTCCACATTTTGTGCTCATTCCTTGGTTGCATGACCTCATTTATCTATCCGTGTGTGTGTTTCCGTGTGCCACTCATTGCTATTGGTCTATTTGTTTCACTTGCGAATTTGTGAATCTTTTTCAACATTATTGATACCTTGCTAACAATTGCAAAGATTTTGTGCCAATATCCTCACCAAGCTACTCCAAAAGCTTTACTTGTGTAGGTGTGAGATTGACACGATCCGGTACCAATTGTGCTACTTCCATAATACCATATTGGGTGATCATCGATCCATCTTCAACATTCGATAAGGTACATTTGTCTAGTTCATTCCTTTCTTCCACTAACACTTGTTTGAGAATAATGGATAGGCCAAGCACTTCTACCAATCCACTCTTCGATGAGCAAGATGACACACTGAACGACTACGTCACCAAGAATCACCTCTTCAGCGTCCAACGAGCATTACATCAAGAAAGTGAAGCTTTAGGCGAACGCATTGAGCAACTCGCCTCCAACTTTCGACAAACCATCGATGACAAGCTATCATCTCAAATGGAAGAGTTTCTTACCATGATGGTCAACCGCGCATCTTCCACTTCGTCCACTTCAAGATCAAGACGGCGCCACTCGAGCTGACATTCTTTGGACACATTTTTGGATGCAAGTCTTCCTCGACCATGATCACATTTTCATCAAGAACATGAAGACATCAAGCTACACGAAACCCATTCCATCGCAATGGTTTACAAGACCGCCTTCGAGAGCGGAACGGCAACATCGTCAAGCACAAGGCGCCATGGACCAAGAGCAAGTCCCACAACGCCAACGTCAAGAAAACCAAGATGGTGATGCTCTACAACAAGAACAACAACATTGTGAGGAGCAAGCACTTGAAGCTCAATGTGCCCTATGCGAAGCAACTCGCGCCATCGACGAGCGCAACCGCCGAGTGTGTCAACAAGAGAGGCCCTCCAATGAGAGCGACAAGACGAAGCCGCACGTCTTGAAGAGCGCCAAGAAATGAGGAACCATGCACGTATCCCATGTCCTCGGTGTCAAGTCAATCAAGAGGAGCATGAGGAGCAAGAGCTAGAAGAGCCTCCACGACGACAAGAGCGACATCGCCATTGTCCCCAACAAAATGAGGAACAACGCTTCGGCAAGCTCTACTTCACAATGCCCAAGTTCAACGGAGGCAACGATCCCGAAGAATATCTTTCATGGGCATTGACGGTCGACAAGATATTCCGTCT
Organism: Elymus sibiricus; assembly: GCA_039707655.1. NCBI lineage: Eukaryota > Viridiplantae > Streptophyta > Magnoliopsida > Poales > Poaceae > Elymus > Elymus sibiricus. Next base: position 165,455,781 of record CM077664.1, read on the forward strand.
TCACAATTATGAAGAGGAAAAGAAGATCGCCATGGCATCTCAAGAGTTCCAAGAGTATGTTCTCATTTGGTGGGAGCAAGTGATCGCAAGGCATCAAGAGAAGGGCGAGCCACCAATCGCGACGTGGACTCAAATGAAGGATGTCATGAGAGCTCGTTTTGTGCCTACACAGTATAACCACGATCTCTTCAAGAAACTACAACTCCTCAAGCAAGGCACCAAGTCGGTTGAAGAATACTACCAAGAGATGGAAATTGCCATGATACGAGCCAACGTCAAGGAAGATGATGAACAAACTATGGCGCGATTCTTGAACGGTCTCAACCATCCAATCAAGAAAATTGTGGACTTCCAACCATACTCCAACCTCCTCGAGCTGGTGCACCAAGCAACCAAAGCGGAGCGACAAGTACAAGAGGACTAAAAGTACTCCAAGTACTCTTCCAAGACCTATGGTTCATACAATCAAGCTTCAACGACTACGACACCTCCTACTATGACTCGAGCTACACCAAGTACCAGCGAAAAGTCAAGCTCCAAGCAACCAATGACATCTTCGAGTCATCCTACTCCAAGTACAACCAAGCCAAGAGCTTCGTCATCAACAACTCCTCCGGATGCTACCGCCATGACAAGTGACATCAAGTGCTTTACTTACAAAGGCTGAGGCCGCAAGTCATTTGAGTGCCCCACATGGCGTACCATGATCGCTAATGCAGACGGCACCTACGACTCCATGAGAGAAGAAGAAATGGAAGCCCTTGAGCATGAGGGCATGCACCGACAAGTAAATGAAGATGAAGACGATCAAGTCTTTTGTGACAATGATTCGAGCCCCACTCTTGTTGTAACCAAGGTCTTGACACTTCAACAACAACAAGACGAAGACCAACATTGCCATATCTTCCATACCAAAGCGGGTATCCAAGGACGTTCCGTCAAGGTCATCATCGACGGTGGAAGTTGCCACAACTTGGATAGTGAAGAGCTATGTTCCAAGCTACAATTGCTCAAGAAGAAGCACCCTCGCCCCTACAAGGTCCAATGGTTAAGCGACTCCGGCACCAGTCAAGTGGAGCACACCGTTCAAGTGTCCTTCAAAATTGGCGCATATGAAGACACCTTGGAGTGTGATGTGGTTCCCATGTCCGTATGCCATCTCCTCCTTGGAAGATCTTGGCAATTCGACCGCGGTGTCATCCACAATGGATGGACCAATCAATATAGCTTCAAGATGAAAGGCAAAGAATTTGTGCTTCGACCCATGTCGCCAAGTCAAGTGATTGCCGACAAGCAAGCTTCTGCCCATCGTGGAGAGACTAATGAGTGAGTGAACCACCTAAAAGAGAGTGAGCGCCTCAAGCCAAAAATGAGCGACTCCACAATGAGTGACAAGAAAGGTTTAGTGCTTTTAGCCACCAAAAGAGACATAAGGGATGTGAGTGAGAGCCCATCGAGCGTACTTCACTTTGTGCTTGTGTGCAAAGATGAAGCGGCAAGGACAAATACTTCACAACATCTACCTTTGGTGCTGTCACATCTATTGCAGGAATTCGTGGATATTTTTTCCCAATGAGCTACCTCCCGGACTTCCTCCACTTCATGGAATCAAACACCTCATCGACCTCATCCCCGGTGCACCTCTACCAAACAAGGCACCTTACCGCGTCAACCCCGACGAGACCAAAGAGATTCAAAGGCAAGTGCAACTTCTCATGGAGAATGGGTATTTACGTGAAAGCTTAAGTCCATGTGATGTTCCGGTTATTCTCGTGCCTAAGAAAGATGGTACCTATCGCATGTGTTCCGATTGCCGTCCCATTAATGCTATCACTGTTAGATATCGCCATCCCATTCCACGCCTTGATGACATGCTAGATGAACTTAGCGTAGCCACTATTTTCTCAAAAATTGATCTCAAAAGTGGTTACTATCAAATTCGCATGCAATAGGGTGATGAATGGAAAATGACTTTCAAAATTAAATTTGGCTTGTATGAATGGTTAGTCATGCCTATGGGCTTATCTCAATCACCTAGCACTTTTATGCGTGTGATGCATTACATTCTTCGCAAATTAATTGGCATTTGTGTTGTGGTATACTTTGATGACATTCTTGTGTTTAGCCAATCGCTTGAAGATCCTTTCATACATCTTAGGGATGTCTTGCAAGTTCTTAGAAATGAGTGACTTTATGCAAACATGGAAAAATGCACTTTTGGTGTTGACAAGCTTGTTTTCTTGGGCTTTGTAGTTTCTTCTAATGGTGTTCAAGTGGATGAAACTAAAATTGACGCTATTAAAACTTGGCCACAGCCAACCAATTTGCTTCAAGTGCATAGTTTCCTTGGCTTAGCCGGATTTTATCGACGCTTTGTGAAGGATTTTAGCACCATTGCACGCATTGAGTAAGAAGAATGCGCCATCTATTTGGGGTCCTTCCCAAGATGCCGCATTTCATGAGCTTAAGAACTTGCTTACACATGCTCCATTACTTGCATTACCCAACTTTGAGAAAACCTTTGAAGTGCATTGCGACGCTAGTGGTAATGGCATAGGTGGCGTGTTAATGCAAGAGAAGCGACCCATTGCATACTTTAGCGAAAAACTCTTCGGCGCGCAACTTAACTACCCCATCTATGACAAAGAGCTATATGCTTTAGTGAGAGTATTGCATGTGTGGGAACACTACCTTTGCCCTCGTGAATTTGTCATCCATATAGATCATGAAACGCTTAAATACCTTAAGGGTCAAACAAAATTGAACAAGCGTCATGCCAAATGGAGTGAGTTCATTGAGTCTTTTACTTATGTTATCAAGTACATCAAAGGTAAGGAAAATGTTGTGGCAATCACTCTTTCCCGCAAGTGCATGCTAGTTACTCCACTTGAGTTGAATGTTATAGGATTTGAGCACATTAAAGACTTGTATGCGCATGATGCTTCATTTGCAATTCCATATGCCAAATGCCTAACGCACAACACTGCGACGCCCTCGGCCCGACCGTGCACTAATCATATCACAACACAACTCTAGACACAAAATAAAATAATACAAGCTTTATATTACAAGCCAGGGGGCCTCGAGGGCTCGAATACATAAGCTCGAGTACACAAGAGTCAGCTAAAGCATTAGTATCTGAGTACAGACATAACTAAACATGTTTGCCTTAAGAAGGCTGAGCAAAACAACGACATCTAGATTGAAAAGGCGCAGGCCTCCTGCCTGGGAGCCTCCTAAACTACTCCTGGTCGTCAGTCTCCATGTAGTAGTAGGCTCCACCGGGGTAGTAGTATTCGTCGACGGGATCAGCTGGCTCCGGGGCTCCATCATCTGGTCGCAGCAATCGGGTATGGGGAAAAAGAGGTAGCAAAGCAACCATGAGTACTCATCCAAAGTACTCGCAAGACTTACATCAGATCTATGCTAAGTACGCATCGGTATCAAATGAAGGGGCTGTATCTGTGGACTAAACTGCAGAATTGCCAGAACAGAGGGGAAAGGCCTAGCCTATCGAAGACTAGCATCTTGCAGCATTAGAAGAGTGCAAATTAGCATATAATAAAGTAATAAGTATGTAGTAGCAAAGCCCAGAGATCCTTCCTCGACTCCCTGCGAGAAAGCGATCCTGAAGCTATCATTTCAGTTTAGTATCACAAGTATCCAGTTCAAGTTGTCGTAGATCGGGATACAACACTGAGCGTCCTGTTACCGTGGACACGGCTATTCGAATAGATAACTTCCCTGCAGGGGTGCACTACTGTTACCCAACACGCTCGATTAACTCTGGCCGGACACACTTTTCTGGGTCATGCCTGGCCTCGGCTGATCGCACGATGTAGTCCTACCTAGGCTCCGCAGAGAGGTCCCCGCCGGTCTACATCCTAAGTGCTCAGGGGTCTTGGGCCCATCGCCCTTCGCACTCCGGGTTGTTGTGCGCAGGGTGGATACCAGCGCCATCCCTCTACTGGATGGCAAGATCTGACCGTGCCACAATGCTGAACTGGACGTCTGACAGAGCTTTCGGCTGATACATACGGCGCCGAGGGCCCCATTAAACCATTATCCCGCATGGTGGTAGCGCGTATAGGCCAGTGGCCAACTCAGATCAAATACCCAAATCCGTTAAGCGTGTTATTAGTATCTCGCGGACACGAACAGGGCTCAAGGCTCACCTCCGACACCCTGTCTCACCGACTTGGTAATCCGCGGTCCAATGACCAGGAACCAGGCCCACCTCTCTCCTAGGTGGTCTCCGCCTGCCCTGTCGTTTCGCCACAATAATCTCTCGTGGGTGCCCTCCTGGCCAACCCGACTTCTCAAAGGACTGAGTTGAGGTCAAAGTACCCGTGTGTCCATAACATCGTGGGGAATCCGAGGAATCACCCTCGATGGATTCCCACTCGATGTAACCGTCAAGATGAACTTGGAGGAATCACCCTCGATAAGTTCATACTTGAGGGGATGCACGACAGAGGCATCATCGAAGGTGGTGAAAGAGGAATCACCCTCGATAACCCACAACCGACTAGCTACGCTACAGAGGTATCATCAAGAGTGAGGTAGGAGGTATCACCCTCAGCACTCGATAGTAGCTCTATAGAGTCGTACAACTAAGGGGGGTGCAGTGCTGTCTCGGTCTATGCACATCGATCACGTTGATCGAGTCTCCTGGTAGTAAAGCAGGGCAACACAGACAAGGGTGTGGGGCCACTGATGGATCACTAACCAGCCTATATTAAGCATATAGGACAACAAGTACAGTATCAACAGCAGGTTACAAAATCAGGCTATGCATCAGAATAGGAGCAATCAAATACAGTAGCAAAATCTAATGCAAGCATGGGAGAGAAAGAATGGGCAATATAGGAATGATCAAGGGGGTTTTGCTTGCCTGGAAGCTTTGCTGAAAGAAGCTGGGCGTCTGCGACATAGTCGATTACAGGGGCATCGTCGGTCTCGGAGTCTACCGGAGAGAATAGGGGGAAGAAACAAATAAATACAAGCATACAAATGCAATCACTATGCATGACATGCCTAAACGATGTGCAAAGGTGATATAATGCATCTCTAATATTTTAGATGATTTAGGAATTTATCTGGAATTATTTTATCAAGGTCATGCACTATTCATTTATTGAAAACAGGCAAAAAGTTCCATGTTCATCTACTTAGAAGTCATGGTCAAGCATTTTGATCACATATTCAGATTCGTCATATTTTTCTGATCATTTTTCATATATAAATTATTTTCATCCGAGTTACGGTTTAATTTCTAGGAATTTCCAAAGTTTTAATCATTTTCTGAAATTACTGTATTTATTTTTAATTCGAAAATTCTTTAATATTTAACTGCTAGGGGTACCCAAAAGTGTACCTAGCAGAGTGCTGGTGTGGCTGACAGTGGGACCCAGTCAACTGCCCAGTCAGCAGTTGAATGGTCAGATTTGACTGGTCAACGGGACCAACGGGTCCCACCTGCGAGTGACTAGGCTTGCCGAGTCAGCAGGTTGACTGGTCAGCGGGTCCAGTGGGACCCGCGTGTCAGTGACTGTAGTTTTAAATCAGTGTTTTATTTATCTAACCGTCCAGATTAATTAGCCGCGAGCCCCACTGTCAGCGTCACTGGGTCGGAGTTAACCGCGTCATTAGCGGCTAACGATGGTGCCACGTCGGCAGCCGCCGGAGTTACGCCAGTGATGACCAAACCGACGGCGTTCGAGCCCCGTGCGGTCGCCATAGGCGGTTGTTTGACGCGCCGTTGGGCTCTATGGCGAGCTGGACGAGTCGTGCATCCGATGGAGGTTGCGGGAGGCCGCGGGGTGGCCGATCGTGACGGCGGTGACTAGCGGAGCGGCGGTCGAAGTACGGTCTTGCACGGCGCGAGGGCTGTGGCATTCTAGCGAATGAACTGAGGGGCGAGGTGGCTTCTACGGGTCACCGCGAGCATGACAGGGATCACATGACGGCTAGGGAAGCTCGGCATCGTGCGGTTCATCAACCAGGGCGGCAGTCAGAGCACGGTAGTGAGGCGAGCTAGTTAGGGAGCACCCGGGAGCACAAAGAGAGAGAGGGGAATCGACGTTCTGCTCATAGCGAGGTCGTGAGCGAGCTCGGGGAAGCTGGGGTGGCTTGGGGTGGTGCAGATCGACGGTGACGGCGGCGGCAGCCATGGGCGGAGACGAGGACGAAGGCGGCAGCTACGCAACCCTGCTGCTCCGATCCGTAGACGAGGACGATGAAGACCACATCAGTGAGTCCGCTGGACAAGGTGGCGCGGCGCGAAGAGGCCGATGGCCAGGGGAACGACAGCGACGCGGTGAAGCAGGGTTCTGTTGAGCTCCAGATCAAGAACGCGGGCGAGGGAGAGAGCGAGTGGTGGCTAGGGTTAGCAGGGGAGTGACTGGGGCGTCCTTATCCGCACGACGACACCCTGTAGTGCCTCGGTGTCGAGCAACGCGCGGGCGTGCGCGCGCGCGTGCTCGGCCATGGCGACAGCTGGGGAGAGAGGTAGGAGGTGACGCTGCGCGGGCTGGGCCGGCCACTGTTTAACTTAAGCCCGCTGGCACAGAAACGTTCAGGCCCTTTTTCCTTTTTCTATTTGCTATTTAACCTTTTTTTTCTATTTCTATTTTATTTTTGATCCAAATTATTTTTGTTAAAAGTGAAACTTGGCACATAATTCAAGCACAATATTTTTAGGTTGCCCAAAAGTTTGAGGCCGATTGGAATTGTTTAAACATTTTTAGAAATTGAAAAGGCAAAAATAATTGGTGCTGGTCCACTGTTTTGGTTGCTAGGGTCAATTTGGGAATTTAAATAATGCTGGTTTTATTTTTATAATTGCTTTGGGATTATTTGCAATATTATGAACTATTTTGTTTACAAGTTTGAAGTTTTTCTAATTTCACTTGTTATTTGAATTTTGAATTTGAGTTGAATTATTTCTTAATTGCATTTCTTAGGATATAATGATGATGACTTGGCATCATTAGTGTGAGGTCACTGTAGCATGACACTGGGGGTGTTACAAACACTTGGGAGTGATACTATTTGAAAGATGATTATCTTATGCGAGCTAACAAACTTTGTATCCCCGAGTCTTTTCTTCGTTTGTTGCTTTTGCAACAGGCTCACGGTGGAGGACTCATGGGCCATTTCGTATGCGACAAGACATTTGCCACGCTCTCCAAGAACTATCTTTGGCCAAAGATGTTTCGAGACGTCTCACGCTACACCAATCGATGCTCTACATGCCGCAAAGCTAAGTCTAAAGCTCAATATCATGCTCTATATATGCCACTTCCCATTCCATATCAACCATGGGAAGATATTAGTATGGATTTTGTGCTTGTTTTCCCTAAAACTCAAAACGGTAAAGATTCGGTATTTGTTGTTGTGGACCGTTTCTCTAAGATGGCACACTTTATTCCATGTAACAAGATCGACGATGCTTCATATGTTGCAAATCTATTTTGTAGGGAAATCTTACGTTTGCATGGAGTGCCCAAGACGATTGTATCGGATCGCAACGTCAAGTTCCTTAGGTACTTTTGGAAGACACTATGCGCCAAGCTTGGAATCAAGCTACTATTCTCTTCGGCTTATCATCCACAAACCGACGGCCAAACGGAGGTCACCAACCAGACGCTATCCACTCTCCTTCGCGTGTAGATCAAGAAGAACATAAGGGAGTGGGAGGAATGTTTTCCCATCGGCGAGTACACCTACAATCGACCACCGGCAAGTCCCCCTTCAAGGTCGTCTATGGCTTCAACCCTTTGTCCCCATTGGACATTCTACCACTACCTCTACAAGAGCGCATCAACATGGACACGAGCCCATGAGCAACATACCTAAAGAAGATGCATGAAGATACAAGGCACACGATCGAGCACCAAGTACAATGACTCGTGACCAAGGTCAACATCAACAAGCACCCCTTGGCGTTCAACCCTGGAGATCTTGTGTGGCGGACGGATCTTTCTCAATCCGAGGACGGATCTTTCTCAAGGGGGGGGGGGGGGGGGGGGTTGGACATGATGCGGACCATCCTTCGGTCATCCCCATGGACACGTCATCACCACCCAAGGCACCAAGTGGACCAAGGACAAGAGCCCGTGAAAGAGTTATAGAGACCGAGGTGACATCTCTCCTCTCGCAACTCCCTTTTGAATCACATGAGACATGGCTGCTACCTGAAGCGGAGACACTTTGCATACTCAGGTACCACGGAACCAGCCATGGAGAAGCTAAGGAGCAAGGCCGAGCGAAGGAAGGAGGAGAACGAAAAGATGGAGAAGGAATGGAGCAAGACAGGACTTGCCCGGATCATCCGGACCCCCACCCGGACGATCCGGACCAAGCCCGGACAATCCGGACCACCAGCCAGATGATCCGGCCTATGCGACCAAATGTACAGCAGCCTCCTCGACAAAGCTGGATCCATCCGGACCCCTACCCGGATCATCCGGACCCACCCGGACATGCGGATGACGACCCGGACATCCGGGCTAACTACGGCCGCTATGACACGTCCGGGCGATCTAGACGGGCACCCGGATCATCCGGACCCCCAACGCCTGTATCATCCGGACGAACTCCCAGATCATCCGAACCCCACCTGCATGTGTGACTTGGGCTGAGGACCATGTAACTCTCTCTACCCCTAGACTATATAAACTCCTCCTCCACCCACGTTTTAGGGTTAGCAAAGTGATAGCTCAGATTAGAGATTGAGTTTTGGTCATCCACTACCCACTCCCATGGAGATCAAGGCCTCCATGTGAGAAGATCCCCTAGTGGATTCAAGACCCCCTTGTGGGAAGATCCTCTTGGATATCAAGACCTCAATTCCTCTTGGATTGGGATGAACTAGCTACCATGTATCCTCTTGTGTTCGATTTCGACCTTTGTATCCCTCTTGTGTATGTGGATTTAGCACATGTGTGATTGGATTTGTGTCAATTGAGTGTTTGTTCTTGTGTTCATCTCTCAATTTGCCCTTTTCCCCCTCCAAGTGTGAAAAGATCATCACCATAGGGTTCCACCCTACATCACATTCTGACTATCAGTGGCATCTGACATCTTGCAAGCTGACCTGTGAAGTAGTTGGCTGCCGGCAGAAAAGATGAGTCATCACAAAATGCAGCTGATTTTTCAAAAATTTGAGTTCAAATCTTATTTTCAAATTTTCACAGAAGACATTTCGGAACAACCTAGTTGATAATTTCGGTGATACCGAAGAAGTTAACAGAGACTTGACACACAGTTTCGGTCAGACCGATATGTGGTTCGATCTCGCCGAGATGCTAGGGTTTCACAGAAATTTCATGTTGGCCTCACCGATCAGTACAACTCGGTGGCACCGAGACGTACTTGTGCAAAGGCCTGAGCCAGATCGGTGACTCCGAAAATTTCAGATCGGCTAGTCCGAGATGTGTTCTGCGGAAATTTAAACCTAAAATCTTTGCACAAATCTAATCTAAGGAATTTATACTTGGAATAGAAGTTGCAAACTGTGGCAAGAATAATGGCGAAACCCTAGTGCATTGAATCGGAAATTGAAGCACTAAGGGGTCAGATTTTACCCTAACTTGGCGCAAATCCTCTTCGGCAGCAACGGAGGGAGTGATTTCCGTTGACGGCGGCGGAATCCAATGGTGAGGGCGCACTGGACGGAACGGCAACTGTCCGAAGACTGGGGCAACGGTAGCTGTTGGGCGCGAGGATGAAAACATTTGAGAAATTTCAACCGTACGGCCTCGCTGGATATATATATACCCATCAGCTGTCGGTGGCTCCGATTGAAGCAAATCGGTGGCACCGAGATGTGTAACTGCTAGCAGTACAACACATCGGTGTCTCCGAGATAGTTCAAATCGGTGGCACCAAGATGAAAACCTAGATCAATCTGAATGTTTTCGGTGAGACCGAATGAGAGTGAGTTGGTCAGACCAAAAAGCATCTAGAAGGTTTTGGAGTTCAGTCCTAGACGGATCGGTGACTCCGAGTGCGCCTCACCCGGAGGGTCCGAAAAATACTTGTTCAAGTTTTGTGACGTAGCATGAAGAGAATTTGAGACAAGAAAGCAGAGATAGCTAGAGAGGGTGCTTAGGCATTCTTATACATCCACTTGGCCAGAAAATCCAAGACAATCAAAACAAGAAATGGATGTCCTCGAATGAGAAATATGCATAGCAACATCCTCACACAATAAAATAGCAAATGAAATATGTGTCAAACATGCACAACCGATTCTAGCAACTATCACACAATGGGCTATGACATAGTCATCTATATATGAGTATATTGACTTAGGAGCCAAATGAGAACATTTGATCATAGGTCATACTCATCGTTTAAGCAAAAGTGGGGTTACCACTTTTACATAAAGCATTAATGTGTTCACACCATTAGAGTTGCTTTAGCTCAAGTCTTAGAGCAAAGCTCCCCCTAGATGTGATATCCCCAAAAAGAGGGATGAACTAACCTTTGGTTTTGTCGATGATGACTTCATGTAGATGTTGTAGATGTGAATGCTCAATTTTGATTTAGACCATCAAGAGGACGATGAAGACCACAGCGGCGAGTCAGCTGGACAAGGTGGCGCGGCGCGAAGAGGCCGATGGCCACGGGAACGACGGCGACGCGGTGAAGCAGGGTTCGGTTGAGCTCCAGATCAAGAACGCGGGCGAGGGAGAGAGCGAGTGGTGGCTAGGGTTAGCAGGGGAGTGACTGGTGCGTCCTTATCCCCACCACGACACCCTGTAGTGCCTCGGTGTCGAGCAATGCGCGGGCGTGCGCGCGCGTGTGCTCGGCCATGGCGACAGCTGGGGAGAGAGGTAGGAGGTGACGCTGCGCGGGCTGGGCCGGCCACTGTTTAACTTAAGCCCGCTGGCACAGAAACGTTCAGGCCCTTTTTCCTTTTTCTATTTGCTGTTTAACCTTTTCTGTTCTATTTCTATTTTATTTTTGATCCAAATTATTTTTGTTAAAAGTGAAACTTGGCACATAATTCAAGCGCAATATTTTTAGGTTGCTCAAAAAGTTTGAGGCCGATTGGAATTGTTTAAACATTTTTAGAAATTGAAAAGGCAAAAATAATTGCTGCTGGTCCACTGTTTTGGTTGCTAGGGTCAATTTGGGAATTTAAATAATGCTGGTTTTATTTTTATAATTGCTTTGGGATTATTTGCAATATTATGAACTATTTTGTTTACAAGTTTGAAGTTTTTCTAATTCCACTTGTTATTTGAATTTTGAATTTGAGTTCAATTATTTCTTAATTGCATTTCTTTGGATATAATGATGATGACTTGGCATCATTAGTGTGAGGTCACTGTAGCATGACACTGGGGGTGTTACAAACACTTGGGAGTGATACTATTTGAAAGATGATTATCTTATGCGAGCTAACAAACTTTGTATCCCCGAGTCTTCTCTTCGTTTGTTGCTTTTGCAACAGGCTCACGGTGGAGGACTCATGGGCCATTTCGGAACCGACAAGACATTTTTCACGCTCTCCAAGAACTATTTTTGGCCAAAGATCTTTCGAGATGTCTCACGCTACACCAATTGATGCTCTACATGCCGCAAAGCTAAGTCTAAAGCTCAATATCATGCTCTATATATGCCACTTCCCATTCCATATCAACCATGGGAAGATATTAGTATGGATTTTGTGCTTGTTTTCCCTAAAACTCAAAACGGCAAAGATTCGGTATTTGTTGTTGTGGACCGTTTCTCTAAGATGGCACACTTTATTCCATGTAACAAGATGGACGATGCTTCACATGTTGCAAATCTATTTTGTAGGCAAATCTTACGTTTGCATGGAGTGCCCATGACGATTGTATCGGATCGCAACGTCAAGTTCCTTAGGTACTTTTGGAAGACACTATGCGCCAAGCTCGGAATCAAGCTACTATTCTCTTCGGCTTATCATCCACAAACCGACGGCCAAACGGAGGTCACCAACCAGACGCTATCCACTCTCCTCCGCGTGTTGATCAAGAAGAACATAAGGGAGTGGGAGGAATGTTTTCCCATCAGCGAGTACGCCTACAATCGAGCAAGATATTCGACCACCGGCAAGTCCCCCTTCGAGGTTGTCTATGGCTTCAACCCTTTGTCCCCATTGTACATTCTACCACTACCTCTACAAGAGCGCATCAACATGGACACGAGCGCATGAGCAACATACCTAAAGAAGATGCATGAAGATACAAGGCACCCGATCGAGCACCAAGTACAATGATTTCGTGACCAAGATCAACATCAACAAGCACCCCATGGTGTTTAACCCTGGAGATCTTGTGTGGCTACACCTACGCAAAGACCGCTTTCCCAATGAGCGCAAGTCCAAACTCCTACCTCGAGCCGATGGACCCTTCAAGGTGCTAGCACGCTACAACAACAATGCCTACAAGATCGACATCCCAAGTGACAAGTACAACATGAACGACATCTTCAACGTCAAGGACTTATCTCCCTTCCATGGTGATGTGGATTTCGATCTGAGGACGGATCTTTCTCAAGGGGGGGTGGGAGATGATGCGGAGCATCCTTCGGTCATCCCCATGGACATGTCATCACCACCCAAGGCACCAAGTGGACCAAGGACAAGAGCCCGTGAAAGAGTTATAGAGACCGAGGTGACATCTCTCCTCTCGCAACTCCCTTTCGAATCACATGAGACATGGCTGCTACCTAAAGCGGAGACACTTTGCATACTCAGGTACCACGGAACCAGCCATGGAGAAGCTAAGGAGCAAGGCCGAGCGAAGGAAGGAGGATAACAAAAAGACGGAGAAGGAATGGAGCAAGACAGGACTTGCCCGGATCATCCGGACCCCCACCCGGACGATCCGGACCAAGCCCAGACAATCCGGACCACCAGCCAGACGATCCGGCCTATGCGACCAAATGTACAGCAGCCTCCTCGACGAAGCCGGATCCATCCGGACCCCTACCCGGATCATCCGGACCCACCCGGATATCCGGATGACGACCCGGACATCCGGGCTAACTACGGCCGCTATGACACGTCCGGGCGATCTAGACGGGCACCCGGATCAGCCGGACCCCCAACGCCTGGATCATCCGGACGAACTCCCGGATCATCCGAACCCCACCTGCATGTGTGACTTGGGCTGAGGATCATGTAACTCTCTCTACCCCTAGACTATATAAACTCCTCCTCCACCCACATTTTAGGGTTAGCAAAGTGATAGCTCAGATTAGAGATTGAGTTTTGGTCATCCACTACCCACTCCCATGGAGATCAAGGCCTCCATGTGAGAAGATCCCCTAGTGGATTCAAGACCCCCTTGTGGGAAGATCCTCTTGGATATCAAGACCTCAATTCCTCTAGGATTGGGATGAACTAGCTACCATGTATCCTCTTGTGTTCGATTTGGACCTTTGTATCCCTCTTGTGTATGTGGATTTAGCACATGTGTGATTGGATTTGTGTCAATTGAGTGTTTGTTCTTGTGTTCATCTCTCAATTTGCCCTTTTCCCCCTCCAAGTGTGAAAAGATCATCACCATAGGGTTCCACCCTACATCACATTCTGACTATCACTGACATCTGACATCTTGCAAGCTGACCTGTGAAGTAGTTGGGTATAGGCAGAAAAGATGAGTCATCACAAAATTCAGCTGGTTTTTCAAAAATTTGAGTTCAAATCTTAGTTTCAAATTTTCACAGAAGACATTTCGGAACAACCTAGTTGATAATTTCGGTGATACCGAAGAAGTTAACAGAGACTTGACACACAGTTTCGGTCAGACCGATATGTGGTTCGATCTCGCCGAGATGCTAGGGTTTCACAGAAATTTCATGTTGGCCTCACCGATCAGTACAACTTGGTGGCACCGAGACGTACTTGTGCAAAGGCCTGAGCCAGATCGGTGACTCCGAATATTTCAGATCAGCTAGTCCGAGATGTGTTCTGCGGAAATTTAAACCTAAAATCTTTGCACAAATCTAATCTAAGGAATTTATACGTGGAATAGAAGTTGCAAACTGTGGCAAGAATAATGGCAAAACCCTAGTGCATTGAATCGGAAATTGAAGCACTAAGGGGTCAAATTTTACCCTAACTTGGCGCAAATCCTCTTCGGCGGCAACGGAGGGAGTGATTTCCGTTGACGGTGGCGGAATCCAATGGTGAGGGCGCACTGGACGGAACGGCAACTGTCCGAAGACTGGGGCAACGGTAGCTGTTGGGCGCGAGGATGAAAACATTTGAGAAATTTCAACCATACGGCCTCGCTGGATATATATATACCCATCAACTGTCGGTGGCTCCGATTGAAGCAAATCAGTGGCACCGAGATGTGTAACTGCTAGCAGTACAACACATCAGTGTCTCCGAGATAGTTCAAATCGGTGGCACCAAGATGAAAACCTAGATCAATCTGAATGTTTTCGGTGAGACCGAATGAGAGTGAGTTGGTCAAACCAAAAAGCATCTAGAAGGTTTTGGAGTTCAGTCTTAGACGGATCGGTGACTCCGAGTGCGCCTCACCCGGAGGGTCCGAAAAAGACTTGTTCAAATTTTGTGATGTAGCATGAAGAGAATTTGAGACAAGAAAGCAGAGATAGCTAGAGAGGGTGCTTAGGCATTCTTATACATCCACTTGGCCAGAAAAACCAAGACAATCAAAACAAGAAATGGATGTCCTCGAATGAGAAATATGCATAGCAACATCCTCACACAATAAAATAGCAAATGAAATATGTGTCAAACATGCACAACCGATTCTAGCAACTATCACACAATGGGCTATGACATAGTCATCTATATATGAGTATATTGACTTAGGAGCCAAATGAGAACATTTGATCATAGGTCATACTCATCGTTTAAGCAAAAGTGGGGTTACCACTTTTACATAAAGCATTAATGTGTTCGCACCATTAGAGTTGCTTTAGCTCAAGTCTTAGAGCAAAGCTCCCACTAGATGGGATATCCCCAAAAAGAGGGATGAACTAACCTTTGGTTTTGTCGATGATGACTTCATGTAGATGTTGTAGATGTGAATGCTCAATGTTGATTTAGACCATCAAGAGTTGGAAGCAATCCTTGGAGTTTTGCACTTCCAATACCTACATGGGTTAGTCCAACAAGGAACAAACAAGGATATCCATAGACATAGAGTGAAATGCACATATGCTGATGTCCATGAATGCATAGAATACCTTGTCCCTTGTCTTACCAACAAGAGGGTTTGTGACTCCATGAACTAGTGCAAGATGTTGAAGTTGGTTGCACAAGTCCTTGCCATGAATGAATATGAGTGAAGTTTGTTGGCGGAGTCACCCTCAAGAACTCTCTAGTTCTCCTTCTTTGGGACCCACATCAACTTGATGGGAATCCTTGGAGTTGTAGTAGCACTTGATGAAGTAGAATTTGATGAGGCCTTGGGAACCCACTTGACCAAAGCTTGATGTGTTTCTTCAAATGAGTCAATCTCCTCTTGAAGCTTGTCCTTACCTTTTAGCTTGTGGTCTTGTGGTTGAAGATCATCTTGAGCTTGTGTTCCCTTGAAGGAAGTAGGATCATACTTCTCTTGTTGAGGAACAAACTTCATCTTGGGGTATTGATCTTCTTCCCACTCAACTCCATTGGCATTGAACTTTCGTTCAAAACCAATACATTGGTTCTTCTGGTGCCTTCCTTGCTTGCGTACAATTTCCTCAAATTGCTTACTCCCGGCAAGGCTCTTGTAGACACCCTTTTCTACAATTCTTTCAATAAATTGTTTTCTTGCTCAAGTGTAACTTGGCTAAGGGAATCATTAGTGGAATCAACAGAACTACTAGAAGTAACAACATTGGATTTAGCATTGTTATTGTTACTACTAGAGGTAGAACCCTTTTTGCCCTTCTTACTAGTTTGCTTAGATTTAACTTGTGGCACAAAAGTAGACAAGAGTAAATGTTTGGCAATGTATGAAGAACTCTTCTTTCGCAGATCGTCATTGATAGCTTAGAAACTCATGCTCTTGCTCTAAATTTAGCTTCTCGAAGCGTAGCTTCTCATGAGTTCTTAGAAGCTCTCTATGATCCTCTTGAGTTGTTTCATGAGCTAACTTAAGAGTGTTTAGTTCCTTAGTTAGACGCTCAATCTCCTTCATAGCATTATCACTCGTTTCCTTTTGACTATCATGATTACTAGCAAGTTCATTATAGCTCACATTACTAGTCTTATCAACAAGCAAATCATCATCAACAAGTAAATCATCCTCATCACTATCAAAATCAAGGTATTCGGGGTGTGATAAATTGGGGCCTTTTGCCATGAAGCATCTTCCAATTCCCTCATTTGGTGAATCAAATAGGTCATAGGAGTTGGAGGATACGAGAGCAAGTCCGGCAACACCTTCATCTTGATTATAGTCGGAGTTGGAGTGATAACTTCTCTCGGATTGGTTGTCGGAGTCGGAGCCGGAAATCCATTCACCAACATGAGCTTGATGTCTTCTTCTAGTGTAGCTCTTGGATGACTTGTCCTTCCTTTCCGAATCCTTGCTTCTCCGAGAAGGTCTTCGTTCATAATGATCATCTCTACTCCTTCTCTCCCTGTGAGGTGATTCATCTCTCTTATATCTTCCTCTTGGTAATTCATCTCTTTTCTTGTGAGGTGTGGTGCACTCATTGGAGTAGTCTCTAGGTCTTCCATAATTGTAGCAATTACGGTCATGACTTGATGATCTTTGCTCATAGTTTCTTGAGTTTGAACTCCTTTCTTTTCCTCTACTCTTGTAGAACTTGTTGAATCTTTTCACCATTAAGCTTATATTTTCATTGGATACTAGCTTGTCCCTTGAAGTTGTAGGGGCATCGGTTGAAGCTTTGTAAGCACCACTTGACTTGTTGTGTAGCTCTTCTTTGTCCTTGAGTGACATATCATGAGCAACAATCCTTCCAATGACTTCCGTGGGCTTGCGATCTTCGTAGTTGGGCATCATTTCGATCAATGTGCACACGGTATCATATTTTCCATCCAAGGCTCTAAGAATCTTCTTGATGATGAATTTGTTGGTCATCTCTT
The DNA here is from genome assembly GCA_039707655.1 of Elymus sibiricus. Lineage (NCBI taxonomy): Eukaryota > Viridiplantae > Streptophyta > Magnoliopsida > Poales > Poaceae > Elymus > Elymus sibiricus. Next base: position 165,472,846 of record CM077664.1, read on the forward strand.
CACTTCCTAAGCCGGCAATTTCATTTGTGATGAGAGCAAGCCGAGAGTACATTTCGGTGACTCCTTCACCATCCTTCATCTTGAACTTGTCAAGTTGACTTTGAAGCACATCCTAGTTGGATTCCTTGATGGACTCGGTACCCTCGTGCATATCAACCAAAGTATCCCAAACTTCCTTTGCATTCTCGAGGCGGCTGATTTTGTTGAACTCCTCGGGGCACAAACCGTTGAAGAGAATGTCACATGCTTGAGAGTTATATTGCAACATCTTCAATTCTTCCGCGGTTGCTTCACGATCCGGTTCCTTACCATCCTCAAAGTATTCACCTTGCAAGCCAACATGAACAACAGCCCAAATGGCAGGGTTATGACCAAGAATATGCATTTTCGTCTTATGCTTCCAACTAGCAAAGTTTGTACCATCAAAATATGGACCTCTGTGATGGTAATTTCCCTCACTATACACCATACTCTCCTAGGTAGTGAAACCAATGCAATGGAGACCAAAGCTCTGATACCACTTGTAGGATCGAAAGTATGTCTAGAGGGGGGTGATTAGACTACTTGACCAAATAAAAATCTATCATTTTCCCAATTTTAGTTGTGGGCAGATTTTAGCAATTACACCAAGTCAAGCAACACCCTACACATGCAATTCTAAGAGTATAGCAGCGAAAAATAAAACATTGCACATGTAGGTAAAGGAGGGGTTTGGAAATTTCAAACACAATGAAGACACGATGATTTTTGGCGTGGTTCCGATAGGTGGTGCTATCGTACGTCCACGTTGATGGAGGCTTCAACCCACGAAGGGTAACGGTTGCGCGAGTCCACGGAGGACTCCACCCACGAAGAAGCAACCTTGCCTATTCCACCATGGCTTCCATCCACGAAGGACTAGCCTCACTCGGGGTAGATCTTCACGAAGTAGGCGATCTCCTTGCCCTTATAAACTCCTTGGTTCAACTCCACAAGATCTTGGAGGCTCCTAAGTGACACCTAACCAATCTAGGAGACACCACTCTCCAAAAGTTAATAGATGGTGTGTTGATGATGAACTCCTTGCCCTTGTGCTTCAAATGATAGTCTCCTCAACACTCAATCTCTCTCTCATAGATTTGGCTTGGGTAGGAGAAGGATTGGAGTGGAAAGCAACTTGAAGAGGCTAGAAATCAAGGTTCAAATGGTTGGATTGGAATCTCTTGATCTCAACACATGAGTAGGTGGTTCTCTCTCAGAAAATGTATGGTGGAAGTGTATGCACATTCTGATGGCTCTCTTACATGAGTAAGAGGGGGTGGAGGGGTATAAATAGCCTTCACCAAAAATCCAACCGTTACACACTTTTCACCCAAATCGGTGAGACCAACAGTAAACTCGGTGAGACCGATTAGTGTAAAAGGTGTGAACTTTAGGCTTTTCGGTGAGACCGAAGTGGAACAACTCAGTGGGACCGAAGTGCAAAGGCTAGGGCAGAACCAAGTTTCGGAAATTCTGATTATTTCAACTCGGTGATTCCGAAGTGAAATAATGTCATCACAGAACCTTGGCAAGGCCATCTCGGTGGGACCGAGATCCTTTTCGCACAAACCGAATTGCTAGGGTTTGGAAGTGGCAATATGAAGTGGTAATCTCGGTGGGTCCGGATGGGATAGCTTTGGTGGGACGAAGATAGACTTTTAGGGTTTGGACAGATGTGTTTATGAGAAAGTGGTTGAGGGTTTTTTGAGCAATTCCACTAAGCACTTTGAGCAAATGAATCATGATCAGAACCTCATCCCCTTTTAATAGTATTGGCTTTCCTAAGGGACTCAATGTGATCTTGGATCACTAAACCAGAAATGTAGAGTCATGAAGTTGCCAATCTTGTCCTTGACATTTTGAGGGGTCCACATCCATTAGTCCTTGCCATGCCAATCATTGATCTTTTCTGAAATTTACTAGCAATGAATATTAGATCAATGAAGTATATGTTGTTATTAATTACCAAAACCACCCGGGGATTAGTTGCACTTTCACTCCCCATCCACGCTGTCCTTGGGAAGGCCCATACATAGGCGTCTTTTTCCGTCAGAGCTAGTCATGATTATGGGACCAACAGGTTTGCCACACCACGCCGGCATCCTCGGTCCATGATACTCCAGCCACCGCAGGGTTTGCAGTTCAGAGATAAGCATGTGTCTTCCCGCGAAGAAGGCCGGACCATGGACCCGTGCGGTCCCTAGGCTGTCCGACGGGGATCAGCGTGGCTCTTTAGGGACGGGTCCGAGCTTCACACCGCTGAGGTCGCTGCCGCACGTACAACGGGCACATCCTTGACGCGAAAACCTCCTTTCTTCAGCGAAGGACGGTGCCAGCGTCTTTGTTTGTTGACTTGTCAAAGCGACTGAGGGTGGGTGGAGCGTCTCACAATCCATGTCTTGGTCGCCTTTTGGGACACAAAGTGCCCCGTGTGTTTGCGAGACGGCCCTCACGGCGGTCGTTTGGGACAAGCAACGCCGATGCCTGTCGTTCTTCATCATGGGTGAATGATCGGGGTTATCCGGCGCCCCTCGCCCTGCCGGACCCATTGGCCAGAGAGAGTGCCCCAAGAAAGAGGGACATGAACCAGGGGCGCTATCAATGCCTAGCGCCACAAGATCGCTAGAAATGTCACAGTCCCCTACCTGGCGCGCCAAATGTCGGTTTCTAAGAACCTACATATGAGTTGTGATTTACAACTCTTTGAGAGTTCGGCCAGGGACTGAACACGTCTAGCAATCCTAAGTCATGGATGAAATATGTGGATGAACTATAGATGAACACGAAGAACTACCCATGTTCAGGCCACCTTCTTGGTGTAATACCCTACTCCCACTTTGTTGTATTTCAATGGAGAGAGCTACAATGTGTCTGTTACAAGATGAAAAGATCGACCCTTGGCGCAGCCTTGGCCCCCCTTATTTATAGCATCGAGGGAAGACCTTGCCGGGGCCTCTCATTGGTCTAATAAACATTGGTGCTAGGCCTATGGAGCCTGTACCACGGCGTGATGGCCGCCCAGATCACGCTTGTACGAATGACGATGATGATGATGCCTTCCTGGGTCGGTGTATTACCCTCTGGATATCTCGCCTCCTTCTTCAGTATTCGGAGGGCGGTGGAGAGGTACCGCCACTGTGGCTTGCCTCGATGGCAGACGAATCTTACTATACCAGCAGAAAATGACTTCGCCCACACGGATCTCAATCGGAGGCATGCGCTCCAGCTTCAGCTTGATGTTGATAGTCACCCTTTGGTCTAGAGATGTCATACTCCCTTCCCGGGGCCGAAACCTACACCTCTCGGCGGTGTTGATATGTCCTCCTGGGCAGGGTCCGTGAAGGGGCCCTAAGGTCGTATAGGATGCCTTTTCCGGGGCATTTATGGTGGGGCATGCCAATAACCATCGGGCACAGCAGGGTCTTCAGGAATCTTCCTTCCTTCCCAAGGAAGGCTAGCGACACCTTTGTTTAAGTCCAACTTTCTAGGCTGCCACTACCCTAGATTTCTTTACACCGACAAGAGCCTCGAGGGTTGCTGCCCTTCAACACGAAGAATGAACGAAGAACGAGAGAGAAAGAACAAGGGAGAGATATAAAACTAGGGTAAAAAGTAGATGGGTTTTGCGATTGTGTGTTGTTGTTTCAATCGGCCGTCACCCCTCATGTATATAAGAGGTGGCTGGACTTCCCACGCAAGGAAAGGTTTGGATTCACGTCCAAAACCCTAGTTTGGGTCCAACTCGTAGTCCCAACTTTCCAAAACAGTTCGGTTTAAAAGCTGGTTGCATCTTGCGGGTCACTTTTGAGGTAGTAAACGATCTCGGATAAAAATGAGCCCAAAAGAAACCGTTTCGATGAGACGAACAACTTTCATATTGAACTTTTTTTCATTCGAGGCCATCTTCAAGGCTGAATCGCCCCGCAATCATCAGATTTGTGGAGATGCACAATTTCGGTTCGGACCAGACTGTTCGCTTGGCCAGACCAGACTGTCTGGTCCCAACAGAAGGCTTTCACGACCCGGACCAGAAAGTCTACTCAATTTCCGGACAGTCCGGGCGCAACAGGAGGCTTTGGGCGTCCGGCCAATCTCCATAGTTTCTGCAGCGTTGCACTATTTTGGCTGTATCTTTCGCATACGACCTTGGATTAAGATGATTTTTATATCAAAATCGTCTGTTTCAACGAGACGAAGAACTTTCATATTGAAACTTTTTTCATTCGAAGCCATCTTAGTTGAGTTTTTGGCCATGCAGAAATCTGGCGTCAACACATGCCCCCTTGTTTTTTGGCAAAGCTAGCGTGGCAAAAAATATTTTGTACCATGTTTGTTCTAAGGACGATGTCAACACTCCATCGGCCATTTATATGTTCTTAGGGCGATAATTATGTATTGGCCATGTTTATGCTTAGGGCGATAATTCTCTATCGGCCATTGCTTTAACTTTTTGTTAACATCATACCTTGGAACCGATTACCACCAATCGACTTTAAAGAGATGGGAATGAACCCATTCCTTGTAGCACTAAGAAAATCAAACTCCGAGAGGTCACGCCCTTGTGGCACCCCGGCTAAGAGGACCGGTTTACCTTGTGTTCTCAACCCGGAGATCATGTCTTCTGGAAACACGCAACAACTTGGAGCAGAACAGAACTGATCTTTTATTGATATTATACAAGTACAAGCTTGGATATTACATAGGATAGCGAGGCCAGAAGCACCACTCGTGCTATGACAGTATCTACATTATTTATGAAACATCCAAGGGCCTCGATACTAGCGGAAAGACTACAGCGTAGCGGAAAATCGCGTGGGAAACTCCATCCCAAAGGGACACTGCTGGTACACGATCTAGTTTGCGTAGCACGAACCATCGGGATCTCCATCTCCGGCTTCTCCTGCATCTGGCATGATACGCCAGGTGAGTACTTGGAATGTACTCGCAAGCTCACAGCAACCAAAATAGTGTAGGAAACAACAGCATGGCAAAGATTATCTTAATTGCTTTAGGATGCTCACTTACTGTTACCAACTTACTCTCTTCGGGGTTCACACATGACCCCCGAAGCACTCGTGACCCCTCGGTCACTTCTGAGCATGAGATTAGTTTTTCCATCATTATTATTAATACGGTTGACCACACAGTGTGAACTAGTGCGGACTATGTCCAATACCGTGGACACGGCTATTCTAATAGATTCATACACTCTGCAGAGGTTGCGCACGTTACCCACACCATGGACATTCGTCCAACGAAACTTGTCTAACCCGTGACTCCTCTATCATACCAACAACAATCATCCCCCGTCCGAGTCATGCCCTGGGTGGCCCCTGTGTCACTCCTGACACCTGCCACCGTCATGGCCAACTAAACTGTCCCAAACGGGGACGCCAGCAAATAACTCAACTTGGGCTCACGAGGTTATCGTCTCCTACCTGATCAGTGCAGCACGCACGCATAACCTCCCCTCTTTGGTGGAACCGGTAAAAGAGCACGCAGTCAGACGAAGTCAAGGCCATCCCATTCCGGCAGATGTGGCTGCACGGGTAAGTCTGGGTCGGTGGCACTTGATCAACCATCAAAGTGTTATTAACCATGTAAAGTTGCTGGTCACATCTAACTATATTGAATTAGTGCAAAATATCAACCATATGGAACTTAGCATATTTAAATGCAATATAATTCATCATAAAGCCAATAATATTGCTATGCTTTATGCAATGGATGATGTGGCTTGCCTTGCTCAAGTGGGGTATCAGCAAACTCCTGGTCTTCAAATCCACAGCAATTTCCTTCTAAAAGTATTTTTAAATAGCAAAAGAAAATGTCACATAAAGCCTTTTTGTTTGCCAAAAATTCTGTGAACATTAGAAAAATACCAAACTTGGTCAGAAAACAGAGGGGCTCAATACCAAACCATAGCAAAAAGAATCACCTGATTTGGACTTGTGGTTTAAAAGATAGAGCTGGTCAAAGTTTCTGGTCAAATCTGATTTAAAAATTGAATTTAAATAGAAAAACAGAAAACCTCCAGCGGGCCACGTCGAAAGCGTAAAGTGGAAATACACTTCCACTTATACCGCTTCAGGCGCGGGCTGGAGCCGCTGACAGGTGGGGCCGGGTGGTCAGATTTAAAAGAAGAAAAAGAAGAACAGTAGGAGGGCGGCTCACCGACGGCAATAGCCAGCGATAGCGATGGCGGCGAGGTCGGGAGATGGCCAGGATGGATCGAGCACTCGACGGCGAGTCTCCCTATACCCGTGGCTTCTCCGAAGACGGCCTAACGGCGTCGCCCCCTTCTTCTCCGGTGGCGGCTGCTCTCGGGTGTCGTCGGCGGTGGCGATTCCGGCAGCACTGAGGTCTGGCGGGGTCAGGAGATGGCACTGAGCTCGACTGGAAGCTTGAGAGGGGCAAGGGTGGTCTAGAAGAGAGGCGAGGCGAGGTTGGCTTGGCGGCGGAGCTCCGGTGAGATGCGAGGCCAGAGGGCCTCTCGGCCTCGGCTCAGCGAGCTAGAGCTCGATTGGGAGGTGGTGGAGTGCGGTGAGGAGCTAGGCGAGCCGGGCGGGGCTATTTATAGGCGGGGGCGAGGGTTCTGGAGTCGGGCGGCGCTGTGGCCACGTCACCGGTGTAGGGACGGCGAGCTGGCCATCGCGACGTAGGGCGAGGTGACGGGTGAGCTCAGGAGAGTTAATGCGTGAGAGGATGACTCGCGAAGAAGAAAACAGCCAGCGCGGCCGCCGTACTGCCACTATGCCACCCGTGGCGCACGATGGCCGTATCCGGCGAGCTCGCTGCCGGTGAGGGGGAAGGACCTAGAGGGTCCAGGTGGATGGCGGAGAGGTAGTCGGCGCAAGGGGACACGGTACGGCGACGCGGGACGGCTGGAGCGATCACATCCGACGCGGTCGGCGCGCAGAGCGTGCGCACATGCATGCCAGTGCCGTGCTCACCACGGGTGCTGGCACCTGGAGGCTACGCACGCCTGGCACACGTTGTCCAGTGCATTGACCCTGGATCACCCAGCCTCCCTGTGCCTCTGGTTCGGCTAGATACACTCTGAATCGAGTGGTAGCATCAAGCATAGTTTCTGAACAGAAACTTGAGAGGGATCCAGAGCATGGATGAGTTGGAGATGGGGCCAAGAGACTTGTCTGGGATGATCTACATTGGAAGGACTATCTGTTGTCAAGTTTTGATAGATTTTTGCAAAGATTTGCACCTAGTTCATGTACAAACCCTATACTGGTCCAGAAACTTGTTGAGGAAGTAGCACTCACATAGTTGCACTACTTGAAGTGAAATTGAGTGTTGGAAGGTTATTTGGTGGTGCCAACAGCCCATAAATATTTCAGCTCAAATGGGTGCCTCTAGATGGTACTTCCTTCACAAAGGTTTGAAATGAACAGAAGCTTGGCAGAATATTTTTCCTGAAAATGTGAACTGTACTAGGACATATTTTTGGATATTGTGGCAAGATATGACCCCTAGTACCTCAGGGAATTATTTGAGAATTTTCTGAGGCATAGAAATATATGTTGCTACACAAAGGGTCAATTCTGTCCAGAAGGTAAAAGGAATATTCTGGACAAAATTTTGTACTGGCCAATGCAATATTTTTGAAGATTGTGGGAGTAGATGATCTCAAGAAGATGTGGGATTAATTTGGGATTTTTCTGATCAACAGATCAATAGGTCGCTTCACAACCCATAATGAGCATGAGCATATCCAAAGGGATATATGAATTATTTTGAGAGAATAGAATTTAGGGTTTTGATCAGAGAGTATAAGACAAGATTTTGGCAAGATGTTGTGGGTGTTGGATCACTTAAAGAGAAATCCAAGGAATCCTCAAGTCCAAAGTCAAATGATTTGGTTCCAAAGACCAACAAATGGCAAATGAAACCAGGAAAATTTTGAAAAGAAAAGTTGCCAAAAATCAGGGTGTCACAAACCTACCCCCCTTAGGATGAATCTCGTCCTCGAGATTCGGTTGCTCAAGGAACAAATACGGATATGCTGATCTCAGGAAATCCTCTCTTTCCCTTGTAGCTTCTTCTTCAGTATGGTGATCCCATAGTACCTTGTAAAATCTGATCACCTTGCTCCTAGTAGTTCTTTCCATCTCATCCAAAATTCTAACAGGTTTCTCCTCATAGGTCAAATCCTTGGTCAGCTCTAATTCACTCATATCTGCCTGTTTGATCGGAGGTGCAATGCACTTTCTCAGCTGTGATATGTGAAAGACATCATGCACTTCGGACAGTTCCGGTGGTAGCTCCAACTGATATGCCACTCTGCCTTTTCTAGCAATCACTGGAAAGGGACCAATATATCTGGGTGCAAGTTTTCCTCGAGTATGAAATCTCTTTACCCCTTTCATGGGAGTTACTCGGAGGTAAGCATACTCTCCGGGTTCAAAGGTTACTTCCCGGTGCTTAGGATCATAGTAGCTCTTCTGACGGGACTTAGCTGCTCGAAGACGCTCTTGAATTTCCTTAACTTGCTTCTCAGCCTCGAGCATCAAATCCGTACCGAAGATACGGCTGTCTCCTGTCTGTGACCAATTGAAGGGAGTGCGCATTTCCGCCCATATAGTGCCTCAAATGGTGACATCTTAAGACTTGACTGATAACTGTTGTTGTAGGAAAATTCCGCATAGGGTAGACTATCTTCCCACTTGGGTCCATAGTTGAGAGCACAAGACTGAAGCATATCTTCCAATATCTGGTTCACTCGTTCAGTCTGCCCGTCTGTTTGTGGGTGGTATGACGTGCTATGCTTCAATGCTGTTCCCAAACCTGATGGAAACGTAGCCAAAATACCGAGGTGAACAAGGATCCCCTATCCGATGTGATAGACTTGGGTACTCTATGAAGGCTAACTATCTGGGACATATAGAGTTGTGCGAGTTGATCGGCCCGGAAAGTAGTCTTTACTGGAATGAAATGGGCCACTTTGGTGAGTATATCCACGATAACCCAGATGGCATCATGGCCTCTTGTTAACTTAGGTAGTCCAACAATGAAGTCCATGCATATATCATCCCATTTCCACTAGGGAACTTGTAAGGGTTGTAACAGTCCAGCTGGTTTCTGGTGCTCGGCCTTGACTCTATTGCATATGTCGCAACACGTGACATAGTATGCAATATCTCTTCGCATTCCTGGCCACCAAAAGATTGCTCTCAGGTCTTGATACAGTTTTGTTCCTCCCGGGTGAATAGAATATGCGGACTCATGTGCCTCTCGCAATATCTGCTGCCTCAGATTTTCCTGGTCAGGCACGCATATTCGGCTGTCGAACCATAATGTCCCTTGTTCGTCAATGCGGAAGGACTTGACTTTTCCTTGTTGTATGTTTTCCTTGATCCCCTGTATGCCCTTGTCGGTTTTCTGAGCTTCCTTAATTTCCTCCATAAGTGTTGGAGTAATTTCCAACGTATCCGGGCTAGTTGGGCCACAAAGTACCAAGTTGAGCTTGGCAAACTCTTCTTGTAACCTTGGATGGATACCCTCCATTATTGCATTTACAGTGCCTGGTTTCCTGCTGAGGGCATCTGCGACCACATTGGCTTTTCCCGGATTGTAATTGACCCCGAGGTCATAGTCCTTGACTAGTTCAAAACATCTTCTCTGTCTGAGGTTGAGATCGGGTTGTGTGAAAATATACTTGAGACTCTTGTGGTCTGTGTATATCTCACAGCTTTGCCCAATGAGATAATGCCTCCAAATTTTCAGGGCATGAACCATGGCTGCCAATTCCAGGTCATGAGTGGGGTAGTTTTCCTCATGGGGTCATAGCTGTCTGGATGCATACGCTACAACCTTTCCTTCTTGCATTAATACGCAGCCGATTCCATGCCTAGAAGCATCACAGTATATGTCAAAGCTCTTGTGAATATCTAGAAGAATTAAGACAGGGGGCGTAGTTAGCCTCGTCTTTAACTCCATAAAGCTGCTATCACATTCCTCCGTCCAGTGAAACTTGTGATTCTTCTTTAAAAGCTCCGTCAGTGGCTTGGCTATCTTGGAGAAGCCTTCAATGAAACGACGGTAGTAGCCTGCCAATCCCAGGAAACTGCGGACTTCTGTTACCGAGGTTGGTGTCTTCCAGTTTAGTACTGCAGTCACTTTGCTGGGGTCGACGGCCACACCTTGTTCTGACAGAATGTGCCCCAGAAATCCCACCTCTCTTAGCCAAAATTCACATTTGCTGAACTTGGCATACAAGCGATGGGTCCTTAATCTTTCCAGGACAGCACGGAGATGTTGTTTGTTCTCCTCTTCATCCTTGGAGTATATAAGGATATCATCGATGAACACCACTACAAACTTGTCCAAGAAGTCCATGAAGACCTTGTTCATCATGCTCATGAAATAAGCTGGAGCATTAGTCAGCCCGAACGACATGACTGTAAATTCATACAAACCATATCGAGTGGTGAAGGCTGTCTTGGGGATATCCTCTTTCCTGATTTTCAACTGGTGATACCTCATTCGGAGGTCAATCTTAGAAAATACCCGGGCTCCACTCAACTGGTCAAACAAATCATCAATGCGAGGAAGTGGGTACTTATTTTCAATGGTGACCTCATTCAATTGGCGATAGTCCACACACATCCGTAGACTGCCATCCTTCTTCTTAACAAACAGCACAGGTGATCCCCATGGCAAGATGCTTGGGCGAATGTACCCTTTTTGTAGTAATTCATCCAACTGTTTCTTTAATTCCACCAGCTCTAGGGACGGCATGCGGTAGTACTTCTTGTAGATTGGAGCAGTTCCGGGAATAACATCAATAGCAAAATCCAATTGCCGGTCGGGTGGCATTCCCGGTAGTTCCTCAGGAAACACATCCGGAAATTCACTGACTACCGGAATCAAGTTCATATCCGTAATGGTAGTCTTGAATGCCATTTCCTTCTTCGACATCATTCTGCTGGCGATAAACTGAACTGTTTGTCCTGCTGGGTTAACCAATGTCACTGTTCTGGTGGCACAGTTGATGCAAACTTGATGCGGTGTCAACCAGTCCATCCCCTGTATTATGTCCAATCCAGGGTATTCAATGGCAACAAGGGTGGCTAGAAACTTAACTCCGTGTATCAAGATCTCCAAGTCCTTGTATATCACATTTGTTCTGAGCATGGAGCCAGGGGATTGTACCACCATGATTTTATCCAAAAGAGAAGGGGAAAATTTGTGTATGGTGGCAAAACTCCGCGAAATAAACGAATGGGAAGCTCCAGAATCAAATAAAATTATTGCGGGTATGTCGTTAACAGAAAACATACCAAGGACCACATCTGGTGCTTCGCGGGCTTCCTCGGCGGAGATGTGATGAACTTGGCCACGGCAGAAGTTCTGATTGGAGCGGCGTCCAATAGTGTTGACTTGTGGCTTGAAGTCGGACTATGGCTTTCCAGCCCTTGTCGGGCACTGCTTGGAATAATGCCCGCCTTGTCCGCAGGTGAAGCAAGTGTTGTTGCGGTGGCAGTCCTCCAACACTGGCTGCTTGCCAATTGTCTTGTCCTGGTTGCCTGGCTTGTTGTTATTGTTGCCGCCATTCCAGGTGGGCTTGTACTCAAACTGAACTGGTTGCCAGATACGCGGCTTTTGCGTAAACTGCACACAGGCGTCCTTCTTGGGCTCAAACTTACGCTTGCGTTCTTCATATCCAGACTTATGCTCCCGTTCAGCTATGAAAGCTTTGTTCACCAGGGTCTGAAAGTCCGGAAAATCCAGCATGCAGAGCAAACAACGGAGGGCATGGTTGAGTCCTCCTAGGAATCGATCAATCTTCCTTTCCTCCATGGACACATCATGGGTAGAGTATCGTGCCAGATTATTGAATTTGTTCAGATACTCACCGACTGACATACTTCCTTGAGTAAGAGCAAGGAATTCCCTCTGCTTCACCTTCATGATGCCGGTGGGGATATGGTACCTTCGGAACACTTCCTTGAATCTCTCCCAGGAAATGTCTTCCCCAGGTGGCCATGCCATTTTTGCATTTTCCCACCAGATAGCTGCCGGTCCTTCCAGGTAGTGAGTAACAAAAGGAACTTTGTCTGACTCATCACAGCGAGCTATTTCCAGTTTCTTTTCCATGGTCCTTAGTCAGTCATCAGCTTCAATTGGATCAACAGCTTGACCAAAACTGGGTGGCTTGGTACGCTGGAAATCAGACAGCCTGGAGTGCATCCCATTGTTCTGATTTTGCCCTACCATAGTCTGCATACTTTTCAGAAATTCCATTAGATCCTGATTTCTTTTCTCCTCAAACATCCTCATAATCTGATCAGTGCTCGGTGGTTGTGATGGAGGAGGTGGCAAATCTTCTGGCGGTTGTCCTGCCTGTCTGGCGGATCGACAGATCGGAGTTCCATCGTCGCCTTGATTGCTACACCTCTTCATCCTATATCCGTCCCCATTGCAAAATACTGAATTGATGAGCAACATCCATCAGGGAAATATGGCAAAATGACAGCAAGAAAGCAAAATCAAAGGAAGACGAGAAAAACAACATAATTATACAAGGCATTCCATCATCATATATGGCAAACTAGTAGGGGGTTATCATGACTGGTACTGCTCATACGGTAGTTTGACATATGCAAGGATGCATGCTCGCTAAAACTCAAACATCCACTCTAGTAGCACGGGTGGCATGGACACTGGCAGACTGAAGACTCCACGTCGTCTGATCCTGTCTTGGAATCAGAGCTGATGATGTGGATCACGTCCTCCGGATCAAAGGAAACACGACGACGCTGTCAAGAAGGTTCTCCCTCTGAGGAAGAAGAAGCATGACGCCTCAGCATCGGAGCAGCTGGAGTGGCTAGCAATGAGGCCCACTCAGCTGGGGTCTCATGTCGGGTACCAGACGAAGTGCCTGGCTGTCCGAACGAGCTAGAAGGAGTCTCAGGCATACGTGGAGGTGGAACAGGCGGTGTATACATGGGTGAGAATGCAGGAGGAGGAGGAGACTGTGCTGCAGTAGCAGCGGCAAGTGCCTCTTGGGCATGAGACAGCTCCTCAGCCAAGGAAATGATAATACGATAACTGGCGTTCAGATAGCGGGATAAGACACCAGTCGCACGATCACTCGCCGGATCAACAGGTGCAAAAAGGACTCGCCCTATAGTAGGCGACAGAGTGGGGTAGTGAAAGAAACCTAGGTGTGTCTGCATCTCGACCTCGTGGAAGAGCAAGTCAGTGAGAGCCTCCATCGCAGCAAACTGGATCACCAGATCGGGAGTAGAAGCAGTTCCGCCCTTGGAAGAGTGGGAGTAGCGGCCGATCTCCGAACTCACAGTAAGGAAAGCCTTAGCGTGATACTCGAACACCGAATCTGCAAGCTGCTCTTAGAACACCTGATACACTGGGTCTTCGCCGTTGGGATACAGTCGAAGCCAGACGCTGCGAAGAAGTACTGGAAAGGTGAACGGTGCCGGCTCGTGGTCGTAGTGGTATGGAACTGGTGCCATCTACACTCACAAGGCCAACGGTTAGTAAAACAAATGAATCGGGATGCATGCTATGCAACAAGCAAATGCAGCAAGCAAAACACACCAAGACTCTACACTAATCGTGTTTCTAGCACGGGGTTAACTAGGGTGTCCTACAGTTAGCACGGTTCTGATACGAAGCGTTGTGGCACCCCAGCTCAGAGGATCGGTTTACCTTGTGTTCCCAACCCAGAGATCATGTCTTCTGGAAACACACAACAACTTGGAGCAGAACAAAACTGATCTTTTATTGATATTATACAAGTACAAGCTTGGTTATTACATAGGATAGCGAGGCCAGAAGTACCACTCATGCTATGACAGTATCTACATTATTTATGAAACATCCAAGGGCCTCGATACTAGCGAAAAGACTACAGCGTAGCGGAACATCGCGTGGGAAACTCCATCCCAAAGGGACACTGCTGGGACACGATCTAGTTAGTGTAGCACAAACCATCGGGATCTCCATCTCCGGCTTCTCCTGCATCCGGCATGATACGCCAGGTGAGTACTTGGAATGTACTCGCAAGCTCACAGCAACCAAAAAAGTGCAGCAAACAACAGCATGGCAAAGATTATCTTAATTGCTTTAGGATGCTCACTTACTGTTACCAACTTACTCTCTTCGGGGTTCACACATGACCCCCGGAGCACTCGTGACCCCTCGGTCACTTCTAAGCATGAGACCAGTTCTTCCATCATTATTATTAATACGGTTGACCACACAGTGTGACCTAGTGTGGACTATGTCCAATACCATGGACGCGGCTATTCGAATAGATTCTTACACTCTGCAGAGGTTGCGCACGTTACCCACACCATGGACATTCGTCCAACGAAACTTGTCTAACCCATGACTGCTCTATCATACCACCGACAATCATCCCCCGTCCGAGTCATGCCCTGGGTGGCCCCTGCGTCACTCCTGACACCTGCCACCATTGTGGCCAACTAAACTGTCCCAAACGGGGATGCCGGCAAATAACTCAACTTGGGCTCACGAGGTTATCGTCGCCTACCTGATCAGGGCAGCACGCATGCATAACCTCCCCTCTTTGGTTGTACCGGTAAAAGAGCACATAGTCAGACCAAGTCAAGGCCGTCCCATTCTGGCAGATGTGGCTGCACGGGTAAGTCTGGGTCGGTGGCAGTTGATCAACCATCAAAGTGTTATTAACCATGTAAAGTTGCTGGTCACATCTAACTATATTGAATTTGTGCAAAATATCAACCATATGGAACTTAGCATATTTAAATTAAATTTAAATGCAATATAATTCATCTTAAATCCAATACTGTTGCTATGCTTTATGCAATGGATGATGTGGCCTGCCTTGCTCAAGTGGGGTATCAGCAAACTCCTGGTCTTCAAATCCACAGCAATTTCCTTCTGAAAGTATTTTTAAATAGCAAAAGAAAATGTCACATAAAGCCTTTTTGTTTGCCAAAAATTCTGTGAACATTGGAAAAATACCAAACTTGGTCAGAAAATAGAGGGGCTCAATACAAAACCATAGCAAAAAGAATCACTTGATTTGGACTTGTGGTTTAAAAGATAGAGCTGGTCAAAGTTTCTGGTCAAATCTGATTTAAAACTTGAATTTAAATAGAAAAACAGAAAACCTCCAGCGGGCCACGTAGAAAGCGTAAAATGGAAATACGCTTCCACTTATACCGCTTTGGGCCCGCGCTGGAGCCGCTGACAGGTGGGGCCGGGTGGTCAGATTTAAAAGAAGAAAAAGAAGAACAGTAGGAGGGCGGCTCACCGACGGCGATAGCCGGCGATAGCGACGGCGGCGAGGTCGGGAGATGGCTGGGATGGATCGAGCACTCGACCGCGAGTCTCCCTGTACCCGTAGCTTCTCTGGAGATGGCCTAACGGCATCGCCCCCTTCTTTTCCGGCGGCGGCTGCTCTCGGGTGTCGTCGGCGGTGGCGATTCTGGCAGCACCTCGGCCAGGGAAGAGGTCAGGCAGGGTCAGGAGAAGGCACTGAGCTCGACTGCAAGCTTGAGAGGGGCTGGGGTGGTCTAGAAGAGAGGCGAGGCGAGGTTGGCTTGGCGGCGGAGCTCCGGCGAGATGCGAGGCCAGAGGGCCTCTCGGCCTCGGCTCAGCGAGCTAGAGCTCGATTGGGAGGTGGTGGAGTGCGGTGAGGAGCTAGGCGAGCCGGGTAGGGCTATTTATAGGCGGGCGCAAGGGTTCTGGAGTCGGGTGACGCCGTGGCCACATCGCCGGAGTAGGGACGGCGACCTGGCCGTCGCGACGTAGGGCGAGGTGACGGGTGAGCTCAGGAGAGTTAATGCGCGAGAGGACGGCTCGCGGAGAAGAAAACAGCAAGCGCGGCCGCCGTACTGCCACTGTGCCACCCGTGGCACACGGTGGCCGTATCCGGCGAGCTCGCTGCCGGCGAGGGTGAAGGACCTAGAGGACCCAGGTGGATGGCGGAGAGGTAGTCGGCGCAAGGGGACACGGTTCGGCGATGCGGGACGGCTGGAGCGATCACATCTGACGCGGTCGGCGCGCAGAGCGTGCGCACAGGCATGCCAGTGCCATGCTCACCACGGGTGCTGGCACCTGGAGGCCACGCACGCCTGGCACACCTTGTCCAGTGCATCGACCCTGGATCACCCAGCCTCCCTATGCCTCTGGTTCGGCTAGATACACTCTGAATCGAGTGGTTGCATCAAGCATAGTTTCTGAACAGAAACTTGAGAGGGATCCAGAGCATGGATGAGTTGGAGATGGGGCCAAGAGCTTGTCTAGGATGATCTACATTGGAAGGACTATCTGCTGGCAAGTTTTGATAGATTTTTGCAAAGATTTGCACATAGTTCATGTACAAACCCTATACTGGTCCAGAAACTTGTTGAGGAAGTAGCACTCTCATAGTTGCACTACTTGAAGTGAAATTGGGTGTTGGAAGGTTATTTGGTGGTGCCAACAGGCCATAAAAATTTCAGCTCAAATGGGTGCCTCTAGCTGGTACTTCCTTCACAAAGTTTGAAATGAACAGAAGCTTGGCAGAATATTTTTGCTGAAAATTTGAATTGTACTAGGAGATATTTTTGGATATTGTGGCAAGATATGACCCCTAGTACCTTAGGGAATTATGTGAGAATTTTCTGAGGCATAGAACTATATGTTACTACACAAAGGGTCAATTCTGTCCAGAAGGTAAAAGGAGTATTATGGACAAAATTTTGTACTGGCCAATGCAATATTTTTGAAGATTGTGGGAGTAGATGATCTCAAGAAGATGTGGGATTAATTTGGGATTTTTTGATCAACAGATCAATAGGTTGCTTCACAACCCATAATGAGCATGAGCATATCCAAAGGGATATATGCATTATTTTGAGAGAATAGAAATTAGGGTTTTGATCAGAGAGTATAAGACAAGATTTTGGCAAGATGTTGAGGGTGTCGGATCACTTAAAGAGAAATCCAAGGAATCCTCAAGTCCAAAGTCAAATGATTTGGTTCCAAAGACCAACAAATGGCAAATAAAACCAGGAAAATTTTGAAAAGAAAAGTTGCCAAAAATCAGGGTGTCACAGCCCTATTAAGCACGTAACATCGGGATGACTCCAATCCACCGATGCATCGGCCAAAGCAACAAAAGCCGAATTGTCCGCGTGAATGACTTCTACTTCATCATCGACCCATTGTATTAAGAATTGATGCATGCTAGATGGCATGCATTGGTTAGCATGAACCCAATCACGGCCTAATATAACATTCTAGTTACCTTGCACCTTGGCGATGAAGAATGTGGTGGCCAAAGTTTTGCTCCCTACAGTGAGTTCCATGCACATCACACCTTTGGCCTCTGTCTTTTCTTTACCCTCAAATCCATTAAGCACCATATTGGTCTTCATCAACACATCATCATGTAATCCCAACTTCTTGAAGACCGAATAGGGTATAAGATTTACCACAGCACCACAAATCAACGAGCATCCTAGCAACTGGTGATCCGTTAATATGACCTTTGAGGTACAATGGCTTCAAGTGTTTAACCGGTTCTTTTGGTTTCTCGAAGATAGCATTCTTAGGACCAAAATCCAGCTGGGCCAGCTCCCCTTCTTTACCTATAGCACGAAACTCGGCAGGTAAGTAATACACCATATTAATGCCCATACCTTCCCGAACCGGTGTAGATTCGTAATCCACCATCTCATCTTCATCTCCCAATGTGTATATTGGACTTGAAGTTTCCTCAATTGAAGGGGATGTTTCAGGTGGTGTGGACGATGTAATAGGGGCATCATCCCCTTTTGGTGATGTAGGTGCTATTGTAGTTAATGTAGAAGCATCTATATTTTCTTTCTGTTTAGGCCTCCACACTTGTTTTGTGGGTGCCATGGGCCGAATTTCATTGAATAATTCGTCCCTTTGCTCCTCCACTTCATGCGTTGCCTTCTCGTGGTTCTTCATGCATTGCAATCTCCTTTTCATTGTTTTAGTTAAACTGGGAGGACACCACTTAGGTTGAGTATATTTGGGATCCCTAGGTTTGGCCTTGCTAGGAGAATTTTTTGTTGGCCGATTAGCACCATGGCTTGAACGGCCTTGTGTAGGATAATAAAGCCTTTCACGAACAGGCCTTCTAGGTGTTGTCCACTCCATATGAAAAGCATAAGGAGCTATTGGGGGTTGCCCCGATCCTCCATTGAAATCTCCCATGTAATATGGCGCATAGGGGGGTGGTGACATCCATGGTGTCGGTGCCCATGACCCATATGGCCTTGTATAGTGTCGAAATTCTGGCTTCGGAGGTGATCTTGAACGCTTTGAATGTGATGGCCGATTAGAGCTAGAACCGGCCGCTTGACTTGCATATTTGGATAGAAACATATCAAAAGTTGGCTTGGTTCGCTTACGCTTAGCTTCACTCTTTTTCCACTTGCCAACTTCTGAATTTTTGGGCTTGATAAATTTAACATGTATATCCTCTGGTACTTGTGGTTGCCCCCCGAGTGCAGGATTTTTTATGGTGATCTTCAATACTTCCTTGCCATCGGGTTGCTTATCAAGCACAACCTCTCTTCCCAAGACTTTGTCGCCCTCCTTGCCTTTCCTAGGTTCACCAATAATAACATTATCTTTATTAGCAGATTCGGCTATGTTAGGCCGAATTAACATTTTCTTCCATTCCAAGTCCATGGTGTTTATCGGGAAGGGCTGTTTATCAACTTGCATCTCAACAAAGTTCAATCGTCCATCATTAATGGCCAACTGTATCTGTCATCAAAAAACATTGCAATCGTTAGTAGCATGAGAAAATGAATTATGGTACTTACAATATGCACGCCGTTTCAGCTCCTCAAACAGCGCTATGGTGTGTGATACTCTAATCATCTTATCTTGCAAGAGAGCATCAAATATTTTATCACACTTAGATATATCAAATGTAAACTTCATCTCCTCATCACGATTCTTGTGAATCGGCTTAAGAGCATTGCATGTATAAGGTTTGGCCTTTGAAGACCACACAAACTCAGTAGTATAAACATCAACCTCTTCTTCCGAATTATCCTCATTATATTCAACCATATGCATTCTAGGATGATCGGTTGTAGACCTATGAACTTCTTTACTTCGACTCTCTTGAGCCAAACTTTTTGTCAGACTTGGTTAATATTAAAAACTCATAACTTTCTAGCCTCTCTTTAATGTGAGTTTTTAAACCATTAAGAACAAGATCCGCCAAGTCTCTCTCGGTTATCACTAAGTTATAACATCAGTTTTTTATATCTCTAAACCTCTTGACATAACCGGTGACCGATTCGTCATGTTTTTGCCTCACCGCTATATAAGTGATCATGGAACTTTTGCTCTAATTGCGACCATAAGAGAATTGAACCATGTGGTTGTGGCACCCCGATAGAGGGCCGACGCACGCCAGTCCCAGGATAAGACCTGGCGCACGCCTGAGACATGATACAGCAATTCCAGGCACAAAAATGGCTTTATTATAGGAAATGGAGTTTTACAACATTGTTGATTACAACAATATTACATGACTCCAAGGCTAATTAAATGGCAGCGGAGGTCTTGGTTCAGCGGCAACGACGTCTTTGGCTGGGCTCCACAACACACAGGACTGGCTGGGTTACGGTCTAGCACGACGGATCTTCCCCTGCAACT
Source organism: Elymus sibiricus (assembly GCA_039707655.1). Taxonomy (NCBI): domain Eukaryota; kingdom Viridiplantae; phylum Streptophyta; class Magnoliopsida; order Poales; family Poaceae; genus Elymus; species Elymus sibiricus. Next base: position 165,492,532 of record CM077664.1, read on the forward strand.
GGCCACATGCAAGGCCAGGTGAGTACTTTGAATGTACTCGCAAGACAACCAAATACATAGCATCCAAACAAGCAGATAACCAAGCAAGCCCTATGCTCATGTAAGAATCTACTCTAAGCATGGCATATAATTAACTGGAAAACATGAATCAAACATGGCATAACATGGATCAGGCATAACAACTACATAACATGGCATGGCATGGCAATTAACAGATTAAGTGCTTAAGTTGCTTACTGTTACCAAGTACCAACTTACTCTCTCTTCTGGGTTGTCGCACAACCCTCGGAATACTCTTAACCCATCGAGTACTTCCGAACATAAGACAAGTTCTTCCATCATTATTATCATTACCACGGTTGACCATCCTAGAGAGGCCTAAACGGACTGTCCAATACCATGGACGCGGCTATTCGAATAGGTTTTTACACTCTGCAGAGGTTGCGCACTTTACCCACACCATGGAGTACCTGGCCTCGTGATCCCATTCGGGTGGACCGGTGGTGCTCCAACGAAACCTGCCTGACCCGTGACTCCTCTATCGTACCACCGACAATTATACCCTCCCAGGGTCATGTCCTGGGTGGCCCCTGTGTCACCTCGTGACACCTGCCACCGTCGTGGCCAAACTAAACTGTCCCAAACGGGGACTCCCAGGCTAAACAAATAACTGGGCTCACAGGGTTATCGCCGCCTACCTGATCAGGGTAGCACGCGCCCATAACCCTCCCAAGTTTGGTTGTACCGATAAAAGAGCACAAAGCCAGACCAAGTCAAGGCCTTCCCATACCGGCAAATGTGGCTGCACGGATAAGTCCGGGTAGGTGGCTCTTGATCAACCAACTAAGTTCAGTTCACAAGTTCAATTTAATCTTTCCATTATATCATTATAACATCAACATTTATGAGCAAGAACAATTACTTAGCAACAGCATAGCAAAATCATGACAATCATAGCATGAGATCAAATCATAGCACTAACATGATAACGGTATTGAAAATATTGTCAATAGCATGAGAAAATATGATATGACAGCAATTCATGATATCACATGGTAAATAACACTAGTAGCTAGCACAGATAAAATAACAGGGCTACGGTAGTGTAGACTAACAGATGATCTGAAATATAATGCAACACACACACACACAGGGTGCAAGCAAAGTCATCACGCAAGTCTGGAGCTCATGATAAGAGGTTGGCTTGCCTTGGGGTTGAGGAATACACCGGGAAGAAGTGCGATGAAACTCCGGAAAGATTTGTCGGGAACGTTTCCCTCTCGGAGGGGCTGATTCAGGGCAAGGGCAAAATTGTCATTTTCACAGTGTGGAAACATTATGAAAATGATGCCATCGGAAAGGGCTCGACGAACTGAAGAAGTGGGCGTTGGTTTTACCTCAATCGGAGTTACGGTCGCGGAGAAAAGGCCATTCGTTCGTTAAGCGATAAAACAGACAGAAAACTGTCCGTTTTGGGCCTTAACGGGTGAACGTCCGCATAATAACCACTTCGGCCGCCAGCTGAAAAACGGAAACGCATTTTACAGATTACGCTTTTGGCAAGGGAAAGCGCATTACCTGTAAATAGCACGGCTGAGTACGCTTTCAACACGGAAAGGCTTATTTTCAGTAGTGCGCTTCCACTTAACAGCGAGCGGGCCCGGGTTGACTTTTCTCCCTCCAGCTGACGTGCGGGCCCCGCCTCATCTCCTTTTCTCTCTCCTGGTCGTCTCCTAGCCCACGACAGAGAACAGAGCCGGCGCCGGCCGGGCTCGATGCCGACGAGCGGAGCCACGGCGGCGCTCGTGGAGGGGCGGGGCGAGCTCGCGGGGCTCGACCGCGCCCGCAGGTGGTCTCCAGGGCTCGGGAGCCGGCCGGTAGCGCCGCAGCCGTTGACCGGGAGGCGGCGGCGGACGGCCACCAGAAGAGCTGCCTCGGCAGCGCTTCCCCGGAGGAACCGAGGACGGCGGCGGCTCCGCGAGGTCTTGGGAAGGCCGAATGCGAGGAGAGAGGGGAGGGGAAGGACCAGGGCGCCGGAATCGCCGCGGATGTCCGGTGGCGGCCTTCGGTCGCTGGAGAAGCAGAGAGCTCCGGGAGCTCGAGAGAGAGGGGGCTGGGCTCGATGGTGAGGAAGGAGAGCTCTGGGGCACGCCTTAAATAGCTCGGGGAGGAGCTAGCCGACGACGGACGGAGGTTCAAGAGCTCGGCGAGGTGGCGGCAACCGGACGGGGCATCGATGTCGGCAGAGGCGGCTAACGAGCTAGGGGACGAGGGGGAAAGCTCTAGGAGGTCCACGCGTGCGGTGGGCAGCTTGCCGGCGCTTGCGGACAAGCCGGAGGCCACTGGAGCGAGCTCCCGAAGGCTCTGGTCACGCGTTGCACTGCCTTGGCGTGCACTGCACGTAGTCACCGCGTGGCCACGGTGTTGCCATGCCGCACTCGAGGCCAAATGATGTCTAGGGTCTTCTCCACGCATCGTTGAATTGACTAGTGCGCCTGGAAGACACGGGCAAGCTCTGATGAGACTGGACCAGGGTCAAACAGTTTCCAGCAGCAATGTGTTTGACATGTACCATGCCCACCACAGTGCTCCTCTTGGCCTGATCTATGGCTGAGAGTGACCACTCACTAAGGTGATTATCTTGGAAGAATTCAGCACAATTGGACAAGGTTAGATGGTACCTCCTTCACAAAGCACCAATCTGACCAGAAATGCAAATGAGGAAGTAGGGGTCAAATGGTGAAATGGATTTGGATGATTTTTGGTGGAGAGTGATGATTTGGTCATGAGAGGTATCTGGAAAAGTTTCAGCTCAAATTGATCATCTATGAGGGTACTTCCTTCACAGAGATTCAATCTGAACAGAAACTTAGATAATTTACTGAAGAAGATTGGCTAGATGAAATGGGCTGGTTTTTGGTATACAGAGGTGATTTATCAATGTTAACCACCCTGAAAAATTTCAGCCCAAAAAGATCAAGGGAACAAGCACTTCCTTTGCAAACTGGAAATCTGGACAGAATTTGCAAATGGATGTTGTGCTCAAAATTTAATTAGTGGAACGGGATATTTTGATGGAAATGGTGAATATATGGGTAGGATGAGCTCCACAATTTATTGGGGATTTTTACTAGCTACCAAAATGGTAGTTTCTTTGGAAAGGCCCCAAATTGAAATATTGGCTTTAAATAGGAAAATGCAATTTCCCTGATTTAATTATGGCCAATATTTTTGTGAGAGCTCAATATGATCACAAAGAATATCTCCACAAGTTTTCATGAACTTTGGAGACGGATAGATATTTTCCTGGATTTAATTCCTCAGAAAGGCAGAAAGAGGAATTAATTCTAGATGAGAAATATTGCATATGACTTAGCAATATTTTTGCACATCTAGGGTTTATGAGTGAAGGATGATCTCTGGAAATTTTGGGAAGATCAACAGAGCAAGAAAAATGATAGCTCCTTTGTAAACACAAAGGCAGGATTTCCAGTTCCAAAATTTTGGAACTAGGGTTTGAATGAGGTTCGGGGTTTACTGACGGAAGCTTGACTGGCACAGAAGCATGGGAAAGGCAGGGAGATACTAAGGATGGTCTGGATTCACCTGGTCACTCACCAGATTCCAGAGGAAAAATTCGGGAGAGGAAAGCTAAGAAGGAATAACAGCACAAAAATCGATAACCCAATTTTTGGGGTGTTACAAACCTTCCCCCCTTAAGAGAATCTTGTCCTCGAGATTCCTAGGGTTAGCTCCAAAACAAGTATTACGCCTCCTGGAAAAAAAACCTCTGGGTTGGGTCTTAACCCTGCGGTTTGAAAACGACCGAGTTAAGAGTACCAAAAATTGGTACACCCAGATCGACATACGGATATCGCGGGATCTACTCCATGGGTAGGGGTCGCTGGGTTGCTCTCGTGGCCCTGACATTTTTAGAAAAAGCAAAAAATTTCCTTTTTCCAAAAATGCTAGGGGCACCGCAACTGAGTTGTGGCCTCTCTCGCTGACAGGTGGGCCCAGGGCCCACTGGCAGCCTCCTTCTTCTTTCTCCGGCCACCAGCTCTCTCTTGCTCCTGTGCTATTCCGCGTGCGGCCTGGCACAACTCGCGCCTAGCCCCTAGGGCATAAAGCACCCTATGACGACAGTGCGCGGCGTGCATGAGGCCGACGCAGAGAGCACTCATGTCGCGGGCCAGCGCCGGTCGGCACTGCTCGCGGATTCGCCTCCTGGACGCCGGTGATCGAGCGATGCGCGGTTCTACTGGACTTCGCTCACCGTACACCGGACTCAGGCTATAAAAGACGACAGCGACGCAGCTCTGTCCAACACACACCATGCCTCTCTTCCATCTCTTCGGTTTGGACGAGCTCGAGCCGAGGTCCTTCGGCCATGCGGTGTTCCTGGTGGGGCTACGATGGTTCCTCACTGCGCTGCTGGCTATGCTGATCGGTTCATCGCTCTTGCTGCTGTAGCTCATCCTGCTAGAGCGGGCTCGCAATGACGGGGGTCCTGACGCGGCGGGTCGAGATGAGGGCGATGGTGGCAGAGTGGCTGGCGAACATCCACGCTGGTTCCTTCGCCGTCTCAGGCGGATGGAACAAGTGCGTGGGTTGCAGTAGGGCGAGGTGGCGGCCTGTCCAGCGTCACTCAGGACGGTGACAGAGGCGCCGCTGGGTCTGTGGCTAGTGCAGTATGGTCAGCGGAGCTGTACCAAGGCAGGGATCGCGCTGTTGGTAGCTCCTCGTCGAACAACATCCACATTGAGTGGGTGCTGGGGTAGGATCGGGGTTTAGATCTTGGGCTGGAGAGGTTGTAACGGTTTATGCTGCAATGAAATTTCTCAGAATTTCTCCGAGATTGCAACTGGGTTCTGGGAAAAAGATTTTGGGACTAGGGAGGGGAGAACTGGCTCTCCAGAGTTCTGGGTTTGGGGAGGCTGGCAAACGGAAAAGCACGAATGGAAGAGGGTGTGCGATTTACCCGAGTACTACTACGTCTGTACTCAGGAGGATGAACTTGGCGTGCAGACATTGCTCACACAATACACATGCAGTCTACTCAAACCAAAATGTAGGCAAATGCATACATGCAGAGGAAGAGAACACATCCAACAGATTACCCTACGGCATTTTAATGCTAGTGGGTGTATGTACTCCTGGTATACATACACCTACACCAGCTCGCATTTCATTAGGGACTCCGGGTGAGTCCATTGTTATTAGGTGTAAGTGCTCTACTGACTAAAATCTTGTTAAGAATCCACTGCCAGTACTGCTAAACATTTCTGCTTAGCAGAGGGACAGATGAACCAAGCACACAGAGCAAGCAGACATACATAACATTACAACAGCACACAAGCATTACATGCAATACAAGCATACGACACACAACCTCACTAGGCAGCTAACAACAACTACTCACTCCGAACTACAGGGTCTACTCCTGCTGGGGCTCTCCTGGGGGACGTAGGCTAAGCCAACTTCCGTCTTCATCGTCGGACACCTCTATAGGTTGGGCCTCAACTGCTGGAGCTGCGGCGGGAACTTGCCGGAACACCTCCCGACGAATACGCCGCCTAGCTCCTCGAATAGAATTTGCTTGGACGGAGCCAGAGTTCCACAGGTTCACGGGCTTTGAGGGTGGTACTAGCTGCGAAGGTGGCACTGGGTTTAGCAACATGGAACTGGTGGCTTGGGACGCAGCTTGACGGGCCTCACGGTATGCTTCCGTAACAACCCGAGTGGTGTTTTGGTCAATGGCTTTAAACTCTCCAAGAATGCCGGAGATCAGCAGTCCCTGGGCAGCAATGAACTGAACCAGGCGAGCCATTGCCGAGTCGGCATCCTCGACTGTGCTAAAGAACACGCAGCCTGTGCTGGACGAAGAGGGAAAGTAACGGAACTCCCGCATCTCCGCTACTTGCGAGAACTGGAAACGAAGACGTGCGATGGCTTCCGTAGCAGCTGTCTGGACAGCCAATGCAAGGGTGGGCATGGGTTTGCCCTGAAAAATCAAGGGCTTCCCATCCTCTGCTGGACCTAGGCAGATATGCGCATTCACATAGAATCGGCAAAGGTGAGGGACGGGTTCCGATTGGAACACCTGATACACCGGGCTAGCAGTACAGCCAATGGCTTGGGTGAGCATGCTCGAAAGAATGGGCGGGAAGCCGGGATAACCATTAGCCAAGGTTCGGATATGGAAAGTGTGTGCTCTGGAAGAACTAGCCATGGCTGCTGGTCTGAGGATACTGGCTTCGGTTCTCTTGCGGGGATCTGGCTTGGAGAGGGTTGCGACTCGCAGGTAGGAGGGGTTTAAATAGGCAGCCAGGCTGGAACATACCAGCATGGCGTGGATCCTTCTCGTGCCGGGTAGAAGATACGCCGGCACGGCCGACAACTGTGTAGGGTCGCGGTCCAATCCAGGGATGGCTGGGTGGGCGGACAACAGGGTAGGGACACGTCAATTCCGACTGCGCTGCCTGTTGATCAACAATGGCCGTGTCGGATGCCAGGGATGGGTCAACTCCATTGGGCTCACTACCGGTTGAAACTAGGGGTGGTCTGATGCTAGGATAACCTACAGCCAGCCTGGCTCTGATACCACATCTTGTGGCACCCCGATAGAGGGCTGACGCACGCTAGTCCCAGGATAAGACCTGGCGCACGCCTGAGACATGATACAGCAATTCCAGGCACAAAAATGGCTTTATTATAGGAAATGGAGTTTTACAACATTGTTGATTACAACAATATTACATGACTCCAAGGCTAACTAAATGGTAGCGGAGGTCTTGGTTCAGCGGCAACGACGTCTCTGGCTGGGCTCCACAACGCACAGGACTGGCTGGGTTACGGTCTAGCACGACGGATCTTCTCTTGCAACTGGCCACGTGCAAGGCCAGGTGAGTACTTTGAATGTACTCGCAAGACAACCAAATACATAGCATCCAAACAAGCAGATAACCAAGCAAGCCCTATGCTCATGTAAGAATCTACTCTAAGCATGGCATAGAATTAACTGGAAAACATAGATCAAACATGGCATAACATGGATCAGGCATAACAACTACATAACATGGCATGGCATGGCAATTAACAGATTAAGTGCTTAAGTTGCTTACTCTTACCAAGTACCAACTTACTCTCTCTTCTGGGTTGTCACACAACCCTCGGAATACTCTTAACCCATCGAGTACTTCCGAACATAAGACAAGTTCTTCCATCATTATTATCATTACCACGGTTGACCATCCTAGAGAGGCCTAAACGGACTGTCCAATACCGTGGACGCGGCTATTCGAATAGGTTTTTACACTCCGCAGAGGTTGCGCACTTTACCCACACCATGGAGTACCTGGCCTCGTGATCCCATTCGGGTGGACCGGTGGTGCTCCAACAAAACCTGCCTGACCCGTGACTCCTCTATCGTACCACCGACAATCATACCCTCCCAGGGTCATGTCCTGGGTGGCCCCTGTGTCACCTCGTGACACCTGCCACCGTCGTGGCCAAACTAAACTATCCCAAATGGGGACTCCCGGGCTAAACAAACAACTGGGCTCACAGGGTTATCGCCGCCTACCTGATCAGGGTAGCACGCGCGCATAACCCTCCCTAGTTTGGTGGTACCGATAAAAGAGCACAAAGCCAGACCAAGTCATGGCCGTCCCATACCGGCAAATGTGGCTACACGGATAAGTCCGGGTAGGTGGCTCTTGATCAACCAACTAAGTTCAGTTCACAAGTTCAATTTAATCTTTCAATCATATCATTATAACATCAACATTTATGAGCAAGAACAATTACTTAGCAACAGCATAGCAAAATCATGACAATCATAGCATGAGATCAAATCATAGCACTAGCATGATAACGGTATTGAAAATATTGTCAATAGCATGAGAAAATATGATATGACAACAATTCATGATATCACATGGTAAATAACACTAGTAGCTAGCACAGATAAAATAACAGGGCTACGGCAGTGCAGACTAACAGATGATCTGAAATATAATGCAACACACACACACAGGGTGCAAGCAAAGTCATCACGCAAGTCCGGAGCTCATGATAAGAGGTTGGCTTGCCTTGGGGTAGAGGAATACACCGGGAAGAAGTGCGATGAAACTCCGGAAAGATTTGCCGGGAACGTTTCCCTCTCGGAGGGGCTGATTAAGGGCAAGGGCAAAATGGTCAATTTCACAGTGTGGAAACATTATGAAAATGATGCCATCGGAAAGGGCTCGACGAACTGAAGACGTGGGCGTTGGTTTTACCTCAATCGGAGTTACGGTCGCGGAGAAAAGGCCGTTCGTTCGTTAAGCGATAAAACAGACAGAAAACTGTCCGTTTTGGGCCTTAACGGGTGAACGTCCGCAAAATAACCACTTCGGCCGCCAGCTGAAAAACGGAAGCGCATTTTACAGATTATGCTTTTGGCAAGGGAAAGCGCATTCTCTGTAAATAGCACGGCTGAGTACGCTTTCAACACGGAAAGGCGTATTTACAGTAGTGCGCTTCCACTTAACAGCGAGCGGGCCCGGGTTAACTTTCTCCCTCCAGCTGATGTGCGGGCCCCGCCTCATCTCCTCTTCTCTCTCCTGGTCGTCTCCTAGCCCGCGACAGAGAACAGAGCCGGCGCCGGCCGGGCTCGATGCCGACGAGCGGAGCCACAGCGGCGCTCGTGGAGGGGCGGGGCGAGCTCGCGGGGCTCGACCGCGCCCGCAGTTGGTCTCCAGGGCTCGAGAGCCGGCCGATAGCGCCGCAGCCGTTGACCGGGAGGCGGCGGCGGACGGCCACCAGAAGAGCTGCCTCGGCAGTGCTTCCCCGGAGGAACCGAGGATGGCGGTGGCTCCGCGAGGTCTTGGGAAGGCCGAAGGCGAGGAGAGAGGGGAGGGGAAGGACCAGGGCGCCGGAATCGCCGCGGAGGTCCGGTGGCGGCCTTCGGTCGCTGGAGAAGCAGAGAGCTCCGGGAGCTCGAGAGAGAGGGGGCTGGGCTCGATGGTGAGGAAGGATAGCTCTGGGGCACGCCTTAAATAGCTCGGGGAGGAGCTAGCCGACGACGGATGGAGGTTCGAGAGCTCGGCGAGGTGGCGGCAACCGGATGGGGAATCGATGTCGGCAGAGGCGGCTAACGAGCTAGGGGACGAGGGGGAAAGCTCTAGGAGGTCCACGCGTGCGGTGGGCAGCTCGCCGGCGCTTGCGGACAAGCCGGAGGCCACTGGAGCGAGCTCCCGAAGGCTCTGGTCACGCGGTGCACTGCCTTGGCGTGCACTGCACGTAGTCACCGCGTGGCCACAGTGTTGCCACGCCGCACTCGAGGCCAAATGATGTCTAGGGTCTTCTCCACACATCATTGAATTGACTAGTGCATCTGGAAGACACGGGCAAGCTCTGCTGAGACTGGACCAGGGTCAAACTGTTTCCAGCAGCAATGTGTTTGACATGTACCATGCCCACCACAGTGCTCCTCTTGGCCTGATCTATGGCTGAGAGTGACCACTCACTAAGGTGATTATCTTGGCAAGAATTCAGCACAATTGGACAAGGTTAGATGGTACCTCCTTCACAAAGCACCAATCTGACCAGAAATGCAAATGAGGAAGTAGGTGTCAAATGGTGAAATGAATTTGGATGATTTTTGGTGGAGAGTGATGATTTGGTCATGAGAGGTAGCTGGAAAATTTCAGCTCAAATTGATCATCTATGAGGGTACTTCCTTCACAGAGATTCAATCTGAACAGAAACTTAGATAATTTACTGAAGAAGATTGGCTAGATGAAATGGGCTGGTTTTTGGTATACAGAGGTGATTTATCAATGTTGACCACCCTGAAAATTTTCAGCCCAAAAAGATCAAGGGAACAAGCACTTCCTTTGCAAACTGGAAATCTGGACAGAATTTGCAAATGGATGTTGTGCTCAAAATTTAATTAGTGGAACGGGATATTTTGATGGAAATGGTGAATATATGGGTAGGATGAGCTCCACAATTTATTGGGGATTTTTCCTAGCTACCAAAATGGTAGTTCCTTTGGAAAGGCCCCAAATTGAAATATTGGCTTTAAATAGGAAAATGCAATTTCCCTGATTTAATTATGGCCAATATTTTTGTGAGAGCTCAATATGATCACAAAGAATATCTCCACAAGTTTTTATGAACTTTGGAGACGGATAGATATTTTCCTGGATTTAATTCCTCAGAAAGGCAGAAAGAGGAATTAATTCTAGATGAGAAATATTGCATATGACTTAGCAATATTTTTGCACATCTAGGGTTTATGAGTGAAGGATGATCTCTGGAAATTTTGGGAAGATCAACAGAGCAAGAAAAATGATAGCTCCTTTGTAGACACAAAGGCAGGATTTCCAGTTCCAAAATTTTGGAACTAGGGTTTGAATGAGGTTCGGGGTTTACTGACGGAAGCTTGACTGGCACAGAAGCATGGGAAAGGCAGGGAGAGACTAAGGATGGTATGGATTCACCTGGTCACTCACCAGATTCTAGAGGAAAAATTCGGGAGAGGAAAGCTAAGAAGGAATAACAGCACAAAAATCGATAACCCGATTTTTGGGGTGTTACAGTGGTAAAGCAGCAAACCATGAAAATGCAGTGCCAGTTAAAGATAAGGGAAATAAACGCACTTTCAATTCTTCTATGGAACCTGCTTCACCTAACTGTGCTAGATACTGCTAACATGCTCCCATGTTGTTTTTGTGCCCTCTCCACTAAATTTAACAAAATCGGGAACCTTGTAACCTTAATGGTACCAAACTGCATCAAAGTGTTCAGGATAAGGCTTTTGGTACACACGACTCTTTACTTCCGGCTCATTTCTAAAAGTTTCTAGAAACATCTTATGCAAATCCTCCCTTAATTTGGCTAAAATTGGATATGAGGTAGATGAAGATGCTTGTGGATGTGACATAGGAGCAGCATGAGTACTAGCTAGTGGTGCAACTTGTGGGATGGGTGCCGAACCATAATTCGGCGGAAGACCAAACATGCTTGTGTCTATGGGTGGTGTGACAAAGTGATTCGGCATTGACGCCGAATTAGGCACACTCATAATAGGATTACGATATGTAGGTGCAGCCACAAGCTGGTTGGTTTGACTATGGTAAAAATTCAACGGCATATTATATTGTTGTTGCATAGGAAGTGCTGATGAAATATGTAAAGTTGGACTAGGGTTTTCAGATATGCCAACAGTATAACTAGATGACAGAGGCATATTTTTCTGAGAATTAGCACTTGCAATGAAAGAATTGTATGCCATCACATTACCCTTACTAACAAGGCTTTCAATCACAGCCACTTGCTCTGGAGAAAAAACTTTACTCACAGTGATTTGATCTTGTTCGTCAATGAGAGGAGAAAAATTGACGTGTCCAACAGGAGTGATGTTGCCTTGACGGTCCTTCTTGAAACTTGCAAGAAACACCTCCAAATCCTCCTCCTCGCGCTTCTTTTTGAGCGCCTCAAAGGCCTCATCATGCTGCGTCTTGCGCGCTTCGTAGGCCTGGCGATGTTCATCAAGATGGGGCTTGATGATGTTATCGGCGTCAACTTCTGAGGGCTTGGGGAGATTAGACATGGTTGATGATGATTCTTGATCTTTCTTCCCCAGTGGAGTCGCCAAAAAGTGTGTTCGTACACGAACACGTCATCGTGTACCTCCAACGCCGAGGGTGATGCACCGTAGCTCACGTCGAAGGAGACCCGTCCGGAAGCGCGGTATGCAAGCAATCCAGCGGGTGCTTTTGAGCACCCGAAACCCCACGCGCCTGGGAGGGACCCCGTCTAGACGCGCGGCGGCTATGGGCTGCCCTTGGTCGCTTCGTCCGCCCCTAGAGCCTCGAGGATCGCTGCCCTTCAATGAACGAAGAACCAGAAAGAAAGAACGAGTGAGAGATATAAAACTAGGGTAAAAACTGTTGGGGAACGTTGCATGGGAAACAAAAATTTTCCTACGCACACACAAGATCTATACATGGTGATGAGCATCTACGAGAGGGAGAGTGAATCTACATACCCTTGTAGATCGCTAAGCGGAAGCGTTTAAGAAATGCGGTTGATGTAGTCGAACGTCTCCGCGATCCAAATCGCAAGTCGTCCCTCGATCCGATCACGAACTAGCGCCGAACGGATGGCACCTCCGCGTTCAACACACGTATGGCTTGATGACGCCTTCACCTCCTCGATCCAGCGAGCGATGGTGAAGTAGTGGTTGAGTTCCAGCAGCACGACGGCGTGGTGATGGTGGTGAGGAACAATCTCTGCAGGGCTTCGCCAAGCACTACGGAGATTATGACGGAGGAACTAGAGGGTTAGGGTTGCCGCACACGGCTTGGGGAAATCTTGATGTGTCCCGTGTGCTAGCCCTGCCCCTCTATTTATATGTTGAGCCTTGGGGTCTAAACTTGGAGTAAAAGCCTCCTCCAGGTCGGTTTTGCCCGCACAAGGTCGGTTTGGCCCGCAGGGAAAGAGTCCAATTCGGACCCCTACCGAATCGTGCACAGCCGCACACAAGCGGTAGTACCGCTTCACACAAGCGGTAGTACCGCTCGGGCGGTAGTACCGCTTCACACAAGCGGTAGTACCGCTCGGGCGGTAGTACCGCTTCACACAAGCGGTAGTACCGCTTACGCGGCAGCAAAACTACTTTTTGCACTTTCCAATACCTCGTGGGCTTTATCCCTTTGGCCCATATAAAGTGTTGCTGCACCCGAACACTTCGGTAAACATCCGGAACCCATTCCGGTGAACTCCGGAACTCTTTCGGAGATCAAAACACTATTATCACATATATCAATCTTTACCTCCGGACTATTCCGGAGATCCTCGTCATGTCCGGGATCTTATCCGGGACTCCGAACAACCTTCGGTCACCAACATAATAACTCAACTATACTAATCGTCACCAAACGTTAAGTGTGTAGACCCTGCGGGTTCGAGAACTATGTAGACATGACCGAGACACCTCTACGGCCAATAACCAATAGCGGGACCTGGATGCCCATATTGGCTCCTACATATTCTACGAAGATCTTTATCGGTCGAACCTCTATGTCAAGGATTCAGTTAATCCCGTATGATGTTCCCTTTGTTCTTCGGTATGTTACTTGCCCGAGATTCGATCGTCGGTATCACTATACCTAGTTCAATCTCGTTACCGGCAAGTCTCTTTACTCGTTCCGTAATACAAGATCTCGTGGCTAACACTTTAGTCACATTGCTTGCAAGGCTCATTGTGATGTTGTATTACCGAGTGGGCCCTGAGATACCTCTCCGTCATACGGAGTAACAAATCCCAGTCTTGATCCATGCCAACCCAACAGACACCCTCGGAGATACCTGTAGAGCACCTTTATAGTCACCCAGTTACGTTGCGACGTTTGATACACACAAGGTATTCTTCCGGTGTCAGTGAGTTGCATGATCTCATGGTCAAAGGAATAGATACTTGACATGCAGAAAACAATAGCAATAAACTGACACGATCAAATGCTACGTTTACAGTTTGGGTCTTGTCCATCACATTATTCTCCTAATGATGTGATCCCGTTATCAAATGACATCTCATGTCAATGGCTAGGAAACCTTAACCATCTTTGATCAACGAGCTAGTCAACTAGAGGCATACTAGGGACACAGTGTTGTCTATGTACCCACACATGTATTTGAGTTTCCAATCAATACAATTATAGCATGGATAATAAACGATTATCATGAACAAGGAAATATAATAATAACCAATTTATTATTGCCTCTAGGGCATATTTCCAACAGTCTCCCACTTGCACTAGAGTCAATAATCTAGTTCACATCACTATGTGATTTACATTGTAATGAATCGAACACCCATGCAGTTCTGGTGTTGTTCATGTTTAGCCCTTGGAAGAGGTTTAGTCATCGGATCTGCAACATTTAGATCCGTGTGTACTTTGCAAATATTTATGTCGTCCTCCTTGATGTAATCGCGGATGGAATTGAAACGTCGTTTTATGTGTCTGGTCCTCTTGTGAAATCTTGGTTCCTTGGCTAGAGCAATGGCACCAGTGTTATCACAAAACAGAGTCATTGGGTTAAGCGCACTAGGCACTACTCCAAGATCTGTCATGAACTCCTTCATCCAGACACCTTCCTTCGCCGCCTCCGAGGCAGCGATGTACTCCGCTTCGCATGTAGAATCAGCTACCACGCTTTGCTTGGAACTGCACCAGCTAACCGCACCCCCATTAAGAATAAATACGTATCCGGTTTGCGATTTAGAGTCATCTGGATCAGTGTCAAAGCTTGCATCGACGTAACCCTTTACGACGAGCTCTTGATCACCTCCATAAACGAGAAACATGTCCTTAGTCCTTTTCAGGTACTTCAGGATATTCTTGACCGCCGTCCAGTGTTCCATTCCTGGATCACTTTGAAACCTTCCGACCATACTTATGGCAAGGCTGACATCGGGTCTTGTGCACAGCATTGCATACATGATAGAGCCTATGGCTGAAGCATAGGGGATGACACTCATCTTTTCTCTATCTTCTGCAGTCACTGGGCATTGAGTCTTACTCAACTTCACACCTTGCAAAACAGGCAAGAACCCCTTCTTGGACTGATCCATTTTGAACTTCTTCAAAATCTTATCAAGGTATGTGCTTTGTGAAAGTCCTATTAAACGTCTTGATCTATCTCTATAGATCTTGATGCCTAATATGAAAGCAGCTTCTCCTAGGTCCTTCATTGAAAAACTCTTGTTCAAATATTCCTTTATGCTTTCCAGCATTTCTATATTGTTTCCAATCAGTAATATGTCATCCACATATAATATTAGAAACGCTATAGAGCTCCCACTCACTTTCTTGTAAATACAAGCTTCTCCGTAAACTTGTATAAACTCGAACGCTTTGATCACCTCATCAAAACGAAGATTCCAACTCCGATATGCTTGCACCAGTCCATAAATGGATCGCTGGAGTTTGCAAACTTTGTCAGCATTCTCTGGATCGACAAAACCTTCTGGTTGCATCATATACAACTCTTCCTTAAGGTAACCGTTAAGGAACGCTGTTTTGACATCCATCTGCCAAATTTCATAATCGAAAAAGGCAGCTATTGCTAACATGATTCTGACGGACTTAAGCATCGCTACGGGTGAGAAGGTCTCATCGTAGTCAACTCCTTGAACTTGTGAAAAACCCTTTGCCACAAGTCGAGCTTTATAGACGGTGACATTACCGTCTGCGTCCGTCTTCCTCTTAAAGATCCATTTGTTCTGAATGGCCTTACACCCTTCAGGTAATACTTCCAAAGTCCATACTTTGTTTTCATACATGGATCCCATCTCGGATTTCATGGCCTCTAACCACTTCTCGGAATCCGGGCCCATCATCGCTTCTCCATAGCTCGTAGGTTCATCGTTGTCTAACAACATGACCTCTAAGACAGGGTTGCCGTACCACTCGGGAGCAGTACGCGTCCTTGTCGACCTACGAGGTTCGATAGCAACTTGATCCAAAGCTTCATGATCATCATCATTAACTTCCTCTTCAGCTAATGTAGGCTCCACAGAAACATCTTTCTGCGCTGCGCTACTCTCAGGTTGAAGTAAAGGTTCAACAACCTCATCAAGTTCTATCTTCCTCCCACTCAATTCTTTCGAGAGAAACTCTTTCTCAAGAAATGTTCCGTTTTTAGCGACAAACACTTTGCCTTCGGATCTGAGGTAGAAGGTATACCCAACTGTCTCTTTTGGGTATCCTATGAAGCCGCATTTCTCCGCTTTGGGTTCCAGCTTTTCAGGCTGAAGCTTTTTGACATAAGCATCACATCCCCAAACTTTAAGAAACGACAGCTTTGGCTTCTTGCCAAACCAAAGTTCATATGGCGTCGTCTCAACGGATTTCGATGGTGCCCTATTTAAAGTGAATGCAGCTGTCTCTAATGCATAACCCCAAAACGATAGTGGCAAATCGGCAAGAGACATCATAGATCGCACCATATCCAATAAGGTTCGATTACGACGTTCGGACACACCATTACGCTGTGGTGTTCCAGGCGGTGTCAGTTGTGAAACAATTCCACATTGTCTTAAGTGACTACCAAACTCATAACTCAGATATTCTCCTCCTCGATCAGATCGTAGGAATTTAATCTTCTTGTTACGATGATTCTCAACTTCACTCTGAAATTGTTTGAACTTTTCAAATGTTTCAGACTTGTGTTTCATTAAGTAAATATACCCATATCTACTTAAGTCATCAGTGAAGGTGAGAAAGTAACGATAACCACCGCGCGCCTCAATACTCATCGGACCGCACACATCAGTATGTATGATTTCCAACAAGTCACTTGCCCGTTCCATTGTTCCAGAGAACGGTGTTTTAGTCATCTTGCCCATGAGGCATGGCTCACATGTGTCAAGTGATTCAAAATCAAGTGACTCCAAAAGTCCATCAGCATGGAGCTTCCTCATGCGTTTTACGCCAATATGACCTAAACGGCAGTGCCACAAGAAAGTGGTATTATCATTATCAATTCTACATCTTTTGGCATCAATGTTATGAACATGTGTATCATTACTATCGAGATTCAATAAGAATAAACCCCTCACATTGGGTGCATGACCATAAAAGATATTACTCATATAAATAGAACAACCATTATTCTCTGATTTAAATGAGTAACCGTCTCGCAATAAACAAGATCCAGATATAATGTTCATGCTTAACGCAGGCACCAAATAACACTTATTTAGGTTCATCACTAATCCCGACGGTAATCGAAGAGCGAGCGTGCCGACGGCGATCACATCAACCTTGGAACCATTTCCCACGCGCATCGTCACTTCGTCCTTTGCCAGCCTCCGTCTATTCCGCAGTTCCTGTTTAGAGTTGCAAATATGAGCAACCGCACCGGTATCAAATACCCAGGCACTACAACGAGGGTTGGTAAGGAACATATCAATAACATGTATATCATATATACCTTGTTTGTTGTTGGCCGCCTTCTTGTCAGCCAAATACTTGGGGCAGTTCCGCTTCTAGTGTCCAGTTCCCTTGCAATGAAAGCACTCAGTTTCTGGTTTGGGTCCAGCCTTGGGTTTCTTCACAGGAGCAGCAACTGCTTTGCCACCCTTCTTAGATTTACCCTTCTTACCCTTGCCATTTTTCTTGAAACTAGTGGTTTTATTGATCATCAACACTTGATGCTCCTTCTGAATTTCAGACTCAGCGGCTTTCAGCATCGCAAACAGCTCGGCGACTGACTTGTTCATCCCGTGCATGTTATAGTTCAACACGAAGCTCTTGTAGCTAGGTGGCAATGATTGAAGAACTCTGTCAGTGATAGCCTCTGGCGGAAGGGGCATCCCTAACTCAGCCAGACGGGTGGAGTACCCAGACATTCTGAGCACGTGGTCACTGATAGACCCGTTCTCCTCCATCTTGCAAGCATAGAACTTATCGGAGATCTCATATCTCTCGATCCGGGCATTCTTCTGAAAGATAAACTTCAACTCCTGGAACATCTCATATGCTCCATGACGTTCAAAACGTCTTTGAAGTCCCGGTTCTAAGCCATACAACATTGCACATTGAACTATTGAGTAATCATCAGAACGAGCCTGCCAGGCGTTCACAACGTCTAGAGACTCAACTGGAGCGGGTGGATCACCAAGCGGTGCATCAAGGACATAAGCCTTCTGGGAAGCCGTAAGGATAATCCTTAGATTACGGGCCCAGTCCACAAAGTTACTTCCATCATCTTTCAACTTAGCTTTCTCTAGGAACGCATTAAAATTCAGGGGTGCTACTGCGCGAGCCATGATCTACAACATAAATATAGCAAAGACAACTTAGACTATTGTTCTAGATAATGAGTTTAGTTAATCATATTACTTTAAAAAACTCCCACTCAAATTGACATCCCTCCGGTCATTCGAGTGTAACATGATCCAAATCCACCAACTCAAGTCCGATCATCACGTGAGTCGAGGTGGTTTCAATGGTGAACATCTTCATGTTGATCATATCTACTATATGACTCATGTTCGACCTTTCGGTCTCTTGTGTTCCGAGGCCATGTCTGTACATGCTAGGCTCGTCAAGTTTAACCCGAGTGTTCCGCACGTGCAACATGGCTTGCACCCGTTGTATGCGAACGTAGAGTCTATCACACCCGATCATCACGGCGTGTCTCGAAACGACGAACTTTCGCAACGGTGCACACTTGGGGAGAACACAATTTATCTTGAAATTTAAGTGAGGGATCACCTTATAATGCTACCGTCGTCCTAAGCAAAATAAGATGCATAAAAGGATTAACATCACATGCAAATCATAAGTGACATGATATGGCCATGAACTTGTGCTTTTGATCTCCATCTCCAAAGCACCGGCATGATCTCCATCGTCACCGGCATGACACCATGATCTCCATCATCTTGATCTCCATCAACGTGTCGCCATAAGGTTGTCGCGCCGACTGTTGCTTCCACGACTATTGCTAACGTTTAGCGATAAAGTAAAGCATTACATAGCGCTTAATGATTGACACGCAGGTCATACAATAATTAAAGACAACTCTATGGCTCCTGCCAGTTGCCGTATTCATCGACATGCAAGTCGTGATATTCTATACAACACATGATCATCTCATACATCACATATATCTCATCATGTAATTGGCCATATCACATCACAACATACCCTACAAAAACAAGTTAGACGTCCTCTAATTGTTGTTGCAAATTTTACGTGGCTGCTACGGGTTTGCAAGAACCGTTCTTACCTACGCAAAACCACAACGTGGTGTAGTGATTGCTTTTTGATCTTCTAAAAGAACCCTCTTCATTGAAATCGATTCAACTAAAGTGAGAGAGACAGACAACCGCTAGCCATCTTTATGCAACGAAGTTACATGTTAGTTGAAGGAACCTGTCTCGCGTAAGTGTACGCGTAATGTCGGTCCGGGCCGCTTCATCTCACAGTACCGCCGAATCAAATATCAACTAGTAACGGCAAGCAATATGTATACACCCACGCCCACAACTCGTTTGTGTTCTACTCGAGATCTCATCTACGCATAAACCTGGCTCATGATGCCACTGTTGGGGAACGTTGCATGGGAAACAAAAATTTTCCTACGCACACACAAGATCTATCCATGGTGATGAGCATCTACGAGAGGGAGAGTGAATCTACATACCCTTGTAGATCGCTAAGCGGAAGCGTTTAAGAAACGCGGTTGATGTAGTCGAACGTCTCCGCGATCCAAATCGCAAGTCGTCCCTCGATCCGATCACGAACTAGCGCCGAACGGACGGCACCTCCGCGTTCAACACACGTACGGCTTGATGACGCCTTCACCTCCTCGATCCAGCGAGCGATGGTGAAGTAGTGGTTGAGTTCCAGCAGCACGACGGCGTGGTGATGGTGGTGAGGAACAATCTCTGCAGGGCTTCGCCAAGCACTACGGAGATTATGACGGAGGAACTAGAGGGTTAGGGTTGCCGCACACAGCTTGGGGAAATCTTGATGTGTCCCGTGTGCTAGCCCTGCCCCTCTATTTATATGTTGAGCCTTGGGGTCTAAACTTGGAGTAAAAGCCTCCTCCAGGTCGGTTTTGCCCGCACAAGGTCGGTTTGGCCCGCAGGGAAAGAGTCCAATTCGGACCCCTACCGAATCGTGCACAGCCGCACACAAGCGGTAGTACCGCTTCACACAAGCGGTAGTACCGCTTGGGCGGTAGTACCGCTTCACACAAGCGGTAGTACCGCTCGGGCGGTAGTACCGCTTCACACAAGCGGTAGTACCGCTTACGCGGCAGCAAAACTACTTTTTGCACTTTCCAATACCTCGTGGGCTTTATCCCTTTGGCCCATATAAAGTGTTGCTGCACCCGAACACTTCGGTAAACATCCGGAACCCATTCCGGTGAACTCCGGAACTCTTTCGGAGATCAAAACACTATTATCACATATATCAATCTTTACCTCCGGACTATTCCGGAGATCCTCGTCATGTCCGGGATCTTATCCGGGACTCCGAACAACCTTCGGTCACCAACATAATAACTCAACTATACTAATCGTCACCAAACGTTAAGTGTGTAGACCCTGCGGGTTCGAGAACTATGTAGACATGACCGAGACACCTCTACGGCCAATAACCAATAGCGGGACCTGGATGCCCATATTGGCTCCTACATATTCTACGAAGATCTTTATCGGTCGAACCTCTATGTCAAGGATTCAGTTAATCCCGTATGCTGTTCCCTTTGTTCTTCGGTATGTTACTTGCCCGAGATTCGATCGTCGGTATCACTATACCTAGTTCAATCTCGTTACCGGCAAGTCTCTTTACTCGTTCCGTAATACAAGATCTCGTGGCTAACACTTTAGTCACATTGCTTGCAAGGCTCATTGTGATGTTGTATTACCGAGTGGGCCCTGAGATACCTCTCCGTCATACGGAGTAACAAATCCCAGTCTTGATCCATGCCAACCCAACAGACACCCTCGGAGATACCTGTAGAGCACCTTTATAGTCGCCCAGTTACGTTGCGACGTTTGATACACACAAGGTATTCTTCCGGTGTCAGTGAGTTGCATGATCTCATGGTCAAAGGAATAGATACTTGACATGCAGAAAACAATAGCAATAAACTGACACGATCAAATGCTACGTTTACAGTTTGGGTCTTGTCCATCACATTATTCTCCTAATGATGTGATCCCGTTATCAAATGACATCTCATGTCAATGGCTAGGAAACCTTAACCATCTTTGATCAACGAGCTAGTCAACTAGAGGCATACTAGGGACACAGTGTTGTCTATGTACCCACACATGTATTTGAGTTTCCAATCAATACAATTATAGCATGGATAATAAACGATTATCATGAACAAGGAAATATAATAATAACCAATTTATTATTGCCTCTAGGGCATATTTCCAACAAAAACTAGATGGGTTTTGCGATTGTGTGTTGTTGTTTCAACCGGCCGTCACCCCTCATGTATATAAGAGTGAAAGCACATTTGCTCCCTTGGTGGTTTTGGTAATTTATGTCAACATACATATTGTTGGACTAATGCTTTTATCTAGTGAATTTCAGAAAAGTTCAACAATGGTGTGGCATGGACAAGAGGACGTGGAACCCCCTCAAAATGCTAAGGACAAGAATTGGCAAAGATCAAGACTCTACATTTTTGGTTTAGTGATCCAAGAACACATTGAGTCCATAGGAAAGCCAATACTATTAAAAGGGGATGAGGTGTTGCTTAATGGTCTTTTTGCTCAAGTGCTTAGTGACAGTATAGCTAAACCCTCAACCACTATCTCTACCCAAATATGTCCTAAACCTAAAGTCCAACTCGGCCCCACCGAAATTTCCAATCCGGACCTACCGAGTTCATCCAAGACTTAGCCACTGCCAAACCCTAACAAATCGGATCCACCGAAATGGATCTCGGTCCCACCGAGATGGCCTTGCCAACTCTCTGTAATCGTTTGCATTTACTTCGGTCTCACCGAGTTTGCAAATCGGTCTCACCGAGATGGCTTGCCAAGTCTCTGTTGCCTTATTGCTTCGCTTCGGTCCAACCGAGTTGATGCAATCGGTGCCACCGAGATGAGCATTGCCCTAAACCATTGCACTTCGGTCCATCCAAGTTGTTCGTATCGGTCCCACCGAGATTCCTAAAGTTCATATCTTTTACACAGTTCGGTGCTACCGAGATGATTGTTTCAGTGCCACCGAGTTGGGTCAAAAGTGTGTAACGGTTGGATTTTGTGTGGAGGCTATATATACCCCTCCACCCCATCCTTCTCTATAAGGAGAGCCATCAGAACGTGCCTACACTTCCACCATACATTTTCTGAGAGAGAACCACCTACTCATGTGTTGAGATCAAGATATTCCATTCATACCATTTGAACCTTGATCTCTATCCTTTCCCAAGTTGCTTTCCACTCAAATCCTTCTTCCACCATAGCCAAATCTGTGAGCAGTGATTGAGTGCTGGGAAGACTATCATTTGAAGCACAAGAGCAAGGAGTTCATCAACAACACACCGTCTATTACCTTTTGGAGAGTGGTGTCTCCTAGATTGGTTAGGTGTCGCTTGGGAGCCTCCAACCAGATGTGGAGTTGAACCAAGAAGTTTGTAAGGGCAAAGAGATTGCCTACTTCGTGAAGATCTACCCCAAGTGAGGCTAGTCCTTCGTGGACATAAGCCATGGTGGAATAGGCAAGGTTGCTTCTTCGTGGACCGTTCGTGGGTGGAGCCCTCCGTGGACTCGCGCAGCCGTTACCCTTCGTGGGTTGAAGCCTCCATCAACGTGGACATACGATAGCACCACCTATCGGAACCACGCCAAAAATCCACCGTGTCTTCATTGCGTTTGATCTTCCATACTCTACCCCTTTACTTTCCGTACTATTGCATGCTTTACTATTTCCGCTGCTTAATCTCTAGGTATGCATGTGTAGAAAGTATTGGAGTGATCTTAACTTGTGCCAAAATCTGCCTAAGTTCCAAGAGAAATTAAAAACTGCTAATTTGGCTAGTTAGGAGTCTATTCACCCCTCCTCTAGACCTATCTCCTCGATCCTACAATTGGTATCAGAGCTTTGGTCTCCATTGCTTTGGTTTCATCACCATTGGAGGGAGATGGATATGTCTACGTTCGGGAGTATTAGACGTAGAGTGCCTATTCTCAATGGGGAGTATTACAACTTTTGGAGGGATGAAATGCGTGATATCTTTGATGAGTTTAACTTGAGCAAGTATATTCATAATCCTTATGTGCCCCCTATTGATCCCTTGCATCCTACTCATGAAGAGGAAATTGACATGCTTCGTAGTCTTAGAACCGTCAATCTTATCATTAGAGGATTACCTAAGATTGTGCTTGGGTGTATGCGAAACTTTGCATGTGCTTACACTCTATGACATGATTTAGAAAAGCGATATCCCGATTATTCTCTAAAGAGTCTTGATAATATTCTTCATAAGGCTGTTGTTTTTCACAAAATAAGTCCTAATGATCCTAAGTTTGATGATTGCTTGTTTGAGCTTCGTGATCTCATGCGTGCCAAAGGAGATGTTAGAACTATTAGCAATATTATCATGGAAACTGTTAGAATTCATGAACTTGAACATTGTCATGATCATGAAACTAATAAATCTGTTAATCACATGCATGATGATGATGTTGAGCGCGGCTATTATGATGAAGACGAAGACTTTGATATTGAATTTGAGAAGACCATGAGGAATCTCAGTCTTATGGCAAATCTTCGAGATTATATGGCCGGAGGAAAAGAGTGGATTCTTGATAGTGGATGTACCAATCACATGACCGGAGATAGAGACATGTTTCGTGAGCTTACTAAAAATGCTGGTCCACGCAAGTATGTGACTTTTGGAGACAACTCCAAGGGTAAGGTACTTGGCCTTGGTAAGGTGGCCATATCCAATGATAGCTCCATACAAAATGTTATGCTTGTTGAATCTCTTGGTTACAATCTTCTTTCCGTATCTAGACTAGCTGATTTTGGCTTTAATGTTCTATTTACCAAAGTAGATTGCCAAGTGTTTCGCCAAGATAATCATAATATAGTCTTTACCGGCATTCGTAGAGGTGATCTTTACATTGTTGACTTAACTAAGAGAGCCCAACCTCGTACATGTTTAATTGCAAAATCTTCTAAAGGTTGGTTATGGCATAGAAGACTTGGACATGTTGGTATGCGTAACCTAGATAAACTTGTTAAAGGAGATCACATTCTTGGAGTAAAAGATGTTATATTTGACAAAGATCGACTTTGTAGTGCTTGCCAAGCAGGAAAACAAGTTGGAGGAAGCCATCCCGTAAAGAACATTATGACCACGAGGACACCACTCGAGCTACTTCATATGGATCTGTTTGGTCACAAGGCCTATAAGAGTCTTGGTGGTAACTCTTTCGATTTAGTCATTGTTGATGATTTTTCCAGATTTACGTGGGTGTTCTTTCTTGATGACAAATCGTAGGTACAAAAGATCTTCAAAAACTTCGCAAGAAAAGCTCAAAATCAATTTGAAGTTAAGATCAAGAAGGTTCGGAGTGACAACAGAACGGAGTTCAAGAACGCCAATGTGGACACCTTTCTTGATGAGGAGGGTATTTCACATGAGTTCTCGGCTACGTACACACCTCAACAAAATGGAGTTGTTGAGAGGAAGAACCGTACACTTATTGAGATGGCAAGAACAATGCTTGATGAATACAAGACGCCAAGACATTTTTGGGCAGAAGCGGTTGAAACAGCTTGTCATGCAACAAACCGACTCTATCTTCACAAGCTTCTTGGTAAAACGACGTATGAACTGCTCACCGGTAACAAACCACAAGTTGGATACTTTCGAGTATTTGGCTCAAAATGTTACATTCTTGATAAGCATCGTCGTTCAAAATTTGCTCCTAAATCTCATGAAGGTTTCCTACTTGGTTATGGATCGAACTCTCACACTTACCGTGTCTACAACAACTTCACTCGAAAAGTTGAAGAGACGGTAGATGTGAAGTTTGATGAGACTAACGGCTCGCAAGTCGAGCAATTGCCACTTGATGTAGGAGATAAAGAACCATCGGAAGCAATCCAAGACTTGCCCATTGGAAAGATTCGCCCCGTGGAAGTAAAGGAGAGTACCTCGTCTATTCAAGTGGAAGCCCCAACTTCACATCAAGGTGAACGACAAGTTGATATGGAGGCATCCACAAGTGGAACACGTCAAGACGATGGGAATGAGGAAGTGCAACAAGATGATCCACCTCAACCTCCTTCACCACCTCCACAAACAGACAACGACAACACCAACGAAGACGAAGAAGATGACGATGATGAGGAAGCCTCACCACAACCCAAGAAAAAGCTACCTCGAGTTAGAGCAAGAATCGACAAGGATCATCCCGTCGAACAAATACTTGGAGATATCCAAACCGGGACAATCACTCGCTCTAAATCTCGTTTAGCTAACTTTTGTGAGCATTACTCATTTATCTCTAGTGTTGAACCCTTAAAGGTAGAAGATGCTCTCAAGGACCCCGATTGGGTGAATGCAATGCACGAGGAGCTACACAACTTTGAGAGGAACCAAGTTTGGACATTGGTTGAGAAGCCTAAGGAAGAGCAAAACATCATTGGAACCAAATGGGTGTTTCGGAACAAGCAAGATGAAGATGGACAAGTTGTACGCAACAAGGCTCGTCTCGTAGCACAAGGTTACACACAAGTCGAAGGTATGGACTATGGTGAGACCTATGCCCCCGTTGCAAGACTTGAATCCATTCGCATTTTACTTGCCTATGCCAATCACCATGATATCACTCTTTACCAAATGGATATTAAAAGTGCTTCTTAAATGGTGAAATTGAGGAGGAAGTGTATGTTAAACAACCTCCCGGCTTTGAGAATCCCAAGAAACCTAATCATGTGTACAAACTTCGTAAAGCTCTTTATGGTCTCAAGCAAGCCCCTAGAGCTTGGTACAAATGCTTGACAAAATTTCTTCTTGAAAAAGGTTTTGAAATTGGGAAGATTGATTCAACTTTGTTCACTAAGAGGGTTAATGGAGAATTATTTGTATGCCAAATTTATGTTGATGATATTATCTTTGGATCTACTAACCCCTCTTTTAGTGAAAAGTTTGGAAGGTTGATGTCGGAGAAGTTTGAGATGTCTATGATGAGTGAACTCAAATTCCTTCTTGGTTTGCAAATCAA
Organism: Elymus sibiricus; assembly: GCA_039707655.1. Classification (NCBI taxonomy): domain Eukaryota; kingdom Viridiplantae; phylum Streptophyta; class Magnoliopsida; order Poales; family Poaceae; genus Elymus; species Elymus sibiricus. The sequence goes on from CM077664.1 coordinate 165,518,312, forward strand.
GCAAACTAGGGAAGGTACCTTTGTCTCTCAAACAAAGTATACTAAGGACTTATTCAAAAAGTTCAACATGCAAGAGAGTAATGGTATGAAAACTCCCATGCCCATGAGTGGACATCTTGACTTGACCAAGGATGGCAAACCAGTTGATCAAAAGGTTTATCGATCTATGATTGGTTCATTACTATATCTATGTGCCTCTCGTCCTGACATTATGCTAAGTGTGTGCATGTGTGCACGATACCAAGCGGCACCAAAAGAGTGTCACCTTAAGGCGGTGAAAAGAATTGTGAGATACTTGATTCATACACCAAACTTTGGCATATGGTATCCCAAAGGATCTTCTTTCAATCTTGTTGGCTACTCCGATTCGGACTATGCCGGAGACAAGGTTGACAGAAAATTCACTTCGGGTACATGTCAATTTCTTGGTAGATCTCTTGTGTCTTGGTCCTCCAAGAAACAAAATTCTGTATCTCTATCTACTGCCGAAGCGGAATACATTGCCGCGGGATCATGTTGTGCTCAATTACTATGGATGACACAGACTCTTAAAGATTATGGTGTGCATGTGAGACATGTACCATTACTTTGTGACAATGAGAGTGCTATTAAGATTGCACACAATCCCATGCAACATTCTCGAACTAAGCATATTGAGGTTCGTCACCATTTCATTCGAGATCATGTTGAGAAAGGAGATATTGACCTTAAACATGTTCGTACAAACAAACAATTGGCGGACATCTTTACCAAACCACTTGATGAGAAAGTGTTTTGTCACTTGAGAAGTGAATTGAACATCATTGATGCTTCAAACTTGAACTAGAGGTTCATGAGGATGCATACAAGGGCATGAGCATTCTTGACTAACCCATGATATCCTTTATGATCATTTTATATCCTGGACATTTTGCTCCCTTGTATGGTATCTAACCCTTGTAGGTACTTGGACAAGCTTCTTGTCACAAGATTGCATCTCACTCTTATCTAGAGCAATCTTGTATAACCCAAGTATCAACAATTGATGGAATAACAAGGAACAAGACAACCTAAACATATCCTTTGACAACATTTAAGTTATGCTTCATTCTTGTCATTTTGGGTACACATGTTGTTCCTCGCAAATCTAACCCATGTAGGAAGATGAACTACAAATGATAGGATAGCTCCAAACTTAAATTCATGAGCATCCACTTCAAGTTCAACTACATGATGGACTTCACCAAATACCAATGTAAGTTCTCACATCTTAGAGAAGCTCTACTCAAAGACATGAGCTAAAGCAACTCAACAAGATGTGAATACATCAAGAGCTTAAAGGAAAAATGGCAACCCCATTTTGAGCTTAACTATGAGTATGACCTATGATCAAGTATTCTCACTTGACTCCTAAGTCAATATACTCTAACATAGGTGACCTAGTCGCCGACCCATCTAGATGAAGTTAAAAAAAAACTTCATCTAGACGTTTCTTTGTTTTTGTTTCATTTCTTTTCGTTTGATTCGCAGTTAATTCATTGCAAATCCTTGTGAGATTTCCTTGCCTAGTGAGCTGAGTTGACAAAATATTCCATTGCATCAAACTCGGTTCCACCGAATGGTCTTAACTCGGTGTCACCGATTTTGACTGCTCTAAGGAATTTTCTGTCAAATTTTCCCTGAGTTTTTCTGCTCCAGCTCCACTCGATGATTCTTACCCTCTACTTGCATCTAGAGCCACTCAATAGCCAAGTGTGTTTCTCGAGGACCAAACCCACTTGATCAATAACCTTGAAGTCCCTTCTTGGAAATTGATATCAAAGGGGGAGAGAGGAATACACATCAAAGCTTATGAGAGGAATACACATCAAATCTTATCACTATAAAAGAGATGCACCTTACAAGAGGAGAGAATGTTACATGTTTCTTTTAGAGGGAGAGAGAAACATGATAAGTTTGTTCTTTGGTTGTTCTAGTTTTCTCACCCTACCTACTCCCAATATCCATGTCAGATTCAGGGGGAGAGGAAGTTCCTTAAGGGGAGACAACTATTTCTTTTGGGGACATGTCTGCTTCAAAGAAGTATTCACCTAGTGATACTCTCTTCTACATGTCATCCCAATCTTGGTTTCTTGTTGACCTTGTGTCCTTTTCTTGAAGAAATTATCTTGTGTTATCTAACCCTGTTTTCTCAAGTGTATTTCTTCAGGTACTTGATCAAGAACTTCAAGGTAAGTATATGCATCACACTCATGTACATGGTTGACCTCTTGCTAAGTATATATTGTTTGCAAGGAGAAAATCTTGTACATGTGGATACTCCAATGTCATATATATATTGCTCTGACGCATATAGCCAAGATACATGTTACATGTATATTTCCCATAAGATATCATCATGTTATGCACATCTTCAGGGGGAGTTCAAGGGAGCTCATACATGTTACATGTTTTCTTCAAAGCTTTCATACATACCTCTACTATATCTTTATTTGAAGCTTTGATGTATGTTGTCATCAATTACCAAAAAGGGGGAGATTGAAAGCACATTTACTCCCTTGGTGGTTTTGGTAATTTATGTCAACATACATATTGTTGGACTAATGCTTTTATCTAGTGAATTTCAGACAAGTTCAACAATGGCGTGGCATGGACAAGAGGACGTGGAACCCCCTCAAAATGCTAAGGACAAGAATTGGCAAAGATCAAGACTCTACATTTTTGGTTTAGTGATCCAAGATCACATTGAGTCCATAGGAAAGCCAATACTATTAAAAGGGGATGAGGTGTTGCTTAATGGTCTTTTTGCTCAAGTGCTTAGTGACAGTATTCCTAAACCCTCAACCACTATCTCTACCCAAATATGTCCTAAACCTAAAGTCCAACTCGGCCCCACCGAAATTTCCAATCCGGCCCCACCGAGTTCATCCAAGACTTAGCCACTGCCAAACCCTAACAAATCGGATCCACCGAAATGGATCTCGGTCCCATCGAGATGGCCTTGCCAACTCTCTGTAATCGTTTGCATTTACTTCAGTCTCACCGAGTTTGCAAATCGGTCTCACCGAGATTGCTTGCCAAGTCTCTGTTGCCTTATTGCTTCGCTTCGGTCCTACCGAGTTGATGCAATCGGTGCCACCGAGATGAGGATTGCCCTAAACCATTGCACTTCGGTCCATCCAAGTTGTTCGTATCGGTCCCACTGAGATTCCTAAAGTTCATATCTTTTACACAGTCGATGCTACCGAGATGATTATTTCGGTGCCACCGAGTTGGGTCAAAAGTGTGTAACGGTTGGATTTTGTGTGGAGGCTATATATACCCCTCCACCCCATCCTTCTCTATAAGGAGAGCCATCAGAACGTGCCTACACTTCCACCATACATTTTCTGAGAGAGAACCACCTACTCATGTGTTGAGATCAAGATATTCCATTCCTACCATTTGAACCTTGATCTCTTGCCTTTCCCAAGTTGCTTTCCACTCAAATCCTTCTTCCACCATAGCCAAATCTGTGAGGAGTGATTGCGTGCTGGGAAGACTATCATTTGAAGCACAAGAGCAAGGAGTTCATCAACAACACACCATCTATTACCTTTTGGAGAGTGGTGTCTCCTAGATTGGTTAGGTGTCGCTTGGGAGCCTCCAACCAGATGTGGAGTTGAACCAAGAAGTTTGTAAGGACAAGGAGATCGCCTACTTCGTGAAGATCTACCCCGAGTGAGGCTAGTCCTTCGTGGACGTAAGCCATAGTGGAATAGGCAAGGTTGCTTCTTCGTGGACCCTTCGTGGGTGGAGCCCTCCGTGGACTCGCGCAGCCGTTACCCTTCGTGGGTTGAAGCCTCCATCAATGTGGACGTACGATAGCACCACCTATCGGAACCACGCCAAAAATCCACCGTGTCTTCATTGCGTTTGATCTTCCATACTCTACCCCTTTACTTTCCGTACTATTGCATGCTTTACAATTTTCGCTGTTTAATCTCTTGGTATGCATGTGTAGAAAGTATTGGAGTGATCTTAACTTGTGCCAAAATCTGCCTAAGTTCCAAGAGAAATTAAAAACTGCTAATTTGGATAGTTAGGAGTCTATTCACCCCCCCTCTAGACCTATCTCCTCGAGCCTACAAAGAGGCGGCAGGAATTCCCGTGCAAGGAAAGGTTTGGATTCACGTCCAAAACCCTAGTTTGGGTCCAACTCGGAGTCCAAACTTTCCAAAACTGTTCGGTTTAAAAGCTGGCTGCACCTTGCGGGTCACTTTTGAGATAGTAAATGATCTCGGCTGAAAATGAGCCCCAAAGCAATTTTAACCGTTTCGACGAGACAAACAACTTTCATGTTGAACGTTTTTTGATTCGAGGCCATATTCAAGGCCGAATCGCCCCCGCAATCATCAAATTCGTGGAGATGCATGATTTCAGTTCGGACCGGACTGTCCGCTTGGCCGGATCAGACTGTCCGGTCCCAACAGAAGGTTTTTGCGACCCAGACCAGACAATCTGGTCTCAATTTCTGGACAGTCCGGTCGCAACAGGAGGCTTTGGGTGTCCGGCCAATCTCCATAGTTTCTGCAACATTGCACTATTTTGGCTGTTTCTTTTGCATAGGACCTCGGATTAAGATGATTTTTCTATCAAAATCGTCTGTTTCGACGAGATGAAGAACTTTCAGGTTGAAACTTTTTTCATCCGAAGCCATCTTAATTGAATTTTCGGCGTCAACAGTCACATGAAGCTTCTTGAGATATGTTGACACCAGATTTTGGCATGGCCAAAGACATTATTAAGATGGCCTAAAATGAAGAAATGATCTACATAAAGAAGTTTCGTATTATCGACATGAATATCTTTGAAGTTTGGGTCATCGCCATCCGATCTCATCTCGAGGGCCGAAATTGTGCTCAAAGTACTAAGATTTTATATTCAGAGTACTATTCGGCCGATTACGCCTGCAAGACGGCTTCCTATGAGAAAATGATCTACACGAATTGTCTTCGTCTCGTCGAATCGGTCGATTTTGATATAAAAATCGTCTCAATCCGAGATCATATGCAAAAGTTACAGCCGCTACAAGATGTTGCTACAGTAGATGACCGGACCCTCCGGGTTTCAGATTTCTCTGCTGCAGGCCGGACACTCCGGGGCAACCATCCGGGTTTCGGATTTCTCTGCTGCAGACTTCATAAAATGGCCGAAAAACCACTCAAGATGGCCTCAAATCGAAAACCGTTCAACATGAAAGTTGTTCGTCTCGTCGAAACGGTTAAAATTGCTTTTGGACACATTTCCATCCGAGATCATTTACTGCCTCAAAAGTGACCCGCAAGGTGCAGCCAGCTTTTAAACCGAACAGTTTTGGAAAGTTTGGACTCCGAGTTGGACCCAAATTAGGGTTTTGGACGTGAATCCAAACCTTTCCTTGAACGGGAAGTCCAGCCGCCTCTTATATACAAGAGGGGTGACGGCCGATTGAACAACACACAATCGACAAATCAATCTATCATCTTTTACCTTCTCCCTTGTTTTTCTTCTTCCTCGTTCTTCGTTCGTTCTTCTTGTTCCTGGGCGGCGAACCTCGAGGCCCTAGGGGCGATCAGGTCGACCTAGGGAAGCCCATAGCCGCCGCGCGCTCTGACGGGGTCCCTCCCGGGCGTGTGGGGTTTCGGGTCTACAAAAGCGCCCGCCGGACTGCTTGCGTACCGCGCTTCCGGCCGGGTCTCCTTCGACGTGAGCTGCGGTGCATCACCCCCGGCGTCGAGGGTACACGGTGACGTGTTCGTGTGCGAACACACTTTTTGGCGACTCCGCTGGGGACGAAGCTTTGAACGGTCTCCGGCCCATTCTTGCTACGAAGAGAACGTCATCTAGGGTTTGCAATCTACAAAGGTAATATGAATACCCAATTCACTTATGTAGATGCAAATAATGCATATGTTTTTGCTAGATCATTTAATGAGCATAATGTATCGGCTAGCCCTAGTTTTATCAATCATGCATCTAATTATGTGCAACAGCCGATTCAGAATAATCTCCATGCTTCCACTTCATATAATTTTAGCAACATGCAACATATGTATCCCAACTCCAATGCATCGGCAACCCCACAAATCTATGTGCCGATGAACAACATGATGAGTTTAGTTAATCAAGTTGAAACACCCCATGTAGGAACTTCCAATAGCATGCAACAAGGTGTTTCACCTTTTTATTCATCGGCAACAAACTTGCAATATGTTAATCCAAACATGCCGGCAGATAGGGGAATTGGCCATGCTACTACTAGTTATTCGGCCAATTACCCTCAACCATCATATGCTACGCCTCATGCTGTTAATTTTTCGGCACCATGCACAACTGTAGATGTTCATAATTCGGCAATGCACCTTCATGCTCATAGCCGAATAAGTGAAATTCTGGCAGGAGCGCATATGCCTTCACCTAACACCATAGCATATAATCTTGCCCCTACAATTACAGAATTTCGGTAACATCTCATTGTCGAAAGAGTCTAAAAGCATTGGGGGGCAACCATATCCACACTGGGTAATTGAGAACAAGCTTACATTCTCTTGGGATTTGTGCAACGCTATTCGTCAAGAACTAATAGAAAGCGGGAAGCCTCACGATTTTGCTGCTGTAAAGGCTAGAGTTGTGCAAATGATGCATTCACCCAGTACTGTAGCATTCAGTGTACCCCCTAAACAATTGAAAAGTTTTGGCAACTCATTGACGAAAGAATCTCAAATCATTGGGGGGCAATCTCATGAGGAGTGGATGGAAATTGAGATGAAAATTTTTGAAGCTCGCCAAGCAGAGATGTGGGCTAAAATAAGACATGAACGAGAAGCCTTGCAAATTCAAAAAGAGAAAAGTAATGATTCAAGTAACAAAGAAAATTCGGTTATTGAAAAAGCCGAATCAAATAGTATGTGTACCGAATCTATTGAAGAAAAAGAGGACGCCAAGGCATTGGAGAGTCATTCAAAAGTGTATCAAAGTATTATTCAAGTGATACAACCATCATGCTCTCCCAACGTGTATGAAGAGATATGTCTACCAAGTGATTTACCTATTTTCAGATTTGGTCACAACTTTATTGTTGATGCATCTGTTAGGAAAAATCTTATAAGTAATTTTGAAATACCAATGATGAAGGGTAATTTACTTGTTGGCAATAAAATTGTTACACAGCATATTGGTCAACACATTATACCATTCGAGGAGACCGATAGTGACTTATTATTGCAACCAAAGTTTTTCCCATTGTTTTATGTGAAGTTTATATCTAAGTGGGTAGCTTTAATTGTTTCTTACTTGGCTTACACTTGGTCTCAATTGAGACATATGTGTTCTAACTATTTTCATTTCAGAAATTTAAAGCCAAGGTTAAATTCTATTGAGAAAACTGATGCTAGTATAATATCTTCTCCAAAGACATCGGAGATAGGGTGCAAAACACAATGCATAGCTGAATGGGGTGATGCAAAATCTGAACCATTCGTTTGCTTAACTCCAAAGCCGTTCTCACAGCAAGATCGGCTAGAAAATAAAAAGTTTACCTTCAATTCAAGCATGTGTGATCGAATATTTGATTTGTTGCTGAAAAATAATTACATTAGAATTCTTGATCACCATGTCAAGCCATCAATCCAAGGACGAATGTATTGTAGATTGCATCATTCGTCCAAACATAATTTTGAGGATTGCAATATGTTTCATCAAATAGTCAAATTGGCCATTGATAAAGGACGATTGAGATTTGTTGAAACACCAAAGGATGACCAGTCTATTCCGATTGGTCCTGATGGCAAAAAGTTTTGCATCGAGTGCTTCAAGCTGATCCATTTAAACATGAGAAGGTAAAAACTGCGGATAATGGGATCAAGCTTTCAAGTAAGAAAGTTGTTCAAGAGCACAATGATAATATTCTTGAGGGCGAAAATTCCATCAAAGTTGCAATGAAGAAGCCAAGTACTGGGGGGCAACACAAAAATCCAAAGATTGATGCAAGCACAACCAACGAAAGCAAAGGCCGAGGTAAGCACAAAGGTAAAAAGCCGAAAGTCACTTTTGCGCAGCTATTGGAAAAATATCAGAAGATAAGTGAGGAGAAGATTGCTTATCGGCCAAGTAATTCAAAAGCATCAAGATCACCCCGTAGGCGCAAATCTGAGGACCGGCATTGGCAAAGGGGAAATTTCAATGAATCATATTCATATCCATATTTTGGGCCGCCAATGCCGATGCCATGGATACCTCCCTACGCTAATTTTTTTCCATATTCATCATGGGACAGGTATGATTCAAGTGCACATGAGTGCACAAGGTAAAACAAGAATTGCTACTTCAAAGAAAATCGCAGTCGGGGTGCCCACTCGGCTTATCGTATTGGCAAAAGAAGGAATTACAAAAGCTTAGTGCACATGAACTGAGAAAGAAGAACATGGCATGGGTTCCCAAGAGGAGCAGTCAAAATAAAAATGATGTCCAACCTTCTATTGCAACAAGTGTTACAAAAGTGAAGAAGGAGAAGAATGAAAGGAGTAAACAATTCAGCCGAAGGTTTCCATCACCCCCTCAAAATCTTCGGTTAGCACATCATCCATATTCATCAAACATCTCATTGATACCTATGCCATGGAAATCATCCTCAGGTATGATTGGTTACCCTCCATGGGCTTACTTTGATCCATGGTTGCAATATAATTTCTTATATCATGAAAGTGTATTACCAAATCATTATACAGTTGATTAGCTATAAGTTTGTTGCTGATCCAAACGGCCGAAATACTTGATTTTTCATTTCATTTGTTTATTTTGGCTATACGTGCTTTGGTGGATGAAGTATATACGCAACTTATGGTAATGGCCGGTATTTGACTATCACCCTGAGAATCTATCTAAGCATGGCCGGTGCAGTATTCTGATATCATCCTTAGCACAGTTGGATACCGAGACAAGGCACATATTCATTGAAATTTATACTTATACCTATCTTATGCTTCGATGGAGTTGAGACATTATGACCGATGCCATTCAAAATATGTTGCGACCAATTCATAGCAAAATTGGTGAGTGGGCTTATGCTTTGATTTAATATGATTTGGTCTACAAATCTTTCAAATTTACGACAGGCCAAATCATTGTTGGTTTTATTATTGAGCATCGGATTTATGACATGCATAATTTAGATATTAGGCTTGTCTCTCTAGTACTACGGAGATTATGTTTTGATTGTTGAATTCATAACAATGGCCAAGGTGTTGGTGTTGTTTATACATCTCCTTATGGTGCTATTTTGTGATGCCTCATGCCGCTTAAAATATCTATGCACAAATGATCAAAGCCGAATATGCATTGTTATTCGGATTGGAGCTTTTACTTGCTATAGGTGCTATACATATTGAGACTTTCGGTGATTCGTTATTAGTAGTGCAACAAATATCAAAAGTTATCAATATCTTGACGAATCGCTTATAATTTATCTTAAGGCATGTTTAGATGTAATATTCTCCTTGGGTGGCTTTCAAATTGTTTATATATCTAGACATGACAATTGGAGAGAATTGGCACAGCAAGCATCTGGCTACCATGTTGATCATAGTGTATTGCATATTTATCAATAGCCGATGCTTAGTCTCGTCGAAATAGGTAAGGCCGAACTGAAGCCCACCGCTTCGGCCACTAATGAAATTTTTATGTAGGCGAAAGCAAGGATCGGAGAAAGTTCATTGTTGATTATCTGCAAGATCCTAGAAGAAGGGTGGAAAATATAGTTTGGAGGATGGCTTTGACAGGCATATCTATGGAAGTTTATCGTCGAATTAATGAAGTCCGGAAGGTTTCACCCAAGTTTGCATCAAAAGTTCAAGTCGTGCTAAGCATATAGATGGCCGATATATACTTATCGCCCTAGGCACATACAATTGGCCGATGGTGTGTTGACATCGTCCTTAGATCAAGCATTATGCAAGTTATTTTTCGGCACGCTAGCTATGCCGAAAAACAGGGGGCATGTGTTGACATCAGATTTTGTCTTGGCCAAAGATATTATTAAGATGGCCTAAAATGAAGAAGTGATCTACATGAAGAAGTTTCGTATTATCGACATGAATATCTTTGAAGTTTGGGTCATCGCCATCCGATCTCATCTCGAGGGCCGAAATTGTGCTCAAAGTACTAAGATTTTATATTCAGAGTACTATTCGGCCGATTACGCCTCCAATATGGCTTCCTATGAGAAAATGATCTACACGAATTGTCTTCGTCTCGTCGAATCGGTCGATTTTGATATAAAAATCGTCTCAATCCGAGATCGTATGCAAAAGTTACAGCCGCTACAAGATGTTGCTACTGTAGATGTCCGGACCCTCCGGGGGCAACCCTCCGGGTTTCAGATTTCTCTGCTGCAGGCCGGACACTCCGGGGCAACCATCCGGGTTTCGGATTTCTCTGCTGCAGACTTCAGAAAATGGCCGAAAAACCACTCAAGATGGCCTCAAATCGAAAAACGTTCAACATGAAAGTTGTTCGTCTCGTCGAAACGGTTAAAATTGCTTTTGGGCACATTTCCATCCGAGATCATTTACTGCCTCAAAAGTGACCCGCAAGGTGCAGCCAGCTTTTAAACCGAACAGTTTTGGAAAGTTAGGACTCCGAGTTGGACCCAAATTAGGGTTTTGGACGTGAATCCAAACCTTTCCTTGAACGGGAAGTCCAACCGCCTCTTATATACAAGAGGGGTGACGGCCGATTGAACAACACACAATCGACAAATCAATCTATCATCTTTTACCTTTACTTTTACCTTCTCCCTTGTTCTTCTTCTTCCTCGTTCTTCGTTCATTATTTTTGTTGCTGGGCGGCGAACCTCGAGGCCCTAGGGGCGATCAGGTCGACCTAGGGCAGCCCATAGCCGCCGCGCGCCCTGACGGGGTCCCTCCCGGGCGTGTGGGGTTTCGGGTCTACAAAAGTGCCTGCCGGACTGCTTGCGTACCACGCTTCTGGCCGGGTCTCCTTCGGCGTGAGTTGCGGTGCATCACCCCCGGCATCGAGGGTACATGGTGACGTGTTCGTGTGCGAACAAGATGTTGTATGACCAAGAGGGCCCAGAGATATCTCTCCGTCACACGGAGCGACAAATCCCAGTCTCGATCCATGCAACTCAACTAACACCTTCGGAGGTACCTGTAGAGCACCTTTATGATCACCCAGTTATTAAGTAACGTTTGATAGCACACAAAGTATTCCTTCGGTATCCGGGAGTGGCATGATCTCGTGGTCTAAGGAACAGATACTTGACATGAAGAAAGTTGTAGCAAATAAACTAAGTGATACGATCTGATCCTAAGCTTATGGTTGGGTTTGTCCATGACATCATTCTCCTATTGATGTGATCCCGTTATCAAATGACAACTCGTGTTTATGGTTAGGAAACCTGAACCATCTTTAATCAACGAGCTAGTCTAGTAGAGGCTCACTAGGGACACAGTGTTGTTTATGTATCCACACATGTATTTAAGTTTCCGGTCAATACAATTCTAGCATGAATAATAAACATTTATCATGAACTAGGAAATTTGATAATAACCATTTTATTATTGCCTCTAGGGCATATTTCCAACAAACCAATAACAGGGTTTCCGACGCCTAGATAATTCTCGTAGAAGGAGATGCACTCTTGGGTCAGAAAGCCTTGGACGATGCTTCCATCCGGACGGGACATGTTACGAATGAATCCTTTGATGACCCCATTCATCCTCTTGAACGGCATCATGTTGTGCAAGAACGTCGGCCCGAGGTCGATGATGTCGCCCACAATGTGGACACACAGATGCACCATGACGTTAAAGAACGCGGGCGGGAAGTACATTTCAAGCTCATTTAGTAGGTTCCTCTGGGGGTAAGATCGATTCGCGGCGGCGAGTCTATCCTCGAGCGCTTGTTCTACCGTCAGGAGCTCGATCCATCGATCATGAAGCTGATCTTGGTTGTTTCTAGGCGCTTACGAAGTGTCTCTAGCTGAGGTTCCTCGAAGGGCTCCTCGTAAGCACCATACTCCTCGGAGCCCAGGCTTTTATGTTCCTCCTCCTCAGGGTAATAGTCAGCATCGTCGGGGTCATCATCGTCTCCGATGATCGCGCCATCATTGTTAGTGTTTGCCCGCGCCGAGGTTATCGCCGGCATGCAGATCATTCTTGTCGTCGTGAGTGGCGTCGCCGTTGGCGTTGTCGCTATCATGAGTGGCTTCGCCGTTGGCGTTGTCGCCGGCACCTGTGCCCCCATTGCATGTGTCGCCATTGCCTAATGCCACCATTATGGTGGCCTCTTCGGCGGCGTCTGGGTGGTTTGTCGCTTCCTCCCCCGTCTTTGAGGGTATGCACCATGTAGACAACATAGGTGGATGTAGCTGACCACGCACCAGTGTGAATCATGTCAGGCGGCAGGTTGGTGTCTGAAAGCTCGTCGGCATCTTCATCCATGTCGACTGCCTCCTCGGAGGTGCTTGCTAAAACGTCAGTTAAGTCATCGGCGGTAGCGACTAGATGGGTGGAGGATGGGTTGAAAATTCTGACCTCTCCGAGATTCTCCCAGATCCGATCATAGTGGAGGCTTGATAGTCTGAGACAGTAAGGTTCCGAATTCGATCTAACATCTCATTCAAAAGAGTGATATGGACCTTGCCCCTCTCTTGACAGTAGGCGGGGCTCGGTTGAAGTTTTCCTGAGGTACCGCTTGATGCGGCCTCAGCGGTTTCGTTGGTCAGACCCGATGCCTGATCTGACGGGGTTGTGCTCGGATCTGAGCTCAAGGCTAGATCTGAGTTGTGGACGGTTCCGAGGTCCTGTTCCGAGATTGAATCTGGTGCTAGGACAATGGAATCGATAAGATCTTCAAACTAGTATGACACCCAACCCAAAAAGGCAAATTGGCCTCGGGAGTCCGCGGTGTACTCCATATTCCCAGACCTGATGGTCTAGCCTGGGGTGAGATTTTTGACCTGGCTGAGGTGACCAGTCGAGTTGGCGTGAAGCATGATGCTGCCGAAGGCAGAAATCTGTCCGAGGAAGAAAGTCTTCCCATAGCCAATGCTGTCGTCGATCCGAAGATGGGACATCTAGCTTTTGTGACCACACAACGGGACCTATATGGCCCACCAATGTCGAAGCTAAATCCGGCAGATCTCGGGTAGGGGGTCCCGAGCTGGTGGTCTTGGCTAGATGGTAATAGGAAGAAACGGGACACGGTGTTTACGCAGGTATGGGCCCTCTCGAAGAGGTAATACCCTACTCCTACTCTTGTTTATATTTTGTGGATGGAGTACAAAGTACAGATGATCTACCTCGAGATCGTATGAATGAGTCTAAAAAACCTTGCATCTACGGACTAAACCCTTCGGCTTATATAGGGGTCGGGAGGTACCTAGGGTTACACATGGTCAGTTGCATCTAGAGATAAACATGCCGAATATTTGAATATGCCTTGAAGTCTCTGCCAAGTCTTCGGAAGATCCTATCTTCAGCACACCGAGGGTCAGGGCAAACATGCCCATTCTTCAGTTATCGGCGAGTCCTCGGCCCGGCCCATGATTGGTAGGCCGACGTGGCGAGTACCCCCTAATCGAGGACACCGTCACCTCCTTTACTCGATCAAGGTTCATCGTTGGACAGAGATTAGTATGTATGTGTACATTTGCGACCGGGCAGATAACGCAATACGTACGCTTCAACCTGGTGGGTTCCAGCAGTCAGGGGGAGGAATAAAAAATTGCACATAATAAGGAGGCACTTCATTGCGTGCGGCCATGTACTTGGTGGTCCCCACTATCAGCCTGTCCACCTACAGTCCTCTTCCAATGGCTGTCGTTTGTTGACCACGTTGACAACGTCGCGCCGAGCGCACCCAGGCAGTGGACCACAGCAAGGTCTAGGAAGGAAACGACCCAGAGCGGGGGAAGACGCGGCAGTGGAGTCCCAGGCGGTGGGTAGTACGAGGGTTGACTGGTTCAGGTGCGGGGTGGGGATGCACTCGGCGGATATTGACAGGAGGTGCGGAGGAGTGGAGGGATGGCCTAGCCATTGGTGGGGTAGTGTTTCACAGCAAGGCGCACGAAGCAGCGCCACTAGACACCAGAGACTAGAGCAGGTGGTCCACCAGCGCTGAAGGAAGAAGATGAGGATTGAGGAAGCATGCCGGCCGTTCGATGTAAATCCAGCAGCTAAGGTTGTTAGAATCTTTTTTTGACTAAGTTGACAACGCCTTGCGTAGGATTAGACCTATTGGCCCACATGTCAGCCTAAAAATGTGGCAGACATTCAATCCATTTTTTTAATTTACAGTCCATTTGTTGGGCCGGGTGAAAAAATAATGTAGCGTCTATGCAGCCCAGTTATTATTTTTTGTTAGAATTTACATCCCATTTGAACTTTTTCAAAATAGATGAATTTGATGGGCTGGGTGAAAATATAATGTTGGGCTGTACGGAGCAATGTTATAAAAAATAAACCGGTGATGCGTATTTATTATAAAACTACATAATTTGCTCGTGCGTTGCGAAGGGAGCATAAACACGTGATTGCATGTCTATTATTACATTGGTCCATAAAATCTTCACAACCTTTTCTGCGTAATCACCAGGTTTTAACTTGCCAACTTATTGTTAAACAATTATTATTTGGTAAGAACTTATCGATTTACCAAATAAAATATTATTTTATTTCGGTGAGTTAATAGGACGTGGGATATTTTTTTTTTGAGGCTAGACGTGGGACAATTGAGTTGGTTTTAGGGAAAAACCAGTGGGAGAAAAATCGAAGATGGGAGGAATAAAAACCAAAAATAAAGGAAGGGACAACGTCTATACAAAGGTTGGACGAAGGACAGGTGAAACAGGAACCTTATGTTCTTTCTAATAATATAATATGAAATGTAATAAATATATATATAATAAAATAAGTATAATATAAATATATATATAATATTATAGAAGGGAAAACATAAGTTGAGGTTGGCATTCTTACAGAAAAATAGAACTAAGTTGTGTGTTATCTTGAAAAACAAACATAAGTTGGACTGCGGATATTATAAAAAAAACTAGGCTGGGAGGCCCAAAGGCCGATTGATACTAGCTGGACCTCAAAAAAAAAGTTGAAACCTGTTGGATCCACTGTGTCTGCATGTCATGGGTTGTGCATGTAAAACAACAAAACCTAGGCTGGGCAGGCCACAACCAAGTTGATACTTGTTCGACCTCTACTAGTGCAATGAACATGGCAAAATTACTGGAACAAAGTAACCACAAAATTTATTCAACTTGTGCGTGCACTTTATTCTGTATTCAACTTTCTCCCACATCATTTTTTTCCCTTTTCTATTTCCCTTTTTCTCTTTTCTTTTTCTTTTTTTCAACTTGAGGAAAAAGCGACCGATCTGAACTTGCCAATCCAGTTACAAAAATTCTTATGTGACCAGCCCGTTGAGCAGGAAGTATGCTAGTCTTGATAGGAAAGTGTTACGCAAAAGAAAGGCTGACTATGGTTAACATACGGAGACACTAACTAATTTGGATTGGTAACCTAAACAAACTAAAACTGAGTCGTACGAACCGACTTGACATAAACCAAATGACTCCGACTTGAGAATGAAAATCCTAGACAATCTACTATGACTCGGGGTTAGAAAATAAGTTACACAAATAAAAGACTACGACCACCAGCTAAAACTTGGAACTGATGCTAGGTTATGGTGAAAACTCTAAACCTAATCTTTTTGTGTGGCTTTTTTAGAGGACGAAAACAAATATAATCCAAGGGATTGATGGATGCTCACCGGTTTGGTGGAATCGGATACCAAGATGATATTGGGTTGCCTGATCTTCTCAGTGAGCCGATGGTGTCGATGATGAACTTGTTGGATAATTTGTGAGATAGTCACGAACTCTCTGGATGTTCCCTGTTGTCAATGCGATGGATCTTCAACCCTATGGATATTCACAACACTACACACTTGCGCATGTAGCCACCGACCACGAAGCGATTTGCAATCTACCAATTCCCAGTGGAACAACATATTACACTTGACTTGCAGTAGTAAAACTGCAGATCAAAACAAATTTGGAGTGGGTAATATCCTTGGCCGATGCAAAGAGGAATATATGATTTTAGATTAATGCTTACAGCAATTCAGTAGAACTTATAGTTTTAGGTATAATGTGGTCTAAGCCTCAAAGCCACGACTTAAAGTGTATATAAAGACTCTTGGACCTCCAACATAGGGTTGGACTCGAAAGCTTCGAGTATACAGTTTGGAAAGCACACAAATCAAGCTTTCTAAATTGTATTTATATGCCTTATTTGAAGCACGTATACAGATTTTGCACTTAGTTCAATTTCGGACCTCTTACAGTCAATCCGGATATTGTGTAGGATTTCCTTCTCTTTATGTGCTACGCCTACCAACCCTCTCCTCCCTTGCGCACTTGCTGACCTTAGACATCAGTAGGTGTTCTTCTTTCTGCAATTCTTCATCTCCACGTGCCAAGCTTGTCTCCTCTTCAAATCTGATCATACATATTTAAGCAGTGTAAAATTATAATTAAAACAAATAACAGATTCAACTAAGAGTGAATTCACATGTTGTTCTAGTAGCTTGTGCACGTGCTCTTGTAATTGGTCCAATTCTCATTTCATTGGACCTGTCTTGTGCAGCAACATCATCAATGAAAAATGATGGTAGAGGACTAAGGAATGTGCTCATCATCAAGTCGGCTCCACCACCACCTCAGCCACCGGGAAGACCAAGCGCTCCACCTTCTCCTCTGCCTCCACAACCTCTCTCCTCTGCTCAACCCTGCTTGTCACGGACAAGAACAGTGATGAGGCAACGACCCGACCAAACAGGGAGTGAGTGGGAGGGGGGAAATGAGAGAAGGGATATGTTGAACCTTGCTTGTCACGGACAAGAACAGCGAACGACCTGACCAAGAGGGGGCGAGTGGGAGGGGGAAATGAGAGAAGGGATATGAGCAACTCCAACAGTTCCCCTATCTCAAAAATAACCGTCGTTTACGAGAAGTTTGGGAAAAAACACCCCTCCAACAGTTCCCGTAAACTAGCTTTAACTATAGAGGATCCCGTAAAACAGGCCTCTTCTTCCCACTGGTTTATGGGAAGATGACCTTCCCGTATCTTTTTGGCGGGATTGTAACCGCCTGAAACTTCCACCCGCAGCACATCAAAACATAGCCGCCCGCGCCAATATGCCACCGCGCCGGCACTCTCGGACGCCGCCCCGCCGCCACCGCCGGTCGCAGCCACCATGCCGCCGGCCTCCGCTGGTCGCACCATCGTGCCACCGCCCGCTGCTCATGTCGCGCCGTTGCCCGCCCGCGGCCCATGCCGCTGCCACACGCAGCCATGCGCCGATGCCCACCCGCAGCTCATGCCACTGCTGCCCACAGCCTCGTGCCGCTGCCCGCCAGCCCGCTTCTCATGTCGTCGTCATCGTGCCGCCGCCCGCCAGTTAGAAAAACCTCTCAAGTGGCCACCATGTGCCCGCCGGCAGCCCTCGCACTTCCTCACGCCACTACCGGCCTATGGCCTTCACGCGTGTCACTGACTGGCGGGCCCGAGACCATTTAGCTAGTTTTGTTAAATAAAAAATAAAGCAAAAATAGATTTAGGGGAAGAAGTTTACGGGAACTGACAAAAGTTGCTCCCCGACAACTTCCCCTAGAAGTTACGGGAAGCCAAGAAACTGGTTTTACTAGAAGACTTTTAAGGGAACTATTGGAGTTGCTCTAAGGCTGGGACGTTGCTCGAGAAGAAGAAGAGAGGAAAGCGACGTTCACGCATTGAGAGTCAGGGAGCAAACGGAAAAAATCTGACATGGCAGCCCAACAAGCATCAAGATCTATGCGATCAATCAGAAGGCTGGATCACACCGGTATTATTTTTACTAAATGACCCCTTGAGGATCTTATGTTGTGCACTGACCCCTGGAAAAACTTATTTCGTTGCCTGACCCCTCCATTCGCGCCTTGGCAACAGGCGTATAAATTACATGTTACAACGCCGCATAAAAATGCGCCTTTAACCGGCCACGGTCCATGGTTGTCGGTCACGCCACCAGCATGGTGCCGGTGTGACGCGTCGGATGAAATGGCGCAATTCCTGTTTTTATGTTATGTCATACAGTTAGGCGTTTTATAATGATGACACGCCTTTTTCTAGGCGTTTATATTAACTATACCGGAGCATATGACTTTTTATCTGAATGCCTCCATAGTCCTGCTGACCCGGCGGACCCAATGACGCGTCATATTTGCCAGAGCGTCTGACCTATTTGACACGCGGGAGAACATCTGATAAATTGTGTAAGGCTGTCATTTACTAAAGTAGTCTGGCTGTTTGGCGTGTCACGCTAGTCAGATCCTCCAACTTACCCGTTCCAATCCCTCGCTAGATTGATAGGCGCGTTTGGTCTCTTCAAATATGTTTTCCCTGCATCGACCCATCCCCATTCTCATAGAAAACCCCCATTTCTACCCGCCTGAGCTTCTTCCCCTCCCAATCTACCCGCGTGAGCTTCTTCCCTACCAATCCCAATCCAGCAAGGAAGGATGTCACCATTCCCTAGCATCAAGGACGTGGCCAAACCCAATGGCCGTACGAGCTTGTTCCCATCTCCATCAATGAAGCAAGTATTTTTCTTCTCTGTCGTCGTCAACTCCTTGTGTTACAAGTATCACCGGTGACGGCCCCCCTCCGATCTGCCTCAAGGGAAAGTTTTTATTGTATGATGAGATGAATCATGAACTCTGTGAGTAGGTGTGAGTCCTTGGTCTTAATATTTTAGAATATCTGTTAGGATCCTCTTCCGATCTGCCTCAAGGGCAAGTGTTTTTTGTGTGTTGAGATGAATCATGAACCTCGTCTGTAGGTGTGAGTCCATGCTATGAATGCAAAAGTTGATTAAATGTTTATATTGTGTGTTGCAGATGGATAAGTTGTGGATGGTTAGGTTCATTGCGCATAAAGCAGCTTTCTGTCAACCAACACCTGAGCCATGGCTGGAAGACTCGATCACTATTCACAATTTGAAGGAACAGTTGGTGCAGCATGGGTTAGGCCGAAATGATTTTATTTACTATCGAAGCAGGGTGAAGTCAAGTGACACCGTCAGGTGGAACATAAGTGGCAAGAATAAGTTCAACTCAAGTTACAGGAGGATGTTGAAGTCAAGTAACAAGATGTTGATGATGAACCCCAAGTGCAGGACGAGGTTCCGCTCAAGTGGGTGGTTGAGGTTGAACACAGGTGGCAGGATGACGATGTTTGAACTAACCATTGATACCATAGTTGGGAAGATGATCGAAGAATACAAATCATTTCAGATGGGTGACTTGCATTGTTACAGGAGACCCTAGGGGTTTGTAGAGCCTACTCCAATTACAGAAGTTGACACCATGAAGTAGCCACCCTCCTTCCATGCCCACGGCTTGGCGATTCTATATGATACTGTCAACAACTCTGAACTTCATGTTTGAAGTGATTTCATTCTGCCTAGAATTTTGAATTTGTTAAGTTAGCACCCCATGTACCCCGTGTTGTCTGAAAACTCTAAATTTGATATTGCGGTGTCATACTGTTATGAAAGTAACATCAACAACTCAAAAAAAAGTTACTTTCATTTATGTAATTACGCTTTCTAGTTTCGATGTAGGCGACCATTGAAATAAGAGTAGACAGTACGATAACTATAGATAAACCCACTTTATTCACTCTCTATGGTCCAACTGAACACAACATAATGTGAAATAAGCCTGAATCTACTCTAACTCCATAGGTCTTTGCTGGCCTTTTTCCTAGCGCACCTCTCTTTGAATTGCTTTTGATGCTTAGCTCTGTGTTCTTTCTTTTGCTTCTCCTCCAACATCTTCTTCTCTTTTCTTTCCACGTACCCGGCACCAAACCAGTATAGCTCGTATTGTTTCTCAGTTTGAAGCCAGCATTTGCTTGGGCATCTAGCACCGTCCTGCAATCAATTGACAGGTATTTTAGATAATGAAGAAGGAAAGCAGATATGATAGGACATCAAAACAATAGCTTACGAAGTATGGCACGGGCCCTTTGGTGTGCCTGCAGACGAATCCACCCATTTCTCCTTTGGTTTTTATCTTGTATTCGTCGGTGGTGTAGCAGGCTCGCACACTGCAATGGCAGTTCATGACATGTGGCCCAAAGGAATCCTGCTCCTCGGTGGATGGCATATCTGGTGGTAGGAAGATGCCGCTGCGCGCCTACTAGTTCATCCAAACTCCCTTTTCCTTTGTGCGAAGAGGATCCCATGATTCTGTTGTGTGCTGAAACAATGGTGCTGTTTGAACATTTATAGACGGTCCGTAGGTGTATAGCCATTGGATGGAATGTTCAAATGAGTCAGTATGTCTAATATTCTATTTGGACGTTGTGTATAACCTTAACGGGTTGTGTTTAACAGGCCGGTGACCTGGCTTACCGGGCTTTAGTCGGTGGGCCTCAGTCCTCATTTTTCCTTCTGTTCTATCCCTCGAGGGGGTAGTCGGGGTCCTCCCTCTCCTTATTTCCCCAAATCTATGTCGTTGAAACCCTACCGGGTAGCGCTTGACATTGGTTTCTGATACGTCTCCAACATATCTATAATTTTTGATTGTTCCATGCTATTATAGTATCAATCTTGGATGTTTTATATGCAATTATATGCCATTATATATCATTTTTTGGGACTAACCTATTAACCTAGTGCCTAGTGCCAGTTGCTATTTTTTGCCTCCTTTTCAGAAAATCATTATCAAAGGGAGTCCAAACGAAGAAAAAACTTTGGATTAATTTTTCTGGACCAGAAGGGACCCTAGAAGCTTCGGGAGAAGACCAGACGAGTCACAAGGGAGCGACAAGCCCGGAGGGCGTGCCCCCTAGGCTTGTGGGCCCCTCGTGGCACATCTTGACCTAATTCTAGCGCTATAAATTCCCAAATATTCCCAATATACCAGAGAGACAGACGAGAAAACTTTTCTGCCGCCGCAAGCCTCTGTTCTTCCGCGATCCCATCTGGAGGCCTTTTCCTGTAATCTGCCGGAGGGGGAATCGATCACGGAGGGCTTCTACATCAACCTTGCTGCCCTTTCGATGATGTGTGAGTAGTTTACCACCGACCTACGGGTCCATAGCTAGTAGCTAGATGGCTTGTTCTCTCTCTTTGATCTTCAATACAATGTTCTCCGCGATGTTCTTGGAGTTCTATTCGATGTAATCTTCTTTTGCGGTGTGTTTGTTGGGATCCGATGAATTGTGCGTTTATGATCAGATTATTCTTCAGAAATATTTGAGTCTTTTCTGAACTTATTTATGCATGATTTTTATAGCTTTGTATTTCTCTCTGATCTATCCGTTTGGTTTGTCCAACTAGATTGATTTATCTTGCAATGGGAGAGGTGCTTTGTGATGCGTTCAATCTTGCGGTGCTCTATCCCAGTGACAGAAAGGGACAAGACATGTATTCGTATTGTTGCGATTATGGATAAAAAGGTGGGGTTTAATCATATTGCTTGAGTTTACTTTGTCTACATCATGTCATCTTGCTTAAGGCGTTACTCTGTTTTCATTAACTTAATACCCTAGATGCATGCTGGATAGCGGTCAATGGGTGGAGTAATAGTAGTAGATGCAGGAAGGAGTCGGTCTACTTGTCTCGGACGTGATTCCTATATACATGATCATTGCCATGAATATGTCATAACTATGTGCTTTTCTATCAATTGCCTAACAGTAATTTGTTTACCCACCGTATGCTAGGCGTTCGAGAGAGAAGCCTCTAGTGAAAACTATGGCCCCCGGATCATTTATCTATCATATATAAAATCAAAAATACCTTTCTGCAATTTTATTTCTTTTATTTTGTTTTGCAATTTACTTCATCTATCTATCACTATCAGACTTAATGATTGCAAGTAACCGCCAAGGGGATTGACAACCCTCTTGTTTGCGTTGGGTGCAAGTATTTGCTTTTGTGTGTGTACGTGCTGCTAACGAGGTACTGTGTTGTTCTCCTACTGGATTGATAACCTTGGTTCTTACATGAGAGAAATACTTATCTCTACTGTACTGCAGCATCCTCTCCTCTTCGGGGAAATCCCAACGCAGATCTCAAGTAGTAGGAAGAATTTCTGGCGCCATTGCCGGTGAGACATCAACAAAACCTATCAAGTACCTTCGCACAAACTATAATCTACTTGCTCTTATTTTCATTTGCATTTTTATTTGCTTTTGCCTCACGTTTTCATCTCCCCCACTTCTGAAATAATTTTATAAAAACCACAAAAATATTTTTTTTCGCTTGTTTGCTAGTTTGCTTGCTTTGTCGCTATGTCTCAAGAAAATACTAAATTGTGCGACTTTTCCAATACTAATAATAATGATTTTATTACTACTCCAATTGCTCCTCCCGCTACTAGTGCGGACTCGTGTGATATTAATGCTGCTTTGCTTAATCTTGTTATGAAAGAACAATTTTCTAGTAGTCCTAATGAAGATGCTGCATCCCATCTAAATATTTCCGTTGAACTTTGTGATATGCAAAAGAAGATGTGGATAATGATATTGTCAAATTGAAATTATTTATGTTCTCACTACGAGATCGTGCTAAAACTTAGTTTTCATCCTTGCCTCGAAATAGTATTGATTCTTGGGATAAGTGTAAGGATGCTTTTATTGCCAAATATTTTCCTCCCGCTAAGATTATTTCTCTTAGAAATCAAATAATGAATTTTAAGCAACTTGAGCATGAACATGTTACACAAGCTTGGGAGAGAATGAAATTAATGATAAGAAGCTGCCCCACTCATGGTTTAAGCTTATGGATGATCATACAAAAAAATTATGCTGGACTAAACTTTGTTTCTAGAAATCTTCTAGACTCTGCCACAGGTGGTACTTTTATGGAAATTACATTGGGAGAAGCTACAAAACTCCTTGATAATATTATGACAAATTATTCTCAATGGCACACTGAAAGAACTCCAACTGGTAAGAAGGTAAATTATGTCGAAGAAATTAATACTTTGAGTGATAAGATGGATGCTCTTATGAAAATGGTTGCTAGTAAAAGTGCTCATGTTGATCCTAATGATGTGCCATTATCTACTTTGATTGAGCAAAATAATGATGCTGTTGATGTGAAATTTGTCTCTAGAAATAACTTCAACAACAATGCTTATAGGGGTAATTTCAATCCTAGACCATTTCCTGGAAATTCCTCTAATAATTATGGTAATTCCTATGGCAATTCATATAATAATAATAATAGGATACCCTATGATCTTGAAAGTAATATTAAATAATTTATTAATTCTCAAAAGATTTTCAATGCTATGGTAGAAGAAAAATTGAATAAAGTTGATGACATGGCTAGGAACATGGATATAATTGCTCATGATGTGGATACTCTCAAAATTAAAATTTTGCCACCCATGATATAAATGAGTCTATTAAACTTATCTATGTCTCCATTAATGAAATTAAAGAAAGAACCGCTAGGTTGAGAGCTAAGCGAGAATTCCTAGGAAAGGCTATTCCATCCGGTTTTTATCATAATTAAGATGAATATATTAAAATGATTGGTGTCTCACCTATTGAATCTTTATTTAGTAATATTGAACTTGATGAGAAAGGGACTAAAGATGAGTCAACTTTAGTTAAAAGGCGTCCCAATTATTCGGAGGGTGATGATCTTATTAATAAAAATGATAAAAGTGGGTTTGGAGAGGTCAAAACTTTAAATAGTGATGTGCCCACTACTTTGGATTACAAGGACTTTAATTATGATACTTGCTCTTTAGTTGAATGTATTTCTTTGTTACAATCCATGATTGATTCTCCTAATGCTTATGAACAAAATAAAGCTTTTACTAAACATATTGTAGAAGCTATGATAAAAGCTCATGAAGAAAAGCTTGAGTTAGAAGTTTCAATACCTAGAAAATTACATGATGAATGGGAACCTACTATTAATGTTAAAATTAAAGATTATGAATGCAATGCTTTGTGTGATCTAGGTGCTAGCGTCTCTACTATACCAAAGTCTTTGTGTGACGTGCTAGGTCTCACCGATATGGATGCTTGTTCCCTCACTACAACAGGAACCCCCCTCTAGCAACGCATTTTTCCGTATCTAAAAGTCCATATAATGTGAATCTTTACCAACGGTTTGGGATGCGTAGCCTTATCCGGCGTTGCTAGCGCATAATGCAACGCTTATACTATCGTTGGTAAAAGGACCGTTGCAATAATACAACACATAAAACAGACTTGTGCAACACTTCTATATGTTGGTGCTTAATGTACAGGAATCAAAATCTCATTGCTTGGCAACGGAGAATTTGCAACGCTTCAAGTGTTGGTTCGCATATAATGTGAATAATATTATTTCTTATACATATTGCCAGCAATTAAATTAATGCTTCACATAATGGTGATAATTATGTATTTGAAGTGAAGAAAAACAAGAGAATATACTCACGAAAGGAAGAAATCATATATTAGATAAAACTGTTGGATTACAATAGTGGATATTACACGAGGAAAATCATCCAAATGAGATGTATAATCTAAATGTTTACTTGATAGCGAAACTTAAATTGAAAGCATCCATCAACATCCCTATAACTTAACTAAAACATAAACGAGGAACATTGTTCACAGGAACATCATCCCTACAACTTAACTAAAACTGAAAGCATCCGTCTTCATCATCATGAACAGGAACATCATCATCATCATTGTAGTATACTTGCCGCACACACCCATATAATCATCCATTTATCTTTTGAATCTACAAACAAAAAAAAACAAAATGAACAGTTAACACACAATGCATTGACATGATGCAAGTAGTGATAGAGGCAGGATATTAGTCACTTACAAAGGTTGCCATGCAACAAAAATCTGTATTACCAAGAGTATTGCAGTTTTTGTGACTCCGTATCAAATCTTTAGTTTTCACAAGTGCCATATCGACATGCACTACCCAGAATTCATTAGTAATTTCAGCACCATCAAGTTCAAATTTAGGATCACAACTTACCCATGATTTTTTATGCACATTAAAAATATTTTTGTTCCTGCCTGTTAGAGAAAATCAAAGTTACCATTGGCAGAATCATGTCAAGCAAAATAATCAATACAAACATGTCATATAACAGAAAAGGTTGAGAGGCCAAGACCTGTCGTGTTTGCATCTTTTCCTCTACTATATGGTCTCTTATGTTGTCCCATGAGATGCCATTTTCTAAGTCTTTCAAGGGATAAGAGATTATAAGCCAGCTAACACTGAGTTATGTTGTGGCCATTACACATGTACCTGCCTGCTATTTAAAGGACATACCAGTATAAATGGGGCAGGAAATAATAGAAGCGTGTAAAGAATGTAAAATGCTCAAACAATGCCACATTGTAATACATACGTCTAGTCAATGCACATAGAAGAAAATGGAAGGAAGCAAGGAAAAAAAATAAGAAGCCTTTCAGTATACAACGGCTACAACCCAACATCACACACGTCATATGGTTATGAATACATTCTTCTACTGGTTAATCTCATGAAGTGCAACATCTATGAAATTCTATGAAGCCTTTCACTACCAACAAAGTAGTTTTGGTGATGAACACTTAAAATAATTAAACTTCATATGATAGCTTCAGTGTAGAACACAAAGATAGACATTTTTATTCGAGTAGCAGTATGGTATGATCAACTGCATAATTCTGAGGCACCTACTGGAAGATACTAAAGCAGTATGTTTGACCATTAATCAAGTAACAAAATATTACTATATCAATACCTGGGACATATTAAGCCAAAAGATAAATTAAATTTACTGAATTAGTACAAATAAAACATACTAGACAATAAAAAGAAGCTTTGAAGCATTAGATCCATCATAAATGAGGTACTCCTAGTACCGACCCAATGAATTTGCATGAAATGCAGCGAGGACAGCAGGGCGGATCAACCATTAGTTCATCTTTACCACCAACTCGTAATAAAATAGCTAGTATATATCCAGATCAAACTCTAAATAGCACATCTGAGCAGATAAATCAAAGGCAGTGACACTATTAATAAAAGGAGAAGACACGGCAAAGAAAACAAGACTGTAGCATGTTCGAACAAATAATTAGGATGCCTGGTTTGTAGACTACAAATACCAATTAGATATAGATATGGTGATATAATTAGTTGGAAGTTGCAAGCATCCAAAAAACAATATTGAATGTGATCTAATAATTGAAGGATACTACAGATGGACCATGCCAATAATTAAAGTTATATAGAAACAATTGACATTTTGGAATGGAAATTGTTTGCATTTAGTTAATATATTTTTCTTTTTCTTTTTGCAATCAGTACATGACCTCATGATGAATCAGAAACATGGAAGTATTTACAAAGTTGCCATATGCTACAAATTTACTTCTCTTTTCCCCATGGTGTGTATTCTTCCTTGTAAAGGAAAATCACATCAAGATAATAAAGGAGTGATACTACGCATGTAGGCAAGCATAGTATAAAGAGGAAGCATGGACCACAAAAGAAGTGTCTAGAATTTGGCAAACCAGCAGAGAGAACCCTGTAGGTATATGTTGTTAATAATAGGAGAAGGGGACATCAATCAAATTCCAAAAGCCAAGTGAATAAATGGAAAAGATCCATGGTTTTGTATTCCTGGAAAACAATCTAGTTCAGCTATCTTTAAAAAATACAGAAGTCAGATAAGTTGTAATAGATGTAGAATTTTATCTAACATGTCACTTGACTAAATAAGTACTACTCGTCTCAGCGTAGTTTTATAAGATTTGTTTCTCTTCTACTCTATTTAGGGGTTACGCAGTAAACATTTTCTGTTCATATATCATAAGTAAATCGCAAGATCTGCTTGCGTACAAAAAATTGATATGACATTAAGCTCACATAAACATCTTTTTAAATGGCAAGCATAGCTCGTGGTAGATGTACTCAATGATATTTTCAAAGTTTTGTGACAAGCAACAGTGATTGATCACCAGATTACCTTCCTTACGCTCTTGAACTCCAACTGTAGTGGGGAGAAAGCCTTATGCAGCTCTGAGTGCTAATGTCACCAGATGCTGATGGATGATATGTGGCGAACTGTGGATCAGAAGCCCTCAGATCGAACAAGTACTCGGCCTTGCCATGCCCTGCACCGATGTTCTTCTCCCCCAACGTCGCAGCGGCCTAGTCGACCGAGCTGCGTAAAGCTGTCAAGCTACTCCTCAGTTTGTAGTAGCAGAGAACATAGAGATCTAAATGGTCTTTTAAGCGAATGAAAATATGTAAAAAAAAGTTACTGAACTGTGCCTCAAATAAAAGAGGGAGAAAGTTTTAGGGGCATGTCCATTGCAACATATTCAGTGCTTGAGTGCGATTGCATTTCTCTGCACCGAATGGAGGTAATTATTACTTAGTAGAGAAATTTGATATTGTAACCTGCTCTGAAGTCTCGAAAAGAAATATGACCATATGACGGAGTGACTGATCAGTCCTACAACATAAGCAAGTGGCACTGTAAGCAGAAAGTGGAACTTTGGATCATCATCATCAACCACGGGACTAAGACAAGAAGCCTTATTATACAATCAGTCAATCACATAATCAAGCAACCAACGACTTCACAATCAAGTTTCACTTCCATGGGCTCGTCACAGGCTCCTATAAGCCATAACTAAAATCAATTCAATCACAGCAAGAGGCTTCAGCTAGAAGCTTCCCTCCGCACCAACCATCTATAATTCAACATGTCCGTCATTATCAGGGACTGGCAAGTCATAAGTAGCAATCCCCAACTATACTGAAGTCAAGCAGAGCAAGATGGGGAAAATAAAATTGGGAGAAGAGAAGTGGTACGGCTCACCACGGCAGCGCGATCGCGAGGGTGGTTGTAGCGGTAACTCTGCCCGTAGCCGCAGGCCCTCGTGCGGAGGTAGTAGACGCAGTTGGTCGTAGGGAAGCGGTGACGAGGGGCGGCGCACCGGGACGCAGGGTTGCAGGGGAGTGTTGACTAGGGACGGCGCGCCGGGATGGAGTATCGTAAGGGGAGTGGTGAGGGGCCGCCTTCCGGGACGGAGGATCGCAAGGGAGTGGTGAGGGGCGGCGCTCCGGGATGCAGGTAGGTCGAGGGGCAGCGGCCGGCGTGGGAGCCTATAGGATCGAGAGGAATAGGGAGGCTGGGAAAGGTAATGACCTAGATTAATCGTGAAAGCCAACTTGGGCCGGGCTAGACAAGAGGCTAGGTTAGTACGTTGGGCTCTTTACTTGGAGTTGTGGAGCACACATCTACAAACTCATATGCAACAATGCTTATTATCCGTATCTATTGTGAATTTTGCAACATACAGTCAAAACGTTGTAGAATATGTGTTGCTTTATAGGGGGTTTCCTTGTAGTGACTTAATTTACATCTAGCGGATTCCACTATTAAAAAACCATTGGGTAGAATAAATGATGTGCTTATTCTTGCAAATAGGAATTATGTACCCGTGGATTTTATTGTGCTTGATATAGAATGCAATCTGTCTTGTCCTATAATTCTTGGTAGGCCTTTCCTACGAACCATAGGTGCTATAATTGATATGAAAGAAGGTAATATAAGATTTCAATTTCCATTAAAGAAAGGGATGGAACACTTCCCTAGAAAGAGAACTAAGCCACCATATGAATCTATTATGAGGGCCACCTACGGAATTAATTTGAAGGATGATAATACTTGAAACTATGCATTATGCCTAGCTAGGGGCATAAAACAATAGCACTTGTTGGGAGGCAACCCAATATTTATTTTTATTGCAATTTTTATTTTACTGTGTCACACAATTGTAGCTACTGTTATGATTGTGTTTTTATCTTTTAATTAGTGTTTGTGCCAAGTAATGCCTTTGGGATGATTTGGATGATAGTATGATTGATGATGTTTGAAAACCGAAAGTTTTGAGTCCAGTGCTGGATTTTTGGTTCTGTAATCAAGCGCGATAAAATTCTGAATTTTTACACAGTATTTTTATATAAATTGTTTGCGTTGTCCTAATTTTTTAGATTTTTGGAGTTACAGAAGTATGGCTTTAAAATAGATCTTTACAGACTATTCTGTTTTAGACAGATTCTTGTTTTGATGCATAGTTTGCTTATTTTGATGAATCTATGGATTGTATCGGGGGGTATAAGCCATGGGGAAGTTGGAGTACAGTAGCATTATGACAATATTAAATATGAATCAATTTAAAACAGTACCTAAAGTTTAAGATTTGTTTGTTATACTAACGGATCTCACGAGGTTTCTGTTGAGTTTTGTGTGCTGAAGTTTTCAAGTTTTGGGTGAGACCACGATGGATGAAGGAATAAGGAGTGGAAAGAGCCTAAGCTTGGGGATGCCCAAGGCACCCCAAGTTAATATTCAAGGAAGACTCAAGCGTCTAAGCTTGGGGATGCCCCTGATGGCATCACCTCTTTCGTCTACAATCTATCAGTATATCACTTGGAGCTATATTTTTATTCATCACATGATATGTGTTTTACTTGGAGCATCTTGTGCCATAGTTTTCTTTTCTTTTTTAGCTTTTTAGTTTGCCACAATCATCTTTTCTGAGCACACCTTTTTGAGAGGGACACACATTATTCATGATTTGTTAGAATACTCTATGTGCTTCACTTATATCTTTTGAGCTAGGCAGTTGCTCTAGTGCTTCACTTATATCTTTTAGAGCACGGCGGTGGTTATATTTTAAAGAAATAGTTGCACTCTCATGCTTCACTTATATCTTTTTGAGATTTAATAAATAGCAATGGTAATATGCACGGGTTATGAATTTGGTCCTAATATGATAGGTATTCAGGAGGGATTGTCGTGGTTTTGTCACGGCAGATGCCCTAGTGAAAGGACTTAGTGATGAGGTCATCGCATGAAGGTGGAAGCTTGACGGGGTTGATCGGGAAGCGAAGGACATAGGATTACCCAGGTTTGACCCCTCACGATGGAGGTAAAAGCCTACTTCCTGCTTGTTTATTATTGCTTGGATCTCGATTTCAAGGATGCGGATTTGCTAACCTAGCCTTCGAGAGATTGCAACTTAGTCTTTCTGCCATAGGTGCCCCCCTTTATATAACAGGTCGAGCCTAGATTTACATGAGAGTCCGGGTCGTAACATTAACCCATATCCTAGTCTTACTCTAGTTATCTTGTTCTCCAAGGTAATTGTCCTGTCTGACCTTTTCTCCATGAGCCGGCCCATACGTTAAGCCGGCCTCCGCACCGGGTCTCCCTTGAGCCGGCCCATTATGGATCTTCAAAGCCCGGCAGTATGATGGCCCGCTGAGCTTCATGGCTCTATGACTGGGTCATCGTCCTGGCGGGTTTCCTTGCTGGGAAACATCCCCAACATTAGCCCCCAGTTTGACTTGGATTTATCCATGTTAAAATCCATCCTGTAGAACAAAAATAAAATACAAATTTCGAAGAGTTTTATCTCTGAGTCTTGTTCCCTGAGCCGGCATTTTCTCGCACCCTTCCAGCCTTCATTCTTTATCAAATATATTTCTCGGGTCAAATAATTTTTGCCGGGTCATTTTACATACTTCAACTTAGCACCTCCTCCCTCTCCCGTACATGACGTCACAATCCACTCCCGCAATATCCGGGCATGACATCATAGTGAATCTTTGAGTGGTTTTGTATTGTCTTGTCAGGCACGAAAATTGAGGAGTCCCTTTACCCAAAATTCACTGCACCGCCTGGGGATCCGCACCTGCCGTTTCGGGTTCCACCGCGCCAATAAATGGGCCGCCACCCCCATTGTTATCTTTTACCACTCCTACTCGTCTTCTTCCTCCTCTGCCTCTCGATGCCACCTGCACCCTTTCGAGTTCTGCACCGCCAAAGGAAGCTTCGTCGAAGCACTATTGCTGTCACCATCGCCGGAGTTCATCCATCATAGCACGGCCGCTCCCGTAGCAACCGAAGCCCGCAAGACTCAGCTAGCAGATCTGTGAGTTCCCTTTTACCATCGTGCTTGCCAGTTCATCAAAGTTCTTCGGCGTTCTTCATACTAGCCGTTTGTAGATCCGGGATATCTTAGGTTCTTCGTCGGTTAGGCCATAGAACAATCCCGCAATACTTTAATGGCCTTATAGATCTTTCTCATCTTCTCAAATAAACCTCATTACGGTCTTGTCCTCAGTCAGTGAAACAAACCTAGGTTTTTCTTTATTTTCAGTTGTTTGTTAGATCCAAAAAATTCCTCAATTGGTTTGAAAGTTGTTTGCAGACTCATACTGTCGGTGTACTAAGACATGGGTGCCCTCATACCAAGACTTGTGCACAGGCAGTTGTAGCCTCCCTTCCAGCAAGGGCTTGACAAAGGATAACTACGACTCGAGACTCAACACCAAGACCGTGAAGAAGACCTCAAGGCAAGTCATCGAGAAATACTATTCTAGTACTGAAGATCGACGCTGCCCTTGCCGACAAGCATCGCCCCGGCAAGGTGAAGACCAAGGCTATGGTTGCCGGCAAGCTCCCTTGCCAGCAAGCAAGGCCCGGCAAGCTCCGTGCCAGCAGGCTTGTTCTGTCCCATTACCGCTCCACCTCACCATCGACCAGATAGGCTCGTGGGCTAGGTGCCGAGCAGGCAGGCAGTCAACATAACCGGCCAAGGCGCGTGTCTGCACGCCACGCCAAGATTAACTTTAATGACACCCGTCCCTGGGACGTGTCGAGATTACAGGAGGGCGCCAGGACCGGTGGTACAGATCTTTTGCCCAAGGCCTCGCCTCCCCGACGTAGCACCTAATGGTGCATTAAATGCGTTTGTCTTACCCCATTGGAAGATAGACGTGATGATGGTGCAAGTCACTATTCATACTCTGTAATGACCGTATTAGCCATTGTGGTAACCCTTGGCCTATAAAAGGAGGCCCACGGCTACAGGTAGAATAGTCGACACCCGGCTCAATTACACGCCGTAGCTGCATTTTCCCGTGCACCTTGCCGGAAAACTGCGCTCCCAGTAATCAGAGTTCATACACGATCAAACACAGAGCAGGAGTAGGGTTTTACGCTCAAAGCAGCCCGAACCTAGATAAATCCCCGCGTGTTCTTGCATTTACTGAAAATCTGCTCTTTGTCCCATGCATGTCCCCTGAACCGAATCGCAAAGGGACCCGTTCGATCCCATAGATAGTCGTTTCCCACGACATCTTTGGTGCGCCAGGTAGGGGCATTGTGTGTCACAAATCAGCTTTTTGGTAGTGTGAGTACCAACTTCATCATCTTCGATGATGGCGCCGAAGAAGAAGGGTGGAGCCACGACGGCTCCTACTGCGTCCAAGCCACCTTCCAAGGCGACCGCAGCGGCGCAGCCGGCGCAGGCGCTACGGTTGGGACAGGCGGGGCAGGAGGTGCAAGTGGTGCAGGTGCCTAGCACCCCCGCCACGCTGCTGAGCCTAGCCACAGGACCGGCGACGTCGCACCCGGTCAACTTCCAAGACATTCTGGTGAGCACAGTCATCATAGTAATATAGTTCATGCTGCTGCGACCCAGAACCCAGCTGCCGCAACATCCTAGAATGTAGCGGCGACATCCAACAACGGCGCGGGGAGGCGTACGCCGCGGCCATCGCAAGATGGGCACGACACGCTTCCCCATGTTGCTGGCGGTCCCAGACGACCGCAAGGCGAGATCCCTGTACAGCAAGTTCCAATTGGTCATGGACGCGGCCGAGCCTCCTGAGGCCACGCCCGCGAAGAAGAAGCAGTTGTTCTCTCAGGACCGCGCCGAGACGAAGAGGGTGTCTGTGGATGGCAGCAGCTCCGGCCCTACCTTGACCATCGGCACAGGCCTCCCTCCTGCATAGGAAAGCACGCTCGTCACCTTCCTTCGGGCAAACTCGCATGTTTTCGCCTGGAAAGCATCTGACTTGTCCGGTGTGCCGAGGGAGGTGATCGAGCACGACTTAGCAGTGTGCCCCAATGCGTGCCCCGTCAAGCAGAAAGCACGGCGCCAGGCGCCAGAGAAGCAAGATTTCATCGTCAAGGAAGTTCAGAAGCTCCAAGAAGCTGGAGTCGTCTGAGAGGTGCGCCGTCCCGAATGGCTCGCCAACCTAGTTGTCGTCCCCAAGAAGGGCGGCAAGGAGCGCATGTGCGTCGACTTCACCAGCCTCAACAAGATCTGCCCTCAGGACCCCTTCCAGCTGCCGCGAATCGGCCAGGGCGTTGGCCCTGCCGTCGGCGGCATGTGCATGCCCTTCAGGTTGAGGAACGCCGGCGCCTCTTTCCAGAGGCTGGCGCCCTTCGTGCCAGGGCCTCGCGGGCCTCCTGCTCCTCGCGAGCCCCCTGGCCCCGGAGGAGCGGATTCCCTTGGCACGCCTCGCCAAGCGGTCTGACGTCACCCCAGTGCGGTCCTGCCAGGTGCGCCCGACGCGTCACCTTGCGCGGCCCACACTCCTTCTTGCCGCGCCTCCCGCGCCTCGCTCCCGGAACCCTTCCGCCAAGGTGATCTTGTTTAAATGTGGCTGAGGGCACCCCACGGGCTGCATCAACCTCGAGCTGATCTGTGCCGGACATGGCAGCCTAGCCCCTATTCTTTTGGTTGTGTAATGGATTTTGCTGATTTCATCCTGATGAGTTGTGTTACCTGCTTAATTGTTTGTTTAGTTCGATGCCGACCGGAGAGCGCCACTCGCTCACGACCCCTCCCCTGGCTGATTCCGTGAGCGGGGCCTAGGCACGGTGCCTGTGCTCGGGTCCGCCCCTGTAACGCCGCCAAATCCAAGCAACCGAGCTCTGGCTCGCGGGCCTACTCCCGTGCATATCACCTCACCAAGGTCCTTGGTGCCATATCTCCTCACGCAACAACCATGGGGCGCTGGCGCTCCTCGATGATGCGTGCCTCCTCCACCCAGAGGTCTGCTTCCAGCTAGTCAAGGGCAGCCCTGGCGCCTTGCAGGGCCCCGCGCTTAAGCACGGCGCTGCTGCTCCCAAGCTGCAGGGCCCAGCAGGTGTATGCGCCAGCGCCGCCCTCTCACGAGGGTTCGGCGCTGCCGGTGAGGAGCGGATAGCTCGCGGGGACCCCCTCTTCGTTCCGATGTGGCGACGCATCCCGCGGGCTCGGCGACCCCCCAGAAGGGGCCCCACGCGCGGGCGAGTCCGGTCGGCCCCCCGCGATGCCGCTGTCACCGGTGGTGTGGGGTGAGAAAGTCGGCGTCTCCACCTCCGTCGCCGCAATGTCCGCCCTGGCAGCGGGCGCCCCAAGAGCTGTGCAGCCGCCCCCTGACGACGCCTCCTGAGGGTCGCCTGCTTGGGTCCCCCGAGCCACATCCTCCTGCGGCTCAGAAGGGGCTGCCTGCCCCTCAGCCCTCACGAGGCCAGCCTCGGCGGTGAGGCTGCTGGTGCTATCTTCACGCCCCCCGGCCCTAGCAACCGGCGATGTAGCCCCCACTAGGCCGGGGGACCTCTCCTCCAACTTCCTCTTCTTGCTCGAGGAGGTCCTGAAAAGGGGAAGAGAAACAAGGGCTCAGGGGCGCGGAACGCGCCGGGCGCAGGAGAAAGGAAGCCAAGCGCTTACTGGTCCCTGGCAAACCACCTCCTCTTCTTCAGCGGCCACGGGGGAACGTTGTCGCCGCCGCCTTCACGGGGCCCCCTCTCACGATCAGCCCCCCTCTCGGGAGGGCCACGGGATCCGCCCTCGCCACCGCCTCCGGAGCCCCGCAGCTTCGCAGCTGCCACACGGGGGCTTCCCGCGCCCTCCGCCCGGACGGGCGCGGCGGGTGAGGCCCTAGGCGGGGTGAGGTCGTCGTCGTCTTCAAGCCCGCGGACGAGTCGGCGGCGGGCCGGCCGAACCGGGCTGCCTCCGCCCTCCGTAGCGCCCGCCGAGGCCACGGTGTCGCCATGCTCGCCTGAACTAGGAACCACCAGAAAGGGGTTGTCCCGGGGCCCTTCGAGGCCGTTTGGAAGTGGTCCGCACTGGTTGAAGCACAGCATTGAGCCGGCCAGCGCCTCCTTGTTCTTGTAGCGATACAAGGGAAGCCCATCCATGGGTGGCTCGCTCGTCTCTTCGCCGGTCAGGGTTTGGAGCACCTCGTTCAGCACCTCCGGCAGCAAGCTGTCCGTGCTCAGTCGCATCGGGTCCTCCGGGCCGGTGAAGGCCCACATCGGGCGGGAGTGCTGCTGGAGGGGAGCAATGCGGTGCGGGAGGAACTCCCTCACGACCATGACCACTGTTACTTTCGCGGGCCTCAGCTCGGCCAACCTCCTCCATACCCGCGCCAGCCTCGGGTCGGCGAGCTTTTCGTGCCCCCACCCGGAGCTTCTCGCCGCCGAAGATGATGGCAGCTGCAGCAGGGGGCTGAATTGGGCCACATCCACGTACACCCATTGCCGCCTGAAGCCCTCGACCTTCTTGGTAAGCCTGATGTCAATGCCGTCACCCGCCGTCTCGTCTGCGATGCGGAACTAGACGCATCCAGAACATTGGTTCGCCACGGTTAGCCGCAGGCTGAAGAAGTGGCGGAAGAGCGCCACTGAGGGCGTCACGCCCAGGAAGGCCTCGTATAAGAAGGCAAAGGCAGAAAGAAGAAGGACGAAGTTCGGCTCGAGATGCAGCGTGTGGATCTGATAGTGGGAAAGGGCGGCGTTAAAGAAATCGGAGAATGGGGGTAGCAGGCCCGCGAAGAGCGCTGGAAGGAAGAGGGCGGCAGAGGTGGCGTCGAGGTCGGCAGTCGGGCACGAAGCCGCCCAGATGTGAGTGCCCCCCCACTCGTTGGAAGCAGCTGCGGTCATTGGAAGCACCT
Organism: Elymus sibiricus; assembly: GCA_039707655.1. Classification (NCBI taxonomy): domain Eukaryota; kingdom Viridiplantae; phylum Streptophyta; class Magnoliopsida; order Poales; family Poaceae; genus Elymus; species Elymus sibiricus. Next base: position 165,554,183 of record CM077664.1, read on the forward strand.
TGCTGAGCCCCTCGGCGTTGACGATTGTGGGCCTACTCAGAGCAGGCTCTGGTACCACCCCCGTAGCCTCCTTTTCTGCCGCCTCTTCCTCCCTGCCGGGGGGCGACATGGTGGCACAGCAAGGGTTTAGGGCGGCGGAGTTTTGAGAGAGGTAGAAGGAGCCGTGCGTGGGAAGGAAGGCGCATGGTGGTGGAATGTACGAAGGAAGGCAATGATGGCCTCGCGTCGCCCGCGGCAGGTTTTATGTCAGCGCGGGCGGTTACCGAGGCATCGTGGGAGAAGTGGAGGCGTCCCCCATCTCATCGTGCGCCACACGTCGCATCTGGCCCCAGGCGGTTAGGGCACGCGCCGTTTCGCCCCCCATTAGGCGGAAACGTGCGCGCCGCGGGCCCGGGGGCTACTGTCGGGCCCATGGAACCCAGGGTATCCAGGCCCGTCTGCCTTTGGCCCAGGGCGCAATGCCTGGTGTGGGCCCAGCGGGCCGTCATCACCAATCACCTCACCAGGACTCCTCTTGAGGCCTTGGCCTCCCGAGGCCCCCTTCTCAGGGAGCGGGTGAGCAAGGCTCTGCACCTCCAGCAGCGGCCTCGCGAGGTCCTCTCGCGAGGCGACCTCCTGAGGCGGCCTCCCGAGGCCCCCTCTCGAGGGCGCACGAGACGAAGGCCGTTCGGCATAGCCGCGTGGTCTGGGGCCCATCACGTGGGTGACGCGCATGGCAACGAGTGGCGACAGAGGCCGCGCCAGCAGGCGCGGATGAAGATGGTTTCCTCTTTTGTGTTAAGGGAGTAGGGCCAGCTGTCTACTCCCCAAAGCAACCCCAAAGGTTGCCCGATCGGTGAAGGAAGACCAAGATGGCGGGCACGCAGGGTGGAGGTCATCACCGAGCCCACCGGCGCGTCATGTATCACGCTTTGGCAGGCGAAGACCGCCTTTAGTCAGGATAGCCTGAGCGCCTGTCCCCTCTCTAAACCCGCCAAGTGTGGTAGCCCTTCCCGCCTAAGTTTCAAGGGGGAAGAGGACCGATGCGGGTATAAGGGGGGCAGTACTGTCTTTGTAGAAGAGGATCAGCTCTTGTTCTCATCATCCCCAACCTTGTACTCTCTCTGACCAGAGCAATACCAACCAAGTAGGAGTAGGGTCTTACACCGTAAGGTGGCCCGAACCTGGGTAAACCGCTGAGTCCACGGTCCGTCCCTCGCTAGCGCGCTCTCGCCGTAGCTTCGCCGTCGCCTAGCCATGGTAGGAGACGAAGTGGTAGAACGAGCTCACCCCAGTGTTCGAACCTTTGGGTCCTCGAAGCCCGACTTCCGACAGCGACAAGCTCCCAGGTCAGCTCAGCGATTTGCAGGTGATCCCCCAAAGGGATGGATAGAACCTCCACAAGTACATACAATGGTTCAGCCGTGTGCATCACAACATCCCCGACATCCATCCAGCAGCTGTTGTTGCCGCGTTCCACATGAATGTGCGCAACCGCAGAATGCGGTCTGAGATGAATGTCGAACAGGTCAAGACCATCAACGATCTATACGCCTTGGCGGATAGGTGTGCATGTGCTGAGGAAGGGAGGCGACTCCCAGGGGAAGATGCTGGTGCAGACGTCGACTCCGAGGACGACGACGCATCAACCCCGCAGAAGAAGAACAGGAAGCGCAACAGAAAGCGCAAGAACAATACTGTACTGGCCGTCGAGAGCTCCGGCGACACCAACGCCACCAATAAGCCGAAGGCAATCATCCCCGGCAAGGAGGTTTGATGCGGAGCATCCTACGGACATCACCATGTCAAGAGCCCATTTGGCAAGTGACACGTGCGACATCTACTCCACATACACAAAGGTGAATCATCTCCTTTACGCGGGTTCACTTGACCCCTTCGAGGATGGTATACTACTTGACACTCCACTCGTGTGCATACATAGGTATTGTCGGAGCACCACGGACGAGGAGGAGGAGTGCCAGCGCACGTGTACAATTACACCGTCCGCGAGGGAAGCTTGGAAGAGAAGGAAGAAGAAGCATGGACAAGCTTCTGGAAAGCCCGGAACTTCCGGCCTCCATCCCGGAACCTCCGGCCCCTGGAACTTTCGGACAGCCCGGAACTTCCGGCCCCTGGCGTTCAGAACAGCCCCAGGCGTCCAGAACAGCCCCAGGCGTGCCAACTCTCTGTTCAGCCCGGAACTTGCCCGGAACCTCGCCCGGAACCTCTGGCCCCCGGAACCTCCGGCCTGCCCGGAACTTCCGGCCCCCGGCATCCAGCCAGCCCCGAGCGCGACAACTCTCTGGTTAGCCCAAAACCCGGCCGGAACCTGCCCGGAACTTATGGCCATCGGAACCTACGGCCCTGCCTGTGTGCATTGACTTGGGCCGAGGCCCGTGTACCCCTTCGCCCCTTAGACTATATATACTCTTCTTCCACCTACGTTTTAGGGTTAGCATTATGATAGCTCATTAGTTCAGCTTTGCTCCTTACCTCCTCTTGAGAGAGAGAGAGACCACTCCCCATGGAGTTCAAGACCTCCATCTGAGAAGATCCCCCAAGTGGATTCAAGACCTCGACTCCTCTCCGGATCGAGATGAACTAGCTACCGTTTGTATTGTCCTTTGTTGACTTTGGACCGTGAATCTCTCCGTGTGTATGTGGATTTAGCACATGTGTGATTGTGTCTTGTCTATTTGAGTGTTTCCTCTCGTTTTCAACTCTCGTGTTCTTCGTGTTCTTCGCGGGATCCGCTCCAATCGTGAAAGATCGACACCGTTAGGGTTCCACCCAACATCATCTTGGTATCATGAGCCACGTTGATCACGAATTTGGAGTCCTACCCCCCACTTTCTAGCCTAATTTTGTTTGTTCTTGCCCAATTTCGAAAATCCCTACCAAAAATAGCCTCCCAATTTTTTTTGTGATTTGTTGGTTTGATGATATTTTGTTGATTTTGATCCATGGATTTGCTTGGTTTCGAGTGGATCTAGCTTTCCCCCATCTTTTCCCCACCTTCCATCCACAAAATCGTCCGGACTTTGCCCCCAAATTTTATTTTCCCCACTTGTTCTTCGAGTTCTTCCGCGGATCTGATAGCCCGGACATCCGGCCCGACAGCCCGGACATCCGGCCCCTGTGCACCAGCACGCCAATAGCTCACAATTTTGTCGATTTTCGCCGTTTTCCCACCGTTTCTTCCTCAACCTCTTGAGCCACTCCACCACCGACTTCCGCATACCACCATCTTCATGCCACTTGAGATTTTGAGTAGCGGATTTTTCCGTTTCCTAACGTGTTTCGGCTACTTAGGAACGGTTCGTCCACGACATCACCGCCGCTCATCATCGCCCCGGACTTCAACATCGACAACGACCATCTTCACCATCGTGACACCCTAACCGTAAGCAAGGATGGTAACATCGACGACATCTTGTTCATACCCTTGCCATTGCATTGTGAACCCCCGAGACCATCTTTTGCGTAGCTTTCCTACGAGACTAGCCATTTGAGTATTGCCGGCAACGCTACTTGTGCACTTTAGTGATACCGAGCCGCATAGCTATCATAGCGTGCACACATACATACCTCATCTTGGTATCATCATATCATCTCTTGTGTCACAAGATTGTTCCCGCATATACATAATTGCTCCCTTGGTTTGTGCATTTCGCATAAGTGGCCATATATATATAAAAAGCTTTTAAGCAAAGAGAAAAACAAAGAGCTTGTAAGCAAGAGCCATAGCATCGCCACATTGCATATCAAATTACCATCATTGGTCATCTTGGATCATCGTGTGAGAAACACCGGGAAGCATACATACATAGCATACTTGGGATAGAAAGTCGATACATTTTGTTTTTCCTAGGGTGTGCACAAGTGTTGTATCCGCCTATTGAGCAATCATGCTAGCGTCTCTCTTGCGTTGTGCAACACGAGCGTTTTCCATGGATTCCCCATTTTGTGCTCATTCCTTGGTTGCACGACCCCATTTATCTATCCGTGTGTGCGTTTCCGTGTGCCATTCATTGCTATTGGTCTACTTGTTTCATTTGCGAATTTGTGAATCTCTTTCAACATTATTGACTCTTACTAACAATTGCATCAAATTTTTGTGCCACTATCCTTACCAAGCTACTCCATAAGCTTTACTTGTGTAGGTGTGAGAATAGACAAGATCCGGTACCAATTGTGCTACTTCCGTATTACATTATTGAGTGATCATTGATCCATCTTCAACATTGGATAAGGTATATTTGGTCTAGTTCTTTTCTTTCTTCCACTCACATTTTTGCTTGAGCATGATGGATAGGCAAAGCACATCTACTTCGGTCTACACCAACAACGACGAGTTCGATGCCACGAAAAACTTCATCGATGCCAAGATGCAAGCTCACAAGGAGGAGCTCATAGCCCTCATCAAGATCGCCAAGAGGTCTCCCTCATCTTCGAGAGGACGCTCAAGTGCACATGCTTCCGAGCCACCATTTCCGGCAATGTCACATCGGCATCGACACCATCACCGACGAGAACGTGAAGGTCAAGAGCTCAACACCAACCACTGCTCCACGACTTCACCATCTACCTTGGCATCTTCGCCAAGCGACTTCAAGGCATCTTCGCCTTTTGACATACGGCATCTTCGCCAACAAGCACCTCAAGATTACGCTCAAGAGAAGCTCCCCAAGCTCAAGTCCGCGACTTCCACGAGCTACTACGACCTCGACACCAACCACGAGCTTCCTTTCTATGGGAATCAAGACCCCGAGGAGTATCTCGAGTGGGAGCGCAAGATGGACGACTACCTCAAGCTACATCAAGTCCCCTCCGAAGATCAAGTGAAGTGCGCCACAAGTAACTTCCACAACTACGCGTCGACATGGTGGCTTCACAAACCTTTGACAAGCTTCGACGTGAGTTGTCCCAAGACGAACAAAGCGATGCGGCGAGAATTTTTGCCTTCCACCTACACGGAACATCTTCGACGCCAATTGGAGAACACCATCCAAGGATCCAAGTCCATCGACGAGTACTTCAAGGAGATGACGAAAGCCTTGCAATGAGCCGGTGTGGACGACCCCCTTTCGATGAAGTTCCACTTCATGATGGGATTGAACAACGACATCTCCAAGACTATCTTCCTCGACAACTACAAGTCCCTCGACGACAACTACTTTGGTGCTCTCAAGGCGGAAAAAGAACTCAAGAAGGCCAAGGCTTCTCCACCCCAAGCACACTTCGCGACGACCAAGCTCCAAGATGATGCTCCCAAGTTCAACATCACCGCCATCCCTCTTTGTGGCATTGACGATGCCGAGTCTACCATGACTCTTTTTGAAGACGGCACGGCGACGACTACTACTACGGAGCAACTCAAGGATCAAGATTTGGAGGCGAGCGACAAGGTGGCGAGCGAGGATGATGCTTCCATCTTTCTAGGCGACAGTGATGATGTGCCATCTTCGGCCTTCATCCACGGCGACTGCGATGATGACTTGAGTGACTTATGCCACCATATTGAGAATGAGAGTGACTTCACCACTAGCCCCATATATGATGAGATGACCCAATTCCCATGTGAGGAGAGCCACCACCACCACTTGAGTGATTTGAGTGACTCCACCATATGTGACATTGAGTGCACCTATTTTGAGGGAGTGAGTGAGCCACCACATAGAGAGAGTGAGGTAGTTGATAGGGCATGTAACGCCATTTCGATTTCTAATGACTTAACCTCTACCTCTATTGTGTCTTCTCCTTTGGTGCTAGGTCCTATATATGATGACACGCCGATCCTTGACGACTTCGTCCTTCCTTTGGACAAGACAATGGCCATGGTGGACTATGATACACCCCCACATGGTTCCATCACGATGATGATGACCATGAGTTGGTCCTTGCCACCTCACCTACACCACATGAGTGGAATGAGAAAGGTAACATAGGTGAAGGTGACGCTCTTGTCCCACTAGTGGACATTCTTGACATTGATTGCTGGCATGATGTCGATCCTCCTATTAACATGCTTGATGCTAGTGTGATTTCACCATGCGATGATTTACCCATTTATGATGAGTATGTTGATTGCCATGTGGAGTCTATTAGTTGTGCTGCCATGTTGGATAGGATATCTTGTGATAATTCTCTCGGTCACATCATGTTTGCAACCCCTCTTGACTTGTCATATGCTATGAATGAGATCTCCCATATGTCATATTTGCAATCTCATCTTAGTAACTATGCATATGCCATTAAAATAAACCAAATTTGCACATATGGGAAAGATGACAAGCCCATGGTTATTGGCATTTGTTTTTCTTGTGATGATATTGATATGCTTCCTTTGCATCATTTCTCTCATATGCCATGCCATGACCACCTAGCTTTGAACATGCATTGTTTGCCATGTTGTCAATTTTCTCCATATTATGCGTCCGCTATTGCTCATGAGGCGACCCCCATAGTTTCCTCATACATGTTAGGAGATTTTGATCGATCCCATCCATTGCATGATCCCAATGATTGTGTGCACCATATGCATCCCATGAATAAAACTGCTATTGATGTGCCATATACTTGCATGCTCAATTTGTGTCCCCATCGTGTAATACATAACAACTATTCTTTCATGATGGATGACATGTTCTTATATCGTGCTTCAAATTTCTTTGAGCGATGCTTGTTTTCTGCTAACTCTAACGTGCACATACACATCATGATGGATGATGTGTACATTTATCACGCACACACTTTCTTTCGTTTGCCTATTTGTTGTGTAGGTACCCTTGCTTACTTATCAACCTCGCAAGCGCATGAGTTGACGAAACGAGCTTTAGAGAGCAATGAAGATGTGCGCTACCATGGAGTGCTTACCCTCCACCCGCCTTCTACGCGACGAGCCTTCGCACATTTCTTCTACATGGCCCACACATGGTTATGGGTTATTGTCCATTATATATCCTTTGCCCATATTACCATGTTCACTTTGCATGATATGCTCATTTCCATTTGGATGACATGCTTTGGTGATCCATGCTTTGCATTACACATGATCCATGATTCTAGCACTTGTATGTGTATTTGCATGCTTGGTGGAGATATCCCTTGTTATTGCCATGTTTTCTATGTATCCCATGCCTATGATGATACTTTGATCATGTTTCGCTTTCGTGCTCGTGATATGTCATGTGCATTGCCCAGGCCTACTATTTTCTCACATGACATGATCGCCATGATTTCCTCTAGTGCATTGCATCTTCGCTCCACTAGTTTGCACGGCATGATTACTACGATTGCTTGCCTTGTTGCATCACCGATGATACATACTTGCTCGTTTCATGCGGTTGATGACAACCATTGCCTTGCTTTGCACATGATTGATATTGCTTCTTGTCATATGTCTCCATATGTTGCTTCTCTCATGCTAGATGATTTGCCATGTATTGAGTGCAACTATGATTTTAGTCTTGCTAATGAGATCGCACCCATAGCTTTCTCCCATATGTTTGGAGCTTTTGCCATCTTTCATGTGAAGCATGCTTGCCTTCCTTCTTTGCACCATATGCCTAGTGCCATGAATATATCCATTGTTGCATCATCTTATTCAAGCACTTTTGCTTCTAATGGTTATGTGCAAGAGAAGAGAACCATCATGATGGATGATGCGTTTATCTACCATGCACATACGTTCTTTGCTTTGTTTTGTGCATGTGTAGGATCGTTCGACCCCGTGTCAACTTCCACTTCACGTGAGTTGACCATTCGAGCTCTTGAGAGCGAGCCACTTTCGACCGGCGTGATTCTACAATGCATTTTCTACCACTTCGGCATTGTGAAGGACACACAAGAGCACACTTTCGAGGTGATATCCTTCTCTTTTGAGAACCCCAAAACCATGAGCATGAATATTGTGGATCATACTTCATGTGTTGCTTGCACCATGACACATTGCACACATGCTAGAGATCTTCAAGTTTTGACTTGTCATTGCCACATTGCCATGCCTCATGATATATATGCCTTGTGTGTTGCATCGAACATGATTATCCCATGCTATTTCCATGTGTTTGGTTGCAACAATGTCATTTCTTCACATATGCCATGTCCCATTGATTGCTACATGCTTGACTTGATTGCCTCACACATGATGAACATTTGCTCTTTCTATTGTGTTGAGTGCCACACTATCTTCACTACACCATATGCACATTATGCTTGGTTTGTCTTGCACTTGAACCATGTGTTTAGACACTTCATTTTATTTGGTGTTGTGAATGATTCTTATGCCTACCATAGACCATTTGTTGAACGCTTGATGCATGCTTGCTATGACATTGAGGTAGATGCTTGTTCATTTGTCACACACATTAGCATCTTCACCTCACCTTTGCATGATTGTTTCCATGATGACTTTACTTGTGCTCAATTAATATGCTTACATGCCATGTCTCACTTCTTTGTCAAACCATATGCTATGCTTGATGACTACACTTGTTGGGTGAATCACCACTTGCATGTTAGGTTTTGCACTAACGCTAACCACATTTGTTTTTCCAAGTGTTTGTTGTCCTTGCTCCTTTTGAAGGAATCACAAGACGGTGCGACATTGGAGAGTGACCATTTCGAGCTTCAAGATGAAGAGTACTTGGTGATCGTCCACTTCTACACGGCGAAGCCATCTTTTTCCCATGGTGATTTGGTTTTCGATCCGAGGTCGGATCTTTCCCAAGGGGGGGAGATGATGCGGAGCATCCTACGGACATCACCATGTCAAGAGCCCGTTTGGCAAGTGACACCTGCGACATCTACTCCACATACACAAAGGTGAATCATCTCCTTTACGCGTGTTCACTTGACCCCTTCGAGGATGGTGTACTACTTGACACTCCACTCGTGTGCATACATAGGTATTGTCGGAGCACCATGGACGAGGAGGAGGAGTGCCAGCGCACGTGTACAACTACACCGTCCGCGAGGGAAGCTTGGAAGAGAAGGAAGAAGAAGCATGGACAAGCTTCTGGAAAGCCCGGAACTTCCGGCCTCCATCCCGGAACCTCCGGCCCCGGGAACTTCCGGACTGCCCGGAACTTCCGGCCCCTGGCGTCCAGAACAGCCCCAGGCGTGCCAACTCTCTGTTCAGCCCGGAACTTGCCCGGAACCTCCGGCCTGCCCGGAACTTCCGGCCCCCGGCATCCAGCCAGCCCCGAGCGCGACAACTCTCTGGTTATCCCGAAACCCGGCCGGAACCTGCCCGGAACTTCCGGCCACCGGAACCTCCGGCCGTACCCGGAACTTCCGGCCCTGCCTGCGTGCATTGACTTGGGCCGAGGCCCGTGTACCCCTTCGCCCCTTAGACTATATATACTCTTCTTCCACCTATGTTTTAGGGTTAGCATTATGATAGCTCATTAGTTGAGCTTTGCTCCTTACCTCCTCTTGAGAGAGAGAGAGAGAGACCACTCCCCATGGAGTTCAAGACCTCCATGTGAGAAGATCCCCCAAGTGAATTCAAGAACTCGACTCCTTTCCGGATCGGGATGAACTAGATACCGTTTGTATCGTCCTTTGTTGACTTTGGACCGTGAATCTCTCCGTGTGTATGTGGATTTAGCACATGTGTGATTGTGTCTTGTCTATTTGAGTGTTTCCTCTCATTTCCCCTCTCGTGTTCTTCGTGTTCTTCGCGGGATCCGCTCCAATCGTGAAAGATTGACACCGTTAGGGTTCCACCCTACATCAAGGTTGCTGGGTGCGATGCTTGCCGGGAAGCTGCGGCAGGCGAGAAGGCCAGCAAGACTGGTGGGCCGTACTGCAAGATCCACCGTAGCAAGGGCCACGACCTCCAGGATTGCCAGCAAGTAGAGCAACTTGCTGAAAAACAGAAGCAAGAGTACGAGAAGCATGACAAGGAGAAAGCAAGACCATGGTGGCCGCGGAGGCCGCCGCGGCAAGGCCAAGCAGCCAAAAGAGAAGGCTGCCCAGGGCCAGCAAGAAGAGGATGATAGTGATGAGGACGGAGGCAGGTCCGGCAAGGAGTTCCAAAATGCAGTGGATGCCATGTGTGTTGACGGAGGCGCATCTTTGCACTCCTCACACCGGCAACTAAAGCAGTGGATCCGCGAAGTCAACGCAGCGGAACCGGTGATGGAGGCACAGAAGCCACTCAAGTGATCGCACTCGCTCATCATCTTTCACGCCGAGGACCACCCTGATCGCACCACTGCGGTCGGGTGTTTGCCATTGGTCTCACCAACAATTCGCAACCTCAAGGTAACAAAGATGCTGGTTGACGGTGGGGCTGGCTTGAACTTGATCTCTCTAGATGTGATCATTAGGCTGCAGATCCCCGACAAGGATCTCGAGGAAACGGGCAGTTTCCAAGGGATCAGTCCGGTGAGGAACAAGCCGAAGGGCCAAGTCACATTGCCGGTCACGTTCGACAGCGAGCTCAACCATCGGACGGAGAAGATTACCTTTGACGTCGTCAAGATGCCGCTGCCATACAATGGAATTCTGGGCCGCCCAGCCCTGGCAAAGTTCATGGATGCGTCGCACTATGCGTATAACGTCATCAAGATGCCAGGGCCGATGGGTGTCCTCACCATCAAGTCAAGCTACAAGGACGCAATCATTTGTGTCGACAAGCTCTACCGGGAGGCGGCGGCAGCAGCTGCCATCGAGGCGCTTGCCCCTGCCATCAAAACCCCCAGGGAAGAAAAGAAGAAGAAGACCGGCAAGACCTCTGGGAAAGACTCCGGGAAGCGTACTTCAGAGTGCAACATGCCTGTTGAGAATGTACCAGAGAGCTCTACCGGCAAGAGCAAGAGAGCCAAGGCTTTTGCATCCACGACCAAATAAGTTTCTGTGCAGGGGGATGGGACTAGTGACACTTTTTCTAAAAGTGCCACTCTCGGCAACAAATAGGGAGTCGAGCTTGTTGCCTTCCTACGGGTGAATGCCAGCGTGCTTGCCCGGCAAGCACCTGACATCCCTAAAGTTTTTAGGAGGGTAACTGAGCATCACCTAGCTCTTTGCTCTCATGCGAGGCCCCTCAAGAGAAGGTCAGGAAGCAAGCATTGGTGCAGAAGCAATACTCCCCACGGAACTCAAATACGGGTCACCTCGAGTCTTGGCCTCCAATGAGGAGGACCAAGATGAGCTGCGGCATGACGATGCCATGCTCCTTGAGGAGGATCGTTTCTAGGTTGCTGCCCGTGCTGCACGGTGCCAGCAAGCTTTGCGCCGCTACCTTAGCCACAAAGTGAAGGCCAGGGACCTTGAGAAAGGCAACCTTGTTCCTCGTCGAATTCGATCCACGAAGGATAAAAAACAAGTTGATGCCGAGGTGGGAAGGCCCTGACTGGGTAATATGAGTCACTAGGCCCAGCACAGTCCACCTAGAGACCGAAGATGGCATTCCGGTGCTAAACTCATGAAATATTGAGCATCTTCGTAAGTTTTACCCATAAGCCGCGGTTGTCGGGCTGCCCGGCAACCTCTTTTGTACAAGTTTGCCATCAAGGCATGTAAACCTTTGTACAAAGCCAGGCGCAGATCCCGTGCATAGTAAATAAAAACAAAATGTTTCACAACTTTTTGTCAAAGTACATATATATTTATGTGTTGCAGTCAGTCTTGTGTTACATTTTTTGCCTTTCATAAGGTGATTAACGAATCGTCAAGGTTCCAGCCTCCTCCTTTCTTTTCTTTCTTTTTCCTAAAGGAAAAAAGAGTTCCTCACGTACAAGTTTCCCGGGGGGAGTGACGGTATGGATAGCAAAGGACGCGTTCAAGATGTCACCCTCGTTCAAGATGTCACCCTACGGCAAGAAGTACAGCAAGGAATAAGCTAAGTTGCAAAACTTTAAAATAAATTCTTTTGCTGTAGTTGCGATTCTCATTGAACGGTTTTGGCCTTTGTATGAGGAACTTGCATGCTAAGGAACCTTGCCGTGATCAACTGCGCTCTTGCTTTGCTTCGAGTCCGCTCGGCAACCTAAGTAGCTGCGTTGTGATCATCAAGCGTGACCTTGCCGGCAGCGGCATTCCCGGCAAGCTGCCGAGGACCTGTTCCTCGAGCGCTCGCGGCAAGGATGTGTGCACCGGCAAGTTTCTGGCAAGCGTAGGGTACATAAATCATGCAAAGACAGAATGGAATAAGGAGAACAACACGCATACGTCCATTCAAAATATGAACTACAGCAACTGATAAATGTTTAGATGCAAAAGTTATCTTCCATGCCCCCACGGGGCTACAGTGGTTTTGATACAGAAACTAAGGAGAGGAGCCTAGGCAGAGCGCAGCTCATCTTTGAGATTAGACTAGGGCAATACTATCCACCTAGTCAGAGTCGTCGCCTTCGCTCTTGATATGCGAGGAGCTTTCATCGCTCTCACTCTCGCTCTCGCTGGTGGAGTCGGTGCCGCTGCTGCTCTCACTGTCCGCACAGCATTCGATGCGGCCGTCGGAGACCCCGAAGAACTTCACGAAAAGTGTGGCTGCTCCGTCGTACCTAAACTCGAGAAGCTGCCCCTGCCTTAGACCACGCGAGCAGGTGAACGACTTCCACCTCCGCGTCAGGAACAGAGAGTCGGCGGTGGAGAACTCGGCCACCACCCAGGAGGGGCCATTGCAGCAGCCATCCGCCTGTAGCCATAGGCCCGAGGGCCTGCTGTTCTCCATCACCCTCGCAAAAGGGTCCGGGAGCCGGAGCCAATTGCGGAGCCGGCGATGTAGCCCCATGACAAACTCGTACGCTGCCACCGCTGTGTGGGACTCGTGCGCCGCCACCGCCGTGTGGGCTTCCGCCTGAGGGGGAAGAGCTGTCGCCCCGCCACGTCCGCCACGCCCGCCTCGTCCACGAGTACCGCGCCTCCTACGGCCGCGGGGGGCGGCCCTGCTGTGGGCGCTAGGCTGGCGTTCACGACAACCACCGAGAAACGCATCCGGCCCTGAGATGGGACCCTTGAGGCGGAAGCAGATGCGTGGACCCGACCTCCACCCCTCGCCATCGCAGCGGTAGACCTCGAGGAAAGCAAGGATGAAGGAAAGGTTGGAGGAGGAGAATGGCAAAGGCAGAAGATGGGTGGGGAAGATTGCCACTCCCCCGCCCTCTTTTATAGCGCTCTAGAGGGATTACTCTGCCTGCCGCCTCGCCTCCCTTAATGGCAAAAATGGAGGAAGGGGATGCGAGAAGTCAGGCGAAATGAGCAGCGCCCTCCACGTTTTTCCTTTTTATGGGGAAGGCATGAGGGCTGGCTCTTTTTAGTCCTACGTGGCTATGCTTTTCAGGCGCACCATCTCCTACCGCCGCTTCCCTCCGCCTCTCCCACGCTCGTATTTAATGCGCATCGTGGGCGGGTGCGATAAAAGAGAAGATTATGAGAGTTATCCTCTGCCACGCGCCGCCTGTGCACTGTTTGGGCCTAGCCCAACGACGCCTCGCATGCGCGTGTGGCCCTGGCCCAGGGGCTCCCTTCGGTGTACTAAGACATTGGTGCCCTCGTACCTAGACTTGTGCACAAGCAGTTGTAGCCTCCCTTCTGGCAAGGGCTTGACAAAGGATAACTACGACTCGAGACTCAATGCCAAGACCATGAAGAAGACCTCAAGGCAGGTCATCGAGAAGTACTATTCTAGTACTGAAGATCGGCGCCGCCCTTGCCGGCAAGCTTCGCCCCGGCAAGGTGAAGACCAAGGCTATGGTTGCCGACAAGCTCCCTTGCTGGCAAGCAAGGCCCAGCAGGCTCCGTGCCAGCAAGCTTGTTCTGTTCCATTACCGCTCCACCTCACCATCGACCAGATAGGCTCGTGGGCTAGGTGTCGAGCGGGCAGGCAGTTAACCTAGCCGGCCAAGGCACGTGTCAGCACGCCACGCCAAGATTAACTTTAATGACACCCGTCCCTGGGACGTGTCGAGATTACAGGAGGGCGCCAGGACCGGTGGTACAGATCTTTTGCCCAAGGCCTCACCTCCCCGACGTAGCACCTAACGGTGCATTAAATGCGTTTGTCTTACCCCGTTGGAAGATAGACGTGATGACGGTGCAAGTCACTGTTCATACTCTGTATTGACCGTATTAGCCATTGTGGTAACCCCTTGGCCTATAAAAGGAGGCCCACGGCTACAGGTAGAACGGTCAACACCCAGCTCAATTACACGCCGTTGCAGCAATTTCCCGTGCACCTTGCCAGAAAACTATGCTCCCTGTAATCAAAGTTCATACACGATCAAACACAGAGCAGGAGTAGGGTTTTACGCTCATAGAGGACCGAACTTGGATAAATCCCCCACGTGTTCTTGCATCTACTGCAAATCTGCTCTTTGCCCCATGCATGTCCCCTGAGCCGAATCACAACGGGACCCGTTCGGTCCCATAGATAGTCGTTTCCCATGACACATACTTACACTGGACTTCTCAAAATTTGTCACTAGTAGCTGCTTACTCATGCCGCATTGAACTGTCTTGATAGCCATAACCCGGCATAATACTGGTCTACTATTTGCCATGATAACACGGCAAACTTCTGAATATTTCCGGCTTATACTATTTCCTGCTTTCCTGCAGCGGAATCCATGGCTCCTAAAGCCAACAAAATTGTTAACTGGGCTAAGTCCAATATGTCGGAGCTCAGACTGCAGGCCTTGGTCAACTCCGGGTTGCTTCCAACCCAAGGGGAAATTGAGTGGCGAGCCCCTGAGGAAGAGATACATCCTCAGCCGGCTCAAAATGAGATAGTCATCTTTGGTGACCACCTGGACAGAGGTTTCCATCCCCCGGGTTCTAAATTTTTCCGGGATGTACTTCACTTCTTCGCGATCAGGCCTCAAGACTTGGGCCCGAACTCCATTCACAACTTGAGCCAGTTCCAAGTTTTCTGCGAAGTTTATCTACAAATGGAACCGTCCTTCAGCTTATTTCAGGAGTTCTTCTACCTGAACCATCAGACAGAACACAAAGGTGGACCCAGCATAGAGCTTGGTGGGGTCACTATCCAAAGATGGAAGAACTCAGCTTTCCTAGAAGCTAAGCCGGCAAGCCATCCTAAAGGATGGTACAGAACTTGGTTTTATTGCAAAGACACCTCCCCAGATCAATAGCATCAACTTCCAGGTTATAGGGCGGACCGGCTTGATGCTTCAACCATCTTTCCTGGTTTCGCCTCCAAGGAGGAAAGAGAGGCTCTGCAACCTTTATACCCAAAGATTAATGCTTTAACTGCCCATGGTCTCACCGGCGTTGGTTTGACCCGGACCTGGGTAAGCTGGTGTATTCAACCACTAAGCCTGAGGAACCGGCTCATGCACTCCTACACTGGTGAGCCAGAAGATTCACTACGGTTCAGCCGGGTCAACCTCCAACAGAAGGATGTCATAAAATTTGCCAAGAAACTTCTTGGGGAAACAAAGGATTCTATTGAACTCGTGGGGTCTGGCGCCCTTCTTTATAGGCAACCCGGCTCTTGCAGTAAGCCGCCCTTCCTATTTCCCCTTGCTCTGCATACACTGCTTTGTCTTCGTTGTAAACTTATTAACCTGTCATTGTACAGGAAAATGCTGACTGGTGGAAAGTTGAGCCACAAGATCCCACTCCCCCTTAAGAGGACAACGGGGAAGACCCGGAAGATGATGAATGTCAAGAGGTAGAACTCGACTCCCTTGGTCATCTCTTTAACCAACTTGCTGATGCCGACACTCCACAGGAACAAGCTGAAACCAGTCACGCCGGCGAGCCAGAGGTAACCCTGATCTCTTCAGATTCCGACTCAACAGTCCCCATCCGAAAGAAATTCCAGGTTGCAGTCCGCAAAGTCCCGTTCTCACATCCAGATGCTCACTTAGGCCTGTGCTTTCTTTTGAAAAAAACTCAGCATACTGGCACTTCAAAATGGAAGACCTGGAGCTGCGAGGGAGAACTAAGCGGTGGGTTAACAAACGAGCCGCCCACACGAAGAGCTCATACCGAAGTCCCTCACAGCCCCACTCCTTCTCTCCCTCAAGCCGGTCACTTCAAAGAACCACTTCCGCTGAACGACTCGGCCTATCTGACTTCTCCTTCATCAGATGAGTCCAGCGCCACTCAAGCACTAGCCTTTAACATTAACCCCGGGTATAGCTCACTTTTCACTTTTGAAACTTACTCTTGCTTTTATCCCTTGACTGAATAACCAACATTTTACCTTGTGCAGCGCCAAAGCAATTAAAAAGAACCCTGCTACCAAGTCTTCCGACCCCGCTATTGAGAAAGGTCCTTCTCAGGAAGCAGCAGCAGACAACCCGGACATTCCGGATGAGCTAGTTATCCAGGCCCCCTGCTCGCACTTCCCCTCCCATTGCTGATCTGGAGAAGGAACAAATGATAGAAGAGCAGCCCATTGAGAAGGCTCAGGATGAGGTGGTGGTGACTAGTGAGAACCAGAACCCTCCACCAGAATCTTCCACTACCTTGACAAAGATCTCCACCAAGGCCGAGTCGCCAAAAAATAAAGGGAAGGCAGCTCTTCACTTCCACTCATTTGAAGAGCAAAATATTGACTCGCTGCATCAAGCTGTCTTGACCCGGCTGTCTGAGAGCCGGGATACTGAAATTGCAATGGTGATGTCTCTCAAACGGAAATATGAGGTAAACTCTGTCACCCGGCTTTATACATATATACATGTAGCCCCCAAGGGCCGGGTTATTATGAAAGGATGACCCGGGACTTTTTGTAATGTTACCTTCATATAAATGAACAGTCGGTAGCCCCCGAGGGCCGGCTCAACATCATACGATGAGCTGGGTCTCTGCATGTAGCAACGAAAAACTACACATTAGCCCCCAAGTGCCATGTTGAATGCCTGCATCTTCATGGGACTTGTTTATGTGCAAGAGAGCTTTGATAGACGTAGCCCCCAAGTGCCGGGTCGACCACCACAGCGGCTTGGGACTTTTATAAATATATATCTGGTAACTTTGTAAATTGTCATGCAGGACATCCCGAATGAGGTTGAGTGACAAACTGTCGGCTTCCAAAAGGAAGCGAGAAAAGAAAGAAAACTCCGGGAAAAACAGAACGCTTATCTTCAGATTTCCACAAGTAACTGCTCACGGTGAGAGAGACCCTGAAGAAGGCCAAAGCAACATTTGAAGATGAGAAGGCCATCTTGGTCAAACGCGCGGAAGAGGCCGAGGCGAAACTTGAGCCGGTGACTCGAGAACTAGCCACATTAAAGGGTCATATCACCACAATGTGTAGCGCCATCTTTGGTAAGCCGGAAGATTCACAAGACTCCTGAAATTAACCGGCTTAACATATTGAGTCAGACTTTTTGACACCTCATCTGTATTTGCAGGTCGTAGGACTCATAACCTTGGGGAACTGTCCCTGGTAAAGCTTAAAGCCGTGTACTCCTTTCTGGAACAGCTATATATAGGCGGCTCACGCTACATCATGGCGGCAAAGAACACCAAGTCACCGCAATGATAACAGCCAATTTAGTATTTGAAGCTTTGCGATCAATCTAGTGGGTAGTCAACGAGTCGGCAAGTCAGGAAGAGGTGGCGGCTGACGACGAGCGTGAAGAGCTGGCACAAGACGACCCATCAACCTCTGGGGCGAACCTCAACCCAGAGAATTAGATTGCCGGCTCATAAATCTTTGTAATGTTGAAAGTGATAGAAAAAACATCTGACTTGATCATAGCCCTAATGTGGCTTGTAATAGCTGTAGGCGTAAATTTTGCTGGTGCAAGGGCCATCGTGCACTTGTATTGTTTTGCCTGTATAAACGTGGTTGACTGCCGTGAATGACAAATCTTTAACTGCTGTAAGAGCAAACATCAATCTTATGGTTTAAAATGTATGATTGACAACCTGGCTTTTGGAGCCAATTCATCGAGATGGAGTATGTGATGGACCATAGCCAACACCTGAAATAACATCGGTGACCCGGCTATGCCGGCGATGAACTCGAACACCAGTGGTGTTGAGTGAAGATAAACATCTTAGTTGTAAAACAACCCGGCGAGTCCTAATGCCAGCTTAATAATCAAGAAAAAACGTTAATACAAAATTTATGAAATATAACGATGTATGCATGCATGCAAGAGATTAAAATAATGCAACTATGTAAAAGTAAAAGCCGACTTTCAGGCCACGACATAAAGACCGGCTTTCGAGGCATGAGTCTGATTCGCCTCTGTGAAGCAGGCTTTCTGCCTCTTTTGGTATGTCCTAGCTTTCTGAAAGCCGGCTCTCATGTGACCAACTAGTGTTTTAACTCTGATGAATCCAGGGTCACCTCTGTGATTGACTCATCAGGCGTACACCGGGTCACCTTTTCGGAGTAGCATCTTGCTAACAGGTAGGTTTAACCAAGTAAATTTTGGCGTTTTACCGGGTTAAAAGGGATGTTAAAGCTAAACTTGATGAGTTGGAAGCCCCCAAGTAACCAATGATCAATGAATAAAGAATCCACACACAATTTGAGGCGAAGCGACAAACTCTCTTATACAGAGTTGCCGACTTTATTTCATCGATCATAATATGTATATACATGATGAAGGTATGTACAAAAGATACTGCCCAGTCTGTGACTTAGGTATAGTATGGCCGGAGATGCGCAATGTTCCAGGGTCGGCTGCCCTCCTCCTCAGAGGTACGTGACTGATTTGCTTCACGTATGTCAACAAGGTAGTATGACCCGTTGTTGAGATTCTTGCTCATGACGAAGGGTCCTTCGCAAGGAGGCAAAAGCTTTTGCATGCCTGTCTGGTCTTGTATCAAACGGAGCACTAAGTCACCCTCCTGAAAGGTACGGCTTCGAACTCTACGGCTGTGATAGCGACGTAGGTCTTGTTGATAAATTGCAGATCTGGACGCGGCAAGTTCATGTTCCTCTTCCAGAGAATCAAGAGCGTTTTGGCGAGCCTGTTCATTATCAGCTTCCACATATGCTGTAACTCGGGGGGAGTCATGACGAATATCACTTGGAAAGACAGCCTCTGCTCCATAGACCAGGAAAAACGGCGTGTAGCCCGTCGACCGGTTGGGAGTGGTCTGTATGCTCCAAAATACTGCAGGTAACTCCTCTTCCCAGCAACCCGGCATGCGTTGTAAAGGCACCATGAGCCGGGGTTTGATGCCAGGTAGCAACTCTTGATTAGCACATTCCGCCTGTCGATTAGACCGAGGATGCGCAACAGATGCCAAATCCAGCCTGATGTGCTCCTGTTGACAGAACTGCTTCATGACTCCTTTGGAAAGATTAGTGCCATTGTCTCTAATAATGCTATGTGGATAGCCAAAACAATAGATTAACTTTTTGAGGAATTTAACAGCTGTAGCAGCGTCACAACGGCTAACCGGCTCTGCTTCAACCCACTTAGTGAATTTATCAACTGCCACCAATAAGTGAGTATGCTTATTCTTTGATCTCTTGAAAGGCCCAACCATGTCAAGCCCCCAGACTGCAAAAGGCCAGGTTATTGGAATCATTCTCACCTCTTGAGCCAGCACATGAGCTTGACGAGCAAATTTTTGACAACCATCACACTTGTGGACAATATCCTCTGCATCTGCATGAGCCATAAGCCAGTAAAAACCATGCCGAAAGGCTTTCACGACCAATGATCTTGAGCCGGCATGATGCCCACAATCACCAGAGTGGATTTCGTTGAGAATTGCACGACCCTCCTCAGGAGAAACACAAGCTGAAAGGCGCCTGTGACGCTTCGTCTATGTAACTCGCCATTGACTATAGTCATGGACTTGGACCGCCTGATGATCTGACGAGCAATGATTTCCTTTGCTGGGAGCTCGCCACGACTTAAATAAGCCAGGTAAGGTACTGTCCAATCTGCTATAGCATGAACAGTGGCCACTAATGCCGCTTCTGGATCGGGAATAGCAAGGCCCTCCTCCGTCGGTAGTTTGACTGACGGGTTGTGTAGAACATCAAGAAAAACATCGGGTGGAACAGGCTTCCGCTGAGACCCCAAACGAGACAATGCATCTGCTGCCTCGTTAAGCCGGCGATCAATATGATCAACTTGATATCCCGTGAAATACCCAGCGATGTTCGTGACTTCGCACCGATAAGCTGCCATGAGGGGATCCTTGGAATCTCAGGTTCCAAAAACTTGCTGAGCCACCAAATCTGAGTCGCCCAAGCATCTAACTCGGCTTAAGTTCATCTCCTTAGCCATACGGAGCCCATGAAGCAAATCCTCATATTCAGCTTCATTGTTAGTACAACGAAACATGAGCCGCAAGACATAACAAAACTTGTCACCTCGTGGGGAAGTTATCACAACTCCAGCCCCCGAGCCTTCCAATTGTCTGGAACCGTCAAAGTGAATAGACCAATATGTGATATCCGCCTTCTCCTCCGGAGCCTGCAATTCAGTCCAGTCATTGATGAAATCCACCAAAGCTTGAGATTTAATAGCAGTTCATGGCATATATTTGAGATGATGTGGCCCAAGCTCAATAGCCCACTTGGCAACCTGGCCAGTGGCCTCCCTGTTGTAAATTATGTCACCAAGAGGTGCTGAACTGACCACAGTGATTGGATGCTCATGGAAGTAATGCTTCAATTTGCGGCTAGCCATAAACACACCGTAGACCAGCTTTTGCCAATGCGGATATCCCTGCTTGGACTCTGTTAAAACTTCACTGATATAATACACAGGGCGCTGAACTGGGTATTCCTTGCCTGCTTCTTTGCGCTCTACAACAACTGCAACACTAACGGCTTTGCTGTTGGCGGCAATATATAACAGCATTGGCTCCTTCTCCTGAGGGGCAGCAAGGATGGGAGGCTCAGACAATTGCTTCTTGAGAGACTCAAAAGCCTGATCTGCAGCATCGCTCCAAACAAAGTTGTCCGACTTCCGGAGCAACTGGTAAAGTGGAATTGCCTTCTCCCCAAGCCGGCTGATGAACCGGCCCAACGCCGCAACCCGCCTGGCCAGCTTCTGGACGGCATTGAGATTCGCCGGCTTGGCCGGGGTCGTGATTGCTTTGATTTTTTCCGGGTTGGCCTCAATTCCGCTCTCAGAAACTAGAAATCCCAGTAATTTCCCTGCAGTAACACCAAAGACACACTTCTCCGGGTTGAGCTTTGTAACACCCCAAAAATTTAACCACTTTTTATTAAGTAAAATTTGGCTAGAAATAAAATCTTGAAATATACTAGGTCTTTTATTAATTTCAGAACCTTTTCTGTTTCTGTTTTCCAAAATTCTTCCCTCCATATAGAAAATTTTGTAAAATATTGTGGGCTTTGGTAACTTTCTTAAATCAATTCATTTATATTTTAAATAACAGTAGGAAATATTTTCATAATAAAAATTTGCCTAAAATAATTCTTCTAAAAGCATTTCCAAGCTTTGAAATGCTTCTGTTGCACTAATACTATTTTAAATAATTCTCCTAAAATTCCACAAAAATTATGAGGGGTCATGTGATGCCTATAGATCACTTTTATGAAAAACCCATCATGGTCTTTTAAAAATTTTGAGCAAAACATCCTCTTTTCAATTTTGTCCCATACCTAGGTTATAACTACAACCCAAATTTTCCTTGCTCCAAAAATTCTAAAATTGGTCCACCTCATAGTCCTTCCAACCAAACCCTTAAGTCCAGGAGCTCACCCCCATTTGCATCATTTAGGTTTACCAATTAATTCCCCCAATATTTGGTCCAGAACTGAATTCCAACAAAACTTGCACTAGCAAGTTTTGAATTTTGCCAAACAAACCCTACCACACTTCCCTCCATCCAATGAAGCATCATCCTAGTGATTTTCACAGCCAACAAAGATTCCTAGGTAGCAATAGCATTTTATCAAACAGATTGTGAGCATGGCAGGAACTTGCATCCTCCTGAACTTGCACTACAAACTTGATCATCTGACCAAACCAGCATGTCCCCCATCACCCCCATCTAGTCATATGCCAACCTGCCAAGTTTGAGCTCGTTTGGACAAGCCAAGAGCCCCTGGCATTTGGTTGAGCACCATGCATGCACTGCTCAGACCGCGGCCAGAGCGCGTGTATTGCACCACGTCGCCCCGAGATCCAGCCGCTATGCTGCCGCCTCTCCCGCTCGCCCTAGCCCTCCCCCTAGATCATCTGATCCTCCCCAATGTCTGCCGACACCCTCGCTTGGCCGCTAGCGCCGGCCACCGCCGTCCACGACGACCCGAAGCACCGCTCGATGAGTCCCTCCTCGCCATGTCTCTGCCCCGCTTAAATGCCAACTGCCAGAGCTCATCCATTCCCCCACCGACCCCATACCGCCCTTACCGGCCTCCACCGACCCCGCCGACCTCGCCAGCTACCTCAACGGTGCCATGAATGGCCGCCCCGCCGTGTCAATCCTCGGGAGCCGCGGAACCGATGTCGCACGGCTATAAAAAAGGCCTCCCGAGTTCGCTGCGCCCTCTACCACTCCTCCTCTCCTCTCTATGAACCACCCCAAGCAACCAATCGACCGGAGGGAGTCGTCTTCCTGGACTCCGGCCGAGACGCTCGCCACCACTCTCCAGTTGATTCCGGCGTCACCTGAGCCTCCAACTCTCCACTTTCTTCACCAGACGCTTCCTCTCATCCCCACGAAAATTTCCCCCTCCCAATCTGGCTCGGGAGCCGCCGTAGGCAAAATCCCTCTTATGGCCGACGCCGCCGTCTGCCGGTATCGAAGCCACCAGAGCTCCGGGGCTCTCCGATGACCAAGTCCCACCTCCACGGGGTCGCCGGGAGTCCCTGAGCACGTCGGTGTGCTCACCTTCCGGCGCCCCGCCCCCAATCGCTGGCGAGGATCGCCGGGAGCCTCGCCACCGCTCGGTCAGAGGAGGGAGAAGGCCAGTTTGACCAAGGTCAAACTGTAACACCCTGGTTTTCGTTCCTCGATTTTTTTCCTTCGCGGGATTTGACTCCCGTCTTTTTTTCGATGTTATCGGATTTTCTCTCGCACTTGGGTATATGAAGATGGTCATATAGCCTTTCCTTTCCCATTCTACCAGAGATTCTCTCCAGACCAATCTTGCCACCCAAGGTATATTCTCAGGATTTTGTCGCCGAAACTCTACCTTCCGAGTTACCGGAAGGGAAACCCTAAATTCTTCCATTACAAAGGAACCCCAATTTTCTTTGATCTGTTGCCTCCCAAACTTTTCCCAGTGATCATCCCATATTTATAAACCCTGGATATGTAAAAATATTGCCAAGTCATTTGCAATATTTTTCATTTAAAATTAATTCCTTTTTCCTCTCTTTAAAGGAATTAAATCCAGGAAAATATCTATCCATCTCCAAAGTTCATGAAAACTTGTGGAGATATTCTTTGTGATCATATTGAGCTCTCATAAAAATATTGGCCATAATTAAATAAGGGAAATTGCATTTTACTATTTTATGCCAATATTGCAAGTTGGGCACTTTCCAAAGGAACTACCATTTTGGTAGCCAGAAAAATCCCAAATAATTTGTGGAGCTTCTCCCATTTATATATTCACCATTTCCATCAAGAACCCATGTTCCCTAGTTCAAATTTTGAGAACATCATCCAATTCTTGTTTCTAGATCTATTTTGAGGTTGTGAAGCAACTATATTTTATATTGCTTCAAAATTCTTGAAATTAATCCAGGATCTCACACTCCCTATATGATGTGAGCATGCAAAAATTCACATCATTTTATCTAGCCATTTTCTCCCAAAAATTCCATCTAGCTTCTGTCCAGATTTCCAGTTTGCAAAGGAAGTGCCACAATCCTTGATCCTCTTGAGCTGAAATTTTTCAGGGTGGCTAAACTTGATAAATAACTCATGTAAACTTAAAATCAGCTCAATCCAGCTATCCATTCTTTCCCAGCAATTTTCCTAAGTTTCTGTCCAGCAGAAAGCTCTGTGAAGGAAGTACCATGTAGAAGCATCCAAATGAGCTGAAATTTTTCCAGTGCCTCTATACTTCCAAATTATGCCTCTACACAAAAATTCAGCTCATTCCATCAAGCTAATTGAGCACAACATCCTGATCTAGTTTCTGGACCAAATATTGCATTACAAAGGAAGTTTATGCGAGATAGGTCCGAATGCCTTCAAATTTTTCCAGCACCTACTCCTTCCTAACACATATTGCTGTGACAAATAACCAGCTCAAACCATCCATCCTTTTCTTCACAAAAATTTAGCTAAGTTCCTATGCAAAATCAAAGTTAGCTCACATCTGTCACTTCTTGCTGTCACTTACATCCAAATCCTCATAGGTCAACTCACTGACCTCTGATCTATCTATTTGACATGATGTTGCATTCAGGAAAACTCCAGAGCACGTGGCACCCATGGTGACCACGCTTAGGACAGGCCAAAACGGTGGTCAGCGCACTGTTCTCGTCGGCAGGCCAGCTCCGGCCGGCCTACGCTCGTCCGAGTGTGTCAAACGGCTCCGCGGCGTCCACCTGCCCCTCTCTAGACCTTTCTCCCCTCCTCTCCCTTCCTCCTCGTGCCACGGCGAGTGCCACCATGGCCACTGTCGCCCGTGACCGCCGTTGTCGCTTTCCCGTCTGGCTCGTTCCTCTCCGAGACCTCCCGAAGCTGCGGCCGGTTTCTTCCCTCTCCTGGAGACCTTGCCAACATCTCCTTCTCCCTCCGCGTGTCCCCGAGCACCAGTATCCGGCTAAGGATGCCACGGCGGCCGTCCCTATCGCCTTGGCTGGCCGGCTATAAATAGCCATGGCCGAACCCCTCCCCGAGCACACACACTCCCCTAGCAGCTCTCCCTCTCCCTCCTAGCCCTGCCCAACCTCTAAACCAAGCTCGAGAAGCTCTTTGACCCCTTCCATGGCCGAAGCCTTGCCACTGCCCTCCTCTCAAATTCCCACGCCCCAGTCGTCCCCGGCTCCATTCGAGCTGACCTCTGGGCTCCCCAGTCGCCAGCGACCTCCCCCGAACCATCTCCCAACCTCGCCAGCCACCCGAGCCCCTACTCTGGCCGGAACCGCCACCAACTGTCTCTGCGCGCCGCCACGACCTCGGCCCTCCCCGGAACAGTAGCCGGGCCTCCTGGATGCGCCACTTCACGGTGAGCATCCCGGTGGTCGGGGCCTCGTCGGAGGAGGCCAAGACCGCCAGAACGAGCGCCGGCGCGCGCCGGCCGAGCCCCTGCCCCAGTTCGTTGGGAGGAAGAAGAAAGAAGAAGGGGAGGAGAGAGAGGACGGGGTGGGGGCCGCGTGTAAGCCACTCAGTCCCGGGCCCGCGGTGACTTAAGTGGAAGCGCATTTCTCAAAATACATTTTCAGTTCAGAGAAAGCGTACTCCAGCACTACTTTATGCAATATTACGTTTTCTCTGCTCGAAGGCGTATTCGCAGAAAGACCCTTCCTCTCTCCAGCCGGCTGTCGAAAGAGTTAAATTGCGGACGTTCACTAGATTAAAGCAGAAAAGCATAGTCAGTGTTTGTTTCTCTGCCTATCGAACGAACGGCCACAACTTTTTAACCGTGACTCCGAGTCAGGTGAATCCAACGCTCACTTTCTCAGTTCGTCGAGCCCGTTCCGATGACATCACTTTCACAATGTTTACACATTCTGAAAATGCCCATTTTGCCCTTGCCCTCTATTCAGCCCCTTTGAGAGGGAATCTTCTCCGGCGAATTTTTCCGCGAGGTGATCATACTTCTCTCCGGTGCATTCATCGACCCCCAGGCAAGCCGACCATCTGATATGTGCCCTAAAGCATTGCTCTGTGTTATTCTTGTGTGTTTAATTAATGAATATGCATGTGTTAGAAATGATTAAGCTCCTGCTAGTTTGAACTTGCTATTTGCAATACTTGCTAATGCTCATCATATTATCGCACTAGTGACTCGTAGGTGACAATATGGAGATAGGTTGTTATGTTTTCACCGTGCATTACTGTTGTTATTGCAATGATAAGAATATGACTTAATGATGACAACCTCCTCCATCGGCTGGATCGAGTCATAGTGCCACCGAACCGAGCTCATCGAGTGCAACCACATTTGCCTGTATGGGAAGGCCCTGACTTGGTCTGTTGTCCTGCCTCTGATCGGTACCACCAAAGAGGGGGGATTATGCGTGCATGCTACCCTGGCCCGGTAGGCGGCGGTAATCCTGTGAGCCTAGTTAAGTTATATGGTACCAGGTCCCTGTTTGAGACAGTTTTGTTTGGCCACGACGGTGGCAGGTGTCAGGAGTGACACAGGGGCCACCCAGGACTTGACCCTGGGAGGGTATGATTGTCGGTGTGACCGTAGGAGTGCCAGGCAGTAGACAAGTTCTGTTGGAGCAGCCCGGTCCACCCGAATGGGAGTATGAGGCCAGGAGCTCCATAGTGTGGGTAAAGTGCGCAACCTCTGCAGAGTGTAAATCTATTCGAATAGCCGCGTCCTCGGTCATGGGACACAGTTCGTACTAGGTCACACTATTTGATCTGTGTTGAGTCTGGAGGAACAAACTATATAATGTTATTGCTAAGACTGAACCAGAGAATGGTAAGGTTTGTCACGCTTGCAGTAACGATGCAAGGACATCAGATGGTGTCAGTGGTATGAATGTTAGCCATGTGATGGCTATGAAAGAGACAGCCTGATGACCGAAGAATTCGAATTTGAATTGGACTTGGATCGGACTTGGATTGGGTCATGAGAGTATTTGGTATATGAATATTATTTGATACACTTTATCTTTGTAATATTGCAGTTACTTTGGTAGTTATCATGCTAGATAATCATGCTATAACATGATGATTAATGCTGCTAGATGATTAATCTTGCTAGATAATCCTGTTATGGTATGATATTGCTAGATAATCCTGCTAAGACATGATAGTTAATATTGTTAAGATAACAAGTGCATGCTTGAATGCCATGGATTGCTTTGCTTGGTGTATATGTTGGTTTGGTTTGCTTGTGAGTACATTCAAAAGTACTCAGCGGCCTTCAATGTGGCCAGGTTCACCTAAGGATCCGACATCCACTAGCAAGGAGCCGGAGTGTTCGCAGGCTAGAAGAGTAACCCAGTCAGATCCCTATGGATTGGAGCCGCACCATGACCATGTTGCCTTAGATAGAGCTTTTCCGTCGCCATCACCTTTGTAAACTATCATGTAAGACTTATATATCCATTAATAGAAATGTCTGTGTTCATGATACTTGTTGTAAAGGTACGCGCCAGAGTGATTTCCTGGGCTGGCGTGTGCGGCGACCGTCTGGCTACAGTGGTATTCAGGCGGGGCGCCACAATGGATGGTATCAGAGCCAGGCTGACGGTAGGTTACCCTAGCCAGATTTCATTGTCTTGTGCTCAGTAGAAAGCCCAGATGGATTTCAGCCATCTTTGCCAAACAGGCACGGCTACTATTGATCATAAGGCAACCCCATAGGTTTTTGGCTCCATCAGACCCCAACTCTCATGGCCTTTGCCTCCGGTGGGAAATGTCCGCACCAGGCAATGACCCGTGAGCCCTGAACCTTTAGGTTAACCAGATATCCCTACCTTGCTTGCTAACCATGGCATTTGTCTTCTTAAATCTAGTTTCCTTTGGGGAAACACTTATAAATTCCATCTTTTCCCGACAACCCTAGGATCGTTGACTAAGCCACTTTTGCTATGGTCGTGCGTCAAGTTTGATGTTCCCTAAGGAAGTAGTAGGAGCTTGGCCCCAATTGCTACCAGGAGCATTGTGTGGTTTTGCTTCTAAATCCTTAGAGGTGCATCGAGTGCGCTATAATAGTTATACTAGTGGATCTTTGGCCACGTATAAGGTCCGCAAAAGTTGAGCTTTATTTGCTTTTTGGTTTCTTGCAACTTTTGCCTCTTTTGTCGGTTCCGTTCTGTCTCTCCGACTGGATCCATCCGCAAGAGCAGCAAAGAAGACCAGCATGCAACTTGGATAATACCCAATAATCCAAATTTCGCAAGAGCCCAGTCAACTGCCTGATATTCAGAACACCAACACCGGATCTACCAAATGAAGAACAGGTCAAAAGCGGAATCTGAGTGCAACCGACAAGGCCAGATTATACCTAAGGGAGTTTGTTGCGGAATAGATTACAGCAAGGGCAAATTATTCGGTCCTCGACACAAGGATTATTTCAGCCAGTGGGGTGAACCTTGAGTCTTTTCTCACTGGACTCAAGGATCATTTATTACCCACCGAAGACATATTTCAAGAATGTGAAGGTGCCGAAAGCAACAACAAAACTCTGGAATGTTGATGCAAGGTTCAAAGCATATTTTGGAATTCACTGGTGCATATACAAAATTTTCTGGGTAAAGGGAACAAGGCTCGCAAAGAAATAGGGTCTGCATCAGTCGTGCAACCTTTACAGCACCAATGATCAAATTAGCAAAAGGATAAGTGGTGTGCATGACTAACGGAATATCTTCCATCAAGACTGCATATCACAGTGAGAAGACTTCTGGTATAAGAAACCCAGGCTTCCTCCGCAAGCTATCAAGAGGAGCTTACGGCGCAAGACTCCCAACCTTCCTCGCTACACCACTTGGTGGGAAAATCTTCTGGGGTACGGCACTCCCATCTTCCTCAGCATGCTACCGCGGAAAGCTTCCGGCATAAGGCACCTGACCTTCCGCAGCAAGCCACATGAGGGAATGTTTCTGAGGTACGATACCCAGTTTTTTTTGGCACACTACCCTGGCATAACCTTCGAGCGAAAGGAATTCCGCCTTCTTCAACACGCCATCATGCCCATAACAATCTTCTCAGAAGTACAAACTAGTCCAGACACACGTCCGCCTCAGAACTCAGTGGTTATGAAAGAATTTATCCTACCCCTCCATATGTTGTGAGCATGTAGTCCAGTGGATCAATTCATGCGAGCCACTCGTATACGGGAATGACTGCGTTCAGAGAAACATTGGCCCCATACTTCAGAGAAGGATATGAACGCACCAATCCCTACGAGATATGCAAGAGTAAGTTATGATATGATCAAGGAGCCATGTTGGCAGGTCATGACAGGCCCACAAAAGGAACCTCAAGAACAAGGAAGTCTTGAATAGACAATCTCCGCGACGGTCAATGAAGTAAAGCTTCACAGACAAGGTGATATTGCCAAACCTTGTCGGACTCTTGCATATACGGCCACAACAATGCAGGCAGCATGTCATACTCATCATGAATTTGGGTCATCAGCCAAGATAAAAGGCTATGCTCCAAAAGATGCACTGAATGACAGCCACACTATGCTTAGCTCAGAGGTTTTAACAGGGATTACCGAGGATGTATGCATGCAATACCATGCACCAAGAAGGATGTATTGCCCATGAGAGTTAGTGTACGAAGTATCGCAATAAAACCCGAAGCAGCTAGCTCCAAGCCTTGAAAATGAGCTATTCTGTTGATACTACTCGCTACCAACCAACCTCGGGCTATAAACTACCAGGAGAGAAGGTTTGCCTGCCAGAAAAGAGAAGGATTCAAGGTAGCTGTGTGAAAAGACAACACCTGAGCCATCAAAGGAGACAGTTAAAAGGCCAGTGAATCGATGAAGACCAGAGACAGCTGATGGATCCAAGTCGCACACATGTATGTTCCCCTTAGCCGGGAGGTAAGCTCGGAAATCTCGAGGACGAGATTTTCTTAAGGGGGGTAGGTTTGTAACACCCTGATTTTCTCTCCTCGATTTTCTCCTTCGCGGGATTTGACTCCCGTCTTTTTTTCGGTGTTATCGGATTTTGTCTCGCTCTTGGGTATATGAAGATGGTCATATAGCCTTGCCTTTCCCATTCTACAAGAGATTCTCTCCAGACCAATTTTGCCACCCAAGGTATATTCTCAAGATTTTGTCGCCGAAACTCTACCTTCCGAGTTACCGGAAGGGAAACCCTAAATTCTTTCGTTACAAAGGAACCCCAATTTTCTTTGATCTGTTGCCTCCCAAACTTTTCCCAGTGATCATCCCATATTTATAAACCCTGGATATGTAAAAATATTGCCAAGTCATTTGCAATATTTTTCATTTAAAATTAATTCCTTTTTCTGCTGTTTAAGGGAATTAAATCCAGGAAAATATATATCCATCTCCAAAGTTCATGAAAACTTGTGGAGATATTCTTTGTGATCATATTGAGCTCTCATAAAAATATTGGCCATAATTAAATAAGGGAAATTGCATTTTCCTATTTTATGCCAATATTGCAAGTTGGGCACTTTCCAAAGGAACTACCATTTTGGTAGCCAGAAAAATCCCAAATAATTTGTGGAGCTTCTCCTATCTATATATTCACCATTTCCATCAAGAACCCATGTTCCCTAGTTCAAATTTTGAGCACATCATCCAATTCTTGTTTCTGGATCTATTTTGAGGTTGTGAAGCAACTATATTTTATATTGCTTCAAAATTCTTGAAATTAATCCAGGACCTCACACTCCCTATATGATGTGAGCATGCAAAAATTCACATCATTTTATCTAGCCATTTTCTCCCAAAAATTCCATCTAGCTTCTGTCTAGATTTCCAGTTTGCAAAGGAAGTGCCACAATCCTTGATCCTCTTGAGCTGAAATTTTTTCAGTGTGGCTAACCTTGATAAATAACTCATGTAAACCAAAAATCAGCTCAATCCAGCTATACATTCTTTCCCAGCAATTTTCCTAAATTTCTGTCCAGCAGAAAGCTCTGTGAAGGAAGTACCATGTAGAAGCATCCAAATGAGCTGAAAATTTTCCAGTACCTCTATACTTCCAAATTATTCCTCTACACAAAAATTCAGCTCATTCCATTAAGCCAATTGAGCACAACATCCTGATCTAGTTTCTGGACCAAATATTGCATTACAAAGGAAGTATATGCAAAATAGGTCCGAATGCCTTCAAATTTTTCCAGCACCTACTACCCTTTAGGTCTTGCTCCACCTCCAATATCCGAGCTTGATCCTTCCTCCTAGCGTTTCGCTCTTCGGCAAGCTCGGCGTGGAGGGCCTCCATCTCGGCCGCAGCAGCTAAACCAAGAATCAAAGCAGATATATTAGTATTAGAGTTGTTTTAAAGCAACGAATAAAGCTATGATGCTACTTTATGCATCTCTCACCTTGTGCCTTATCCATCTGCCCCTTCAACAAATTGATGTCCTCTTTGGACCGCGCGAGCTTGTGATTCAGCTCGTCCAACTCCTTTGAGATGTATGCCTAAGAGGAGGCAGAGGCCTACAAAATAAAAATTAAGACTCTGCAATGATAATTGATCCGCCCGTCGGACGTCCTGGTCCGACAAGAGTCTCGGGGGCTACTACCTATTCTCTTTTGACGTAATTTAAAACAAAAAAGGATAAATATACATCGACCCCCAAGTTAGTTATCAAACTGCCTTAGGTCACGGGGGCTACTGTATATGCGCTCGTAAAGGCATGAATCAAAAATAGGGAAGTTTTTAAAGTCTTCGGACAACTTTTCTCCTTTCAAAACTTGTCCTTAAAGGGCTACTGAGTATACTGAGCATTAACTTAAAAGAGGTGCAATTGTTCGAACTGACGTACCTTGAATCCTTCCGCAAGGATTATAAAGGCCTCCAGAATTCCGCCCCGTGCGGACCGGAACTGGTTGAACGCCATGCCGAGAATGGCACGGTGCTCGGGCAGAATTGAGGAGCTCTACGAGCATCCTCTGTCTCCTTGTGCCGCCTCAAGATGGGCGGCTGGGCTTTCTCGGCCCCACCCATCGTTGGAGAGGTGGTGGCCGCCTCCGTATGGCTCGGCGGCAGTGGAGCTGTCAGGACCAGGGACTCCGGGCAATTAAGCACCGGTTCTTTAATGACCCGGGGAGACATTTCCCCTTGGTCCTTGGCGACCGAGGTCTGGACCTCGCCCATGGGCACATTGGCACCACTCACTGTGTTTGACACAGGAGGATCCTGATGTGAAGAAACCTCCCAAAGCTCAACATGAACGGAGGAGGACACCCAAGGAGCTCTCAGCTAGCTCGGGTGGAGGGACGGTGTTATCCGACCCCTCACCTGGGAGGCGGCGTTGTGGGCTGTCAAAGCAACTATTGTGGCAAGTTCAAACACATAATGATTAAAGCTCATTGTCGGTGTAAAAACCGGCAGACCTCGGGGTAGGGGGTCCCGAGCTGTGGATCTCGGATCAATGGTAACAGGAACAGGGAGACGGTGTTTTACCCAGGTTCGGGCCCTCTTGATGGAGGTAAAACCCTACGTCCTGCTCTTGTTTATATCAATGGAGATGTGACAAGTACTGAGTCGATCTACCTCGAGATCTTCAGATGTGTTCTAGTTCTAGGGCTAGGTGAATAAGATTGCGTTGATGTCCCTTCTACAGGCTACACCCTTTGGCTTATATACACGCCAGGGAGGGGATCTAGGGTTACAAGGTCGGTATCTGGGAGCAGGGCGGCAGGAGAGATCTTGGAGTATACGCCAAGTCTTCGGTGGAGACAGTCTTGGTCATGCCTCCTGTACACGGCCTCCGGAGTCCACCTTGATCACGCATGAGGGCCCATCGGCCCAACCGAAGAGACGGGCTGGCTAGGTTAGCACGCCCCCTAATCCAGGACATCGTCAGTAGCCCCCGAACTGGTCTTCTACGTCGAGGACGACTTTCTTAATAGATGCCACCTCGGATCCAGAGTCCTTGGCTTGACAGATGAGTTCCCCTTTATAATTTACTCTTTTTAATGGAGCGTTGCCATCCGAGGTCCAACCGAACTTGTACCCTGCCAAAAGAGGGTAGATATCTTAGCCTCGAAGGCCTGACGTCTAGGTATGAACGGTCCAATCCGGTCTGACAGCTTTATAAAAGCGGCATGCCCCGCGACAGGTCGGGCAGTTGCTGCTTCCTTTAAATCATGGTTCGAGGCAGCCCTTTTACTGGCACGTTCCTTCAAGGCAGAGATCGTGCCTGTTTTCTTAGGGATATCATTACGATTTTGTTTCCCCCCATATGCTCAACGGCATCATTGATGGGAGTGGCGAGTTTACCGGTGCAGCGAGGGGGACTCTTAGCCTTTCACAGGCTTATAAGAGCGAAAGGGAGGAAAGCGCAATTGACCCCGCTCCCATTCTCTCCTTCTACTACTTCGTCTAGCTCCAGCGCCCAGATCCCATCCTGCTCCCTTTTCATTCTGCAAGTCCAACCTCCAACACCAGCCATGGCCGACACTCTCAAAGGGCTCTGGGGCGGTTCCATCATGACGGAGGGCACCATCCTAGAGCTGTGAGGCGCGGGGTATCTGACCCCCGCCATCGCCGCCCATGCCCCAGATGCTGGCCAGCAAGTGCCCGCTCCCAACGCCAGGGAGCGGGTGGTCTTCGTCCCCCACCTCGTCTGAGGCCTGGGGTTCCCGCTGGACCCCTTTGTGCGCGGGGTGATGTACTACTACGGGCTCGATTTCCACCATATGGCCCCTAATTCCATTCTTTACCTCGCCTCCTTCATCATGGTCAGTGAGGCCTTCCTCTGGTGCGAGCTGCACTTCGGCCTATGGCTGAAGCTCTTCGGGATCAAGCCGAAGTCCAGCGGCTCCGACCTCGCGGAGTGCCGAGGGGCCATGATTAGCAAAAACCAGGGGGCCGCCTGGTTCATGGGCACCTTCATCGAAACGGTGAAGGAGTGGCAGCGGGAGCGGTTTTACATCACCGAACCGCTCGCCCCTGGTCAGGCCGAGGTCCCAGCCTTCTCGGCCAGGACTCCAAAGAAGCTCAAGTCCTGGAAGGAGAAGGGCGTCGCCTGGGGGAACCCACAAGAGGTGGAGGCCCTGATCGAGGGGATCAAATGGTGGTCCACCACGGGGAAGGTTGAGCTTGCTGACGTCATCAACGTCAAGCTCAACCGCCGCATACTCCCCCTCCAGCTTCGGGCTACCCCGATGTGGGCACAAAAGCCCGAGGACATGGACTACATCACCACCTTCTTCCGCTCCACCTTGGCCACCATGTGGACGAAGCTCATGAAGCTGGCCAAGGACAAGATCCCCAAGGAAGGGGAGGACCGCGGCCTCAAGGACGGCTATGAAGCCCCCCCGGTAAGTGATCCTTCCCGCCAACTGTTATTTTCGTCCTCCGTAGTAGAGTTTTGATGAATCACTATGCTTGACGTTTTGCAGAAGTGGCTGGCCTGGGTACAAGGAGTGCGATGCCCGGCTCCACTGCCAGAGGAGCCCCCGACTCCCCTGCTCTCGGCGCTCCTGACCGAAGAGCCACACGTGGTGGCCCCCAAAGGGACGAGGTCCCAGAGGGGTAAGTCAAGTGCTCGGACTCGGGAGACCTCGGTCACCCGGTCCCAAGAGACCCACACCTCCGCTGCCCATGACAGTGATGCATAGGGGGGTGAGGTCGAGGAGATCCATCTCCTGAAAGGGAAGAGGTCGGCGTCAGAGGACGCCGAAGCTGGTATGCCGCACAAGGGCCCAAAGAGGCCGAGGAGAACCTCATCCGGGGCCGCTGGCAAGATGTCGGAGAGAGTCGAGCTCTCTGGCGACTCAGAAGAAGATGTCCTCGCGATGGGGAGGAAGAAACCGACGCCTCGAGGGTAAGCCGTCGTCTTTATATCCCGTCTTTCAATTTGCCAAGTTCTTTTTAGCAAGGGAAAACTCATAGAGCGCCTTTTCTCACGCAGTCCACCGAGGGTAATCCACAGCGGTTCCTCGAGCGGGTTGCCATCTGCCAGCGGGACTCCAGAGCCCGCTGGTCCTCCCCCAGCGCATGATGGGCTAGGGGAGGCGACATCCACCCTAGCTCCCGACATCGACACAACAAGGGTCGGGGAGGTGGCCGTCATGGCCGAGGTTGATACCTTGGCCCAACAAGACCCAGGGGAGAAGCGCCCTGAGGTCGTCGAGGAGGGGCTGGGCCAGTCATTGGTCCAGCCGATATCTGCTTTAGCTCTGCCACCGCAGGTGGAGGCTGCTCGGATCGGCACATCCGAGGTCATCCCTCCACCCCCGCCAACTGCCCAAGGACGGGCTGGCGCGGGGTGGACCGAGGAGATGGAGGACACCCTGAAGGGCTCCTCCATCAAGGAAGAGCACCATGCCTTGATAGGCGTGGTGCTACAGGGCTTCTGGTCCGCGAGGATGGCCTGCATGAGGTTTTTAAGAACCTCATGACGAGTTTCAAGGTATGGTTCTATCCTCGCACCAAGTTTGACTTGTTCATTTGAGCTTTTTTGATTTATCTATTTGTCCGAGGACATAGTAGCACAGCCTACTAAACGGCTTAGTGAGTGAGTAGCCCCCGAGCCCGAGGATGGTTTCAAGAAACCGGCATTGGAGTCATTTAATTGAGTAGGAGCCTGTCAAGTAGCCCCCCGGGCGCTCCTCAAGGCAGCCGTCCTGGAACTTTTTAATAATTTGACTATTGCATTTGTAATAAGGATTTTTGCTGCCAGGTTTCGACCTCAGTTCTGGACTCCATCTCCGAGGAGATTGCGGAGATAAACCGGAAGCTTGAGAGGTCCCAGGGGGAACTTACCCTGGTAAACCAAAAATTCGAGCAGTCTCAAGGTAATCAAGTTAAACTTGTATTATACTTTGTACGAAATAGTTATGATAGGTTTTGCTCAATGAAAAACTAAGGCTGAACTGTTTTAATGATAGCAGCGTTAGCGGAGCTTGAGACGCTCAAGGCCAAGCTCGAAAGGGCTCGGCAGGAGGTGAAGCAGCATGAGGCTGCGGCCGCAGACGCGGAGAAGGCCCGAGCCGCCGAGAAGGTAGCCAGGGAAAAGGACCGGGCATGGGTCGCGGAGGTCAAGGAGATCCTGAAGGGCTTGTTTGAGGAGCGTGACAAGCTTCAGGCGGATGGGAAGCAAATGAAGGAGGAGCTCTAGAAGCTTCAACTTGCCCATTCCGAGCTCAAGACCACGGCCCGGGCTGACCACGAGGTGCTCCAGGAAGTGGAGCAAATCACCTCGGGTAAGCTATTTCTGCTGCAGTGTTCGTTTGGCAGCAAAGGGTGTATCGAGCTCACCCAATTATGGCGTTCCGCAGAGGTCTTTGCGGATCTTCCACAGAGCGCGGCGGATGCGGTGGCGTACTTCAGCCAGCTAGCGAGCCACGAGGCAGAGAAAGCCTTTTGGCGGCAGTTCTCAGGGTCGCCGTCGGCACAGCTGCTAAATCATCGAGTGAAGCAGCTGGTGGAGTTGTTTCGCATGACGAGACCGGTGCTCGAAGACCTCTGCATCGCGTTGTGGCCTGCCGAAGCCATGCCCAAGAGCCTCTTCGGCCTTACGGCCCGTCTCCAAGATGTCGTGCCCTACATGAACCACTGGAGGAGGTCCACGTGCTTTGAAGGAGCGCGGAGGGCATACGCCTGCGTGAAGACGCACTTCCGAAAGGTTGATGCGGTGACATGTGCCGCGGGCCCTCCTGCCGACATGCCATGCACTGCCGAACAGTTTTTCGCTGAGGTGGAGGAGGGAGCCCATATCACCGAAGCCATGTGTCCAGAGGATGCTATGTATTTCTAAATAGTACTTCGGAATGCCGTAGTGTGTGATGTACAATACTTTATCTTTTGCTTGAATGAATATGGCTTTAAATTCCGTGTGTGTTTTTCAATTAGTTTTACCTCCTTGATGACTGTTTTAAACTGAAAGTGGCCAGTCGTCGGCTTCAGCCCCAGTGTAGATTATACAAAGGGTGTTCCATGAGGCACTTTTGACCCTTAGCCGACATCTCGGTGCCCGGAGGTGGTCAGTGCTTACAGGAACTAGGCAATCAGACTATAGTGGCTTTATGACTTTCACTTAGTCATAGGAGTTTGACTGTGGGGGCTGGTGACGAGCCCGCAGTGTGGGAAGTGGTCGACCTGGTCGGCCGAGGTCTAGGCCATAACACATTTCGGCTATAAATTAAAGCCCTTCGTTTAACACGGGTGATCTCATCGTTACATTGCTTAACACGGTCTGCGGATGGCGGACCAGTTTGCACCTACCTAGATAGTCAGTTTTTGGCTTTCTCCACTGAGGCACCATGCCAATTGACCTGGCGGCGCAATCGCAGTGGTTCTCCCGTTACACCCTTAGTCGAATTCATCGGGAACGTAAGGGGTAAACATACGAGCCGGGCAACCCAACTATTGACCAAAATCTAGGTTCGAAACCGATGCATATAAAGCCAAAATCCGAGACGCCGAATACTTCGGACTTGTAATACAATTGTATCTTTCGTAGAGAACTTCTTTGTAGCGCAGAGGCTATGCTTATAAAAAATACGATAAAGACCTTTAAAGGGCATGGTTTCTTTGTTTCATAATTTCAAGCCTCTA
Source organism: Elymus sibiricus (assembly GCA_039707655.1). Lineage (NCBI taxonomy): Eukaryota > Viridiplantae > Streptophyta > Magnoliopsida > Poales > Poaceae > Elymus > Elymus sibiricus. The sequence goes on from CM077664.1 coordinate 165,591,412, forward strand.
CATGTCTAGCTGCAACAAGAAGAACTAAAAGAATACAATGTAAAAAGTAAAGAAGGAGGGAAGAAATAGGGTGGATACTTGTCCTCGGATTTATAGGAACCCGGGCCGCTTCCTGCCGCACGTTTGTGCTTCCAAGCTGTTGATCAGCTGGTCACCATTAATGGTGGGGACTTCCGGAGGCAGAAGCCTTTCCGGCCCCTTATACGCTCAACGCGTTTGATTGACCGGGCTCCTTGAAGGAGGCATTGCTGAAGTCCGTGCTATAGTTGAAGCCACCTTGACGTAGTCATGTTTGGCTATTTCTTTGATAGAGACTTGCCTTTACAGGGGCTCGAAGCCACGTCGGTGCTTGGTCAAACCGTGCCAACGTTTTAATAAATTTTTTGGCTCCTCGGTGACCCAGGGAATCTTGAGTGCAAAATTGTGCACCCTGGGGACGTAGTGCCCCATCCAGAGAGGGCATGCGTGGAGCCCGTATCCCTATTTAGGGTGCGGGGGTATGTGGCCGAGGTCGACTTGTGCGGCCCGTATGTGCTTCAAAGAGCTAGCGGTGCGTTTATCGCTGCGGGCCACCTCCTTGGATGCCTGTACCTCGGCTGCGAAAGCCACGGTCTGTTCCTCCGTCCGGAGTGAGCGTTCGGTGTTACCATTGGCTGTGATAACGCCGTTGGGTCCCAGCATTTTAAGCTTGAGGTAAGCATAATGCGGGATTGCGTTGAAGCGTGCGAAGGCCGTGCGCCCTAAGAACGCGTGGTATCCACTTCGGAAAGGTACGATGTCAAAGATTAACTCCTCGCTTCTGAAGTTCTTGGGCGAGCCGAAGACTACCTCCAGGGTGACCGTTCCGGTACAGTGGGCTTTGACGCCAGGGATGACACCTTTAAAGGTGGTGGTGCTCGGCTTGATCCGAGATGAGTCGATGCCCATCTTCCTAACCGTATCCTCGTAAATGAGGTTAAGGCTGCTTCCCCCGTCCATGAGGACACGTGTCAGATGATAACCATCAACAATAGGGTCGAGGACGAGCGCCGCCGATCCTCCATGCCTAATGTTGGTCGGATGATCATGTTTGTCAAATGTGATCGGGTAAGCCAACCATGGGATATACTTCGGGGTGACTGGCTCTAGCGCGTATACGTCCCGAAGCGCACGCTTCCTCTCCCTTTTGGGGATGTGGGTGACATAGATCATATTGACCTCTGTTACCTCGTTAGGAAACTTGTTCTGGCCTTCGTTATTGGGCCGCCGAGGTTCTTGCTCGTCTTTGCTGCGATTTTGGGTTTTATTTTGACCCTCCCGCATTACCTTGCCGGCTTGTTTGAAGACCCAGCAATTCCTGTTAGTGTGGGTTGCTGGTTTGTCCTGAGTGCCATGGATTCCACATGGGCGGTCCAGGAGTCTATCAAGCTGGCTAGGTCTGTCCTTGTTCCCTTTAAAGGGTTTTCTTTTCTGTCCGGACTTAGGTCCGGTGAACCCCGCGTTGACCGCAGCGTCTTCCGTATCGCTTCCGCCATTTTTATACCTATGCTTATTTTTGTTGCGCCTGGGTTTTCCATTGGTGTCGCGTGTTTCCGAGGTGCCTGCCTCGCCGTCATGAGTACTATGGGCCAGCCAACTGTCCTCTCCTGCACAAAAGCGAGTCATCAGCGAGGTGAGGGCCGCCATAAGCCTCAGCTTATCCTGGCCGAGTTGGCGGGCCAACCATTCGTCTCGTATATTATTTTTGAATGCGGTGATGGCCTCGGATTCAGAGCAGTCTATGATCTGGTTCTTCTTGGTGAGGAACCTGTTCCAGAATTTCCGAGCTGATTCGCCTGGCTGCTGGGTGACGCAGCTAAGGTCATCAGCGTCCGGTGGTCGGACGTACGTGCCCTGGAAGTTTGCTCGAAAAGCGTCCTCTAGGGCCTCCCAGCTACCAATAGAGTGAGGAGGCAGGCTGTTATGCCAATGCCTCTCCGGCCCCTTTAGCTTGAGCGGCAGGTATTTAATGGCGTGGAGATCATCTCCGTTAGCCATGTGTATGTGGAGAAGGAAGTCCTCGATCCATACTGCTGGGTCAGTAGTGCCATCGTATGATTCTATATTGATGGGCTTAAATCTTTCCGGGAATTGATGTTCCATCACCCTGTCTGTGAAGCAGATTGGGTGAGCCGGACCTCGGAACTGAGGAGCATCTCGTCGGAGATCGGGAGAGAGCCGTGAGTAGGCCTGATCTCGGGCACGGCCGTTCCTGTCCATCCAGGCATCGTAGCCGTCAAGCCCGGCGGGCGCGCGTCCCCTTGATCCATAGATGGACCGAGGAGGTGCCCTGTTTTCCTCAATGTGACGTCTAGCGTCGTGAGGATCTAGGTAATCCATGGGGTCCTTGCCATAACGGCATGGAGGTGGCCGGTCGTTGAGGTTTTCTCGTCTTGGCCTGTCCCGACCTCCAGGGGGTCGGTCGTGGTCGTCAGCGAGCTCCTCATCAAACTTCGGCAAGAGACGCCTGCGTGGGTATGATTTCGGCGTGCTATGGCGCCGGTCTTCCATGTCTTGCTCGGCGGAGAGCACTTCAACCCACTTTTCATTCAGTGCGTCGGTATTGGCCTGCAACTGTTGTTCCTTGCGCTTCATGCTCCGGGCCATCGCAATGAGGCACCGCCGGAAGCGCTCTTGTTCAAAAGGGTCTTCGGGAATGATGTAGTCCTCGGTACCGAGGCTCTCGTCCTCCTCGGATTCCGGCATGTAGTTATCGTTGGCCCCTTCAAAGAGGTCATCGGGATTTGAGTCCCTGAGATGTAGGTTGGGTGTGCCGTTCCTCACTGGGGAGGCTTGAAGGTCCTCCTCAGGGTTATCGGCATCACCGTCCTCCGCATCGCCGTTATTGGCTGTCGCGTTATTACCACTGGGTTCCCCATTATTGCCTCTTCGGCATCTTCGCCGACATCTTGGAGGGGATTTGGGGGTGTCCACCATGTAAACATCATGGGTGGACGTGGCGGTCCACCTGCCCGTGTTTACCGGGGGCGAGGTGTTCTTGATGGAGCCATCAGCATCTTCATCCATGTCTGTGGCGTCACCATAGTCCAGTACATCGGTTAAGTCGTCGATCGTGGCGACTAGGTGGGTGGTGGGTGGGATGTAAATTTCCCGATCGTCGGCTTTAAGTCCAATCTGATCGTAAACCGCAGTCTTGCCGTCCGAGATGGACATACTCTAGATGTGGTCAAGCATCTCATTGAGGTGAGATAGCTCTTTGGGATTCATTGCTGCGCTATAGGTAGGGCTGACTCGAAGTATGCCCGGCGTGTAACTTGACGCGTCTTCAGCGCGAAGGGAATCTGAACACAATTCCGGGTTCTGCGCCGAGGTCAGTTCTGATACTGACGTGATTTCGGAGGTGGGAGCCGGATTTATGTCCGGACTAGAGATCAGAATGGGACTGGCCGGAGTGGTTGCATCAGGGGTCTCTAAAGGTGCCACGACGGAGATCGGTTCCGGAGTCAAGCCCCCGGAGCCGAGCGAGCTCTTTATTCAGCCGGGAGTCCATCCCGATAGGACGAGTTTGCCGCGGGAATCCGCCGTGTATTCGAGGCCACCGAAGGTCACGATCTGACCTGGGACGTAGTTCTCGACAGAGGCTAGATGTCCCATCGAGTCGGCGCAAAACACCATGCTGTTGAAAACAAAAAGTTGGCCGGGTGCGTAAACGCTCCCATGGCCATTGGCGCAGTTGATTTGCAGGTGAGCCATCGATCCTTCTGGTGATCGCACAGCGGAACATTCAATGAAAGCACCAGTGTCGGTGTAAAAACCGGCAAACCTCGAGGTAGGGGGTCCCGAGCTGTGGATCTCGGATCAATGGTAACAGGAATAGGGAGACGGTGTTTTACCCAGGTTCGGGCCCTCTTGATGGAGGTAAAACCCTACGTCCTGCTCTTGTTTATATCAATGGAGATGTGACAAGTACAGAGTCGATCTACCTCGAGATCTTTAGATGTGTTCTAGTTCTAGGGCTAGGTGAATAAGATTGCGTTGATGTCCCATCTACAGGCTAAACCCTTTGGCTTATGTACACGCCAGGGAGGGGATCTAGGGTTACAAGATCGGTATCTGGGAGCAGGGCGGCAGGAGAGATCTTGGAGTATACGCTAAGTCTTCGGTGGAGACAGTCTTGATCACGCCTCCTGTACATGGCCTCCGGAGTCCACCTTGATCACGCATGAGGGCCCATCGGCCCAACCGAAGAGACGGGCTGGCTAGGTTAGCACCCCCCTAATCCAGGACACCGTCACTCATTATATACAAGCATGTGAAACAAATTACCTGCTTGGCTGCAGCCTCTCTCTACGCAGCGGGGGAAGTGTTTCCTCGGAGGAGCCAGAGCATGCTGCTTCAATGGGAGCCGAGGACTGGCTTGGCTGGGAGGCATGGGCCTTTCGAAGCCTCTTGAACCAAGGAGGATCATCCCCCTCGATGTCTTCTGACGTCTCCCTCCTCCTTTTAGGGGATGACGCTTTGCCCTCCTCCTCTTCCCCTTTCTGCTTCTCCTCCTCCTCCTCCTCGTGGATGGAGGACCAATGATTGCTTTCGGACCTAGCATCTAATGTTGCTCTTCGGCTGCCCAGGCCCTCCTTTTTCTTCTTCGTTTCCTTGACCGGAACCTCATATGGCTCCTCACCAGAAGGGCCTCGAGCTGGTGGGTCCTAGCTTCTTCGGGCAGTGGCGCCGGGGACTTCATCTTCCGGGCCTTGTCGCACCATTTCTGATTACGGAGTTTCAAACCGATCACTTTATCGAAATTGGAAAACATCAAAAGAACATGACTGTAGGTAAGACCGTTTCATACCTCGGATGGCGCATTATCGGCAGTATAGCCGATGTCTCCTTCCTCTTCGAGGAAGTCATTCTTGGATGGCTTGAAGAGCGCCATCCACATTCCGTCAAGGTTTGACGGTGTCCTGGACTAGAGGGTACCAACCTAGACGGCCCATAGTCCTCGGGATGGGCCCGAAGGCCCTGTCTCATCCAGATGGACTCCGGAAGCTGTGATGTGATCAAGATGGTATCTGCCAAAGACTTGGAGTATACCCCAAGACATCTCCTACCGCCTCCGTGCGCATCCCTCGATACCGCCTATGTAACCCTAGATGCCCTACCCGGCGTGTATATAAGCCAGAGGGTTTAGCCTGTAGAGGACACGGAATCACAATTATCATCCACCTAGCTCTAGGGTTAGGCTTCTCCTGACGATCTCGAGGTAGATCAAGCTTGTATTCGATACTTCATCATCAATATAAACAAGAGCAGGACGTAGGGTTTTACCTCCATAGAGAGGGCCCGAACCTGGGTAAACATCGTCTCCTTTGTTCCTGTTACCATTGATCTGAGATCCACAGCTCGGGACCCCTACCCCGAGGCCAGCCGGTTTTTACACCGACACTGGTGCTTTCATTGAGAGTTCCACTATGAGATCAGAAAAGGATCGATGGCTCACCTGCAGAACAACTGTGGCTCCAGCTACGGGGACATCTTCGTCCCCGGCCAGCTATTTGTTTTCGGCAGCACGATCTTTTGCACTGACTCTTCGGGCCATCTAGCTTCCGTCGAGAATTACGCTCCAGATCATGTCGTAACTTTCGAAAGCTTGGAGTACACCGCGGATTCCTGCAGAGAGCTCGTCCTTACCGGTTGGAAGCTAGGCCGGATTGACGGCCTAGCGGACATTGGGGGCTCGCCCCGGAACCGATCTCCTTCGAGGATGTCAGATCAAACCCCTTGCCCCTACAGGGCCCTGCAGAGGAATCGACTACCTCCACCATGGACAGCCTAGTCCTGGCATCAAGCCACGACGCCGCTCCGGACACCACCTCGGATACTACGTTGGATCTAGAGCCAGCTCAGGTGGCAGATCCGGGATTAACCCCAGCCCTGCCGAAGGCCAATGACGCGTCAAGCGATCTACCAGTCATGCTTCAAGTCAGCCCAGCTTATAGCCGGGCCATGGATCCCGAAGATCTATGTCACTTAAACGCTATGCTGTATCGCATCCAGAGCTTATCAAGCTCAAATAGTCAGACTTCGGTCTATGATAAGATCGGACTTCAAGCCGACGATCGGGAAATTTACATCCCACCCACCACCCATCTAGTCGCCACGGTCGATGATTTAACCGACATGTTAGACTATGATGAAGCCACTGACATGGATGAAGATGTCGACGGGCCCACAGAAACCACCACCCCACTGGTCAACACTGGCAAGTGGACTGCAACCTCCACTTATGACGTGTACATAGTGGATACTCCGAAACCTCCTTCAAGATGTCAGCGAAGGCGCGGACGAGGTGCCAATGGGGACCCCAGCGGACACGACACCGCTGCCACCAACACCGGCGCAGCAGCAAACGACGCCGATGACGCGGGAGAGGATTTTCAAGCCTCCCCAGAGTGGCTGCACAGCCCTGTGGGAATCCCCGAGGACGAGGACCCCGACGACCTCTTCGAAGGGGCTGATGACATTTAGTTACCTTAGTCCGAAGAGGACGAGAGCCTGGGCACCGAGGACTTTATATTCCCCGAAGACCCCTTCGAGCAGGAACGGTTCCGACAATACCTCGTGGCCACCGCCCAAAGCATGAAACGGAAGCAGCAGCAGCTGCAAGCCAATCAAGACGCGCTGATGGATAAATGGGCTGAGATACTCTCGGCCGAGCAAGACCTCGAGGAACGGCTCCGGAGCGCGCCTAAATCGTACCCGCAAAGGCGTTTGTTGCCTGAATTCAACGAAGAATTAGCCGACGACGTGCTCTTAACACGCGGGTGGGCTGACGAACCTGACCGACCCCCTAGAGGACGCGACAGGCCAGTGCGGGAAAACTTACACACCCAAAAAATGACACACCATTATGGCAAGGACCCCGTTGACTATCCCGAGCCATACGACGCAAGATGCCAGATAGAGGCGAACCGGGCACCTTCTCGGTCCATCTATGGAATAAGAGGACGTGCACCGGCCGGGCACGATGGCTATGACGCCTGGATGGACAGGAATGGCTGAGCTCGAGAGCAAGCCTATGCGCGCATATCTCCCGACGTCCGGCGCTAGTTTGCTCGCTTCCAAGGTCCTGCTCACCCGATCTGTTTCACAGACAGGGTAATGGAACACCAGTTCCCTGATGGGTTTAAACCCATCAACATTGAGTCATACGATGGCACTACCGACCCAGCCGTGTGGATTGAAGATTTCCTTCTCCACATCCACATGGCACATGGAGATGATCTCCACGCCATCAAATATCTGCCGCTCAAACTAAGAGGGCCGGCTAGGCATTGGCTGAACAGCCTGCCTCCCAATTCTATTGAAAGCTGGGAGGCACTAGAGGATGCCTTCAGGGCTAACTTCCAGGGCACATACGTTCGGACTCCAGATGTCGATGACCTCAGCCACGCCATTCAACAGCCCGACGAGTCGGCAAGGAAATTCTGGAACAGGTTCTTAACTAAAAAGAACCAAATTATGGACTGCCCCGACACCGAGGCTATCGCCGCTTTCCGGCATAGCATCCCAGATGAGTGGCTCGCATGCCTGCTCGGGCAGGATAAGCCGAGGACCATGGCGGCCCTCACCTCGCTCATGACCCGCTTTTGCGTGGGAGAGGATAGCTGGCTGGGCCGCAGTACTCACAACGGCGAGGCCGGCACTTCGAAAACTCGTGACGTCAATGGCAAGCAGAGGCGCAGTAAAAATAAGCATAGGCGTAAAAATGGTGGGAGCGACACCGAGGATGTCGCAGTAAATGCATGGTTCAACGGACCTAGGTCCGGTCAGAAAAATAGGCCCTTTAAAGGGAGCAAAGACGGACCCAGCCAGCTCGATAAGATCCTCAACAGGCCATGTCAAATCCATGGCACCTCGGACAAGCTCGCAAACCACACAAACCAGAACTGCTGGGTCTTCAAGCAGGCTAGAAAGATAGCGGCGGAGGGCCAAAGTAAAACCCAACCTCGCAGTAAGGACGAGGATGAACCTCGCCGATCTAACAATAGCGGTGAAGGACGTAAACATGATTTACGTAACCCATATCCCTAAGAAGGGGAGGAAACGTGCACTTCGGGACATTTATGCCTTAGAGCCTGTTGCCCCGAAGTTCAATCCGTGGTCGGCTTACCCGATCACATTTGACAAACATGATCACCCAACCAGCATGCGGATCGGCTGCCTTGGTCCTGGATCCAATTGTTGACAGATTCCATCTGACGTGCGTCCTCATAGACGTAGGCAGTAGCCTCAATTTAATCTACACGGATATGGTCAGGAAGATGGGCATAGACTCATCCAGGATCAAACCCAGCACCACCACCTTTAAAGGTGTCATACTGGGCGTCGAGGCTCGCTGCACAGGAACAGTAACACTAGAGGTAGTCTTCGGATCACCCGAGAACTTTCGGAGCGAAGAGTTAATCTTCGATATAGTCCCTTTTCGGACCGGATACCACGCGCTGCTTGGGCGCACCGCATTCGCCCGCTTTAACGCAGTCCCGCATTACGCATACTTAAAGATGAAAATGCCGGGACCAAATGGTGTTATTACAGTCAATGGTAATAGCGAGCGCTCCCTCCGAACAGAGGAATAGACCGTGGCTTTCGCAGCCGAGGTATAGGCAACTGAGGAGGCAGCTCGTAACAAAACCAGCTCCTCAAAGCACGTATGGGCCGCACGAGCCAACCGCGGTCAGGCCATGATTCCCCCCAAATAGGGGCACGGGCTCCTCGTTTGCCTCCCCTTGGAGGGGCATTACGTCCCCAGGGTGCATAACTTTGCACTAAAAATTCCATGGGTGGCCGAGGAGCCGAATAGAATGACGCGTCGTTATTGGTTCAACCGAACAGCAACGCACTTTGGACTTGCATACCAGCAGGGCTCTGTAAAAGGCCCAGTCAGAAGCAGCATGTCCACATGGCTTAAACCATCTAAGTGGCAGCCGCACACCTTTTCAAAGGACTCAACCGACAAAAGCATCAAGCAAATAAGAGGCCGAGGTCACGGACAGCCCACACCTCCTTCGCTTTTAACGAAGGCAAGCTGATCAACAGCGCGGAGACGCAGACGTGCGATTGCAATGGGCTTGGGTGAATAATCCCATTAGCATATCCTGCTTGTTCTTACTCCCTTGCTTTTTCTCTTAAGTTGTATCTTCTGCAAGTTTCTTTTGTTTAAAGCTTGGCATGTACGGCTTGACCACATGAAATAAAAAGTGCATCCATCGAGGTCATTACGCATCTCCTTATGTTCACTGCCCTAGAGCCAAAAGCATACATTCACGATACAACTGTTATTTAAAATTACTATGGGCCACGCTTCCAATCTCACGCACTACCGCCTTACAAGTCTGAAGTATCTATTCGGCGTCTTGGATGTTGCATTATATCAACCAGTTTTGAACCTCGATTTTGGTCAATAGTTGGGTTGTCTGGCTCCTGTGCTTACCCCTTACATTTCCGATCTATTCGGCTAAGGGTGTAAAGGGAGAACCACTGTGATTGCACTGCCAGCTTACATGGCAAAGTGCCTCAATGGATAAAGCCGAAAACTGATTGTCCTGGTAAGCGTAAACTGGTCGGCCATCCGAAGACAGCGTCCAGCAATGTACCCTTGAGGTTACCCATGTTAAACGAAGGCCTCCTTATCAAATCAGCTGAAGTGGTTAGTGGCATAGACCTCGGCCATATAGCCGAACCACTCCACGGACCGGGGGCTCGTCATCAGCCCCCACAGTCAAGCTCCTACGAGTAAGTGAAAGTTATAAAACCTTTATAGTCTGATTGCCTTGTTTTCGCGAGCATGGACCGCCTTCGGGAACTGAGATGTTGGCTAAGGGTCATGACTGCCGCAGAAGCACCCGATGTGCACTGCACAAAGGGGGCGAAGCCGACAACTGGTCACTTTCAGTTAAAACGGTCACATAGGAGTCAAAAAATAAAAACACACAAGCACATGTCGGAAAATAAAGCCGAATTCATTGCAAAGTAAAGGGTAGTTTTTTACATCCGAACTACACTTCAGCATACCGAAGTACAAATCTAAAAATACATATTTTCCTTAGAGCATTGCGCCTTGGTGTTTCGGGCCCCTTCCATCACCTTGCTCATGTACTTCTCCACGGTCCGGTTCTTCCCTTCGGGGAGCCGGGTGGCCACGACCACCGCTTCAACACGCGGATAGTGCGTATTCACGTGGGCATACGCCCGCTGAGCACCCTCCAGGCACGCTGAACGCTTCCAGCGCAGCAACTGGGGGGCGGCCTCCCGCAGATGGGCCAAAAACCCAAAGAAGCTGGTCGGCAGGGCCTCCACGGGCCAGAGATTGGCACAGAGGTCTTGAAGCATCGGCTTCGCCATACGCAGGAGCTCCATCAACTGCTTCATCTGGTCGTTTAGCAGTTCCGGATACGAAGGCGCCTGGAATTGCAGCCAGAACGCCTTCTCCACAGCATGGCCCTCCTGCGCGCCGTAGTAGCGGTCGGCATCCGCTGTGCTCCTCGAAAGATCCGCGATGGCCTCTGCGGATCGCCAAACCTGGGTGAGCTCGACGAACCTCTTGCGGCCTAAAACACACTGAAGCAAAAATGACTTACCGGCAGCGATCTACTTCACTTGCTGAAGCAGCTCGCGGTCTGCACGGGCCAGGGATTGGACCTCGGCATGCGCCTGGTGCAGCTTTTCGAGCTCGGGGCTCGCCACCTTCTCCTTCTCCTGAAGGGTGTCGCGCTCTTTGTAGACGCCCTCCAGGGTCTCCTCCACCTCCAGGACCCATGCCTGGTCCTTGCCCCTGGCCACCTTTTCGGCAGCCAGCTCCTCTTCGGCCTTCGCGGCCGTAGCCTTCTACTGCTCGGCCTCTTGCCGAGCTTTGGCCAGCTTGGCCTTAAGTGTCTCAAGCTCCGCCGTAGCGGCTGTCATGCAAAACAGCTCAGCGTCACAATAAGATCTTTTAAGAACATCTCCCGAAGTAAAATCGGCACTCTCAAAACTTTTTGAAATTTACCTTGAGATAGCTCGATCTACTTTTTCATCAGATCGAGGTCCTCCTCGGAGCTCTGAAGCTTCCTGTTCATCTCCGCCACCTCCTCGGAGGCGGAGTTCGGAGCCGAGGATGACACCTGCAAATGTGCACTCACGCATCAGTCCCTGGCCACACCCTTTTTAAAGATCGGCCAGAGCCTTGGGGGCTACGAGCCAAGCAACAAAGTTCTACTCTCACATCGACCCCAAGGATAGTTTTTTCAAACTAGCATTGGGCTCAGGGGCCACTAGCTAGCTATGCTCCTACAAACACCATGCTACGCAATAAGTCTTCGGACAAAAGCCCGCTACTACAGGCAATCGTAAACTCGAATGTTATTCATAATTACAAACACGAAAGAGCGTACCTCGAAGCTCTTGAAGAGGCCCTTGAAGACCTCGCGCATCCTGGCCTCTGCAGAATGGAAGCCTTGTAGCGCCATGCCGATTAAGGCATGGTGCTCTTCTGCGATGGAGGAGCCCGTTAAGGCTGCCTCCATCTCCTCGGGCCACCCCGCGCTAGCCCTCCCCGTGGCGGGTGGCGGGGGTGGAGCTACCTCTGACCCCACCACCGAGGTGCTGGGGACGAGGGTCTCTGGCTACGGCGCAAGCACTGGAGACTATTCGGGCCAGGCCAACGCCTGGCCCAACCCTTCCTTGGGGGCCTCAGGGATTGGGTCCCCTTGGACTAGTGCGGCCAAGGTATCAACCTCGGCCATGACGACTGGTACTGCGGCCCCTGATGTGTTGACCGGAGGGGCCGGACCAGAAGTCACTTCCCCCAGCCCCTCGAGAGCTGGGGGAGTCTTGGCACGCTCGGGCGTCCCGCTGCCCGATGGGGGCAGCTCGCCCGAAGTATCACTGCTGAGGTGAGATTTGGGCGGGCTGGTAAAAATACTTTTATAAGTCTCATGCAAGGAATGGGCTTTCGAAGTCTGAACAGAGTACCGATTACATACCTTTGGGGTGCCAGTTTCTTCCTCCCCAGGGCGAGGAGGTCCTCGTCCGAATCTTCGGGGAAGCTGGGCTTCTACGGCAAGACTGGGTCGGCGGAGGCCTTGCGCGGCCTCTTCGGGCCTTTTGGCCTCGCCTCCTCTTCGGCGCCCTCGGACGCCGCCCTCTTCCCATTAGGGGAAGATTTCTCTTCCCCCTCGTATCCCTCCCTGTCTTCGTGGGTGGAGGAGGCATGGGTTTCCTCGGAACAGGTGACCGAGGTCTCCCGAGCTCGGAGACCCGCTCTGCCCCTCGGAGGTCTAGACTCCTTGGGGATCACCACGTGTGGCTCCTCGGTTAGGAGGGCCACAAGCTGGGGAGTCCTCTCCCCCTTAGGCTGCGGTGCCAGGCACAACATCTTCTGTACCTTAGGGATCCACTTCCGCAAATGCTCGATTAGTTAGCAAACGTTTGTAAGGGACCAGGAAATGCAAAGTGTAAGACTAAGCATTGAAATTTACCTCGGGGCCGTCGTGGGCGGCTTCGAAGCCGAAGTCCCTCCCGTCCTCGGGGAAGACATCCTTGGAGGGCTTGAACAGCAGCTTCCACATCCCTGCCGGGGTGGAGTAGATGAAGTGGTGAATGGGCACCACGTCCTCGGGCTTGTACGCCCACATCGGGGTAGCCCGGGACAGAAGCGGCATGATGCGGCCGTGAAGCATGACGTTCGCCACGTCCGTCAGCTTGATGTCCCTTTGGTTTATCCAGAAGTCGGTCTTCTTGATCAGCACCTCCACCTCCGCCAGGTTCCCCAGTCCATGCCCTTCCTCTTCCAGGACACGAGCTTCTTCGGAGGGCCAGCCGAGAACTTGACCTCGGCCTGGCCAGCAGCGAGCGGCTCGGTGATGTAAAACCACTCACGCTGCCACTCTTTGACGGTCTCGATGAAGGTGCCTTTGAAGCAAACCGCCTTCTGGTCCTTGCAGATCATCGCTCCCCCGCACTCTGCAAGGTCAGAGTCGCTGGACTTCGGCTTGACGCATAAGATCTTCAGCCACAGCCCGAAGTGCGGCTCGATGCGGAGGAAGGCCTTGCAGACCGTGATGAAGGTGGCAAGGTGGAGGATGGAATTCGAGGCTTGATGGTGAAAATCCAGCCCGTAGTAGAACAGGATCCCACGCACAAAGGGGTGCAGCGGGAACCCCAGACCCCTGATGAAGTGGGGGACAAAGACGACCCGCTCCCCAGCTTCGGGGGTGGGTATGCGCTGCTTTGGAGTAGGCACGCGAGTGTGGACCTCCGCGTGGATGTACCCCACGCTGCGCAACTCCAAAATGGTGCCCTCCATCACGGAGGAGCTGCCCCAGTGCCCCTTGATGTTGGGCTCCGCCATTGTTGAGGCGAAGGGCACTGAGGGAGTGGGAGGAGTTCGGGATTGGATCTGAGCGGTGGAGCTTGGGAGGAGATAGGCAGGGAAGCAAGGGAGCGTGTACTCTCTGTTGTTAACCCCTCGCTCTTATATGGACTGGTGAAAAGGCCAAGAGTCCCTCCTTCCGCGCCATTGAAATCGCCATTACCCGTAAAATATGCCATTATGCGTATGGGAGAAACAAAATCTTAATGATATCCCTTAAAAAGTGGGCACGATCTCCATTTCGATGGGACGTGCCTGTAAAAAGATTGCCTCGGGCCGTGATTTGAGTAAGCAGTAACTCCTCGCTGGGTCGTGGCTGGTGCCGCTTCGATAAAGTTGTCAAGCTAGAAAGTACTGTTCACACCTACACGGCATGCCTTTGAGGCTAAGTAACCCCACGACCTCGGATATGGATCATGTTTTTGATTGTGTTCCGAACAAGGGATGCCACTCCTTCGACAAGTGGTCTGAGGCGGCCTTGAATAAGAAGACAAGTATCAATAGGAGGAGGGAACTCGTCTGTCGAGCCAAGGACTCTGGATCCGAACTTGCGAAGGGCGAAGGTGTCGTCCTTGGCATAGAAGACTAATTCGGGGGCTACTGACGGTGTCCTAGACTAGGGGGTACCAACCTAGATGGCCCAAAATCCTCAGGATGGGCCCGATGGCCCTGTTCTCATCCAGATGGACTCTGGAAGCTGTGACGTGATCAAGATGGTATCTGCCGAAGACTTGGAGTATACCCCAAGACATCTCCTACCGCCTCCATGCGCATCCCTAGATACCGCCTATGTAACCCTAGATGCCCTACCTGGCGTGTATATAAGCCAGAGGGTTTAGCCTGTAGAGGACATGGAATCACAATTATCATCCACCTAGCTCTAGGATTAGGCTTCTCCTGACGATCTCGAGGTAGATCGAGCTTGTATTCGATACTTCATCATCAATATAAACAAGAGCAGGACATATGGTTTTAGCTCCCTAGAGAGGGCCCGAACCTGGGTAAACATTGTCTCCTTTGTTCTTGTTACCATTGATCCGAGATCCACAGCTCGGGACCCCCTACCCCGAGGTCAGCCGGTTTTTACACTGACAAGGTTGGTGTGGAAGAAGTGCCACACAGTCACCTCGTACTCAGGTTACATCGGGTTGGCCCTGAGCTGGAGAGGGAGGGGGCCACGATAAAGCATAACATGGACCACGTCCACTAGCTTGATGCCCTGTTTGATCACTGCCTCGAGCTGGGTTTCCCCAGTCAAGGCCCTTCTTCGTCCAGGAGACAAGTCTTTTCGGGGGCTCGGCCGTGAAGGCAGGGATCTCCATTTGACCCGTGGTAAGCATGTCAGTGATGTAGAACCACTCCCGCTGCCACACCTTGATGGTCTCGACAAAGACACCCTCCGGCCAGCACACCGTTGGGAGCTTGCTTATCATAGCCCCATTGCATTCAGCGAGCTGGAGCCAGTATTCTTCGGCTTGACGCTGAAAACCTTCAGCCACAGGCCAAAGTGCGGCTTGACACACAGGATCGCCTCACAGATGATGATGAAGGTAGCTATGTGGAGAATGGAGTTCGGGGCCAGGTGGTGGAAGTCCAACCCATAATAAAACATTAATCCCCTCACAAAGGGGCGAAGGGGGAATCCCAGACCTCGGATGAGGTGGGAGACAAAGACTACCCTCTCCGCCTCTTTGGGAGTAGGGATGGAAGATTCGGAGTGGCCGGTCTCGCTCGTCGCCGGCGCACGGCACTTGACTGCCGCGGGGATGTACCCCGCAGACCTAAGCTCCTCGATTGTGCCCACTATGATGGTGGAGTGCATCCACTGCCCCTTCAGTTCGGCGTTGGCCATCGCGTATGGAGAAGCTTGGGGGAGGAGAGAAGTTTGGAGATAGATCTGAGGGCGCTGGAGCTCTGGTAGGCTTTCAGCAATGGAGCGAGGGGTGGAAGCAAGCGGGAAATGATTTACTGCCCTCCTTGCTTTTATAAGTCAGTATAAGACCAACAGTCCCCTCATCGCGTCGTATAAATCACCTGTTTCCCAACGCATCGTGCCGTTATACGTGCATCGGTAAATCAACTTGTTGCCGATATCCCTTAAAAACTGAGGCATGATCTTAGTATTGATGAGACATGCCAATGAGAGGCAACCTTGAGCTACGGAACATTTTTTGTGATAATTGATTGCACCCCACAATAGGTGGTGACGGTTTGGTAAAATCTATTAGGGTTTGAACCCGCTTACTGGACATGCCTACGTGGTGAGTCTTCGGGGCTAAGTTAACTCAAGACCTCGGATACGGATAAAATGCCCTGGCAAAAGGGCCCTGTACTCTCCCAGCCGAGCATAAAGTTCTAAAAACACATGGTCGTTGTGGTCAACTGTAAAAGGAGACCCGATAAGTTCATAAGCCGATGAATACTTCGGATTCAAGCACGAACTGACAGAGGAGGAACTCACCTGCCAAGCCGAAGAGATGCATCCGAGGAGGGAGCTATAGTCTTCGGCTTTGAAGACCAGTTCAGGGGCTACTGACGGTGTCCTAGACTAAGGGGTGCTGACCTGTACGGCCCATAGTCCATGGGCCGAGTTAAGGAACCGCCGATCACTAAAAGGTAGGACTACCGAAGCCACAAACCTCGGCGTGATCAAGATGGAAACCTCTGAAGACTTGGCGTGTACTTCAAGGATTGCTCTGTAGCCGGCGTATTAACAACCGACCATGTGTATAACCTAGGTACCCCCGGGGCATATATAAGACGAGGGGTTTAGTCTTTAGAGGCACGATTACCAGCCTTAGGGTTTAGAACACAATCATACGATCTCGAGGTAGATCATCTTGTACTCTGTACTCCATCACGTCAATACAATCAAAGCAGGACATAGGGTTTTACCTCTTCGAGAGGGCCCAAACCTGGGTAAACATCGTCTCCCTTCGTCCCCTATTACCATCGTTCCTAGACCTACAACTCGGGACCCCCTACCCGAGATCCACTGGTTTTAGAACCGATACTAGCCACCCTATAAGCCCTGGATTCGTGCCCAGGCACCAAGCTCGAGCATGGCCCCGCTCGGGGTTTCTAAGCACAAAGCTCTACAGTCACGCCCAGGCACATGAGAACTATTGGTACTAACTCACAAAGCTCTGGAGTCGCGACCAGGCACATCACATCAATCGGATTGGTGCGGAGGAAGGCCCTGGAGTCATGACCAGGCACTATGATATGTTCTCATGACTAACTTATACCTCACAAAGCCCTGGAGTCATGACCAGGCACATCACATCAACCGGATTGGCGTGGAGGAAAGCCCTGGAGTCAGGACCAGGCACATCACATCAACCAGAATGGTGCGGAGGAAAGCCCTGGAGTCGCGACCAGGCACGACGATATGTTCTCATGACCTACTTACTAACACAAAGCAAACCTACCAAGCCCTAGAGTCATGACCAGGCAGCACACTAAAACATCAAAAAGCCCCCTGAAGACTAGAAGGGGAGGCACAAGTGCCCTAGACGTAGCGCCTGACCTTTGCCGCATAGGAAAAAGAGCCCCGAGCACCCACCTCGGGGAGCAGCAAGCGTCCTAGACGTACGACGAACTTCCCACTTCACTTGCGTATAGGCAAGAACATAATACCATAAGCAGCCAGGTTTCCTCATCTTTACAAAATTGATCCCCTTCTCAGGACCCTTGAAATTAGCTAGGGGTATGGCTTCATCTAGGAAAGCCTATTACATTAAGGGGTATGATGACCCACAAGTATAGGGGATCAATCGTAGTCCTTTCGATAAGTAAGACTGTCGAACCCAACGAGGAGCAGAAGGAAATGACAAGCTGTTTTTAGCAAGGTATTCTCTGCAAATGATGTAAATAGTAGTAACAGATAGTTTTGTAGTAAGGTGATTCGTAGCAAGTAACAAGTAACAATTGTAACAAAGGTGCAGCAAGGTGGCCCAATCCTTTTTGTAGCAAAGAACAAGCCGGGAGTTTCTCTTATATAAAGCAATGTGCTCTCGAGGACACATAGGAATTCTCGTGTAGTCACGTTATCATGTTTAGTTGATTCGCATTCACTACTTTGATAATTTGATATGTGGGTAGACCGGTGCTAGGGTGTTGTTCTTACTTGAACAAGCAACCCTCTTATGATTACCCCCTCTCGCAAGCATCCGCAACTATGAAAGAACCCATTGGCTCATGGACCGGTTCTAGTGGTCCGTGGGCTCATTTCCATTATTGCGGCCCAATCGAGCTTTCGGCCTGTTAACGGCCCGGTAAAATCCCTTGTTAGGATGGGCCCACATTCGAGCCCGAAACCCATTAGTAGGCCAGCCCAATAATGGCCTGCTATTACTACCCATTTTCATTCCATTCCGATGGCATCGAGGTAACGTTTTGTCCTGTTGCCCCCTGTTTCAATGATAGCATATACAATAACAAAGAATTATTCTACTCTACACAATCCCCCCAAAAAACGTACACTATACAATAAAGAAATTTAGGCATAGAAACATAGATTAATCCTACACTATACAATAAAGAAATTACGGCAGATTACATCCACTGGGCAACAAAGTTCGCCACAAGTGATAATAAAGCGTAACCAAACAACAAATTACACTGGGCACATACACCTCATACATCATTGACGCGCATCAAGACAACTTACCATTTGAACTATGATCTCTTTAGAAAATAGGAGTGGCCGGATTCAGATAGCACAAACTTCAGTCTGCAAAATCTCCACTTTCTTTGTGGTTTCCTCAGTCTCTTGTTTCATTTCGTTGACTGTTGCATCTGATTCCTGCATCTGGCTTTTCAGCATGTTGATTACATCTTGAAACTCATATGCACGCTGTCTTGCCGCCTCTAGTTGATGCTCTAGAACATCAGCACATTCCAATTCCAATACATAATCATTTGGTAACAGCCATGCCGCACTACTTTGAGAGCTTTGTGTTGATGTCACTTTATCCTGAAATGCTTCTGTAAGTACACATGACTAGGGCAAAAAATATAGTTACAACAGAGAAGCAAGCAAGACATACTAACTTGTACATGGCAAACAGGACTAACAATAATGTACACATCATGAACCATAAGCAGGTGATATTTTACAAAATTATATAGATGGTAGTCTGAGCACCACGTATAAAGAAATCTCTCTCCGCTGACCAAACAAGCATGATGTTGGGGCCAAATCCAACACACTAACAGGTTAAAAGTTTAGACCAGGCGCAGCTACTGAACATTAGATATATCTTGCGTATAAGTAAGCAAGCAGTTAGCCATTGTGTAGCTCGTATTAACTAGCTGGAACATTGTGTGGCATGTTTCAAAAGAGTCTTAGGGAGCATAATGAACTACTGAGGGATTCATACAAACCTACTACAGCAAGGTCCAATGACCGGGTTACAGGTGAAGAACCCTACGCAAGCACAAGGTCAGACAAATAGGGATGTCCTAGTAATTGAAATACAGTGACTTACCATAACTAGTTTCTACAGGCTCAGCGCTGCTCCTCCTTCTCTTGCAAGGCTCCTTCCTAACATCATGTACTTGGAAAGCCTGAATCTTTGCTTCGTTACACCCCCACTACAAGTTGGTACAAAATAATTACAGGTCTCCTTGAATGGAAGATAAATATGCATACTTTCTAGTCTCTAGGCAACACCAAAAGCATGAGTTTATAACAAAACGAGACCACATAATGAAACATGTCACATCTCTTGCACACACTCAAATGAGCATTTACTAAGTGTGCGCTATGTATAAACTAGGCATACCTTCGTGAACTGGACCTCCAGGTACTCTTGGGGAGCCTAGTTTAGTGGACAGGCAAACCTTTATGTCACCTATGAGTTATACAAGCCCCCACTACAGTAGCCATAAGTGTTTAAATCATTGACAAACTCTGTTAGGTTGTGAACAATAAGTAATCAAAGCAAACGATTTTAGTATGGCTGGCTGATACAAACAAGCAATTGAACATGTGTGGGAGCAAATCTTGCACAACACTGAATTACATACCAAGAAAACAAGCATAGAAGGAGGCCTAAAGACCATCACTTGACTGACCATATTTAGGAGGCATGTAAACATCATGTGCACCATATGAACTAGCATAAACATTGCATATTTCAGATTCTATAATGAAATGCACATGTATTAGGTTATGCCATGTATGACGCCAAAATCTACACTATAGCAGGAAGGAGTGATTCATCATTGCACGCACAAGTGAATTGCAGGTTAAGGGCCAGTTCTTTTCCACTTTTTGAGAGCTTATTGTCAAAATAAGCTAGAAAATATCTAAAGAACTCGTTTTTTGAGTTATGGGGTATAGCGAAATGGCTTTGTTGTTTGCCCCTATTACACTAAAAATGCCACTGCTGAGGCCCGCGCCACACCCGACCACCACGCAAAAACAAACACGCAAGCGTTCATTCCCCTTCCCGCTCGCATCTCCTCTCCCCTTTCCCTCAGCTCTGATCCCCTGCCTGCACCGCTAGGGTTCCTCCAGCGAGCCACCGCCGCCGGTGCCATCTGCCCTGTTCCTCAATGATGCTTTCTCTAGAGAGGCTACATGGCCAGCTGGTAGGGCCCCTCATTCCCCCTCCCCTCCTCCCAGGCCGTGGCCATGAGGTGCTGTTGCGGGATGAGCTCATCCAACAAGGTCAGGATCTCCTCTGATTTTTTGCACAATTTTCATACTAATTTCCTATATGAAGAATTGCTATGTGCTGCTGCTGCTATATGATGAATTGCTATGAGCTGCTGCTGCTATATGATGAATTGCTATGAGCTGCTGCTGCTGCTACTATATGATGAATTGCTATGAACTGTTGCTGCTGCTATATGATGAATTGCTATGAGCTGCTGTTGCTGCTATATGATGCTTTCAGGTGATGTTGCTATATGATGAAAACCAGCCACTTGGACCATGGAATTTTGATAAATAATGGTTCTTCATTTAAATTTAGGCAATTATCCTCTGTTTGGAAGACATTGACCAAAGTAGATTTTGCCAAGTAGATGGTATCTTTGTATTTGCATTTTGAAGAAATAATGATGGTCTGTTATCCTCTCATATTAGTTACTGCGATGGTTCAATTCGTCATGTTTGGAAGTCAAATTTATTTTCATATGGGCAGCAAAATTACAAAATATAATGCAATATAGACTTTTCACTAACCATACCACATATAAGATGAAAAAACAGGCAATGAAATGAACTGGTTGGCTTATTATCTGGATATTATTTTCATAGGATAACTCAAAAGAATTGGCCCTAAGAACCCTGGCCAACAGCAATGCCAAACAAATAACATGTCATGATGAATGCAATGGAGTGACTTACCATACAATGTTGTATAGGCTCACCGTTGCCCCTCATTTTTTTGCGATGTTCCATGAAAATGCCCCATATATATTGTACTAAGAAATCTTGTACTTTTTCATTGCCGCACCCCATCTGCAAGTTTACACAACTAATTTTAGATACCTCTACATGATAATACATTGCATATCCCTTGCACATAATTAAACCACCAATTAACGATTGTGTGCGTCGCATAAACTAGCCATGACTCTATGTACTGGACTTGCAGGCACTCTTAGGGAGCCTAATTTAGTGCACTGGCATTCCTTCATGCCACCTACAACTTTGTGTAATGTATGACATCTATATCTCTAATTTAGCAGCCAGTAGTGGTAATCATTGGCTACACAAAGGGATTACTGGTCGAAAAGCCTAGCAACGCACACTGGCAGGCACACAACAATACAAGAGAGAGACTCACTTAGAAGATCATAGCAATGCTTCAGTCCAAGATTTTAGTTGGCCAAGGTGTTAGATCCAGAAGAAACATCGTCTTTGTAGCACTTGCCTGCTCCAAAACATCTAACAATGACCTATTAGTATATTAGAAGTACAGCAGGCAGGTGATGCTTGACTGGTTTAAAGGTGACAAGTACCTAGGTCACGGCGGGTGCTTGGCATCGTGGCAGACGGTGGGAATCAAGTGAGAAATGTCAAGGGTGATGCCGCTATGGTGGTTGTCAGAGTCCGGGAAGGAGATCTAGGACCGTCGACGAGTGTGTTTGTGAAGCGGCTCCGATAGTGTGGACGAAGCGGACCTGAGGCCGTGGAAGAGTGCGTCGGTGAAGCTGCTCCGGTAGGGTTGAGGATGGTGTCAACGATGCGAATCTGCGGCCGTGCACGAGGGCGTCGAGAAGCTGCTCCGGTAGGGTGGACGACAGTGTCGACGAAGCAGATCTGAGGCCATGGACTTTGGTGTCGGTGAAGCGGCTCCGGTAGGGTTGAGGATGGTGTCGACGAAGCGAATCTACGGCCGTGGACGAGGGCGTCGGGAAGGTGCTCCAGTAGGATGGACGACGGTGTCAACGAAGTGGATATGAGGTCATGGACGGGGGCGTCGGTGATGCAGCTCTAGTGGTGTCGATGATGGTGTCGACGAAGCGGCTCCGGTGCGGTGTAGGAAGGAGCCGCTGCAGATGCGCTACGGTTGACGAGAGCACCGACGAAGCAGATCCGGCGTGGTGGACATGTTCAGCACTGAATGGGCTGTGGTACAGTGGTGGATGAGCAGTCTATGGTTTCTAGGGGAGGTGGGAGGGGTAGATGCGGCCGCAGAAGCAGATCCAGCGAGGTGGACAATGCCGGTAGTGAATAGGCTCTAGTACGCTGGTGGATGAGCAGTCTAGGGTTTCGAGAGGGGGAAAGGGTAGAATCGCCGATGAAGTACGGACGGCGTGATGTAAGGTGCTCTGGTGATGTGGAGTAGTTATTTTTGCGGGAGGGAAGAGGAAATGGAGGTGCCGTCTGGTGGGGGAATCGAAAGTTACCAAAGCAACCTCAGCCTATTTTGTAAATGAGGGTCGTGCTCTTCTCCGTGCACCAAGGATAGAAGATGAATTTTGCATGCTCCAGACTAGGTCTTGTAAATTTTAAAAGGAGGCAGGAGATTTTGTCGCCCGTGGGATCGTTCGTATCCAATTTCAACTAGTTTTGGATAGTGCTAGCGGGAAGCCGGTGATGCGTGACTGTGTACACGGCACACACGTCAGCAATAACTCTTATACTATCAAGTCGACCCCAGAAAAAAATACAATAACTCCGGGTGATGCACCGATAACTTGTACGATCACACGGGCGCGGCCGATAGTACGGGTGTAACTGAGGCGCGTTCATAAAAAACGGAGCAAACGCTCAGCCTATGTATTTCTCATAAAAATATATAATTTTGTGCCATTGGTTATTTATTTTAAACACAATGCATTGACGTGTTAATTTCAAATATATTGTACAGTAACAAATGGATATTATAGTCCACTACTTAAAATTCTTACCAAATATGATTACATGGCCCTACGGGGAAATGTCACGTGCTGTTTTACTGGAGTCCTTGTAGCTTGCTACGACTCGGTTGCACACGCTGATGACCGACACGTGCATTGCTGGGTTACGTATGCCTGTCCCTGTATGTTTGTGCCACCTTGGTTTATGACTAGTCATGTCGACCCGAGTTCTCTGTCATATGGATGCTAGCATCACAATCATATACATGAGCCAAAATACGCAAACGGTCCCGGCCAAGGTAAAGGCGGCAACCGTGGGTTACCGTGCGTGAGGCCGCAAAGTGATATGATGTGTCTTATGCTAGATCAGTGTGACTTAGGATCGAGGTCCCGACAGCTTTGTTATTAGAGCCTGACTGCCTGTAGGATTACCAAGCCAAACTGGTCGAAGTCGAGTCTAGAAATGCTTTAGTTATATAAGGGAATTGATTGTGGAAGGGAACATAAGATTCTTTTTTTACTCCTTTCCTTGGCTATTCTGATTCTGAGTCACCCTCTTCTTTTCTACGGGGTTAAGAAACTAGGCTTCTCACCTATCTATCAGGATGACGAGTTACGATGCCAGAGAATTATAGAAAAGGTTTGTCTTCTCGGATCGGTGTTTCCATAAGAATTCAGTTGTTAAGTTGCAAGTTATCATGCAGGTTGACTCATTCTTCATGCCCATACAGCCGTTATGCAGTCCGAGTTATCCAAGGTTCCTAAATATCCTGATGCATTTGCAAATCATTTCTTCCCGTTCCGATGTCTTTTTGGCCAGACTAGACACACAAATTGTTGTGTTGGGGTATTCTATTACCTTAACATATCTGTTTCAGTTAATAGGAAACCATATTATCTTAAGTGAACCACCCAGAGATTCAGCCTTTGTGTGGTATTTCCAGTGTGATAATTCTGGCCATTATTTCCGAAAGCATCTCGTGATGTCATTTAGTTAGTAGATATTCTAGCTCTGAGTTCTTGAACCCATGATTCATTCCGCTTATCTCTGTTGACAGTGATTGTCCCCTTTTGGATGTTTAGTAACTTTGTTCTAGTCTTCGAGGTTCGTGGTATATCATTTTTCCAATACCATAAACCATCCTTGGCAGAAGTTCTTTTGAACCAAAATATCACAACAACAGTGCTCTTGATTAGTTCTCCATTCCATAATTGTGACTCTGCCAATCCTACCTTTCTACATGGGTTACCCGGAAGGAATATGTTGAGGTTTGTTCGACATGCTAGCCTATGCATCCACAACTCAGAAAAAATCATATGTTCCTTTGAGTTGTCCCTCTTCAGTTGTATTCTGACCTTCATCTTTCAAATGATTGTCAGGAGTAGTTGTGCATTTGTGTTCATCAGAGTCATCCCATTCCAGGATGCTTAGGAGAAACAAACTCCAGTACCTTATCCATTTCTAGGATTTGGTGAAAGCAGTTGTATTCCGCAGATCAAAATGCCAATCCAGCTTTTGTTCTATTCTACCTTGGAGTATTACCCTCTTCCTTGCCAAGAATGTCATGGGAATTGCACACCATCTTATGGACTCTTGATGCAGTGATACTCTTCGCCATCATTATTCATTGCTTGGTCCCCGTGTTGTAACCGGAATGCCGACAAATGAACCGTGATGTGTGAAATCGATACTCCTAGCAACCTTGTTGTTTGGAAGTTAATGGACGATAATTTCATTCTTAGTGTGTTGCTTATTGAGTCGCCATCCTAAGATTGACCGTGCTACCTAGTCCATCTCTCATGGTGCACCCTTCGATCAGTGAGTTAGGATTGTGTAAATCCTTTGCTATTCTGATCACATCATCTTGCCCTGAATAGCAAGATTGTTCTTGAGCTTAATAACATATCGGTGGTTCATGATTTTTTGAATATCTTCTCAGAAGTATTACCAGGTTGTCCCCTAACCATTATGATGAGTTCCTAATCAAGTTGGTTTTCCCAATAAGCCATCACTTCTCCTGGAATCGTGTTGGATACCCCTGAGCTAGTTGGGTAAGCTAAACAACAACTTGGAGACTTGGAAGATAAAAGCTTTGCCTAGCTTAGTTCATCTCAAAGGGTTATCTTTGTGTTTGTGTGTGTGTTGAAGAAAGATGATATCTTCATTGATTGATCTTCATGATCAGTTGCTGGACCTATTGTCTTATCCAATCTTTAATTTGATTATGGGCTATCATCAAATCAAAATCAGATCCAACGATTTTCGTAATGTTGTCTTACTCATGGTTGTTTCCTCGAGCATACACCATTATATATTTTGATCTGACCAATGCTATCACCTTGTTCACATAATTATGAAATTCCATCCATGTGGAAATCTCGATGAGTTGTTGTTGAGCCCATCGGCAACATCCTTATCTTCTCCATGTTTCGTGTTGAACATTAAGCTAGTGTTGGAAAGTTGTTTTAGCATTTCCTTCGTGCCAGCTCATGAAGTATATGCTTGGATGAAAGAAGTGACCTCCTCTAATTCACATGCATTTGATGTAAGTTGCCGCCGTGAATTTGAGAAAGTTGTTTTGCCTCATTTGCAATCATCCCAAGTCAGTCATGCATGTGTGAAGTATTTTTCTATGGTTTGATAGGCTCGCTACCTCCATTCCATATGTATTCCCTAGCACACCAAGCCACTGATTGATTTGTTCAAGGAGAACCAGTTCCTTCTTATGAGCTAGACTTATGCAAGGACTTCGATATCATCAATGATGGTTCCCAACCAGAACTCGGTAGTATTTTGTTGTAAGACTTCCATGTGCACACGATTGTCCTGGACGTTCTGGTCACATGTATCTTGCAAATCAGCTCATGTTTTGGTGCTTGCTACAGTAGTTCATTTCTTGAGAATCTCGCAACGTCATCTCTTCAATTTGTGTTGCAAACTTTCCTTTTCAGACATGCATGTTGAGTCTGGAATATCCTGACACCAACCAGATCTGAATCTCAGGTAGGTATGATGGTTGGAACTTCTCCCAAGAACTATGATGTAGGTTCCGGTAATGTGGACGCACCTAGACGGAAGAACTATTATTGTAGTTTCCTGATTAAGCAATTTGGCCACTTCCCCATGAGGATTTCCTACGATTTATTATAGAAGTTGTTCCTTATGGATTCTGTGTGTCCGAAGTCCGACCTTTACTTGATGTTCTAGATACCAAACAGTACCTATAACTGGGTTAAGCTAGTACATCAAGGAGAACATTAGAAGCGGAGTGCTAAATGTCTCTCAGTCGATCATCTAGATTTTGGTTCCTTGGCATCGCTAAGGTGAAATCCGAGAAAGTGTTGCCTTCCTTTGCATCTGCATCCTCCATCATTATTCATCATGGTAGTATGAAGTGTTGCCAAGATCTTTGGCATAGATGTTGGTAAAACCCTGGTGAATATGGAAATGCTCAAGTTCTTGAAAGCACGCTCAGACACTAGGTTATATCCCCGGCATCAATTGGAATGTGCTTTCCGTTTGCCGAGTTGTCCTATAACCCTAGTTTCCTTTCCAAACTGAGTATGCCATTCTTGTTAATTCCACCAACGATCATTTGGTATTTGCCAAAGTCTGGTATAAAGAGTTTCAATGATCCCTGTATCAAAAGTAATTCCTTTTGCCACTTAAGGGAATAATTCCACGGGTCACCTCTCCTGAGGTGCCTTGATATGATATCAAGGGAAACTTAACTCCTCACTACATTGAAACGTCTTCACCATCTTACTAAGCGTGGAATTGTTGCCTACCAAATTGAACCTTCGTCATATGTTTCTTCCATCTCTCTCGAAGTGAGTTTTGTCTCTCAGGCCAAGAGATGTTTCAATGTCTCATTCCACGAGTTGATCCTGAGTTGCTCGATCTTCATGAAGAACGATTCTTGTAGAGTTTTCCCCTTTCTTTTGTCGCCGTATTGGGATGAAGATCTCGAAAGCAAAGACGTCAGAATCAAGATGATGCAATCGTCAACATCCTCAAGAAGTGCGATTTGGATTGAGAAGATTCTGTCTATTCCGTGTCCCCTTCCTCTTACCTTACACCTTGAATCTCGAGACGAGATTCTTGTTTAGTGGGGGTGAGTTGTCACAGCCCTAGAATATTTGCTTGTAATTAGTTGCATTAGTGACCATCATGCATCATGTTTAAATTCAAATGAAAGTGGAAATGGGGATGTCCAAACCCTAGCACCAAATCAAATCAAATAGGTTCAACTTCAAATAATTTTCAGTGAACCCAAGATGCCCTTCAAAAATGTTCATGATTTAGGGAAAAAGGTGAAAACCCTAACCATAATTGGTGCACATTTTTCCAGGACATAATGGGCTTTGAATTAATGCATATAGTATTTGAATTGGAGCTATTTAAATGCTATATATATTTTAGTAGCTCCAAATAATTTGAAACTTGGATAGGGCCACTCGAATAATTCAGAGAGTGCCCACAAAAAGTTTCAGAATTTATAAAAATGGTTTGGTCTTTGAACTAAATCAAAACAGAATTGCAAAATAGAAAATAAAAGCAAAACAAAAAAGAAAGAGAGCTCACCTGGCCCAACTGTTACAGTGGCAGGCCTGCCAGGCCAAACCCACTTCTTCCCCTGTCGTCTTCCTCCTCTGCCAGGAGGACGACGCGCGTGGCCGCGGCGCACCGGCACGCGCCCGAGCCACCTCCTGCTTGCCTGCACACTGCTGGAGGCGCCTAAGAACACTAGCGTGACGCCCTCGCCCCTCTGGACCTCTCTTCCCCCTCGCCCATCCTCATCCCCTCCTCCGCTCTTTCTCTCTCCCGCGACCGTCCGCCACTCGCCTCGCCGACGCGTCCAGAATAACCACAGCGTCATCCTCGTCGTCTACGCAGTGCCACACAACGCCTCCACACCATTGTCTTCTTCCTTGGGACGCCGGAGATCGCCATCGCCACCCCGCTAGCTCCAGTCCTTCCTCGAGCCCGCTGAGCCGCCCGTTCGAATCGCTGTGAGCCTCTGCCCCGATCCCCCTCTTCTCCACGTCGGATGCATGCCGTAGCCGCCGTTGACCGAAACACGTCGCCACCCGAGCTCGACGCCGGCGTCACTCCGATGACCATTTGGTCATGCACCGCTTCCTATTACACTCACCTCATGCCGTAGAGCCTAGCAAGCGCGTTATTTCGCTCGCTTGCAACCCATAGCACCGTGCACGACCGAACCCGAGCCCCGGCTGCCGCCAAATTGGTCGCCGCCGCCGATCCCGACCACTGCAGCTCCGGCCACCACCACTAGCCGACGCGGCTCGCTCCAAAGAGCACGTAGGAGCAAACCACGCCTCAAACGGTGCCCTGTGGTGGATTTCCGACGCGATCCGCCCTCTCGAACCTCACCGGCGGAGAACCGCCGGTGGGTTTGACCCACTTTGACCACGGCTGGACCCCCCTATGTCCATGACATGTGGGGCCGGCCTCTGACTAATTAATTTAGGTTTATCTTAGCACTAATTAACCCTGTTAGTTTAATGAGTCACTGATCAGTGGGTCCAACTGGTCAGGTTTGACTCGGTTGACCTGCTGACGTCACTGCTGGCTGTGCTGATGCAGTAATGCTTTCTAGAATTCTAAATAAATCTGAAATGATTTATTAATTTCAAAAAATGTTTAAAACTTTGAAAAATCATAGAAAATAATCTATAACTCAGATTGAAATAATTTATATATTAAAATTGATCAGAAAAATATGAAGAATCTATTTATGCCATGATCATGCATGTTTGAACTAGTTAACTCCATTGTTTAGAACAAATCATGATTAGGGACATATTTGATAAATAGTTTGGGAGTCGAAATTTGCTATAGGTTTGAATTCCACTTCAAATAAAATGACTTACTACTACATTAGGTCAATTCAGCACTTTAACATGTCATGTCATTCATTTAGTTGTGCATTGCATTGAATGTGTTTCCTTTTCTCTGTTTGCTGGTGCTGTTCCCTCTCGGTAGACGTTGTTCCGACGTTGAGGTCGATGTCACTGATGAAGACACAATGCTATCTTCAGAAGTGCCAGGCAAGCAAACCCCCCTTGATCACTCCGATACAATCCCACTCTCTCTCTCCTGCTCTCTTTTATTGCATTAGGACAACAATGATTCAACTGTTACTTGTTGCGGTAGTTGAACCCATTCCTCTTCATGACTTGTCAATGTCACAGTAAATAGCTAAACCTTCCTAGCATGATTAGGAGTTGCTTGAGCCAAGTTGTGACTTCATCCATGCCATGCTTGCTATTGCTTAGAGTTGTGTCAGGTCTGATTCATCTGGGATGAATTGGAATGGTTGTGATCATGTTCTGATGTTGAGAGCTAAGTGTGTGAACAAGATTTGGTAAAGGTAGCGATGAAAGGCCATGTAGGAGTACATGGTGGGTTGTCTCACTGAGACTGTCCTTAAGAACTGAGTCATGTGTATGTTATCCAAGACATTTACTACCACACATTGGGCTCGAAACCAATGACCCCTCTCAACTTATTAATCGCCCCGATCGCTGTCCAGGAGTTGCAACTTGTTTCTGGTGTTTGTAGGTCGTGCTATTTGTCTACCAAGTGGCACCCGGACAGGTGGGCTTGGGCCAGACTAGGCATCGTGGCATGGTGTACCAAGATTGTGGCCGACAACCTGCACACATCGTTTGGGGCCATAATGGAAACTTCAGTTGGACTTCCCTTGCGGGTTCAGCCTCAGATAGGTGATAAACCTGGACTAGAGTCTTGTGTGGTTAGTCAGGTTGTGGCCAACACCCTCACCAGGCTTTTGCTTGAAGGTTGTCGAGATACATGATGTGTATATGGTGGTAAGTGGTGAGAGCGTGTGTGAGAAGTACACCCCTGAGGGTAAAATGATCTATTCGAATAGCCGCGTCCTCAGATATTGACTACTTGGAGATTTATATGGTTCATAGACAGGTTGAAATGGATACCCTAAAATGCGCAAGATAAGTGTGAGTGCTATGGATGGCCTTCTCGTAGGGAGGCGGGAGCAGATCCATAGTGGTGTATTGATGTGGTGACTATGTGGACTCGTGTGCGCTTTCTCACCTCAAAGAAATTACTGGTAGTCATAGTATATGATAGCCACTGAGTCAAAGTTGGCTTGCTGCAGTTAAACTCCACAACCCTCCTTCATTGATACCTGATGCATAAGTAGTTAGTTCTGATGTAAGTCTTGCTGAGTACCTTTTTACTCA
This sequence comes from Elymus sibiricus, assembly GCA_039707655.1. Lineage (NCBI taxonomy): Eukaryota > Viridiplantae > Streptophyta > Magnoliopsida > Poales > Poaceae > Elymus > Elymus sibiricus. The sequence continues at coordinate 165,621,374 of CM077664.1, forward strand.
CGGTTGCTTAATTTATGTTTTTGCAGAGGAGACTTCAGTCTCACTAGTAGGTCCACGTGGTCTTCGATGAGTAGCCTATGGAGGGTTTTGTACATAGTCAGGCTTCCCAGCCTTTTTCTTTTGTAGTTGTCTGTATTCAGACATGTTATGCTTCCGTTGCTTGTATGATTTTGTATGTTGAGTCATGAGACCCATGATTGTAATATCATGCTATGTATGGCTCCTCGGAGCCTCTTAAATAAATACTTTGAGTCGTAGAGTTATGTTGTGATGCCATGTTGTATCTACACATATCATGCATATTGTGTGTATGTTTGAAATGCATTGGTATGTGTGGGATTCGACACCTAGTTATCTGCCTTTGGTAGCCTTTCCTACAGGGAAATGCCTCCTAGTGCTTCCACTGAGCCCTGGTAGTTCGCTACTGCTCCGGAACACATGGATTGACCGGCATGTATCCTTCTTTGCTCCTGTGTCTGTCCCTACGGGGAAATGTCACATGGTGTTTTACTGGAGTCATTGTAGCTTGCTACGACTCGGTTGCACACGCTGATGACCGACATGTGCATTGCTGGGTTACGTATGCCTGTCCCTGTATGTTTGTGCCACCTTGGTTAATGACTAGTCATGTCGACCCGGGTTCTCTGTCATATGGATGCTAGCATCACAATCATATACGTGAGACAAAATACGCAAACGGTCCCAGCCAAGGTAAAGGCGGCAGCCGTGGGTTACCATGCATGAGGCCGCAAAGTGATATGATGTGTCTTATGCTAGATCGGTGTGACTTAGGATCGGGGTCCCGACAAGAAGCGAGTTGCGGTTTTCTTGAAGAGAGGAAGATGAGGGAGAAGAGTGAAATGATGGTCGCTTCGTTCGTCCAACTTACTGCTAGAAACGTGGGGTTTTCTGATTTGATGGCTCATTGGGCATTACTGCGGCGATACGACCGGGGTAAGTCTACCGTGTAGTTGTGCACTCTAGTACGGAGTAATTTGGTGCATGGCCAGTGGACCCCGATGCTGGCTGTCCCACACGTCAGCGAAACTGAGCAGCAAGGTTCCCAACGACCGTGGACTAGGATCCGTGCGGTAGAGCATCTCCACTATTTCTTAAAAAAATAGTTTTCTTATTACAGCAAGCGTTTCCACTCTTAGGACTGAGGAGTGCGAAACACGGCAACCACTTGAACTTACACTACTGGTACTTCTAGCAGGTGATACGTCTCCAACGTATCTATAATTATTGATTGTTTCATGCTATTATATTATCAATCTTGCATACTTTATATTCATTTTTATACTATTTTATATCATTTCTTCGGACTAACCTATTAACCTAGTGCCCAGTGCCAGTTCCTGTTTTTTGCTTGTTTTTGGCTTTTCAGAAAATCAATACCAAATGAAGTCCAAACAGAATAAAATCTTAAAAATGATTTTTTCTAGACCAGAAGGGACCCTAGAAGGTTTGGGAGGAGGCCAGAAGAGCTACGGGGGAGCCACGAGCTCACAGGGCGCGCCCCTTGAGCTCGTGGGCCCCACGCAACTCCGTTTGACCTAATTCCACCTCTGTAAATTCGCAAATATTCCCAAACCAACAGAGAGGCACCTGAAATAAATTTTCCGCCGCCGCAAGCTTATGTTCTTCCATGATCCCATCTGGAGGCCTTTTCTGGTACTCTGCCGGAGGGGGAATCGATCACGGAGGGCTTCTACATCAACCTTGCTGCGCTAACGATGATATGTGAGTAGTTCACCACAGACCTACGGGTCCATCGCTAGTAGCTAGATGGCTTCTTCTCTCTCTTTGATCTTCAATACAATGTTCTCCTTGATGTTCTTGGAGTTCTATCTGATGTAATCTTCTTTTGCGGTGTGTTTGTTGGGATCCGATGAATTGTGGGTTTATGATCAGATTATTCATTGAAAGTAATTGAGTCTTTTCTGAACTTTATTATGCATGATTGTTATAGCTTTGTATTTCTCTCCGATCTATCCGTTTGGTTTGGCCAACTAGATTGATTCATCCTCAGTGGGAGAGGTGCTTTGTAATGGGTTCAATCTTGCGGTGTCCTCACCCAGTGACAGATGGGGTAGCGAGGCATGTATTGTATTGTTTCTATTAAGGGTAAAATGATGGGGATTAATCATATTGCTTGAGTTTACTTTGTCTACATTATGTCATCTTGCTTAAGGCGTTACTCTGTTTGTCATGAACTTAATACCATAGATGCATGCTGGATAGCGGTCGATTGGTGGAGTAATAGTAGTAGATGCAGGCAGGAGTCGGTCTACTTGTCATGGACTTGATGCCTATATACATGATCATTGCCATGAATACATCATAACTATGTGCTTTTCTACCAATTGCCCAACAGTAGTTTGTTCACCCACCGTATCTATGCGTTCGAGAGAGAAGCCTCTAGTGAAAACTATGGCCCCCGGGTCTACTTTAAACATATTATAAAAACCAAAAATACCTTGCTACAATTTATTTACTTTTATTTTGTTTTGCAATTTATATATCTACCTATAGAAGATTTGATCCTTGCAAGTAGCGAGTTCAAGGGGATTGTCAACCCTCTTGCCCGCGTTGGGTTCAAGTATTTGCTTTTGTGTGTGCAGGTGTTGTTCACTAGGATTGCGTGGTTCTCCTTTTGGTTCGATAAACCTTGGTTCTCTCTGAGGGAAATACTTATCTCTACTGTACTGCTTCAACCTTCCTCTTCGGGGTAAATCCCAATGTAGCTCACAAGTAGCAGTAGGCATGTGCAGTGGTTCATACGGCAGTCTTATCTTGTTGCTAGTGTAGTACTTTTTTTCTTACAGTAAGATATGACGATAAAAAATGATGTATAGTAAACTAATTATACCCACCCAAAGAAAAGTAACTAATTATAAATAATATGAATAGTACTCAGGCTAAAGTGCACGGAGAGTCCGCTGCTGCAGTACTCGACCAAACAGGAACCATGTGAAGCAGGCCTCTATAGTGCTTTGTGCTACAGTGACTGATCTGGACCGTCTGATTTTGATCCAACGGTCATGTTACGCCGACGCGGAGGACGCTTAAACAGCACCAAAGTCCCTCTGCTTCTCCAGGCACACGACGGTGGTGATGCAGGGTGCCACTGCCCGCAGAGCCCGCTCTCGGTCGACGGGAGCCATCTCGTCAAAGACGGCGTCCAATGGCACAAATGGATTCCGGTGACGAAGCCCGGAGAGGATTCGCCCGGCAACGGCGACGGCCATCCACACACCCTTCTTGTCCAGTGCCGCCCCCACCACCGCGCGGAGACGGTTCACCTCCACAGAGGTATAGGTGAAGAAGGAGACCAGGTCAGGAAGCCGCAGCTCGTTGAAGTCGATGGGGTGGTCGAACGGGTTTAGCCCGACGGCCGGCATGGTCGTGCTGGCACGATGGTAGGCATCACACAGCCGCAACACGTGCGTGGCAACATGGTCCAGCAAGAAGTTGAGGCGATCCTGGACCTCGTCACGATCGGCCCGCTCACGCTCCAGCCGGCTCGCCATCACGGCAACCTGACCACCTAGGGTATCTGTCGCTTTCTGTAACAACGCCGCCAACGCCTGAAGCATCTTTGTGGTGGACTCCTACCGCTTTTGAAGCTCAGTGAACTCCCGCTCATAACGGAGGAGCATGTCACTCTTCTCCTCCCTGAGCTCACGGAGCTCCATGTCCTTGGCCTGGAGCTCCTATGTCAGGCGCCTCACCACAGACTCGGTGATCTGGTGCGCCGCCATGAAACCCGGGAGAAGCAATGGGGAAAGGAAGCAAAGGGGGCGAAACGGCTGAAAGGCAATGTAATCTACGGGAAGCTGGAGGGAGCCAGCGGAGGAGCGGCGAGAAGATTGGTAAATCTTTTGGTTTTCACCATGGGAAACCCCAGTTGATGCCTTTTCACATCAGGGAGTAGTGGGTTTTACTGGTGGAGTCATCATGACTAATTCCTGCCGCGCCCAAAGACCAAAGCAACGCAACGGTGAATATTTTAATTTACCTAGCAGCAAGGAGGGGAAAAATGCATGAATAAACAAATGTGGCGGCGGCGATATGAACCTGAGAGCCTAGCTGATCGGTCGCACAAGCCCAACTAGCTAGCCACCGTGCTTCATAGATGTACTCGGCGGGAAACATGGGGTTTTGTGATTTGATGGCTCATTTATTTACTTCACCGCTACGACCAAGGAGGACCCGGAAACCGCATGGTAGGGCGTCCCACGTTTCAGCAAGGAAGAAAATATGTGTGCTACCAGCGAGGAGGAGGAGCCAGAAACTACACGGTAGGGTGTCCAACGTCTCAGCACGGAGGAAAATGTGCGTGTAAAAATATATCAGACGTAGCTATGGTTCGAACTTGGGACCGAGCCAGTCGGTCCAAAAACACCCCACTAGCCACACAACTTCATCATGCTAATGTGGCACGGAGGATAGGTGTGGTTCCTAAGCGATTCATCTATTTTCCAAGCATTCTTTTAACGTTATAAATACACCACGGCCAGCTCGCGCTGCTCTTCATGTTTGCTCGTGCGTCTAAAGATAGAAGGAGAGGAGAGAGAGATTGCAGACATGGGACCCGCCAGTAAGTGAGTCAAAGTTGAGGCACGTGCGGATGAGCCAGTCCCTCTACTATACTCAAGGAGTCAAGGTAATATAAAACCAAGTTATGCAAAAAAGCCAACAACCATAGCTAGTTCAGTTGGTTATCGACGTACGCTTGTCTAGAACAGGTTGCCAGTTTGGATCTCGTCCTTCTTGTTTTTTATTTGTAGGTCCAAATTTGTTCCATGACATGTCGGACCCCCATGTGTTGTTCGGAACTTTCTATGTACGAGGGCGGAGAATATCAGGTGGTCCCCGCAGGTTTCATGCTACGGTGGTACGAGCTTCTACGACGTTGGATGTGAGTAGGCTTTGTACTTAAGCGCAATTCCCAAACTCTTCAAGGGATTTTTTGCAAAAGAAAAACTTTTTAGACCTCCTAGGAGTCGCTGGATCTCGGATCCACCGGCTCCTAGGAGCTTGTATCACCGTAGCATCTAAGGTGTGGGAGCACCCGGTATTCTCACGTACAAAAGAATATCAAGTGCTCCCCACAGCTTGGATGCTATGGTGATACGGGCTTCTAGGCTATTGGATCTGAGATCCAATGGCATGTGCGTAGTCTTTGTACTTGTGCGCAATTCCCAAACTCTTTGAGGGCTATATTGCAAAAACATTCATACCTCCTGCTTGGAGCCGTTGGATCTCCTGGGAGCTTGTATCACCGTAGTATCTAAGGTGTGGGAGCACCTGATATTCCCCTGGATGAGAGAACATCAGGTGCTACCGTAGCTTGGATGCTATGGTGATACGAGCTTCGAGGCTGTTCGATCTGAGACCAAATGGCATGTGAGTAGTCTTTGAGGGCTTTTTTGCGAAGACCATTTAGGCCTCCTAGGAGCTGTTGGATCTTAGATCCACCGGCTCCGAGGAACTCGTATCACCATCGCATCTAAGGTGTGGGAGCGGTGATACGAGCTTCGAGGTCGTTGGATCTAAGATCCAATGGCAACCGAGTAGTATTTGTACTAATTGTGCGAAATTCCCAAACTCATTAAGGTTTTTTTGCAAAAACATTGAAGCCTCGTGGGAGCCGCTGGATCTCAGATCTAACGGCTCCGAGGAGCTCGTATCACCATATAGCATCTAAGGTATGGGAGCACCAGATATTCTCCCGAGCGGGGGGGGCACAACCCATCGGTGTTTGGGGAATGGGGGCAAATGCTAAAAAAATATAATCTAAACCCTCCTAAAAAAGAACTTCACGATTTAATCTAAGGTTGGGGGGTTACTCCTCGATAATCTACATAGCTCCACCTATGCGAGAGACAGAGAGGGATCGTCTATGTGTGAGAGAGACGACGCGAGAAAGCGAGGTCAATCGAGACATACATAAAGAGAGAGATCGAGTGAGTGTAGGCTAGAGAACACTCGAATGTGAAAGACAATCTGGAGAGATATCATGCGACGAAGCTTTAGTGAGGGCTGGAGGAAAGAGTTACCGAGTGAGTGGCCTAGATAGGCTTTGTGTGTGTGCGCGCGTCGGAGAGGATGTTTTACAGAGGGAATGTATGTGTCCACAGGGGGAGAGAGAGAGAGAAAGAGAGCTCATCATGGAGGGCACGGAGGTTCTGTGTGATAAATACATTTGTTGAGAGAGTGTGGTCGGGTGTGAGATAAATGAAGATCAAAACATGAAGAGAAAGAATGAGTGTGTGTCGGATACCAGTAGCTCTATAAGCCGGTTAACAAAGAGATGAAGATCGATCAATAGAGGAAGCATGTGTGGTGAGGGGGGGGGGGGTCGATGGAGAGACCTAAACACAACATTTGAGTGTACATAGTAGTAGATTTAATATTGAAGTTTCAATTTAGTGTACATTGTAAAATTTGAGGACCATGCATGGCTTACTTTTTTTTTGAATTCATGCCATACATGCATGGTTTGGAAAAGTAGATGCACAATACATTGTTGTTGTATTTGTGTGTGTGTGTGTGTGTGTGTGTGGTCAGATGCTTGAATACATACAAAGTTTTCTCACCATGATACTGTTCATCTTTTAAATTTTAATTTGCATTCAAAAACTTAGTGTGGATACCATGAAATGTGAAATCCACATTAAGATCTACATATCACAAACTCACTCTAATGCAAGAACTCGTCATAAATCAATTACCGTCCCTTTTGGAATGACTAATTATTTGCAAGGGAAATACGGGCATTGTAATACGTATAGATTCATTCGTCAATTTTAAAAAAGATTCCTTCTGCATTCTCAAATGGTAGCACCCGACGGCGTACCGGCCATACCAGGCTCGTGTCGTGGTGGTGGCATGCGTGGTACGCTCATTAGAAAACTCCAACCAAAAGAACCGCGATAAAAACTTCGCGCCTCCACTTGAGCCGAGCCTCCGCGTTTCGAATTGAAATATCTGGCGGCCAGCCCTGCGAAATTCCCCTTATGTCCCCGATCCATAATGACTAGTACCCATGATCAATGGAGGGATGCTTCACCGTGCCGAGCACGTTCAAGTCCCTCGGTCGCTACTACCCAAGGTCACCCGTCAACTCCACTGCCTAGTACACTAGGATGGAGCTTTGTTGGTTCATGCCTACTAGAGTACTGTTTTCGACGATTCCCTTTTTCGTGGCAAGAAACAGAATCGAGGTAGGAGTTAATGTATCACACTGTTTTTGAATTATCTGATTTCCGTAATGTGCCTAATGCACTGGTACGGAGGGAGTATCTTTTTACTCCGCATATATAATTTGTTTCAAGTCTAACTAAGCAATGTTTGACCAAATTTTATCTTAAATTTTTTGAACATCTACAACACTAAAGATGTATCGCTTCAAAATTTATTTCATGATGCATGTAATGATATTTTTTTGAATCCTGCTTTTCAAATTCCAGAAAATCCAAAACTAACCTGAAATTCATGAAACTGGGCATGGTCTCGTGATATGGCACAAATAGGTTGTGGTAATTTTTTTGTCCAATTTGATACAAGTTGCTTATGAAAAGTTGCACCCATGAACAGCCAAGGTATTTTGGAACAAAGAGCTATCACGTTAACGCAAATTGTTTCACTATTCAAACTGTGGGTGTTAGACCAATGTGCCGCCACGCGTCCCGCTTCTCATAGGCAGGTGCTGTCCGAGCAAGCGTGTGAGTCAACGGGAGGCGTGCGAGCAAGCCGCTGTGCAGGCTCACTGGGAGGCGAGCCCTTTGACCTCCCTCCGCCGCCGACCTTCATCCCAACTACCCCCACTTTTAATGGCACTCCCCGCTCTCGCTACAATCTTCTCTCCGCCTCTCTGATTCTCCTGTCGTCTGCCTCCAATGAGCCTGAGCTTGCCATAGGCCATGGCGCATCACGATGGGCTGCCCCTAGTCTTCTAGTTTCCTCAGGAAGACCCTGAGCCGGAGTCGCAAGAACATAAGGAGCTTTCAGACGAGTTGGACATGGCCGTGCGGGAAGTCGCCGCGTCTGCCCCGCACCTGATCCAGCTCCCGTCCCCGCGCCTGCGCCAGCGCCCATCCCTATGGCATTGATGGGCTGGGCGCCGCACATTGTCGCCCAGCTTGAAGCCGCGGGCATCCAGGAGGCCCCCGCAGACATGCACGCGCCCGTGCACGTGACAGCGCATGCGCCTGCACTAGTTCTCACGCCCGTGCCCTCGCATGCGCCAGTGCCTGAACCGACGCATGCACCCATGCCTGTGCCCGTGCACGCAAATGTCCCCACCGCACCGTTGCCAGTGCCTGTCCCTGCGCCGGTGCCAGTGCCCCCCTTAGCGGCATGGGTCGCCGCCGTCGACCGCTTCCTTGCAGTGCCGCCAGTCGCGGCCTCCCGCCGGTTGACTAGCTCCTGGAGACCGAAGTCCAGAACATTCTGGCCTTCCATGAAGCTTGGGCCAATGTCCAGGAGTACGCAATGCCGGCGCATGGCGCTGCCATCACCACTGCAAGATGCCCCCGCCGCCGCTGCAATTAGTTTTATTCATTTAATTATTTTAGTTCAATCATAGAATGAATGTAAAGTCATAGTTAGACTGAATGAAATCTATGGTTTGATCGATAGAGTGTTCTGCTAGAGCCCTGTCAAATTAAGTAAAAAAAGTCATCAAGCGACATTTATTCCTTCTCATCTCAATCATTTCATATTAAATACCTATGTCAATTCCAAATACTAGTATTGATCACATAAGTTTCACTTTGACCAAATATTATATCTAGACTAAAAAGAAACAGAGGGAGTACTACTATAACCCAGGAGGTCCCTTGTTCGAGCACTAGGCGATACATCTATTTTTCTACGCATTTTTTACTAGTTAAATACACCACGGGTGTCTGAACTTGTGCATCACGGTGACTTTTGTTCCTAAACTTGTAAAACAGTAGTATGTGAAACTGGTGCCGTGACTTGTGAAAGCGTCCAGATCCGGTCGACGTCATTGGCATCTGCCCCTGGTGGCGCGCCATGTTTATCGGCTTGCGTGTTCTTTGTGTTTGCCCATGCATCTAAACGTAGAAGTGGAGGAGAGAGAGAGCAGACATGGGACCCTTCAGTAAGTGACTCAACGAAGAGGTGGTTGTGCTGATGAGCCGGTCCCACTAATCTAGTGAAAGTAATATAAAAACTTGTTATCCATTAAAGATACAACAAACATTGCTACTATGTTGGCTATTGACGTGCGTCTGGATGGACCAGGTTGCCGGTTCAATCCTCGTCCTTTTCATCTTCAATTTATATATGGGTCCAAATTTGTTTCATGACAGGTGGGACCCCTGGTGTAGTTTGTAGCATTTTAATTTATGGGTCAAAATTTGTTGCATGATAGGTGGACCCCCGGTGTGTACTAGTTCATAGATTCTTCGTAATAATTAAAGAAAACACGAGAGTTTTGTTTTTCAAAAAGCCCATGGTGCGACGAGGAAGGTGAGAAAGAGCGTGCGAGAGAGCGGTGGCGGAGCTAGAGGGAAATCATTTGGGGGGAGGGGCGGGGGGGGGGGGGGTCATCGTTGTTTGGGGTAGTTGTGGGCCAAATGCTAAAAAAATCTAATCTAAACCCTCCTAAATAAATGCCTTCATAAATTAATCCAAGGTTGGAGGCATGGTCCCCCTGGCAATGTACATAGCTCCGCCTCTACGAGAGATGAAGAGGTAGCGTCTGTGTGTGGGAGAGACGGCGCGAGAAAGCAAGGTCAATTGAGAAATAGATAAATAGAGAGAGATAGAGTGAGTGTGGCCCAATGTGTGGTCAAAAGAGAGAGATGCTATGGAGAGATATCGTGCGACAAATCTTTTGGGGAGGGTGAGGGCTGGAAGAGAGATCTGGAGAGATTGACCTAGATAGACAATGTGCGTGCGAGAGTATACAGAGTGTCGATCGAGGACTGATAATCCCCAAGTGCATGGAATCATCGTAGCAATTTCCAAAGATGAAAGTGGTAAGTATGGAATGTCGAACCCACAAGGAGCTAAAGGTAGGATCAATATTCTCTCAAGTCCCATCTACCACTTATACGACTCTACGTACACCGAGCATTTGCTTTTACCTAGAAACGAGAAATAAAACTACGTTGTGGGTATAAAGAGGATAGCTTTGCATGATATCGAAGAACTAAAACATAAAAATAGGTGTTGCCTAAATAAAGTAAGAATATATTACAAATAGCGAGTGTGGAATAATGATGGATCGGTCTGCGGAATTGTCCTAGGCAATTGATAACAAGATCGGTAATCATTATTGCAATTTTATATGAGGGAGAGGCATGAGCTAACATACTTTCCGTACTTGGATCATATGAACTTATGATTGGACCTCTAGCAAGCATCCGCAACTACTAGAAATCATTAAGGTAAACCCAACCATAGCATTAAGTATCAAGTCCCCTTTACCCCCATACGCAAGAACCCCCTTAGTCGGGTGTAAGCTTCTGTCACTCTAGCCACCCACTATAAGCGAATCATGAATGTATTGCAACACCCTACAGCGGGAATCCCCTACGTGTGCGCGGCACGGAGGGCACCATAGGACAATACCAAAATAAAACATACAACTCAAACCAATCAAGATCATCAATCAACCCAAAGGATAAAAGAAATCTACTCAAACATCATAGGATGGCAACACATCATTGGATAATAATATGTGGCATAAAGCACCATGTTCAAGTAGGCGATTACAGCGGGGTACGGGAGAGTGGACCGCTGAAAAGAGATGAGGGAGGTGATGAAGACGGTGATGTTGATGAAGATGATCACCGCGGCGATGGTTCCCCCGGTGGCACTACGGCACCACCGAGAGAGAGACCGAGAGAGTCTCCCCCTTGGGCTTCCTCCTCCATGGCCTCCCCCTAGATGGGGAGAGGTTCTCCCCTCTGGTCCTTGGCCTCCATGGCGCCCGGATGGGTGGGAGCCCCTCTGAGATTGGATCTCTCTCTCTGTTTCCTTCTGTTTCTGTGTTCCTATTTCTGGCCGAAAACCGTTTCTTATATTCCTGGAGATCCATAACTCCGATTGGGTTAAACTTTTGAGGGGATTTTCCTCCAGATATTATCTTTCTTGCGGCAGAAGAAGGGCCCCAAGTGCCTTATAGGGGCGCCACAAGCCTGCCACTGGGCACTGGTTTGGACTTCGTTTGGTATGGTTTTTCTGCGAAACAAAAAACATGCAGAAAACAGGAACTGGCACTGGGCACTGGATTAATAAGTTAGTCCATAAAAATCATATAAAAGTGCACCAAAACCATATAAAATTATTGTAAACATGGCATGAATACTTCATAAATTATAGATACGTTGGAGACATATCAGCATCCCCAATCTTCATTCCCGCTCGTCCTCGAGTAGGTAAATGATAAAATAAATAATTTATGAAGTGTGAATGCTAGCATAGTGCATAAGTTTGATCAATGATAATTACAAACACTTTTTCTAGCATCAATATATATCATAAATAGTAGCTCATCTCATAAAACTTCCCATGATCAAGTAGCAAGCTATTCACATTTTTAAAGTGTAGACCATAAACTTTCTTGAAAACCAACAAACTATGTTCTCAGTCATCAAACAATTACAATTCATCTTATTTTCAGGAAGGGTCTATGTAGGAGCTTTGTTTGAGCAAATTCCACATACTCAACTATCATTTAGTCTTCCATGATTGCTGACACTCAAAGCATAATTTTATAGCAAACCGTTTCAGTTAAACACATAGGAAGATACGGGCTTAATGTTTCGCCTCCCAACTTATTTATCTTAGGGATAATGTCAACAATAATAAGTCAAGATCACCTATATTCAACTGGATATATGTGCCTAGATCATTCCCTACCACATGATGCTTGCCCACTAGAGAATAGATAGAGTGGAATAGGGATGAACATTACTGACTCTTGCATAAAAGTAAATATAGAAAAGTAAAAGATAGGCCCTTCACAGAGGGAAGAAGAGGTTGTCATGCGCTTTTTATTTTTGGATGTGCAAGCTCTTAATGGAAAGGAACGTCACTTTATATTGCCCCTTCTGATAGCAACCTTTATTATGCAGTCCGTCGCTTTTATTTCTTCACCATCACAAGTTCGTACAAAGCTTATTTTCCCTTCCAATAAAAGATCATACATATTTATGAGCATTTTTTATTGCTTTTTGCACCGATGACAACTCACTTGAAGGATCTTATTCAATCCATAGGTAGATATGGTGGACTCTCATGACAAGAAACTGGGTTTAAGGGTTTTTGGATGCACAAGTAGTATCTCTACTTAGTATGAATTTTTGGCTAGCAAAAGATCCTAAGCAAGCACCACATGTTAGAGGATCCATGACAATATAACATCTATGTGTATATAAACAAACATAATCCATTACGTTGTCTTCCTTGTCCAACGTCAACTACTTGATCAATTTTGAAAATAATTAATGGGGCCTCACAATCATAGGAGATGTCCAAGATAGTATATTTATATGTGAAATCTCTCTTCCTTCAATATTCTTTCATGAATTGTTAAAGTGACCAATGCTATGTTTGCTAACTTTCAATAAATTTACCACTTATACTTCTTTTATGTGAAGTCACTACTCCCCATGGGACAAGCATATGCAACAAATATAATTTCAACTTTATGATATTCAATTCATTCAACAATTTATTCTAGGGATATAAGTGAAGCACGAGAGTAAATGGCAAACTACTCCAAAAGATATAAGTGAAGAACAAAGAGTAGTTAAACAATTAAGTATCCATGTGAGGAATCTCTCTCATTTAAAACTTTCAGATCTAAATGTTTTATTCAAACAAACAAAATAAAAGAAAAGGACACTCCAAGAATAGCACATATCATGTGAACAAGTAAAAACTTAGTCTAACCGATAGGTGTTGATGAAGAAAGGTGGGATGCCTACCAGGGCATCCCCAAGCTTAGTTGCTTGAGACTTCTTGGAATATTGTGGGGTCGAGGAGAGAGGTCTAGAGGGGGGGTGAATAGACCCTTAACCAACCAAAGTAATAGTTTTTAGTTCACTTGAAATTTAGGCAGATTTTGGCACAAGTTAAGATATCACCAAGACTTCCTACACATGCGTATCTAGAGATTGAGAAGCGGAAATAGCAAAGCATGCAAGTGTGCGGAAAGTAAAGGGGTAGAGTATGGAAGATCAAACGCAATGAAGACACGGTGGTTTTTGGCGTGGTTCCGATAGGTGGTGCTATCGTACGTCCACGTTGATGGAGGCTTCAACCCACGGAGGGTAACGGTTGCGCGAGTCCACGGAGGGCTCCACCCACAAAGGGTCCACGAAGAAGCAACCTTGCCTATTCCACCGTGGCTTCCATCCACGAAGGACAAGCCTCACTCGGGGTAGATCTTCACGAAGTAGGTGATCTCCTTGCCCTTACAAACTCCTTGGTTCAACTCCACATGATCTTGGAGGCTCCCAAGTGACACCTAACCAATCTAGGAAACACCACTCTCCAAAAGGTAATAGACAGTGTATTGATGATGAACTCCTTGCTCTTGTGCTTCAAGTGATAGTATCCCCAACACTCAAACACTCTCTCACAGATTTGGCTATGGTGGAAGAAAGATTTGAGTGGAAAGCAACTTGGGAAAGGCTAGAAATCAAGGTTCAAATGGTAGGATTGGAATATCTTGATTTCAACACATGAGTAGGTGGTTCTCTCTCAGAAAATGTATGGTGGAAATGTAGGCACGTTCTGATGGCTCTCTTACTTGGTAAGAGGGGGGTGGAGCGGTATAAATAGCCTCCACACAAAATCCAACCGTTACACACTTTTGACCAAACTTGGTGGCACCGACTGGAATTCTCGGTGAGACTGACCTGTGCAAAAGATGTGAACTTTTAAAGTTTCGATGGGACCGAATGGAAACAACTTGGAGCGACCGATGTGCAATGGTAGGGCAAACCTCGTTTCGGTGGCACCGATTGAAACATTTCGGTGAGACTGAAATAATTGCAACAAGGCAACAGAAAGTTGGTCAAGCCATCTCGGTGGCACTAATTGCAAAACAACATTAGACCGAAATAATTGCAACAGATGACAGAGAGTTGGCCAGGCCATCTCGGTGGGACCGAGATCCATATCGATGGATCCAATTTGTTAGGGTTTGGCTTGTGGCACTGTCTTTGTGAACTCGGTGGGTCCGGATGGATAGGATTCGGTGGGATCGAGTTTAACTTTGGAAATTAGGACAAGTTTGGATAGAGAAAGCGGCTGAGGATTTTGGAGCAATATCACTAAGCACTTGAGCAATCAGATCATTATCAAAACCTCAACCCCTTTTAATAGTATTGGCTTTCCTATGGACTCAATGTGATCTTGGATCACTAAACAAAAAATGAAGAGTCTTGAAATTTTGCCAATGTATATCCTTAGCATTTTGAAGGGTCCACATTCCCTAGTCCTTGCCATGCCATCGTTGAACTTGTCTGAAATTCACTAGATAGAAGCATTAGTCCAACAACATGTATGTTGACATAAATTACCAAAACCACCAAGGGAGCAAATGTGCTTTCAATCTCCCCCTTTTTGGTAATTGATGACAACATACTTCAAAGCTTCAAATAAAGATGTAATAGAAATTTGTATGAAAGCTTTGAGGAAAACATGTAACATGTATGAGCTCCCCCTAAAGATGTTCACATAGTAAATGATGAAAGCAGATGCACAAATTGAAGGAAATACACATGTAACATGTAACTTGGCTACATGCATCAGAGCAATAAACATGAAATTGAAGTATCCACATGTTCATGATTATCTTCTTGCAAACAATATATATAATAGCAAGAAGTCATCATGTACATGAGTGTGATGCATATACTTACCTCGAAGTTCTTGATCAAGTACCTGAAGAAATACACTTGAGAAAACAAGGTTAGATAACACAAGATAATTTCTTCAAGAAAAGACACAAGATCAACAAGAAACCAAGATTGGGATGACATGTAGAAGAGAGTATCACTAGGTGAATACTTATTTGAAGCAGACATGTCCCCAAAAGAAAATAGTTGTCTCCCCTTAAAAGAACTTCCTCTCCCCCCTGAGTCTGACATTGGATGTTGGGAGCAGGTAGGGTGAGAAAACTAAAGCAACCAAAAACACTGAGATCATGTTTCTCCCCTCTTAGAAACATGTAACATATTCTCCTCTTGTAAAGTGCATCTCTCTCCCCCTTTTAACAAGGAAGAGCTGGAGGTGATGAGCTTTGATGTGTAGATCTCTCTCCCCCTTTGACATCAATTTCCAAGAAGGGCTACTTCAAGGTTATTGGTCAAGTGGGTGTGGTCCTTGAGAACCACATCTAGCCATAGTGTAGTTTCAGATGCACATAGAGGGTAAGAATCATTGAGTGGAGCTGGAGCAGAAAAATTAGAAAATACTTGACAGAAAATTCCTTAGAGCATCAAGGTCGGTGACTCCGAGTTGAATCAATTCGGTGTGACCGAGTCTTGTGCAAAAAGAAAAAAATTGTCAACTCAGCTCACTAGGCAAAGAATTCTCACAAGGATTTGCAATGAATTATCTTTTAAAATAGCTAAGAGAAAAGAACACTGAAAAGAAAAGAAATACAAAGAAACTAAAAAACATCTAGATGAATTATTTTTTGAAAAAGAAGGCACTCTAGCAAGAAGGGAAACACAAAAGGTAACACTAGAGAACTTCATCCAGAGGGGTCGACAACTAGGTCACCTATGTTAGAGTATATTGACTTAGGAGTCAAGTGAGAACACTTGATCATAGGTCATACTCATCGTTAGGCTCAAAATGGGGTTGCCATTTTTCCTTTAAGCATTTCAATGTATTCACATCTCGTTGAGTTGCTTTGGCTCATGACTTTGAGTAAAGCTTCTCTAAGATGTGAGAACTTACATTGGGATTTGGTGGTGATGTCCATCATGTAGTTGAACTTGAAGTGGATGCTCATGAGTTGAAGTTGGGAGCAATCCTATCATTTGTAGTTCATCTTCCTTCATGGATTAGATTTGCAAGGAACAACATGTATATCCAAAATGACAAGAATGAAGCATAAACTCAAATGTTGTCAAAGGATATGTTTAGGTTGTCTTATTCCTTGTTCCACCAAGGATTGTCGATACTTGGGTTATACAAGATTGCTCAAGATAAGAGTGAGGTGCAATCTTGTGACATGAAGCTTGTCCAAGTACCTACAAAAGGTTAGATACAAAACAAGGGAGCAAATTATCCAAGATATAATATGATCATAGAAGAATCATGGAGTAGTCAAGAATGCTCATGCCCTTGTATGTTCCCAAGTGAACTTCTAGTTCACATTTGAAGCATCAATGATGTTCAACTCACTCCTCAAGTGGCAAAATACCTTCTCATCAAGAGGTTTGGTGAAGATATCCACCAATTGCTTGTCGGTACGAACATGTTTAAGGTCAATGTCACCTTTCTCAACATGATCTCAAATGAAATGGTGACGAACCTCAATATGCTTAGTTCGAGAATGTTGTGTGGGATTGTGTGCAATCTTAATAGCACTCTCATTGTCACATCGTAATGGTACATGTCTCACATGCACACCATAGTCTTTAAGAGTGTGTGTCATCCATAGTAATTGAGCACAACGTGATCCCGCGGCAATGTATTCTGCTTCGGCAGTAGATAGAGATACCGAGTTTTGTTTCTTGAAGGACCAAGACACGAGAGATCTACCAAGAAATTGACATGTACCCGAAGTGGATTTTCTATCAACCTTGTCTCCGGCATAGTCCGAATTGGAGTAGCCAACAAGATCAAAAGAAGATCCTTTGGGATACCATATGCCAAAGTTTGGTGTATGTAACAAGTATCTCACAATTATTTTCACAGCCTTAAGGTGACACTCTTTTGGTGCCGCTTGGTATCGTGCACACATGCACACACTTAGCATAATGTCGGGACGGGAGGCACATAGATATAGCAATGAACCAATCATAGATCGATAAACCTTTTGATCAACCGGTTTGCCATCCTTAGTCAAGTCAAGATGTCCACTCGTGGGCATTGGAGTTTTCATACCTTTACTTTCTTGCATGTTGAACTTATTGAATAAGTCCTTGGTATACTTTGTTTGAGAAACAAAGGTACCCTCCTTAGTTTGCTTGATTTGCAAACCAAGAAAGAATTTGAGTTCACACATCATAGACATCTCATACTTTTCCGACATCAACCTTCCAAACTTTTCACTAAAAGAGGGGTTAGTAGATCCAAAGATAATGTCATCAACATAAATTTGGCATACAAATAATTCTCCATTAACCCTCTTAGTAACGAGGTTGAATCAATTTTCCCAATTTCAAAACCTTTTTCAAGAAGGAACTTTGTCAAGCATTTGTACCAAGATCTAGGGGCTTGTTTAAGACCATAAAGAGCTTTACGAAGTTTGTAAACATGATTAGGTTTCTTGGCATTAACAAAGCCGGGAGGTTGTTTAACATACACTTCCTCCTCAATTTCACCATTTAAGAAAGAACTTTTAATATCCATTTGGTAAAGAGTGATATCATGGTGATTGGCATAAGCAATTAAAATGCGAATGGACTCAAGTCTAGCAACGGGGGCATAGGTCTCACCATAGTCCATACCATTGACTTGTGTGTAACCTTGTGCTACGAGACGGGCTTTGTTGCGTACAACTTGTACACCTTCATCTTGCTTGTTCTGAAACACCCATTTGGTTCCAATAATGTTTTGCTCATCTTTAGGCTTCTCAACCAACGTCCACACTTGATTCCTCTCGAAGTTGTGTAGCTCCTCATGCATTGCATTCACCCAATTGGGGTCCTTGAGAGCTTCTTCTACCTTCAAAGGTTCAACACTAGAGATGAATGAGTAATGCTCACAAAAGTTAGCTAAACGAGATTTAGAGCGAGTGATTCTCCCGGATTGGATATCTCCAAGTATTTGTTCAACGGGATGATTCTTGTCAATTCTTGTTTGTAACACCCTGGTTTTCGCTCCTTGTTTTTTTTCCTTTGCGGGATTTGACTCCCGTCTTTCTTCGATGTTATTGGATTTTCTCTCGCTCTTCGGTATAAGAAGATGGTCATTTAGCCTTGTCTTTCCTATCCAACCAGAGATTCTCTCCGATTCAACCTTCCCACCCAAGATGTATTCTCCGGATTTTGTCGCCGAAACCCTACTCTCCGAATTATCGGAGGGGAAACCCTTATTCCTTCCGTTACAAAGGAACCCTAATTTCCTTTGATATATTGCCTCCCAAACTTTTCCCAGTAATCATCATATCTCTATAAACCCTGGATATGCAAAAATATTGCCAAGTCATTTCCAATATTTTTCATTTAAAATTAATTCCTTTTTCTGGTGTTTAAAGGAATTAAATCCAGGAAAATATCTATCCATCTCAAAAGTTCATGAAAACTTGTGGAGATATTCTTTGTGATCATATTGAGCTCTCATAAAAATATTGGCAATAATTAAATAAGGGAAATTGCCTTTTCCTATTTAAAGCCAATATTGCATATTGGGAACTTTCCAAAGGAAATACTATTTTGGTAGCGAGGAAAAATCCCAAATAATTTGTGGAGCTTATCCTCTCCATATCTTCACCATTTCCATCAAGATCCAAAGTTCCATAGTTCAAATTTTGAGCACATCTTCCAATTTTTGTTTCTGCACTTATTTTGAGGTTGTGAAGCAACTATATTTTATATTGCTTTAAAAATTCTCAAATTAATCCAGGACCTCATATTCCATATATGATGTGATCATGCAAAAATTCACATCATTTCATCTAGCCAATTTTGCCCAAAAATTCCATCTAGTTTCTGTCCAGATTCTAGCTCTGTGAAGGAAGTACCACTTTGGCATTTCCAAATGATCTGAAATTTTCCAGTATCTTCATATCTCCAAATCATCACCCTACACCAAAATTCAGTTCATTTCATCAAGCCAAATGAGTGCAGCTTCAAAGTCAAGATTCTGAACCAAATTTGGCATTGTAAAGGAAGTGCATTCAAACTTGGTCCAATTTGCTTCAAATTTCTCCAGAAGGTGCTCCTTCTTATCCCTGGTCCCTGTGACAACAATTCCAGCTCATTGCCACACGTGTCGGACCAAAACTTCCTGCCCAAGTTTCTATCCAGAAACTATTCTGGATCACCTCGGTCACTCTAGAGCCTTTCTCGTACATCCATTGTAACATTCCATCTATTCGATTAGTGACTACCGCGTTGGACGTGATTTAGCATCCAGGTAAACGCCAGAGCACGTGTTGACGTGGTGACCACGCCAGAGACAATGCCAAACGCGCGCTCTGCGCGCTGACCGCGTCTGGTCGTGTCAACCAGCTCACTCCGGTCAGCCGTTGCTTGTCCGAGCATGTCCAGTGGCCTTGCGGAGTCCACGTGCATCCTCTCCCGTAGTTTCCCCCTTCGTTTGCTTCCTCCTCGCGCCACGGCGAGCTCCACCATCCTGTGCACCCGTGACCGTCGTCGCCTTCCTCTCTGTCCTCTTCTCCCTCGATCTCTCTCGAGCGCTCCCGAGGTCTCTCCCCTCTCTGCCAAGCCACCCGAGGCCGCTACCCGCCAGCCACGTCTTCCCCGGAGCTCCAGTGAGCTGATAAGCTCGCCACCGTGGCCGTGCCTATCCGCACGATGCGGACGGCTATAAATAGCCGCGGCCCGGAGCCTCCTCGGCCATCCCCGAGCTCACCAGCCTCCTTCCCTCTCTCCTCTAGTCCATCCCGTGCCCGCGCCCGACCGAAATCCTCGCCGGAGCGCTCGAATCGCCGGCGAGCCTCACCCTCTGTCCCGCCTCCAATCCCAGCATCTAAGCATCCCCACGCCGCCTCTTACCCGCTGCGAGACGCGCCACTCTCCGGCGAGCTCGCCCCTGCCCTCACTTTCCCCTATAGCTCACCGGAGCCTCGCCGGCCACCAGAGCAGTCGTTCTCTGCCACCACCCGTCGCCGCATCTCCAGCCCTCCCCGTGGCCCGAGTCTCCCACCAATGGACGCGGCGCACGCTGGCGACCCCAGCCATGGCGTCGCCCGCCCCTAGAGGCCTCCGGAGCGCCGGATTCAATCGGAGCCGAGGCCTCCAGCCGCGCCGTCGGGGAGAAAGAGGGGAGGAGGAAGAAGAGAAGGAGGGAGGAGAGAGAGAGACCTGACGCGTGGCGCCCGGGCGCACTCGTCAGTGGGAGGGAGTCGGCCACGTCATTTAAGTGGAGGCGCCCGGCAGTTAGTGCGTTTTCTCGCACTGGAAAACGTATTTCCTCAAAGGCGCTTTCTCTCTCCAGCTGGCTGCCGAAAAAGTAACTTAGTGGACGTTCACCGGTTAGCGGCTGAGGTGGACACTATTTGTTCATTTCACCGTTTAACGAATGAACGCCGATCGAGGTGAATCCAACGCCCACTTCTTCAGTTCGTCGAGCCCATTCCAATGACATCACTTCCACCATGTTGACACTTTCTGAAAATGCCCATTTTGCCCCTGTCCTATATCCAGCCTCTCCGAGAGGGGATCCTTTCCGGTGAATTTACCCGCGAGCTTCCCGCACTTCTTCCGGAGTATTCCTTCACCCCCAGGCAAGCCGACCACCTGATATATGCCCTGAAGCATTGCTGTGTTATTCTTGCGTGTTTAATTAATGAATATGCCTGTGTTAGAAATAATTAAACTCCTGCTAGTTTGAATTTGCTATTTACATTACCTGCTAATGCTCATCATGTTATTGCACTAGTGACTCATTGTATGGAGATAGGTTGTTATGTTTTCAGCATGCATTATTGTGGTTGTTGCAATATTAAAGAATGTGACTTAATAATGACAACCTCCTCCGTCGACTGGATCGAGTCATAGTGTCACCGAACCGAGCTCATCAGTGCAGCCACATTTGCCGGTATGGGACGGCCCTAGCTTGGTCTATTGTCTTGCCTCTTGTCGGTACCACCAAATAGGGAAGGTTATGTGTGCGCGCTACCCTGGCCCGGTAGACGGCAATAATCTTGTGAGCCCAGTTTGGTTATTGAGCTCAGGTCCCCGTTTGGGACAGTTTTGTTTGGCCACGACGGTGGCAGGTGTCACGGGGTGACACAGGGGCCACCCAGGACATGACCCTGGGAGGGGATGATTGTCGGTGGGGCCGTAAGAGTGCCGGGCAATAGGCGAATTTGTTGGAGCAGCACCGGTCCACCCGAATGGGAACATGTACTAAGTACGAGGCCGGGAGCTCCATGGTGTGGGTAAAGTGCGCAACCTCTGCAGAGTGTAAAATCTATTCGAATAGCCGCGTCCTCGGTCATGGACAGTTCGTATGAGGCCACTATTTGGTCTGTGTCGAGTCTGGAGGAACAAACTATATAACGTATTGTTAATAATGAACCAGAGTAAGGTATGATTTGTCAAACTTGCAGTACGGGTGCATGGACATCGATGATGTCAGGTGTATGATGTTGGCCATGCGATGGCTATGAGATGAGTGGTTGGATGACCACAGGACTTGGATTGGGTTTGGATCATGACATACTCGGAGTATGAATTATTTACTTGATATGCTTTACCTTACTGCATTTACTTCAGTAATTATCATGATAGATAATCCTGCTATGACATGATGATTAATGCTGCTAGATATTTAATCCTGCTAGATAATCGTATCATAACATGATAGTTAATACTGTTAAGATCACAAATGCATGCTTGAATGCCATGGATTGCATTGCTTGGTGTATATGTTGGTTTGGTTTGCTTGCGAGTACATTCAACAGTACTCAGCGGCCTTCAATGTGGCCAGGTTCACCTAAGGATTCGATGCCCTCTAGCGAGGAGCCGGAGTATTCGCGGGCTAGAAGAGTAACCCAATCAGATCCCTGTGGATTGGAGCCGCACTAAGACCATGCTGCCTTAGATAGAGCTTTTCCGCTGCCATCACCCTTGTAAATATCATGTAAGACTTATATATATCCATTAATAGAAATGTCTGTGTTCATGATACTTGTTGTAAAAGCGCATGCCAGAGTGATTTTCCTGGGCTGGTATGTGCGGTGACCGTCTGACTATAGTGGTATTCACACTACTAGAAAAACGGCTATAGCTAATATGGACATTAATGGCGCACCATGTATGTGGTGCGCCACTGCTATATAGCAGTGGCGCACCAGATACGGGTGCGCCATTAATGTCCATATTACTAATGGCGCACCTGGTGTGTGGTGCGCCACTGCTAAGTTTGTCCTGTGCACACTCCCCTCCCCAGACTTACCAGTGGCGCACCGGGGTGTGGTGCGCCATTACTAGTTAAAACTAGTAATGGCGCACCACACCCCGGTGCGCCATTACTAACAAATTTTTTTTTCAATTTTTTTTTCAAAACTAGTAATGGCGCACCGGGGTGTGGTGCGCCATTACTAGTTAAAACTAGTAATGGCGCACCGGGGTAACTAGTAATGGCGCACCACACCCCGGTGCGCCATTACTAACAAAAAATTTTTTCAATTTTTTTTTCAAAACTAGTAATGGCGCACCCGCACCAGGTGCGCCATTAGTAACCCTGGTTACCAATGGCGCATTCTTAGGAGGTGCGCCATTACTAACCTGAGAGCAGCTAGATCTACTTGCTCTACCCCGCTTCATTCTCTCCACCTCTACCAAGCTTGCTGGTCTCGGCTGCCTCCTCCTCCTCACCTCATTTGCACCATAGATTCACCCAAATTAAGTGGTTAAATTTCCTTTTTTTGATAGGTAAGTAAGGGGAAAGCTTTCTTTATGTTCTAGATCTACTTTTTTCTCCCTCCAACGTACACACTTTTTATGGCCTAAATCTACACTTTTCTCATTGAGCTAGATCTACGTATGTTTGTGGTGTTGCATATGTTTGTGTTTGCAGGTACCGGTATTTGAAATGCGATAGTTGCCAATATTTTGCCGGAATGTTGATTCATTTCCGTTTCGGCGAGAATTTGGCACTATGCATTCTTTTTGGTCCTATTTTTAGGCAAAGTCATGCCAAATTTTTTTTTGGTTCTAAAATATCGTTTTGCTCTACCCCGCAGGCGACCATGGTCCACACGATGACCGAAGGCATCGTGAATAGGTTTTTGAGCTCCGCGAAGGCCGAGATGCTTCAAAAGAACGAGACGGAGATAAGATGTCCGTGTCGAAGATGCAAGCTGAAGAGCCTTATGGACCCGGATTCCAGACAGGTGCGGGACCACCTGCTCGTGCGTGGTTTCATGGATGGCTATCGGTGGCAAGGTGATGAAGATGATTATGAAGTCGTCCATGGGGGCCGGGCAAGAAATAAGGAAGGGCAGCAAGACAATAGCGGCGAGGGCGGCCGGCGAGAAGACGAAGAATCTCCAGGACATGATCACGAAGTAGATGCAGGACACAGTCATCATGTAGAAGATGCCGGACATGATGATGAGGAAGATCAAGATGAAGGGCATGATCATGAAGATGAAGATGCCGGAGCAGACGACGATGGACCATCGATGGGCTGGGTGCAGGACCCTCATATTCAAGAGCTGCTTCTCAAGCAGACGGGTAACGCAAGAGCTGCCGCCCGAGAGAAAGCCAAGCTGGATCAACTGGAGATAGACGCGGTTACTCCATTGTATGAAGGATGCAGGCCTGAGGATACCCGCCTGAAAGTAACGCTCATGGCTCTGGAGATGAAGGTAAAACACAAAATGACCGACGCATGCTTCGACGAGAACATGTCATTCTGGCACGAACGTCTTCCCAAGGGGAACAAGTGCCCGACCAGTTTCGAGGAGGCGAAGAAAATCGTGTGTCCTCTGGATTTACCGCACGTGAAATACCATGTGTGCATGAACGATTGCATCATTTATCGGGACGAGCACGCGGAGTCTACCATATGTCCGGTGTGCGGCGTCACTCGAGACAAGAAGAGGAAGAAAGCTCCTCGAAAAGTGGTGTGGTACTTTCCGATCACTCCTCGTCTGCAGCGGTATTTCGCGGACCCTAAGCTAGCAGAGCTCCTGCGTTGGCACGCGGATAGGAAGGAGAAGAAGCGAGAAGATGACGCAAATGATCCGGAGATAAATAAAAAAGACAAGATGCTGAGTCACCCTAAGGATGCGAGCCAGTGGCAAGCGTTGAACTTCGAACACCCAGAATTTGGGAACGATCCAAGGAACATCATGCTAGGCGCGAGCACCGATGGAGTCAATCCGTTTGGCAGCCAGAGAAGCACACATAGCACCTGGCCTGTGTTTGTGTGGATGTACAACCTTCCCCCCTGGATGTGCATGAAGAGGAAGTACATTCACATGAGTATGCTAATTGAAGGGCCGAAACAACCAGGGAACGACATCAATCTGTATCTGGGGCTACTGAAAGAGGAGGTAGACACGCTGTGGAAAACGCCAGCCAATACGTGGGACGCCGCAGTGAAAGAATATTTCCCTATGAGAGCCGCACTGCTCACGACGGTGCACGACTATCTCGGTTACGGATATGTCGCGGGGCAGGTGGTCCACGGATTTTGTGCATGCGTCAGGTGCATGGATGACACAACGTATCGCCAGCTAGATAGAGATCCCGGGTCTTCGAAAACCGTGTTCATGGGACATCGAAGGTGGCTTCGCGACGATGACGCATGGAGAAAACGCAAGGATCTGTTCGATGGTGAAACCGAACCCCGAAGACCCCCATGTACGAGGAGCGGCGAGGAAATAGACGAGCTGTTGAAAAATTGGAAAGAGTGTCCACCGCCGGGAAAGAAGCGAAAGGCGCCAGAGCCGCTGCTGAAGGTATGGAAAACGAGGTCTGTTTTCTGGGACTTGCCGTACTGGAAGATCCTCCGTGTGCCTCACAGCCTTGATGTCATGCATATCACGAAGAACGTGTGCGAGAGTCTGCTTGGTACCCTGCTTAACATGCCAGAGAGGACCAAAGATGGGCCGAAAGCAAGGGCAGACTTGCAATCAATGGGCATCAGGGAGGAGCTTCACGCAAAACGCCCTAATGATGATGATGATGAGGCGAAGGACACGGAAAGTCGTCGCAAAGGCAAAAAGGCCAAGAAGATCGAATATGACTGCCCTCCCGCATGCTTCACTCTAAGTCAGAAGGAGATCGAGCAGTTTTTCACCTGCCTCGTAGGAGTAAAACTTCCTTACGGTTACGCGGGGAAGATAAGCAGATACCTAGACTCAGCGAAGCAGAAGTTCAGCGGGATGAAGTCTCACGACTGTCACGTGCTAATGACGCAGATACTTCCAGTTGCAATCCGTGGGATCATGGACGCGCACGTCCGGGAAACGCTATTTGGCCTATGCAACTTTTTCGACGTCATCTCTCGGAAGTCGGTTGGCATGAGGCAACTCAGAAGGCTACAGGAAGAGATCGTGGTGATACTATGCGAGCTTGAGATGTACTTCCCGCCCGCATTCTTCGACGTTATGGTGCATCTGCTGGTCCATATCATGGAGGATATCATCCAACTCGGGCCGACGTTCCTGCACAGCATGATGCCGTTCGAAAGGATGAATGGTGTCATCAAAGGATACGTTCGCAACAGGGCACGTCCAGATGGAAGGATAGCCAAGGGCTTTCTGACCGAAGAGTGCATCTCCTTCTGCACGAATTATCTAGGCATCGAGAACCCCGTTGGTCTGCCCGTCAACAGGCACCTCGGCAGGCTCGCTAGATGGGGTCACTGCGAGGGTCGCCGCGAAATGCATGTCGACTTCGAGGGTCGACTCGCCAACTTTGAAAGAGCAAACCTAGTCGCGCTACAACACATAGACGTGGTCGATCCTTGGGTGGTAGAGCACAAAACCTTTATTGAGAAGACGTACAATGACCGAGGCCAACAGAGGACGGACGGAGATATAATCAAAGAGCACAACTCATGTTTCACGCGTTGGTTCAAGGACAAGCTTCTGTCGTACCCTTTACATGAGGATTCTTCCGCGGAAGAAAAACTCATATTCGCCTTGTCACAGGGCGCCGAGCACAACCTGATGACCTATCAGGCGTACGATATCAACGGCTACACATTCTACACCGAGGAAAAGGACATGAAGCGATTATCAGAACACCGGGGTAACGATGGAATCCTACACCGGTAACGACAAGGACAGATACTACGGAAGGATCGAGGAGATCTGGGAGCTGAGCTACGCTGGAGAGAAGGTCCCGATGTTCCGTGTCAGATGGGCCAAGAGCATCCTAAAAGAAGACCGGTATTTCACCACCATGGTTATACCCGAAGCCAAATCCAAGACCGCGGGCGCAAACGTCACCGCGAAAAATGAGCCATGGGTACTGGCTTGCCAAGTGGACAAATGCTTCTTCATTACCGACCCGTCAAAGCCCAGTCGTGTTGTCGTGAGGAGAGGCAAAAGGAACATCATTGGAATGGATGGAGTCGCCAATGAGCAAGACTTCGACAAGTACGGCGACCCGAAGATGGAAGATGACGACGACGATGAAGTACCATACACCACAAGAAGAAGCAGGACCACCCTACCTAAAGGACGTCCGTTCAAGAGAAGAATTCAAGGGGTTCCGGGGCTAAATTATTCAACCGCGAGAAAGAAGGCCAAGAAGATTGTGAAAAGATAGCTAAGATCAAATCACGACGTGTCGGCCGCGTGTGTGTGTCAGTGGCAAGCTCAATCTTTGATGACTGTTATTTCATGTCACTTGATTTCAACCATGTCATCTAATTCTAAATCTTTGCACAATGGTTTTATCACTCCATTTGCATTTTCCTTTTCTTTTATCTCAAATATTAAATTATTACATGCAACTAAAAATTCAAAAAAATAAAAAAAAGTTAGTAATGGCGCACCAGGAGAAGGTGCGCCATTGCTATCACGGTTTTTATGGCGCGCCCCTAAAAGGTGCGCCATTGATATTCCAATTTTTATGGTGCACCCCTAGAAGGTGTGCCATTGCTATCCTTTTTTATGGCGCACCCCTCCGAGGTGCGCCATTGCTAACCCTCCCCCCACTACACAGCTTCCCCTCTCCCCTGCCTCGTCTCCCACCCACTACACAGCTTCCCCTCTCCCCAGATGACGCAGCATCGCCGCCGCACACCGCCCGACCCCGCGCCCGTCTCCGGCGACCCCGCGCCCCCGCGCCCGTCTCCGTCCACCCGTCGACCTGCCCCCCGCCCCTCTCCCTCCACCGGCCGGCGCTCACACCCCTGCCGACACGCCGCCTCCCCTCTTCGGCCTCCTCAAGCAGTACACACGCCGTCTCCGTCAGTGCCTCCGAACCCTAACGGCCGCCGCGCGTGCGCAGTGCCTTCTCCACTACGCCGCCACCACCTCGACGCCCGCCGCCACCCCGACGCCCTCTGCTACGTCCACCACGCCGCAGCCGCCCCCTCCGGTTCCTCCTCTCGCAGGTGCGTATCTCTCTCTCTCCCCCCCGGCCCCCTCCCTCCCCTCCTCCATCTCTCTTTCAAATCAGTAGGTGGTCAACTGATTTAGCCTAGTGCAAATTTGTTTAGCCTAGTGCAAATTTGTTTAGCCTAGTGCAAATCAGAAAATGACTAATAGTAGTTTTTCCCAACACTTGATTTTTGGGTGTTACAAAAACTAGTTTTAGATATCTCTGAGTTTGTTAGACAAAACCAAACAAGGTATTAGTTTGTTAGGCTGGTAATTGAGGATAAGAAAAAACAGTTTCCTAAATACTTGTTATACAAACAACCCCTAAATGTATTATCACTGAAATGGTCAATATGTACAGTACAGTAAGTACTCCCTCCCTAAAGAAATATAAGTGTGTTTAGATCACTAAAATACAGTTGGGGGTTCAGTCTGAACATCTTTGCAGACCACCTCGGCCACCTATCTGTGCAGACCACCTGCTGAACTCCTGGAGGTGAATATACCTATACATCGATGGTACTTTCTGCATCAGAGCAAGGTCCAGGAGCAGGCCCTGCATGCTACTCTGTTTTGGTGTTGCTATCCTACTCTGTTTTCTAAACTCTGTTTTGGGCAGCGATTGTAACTGACCATCCAACTTAATAAAGCCCACCGGGTCCCCAAAGTAAACAAGATTGTTTTTTTTTTGATAAAGGATGTAGGAGTACTTTATTAACTCAAACTATATACAGCATCACAAGAAATCTCTTTACTATCGGTCGATCGCAATCACAGCCTAAAATTGCACAAAAAAATGAATATCGACCATGGACAATATGATAACAGTCCAGATCTCCTATGGACAATATGATACCTACAGCAGCTAAATTTTCAGTGAAATACGGCATTTTCCTTGCAATTTACTTAGTATTTTTGCAATTTACTTAGTATTTTGCTGAAATGGCACCCTTGTGGTTTCTGCCTTAGTATTTTGTCTATGAAGAGGCAGTTCCTTTGCTTTCTAAGAAACACTGATGAAGCTAAAGCAGTAACAGAATTTCAGGGTATGGATGAGGTTGAATGGTGTCCTTTTCCCTGCCTTGATAGTGATTGGCAAGAGACTGATCTGTATTCCACTCTTGTGACAATATAATTGTTGTCACTGTCAGGTTGAGCACTGAGAACCTGCTTCGAAACAATCCTGAGCTGTTCATCCTTGAACAGCTAAACACCTAGCTGTTCATCCTTCAGCCGCGTCAGGATCTGGAATTTCACAGCAGGGGGTGCCAAGCATGACACTCCCACATTTGAGCACTTCTATGCAATACACGCATCTCCGGCTGTTGGGTGAACCAATAGTGGTTCCTTTTGGTTTGGGGTTTATGTGCAGGTACATTGAGTTGCCAATGTTTTGCCGGAACATTGATTAATTTCCGTCCGGCAAATTTCTGGCACTCCGGCATGACCTTTTTTAACAAAGGTCATGCCGAATTTTTCCTAGAATTTATGTTGCCAGCTAAATTACCCCTGTCAGTGAAGTTACCCACCCATTACCATTAAAATGACCCATGTTTGTTTAGCTAAGTTATTCATTTTTTCCTATTTAGAGCAAACATGGCCAACAACGATGAGGCCGGCGGTTCGGGCAAGCCATTCTCGGAGCTGTCCCAGGAGATGGAGGAAGAACCTCACCGCTATGAGGACGCCGCGGAAGACACCGATCCCGACTACACAACCCCTAGTGGCGTCGGGGATGACACCACTGATGGTGCCGCCGGGGATGCCACCACTGATGATGGCAGCGAACGCACAGATGGCAGCCAACCGAAGAGGCAACGGAAGGACCGGCGCCCGAACGTGCTCGGCACCGTCAAGGAGGAATTTACTGAAGTGTCCTCCAGTGGGCATCCAACGGCGCCCAAAGAATTAGTCGGTGGGTACGCGGGACAACTCGGGTGCATTCTCCGGAGCACCGTCTCGATCAACACCGAGAACCTAAGGCATCGTGACCGAGGGAATTTGCGCAACCTCCTCTGCACGAAGCTGCACGAACGATACAAGTTCCCCGGTGACTTCGCAAACACACGCCTCTCAGGGAATAAAGTGAACAGTGCCGCCCTCACGAAGATGAGCACGGCCCTGGCTACTTGGAGAGCCGCGGTGAAGAGAATGATTCTAAGAGGTGATAGTTATGAGAAGATCAAGGAGAAAAATCCTTCGATCAGCGAAGCTGACTACCTGGAGTTCAAGATCAAGTGCGAGAGCAACGCATCCGCGGAATCAAGTCAGTGGGGGAAAGATATGCGGGACTTCAACTTAGGGGTCCACAAACTCGGTCCCAGCGGTTACAGAGTGGCGGAACCTAAATGGGACAAGGAGGACGCGGAGCGTGCCGAGCAAGGCCTACCGCCCCTCTTCGATAAATACCATGAAAAGCAGACCAGGAACTATGTCAGGGCCCGGTACAAGGTGGACCCGGTAACAAAGGAGCTTACCACGGATCCGAAGGTGAAGGATCTTGAGCGTGTTCTGGTAAGGAATACACCCCCGCGTAATTAGCTCCATATGGTTGCATTCTAATTAATGAAGCCAAATTTCTAAATGGTTCACGTTCCTTCCGCAGGAAACTGAAAGCAGTAGCGCGGGGTCTCAGAGCTCCCCGTCTGCCCCTTGGGACACCACTTTAAATAGGGCGTTGAACATAATGAAACACAAGGATAAGTTCAGTAAGCCGTCGTCAGCTGGTCGTGTGGCCGGCGAAGGCTTGTCCATGAAATGGTCGGAATACTATAAGGCTGGGCGAAAGGAGAAAAAGACCAGCTCGGAAAGCCAGGAGCGCGAGGTTAAAGAACTCAAGGCACAAGTGGCGCGGATTCCGGAGATAGTCCAAGAGCAAGTGCGAGACCAACTGGGAGCGACGATCACCGCCATTATGCCTACCTTGCTTGAGGGGCTGCGGGGGTGGATTGCGGGCGGCCAACAGGGGCCGCCCCCGATTCCCAGCTTCACGGGCAGAAACTCGCACAACGCGCCGGCATTGGTGTCTCCGGCCGAGGCGGCATTGGTGTCTCTGGCGTCGGCGCCAGTATTGGAGCTTAATGCACCCGGGTGTGGGAAGAATACGCCGGCCAGCACCTCGGCAGCAAGCGGCCCCTCCGTCACTTGCACGCCCGCCGTTGGCGGTGCCTCGACATTAGCCGAGCTCAACGCCATCACGGTAACTAAGCCTCGGCCGATGACTTCATCTCCTTGCCTTTGACTGGGCATCCCTGACGCCCTACATGTTTTCGCAGGGCGCCGCCAACATTCCATGCACTCTCCTGCACTTCGTGGACGGCGAGTTGATCGATGTCGCCAAGGCCAAAATCGTTGAACCAGACAACCGCGTGTTCCACGGTAATCCGATGCCACCCACCGTGTATAGGGTTCAACTGGTTCGGGTGCTGCAGGGCTGCGACGACTTGTTACCTCCGTATCGACCCCCTGGGGCCGACGAAGATGATGTGATGACCCTCAACGCCTGCTTAAACTGGTCCATGCTTTGGCCGAAGAGCCAGATTCGTTTGGGGGCGGGGGACACCACCCCACAGACAACACCGCCAGTCGTGCCGGCGCCAAGCCATGGCAAGACCGCCGCAACGCTACCGCCGTCAGCTGATCCGGACATGCATATGGCACAGGATCCGGACGGCGACGACGATACATTTTCCAACGTCGATAAGTACTTCAACGAACATGGGTACGGTGACGACTTCTTGGGGCCTCCTTCTCAAGAACCCAACCCTGCAAAAGACGATCGCGATCTAGCTGGTACCGCGGAGAAACCCAATTGCAACAGGCG
Source organism: Elymus sibiricus (assembly GCA_039707655.1). Classification (NCBI taxonomy): domain Eukaryota; kingdom Viridiplantae; phylum Streptophyta; class Magnoliopsida; order Poales; family Poaceae; genus Elymus; species Elymus sibiricus. The sequence continues at coordinate 165,652,636 of CM077664.1, forward strand.
TCGTCTGTTCAGTTCTCAGGAGACGCCTCCAGATGCCGCCTTCACCGAGACTCAAACAGCCGAGGTGCGAAATATTAGCAGCCCCAACACACTCAAGAAGGTGGTCTCTGAGCAAAACTCGATCCCATTACTGCAGAAGAAGCAGAAGGGACGGAAAAGAAAAACTAACAAGGGTGCGAGCCAGCCGGCACCGAGTACGATCCGTGCTCAGGACGGGCCACCAATACCTAAGGATATCTCGAGGAGGGTGCATGTGGCGGGTAGGCCGATGCTACCGACTAATCTGCTCAATGCTGCAACCGCTGCTATGCGGAGTCTTCATGACGCTGTTATTTCTATGGAGAAGCGGCGTCTCTCCGAGAATGATGTGGCATACCCGGTTTTCGTGGCCAAGGTGCCAGAGGGCAAGGGCTTTGTCGATAGCCCCATCAGGCGTATGATCGTCCTGCGGTTTGATGACATCTTCGCTATGTTTAACCTTTATCCGCTGCACTACACCTTCATTCGGCTATTTTCGCTCAGTATGGAGATGCGGATCATTAGAGACAAGACCCCGGACATCGTGATAGTCGACCCCTTCTACATGCGTGCCAAGATCTTGGGCAGCGCTGGGGACCGGCAAGTCGCAAGTTCATACCTCGAAGGCGTCATTCTGGCGAACCAGAATAAGGATAACTTCCTCGTGCCTTACTTTTCCGAGTAAGTCATCCCCTCACCGCCCCGTAACATATGATTTCTTAGATTTCGATCGTTCTTTTTTTTTCTAACATTCCGTGTTTTGTGCAGTGACACACATTGCACACTCATCCTCTTAAGCCCGAAATATTCCATGGCCACGTATTTCGACTCGGACCGTCAATCGAAGAAAGACTACACAGATATCAAGAAAGTTCTTGATGATGTTCTCCCCGGCTACGCCAAATCTGGAGGCACCTTCAGGAGGCCAATTTGTAGGTACGGCAAGCACGTGTTCACCCACGTAACGACGTTCCCCTACGTCAAGCAGCCGCCTGGCAGTCAGAAGGATGCCTACTACGCCCTCCATCACATGCGGGCGATCGTACAGAACCATCATCAGCGTATGCTACCAAATAATCTCAAAGAATGGGCCGCATGCTTGTCGGCAATCCAGGACGACGACATCAGACAAGAATTCTTTCGCATCCAGTCGGAGTTAGCGGAAATCATCTATCAAGATGTCCTTCGTACCTCGGGGCAGTTCTACCTCAACTATCAACCGTCCAACAGTGAAATAGAAACAATGCTACAAATGCAGGCTGACAACGACCGCACATTCATGACCATCACGAAAGACGGCGGCTTCATCCACGCTCCGGTCCCTGAGTCGAGTCGAAAGTATTGATGCTATGTAGTTCTGAAATATCGATTACCTCATGTTGTAATTAAACTTTAATGAACTTGTATGTCTCTTTAGTTTGGACAGTCGTTCAACTTATATGTAATCGATGCTATTTATTAGTAGGACCATGAACCGTGCTATTAATGTGTTGCTTTTCTCTTCCGATCCTTTTGTTGCATACTTATATATTGCTTATATATTATCTGTGAATTGCTACTAACGTTTTGTTTGTCTAGTGCATAGAGATGCCGTCGTATGTCGTGTACAAGGGTGAGGTTCCCGGAGTCTACGACGACTGGGAGGAGTGTCGGAGACAGGTTCACCGTTGCAGCGGGAACAGTTACAAAGGGTACACCACTAGGGCGGAGGCGGAAGCTAGATACGCGCGCTATCTAGCGGGAGAGAGGAGGGAGCGGAGGAGGAACCGGATGAAGACTAGTTTCATCGCGATGATGCTCATCGTGACCGCAGCTCTCTTCTATGTGATGGTAGTTTAGATGATCGACTTTGTAATGTGACGACAAACTCGCTGCTCGGTCTCGAGACCTAAACTTGTCTAATATTTGAACTTTGTTCGCTATTTTGAATTCGGAAACTAATGTGATGAATTGTATTATGTCCTGTTTATACTTGACTAATTGTGGTGCTGTATTGTATTGTATATTCTGTGCTGTATAATTAATATATTCTGTGCTGTGCAAATATCAGAAAAGCAAAAAATTAAAAAAATCCTATAATTCATAGTAGTGGCGCACCTGCCAGCACATTAGTGGTGCACCGTGCAAAATATCAGTGGCGCACCTATAGAGACATCAGTGGCGCACCTGTTGGTTACCAGGCCCCCTCGTCTGCATTAGTAGTGGCGCACCAGTAGCTATAGTAATGGCGCACTACAAGGTGCGCCACTGTTATATTGAATACTCATGGCGCACTAGGGGTGCGCCATTAGTATTTGTTATTAGTGGCGTGGTAATAGTGGCGCACCTATGGTGCGCCATTAATACCCAAAAGTGGTGCGCCACTAATGTGCTTTTTTCTAGTAGTGTCAGGCGGGGCGCCACAACGGATGGTATCAGAGCCAGGCTGACCATAGGTTACCCCTAGCCAGATTTCATTGCCTTTTTGATTAGTAGAAAGCCCAGATGGATTTCAGCCATCTTTGCCAGACTGGCACGGCTACTATTGATCATAAGGCAACCCCCATAGGTTTTTGGCTCCATCAGACCCCAACTCTCGTGGCCTTTGCCTCCGGTGGGAAAAGTCCGCACCAGGCAACGACCCGTGAGCCCTGAACCCCTAGGTAAACCAGATATCCTCACCTTGCTTGCTAACCATGGCATTTCTCTCCTCAAATCTAGTTTCCTTTGGGAAACGCTTATAAATTCCATCTCTCCCCGACAAACCTAGGATCATTGACTAAGCCACTTTGGCTATGGTCGTGCGTTGAGTTTGATGTTCCCTAAGGAAGTAGTAGGAGCTTGACCCCAATTGCTACCAGGGGCATTGTGTGGTTTTGCTTCTAAGTCCTTAGAGGCACATCGAGTGCGCTATATTAGTTATACTAGTGAATCTTTGGCCACATGTGTATGGTCCGCAAAATTTGAGCTTTATTTGCCTTTTAGTATTTTGGTTTTTTCGCGGTTCTTGTTTCCGTTCTCTTGCTCCGACTGGATCCATCTGCAAGAGCTGTCAGGAAGACCAGCACACAACTTGGATAATGCCCAATAATCCAAATTCAGTAAGAGTCAAGCCAAGTCAACTGCCCGATATTCAGAATATTATCGCCGGATCTGTCAAGAATGAAGAATGTGTCAGAAGCAGACTATGCGTGGCACGGGACAAGGCCAGATTATACCTGAGAGATGTTGTCCCAGAACAAATCACACTTAAGGAACAGCCAGATGAGCTATCGGGAATGGACACCAGTAAGAGCAAATTATTCCGTCCTCGACACAAGGATTATTTCAGCCAGTGAGGTGAACCTTGAGTCTTTTCCCAATGGATTCAAGAATCATTTACCGCCCACGGAAGACATATTTCGAGAACGTGAAGGTGCCGAGAGCAACAACAAAATTCTGGTTTGCGAGGAATATGGATAAGTTCGCGGTTGTCCAGAATCAATGAGAACTTCACATGCTTGGAAGCTCAGCTGAACCGAATGGAATTATTCGTCAACTGCTCATTACCGATAACACTTGGATTGAATTCAAAGGGTATTCCGAATTAATTGTCAACATGAAGTCTACATCAGTTGTGCAACCCTTACAACAACAATGATCGGAACAGCAGAAGGACTAGTGGTGTGCATGACCAACAAGGTATGGACTATACCAAGTTCTGGCTCCGCTATGGATAAATTCCGGATACTCTGGAAGGAAGCCAGAACTGTCCACACGACCAACTGTGTATCACAGTGCAAGGCTTTTGGTACAAGGAACCCAGCCTTCCTCCGCAAGCTATCAGGAAAAGCTTACAACACAAGACTCTCAATCTTCCTCGCTATGACACTAGGGGGAAAATCTTCTGGGATACGGTACTCCAGTCTTCCTCAGCACGCTACCGCGGAAAGCTTCCAGCATAAGGTACTCGACCTTCCTCAGTAAGCCACATGAGGGAAAGCTTCCGAGGTATGATACCCAGCCTTCTTTAGCACACTACCCTGGCAGAAGTTTCGGGCGTAAGGAATTCAACCTTCTTCAACACACCATCAACAATCTTGTCAGAAGCACGAACTAGTCCGGACACACATCCGCCTCAGAACTCAGTGATTATGAAAGGATGTATACTACCCCTGCATACGTTGTGAGCATGCAGTCCAGTGGATCAGTTCATGCAAGCCACTCGTACACGGGAATGACTGTGTTCCGAGAAACATCGGCCCAAATATCAAAGAAGGATATGAACACAGCAACCCCTACGAGATATGCAAGAGTAGGTTGTGTGTACAAGCCCAGCAAGCTAGAATACGACCATGGAGCCATGTTGGCCAGTCATGACAGCTCCACAACCAGGAACCCTTAGGAATAAGGAAGTCTTGAATAAACAATCTCCGCGACGGTCAATGAAGTAAAGCGCCACATGCAAGATGATATTGCCAATCCTTGTCAGACTCTTGCATATACGGCCACAACAATGCAGCCAGCATGCCATCGTGAATACGGGCCATCAAACAAGATAAGAAGCTATGCTCCGAAAGACACACCGGATGATAGCCATACTATGTCAGCTCAGTGGTCATAGCAAGGACCACAGAGGCTATATATGGCAGAGCCACCTCAGACCCGAAACAGCTAGTCCCAGGTCATAGAAACCAGACCATTTGTCGATACTCAGAGCTACCCACCAACCCCAGCCAACACACTACCAACACAAAGGGTTTGCCTGACAGGAAAGAGAAGGATTCAATACAGCCGTCTGAAAAAAAGACAGCACCTGAGCCATCAAAGGAGGCAGTTAAAAGGTCAGTAAACAAATGAAGACAAGACAGCTGATGGATCCAAGTCGCACACAGGTAAGTCCCCTTCACCGGGAGGTAAGCCCGGAAATCTCAAGGACGAGATTTTCTTAAGGGGGGTAGGTTTGTAACACCCTGGTTTTCGCTCCTTGTTTTTTTTCCTTTACGGGATTTGACTCCCGTCTTTTTTCGATGTTATTGGATTTTCTCTCGCTCTTGGGTATATGAAGATGGTCATTTAGCCTTGTCTTTCCTATCCAACCAGAGATTCTCTCTGATTCAACCTTGCCACCCAAGATGTATTCTCCGGATTTTGTCGCCGAACCCCTACTCTCCGAATTATCGGAGGGGAAACCCTTATTCCTTCCGTTACAAAGGAACCCTTATTTCCTTTGATCTATTGCCTCCCAAACTTTTCCCAGTAATCATCCTATCTCTATAAACCCTGGATATGCAAAAATATTGCCAAGTCATTTGCAATATTTTTCATTTAAAATTAATTCCATTTTCTGCTGTTTAAAGGAATTAAATCCAGGAAAATATCTATCCATCTCCAAAGTTCATGAAAACTTGTGGAGATATTCTTTGTGATCATATTGAGCTCTCATAAAAATATTGGCAATAATTAAATAAGGGAAATTGCCTTTTCCTATTTAAAGCCAATATTGCATTTTGGGCACTTTCCAAAGGAACTACCATTTTGGTAGCCAGGAAAAATCCCAAATAATTTGTGGCGCTTATCCTGTCCATATCTTCACCATTTTCATCAAGATCCAAAGTTCCATAGTTCAAATTTTGAGCACATCTTCCAATTTTTGTTTCTGGACTTATTTTGAGGTTGTGAAGCAACTATATTTTATATTGCTTCAAAAATTCTCAAATTAATCCAAGACCTCATATTCCATATAGGATGTGATCATGCAAAAATTCACATCATTTCATCTAGCCAATTTCTCCCAAAAATTCCATCTAGTTTCTGTCCAGATTCTAGCTCTGTGAAGGAAGAACCACTTTGGCATTTCCAAATGAGCTGAAATTTTGCCAGTATCTTCATATCTCCAAATCATCACCCTACACCAAAATTCAGTTCATTTCATGAAGCCAAATGAGTGCAGCTTCAAAGTCAAGATTCTGGACCAAATTTGGCATTGTAAAGGAAGTGCATTCAAACTTCGTCCAATTTGCTTCAAATTTCTCCAGAAGGTGCTCCTTCTTATCCCTGGTCCTTGTGACAACATTTCCAGCTCATTGCCACACGTGTCTGACCAAAACTTCCTGCCCAAGTTTCTATCCAGAAACTATTCTGGATCACCTCGGTCACTCTAGAGCCTTTCTAGTACATCCATTGTCACATTCCATCTATTCGATTAGTGACTACCGCGTTGGACATGATTTAGCATCCAGGTAACCGCCAGAGCGCGTGTTGACGTGGTGACCACGCCACAGACAAGGCCAAACGCGTTCTCTGCGCGCTGACCACGTCTGGTCGTGTCAACCAGCTCGCTCCGGTCAGCCGTTGCTTGTCCGAGCATGTCCAGTGGCCTCGCGGAGTCCACGTGCATCCTCTCCCGTAGTTTCCCCCTTCGTTTGCTTCCTCCTCGCGCCACGGCGAGCTCCGCCGTCCTGTGCACCCGTGACCTTCATCGCCTTCCTCTCTGTCCTCTTCTCCCTCGATCTCTCTCGAGCGCTCCCGAGGTCTCTCCCCTCTCCGCGAAGCCACCCGAGGCCGCTACCCGCCAGCCACGTCTTCCCCGGAGTTCCAGTGAGCTGATAAGCTCGCCACCGTGGCCGTGCCTATCCGCACGTTGCGGACGGCTATAAATAGCCGCGGCCCGGAGCCTCCCCGACCATCCCCGAGCTCACCAGCCTCCTTCCCTCTCTCCTCTAGTCCACCCCGTGCCCGCGCCCGACCGAAATCCTCGCTGGAGCACTCGAATCGCCGGCAGGCCTCACGCTCTGTCCTGCCTCCAATCCCAGCATCTGAGCATCCCCATGCCGCCTCTTACCCGTTGTGAGACGCGCCACTCTCCGGCGAGCTCGCCCCTGCCCTCACTTTCCCCTATAGCTCACCGGAGCCTCGCCGGGCACCGGAGCAGTCGTTCTCTGCCACCGCCCGTCGCCGCAACTCCAGCCCTCCCTGCGGCCTGAGTCTCCCACCAATGGATGCGGCGCACGCTGGCGACCCAAGCCATGCCGTCGCCCGCCCCTAGAGGCCGCCGGAGCGCCGGATTCAATCGGAGCCGAGGCCTCCAGCCGCGCCGTCGGGGAGAAAGAGGGGAGGAGGAAGAAGAGAAGGAGGGAGGAGAGAGAGAGACCTGACGTGTGGGGCTCGGGCCCACTCGTCAGTGGGAGGGAGCCGGCCACGTCATTTAAGTGGAGGCAACCAGCGGTTAGTGCGTTTTCTCCCACTGGAAAACGTATTTCCTCAAAGGCGCTTTCTCTGTCCAGCCGGCTGCCGAAAAAGTTACTTAGTGGACGTTCACCGGTTAGCGGCTGAAGTGGACACTATTTGTTCATTTCACCGTTTAACGAACGAACGCCCGTAACTTTTCGCTCGTGACTCCGATCGAGGTGAATCCAACGCCCACTTCTTCAGTTCGTCGAGCCCGTTCCGATGACATCACTTCCACCATGTTGACACTTTCTGAAAATGCCCATTTTGCCCCTATCCTATATCCAGCCTCTCCACGAGGTGACCCTTTCCGGCGAATTTACCCGCGAGATTCCCGCACTTCTTCCGGAGTATTCCTTCACCCTCAGGCAAGCCGACCATCTGATATATGCCCTAAAGCATTGCTCTGTGTTATTCTTGCATGTTTAATTTATGAATATGCCTGTGTTAGAAATAATTAAACTCCTGCTAGTTTGAATTTGCTATTTACATTACCTGCTAATGCTCATCATGTTATTGCACAAGTGACTCGTTGTATGGAGATAGGTTGTTATGTTTTCATCATGCATTATTGTGGTTGTTGCAATATTAAAGAATGTGACTTAATAATGACAACCTACTCCGTCGACTGGATCGAGTCATAGTGTCACCGAACCGAGCTCATCAGTGCAGCCACATTTGCCGGTATGGGACGGCCCTAGCTTGGTCTATTGTCTTGCCTCTTGTCGGTACCACCAAATAGGGAAGGTTATGCGTGCGCGCTACCCTGGCCCGGTAGGCGGCGATAATCTTGTGAGCCCAGTTTGGTTATTGAGCTCAGGTCCCCGTTTGGGACAGTTTTGTTTGGCCACGACGGTGGCAGGTGTCACGGGGTGACACAGGGGCCACCCAGGACATGACCCTGGGAGGGGATGATTGTCGGTGGGGCCATAAGAGTGCCGGGCAATAGACGAGTTTTGTTGGAGCAGCACCGGTCCACCCGAATGGGAACATGTACTAAGTACGAGGCCGGGAGATCCATGGTGTGGGTAAAGTGCGCAACCTCTGCAGAGTGTAAAATCTATTCGAATAGCCGCATCCTCGGTCATGGACAATTCGTATGAGGCCACTATTTGGTCTGTGTCGAGTCTGGAGGAACAAACTATATAACGTATTGTTAATAATGAACCAGAGTAAGGTATGATTTGTCAAACTTGCAGTACGGATGCATGGACATCGGATGATGTCAGGTGTATGATGTTGGCCATGCGATGGCTATGAGATGAGTGGTCGGATGACCACAGGACTTGGATTGGGTTTGGATCATGACATACTCGGAGTATGAATTATTTACTTGAAATGCTTTACCTTACTGCATTTACTTCAGTAATTATCATGCTAGATAATCCTGCTATGACATGATGATTAATGCTGCTAGATGTTTAATCTTGCTAGATAATCCAATCATAACATGATAGTTAATACTGTTAAGATCACAAATGCATGCTTGAATGCCATGGATTGCATTGCTTGGTGTATATGTTGGTTTGGTTTGCTTGCGAGTACATTCAAAAGTACTCATCGGCCTTCAATGTGGCCAGGTTCACCTAAGGATTCAACGCCCTCTAGCGAGGAGCCGGAGTATTCGCGGGCTAGAAGAGTAACCCAGTCAGATCCCTGTGGATTGAAGCCGCACCAAGACCATGCTGCCTTAGATAGAGCTTTTCCGCTGCCATCACCCTTGTAAATATCATGTAAGACTTATATATATCCATTAATAGAAATGTCTGTGTTCATGATACTTGTTGTAAAAGCGCATGCCAGAGTGATTTTCCTGGGCTGGTATGTGCCGTGACTGTCTGACTACAGTGGTATTCAGGCGGGGCGCCACATTGTTCTAACTCGAGGTAGCTTTTGCTTGGGTTGTGGTGAGGCTTCCTCATCATCATGTTCTTCTTCTTCGTTGTTGTTGTCGTTTGCTTGTGGAGGTGGAGAAGGAGGTTGAGATGGATTGTCTTGTTGCACTTCCTCATTCCCTTCGTCTTGACGTGTTCCACTTGTGAATGCCTCCATGTCAACTTGTTGTTCACCTTGACATGAAGTTGGGGCTTCCACTTGAATAGACGAGGTACTCTCCTTCACTTCCACAGGGCGAATCTTGCCAATGGACAAGTCTTGGATTGCTTCCGATGGTTCTTGATCTCGTACATCAATTGGCAATTGCTCACTTGCGAGCCGTTAGTCTCATCAAACTTCACATCTACCGTCTCTTCAACTTTTCGAGTGAAGTTGTTGTAGACACGATAAGTGTGAGAGTTCGATCCGTAACCAAGTAGAAAGCCTTAATGAGATTTAGGAGCAAACTTTGAATGATGATGCTTATCAAGAATGTAACATTTTGAGCCAAATACTCGAAAGTATCCAACTTGTGGTTTGTTACCGGTGAGTAGCTCATACGTCGTTTTACCAAGAAGCTTGTGAAGATAGAGTCGATTTGTAGCATGACAAGCCGTCTCAACCGCTTCCGCCCAAAAGTGTTTTGGCGTCTTGTATTCATCAAGCATTGTCCTTGCCATCTCAATAAGAGTCCGATTCTTCCTCTCAACAACTCCATTTTGTTGAGGTGTGTATGTAGCCGCGAACTCATGTGAAATGCCTTCCTCATGAAGAAAGGTATCCACATTGGCGTTCTTGAACTCCCTTCCGTTGTCACTCCAAACCTTCTTGATCTTCACTTCAAATTGATTTTGGGCCTTCCTTGTGAAGTTCTTGAAGATCTTTTGTACCTGCGATTTGTCATCGAGAAAGAACACCCACGTAAATCTGGAAAAATCATCAACAATGAACAAACCGAAGGAGTTACCAGCAAGACTCTTATAGGAGTTACGACCAAAAAGATCCATATGAAGGAGCTCAAGTGGTCTCCTCGTGGTCATAATATTCTTCACGGGATGGCTTCCTCCAACTTGTTTTCCTGCTTGGCAAGCACTACAAAGTCTATCCTTGTCAAATATAACATATTTCACACCAAGGATATGATCTCCTTTAACAAGTTTATCAAGATTACGCATGCCAACATGTCCAAGTCTTCTATGCCATAACCAACCTTTAGAAGATTTAGCAATTAAAAATGTACGAGGTTGGGCTCTTTTAGTGAAATCAACAATGTATAGATCACCTCTACGGATGTCGGTAAAGACCATATTATGATTATCTCAACGAAACACTTGGCAATCTACTTCGGTAAATAGAACATTGAAACCAAAGTCGGCTAGTCTAGATACGGAAAGAAGATTGTAAGCAAGAGATTCAACAAGCATAACATTTTGAATGGAGCTATCATTGGATATGGCCACCTTACCAAGGCCAAGTACCTTACCCTTGGAGTTGTCTCCAAAAGTCACATACTTGCGTGGACCATCATTTTTTGTAAGCTCACGAAACATGTAACTATCTCCGGTCATGTGATCGGTACATCCACTTTCACGAATCCACTCTTTTCCTCCGGCCATGTAATCTCGAAGATTTGCCATAAGACTAAGATTCCTCATGGTCTTCTCAAATTCAATATCAAATTCTTCGTCCTCATCATAATAGCCATGCTCAACATCATCATCATGTGTTTGATCATCACCTAGGGCAATGAATTCATTAGTTTCATGATCATGACAATGTTCAAGTTTATGAATTCTAATGGCTTCCATGATAATGTTACTAATAGTTCCAAGATCTCCTTTAGCACGCATAAGATCACGAAGCTCAAACAAGCAATTACCAAAGTTAGGATCACTAGGCTTCATCTTGTGAAAAGCAATAGTCTTATGAAGAATCTCATCAAGATTCTTTAAAGAGTAATCGGGATATCACTTTTCCAAGTCATTCCATAGAGTATAGGCACACTTAAAGTTTTGCATACAACCAAGCACAATGTTAGGTAATCCTCTAATGATAAGATTGACGGTTCTAAGATTACGAAGCATGTCAATTTCCTCTTCATGAGTAGGATGCAAGGGATCAATGGGAGGCACATAAGGATTATGAATGTACTTGCTCAAGTTAAATTCATCAAAGATATCAAGCATTTCATCCTTCCAAAAGTGATAAAACTCCCCATTGAGAAAAGGCACTCTATGTCTAAGACTCCCCAAAGTAGACACATCCATCTCCCTCCAATGGTTCTTAAACCAAAGCAATGGAGACCAAAGCTCTGATACCAATTGTGGGTTCAAGGAGATAGGTCTAGAGGGGGGGTGAATAGACCCTTAACCAACCAAAGTAACAATTTTTAGTTCACTTGAAATTTAGGCAGATTTTGGCACAAGTTAAGATATCACCAAGACTTCCTACACATGCATATCTAGAGATTGAGCAGCGGAAATAGCAAAGCATGCAAGTGTATGGAAAGTAAAGGGGCAGAGTATGGAAGATCAAACACAATGAAGACACGGTGGTTTTTGGCGTGGTTATGATAGGTGGTGCTATCGTACGTCCACGTTGATGGAGGCTTCAACCCATGGAGGGTAACGGTTGCGTGAGTCCACGGAGGGCTACACCCACAAAGGGTCCACAAAGAAGCAACCTTGCCTATTCCACCATGCCTTCCGTCCACAAAGGACTAGCCTCACTCGGGGTAGATCTTCACGAAGTAGGCGATCTCCTTGCCCTTACAAACTCCTTGGTTCAACTCCACATGATCTTGGAGGCTCCCAAGTGACACCTAACCAATCTAGGAGACACCACTCTCCAAAAGGTAATAGACAGTGTGTTGATGATGAGCTCCTTGCTCTTGTGCTTAAAGTGATAGTCTCCCCAACACTCAAACACTCTCTCACAGATCTGGCTTTGGTGGAAGAATGATTTGAGTGGAAAGCAACTTGGGAAAGGCTAGAAATGAAGGTTCAAATGGTAGGACTGGAATATCTTGATCTCAACACATGAGTAGGTGGTTCTCTCTCAGAAAATGTATGGTAGAAATGAAGGGACGTTCTGATGGCTCTTTTACTTGGTAAGAGGGGGGTGGAGGGGTATAAATAGCCTCCACACGAAATCCAACCGTTACACACTTTTGACCAAACTCGGTGGCACCGACTGGAATTCTCGGTGAGACCGACCTGTGCAAAAGATGTGAACTTTTGAAGTTTCGATGGGACCGAATGGAAACAACTCGGAGCGACCGATGTGCAATGGTAGGGCAAACCTCGTTTCGGTGGCACCGATTGAAACATTTCGGTGCGACCGAAATAATTGCAACAAGGCAACAGAAAGTTGGTCAAGCCATCTCGGTGGCACCGATTGCAAAACTCGGTTAGACCGAAATAATTGCAACAGATGACAGAGAGTTGGCCAGGCCATCTCGGTGGGACCGAGATCCATATCGAAGGATCCGATTTGTTAGGGTTTGGCTGGTGGCTCTATCTTTATGAACTCGGTGGGTCCGGATGGATAGGATTCGGTGGGAACGAGTTTAACTTTGGAAATTAGGACAAGTTTGGATAGAGAAAGTGGCTTAGGATTTTGGAGCAATATCACTAAGCACTTGAGCAATCAGATCATTATCAAAACCTCATCCCCTTTTAATAGTATTGGCTTTCCTATGGACTCAATGTGATCTTGGATCACTAAACCAAAAATGAAGAGTCTTGAACTTTTGCCAATGTATATCCTTAGCATTTTGAAGGGTCCACATTCCCTAGTCCTTGCCATGCCATAGTTGAACTTGTCTGAAATTCACTAGATAGAAGCATTAGTCCAACAACATGTATGTTGACATAAATTACCAAAACCACCAAGGGAGCAAATGTGCTTTCAATCTCCCCCTTTTTGGTAATTGATGACAACATACATCAAAGCTTCAAATAAAGATGTAATAGAAATTTGTATGAAATCTTTGACGAAAACATGTAACATGTATGAGCTCCCCCTAAAGATGTTCACATAGTAAATGATGAGAGCAGATGCACAAATTGAAGGAAATACACACGTAACATGTAACTTGGCTACATGCATCATAGCAATAAACATGAAATTGAAGTATCCACATGTTCATGATTATCTTCTTGCAAACAATATATATAATAGCAAGAAGTCATCATGTACATGAGTGTGATGCATATACTTACCTCGAAGTTCTTGATCAAGTACCTAAATAAATACACTTGAGAAAACAAGGTTAGATAACACAAGATAATTTCTTCAAGAAAAGACACAAGATCAACAAGAAACCAAGATTGGGATGACATGTAGAAGAGAGTATCACTAGGTGAATACTTCTTTGAAGCAGACATGTCCCCAAAAGAAAATAGTTGTCTCCCCTTAAAAGAACTTCCTCTCCCCCTGAGTCTGACATTGGATGTTGGGAGCAGGTAGGGTGAGAAAACTAAAGCAACCAAAAATGCTGAGATCATGTTTCTCCCCTCTTAGAAATATGTAACATTCTCTCCTCTTATAAAGTGCATCTCTCCCCCCCCCCTTTGACAAGGAAGAGCTGGAGGTGATATGCTTTGATGTGTAGATTTGTCTCCCCCTTTGATGCATGCTTACTGTGTAAAAATTTAAGATTTTTATCATGTTCTGACAATTCACATAAATTCAGGACATAACAGAAAACTTTCTGTTTTCAAACAGCAACACATAAACTTGCAAACTGAGCATGGTAAAGGCTATAATTGGCATTTTATTGAACTAAAAGATACAAAACATGATTCTAAATAACATCAATCAAGTCCAAATAAAATAAAATGATGCTCCAAGCAAAAATCATATTATGTGACGAATAAAAATATAGCTCCAAGTGAGGTTACCGATAATGTTGAAGACAAAAGAGGGGATGCCATCCGGGGCATCGCCAAGCTTAGATGCTTGAGTATTCCTTGAATATTACCTTGGGGTTTCTTGGGCATCCCCAATCTTAGGGTCTTGCCGCTCCTTATTCTCCTCATATCGATATCTCACCCACAACTTGAAAACTTCAATCACACAAAACTTAACGGAACTCCGTGAGATAGGTTAGTATGAAAATAAATCATTCGCTTTGGTACTGTCAACACAAGATTCATAATTGTTCTCACATAATACCTACTGTATTCTATCATTTTCACAATTTATATCTCATAATATAAGCTATGGAAACACTAAAACAAGCAAACTATGCAATAAAAACAGAATCTGTCAAATACATAACAACATGTTGTGAGAGAATTAAAAAGTATACTTCTGTACCTCCATAAATTCTGAAAAATGAGGAAAATGTAAAAAAATTGTAACCCAATACTGTGTAAAATTTTCAGAATTTTCTCACGCTCCAGTACAGAATAGAAATTCCAGCACTGGACGCAAAAGTTTCTGTTTTTGCACAGAACCAAATCAACAAGCGTTTGCACTATACCAAAGGTCTTACTTGGCACTTTATTGAAATAAAATATACATGACATGATTACTACAGTAGCTTAATCATGTAGACACACAAAAACAATAAAGATAAATAGTTGTTTGCCTCCACACAAGCACTTTTCTGTAAAACTTTTAGCTAGGCATTGATATTTTAATGATATTCACTTAAAGATTAGAGAATTAACTAGCATAGGAAGGTATAACCAGTGCAAATTTCAAAATTTCAACACATGGAGAGGGAACTTGGTATTATTGAGAGGATAATCATAATTATGACAAATTTTACAAGAATAATTATTACTACTTCAAGCACCATCACAATAATTATCATAAATAGCATATTTGTTCTCATTGTAATCAATTGAATTTTATTCCAAAATAGTGGAATCATCACTAGATAAAGTAATGACCTCTCCTAATCCACCTTTATCATTATTCTAATAAGATTCAACACCCTCCAAAATAGTGGGATCATTGCTACATAGAGTTGACACTCTTCCAAACCCACTTTCGATGATAATTTCGTTCATACTCTAAAAGATATAAGTGAAGTTCATAGAGCATTCTATAATGAATATAGAGAGACCAAAATCCAAGATCAAAATATATAAGTGAAGCACATGAAGCATTCTATAAAGCTATGCTCAAGATATTTAAGTGAAGCACAAAGAGCATTATATAAAGCCATACTCAAAAGAATTAAGTGAAGCGCATGAAGCATTCTATAAATCAACCAAGAACCATAAGAAATCATCCCCAACAAGCATGGTGCATAAAAGAAAAGGGAACAATAAACACAAAAGACGCTCCAAGAATTTACGCATAAAACAAAAACCGAGACATACTGATAATTGTTGAAGAAGAAAGATGGGATGCCTTCCGGGGCATCCCCAAGCTTAGATGCTTGAGTCTCCTTGAACATTTACTTGGGATGCCTTGGGCATCCCCAAGCTTTAACTCTTTCCTCTCCTTATTATTCTCATATCGATACCTCCTCGATCTTCGAACACTTCATCCACACAAAACTTAACCAAACTTTTTATTAGAGGGGTTAGTACATATAACATCAAATCCCATCATGTCCTGCTGTAACAATATTGTATAATTATAATAAAATATTACCCACTGTATTCTATCATAATTATATGGCTCCCAAGTCAATGGGGCTCAACAAGATTTCAAACATAAGCAAATAAAGAAACTATAACAGCAATCTGTGAAAACAGGACAGTCTGTAAAGATGCAGATGGCACATATACTTCTGTAACTCAAAAAAATCTGAAAAATTAGGAAAAAATAAAAAAATTCATAGAAGTACTGTGTAAAAATTTCAGAATTTTTTCACATTCCAGTAAAATATAGAAATTCAAAAACTACAGCAAAAGTTTCTGTTTTTTTGACAGCACACACCAAACAAGCAATCTAAACTTTCTAAAGGCAAATCTTGGTACATTGGTATATACAAGGGGATAATTATTTTTGTGAGAAACTTCCATGAATTTTATTACATTGTTTTCATGAGCATGAACACAAGTGTTCAAGGTCGACCCTCACTTCTTCAATGCATAACTTTCCAATCGCTTCTCTTTTTGAAAAAGTCTTAGGTTCCCCTCTATATTTTATTTTATTTTGTTTTTAAATATTTAAATGGCACCCATAATAAAGTTTATACTACACAAAATAAGAGAAAGAAAATACTCTCTAAAATTTCTTGGTTATCTCCCAGGCAGCGCTTTCTTTTAAAGCCATTAAGCTAGGCATGAGAGGCAAGTAATTTTTTTCGTATTTTGCATTTTTTTAATTTTTTTGTTTTTTCACCCACAACTAAAAGAAAGAAAACAAGAAAACAAAAACAGACAGAAAAACAAAATCTACTTAGTGATGAAAGCA
Source organism: Elymus sibiricus (assembly GCA_039707655.1). Classification (NCBI taxonomy): domain Eukaryota; kingdom Viridiplantae; phylum Streptophyta; class Magnoliopsida; order Poales; family Poaceae; genus Elymus; species Elymus sibiricus. The sequence continues at coordinate 165,669,100 of CM077664.1, forward strand.
AACAAGCATACACGAAAATATTAACCCCACGCTATGGCTTCCCGGCAACAGCGCCAGAAAAGAGCTTGATAATCCCCAAGTGCAAGGAATCATCATAGCAATTTCCAAAGATGGAAGTGGTAAGTTGATACGTCTCCAACGTATCTATAATTTTTGATTGTTCCATGCTATTATAGTATCTATCTTGGATGTTTTATATGCAATTATATGCCATTATATATCTTTTTTGGGACTAACCTATTAACCAAGTACACAGTGCCAGTTGCTGTTTTTTGCCTGTTTTTGCTTTTTCAGAAAATCATTATCAAATGGAGTACAAACGAAGAAAAAACTTTGGATTAATTTTTTCTAGAGCAGAAGGGACCATAGAAGCTTCGGGAGAAGACCAGACGAGTCACGAGGGAGCGACAAGCCCGGAGGGCGCGCCCCCCAGGCTTGTAGGCCCCTCGTGGCACATCTTGACCTAATTCCAGCACTATAAATTCCCAAATATTCTCAATATACCAGAGAGACAGACGAGAAAACTTTTCTGCCGCCGCAAGCCTCTGTTCCTCCGCAATCCCATCTGGAGGCCTTTTCCGGTACTCTGCCGGAGGGGGAATCGATCACGAAGAGCTTCTACATCAACCTTGCCTCCCTTCCGATGATATGTGAGTAGTTTACCACAGACCAACGGGTCCAGCGCTAGTAGCTAGATGGCTTATTCTCTCTCTTTGATCTTCAATACAATGTTCTCCTCGATGTTCTTGGAGTTCTATTGGATGTAATCTTCTTTTGCGGTGTGCTTTTTGGGATCCGATGAATTGTGGGTTTATGATTAGATTATTCATGAGAAATATTTGAGTCTTTTCTGAACTTATTTATGCATGATTGTTATAGCTTTGTATTTATCTCCGATCTATCAGTTTGGTTTGGCCAACTAGATTGATTTATCTTGCAATGGGGGAGGTGGTTTGTGATGGTTTCAATCTTGCGGTGTTCTATATCCCAGTGACAAAAAGGGACAAGACACGTATTTGTATTGTTGCCATTAAGGATAAAAAATATGGGGTTTAATCATATTGCTTGAGTTTACTTTGTCTACATCATGTCATCTTGCTTAAGGCGTTACTCTATTTTCATTAACTTAATACCCTACATGCATGCTGGATAGTGGTCGATGGGTGGAGTAATAATAGTAGATGCAAGCAGGAGTCGGTCTACTTGTCTCGGACATGATGCCTATATACATGATCATTGCCTTGAATATCGTCATAACTATGCGCTTTTCTATCAATTGCCCAACAGTAATTTGTTTACCCACAATATGCTATGCGTTCGAGAGAGATGCTTCTAGTGAAAACTATGGCCCCCGGGTCATTTATCTATCATATATAAAATCGAAAATACCTTGCTGCAATTTTATTGCTTTTATTTTGTTTTGCAATGTACGTTATCTATCTATCACTATCAGAATTAATCCTTGCAAGTAACCACCAAGGGGATTGACAACTCTCTTGTTTGCGTTGGGTGCAAGTATTTGCTTTTGTGTGTGTAGGTGCTGCTAACGAGGTTCTGTGTGGTTCTCCTACTGGATTGATAACCTTGGTTCTTAACTGAGGGAAATACTTATCTCTACTGTACTTCATCATCCTCTCCTCTTCTAGGAAATCCCAACGCAATTCACAAGTAGCAGGAAGAATTTCTGGCGCCGTTGCCGGGGAGAAGTCACGCAAAGCAGTCTGCCGTCAACTTGCCAATTTCCGGCGCTGTTACCGGGGAGACATCACCAAAACCTATCAAGTACCATCGCATAAACTATCATCTACTTTCTCTTATTTTCATTTGCCTTTTTATTTGCATTTGCCTCTCGTTTTCATCTCCCCCACTTCTAAAACAATTTTACAAAATAAATAAATAAATATTTTCGTTTGCTTGTTTGCTAGTTTGCTTGCTTGCTTTGCCAATATGGCTAGTTCTTCAATTATTACTTGCACCCCTGAAAATGAAGTTCTTAATTTTAAACAAAGGGGAGGAGAAAGTTTAAAAGATGCTTGGTATAGTATTTGCAACGCTCAAAATAGGTCTACTCGTAAGCAATCCACTACCGTTCTTCTTCACATTTTTTATGTGGGTGTCACTACTTGGTATAGATTTGTGCTAGACACTATTACTGGAGGGAATTTCTTGAGTAGTCACCCTATGGATGCTTTCAATGCTATGGGAAATTTAGTGGGATCACCACCCCTATTGCCATTAATGAAACAGTTTTGACTTTAGGACATGTTATGCAAAGGTTGGAAGCTATTAAAAATAAAATGCCTACTATTGAACATCTTGAGAGTTTAGACAAAAAGGTCCATAATCATATTACTCAATTTGGTTCTAAGGTAGGAATTACACTAACAACCTTAAAAGAAAAGGAACCAATAGTTAGTGAAAGAATAGAGCAAGGTCCTGCTAGAATCGATAAGTTGGAGGAAATTATTAATAACTTGGGTTCCGCCTTTTCCTCCGTTAAAACTATTGATAGGACTCCTCCCAATAAAAATTGCTAGTTTATGTATGTTCCTAAGACTAAGGGTGCCACTTCTAGCAAGGGAAATGAGGATCTTAAAATGATTAGCGTGCATCCCAGTTTCATTAATATAATAAGGGAACCTATCTATGAAAGCAAATTTCTTGACTTTTTGCCTAGGAGTGTGATGATAAGAAATTCTCATGTTGGATCTCCTAGAAAGAGTGGGTGTGTAATTGAGGATTTGGAAACTAAGGATGACAATACTTGAAACTATGCATTATGCCTAGCTAGGGGCATAAAACAATAGCGCTTGTTGGGACGCAACCCAATATGTACCTTAAATTTTTACTTTTTATTTCTGTTTTGTGAGTTTACAAAATTATAGCTTCTGTTATGATTGTTTTTTATCTTTTAATTAGTGTTTGTGCCAAGTAATGCCTTTGGGATGATTTGGATGATAGTATGATTGATGCTGTTTGAAAACAGAAAGTTTTGAGTCCAGTGCTGGATTTTTGGTTCTGTACTGGAGCGTGATAAAATTCTGAATTTTCTACACAGTATTGGAATATTAATTGCCTACGTCTTCCTAAGTTTTCAGAATTTTTAGAGTTGCAGAAGTATGGCTTTTAAATAGATATTTACAGACTGTTCTGTTTTAGACATATTCTGTTTTCGTTGCATAGTTTGCTTATGTTGATGAATCTATGGATCGTATCGGGGGGTATGAGTCATGGAGAAGCTGGCGTACAGTAGAATTATGCCAATATTAAATATGAATCAATTTATAACAGTACCTAAAGTTTAAGATTTGTTTGTTATACTAACGGATCTCATGAGGTTTCTGTTGAGTTTTGTGTGCTGAAATTTTCAAGTTTTGGGTGAGACCATGATGGATGAAGGAATAAGGAGTGGCAAGAGCCTAAGCTTGGGGATGCCCAAGGCACCCAAAGGTAATATTCAAGGAATACTCAAGCTTCTAAGCTTGGGGATGCCCCGGATGGCATCCCCTCTTTCGTCTACAATCTATCGGTATATCACTTGGAGCTATATTTTTATTCATCACATGATATGTGTTTTACTTGGAGCGTCTTGTGTTATAGTTTGATTGCTTTTGTTTGATTTTTAGTTTGCCACAATAATCTTTGCTGAGCACACCTTTTTGAGAGGGACACACATTATTCGTGATTTGTTGGACTACTCTATGTGCTTCACTTATATCTTTTGAGCTAGGCAGTTGCTCTAGTGCTTCACTTATATCTTTTAGTGCACGGTGGTGGTTATTTTTAAAGAAATAGTTGCACTCTCATGCTTCAGTTATATCTTTTTGAGAGTCTAATAAATACTAATGGTAATATACACGGGTTATGAATTTGGTCCTAATATGATAGGTATTCAAGAAGGATATAATAAAAACTTTCATGTAGATCACTGAATATGATAAGTGTGATTCCTTGCAATAGTTTTGCGATATTAAGATGGTAATATGTGCGAGGTGCTAGTAGATAATTGTGGTTTAGTAAGAATATTGGTGTTAAGGTTTGTGATTCCCGAAGCATGCACGTATGGACTGTCGTTATGCTAAGAAGTTGGAGCATGATTTATTATTGATTGTCTACCTTATGAGTGGCGGTCGGGGACGAGCGATGGTCTTTTCCTACCAATCTATCTCCCTAGGGGCATGCGTAGTAGTACTTTGCTTCGAGGGCTAATAAACTTTCGCAATAAGTATGTGAGTTCTTTATGACTAATGAGAGTCCATTTATTATACGCACTCTCACCTTTCCGCAATTTGCTAGCCTCTTCAGTACCATGCATTGCCCTTTCTCACCTCGAGAGTCGGTGTAAACTTCGTCGGTGCATCCAAACCCCATGATATGATACGCTCTATCACACATAAGCCTCCTTATATCTTCCTCAAAACAGCCACCATACCTACCTATTATGGCATTTCCATAGCCATTCCGAGATATATTGCCATGCAACTTCCACCGTTCTTTTTATATGAAACACATCATCATTGTCATATTGCTTTGCATGATCATATAGTTGACATAGTATTCGTGGCTCAGCCGCCATTCATCATTTTCATACATGTTACGCTAGCATTATTGCACATCCTGGTACACTGCCAGAGGCATTCATATAGAGTCATATTTGTTCTAGTGTCGAGTTGTAATTTTTGAGTTGTAAGTAAATAGAAGTGTGATGATCATCATTATTAGAGCATTGTCCCAGTGAGGATAAAAAAAGAGAGGCCAAAAAGAGCCCAGCGAAAAAAAATGAGAAAAAAAAGAGAGAAGGGGCAGTGTTACTATCTTTTTCCATTATAGAATTAGGCTTGTATATTCCGATGATGGGCTTCCTCAAATGGCCGAGGTCTTCATGAGAAAGCAAGTTGGATGCACACCCACTTAGTTTTATTTTGAGCTTTCATACACTTATAACTCTTAGTGCATCCGTTGCATGGCAATCCCTACTCCTCGCATTGACATCAATTGATGGGCATCTCCATAGCCCATTGATTAGCCGCGTCGATGTGAGACTATCTTCTTCCTTTTGACTTCCCCTTATTAATCTCTACCATTATATTCTATTCCACCTATAGTGCTATATCCATGGCTTGCGCTCATGTATTGTGTGGGGGTCTAAAAAGTATGAACCAATTGCTCGGCTTGTCATCGGGGTAGTGCATGATAAATACTTTATGTTAAGAAGATGGAGCATGACAGGATTATATGATTTTGTAGGGATAACTTTCTTTAGCATTTTTATTTTGAAAGACATGATTTTTTGTTAGTATGCATGAGTATTGATGTCTTTATATCAAATTATAGACTATTGCTTTGAATCATTCGGATCTTAATATTCATACCGTAAAAAAGAATTACATGATGAAACATGTTAGGTAGCATTCCACATCAAAAATTCTGTTTTTATCATTTACCTACTCGAGGACGAGCAGGAATTAAGCTTGGGGATGCTTGATACGTCTCCAACGTATCTATAATTTTTGATTGTTCCATGCTATTATAGTATCAATCTTGGATATTTTATATGCAATTATATGCCATTATATATATTATTTTTTGGGACTAACCTATTAACCTAGTGCCCTGTGCCAGTTGCTGTTTTTTGCCTATTTTTGCTTTTTCAGAAGATCATTATCAAACGGAGTCCAAACGAATAAAAAACTTTGGATTAATTTTTTATGGACCAGAAGGGACCCTAGAAGCTTTGGGAGAAGACCATACGAGTCACGAGGGAGCGACAAGCCCGCGGGCACGCCCAGGGGGTAGGCGCGCCCCCCAGGCTTGTGGGTCCGTCGTGGTACATCTTGACCTAATTCCAGCGCTATAAATTCCCAAATATTCCCAATATACCAGAGAGACAGACGAGAAAACTTTTTGCCGCCGCAAGCCTCTATTCTTCCACGATCTCATCTAGAGGCCTTTTCCGGTACTCTGCCGGAGAGGGAATCGATCACGGAGGGATCCTACATCAACCTTGCTGCCCTTCCGATGATGTGTGAGTAGTTTACCACAGACCTACGGGTCCATAGCTAGTAGCTAGATGGCTTCTTCTCTCTCTTTGATCTTCAATACAATGTTCTCCTCGATGTTCTTGGAGTTTGATACGTCTCCAACATATCTATAATTTTTGATTGTTCCATGCTATTATAGTATCAATCTTGGATGTTTTTATATGCAATTATATATCGTTTTTTGGGACTAGACCTAGTGCCCAGTGCGAGTTCCTGTTTTCTGCTTGTTTTTGGCTTTTTCAGAGAAACAGTACCAAATGAAGTCCAAATGCCACGAAACTTTTTGGAGATTTTTTTCTGGCAAAAAAACCTTGGAAGCTTCGGGAGGGGGCCAGAAGCCTCACGGAGGCTTCACAAGGCAACAGGACGCGCCCCAGGGGTGGCGCGCCGTGTTGCCTTGTGGGGCCCACATGACTCCATTTGAACTAATTCCACTTCTATAAATTCACAAATATTGGGAAACCACCAGAGAGCCAGAAGAAAAAACCTTTCCGCCGCCACAAGCCTCTGTTCTTCCGCGATCCCATCTGGAGGCCTTTTTCGATACTCTGCCAAAGGGGGATTCGATCACGGAGGGCTTCTACATCAACCTTGCTGCCCTTCCGATGATGTGTGAGTAGTTTACCACAGACCTATGGGTCCATAGCTGGTAGCTAGATGGCTTATTCTCTCTCTTTGATCTTCAATACAATGTTCTGCTCGATGTTCTTGGAGTTATATCCGATGTAATCTTCTTTTGCGGTGTGTTTGTTGGGATCCGATGAATTGTGAGTTTATGATCAGATTATTCATGAGAAATATTTGAGTCTTCTCTGAACTCTTTTATGCATGATTGTTATAGCTTTGTATTTCTCTCCGATCTATCGATTTGGTTTGGCCTACTAGATTGATTTATATTGCACTGGGAGAGGTGCTTTGTGATGGGTTCAATCTTGCGGTGCTCAATCCCAGTGATAGAAGGGGACATGACACATATTTGTATTGTTGCCATTAAGGATAAAAATATGGGGTTTATTCATATTGCTTGAATTTGCTTCTCTACATCATGTCATCTTGCTTAAGGCATTACTCTGTTTTTATTAACTTAATACTCTAGATGCATGCTGGATAGCGGTCGATGAGTGGAGTAATAGTAGTAGATGCAGGCAGGAGTCGGTCTACTTGTCTCGGACGTGATGCCTATATACATGATCATTGCCATGAATCCGTCATAATTATTTGCTATTCTGTCAATTGCCCAGCAGTAATTTGTTTACCCACCGTATGTTTCTGTGCTCGAGAGAGAAGCCCCTAGTGAAAACTATGGCCCTCGGGTCTACTTTAAATATAAAAAGAAAACTAAAAATACCTTGCTGCAATTTATTTACTTTTATTTTATTTAGTATTTTACTTTATCTATCTATCACTATCAGAATTAATCCTTGCAACTAACCGCTAAGAGGATTGACAACCCTCTTATTTGCGTTGGGTGCAAGTGTTTGCTTGTGTGTGTGTAGGTGTTACTAAATGATTTTGACTGGTTCTCCTACTGGATTGATAACCTTGGTTCTTAACTGAGGGAAATACTTATCTCTACTATACTGCATCATCTCCTCCTCTTTGGGGAAATCCCAACGCAGTCTACAAGTAGCAGGGAGCAGGGGGGAAATGAACGCGGGGAGCCGGGGCTTTATAGAGGGGGTTGCTTGGGGAGGGGGAGCGCGGGAATCGACAGTGGATCGAGATCCGGCCAGGATCTCCGGTGAACGGGAAGGGGATCGGCTCGGGGTGGAAGGCGAGCGCGGGAGAGAGAGGATTGGGCAGTGGGCCCCACGCGCAGAGAGAGGAGGGGAAAGGAAATAAGATCGGGCAAGCGATCCCGAAGAGATTCGGGTGAGGGCGCGCAGTGTTGGGCCGGATCAGCTAGGTGGGCCGCGCGCTGGGTTTCCTAATAACATGATTTCTTTCCTTTTTTTTGAAATAATAGAGAGGGAAAAGGAAAGAAAATAAAATAAAAACAAAATATTCCATATACATATTATATATCAAAATGTTCAAAAAAGATTTCCGAAGACATGAGCTATTTTTCGGAGGTAAATAAAATAAACAAAAATTCAAATAAATGCAAATGCATTCTATAGCCATTTAAATAATTTAAATTGAATTTTGAAATATTCAAAATAGCTGCAAAAATGATTTCCCCTATTTTTCCATTGGAGGGAAGCATTTTACCCTCATTTCCATATTTTTATTTTTAGCAGAAAAATAATTTGAATAAAAACCAAATAACTCATAATTGGGTTTGAATTTGAATTTTCCAACCACTTGCAAATCTTTTCTGTTTTTCCTTGGCCAAATATATTTCAAACTTTCCTCTGGTTTGGAGTATCATATTGCTCCTCTCTTTATTTTGAAATTGGTCAGAGGAATTTGAAAATATTCAAATTCAAAAATGAAATGGATTCCAAATGAAATTCAAAAATGGTTTAATTCCCCCACTCTCTTTCATTTAAAGTTGAAGAAGTCATTTCATCTGCTCTCATGAAGGGCCCTGAGTGGAATGAAGTTTGAATTACTTTCAAATGAAACTTCAAAACATTTCAAATGGAAACACTTTTGGGAAAGTCCTTTTATTCCCACTCATTCAACTTTCAAAAGTTTCAAATTTCACTCACTTACAAACAATCAATCAATCAAACAATCATAATTATTTATTTAATATAACATTCCAAAGTTTAGAATTTTGGGATGTTACATCACTGGGGCTACTTCACCGAGCACATCGTCGCACCTCCACCCCCCCCGCTAGTGCTTCACCAACGGCCTCGTCCACCACATCGTAGCGCTCCGCCGCCGCTCAAGATCTGCTTCCATAGGCGACCAGCCAACGCAAGTGTCACGCCCAATATGCGATCCTATTCTCGAGGAACTCGAAGGCCCCACCAAGAGTAGAAACGCATATTGGAGACGCTTGCAAGGTGGATATCATTACATCGTACCACATACATATTAGATGGGGATACATATAAATACGTACAATCATCACATGAATACATCAATACACAACAAACATCATACAGAAGGGCAGCATCCGACTACGGATGAAATCAAACGAAAAAGAAGAACAACATCCACCCTGCTAGCCCAGGCTGCCGACCAGGAACCTGTCCCAAGATCGACGAAGAAGAAGAAGCAGAAGAAGAACTCCAAGCAAACAAGCATCGCTCTCACGTCAAGACAACGCATTACGTGTACCTGCAACTGTTGTTGTAGTAATCTGTGAGCCATGAGGACTCAGCAATCCCATAACCATGGTAGCGAGACTATCAAAGCTTAAATGGGAATGGAAGGGTAAGGTGGTGAGGTTGCAGCAAGCACTAAGCATTATATGGTGGCTAACTTACGAGTACAAGAATAAGAGGAGCATCTACGCAAAACGGTCACAAACTACAAATGATCACTAAGTGATCCTGAACACCTACTTACGAGTCAAACATAACCCCACCGTGTTCTCTTCTCGAACTTCCTCGAAAAGAGACGGTCACGGTTACGCACACGGTTGGTGTATTTTAATTAGGATTTAGTGTCAAGTTCTCTACAACCGGAGGTTATAAATATCCAAGTGCCACATAACCGTGGGCATGGCTTCGCGTAAGATTTAACCCTACAGGGGTGTTCCAACCTGGCCCATCATAAGCCTACACAAGCTGCGGTGGAAATACCTCAACCTCGAGATAGCCCAAAGTATCCTCGGAATCCCGGTGCACAAGACATTTCGACAATGGTAACGCAATTCCAGCAAGACCTCCCGGTGTACCGACAATCCTGATAGGAGTCGCACGTATCTCGTTCTCAGGGCACACCGGATGGGCCAGACGTCTGGTTAGCTGAGACCCTGGTTGCCCAGGGGGCGCCGGACATCGCCCAGTTTGGACCAACACCATCAGCACTGGCCCACCTGTATTATGTGGAATTAAAAGAATCCTCGGGTTCATGACGCCCTATGCCAATTAATTATTTAGTTCAGTATTATTATGTTGGCAAATGTTAAAACCAATGTTGGGCCTTGCTAGAAGCGGTTATTCAAAGCGAACTGTCAAGAGGGTCCCATTCCCCTGAGCATGTTAGAAACGCTAAACATGGATCATAACACCAGCATTATGGAAAGTAGGGCGGCTTGAGTGGAACAAAACACTAGGCAAAAGGCTGAGCCTTCTACCCAATACCAAGTATATAGATGCATTAATTAAATAAGAGATATTGTAATATCCCAACATATCCATGTCCCAACATGGAACAACCTGCAAGAGCACCTGCAACTAGCAACTCTATAAGAAAGGGGCTGAGCAAAGCGGTAACATAGCCAAACAACGGTTTGCTGGGTAGGGGTGGTTAGAGGCTGTATCATGGCATATAGGAGGCTGACATATATGTGGTAGGAAGCGCGACATAGCGATAGCAACGAGACAACTAGCAAGCAAAGATAGTAAAGATATCCATGGTCATGATCATCTTGCCTAAAATCCCGCTCGGAAGAAGAACGAGTCCATGAAGAATACGAACCAACATAGTCGAACGAATCCTCACAATCGCAACGAAACCGAAACTATCGAGTAGAAGCACAACCAGAAAGAAGCAAACAACATGGTAAACACACAAGCATAAACATGGCATGATGCACAATCAAATATGATGCATGGCAAGATTAAATGTTGTTAAACATGCCAAGAGATGAAGCATAAGCAATCCATACAACTAGGCAAGTTTAAATGAGGCCGGAAACGCAAACAACAATTCCGAAAAATCCCCATATGCAAATTTCGAAATTAGTACTGATCTGAATTGAACACAATGTTAAAGTTGTTAAACATTAAGTTAAGATGCATCATGAAGATCTACATGTTTTTCTAGTCAAGTTACATATGTAGATCATTTAATTCGGAGCTACGGTCTAAAAGATACGAGCTAAACAAGTTTAACATGGCATATGGTACAAAATGCATGGAAACATCACCAACACACTCTCAAATCAAGGATGCAACATGACAATATGAAGCTACACACAATTCCAAGCAAGTTTCATATAGGACATGATCAAAACGGAGCAACGGTGCAACAATTACAATCAACACAAGTTATAATAATAATCTGTCCAAAACAGCAAGATAGCACTTTGCCAACATCAAAACAGCAAGCTACAGGCACATGATGGGCACAAATTTGATATGCACTTGAAATAGACATGATATACTCCAATTTATCTTAAAGGTTCAGGTTCATAGGCATCAAGGTTAAGTCGATATGATCCATGCAAAATGCAATGTTCTGCTAAACAGGGCATATACATGAGCAGAGTTAACATGATGACATGTTGGAGACATGAAATAAATATGCTACAGTGCTAGAACATGGCATCAAATGGTACATCATGGTAGTACATAGCATGGAGCTCAAAACATACAACATGGGCATAATCATAGGAGCAATAGATTCATGGCAATCATCAAGGCAATATGCAATCACGAACTAACAGAAAACTGGGCATGCTTTCAACAACATTATGATGCTGACTTGGGAGGCACATAACAGAAAGCATAGCAAGTTTAATATTTATGAAATTGACATGAGCATACAGTAGACATGGCAATCTTCAAATCACTCCATTGGCAAAAGTTCATAGGATGCACAGATTAATTACTATGATTTTTATAAAATGGAACATTCTGTTACAGGATGACAGTTATATCATGATGGCAACTTGAGAGCAACAAATAGACAAGCTACAGCAAGATTACATAGCAACCAAGGGCATGGCATCAAAATACACATTGCATAGACCAAATCACATGAAGGAATCATATGCATATGAGCTATAGATTAGTGGCAACCATCAAGCAAAGTTGGCAAGTTTTATCACAGACAGTTTACTCAGAACAGCAACATTAACTAGGCATGTTTACAAGCTCATGGCACTCACATCAAGGCCTATCATGGCATGAAATAAATACTAGCAGCAAGTAGACATGAAAATGCTCCAAAGTCATGTTGACACGTTGCTTATATGGTGCATGCATTAGATCACACAAAAATGAAAAAGTGACAAATATTAACAGTTTCTGCAGCAACATTAGGATGCACTTTTGCAACAGAGATTTAGGCATGTGGATGAGTCCTAATATGCATGCAACAGCAACCATCATGTACAGCACAAAGAGTAGATCATTTTACATATATAAATCATCATCATAGGACAAACATGCACAAAGTTATGGCCATCACAAAATGCACATATGTTGAGAAAACAGACAACGTTTTATACCCTGACAGGACGAAGCAGGACGGGACGAGGCAGTGCAGGGCGCCCGTTTGGTTCGGTAGATCGCGTCGGGCCTGGACGAGGCCGTCCAGGTCGGGGCAGAGGACGCCGCGGCCGGCGCGGTGGAGCTCCGGCGAGCTCCGGTGAGCAAGGGGCGGGCGGATCTGGCCATGGCGGATCCATTTCCGGCGGCGAGAAGGCTCGACGGCGCTTGGCTCGTGAGATCCGGCAAGCTCGAGGGCGGGCGTCCATGGCGGGCTCCTAGAGAGAGAGGAGAGAAAGAAAAGTGAGGCGAGGGAGAAAGAACTAGGGGAGGAAAGGGGAGACGGGCAGGGGCGGCGCGACCTGGGGTCGTGGTCGCCGGTCCGGCGAGCAGCGAGGAGGCGGCCGGCGGCCGGCGGATGCGGTGGCGCTCGGGATCGGCCCGATCCGAATGAGCGGGGGCTGCGGAGCTCGGGCGGCGGCGGCGGTTCGGGCCCGGGCGGGCCCTGGATGGGCTCCGCGGGCCGCGGCGGCTGGGAGGCCGGCTGGGGAGCTGGGAGGCGGCTGGCTCACTCTCTGGTTGTCCGATCTGGCTGCGGACGGCCGGGATCGAGGCTCGCGAGCCGATCTGGTGGCTCGGCTGGGAGCTGGCGGCGCAGGGGTGGCTCAGGTGGTGGCGGCTCGACAAGTGGCGGGGAGAGGATGGCTGGCACGGAATCTGAGGGAGGTGGCGGCGGTTGGGGGTAGGAGAAGGGTTGGGAGCTAGGGTTTCCAAAACAGGCAGGGTGGGTTGTCCATTTATAGGCAGAAGGGGGTCTAGGGAGAGTTTTGGAGCCCTCCGATCTAGATCGGGCGGTTCCGGACAGAGGGAAAGGTGTAAGAGGGCTAGGTGGGCTGAAGTGGGCTGTGGTTGAGAAGAGAAAGAGGATGGCAGCCCGGCAGGGTTTTCGGAACACCGAAAACATCCGACGTTTTGTCCGGCTATAGTGCCACTATAGTTCAACGGTTGGGCTATCAAACGGACTCCGAATGGAACGAAATTTGGCAGGCGGTCTACCTATAATATAATAAGACCGCACGTCAACTTTCAACCCATTCCGAGAACATTTTTATCCCACTTATAAAATAATATTTCGGAGGTGCCGCGGGCGCGTGTGAGTGTGTCGGGACTCGAAACGGACAACGGAAGGAACGGGAAGAACGCCAACTACGAACGGATGCAAATTTTGAAAAACATGTGGATGAAATGCACATGATGACATGGCAACGACGACGAATAAATGGAAGACATCAGGAGCATCGGTCTCGGGGCGTCACAACTCTCCCCCACTAACAGAAGATCTCGACCCGAGATCTTAGGAAGGAACCGGAAGATTGAAGAGGAAGAGGAAAAAAAAAGAAGAGGTGAAACAAAGTTGCTTCTTGGACAAACGAGTGAAACCAACAAAGTCGAAGGTTGCAAAGAGTTGAAGAATGACTTGAGGAACAAGCAAGAATTCGAAACCACTCGGGTTGAAACAAGATAGGCAAGGAATGAGAACGAAAGAATTTGGGCAGCACTCCGGCAGAAAAGAGAAGGAAACTTGATAAGATGAAAAGAACTTGAAAAGAGAACATAACGCTCCGGTAAAATGGATAAGCAAGGAAAGAACATGATCTTGGCGAAACAAGATAATGGGTCGAAGAGAGAAACACCACAATGCCTCCGGAACGAAAGAATAGAAGCTATATCGATGGAACAAAAAAAATGGAGAAGAAAATGACAACTTCTCCCACAATTGAATTTGAAAAGCACCCTTACAGAGAAGGATTGAACGGAGTTGTTGGAAAATCAATAGCGAAAAGAATAAGCTTGTTGTGGGCTTATGGAAAACATCTCAAAACTTGAGGTGAAATTCTGTCACCAACAGAAACAATTGATTGCTTGAGATCTCGAAGAGATGAAAACCTCTTTCATCGAGAAGAGAAGGAGAAACTTGGATCATTGATAAGCACCACAATAGCACCAATCCTTAGAATAGGCTTTAGGTGAAATCTATACCAAGATAATTCCAACGAAGAGATTGATGGGTTGAAAAGATCTCCTGGGCGAAGAGAAAATGATGGGTTTAAAATATCTCATTCTTGACAACTGTGAATCATGAAACACGACGACAAATTGTCAAGAAGGACATAAAACCACCTCAAAAGATAAGGTAGAAAGGATTAGCACTTCGGAATGCAATATGAAGAATGGTTGAGCTCATCGAAGAACACTTCGAGAATGAATTAAATCCTTGACGAACCACCATGAAGAAACTCTCGAAGAACTCCGGATAACTATCAAGATGATCGAAACGAAATGAAAGTTGAAAAGAACAAGATGAAGCCTTGCAATGATTTAGATGGAGCTTCGCGATGAGATAACCGAGAAAACTTGGAACTCCGGAAAAGAAAGATGAACAGCTAGGAGCGAGAATTTATTCATCAAGAACAAACTCCGGAAGAAGGAATTAAATCACCTCCATGAACAAGAATAAAAATTATGATACAACCATCCTTCATCAAAATAAATTGATGAAAAGCAATGGATTTGCATACTACTTATTCTTCTTGAAAAGATTAAAGACAGATATAGCGCCAACTTGACGAAGTCTTCGAGGAAACACTGGTAGGATTTTGAAAAGAATGAATGAATGAATTGATACGATAACAACGGAAGAGGAATGTTCAACGAACCACCGTAAGAATTAAAAATGAACGAAGAAAAGAGAACGAACCACCGGGAAGAATTAGAAACGAACGAAAATAGTTGAGTGAATTTATATACTAGAGAACGAAGAGATCATGAGCTAGAATACTTGAACGATGCACCGGAAGAATTTGAGAACGAGAGAAGAACATTGAGAATGAAGAATTCTGAAATTATGGCCATCGGAGGATCGAAAAATGGAAAGAACTCATGAAATGCTCCGGATGGGTATAAAAAGAATTTCTCACAATCGAAAACAATTGTGAGGATGGCATGAAGCTAGAACCACAATCTTCAAGAGAACGGACGAGAATTTAAGAAAAACTCTTCTTCGGTCTTCAAAGCTGAGAATGACGACAAGAACCACCATGAAGAATTTATGAGATACTCCGGAATAATAACGAATACAAAGGTTGAGCCAAAGATGAAAATAATTTGAAAGCGATCTTGGAGAGGCAATTGACTGATGAAATTCATTCTTACGTCAAACTTTGAAAGAATTTGAGAATAACTCCGGGAAAATTAGAAGAGTCAGGTAAGATCCTGGGAAAAGACCTGTGGGTTAGGGCCCACTGATAGAAACACCGTTGGAATAGTTGTTTGAAATAGAGATTGCACCGGTTGAATTAAATGACTTGGAAGAGGTAACAACCACGAGATAGAACGAATGGATCTCGAATGGAAACATGGAACTTCTGAGATAATTACGGCACTCCGGGTAAGAATAGGGAGAGATGGATGATTAAGAGTTGCGCTGGCATGGGAAATCATTTGAAATGATGAACGGGATATGATCAACACCGAAAGCTTGAATTGAATCCATCGAAAAGAAAATGAGAATGAAGAATGATGAACAACAAACTACTGAGCACCTTCACGAGAAATCACCGGTTAAGAACATGGAAGGAAAAGAATGGAGAGACTTCACGTGAATACAATGGATAATTGATTTGAGAATTTTGACTCCGTAAAGAAAAAGGGTGGGAGGGTGGGAAAAAGAAAGACAACTTCAGATGGATGAAATGAACTCCGTTGAGAAAACTAAGAATTGATCTTGCAAATGTTGAAAGGATTGGATTAACTTGAAGAGAAGCACATCGGGTGAAAAGAATTGTCATGGCAATCTCAATGATCAAAAGGATTGGCCTTCACATCAAAATATGGGAACACCACTTAGGACAGATTTAGAATCCACACTTGACTTCGAAGCAACTCGAATACCACAACAAAAACAACACAAGGATTTGGCTTGTAGAATAAGCCGGAACAAACATATGATAGACCCCATATCGTATCATGTGTCTATTGGAAAAGATATTCTAGGTAATAATTGAATCCCCACCTAAGAACTCCCGAAACTTCTTGGTTATAAGATCAGGTTGCGGTTATGGGAACCTACTCAGCACGCAACAACAATAATATCCTAATCAGCTGCAACCAATCCGCAACCTTCACACACGACCAAGAAACTTCGCAAATCCGTCTACCTCATACCTTCAAAAACACGGCGATACTAGTCATGGTGGATCATCCGCGCTATCTCCACCAGTACTGGGGAAAAGTCACGGCACTATTTGCCACCACAAAAAGTATAGAAGCGTTTCGATGTCGGCGTCCTCTGGTATTTAGGAACTGAAACGATAGCGAATGTGACAAGAACCCCTTGGAGCTCAACTCCTCGGGTCCAATCCATACGGTCAGGAGGCACCAAGACAGAATTCCCGTCACAACGATATCATAACGATTCCAACAATACCCGCGTGATCCTAAAAAAATTTGAGTGAGAGGAGATAATAGAATCAAAACAACTACGTCACAATTCCTCACTAGAGCGACGAAGGGGATAAGGATTAAAAAGAATTCCTACTCTCCAATATATAACTAGGACTCAAAATAGTTTTTCTTCTATACTCGCCAACGGTTCGATCAATCAAGGGGGCTCCTATGGTCGGTCGAGGCTCTGATACCAACTTGTAACGCCCAATATGCGATCCTATTCTCGAGGAACTCGAAGGCCCCACCAAGAGTAGAAACGCATATTGGAGACGCTTGCAAGGTGGATATCATTACATCGTACCACATACATAATAGATGGGGATACATATAAATACATACAATCATCACATGAATACATCAATACACATATGCATCACCTCAACAGTTCCCAAGTGACCGGCACTCTAGCTGTGTATGCCCAAATGCTGGCGATGTTTGGATATCCTTTTACTGCTCTCTTTGCTTATACTCCTATGCAACTCTGCCTTTAACTCTTATTTCTTCTAGAGCTATCATCTGAAACAAGCAAAAACATTTTTTAGCGAAGCAAGACGACGCTACGGGATCTGGTACACATGTTGCACGCTCGTATAACCTTGTAAGTACCTGTCCTCTGTTACAACAGCAAGGTCGATCCCTCTCATTAGATCAACCAAAAATGCAGAGGGTGGAGAAAGGAGCACTGGGCCTGCACATCCAAGCAAGTGGTAACATGGACTTCTTCATGGAACATCCCAAGCGCAAGCAGAGTTGCAGTGAGCCTATACAACGGGCTAGCGTAAGTCCCTGCATTTCATTTAATTTGTACTGGCCTGCGTGTATGATTGGGGTAGTGAAATATATTCCATTGTTTCTTTTGATTTACCCACATAATGGTTGAATTGCTTGTTTCTACGAACTCAGTTGGCCAACAATGAGAAGGATGCCAGTCTTTTCATCCTATTGTAGATTGCTTAGATCTCTATATGCCAAATATAATCGCATGAAATATATAGTAAAAGCCAGTGTGATGTGTGTTGCTACATCTAGTCTGACAACTTGTCCTCATATAATATATCAATGTCGCACCATCTTCTCAGATTAACCATTTGACTTACCAAAAAGCAGTATGGGAAGAAAGGAGTTCTGGGACTGTGTATCCAAGCAAGTGATGCCATAGACTCCTTCGTAGAACCTCGTAAACCAAAAAGAAGTTGTAGTGTGCCTGTACAAAGAGCTAGCGTAAGTTCAGTTACTTGCTTCTCCGAATTTTAGTTAGCCACTGATTACAAAATGTATCAATTACCTTGCGTGGCTTAATTTAGTTTGCTACTGATTTCATAATGCCATAGCTTTTAATCCTACTATAGACTGCGCCTATCTATGTGTTTGTTACTTACTGTTTATAGAATTATTTGTTTGTTTGAACTTAAATAGCTACTTAAGCACATAGATAGATGGTCATATCTACTTCTAGGGGTGTTGGGACCCCGATTCTAAGTCACACCGATCTAGCATAAGACACATCATATCACTTTGCGGCCTCACGCACGGTAACCCACGGCTGCCGCCTTTACCTTGGCCGGGACCGTTTGCGTCTTTTGGCTCACGTATATGTGTAGGATCGAAAGTATGTCTCGAGGGGGGGGAGTGATTAGACTACTTGACCAAATAAAACCTAACCTTTTCCCAATTTTAGTTGTGGGCAGATTTTAGCAATAGTACATGTCAAGCATCACCCTACACATGCAATTCTAAGAGTATAGCAGCGGAATGTAAGCAATTGCATATGTATGTAAAGGAGGGATTGGAGATTTCAAACGCAATGAAGACACGGTGGTTTTTGGCGTGGTTCCGATAGGTGGTGCTATCGTACGTCCACGTTGATGGAGACTTCAACCCACGAAGGGTAACGGCTGCGCGAGTCCACGGAGGGCTCCACCCACTAAGGGTCCACGAAGAAGCAACCTTGTCTATTCCACCATGGCTTATGTCCATGAAGGACTAGCCTCACTCGGGGTAGATCTTCACGAAGTAGGCGATCTCCTTGCCCTTACAAACTCTTGGTTCAACTCCACATCTGGTTGGAGGCTCCCAAGTGACACCTAACCAATCTAGGAGACACCACTCTCCAAAAAGTAATAGACGGTATGTTGTTGATGAACTCCTTGCTCTTGTGCTTCAAATGATAGTCTTCCCAGCACTCAAACACTCCTCACAGATTTGGCTATGGTGGATGAAGGATTTGAGTGGAAAGCAACTTGGGAAAGGCTAGAGATCAAGGTTCAAATGGTAGGAATGGAATATCTTGATCTCAACACTTGAGTAGGTGGTTCTCTCTCAGAAAATGTATGGTGGAAGTGTAGGCACGTTCTGATGGCTCTCCTTACTGAGAAGGATGTGGTGGAGGGGTATATATAGCCTCCACACAAAATCCAACCGTTACACACTTTTTACCCAACTCGGTGGCACCGAAACAATCATCTCGGTAGCACCGAATTGTGTAAAAGATATGAACTTTAGGAATCTCGGTGGGAGTGATACGAACAACTCGGATAGACCGAAGTGCAATGGCTTAGGGAAATCCTCATCTCGGTGGCACCGATTGCATCAACTCGGTTGGACCGAAGTGAAGCAATAAGGCAACAGAGACTTGGCAAGCCATCTCGGTGAGACCGATTTGCAAACTCGGTGAGACCGAAGTAAGTGCAAACGATTACAGAGAGTTGGCAAGGCCATCTCGGTGGGACCGAGATCCATTTCGGTGGATCCGATTTGTTAGGGTTTTGGCAGTGGCTAAGTCTTGGATGAACTCGGTGGGGCCGGGTAGGAAATATCGGTGGGGCCGATTTGGACTTTAGGTTTAGGACATATTTGGGTAGAGAGAGTGGTTGAGGGTTTAGGAATACTGTCGCTAAGCACTTGAGCAAAAAGACCATTAAGCAACACCTCATCCCCTTTTAATAGTATTGGCTTTCCTATGGACTCAATGTGATGTTGGATCACTAAACCAAAAATGTAGAGTCTTGATCTTTTGCCAATCTTTGTCCTTAGCATTTTGAGGGGTCCACATCTCTAGTCCATGCCATGCCAATCATTGAACATCCTGAAATCTTAATCTTGAATGGACATTAGTTCAATGAGATATATGAATTACCAAAACCACCAAGGGAGCAAATGTGCTTTCAATATGATTGTGATGCTAGCATCCATATGACAGAGAACCCAGTCGACATGACTAGTCATAAACCAAGGTGGCACAAACGTACATGGACAGGCATACGTAACCCAGCAATGCACGTGTCGGTCATCAGCGTGTGCAACCGAGTCGTAGCAAGCTACAAGGACTCCAGTAAAACACCGCGTGACATTTCCCCGTAGGGACAGACACAGGAGCAAACAAGGATACATGCCGGTCAATCCATGTGTTCCGGAGCAGTAGCGAACTACCAGGGCTCAGTGGAAGCACTAGGAGGCATTTCCCCGTAAGGAAGGCTACCAAAGCAGATAACTAGGTGTCGAATCCCACACACAATACCAATGCATTTCAAAGCTTCGACAAATGATTAAATGAATGAAATACATCGTCGCTTTGAGAAGTATGTGATAAGCAAGAGCTCCCCCTAAATTTGTGCATTATTAAAAATTTGCGTTTGAATGCAAATGCACAATCGATTAGGCTCATGGGTCACTCTTCCATGTCACATACATCTTGGTGGAGCGCGCAAAATGATATGATCGAAATAGTAAGCACGCATCACCAACACAAATGAATGATCATACAAGATAATGGTAGAGATAAACATGGAATATCACAATAGGCATAATATGACATAGATCATCACAATGAGCATAGTATGACCAATCAACAAAGTAACTCACAAGCATAAATATCACACAGACACTGTAGCAAGCACACACATAACAAAGTACGGACAGACAAATAAGTAGCAAGAACTATCGAAAGAAAAACCAAAACACTCTCTCTCAAAGCCTATGATCTATACAAATTCTCCCCCTTTGGCAACAAGTACCAAAAAGATCGAATAGTATAGGACTAGTCGGCGCTCTAGGCACGGTCCTCCGAAGCTCCTGAAGGCGATCTTCTGCTGGCGGCTCCGGTGTGCATAGACGGCGTGGAGAGGAGAGCGTCCGCGAATGCTTCTGCTAACGTCTGTTGGACTGGTGGAGTTGAGACCTACGGTGGCACTATCGCTGTAGCGGCTGGTGCAGATACTGTGGTCCGTGGATCCACTACTGGCACTGCAGCTGACCTGGCTGCCCTAGGCACTTGCTGAAACTGCTCTGTGGTCGGTCTGTCATCTCCACTGTCTTCTGATCTGGCAAGCTTGACAGCATCAACATCTCCTTGCAACTGTTCCACTGTGGTCTGAATCTCAGTCACCTTGACATCCAAGTCATGAAAATTGGTCTCAATGATCCGCTCAAAACTAGCCTGAGTCTGGGTGAGGTTGGCCAAACTTCGCTCAATCCTCAGAGTGGCTTCAAGTAGATATTGCATTTGATCCTTTGGTGTCTTGAGATTGACTATTGGAGCATTGGGAGCTGCTGCTTCTTGAGCTGCTTTAGCTTCTGCGGCTTTGCGGATTTCCTCTTGAGCTCGTGCAGAAGTAGGATGCGAAGGATCCATCACTATTACATTGTCCTCAAAATCTGGACGCAAAGGCAAGTGCTCTTGATCAAGAAGATATGTGCTGGTTCCAACCTTGGAATTGATCAACAACTGAATATGTGGAGCATATCCACACGATCTCTTCTGATCTGCTGCAGTCCTCTTGATAGTCTCTACTATCAGGCTCATCACCTTGAATTTTTGAGGTGTATCGAATAAATGCAGCAAATTGATGGAGTGGCGACGAATCATCTTATCATCGCCTGACTTGGGTAACAAGGTGTACCGCAAGATAGTGTTCGAGGTGGCCAGTCCGGGTAGCAAATGCTTTACGGATCCAAGTTTGTGAGTCTCTAAATCCTTCTGAGGAATTGCAGTGTACATGTTGGCCATGGAGTTGTGATCTATCTTGAGCTTGGCATAAATGTCAATATCATCCTACTCTTCCTTGGGTGCACCAAGAAGACTTGCCCACTCAGAGATGGTAGACTGGTATCTTATACCCTCAGTCATCCACACTATTCTGCCATCTGGATAGAAATGAGCAGTGGAGTAGAATTGCATGATCATCTCATCGTTCCACTTGGTCAATTTCTTTCCAACAAACTCGTCAACTCCTGCAATCCTGAAACTTTCATGAACATGGGGGAAATAATCCTCATTCTCATCGATGTATTCGCAGTCCACCCACTTCATGTCACTGACTATGGGCTTCTTGTCAAGCAAAACTGTCTCATAAAAATCTTGTTACTCTCGAGTGTGAAAGCGGTAATCACACGCTGTCCTTCTCCTGATAGCATAAGGATCTGACTGTCTCCACTGATGCAGTCCTTTGTCCTTCCTCAGCATCATGTTCTGTGCTACTGGGTGTGCATTGTCAAGGTCTGGAATCTTTGGCTTCAACTTTCTGAGCACTAGAGGCTCTTCATCAACAGTTGACTGAGGCACTGGGGCCTTGTTCTTCTCTGCAGCTGATATGTTTCTGGTTGATCTCTTGGGTGCTGACACCTTAGGCTTGGACTTGGGAGGGGCAGCAGTCTTGATTGCATCAGACATGAGCTTCTGTGCTTTTGCAGGGGTGCAGCAGCTGGCTCATCCTCCTCCTCTTCCTCCTCATCAATCATCATGGAGGGTCTGCCAATCACACGGGCAGTAGTTTTTCTTATCCTCTTCTTCTTAGCACCTGCAGCTGCCTCACTAGGTTCTTCAAGAGTGAATTGTATGGACTGTTTTGGCACTTTCCTTACAGTTGTTCTCTCTTTAACAGATGTAGGTTTGGTGCTGTACTCCTTAGCAAGCACAACTCTTTTCTTCTTAGATACAGCTTCACTTGCAACAAAATCCTCATCCTCACTGTCAGAGGTTTTCTTCTTCCTTGTTCTGGTTGCAGCTTTAGGAAGATCTGGAGAGCTCCTCTCTCCCTCATAGAAACTCTCATTATGGCTTGATCCTTCACTCATCTCTGCCTGCTGTTCAGACCTTTTCTGACTGTCACTGCCACTAGACATCTTGCTGAGCTGACCCTGTGAATAGATGGGTATGGGTAGAGTAGATGAGTCATCACAAAAAGCAGATAGTTTTTCATAAAAATGAGTTCAAACTTTAGTTCTAGGTTTTCACAGAATGCAGTTCGGATGGACCGAGTTGATAATCTCGGTGACTCCGAAGCACACTACAGAGACCTGGCACGCCACTTCGGTCAGACCAAGATGGGTTTCGGTGGCTCCGAGATGCTAGGGTTACACTGAGATTCACTTTCGGTCTCACCGATTCACACAACTCGGTGGCACCGAGATGTACTAGTGCTATGGCCAGAGACCAAATCGGTGGTACCGAAGATTTCGAATCGGTCGGTCCGAGATGCATTCGGCGGAAACCTAACCCTAAATTTTTTGCTCGAATCTTGTTCTTACAAACTAATCTGGTGGAAAGAGTATTGCATTCGTGGCAAGATACATGACATTCCTATCGTGCATTGAATCGGAAATCTGAAGCACGAAAGGGATCGAATCTCACCCTAACTTGGTGGAGATCCTCTACGGGCGGCAACGGCGGGGCAGATTGCCGTTGACAGCGATGGAATCCTGCGGCGAGGGCACGCTGGAGACGACGGCGAAGTCCGGAGACGCGGGCGACGGCAGCGACGGGGAGCGGGAACGAGTGGGGTCGAGAAATTTCAACCGTTCGGTCCGCGCGATATATATACCCGTACACTGCCGGTGGCGCCGAGTTGAACAACTCGGTGGCACCGATATGTGTAACTGCACGCAGTTTAGCACATCGGTGCCGCCGAGATGGTTCACTTCGGTAGCACCGAGATAAAAACCTATATCAATCTAAGTGATTTCGGTTGGACCGAGTTGGAGTGAGTTGGTTCGACCGAAATCAATTAGAAGGTTTTGGAGGTTCAGCCCTTTGAGATCGGTGGCTCCGAGTGCTCCTCACCCGGAGGGTCCGAAAATGACTTGTTCAATTTTTGTGATGCAGCAAGAATGGAATTTGAGACAAGAAAGCATAGATAGCTAGAGAAGGTTCTTAGGCATTCTTGTACATCCACTTGGCCAGAAAAACCAAGACAATCAAAGCAACAAATGGATGTCCTCGAATGATGAAAACATGCAAACCAACATGCTCACATAATAAGATTTCAAATGAAATATGTGTCAAACATGCACAACCAATTCTAGCATCTATCAAGCAATGGCGATGACTAGGTCATCTATATATGAGTATATTGACTTAGGAGCCAAATGAGAACATTTGATCATAGGTCATACTCATCGCTTAAGCACAAGTGGGGTTACCACTTTTACATAAAGCATTAATGTGTTCACACCATTAGAGTTGCTTTAGCTCAATTGTTTAGAGCAAAGCTCCCCCTAGATGTGATATCCCCCCTAAGAGGGATGAACTAACCTTGGGTTTTGTCGATGATGACTTCATGTAGATGTTGAAGATGTGGATGCTCAATGTTGATGTACACCATCAAAAGTTGGGAGCAATCCTTTGGAGTTTTGTGCTTTCAATACCTACATGGGTTAGTCCCACACAAGGAACATACAAGGATATCCATAGACATAGAGTGAAATACACTTATGATGATGTCCATGAATGCATTGATTACCTTGTCCCTTGCCTTACCAACAAGAGGGTTTGTGACTCCATGAACTAGTGCAAAATGTGGAAGCTGGTTGCACAAGTCCTTGTCATAAAGAATATGAGTGAAGTTTGTTGGCGGAGTCACCCTCAAGAACTCTCTAGTTCTTCTTCTTTTGGACCCACATCAACTTGATGGGAATCCTTGGAGTTGTAGTAGCACTTGATGAAGTAGAACTTGATGAAGTCTTGGGAACCCACTTGACCATGGCTCGAGGAGCTTCTTCAAATGAATCAATCTCTTCTTGAAGCTTGTCCTTGCCTTTTAGCTTGTGGTCTTGTGGTGGAAGATCTTCTTGAGCTTGTGTTCCCTTGAAGGAAGTAGGACCATACTTCTCTTGTTGAGGAACAAACTTCGTCTTGGGGTATTGACCTTCTTCCCACTCAAGTGCATCGGCATTGAACTTTCGTTCAAAACCAACACCTTGGTTCTTCCGGTGCCTTCCTTGCTTGCGTACAATTTCCTCAAATTGCTTACTCCCGGCAAGGCTCTTGTAGACACCTTTTTCTATAATTCCTTTCAATAGCATATTTTCTTGCTCAAGTGTAACTTGGCTAAGAGAATCGTTAGTGGAATCAATAGAACTACTAGAAGCAACAATATTGGATTTAGCATTGTTATTGTTACTACTAGAGGTAGAACCATTTTTACCCATGTTGCTAGTTTGCTTAGATTTAACTTGTGGCATAAAGGTAGACAAGAGTAAACGTTTGGCAAGATATGAAGAACTCTTCTTTCGAAGATCGTCATTGATAGCTTTAAGAAACTCATGCTCTTGCTCTAAATTTAGCTTCTCGAAGCGTAGCTTCTCATGAGTTCTTAGAAGTTCTCTATGATCCTCTTGAGTTGTTTCATGAGCTAACTTAAGAGCATTTAGTTCTTTAGTTAGACGCTCAATCTCCATCATAGCATTGTCACTCGTTTCCTCTTGACTATCATGATTACTAGCATTTTCATTATAGCTCACATCACTATCTCTATCAACAAGTAAATCATCATCACCAAGCAAATCATCTTCATCACTATTGAAATCAAGATACTCGGGGTGTGATACCTTGGGGCCTTTTGCCATGAAGCATCTTCCAATTCCTTCATTTGGTGAGTCAAATAGATCATAGGAGTTGGATGACACAAGTGCAAGTCCGGCAACACCTTCATCTTGACTATAGTCGGAGTTAGAGTGATATCTTCTCTCGGAATGGTTGTCGAAGTCGGAGCCGGAAACCCATTCACCAACATGAGCCTGATGTCTTCTTCTTGTGTAGCTCCTTGATTACTTGTCCTTCCTCTCCGAATCCTTGCTTCTTTGAGAGTGTCTTCGTTCATAAAGATCATCTCTACTCCTTCTCTCTTTATGAGATGATTCATCTCTTCTATGTCTTCCTCTTGGTGATTCGTCTCTTTTCTTGTAGGGTGCCGTACATTCATTTGAGTAGTCTCCGGGCTTCCCACAATTGTAGCAATTACGGTCACGACTTGATGATCTTCTCTCATAATGTCTTGAGCTAGAGCTTCTCATTGGATACTAGCTGGTCACTTGAAGTTGTTGGTGCATCGGTTGAGACTTTGTAAGCACCACTTGACTTGTTGTGCAGCTCCTCTTTATCCTTGAGTGACATTTCATGAGCGATAATCCTTCCAATGACTTCCGTGGGCTTGAGATCTTTGTAATTTGGCATCATTTGGATCAATGTGCAGACGGTATCATATTTTCCATCGAGAGCTCTAAGTATCTTCTTGATGACGAATTTGTCGGTCATCTCTTCACTTCCTAAGCCGGCAATCTCATTTGTGATGAGAGCAAGCCTAGAGTACATCTCAGCGACTCCTTCACCATCCTTCATCTTGAACTTGTCAAGTTGACTTTGAAGCACATCCAACTTAGATTCCTTGACAGACTCGGTACCCTCATGCATATCAACCAAAGTATCCCAAATTTCCTTTGCATTCTCGAGGCGGCTGATTTTGTTGAATTCTTCGGGACATAGACCGTTGAATAGAATGTCACAAGCTTGAGCATTGTATTGCAACATCTTCAGTTCTTCCGGGGTTGCTTCATGATCCGGTTCCTTGCCATCCTCAAAGAAGTCACCTTGCAAGCCAACACGAACAACAGCCCAAACGGCGGGGTTATGACCAAGAATATGCATTTTCATCTTATGTTTCCAACTAGCAAAGTTTGTACCATCAAAATATGGACCTCTACGATGATAGTTACCCTCAATAGACGCCATGCTCTCCTAGGTTGTGAAACCAAGGCTATGATCACCAAAGCTATGAAAACCAAGGCTTACGGAGACCAAAGCTCTGATACCACTTGTAGGATCGAAAGTATGTCTAGAGGGGGGTGATTAGACTAGTTGACCAAATAAAACCTAACCTTTTCCCAATTTTAGTTGTGGGCAGATTTTAGCAATAGTACATGTCAAGCATCACCCTACACATGCAATTCTAAGAGTATAGCAGCGGAATGTAAGCAATTGCATATGTATGTAAAGAAGGGATTGGAGATTTCGAACGCAATGAAGACACGGTGGTTTTTGGCGTGGTTCCGATAGGTGGTGCTATCGTACGTCCACGTTGATGGAGACTTCAACCCACGAAGGGTAACGGCTGCGCGAGTCCACGGAGGGCTCCACCCATGAAGGGTCCACGAAGAAGCAACCTTGTCTATTCCACCATGGCTTACGTCCACGAAGGACTAGCCTCACTCGGGGTAGATCTTCACGAAGTAGGCGATCTCCTTGCCCTTATAAACTCTTGGTTCAACTCCACATCTGGTTGGAGGCTCCCAAGTGACACCTAACCAATCTAGGAGACACCACTCTCCAAACGGTAATAGACGGTGTGTTGTTGATGAACTTCTTGCTCTTGTGCTTCAAATGATAGTCTTCCCAGCACTCAAACACTCCTCACAGATTTGGCTATGGTGGATGAAGTATTTGAGTGGAAAGCAACTTGGGAAAGGCTAGTGATCAAGGTTCAAATGGTAGGAATGGAATATCTTGATCTCAACACATGAGTAGGTGGTTCTCTCTCAGAAAATGTATGGTGGAAGTGTAGGCACGTTCTGATGGCTCTCCTTACTGAGAAGGATGTGGTGGAGGGGTATATATAGCCACCACACAAAATCCAACCGTTACACACTTTTGACCCAATTCGGTGGCACCGAAACAATCATCTCGGTAGCACCGAACTGTGTACAAGATATGAACTTTAGGAATCTCGGTGGGACCGATACGAACAACTCGGATAGACCGAAGTGCAATGGCTTAGGGCAATCCTCATCTCAGTGGCACCGATTGCATCAACTCGGTTGGACCGAAGTGAAGCAATAAGGCAACAGAGACTTGGCAAGCCATCTCGGTGAGACCGATTTGCAAACTCGGTGAGACAGAAGTAAGTGCAAACGATTATAGAGAGTTGGCAAGGCCATCTCGGTGGGACCGAGATCCATTTCGGTGGATCCGATTTGTTAGGGTTTTGGCAGTGGCTAAGTCTTGGATGAACTCGGTGGGGCCGGGTAGGAAATATCGGTGGGGCCGAGTTGGACTTTAGGTTTAGGACATATTTGGGTAGAGAGAGTGGTTGAGGGTTTAGGAATACTGTCACTAAGCACTTGAGCAAAAAGACAATTAAGCAACACCTCATCCCCTTTTAATAGTATTGGCTTTCCTATGGACTCAATGTGATCTTGGATCACTAAACCAAAAATGTAGAGTCTTGACCTTTTGCCAATCCCTGTCCTTAGCATTTTGAGGGGTCCACATCTCTAGTCCATGCCATGCCAATCATTGAACATCCTGAAATCTTAATCTTGAATGGACATTAGTTCAATGAGATATATGTTGTTATGAATTACCAAAACCACCAAGGGAGCAAATGTGCTTTCAATATGATTGTGATGCTAGCATCCATATGACAGAGAACCCAGTCGACATGACTAGTCATAAACCAATGTGGCACAAACGTACAGGGACAGGCATACGTAACCCAGCAATGCACGTGTCGGTCATCAGCGTGTGCAATCTCTGTCTGGGATTCCTAAAGTTAACTGTCGAAGCCCACGTGGAACTACTAGTGAGACTGAAGTCTCCTCTACAAAAACATAATTAAGCAACCGCGAGTACAAAGGTACTCAGCAAGACTTACATCAGATCTAGCTATTTTTGCATTAGGTATCAAGAAGGGGATTGTGGGGTTTAACTGCAGCAAGCCAGCTTTGACTCTTGGCTAACCTGTACTACGACTACCAGTATTTTCTTTGAGGTGAGAGAGCGCACACGAGTCCACATAGTCACCACATCAATACACCACAATGGATCCTCTCCCATCTCCCTACGAGAAGGCCATCCATAGCACTCACACTTATCTTGCGCATTTTAGAGTATCCACTTAGAGTTGCCTATGAACCTTATAAGTCTCCAAGTAGTCCATATCCGAGGACGCGACTATTCGAATAGATCATTTTACCCTGCAGGGGTGTACTTCTTCACACATGCTCTCACCACTTACCACCATATACACGTCATGTATCTCGGCAACCTTCAAGCGGAAGCCTGGCGAGGGTGTCAGCCACAACCTGACTAGCCACGCAAGACTCTAGTCCAGGTTTATCGCCTATCTGAGGCTGAACCCGCAAGGGAAGTCCGGCCGAAGTTTCCATTACGGCCCCAAACGATGTGTGTAGGGTTCCCAAATCCACCTCGACGGATGGTATTGCGGTTGGTACACCGGGCCACGGTGCCTAGTCTGTCCCAAGCCCACTTGTACCGGGTGCCACTTTGTAGACTACTCACTACTGGAATCAGGGACTTTGCCATCTGCCAGCTCTTTGCCGTCTGCTTTTACAAAGCAGACGGCAAAGAACATGCTCATGGCAAAGAGGCTCTTTGCCATCTGCACTTCTTTGCCGTCTGCCAGCAGACGACAAAGAGTTCTTTGCCGTCTGCCAGCAGACGGCAAAGACCAAAGTGGGGCCCACGGGGTACTGCGTTGGCTAGGTCACACGGGCCACTTCTTTGCCGTCTGCTGGCAGACGGCAAAGAACTCTTTGCCGTCTGCCAGCAGACGGCAAAGAGGTGAGGGGGGCCCCACAGTGTAACGGCGGGGACGGGCTAACTGTCACCGTCTTTGCCGTCTGCTGGCAGACGACAAAGAATTCTTTGCCGTCTGCCAGCAGACGGCAAAGAGGGGGGCTTAATTTTCGCCCCCCGCGCCCAAACCCCCTCTCTCTCTCTCTCACACACATCTCTCTCTCTCTGTCTCTGCGCGCCGCCGCCGCCCCCTCCCCGCCGACCCCCTCCTCCCCGCCGACCCCCGCCGCCCCCCTTCTCCCCGCCGCCGCCCCCTCCCCTCCTCCACAGTGCCGCCGCCGCCCCCTCCCCTCCTCCACAGTGCCGCCGCCGCCCCCTTCCCTCCTCCACAGCGCCGCCGCCGCCCCCTCCCCGCCGACCCCCTCCTCCCCGCCGACCCCCTCCTCCCCGCCGACCGCCGCCGCCACCCTCCTCCCCGCCGACCCCCTCCTCCCCGCCGACCGCCGCCGCCACCCTCCTCCCCGCCGACCCCCGCCTGCCTGGGCCCAGCTGAAGCCTGACGTCAGCTGACGTCATCTACAGCTCTTTGCCGTCTGCTGGCAGACGGCAAAGAAGGAAAGTTCTTTGCCGTCTGCTGGCAGACGGCAAAGAGCGCCGTTAGCCACCTAACGGGGATGGAACCTTTTCTGTGCCGTCCACGCTCTTTGCCGTCTGCCAGCAGACGGCAAAGAAGGAAAGTCCTTTGCCGTCTGCCAGCAGACGGCAAAGCGGCCTTTGCCGGCAGCCGTTCGACCGGAGTGTTTGCCGTCTGCTGGCTGACGGCAAAGCCTTTGCCGTCCGCCAAGTATGCCTTTGCCGTCTGCTATAGCAGACGGCAAAGTGCCTGATTCCAGTAGTGACTAGCACAACCTACAAACATCAGAAACTAGTTGCAACTCCTGGACAGAGATCAAGGCGATTAATAAGTCGAGAGGGTCCATGGGTTTTGGGCCCAATGCGTGGTAGTAACTGTTCTTGGATAACATACACAGAACTCAGTTCTTAAGGATGGTCTCAATGAGACAACCCACCATGTACTCCTACACGGCCTCTCATCGCTACCTTTACCAAATCGTGTTCACACACTTAGCTCTCAACATCAGAACATGATCACAACATTCCAATTCATTCCCGGATGAATCAGACCTGACACAACTCTAAGCAATAGCAGGCATAACAGGAAAGCATGGATGAGTAGTCACAACATGGCTCAAGCAATTCCTACTCATGCTAGTAGGTGCTACTTGTGAGCTGCGTTGGTAATTCCCTGAAGAGGAAGGGAGATGCAGTACAGTAGAGATAAGTATTTCCCTCAGTTATGAAACCAAGGTTATCAATCCAGTAGGAGAATCACGCAACACCTCGTTAGCAGCACCTACACACAAAACAACAAATCCTTGCACCCAACGCAAACAATGGGTTGTCAATCCCTCGGCGGTAAATTGCAAGATTAAATTGTATGTGATAGATAGATAGATTGAACTAAAATATAAAATAAAATAAATAAAGAAAAAGTGCAGCAAGGTATTTTTAGGGTTTTTAATATATGATTTAGATAGACCCGGGGGCCATAGTTTTCACTAGAGGCTTCTCTCAAGAAAATAGCATACAATGGGTAAACAAATTACTGTTGGGCAATTGATAGAAAAGCAAATAATCATGAAGATATCCAAGGCAATGATCATGTATATAGGCATCACGTCCGAGACAAGTAGACCGACTCTTGCCTGCATCTACTACTGTTACTCCACACATCGACCGCTATCCAGCATGCATCTAGTGTATTAAGTCCATAAAGAACGGAGTAACGCCTTAAGCAAGATGACATGATGTAGACAAAGTAAACTCACGCATGAATAAACCCCATCTTTTTACCCTCAATAGCAACGATACATACGTGTCATGTAACTTTCTGTCACTGGGATTGAGCATCGCAAGATCGAACCCATTACAAAGCACCTCTTCCCATGGCAAGATAAATCAATCTAGTCGGCCAAACCAAATCAATAGATTGGAGAAGAAATACGAAGCTATAATAATCATGCATAAAATAGTTCAGAGAAGACTCAAATAATATTCATGGATAATCTGATCATAAACTCACAATTCATCGGATCCCAACAAACACACTGCAAAAAGTGATTACATCGGATAGAACTCCAAGAACATCGAGGAGAACATTGTATTGAAGATCAAAAAGAGAGAAGAAGCCATCTAGCTACTAAATATGGACCCGAAGGTCTGTGGTAAACTACTCACGCATCATCGGAAGGGCAGCAAGGATGATGTAGAGCCCCTCCGTGATCGATTTCCCCTCCGGCGGAGTACCGGAAAAGGCCTCCAAATGGGATCTCTCAAAAACAGAAGCTTGCGGAGGCGGAAAAAGTATTTCGTGGACTCCCCTGTTGGTTTCCCGATTTTCGAGAATTTATAGTGGTGGAATTAGGTCAAACGGAGCTGTGTGGGCCCCACAAGCCACTAGGGCGCGCCACCCCCCCTGGGGCGTGCCCTGGTGCCTCGTGGGCCACTACTCCATCTTCTGGCCCTCTCCCGAAGCTTCCAGTACTTGCTATGTCCAGAAAAAATCTCCAAAAAGTTTCATGGCATTTGGACTTCGTTTGGTACTGATATTCTGGAAAACCAAAAACTGGCAAAAAACAGCAACTGGCACTGGGCACTAAGTTAATAGGTTAGTCCCAAAAAATGATATATAATTACTGTAAATGTATATAAAAACATCCAAGATTGATAATATAATAGCATGGAACAATCAAAAATTATAGATACGTTGGAGACGTATCAGCAGGTTTCAGCTATTTACTGTGGCAAAGATAGGTCATGCAAAGGAATGGGTTCAACTACCGCAACAGGTAACAATAGAATCGCTGTTGTCCTAATGCAATAAAAGAGAGCAGGAGTGAGAGAGTGGGATTGTATCGGAATGCTCAAGGGGGTTTGCTTGCCTGGCACTTCTGAAGATAGTAATGCTCTTCATCGGTGTCAACGATCACCACGTCGGAATCATCTTCTATCGAGAAGGAACAAACACCGGCAAACAAGGGAAACAACATTCAATGCAAGGCACAACCAAATGAATGGCATGACATGTTAAGGTACTGAATTGACCAAATGCAATAGTTGGTCATATTACTTGAAGTGGAATTCAACCCTACATTAAATTCCAACTCCAAATCTATTTATCAAATTTTCCCTAATCATGATTTTACATAAACAGTGATGTTAAGTTGTTCAAACATGCATGAACATGGCATAAACAGATTCTTCATATTTTTTTGATCATTTTTCATATATAATTTATTTCATTCTGAGCTACGGTTGAATTTCTATGATTTTTAGAAGTTTTAAACATTTTCTGAAAATAATAAATCATTTCTGATTTATTTAAAATCCCAGAAAAGCTTTACTACGTCAGCACTACATCATGATGACGTCAACAGTCAACAGGGCCGTCCAAGTCAAACCTGACAAGTGGGTCCCACAGGTCGGTGTCACAGTGCTGGCAAGGGTCACAGACAGGGTGGTTACTGGCTAATTAAGCCAGACACATCAGCACGGCCGGAGTTAAGCCGCCGGCGACCAAAACCACGGCGGACGGCTTCGAAAATCGCCGTCCGGCGACGGTTTGACGCGCGGTCGGGCTCTACGGAGAGCTTGGAGTGCGGCGCGTCTTCTGGGGCAAGCGCAAGGAGCCGGGGTGGCTTGCTGCAGCGGCGGCAGCGAGCTGGGCGGCGGCCGGAGCTCGGCTAGATGCGGGCGCGGGGCTGCAGTGCTCTACAGAGCTAGCTGAGGGTCTCGTCGACCTCCTAGGAGTTCCAGTAGCTTGGCTGCGTGTGCGGTTGGGTCAGGCGGAGGCTACAGCGACCACGGCTACGCGGCGGCGGCGAGTTACGGGCGTCTTCAAAATGACGGGTACGGCGAACAAAAGACCACGGGGTTAGGGGAAATCGATGGAGGAGCTCACAGTGAGGTCGATGGTGGTCTCTGAGGACTTGGGGAGGCACGGACGGCGACGGATTTGACGACGGCGATCCACGGGGCCGAGGGAGAAGACGACGTCGATGGCGGCGTAGTAGGGCACCCGGCGTCGCGTGACTCGGTGGAGAGGACGAGGGCGTCGTGGCGAAGCTTGTGGGCACGTCGAGGAAGCAAAGAGGAGGCGATGGTCACGGTGTTCATGGCGGCGAGCTTGCGCGGCTCTCGGCCATGGCATCGGGGAGGCGAGGGAGAGGGGCAGGAGTGAGCGTGGGGTCGGCTGGATCCGGACGAGTTTCGCGAGTCGATCCACGGCGTCGACGTGGTCTGCGGGGACGCAGGCAAGCAGCCTGGTTGTGTGGCGCGCTCGGGTGCGCGCGTGTTGTCCTGCCTCTGCCTATTGGCAGAGGTAGGGGACGACTGGCAACGGGCCAGGTGGGCTGGGCCGGCCAGGTGAGCGCCAGGTAACTCTTCTCTCTCTCTTTTCTATTTTATTTTCTGTTTCCTATTTTTCTTTTCTGTTTTAATTTAGTAAAATACTAAATCATTTTCGTAAATCCTGAAAATATTTGTGGGCTCTTTCTGAATTATTCCAGTGGCCCTCAATTAATTTCAGAATATTTGGAGCAAGTAAAATATATATAGCATTTAAATGCTCCAATTATAATACTTGTTGGGTTAATTCAAAAATCCAGAGATGACCTAGAAATATGTCCATCATTTTTGGCAGAGGTTTTCACCTTTATCAAAAATCATGAACTTTTCTAAAGGGCATTTTCGGTTCATTGAAAAGATTTAAATTTGAACCTAGTTGAAGTACTTATCTGCTAGGGTTTGATCATCTCCATTTCAAGTTAAATTAAATTTTGAACATGATGCATGGATGCAGATGCAACTAATTACAAGCAATTTCTAGGGCTGTGACAGCTCACCCCCACTAAACAAGAATCTCGTCCCGCGATTCAAGACGTAGGGTAAGAGGAAGGGGGACATGGGGCTGACACGGTCTTCACAGTCCAATTTGCACTTCCTGAGGATGTTGACTCATTGCATCGTCTTGATCTTGACGTCTTTGCTTTTGAGATCTTCATCCAAACACGATGATGGAAAGAAAGGGAACTCTACAGGAATTGATCTTCACAAAGATCGAGCAACTCATGATCAGCTCATGGAATCAGACATAAGAACATCTCCCGAGCTGAGACACAAAACACATTTCAGGGGTGATGGAGAGAAGCAGATGACAAAGGTGCAATTTGGTAGGCAACAATTCTTCGCTTAAGAAGATGGTGAATGGGTTTCAAAGTAGCGAGAAGATAAATTGCCATGATTCCATAACGGGGCACCTTAGGGAAGGTGACTCGTAGAATTATTCCCTTAAGTGGCAAAAAGAATTACTTTGGATACATAGATCATTGAATCTCTTTATACCAGGCTGGGGCAAATCACAAATGATCGTTTGAAGGAATCCGAGAGAATGGCATACCCAGATCAGACAGGAAACTAGAGTTATAGAACAACTCGGCAACGGAAGGCATATTCCAATTGATACCGAGGATATAACCTAGTGTCTGAGCGTGCTTTCAAGAACTTGAGCATTTCCATATTCATCAGGGTTTTTACCAACATCTGTGTCAAAGATCCTGGCAACACTTCATACCACCATGATGAATAATGATGGAGGATGCAGATGAAAAGGAAGAGAACACTTTCTCAGATTTCACCTTGACTATGCGAGGGGAATGAAATCTAGATGATCGACCGAGAGACAATTAGCACTCCGCTTCTAATGTTCTGCTTGATGTACTAGCGTAACCCGGCTATAGGTATTGTTTGGTGTCTAGAACATCAAGTGAAGGTCGGACTTCGGGAACACAAAGAATCCATAAGGAACAACTTCTATAATAAGTCGCATGAAATCCTCATGGAGAAGATGGTCAAATTGCTCAATCAAGATACTAAAATAATAGATCTTCCGGCTAGGTGTGTCGGCCAAAACATCAACCTTGCCGGAACCTACATCATAGATCTTGGAAAAGTTCCAACCATCATATCTGCCTGAGATTCAGATCTGGTTGGTGACAAAATGCTTCAGACTTAGCATGTCTGAAAAAAGAAAATTTGCAACACAAATCGACGAGATGACGTTGCGAGATTCTCAGGAAATGAACTATGGCAGCAAACTCCAAAACATGAGCAGGTTTGCAAAATACACGTGAACACACTGTCCAAGACAAGTATGACCATGTACAAGTCTTACAACAAAACACTACCAAGTTCTGGTTGGGAACCATCATTGAGGATATCGAAGTCCTTGCATAAGTCTAGCTCTTAAGAAGAAACTTCTTCTCCTTGAACAAATCAATCAGTGGCTTGGTGTGCTACAGAATACATATGGAATGAAGATGATCAGTCTATCAGACCATAGAATACTTCGCACATGCATGACTAACTTGGGATGATTCCAGAGGAAGCAAAACAAACTTTTCTCAAATTCACAGCGGCAACTTGCATCAAATGCACGTGAACTTACAGAAAATCACTTCTTTCATCATAGACATATACTTCATGAGCTAGCACGAAGAAAATGCTTCCAAAAGTTTCCAACACTAGCTTTAATGTTCATCATGAGTTATGGAGAAGATAAGATGTTGTTGATGGGCTCAACAACATTTCTTCAAGATATCCATATAAATGGAATTCCACAACTATGTGAACACGGTGATAGCATTGGTCAGACCAAAAGAATATAATGGTGTATGCTCGAGGAATATCCACGAGTAAGGCAACATGAAGAAAATCATTGGTTCTGATTTGATTTGACGATAGCCCACACTCAAATCAAAGATTGGACAAGACAATAGATCCAACAATTGATCACGAAGGTCAATTGATGAAGATATCATCTCTCTTCAACACATACACAAAAGATATCCCTTTGTATGAACTGAGTTGGGCAAAGCCTTTATCTTCCAACTCTCCAAGTTGTTGTTTAGCTTAACCAACCAGCTCAGGGTATCCAACACAGATCCTTGGAGAAGGGGTGGTTTACAGGGATAAACCAACTTGATCGCGAACTCAACATAACGATCATGGGACAACCTGGTAATACTTCTGAGAAGATATTCGGAAAATCATGAACCACCGATATGTTAATAAGCTCGGGAACAATCTTGCTTTTCAGGGCAAGATGATATGATCAAAAGAGCGAGGGATTGACACAACCATAACTCATTGATCGAAAGTGCACCAAGAAAAATGGACTAGGTAGCATGATCAATCATAGAATGATGATTATAACCAACACTCTAAGAATGAAATTTATCGCCCATTAACTACCAAGCAACGGAGTTGTTAGGAGCATTGATTTCACACATCACAGTTCACTTGTCGGTATTCCGGTTACAACCAACACGGAGACCGAGGAACGAATAATGATGCCGAGAAGTATCACTGTATCAAGAGTTCATAGGAGGTTGTGCAATTCCCATGGCATTCTTGACATAAAGATGGTAATACTCCAAGGTAGAACAGAACAAAAGCTGGATTGGCATTTTGATCTGCGGAATACAACTGCTTTGACCCAATCCTAGATATGGATGAGGCACTGGAGTTTGTTTCTCCTAGTCATTCTGAAATAGAATGCCTTGACGGACCACGGGAATAATACGCATCAATAACACGAATGCATGACATATACCTAACTATCAATTGATAGATGATGGTCAGAAAACAAACGAGGAAGGACAACTCAAAGAACATACGATTTTATGAGTTGTGAATGCATAGATTAACATGTTGAACAAGGGTTAACATATTTCTTTCGGATAACCCATGCAGAAAGGTAGGATTGGCAGAGTCACAATATAGAATGGAGAACTCATCAGGAGCACTCTTGTCATGATCTTTTGGTTCGGGAGAACTTCTGCCATAATGGTTCATGATATTGGAAGGATGATATACCACGGACCTCGAAGACTAGAACAAGGTTACTAATCAACCTAAAGGAGCTACAATCTCTATCAACAAGAGATAAGTAGAGTGAATCTTGGGTTCAAGAACCCAGAAATGGAATACCTACTAACTAAATAACATCATGAACAGTTTCGAGAATGGTGGCCAGAATCATCACACCGGGAACACAAAACATGGCTAGATTACTGGGTGGTTCTCTCAGATAACATGGTTTCCTAGCAACTACAACAGATACGTCAAGGTGATTGATTACCTTAATACAACAATTAGTGTGGCTAGTCTGGCCAAAAGAAATCAAAACAGGAAGAAAGAATTTGCAATTGCATCAGATTATTTAGAGACCTTGGATAACTCGGACAGCATAACGGTTGTACGGGCATGGAAAATGGGACAACCTGCAACACAACTGACAACACAACTATAAGTCTACAGAATAGTAACTCATCATCCTGATAAATAGATGAGAAAGCCTAGTTTCTTAATCCCCGTAGAAAAGAAGAGGGTGACTCAGAATTAGAATGACTCAAGGAAAGGAATAAAAAGAGCCTTACGTTCCCTTCCACAATCAATTCCCTTATATAACTAAAGCATTTCTAGACTCAACTTCGACCAGTTTGGCTTGGTAATCCTACAGGCATTCAGGCTCTGATACCAAAGCTGTCGGGACCCTGATCCTAAGTCACAACGATCTAGCATAAGACACATCATATCACTGTGCGGCCTCACGCATGGTAACCCACGGCTGCCGCCTTTACCTTGGCCGGGACCGTTTGCGTCTTTTGGCTCACGTATATGATTGTGATGCTAGCATCCATATGATAGAGAACCCGGGTCAACATGACTAGTCATAAACCAAGGTGGCACAAACATACAGGGACAGGCATACGTAACCCAGCAATGCACGTGTCGGTCATCAGCGTGTGCAACCGAGTCGTAGCAAGCTACAAGGACTCCAGTAAAACACCGCGTAACATTTCCCCGTAGGGACCGACACAGGAGCAAAGAAGGATACATGCCGGTCAATCCATGTGTTCCGGAGCAGTAGCGAACTACCAGGGCTCAGTGGAAGCACTAGGAGGCATTTCCCCATAAGGAAGGCTACCAAAGCAGATAACTAGGTGTCGAATCCCACACATACCAATGCATTTCAAACATACACACAATATGCACGATATGTGTAGATACAACATGGCATCACAACATAACTCTATGTCTCAAGTATTCATTTAAGAGGCTCCGAAGAGCCATACATAACATGATATTACAATCATGCGTCTCATGACCCAACATACAAAGCCATACAAGAAACGAAAGCATAATCATGTCTGAGTATAGACAACTACAAAAGAAAAAGGCTGAGAAGCCATACTATCTACAAGACCCTCCATAGGAACCAGACCTCTGTCTGGGATTCCTAAAGTTAACTGTCGAAGCCCATGTGGAACTACTAGTGAGACTGAAGTCTCCTCTACAAAAACATAATTAAGCAACCGCGAGTACAAAGGTACTCAGCAAGACTTACATCAGATCTAGCTATTTATGCATCAGGTATCAAGAAGGGGATTGTGGGGTTTAACTGCAGCAAGCCAGCTTTGACTCTTGGCTAACCTGTACTACGACTACTAGTATTTTCTTTGAGGTCAGAGAGCACACACGAGTCCACATAGTCACCACATCAATACACCACTATGGATCCTCTACCGTCTCCCTACGAGAAGGCCATCCATAGCACTCACACTTATCTTGCGCATTTTAGAGTATCCACATAAAGTTGTCTATGAACCATATAAGTCTCCAAGTAGTCCATATCCGAGGACGCGGCTATTCGAATAGATCATTTTACCCTGCAGGGGTGTACTTCTTCACACACGCTCTCACCACTTACCACCATATACACATCATGTATCTCGGCAACCTTCAAGCGGAAGCCTGGCGAGGGTGTCGGCCACAACCTGACTAACCACGCAAAACTCTAGTCTAGGTTTATCGCCTATCTGATGTTAAACCCGCAAGGGAAGTCCGGCCGAAGTTTCCATTACGGCCCCAAACGATGTGCGCAGGGTTCCCAAGTCCACCTCGATGGATGGTACTGTGCTTGGTACACCAGGCCACGGTGCCTAGTCTGTCCCAAGCCCACTTGTAGCACAACCTACAAACACCAGAAACTAGTTGCAATTCCTAGACAGAGATCAAGGCGATTAATAAGTCGAGAGGGTCCGTGGGTTTCGGGCCCAATGCGTGGTAGTAACTGTTCTTGGATAACATACACAGAACTCAGTTCTTAAGGACGGTCTCAATGAGACAACCCACCATGTACTCCTACATGGCCTCTAATCGCTACCTTTACCAAATCATGTTCACACACTTTGCTCTCAACATCAGAACATGATCACAACATTCCAATTCATTCCCGGATGAATCATACCTGACACAACTCTAAGCAATAGCAGGCATAACAGGAAAGCATGGATGAGTAGTCACAACATGGCTCAAACAATTCCTACTCATGCTAGTAGGTTTCAGCTATTTACTGTGACAAAGACAGGTCATGCAAAGGAATGGGTTCAACTACCGCAACAGGTAACAGTTGAATCATTGTTGTCCTAATGCAACAAAAGAGAGCAGGAGTGAGAGAGTGGGATTGTATCGGAATGCTCAAGGGGGTTTGCTTGCCTGGCACTTCTGAAGATAGTAATGCTCTTCATCGGTGTCAACGATCACCACGTCGGAATCATCTTCTATCGAGAAGGAACAAACACCGGCAAACAAGGGAAACAACATTCAATGCAAGGCACAACCAAATGAATGGCATGACATGTTAAGGTACTGAATTGACCTAATGCAATAGTTAGTCATATTACTTGAAGTGGAATTCAACCCTACATTAAATTCCAACTCCAAATCTATTTATCAAATTTGCCCTAATCATGATTTTACCTAAACAATGATGTTAAGTTGTTCGAACATGCATGAACATGGCATAATCAGATTCTTCATATTTTTTTGATCATTTTTCATATATAATTTATTTCATTCTGAGCTACGGTTGAATTTCTATGATTTTTAGAAGTTTTAAATATTTTTTGAAAATAATAAATCATTTCTGATTTATTTAAAATCCCAGAAAAGCATAACTACGTCAGCACTACATCATGATGATGTTAGCAGTCAACAGGGCCGTCCAAGTCAAATCTGACCAGTGGGTCCCACAGGTCGGTGTCACAGTGCTGGCAAGGGTCACAGACAGGTGGGCCCGGTCAAAGGCCATGTCAGCAAAGTCAATGCTGACGCATGGGTCCACTGGTTTTATTAATTAGCTTAATTATTTTAGTTAACCAGTAAACTAATATGGTGGGACCCGCTGTTAGTGTCTAGTATTAAACTTTATAGGGTGGTTAGTGGCTAATTAAGCCGGACACGTTAGCACGGCCAGAGTTAAGCCGCCGGCGACCAAAACCACGGCGGACGGCTTCAGAAATCGCCGTCCGGTGACGGTTTGACGCGCGGTCAGGCTCTACGGAGAGCTGGGAGTGCGGCGCGTCTTCTGGGGCAAGCGCAAGGAGCCGGGGTGGCCTGCTGCAGCGGCGGCAGCAAGCTGGGCGTCGGCCGGAGCTCGGCTAGATGCGGGCGTGGGGCTGCAGTGCTCTGCAGAGCTAGCTGAGGGTCTCATCGACCTCCTAGGAGTGCCAGGAGCTCGGCTGCGTGCGCGGTTGGGTCAGGCGGAGGCTACAACGACGACGGCTACACGGCGGCGGCGGCGAGCTACGGGCGTCTTCAAAACGACGGGTACGGCGAGCAAAACGCCACGGGGTTAGGGGAAATCGATGGAGGAGCTCACAGTGAGGTCGATGGTGGTCTCTGAGGGCTTGGGGAGGCACAGACGGCGACGGATTCGACGGTGGCGATCCACGGGGCCGAGGAAGAAGACGACGTCGATGGCGGCATTGCAGGGCACCCGACGTCGTGTGGCTCTATGGAGAGGACGAGGGCGTCGTGGCGAAGCTTGTGGGCATGTCGGGGAAGCGAGGAGGAGGCGATGGTCACAGTGTTCACTGCAGCGAGCTTGCACGGCTCGCGGCCATGGCGTCGGGGCGGCGAGGGAGAGAGGGGGAGGAGTGAGCGTGGGGTCGGCTCGATTCGGACGAGTCTCACGAGTCGATCCACGGCGTCGACGTGGTCTGGGGGAACGCAGGCAAGCAGCCTGGTGGCGTGGCGCCCTTGGGTGCACGCATGCTGTCCTGCCTCTGCCTACTGGCAGAGGTAGGGGACGACTGGCAATGGGCCAGGTGGGCTGGGCCGGCCAGGTGAGCGCCAGGTAACTCTTCTCTCTCTTTCTTTTCTATTTTGTTTTCTGTTTCCTATTTTTCTTTTCTATTTTGATTTAGTAAAATACGAAATCATTTTAGTAAATCCTGAAAATATTTGTGGGCTCTTTCTGAATTATTCCAGTGGCCCTCAATTAATTTCAGAACATTTGGAGCAAGTAAAATATATATAGCATTTAAATGCTCCAATTCAAATACTTGTTGGGTTAAGTAAAAAATCCAGAGATGACCTAGAAATATGTCCATCATTTTTGGCAGAGGTTTTGACCTTTATCAAAAATCATGAACTTTTCTAAAGGGCATTTTGGGTTCATTGAAAAGATTTAAATTTGAACCTAGTTGAAGTACTTATCTGCTAGGGTTTGATCATCCCCATTTCAACTTAAATTGAATTTTGAACATCATGCATGGTTGTAGATGCAACTAATTACAAGCAATTTCTAGGGCTGTGACAAGGGGGCAACAAAATTCGTGTGTAATTTACCTTCTGATACCCCGTTTCTTTAACTAGTTAGCTGTTATGACTTCTAGCACTAGTAATGTTTGCATGTTCATCGAGAGATAACTGTCAGGTTCATATGAGGGAGACCGTCTTTTTAACTTTTATATATATATATATATATATGTGTGTGTGTGTGTGTGTGTGTGTGTGTGTGTGTGTCGGAAGCGGGGATCCGGGGACCCAAAGGTTCGAACACTGGGGTGAGCTCGTTCTACTGCTTCCTCTCCTACCACGGCAACGCTACGGCAAGACTACGGCGAGGACGCGCTAGCGTAGGACGGGCGAGGACACAGCGATTTACCCAGGTTCGGGCCACCTTGTGGTGTAAGACCCTACTCCTGCTTGTAGCTGGGATTATTGTGGGTGAGAGAGTTCTCGCGTACAAGGTTGAAGACGATCGGATCTCTCTACCAGGTTGAAGACCCTCCAGGTTCAAGAAGCTCTAAGGTGGCAGCGCTGCCCCCTTTTATGCCAGCCTTGGTCCTCTTCCCCCTGGAAACTTAGGCGGGAAGGGTTGCCACACTTGGCAGTTTTTAAAGGGGACAGGCGCTCAGGCTATCCTGACTAAAGGTGGTCTTCGCCTGCCAAAGCATGATCCATGACGCGCCGGTGGGCTCGGTGATGACCTCTGCCCTGCGCGCCCGCCGTCTTGGTCTTCCTTCGCCGATCGGGCAACCTTTGGGGTTGCTTTGGGGAGTTGATAGCTGTCCCTGCTTCCCTAACACAAAAGAGGAAATCATCTGCATCCGCACCTGCTGGCGCGGCCTCTGCTGCTGCTTGTCGCTGCGCGCATCACCCACGTGATGGGCTCCAGACCACGCGACACGCCGAACGGCCTTCGTCTCGAGCGCCTGCGGGAGGGGGCCTCGGAAGGCCACCTTGGGAAGCCGCCTCGTGAGGCCACTCGGGAAGCCGCCTCGTGAGGCCACTCGGGAAGCCGCCTCGTGAGGGGACCTCGCGAGGCCGTTGGTGGTGGTGCTGAGCATGGCCTGCTACTCCTTGAGGATGGGGCCTCAGGAGACCAGGGCCCTAGGAGGGGTCTAGGCGAGATGCTTGGTGGCGACGGCCCGCCGGGCCCACTCCAGGCGTTGCGCCCTGGGCCAATGGCAGACGGGCCTGGATACCCCGGGCTCCATGGGCCCGACAGTAGCCCCCGGGCCCGCGGCGCGCACGTTCCCGCCTACGGAGGAGTGAAACGGTGCGGGCCCTAACCGCCTGTGGCCAGGCGCGATGCGTGGTGCACGATG
Organism: Elymus sibiricus; assembly: GCA_039707655.1. Lineage (NCBI taxonomy): Eukaryota > Viridiplantae > Streptophyta > Magnoliopsida > Poales > Poaceae > Elymus > Elymus sibiricus. The sequence goes on from CM077664.1 coordinate 165,712,811, forward strand.
TGACGGGCGACGCCCCCACTTCGCCATGACGCCTCGGGAACTGCCGCGCTGACATAAATCTTGGCGCCGGAGAAGGCGGAGCGACGAGGGGAGTCCCACGCCGAGATAAAAAGGGGGGAAGGGAGAGCCGGAGCCCCCACTCATCTTCTCCTTCCCCCAGCTTCCTCGTCTCCTTGCTAGAACTGCCGAAGAGATGGCGAGAGGATGAGGGCGCGGCCGTGCCTCCGCCGCCGCATCACAGGTCCCGCCCCGGGGGCGTGGTCGATACTCGACGGCCGCCGGCGCCGGGCCCAGTAGTCGCGGAAGGGGCGCCGCCCGCGGGCGCGGCGGGCGAGGCGCGCAAGGCCGAGGCGGCCACGTCGGAGAGGCTGCGCTTCCGCCCCAGGCGGGGAGCCACTCTGCGGGGGCGGCACGCGAGTTCATCGTGAACATGCACCGCAGCCCCTGCACCTGGCTCCGGCTCCCGGACTCCTTTGCGGCGGCGATGGCGGACCACGCGCCCTTGGGCCTGTGGGTGTAGGCCGACGGTTGCTGCAACAGCCCCTCCTGGGTGGCGACGGAGCTTACCGCCTCGGGCTTCATGTTCCTGAGGCAGGGGTGGAAGTCGTTCGCCCTCGCCCACGGCCTGAAGCGGGGGCACGTCCTCCAGTTCAAGTACGACGGGGCCGCCACGCTCTTCGTGAAGATCTTCGGGCTCTCCGGTAGCCGCCTGGCGTGCTGCGCGGAGAGTGAGGACAGCTACAGCGGCTCCTCCAGCGAGGACGACTCCTCCGACGGTGTTGCCCCCTCCGGCGGGGGCGGAGGCGATGGCGGCTCCCCCCGCGTCAAGGGCGAGGACGAGGACTCCGACTAGGCGCGCGCGACGATGACTCCAGAGCTGGGACACCGTGCGCACGGTGATGGGGCCGCACTCGCCTAGGCCTTTCTTTCTTTTCGTTCCCCTGCATTGAACCGATGTAAACCCCGCGGGGGCGTGAAACAGTATCTTCTTGTGTTGAACTTAATACTTTTGTGACGTGGGGTTGCATGCATTCTCTCCCAAAGTCCTCCCGTGAGGCTGGTTTTTTTTCTTTGCTCGCCTCAGCGCTCTACGCTGTCAGGACCCAGCCCCCGAGTGGGCCTCAGCCGTCGCTGGTATGTCCGGTCGCGATGCCAGGACAAGGCCAGGAGGTGAGGGGCACCGTGAGCTAGTGAAGGCTCCTGAGGCGCGATGCTGGGAGCCCCCCTTTGGCATGCAAGCGGCTTACGCAGAAGAAAAACGCCGGCACCCACGGAATCGGGAGGGGAGAGAGCTTGAGTGATGGTAAGGGCGCCTCATGAGGCAGTCACACTTAGCTTTTGGCGGATAGCGGTGTTGGCCGAGCCACGACTCATGAGGGGCTCACGCAGCTCGCGAGGCGTGCTCGCGAGGCCCGGTGTTCGAAGCGTCTTCGCCTCGCGAGGCCGGCTCGTGAGAGGCTGCCCGCGAGGCCTTTGCGCAGCTCGACTCCTGAAGGGCTGTATGTCGAAAAATCTCACGATAGGGGGAGAGGCACGCGCTTGCTAACTCACCCGTGGTCGTTGCGTGAGGAGATAAGGCACCAAGGACCTTGGTGAGGTGACGTGCGCGGGAGCAGGCCCGCGAGCCAGAGCTCAGTCGCATGGATTTGGCAGTGCTGCAGGGACGGACCCGAGCACAGGCACCGTGCCTAGCCCCCGCTCACGGAACTGGTCAGGGGAGGGGTCGCGAGCGTGAGGCGCTCTCGGGTGGCGTCGAATTTATCATAGAAATTAGCAAGCAATTGAGTAGGTAATATAATTCATCAAAATAAAAGTCAGTAAAATCCATTACACGACCAAAAGGATAAGGTTCCGGGAGGGAAGCTCGAGAGGCGCGGCGGGAACGAGTGCGGGTCGCGCGGGGCGACGCGCCGGGCGCGCCCGGCAGGACCGCACTGTAGTGACATCAGACAACTCAGTGCGGGGCCCCAAGGGAGTCTGCTCCTTCGGAGCCAGGGGGCTCGCGAGGCGCTGGGAGCTCGCGAGGAGCAGGAGGCTCACGAGGCCCTGGTGCGAAGGGCGCCAGCCTCTGGAAAGAGGCGCCGGCGTTCCTCAGCCCGAAGGGCATGCACGTGCCGCCGACGGTGGGACCAACGCCCTGACCGCCTCGCGGCAGCTGGAAGGGGTCATGAGGGCAGGACTTGTTGAGGCTGGTGAAGTCGACGCACATGCGCTCCTTGCCGCCTTTCTTGGGGACGATGACTGGGTTTGCGAGCCATTCGGGATGGCGCACCTCACGAACAGCTCCGGCTTCTTGGAGCTTCTGAACTTCACTGACGATGAACTCTTGCTTCTCTGGCGCCTGGGGCCGCGCTTTCTGCTTGACCGGGCGTGCATTGGGGCACACTGCTAAGTGGTGCTCGATCACCTCCCTCGGCACATCGGACAAGTCGGATGCTTTCCAGGCGAAAACATCCGAGTTTGCCCGAAGGAAGGTGACGAGCGCGCTTTCCTATGCAGGAGGGAGGCCCGTGCCGATGGTGAAGGCGGGGCCGGAGCCGCTGCCGTCCACCGACACCTTCTTCGTCTCGGCACGGTCCTGAGAAAACAGTTGCTTCTTCTTCGCCGGCGCGGCCTCGGAAGCCTCGGCCGCGTCCTCGTCGGCTGGGTGCGCGACAGCGGCAGCCTTGTAGGCGCGCTCGAGGGTGCTGGCCGCGTCCTTTTCGTCGCAGGCGACGGTGATGATGCCGCTGCAGCCGGGCATCTTGAGGACGTTGTAGGCGTGATGAGTGGCCTCTAGGAACTTGGTGAGAACTGGGTAGCCCAAGATGGCATTATAGGGCAGGCCGATGTGCGCCACGTTGAAGTCGATGAGCTCGGTGTGGTAGTTCTTGTGGGTGCCGAAGGTGACGGGGAGGCGCACCTGCCCCAGCGGAATGGTGGAGCCATCGGTCACTCCGGAGAAAGGCCTGGTCGGCATCAGCTAGTCGTAGGGCACTTGGAGCGTCTCGAAGGTTTCGATGGAGAGCACGTTGAGGCCGGCACCCCCGTCGATGAGGGTCTTGGTGACCGCGACGTTGCTGATGGTGGGAGTGCACAGCATGGGGAGCGCGCCTGTGGAGGCCGTGGACTTGGGGTGGTCCTTGGAGTCGAAGGTGATGGTGTACTGCGACCACTGGAGGGGCCGCGTGACCTCAGGCCTCGGGAGGGCAGCGTACACCTCGTGAGAGAGTTGCTTGAAGTGGGGACCCGCCAAGGATGCAGGCGACCGGGCGAGGCTCCTGGTAGCCCCCAGCGCCCTCGTCAGGCTGATTGACGTCGTTCCTCCGAGGAGGCGGAGGCAGCGGCGGGAGAGCGACGTCAGGCTGGTTGACCTCGTTCCTCCGAGGATTCGCCTCACGAGGCTGGTCGCGCCAGGCGGCCTCACGAGGCTGATCGCGCCAGCCCTGGCGGTAGTTGCTGTTATCGTTGCGGCTGTCCTAGCGGTTGCCACTGCGGCCACCTCCGCGGCCGGCGCCACGGCCGTTGCGGTCGTCTCGGCGGCTCTGGCGCTCGTCGCGGAGCAGCTTGAGCTCATGACAGTCTTCGGTGCTATGGAAGCGGACATTGTGAAAGGCGCAGAGTGGCCGGTTGTCCTTCCTCGGTTCGTCGATGTCGCGGCCGCGCTTCTGCTCGGGCTCCGCCGCAAGCACGGCAGGGCCTTTGCGCTTGACGTCCTTGCTCTTGGCCTTGGTGCCGTCGAGCGCCGCGTCGGGGTCATTGTGGGCGAAGAGGCGGCCTTCTTCAGCCTTGGCGCACTTGTCGGCGAGGTCGAGCAGCTCGAGCATGGAGTCGAGCTCACCGTTGATGGCGAGCTTCTCGCGCATCTTGATGTCCGTGACGCCGGTGGAGAACGCGGAGATGACGGCCGCGTCGGAAGCGCGCGGGATCTTGTTGCGCACCTGGCTGAAGCGCTGGATGTACTTACGGAGGGTCTCATCTGGGCGCTGTCGAACGCGCCGCAGGTCATTGATGGTGAGGGAGCGGTCCTGTGTGCCCTTGAAGTTGGCGATGAACTGGCTGCAGAGCTCGGCCCACGACGAGATGGAAGCCTCGGGGAGGTTCATGAGCCAGGAGCGCGGGCTGTCCTTGAGGGCCATGGGGAACCAGTTCGCCATGACCTCGTCGTCGCCGTTCGCCGCCTCGACGCTCAGCGCGTAGAGCTGGAGGAACTCCGTGGGGTTGGCGGTGCCGTCGTAGCGCGGAGGCAGCTCAGGCTTGAACTTCGCGGGCCAGACCACGCGACGCACCTCGCGGGTGAAGGCACGGCAGGCCACGCCGCTCGAGGGGACGCCGCCAGCGAGGGCGGCGCGGTTTTGATGCCCGGCCGCCGCAATGTCTTGAACGGCCTAGTCCTGGCGCTGGCGCTGGCGCTCGAGGAGCACTCGCGCGTCGGGGCACGCGCGGCGGATGATCTGGCAGCTGGGCTCGCAGTGGTCCGGAGAAGCGCGTCGCGGGACGGCTCTCGAGCCCGCGCGCTGCGCTGGGGCCCGGCGTGCTCGTCACGTAGAGGAGGCGGCGGGGGGGCGCCATACGCCGGGTCCCCAGCACGAGACGGTGGAGGGCGGAGCGAGTGAGAAGGCGCCATAGCGTCCCCGGCGACGTTGACGAGCTCGGTGATGTGACCAAGCCAGGCGTCGTAGCCGGCGTCATCAGGACGGTAGCGGAGTAGCTCGCGCGCCATGAGCAGCGTGGCCTGCGGGTTCGGCGGCCCACGGTTGGCGAGGGAGGAGGCCGTGGCGGTGTGGCCGTCCGCCCGCACAGAGGGGTGCAGGGAGGAGGCCTGCTGCTCGTGGGCAGCGGGGTCGTTGGCGGCGGCAGCCTCGGTGTCGGGGCGGCGGCGATTGCCGCGGGCCACCGGCTCCGTCTGGGCCACGCGGCCAGCCCTGCGCTCAGCGCGCTCGCGACGTGCGTCCGCCATAGGACTGGTGGAGCTGAAGGTCGAGCAGAGGAACAGTAGCGCACCCCTACCTGGCGCGCCAAATGTCAGAAGTGGGGCTCCGGGGACCCAAAGGTTCGAACACTGGGGTGAGCTCGTTCTACTACTTCTTCCCCTACCACGGCAGTGCTACGGCGAGACTACGGCGAGAGCGCGCTAGCGTAGGACGGGCAAAGGCACATCAGTTTACCCAGGTTCGGGCCACCTTGCGGTGTAAGACCCTACTCCTGCTTTGTTATTGAGATTATCGTGGATGAGAGAGCTCTTGCGTACAAGGTTGAAGATGATGGATCTCTCCCTCGAAGATGATCGATCTCCCTCTACGGTGGCTGCACTGCCCCTTTTATGCTGCCTTGGTCCTCTTCCCCCTCGAAAACTTAGGCGGGAAGGGTTGCCACACTTGGCGGTTTTGAAAGGGGACAGGCGCTCAGTCTATCCTGACTAAAGGTGGTCTTCGCCTGCCAAAGCATGATCCATGACGCGCCGGTGGGCTCGGTGATGACCTCCGCCCTGCGCGCCCGCCGTCTTGGTCTTTCTTCGCCGATCGGGCAACCTTTGGGGTTGCTTTGGGGAGTAGATAGCTGGCCCTGCTTCCCTAGCACAAAAGAGGAAACCATCTGCATCCGCGCCTACTGGCGCGGCCTCTGCTGCTGCTCGTCACCGCGAGCGTCACCCACGTGATGGGCTCCAGTCCGCGCGACACGCCGAACGGTCTTCTCCTCGAGCGCCTGCGGGAGGGGGCCTCGGAAGGCCACCTCGGGACGCCGCCTCTTTAGGCCACTCGGGAAGCCGCCTTGAGGGGATCTCGCGAGGCCGTTCATGGTGGTGATGAGCGTTGCCTGGTACTCCCTGAGGAGGGGGCCTCAGGAGGCTAGGGCCCCATGAGGGGGCATGGCGAGACACTTGGTGGCGACGGCCCGCCGGGCACACTCCAGGCGTCGCCCCCTGGGCCAAATGCAGACGGGCCTGGATACCCCAGGTTCCATGGGCCCGACACCTTTCGCATCCATCGCTATAGGCACAACAACTCTTGGGAGCTTCTATTGAAGAACAACATAGTAACATATAGTAAGCAGTGTAGTTTATTTAAGATGGACTAGTGGCACAATAATAGTACAAAATCATACCATGAATTTTTTATGAATGTAGGTATTACTCAACTTGTGGACTAGTGGCATGTATGGTGTGGTATTTGGACCAGCTTCGTAAGTGTCCTTAAACGACTCAACATCATTAACAAAGGAGACAAGATAGTTCTTCTCCTCCCAAGTAAGCTTGGAGCCAGCAGTGTAATAAGTCTCATCTACTATTTTCCGTATTTTTCTTCGAGATAGAAAATAAGTTGTAGATTTTAATTAAAATGTGAAGTTAGATGTGAATAACAAATATTTTAAGATAGATTACTTAACAAATTTGTTTAAAAAACTCACACGGAGGAAAAAATAGGAATCATGTCTATTTCCACCCAAATGTCTTGATCAAAATGAGGAAAGGTGGCTTGAAAGATGCCAATATCAAATGTTATAATCATACCCTCCTCAAATCTGTAAGCCTTGCATAATCCTTTCCAATTAGTGCAACCAAAATATGTGTGATCTACTTCATTGTAGATCCTAGCTTCGAAAACAAAACCATGTTTCATCTTCAGGTAAACAGTCCTTTCAGCAATGTCATCTCTGTCTTCGACATGCAGCTTCTCTAGGACAAAAGGCCTTGCATAGCAGGGGACACACTAGTCGGAATGAGAAAAAAACAGAAATTACACGTTAAAACAAAAAAATTGAGACATATTTAGTTAAGAAGGAAATATGTGTAGAAATTACCGTATATTATTTGTAGTCCTCTTTAAGCGTTAGCGAGAAGTACCTATCGTCCTCTAGATGGGGATCGTCGCATATACCCCTGTTGTCGGAACAGTAGGGGCACTCGGGGATCCCATCGAGCTCATCCTCATTCATGGGATGTGTTCATAGATGGAAGATTAAAAATGAACAAAAAATTCATAATGGTAATACATGCGATCACATATTACCAACACTGCGTGTGCCGCCTCAGCGAGGTCGGGCCATTGTATCTTGACCATGTTGTATTTTGAATCAGGGGCGCCCACTTTCTAGAAATTGAAGAAAATATGAATCACAAACTAAAGGAGTCGGCTCATATGTAAGCAAATTAAACATGCATATAACAATCTTCATAGAAACATAAAAATTACGTTCGGAAGCATCGATCATAGCTAGAGATCGCGTAAAGATAGTGCAGTAGTAGTTCACAACATGAAATTAAGTTCAACTCTGTCATAGCAACATGAAATTAAGTTCACACAGATCTTATAGATCACATAAAGTCAGTGCAGCACTAGTTCACAAGCAAACACTCAACTCTATCTAGAGCTATCCTCGTCTCCAATCATCTTCTTGATCTCGGCTAGGGCGATCTTCGTAGCTTCGGTGGCTGTATGCGCAATCACGGCAGCACTTTGCGCTCTTCCCGTGGCTGCTCGCGCATGATAGCAACTTCCATCTCTGTAGTAGGTGTGTTCAACGCTCTGCGCGGCTATTATATTGCCCTCTGCAAAGGCGAGCGCGACCTCCGTGTAATGAACTACCCTCGAGACGGAGTGTACCACTGCAGGAGTCATAATGACGCGTCTTGGCTTCTCCATCTAATTCACATTAAAAAAAACTTGACATTTTGATAAACCATAATTTCATTGAAAGCAACAATATAGCAAGATATAATAGTCGATGTGTTGTTCGGAAAAAATCGGCATGACCTTTGCTAGTAATTCGACATATTGAGTGCCAGAAATTTGGCGAAACAGAACTTAATCAACGTTTCCCAAAATGTTGGCACTCCTTATGAATACCTGCATCATGAATAACTAGTACAAACTTTTAGTTTTACATGTACACTAATAACTACTATTAACTTTTTCTAGTATAAATAATATGCTACGCCCAAAAAATGTACATCTTCAATGTACATCTACAATAAACACTATCTACGCCAAAAAAATCTACATCTATTACTAACTATTTCTAGTACAAGAACAACAACAATCTAAATATACAATAAAAGAGAAAGATGCATGTCGTTACCAGGGCTAACGAAGAAGACATGGAGGTTGAGGCCGACGGCAGCGGACGTTGAGGACTTCGGGGATGCGGCGGACTTTGTAGTCGGCGGAAGGCGAGGGCGACGGTGACGGCGGGGGGCGGCGACGACGTTCGATGCGGCCACGGCGGACGGCGAGGGCGATGAGGACAGGGCCGGCGCCCTGGTAGGAGCCGGAGGGCCAACGCGGCGGTGGCGACGTCCAAGGCCGCCACGCCGATGGCGACGGCGGCGATGTTCGAGAGAGACGGGGGTGAAAGAGTTTTTTGGATAAGATGTGGAATGGCTGCGGGCGTGTGGGGCTTAGAAACCCTAAGTGTACGCCAAGTGACGGGCGCAAAGAAGCACCCCCACAGCTAAATTCGTTTGGCAAGCAGAGAAGACGATCCGCCACATCATGTTAGGGACCCGCCATTGCTATTTTTTGAAATTTTTGAATAACCTCGGCGCGAGTTGCCGAAAGACAGGTGTGGCGGGCACACCTAGCCACCCGCCACAGCTAGGTTTTCAGCAAGGGTGGATCTTGAAGACAGTTTACTTGTGGCGGGTACGACGGACTGCCCGCCACTACTACCACAGGAGCAGTGGCGAGGCCTCTTTAGTACTCGCCAGTGCTACTTCTCCAACGTAGCAGTGGCGGGTGTTAAATAGTGCCCACCACTCATTTGGGTTCACCTATAAGCCCTTTCCTAGTAGTGGTGATTCTCCTTTTGGTTTGGTAAACCTTGGTTCTCACTGAGTGAAATACATATCTCTACTGTACTGCTTCACCCTTCCTCTTCAGGGAAAATCCCAACGCAGCTCACTAGTAGCAAAAAGAATTTCTGGCGCCATTGCCAGGGAGACATCATCAAATCACTACAACTACCTTCACTCAAACTATCATCTACTTGCTCTACTGTTTATTTGCCTTTTTATTTGCGTCGCTTTTTCATCTCCCCCCACTTTTCATAAAAATCAAAAACACAAAAATATTTTTGTTTGTTCGTTTGCTTGCTTTGCTATCATGTCTGAATTTGTCATCTCTAAAAGTGTTAGAGAGGATAGTAAACCTCATAAATATGAAATTCCCGTGAATTTGGATACTAAAACTTTCGTTACAGGAAGTGGTAATATTATAGGAAAAAGTATTATTCAAGAATTCTTTACTTGTACGGGAACATTGGTGTCTAATGATATTCCTATTATTAAAAGAACCAATAGTTATGCCCAGGCTATCTCTTCACTTATCATTAAACTTGAAAGAAGATTTCTGCGTACTCATCCTACTTTGCAACGTTTGTTCTATGAGTTACCTATTATAAACAACCATAAGGCTAAAAAGATAGCTACAATTATTCTCATGAATGAATTTGATTACATAGTGCGGGAAGCTAGAGAAATTTTTGAATTTTATGACATGAGTTATGACTGCCCTATGATAGATGAAATCTTATATGATATAGATTTTATGAGAAGATACATGTCATGGATCATCGTGCTTTCAAGGAAAATGCAAAAAAGAAGGTTCCAAACCTACACGTAATCCAACATTTATTCAATAGTACTAATCAGCAATATGCTTGGATTTTTAAAGTTAATCAACAAGGTTCTAAGGAAGATTGCTTCGAGAATGCTAAAATCCTCATAGAGGATGAATTTACTGTCACTTATGAAAGGTCCCTTGATGACCATACTCCTTAAGAAGTTAATTCTAATGATATAAAAGTTACTAAGGACAGCCCCTTCCATTATTTAAGTTCCTCTAATAGGAAGTCTATTGCTGAGACAAGGGAATTAGTAAGAAGTGCTTATGATGGTGCTATGTATAAGGGGATAATGGAAACTAAGGATGATAATACTTGAAACAATGTATTATGCCTAGCTAGGGGCATAAAACAATAGCGCTTGTTGGGAGGCAACCCAATATTTATCTTTATTGCAATTTTTATTTTTCTTGAGTCACACAATTTTTGCTACTGTAATGATTGTGTTTTTATCTTTTAATTAGTGTTTGTGCCAAGTAATGCCTTTGGGGTGATTTGGACGATAGTATAATGGATGCTGTTTGAAAACAGAAAGTTTTGCGCCCAGTTCTGGAATTTATATTCTGTACTAGAACATCAGAAACATCCAATTTTTACACAGTATTGGAATACAAATTGTTTATGTTGTCCTAATTTTTCAGAATTTTTGGAGTTACAGAAGTATGGATAAATATTCAGTCATTACGTACTATTCTGTTTTAGACAGATTCTGTTTTCATTGCATAGTGTGCTTGTTTTAATGAAACTATGGATTATATCGGGGGGTATAAGTCATGAAAGAGTTAGACTGCAGTACGTATTATGCAAGAACAATTATGAATGAGTTTATAACAGTACCTAAAGTGGATGATTGATTTATTATACAAACGGATCTCACGAAGTTTCTGTTGAGTTTTGTGTGCTAAAGTTTTCAAGTTTTGGGTGAGATTATGATGGATGAAGGAATAAGGAGTGGCAAGACCCTAAGCTTGGGGATGCCCAAGGCACCCCAAGGTAATATTCAAGGAAGACCCAAGCGTCTAAGCTTGGGGAAGCCCCGGATGGCATCCCCTCTTTCATCTACAATCTATTGGTAACTTACTTGGAGCTATATTTTTATTCATCACATGATATGAGTTTTACTTGGAGCGTCTTGTGCTATAGTTTTTTTTGCTTTTTTTTGCCACAATCATTTTTTGTTGGACACACCTTTTGAGAGGGACACACATTTATCGTGATTTGTTAGAATACTCTATGTGCTTCACTTATATCTTTTGATCTAGGCAGTTGCTCTAGTGCTTCACTTATATCTTTAGAGCACGGCGGAGGTTATATTTTATAGAAATGATTGCACTCTCAGGCTTCACTTAAATCTTTTTGAGAGTCTAAGAAATAGTAATGGCAATTTTCACGTGTTATAAGACTAGTCCAAAAAGGATAGGTATTCAAGGGGGATATAATAAAAACTTCCATGTAGATCACTAAATATGAAATGTATGGTTTAATAATATTGATGTCGTAATATAAAAGGATATTGGTTCATGATCATTGGTTAGTAGAAATATCGGTATTAAAGCTTGTTATTAACTTCTCATCTAAGTGTCGGTCATGGCATGGTAGGGAGATTTGAGCATTTTTATGTATGAAATGAAATCCTTGAGTGCTGTTATAATCGGGGGTGCGCAATTGTTAACTCCAACCAACCTCCTCCCTAGGGGCATGCGAGTAGTACTTTGCTTCGAGGGCTAATAGGCTTTACAATAAGTATGTGAGTTCTTTATGACTAATGTGACTCCATGGATTATACGCACTCCTACCTTTCCGCAATTTGCTAGCCTCTTCGGTACCGTGCATTGCCCTTTCTCACCTCGAGAGTTGGTGCAAACTTTGTCGTTGCATCCAAACCCTATGATATGATACACTCTATCACACATAAGCCTCCTTATATCTTCCTCAAAACATCCACCATACCTACCTATTATGGCATTTCCATAGCCATTCCGAGATATATTGCCATGCAACTTCCACCGTTCCATCATATGACTTGTGTGTTCATTGTCATAATGTTTTGCATGATCATATAGAGCTGACATGATATTTGTGGAACAGCCACCGTTCATCATTATCATACATGTTATGCTAGATCATTGCAGATCTTGGTACACTGCTAGAGGCATTCATATAGAGTCATATTGTTTCAGTTATCGAGTCGTAATATCAATTTGTAAGTAAATAGAAGTGTGATGATCATCATTATTAGAGCATTGTCTCAGTGAGGAAAGGATGATGGAGACCATGATTCCCCCACAAGTTGGGATGAGACTCTGGACGAAAAAAGAGAGGCCAAAAGAGCCCAACCAAAAAAAATGAGAGATAAAGAGAGAAGGGGCAATATTACTACCCTTTTTCCACACTTGTGCTTCAGAGTAGCACCATGTTCTTCATATAGAGAGTCTCCTATGTTGTCACTTGCATATACTAGTGGGAATTTTTCGTTGTAGAACTTGGCTTGTATATTCCGATGACGGGCGAGGTCTTCATGAGCAAGCAAGTTGGATGCACACCCACTTAGTTTCCGTTGATCTTTCATACACTTATAGCTCTTAGTGCATCTGTTGCATGGCAATCCCTACTCCTCGCATTGATATCGATTGATAGGCATCCCCTTAGCCCGTTGATCCACCGAGTTGATGCGAGACTTTCTTCCTTTTTGACTTCCCTTATTGATCTCTACCACCGCATTCTATTCCACCTATAGTGCTATAGCCATGGCTCGCACTCATTTATTGCGTGAAGTTGAAAGTGCTGAAGCGCGTTAGAAGTACGATCCAATTGCCAGGTTTAACACCGGGGAGCTCATGATTTATATTAATGCGGTGAAGGCGGAGTCATGCCATGCTAACATGATAAAATGAGTGGGGATAACATTCGTTAAGGAACGTATATTTTGAAAGTTTAATGATTATGCTTCTTATATTCATGGATATTATTATGTTGATGTTGTTACTTCATCGTTTTTCAATATTTATATTGTAAAGAGATTACATGATAAACATGATAGGTAGCAGTCAACATCAAAAATTCTATTTTTATCATTTACCTACTCGAGGACGAGCAGGAATTAAGCTTGGGGATGCTGATACGTCTCCAATGTATCCATAATTTTTGATTATTTCGTGCTATTATATTATCAATCTTGGATGCTTTATATGCATTTTTGTGCTATTTTATATCATATTTTGGGACTAACCTATTAACCCAGTGCCCAGTGTCAGTTCTTGTTTTTTGCTTGTTTTTGGCTTTTCAGAAAATCAATATCAAACGAAGTCCAAACGGAATAAAATCGTTAAAATGATTTTTTCTGGAGCAGAAGGGACCCTAGAAGGTTTGGGAGGAGGCTAGAAGAGATACGAGAGAGCCCCAGGGGGGTAGGCGCGCCCCTTGAGCTTGTGGGCCCACGCAGCTCCGTTTGACCTAATTCCAAGCCTATAAATTCACATATATTCCCAAACCATCAGAGAGCCACCCGAAATAACTTTTTCGCTGCCGCAAGCTTCTGTTCTTCCGCCATCCCATCTGGAGGCCTTTTCCGGTAATCTGCCGGAGGGGGAATCGATCACGGAGGGCTTCTACATCAACCTTGCTGCCCTTCCGATGATGTGTGAGTAGTTCACCACAGACCTACGGGTCCATAGCTAGTAGCTAGATGGTTTCTTCTCTCTATTTGATCTTCAATACAATGTTCTCCTCGATCTTCTTGGAGTTCTATCCGATGTAATCTTCTTTTGCGGCATGTTTGTTGGGATCCGATGAATTGTGGGTTTATGATCAGATTATTCATTGAAAAGAATTGAGTCTTTTATGAACTTTATTATGCATGATTATAATACCTTTGTATTTCTCTCCGATCTATCCGTTTGGTTTAGCCAACTAGATTGATTTATCTTTAGTGGGAGAGGTGCTTTGTAGTGGGTTCAATCTTGCGGTGTCCTCACCCGGTGACCGAAGGGGACAGGGTACGTCTAGTATTGTTGCTACTAAGGATAAAATGATGGGCTTTATTCATATTGATTGAGTTTACTTTGTCTACATCATGTCATCTTGCTTAAGGCGTTACTCTGCTTGTCATGAACTTTATACCATAGATGCATGCTGGATAGCGGTCGATTGGTGGAGTAATAGTAGTAGATGTAGACAGGAGTTGGTCTACTTGTCACGGATGTGATGCCTATACATGTGATCATTGCCATGAATACATCATAACTATGTGCTTTTCTATCAATTGCCCAACAGTAATTTGTTCACCCACCGTATGCTATGTGTTCGAGAGAGAAGCCTCTAGTGAAAACTATGGCCCCCGGGTCTACTTTAAACATATTATAAAAACCAAAAATACCTTGCTGCAATTTATTTACCTTTATTTTGTTTCGCAATTTATATATCTACCTATACAAGATTTGATCCTTGCAAGTAACGAGTTCAAGGTGATTGACAACCCTCTTGCCCTTGTTGGGTGCAAGTATTTGCTTTTGTGTGTGCAGGTGTTGTTCACTAGGGTTTGCGTGATTCTCCTTTTGGTTCGATAAACCTTGGTTCTCACTGAGGGAAATACTTATCTCTACTGTATTACTTCACCCTTCCTCTTCGAGGAAACTCCCAACGCAACTCACAAGTAGCACTCGCCCAAAATCGCTCTCGGCAAATATTGGTGAGATGCGAGATTACCGTCCTATCCCCAACCGACAAATATCGCTCTTTTGTCCGAAATTTTAAACGGGGGCTAAGTTCATAACTTTCCCAAATTTCAGACAAGGGTGTCCCAAAGACATGGTTCCCCCTACCCCTCTCCCTCCATTTTCCCATTCATACACCATCGGCGCCAAGACACCCTCTCCACCCTAGCCTCCTCCGTCCGCCACCCCATCCATCGCCACCCTCCTCCACCATGCCGGAGCCCCTACCCAGACCGCGTTGTCCACTACAAAAGATCGACGTCTCCCATCCATGGTGCCGGACCAGGAGCCTTGCATCGCGTCCTTTCGCTTCATCCGCGTCATCGTCCATCTTGCCGGGGCCGCTCCGATGACCTTCTCGTCCACCACAACGGGACTTATCCCCCGATGCCTCCGTCTTCCATCGCTGATCTGCTTCAACGTATCAGTGGATGCCTACATGGCGCCGCAAGAGAGGTGGTACTCTTTCATATCTGCTCAACATTTTGATCTCAACCAGAAAATAGATCGTCACTTGTTTACTCTACTTTCTTTTAAGCTCTTAGAATCTTAGTTTTTAGTTGAAAGCAAACATCGGTTGCTAAGTAGCCTTTGTGCGGTTTGCAGCTTCAGATCTGCCATGGCACGGTCAACACTATACTCATCATGCTTAGGGTTTCCCCCTTTTATGATCACTATACGATCAGCCTACGTTCTTCGTGTCGTAATAGCACTGCTCCACCCATCAAGCTAAACAAGCTTAGTTGTTCAAATACGAATCTGATATGATGCTGATATTAGTAAAACAGAGACATGTTTAATTGGTCAGCTAAATGTTCCTAATTTAGTTTTGAAATGCATGTGCACCGTGGGGGCGGATTTACAGGGTGGGTTGATACGTCTCCAGCGTATCTATAATTTATGAAGTATTCATGCCATGTTTACTACAATTTTATATGGTTTTGGTGCACTTTTATATGATTTGAATAGAACTAACCCAGATTGACGTTGTTTTCAGCAGAACTACCATGGTGATGTTTTTTTGTGCAAAAATAAAAGTTCTCGGATTGGGCTGAAAATTTACGGTGATTTTTTATGGACCAAAAGAAACCCACGGAGTGCCGGTGGTGGACCAGAGGGTGGCCAGGGGAGCCACAAGCCTGGGGGGCGCCCCCCTAGGGCGCGGACTCTGAGCTTGTCCTTCCCTCGTGGGCCTCCCTGACGTGAAACCGACGCCAAAAATTCCTATAAATACCAAAACCCCTAGAAAGAAACCTAGAACTCCCACGCCGCTGCCGCAAGCCTCTGTTCCAAAGCAATGTCATTCGGAGCCCTGTTCTGGCACCCTGCCGGAGGGGGAAACCATCACCGAAAGCCATCTTCATCATCCCGGCGGTCTCGATGACGAGGAGGGAGTAGTTCACCCTCGGGGAGGGTATGTACCAGTAGCTATGTGTTTGATCTGTCTCTCTCTCTCTCGTGTTCTTTATTTGGCATGATCTTGATGTACCGCGAGCTTTGTTAATATAGTTGGATCATATGGAGTTCTTCCCTCTCTATCTTGTTGTGATGAATTGAGTCTTTCCCTTTGAGGTTTCATTTTTATCGGATTGAATATTTTGGATTTGAGAACACTTGATGTATGTCTTGCATGTGGATACCCGCAGTGACAATGGGGTATTCTATTGAGTCACTTGATGTATGTTTTAGTAATCAACGTGCGGATTCCCAAGGTGACATTGGGGTAATCTAGGCATAGGGGTTGATGCACGTTTTCGTCCTACTTTCTCTGATAGAAACTTTGGGGTACTCTTTGAAGTTCTTTGTGTTGGATTGAATATTATGAATCTGAAATTGCTTGATGCATATCGAATAATCGACTCACGGATACTTGTGGTGACATTGGAGTATCTAGGTGACATTAGAGTTGATTGATGCGTATCATATGGTAATATTTTAGTACGAACTCTAGGGCTGTTTGTGACACTTATAGGGATGGCTCAATACATTGATCGGAAAGGATAACTTTGAGGTGGTGTTGCTACCTACAACAATTTCTTCTTATGTTCTCCGTTTGTTAGGAACTTTGGAGTGATTCTTTGTCGCATGTTGAGGGATTGTTATATGATTCGATTATGTTAGCATTGTTGAGAGATTGCACTAGTGAAAGTATGAACCCTAGGCCTTGTTTCTAAGCATTGCAATACCATTTGTGCTCACTTTTGTTACTTGCTACCTTGCTGTTTTTATTATTTCAGATTACAAAAACCTATATCTACTATCCATACTACACTTGTATCACTATCTCTTCGCCAAAGTAGTGCACCTATACAATTTACCATTGTATTGGGTGTGTTGGGGACACAAGAGATTGCTTGTATTTGATTGCTGAGTTGTTTGAGAGACACGATCTTCATCCTACACCTCCCACGGATTGATAAACCTTAGGTCATCCACTTGACAGAAATTTGCTGTTGTCCTACAAAACTCTACACTTGGAGGCCCAACAAAGTCTACAAGAAATAAAGTTGTGTAGTAGACATCAAGCTCTTTTCTGGCACCGTTGCTGAGGAGGTGAGTGCTTGAAGGTATATCTTTAGATCTTGCAATTGAATCTTTTAGTTTCTTGTTTATCACTAGTTTGGTTTATAAAATAAAACTACAAAAAATGGAATTGAGGTTGCCTCAAATGCTTTATCTTTATAATGTCTTTCTTGAAAATGATGGATCGGAAAATTGTGCCAAAGTGTTAGAAGAAGAATTCAATAAAATGTTTGGCATAAAATCTTTGAATGATAAGCATGATTGCAATGTTGTTAGTATGCTTTCTATGAATATCCATGATGCTAATGATATGCAAAGCTACAAGCTTGGGGATGCTATGTTTGATGAATATGATATTTTTAGTTCCCCAAGTTTTGATGAGAAAATTTATGATGATGATAGCATGCCTCCTATTTATGATGATTACAATGATGAAAGTGGGTTTGGAAGAGTATCAACTGTAAGTAATAATTATCCCACTATTTTGGAGGGTGTTGAATCTTATGGCAATAATTATGAAAGTGGATTTGGAGAGGTCGAGACTTTATTTAATGATGATTCCACTATTTTGGAAGAGGTTTCAATTGACTATGATAACAAAGTTGCTATATATGCTGATTATTGTGATGACATGTATGCTATAAAGAATAATGATAACCATGAAACTTGTCATCATGCTAAAATTGGTTATGTCAATCAAGTATCTCATGATAGTTATTTTGTTGAATTTGCTCCCACTTGTAGCGACCCGGTTCCGAAAAGGATCCAAGTCTCTGTGCTTAAGTGTCATCCCTGGATCGGTATGCTAGCACACACAATACTTGATGAAATAACAGAAAATCACATGTATAAAATAGGGTAAATACTATTACCTTAATCCATACAGCGGAAACAACATCAAAGGTTGTGGAGTCCCATCAACACCAACGGCAAAGTTGAGTGTAGACAATGTAACCCTAACGCAACACTTACTCATCATATAAATCCTACAACATGAGACGTTGCAGCCGTGTAGGTCAGTACATTGAATGTACTGGCAAGTCACACCATAAGAGATGTATAAATTCCTACTTCTACATGTAGTATGGCTGGTGGAAGGCTCTAAGTTTAATTTGCATAAAGCTGATTTTTCCCTATCATCAATAGAATATCAAATTATTACCACAAAGCTTATCATATTATGATTGAGATGGTTTCTCCACTCAATCTATACCCAAGTTGATTAAAACCCATTAAATTAGTAAATGTGATGAGATCGCTCAAATTCCCAATTCTAGATGCTCAAGTTGTCCATAACCGGGGACACGGCTAATCGATTAGTTTTACACTCCGCAGAGGTTTGCGCACTTTTCCCCACAAGACCCGATCACCTCCTTTGTAGTCCTCGCACTGCCTGGTGTTTGAGAACCAGAAGATCGAGACATAGTCTTTCAGAAGCATTTCCCCTTAACCATGGGTAGACCGGTACACCTACATATATAACTACATCTGCTAGCCTACCCGGAAAGAGGTCACACAACGTACTCAACTAAACCAGAGCCCATATTAGCTTGTGGCTGCACAGGTAAGCTTCTAGTCATGAAAAATTGTTAAATCTCTTTGAGCCTGGGTGGCATTCCATAGGGTGATTCTCCAGGTACACCAGTATCCCCTTGGGCAAGCACTGGTTTCTCCAGGTGCCCGGGCTAGTCCACTGTTTACTCCAGGGTTCCCCTACCATTCTACCCAGATGTGTGTTAATGTTGCCACCTTAAGGTTAGCCAAAATTATTATATCTCTCGCAACTTGCATGAATCACACATACCAATCCCCGTCTACAAAAGTGTAGCAAAACTCCTACAACGTTGGCGACAATGGAGTAAAGGCTCAGACCTACCTCAATGAACTAGTGGGTTTATAATATAGCCAACTTATATACTCATGCAATCCTACATCAAAAGGACTAATGCATATAGAAAACATAGGTATTAAAGAAGCATGATCAAGATGTAACTTGCCTTGTACTATTGATGAAGATTCTTCACACTCATAATCCTGATAGTTCTACTTGACACACTCCGATCAATCTATCGTAAGCAAGCAATTATAACCACACATAAGCAATCACTCAAAGATAAAAAAGAAACCAAACAAAAGACTCATGAAACTCCGAAAGAATCAAAAAAAGTTTTCTGGGCAGAAACATATTCTTAACAGAATAAAACATTATAAAACTTTTGTTTAACAGAAAGTATTTGCTATTAGTTTTAATTAGCAAAAAGAATCAACTAAAAATGTTTTATAATGCAAAAGTTATGGCCTAATTAAGATAGATATAAAATCTGATCAGATTCAAAAAATTTATATAAACAAAATTATTTTTATTAGTCCTCTAGATGGGTATAACATATAGAAATCAGTAGCAAAAACAATTAATCAGAAACCTATTTTTAAGTAAAAGTTATTAGCAATCTAGGGTTTAAAGCAAATTTGGTCAAATTCAAATTTAAAAAGGTCCAAAATATTTTTAGTTTGGTTGTCTGGATAGATGGGATTTTTGTGAAACCGTAGGAAAAAGAATCACTAAATTTGGAGTTATAGATCTAAAGATATGATAAAAGGAAAATTTGAATAGAATCTGAAATCTGAAAGTACTAAGTCTCGGCCGACCGTGGCAAAGGTGCCTTGTGGCGTGCCATGGTTGGCTGAGTCGCGTGTGCTGCGAAAATAAGTAGCGGGTGGGTGAGGTCTAAGAAAAACAGAGGCTGCGCCGACTAAGGGAGAAAACCGGGGCGGCTCGGTTCGACTAAACCGGAAAAAAATGCATACCGATTCGTTGAAAAGAAACGATCTAATCTACGGCGTTGAAAATAGATCGAACGGAGGAGATTTGCCGGTGCTTACCATGGTGGTTGCGAGGCCGGAGACGGGGAAGACGACTGCAGCGGCGTCGGGCGGCGATGGTGGCGGCTCCTCCGGCGGTCCTCTGGCTCGGGCGAAGGCACGAGGAAGCGCGGCGCGTCGCAGCAGAGCAGATGGAGGAGTCGGCAGTGGTTGGATGGGCTAGGGGAGGCGGGGCAAAGCGGCGGAGCTCCGGTGAAGCTTCGCGAACTCCGGCGAGATCGAAACGAGCGATGGTGAGGGCTCTGGCGTGGGTTTTTGGGGCAAAATGAGGCCAGGACCTCGGCTATATATAGGAGGGTAGGCTTGGACGAGGGGCAAGCGAAGAGATAGACTCCGAGGCGATTTGAACGGCGAGGCGGAGCTCGGTTGTGTCCATGGCGGACTCCTGCTCGCGTGGGGAAGAAGAAGATGACGCGGGCCCCGCGTGTCAGCGACAGCAAAGGCGAGCGGGCGACGAAGAGGAGCGTGTGGGTGGCCGCTGCATACCGCTTTGCGGGTGCTGGCTGGGCCATGGGCCGAAATGCCAGTAGGGCCGGCTGGCTATCGCCAAGCCGAGCGCTGGTTTTTTTTTTGAATAAAACAGAGAAGGAAAAGTCATAAAAGAAAAATAAATATATATATCAAAATTCTTAGAATAAAACACAGAAAAACATGAACTATTTTTTTCAAAGGCAAATAAATTACTAAAAAACATATTTTTTTGTAATAACTTCAAATTGGATTTAAATTTGATTTTCAAATCTTTTTGCAAATAGTTTCTGTTTTCTTTCTCCAAATACTTTTCACATCTTCTCTGAATTTTGAAGGGTCATATTTTCTCCACTCATATATTTTTAATTCAGAGAAGTTGAGATGATTTGAAATTCCAACATAAAAGAGAAAAACTCCAAATGGGTTTTCAAATAAATTTTGAAAGTGGTACTCATACTCCCCACTCTATTTCATAAATTTTGAAGAAGTCATGTTATCTTCTCTCATGAAAATCCTTGAGTGGCATAAAGCTTCTGAGTTTGAATTATTTTCTAATAGAATTCAAATCTTTTCAAAACTCCTTTTTCAAATGGAAGAAGTCATGTTATCTTCACTCTAGGATTTGTTTTGAATTTGAATTTTGAATTCCATGGGAACCAAAAGCAAGAAAGGAAAGTTTGGGAAAGTCCTTTTATTCCCTCTCATTTAACTTTCAAAAAGTTTTCAAATTCCACTCAATTTCACACAACAAATCACACAAGCAATCATTATTACTTAATTAATATAACATTCCTAAATTTAGAATTTTGGGATGTTACACCACTATTATTGATGAGAACAAATTTGCTTATGTGGAGAGTAACAAAAAATCTATGCTTGTGGATCATGAAAATATTGCTTTATGTGATAGTTATATTGTTGAATTCATTCATGATGCTACTGAAAATTATTATGAGAGAGGAACATATGCTTGTAGGTGTTGCAATAATATCAAGTTTCCTCTCTATGTGTTGAATGTTTTGAAGTCATGCTTGTTTTGGCTTCCTATGCTAGTTGATTCTTGCTCCCATAAATTTTTGCTCACAAAATCCCTATGAATAGGAAGTGGGTTAGGCTTAAATTTGCTTGCCATATGTTTCATGATGCTCCCATTGTGTTTCAATTCTTATTTCTATGTGAACATCACTAAAATCACCGTGCCTAGCTAAAAGGCATTAAAGAAAAGCGCTTGTTCGGAGGCAACCCAATATTTATCCCTACTGTTTTTGTGTGTCCACATGATTAAGATACTATAGTAATCATGTCTTATATGTTTTCTTTCAATAAAGTGCAAAGTAAAGCCTTTGGGATAGTGTGGATACTTGTTTATTTGGTTCTGCGCAAAAACAGAAAGTTTAGCATCCAGTGAACGATTTTACATTCTGTATTGGAGCGTGAGAAAATTCTGAAATTTTACATAGTACTTCTATACAAATTGTTTACGTTGTCCTAATTTTGCAGAATTTTTTATGGTACAGAAGTATGCATTTTAATTCGCTCACTACATGTTGTTCTGTTTTTGACAGATTCTGTTTTTAATTGCATAGTTTGCTTGTTTTAGTGTTTCCATAGCTTATATTGAGTAATATAAATTTTGGAAATGATAGAATATAGTCAGAATTATTTGAGAACAATTATGAATCTTGTCTTGACAACACCTAAGTGGATGATTTATTTTTATCAGACTAACCTATCTCACAAGTTCTGTCAAGTTTTGTGTGATTGAAGTTTTCAAGTTTTGGGTGAGACAACGATATGAGAAGAATAAGGAGCAGCAAGACCCTAAGCTTGGGGATGACCAAGGCACCCCAAGGTAATATTCAAGGAATACTCAAGCGTCTAAGCTTGGGGATGCCCCGGATGACATCCCCTCTTTCGTCTTCAACATTATCGGTAACCTCACTTGGAGCTATATATTTATTCATCACATAATATGAGTATTGTTGGAG
This sequence comes from Elymus sibiricus, assembly GCA_039707655.1. Classification (NCBI taxonomy): domain Eukaryota; kingdom Viridiplantae; phylum Streptophyta; class Magnoliopsida; order Poales; family Poaceae; genus Elymus; species Elymus sibiricus. Next base: position 165,734,988 of record CM077664.1, read on the forward strand.
CATCATTTTATTTTATTTGTATTTTCTTTATGTTGTGAATAATCATTTTTGTATGTTTTATTTCAATAAAATGCCAAGTATAGCCTTTATCATGCTCAGTTTGCAAGTTTATGAATTGCTGTTTGAAAAAAGAAAGTTTTCTGTTATGTCGTGAATATTCCTGAATAGCCAAAACATGATAAAAACTGACATTTTTACATAGTAAGAATGCATAAGTTCTCTGTCATGTGGTAATTTTTTAGAATTTTCAGAGTTAGGGAAGGATGAATTTTTATTCCCCCTTTACGGACTGTTCTGTTTAGAAAGATTTCGGTTATAGTTGCATTGTCTGCGTATGTTTGCTTGCTTAATGTTTCTATTTTTGGATAGGAGTATTAAATATGCTGAGGCATTTAGTATGCAATGTTTAATTATAATTTTAGTGATTTTCTACAGTAGAGAATTTTAAGGTTTTGAGTTGATTTAGACTAACTTATCACACGAGTTCTTGTTGAGTTTTATGTGGATGAAGTTTTTAAGACTTAGGAGAACCCGTGATATGAGAGGAATTAAGGAGATACAAGAACTCAAGATTGGGGATGACCAAGGCTCCCCAAGATAATATTGCAAGAAGTCTCAAGTAAGTAAGCTTGGGGATGCCCCGGTAGGCATCCCACCTTTCTTCATTAACAACTATCAGTACGTTTTGGTTGAGCCTAAGTTTTTATTTGTTCACATGATATGTGCTATTCTTGGAGTGCCCTTTTATTTTTGTTTTGTGTGCTGTTCAATAAGCTCATTAGATCTGAATTTTTTTATTGGGAGTGAGTCTTCACATAGCTACCTAATTGTTTAACTACTCATTGATCTTTACTTATATCTTTTGGAGTAGTTTGTCATTCACTCTTGTGCTTCACTTATATCCTAAGAGTAAATTGTTGAATGAATTTAATATCATAAACCTCAAATTATATATGTTACATATGCTTAGTAATATTTCACATTGGGTTTAGAAAGTGAAATCTATCAAAATTTGACAATCACAACATTGGTCATACAAGCAATTCATGAATGATTAGTATATGGAAGAGAAATTTCACATACAGATATATTATCTTGGACATCTTTTATGATTGTGAATACCCATTAATTATTTTCTAACTTGATCAAATAAGTTGAAGTTGGACAAGGAAGAAAACGTAATGAGTTATGTTTGGGTATATTTGCATAGAAGTTATATTGTTATGGATCCTCCAACATGTGGGGCTTGTTTATAATCTTTTGCTAGCCAAAATTTCTGTACTAAGCGTGAATACTGCTTGTGCATCGAAAATTCTTGAGCCAAGTTTCTTCCATGAGTGTCCACCATATCTACCTATATGCGGTATTACCCTGCTGTTCCAAGTAAATTTGCATGTGCCATCTCTAAAATCTTCAAATAAATTTCTATTTTGTGTGCCCGTACCGCTCATGGAGCAACGGGGTGGTCAATATCTTCCATGTTAAGCGGGTTATTCCAATGATGGCTGTTTATTCACTTGTCCTTGCATGAGGGAGGCTGGTAATTGGGATGCCCAGTCCCATTAAACAAAAAAATTAATTAATTAAAGAAAGATATAATAAAACAAACCCTCCCTAGAAACTTGATTGTTTGGAGGGCACCCGTGAATTCGGCTAGCCATGGCTTGTGTCGGTATGGTTGAGCGGGAGAAAAGTTTTCATTTCCGCATGGGAACCGCCAATAATGTGTTTAGCATGGAAGATATTGAAATCCTTAGTCGTGATGTTGACAGGAAAAGCACACCATTGAAAATGTATCCATCTCTGTTTTAAGCAATGAGCTCTGGCACATAAGCAAATCCCTGCTTCCCTCTAAAAACTGTGAAGGGCATATCTTTTACTTTTTCTGTTAATTTTATTTTTGTTGAGTCAACTTCTAATTTCAACCTCAATTATTCTCCACTTGGCAAGCATCATGTGGTGGGGAAAGATCCAGGCACATATATCCACTAAAATATATTTGATCACGAATTATTATTGTTGACACTTATTTCTATGATAAATGAGTTTGGAGGCGAAACATTAAGCCCCTATCTTCCTCGGGGTTTGATGTGTACTATTTGTTCTAAAAATAAGCTTTGAGTACTAGCAATCATAGAAGACTATATGATAATTGAGTATGTGGAGCTCTTAGTTAGACTTTGTTGAGAATAAGATGCATTGAAATTGTTTGGTGAATAAGAACATAAGTTCTTAAGTTTCAAGAGAATGCATTATTTGAACCAAAACATGACAATTGATTGCTAATTTATCATGAGGAGTTTTATGAGAAAAGGTTGTTGTTTAAGATGCTAGGAAAAGTGATTGTAATTATCATTGATCAAACTTATGCACTATGCTAGCATTCACACTTCATAAATTATTTCTTTTATCATTTACCTACTCGAGCAGGGATTAAGCTTGGGGATGCTGATACGTCTCCAACGTATCTATAATTTATGAAGTATTCATGCCATGTTTACAACATTTTTCTATGGTTTTGGTGCACTTTTATATGATTTGAATAGAACTAACCAGGACTGACGCTGTTTTCAGCAGAACTACCGTGGTGTTGTTTTTTTGTGCAGAAATAAAAGTTCTCGGATTGGGCTGAAAATTTACAGTGATTTTTTATGGACCAAAAGAGACCTACGGAGTGCCGGAGGTGGACCAGAGGGTGGGCAGGGGAGCCACAGGCCTTGGGCGCCCAACTAGGGCGTGCCCTCTGAGCTTGTCGTTCCTCGTGGGCCCCCCTGACATGAAACCGATGCCAAAAATTCCTATAAATAGCAAAACCCCCAAAAAGAAACCTAGAACTTCCACGCCGCCGCCGCAAGCCTCTGTTCCAAAGCGATCTCATCCGGAGCCCTGTTCCGACACCCTGCTGGAGGGGGAAGCCATCACCGGAGGCCATTTTCATCATCCGAGCGGTCTCCATGACGAGGAATGTCACAGCCCTAGAATAATTGCCTGTAAATAATTGCATTAGTGAGCATCATCATGCATCATTTTAAATTCAAAGGAAATTGAATTGAGGGAATTCTCAAAACCTCAGAAATCATTTAAAAATGATCCACATTTAAAATCTCTTCAAATGAGCCCAAGAAAATGTTCCTATTAAACCCTGAAAATATTGGCCAGAGCAAAAACACAAACCAATATTTTTGGAGACTTAGACATATTTTTTTTGGGCCTTTGAATTAATTCATAACTATTTGAATTGGATTTATATTTATTATAAAATAAATATAATTCCAATAATTCTAAAATTTGGTATGTGGTTTTGGACAAGTCCACTTAGTCCACATGTTTAATTTCAGGAGTTTTGAAAATGATTTGGTTTTTGAATCAATCAAAACAGAAAGAAACAAAATAGAATTTAAAAAAAGGACAGAAACCTCACCTGGCTTACCTGGCCCAGGAGAGAAGCCGGCCCATCCCACTTTCTCCTCCCTTGTCGTCTTCCTCCTTGGACAGTAGGCAGGCGCGTGGTTGCCGCGCGCGCCACCTCCTGCTTCGCGCTGGCGAGCTCTCCCTCGTCCCCATCTCGCGCCAGGAGACGTGCCTCGACGCCGCGAACCATCCCCAGCCCGTCTAGTCATTTTCCCCTCTCTCCCTCGCTCCGCACCTCATGGCCGAGGCCACCATGGCAGCACCGTCGCTGTAGTCGCAGCCAGAGCTTCCCCTAAGCCTCCTCGCCATGTCCATAGTGACCACAGCGACCTCATCTCCCTCCTCAATGAGCCACGCAAGCCGGGCTTCACCGCAACGCCTCCAACGCCATCGTCTCCAACCTCAGATGCCTGATATCTCCACCGACGCTCCGTCGCCTCGAGAGCTTCCCCCGAGCCGCTGAGACCTTCAATCGACTCCCTATGAGCCCGCCTTCGTTTCCCCTCTTTCTTCTCGCTCGACTTCGAGTTGTAGCACCATTCCCCGTGAGCAATCATAGCCGCCGTTGCCATGGCCGACGAGCTGCTCGATCCCGAGCTCCCCTTGCCATGAACCTTTGTCTGGCATGCCTCTGGAGCGCCTAGAAACCCAGCACGCCCCTCCTTTTGGTCACTAGATAGCCGCAACGCTGCGCTCGCACGCCACCGGGCTCCGGCCGCCGCCAAGCTCGTTGCCGCCTAACTCATTTCTGCCGACGACATAGACCACCCCCGGCCACCCCATGACCACCAGCTGAAGCGCCACATCGCCAGCTACCCGTAGCGCCCAAGAACGCGTCCAGCCATCGCCGGAGTTGGCCGGACGGGCAACTCCGACGTGCCCTGCTCACGCTGGCAATTAGCCACCAGCTAATAACTATTTAGCCGCTAACTAACCCCCCTAATTAACCCCTGTGCCACTGACATTTGGGCCCCACGCACTAATAAACCACAGGTTTAATCCCTGTTTAAAATTAAACTAATCCCTATGGCCCCACTGGTCAGTTTGACTTGGCCACGTCAGCAGTTGATCTGGCCCACACGTCAGTGACTGTGGTTGACTTGGTGACGTCACTCTTGGCCATGCTGACGTCATAACTACATTTACTGGAATTTCTTATTTCTAAATAAATTTGGAAATTCCAGAAAATGTTTAAAATTCAATAATTCATAGAAAATAATCTATAACTCAGATGAAAATAATTTATATATGAAAAATGATCAGAAAAATATGAAGAATCTGTTTATGCCATGTTCATGCATGTTTGAACAAGTTAACATCACCAACTAGGGAAATTCATGATTAGGACAATTTATGAATTAACATTTGGAGTTGGAATTTGACCTTGTTTGAATTCCACTTCAATTAAGTTGGCTAACTATTGCATTAGGTGAATTCAGTACCTTAAAATGTCATGTCATTCATTTGGATGTGCATTGCATTGAATGTTGTTCCTTCTCTTTGTTTGCCGGTGTTGTTCCCTCTCGGTAGACGTTGTTCCGACATTGAGATCGATGTCACTGATGAAGACACAATGCTATCTTGAGAAGTGCCAGGCAAGCAAACCCTCTTGAGCATTCTGATACAATCCCACTCTCTCGCTCTTACTCTCTTTTACTACATTAGGACAACAATGATTCAACTGTTACATGTTGCGGTAGTTAAACCCATTCCTCTGCATGACCTGTATTTGCCACAGTAAATAGTTAAAACCTCTTAGCATGAGTAGGAACTATTTGAGCCATGTTGTGACTACTCATCCATGCTTGCTTGTTATGCCTGCTATTTCTTAGAGTTGTGTCAGGTCTGATTCATGCGGGAATGAATTGGAATGTTGTGATCATGTTCTGATGTTGAGAGTTAAGTGTGTGAACACGATTTGGTAAAGGTAGCGATGAGAGGTCATGTAGGAGTACATGGTGGGTTGTCTCATTGAGACCGTCCTTAAGAACTGAGTTCTGTGTATGTTATCCAAGAACAGTTACTACCACGCATTGGGCCCGAAACCCATGGACCCTCTCGACTTATTAACCGCCTTGATCTCTGTCCAGGAGTTGCAACTAGTTTCTGGTGTTTATAGGTGGTGTTATTTGTCTACCAAGTGGCACCCGATACAGGTGGGCTTGGGACAGACTAGGCACAGTGGCACGGTGTACCAAGTGGCACCCGGATGGTGGGCTTAGGGAACCCTGCTCACATCGTTTGAGGCCGTGATGGAAACTTCGGCCGGACTTCCTTTGCGGGTTCAGCCTCGGATAGGCGATAAACCTGGACTAGAGTCTTGCGTGGTTAGTCAGGTTGTGGCCGACACCCTCGCCAGGCTTCCGCTTGAAGGTTGCTGAGATACATGACGTGTATATGGTGGTACGTGGTGAGAGCGTGTGTGAAGAAGTACACCCCTGCAGGGTAAAATGATCTATTCAAATAGCCGCGTCCTCGGATATGGACTACTTGGAGACTTATATGGTTCATAGCTAACTGGAAGTGGATACCCTAAAATGCGCAAGATAAGCATGAGTGCTATGGATGGCCTTCTCGTAGGGAGATGGGAGATGATCCATAGTGGTGTATTGATATGGTGAATATGTGGACTCGTGTGCGCTCTCTCACCCCAAAGAAATTACTGGTAGTCGTAGTACAAGATAGCCATTGAGTCAAAGCTGGCTTGCTGCAGTTAAACTCCACAACCCCCTTCATTGATACCTGATGCATAAGTAGATAGCTCTGATGTAAGTCTTGCTGAGTACCTTTGTACTCATGGTTGCTTAATTTATGTTTTGCAGAGGAGACTTCGGTCTCACTAGTAGTTCCACGTGGGCTTTGATGATTAGCTTGGGAATCCCAGACAGAGGTCTAGTTCCTATGGAGGGTCTTGTAGATAGTCAGGCTTCTCAGCCTTTTTCTTTTATAGTTGTCTGTACTCAGACATGTTTATGCTTCTGTTGCTTGTATGACTTTGTATGTTGGGTCATGAGACCCATGTTTGTAATATCATGTTATGTATGGCTCTTTGGAGCCTCTTAAATAATTACTTTGAGTCGTAGAGTTATGTTGTGATGCCATGTTGTATCTACACATATCGTGCATATTGTGTGTATGTTTGAAATGCATTGGTATGTGTGGGATTCGACACCTAGTTATCTGCTTTGGTAGCCTTCCTTACAGGGAATTGCCTCCTAGTGCGTCCACTGAGCCTTTGTAGTTCGCTACTGCTCCGGAACACATGGATTGACCGACATGTATCCTTCTTTGCTCTTGTGTCTGTCCCTACGGGGAAATGTCACGCGGTGTTACTGGAGTCCTGATAGCTTGCTACAATCCGGTTACACACGCTGATGACCGACACGTACATTGCTGGGTTACCTATGTCTGTCCCTGTACGTTTGTGCCACCTTGGTTTATGACTAGTCATGTCGACCCGGGTTCTCTGTCATATGGATGCTAGCATCACAATCATATACGTGAGCCAAACGACGCAAACGGTCCCGGCCAAGGTAAAGGCGGCAGCTGTGGGTTACCGTGCGTGAGGCCGCAAAGTTATATGATGTGTCTTATGCTAGATCGGTGTGACTTAGGATTGGGGTCCTGACAGCTTTGGTATCAGAGCCTGACTACCTGTAGGATTACCAAGCCAAACTGGTCGAAGTCGAGTCTAGAAATGCTTTAGTTATATAGGGGAATTGATTGTGGAAGGGAACGTAAGGCTCTTTTTACTCCTTACCCTCTATCATTCTGATTCTGAGTCACCCTCTTCTTTTCTACGGGGTTTAAGAACTAGGCTTCTCATCAATCTATTAGGATGACGAGTTACTATGCTGAAGACTTGTAGGAAAGGTGTTGTCTTCTTGGATCGGTGTTTCCATAGAATTCAGTGTTATATTGTCAGTTGTCTTGCAGGTTGATTCATTTTTTCCATGCCCGTACATCTGTTATGCTGTCTGAGTTGTCCCAGGTTTCTAAACAATATGATGCATTTGCAAATTCTTTCATCCTAATTCGATGTCTTTGGGCCAGACGAGACACACTAATTGTTGTGTTGAGGTATTCCATTACCTTAACATATCTGTCGAAGTTAATAGGAAACCATGTTATCCTAAGTGAACCACCCAGAGATTCAGCCTTTGTGTTGTATCCCCAGTGTGATGATTCTGGCCATCATTCTCGAAAGTATCTCGTGATGTTATTTAGGTAGTAGGTATTCTATTTCTGGGTTCTTGGACCCAAGATTCAATCTGCTTATTCCTATTGATAGTGTTTGTTCGTTCCTTTAGGATATTACTAACCTTTGTGATAGTCTTCAAGTTCATGGTATATCATTCTTCCAATACCATGAACCATATGGCAGAAGTTCTTTTGAACCCAAAGACCACAACAAGAGTGCTCTTGACGAGTTCTCCATTCTACATTGTGACTCTGCCAATCCTACCTTTCTGCATGGGTTATCCAGAAGAAATATGTTGAGCCTTGTTTGACATGTTAATCTATGCATCCACAACTCAGAAAACCGTGTGTTCCTTGAGTTGTCCCTCTTCAGCTATATTCCAACCTTTATCTATCATTTGAAAGTCAAGAGTAATTGTGCATTCATGTTCATCGGTGCCATTATTCGTGTGGTCCGTCGAGCCATTCTACTCCAGGATGACTCGGAGAAACAAACTCCGGTACCTCATCCATTTCTTGGATTGGGTCAAAGCAGTTGTATTCCGCAGATCAAGAATGCCAATCCAGCTTTTGTTCTGCTCTACCTTGGAGTGTTGCCCTCTTTCATATCAAGTATATCATGAGAATTGCACCAGCTCTTATGAATTCTTGATACAGTGATACTTCTCGCCATCATTATTCATTTTTTGGTCTCCGTGTAGTTGTAACCGGAATACCGACAAGTGAATCGTGATGTGTGAAATCAATACTCCTAGCAACCCCATTGCTTGGTAGTTAATGGACGATAACTTCATTCTTAGCATGTTGGTTATTGAATCATTATTATAAGATTGATCGTGCTACCTAGTCCATTTTTCCTGGTGCACACTTCTCTTGATTCTCTCTTGGAAAAATGAGCTCCAATTACAAAAATCGAATCCACTCTGAAAATAGAATATATGAACATGGGGTGAAATCTTCCACACAAATGTTTGTTGCGTGCATGCATGTCAATGATATGGATGTAGTACTACACGTACAACCACAATGACCCAATTCACACAAATTACATTAAACCCTTCTCAAAATATGGTGTACTTGTGATGTTTATTGTACTGCTCCTACTAGCCAACCCCCAACACATTCCAACATATTGTGCTACTTGAGATTCTATTTTTCTCGGTCAGACCATGTGTAACCACGAAAATGTCAACCCCCGCCCCCATTGGTACTGTAGCTCGAAGCTCCCATACGGACACAACACCCAACGGAGCACGCAGTCGTTGCCAAAGTGGACGACGCCGTGGCCTGGGAAGACGACAGAGTCTCTGACCTTGCCGAGGTGGAGCACGCCCTCGACGGCCGCGAGTAGCACGCCCTCACTATCAATGTGCCCACGCGAAGGACAATGTGATCCAGTGACTCGCCCTCGTCGACCACGAGGGGGAGCGCGTGCTCCAGCAGCACGCCCTGGTCGGTCATGAGGAGGTGCATCACGTCCTCACCCCTCACAATGTGGACGAGCGCATTCTCCAGCAGCATGCCCGCAAGCATCGCATCCTCGCCACTCTTGACGTGGACGAGCGCGTGCTCCGGTAGCATGCCCCCGAACATCGCATGCTCGCCGCCCTCGACGTGGATGAGCGCGTGCTCCGACAGCACGCCCGTGAACATTGCATCTTCGCCACTCAGGCACATGAGCGTGTTCTCCAATAGCACGGCCGCGAGCATGCTATCCTCGCCGCTTAGGAGGTGGATGAGCGCGTGCTCCAGATAGTACCCCAGGAGTCGGTACATGAGCACCGCGCCCCCGACGATGAGGAGTACTGCATGGTGGCCATCGCGGTTCAGGAAAATCCCGTGACTCTGCCGCGCCCTGGAGGAGCGCGAGCCCTAGTGGGCGCTTGAGGAGTCCCGCGCTGATATGCAGGTGGCGGCCGACGTGCAAGATTATCCATCGAGCTCTCCTCCTTCTACGACGACACCTCCACTGCGCCCGTCATACGTCCTCTACCTCGGCTCCGGCGAACCTTTGGAGTTTAGTTGTATGGAACATGAATATTTGGACTAATCATACGACTACTTAAAAATAATGTCATTTCTAACAAAATGTGAAGGATTAAGACTAATGCAAAAAACAACCTATGACTAACAGGCATGAATAGATGATGTGGCAGCATTACATGCTGGAGAGTAATGCAATATATTGCAATTTATGGATTGCATGCATGCCTAGCTTATCTGGCATGGTTGCATGGCTAGGAAAGAAAATAGATAATGCGTTGTATAGATATTTAGGAATAGAAGATACTCTCCACATGCACAGTTGCTCTGGAGCATATAACGATCTTTAGAGTGCACTCTAAATTTTTTTTAGAGGCTTTGGTGCACCGGATGCCGTGCCATGTTACAAAATGTTAGAAAAAAATAAGAAATAAATCTCGAGTTTGGCACGAGTTTGGTGCAGTGGTAGCACCACAAGGGTGGGGTGCAACGGATACATTCCCCTCTCGGCGCATGTGGCAGAGGGCGGTGGGGCCGTGAGGGGTGAGGCGCACGTCGAGGGACGTGGTGTCGTGGGCTCGAGCAGCGTCATGGGAATCGCGTGTGGCAGTGGTGGAAATGTGATGGTCACCGTAGTTCAGCGTCCATGGACAAGCTGTCATGTCGTCTGACACATGCATTGCATACTGATCATTGCAAGGAGTAGGAGATAAAACTAGGTGGATAAATACTTCATTATATTTAAGCGGACCTACGCTACTACACTTGTTCCAAAGACATGCACACCAGCGAAATAGTTCATCTATCCATATATATACAGAGAGGAAATATTTTTTTTCTATGAATAAGAGAGGAAATAGTTCATCCATCTATAATGCCCTGCTTCTTCTTCTTCTTCTTCTTCTTCTTCTCATTTCTGTGGGGGACGGTTTCGCTACAAGCTCTTTCGACCTTGCAGCTATCTCGAAACTCACACGGGCATCGAGGGCTGCATATTTTATCCGCTCGTAGGTCAAGGGATAAATCTCCCATCCAGACGACCTTAATTCCAGTGTGTCATCGCTCTTCTCAAGCTTTGTTCCAAGTACATAATTTGCTATGTCGAATAGTGATGGTGTTGGTTTCTTACAACCCTCTACAGGAGTTTTGGATTGTACATCGGTGGTGTTTTTCATGTCAAGGTTGTACGACGCCAGCTTTTCTTTGTCTGCATCGATGGCTGCTCTACAGAAGAATATGTCCTCCTGAGACATGAAATCGTGGAGCTCACCTGGTATGGAGGGCGCGTGCATGATGTGATACACCAGAACTTCATCTTCGAGGCACAGCTGAAGGATGACGGCGCGTTGAATCTTCCCACTGACACGCTCGGTATACTCTGCGTCGAGACCGACGATCTTCATCTCCACATTTTTGAGAGAGTTGGATACATTGTTGATCCACTCCCGAACAACCCTTGCATGGTTGGTGACGGTGGCGGCTATCCTCAACGAGCCTTCGTTGAGCACATGTTTGACGCTAAAAACCTGCATAGGGATCTCTTTCTCCATTTTGAACCGCCGGACCGGAAGGCTATGGTTTGGAGTATTAGGATTAGGTGGCTAAACAGAGTGGAAGAAGATGATTATTTAAAGGGGTTTGGGAGGTATCTGAAGAGTTTAAAATAGTGTGAATCCAGTGGGCTTTGAATGCAAACGAAGGAGAGGTGAAGAAGCCGAGGAAAATCGGTTCCCGATGGAGAATTAATGGGAGAAGTGGCATGCAGGCAGTTGATTAGACGGCTAGGTAGACCGACCTGCAAAATGAAAAGCCTATGTAGGTAGTGTACTGATTATTATTCAACAGTAGGAGTGGTACTCCCCTAAAAAAAGGAGGTGTACATGTCCGTGTGCGTGCCCATGCTTCTATCGCTACATGTGCCACTGGCTAGTTGAGGTCACTCTTTAGAATCACCGTGGCGAAACATTTTATGATTCCTTTTTATTTATGCACCCCCTCGTGATAGGTGGGACCTACGCAAAACCCACTTGGGTGGACGAACAGATATACAAACATATCCATCTCTTTGCACAAAAATGTGGCCTCAAAAAAAATGTGTCATAGCTGGTTCGGATGGATATTGGCACGTGCGTGCGAGACACAACTTCTGCGTTCGAATACCCGCAGAGCTAACCATTTTGTATTTCAGTTTTTTTTCATACTGTAGTGCTACTCCACGTACACGTATCGGTTTGGCATTTCCTATTACACTTTGCTCTAATTCCCGAAACATTTTTTTTTGGGGGACAATAGACAGTTCATGTGCCTTATGAGAGAACATGGCACATAGTTCGAGATCCCAAGCCTTCTTTTGTTGGTTTCTCGACGATGCTACATGTGTGCTATGTGTGTAACCTTTTCTGGTTAAGGAATATGCGGTTATCCTCAAAAAATAAAAAGGCCTTCTTCGCGCTTCCGCATGCATGAGAATTTTGGTCTGCTCGTAATATGGATGCTACCTGGAGGATGATGTGAACCCAGAGGCATGCTAGCATGACCTCTTTCTGATATACTACTGTACTATATGTTACTACTAGTAGTAGTACAAGTGAAGTACTTGTTGGTCAAAATATTATTCATCCGGTCCTCATAGTGAAGTGACAAGACCCTGTGCCCGAGGTGACACTAGTCTAGGCGGTGTGTTCGGGTTACCAAAGTTAGCCACACCCTGTGCAGTCACTATCACCGCCACTATACAGCATGCCTCGCCTCATCTCCCTCTCCCCTAGCACCACTCCATCTCCATCTCCATCTCGCCAGAAATCCTGAGGTCACTCTTCTTCATCTCACAGTGCCCTGCATACCCTCGCCAAAGAGGAAGGGTGATGCAGTATAGTAGAGATAAGTATTACCCTCACTAAGAACCAAGGTTTATCGAACAAATAGGAGAATCACACAAAGCCTCGTGAACAGCACCTGCACACACAAAAGCAAATACTTGCACCCAACACAGGCAAGAGGGTTGTCAATCCCTTTGAACTCGTTACTTCCAAGGATAAAATCTTTTACAGGCAAAAGTATAAATTGTAAAACAAAAGAAAAGTAAATAAAGTGCAGCAAAGTATTTTTAGGTTTTTAATATGTTTAAAGTAGACTCGGGGGCCATAGTTTTCACTAGAGGCTTCTTTCTCAAACACATAGCATACGGTGGGTAAACAAATTACTGTTGGGCAATTGATAGAGAAGCACATAGTTATGACGTTATTCATGGCAATGATAATGTACATAGGCATCATGTCCGTGAAAAGTAGACCGACTCCTACCTACATCTACTACTATTACTCCACCAATCGACCGCTATCCAGCATGCATCTATGGTATTAAGTTCATGACAAACAGAGTAACGCTTTAAGCAAGATGACATGATGTAGACAAAGTAAACTCAATCAATATGAATAAACCCCATTGTTTTATCCTTAATGGCAACAATACAAATACGTGTCGTGTCCCCTACTTTGTCACTGGGATATAGAGCACCGCAAGATTAAACCCATTACAAAGCACCTCTCCCGCTGAAGATAAATCAATCTAGTTGGCCAAACCAAACGGATAGATTGGAGAGAAATACAAAGCTATAACAATCATGCATAATAAAGTTCAGAAAAGACTCAATTACTTTCAATGAATAATCTGATCATAAACCCACAATTCATCGGATCCCAACAAACACACCGCAAAAGAATATTACATCGGATAGAACTCCAAAGAAATCGAGGAGAACATTGTATTGAAGATCAAAGAGAGAGAAGAAGCCATCTAGCTACTAGCTATGGACCCGTAGGTCTGTGGTGAACTACTGACACATCATTGGAAGGGCAACAAGGTTGATGTAGAATTCTCCGTGATCGATTCCCCTGATACGTCCATTTTGCATCATGTTTTCCTACTGTTATTTATATTGTTTTTAATCAATATAAAACTTTGTGGAGAAATTCTAATGCCTTTTCTCTCTTAATATGCAAGATTTACACAAGGAGGGAGATTGCCTGTAGCTGGAATTCAGGACCTGAAAAAGCTATGTCAGAGATACCTATTCTGCACATCTCCAAACGAGCTGAAATTGCATGGAGATTTATTTTGGAATAAATAAAAAATACTGGAAGCAAGAAGTACCAGAGGGGACCACCCAGGTGCCCACGAGGCACCAGGGCGCGCCACGCCCCCCCCCCCCCCCAGGCGCGCCCTGGTGGCTCGTGGGGCCCTTGGCTAGCCTCTGGCCCCCATTTTCTGGTATATAAGCCCATTTGCCCTAGAAAAAATATAGAGAAGACTTTTGGCATGGTGTGCCACCGTATCGAGGCGGAACTTGGGCAGGAGTACTTTTGCTCTCCGGCGGAGTGATTCTGCCGGGGATACTTCCCTCCGGGACGGGGAAATCGTCGCCATCGACATCACCAATGATCCTCTCATCGTGGGAGGACCAATCTTCATCAACATCTTCAACAGCACCATATCATCTCAAACCATAGTTCATCTCTTGTATTCACTCTTCGTCTCAAAACCTCAGATTGGTACCTGTGGGTTGCTAGTAGTGTTGATTACATCTTGTAGTTGATGCTAGTTGGTTTATTTGGTGGAAGATTATATGTTCAGATCTACTATGCTATTTAATACCCCTCTGATCTTGGACATGAAGATGATTGGTGAGTAGTTACTTTTGTTCTTGAGGACATGGGAGAAGTCTTGTCATAAGTAATCATGTGAATTTGGCATTCGTTCGATATTTTGATGATATGTATGTTGTTGATTCTCTTAGTGGTGTCATGTGAACATCGACTACATGACACTTCACCATATTTGGGCCTAAGAGAATGCATTGTGGAGTAGTAATTAGATGATGGGTTGCTAGAGTGACAGAAGCTTAAACCCTAGTTTATGTGCTATTCTGTAAGGGGCTGATTTGGATCCATATGTTTAATGCTATGGTTAGAGTTATCTTAATTCTTCTTTCGTAGTTGCGGATGCTTGCGAAGGGGGGTAATCATAAGTGGGAGGTTTGTTCAAGTAAGAACAGCACCCAAGCACCGGTCCACCCACATATCAAATTATCAAAGTAGCGAACGCGAATCAAACCAACATGATGAAAGTGACTAGATAAAATTCCCATGTGTCCTCGAGAACGCTTTGCTTATTATAAGAGATCGTTCCGTCTTGTCCTTTGCTATAAAAAGGATTGGGCCACCTTGCTGCACTCTTTGTTACTATTGCTACTTGTCACTTGTTACAAATTATCTTGCTATCAAACTACTCGTTACCGATAATTTTAGTGCTTGCAGAAAATAGCTTGCTGAAAACCGCTTGTCATTTCCTTCTGCTCCTCCTTGGGTTCGACACTCTTACTTATCGAAAGGACTACGATTGATCCCCTATACTTGTGGGTCATCATCCCCCTCCGGTAGATTACCGAAAAAGGCCTCCATATGGGATCACGGAAGCACAAATAGTTTGAGGGGTTTGTTCGGGGTATCTTCACCTCGACCGGAAACACAAATAGTTTCTCCTCAACCTACTGCACCTACTGAAAATATTTATTATGAGATTCCTTCGGGTATGATAGAGAAACTGCGAACTAATCCTTATGCAGGAGATGGAACGGTACATCCTGATATGCACTTGATCTATGTGGATGAAATTTGTGGATTGTTTAAGCTTGCAGGTTTATCCGGAGATGGAGTTAAGAAGAAAGTATTCCCTTTATCTTTGGAGGGAAAGGCATTGACATGGTATAGGCTATGTGATGATATTGATACATGGGACTGGAACCGATTGAAATTGGAATTCCACCAGAATTTTTTTTATCCTGTGCATTTGGTTCATCGTGATAGGAATTATATATATCATTTTTGGCCTCGTGAAGGAGAAAGCATCGCTCGAGCTTGGGGGAGGCTTAAGTACATGATTTACACATGCCCCAACCATGAGCTCTCAAGAGAAATTATATTACAGAATTTTTATGCTCGGCTTTCTCATGATAATCAAACCATGGTCGATTCTTCTTCGACTGGCTCCTTTATGAAGAAAACTATTGAATTCAGATGGGATCTCCTGGAAAGAATTAAATGCAACTCTGAAGATTGGGAACTTGACAAAGGTAATGAGTCAGGTATAATACTTGAGTTCGATTGTGTTAAATCTTTTATGGATACCGATGCTTTTCATAAGTTTAACACTAAATATGGACTTGACTCTGAGATAGTAGCTTCCTTTTGTGAATCATTTGCTATTCATGTTGATCTCCCTAAGGATAAGTGGTTTAAATATCATCCCCCTATTAAAGAAAAGATTGAGGAACCCGTTAGTGTTAAAGAAGAAACAATTGTTCACCATGTTGATCCAGTTGTGCCTACTGCTTATATTGAGAAACCACCTTTTCCTATTAGGATTAAGGAACATGCTAAAGTTTCAACTGTGGTTAACACAAGTAATATTAGAGCACCTAAACCCTCTGAACAAATTAAAGTTCAACCTAATATTGCTATGGTTAAAGTTCTTTTGGTCGATAATATAGATGGGCATGTTATTTACTTCTGTGATGAAGCAACTAGAATTACTAAACCATATCCTAAAGATAAAAACAGACCTGTAGTAGGCATGCCTGTTGTCTCTGTTAAAATAGGAGATCATTGTTATCATGGCTTATGTGATTTGGGTGCTAGTGTGAGTGCTATTCCATTTACCTTATACCAAGAAATTATGAATGATATTGCACCTATTGAAATAGAGGATGTCGGGGTTGTGGAACCCGGGGTACCACGACCCGTCTGCCCGCGGCGCCTGGCGGAGGCCCAGGTAGGCGGCCCACCAACGGGCGCCCCAGAGCAAAGTCACCTCACGAGGCTCCAGCCTCCCGGCGGCCCCCTCACGAGGCTCCGGCCTCCCGAGGACCCCTCCTCAGGGAGCGGGCAAGCAGGACTCAGCAGCGGCTCCACCCGAGGCCGCCTCACGAGGCCCCCTCACGAGGCCTTCTCACGAGGCGGTCCCCCGAGGCCGCCTCCCGAGGCATCCTCCCGATGGCTTACAAGGCAAGGAAGATCTGGCTCGGTCACGCGGTCTCTGCCCACCATGTGGGTGACGCGCACGGCGACGAGCAGCAGCAGAGGCCGCGCCAGTAGGCGCGGATGCAGATGGTTTCCTCTTTTGTGTTAGGGAAGCAGGGCCAGCTATCTACTCTCCAAAGCAACCCCAAAGGTTGCTCGATTGGCGAAGGAAGACCAAGACGACGGGCGCGTAGGGCAGAGGTCATCACCGAGCCCACCGGCGCGTCATGGATCATGCTTTGGCAGGCGAAGACCACCTTTAGTCAGGATAGCCTGAGCGCCTGTCTCCTTTCAAACCGCCAAGTGTGGCAACCCTTCCCGCCTGAGTTTCGAGGGGGAAGAGGACCAAGGCTGGCATAAAAGGGGCAGTGCCGCCACCATAGCAAGGGAGACGAGATGAGATGAGACGAGACAGAGGGACAGAGAGGAGCACGAGAGATCCCATCGTCTTCAACCATGTACGTGAGAACTCTCTCACCCACAATAATCCCAACAACAAGCAGGAGTAGGGTCTTACACCGCGAGGTGGCCCGAACCTGGGTAAACCGTTGTGTCCTCGCCCGTCCTACGCTAGCGCGCTCGCGCCGTAGTCTCGCCGTAGCATTGCCGTGGTAGGGGAAGAAGTAGTAGAACGAGCTCACCCCATTGTTCGAACCTATGGGTCCCCGGAGCCCCACTTCCGACATTTGGCGCGCCAGGTAGGGGTGCGCTACTGTTCTTCTGCTCGACCCTCAGCTCCACCAGCCCCATGGCCGACGCACGTCGCGAGCGCGCTGAGCACAGGGCCGGCCGCGTGGCCCAGATGGAGCCGGTGGCCCGAGGCAATCGCCGCCGCCCCGACGCCGAGGCTGCCGCCGCCCCCGACCCCGCTGCACGCGAGCAGCATGCCTCCTCCCTGCACCCCTCCGTGCGGGCGGACGGCCACACCGCCACGGCCTCCTCCCTCGCCAACCGTGTGCCGCCGAACCCGCAGGCCACGCTGCTCATGGCGCGCGAGCTGCTCCGCTACCGTCCTGATGACGCCGGCTACGACGCCTGGCTTGGTCGTATCACCGAGCTCGTCAACGTCGCCGGGGACGCTCCGGCGCCTTCTCACTCGCTCCGCCCTCCGCCGTCTCGTGCTGGGGACCTGGCGCACGGCGCTCCCCCGCCGCCTCCTCTACGTGACGAGCGCGCCGGGCCCCAGCGCAGCGCGTGGGCTCGTGAGCCGTCCCGCGCCGCGTCTTCTTCGGACCACTGCGAGCCCAGCTGCCAGATCATCCGCCGCGCGTCCCCCGGCGCGCGAGTGCTCCTCGAGCGCCAGCACCAGCGCCAGGACCAGGCCGTTCAAGACGTTGCAGCGGCCGGGCGTCAAAACTGCGCCGCCCTCGCTGGCGGCATCCCCTCGAGCGGCGTGGGCTGCCGTGCCTTCACCCGCGAGCTGCGTCGCGTGGTCTGGCCCACGAAGTTCAAGCCTGAGCTGCCTCCGCGCTATGACGGCACCCCCAACCCCACGGAGTTCCTCCAGCTCTACGCGCTGAGCGTCGAGGCGGCAAACGGCGACGACAAGGTCATGGCGAACTGGTTCCCCATGGCCCTCAAGGACGGCCCGCGCTCCTGGCTCATGAACCTCCCCGAGGCTTCCATCTCGTCGTGGGCCGAGCTCTGCAGCCAGTTCATCGCCAACTTCAAGGGCACCCAGGACCGCTCCCTCACCATCAACAACCTGCGGCGTGTTCGATAGCGCCCAAACGAGACCCTCCGCAAGTACATCCAGCGCTTCAGTCAGGTGCGCAACAAGATCCCACGCGCTTCCGACACGGCCGTCATCTCCGCGTTCTCCACCGGCGTCACGGACATCAAGATGCGCGAGAAGCTCGCCATCAACGGTGAGCTCGACTCCGTGCTCGAGCTGCTCGACCTCGCCGACAAGTGCGCCAAGGCTGAAGAAGGCCGCCTCTTCGTCCACAACGACCCCGACGCGGCGCTCGACGGCACCAAGGCCAAGAGCAAGGACGTCAAGAGCAAGGGCCCTGCCGTGCTTGCGGCGGAGCCTGAGCAGAAGCGCGGCCGCAACCTCGACGAGCCCAGGAAGGACAACCGGCCACTCTGCGCCTTTCATAACGTCCGCTCCCACAGCACCGAAGACTGTCATGAGCTCAAGCTGCTCCGCGACGAGCGCCAGAGCTGCCGAGACGACCGCAACGGCCGTGGCGCCGGCCGCGGAGGTGGCCGCAGCGGCAACCGCTGGGACACCCGCAACAATAGCAGCAACTTCCGCCAGGGCTGGCGCGACCAGCCTCGTGAGGCCGCCTGGCGCGACCAGCCTCGTGAGGCCGCCTGGCGCGACCTGCCTCGTGAGGCCGCCTGGCGCGACCAGCCTCGTGAGGCCGCCTGGCGCGACCAGCTCCTCGTGAGGTAAACCCGCAGGCCAATGCCGCTCTCCCGCCGCTGCCGCCGCCACCCCGGAGGAACGACATCAACCAGCCTGATGAGGGCGCTGGGGGCCACCAGGAGCCTCGCGCGGTTGCCTGCATCCTCGGCGGGGCTCAGGCTCCCGTGTCCTCGTCTATGGAGCAGAGGCGGTCCTTCCTTCAGAGCTTAAGCATGGCTCCCCGCGAGTCCTTGCCTTCGACGAGGCGCGTCAGGATGGCTCGCGGGAGACTGATCTGCTGCTCCTCGAGGAGGGCCGCCGCCAGGCTGCTCTTCGCGCCGCGAGGTACCCGCAGGCCCTGCGTCGCTACCTCAGCCGCAACATCCGCCCTCGCACTCTCGAGGTCAGCGACCTCGTCCTACGCAGGATCCTCTCTAGAGAGGGACTCCACAAACTCTCACCCATGTGGGAAGGCCATTTCAGGGTTGCTCATGTCTCCAGGCCCGGCTCAGCCCGGCTGGAGACGGAGGACGGAGTTCCTATGCCTAATGCCTGGAACGTCCAACCCCTCCGCAAGTTCTGCTCATGGCCCCCACGAGTACGAACGAAACGGGGCTGTACACGCCCCGGAACCTCTCATTGCGTTCGCCTGATGGGCCCGCGAGAGCTCCCGCCCACGTCTTAGTGGAAGCCCCATGCTCCGCGCTGGCGGAACGATCGAATCGCGATCATGCCCACGCCCAAGTGGAAGCCCCATGCTCCGCGCTGGGGACGGAGGAAGGAGTTTCATCGTATGACGCGCGGAACATCCGACCCCTTCGCAAGTTCTGCTCGTGGCCCCCACGAGTACGAACGAAACAGGGCTGTACACGCCCCGAAGACTCTCATTGCGTAAGCCTGATGGGCCCGCGAGAGCTCCAGCCCACGCCCAAGTGGAAGCCTCATGCTCCGCGCTGGCGGAACGATCGAGCCGCGATCATGCCCACACCCAAGTGGAAGCCCCATGCTCCGCGCTGGCGGAACAATCAACTGAGGGCGCCCCACGGGCTGCACCAACCTCAAGCTGACCCGTGCCGGACACGACAGCCGCATCTCCTTCTGGTTGTGTAGTCAACCTTGTTATTTCGTCAGTTCATGGATGGCGAGCCGTGCGTGCTCATGGCGTCCCTCCAGAGCTTCACGCGAATGGGGGATGGACACGGTGCCTGTGCTCGGGTCAGTCCCAGCAGCGCTGAAAAACCCAAGTGATCGAGCTCTGGCTCGCGGGCCTGCTCCCGTGCACGTCACCTCACCAAGGTCCTTGGTGTCTCATCTTCTCGCATGATAGGCACGGTGCCTGTGCTCGGGTCCGTCCCTGCAGCGCCGCTAAACCCAAGTGATCGAGCTCTGGCTCGCGGGCCTGCTCCCGTGCACGCCACCTCACCAAGGTCCTTGGTGCCTTATCTTCTCGCGTGACGCCCATGAGTGTGTCAGCGAGCGCGCGCGGCTCCCCCGTCACGAGACCTTGCGCCTTGCAATTGTCTCAGGAGCAGGTCACACGGAAGGCCTCGCGAGCGTGCCTCGCGAGGTAACCCGGCACCAGGATGCCCCCCGAAGCCTCAGGAGGCCTCAGGAGCACGGCTTCCGGAGCCAAGCCCGACAGAGCCACGCCAGCCGGAGGCCTCACAAGCGGAGACCTCGCGAGGCACACCCTACAAGTGGCGGCTCACCCGACGCCGCCCTCCGAAAAAGCTAAGTATCATAAACACCTCACGAGATGTTTTCACCGCCCCTCAAGCTCTCCTCTCACCGCTGCCGCGCCGAGCGCTGAGTTTCCTTCTTCTGTGTGAGCCGCTTGCACGTCAAAGGGGGGCTTCTTGAGCATCGCGCCTCAGGAGCTCTTACCCCCTCGCAGTGCCCTACACCTCCTGGCCTTGTCCAGGCATCGCGACCGGACATACCAGCGACGGCTGTAGCCCGCCCGGGGGCTGGGTCCTGATGACATAGAGCGACAAGGCAAGCAAAGAAAGGGAGATAAGCCTCACGAGGAGGTCTCGTGAGCCGCTCTCATCGTTGTTCAAGCTCTCTCTTTCTTTTTGCGATCTCACCGAGCGCCCACGTCTTCTCTTTTGCGCGAGCCGCTTGCATGCCAAAGGGGGGCTTCCTGGGCATCGCGCCCCAGGAGCCCTTACTAGCTCCCGGGCCCCTCACCTCCTGGCCTTGTCCAGGCAACGCGACCGGACATACCAGCGATGGCTGTAGGCCCGCTCGGGGGCTGGGTCCTGACGGCGTAGAGCACCAAGGCAAACAAGAAGGAAAAGCGAGGCCTCGCGAGAGGACTTCAAGAGGAAATAAGCATGCATTACAGCAAGTCATAAGATACTTAATGCAAAGGACATCATTTTTCCTCACGCCATCAGGGGCTACGTTGACTTGTTACAGGAATAAAAGGAAGAAGGGTGCCCTCGGCGCCGCCTCGCCTTCAGTGCGCACAAGGAATCAAGGCGGAACGCACGGGCGAGGCAATGATGGCCCCGCGCCGAGCGCGAACGGGCTTTATGTCAGCCTGGGCAGTTGCCAAGGCGTCGCGGGGAAGTGGAGGCGCCTTCCGTCACATCGTACGCCACGCGTCGCGCTTGGCCCGCAAGCGGTTAGGGCCTGTGCCATTTCGCCCCCTTAGGCGGGAACGTGCGCGCCACGGGCCCGGGGGCTACTGTCGGGGTGGTGGAACCCGGGGTACCACGACCCGTCTGCCCGCGGCCCAGGGCGCGGCGCCTGGCGGAGGCCCAGGTAGGCGGCCCACCAACGGGCGCCCCAGAGCAAAGTCACCTCACGAGGCTCCAGCCTCCCCGCGGCCCCCTCACGAGGCTCCGGCCTCCCGAGGACCCCTCCTCAGGGAGCGGGCAAGCAGGACTCAGCAGCGGCTCCACCCAAGGCCGCCTCACGAGGCCCCCTCACGAGGCCTTCTCACGAGGCGGTCCCCCGAGGCCGCCTCCCGAGGCATCCTCCCGATGGCTTACAAGGCAAGGAAGATCCGGCTCGGTCGCGCGGTCTCTGCCCACCACGTGGGTGACGCGCGCGGCGACGAGCAGCAGCAGAGGCCGCGCCAGCAGGCGCGGATGCAGATGGTTTCCTCTTTTGTGTTAGGGAAGCAGGGCCAGCTATGTACTCTCTAAAGCAACCCCAAAGGTTGCCCGATCGGCAAAGGAAGACCAAGACAACGGGCGCGCAGGGCAGAGGTCATCACCGAGCCCACCGACGCGTCATGGATCATGCTTTGGCAGGCGAAGACCACCTTTAGTCAGGATAGCCTGAGCGCCTGTCCCCTTTCAACCCGCCAAGTGTGGCAACCCTTCCCGCTTGAGTTTCGAGGGGGAAGAGGACCAAGGCTGGCATAAAAGGGGCAGTGCAGCCACCATAGCAAGGGAGACGAGACAAGACGAGACGAGACAGAAGGAGAGAGAGGAGCACAAGAGATCCCATCGTCTTCAACCTTGTACGCGAGAACTCTCTCACCCACAATAATCCCAACTACAAGCAGGAGTAGGGTCTTACACCGCGAGGTGGCCCGAACCTGGGTAAACCGCTGTGTCCTCGCCCGTCCTACGCTAGCGCGCTCTCGCCGTAGTCTCGCCGTAGCATTGCCGTGGTAGGGGAAGAAGTAGTAGAATGAGCTCACCCCAGTGTTCGAACCTTTGGGTCCCCGGAGCCCCACTTCCGACAGAGGACATTGATGTTACTATTAAGCTTGCAAACAGAGATACCATTACACCGCTTGGGATCGTTAGAGATGTTGAAGTCTTGTGTGGAAAAATAAAATACCCTAATGATTTTCTAGTCCTCGGTTATCCACAAGATGATTTTTGTCCGATTATATTTGGTAGACCTTTCTTGAACACTGTTAATGCCAAGATTGATTGCGCTAAAGAAATTGTTAGTGTTAATTTTGGTGGTATGTCTCATGAGTTTAATTTCTCCAAGTTTCGTAGACAACCTCATGATAAAGAATTGCCTAGTAAAGATGAAATTATTGGTCTTACTTCTATTGCCGTACCTCCTACTGATCCGTTAGAACAATATTTGCTAGACCATGAAAATGATATGCATATGAATGAAAGAAATGAAATAAATAAGATGTTCTTTGATCAACCACCTATCCTTGAACACAATTTGCCTGTTGAAACTCTAGGAGGCCCTCCTCCACCTAAAGGTGATCCTGTATTTGAATTGAAGCAATTGTCTGATACATTAAAATATGCTTATCTTGATGAAAAGAAGATATATCCTGATGCAGAGCATCCTTCGATAATCCCCATGGATACCTTACCAACTCACCAAGCACCAAGTGGACCTATGACAAGAGCTTGCGCACGTGCGATCGAGAACGGGGTGAACTCACTCCTTTTCGACTTTCATATGGATATGGATGGAACTTGGATGCTACCTCACAAAGGAACTCTATGTATCATTAGGAGTGAAGGAATCGACCGTCAAGAGGCTAAGGACCATCGCCAAGTCCAAGAGGAACCACGCCAAGGCCACGAGGATGATGGAGGAGCAAATCCCGAAGAGGACAGCACCTCCCAGGCGACCCTGTGTGCACGGGCCCCTAGGACCCCGTGCCCATGGGAAACTGCAAATCTACTGGACACCCCGTGTCCACGGGCCCCCAGGACCCTATGCGCACGGGCTTCGCCGCTGTAGCACCCCATGCGTACGGGCGTGTACCGTGCACACGGGACCCCCGTGCGCACGGGGCCTACTTAGCCCGTGCGCACGGCCCCTCCCAGCGAGCTGGCTGTCTGTTGGCTGTTTTGCCCCCACTTCGTCCCTTACCTCCCACCTACTATATATTCCGAGGATAGACCATTTGTTAGGGTTAGCAAAGTGTATTGAGATATTCATAGAGGGCTTTGCTCATCTACCACTCCTCTTGGAGATCAAGACCTCCTAGAGAGAAGATCCCCTAGTGGATATCAAGACCCCATCAAGGGAAGAATCCCCATCATAGGATCATCAAGACCTCACCTCCTTTGGAGTGGGAAGAAGCTTACCTTTGTGCTACTTTCCTTCGATTGTCTATTTATGCTTGTGGATCTCTGTATGCTACTCTAGTGGATGTGTGATTTGGGTTTGTTTGAGTGATTTGCCTCTTGTGATTTGTGAGTTCATCCCTTTTCCCCCCTCCAAGTGTGAAAAAGTCCTCACTTAGGGTTCTACCCTACAACATCTTGGTATCATGATCCACGTTGATTCACACCTTGGAGTCCCTACCCCCCACTTTCTAGCCTGATTTTGCTTTGTTTTGTCCCAATTTCGAAAATCCCCACAAAAATAGACATACCAAATTTTTTGCTTTTGTTAGATCTTGTGAGATTTTGTTGTTTTGGTCCACAAATTTCGTGTTTGGCAACTGGATCTACACTTTCCCACCCTTCGCCATACATCCCACCACGACCTTTCCACGAATTTTGCGATTTTTGCCACGGATCTCGCGCTGTTCATCCGCAGCCGCCGACCCCGTGCACACGGAGCCCCGTGCACACGGTCCCCACTTAGCCCGTGCGCACGGCCTCACCAGAGAGCAGTTCCAGTTCATGTTTAGTCCAGTTTTGACATACACTTGCACCACTTTCGTTTTCCGCACTAACACACGTGTTTCCTTGAGATTTTGAGTTGCGGATGCCGTGTCCTAAGGTGTTTCGGCTACTTAGGGACGGTTCTACATCATCATCACCGCCATTCATCATCGCCCCGACCTCGACTTCGACATCAACCACTTCATTTTCATACCAACCGTAAGCAAGAACGGTAAACTCGACGACATCTTGTACTTACCCTTGCCATTGTATTGATAGCCTTGAGCCATTTTGCGTCCCTTACCCATCGAGACTAGCAAGTTGAGAATTGTCGGGCCACGCTCATTGTGCACCTTAGTGATACGCTTACTCCGCATAGCTACATTTAGCATGCATTTATCTTGCTATCATCTTTGTGCCATAGTCTCTCCCGTGCATATCTTACATACTTGTCTCATATCATACTTGGCTCGAGCATCAAGCATTGGGGCAAAGCATCCAAAAAAAAGAGAAAAAGTTTTTAAGCAAAAGAGAAGAAACAAAGAGCTTGTAAGCAATAGCATTGAGCCTTTTTGCATAGTACATCATATTGGACCATACATACATATCATACTTGGGATTGAAGACAAGCACGTTACTCTCTTAGGTTGGTGCACAAGCGTATCTAGCCCATTTGAGCAATCGAGCTAGTGTCTCTCTAGTATCCGTGCAACAAGAGCATTTTCCGTGGTTCCACATTTTGAGCTCATTCCTTGGTTGTGCGGATCCCACTCATCTTCGTGTGTGTGTTTCCAAGTGTTCTCGTAGGGTGTTGATCTATTTATCTTACTTGCAATTTGTGAATCTTCTCAACATTTTCGATATCTTGACTAACACTTGCTTGAATTTTGTGCCACTCATCCTAACCAAGCTACTCCATAAGCCTTACTTGTAGGTGTGAGAAACAAACCCGGTACCAATTCTACTATTGTTGCATTACATTGAGTGATACTTGATACATCCTCAATCATCGGAAAAGGTAAATTTGGTATTGTTCTCTCATTTCCTACTCACCACCACTTGACTATGATGGATAGGCCAAGTACATCGGAGAACCCGCTCTTTGAAGAGCAAGATGAGATGCGCGACTATGTCACCAAGGGTCATCTCTTCGCCGTCCAACGAGCGCTACACCAAGAAAGTGAAGCTTTGGGAGATCGCATCGAGCAACTCCCCACCGACTTGCGCCACTCCAAAACACGAACAAGGGACTACTTCGATGCCAAGATTTCATCTCAAATGGAGGAATTGCGAGACATCATGGCCAACCGCGCCACTTCCACCACTTCCTCTTCAAGACGGCGACACTCAAGTCGACACTCTTTGGATTCTTCTTCACGCTCAAGTCCATCTCGAGCAAGTTCTCATCGGCACAACAATCATGACGATCATCAAGCTCCACAAAATCCATTCCATGACAATGGCCTACAAAACCGACTTCAAGCACGAGAACGTCAAGTGCGCCAAGGCCAAGCACCACCACGTCCAAGACCAAATGACCAAGACGGCGACTCCCTCCGGCAAGAACTCCTACACCGAGAAGAACAAGCACTTGAAGCGCAACGTGCTCTCCGAGAAGCAACTCATGCCGTGAACGAGCGCAACCGTTGTGTGTGTGAACAAGAAGAAGCGCTACGACATGAACAATGAGACGAAGAAGCTCACCTTGAGGAGCGCCAAGAAAGAAGAAATCGAGCTCAGATTCCACCTCCAAGACCACCGTGCCAAGCAAATCGAGCGGAGCATGAGGATGACGATCCACCACCACGGCAAGATCGACCTCACCAACGATGACATGATGAGGAACAACGTTTCGGCAAGCTCAAGTTCGACATGCCCAAGTTCCACGGCGGCAATGATCCCGAAGAATATCTCTCATGGGCATTGAAGGTCGACAAGATATTTCGCCTTCACAACTACGACGAAGAAAAGAAGATCGCCATGGCATCTCTAGAGTTCCAAGACTATGTTCTCATTTGGTGGGAGCAAGTGATCACAAGGCATCAAGAGAAGGGCGAGCCACCCATCGCGACTTGGAATCAAATGAAAGATGTCATGAGAGCTCGTTTTGTGCCTACACATTACAACCGCGACCTCTTCAAGAAACTACAACTCCTCAAGCAAAGAACCAAGTCGGTTGAAGAATACTATCAAGAAATGGAAGTTTCCATGATACGAGCCAATGTCACGGAAGATGATGAACAAACTATGGCGCGTTTCTTGAATGGCCTCAACCATCCCATCAAGAAAATAGCGGACTTCCAACCGTACTCCAACCTCCTCGAGCTAGTGCACCAAGCAACCAAGGCGGAGCGACAAGTGCAAGAGGACTACAAGTACTCCAAGTACTCTTCCAAGACCTATGGTTCATACAATCAAGCTTCAACGACTACAACAACTCCTTCCACGACTTGAGCTACCTCAAGTACCAAGCAAAAGCCTTCGACATCTTCGAGTCGTCTTCCTACTACTACAAGCAACTCCAAGCAAAAGCCTTCATCATCGACACCTCCTACGGATGCCAACAAGACAAGTGACATCAAGTGCTTCACTTGCAAGGGCCGAGGCCATAAGTCTTTTGAGTGTCCAACTCGGCGCACAATGATCCTCAACGACGACGGCACCTACGACTCCATGAGCGAAGATGAAATGGAGGCCCTCGCGCATGTGGCTATGCACCGACAAGTGAATGATGATGAAGACACACAAATCTATTGCGACAATGATGCGAGCCCCGCTCTTGTTGTCTCCAAGGTCTTGACACTTCAACAACATCAAGACGAGGACCAACGTTGCCACATCTTCCATACCAAAGCGGGCATCCAAGGACGTTTCGTCAAGGTCATCATGGACGGCGGAAGTTGCCACAATTTGGCAAGTGAAGAATTATGCTCCAAGCTACAATTGGTCAAGAAGAAGCACCCTTGCCCTTACAAGGTTCAGTGGCTTAGCGACTCCGGCACAATTCAAGTGGAGCACACCGTCCAAGTATCCTTCAAGATCGGCGCCTATGAAGATACCTTGGAGTGTGATGTGGTTCCCATGTCCGTATGCCACATCCTACTTGGGCGACCTTGGCAATTCGATCGCGGCGTCATCCACAACGGACGGACCAACCACTATAGTTTCAAGATGAAGGGCAAGGAATTCGTTCTTCGACCAATGTCTCCAAGTCAAGTCGTCGCCGACAATCAAGCATCGGGCCATCGTGGAGAGACTAGTGAGAGAGAGAACCACCACAAAGAGAGTGAGTGCCACAAGCCAAAATTGAGTGACTCCACGATGAGCGACAAGAAAAACTTAGTTCTACTAGCCACCAAAAGAGATTTGAGGGATGTGAGTGAGAGCCCATCTAGTGTTGTTCACTTTATGCTTTTATGCAAAGGTGAAGCTGAGCGGACTAATACTTCACAACATCTTCCTCTAGTGTTGTCTCATCTCTTGCAGGAATACAAGGATGTGTTTCCCGATGAGCTACCTCCCAGACTCCCTCCTCTACGCGGAATTGAACACCGCATCGACCTCATCCCCGGCGCACCTCTACCGAACAAGGCACCATACCGCGTCAATCCCGACGAGACCAAAGAAATCCAACGGCAAGTCCAACATCTCATGGAGAATGGGTATGTACACAAGAGCTTGAGTCCATGTGCCGTTCCAGTAATTCTTGTGCCTAAGAAAGATGGTACCTATCGCATGTGTTCCGATTGCCGTCCCATAAATGCTATCACCGTTAGATATCGTCATCCCATTCCATGCCTTGATGACATGCTTGATGAACTTAGTGGAGCCACCATTTTCTCAAAAATTGATCTTAAAAGTGGTTTGTATGAATGGTTAGTCATGCCTATGGGTTTATTGCAAGCTCCTATCACTTTTATGCGTGTGATGCATTATGTTCTTCGCAAATACATTGGCATTTGTGTTGTGGTCTATTTTGATGACATTCTTGTGTTTAGTGACACTCTTGAGGATCATGTCAAGCACCTTCGAGACGTATTGCAAGTTCTTAGAGACGAGAGACTTTATGCTAACATGTAAAAATGCACTTTTGGTATTGATAAGCTTGTCTTCTTGGGTTTTGTTGTCTCTTCTAAGGGTGTTGAAGTTGATGAGTCTAAAATTGATGCTATTAAAACTTGGCCACAACCAACCAACTTGCAACAAGTGCGTAGCTTCCTTGGTCTAGCCGGATTTTACCGTCGCATCGTTAAGGACTTTAGCACTATTGCTTCACCATTACATGCGTTGAGTAAGAAGAACGCTCCTTTTGTTTGGGGACCTTCCGAAGATACCGCATTTCATGAGCTTAAGAATTTGCTTACACATGCTCCAATTCTTGCCTTGCCAAACTTTGAGAAAACATTTGAAGTGCATTGTGACGCTAGTGGTAATGGCATAGGTGGAGTTTTAATGCAAGAAAAGCGACCCATTGCATATTTTAGTGAAAAGCTTTCCGGTGCTCAACTTAATTATCCCATCTATGACAAAGAGTTGTATGCTTTGGTGAGAGTCTTGCATGTTTGGGAGCATTATCTCTGACCTCGTGAATTTGTCATCCATACCGATCATGAAATGCTCAAGTACCTCAAGGGTCAAACGAAATTGAATAAAAGGCATGCTAAATGGAGTGAATTTATTGATTCCTTCCCTTACATCATCAAATATATCAAGGGAAAGGACAATGTTGTAGCGGATGCTCCTTCACGCAAGTGCATGATAGTTACTCAACTTGAATTGAATGTTATTGGCTTAGAGCACTTTAAAGATTTATATGCGCATGATGATTCTTTTGCAACTCCTTATGCCAAATGTCTTGCTAACACTTATTGGGAGCGCTATTATCTCAAGGATGGATACCTTATGCGTGCTAACAAACTTTGTGTTCCCAAGTCTTCTCTTCGTTTGTTGCTTTTGCAAGAGGCTCACGGCGGTGGACTTATGGGACATTTCGGTCGCGACAAGACTTTTGCGACGCTCTCCAACAAGTACTTTTCGCCCAAGATGTTTCGCGATGTCGCACGCTACACCAATCGATGCTCCACATGTCGCAAAGCTATGTCACAAGCTCAATCTCATGGTTTACATATGCCACTTCCTATACCATATCAGCCATGGGAAGACATTACTATGGATTTTGTGCTTGGCTTGCCGAGAACAAAAAAATGGAAAAGACTCGGTATTTGTAGTTGTTGACCGTTTCTCTAAAATGGCACATTTTATTCCATGTCACAAGAACGACGATGCTTCACATGTTGCAAATTTATTTTGTAGGGAAATCTTGTGACTTCATGGAATGCCCAAGACGATTGTATCGGACCGCGACGTCAAGTTCCTTAGCTACTTTTGGAAGACACTATGCGGCAAGCTCGGGATCAAGCTCCTATTCACGTCGGCCTATCACCCACAAACCGACGGTCAAATGGAAGTCACCAACCGCACGCTCTCTACACTACTTCGCGTGTTGATCAAGAAGAACCTCACGGAATGGGAAGAATGCCTACCGATCGCCGAGTATGCCTACAATCGAGCAAGACACTCTACCACAGGCAAGTCTCCCTTCGAAGTGGTCTATGGCTTCAACCCTTTGTTTCCATTGGACATCCTATCGCTACCACTACAAGAACGAGCGAACTTGGACGCAAGCGCAAGAGCAACATATATAAAGAAGGTGCATGAAGACACAAGGCTCACGATAGAACGCCAAGTTCAATGAATCGCCAACAAGCTCAACGCAAACAAGCACCCCATGGTGTTCAACCCCGGTGATCTCGTGTGGCTACACCTTCGCAAGGATGCTTCCCCAACGAACGAAAGTCAAAGATTCTACCTCGCGCCGATGGGCCATTCAAGGTGCTAGCACGCATTAACGACAATGCATACAAGATCGACCTCCCGCGAGACAAGTACAACGTGAGTGATACCTTCAACGTCAAGGATCTATCCCCCTACCTTGGTGATGAAGATATTGATCTGAGGGCGGATCTTTCCATTGGGGGGGGGGGAGATGATGCGGAGCATCCTTCGATCATCCCCATGGATACCTTACCAACTCACCAAGCACCAAGTGGACCTATGACAAGAGCTCGCGCATGTGCCATCGAGAACGAGGTGAACTCACTCCTTTTCGACTTTCATATGGATATGGATGGAACTTGGATGATACCTCACAAAGGAACTCTATGTATCATTAGGAG
This sequence comes from Elymus sibiricus, assembly GCA_039707655.1. Taxonomy (NCBI): domain Eukaryota; kingdom Viridiplantae; phylum Streptophyta; class Magnoliopsida; order Poales; family Poaceae; genus Elymus; species Elymus sibiricus. The sequence goes on from CM077664.1 coordinate 165,765,805, forward strand.
TGAAGGAATCGACCGTCAAGAGGCTAAGGACCGTCGCCAAGGCCAAGAGGAACCATGCCAAGGCCACGAGGACGACGGAGGAGCAAATCCCAAAGAGGACAGCACCTCCTAGGCGACCCCATGCGCACGGGCCCCCAGGACCCCGTGCCCACGGGAAACTGCAAATCTACTGGACACCCCGTGTCCACGGGCCCCTAGGACCCCGTGCGCACGGGCGTGTACCGTGCACACGGGACCCCCGTGCGCACGGGGCCTACTTAGCCCGTGCGCATGGCCCCTCCCAGCGAGCTGGCTGTGTGTTGGCTGTTTTGCCCCCACTTCGTCCCTTACCTCCCACCTACTATATATTCCGAGGATAGACCATTTGTTAGGGTTAGCAAAGCGTATTGAGATATTCATAGAGGGCTTTGCTCATCTACCACTCCTCTTGGAGATCAAGACCTCCTAGAGAGAAGATCCCCTAGTGGATATCAAGACCCCATCTAGGGAAGGATCCCCATCATAGGATCATCAAGACCTCACCTCCTTTGGAGTGGGAAGAACCTTACCTTTGTGCTACTTTCCTTTGATTGTCTATGTATGCTTGTGGATCTATGTATGCTACTCTAGTGGATGTGTGATTTGGGTTTGTTTGAGTGATTTGCCTCTTGTGATTTGTGAGTTCATCCCTTTTCCCCCTCCAAGTGTGAAAAAGTCCTCACTTAGGGTTCTACCCTACAACATATCCTATAATTATTAGTGCTAACCTTTCAGAGCATGAAGAAAAGAGATTACTTAAAACTCTGAGGAAGCACCGAGCTGCTATTGGATATACTCTTATGATCTTAAGGGCATTAGTCCCACTCTATGTCAGCACAAAATTAATATGGAGCCTGATGCTAAACCAGTTGTCGACCACTAACGACGATTAAATCCTAAGATGAAAGAGGTGGTAAGAACTGAAATATTAAAGCTTCTAGAAGCAGGTATAATCTATCCCATAGCTGATAGTAGATGGGTAAGTCCCGTTCATTGTGTCCCTAAGAAAGGAGGTATCACCGTTGTTCCTAATGATAAAAATGAACTCATTCCACAAAGAATTGTAACTGGTTATAGGATGGTAATTGATTTTAGAAAATTAAACAAAGCTACAAGAAAAGAACATTACCCCTTACCTTTTATTGATCAAATGTTAGAAAGATTGTCTAAGCATACACATTTTTTTTCCTAGATGGTTATTCTGGTTTCTTTCAAATACCTGTATCACAACCCGATCAAGAGAAAACCACCTTTACTTGTCCTTTTGGAACTTATGCTTATAGACGTATGCCTTTTGGTTTATGCAATGCACCTGCTACCTTTCAAAGATGTATGACTGCTATATTCTCTGAGTTTTGTGAAAAGATTGTTGAGGTATTCATGGATGATTTCTCCGTTTACGGAACTTCTTTTGATGATTGCTTAAGCAACCTTGATCGAGTTTTGCAAAGATGTGAAGAAACTAATCTTGTCTTGAATTGGGAGAGGTGCCACTTTATGGTGAATGAAGGTATTGTCTTGGGGCATAAAATTTCTGAAAGAGGTATTGAAGTTGACAAAGCTAAGGTTGATGCTATTGAGAAAATGCCATGTCCTAAAGATATTAAAGGTATAAGAAGTTTCCTAGGTCATGCTGGTTTCTATAGGAGATTTATTAAAGACTTCTCTAAAATTTCTAGGCCTCTTACCAATCTTTTGCAAAAAGATGTTCCATTTGTTTTTGATGATGATTGTCTAGAAGCCTTTGAAACACTTAAGAAAGCCTTAACCACTCTACCTATTGTTCAACCACCTGATTGGAACTTGCCTTTTGAAATTATGTGTGATGCTAGTGATTATGCTGTTGGTGCTGTTCTAGGATAGAGAGTTGATAAGAAATTAAATGTTATCCATTATGCTAGTAAAACTCTAGACAGTGCCCAAAGAAATTATGCTACTACTGAGAAAGAATTTCTAGCAGTTGTGTTTGCATGTGATAAATTCAGATCTTATATAGTTGATTCTAAAGTAACTGTTCACACCGATCATGCTCCTATTAAATATCTTATGGAAAAGAAAGATGCTAAACCTAGACTCATTAGGTGGGTTCTATTGCTACAAGAATTTGACTTGCATATTACTGATAGAAAGGGAGCTGAGAATCACGTAGCAGATAATTTGTCTAGAATGGAAAATGTTCTTGATAACCCACTACCTATTAATTATGATTTTCCCGATGAACAATTAGCTGTCATAAATGCTTCTCGTAATACTCCTTGGTATGCGGACTATGCTAATTATATTGTTGCTAAATTTATACCACCTAGTTTCACATACCAACAAAAGAAAAAGTTCTTCTATGATTTGAGACATTACTTTCGGGATGACCCACCTCTTTACAAAGAAGGAGTAGATGGCATTATTAGACATTGTATACTTGAGCATGAACAAGAACAAATCCAATGGAAGTGTCATTCCGAGGCTTACGGAGGACACCATGCGGGAGACAGAACTGCACATAAGGTATTACAATATGGTTTCTATTGGCCTACTCTTTTCAAGGATGCTCGTAAGTTTGTCTTATCTTGTGATGAATGTCAAAGAATTGGTAATGTTGGTAGACGTCAGGAAATGCCAATGAATTATTCACTTGCTATTGAACCATTTGATTTTTGGGGATTTGATTATATGGGACCTTTTCCTATATCCAATGGGTATACTCATATTTTAGTTGCCGCTGATTACGTTACTAAGTGGGTAGAAGCTATTCCAACTAGTAGCGCTGATCATAACACTTCTATTAAAATGCTTAAAGAAGTTATTTTCCCGAGGTTTGGAGTCCCTAGATATTTAATGACTGATGGTGGTTCACATTTTATTCATGGTGCATTCCGTAAATTGCTTGCTAAATATGATGTCAACCATAGAATTGCATCTCCCTATCACCCTCAATCTAGTGGTCAAGTAGAACTATGCAATAGAGAAATAAAATTAATTTTGCAAAAAACCGTCAATAGATCTAGAAAGAATTGGTCTAAGAAACTTGACGATGCATTATGGGCTTATAGAACTGCTTATAAAAATCCTATGTGTATCTCTCCTTATAAAATGGTTTATGGAAAAGCATGTCATTTACCTCTTGAGTTAGAACATAAAGCATATTGGGCAATTAAAGAACTCAATTATGATTTTAAACTTGCCGGCGAAAAGAGGTTATTTGATATTAGCTCACTAGATGAATGGAGAACCCAAGCTTATGAAAATGCCAAATTGTTTAAATAAAAAGTTAAAAGATAGCACGATAGAAGAATTCAAAAATGGGAATTCAAAGTGGCTGAGCAATTTCTATTGTACAATTCTCGTTTGAGATTCTTTGCAGGAAAACTCCTCTCTAAATGGGAAAGACCGTATATCATCGAAGAAGTTTACCGCTCCGGAGCCATCAAAATAAACGACTTCGAAGGCACTAATCTGAGAGTGGTGAACGGGCAAAGAATTAAGCACTATATTTCATGTACCCCCATTAATGTTGAAACTAATATCATTGAAACAATTACACCGGAAGAATACATAAGAGAGACCTTCCGGAACGCTCCAGAAAAATACTTTCTGTCAGTTTTGGAATATTAGAAAAAAGTACTTTCTGTCAGTTTTGGAATATTAGAAAAAAATACAAAAATAAGAAACAACCGAGGGGACCCACCTGGTGCCCACGAGGCACCAGGGCGCGCCACATCCCCCAGGCGCGCCCTGGTGGCTCGTGGGCCCCTCGTGAGCTTTCTCGACTCCGTTTTCTTCTGGAATACTTGTTTTGCATGATAAAAATTCTTTATAAATACTCCCAGACGTTTTGACCACCGTATCGTAGAAATCTCCTCTATTCTTGTTTTGTGTTGTTTTCTGTCAGATTTCGAGGCTAGGCATCATGTCTTCCTCTTCCTCCAACAATGTGGGAGACGACGCTTGGTTGCTGCAGATGGAGCTTAGGAGGGAGGACGAAGGAGAGGTCTCCATGGAAGAGGGTGATGGAGATTCGCTTGACGTCCACCCTCCAGCTTCCGAGAGGGGCACCCTTGCCGGTATCTCCACAATCCCGAATCCTCATCAAGCCATGAGAAGCATTACAAGCCATGGGATTCTAGAGGTTTAAGAAGGGCTTCCCCCTAGAAGGCCCTTACACAGGTTACATCGGAATAATTTTCATAATTTGGTTCACAATTATGGGGTCGAAAATACTCCTCGTAGGCACATACCCTCCAATTGGGACATCTCTCGTCCAAGTGAAAGTGATGCAGGAAAGAATGCTTGGGGCCCAGAGAATAAGCGTATTATGGCCGAAGTCCAAAGGAATACAGAGATGATACAGCATGTGCTCCGGGAAATCCAGAGCCTAAAGGAGATCCTAATTAATGTCATGAAGGACAAGCCCACCACTTCATGACCACCACCATCACCGAAGAAGGAAACTTGAGTACATGGGTATGGGCACTCCCCTTGGCTTGTGCCAAGCTTGGGGGAGGTGCCCGGTATCGTATCACCATCACTTTTGCTATCTTTACCTATTTTTAGTTCGATCCTTAGTGATTTCGTGATTTAGTTGAATAAAAGTTTAGTATGATCTATTTTAGAGTGCTAGTTTCGTGATCTATCTATCTATGTAATTGAGTTGAGAGTTATATAATAAAGAGTAGTTTGAGTTTTTGCTTCTTTACTTTTATGTTTCAATCCTAGCAATGAAAATAATGAAAAAGATCATATGCTAATCTTATGGAAAGTAATGACATTACATAAAGAAAAGTATAAGTGGTAAAATTTATTGGAAGTTAACAAACATAGCATTGGTCAATGATGCAATTCATGAAAAAATTAATAGGGAAGAGAAGATTCACATGCAAATACACTATCTTGGACATCTTTTATGATTGTGAGCCCCCATTAAGTATTTTATGTCAAATTGTTGACGTTGGACAAGGAAGACAACGTAATGAGTTATGTTTGCTTATATTCACATAGAAGTTATATTGTAATAGATCCTTCAACATGTGGTGCTTGCTCAATATCTTTGCGAGCCAAAAATCTGCACCAAGTAGAGATACTACTTGTGCATCCAAAACCCTTAAACCCAGTTTCATGTCATGAGAGTCCACTATATCTACCTATGTATTGAATAAGATCCTTCAAGTAAGTTGTCATCGGTGCAAAAAAGCAATAAAAATTGCCTCTAAATATGTCTGAACTTTTATTGTAAGGGAAAATAAGCTTTGTACGAACGTGTGATGGTAAAGAAATAAAAGCGACAGACTGCATAATAAAGGTTGCTATCACAAGGGGCAATATAAAGTGACATTCCTTTGCATTAAGAGCTTGTGCATCCAACAACAAAAAGCGCATGACAACCTCTGCTTCCCTCTATGAAGGGCCTATCCTTTACTTTTATGTATTTACTTTTTATGCAAGAGTCAATAGTGTTCTCCCCTATTCCTTTTTATTTTTCTCTTTTGCAAGCATCATGTCGTGGGGAAAGATCTAGGCATATATATCCAGTTGGATATGAGTGATCATGAGTTATTATTGTTGACATCACCCTTGAGGTGAATAAGTTGGGAGGCGAAATTATAAGCCCCTTTCTTTCTATGTGTCTGGCTGAAACTTTTTGCTCCATATATATGTTGTGAGTGTTAGCAATCATAGAAGACTATATGATGGTTGAGTATGTGGACTTGCTAAAAAGCTCCTACATGAGACCCTTCCTAAAAATATGATGAATTGCAATTGCATTGTTGACTGAGAACATAGTTTGTTAGTTTTCAAGAAATTTTATGCCTTATACTTCATTGTTGTGATGAATTGCTACTTGCTCATGAGAAGTTTTATGATATGAATATTGTTGTTATAATAATGAGCATGATGCTACTATGTCCGTATTTTGTTTTTATCGACACCTCTCTCTCTAAACATGTGGACATGATTATCGATATCGACTTTCGCTTGAGGACAAGCGAGGTCTAAGCTTGGGGGAGTTGATACATCCATTTTGCATCATCTTTTCCTACTGTTATTTATAGTGTTTTTAATCAATATAACATTTTGTGGAGCAATTATAATGCCTTTTCTCACTTAATATGCAAGATTTACACAAGGAGGGAGATTGCCGGCAGCTGGAATTCAGGACCTAAAAAAGCTATGTCAGAGATACCTATTCTGCACATCTCCAAATGAGCTGAAATTTCACGAAAATTTATTTTGGAATAAATAAAAAAAATACTAGAAGCAAGAAGTACCAGAAGGGGCCACCCAGGTGCTCACGAGGCACCAGGGCGCGCCACCCCCCAGGCGCGCCCTGGTGGCTCGTGGGGCCCCTGGCCAGCCTCTGGCCCCCATTTTCTGGTATATAAGCCCATTTGCCCTAGAAAAAATATATAGAAGACTTTTGGGATAGTGCGCCGCCGTCTCGAGGCGGAAGTTGGGCAGGAGCACTTTTGCTCTCTAGCGGAGCAATTCTGCTGGGGATACTTCCCTCCGGGAGGGGGAAATTGTCGCCATCGACATCACCAACGATCCTCTCATCATGGGAGGACCAATCTTCATCAACATCTTCAATAGCACCATCTCATCCCAAACCCTAGTTCATCTCTTGTATTCAATCTTTGTCTCAAAACTTCAGATTGGTACCTGTGGGTTGCTAGTAGTGTTGATTACATCTTGTAGTTGATGCTAGTTGGTTTATTTGGTGGAAGATTATATGTTCAGATCTATTATGCTATTTAATACTCCTCTGATCTTGGACATGAAGATGATTTGTGAGTAGTTACTTTTGTTCTTGAGGACATGGGAGAAGTCTTGTCATAAGTAATCATGTGAATTTGGCATTCGTTCGATATTTTGATGATAAGTATGTTGTTGATTCTCTTAGTGGCGTCATCTGAACGTCGACTACATGACACTTCACCATCTTTGGACCTAAGGGAATGCATTGTGGAGTAGTAATTAGATGATGGGTTTCTAGAGTGACAGAAGCTTAAACCCTAGTTTATGCGCTATTCCGTAAGGGGCTGATTTGGATCCATATGTTTAATGCTATGGTTAGAGTTATCTTAATTCTTCTTTCGTAATTGCGGATGCTTGCGAAGGGGGGTAATCATAAGTGGGAGGTTTGTTCAAGTAAGAACAGCACCCAAGCACCGGTCCACCCACATATCAAATTATCAAAGTAGCGAACGCGAATCAAACCAACATGATGAAAGTGACTAGATGAAATTCCCATGTGTCCTCGAGAATGCTCTGCTTAATATAAGAGATCGTTCTGGCTTGTCCTTTGCTATAAAAAGGATTGGGCCACCTTGCTGCGCTCTTTGTTACTATTGCTACTTGTCACTTGTTACAAATTATCTTGCTATCGAACTACTCGTTACCGATAATTTCAGTGCCTGCAGAAAATACCTTGCTGAAAACTGTTTGTCATTTCCATCTGCTCCTCGTTGGGTTCGACACTCTTACTTATCGAAAGGACTACGATTGATCCCCTATACTTGTGGGTCATCATCCCCCTTCGGTAGATTACCGAAAAAGGCCTCCAGATGGGATCACGGAAGAACACAGGCTTGCGGCGGCAAAAAAGTTATATCATCTTGCCTTTTGTTGGTTTGGGAATATATGTGAATTTTTAGGCTTGCAATTAGGTCAAACGGAGCTCCTGGGGCCCACGAGCTCAGGGGCGTGCCTACCCCCTAGGCGTGCTCCTCGAGCTTGTGGCTCTCTCGTATCTGGTCTGGTCTCCTCCCGAAGCTTCTAGGGTCCCATCTGGTCCAGAAAAAATTAATCGAAAGATTTTTTTCCGTTTGAACTTTATTTGATATTGATTTTCTGAACAGCCAAAAACAAGAAGAAAATAGAACCTGGCACTGGGCACTGGGTTAATAGGTTAGTCCGAAAAAATGATATAAAATAGCGTGTAATTGCATATAAAGCATCCAAGATTGATAATATAATAGCATGAAACAATCAGAAATTATAGATACGTTGGAGACGTATCAGCATCCCCAAGCTTAATTCATGCTCGTCCTCGAGTAGGTAAATGATAAAAACAGAATTTTTGATGTTGAATGCTACCTAACATATAGAGAAACGATGAAGTAACAATATCAACATAATAATATCCATGAATATAAGAAGCATAATCATTAAACTTTCAAAATATACGATCCTTAAAGAATGTTATCCCCACTCATTTTATCATGGTAGCATGGCATGACTCCGCCTTCACCGCATAAATATAAATCATGAGCACCCCGGTGTTAAACCAGGCAATTGGATCGTACTTCTAACGCGCTTCAGCATTTTCAAATGCACGCAATACATGAGCGTGAGCCATGCATATAGCACTATAGGTGGAATAGAATGCAGTGGTAGAGATCAATAAGGGAAGTCAAAAAGGAAGAAAGTCTCGCATCAACTCGGCGGATCAACGGCCTATGGACATGTCTATCAATCGATATCAATGCGAGGAGTAGGGATTGCCATGCAACGGATGCACTAAGAGCTATAAGTGTATGAAAATTCAACTGAAACTAAGTGGGTGTGCATCCAACTTGCTTGCTCATGAAGACCTCGGGCATTTGAGGAAGCCCGTCATCGGAATATACAAGCCAAGTTCTATAACAAAAAATTCCCACTAGTATATGTAAGTGACAACATAGGAGACTCTCTATATGAAGAACAAGGTGCTACTCTGAAGCACAAGTGTGGAAAAGGATAGTAACATTGCCCCTTCTCTCATTATCTCTCATTTTTATTTTTTATTTTTTTTCATTTTTTTGGGCTCTTTTTGGCCTTTTTTTTCTTTTATTTTTCATCCGGAGTCTCATCCCGACTTGTGGGGGAATCATAGTCTCCATCATCCTGTCCTCACTGGGACAATGCTCTACTAATGATGATCATCACACTTTTATTTACTTACAACTTGATAAAACTAGAACAATATGACTCTATATGAATGCCTTTGGCAGTGTATCAGGATGTGCAATGATCTAGCGTAACATGTATAATAATGATGAACGGTGGTTGTGCCACCAATATCATGTCAGCTCTATATGATCATGCAAAGCAATATGATGATGAACACACAAGTTATGTGACGGAACGGTGGAAGTTGCATTGCAATATATCTCGGAATGGCTATGGAAATGCCATAATAGGTAGGTATGGTGGCTGTTCTGAGGAAGATATAAGGAGGCTTATGTGTGATAGAGTGTATCATATCACGGGGTTTGGATGCACCGGCGAAGTTTGCACCAACTCTCGAGGTGAGATCGGGCAATGCACGGTACCGCAGAGGCTAGCAAATTGCGGAAGGGTGAGAGTGCGTATAATCCATGGACTTACATTAGTAATAAAGAACTCACATACTTATTGCAAGGCCTATTAGCCCTCGAAGCAAAGTACTACTCGCATGCCCCTAGGGAGGAGGTTGGTAGGAGTTAACCATCGCACACCCCCGATTATAACAGCACACAAGGATTTCATTTCAGACATAAAAATGCTCAAACCTCCCCACCATGCCATGACCAACACTTAGATGAGAAGTTAATAGCAAACTTTAATACCAAAATTTCTACTAACCAATGATCATGAACCAATATCCTTTCATATTACGACATCAATATCATTAAACCATACGTTTCATATTTAGTGATCTACATGAAAGTTTTTATTATATCCCCCTTGAATACCTATCCTTTCTGGACTAGTCTTATAACACTTGAAAATTGCCATTACTATTTATTAGACTCTCAAAAATATTTAAGTGAAGCATGAGTGTGCAATTATTTCTACAAAATATAACCACCGTCGTGCTCCAAAAGATATAAGTGAAGCAGTAGAGCAACTACCTAGCTCAAAAGATATAAGTGAAGCACATAGAGTATTCTAACAAATCACGATAAATGTGTGTCCCTCTCAAATAGGAGTGTCCAGCAAACAATGTTTGGGGCAAACTAAAAGCAAACAAAACTATAGCACAAGACGCTCCAAGTAAAACACATATCATGTGATGAATAAAAATATAGCTCCAAGTAAGTTACCGATAGATTGAAGACGAAAGAGGGGATGGCATCCGGGGCATCCCCAAGCTAAGACGCTTGGGTCTTCCTTGAATATTACCTTGGGGTGCCTTGGGCATCCCCAAGCTTAGGGTCTTGCCACTCCTTATTCCTTCAGCACACAAAACTCAACAGAAACTTCGTGAGATCCGTTAGTATAATAAATCAATCATCCACTTTAGGTACTATTATAAACTCATTCATAATTGTTCTTGCATAATACCTACTGTATTCTAACTCTTCCATGACTTATACCCCCGATATAATACATAGTTTCATTAAAACAAGCACACTATGCAATAAAAACAGAATCTGTCTAAAACAGAACAGTATGTAATGACAGAATATTATCCATACTTCTGTAACTCCAAACATTCTGCAAAAGTAGGACAACGTAAAAAATTTGTATCCCAATACTGTGTAAAAATTTCAGATTTTTCTGACGTTCCAGTACAGAATGTAAATTCCAGAACTGGGCGCAAAACTTTCTGTTTTCAAACAGCATCAATTATACTATCATCCTAAAGGCATTACTTGGCACAAACACTAGTTAAAAGATAAAAACACAATCATAACAGTAGATAAAATTGTGTGACTCAAGAAAATAAAAATTGCAATAAAGGTAAATATTGGGTTGCCTCCCAACAAGCGCTATTGTTTTATGCCCCTAGCTAGGCATAATGCATAGTTTCAAGTTTCATAATATAAGTAAGGAAGATCATCCATGTTCATCTCATACTCCCTTCTTTCAGCAGCAAGCTTCCTAAGAGGTAATCAAAAATAATCAAAAGGGCTAAATTTAATAGGGTAAGGATCCGAGAGATCAAGTTTAGGAGGAGGAGGTTCCTCCTTTGGCCCTTTGTAAGCGATAACTATTTCTTCATTATACATGTTTCTACTAATATATTCCTTTAACCTTTTCTTAAGCACACACCCCAATCCATTATTTTGTATAGCAAGATTATCATTATGTTTGGAAAATTTATCAAGCAATATAGATGGGGGAACCTTTTTCCTAAGATTCTCATTGTAAGCAGCATAATCTGTGGATTGTAATCTTCTTATCTCTTCTCGGTTGTACAGAATTTCTTCTATAGGAGGACACCCACTGTTTATTTTATAGTAAGAAAATATCTCTCATGACTCCTTCATGATATGGCCAAATTCATAAGCTAGAAATATAGTGACCAAGCGCTTAATAGAAGGATCATCAATGTTTGAGAATTCTAGAAGTATCCTCTGTATAGCATGATGCATATGCACAAATTGTCTCTCGAATTCAACTATAAGCAAAGATATGGCATTCGCAAGACTAGTAGTTTTATTAAGAATGGATCCTCCTAACATAGGTAACGTGCTAGAACTAGTAAAGAAATCCTGAATAATACCTTTTCCAATAATATTACCACTACCTATACACAGTTTTTTAGTATGCATAATAGTGGGTTCTTCTTCATCAGGATCATCATCAGCAAGGTTATCTAACATTTTTGTAGCAACTTCATCAAACTTCTTTTAAAATTTTCATTTTCCAAAAGTATAGCTTGATAATCAAAAGGTTCCGCACTAGTGGCGGGAGCATCACTAAATTTTTCAAACTCAGACATGATAGCAAATTCAAGCAAAGCAAGCAAACGAGCAAACATTTTTTTTTGTGTTTTTCGATTTTAGAGAAGTGGGGGAGATGAAAAAAAGAGGCAAATAAAAAGGCAAATGAAAAGTAGAGCAAGTAGATGATAGTTTGAGTGAAGGTACTTGATTGGTTTTGATGATGTCTCCCTGGCAACAGCGCCAGAAATTCTTTCTACTACTTGTGAGCTGCGTTGCGATTTTCCCCGAAGAGGAAGGGTGAAGCAGTACAGTTGAGATAAGTATTTCCCTCAGTGAGAACCAAGGTTTATCGAACCAATAGGAGAATCACGCAAAGCCACGTGAACAACTCTTGCACACACAAAGGCAAATACTTGCACCCAACGCGGGAAAGAGGGTTGTTAATCCCCTTGAACTCGTTACTTGCAACGATTAAATCTTGTATAGGCAAAAGTATAAATTGTAAAAAATAATAAAATTAAATAAAGTGCAGAAAATATTTTTAGGTTTTTAATATGTTTAAAGTAGACCCGGGGGCAATAGTTTTCACTAGAGGCCTCTCTCTCGAACACATAGCATAAGGTGGGTAAACAATATACTATTGGGCAATTGATAGAAAAGCGCATAGTTATGATGTTATTCATGGCAATGATCATTTATATAGGCATCACGTCCGTGACAAGTAGACCGACTGCTACCTGCATCTACTACTATTAATCCACCAATCGACCGCTATCCAGCATGAATCTATGGTATTAAGTTCATGACAAACAGAGTAACGCTTTATGCAAGATGACATGATGTAGACAAAGTAAACTCAATCAATATGAATAAACCCCATCGTTTTATCCTTAATGGCAATAATACAAATACGTGTCTTGTCCCCTACTTTGTCACTAGGATATAGGGCACCGCAAGATTGAACCCATTACAAAGCACCTCTCTCGCTGAAGATAAATCAATCTAGTTAGCCAAAACACAAACGGATAGATCGGAGAGAAATACAAAGCTATAACAATCATGCATAATAAAGTTCAGAAAAGACTCAATTACTTTCAATGAATAATCTAATCATAAATGCACAATTCGTCGGATCCCAACAAACACACCGCAAAAGAAGATTAGACCGGATAGAACTCCAAAGAAATCGAGGAGAACATTGTATTGAAGATCAAAGAGAGAGAAGAAGCCATCCAGATACTAGCTATGGACCCGTAGGTCTATGGTGAACTACTCACACATCATCGGAAGGGCAGCAAGGTTGATGTAGAAGTCCTCTGTGATCGATTCCCCCTCCGGCAGATTACCCGAAAAGACCTCCAGATGGGATCGCAGAAGAACAGAGGCTTGCGGTGGCAGAAAAGTTATATCGTCTTGCCTTCTGTTGGTTTGGGAATATATGTGAATTTATAGGCTTGGAATTAGGTCAAATGGAGCTGTTCGGGGCCCACAAGCTCCGGGGGCGCGCCCTCGAGCTTGTGGCTCTCTCGTATCTCGTCTGGTCTCCACCCGAAGCTTCTAGGGTCCCTTCTGGTCCAGAAAAATTTAATCTAAAGATTTTTTTTCCATTTGGACTTTATTTGATATTGATTTTCTGAAAAGTAAAAAACAAGCAAAAAAACATGAACCAGCACTGGGCACTGGGTTAATAGGTTAGTCCCAAAAAAATGATATAAAATAGCATATAATTGCATATAAAGCATACAAGATTGATAATATAATAGCATGAAATAATCAAAAATGATAGATACGTTGCAGATGTATCATGCGGCTGGTTGCATGCTTGAGGGACCTACACACGGCCATCGTCGAAGCAAGGCCTGAGCTTTTCAAGACACCCTGCATGCTGCTATCTTCTCTTGCGGGATGCCATGTTCATCACCGCTGTGACCATGATAAGAAGGCGCACATCATGCCCCTCGACATCGATCCGACCACCATCACCCGAAACTTCTTGTCACGTATGTACTGGGTCGGCATGAACTCCCACTGGATGGCTGCCGTCGAAGAATACCGGAGGAAGTGGGTGCTCCGGAACGTTCACACATCCCATGAGATTATCCTTCCTCCCATTCATCATATAGGGATTTACCGTCGCGGCCCACGTCTTGTAGATTACCACGTTAGCTGGACAGACCTTGTTTTTCTGAAGGTTGTAATCTGCCAAGTGCCCACGACATCTGGGAATTACACAGACTTCAAGCTAATTGCCCTGTTCGACCGCAGAGTCGCCTATCTTTGCGGCAGTGCCAACTGTAGGTGGACACTACTCCCCTCGAAGTGTTGCATCGATTGTGATCCACAGTTCTGTGATGCTATTGAACACAATGGCATCATCTACGCGATCGACAATGCAGATGGCACCACGTATTGCTGGGAGACATCGTATAAGTAGGTTTTGTCTGATTTTAATGAGAATGCCATGACATTCTTTGAACTTCTGTGATGATTGGCATATCCCTGTTACAACAGAATTTGAGTAGAACTTTGGAAATGTATTAGGGATGCCGTAAATCAGGAAATAAAATAGGGAAATTTGGAAGTCCAAATGGTAATCTCTATATTTGGAAGTAGTTAAATCATGTGATTGTGACCATGTCTATACAACCAATTTGTACCCTTGAATAATCAAACGGTTAGGAAGATATGGATATTCTCCTAACTTTATTGTAATCTTTATACTACTAAATATGAGTGTGGATCAATAGACATGTTAGTTTCCTCATTTTCATGATGTAGAAACATGCATAACACTGTTGGTTTCATCTAACCATACATTAGTAGGGAAGTAAAAGTGCATATGGAAAACTCTATATTTGGAGGTAGTGAAATCCTGTCATGCTTACCATGTCTACATACCTATATTCTCCCTTCAGCAATCAATGGCTGGAATAATATCCTCACAAGAATTTTGCACACAGAACATGAGTATATAATAATGCATGGTGTGTTAGTTTCCTCTGAAGAATTTATTTGTGAGGACAGAACATGACTACATAACATGCATGGCATGGTAGTTTCCTGTGAAGAATCGAGTGCGAGATAACATGAGTATAACCATGCATGGCACTACTATATTTTCGACCCCAGTATACATTTCCCTGTATTTTCCTCTCAGTTCCAACAGGGACAGATCAATGTTGTTTCTTACATTATCCTACTCATACTCTGAACAATGCTGATCTTACATAAACAATGCCTGTCCTTTTTGTCTCCTTTTTGATATGATGCAGTGTCCCTACAGTTACTGCCCTTTGTAATCACACCACCTTTGCCGAAAACAGGGAAGCACAACTGGTTCCTCGCTCGATCAGACGACGGTGAAAGACTAATGATCATTTGCACGCATTAGCCGACAGTGTTATATTGCAAAAACCCCACTGTGTACAAGCAGTGTTATATACGTGAGTATCCAGAGAATGGTTGTTACGTCGATAAGCAGGATACCAGCTTGTTGGGGCCTTCAGGATTTTTGAGTTGGAGGCGGGTAAACAGCCTTGGTTCACACTCTCCGTTTCTCGGACTCAATTATCCAATTAACCAGGAGATCACCCTTGGCAAGGATCCTGATGGCAGAGAGGCTCTATTTGCTAGGGAAAACTGTGTGTACACGGCGAACCCTAGGACTTCTCGATCACACGCCCCTAATTGTCAATGATATAGCATGCAGCCAAAAGAAGGTGGGAATGAGAAAGGCATCTGGATTAACTTTGATCCTTGGATGTCTCAAGTTTGAAAGGAAGTGATCCTCGGATGTGGTTCAAGCCTTGAGGTTGGTAGGCAATGGGGCTGTTGCGTCAAAAGGGTGGAATCCAAGTGTCTCTGAATCACTGGTGGCTGAAGGGGACCTGGAAATTATTATGGTGCTAGATCATCCCTCTTTGAATGACTTGTTGTCTTTGCTGCTTGTTTGGATGGGTGATGTTCTCTTTTATTATGCAGACTCCTTGTAATTTGGTCATCCTCGTCTATGTCACTCTTACTATGTACTAGTTCGCTCTATTTAGAACTTTGTGATTTGTGTCTGGATCACGAGAGTCTGAGCGCTGCAGATGGGCGCGTTTTGGTGGTTTATCAAGACTTATGAACTTTCGAGTCTCGCTGTTTATGTCAGTAGTAGTCACTAGTTAGTGTTTAAATGTTGTATATATCATTGTTTCGAACAGTTTTTGTTTTGAACTGTTGATGGGCTAAATGAGGTCATCACCATTCTCCAGTGTTCAGTGTATATATCCTTTTTTCAAGTTATAATTCGAGCTCAGTGACTTTTTGATGATGTACACTTGTTTGGGCCATGTGAGGTGTCGTTGAATATGGGCCGAGTAGTAACGCAATGCCAAATAGGCCAATTATGAACTCTGAGGTCGGGCGCTAAAAAACAAAACTCTTAGGCCGACATGTGGGAGACACCGGTGATTTCGTGCGCTGGCGCGACAAGAGCGTACTGGCGGGCGTTCGAAATTCATGCTACATCCCCCGACCCTCCCCATCTCTAGAATCTCGATTCCTACTCCAGTTCCCCCAAATCCCCTTCCTCTACTCCCTATACTCAAGTGAACTATCATGTCTCCGGTCAACACGGATCTCCGAGCTAGAGATCCTAAGGTCCGTCCTGCCTTCGGGCACTGCGTGCTGTCACTCAACAGTGGCATGGCGGCGCTTGACGACCAGTTTGCTGGCAAAGTGCTAATGGTAACCATCAAAGGCGACCAACCTCCCGTCTCGCCGAACGACCTTTTCAAAGCTCTTGGCATTGCGCACGACATCCAAATAAGTTACTTGCCCGTGGAAGTCTGTCCGCCACCGGCTGATTTCTTCATCAGGTTCCGGACAACATTCAACTACAGTCGTGTGTTCGAATCTTCCTAGCATTTATTTTGCGATGGTGCGCTGGTGAGCTTCGATCGGTGGCACCTAGGATGGGGCTCGATGCCCTCTAAGCTTGAGTTTTAACAAAGCTTACCTTCCACGGCATGCCTCGATGGGCTTGGAATAGCAAGCCCATGAATGAGCTTATCAACGACCTAGGAGGTGATCTCTTAAGTATGTTTGTTCCTCCAGACGGCTGAGCTCTGACGGTTATGGCATGGATGAAGAAGCCGTCCAGCATACCGAAGGTGATTGGTGTTGAGATACCAGTGCAGGAACCGGGGTTGTACTATTCGTCGCTACCAAGGCCGCCGTGAATGCTAGGTATATACCTATATCGAGTCTTTGTGCATGTCGAAGAAGTGGTCAATCCATCAATCAAAGTCCTGCCGCCGCCGCTGGTGCCGGGGTCCATCGACGACGTCCATTACAGGAGTCAACGTCAGACTTTCCCCGTGCTGCTCGGAACGACGAATGGCACAGGGCCAACTCCATCGTGCGGCGGAGGCCACTACTTCTTTGGGAGAAGAGGCTGGGTTGGCTGCCTGGATGTGCTCTAATTTGAGGTATCAACTGAATCTTCTTAGATACTACTTATATCTGAGCTATAGGTGTGAAGCTCTGATGTGCCAATACATTTGATTATGACCTGTTCTATTTTTGTACCTGATTTTTTTAAATGGGTGTACCTCAACTTAATGTATTAGCAGAACTTATTGTGTTGTCTGTCTATTTTATTTGCACAACATTCAAGATATTTCCACATCATTGATCAAGACGATGAACGGTGATCTACGAGTTTGTTGGTTTCAAGATAGCCCTATCCATAGCGATCCACTGCTTTGACCCCTATCGTGCCGCCCGCGTGAAATTTTTGTATTCAAGCTCAATGTGCTACGATGTTGTATATGATTGTGTCAACTATATATGTTTGTACCGAGCATCAGCAATTCATAGGGCTGAAAGATGTATGCACGAGCATCGACCGATTGTTTTCTCTCTCTCTCTCGCTAACAAGTGGGACCCGCTGAATTATTTCTTCACTTGTGACAGCTTTTAATTAGGTTTCACTGGACTCTACCTTTTTCTTAAGTTATAATTTGAGTTCAGTGACTTTAAAAAATGTACACAAACCTTGTTTGGGCCATTTCTGGCGTCGTTGAATGTGGGCTGAGTAGCTATGTAAAGTTATACTGTACTACACAGGCCTTGTTCATTGAACATCAGCAATGCAACTGGGTCGAAAGAGGTGTGCCAGCCTAGGTTCTGTTTTGTCCTAAAATAAGCGCAGCCCAGCCTCCTTTCCTAGGAACACAATGAAAAAGACTTACCCATCTACTATCAGCTATAGGATAAATTATACATGCCTCCAGAAGCTTTAATATTTCAGTTCTCACCACATCCTTCATTTTAGGATTCAGATGACATTGATGATCAACAACTAGCTTAGCGTCAGGCTCCATATTAATCTTGTGATGGCATAAGGTGGGACTAATGCCCTTAAGGTCATCAAGAGTATATCCAATTGTAGAACGATGCTTCTTTATAGTTTTAAGTATTATCTTTTCTTCGTGCACTAAAAGGTTAGCATTGATAATAACAGGATATATCTTCTTTTCATCAAGATAAGCATATTTCAATGTATCAGGGAGCTTCTTTAATTCAAACACAGGGTCACCCTTAGGTGGGAGCGGGTCTCCCAAAGTTTCGACAGGCAAATTATGTTTAAGAATAGGTGCTTTCCTAAAGAATATCTCATCTATTTCATTTCTTTCATTCATATGCATATCATTTTCATGGTCTAGCAAATATTGTTCTAATGGATCAATAGGAGGCACAACAATAGAAGCAAGACCAATAATTTCATCTTTACTAGGCAATTCTTTATCATGTGGTTGTCTACAAAACTTGGAGAAATTAAATTCATGAGATACATCACCAAATTTAACACTGACCTTCTCTTTAGCACAATCAATTTCAGCATTAACAGTATTCAAGAAAGGTCTACCGAATATAATAGGACAAAATTCATCTTGCGGTGATCCTAGAACTAGGAAATCAGTAGGGTATTTGATCTTACCACACAAGACTTCAACATCTTTAACAATCCCAAGCGGTGAAATAGTATCTTTGTTTGCAAGCTTAATAGTGACATCAATATCTTCTATCTCACCAGGTGCAATATCATGCATAACTTCTTGATATAAAGTAAATGGAATAGCACTTATGCTAGCACCCATATCACATAAACCATGGTAGCAATGATCTCCAATCTTAACTAAAACAACATGCATGCTAACTATAGGTTTACTTTTATCTATTTTATCTTGTTTTGTATTAACTTGTTTAGCAATCCTAGTTGCTTCCTCACAAAAATAGATGACATGACCATCAATATTATCAACCAAGAGATCTTTAACCATCGCAATATTAGGTTCCACTCTAATTTGTTCAGAGGTTTTAGGAGTTTTAACATTACTCTTATGAATTACACTTGTAGCTTTAACATGTTCCTTTATCCTAACAAGGAAAGGAGGTTTCTCAATATAAGCAGTGGGTACAACTGGATTAACATCATAAGTAATTGTTTCAGTTTTAGCTATAACAGGTTCATCACAAATTTCTTCAATAGGTGGATGAAATTTAAACCATTTCTCTTTATGGAGATCAACATGAGCAGCAAAGGATTCACAGAAATTAGCTACTATCTCAGAGTCAAGTCCATATTTTGCACTGAACTTATGAAAATCATCAGTTTCTGTAAAAGATTTAACACAATCAAACTCAAGATTTATACCTGACTCATTACCTTTGTCGATTTCCCAACCTTCAGAGTTGCGTTTAATTCTCTCAAGAAGATCCCATTTGAATTCAATAGTTCTATTCATGAAGGAACCAGCAGAAGAAGTATCAAGCATTGATCGATCATTATGAGAAAGCTGAGCATAAAATTTTGTATAATCATTTCTCTTGAGAGCTCATGATTGGGGCATGTGTGCATCATATATTTAACCATCCCCCAAGCTTGAGCGATACTTTCTCCTTCACGAGGCCAAAAATTATATATATAATTCTAATCATGATGAACCAAGTGCATAGGATAGAATTTTTTATGGAACTCCAGCTTCAACCAGTTCCAGTCCCATGTTCTGGTATCATCCAATAGCCTATACCATATCAATGCCTTTACCCCCAAAGATAAAGGGAATACTTTCTTCTTAACTCCATCCTTAGATAAACCTGCAAGCTTAAATAATCCACAAATTTCATCTATATAGATTAGGTACATCTCAGGATGCATTGTTCCATCTCCTGCATAAGGATTAGCCAGCAGTTTTTCCAACATACCCGAGGGAATTTCATAATAAATATTTTTAGTAGCTTCAGTAGGTTGCGGAGTGGCTCTTACCACTTCAGGTCGAGGTGAAGATACCCCGAACAAGCCCCTCAAAGGATTAATTTCCATAGTGACAAGTGACACTAAATTTCAGCATGTAATAACAATGTTTCCTTACCAAAGGCGCTTCACTCCCCGGCAACGGTGCCAAAAAAGATTCTTGATGACCCACAAGTATAGGGGATCAATTGTAATCCTTTCGATAAGTAAGAGTGACGAACCCAACGAGGAGCTGAAGGAAATGACATGCGGTTTTCAGCAAGGTATTCTCTGCAAGTGCTATAAACAGTAGTAACAGATAGTTTTGTAGTAAGGTGATTCATAGCAAGTAACAAGTAACAATAGTAACAAAGGTGCAGCAAGGTGGCCCAATCCTTTTTGTAGCAAAGGACAAGCCAGAAGTTTCTCTTATATAAAGCAAAGTACTCTTGAGGACACATGGGAATTCTCGTCTAGTCACGTTCATCATGTTTAGTTGATTCACGCACTACTGCGGGATGCTACTAACGCGACACATGTTTCAGAGACCCTTCGACCAAAATATGTGCGATGCATGAATCGCAAACAGTATCGTAATATAACCGTCACCAATAAGACGAACTATGTGCGATGGTGGAGACATAAAGCACGGTTCATATAAGAGTTCCGTGTGCGATACGTGTCATACAGTTGATCCATACGAACTGTTTGCGATGAGCCAGAACAACAGAAACGGTCAGCCAGATCGAAGTGTGTGTGATATACGGCATACAGTTCACTCGGATGAACTATTTGCGATTAGCCAACACGACAGAAATGGTCAGCCAGATCAAGGTGTGTGCGATAGGCGGCATACAGTTCACTCAGATGAACTGTTTGCGCTGAGCCAAAACACCAGAAATGGTTCAACTTAACAAGATGTGTGTGATACGCGGCAAACAGGTCAGTAATCAGAAATGTGTGGGAAAACCAATAATAACACAGATGATTGCTCCAAATAAGCTGTGTGTGTTGTGGGTAAACGGTTGGTGGTAAACAATTGTTAGCGATTGATGAAATAATCACCGACGGGTTCCGTAGTTTAATCTGTATGTGATGTGATTTGCTCAGTCTGCACAACATCTATGCACTGTCTATAGAACAACAACATATATACTTATAAGGACATGATTACATAACCAAATTAAACATCCAATTACGTTATATCACAAATACCAGAAATATTGCAAGGTTCAAATTCCAGCATTACAAGGCCCAAATTCAAAGATTACAAGGTTCAAACTGTTCTTACAAATCAAATTCATCTTCTTCAGAATCTGAGCCATGCACTATTTCTGCGAATGGATCAGTCACCGAGAAGTCATATATCGGCTTGATAGAGTGACTTCCGAATAATCTGTCATTTGAAGTTCCAAACTGAAATTCAGCTTCTGCAGAGCCTTTTCAATTCACTTGTAGACGCCTGCGCTGATCAGCAAACCATTCACTTCTGCGCACTAAATATAGGGCAAACCTCATTACCTTGAGCACACTTGCTCTCTGATCAAAGAACCTGGTGAATTTAATCTCTGGTCTGGTGCCTCGGTACTCGTTCAATGTAATTTCTGTGAGATTAAGATCAAGGCATTCAATGGGATTGTTATATTGCGCCACATTTTCCACTTTCTGGCCTGCTTGTATCTGCAAATGAAGACAACATATTAGTGCCTAGCTGCAGTTTTGAACACTTCGGGCCTCTTTGATTTGCAGGATTTCTAAAATACATCAATAGAGTGACATGCCATCTTCAATTGTTCATGATTAACATCTCAAAAAATATATGTATTGAAATCCTCCAAATTTCCTTTAGAAATCATACTACATTTGTCATTGTCATCATGGGTAAAAGTAACAACAAATTGAACTCCGTTGTGGTTAACAATTAACAGGAAAGGGGCACCACCTTGATGTATAGCTTCTTCATCACGGAAAGAATATAAGGAATCTAACAACTTCATCCAGATCGGGGTCGACAGATTGTAGTGCCAAGATCTTCGCTATGCGCAGAGACGGGGTCAAGCTTGTGGGAATAATTTTCTGGATGACAGCCGAACATAGATCAACAAAAATTAGATAAAATGTGATGTCCAATATGAAGAAGGAGAAGAAGAAGACTGTTGTACCTGAACGGATAATGATCCAGTAACAAGTTCGGAGAATTCAGCACACGAATAGCCCAACACTGTCAATTTCGTTGTGTCAATGACCCTGATTCTTGTTGGACCTTCTTTATCAAGTACAAACAATCTCCCAAGGAAAGGCGCATTCTCAATCACCATATTGTGAAACACCTCAAATGACAGCCTGTTGCGGCACCAACAATGCACATAAATCGTATGGACATTCGTCGAGGCGATGTAGAGGCTACTTAACCCATCCATCACCTGAAGACGAAGGTACTCAAGCACTGTACAGCCATCGAGCAGGCGCTCCAAATCCTCCTTCGAGATGTGGACGCCCATGAGCTCGAGGTGCTTCAGTTTAGGGAGATGAAGAGCGGGCATGGCGTCAATCTGGGGGAAAAAGCACTGCCTAAACGTAGCGTGACGCAGCATGGGCGCGAGGCGGAGCGCGGACGGCGGCAGCGAGCGTGGATGTCCAGCATGAAAGTTGAGCTCCTCGAGCCGATCTAGGGCAGGGGATAGGAACCACTGGTGAAACTTGGGTTTGGCCTTACAGTTGGAACGGAACTTGCCGATGGCAAGGCGTCTGACCGGCACAGGGTGCGTGGCGAGGATGTGGGACAATGCGTCCAAGTGTTTGCGCTCCTCGCTACAGAGCTAGTCGTCGTCGATGAGGTCTAGGGGGGTGGAGTGCCAGAGGGGGCGCCACCGTCGGGAGAGGACAGTGGTCCGCACGCCAGATTTGATAGGGAGGAGGGATATGATGGTTACCAACATCTCATCTGGGAGGCTGCTGATGAAGTCCATGCTCGCCGGAGGCTCTTGCGGTTTTGGCTCGATCCAGCCCCGCTTGTTGGCCAGCTCGTCCTCCATCGCAACAGGCGGCGATCCTCGGCGGTGGCGCTTATAGATAAGAATGGAGGAGTAGGAGGAGCACTGGAAACTATTCTACGTACCTTCCCGAGGCGGCCGAAACCAAAACCATCAATAAAGTTTTGACAGCGCTCGCTGGAAGGTCAAAGGGCTCGCTTCCCGGTGAGACTGCACGGCGAACTGCTCACACGCGTCCCGTCGAGCCTGCATGGCGGACAGCTCGCACGCGTCCTGTCTAATCAAACAGCCGCCCCCGGTAGTAAATGGTTAGTGGAACGCCCACGGTTGGAATAATACAACCGTTTGCCATAATAACGTGGCAGCTATTTGTTCCAAAATGCCTAGAAAACTCAAATGATGTATAAATAAGGCAAAATGAACCCTGAATAATTTCATATTTTAGCACGACACTCCTATAGTTGCATGTTGCCTCTGTAAAATAAATCAAGGTGGGAACAGTCAGCGTATGTCGTTTCGCACATAGAGGTGACACGTTCCCTCTCGGAACCATGAGGCTTCTTGAGAGAAGCTATGGTTTGTAAGAAGCTTATACCAAAACTTGTCCCAAATCGGATAATTTTTTTACCACATCATGTTGGTGCCATGTCATGACACCATGCCAAGTTTCATGATTTTCAGGCGAGTTTTGGATTTACAGGAATTTTAAAACCAAGTTTCTCAATGTTTTTGACCGAGCCACAAAGCCCAGATGTTTGAATTCATTCCCATTTCTTGCATGGGATCTAAACATTCACCCAAGGACACATATATGATTTTTCAACCCATTTTGGTGCATTGGAGCATGTGCCTATAGTTCAAATTTGAATTATGCACATTAAATGCCTAGAAACTCAAATAATGTATAAAAAGGCCAAACAAACCCGGAATAATTCCAACTTGTAGCACGACACTCCTATAGTTGTGTGTTGCCTCTATAAAATAAATCATGGTGGGACGAGTAAGGGTATGTCATTTCGCACACAGAGGTGAGACGTTCCCTCTCGCAACCATGAGGCTTCTTGAGAGAAGCTATGGTTTGTAAGAAGCTTATACCAAAACTTGTCCCAAATTAGAAAAAAAGATTAACACAACACATTGGCACCATGTCATGACACCATGCCAAATTTCATGATTTTCAGGCGAGTTTTGGATTTACAGGAATTTTAAAACCAAGTTTCTCAATGTTTCCGGCCGAGCCACGACGCCCAGATGTTTGAAATTCATTCCTATTTCTTGCATAATACCTAAACATTCACCCAAGGACACATATATGATTTTTCAACCCGTTTTGGTGCACTATGGCATGTGCCTGTAGTTCAAATTTGAATTATGCACATTAAATGCCTAGAAACTCAAATAATAATGTATTAAAAGGCCAAACAGACCCTCAATAATTCCAAATTGTAACACAACACTCCTATAGTTGCATGTTGCGTCTGTAAAAAAATCAAGGTGGGAAGAGGCAGCGTATGTCGTTTCGCACACCGAGGTGACACGTTCCCTCCCGGAACCATGAGGCTTCTTGAGAGAAGCTACGGTTTGTAAGAAGCTTATACCAAAACTTGTCCCAAATCGGATAAAAATTTTCCCACATCATGTTGGTGCCATGTCATGACACCATGCCAAGTTTCATGATTTTTAGGCGACTTTTGATTTTACAGGAATTTTAAAACCAAGTTTCTCAATGTTTCCGACCGAGCCATAAAGCCCAGATGTTTGAAATTCATTCCCATTTCTTGCATGTGACCTAAACATTCACCCAAGGACACATATATGATTTTTCAACCCATTTTGGTGCATTGGAGCATGTGCCTGTAGTTGAAATTTGAATTATGCACATTAAATGCCTAGAAACTAAAATAATGTATAAAAAGGCCAAACGAACCCTGAATAATTCCAACTTGTAGCACAACACTCCTAGAGTTGCATGTTGCCTCTGTAAAATAAATCAAGGTGGGAAGAGTGAGCGTATGTCGTTTCACAGACCGAGGTTTCACGTTCCCTCTCGGAACCATGATGCTTCTTGAGAGAAGCTACGGTTTGTAAGAAGCTTATACCAAAACATGTCCAAATCGGCCAATTTTTTTACCATGGCAAGTTGGTGCGATGTCATAACACCATGCCAAGTTTCATGATTTTCAGGCAAGTTTTGGATTTACAGGAATTTTAAAACCAACTCTCTCAATGTTTACGGCCGAGCCACGACGCCCAGATGTTTGAAATTCGTTCTCATTTCTTTGATGGGACCTAAACATTCACCCAAGGACAGATATATGATTTTTCAACCCATTTTGGTGCACTGGAGCATGTGCCCATAGTTCAAATTTGAATTATGCACATTAAATGCCTAGAAACTCAAATAATGTATAAAAAGGCCAAACAAACCCTGAATAATTCCAAATTGTAACACGACACTCCTATAGTTGCATGTTGCCTATGTAAAATAAATCAAGGCAGGAAGAGGCAGTGTATGTCGTTTCGCACACATATGTGACACATTCCCTCTCGAAACCATGATGCTTCTTGAGAGAAGCTCCGGTTTGTAAGAAGTTTATACCAGAACTTGTCCCAAATCGGCCAAAAAATTTACCACAACATGTTGGTGCCATGTCATAACACCATGCCAGGTTTCATGATTTTCAGGCGGGTTTTGGATTTACAGGAATTTTAAAACCAAGTTTCTCAATGTTTACGGCAGAGCCATGATGCCCAGATATTTGAAATTCATTCCCATTTCTTGCATGGGACCTAAACATTCACCCAAGGACACATATATGATCTTCAACCCATTTTGGTGCACTGGAGCATATGCCTGTAGTTCAAATTTGAATTATGCACATTAAATGCCTAGAAACTCAATTAATGTATTAAAAAGGCCAAACGAACCCTGAATAATTCCAAATTTTAACACGACACTCCTATAGTTGCATGTTCACTACAGATAAATGTTCTAGCAATTCAAACACCGTCCTTTCCCGCCGTAACCCCATTTTGTTTTTCAAATCGGAATGAAAAAATCAAGTATACCACATACAGTTTATTAGCAAGAATCATGTGCGATGTAGTATAAAATATCTTGGGCACCCTCATGTATGGCTTACGCCGGAAGCTTCGTCGGCTAGAATCCACCGCCAGCACGTCAACCACACTTGCGTGCCAGTTTTTCGCTGCACCGAGTGAAATTTTTTGGCAACCGCGGAAATATCTAGATCCCCGCCTCCTCCCCCCTAACCAAAAGCCACATTTCCACTGTTTCCTCCTTCCTTTCCAAGTTCAAACCTTCACTTCTTGCTTGCAGCGCCGCCTGCTCGCCGGCCACGCTCCTTCCTGCTGCGCGGCCTCGTCGATATAGTCAGGTAATCCACACCCCACCCCCATCCTCCTCCTCCTTCTCTATCCCACATGCCCCGACCGCCGGCGCGACACCTTCCACCCAAATCACTGCCCCATTCTCCAAATAAGCGCCGCCCATAGACATTTTGCACGCAGTATAGCCAGGAGCTGAAGGAGCATCTGGCAGCGGAGAAGCAAATCGCGGCCGCACGCGCGGATGAGGTCGCGATGGCTGCCATGCGTGCCAGCCGCCAGATCTTGGAGGAGCACCTCGCCATCGAGGCCACCATTGACACCTCGTGCGCGGACGCCGCCACGCGGTTGGCTGCTTTAAGCGACAGTTCGTGGTGTTTTCCCGAGGCCACCGCCGGTGCCTTCTAGTGAATTGTCCTCTGTAATGTTAATACGAAATCTGATCTTATGAAATGTGATGTTTAGTTAACAGTTTGGTTCAACAATTTCTATATTTCCTAGTAGTTCTTAAGCATGCTTGGTTTGGTTAACTATGTGATCTTCTAGTATACGTTCTATTCTGCAATATGGTGCTCAGTTAACTATTTGGTTCATTTGTTGTGCTGTCCAGTTAACTGTTTGGTTCAATTCTGCAATGTGATGTTCATTTGTTGTGGGTACAATTTTGTATTGTTATGCATGTGAGAAATAAATCGAATTTGGCTGTACAAAATACTGAGTACATGAGAAACATATACAATTGCTATATTTCCAAGTTGTTTAGCATGCTTGGATTGGTTAACTGGCTTTTCCATGTGGCTCGAATTAATCTGCTAGATCTGCAATTTGTTTATTTTTCATTAACATATTCTACTGATAGTATGCCAACTCTCACTTAACGTGATCAATATCTGCCTTATATGTGTTGCAGGGAAACAATTGGAGGCACTGAGGTTTACCATCGAGATTTGCACATTCATGGTCCTTTGGCTAATGGCACATTATTGTGCAATTGTAGGAACCATTCTAATATTTAGGTTTTGAATAATTTGGTCTTGCACAGGTAGGTCCTGCTGTCAGATGTTTAGACCCACTGTTCGATCCATTTTGCATATGAGGAAATGAGATGTCCATGAATATCAGTCACGTCAAGAAACTCAGTAAGATTGTTAGGACAAAGAAACTAGCGACGAATAACATCAAGATCTTTGTTTGCACAATGAAGAAGACATCAGTCAACTATAGGATGGTACTAACTCTTTTACCTTGTTTTTCTCCTTTGCGCGATTTCAAAATTTAGAACAGATATTTATGCATATATTTGTTTTCAGTCCTTTCCAAAGCAGTTCACCGATGATTACCTCTCAGACCACCTGCATGGTCAAGAGGCGAGGAAGGTATTCATTCAACACCCACGGTACAATATTGAAGTCTTCCTCAAGAGGACGAAGGTTGGGTGAGCAATTATCCACAGCCACTGGCCTAAAGTTGCAAGGACATTCAACATCACTGAAGGCTCAATATTCGCCTTCCGCTTCAGCAGTTTTCCAGATGAGATTCATCTGTCTATTTACCGTGTATGATGCTACTTTCCAAAGGTTTTAGATGTTGCATGTGAAACTTGGTGCTATTGTGTAATGGTGTAGCTAGCTATATGCCTATATGGTGTAACTGAGTGCTGATGCTATCTGATGTTGTACTCTGATGTAATTCAATTATGAAATGATGGTTGCCGTAATACGGATATGAAATATATGGTGTGTTTGATATGAAATGTCAATTTGGTTACTAAATGGATTATCAATAATTGGCCAATTAGCCTGCTTATTGGGTTTTTCTATTGTAGACGGTTTCTTAGACAACACCATGGGCGATGAACTCAAACAACCCACACAGTTTTTAGAAAGTAGGCGTGTTGGATCAATGAACAATCACACATGACTTCCGCCCGACAAATGTTTGCGTTAGGCCACCTTGCACAAACGTTTCCACATAAAAATTGTGTGTGATGTACATACGAACGGAAACGTTTGTCTAGGATTCACTGTGTGGGATGTTGATACGTCCAATTTCCATCATGATTTCCTACCATTATTTATAATGTATTTGATCATTATTTCACTTTATGATGCAATTCTTATGCCTTTTCTCTCTTAATTTGCAAGATTTATATGAAGAGGGAGAATACTGGCAGCTGAAATTCTCGACCTGAAATAGCTACACCAGAGATACCTATCCTATAGAGCTCCAATTGACATGAAACTTCACGGAGATTTTTTATTGAATATATAAAAAATACTGAAGAAAAGAAATATCAGAGGGGACCCACAAGTTGCCCACAAGGCAACAGGGCGCGCCCCCCCTAGGCGCGCCTTGATGCCTTGTGGGGCCCCTGGCTGGCCTCCGGCCCCCTCCTTCTGCTATATAGGCTCATTTGCCCTAAAAAAATTATAGAGAAGAATTTCGGGACGAAGCGCCGCCGTCTCGAGGCGGAACCTTGGAGGAGCAATTTTTCTCTCCGGCGGAGCGATTCCGCCGGGGATACTTCCCTCCGGGAGGGGGAAATCGAAGCCATCGACATAACCAACGATCCTCTCATCGTGGGAGGACCAATCTTCATCAACATCTTCACCAGCACCATCTCATCTCAAACCCTAGTTCATCACTTGTGTTCAATCTTTGCCTCAAAACCTCAGATTGGTACCTTTGGGTTGCTAGTAGTGTTGATTACATCTTGTAGGTGATGCTAGTTGGTTTATTTGGTGGAAGATTATATGTTCAGATCTATTATGCTATTTAATACCTGTCGGTACCAAAACCGGCAGATCTCGGGTAGGGGATCCGAACTATGGGTCAACGAGTCGATGGTAACAGGGAACGTAGAGACAGCGATTTACCCAGGTTCGGGCCCTCTTGAGGAGGTAAAACCCTACGTCCTGCTTGATTGTATTGATGTGATTGTATGAAGGTTACAGAGTTGATCTACCTCGAGATCGACTGGGCTAAACCCTAGGTAATGGATATGATCCTCTACGAACTAGGTCTTCTGGTTTATATAGACACCAGGAGGTCCTATGGTTACACATGGTAGGTTACCATCAGGGGACAAACATGCCGGTTACACCAACTGTTGCTTGGAGGAGACACCAAGTCTTCGGAGGTTTCCTTCTGATACACGGGGTCGCCCACAATCCTGCCTTCCATTGACGAGTAGAGGGCGGGCCACCAGCCCGGCCTATGAGAGATAGGCCGGCAGCCCGAGTACCCCCTAGTCCGGGACACCCTCAGTAGTCCCCAAACTAGTCTTCGAAGCCGAGGTAGAAGCCGAGCACCATTGGCTTCATGGACCAGTTCAGTTTCCTCCGTGACACCGGTAACAGGCCTGTAGTACTCTGAGTTGTATTCTTAAGCATTGTCCGGTCGTATATGCGCCGAGCTGTGCCTTGGAAGCATAACAATAACTTAGCCCCGAAGGCTAGCCGCTTCGGTGTGAGCAGTGTTCTGATCTGACAACTTTTACCGAAGGGTCACACCCCGCCATGACCGCGAGTTGGTTTATGGCAAACTCGATTCGCGGTTTGAGGCGGTTTTCATTGGCAGGTTCCATCGATATGGAGATCGTGTCCTGTTTTCACGGGATATGATCAATAATTCGCTTCACCCCACGCGCGCATAATGGCACGGTTTTTATGGGGAAATGGCGAGGACTGCGGCGCAGTAAAGGGACCGTGGGTTTTTATAGCCCATAAAAAGGGCACAGCCTTTGTTCCTTTCGTACGCTCTCATTTCCCCCTGCGCCATTGCCTTCCCCATCTTTTGAGCTCCAACGCCCAGATCCGTCCTCCCTCCCAAAAGCCTTTCCTTCCACCCGCCCGATCTAGCTATGGCGGGTTCCGGGTCCAAGGGCAAGTGGGAGGCCTCTAGCGTCACCAACAGCGCCATCTTGGAGTTGAAGAGTCCGGGCTACCTCCCGGCCGACGTCGTCCATCGTGCTCCGGAGGCGGGCCAGGCCATCCCCACGCCGCGGCTGGGCGAGAGAGTGGTGTTCGTGCCCCACTTTATCCAAGGTTTAGGTTTCCCCCTTCACCCCTTCGTCAGGGGCCTCATGTTCTTCTACGGACTCGACTTCCATGACCTCGTGCCGAACTCCTTCCTCCACATCTCGGCCTTCATCATCGTCTGCGAAGCCTTTCTCCGGAACCGGCCACACTTCGGTCTGTGGTTGAAGATCTTCAACGTCAAGCCGAAGATAGTAGATGGACAGCAAGCGGACTGTGGGGGGGCGATGATCAGCAAGCTTCCCCGAGTGGAGTGACCAGACGGTACCTTCATCGAGACCGTCAAGATCTGGCAGAAGGAATGGTTCTATATCACAGAGCCGAGGCACGCAAATTGGGAGGCGATTCCGGCCTTCCGCTCCGGGCCCCCTACAAGGCTGGTCTCATGGACCAAGAAGGGCCTCGACTGGGGGCAAAATAAGGAGGTGGTGCTACTATAGAACCGGATCGCCAAGATGATAGAGAAGGGCGTCGCGCTGGTCAACGTGATCCAGATCATGCTCGGCCGCCGAATCCTCCCTTTCCAGGACAGGGCTTCCCCCATGTGGGCCTACAAGCCCGGAGACCCGGCCATCGTGCGTAGCTTCTTCCGCACCTCCCATGCCCAACTGTGGAGGGCGCTATTCAAGCCGCAGAAGGACTGGCCGGCCGAGGATGAAGACATCGGACTTGACGCCAGAAATCCTCCATGGGAGGTATGAGCAATTTTGTACTTTTATATCCGAACTATTCCCTTTTAACAAGGTACTCAGCTTTGCTACTTTTCATCCGCAGAAATGGCTGAAAAAGGCCCAGCGGATCGACAGTCCGGCGCCATGGCCAGAGGGACCTAGGATGCCCTTACTAACGGCCATGCTGGCCGTGGAGCCATATGAGGCGCCGGAGAGGAAGGAGAAGAATAAGGGCCAGCAGAGGGTGGCCAGGAAGGGCCTCCGCTCTCGAGGACCCCCAGGTGCTAGATCCGGGGACACCAATGCTCCCTCCGCGCAAGAGGAGGAGAAGGAGCAGGGAGAGGA
This sequence comes from Elymus sibiricus, assembly GCA_039707655.1. Lineage (NCBI taxonomy): Eukaryota > Viridiplantae > Streptophyta > Magnoliopsida > Poales > Poaceae > Elymus > Elymus sibiricus. The sequence goes on from CM077664.1 coordinate 165,797,128, forward strand.
CGGGCAGGAGGATGACTCCTCCCGAATAGGGAAAAGAGCGGCGTCCGAGGACGCCGAGGTGGAGCCGCCTCAATCCGCCCACAAAAGACCGCGCAAGGCCAAGGTGGCCTTGTCTGGTGATAGCTCGGCTTCTGCCGAAGACTCCGAGGCATCCGAAGAGGTTCCTCTGAAGATTCCCAGGGCTAAGCCGCAGGCTCAAAGGTACGTGCTTTAGTAACCGCTTGACCATCCTTAGCCGAACTGGGTTCTGAGATTGATCACGTTTCCGTTTATAATTTTGTAGCCCGCTGCGCGATCTCCCCACCGACCGAGTCTCGGAGGGGTATTCTCCACCGGCAGCGCTAGCGGAGAGCGGGACCGAGTCCTGAGCCTCGCCTCCCCCAACCGTCAAGGAGGCCGAGGAGGTCCTGTCGAGGAGGACACCTCCCGCGCCGTACGCGGGGGGAGGGAGCGACACTATCATGGCCGAGGTGAACACCTCGGTCACCGAAAACCAGGAGGGGAGAGCCCCTCTGGTGAACGAAGAGGAGGAGCTCGGTCGACCTGAGCTCTCTCTGAGGACGACTCCGGAGGCGTCAAGGCGTCCAGAGTCCGGCGCTCCGGACTTCGAGAAGGAAGGAGCCGAAGCGCTGCCGCCACCCCCGCCCGCCCCAGAGCAGGCGTCGACTGGGTGGCCGGACGAGATGGAGGATGCTCTAACCAGCTCCTCCATCGCCGAAGAGCACCGTGCACTTATGGGCACGGTGTTGCAGAGTATTCGGTCCGTGGATAACGGACTGAAGGAGGCCTTTAGTGGCCTTCTTACCGGCTTCAAGGTGAGCGAAGTAATGCTTTTTCCTTAGAAAAAGTCCTTTGTGTAAATGCATAGCCTCATACATAGTAGCCCCCGAGACTCTAACCGGTTTGAGCAAAGCCGGTCGGAGGATCAAAAATCGATATCTCGGATATTAACGTGCGTAGAATAATGCACAGGCATCATCTTCGGCCGCAGCCGCCAACGCCGAAGAGTTGGCCGAGCTGAATCGGAAGCTAAAGAGCTCCGAGGACGATCTGAGCCTAGTGAACAAGAGGTTCGACGAGGCGCAAGGTAAGTCCGAGCTGTGATAGTGAATACAGCCGTCGTTTTGCAAGCAGTGTTCGAAGTATCCTAACGGAGGTAACCGATTGTACTGCAGCTGCCGCCGCGGAGGTCGAAAGCCTCAAGGCCGCACTGAGGACAGCTCAGTTGGATGCGGTGGCACAAAAGTCGGCAGCCGAACAGGCGGCTGCCGAGCTGGCGACGGTGAGAACCGCAAGTGAGAAGCACGAGGCCAGGGTGCTGGAAGTGCAGCAGGAGCTCGGGGATGCCGTCACAAGGTGTGAGGCCCTCGAGCAGAAGAATAAGGAGCAGGCCGCCGAGCCAACCTCGGTGGTGGCGGTGGCTACGGAAGTGTGGACAGAGGCGCGTGGCTATCAAGAAGAGCTCCCCCAAGTCAGGCTTATTGCGGACGGTAAGCCGTACTTCCTACAAAGTGTCTTTGGAGGTAACAGGTTCGCGTTGCTCACGCGGGTATGGCGTTCCGCAGCCGCCTTTGCCGACCCCCCGAAGAGTGCGGCTGATGCGGCAAGGTTCTTCGCCGGCCAAGAGGGTTGGGCCGAGCAGAGGCTTTTCTGGGCGCAATTCCAAGCGCCCGAACACCCTCCCCTCCTCAACAACCAAATGAAGCAGTTGATGGAGCTGCATCGGATGGCGGGGCCGGTGATGAAGGACCTCTGCGTCAAGCTATGGCCGTCGGAGCCACTGCCGAGCAGCTACTTCGGTCTGGTGCAGAGGCTGTACGACGCCCCTGCTCAGGTCGACGCCTGGAAGCGCTCCGCATGCATCGAGGGCGCTCGGATGGCCTTCGGCAAGACAATGGTACATTGGCCGAAGATAAAGCCAGCCAAGATGGCCACCGGACCTCCGCCGCCAGGGAAAGAGCATAGGCATCCCGAGCGGTACTTTCCCGTCCTGATGGACGGCGCTCGGGCAGTAGAGGCCCAGTGTTCGAAAGATGTAATTTATGAGTAGATGTAATTTTCCTTGTAGGCAAGGAGTTGAAACTTTTGCTTTAGTGTAATGCAAGTGGTCGGCTATGATATAGTGCCTGTTTAATTTTGACTCCTGTGCGGCCGATTTGAAACTGAAAGTTACCAGTCGTCGGCTTCAGCCCCCTAGCAGATACTGCATGGGGTGTTTTCGTGTAATACGTGAAGCCTTAGCCGACGTCTCGGTGCCCGGAGGCGGTTGTATGTACGGAAAACCAGGCAATCAGACTATGTGGTTTTAGTGCTTTCACTTACCCAGAGGAGCTTGACGGTGGGGGCCGGTAACGAGCCCCCAGTGTTTTGTGATATTCGGACGAGCCGCGGTAGATACCATCATCACATGGTTCCTACAATAGGGAACCCTTCATGTAACACGGACTAACCTCCAACGATTTTTGGTTTGACACAAGTTGTCGGATCGCCGACCAGTTCTCGCATATTGTGACAATCAGTTTTCGGCTTTCTCCACTGAGGTACTTAACCAGGCGAGCTAGAAGTACAATCGTAGTGGTTCTCCCTTTACCATCTTAGCCGAACGGTGCGGAACGTAAGAGGGTAAACAAAGGAGCCGGGCAACCCAACTATTGACCAAAGACACAATTAGGAACCGATTCATATAGTGCAATATCCGCGACTCTGAGCACATAAAAATGAGTGCCTGGTTAAAGTTTAAGGCAAGATCTATGCTCGAGCCCCCGGTCTATTAGCCGGTTTGAAATGTATGTATCGTGATAGTTTACTTCGGCTGAAAAAGGAGGAAAGGAATATGCAACGTGAATGACTGCACGAGTATTCCATAATAAAGTGGTCTTTATTTCCTTTGAATGTGTGACGTCCAACCGTACAATCCGGATTGCCGAAGTAACTTTAAGAGATACTTTTAAAGAAATGTATATATTGAGAGTAAAGGTTTACACAGGGCCTTCATGAGTGGTTTGACGTCCCTACTATGCCCTGCTGCACGTCTGCGCCTTTGCTCTTCAAGAGGCTTCCGTGGAAGCGAAGCTGTCTACCGTGTGTTCGGCGGAAGTAGTAATCTTTGGCGGGCGAGCCCTTGAAAAAGTGGTTTTGAGAAGTCGCCGTGGTATATCAGTTTGATGCTGATCGGGCCCTAGATGGTGCCCGTGGATTTGAAGACACATGTAAGCCATTGTTCGGTCGAGCCGAGCTCGTGGTCTTTGTGTCATGATTCCCCACAGCTGCCCAAGGAATTTTGAGCGCGAAATTGTGCACTTGAGGTACATATTTCGCGACTAGGTGGGGCGTGCTGTGGGGCGCGTGCCCCTATTTGGGGTGAGCGTGGGAGTGCTCGGGGACCGAGGCTGTAGCTCGGGAGCGCTTGCGTGCGTCCAGTGACTTGACGGTAGACTGGGCTTGCGACGCTACTTCGGCGGCTTGGACTTCGGCGGCTAGAGCCGCCGTGTGTTCCTCTGATCGAAGCGAGCACTCGGTATTACCGTTGATGGTAATAACGCCCTTTGGTCCGGGTAGTTTGAGCTTTAGGTACGCATAGTGCGGGACGGCGTTGAAGCGGGCGAACGCGGTCCGTCCGAGGAGTGCGTGATAACCACTGCGGAAAGGGACAATATCGAAGATTAAGTCCTCGGCGCGGAAGTTATCGGGGGAGCCGAAGACTACTTCCAAATTCACGGATCCCGAGCAGCATGCCTCGACGCCTGGGATTACACCTTTAAAGGTGGTGTTGCTGGGTTTGATTCTTGATGGGTCAATCCTCATCTTCTTCACTGTATAAGCGTAAATCAGATTAAGGCTGCTTCCTCCGTCCATAAGGACTGTAGTGAGGTGAAAGCCGTCCACGATGGGGTCGAGCACCAGAGCCGCCATTCCTCCATGACGTATACTGGTCGGATGGTCTCGACGGTCGAAAGTGATCGGGCAAGCCGACCACGGGTTGAATTTCGGGGCTACTGGCTCTAAGGCGTAGACATCCCGAAGCGCGCGTTTCCGCTCCTTCTTTGGTATGTGCGTGACGTAGATCATGTTCACGGTTTTGACCTCTGGAGGGAACTATTTTTGGCCTCCGTTGTTCGGCCCGCGAGGTTCGTCGTCGTCCTCGCTGCGGGGGCCCTTGCCTTGTTCTTCGGCTGTGGCTTTGCCGGCCTGCTTAATTATCAAACAGTTACGGTTGGTGTGGTTAGCTGGCTTGTCAGGGGTGCCGTGAATCTGGCAGGGCCTATCCAATATTCTATCCAGCGCAGACGGGCCATCCCGGTTTCCTTTAGAGGGTTTTTTCCGCTATCCCGATTTTGAGCCGCTGAATCCGGCGTTTACTGCTGTGTCATCGGCTTCACCGCCGTTATTTGAGTGCCGGTGCTTATTATTCCTATTGCACCGGGGTTTCCCGTTTCCGTCCTGAGTCTCTGAAGTGCCGGGGTCTTCGGGGTGGTTGCTTTGACGAGCTAGCCAGCTATCCTCACCCGCGCAAAAGCGGGTCATTAGGGAGGTAAGGGCCGACATTGTTCTCGGTTTATCTTGGCCGAGCTGGCGGGCGAGCCACTCGTCCCGAATACTGTGTTTGAATGCCGCAATTGCTTCGGCATCTGGACAGTAGACGATCTGGTTCTTCTTGGTCAAGAACCGGTTCCAGAATTGCCGGGCTGACTCTCCGGGCTGTTGAATGACATGGCTCAGGTCATCGGCGTCCGGTGGCCGAACTTAGGTGCCTTGAAAGTTAGCTCGTAATGCATCCTCGAGCTCTTCCCAGCTCCCGATGGAGTTTTCGGGTAGGCTGTTCAGCCAATGCCTGGCCGGTCCCTTGAGTTTCAGCGGTAAGTACTTGATAGCGTGGAGATCATCTCCTTGAGCCATATGAATGTGGAGAAGAAAATCCTCAATCCACACAGCTGGGTCAGTTGTCCCATCATAGGGTTCTATATTAACGGGTTTAAACCCCTCGGGGAACTGATGCTGCATCACCTCGTCAGTGAAACACATTGGGTGTGCGGCGCCCCTGGCCCGGGCCACATCGCGCCGTAGATCGGTTGTCATCCGGGCACGGTGTTGCTCCCGAGCTTTGTCGTTTCTATCGCGCCATGCCTGGTATCCGTCCCGTCCAACGGGTGCGTATCCTGTGGATACATAGATGGATCTCGACTGAATCGCTCGTGCGTTCAGGTCGTGGCGCAGATCATATTGGTCATCCGGTTGAACCGGGTCTTTGCCTGCTCGGCGGGAGGGCGTGAGTTGGTATTTGGCTTCCCTGGCCGTCCTATCCTGTCCTCGAGGAGGCACGGGTGGGAGTTCGGCGTCTCCGTCCGCTGTATCTTGTCCTTGAGGGGGCGCGGGTGGGTATTCGGCTTCTCCAGCCGCTCTATCTCGTCCTCGAGGGGGCGCGGGTGGGAGCTCGGTTTCCACAGCCGGCCTATCTCGTCCTCGAGGGGGGCGGTCGGGCTGGTTTGCACAGGTTCATCTGGGAGGCATGGGCTCGAAGGCCTCATCCTCGAATTCTGGGAGTAGGCGCCGCCATGGGTAACTCTTGTATTGGCCCTGACGTTGATCGTCGAGGCCTTCTTCGGCAGCTAAGACCATCGTCCATCCGTCGTTGAGCGTATCCTATTCGGCCTTCAGCTGTTGTTGTTTCATCTTCAAGCTTCGGGCAGTGGCGATGAGTTGCCGCTTGAATTTCTCTTGTTCCAGGGGATCCTCAGGGACGATAAAGTCTTCGGGTCCGAGGCTATCCTCCTCTTCCGAAGGAGGGAGGTAATTGTTGTCCTCGGAATCATCGATGTCCTCGGGGTCACCCTGGTCCTCGTGCCCTTCAGGGGCTTCGGGTCGATGCTCGGGTGTGTTATCGTCGAGCTCCCCTAAGTTGTCCAGAGTCTCGTTACCTCTGGTGCCGTTCGTGTCTGTGTGATTTTCCTTGCCCTTTCCCCGCCCTCTAGCTCGCCGTCGTCGGCGTCTGGGCGGTTCTTCGACGGGGTCGTCGCCGTCCTTCTTGGTTGTGTCACCGTCCTTCATGGGGGTGTCAACCATGTAAACGTCATAGGTGGAGGTGGCGGTCCACTTTCCGGTATTGGCAGAGGCAAGGAAGGTATCCGTGTAGGGCGGGACGTCAAAGTCTCCGTCCATGTCATCAGCCTCCTCGGAGGCGTAGTCCAGCATGTCGGTTAAATCTTCGACAGTGGCTACCAAGTGGGTGGTGGGTGGGAAGCAAAATTCCCCGCGGCTGGCATCCAGTCCGGCCTGCTCCTGGTCCGAGGACGGGCCATCCGCGATATTTATCTTCTGGATCCGGTCTAGCATCTCGCTTAAAATCGAGGGATCCACCGGATCTATGTTCGGGTTGCCATCGGAGTTGAGCTCCGGCGTGCCGACAGCGGGAGTGTGTTCGGCCAAGGGTGATCCTAGGTTCTCCGGCACCGGGGTCGGATCCAAACTCAAGGTCAGATCCGAACTGAGGCCCGCCCCGAGGACGGGGGCGGGGAAGGAATCCGAGGTCAAGGCCTCGGGATTGGTTGGTTCCTCGGATACGGCCGAGAATCCAGTGAAGACCAGATCGCCTCGAGCATCGGTGGCGTACGCAAGGCTGCCGAACCTGATTTCCTGCCCGGGGGTGAAGCTACCGACCTGGTCGAGGTGACCGGTCGGATCGGCGTGCAACACGATGCTGCCGAATGCGAAGAGCTGTCCGGGGACGATGATGTCCCCGCTGCGGATTCCGTCGCTGAAGAGAAGAGCTGCCCGGGGACGGCGATGTCCCCGCTGCAGATTCCATTGACGAAGAGTTGTCCGGGGACGGCGAGCCATTGATCCTTCGTGACCCATGATGCAACTCTCAATGAAAGCACAAATGTCGGTACCAAAACCGGCAGATCTCGGGTAGGGGATCCGAACTATGGGTCAAGGAGTCGATGGTAACAGGGAACGTAGAGACAGCGATTTACCCAGGTTCGGGCCCTCTTGAGGAGGTAAAACCCTACGTCCTGCTTGATTGTATTGATGTGATTGTATGAAGGTTACAGAGTTGATCTACCTCGAGATCGACTGGGCTAAACCCTAGGTAATGGATATGATCCTCTACGAACTAGTCCTTCTGGTTTATATAGACACCAGGAGGTCCTAGGGTTACACATGGTCGGTTACCATCAGGGGACAAACATGCCGGTTACGCCAACTGTTGCTTGGAGGAGACGCCATGTCTTCGGAGGTTTCCTTCTGATACACGGGATCGCCCACAATCCTGCCTTCCATCGACGAGTAGAGGGTGGCCCACCAGCCCGGCCTATGAGAGATAGGCCGGCAGCCCGAGTACCCCCTAGTCCGGGACACCCTCAATACCCCTCTGATCTTGGACATGAAGATGATTTGTGAGTAGTTACTTTTGTTCTTGAGGACATGGGAGAAGTCTTGTCATAAGTAATCATGTGAATTTGGCATTCGTTCGATATTTTGATGATGTGTATGTTATTGATTCTCTTAGTGGTGTCATGTGAACGTCGACTACATGACACTTCACCATCTTTGGGCCTAAGGGAATGCATTGTGGAGTAGTAATTAGATGATGGGTTGCTAGAGTGACAAAAACTTAAACCCTAGTTTATGCGCTATTCCGTAAGGGGCTGATTTGGATCCATATGTTTAATGCTATGGTTAGAGTTATCTTAATTCTTCTTTCGTAGTTGCGGATGCTTGCGAAGGGGGGTAATCATAAGTGGGAGGTTTGTTCTAGTAAGAACAGCACCCAAGCACCGGTCCACCCACATATCAAATTATCCAAGTAGCGAACGCGAATCAAACCAACATGATGAAAGTGACTAGATGAAATTCCCATGTGTCCTCGAGAACGATTTGCTTATTATAAGAGACCGTTCTAGCTTGTCCTTTGCTATAAAAAGGATTGGGCCACCTTGCTGCACTCTTTGTTACTATTGCTACTTGTCACTTGTTACAAATTATCTTGCTATCAAACTACTCGTTACCGATAATTTCAGTGCTTGCAAAAAATACCTTGCTGAAAACTGGTTGTCATTTCCTTCTGCTCCTCGTTGGGTTTGACACTCTTACTCATCAAAAGGACTACGATTGATCCCCTATACTTGTGGGTCATCAGATGTACTTACGAACGGAAATGATTGGGCCTGTATAATTTCCTGCGATGGCTCACCCGATCGCACACGAGCTCTTTTTGCCCCGCGTGTGTGACTGGAGGACCTATCATCGATGGTTTATTGGTCGTGTGGGAAGGCCCCCCTATCGCACACACAGGCAAGGCAATGGTTTAAAACTCTGTCATGGAAAGGTGGTAAGAACCGTTTGTATAGGACGTCTCTGCACCAATGACGTTCACTACTTTGATAATTTGATATGTGGGTGGACTGGTGCTAGGGTGTTGTTCTTACTTGAACAAGCAACCCTCTTATGATTACCCCCTCTCGCAAGCATCCGCAACTACGAAAGAAGAATTAAGATAAATCTAACCATAGCATGAAACATATGGATCCAAATCAGCCCCTTACGGAATAACGCATAAACTAGGGTTTAAGCTTCAGTCACTCTTGCAACCCATCATCTACTTATTACTCCCCAATGCTTTCCTCTAGGCCCAAATATTGTGAAGTGTCATGTAGTCGACGTTTACATGACACCACTAGTAGAACAACAACATACATATCATCAAAATATTGAAAGAATACCAACTTCACATGATTACTTATAACAAGACTTCTCCCATGTCCTCAAGAACAAAAGCAACTACTCACAAATCATGTTCATGTTCAAGATCAGAGGTGTATTGAATATGATTAAGGATCTGAACATATAATCTTCCACTAAATAAACCAACTAGCATCAACTACAAGATGTAATCAACACTACTAGAAACCCACAAGTACCAATTTGAGGTTCTGAGACAAAGATTGAATACAAGAGATGAACTAGGGTTTGAGAGGAGATGGTGCTGGTGAAGATGTTGATGAAGATTGGTCCTCCCGCGATGGAGGGATCGTTGGTGATGTGGATGGCTTTGATTTCCCCCTGCTCCTGGCCAGGTTCCGCCTCGAGACGGCGGTGCTTCTTCCCGAAAATCTTCTCTTGTTTTTTTCTAGTGCAAAATGCCTCATATAGCAGAAGGGGGGCAGAGGAGGGCTGTTGTGGGCCCCACAAGGCATCAGGGCACGCCCTGTTGCCTTATGAGCAATAGGTGGCCCCCCTCTGGTGGTTATTCCTTCCAAAAAAATTATATATTCAATAAAAAATCTCCGTGAATTTTCAGGTCATTTGGAGCTCCGTAGAATAGCTATCTCTGATGTAGCTCTTTTTGGTCCAGAATTCCAGCTGCCGGTGATTTCCCTCTTCATGTAAATCTTGCAAATTAAGAGAGAAAAGGCATTGGAATTGCATCATAATGACCAAAAACATTATAAATAATAGTTGGAAAACATGATGCAAAATGGACGTATCAGGGTAGAAGGGGGAAATCCTAAAGTCCAAGATTTGCTGACGGATCCCCCGCAGCTGCCAATGGTAGAACTCCGAGCGCGTCCTCCGTGAGAACCCCCTGGAGGCAGATCCATCTCGCCGCCTGGGACGGGTCCTCGGAGCCCGCCTGCTCCATGGCCCATCCAAGGATTTTCCACACCGGAAGCAGTGGCTTGGGGGCTCCCATCTGCGCTCACTCCTCGAAGTTCGCCTCTGCCATGATACGGATGGCAAGGAAGTTCAACTCCCTATTCACCTGGGAATGAACGGCGTCGATCTCTGAGCCCAACAGCGGTTCCAGCATGGGATCCGACTGAATGCGCTCACACGCCTTCCAAGTAGCACAGGACGCCTTAAGCCAGGAGGCCATGGCATCCCTAGCATGCGCTTGTGCGAAGGCCACCATGGCCATGCGCCCTGGGTGCTCGAAGGAGAACTCACAAACGACATGAACTGCTAGGGCCGGCATAGACGCCTCCACGCTTACCCTAGGCGGAGCCTGGGTCAGCACAGGGATGGGGGTGGAAATACTGCCCGAACCCCTTGGAGGACTAGCGGGCGGTGTAACCCTAGGATGGGACATGGTAGAGGCGGCAGAGCCCTAACTATGCCGGCCAGAACCAAGCTAAGCGCGCTCACCTCCAGTCGAGAGCGATGGACGGGACGAAGAAAGGTGGAAGAAAGAGGAGCGAAGTGATACGTCTCCAACGTATCTATAATTTATGAAGTATTCGTGCCATGTTTACAACAATTTTATATGGTTTTGGTACACTTTTATACGATTTTTGGGAACTAACCTATTGACCTAGTACCCAGTGCCAGTTTCTGTTATTTGGCTATTTTTTGTTTTCCAGAAAATCCATACCAAATGAAGTCCAAATGCCACGAAATTTTACGGTGATTTTTTATGGAAAATAAGAGACCCAGGAAGCTTCGGGAGGGAGCCAGAAGGTGTCCAGGGGAGCCACGAGCTCACCTGGCGCCCCCAGGGTGCACCACCTGAGCTCGTGGGTCCCTCGGATACCCCCCTAACGTGAAACCAACACTGAAAATTCTTATAAATCGGGAAACCCCCAGAAAGAAACCTAGAACTTCCACGCCACCGCCGCAAGCCTCTGTTCTGAAGCGATCTCATCTGGAGGCCTTCTCAGGCACCCTTCCGGAGGGGGAAATCCTCACCGGAGACCATCTTCATCATCCCAGCGGTCTCCATGATGAGGAGGGAGTAGTTCACCCTCGGGGCTGACGGTATGTACCAGTAGCTATGTGTTTGATCTCTCTCTCTCTCTCTCTCTCTCTCTCTCTCTCTCGTGTTCTTGATTTGGCACGATCTTGATGTATCACGAGCTTTGTTAATATAGTTGGATCATATGGTGTTCTTCCCTCTCTATCTTTGTTGTGATTAATAGAGTCTTGACCTCTGAGGTTTCATTATTACCGGATTGAATATTTTGGATTTGAGATCATTTGATGTATGTCTTGCATGTGGATACCCGTGGTGACAATGGGGTATTCTATTGAGTCACTTGATATATGTTTTGGTAATCAACTTGCGGATTCCCGAGGTGACATTGGGGTAATCTAGGCATAGAGGTTGATACACATTTTCATCGTACTTTCACAGATAGAAACTTTGGGGGTACTCTTTGACGTTCTTTGTGTTGGATTGAATATTATGAATCTGAAATTGTTTGATGCATATCGAATAATTGACTCACGGATACTTGTGGTGACATTGGAGTATCTATGTGACATTAGAGTTGATTGATGTGTATCATATGGTGTTATTATAGTACGAACTCTAGGGCTATTTGTGACACTTATTGGGATGGCTCAATAGATTGATCGGAAAGATAACTTTGAGGTGGTTCGCTACCTACCACAATTTCATCTTATGTTCTCTACTATTGATAAGAACTTTGGAGTGATTCTTTGTCGCACGTTGAGGGGTTGTCATATGATTCCATTATGTTAGCATTGTTGAGAGATTGCACTAGTGAAAGTATGAACCCTAGGCCTTGTTTCTAAGCATTGAAATACCATTTGTGCTCACTTTTGTTACTAACTACCTTGCTGTTTTTATTATTTCAGATTACAAAAACCTATATCTACTATCCATACTACACTTGTATCACCATCTCTTCGCCGAACTAGTGCACCTATACAATTTACCATTGTATTGGGTGTGTTGGGGATACAAGAGATTGTTTGTATTTGATTGTAGGGTTGTTTGAGAGAGACCATATTCATCCCACACATCCCACGGATTGATAAACCTTAGGTCATCCACTTGAGGGAAATTTGCTGCTGTCCTACAAAACACTGCGCTTGGAAGCCCAACAGTGTCTACAAGAATAAGTTGTGTAGTAGACATCAAGCTCTTTTCTGGTGCCGTTGCCGGGGAGGTGTGATACGTCTCCAACGTATCTATAATTTTTTATTGTTCCATGCTATTATAGTATCAATCTTGGATGTTTTATATGCAATTATATATCATTTTTTGGGACTAACCTATTAACCTAGTTCCCAGTGCCAGTTGCTGTTTTTTGCCTATTTTTGGCTTTTCAGAAAATCAATATCAAACGGAGTCCAAACGGAGAAAAAACTTTGGATTAATTTTTTCTGGACCAGAAGGGACCCTCGAAGGTTTGGGAGAGGACCAGAAGAGCCACGAGGGAGCGACAAGACCGGAGGGCGCGCGTAGGAGGGCTTGTGGGCCCCTCGTGGCACCTCTTGACCTAATTCCGCCGCTATAAATTCTCAAATATTCCCCATATACCGAAGAGCAGCCTAGAAAAACTTTTCCACCGCCGCAAGCCTCTGTTCTTCCGTGATCCCATCTGGGGGCCTTTTCCGGTACTCTGTCGGATGGGGAATCGATCATGGAGGGCTTCTACATCAACCTTGCTGCCCTTCCGATGATGTGTGAGTAGTTTACGACAGACCTACAAGTCCATAGCTAGTAGCTAGATGACTTCTTCTCTCTCTTTGATCTTCAATACACTGTTCTCCTTGATGTCCTTGGAGTTCTATTCGATGTAATATCCTTTTGCCGTGTGTTTGTTGGGATCCGATGAATTGTGGGTTTATGGTCAGATTATTCATGAGAAATATTTGAGTCTTTTCTGAACGTATTTATGCATGATTGTTATAGCTTTGTATTTCTCTCCGATCTATCCATTTGGTTTGGCCAACTAGATTGATTTATCTTGCAATGGGAGAGGTGCTTTGTGATGGGTTCAATCTTGCGGTGTTCTATATCGCAGTGACAGAAATGGACAAGACACGTATTTGTATTGTTGACACTAAGGATAAAAAGATGGGGTTTAATCATATTGATTGAGTTTACTTTGTCTACATCATGTCATCTTGCTTAAGGCGTTACTCTGTTTTCATTAACTTAATACCCTAGATGCATGTTGGATAGCGGTCGATGGGTGGAGTAATTGTAGTAGATGTAGGCAGGAGTCAGTCTACTTGTCTTGGACGTGATGCCTATATACATGATCATTGCCTTGAATATCGTCATAGCTATGCGCTTTTCTATCAATTGCCCAACAGTAATTTGTTTACCCACCGTATGTTATGCGTTCGAGAGGGAAGCCTCCAGTGAAAACTATGGCCCCGGGTCTACTTTTATCATATATTAAAATCCAAAAATACCTTGCTGCAATTTTATTTCCTTTCTTTTATTTTGCATTTTACTTTTCTATCTATCACTATCAGAATTAATCCTTGCAAGTAACCGCCAAGGGGATTGACAACCCTCTTCTTTGCGTTGGGTGCAAATATTTGCTTTTGTGTGTGCAGGTGCTACTAATGAAGTTCTGTGTGGTTCTCCTACTGGATTGATAACCTGGGTCCTTAACTGAGGAAAATACTTATCTCTATTGTACTGCATCATCCTCTCCTCTTCGGGGAAATCCCAACGCAGTTCACAAGTAGCAAGGTGAGTGCTTGAAGGTATATCTTTAGATCTTGCAATTGATTTTTTTAGTTTCTTGTTTTATCACTAGTTTGGTTTATAAAAGAAAACTACAAAAAAATGGAATTGAAGTTTACCTTTATGATGTCTTTATTGAAAATGTTGGATCAAAAAATTGTGCTAAGATTGTAGAAGAAGAATTTAATAAAATGTTTAATGTGAGTCCTTTGAATGATAAGCATGATTGCAATGTTGCTAGTATGGATTCTTTGAATATCCATGATGCTAATGATATGCAAAGCCATAAGCTTGGGGATGATGTTATGTTTAATGAACATGATCTTTTTAGTCCCCCAACTTTTGATGAGCAAATTTATTATGATGATAGCATGCCTCCTATTTATGATGATTATATTGATGAAAGTGAATTTGGAGAGGTCATGACTTTATTTGATGATGATTCCACTACTTCGGAAGAGGTTTCAATTGATTATGACAACAAAGTAGCTATCTATGATGATTATTTTGATGACACTTATGATATATAAAATAATGATAACCATGAAACTTGTCAGCATGATTTTAATGTTCAATTTGATTATGTCAATCAAGTTTCATATGATAGTTATTTCATTGAATTTGCTCCCACTACTATTGATGAGAATAAATTTGCTTATGTTAAGAGTAATAAAATTTTTATGCTTGTGGATCATGAAAAGAATGCTTTATGTGATAGTTATATTGTTGAATTTATTCATGAGGCTACTGAAAATTATTATGAGAGAATAAGATATGCTTATATATATTTCAATAACATCAAGTTTCCTCTCTTTATGTTGAAAGTTTTGAAGTCATCTGCTTTCCTATGCTAGTTGATTCTTGCTCCAATAAATTGTTGGCTTACAAAATCCCTATGCATAGGAAGTGGGTTAGGCTTAAATGTGTTTGCTATATGATTGTGGCACCCCGGCTCAGAGGACCGGTTTACCTTGTGTTCCCAACCCAGAGATCATGTCTTCTGGAAACACACAACAACTTGGAACAGAACAGAACTGATCTTTTATTGATATGAAATGGGTACAAGCTTGGATATTACATAGGATAGCGAGGCCAGAAGCACTACTCGTGCTATGACAGTATCTACATTATTTATGAAACATACAAGGGCCTCGGTACTAGTGGTAAGACTACAGTGTAGCGGAACATCGAGTGGGAAACTCCATCCCAAAGGGACACTGCTGGGACACGACCTAGTTAGCATAGCACGAACCATCGGGATCTCGAACTCTGGCTTCTCCTGCATCTGGCATGATACGCCAGGTGAGTACTTGGAATGCACTCGCAAGCTCACAGCAACCAAAACAATGCAGCAAACAACAGCATGGGAAGGATTATATTAAATAGTTGAAATGCTCAATTACGGTTACGGTTACCAACTTACTCTCTTCTGGGCTCACACATGACCCCAGAACATTCGTGACCCATCGGTCACTTCCGAGCATGAGACGAGTTCTTCCATCATTATTATCATTGTTACGGTTGACCACACGGTGTGACCTAGTGCGGACTGTGTCCAATACCGTGGACGCGGCTATTCAAATAGATTCTTACACTCTGCAGAGGTTGCGCACTTTACCCACAGCATGGACATTCATCCAACAAGACTTGCCTAACCCGCGACCCTTCTATCGTACCACCGACAATCATCCCCCGTCCGAGTCATGCCCTGGGTGGCCCCTGTGTCACTCCTGACACCTGCCACCATCGTGGCCAACTAAACTGTCCCAAACGGGGACGCCGGCAAATAACTCAACTTGGGCTCACGAGGTTTTCGTCGCCTACCTGATAAGGGCAGCACGCACGCATAACCTCCCCTCTTTGGTGGTACCGGTAAAAGAGCACATGGCTAGACCAAGTCAAGGCCATCCCATACCGGCAGATGTGGCTGCACGGGTAAGTCCGGGTCGGTGGCACTCGATCAACCATCGAAGTGAATTTAACATATAAAGTTGCTGGTCACACCTAACTATGTTGAATTTGTGCAAAATATCATCCATATATGACTTAGCATATTTAAATTAAATTAAATGCAATATAATTCATTAAAAAGTCAATACTATTGTTATGCCTTATGCAATGGATGATGTGGCTTGCCTTGCTCAAGTGAGGGATCAACAAACTCCTGGTCTTCAATTCCACAGTAGTTTCCCTCTGAAAGTATTTTTCAATGGCAAAAGAAAATTTCACATAAAGCCTTATTGTTTGCCAAAAATTCTGTGAACATTGCAAAAATACCAAACTTGGTCAGAAAATATAGGGGCTCAATACAAAACCATAGCAAAAAGAATCACTTAATTTGGACTTGTAGTTTAAAAGATAGGGCTGGTCAAAGTTGCTGGTCAAATTGGATTAAATAAATAGAAAACAGAAAATAAAAAATTCCTCAGCCGGCCACGTTGAAGACGTACTCCTGGAGTACGCTTCCACTTATACCGCTTCGGCGCGCGAGGAGAGAGGCTGACAGGTGGGGCCGGGCTGGGTTTAAACAAAGAGAGAGAAGGGGAACAGTAGCGGGGCGGCTCACCGACGGCGATCACCGGCGATAGCGACGGCGGCGAGGTCAGGCGACTGCGGGGATGGAACGAGTGCACGACGGCGGTCCTCCCTGTACCAGCAACGTCTCCGGAGACGGCCTAACGGCGTCGCCCTCTTCTTCTCCGGCGGCGGCTGCTCTCGGGTGTCGTCGGAGTTGGCGATTCCGGCAGCACCTCGGCCAGGGAAGAGGTCAGGCGACTGCCCTGAGCTCGACCGTGGGCTTGGGGAAGGCTGGAGTGGTCTGGAAGAGAGGCGAGGCGAGGTTGGTTTGGCAGCAGAGCTCCGGCGAGATGCGAGGCCAGAGGGCCTCTCGGCCTTGGCTCAGCGAGCTAGAGCTCGATTGGGAGGTGGTGGAGGCCGATGAGGAGCTAGGAGGGGCGGGGCAAGTTATTTATAGGCGGGGAAGGAGGGTTCTAGAGCCGGGCGGCGCTGTGGCCACGTCGCCGAAGCAAGGATGGCGAGCTGGCCATCGCGAGGTGGGGCGAAGTGACGGGTGAGCTCAGTGGAGTTAATGCACGAGAGGACGGCTCGCGGAGAAGAAGCCAGTCAGCGCGGCCGCCGTACTGCCACGGTGCCACCCGTGGCGCGGGGTGGCCGTATCCAGCGAGCTCGCTGCCGGCGAGGGGGAAGGGCCTAGAGGGTCCAGGTGGATGGAGGAGAGGTAGTCGGTACAAGGGGACACGGTACGGCGACGTGGGACGGCTGGAGTAGTCGCGTCCGACGCGGTCGGCGCGCAGAGCACGGGCACAGGCATGCCAGTGCCGTGCTCACCACGGGTGCTGGCACCTGGAGGCCACGCACGCCTGTCCCACCTTGTCCAGTCCATCGACCATGTATCACCCAGCCTCCCGGTGCCTCTGGTTCGGCTAGATACACTCTGAATCGAGTGGTAGCATCAGGTATAGTTTCTGAACAGAAACTTGGAAGGGATCCAGAGCATGGATGAGTTGGAGATGGAGCCAAGAGACTTGTCTGGGATGATCTATGTTGGAAGGACTATCTGCTGGCAGGTTTTGAGAGATTTTTGCAAAGATATGCACATAGTTCATGTACAAACCCCATACTGGTCCAGAAACTTGTTGAGGAAGTAGCACTCATATGAATGATCTGCTGAGGCCGAAATTTGGTACTTGGGAGTTATTTGATGAAGACAAGATGCCATAAAAATTTCAGCTCAAATTGGTGCCTCTAGGTGGTACTTCCTTCACAAAGGTTTGAAATAAGCAGAAGGTTTGTAGAATATTTTTGCTAGAAATTTGTACTGGACTAGGAGATGTTTTTGGATATTGTGGCAAGATATGACCCCTAGTACCTCAGGAAATTATTTGAGAATTTTCTGAGGCCTAGAAATATATGTTGCTTCACAAAGGGTCAATTCTGTCCAGAAGATAAAAGGAATATTCTGGACCAAATTTTGTACTGGCCAATGAAATATTTTTGAAGATTGTGGGAGTAGATGATCTCAAGAAGATGTGGGATTAATTTGGAATTTTTCTGATCAGCAGAGCAGGTTGCTTCACAACCCATAGTGAGAATAAGCATATCCAAAGGGATAAATGAATTATTTTGAGAGAATAGAAATTAGGGATTTGCTCAGAGGGTATAAGACAAAGTTTTGGCAAGATGTTGAGGGTGTTGGATCACTTAAAGAGAAATCCAAAGAATCCTCAAGTCCAAAGTCAAATGATTTGGTTCCAAAAACCAACAAATGACAAATAAGGCAGAAAATTTTTGAAAAGAAAAAAGTTGCCAAAATCAGGGTGTCACAATGATTCATGATGCTCTCTTTGTGTTTCAATTCTTTACTTTTATGAGCATCATTAAAATCATCATGCCTACCTAAAAAGGATTTAAAGAAAAGCGCTTGTTGGGAGATAACCCAATAATTATCCCTACTATTTTTGTGAGTTAAAATGATTAAGCTACTGTAGTAATCATGTTTTGTATCTTTTATTGCAATAAAGTACCAAGTAAAGCCTTTAGGTTGATGTGGATGTTTGTTTATTTGGTTCAGTGCAAAAACAGAAAGTTTAGCGTCCAGTGCATGAATTTACATTCTATACTGGAGCGTGAGAAAATTCTGAAATTTTTACAAAGTACTGCTATACAAATTGCTTACGTTGTCCTAATGTTTCAGAATTTTTGGAGCTACATAAGTATGCTTTTTAATTCGCTCACTACATGCTGTTCTGTTTTTGACAGATTCTGTTTTCAATGCATAGTTTGCTTGTTTTATAGCTTCTATGGCTTATATTGGTCAATATAAATTGTAGAAATGATAGAGTACAGTAGGCATTATGTAAGAACAATTATGAATCTTGTCTTGACAGTACCAAAGTGAATGAATTGATCTTTATCATACTAACCTATCTCACAAAGTTCCGTTAAGTTTTGTGTGATTGAAGTTTTCATGTTTTGGGTGAGATATCGATATGAGGAAAATAAGGAGTGACAAGACCCTAAGCTTCAGGATGCCCAAGGCACCCCAAGGTAATATTCAAGGAAGACTCAAGCGTCTAAGCTTGGGGATGCCCCAGATTGCATCCCCTCTTTCGTCTTCAACATTATCGGTATACCTTACTTGGAGCTATATTTTTATTCGTCACATAATATGTGTTTTGCTTGGAGCGTCGCTTTCTTTTATTTGGATTTGCTTGCTGTCATTTAAAATCATGTTTTGTACCTTTTATTTCAATAAAGTGCCAAGTATACTGTGGACTGGGCCAAAGTCCACAGTGCGGCCCAGCCCACAGCGCACCGTCTCCCTCCTCTCTCTCTCTCTCCCTGCGTGTCACGGTGCCCGTGGCCGCGCCGGCGCGCTCCGGCGAAATGCCGACACGGCGACGCTACAGGGCGCCAGGAGGGGATAAGGCCGACCCCCTCCACCTTCTCGATGCCCTCGCCCACTCCTCTCCCTCTCTTGGCCGCTCTCTCTCTCTCTCGATCTCGGGCTCGCCCAAGAGCCTCCGTCGCCGTCGCCGTTGATCCCGCGGCCATCATCCGTCTCCTGCCTCGCCGCCGTGTCTGTTAGCTCCGCCATCATCTTCCACGTCGCCTGGTGCCACCCGTTGGAGCCGGGGAGCACCGCATCGAGCGCCATGAGCTCGTCTTCTTCCTCGGGTCGCCGGTGCCTCCCCGTTGATTCCGGCCACCCTGCAGCTCCTATGCCGCCAACGGGCCATCGTGTGCCTCCCCGGTGAGCTCCTCCTTCTCTCCCATCCTCTTCCTCGTCTTTCCGCACTGTAGCTCGCCGCAATAGCCATGGTCGAACCCGCCGCCGTAGACGAGCTCGCCGCCGTGGCCAACATCGTCGCAGCTCGCTTTCAAGCTCGTAGTCGAGCTCCTGGAGCTCGTAGGACCCCAGCGCACCCCGCCTCACCGCCTGCCATGCCCTGCGTCGCCGGATCCGTCAACGCCCGAACTCCGGCGCCACCCGCGAGCTCGCCGTCGTCGATTCCGGCGACACCATGGCCACCAATCGACGTGGTTCACTCCGCACGTTTGAACGCGGGGTCGCGCGCGCCAAATGGCTAGCCGTAGCCGATTTCCAGCGAATCCCGTGGCTCGCCACCGCGTTTTGGCGGCACCGGCGACTTACCACCGGCGCCGCTGAGCGTCCTGCCACGTGGGGCTCCCTGGGTCACTAACCAGTGGGCCCAGGGGCCCCAATTGACCACGTTGACTGGTCAACGCGCTGACGTGGCAGCACACTGACACTGACAGGCGGGCCCCACCCGCTAAATTAACTAATTAGTTTTTGAAATTAATCTAATATTTAGTTTAGACACTGACATGTGGGGCCCAACCATAGTTAACCTCTGTTTAGTTTAAATTAACTCTGTTTAACCTCTCTGTGTATGACAAGTGGGACCCAGCTGTCAGGTTTGACCTAGACCAGCTGGGTTGACTCGGTGATGTCACACTGCCCTCATGCTGACGTCATCAGTTCCTGTTCTGGATAATGCGAATTAATTAATTAAAATAATTCCAGGAATTTCAGAAGGGGTTTAAATCTTTGAAAATTCGTAGAAATTCAACCGTAGCTCGGATCAAAAAGTTTTCAACATGAAAGTTGATCAGAAAAACGAGACAAATCCGAATACGTGGTCAAAATGCTTGACCATCACTCCTAGCTACCTGAACATGGAACCTTCCCCTCCGGTTCAGTATACCGATAACAGCCCAAAGACCGGGAAAATATCCCAGATATTTTTCCGCTCCGCCTCAACGTGTAGCATTGCATTAGGTCTCCACCAGCACTGTATATCGTCATACCATGAATTTGTGTTGCATTTGTTTGCTTTTATTTATTGTTTCTTCCCCCGTTAGACCCCGAGACCGACGCAGCTCCGTAGTCCGACGATGCCGTTGACGACCCCTCCTTTGCTGTAGAGCTTCCAGGCAAACAACCCCCCTTGAGCATGCCTATATCACCTACTCTTTCTCCCTCTTGCTTGCATTAGAATTGCTACATGTATTGTTCCGAATACCTAATCTGATGCATAGCCTGTTTTGGTAAACTGCTATTGATACTTTATCTGATATCCTAAATGCTTAGTATAGGTTGGATGGTAGTGAACCATCTATGGCCCCTCTTCCTTGTCCTAGTTGCCCCGCTTAGTTACCAGTGCCCCGATCGATGTGATCGACGGGTTGAGACCAGCACACCACCACACACCCCCCCTAAGTTGCTCGACTCTGCAGAGCTAATATCGAGTGCCGAGGGTGATACCTCTTATCTCACTCCTGATGTTACCTCTGTAGTACAGCTAGTCGGTTGTGGGTTACTGAGGGTGATTCCTCTTTCACCACCTCCGATAAAGCTTCTGTCATGCAACCCCTCAAGTGTGAATCCATCGAGGGTGATTCCTCCAGGTTCACCTTGAAGTATACATCGAGTGGAAATCCAACAAGGGTGATTCCTCGGATCCCATCTTGATGTTTTGGACACATGGTTACATTGAATTTACTACAGATACTGGATAAAGTCGGGTCAACCCCGAGGGGTACCCGCGAGTGATGTGGAGACGGGTTGACCGTGAGGGTACCCGCGACATAATTACGTGGCACGGCCGGGCATTCTTGGCCCTTGCCGTAAGTCCACGAGACGGGGCGACGAGGTCACATGATCGTGAGTCTCTGCTTGTCACCGCGAGCTCCCAACGCACTAATGGATTAGGATATGTAATCTAACCACCACGCGGGAATAAGTATGGGTACTCGGTGTCATATGTATCATCCGAAGTTCTTCAGATGTCAGCAGTTGAGCGGCACGTGCCCGGGTGGACCGTGAAAGCCTGCGTGTGTATAAGGGCTAGGTCTGGTCCCGGCCGTCCTCGCAACGCGCAGGAGTGCAAAGGGCGATGGGCCCAAGACCCCTAAGCGCTTAGGGAGTAGACCGGCGTGCTGGCCCCTCTGTTGAACGTTGGTAGGGCTACGACGTGTCGATCAGCCGGGGCCGGGCATAGACCGAGCAAGTGTGTCCGGCCAGAGTTAATCAAGCGTGTTGGGTAAGTTGGTGCACCCCTGCAGGGAAGTATATCTATTCGAATAGCCGTGTCCACGGTAACAGGACGCTCGGAACATATCCCAATCTTCTATAACTAGAAATGGTTTAATTATGTTAGCTCCGGGATCGCTTTCTCGCAGGGAATCGAGGAAGGATCTCTGGGCATGGCTACTGTTATACTTGTTGCTACTGCTATATTTATATACTAATCTGCACTCTTCTAATGCTGCAAGACTCTGAAGATGCTAGTCTTCGATAGGCTAGGCCTTTCCCTCTATTCTGGCATTTCTGCAGTCTAGTCCACAGATACAGCCTTTCCTTGATAACCGATGCATACCTAGAATAGATCTGATGTAAGTCTTGCGAGTACTTTGGATGAGTACTCACGGTTGCTTTGCTTCCCTTTTTCCCCATACCCGATTGTTGCGACCAGATGACGGAGCCCCGGAGCCAGCTGCCCCTGTTGACAACTACTACTACCCCTCTGGTGGAGAGTACTACTATGTGGAGATTGCCGATGACCAGGAGTAGATAGGAGGCACCCAGGTAGGAGGCCTACGCCTTTCGATCCCGTGTCGTTGTTTTGCCCCGCCTTCTTAAGGCTTATCTGTTTAACTTTTATGTCTGTACTCAGATATCTGATGCTTCCGCTGATGCTTGTATGACTCAAGCTTATGTATTCGAGCCCTCGAGGCCCCTGGCTTGTAATATAAAGCTTGTATGACTTTTTATTTGTGTTTAGAGTTGTGTTGTGATATCTTCAAGTGAGTCCTTAGGCTTGATCGTGTGCATTTGCGTGTATGATTAGTGCACGATTAAGTCGGGGGCGTCACAAGTTGGTATCAGAGCCGACTGCCTGTAGGAACCCCCCTTTCCAACTCCTTGGCCGAAGTTGAGTCTAGTCTTTGAAAAACTGTTTTACTAACATGGTTGTGTGGCTTACGGGCCCACGTCGCCAATGGGTGGTATTAGGATCTTTTATTCCTCTTCCAAACTCTAGGACTCAGATCTCTCTTCTTTTTGGGTTAAATGATTTTGCTAACTCTAACAATAGGTTCTCGTGTTCACATTCACCCTGAGAGCTGGATTATCTGCAAACATTTCTTTCCAATGCTATCTTATGCTTCTCACCCTGACGTTTGATTTCTTGCACTCCTTGTTTCAGATGCGTCCCGCCAGACAGCTCGTACGCCACACGATGGCTCTTGATGCGACTGGGTTCCCTGCTATCTTGGTCGACCTCTTGACCAGGCTGGGATATCGCTGGTACCCTGAGTACATAGTTTACGAGGATTACCGCGAGTTCAACTAGGAGTAGTACCATGCTGTGGTTCGCATCTTTGATCGGCAGAACAACTCCATCACTGAGTTGCACACCTTTCATGGTGTTGCAGTGACTGTCGACATGGCCGTCCATGATGCTACCTATACTGCTATTTCCCGTCTCCATGGAGAGCACAACAGTCGTTGGAGGAGACTGCTTTCAGATACATCCCGTATGCCCCCGCCGGGGATGAGACTGGATATTACACTGCTGTCTGTACTCCTTACGTGATGCGTCGCTATGACTCGTAGGTTTTGATACAGTACACTCAGGCTCTGGACCGCACTGCTCAAGCTCTTGCTGTCGAGTTGTACGCCACTCGTGCTCATCTTTACGACGCTCTGACATAGTTGCTACCAGCAGTCAGTGCATGGATGCATCCAGAGTACATCCTTTACCCGCGCATGACGGAGATGCCACCAGGTCTTGAGTGGCCTGCTGTTGGAGGTTGTACTCCTCCATGCGGTCCTCTTCTTCCAGTTCGGGACCAGGTTCTACACCAGAGTGTTCATGGAGCGTAGGATCCTTATATCGAGGGTACCCTACGTCGTCACCTGCAGCTGCCTGGCTTTAGTGGTTTTCTCCGACATTGATGTAGCTATCGCTATGTCCCATTGTTGTATCCCTCCACCGCGTGCCTGCGTGCCGCCTAGTTGTCTAGCTTTCCTTTTCGCTGTTGTAACACTGGCTTGTAACCGAATCTATGTATGGATCTGCATGTCTTGTTGACTATGATGATGTATCTATTGCACTTCCTTTTGTTGTGCGTGTTACTTCATGAATGAATCCATACTTCTGCAATGCTCGTTGCTAAACTACCCCCTGTTGAATTTTAGCAGGATGGTTAGACCCACAGGTTGTGGCCGTGGTGCCAACAATCCACCATCGCCCGACTATATGGCGGCAATGATGCAACAATTCGAAATGCACCATCAGTTTATGCAAGGACTTATGGATCAGTTTCCCCGTCCCAACGCCAATCAGCAGCCAACCGCAATCACTTTGCAAGAGTTTGTGCGTCTCAATCCAACCATTTTCGGCAACTCAGTCCAGCCGCTTGACGCTGATGACTGGCTCCGCGACATTACTTTCGAGATGGAGTCTGCGAATGTGGCCCCTGCCAGCTATGTCACTTTCGCCTCCTACTTTCTGAAGGGTCCCACAGCCCAATGGTGGGACACGCATAGGCATACCCTACCCGCTGGAGCCATCATCACTTGGGTGGAATTCCAAGCTCCTTTCCGTGCCCGTTACATCCCGCAAGGAGTCATGGACCGGAAGAAGCGTGAGTTCCGCAACCTTACTCAGGGCAACAAGTTTGTGGAAGCTTATCAGCGGGAATTTCTAGAACTATCTCGCTACGTTGAAGAGGATATTGCTACTGATGCCCGCAGGCAGGAGAAGTTCCGTGAAGGGCTCAACCCAGATATCAAGCTCGCACTGCTAGTCCAAGACTTTGCCAACTTCGCCACCTTGGTGAACAAGGCTATCCAGGTTGAGACTGGTCTGAAGAAACACAAGGACGCTCTCAAGCGCACCCGCGAAGCGGGCTCATCTTCGGGCTCGTCTTCCCAGAAGCGCCGCATATGGATCCCTCACAGCATGTACCATCTGAATGCACCTGTTCCAAGGCCTTCGTATGCTGCACCCCGTATGCCTCCTCCACCTCTGAGGCACCCAAGACCCCAAGCTACACCGTTTTGACCTCCTGCTCCCCGTCCTGAGGATGGACTGTGTTTCACCTGTGGACGTCCAGGTCACCGTGCCAAAGACTGCCGTCAGAACCAGAATCAGTTGGCACTTCCATCTGCTGGCCGTGGTAATGGCCATGGCAACAACCAGCCCCGCAACAACAATGCCAGGCCTTCTTATGGTCGTGGTCAGGCTTATCATGTCAACATGAATGAAGACCTAGACCAACCAACTACTGTGATGGGTACACTTCCTGTTAATTCAGTACCAGCTTTTGTTTTGTTTGATTTAGGAGCATCACATTCTTTCATATCAGAAGAATTTGCATTCATGCATGGCATTAAACATGAAAATTTGCACCAGCCGTTAGTGGTTAACACTCCCGCGGGCAATTGTCGAACCTCTATGTTCAGCCCTGATGTTACCATTGAAATTGAAGGGTTGGAATTCCATGCTTTTCCCATTATTTTGAAGTCTTCCAAGGTTGACCTCATTCTAGGAATGGATTGGTTGAAGGCTCACATCGCCTTAATAATTGTGCCACTAAATCCGTCAAACTTCTGCACCCCTCGGATGAGATAGTAAATTACCATGCTCATGTCGTTCCAAACGCCGAGGCTCAGATTTATGCACTGAATGCATTGAACGCTTCTCCTCTTGAGGGGTCGAAAACGTTCCAGTTGTTCGTGACTTCCAAGATGTATTCCCGGAAGAACTTCCAGGAGTACCCCCTACTTGAGCTATCGAGTTTGACATCGACCTAAAACCAGGAACCACTCCTATTGCGAAGCGTCCTTATAAGATGCCGCCGCATGAACTTCTTGAGCTTAAGGAGGAACTCGACAAATCACTTCGCAAGGGTTTCATTCATCCTAGTTCCTCTGCCTGGGGAGCACCTTCTCTCTTTGTCAAGAAGAAAGATGGTACAAACCAATTGGTCCAAGATTACCGGCCTATCAACCAAGCCACCATTCAGAACAAGTATCCGCTTCCTCGGATCAATGACCTGTATGATCAACTTGCTGGATCATCAGTGTTCTCTAAACTCGACTTGAGGTTGGGTTATCATCAGATCCGCGTCCGCGAAGAGGATATCCCCAAGACTGCCTTTGTTACTTGCTATGGCTCTTATGAGTACACTGTCATGTCATTCGGTTTAACTAATGCTCCAGCAACGTTCTCCTGCCTAATGAATTATATCTTCATGGATTACCTCGACAAATTCATCGTAGTTTATTTGGATGATATTCTGGTATATTCCAAGAATAAGGAAGAACATGCTGAACATCTTCGTCTTGTTCTGGAAAAGCTTCGAGAGCATCAGCTATATGCCAAGTATTCCAAGTGCGAATTCTGGTTATCTGAAGTAACCTACCTTGGTCATGTGATTTCCAAGGATGGCATTGCTGTCAACCCAGAGCGAGTTCAGGCTATTCTTGACTGGACTCCTCCGAAGAATGTTAAGCAAGTCAGAAGTTTCCTCAGACTCGCAAGTTATTGTCGTCGATTTGTCGAGAACTTCTCAAAGATTGCCAAGCCTCTCACTAATCTCCTTCACAAAGTCATTAAGTTTGAGTGGACAGATAAATGTCAGAAAAGTTTCCAGACCCTTAAGGACAAGCTGACCTCTGCTCCAGTGCTTGCTCCTCCAGATTCTCGCAAGGACTTCGTGATCTATTGCGACGCCTCTCGTCAAGGATTAGGCTGTGTCCTGATACAAGAGCATAGAGTAATTGCCTATGCCTCCCGACAGTTACGTCCTCACGAAGAGAATTACCCAGTGCATGATCTTGAACTTGCTGCAGTGATATATGCATTAAAGCTGTGGTGACATTACCTCCTTGGTAATCAATGTGAGATATACACTGATCACCAAAGTCTGAAGTATTTGTTTACTCAGCCAGATCTCAATCTCCGCCAACAGCGATGGTTGGAAACAATTACAGATTATGACTACGGTATTTCATATACCCCTGGCAAAGCTAATGTGATGGCCGATGCCTTGAGCCGAAAGTCCTATTGCAACAACCTCATGGTTCAGCGAGCTCAACCTCGTCTGTATGAAGAACTGCACAAGTTGAACCTCCACATCGTTCCACAGGGTTCTCTTAATACCCTGGTGTTACAGCCAGATCTTGAGAAGGCTCTTAAGTCTGCGCAAGCTAAAGATGCTGAAGTTGATCAGATGAAAAGAGATCTTGACCTTGAAAAGTACAGAGATTTCTCGCTTGCTAAAGACGAAACCTTGTACTTCAGAGATTGCATTGTGGTACCTCAGTTCGAACTTATGACCGACAAAGTCATGAAGGAGGCACATGATATAACACTGTCTATTCATCCGGATAGCACCAAGATGTATCGTGATCTCCGTCAAAGGTACTGGTGGTCCAAAATGAAGCAGGATATTGCTCGTTATGTTGCTGAATGTGACGTTTGCCACCGCGTTAAGGCAGAACATCAGAAGCATGCTGGAATTCTGCAACCGCTCCCTATTCCTGAATGGAAGTGGGACAAAGTGCAAATGGATCTTATTACTGGTCTTCCCAGATCACAAAAGGGTCATGATGCTATTCTTGTCATCATTGACAAACTTTTCAAGGTTGCACATTTTCTGCCAGTCAAGGAGACGATCACTGCTAGTCAGTTAGCAGATCTGTATATCTCCAGGATTGTATCACTCCACAGTATTCCGAAGGAGATCAGTTCAGACCGTGGCAGCCTCTTCACCTCAAAGTTCTGGGCAAGTTTCCAAGAAGCTATGGGAACTCATATAACCTGTAGTTCAGCTTATCACCCCCAGTCCCAAGGCCAAGTTGAACGAGTGAATCAAGTGCTTGAAGATATGCTGCGTGCTTGTGTTATCTCATTTGGCATGAAGTGGGAGGAATCTCTCCTGTATGCCGAATTCTCTTACAACAACAGCTATCAAGCCAGCTTGAAAATGGCCCCCTTCGAGGTATTATATGGACGTAAGTGTCGAACCCCTCTGAATTGGTCAGAAACTGGGGAACAGCCAATCATTGGTCCGGATGTTATCCAACACGCCGAAGAGCAAGTCCGTATTGTTCGGGAAAATCTCAAGGCGGCCCAGTCTCGCTAGAAGAGCAATTATGATAGTAAACACTGGGGATCGATCTATCAACCTGGTGAGCAAGCTTATCTGCGTGTCACTCCTATGAAGGGCACTCACCGCTTTGGAATCAAGGGCAAGTTAGCTCCTCGCTACATTGGTCCTTTACACATTCTCGCCAGACATGGACATGTAGCATATAAATTGGAGTTGCCGCCGCAATTCTCTCACATCCACGACGTCTTCCATGTGTCTCAACTTCGCCGTTGCTTCAAGGAATCTCAGCACCGATCAGTGGATCATGAATTGCTTGAATTGCAAGATGATCTACCTTATAAAGAGCATCCGATCCGCATTCTCGATCAAGCTGAACGTCGGACCCGTCAGAAGACAACCAAGTTCCTTAAAGTGCAGTGGCCGAATCATATAGAAGATGAAGCCACTAGGGAACGCGAGGATCATCTTCAGGAAGAATACCCCGATCTCTTCCCTTCTACCTCCCAATTCTCGGGACGAGAATTTCTTTTAGAGGAGGAGAATTGTAACACCCCTTTGTAATGAGCAACAGTAATCCATAATGATTATGCTAATTCTCTGTGATTTGCAATGCTTGACCATGTTGGATTAATATCTCATTTCAAATTCCTCCAATGAATTCAATTCAAATTCAAAGTGAAATTTGAAGTTGCTCAAAAATTGCTGGAAAATAGTTCATCATTTACGAAAAATTTCAAAACAAATTATTGTTCAGGAAAACAACATCACCATCAATGCTAAATATGGGCTAGGGCAATTAAACAGTGCTAAAACAGCAATTTAAATGCCTTTCCATTTTTGACAAATTCCAATGGATTCCAAAATTGCCCAAACTTTTTGTGGCAGTGCACCACAGTCCCTAGTATTTCTTTGCACCAGTGGCACATTTTTGCAACAGTCATTTAGTGCAAAAAGAAAATGCAAAAGGCTACTGGAAAAAGAAAAACAGAAAAATAAAAAAGGAAAAAGAGAAAAGCTACTATGGACTGGGCCTAAGTCCACAGTGCGGCCCAGCCCACAGCACACCGTCTCCCTCCTCTCTCTCTCCCCGCGTGTCATGGCGCGCGTGGCCGCGCAGGCGCGCTCCGGCGAAATGCCGACACGGCGACGCTACAGGGCGCCAGGAGGGGATATGGCCGACCCCCTCCACCTCCTTGACGCCCTCGCCCACAACTCTCCCTCTCTCGGCCGCTCACTCTCTCGATCTCAAGCTCGCCCGAGAGCCTCCGTCGCCGTCGCCGTCGATCCCGCGGCCATCGTCCGTCTCCCGCCTCATCGCCGTGTCCGTTAGCTCCGCCATCGTCTTCCACGTCGCCTGGTAACAGCCGTTGGAGCCGGGGAGCACCGCATCGAGCGCCACGAGCTCGTCTTCTTCCTTGGGTCGCCGGCGCCTACACATCGATTGCGGCCACCCTGCAGCTCCTAAGCCGTCAACGGGCCACCGTGTGCCTCCCCGGTGAGCTCCGCCTTATCTCCCCTCCTCTTCCTCGTCTTTCCGCGCCGTAGCTTGCCGCAATAGCCATGGCCAAACCCGCCGCCGTAAACGAGCTCGCCGCCGTGGCCAACGTCGTCGCAGCTCGCTTTCAAGCTCGTAGTCGAGCTCCTGGAGCTCGTAGGACTCCAGCGCGCCCCGCCTCGCCGCCTGCCATGCCCTGCGTCGCCGGATCTGTCAACGCCCGAACTCCGGCGCCGCCCGCGAGCTCGCCGTCATCGATTCCGGTCGATTCCGGCGACGCCACGTCCACCAATCGACGAGGCTCACTCCGCACGTTCGAACGCGGGGTCGCGCGCGCCAAATGGCTCGCCATAGCCGATTTCCAGCGAATCCCGTGGCTCGCCGCCGCATTTTGGAGTCGCCGGCGACTTACCGCCGGCGCCGCTGAGCTGGCTGCCACGTGGGGCTCCCTGGGTCACTGACCAGTGGGCCCAGGGGCCCTAGTTGACCATGTTTACTGGTCAACGCGCTGACGTTGACAGGCGGGCCCCACCCGCTAAATTAACTAATTAGTTTTTAAAATTAATCTAATAATTAGTTTAGACACTAACATGTGGGGCCTAACCCTAAATAACCTCTGTTTAGGTTAAATTAACTCTGTTTAACCTCTCTCTGTATGACAAGTGGGACCCAGCTGTCAGGTTTGACCTGGACCAGCTGGGTTGACTCGCTGACGTCACACTGACCTCATGCTGACGTCATCAGTTACTGTTCTGGATAGTGCGAATTAATTAATTAAAATAATTCCAGGAATTTCAGAAAGGGTTTAAATCTTTGAAAATTCGTAGAAATTCAACCGTAGCTCGGATCGAAAAGTTTTCAACATGAAAGTTGATCAGAAAAACGAGACGAATCCAAATACGTGGTTAAAATGCTTGACCATCACTCCTAACTACCTGAACATGGAACCTTCCCGTCCGGTTCAGTATACCGATAACTACCCAAAGACCGGGAAAATATTCCAGATATTTTCCCGCTCCGCCTGCAATGTGTAGCATTGCATTAGGTCTCCACCAGCACTGTATATCGTCATACCATGCATTTGTTTTGCATTTGTTTGCTTTTATTTATTGTTTCTTCTCCCTCTTCTTCCCCCGTTAGACCCCGAGAACAACGCAGCTCCGGAGTCCGACTACACCGTTGACGACCCCTCCTTTGCCACAGAGTTTCCAGGAAAGCAACCCCCCTTGAGCATGCCTATATCACCTACTCTTTCTCCCTCTTGCTTGCATTAGAATTGCTACATGTATTGTTCTGAATACCTAATCTGATGCATAGCCTTTTTTTGTAAACTGCTATTGATACTTTATCTGATATCCTAAATGCTTAGTATAGGTTGGATGGTAGTGAACCATCTGCGGCCCCTCTTCCTTGTCCTAGTTGCCCTGCTTAGTTACCAGTGCCCCGATCGATGTGATCGATGGGCCGAGACCAGCACACCACCACACACACCCCCTAAGTTGCTCGACTCTGCAGAGCTAATACCTCTTATCTCACTCCTGATGTTGCCTCTGTAGTACAGCTAGTCGGTTGTGGGTTATCGAGGGTGATTCCTCTTTCACCACCTCCGATAAAGCTTCTGTCGTGCAACCCCTCAAGTGTGAATCCATTGAGGGTGATTCTTCCGGGTTCACCTTGAAGTATACATCGAGTGGA
This sequence comes from Elymus sibiricus, assembly GCA_039707655.1. Taxonomy (NCBI): domain Eukaryota; kingdom Viridiplantae; phylum Streptophyta; class Magnoliopsida; order Poales; family Poaceae; genus Elymus; species Elymus sibiricus. Next base: position 165,827,934 of record CM077664.1, read on the forward strand.
AATCCAACGAGGGTGATTCCTCGGATCCTATCTTGATGTTTTGGACACACGGCTACCTTGACTTTACTACAGATACAGGATAAAGTCGGGTCGACCCCGAGGGGTACCCGCGAGTGATGTGGAGATGGGTTGACCGTGAGGGTACCCGCGAGATAATTACGTGGCACGGCCGGGCATTCTTGGCCCTTGTCGTAAGTCCATGAGACGGGCGACGGGGTCACATGATCGTGAGTCTCTACTTGTCATCACGAGCTCCCAACGCACTAATGGGTTAGGATATGTAATCTGAGTAGGCCTCTGGCCTTTTCGCACTAACCACCACGCGGGAATAAGTATGGGCACTTGGCATCGTATGTATCAGCCGAAGTTCTTCAAACGTCAGCAGTTGAGCGGCTCGCGCTCGGGTGGACCGTGAAAGCCTGTGTGTGTATACAGGGGCTAGGTCTGGTCCCGGCCATCCTCGCAACGCGCAGGAGTGCAAAGGGTGATGGGCCCAAGACCCCTGAGCGCTTAGGGACTAGACCGGTGTGCTGGCCTCTCTGTTGAACCTAGGTAGGGCTGCGACGTGTCGATCAGCCGAGGCCGGGCATAGACCGAGCAAGTGTGTCCGGCCAGAGTTAATCAAGCGTGTTGGGTAAGTTGGTGCACCCCTGCAGGGAAGTATATCTATTCGAATAGCCGTGTCCACGGTAACACGATGCTCGGAAAATATCCCGATCTTCTATAACTAGAAATGGTTTAATTATGTTAGCTCCGGGATCGCTTTCTCGCAGGGAATTGAGGAAGGATCTCCGGGCGTGGCTACTGTTATACTTGTTGCTACTGCTATATTTATGTACTAATCTGCACTCTTCTAATGCTGCAAGACTCTGAAGATGCTAGTCTTCGATAGGCTAGGCCTTTCCCTCTATTCTGGCATTTCTGCAGTCTAGTCCACAGATACAGCCTTTCCTTGATAACCGATGCATACCTAGAATAGATCTGATGTAATTCTTGCAAGTACTTTGGATGAGTACTCACGGTTGCTTTGCTTCCCTTTTTCGCCATACCCGATTGCTGCAACCAGATGACGGAGCCCCGGAGCCAGCTGCCCCTGTCGACGACTACTACTACCCCTCTAGTGGAGAGTACTACTATGTGGAGACCGCCGACGACCAGGAGTAGATAGGAGGCACCGAGGCAGGAGGCCTGCGCCTTTCGATCCAGTGTCGTTGTTTTGCCCCGCCTTCTTAAGGCTTATCGGTTTAACTTTTATGTCTGTACTCAGATATCTGATGCTTCTGTTGATGCTTGTATGACTCAAGCTTAGGTATTCAAGCCCTTGAGGCCCCTGGCTTGTAATATAAAGCTTGTATGGCTTTTTATTTGTGTTTAGAGTTGTGTTGTGATATCTTCAAGTGAGTACTTAGGCTTGATCGTGTGCATTTGCGTGTATGATTAGTGCATGATTAAGTCGGGGGCGTCACAAATGTGATGAAGCATATTGATGGAGTGCCCTCTGATCATCCTCTCATCTCCTAACTTGGTCATCAAGGTGTATCTCATGATTGTGTTGGAGGTAGCAAGTCCTGCCAACAAATGATAAACTGAGCCTAGCTTGTGTGTTTCAACATCTTCCAAAGGAATTTCCTTGTACAGGTTGGCCATGGAGTTGTGATCCATCTTGCGCTTGGCATATACATCAATGTCATTCCCCTCGGGCTTGGGCACATCTAGCAAAGTAGCCCATTCTTCAATTGTGGACTCACAACGAACACCCTCTGTCATCCACACAATCCGGCCATCAGGACAGAAACGAGTTGTGGAGTAGAATTGCATGATCATCTCATCATTCCAAGCAGTCAATTTCTTCCCTATGAACTCATCAATCCCAATCATCTTGAAGCTCTCATGCACATGAGGAAATTGATCTTCATTAGCATCAATGAATTTCTAGTCCACCCATCTCATGTCACTGACTATGGGCCTCTTGTCAAGCAACACAGTCTCATAGAAATCCTGCTATTCCTTGGTGTGAAAGCGGTAGTTTATAATAGTTCTCCTCCTCATAGCATATGGGCCTATCTCTCTCCATTTCCTCAGGCCATTGTCCTTCCTGGCTTTCATATTTTGAGCAACTGGATGTGTGTCATTGTGCTATGGCAATCTGGGTCTTAGCTTCCTCAGAAGTGAAGGTTCATCATCAGCAGCAGCATTCACAGGCACTGGGGCCTTGCTCTTCTCACTGGCTGGCACATTCCTAGTAGTTCTCCTAGGCTTGGAGGTAGGGGCTTTGGGTTTTGACTTGGAAGGAGCAGCAGTATTAATGGCATCTACCATGAGCTTTCTTTGCTTGGCAGCAGGTGGGTTTGCTGCTGGCTCATCCTCTTCTCCTTCCTCATCTGTGGCATCATCTCTCCTCATAGATATGGGTTTGAACACCACATGGGCCACTTGTTTTCTTTCCCTTTTCTTGCCTGCAACCTTTGGCTTTGACTTGGTTGGCACAGCCTAAGACCCGTCTGGATTGGCTGAGGTAATGCCTCTCTTGGCAGCAACTAAGACAGGAACTTTCCAAGTAACTCCTCTCTCTTTTTGACTTCATGCATACTCCTTTTGAATAGTGACTTTCTTCTTCTTGGAGGTGACCTCTTCCAACTGGAAGTCCTCATCCTCAGTTTCTGAGCCCTTTGCTTTTCTTGTTCTCTTGGCAGCCTTTGGCAAAATGCTGGCAGTGCTTCTGCTGCCTTCATCAAAACTGCTCTCAAGACTAGAACTTGCACTCAGATGAACATTCTGCTCTTCAGATCTGTTCTGGCTATCACTGGCATCTGACATCTTGCAAGCTGATCTGTGAAGTAGTTGGGTATAGGCAGAGTGGATGAGTCATCACAAAATGCAGCTGGTTTTTCAAAAAAAAATTGAGTTCAAATCTTAGTTTCAAATTTTCACAGAAGATATTTCGGTACAACCAAGTTGATCATTTCGGTGGTACCGAAGCACTTAATAGAGACTTGGCACACAGTTTTGGTCAGAATGATATGTGGTCCGGTCTCTCTGAGATGCTAGGGTTTCATAGAAACTTTATTTCGGCCTCACCGATCAGTACAAGTGCAATGGCCAAAGCCAGATCGGTGACTCCGAAATTTTCAGATCGGCTGGTCCGAGATGTATTCTGCGGAAATTTAAACCTAAAATCTTTGCTCGAATCTAATCTACGGAATTCATACTTGGTATAGAGGTTGCAAACTGTGGCAAGAATAATGGCGAAAACACTAGTGCATTGAATCGGAAATAGAGGCACTAAGGGATCGGATTTTACCCTAACACTGGTACAGCGAGCTGCTATACAAACGGTTTTTAAACCCTTTCCACGACGCAGTTTTAAACCGTCGCCTTGCCTGTGTGTGCGATAGGGGGGTCCTTCCCACACGACCCAGAAAACCGTCGAGGATAGGTCCTCCGGTCACACACGCGGGGCAAAAAGAGCTAGTGTGCGATCGGGCGAGCCATCGCAGACAATTATACTGGCCCAAGCGTTTCTATTCGTATGTTCATCCCACACAGTGAATCTCAGAAAAACGTTTCCGTTCATATGTACATCACACACAATTTTTATGTGGAAACATTCGTGCAAGGTGGCCTAACGCAAACATTTGTCGGGCGGAAGGCGTGTGTGATTGTTCATTGATCCAACACGACTACTTTCTAGAAACTGTGTGCGTTGTTTGAGGTCATCGCCTGCGGTGTTGTCTGAGAAACCGTCTACAATTCAAAAACCCAATAAGCAGGCTAATTGGCCTATTTTTGATAATGCATTTAGTAATCAAATTGACATTTCATATCAAACACACCATATGTTTCCTAGCCATATTACAGCAACTAGGATTTTATAACTGAATTACATCAGAGTACAACATCACATAGCTTCAGCACTCAGTTACACCATAGAGGCATATAGCTAGCTATGCAATTACACAACAGCACGAAGTTTCACATGCAAGATCTAAAACCTTTGGAAAGTAGCATCATATACGGTATATAGAGAGATGAATCTCATCTGGAAAACTGCTGAATCTGAAGGCGAATATTGAGCCTTCAATGATGTTGAATGTCCTTGCAACTTTACGCCAGTGGCTGTGGATGATTGCCCGCCCAACCTTCGTCCTCTTGAGGGAGACTTCAACATTGTAGCGTGGGTGTTGAATGAGTACCTTCCTCGCCTCTTGACCATGGAGGTGGTTTGAGAGGTAATCATCGGTGAACTGCTTTGGAAAGGACTGAAAACAAAGATATGCATAAATATCTGCTCTAAAATTTGAAATGGCGCATAGGAAAAAACACAAGGTAAAAGAGTTAGTACCATCCGATAGTTGACTGATGTCTTCTTCATTGTGCAAACAAAGATCTTGTTGTTATTTAGCGCTAGTTTCTTTATCCTAACAATCTTTCTGAGTTTCTTGACTTGACTGATATTCATGTCCATCTCATTTCCCCATATGCAAAATGGATCGAACAGTGGGTCTAAACCTCTGACAGTAGGACCTACATGTGCAAGACCAAATTGTTAAAAACCTATATATGAGAATGGTTCCTGCAATTGCACAATAATGTGGTATTAGCCAAAGGACCATGCATGTGCAAACCTCAATGGTGAACCTCAGTGCCTCCCATTATTTCCCTGCAACACATATAAGGCAGATATTGATCAGTTTAAGTGAGAGTTGGCATACTATCAGTAGAATCTATTAATGAAAACTTATACCCACAACAAATGAACATCACACTGCAGAATTGTACCAAAAAGTTAACTGGACACCACAACAAATGAAGCAAGCAGTTAACCGAGAACCACATTGCAGAATAGAACATATACTAGAAGATCATACAGTTAACCAAGCCTAGCATGCTTAAGAACAACTAGGAAATATAGCATTTGTGTATGTTTCTCAAGTATAGAGTACATCCAAATTCGATTTTATTCCTCACATGCATAATAATAAAAAAATTGTACCCACAGGAATTGAAAATCACATTTCAGAATTGAACCAAACAGTTAACTGAACATCACAACAAATGAACCAAACTGTTAACTGAACATCACATTTCAGAAGATCAGATTGCATATTAACATAACAAAGGACAATTCACTAGAAGGCACCGGAGGTGGCCTTTAGAAAATACCACAAACTGTCGTTTAAAGCAGCTAACTGCGTGGCGGCATCCACGTGCGAGGGGTCGACGGTGGCCTCGACGACGAGGTGCTCCTCCAAGATCTGGCGGTCGGTACGCATGGCAGCCATCGCGACCTCATCCGCGCGTGCGGTCGCGATTTGCTTCACCGGCGCCAGATGCTCCTTGAGCTCCTAGCTATAATGCGTGAACCATGGCTATGGGCGGCGCTTATTTGGAGGATGGGGCAGTGATTTGGGTGGAAGATGTCGCGCCGGCGGTCGAGGCTTGTGGGATGGAGAAGGAGGAGGAGGATGGGGGTGGGGTGTGGATTACCTGACTATATGGACGAGGCCGCGTAGCGGGTAGGAGCGCCGCCGGCGAGGAGGTGGCACTGCAAAGCAAGCATTGAAGGTTTGAACTTGGAAAGCAAGGAGAAAACAGTGGAAATGTGGCTTTTGGTGGGGGGAAGGGTGCGGGGACCTACATATTTCCACGGTTGCCGAAAATTTACGAATGGTGCAGCGAAAAACTAGCGCGCAAGTGTGGTTAACAAGCGGCCGGTGGACTATAGCCGACGAACCTTCCTGCGTAAGCCATACATGAGGGAGCCCCAAGATATTTTATACTGCATCGCACACGATTGTTGCTAAAAAACCGTTTGTGGTGTAATTGATTTTTTCATTTTGATTCGAAAGACAAAATGGGGTTACGGCAGGAAAGGTCGCTATTTGAATTGCTAGAACATTTATCTGCAGTGAACATGCAACTATAGGAGTGTCGTGCTAAAATTTGGAATTATTCTGGGTTCGTTTGGCATTTTTTATACATTAATTGAGTTTTCTAGGCATTTAATGTGCATAATTCAAATTTGAACAACAGGCACATGCTCCAGTGCACTAAAATGGGTTGAAAAATCATATATGTGTCCTTGGTTGAATGTTTAGGTCCCATACAAGAAATGGGAGTGAATTTCAAACATCTGGGCATCGTGGCTCGGCCAAAAACATTGAGAAACATGGTTTTTAAATTCCAGTAAATCCAAAAATTGCCTAAAAATCATGAAACTTGGCATGGTGTCTTGACATGGCACCAACATGCTGTGGTAAAAAATTTGTTCGATTTCAGACAAGTTTTGGTATAAGCTTCTTACAAATCGGAGCTTCTCTCAAGAAGGCTAATGGTTCCGATAGGGGATGTGTCACCTTTGTGGGCGAAATGACATACCCTGCCTCTTCCTGCCTTGATTTTTTTATAGAGGCAACAAAGACCAATAGGAGTGTCGTGCTAAAATTTGGAATTATTCTGGTTTTGTTTGGCTTTCTTTATACATTTATTGAGTTTCTAGGCATTTAATGTGCATAATTCAAATTTGAAGTACATACACATGCTACAGTGCACCAAAATGGGTTGAAAAATCATATATGTGTCCTTGGGTGAATGTTTAGGTCCCATACAAGAAATGGGAATGAATTTCAAACATCTGGGCGTCGTGGCTCGGCCGAAAACATTGAGAAACTTGGTTTTTAAATTCCTGTAAATCCAAAAATTTCCTAAAAATCACGAAACTTGGCATGGTGTCTTGACATGGCACCAACATGCTGTGGTAAAATTTTTGTTCGATTTGGGACAAGTTTTGGTATAAGCTTCTTGCAAACCGGAGCTTCTCTCAAGAAGGCTCATGGTTCCGATAGGGGGGATGTGTCCCATTTGTGGGCAAAATGACATACGCTGCCTCTTCCTGCCTTGATTTTTTTTACAGAGTCAACAAATACCAATAGGAGTGTCGTGCTAAAATTTGGAATTATTCTGGGTTTGTTTGGCATTTTTTATACATTAATTGAGTTTTCTAGGCATTTAATGTGCATAATTCAAATTTGAACTACAGGCACATGCTCCAGTGTACCAAAATGGGTTGAAAAATTGTATATGTGTCCTTGTGTGAATGTTTAGGTCCCATGCAAGAAATGGGAATGAATTTCAAACATCTGAGCGTCGTGGCTCGGCCGAAAACATTGACAAACTTGGTTTTAAAATTCCTGTAAATCCAAAACTTGCCTGAAAATCATGAAACTTGGCATGTTGCCTTGACATGGCACCAACATGTTGTGGTAAAAAATTTGCCGCATTTTTTTAAGGCGCATAGATTAACAACCAACAAACTCATTTTGGAACAAAGAGCTGCCACGTTACAATCGGAAACACAAGTGCTATTCAAACCGTGGGCATTGTACTAACCATTTACGTGCCGGCACGCGTCCCCATTTTTATTGGCTAGGAGGCGATGTGCGGGGTAGTTATTTGAGTAAACAGGAGGCGTGGAGCAGACCGCTGCGTAGGCTCACCGGGAGGCGATCCCTTTGACCTCCATCCGCCACCCACCTCGCTCCCAACTTCTCCATTAATGGCGCCCGAGCCCCAGTTTTAATGGCGTGGCTAGCCCTCAGTCGACTGAGATTTAAGAGAGAGAAAAGAAAATCTGAAAAGAAAATTTTGCATGGATCTTGATGTAAGATCTCACGGACATAGCATCGACTGAGACTTAGCAAAGACTGATATATATGAAGACGATGGCAATGGATAATAATAATTGTCTTACATATTTAGGAAGATAATTAAAGATGCCACATGCGGCAACGCCCAAAAGACACAGGGCAAAAGAAGGAAGACACAGACAACGATCTGGGTCGCTGCTCTCTACTTCACCCCGATCTACTATGCCATCTTCATCATTTCGTCCACCTTGATCTCCTCCAGGTCTTCAATCCATCTCTTGCGAGCATCCATGGATTTCTCCAGGAGCATGTCATGCTCGATGCGGAGATTAGCATTTTCGTCCATAAGTTTCCTAACCATGACGGGCGTCTTCTCCAACATGGCAGTTGTCTCCTCGTGCTGCTTCGCCCTCAGCAGGTCGCGCTCGGTGCGGAGCCTCACCTTGTCACACCGTAGTCCCCGGATGACGCCGGTGGACTTATCCAACGTGGCATAGCTCTCCTCCTGTAGCTTCACCCAGCGGGGGATGTCATTGTCCATCAGCTTATTGAGCATAGAGCGCATGCGCCTGTGAGAGCCCTCGAGTGCCCACGATAGATACATCCAGGCTGCCGCCACGCGGCAGGACCTCTCTGCTGCTTCCGCGGCTCGGCGGGACATCTGTGCCTCTTCTGCGGCGCGGACGGACCACTCTGCTGCTTCGGCGGCGTGGCGGGACCTCAGTGCTGCTTCAGCGGCGCGGCGGGACCTCCATGCTGCTTCGACGGCGCGGCGGGACCTCTCGGCTGATATCGCGGCCAGGCGGGACCTCTCGGCTGATATCGCGGCCAGGCGGGACGTCTCTGCTGCTTCGCTCGCCGCTCCATGGTCATTTCTCGACCAAGAACTCCTCCCACGGGCCATAGCAGACGCAAGGAAGGACGAAGACATGTTTGTTTGTTGATGAGGAATTGAGGAGGAATGTGCAGTCATTTTTGAGTAGGTGGTACTTATAACCTAGTAATAAGCTGCTAAGTGGGAAAACATTTAGGTTTTCATCGGTGTGAACAGGTTTGCAATTACATATCGGTGTGAATCGGAGTAATTTGGAATGTGAGGGGAAAGAAGCTCAAAATTATTTGACGGTTCCGGTTTCGAAGTGCGGCACGATTCCCGGATGGTGTAATTAACGTGGGCAAGCGTTCTTTAATGCGTACGTGGCGTGTGCACCACAATCGGCGATGTCAGCACACGACTTGCTCCATCAACTGTGTGCGCTTGTTATTACCATCGCGCATAATTCTTTTAATTAGAATGTGTGCCCGTATATCGCAGACTCCTTGATCTGGCTGACCATTTCTGTTGTGTTGGGTACTCGCAAACAGTTCCTCTGAGCGAACCGCATGCCGTATATCGCACACACCTTGATCTGCCAGACCGTTTCTGTTGTGTTGGGTAATAGCAAACCGTTCATCTGAGTGAACTGTATGCCGTGTATCGCACACACCTTGATTTGGCTGATCGTATTTGTTGTTCTATCTTATCGCAAACAGTTTGTATGGATCAACTGTATGCCACGTATCGCACACGCGTCTCTAATCTGAATCATGTTTGTTGTTCTGTCTTATCGCAAACAGTTCATATGGATCAACTGTGTGCCACATATCGCACACGCGTCTCTAATCTGAATCATTTTTTATGTCTCCAGCATCACATACAGTTCATCTTATTGGGGACGGTTTTAGTACGACACCATTTGCAATTAATGCATCGCACACAGTTTGATCACGAGGTCTCTGATTGATGTGTCGCGTTAGGACCATCCAGCAGTAGTGTAACTTGTTGCAAATCCTCTACGGTGGCAACGGAGGGAGAGATTTCCATTGACGGCGGCAGAATCCAACGGCGAGGGCGCGCTGGATGGAACGGCGACTGTCCGGAGACTGGGGCGATGGCAGCTGTGGGGCACGAGGACGAAATGTTTGAGAAAGTTTCAACCGTATGGACTCGCTGGATATATATACCCATCAGCTGTCGGTGGCTCCGATCGAAACATATCAGTGGCTCCGAGATGTGTAACTGCTAGCAGTACAGCACATCGGTGACTCCGAGACGGTTCAGATCGGTGGCACCAAGATGAAAACTAGATCAATCCATATGATTTCGGTAAGACCAAATGGGAGTGAGTTGGTCAAACCAAAAGGCATTTAGAAGGTTTTGGAATTCAGTCCTTGACAGATCGGTGACTCCGAGTGCGCCTCACCCGGAGGGTCCGAAAAAGACTTGTTCAAATTTTGTGATGTAACATGAAGAGAATTTGAGACAAGAAAGAATAGATAGCTAGAGAAGGTTCTTAGGCATTCTTGTACATCCATTTGGCCAAGAAAAACCAAATCAATCAAACTACAAATGGATGTCCTCGAATGATAAATATGCATAGCAACATGCTCACACAATAAGATAGCAAATGAAATATGTGGCAAACATGCACAAACAATTCTAGCATCTATCACACAATGGGCGATGACATGGTTTAGGATCAAAAGTATGTCTAGAGGGGGGTGATTAGACTACTTGACCAATTAAAAACCTATCCTTTTCCCAATTTTAGTTGTGGGCAGATTTTAGCAATTACACCAAGTCAATCATCACCCTACACATGCAATTCTAAGAGTATAGCAGCGGAAAATGAAACATTGCACATGTAAGTAAAGGAGGGGTTTGGAGATTTGAAACGCAATGAAGACACGATGATTTTTGGCGTGGTTCCGATAGGTGGTACAATCGTACGTCCACGTTGAGACTTCAACCCACAAAGGGTAACGGTTGCGCGAGTCCACGGAGGGCTCCACCCACGAAGGGTCCACGAAGAAGCAACCTTGCCTATTCCACCATGGCTTCCGTCCACAAAGGACTAGCCTCACTCAGGGTAGATCTTCACAAAGTAGGCGATCTCCTTGCCCTTACAAACTCCTTGGTTCAACTCCACATGATCTTGGAGGCTCCCAAGTGACACCTAACCAATCTAGGAGACACCACTCTCCAAAAGGTAATAGATGGTGTGTTGATGATGAACTCCTTGCTCTTGTGCTTCAAATGATAGTCTCCTCAACACTCAATCTCTGTCTCACAGATTTGGCTTGGGTAGGAGAAGGATTGGAGTGGAAAGCAACTTGAAGATTCTAGAAATCAATATTCAAATGGTTGGATTGGAATCTCTTGATCTCAACACAAGAGTAGGTGGTTCTCTCTCAGAAAATGAATGGTGGAAGTGTAGGATGTGCAGACTTGGCAACTTCTGCTCTTGCTTCCTTCTCAGCTTGTGCTGTGGCTGAAGTGGGATTGGATGGATCCATGGTCACAGTGTTATCCTCAAACACCGGCCTAAGTGGCAGATGCTCACGGTCAAACAGATATGTCTTGTTACCAACTTTGGAGTTGATAAGCAGCTGAATATGTGGAGCAAATCCACATGACCTCTTCTGATCCGCGGCTATACTCGTGATAATCTCAACTATAAGATCCATGACTCTGAATATCTCAGAATGATCAATGTGATGAAGCATGTTGATGGAGTGTCCTCTGATCATCCTCTCATCTCCAGACTTGGGCATCAAAGTGTGCCTCGTGATTATGTTGGAGGTAGCAAGTCCAGCCAACAGATGGTAAACTGATCCTAGCTTGTGAGTCTCAACCTCATCCAAAGGGATCTCTTTGTACATGTTGGCCACGGAGTTGTGATCCATCTTGCGCTTGGCATAAACATCAATATCATGCTCCTCTGGCTTGGGCACATCAAGCAAAACAGCCCATTCCTCAACTGAGGACTCATAACTGACACCTTCGGTCATCCAAACAATCTAGCCATTGGGGTAAAAGTGAACAGTGGAGTAGAATTGCATAATCATCTCATCATTCCAAGTTGTCAACTTCTTCCCTATGAACTCATCAATCCCAATCATCTTGAAGCTCTCATGCACATGAGGAAAGTGGTCTTCATTTGCATTAATGAACTTCCAATCCACCCATCTCATGTCGCTGACTATGGGCTTCTTGTCTAGCAATACCGTCTCATAAAAATCCTGTTGCTCCTTGGTGTGAAAACGATAGTCTACAGCAGTGCTTCTCCTTACAGCATATGGATCTGATTGCCTCCACTTCCTCAGACCATTGTCCTTCCTCTCCTTCATGTTCTCAACAATTGGATGTGTGTCATTGTGTTCAGGCAACTTGTGCCTTAGCTTCCTCAAGACTGACATCTCATCATCTTCATCAGCATTCTCAGGCACCGGGGCCTTGTTCTTCTCAGCTGTAGAAATGTACCTAATAGTTTTGCCCTTGGCCTCGTGGTTGTTGCGTTCTTGGACTTGGAGGAGGTGGCAGATTTCATTGCATCACCCATAAGCTTCTACTGCTTGACTGGAGGTGGCTCAGCTATCTCTGGCATGTCATCTCTCCTCATGGAGGTTCGCTTGAAAACTACGTGCATAGTTTCCTTTCTGGCTCTCTTTTTAACTGCAGCCTTGGCCATGGACTTACTTGCAGCTGGCCTAGCACTTGATCCAGTGTCATACTCTTTGGCAATTACAGTCTTCTTCTTCTTAGGGATCACTTCTTTAGCAACAAAATCCTCATCTTCATCATCTGAGTTTTTCTTCTTCCTTGATCTTGTGGCAGCTTTTGGCAAGTCTGGAGAACTCCTTTCTCCCTCATGGTAGCTCTCCTCTGGGCTAGATCCTACACTCAAATCAATACTTCCCTCTCTAGATACATTCTGGCTATCACTGGCATCTGACATCTTGCAAACAGACCTATGAAGTAGTTGGGTATAGGCAGAGTAGATGAGTCATCACAAAATGCAGCTAGTTTTTCAAAAAAATGAGTTCAAATCTTAGTTTCAAATTTTCACAGAAGACATTTTGGAACAACCGAGTTGGTAATTTTGGTGATACCGAAGCACTTAATAGAGACTTGACACACAGTTTCGGTCAGACCGATATGTGGTTCGGTCTCATCGAGATGCTAGGGTTTCACAGTGACTTTATTTCGGTCTCACCGATCAGTACAACTCGGCGGCACCAAGACGTACTTGTGCAATGGCCGAAGCCAGATCGGTGACTCCGAAATTTCTAGATCGGCTAGTATGAGATGTGTTCTATGGAAATTTAAACCTAAAATCTTTGCTCGAATCTAATCTAAGGAATTTATACGAGGCATGGAGATATTGCAAACCGTGGCAAGAATAATGGCAAAACCCTAGTGCATTGAATCGGAAATTGAAGCACTAAGGGGGCGGATTTTACCCTAACTTCCCGCAAATCCTCTATGGCGGTAACGGAGGGAGAGATTTCCGTTGACGGCGGCAGAATCCAACGGCAATGGCACGCTGGACAGAACGACGACTGTCCGGAGACTGGGGCGACGGTAGTTGTGGGGCACGAGGACGTGACATTTGAGAAATTTCAACTGTACCGACTCGCAGGATATATATATATATACCCATCAGCTATCGGTGGCTCTGATTGAAACAAATCGGTGGCACCGAGATGTGTAACTGCTAGCAGTACAACACATCGGTCTCTCCGAGTTGGTTCAAATCGGTTACACCGAGATAAAAACCTAGATCAATCCAAATTGTTTCGGTGAGTCCGAATAAGAGTGAGTTGGTCACATCGAAATGCATTTAGAAGGTTTTGGAATTCAATCTTAGACAGATCGGTGACTCCGAGTGCGCCTCACCCAGAGGGTCCGACAAAGACTTGTTCAAATTTTGTGATGTAGCATGAAGAGAATTTGAGACAAGAAAGAATAGATAGCTAGAGAAGGTGCTTAGGCATTCTTGCACATCCACTTGGCCAAAAAAACCAAGACAATCAAAACAACAAATGGATGTCCTTGAATGAGAAATATGCATAGCAACATGCTCACACAATAAAATAGCAAATGAAAAATGTGTCAAACATGCACAACCAGCACTAGCATCTATCACACAATGGGCGATGACATAATCATCTATATATGAGTATATTGACTTAGGAGCCAAATGAGAACATTTAATCATAGGTCATACTCATCGTTTAAGCACAAGTGGGGTTGCCACTTTTACAGAAAGCATTAATGTGTTCACACCATTAGAGTTGCTTTAGCTCAAGTCTTAGAGCAAAGCTCCCCCTAGATGTGATATCCCCCCAAAGAGGGATGAACTAACCTTGGGTTTTGTCGATGATGACTTCATGTAGATGTTGTAGATGTGGATGCTCAATGTTGATGTAGACCATCAAGAGTTGGGAGCAATCCTTGGAGTTTTGCACTTTCAATACCTACATGGCTTAGTCCCACAAGGAACAAACAAAGATATCCATAGACATAGAGTGAAATGCATAACATATGATGTCCATGAATGCATTGAATACCTTGTCCCTTGTCTTACCAACAAGAGGGTTTGTGACTCCATGAACTAGTGCAAGATGTTGAAGTTGGATGCACAAGTCCTAGCCATAAATGAATATGAGTGAAGTTTGTTGGCGGAGTCAATCTCAAGAACTCTCTAGTTCTTCTTTTTTGGGACCCACATCAACTTGATGGGAATCCTTGGAGTTGTAGTAGCACTTGTTGAAGTAGAACTTGATGAGGCCATTGGAACCCACTTGACCAAAGCTTAAGGTGGTTTTTCAAATGAGTCAATCTCTTCTTGAAGCTTGTCCTTGCCTTTTAGCTTGTGGTCTTGTGGTAGAAGATCATCTTGAGCTTGTGTTCCCTTGAAGGAAGTAGGATGATATTTCGCTTGTTGAGGAACAAACTTCGTCTTGGGCTATTGATCTTCTTCCCACTCAACTTCATTGGCATTGAACTTTCGTTCAAAACCAACACCTTGGTTCTTCCGGTGCCTTCCTTGCTTGCGTACAATTTCCTTAAATTGCTTACTCCCGGCAAGGTTCTTGTAGACACCATTTTCTATAATTCCTTTCAATAAATTCTTTTCTTCCTCAAGTGTAACTTGGCTAAGAGAATCATTAGTGGAATCAATAGAACTACTGGAAGCAACAATATTGGATTTGACTTGTTACTAGTTTGCTTAGATTTGACTTGTGGCATAAAAGTAGACAAGAGTAAATGTTTGGCAATGTATTAAGAACTCTTCTTTCGAAGATCGTCATTGATAGCTTTTAGAAACTCATGCTCTTACACTAAATTTAGCTTCTCGAAGCATAACTTCTCATGAGATCTTAGAAGCTCTCTATGATCCTCTTGAGTTGTTTCATGAGCTAACTTAAGAGTGTTTAGTTCCTTAGTTAGACACTCAATCTCCTTGATAGCATTGTCATTCGTTTCCTCTTGACTATCATGATTACTAGCAAGTTCATTATAGCTCACATTACTAGTCTTATCAACAAGCAAATCATGATCACCTAGTAAATCATCCTCATCACTATCAAAGTCAAGGTATTCGGGGTGTGATACCTTGGAGCCTTTTGCCATGAAGCATCTTCCAATTCCCTCATTTGGTGAATCAAATAGGTCATAGGAGTTGGAGCATACGAGAGCAAGTCTCGCAACACCTTTATCTTGACTATAGTCGGAGTTGGAGTGATAATTTCTCTCGTATTGGTTGTCGGAGTCGGAGCTATAAATACATTCACCAACATGAGCTTGATGTCTTCTTCTAGTGTAGCTCTTGGATGACTTGTCCTTCCTTTCCGAATCCATGCTTCTCCGAGAAGGTCTTCGTTCATAACGATCATCTCTACTCCTTCTCTCCTTGTGAGGTGATTCATCTCTTTTATATCTTCCTCTTGGTGATTCATCTCTTTTCTTGTGAGGTGTCGTACACTCATTGGAGTAGTGTCGGGGTCTTCCACAATTGCAGCAGTTACGGTCATGACTTGATGATCTTTGCTCATAGTTTCTTGAGTTTGAGCTCCTTTCCTTTCCTCTACTCTTGTAGAACTTGTTAAATCTTTTCACCATTAAGCTTATCACTTGAAGTTGTGGGAGCATCGGTTGAGGCTTTGTAAGCACCACTTGACTTGTTGTGTAGCCCCTCCTTGTCTTTGAGTGACATCTCATGAGCAACAATCCTTCCAATGGCTTCCGTGGGCTTGAGATCTTTTTAGTTGGGCATCATTTGGATCAATGTGCACAGGGTATCATATTTTCAATCCAAGGCTCTAAGAATCTTCTTGGTGATGAATTTGTTGGTCATCTCTTCACTTCCTAAGCCGGCAAGCCCAGAGTACATCTCAGCGACTCCTTCACCATCCTTAATCTTGAACTTGTCAAGTTGACTTTGAAGCACATCCAACTTGGATTCCTTGACAGACTCGGTACCCTCGTGCATATCAACCAAAGTATCCCAAATTTCCTTTGCATTCTCGAGGTGGCTGATCTTGTTGAACTCCTCGGGGCACAAACCGTTGAAGAGAATGTCACATGCATCAGCATTGTATTGCAACATCTTCAATTCTTCCGCGGTTGCTTCACGATCCGGTTCCTTACCATCCTCAAAGAATTCACCTTGCAAGCCAACATGAACAATAGCCGAAACAGCGGGGTTATGACCAAGAATATGCATTTTCATCTTATGCTTCCAACTAGCAAAGTTTGTACCATCAAAATATGGACCACTACGGTGGTAATTTCCCTCACTAGACGCCATACTCTCCTAGGTTGTGAAACCAATGCAATGGAGACCAAAGCTCTGATACCACTTGTAGGATCAAAAGTATGTCTAGAGGGGGGTGATTAGACTACTTGACCAATTAAAAACATATCATTTTCCCAATTTTAGTTGTGGGCAGATTTTAGCAATTACACCAAGTCAAGCATCACCCTACACATGCAATTCTAAGAGTATAGCAGCGGAAAATGAAACATTGCACATGTAAGTAAAGGAGGGGTTTGGAGATTTCAAACGCAATGAAGACACGGTGATTTTTGGCATGGTTCCGATAGGTGGTGCTATCGTACGTCCACGTTGATGGAGACTTCAACCCACAAAGGGTAACGGTTGCGCGAGTCCACGGAGGGCTCCAACCACGAAGGGTCCACGAAGAATCAACCTTGCCTATTCCACCATGGCTTCCATCCACAAAGGACTAGCCTCACTCGGGGTAGATCTTCACAAAGTAGGCGATATCCTTGCCCTTACAAACTCCTTGGTTCAACTCCACATGAACTTGGAGGCTCCCAACTGACACCTAACGAATCTAGGAGACACAACTCTCCAAAAGGTAATAGATGGTGTGTTCATGATGAACTCCTTGCTTTTGTGCTTCAAATGATAGTCTCCTCAAGTCTCAATCTCTCTCACACAGATTTGGCTTGGGTAGGAGAAGGATTGGAGTGGAAAGCATCTTGAAGAGGCTAGAAATCAAGGTTCAAATGGTTGGATTGGAATCTCTTGATCTCAACACATGAGTAGGTGGTTCTCTCTTAGAAAATGTATGGTGGAAGTGTATGCACGTTTTGATGGCTCTCTCTTAGATTAAGTGGCGGTGGAGGGGTATAAATAGCCTTCACCAAAAATCCAACCATTACACACTTTTGACCCAACTCGGTGAGACCGACTATAAACTCGATGAGACCAACTAGTGTAAAAAGTGTGAACTTTAGGATTTTCGGTGGGACCGAAGTGGAACAACTCGGTTGGACCGAAAGTGCAATGGCTAGGGCAGACACAGTTTGAGAAATTCCAATTATTTCAACTCGGTGATTCCGAAGTGAAATAATGTCATCACAGAAACTTGGTCATGCCATCTCGGTAGGACCGAGATCCTTTTCGGTCAAACCAAATTGCTAGGGTTTGGCAATGGCAATGTAAGTGGATATCTCGGTGAGTCCGGATGAGATGTTTTTGGTGGGACCGAGATTGAGAATTAGGGTTTGGACAGATGTGATTATGAGAGTGATTGATGGTTTTTGGAGCAATACCACTGAGCACTTGAGCAACAACATCATCACCAATACCTCATCCCCTTTTAATAGTATTGCCTTTCCTAAGGGACTCAATGTGATCTTGGATCAATAAAATGAAAATCAAGAGTCTTGGAGTTGCCAATCTTGTCTTTGACATTTTGAGGGGCCCACATCCATTAGTCCTTGCCATGCCAATCATTGCTCTTTTCTGAAATTTACTAGCAATGAATATTTGATCAATGAAGTATATGTTGTTATTAATTACCAAAACCACCAGGGGATTAGTTGCACTTTCACATGGTCATCTATATATGAGTATATTGACTTAGGAGTCAAATGATAACATTTGATCATAGGTCATACTCATCGTTTAAACACAAGTGGGTTTACCACTTTTACATAAAGCATTAATGTGTTCACACCATTAGAGTTGCTTAGCTCAAGTCTTAGAGCAATACTCCCCCTGGGTTTTGTCAATGATGACTTCATGTAGATGTTGTAGATGTGGATGCTCGATGTTGATGTAGACCATAAAGAGTTGGGGGCAATCCTTGGAGTTTTGCACTTTTCAATACCTACATGGGTTAGTCCCACAAGGAACAAACAAGGATATCCATAGACATAGAGTGAAATGCACATATGATCATGTCCATGAATGCATTGCATACCTTGTCCCTTGTCTTACCAACAAGAGTGTTTGTGACTCCATGATAGTGCAAGATGTTGAAGTTGGTTGCACAAGTCCTTGCCATGAATGAATATGAGTGAAGTTTGTTGGCGGAGTCACCCTCAAGAACTCTCTAGTTCTTCTTCTTTGGGACCCACATCAACTTGATGGGAATCCTTGGAGTTGTAGTAGCACTTGATGAAGTAGAACTTGATGAGGTCTTGGGAACCCACTTGACCAAAGCTTGAGGTGGTTCTTCAAATGAGTCAATCTCTTCTTGAAGCTTGTCCTTGCCTTTTAGCTTGTGGTCTTGTGGTGGAAGATCATCTTGAGCTTGTGTTCCTTTGAAGGAAGTAGGATCATACTTCTCTTATTGAGGAACAAACTTCGTCTTGGGGTATTGATCTTCTTCCCACTCAACTCCATTAGCATTGAACTTTCGTTCCAAACCAGTACCTTGGTTCTTCCGGTGCCTTCCTTGCTTGCATACAATTTCCTCAAATTGCTTACTCTCGGCAAGGCTCTTGTAGACACCCTTTTCTATAATTCCTTTCAATAAATTGTTTTCTTGCTCAAGTGTAACTTGGCTAAGAGAATCATTAGTGGAATCAATAGATCTACTAGAAGCAACAACACTAGATTTAGCATTGTTATTGTTACTACTAGAGGTAGAACCCTTTTTACCCTTCTTGCTAGTTTGCTTAGATTTAACTTGTGGCACAAAAGTAGATAGGAGTAAACGTTTGGCAATGTAAGAAGAACTCTTCTTTCAAAGATCGTCGTTGATTGCTTTTAGAAACTCATGCTCTTGCTCTAAATTTAGCTTCTCGAAGCGTAGCTTCTCATGAGTTCTTAGAAGCTCTCTATGATCATCTTGAGTTGTTTCATGAGCTAACTTAAGAGTGTTTAGTTCTTTAGTTAGACGCTCAATCTCCTTCATAGCATTGTCATTCGTTTCATCTTGACTATCATGATTACTAGCAAGTTCATTATAGCTCACATTACTAGTCTTATCAACATGCAAATCATCATCACCAAGTAAATCATCCTCATCAATATCAAAGTCTAGGTATTCGGGGAGTGATACCTTGGGGCCTTTTGCCATGAAGCATCTTCCAATTCCCTCATTTGGTCAATCAAATAGGTCATAGGAGTTGGAGGATACGAGAGCAAGTCCGGCAACACCTTCATCTTGACTATAGTCGGAGTTGGAGGGGTAACTTCTCTCGGATTGGTTGTTGGAGTCGGAGCCGGAAATCCATTCACCAACATGAGCTTGATGTCTTCTTCTAGTGTAGCTCTTGGATGACTTGTCCTTCCTTTCCGAATCCTTGCTTCTCCAAGAAGGTCTTCATTCATAACGATCATCTGTACTCCTTCCCTCCTTGTGAGGTGATTCATCACTTCTATACTTTCCTCTTGGTGATTCGTCTCTTTTCTTGTCAGGTGTCGTACACTCATTGGAGTAGTGTTCGGGTCTTCCACAATTGTAGCAATTATAGTCATGACTTGATGATCTTTGCTCGTAGTTTCATGAGTTTGAGCTCCTTTCTTTTCCTATACTCGTGTAGAACTTGTTGAATCTCTTCACCATTAAGCTTTTCTCTTCATTGGATACTAGCTTGTCGCTTGATGTTGTGGTTGCATCGGTTGAAGCTTTGTAAGCACCACTTGACTTGGTGTGTGGCTCCTCTTTGTCCTTGAGTGACATCTCATGGGCAACAATCCTTCCAATGACTTCCGTGGGCTTGAGATCTTTGTAGTTGGGAATCATTTGGATTAATGTGCACACGGTATTATATTTTCCATCCAAGGATCTAAGAATCTTCTTGATGATGAATTTGTCGATCATCTCTTCACTTCCTAAGCTGGCAATCTTATTTGTGATGAGAGCAAGCCTAGAATATGGCTCGACAATCCTTCGAACGTCATCGCCCACGGACCAGATTCGATCTTGGAGGGGGCCCATGATGAGATCCGTTCCCGGGACCCGGCCTCAAGCCCGGATCCGAACATCACCTCGCTGGCTCAGGCCTCAAGCCCCTCCAGGAAAATTTTCGAGGCAGTGTTATGCCGCGCCTCGGCTGGACGGCGGGTTGGCTCTTCCTACCGTCAAGATATGGACGAGGCTGAACTCTCCTCTCTAAATGGAATGTTAAGCAGAATACAGAATCTCCGCCTCTCGGACGGTCAGACTTCGGTCTACGATAGGATCGGAGGTGAGTCTAAAGGCATGGGAAATTTTGTCCCGCCTTCCACCCACGAAGTCACCACTATTGAAGATTTAACCGACGTACCAAACCATGCCTCTGAAAAGCACATCAACTCGGACGAAGTGGCCGACGATCCGTCAGATGGCATACCGCCGATGACCGCTGATGTAGCTGAAAGTAAGGCGGTTGCCCCTACCCAGGACGTCTGTATGCTAGACAGTCTAAGGGACGAGCATGACCCCGACGATCATGGTTATTATCCGGATTCCGAAGAAGATTTAAGCCTCAGATTCGATGATTTTGATATCCCCAAGGAATCGCTTATTGATCCTCGGGTGCAGCCCTTCCGCCGACGGTTAATTCCACCAGAAGAATAAAGCAAAAGTCCGAATAACTTTGAGCTGAATAGGACAGACTAAACGACAAATGGACCGAGGTCCTCAGTGCCGAGCAAGAGCTCGAACAAAGAATCGCCGGCAACAAGCAGCAACACCCCTGGAGGGACTCATTCCCAGAAATCAATGAGGAAGGTGCCGGCACCCCGCAGTCAATGCTCGGTTGGGCCCAAGATCGGGATAGCTCTCCTCAAAGCCAATTAAGGCCAATAGGTAGACATTATAATCGTCCGGTGGAACGATGCTGTCATGGCAAGGACCCAATCCCACTTCGGAATATTTACGATCCACGAGACAGGCCGGATCTGATGGCACACGCTCCGACAGGTCCTACTTACTGGTCCCAGGAGCACCCACTTGCTAGACATGCCGGATACCTGGCCTGGATGACCAAATATGGTCAGACACGTGATAGCATGGGTAGTCGGGAAGCAACAACGTCAGATATCCGACACACTGCAGCTCGGATCCGAGGAGCAGCTCACCCTAGGTGCTTTACCGACAAGGTGATGCAGTATCCTTTCTTGGACGGGTTTAAACCCATTAATATCGAACCATACGATGGGACCATGGATCCGGCAGTGTGGATGGAGGATTTCCTTATGCACGTTCATATGGCCCAAGGATATGACCTTCACGCTATCAAATACCTGCCTTTAAAGCTTAGAGGACTGGCACGGCATTGGCTTAACAGCTTGCTCGCAAACTCAATTGACAGTTGGGAAGAACTCGAGGAGGTTTTCCGAGCTAACTTTCAAGGGATTCGTATTCAACCACCGGACGTCGATGACCTCGACCTCATCGTACAGAAGCCCGGGGAGTCAACCAGACACTTTTGGAGCAGGTTCCTATATAAAAAAACCAAATCATGGACTGCCCAGATGTAGAAGCAATCGCTGCCTTTAAGCACAACATCCACGACGAATGGCTCGCTCGAAAGCTCGGGCAAGAGAGACCCCGAACAATGGCGGCCCTCACTCATTTAATGAATATATTCTATGAGGGAGAGGATAGATGGATTACTCACAACAATTGACCTCGGCGCATCACGCGCCCCACCATGCTTAGCACCAGCAACGCCGACGAGGGAGCAGTCAATGCCACGGCCATAACTCAACGTAGAGGTAACAAACGGAAACTAGCTCAAATGGGCATAGAGGGTCCCTCAACATTGGATCGGATCCTGGACATGCCATGCACCATCCATGGTACCCCTGACAAGCCGGCCACTCATTCTAATTGAAATTGCTGGGTGATCAAGCAAACCAACAAGATAGTAGCCGAGCACCAGGATGAAGGTTGAGGTCATAATGACAACATAGGCCAGCCCAGACCAAGCAATACCAGCTAAAAGAAATTTCCTTCCGAGGTTAAGGACGTTAACATGCTATATCCGACCAATATTCAAAGGGGGCAAGCGCGGGTCACCCACGGCCACATACCCAAACTGCCTGTCAGAGTAGGAGGTCAGATTTTCTGATCACACGCAAGCTGACAAAAAGCTCAGAAGAACTCCGTTATGGAGAGGAGGCCGCATTGGTACTTGATCCCATCGTGGACGGTTTCCACTTAAACCGCGTGTTGATGGATTACCGAAGCAGCTTTAACCTGCCCTACACTTACACCATCAGAGACATTCATATCAACCTGGTAAGGATAAGACCAAGCAAAATAGTGATAAAAGGCTTCACGCTAGGAGTTTGGACCAGAAGTATCGGAATATCACACTTGAGGTGGTATTCGGCACGCCCAAAAAAATTTGCAGGGAAAGCTTAATCTTCCAGATAGCACCCTTTCATAGCTGTTACCAAGCAGTCCTCGGGCAGCGCGCTTTTGGCTGTTTCCATGTCCTCCTGCGATATGACAATCTAAAGCTCCAGATGGACGGACCTAAGGGCATTATCACATTAAACGGAAACAAGGCATTTTTCCCTTTAAAGGACAAACAATCCATGGCTGTAGTGGCCGAGGCACACGAAGCCGAGGGACAAATAACCGAGGATGCGATAGGTAATAGAGCCACGTCAGGCGACCCTAGGAGCGCAACGCGCCCTGACAACACGGAGAACACCTCGGCGCAACACAGTGGCACCCCTCAATAGGGGTACATGTTCCATTGTCCCCACCACATGACCAAGGACTATGTTCCTCGGATACACAACTTCGCATTAAAAATCCCATGAGGGATCATGGAGCACATGTAAGCTTGAGAATGGGGGCAGTCCGGATCAACTGACGACCTATTGCCAGATACATTGCCTTGGAAAATAACCCGGTTCAACCGGGGCTAGGCAAGCATCCTCTGGCTGCCTTTTGATAAATCTTCACTGAAGTACGTCTTCTCGAGATGGTGGCCGACCATATGCCCTTAAGTTAAACGGCCCAATTGATCGAGTGAAGATCAATTTATCCGGTTTCACTACAAAAAAAGACACTTTCGTGACATTATGGCCCGAACGAAAACTTTTTCTGTCATGGATATGACACTTCCATGATGATAATTGTGACAAAAACATGTATCATCATAGATGTGGTGGGCTCCTACTTCTATGGCAAAAACTTATGACAGAAAATGGGCTTTTCATCCTGGGCGGGCCGGAGACGCACCTGCATGACATTCTTTGGGACGTCCATGACATAAAAAATCGTGGTTGAAGTGAGGGCGAGGAAATTTTTGAGAGTTCCCGGTTACGATGGACAATCGATGGGTGGTCGGGGCCGAGCGATGCAGTGTGGTTTGCGCATTTCTCTCTTACGCGCGTGTGTGCGAGGAGTTCGCTAACTGAACCCGAGTGAGGCGTTCGCTAACTAAACCCAAGTGAGGCATTCGCTAACTGAACCCGAGTGAGGCATTCGCTTACTGAACCAGAGCGATCGATCGATCCCTCACACTACGTAGTGAACACGAGCAATTGATCCCACTAGCTATGTACTGAAGCCGATCGACCCCTTCGCAGCTAACTAAACCCGAGCGATTCCTTCGGTGCTAACTGAAGCCGATCGATCCCTTCACTGCTAACTGAACCCGAGCGATTGATCCCTTCGCTGCTGCTTACTAAAGCCGATCGATCGATGCATTGCATGGAGCCCCCGTGCAAGACGTAGCCGGTGGGTTGCCTCTCGATAAACAGTGCCCGTTGCTGCCGCGTGCGTGATACGTAGAACGAATCGAGACTTGCATCGATCGAGCCCCTTGCACGAGACATGGTGAGTTGACCTAGCTGGTTGGTTGGCTATGGATGAACAGTTCCCGTTGCTGCCGCCCGCTCGTAAGCCCCATCCTAGCCGGTGGGGATTGGATGAACAGGACCCCGGCTGTGTAGGCGGTTGGTTGTGGATGAACAGGACCCCAAGGAAGCCGTGCTGCGGTACGCCACACCCCAGCTGGTTGGGGGTGGATGAATAGGACCCCATGTGGAGGCTGGAGGAAGTCGATGGTGGATGAACAGTAGCTGGTGGAGACTGGAGGAAGTCGACGGTGAATGAACAGTAGCACGTGGAGTCCCGTCACTACAAAAAAACACTTCCGTGAAGATACGTGTTTGTCACAGTAGGTCACGTTTTATGTCATGCATGTACATCCGTGACGATTTTATGACAGAATCAAGATAGTCATACATGTGTTGTCGTAGAAGTGTTCCATGACAATACTCAAATTATCATCACAGAAGTGTCCACTTCCATGATGATAAATGGCGGGTCATGGAAGTGTTTTCGTCAAGGGTAATCGACACGTGGCATCCACCGTAACGGGTCGCCGCTAAGCTATCGGGTGCGGGTTTGGATCCGATACCCGTTAACAGCCCAGGCCAATGGCGATTTTCCACGTGTAAAGTTCTCATTCACCAATGGAACCACGTGTCAGCTCGGCGTTGCGACAGATGTCATCCATTCATTGGACGAGAGGCGCCTATGATATGTCGACACGTGGCATGGCCCAACTGTGGCCCATTCAGGTTAAACGGGCTGGCCCAGCCAAAGGACCACAAGATTTTGTCAGATACTAGTGGGCCAGCCCATTAACAGCCTGCCATGTTTTGGGCCAAATTACGGCCCATATAAGATCCGGCCCGTTAACAGTCCACTGTGCTTTTGGGCCCATTGAAGGCCCGGATTGTTTTTCGTCCTGTTAAAGGCCCATTTAACAGTTTAACCCAGTTCGGTCCGATAATTGTTTTGGCCTGTTAGTGGCCATTGTTGCGGCCTGTTAGTGGCCATTGGTGCATTTGGGCCGTTTTTGGCCCGGTTTCACTTTCGGCCATTTAATGGCTCGTGCTGCATTTGGGCCCATTTCTGGTTCGAAGGGACTTTCGGCCTCTTAACGGCCCATAGTCTTCATGAATAAGTTTCAGCCCAACCTAACTATCCCCCGGTTAAAGGCATGTGATATGGTTAGGCCTAATTATGGCCCGCTTTGAATCCGGCCTGCTTACAGCCCATAATGTGATTGGGACAACCAAGGCCCGAGATAAACTTTGGCATGTTAATGACCCATCATGTAATTGGGGCAATTTTGGGCCATAAGTAAAGTTGGGCCGACGTAGTTGAATATGGCATCGTGGAGCGGGTCCGGTGTAGTGGACGAAGGCGTCGGCGAAGCACGTTCGGCATGGTGAACAATGCTTTTGGTGAGGCAGATCTGTTGCGGCAGACGAGAGCGTCTATGAAGGGCCGGCGATGTGGCGGACGAGGGCGTCGGTGAAGGGCCTACACTGTGGTGGACGAGGGTACCGGTGAAGTAGATCTGGTGCGGTGGACCATGATGGCGGTCAAGGAGATCTGGTGTGGTGGACAAGCCAGTTGCTGAAGCAGCTCGGGTGCAGTGGTGAGTTGGCAGTTGGGGGTTCCAAGGTGCGGAAGGTAGATCCGGTGGGGTGTGTGATACGTCTCCAACGTATCTATAATTTTTTATTGTTCCATGCTATTATAGTATCAATCTTGGATATTTTTATATGCAATTATATATCATTTTTTGGGATTAACCTATTAACCTAGTTCCCAGTGCCAGTTGTTGTTTTCTGCTTGTTTTTGTTTTTTAGGAAATCAGTACCAAACGAAGTCCAAATGCCACGAAACTTTTTGGAGATTTTTTCTGGACAAAAGAGACCATGGAGACTTGGAGAGGAGGCCAGAAGGTTCACGAAGCCTCCACAAGGCAACAGGGTGCGGCCCCAGGGAGGCATGCTCTGATGCATTGTGGGGCCCTCGTGGCTCCGTTTGACCTAATTCCACTTCTATAAATTCTCAAATATTCGGAAACCAACAGGGAGCCACCCCGAATAACTTTGACGCCGCCGCAAGCCTCTGTTCTTCCGAGATCCCATCTGGAGGCCTTTTCCGGTACTCTGCCGGAGGGGGACTCGATCATGGAGGGCTTCTACATCAACCTTGCTGCCATTTCGATGATGTCTGAGTAGTTTACCACAGACCTACGGGTCCATAGCTAGTAGCTAGATGGCTTCTAGTCTCTCTTTGAACTTCAATACCATGTTCTCCTCGATGTTCTTGGAGTTCTATCCGATGTAATCTTCTTTTGCGGTGTGTTTTTTGGGATCCGATGAATTGTGAGTTTATGATCAGATTATTCATGAGAAATATTTGAGTCTTCTCTGAACTCTTTTATGCATGATTGTTATAGCTTTGTATTTCTCTCCGATCTATCGATTTGGTATGGCCAACTAGATTGGTTTATCTTGCAACGGGAGAGGTGCTTTGTGATGGGTTCAATCTTGCGGTGCTCAATCCCAGTGATAGAAAGGGACATGACACGTATTTGTATTGTTCCAATTAAGGATAAAAAGATGGGGTTTAATCATATTGCTTGAGTTTACTTTGTCTACATCATGTCATCTTGCTTAAGGTGTTACTCTGTTCATACTTAATACCCTAGATGCATGCTGGATAGCGGTCGATGGGTGGAGTAATAGTAGTAGATGTAGGCAGGAGTCGGTCTACTTGTCTCAGACATGATGCCTATATACATGATCATTGCCATGTATCCGTCATAATTATTTGTTTTTCTATCAGTTGCCCAACAGTAATTTGTTTACCCACCGTATGTTCTGCGCTCGAGAGAGAAGCATCTAGTGAAAACTATGGCCCCCGGGTCTACTTTAAATATAAAAAGAAAACTAAAAATACCTTTCTGCAATTTATTTACTTTTATTTTATTTAGTATTTTACTTTGTCTATCTATCACTATCAGAATTAATCCTTGCAAATAACCGCTAAGAGGATTGACAACCCTCTTATTTGCGTTGGGTGCAAGTGTTTGCTTTTGTGTGTGTAGGTGCTGCTAAAAGATTTTGACTGGTTCTCCTACTGGATTGATAACCTTGGTTCTTAACTGAGGGAAATACTTATCTCTACTATATTGCATCATCCCCTCCTCTTCGGGGAAATCCCAACGCAGTCTACAAGTAGCAGGAAGAATTTCTGGCGCCGTTGCCAGGGAGACATCATCAAAATTATGAAGTACAAACTATCATCCACTTGCATTTATTTGATTTGCCTTTTTATTTGCATTTGTCTCTCGTTTTCATCTCCCCCACTTCTAATTTTTTTTACAAAAACACAAAAATATTTTTATTTGCTTGTTTGCTAGTTTACTTGCTTTGTCGCGATGTCTCAAGAAAACACAAAATTGTGTGACTTTTCCAATACTAATAATAATGATTTTATTAGTACTCCTATTGCTCCTCCCGCCACTAGTGCAGAGTCGTGTGACATTAATGCTGCTTTGCTTAATCTTGTTATGAAAGAACAATTTTCTGGTAGTCCTAATGAAGATGCTGCATCCAATCTAAATACTTTCGTTGAACTTTGTGATATGCAAAAGAAAAAATATGTGGATAATGAACTTGGTTTTCATCCTTTCCTAGAAATAGTATTGATTCTTGGGATAAGTGTAAGGATGCTTTTATCGCCAAGTATTTTCCTCCCGCTAAGATTATTTCTTTAAGAAATCATATTATGAATTTTAAGCAACTTGAATATGAGCATGTTGCACAATCTTGGGAGAGAATGAAATTAATGATAATAAATTGCCCAACACATGGTTTAAGCTTATGGATGATCATACAAAAAAATTATGCGGGACTAAACCTTGTTTCTAGAAATGTTCTAGACTCTGCCACAGGTGGTACTTTTATAGAAATTACATTATGAGAAGCTACAAAACTTCTTGATAATATTATGACAAATTATTCTCAATGGCACACTGAAAGAACTCCAACTGGTAAGAAGGTAAATTCTGTTAAGGAAATTATTACTTTGAGTGATAAGATGGATGCTCTTATGAAATTGGTTACTAGTAAAAGTGCTCATACTGATCCTAATGATGTGCCATTGTCTACTTTGATTGAGCAAAATAATGATGCTATTGATGTGAATTTCGTCTCTAGAACTAATTTCAACAACAATGCTTATAGGGGTAATTTCAATCCTAGACCGTTTCCTGGAAATTCCACTAATAATTATGCTAATTCCTATGGTAATCCATATAATAATAATAGGATACCTTCTGATCTTGAAAGTAATATTAAAGAATTTATTAATTATAAGTTAGTCTATTAAATCTATCTATGTCTCCATTAATGAAAGTAAAGAAAGGACCGCTAGGTTGAGAGCTAAGCGAGAATTCTTAGAAAAAGCTATTCCGCCTGGTTTCAACCATAGTAATGATGAAGATATTAAAATGATTGGTGTCTCTCCTATTGAATCTTTATTTAGTAACATAAAACTTGATGAAAAAGGGACTGAAGATGAGTCAACTTTAGCTAAAAGGCATCCCAATCATTGTGAGGGTGATGATCTTAATGATAAAAATGAAAAAAGTGGGTTTGGAGAGGACAAAACTTTAAATAGTAATGCACCCACTACTTTGGATTACAAGGACTTTAATTATGATAATTGTTATTTAATTGAGTGTATTTCCTTGTTGCAATCCATGATTAATTCACCTAATGCATATGAACAAAATAAAGCTTTCATTAAACATATTGTAGAAGCTATGATGAAAGCTCATGAAGAAAAACTTGAGTTGGAAGTCTCAATTCCTAGAAAATTACAAGATGAATGGGAACCTACTATTAAAGTCAAAATTAAAGATTATGAATGTAATGCTCTATGTGATCTTGGTGTGATGTGCTATGCTAGGTCTCACCGATATGGATCCTTGTTCCCTTAATTTGCATCTTGCGGATTCCACTATTAAAAAACCATTGTGTAGAATAAATGATGTGCTTATTCTTGCTAATATAAATTATGTGCCTGTGGATTTTATTGTTCTTGATACTGAATGCAATCCTTCTTGTCCTATAATACTTGGTAGGCCTTTCGTACGAACCATAGGTGCTATTATTGATATGAAAGAAAGTAATATAAGATTTCAATTTCCATTAAATAAAGGGATGGAACACTTCCCTAGAAAGAGGATTAAGCCACCAAATGAATCTATTAGGAGGGCCACCTATGAAATTAATTTGAAGGATGACAACACTTGAAACTATGCATTATGCCTAGCTAGGGGCATAAAACAATATCGCTTGTTGGGAGGCAACCCAATGAATAAAATAAATTTTTAGTTTTAACTTCTGTTTTTGTGTGTTTCGTAATTATAGCCTCTGTTATGATTGTGTTTTTATCTTTTAATTAGTGTTTGTGCCAAGTAATGCCTTTGGGATGATTTGGATGATAGTATAATTGATGCTGGTGGAAAACAGAAAGTTTGGCATCCAGTATTTGATTTTTGATTCTGTACAGGAGCGTCAGAAATATCTGAAATTTTTACACAGTATTGGTATATAAATGTTTTACGTTTTCCTAATTTTTCAGAATTTTTGGAGTTACAAAAGTATATATTTTAAATAGATCTTCACAGACTATTCTGTTTTAGACAGATTCTGTTTTTGTTGCATAGTTTGCTTATTTTGATGAATCTATGGATCGTATCGGGGGGTATGAGTCATGGAGAAGTTGGAGTAAAGTAGCATTAAGATAATATTAAATATGAATCAATTTACAACAGCATCTAAAGTTTAAGATTTATTTGTTATACTAACGGATCTCACTAGGTTTCTGTTGAGTTTTGTGTGCTGAAGTTTTCAAGTTTTGGGTGAGACTACGATGGATAAAGGGATAAGGAGTGGCAAGAGCCTAAGCTTGGGGATGCCCAAGGCACCCCAAGGTAATATTCAAGGAATACTCAAGTGTCTAAGCTTGGGGATGCCCTGGATGGCATCCCCTGTTTCGTCTACAATCTATCGGTAACTCACTTGGAGCTATATTTTTATTCATCACATGATATGTGTTTTACTTGGAGCGTCTTGTGATATAGTTTGTTTGCTTTTGTTTGCTTTTTAGTTTGTCACAATCATATTTGCTGAACACACCTTTTTGTGAGGGACACGCATTAATCGTGATTTGTTAGAATACTCTATGTGCTTCACTTATATCTTTTGAGCTAGGCAGTTGCTCTAGTGCTTCACTTATATCTTTTAGAGCACAGCCATGGTTATATTTTA
The DNA here is from genome assembly GCA_039707655.1 of Elymus sibiricus. Classification (NCBI taxonomy): domain Eukaryota; kingdom Viridiplantae; phylum Streptophyta; class Magnoliopsida; order Poales; family Poaceae; genus Elymus; species Elymus sibiricus. Next base: position 165,858,274 of record CM077664.1, read on the forward strand.
AACAAATAGTTGCACTCTCATGCTTCACTTATATCTTTTTGAGAGTCTAATGAATAGCAATGGTAATATGCACGGGTTATGAATTTGGTCCTAATATGATAGGTATTCAAGAGGGATATAATAAAAACTTTCATGTAGATCACTGAATATGATAAGTTTGATTCCTTGCAATAGTTTTGCAATATTAAGATGGTAATATGTGGGAGGTGCTAGTAGATAATTGTGGTTTAGGAAGAATATTGGTGTTAAGGTTTGTGATTTCCGAAGCATGCACGTATGATCTGTCGTTATGCTCAGAAGTTAGAGCATGATTTATTATTGATTGTCTACCTTTTGAGTGGCGGTCGGGGACGAGCGATGGTCTTTTCCTACCAATCTATACCCCTAGGGGCATGCGTAGTAGTACTTTGCTTCGAGGGCTAATAAACTTTCGCAATAAGTATGTGAGTTCTTTATGACTAATGTGAGTCCATGGATTATACGCACTCTCACCTTTCCGCAATTTGCTAGCCTCTTCGGTACCGTGTTGTGGCACCCCGGCTCAGAGAACCGGTTTACCAGTGTTTCCAACCCAGAGATCATGTCTTCTGGAAACAAACAACAACTTGGAACAGAACTGAACTGAACTTTATTGAAATATCTCGAGTACAAGCTCATAATTTACATCGATAGCGAGGCCAAAAGCACTGCACGTGCTGAGACAATATCTACATTATTTATGGATCATAGCAGGGCCTCGATACTACTAGATAGAACTACGGCGTAGCGGAACATAGCGCGGAAACTCCATCCACAGGGACACTGCTGTGGACACGGCCTAGTTAGCGTAGCATGAACCATCGGGACCTCCGTCCTCGGCTTCTCCTGCATTTGGCATGACACGCCAGGTGAGTACTTGGAATGTACTCGCAAGCTCATGACAACCAAAACAATGCAGCAAACAATAGCATGGCAAATAACAAGTTAAGTGATTAGGTTGCTCACTTACTAGTACCCAGTACCAACTTACTCTCATCTGGGTTGTCCCACAACCCTCGGAATGCTCACAATCCACAGAGCACTTCCGAACATAAGACAAGTTCTTCCATCATTATTATCTTTAGGGTGGTTGACCATACAGTGGTCTAGTACGGACTGTCCAATACCGTGGACGCGGCTATTCGAATAGATTCTTACACTCTGCAGAGGTTGCGCACTTTACCCACACTATGGAGTACCTGGCCTCGTGATCCCATTCGGGTGGACCAGTGGTGCTCCAACGAAACCTACCTGACCCGTGACTCCCCTATCGTACCACCGACAATCATACCCTCCCAGGGTCATGTCCTGGGTGGCCCCTGTGTCACCCCGTGACACCTGCCACCGTCGTGGCCACTAACTGTCCCAAACGGGGACGCCGGCAAAATAACTCAACTGGGCTCACAGGATTATCGTCGTCTACCTAATCAGGGCAGCACGCACACATAACCCTCCCTAGTTTGGTGGTACCGATAAAAGAGCACAAAGCCAGACCAAGTCAAGGCCGTCCCATACCGGCAAATGTGGCTGCACGGATAAGTCCGGACAGGTGACACTAGATCAACCAATTAGGTTTAGTGTTGACAAGCATTTAACCAGTATGGGTATTTATCAGGAATAAATTAACATGGCAGTAGCTAGGTATCAAAATAATTTACTATGAATTATCACATATTAAAATAATGCATATAATTCAATTAAATAACCAACACTATTGAAATGCTTCATGCAATGGATGACATGTCTTGCCTTGCTCTGTTGGGTTGTCCACAAACTCCTGGGCTTCAAATCCAAAAGTATTTCCCTCTGAAAATATTTTCAAAGCGCAATTGAAAATGTCACATATTACTGTTCTGTTCACCAGAAATTCTGTGGACATGGGAAAAATACCAAAATTTGCCAGAAAATAAAGGATCTCAATACAAACCAGATGCAAAAAGAATCAATTGATTTGGACTTATGGTTTAAAAGTTATGGCTGGTCAAAGTTCTGGTCAACTCTAGAAATAAAACAGAAATTAGAAAAACTGACAGGGGGCCACGTCGAAGGCGTAAAGTGGAGAGGCGCCTCCACTTACCACTTCGGCGCGCGCGGCTGAGCCGCTGACGAGCGGGCCCCGCGGCTGGATTTAAATGAGAGAGAGAGAGAGGGAACAGAAAGGAGCGGCTCTCCGGCGATCGTCGCCGGCGGTATGGACGGCGGTGAGGTCCGATGACTACGGGGATGCATAGAGCGCACGGAGACAAGCATGCACGTACCAGCGGAGTCGCGAGAGATGGCCGGACGGCGTCATCCCCTTCCTCTCCGGCGGCGGCGGCGCTCGGGTGTCGTTGGAGACGGCAGTTCCGGCGGCGATTTGCTCGAGCAAGCGGTCGGGCGTGATCAGTGGAATGAGTTGAGCTCAATGGTGGAGTCAGAGGAGGTCGGGGAGGAGTGGAGCGGCGAGGCGGCAGAGCTCGGGTGGCGGCGGATCTCCGGCGAGGTTCGAGGCCAGAGGGCCCCTCGGCCTTGGCTCGCTGCTCGGGAGGGCGATTTGGAGGTGGAGAAGTGGGGTGAGGAGCTCGGGAGGGCTGGGCATGGCCTTTTATAGCCAGAGCCGAGCTCTCTGGAAGAGGCGGGTCTCGGGCCACGTCGTAGGCGCCAGTACGCCACGCTGGCTGGCCGGGAGCGGGCAACGAGACGGGAGAGGGCAGGGAGGAGTTAAGGCGCGGGTGGCGGCTAGCGGAGGAAGAAGACGAGCCACAGGCCACAGTGCAGCCACGGGCGGCACAGTGCCCTGGTGCCGTGGCGGCCGTCGAGGGCGATTCCGGCGAGGAGAAGCTGTGGGAACGGGGTACGAGGACGGCAGCAGCGAAGTCGGCACCTCCAGACACGAAATGGCGGCGAGAGGTCACTAGAATGACCTCGGCCGTCGCCGGCGAGATGCAGAGCATGCATACTGGCATGCCAGTACCGTGCTCACCACGGTGTCCGGCATCTAGAGGCCGACCAAGTCCAGCGCACCATGTCTAGGGTGTTCTCCTTTGATCATTTAGCCCCTCTGCACTCTTGGTTTGGCTAGGTTCACTCTGAACCGAAGTGTAGCTTCAGCTATAGTTTCTGACAGGAAACTTGAGAGGGATCTAGAGAAGAGGTGAGCTGGAGATGGAGCCAATGGATATGTCTGGGGTGATCTATCTTGGAAGGACTCCAAGCTGGCCAAGTTTGAGAGAATTTCATCAAGATTTGGATATGGTTCATGTACAAGTGATGTACTGAACCAGAAACCTAGATGAGCTTGTAGCACTCATCTGGGTGATCTTCTGGAGCTGAATTTTGGTGTGGCAGGGTTATTTAGTAAGGAGAAGATGTCATAAAAATTTCAGATCAATTGGAGACCTCTAGCTGGTACTTCCTTCACAGAGGTTCCAATTGAACAGAAACTTGGCAGAATATTGGTGATGAAAATTTGTACTGGACAAGATGATATTTTTGGATATTGTGGAAAGATAGGTTCCCTAATATCTCAGGGAATTTTCTGGGAATTTACTGAGTTGGGAAAATATGAGCTCCTTCAAAAATGACCAGTACTAGCAAATGGTGTTTTCTGGACAAAATTTTGTACTGGACCATGAAATGTTTTTGAAGATTGTGGGAGTAGATGATGACAAGAAGGTGTGGGATTAATTTGGGATTTTTCTGATCACCAGAACTATAGGTTGGTTTGTAACCCATAGTGATGACAGATTTTCCCAAAGGAAGAAAATGAATATTTGGGAAAGATAAAGAATTAGAATTTGATCCAGAAGGTGTGTGACAAGGTTATGGCAAGATGCTGAGGGCTTTGGATCACTGAGAGGAATTCATAAGTCCAAAGTCAACTGAAAAGATTTGAAATCCAACCAAATTGCAAATAAAGCGAGAAAGATTTTGGAAAGAAAAAATTGCCAAAAACCAGGGTGTCACAAACCTACCCCCCTTAGAATGAATCTCGTCCTCGAGATTCGGTTGCTCCGGGAACAAGTGTGGATAGGCTGTTCTCAGAAAATCCTCTCTTTCCCATGTAGCCTCTTCCTCAGTATGGTGATCCCACAATACCTTGTAAAACTTAATTGTCTTACTCCTGGTAGTCCTTTCCATCTCATCCAATATTCTGACAGGTCTTTCCTCGTAGGTCAAATCCTTGGTCAGCTCTAGCTCGCTCATATCTGCCTGTTTGATCGGGGGTGCAATGCACTTTCTCAGCTGTGATATGTAGAAGACGTCGTGAACGTCAGACAACTCTGGTGGTAACTCTAGCTGATATGCCACTCTGCCTCTTCTAGCCATTATTGGAAAGGGACCGATGTATCTCGGTGCAAGCTTTCCTCGGGTGTGAAACCTCTTTATTCCTTTCATGGGGGTAACTCGGAGATAGGCATATTCTCCGGGCTCAAAAGTTACTTCCCGGTGCTTTGGATCATAATAACTCTTTTGACGGGACTTGGCTGCTCGAAGACGCTCCTGGATATCCTTGACTTGTTTCTCAGCCTCGAGCATCAGATCCGTGCCAAAGATACGGCTGTCTCCTGTCTGAGACCAATTTAAAGGAGTGCGGCATTTCCGTCCATACAGAGCTTCGAATGGTGACATCTTGAGACTTGACTGATAACTGTTATTGTAGGAGAATTCTGCTTAGGGTAGACTGTCCTCCCATTTGGGTCCATAGGCGAGAGCATAGGACCGAAGCATATCTTCCAATATCTGATTCACACGTTCTGTCTGCCCATCTGTCTGTGGATGATATGCCGTACTATGCTTTAGCACAGTTCCCAGGGCTTGATGCAGTCGCAGCCAGAATGCTGAAGTGAACAAGTAGCCTCTATCTGATGTGATAGACTTGGGTACTCCATGAAGGCTGACTATCCGGGACATGTAGAGCTGTGCCAGTTGGTAAGCGTTGAAAGTGGTCTTTACCGGAAGGAAGTGAGCCACTTTTGTAAGTATGTCCACGATGACCCAGATAGCATCATGGCCTCTTGTGGACTTGGGTAGTCCAACAATGAAGTCCATGCATATGTCATCCCATTTCCACTGGGGAACTGGTAAAGGTTGCAGTAGCCCAGCGGGTTTCTGGTGTTCAGCCTTGACTCTGTTGCAGATGTCACAACATGCGACATAGTATGCTATGTCCCTTCACATTCCTGGCCACCAAAAGGTTTCTCGCAAGTCCTGGTACATTTTTGTTCCTCCTGGATGGATAGAATATGCAGATTCATGTGCCTCTCTGAGTATTTGCTGTCTCAAGTTGTCTTGATCAGGCACACATATTCGGTTTTCAAACCATACAGTGTCCTGGTCATCAATTCAGAAGGACTTGGCCTTTCCTTGCAGAATGCGTTCCTTGATCTCTTGTATTTCCTTGTCTGATTTCTGAGCTGCTTTAATTTCTTCCATAAGTGTTCGAGTAATTTCCATTGTATCCGGGCTGGTTGGGCCGCATAACACCATATTCAGCTTGGCAAACTCTTCTTGCAGCCTTGGATGCATTCCCTCCATTAGTGCATTTAGGGTACCTTGTTTTCTGCTGAGGGCATCGGCGACCACATTGGCTTTTCCCGGATGATAATTAATCCCAAGGTCATAATCCTGGACCAATTCAAGCCATCTTCTCTGCCTGAGATTAATATCGGGTTGGGTGAAAATATACTTGAGACTCTTATGTTCTGTGTATATCTCACATCGCTGCCCAATGAGGTAATGCCTCCAAATCTTTAGTGCATGAACCACGGCTGCCAATTCCAAATCATGAGTGGGATAGTTCTCTTCATGAGGTCGTAGTTGTCTGGATGCATAGGCTACAACCTTTCCCTCTTGCATTAGGACGCAGCCGATCCCACGCCTGGAAGCATCACAATATATGTCGAAGCTCTTGTGGATGTCTGGAAGAACTAAGACAGGGGCGGTTGTTAGCCTCGTCTTTAATTCCATGAAACTGCTATCACATTCTTCTGTCCAGACAAATTTGTGGTTCTTCTTCAACAGTTCTGTCAATGGCTTGGCTATTTTTGAGAAGCCTTCGATGAAGCGACGGTAGTAGCCTGCCAATCCCAGAAAGCTACGGACTTCCGTTACTGTGGCTGGGGTCTTCCAGTTTAATACAGCAAGTCACTTTGCTGGGGTGGACAGCCACCCCTTGTTCTGACAGAATATGTCCCAGAAATCCCACCTCTCTTAGCCAAAATTCGCATTTGCTGAATTTGGCATACAAGCGATGGGTCCTTAGTCTTTCCAGGACAGTACAGAGGTGTTGGGTGTGCTCTTCTTCATCTTTGGAGTAGATGAGAATATCATCGATGAATACTACCACAAATTTGTCCAAAAAGTCCATAAAGACTTTATTCATTATGCTCATGAAATATGCTGGAGCATTTGTCAGCCCGAATGACATGACTGTAAACTCATACAGACCATATCTGGTAGTAAAGGCTGTCTTGGGGATATCCTCTTTTCTGATTTTTAGCTGATGATACCCCGTTCAAAGGTCAATCTTGGAAAATACCCAGGCTCCCTTCAACTGGTCGAACAAATCATCAATGAGGGGGAGCGGATATTTATTTTTGATGGTGACCTCATTCAGTTTGCGGTAGTCTACGCACATTCGTAGGCTGCCATCCTTCTTTTGACAAACAGCACGGGCGATCCCCACGGTGAAGTGCTTGGACGAATGTACCCTTTCTGTAATAATTCATCCAACTGTTTCTTCAGTTCCACCAGCTTTGGGGAAGGCATGCAGTAGTACTTCTTGTAGATTGGAGTAGTTCCGGGAACAACCTCAATCGCAAACTCTAGTTCCCGATCAGGTGGCATTCCCGGTATCTCTTCTGGAAATACGTCCGGAAATTCACTGACTACTGGAATCAGACTTATGTCTATAGTTGTGGCTTTGAATGCCATTCCCTTCTTTGACATCACTCTGCTAGCAGTGAATTGCACTGTTTGGCCTACCGGGTTAACCAGTGTCACCTTCCTGGTGGCACAGTTGATACACACCTGGTGTGATACCAACCAATCCATTCCCAGTATTATATCCAGTCCCGGGGACTCAATGGCAACGAGAGTGGCTGGAAACTTCACATCGTGTATCAAGATTTCCAGATTCTTGTATATCACAATTGTTCTGAGCATGGAGCCAGGGGATTGTACCACCATGATTTTGTCCAAAAGAGAAGGGGAAAATTTGTGCAAGGTGGCAAAACTCCGCGAAATAAACAAATGAGAAGACCCAGAATCAAATAAAATTATTGCAGGTATGTTGTTAACAGAAAACATACCAAGGACCACATCTGGTGCTTCGCGGGCTTCCTCAGCGGAGATATGATGGACTTGGCCACGATAGAAGTTCGGATTGGGGCGGCGTCCAATACTGTTGACTTGTGGCTTGAAGTCGGATGGTGGCTTCCCATTTCTTGCGGGGCATTGCTTGGAGTAGTGCCCGCTCTGGTAGCAAGTGAAACATGTGTTGTTGCGGCGGCAATCCACCAGCACTGGCTGTTTGCCGAAGGTCTTGTCCTGGCTGACGGGCTTATTGTTGTTGTTGCCATTGTTCCAGGCAGGCTTGTATTCAGATGGCCCTGGTTGCCAAATACGTGGCTTCTGCACAAACTGCTCACGGTTGTCCTTCTTGGGTTCAAACTTCCGCTTGCGATCATCATATCCTGACTTATGCTCTCGTTCAGCTATGAAGGCCTTGTTTACCAGAGTCTGGAAGTCAGGAAAGTCTAGCATACAAAGTTGACAGCGGAGGGTATGATTCAGCCCTTCGAGGAATCGGTCAATCTTCCTTTCTTCGGTGGACACGTCATGGGTGGAGTACCGTGCCAGATTATTGAACTTGTTCAGATACTCACCCACTGACATGTTCCCTTGAGTAAGAGCAAGAAATTCCCTCTGCTTCACTTTCATTATGCCAGTAGGAATATGATACTTGCGGAATACCTCTTTGAACTTCTCCCAAGAAATATCTTCTCCAGAAGGCCACAGTATTTTTGTATTGTCCCACCATATGGCTGCTGGTCCCTCCAGGTAGTGAGTAACAAAAGGAACCTTGTCTGCCTCATCATAGCGGGCTATATCTAGCTTCTTTTCCATAGTCCTTAGCCAGTCATCGGCTTCCATCGGATCCACAGCCTGGCCAAAACTGGGTGGCTTGGTACGCTGAAAATCAGACAGCTTAGAGTGTGTCCCATTGTGGTTGTTCTGACCCATCATAGTCTGCATACTTTTCAGAAATTCCATGAGATCTTGGTTTCTTTTCTCTTCGAACATTCTCATAATCTGATTAGTGGTTGATGACTATGGGGGTGGAGGTGGCAAATCTTCTGGTGACTGTCCTGCCTGTCTGGCGGATCGACGAACGGGAGTTCCATCGCCGCCTTGAGTACTACACCTCTTCATCCTAAATTTTTTCCCATTGCAAAACACCGAATCGATGAGCAACATCCATAAGGGAAAGCAGTGTAGTATGACACCAGAAAAAAGAAACCAAATAAAAAGAGCGAATAAAGAAAGCAACGTAATTATACAAGGCAACCCAACATCATACATGACAAGCTAGTAGGGGGATGATCATGACTAGACTGCTCATACGGCAGTTGACATATGCAGGGATGCTATGATGCATGCACTGATACTCAAGCCTCCACTCTAGTGACGCCGGTGGCACGAGCACTGGTAAACTGAAGACTCCTCGTCGTCTGACTCTGTCTCGGAATCTAAGCTGATGATGTGCACCTCGGCCTCCGGATCAAAGGAACCACGACGACGCTGACAGGAAGGTTCTCCCTCTGAAGGAGAAGAAGCACGATGCCGCAGCATCGGAGCAGCTGGAGTAGCTAGGAGTGAGGCCCACTCTGACGGGGTCTCACGTCGGCTACCAGACGAAAAGCCTGGCGGTCCGAACGAACTAGAAGGAGTGTCAGAAAGTGGAACGGGTGGAGTATACACCGGTGAAAACGGAGGTGGAGGAGGAGACTGTGCTGCCGCAACGGCCGCAAGTGCCTCGCGAGCAGAAGTCAGCTCCTCAGCTAGAGAAGTGATCATACGGTAACTGGCGTTCAGATAACGAGATAAAACACCAGTAGCACGATCACTCGCCGGATCAACGGGTGCGAAAAGGACTCGCCCTGTCGTAGGTGACAGGGTGGGGTAGTGGAAGAAACCTGGATGAGTCTGCATTTCAACCTCGTGAAAGCGCAAGTCAGTGAGAGCCTCCATCGCAGCAAACTGGATCGCCAACTCTGGAGTACAAGCAGTTCCGCCTTAGAAGAACGGGAGTAGCTGCCAATATTTGAACTCGTAGTCAGAAAGGCTTCCGCATGGTACTCGAACACGGACCCAGCAAGCTTCTCTTGGAACACCTGGTACACAGGGTCTTCGCCGTTGGGATACAACCGAAGCCAGACGTTACGAAGAGTACTGGAAAAGTGAACGGTGCCGGCTCATGATTGTAGTGGTACGGAACTGGTGCCATCTACACTCATCAAACCAGCGGTTAGCACAATAAAACTATATGCATGCCATGCAATGCAAGCAATCAGATGCAGCAAGCAAGACACACTAAGACTCTAAGCTACTCGCGGCTCTAGCGCAGGGTTAACTAGGGTGTCCTATAGTCAGCGCGGCTCTGATACCAAGCGTTGTGGCACCCCGGCTCAGAGAACCGTTTTACTAGTGTTTCCAACCCAGAGATCATGTCTTCTGGAAACACACAACAACTTGAAACAGAACTGAACTGAACTTTATTGAAATATCTCGAGTACAAGCTCATAATTTACATCGATAGAGAGGCCAAAAATACTGCACGTGCTGAGACAATATCTACATTATTTATGGAACATAGCAGGGCCTTGATACTACTAGATAGAACTACGGCGTAGCGGAACATAGCGCGGAAACTCCATCCACAGGGACACTGCTGTGGACACGGCCTAGTTAGCGTAGCACGAACCATCGGGACCTCCGTCATCGGCTTCTCCTGCATCTGGCATGACATGCCAGGTGAGTACTTGGAATGTACTCGCAAGGTCATGACAACCAAAACAATGCAGCAAACAATAGCATGGCAAATAACAAGTTAAGTGATTAGGTTGCTCACTTACTGGTACCCAGTACCAACTTACTATCATCTGGGTTGTCCCACAACCCTCGATGAAAGCACATTTGCTCCCTTGGTGGTTTTGGTAATTCATAACAACATATATCTCATTGAACTAATATCCATTCAAGATTAAGATTTCAGGATGTTCAACGATTGGCATGGCATGGACTAGAGATGTGGACCCCTCAAAATGCTAAGGACAAGAATTGGCAAAGATCAAGACTCTACATTTTTGGTTTAGTGATCCAAGATCACATTGAGTCCATAGGAAAGCCAATACTATTAAAAGGGGATGAGGTGTTTCTTAATGGTCTTTTTGCTCAAGTGCTTAGTGACAGTATTCCTAAACCCTCAACCACTATCTCTACCCAAATATGTCCTAAACCTAAAGTCCAACTCAGCCCCACCGAAATTCCAATCCGGCCCCACCGAGTTCATCCAAGACTTAGCCACTGCCAAACCCTAACAAATCGGATCCACCGAAATGGATCTCGGTCCCACCGAGATGGCCTTGCCAACTCTCTGTAATCATTTGCATTTACTTCGGTCTCACCGAGTTTGCAAATCGGTCTCACCGAGATGGCTTGCCAAGTCTCTGTTGCCTTATTGCTTCGCTTCGGTCCTACCGAGTTGATGCAATCGGTGCTACCGAGATGAGGATTGCCCTAAGCCATTGCACTTCGGTCCATCCGAGTTGTTCGTATCGGTCCCACCGAGATTCCTAAAGTTCATATCTTTTACACAGTTCGGTGCTACCGAGATGATTGTTTCGGTGCCACCGAGTTGGGTCAAAAGTGTGTAACGGTTGGATTTTGTGTGGAGGCTATATATACCCCTCCACCCCATCCTTCTTAGTAAGGAGAGCCATCAGAACGTGCCTACACTTCCACCATACATTTACTGAGAGAGAACCACCTACTCATGTGTTGAGATCAAGATATTCCATTCCTACCATTTGAACCTTGATCTCTAGCCTTTCCCAAGTTGCTTTCCACTCAAATCCTTCTTCCACCATAGCCAAATTTGTGAGGAGTGATTGAGTGCTGGGAAGACTATCATTTGAAGCACAAGAGCAAGGAGTTCATCAACAACACACCGTCTATTACCTTTTGGAGAGTGGTGTCTCCTAGATTGGTTAGGTGTCGCTTGGGAGCCTCCAACCAGATATTGAGTTGAACCAAGAAGTTTGTAAGGGCAAGGGGATCGCCTACTTCGTGAAGATCTACCCCGAGTGAGGCTAGTCCTTCGTGGACGTAAGCCATGGTGGAATAGGCAAGGTTGCTTCTTCGTGGACCCTTCGTGGGTGGAGCCCTCCGTGGACTCACGTAGCCGTTACCCTTCATGGGTTGATGCCTCCATCAACGTGGACGTACGATAGCACCACCTATCGGAACCACGCCAAAAACCGCCGTGTCTTCATTGCGTTTGAAATCTCCTATCCCCTCTCTACATACATATGCAATTGCTTACTTTCCGCTGCTATACTCTTAGAATTGCATGTGTAGGGTGATGCTTGACATGTACTATTGCTAAAATCTGCCTACAACTAAAATCTGGGAAAAGGTTAAGTTTTATTTGGTCAAGTAGTCTAATCACCCCCCCCCCCCTCTAGACATACTTTCGATCCTACAAGTGGTATCAGAGCTTTGGTCTCCGTAAGCCTTGATTCCCATAGCTTTGGTGATCATAGCCTTGGTTTCACAACCTAGGAGAGTATGGCGTCTAGTGAGGGTAACTATTACCGTAGAGGTCCATATTTTGATGGTACAAACTTTGCTAGTTGGAAACATAAGATGAAAATGCATATTCTTGGTCATAACCCTGCCATTTGGGCTGTTGTTTGTGTTGGCTTGCAAGGTGACTTCTTTGAGGATGGCAAGGAACCGGATCGTGAGGCAACCGCGGAAGAATTGAAGATGTTGCAATACAATGCTCAAGCCTGTGATATTCTATTCAACGGTCTATGTCCCGAAGAATTCAACAAAATCAGCCGCCTCGAGAATGCAAAGGAAATTTGGGATACTTTGGTTGATATGCATGAGGGTACCGAGTCCGTCAAGGAATCTAAGTTGGATGTGCTTCAAAATCAACTTGACAAGTTCAAGATGAAGGATGGTGAAGGAGTCGCAGAGATGTACTCTAGGCTTGCTCTCATCACAAATGAGATTGCCGGCTTAGGAAGTGAAGAGATGACCGACAAATTCATCATTAAGAAGATACTTAGAGCTTTGGATGGAAAATATGATACCGTCTGCACATTGATCCAAATGATGCCAAATTACAAAGATCTCAAGCCCACGGAAGTCATTGGAAGGATTGTCGCTCATGAAATGTCACTCAAGGACAAAGAGGAGCTGCACAACAAGTCAAGTGGTGCTTACAAAGCCTCAACCGATGCTCCAACAACTTCAAGTGACCAGCTAGTATCCAATGAAGAGATAAGCCTAATGGTGAAAAGGTTCAACAAGTTCTACAAGAACAAAGGAAAAGAAAGAAGCTCTAGCTCAAGACATTATGAGAGAAGATCATCAAGTCGTGACCGTAATTGCTACAATTGTGGGAAGCCCGGACACTACTCAAATGAGTGTATGGCTCCCTACAAGAAAAGAGACGAATCACCAAGAGGAAGACATATAAGAGATGAATCACCTCGTAAAGAGAGAAGGAGTAGAGATGATTATTATGAACGAAGACACTCTCGAAGAAGCAAGGATTCAGAGAGGAAGGACAAGTCATCAAGGAGCTACACAAGAAGAAGACATCAAGCTCATGTTGGTGAATGGGTTTCCGGCTCCGACTCCGACAACCACTCCGAGAGAAGTTATCACTCCAACTCCGACTATAGCCAAGATGAAGGTGTTGCAGGACTTGCACTTGTGTCATCCAACTCGTACGATCTATTTGACTCACCAAATGAAGGAATTGGAAGATGCGTCATGGCAAAAGGCCCTAAGGTATCACACCCCGAGTATCTTGATTTTAATAGTGATGAAGATGATTTGCTTGGTGATGATGATTTACTTATTGATAGGGCTAGTGATGTGAGCTATAATGAAAATGCTAGTAATCATGATAGTCAAGAGGGAACGAGTGACAATGCTATGAAGGAGATTGAGCGTCTAACTAAAGAACTAAATGCTCTTAAGTTAGCTCATGAAACAACTCAAGAGGATCATAGAGAACTTCTAAGAACTCATGAGAAGCTACGCTTCGAGAAGCTAAATTTAGAGCAAGAGCATGAGTTTCTTAAAGCTATCAATGACGATCTTGGAAAGAAGAGTTCTTCATATCTTGCCCAGCGTTTACTCTTGTCTACCTTTATGCCACAAGTTAAACCTAAGCAAACTAGCAACAAGGGTAAAAATGGTTCTACCTCTAGTAGTAACAATAACAATGCTAAATCCAATATTGTTGCTTCTAGTAGTTCTATTGATTCCACTAACGATTCTCTTAGCCAAGTTACACTTGAGCAAGAAAATATGCTATTGAAAGGAATTATAGAAAAAGGTGTCTACAAGAGCCTTGCCGGGAGTAAACAATTTGAGGAAATTATACGCAAGCAAGGAAAGCATCGGAAGAACCAAGGTGTTGGTTTTGAACGAAAGTTCAATGCCGATGGAGTTGAGTGGGAAGAAGGTCAATACCCCAAGACAAAGTTTGTTCCTCAACAAGAGAAGTGTGATCCTACTTCCTTCAAGGGAACACACGCTCGAGAAGACCTTCCACCACAAGACCACAGGCTAAAAGGCAAGGACAAGCTTCAAGAAGAGATTGAATCATTTGAAGAAGCTCCTCAAGCCATGGTCAAGTGGGTTCCCAAGACTTCATCAAGTTCTACTTCATCAAGTGCTACTACAACTCCAAGGATTCCCATCAAGTTGATGTGGGTCCAAAAGAAGAAGAACTAGAGAGTTCTTGAGGGTGACTCCGCCAACAAACTTCACTCATATTCTTCATGGCAAGGACTTGTGCAACCAACTTTCACATTTTGCACTAGTTCATGGAGTCACAAACCCTCTTGTTGGTAAGGCAAGGGACAAGGTAATCAATGCATTCATGGACATCATCATATGTGTATTTCACTCTATGTCTATGGATATCCTTGTATGTTCCTTGTGTGGGACTAACCCATGTAGGTATTGAAAGCACAAAACTCCAAAGGATTGCTCCCAACTCTTGATGGTCTACATCAACATTGAGCATCCACATCTTCAACATCTACATGAAGTCATCATCGACAAAACCCAAGGTTAGTTCAACCCTCTTAGGGGGGATATCACATCTAGGGGGAGCTTTGCTCTAAACAATTGAGCTAAAGCAACTCTAATGGTGTGAACACATTAATGCTTTATGTAAAAGTGGTAACCCCACTTGTGCTTAAATGATGAGTATGACCTATGATCAAATGTTCTCATTTGGCTCCTAAGTCAATAGACTCATATATAGATGACCTAGTCATCGCCATTGCTTGATAGATGCTAGAATTGGTTGTGCATGTTTGACACATATTTCATTTGCAATCTTATTGTGTGAGCATGTTGATTTGCATGTTTTCATCATTCGAGGACATCCATTTGTTGTTTTGATTATCTTGGTTTTTCTGGCCAAGTGGATGTACAAGAATGCCTAAGAACCTTCTCTAGCTATCTATGCTTTCTTGTCTCAAATTCTATTCTTGCTGCATCACAAAAATTGAACAAGTCATTTTCGGACCCTCCGGGTGAGGAGCACTCGGAGCCACCGATCTGAAAGGGCTGAACCTCCAAAACCTTCTAATTGATTTCGGTCAGACCAACCCACTCAAACTCGGTCGAACTGAAAGCACTTAGACTGATCTAGGTTTTCAACTCGGTGCTACTGATTAGACCAACTCGGTCGGACCGAGTTGCTGTAACTGCCAGCAGTTGCACGTCTCGGTGCTACCGATTTGTTCCACTCGGTGCCACCGACAGCTAATGGGTATATATATCCAGCGGCTCGTGCGGTTGAAAATTTCTTCAAACGTTACGCGCCCGCGCCCCATTGCTGCCGCCCCTTTGGTCTCTGGATCGTCGCCGTCGTCGCCTGTGCACCCTCGCCGCAGGACTCCGTCGCCGTCAACGGTAATCTCCACCGCCGTTGCCGCCGTAGAGGAACTCCACCGAGTTAGGGTGAGTTTCGATCCCTTTCGTGCTTCCCTTTCCGATTCAATGCATGATTGGACTGCCTGTAATCTTGCCACGAATGCAATTCACTTTCCACCAGATTAGTTTGTTTGAACGAGATTCGAGCAAAAAATTTAGGGTTAGGTTTCCTCCGAATGCATCTCAGACCGACCGAATAGGAATTTTCGGTCCCACCGATTTGGCCCTGGCCATAGCACAAGTACATCTCGGTGCCACCGAGTTGTGCGAATCGGTACGACCGAAAGTAACGTCTCAGTGAAACCCTAGCATCTCGGAGCCACCGAAACCCATCTCGGTCAGACCGAAATGGCGTTCCATGTCTCTGTAGTGTGCTTCGGTGTCACCGAGATTAACAACTCGGTCCATCCGAACTGCATTCTATGAAAACCTAGAACTAAAGTTTGAACTCATTTTTATGAAAAACAATCTGCTTTTTGTGATGACTCATCTACTCTACCCATACCCATCTATTCACAGGTTCAGCTCAGCAAGATGTCTGATGTCAGTGACAGTCAGAACAGGTCAGAGCAGCATGAAAAGCAAAGTGAAGGATCAAGCCACAATGAAAGTTACTATGAGGGAGAGAGAAGCTCTCCAGATCTACCTAAAGCAGCAACAAGAACACGGAAGAAGAAAACCTCAGATAGTGAGGATGAGGACTTTGTTGCAAGTGAAACTGCACAAAAGAAGAAGAGAGTAGTGCTAGCTAAGGAGTATAGCACAAAGCCTACTTCTGTCAAGGAAAGAACAGCAGTGAGGAAAGTGCCTCAAAAGACTCTGCAAGAACCTAGTGAGGCAGCTGCAGGTGCCAAGAAGAAAAGAGTAAGGAAATCTTTTGCCCGTGTGATTGGCAGACCTACTATGATGGTTGAAGAAGAAGAAGAAGAGGAGGAAGAGCTAGCTAATGCACCCCCTGCAAAAGCACAGAAGCTCATGTCTGATGCTATCAAGACTGCTGCACCTCCCAAGTCTAAGCCTAAGGCACCAGCACCCAAGAGATCAACGAGAAACATATCTGCTGCAGAGAAGAACAAGGCCCCAGTGCCTGAATCAACTGTTGATGAAGAGCCTCTAGTGCTCAGAAAATTGAAGCCCAAGATACCAGAACATGACAACGCACACCCAGTAGCTGAGAACATGATGTTGAGAAAGGACAAAGGACTGCGTCAATGGAGATTGACAGATCCCTATGCTGTCAAGCTTGCCAGATCAGATGACAGTGAAGATGAGAGACCGATTACAGAGCAGTTTCAGTCAGTGCCAAGGGCTGCCAGGTCAGCTGCGATACCAGTTGTGGATCCACGGACCACAGTATCTGCACCAGCCGCCACAGCCACAGTGCCACAGCAGGTCTCCACTCCACCAGTCCAGCAGTCGTCAGCAGAAGCATTCGCGGACGCTCTCATCTCAACGCCGTCTACGCACACCGGAGCCGCCAGCGGGAGATCGCCTTCGGAGGACCGTGCCTAGAGAGCCGACTAGTGCTATACGATTCAAACTTTTTGGTACTTGTTGCCAAAGGGGGAGGATTTGTATAGATCATAGGCTTCGAGAGAGAGAGTTTCTTGCTTTTGTTTTGCTTCGAGAGTTTCCTTTGCTACTTGATTGCTTGTTCGTTGATACTTTGTTATGTGTGTGTTGCTACAATATTCTGTCGTTTTTACTTGTGAGATACGATGTCGAATGATCATATTATGCCTATTGTGATATTCCATGTTTATCTCTACCATTATCTTGTATGATCAATTACTTATGTTGGTGATGCGTGCCTATTATTTCAATCTTATCATTTTGCGCGCTCCACCAAGATGTATGTGACATGGAAGAGTAACCCACGAGCCTAATCAATTGTGCATTTGCATTCAAACGCAAATTTTTAATAATGCACAAATTTAGGGGGAGCTTTTGCTGATCACATACTTCTCAAAGCGACGATGTATTTCATTTACTTAATCATCTGTCGAAGCTTTGATCTATATGTTGTCATCAATTACCAAAAAGGGGGAGATTGAAAGCACATTTGCTCCCTTGGTGGTTTTGGTAATTCATAACAACATATATCTCATTGAACTAATATCCATTCAAGATTAAGATTTCAGGATGTTCAATGATTGGCATGGCATCGACTAGAGACGTGGACCCCTCAAAATGCTAAGGACAAGAATTGGCAAAGATCAAGACTCTACATTTTTGGTTTAGTGATCCAAGATCACATTGAGTCCATAGGAAAGCCAATACTATTAAAAGGGGATGAGGTGTTGCTTAATGGTCTTTTTTCTCAAGTGCTTAGTGACAGTATTCCTAAACCCTCAACCACTATCTATACCCAAATATGTCCTAAACCTAAAGTCCAACTTGGCCCCACCGAAATTCCAATCCGGCCCCACCGAGTTCATCCAAGACTTAGCCACTGCCAAACCCTAACAAATCGGATCCACCGAAATGGATCTCGGTCCCACCGAGATGGCCTTGCCAACTCTCTGTAATCATTTGCATTTACTTCGGTCTCACCGAGTTTGCAAATCGGTCTCACCGAGATGGCTTGCCAAGTCTCGGTTGCCTTATTGCTTCGCTTCGGTCCTACCGAGTTGATGCAATCGGTGCTACCGAGATGAGGATTGCCCTAAGCCATTGCACTTCGGTCCATCCGAGTTTTTCGTATCGGTCCCGCCGAAATTCCTAAAGTTCATATCTTTTACACAGTTCGGTGCTACCGAGATGATTGTTTCGGTGCCACCAAGTTGGGTCAAAAGTGTGTAACGGTTGGATTTTTTGTGGAGGCTATATATACCTCTCCACCCCATCCTTCTTAGTAAGGAGAGCCATCAGAACGTGCCTACACTTCCACCATACATTTTCTGAGAGAGAACCACCTACTCATGTGTTGAGATCAAGATATTCCATTCCTACCATTTGAACCTTGATCTCTAGCCTTTCCCAAGTTGCTTTCCACTCAAATCCTTCTTCCACCATAGCCAAATATGTGAGGAGTGATTGAGTGCTGGGAAGACTATCATTTGAAGCACAAGAGCAAGGAGTTCATCAACAACACACCGTCTATTACCTTTTGGAGAGTGGTGTCTCCTAGATTGGTTAGGTGTCGGTTGGGAGCCTCCAACCAGATGTGGAGTTGAACCAAGAAGTTTGTAAGGGCAAGGAGATCGCCTACTTCGTGAAGATCTACCCCAAGTGAGGCTAGTCCTTCATGGACGTAAGCCATGGTGGAATAGGCAAGGTTGCTTCTTCGTAGACCCTTCGTGGGTGGAGCCCTCCGTGGACTCGCGCAGCCGTTACCCTTTGTGGGTTGAAGCCTCCATCAACGTGGATGTACGATAGCACCACCTATCGGAACCACGCCAAAAACGGCCGTGTCTTCATTGCGTTTGAAATCTCCTATCCCCTCTCTACATACATATGCAATTGCTTACTTTCCGCTGCTATACTCTTAGAATTGCATGTGTAGGGTGATGCTTGACATGTACTATTGCTAAAATCTGCCTACAACTAAAATCTGGGAAAAGGTTTAGTTTTATTTTGTCAAGTAGTCTAATCACCCCCCCTCTAGACATACTTCCGATCCTACACTCGGAATGCTCACAATCAACAGAGCACTTCCGAACATAAGACAAGTTCTTCCATCATTATTATCTTTAGGGTGGTTGACCATACAGTGGCCTAGTACGGACTGTCCAATACCGTGGACGCGGCTATTCGAATAGATTCTTACACTCTGCAGAGGTTGCGCACTTTACCCACACTATGGAGTACTTGGCCTCGTGATCCCATTCGGGTGGACCGGTGGTGCTCCAATGAAACCTGCCTGACCCGTGACTCCCCTATCGTACCACCGACAATCATACCCTCCCAGGGTCATGTCCTAGGTGGCCCCTGTGTCACCCCGTGACACCTGCCACCGTCGTGGCCACTAACTGTCCCATACGGGGACGCCGGCAAAATAACTCAACTGGGCTCACAGGATTATCGTCGTCTACCTGATCAGGGCAGCACGCACGCATAACCCTCCCTAGTTTGGTGGAACCGATAAAAGAGCACAAAGCCAGACCAAGTCAAGGCCATCCCATACCGGCAAATGTGGCTGCACGGATAAGTCCGGACAGGTGACACTAGATCAACCAATTAGGTTTAGGGTTGACAAGCATTTAACCAGTATGGGTATTTATCAGGAATAAATTAACATGGCAGTAGCTAGGTATCAAAATAATTTACTATGAATTATCACATATTAAAATAATGCATGTAATTCAATTAAATAACCAACACTATTGAAATGCTTCATGCAATGGATGATATGGCTTGCCTTGCTCTGTTGGGTTGTCCACAAACTCCTGGGCTTCAAATCCAAAAGTATTTCCCTCTGAAAATATTTTCAAAGTGCAATTGAAAATGTCACATATTACTGTTCTGTTCACCAGAAATTCTGTCGAGATGGGAAAAATACCAAAATTTGCCAGAAAATAAAGGATCTCAAGACAAACCAGATGCAAAAAGAATCAATTGATTTGGACTTATGGTTTAAAAGTTATGGCTGGTCAAAGTTCTGGTCAACTCTGGAATTAAAACAGAAATTAGAAAAACTGACAGGGGGCCACGTCGAAGGCGTAAAGTGGAGAGGCGCCTCCACTTACCGCTTTGGCGCGCACGGCTAAGCCGCTGACGAGCGGGCCCCGCGGCTGGATTTAAACGAGAGAGAGAGAGAGGGAACAGAGAGGAGCGGCTCTCCGGCGATCGTCACCGGGGATATGGACGGCGGCGAGGTCCGATGACTACGGGAATGGATAGAGCGCACGGAGACGAGCACGCACGTACCAGCAGAGTCGCCAGAGATGGCCGGATGGCGTCGTCCCCTTCCTCTCTGGCGGTGGTGGCGCTCGGGTGTCGTCGGAGACGGCGGTTCCGGCGGCGACTTGCTCGGCAAGCGGTCGGGCGTGATCGGTGGAATGAGCTGAGCTCAATGGTGTAGTCAGAGGAGGTCGGGGAGGAGTGGAGCGGCGAGGCGTCAGAGGTCGGGTGGCGGCGGATCTCCGGCGAGGTTCGAGGCCAGAGGGCCCCTCGACCTTGGCTCGCTGCTCGGGAGGGCGATTTGGAGGTGGAGAAGTGGGGTGAGGAGCTCGGGAGGGCTGGGCATGGCCTTTTATAGCCGGAGCCGAGCTCTCTGGAAGAGGTGGGTCTCGGGCCACGTCGCCAGCGCCAGTACGCCACGCTGGCTGGCCAGGAGCGGGCGACGAGACGGGAGAGGGCAGGGAGGAGTTAAGGCGCGGGTGGTGGCTAGCGGAGGAAGAAGATGAGCCGCAGGCCACAGTGCAGCCACGGGCGACACAGTGCCCGGGTGCCATGGCGGCCGTCGAGGGTGATTCCGGCGAGGAGAAGCTGTGGGAACGGGGTACGTGGACGGCAGCAGCGAAGTCGGCACCTCCAGACATAAAATGGCAGCGAGAGGTCACTGGAATGACCTCGGCCGTCGCCGGCGAGATGCAGAGCACGCATACTGGCATGCCAGTACCGTGCTCACCACGGTGTCCGGCATCTAGAGGCCGACCAAGTCCAGCGCACCATGTCTAGGGTATTCTCCTTTGATCATTTAGCCCCTCTGCACTCTTGGTTTGGCTAGGTTCACTCTGAACCGAAGTGTAGCTTCAGCTACAGTTTCTGACAGGAAACTTGAGAGGGATCTAGAGAAGAGGTGAGCTGGAGATGGAGCCAATGGAGATGTGTGGGGTGATCTATCTTGGAAGGACTCCAAGCTGGCCAAGTTTGAGAGAATTTCAACAAGATTTGGATATGGTTCATGTACAAGTGCTGTACTGAACCAGAAACCTAGATGAGCTTGTAGCACTCATTTGGGTGATCTTCTGGAGCTGAATTTTGGTGTGGCAGGGTTATTTGGTGAGGAGAAGATGTCATAAAAATTTCAAATCAATTGGATACCTCTAGCTGGTACTTCCTTCACAGAGGTTCCAATTGAACAGAAACTTGGCAGAATATTGGTGATGAAAATTTGTACTAGACAAGATGATATTTTTGGATATTGTGGAAAGATAGGTTCCCTAATATCTCAGGGAATTTTCTGGGAATTTGCTGAGTTGGGAAAATATGAGCTCCTTCACAAATGACCAGTACTGTCCAGAGAGCAAATGGAGTTTTCTGGACAAAATTTTGTAATGGAGTTTTTTGAAGATTGTGGGAGTAGATGATGACAAGAAGGTGTGGGATTAATTTGGGATTTTTTTGATCACCAGAACTATTAGTTGCTTTGTAACCCATAGTGATGACAGATTTTCCCAAAGGAAGAAAATGAATATTTGGGAAAGATAAATAATTAGAATTTGATCCAGAAGGTGTGTGACAAGGTTATGGCAAGATGCTGAGGGCTTTGGATCACTGAGAGGAATTCATAAGTCCAAAGTCAACTGAAAAGATTTGAAATCCAACCAAATTGCAAATAAAGCCAGAAAGATTTTGGAAAGAAAAAGTTGCCAAAAACCAGGGTGTCACACGTGCATTGCCCTTTCTCACATCGAGAGTCGGTGCAAACTTCGCCGGTGCATCCAAACCCCGTGATATGACACGCTCTATCACACATAAGCCTCCTTGTATCTTTCTCAAAACAGCCACCAAACCTACCTATCATGGCATTTCCATAGCCATTCCAAGATATATTGCCATGCAACTTCCACCGTTCAGTTTTTTATGACACACATCATCATTGTCATATTGCTTTGCATGATCATATAGCTAACATAGTATTTGTGGATCAGCCACCGTTCATCATTTTTTATACATGGTACGCTAGTATCATTGCACATCCTGGTACGCCGCCAGAGGCATTCATATAGAGTCATATTTTTGTTCTAGTTTCGAGTTGTAATTTTCGTTTGAGTTGTAAGTAAATAGAAGTATGATGATCATCATTACTAGAGAATTGTCCCAGCGAGGAAATAAAAAAAGAAAAAAAAGAGGCCAAAAAAGGAGCCCACGAAAAAAAGAGAAAAAAAAAGAAAAAAATGAGAGAAGAGGCAGTGTTACTATCCTTTTCCATACTTGTGCTTCAAAGTAGCACCATGTTTTTCATATAGAGAGTCTCCTATTTTGTCACTTTCATATACTAGTGGGAATTTTTCATTATAGAACTTGGCTTGTATATTCCGATGATGGGCTTCCTGAAATGCCCGAGGTCTTCATGAGCAAGCAAGTTGGATGCACACCCACTTAGTTTTCATGTTGAGCTTTCATACACTTATAGCTCTTAGTGCATCCGTTGCATGGCAATCCCTACTCCTCGCATTGGCATCAATTGATGGGCATCTCCATAGCCCGTTGATTAGCCGCGTCGATGTGAGACTATCTTATTATTTTTGACTTCCCCTTATTAATCTCTACCACCACACTCTATTCCACCCGTAGTGCTATATCCATGGCTTGCGCTCATGTATTGCGTGGAGGTGGAAAAAGCTGAAGCGCGTTAAAAAGTATGAACCAATTGCTCGACTTGTCATCGGGGTAGTGCATGATAAATACTTTGTGTTAAGAAGATGGAGCATGACAGGATTATATGATTTTGTAGGGATAACTTTCTTTAGCATTTTTATTTTGAAAGACATGATTGTTTATTAGTATGCCTGAGTATTGATGTCTTTATATCAAATTATAGACTATTGGTTTGAATCATTCGGATCTTATTATTCATACCGTAAGAGAGATTACATGATGAAACATGTTAGGTAGCATTGCACATCAAAAAATTGGTTTTTATCATTTACCTACTCGAGGACGAGCAGGAATTAAGCTTGGGGATGCGTCTCCAACGTATCTATAATTCTTGATTTTTCCATTCTAATATAGTATCAATGTTGGATGTTTTTATATGCAATTATATGTCATTTTTTGGAGCTAACCTATTAACCTAGTGCCCAGTGCCAGTTGCTGTTTTTTGCTTGTTTTTGGTTTTTTAGGAAATTAGTACCAAACGAAGTCCAAATGCCACGAAACTTTTTGGAGATTTTTTCCTGGACAAAAGAGACCCTGGAGACTTGGAGAGGAGGCCAGAAGGTTCACGAAGCCTCCACAAGGCAACAGGGCGCGGCCCTAGGGGGGGCATGCCCTGATGCCTTGTGGGGCCCTCGTGGCTCCGTTTGACCTAATTCCACTTCTATAAATTCTCAAATATTCGGAAACCAACAGGGAGCCACCCCGAATAACTTTTATGCCGCTGCAAGCCTCTGTTCTTCCGCGATCCCATTTCGAGGCCTTTTCCGGTACTCTATCGGAGGGGGAATCAATCACGGAGGGCTTCTACATTAACCTTGCTGCCCTTCCGATGATGCGTGAGTAGTGTACCACAGACCTACGGGTCCATAGCTAGTAGCTAGATGGCTTCTTCTCTCTCTTTGATCTTCGATACCATGTTCTCCTCGATGTTCTTGGAGTTCTATCTGATGTAATCTTCTTTTGCGGTGTGTTTGTTGGGATCTGATGAATTGTGAGTTTATGATCAAATTATTGATGAGAAATATTTGAATCTTCTCTGAACTCTTTTATGCATGATTGTTATAGCTTTGTATTTCTCTCACATCTATCGATTTGGTTTGGCCAACTAGATTGGTTTATCTTGCTATGGGAGAGGTGCTTTGTGATGGGTTCAATCTTGCGGTGCTCAATCCTAGTGACAGAAAGGAACATGACAAGTATTTGTATTGCTTCCATTAAGGATAAAAAGATGGGGTTTAATCATATTGCTTGAGTTTACTTTTTCTACATCATGTCATCTTGCTCAAGGCGTTACTCTGTTTCATACTTAATACCCTAGATACATGCTGGATAGCGGTTGATGGGTGGAGTAATAGTAGTAGATGCAGGCAGGAGTTGGTGTACTTGTCTCGGACGTGATGCCTATATACATGATCCTTTCCATGAATCCATCATAATTATTTGCTTTTCTATAAACTGCCCAATAGTAATTTGTTTACCCATCGTACGTTATGCGCTCGAAAGAGAAGCCTCTAGTGAAAACTATGGCCCCCGGGTCTACTTTAAATATAAAAAGAAAACTAAAAATACCTTGCTGCAATTTATTTACTTTTATTTTATTTAGTATTTTACTTTATCTATCTATCACTATCAGAATTAATCCTTGCAAATAACTGCTCAGAGGATTGACAATCCTCTTATTTGCGTTGGGTGCAAGTGTTTGCTTTTGTGTGTGTAGGTGCTGCTAAAGGATTTTAACTGGTTCTCCTACTGGATTGATAACCTTGGTTCTTAACTGAGGGAAATACTTATCTCTACTATACTACTTCATCCCCTCCTCTTCGGAGAAATCCGAATACAGTCTACAAGTGGCAGGAAGAATTTCTGGCGCCGTTACCGGGGAGACATCATCAAAATTATCAAGTACCTTCGCACAAACTATCATCCACTTGCATTTATTTTATTTGCCTTTTTATTTGCATTTGCCTCTCATTTTCATCTCCCCTACTTCTAATTTTTTTTACAAAAACACAAAATATTTTTATTTGCTTGTTTGCTAGTTTGCTTGCTTTGTCGCGGTGCCTCAAGAAAACACAAAATTGTGTGACTTTTCCAATACTAATAATAATGATTTTATTAGTACTCCTATTTCTCCTCCCGCCACAAGTGCGGAGTCGTGTGACATTAATGCTGCTTTGCTTAATCTTGTTATGAAAGAACAATTTTCTGGTAGTCCTAATGAAGATGCTACAGCCCATCTAAATACTTTTGTTGAACTTTGGGATATGCAAAAGAAAAAATATGTGGATAATGATATTGTCAAATTGAAATTATTTCCGTTCTCACTACGAGATCGTGCTAAAACTTCGTTTTCATCCTTGCCTAGAAATAGTATTGATTCTTGGGATAAGTGTAAGGATGCTTTTATTGCCAACTATTTTTCTCCCGCTAAGATTATTTCTTTAAGAAATCAAATTATGAATTTTAAGCAACTTGAAGATGAGCATGTTGCACAATCTTGGGAGAGAATGAAATTAATGATAAGAAATTGCCCAACACATGGTTTAAGCTTATGGATGATCATACAAAAAATTTATGCGGGACTAAACTTTGTTTCTAGAAATTTGCTAGACTCTGCCGCAAGTGCTACTTTTATGGAAATTACATTGGGATAAGCTACAAAACTTCTTGATAATATTATGACAAATTATTCTCAATGGCACACTGAAAGAACTCCAACTGGTAAGAAGGTAAATTCTGTTGAGGAAGTTATTACTTTCAGTGATAAAATGGATGCTCTTATGAAATTGGTTGCTAGTAAAAGTGCTCATATTGATCCTAATGATGTGCCAATGTCTACTTTGATTGAGCAAAATAATGATGCTATTGATGTGAATTTCATCTCTAGAAATAATTTCAACAACAATGCTTATAGGGGTAATTTCAATCCTAGACCGTTTCCTGGAAATTCCTCTAATAATTATGGTAATTTCTATGGTAATCCATATAATAATAATAATAATAGAATACCCTCTAATATAGAAAGTAATATTAAAGAATTTATTAATTCACAAAAGAATTTCAATGCTATGATAGAAGAAAAATTGAATAGAGTTGATGAAATGTCTAGGAACATGGATAGAATTGATCATGATGTGGAAAATCTCAAAATTAAAATTTTGCCACCCAAGCATGATATAAATGAGTCTATTAAAGCTATCTATGTCTCCATTAATGAAAGTAAAGTTGAGAGCTAAACGAGAATTCTTAGAAAAAGCTATTCCACCCGGTTTCTACCGTAGTAATGATGAAGATATTAAAATGATTGGTGTCTCGCCTATTGAATCTTTATTTAGTAACATAAAACTTGATGAAAAAGGGACTGGAGATGAGTTAACTTTAGCTAAAAGGCATCCCAATCATTTGGAGGGTGATGATCTTAATGATAAAAATGAAAAAAGTCGGTTTGGAGAGGTCAAAACTTTAAATAGTAATGCACCCACTACTTTGGATTACAAGGACTTTAATTAAGATAATTGTTCTTTAATTGAGTGTATATCCTTGTTGCAATCCATGATTAATTCACCTAATGCATATGAACAAAATAAAGCTTTCATTAAACATATTGTAGAAGCTATGATGAAAGCTCATGAAGAAAAACTTGAGTTGGAAGTTTCAATTCCAAGAAAATTACAAGATGAATGGGAACCTACTATTAAAGTCAAAATTAAATATTATGAATGTAATGCTCTATGTGATCTTGGTGGTAGCGTTTCCACTATATCAAAGTCTTTGGGAATCCACAAGATGCAAATTAAGGGAACAAGGATCCATATTTCAATTTCCATTAAATAAAGGGATGGAACACTTCCCTAGAAAGAGGATTAAGCCACCATATGAATCTATTATGAGGGCCACCTATGGAATTAATTTGAAGGGTGACAACACTTGAAACTATGCATTATGCCTAGCTAGGGGCATAAAACAATAGCGCTTGTTGGGAGGCAACCCAATGAATAAAATAATTTTTTAGTTTTGACTTCTGTTTTTGTGTGTTTACATAATTATAGCCTCTGTTATGATTGTGTTTTTATCTTTTAATTAGTTTTTGTGCCAAGTAATGCCTTTGGGATGATTTGGACGATAGTATAATTGATGCTGTTTGGAAAACAGAAAGTTTTGAGTCCTGTATTTGATTTTTGATTCTGTACTGGAGT
Organism: Elymus sibiricus; assembly: GCA_039707655.1. NCBI lineage: Eukaryota > Viridiplantae > Streptophyta > Magnoliopsida > Poales > Poaceae > Elymus > Elymus sibiricus. The sequence continues at coordinate 165,885,276 of CM077664.1, forward strand.
GTCATAAAAATCTAAAATTTTTACACAGTATTGGTATATGAATTTTTTCCATTTTCCTAATTGTTCAGAATTTTTGGAGTTAGAGAAGTATAGCTTTTAAATAGATCTTTATAGACTGTTCTGTTTTAGACAGATTCTGTTTTTGTTGCATAGTTTGCTTATTTTGATGAATCTATGGATCGTATCGGGGGGTATGAGTCATGGAGAAGTTGGATTACAGTAGCATTATGCTAATATTAAATATGAATCAATTTACAACAGCACCTAAAGTTTAAGATTTATTTGTTATACTAACAGATCTCACGAGGTTTCTGTTGAGTTTTGTGTGCTGAAGTTTTCAAGTTTTGGGTGAGACTACGATGGATAAAGGAATAAGGAGTGCCAAGAGCCTAAGATTGGGGATGCCCAAGGCACCCCAAGGTAATATTCAAGGAATACTCAAGTGTCTAAGCTTGGGGATGCCCCGGATGGCATCCCCTCTTTCGTCTACAATCTATCGGTAACTCACTTGGAGCTATATTTTTATTCATCACATGATATGTGTTTTACTTGGAGCATCTTGTGATATAGTTTGTTTGCTTTTGTTTGCTTTTTAGTTTGTCACAATCATCTTTGCTGAACACACCTTTTTGAGAGGGACACACATTAATCGTGATTTGTTAGAATACTCTATGTGCTTCACTTATATCTTTTGAGCTAGGCAGTTGCTCTAGTGCTTCACTTATATCTTTTAGAGCACGGCCGTGGTTATATTTTAAACAAATAGTTGCACTGTCATGCTTCACTTATATATTTTTGAGAGTCTAATGAATAGCAATGGTAATATGCACGGGTTATGAATTTGGTCCTAATATGATAGGTATTCAAGAGGGATATAATAAAAACATTCATGTAGATCACTGAATATGATAAGTTTGATTCCTTGCAATAGTTTTGAGATATTAAGATGGTAATATGTGGGAGGTGGTAGTAGATAATTGTGGTTTAGTAAGAATATTGGTGTTAAGGTTTGTGATTCCCGAAGCATGCATGTATGATCTGTCGTTATGCTAAGAAGTTGGAGCATGATTTATTATTGATTGTCTACCTTATGAGTGGCAGTCGGGGACGAGCGATGGTCTTTTCCTACCAATCTATCCCCCTAGGGGCATGTATAATAGTACTTTGCTTTGAGGGCTAATAAACTTTCGCAATAAGTATGTGAGTTCTTTATGACTAATGTGAGTCCATGGATTATACGCACTCTCACCTTTCCGCAATTTGCTAGCATCTTCAGTACCGTGCATTGCCCTTTCTCACATCGAGAGTCAGTGCAAACTTCGCCGGTGCATCCAAACCCCGTGATATGACACGCTCTATCACACATAAGCCTCCTTGTATCTTCCTCAAAACAGCCACCATCCCTACCTATCATGGCATTTCCATAGCCATTCCGAGATATATTTCCATGCAACTTCCACCATTCCGAGAGCTGGTTTGCCGGCTTGGTGGAGAAAGCCGTCGGAGTCGAGGATGATATGATTCATCCGACAAAGGACGACGAGGAGCAGTTCCTTGTCGCTAGAGCTAAGGAGCTCAAGAAAGTAGCTCATTCCTGAGTGGCTAGGGGCGCCGGCAGTGGGGAACACACCAAAAGCCAAGCCGAGGAGCAGTCCATGGCTCTGGGAACTAGCGGAGGAGACCGCACCCAAGAACATGCTGAAGAGCATGTGGGCGAGGAGGACCAAACTAAGGAATCTGAGGAAGAAGAAGAGCAGCCCGAGGAATCTTCAGATGAAGAGGAAGAGGAGGAAGCACCTCGCCCTCCTCCTGCAAAAGTGAAGACTGCCATCGCCAAGAAGCCTTCCCAAAAGAAGGCAGCGCACACCAAGCCGACAAGTAAGGAGCTTGTTGGCGTCAAGGCAGCAGCTGTAGCTTCCTGGCTCAACCTTCTTGGTGCCAGCCTCCTCGCGGAGCCGCTTCTCAGCAACCAACTTCACCAACAGCAAAGAGCGAGGGTGTGTCACAGCCCCTGGCTCCGTCAAGAGCCAAGCGGGCTAGGAAGACGCCGCCACCACCTACACCCTCCAGCGCGGATGACACGGTGCACTGGGACCTGTCTGTCCTTAGTGATCATGAAGAGGAGGAAGAGTAAGTCTATCTTCTTCAGCCATCATTCTTACCATTATCTTGATACTGTTGTTGAACTAATCATCTTGACTGTTCCGATCTTGCAGGGATGAGGTGCCCTTGGCGGAAAGGCGAAGGAAGAAGCCTAGAATCACCGAAGAGGGCAAGACGGCAACAGGCACAGACAAAGGTGTCACCTCGTCCGAGGTTGCCGGCTCGAGCCCCCAGCGTGAGGCTCACGTCCAATTTCTGCTGGCGAGCACCGTCATCGAGTCTTCTACAATGGAGACCAAAAGCGGCCAGCCAGAAGGAGAACGCTAAGGAATGGATCCCTTGATGGTGCCCTCAACCTCTGAACCGTCGCCACGACCTTCACCGGCAAGTAGGAGCCCTCCTCCAGAGGAGCACCAAGAAGAGATCGCCCGCATCGAGGCCCCTCCGGCAACTAACGTTGCTGGAGATCGAGCGACGGCAACCGAGGTTGCCGGAGGAAGAACGGCGTACCCTCCACATGCTCATCAAGGTAAGTTCCTGTCCAGATGTAATCTTGTCCTTGTCAATCCTTCTTTTTTGTTTTCTTGAACTTGTCATGAAATTTTGATTTCATCTTGCTCTCCGCTTCTTTCCTGTCTTGTAGAACCAACCTCTCCGGAAGAATGGGAGGTCTCCATGGAAGAGATTGTGAAGAGCACCACCGATGCAGCCGCCAGGATTTCTGCCAAAGAGGCCGCTACATCCGCCGCTGAGGAGGCCAGGAAAACTCCCGAAGAGCCTGGCAAGCCCTCCGGCAACACATCTGAGCCCGTCTTAACAGATGCTGAGATGGGAGAGGCTGGCAGCGATAAGCCAAGCACTGACGTCCATCCCAGTGCACCCGAGGTGCAAGCTCTGACCGGTCCCTTGGAACCTGTCAATCAGCAGCATGAATCCGGAGCCCCCAGTTCATCTGGTGCCGGGGAACCTACTTTTGATGACGCGATCGCGGAAATCTTGGCGCCTTTCTCCAGGAGCATCACAGTACCAGATTCTACTTGTCAGCTGCGTTGTTAATTCCCTGAAGAGGAAGGGAGATGCAGTACAGTAGAGATAATTATTTCCCTCAGTTATGAAACCAAGGTTATCAATCCAGTAGGAGAATCACGCAACACCTCATTAGCAGCACCTGCACACAAAACAACAAATCCTTGCACCCAACGCAAACAAGGGGTTGTCAATCCCTCGGCGGTAAGTTGCAAGATTAAATGGTATGTGATAGATAGATAGATTGAAACAAAAATACAAAATAAAATAAATAAGATAAAATTGCAGCAAATATTTTTAGGGTTTTAGTATATGATTTAGATAGACCCGGGGGCCATAATTTTCACTAGAGGCTTCTCTCAAGAAAATAGCATACGGTGGGTAAACAAATTACTGTTGGGCAATTGATAGAAAAGCAAATAATCATGACGATATCCAAGGCAATGATCATGTATATAGGCATCATGTCCGAGACAAGTAGACCGACTCCTGCCTGCATCTACTATTATTACTCCACACATGGACCGCTATCCAGCATGCATCTAGTGTATTAAGTCCATAAAGAACGGAGTAACGCCTTAAGAACGATGACACGATGTAGACAAGATAAACTCACGTATGAATAAACCCCATATTTTTTCCCTTAATAGCAACGATACATACGTGTCATGTCCCTTTCTGTCACTAGGATTGAGCACCGCAAGATCGAACCCATTACAAAGCACCTCTTCCCATGGCAAGATAAATCAATCTAGTTGGACAAACCAAATCAATAGATCAGAGAAGAAATACGAGGCTATAATAATCATGCATAAAAGAGATCAGAAAAGACTCAAATAATATTCATGGATAATCTGGTCATAAACTCACAATTCATCGGATCCCAACAAACACACCGCAAAAAGTGATTACATCGGATAGAACTCCAAGAACATCGAGGAGAACATTGTATTGAAGATCAAAAAGGGAGAAGAACCCATCTAGCTACTAACTATGGACCCGAAGGTCTGTGGTAAACTACTCACGCATCATCGGAAGGGCAGCAAGGTTGATGTAGAGCCCCTCCGTGATCGACTCCCCATCCGGCAGATTACCAGAGAAGGACCCCAGATGGGATCTCTCGAGAACAGAAGCTTGCAGTGGCGGAAAAAGTATTTCGTGGACTCTCCTGAGGGTTTCTATTTTTTTTGGGAATTTATAGTGGTGGAATTAGGTCAAACGGAGCTGAGGTGGGTCGTGGCCACCTCCTCTGGCGTCTGGTCTTCTCCTTAAGCTTCTAGTGTTGTATATGTCCAGAAAAAAATCTCCAAAAAGTTTCGTGGCATTTGGACTTCATTTGGTATTGATATTCTGTAAAACAAAAACAGGGAAGAAAACAGCAACTGGCACTGGGCACTAAGTTAATAGGTTAGTCTCCAAAAATGATATATAATTGTTGTAAATGCATATAAAAACAACCAAGATTGATAATATAACAACATGGAACAATCAAAAATTATAGATACGTTGGAGACGTATCAGCATCCCCAAGCTTAATTCCTGCTTGTCCTCGAGTAGGTAAATGATAAAAACAGAATTTTTGATGTGGAATGCTCCCTATCATATTCATCATATATTATTTTCTTTTGTAGCATGGACATTGGACTTGAATGATGCAAAGCAATAGTCTATAATTTGACATGAAGATATAAATACTCAAGCATGCTAACAAGCAATCATGTCTTTCAAAATATCAACGCTAAAGAAAGTTATCCCTAGCCCATTATGCTCAATCATTAATCCATTCATGAAACACACTCAAATATTAGCTACATCCAATGCACAAGTATGACAATAGTGCTCTCTAGTTGGTGCTTTATAAGAGAAGATGGAGACTCAAAATAAAAATAAAAATTGCATAAAGTAAATTGATAGGCCCTTCGTAGAGGGAAGCAAAGATTTGTCAAATGTGCCACAGCTCAAAGCTGAAATTAAAGAGATAAAAATATTTTGAGAGGCATGCTTTTCCTGTCAACGAAAACGACCAAGAATTCCCAATATCTTCCATGCTAGACACATCATAGGCGGTTCCCAAACAGAAAGTAAAGTTTATTTCCTTTCCACCATTCTTTCACAATCCATGGCTAGCCGTATCCACGGGTGCCCTCCATACCATCACTTTCCAAGGAATTTTGTTGTTATTAATTTTGATTTCATTGTGGGACTGGGCATCCCTATTACCAACCATTCTCTCATGCAATGACAAGTGAATAAACACTCATCGAGAGAATAACACACCTAGCATGGAAAATATTGGCCACCCCCTACCGCTTCATGAGCGGTAGGGCACACAAAACAGAAAATTATTTTGAAAATTAGAGTTGGCACAGGCAAATTTACTTGGAACGGCATTGAAATACCGCATATAGGTAGATATAGTGGACTCATTTGGCACAACCTGGGTTTAAGGAGTTTTGATGCACAAGCAGTATTTCCGCTTAGTACAAATGAAGGCTAGCAAAAGATTGAGAAGCAACCAACCAAAAAACGAAAACGGTCATAAACATGCATTGAACATAACTAACACCAAATAATGCACCATAAGTAGGATATAATTTCTTTGCATAACTATTGACTTAACATGCATGCATAACTATTGACTTAACGTGCATGCATAGGGACTTAACGTGCATTTGCATCATATCTCATTTCCAATTTCCATCTCAAATTGAAATTCAAATATAAATTGAAAATAAAAGTTGTTCCAATTTGGAAACTAAAATGTTCATAATATTGCAAATATTCCCAAAGCAATTATAAAAATAAAATCAACATTAATTGAATTACCTAGATAACTCTAACATCATGAAACAGTACCAAAACAGCAATTTAAATTGCCAATTCATTTAATAAAAATTCAAATGAAATTATTTGTTCACCAAACCTTTTTCTGTCAGCGCTAAATATTGCCTCATATTTATGTGGCATAATCTCATATTTTAAAAAAGTCATTTAGTGGCCTAATAATTTACAAAACAGAAAAGAAAACAGAAAACAGAAAAAGTAAAGGAAAAATAGAAAAAGGCCGCAGCACCTGGGCCTAAGTCAAACCAGAAACAGCCCGGCCCAACTCCGCCTTCTCCTTCCTACTGCTCACCCGCGCCCGCCCGCGCACGCCCGCGCCCGACGCCGGCTCGCCGTCCCAGCCGCGCCCGCTCGCCGTCCCAGCCGCGCCCGCTCGACCTCGCGTCGCTACAGGAGGACGGGGAGGATAAGGAGGCCACCGTGACAACCCTAGCCGCCCCCAGATCTTTTCCCCCCCTCTCCCTCGCTCGTCCGCGAGCTCACCGAGCGCCGTCGTCGTCGGGCACCGCTCGATCCCACGGCCACCGTCGCCGCCACGCCTCGCCACCGCACCCGATCGAGCCGCCGTCCTCGACTCCTTTCTCTGGTGCAAGCCGTTGGAGCTCGTAACCGCCACCGCGTCGCCCACGAGCTCGTCTTCAACCTACGGGCACCCGAGTCCCCGTCGTCGATTCGCCGCCGTCGCGCTTCCCCGAGCTCACCTTGGCACGCCTATGGGACCACTGTGAGCCCCGCGTTATTCCCCCTCTCCTCTCGCCGCCGTTTGCTAGCCGTAGTAGCCGCCCTCGTCGTGCCCGAGCTCTCCGCCGCGGAGCTCGTCGCCGGCGTCATTCCGGTGACCATTTGGTCACGGGCTCGTGTCCATTAGCTTCGCCGCATCGCGTAGGCCTCGCCTAGGCTCTTTGTTCGCTCGCTACCGCGCTGCAACGCCATCCCCGAACACCACCGTAGCCGCCGCCGTCCGCCGTCGTCGCCGTGCCCGATTCCGGCCACCTCAGCCGCCGTGACCACCGCCATCGGATGCGGCGCGGAGTACCCGTTCTAGCGAGTCCGGCTGCGCGCAAAACCATCCACCACAGCGCGAATCGCCGGAGTTCGAACGCCGCGGCCGAGCTCGCCGGCGCGTCTCCGGTCACCGTGCGACGTGGCGCCGACGTGGCACTCCCCTGTGCCACTGACTGCTGGGCCCCGCGGGCCCAGTTGACCGAGTCAACTCGGCTGACTGGGCAGCACAGTCACTGACACGCGGGGCCCACCTATTTAAACGTTGTTAAAATAAATAAAAATGCTAATTAAAATGTTAATTAATCTGTTAGTTAATTAGTTAAATAAACAGTCACTGACCAGTGGGACCCACTGGTCAGGTTTGACTCGGGTCAGTCGGGTTTGACCCGCTGACGTCACATTGAGGTCATGCTGACGTCACCTACTACTGTTTCGAATAATTCGAATTTAATAATTAAATTAATTCCAGAAAATGATTAAAACTTTGGAAAATCATATAAATTAAACCGTAACTCGGATGAAAATATTTTATATATGAAAAATGATCAGAAAAATATGCAGAATCCGAATATGTGGTCAAAATGCTTGACCATCACTCCTATCTAGATGAACATGGAACATTTTGCCCGTATTCGATAGATGAATAGTACATAACCTTAATAAAATAATTTCAAATAAATTACTAAATTATCTAATACAATTAGAGAGACATTATATCACCTCTTCATATCATTTAGGCATATCATGCATCGCTGTTGCATTGTTGCCATGAATTTATTGTTTCTTCCCCCTTCTTCTCTCCCGATAGACGCCGAGACCGCCGCCGACGCAGCTGAGTACGACTACGCTCCATATGAGCAGCCTTCAGACGACCAGCCCCTCTTAGCAGAGCTTCCAGGCAAGCAAACCCCCTTGATCATCCAGATATCGCCTATTTTTTCCCTCTTATTCTTGCATTAGAATTGCCCCTGTTACTGTTCTGATAGTTCCTATTCTGATGCATAGCCTGGTTTTGTAACCTGTTGTTGATACTTTACCTGTTATCCTATATGCTTATTATAGGTTGGTTAGTGATCCATCAATGGCCCCATACCCTTGTCCTTGTTGCCACGCTTTTCCACCAGTGACTCGATGAGTATGATCGGCGGTCAGAGACCAACATTTCAATGCACATTCCCCCTAAGTTGTTTGACTCTGCAGAGCTACCACCGAGTGCCGAGGGTGATACCTCTTATCTCACGTCCGATGATGCCTCTGTAGAATAGCCATCCGGTTGTGGGTTACTGAGGGTGATTCCTCTTTCATCACCTCCGACAAAGCTTCCGTCGTGCAACTCCTCTTGTGTGAATCCATCAAGGGTGATTCCTCTGGGTTCACCTTGACCGATACTTCGAGTGGGAATCCATCAAGGGTGATTCCTCGGATTCCTTCTCGATACTTTGGACACACGGGTACTTTGACTTTACTACTGTCACTTGATAAAGACGGGTCGGCTCCAAGAGCACCCGCGAGCCGTTCGTTACCAAGTCGGAGCGACATGAATCCTGTTCGTCTCTGCGAGTTACTAAATACGCCTAACAAATTTGGGTATTTGATCTGAGTGGGTCGTTGGCCCTATACGCACTACCACCACGTGGGATAATGGTTATGGGAACCTCTACGTCGTATGTATCAGCCGAAAGCTCTTCAGATGTCACACCTCAGAGATGCGGGCTGATTGTTGGGGTGAGCTGGTTACGTCTGTGGTGTTTCCACAGTCACTCTTGGGCCCCGGCCAGCCACGTAACGTGCAGGAGTGCAAAGGGCGATGGCCCAAGACCCCTTCGCACTTAGGATTAAGACCGGCGTGTTGACCTCTCTGCTGAGCCTAGGTAGGACTGCGTCGTGTCGATTACCCGAGGCCGGGCATTACCCAGCAAGTGTGTCCGGCCAGATGTGATCGAGCGTGTTGGATAACAGTAGTGCACCCCTCCAGGGAAGTTATCTATTCGAATAGCCATGTCCATGGTAACAGGACGCTCGGAGTTGTATCCTGATCCACTACAACTACAAAATGAGGATGATTCAATATTAAACTGTTAATACTGCTCTCGGGATCGCTTTCTCGCAGGGAGTCGAGAAAGGATCTCAAGGCGTTGCTATTACACAACCACTATTATATGCCACTATGTTCTACTCTCTTCTGATGCTGCAAGATTGCTTCAAGATGCTAGTCTTTGATAGGCTAGGCTTCTCCCCCTCTGTTCCAGCATTCCTGCAGTTTAGTCCAAAGATATAGCCCCTTTCCTTTGATACCGATGCATAATTAGTATAGTTTTGATGTCAGTCTTGCGAGTACTTTGGATGAGTACTCACGGTTGCTTTGCTATCTCTTTTTCCCCATACCCGGTTGCTGCGATCAGACGACGGAGCCCAGGAGCAGGAGATCCCCGGAGGCTACTACTACTACGTTGAGCCCGCCGACCAGGAGTAGTTCGGAGGCCCTAGGCAGGAGGCCTTCGCCTTTTCGATCAGTGTCGCTGTTTGTGCAAGCCTTCTTAAGGCAAACTTGACTAAGTATGTCTGTACCCAGATATTATTTGTGTGTATGACTTATGTATTCGGGTCCTCATGACCCCTGGTTTGTAATATGAAGATTTATGTTTAAATTTGAGTTTAGAGTTGTGTTGTGATATCTTCCCGTGAGTCTCTGATCTCGAGCGTGCACGTTTGCGTGTATGATTAGTGCACGGTCGAGCAGGGGCGCCACATGTTGGGCAATTGATAAAAAAGCAAATAATCATGAGGATATCCAAGGCAATGATCATGTATATAGGCATCACATCCGAGACAAGTAGACCGACTCCTGCCTGCATCTACTACTATTACTCCACACATTGACCGCTATCCAGCATGCATCTAGTGTATTAAGTCCATAAAGAATGGAGTAACGCCTTAAGAACGATGACATGATGTAGACAAGATAAACTCACGTATGAATAAACCCCATCTTTTTACCCTTAATAGCAACGATACATACGTGTCATGTCCCTTTCTGTCACTGGGATTGAGCACCGCAAGATCGAACCCATTACAAAGCACCTCTTCCCATGGCAAGATAAATCAATCTAGTTGGCCAAACCAAATCAATAGATTGGAGAAGAAATACGAGGCTATAATAATCATGCATAAAAGAGATCAGAAAAGACTCAAATAATATTCATCGATAATCTGATCATAAACTCACAATTCATCGGATCCCAACAAACACACCGCAAAAAGTGCTTACATCGGATAGAACTCCAAGAACATCGAGGAGAACATTGTATTGAAGATCAAAAAGAGAGAAGAAGCCATCTAGCAACTAACTATGGACCCGAAGGTCTGTGGTAAACTACTCACACATCATTGGAAGGGCAACAAGGTTGATGTAGAGCCCCTCCGTGATCGATTCCCACTCCGAAAGATTACCGGAGAAGGACCCCAGATGGGATCTCTCGAGAACAGAAGCTTGCGGCAGCGGAAAAAGTATTTCGTGGACTCTCCTGAGGGTTTCTGATTTTTTGGGAATTTATAGTGGTGGAATTAGGTCAAACGGAGCTGAGGTGGGCCCACGAGGCACCAGGGCACGCCTGCCCCCCCCCCCCAGGCGCGCCTGGTGGATCGTGGCCACCTCCTCTGGCATCTGATCTTCTCCTGAAGCTTCTAGTGTTGTATATGTCCAGAAAAAAATCTCCAAATTTTTTCGTGGCATTTGGACTTCATCTTGTATTGATATTCTGTAAAACAAAACCAGGGCAGAAAACAGCAACTGGCACTGGGCACTAAGTTAATAGGTTAGTCTCCAAAAATGATATATAATTGCCGTAAATGCATATAAAAACATCCCAGATTGATAATATAACAGCATGGAACAATAAAAAATTATAGATACGTTGGAGACGTATCACCAGACAGCTCCGACGACGGCACTGCAGACCTTGCCTTCTTGAAGACGATGGCTGCCGGCTTCAAGGACGTGCAAGATCGCTATGGCAAGTGCTGGGAGAAGCTCCACACGCAGCAACAAGCCGTGGAGCTGGCTGAATAGAAGCTGGAGGAGTAGGAGGAGGAGATCCGCCGGTGGTACAATGAGAACTCCCACAGCATCAGGAGGCAGGATGAATGACTTGCTGCTGCTAAGGAGAAAGCAGCGGCCTTAGACAGCAGGTTGGCGGAGCGCGAAACACAGCTCGTCGCCAAGGAGAAAGACCTTGCCGCCTGAGATGAAGCACTTACCGCCAAGCTCTGCGGCAAGGATGAAGAAATCCAGACCCTGCTCGAGCAGTAAACCAGTGAGCTAGAAGAGAACCACAAGAAGGCCATCGAGACTCAAGCTTAGGTTCATGCTGACAAGCTCTTGGAGGCCGTCAAGGCTGCAGAAACTGCCGAGGCCGCCAAGGTGGAGTTGGAATCCAAGGTGGCAAAGCTTGAAGAAGACCTTGGTGGCAACAATAAGGAGCTCTTGACTCTCCAAGAATCAGCGCAGAAGACAGCTCACACCTTGGGTGATCTGCGGACGCAGCTATCAGCCAAGAGTCAAGAACTTAGCCAAGCTGCCGATGCCAAGGAAGATCTGAAGCAGAAACTATCCATGCTAGAAGAGCATCTTGAAGGCACCAAGGCCAGGGAGAAAATCTTGTCCACGGATCTTGAGAAGGAGAAAGCTGCTTTTGCCGAGGCTGAGAATTCCTTTGACATGCTGAAGGGCAGCTTACAACTATGGACCAACCGTCTCATAGAAGCCGCCGAGCAGCTTAGCGCCCAGCTTGCCATCATGGGCCTGGCGGAATACAGCTATTCCCCCAACAACCAAGAAGCGGCAAGTGCCAGCTTAACTCTCTTCTTCGAGGGCCTTATCAAGGCGTTGAGGAAGTATCAGGAAGAGCAATCTGCTTCCTTCACCAAGGAGTCCCGCAAGCTTGCTCGAGATATACTTTACAAAGTACTCGTCAAGCTTGTGTATCGCAACCCAAGCGTCGACCTCTCCGATGCCTTCACAAGCTTGCTGAAGAACACCGACACCACAGCCGCCGACAAGATTGTCGCTCCAATAGCCGATAGGGTTGGCCAAGTTTCCAGGACTCAGGGAGGGGTCACCCATTAATCTGGTCGTCACAACTCGCCACGCATGCGATCTTGTACAAGACAAATTAATCTTAAGTTAGATCTGCACTGTGTTTTGATGTAACATATTATGTGTATTCTGAATGAATGTATGTTGTTCCCTTTATGATTCGGTCCTTGTAGGCTTTTCTCCCTACGCTTGCCAGAAACTTGCCAGTGCGCACATACTCGCGGCTAGCGCTTGAGGATGGATCCTTAGCAGCTTGCCGGAGGTGCTGCCTTCTGGCAAGATACACTTATCGGTTTTGAGGCGACTAGCTTATACTGTTGAGCGGATTCGAAACAGAAATAAGAGCGCGAGCAATCTTGACAAGGTTCCTTCGCGTGCATGTTTTTCACACAAAGACATAAATCGTTCAAGTTAAAGCAATTATAACAAAGAATTTTATTTCAAAGTTTTGCAACTTAGCTTTTCTTTGCTGTACTTCTCGTTGGTTGTAAATGATATCTTGAACATCATTTGGTATCCATATTTCAAAGTTTGGCAACTTAGCTTTTCTTTGTTGTACTTCTCGTTGGTTGTAAATGATATCTTGAACGTCATTTGGTATCCATATACCGTCACTCCCCCCAAGAAACTTGCACGCGAGGAACGCTTCATTCCTTTAAGAAAAAGAAAGAAGAGAAAAGACGAGGCTGGAACCTTGATAGTTCATTAATCATCTCATACAAGGCAAAATGTAGCACAACACTGTACGCAACATAAATAAATATGTACTTTGACAAATTTCGCGAAACACTTAGCTTTTATTCATTACGCACGGGGTCTGCGCCCGGCTCTGTACAAAGGGTTATATGCCTTGCTGGCAAACTTGTACAAAAGAGGTTGCCGGGCAGCCCGGCAACCGCGCCTTACGGGTAGAACTTGCAAAGATGCTCAATGTTCATAGGGGTGACATCTTCGGTCTCTAAGCGGACTGCGCCGGGCCTAGTGACTCGTACTACCCGGTAAGGGCCTTCCCACTTCGGCGTCAACTAGTTTTTCCCCTTCGTGGCCTGAATCTGATGAAGAACAAGGTCGCCTTCCTCAAGGTTCCTAGAGTTAACTTTGCGGCTATGGTAGCGGCCCAAAGCTTGCTGGTACCGTGTAGAACGGACAGCAGCCCGGAAACGATCGTCCTCAAGGAGCACGGCATTTTCTTGCCGTAGCTCTTCTTGATCCTCCTCATCGAAGGACAAAACTTGAGGTGACCCGTACCTGAGTTCTGTGGGGAGCACCGCTACTTCACCATTGATAACCCACAGGTATAGGGGATCGCAACAGTTTTCGAGGGTAGAGTATTCAACCCAAATTTATTGATTTGACACAAGGGGAGCCAAAGAATATTTGCAAGTATTAGCAGTTGAGTTGTCAATTCAACCACACCTGGAGACTAAATATCTGTAGGAGAGTGATCAGTAGCACAGTAGTATGATAGTTTGATAGCAGTAGCAATAAAACTAATAGTAACAGTAGCAGCAATAGTAGTAGCAATTGTGACAGTAGTAGCAATAGTAGGAACTTACCAAGAACAATATGTGAAAAACTCATAGGCATTGGATCGGTGATTTTGTTGGATAACATTCATCATGTAACAGTCATAACCTAGGGCGACACAGAACTAGCTCCAATTCATCAATGTAATGTAGGCATGTATTCTGTATATAGTCATACGTGCTTGCGATAAGAACTTGCATGACATCTTTTGTCCTACCCTCCCGTGGCAACAGGGTCCATAAGGAAACTAAGGGATATTAAGGCCTCCTTTTAATAGAGAACCGGAACAAAGCATTAACACATAGTGAATACATGAACTCCTCAAACTACGGCAATCACCGGAAAGAATCCCAATTATTGTCACCTTGGGGTATGCGGATCATAACACGTAGCAGGTGCGTATAACTTGCAAGATCAGATCAAGAACACAAATATATCCATGAAAACATAAAGGGTTCAGATCTGAAATCATGGCACTCGGGCCCTAGTGACAAGCATTAAGCATAGCAAAGTCATAGCAACATCAATCTCAGAACATAGTGGATACTAGGGATCAAGCCCTAACAAAACTAACTCGATTACATGATAAATCTCATCCAACTCATCAGTGTCCAGCAAGCCTACGAAGGAACTACTCACTCCTAGCGGTGAGCATCATGAAATTGGTGATGAAGGATGGTTGATGATGACGATGCCGGAAGATCCCCCTCTCCGGAGCCCCAAATGGACTCCAGATCTGGCCGCCCGATGAAGAACAGGAGGTGGCGGCGGCTCCGTATTGTGAAACGCAATAAAACTTCCTCTCTTAATTTTTCTATGGAATTGTGAATTTATAGGCCTGAGATTAGGGTTAGCGGAGCCACGTGGGCCCCACAAGCGACCAGGGCGCGCCAGGGGGGTGGCGCGCCTTGGTGCCTCGTGGGCAGCAAGTGGCCCCCCTCCAGTGGGTCTTGGCTCTAGTATTTTTTTTATTCCATAAAAAATCTCCAAAAAGTTTCGTCCAATTCCAAGAACGTTTATTTCTGCACAAAAAACAACACCATGGTAGTTCTGCTAAAAATAGCATCAGTCCGGGTTAGTTTCATTCAAATCATGCATATTAGAGTCCAAAAGAAGAGCAAAAGTGTTTGGAAAAGTAGATACGACGGAGACGTATCAACTCCCCCAAGCTTAACTCATTGCTTGTCCTCAAGCAATTCTGTTGACAAACTGAAAGTGATAAAGAAAAACTTTTACAAACTCTTTTGTTCTTGTATCTATATATATGCTTAAATAGTACCCAAGTTTTCAGCAAAGATCATGAACTAACCATGCAAATGATAACTCTTTGAAATTATATTCACTCATATCAATGGCATAATCAACTAGCCAGCAATAATAAGATATCTCAAATGCCAACACTTTGTCAAAACAATCATGATATAATATGACAACATGGTATCTTGCTAGCCCTTTCTGAGACCGCAAAACATAAATGCAGAGCACCTCCAAAGCTCAAGCAGTGGCTAAACATTGTAATTCATGGTAGAAGAGATCCAGTCATGATGCACACAACATTAACTATACACAATGCATGAGATTGACAATAGTGCTCTCAGGACTAGTGCTTATTTGAGAAGGTGATGACTCAACAATAAAAGTAAAATAACATAAAAGTAAATAGATAGGCCCTTCGCAGAGGGAAGCATGGATTTGCAGAGGTGCCAGAGCTCAAAGCTTAAATCAGAGATAAATGAAAATTTGGGAGGTATGCCTTTCCTGTCAACATCACGACCGAAAGTTTTCAATATCTTCCATCCTAAACACATTAGCGGCGGTTACCAAGTGGTAAAGTAAAGTTTACTCCCCCTCCACCAACAAACACAAGCCATGGCTAGCCAAATCCTCGGGTGCCCTCCATACCAACAACTTTCCGGGGGAGTTTGATTATTTTGCAGTTTTAATAATGGGACTGGGCATCCCGATTACCAACCCCTCTCGTGTAAGGACGAGTGAATAAACACTCATCATGAGAATAACCCGCTTAGCATGGAAGATACTGACCGCCCCATGTCACTCCATGAGCGATACGGGCACACAAAACAGATGTTCATTTGAATATTTAGAGGTGGCACATGAAAATTTACTTAGAATGGCAGAGTAATACCGCATATAGGTAGATATAGTAGACTCATCTAGAATAACTTTGGTTTAAGGGTTTTGATGCACAAGCAGTATTCCCACTTAGTGTAGGCGAAAGCTAGCAAATAGGTTGAGAAGCGACCAGCTAGAGAGCGAAAACGGTCATAATCATGCATTATGAATAATCAACATTGAATACTAGCATGAGTAGGATATAAGCACCATGAACATAAATATCGTGGAGGCTATGTTGGTTTTGAATCAACTACATGCGTGAACATGTGCCAAGTCAAGCTACTCAAAACATTCAGAGGAGGATACCATATCATCATACTACATCATGAACATTTTAATGCATGTTGACACCCAAGATAAATCATTATCCACTCCTAGCTACTTAAGCATGGCATGAGCAACTACAATCTCTAATTGTCATCATAGACATGTTTAATCATAATATGCTGAATCATGGGTACTGAGTTAAACATATTTACAAAAACAAAGAACAAGTTGAGTTCATACCCGCTTTTCCTTGCCACAGTCACTTCATCAAATTATCGTCATTATTGCCTTTCACTTGCACGACCGAATGATATGAAAATAAAAATAGTGCAAGTGTGCCGTGGACTAAGCTGGAATCTGCAAGCATTTTATTCAAAGGAGAAGACAAGGTAATCAGGGCTCTTTGTTAGATCAACAACAATGCGTATGAGAGCCACTCAACATTTCCATCGTGGTCTTCTCCTTACAATGACTCAACAAAAGAAAAGAATTTCAGAGAAACACACTGAAATATTTTTGGAGTTTTCAGTTTTTCTGAAGAAAACAAAATAAAGAAGAAAAAACAAAAACGAGAAAAACTATTTACACGGGAAAGCTCCCAACAAGCAAAAGAAGAAATGGGAAATCTTTTTGGGTTTTCTCTTAAAACTACTACTAATTAAGATAGAAAGAAAAACCGAAAAGAAACGAGAAATATTTTTGGATTTTCTCAAAGTTTTTCAAACACACAAGAAGAAAGCGAGAAAATAAAACTACCATGGATTATACAATGAAAAAGTATGAACACCGACAACTGGATTGAAATGTGTGGTCATGAATGTAATGTCGGTGAGAGATACGTACTCCCCCAAGCTTAGGCTTTTGGCCTAGCTTGGTCATCGCCATCCCTGGTCTGGGTAATAATCAAAGTGGTAGCTTGTAGAGGCGTTCTGAGCCGCCTCCTCAGCCAGACGGGCAGCCTTGACCGCCGCCTTGTACTCGTGCACCTCGCTCTCCAATAGAATATATCTCTATTTGTTCTGAAAATCAAAGAGGGCAGGAGCAGGCAAAGCAACATACACAGATCGATATTTATTAAAAACTAAGTTATATTCGTATCCGTGTGCGTCGCGCTTCAAAAACTTATGTTCTCACATTGTTTAGAAATTCAAATATTTATCAGGTAAGAGGGGATCATTGGAATTGGGCGAGACCCCTAGCTTTGCAGCTACGCGGGAGGCATAGATTCCTCCATACAAATCACCATTACCCGCATTACGCTGCAGCCTACATGCGACAATAGCCCCAAGATTATAATACTTGCTGCCAGTCAAAGCTGTATGAATAAGACTCAGATCATGGGCGCAAAGCGCACTGCAATCTTTCTTACCAACAATTCATTTACCATTAAAAAGTGCAAAATACCGAATAGCAGGAAAGTGGATGCTAACTATTCTGGCCTGCGTAACTCCCCTATCCTCACCGTTGCAAAGGCTATTAAGAAATGACTCATAATCAGATTTTTGTGGTTCATCTAATGAACCCCAATATGGAATTTTGCATGCATCACAGAATTCTTCTAGAGACATACTATAGGATTTGTCATAGAGGTGAAATAAAACTCTAGAAGTGCGCGGATGATATTCAAAGTTTTGAGTGAATGAATGAGTGAGGTAGTAATGCTGTTGTGGCTTATCTGCGATGAAGGCGGAGAGCTCGGTGTTGTGAATATATTGGTCAAATTCCTCCTTGATGCCTGCACCCAGCATGAACTCATTCCACGGCCATCTACATGACTTTGCTTCAGCACCTCGCACCGAACTTGCCCTTGGTTCAACATATGATTCGTGTGCGGGGTTTTCGCTAGATGATGCCTCGGCGGACCTCCTCCTCGAAGAACTCCTCCGGAAGATATTCATTTTCTCTATGAACAATTTTCTAAAAAAAATTGGGCCACAAAATGATATCAATAAAACTTCACAAGATTGATAGCAACTACTCATCTGGATGTCTAGAGGCTATATCAAGCATTCAAACTACTTGGAACTCAAAGAATTTAACATGCAAGCTCATTTTTAGTAGCACCAAGAGCAGCTAATTGTGCAAAATATAATCCACTAGAG
Organism: Elymus sibiricus; assembly: GCA_039707655.1. Classification (NCBI taxonomy): domain Eukaryota; kingdom Viridiplantae; phylum Streptophyta; class Magnoliopsida; order Poales; family Poaceae; genus Elymus; species Elymus sibiricus. The sequence goes on from CM077664.1 coordinate 165,903,381, forward strand.
CAAAAACTAATTGGAGCAATGGAGGAGTCACATACCAAGTAGCAATCTCCCAAAACAGTTTTGGAAATGGAGCTCCGAGCAAAGAGATCAAAAATCTCAGGTTTGGGAGCAAGAACACAAGAGAGAGAGAGCTACCAAGAATTTTTGCTAGAGGTAAGAGACGAAGTGAGCTGAGGGAATAAGTGAGGGGGTCCCTGTGGGGCCCACAAGCCACCAGGGCGCGCCAGGGGGGGTGGTGCGCCCTGGTGCCTCATGGGCACCTGGGGCACCCCCCTGTATATTTTTAGTGCCAAAAATTCTTAAATATTCTATAAAAATTCATATCAAAATTTTATTGCATTCTGAGCACTTTCATTTTTGGGCATTTTTTTATTGCACGGATAATTCAGAAAACAGGGTAATCATGGCATTTTATTGCATTTAACTAAAAATAACAGAAAACAAAAAGTGGGTATAGAAGGTTGTGCTTACTAAATTCATCGACCACATGCTGCTCAAAAAGAATCCATTAATAAGGTTGATCAAGTCTTATTAACAAACCATTTCCGAGTAACATGAAACCGAAGAACTTTCGTATAACACTAAGTTACCTCAACGGGGATATGCATCTCCCCAGTAATAAGAGTTTCATATTTCTTTTTGACAGTAGGAAGAGGGAGTTGAAAACTTCTAATAGTAATTTTCGGAGTCTTTTCAATAACATGAATACCATTTACTTGAAATTGTTTCTTCGGAAAGTGCACCGTATGTTCATTACCATTGATATGAAAAGTGACCTTGCTTTTGTTGCAATCAATAACAGCCACTGCAGTATTCATAAAGGGTCTACCAAGGATAATCGACATGTTGTCATCCTCGGGCATATCAAGTATAACAAAGTGTGTTAGAATAGTAACATTTGCAACTACAACGGGCACATCCTCACAAACACCGATAGGTATGGCACTTGATTTGTCAGCCATTTGCAATGATATTTCAGTGGGAGTGAGTTTATTCAAATCAAGTCTTTTATATAAAGAGAAGGGCATAACACTAACACCGGCTCCTAAATCACACAAAGCAGTTTTGACATAATTTCTTTTAATGGAGCATGGTATAGTTGGTATTCCCGGATCTCCTAGTTTCTTAGGTACTCCATCCTTAAAAGAATAATTAGCAAGCATGGTAGAAATTTCAGCTTCAGGTATCTTCCTTTTATTTGTGACAATGTCTTTCATATATTTAGCATAAGGGTGTTGGGGAATGTAGTAATAATTCAAAATTTTCCTACGTGTCACCAAGATCAATCTAGGAGATGCTAGCAACGAGAGAGAGGGAGTGCATCTTCATACCCTTGAAGATCGCTAAGCGGAAGCGTTACAAAGAACGCGGTTGATGGAGTCGTACTCGCGGCGATTCAAATAGCGGAAGATCCGATCCAAGCGCCGAACGGACGGCGCCTCCGCGTTCAACACACGTACAGCCCGGGGACGTCTCCTCCTTCTTGATGCAGCAAGGGGGGAAGGAGAAGTTGAGGGAGAGCTCTGGCAGCACGACGGCGTGGTGGCGGTGGAGCTCGTGGTTCTCCGGCAGAGCTTCGCTAAGCGCTACGGAGGAGGAGGAGGTGTAGGAAGGGGGAAGGGCTGCGCCAAGGGAAGGGTGTGTGGCTGCCCTCCCACCCCTCCACTATTTATAGGGGGAAGGGGAGAGGGGGTCGGCCCCCTAGATCCATCTAGAGGGGGGGGGCGGCGGCCCCCCCGGGATCCATCTAGAGGGGGGGGCGGCGGCCCCCCCTAGGGTTTCCAACCCTAGGCGCCTTGGGCCCTTGGGGGGGGGGGGCGGCCCCCCGGGGGGGCGGCGGCCCCCCTAGGGTTTCCAACCCTAGGCGCCTTGGGCCCTTGGGGGGGCCGCACCAGCCCACTAAGGGGCTGGTTCCCACCCAACTACAGCCCATTAGGTCCTCCGGGGCAGGTGGACCCCCGGAACCCCTTCGGTGGTCCCCGTACAATACCGATAAACCCCGAAACCTTTCCGGTGACTGAAACTGGACTTCCCATATATAAATCTTCACCTCCGGACCATTCCGGAACTCCTCGTGACGTCTGGGATCTCATCCGGGACTCCGAACAACTTTCGGTAACCACATACAATTCCCATTACAACTCTAGCGTCACCGAATCTTAAGTGTCTAGACCCTACGGGTTCAGGAACCATGCAGTCATGACCGGGACACCTCTCCGGCCAATAACCAATAGCGGGATCTGGATACCCATATTGTCTCCCACATGTTCCACGATGATCTCATCGGATGAACCACGATGTCGGGGATTCAATTAATCCCGTATACAATTCCCTTTGTCCATCGGTATGTTACTTGCCCGAGATTCGATCGTCGGTATCCCTATACCTTGTTCAATCTCTTTACCGGCAAGTCTCTTTACTCGTTCCGTAACACATGATCCCGTGACTAACTCCTTAGTCACATTGAGCTCATTATGATGATGTATTACCAAGTGGGCCCAGAGATACCTCTCCTCACACGGAGTGACAAATCAAAGTCTCGATTCGTGCCAACCCAACAGACACTTTTGGAGACACCTGTAGTGCACCTTTATAGTCACCCAGTTACGTTGTGACGTTTGATACACCCAAAGCATTCCTATGGTATCCGGGAGTTGCACAATCTCATGGTCTAAGGAAATGATACTTGACATTAGAAAAGCTCTAGCAGACGAACTACACGATCTTGTGCTATGCTTAGGATTGGGTCTTGTCCATCACATCATTCTCCTAATGATGTGATCCCGTTATCAACGACATCCAATGTCCATGGCCAGGAAACCATGACCATCTATTGATCAACGAGCTAGTCATCTAGAGGCTCACTAGGGACATGGTGTGGTCTATGTATTCACACATGTATTACGGTTTCCGGCTAATACAATTATAGCATGAACAATAGACAATTATCATGAACAAGGAAATATAATAATAACCATTTTATTATTGCCTGTAGGGCATGTTTCCAACAGTCTCCCACTTGCACTAGAGTCAATAATCTAGTTACATTGTGATGAATCGAACACCCATAGAGTTCTGGTGCTGATCATGTTTCGCTCGTGAAAGAGGTTTAGTTAACGGATCTGCGACATTCAGATCCGTATGTACTTTACAAATATCTATATCTCCATCCTGAATGTAACCACGAATGGAGTTGAAGCGGCGCTTGATGTGCTTGGTCTTCTTGTGAAACCTGGGCTCCTTGGCAATGTCAATAGCTCCAGTGTTGTCACAGAAGAGAGTCATCGGGCCCGACACATTGGGAATCACTCCTAGGTCGGTGATGAACTCCTTCATCCAGACTCCTTCCTGTGCTGCTTCCGAAGTAGCTATGTACTCTGCTTCACATGTAGATGCCGCCACGACGCTTTGCTTGCAACTGCACCAGCTGACTGCCCCACCATTCAAAATATACAGGTATCCGGTTTGTGACTTGGAGTCATCCGGATCTGTGTCGAAGCTAGCATCGACGTAACCCTTTACGACGAGCTCTTCGGCTCCTCCATAAACGAGAAACATATCCTTAGTCCTTTTCAGGTACTTAAGGATATTCTTGACCGCTGTCCAGTGTTCCATTCCGGGATCACTTTGGTACCTCCCTACCAAACTTATGGCAAGGTTCACATCAGGTCTGGTACACAGCATGGCATACATAATAGAGCCTATGGCTGAGGTATAAGGGATGACACTCATCTTTTCTCTATCTTCTGCCGAGGTCGGGCATTGAGCTGTGCTCAATCTCACACCTTGCAATACAGGCAAGAACCCCTTCTTGGACTGATCCATATTGAACTTCTTCAAAATCTTGTCAAGGTATGTGCTTTCTGAAAGACCAATGAGGCGTCTCGATCTATCTCTATAGATCTTGATGCCTAATATGTAAGCAGCTTCTCCAAGGTCCTTCATTGAAAAACACTTATTCAAGTAGGCCTTTATGCTTTCCAAAAGTTCTATATCATTTCCCATCAACAATATGTCATCCACATATAAAATGAGAAATGCTACAGAGCTCCCACTCACTTTCTTGTAAATACAGGCTTCTCCATAAGTCTGTATAAACCCAAACGCTTTGATCACCTCATCAAAGCGAATGTTCCAACTCCGAGATGCTTGCACCAGCCCATAGATGGAGCGCTGGAGCTTGCATACCTTGTCAGCATTCTTAGGATCGACAAAACCTTCCGGCTGCATCATATACAATTCTTCCTTAAGGAAACCGTTAAGGAATGCCATTTTGACGTCCATTTGCCAGATCTCATAATCATAAAATGCGGCAACTGCTAACATGATTCGGACGGACTTCAGCATCGCTACGGGTGAGAAGGTCTCATCGTAGTCAACTCCTTGAACTTGTCGATAACCCTTAGCGACAAGCCGAGCCTTATAGACGGTCACATTACCATCCGCGTCAGTCTTCTTCTTAAAGATCCATTTATTTTCTATGGCTTGCCGATCATCGGGCAAGTCCACCAAAGTCCATACTTTGTTCTCATACATGGATCCTATCTCGGATTTCATGGCTTCAAGCCATTTGTTGGAATCTGGGCCCGCCATGGCTTCTTCATAGTTCGAGGGTTCACCGTTGTCTAACAACATGATTTCCAGGACAGGGTTGCCGTACCACTCTGGTGCAGAACGTGTCCTCATGGACCTACGAAGTTCAGTAGTAACTTAATCAGAAGTTTCATGATCATCATCATTAACTTCCTCTCTAGTCGGTGCAGGCACCACAGAAACATTCTCCTGCGCTGCGCTACTTTCCGGTTCGAGAGGGGGTACAATTACCTCATCAAGTTCTACTTTCCTCCCACTTACTTCTTTCGAGAGAAACTCTTTCTCTAGAAAGGATCCATTCTTGGCAACAAAGATCTTGCCTTCGGATCTGAGGTAGAAGGTATACCCAATAGTTTCCTTAGGGTATCCTATGAAGACGCACTTTTCCGATTTGGGTTCGAGCTTTTCAGGTTGAAGTTTCTTGACATAAGCATCGCATCCCCAAACTTTCAGAAACGACAGGTTAGGTTTCTTCCCAAACCATAATTCATACGGTGTCGTCTCAACGGATTTAGACGGTGCCCTATTTAAAGTGAATGCGGCAGTCTCTAATGCATATCCCCAAAATGATAACGGTAAATCAGTAAGAGACGTCATAGATCGCACCATATCCAATAGAGTGCGATTACGACGTTCGGACACACCATTACGTTGAGGTGTGCCAGGCGGCGTGAGTTGTGAAACAATTCCACATTTCTTTAAGTGCGTGCCAAACTCGTGACTCAAATATTCTCCTCCACGATCAGATCGTAAAAACTATATTTTCTTGTCACGTTGATTCTCTACCTCAGTCTGAAATTCCTTGAACTTTTCAAAGGTCTCAGACTTGTGTTTCATCAAGTAGACATACCCATATCTGCTTAAGTCATCAGTGAGGGTGAGAACATAATGATAGCCACCGCGAGCCTCAACGCTCATCGGTCCACATACATCGGTATGTATTATTTCCAACAAGCTGGTTGCTCGCTCCATTGTTTCGGAGAATGGAGTCTTAGTCATCTTGCCCATGAGGCATGGTTCGCACGTGTCAAATGATTCATAATCAAGAGACTCCAAAAGTCCATCTGCATGGAGTTTCTTCATGCGTTTGACACCAATATGACCAAGGCGGCAGTGCCACAAGTATGTGGGACTATCATTATCAACCTTACATCGTTTGGCATTCACACTATGAATATGTGTAACATCACGTTCGAGATTCAATAAAAATAAACCGTTGACCAGCGGGGCATGACCATAAAACATATCTCTCATATAAATAGAACAACCATTATTCTCGGATTTAAATGAGTAGCCATCTCGCATCAAACGAGATCCAGATACAATGTTCATGCTCAAAGCTGGTACTAAATAACAAATATTGAGGTTTAAAACTAATCCCGAAGGTAGATGTAGAGGTAGCGTGCCGACGGCGATCACATCGACCTTGGAACCATTCCCGACGCGCATCGTCACCTCGTCCTTTGCCAGTCTCCGCTTATTCCGCAGCTCCTATTTTGAGTTACAAATGTGAGCAACCGCACCGGTATCAAATACCCAGGAGCTACTACGAGCGCTGGTAAGGTACACATCAATAACATGTATATCATATATACCTTTGACGTTGCCGGCCTTCTTATCTGCTAAGTACTTGGGGCAGTTCCGCTTCCAGTGACCGGTTCCCTTGCAATAAAAGCACTCAGTCTCAGGCTTGGGTCCATTCTTGGGCTTCTTCCCGGCAACTGATTTACCGGGCGCGGCAACTGCTTTGCCGTCCTTCTTTAAGTTCTTCTTACCCTTGCCTTTCTTGAAACTAGTGGTCTTATTCACCATCAACACTTGATGTTCCTTTTTGATTTCCACCTCCGCTGATTTCAGCATCGAATATAACTCAGGAATGGACTTCTCCATCCCTTGCATATTGTAGTTCATCACAAAGCTCTTGTAGCTAGGTGGAAGCGACTGGAGGATTCTGTCAATAACCGAGTCATCCGGAAGATTAACTCCCAGCTGAGACAAGCGGTTGTGCAACCTAGACATTTTGAGTATGTCCTCGCTGACAGAACTATTTTCCTCCATCTTACAACTGAAGAACTTGTCGGAGACTTCATATCTCTCGACCCGGGCATGAGCTTGGAAAACCATTCTCAGCTCTTGGAACATCTCATATGCTCCGTGTTGCTCAAAACGCTTTTGGAGCCCCGGTTCTAAGTTGTAAAGCATGCCGCACTGAACCAGGGAGTAATCATCACTACGCGACTGCCAGGCGTTCATAACGTCTTGAGTTGCTGGGAAAATGGGTGCGTCACCTAGCGGTGCATCAAGGACATATGCTTTCTTGGAAGCTATGAGGATGATCCTCAAGTTACGGACCCAGTCCGTATAGTTACTTCCATCGTCTTTCAGCTTGGTTTTCTCTAGGAACACATTGAAGTTGAGGGCAACATTAGCGTGGGCCATTGGATCTACAAGATAGATTGTAAAGACAATTTTAGACTAAGTTCATGATAATTAAGTTCATCTAATAAAATTATTTAATGAACTCCCACTAAGATAGACATCCCTCTAGTCATCTAAGTGATACATGATCCATATCGACTAGGCCGTGTCCGATCATCACGTGAGACGGACTAGTCATCAATGGTGAACATCTCCATGTTGATCGCATCTACTATACGACTCATGTTTGACCTTTCGGTCTCTCGTGTTCCGAGGCCATGTCTGTACATGCTAGGCTCGTTGAGTCAACCTAAGTGTTTCGCGTGTGTAAATCTGGCTTACACCCGTTGTTTGCGAACGTTAGAATCTATCACACCCGATCATCACGTGGTGCTTCGAAACAACGATCCTTCGCAACGGTGCACACTTAGGGGGAACACATTTCTTGAAATTTTAGTGAGGGATCATCTTATTTATGCTACCGTCGTTCTAAGCAAATAAGATGTAAAAACATGATAAACATCACATGCAAATCATAAAGTGACATGATATGGCCAATATCATCTTGCGCCTTTGATCTCCATCTTCGGGGCGCGGCATGATCACCATCGTCACCGGCACGACACCATGATCTCCATCATCGTGTCTTCATGAAGTTGTCTCGCCAACTATTACTTCTACTACTATGGCTAACGGTTAGCAATAAAGTAAAGTAATTACATGGCGTTTTTAATTGACACGCAGGTCATTCAATAAATTAAGACAACTCCTATGGCTCCTGCCGGTTGTCATACCATCGACATGCAAGTCGTGATTCCTATTACAAGAACATGATCAGTCTCATAAATGTTGGAAATATGCCCTAGAGGCAATAATAAATTAGTTATTATCATATTTCCCCGTTCATGATAATAGTTTATTATTCATGCTAGAATTGTATTGACGGGAAACTAAATACATGTGTGGATAATAGACAAATACTATGTCCCTAGTATGCCTCTACTAGACTAGCTCGTTGATCAAAAGATGGTCAAGGTTTCCTGACCATGGACATGAGTTGTCATTTGATAACGGGATCACATCATTAGGAGAATGATGTGATGGACATGACCCAACCGTTAGCATAGCAAATGATTGTTCAGTTTATTGCTATTGCTTTCACTATGTCAAATACACGTTCCTCTGACCATGAGATCATGCAACTCCCGGATACCGTAGGAATACTTTGGGTGTATCAAACGTCACAACGTTACTGGGTGATTATAAAGGTGCACTACAGGTATCTCCGAAAGTGTTTGTTGAGTTGGCATGGATCGAGATTGGGATTTGTCACTCCAACTATCGGAGAGGTATCTCTGGGCCCTCTCGGTAATACAGCATCACAGAAGCCTTGCAAGCACCGTGACTAAAGAGTTAGTTGCAAGATGATGTATTACGGAACGAGTAAAGAGACTTGCCGGTAACGAGATTGAACTAGGTATTGGATACCGACGATCGAATCTCGGGCAAGTAACATACCGCCAGACAAAGGGAACAACGTATGTTGACATATGAGGTTCACCGATAAAGATCTTCGTGGAATATGTAGGAACCAATATGAGCATCCAGGTTCCGCTGTTGGTTATTGACCGGAGAGTCGTCTCGGTCATGTCTACATCATTCCCGAACCCGTAGGGTCCGCACACTTAAGGTTCGATGACGATTTAGTATTATATGAGTTATGTGATTGGTGGCCGAAGTTTGTTCGGAGTCCCGGATGAGATCACGGACATGACGAGGAGTCTCGAAATGGTCGAGAGGTAAAGATTCATATATTGGAAGGCTATATTCAGACGTCGGAAAGGTTCCGAGTGATTCGGGTATTTTTCAGAGTACCGGGGAGTTACGGGAATTCACCGGGAGAAGTAATGGGCCTTATTGGGCCATACGGGAAAAGGAGAGGCAGGCCACGTGAGGAGGCGCGCACCCCCCCTTGCCCAAACCGAATTGGACTAGGGGAGGGGGCGCAGCCCCCTCTTTCCTTTCCCTCTCCCTTCCCCCTTTCCTACTCCGTATGGGAGGTGGAATCCTACTAGGACTAAGGAGTCCTAGTAGGACTCCCCACACTTGGCGCACCCCTAGGGGGCCGGCCTCCTCCCTCCCTCCTTTATATACGGAGGAGGGGCACCCCTTGGAGACACACAATTGTCCCATAGCCGTGTGCGGTGCCCCGATCTCCGTTTTCCACCTCGGTCATATTTTCGGAGAGCTTAGGCGAAGCCCTGCCGGAATCACTTCACCGTCACCGTCGCCACGCCGTCGTGCTGACGGAACTCATCTACTACCTCGACGTCTTGCTGGATCAAGAAGGCGAGGAACGTCACCGAGCTGCACGTGTGTAGAACTCGGAGGTGCCGTACGTTCGGTACTTGATCGGTAGAGCTCGAAGGATTGTTCGACTACATCAACCGCGTTGTGAGACGCTTCCGCTAAACGGTCTACGAGGGTACGTAGACACACTCTCCCCTCTCGTAGCAATGCATCTCCATGGATAGATCTTGCGTGAGCGTAGGAAATTTTTGAAATTCATGCTTCGTTCCCAACAGTGGCATCCGAGCCAGGTCTATGCGTAGATGTGTTTTGCACGAGTAGAACACAAGTGAGTTGTGGGCGTGGGTGTATACATATTGCTTGCCGTTACTAGTTGTTACTTGATTCGGCGGTATTGTGAGATGAAGTGGCCCGGACCGACATTACGCGTACGCTTACGTGAGACAGGTTTCACCGCTACGTGCACTCGTTGCATAAAGGTGACTGGCAGGTGTCTGTCTCTCTCACTTTAGTTGAATCGGTTTCAATGAAGAGGGTTCTTTTAGAAGATCAAAAAGCAATCACTACACCACGTTGTGGTTTTGCGTAGGTAAGAACGGTTCTTGCAAACCCGTAGCAGCCACGTAAAACTTGCAACAACAAAGTAGAGGACGTCTAACTTGTTTTTGCAGGGTATGCTGGTTATGTGATATGGTCAAGACATGATGTGATATAAGTTGTTGTATGAGATGATCATGCTTTGTAAGTTATCAGGCAACCGGCAGGAGCCTTATGGTTGTCTCTTTATTGTATGCAATGCCAACGCTATGTAATTGCTTTTCTTTACCGCTATGAGTTAGCAGTAGTAGTAGTAGCAATAGCTGGCGAGACGACCACGACGCTGCGATGGAGATCAAGGTGTCACGACGCTACAATGGAGATCAAGGTGTCACGACGCTACGATGGTGATCAAGGTGTCAGCCCGGTGACGATGGAGATCATGACAGTGCTATGCTGATGGAGATCAAAAGCACAAGACGTTGATGGCCATATCATGTCACATATATATTGAATTGCATGTGATGTTAATCCTTTTATGCATCTTATTTTGCTTAGGACGACGGTAGCATTATAAGATGATCCCTTCACTAAATTTCAAGATAAGTGTTCTCCCCTAGTATGCACCGTTGCGAAGGTTCGACGCTTCTAAGCACCACGTGATGATCGGGTGTGATGGATTCTTTCGTTCGCATACAACGGGTGTAAGCCAGTTTTACACACGCAGAATACTTGGGTTAAACTTGACGAGCCTAGCATGTACAGGCATGGCCTCAGAACACAAGAGACCGAAAGGTCGAACATGAGTCATATAGTAGATATGACCAACATGAAAGATGTTCACCATTGATAACTAATCCACCTCACGTGATGATGGGACGTGGTTTAGTTGATGTGGATCATGTTACACTTAGACAACTTGAGGGATGTTAATCTAAGTGGGAGTTCTTAAGTAATTTGATTAATTGAACTTCAATTATCATGAACATAGTCTAAATAATCTTTGCAATTTTATGTTGTAGATCAATAGACCGCGCTGTAGTTCGCCTGTTTTTATTATGTTCCTAGAGAAAACGAAGTTGAAAGTTGATGGAAGCAACTATGCGGACTAGGTCCATGATCTGAGGATTGTCCTCACTGCTGCACAGAAGGCTTATGTCCTTAATGCACCGCTCAGTGAAATACCCCTACGGCTTCGTCTGAGGACGTTATGAACGTCTGGCAGACAAGAAAAGATGACTACTCGATAGTTCAGTGCGCCATACTTTACGGCTTAGAACCGGAGCTCCAAATATGTTCTGAGCAACACGGAGCATATGAGATGTTCCAAGAGCTGAAAATTTGTTTTTCAAGCTCACACCCGGGTCGAGAGGTATGACACCTTCGACAAGTTCTATAGCTACAAGATGGAGGAGAACTGCTCCGTTAGTGAGCATGTACTCAGAATGTCTGAGTACTTCAAACACTTGAATCAAGTGAGAGTTAGACTTCCGAATAAAGTGGTGATTGATAGAGTTCTCCAGTCACTATCACTAAGCTACTGGATCTTCATGATGAACTATAAACATGCAAGGGATAGAAGATCCTTAAGCTATTCGCGATGCTACAATCTGCGGATGTAGAAATCAAAAAAGGGAGCATCAAGTGTTGATGGTTATTAAGACCACTAGTTTCAAGAAGGGCAAGGGAAAGAAAAGGGAACTTCAAGAAGAACGGTAAAACAGTTGCCGCTCACGCGAAGAAACCCAAGGCTGAACCAAACCCGAGACTTAGTGCTCCCATTGCAAAGGGAAATGTCACAAGGAGCGGAACTTCCCCAAAGTAACTGGCAGATAATAAGACTGGCAATGTCAACAAAGATATTTGATATACATGTTATTGATGTGTACCTTACTAGTACTCGTAGGAGCACCTGGGTATTTGATACTTGTTCAGTTGCTTGCAACTTGAAACATGGAGCTTCGGAATAAACGAGGGCTAGCTAAAGAATGAGGTGACGATGTGCATTGGAAGTGTCTCCAAGGTTGATGTGATCACCATCGCCACGCTCTCTCTACCTTCAGGATTAGTGATGAACCTAAATAATTGTTATTTGGTGCTTGCGTTAAGCATGAACATTATATCTGATAGTGTTTATTGCAAGACGGTTATTCATTTTCAGAGAATAATTGTTATTCTATTTGGATAATATCATTGATGATCATGCACTTAAAATGAAAGGTTTATTGAATCTTGATCGTAGTAATACATATGTTCATAACACGAATGCCAAAAGATAATGATAGTACCACATATTTGTGGCACTGCTGCTTAGGTCATATCAGTGTTAAACACATGAAGAAACTCCATACAGATGGGTTTTTGGAATCTCTTAATTATGAATCATTTGAGACATATGAACCGTGCCTTATTGGCAAGATGACTAAAACTCCGTTCTTCGGAACAATGGAGCGAGCAACCAACTTATTGGAAATAATACATAACGATGTATGCGGTCCGATGAGTGTTGAGGCGCGCGATGGATATTGTTATGTTCTCACGTTCACAGATGATTTGAGTAGATATGGCTATGTCTACTTGATGAAGCATAAATCTGAAACATTTGAAAAGTTCAAAGAATTTCAGAGTGAAGTAGAGAACCATCGTAACAAGAAAATAAAGTTCTTACGATCTGATCGTGGAGGAGAATATTTGAGTTACGAGTTTGGCAATCACTTAAGACAATGTGGAATTGTTTCACAGCTCACGCCACCTGGAACACCACAGCGTAATGGTGTGTCCGAACGTCGTAATCATACTATATTAGATATGGTGCGTTCTATGATGTCTCTTACCGATTTGCCACTATTATTTTGGGGTTATGCATTAATGACAGCTGCATTCACTTTAAATAGGGCACCGTCTAAATCCGTTGAGACGACACCGTATGAATTGTGGTTTGGCAAGAAACCTAAGCTGTCGTTTCTGAAAGTTTGGGGATGCAATGCTTATGTCAAAAGGCTTCAGCCAGATAAGCTCGAACCCAAAGCGGATAAGTGCATCTTCATAGGATACCCAAAGGAGACCGTTGGGTACACCTTCTACCACAGATCCGAAGGCAAAGTATTCGTTGCTAAGAATGGATCCTTTCTAGAGAAGGAGTTTCTCTCGAAAGAAGTGAGTGGGAGGAAAGTAGAACTTGATGAGGTAATTGTACCTCCTCTGGATAGTAGTACGCCATAGAAAGAAATCAGTGTTAAACACATGAAGAAACTCCATACAGATGGGTTTTTGGAATCTCTTAATTATGAATCATTTGAGACATATGAACCGTGCCTTATTGGCAAGATGACTAAAACTCCGTTCTTCGGAACAATGGAGCGAGCAACCAACTTATTGGAAATAATACATAACGATGTATGCGGTCCGATGAGTGTTGAGGCGCGCGATGGATATTGTTATGTTCTCACGTTCACAGATGATTTGAGTAGATATGGCTATGTCTACTTGATGAAGCATAAATCTGAAACATTTGAAAAGTTCAAAGAATTTCAGAGTGAAGTAGAGAACCATCGTAACAAGAAAATAAAGTTCTTACGATCTGATCGTGGAGGAGAATATTTGAGTTACGAGTTTGGCAATCACTTAAGACAATGTGGAATTGTTTCACAGCTCACGCCACCTGGAACACCACAGCGTAATGGTGTGTCCGAACGTCGTAATCATACTATATTAGATATGGTGCGTTCTATGATGTCTCTTACCGATTTGCCACTATTATTTTGGGGTTATGCATTAATGACAGCTGCATTCACTTTAAATAGGGCACCGTCTAAATCCGTTGAGACGACACCGTATGAATTGTGGTTTGGCAAGAAACCTAAGCTGTCGTTTCTGAAAGTTTGGGGATGCAATGCTTATGTCAAAAGGCTTCAGCCAGATAAGCTCGAACCCAAAGCGGATAAGTGCATCTTCATAGGATACCCAAAGGAGACCGTTGGGTACACCTTCTACCACAGATCCGAAGGCAAAGTATTCGTTGCTAAGAATGGATCCTTTCTAGAGAAGGAGTTTCTCTCGAAAGAAGTGAGTGGGAGGAAAGTAGAACTTGATGAGGTAATTGTACCTCCTCTGGATAGTAGTACGCCATAGAAAGAAATTTATGTGACACCGACACAGACCAGAGAGGAAGTAGATGATGATGATCATGAAGCTTCGGATCAAGTTGCTACAGAACCTCATAGGTCAACCAGGACATGCTCCGCACCAGATTGGTACAGCAATCCTGTCTTGGAGGTCATATTGTTAGACAACAGTGAACCTACGAACTATGAAGAAACGATGGCGAGCCCGGATTCCGACAAATGGCTTGAGGCCATGAAATCCGAGATTAGATCCATGTATGAGAACAAAGTGTGGACTTTGGTAGACTTGCCCGATGAACGGCGAGCTATTAAAAATAAATGGATCTTTAAGAAGAAGACGGACGCTGATGGTAATGTCACCGTCTATAAAGCACGACTTGTTGCTAAAGGTTATCGACAAGTTCAAGGAGTTGACTACGATGAAACTTTCTCACCCGTAGTGATGCTAAAGTCTGTCAGAATTATGTTAGCAATTGCCGCATTTTATGATTATGAAATCTGGCAAATGGACGTCAAAACGGCATTCCTTAATGGATTCCTTAAGGAAGAATTGTATATGATGCAACCGGAAGGTTTTCTCAATCCTAAAGGTGCTAACAAAGTATGCAAGCTCCAGCGATCCATCTATGGACTGGTGCAAGCATCTCGGAGCTGGAATACTCGCTTTGATGAAGTGATCAAAGCGTTTGGGTTTATGCAAGTTTATGGAGAAACTTGTATTTACAACAAAGTGAGTGGGAGCTCTATAACATTTCTAATAAGTATATGTGATTGGAAATGATGTAGAATTTCTGGAAAGCATAAAGAATTAATTGAAAGGAGTTTTTCAATAAAAACCTATTTTTGAGTTATCCACGGTTTGGGCATCGAGATCTATAGAGATAGATCAAGACACCTGATAAAAGATTTTCACACACCTTGATGAGATTTTGAAGAAGTTCAAAATGGATCAAGTCAAAAGAAATAAGTTCTTGGCTGGTGTGAAGTGGAGTAAGACTTGAAGATCTAGGTAAAGGTTGTTTACATGTTAGGCATCAAAATCTATAGATATAGATTGAGACGCCTCATATGACTTTCACAAAACATATACCTTGACAAGATTTTGAAGAAGTTCAAAATGGATCAGTCAAAGAAGGAGTTCTTGACTGTGGTGAAAGGTGTGAAGTTGAGTAAGACTCAAATCTCGACCACGGCAAAATAAATAGAATGGATGAAGGTTATCCCCTATGCCTCGGCCGTAGGTTCTATAAAGTATGCCAAGCTGTGTGCCTTGCCATGTGTCTGGCAAAAGAGGTACCAAAGTGATCCAGGAGTAGATCACTGGACAGCGGTCAAATTATCCTTAAGATGACTAAGGAAGAATTTCTCAGGAATAGAGATGATAAAGAGTTCGTCGTAAGGGGTTACAACGATGCAAGATTTAAACACTGGTCCGAAAGACTATGAGTCTCAGACCGGATAAGTATAGTGGGGAAATCTTTTGGAGTAGCTCCAAACAGAGTGTGGTAGCAGCATCTATATATAACATAGAGATTTTCCAAGAACACACGGATCTGAATATTGCAGACCCGTTGACTAAAACCTCTCTCACAAGCAAAACATGATCAGCTTTAGAACTGATTAAGTGTTAATTACATGGAGATGTAATCTAGATTATTGACTCTAGTGCAAGTGGGAGACTGTTGGAAATATGCCCTAGAGGCAATAATAAATTAGTTATTATCATATTTCCCCGTTCATGATAATAGTTTATTATTCATGTCAGAATTGTATTGACCGAAAACTAAATACATGTGTGGATAATAGACAAATACTATGTCCCTAGTATGCCTCTACTAGACTAGCTCGTTGATCAAAAGATGGTGAAGGTTTCCTGACCATGGACATGAGTTGTCTTTTGATAACGGGATCACATCATTAGGAGAATGATGTGATGGACATGACCCAACCGTTAGCATAGCAAATGATCATTCAGTTTATTGCTATTGCTTTCACTATGTCAAATACACGTTCCTCTGACCATGAGATCATGCAACTCCCGGATACCGTAGGAATACTTTGGGTGTATCAAACGTCACAACGTTACTGGGTGATTATAAAGGTGCACTACAGGTATCTCCAAAAGTGTTTGTTGAGTTGGCATGGATCGAGATTGGGATTTGTCACTCCAACTATCGGAGAGGTATCTCTGGGCCCTCTCGGTAATACAGCATCACAGAAGCCTTGCAAGCACCGTGACTAAAGAGTTAGTTGCAAGATGATGTATTACGGAACGAGTAAAGAGACTTGCCGGTAACGAGATTGAACTAGGTATTGGATACCGACGATCTAATCTCGGGCAAGTAACATACCGCCAGACAAAGGGAACAACGTATGTTGACATATGAGGTTCACCGATAAAGATCTTCGTGGAATATGTAGGAACCAATATGAGCATCCAGGTTCCGCTGTTGGTTATTGACCGGAGAGTCGTCTCGGTCATGTCTACATCATTCCCGAACCCGTAGGGTCCGCACACTTAAGGTTCGATGACGATTTAGTATTATATGAGTTATGTGATTGGTGGCCGAAGTTTGTTCGGAGTCCCGGATGAGATCACGGACATGACGAGGAGTCTCGAAATGGTCGAGAGATAAAGATTCATATATTGGAAGGCTATATTCGGACGTCGGAAAGGTTCCGAGTGATTCGGGTATTTTTCGGAGTACCGGGGAGTTACGGGAATTCACCGGGAGAAGTAATGGGCCTTATTGGGCCATACGGGAAAAGGAGAGGCAGGCCACGTGAGGAGGCGCCCCCCCCCCCCTTGCCCAAACCGAATTGGACTAGGGGAGGGGGCGCAGCCCCCTCTTTCCTTTCCCTCTCCCTTCCCCCTTTCCTACTCCGTATGGGAGGTGGAATCCTACTAGGACTAAGGAGTCCTAGTAGGACTCCCCACACTTGGCGCACCCCTAGGGGGCCGGCCTCCTCCCTCCCTCCTTTATATACGGAGGAGGGGCACCCCTTGGAGACACACAATTGTCCCATAGCCGTGTGCGGTGCCCCGATCTCCGTTTTCCACCTCGGTCATATTTTCGGAGAGCTTAGGCGAAGCCCTGCCGGAATCACTTCACCGTCACCGTCGCCACGCCGTCGTGCTGACGGAACTCATCTACTACCTCGACGTCTTGCTGGATCAAGAAGGCGAGGAACGTCACCAAGCTGCACGTGTGTAGAACTCGGAGGTGCCGTACGTTCGGTACTCGATCGGTGGAGCTCGAAGGATTGTTCGACTACATCAACCGCGTTGTGAGACGCTTCCGCTAAACGGTCTACGAGGGTACGTAGACACACTCTCCCCTCTCGTAGCGATGCATCTCCATGGATAGATCTTGCGTGAGCGTAGGAAATTTTTGAAATTCATGCTTCGTTCCCCAACAATACATCACATATATTTCATCACATCCTTTTGGCCATATCACATCACATAGCATACCCTACAAAAACAAGTTAGACGTCCTCTAATTGTTGTTGCAAGTTTTACGTGGTTGCTATGGGTTTCTAGCAAGAACGTTTCTTACCTACGCAAAAGCCACAACGGTGATATGCCAATTGCTATTTACCCTTCATAAGGACCCTCTTCATCGAATCCGATCCGACTAAAGTGGGAGAGACAGACACCCGCTAGCCACCTTATGCAACAAGTGCATGTCAGGCGTTGGAACCAGTCTCACGTAAGCGTACGTGTAAAGTCGGTCCGGGCCGCTTCATCCCACAATGCCGCTGAATCAAGATAGGACTACTAACGGCAAGAAAATTGACCAAATCTTCGCCCACAACTACTTGTGTTCTACTCGTGCATAGAATCTACGCATAAACCTGGCTCTGATACCACTGTTGGGGAACGTAGTAATAATTCAAAATTTTCCTACGTGTCACCAAGATCAATCTAGGAGATGCTAGCAACGAGAGAGAGGGAGTGCATCTTCATACCCTTGAAGATCGCTAAGCGGAAGCGTTACAAAGAACGCGGTTGATGGAGTCGTACTCGCGGCGATTCAAATCGCGGAAGATCCGATCCAAGCGCCGAACGGACGGCGCCTCCGCGTTCAACACACGTACAGCCCGGGGACGTCTCCTCCTTCTTGATCCAGCAAGGTGGGAAGGAGAAGTTAAGGGAGAGCTCCGGCAGCACGACGGCGTGGTGGCGGTGGAGCTCGTGGTTCTCCGGCAGAGCTTCGCTAAGCGCTACGGAGGAGGAGGAGGTGTAGGAAGGGGGAAGGGCTGCGCCAGGGGAAGGGTGTGTGGCTGCCCTCCCACCCCTCCACTATTTATAGGGGGAAGGGGAGAGGGGGTCGGCCCCCTAGATCCATCTAGAGGGGGGGGGGGCGGCGGCCCCCCCGGGATCCATCTAGAGGGGGGGGCGGCCCCCCCCTAGGGTTTCCAACCCTAGGCGCCTTGGGCCCTTGGGGGGCGTTGGCCCCCCTAGGGTTTCCAACCCTAGGCGCCTTGGGCCCTTGGGGGGGCGCACCAGCCCACTAAGGGGCTGGTTCCCACCCAACTACAGCCCATTAGGTCCTCCGGGGCAGGTGGACCCTCCCGGTGGACCCCCGGAACCCCTTCGGTGGTCCCCGTACAATACCGATAAACCCCGAAACCTTTCCGGTGACTGAAATTGGACTTCCCATATATAAATCTTCACCTCCGGACCATTCCGGAACTCCTCGTGACGTCCGGGATCTCATCCGGGACTCCGAACAACTTTCGGTAACCACATACAATTCCCATTACAACTCTAGCGTCACCGAACCTTAAGTGTGTAGACCCTACGGGTTCGGGAACCATGCAGTCATGACCGAGACACCTCTCCAGCCAATAACCAATAGCGGGATCTGGATACCCATATTGGCTCCCACATGTTCCATGATGATCTCATCGGATGAACCACGATGTCGGGGATTCAATTAATCCCGTATACAATTCCCTTTGTCCATCGGTATGTTACTTGCCCGAGATTCGATCGTCGGTATCCCTATACCTTGTTCAATCTCATTACCAGCAAGTCTCTTTACTCGTTCCGTAACACATGATCCCGTGACTAACTCCTTAGTCACATTGAGCTCATTATGATGATGTATTACCGAGTGGGCCCAGAGATACCTCTCCGTCACACGGAGTGACAAATCCCAGTCTCGATTCGTGCCAACCCAATAGACACTTTCGGAGACACCTGTAGTGCACCTTTATAGTCACCCAGTTACGTTGTGACGTTTGATACACCCAAAGCATTCCTACGGTATCCGGGAGTTGCACAATCTCATGGTCTAAGGAAATGATACTTGACATTAGAAAAGCTCTAGCAGACGAACTACACGATCTTGTGCTATGCTTAGGATTGGGTCTTGTCCATCACATCATTCTCCTAATGATGTGATCCCGTTATCAACGACATCCAATGTCCATGGCCAGGAAACCATGACCATCTATTGATCAACGAGCTAGTCATCTAGAGGCTCACTAGGGACATGGTGTGGTCTATGTATTCACACATGTATTACGGTTTCCGGCTAACACAATTATAGCATGAACAATAGACAATTATCATGAACAAGGAAATATAATAATAAGCATTTTATTATTGCCTCTAGGGCATATTTCCAACAAAGGGGGCATCTTTAAAATATCAGTCAAACGAGTACGCAAAAAGACTGGCCTAAGCATTTCAGCAAAGCGTTCAAATTCTTCCTCATCTTTTTTCTTAGATGGTTTAGGAGGAAAGGGCATGGGTTTTTGAACCCATGGTTCTCTCTCTTTACCATGTTTTCTAGCAACGAAGTCTCTTTTATCATAACGTTTATTTTTAGGAGGTGGGTTATCAAGATCAACAACAGGTTCTATTTCAACATCATTATTCGGTTCTTTACATTATCTGGTTGGGTATCCCCATGAGCATCATTATTATTATCATCATCAGGTGAATGTTCATTACCAGATTGTCTTTCAGCATCAGAAATAGAAACATCATTACTATCCTCCAAGGGTTTTTCTACCTCGGGTTCACTAGAAGTATGGAAAGTCCTATCATTTTTCTTTTTCTTTTTCTTTTTAGATGGACTAGGTGCATCAACATTAATTCTTTGAGAGTCTTGTTCAATTCTTTTAGGGTGACCTTGAGGATAAAGTGGCACCTGAGTCATTCTACCTCCTCTAGTCATTACTCTAATAGCATGATCATTCATATTGTTATTCATTTCATTGAGCAATTCACTTTGAGATTTAGCAACTTGTTCTAATTGGGTTTGAACCATAGATGCATGTTTACTTACACCTTTAACATCATTAGCAATTCTAAATAAAAGTCACTCAAGCGATCAATCACGTAGGCATTTCGTTTCAATTGTTTCATAACATTTGCATTGAAGTGATCTTGCTTAATAATATAATTGCCAAATTCATACAAGCATTGACTAGGAGGTTTGTTATAAGGAATATCACTTTCATCAAACTTTATAAGATAATTTACCTCTACTACCTGTGGCGGTGTGTCAAGAGCATGTATTTCTTCAATAGGTGGCAAATTTTTAACATCCTCAGCTTTAATACCTTTTTCCTTCATACATTTCTTTGCTTCTTGCATATCTTCAGGACTGAGAAATAAAATACCCCTCTTCTTCAGAGTGGGTTTAGGCGGTGGTTCGGGAAGTGTCCAATCATTATCATTCTTCAATATATTATTCAATAGTTCCTCAGCTTGTTCAATAGTCCATTCCCTGAAAACACAACTTGCACAACTATCTAGGTAGTCCCTAGAAGCATCGGTTAGTCCATTATAAAAGATATCAAGTATTTCATTTTTCTTAAGAGGATGATCAGGCAAAGCATTAAGTAATTGGAGAAGCCTCCCCCAAGCTTGATGGAGATTCTCTTCTTCAATTTGCACAAAGTTAAATATTTCATGTAAGGCAGCTTGTTTCTTATGAGCGGGAAAATATTTTTCAGAGAAGTAATAAATCATATCCTGTGGACTACGCGCACAACCAGGAGCAAGAGAATTATACCATTCCTTAGCATCACCCTTTAATGAGAAAGGAAACAACTTAAGAATATAGTAATAGCGAATTTTTTCCTCATGAGCAAATAGGGTGGCTATATCATTTAGTTTAGTAAGATGTACCACAACGGTTTCAGTTTCATAGCCATGGAAAGGATCAGATTCAACCAAAGTAATTAACTCGGGAACGACAGAGAATTCATAATCATTATCAGTAACAAATATGGGAGAGGTAGCAAACATAGGATCATATTTCATTCTCTCCCTCATAGATTTTTCTTTCATTTCAGCAAGCAATTTTATAACTTCATTTCTATCATTACAAGCAAGAATGGCTCTAGCCGTCTCCCTATCAAAGCAATGTTCATCAGGTGTTTCAACTCTAGTAGGAGAGCTAGGCATAATAGGTGAATCATAATTCTCAAGAGTTTCAACATTTTCAATTTCTTTAGCTTTAGCAAGTTGTTCATTAAGAAATTCACCAAGTGGCACAACATTATCAAGCATAGTACTAGCATCATCATTCATAGCAGAAGTAGTATCATCAATAACTTGCAACATATCAGAATTAATAGCATGGGGTGGTGTTGCAAGCTTACACAAAACAGAAGGTGAATCAAGTGTAGAGCTAGATGGCAGTTCCTTACCTCCCCTCGTCTTAGAGGGAACCATCTTGGTCTTAGCGTCTTTCAGATTCTTCATAGTGATCAACAGATATAAATCCCAAGTGATTCAACAAATAGAGCTATGCTCCCCGGCAACGGCGCCAGAAAAAGGTCTTGATAACCCACAAGTATAGGGGATCGCAACAGTTTTCGAGGGTAGAGTATTCAACCCAAATTTATTGATTCGACACAAGGGGAGCCAAATAATATTTGCAAGTATTAGAAGTTGAGTTGTCAATTCAACCACACCTGGAGACTAAATATCTGTAGCAGAGTGATCAGTAGCACAGTAGTATGATAGTTTGATATCAGTAGCAATAATACTAACAGTAACAGTAGCAGCAATAGTAGTAGCAATTGTGACAGCAGTAGCAACAGTAGTAACTTAGCAAGAACAATATATGAAAAACTCGTAGGCATTGGATCAGTGATTTTGTTGGATAACATTCATCATGCAACAGTCATAACCTAGGGCGACACAGAACTAGCTCCAATTCCTCAATGTAACGTAGGCATGTATTCCGTATATAGTCATACGTGCTTGCGATAAGAACTTGCATGACATCTTTTGTCCTACCCTCTCGTGGCAGCGGGGTCCATAAGGAAACTAAGGGATATTAAGGCCTCCTTTTAATAGAGAACCGAAACAAAGCATTAACACATAGTGAATACATGAACTCCTCAAACTATGGCAATCACCGGAAAGAATCCCAATTATTGTCACCTTGGGGTATGCGGATCATAACACATAGCAGGTGCGTATAACTTGCAAGATCGGATCAAGAACACAAATATATCCATGAAAACATAAAGGGTTCAGATCTGAAATCATGGCACTCAGCCCCTAGTGACAAGCATTAAGCATAGCAAAGTCATAGCAACATCAATCTCAGAACATAGTGGATACTAGGGATCAAGCCCTAACAAAACTAACTCGATTACATGATATATCTCATCCAACTCATCACCGTCTAGCAAGCCTACGAAGGAACTACTCACTCCCGGCAGTGAGCATCATGAAATTGGTGATGAAGGATGGTTGATGATGACGATGCCGGAAGATCCCCCTCTCCGGAGCCCCAAACCGACTCCAGATCTAGCCTCCCGATGAAGAACAGGAGGTGGCGGCGGCTCCGTATCGTGAAACGCAATAAAACTTCCTCTCTTATTTTTTTCTCTGGAATTGTGAATTTATAGGCCTCAGATTAGGGTCCGCGGAGCCACGTGGGCCCCACAAGCCACCAAGGCGCGCCAGGGGGGTGGCGCGCCCTGGTGCCTCATGGGCAGCAGGTGGCCCCCCTCCAGTGGGTCTTGGCTCCAGTATTTTTTATTTATTCCATAAAAAATCTCCAAAAAGTTTCGTCCAATTCCAAGAACTTTTATTTCTGCACAAAAAACAACACCATGGTAGTTCTGCTGAAAATAGCGTCAGTCCGGGTTAGTTTCATTCAAATCATGCAAATTAGAGTCCAAAACAAAAGCAAAAGTGTTTGGAAAAGTAGATACGACGGAGACGTATCAACCATATACAAGGGGGAAGGGCGTCTGGCCGGTGGCTCAACTTGGTGTCGTTCTGAGTGAGCAAAGAACTGCCGGCAACTCTTCCACCCAGCGTCTTCCGCACTTGTGCAGTTTGTCAAAAGTTCTGGTCCTGAGACCATGCAGCACTTCTGCATTTGCCCTCTCCACCTGTCCATTGCTCCTCGGGCGAGCAATGGAAGCGTAGCAGATCTTGTTTCCAAGTTCTTGATAGTATGCTGTGAAGGCGCAGCTCATCAACTGGGTGTCGTTGTCGGTGATGATCCTGTTGGGTACGCCAAAACAAGCAACCAATCCTTTGACGAACTTGATAGCTGACTGTGCCGTCACCTTTCTCACTGGCTCTACCTCGGGCCACTTTGTAAACTTGTTGATTGCGACATACAAGAATTCAAAGCCCCCGGTAGCACGGGGGAAGGGGCCAACAATGTTGAGCCCCCAGACCGAGAAAGGCCAGGAAAGAGGGATGGTTTGAAGAGCTTGAGTTGGCTGGTGTTTGTCCCTGGTGTGGAACTGGCATGCTTCGCATCTAGTGACCACCGCCAAGGCGTCTTGAAGTGCTGTCGACATGTAGAATCCTTGACGGAACGCCTTGCCAACGAGCGCGCGTCACCCAATGTGAGACCCACACATTCCTTCATGTATCTCTGCCAACAGCTTCTGTCCATCTTCCCGACAGATGCACTTCAATTTCACCCTGTTTGGTCTCTTTCTGTACAAAGCGTCATCAACAAATTGGTACATTCTTGACTGACGCTCTACTCTTTTTGCTTCTTCTTGTTCACCGGGAAGCTCTCCTGTTTGAAGGTACTGGATGATCGGCTGCGCCCATGCCTGAGCCGATGGCTTGACAACAAGGACTAAAGGCACTTCTTCCTCTGCGGGAGCGCTTGCCTCGACGGCAAGGACCTGGCTTGCCAGAGGCTGTAGCTCATCAGCAAAGGGTGTCTTGTCAGTGGTATCCAATTTCTTGGCAGTTGATGGTAGCTCTGCCGGAAAGTAACCACCAACGTCTTGTTTTCTTTTCTTTGCCAGCCTTGATAGTTTAACGGATGGCTGAGTTAGCTGTAGCACAAAAGTTCCTGGCTCCACAGGAGATCTCTTGGCGGCAAGCTTTGACAGGTCATCGGCAATCTCATTCTAGGCACGGGGGAGGTGCTCCATCTGCAGACCATCAAAGTGCTCTTCCAACTTCCTCACTTCATCAACATAAGCCTCCATCAAGGGACTCTGGTAATCTTTATTAATCTGACTCACCACAAGCTGCGAGTCGCCTCTGATAATCATCTTTCAAATACTAAGGTCGATTGCAATGCGCAGGCCGGCAAGCAATCCCTCATACTCCGTAGTGTTTTTGGTGGCCTGCTCCCTGGGAAACTACATCTGAACTACGTACCTGAGGTGCGCTCCGGTGGATGCGATAAGCAGCACGCCGGCACCGGCGCCTTTCAGCGTGAAAGCACCATCAAAGTACATGATCTGATCATCAACAGTTTCCTTGCCAGGGAGAGAGGTCTCTTGGATTTCTTAGTCTTGCGTTGGGGTCTATTCTGCAATGAATTCCACCAAAGCCCTGCTCTGAATTGTTGAGGTACTCTCAAACTTCAAGTCAAAGCTTGACAGCTCCAACGCCCACTCCACAATCCTACCGGTGGCTTCTGGATTTCTCAGAATACGTTGCAAAGGAAAGCGAGTGACGACGGTGACTTGGCGTGCTTGAAAGTAGTGGCGCAGTTTCCTTGAGGCTATGAGAAGGCCAAAGAGCAATTTCTGCACACCAGAATACCTTGATCTAGCCCCCTGTAGGAGAGATCTAACAAAGTAGACTGGGTGCTGCACCATCTTCTTCTTCTGCACAACTTGTTGATCTGGCTCATTTGCTTGCACAATCTCGGGCTTGTCAGCACCTGACATTGCCGGAGAAGATTCCGGCTTGTCGGCCTGTGGCTCTACGGTTGCTGCCTCTTCTTCATCTGCCTCTCTTTCAGCCACAAGCGCAGCACTAACCACTTGATTCGTTGCCGCTAAGTATAGCAGCAACGGCTCTTGTGGCCTAGGTGCGACTAAGACTGGCGGAGAGGACAGGTATTCCTTCAAATCTTGGAGCGCGGCCTCCGCTTCTGGCACTCTTCCATCCAAAGGGCATGCGTATAAAGCGTACGTGCCACATGGAGTGATGAACGCTATTTTCTCCTCATCTTCCTTGGCCATAAAAATCTGATGATAACTAGAATAGGCGTCAAGAAAAGAGAGTAGTTCGCAGCCGGCAGTGGAGTCCACAATCTGGTCGATGCATGGCAAAGGAAATGGATCTTTTGGACAAGCTTTATTTATATCGGTGAAGTTGATACAAAGCCTCCATTTTCCATTCGCCTTACGCACCACAACTGGATTGGCTAACCACGTGGGGTGTAGCACTCCTTTGACCAGGCCTGCTGCTTCTAGCTTCTTGATTTCTTTGGCAATGAACTCTTGCCGCTCCAAGGCTTGCTTTCTGACCTTCTGCTTGACGGGTCTTGCATGAGGACAGAAGGCAAGGTGCTGCTCAATCACCTCCCTGGGAACGTCAGGGATGTCAGATGCTTGCCAGGCAAACACACCGACATTCACCCACAGGAAGGTAACGAGCACGCTTTCCTATTTGTCACTGAGAGTGGCACTTATGGTGAAAGTGCCACTCGTCCCATCCTCCCTCGCAGAAACTTGCTTGGTCGCCGGTGCAGAGGCCTTGGCTTTCTTGCTCTTGCCGGTAGAGCTCTCTGGTATGTCCTCAATAGGCGTGCCACACTTTGCAGTACGCTTCCCGGAGTCCTTATCAGAGGTCTTACCAGTCTTCTTCTTCCCTCCCCGGGAGCTTTGCCGGCAGGAGCATGTACCTCCTCAGCAGATGCTGCCACTGCCTCCCGGTAGAGCTTGTCAGCACAAACGATTGCGTCTTTCTGGTTGGACTTGATGGTGAGCACACCCATTGGCCCTGGCATCTTGATGACGTTGTAAGCATAGTGTTACACAGCCATGAACTTTGCCAGCGCCGGGCGGCCTAGAATTCCATTATATGGCAGCGGCATCTTGACGACGTCAAAGACAATCTTTTCCGTCCTGTAGTTGAGCTAGCTGCCAAACGCGACCGGCAATGTCACCTGGCCCTTCGGCTTGTTCCTCCCCGGACTGATTCCTTGGAATGTGCGTGTCTCCTCGAGATCCTTGCCGGGGATTTGCAGCCTGTTGATCACACCAGGGGAGATCAAGTTCAAGCCGACCCCACCGTCAACCAGCATCTTTGTCACCTTGAGGTTGCGGACTATTGGTGAAACCAACAACGGCAAGCACCCGACCGTAGTGGTGCGGGCAGGGTGATCCTCGTCGTTAAAGACAATGGGCGCGTGCGACCACTTGAGTGGCTTTTGTGCTTTCATTACCGGCTCCGCTGCATTCACCTCGCGGACCCATTGCTTTAGTTGCCGGTGCGAGGAGTGCAAAGATGCACCTCCATCAACAGGCTGGCCGCGGAGGCTGCCGCGGCAAGGCCAAGGAGCCGAAGGAGAAGCCTGCTAAGATCCAGAAGGGAGAAGATGGTGATGGGGACAAGGAGGAGTCCGACAATGAATTTCAGAATGCGGGAACAACAGCTGCGGGATGAACATCAGGAATGTTGTGGTGCACACGGCTGAACCTTTGTATGTACTTGCAGAGGGGTTCGCCATCTCTCTAGGGTATCACATGCAGATCGCTAGCCTGACCAGGGAGCTTGTGGCCACCCTGGTAAGCACCAATGAAGTGATGGCACAAATCAGACCAAGAAGAAATGGAGCCCTCCGGCAGGTTCATCAACCATGACCTATCATTGGGTTTGAGCGCCAACGGGAAGGAGTTGGCCAGTATCTTGTCGTCCCATCCCCCGGCAGCCTGCACTGCAATGGTGTAGATGCCAAGGAACTCTAACGGACTGAGCTTGCCATCATACTTATCGGGTAGCTCTGGCTTGAAGGTACGGGAGGACGGCCAGCAAACCTGCCGCAGCTCATGAGTGAACGCTGGGCAGCCTACCTCGTAAGGTAAGCACCCAGGGTACCCTGGCGCAGGTGCGTCCAGTACCGGCCTGGCACGGTCGTCTAATAGACGACGTGCTTCCCGGTGCCGCTCGATCATCGTACGGGCGTCCTCAACGCGCCGCTCTTGGAGCATTTGGTGCTGATCTTGGCGACCTCGTGGATCCGATGACGCCATGGACACCATGTCCTGGTCATCTGATCGGCGAGATTGCCGCCACAGTGGTTATTGACACGGAGGTGACTGCACCATTGGCGCAGCGTCTCTGGCACGGCCACTGGTTGGTGCTGCCGGCGCTGTCGATGGTCGCCGTGAAGGCCCTGCCTCCGGTGTTTTGCCGGGATTGGAAAAACTGATGAGACTCTGAATGGTGGCCCTCCATTCGTCCATCTTGTCAGGAGTTGGCGGGAAATTCAACAACATTTGAACCCGTGCCATGGCTTCTACCGCCATGGTTGGCATGGCGGGGAGCATAGAACGGGACGTTGTTCGACTCCTGGCGGCGCCAGTAGAAACTCCGTCGCGTACCTGCTGCCGTGGCACATGCTCACCAACGGGTTGGCGTGGTGGTGGTGGTGCCTGAACATCATGAGGACGATGCTTAGGGTCGGCTTGACGTCGTCCAGGGCCGCCAGCACCGCGAGGGAGCAGGTCGCACCCACCTTGCGATGGTCGTGGTACACGTCCCTTTGCAATGTTGTTGGACGTCGCCGCAGTTGGGTCTTGGCTGGCACCACTCTGGTCCACATTGTTGTGGCAACTACGGTCACCAGAACGTCATGGGAGTTGGCCATCTACGCCATCTCCGGTGTGGTGGCTACGTTCACCAGTGCGGTGAGGAAGCTGACCGCCTCCGCCGCCCGCGCCTCCTGCTCCGCCCGCCCTAGCTGTACCGCCCGTACCGGCCGCGCCGCCTGCGGACGCCTGCGATGGCAGCTTGGAGGTGGAGGGAGCCGTCAAGGCTCCACCCTTCTTCTTGGGCGCCATCGACGAAAGTGATGAAGCTAGTACTCACACTACCAACACTGATTCGTAACACACGACCCCCGTGCCTAGTGTGCCAAAGATGTCGTGGCGTACGACAATCTATGGGATCAAGACGATCCCTTTGCGGTTCGGCTGTGGGAATCGACATGTACAAAGAGCATGATTGGTAGATGCAAGAACACACAATGACTTATCCAGGTTCGGGCCACCTTGAGGTGTAAAACCCTAGTCCTACTTTGGTGGTTCGATTGTGTTTGAGCTCAACGTACAAAGGATCGCAACTTTTCCGGCAAGGTGCGCGGGAAGTGCAGCTGCTATGCGTAATTGAGCTAAGGGTCGACCCCTCTACCAGTAGCCGTGGGCCTCCTTTTATAGGCCAAGGGGTTACCACAGTGGCTAAGATGGTAATTACGGGGTGCGTACAGTGATTCACTACAAAAAAAAAGACACATCCGTAACATTATGGCCCGAACGAAAACTTTTTCTGTCATGGTTGTGACACTTCTATGACAATAATTGTGAAAAAAAAAACGTATCATCATAGATGTGGTGGGCTCCTACTTCTATGACAAAAAATTATGACAGAAAATGGGCTTTTCGTCCTGGACGGGCCTGAGACGCACCCGCATGACATTCTTTGGGCCGTCCATGACGTAAAAAATCATGGTAGAAGTGAGGGCGAGCAAATTTTCGAGGAGTTCTCGGTTACGGTGGGTGGTCAGGGCAGAGCGATGTAGTGTGGTTTGTGCATTCGCACATGTGTGCGAGGCGTTCGCTAACTGAACCCGAGCGAGGCGTTCGCTTACTAAACCCGAGCAATCGCACTAGCTACGTACTGAAGCCGATCGATCCCTTCGCTGCTAACTGAACCCGAGCGATTCCTTCGTTGCTAACTGAACCCGAGCGATTCCTTCACTGCTAACTGAAGCCGGTCGAGCCCCCATACGTGCGAAACATAGCCGGTTGGGTTGTCTCTCGATGAACAGTGCCTGTTGCTGCCGCGCGCGCGATGCGTAGAACGAGTCGAGACGCATCGATCGAGCCCCTTGCGCGAGACGTGGTGAGTTGACCTAGCCGGTTGGTTGGCTATGGATGAACAGTTCCCGTTGCGGCCGCCCGCTCCTACGCCCCACCCCAGCCGGTGGGTTGGCTGTGGATGAACAGTACCATGGCCGTGTGAAGGTGGTTGGCGCTGGATGAACAGGACCCCGAGGAGGCCGCCACACACCAGCCAGTTAGGGGTGGATGAATAGGACCCTGTGGAGGCTGGATGAACAGTAGCGGTGGAGGCTGGAGGAAGTCGACGGTGGATGAACAGTAGCTGGTGGACGCTGGAGGAGGTCGACCGTGGATGAACAGTAGCCCGTGGAGTCCCGTTTTGCGGTACGCCACACCCCTCCCAATGAACAGGACCCCGTTTTGACCGTAGGTAGTTGGGCAGAAGTCCGTTTCCTCCGTTTTGCGATACGCCAGAGCCCTCCCGGTCAATAGGACCCCATTTCGACCGTAGGCGCTCGAAGAGAAGTCCGTTTCCTTCGTTTTGCGGTACGCCAAACCCCCAGCCGATGAACAGGACCCCGTTTCGACCATAGGCAGTCGAACAGAAGGCCGTTTCCTCCGTTTTGCGGTACGCCAGACCCCGAGTCAAAGAACAAGACCCCGTTTTGGCTGTTCCGTCCAAGCCGGTTGGCTCCCGATGAACAGGACGCGTTCTGACCCAGTTGCTTGGCTCCCGATGAACACAATGTTGTTTCCTCCATTCCGACCCAGCCTGTTGGCTGATGATGAATAGGAGGCCATTGCTGCTATCCGTTGCCTCTCTCCATGTACACGGGCCTTGGCCATACGTATGTGTGAGTATGCGTTCGAGACCCCACCCGTATATGTACATACGTGGCCGTATTTTTTGTGATGTGGCTTTACGTACGTACGTGCACACAATTTAGACGGGGCTACCTAAACTGCTACGTCGTGGGCTCTACTACGACACGTGCCACTCCTTATATGCCCATGGTTCATCGTCGCAGAGAGACCGATCGACTAGTATGTACGTACACGTTCGCGACCAGACAAACAACGCTACGTACGCTTCCTTGCGTGCGAAGAGCGGGTGGGTCCCAGCTGTCAGGGAGGATAAGGAGGCACTTCCTTGCGTGCGAAGAGCTGGTGGGTCCCAGCTGTCAGGGGGAGGAATCATTTTTTGGCGCGTAATAAGGAGGCACTTCCTTGCGTGCGAAGATGTAGCTGGTGGGTCCCAGCTATCAGGGGGACGAAACATTTTTTCCGTGTAATAAGGAGGCACTTCCTTGCATGCGAGCATCGACCTCGTGGGTCCCAGCTATCAGCCTCTCCACGTACAGTCCTCTTCCGATGGCTGTCGCTCGTTAACCGCGTTGATGACGCCGTACTGAGTGTAGCAAGGCGGTGGACAACATCGAGGCCTAGGAAGGGAACGACCCAGTGCAGGGGAAGAGAAGGCAGTGGTTGCGCACACGGAGGGAAGTACGACGGTTTACTGGTTCGGCTGTGGTGTGAGGCTATCATCGCCGGAGAATAATAGGGGATGTGGGTGAGTAGAGGGAAGGCCTGGCTAGCGGTGGGAGTAGGGTGGGGCGGTGAGGCCTGCGCGGCAGCACAGCCGGCCACGGGAGGCAGGAGCAGGCAGTCCCACTAGAGCTGGTTTGGGCGGCTGGAGCAAGAAGATCAGAGATTGAAGAAGCAGCACGGCCATTGGATTAACATCCAACGGTCACTACTTCTAGAATCGTTTGTTGACTAAGTTGACAAAGCCCTGCGTACGCGTCAACTTAGTAGGCCCACAAGTCAGCCTCCAAATCTGGGGGTCCCAGTTGTCATGGGGAGGAATCATTTTTTTGCGTAATAAGGAGGCACTTCCTTCCGTGCGAAGATATAGCTGGTGGGTCCCAGCTGTCAGGGGGAGGAATCATTTTTTCGCGTAACAACGAGGCACTTGCTTGCGTGCGGCCATGGACCATGTGGGTCCCTACTGTCAGCCTCTCCACGTACATCCCTCTTCGGATGGTTGTTGTTTGTTGACCATGTTGACCACGCCACACCGTTAGCACCAACGCGGTGGACGACGGCGAGGCCCAGGAAGGGAACGACCCGGAGCCGGCGAAGCCACAGCAGTGGATGCCCACACTGAGGGGAGTACGAGGGTTGACTGGTTCGGCTGCGATGTGAGGCCTGTGTTGCTGGAGAATAACAGGAGGTGTGGGTGAGTAGAAGGATGGCCTGGCCAGCGGTGCGCTAGTAGGAGGGGGCGATCAGGGCTGCGCGGCAGCACAGCCGGCCATGGGAGGCGGCAGCAGGCGGTCCCGCGAGCGCTGGTTTGGGCGGCTAGAGCAAGAAGATCATAGATTGAAGAAGCAGCACAGCTGTTGGATGTTATCCAATGGTTACTGCCGCTAGAATCGTTTGTTGACTTTTTTTTGAGAACTAATCGTTTGTTGACTAAGTTCACATAGCCCTGCGTACGTGTCAACATAGTAGGCCCACAAGTCAGCCTCCAAATCTATGGCAAACAACATACATCCCATTTGCCATTATTTTTAATAATGTACAGCCCATTTGCTATTTCTTAAGGATTTTTTTAAGCCCATATTCTTTTTGTTAGCATTACAGCCCATATTCTGGCCACAGTTAAAAAATTCAACAAAATTTACGGTCGGGTCCGAACTGTTTTTAATCCCAAAATTTGGAGTCAGATTTAAACTAATTCGAAAACATAATTTATATTAATTTAAAATCCAGTGAAATTTTCCCCGTAGAAAAATCAATGAAATTTAAAATCTCGAAATCCCAGAAAAAACCGTAATTTGAAACTAATTGCCGGTTTGCTTTTTTTTGAGTGGCTATTGCCGGTTTGCTGTGTTGTTCTTAAAATTTACATCCCATTTCTTACTACTTATAGCCCATTTTTTGGGCAAACCCCGAATACATCCCTCCTCGTCTTGAAAGATTTGCAACCCAGCAGTGCTGAGAAAAGCAAGTAGGCCTCGGTTGGGTATTCTGCAAAAAAATAGAACTGGGCTAACCATTTTCAGAAAGAAAAAAAACTGGGCTGGTCATGTTTTTTATGAGGGGATCTAGGCTGGTCATGTGGTAAACAGAAAATAAAAGCCTGGGCTAGAGGGATACAGCCCCCTCATGGCCCAGTTGTTACCTTGCTCCGTCTCAAAAACAAAAAAACAACTGCGTGAGCTGCTGGGTCCCTGGTGTCAGCCACTCATTGGGCAATTCTCTCGTTTATTGACTATGCTGAGGGGAGTACAAGCGTTTACTGGTTCGGCTACGGTGTGAGGCTGCTGTCGCCGGAGAATAACATGAGGTGTGTGTGAGTAGAGGGATGGCCTGGCCAGCGGTGGGAGTAGGGTGGGCGGTGAGGCCTGTGCGGCAGCACAGCCGGCCACAGGAGGCAGGAGCAGGCGGTCCCGCCGGCGCTAGTTTGGGTGGCTGGAGCAAGAAGATCAGAGATTGAAGAAGCAGCATGGCCGTTGGATTAACATCCAACAGTCACTACTGCTAGAATCGTTTATTGACTAAGTTGACAAAGCCCTGCGTACGCGTCAACTTGGTAGGCCCACAAGTCAGCCTCCATATTTAGGTGGGTCCCAGCTAGCAGGGGAGGAATCATTTTTCTTGCGCATAATAAGGAGGCACTTCCTTGCGTGTGACCATGGACCTCGTGGGTCCTAGCTGTCAGCCTCTCCACATACAGTCCTCTTCCGATGGTTGTCGTTCGTTGACTGCATTGACGACGCTGTGCCGAGACCACCAAGGTGGTGGACAACGGCGAGGCCTAGTAAGGAAATGACCCGGAGACAAGGAAGACTTGGCAGTGGTTGCCCACACGGAGGAGAGTACGAGGGTTTACTGGTTCGGCTGCGGTGTGTGGCTGCCGTCGCCAAAGAATAACAGGAGGTGTGGGTGAGTAGAGGGATGGCCTGGCCAGCGATGGGAGTAGGGTGGGGCAGTGAGGCCTGCGCGGCAGCACAGCCGGCCATGGGAGGCGGGAGCAGGCGGTCCCGCCGGCGCTGGTTTGGGCGGCTGGAGCAAGAAGATCAGAGATTGAAGAAGTAGTACGGTCGTTAGATTAACATCCAACGGTCACTGCTGCTAGAATCGTTTGTTGACTAAGTTGACAAAGCCCTGCGTACGCGTCAACTTAGTAGGCCCAAGTCAGCCTCCAAATCTGTGGCAAACATCATACAACATATTTCCAATTATTTTTAATTAATTATATCCCATTTGCTCATTCTTAATAAAATTTTTGCAGCACATATTCTTTTTGTTAGCATTAGAGCCAATATTTTGGCCACGGTTAAAAATTTCAATGAAATTTCATATTTTGCTGGGCTCCAAACTGTTTTTAATCCCTATGTTTCGAGTCTGATTCAGACTAATTTGAAAAATAGAATTATATTAATTTATAATCCAATGATATCTTCACTGTGGAAAAATCCGATGAAATTTAAAATTTCAAAATCCGGATGAAACGAAATTGTAAACTAATTACCGGATTGCTGTGTTTTTTGAAATTTACAACCCATTTCTTATTGCTTGTAGGCCATTTTCTTTTTTAGGGAAATAGGCCATTTTGTGGGCAAGCCGAATGCATCCCTCCTCATCTTGAAAGATTTGAAGCCCAGCAGGGCTGAGAAAAGCAAGTAGGCCCCGGTTGGGTAATGTGCAAAAAAAAAAGAACTGGGCCAGCCATTTCAAGAAAGAAAAAAAACTAGGCTGGTCATGTGGCAAACAAAAAATAAAAGACTGGTCATTGAAATTTTCAAACTATTGTTAATCCCAAAATTTCGAGCCTGAAAAAAACAAATTTTAAAATATATTTAAATTATGTTAAAATCCAATGAAATAGGAAATATCAAAAAATAAAATCAAATTCTCAATTTGAAACTATTTTCCCATTTGATGTGTTTTTTATATATTTACACCCCATTTCATATTACTCATTAAATTTACAGCCTTTTTTATGGCCAGGCCGAATGTATCCCTCGTCGTCTTGAAAGATTTGCGGCCCAGCAGGGCAGGGAAAAGGAAATCGGCCGGTGTAGGGTATTGTACGAAAAAAAGGTGCGCTAGTCATTTTCACGGACAAAAAAATAGTTGGGCTCGTCATGTTGTAAATAAAGCCTGGGCTAGATGGGCCACAGACACCGCATAGCCAGTTGATACCCTGCTCCGTCTCAATAACAACAACAAAAAACTGCTCGAGCTACTGGGTCCCAGGTGTCAGCCGCTCCTTGTGCAATTCTTTCGTTTATTGACTACATTGACAATGTCGTAGGTCCCAGATGTCAGCTAACCATTAGGAGGAAGCATTTTTCTCATGTAAGAAGGAGGAACTTGCTTGCGTACGGCTATGGACCGGGGGGTCCCTACTGTCATCCTCTCCACGTACAATCTTCACCGATTCCAGTCGTTCGTTGACAGTCGCTCGTTATGCAGTTCTCTCATTTATTCACTACATTGACAATGGAGTGGGACCAATATGTCAGGAAACCATTAGGAGGAAGCATTCTTTTTGGCTTGTAATAAGGAGGCACTTGCTTTCGTACTGCCCAGACCCTGGTGGGTCCCTACTGTCATCCTCTCCACATACAATCATCTCCTGATTCCTCTCGGTTGTTGACCATGTTGACAACGCCAGAAGGCAGTGCTGCGGCGAGGGAACCAAAGCGGAGAACGATGGCGAGGCCTCAGACGGGAATAAAAAGGAGCCATGGAAGATGCGGCAGTGTGGTCGAAAGCAGAGGGGAGTACGAGGGTTGGTGCAGTGTGGGGATGCCGTCGCTGGAGAATAACAGGAGGTGGGGGTGGGTGGGTGGGGGGTCTAGAGGGATGGCCTAGCACCGGTTAGGTACGATGGGACTGCGATGCATGCGCAGCTGCACAGCAAGCCGCGGAAGGCGGGAGCAGGCAATCCCGCCGGCGTTGGTTTGGTTTGGGCGGCTGGAACCTGGATGAAGAAGACAAGAGATTGAAAAAGCTCTACAGGCGCCACAATCGTTTGTTGACTAAGTTGACAAAGCCTTGTGTACGCGTCAACCTAGTAGGCCCACAAGCCAGCCTCTGAATCCGTGGCGAACAAATACAGCCCATTTAAAAAAATAACAGCCCATTCCAAACGTTCAATCGAAAAGTTCAACATTCAGAGCAAAGTAACAGGTCTGATTCAGAGATACAGTACTGAACTTCCACGTTGACAACCATCATACCCAACTTAAATATCTACTCCCACTAATACTCGAGTTTAGAACAACTAACTTACTCCTAGCTAACTAGACGATGCCGGACGCCATTTGCAGCACACGATAAATGCCGGCACCGAGGTCCTCCTCCTCGCCTCGGACTTGGCAGAGGTGCGATAGGGCACGTTGCTCGCGCCCGTCGGCCCTTTCCATGCCGGTGTGATCCACCGAAGCTTTGGCTTCTAAGCAGGAAACCCACTTGAGGAGCTGGTAGTAAAATTCAGCGTCGCGCACGTGTGCGTGCCCGATAGCCTCTAGGGCTATTCGCCGGGCGCCGGCCTCCACGTAGTCGGCCCAGTTGCGGGCGCTCTACTCGCGACGCAGAGCGGCGGTGCGCTGCTCCTCTATGCTCTGCCGGCGGCACAAATCGGCGGTACGCTCCTCCTCATCCATGCTCTGCTGGCGGTGCAAATCGGCGGTACGCTGCTCCTCCGCCATGCGGTCACGCTCCAAGGCATCCTCATAGTCCGCATTGCCATCTAAAGACAGCCAGAATGCCTCCTCCCTCCGTCTGCCTTCCCTAAAAAACCGAACACTAACTCCGGCGGTGAGCACCTCTGGCGTCGCCTATTGCTGCCGCGCGGGGATATGACGGACGTGGCGAGAGTGAGGGCAAGTGGCGAGCGGCGTCGGGCTGGTGGGGTCTTGTGAGGATAGGCTGCGTTGGGTGAAAGTGCCACCGGAGCACGCCAGGAACCAGTAATTATAGGCGGAAGGTAGGTAAACCAGCGTGTCGCGGGAAATGCAACGGTCATCGGAATTCAATGCACAACCAGGCATGGCTTTTAGCGCGCCAGCTTGCCATGGAAAACTGGAAAAACTAAAATTATGACTATCCCGTACTCCCGTCCCATCCCGTCAATGCTGGGTCGCACATCGGACGACGATCAAACGAGTGCACTCAATTCATCCAGATGAGGTACGTGCGTGATCCGCTGGTTATTCGTGTAGGATCGAGTCGGTTGGATAGTGTACGTGTAGGATCGCAATAGCTGATGAACGTTCGCTGGGAGAGAAGGCATTTGTGAACGTTTTTTCTGGCAGTTTGTTTAGATTCGCATGGCATTTTCTTCAGAATAGTATGTCAGTTTCTTTAGAGGAAGGCATTTTTATTCTAAAAACTGCCACCCTTGGATCTTGAGTCACAACTAAAACTACCAGGAGTGTATTAGTAGGCTAGCTAGTGATCGATCAGTAACTTGTAAACACTGAGCGAAGAGAAATAAGGAACATGTTGGACCATTTGGTGCGAGAGGAATGCTAGGGTGTTCTGGCACAAGTCTACTCTTCCGTCCATCCTGTTGTTAAACATCGAGTCTGAGGCAAAACTTTGGGTCACCGCGGGCGCAAAACATTTGGGTCACATCAAGCCGGGAGAGTAGTGTCTTTGTAATTTCTGTCTCGCTTTTGTTTGTAAAAGCAACTGTGAACTCCTTCTTAATTAACGCATGGGGCTAATATTTTGCCTCTGTTTCAAAAAAAAGGAAACACTGAGTGAAGAGAAAAAAGGAACTGTTGTGCACAGTAGTAAGAGCCGATCCGTTCTAAATGTTCACACCAGACTCACACGCCTGGCTTAGTAATATGTTCACATTAATAGCCCAAATTCACAACCAACTAGTACGATTCCCATACATAAGATCAACATGTTTATGCATCTCAATGATTCACAGATCATACACAATACATCTGTTCTTGCTATTAACATGGATGCTTCTCTGGGCCAACATTCAATATAGAGTGAAAGAAAATTTTGTTTGTAAAGTCTACATTTCCTCTTGCAAACGTAAGTGGTTTCACCAATAGATGGAACCATGAGAATCAACCACACATGATGGAGGAACATCCACTGAAATATGTTATGGTCATCTGTCGATCACACGGCGAGACTATTTTTGGAATTCAACTTTAAGTTTGGAAAGATGATGCCCATTGGATAATCAGACCAGAGCAATGAAGCACCTAGTGTTGGCCAATAAATAGTACAGTACTACTTTTGTCCAGTCCATGCAGTGACTATCCAATCCTTCTGTGTCTATTTTCAAATGGCACTGCATGCAGTGACTATCCTATTCTTTTGTGCAGTTCCACAAAAATTGAGGTCCCTGTGTTTATTTGCCAAATAGCAACGAGTAGACATCTGTTTGCACAAATATCAAGCATCTAGTTAAGATATACTCCACCTTGTATTGTTGGTTTAACCACGTCTCTGCTAGTCGTTTCCGCCTAGCATCTGTCATGTTTTGCACAGGACAATTAGATACTGAATTGATTTGCTGGTACAGAGCAGAAATATAGTGCCTATTCTTCATCAGACCAAGGATATCCATGTTTGCAGGGATTGAAGAGGTGAAATCGATAAAACCGAAAGTGAGCATCCAATCATTGATTCATGTCCTACACCACCAATGAAGGTCCACCCTGGCAATAAATTTACATGCAAACCACTAATATTACTATCTAATGACAGTACAAAAACAGAAGCAAGATAGTAGCAAACCATGTACCTTGGTAATGAACAGCTCATAGTGCCACTGATTGGATATAACTGTTTGCAGAAAATAATGGTCATAATGTTGAACCATCCAGACTTTTTGTGCAGTTCCACTAAAATTGAGCATCCCTGTTTGCATAGATATTGAAAGTGTGATTAAAAGTGGCACGAGTTGAAGCATAGACTCACAAATTTAAGCATTCCAAATTTCTTAATGGGAAAAGGTAGCTAGACAGTTTCTAACCACCTGTTCAAAGGAATAAAGAAGGCAACAGCGACGAATGTCATGAAGGCATACATAGCATTTTGTGAAAGATTGAACCATTGCTGACCATTCCTCTTCTTTTAAGAATTTTTCGTGTAGTTCAACTAAAATAAAATGCCATCACCACCTTGACATTTCGGTGAAATTGTACAAAAAAATGACTTACCATTACATCATGATGTTAGATATGTAATCAACAGGCAATAGAGACAAAAATGCAGACCTCCTCCGTTAACATGATGAACATTAATTTTAACAAAGGTGTGACTAGCTTTGCCGGCATAATTTGAAGAATTCTACACCCTCTGTTCCTTAATATAAGACATTTTCACAGTTCAATTTAATGTACCAAAACGTCTTGTATTTTGAAAGGGAGGTAGTAGTTTTCCTCCCTTTCTTTCCTTTTTCAATTTATCGGTGGCATTAGACTGACTGCGGCATTACTTAAAAGTGGCATCACTTTAGCAGTAGCATAATTTTACCGGTGGCGTTATACTAACAAAAAAAAGTGGCAATAATAGCATGGTGTTGGTTGTGTGCATCCTAGATGTGTAGAGGCCGGGTGTGTGCTCACTGTGTTATGTATCTTCTTGATGCTCCGTTTTGAGCCAATAAAATCCACCCTTTGTCAAAAAAGTACAATGTACCTCCACGGACGCATAGAGTGGTGAAGCAGGGATGGTTGCCCAGAGCAACAAATATCCAAGAAACATATCTGGATTACGTCCCTTTTTTGTTCTCTTTAGCCACCTTTTTCCTATGTGAGGACAACAAACCTATCGACGTGGTCATTCTCTATTGCGTTGTCCTGCCTTTCTTTCCTTTTTCAACCAACAGACAAGAGACTCGTTCCTCAGCTACTACTGATTTTCCCCTTTTCAACCAAGATGCAGGTTCGATACCAAGTCTCTTCTACAGTACTACTTTCCCCCCTTTCTTTCCTTATTCAAATCAGACATGGATTAGTCTGCATGAAGTAGGGTTTCCTTTAATAGTGCAAATTAAGGTTTTCGTCTGCATGACCAGCAGAGGCTAGTAACTTGGGGAGATGGGGCAGTGGAAAAACAACCACATGCAGTGACGTGGGCAGATGGGGCAATAGCACAAGAGCATGGTTCGAACAAAGGTAGCATACCAGAGGGTCGGCGGGAAGCGGCTTCTCTCGTCGTCGTCGTCCTCCGCCGACACTACGACAGCGAGCTTGGGGACGAAGGCTATCCCGCGCCGGTGCTAGGTCTGAGAAGATGGCCTTGTCATCAGTGCACGTCCTCCTCTTCCCCGGCGGACGGGATCAGGCCGGATCTGTGGCCACCGGTGAGGAAGGAGAGAGAGTGGCCACCGCCGTCTTTTTTAGATCTAGAGAGGGTGATAGTGTGAGAAGCAAGTGGGCAGCCCTAGCAAGCAAGCGCTGAAGCTCCAGACTATATACTACTATATTCCTTGGTAGAGTACCTTCGTCAAGGTTTTCTAATTCCTGTGAGCCGGAGCAACAGGACCAATAAGTGGGGCAAATTAAGCTCTTCGATCTCTCTCCCATGGATGCACTTTTTCTCTCTCCTGCGTGCATGTACCCAATGGATAGCGTGCATGTAACGTCCGGCCTAATAAATCGTGACAACGTGTAGTAATGCTTAAAAATTGAACGGCAGACCATTAAAAAAAATAAAGTCGAGAAATAATGCGGCCCGATCGCATTTTGCACGAGAAATGACAAACCATGTTTCGTTGACGTATTGTCCTGTTCCAACGTGTCAGTGAGAAGATGGCGAGTCCTTTTGTATAATTTCCGAACGGACGTCTATGTAGGTCGGGTCACCTCTTCCTATACCATGGCAACCGTCCGCTCCCCACTCGCCTCTTCCTGTACCGTGGCGACCGTCCACCGTCTCTTCCCCCTTCCCGCTGGATTTGGGAGTTGGAACTACTGTCGCACGCTCTTCCTCCCTCCATTTTCCTTGACTCTTCCTTCTGCCATTGTTCGTCTTCTCGATGGAGGGAAGATGCAGGACCCGACCACATTATTCTTGCCCCAGTCTGACAGATGACGCGGTGGAGGAAATCATTAATCGGTGCAACGTCATCATCGCGGCTAGCAGGGCAGGTTCGTTCAAGAACATTCTCGACTCAACAAATAAGATCATTACAAACAACCCAAGGGTTCAACAGCTGTTTGATCTCCCCTATCTTCTTCGCTATGACCCTGCTCTCTGGTCCGGGGACGACGGAAGGCTCACCTTGTGCAAGTTGATGCCACTTGACAATAATGATCCGTGTGATGTTAAGATGCCATCGCTTCAGCATAAGGCCTGGGCAGGTGCAAATGAAGTTTGGGTTGTTTATATTGGGGACAACTGCAAGTGGGAGGTTGTGAATGTGTACACTCGTCACCGGATTCCAATTCCAAAAATCTCAGACTGCCCTGAGGTTGAGCACACCAATACTCTACGTACGTTCAAATATGATCATGGTGACTGTCATCTATAGAAGATAGCAATTTGTCGAGTTCCCACACGCTCTTGGAGTTATAGGAACTATTGTGTTGTCGTTGTCTTCGACAAGCTTGTTGTCGTCTTTACTCCTGGAGGGATTGGATGGACATTGCTTAAAAACTAGTTTCTATACACGTCTGAGTACTGTAATGCAATTCAATACGAGCGTCTTGTGTTTGCTGTCACCACTTGTGGCACTGTTTTTGCATGGGATCCTTTTTGCTTCGGTACATTTGTCTTCCACCTTAATTAGAATTATTTCATTCACCATGCATGCGAGTTATCCCTTTACTAATTAACCTTCAAATTTTTCAAGGTCCTGTCAACATTCCGCCACCGATACTTGGAAACTTTAATAACCAAGGGGGAGATGACGATGGTGATGATGATGATGACGATGGTGATGATCGCGAGCATGAAGACAAGCAATACCTACCTACTAGATGGTGCCTAGCTACTTATTTTGATGGATCACCTCTTCTTGTCTGTATATAGGGCATTGCTAATGTTACAGAGGAAACAGGTAGTAGTATTGTCTCTTATGGTCGTACTCTACGGACCTATGCCAACTTTCGTTGTAGGCTATTCGAGTTGGATACTAGTGTGCTAGAGCCACGAGCTTCTCCCTTGTTCAATATTGATAGTCTTGGAGAACACTCGCTTTTCCTTGGACTAAACTATCGAATGATGGTGAAAGGCGATCCAGCGCCTGTTGGCACAACCTTGCCATTTATGAGAAGCAACTCTATCTATACCACCGACATTGCTGTTGCTCCCTACTCCAATGCAAGTATTGCTCCTGATATTGGCCGCTTTAGCCCAGATGGTGAGTCTTGCATTGGTCACAAGATTAACAATACCACCAGGCCCTGGTCAGAGACTCGCTTCTGGTTCAAAGCAAGCGTTTCCAACGCCGATGATTGGATGACGTGAAGGTCGTTTTCATTTCTTGTACGTGTTGTGTGAGAAAAACTTGAGTATTTACAATGTATCCTCGTTGTCGTTGTGCGTTGTAGACTTGTTGTATGTAGTGTGAATGGTATATTTGCATATGCATGTGATAAACTTAGTTAATTTATGAATGGATTTCGAGTCACTTCTCAGAGTGTGTGTTGCGACACGGCAAAATACTTTTCACTGATAGTATGTGGGACCGAATGTGAGCAAATCAACAATGGGCACACTCCGTGCGTCTGCTGGCTGGCTGACAAGAGAGGGAGAGGAGGGCCAAGCACGGACTCCAGGAAATTTGTCGACAGTGTGAGGTGGGCCATATGTTAATAAAGTACTAGTACTAGTGGTACCGAACTCCTGGAGAAATAATGTGTTTTTCTTTGTGTAAGTTGGAGAGATAATGTGTTCGCTCTACGTAACTAGCACCTCGATATAGTGGGGTGGCATGGGCCAAAACAAGCATTAACGTCTAGGAGTACGGCACACGCCACCACTAAGAGTCCCATGTGACACCAAATTTCTTGGATTTCGTGCTACACCTAGCTCTTCTCTCTCCTCGTTTCTCTAACTCAACCATCACATGGTAGCTAAGGGAGTTTCAGGTGATACGAAGCTGCCCATGCTCCCATGATACGGGCTTTTGAAAGGCCTTGGATTTGAGATTGAACGGTTGCATGCTGAGCTCCTGCAAGTTTGCAAAAAAGCCCTCTAGGATCTGCTATTTATGAACAGGTCTAGAATCTCGGCATGCGACCATTTGATCTCATATCCAAGGGCTCTTAGAAGCTGGTATCATGGGAGCATGGACAAGTTGGTTTGCCGATTGTCGGTTTGCTGAACTGCGGTCCCACTTGTTACTGAAAATGCAAGACATCACGTGTCCCCCCTTGAACGGCGTGCCAAACCAACCGTGAGGGGGTACGACACGAACCGTGTGGGGGTCCTTTTGAACTTGTAAGTTGTAACATCTGGTTCTGGTCCTTGGTGCGACCGATAGATAGAAATAATGATTTTCCCTCAAAAATTAGAAATAACAATTAAGAATGCTAGCGCTGGGCAACCTCCGTCTTTTTTAGATCTGGAGAGGGTCCTGTTCCAACATGTCAGTGAGAAGACGACGAGTCCTTTTTTATAATTTCCGAACGGACGTGTATGTAGGCCGGGTCGCCTCTTCCTATATCGTGGCAACCGTCCGCTCCCCACTCACCTCTTTCTGTATCGTGGCAACCGTCCACCACCTCTTCCCCTTTCCCTCTCGATTTGGGAGTTGGAACTGCTGTCGCACGCTCTTCCTCCCTCCATTTGCCTTGACTCTTCCTTCTGCCATTGTTTGTCTTCTTGATGGAGGGAAGACATAGGACCCGACCCCGTTATTCTTGCCCCAATCTGACAGATGACGCGGTGGAGGAAATCATTGATCGGTGCGATGTCATCACCGTGGCTAGCATGGCAGGTTCGTTCAAGAACATTCTTGACTCAACAAATAAGATCATTACAAAGAACCCAAGGGTTGAACAGCGGTTTGATCTCCCCTATCTTCTTCGCTATGACCCTGCTTGCTGGCACAGGGACGACGGAAGGCTCGCCTTGTGCAAGTTGATGCCACCTGACAATAATGATCTGTGTGATGTTAAGATGCCATCGCTTCAGCATAAGGCCTGGGCAGGCGCAAATGGAGATTGGGTTGTTTATATTGGGTACAACTGCGAGTGGGAGCTTGTGAATGTGTACACTCATCACCGGATTCCACTTCCAAAAATCTCAGACTGCCCTAAGGTTGAGCACACCGATACTCTACATACGTTCAAATACGATCATGCTCACTGTCGTCTACAGAAGATAGCAATTTGTCGAGTTCCCAATCGCTCTTGGAGTTATGCGAACTATTATGTTGTCGCAATCTTCGACAAGCTTGTTGCC
Organism: Elymus sibiricus; assembly: GCA_039707655.1. NCBI lineage: Eukaryota > Viridiplantae > Streptophyta > Magnoliopsida > Poales > Poaceae > Elymus > Elymus sibiricus. Next base: position 165,947,045 of record CM077664.1, read on the forward strand.
ATCCTTACTTCTGTGCCTGGATGGATATTGCTTGAAAACCAGTTTCTGGGCACGCATGTGTACCGTGATGCAATTCAATACGATCGTCTTGTGTTTGCTGCCACCACTTCTGGCACTGTTTTTTCATGGGATCCTGGTTGTTTCGGTACGTTGTTTATCTTCCACCATAATTATAATTGTTTCATTCAGCATGCATGCCAGTTATCCCCGTACTAATTAACCTTCTTGTGTTTCCAAGGTCCTGTCAACATCCCCCCACCGATACTTGGAAACTTTTATAACCAATGGGGAGATGACGACGGTGATGATCATGAGCATGAAGACGAGCACTACCTACCTACTCAGTGGCGCCTAGCTACTTATTCCGATGGATCACCTCTTCTTGTTTGTATACAGGGCACTACTGATGTTACAGAGGAAGCATGTGTTGTCTCACATGGTCGCAGTCGTCTCCGGACCTATTCCAACATCCGTTGCAGGGTATTCGGAATGGATACTAGTGTGCTAGCGCCAAAACCTTCTCCCTGGTTCAATATTGATAGTCTTGAAGAATACTCACTTTTCCTTGGACTAAACTATCCAATTATGGTGAAAGGCGATCCGGCTGCTATTGGCACAACGTTACCATTTATGAGAAGCAACTGTATCTATACCTCGCACATTGGTATAGTTCCCTACACTGGCTATCACAATTTCCATACTCCTGATATAGGCCGCTTCAGCCTGGATGGTGTGTCTTGCGTTGGTCTCGATGTTGACAATAGCTGGTCCTACCCAGAGGCTCACTTCTAGTTCAAAGCAAGCATTTCCAACGCCGAGGATTGGTTGAACTGATGTTCATTTCATTGCTTGTTATTTGTAGTGTGATAAAAAACTTTAGTATTTAGAATGTATCCTCGTTGTGGTTGTGCGTTGCTGACTTATTGTATGTAATAAATGGCATATTTGCATATGCATGTTATAAACTTACTTAATTTATGAATGGTTTTCGAGTCACTTCTCACAGTGGGTGCTGCGACGCGGCAAAATATTTTTTACCACCATATATAATTGTCAGTGCATTGCAACAGGTTATATATAGATTCTAGTATACCCGCCAAAAAAATGGAGTGCATGGATATTTTCCTTTGGAAACAAGGGGCATGGCTAGATGACAGTCGCCTGAATCTTTTTTTGTGGCCAGTCAATTTGGCTTGGGCCATTGGATGAAAAATGGACGGCGGGATCATCTTCCTGAACCTCCAGCCTATCGCGTACGCGTCACACCACACACGGTCGGTTAGGCATGCCGCTCACCCAGCGAATGTGCGTCGTCTTGCGTTTTCACTGACATGTGGGACCAAATGTGAGCAAACCAACGATGGGCACACTCCGCACGTCTGCTGGCTGGCTGAGGAGAGAGAGGAGGGCCGAGCACGGACTCCAAGAAATTTGGCGACAGTGTGAGGTGGACCATATGTTAATAAAACTAGTACTACTACTAGCGGTACCGTACTCCTGGAGAGATACTAATGTGCACCTCAATATAGTGGGGTGGCATGGGCCAGAACAAGCATTCGCGTCCAGGAGTATGGCACACGCCACCACCACGAGTCCCATCTTACACTATATTTCTTGGAGTCCATGCTACAGTTATCTCTTCAACCTCCTCGTTTCTCTATCCATTGCGCGGCGGGCGGGGTGGGGGTTTGCCGATAGTCGGTTTGCTCAACTACAATCCCACTTGTAAGTGAAAAATGCAAGACATCACGCGCTCCCCCTTGAGCGGCGTGCCGGACCAAGCGTGTGGGGGTGCGACGCGAACACGGTAGGATTTTCCTTTTGAACTTGTAAGTTGTAACATTTGGTTCTGCTCCTTGGCGCGACCGATAGATAGAAATAACGATTTTCCCTCAAAAAATAGAAATAACGATTAAAAATGCTAGCGCTGGGCTTTTCCCACGCGATAAGCGGGGGAGTTTTGCCAATTTCGGCCATCATCGCTTTGCTTGCATGCGGTCCCACATGTAAGACTGTCCATAGTGGGAGTAACTTCAGCAGTAACATCGAGTCCAGCTCAGAAAATTTCCAACTCAGCAAATTTGTCTATGTGGCAATGAGTTAATGAGGAGACAGGTAGTTTGAGTAACTTAGCTAGTTACCGTAACATCACATATCCCGATACAAGATGAGTCTATAACCTAATGAATGAAGCTTTGCATGACACCACACTTATGTTACTACCCACTATGAAGGTAGTAACATAGTCTAGAGATATGTGTATGTTACTAGTGTATGTTACTCTCCACTATGGCTACTCTAAGTGATATGTCTAGGCACTGTGCGTTGAGCAGCGGGCCGGAATGACCATCTAGGGTGCGACGCGAATGGTACTGTACGTGTTCTAGTTTCTCGTTTTGAAGTTGTGAAGTGTAATACTTATTATAAGCCATCATGCAAAAGGTGAGCAAGGGATCACACACATCTTTATCAGCTGGAGTGAGAATGCGATACAGTAAGAATCAAGGCCACGACGACGCGATGCAGTGGTGGTTACAGGAGGCCAATTGAAACTTGCGAGCGACCCAACCAAACACACCCATGGTATTGGGTTGCTGGCTACATGCCACTTCTCCCATTTAGTAGTACTACTTCCCTCAGCATGCGAATTGAAGGAGGATAAACATTAATGGCCGCTCATCGGGAACCGCTACCCTCTAGTACTTTATTTGCATTCAAGCTGTATCAGGAACCATACTCGTTTACTAGTCCCCCTAGTATTTTGTGTCATATTTTGGCCCTTAATTTAACTACTAAAATTGTGTGACCAATATAATGTCATTGGAAAACATATTCAAATATGAATCCAACAAAAAAATGTGTGACATGCTACTCAAATACTCCTACTACGTAATGTCATTGGAGTAGTAGTATGCTTGTCCATCGTTGACCCAAAATAAGATGAGACTAATAATCGAGACAGTGGTAGTAGTACTGGGGAAAATCTTGCAAAGTTTGGAGGCTTCTATAGGGCAGGGGTGATCCTCCTTCACTAAAAAAAATAAGTACTACTCCTATAATCTAACCATCTGCCCTTCTCCATTTTCTTGCATGTGCACAAGTAGGACATTTGATTTGTTTATTGGGCGATAAGACATTAGATTGGAGGTAGCCTCCGTCCCCTAGGACAAGGATTTATTGCACGTAGAGCCAGGCTTTTGCACGTACTACTTGTGGAACGCAAGACCAATGAATCCTCCCTCCCTCCTGAGTTGGTTATCAGAGTGGGTGGTGCCACGCGGCAAAATATTTTCTAGCGCAATAGATAATTGCCCGGCCAAATATATATATTCTCTAGTACGTATGTCAGCCCATAATTTACACGTCAATATTAATACACATACGGATCCATAAACGACATCCTCTTGCCCCAGTGCACCGGGCCACCAACCGACGGGTGAGGAGCAGCGGCGTTGGCGGCGAGGTCAATGTGAACAATGCCATCCAAGGTTGCTCTGCGGTCCAAGAAGGCCACCGTCCTATCGTCCTCCTCTGACACATAGTGGTCCTTGTGGACGATTTCCTCGTAGACATGGGTGATTATGTCGATGGTGTCTTGCTGGGCGAGGCACTGCGCGGCGAGCACGACTTCGAGGTGGACATTCTCCGGCATGACGGCGGGCAGTCCCAGGGCCACCAGTGCATCGAGGAGGTTGTCACCATAGAGGCCGGTGAGGGTGGCGGCCATCGCAGAGCCTGGGCGCGTGGGCTGGAGGCGTACGTCAAGGTCATCCGCGAGCTTCTTGACGACGGTGAACTTGTCGAGGAAGCCGACGAGGGCCTCGTCGAACAAGGGGATGAAGATGTCGTCCAAGAGGCCTCTTGCCCTGGCGGCCTCAAGCATGACCTGGAGACGTTCCTTGGTGCCGGGCCGCAGGCCAGCATCGTGGACCATCTGGCACAGCTGTCTCATGCTCGCGCTCATCGCCTCCATGGCTCTAGGTTCTGGTCAATTGATCTTGCAATTGGAGTGATCACTCTTGCCCTTGGTTAGGGTGCGTAGGATTTCGTAGATGGATTGGACTATTGGGAGCCTTTATATGAGAAGTGCAGACTGCATTTGCATTCATGTGTGTGTTGGCTTTCAACTCCTCGGTCCTTACTAGTAGTACTCCCTCCGGTCCTTTTTTCTCTGCGCCTAAGGTCGAGCGCGCATACCAAGGGAAGACTCAGTCAGTTTTTTCTGGACAAAATTGCCCTTGCGTTTGCATAGTATCGCATGCCTGCTGTTGCCTCAAATCCCGCTCCGCATGCACGCACTGCTCCCTATCTCACCGCATGCGCGCATAGTATTACGAGAAGATTGAGGTTAATTCTGCGCGCAATTATGTTGGAAGCTGGCGCAATTAATGCGGGGCGAATGCAGTGCAAGTACTAGTGTGGTTGATGAGATTTCATATTTGAGCCCTCAACCGGAAGGGGGAGTGTATAATATCATCAGAAAGTACACCCAAATACGAATAAAACAGTACTCCATGTATTATTTACAGAGGGAGTAGTAGTATATTTTTTGGGACATGCATTACTATATATTGTTAGTCAAATACAAAATCCAAACGGAGGTGGTAGTACTACTAAATCCAGACGGTGGTAGTAGTAGTACTACTGGTAGTACTTGTAGTACTACCAAAGTACTAGCCGTTGGTCAAATTATTACGTGCTGCTCCTCACAATGAAGTGACAAGACCCTGCGCCGGAGATGACACCAGAGTGCAGGTGGCGTGTTCGGGTTACCAAAGTCAGCCTCACCGTGTGTAGTCACTATCATCAAGGCTGGATCGCTACCCTGCTTAAAACAAGCCGTGTTCTAGATATTTTCCCGTGCGTTGCCACGAGTTAGAATAAAATATTGTAATGGGTATATTGGTTACATCGTTGCAGCACCTATGCATGCGAACGTAATCGTAACGTAGTACCACGTGCTGGATAGTCGTAATTTTACAAGGTTCAAACTGATATTACAAATGCTAGCAGTAATGTTGCACCTACGAAGAGGGAATTACTAGGAAGTTTACGTAAGAAGTTTAGTTACTTTAGGTGGATGCAGTATTATCATACAAACTAAAATCCACCGCCCCTGACAAGTCACTAATCGGCAAATAAACTTGTGCATCTCTCGTCACTTGATCTTTCAAAAACAAATTCAGCTTCTACAGAGCCTTTGTCATTCAAGTTTAGACGCTTGTGGTGATCAGCACACCATTCATTGTTGCGCCAGAGAACGCCAAACCTCATTACCTTGAGTACACTTGCCTTCAGAAACAAGAACCTGGCCAATTTAATCTCGGATGTGGTGCCTCGGTAGTCGATCCAATGAATTTATGTAAGATGGAGATCAAGGCATTCGATGAGGTTGTTATATTGCAGCACAATTTTCACTTTTGGGTCTTTTTTATCTGCAAAAGAAGAGAACATATTAGAGCAGCTGGCTATATAAGATTGCCGTGTCATCAAGAGCTACCAATATAATTCGCTCATACAATAGGGTTGGCTGTATGGCTAGTGATAATTTTCACTCTCTCTCTTTCTCTTTCCTCTCATTTACTCATTTTACCTCCGTCTTGGTTTATAGGCCCCCTTCGTATTTAGTGTAAAATTTTGACCATAGATTTACCTAACAAAATGTCAATGCATGTCACAAAAAATTATACCATTGGAAATTATGTTCAAATACGAATCCAACGATATAATTTTTAGGGACATGCATTAACATTTTGTTAGTTAAATTTATGGTCAAAATTTGATAATCCAAACTATGAAGGGGACTAGTAAACCAGGACGGAGGTAGTACTTGCTCTTAGGATAAAGTTACTTCCCACTATGACTAGCCTTGGCTACAACAACAAAGAAAGATGCAGGTGATCACGTGAGAAAAAATACTAAAAACATTTCTTTTAGCACAGTGCCTAGATGCAGTTTTGAACACTACATTTGTCATTGTAACTTGGGAAAGATTACGAAAAAGTTGAGCTCCGTTGTGGTTCACATATAATATGAAGGAATTTCACCTCAATGAGTAGCTTCTCCGTGCACCGAAAGAATCTAAGGAATCCAACAACTTGATCCAGATTGGGGCCGATAGATTTTACTGCCAAAATTTTCACTGTGCGCACAGACTGGGTCAAGCTTGTGGGAATCATTTTCTGGATGACAGTCAGACATACATCAAGAAAAAAAGATTAAAATGTGAATTTCAAGAAGAAGAACAAGAAGAAGAAGAGTGTTGTACCTGAACAATTATGGATCCAATAACAAATTCGGAGAATTTGGCAGACGAGTAGGCCTACGCTGTCAATTTCGGCGTGTCAATGACCCTGATTTTTGTTGGACCTTCTAGATCAGATACAAGCAATCTCTCAAGGAAAGGCGCATTCTTAATGACCATATCTTGAAACATCTCAACTGATCTCTTCCCAAGTAATGTCCTGTTGCGGGGCCAGCAAGACACATAATTCTATCAGAGATTCGTCGAGGTGATGTGGAGGCTAATGAACTCATGGATCTGTTTTAGACAAAGATACTCGAGCACTATAGAGCCGCGGAGCAGCCACTCCATAGCCTCCTTCGAGATACCAATGTCGAAGAGGCTAAGCTGCTTGAGTTGAGGGAGAAGAAGAGTGGGCGCGGCATCAATCTGGGGAAAATAGCAGGAGCTGAACCTGGCATGGCGCAGCGTTGGCGTGAGGCGAAGCGCGGACAGCGGCAGAGAGCGACATTGTCCACCTTCAAACCTGAGCTCCTCGAGCTGATCTAGGGTGGGGGATAAGAACCACTCATCGAACTTGGCTTGGACATTGCAGTTGGTACTGAACTTGGCTTGGCCATGCGTTTGCAATCCCCATCGCAGAGGCAACTGTCGACGGTGAGGTTGAGGGGGACGCAGTGCCAGAGGGGGCACCACCACCGGGAGAGAAGGGTGGTCTGCACGCCAGATTTGGTGGGGAGGAGGGCGATGATGACAAGCAGCATGTCGTCGGGGAGGCTGCTGATGAAGTCCAGGCTCGCCGGATGTGGTATTGGCTCGAGCCGCCTCCGCTTGTTGGCCACCTCGTCCTCCATCTCAGCCGGCGGCGACGCTGGTGTACACGTGTGCTGGTGTGTATTGTGTGCTAGGTGTGCGCGAGTGCGTCCTTGCGTGCATGTCGCGCAGTGGTGTATGTGCGTTGTCGTAGTGTGTGTCCATGGTGGCGTCTAAGAAGGTGTTAATCTAGTACTCCCTCCATTTCTTTTCAGTCCGCATATAAAATTTGGTCAAAGTCTAACTATGCAAAGTTTGACCAACTTTATATCAAAAGATATCAACATTTACAATACTAAAGCTATATGCTATGAAAATTAATTTCAGGATGCATCTAAATATATTGATTTCATACTTTGAATGTTGATATTCTCCTATAAAGTTACTCAAAGTTCACGAAGTTTGACTTTGACCAAATTTTATATGCAGACTAAAAAGAAAAGGATGGAGTACTACAATACTGTTTTAACGAGGAAGAAGTGTGCACTCAATATAGTAGCGTGTGTGGTTCTACCGTAAGTGGTTTCTAGTTTCTTTATTTCACCCCGTGGCAGATGGGCCTCTAGTTTATTTAATTTCACCCACTGCCACATGGGCCCGCGCACCCATAGAGAACACGAGCTGACAAGGCACCATGTAGACTGGTTGACCGGTCAACTAGACAATATACGGAGCTATACGCTGAGCCAGTGACCGTATAATATCTCTGTAAAGAGAGATCAAGTGAGAGGGGAGGCCCGTGAGAGGTAGATATAAAGAAAGAGATACTCCCTCCGTTAGATAATGTAGTGCCTATAAATTTTTGAAAAGTCATACTTTTGAAACTTTGACCAAGTTTATAGAGAAAATTACTTATATCTACAATACCAAAGATATATGATATGAAACTACATCTTGTGATGAATCTAATGATGTATGTTTGTCCCTCTAGATGTAAATGTTTTTCTCCACATATACCTGGTCAAACTTTGTGAGGTTTGACTTTTCAATAAATGTATATATGCTATGGACCGAAGAGAGTACATAACTAGAAAGAGATCAGGTGTGTGTGAAGGAGAAAGAGTGAGTGTGCAAAAAGAGAGAGTGTGTGTGAAAGAGAAAGGGACAACACACGATAAAGTAGAAAGAAAGTGTGTGTGTCTGTGTGTCTTATGAAAACATATCGTGCATGCAACTCTGAGAGAGAAAGCGAGGTGAGGAGATACACGGAGATATATTGTGTGATTATTTGCAACAGAGAGAGAGAGACCCCTAGCACATGGCCAAGAGAGGTTTGGCAAACAAGGGAGATAGGTCGAGAGAGACGTATGGAGAAAATGGAGGCATGGGGAGGGAGAGAGGGTGTGTTTGTGATAGAAAGATCCCCTCGAGATCATGTGGGGACTATATGGGTGGGAGATCGAGAGACAAGGCGTGTGTGCGATAGAAAGATACCCCGAAAGAGATAGACCTAGCTAGGGAGGGAAGGAGACAATGTGTGTGTTTGTGATGGAGAGTGAGAGATGGTCATACCTAGGGGGAAGTGCATGTGCATGTGATGGAGCGAGAGATAATCGTACTTAGGGGGGCGTGTGCATGCATGTGAGATAGAGAGAGAACGAGGGAGAGAGAGTGTTAGATGGGTCTATCTAGTGCGAGCGAGATATGTGTATGTGTGACCTAGGGAGATAGAAAGTTTGAAAGAGAGAGAGAAGAGCCTTGAGACGGTGGAGTGGTGCGTGAGAGAGTTGAGAGAGAGAAAGAGATACTCCCTCCATTTGATAATGTAGTGCCTATAAATTTTTGAAAAGTCAAACTTTGGAAACTTTGACCAAGTTTATAGAGAAAATTATTTATATCTACAATACCAAAGATGTATATATAATATGAAACTACATCTTGTGATGAATCTAATGATATATGTTTCCCGTTCCAGATGTAAATGTTTTTCTCCACATACCTGGTCAAACTTTGTGAGGTTTGACTTTTCAAAAAATCTATATGCTATGGACCGGAGAGAGTACCTAGGTAGAGAGAGATCAAGTGTGTGTGAAGGGGAAAGAGTGAGTGTGCAAAAAGAGTGTGTGTGTGAAAGAGAAAGGGACAACACACAATAAAATAGAGAGAAAATGTGTGTGTCTTATGCAAACATATCACACATGCATCTCCGAGAGAGAAAGCGAGGTGAGGATATACACGCAAATAGTGTGTGGTTGTTTGCAACGGAGAGAAAGACCCCTATAGCACGTGTCCAAGAGTGGTCTGGCAAACAAGGGACAGAGGTCGAGAGGGATGTATGGAGAAAATGAAGGCAAGGGGAGGGAGATAGGGTGTGTTTGTGATAGAGAGATCCCCTTGAGATCGTGAGGGGACTATATGGGTGGGAGATCGAGAGACAAGGGTGTGTGTGCGATAGAAAGATGCCCCGAGAGAGATCGAGATAGACCTAGGGAGCGAAAGAGACAATGCGTGTGTTTCTGATGGAGAGTGTGAGAGATAGTCATACCTAGGGGGAGTGTGTGTGCCTATGATGGAGTGAGAGATACTCGTACTTAGCTAGGGGGGAGATTGTGTGTGTGTGTGTGTGTGCGTGCGTGTGAGATAGAGAGAGAACGAGGAAGAGAGAGTGTTAGAAGGGTCTATCTAGTGCGAGTGAGATATGTGTATGTGTGACCTAGGGAGATAGAATTTTTGCGAGAGAGAGAGAGAGAGAAGAGCCGGGAGACGGCGGAGTGGTGTGTGAGAGAGTTATGGACAACGAGCGAGAGAATTTGTGTGTGTATTATGAGTGCACCCAAGCTATTTATCTTAGACCAAAGAGTCATACATTGTGTGTGAGGGAGACCTATACATAGAGTATGCATGCGAACTAGAAAGACCTAGAGAGAGAGAGGGAGAGAGAGAGAGAGACCGATAAGGATTGTGTTCGTATGCGCGTGATAGAAACAAAGAATGTCGGCTAGAGAGAGAATGGGAGTGCGGGAGAGGGGAGAGGTCACGTTTTTGCATCGAAGACTGATATAAACCATGATTCAGTATAAAATTGCATTCAAATGTTTGAATTGGAGAACATGGTGTTTGAAATTCACACATGAACGGCGTCGGAAGTCGGGCTCCGAGGACCCAAAGGTTCGAACACTGGGGTGAGCTTGTTCTACTACTTCTTCCCCTACCACGGCAGTGCTACGGCGAGACTACGGCGAGAGCGCGCTAGCGTAGGACGGGCAAAGGCACAGCGATTTACCCAGGTTCGGGCCACCTTGCGGTGTAAGACCCTACTCCTGCTTTGTGGTTGAGATTATTGTGGGTGAGAGAGTTCTTGCGTACAAGGTTGAAGATGATGGGTCTCTCTTGCTACGGTGGCTGCACTGCCCCTTTTATGCCGCCTTGGTCCTCTTCCCCCTCGAAACTTAGGCGGGAAGGGTTGCCACACTTGGCGGTTTTGAAAGGGGACAGGCGCTCAGACTATCCTGACTAAAGGTGGTTTTCGCCTGCCAAAGCATGATCCATGACACGCCGGTGGGCTCGGTGATGACCTCTGCCCTGCGCGCCCGCCGTCTTGGTCTTCCTTCGCCGATCGGGCAAACTTTGGGGTCGCTTTGGGGAGTAGATAGCTGGCCCTGCTTCCCTAGCACAAAAGAGGAAACCATCTGCATCCGCGCCTGCTGGTGCGGCCTCTGCTGCTGCTCGGCGCTGCGCGCGTCACCCACGTGATGGGCCCAGGCCGCGCGACACGCCGAACGGCCTTCTTCTCGAACGCCTGCGGGAGGGGGCCTCGGAAGGCCACCTCGTGAAGCCGCCTCGTGAGGCCACTCGGGAAGCCGCCTCGTGAGGGGACTCGGGGAGCCGCCTCGCGAGGGGACTCGGGAAGGCGCCTCGTGAGGGGATCTCGCGAGTCCGTTTATGGTGGTGTTGAGCGTTGCCTGCTACTCCCCGAGGAGGGAGCCTCAGGAGGCTAGGGCCCGATGGGGGGTCTTGGTGAGACACTTGGTGGCGACGGCCCACCGGGCCCACTCCAAGCGTCACGCCCTGGGCCAAAGGCAGACGGGCCTGGATACCCCGGGTTCCATGGGCCCGACAGTAGCCCCCGGGCCCGTGGTGCGCACGTTCCCGCCTACGGAGGGGCGAAACGGCGCGGGCCCTAACCGCTTGCGGCCAGGCGCGACGCATGGCGCACGATGTGACTGGCGATGCCCCCACTCCCCACGACGCCTCGGGAACTGCCGCGCTGACATAAATCTGCTGCGGGCGGCGCGAGACCGCCATTGCCTTCCTTTGCACATTCCGCCTCCCTGCGCCTTCCTTCCTACGCACGGCTTCTTCTACTTCTCCCAAGCTTCGCCGCCCTAACCCCTTGCTGTGCCGCCATGGCACCCGCCGGCAGGGAGGAAGAAGGGGCGGACACGGCGGTCGCGGAAGTGGTGCCAGAGCTTGCTCTGGGTAGGCCCACAATCGTCAACGCCGAGGGGGCTTGACAAGGTGCTTCCGATGATCGCGGCCGCTTCCAACGAGTGGGGGGCCACTCGCATCTGGCCGGCTTCGCGCCCAATCGCTGACCTCGATGCCACCTCCGCCGTCCTCTTCCTTCCTGCGCTCTTCGCGGGCCTGCTGCCTCCATTCTCTGATTTCTTCAACGCCATTCTTTCCCACTACCAGGTCCATGCGCTGCATCTCGAGCCGAATTCCGACCTCCTTCTTTCCTCCTTTGCCTTCTTATGCGAGGCCTTCCTGGGCGTGACGCCTTCAGTGGGGCTCTTCCATCACTTCTTCAGTCTGCGGCTGACCGCAGCGAACCAGTGCTCCGGGTGCGTCTCGTTTCGCGTCGCAGGCGACGCGGCGGGCGACGGTATTGACATGTGGCTTACCAAAGAGGCCGAGGGCTTCAGGCGGCAATGGTTGTACGTGGACGCGGCCCAATTCAGCCCCTTGTTGCAGCTGCCGACATCCCCGGCCGTGAGAAGCTCCGGGTGGGGGCACGAAAGGCTCGCCGACCCGTGGCTGGCGCGGGTATGGAAGAAGTTGGCCGAGCTGAGGGCCGCGAAACTAACGGTGGTCATGATCATGCGGGAGTTCCTCTGGCGCCACATAGCTCCCTTGCAGCGACACTCCCGCCCGATGTGGGCCTTCACCGGCCCACAGGATCCGATGCGATTGAGCGTGGACAGCTTGCTACCGGAGGTGCTGAACGGGATGCTCCATACCCTGACCGGTGAAGAAGCGAGTGAGACACCAAGGGACGGGCTTCCTTTGTATCGCTACAAGAACAAGGAGGCGCTGGCAGGCTCAATGCCGCGTTTCGACCAGTGGGGGGACTGCTCCCAGAGGGCCTCGAAGGGCCCCGTGACAACCCTTTTCTTACGGTCCCAGGCTCAGGTGAGCACGGCAGCGCCGCGGCTTCGGTGGGCGTTGCGGGGGGCGGAGGCCACCTGGTTCGTCCGGCCCGCCGCCAACTCGTCCGCGAGCTCGGAAACGACGATGGTACCACCCCACCTGCGGCCTTGCCTGCCGTGTCCGTCCGGGCGGAGCGCGCGGGAAGCCCCCACGCGGCGGCTGCGAAGTCGCGGGGCCCCGGAGGCGGGTCCCGCGGCCCTCCCGAAAGGAGGGTCGACCGCGAAGGAGGGCCCGGCGAAGGCGGTGGTAGCAACGCGCCTCCGTGGCCGTTGAAGAAGAGGAGGTGGTTTGCCAGGGACCAGTAAGCGCTCGCTTTCCTTTCTCTTGCGCCCTATGTGTTGCGCGCATCTGATTCCTTGTTTTTCTTTCCGTCTCGAGGACTTCCTCGAGCAAGAAGAAGAAGAAGGAGGAGAGGCCCCCTGTCCTGGCGGGAGCTTCATCGCCGACTGCTAGGACTGGGGGGCGCATGGAGGGCACCGGCAGCCTCGCCGCCGGGGCCGACCTCGCGGGGGCCGAAGAGGGGGCGGCGCCTCCTGACCCGTAGGAGGACGCGGCTCGGGGGACCCAAGCCAGTGAGCCATCGGAGGCGTCGTCGAGGGACGGCCCCGCCATCCCTGGGGCGCCCACCGCCGGGGCAAAAAACGCGGCGACGGAAGCGGAGGCGCCGGCTTCCGCCCGCCGGAACGCTGTCGACGGCGGTGTCGCACGAGGTCAACCGGGGTTGGCAGCGCGCGGGACCCCGCAGGCCAGAGGGTCGCTAAGCCCCCGGGGCGCGTCGCCTCGTCGGAACGAAGAGGGGACCCCTGCGAGCCCTTCGCTCCCGGCCGGCAGCGGCGGGCGACTGCGAGAGGGCAGCGCTCGGGCGCACACCGGTTGGGCCCTGCAGCTCGTGAGCGGCAGCGCCGTGCTCAAGTTCGGGGCCCTACAAGGCGCCAGGGCTGCCCTTGACCAGCTGGAAGCAGACCTTCGGGCGGAAGAAGCGCGCATCATCGAGGAGCATCAGCGCCTCGCGGAGAGATGGCACCAGCTTGATGTGGCCATCAAACTGAGCCGCCGCCAAGATGACACTGCGCGGGAGAAGCGCGAGAAGGCCACCCAGGACGCGAAGGAGATCTTTGAGAACGCTGTCCGGGAGGCCAGCGAGGCCGACAGGCGGCGCGAGGCGGCGGAGGCCCGCGAAAAGGAGCTCCAGGACCAGAACGCCTCGCTGGAGCGACAACTCCAGGCACGAAGGGACGCCATCTCCGCCCTCGAAGAGGGGCTGGCGGCCGGCGAGGCGGACCTTGACATCCGTGAGCGGGAGCTCGCACGGTCGGCATCCGCGCAGGACCTGGAGCGCGAGCGGCTGGAGACGCTGGAGCGAGAGGTGTCCGCTGCCAAAAACTCCTACGCCGAGCGCCTAGACAAGGCCAACGCCAAATTGGCGGCCACGGCGGAGAAGATCCAGGAGGACGCCGATAGGAGGGTCGCGGAGAGCCGCGAAGCTTTTGCGGACGAGAACAACAAGAAGCTGAAACGGTAGGAGGACCGCTTCAAGGCCAAGCGCGAGGAGCTCCGGCATGAGATCGCGGGCCTTAAGGAAATGCTAGCCGAAGCTGAAGGGCGGCGAAAGACTGCTCCGAAGGCCCAGGCCGACGCCGAGGCCGAGCTGTCCTCCCTCCGGCAGCAGGTAGGGGGTGTTACTGCGGTCGTGGAGCAGGCGCTGGACGAGGCGGCCCACGCGCGGGGGCGGCAACTCCAGCGCTCTAAGATGTTCCGCGCCCTCGAGCTCCGGGCCCGCCGCGCCATGGGCTCCATTTGCAAGGAGGACGTCAGCAGCCCCCTCGAGACCCACGACGGCAGCTACCTCGATTTCTTCACCAAGCTCGTGGAGCGGCTCGAGGTGGGCGCCAAGAAGGTAGGCGGAATCGTCGAGGAGGAGAGCCGCGACCTCCTCACTCAGGCCGCGACGCGCATCTTCAGCCATCTTCTGAACGCCGACCCCAACTTCGACTTCGGCAAGGTGATAGTCCCTGTCCCCGAGGAGGTCCATGACACCCTTGGGAAGGCGGTGGAGGACTATGTGGACGCACTGCACGAGCACTTCGCTCCTGGCGAGAGCTCGAGCGAAGCCGGGGAGGGTGACGATGATGGTGGCAGCGGCGGCGATGGCGACATGTCTTTTTAGGTCCCTCCCCATATCCTGCATATAGCTGATTGTGACCCCGTGGGGGCGTGAGGATAGTGCTTTTGCATTTTAAGTACTTTGTTCTTGACTGTATCGAACGCCCGCGCCCTCGTAGCTCGTTTTGTTCTTTCTGCTCATCACGGCGCTCTGCGCTGTTAGGACCTAGCCCCCGAGCGGGCCATAATCGCTGCCGGTATAACGAGTCGTGAGGGCTCCGTTCGCGCGATCTCCCGAGGCGGGGCCTGCATGCATGCTGGGGGCCCGGCGAGGCCACCTCGCAAGGCCCCTCCATGAACCTGTTCCTGCGATAGCTTCATGTAGCATACTCAACGACAGGGGAGTGGTGCACGCTTGTCGATTCGCTCATGGGCATCACGCGAGGAGATACGACGCCAAGAACCTTGGCGAGGTGGCGTGCGTGGGGAGCAGACCCGCGAGCTAGAGCCTAGCTGGAGCCTGCTGTTTGGGCTTTTCGGCGCTGCCGAGACTGATCCGGGCACAGACACCGTGTCCAGCCCCCGCTCGCGTGAGGCTCATGAGGGACGTCGTGAGCGTGCGGGGCTCGTGAGGCAAGAACAAGGCGAAATGACATGCAAGAAACTGAGCTTGCTGAAGCAAGATAGCGACCCGTTACATAACTAAAACGAGATGCGGCTGCCGTGTCTGGAACGGGTCAGCTTGAGGTTGGTGCAACCCGTGGGGCACCCTCAGTTGATTGTTCCGCCAGCGCGGAGCATGGGGCTTCCACAGGGATGTGGGCATGATCGCGGGTCGATCGTTCCGCCAGCGCGGAGCATGGGGCTTCCACTGGGGCGTGGGCGGGAGCTCTCGCGGGCCCATCAGGCGAACGCAATGAGAGGCTCCGGGGCGTGTACAGCCCCGTTTCGTTCGTACTCGTGAGGGTCACGGGTAGAACTTGCGGAGGTGTTGGATGTTCCAGGCGTTAGGCACAGGAACTCCGTCCTCCGTCTCCAGCCAGGCTGAGCCAGGCCTGGAGACATGAGTAACCCTGAAAGGGCCTTCCCACATAGGTGGGAGTTTGTGTGGTCCCTCTCTAGAGAGGATCAAGTGCAGGACGAGGTCACCGACCTCGAGGGTGCGAGGGCGGACGCCGCGGCTGTAATGGGGGCGCGAGGCCGGTTTGGCGGAGGCCCTCCTCAAGGGGTGGCAGGTCGGCCTCCCGCGAGCTGTCCTGACGCGCCTTGTCGAAGGCAAGGGCTCACGGGGGACCGTGCTTAACTTCAGAGGGGAACCGTGCGAACGCCGTAGACGAGGAAGACGGGGGTCTCGCCGGTGGGCTCGCTTGTCGCCGCGCGGATGGACATGGCACGGACCGACCCTCGCCGAGCCAACCCTTGCCGCTCCCGAGCTGCGCCCAGGAGGCGCGCTCGCGAGACGCACGCACAAGGCTCGGCGTTAGAAGTGCCTTTGCCTCGCGAAGCCGGCTCGTGAGAGGCTGCCCGCGAGGTCCTCGTGCAGCTCGCCTCCTTGGTGAGGTGACGTGCACGGGAGCAGGCCCGCAAGCCAGAGCTCAGTCGCATGGATTTGGCGGCGCTGCAGGGACAGACCCGAGCACAGGCACCGTGCCTAGCCCCCGCTCATGGAATTGGTCAGGGGAGGGGTCGACAGCATGAGGCGCTCTCGGGCGGCGTCGAATTTATCATAGAAATTAGCAGGCAATTCAGTAGGTAATATAATTCATCGAAGTAAAAATCAGTAAAATCCATTACACGGCCAAAAGGATAAGGTTCCGGGAGCGAAGCTCGAGAGGCGCGGCGGGAAGGAGTGAGGGTCGCGCGAGGCGACGCGCCGGGTGCACCTGGTAGAACCGCACTGTAGTGACGTCAGACCACTCGGCGCGGCGCGCCAAGGGAGTCTGCTCCTTCGGAGCCAGGGGGCTCGCGAGGCGCTGGGAGCTCGCGAGGAGCAGGAGGCTCACGAGGCCCTGGCACGAAGGGCGCCAGCCTCTGGAAAGAGGCGCCGGCGTTCCTCAGCCCGAAGGGCATGCACGTGCCGCCTCGCAGCAGCTGGGAGGGGTCACGAGGGTAGGACTTGTTGAGGCTGGTGAAGTCGACGCACATGCGCTCCTTGCCGCCCTTCTCGGGGACGACGACTGGGTTGGCGAGCCATTCAGGATGGCGCACCTCACGAACGACTCCGGCTCCTTGGAGCTTCTGAACCTTACTGACGATGAACTCTTGCTTCTCTGGCGCCTGGTGCCGTGCTTTCTGCTTGACCGGGCGTGCATTGGGGCACACCGCTAAGTGGTGCTCGATCACCTTCCTCGGCACACCGGACAAGTCGGATGCTTTCCAGGCGAGAACATTCGAGTTTTCCCAAAGGAAGGTGACGAGCGCGCTTTCCTATGCAGGAGGGAGGCCCATGCCGATGGTGAAGGCGGGGCCGGAGCCGCTGCCATCCACCGACACCTTCTCCGTCTCGGCGCGGTCCTGAGAGAACAGCTACTTCTTCTTCGCGGGCACGACCTCGGAAGGCTCGGCCGCGTCCTCGCCGGCTGGGTGCGCGACAGCGGCAGCGTTGTAGGCGCGCTCGAGGGTGCTGGCCGCGTCCTTTTCGTCGCAGGCGACGGTGATGATGCCGCTGCAGCCGGGCATCTTGAGGACGTTGTAGGCGTGATGAGTGGCCGCCATGAACTTGGTGAGAGCTGGGTAGCCCAAGATGGCATTGTTGGGTGGTAGTTCTTGCGGGTGCCGAAGGTGACGGGGAGGCGCACTTACCCCAGCGGGATGGTGGAGCCATCGGTCACTCCGGAGAAGGGCCTGGTCGGCATCAGCTGGTCGTAGGGCACCTGGAGCGTCTCGAAGGTCTCGATGGAGAGCACGTTGAGGCCGGCACCCCCGTCGATGAGGGTCTTGGTGACCGCGACGTTGCTGATGGTGGGAGTGCACAGCATGGGGAGCACGCCTGTGGAGGCTGTGGACCTGGGGTGGTCCTTGGAGTCGAAGGTGATGGCGTACTACGACCACTTGAGGTGCCGCGTGACCTCAGGCCTCGGGAGTGCGGCGTACACCTCGTGAGAGAGTTGCTTGAAGTGGCGAACGGACGCGGGGGCTTGGGACCCGCCAAGGAAGCAGGCGACCGCGCGAGGCTCCTGGTAGCCCCCAGCGCCCTCGTCAGGCTGGTTGACGTCGTTCCTCCGAGGTGGCGAAGGCAGCGGCAGGAGAGCGGCACCGGCCTGAGGATTCGCCTCACGAGGCTGGTCGCGCCAGGAGGCCTCACGAGGCTGATCACGCCAGCCCTGGCGATAGTTGCTGTTATTATTGCGACTGTCCCAGCGGTTGCCGCTGCGGCCACCTCCGCGGCCGGCGCCACGGCCGTTGCGGTCGTCTCGGCGGCTCTGGCGCTCGTCGCGGAGCAGCTTGAGCTCATGACAGTCTTCGGTGCTATGGGAGTGGACGTTGTGAAAGGCGCAGAGTGGCCGGTTGTCCTTCCTGGGCTCGTCGAGGTCGCGACCGCGCTTCTGCTCGGGCTCCACCGCAAGCACGGCAGGGCCCTTGCGCTTGACGTCCTTGCTCTTGGCCTTGGTGCCGTCGAGCGCCGCGTCGGGGTCGTTGTGGACGAAGAGGCGGCCTTCTTCAGCCTTGGCGCACTTGTCGGCGAGGTCGAGCAGCTCGAGCACGGAGTCGAGCTCACCGTTGATGGTGAGCTTCTCGCGCATCTTGATGTCCGTGACGCCGGTGGAGAACGCAGAGATGACGGCCGCGTCGAAAGCGCGCGGGATCTTGTTGCGCACCTGACTGAAGCGCTGGATGTACTTGCGGAGGGTCTCGTCCGGGCGCTGTCGAACACGCCGTAGGTCGTTGATGTTGAGGGAGCGGTGTTGTGTGCCCTTGAAGTTGGCGATGAACTAGCTGCAGAGCTCGGCCCATGACGAGATGGAAGCCTCGGGGAGGTTCATGAGCCAGGAGCGCTGGCCGTCCTTGAGGGCCATGGGGAACCAGTTCGCCATGACCTTGTCGTCGTCGTTCGCCGCCTCGACGCTCAGCGCGTAGAGCTGGAGGAACTCCGTGGGGTTGGGGGTGTCGTCGTAGCGCGTAGGCAGCTCAGGCTTGAACTTCGCGGGCCAGACCACGCGACGCAGCTCGCGAGTGAAGGCACGGCAGCCCACGCCGCTCGAGGGGACGCTGCCAGCGAGGGTGGCGCGCTTTTGACGCCCGGCCGCTGCAACGTCTTGAACGGCCTGGTCCTGGCGCTGGCGCTGGCGCTCGAGGAGCACTCGCGCGTCGGGGGGCGTGCGGCGGATGATCTGGCAGCTGGGCTCGCAGTGGTCCGGAGAAGACGCGCCGCGGGACGGCTCTCGAGCCCGCGCGCTGCACTGGGGCCCAGCGCGCTTGTCACGCAGAGGAGGCGGCGGGGGAGCGCCGGGTGCCAGGTCCCCAGCACGAGACGGCGGAGAGCGGAGCGAGTGAGAAGGCGCCGGAGCGTCTCTGGCGACGTTGACGAGCTCGGTGATGCGACCAAGCTAGGCGTCGTAGCCGGCGTCATCAGGACGGTAGCGGAGCAGTTCGCGCACCATGAGCAGCATGGCCTGCGGGTTCGGCGGCCCACGGTTGGCGAGGGAGGAGGCCGTGGCGGTGTGGCCGTCCGCCAGCACGAAGGGGTGCAGGGAGGAGGCCTGCTGCTCGCGGGCAGCAGGGTCGGTGGCGGCGGCAGCCTCGGCGTCGGGGCGGCGGCGATTGCCGCGGGCCACCGACTCCGTCTGGGCCACGCGGCCAGCCCTGCGCTCAGCGCGCTCGCGACGTGCGTTTGCCATGGGACTGGTGGAGATGAAGGTCGAGCAGAGGAACAGTAGCGCACCCATACCTGGCGCGCCAAATGTCGGAAGTCGGGCTCCGGGGACCCAAAGGTTCGAACACTGGGGTGAGCTTGTTCTACTACTTCTTCCCCTACCACGGCAGTGCTACGGCGAGACTACGGCGAGAGCGCGCTAGCGTAGGACGGGCAAAGGCACAGCGATTTACCCAGGTTCGGGCCACCTTGCGGTGTAAGACCCTACTCCTGCTTTGTGGTTGAGATTATCGTGGGTGAGAGAGTGCTTGCGTACAAGGTTGAAGATGATGGGTCTCTCCTGATACGGTGGCTGCACTGCCCCTTTTATGCCGCCTTGGTCCTCTTCCCCCTCGAAACTTAGGCGGGAAGGGTTGCCACACTTGGCGGTTTTGAAAGGGGACAGGCGCTCAGGCTATCCTGACTAAAGGTGGTCTTCGCCTGCCAAAGCATGATCCATGACGCGCCGGTGGGCTCAGTGATGACATGTGCCCTGCGCGCCCGCCGTCTTGGTCTTCCTTCGCCGATCGGGCAAACTTTGGGGTCGCTTTGGGGAGTAGATAGCTGGCCCTGCTTCCTTAGCACAAAAGAGGAAACCATCTGCATCCACGCCTGCTGGCGCGGCCTCTGCTGCTGCTCGGCGCCGCGCGCGTCACCCACGTGATGGGCCCAGGCCGCGCGACACGCCAAACGGCCTTCTTCTCGAACGCCTGCGGGAGGGGGCCTCGGAAGGCCACCTCGTGAAGCCGCCTCGTGAGGCCACTCGGGAAGCCGCCTCGTGAGGGGACTCGGGGAGCCGCCTCGCGAGGGGACTCGGGAAGGCGCCTCGTGAGGGGATCTCGCGAGGCCGTTTATGGTGGTGCTGAGCGTTGCCTGCTACTCCCCGAGGAGGGAGCCTCAGGAGGCTAGGTCCCGATGGGGTGTCTTGGTGAGACACTTGGTGGCGACGGCCCGCCGGGTCCACTCCAGGCGTCACGCCCTGGGCCAAAGGCAGACGGGCCTGCATACCCCGGGTTCCATGGGCCCGACAAACGGAGATATGCGTATCAAACTGGTTCATTAATTTGACTTTGAGCATGTTCATGGAGTACTATAATACAACATGCTATTCAATTAATGTGTTCAATTTTGGATGTAGTTATTTCATTTCTGGTTTGATTCCCATTTTTAAGTAGCTCAACTATTTGTCAAATTAATCGGTAGCAACGAGCATGTAAAAACACATTAGTCCCGAGCATCATGTCACCATCTAAAAAAGAAGTGGCAAGATGTGACACCATAGAACTAATATTTCTAAATTTGATTCGGATCGACTTGGTACGGTAGACTTGGATGCTTGTTCTCCCAAAATTTGAATGAACCACTAAAACACTCTCTGCTCGATGGAATTCGCCCGAGCAAATAAACGGGAGATGTGAAATTACCACCCTTTATAGGACCCGCATCAATTGGTCCGTTGTATACCGAGGGTAGGTTTGTAACTTCATCGAAGCGTGCCTTCTCATCGGCCGAAATGACAGACGCCGAATAATTCATAAACCATGGGTGGCAAAACACCCTCTCCTCGGCCGGAATCGCAGGCGCCGAATAATTCATAAACCATCGGCGGCAAAACACCCTCTCCTCGGCCGAAATTGCTCGCACCCACAATTTCAAAGCATGCCCTCCTCGCCCAAAATCGCTGGCGCCCACTATTTGGGAGAAGCAAAGTTACCCTATTATCCCTGACCCTCAAGACTCAGACCCAAGCCCACAAGCCAAAAGACAGTGGTAGAATTGTAACTTCCCCAACATTTCAGACAAATGCGTCCGTAAGACATGGTTCCTCCTCCCAATTCCCCATTCATACACCGTGGGCGCCAAATCACCTTCTCCCAGTGCCGTAAAACCTCAGCCCCTCCTCCATGCCCCCGCACCGCACCAGATTCACCGCCGCCCTCCTCCCCAATGCCGGGGCTGCAATCCATTTGCCATCGGGCACTGGGCCATGTGCCTCTTACTCCGTGCTGCCAGAGCTGCCTCGACGACGACCGCGTGAACCGTGCAGGAGCCGATTCAACCGCACCGTCATGTATGGTGCCGGAGCGGCTTGTACTTTGGACGCGTCCAGCGAACCGGCGCTGGTCCCCCATAGCCATCGACCGCCGCCACATATCTGCTTTCCCGGCGCCAGCAGCCACCACAACCACGCCGGCCTCACCGATTCGGCAGATAGAGGTGCCTACTTCACCAGGCCGCAAGATAGGTCGTAAACTCATCTTATTCACTTTACCTAGGCGTCAGTCGCCTGGATTTTTATTCTAGGTCAGTCGGTTCCAAATGGAAGGAAGCAGCTCCCCTCGAGGCGGCGGAGCTCCTAGGCTACCGGTTGGCCGGGGAAGGAGTGCCGCGGTGTCTATCATAGGGGTGCGGGCAGGGGGCGCAGGTTTGCCATGGAAACAGCTCTTCGGTGCCTATCTTAGGGTTGTGTGGGGTCAAGGTACTGCTGGCGCCAGATTTGGATGACGGTGAGTCTTTGAGGTATGGCCGGGGACGGCGCAACCACGGCAGTGCGGTGGGGCGGGGGGAGGGGTCGAGGTCGGAGCTGCCGTGGCCATGGACGGCGGAGGCAGGCTCCTCTGCCGGTGCACGCTGGTTGTTCGAGGAAGATCCTGAACAGTGACAGCCGGGAGGCACAAGATGGCCATCCAGCCATCCGGCGTAGATCAGACAGTGAAAAAAAAGCGTGTGACCACAATTTAGTTTTCAGTGAACTGATGTGTGACCATTCTCGTACCTGAGTGTTGATCGTATTTCTTCAGATCAGAGATATGTGTCATTCTTAACATTGTGTGTTTTCTGCATCTTCAGCCACACCGTCTTCCTTCTCACCGGAGCTGCTCCAACAAGGGAAGCATGCACCAAATGGGAGCTATACTCCCCACTCAAGAGTTCCCTACCTCGAATGTGCTAGCCAGACATGGACAGCCACAACAACCGCAGCGATATCGACGATTTAGCAGATGATGCTCACTCCTACGGAGGGCGGCAAGATAGGTTGTACCCTCATCTTACTTGTGTGCAGCATTTGTGGCTTCGTTCTTCATCTAAGCAAGGAAAATAGATTTTCACTTGTCACTGTACATTCATGTTGATCTCTTAGTCTTACTTCAGAGAAGAGACTTGTGCAGGAGTTAACATTGTTCCATAGTTATCGTCCCTCAGCCAAAGCTATCCCACAGGCTAGTGATTATACCGCTTCTAGTATTACCTATGCTGTTGTTCTATAGTACTTTTGTGTGCCATTTAGTTAATCTCAAGTACAAACAGTATATATTTTGTAGCTATCATGCGTGCTCTCTCTTTAGTCTTTGAGGTATCATCCTGTTGCTACTATTTAAGTGGACTCCTACTATTTATGTCGTCTCCTACAAGCACTCGTTACATAATCTCACTACTAGTTGTTTTCCATGCATGTCAGATATTATTGCGCACAGTGATATTGAATATCAGAACAAATCCACTAAAAGAAACTCGCGGAGCAATGCAACGGCCAACATACTCAATGTCAATGATATTGAATATGATGGAACAGTTAAATGTAGTTCTTCAGAAGAGTTGCAGAGAGATAATGATTTCTATTCACCCCAGAAGGTCTTTGTTCTAACTTGACCCGTGATATGGGTAGCATCATGCATATAATGTCTTGCAATGCATCTACTCTATTGCAATGCCATGGGTTTAGCCCGCTGAACATACATGTGAATATGTCATGCCTTCCAGTTTGTCTGTACCTATTCCATTCATGATAACATCTTTTCAAATTCAAGTACTGTCATTCTACTCTGTTGCAATGCCATCTGCTTAGTTTGGACATCATCCTTCTGAATATCTCATGCATTGTTGTTCGTCAGTCTGTACTCCATCCATCTACCATACCATGGTTTTTTAAACTGAAGTGTTGTTCTACTATTCTGTTGCAATGTGATCTTAGTTTGCCCATCAGACATGTGAATATGCTGCCTTGCTGTTTTTCTGTACCTATTCCAGCTATCATACAGTTTTACATTAAACTACTATTTCTTTTACTCTGTTGTCCTGTCGTATCCTTAGCTTATACTCCCTTTATAAAGAAATAGTGATCTAAACACTATTATATTTCTTTACGGAGGGAGTACATCATACTCCCTCCGTCTGTATTACTTGTGGCAGAAATGCATAAAAATGGATGTGTCTAGAACTACAATATGTCTAGACACATCCATTTATTTTCGGATGGAGGGAGTACCTGTCAATATGTCATGCCTTTCTATTCTTCAGTACCTATTCCATCTCTCTGCCATAGCATGTTTTATAACTGAAGCACCATTCTTCTGTACAAGGCATGTAAGCAGAAGAGGGCTATGTTAGAATCTGAAGGGGTACAAACAAGTTCTTTGCAAAAGATCCAAACTCCAGGATATAGTAACCCAACTCAAGTGTCCATCGGAACTGCTGCAGCTCAGAGAAACCCAACTCCTCCAGATAATAACCAGATTCCAGTGGCCAAAGAACTAGTCAGCTCCAACTCAACAAAAACATGTCAACTCCTTGCTAGGAAGTGTGTGCGTATCCTCGCATCATGAAATTTTATAGCATTCAGATCACATTTGATGTTATATATTCTACATCTGTCTTATGCATCATTCTTCTAGAAAATATGCTTAAAGGACAACAAACGTTCTAAACTGGGATAGTGGTCGAGGAAAGTATCTTGCAGCAATGCTCTGCGCTCCAATGCTGATGTAAGTACCTGTTGTATATCGCTATAATTTTACATCAGTATGTAGTTTATTATGTAGCATGGGCATGAATCCAAGTGCGGGCCATTGGGAGCCGGGGTACCAGGGCCCGTCTGCCTGCAGCCTAGGAAGCGACGCTTGGCGAAGGCCCAAGATGCGGCCCAACCACGGGCGCCATGAAGCAAAGACACCTCGCGAGGCGCCAGCCTCACGAGGACCCCTCCTCAAGGAGGAAACCACTAAGACTTAGCCGTAGTAGCGGCAGGAAGCCTCGCGAGGCCCCCTCATGAGGCGACCTCCCGAGGCGGCCGCCCGAGGCCACCCGAGCCTGACGCTAGCCGCGCGGTCCTGTGCCCACCACGTGGGTGACACGCTTGGTGACGAACGGCGGCAGAGGCCGCGCCAGCAGGCGCGGACAGAGAGGGTTTCCTCTTTGGTAATAAAGGGGCAGCACCAGCTGCGCTCCTCCAAAGCAAGTCCCAAGGACTGCCCGTTTGGTAAAAGAAGACCAAGATGACAAGGCGCGCAGAGCGGAGGTCATCACCGAGCCCACC
This sequence comes from Elymus sibiricus, assembly GCA_039707655.1. Classification (NCBI taxonomy): domain Eukaryota; kingdom Viridiplantae; phylum Streptophyta; class Magnoliopsida; order Poales; family Poaceae; genus Elymus; species Elymus sibiricus. Next base: position 165,971,741 of record CM077664.1, read on the forward strand.
GGCGCGTCATGGATAGCAACTTTGCAGGCGAAGACCATCTTTTGTCAGGATAGCCTGGGCGCCTGTCCCCTTTCAAAACCCGCCAATGTGTGGCTACCCTTCCCGCCAAGATTTTCAGGGGAAGAGGACCAGGGCGGCTATAAAAGGGGGCGGGGCTGCCATTGTAGGGGAGGTCGGTTCCTTTGTCTCCTACCTTGTACGCGAGGACTTCCTTGCCCATAATAATCCCAACACAAGCAAGACTAGGGTTTTACACCGCAAGGTGGCCCGAACCTGGTTAACCGTTGTGTCCCTTGTCGTGCTCTGCGCTAGCGCGCTCTCGCCGTAGCCTCGCCGTGGTCACCCTTAGATCGGTAGGAACGAACTTGCCCCCAGTGTTCGAACCTTTGGGTCCCCGGAGCCCCGATTCCAACATTTGGTGCACCAGGTAGGGGGCTTGCTTCGGTTCTTCCCACCTCCTCACCGCATGGCCGACGCTCGTCATCAGCGCTATGCATGCAGAGCTGCCAGGGTGGCCCAGATGGAGCCGGTCCCCTTGACGACCGTCAACGCCGCGCCGCGGCTGCCGCCACCGACCCCGCTGCAAGGGAGCAGCAGGCTTCCTCCCTCCACCCATCCATGCAACCGGATGGCCACACCGCCACTGCCTCCTCCCTCGCCCGCCGCAACGCGCCGGCCCCGCAGGCTGCGCTGCTCATGGCGCGCGAGCTCCTGCGCTACCGGCCCACCGACGTCGGCTACGACGCCTAGCTCGCCCGGATCACCGAGCTCGTCAACGCCGCCAAAGATGCCCCGGCGCCCTCTCACTCGCTCCACCCTCCGCCGTCTCGCGCCGGGGACGTGGTGCATGGTGCGCGGCCGCCGCTTCCTCCGCCCAGCAAGGGTGCCAGGCGCCATCGCGATGCGCGGGCGTGTGAGCCGTCCCGCGGCGCGTCTTCGCCGGACCATAGTGAGCCTAGCTGCCAGATCGTCCGGTGCGCGCCGCCTGACGTGCGCGTGCTCCTCGAGTGGCAGCGCCAGCGCCAAGGCAGGACCATCCAGGAGGTCGTAGCCGCCGGCCGCCAAAACCATGCCGCCCTCGCTGGTGGCGTTCCCTCCAGCTGCGGAGGGCTGCCGCGCCTTGACCCGCGAGTTACGCCGCGTGGTGTGGCCCACAAAGTTCAAGCCGGACTTGCCTCCGCGCTACGACGGCACCCCCAACCCCGCAGAGTTCCTGCAGCTCTATGCCCTGAGCATCGAGGTAGCGAACGGCGATGACAAGGTCATGGCGAACTGGTTTCCCATGGCCCTCAAGGACGGCCCGTGCTCATGGCTCATGAACCTCCCCGAAGCGTCCATCTCCTCGTGGGCCGAGCTCTGCCGGCAATTTGTCGCCAACTTCAAGGGCACTCACGAGCACTCCCTCACGCTCAATGACTTGCGCATCGTGCGCCAGCGCCCTGACGAGACTCTCCACAAGTACATCTAGCGCTTCAGCCAAGTGTGCAACAACATCCCGCGTGCCTCCGAGGCCGCCATCATCTCCGCGTTCTCCTCCATCGTCGCAGACGTCGGATGCACGAGAAGCTTGCCATCAACGACGAGCTTGACTCCGTGCTCGAGTTGTTCGACCTCGCCGACAGGTGCGCCAAGGCTGAAGAAGGCCGTCTCTTCGCCCACATTGACCCCGACATGGCACCAGACGCCGCCAAGGCCAAGAACAAGGACGCCAAGCACAAGGGTCCTGCCATGCTTGCGGCGGAGCCCGAGCAGAAACGCGGCCGTGAGCGCGATGAGCCCAAGAAGGATAGTCGCCCTCTCTGCGCCTACCACAATTCGCACTCCCATAGCACTGAGGACTGCCATGAACTCAAGCTGCTTCGCGACGAGCGCCTGGGCCGCCGTGGCAACTACAATGATCGTGGCGCCGGCCGTGGAGGCGGCCGCAGTGGCAACCGCTGGGGAGACCGCAACACCAACAACAACTTCTGGCAGGGCTGGTGCGACCAGCCTCGCGAGACCAACCCTCAGGCGAACGCCGCTCTTCCACCGCTGCCGCCGCCACCTCGGAGGAACGATGGCAACCAGCCTGACGAGGGCGCTGGGGGCTACCAGGAGCCTCGCAGAGTGGCTTGCATCCTCGGCGGGGCCCAGGCTCCCACGTCCAACTGCCACATCAAGCTGTTCTCTCGCGAGGTGAACGCTGCCCTCCCGAGGCCTGAAGCCTCTCGGCCCCTCAAGTGGTCGCAGTACGCAATCACTTTTGACTCCAAGGATCACCACAAGTCTTCAAGCGCTGTGGGCACAATCCCCATGCTGTGCACCCCCACCATCAGCAATGTCACCGTCACCAAGACGCTCATCGACAGAGGCGCTGGCCTCAACGTGATCTCCATCGAGACCTTCGAGCAGGTCCAAGTGCCCTACGAGCAGCTGATGCCAACTAGGCCCTTCTTCAGAGTGACTGATGGCTCCACCATTTCTTTGGGGCAAGTGCGCCTTCCCGTCACCTTTGGCACCCGCAAGAACTACCACACTGAGCTCATCGACTTCGATGTGGCGCACATCGGCCTGCCGTACAACGCCATCCTGGGCTACCCGGCGCTCGCCTAGTTCATGGCGGTGACCCATCACGCCTACAACGTCCTCAAGATGCCGGGCTGCAGTGGTATCATCACCGTCTGCTATGACGAGAAGGACGCGGTTCGCTCCCTAAAGAGTGCCTACAAGGCTGCCGCCACCGCCTACCGTACCGACGAGGACGACACCGTGCCTCTTGAGGCCGCACCCGCAAAGAAGAAGCAGCTGTTCTCTCAGGACCGCGCCGAGACTAAGAAAGTGTCGGTGGACGGCAGCGGCTCAGGCCCTGCCTTTACCATCGGCACCGGCCTCTCTCCTGCATAGGAAGACGCGCTCGTCACCTTCCTTTAGGCAAATTCAGATGTGTTTGCCAGGACAGCTTCTGATTTGTCCGATGTGGCAAGGGAGGTGATCGAGCACCACTTAGCGGTGTGCCCCAACGCACGCCCCGTGAAACAGAAGGCACGGCGCCAGGTGCCAGAGAAACAAGAGTTCATCGTCAAAGAAGTTCAGAAGCTACAAGAAGCTAGAGTCATCCGTGAGGTGCGCCATCCCGAATGGCTCGCGAACCCAGTCGTGGTGCCCAAGAAGTGCGGCAAGGAGCGAATGTGCGTCGACTTCACGAGCCTCAACAAGTTCTGTCCTCAAGATCCCTTCCCGCTGCCTCGCATTGACCAGATCGTGGACTCCACCACCAGGTGTGAGTTGCTATGCTTCCTAGATGCCTTCTCAGGCTACCACCAGATCAAGATGGCAACTGAAGACATGGAGAAAATGGCCTTCATCACCCCTACGGCATATACTGCTACATCTGCATGCCCTTCGGCCTCAGGAGCGCCGGAGCCACCTTCCAGAGACCGATGCGCATCACCTTGGGGCCCCAGATGGGGAGAAACGCTGAGGTCTATGTTGATGACATCGCGGTCAAGACTCGTGAAGCCTGGTCCCTCATCGCAGATCTCGAAGAAGCGTTCAACAACCTATGCAAAGTCAACCTCAAGCTCAACCCAGACAAGTGCGTCTTCGGAGTTCCTTTCGGCAAGCTGCTTGGCTTCCTAGTCTCCCATCGCGACATCGAGGCAAATCCCGAAAAGATGTGACACCCTGGTTTTTCCCAACTTTTCTTTTCAAAACCCATTTGGATTTTATTTGGAATTTGGTTTGGATTCCGTACTGAATGGCTCTATGGACTTAAAACTTGGGAATATTTTTACTTTCCTTCCCAAGTGAATCAAAGCTTCCAAAAAAACTTCTCCAAAGTCCTGTCATCTCCATTTTTGACCAACCCAAATTTCTATTCCAATTTAATATTCCTTTTACTATTAAAGGAATAGCCCTTTGTGCTCTAGGTTGTGAAGCAACCCATAATTCTTTCTTCCCCAAAATTCTAAGAAAATTCTCATCAATTCTTTGGACCATGTGAACCTTGGATATTTGAAAATATTCAAGATTCCATTCTCATGGTGAGCACACCATCCAATCTTTGTTTCTGGTCATAATTTCAGTTTGTGAAGCAACCATATTTTATGTTGCTCGAAAATTTCTAAAATTTTACCAGGACATTCTACTACCCATATGAACATCCTCCACCAAATTTTGGCCCATTTCATTTAGCCATTCTTCCTCAATAATCCTCCCAAGTTTCTGTCCAGAGGAGAGCATTGTGAAGGAAGTACCATTTATACTTACCCAAATGGTATGAAATTTTTATAGCATCTTTCCACCACCAAATGACCAACAAATACCAAGTTTCATCTCAAGGAGCCCATCCATATGAATGCATCATCTTCAACAAGTTTCTGAACCAGAGATGCAGTTGTGAAGCAACTACATTCAAAACTTGTCCATTTGGCCTGAGATTTCTCCAGTATATGAACCTTCCTATTACACTTCAGTGTGAAAAAATTTCCCTCTCAAAACCCTAGCCATTTTTCCTCAGCATCTTGCTCAAGTTTCTGTCCAGAAACTTGACCGGAAGCTCCAGTGCTGTCCAGGTCATCTCTTGCCAAACCAGATGCGCAGGGTGAAGGGACTACCGCATGGACATGAGTGGGCGGGCCAGAGCACACCGCGTGCGCCAGTGCATGCGGTGACCACGCGTCTGGCCGAGCAAACCCACGCTTTGCGCACTGACCATGCTCGGTCGCGTCGGCCGGGCCAGCTGTTGCCGCCCCTGGATGTCTGCTGGTGCCGACGTCGTCGCCACCATCCATGCGCCCCCTCTCCAGCACCTTCCCCCTCTAGCAGCGCCCTCGCCGTACATAGCCAACCGCCGCCACGCGCGGCACAGTGCGGGCAGTGTGGCCACGCTGGCTGGCAGCTTCCCCGCCGCTCCGCGACATCACCATTAAGGCTCTGCCTCTCCCGTCACCTCCCTACGCGGCTTGGCTGCCAGCGCGACGACCAGCTCAACGCGGGGCGCCGGCATTTTCCCCGTGGCAGGATCCGGCTCGGGCATCGACGTCCGGCTATAAAAGCCGCCCCCGCCCTCACTTCTCCTCACCACTCGAGCTCCTCCTTCCCCAATCGCCACCCAGCAGCGCCGGAGCAAGCCGAGAGGCCCTCCTCCTCCATCTCCGGCGAGGAGCTCCGCCGCTCTACCCCTGCTCCACCAGCTCGCTCCGATGCCCCTCCGCCCCAACCAAGCCCACCCCCGAGCTCCTGGTGTTCCACTGGTGCTCCTCAACCCCTCCCCGGCTCGAATGCTCGCCAGAGTTGACGGTTCAGCCGACGCCCGAAGCTCGCCGCCGCTAGAGAGGAAGAGGCTGACGCCGTCCGGCCGTCTCCCGTCGAGCTACGGGTATGGGCGTGTTCGCTATTGTGTGCCCGATTTATCCCCGCCCTCGCCCAGCTCCGTCGTGGCCTCAGCGCCGGCGAACGGCCGCCGGTATGCCCGCCGTCCTCTGTTCCCTCCCCCTCCCTGTTTAAATCAGACAACCGGGCCCCGCTTGTCAGCGACCCCGCCGCGGTCGAAGGGGTACGTAAGTGGAGTCATACCCCCACTTTACGTCTTCGACGTGGCTGGCTGAGGATTTTTCTGAATTCTATTTTAATTCAATTAAATCCAGAAGTTTGACTCAACTTTGACTGCCTATTACTTTTAAACCATAAGTCCAAATGAGTTCATTCTTTTTGCATTATTTTTCTTGTGAGCTCCTTTATTTGCTGGAAATTTTTGGTATTTTTCTCTCCTGTCTAGAATTTCTGGATAGAGGAAAATGCTCTATGTATTATTTATAAATGTTTCCAAAAATGTTTTTCATAGTGATTTGAATAGTTGGTGAAGGCTAGGAGTACTCCCACACTCCTTTGATGCCAGGCAAGCCACAACTCGCATTTGCATGACTACATTGCAATGCCATAATTTTAAATAAATATATAGGCTAAAATTTGAATTATTCATAATTGGTTTATTCTTGGAACACTTGGAGGAGTTCTTGGATATGGGTACTGTCATATTGATGATTGGATTATTAGTGACTAGTAGTCTACAAGTTTGATGATGCCATGATGCTGTTGATTACCGTCTATGATTACTTAGTGATTCCGTCTAGCATTTTGACTATGGAATTAGTAGCAGTAACTTAGTCATATTGCTCATTGGAGTACTAGTTGGCTATTATTATAACTTGGATCATAGTGATACTGGAGTATCAGTTATGACGGAGAAGTCATCTGGGGTAAATTCCTTCATTGTTGATCAAGTGCCACTAAACCGAGCTTTCCAGTGCAGCCACATCTGCCGGTATGGGACGGCCTTGACTTGGTCTAACCTCATGCTCTTTTATTGGTACCACCAAAGAGGGAAGATTATGCGTGCGTGCTACCCTAATCAAGTAGGCGGCGATAATCTTGTGAGCCCGTTTTGGTTATTGAGCTCAGGTCCCCATTTGGGACAGTTTAGTTTGGCCATGACGGCGGCAGGTGTCAGAAGTGACACAGGGGCCACCCAGGGCATGACCTCAGAGAGGACGTGTCGGTGGTACGATAGATGGGTCACAGGTTAGGTGAGTTTCATTGGACGAATGTCCATGGTGTGGGTAAAGTGCGCAACCTCTGCAGAGTGTAAGAATCTATTCGAATAGCCGCGTCCATGGTATTGGACACAGTTCGTACTAAGTCACACGGTCTGATCAACACCACTGATGGAATGACTTGTTAATGGTGGAAGAACTCGTCTTGGTATAGTAGGGTAACCGCTTGGCAGAAGGCCGTTGATAATCTTGGGAATGATTTCGAGAATGATCGCCAAATGGTATTGAGATGATCATGAGTTGATCACAAGAGTAGATGGTTCGACTGGACAGCCAAGAGTAAGGCGGTCTCTGTGACCCTAAACAATGGTGACTATTGCAGACAGATCGAAGATAACATGGTTAATATTTTGTTCTACTCTTTTTATAACAACTGATCCTGTTATAATAATGATTGCTATGATGTTGCTTTGCCTTGATGCTTTTGTTGGTTGTGAGCTTGTGAGTACATTCAAAGTACTCACCTGGCATGTCATGCCAGTTTGCAGGTGCTGCCATGTTTGCGTAGCCTGAAGATTTCAAGTTGCGAGCTAGAACGTGTCCCAGCCAGAGTCCCTGCGGAGTGGAGTCCACCACCGACGTCATTATTTCACGGCTAGAAGTTGTTCCGCTGCTAGCATAGAGCTATCCTTGCAGGCATAGTATTGTCACGACAATGTAATCTTTTGTAATTCCCCAAACCCTTGTACACCAATTATTCATAATAAAAAGCTGATTTGTTCTATGCCAAGCAGTGCCGTATTCCAGAAGACTTGATCTCTGGGCTGGAATACAGGGTGTTTCGGTCCCTCTGAACCGGGGTGCCACAGCGTTTGGTATTAGAGCAGGTCTGGCTGTAGGACACCCCAGTCAGTGCGAGCACCAGAAACCGGTAGTATAGAGTCTAGTCGGTTGTTGCATTTGATGGCTGCATTTGTTTGTCGCATAGCATGCATATAGACTCACAACCTTGTCACTAACGACTGATCTTGTGAGTGTAGGTGGTATCGGTTTCGATTTACTACCTGCACCCTCCAGCTTTGCATACCTACTCTTTGGTGTTAGGTGTCATCTCTGTCCCAGTAGAGTGATGTCGAGGTACCTAGTGGTGTCGATCACTTGCTGGATCGATGCACAGGCATCACGCCAATATATTCTCTTCAGCCATACCTATCATTCTGGGGGTAGACATGTTTCTACCCCGGATCTTGTCATTCTTCTCGCCGCTTTGGCAACCCTTATTAGATTATGTTACTAGGGAAGGGCAATGCCAGCAAACCCTGCTTTCCACCAGTATTCTACCTTGTCACCCCTTTCCCTGGACGAGTGCGGTTTCCTTCCGTCCACTTGATGATGATGTGGCCGTGACATCCGTGTCTCGCTACGTGATCACCAAGTAGGTCCTTATCCCTAAGCATGCCCAGATGCAATCGGTGCAAGCCAGGGTCTTGGTATAGCTCTGTTTACACCAACCCCTCCACACACTAATTCACCTTCGTGCACGCCACCATAGCATATTAGACCGTAGTACCGGAGTTTTCGCGAAATTTGTGAAGGCATGCATATTGTTGTGGATAGCAGTAAAGAGTGATGTTGCTTGTATGTAATCTTGATACCTTGTGTGCTTTTGTTTGAGTTGGTTCTTTTGCTTCTTTCTTTGGGCCTTCGGTATTACCCTATTTCCCTTTATGAAAGTTGCTCATCAACCACCGCGGGAACCAAGTGAGGATCTCAAATATTTGGAAGCTCAGCTAAACAGTATGGAAATTGACAGTATACTGCATTGTATGGGTAATACCCGGTTTGAATGATATTCTAAAAATGACTAGCAGCATCAAGTTTACATCAGTGGTGCAATCTTCATAGCAGTCATGATTAAACCAGCAGGAAGACCAGTGGTGTGCAAGGCCAACAGTACATTGAAGTCCAAAGAAGCAAGAGTGTGCCATGTATCCAGTACCCAGCAAGAAGGATAGTTCGACAGATTATTTTCATACAAGTAATCAACAGCAGGAAGATCAAGGGTATATACATAGGGCATTCAGACCGCATATCACAGCAAGAAATTTCTGGTGTAAGCAACCAAGTCTTCCTCCGCACGTTACCAGCGAAGCTTACGATGCAAGGCTCCTCAAATCTTCCTCAGTACGATATGTGGATAACTTCCAGCATAAGATACTCAGTCTTCGTTGGTAGGCTACCGCAGAAAACTTCCGGCATAAGGCACCAAACCTTCCCCAGCAAACAACCAAGAAGAGAAGCTTCTGAAGTACGATACCCAGTCTTCGTCAGCACGCGGTCCTGGCAAAAGCTTCGAACATAAGCTACCCACCCTCCTTCAACACGATACTCTCGATGGTTTCTGACACAAGCTACCCAATTCTCGTCAGTACGACACTACAAACAGTTGGCAACATTGGTACAAGCAATTGCACAGTGCGTTGGCAATGCACCTCGAGAGTCAAGCCCACAACCGTTGGGTCAGAAACCCGAGCTAGTCAGGACACAAGTGTCTGCCTCGATAATAAGATGTTCAGCTACCCATACTTCCATATATATTGTGAGCATGTTGCCCAGGTCATGCAAGTCACCCGTATGAGGAGCAACTATGTTCAAGCAGGTCAACAGAAGGAAGGTGAGAATCCAATGCCTATATAAGTCAAGCAAGAGGAAGAGAGCTAGTATACACCTCAGTATGTTGCAAGGACTGACAGGCTATGAAGTGAGACAATTTGGGACAACAATCTTGACAATGGATGTCAAGGCCAGTTTTTCTCGCACCCGACAAAATAATATCATAAACCTTTGTCGCTATCTTGCATGATGGACCACAACAATGAGCTCTATGCAAGTACCCGTGAACCTGGTATATGATCTTGATGAACCCTTGCTTACTTTTCTCTGGTGACGGCACCACACCTGTGTTCTGAGCTGCTTCCGGCCGTCCGGGGTGGATGCCGACTTTATATTTCTCTTTTCAACAACTGTCCCGTGTTCTGAGCTGCTTTTCGGCCGTCTCGGGCAGCTGTTGAGTTTCTTTTTGTAGCGGTGCCCCCATGTTCTGAGCTGTTCTTCGGCCGTCTAAGGGAACCGCTACATTCTTTTTATCAACACTGTCTCATGCTCTAAGCTGCTTTTTCAGCCGTCTTGAGAAGACCGTTCTAGTGACTACTGATTTGTTTGCCGATTTCATGCAAGGGTTCGGATGATCATTGCCCTACAGTTAAAACTTGAGAGATGATGAACTTGCCATTTAAACATTGTTGCACTATCATAGGATATGGATAAGGTATGCTTGCTAGAATGTTGCACCTAACAGCACCTATGGATATATATGGCCAAGCTCTTTTGGCAAAGGATTCGGAAAATAGAACAATAATGGAGGAGCAAGACTGGCAATGCGGGAACAGCATGGTATGGATACCCAAAACAGTTTGACTCGGTATCGATCACCATGAATATACACCCAAGGAGTCTACCCTGTTTGTAAGGATCTAATATCAAGCTCAGCAGCTTGACTACAGCAACCGTGTTAAAGCATCGCACAACCTATGGATATATCGACAGAATAAGTATTCGGAGTGCTAAACAGCAACCCCAGATTATGTGTCCTCACATATGGTACCTAGTGAAATGATAGCCTACTGTGAACAAGATCCTTTAGCCAGAACCACCGTCAGTCAAGTCTTGGGTGCTATTGTTGTAAGGTCATACTCTTTTATTCTGGTCACGACAAGCGATGATTAAATCATTGGTGTGAATTTGATACCGAGACAGTAGAGCCTGCTAAGATGATTCTGAAATCCCTACAAGCAGTCAGAATCTGCCAAGGTAATATGTATGATTCCCAGCATTGTCTTGAACCCAGAGGACATGTATCTACTTGGGTAACCCAATACAAGGAGTAAAAGGGTTTCGTGTCCACCGAGGAATTGGTTCACAACTCCATGAAATACTATCGGTGAAAGAATGACATGTCAATCGGAAAACCATTCCCGGACTTATGGGAAGATGACATATTTCAGTCATGATAACATGTCAGATGAGCCAGCAGATATAACAGAATTGGAGTTAGCATAATGATGACCATGAGAGGAAAAACATGTCAGAATATGGGTACGGTGAAGCAAACCACCCCAGAGCAAGGCAGTCAGATCATATGGAATTTAGCGGGAACAAATTATAAAGAAAGAGAAGACCCGAGATGGAAACGGTTTCCTTAGGACAGCGTGTGCATACTTGTTCACTGAGCAACCAAATCTCGAGGATGAGATTTATCCTAAGGGGGGTAGGTTTGTGATACCCTGGTTTTGCCCAACTTTTCTTTTCAAAACCCATTTGGATTTTATTTGGAATTTGGTTTGGATTCCGTTCTGAATGGCTCTATGGACTAAAAACTTGGGAATATTTTTACTTTCCTTCCGAAGTGAATTAAAGCTTCCAAAAAACTTCTCCAAAGTCATGTCATCTCCATTCTTGACCAACCCTAATTTCTATTCCAATTTAATATTCCTTTTTCTATTAAAGGAATTGCCCTTTGTGCTCTAGGTTGTGTAGCAACCCATAATTCTGTCTTCCCCAAAATTCTAAGAAAATTATCATAAATTCTTTGGACCATGTGAACCTTGGATATGTGAAAATATTCAAGATTCCATTCTCATGGTGAGCAAACCATCCAATCTTTGTTTCAGGTCATAATTTTAGTTTGTGAAGCAACCATATTTTATGTTGCTCCAAAATTTCTGAAATTTTACCAGGACATTCTACTACCCATATTAACATTCTCCTCCAAATTTTGGCCCATTTCATTTAGCCATTCTTCCTCAATAACCCTCCCAAGTTTCTATCCAGAGGAGAGCATTGTGAGGGAAGTACCATTTATACTTACCCAAATGGTATGAAATTTCTATAGCATCTTGCCACCACCAAATGACCCACAAATACCAAGTTTCATCTCAAGGAGCCCATCCATGTGAATGCATCATCTTCAACAAGTTTCTGAACCAGAGATGCAATTGTGAAGCAACTACATTCAAAACTTGTCCATTTGGCCTGAAATTTCTCCAGTATATGAACCTTCCTATTACACTTTAGTGTGACAAATTTTCCCTCTCAAAACGCTAGCCATTTTTCCTCAGCATCTTGCTCAAGTTTCTGTCCAGAAACTTGACTGGAAGCTCCAGTGATGTCCAGGTCATCTCTTGCCTAACCAGATGCACAGGGAGGCCACAGGGTGAAGGGAATACCGCATGGACATGAGCAGGCGGGCCAGAGCGCACCGCGTGCGCCAGTGCACGTGGTGACCATGCGTCTGGCCAAGCATACCCGTGCTCTGCGCACTGACCACGCTCGGTTGCGTCGGCCGGGCCAGCTGCCGCCCCTGGTTGTCTGGTGGTGTCGACGTCGTCGCCACCATCCACGCGCCCCCTCTCCAGCACCTTCCCCCTCTAGCAGCGCCCTCGCTGGACACAGCCAACCGCTGCCACGCGCGGCATAGTGCGGGCACTGTGGCCACACTGGCTGGCAGCTTCCCCGCCGCTCCGTACCATCACCATTAAGGCCCTGCCTCTCCCGTCACCTCCCTACGCGGCTTGGCTGCCAGCGCGACGGCCAGCTCAACGCGGGGCGCCTGCGTTTTCCCCGTGACAGGATCCGGCTCGGGCATCGCCCCCAGCTATAAAAGCCGCCCCCGCCCTCAGTTCTCCTCACCACTCGAGCTCCTCCTTCCCCAATCGCCACCCAGCAGCGCCGGAGCAAGCTGAGAGGCCCTCCTCCTCCATCTCTGGCGAGGAGCTCCGCCGCTCTGCCCCTGCTCCACCAGCTCGCTCCGATGCCCCTCCGCCCCAACCAAGCCCACCCCCGAGCTCCTGGTGTTCCACTAGTGCTCCTCAACCCCTCCCCGGCTCGAATGCCCGCCGGAGTCGCCGGTTCAGCCGACGCCCGAAGCTCGCCGCCGCCAGAGAGGAAGAGGCCGACGTCATCTGGCCGTCTCCCGACGAGCTACGGGTATGGGCGTGTTCGCCGTTGAGTGCTCGATCCATCCCCGCCCTCGCCCAGCTCCGCTGTGGCCTCAAAGCCGGCGAACGGCCGTCGGTATGCCCGCCGTCCTCTGTTCCCTCCCCCTCCCTGTTTAAATCAGACAGCCGGGCCCCGCATGTCAGCGACCCTGCCATGGCCGAAGGGGTACATAAGTGGAGGCGTACCCCCACTTTACGTCTTCGACGTGGCCGGCTGAGGATTTTTCTGAATTCTCTTTTAATTCAATTAAATCCAGAAGTTTGACTCAACTTTGACTGCCTATTACTTTTAAACCATAAGTCCAAATGAGTTCATTCTTTTTGCATTAATTTTCTTGTGAGCTCCTTTATTTGCTGGAAAATTTTGGTATTTTTCTCTGCTGTCTAGAATTTCTGGACAGAGGAAAATGCTCTATGTATTATTTACAAATGTTTCCAAAAATGTTTTTTAGAGTGATTTGAATAGTGCATCTGACACTGAGTAGAAGTTACTAGCAGGATAGACAGGAAGCTCTGAAGGATGTACAATGCTTGGAGGGACAAATGGTGAAGGCTAGGAGTACTCCCACACTCCTTTGATGCCAGGCAAGCCACAACTCTCATTTGCATGACTGCATTGCAATGCCATAATTTTAAATAAATATATAAGCTAAAATTTGAATTATTCATAATTGGTTTATTCATGCAACACTTGGAGGAGTTCTTGGATATGGGTACTATCATATTGATGATTGGATTATTAGTGACTAGTAGTCTACAAGTTTGATGATGCCATGATGCTGTTCATTACCGTCTATGATTACTTAGTGATTCCATCTGGCATTTTGACTATCGAATTAGTAGCAGTAACTTAGTCATATTGCTCATTGGAGTACTAGTTGGCTTTTGTTATAACTTGGATCACAGTGATACCGGAGTATTAGTTATGATGGAGAAGTCATCTGGGGTAAATTCCTTCATTGTTGATCAAGTGCCACTGAACCGAGCTTTCCAGTGCAGCCACATCTACCTGTATGGGACGGCCTTGACTTGGTCAAACCTCGTGCTCTTTTATTGGTACCACCAAAGAGGGAAGGTTATGCGTGCGTGCTAACCTGATCAGGTAGGCGGCGATAATCTTGTGAGCCCGGTTTGGTTATTGAGCTCAGGTCCCCGTTTGGGATAATTTAGTTTGGCCATGATGGTGGCAGGTGTCAGAAGTGACACAGGGGCCACCCAGGGCATGACCTCAGAGAGGACGTGTCGGTGTTACGATAGAAGGGTCACAGGTTAGGTGAGTTTTGTTGGACAAATGTCGATGGTGTGGGTAAAGTGCGCAACCTCTGCAGAGTGTAAGAATCTATTCGAATAGCCACATCCATGGTATTGGACACAGTTCATACTAAGTCACACGGTCTGATCAACACCAATGATGGAATGACTTGTTAATGATGGAAGAACTCGTCTTGGTATAGTAGGGTAACCGCTTGGCAGAAGGCCGTTGATAATCTTGGGAATGATTCCGAGAATGGTCGCCAAATGGTATTGAGATGATCACGAGTTGATCACGAGAGTAGATGGTTCGACTGGACAGCCAAGAGTAAGGCAGTCTCTGTAACCTTAAACAATGGTGACTACTGCAGACAGATCGAAGATAACATGTTTAATATTTTCTTCTACTCTTTTTATAACAACTGATCCTGTTATAATAATGATTGCAATGATGTTGCTTTGCCTTGATGCTTTTGTTGGTTGTGAGCTTGCGAGTACATTCAAAGTACTCACCTGGCCTGTAATGCTAGTTTGCAAGTGCTGCCATGTTTGCGTAGCCTGAAGATTTCAAGTTGCGAGCTAGGACGTGTCCCAGCCAGAGTCCCTGCGGAGTGGAGTCCACCACCGATGTCATTATTTCACAGCTAGAAGTTGTTCCGCTGCTAGCATAGAGCTATCCTTGCAGGCACAGTATTGTCGCGACAATGTATTCTTTTGTAATTCCCCCAACCCTTGTACACCGATTATTCGTAATAAAAAGCTGATTTGTTCTATGCCAAGCAGTGCCGTATTCCAGAAGACTTGATCTTTGGGCTGGAATACGGGGTGTTCCGGTCCCTCTAAGCCGGGGTGCCACAGAAGATCAAGGCCATCGAGAAGATGCGTCCTCCCCAGAACGTCAAGGAAATGCAGCGCTTGGCGGGATGCATGGCCTCGCTTGGGCGATTCATCTCCAAGTTCGGCGAGCGAGCTCTGCCATTCTACAAGCTCATGAAGAGATCCGGCCCCTTCAAGTGGACTCCTGAGGCTGATGCGGCCTTCGATGGCCTTAAGAGGTATCTCACGAGCCCGTCGATCATGGTCGCGCCACGCTCTCGCGAGCCCTTGCTCCTATACTTGGCAGCCACTCCTAGACGGCCTGTGGCACCCCGGCTTAGAGGAACCAGAACACCCCGTATTCCAGCCCAGAGATCAAGTCTTCTGGAATACGGCACAGCTTGGCACAGAACAAATCACCTCTTATTACAAATAATACGGGTACAAGGGTTCGAGTATTACAAAGATTACAAATGCACGATGACACTACGACTGCTAAGATAGCTCTATGCTAGCAGCGGAATAACTAATGGCAGCGGAACAGCGACGACGATGATGGACTCCACTCCATAGGGACTCTGGCTGGGATACGACTTAGCTCGCAAACTTGGGATCCTCGACAAGCAATCAATCACGGCATGACCTGCAATCTGGCATGACACGCTAGGTGAGTACTTTGAATGTACTCGCAAGCTCACAGCAACCAAAGCAATCAAGGCAAACAACAGCATGGCAATTACCGGTTAATTAATGATGAGCATGATACTACTAGAACAACATGCGAGTGAACAAGGCATGTACATGTTAATCATGATATGGACATGAACATGTTGCTATCAAACATGATGTGTACGTGGATTATTGCCATGGTCCCTTGGACCAACTTACCATCTCGGGGTTACCTCGTAACCACTGTCAACATCTTACCATCATGAACCTCACTTGATCATAGCAATACCAACCATAGTGATCCTCACACGATCACAGCAATACCAACCATAGTGATCCTCACACGATCACCAACTTCTTCGTGTGCCATCTTGTTGCTCTTAGTGTGCAGGTTTATTATTTCTGTTGACCCATAGTGTGGCCTACTACGAACTATGTCCATGACCGAGGATGCAGCTATCGATAGATTATACACTCTGCAGAGGTTAATACACTGTACCCACACCACAGAACTCATGGCCTCGTGCTCCCATTCGGGTGGACCAACGAGATTCCGACAAAACCAATCTATTGCATGACACTCTCCCGGCCATTCCGACAAACTCCCCTTTGGGCTATGTCATGGGTGGCCCCGATGCCAACTCTTGGCATCCTGCCACCTCGTGGCCAGCCACCGTCGTGGCAAAACAAAACAAACGGTCCCAAACGGGGACAAACGCGCGCAAACAACTCGGGCACACAAGGCTTATGGCCGCCTACCTGATCAGGGTAGCGCGCGCACATAACCTTCCTAGTTGGAGGCACCGGCGAGAGGCATGACAATAGACCAAATTTAGGCCTCCCCATCCAGGCAAGTGTGGCTGCACTGGTGAGCTCGATTCGGTGGCACCATGACTCAGCCAACATATTTGTTCAAGTTCGATTAATGTCAGGTTCAACTTGAATGGTGATGAGTTGAGTCATAACATGATGAAATAATAGTGCATATGAGCATGATGTCAACATAAGCATGGATGGGCAACATAAGCATTTCACATATCAACAACAATAAATCATGTAGTTTACGGGATGTAAATGAGCATGGCATAGAGATGATCATGAATATCACAAGTATTTACATAAAAAACCATAACTATTGACGTGAGCATATCATGATCACTAGCATATGAACTGAATACAAGAATGGAACATGAGAATAATACTACTAACAAGTAAATATCTGGATGCACATGAACATGGCATAGGGATGAGCATGAATCCACAAGCATATACATAGCATTTACAAAATAATTCCAAAGTAATTATTTAAACATTCAAGTGAAAACCATGGCTATTGCCATGTCATCATGCAAGTGGCTATTGTGGCTTGCCTGGGGATGAAGGATTCATCAGGAAGAAGTGCGAGAAACTCACGGAAAGAATTTTCGGAAAAGTTTCTCTCCCGGCGGAGCTGATTAGAGGGAAAGGGAAAAATGGTCATTTTTAGAGTGTGACAACATAGTGAAAATGATACCAACTGAACGGGCTCAACGAATAGAGAACGTGGGCTTTGGAATCACCTGATCCGGAGTTACAGTTGCGAAAATACGGCCGTTTGTTCGTTAGGCAGAAATAGAATTAAAACTGTGTTTTACTGCTGCTAACGGACGAACGTCCGCAATATAAGGGTTTCGGCGTCGGGGCTGAAACAGAAAGCGCATTTCTAGGAATACGTCTTCACTGCAGTGAAAGCGTATTTCCAGCCGAAGCCGCAGCATTTTACACTTTCATAAGAAGTAGGCGTATTCCGCGGAATACGTCTCCACTTATCCATGTCAGTGGGCCGGCTGGGCCACTGCCGCGTGGGACCCGCCTCGTCCTCTCTCTCTCCTCTCGCTCCTCTTCTTCTACATCACGTCGGGTAGAGCAGAGGCATGGCCGAGCGCGGTCGGCGCTGGCCCCGGCGCCTCCGGCCACCTCCGGCCGAGGGGAAGGCACCGGCGGGCTTGGGACGGGGCGGCGCATCCGCCTGGGCTAGGTGCGTTCGCCGAGGAGGGCCAGAGCAAGCTCGCCTTCGGACATGGTAGACGGCCGGCTCGGGCGACCTTGGGGCGCGCGGCTCGGCAGCGGAGAGGAGGGGCTGGGGGTCGGGGATGCTTCGGGGAGGCTAGGGAAGAACGCTGGTGGGTTCAGGATGGAGATGGGAGGCCAGCATTGCGCAAATTTAAGCGGAGCAGAGCGGCGGCCATGGCGGCCATGGGAGGCGAGGAGGGATTCCGGGGAGAAATTGATGGGTCCAGGGGGTTGCTAGGAGGGTGGTGAGGGATGGTTTATATAGCCGGGGCGAAGCTCGGGGTGAGCGCGGCCATGGCGACGCGTGTGCTGGTGCTCTGCGGCTCGGGGGACATGCGGAGGGAGGGGCGTGGTGTCGGGAGAGGCCACGGGGCAGAGGGGAAGCTCGCAGGGGCTTCGGGAGAGCTCGAGGAGGAAGAAGACATGGAGAAGACGACGACGGCCGTGGGCGCACAGTGCGGCATTTCGCGCCGAGGAGGAAAGAGGAGGGGATGAGGGGTCCAGCGGGCATGCGTGGATGAAGGAGAGGTCGGGCAATGCTGTAGACATGATTCGGTGGCGAGACCACGGTGTGGCCAAGGGCCCCGGCGTCCAGAGCGCGTCAAACGGCATGCCGGCCGTGTAGTCACCGCGTGACCGTGGCGTTGCCACGCGTTCTGGGTGGCCCAAGCATGTCTGGCGTAATGGCCACTCCCCCAGTAGCTGCTAGGAAGAAGAAGACAAAGGAAGAAGCTCAAGAGGAGACTGAACTAAGCTGAAACCCTGATCAACAGCAAGGTGTTTGATTAGTGGTGTGATCAGAGCACAAGCCCATTGGGTCTGAGTTTTGGCTGAGCGTGATCATCCACTAAGAATGCCATCTTGGCAAATTATCAGCTCAAATGGAGGGGTCTAGGTAGCACTTGCTTTGCAAAGTACCACACTGGACAGAAAATGAAAATGGAAGTTGCACTCACATGGAGTGATGGATTGAGCTCAAATTTGGTGGAGAATGATGATTTGGACATAGGAAGGCACTATAAAAATTTCATACCATTTGGATAAACGCAAATGGTACTTCCTTCACAATGCTTTCCTCTGGACAGAAACTTGGGGGAATTATTGAGAAATATTGGATAGATAAAATGAGCCCAATTTGGTGGAGAGAAGTTATATAGGTAGGAGAATGTTCCGGTAAAATTTCAGAATTTATGAAGCCATATAAAATATAGTTGCTTCACAAACTGAAATTATGACCTAAAACAAAGATTGGATGGTGTGCTCACCATGAGCATGGAATCTTGAATATTTTTACATATCCAAGGTCCATAATGTCCAAAGGAATTATGAGAATTTTGTGGGAATTTTAGGAAAGATAGAAATATATGTTGCTTCACAACCTAGAGCAAACAGGGTTATTCCTTTAATAGAAAAAGGAATATTCCCAAGTAAAAGAATTTGGGTTTAGACTAGGATGGAAATGACATGGCATTGGGAAAGATTTGAGAGTGACAAGCCACTTGGGAGACGAATAAGAGATGATCTTCCCAGGTTTCAAGACCACAGAGCCACAGAAAAGAAACTCCAAATAAAATCCAAAGAAATCCAAAAGAATAAGAAAGGGCCAAATTGGGGTGTCACAAACCTTCCCCCCTTACAAAAATCTCATCCTCGAGATTTGGTTGCTCAGGGAACAAGGATGAATATTCTGACTTAAGGAAACCGTTTCCATCTTGGGTATCATTTTCCTTTATATGATGTTCCCACTGAATTTCATAGGATCTCATTACCTTGCTCGGAGGTGGTTTGCTTCACCGTACCCAACATTCTGACAGGTCTTCCCTCATATGTTCAACCTTACGCTGACTCCAATTCTTTCATATCTACTGGCTTATCTGCTATTATCATGACTGGAATTTCCATGAGTCCGGGAGAGATTTCCAATTGACGTGACATTCTTCTATCCAGCACCGATAGTATTCAATGGAGTTATGAACAAATTCCCTTGGTGGACACGAAACATTTAATCATTGCATCGGGTTACTAGATGCATGTCCTCCAGGTTCAAAACCATACTGGGAATCATAACCCTTGTCTTGGTGAAATCTGACTACTTATAGGGAGTTCTGAATCATCTTGGCTGGCTCCACTGTCTCAAGTATCAAACCCATACCAAAGATTCGACTGCCGCCTGTCATGATTAGTATAAAGGAGTAATACCTTATAGCAATAGCTTCTGGAGACTTGACTGGCGATGGTTCTGGCAGAAGAATCTTGTTCAGGCTAGCATTTCACTGGGTACCATATGTGAGGACACATGATTCGAGATTGTTGTTCAGCATTCTGATTATTCATTCTATCGGTATATCCATAGACTGTGTGATGCTTTAACACGGTCGCTGGAGTCAAACTGCTAAGCTGGCCTTTGGTCTCACATGACAGACTTGGATATACGATACTGACAATTCTGGGCAAACATATTTGGACAAGCGGGTTACCTTGATATGAGGTCCTTACAAAACAGAGTAGACCCCTTGGGTGTGTGTTCATGGTGATCAATACGGAATCAGACTATCTTGGGTATTCGTACCATGTTGTTCATGCAACAATTATCATACATATATTGCCGGTCTTGCTCCTTCATTATTGTTCTCTTTTTCTGAATCTTTTGCCGGAAGAGCTTGGCCATATAAATTCTTCGTGTGACCACAGGTGCTGTCAGGTGCAATATTCCGGCAATCATGCCTTATCATTGGTCATGACTCGTGTCATAGAAAATATGCCAGATTCACTAGTGCTTGTATAGAGCTCATTGTTGTCATCAATCATACAAGATAGTGCAATGGGTTAATGATATCTCTTTATCGGGCATGAGAAAGTTGGCCTTGATAACCACTATCAAGATTGTTGTCCCAAAGTTGTCTTACTTCATAGCTTGTCGGTCCTTGCATCACACTGAGGTGTATAACTGGCTTTCTTACATAACTTATCTGGTTATCGGATTCTCACCATGCTTGCATCATCGCACGAGTGACTTACATGACCTTGGCAGCATGTTCACAATATATATGGAAGTATGTGTGCCTGAGCATTTGATTCCCGAGGCAAACACTTGTGTCCTGACTAGCTCGTCTTTCTGACCAAACTGTTGTGGGCTTGACTCATGAGATGCACTGCCAACTTACTGTGTAATTACTTGTACCAATGACGATGACTGTTGGTAGTGCCGTACCGATGAAGACTGGATAGCTTGTGTTGGAAGCCATCTGAGAGTAGCGTGCTGAGGAAGACTGGATATCTTACGCTCGAAGCTTTTGCCGGGATAGCGTGCTGAAGAAGACTGGGTATCGTACCTCAGAAGCTTTTCCTCTGGTTGCTTACTGAGGAAGATTTGGTGACTTATGCCAGAAGCCTTTTTGTGGTAGCTTATCTAAGAAGACGGAGTATCTTGCACTGGAATTCATCCACATATCATACTGAGGAATATTGAGGAGCCTTGCATTATAAGCTTCTCACGTAGCGTGCAGAGGAAGACTGGGTTGCTTACTCTAGAAGCTTCTCTTTGTGATATGCGGATTGAATGCCATATATATATATATATATATATATATATATATATATATATATATATATATATATATATATATCCTTGATATTCCTGCTGTGTCTCGAAATATACGGTTGGCCTTGCACACAAATTATCTTCCTGCTGGTTCATTACGGTTGTAATGGTTGCACACTGAGGTAGACTTGATGCTGATAGTCAATCCAGAATATCATTTGTATTCAAACTAGATATTCCCAATATAATGCAGTCGGCTGAGAATTCCATAATGTTTAGCTGAGCTTCCAAATAATTGAATTCCTCACTGATTGTTCAAGTCTGGTGGCGGTTCTGTCGGGCCCATGGAACCCGGGGTATCCAGGCCCGTCTGCCTTTGGCCCAGGGCGCAACGCCTGGCGTGGGCCCATCATGCCGTCATCATCAAGCATCTCACCAAGACCCCTGATGAGGCCTTGGCCTCCTGAGGACCCCTCCTCAGGGAGCGGCGAACAAGACTCAGCATCTTCACCAGCAGCCTCGCGAGGCCCTCTCGCGAGGCGGCCTCCCGAGGTTGCCTCCTGAGGCTCCCTCCCGAAGGCGCTCCATACAAGGGCTGTTCGGCTTGGCCGCGCGGTCCCGTGCCCATCACGTGGGTGACACGTGCGGCGACGAGCGGCGACAGAGGCCGCGCCAGCAGGTGCGGATGAAGAGGGTTTCCCCTTTTGTGTTAAGGGAGCAAGGCCAGCAGTCCAGTTCCCAAAGCAACCGCAAAGGTTGCCCGATCGGCGAAAGAAGACCAAGACAGCGGGCGCGGGGCGGAGGTCATCACCGAGCCCACCGGCGCGTCATGGATCATGCTTTTGCAGGCGAAGACCGCCTTTAGTCAGGATAGCCTGAGCGCCTGCCCCCCTTCAAAACCCGCCAAGTGTGGCAACCCTTCCCGCCTAAGTTTTGAGGGGGAAGAGGACCAAGGCGGGTATAAAGGGACAGTGCGGCCATCGTGGTAGAGGGATCCAATTCAGTCCACTCCTTCTTCTCCTACCTTGTACGCGAGAACACTCTCTTGCTCACTACAATCATAACCAAGCAGGAGTAGGGTTTTACACCGCAAGGTGGCCCGAACCTGGGTAAACCGCTGAGTCCACGGTCCGCTCCTCGCTAGCGCGCTCCCGCCGTAGCCTCGCCGTGGTAGGGGACAAAGAGGTAGGAACAAGCTCACCCCAGTGTTCGAACCTTTGGGTCCACGGAGCCCCACTTCTGACATTTGGCGCACCAGGTAGGGATGCGCTACTGTTCTTCCGCTCCGCCCTCCGTTCCACCAACTTCATGCGCGACGCACGCCGCGAGCGCGCCGAGCGCAGGGCTGGCCGCATGGCTCAGACGGAGCCGGTGGCCCGCGGCAACCGCCCCCGCCCTGTCGAGGCTGCTGCCGCCACCGACCCCGCTGCCCGCGAGCAACAGGACTCCTCCCTGCACCCCTCCGTGCAGGTGAACAGCCACACCACCATGGCCTCTTCCTCCCTCGACCACAGTGGGCCGCCGAACGCGCAAGCCGCGCTACTCATGGCGCGCGAGCTGCTCCGCTACTGTCCAGCTGACGCCGGCTACGACGCCTGGCTTGGTCGCATCACCGAGCTCGTAAACGCCGCCGGGGACGCTCCGGCGCCTTCCCACTCGCTCCGCCCTCCGCCGTCTCGCGCTGGGGACCTGGCGCACGGCGCTCCCCCGCCACTTCCTCTGCGCAATGAACTCGGCGGGCCCCAGCGCAACGCGCGGGCACGCGAGCCGTCCTGTGGCGCGTCCCTGCCAGTCCGTGAGGAGGCCAGCTGCCAGATCATCTGACGCGCGCCCCCCGATGCGCGAGTGCTCCTCGAGCGCCAGCGTTAGCGCCAGGACCAGGCCGTCCAGGAGCTTGCGGCAGCAGGGCGCCAGAACCACGCCGCCCTCGTCGGCGGCGTCCCCTCGAGCGGTGTGGGCTACCGCGCCTTCACCCGCGAGCTACGTCGGGTGGTGTCGCCCAAGAGGTTCAAGCCTGAGCTGCCTCCGCACTACGACGGCACCCCCAACCCTGCGGAGTTCCTTCAGCTCTACGCGCTGAGCGTCGAGGCAGCGAACGACGACGATGAGGTCATGGCGAACTGGTTCCCCATGGCCCTCAAGGACGGCCTGCGCTCCTGGCTCATGAACCTCCCCAAGGCATCCATCTCATCGTGGGCCGAGCTCTGCAGCCAGTTCATTGCCAACTTCAAGAGCACGCAAGACCGCTCCCTCACCATCAATGACCTGTGGCACGTGCGGCAGCGCCCAGACGAGACCCTCCGCAAGTACATCCAGTGCTTCAGCCAACTGCGCAACAAGATACCGCGCGCCTCCGACGCGGCCTTCATCTGCACGTTCTCCACCGTCGTCTCGGACGACAAGATGCGCGAGAAGCTCGCCATCAACAATGAGCTAGACTCGGTGCTTGAACTATTCGACCTCGTCGACAAGTGTGCCAAGGCTGAAGAAGGCCGCCTCTTCATCCACAACGACCCTGACGTGGCGCTCGAGGCTGCCAAGACCAAGAACAAGGACGTCAAGCATAAGGGCCCTACCGTGCTTGCGGCGGAGCCCGAGCAGAAGCGCGGCCATGACCATAACGAGCCCAGGAAAGACGACCGGCCGCTATGCGCCTACCACAACGTGCGCTCCCACAGCACTGAAGACTGCCAGGTGCTCATGCTGCTCGCGACGAGCGCCAGGGCCGCCGAGACTATTGCAATGGCCGCGGCGCCGGTCGCGGAGGTGGCCACGGCGGCAACCGCTGGGACGGCCGCAGCGACAATGGCAACTTCCGCCAGGGCTGGCGCGACCAGCCTCGTGAGGCCGCCTGGCACGACCAGCCTCGTGAGGCCGCCTGGCGCGACCAGCCTCGCGAGGCGAACCCTCAGGCCAATGCCGCTCTCCCGCCGCTGCCGCCGCCACCCAAGAGGAACGACATCAACCAGCCTGATGAGGGCACAGGGGGCTACCAGGAGCCTCGCGCTGTCACCTGCATCCTTGGCGGGGCTCATGCCCCCGTGTCCAGCCCCTGGGACGCTTCATCTCCAAGTTTGGCGAGCGAGCCCTGCCTTTCTTCAAGCTCCTGAAGAGGTCTAGCTCTTTCAAGTGGACTCCTGAGGCAGACGCCGCTTTTGAAGACCTCAAGAGGTACCTCACGAGCCCGCCCATCATGGTCGCGCCGCGCTCTCGCAAGCCCTTGCCCCTGTACTTGGCGGCCACCCCTCAGACGGCCAGCGCACCACTTGTGGACGTGCGAGAGGAGCGCGTCTGTGCTAAGGAGAAGCCCTCCGCACCTCCCGAGCCTCGTGAGCCCCCCGAGCCTTGCGAGCCTCGTGAGCCTCCCGAGCCTCGTGAGCCTCCTGAGCCTCGTGAGCTCCCCGGGCCCATCGAGCCTCGTGAGGCGCCTGGAGATCAAGCTGCCACCACAACTATGCGCCTCGTCGAACACCCCGTGTATTTCGTCAGCACCGTGCTAAGGGATGCGCGCGAGCGCTACCCCATGCAGCAGAAGCTCCTCCTCGCGCTCCTCGTTGCCTCAAGGAAGCTGCGCCACTACTTTCAGGGTCATCCCATCAAGGTCATTTCTTCCTACCCCTTGGAGCAAGTTCTGTGCAGCCCCAACGTTGCCGGCCATGTCGCCGAATGGAACATCGAGCTGCAAGCCTTCCAGCTAGAATTCTCCACCACCAGAGTCATCAAAGGCGCGGCTTTAGCCGACTTCATGGCAGAGTGGACGGACACGTATGAGGAGGAGCCACGCGAGGCCAAATCCCTTCTGCCAGGGGACGAGGCGCCTGGTGGCTGGACATCTCCATGATCCTGGGTACCTGCCGAGATGAAGATCGTGGACAAGACAAGAGACATCTATGGAATAATTTTATTTCACACATACAAGACGTTAATTCAAAGTCAATTCCATTGATCCCCACAACAAATACAGCGGGTTGCAAGGCCTATGCCTCAACTCATACCTTACCGAACTACTCACACATGGAGATCAGATCGCAAGAAGAAAACATTGGAGAACACATCTGGAAGATTGATTGATTGCAAATATGTCTTACAATGGTTGCCTTGTGCGATGCACGATTACAAGTATGAACTAGATGAGGAAGCACTATGGTGGTGGTGATGGTGGCTATGGAGATGAAAATGGCGGCTGCTAGGGTTTGTGGATGAAGATGAAGATGGTTCTGTTCTACTTCATCTCGGCGCCCCTTCTGTTGACATTTCGACGGGGTCCCCTTTATGAAAGTTGTTCAGGTGGTCAAGACGCCTCAGAATCCATGCCATACGGGTACTCATATGGGTGCTTGCACCCATATGGAACGCCGTCTTTTTCTCTGTGGCTCCTGGTGCGCCTTCTGTTGACTCCTTCTTTCTTCAATTCCATTCCTTTCCTTATTCCCACGTGATTCCTTCCCATTTTAGCCCATTTCCAATGGAAACACATCAAAGAGAGGATATGTGGAATGCTTTGAATTCATTAGTCATTAGTGGCAATATCGGAGGGAATATCTCTATTTAAATGAAATATCTTTGTTTAAATAGAGGGTGAATGAGTGCAAGAATATCACTCATCAGTAGTGGTGGAAACATGATGGTCGTTGTAGTTCAGCGTCCATGGACAGGTTGTCATGTCGTCTGACACATGCATTGCATACTGATCATTGCAAGGAGTAGGATATAATTCTAGGCAGATAAATACTTCATTATATTGAAGTGGACTTGCATTACTACACTTGTTCCAAAATTCATGCACACCAGCAAAATAGTTCATCCATCCATATATAGAGAGAGGAAACATTTTTTTTGCGAATAAGAGAGGAAATAGTTCATCCATCTATAATATTACTACACTACTTCTTCTTCTTCTTTTTCTTCTTTTTTTCTAATTTTCTGCGGGGGGCGGCTTCACTACAAGCTCTTTCGACCTTGCAGCTATCTCAAAACTCACACAGGCATTGAGGGCTGCATATTTTATCCGCTTGTAGGTCAAGGGATAGATCTCCCATCCAGACGACCTTAATCCCAGCATCTCATCATCCTTCTCAAGCGTTGTTCCGAGCACAGAATTTGCTATGTCAAATAGGGATGGTATTTGTTTCACACAATCCTCTATAGGAATTTTCTGCTGAAGGTCAGTGGTGTTTTTCAGATCAAGGTTGTACATCACCAGCTTTTCTTTGTCCCCCTTGATCGCTGCTCCACAGAACAATATGTCCTCCCAAGAAATGAAATCGTGGAGCTCACCTGGTATGGTGGGCCTGTGCATGATGTGATACACCAAAACTTCATCTCCGAGGCATAGCTGAAGCACGGCGGCACATTGCTTCTTCCCACTGACGTACTCGGTGTACTCTGCGTCAAGACCGATGATCTTCATCTCCACCCTTTCGAGGGAGTTGGATACATTGTTGATCCACTCCCGAACAATCTTTGGGTGGTCGGTGAAGGTGGTGGGTATCTTCAACGAGCCTTCGTTGAACACATGTTTGACGCTAAAAACCTGCATTTTGATCTCTTTTTGCATTTGGAACTGCTGGACCGGAGGGCTATGGTTTGGAGTATTAGGATTAGGTGGCTACTGAGTGGAAGAAGATGATTATGTAAGGGGGTTTCAAAAGTATGTGAAGAGGTTAAAACAGTGTGAAACCAGTGGGGTTTGAATGCAAACGAAGGAGAGGTGAAGAAGCCGAGGAAAAGCGGTTCCCGATAGAGAATTAATGGGAGAAGTGGCATGCAGGCAGTTGATTAGATGGCTAGGTAGACTGACCTGCAAAACAAAAAGCCTATGCGGGTAGCATACTGATTATTAGTATTCAACAGTAGGAGTGGTACTCCCCTAAAAAAAGGAGTAGTACGTGTCCATGTACGTGCCCATGCTTCTATCGCTACATGTGCCCACTGGCTAGTTGAGGTCACTCTTTCGAATCACCGTAGGGAAACATTTTATGATTCCTTTTTATTTCTCCACCCCTTCCTGATAGAGACAGGTGGGACCTACACAAAACCCACTTGGGTGGACGAACAGATAGAAACATATCCATCTCTTTTTGCACAAAAAGCGTCGTAGATGGTTTGGATGGATATTGGCGCATGCGTACGAGTCACCACACAACTTATGCGTTTGAATACCCACAAACAAACAGTGGCTGCACGGGGTTAAGGAATAAGCAGTTATCCTCAAAAAAGAAAAAGGCCTTCTTCGCACTTTCGCATGCACGAGAATTATGGTCTGCTCGCAATATGGATGCTACTACCCAGATGCTAGCACGACCTCTTTCTGATACTATGTTACTACTCGTAATAGTATATAGGTGTACTTGCTGGTCAAATTACTATTATTCATCTGGTCCTCATAGTGAAGTGACAAGACCATGCGCCCAAGGTGACACTAGTCCAGACGGCGTGTTCGGGTTACCAAAGTCAGCCTCACCCTATGCAGTCACTATTACCGCCACTGTACAGCATGCCTCACCTCATCTCCCTCTCCCCTAGCACCACTCCATTTCCATCTCCATCTCGCCGAAGATCCTGAGGTCACTCTTCTTCATCTCCCAGTGCCCCCCGCGTACCCTCACCTCGCCTCGCCTCCCCTAGTACCACTATTCTACTCGCTAGCTGCTACAGCACCGAGAGCCTTCTCCCCGTAAATCAAGCCGCAAAAACCCTACTTTCCAAACTCCACCATGGCCGAACCCGAACCGCGCAGCATCCGTATGAGGCGTGGCTGGATCGATCTCCCCAGGGAGATCCTTGAACTCTGTTGTTCACATCTGGATATGTTCAGTGCCGTGCGGCTGGCTGCATGCTCGAGGGACCTGCATGCGGCCATCATCCAAGCCAGGCCTGAGCTTTTCAAGACACCCTGCTTGCTGCTATCTGCTCTTGCGGGATGTCATGCTCACCACTATCACCATGATATGGAAGCATACATCATGCCACTCAACTTTGATCCGATCACCATCACCTGAAACTTCTTGTCAGGTATGTACTGGGTTGGCATGAACTCCCACTGGATGGCTGCCATCGGAAAAGACCCGAATAAGTGGGTGTTCCTGAACGTCCACACCTCCTATGAGATTATCCTTCCTCCCTAGGATATTATAGGGATTTCCCATCACGGGCCAAGTCATGTAGATTACCGCTTCAGCTGGAAGGACCTTGTTTTGCAGAAGGTTGTAATCTGTCAAGTGCCCATGCCATATGGGAATTACGTAGACTTCAAGCTAATTGCCTTGTTCGACCGCGGACTCGCCTATCTTAGCAGCGATGCTGGTTGTATGTGGACACAACTCACCTTGCAGCACTACATCGATGGTGATCCACAGTTCTGTGATGCTATTGAACACAATGGCATCATTACATGATCGACAATGCACATGGCACCACGTATTGCTGGGACGCCGCGTGTAAGCTGTTTTTGTCTGATTTTAATGATAACGCCATGACATTGTTTGAACTATTGTGATGATTGGTGTATCCCTATTATAGCAGAATTTGAGTAGAACTATGGCAATTTATTAGGGACGCCATAAATCAGGAAATAAAATAGGGAAATTTGGAAGTCAAAATGGTAATCTCTATATTTGGAAGTAGTTAAATCATGTGATTGTGACCATGTCTATACATCCAATTTTTACCCTTGAAGAATCATACGGTGTCGGCGGGCATGTGCAGAACACGCGCGTGACACCGTGGACTGGTGATGTCTGTTTGCTAGTTTGGGGATGGAGCACGAAGGTGTGGACCTACACTACTGTAATATGTGAAATGGACATGATGATTTACCTAGGTTTGAGCTGCATGGTTGTGTAATACCCTACTCCTGCTTTTTGGTGTGTTTATGTGGGTGGATTTGGAGCTACAAGTCCTTCCCGGGAATGGGGAAGCGTTGTGTAACCCTACTGTTCTTCTAACCAGTGTCCAACCTTTATTCTCTTTCGCCTGGTCCTCCTTTTATAGGTTAAGGGGTACCACAATGGCGTAGTTTCTAAAGAAATACCCTAAGCCGACAGGGTAGGTGAGAGCATTAAATGCGTGGTGACGTGTCATCGTCTTCTATCTTCCGGGAACAAACCCAAGTCTTGTCACCGCCGCCCACAGTGATGTGCTGTCCTGGTGGCGCCATGCCTCACTGCAGGTGTCACCCTTGCAGCAGAAGGAATGATGAATCACCCCTGGTGGCTCACGTATCTCCACCGCCCAGACTGCATGGGCGTAACGTGTGGCATCAGTCCTGCCGAGGTAGGTCCATCGCGCCATGCAAGGGGCGGTCGAACCGTGGTGCCTTCGAGGGTAAGGAAATGCAGCCATTGTCGGAGGTTTCATTCCCGGGTCTTGAGTCTTTGATGGGCCTGACCAAGGAGAGTTCTGCCTGTGGCACGTGCGTGGTTGACCTCATGGACCAACCGTTCATGGCACCGACAGTAGCCCCCGAGCCTGGCCCTGGTGAGGGTCCTTCACATTTGTCAGGCCGAGGCCCTATGCAAACGCGCAGGCCACGGGCGCCGGTCACTTTTCCCGTTAAGTCCAATCAACGAGCAGTAGGTGTGTTTTAGTGCAAGCGAGGAGCCAGCCCACATATCCTATGCGTTAGATGCCTGGTGAAGGGCTAGGTTCAACCCACTTGCACCACCCACTGGTTGATTGGTTAATTCGGTACTCGATGACTCTGACACGTGGCATGAGGATACGTCAGGGGCAGGAATCAAATCGTTTGACCCCTGCCGCCACTGGTTTGAACACGCGACGTAACGCGTGTTGTCAATCCGTCTTGAATTCGCCTCAGAGTTTTATATTGGCACCGGAGCAATTAAGCTTCGTGCCATTAAAACCTCACTTCTTAATTTGACGCGTCCAGCGGGCGCTTGGGTTCTCATCGGGAAGCCCAACTGACCGCCGGTCGCCTTGATTGCTTGGCGTCGATTGGGGAGGGCGCCTCACCCCAACTCTAGCCTATAAAAGGCAGGGGATCAGACCTAGCCCCTCCTCGTCCATCTTCTTCCTCTTACCTCCATCGTCTTGCAACCGTCTGAGCCCCTGAGCCCTTTAGCCCACGAGCCCTTCTTCGTCGCCGTCACCGTCGCCTTCCACCCTCTTCCACCATGTCTTGTGAGGTCAACCGCTATGAGTGGTAGCAGATGCGTGCCAATCTCGCCACCAAGGATGCCAAAATCTGTGAGCTCTGTGGTGTTTTGAGTGGTACCGCTCTTTGATTGGAGAGCGCGACCACAGAGCTATGTGGCCAGGTAGAGATGGAGCGGATCCACCATCGTGAGGTAGAACGGATCTTCACCAACCTCCACGCCAAACACTACGGGAGAGTGGCATCGCTGCAAGATGTGTATCTGGGGCTGAACGAGGACATGGACATCCTCGACCTCGAGCGATTCGTCCCATACCATGCTTTCGATGAGGGAAAGTTGAACCATCTGGTGTTATTCTTCCAGCACCTGGCAGCACGGTTTGGGGAGTTCCACCAGAAGGGCAGGGCAGCACGGAAAGTGGAAGTGGACCGGGTGGCGCGTGCAGTGGCGAACCGCATCCTTGCCGGCGTCCACAACACCTCCCCCAGTTCCCCGTGGAGGTTCTTCTAGAGGAGCTCGGCATGGAGGACCAGCGTCGGGCGGAGGAGAAGGTGGGAGCTGTCGCTGAAGCTCTGGTGCTTCAAGAGAAGGAGAATGACTTCGGAGACTTCTGAAGCCTTCTTCTGCCCTCGCCGCATCACCATCGTCTTCTTCTCCTTTTTTTTTCTTTTTAGTATGTAGCCCCCAGTGACCTGTACGGGGGGCAAGAATGAAGAAGAAATGGGCACGAGGTGCCGTCAGGATGGTGGGTTGGCGCGGTTATATGTGAGAGCCAATCCACCTTTTAATTATGAACTAATATTTTTTATCTTGTTTCCATTGCTTTCGAACAATTTTCTTATCTACGTGCACACCGTATACTTGATCAGATTGTGCTGGGGTGCATAGTATCTCGACCATAGTGCATTAGGGCTCTGCCTAAACTGCAACCATAGGAGGTACTGCTTCCCTAGAACACGCACATAGTTAGAAGTGCCACAATGTATACGAGCATTGTTGGTCATCCAAATGATACTTTCATCTGTTGTGATCTAACATTCTAAAAATGCTTCTTCATAAATGGGCAAAACACGTAGAAAAAGTTCAAAGGAACTAGAAATGAATGTACAAAACCAAGAAATTTTACTTATATCTGCTGGCTTGGTTCTTGTCGGACGTAGAGGTTGGCCAAGGTTGACTTAGCTGTGGCCTGTCGTGTAGCCCCCGGGCCCGTCCGTGAAGAAGGATTTTGCTTCCTTAAGGATTTCAACAAAAAGGCAGAAAATTTCTGTCTGTGTTGTGCGTCCACAACACATCCATTAGTTGTGAGCATAATGTATGCAACATGCAGCATAATGCAGGTCATGAGTATAACTACCCGATGCAGATCATGATTATGACTACACTTAACATGGTAATTTACATGATATTGCAAGATGCTAAGACTTATTTGTTTGCTTTGTACATAAGTTGTTGCCGGCTGGAGCGGATCCAGTAGCGATGATAGCTGCCAATGGGAACGGATCCCGCTGGCGTCAGGGTAGAACTTGCGAAGATGGTACTTCTGCAGGTTTTCAATGTTTCATAAATTTTGCACAGGATTCCCATCTTCGGTTTCTAGTCGGACAGCACCCGGTCTAGTAACTTGAACCACCCGAAAAGGACCTTCCCACTTCGGTGTCAACTTGTTTTGTCCCTTCCCGGACTGAATCTGGCGAAGCACAAGGTCACCTTCCTCGAATCCACAGGACCAAATATTGCGGCTATGATAGTGATGCAAACCCTGCTAATAACGTTCTGCGCGTACAGCTGCCCAGGATCGGTTCTCCTCAAGTAAATTGACATCATCATGTCTTCTTTCCTCTTGATTGTCTTCATCATAAGCTCTAACTCGAGGAGGCCCGTACACGAGTTCCGTGGGGAGTACCGCTTCTGCTCCATAGATGAGAGCGAAGGGGGTTTCTCCCGTTGCTCAATTTGGTGTCATTCTGAGTGACCAAAGAACAGTCGAGACTTCATTAGCCCAGTGTCTACTGCATTTTTTTAGTTTGTCAAAAGTCCAGGTTCGGAGCCCACACAGCACCTCAGCATTAGCCATTTCTACTTGTTCGTTGCTTCTAGGATGAGCAGCCGACGCATAGCAGATTCGGGTATCGAGTTGCTCACAGTATGCTATGGAGGCGCTACTTCTGAACTGGGTACCGTTGTCGGTAATGATGCGGTTAGGCACACCGAAACGGCAAACCATCCCCTGAAAAACTTGATTGCAGACTGAGCAGTGACTTTCTTGACAGGCTCTACCTTAGGCCACTTTGTGAACCTGTCGATAGCCATGAACAAGTACTCAAAGCCCCCGGTAGCACGGGGAAAAGGCCCGAGGATGTCCAATCCCCATACCGCGAATGGCCACGAGAGTGGAATCGTCTGAAGAGCCTGTGCTGGTTGATGGATCTCTTTGGAGTGAAACTAGCATACATCACAGGTCCGGACTAACTATTCCGCATCACTTAAGGCTGTGGGCCAATAAAATCCTTGCCGGAAAACCTTGCCCACAAGCGCACATGACCCGATGTGAGTCCCGCACACGCCCTCGTGAATATCTTGGAGAAGAGCTCGCCCTTGTTCCTTGGGGATGCACAACAAGTTTACTCCATTGGGCCATCTTTGATGGAGGTTTCCCTCCATGAAGAGGTACATGCTGGCTTGATGAGCTACCCATTTAGCGTCTTCACGATTTCCACGTAACTCGTCTTCTTGGAGATACTTAGTGACCTTAGCTACCCATTCTGGGATCTGTGACGCAACTGCACACATAGCATAGTCGACTGAAGGTGTGTCTTCAGATTTGTCTTCTGGTGCGTCAGAGGGCATCTCTCCCGGGAAGGGCTTTTTACTCTTGCCAGGAGATGGGAGCACAGATGGTTGAGTGAGTCTTTGCATGAAAATACCTAGTCCCACGGGTCCTTTTCGAGAGCTTTGACAGTTGGTCTACGGCAAAGTTGTGAGTACGGGTGATGTGCTCCATGCGCAGACCAACAAAGTGCCTTTCCAATTTCCTCACTTCATCCACATATGCCTCCATCTACGGGCATTGATAATCCTTATTAATTTGTCTCACGATCAGCTAAGAATCGCCTCTGATAATTAGCTTCTTTATGCCCAATCCAATTGCTGCTCGTAGGCCGGCCAGTAAACCCTCATACTCTGCAGTATTGTTGGTTGCCTTCAGGCCGGTGTAGAGCATTTGGATAACATACTTGAGGTGTTCATCGGTTGGGGAGACCAGCATGACGCTGGCTCCCGCCCCTTTGAGAGAGAATGAACCATCAAAATACATTATCCAATCATCTGTATCTTCCTTCCTGGGTAGGGAAGTGAGCTCTGGATCTTCGGGCATTGCCTTCCATTCTACAATGAATTCCGGCAACACTCTGACAGCTCCAAAGACCATTCAGCAATGCGACCTGTCACCATCCTGCTGTGGAGGATACGTCCCAATGGAAAGAAGGTAACCACAATGATTGGGTGAGCTTGGAAGTAATGCCTGAGTTTTCGAGAAGCAACCATGACACCCAGAAGGATTTTATGCATGTCCGGGTACCTTGTAGTAGCTCCTTGTAGTAATGAGCTAACAAAGTACACCGGGCGCTGCACGGATATCTTCTTGCGGGTATGGCATTGCTCCGGTCCGGCTGATGTTGATGACTCCTGTCTGGCAGAATCAGATTCTTCAGTTGGGGTACCTTCTTCGTCTCGCTCCACAACTAGGGCTAAACTCACCACCTGGTTGGTGGTAGCTATGTACAAGAGTAGCTTCTCGTTGGGCTTCGGGGCCACCAGTATCGGAGGAGAAGAAAGGTACTTCTTGAGCTCGTGGAGGGTTGCCTCTGCTTCCAGTGTCCATTCCAAAGGTCTTGCCTTCTTTAAAACCTTGAATAAAGGCAAGGCCCTTTCGGCAAGCTTTGAAATGAACCTTTCGAGCACAGCCAGGCATCCATTTAGTTTTTGGATGTCCTTCATGTGCTTTGGCACCTGAATCTGCTCAATAGCTTCAATCTTGTCTGGGTTGGCTTCGATCCCACGATGGGTTATGAAGAATCCGAGGGGCTTCCCAGAAGGTACGCCAAAGACGCATTTTTCTGGGTTGAGCTTTAGCTTCATCTTTCGTAGATTTGCAAAGGTTTCCTCTAGGTCTTGAATGAATGGACTGGTGTCGGGTCTTGATGACTATATCATCCATGTACGCTTCGACATTGCGATGTAGTTGTGGTCCAAACCCAATTTGTACCGCCCTTTGAAAGGTGGAACAAGCATTCTTTAGTCTGAAAGGCATTCGTACGTAGTAGCACGCACCACACAGAGTAATGAACGCGGTCTTCTCTTCATCTTCGTGAGCCATCGGTATTTCATGGTATCCAGAATAAGCATCGAGGAATGATAATAGGTCACCCCCAGTGGTGGAATCCATGATTTGGTTGATCCTCAGGAGCGGGAATGGATCCTTGGGGCAAGCTTTGTTTAAGTCTGTGAAGTCAATGCATTGCCTCAATTTTCTGTTAGCCTTTAGAACGACCACGGGATTGGCTATCCACGTAGGGTGCAACACCTCTCTGATGAATTCGGCCTTCTTCAGCTTCTCAACCTCATCAATGATGAACTACTGGCGATCTGGGGCTTGCTTTCTCACTTTTTGCTTGACAGGTCTAGCACCAGGGGATACATCTAGGTGGTGCTCGATTACCTCCCTGGGAACGCCAGGAATATCCGATGGTTGCCAGGCAAACACACCAACATTTTCCCATAGGAAGGCAATGAGCACGCTTTCCTATTTGTCAGAGAGGGTGGTGCCTATTGTGAAAACACCAGACCCGTTTGCCCTTGCTACGACCTTCTTAGTGAGAGCGCCAGTTGCCAGCTTCAGTCTCTTCTGTGTCAACAAATTGTTCTCCTTCCCAGAAATACACGGTTCTACGTGCTTGCTGAGAGCCTAATCTCCTTCGGGAGTGCTACAATCGGTGTAATTTTTGGAAGCCTTGTCCTCGCCTCCGGGAATGCTCTGATTGTTGTCCTTCTCGGAAGTCTCGGATACGATGAGTGTTTCAAGACTACAAGTGGCCGCGGCGACCAAATCCTTGTACATCTTTTCTAAACACATCACCGCATCGTTCCTATCAGTCCTGATAGTGATTATCTCTTCGGGGCCTGGCATTTTCAGTGTACTGTAGGCGTAGTGTGACGCTGCCATGAACTTCGCAAGTGCGGGTGATGAGCGATATTCTTACACTCACTCACCCTCTGTTTAAACCAAGATATTTCATTTTAATAGAGATATTCGCTCCGATATTGCCACTAATGACTAATGAATGCAAATGATTCCACATATCCTATCTTTGATGTGTTTCCATAGGAAATGGGCTAAAATGGGAAGGAATCACGTGGGAATAAGGAAAGGAATCGAAATGAAGAAAGAAGAAGCCACCAGGAGGCGCACTAGGAGCCACAGGGAAAAAGATGGCATTCCATACGGGCGCAAGTGTCTGTATGAGCACCCGTATGGCATGGATTCCAAGGTGTCTCATCCACCTGAACAACTTTCATAAAGGGGACCCCATCGAAATGTCAACAGAACAATCATCGAGACGAAGTAGAACAGAACCATCTTCATCTTCATCCACAAACCCTAGCCACCGCCATCTCCATAGCCACCATCACCACCACCATAGTACTTCCTCATCTAGTTCATACTTGTAATCATGCATCGCACAAGGCAACCATTATAAGACATATTCATAACCAATCAATCTTCCAGATGTGTTCTCCAATGATTTCTTCTTGCGATCTGATCTCCATGTGTGAGTAGTTCGGTAAGGTATGGGTTGAGGCATAGGCCTTGCAACCTGTTGTATTTGTTGTGGGGATCAATGGAATTGACTTTGAATCAACGTCTTGTATGTGTGAAATAAAATTGTTCCATAGATGTCTCTAGTCTTGTCCGCGATCTTCATCCCTGCAGGTACCTAGGATCATGGAGATCGAGTCACGGTGAGGCTAGGAGCAAGGAGATTATGACGTGTTATACAGAACATCGGTGACAGTAAGGTTTAGTAGGGTAACACGGATCCTATCCTTGGGGATACATGAGGTGTAGTCATTAAACGCCCAAAGCTTTTGTCTAATTTCATTATCTTAATTATCAAGGCAACCCCGCGTGATGGATAGGGCCTTCGGTAGGACAACTGATTCTTGATGCAGGACGCATGATGATCAAGATGTTATTTGGACACATCCCCCACTTCGGTTCGTAACAAGCACATCTCGATGGGTGTCTTCTAGAGCACAAATTAATATCATATCTGATCACAACGCAAATACAAGGTTGTAAGCATTAAGTCCTCATACCCGTACCTCTTTTTATTATAAGTGTTTGAATCACTTATTGCTTGATTGATCCGGTCAAAAGCTGGAATTGACCCTTTGACAAAAGCTTGATAGAGACCATCGCTTCAAGGGAATCTTCCTCTCGTGGGTTCGATAACCCAGGGTCACCTCTGTGGAAATAGGTGTGGGATACACTTTATTGCTCCATTACCGGATCACTAAAAGGAGGTATCAAGCCCTTTTTCTGGCGCCGTTGCCGGGGAGGAGTTTAGTATTCCTAGTCTTTGTGTTTAGAGTTTTTGTTAAAGCTAAGTTTCAGTTTTTGTTTTTACTTTTCAGTTTTAGTTTAAGTTTAATTTTTGTTGCAAGTCTTGTCAGTTGAAAAACACCAAAAAGATTACCATGGCTTGTAATCTTGGGAGTTTTGCTACTCCCAGCAACAACTTCATGTGTGACCCATAGCACAACCTGAGGTTGCAGCCGCTGAGTATGAGATTAAACCAAACCTAGTTTCCATGGTTCAACAGGACCAATTTGGAGGCTCTGCTTTTGAAGATGTCGGTATGCACTTGCATAATTTTACTGAATTGTGCAATAGGACAAGAATTAGGGACTATGATCTGACGCTTTAATGTTGCATCTATTTCCTTTCTCTTTGAGAGGAAAGGCAAAAGAATGGATTCTAGATCTACCTAGAGGTAGTATTACTTCTTGGGCTAATTGTTGCAGTAAATTTTTATCTAAATTTTGCCCACCTGCAAAGATTATGCAACTTCGTTCTCAGATTACAGGTTTCAAGCAAGAAGAACGTGAGCCACTAGCGCTTGCATGGGATAGAATGAAGGAGGCCATAAGAAACTGTCCTAATCATGGGATGGAAGAATGGTTAATACTTCATATGTTCGATAATGGTTTAAATCATATGTCAAAAACTATGCTTGATATAGCTGCAAGAGGAACAATCATGGGAAAGCCCATAAATGATGTCAAAAGAATACTAGATGATATGCATGAAAATCATGCCCAATGGCATGTTGAGAGAGCCACCACCAAGAGGGTGAATGTAGTTGAAGAAACAAGCACGGAGTTGACAGCTAAGCTTGATGAACTTATCTCCGTGATGAAAGGTAAAGAAGAGGTAAATGTGAATGCCATCACTAATGAAGAAACTAGTGATGTGAATTTTATTGCTCGCAATAGCTATAACCCCAACTGGAAAAATAATGGGTATGCTCCTAGACTCCCTTATCCTATTAATGGTGGAGCACCTAATAATTTTAATGGAGCTAATAGCAGCAATAGAAATACTCTTGAGGAAACTATGAAAAAATTTATTGCTAGTCAAACTGAGCAGAATGAAAACTTCAAAAATATTTTGAAGAATCATGATAACTTACTTGGTCAGTTGACCAGTAAGATTGTTGGACTAATGAATGATATGCAGACACTTGAAGGAAGATGCAAGAATATGGAAGCACAAGTGGCTAAAATTGCAGAGAGCCAAACATTAATCCTTGCTAAGTTTGCAGGTAAACCGGAACCCAACCCGGTTGAAGATGTTAAAATGCTATAACGAAGGAAAGACAAAAGAACTAGACACAAGTCATGTGCCAGAATATAATTATACCATTGCAAACTTTGTCAAGATGAACAAGTTGCAGCCAAGGTGCGTGAACTTGATGATGAAAGGAAAAAAAGCTTTACAGTAAGTTGCCAGCTAAGCAGGAAGATGCTTTTGAACCTACAATAGAGATTGAGATTGGATTGAATAAATTCAATGCTTTATGTGATCTCGGGGCTAGTGTTTCCACTATCCCTAAGTTTGTTTATGATAGTCTCAATCTAGGTCCTTATGCTACTACTGAGATTAAACTTAATATGGCTAACTCTACTTTTACCCAGGCAGTAGGCATCAAGCCATGTCATGATTGATCTTGTTATAGTAGATATGCCTGAAGATCCTATTGCTCCAATAATTCTCGGTAGACCTTTCTTAAGAACTATCAAAGCTGTGATAAATGTGTTTGAGGGGAATGTAAGATTTGACTTACCCGCTAAAGATCCTTTTGTGAGACATTTCCCCAGGAAAAAGAAGATGAAATCCTATGCAGGAGAAGGCATCATCGTGAATGCCAGGAGCTATGGTCTTGGTGTGTTTGCACCACCTTGATCAGCATTACGGTCGAGCTAACCAACAGA
Organism: Elymus sibiricus; assembly: GCA_039707655.1. NCBI lineage: Eukaryota > Viridiplantae > Streptophyta > Magnoliopsida > Poales > Poaceae > Elymus > Elymus sibiricus. The sequence goes on from CM077664.1 coordinate 166,010,331, forward strand.
AAACAAGCGCTTCATGGGAGGCAACCCATGCAAATAAAGTAGTCAAGTAAGTTTTTATTTTGTTTTAACAAAAGAGTGATTGAAGTTCTAGACAAAGAAGTGAGTTTGGAAGAGTTGATATAATGAAGGCTTTGCTATGTTCAAATTAAATTATATGTTGTACTGACATATGGATGCCTAGAAATATGCCTATGTATTATGTTGGAACTAACCCCGCAGGAAAATTCAGAAAAAGAGAATTTTCGGAAGAAACAGACCAAAAGACGGCCTTCAAAATGATCGTTGTGGTCGTTTGGGCACTCGCATGACTTCCTGGAGGTTCCAACGCAAAACAACCAGAGGCAACAGGGTAAAAGACAGCGTTCCACATGGGTGCATCCGCCCGTATGGCCGGTCATTTGAAACCTTTGAACAAACGAAGAAGGCAACCAGAGCATTTGATGGCGTTCCGTACGGGCGCATGCCCGTTTGAGCGGTCGTATGACATCCTTGACCAGAGAAGAAAAAGAACAGAATGAACAACGACGTTTCATACGGGCACATCCGCTCGTTCCAGCGGTCGTAGGAGGTATGCACAGGCGCAGGTAAGCAATCAGGGTTAAAGACGGCGTTTCATACGAGCGCTTGCGCTCGTATGGGCGGTCGTATGGACCCCTGGCGGCTACAATAAGCCCGAGGAAGGAGGTAAATCACCCCCATCTCTCTCTTTTCTTCTCCTTCTTCCTCCAAACCTTTCAAAACTCTAGCAAAACTTCGCCTGATCTCTCTACTCGTTCGTTTTCAGTTCAAATCCTTCTGCGTGATCGATCTACAGTATGTTTCTCCTCTGATCCCCAATTAATTTTTCACGAATCCATGTTCTACATGCCTAGCATTGCCATGTCTAGGAAATGCATATTTTTGATTCAAATTTAAGATTGGTTTGGATTCATTGATGTTTTTAGAGGAGTATGGTGTTGTGACTACCGTAGGATCAATATTGTTTAATTATATTGGACAGAAAATTTGTTTTGTAGATGTTTACAAGGAGGTCTATGCATGTACGCGGTGCTTCGAGTTTGTCCACCACACAACAACAACAAATTCTCACTCAGGGAATCGTCTTCACCGACCGTGAAGCAAAGAAGAAATTTTAGAAACTGAGTGCAAGGAAGGTCAAAGCAACCAAGTGGGCTTGCGAATCAACACTCGCAAAGCTAGGTATTACTAATGATTTCAATTTGCTTTGTGATAATGTTGGGTTGCATGATTTTGTTTATCAGGGATGTCAGACATATGAACGCATGATGCTTGAGTTTCTTAGCACTCTCTCGCATAATGTTGGATTGGTGCCAAATGCATATGAGGAAGAGCATGTCACTTTCCGTCTCTTGGACCAAGATTTCAACATCACTTTCAATGAGTGGTGTAATTACTTTGGCTTCCCCAACAATGATAATGATCTTAGATATGTTTATGATTTTACTAACCCGCACCCGAGGCAATCTTTTTACCAGATGAGTCACAATGGCTCTAAGCAAAGAGCCAGTTGTATTGAAAGTCCTGCTATACGCTATTTCTACTATGTTATCACTAACTCATTGCAGGCACGAGGAGAAGTTTCTAAGGTAAATGATGATAACATGCTAGTTCTCAAGAAAGCAGCAAACCTTGACGTCGGTTATTTGCCCAACTTAGGGGCAATACTTTTGCTACACCTCACACATCAAGCAAATCATGCACAAGGAGATATCATGTGTGGAGGAGTGATCACCATGTTGGCCAACTCCCTTGGTCTCAACTACAATCACCTTCGCCCCATTATCGGTAACAACCTTGTTAACATTCGTGTTCTTACTAGCGCTGGAATGGTTGTAGTTCGTAATGTTCGTCATTGCATCAAAATTCCTAGAGTGGCATACTTGTTGCCCACTCCAATGCCTAACTGTTTCTCCATAGAACATGGACAATTGCATTATGTTGCGCAGGAAGGAAATGCAGCTTTTGACCAAGAAGGCTCAGAGCCTGAACAAGTAGATGAAGAAGAACTCGCCATCGACGAAGAAGAGGAGCAACCCCAAGAGCAACCACAACAAGAAGCCTACACCACCTATGCAGACATCTACAGTCTACAGGGCTCTATCAATGATATGAGCAACCTCGCCTTGTCCCTTCGAGACACGCCCGCCTACATGAACGCAAGCTTCTCCAACTGGAGCCAAGAATGGGCTCCTGACCAGCCACCACAATGATTCCGCCGGTTTGGGCTTGCAAAAGCTTAAGCTTGGGGGAGGTCATCTCCATGTCTACATCAAGATGTGGCAGCTGAATAAATTGTAATGAGGTTGTACTTAAGCTTGTGGAGCTTCAAAACACTCGTGTTGGTTTGTTCCAACACTTTGCTTTTAATTTGCTTTCATTTTTCTTTTTGCCTTGCGATTTTTTGTTTGCAAGTTAGTTTTCAAAAACCCAAAAACCAAAAAATATAGAATAAGTTTTGATTTGTTCTTGTTCTTTTTGCCCCTGGTAGTTTGTTTGCATTTTGTTTTCAGAGGAGTTGATCTACGCCGGACAACGAGGAATGCAAGAATAAGGAAGAGAAGTGTGTAAATTCGCAACCGTGAAGGTATGTCCTATGACTCCCGTCTTTTGCACTTGAAATACTTAGAGTAGATGTAGTAGTAGTAGTATGTGTGAAATGTGCAGGAGGGAGTGAGTCTTGATGATTAAAACAAAGGTTTTGTTCTAGTAGCTGAAATAATCCTGTAGCCTTTGTTTTGCTTAGTCTAGATAACCGAGACTTTCCTTGGGACTGTTTTTAAATGAAATGATCTTAACTAAAAATAACCATGCACAAGAGAAAGTCTTCAAAGACTTGGGAGTTGATAAAATTGTAGAGAAGATGATGTTTGAAATGCTCAACCCCATGTTGTTAATTTTAATAGACTTGATAGCACTTGTGGATTAAATTGTCTAGAGGAACTTTGTTGAAGGGTGAACGAGATTATGCCAAAAATCTGTGTTGTATCTCTTACATGGTGCTTCAGCTTCTCGCTGGTACTATGGCCCTGCTACTATATGCACGTGTACGTGTGTAAATGTGGCATCGTCACCTTTCTTGATGTTATGCTGAGGACTCCGCTAGCCAATGAACGATCCACCAAGAGCGAAAGCTTGGATTTTGGCTATGAGTTTGTTACCGTACGTAGTGGCAACACTACAAACACATATTATTCGGCTTTCTCTTGAAATGGTGTGTATGTGGTAAATAAGGGGGACTGATCAGAAGAGCTCGAAAGAGACATATATCAAAGGTCCGTAGTTCCCAAAACATTAAGCCACAGCGAAACTCCATGCATGATCATTTGGTTGGCATAATCCCTTCATGTGACAACAAAAGTTTCAGCAAACAATGATTGAAATAGAGTGCTTGAGAGCCTTGAGGATGAAATAATTGTGGGCATGTCTATGAGCACTATAGCATCATGTTTTTCTACATGCCTTTCACTCCCTAACTTATGTTTTATGGCTCCATCAAAGAAAAACTCTTTCGTGCATTCCCGGCAAGCAAGTGTTGTCTAGAATAAATAGAATAGAGTGTTGCAAAGTTGTTTTGTCTGGCAGATCAAAAACTTTGTGTTGATTATCTTTGCTTCACTAACACTTGCACATTAACCATGCCACCGCTAGAGCTATGCTAAGTTTTCAGGTCAAGAAGCGGAGGGCTATCTAGGCGTACCAATCGTAAGTGAACCAAAACCTTCTCGTTATTTCGGTTTAAACAACTAAGTTCCTTATGATTCGGATTTCTCTCTATGTTGCTCGAGGACGATCAAGTTTAAGCTTGGGTGAGTTGATGAGTGATATTCTTACACTCACTCACCCCCTGTTTAAACTGAGATATTTCATTTTAATAGAGATATTCACTCCGATATTGCCACTAATGACTAATGAATGCAAAGGATTCCACATATCCTATCTTTGATGTGTTTCCACAAGAAATGGGCTAAAATGGGAAGGAATCACGTGGGAATAAGGAAAGGAATGGAAATGAAGAAAGAAGAAGCCACCAGGAGGCGAACCAGGAGCCACAGGGCAAAAGACGGCGTTCCATACGGGCGCAAGCCCCCGTATGAGCGCCCATATGGCGTGGATTCCGAGGCATCTCGTCCACCTGAACAACTTTCATAAAGGGGACCCCGTCGAAATGTCAACAGAACAATCGCCGAGATGAAGCAGAACAGAACCATCTTCATCTTCATCCACAAACCCTATCCACCGCCATCTCCATAGCCACCATCACCACCACCATAGTGCTTCCTCGTCTAGTTCATACTTGTAACCGTGCATCGCACAAGGCAACCATTGTAAGACATATTCGCAATCAATCAATCTTCCAGATGTGTTCTCCAATGATTTTCTTGTGATCTGATCTCCATGTGTGAGTAGTTCGGTAAGGTATGGATTGAGGCATAGGCCTTGCAACTTGCTGTATTTGTTGTGGGAATCAATGGAATTGACTTTGAATCAACGTCTTGTATGTGTGAAATAAAATTGTTCCATAGATGTCTCTTGTCTTGTCTGCGATCTTCATCCCTGTAGGTACCCAGGATCATGGAGATCGAGTCACGGTGAGGCTAGGAGCAAGGAGACCATGAAGTGTTATACAGAACACCGGTGACAGTAAGGTTTAGTAGGGTAACATGGATCCTATCCTTGGGGATACATGAGGTGTAGTCATTAAACGCCCAAAGCTTTTGTCTGATTTCATTATCTTAATTATCGAGGCAACCCCGCGTGACGTATAGGGCCTTCGGTAGGACAACTGATTCTTGATGCAGGACGCGTGCTGGTCAAGATGTTATTTGGACATATCCCCCACTTCGGTTCATAACAAGCACATCTCGATGGGTGTCTTCCAAAGCACAAATTAATATCATATATGATCCCAATGCAAATACAAGGTTGTAAGCATTAAGTCCTTATACCCGTACCTCTTTTTATTATAAGTGTTTGAATCAGTAATTGCTTGATTGATCCGGTCAAAAGCTGGAAATGACCCTTTGACAAAAGCTTGCTAGAGACCATCACTTCAAGGGAAGCTTCCTCTCGTCGGTTTGATAACCCAGGGTCACCTCTGGGGAAATAGGTGCGGGATACACTTTATTGTTCCATTACTGGATCACTAAAAGGAGGTATCAGCAGGGCACCCCAAGATGCCATTGTAAGACAAGGGAATGTCTACAACGTCGAAGACAATCGTCTTAGTCCTCAAGTTAACAATAGTACCAAATGTCACGGGCAAGGTGATCTGCCCTTTCGGCTTGGTCTTCCCTAGGTTGACCCACTGAAACATCCATGTTTCTTGAAGGTCCGCTTCTGAGAGTTAGAGCTTCTTGAGGATTTCAGTGGAGATGAGGTTAAGACTTGATCCGCCATCGACTAACATTTTAGTGACCTTTAGATTCCGTATGGTTGGGGCTACCAACATCGGGAGCAAACCAACACCTGAGGTACGGTCTGGATGATCATTAGTATCCAAAGTGATGGGTGTCTGGGACCATTTGAGGCGGCATTGAGCTTCGATCGTAGGCTGAACGGCGTTCACTTCATGAGAGAACTTCTTAAACTTCTAATGAGAGAAGTGAGAAGATGCTCCCATGTGGTCACATGCCACGGCCTCAGCCTTCTGAAACTCAACGGCCTCCTCTTCTTCCTCATCCTCCATGTCGTCCTCACTCCGCTTGTCGCGGCCTCTGGCTGGCCGCTCATCTTGCTTGCTATCCTTCTTCTTGAATCCTCCGACTGCTCCCTTGGCCTTCCTCTCCTTATCACACCGTTCGTACTCCTTCTTCTACTTCTCGGCCAGGTATTCAACCTGGTGGCAGTCTTGGATGTCATGGTCGGACAAATGGTGAATCTTGCGGTAAGGGCTTCCCGAACCGCCGCCTGCGGCCCAGTCTCCGCCCTTGCCGTTAGCCTTGGGTCTTTTATCAGGTGACTCCACCGCGAGCACTACCTTGGTCTTGCGCTTCTGGTGCTTACGTTTGAGGCGACCAGAACAAGTGTCGGCCCCATCATCAACATCGTCGACGCTGTCTTTGGGCATCCTTCTTCCTTCTTCTGCTTGAGCGCACTTGTCGGCGAGTTCAAAGAGCTCGGACACAGTGCGAACCTTGTGGGTGTTGAGCTTCTCCCTGATCTTGGGCTGTCAAACATTCACGTGGAATGCGGTAATGATCGTTGCCAGATCAATATCAGGAATGTTGTGCTACACTTGGCTGAAGCATTGTATGTACTTGCGCAGTGGCTCCCCCGGCTTCTGCACAAGGAGGTGCAGATCACTGGGCATCACTGGTCACTTGAACCCTCCTTGGAAGGTGCCCATGAACTACTTGCACAAATCATCCCGTGACAATATGGAATTTTCTGCCAAGTTCATGAGCCACGAGCAGACGTTGGGCTTGAGTGCCATGGGGAACCAATTGGCAAGCGCTCGCTTCCTGCCGCCAGCAGCCATGATGGTGATGTAGATGCTGAGAAACTCTGTGAGGTTGGTCTTTCCATCATATTGAATGGAAAGATCAGGATGGAAACGCCTTGGCCACTTAACGTGACGCAGCTCCGGGGTGAACACAGCACAACCAGCCCTGTAAGGCAAGTCGTCCATGTCTTCGTCGGAGCACTCCGCATCTTCGAGATCCGCCCGGGCGTCAGACTGCCAATGAGTTTCCCAGCGTCTCTCGATATGGGTGCATGCGTCTTGGCCTTGACGATCCCTGATGGTCTGGCCCTGATCTTGGTGATGCCTCGGAAGGGACGACGCCACCGACACCGGGTGTTCACGGTCACCACGCGGATAGTGAGCATGTGTATGACTCAAGAGGATACCGACACATCTCACCTCAGGCTTTGTAAAGTATCATGAAGCAAAGGGAACATCACATGATAACCAAAGGTTCACTCGAATGTCATTCGTGTAATCATAGGGATCGATATGGACGTCCACGGTTCCGCCATCGGTCATTGAACGAAGGAGTTTCGTTCATGTCTATGTTTTTCCGAACCTGCAGGGTCACAAGCTTAAGGTAATCATGATCTACTGAGTGTTAGTAGGATGAGAGTATCAAGGATTTATTTGTGAAATAGTTTCATTAATATTCGGAATAGTTCCGAGGGGAACCGGTAGCGTTTCGGGGTCACCGGAAGGGTTTCGGAGTTTATCGGGCAATACCGGGTATTCCCGATAAGTAATATATAGGTGGAAAATGTTTTTGGTGATGTTAAATTAATAATAAAATGATCTAGTAATTGTTAGGAGGCTTTTATATTTAATTTAATATCAACGGGCCTTAAAAGGCAGAGTGGTGGAGCGCTACTTGGGCCACTTGGGCTCAAGTGGAGGTGGCGCCCTCCTTTCCACTTGGGGAAGGGAGGGGAGGCCGAATTGGAGGGGGAGTACCCCTCCTCTTGGCCAGCCAAGGGAGAGGGACTTTCCCTTCCCTTGTGGCGCCTCCCCCCCCCCTCCCTCTAACCTATATATACTAGAGGGATTTGGCACTTTTGGACACACAAGTTTTGGAGCCTCCTCTAGTTCTAGTTCTAGTTGATCCTAGTTGATCAATTAGAGCTTGACCTAGATCTTCTAATCCTCATAATTAGAAGTCCAGTGTGGTTCTAATCTCCTCCCTCTAATTCTCTGGTGACGATTAGCTCTGGACGGCTAAGCACTGCCAGATCGTGAAGACCGTACGCTTTCAACCAAGTAGAGAGGTCGTGCTTTCGGTCTTCTGTTCGAGGGATCATTCGTGGGCGGTTCGTGAGATCTTTCATCTACGGTACGAGGGACTCCAAGTACGATCTACACCGACTCATCTACTTCCACTGCACTCCGGAGTCGGTAACAATCATTGATCCAAACCTTATATGCATCTTCATATTGTTCCTGGGTGATCGTAGGGCGAATTTTTTGTTTTCTACTACGTGTCCCAACAGTGGCATCATGAGCGGTTCTATGAGTAGATGCAGGTTTCGATCTAGATCACATGTGGATGTGAGGGTTTGATGTTCTTGCTATGCTTCCCTCGAGTGTTGCTTCGGTTCAGTTCATTGGCGACATGATGTAGCTCTGTACAAAGTTCTGACAATCGATCAGCTCTGGCTGTCGACGATCTGCTAACAGTTCTTTGGGCTTCATCATAGTCAAGAATAGTGAACCATCATGTACACAAGAGGGCGATAAAGATGAACGATCTTCTAGGGGGTCATGCGTATTTGACGAAGTTTAGTGTGAGGCTAGAGATTTTTAATTAAGTCTCTTCCCTCACACACCCCGAAAGTTAATCTAGCAACAAGAATTATTGCCTTGATTGTGTATGTAGGTAGTTAGTGTTATCTGGAAACCCTAGCAACCACGTAATTAAAATTTGCCAAACCGATTAGAGGACATCTAACTTGGTTTTGTAGGTTTGCATATGATGTGGTATAGCCTTCGTCATGATAATGCGTTTATGTATGTGATGGTTATATGTTGTAATGTTAAGTGGCTTGCACGTCATGGCATGATGGCTGGAGCCACAAGATAGCCACTTTAATGTAATAGATGTAGAGAGAGCCTACAGGTTACAGGTGATGGTGGCAAGTGCACACGGAGAACCCGGAGCTTCATCAGGCGCGGGGAGGAGGTGCTGAAATTTTTGTGCCACGGCAGCGTTTTCTGAAATTGGTGCCACAGCAACATTTTCTGAAATTGCGACCATGGCATCATTTTTGAAACGGCTGCCACGGCAACAATTTTTCTACCGCCATGGTGACATTTCAACTGAAGATCCAAGAAGACCGTGAAGACTTCCCGGCGCCCAGGGCTATACCATATCATGCTATTATGAATTGCCTGAGATGTTTATCCCTTTGTTATTTACACCCTTTGATTGCATAGTAGTCAATTATTAGGGTGATCTCTCACAGTAAATATCAAGTTAAAAAGGTGCTCTTCCCAGTGTTGCAACCGTCTATAACATGTGGCTTTCCGGAGTGCGTCATGTCCACATGAGTACAAACGGATCATGAAGTGTAAGGCGGGCAAGGTCAGACCAAGCAAGCAGATAACACTCGATTGTCTTGAAGTTCTGGCAGAATCATTCTGAGCTCGGAGCACGAAACATTGAAAGATGAACAAGAGTCATTTGGAGATATGATCGGCAAAAGCTTCCCTACCGGTCAAAATTCACGTCATCAGTGATGTCCACATCAGTGGCTGTGAACGAGATCAGGGTTTTGAATCACTCATTTTCAATTATGAGAGATATTGATTTGAGCGGGAGTGCATATTATGAATTAATTAAGTTTAATCACTAGTGCAAATTAATTATGAACAATGTCTATGTGTAGTTTGCATTATAGTTGTAGAATTATGGCTCACAGTTCCACCTTTCATGTTGAAATTGACTAGTTGTTATTTATCTGGTTGAATCTTTATGATTAGTAAAGTTAATGAGAGGATCGTCCTCTAGAGTGCCAAGAAGGATTTTGTCCTACTACATGCTCACAATACTCTCCTACTGATGCTATGGATAACGAGACTCACGTCCATCGATCCAAAAGGCTGGAATTACATTACGGTGTGCTTGCTTCCAAGAAACCCGAACTTCAAAATGTTTGGGATAGTTATGTGATATTCTTGGAACTAAAAATTGTTTTCAGAAACAAACAAAGGTTAAAGGGTATGTGATATCTAAAGAAGTGTTTTGTTTGCAAGATCTAGTGAAGCATTCAACTATGTTTAAGATTGAAATGCATAAGATCCGGAAGAACGCCAGTCATGAGTTGATGGTGAGAACTTAAAGAGAAGGAACAAACCCGAAGGATGTAATAAGACTTACATGCCTAGAGAAGTTCAGGGCTCATGCCACTTTTAAAAGTTAGATGATCCTTCTGTGAGTAGGGGAAATATTGGAAGTAAAACTATAAGAAGTAAGAAGGCAGAAAGAAAAGAAGACTGGAATGTCCAGCTTAGGTATGAATGTCATACAAGTTATAAGATGTAGAGAAAGTTGGTCAAGTGTAGTTCTTGGGAATTATGATCAAATTGTTGATCATTAATTCTTTGGTATTGTGGTTAAAAGTTGATCACAAGGATATTGACTCGATTGCATGCTGTTGTGAATCGTTGCAAGAAACTACAACGGCCTAAATGACCAACAAATAATGAGGTTAAAATACCTGGTGGAGATTTTGTAAAAGTTACAGGACTTCCCATCAGCATATTACCTCTGTGATTATTGTTATAATTCATTTTAGAGTTTTGTACACTCTAGACCATTGCATAGAAGTTGCAAGAGAACTATAGTTGTTTGATGTTATGAACAAAAGGCCATACTCCTATTGTGAATAGGATGTATGTTATGAATATTGATAATAAAATTGAACATCCATAACACTGGTGCTAAATGTCGTAAGACTAAAAGAATACCACATATGTGTGGCACTGCATTTAGTCACATTGGAGAAACAAGCATGGAGAAATTCCATAGTGATGGATTTTGAAGTCATCTGATTATCAATCATTTGACACTTGCAACTTTCGTCCAATTAGTGAAGTAAACTAAAATACCATTCACAGGCCATAAAGAACAAGCAACAAAATAATTGGAGAAATGCATATTGATGTGTGTAGTCCAATAAGTGTTGTTGCAAGTAGTGGATTTATCTATCTTCAAGGATGACTCAAGTAGATATTTATATTTACTTAGTGAGACATAAATCTGGATATTTTGAAATGTTTCAAAAGATTTTCAAAATGAAGTAGAACTTATTGTAACAAGAAAATTAAAGTTTCTTCAATTAGATTGCGGAAAGAAATATTTGAGTTACAAGTTTAGCGAATGTCTGATGAGCTATGAAAAGTATTTTATAGCTTACACTTCCCAGAGCACTGCTAAGAGTAGAGTGTTTTGAGCAGATGTAGTCAAGCTATGTATGACATGGTGAGATCAAAGATGACATTAATCAATTTGCCAATATACTTTTTAATGTGATGCTTCAGAGACTATGGCTTTTACACTGAAAAGAGTGCCATCAAATCTGTTGAAATGACACCATATAATATATGGAATGGTATGCAAAACCATTTGGTCTTTTCTTAACATTTGGAATATGAGACATGAGTAAAATGTTTACGAACTTATTTTTCAAATTAGATAAGTGCTACTTTGTTGGTTATCCCAAATGGTTGGGTATTCCTCTATCACTACGCTGAGGCAAAGTGTTTTGCCATAGAATACGGTAAATTTTCAAGAAAATGTTTTCTGCAAAATAGTGAGTGGGAGGACAGTGCAACTCGACGAGATTACAAAATCTTCATAATCGGGCCAAAGAAAAGAAAACACTAGAATTAGTTCTAGAATTTCATACCGCCACTGATACGAAAGCCTCTACATAAGATATAGAGATTTCGGTCGAACTTGCAGCTGAACTGTATAGGTTGGGAAAACTCGTGCAAACCTTCATGGTGTGCAGCTGAGATATTGTTGAACAAACAATGAACCTATAATACACAGAGAAGCATTGATGGGCCCTAACTCTGAAATTGGCTATAAGCCAAAATAATGTGAGATAGTATCCATATACATAATTCAAGTTTAAAACTTGATAAACCCTCCGGAAGACTTAGAGTCTAAAAGTATAGTAATGGACCTATAAACTAATAAAGATAAAAATGTTTTATAATACTTGACTTGTTACAAATAGTTTATGACAAGATCAAGGAGCTGACTATGACAAGATTGTCTCATCATAGTAATACTTAAAGTCAGTTCGGATTAAACTAGCAATTACTAAATATTTCAGCTATGAGATATAATAGATGGATGTCAAAATGATTCCCATGAGATGGAAATAGTACCAAGGTTGTATATTTGATACGGTCCAAGGTAATTTTGTCGATCTAGAGGATGCTGCTAAGTATGCAAACTTCAAGAGATCCTATAATGATCTGAAGCAAGCATAGTGGAGTTAGACTCTTCATTCTGATGAAATGGTCAAATAATTTAATTTCGTCGAGGAAAGCAAAGATGCTTGTATTTACAAGAAAGTAAGTGGGAGCATGATAATATTTCTAAACACTATATGTGCATGACATATTATTGACTGGAAATTATATAAATTTCTTGACACGAATTAAGACTATTAAAACTAGTTTTTCAGTAAAGTACTTAGGCAATATAGCCTTGGTATTAGGCATAATGATCTATGGAGATAGTACTGTCTAATCAGGCTTAGCCAAAATACATATTGACAAGATACTAAAATAGTTTAGTATGAAACGCTAAGAAAAGTTTCTTGTCAAAGTCACATGGAAGGAGTTTTAAGCAAGAATCAGTATCCTGAAATACGGATGAGCGAAATACATGATTTCAATCACACTTGTGTTAATTATATTTCATGGTATGTAAACAACCAGATATGTCCAATACTCCAAGTAAGTTGTGAGTAAAGTTACCAAAATGATCAAATTGTTTGTCACAGGACAACAGTGAAAATGTCGTTAAGTGCTGACGACATGTTTATCGCATACAGAGAAAATGAAGAGATTGTTGTAAGGAGTTACATCAATACATGCTCATTATAAGTAGTACATCGACAAAAATCTTCATCGGTGCTCCAAGCGATTTTTTATTTCAAATTAAAAGATTTATTGTGGCACAGTAAGTTGGAATTGGTCCAAGAAAGTTACTGTGGTGAATTCTACAACAGAAGACTGAGTATGTTGCCGCTTTAGAAGCAACAATGGAGGGTGGTGAATCAAAAGGTTCATTCATGAGCTTGGTGTGTTTTCTAGATGATTGTGCCAATGGAACACTGTTCTCAATAGTGGTTTCATAGCTTAGTCTAAAGAATCAAAGGTCCTACCAGTGATTCAATATATACAAAGCCAGTTTCACACAAATTATGAATTATTGTGAAAGCATTATAGATGCATAGAAATTCAAATGATACATGCAGATATGAAGTTGTCAAGATCTGATAGGACGAAGGCTATACCACAAGCAAAGCATAAACAAACACCGGATTGCCATTGGTGTAAAAGAAAATGTGCTAACTAGATTATTGACTCTAGTGCAAGTGGGAGTCTATTGGAAATATGCCCTAGAGACAATAATATTGTATTATTATATTTCCATGTTTATAATTAAGAGTTTATATTCCATGCTATAACTGCTATGATCCAGGAATATGCGATTCGGTGGAAAACTCATATGCACGTGTGGAATGATAAACTGTAAAATATGATTCCTAGTCTCGCCTCTAAGACTAGCTCAAGTGTTGTTGGTGATCATGTTTTCTGGATCTTAGGATATCGTTAAGTGTAAGGATAGTTCTAAAACAACATTGAGAATATGACGTTGGTAGAACGATCATATTGAATCGACCCAAAACTTGTTTGTTATACTTTGAGATGCAATCATCAAAAGTCAATTGTTATAACACGGAGTGTTAACTTGTGATTTAGTTCCTTAGACCATGAGAGTATCACAATCACTTCTTACTGTACGATGGACTTTGGGGTTGCTCAAAAGTCATCTGTAACTAGGTGATCATAACGATAACTTACAGGTTCATCGGAAAGTTTGATAAGGGACTCGATAGCTCGAGAGTGGAATTTGCTCCTCCGATGATGGAGAGATATTCTTAGGGCCCTCTCGGTGTGATGGCATCCATAATCATCTAGCCAAACACAGGTGACTACGTCACGGGGATGCCGGAACATGTCAACGAGAAAGAAGAACAAAACCGGCAACGAGGAGACCGGTATAGGGAGCATGTGTATGACTCAAGAGGATACCGACACATCTCACCTCGGGTTTTGTAAAGTATCATGAAGCAAAGGGAACATCACATGATAACCAAAGGTTCACTCGAATGTCATTCGTGTAATCATAAGGATCGATATGGACGTCCACGGTTCCGCTACCGGTCATTGAACGAAGGAGTTTCGTTCATGTCTATGTTTTTCCAAACCTACAGGGTCATAAGCTTAAGGTAATCATGATCTGCTAAGTGTTAGTAGGATGAGAGTATCGAGGATTTATTTGTGAAATAGTTTCGTTAATATTCGGAATAGTTTCGAGAGGAACCGGAAGCGTTTCGGGGTCACCGGAAGGGTTTCGGAGTTTATCGGGCAATACCGGGTATTCCCGATAAATAATATATAGGTGGAAAATGTTTCAAGGATCTAGTAATTGTTAGGAGGCTTTTATATTTAATTTAATATCAGCGGGCCTTAAAAGGCCAAGTGGTGGAACGCTATTTGGGACACTTGGGCCCAAGTGGAGGTGGCACCCTCCTTTCCACTTGGGGAAGGGAGGGGAGGCCGAATTGGAGGGGGAGTCCCCCTCCTCTTGGATGGCCAAGGGAGAAGGACTTTCCCTCCCCTTGTGGCGCCTCTCCCCCCCCCCACTCCTCCAACCTATATATACTAGAGGGATTTGGCACTTTTGGACACACAAGTTTTGGAGCCTCCTCTAATTCCTCTAGTTCTAGTTGATCCTAGTTGATCAATTAGAGCTTGACCTAGATCCTCTAATCCTCATAATTAGAAGCCCGGTGTGGTTCTAATCTCCTCCCTCTAATTCTCTGGTGACGATTAGCTCTGGATGGCGAAGCGCTGCCGGATTAAAGACTATACGCTTGCAACCAAGTAGAGAGGCCATGCTTTCGGTCTTCTGTTCGAGGGATCATTCGTGGGCGGTTTGCGAGATCTTTCATCTATGATATGAGGGACTCCAAGTATGATCTACACTGACTCATCTACTTCCGCTGCACTCCGGAGTCGATAACGATCGTTGATCCAAACCTTATATGCATCTTCATATTGTTCCTGGGTGATCGTAGGGCGATTTTTTTGTTTTCTACTACGTTTCCCAACAGTGTTAACCCCGTCGTATGCCCTGGACAGCCTAGAGACCCCGATGCGGTTGCCTGAAGGAGCGGTAATGCCGCCCCCAAGAGACGCAAGACCGTCTTGAGGAGGGAGGCGACGCTGCTGCCCATCCGTTGTCTTGGAACTTGGAAGAGCTTACTACCCCTCTGAATCACATACCACAGCCTAGCCCTGGTACTCGCCATTCTGTCATCACGGCACATCCATTGCCACCACCACCTCTAGCGCGGTGGGTTTCAAGAAGTGTTGAAGAGAAAAGGAGCACTGACAATTCTGGAGCAGCCAAGAGGATAAGTGGTCTAGCTTGAAGGCTTATCGGAGAGCAAATGGTCTCTGCTTCATTTGCGGTGAAAAGTGGAACAGCAAGGATCACCAGTGCAAAAGCACGATCCAGTTACATGTTGTATAGGAGATGGTAGACTTGCTCCAGTTGCCAGATTCAGAGACAGATACCAACTCGCATACTGAAGGTGTGTCTGATCAACACTTGATGTCGCTCTCTGCTGCAGCTCTATCTCCAGGCAGTTTACCACCATAGACAATGATGTTGCATGTGCAAATTCAAGGTGAACAGTTGCTTTTCTTAGTGGATTCAGGAAGTTCTTCCTGCTTCATTGATCAAGACAAGGCACAGTTGCTGACTGGGCGGCAGAAGCTTGCTAATGCAGTCCAAGTTAAGGTGGCAGGAGGCAGCTTGCTCAGTTGTTCTGTATACTTTCCTTAGTGCACTTGGTCAGCAGGAGGACATGAATTCACTGATGCATTCCGGGTTCTTCCTCTTCGGAGTTATGATGGTATCCTTGGCCTCGATTGGCTTGCATGCTACAGTCCTATGGTGACTAATTGGGCTCATAATTGGATTGCAATTCCACAGGGTGGCCAGCTGGTGGCGTTGCACAGAGAAGCATCGGATGACGTGACCCATGCATTATTGGAGGTTCATCTAGTGCATGATACGGAAGCAGTGTCTGTACCCACTCATCATCCAGAAGTGCAGTGACTCCTTGACTAATTTGCTGTCATCTTTGCTGGGCCTACAGGTCTACTGCCATGCAGGCAGTATGATCATCAGATTCCTCTAATTCCGGGAGCACGGCCAGTGTGCCAACGTCCATACAGAGTCACGCCTGAGCTCAAAACAGAAATTGAGAGACAGATTCAGGAGCTGCTGGACCAAGGGGTCATCTCACACAGCACGAGTGCCTTCTCCTCGCCCGTGATACTGATTCGCAAGGATGAAAAAGAAGGGTGTCTGGTAATGGATTTCCGCAACCTCAATGCCTTGACCATCAAGGGCAAATACCCCTTACCCGTGATAGATGAGTTGTTGGATGAACTCGCAGGAGCCCGCTGGTTCTCAAAATTGGATCCACGGGATGGTTACCATCAGATCCGCCTCGCGCCAGGGGAAGAGTATCAGACTGGATTCCAAACACACCACGGACATTATGAATTCAAGGTGATGGCATTTGGCTTGATCGGGGCACTGGGCACATTTCAACGTGCCATGAACGTGACTCACGCCGTTTTTGCGGAAATTCATGTTGATGTTTTTTGACGACATCCTTATCTATAGCTGCAGCCTAGATGAACAATTGTTTCACTTGAAATCAGTCCTGGAAGTGCTCCAGAAAAATCACTGGCATGTAAATATGAGCAAGTGTGAGTTCGCTTAGCCAAAGGTTGCCTACCTGGGGCATGTCATTGGGGATGAGGGGGTCTCTACTGATGATAGAAAGATTTTGGCGATTCGAACGTGGCCACAACCCACTAACATCAAGGAGCTGCGAGGATTTTTGGGAATTACAGGGTATTATCAGAAATTCATCCGTCATCATGCTATAATCAGTCAGTTGCTAACTGCTCTCCTGAGGAAGGGTGTTTTGTTCATTTGGACTGAGGCGCATGAAGTGGCATTCTAGACTCTGAAACGAGCCCTGATTACCACACCTGTGTTGGCATTGCCAGATTTCAAGTTGCCATTCACCGTAGAAACTGATGCATGTGACGTGGGGATAGGAGCAGTTTTGTCACAGCAAGGCCATCCCATTGCTTTCGGCAGTCGC
The DNA here is from genome assembly GCA_039707655.1 of Elymus sibiricus. Lineage (NCBI taxonomy): Eukaryota > Viridiplantae > Streptophyta > Magnoliopsida > Poales > Poaceae > Elymus > Elymus sibiricus. The sequence continues at coordinate 166,027,317 of CM077664.1, forward strand.
GCTCTCGGGCCACAGAATAAAGGATTATCAGTCTACGAGAAGGAATACCTGGCGATTCTTCTGGCAATTCAGCAGTGGAGGTCCTACTTGCAGATGGGGGAATTCATCATCCGCACTAACCACAAGAGCCTGACCCATCTTGCAGATCAATGGTTGCACACCGATTGGCAACGTAAAGCACTGACGAAGTTGATGGGGCTTCAGTACACTATCGTCTACAAGAAAGGAATTCAGAACAGAGCGGCTGATGCCTTGTCAAGGAAACCAGTACAGAGTTCTACCTTGATGGCAGTGTCGGCTGTCAAGCCTGCTTGGCTCGATCGTGTTGATGCAAGTTATGCAAATGACCCTCAAGCGTAGGAGCTCTTGCAGCAACTATCCATGGACCCTCTGCTAATCCACAATTCACTCTGCGGGAAGGTATTCTTCGCTACCAAGGGCGCATCTAGTTGGGGCGATATAAGGAGCTACAGTTACAGATTATCCTTGCGTTCCATGATAGCCCTGTGGGAGGACACTCTGGTTTTCCAATTACATATAGAAGATTGGTGTCTCTCTTCAAATGGGTGGGTATGAAAAAGCAGACCCGGGAGTATGTCCGTTGTTGTTGTGTCTGTCAGCAGGCCAAGCCAGAGCGCCAATTGCCTGTGGGGTTGCTCCAGCCCTTACCGGTCCCTTCTGAGCCGTGGGAGATGGTGACGATGGATTTCAATGAAGGGATGCCCCCATCCCGCCATTTCAACTGTATCCTGGTGGTCGTGGATAAGCTATCGAAATATGCCCATTTTATTCCTCTTCGCCATCCATATACAGCTGTGACTGTTGCTGAAGCTTTTGTTGACAATGTGTATCACTTGCATGGTATCCCAAGTCTCTAGTCTTTGACAGGGATCCCATCTTCACCAACAGTTTCTGGCAAGCAGTCTTCAAAGCTACAGGTACATAGTTGAGGATGAGTATAGCACATCACCCTGAGACTGACGACCAGACAAAACGGGTTAACCAGTCGCTGGAGTGTTACCTTTGCTGCTTCATCAATAGTCAACCACACCAATGGAGCAAGTGGATGTCGCTTTGTGAATTCTGGTACAATACCAACTGGCATTCATCCCTTGGCTGAACTCAATTCCAGGTGATTTATGGGCGACAACCAAGGTACTTTGGCATCTCTGCTACTGACATGATAGCTCCTCTAGATGTCTCTAGCTGGCCGCAGGATCGACAATTGATTCTCGCGTATGTCCGTCAGCATCTCTTACGTATGCAACAGCGTATGAATAACCAAGCTAATAAGCGTTGCTCTGAGAGATCCTTCAGTGTTGGCGATTCAGTTTTCTTGAAGCTGCAGCCATATATCCAAACTTTGATACAGAAGCGTTCCAACAACAAGCTATCATTCAAGTTCTTCAGGCCATTCCAGATTACCTCGTGCATTGGAGTTGTTACCTATCGACTGGCTCTTCCTTCCTCCAGTCGTATCCATCCAGTCTTCCATGTGTCCCAGATTAAGCCTTGCCTTGGACCCGAGAAACAGGTACACACACAGTTGCCTTCTCCTGACAATATCCGTCAGGTGCCTGTTCGTATCTTGTAGAAACGTGTGCGCCAGCAAGGAATGAGCATGGTGGTGCAGGTTCTTGTTCATTGGAGCGGTACCACGGAGGATATGGCTACTTGGGAGGATCTGCAATCACTCCAGCAACAGTTTCCGCATTCGCCTGCTTGGGGGCAAGCAGGTTCTAAGAAGGGGGGAATGTCGGCGACCTGGACCCACTAGCCAGTGTACCAGAGGAAGGGGTGGACAGCGAGGACCAGGAAGCTGCTGCGACTAGGCCCAAGAGGAGGATCCAGAAGCCCAAATGGCTTGCAGGCCAAGAGTGGGCCACTATGGCCTTGTAAGTAGCTACCGTAGCGAGTGCCATTTAAGGGAGGTGCGTGTGACTGGAGAGAGCATCCTGGAAGGAGAATTCTAAACCGGACGGCTGTGTCGTAGGACCCCGGCGGGGTAGGTGACTAGCTGGATCCTGTTGGATCGGCTTGCCTGTGTGTGTGAATTCATCCAATTCCACCAAATTAGTACACGGATCTTACAGTTAGTAACAAAGTGCATTCCCGTCACTCATCAAGGTGTCAGCAAAGCCTTCTCGGAGTAACTTTAAGCCAGCGGCGCGCCTTCGGCTCATCGTCGCTAGGTGGTCCAAGGACCGATTTGTAATTTTTATTACTTTTTGGGTCTTTTGTACTACTGTGGATGATTATTAATAGATCGGTGGATTTTTCACAAAAAAAACTTTAAGCTTGTTTGGCAACTTTAAGCGTGACCAAAAATCAGCTTGGTTTCATGCCTGGGAGGTCGACTGGAAGCCATTTTCTTGGTACGACAACTTATGGAGAGATAGAGGGAGCAAAAGAAGGACCTGCATATGATGTTCATTGACTTGAAGAAGGCCTATGATAAGATACCGCAAAATGTCATGTGGTGGGCCTTGGAGAAACACAAAGTCCCAGCAAAGTACATTACCCTCATCAAGGACATGTACGATAGTGTTGTGACAAGTGTTCAAACAAGTGATGGCGACACTGATGACTTCCCGATTAAAATAGGACTGCACCAGGGGTCAGTTTTGAGCCCTTATCTTTTTGCTTTGGTGATGGATGAGGTCACAAGGGATATACAAGGAGATATCCCATGGTGTATGCTCTTTGCGGATGATGTGGTGCTAGTTGATGATAGTCGGACGGGGGTCAATAGGAAGTTAGAGCTATGGAGACAAACCTTGGAATCGGAAGGTTTTAGACTTAATAGAACTAAAACCGAGTACATGAGGTGCGGTTTCAGTACTACTAGGCACGAGGAGGAGGAGGAGGTTAGCCTTGATGGGCAGGTGGTGCCTCAGAAGGACACCTTTTGATATTTGAGGTCAATGCTGCAGAAGGATGGGGATATCGATGAAGATGTGAACCATCGAATCAAAGCCGGATGGATGAAGTGGCGCCAAGCTTCTGGCATTCTCTGTGACAAGAGAGTGCCACAAAAGCTAAAAGGCAAGTTCTATAAAACGGCGATTCGACCCGCAATGTTGTATGGCGCTGAGTATTGGCCGACTAAAAGGCGACATGTTCAACAGTTAGGTGTGACGGAGGTGCGCATGTTGAGATGGATGTGTGGCCACACAAGAAAGGACCGAGTCCGGAATGATGATATACGAGATAAGAGTTTGGGTAGTACCGATTGAAGAGAAGCTTGTCCAACATCGTTTGAGATGGTTTGGGCATATTCAGCGCAGGCCTCCAGAAGCTCCAGTGCATAGCGGACGGCTAAAGCGTGCTAATAATGTCAAGAGAGGTCGGGGTAGACCGAACTTGACATGGGAGGAGTCCGTAAAGAGAGATCTGAAGGACTGGGGTATCACCAAAGAACTAGTCATGAACAGGGGAGCTTGCTATCCATGTGCCAGAATCATGAGTTGGTTGCGAGATCTTATGGATTTCACCTCTAGTCTACCCTAATTTGTTTGGGACTAAAGACTTTGTTATTGTTGTTGTTGTTTGGCAACTGTCCCATTGGTCAGCTCTCATCAAAGCATACCATCTGAGATGTTATCCTTTTCATGCAACCGTTGTTTCCATGACTTCCTTGTATCAGTCTACACTGCAGTTCCACGTCACCACGTGTCTACGCGATGATCAAAGCTAAAAGTTAGTTAGTGTGATGTACATTCTTCTTCTTCCGCTGAAAACAACATCTCATGTGCGGTACTGGCATGCAATGTCTTGCGACTTGTAGTAGTGAACCATCAATGTGGTGTTATAAAAGCAGAAGTTCTTGTTTCATTGGATAAAGGTTAGGGAAGTCAGCTTGCAGATGTTTTCCGTGTGTCTTTCGTATCCCAGTATTATATGTCGGTCCAGCTGTTGTTCTTTTGGGATATTTTTTTTGTTGATTCTCAGTCGCCTATAAAATTTGTAAATCATGGTCGGAAAACAAAAAAACATATTTTTTTTATCTAAAAAAAAAACATATTTGTTGGCCTAAGATTCAACTATTGGAAGTGTGCGATATAGAGTAGTATTAGTGCAATTTTTATTATATATAGTTTATACAAATTAAGGTGAGATGCCGGTGGTTGGATGTTGATCTAAAGGCTCAGAAATATTACTGAGATGTGTAGAGAGACTATACATTCATTCGTAACAGTAAAAAAATCATCAACCGGTTTTCCATAACCACCGAGGATTGATCGCTAGGATAAGGAGCTAGGACTGTATCCATACGGTATTCTCACCTCTTGGGATGTTATCATTGTCCCAAATGGTTCCTTTTTTAGGCGTTTGAGATGTGCTATTGTCCCAAAAAGTCAAAATTCGATTTATAGTACGATATATTAAAATCATTTACGACATGGCCCATCCTAAAATCGTAAATGGTTCCGTTGATATGGGATAAGGCGCTAGTACTTGCGCAGTTGTGTGAGGGTTGTCAAACTTGAGTACACGCGGAAGTTGCGCTTAATCAGCATCTTTCATGCCAACATTTTTTTGTGTGAAAAGGATCAATTCTATTATAAAGATTCATCGAAAGTACAAAACACCTCAAACATAATAAAAGTTACATCGAGGTCCATGGACCACCGAACGACCATTGTCGCCGCCAGAATGAGCCGCCGACGCGCCGCTGTCGCCTCTCCCATACCGGAGCCAGCCTGACCTTGTCGATGACAGCCGGCGTGCACGTGCCCCTAACTACAAATCACAATAACCATATATGCACAAATCACATTTCTCAAATTCCACGACTGCTTGTACATAAATATTTGAGTCCGAGGTTTTGCTAAATCTAATAAGACGATTGAAAATTTCTCATGTTTAAGTTGACCCCATGACCCGTCCGATGTCCATGTTAAGATTCATGTGTGCATAAGGAGAATTATGTATTTCTTACGACTCATGTCAAAAAAAACTAGCACCGACGACTTAGACATAACAAAACCCTAGTCCACATATGCGAAGACTGAAGACGGACCCACTATCAAATATATCATGATTCTTGTATATATATATTTTTTTGCGAGAAAACTTCCGATCTATTCATTTTCAATCATGACAGTACAACGAACACTAGAAATAATAAAAATTACATCCAGATTCATAGACCACCTAGCGACGACTACAAGTACTGAAGCGAGCCGAAGGCGCGCGCCGTCATCGCCCCTCCATCGCCGGAGTAGGGCACAACTTGTTGTAGTAGACAGTAGGGAAGTCGTCGTGCTAAGGCCCCATAGGACCAGCGCACCAGAAAAGCAACCGCCGCCGATGAAGAATAACGTAGATCGGAAGGATCCAACCCAAAGACACACGAACGTAGAAGAACAACGACGAGATCCGAGCAAATCCACCAAAGATAGATCCGACGGAGACACACCTCCACACGCCCACCAACGATGCTAGACGCACCGCCGGAACAGGGGCTAGGCGGGGAGACCTTTATTCCATCTTCAGGGAGCCGCCGCCGTCTCGTCTTCCTAAGCAGGACACAAACCCTAACAAAACGGAAAGGAATGACTAAAATCGGAGCCCTCCCGCCGGCCCTTGCTAGGATCCACCACGCCCCCATGGCCCTAGGGCCACCGGAGACGAGGCGGACCTGCGGCGGCGCCGGCGAGAGGCAGGAACCCTAGCTTTTTTTTTGGAGAAGTATATTTTCTACGAGAAAACCTATGCATCTACAAGTAGTAAACAGAAACCAACTCTTTCTCATTTTCTTACATTGACGACGAGAGATATACATATATAGAAACACATACATAAATATACTATGCAATTTTCCACTGCGATGCCTTGTTTCTTCTATTCGTCGAGGCCGTCTTTGTTGCGTGGAGTGTCGTTCAGTTGTTCTCGTTGCCCACAGCGGCTGATCGATATGAAGACTGGACGTCGTCGCGAATGAATCGGGACCTCTCTTGCTGTCGAGTACATTCTTTCAGAATGTGAGAGAGTGGAGAAAACGAAAACATAAAAACGCCTAATTGCTTAAAAGTGCAGCTGCACGATTTAGTTGTTGTGAGCGCACGCGCTACCGGACAAAATCCCTAATGTACGTACGTCGCTAGGAAAAACTAGACCTGGGCATTTCTCGGGCCGGGCTTCGGGCCGGGCCGAAAAAAGCCCGACGCTAAATACCCAGGCCCGAGCCCGGCCCGTCCCGACTGTCAGGCCGTAGATTTAGGCCCGAGCCCGGCCCGAAGCAGGAAAAGCCCGGCCCGGCCACGGCTTAAATCGTGCATTTAGTAGGCCCGAGCCCGGCCCGGCCCGACTGTCGGGCTCACAAATACAGGCCCGAGCCCGGCCCGAGGACACACTTTGGCCCGGCCCGGCCAGGATTTTCGGGCCGGGTCGAGTCGGGCCGACGGGCCGGGCTGCCCATGCCCAGGTCTAGGAAAAACACAGTATCTGTCCCGAAAAGAACGCCTTATCCTAATCCCCCTTTCCTCGTATCAACACGATGGTGGCGAAGAACCAGAGGAGCACGCCGCCGCCGGTGGCGTAGCCAGGGAGGTCGAGGGGAGGCGACAGACCGGAGGAACCAGGCGAGCCGGTCGGCGGGGAACCGGAGCAGCAGCGCCGTCGTCTCCTCTCCCCGTCTTTCTACTAGCTGGAGCGGGGTCGACCAACCGCCGCATCCCCGTCGAGGAAGGGGCCACGGAGCTCACGCCGGAGAGAGGCCCAGTGCTCAGGTAAGGCCGCGGCCGCGCGGACGTGTGGTCCGCCGACACCAAGGGCCGGTCCATCGTTGGGGTGTGCATCAGCAGCGACAACAACCTGGTGAGACTGCCTCCGGCGTGCGATTTGCTTTCTCCTCAACGCTGGCCTTGGTCGCGAGGGTTTCGACCCCGCCGTCGGGGGCGCCGCGGGCGGGCTCTCCACCAGGAGGGGCGGGGGACGCCGGAGACGGAAGGGAGGGTAATGGAGACAGTGAAACTGTGGTTGGTTAGAGGTGATGATGCAGCAGCAGCAGCTCAGTAACGTGCAGATGGAAGAGGAGGTCGTTGTGGCTAACACGAGATGGTGTTGATGCTTCTTTTTGGCCATCTAACGCTGCTACAATGCTTGTAAGTTTTGTAGATTATCATCTCATATTTGAATACAAATACAAACTGAGAAGATATATCTAGGAAGTAATTCCTGATGGCTTAGAATTGATGTGATGGTTGATAAATTGCATGCTTATTTGATTGAACAGTGCAGAATAGCAGTAAACTGAACCATGATATTTTTAGGCAATCGGGAACTACTTCCTAGATATTTGATTGAAGGGTGCAGAATAGGATCAGAAAGTTGGCATACACATGGATATTAGCAAGAGTAGTAGCTTACTTCGGTAGCGCACACTCAAGTTTAGGAAATATAGCTAGAACCAAGAAACGAGGCTCAGGTTACGCTTAAGAACAAGATATTCAGATTAGAGCCTCTACCATTTAGCTAAGCAATTGTTGGACAACGATAAACCAAATATAATTTATTCTGTTCGACCATAGACTAAAATCTTCATAGCTAACTGACATGAAATTGGTTGTTCCAGCCTTCCAACTTCTCAACTCACACCATAAGTACAATTGCACATACTGTAGGCATCACACTAGTACCATTGTGATGTTCTTCATAGAATGACCACTAGAGTTAACTTTGAGATTTAATCCCTATTTATCAAGAAATCTATCTCTTAGGCGACCAAGTTAGCCAAATTCTTGTTGAATCACCAGAAGTATAGAACAAGTCATACGCTAATTAATTGATTTTTCTTTGATTAATAGAAAGGGGAAAGTTGCTCAAAGCATAATTTATAGTTGCTCAAGGCACAATGTATAGTTGCTCAAAGATCAACTGACCTTTTCTCCTTGTTTAGAGTTGGTGAAAAGTAGAAAAGAGTAAATAGACATTTTTCACAACAATGTTAATTCTAGTAGCCCAAATAAAATACATAAGCTTTATGCGCCACACCATACACTCAAGACAAATTAGCAACCCTCTCCACGCCGTCCATGTTAATTTTTCTTGAACAGAACATATGTTAACTTTAAAGTATAAGTCGGGATCCTACTGCCTCTCCAAAGTGGTTGATTGATCTTCCATGTCATTGTCTTTCAAACTAACTAGAAGCCTGGTCCGACGGCCCGTCTTGAATCCTGACAGTCCTGCATTATCCTCCCTTTGAAAATAGCAACACAAAAAAGGGGCCAATAGGGATAGTGTTGGAAATATGCCCTAGAGGCAATAATAAATTGGTTATTATCATATTTCCCGTTCATGATAAATATTTATTATCCATGCTAGAATTGTATTGACCGAAAACTTAAATACATGTGTGGATACATAAACAACACCGTGTCCCTAGTGAGCCTCTACTAGACTAGCTCGTTGATCAAAGATGGTTAAGGTTTCCTAACCATAGACATGAGTTGTCATTTGATAACGGGATCACATCATTAGGAGAATGATGTGATGGACAGACCCAACCGTAAGCTTAGCATCAAATCTTATCACTTAATTTATTTGCTACAACTTTCTTCATGTCAAGTATCTGTTCCTTAGACCATGAGATCATGCCACTCCCGGAACGTCACTTCATAACTGGGTGATCATAAAGGTGCTCTATAGGTATTTCTGAAAGTGTTTGTTGGGTTGCATGGATCGAGACTGGGATTTGTCACTCCGTGTGACGGAGAGATATCTCTGGGCCCTCTCGGTAATACAACATGATGAATAGCTTGCAAGCATGTGACTAATGAGTTTAGTCATGGGGATCTTGTATTACGGAACGAGTAAAGAGACTTGCCGGTAACGAGATTGAACTAGGTATGGACATACCGACGATCGAATCTCGGACAAGTAACATATCGCAGGACAAAGGAAATTGTATACGGGATTAACTGAATCCTTGACATCGTGGTTCAACCGATAAAGATCTTCGTTGAATATGTAGGAATCAATATGGGCATCCAGGTCCCGCTATTGATTATTGACTGGAGAGGTGTCTCGGTCATGTCTGCATGTTCCCGAACCCGTAGGGTCGCACACTTAACGTTCGGTAGCGCTAGGGTAGTATTGAGATATTAATATGGTGAAGTCTAAGGTTGTTCGGAGTCCCAGATGGGATCCGGGACATCACGAGGAGCTCCGGAATAGTCTGCAGGTAAAGATTTATATATGGAAAGTCGTTTTCGGGGTTCCGAAAAAAGTTTGGTTTTTTCCGGTATTGTAACGGGAAGCTTCCAGAAGGTTTCGAAGGGTTCCGGAGGGGTCCAGAAGTCCACGAAGGGTTCCACCACGTCCCTTAGGCCAACATGGGCTGTAGGGGGCGCGCCCTGGCCTTATTGGGCCAGGCGCACCAGCCCCTACATGGCCCATGCACCTAGAGAGGGGAAACCCTAGAGGGGAGGGCCCTCCACTTGGCTTGGAGGGCACTCCTCCCTCCTTGGCCGCCGCCCCCTCCCTTGGAGGAGGGGCTAGGGCCGGCCAGCCCTCCCCACGCCCCTATATAAAGGAAGGAGAGGGGCTGGGCACCACACCCTTCCACCCTTGCCCCATCTCTCTCCCGTTACTCCTCCATATTCTCCGGCACGAGCTTGGCGAAGCCCTGCCGGAATTCCGCTGCCACCACCACCACCTCGCCGTTGGGCTGGTCCCGATCTCATCTACCTCCTCTCCCTCGCTTGCTGGATCAAGAAGGAGAGGACGTCATCGAGCTGTACGTGTGCTAAACTCGGAGGTGCCGTCCGTTCGGCGCTAGATCGGATTGGATCATGATTGGATCGCGGAGAGTACGACTACATCAACCGCATTACATACGCTAACGCTTTCGGTCTACAAGGGTACGTAGACACATTCCCCTCTCATTGCTATGCATCTCCTAGATTAGATCTTGGGTGTTTCGTAGGAAAATTTTTGATTTTCATGCAACGTTCCCCATCAGATAGAGCAACTTCGAACCAAAATAGAGCAACTGTAGGCCATAAATCATAAAGCAACGAAAACACACACAAAAAGATTCCAGAGTTGCCCTACACAATTTGTTTCCCTTTTTTAATGCACAAGTCTTGGAAGATAACATAGTTGCCCACAATTAACCATGCAGTTGCCTAAAACCATGTATCCAGTTGCCCAATCCTCATAAGTAGAAACATTACCAAGACCATATTTTGGCCAATATCTAAAGGTTTTAGATACCTTTCAATTAAGTTTGTGTCATAGAGGTGCGTCAAGAATTTATTCTCCTTGGGTGGGATCCCTTGTTGTGATTGTAAATACATGGCGAATGATTGTAGAGGGGATGGGTGGAACTGGTCATGGGGACATAACTAAAACCACGAAGTGTTTTTAGGGGATCAAATTTTTTTTGTGAACACCTCCAAAAACAAACATGAGTATGTTCTTTATCCCTCTTTTTAGGTGTCATAGTTGCCTAAAACCACATATTCAGTTGCCCAATCCTCATGAACAGAAACATTACCAATACCATATTGTTGCCAATATCTAAAGGTTTTAGATACCTTTCAATTAAGTTTGTGTCATACAGGTGCGTCAAGAATTTCTTCTCCTCGAGTGGGCTCCCTTGGCGCAATTGTAAATACTTGGCGAGTAATCATAGAGAGGAGGGGGTGGAGTTTGTCATGGGACATAACTAAAACCATGAAGTGTTTTTAGGGGATTAAGTTTGTTTTTGCGAACCCCTCCAAAAACGAACATGTGTATGTTCTTTATCCTTTTTTCTCAGGTGTCGTAGTTGCCCAAAATCAACCATATTGTTGCCTAAAACCATGTATCCAGTTGCCCGATCTTCATGTGCAGATTCATTACCAAGACCATATTTTGGCCAATATCTAAAGGTTTTAGATACCTTTCAATTAGGTTTGTGTCATAGAGGTGCGTCAATAATTTCTTCTCCTCGGGGTGTGATTACAAACAGTTTGGCGAATGATCGTAGAGGGGGGTGGAGCTGGCCATGGGGACATAACTAAAACCATGAAGTGTTTTTAGGGGATTAAGTTTGTTTTTGTGAACCCCTCCAAAAAACAAACATGTGTATGTTCTTTATCCTTTTTTCTCAAGTGTCATAGTTGCTCACAGTCAACCATACTCTTGCCTAAAACCATGTATCCAGTTGCTCAATCTTCATGAACAGAAACATTACCAAGACCATATTTTGGCCAGTATCTAAACGTTTTAGATACCTTTTAATTAGGTTTGTGTCGAAGAGATGCGTCAAGAATTTTTTCTCCTCGGGTGGGTTCCCTTGGTGCGATTGTAAACACTTTGGCGAGTGATCGTAGAGGGGGAGGGGGTGGAGCTGGTCATGGGGACATAACTAAAACGACGAAGTGTTTTATGGGATTAAGTTTGTTTTTGTGAACCCCTCCAAAAAAGAACATGTGTATGTTTTTTATCCTTTTTCCTCAGGTGTCATAATTGCCCACAGTCAACCATATTCTTGCCTAATACCATGTATCCAGCTGCCCGGTCCTCATTAACAGAAACATTACCAAGACCATATTTGACCTTGTCGTCGCCATTCGCCGCCTCGACGCTCAGCGCGTAGAGCTGAAGGAACTCTGCGGGGTTGGGGGTGTCATCGTAGCGTGGAGGCAGCTCAGGCTTGAACTTCGAGGGCCAGACCACGCGACGCAGCTCGCGAGTGAAGGCGCGGCAGCCCACGCCGCTTGAGGGGACGCCGCCAGCGAGGGCGGCGCGGTTTTGACGCCCAGCCGCCGCGACGTCTTGAACGGCCTGGTCCTGGCGCCGGCGCTGCCGCTCAAGGAGCACACGCGCATCAGGGGGCGCGCGGCGAATGATCTGGCAGCTGGCCTCGTCTCGGTCCGGCGAGGACGCGCCGCGCTGAGGCCTGCCGTGCTCGTCGCGCAGAGGAGGCGGCGGGGGAGCGCCGTGCGCCAGGTCCCCAGCGCGAGACGGCGGAGGGCGATGCGAGTGGGAAGGCGCCGGAGCGTCCCCGACGGCGTTGACGAGATCGGCGATGCGACCTAGCCAGGCGTCGTAGCCGGCGTCAGCTGGACGGTAACGGAGCAGCTCGCGCGCCATGAGCAGAGCGGCCTGCGGGTTCGGCGGCCCACGGTGGGTGAGGGAGGAGGCAGTGGCGGTGTGGCCGTTCGCCTGCACGGAGGTGTGCAGGGAGGAGTCCTGCTGCTCGCGGGCAGCGGGGTCAGGGGCGGCAGCAGCCTCGGCTTCGGGGCGGTGGCGATTGCCGCGGGCCACTGGCTCCGTCTGACCCACGCGGCCAGCCCTGCGCTCGGCGCGCTCGCGACGTGCGTCGGCCATGGGGTTGGTGGAGAAAAGGGCGGAGCGGAAGAACAGTAGCGCACCCCTACCTGGCGCGCCAAATGTCGGAAGTCGGGCTCCGGGGACCCAAAGGTTCGAACACTGGGGTGAGCTCGTTCTACCACTTCATCTCCTACCACGGCTAAGCGACGGCGAGGCTACGACGAGAGCGCGCTAGCGAGGGACGGACCGTGGACTCAGCGGTTTACCCAGGTTCGGGCCACCTTGTGGTGTAAGACCCTACTCCTGCTTGGTTGGTATTGCTATGGTGCGAGAGAGAGAGTACAAGGTCGAGGGCGATGGGAACCGGAAATCTCTCTAAGCCCGAATCGATCTCTTCTACAATGGCTGCTCTGCCCCCCTTATACCCGCATCGGTCCTCTTCCCCCTTGGAACTTAGGCGGGAAGGGCTGCCACACTTGGCGGGTTTTGAAAGGGGACAGACGCTCAGGCTATCCTGATTAAAGGCGGTCATCGCCTGCCAAAGCGTGATCCATGACGCGCCGGTGGGCTCGGTGATGACCTCCGCCTTGCGCGTCCGCCGTCTTGGTCTTCCTTCGCCGATCGGGCAACCTTTGGGGTTGCTTTTGGGAGTAGATATCTGGCCCTGCTCCCTTAACACAAAAGAGGAAACCATCTTCATCCGCGCCTGCTGGCGCGGCCTCTGTCGCCGCTCGTCACCGCGCGCGTCACCCACGTGATGGGCCCCAGACCGCGCGGCTCCGCTGAACGGCCTTCGTCTCGTGCGTCCTCGGGAGGGGGCCTCGGGAGGCCACCTCAGGAGGTCGCCTCGCGAGGCCGCTGGTGGAGGTGCTGAGCTTCGCTCGCCCGCTCCCTGAGGAGGGGGCCTCGGGAGGCCAAGGCCTCATGAGGAGCCCTGGTGAGGTGCTTGGTGATGATGGCCTGCTAGGCCCATGCCAGGCGTTGCACCCTGGGCCAAAGGACCCAGGGTATCCAGGCCCGTCTGAGGTGACATCATTCTTGAGCATAAATATTGTGGATCATACTTCATGTGTTGCTTGCACCATGACACTTTGCACACATGATAGAGATCTTGCTTCAACTTGTCATTGCCACATTGCCATGCCTCATGATATATATGCCTTGTGTGTTGCATCGAACATGATTATCCCATGCTATTCCCATGTGTTTGATTGCAACAATGTCATTTCTTCACATATGCCATGTCCCATTGATTGCTACATGCTTGACTTGATTGCCTCGCACATGATGAACACTTGCTCTTTCCATTGTGTTGAGTGCCACACTATCTTCACTACACCATATGCACGTTATGCTTGGATTGTCTTGCACCTTGGATTGCCCCATGTGTTTAGACATCTCATTATATTTGGTGTTGTGAATGATTCCTATGCCTACCATCGACCTTTTGTTGAGCACCTTGTGCATGCTTGCTATGACATTGAGGTAGATGCCTGTTCATTTGTCACACATATTAGCATCTTTACCTCACCTTTGCATGATTGTTTCCATGATGACTTTGCATGTGCTCAATTGATATGCTTACTTGACATGCCACACTTCCTTGTCACACCTAATGCTATGCATGATGACAACACTTGTTGGGTGAATCACCACTTGAATGCTTGGTTTTGCACTAACGCTAACCACATTTGTTTTTCCAAGTGTTTGTTGTCCTTGTTCCTTTTGCAGGAATCACAAGATGGTGCGACATTGGAGAGTTCCCATTTCGAGCTTCAAGATGATGAATGCTTGGTGATCGTCCACTTCTACACGGCGACGCCATCTCTTTCCCATGGTGATTTGGTTTTTGATCCGAGGACGGATCTTTCCCAAGGGGGAGGGGATGATGCGGAGCATCCTATGGACATCACCATGTCAAGAGTCCGTTTGGCAAGTGACACGTGCCACATCTACTTCACATACATAAAGGTGAATCATCTCCTTTACACGTGTTCACTTGACCCCTTCGAGGATGGTATACTACTTGACACCTCTCTCGTGTGCACACATAGGTATTGTCGGAACTTCACGGATGATGTGGAGGAGTGCAAGCGCAAGGGAACAACTACACCATCCAAGAGGGAAGATTGGAAGCGGAGAAGGAACCGTCAAGAAGACGACGAGGTTCCACATGCATCGACGGGCGTCCACGAGAAGACTGACTGCGAGGCTTCAGGATACCCCGTGCGCACGGGCCCTTAACCCCGTGCACACGGGACCCCGTGCCCATGGTACAAGCCCGTGCGCACGGGCTAAGTTGTCAGGCCGCTAGACACCCCGTGCGCACGGGCTCCACTTACCCCATGCGCATGGGGCCTCCTGCGTGTGGCTGTTGGGCTTTGCCCATGTAATCCCTATTATGCCACTGCTTACCCCTTCATGTCTTGGACCTATATATACTCCTCCTCCACCTCATTTGTGGGATAGCTAAGATTAGATCTAGACATTGGAGCTTAGCTCATGTACCTCCCCTTGTGGGATTCCTCCTAGGAGAAGATCCCTAGTGGATATCAAGACCTCTTCGGACAAGATCCCCCAAGTGGATATCAAGACCCCTTCATGGGAAGATTCCTCCATGGAATTCAAGACCCATCTCTCCTAGAGATTTGGATGAACTACCCTTGTATATTTATTTCCCTTGTTGTTCTTGGATCTTGATGCACCTCTTGTATTGCTTGTGATTTGAGGAGTACTTCGTGTGGATCTTGTCCATTAGAGTGTTGTTCTTGTGTTTTCCCCTTGTGTTCTTGGTGTTCTTCCTCAAATCCACCTCCAATTCGTGAACATCGGGGCACCTAGGGTCTTGTCCTACATCACTCATCCTTGTAATCGCCCTCGTAATCGTCGTCCTCCTCGGCAGTAGCAGCAGGAGCCACAGAAGCATCAACAGCAGTAGTAGCGGCACCAGAATGTTGGCGTTCCTCAAGAGGAACACACTTCGCTCGTCCTACTTGATCGCGACGTGGAGGTGGTTGTTGTTGGTGTTGCAATGGTGCAGCAGGAGCAGCAGGTGGTGGTGGTAGACGCGCGAGCACTTCATTGAACTTGGCGTTCAACTTGTTGTCAATTATCTTCTCAATGTCATCTATCCGCACCATTGCCTTTCCAAAGATGCTCATCACGTCGTGTACCTGTTCACCCAACATTTGTTGAAATTTATCATGTAGTTCCTTCTTCGTCATGTTCTCCCAATCCATCTAGTTCTCTTGTGATCCTGTCATGGTTAGAAGCAATAGAAACACACAAGAATATGCCCTACAGACTACTAATAGGATGTGGTGTGGTGGAAAATCACAAATATGTCAAGCGAATCACAAATTCTTACCCATTCTTACCAAGCAGCAGGCGGTAATCGGCACCCGTTGTAGTCAAAACTCTCAAAGCTTGGATAGAGCGATGGCCAGGTGGTGTCAAACGCACGACGCAGAAGTATGTGGAGCTGGGAAGGCTTATAATATGGTAGCAAAAAGGGTCAGCAATAATCAGTTCAGGGATGCGAAGTTGAATAAACGCTCAACGATGGTACTGTGCTGGTCCTAGGCTAGACCGTACTAGAGACGCGAGCCTAGAACACTAACAAAATCACGGCGCGGCACGTAAACAAGGGAGAAGCACACTCTGAATTTCTTTTTTCTTTTTCTCTCTTTTCTCTCTTTTTTTCCTCTTTTTTTTGCTGCACAACAATTTTTTTTCGAAAAAGTCTACAAATGGTGTAAAAACTGCCTAGCCAAAATTTTCCAGACTTAGTTTTTTTTTTTTTTTGAGTTTGGAACTATTTTCCTTCAACGGGTGGCACGGAAGTTGGGGAGTCCGACTTGGTCACGACACGTAGTATGGCATGATCTGGAAATCAATAACAGAGAATCAAATATTGGACTCGGGCTAGGATTGGTGGCGGAGATGAATCTGGTGGAACTCGGACTAGTGGCGGATATATGTAGGGGCGGTGGAACACGGACTGGTGGCGAATCTGTGATGGAGGTGGACTCGGATTGGCGTGATGGCGGCGGATGTGTGTTGGAGGTGGACTCTTATTGGCAGGATGGCGGCGGATATGTGGTGGTGTATATGGACTCGGATTGGCGACGGATATGCGATGGTGGTATAGGGTAGCGGTGATGACGATGGTGTGGCGGCGGCGTGACAACCTGTGAACAGAACTTGAAACTCTAAGAGACCAGACACTAAGACTAGCAACTCGACACGACGATGCAACCACAAATCCAACAAAGCAAAAACACTGAAAATATTATGCAAAAGGCTCAGATTGGTTCGGATATGATGATCTAACCCTAATTTTTTTGTGGCTTTTTCGTGGACTGTAGGTATGAAGAACAGATACGATCTAAACTATGGAAAACTGGAAAATCTCACCGAGCAACCTGGAAATATGATACCACTTGATAGAGGCTAAGGTGTCCCATCTTTCGATGAGATGGTAGTTATCGTTTTGGTAGAAGTCGACTTTGACGATCCGACTATGAACGTGCGATGACGTCGCGCCTTAGCAATCGCTAAACCAACTCCGAGAGGTTATTGACCACACTGGAGCACGATCAACCTGACCATGAGGGTCTATTTCCTGCGAGCAAACAAAGAACAAGCAAGAAACTGATATTGCAATCTGGATATTACGAATATAAGAGGAAAGCTTTATTAATCAAGTGGGGTTCTGTGACGTCTTGGTCTGGTCGTTGAACACAAACGAAGGACGCGAGTTGCAGCTATGGCGAACTTTAATCTAAACAAAACCCAAGTCTAATTGGTGCCTTAAGGGCTATATTTGTAGGAGAAAAGGGAGGGGATTTCGTCCACCCTTGGCAAGGTGGGACTAAAACACCTCCTGAGTCGTTTCCCCTACAATACGAACTCTAAAACCAGTCTATGAAGTAGTATTTCGAAATTACATGAGCCTAGCCCAAAACTAAGGTGACGCGGCACCTAAAATAAGCTATGAACGAAATTTATGAAAGGGCATCTTGTATATTTCGTCAATGTCCTTGTATGCCATCATGCAGGCTTCAAAGTGTTGAAAACTCCATCAGAAACGCCGTTCTGGTTCCCTTCGCGCGTGCCTTCATGTCCATGCTTGATCCTGCTCCAGTGTTCATCCCTCTTGTCCATGCTAGGCCCTTCATTAGTAATCAATGCAAATGTATCTAATTTAGGCAGCATCATATTCTCATGAACATTAGAATTACTCCCAAGAAACGAAAGTACCTGATAATTTAATTGGCGTGCGCGAGCTCTAGTAATTGGTCCAGTATGTGTAGTAGCAGGGGCGGTGGGTGTAACTATGGTATTGATGTCCTCATCTGGCGGCCATCACTGGATTCCCCTCCGGCCATCGTAAGGGCCTAGCCATGCTGGCTATTCTCACGACGTGGTCCATCTGGAGGCAGTGCAATCGGTGCGTTTTCGATGGCGAGACCCCTCCATCTCGTGACTCTTCGCATCTATCCATGATGAGGCTAGATCCTGGGCTAGGGCAGGCGCGCGTGGACTAAGCTCGTTGCTAGCATAGGGCCCTTTCTGTACTCAGGCTGAGCAACCCGTCACCAATGCTCTGCGGCTCCTTGCCTTGCCCGTTGTGCACAAGGCATTGAGTTTGCAACCCCCCCCCGACTCTGCTGTACCCTCCCTTCCTATCAACTAGTAAGCGTGCACGTGCAACTCACGTCTAAGCTATTGATATATTTTTACTAAATAAGGATAATCCTTGTTATCTCCATTATTATGATGCACACAACCATCGAAACTAATTATATATAAGCAATATTTGTCTATTATAAGGTGGCATTTTTCGGTTTGTTGCGTGATGAAAAGAAAAATGATGATATTAGAAGTCCCCATTGTGACGCCCCCGACTTAATCGTGCACTAATCATACACGCAAATGCACACGATCAAGCCCAGGGACTCACGGGAAGATATCACAACACAACTCTAGACACACACAAAAATAATACAAGCTTTATATTACAAGCCAGGGGCCTCGAGGGCTCGAATACAATAGCTCGCCTGCAAGCGTTAGCGGAAGCAACTACAGTATCTGAGAACAGACACAAAGTTAAACAAATCTGCCATAAGAAGGCGAAAACAAACAACGGCTCTGATCGAAAAGATGCAGACCTCCTGCCTGGGAGCCTCCTATCTACTCTTGGTCGTCGGAGGGCTCCTCGTAGTAGTAGTATCCGCCAGGGGTGTAGTAGTAGTAGTCGTCGCCGGCAAGGGCAGCTGGCTCCGGGGCTCCGTCATCTGGTCGCAGCATTCGGGTATGGGGAAAAGGGGAAGCAAAGCAACCGTGAGTACTCATCCAAAGTACTCAGCAAGACTTACATCAGAACTAGTCTAGTTATGCATCATTATCAAAGGAAGGCTGTATATGTGGACTGGACTGCAGAAATGCCAGAATAGAGGGGATGGCCTAGCCTATCGAAGACTAGCATCTTCAGCGTCTTGCAGCATTAGAAGAGTGCAGATTAGTACATATTTATATTAGTAGCAACAAGTATAATAGTAGCCAAGCCCAGAGATCCTTCCTTGACTCCCTGCGAGAAAGCAATCCCGGAGCTTACAATTAATTAACATGTATCCAGTTCAAGTTGTAGTAGATTGGGATACAACACTGAGCGTCCTGTTACCGTGGACACGGCTATTCGAATAGATAATCTTCCCTGCAGGGGTGCACTACTGTTACCCAACACGCTCGATTAACTCTGGCCGGACACACTTTTCTCGGTCATGCCCGGCCTCGGCTGATCGACACGACGTAGTCCTACCTAGGCTTAGCAGAGAGGTCCCCGCCGGTCTACATCCTAAGTGCTCAGGGGTCTTGGGCCCATTGCCCTTTGCACTCCGGGTCGTTGCGAGCAGGGCGATCCAGGCACCACCTCTGTCATGGATGGCGCCGACCCGGCCTGGCCGCAATGCTGAACTGGACATCTGATAGAGCTTTCGGCTGATACATACGGCGCCGAGGGCCCTATTAAACCATTATCCCGCGTGGTGGTAGTGCGTATATGCCAGTGGCCAACTCAGATCAATACCCAAATCCGTTAGTGCATTATTAATTTTAGTGACGGCTGTCGGGACAAGTCCGGAGCTACCACCACAACCTGGGTGGTACCGCTAACAGCCAGCCGCCACAGTAACTCTCGCGGGTGCTCTCCGGGCCCGCCCGACTTTCATGTGTATCTCTCGCGGGTACCCCTCGGGGTCGACCCGTCTTTATCATAGGACTGCGGTAAAGGTCAAAGTACCCGTGTGTCCGGAACATCAAGGAGGAATCCGAGGAATCACCCTCGTTGGATTCCCACTTGATGTAACCGTCAAGGTGAACCCGGAGGAATCACCCTCGATGGTATTCACACTTGCGGGGTTGCACGACATAAGCTTCGTTGGAGGTGGTGGAAGAGGAATCACCCTCGTTAACCCACGACCGACTAGCTATACTACAGAGGCAACATCGGGAGTGAGATAAGAGGTATCACCCTCGGCACTCGTTGGTAACTCTGTAGAGTCGTACAACGTAAGGGATGTGCGGTGATGTGCTGGTCTCAGCCCGTCGATCACCTCGATCGGGGCACTGGTAACTATGCGGGGCAACTAGGACAAGGAAGAGGGGCCACAGATGGTCATCCAAACAACCTATACTACGCATATAGGATAGCAGGTAAGGTTTCAATAGCAGTTTACAAAAACAGGCTATGCATCAGAATAGGATCAATCAAAAGCAGTAGCAAATTCTAATGCAAGCAGGAGGGAGAAAGAATAGGTGATATAGGCATGCTCAAGGGGGGGTTTGCTTGCCTGGAAGCTTTGCGGTAAAAGAGGGGTCTTCGGTGGAGTAGCAGTCCTCGGGGGCAACGTCGGTCTCGGGGTCTACCGGAGAAGAAGAGGGGGAAGAAACAGATAAATACAAGCATTCAAATGCAATCACTATGCAAGACATGTCTAAACGATATGCAGGGGTGATATACTGCACCTCTGAATATTTTAGATGTTTTAGGAATTAATTTGGAATTATTTTACCGAAGTTATGCACTATTCATCTATCAGAAACAGGCCAAAAGTTATAGGTTCATCTACTTAGAGGGTTCTAACATGAGTGCAGATGACATATTCGGATTCGATGGATTTTTCTGATCATTTTTCATATATAAATTATTTTAATCCGAGTTACGGTTTATTTTCTATGATTTTTCAAAGTTTAAATGAATTTCTAGAATTTCCTGGATTAATTTTAATTACGAAAATCCCAGACTAATTACTGGGTGCACCCGGTGCAGTGCACCCAGAGGTGCACCAGTGGCCGACATGTGGGGCCAGTCAACTGCTGACGTAGCAATTGACTGGTCAACCTTGGACTGGTCAGCGGGTCCAGGGGGACCCACATGTCATTGACTAGGGCCAGCCCAGTCAGCATTTGACTGGGTCAACTGGGCCCGGTGGACCCACATGTCAGTGACACAGTGTAATAACAGAGTTTAACTTAATTTCTAAACTAGTTAATTAAGCAAGTGGGGCCTACTGTCATACTCGCAGGGGAGTTCATTAGCGAGGTAATTAGTGCCTAGTTAATGGCGCCACGTCAGCCGGCCGGAGTCAACCGCCGGCGACCGTCCAGTGCGGCGGAGGCACGCCGGACTTCCCATTCCGGTGACCAAATGTCGCGCGCCTAGTACCAACAGGAAGCTGGGAGCGCGCCGCATCCAACGATGCCGGAGGTGGTTCGCGGGGAGGTCGGAATCGACGCCGACGTTGAGCCTGGCGGTGGCCGGAATCGGGCTTCGTCGGATAGGCGGCTACGGGACGCGGGGAAGAGAGGGAAGAGGCCACCGGGGACCGAAAGGTCACAGTGAGGGTCGCGGGCGTCTCGGTGAGGTCGGAGGTGGCCAAGGTCGAGCGGATCGACGGCGGCGAGCGGCGGATGCCGTAGGCGATTCCCGACGAATGCGGCGGCTCGAGGGCGTCCGAGCTCGTGCGGGTCCTCGTAGGCGAAGAGGACGACGGTGGCGGTCCTCCTGGGCGCCTTGGCTGGCCGTGGGGAGGCCAGTGGCCACGACGGAACCGACGGTGCGGCGGCGGCGCTCTCGGGCGGGTGTGCAGCGCGTGAGAGGGAGCGAGGGAAGGGGAAGGAGGGGAACCAGGGGAGCGAAGGGGCGTTGGGGCTGCCTTATCCCCTCCGGCCACCCACTCCAGCGCCGTGGCGGCCGGTGAACGGAGCGGCGCGCCCTCGGCCACGACGAGCGCGACAGCGGGGCGGGAGCAGGTGGGAGATGACCTGCTGGGCTGGGCCGGCAACTGTACAACTTGGGCCGGCAGCACAGTGGAGTTTTCCTTTTCTTTTATTTACTTTTCTGTTTTTCTTTTACAGCTTCTGTTTTACATTTCTTTGAGCCATCAAATGACTTTTATAAAATGTGGCACCTATCTCATTGAATAGTGTGCATTAAACCTCACTGCCACAAAAGTTTGGGAATGTTTTGAATTCAATTGGATTTTGCATAAATGGAAAAGGATTAAATGGGGCTGTTTTGGGTCCTGTTTTAGTTGCTAGGGTCAATTTGGGAATGCAAATAATGTGGGTTTTATTTTTATAATTGCTTTGGGATTATTTGCAATATTGTGAACTATTTTGTTTTAAAATTTGATCAACTTTTATTTTGACTTTCATTTTGAATTTTTGGTTTAAAGTGGAATTTGAAATGAGATATGAACAAATGATGAATTAACACTGCAAATGAAAATGACTTGGCATGATTATAAGATGATCACTGTAGCATATTACAAGGGGGTGTTACACCCATGCTGTAAGATGAGTTTGTCTAAAATCACACAATCTCAATGTTCTTTGTTGTCTTCGCCATTTTCATAGTTTCGGCTTTGAGTGTTCTCATTATCCAATTCTATATCGACTAAAATGATAGCAATTTTTTGTTATGATGTGTGTCATATGCTCCCGCCAGATAGCTGAACAACTCGGAAAATATAGTAATCATATTTAATTGTCAAATAATGAACTAAATGTGTTTCGGCAATGGTTGTGATCCTGAATGAAATATACATGTTCAAGCTTCAAAATCAACAGACAAATCCAAGATTCCATGAAGCTTTAACATCCATAAAACCACAAGATTATCAACAAATGTGATAACAGAATTTTGGTTAGAGTTTAATCAAATGAAAGAAAAATCAATAGGAAGATTTTAGTAGCTTCAGATTGTAAATTAAACTCCCGTAGAAAATTGTAAGTTAAACAGTAAACACATAGGGATGGACAACAGCGGCCATATTCTCCTCATTGCGCTACGCAATATATTGTCAGTGTGGATGTGTGACCTGCATCAGGGTCACTTCACATCGTCTTCCCCGCAGTCGGAGCCCATGCTGTTGTTGTGAGGGAATCCGCCTTGTCGACGGTCATGTAAACCACAGCATAATGGTTCCCATTTCTTCTAGTTTCTTGTGCTGTGGAGGAGAAGGTCGAGGAGAAGGTCGTGCTATGGGCAGGGGACTCCTGAACTGGTTGTGTTAGTTTGAGAGTTATTTCCAGTTTCTTGTGGTGTTGAGAAGCACAATGTTGTAGACTACAAATATCTGAGAACTCCTATAGCAAATTTATGTGCAGAACTGTGAAACTGACCGCAAATTCAGAGAACATTAATCATGTATGTGTGATATTGTGAAATGTTAATTGAATATATAGTTCTAACCTTACAATTGAGTTTTGAAATCGCTGCAATGCATCGTGTGCAAGGACAAAATGAGAGCAATTGCAGCTCAAATAAGAACATGTTATGTGTGGAAGCAGTGCTCCTGTGTGGTCCATTTTCAGAATATGGCAGCATGAGCTCCTCCATTAAGCCTTGGAATTATTGGGCCATGGAAAGGTGTGTAGTGGCACTTCAAGAGCATCTGTATTCTATGTACAGTTCTTATGAAGGCCAAAAATATCTAGTGTCTTGCCAATGTTGATTCCTTCCTGCCCATGGTCTCAGTAGCCTGTTTAGAAGGTGCATTATGTTTATTAGTATTATACAAATAAATACATTGGTAATACCGGAAACTGCATCTCCTGACTTCAGCAGGTGCCTCTGAAAGCAAGAAATTGACAGCCACTATGAGGATAGTCCAGGAAAAGGCTCCCAGTTAGGGCCATCGAATTATTGGTACAGGAATGCTGTGATACAATTGCATGACATACATTTTTATCAAGATATAAGAGCAAAAAATATGGACGATAATAAACAGGATCATACACTATAGAATTAGCATATAACTAATTTTGCTATTGCCCGAGGAAAAGAAAAATAATAAACATGATCATACACTATAGAATTAGCATATAACTAATTTTGCTATTGCCCGAGGAAAAGAAAAATAACGACCAGGCATGACTCTAGATAGCAGATATCAAAAACCATGTGGAAAAAATGAAAGCGTCTGCAATTTAATCACAACAATTAATTGATTATTAGCATCAGATTATCAAACCATTCACTAACCTCTAGGAGGACAGAGAAAGTTGATAGAACATCAGTATTTTGGTGTGCCTTTCAAGCAACTTCAATTCTACAAAAGATATGTCATGATAGCAATCTACTACTCCCTCTGTCTCAAAATGTAAGACACTTTTTGACACTATCATGGTGTCAAAAAATGTCTTATATTTTGAGACAGAGGGAGTACTATACTAATCTCTCGATCGGAAATAAGAACTGCATTCCTGGCGCCGGAGGAGGCTGCAACTTAGGTTGTTGTGTGGGTGTCAGGGAAGGTGTTGGCAGTGCCGACGGGGTTGCCAGCAACATTATGTAAGATAATAAAAGGTATATAAGCTTCATAGATAATATGCACTTTGCATTGCAATAACAAAGAGTTTATCTCCTAATCCTCGAGCACCCTCAAAACTATGTAATACAAATAAATTAATCGATCAGGAGTTTTGGAAATAGTCCCAAGAATTACAAAATGAGGAAATGGGGATGCATACATCTGTCAAGTTGATAAACTGAAACTTGTCACTTGGATCACAAATACTATTGACTCAGCTTGAACCTAAAAAGAATAAGCAAGGTGCTGATATCATCCATGAAACATGAACATCAGACCTTGTTATTGTTGACCTAGTGCTTTACCTGGAGGACAGTGGCAATATTTGAAGCAAAGGAATATTTTTGCAACAGGGAGCACTTAGACAAGTTCAAGAAGTAGGTATGTGGGAAAAGCAAGAATGAACTTGCATATGTTAATCTTTTTTTTTTTTTGCGAAAATGCATATGTTAATCTAATGAAGGAACAAACACACATCGCCAAGCACAATCTTTGACATATTGGCCTACCTCCAGTTTTTTTTATCAAATCACACGAAGGTAACAAAAAAGGATTAGTAGAAATCTACTGTTCGGATAGAAGTAAAACACAAAATTTATCTATACCATCACTATCAGGTTGGTGGACGAACATCCTTCCAGAATATGAACTTGAATTGTGTGGAACTGTGGATACATATAATGACAAGGAGAAGTAGATAGAAACTTTGTCAACAATTATACCAGTATATCTACGATAGCTATGCTAAGTTGCTAACTTTAGTTTATATGAGCAAATGGTCATTCTAGTTCAGAACTGAATGTAGCAGTAGTTGGTAGGAGTTTAAAAATAAATGAATTACGTGAAAGATTTGTAACCAAAAGCTACATGTTTAATTCCAAACATTTGAAACTAAATTGCCACATATGAAACATGAATCATTATTACGCTGGAAATCCTGTCAGAATATAATTTATGAACGAACAAATGTTTCCTCGTTATATCAAGACAACAGAATAACTTACCAAGATACAAAGATAGAAACTTGTAGCGAGGGAGCAGTTTGGCCTCCTGCGTGGAGGAAATGATGTAACCGAGTAAGCCTTCTTCAAGGCCTTCTCGAACCCGTCTTCCACTTATCCGTGATGCTAGTCACATCCAGTAATCGGTATCTCTGTATCTACTTGTTCAGTAGCACCTGGCACCGTACCAAAGCACAGTTAAATATCAAGTATGCTTGGGGAACACAGTTCAATATTAATAGCTGAAACAATAGCATCAGAACTTGGAAGAAAAAAAAAAGTGACATTGGGGGAGAAGTTAAGTTTCAGAATAACAATTACAAATGCAGCACAGTTAACAGCTAATTGTCTAGTTCAGATAGGACTTTGGAAGTACAGAAGTTTGCTGCTGGAGAAACACGATGTCTGAATGAACTGGAAAACCATAACACTTTGAAAGACATCCAGATTCCACTGCATGTGCACATTGCAATTGTATGAAACCTTCTCAAAGCTTACCCGTCTATTTATTTACACCGGAAAATACGTTTGTGCAAAGAAAAATTATTTTCATAATACCCACATGCATGATTTTCACTAATACTATAGTTGATTCTGTGGGTGACTTCTTTTGTATAAATTGTTTTCTATAATTATTTGCTAATATCTTTCTAGTAAAACTGTTGTTTCAGTTCAGAATACTGAATTCTGGATGTCGTGCGTTTTCACTTCAGAATAGGTAATTAGAAACGATTAGGTTTTACAGGCAAGTCCATAGGGATTTTCACAAAGTTAAGACTCTTCTTTTGGTCATACACCAGGTTGTTGAGTTTAGCCCTCTAGAACAACACATCTACACCATATATGAAGCAATTAAATTTCTAAATCGTGGCATATCATTGATAATGGAGGAATAAGAACATAGTGGGAGACTGATGGGTGCTCACACGAGAGGATTTCAGTGTCCTCGTCGAGGCACTTGTTGATGAGGAATATTCCGCTTGCAGCCGAAGGCGACGTCGACCTCGACAACCAGCGCATCCAGATCCCGCGCCGAGTGCGTCTTCTCCTCAGTGGACGATGCACGGTGCTAGAGAGTCGCGCGTGGGGAGCGGTGGCGTCGTGTGGGAGGGGCTCTCGGGGCAGGCGGCTTCGCGTGGGCGGGGCTCTCGGGGCAGGCGGACGAGGGGAGGCACCGGGAAGCGGCAGCGTTGCGTGGGTAGGCTGGGCAGGCGGCGTCGACTCGGCAGGCGACGTGGAGCGGCGGTGCTATTGTGCAGGTGGCGTCGCGTGGGGTGGCCGCGACCGCGTGGGCATGGGCGTGGTAGGGTGGAGGCGCGCCGGGCGGCATGCCCAGCGTAGAAACCGCCGTGAGGATGGAGAAGAGGGGAGTTTGTTTGCGTTGAAGGGAAGGGGTACCGGGGGATTAGCGAAGAGGGTTAGTGCGCTTAACTTTCGTTTTCGTTAGTGCTCAACACCGGGATGATTTAGAGCGTTAGATTTTATGATTAGACGGCTGAGAAGCTAAGTTGGATCTGCTCGTGCTTTTATAGTGTTTTTTTTGAGTGATATGCTTTTATAGGGGTAGTAGATGAAAAGATACGTACTCTTGCGTATTCGCAAAAAAAAATCGATTCCAAACGGACGTGTACGATGCAAGTGCCGTGGACGCTACCGGTCTCCTCGCGCTCTTTGTGGCGCAAATCAAACCTCCTCCCATGTCAAAAAAAAAAACCCTCCTCCGTAAGAAGCCAAGCGAGGTGGGACTCCACGGTAATAAACACCCGGTGCTGCCGACGCGCACAAAGCCCGACCTCCCACCTCCGCAGGCCGCCCCCTCCCCCCCCCCGCGGCGATGGCGGCCTCCACGTCAGCGACGGCCGCCGTGTCCTTCTCTCTTCCGTTGTACCCGCGCCGCCTCCGCCGCCGCCCGTCCCTCCTCCGCGCCGCCTCCACTGCGGCGCCCCCGTCCCCCGACCTCTCCATCCAGCTCTCTCCCCGCCCTTCCCCGCGCGCCTCGCCTCCTGTAGTACCCTCCCTCGCCCGCGACCGCGCAGAGGACCTGCAGGCCGAGTCCCGCGCCATGACCCGAGCCGCTGCCGCCACCGTCTACACCCCCGAGCTACTCGCCTCCCGCTACGGCTCCCAACCTTTCCAGGCAAACCCTGGACTCAATCTCCAAGCATACTTTAACCTCGATCTAAGGGTAGCAGCCGAGGCTCTCAGAATCTGACATATGTGGTGTGGATTGCCTGCTGTGTAATTAGGTGGCGCTGAGAGCGGCGGAGGTGCTCTCGAAGCTGGGGGCATTCGGGCTAAAGCTGCTGCTCGACCAGCAGAGGGGGGAGTCGTCCTCGTCAGCGAAGAGGCGTGCCAGGGCGGTCGAGCTGCGAACCATACTGACAAGGCTTGGCCCGACGTTCGTCAAGATTGGGCAGGGGTTGTCCACGCGGCCTGACCTCTGCCCGACTGAGTATCTCGAGGAGCTCTCCGAGCTGCAGGTGGGCCTTCTTTCTTGCCGGTGCTCAGTGCTCATGATACGAAATTATTGTTGGGAAAGTACTGAACAATTCTTGCTTTCTTGTGGTCGGATATGGTTAATCCCTGTTTAAGTTCTTTTAAGGTAGACATGTTATTATGCTGTTAATTACTTATGTGGTGAATAGTTAGTTACTCAGTCCAATCCGATAACCATTCGCCAGGTTTTCCTTCCAACACACGGTTCTTATTGTTTTGAAGTGGCTAGATGACAAAATGGTTGTTGATTCGAATGGAAGTCACTGGTACCGACTTCACCATTTGGGGATATTTCCTGATAACCTTGGGGCATTACTTCTATCACTGCTATAATGTTTTCCCAAATGGTTGACACGAAGCTGTCTTGCAGGATTCTCTCCCCACATTTCCAGATGAAGAGGCATTTGCCTGTATCGAGAGGGAGCTTGGCTTTCCTCTTGATTCAATGTACTCAGCAATGTCACCTTCGCCGATAGCTGCAGCAAGTTTAGGTCAAGTTTACAAGGCACGGTTGAAATACTCTGAGCAGCTGGTAGCTGTCAAGGTGCAAAGACCTGGCATCGAGGATGCCATAGGCCGTGATTTTTACCTACTGAGGGGACTTGGTTTTCTAATAAATAAGTATGTCGACATTATAACTACTGATGCTGTTGCTCTGATAGATGAATTTGCCCGAAGAGTTTTCCAAGAGCTTAATTATGTCCAGGTACTTTGTCTTTGCGTATATTCTATTAATACAAGTATAGCCTACATATCAACTGTACCTGTAAGTGCTAAACAGAATGAGTAAAATAGAATCAAGAGGAATACTTACAACATAGATTGCTGAATCAGCAGAATCAAATGCTATTATGTGTCCTGATTGTATGTTTTTATTCATTATTAATCGTGTTAAAAATAATGAATGCAGGAAGGCCAAAACGCACGAAGGTTTAAAAAATTATATGCTGACAAGCAAGACATATTGGTCCCTGATATATTTTGGGATTACACAAGTGCAAAGGTACTGACAATGGAATGGATTGAGGGTGTAAAACTTAATCAACAAGCTGCCATTGAAGGCCAAGGCTTGAAGGTCCTGGACTTGGTAAACATTGGTATACAGTGTAGCCTAAGACAGCTACTAGAGTATGGTTACTTTCATGCTGACCCGCATCCTGGTAATATTTTGGCAACATCTGAAGGGAAGCTTGCCTTTCTTGATTTTGGCATGATGAGTGAAACCCCAGAGGATGCAAGGGTAGCCATCATAGGGCATGTCGTTCACATGGTCAATCGGGATTATGAAGCGATGGCTCGTGATTATTATGCACTTGATTTTCTGAAACCTGAAGTGGATGTTTCCCCAATCGTACCTGCCCTCAAGAATTTTTTTGATGATGCTTTGGATTCAACAGTGAGTGAGCTAAACTTTAAAACCATAGTTGATGGCTTAGGCGCTGTTCTTTATCAGTACCCATTCAATGGTAAGTCTTACTTTGTTTTAGGTATTATGAGGTTACATCTCAATTTTGTTGAGACAGTGATATAATTCTTGCCTATGCAAATCTAGTACCGGCCTACTATGCGTTGATACTGCGATCACTCACTGTGCTGGAAGGTCTGGCGCTCTATGCTGATCCTAATTTTAAGGTGCTTGCTGCCTCATATCCTTATTTTGCTAAAAGATTACTCACAGATCCCAATCCATATCTCAGAGATGCTCTGATTGAGCTGCTATTCAAGGATGAAAAATTCAGGCAAGTACTTATTCTGCTAAAACTAGCTTGTGCATTTTATATATTGCTTGTACCAGCAACCATCCTTTTACGATAGTATTGAGAATCACCTTTTGCTTTGCTGCAGGTGGAATAGGCTTGAAAATCTTCTTGTTCAAGGACGCCAGGATAGAGAGTTTGTAGCGAAGGATGCTCTACAACCGGTTTTGAAACTTCTACTTGGTCCAGATGGGGAGAATTTAAGAGTGCTAGTTGTGAAAGAAGCGGTTCGTGTCACAGAAGCCATCACCTTTGGAACACTGATTGATTCATACAACGCAGCTCCAGAATTTTTGAAGCCATTAATATCCAATGGCAATCCAGCTGGACCCTTTAAGATAAGTGATGTTGAGCGGGAACAAATGTTGGAGCTACGAGACACTGTTCTCAGAATATGGGGTCTTTTGAGATCCTCTGATACCTTTGATCCAAATCTTTTGCAGCCAATTGTACAGGTACACTGCAGCTTCATTCCTTTTATATGTATTTCAACAGCTATTGACAACTCTGCAACTCATAGCAATTTTGATATCTCAGGTGCTACAAGAGCGTGAAGCCCGTGTGTTTGGTTCTCGTATTGCTGGAGGTGTCTCGCAGCGCCTTGCAGCCCGCTTGTTGCAGCAGCTGCTCAGGATCCCACCTGCACCTGTTCCTGGAACTTCTTAGAATCTTTGTAGATAGGCTCACACTAAACCATGTAAATTCACACGATACTTTCTGCACCAAAAGGAAAAAGAAAAGCAACTATAATTCGTAATCAGTAGATAAACATCCCCTAATGTCAGCGTCTGATCTATTTTAATTTTATGTTCAGATGCAACGCATTAGTATGTCTTTTCCTTTTACTGCTTGATATTGTGTACCAAGAGTTTCAGAAAGTAATGGATAGGTAGTGCCTAGTGGAGTTCAACTAGCGATTTTGATAACACGATAACAAACCATGCTAAAGACATAAGTTTGTACTCCCTCCGTTCATAAATATAAGATGTTTTTTTTTTCTGAATTGTATGTATATAGACATGTTTTAGTGTGCTTATTCAATCATTTCAGTTTATATATAGTCCATATTGAAATATTCAAAACATGTTATATTTGTGAATGGAGGGAGTATTCGATGGCACATTTCAAGTTCACTTTTTTTTAAGGACGTGGGATAATTGAGTTGGTTTTAGGGAAGATCAGTGGTGCAATTTGCAGCTGGGCACAGCCCTGTCCCGACGTACTACGTCCAACTGTCAGCCTGTGAAACCTGATGGATTCCCTGCGTGCTGGAAGATGTTAAAATTTTGGAGAACTGGGAATTCGAACTGCAGGTGCTTTTGCTATTTATCAGGTGCCTGAAAATTCATTTCGCAACGCAATTTGCAGCTGGGCTTGGCGTGCTACAACTCAGTTCCGACGTGCTGCGTCCAACTGTCAGCCTGTGAAACCTGATGGATCCACTGCGTGGAAGATGTTAAAATTTTGAAAAACTGGGAATTCGAACGGCAGGTGCTTTTGCTACTTATCAGGTGCCTGGAAATTTATTTCGCAACAATTGATTCAGCGTTATATCCACGTCGACCCTTGACATGATGGTTGGAAGCAAATGCCAAGTTCATACCAAAAGATCCTTAACAATAACACCAACTTGCAGACCCAGGTAGAACTAGTACCAAACTAACTTATAATCGTTTTAGTCCTGGCCCTCGTGTTCGTCTGGTAGAAGATCTTGCAGATGACTAGCTCCCGCTCCTCTTGCTCGAGGTCCCCGAGGTGGTACTGTTGCATCACCCAGTTGGTCTATGTGGTCGAAGTTCTTGTTGGTGTGCAGCACCAGAACCTTTTTGCTGCCCGTCTGCCGTCCGTTGACCATCACCGGCATGGTATTGTCGGTCTTGTGCCACATCGCGTGCATGCCTGATACGTCTTCATCGTATATATAATTTTTGATTGTTTCATGCCAATATTCTACAACTTTCATATACTTTTGGCAATATTATATATTATTTTTGGGACTAACATATTGATCCAGTGCCCAGTGCCAGTTCCTTTTTTTTTGCATGTTTTTGTTTCGCAGAAAATTCATATCAAACGAAGTCCAAATGCGATAAAATTTTACGGAGATTTATTTTGAAATATATGTGATTTTTGAAAGAAGAATCAACGCAAGACGGTGCCCGAGGGCCCCACAAGGCAACAGGGCGCGCCCTGGGGGGTATGGCGCGCCGTGTTGCCTTGTGACTCCCTCATAAGTCGGTTGGGGCCCTTCTTTCGCCGCAAGAAAGATAATTTCCGGATAAAAATCGTGTTAAAATTTTAGCCCAATCGGAGTTACAGATCTCCGGAAATATAAAAAACGGTGAAGGGGTCTGAAAACAGACGCGAAACAGAAGATAAACAGAGAGAGAGAGAGAGATCCAATCTCGGAGGGGCTCCTGCCCTCCGGGAGCCATGACGACCAAAGACCAGAGGGTAAATCCTCCTCCCATCTAGGGAGGAGGCCAAGGAAGAAGAAGGAGAGGGGCTCTCTCCCCCTCTCTCCCAGTGGCGTCGGAACGCCGCCGGGGCAAACATCGTGTGATGGCGATCTACTCCAACAACTCCGTCATCTTCATCAACACCTCCATCACCTCCCCTCATCTATTTTCAGCAGTCCACTCTCCCGCAACCCGCTGTACCCCCTACTTGAACATGGTGCTTAATGCTTCATATTATTATCCAATGATGTGTTGCCATCCTATGATGCTTGAGTAGATTTTTGTTGTCCTATGGGTAATTTGTGAATTGCTATGATTGGTTTAAATTGCTTGTGGTTATGTTGCTGTCCTTTGGTGCCCATCATATGAGCGTGCGCGTGGATCACACCATACGGTTAGTTGTATATTGATAGGACTATGCATTGGAGGGCAAGAGTGACGGAAACTTCTTCCTACCATAGAAATTTGATTCATACGGGATTGAAGGGGGACCAATATATCTTAATGCTATGGTTGGGTTTTACCTTCATGAACTTTAGTAGTTGCAGATGCTTGCTAATAGTATCTAAGGAATTAAGATTATTATAACAGTGACATAGATCATAGCCAGAAATTGCAATGCCGTGGTTATAATCATACCCTAATTTTTAAAAAATGCCAATGGCTTTCATATTCTAGCAATATATCATGGTTCAAAGATCATGTAAGAATGAGAGGAAAACAGCTATGCCAGGGCCTACTCATATTCTACCATAACAGTTAGATGCCAATTGTTCTCATATCAACTCTAACAATAACATGCATGGTTATAAAAATCTTGGAAATAAGAGGAACATATAGCAATCATGTGGTTATACTCATAATATCTATTCTAACAATCAGTAGATGCCAATTGTTGTGGTCATAAAAATATAGGAAATGAGAGGAACATATAGCAATGATGTGGTTATACTCATACTATCTATTCTAAATTTCTAACAATCAACAGACAGTTGTATTCATATGGTAAAGATGAGATGAGATCACTAGTGCAGAAAAGTCTAGATATGGCGTGCCAAAATTGCCCTTGCTGGCGTAGGGCTACAACGCCACCAATATGGTGCGAGTGAAATTTTTTACTGGTGGTGTTGGCGCAAACGTCAGTACTATTGAGAGTACTGATGGCGTGACACGTGTCCAACGCCAGCAATATGACTCTGTTAGCTATGGCGTTAAGTGTGTGCCAACGCCAGCAACTAGATTTTTTGCTAATAAAAAAAATTATATGCAGCAATTTAAACCTAGTATATATCCAGCCATTTAAACTTACTTAGATTAAACTTCACAAAAGGTTAGTACTTGTAAACTACGTAGTGATCAACTCCACAAAAGGTTAGTACTTGTAAACTACGTAGTGATCAAGTACTCCACAAAAGGTCGTTAGTACTTCTAAACTACCTACACACATTACATCTCTCTCCGAATGATTAACTTCATCTCACGAAGCTTATTCCTATTGCTCCCCCTCCTTTTTGTAATGGGCTTTCTCCGTCTTGAGATGAATCCTCTCGGCCTTCAGGAGCTGTATGTCCCTCTTCAGCTCCTTCGTCTCGGCGACCAGTTCATCCTTCTAGTCATTCAGCTTCAACATCATATCGTAATAATCAGAATTATCATCGATAAGCTGATCCTTCTCCTTCCTCATGGAGTCATTCAACTCCCTGAGGTCCTTCACTGTACTCTCATGTGACACGACCAGCTCGCGGTTGAGCATGTCCACGTCACATGGCTGCTGCTCGACGGGTGCTGGAGACGAGTCCCGTACGTACTCCTGGCAAGTCAAAAATTTGAAATCATCAATAATTACTGGTTAGTTATATATATGCAAGTCAAAAGTTTGAAATCATCAATAATTACTGGTTAGTTATATATCCCTTGTTGGTGCTCGCTTCGCCTTTGTCGAGTTCGGCATACGCCGCGAGGTTGCTCGAGGATTCGTAGTGGCTGTACAAGCTACTCATGGCTGCAACTACAAAATAATAAAAAGTCAGGATACTAGTGATATGAACTAGAGATATGATGAACTACCATCTAATTGATATACATATATACATAGCACTGACTGGAGAATACAAAAAGCTAGTTCATTGACAAAATGCATATACACAAGCAAATTACATATGACAATTGAACTCATATATACATAATGCATATACGCAAGCAAATTACATATGACAATTGAACTCATATATACATATATACATAATGCATGTACACAAGCAATTGCCAAATCTGTCTACATTGCCATACAAACACATGGCATTTTAAACACATACAAAATTGACTAAATTGCCAAATCTGTCTACATTGACTAAATTGCCAAATCTGTCTACATTGCCACTGACTTGCCACTAACTTGGCATTGACTTGACAATACAAAAAGGGAGTGTGGGCATTTGACAATTGAACAAAATAATAACAAGTGTTATTAATTGCTCCCTGCCCATGACAACAAAATAATGACAATTGAAGTACATATGACAGTTGAACTCATATATACATAATGCATATACACACACAAATTATCTAGCACTGCCATACAAACCCACGACATTTTAAACACATACAAAATTGACTAAATTGCCAAATCTGCCTACATTGACTAAATTGCCTCTACATTGCCACTGACTTGCCAAATCTGATGAACCCTAGTGATGCAATCAAATTGGTGGAGGGGATGAACCCTAGCGATGCAAATAAAAGAAGGTGGACGGGACGAATGTGGAGGGGATGAACTCACCGTACTCAATGCTGCCGAGGGGATGAAGGTGGAGGTGATGAACCCTAGCAGTCCGTCATTTCTGCCGCCGCCGTCGCTGAAATCCTAGCAAATCAAAACGAATCAAATTGGAGCGGCGACGAGCGGTGGGAGAGGGAGATTACCTCACCGCCGAAACCGGCCGGAATCGGAGCGACGACGACAGAAAGGGGAACGAGAAAGAGGAACAGAGAGAACGCGCACGGGGGTAGAGAGAAAGGGAGTTTTTTTAGAGAGAGAGAGAGGGAGTGGGGCGAGGGGGCCGTTGCCCCCTTGGTTTTGACCCCCACTGCCTCCTAATAATTTTTGGGCTTGGCCCAATACGGAAAAAGTTAATTTAGCAAAAACATAAAAAAATTCTTACTTTCATAAAAACAAATAAAAGAGTCAAAATAATAATAGTAATTTAATAAAATTCAAAAAAATATTTTTAATTTAATAAAAACAAATAAATACTAAATATATTTTTAAAAAATTCAGAATTTCCAATTAAAATAATATAAATTTAATTGACAAAATAATACTATTAAACACATTTTAAACAATTAAGAATAAATAATTATACATAAATTTGAAGTCTCAAACTATATATTTTAAAAAATGTCAGTATTTCCATTTGAAATAATATATATTTAATAAAAGTAAACTACAATATACTATAAAAATGATCACCACCTAAAAGGTAAAAAATTTGAAGTCTCAAAATATAATATAAGAATCCTCACATTGACAAAATTATAATGCTGACATGGAAACACATGACACGTCACAACTAAACATAATAGTGCTGTCGTTCCATGTTATACAACGCCATCACTATATTACGTCTTGTACAAATTGTGGGCCCCATATACCTGTGACGCTCATCTATTTTTCAACGCCACCACTATGTCCCTGGTACTGTCGTACCAAATAAGCCAACGCCACCACTATTTGAAAAAAATAGTGCTGACGTTGTTTGAAAATGGCGCGCCACCAACGAAAGTTGTGTCTAGCACTTTTTCCACTAGTGGATAGAACAATTACGCGAGGATAGATTCCACCGGTATATGCAGCCAATTTCTCCGTCCATCGCGTAAACTATGCCAACGTGCACTATAGCATCAAACAACAATGGAGGGTAAACAGGATTGATGATGAGCTATAACCATGTATGGCGACCGGATTCCAGATAGGCTAATCCCCTGTCGAACAAGGCAATGAGCTTGTAATCCATGTAGTCATATGATGATGTGGGCACTTCGCAGATTACAACCTTCAGCAAACGAAGGTCCAACCAAGTGCCCGACGCCTCTCGTGCGTAGTAGACAGGAGTGTGCGGCGGGCCGCGAGGCTCGATGTCGGCAGTATCCAACGATGGAAGGGTGATCTCTCGCTGGGTGTAGATATCCACGAGACACCACGGACTACCCGATTCGTGGATGAGGACGATCCAGTTGGCCTTCATGCCCGCATAGACACCGAGCATGCGGCCAGACGGACGGTGCTGAGCAGGTCCATACGACTACAGATCTGCTCCAAGAGAACATCGAGGAGGGAATTCCAATCGCGGCTCTGCGTGTCAGTCGGTTCTGCCATTGGGTTTTTTAGGGTGCTGAGTGATTGGGGTTTTCGGTGTGTGCATGCGAGCAGGGAAGTGGATGCGGGCGGGCGAGCGAAGAAGATGGCGTGTGTGGGCAAGCAGTGAGCGGGGGGAGATGGTGTGCGCGAGCGACCGAGGAAGATGGCGCGGGCAGGCGAGCAGTGAGCGCTGGAAAATGGTGTGCAGACAAAGATGGGGAAGAGAGGAGGAAGAAGAAGGAGAGACGGGGAAGAAGGTGCATTAGATCTCAATTCTACTAGTACTACTAGTATATACCGTCCTTCCAAGTGTAAACAGTTAAGCGGATGACATGTGGGTCTACTCAAGCGGGCCCATATGTTAGTTAACGGAAGAGAGAGGTGCATACGCGTAATTGCGGAAGCGTGCTCCACTGGCAGACATGATGGCAGTACAGGGTATGGCTGATTTAGTAACACCAACACGCTGGCTCAGCTTATTAATCAAGTGTCCCATCTGCTGCAGCGTGTATTGTCACTTCACTGTGAAGACTAGTTGAATAGTTTTCTCTGACCGATGAGGAATAATAGATCGCCAATGTCGGAAGTCGGCCTCCGGGGACCCTGGTTCGAACACTGGGGGCTAGCTCGCTACCTAACGACTCAACGGTGACCACGGCAAGGCTACGGTGAGTGGAGCACGACGGGAGCGCGCACACTCACAGGGCACAGCAGGGACACGAGAGCTACCCAGGTTCGGGCCACCAAGCGGGGTAAAACCCTACTCCTGCTTGTGTTAGGATTATTGTGGGTGAGAATGCTCTCACGTACAGGGTGGAAGAAGGTGGAATCGACCCCCTCTACGGTGGCAGCACTGCCCCTTTTATTGCTGCCTTGGTCCTCTTCCCCTGAAAATAATGGCGGGAAGGGCTGCCACACAACGACAGTTTGAAAGGGGACAGGCGCTCAGTCTTATCCTGACAAAAGGTGGTCTTCGCTTGCAAAGAGGCTATCCATGACACGCGGGTGGGCTCGGCGATGACATCCGCCCTGGTGCGTTTCGTCGTCTTGGTCTCCTTGCACCAAATAGGCAAGCTTTGGGACTTGCTTTGTGGGAGGGCAGCTGGCGCTGCCCCTTTATCACCAAAGAGGAAATCTTCCCTGACCACGCCTCCTGGTACGGCTCCTGTCGCTATCGTCGTCCTGCGCGGGTGCGTCACCCACGTGACGGGCACGTGACCGCACGGCCAGCGCCAAGCGGCTCCTCGTGGAGGGGGGCCTCGTGAGGCCGGCGCCTCACGAGGTGTCTTGCTTCGTGGCGCCCACGGCTGGGCTGCCTCTTGGGCCTTCGCCAGGCGTTGCTTCCTGGGCCGCAGGCAGACGGCCCGTGGTACCCCGTTTCCCATTGGGCCGACAGTAGCCCCCGGGCCCGTGACATACACGCTTCCGCCCGTTGGGAACGAAACGAAGTGGGGCCTAAGTAGACTGCCGGGCCCATGCAGGGACGCGTGGCGCACGATGGAACGTGGGACGCCCCCACTTCCCCCACGACGCCTGGGTAACCGCCCGCGCAGCCATAAAACGAACCCGCGCGGGGCGCAGCATCATCATTGCTCTCCTCTGCTCCCTCTTGCCTCCCTTGTGCCCGACTCCTTGCATCCTCCTCCTCTCGCCTCCAAAGTTTCCTCGCGCATCCATGGCGCCCGCTGGCAAGAAAGGCAAGGCGGTGGCCGCGGCCCCGGCGGCGACGGCCTTGGAGCCGGCCCTGCTGCGATCCACCATCGTCAATGAAGAGGGGCTGGATAAGGTATGCCCGATGACCGCCTGCGACCACAATGAGTGGAAGGCAACACGGATCTGGCCGGGCTCGCGCCTGCTGTGCGATCTGGAGGCGACGACCTTCCCCTTATTCTTCCACCCCGTCTTCGCCGGCCTTGTGCCCCCCTTCTCCGATTTCTTCTGCGCCATCCTCACCCACTATCAGATCCACGCGCTCCACCTCCAGCCAAACTCCATTCTCCTCCTCGCCATGTTCACCTTCCTTTGTGAGGGCTTCCTGGGCGTCATGCCCTCCGTGGCCCTCTTCCGCACCTTCTACAGCCTGCGGGTGTCTGCGGGGAACCAGCGCTCCGGATGCGCCTCCTTCTGCATGGTCGACGGCATGGCAGGACGCATCATCCCCATGAAGATCACGAAGAAGGTGGAGGGCAACCGGGTGCGCTGGATCTACATGGATGCGGGCCAGTACAGCCCCTTGCTAATGATGCCGACGTCCCCCGCCGTGAAGAGTTCTGGATGGGAGCACGACAAGCTCACCGACGGGAGGCTGGCGCCACTCTGGGAGAGGATGAGTGAGCTGAGGGCCGCGAAGCTCACGGGGGCGATGGTCGTCAAGTAGTTCTTGTGCCGACGTATAGCTCCTCTCCAAAAGAACTCACGCCCGGTGTGGGACATCACGGGCCCCCAGGACACGATGAGGCTGAGCGCCGACAACCTCACGGGCGAGGTTGTCGTGGTTTTTTCATGGAAAGATGTCCTCGTGAAAGGACTTAGTGGTGAGGCCATCGCACCTAGGTGGTAGCTTGAACGGGGTTGATCGGAATCGGGAGACGCGAGTTTACCCAGGTTCGGCCCCTCGCGGTGGAGGTAAAAGCCTACATCCTGCTTGATTTCTATTGATGATGATGATCTCGATTACAAGGGTGCTCTTTCGCTACCTCTATCTTGATCTTGTCTCTAATTGACTTGTCCCCCTTGGGGTGCCTTACCCCTCCTTATATAAGTTGAAGGGGCCGGCTTACATCTAGATTCCTTGTAGGACTACAACTAGTCTATTTTCTATTACAAGTCGGATTCTAGTCCGGGTCTTTTCTTCCGAACTGATCTACCCAGGCCGGGTCTACCCAGGCCGGGTCTTGCTTCTCTTACCAGGTTCCTTCCATGGTCCAGCCCATAGAGAGCCAGCCCGTTTAATGCCATGCGTGACCCGGTTATGGGCCCTTTGGTCCTGCCGGGTTATGCCTTGGAATGCCCGGTCTAGCCGCGGGTGATTCCCCCGACATTAGCCCCCAGGTTAGCTTGAATTTATTCATGCTAAGCTCCTAAAATAAGAATAATTAATACGTTAAAAGACTGGCTTGCTCAAATGGCCGATTTATTCAATGAACCAGCTCCTGGAAAAATCTAGTTTTCTTTGTCGTATCAACATTCTGGCTTAGCAATCAACTTGCCGACACTAGGTCCTCGCAGAAAAATATTGAGAAAAATAACCCATCTGATGTTGAGTCGGTTTCCAGTGCTCTGTCTTGATAGAAATATTGGGAAATAAGAAATCCATCTGATGTTGAGCCGACCTTCAATGCTTCTGGGCCTTCTATGAATAATTTGGAGGAGATGAACTGTGCAAGCCTCCACCAAGAAAATGAGACCCGACTCGCTTCAAAATTGCAGCTTGAAGGTGTTCTTTTTTTATCTCCATATTACCTGTAGCCCCCAAGCTCTGAGTTCACCAGTTCATGATGACTTGGTGCTTTGCATAAAAATAATATCTTGACTGTGTAGCCCCCAAGTGCCGGGTCGCATGCCTGCAGCGACTTGGGACTTTTAGAAAATTTGTAGATCTTGAACTAAGTAGTGTAGTCCCCAAGTGTCGGGTCGTATGCCTGCAGCGACTCGGGACTTACATGTATTTCTCCTTTGAAAAGAATAACATCATATGATGTAGCCCCCAAGGGCCGGCTCATCATTATTTGATGGGCCGGGTCTTCAATGAAACCAGTACAAATGACCATGCATTAGCCCCCAAGTGCCATGTCAGAAACCTATGGTGACTTGGGACTTCCAATAAAGTATGTAATGTTGTAAACATCTTATGTAGGATATGTTGACTCCAGCCGAGTCGCAAATTGCCGACTTGAAGAAAGAAGTGAGCTCGGAAAAGAAACTCCGAGAGGAGAACAAACCAACATCAACCCGAAAGATCCAACTGCCAGGTCTCAACCATCAACCACTCCGCAAGTTTTGAATTTGCTTTGAAAAACTTGATAGAAAATAGCCCAGTCGTGGCTTGTAATAGCTTTTGAGCTGAAACTCCATAGTTTGCTAGTGCCATCAAGCACTTAGTATTTTGCCTGTGAACTGATGATGCTTTTGCAATGAAAGAAATCCTTGGCTGTGATTGCAGTGCAACCCGGCAATTTATGCTCTGTATTTGACTTCACAAGCTTGCTTTGATTGGAATAGAAAACCATAAACCCTGGTTGTCATGCAACCCGGCAATTCATGTTGCCGTTGTATTAACATCATAATTGATGAGACCTGGCCTTTCTGAAAAGAAGGCCGATTTCTGCAAAAAAGATGCAATATGTACAAATAATTGTAATATAAATGCAAAGTACTATATAACAGGATAATTATAGTAATGCAAACTGTAAAATAAAAAGCCGGCTTTCGAGGCACGACATAAAGACCGACTTTCGAGGCTCGAGTCTGATTTGCTTCGGTGAAGCAGGCTTTTTGGCCTCTTTTGGTTTGTCCTAGCTCTCTGAAAGCCGGCTCTCATGTGACTTAACCAGTGTTTTAACTTTGATGAGTTCAGGGTCACCTCTGTGATTGACTCATCAGGCGTTCACCGGGTCACCTTTTTGGAGTAGAATCTTGCTAACAGGCAGGTATAACCAAGAATAATATTTGGCGTATGCCGGGTCAAGAGGGTGAGAAAGCTAAACTCGGTGAGTTGGAAGCCCCCAAGTGACCATATGATCATGGAAAAGTTCAGCATAGGATATACAGGAGACAATGCTACTACCGCAAAACAACTGGGATCCAGATAAGCCGGCTTTATTCCATTGATCATAATTGAGTAGGATACCCATGTTTAGACCGTGCATCATGGCAACTAGTCTTCTTTGGTAACCTTACTTTTCGTCAATATGGCAGGGTATCCATGTTTGAACTGCGAATCATGGCAACTAGTTCTCTTTGGCAACCTTTACTTTTTCGCCAATAAGGCAGGATACCTATGTTTGAACTACGCATCGTGACAGCTAGTTCTTTTTGGCAACCTTACTTTTTCGCCAGTAAGGCAGCAGTCCCCGGGACTGGGTTGTCTTCCCTTCAACGACCCGGGGTTCTTGTATTTGTTAAAACCGGCCAAATCTGCCGAGTCATATCTGTGTAGCCCCAGAGTCTTAAGTCGACTCGAAGAGTTGGCTTGAGATCTTTATACTTGGCTATAGCATAAGCCAACGTATAGTTGACAACTGAAAGCTGGAATTTATTGAAGCCGGAGGCGATGTGGCGAGTTGATGATT
Source organism: Elymus sibiricus (assembly GCA_039707655.1). Lineage (NCBI taxonomy): Eukaryota > Viridiplantae > Streptophyta > Magnoliopsida > Poales > Poaceae > Elymus > Elymus sibiricus. Next base: position 166,068,827 of record CM077664.1, read on the forward strand.
TTTTGTGATGCTCGTCGTATGTCCTCCCATTCCTTGCTATTCTCTCTTGGTCTGGCTCTCCTGGCTCTTCCAGGGCCATTTTTTTGTTTTTTTTCTTCGCCACTGGCTTTTGAATTGCCGGCTCAATGGTGGCCGGCTCACCTAGCTTCTCCAGGGACGGTTCCTCCGTGGCCGACTCTCCCGTTTCATCGATGTGCCGAGGTAGACCGGACCGTGGGGATGGCAGGCCAATACACCTATCCATTGGGCAACCCGGCGCAGGTGGAGGCTGGCGCGAGCTCCGGCGACGTCGTGCAAGACATGATTCTGATAATATATATTTCTTTTTTGCTCTAGCATTGTTGGAGTAAATCGGACCGCAGGGGCGGCGGCCTGCGCATCCGTTAGCCAGCTTGTACGGGCGGGCGCGGACCCGGCGTGTTGATGTAGACCGGACCACATGGGTGGCAGCCTGCGCGCGTCCGTTGGGCAGCTTGTAAGGGCGGGCGCGGACCCGGTGTGTTGATGTAGACCAGACCGCAGGGGCGGCGGCCTGCGCGCATCCGTTAGGTAGCTCGTACGGGCGGGCGCCGGCGTAGGACGATGCTGGCGCGAGCTTCGTACTCATGGTGCGACCTCACCTTTGTAGTGAATATTTGTCCTGCGTACAAAAATATAGCAGGGCAGAGTAATTGTTCTCGAGGAATTAATATGCACTGAAAAATAAATAGGGCAAATAGCGCCTCGTATTTTTGTCGGATGAACGTGAACGCTGGTGCTAGATAATGCTGGATGTAGTCGGACGAAAAAGATAGCCTGCATAGATGTACGTCTAGCTCGGATCATCTGATGTAGCACTAGCACCTACCGTGGTCTCCTTTTGTCTTTGTCTATGTAGATCAGACCGCTGGCTTGCGTGTCTGTCGGGCGGGCAGACATGGCGAGGCCGGTGCATGCCAGGCCGGAATTCAAGAAACGTCACTTTTGTCATGGAATACTTATTCTGATGATTTTCTGCTCTGCATTGGAGGCAGTTGTAGATGAAAAACTGATCCGGCATCATCAGGCAAAGCCAGTAGGTTTTTATTAATCCTCAGGATCCGCGCAACAACTAGTACTTAGTTGATTCTTGGTTGATCTCACAGACAAGTAGTAGTACTAGTATTGTTGTATACCAGTACTAGTTGATTTCTTCACCACGGTCTTTTTTTTATGAGGAACACAACGACTGGAGTAGCAGTTGATTCTTCCACCACGTTTTCTCCCTCTTCCTTTTTTTTTTCTTGATGATCATGCGTGGGCTGCTTGCCGCCGGTCTTCAGCACGCATGCGCAACCTGGTGGCCACAGGCTTCGGCCTTGGGACTTTTTGTTTTGTTTTGTTTGCAATACGTGGAGGTAAAATTCCATGGGTGATGCTCCACGTGAACCACACAGTGACCTTGCTTTGGAACTTGTGCTTTGATTTGACCGGGATAGTACTAGTAGTAATCCTCCACAGCTGCCTTCTGCATTACGCGCATCCTGTCCCGACTGATTTTTTTTGAGCGCACCTGGGCTCTTGTCCGGTTGCACATAGATGCTCCTTTTTATGCGGCTGGATCGAGTAGTACACAGCATGATTTGTTAATTCATCTGGGTCAGACGCAGCAGGAGCAACATAGTACTAACCTCCCGTGATTTGTTAATTCATCTGGGTCGGACGTATTGACTGGATTTGATTCCCCGCGTAGACGCGAGGCCTGCTGTACTAGCTTAGGGGCTTGCACCTGCTCAGGCGGTGTGTGGTGGCTGGCGCCAACGGCTGGATCTTCGTCGGAACGGTGGCAAGAAAAAAGAACACGGCCACTTGGTGTAGTTGCTTAACAGAGATCAACGGATTGGACCGATTAGAGCGCCGCAGCTGTAGAAAAATTCTTCCGATCCCAATCTTAGGTTAGACTGGTGCAAGCCGCCGCCAAAACAATTTCTAGCCTCCATTAGCTAGATCGGTGTTAATGACGACGAAAACACTGTCGGCCTTGGCGACTTTGCGGGACAGCGGTGGCGGAATAGACCGCAACCCTAATTCACTAGAACTCGATCTGATGTCCTATTGCTGGCTCTGCCCAAGGTTGTCCCGTGTTGGGTTTTTTTTTCGTGCCTTGGTTCTGTAACAGCTCTTCTTCATCCGGCCAATCGCGTAGCCCTCAATCCCTGGGAGAGCCCCCTCCAAGAACTCAACACCACCGTGCGCTGGCCCGACGGTGGGCGCCAACTGTCGTGGTTTTGTCACGGCAAGATGTCCTCGTGAAAGGACTATGTGGTGAGGCCATCACACGTAGGTGGTAGCTTGAACGGGGTTGATCGGAATCGGGAGACGCGAGTTTACCCAGGTTCGGCCCCTCACGGTGGAGGTAAAAGCCTACATCCTGCTTGATTTCTATTGATGATGATGATCTCGATTACAAGGGTGCTCTTTTGCTACCTCTATCTTGATCTTGTCTCTAATTGACTTGTCCCCCTTGGGGTGCCTTGCCCCTCCTTATATAAGTTGAAGGGGCTGGCTTACATCTAGAGGCCTAGTAGGACTACAACTAGTCTATTTTCTATTACAAGTTGGATCCTAGTCCGGGTCTTTTCTTCCGAACTGATCTACCCAGGCCGGGTCTTCTTTCCAGGCCGGGTCTACCCAGGCCGGGTCTTGCTTCTCTTACCAGGTTCCTTCCAGGGTCCAGCCCATAGAGAGCCGGCCCGTTTAATGCCATGCGTGACCCGGTTATGGGCCCTTTGGTCCTGCCGGGTTATGCCTTGGAATGCCCGGTCTAGCCGCGGGTGATTCCCCCGACTAGAGGTGGTGGAGGAGGTCATGCAGATCCTGCTCGGTAACGACGTGGAGCTCCCGCCCAAGGGGGCGCTCCCGCGGTACCGCTACAACAACAGGGGCGAGCTGGTCGAGGAAATGCCGCGCTTCGATCAGTGGGGCCTGATACCTGAGGGCCACGAGGGGCCTCGCGACAACCCGCTCGTGGTGGTGCCCGACTCAGGAGGCCGCGATGATGCCGAGGCCTCGGCAAGCGCCGCGGAGGAGAGCAATGGCGGGGCGGCCCCGCGAACCCGCCGCCAGCTGCTAGCTGAGCTCAGCGACGATGACGACGACGACGATGACGAACAGTTCGTGGTCATGCCCTCCCGGCCTGCGCGCACGGGAGGTGAAGGAAGCACCAGCGCGGAGGCCGACGCGCCCCTCGGAGAGAGGGCCAGCACCGTTGACGCGGTGGCCGAGCTCCCCGCGGAGAAGACCGACGCCGGCCACGCGACCGCCGACCCCACCGGCACCGGCGATGCTACCACCGAGCCCCCCGCAGAGAAAACCGGCACTGGCCCGGTGGAGGAGGACCCCGGCAGGCCTCCCGCCGAGCCCTCTGGAGGGAGCTCAAGTGAGCCGCGTGGGAGAGGCAGCGGCAACCGCCCGCTGCCGAAGCTGAAGAAGAGGAGATGGGTTCCCAATGACAAGTGAGTTTCCTTTCCTTGTCCTTTTGCTTTTTTACTTTGAACCTTGCCCCCTGCCTCGAGTCTTGTCTTCTGCTTCCTGAGGTCCGGGCTGAGTGCTTGCTTCACGCAGGGTGCCCGTGAAGAAGAAGAAGGAAGCCCCCAGCTCGAGGGGGGCCTCGGCGTCCACCGTAGGCGCCGAGGACCAAGAGGGATCCACCTGCCGCCCCGAGGACGAGACGGGGCGCGCAGAGGTGAAAGAGGAGCGAGCGGTTCCTCCCGAGCCGAGCACGGACTTGCCTCCGCCGGTTGGGGAGAATGAGCCTCGAGAGGCCGCCTCGGGAGGAGGGATCGTGCCTCCGGAGGCGCCAAGCACGGGAGGTGACGCGGCGATGCCGGAGGCCGAAGAGCCAATCCCTCCGCCAAGCTCCACCCCCGACAGGGAGAGCAAGGCCGCGGAAGGAGCCACGGCGAGCCCCCGACGGTCGCCAGCGTGCGAGGCTCCTGGCGCGGGTGCGACGAGCCCGCAGAGCGCGCCGGCGTGGCAGGTCGAGGAGGAGGAGGTGACAGGCACACCACTCCTGACGGGGAACGCAGACGCAGCGGCCCGGAGGGGGTCCGGCGCCGGGCCTTCACAAGCCATGACAGTGGAGGACGGCACCGAGCTGCGCACCGGCTGGGCTCTGCAGCTCGTGAGCAACAGCGCCATGCTCAAGCGTGGCGCCTTGCAGGGCGCCAGGGCGGCGATTGACGCCCTTGAGGCGGGCCTCTAGGCGGAGGAGGCGTGCCTCGCCGACGAGCGCCTACACCTCGCAGAGGGGTGGTGCCAGCTTGATGTGGCTATCAAGCTGGGTTGCCGGCAAGACGAAGCCGCGTGAGAGCGGCGTGAGAAGGCCGCGTAGGACACCAAGGAGATCTTCAAGAGTGCCGTCAAGGAGGCCGACGAGGCTGACAGGCGCCGTGAGGAGGCGGAGGCCCACGTGAAGGCGCTCCGGGAGCAGTCCGCCGCACGGGTGCAGGGGCTCCAGGCGCGGGAGGACGCCATCGCAGCTCACGAGGAGCAGCTTGCCTCTCGTGAGGGTGAGCTCGCCAAGCACGAGGAAGCCCTTGCGGCCAGCGAGGCGGACGCCGAGATCCGCGAGCGGGAGCTCACGAGGACGGCGGGTGAGCAAGATGTGGAGCGCGAGCGCCTAACGACGTTGGACCGCCAGGTGGCGGCCGCCCAAGCCTCCTACGACGAGCGCCTCGCTAAGGCCAATGCCCAGTTGGCCGAGAAGGAGAAGAAGATCTAGGCAGACGCTGATGCCAAGTCCAAGAACGAGCGCGAGGTGCTCGCCAAGGACTACAGCAAGAAGCTTAAGCTTTAGGAGGATCACTTCACCAAGAGGCGGGACGAGCTCAACCAGGAGATCTCCAACCTCAAGAGGCAGGTGAAGGAGGTGGGGGCCGCCCGACAGCAGGCGCTGAAGGCCAAGGCTGACGCTGAGGAGGAGCTGGCATCCCTGCAGGCACAGGTGGGCAGTGTCTCTGAGGTCGTCGAGAAGGCCAAGGACGAGGCGGCACGGGCGCGGGGGCGGCATCATGAGCACGCGAAGATGTACCGCACCCTTGCGCAGCGGGCCCGCGCCGCCCTCTCCTGCTTTGCCGTCGAGAGGCTCGAGGACCCCCTTGAAGATGACGACGCCGGCTACCTCAACTTTTTCACCAAGCTCATGGGGAGGCTGGAGGAGGGAGCCGCGAAGATGAACGGCATCATCGAGGGCGAGTGCCGCGACCTCCTGAGCCAGCGGCGACGCGGGTCTTCTCCAACCTCTTCCGCGCCGACGCCTCCTTTGACTTCGACAGGGTGATGATCTCTGTCCCTCCGGAGCTTCGCGACGGGCTCGAGGAGGAGGTGCGGGAGCACGTGGAGTCCCTCATCGAGAAGTTCTCCCACGGCAGCGAGAGCTCCGGCGAGGCTGGCGACGGCGGCGGCGAAGACGACGGTGGTGACAACGCCTCATCCTCTTAGGCCTTTTTCTCTTTCTTTGTCCTATATCACAGTGAATGTAGCCCCGTGGGGGTCTGAAGACATGGTTTTTGTGATTAAGTTAAGTACTTAATGTTTTGCTGCACTTTATACTCTTCGCGAGGCATCCTCGTGAGGCCCGTTTTCGCTTTTTGCTCGCTTTCGTGCTCTACGTCGTTAGGACCCAGCCCCCGAGCGTGCTACGACCATCGCTGGTATGTTAGGATGCGTGCGTAGACACGGCCAGAGGGTGTAGGGTTCCGCGAGGCGGTAAGGGCTCCCGAGGCGCGATGCTCAAGAAGCCTCCCTTTGACGTGCAAGCAGCTTGCGCAAAGGAAGGAACACCGGCACCAAGTGAGGCTGCGAGGGAGAGAGAGTTTGAGAGGCGCTAACGAAAGCTCATGAAGCGTTTAGACTTATCTTATTCACGGAGCGCGAGGCTTGGCATGCCGTGGCTTGCGGGGTGCGCCTCGCGTGGTGCTCGCTTGTGAGGCCTCCCGCTGGCACTTGGTGGAGATGGGCGCTGTTGTAGGGTAGAGACCCTAGGTGAAGATCTTTTCACACTTGGAGTGTATGAGGGATGAACTCACAAGAACACAAGAGAGGAATCACTCAAACAAACCCAAATCACACATCCACTAGAGTAGCATACATAGATCCACAAGCATACATAGACAATCAAAGGAAAATAGCACAAAGATAAGGTTCTTCCCACTCCAAAGGAGGTGAGGTCTTGATGATCCTATGATGGGGATCCTTCCCTATAAGGGGTCTTGAATCCACAAGGGGATCTTCTCTCTAGGAGGTCTTGATCTCCAAGAGGGGTGGTAGATGAGCAAAGCCCTCTAGGAATATCTCAATACACTTTGCTAACCCTAACAAATGTCTCAGGTACGGAATATATAGTAGGTGGGAGGTAGGGGACGAAGAGAGGGCAAAACAGTCTAAAGTCAGCCACTTCGCTGGGTGGCCCGTGCGCACGGGGTAAGTGGGGCCCGTGCGCACGGGGGTCCCGTGTGCACGGTACACGCCCGTGCGCACGGGCTGTCTGCAGCTACAACGAGGGGTCCTGTGCGCACGGGGTCTTTTGGGGCCCGTGCGCACGGGGTACCGAGAGACTCTCTGAGTAGCCCGTGCGCACGGGGTCCATCAGGCCCGTGGGCACGGGGTTGCCTGGGCAGCTGGCCTTCTTCCCGTTGCTTGACTCCGTCTTCTTGGCGGTGCTCCTGTTCTTCTTCCTGGACTTGACGAGGCTCCCTAGCTTCTTGGTGGTTGACTCCATCATGCCTAATGATACATAGAGTTCCTTTGTGAGGTAGCATCGACGTTCCATCCATATCCATATGAAAGTTGTAAAGGAGTGAGTTCACTTCATTCTCGATGGCACGTGCGCGGGCTCTTGTCATAGGTCCACTTGGTGCTTGGTGAGGTGGTGAGGTATCCATGGGGATGATCGAAGGATGCTCCGCATCATCTCCCCCCCCCCTTGGGAAAGATCCGCCCTCGGATCAATATCTTCATCACCATGGTAGGGGGATAGATCCTTGACGTTGAAGGTGTCACTCACGTTGTACTTGTCTCGCGGGAGGTCAATCTTGTATGCATTGTCGTTGATGCGTGCTAGCACCTTGAATGGCCCATCGGCACGCGGTAGAAGCTTGGACTTGCGTTCGTTGGGGAAGCGATCCTTGCGAAGGTGTAGCCACACGAGATCACCGGGGTTGAAAATCATGGGGTGCTTGGTTGCGTTGAGCTTGTTGGCGAGTCGCTGTATTTGGCATTCTATCGTGAGCCGTGTGTCTTCATGCACCTTCTTGATATATGTTGCTCTTGCGCTTGCGTCCAAGTTCGCTAGCTCTTGTAGTGGTAGCGGTAGAATGTCCAATGGCGACAAAGGGTTGAAGCCATAGACCACTTCGAAGGGAGACTTGCACGTGGTAGAGTGTCTTGCTCGATTGTAGGCGTACTCGGCGATCGGTAGGCATTCTTCCCATTCTGTGAGGTTCTTCTTGATCAACACGCGAAGTAGTGTAGAGAGCGTCCGGTTGGTGACTTCCGTTTGACCATCGGTTTGTGGGTGATAAGCTGACGAGAAGAGGAGCTTGATCCCGAGCTTGCCGCATAGTGTCTTCCAAAAGTAGCTTAGGAACTTGACGTCGCGGTCCGATACAATCGTCTTGGGCATTCCATGAAGTCGCAAGATTTCCCTACAAAACAAGTTTGCAATATGTGAAGCATCGTCGTTCTTGTGACATGGAATAAAATGTGCCATTTTAGAGAAACGGTCAACAACTACAAAAACCGAGTCTTTTCCATTTTTTGTTCTAGGCAAGCCAAGCACAAAATCCATGCTAATGTCTTCCCATGGATGATATGGTATAGGAAGTGGCATATGTAACCCATGAGATTGAGCTTGTGACTTAGCTTTGCGATATGTGGAGCATCGGTTGGTGTAGCGTGCGACATCGCGAAACATCTTGGGCCAATAGTACTTGTTGGAGAGCGTGGCAAAAGTCTTGTCGCGACCGAAATGTCCCATAAGTCCACCGCCGTGACCCTCTTGCAAAAGCAACAAACGAAGAAAAGACTTGGGAACACATAGTCTGTTAGCGCGCATAAGGTATCCATCCTTGATATAATATCGCTCCCAATAAGTGTTAGCAAGACATTTGGCATAAGGAGTTGCAAAAGAATCATCATGCTCATATAAATCTTGAATGTGCTCAAAGCCAACAACAGTCAATTCAAGTTGAGTAACTATCATGCACTTGCGGGAAAGAGCGTCCGCTACGACATTCTCCTTTCCCTTGATATATTTGATGATGTAAGGGAAAGACTCAATAAATTCACTCCATTTAGCATGCCGTTTGTTCAATTTTGTTTGACCTAGAAGGTACTTAAGCGTTTCATGATCGGTATGGATGACAAATTCACGAGGTCGGAGATAATGCTCCCAAACATGCAAGACTCTCACCAAAGCATACAACTCTTTGTCATAGATGGGATAATTAAGTTGTGCACCGGAAAGCTTTTCGCTAAAATTTGCGATGGGTCGCTTTTCTTGCATTAAAACACCACCTATGCCATTGCCACTAGCGTCACAATGCACTTCAAATGTTTCCTCAAAGTTTGGCAAGGCACGAATTGGAGCATGTGTAAGCAAATTCTTAAGCTCATGAAATGCGGTATCTTGCGAAGGTCCCCAAACAAAAGGAGCGTTCTTCTTACTCAAAGCATGTAATGGTGAAGCAATAGTGCTAAAGTCCTTAACGAAGCGACGGTAAAATCCGGCTAGACCAAGGAAGCTACGCACTTGTTGCAAGTTGGTTGGTTGTGGCCAGGTTTTAATAGCATCAATTTTAGACTCATCAACTTCAACACCCTTAGAAGAGACAACAAAGCCCAAGAAAACAAGCTTATCAACACCAAAAGTGCATTTTCCATGTTAGCATAAAGTCGCTCGTCTCTAAGAATTTGCAATACTTCTCTAATGTGTTTGACATGATCTTCGAGAGTTTGACTAAACACAAGGATGTCATCAAAGTAAACCACAACACAAATGCCAATTAATTTGCGAAGAACATAGTGCATGACACGCATAAAAGTGCTAGGTGCTTGCGATAAACCCATAGGCATGACTAACCATTCATACAAGCCAAATTTGGTTTTGAAAGCGGTTTTCCATTCATCACCTTCTTGCATGCGAATTTGATAATAACCACTTTTAAGATCAATTTTTGAGAAAACGGTGGCTTCGCTAAGTTCATCAAGCATGTCATCAAGGCATGGAATGGGATGGCGATATCTAACGGTGATAGCATTTATGGGACGGCAATAGGAACACATGCGATAGGAACCATCTTTCTTAGGCACGAGAATGACCGGAACGACACAAGGGCTCAAGCTTTCGCGTACATACCCATTCTCCATGAGATGTTGCACTTGCCTTTGGATCTCTTTAGTTTCTTCTGGGTTGACGCGGTATGGTGCTTTGTTCGGTAGTGGTGCGCCAGGGATGAGGTCGATGCGGTGTTCGATTCCGCGTAGAGGAGGTAGTCCGGGAGGTAGCTCATCGGGAAACACGTCCTTGTATTCCTGCAAGAGATGAGACAACACTAGAGGAATATGTAGTGAAGTATTAGTCCGCTCAGCTTCACCTTTGCATAAAAGCACAAAGTGAACAACACTAGATGGGCTCTCACTCACATCCCTCAAATCTCTTTTGGTGGCTAGTAGAACTAAGTTTTTCTTGTGGCTCATCGTGGAGTCACTCAATTTTGGCTTGTGGCGCTCACTCTCTTTGTGGTGGTTCACTCTCTCACTAGTCTCTCCACGATGGCTCGATGCTTGATTGTCGGCGACGACTTGACTTGGAGACATTGGTCGGAGAACGAATTCCTTGCCCTTCATCTTGAAACTATAGTGGTTGGTCCGTCCGTTGTGGATGACGCCGCGATCGAATTGCCAAGGTCGCCCAAGTAGGAGGTGGCATACGGACATGGCAACCACATCACACTCCAAGGTATCTTCGTAGGCGCCGATCTTGAAGGATACTTGGACGGTGTGCTCCACTTGGTTTGTGCCGGAGTCGCTAAGCCATTGGACCTTGTAGGGGCGAGGGTGCTTCTTCTTGACCAATTGTAGCTTGGAGCATAATTCTTCACTTGCCAAATTGTGGCAACTTCCGCCGTCGATGATGACCTTGACGGAACGTCCTTGGATGCCCGCTTTGGTGTGGAAGATGTGGCAACGTTGGTCCTCGTCTTGATGTTGTTGAAGTGTCAAGACCTTGGAGACAACAAGAGCGGGGCTCGCATCATTGTCGCAATAGATTTGTGCATCTTCGTCTTCATTCACTTGTCGGTGCATAGCCACATGCTCGAGGGCTTTCATTTCATCTTCGCTCATTGAGTCGTAGGTGCCGTCATCGTTGAGGATCATTGTGCGTCGAGTTGGACACTCGAAAGACTTGTGGCCGCGGCCCTTGCAAGTGAAGCACTGGATGTCACTTGTCTTGTTGGCATTCGTAGGAGGTGTCGAGGACGAAGGCTTTTGCTTGGAGCTGCTTGTAGTAGAAGTATGAAGGCGACTCGAAGATGTTGAAGGTTGCTTGGGGCTTGACTTGTCGCCGGTACTTGTGGTAGCTCGATTAGTGGAAGGAGTTGTCGTAGTCGTTGAAGCTTGAGTGTATGAGCCGTAGGTCTTGGAAGGGTACTTGGAGTACTTGTAGTCGTCTTGGACTTGTCGCTCTGCCTTGGTCGCTTGGTGCACTAGCTCGAGGAGGTTGGAGTACGGTTGGAAGTCTGCTATCTTCTTGATGGGATGGTTGAGGCCATTCAAGAAACGCGCCATAGTTTGTTCATCATCTTCCTTGACATTGGCTCGTATCATGGAAACTTCCATTTCTTGATAGTATTCTTCAACCGACTTGGTTCCTTGCTTGAGGAGTTGGAGTTTCTTGAAGAGGTCGCGGTTGTAATGTGTAGGCACAAAACGAGCTCTCATGAGACCCTTCATTTGATTCCAAGTTGCGATGGGTGGCTCACCCTTTTCTTGACGTCTTGCGATCACTTGCTCCCACCAAATGAGAACATAGTCTTGGAACTCAAGAGATGCCATGGCAATCTTCTTTTCTTCGTCGTAGTTGTGAAGGCGAAATATCTTGTCGACTTTCAATGCCCATGAGAGATATTCTTCGGGATCGTTGCCGCCGTGGAACTTGGGCATGGTGAACTTGAGCTTGCCGAAACGTTGTTCCTCATCATGTCTTCGTTGGTGAGGTCGCTCTTGCCGTGGCGGTGGATCATCATTCTCATGCGCCGCTCGATTTGCTTGACGCGGTGGTCTTGGAGGTGGAATCCGAGCTCGATTTCGTCTTTCTTGGTGCTCCTCAAAATGAGCTTCGTCGTCTTGTTGTTCATGTCGTAGCGCTTCTTCTTGTTCACGCACACGACGGTTGCGCTCGTTCACGGCATGAGTTGCTTCTCGGAGAGCACGTTGCGCTTCAAGTGCTTGTTCTTCGCGGCGTAGGAGTTCTTGCCGGAGGGCGTCGCCGTCTTGATCATTTTGTCTTGGACGTGATGGTGCTTGACCTTGGCGCGCTTGACGTTCTCGTGCTCGAAGCCGGTCGTGTAACCCATTTCCATGGAATGGATTGTGTGGAGCATGATGCTCATCATGATTGTCGCGCCGATGAGAACGTGCTCGAGATGGACTTGAGCGTGAAGAAGAATCCGAAGAGTGTCGCCGTCTTGAAGAGGAAGTGGTGGAAGTGGCACGGTTGGCCATGATGTCGCGCAATTCCTCCATTTGAGATGAAAGCTTGGCGTCGAAGTAGTCCCTTGTTCGTGTTTCGGAGTGGCGCAAGTCGGTGGCGAGTTGCTCGATGCGATCTCCCAAAGCTTCACTTTCTTGGTGTAGCGCTCGTTGGACGGCGAAGAGATGACCCTTGGTGACGTAGTCGTGCATCTCCTCTTGCTCTTCAAAGAGCGGGTTCGCCGATGTACTTGGCCTATCCATCAAAGTCAAGTGGTGGTGAGTAGGAAATGGGAGTACAATACCAAAGTTACCTTTTCCGAAGATTGAAGATGTATCAAGTATCACTCAATGTAATGCAACAATAGTAGAATTGGTACCGGGTTTGTTTCTCACACCTACAAAGTAAGGCTTATGGAGTAGCTTGGTTAGGATGAGTGGCACAAAATTCAAGCAAGTGTTAGTCAAGATATCGAAAATGTTGAGAAGGTTCACAAATTGCAAGTAAGACAAATAGATCAACACCCTAGTAGGACACTTGGAAACACACACACGGAGATGAATGGGATCCGCACAACCAAGGAATGAGCTCAAAATGTGGAACCACGGAAAATGCTCGTGTTGCACGGATGCTAGAGAGACATTAGCTCGATTGCTCAAATGGGCTAGATACGCTTGTGCACCAACCTAAGAGAGTAACGTGCTTGTCTTCCATCCCAAGTATGATATGTATGTCCTATATGATCTACTATGCAAAAGGCTCAATGCTATTGCTTACAAGCTCTTTGTTTCTTCTCTTTTGCTTAAAAGCTTTTTCTGTTTTTTTTACTATGCCAAAATGCTTGATGCTAGAGCCGATATCTAAGACAAGTAAGTAAGATATGCACGGGAGAGACTTATGGAACAATGATGATGATGCACGCTAAAAGTAGCTATGCGGAACAGGCATATCACTATGGTGCACAAATACGTGGCCCGACAATTCTCAAGTTGCTAGTCTCGATGGGTAAGTGATGCAAAATGGCTCAAGGCTATCAATGCAAAGGCAAGTGGTAAGTACAAGGTGTCGTCGAGGTTACCGTCCTCGGTTGGTATGAAATGAAGTGGACAATGTCGATGTCGAGTCCGGGGCGATGATGAATTGCGGTGATGATGATGATGAACCGTCCCTAAGTAGCCGAAACACCTTAGGACACGGCAACCGCAAGTCAAAATCTCAATGAAACACGAGTGTTAGCGCGGAAGACGAAAGTGTGGAAAAACTGGACGAAAACATTAGCTGGGGAAAGCTCTCTGATTAGCCCGTGCGCACGGGGTAAGTTGGGCCCGTGTGCTCGGGGCTCCGTGTGCACGGGGTCTCGGGGGCCCGTGCGCACGGGGTCGGCGGCTGCGCAAGAACAGCTCAGATCCGTGGCAAATTTGCAAAATTTCGTGGAAAGTGGTGGTGGGAAAGATGGGGGAAGGTGGAAAAAGAGTAGATCCAGTTGCCAAACAAGAAATTCGTGGATCAAAACAACAAAATCTCACAAGATCCAACAAATGCAAAAAAAAATTGGGATGGCTATTTTTGTGGGGATTTTCAAAATTGGGACAAAACAAAGCAAAATCAGGCTAGAAAGTGGGGGGTAGGGACTCCAAGATGTGAATCAACGTGGCTCATGATACCATGATGTTGTAGAGTAGAGACCCTAGGTGAAGATCTTTTCACACTTGGAGTGTATGAGGGATGAACTCACAAGAACACAAGAGAGGAATCACTCAAACAAACCCAAATCACACATCCACTAGAGTAGCATACATAGATCCACAAGCATACATAGACAATCAAAGGAAAATAGCACAAAGATAAGGTTCTTCCCACTCCAAAGGAGGTGAGGTCTTGATGATCCTATGATGGGGATCCTTCCCTAGAAGGGGTCTTGAATCCACAAGGGGATCTTCTCTCTAGGAGGTCTTGATCTCCAAGAGGAGTGGTAGATGAGCAAAGCCCTCTAGGAATATCTCAATACACTTTGCTAACCCTAACAAATGTCTCGGGTATGGAATATATAGTAGGTGGGAGGTAGGGGACGAAGAGAGGGCAAAACAGTCTAAAATCAGCCACTTCGCTGGGTGGCCCGTGCGCACGGGGTAAGTGGGGCCCGTGTGCACGGTACACGCCCGTGCGCACGGGCTGTCTGCAGCTACAGCGAGGGGTCCCGTGCGCACGGGGTCTTTTGGGGCCCGTGCGCACGGGGTACCGAGAGACTCTCCGAGTAGCCCGTGCGCACGGGGTCCATCAGGCCCGTGGGCACGGGGTCGCCTGGGCAGCTGGCCTTCTTCCCGTTGCTTGACTCCGTCTTCTTGGTGGTGCTCCTGTTCTTCTTCCTGGACTTGACGAGGCTCCCTAGCTTCTTGGTGGTTGACTCCATCATGCCTAATGATACATAGAGTTCCTTTGTGAGGTAGCATCGACGTTCCATCCATATCCATATGAAAGTTGTAAAGGAGTGAGTTCACCTCGTTCTCGATGGCACGTGCATGGGCTCTTGTCATAGGTCCACTTGGTGCTTGGTGAGGTGGTGAGGTATCCATGGGGATGATCGAAGGATGCTCCGCATCAGGCGCCGTAGGCCACCTCGCGAGGCAGCGCTTGTGAGGTCTCCTGCGGGCTTCTTGAAGAGGTGATGCGCCATGGGTCACCTCGCAAGGCAGCGCTCGGGAGGCCTTCTGTGTACCCTATTTCTGTGATAACCATGTTTTGACAAGTTTTGCAAGTAGTGTAGCGGCGCGCGCTCGCTAGTTCACTCGTGGGTGTCACACGAGGAGATGTAGTACGAAGGACCTTGGTGAGGTGACGTGCACAGGAGCAGGCCCGCGAGCCAGAGCTCAGTCACTTGGGTTTTCGTGGTGCTGCTGGGACTGACCCGAGCGGATGCACCATGTCCAGCCCCTGCTCGCGTGGCACGCAGGAGGGAGATCGCGAGCGTGCATAGCCTCCTGAAGTAAATTGCTTACCAAGCGCACACAATGCTTAGGAAATAAAACTTTACTGCTGCATAAAATAGGTTCCATTACACAACCAAAAAGATGAGGCTGCAGTGATGGACACGGGTCAGCTTGAGGATGTTGCGGCCAGGCGACGTGCCTCCTCGAGGAGGAGCAGATCAGCTTCCCACGGGCCATCCTGGTGAGCCTCGTCGAAGGCGAGGACTCGTGGGGACCCGTGCTTGAGCCAGAAGGAAGGACCGCTTCTACCCCGTAGACGAGGAAGAAGGGTGTTTCACCGGTAGGCTTGGTCGTTGTTGTGCGAATCGACCATAGCACGGACTGGAGTTCGTCCAGCCAGCCTTTGCTGCAGGCTGTGAGCTTTTTCTTGAAGCTTCGTGTCTTGAGGCCTTTGAGGGCCTCAGCGTTAGCATGCTCGGCCTGGCCGTTGCTTCGCGGGTGCGCCACGGAGGCGTAGCAGATCTGCGTGCCAAGGTTGGCGCAGTATGACTTGAAGAGGCCGCTGGTGAACTACGAGACATTGTCAGTGATAATGCGGTTGGGGACACCGAAACAGCTCACGAGGCTCTTGATGAACTTGACGGCTGATCCTGCCGGGATGGTGTGGATGGGCTCCACTTCCGCCCACTTGGTGAACTTGTCGATGGTGACGTAGAGATGGCGGTAGCTGCCGGCTGCGCGAGGGAAAGGGCCCAGGATGTCTAGCCCCCAGACCGTGAAGGGCCATGAGAGGGAATGGTCTAGAGCCCTTGCGCCGGCTGATGGAACTGCTTGGCGTGGAATTGGCAGGTTTCATAGGATTGGACCAGCTCGGTGGCGTCTTGAAGCACGGTAGGCCAGTAGAAGCCGCTGCGGAACACCTTGCCGGCGAGCGTGCGTGATGAAGAGTGGTGGCCGCAGTCTCCACCATGTATATTGGCAAGCAGCTCACGCCCTTGCTCCTCGGAGATGCACCGTAGCGCGACACCATTGCGGCGCCTGCGGTAGAGATCGCCATCTCTCAGGCAGTAAGCTATGGCCTGGCGGGCCACGCGCTCAGCCTCTGAGTGCTTCTCCGGGAGGGTGTCGTCCTCCAGATAGGCCTTGAACTCGTTGGCCTAGCTATCAGCTTGTGGCTCCAGCGCCAGCAGCAGGCGGGCGCCTGAGAGAGGCCCACAGTTTGGCGTGCCTGTGGGTGGTGCGGGCGGGAGTTCCTCATGAGGCTCCATGGCGCTTGCGGCGGGTGGCACAGCTGATGACCTTAGGAGCCTTTCCTCGAAGACGCCAGGGCTTTGAGGCTCACGGCGAGATGCCTGCTTGGCGATGTCGTCTGCTTCCTTGTTGCTGCCGCGAGGGATGTGCTGGAGCTCCATGCCAATGAAGCGCTTCTCGAGCCTGCGCACCTCCTCTAGGTAGGCAGCCATGTGCTCGTCTTTGGGCTTGTAGCTCTTGTTGGAGAAGTTGATGAGTAGCTGCGAGTCTCCCTTGATGAGGATGCGCTTGATGCCAGGGCGAAGGTAGCCTTGAGCCCAGCGATGAGGCCATCGTACTCAGCGATGTTGTTGGAGACCTTGTCATCATGCTTGAAGCAGAGCTGTACTGCGTAGTAGAGCTTGTCTCCTGCTGTTGAGGTGAGCACGACGCCAACCCCCATGCCCTGCCGAGAGAACGCGCCATCGAAGTGCATGGTCCAGCCGCCAGGGGAGTCCTTCCCAGGCAGTAGGAATTCGTCCTCGTGAGGCTCCCCTTGATGCAGATCCATCCATTCCGCCCTAAAATCCGCCAAGGCTGCGCCTTTGATCGTCCTTGGGTGAGAAATTCCAGCCTGAAGGCTTGCAGCTCGATGTTCCACTCGGCGACGCGGCCAGAGGCGTTGGGGCTGTGCAGGACTTGCTCCAATGGGTAGGACATGATCACCTTGATGGGGTGGCCCTGGAAGTAGTGGCACAGCTTCCTGGAGGCGATGAGGAGCGCGAGGAGGAGCTTCTGCTGCATGGGGTACCTCTCGCGCGCATCCCGCAGCACCGTGGTGACGAAGTAGACGGGGTGCTCGACAAGACGCGTAGTTGTGACAGCGGCATCTTGCTCTTCGTGGGGCTCGGGAGGCGGCTCGTCAAGGGCCTCCTGAGGTGGGTCCTCGGCAGGCGAGGGTGCTGCCTCGGGGGGCGCTGGCACGGCCTCGGCATGCGCAGGTGCGACTGTCGGAGCCGGGACTCCGGGTAACTAAAGGTTCGAACACTGGGGGCTAGTTAGTTCTTCCCGACCAAGGGCGACCACGAGGAGACTATGGCGAGAGCACCACGTGGGAGCACGACAGGGGACACGATGGTTACCCAGGTTCGGGCCACCTTGCGGTGTAAAACCCTACTCCTGCTTGTGGTTGGGATTTCTGTGGCAAGGATGTCTTCTCGCGTACAAGATAGGAGGTGGAGGAATCTGTCCTCTACAATGGCGGCCCTGTCCCTTTTATAGCCGCCTTGGTCCTCTTCCCCTGAAAACTTAGGCGGGAAGGGTTGCCACACTTGGCGGGTTTTGAAAGGGGACAGGCACTCAGGCTATCCTGACTAAAGGCGGTCTTCGCCTGCAAAAGCATGATCTATGACGCGCCGGTGGGCTCGGTGATGACCTCCGCCCAGCGCGCCTTATTGTCTCGGTCTTCTTTCACCAAACGGGCAGTCCTTGGGACTTGCTTTGGAGGTGGGCAGCTGGGGCTGCCCCTTTTACACCAAAGAGGAAAGCCTCTCTGTCTGCGCCCGCTGGCGCGGCCTCTGCCTTCGTTCGTCGTCACGCGCGTCACCCACGTGATGGGCACAGGACTGCGCAGCCGACGTCAGGTCGGATGGCCTCGGGCGCCTGCCTCGGGAGGGCACCTCGGGAGGCAGCCTCGCGAGAGAGCCTTGCGAGGCCTCGACCGGTCCTGCAGTGCTGGTGGCTCATGCCTTGAGGTGGGGTCCTCGGGAGGCTGGCGCCTCGCAAGATGTCTTCGCTTCGCGACGTCCTTAAATGGGCTGCGTCTTGGGCCTTCGCCAAGCGTCGGGTCCTGGGCCGCAGGCAGACGGGCCAAGGTACCCTGGTTCCCAATGGCCTGACAGCGACATGCTTCTTCTTGGCGCAAGTAGGCTCTTCTCGTTCCGCCACAAGGGCCACGCTAACCGTCTGGGGGTGGCCGCCAAGTATAGGATCAGAGGCTCGCGTGGGCGCGGGGCGACCATGACGGGGGGGGGGCTTATCAGGTATCTCTTGAGGTCCTTGAAGGCCGCGTTAGCCTCAGGAGTCCACTTGAAGGGGCCCGATCTCTTCATGAGCTTGAAGAACAGCAGGGCTCTTTCGCCGAACTTGGAGATGAAGCGCTGTGCCGCCCCTAGACCGATGCTCCAGATTTCTTCCATTTATTTTCCGTCGTTGCCATGTGATTCGTTTGCTTGTTGCACTTTGCCATGTCATCATGTGCATTTCATCCGCATGTTATCATAAAACTTGCATCCGTTTGTAGTTGCCGGCTTCTCCGCGTCCCTTCCGTTGTTCGTTTCGAGACCCAACACACTCGCACGCGCTCGCGGCACCTCCGAATTATTATTTTATAAGTGGGATAAAAATGTTCTCTGAATGGGATGAAAGTAGGCGTGCGGTCTTATTATATTGTAGGTAGTCCGCCTGCCAAAGTTCGTCCCATTCGGAGATCGTTTGGTGCCCCAACGGTTAACTATAGCGGCACTATAGCCGGTCAAAACGTCGGATGTTTTCGGTGTTCCGAAAACCCTGCCGGGCTGCACCACTTCCCTCTCTTCTTAGCCCAACCCCCTCTACACAGCCCATCTAGCCCACCTAGCTACCCCCTCCACTCCAGACCATCCGATGGCGATCGGAGGGCTCCGAAACACCTCCAAATCCCTCTCCTAACACCTCCTGCCTATATATGGGCAGCCTCCTCCTTCCTTTTCTAGCAAACCCTGGCCTAACCCTTCCCCTACCTCCCAGCCACCACCCTCGCCTCAAATTCCACGCCGGCCACCTCTCCTCCGCCACGTGGCGCGCCGTCAATGGCCACACCGCCACCTGAGCCGGCGCCCCAGCCAACCACCGAGCGCCACCTCACCCCCTGCCATCCCGACTTCGCCGAGGCCCGCAGAGCCCATCCGCGGCCCGCCCGGGCCCGTTCACCGCCCGAGCCTCCCAGCGCCCGCAGCCGCTTCCACTCTGGATTGAGAGGAGCTCGATCCCGAGTAACCTCCTGCACGGGGCCACCCCCGCCATCGCCGGACCGTCCGCCGCCGGCGACCAGCACCACCGAGCCGAGCCCCGCGCCCCTAACCTTCCTCCTTTCTCCTTTCTTCCTCCCATTCTTTTCTCCCTCATGCCATCTCGCTCTCTCTCTGTCTCTGGTTCTTCACAGGAGCAGCCGCCGCCATGGAACTCCTCGCCGCCCGACCCCGTCCGCTGTTGCCCGGATCCGGCACCGACCGGCCGCATCCGCCCGTTCCCGGCCTCTGCTCGCCGGATTTCTTCGCACCGCCACCGCTGCCCCTGCCTCCCTCGATCCAGTGGGGGATCGAGGAGGACAACGTGCATGCGCGCCCAGCCGCCTCCCCTGCAGCGCTCGTGGGCCGCGCACGCCGCCGTGTGGCCCAGCCAGCTAGGGCCGGCCTGCTGCCGCCCTCCTCACCGACCTGGGCCAGGCCCAGCAAGGTGAGCGTCCCCGTCAACCTATTCCGTCACCCCGAGCGCTGTATAGCTATATTGCGCTCACTCCCCTCCAGATTTAGTCATTTCGACAGTCCTTTTTCGGCTGCGAATTTCAGCATATATGCATTTTGTTTTGTCTACATCTTTGTGCATGTTTGTCCGATGGAGATGAATTATATATGTAAAATGCTCTACTCTTTGTGCTCTACATGATGGTTGCTATTGCATGCATATTAGGATTCATCTACATGCCTAAATCTCTATTGCGAAAGTGCATCCCATTGCTAACTGCAGAAAACTGTTAGGATTTGTCACTTTGTCATTTTTGTGTGATTTAATGCAAATGTCATATGAGCATCTTGCCAACATGACTTTGGGGCATTTTCATGTCTTCTTGCTGTTAGTATTTATCTCATGCCATGATATGCCATGATGTGACTGCCATGAGCTTGTAAACAAGCCTAGTCAATATTGCTGTTTTAAGTAAAAGCTGTCGGTGATAAAACTTGCCAACTTTGCTTGATGGTTGCCTCTAATCTAGAGCTCATATGCATTTGATTCCTTCATGTGTTTTGTCCTATGTAATGTGTACTTTGATGCCATGCCTTTGGTTGACATGTAAAGTTCCTGTAGCGTGTCTCTTTGTTGCTCTCAAGTTGCTATCATGATAAAACTGTCAACCTGTTAACAGAATGTTCCATTTTGTAAAAAATCATAGTAATTAATCTGTTGCTCCTATGATTATGCCCATGTTGAATGATTTGTGCTCCATGCTATGTACTACCATGGTGTGCCATTTGATGCCATGTTCTAGCACTATAGCATGTTGTTTTGATACTTGCAAAGTGCTACGTTGCTGCTTTGGGCAGATTGTTATTATAACTTGTGTTGATTGTAATTGTTGAACCGTTGCTCCGTTTTGATCATATCCTATATGAAACTTGCTTAGATTTGTGTGTAGAATCACATTGTCATGTTGCATCCTTGATTTGTGTGTTCGTGGTTGATGTTTGCATGCATTTTGCATCCTTTCCATGTTAAACTTGTTTAGCTCATATCTTCTAGACCGTAGCTCCGAATTAAATATTCTACATATGTAACTTCATTAGGAAAACGTGTAGATCATCATGATGCATGTTAACTTGCTGTTTAACAACTTTAACATTGTGTTTAATTCAAATCAGTACCAATTTCGAAATTTGCATATGGGGATTTTCCGGAATTGTTGTTTGTGTTTCCGGCCTCATTTAAACTCGCCTAGTTGTATGGATTGCTTATGCTTCATCTCTTGCCATGTTTAACTACATTTAACCTTGTCATGCATCATACTTGGTTGTGCATCGTGCCATGTTTATGCTGGTGTGTTTACCATGTTGTTTGCTTCTTTCCGGTTGTGCTTCTTCTTGATAGCTCCGGTTATGTTGCGATTGTGAGGATTCGTTCGACTACACGTGTTCGTCTTCTTCATGGACTCGATCCTCTTCCTAGCGGGATTTCAGGCAAGATGATCATGACCTTGGATATCTCTACTATCTTTGCTTGCTAGTTGTCTCGTTGCTATCGCTATGTCGCGCTTCCTACCACATATATGTCAGCCTCCCATATGCCATGAAACAACCTCTAACCACCCTTACCCAGCAAACCGTTGTTTTGCTATGTTACCGCTTTGCTTAGCCCCTCTTATAGCATTTTAGTTGCAGGTGCAGTGCAGGTTCTTCCATGTTGGGACATGGATATGTTAGGATATCACAATATCTCTTATTTAATTAATGCATCTATATACTTGGTTGTGGGTGGAAGGCTCGGCCTTTTGCCTAGTGTTTTGTTCCACTCATGCCGCCCTAGTTTCCGTAATACCGGTGTTATGTTCCTTGATGAGCGCTTCTAACACATGTGGGGCATATGGGAACCCCCCTGATCACTTGTTTTAGGATAAGACTTCTCCAGCAAGGCCCAACATTGGTTTTAACATTTGCCAACATGAACCTAATAATTAATGCATAGAGGGTCGCCACCTCGGGGACTCTTTTAATTCCAACATAACTCGGGCCAGCGGCAAAACACAACCGTTGGTCCACCTACCTAGCAGTCGACGGAGCCGCCTTGGGGAACTCGAGGTATTTGGCTACCGTCCTATGCATAGACGGATGATGCCCGTAGATAGGGAGTGCGCGGCTCTAGATGCGGATCTGGCTCACCAGGAGGTCTTGCTGGTTTAGTTTTGCCTGTTACGAGTGGCTTGTCCACCGAGATTCCTTATCGTAAGCATCGTGTTATCATGGTGTGAGTATGTTCCATCGGATGCGTGTGGTAATTTATAATGGACTATTTGGAGCACCCCTGCAGGGTTAAATCTTTCGCGAAGCCGTGCCCGCGGTTATGTGGCGACTTGGAAATTTATAACCTCCGGTTGTAGAGAACTTGACACTAAATCTAATTAAAATACACCAACCGCATGCGTAACCGTGATCGTCTCTTCTTGTGAGGTTTGAACCAAGAAGTGAACACGGTGGGGTTATGTTTGACTCGTAAGTAGGTGTTCAGGATCACTTCTTGATCATTATTAGTTTGCGACCGTTATGCGTAGTTTACTCTTCTTATTCTTGTACTCGTAAGCTAGCCACCATATAATGCTTAGTGCTTGCTGCAACCTCACCACCTTACCCTTCCATACCCATTTAAGCTTTGATAGTCTTGCTACCCATGGTTATGGGATTGCTGAGTCCTCGTGGCTCACAGATTACTACAACAACAGTTGCAGGTACAGGTAAAGCGATGCTTTGACATGAGAGCGATGCATGTTTGCTTTTGGAGTTCTTCTTCTGCTTCTTCTTCTTTGTCGATCATAGGATGGGTTCCCGGTTGGCAGCCTGGGATTAGCAGGGTTGACGTCATTCTTCTTTTTCGTTTGATTTCATCCGTAGTTGGATCCTGCTCTTTTGTATGATGTTTGATGTACTGTTGTATTCATGTATTATGCTGTAGCTTGTTGCGAGTGTAAGCCTTTATCTGGTATTCTCATATGTTCAGTACATGGTATGATGTAACGATAGCCACCTTGCGAAGCGTCTCCGATATGCGCTTGTATCCTTAGTGGGATTTTCGAGTCCCCTGAGAATAGGACCGCATATTAGGCGTGACAAGTTGGTATCAGAGCGTCGACCGACCATAGGAGCCCCCTTGATTGATCGAACCGTTGACGAGTCTAGAAGAAAAACTATTTTGAGTCTAGTTATATATCGGAGAGTAGGAATTCTTTTTACTCCTTATCCCCTTTGTCGCTCTGGTGAGGAATTGTGACGTAGGTGTTTTCATTCTACTACTCTTCTCACTCAATTTTTTTTAGGATCACGCGGGTATTTTCAGAATCATTGCGATATCGGTGTGACAGAATTCTGTTCTTGGTGCCTCCTGACCGTATGGATTGGACCCGGGGAGTTGAGCTCCAAGGGGTTCTTGTCACATTCATTATCGTTTCAGTTCCTGAATACCAGAGGACGCCGACATCAAAACGCTTCTATACTTTTTGTGGTGGCAAATAGTGCCATGACTTTTCCCCAGTACTTGAGGAGATAGCTCGGATGATCCACCATGACTAGTATTGCTGTGTTTTCGAAGGTATGAGGTAGACGAATTTGCGAAGTTTCTCAGTTGTGTGTTAAGGGTTGCGGATGCAGTTGCAGCTGATTAGGTTGTTGATTGCTGAGTAGGTTCCTGGACCCGGAACCTGATCGCATAACCAAGAAGTTTCGGGAGTTCTTAGGTGGGAATTCAAGTAGTTACCTAGGATATCTTTCCGACATATGCAGGATATGAGATTGGGGTTCGACGTCTAGTGGTCCGCCTGCTCACGGTCATTTTTACAGTGGTCTCGTGGTGTCTTAAAGAACCCTTGTAGCTTTGCTACGGTTCGGGGATGCTTTGTATGTCAAGGGCAGCAATGTACTTGATGGTCGCTGTACGATCGAGCCCGTGTGGGCCCCACCACAAAAATTTCGGACGAAATCTCTGTCGTGGGTTGTTTCCGGCTTATTCTGCAAGCCAAATCCTTTGTTTTTTTTTGAGTTGCTTCGAAGTCAAGTGTTGATTCCATACCTTTCCTAAGCGGTGTTCTCATATTTCTATGGGAGTGCAAATCCTTTTGATCATCGAGATTGTCATGACAATTCTTTTCAACCGGTGTGCTTTTTTCTTCAAGTTAATCCGATCCTTTCAATATTTGCAAGTTCAATTCTCAGTTTTCTCAACGGCGTTCGTTTCTCCCGTCCCAAGTTGTCTTTATTTTTCGCACCCTCCCACCCTTTTCTTCGCGGAGTCAAAATTCTCAATCAAGTATCCATTTTATTCGTGAGAAGTCTCTCCATTCTTTTCCTTCAATGTTCTTAGCCTGTGATTTCTCGTGAAGATGCACATGAGCTACAAGTTCATCATTCTTCGTTCTTGTTTTCTTCGCCGGTGGTCTAAATTCAAGCTCTCAGTGTTCATCATATCCTTTTCTTCGATTCTAATGCTTTCTCATGTTGGAAATTCTTACCCAAGCGCCTCTTGTTTATTCGCCTCTCTCTATTCTTTTCCGGTGCGAAGAAATTATCTCAGAAGATTCGTGTTTCCATTCAAGACCCGTTCGTTCTATTTCGAGGTTTTTATTTCATCCAAGGCATTTAAATCTAATCGGTGCAATCTCTCTTTCAAGCAATCATTTCCAACGGTGTCTCTTTTGAGTGGGCCCATAACCCACAGGTCTTTTCCCAGGATCTTACCTGGCTCTTCTAATTTTCCCGGAGTTATTCTCAAATTCTTTCAAGTGTGACGTAAGAATGAATTTTCATCAGTCAATTGTCTTCTTCGAGATTTCCTTCAAATCATTTCATTTTGATCCCAATCTTACTCTTTTCATTGTTCCGGAGTGTCTCAATAATTTTGGTGGTTCTCATCGTAATTCTCAGCATTTGAAGTCCGAAGAAAAGTTCCTCTTAAATCATATCCGTTCTCTTGAAAGATTCATGGTTCAAGCTTCATGCTATCCTCTCAAATAGTTCCGATCGTGAGAAATTATTTTCACACCCATCCGAGGCATTTCAGGAGTGATTTCGTTTTGATTCTCCGGAGGCCATCATTTCAGAATTCTCCATTCTCAACGTCCAGCTCTCTTTCCCAAATTCTTCTGGTGCTTCGTTCAAGCAGTCTTTAATCAGCTCGTGATCTCTTTGATCTCTTGTACCTAAATGCCCTCAAGTATCTTCGTGCATTTTCTAATTCTTCACGGTGACTCCTTCTCTTTTCTTCATTCATTTTTAGTTCTTACGGTGGTTCGTTCAACATTCCTCTTCATTTGCTATCATCTCATTTCATTCGTTCTTTCCAAATCTTACCGGTGGTTCGTTGAAGACCTTTCCAAGTTTGCGCTATATCTCTCTTCAATATTTTCAAGAAGAATAAGTGGCATGCCAAATCCGTTGCTTGTCATCAATTTAAGTTGATGAAGGGTAAGCATGACATAATTCTTATTCTTATTTCATCAAGGTGATTTAATTCCTTCTTCCAGAGTTCTATCATGATATCAATTCTCAGTTCCAATTTGTTCATCTTTCTTTTCCGGAGTTCCAAGTTTTCTCGGTTATCTCATCGCGAAGCTCCATCTAAATCATTGCAAGGCTTCATCTTGTTATTTTCAACCTTTGTTTCTATAATCCTTTTGTTTACTGGAGTTCTTCATGGTGGCTCATCAAGGCTTTAATTCATTCTCGAAGTGTTCGTCAATATTCTTGTTGGAGCTCAAGTATTCTTTGTCTTGCATTTCAAAGTGCAATTCATTCTCCCTTGTCTTTTGAGGTGGTGTTATGTCTTTCTTGACAATGTCCCTTCGTGTTTCATGATTCACAAGTTGTCAGGAATGAGATATTTAAACCCATCATTTTTCTCTTCGTTCAAGAATGAGTTAACTTGGGTTATTTTTCACCTAAAGCCTTCCCTAAGGAATGTTGCTATTGTGGTGCTTATCAATTGTCCAAGTTTCGCCTTCTCTTCTCGGTGAAAGAAGTTTTTCATCTCTATGTTGCTCTCAAGCAATCAATTCTTTTCGTTAGTGGCAGAATTTCACCTCAAGTTTTGAGATTTTTTCCATAAGCCCACAACAAGCTTATTCTTTCGTTGTCGATTTTCCAACAACTCCGTTCAATCCTTCTTTATAAGGATGCTTTTCAAATTCAATGGTGAGAGAAGTTGTCATTTTCTTCCCCATTCTTTCTTTCCAACGATTTAGCTTCTATTCTTTCGTTCCGGAGGCATTGTGATGTTTCCAAAGATCTTGTTTCCCCAAGATCATGTTCTTTCCTTGCTTATCCATTTTACCGGAGTGTTGTGTCATTTTTTTTCAAGTTCTTTTCATCTTATCAAGCCTTGCTTCTCTTTTTCTACCAGAGTGCTGCCAATTTTTTTTTCTCATTCCTTATCTATCTCGTTTCAACCAGAGTGGTTTCGAATTCTTGCTTGTTCCTCAAGCCATTCTTCAACTTGTTGCAACCTTCGAGGTTTGTTGGTTTCACTCGTTTGTCCAAGAAGCAACTTTCTTTTACCAATTCCTCTTCCCCTTCCGGTTCCTTCCTAAGATCTCGGGTTGAGATCTTCTGTTAGTGGGGGAGAGTTGTGACGCCCCGAGACCGATGCTCCAGATCCCTTCCATTTATTTTCCGTCGTTGCCATGTGATTCGTTTGCTTGTTGCACTTCGCCATGTCATCATGTGCATTTCATCCGCATGTTTTCATAAAACTTGCATCCGTTTGTAGTTGCCAGCTTCTCCGCGTCCCTTCCATTGTTCGTTTCGAGACCCGACACACTCGCACGTGCTCGCGGCACCTCCGAATTATTATTTTATAAGTGGGATAAAAATGTTCTCTGAATGGGTTGAAAGTTGGCGTGCGGTCTTATTAGATTGTAGGTAGTCCGCCTGGCAAATTTTGTCCCATTCGGAGACCGTTTGGTGCCCCAACGGTTAACTATAGCGGCACTATAGCCGGTCAAAACGTCGGATGTTTTCGGTGTTCCGAAAACCCTGCCGGGCTGCACCACTTCCCTCTCTTCTTAGCCCAACCCCCTCTACACAGCCCATCTAGCCCACCTAGCTACCCCCTCCACTCGGGACCGTCCGATGGCGATCAGAGGGCTCCGAAACACCTCAAAATCCCTCTCCTAACCCCTCCTGCCTATATATGGGCAGCCTCCTCCTTCCTTTTCTGGCAAACCCTGGCCTAACCCTTCCCCTACCTCCCAGCCGCCACCCTCGCCTCAAATTCCACACCGGCCACCTCTCCTCCGCCACGTGGCGTGCCGTCAATGGCCGCGCAGCCACCTGAGCCGGCGCCCCAGCCAACCACCGAGCGCCACCTCACCCCCTGCCATCCCCACTTCACCGAGGCCCACAGAGCCCATCCGCGGCCTGCCTGGGCCCATTGACCAGCCGATCCTCCCAGCGCCCGCAGCCGCTTCTACTCTGGATTGAGAGGAGCTCGATCCCGAGCAACCTCCTGCACGGGGCCACCCCCGCCCTCGCCGGACCGTCCGCCGCCGGAGACCAGCACCACCGGGCCGAGCCCCGCGCCCCTCACCTTCCTCCTTTCTCCTTTCTTCCTCCCGGTCTTTTCTCCCTCACGCCATCTCACTCTCTCTCTGGTTCTTCACAGGAGCAGCCGCCACCATGGAACTCCTCGCCGCCCGACCCCGTCTGCCGTTGCCCGGATCCGGCACCGGCCGGCCGGATCCGCCCTTTCCCGGCCTCTGCTCGCCGGATTTCTTCGCGCCGCCACCGCCGCCCCTGCCTCCCTCGATCCAGTGGGGGATTGAGGAGGATGACATGCACGCACGCCCAACCGCCTCCCCTGCAACGCTCGTGGGCCGCGCACGCCGCCGCGTGGCCCAGCTAGCTAGGGCCGGCCTGCTGCCGCCCTCCTCACTGACTTGGGCCAGGCCCAGCAAGGTGAGCGTCCCCGCCAACCTATCCGTCGCCCCGAGCGCTGTATAGCTATATTGCGCTCACTCCCCCCCAGATTTAGTCATTTCGACAGTCCTTTTTCGGCTGCGAATTTCAGCATATATGCATTTTGTTTTGTCTACATCTTTGTGCATGTTTGTCCGATGGAGATGAATTATATATGTAAAATGCTCTACTCTTCGTGCTCTACATGATGGTTGCTATTGCATGCATATTAGGATTCATCTACATGCCTAAATCTCTGTTGCGAAAGTGCATCCCATTGCTAACTGCAGAAAAGTGTTAGGATTTGTCACTTTGTCATTTTTGTGTGATTTAATGCAAATGTCATATGAGCATCTTGTCAACATGACTTTGGGGCATTTTCATGTCTTCTTGCTGTTAGTATTTATCTCATGCCATGATATGCCATGATGTGACTGCCATGAGCTTGTAAACATGCCTAGTCAATATTGTTGTTTTAAGTAAAAGCTGTCGGTGATAAAACTTGCCAACTTTGCTTGATGGTTGCCTCTAATCTAGAGCTCATATGCATTTGATTCCTTCATGTGTTTTGGCCTATGTAATGTGTACTTTGATGCCATGACTTTGGTTGCCATGTAAAGTTCCTGTAGCGTGTCTCTTTGTTGCTCTCAAGTTGCTATCATGATAAAACTGTCAACCCATTAACAGAATGTTCCATTTTGTAAAAATCATAGTAATTAATCTGTTGCTCCTATGATTATGCCCGTGTTGAATGATTTGAGCTCCATGCGATGTACTACCATTTTGTGCCATTTGATGCCAAGTTCTAGAACTGTAGCATGTTCTTTTGATGCTTGCAAAATGCTATGTTGCTGCTTTGGGCAGATTGTTATTATAACTTGTGTTGATTGTAATTGTTGAACCGTTGCTCCGTTTTGATCATGTCCTATATGAAACTTGCTTAGATTTGTGTGTAGAATCACATTGTCATGTTGCATCCTTGATTTGCGTGTTCGTGGTTGATGTTTGCATGCATTTTGCATCCTTGCCATGTTAAACTTGTTTAGCTCATATCTTCTAGACCGTAGCTCCGAATTAAATATTCTACATATGTAACTCGATTAGGAAAATGTGTAGATCATCATGATGTATGTTAACTTGCTGTTTAACAACTTTAACATTGTGTTTAATTCAGATCAGTACCAATTTCGAAATTTGCATATGGGGATTTTCTGGAATTGTTGTTTGTGTTTCCGGCCTGATGTAAACTCGCCTAGTTGTATGGATTGCTTATGCATCATATCTTGCCATGTTTAACTACATTTAACCTTGTCATGCATCATACTTGGTTGTGCATCGTGTCATCTTTATGCTGGTGTGTTTACCATGTTGTTTGCTTCTTTCCGGTTGTGGTTCTTCTTGATAGCTCCGGTTATGTTGCGATTGTGAGGATTCATTCGACTACGCGTGTTCGTCTTCTTCATGGACCTGATCCTCTTCCTAGCGGGATTTCAGGCAAGATGATCATGACCTTGGATATCTCTACTATCTTTGCTTGCTAGTTGTCTCGTTGCTATCGCTATGTCGCGTTTCCTACCACATATATGTCAGCCTCCCATATGCCATGAAACAGCCTCTAATCACCCTTATCCAGCAAACCGTTGTTTGGCTATGTTACCGCTTTGCTCAGCCCCTCTTATAGCGTTTTAGTTGCAGGTGCAGTGCAGGTTGTTTCATGTTGGGACATGGATATGTTGGGATATCACAATATCTCTTATTTAATTAATGCATCTATATACTTGGTTGTGGGTGGAAGGCTCGGCCTTTTGCCTAGTGTTTTGTTCCACTCATGCCGCCCTAGTTTCCGTAATACCGGTGTTATGTTCCTTGATGAGCGCTTCTAACACATGTGGGGCATATGGGAACCCCCCTGATCACTTGTTTTAGGATAAGACTTCTCCAGGAAGGCCCAACATTGGTTTTAACATTTGCCAACATGAACCTAATAATTAATGCATAGAGGGTCGCCACCTCGGGGACTCTTTTAATTCCAACATAACTCGGGCCAGCGGCAAAACACAACCGTTGGTCCACCTACCTAGCAGTCGGCGGAGCCGCCTTGGGGCAACTCGAGGTATTTGGCTACCGTCCACTATGCATAGACGGATGATGCCCGTAGATAGAGAGCGCGCGGCTCTAGATGCAGATCTGGCTCACTGGGAGGTCTTGCTGGTTTAGTTTTGCCTGTTACGAATGGCTTGTCCACCGGGATTACTTATCGTAAGCATCGTGTTATCATGGTGTGAGGATGTTCCATCGGATGCGTGTGGTAATTTATAATGGACTACTTGGAGTACCCCTGCAGGGTTAAATCTTTCGCAAAGCCATGCCCGCGGTTATGTGGCGACTTGTAAATTTATAACCTCCGGTTGTAGAGAACTTGACACTAAATCTAATTAAAATACACCAACCGCGTGCGTAACCGTGATCGTCTCTTCTGTGAGGTTTGTACCAAGAAGTGAACACGGTGGGGTTATGTTTGACTCGTAAGTAGGTGTTCAGGATGACTTCTTGATCATTATTAGTTTGCGACCGTTATGCGTAGTTTACTCTTCTTATTCTTGTACTCGTAAGCTAGCCACCATATGATGCTTAGTGCTTGCTGCAACCTCACCACCTTACCCTTCCATACCCATTTAAGCTTTGATAGTCTTGCTACCCATGGTTATGGGATTGCTGAGTCCTCGTGGCTCACAGATTACTACAACAACAGTTGCAGGTACAGGTAAAGCGATGCTTTGACGTGAGAGCGATGCATGTTTGCTTTTGGAGTTCTTCTTCTGGTTCTTCTTCTTCGTCGATCATAGGATGGGTTCCCGGTTGGCAGCCTGGGATTAGCAGGGTGGACGTCGTTCTTCTTTTTCGTTTGATTTCATCTGTAGTCGGATCCTACTCTTTTGTATGATGTGTGATGTACTGTTGTATTCATGTATTATGCTGTAGCTTGTGGCGAGTGTAAGCCTTTATCTGGTATTCTCATCTGTTCAGTACATGGTATGATGTAACGATAGCCACCTTGCGAAGCGTCTCCGATATGCGCTTCTATCCTTAGTGGGATTTTCGAGTCCCCTGAGAATAGGACCGCATATTAGGCGTGACAAGCGCCCAAGCGAGGCCATGCATCCCGCGAGGCGCTGCATTTCTTTGAGGTTCCGTCGAGGCCGCATCCACTCGATGGCCTTGATCTTCTCGGGGTTGGCTTCGATGCTGCGGTGGGAGACATGGAAGCCAAGCAACTTGCCGGAAGGGACTCCGAAGACGCACTTGGCGGGGTTGAGCTTGAGGTTGACCTTGCGCAGGTTGGTGAAGGTTTCTTCGAGATCCACGATGAGGGAGCACGACTTGCAGCTCTTCACGACAATGTCGTCGACGTAGGCATCTGCATTCCTTCCCATCTGGGGCCGCAAGGCAAGGCTCATCAGCCTCTAGAAGGTAGCCCCCGCGCTCCTCATGCCGAAGGGCATGCAGATTTAGCAGTACACTCCGCAAGGGGTGATGAAGGCCATTCTTTCTTCGTCTTCCTTTGCCATCTTGATCTGGTGGTAGCCTGAGAAGGCATCCAGGAAGCAAAGCAACTCGCACCCAGCGGTGGAGTCCACGATCTGGTCGATTCGCGGCAGCGGGAAGGGATCCTGGGGGCAGGCCTTGTTGAGGCTGGTGAAGTCGACGCACATCCGCCCCTCACCGCTGTGCTTGGGGATGACGACAGGGTTGGCAAGCCACTCGGGGTGGCGCACCTCGCAGATGACTCCTGCCTCTTGTAGTTTCTGAACTTCTTGGACGTTGAACTCTTGCTTCTCGGGCGGTTGGCGCCATGCCTTTTGCTTGACGGGGCGCACATTGGGGCACACCACTAAGTGGTGCTCGATCACCTCCCTCGGCACACCGGACAAATCTGACACTGTCCACGCAAACACATCAGCATTTGCCCAGAGGAAGGCGACGAGCGCGCCTTCCTATTTGGGATCGAGGCCGTTGCCGAGGATGAAGGCGGGCCCGAAGCCACTGCCATCCACCGACACTTTCTTCGTCTCGGCGCGTGCCTGAGATAACATATGCTTCTTCTTTGTGGGTGCAGCCTCGGGAGGCTCGACGTCGTCCTCGTCAGCAGGGTGAGCTGTGGCGGCAGCTTTGTAGGCGCGCTCGAGGGAGCATACCGTGTCCTTCCCGTCGCAGCGGACGGTGATGGTACCGCTGCAGCCCGACATCTTGAGGACGTTGTAGGCATGGTGGGTCACCGCCATGAACTTGGCGAGCGCGGGGTAGCCCAAGATGGCGTTTTAGGGTAGGCCGATGTGCGCCACATCGAAGTCGATGAGCTCAGTGCGGTAGTTCTTGCAGGTGCCGAAGGTGACGGGAAGGCGCACTTGCCCTAGAGGCAGGGTGGAGCCGTCGGTGACGCCTAAGAAGGGCCTGGTCGGCATCAGGCGCTCGTAGGGCACTTGGAGCTTCTCAAAGGTCTCGATGGAGATCACGTTGAGGCCCGTGCCGCCGTCGACGAGCGTCTTGGTGACGGCGACGTTGTTGATGGTAGGAGTGCACAACATGGGGATGGTGCCCACAGCCATCGTGGACTTGGGGTGGTCTGTGGAGTCGAAGGAGATTGCGTACTATGACCACTTGAGAGGCTGAGAAGCCTCGGGCCTCGGGAGGGCCGCGTTCACCTTGCGAGAGAACTGCTTGAAGTGGCGGTTGGACGAGGGAGCCTGGGCCCCGCCGAGGATGCATGCCACTCCGCGAGGCTCCTGGTAGCCCCCAGCATTCTCGTCAGGCTGGTTGCCGTTGTTCCTGCCAGGCGGCGGTGGTAGGGCGGCGTTGGCTTGAGGGTTGGCCTACCGCGGCTGGTTCAGCCAGCCTTGCCGGAAGTTGCTGTTGCCGTTGCTGTTGCAGTCTCCCCAGCGGTTGCCCCTGCGGCCACCTCCGCTGCCAGCGCCGCGGTCGTTGCGGTTGCCGCGCCCGTCCTGGCGGTTGTCGCGAAGCAGCTTGAGCTCATGGCAGTCCTCGGTGCTATGGGAGTGCATGTTATGGTAGGCGCAGAAGGGGCGACCATCCTTCTTGGCCTCGTCGCGATCGCGGCCGCGCTTCTGCTCGGGCTCCGCTGCAAGCACGGCGGGGCCCTTGCACTTGGCATCTTAGTTCCTAGTCTTGGCGGCGTCAGGTGCTGCGTCCGGGTCGTTGTAGGCGAAGAGGTGGCCCTCTTCAGCCTTGGCGCACCTGTCGGCGAGATCGAACAGCTCGACCGCGGTATCGAGCTCGTCATTGATGGTGAGCTTCTCGCGCATCCGGACGTCCGTGACGCCAGAGGAGAACGCGGAGACGATCGCGGCGTCAGAGGCGCGCGGGATCTTGTTGCGCACTTGGTTGAAGCGCTGGATGTACTTGTGGAGAGTCACGTTAGGCCGCTGGTGCACGACACGCAGGTCGTTGAGCTTGAGAGGGCGCTCATGCATGCCCTTGAAGTTGGCGACGAACTGCCGGCATAGTTCGGACCAAGAAGAGATGGAAGCTTCGGGAAGGTTCATGAGCCACGAGCGCGGGGCGTCCATGAGGGCCATGGGGAACCAGTTCGCCATGACCTTGTCATCACCGTCCACAGCTTTGATGCCCAAGGTGTAGAGCTGCAGGAACTCCGTGGGGTTGGGGACGCCGTCGTAGCGGGCAGGCAGCTCCGGCTTGAACTTCGCGGGCCACAGCATGTGGTGCAGCTCGTGACTGAAGGTGCGGCAGCCCCCGCTGCTGGAGGCGACGCCGCCGGCGAGGGCGGCATGGTTCTGGAACCCAGCCGCCGCGACATCCTGGATGGTGCGGTCTTGGTGCTGGCGTTGCTGCTCGAGGATCAGGTGCACGTCTGGCGGCGCGCGCCGAACGATCTGGCAACTGGCATCATCGTGGTCCGGCGAGGACGCGCCGCGGCGATGTCCCGCGGCGTCACCGAACGGAGGAGGTGGAGGAGGCGCGCCGTGGTCCACCTCCGCACCACACGGCGACAGAGGTGGGAGAGAATGGGAGGGCTCCGGGGCATCTCCGGCGGTGTTGACGAGCTCGGTGATGCGCGCGAGCAAGGTGTCGTAGCCGGCCTCGATGGGGCGGTAGCGCAGCAGCTCACGCGCCATGAGTAGCACTGCCTGCGGGTCCGGCGGGTCACGGCGGGCGAGCGAGGACACTGTGGCGGTGCGAGCAGGTGGCTGCACGGACGGTTGGAGGGAGGAGGACTGCTCTTCTCCCCCCGTGGGCTCGGTGGTGGCGCCGGCGCGCCCGCGGTGGATGTCATTGGCGATGGTGTCGGGCCCATGGAACCCGGGGTATCCAGGCCCATCTGCCTTTGGCCCAGGGCGCAACGCCTGGCGTGGGCCCAGCAGGCCGTCATCACCAAGCACCTCGCCAGGGCTCGTCATGAGGCCTTGGTCTCCCGAGGCCCCCTCCTCAGGGAGCGGGCGAGCGAGGCTCAGGACCTCCACCAGTGGCCTCGCGAGGTCCTCTCGCGAGGCGACCTCCTGAGGTGGCCTCCCGAGGCCCCCTCCTGAGGACGCACGAGACGAAGGCCGTTCAGCGGAGCCGCGCGGTCTGGGGCCCATTGCGTGGGTGACGCGCGCGGTGACAGAGGCCGCGCCAGCAGGCGCGGATGAAGATGTTTTCCTCTTTTGTGTTAAGGGAGCAGGGCCAGATGTCTACTCCCCAAAGCGACCCCAAAGGTTGCCCGATCGGTGAAGGAAGACCAAGACGGCGGGCGCACAGGGCGGAGGTCATCACCGAGCCCACCGGCGCGTCATGGATCACGCTTTGGCAGGCGAAGACCGCCTTTAGTCAGGATGGCCTGAGCGCCTGTCCCCTTTCAAAACCCGCCAAGTGTGGCAGCCCTTCCCGCCTAAGTTTCAAGGGGGAAGAGGACCGATGCGGGTATAAGGGGGGCGGAGCGGCCATTGTAGGAGGGATAGATTCCGGTTCCCATCGCTCTCGAGCCTGTACTCTCGGTCTCGCACCAGAGCAATACCAACCAAGCAGGAGTAGGGTCTTACACCGCAAGGTGGCCCAAACCTGGGTAAACCGCTGAGTCCACGGTCCGTCTCTCGCTAGCGCGCTCTCGCCGTAGCCTCGCCGTCGCTTAGCCATGGTAGGAGACAAAGTGGTAGAATGAGCTTACCCCAGTGTTCGAACCTTTGGGTCCCCGGAGCCCGACTTCCGACATTTGGCGCGCCAGGTAGGGTTGCGCTACTGTTCTTCCGCTCCGCCCTCTGCTCCACCAACCCCATGGCCGACGCATGTCGTGAGCACGCCGAGCGCAGGGCTGGCCGCGTGGCTCAGACGGAGCGAGTGGCCCGCGGCAATCGCCGCCGCCCCGAAGCCGAGGCTGCTGCCGCCACCGACCCTGCTGCCCGCGAGCAGCAGGACTCCTCCCTGCACCCCTCCGTGCAGGCGAACGGCCACACCGCCATTGCCTCCTCCCTCGCCCACAGCGGGCCGCCGAACCCGCAGGCCGCGCTGCTCATGGCGCGCAAGCTGCTCCGTTAACGTCCAGCTGATGCCGGCTACGACGCCTGGCTAGGTCGCATCGCCGAGCTCGTCAACGCCGCCGGAGATGCTCCGGCGCCTTCCCACTCGCTTGGCCCTCCGCCGTCTCGCGCTGGGGACCTGGCGCACGGCGCTCCCCCGCCGCCTCCTCTGCGCGACGAGCACGGCGGGCTTCAGCGCGGCGCGCGGGCTCGCG
This sequence comes from Elymus sibiricus, assembly GCA_039707655.1. Classification (NCBI taxonomy): domain Eukaryota; kingdom Viridiplantae; phylum Streptophyta; class Magnoliopsida; order Poales; family Poaceae; genus Elymus; species Elymus sibiricus. The sequence goes on from CM077664.1 coordinate 166,103,906, forward strand.
AGCCGTCCCGCGGCGCGTCCTCGCCGGACCGAGACGAGGCCAGCTGCCAGATCATTCGCCACGCGCCCACTGATGCGCGTGTGCTCCTCGAGCGGGAGCGCCGGCGCCAGGACCAGGCCGTTCAAGACGTCGCTGCGGCTGGGCGTCAAAACCGCGCCGCCCTCGCTGGCGGCGTCCCCTCAAGCGGCGTGGGCTGCCGCGCCTTCACTCGCGAGCTGCGTCGCGTGGTCTGGCCCGCGAAGTTCAAGCCTGAGCTGCCTCCTCGCTACGACGGCACCCCCAACCCTGCAGAGTTCCTTTAGCTCTTTGCGCTGAGCGTCGAGGAGGCGAACGGCGCCGACAAGGTCATGGCCAACTGGTTCCCCATGGCCCTCAAGGACGGCCCGCGCTCCTAGCTCATGTACCTCCCCGAGGCGTCCATCTCCTCATGGGCCGAGCTCTGCAGCCAGTTTGTCACCAACTTCAAGGGCACACAGGACCGCTCCCTCACCATCAACGACCTGCGGCGTGTGCGGCAGCGCCCGGACGAGACCCTCCGCAAGTACATCCAGCGCTTCAGCCAGGTGCGCAACAAGATCCCGCGCGTCTCTGCATTCTCCGCCGGCGTCATGGACGTCAAGATGAGCGAGAAGCTTGCCATCAACAGTGAGCTCAACTCCGTGGTAGAGCTGCTCGATCTCGCCGACAAGTGCGCCAAGGCTGAGGAAGGCCGCCTCTTCATCCACAACGACCCCGACGCGGCGCTCGACGCCGCCAAGGATAAGAGCAAGGACGTCAAGCGGAAGGGCCCGGCTATGCTCGCGGTGGAGCCCGAGAAGAAGCGCGGCCGTGACCGCGACGAGCCCAGGAAGGACAGTCGGCCGCTCTGCGCCTTCCACAACGTGCGCTCCCACAACACCGAAGACTGTCAGGAGCTCAAGCTGCTCCACGATGAGCGCCAAAGCCACCAAGACGACCGCAATGGCCGCGGCGCCGGCCGTGGAGATGGCCGTGGCAGCAACCGTTGGGACAGCCGCAACGGCAGCGGTAACTTCCGCCAGGGTTGGCGCGACCAGCCTTGTGAGGCCATCTGGCGCGACCAGCCTCGTGAGGCAGACCCTCAAGGCAATGTCGCTCTTCCGCCACTGCCGCCGCCACCCCGGAGGAATGACATCAACCGGCCTGGGCGCTGGGGGCTACCAGGAGCCTCGCGCGGTCGCCTGCATCCTTGGTGGGTCCCAAGCCCCTGCGTCCATCCGCCACTTCAAGCAGATCTCTCGCGAGGTCTACGCTGCCCTCCCAAGGCCCGAGGCCGCGCGACCCCTCAAGTGGTCGCAGTACGCCATCACCTTCGACTCCAAGGACCACCCCAAATCCACGGCCTCCGCATGCGCGCTCCCCATGCTGTGCACCCCCACCATCAGCAACGTGGCGGTCACCAAGACCCTCATCGACGGGGGCGCCGACCTCAACGTGATCTCCATCGAGACCTTCGAGACGCTCCAGGTGCCCTACGACCAGCTGATGCCGACCAGACCCTTCTCCAGAGTGACCGATGGCTCCACCATTCCTCTGGGGCAAGTGCGCCTCCCCGTCACCTTCGGCACCCGCAAGAACTACCACACCGAGCTCATCGACTTCGACGTCGCGCAGATCGGCCTGCCTTACAACGCCATCTTGGGCTACCCAGCTCTCACCAAGTTCATGGCGGCCACCCATAACGCCTACAACATCCTCAAGATGCCAGGCTGCAGCGGCATCATCACCGTCACCTGTGACGAGAAGGACGCGGCCAGCACCCTCGAGCATGCCTACAAGGCCGCCGCGGTTGCACACCCGGCCGACGAGGACGCGGCCGAGCCTCCTGAGGCCGCGCCCGTGAAGAAGAAGCAGTTGTTCTCTCAGGACCGCGCCAAGACGAAGAAGGTGTCGGTGGACGGCAGCGGCTCTGGCCCTGCCTTCACCATCGGCACAGGCCTCCCTCCTGCATAGGAAAGCGCGCTCGTCACCTTCCTTCGGGTAAAACTCGGATGTTTTCGCCTGGAAAGCATCTGACTTGTCCGGTGTGCCGAGGGAGGTGATCGAGCACCACTTAGCGGTGTGCCCCAATGCACGCCCCGTGAAGCAGAAAGCCCGGCGCCAGGCGCCAGAGAAGCAAGATTTCATCGTCAAGGAAGTTCAGAAGCTCCAGGAAGCTGGGGTCGTTCGCGAGGTGCGCCATGCCGAATGGCTCGCCAACCCAGTCGTCGTTCCCAAGATGGGCGGCAAGGAGCGCATGTGCGTTGACTTCACCAGCCTCAACAAGTTCTGCCCTCAAGATCCATTTCCGCTGCCCCGCATCGACCATATCGTGGATTCCACCGCCGGGTGTGATTTGCTGTGCTTCCTGGATGCCTTCTCAGGCTATCATCAGATCAAGATGGCGGCCGAAGATGCGGAGAAGACGACCTTCATCACCCCCTGCGGCATATATTCTTACGTCTGAATGCCCTTCGGTTTAAGGAGCGCGGGCACCACTTTCCAGCGGCTAATGCGCATCACGCTGGGGCCTCAGATGGGGAGGAACGCGGAGGCCTACGTCGACGACATCGTAGTCAAGTCTCGTGAGGCTGGATCCCTCATCGCGGACCTCCAAGAAACGTTTGCCAACCTCCGCAAGGTCAATCTCAAGCTCAACCCGGAGAAGTGCGTCTTCGGAGTCCCCTCCGGCAAGCTCCTCGGCTTCCTAGTCTCACACCGCGGCATCGAGGCGAACCCAAAGAAGATCAAGGCCATAGAGAAAATGCGTCCTCGCCGGACCCTCAAGGAAATGCAGCGCTTGGCAGGATGTATGGCCTCCCTGGGGCGGTTCATCACCAAGTTTGGCGAGCGAGCCCTGCCCTTCTTCAAGCTCCTAAAGAGGTCCGGCTCCTTCAAATGGACTCCTGAGGCAGACGCCACCTTCGAAGCCCTCAAGAGGTACCTCACGAGCCCGCCCATCATGGTCGCGCCGCGTCCCCGCGAGCCCTAGCTTCTGTACTTGGCAGCCACCCCCCAGATGGCCAGCGCGGCGCTGGTAGCGGTGCGGGAGGAGCGCGTCTGTGCTAAGGAAAAACCTTCCGCGCCCCTCCGGGCTCATGAGCCCGCTGAGCCTCGTGAGGCCACCGATCCTCGTGAGCCTTCCGAGCCTCGCAAGCCTCCCGGGCCTCGTGAGGCCATCGATCCTCGTGAGCCTTCCGAGCCTCGCGAGCCTCCTGAGCCTCGTGAGAATCCCGAGCCTTCCAAGCCTTGCGAGGCGCCTGAAGAGCAAGCTGCCACAGCAACTACGCGCCTCGTCGAGCACCCCATGTACTTCGTCAGCACCGTGCTAAGGGATGCGCGCGAGCGTTACCCCATGCAGCAGAAGCTCCTCCTCGCGCTCCTCGTTGCCTCCAGGAAGCTGCGCCACTACTTCCAGGGTCACCCCATCAAGGTCATTTCCTCCTACCCCTTGGAGCAAGTTCTACGCAGCCCCAACGCCGCCGGCCGCGTCGCCGAATGGAACATCGAGCTGCAAGCCTTCCAGCTAGAATTCTCCACCACCAGAGTCATCAAAGGCGCGGCCCTGGCCAACTTCGTGGCAGAATGGACGAACACATACGAAGAGGAGCCTCGCGAGGCCCAGTCCCTCCTGCCAGGGGACGAGGCACCTGGCAGCTGGACCATGCACTTCGACGGCGCCTTCTCCCGGTAGGGCGCGGGGGCTGGGGTCATGCTCACCTCGCCGACAGGGGATAGGCTCTACTACGCCGTACAGCTCTGCTTCAGGCACACCGACAAGGTCACCAACAACATCGCAGAGTATGAAGGCCTCATCGCCGGCCTCAAGGCCGCGTTCGCCCTGGGCATCAAGCGTCTGACCATCAAGGGCGATTCTCAACTCCTCATCAACTTCTCCAACAAAAGCTACAAGCCCAAGGACGAGCACATGGCCGCCTACCTGGAAGAGGTACAGAAACTTGAGAAGCGTTTTCTTGGCCTGGAGCTGCAACACGTCCCCCGCAGTGGCAACAAAGAAGCTGATGACATCGCCAAACAAGCATCTCGCCGCGAGCCTCAGAGCCCCGACGTCTTCGAGGAAAGGCTCCTCAAGCCATCAGCCGCGCCTCCCGCCGCGAGCATGACGCTCCTTCGCGAAGAACTCCCGCCCGCGCCACCCACAGGCGCGCCAGACTGTGGCCCGGCTTCAGGAGCCCGCCTGCTGCTGGCGCTGGAGCCTCAAGAAGATAGCTGGGCCGCGGAGTTCAAGGCTTACTTGCTTCGCGGCACCCTTTCGGAGGAAGACTCAGAAGCAGAGCGCGTGGCCCGACAGGCCGCCGCTTACTGCCAGCAAGATGGCGAGCTGTACCGCAGATGCCCAAATGGCGTCTCGCTGTGGTGCATCTTTGAAGAGCAAGGGCGCGAGTTGCTAGCTGATATCCATGGAGGGGACTGCGGCCACCACTCCTCGTCACGCACCCTCATCGGCAAGGTTTTCCGCAACGGCTTCTACTGGCCCACTGCGCTGCGTGACGCTACCGCGCTGGTCCAAGCCTGCGAGGCCTGCCAATTCCACGCCAAGCAGATCCACCAGCCGGCGCAGGGCCTCCAGACGATTCCCCTCTCATGGCCCTTCACGGTCTGGGGGCTGGATAACCTGGGGCCCTTCCCTTGCGCGGCTGGTGGCTACCGCTATCTCTACGTCGCCATCGACAAGTTCACCAAGTGGGTAGAAGTCAAGCCAGTGCGCACCATCCCGGCAGGCTCCGCTGTCAAGTTCATCAAGGGCCTCGTGAGCCGCTTTGGGGTTCCCAACCGCATCATCACTGACAATGGCTCCCAGTTCACAAGCGGCCTCTTCAAGTCCTACTGCGCCAGCCTCGGTATGCAGATCTGCTACGCCTCGGTGGCACACCCGCGAAGCAATGGTCAGGCCGAGCGTGCCAACGCCTAGGTCCTCAAGGGCCTCAAAACAAGGAGCTTCAAGAAGAAACTTGAGGCTTGCGGCAAGGGCTGGCTCGACGAGCTACAGTCCGTGCTATGGTCCATCCGCACGACAGCAAGCAAGCCTACCGGCGAGACACCCTTCTTCCTCGTCTACGGCGCTGAGGCGGTCCTCCCATTGGAGCTTAAGCACGGCTCCCCGCGAGTCCTTGCCTTCGACGAGGCGCGTCAGGAGGGCTCGCGGGAGATCGATCTACTGCTCCTCGAGGCAATGTTGAGGATATCGCTTATCGTTATCGTCTCGGTCAGCTAGGGATTAGAGATTAATCGGAAATCGGCCGATTAATCGATTTTATCGGTCGACTATTAATCGGATATTTTTTGCAAATCTCATGTTCCCAACACTAAAATACGCTATATTCAACACCAAAACAATATTCAACTGAAGTGTTACCTTGATTCCTAGCCTTTGAATCCTTGTATAATGACAAACAAAATAGGATAACAGTACATATTGCGTAACAAAGTCCACAAAACACAAATAAACATAGTTTTTGCAAACATAGTGCTATGAATAGGTCCGATTTATTGGTAGATTCCCGATAAATCGCTTGTCAGAGCGATAAATCGGTCCAAAAGATAAACAGTGAAGATAAGGCATAATCTTATCGGTCACCCCCCGATTAGCGATAAATCGGAAGATTAATCGCTGAATCGGAAGATTTTCTGAACAGTGCCTCGAGGAGGGCCGCCGTCAGGTCGCCCTTCGCGCCGCGAGGTACCAGCAGGCCCTGTGTCGCTACCACAGCCGCAGCATCCGCCCTCGTACTCTCGAGGTCGGCGACCTCGTCCTACGCAGAATCCTCTCCAGAGAGGGGCTTCACAAACTCTCACCTATGTGGGAAGGCCCTCTCAGGGTTACTCATGTCTCTAGGCCGGCTCAGCCCGGCTGGAGACGGAGGACGGAGTTCCTGTGCCTAAAGCCTGGAACAACCAACACCTCCGCAAGTTCTACCCGTGACCCTCACGCGTACGAACTAAATGGGGCTGTACACGCCCCGGAGCCTCTCATTGCGTTCGCCTGATGGGCCCGCGAGAGCTCCCGCCCACGCCCAAGTGGAAGCCCCATGCTCCGCGCTGGCGGAGCGGTTGACCCGCGACCATACCCACACCCTTGTGGAAGCCCCATGCTCCGCGCTGGCGGAACAATCAACTGAGGGCGCCCCACGGGCTGCACCAACCTCAAGCTGACCCGTGCCGGATACGGCAGCACTCTTTTTCTCATTTTGATCTGTAACTGAGGGCGCCCCATGGGTTGCACCAACCTCAAGCTGACCCGTGCCGGACACGGCAGCCGCATCTAGTTCTAGCTATGTAATGGGTTGCCATCTTACTTCAGTAAAGCCTGGTTTCTTACATGCCGTTTCGTTTTGTTCTTGCCTCGCGAGTCTCGCTCGCTCACGACGTCCCTCATGAGCCTCACAAGAGTGGGGGCTGGACACGGTGTCTTTGCTCGGGTCAGTCCCAGCAGCGCTGAAAAACCCAAGCAGCCAGGCTCTAGCTCGCGGGTCTGCTCCCGCGCACGCCACCCCACCAAGGTCCTTGGTGTCTTGTCTCCTCACGTAATGATCATGAGCGAATCGACGAGCGTGCGCTGCTCCCCTGTCAATAAGTGCTCTGCATGCAGTCATCTCAGGAGCAGGTTCTCGGAAAGGCCTCGCGAGGATGCCTCACGGGGTGGCCCCCTCAAGGCCTCGGGAAGCCAGCAGGCCCCGCCTCAGGAGCTAACCCTCGGCGCCGTCTCTGCAGGGGATTTCGCGAGCAGAGCCCTCACGAGGCGTACCCTACAAGAGATGGCCCACCGAACACTTCCTTGTGCAGAGCTAAGTCTCCCGTCTCGCGAGCCACTCTCGCCGCCCCTTAAGCCTTCCCTTCCGGCGGCCTCACGAGCACCAGTTTTCCTCTTGGCACAAGCCGCTTGCGCGTCGAAGGGGGGCTCTCCGAGCATCGCGCCTCAGGAGCCCTCACTGGCTCCCGGTGCCCCTCGCCTCCTGGCCTTGTCCAGGCATCGCGACCTGACATACCAGCAACGGCCGAGGCCCGCTCGGGGGCTGGGTCCTGACAACGTAGAGCATCATGGCAAACAAAAAGAGAAAAACAGGCCTCAAGAGAAAGACTCACGAGGGCACGAGCGTTCATTACAGCAAATCATAAAGTATTTAAGCATCAAGGCATCGTCTTCACACCCCCATGGGGCCACATCGGTCTAGTGCAGTTTAACGAAGGGAAAAGGACCCTAGGAACTCGCACCATCGTCGTCGTCGCCGGCGCCGTCGTCGCCACCAGAGCTCTCGCCACTGCCGCAGGAGTACTTCTCAAGCAACGCGTCCACATGGCCTTCTACCGCCTTTGCGAGGCCGTCGCGAAGCTCCTCGGGGACCGGGGCTATCACCTTGTCAAAGTCAAATTTGGGATCGGCGTGAAGGAGGTGGCTGAAGACGCGAGTCGCCGCCAGGGAGAAGAGGCCGCGGTACTCCTCCTCCAAGATGCCATCCACCGCCTTGGCCCCGTCCTCAAGCTGCTCCACGAGCTTGGTGGAGAAGTCCACGTAGTCGGCGTCCCGGGACTCGCGGAGGGCCCCAAGCCTTCCCTGGCAGATGGAGCCCAGGGCGTCGCGGGCGCGGAGCTCGAGGGAGCGAAGCGTCTTGACGCGTTCGCACTGCTGCTCCTGTTCCCGGTCCGCGGCGCTGGAGCTGGGCTGCGGCGCGGCCCCCAGGCGGGTCTCTGCCTCGGTGAGTGCCGCCTTGAGATCAGTGATCTCCTACCAGAATCGCTCGTGTTCCGTCTCGAAGGCGTCCCTCTGCTGCGACAGCGTCTTACTGTGCTCCTCGGCAAGCGCCAGGCGCGCCTCCGCTACCTTCGCGTCAGCATCCTCCTGAACCTTCTTCTCCTTGGCCTCCAGCTGGGCGTTGGCCTCGGTAACGCGCTTCGCGTGGGCCTCCTGGGCATCGGCCAGCTAGCGCCCCAGCAGCTCCAGGCGCTCCTTCTCCGTGGCCTGCTCGGTCGCCGTCCTCTCGAGGCTTTCCGTGCGAGTCTCGAGGCCTGCTTCGCGGGCCGCAACCTCCTTCTCACGGATGGCGAGAGCGCCTTCCCGCGCGAGGAGCGACTACGCCTGCTCGGCGCGCTGGTCCTGGAACTCCTTCAGGCGGGCCTCCGCCTCCTCGCGGCGCGCGACGGCCACTTCGGCCTCGTGAAGGGCTCTCGCACGGACCCCCTCCGCTTCAGCAGCGTCCTTCTAGCCTTGTGCGCGAGCGCGTTTGCTCTGGCGCCGGGCCATTTCGATGGCGACGCTGAGCCGGCGCCACCCGTCATCAAGCTTCAGGCGCTCCTCGGCAAGGCACGTCTCCGCATCCTAGAAATCCGTACCGAGCCGAGCAAGCGCGGCCTTGGCGTCGCACAAGGCCTCGGGTCGGAGCAGGGTGTGGCCGCCCACAAGGGCCAGAGGCTAGGCCGGGTCGGGCCCTCTGGCACTCTCCGCCGCCGCGGCAAGGGAGGACTCGGTGCTGCTCGCCTGGAGCGGTGGGTTCGCCAGGCCACCCCCCGCATTTGGCTGCGGTGGCACGCTATGGGGGCTCTCCATGCCTGCGACGGCATGCCCCACGGCTCCTCCCCCCATGCTCAAGGAGGCTCCCAGCGGAGGGAGGGTGGGTGTGCCGACCTCCCCCATCACCGCTCCTTTCCTCGCGTCGGGGTCAAGGGGGAGGGCGTCCCCGCCTCCTGAGCCTGGCTCCCGAGGCTCCTTCGTCTCGGCCTCACGAGGCCCACCCGCATGCGATTCCGGAGGAACGACCGTCTCCTCCCCGACCTCCATGCGCCCCGCCTCGTCGTCAGGACAGCGGGTGGCCCTCTGTGCCCCCTGGCACCCGTGGCGGGCGCCGACGCCCCCTGCGGGCCGGGGGTCCCCTTCGCCCTCGTCATCGCCGTCTTCTTCTTCTTCTTCTTCTGATCCACGGCAGACTTCCTGCGTGAATGGTGGCTCAGCTCCGAGCCCGGACGAAGAGCAAGGACAAGGAACGCCGGGAGGAGGCAGGGGACTTACTCGTCACTAACATACCACTTCCTTTTCTTCTGCCCCGCGAGGGGCGGGCCGTCGCTGCCACCGTCAGGCATCGCCCTGGCGCCGCCGCTCGGGCCCCCGGGGCGTATCGTAGTAGACCCGGACACGTCGCCGCCCGCCTCGGGGCCCTGGGGGGCTTCGGCCTCGTGATGGGCCTCGGGCACTGGGGGCTCGGCCGCCTCTCGGCCGGGAGCGCCCTCCGCTATAGGAGGCACGCTATCTGCATCGTCATCCCCAAAATCGCAGAGGAGCTGATGGCGAGTGCGCGGTGGCGCCCGGTTGGCATCCTCCTTCGTGGCCTCCACTTAGTCCTCCTCGCCACCGCTGCCCCTTGAGTCCAGCTCCACCACGAGAGGGTCCTCACGAGGCCCAACGTGGCCTTCTGGCACAAGGCCCCACCGGTCAAAGAGAGGCATCTCCTTGACTAGCTCCGCGATCTCCTTGTAGCGGAACAGAGGAAGTGCATCTTCGGGCGGGCCCTTGGCAGGGGTGTTGAGTAGATTCGCCAGGGCCCTGTCCAACTCCTCTTGCATCTGGCTGCTCGGGTGCAGCCTCATGGCATCGCCCGCACCGGTGTACTCCCACACGGGGCGCGAGTGTTGCTGGAGTGGCGCTATGCGTCGCCGGAGGTACTCCCTGACGACCGACGCTCCCGATAGCTTCGTGGCCCGGTGCGCAGCCATCCGCTCCAGAACGGGTTCCATCCTCGGGTCGGTGAGCCTCTCGCTCCCCCACCGGAAGTTCTTCTCAGCCGGATCCATCGGTTTCATCAGGAGCGGGCTGGTCCGGCGCGCATCCATGAAGACCCAGCGCTGCCGATAGCCCTCCACCTTCTTCGCGACCCTCAGGTTGATGATGCTGTTTTCCGTGGCCTTAACGGCAAGGAACAATGTGCACCCAGAGCGCTGGTCGCATGCGGTCAGCCGCAGGCAGAAAAAGTGGTGGAAGAGCGCCACTGAAGGCATCACACCCACAAAGGCCTCACAGTAAAAGGCAAACATGGCAAGGAGGAGGATGGAGTTGGGCTGAAGATGGAGGGCATGAATCTGATAGTGTGAGAGAATGGTGTAGAAAAAGTCCGAGAACGGCGGCACCAACCCGGCATAGACACTGTGGAGGAAGAAGGGGTAGGTCGTCGCCTCCAGGTCACGCCGCGCGCGTGACCCCGGCCAGATCTGGGTCGCCTGGTTCTCGTTCGTGTCGCCAGCCACCAGCGGGAGCACTCGATCCAGGCCCACCCCATCAATGATGGTGGAGCGCTATTGCGCCGCCCCAATGGCAGGCGCGCTTGGGGACGGGGCTGCCGCTTTTCCCCTCTTGCCGGCGGGCGCCAACGGTGCAGCGGAGATACGGGCGAAGGAGGGAGAAGAAGGTAGAACGCAGAGATGGGGTCACGAGGAGCTGTGCGCAGGAGGTGAGGCACTGAGGAAGGCAATGATGGCCTCGCGTCGCCCGCGGCGGACTTTATGTCAGCGCGGGCGGTTACCGAGACGTCGTGGGAGAAGTGGAGGCATCCCCAGTCACATCGTGCGCCACGCGTCGTGCCTGGCCGCAGGCGGTTAGGGCCCGCGCCGTTTCGCCCCCCTGTAGGCGGGAACGTGCGCGCCGCGGGCCCGGGGGCTACTGTCGGTACCATGGAACCCGGGTTATCCAGGCCCGTCTGCCATTGGCCCAGGGCACAACGCCTCGCGTGGGCCCAGCAGGCCGTCATCAACAAGCACCTTGCCAGGGCTCCTCATGAGGCCTTGGCCTCCCGAGGCCCCCTCCTCAGGGAGCGGGCGAGCGAGGCTCAGCGCCTCCACCAGCGGCCTCACGAGGCGACCTCCTGAGGTGGCCTCCCGAGGCCCCCTACAAAGGACGCACGAGACGAAGGCCGTTCAGCGGAGCCGTGCGGTCTGGAGCCCATCGTGTGGGTGACGCGTGCGGCGACGAGCGGCGACAGAGGCCGCGCCAGCAGGCGCGGATGAAGATGTTTTCCTCTTTTGTGTTAAGGGAGCAGGGCCAGATGTCTACTCCCCAAAGCGACCCGAAAGGTTGCCCGATCGGCGAAGGAAGACCAAGACGGCGGGCGCGCAAGGCGGAGGTCATCACCGAGCCCACCGGCGCATCATGGATCACGCTTTGGCAGGTGAAGACCGCCTTTAGTCAGGATAGCCTGAGCGCCTGTCCCCTTTCAAAACCCGCCAAGTGTGGCAGCCCTTCCCGCCTAAGTTTCAAGGGGGAAGAGGACCGATGCGGGTATAAGGGGGGCGGAGCAGCTATTGTAGGAGGGATAGATTCCAGTTCCCATCGCTCTCGAGCCTGTACTCTCTCTCTCGCACCAGAGCAATACCAACCAAGTAGGAGTAGGGTCTTACACCGCAAGGTGGCCCGAACCTGGGTAAACCGCTGAGTCCACGGTCCGTCCCTCGCTAGCGCGCTCTCGCCGTAGCCTCGCCGTCGCTTAGCCGTGGTAGGAGACGAAGTGGTAGAACGAGCTCACCCTAGTGTTCGAACCTTTGGGTCCCCGGAGCCCGACTTCCGACAGACGGGCTCGGTGCGGACCATCCTGGCAGCCCTGCACAGAGCGCGCTCGCGTCGGGCATCGGCCATGGCGATGTCGAGGTCGAGGAAATGGGCGCTAATCCCCCCTACCTGGCATGCCAAATGTTGGAAGTCGGCCTCCGGGGACCCTGGTTCGAACCCTGGGGGCTAGCTCGCTACCTAACGACTCGACGGTGACCACGGCAATCCTACGGCGAGCGGAGCACGACGGGAGCATGCTCACTCACAGGGCACGGCAGGGACACGAGAGCTACCCAGGTTTGGGCCACCAAGCGGTGTAAAACCCTACTCCTACTTGTGTTGCGATTATTGTGGGTGAGAATGATCTCGCGTACAGGGTGGCAGAAAGTGGAATCGATCCCCCTCTACGGTGGCTGCACTGCCCCTTTTATAGCTGCCTTGGTCCTCTTCCCCCAAAAATATTGGTGGGAAGGGTTGCCACACAATGGCAGTTTGAAAGGGCACAGACGCTCAGTCTTATCGTGACAAAAGGTGGTCTTCGCCTGCAAAGAGGCTATCCATGACATGCGGGTGGGCTCGGTGATGATATCCGCCCTAGTGTCATGGGAAAATGACGATCTATGGGATCGAGAGGATCCCTTTGTGGTTCGGAAGTGGGATCACAATACTACAAAGAGCAGGGCTAATAGATATGAGCACAAGCAATGATTTATCCATGTTTGGGCCGCTGTGAGCGTAAAACCCTACTCCTCTTCTGGTGGTTTGATTGTATGTGAGCTCAAGGGTTACAAAGAGCGCAACTTGCCGGCAAGGTGCGCGAGAAGTGCAGCTACAACATGTAGTTGAGCTAAGAGTCGACCATTCTAAGTGTAGCCGTGGGCCTCCTTTTATAGGGCAAGGGGTTACCATAGAGGCTAACATGGTCATTACATAGTATGAATAGTAACTTGCACCATCACCACGTCTATATCCAGACGGGGTAAGACAAGCGCATTAAATGCACCGTTAGGTGCTACGTCGGGGAGGCGAGGCTTTGGGTAAAAGATCAGTACCACCGGTCTTGGCGCCCTCTTGTCACCTTGACACGTTCCAGGGACTGGTGTCATTAAAGTTAATCCTGACGTGGCATGCTGACATGTGCCTTGGCCAGCCGTGTTGACTGCCTGCCTGCTCGACACCTATCATGCGTGCTTATCTAGCCAATGATGACGTGGAGTGGTAACAGGAGAGTACGAGCTTGCCGGCGCGGAGCTTGCCGGGCCGTTGCTTGCCGGCAAGGAGCTTGCCGGCAACCAGAGTCTTGGTCTTCACCTTGCCGGTACGAAGCTTGCCGGCAAGGGCAAGCTTGATCTTCAGTAGAATAATAGTACTTCTCGATGACCTGCCTTGAGGTCTTCTTCACGGTCTTGTTTAACCTGAGTCTTGGGTTATAGTTATCCTCTGGCAAGCCCTTGCCGCAAGGAAGGCTACAACTACCTGTGCACAAGTCAGGGTACGAGGGCACCCATGCTTTAGTACACCGATAGGAGCCCCTGGGCCTGGGCCACACGCGCATGCGAGGCGTTGTTGGGCTAGGCCCGAACAGTGCACATGCACGCATGGTAGAGGATAACTGTCGTAATCTTCTCTGTTACCATGCCCCCCATGACGCGCATTAAATGCGGGCATGGGAGAGGTGGAATGGAACGGGCGTGGGGAGGTAGTGCACCTGAAAAGCGCAGCCATGTAGGACGGTAAAGGGCCAGCCCCCGCGCCTTCCCCATAAAAAGGAATCCACGAGGGGCGCTGCTCATTTACCCCCCTTCTCCCAATCTCGCCATCGCCACCGTATTCGTCTTCTTCCTTGCGCTAGAGCAGAAAACATGCCCTCTGCTTCCGCTGTCGCGCAGCGCAGCTCCCCCCCACAAATCTCGCCATGGCGCTAAAGAAAGCCGGAAAGGCCCCGAGTTCGGCTGCGGATGAGAAGAAAGCCGCCAAGGCTGCACAGCGGCGGGCTCACGCCGTTTTCCCGTCGGTGCTCATAGAAGATGGCTTGACGAAGGATTACGCGCACGTGTACGCGAGCAAGACACAGGATCGTGAGGCCACAGCAGTGCTCCCAGGGTCCCTACCTCCTACTGACGATCGATTTCACTTCTTTGCCAGGTACTTCTACCGCGGTCTATGTCCGCCTTTCTCTGATTTCTTTGTTGAGGTGATGAACACTTTCAGATTCAGTCTGCTGGATTTTACCCCCAACGCGGTCACCTGTCTGGCAACCTTCGCGCACCTATGCGAGAACTTTGTGGGAATAGCCCCAAATGTTGCTCTCTTCCAGCATTTCTTCATCCCCCGGGTTGAGGAGGGCGCCCTTTCTGGTAGTGTCGCCTGGGTCCCAAGGGGAAACTCGAAGAGGTACTACTTGGATGGCAAGCTGCACACCAAATGGGACGAGTGGCGGGCCGACTGGTGCTGGATCAAGCAACAGGATTTTCCAGCCTTTTGCTACCTCAGGACCGAGAGGATTGAGAAACCCGAGAGCTGGAACAATGTCAACCCCAGCGACGCCAAGCTAGCAGTGGCGCTATGCCGAATTCTCGCTCTCAAGGGGGCCGGCCTGACGATTGAGATGGTGGGGGTAGACTTCACTCGCCGCCAGATCGCCCCACTGCAGCACAGAGGAGGCCGGCGAGCATGGGACTACCAGGGACCCGCCGACCCAATGCGTCTCCATCCAGGCTCCGACAACAACTTGACGGTAATGGGGCACTACCGGCTCATTTGCCAGCTCTTCAACAGGGGTTGCATCTTTGACCTACCAGCGAAGGTAATCCCCTTGTGCAACAATACCGCCAAGGATTCCATCTTGGCAATGATGCCAGACTACGATGCCAGGATGGTTCTAAGCACATGGGATGAACCTAGCAAGGAAAATGTGGACAACTGGTTTGCCGGCCTGGTGGAGGAGGCCATTGGAGCCAAGGATGACATGATGCACCCGATGAAGGGTGATCGAAAAGAGTTCCCGGCCTTGAGAGCTAAGGAGCTCAAAAGAGTGAAGGTAACTCGTTCCCGGGCGGCCAAGGGCACCGGCAACGGAGGGGGCACTGGAAGCCAGGCTGAAGAGCAAGCCACAGTTCCGGGAACCAGCATAGGAAGCCGCCCCCAAGAGCATGCCGAAGAGCATGCTAGCGAGGAGGAGCAGACGAAAGAGTCTATGGACGGGGAAGATGAGGAGGAGCAGCCCGAGGGGTCTTCGGATGAAGGGGAGGAGGAAGAGGAAGAAGAGCCACCTCGGGCTCCTCCCGCCAAAGTGAAGATGGCCGTCGCCAAGAGGCCCGCTCGAAAGAAGGCAGCGCATACTGAGCCGGTAAGCCAAGAGCTCGCCGTCATCAAGGTATCAGCCGCGGCTTCTTGGGCGCAGCCTTCCCGGTGACAGCCTTCCTGCGCTGCTGCCCCTCGCCGACCCATCCCGCCAACCATGGAGGAGGCAGGTGTTTCGCAGCCCCCAGCTCCCCTGAAGCGTCCCAGGAGTCCACCGCCATCACCTACGATTGCAGGGATGGAGGACACAGTTCTCTATGATCTGTCGGTCCTTAGTGACCCTGACGAGGTCGTAGAGTAAGCACCTCCATCTCCATGCATTTTTCTTGTAATCGCCCAAACTCTGTTGTTGAACTGATCTTTTTGATCGTTCTGATCTTGCAGGGATGAAGTGCCGCTAGCGAAGAAACCCAGGACCACTGAAGAGGGTGAGACGGCAACCGGCATCGATCAAGGCGTGGGTTCATCTGAGGTTGCTGGCTCGAGCCCCCCGCGTGAGGTTCACATGCGGTTTCCGCTGGCAAGTACTACCGTCAAGTCCTCCGTGATGGAGACCGACAAGGGGTTGGAAAGCAACCATCCGGGAGGAGAGCGCGAAGGGGTAGACCCCTTGACGGCGCCCTCGACTCCCAGGCCGTCGCCAAGATCTTCACCGGGAAGGAGCAGCCCTCCTCCAGAGGATCCCCAAGAAGGGACCATCCGTGCGGAGGTCCCTCCGGCAACCAATGTTGCCAGGGACCAAGGGCCGGCAACCAAAGTTACCGGAGGAAGAACGACATCCCCTCCACATGTTCATCAAGGTAACCCTCTTTCCAAACGCACTGGATCCATTGCCAATCCATCTTTTTTGTTTTCTTCAACTTGATCTGAGTCTTGAATTTCTCCTTTCTCCACTTCTTCTCCACTCTGCAGAACCAACCCCTCCAGAAGAGAGGGAAGTATCTGTGGAGGGAATCACGAAGAGCGTCGCTGATGAGGCTGCCAGGATTTCCTCCAGGGAAGCCACCGCGTCCGCCGTTGAGGAGGCCACGAAAACCCCCGGAGGGCCTGCCATGCCCTCCGGCAGTGCATCTAGGCTCGTCATAATGGACGCTGAGATGGGCGAGGCTGGCGGTGATAGGCCAAGCATCGTCGTCCACCCTAGTCCGGCTGATGCACATGCTCTGACAGGGCCTTTGGGGCCAACCGATCAGCAGCAAGGATTCAAAGCCCCTAGCACATCTGGTGCTGGGGAGCTTACCTTTGACGAAGCCATCACGGAGATCTTGGCACCGTTCTCCAGCAGCATCGCAGTACCAGATGGCTCCGATGGTGGTGCCACGCACCTTGCATTCTTGATGGCGATGGCCAACGGCTTCAAGGATGTGCAAGACCGCTACGACAAGCGCTGGGACAGACTGCACGCACAACAGCAAGCCGTGGAGCTGGCTGAACGGAAGCTGAAGGAGAAGGCGGAAGAGATCCGCCAATGGTATAATAGCAAATTCCATATCCTGAAGAGGCAGGAAGAGAAGCTTGATGCTGCCAAGGAGGAGGCAGCGACCCTGGACGGCAAGTTGACGGAGCGCGAAGCGTAGCTCATTGTCAAGGAATAAGAGCTTGCCGCCCGAGAAGAAGCACTTGCCGCCAAGAACTACAGGAGGGCCACAAACAGTCCATCGAGACTCAAGTTGAGGCCCACGCCGCCAAGCTCCTGGAAGCCGTCAATGCCGCAGAGGTCACTGAGGCCGCCAGGGTGGAGTTGGAGTCCAGGGTACCGAAGCTTGAAGAAGACCTCGCCGCCAAAGCTCAAGAACTCTCGACCGCCAACAACTCCATTGCTGACCTCCAGTCAAAGCTCGGGACTATGGAGAAGGATCTAGAGGTTGGCAGGGAAAAGGAGAGGGAACTGCTGGTTAACTGGGAGAAAGAGAAAGCTGCGCATGCCGATGCTGCAAATTCCTTCGACGGGCAGCAGAAAGCCCTGGATCTGTGGACTGGTCGCTTTGTCAATCTCGCCGAGCGCCTCGTGGCTCAGGTGACTATCATGGACAAGGAGGAACATAGCTTCATCGTCGGTGAGCATGATTCCACCAGCGCCAGCCTCACCCTCTTCTTCGAAGGACTCCTCGAGATAATGAAGAAGCATCATGAAGGGAGGTCCACCCACTTTGCCACTGAGTCTCGCAAATTCTGTAGCGACGTCGTCTCCAAGATGCTCATCAAGATTATCTGCCGGAACCCTGGGATTGACGTCTCCAAGGCCTTCAGAAGCTTGCCGCCGGGGACTGACACCACAGCTGCCAAAAAAGCCATCGCTCCCCTCATCAGCAAGATTCATTAGGCCCCGAGGACTGAGGGCGATCGCAAGGATTAGCCCCCTTCATTGTTTCTTGTTGCAACTGTAGTTCATGTAAAAAACAGATTTATCTTAAGTTAGAACTACACTTGGCTCTGATGTAATATAACTCGTGTTTTGGATGAATGTATGCATGCTATCTCTCTTGTCTTATTCTGTCTTTGCATGGTTCTTGTACCCTATGCTTGCCGGAAACTTGCTGGTGCATGCACTCTTGCCGCGAGCACTTGAGGAACGGGTCCTTAGCAGCTTGCCAGAAGTGCCGCTGCCGGCAAGGGAACACTTGATGATCACAACGCAGCTACTTAAGTTGCCGAGCAGACTCGAAACAAAGTAAGAGCACAGTCGATCACAACAAGGTTCCTTAGCATGCAGGTTTCTCATACAAAGGCCAAAATCGTTCAAGGAGAAATTGCAACTACAACAAAGAATTTACTTTAAAGTTTTGCAACTTAGGTTTTTCTTTGCTGTGCTTCTTGCCGTAGGACAATTTTGAACGTCATTCGGTATCCATACCATCACTCCCCTTGGGAAACTTGTACACGAGGAACTCTTCTGTCCTTTGAGAAAAAGAAAGAAGAGAAACGAGGAGGCTGGAACCTTGACGGTTCGTTAATCATCCTATGCAAGGGAAAAGTAGCACAAGGCTGCCTGCAACATATAAACAAATATGTACTTGGACAAAGAATTGTGAAACACTTATCTTTATTTATGTGCACGGGATCTGCGCCCGGCTCTGTACAAAGGTTTACATGCCTTTCTGGCAAACTTGTACAAAAGAGGTTGCCGGGCAGCCCGGCAACCGCGCCTTACGGGTAAAACTTGCGAAGATGCTCAATATTCCATGAGTTGAGCACTGGAGTGCCATCTTCGGTCTCTAGGTGGACTGCGCCGGGCCTAGTGACTTGTACCACCCGGTAAGGGCCCTCCCACTTCGGCATCAACTTGTTTTGACCCTTCGTGGACTGAATCTGACGAAGAACAAGGTCACCTTCCTCAAGGTTCCTGGCATTCACTTTGCGGCTATGGTAGTGGCGCAAAGCTTGCTGGTACCATGCAGCACAGACAGGAGCCCGGAAACGATCTTCCTCAAGGAGCGTGGCATCATCTTGCCGCAGCTCATCTTGATCCTCCTCATCGAAGGCCAAGACTCGAGGTGACCCGTATTTGAGCTCTGTGGGGAGCACCGCTTCTGCACCATAAACAAGGGAGAAGGGTGTCTGGCCAGTGGCTCGACTTGGCGTTGTCCTGATCGACCAAAGAACCGCCGGCAACTCTTCCACCCAGCGCCTTCCACACTTGTGCATCCTGTTGAAAGTTTTGGTCTTGAGACCACGTAGCACTTCTGCATTTTCCCTCTCTACTTGCCCATTGCTCCTTGGGTGAGCAACAGACGCGTAGCAAATCTTATTTCCAAGTTCTTGGCAATATGCTGTGAAGGCGCGGCTCGTGAATTGGGTGCCGTTGTCGGTGATGAACCTGTTGGGGACACCAAAACGGGCAACCAATCCTTTGAGGAACTTGATGGCTGACTATGTTGTCACCTTCCTCACTGGCTCCACCTCAGGCCACTTTGTAAACTTGTCGATTGCAACGTACAAGAATTCAAAGCCCCCGGTAGCACGGGGGAAGGGGCCGACGATGTCGAGCCCCCAGACCGAGAAAGGCTAGGAGAGAGGGATGGTTTGGAGGGCTTGAGATGGCTGGTGAATGTCCTTGGAGTGGAACTGGCATGCTTCGCATCTGATAACCACCGCCAAGGCGTCTTGAAGGGCTGTCGGCCAGTAGAATCCTTGACGGAGCGCCTTGCCGACAAGCGTGCGCGACCCAATGTGAGAGCCACACATCCCTTCATGCATTTCTTCCAACAGCCTCTGTCCATCTTCCCGGCAGATGCACTTCAATTTCTCCCCATTTGGTCTCTTCCTGTACAGAATGTTGTCAACAAACTTGTACATCCTTGATTGACGGGCTAATCTTTCTGCGTCCTCTTGCTCATCGGGAAGATCTCCTATTTGAAAGAACTGAACAATTAACTGTGTCCATGCCGGAGCTTGTGGCTCGACGACAAGGACTAAAGGCATTTCTTCCTCTGCGGGAGCGCTTGCTTCGACGACAAGGATCTGGCTTGCCGGAAACTGCAGCTCACCGGCCAAGGGTATCTTGTCAGCGGTATCTACTTTCTTGGCGGCTGTCGGCAGCTCTGCTAGAAAGTAACCACCAACATCTTTCTTTCTCTTCTTTGCCAACCTTGATGGTGTAACGGATGACTGAGTCAGATGGAGCACAAAAGTTCCTGGTTCCACAGGCATCTTTTGGGCGGCAAGCTTTGACAGGTCGTCGGCAATCCAATTTTAGGCACGTGGAACGTGCTCTGCTTGTAGACCATCAAAGTGCTCTTCCAACTTTCTCACCTCATCAACGTACGCCTCCATCAAAGGGCTCTGGTAATCCTTGTTGACTTGTCTCAGCACTAACTGCGAGTCACCTCTGATAATTAGCTTCCGAATACCAAGGTCGATTGCAATGCAGACCGACAAGCAATCCTTCGTATTAACAGTGTTGTTGGTGGCTTGCTCCTGGGGAAAGTGCATCTGAAGCACGTACTTGAGGTGCTCTCCGGTGGGTGCTATAAACAGCACGTTGGCACCGGAGCCTTTCAGCGTGAAAGCACCGACAAAGTACATGATCCAATCGTCAATAGTTTCCTTGCCGGGGAGAAAGGTCTTCGGAACTTCTTCGTCTGGTGTTGGGGTCCATTCTGCAATGAATTCCGCCAAGGCTCTGCTCTGAATTGTTGAGGTACTCTCAAACTTCAAATCAGAGCTTGACAGCTCCAATGCCCACTACACAATCCTGCCGGTTGCCTCTGGATTTCTCAAGATGCATTGCAATGGAAAGTGAGTGACGACAGTGACTGGGTGTGCTTGAAAATAATCACGCAGCTTCCTTGAGCCCATGAGAAGGCCAAAAAGCAACTTCTGCACACCAGAGTACCTTGACCTAGCCCCTTGCAGGAGGGAGCTGACAAAGTAGACTGGGCGCTGCACCATCTTCTTCTTCACAACTTGCTGATCTGGCTGGCTGGCTTGCACAATCTCTGGCTTGTCGGGATCTGACCTTGCCGGAGAAGATTCCGGTCCGTCGGGTCGTGGCTCTGCGGCTGCTACCTCCTCCTCATCTGCCTCTCTTTCTGGCACAAGTGCGGCACTAACCACTTCATTCGTTGCCGCTAAGTATAGCAGCAACGTCTCTTGCGGCCTAGGCACAACTAGGACTGGCGTTGAGGACAGGTATTCCTTCAAATCTTGGAGTGCGGCCTCTGCTTCCGGAGTCTAGTTCGCTGGACCTGCCTTTTTCAATATCTTGAAAAACGGCAAGGCGCGCTCTGTCGATTTGGAGATGAACCTGCTGAGGGCAGCAACGCAGCCGGCAAGACGCCTGACATCCTTGACGCGTCTCGGTGCTTCCATCTGCTCAATTGTTTTGATCTTGTCGGGGTTGGCTTCAATCCCTCTATGAGACACAAAGAAACTAAGAAGCTTGCTGGATGGAACACCGAACACACATTTCTCGGGGTTGAGCTTCAAGTTGAGCTTGCGCAAGTTCGCAAATGTCTCTTCCAAATCCTGAATTAGGGTTGACTTGTCTCTGGTCTTGACCACAATATCATCCATGTAGGCTTCCACATTTCTGTGCAGCTGTGACTCAAAACCGATCTGAACTACTCTGGCAAAGGTTGCCCCGACACTCTTCAATCCGAAAGGCATACGCAAAAAGCAGTATGTGCCACATGGAGTGATGAATGCGGTTTTTTCCTCATCTTCCTTGGCCATAAAGATCTGATGATAACCAGAATAGGCGTCAAGGAAAGAGAGTACATCACAGCCGGCAGTGGAGTCAACAATTTGGTCGATGCGCGGCAAAGGGTGTAACGCCCCGGACACACCCGCCGGTGGTCGTTACTCCTGGCAGGATCTAGACTGGCCTCACAGATCAATACTAGTCTTTCCTGCGCACTTTGTCCTCACTCATGAGCACCCAGGATTAACTTCCCGGTCGGTCACCCATCCTGAAATTACTCCAAGCTAAGCACGCTTAACTTTGGAGTTCTGTCCGAATGGGCTCCCGGAAAAGAAGGAATTCCTTATTGATATGAGTAGTCTATCTTCCCTATTAAGCCAGGCTATCACAAAGGGAAAGGGTCCTTTGGACAACCTTTATTTATATTAGTGAAGTCTATACATAGCCTCCACTTCCCATTCGCCTTGCGCACTACAACTGGATTGGCTAACCACGGCAATGAACTAGACCTGCTGCTTCCAACTTCTTGATTTCCTCGGCAATGAACTCTTGCTGCTCCAAAGCTTGCTTCCTAACCTTCTGCTTGACGGGTCTCGCATGAGGGTAGACAGTAAGGTGGTGCTCAAATACCTCCCTAGGAACACCGGGGATGTCAGATGCTTGCCAAGCAAACACATCGACATTCGCCCGTAGGAAGGCAACGAGCTCGCTTTCCTATTTGTCACCGAGAGTGGCACTTACAGAAAAAGTGCCACTCATCCCATCCTTTCTCGTAGACACTTGCTTGGTCGCCGGCGCGGAGGCCTTGGACTTCTTGCTCTTGCCGGTAGAGCTCTCTGGTATGTCCTCGACGGGCGTGCTGCACTCTAAAGCGCGCTTCCCGGAGTCTGTATCAGGGGTCTTGCCGGACTTCTTCTTCTTCTTTCCTCCCCCGGGAGCTTTGCCACAGGAGCAGGTGCCTTGTCGGTAGATGTTGCCACTACCTCCAGGTAGAGCGTGTCGGCGCAGATGATTGCGTCCTTGTGGTTCGACTTGATGGTGAGGACCCCCATCGGCCCTGGCATCTTGATGACATTGTAGGCGAAGTGCGACGCGGCCATGAACTTGGCCAGTGCCGGACGGCCCAGAATGCCATTGTAGGGCAGGGGCATCTTGACAACGTCGAAGACGATCTTCTCCATCATGTAGTTGAGGTCGCTGCCGAATGTGACCGGCAGCGTGATCTGGCCCTTTGGCTTGTTCCTTCCTGGACTAATCCCTTGGAACGTGCCGGTCTCCTCAAGATCCTTATCAGGAATCTGCAGCCTCTTGATCACGTCGGGAGAGATCAAGTTCAAGCCGGCCCCACCGTCAACCAACATCTTTGTTACCCTGAGGTTGCAGATTGTTGGCGAAACCAACAACGGCAAACACCCGACCGTAGTGGTGCGATCAGGGTGATCCTCGGCGTCAAAGACGATGGGCATGTGCGACCACTTGAGTGGCTTCTGCGCTTCCATCATGGGCTCCATGGCATTCACCTCGCGGATCCATTGCTTCAGTTGCCGGTGCGAGGAGTGCAAAGATGCGCCTCCGTCAACACACATGGCATCCACTGCATTCTGGAACTCCTTGTCGGACTCATCTTCGTCCTCATCACCATCATCTTGGTCTTGTGCAGCCTTCTCTTTCGGCTGCTTGGCCTTGCTACGGTGGCCCCCTTGGCCATCACGGTTCTGCTTGCCGGATCCACCGGCACCATCCTGGCCCTTCTCCTTGTCGCGCTTCTCGTACTCTTGCTTCTGCTTCTCGGCAAGCTGCTCCACTGGCCGGCACTCCTGAAGATCGTGGCCCTTGGTATGGTGGATCTTGCAGTACAGCCCACCGGTCTTGCCACTCTTGTCGCCTGTCGCAGCCTCCTAGCATTCAGCGCATCCGGCAACCTCCTTGCCGGGGCTTTCTGCCTTAGACTTCTTGGCGGCGTTGGCGTTGTCGGGGCTCTCAACTGCCATCACTGTCTTGCCTTTGCGCTTCCGATTGTGCTTTCGGCTCTTCTTCTGCGGGGTCGATGCATCATCTGCATCATCGTCCTCAGAATCGACGTCGGCGCCAGCATCTTCCCCCGGGAGTCGCCTCCCATCCTCATCACGTGCACACTTGTTCGCCAAGGCGTACAACTCGTTGATGGTTTTGACCTTCACGATATTCATCTCAGACTACATTCTGCGGTTGCGCACATTCGTTTGGAATGTGGTGCGAACAGCTGCGGGATGAACATCAGGGATGTTATGGTGCACACGGCTGAATCTCTGTATGTACTTGCAGAGGGTCTCGCCATCTCTCTGGGGGGTCACATGCAAATCGCTATCCTGACCAGGGAGCTTGTGGCCACCCTGGTGGGCACCCACGAATTGATGGCATAGATCCACCCAAGAAGAAATGGAGCCTTCCCGCAAGTTCATCAACCACGACCTGACGTTGGGCTGAAGCGCCAATGGGAAGTAGTTGGCTAGAAGCTTGTCGTCGCGTCCCCCGGCAGCCTGCACCGCGATGGTGTAGATGCCAAGGAACTCTGCTGGACTGAGCATGCCGTCGTACTTGTCGGGCAGCTCAGGTTTGAAGGGGCGGGCGGATGGCCAGCAAACTTGCCGCAGCTCATGAGTAAACGCTGGGCAGCCCACCTTGTAAGGTAGGCACCCAGGATACCCTAGCGCTGGCACGTATGCTGCCGGCCCGGCACGGTCGTCTGATAGATGGCGTGCTTCCCGGTGCCGCTCAATCTTTGTACGGGCGTCCTCTTTGCACTGTTCGTGGAGTACTTGGCGCTGGTCTCGGCGGCCCCGTGGATCCAACGATGCCATGGACATGGTGTCCTAGTCATCCGATCGGCGAGCTTGCCGCCGTGGTGGTTGCTGGCGTGGAGGCGACTGCACCGTGGGTGCACCGTCTCTGGCACGGCAGCCAGATGGTCCTGCTGGCACTGTGGGTGGTCGTCTGGAGGGGCCCACATCTTGTGTCTTGCCGGGATCGGCAAAACTGATGAGACTCTAGATAGTGGCCCTCCATTCTTCCATTTTGTCTGGGGCTGGCGGGAAGTTCAAAAGCATTTGAACTCGCACCATAACCTCTGCCGCCATGGTTGGCATGGCGGGAAACACGAAACGGGACGGCGTTTGACTCCTGGCTGGGCCAGGAGGGAGCTCGTCGCACCCCTACTGCCGCGGCGCATGTTCACCAACGGGTTGGCGTGGTGATTGTGGAACCTGAGCATCATGAGGACGATGCTCAGGGCTGGCTTGACGCCATCCAAGACCGCCAGCACCGCGGGGAAGTGTGGTGCGCCCATCTTGCGATGGTCGCTGCACACGTCCCACCGCAGCGTTGTTGGACATCGCCACTCCATCCCTGGATGTCGCGACGACGGGGTCCTGGTTCACACCAGTCCGAATTGTAATACTGGGATGATCGTGCTCACCAGCGGGTTGTTGGAGTTGGCTGTCTGCGCTGTCTCCGGTGTGCTGACTGCGATCGTCGGTACAGTGGGGAGGCTGGACATCCGCACCGCCGGTGCCTCCTGCCCCAGCCGTCCCAACCATAGTGCCCGCTCCGACTGCACCGCCCGCGCCGTCTCCAGGCGCTTGGGAAGGCATCTTGGAGGTGGTGGGAGCCATCGTGGCTCCGGTCTTCTTCTTCGGTGCCATCGATGAGGATGATAGAGCCGGTACTCAAGCTACAAACACTGATTCGTAATATGAGACCCCTTGCCTGGCGCACCAAAGATGTCGTGGGAAAATGATGATCTATGGGATCGAGAGGATCCCTTTGCAGTTCGGAAGTGGGATCACAATACTACAAAGAGCAGGGCTAATAGATATGAGCACAAGCAACGATTTATCCAGGTTCGGGCTGCTGTGAGCATAAAACCCTACTCCTGTTCTGGTGGTTTGATTGTATGTGAGCTCAAGGGTTACAAAGAGCGCAACTTGCCGGCAAGGTGCGCGGGAAGTGCAGCTACAGCGTGTAGTTGAGCTAAGACTCGACCATTCGAAGTGTAGCCATGGGCCTCCTTTTATAGGCCAAGGGTTACCACAGAGGCTAACATGGTCATTACAGAGTATGAATAGTAACTTGCACCATCACCACGTCTATCTCCAGATGGGGTAAGACAAGCACATTAAATGCACCATTAGGTGCTACGTCGACGAGGCGAGGCTTTGGGTAAAAGATCTGTACCACCGGTCCTGGCGCCCTCTGGTCACCTTGACACGTCCCAGGGACGGGTGTCATTACAGTTAATCCTGGCGTGGCATGCTGACATGTGCCTTGGCCAGCTGTGTTGACTGCCTGCCTGCTCAACACCTATCATGCGTGCTTATCTAGCCGATGATGAGGTGGAGCGGTAATGGGACAGAACGAGCTTGCCGGCGCGGAGCTTGCCGTGCCGTTGCTTGCCGGCAACCAGAGTGTTGGTCTTCACCTTGCCGGTACGAAGCTTGCCGGCAAGGGCAATCTTGATCTTCAGTACAAGAATAGTGCTTCTTGATGACCTGCCTTTAGGCCTTCTTCACGGTCTTGTTTAACCTGAATCTTGGGTCATAGTTATCCTCCGGCAAGCCCTTGCCGCGAGGAAGGCTATAACTGCCTGTGCACAAGTCAGGGTACGAGGGCACCCATTCTTTAGTACACCGACACCTGGCGCGTTTCGTCGTCTTGGTCTCCTTGCACCAAATAGGCAAGCTTTGGGACTTGCTTTGTGCGAGTGCAGCTGGCGCTGCCCCTTTATCACCAAAGAGGAAATCTCCCCTGACCGCGCCTGCTGGTATGGATCCTGTCGCTATCGTCGTCCTGCGCGCGTGCGTCACCCACGTGGCGGGCACGTGACCGCGTGGCCAGCGCCAAGCGGCTCCTCGGGAGGCCGCTTCGGGAGGCCGCCTCGCCAGGGGGGTGGCTTCGCGAGGTAGCCTGCCGCGGCTGACGATCTTCGATGGGTCCGCCCCTTGTGGAGGGGGCCTCGTGAGGCCGGCGCCTCGCGAGGTGTCTTGCTTCGCGGCGCCCACGGCTGGGCCGCCTCTTGGGCCTTCACCAGGCGTTGCTTCCTGGGCTGCAGGCAGACGGCCCGTGGTACCCCGGTTCCCACTGGGCCGACAACCAAGACTTCCTATCTATTTATGCCCCTACTCTCATCCTGTCCAATAACAAGAACCATTGGCGAAGGCTCCCGACGCCAATTACGTACCTACTCCCTCCTTCCGGTTTATATACAGCTCAAATCAAAAATTTCACCAACAAAGGTAGTAGATGATGAGTGGTAGAAGAATTTTTTGTAGTACTACTTTGCAAAAGTACTCAATTAATGGGCTCATCTTCCTCAAGAAAATATTGTTTACCAATGTATTAATTGCAATGCATGCATGCATGCGTGAACAATAAATGACCAGAACTTTTACATGCATTGCTGAGTTTTCTCTTAATTCTTGCATGCAATGTTTTAATGAAGCTTGAAATATGAACATGTGAATGGGAGGGACTATAACCCTCATGCATGCATGCATGCAATACTCACACGTACACATGCACTAAAAACGCACGTAACGCCCTCATGCATGCATGCAACACTCACACATACACATGCACGCACGCAACACTCACGCATCCATGCAGCACACGACGCAACACAGACGCTTGCGCATCCATGCGGCACACAACACACGACGCAACACAAACGCTCATGCTACAGTGCTCAACCTACACGTGCATGCACACACATACACATCCAGCGCGGTTCGCGCGCAAGGGTTGGACACCTGTCTCGCCTATGTACAGTTTTGTTTAACTTATTTCTTTCCTCTGTCAACTGACAGGTGGGGCCCATAAACCACATGCCAATTTAACCAGACAACAAAGTGCCATGCAGACTATTTGGCCGGTCAACAAAGTGCAATACGGTGCTCTATGGTGAGCTAGTGACCGTATAATCATCGCAAAACGTATATGGTGACCGTAATGAGGGTATTCTGAAGTCCAGTGATCGTATTGTGCTTCCGCTTCAAATACAGTGACCGCCAGTGTATTTATCTCGTTTCAGGTTGAGCCAAATTAACCAGAAAGGAGGCAGTATATATGGACTAGTAGTACTAGTACTACTTTGATGTGTCCCGTCAACTCGCAGAACGTGGAGAAGCTTGCTTGCTACGCCCTCTCCCTCGCCTATGTGCGCGGTGGCTCGAAGGACAAGGAGAAGCTTGCTTAGTATGCCCTCTCCCTCACCCACGCGCACGGTGGCTCGCAGGATGAGGAGAAGCTTTTGACTACTGCGCGCTCTCCCTCGCCCTCGCCCACGCGGTGGACGTGTAGCAGTTCATTCGGTGTTAGATTGCCAGAAGCATATACAGTATTGTAGTAGTACTACCATCATTGTTGGACTTCCCGAAGAGGTGAAGAGCCAAGCACAAGGTTTTATAGGAATACGAGTAGTCCTACTAATACGTACTTGTGGCGCCCCGCCTGAATACCACTGTAGCCAGACGATCGCCGCACATACCAGCCCAGGAAATCACTCTGGCATGTGCTTTTACAACAAGTATCATGAACACAAGCTTTTCTATTAATAGATATATAAGTCTTACATGATGTTTACAAGGGGAATGGCAGCGGAAAAGTTCTATCTAAGGCAGCACGGTCCGGTCCTGGTGCGGCTCCAATCCACAGGGATCTGACTGGGTTACTCTTCTAGCCCGCGAACACTCCGGCTCCTCGCTAGCGAATGTCGGATCCTTAGGTGAACCTGGCCATATTGAAGGCCGCTGAGTACTTTTGAATGTACTCGCAAGCAAACCAAACTAACATATACACCAAGCAATGCAATCCATGGCATTCAAGCATGCATTTATTATTAGAGCAACATTAATTATGATGGCATAGCATATCTACCTAGCAATATTAATTAACATGTTATAACAGGATTATCTAGCAAGATTAATCATCTAGCAATATTAATTATCATGTCATAACAGGATTAACTCGCATGATAACTACTGAAGTAAAATATATCAAGTAAATAATCCATACTCCGAATATGTCATGATCCAAACCAAATCCAAGTCCTGTGGTCATCCGACCACTCATCTCATAGCCATCGCATGGCCAACATCATATACCTGACATCATCCGATGTCCATGCAGCTACACTATAAGTCTGACAAATCATACCTTTCTTTGGTTCATTCTTAACATCATACGGTTTGTTCCTCCAGACTCGACACAGACCAAATAGTGGCCGAGTATGAACTGTCCATGACCGAGGACGCGGCTATTCGAATAGATTTACACTCTGCAGAGGTTACGCACTTTACCCACACCATGGAGCTCCTGGCCTCGTACTTTAGTACATGTTCCCATTCGGGTGGACCAGTGCTGCTCCAACAAAACCTTGTCTATTGCCTGGCACTCTTACGGTCCCACCGACAATCATACCCTCCCAGGGTCATGTCCTGGGTCGCCCCTGTGTCACCCCGTGACACCTGCCACTATCGTGGCCAAACAAAACTGTCCCAAACGGGGACCGCGCGCAAACAAACAACTGGGCTCACAAGGTTATCGCCGCCTACCGGGCCAGGGTAGCGCGCATGCATAACCTTCCCTATTTTGGTGGTACCGACAAGAGGCAAGACAATAGACTAAGTCAGGGCCGTCCCATACCGGCAAATGTGGTTGCACTAGACGAGCTCAGTTCGGTGACACTATGACTAGATCCAGTCGACGGAGGAGGTTGTTGTCATTATTAAGTCACATTTCATAATATTGCAGTAACAGTAACCATGCATGATGTAACAATTTTGAAAAACATAACAACCTATCTCCATACAATATCACAACTAGTCATTAGTGAGACAATATTTAAATGGCAAGTTATCACTTTACAAGTTACAGTTGTAAGTTACGACCATCTGAACCCTTGCATGAAACCGGCAAATAACCCAGTAGCCACCAGAACGGTCTTTACAACTCAGATCTGGGACGTTACCGGAATAACTCAACCCCGGCTCAAGACGGCTGAAAAGCAGCTCAGAGCATGAGACGGTGTTGAGAAAAAGAGTGTAGCTGTTCCCTAAGACGGCCGAAGAACAGCTCAGAGCATAGGGTCACCGCTACAGAAAGAAATTCAACAGCCGTCCGAGACGGCCGAAAAGCAGCTCAGAACACGGGCCAGTTGTTGAAAAGAGAAACATAAAGTCGGCATCCACCCCGGAAGGCCAGAAGCAGCTCAGAACACAGGCGTGGTGCCGCCACCAAAGAAAGGCAGGCAAGGGTTTGTTAGCGTCACATACAGCTCACCACTACGCATACAAGCATAAGCATATTAATTTAAACATGCAAGAATAACACAGAGCAATGTTTTAGGGCATATATCAGATGGTCGGCTTGCCTGGGGGTGAAGGAATACTCCGGGAGAAGTGCGATCACCTCGCGGAAAAATTCGCCGGAAACGATTTTCTCTCGGAGAGCTGATAGAAGGGCAAGGGCAAAATGGTCATTTTCACAGTGTGGAAACATTATGAAAATGATCCCATCGGAATGGGCTCGACGAACTGAAGACGTGGGCTTTGGATTCACCTCGATCGGAGTTACGGTTGAAGAGAAACGGCCGTTCGTTCGTTAAGCCGATAAACAAATAGAAAACTGACCGTTTCTGTCTTTATCGGGTGAACGTTCACAAAATAGTGACTTCGGCCGGTGGCTGAGAAATGAAAGCGTATTTGGGGAAATACGCTTTCACCGCGGGGAGGCGATTTCCTCAGAAGCCGTTTCCACTTATCCCGCGTGGCGCTGCTGCTCTCACCGACAGGTGGGGTCGGGGCCCACCCGTCAGGGCACTTTTCTCTCTCCTCCCTCTCCTTCTTCCTCCTCCCTCCTCTCCCCGACGCCGGCTGCAGGGCCTCGGCTCCGGTGGGTTCCCGGTGCTCCGGTGGGTCTTTTGGCGAGGCGACGGCGTGTACGGGGTCACCGGCGACTGCCACATCCAGCAGAGGTCTGGGGCGCAGCTGGGGCTGGCCGGAGATGGAGAGGCGTAGCGTGGCAGAGGGCGGCGGCTCCGGTAGATGTGGGCGCTCCGGTGGCCGCGGGTGCAGGGAAACGGCGGGGATGGATTTGCAGCTTCTTTCCGCGTACACCGGTGGTCTTCACGGTGTCGGGGATGGCCAGGGTTGAGCCAATTTAGGCGGAGAGGTGGCGGCGGCGCCATGGCAGTAGGTGGAGAAGAAAGAGCTCCGCGGCTCGATTCTTCGATCTAGGCCATAGCAAGGAGGGAGAGGAGGAAGTTGCGGTCGCTGATGGTGCTCGGGGAGAGCTCGAGCAGGCTATTTATAGCCCGGCGACGGAGGAGATTGGCTCGGCCACCGTGGCGACCTTAGCCACGCACTGGCACTTGGGGACACGCGGAGGACGGAGGCGATGTCGGCAAGGGTTCAGGGAGAGTGGAGAAGCCTCGGATGCATTCGAGAGGGCTCAGGGAGGAAGGGGACAGAGATGAAGACGATGGCGGCGGTCACGGGCATCACAGTGCCCTGGCGAGGTTCGTCGTGGCGCGGCGAGGAAAGGGACGAAGGGGGAGGTGACCGGAGATGGGGGTGTGGACGACGGGGAGTCAGGTCGGCACCAGCGGACAAGCTACGGCTGGCCGGAGCGGTCAGCAGAGGCGACGCACGACGCAGAGCGCCAGTTCTGCATTCGGTTTACGCGGTCACCACGTGCACTACGTGCTCTGGCGCATATCTGCTTGCCATATCTTGTCCAACAGGTGGATCACTGATCAAATAGATGATATGGATCATTGGATGGACCAGGATTGCTCTAGAGTGGCCGGGGTGATCCAGAATAGTTTCTGGATAGAAACTTGGGGACCAAGCTGAGGTGAAATGACTCAGCGAGTGAGGTTGAAATGTTGTCAAAATAAGATGGGGTGGGAAGGAGTAGCTTCTGAAAAAATTTGAAGGCATTTGGACCTTATTTGCATATACTTCCTTTGCAATGCCAAATTTGGTCCAGAAACTTTACCTTGAAGCTGCACTCATTTGGCTTGGTGGAATGGGCTGAATTTTGGTGTAGGGTAGTGATCTGGAGATATGAAGGTACTGGAAAAATTTCAGCTCATTTGGATATACCCAAATGGTACTTCCTTCACAGAGCTAGAATCTGGATAGAAACTTGATGGAATTTTTGGGAGAAAATGGCTAGATGAAATGATGTGAATTTTTGCATACTCCCATCATATAGGGAATGTGAGGTCCTGGATTAATTTGAGAATTTTTGAAGCAATATAAAATATAGTTGCTTCATAACCTCAAAATAAGTTCAGAAACAAGAATTGGAAGATGCACTCAAAATTTGAGCTATGGACTTGGGATCTTGATGGAAATGGTGAAGATATGGATAGGAGAAGCTCCACAAATTATTTGGGATTTTTCCTGGCTACCAAAATAGTAGCTCCTTTGGAAAGTGCCCAAATTGCCATATTGGCTTTAAATAGGAAAAGGCAATTTCCCTTATTTAATTATTGCCAATATTTTTATTGGAGCTCAATATGATCACAAAGAATATCTCCACAAGTTTTCATGAACTTTGGAGATGGATAGATATTTTCCTAGATTTAATTCCTTTAAACAGCAGAAAAAGGAATTAATTTTAAATGAAAAATATTGCAAATGACTTGGCAATATTTTTACATATCCAAGGTTTATAGATGTGGGATGATCACTGGGAAAAGTTTGGGAGGCAACAGATCAAAGGAAATTGGGGTTCCTTAGTAACGGAAAGAATTAGGGTTTCCCTTCCGTTAACTCGGAAGGTAGAGTTTCGACGGTGAAATCCTGAGAATAAGTTTTGGGTGATAGGGTTGGTCTGAAGAGAATCTCTGGTTGGATAGAAAAGGCAAGGCTAAATGACCATCTTCATATACCCAAGAGCGAGAGAAAATCCGATAACACCGAAAGAAAAAGACGGGAGTCAAATCCCGCGAAGGAAAAAATAAGTAGCGAAAACCAGGGTGTCACAGTACTACTGCTAGTAGTAGTACTATAGCGAACAACCGCTACTGTATGAAGCTGCCACGTCACCTTTAGCCAAAGCCGTGCCACCTTTTTTTTTCTCACAAAGCGTGTTGGAGCCTGTGCAACAGCCACACAAGTTGCATGTACACATAACACATTTACTAGTAAGTTCTAAAGGACAAATGCCAAGATGGCACACAAGTTCATCTCCACTTCATG
Source organism: Elymus sibiricus (assembly GCA_039707655.1). Taxonomy (NCBI): domain Eukaryota; kingdom Viridiplantae; phylum Streptophyta; class Magnoliopsida; order Poales; family Poaceae; genus Elymus; species Elymus sibiricus. Next base: position 166,136,136 of record CM077664.1, read on the forward strand.
TGATAAATGTGTGCAGGACTACTCTACCTAGAAAAATACTCCACTTACACGTTATAGATGGGCTCCATGTCATCCTCGTGGTTCCATTCCCAAGTGTTCTTCATAGATGGCACGATACATAGCGGTGGGCAACGGGAATCATTGTCACAGCTTTGTAGTCTGGTTCCACACGATGGAGACTCATCCAAGCTGAAAAAGCATAAATCAGGGACATGGTGTCCCAACATGTTGTTCATCCGGCGGTGTGCACTGAAAACACATCCATGCTTCATGAATGGCAGGCCTTCGGTGTCGTGCATGGAAGGTGGCATCTGTTTCACAATGGGGTAGCTGTCCTCAATGAAAAGCGAGTACTCTCCAAGAGTGTTCCTCGGCTCCCACATAGCATCACGGGGGTCAAACTCGGAGCCATTCATCTGGTACAAGTGGCATCTTAGATCTGGACACATGGTGACATACATGGTCAAGGTCCATGCAATATAGTGTTGTGCTCAAATATGGCGCGCAGTAATATTGGGCAGCAAGTAGTACTACTATAACACTATAAGAGGAAGTACAGTAACCGACTTATTATATATAGCCACTTTTGCCTACATGCAGGAGATAAGACATGGAAAAACAAAAATGGTGGGAATGGGTTCAAGAGCCTAGCTATACGCGTCCTCCTAGGTAAAAAGTACTACTCCCGCCGATCCCTGCGACACACTAGTACTATGGATCTAAAGTAGTAGTACTAGTACAATGCAAGAGAAGGCAAGAGGGTTAAAAAATCTAATATTCAATTGTACTAGTAGTACTTAACATGTCCTCCTCGTGGTTCCAGTCCCAGTCAACAAAAGAAAATACTAACTAACAAGTACTAGTACTAAACATGTTTGCTACTATAAGGTCACACGGCAATAAGATAATACACTACTCTAGCACATGGCAATGAGAGAATGGAATACCTGGGTACATGGTGAGGGTCCGATCGTGGTAGATCGTGGCATCTTGTTGCCCATCAAGGGTACCATGGGTAACGACTGCTAAGATAGTTGATCCCAATTGGTTAAAGTCAGTTACAAGGTTCCAGGTTAGACCAAATCATGGATGCACATGCACATCTAGGATTGGCGATCTGATTTTGATAGGGGGATGCCTGGTCCCTGCCAAATAATGGACTACCGTTAGGGATGCAAATGATGGTTAGTGCATTCCGTTTGTTATCTCCCGTACCGTAGGATGGCACCCAGATGAAACAAGTCCCCTGGTTTGTCACCATGAAGATGCGGCCTACATTGCACACGGCGTCCTCGAACTCATACGGGAACAAATCTGCCGTGGCCAACATGTGTCAGCCTCTGCTGTTAGGGCCATTCTTATTGATGGCAACCCTTAAGTCGAAAACCGCGATGAGATAGTAATCGTCGTAGTTGCGGTACTTTGTCGGCGGATCCGCAATTGCTATCTTCTTCAATTTCATGGTGGCATCATCATACTTATTCTAGCCCTGCCAGTCTGCAAGACCGATCCCAATGCTGGACAAGGGGTCTACGTGAACGGTCGCACTACTATGGATGTTGTGCAAAATGATATTGGTATCCCACCGTATGTTTGCAAGCCAATCTTCGTTGGCACCAACCCAAACCTGTGCAACGGTGGGCAGCAGAGGAATTACGGGATGGAATAAATAAGTATATTAGCATGATCAAACTCGTTGACTGACCTACTCATCGGACAAAATCTGACTGCCTCTCAACGTCGGCAACTCAAGCGGCGTCAACGTGCAACCACGACCACATTGCGGTGGATTATTCAATGGATTGTCCCAGTGAATAACCTCCTCCTCGAGGACGCATGGAAGACCAACAAGCATGGCCTTCTCCCAAGCCTGTTTACGCACCGTCTTAAAATAGTTGGTGTAGGAACCACTGAGTCTTGAGGCGGTGAGGAAGTCGGAGCGGAGTGCGATTTATCCTAGAGGATCGTTGTCCAAGGTCTCACAGCCCCGACGAGGAGGAGAACTGCCTGGCTCATCCATGGCAGCAGCAACGAACTGCCTTGGTCTCTTCAGGAATAGAACTGGCGAGGAGGAGATAAGAGCGTAACCGCAGGGCCTTGTCCCTTCATGAAGTTAGTGTCTATACTACTACTACTGTAATGTGGGCACACATTAGCAGTCGTGCGATGGTGCGGTTATTATTTATTAAGTACTGTATATTATAGGAGTACTAGTACTAGTACTACTACATAGTGTACCAGTTTCGAACTTTTGAATCTGAAGACCAAGGAGCTACAGTTGCTAGTGGAGGGTGCTACTGTTCTCTAGAACCATCATTGTACCATCAATGCATGGAAAGTACACCTGCGTACTGCAGACCTGCCTGCTGCTCTATTCATGCGCGTAGTTGACCTACTCAGGCGCTCCTCTCACGCGCACACTAGCAGCCTGTTCATCAGCGACGGTGACGTGCACGCTAATCGCATCGAAGAGGATTTTTTTTATAGAGTTTAGAGCTGATCGTAGTGCGACTTTAGAGCCGATCCAATGTAAGGAGTGACGTCCATGTGTGCAATGTACTCCAGTACTATAAGGAGCGAAGTCCATGCGTGCAATGGCACAAGCTACATACTTTAGGTCCAGGGCCATATTGCACTGTTCCCAATGCAGCGCCAGGCTTTTGCGGCTCCTCCGGCTTAATTGGGAGGCGCTGAAGAAGCAGCAATCGAGGGGCGGCTTGCAGGCGAGAAACGCTGCTGTAATATAATAAGTCCTCTCCCTTCTCACACGGCACCTACCGGCATGATCGCATGCGAGCCATGAGATGATGGCACGTGCAAAATATATGGGAAGAAAAACCCGTGCAAGTGGCTGGGCTATCCGGTGCACCCAGGTTCTGGTGCGACACATGCATCGGACTTTCAAAAGTCAAACTACCAGTGTACAAAGAAAGTTTTCTTAAAAAAATCAAACCAATTTAACATGTATACGTATATTTCAACCATGCCACAAGAAAGAATATTATATTTGAATTACAGCTTGAGAAACAAAAATAATATGATTAACACTGATTTTGTTAATGGACAAAATTTATAGCCCAGTCTAAAATGAGCCATATTCACAACGTAATTTCACTTGTTTGTTTCTAGAGTTCTACTGAAATATTGTGAAATGTTTTATGTGCATGTATGATTATGTTTGGTTTTTTAGAAAAGTGTGCTCCAGTAGGCGGAATAGAACTAGACTCTCTCACGCAGGCGGTAGGATTAACAGAGTTTTTTTTTTCCGAGCACGACGACACAATGTTGCTCGAACCCACAACCATGCATTGAGAGCTTGACTCCCACGACCACTACAACGCAATGAAGTATTGCTATTTGTTACTAGTAGATTCTTTGTTATACATATTGGAGTATATAACAAAAAACTACCACTTCCAACTAGCCGTACCAAGAAACCACCACTCTACAAAAATTAGCAAAAACATACCAAAAATTTCTTGATCCATGGTGTTGGGGATATTCCCCACGGCCAAGACCCGACTCAGGGTGTGACCCGGCAAAGTGCCAGAGGCGCTATGGGTCACCCTGCTTCCCGGGTCATGATGATGTGACGAGGAAAGGGCCGAGGCCCGTAGTGAGACCCGACCAAAGGCCGGCTCACGGAGAAGGCCCAGGCGAAGGGAAAGTTCCTTAACTTGGAAGGGAAGATGAAGAGTTAGAGTAGGATACGCGTTAGTAGTGCGACCCGGAAGCTTCTGTAAAGCCAGAGACTCGACCTATTATATAAAGGGAAGCCCCTGGGACGAAAGGACTAAGTTGCAACCTCTCGAGAGCTAGGTTAGCGAATCCGCACCCTTGTAGTCGAGATCCAGAGCAATATCAATCAAGAAGGAGTAGGCTTTTACCTCCACCGTGAGGGGCCTAACCTGGGTAAATTCATGTATCTCTTTCCGTCCAGCCCCGTTCAAGCTTCCACGCAACTGCGATGGCCTCACAACTATGTCCTTTCATGAGGACATCTGCCGTGACAAAACCACGACAGTTGGCACCCACCGTGGGGCCAGCACACGGTGGAGTTGAGTTCTTGGCGGGAGCTCCTTCTGGGATCAAGGGATACGCGATCGGTTAGATGACCAAGAGTCACCGTGGCAAGCTCTACATCGATGACTCTGGCTGGGGCCCCGAGGCCGACTCAATCGAGTACGGGTACCGGGTCCCCTTCAGCAAGATCCATATCTTCATCGATGTAATCGGCGAGTCAGGCGCTGGGCTGAATATCATCACCGACACCGTCGAGTCAGCTCGTCGCGCCAGACCTGGCCAGGCAAGGCCCGGCCAGACCCTTGTCTTTGTCGGTTTCACACAGGGAGTGGACCTGGCGAGCAATTCCGCATCTGGAGGGGACACGCTCGTCTGTTCTGATGGCGAGTCATCGGTTGGAGATACCGAGTCCATCCTTCCATTGTTTGATGAAAAACTGGGAGGTTATTCCGATGACGAGGTTTTTCCCGAGTCTTATGAAACGACTTGGTTTGCTGCGGTCTACATGGCTGGGAACCAGAATCCGCTTCATGACCCGGCTGATCCGGCGGCGGGGTAGAATCCCACAGCGGCCGGCTCTCAGTAGTCAGGAGCCCAAGCGCTCTCTGAGATGATGACCACCCTGGGGACACTCTTATCGGAGCCAGTAACTGCTGAAAATGCAGAAGCTCGCAATGCGGAGATTACAAAGTGTTGCGAGCAGCTGGCAAAGATTAAGGAGGATATCAATGCAGAAAACACGTGTATGGCGGAGGCATAGGCTCATCTCCTTAGTTAGACTAGACGCTTAGAGGCAGAAGCCGTTCACCTCACTTTTCGTCAAAACGAGTCAGAGGCAGTCCACCAGAGGAGACATTAGAGTCGGCTTCCGGCGAATATTGAGCCAATGCAGCTGTTTAGCACACCGCGTGACCCGGGGGCTGGCGCTAGATCGCTGGGTGTTATACTTGTCTTACCTCAATTGACTTAGAACGTTCCTCCCAGTGCAGCCAGCAGTAGCAGCCGCCGGTACAGGAGCAGCACCAGCCGGCTCAGTAGCAGCAGCAACAGCCACCGGTCCAGCAGCAACAGCAGCTACCGGCCCCACCTCATCGCTTCCAGACACAGACTGGGCGTTACTCCAACCTGGTTGACAACGTGCTGACGGCGACTCACAACCTTGCTGCGATCCCGATTGTGGGGAATAGTCCAGTGGAGGTTGAGGCTAGGAATGCCATTGAGATGTTAAAGACAACAATCACGCAGCAGACAAATTACTCTCATAGCCAGCAGCGACTTCATTCCACCCCGCATCAAAGTCGCAATAGGAGAAGGCATGCCGAGTCGCCAGTAGTTTCCAGCAGTGCGCAGTGCTGGAGGGCGCAGGAGCCACCACTAGATCAGCCACAACCAGCAGTTTCCAATGCACAGGCAATTGTTGATGCTGCTCGTGCTCTATGGGGGACGGGGCAGGAAACACAGGAGTTGCATATGTTCAACCTATAGTGTAACCCCCACCCGCCTCAACCCAGCCAGCGATCCGTACTATGGGGTTATCTGGACGAACTATCAAAACTCCATGTTTAGTTCCGGCTCTGCGAGATGCCCGCATGCCCCCAGATTTCAAGGGTCCTCACAAAGTGCCCAATTATAGGGCCGATTTGGAGCCGGCTGAGTGGATTGAAAGTTACGAGCTAGCTATGGACATGATGGAAGTCAGCGATGCTGTATGTTCTCGTTATTTGCCCTTGATGTTGGAAGGACTAGTACGTACATGGTTGAAAAACCTGCCTGTAAATTCGATCAACACCTGGTAGGAGCTGAAAGAGCGTTTCATCAAGAATTTTTAGGGAACTTGCAAGCGGCCCACCACCATTGTTGATCTAGAGCATTGTGTTCAACGTGATGATGAGTCGACACACCATTGGTCACGCCGTGTGGCAGAGATTATCCACTCCTCGGACAGTATCACAACTCAACAAGCCATCCTGGTCCTGGAACGAAACTGCCGTTTCCAGCCTTTGGTCCAGAAGCTTGGGCATCTCAAAAGGAAGGTCAAAGATATGGGAGATCTGATGGATGTTTTAACTCGGTATGCCGAGTCTGATAATATAAAGGATCGCACTTCTGATGAAGAAAGGTCTGGCAAGGGTAAGAAAAATGGTGGCAAGGGTCACCAGCAGAACAATGGTAATGGAAATAGCAACAATAATCATAAGCGCAAGAATCCTAAGGGAGGCTCTGATTTTGTTGCCAGCACCAACACTGGGTTCAAGAACCAGCGTCAGAAGCCCTTTTCTGGTAATCGCCCTCGTAGTTATGAGGAGGCTCTCAAAGGTCTGTGTCCAGAGCACAGTTTTGTTGGTAAGCCGACCAACCACTCGTGGGAAAACTACTTTATCATGTAGGAATATTCAAAGCGAATCTTTCAGAATCATCACAACGGTGGCGGCAATGGCGGACATCCAGGCAATCCAGGGACCGGCGGTTCAGGAGCCGGCTTTCAGGGTGCCAGCTCTCAGGGGTCTTATCCCGGGGCCGGGTTCTAGGGAAATAATGGCCAGGGATCCAGGTTTCAGGGGGCTGTCCATGGTGGAGGCAACAGCCAGTGCAACCAGGGAAATCAGAATCAGGGAGGTCAATCTGGATTTTAGAGTAATCCTAAGCAGTTGAACAGTGGCCAGTATCATGTTTTCACTACAAGCACATGCAAACGCGATCGGAAGCTCCAGAGACGAGCTGTCAATCTGGTCGAGCCGGCAGTTCCTGAGTATTTAAACTGGTCAGAGCAGCCAGTGACTTGGAGTAGGGCAGATCACCCACCACGGATTGATAACCCGGGAGGTCTAGCTTTAGTGGTCGCCCCTCAAGTCGGCAGTTACAAGTTAACAAAGGTACTCATGGATGGAGGAAGCAGTATCAACATACTTTATTATGACACCTTCAGGCGGATGAACCTGTCAGAAAAGCAATTGACTTCGTTGTCTACTATCTTCCACGGTATCATTCCCAGCAAGTCGGCTTACCCCATTGGCAGGATCTCTTTGGAAGTCGCCTTTGGCACAGAACGCAACTATCGCTTGGAGTTTCTGATGTTTGAGGTGGTCAAGCTCAAGAGCCCTTATGCATGCTCTCTTTGGTAGGCCGGCTTATGCACGGTTCATGGCACGTCCATGTTATGTCTATCTGAAGCTGAAAATGCCTGGGCCAGATGGCACTATCACTGTTAACGGTGATAGAAAAATTGCACTCGAATGTGAGGAAGGAGACGCAGCTTAAGCTGAGATAGCATGCGCAGCTGAGGAGTTAAAGTTCTACTAGGTTAATGTTGACCCAGCTGATATGACTTCCCCGAAGAAGCCAACAACCGAGTCTGACCCTTTGCTCATGTTCAAGTCGGCCAGAGACACCAAGCAAGTCGACTTCACTCCTGGTGATCCTTCTCAGCAGTTCACCATTGGGTCGAATATGGATCCTAAATAGGAAAGCGCGCTCATTGAGTTCATCCATGAGAATTGGGACATCTTTGCGTGGAAGCCTTCTGACATGCCTGGTGTACCGAGAGAACTCGCTGAGCACTCCCTTAATGTTGATCCTAAGTGTAAGCCTATACGGCAATACCTCCATCATTTTAACGAGGAGAGACGCAAGGCCATTGGAGAAGAAGTGGCCCGGCTCCTAGCTACCGGGTTCATCATTGAAGTATTCCATCCTGAGTGGTTAGCTAACCCAGTACTTGTTCTGAAGAAAAACGGGACTTGGCGGATGTGTGTTGATTACACCAACTTGAACAAAGCTTGTCCTAGTGATCCATTTGCTCTGCCCCGTATTGACCAGATCATTGATGCTACTACTGGCTGCGAGTACTTGTGTTTTTTGGATGCTTACTCCGGTTATCATCAGATCAAGATGAAGGAGGAGGACCAGGAAAAGACGGCTTTTCTCACACCCTTCGGAGCTTTCTGTGACTAGTAAGCGTGCACGTGCAACGCACGTTTCGACTAATATTATGACAATTCAGCATGTGTATAGAAAGACAACATACTACTTTACCCTGAAAAGATAGCATAATAGTAAAATGTTGTGAAATACCAAACACCAAATAACCCCTCGCACGTGATGATATCATCGAGGAACAAACATTGTTTCGTTTGCAATTAGGATGTAGATAGAAGATTAACGGTCTGGAAGATACACTAATCAGTGGTTGCGGTAAATAAGTAGTTCAAAAAACAAGCAAACTTGCAAACACGTGGTTCAAGAAGCAAGCTAAGTTGAATGGTTCAATATGTGTCAGTTCTTCTATGGGTCAATACCTTTTAACTGTATATTCTAGTACACCGAGAGTCAATATATGCATGCAAGAAATCCATGTACAGAATTTTGTGAAGCCAATTGAAATGCATCCATATCTATATGTCAAACACATCAAAGTTGTTTGATAAATTATTTACATAGAGTTAGGCCAGGGACAACTATAGATGACTGAAATATGGGATGCACCATAAAAAAAAGATTCATTCTTTAATACCTTATGAAATGAAGATATTGCTATCTAGGGTATCATAGTGAGAAAAAAAATGTACATGTAAAAAGGAGCTGACACTTATATTAACGGAAGTCAGACATAATCAAGTCAGCAATTGAGATTATCTTTGGGCTCTCCATCCTTACAGATTCTTCCAGTTTAGTTCTAATGCCCAGGCTTAGACTAAGAAGATACAAGCATTAGAATTGTGTCACGCCTGCGTCCAGTGATGCAGTGGACTCAGAGATGCCCAGGAAATAGCGGTCGTGAGTCGTCAGGTGTGTGTATGCATGTGTTGCACCGTGTGGGTATTGAAGGAAAGAACAATCTGAAGCTTCTCACGTGTCTCCCTGAACTCACCTACCCTCCTGTCTTCCTCATCCGCTACATACCCTATTACGCCGCCGCAACCTGCGCCGATCCCCTTCCTTCCGGGTCGTCACACTATGTTTGCCCAAATGTTGAGTGAAACCTATGTTGTTCCCTCTTTAGCATCCTAAAATACAAATACTTAATGTGGCAGATAGAGAAACAAGCAAAGAATAGGAAGTAAATTATGATCCCAAGAAAATAAAAGGAAAAGGTAAGATTAATTTTGACGTGGCATCAATAGCATGGTTGGAAAATACAACTGCAGTTGTTCGAGACCAACTAATATCATAGGTAAATCATGCGCATTGAAGTTCGCAAATAACATCATTTCCATATTTGAGCAAGGGAACCTATAAACTCGACACACGAAGAAATGTTTGTTTAAGGTTTAATAACCATTTTGACACTGAGATAAGCTATGATATTATTTTATTGTCACTGAGATGAGCTTACTGACCATTATGGCACCAAGCCTCTCTACAAATTTTGATACAACAATCATGCACCAGCATGGCTAATGGAAATTGTGGCTGTCCATAAAGCATACCAATTTGATCTTAAATATTTTAAATCATGAAAAATACCAATGGCAAATTGCCCTCACATATTCAATAATCCTAACACCGACGGCAATTCTAGAAAACAACATGAATAGAAGCTGCTCAAAAGGGTGGTTAGAATTTTAACCCTAAAGACATCATTCACGTTGGATTGCTGGAACATGGTATTTTCCCATATAAAAAATAATAGAAAGCAAAATAACTATAGGTCCTCATTGATGTATTAACCAAAACATGCACTTTGTAATATTTTTTCCATGTGTAATTCGCCAATGTGTGGAAAAATAGAGGCCATGAATTCAGACCTGACCTCATATTTCAGGAGACGGTAATGTTAGAAGGGTAGATGATTGTGATAGATGATCCTTTTTCCAAGTGTTATTCGGAATAGCTCATGGGCTTAACCAAATATTAGGCTCCTAGTATGACAATGATAGGTACAAAATAAGGTGGAGGCTAGAGAAGCACATCAAATGTGAAGACAACAACGAATACAATGAACTGATTTATAATATCCATATGAGCGACACAAAAAGAACTACAATTGAAAGAAAAAGGATAAAGAGAACACATGTGCAACAACTAAATATAGGCAGAAGTTAACATGTACGATATGGAAACAAAACCATAAATCACGTACACATAGAACTGGAGGTATAGTTTGGAGGATAAGATCAAATCTAAAAGAGGGAAATTTTGAGAACAAGGAAAGGTACCATGGTCCACAACCGAGCAAGTGAAAAAATTATCTTGATTAGCCAGCGACGACACCCCCCTCCACTCGCTCCTCACCTGCACTGCTACCCTTAGGTATCAATCGCTGCTCCAGGAGACAAAATTGGGGCATTTCTGTATGTTAGGAAACTCAAATAAGACAACCATAAAAAATACAAACATAGTTTTTTGTATACTTCCAGTCAGTTCCAGCTAATAGCAAAATTCGCCTCCCAACTTGTCCATGTGGCATAGCAGATAATAATTATGTCCAGAGGACAATGAAGAAGTTACAGAATACAAGGAATGCGTGTGTGCCATGTTATCAAGATGTTAGCAACAGAAAAAAAAACAGTTGGCTATAGTAAGTAACCACACACTGTTTCCCTTGTACTTACAATCTAAAATAAAATGATAACTGACTCACTCGTCTGCACAGCCTCGTGATATTTTGCAACACCTAGAATGAAGCACCAGCAGCCACCCTACACATCACCGGGACAATAGCATAAACCTGCACAAGATCAACAGATGACATAATTCTTAATTTAGATCCTGTACGCAAGGATTCATGGAGATCCAGATACCATATAATAGTACAATTTTCCTTCAAAAATAAATAGAACAATAGAAATCAACCTGCAGGAGTCCCATGAAGAGAAGAAAATACCACTAAGTCCCCTTGATTTAGTTGAGCCACTCCACTTCAATCTTCGGTATCATGTTGCAGAGCACCATGGCCGTCTCATGGTACTTGGTGGCCACTGCATAGTAATTCGACAAAGAAGGTGGGGATAAAAAGGAACTCCTAAATTGAAGGTTGCTGAGAGCCATCTGATGGTGATTGAAGTTCATCTTTGCATGCATAATTAATCCGCCTCACAAATAACTCACTGTCTCCAGTAAAGTTACATTCCCGTATGAAAATTCAGATGAAATCATAGAGAGGAAAGTAACACGGCCTCTGATTGGAGGTGGAAAAGGAAGAACAGAGGCCTCTTCATAGTGTGCGCCGTCGCCGTGCTCCTCTACCGCTTCTATGGATCCAAATCGAGCATGGGGCAGATTTCGCACTGTGCCACGAAAATAAGGAAACCCGACAGCGAGGGGCGCTGTGCTGAGCGTACTCCGTGCGGTGCCGTGATCTAGGGGCACGACTGGTTCAACGATGGGCAGCCGGGGAATAGTACACGGAATGGAAAGAAGAGAGGAGTTGCTGCAGGTGGGTGTACATGCGCTGCACATGGCGAAGGAAATGGGAGAAAGAAGATTTCAGGGGTGGTGGAACTCACCTACAACGCCATTCTCCTCCTGGCCATGCTCCGTGGCGTCAAGCTCATGCGCTGGCACCAGCGGCCCATTGACCTCCTCAGCGGCGCGGATCTCGAGCCGTTACTCCAGGCCTGCCCCGCGCTCACCGTGCTCGTGTGCTGGATGGAGGATGTCCCCCACTCGACGCGCACCCGGCCACCACCGCTAGGCTCACCGACCTCAACCTCGGCCTTGCCGGTGCCTCCAATGGCTTCCATGCCGCCGAGCTCAGGGCCATCACGGCCGCATGCCCCGGCCTCCGGTGGCCATGGCGTCCTGCAGTGTGGGCGTCCTGCTGGGTGGGAATGGAGAGAGGGAGAGAGATTAGTGAGGAGATGGAGAGAGTAGGGAGGAGGGCGTTTGGCGTGGCCGACTGGCAAAGGAGGTCGTCGGCGGCTTGCAGGAGCACGGGCGGCGACGGAGGCAGGGTCGACTCAGGGTGGATCGGGGAAAGAGCACGGGAGGAGGGGAAGGGAGGAGCAGCGGCGCAACGTGCGGATCTGTTCTTCTCGAGGGTCAGGGAGGCAACGAGTTAGATGGAACCTACCCGAAAATTAGGGAGCTGCGGGCGGGGCCGCAGGGATCGGGGACGCGAAGCGACCGATTGTGGCAGACGACGGCGTCTGCTGGGCAGAACATTTAATCTAAGACGTTGATCTAGATGGCAGATCATTCATATAATATAGGCGGTCGGATGTGTTTAAGTTTATTTGATCGAAGGGTCTTGGTTATCCCGTGTACAGTTAGTTGTGTGGTTTTAGAGGAATTTATGTTTGCTCTTTTAATAGTAGTATAGATACATCCATGCCGTTCGGTTTGAAATGTGCACAAGCAACTTATCAGCGCTGCTTCCAAAATTGCTTTCACAAACAGATTGGCCGCAATGTTTGTCGGTGTATGAAAACATGGGTGTTATCATACCCTGACTTATGCAAAGACAGTTGCAACCTCCCCGGCGGCAAGGGCTTGCCGGAGGATTGCTTCCGTCAAGACTCAAGACTAGGTTGACAAGACCATAGAGAAGACCTCGAGGCAGGTCGTCAAGAAGTACCAGTGTGGTACTGAACATCAAGATTACCCTTGCCGGCAAGCTCTGCATCGGCAAGGCAAAGACCCGACAAAGCTTCATGCCGGCAGGCTCTTTCCGTCTCATTGCGGCTCCATCTCATCATCAACCATATAAGCACGCATTGATAGGTGTCGAGCGGGCAGGCAGCCAGGCATAGCTTGTCAGGGCTCGTGTCAGCACACCACCCAAAGATTAGCTTTATGACACCCGTCCCTGGGTCGTGTCAAGATAACAGAAGGGCAGCTGGACGAGCGGTGCAGAACCTTTGCCGGAACTCACCTCCCCAGCGTAGCACGTAACGGTGCATTTAATGCTTTTGTCCTACCTCATTAGGGATAGGTATGATAGAGTGCAATCACTACAAAAAAAACACTTCTGTGATGATACGTCTTTGTCAGAGTAGGTCACGTTTTCTGTCATGCATGTACATCCGTGACGATTTTATGATAGAATCAAGATAGTCATACCTGTGCTATCGTAGAAGTGTTCCATGACAATACTCAAATTATCATCATGGAAGTGTCCACTTCCATGATGATAAATGTTGTGTCATGGAAGTGTTTTCGTCAAGGGTGACCGACACGTAGCTTCCACCGTAACGGGTCGCCGTTAAGCTATCGGGTCCGGTTTTGGATCCGATAACCCGTTAACAGCCCTGACCAATGGGGATTTTCCACGTGTAAAATTCTCATTGGCCAACGGATCCACGTGTCTACTCGGCGTCACGACAGATGTCATCCATCCAACGGACGAGACGTGCCTATGGAACAGTGACATGTGGCACGGCCCAAAACAGGCCCATTTAGCTAAAAAGGCCGTCCAAGTCGAAATAAGCGGGCCGGCCCATTTATGGCCAACTTTCGTCTGGCCCATTTACAAAATCGGCCCATACGAGATATGCCAATTCGGCCTGTTAATGGCCCGTTAACGATTTGACACCATTGCGGCCCATCGTCTGTTCCAGCCCGTTAACAGCCCACTATGTCTTTGGGCTCATTTGCCGGCCGAGGTTCTTTTGGCCTGTTAGAGGCCCATTATTGAGATGGGCCAATTTCCAGGCTGTACGCCTTTCGGCCCATTAGAGGCCCATTATAGGCATGGGCCAATTTCCTAGCGGTACATATTTTGGCCTTTTAGCGACCCATTAGGTATTTGGGCCAACTTCCAGCCTGGTGTATCTTTTGGCCTGTTAATGGCCCACACCGTAGTTGGGCCATTTACATTCCAACCTGACTTTTGGCCTCTTAGTGGCCCATGTTCTCCATGGCCCAATTCCAACCCGACATGACTTTCGGCCTGTTAAATGCCTGTTTTGTATATGGGTCCACTTATGGCCCGATTGGCTTTCGGCCTATTAATGGCCCGACATCGAAATGGGCCAAGCAGTAATTATGATCTATTTCGGCCTGCTAAGGGCCTGTAGGCCCGTTTCCACTGTTGGAGCTCAATCGAGGTTTCGGCCTGCTAACGGCCCGTCAACTAATTGGGCCAACCTTACATTTGGGCCTGCTTAGGGCCCGTCAACTAATTAGGACTACCTTTCATTTGGGCCTGCTAACGGCCCGTCAACTAATTGGGCCTACCTTACATTTGGGCCTGCTAAATTTCCTTCATGGCTACAGGCCCATTGAATGACAGGGCCAAATACAGTCCATCAAAGGCCCACGTCGATTTAGGCCCAGCTATTACTTTGAGCCCATTACGAGGAACAATTATGGATTGTGGCAGAGCCCATCTAGTAACTGTAGGCCCACTATGGGGCCATTATAGGCCCTTGTCGGAGTCTCGGATCTGCGTCCAAGAAACTTCTCCAAGAACTTAGGATTCGAACTCTGGGGGACTTTGCTTGGTGACCTACGACACGACGGCAACTACGGTGGGATCACAACGGGCTCACTGGCTCTCACCGGATACGGAGGGGACGCGCGAGCTACCCAGGTTTGGGCCATCGTGCGGTGTAATACCCTACTCCTGCCTGTGTTGGATTGCTCTTTAATGGAGAGCCTGTGCTCGAGATACACGAGGTGTGGGGGAGAATCAGTCGATCCCCTTACATGGAGGCGACCCTGTCCCTTTTATAGTGCCTTGGTCCTCTTCCCCAAAAATATGAGCGGGAAAGGGTAGCCACAGGGCGGCAATTTAAAGGGGGACAGGAGCACAGGCTTATCCTGACTAAAGGCGGTCTCCGCCTGATAAAGTAGCTCCTCGCGATGTGTCGGTGGGCTTGGCGATGACCTCCGTCCTGGCGCGCCGATCCGTCCTGATCTTCTATTACCAAAGAGGAAACACTTTGGGACTCGCTTTGGGGGAGGCAGATGCCACTGCTCCCTTATCACCAAAATGGAAACCTGTCTGAGCTATACCCTACTTTCCTTGCCCTGGCATCGGGAGTGTTTGGTAGGCGATCACTTGTTGGGTATGCCTCGTGATAGCTTCGCTCGCGAGATCTCCTGCTGAGACAGCCGTCGTGGGTTAGCTCTCGAGGCAGGGCCTGCGGGGCTTCCTGAGGCCCTGAGGGGGCCACCTTGTGAGGCATCCTCGCGAGGCCCCTCAGGGGACCTGCTCCTGAGATGACTGCACGCAAAATACTTAACAACAAGGGAGCAGCGCACGCTCGCCGATTCGCTCATGGGCATTACGCGAGGAGACAAGACACCAAAAACCTTGGTGGGGTGGCGTGCACGGGAGCAGGCGCGCGAGCCAGAGCCCGGTTGCTTGGGTTTTTCAGTGTTGCTGGGACTGACCTGAGCACAGACACCGTGTCCAGCCCCCACTCGCGTGAGGCTCATGAGGGACGTCGTGAGCGCGCGGGGTTCGTGAGGCAAGGACAAAACGGAGCACCATGTAAAGAAACTGAAGCTTTACTAAAGTGAAATAGCAACCCATTACATTATCAAAATGAGATGCGGCTGCCGTGTCCGGCACGGGTCAGCTTGAGGTTGGTGCAACCCATGGGGTGCCCTCAGTTACACATCAAAATGAGAAAAAGGGTGCTGCCTTGTCCGGCACGGGTCAGCTTGAGGTTGGTGCAGCCCGTGGGGCGCCCTCAGTTGATTGTTCCACTAGCGTGGAGCATGGTTCTTCCACAGGGGTGTGGGTATGATCGCGGGTCGATCGTTCCGCCAGCGCGGAGCATGGGGCTTCCACTTGGGCGTGGGCAGGAGCTCTCGTGGGCCCATCAGGCGAACGCAATGAGAGGCTCCGGGGCGTGTACAGCCCCATTTCGTTCGTACGCGTGAGGGTCACGGGTAGAACTTGCGGAGGTGTTGGATGTTAAAGGCGTTAGGCACAGGAACTCCGTCCTCCGTCTCCAGCCGGGCTGAGCCGGGCCTGGAGACATGAGTAATCCTGAAAGGGCCTTCCCACATAGGTGAGAGTTTGTGAAGTCCCTCTCTGGAGAGGATCCTATGCAGGACGAGGTCGCTGACCTCGAGAGTGCGAGGGCGGATGTTGCGGCTGTGGTAGCGACGCAAGGCCTGCTGGTACCTCGCGGCGCAAAGAGTGGTCTGGCGGCGGCCCTCCTCGAGGAGCAGCAGATCGGTCTCCCGCGAGCCGTCCTGACATGCCTCGTCGAAGGAACGGACTCGCGGGGAGCCGTGCTTGAGCTCCAATGGGAGGACCGCCTCAGCTCCGTAGACGAGGAAGAAGGGGGTCTCGCTGGTAGGCTTGCTCGCCGCCGTGCGGATGGACCATAGCACGGACTGCAGCTCATCGAGCCAGCCCTTGCCGCAGGCCTCAAGCTTCTTCTTGAAGCTCCTTGTTTTGAGGCCCTTGAGGACCTCGGCATTGGCGCGCTCGGCCTGGCCATTGCTTCGTGGGTACGCCACCGACGCCTAGCAGATCTCTGTGCCGAGGCCGGTGCAGTAGGACCTAAAGAGGCCGCTCGTGAACTGGGAGCCATTGTCGGTGATGATGCGGTTGGGAACTCCAAAGCGGGTCATGAAGCCCTTGATGAACTTGACGGCAGAGCCTGCCGGGATGGTGCGCACAGGCTCCACCTCCGCCCACTTGGTGAACTTGTCGATGGCGACGTAGAGGTAGTGGTAACCGCCAGCCATGCGAGGGAAGGGCCCCAGGATATCCAGCCCCCAGACCGTGAAGGGACATGAGAGGGGAATCGTCTGGAGGCCCTACGCCGGCTGGTGGATCTGCTTGGCGTGGAACTGGCAGGCCTCGCAGGCTTGGACCAGTGCGGTAGCGTCATGCAGTGCAGTGGGCCAATACAAGCCGCTGCGGAACACCTTGCCGACGAGGGTGCGCGACGAGGAGTGGTGGCCGCAGTCCCCTCCATGGATATCGGCGAGCAATTCGCGCCCTTGTTCTTCAGAGATGCACCGCAGCGAGACACCATTGGGGTGCCTGTGGTACAACTTGCCATCTTGCAAGCAGTAAGCGGTGGCCTGCCGGGCCATGTGCTCTGCTTCTGAGTCCTTCTCCGGGAGGGTGCCTTGCAGCAAGTAAGCCTTGAACTCCGTGGCCCAGCTATCCGCTTGAGGCTCCAGCGCCAGTAGCAGGCGGGCTCTTGAGGCTGGGCCGCAGTCTGGCGCGCCCGTGAGCGGTCCGGGCGGTAGCTCCTCACGAAGGAGCACGGTGCTCGCGGTGGGAGGTGCAGCTGATGGCTTGAAGAGCCTTTCCTCGAAGACGCCGGGGCTCTGAAGCTCGCGGCGAGATGCTCGTTTGGCGATGTCGTCAGCCTCTTTGTTGCCGCTGCGGGGAACGTGTTGTAGCTCCAGGCCAAGAAAACGCTTCTCAAGTTTACGTACGCCGTCTAGGTAGGCGGCCATGTGCTCGTCTTTGGGCTTGTAGCTTTTGTTGGAGAACTTGACGAGAAGTTGTGAATCGCCCTTGATGGTCAGACGCTTGATGCCCAGAGCAAACGCGGCTTTGAGGCTGGCAATGAGGCCCTCATACTCCGCGATGTTGTTGGAGACCTTGTCGGTGTGCCTAAAGCAGAGTTGCACGGCGTAGTAGAGCATGTCTCCGGTCGGCGAGGTGAGCATGACTCCAGCCCCCGCGCCCTGTCGAGAGAAGGCGCCGTCGAAGTGCTTGGTCCAGCCACCAGGCGCCTCATCCCCTGGCAGAAGGGATTTGGCCTCGTGAGGCTTCTCCTCGTACGTGTCCATCCACTCTGCCACGAAGTCGGCCAGAGCTGCGCCCTTGATGACTCTGGTGGTGGAGAACTCCAGCTAGAAGGCTTGTAGCTCGATGTTCCACTCGGCCACGCGGCCGACAGCGTTGGGGTTGCGCAGAACTTGCTCCAAGGGGTAGGAAGAGATGACCTTGATGGGATGACCCTGAAAGTAGTGGCGCAGCTTCCTGGAGGCGACGAGGAGCGCGAGGAGGAGCTTCTGCTGCATGGGGTAGCGCTCGCGCGCATCTCTTAGCACGGTGCTGACAAAGTACATGGGGTGTTCGATGAGGCGCATAGTTGTGGTGGCAGCTTGCTCTCCAGGTGTCTCGCGAGGCTCGGGGGGCTCACGAGGCTCAGAGGGCTCATGAGGATTGGGAGGCTAACGAGGCTCGGGAGGCTCACGAGGCTCGGAGGGCTCACGAGGCTCGGGAGGCTCACGAGGCTCGGAGAGCTCACGAGGCTTGGGGGTGCGGAAGGCTTCTCCTTAGTGCAGACGCGCTCCTCTCGCACCGCCACCAGCGCTGCACTGGCCGTCTGAGGGTTGGCCGCCAAGTATAGGAGCAGGGGCTCGCGAGAGCGCGGCATGACCATGATGGGCGGGCTCGTGAGGTACCTCTTGAGGCCTTCAAAAGTGACGTCTGCCTCAGGAGTCCGCTTGAAAGGGCCGGACCTCTTCAGGAGCTTGAAGAAAGGCAGGGCCTGCTCATCAAACTTGGAGATGAAGCGTCCCAGGGAGGCCATGCATCCTGCCAAGCGCTGCATTTCCTTGAGGATCCAGGGGGATGCATTTTCTCGATGGCCTTGATCTTCTCGGGGTTGGCCTTGATGCCATGGTGCGAGACCAGGAAGCCGAGGAGCTTGCCAGAGGGGACTCCGAAGACGCACTTCTCGGGGTTGAGGTTGAGGTTGACCTTGCGCAGGTTGGCGAACGTTTCCTTAAGGTCCGCAATGAGGGACCCAGCCTCGCGGGATTTGACCACGATGTCGTCGACGTAGGCCTCCGCATTCCTCCCCATCTGAGGCCCCAGCGTGATGCGCATTAGCCGTTGGAAGGTGGCGCCCGCGCTCCTCAAGCTGAAGGGCATGCAGACGTAGCAGTATATGCCGCAGGGGGTGATGAAGGCCGTCCTCTCCACGTCTTCGGCCGCCATCTTGATCTAATGATAGCCTGAGAAGGCATCTAGGAAGCACAGCAAATCGCACCCGGCAGTGGAATCCACAATCTGGTCGATGCGGGGCAGTGGAAATGGATCTTGAGGGCAGAACTTGTTGAGGCTGGTGAAGTCGACCCACATACACTCCTTGGCGCCCTTCTTGGGGACGACGACTGGGTTTGCGAGCCATTCGGGATGGCGCACCTCGTGAATGACCCCAGCTTCCTGGAGCTTCTGAACTTCCTTAACGATGAAATCTTGCTTCTCTGCCGCCTGGCGCCGTGCTTTTTGCTTGACGGGGCGTGCATTGGGGCACACCGCTAAGTGGTGCTCGATCACCTCCCTCGGCACACCGGACAAGTCAAATGCTTTCTAGGTGAAAACATCCGAGTTTGCCCGAAGGAAGGTGACGAGCGCACTTTCCTATGCAGGAGGAAGGCCAGCGCCGATGGTGAAGGCAGGGCCGGAGCCGCTGCCGTCCACCGACACCTTCTTTGTCTCGGCGCGGTCCTGGGAGAACATCTGCTTCTTCTTCGCGGGCGCAGCCTCAGGAGGCTCGGCCGCGTCCTCGTCAGCCGGATGCGCAGCGGCAGCAGGCTTGTAGGCGTGCTCCTGGGAGCAGATCGCGTCCTTCTCGTCGCAGGTGACGGTGATGATGCCGCTGCAGCCATGCATCTTGAGGACGTTGTAGGCATGATGGGTCGCCGCCAAGAACTTGGCGAGAGCTGGGTAGCCCAAGATGGCGTTGTAGGGCAGGCCGATGTGCCCCATGTCGAAGTCGATGAGCTTGGTGTGGTAGTTCTTGCGGGTGCCAAAGGTGACAGGGAGGCGCACTTGCCCCAGAGGGACGGTGGAGCCATCGGTCACTCCGGAGAAGGGCCTGGTCGTAGGACACTTGGAGCGTCTCGAAGGTCTCAATGGAGATAACGTTGAGGCCAGCACCTCCGTCGATGAGGGTCTTGGTGACCGCGACGTTGCTGATAGTGGGAGTGCACAGCATGGGGAGTGCGCCTGCAGAGGCCGTGGACCTGGGGTGGTCCTTGGAGTCAAAGGTGATGGCATATTGCGACCACTTGAGGGGCCGCGTGGCCTCAGGCCTCGGGAGGGCGGCATTCACCTCGCGAGAGAGCTGCTTGAAGTGGCGGTTGGACGTGGGGGCCTGAGCCCCGCCGAGGATGCAAGCGACCGCGCGAGGCTCCTGGTAGCCCCCAGTACCGTCATCGGGCTGGTTGACATCGTTCCTCCGGGGCAGCGGCATTGGCCTGAGGATTCGCCTCATGAGGCTGGTCACGCCAGGCGACCTCACGAGGCTGGTTGCGCCAGGCGGCCTGACAAGGCTGGTCGTGCCAGGCCTGGCGGAAGTTGTCGTTGCCGTTCCGGCCGTCCCAGCGGTTGCCGCCACGGCCACGTCCGCGGCCCTGGCGCTCGTCGCGGAGCAGCTTGAGCTCCTAGCAGTCCCCAGTGTTGTGGGAGCGCATGTTGTGGTAGGCGCAGAGCGGCCGGCTGTCTTTCCTGGGCTCGTCGTGGTCGCGGCCGCGCTTCTGCTCGGGCTCCGCCGCCAGCACGGCAGGGCCCTTGCGCTTGGCGTCCTTGTTCTTGGCCTTGGCAGCCTCGAGTGCCGCATCGGGATCATTGTGGACGAAGAGGCGGCCCTCCTCAGCCTTGGCGCACATGTCGGCGAGGTCAAACCGCTCAAGCACCGAGTCAAGCTCGCTGTTAATGGCGAGCTTCTCGCGCATCTTGATGTCCATGACGCCGGTGGAGAACGCAGAGATGACGGCTGCGTCGGAGGCACGTGGTATCTTGTTACGCACTTGGCTGAAGCACTGAATGTACTTGCAGAGGGTCTTGTCTAGGCGCTGTTATACGTGCCGCAGGTCGTTGATGCTGAGGGAGCGGTCTTGCGTGCCCTTGAAGTTGGCGACAAACTAGCTGCAGAGCTCGGCCCATGACGAAATGGACGCCTCGGGGAGGTTCATGAGCCAGGAGCGTGGGCCGTCCTTGAGGGCCATGGGAAACCAGTTCGCCATGACCTTGTCGTCGCCGTTCGCCGCCTCGACGCTCAGCGCGTAGAGCTGAAGGAACTCCGCAGGGTTGGGGGTGCTGTCGTAGCGTGGAGGCAGCTCAGGCTTGAACTTCGCGGGCCACACCATGCGGCGCAGCTCGCGAGTGAAGGCACGGCAACCCACACCGCTCGAGGGAACGCCGCCAGCGAGGGCAGCGCGGTTTTGACGCCCTTCCGTCGCAACCTCCTGAATGGCCTGGTCCTGGCGCTGGCGCTGCCGCTCGAGGAGCACTCGCGCATCAGGGGGCGCGCGTCGGATGATCTGGCAGCTGGCCTCGTCTCGGACCGGCGAGGACGCGCCACGGGACGACTCACGTGCCCGCGCGTTGCGCTGGGGCCCGCCATGCTTGTCGCGCAGAGGAGGCAGCGGGGGAGTGCCGTGCGCCAAGTCCCCAGCGCGAGACAGCGGAGGGTGGAGTGAGCGGGAAGGTGCCGGAGCGTCCCCGACGGCGTTGACAAGCTCAGTGATGCGACCAAGCCAGGCGTCGTAGCCGGCGTCAGCTGGAAGGTAGCGGAGCAGCTCGCGCGCCATGAGCAGCGCGGCCTGCGGGTTCGGCGGCCCGCGGTGGGCAAGGGAGGAGGCCATGACAGTGTGGCCGTTCGCCTGCACGGAGGGGTGTAGCGAGGAGTCCTGCTGCTCGCGGGCAGCGAGGTTGGTGGCGGCAGCAGCCTTAGCGGCAGGGTGGCGGCGATTGCCGTGGGCCACCGGCTCCGTCTGAGCCACGTGGCCAGCCCTGCGCTCGGCGTGCTCGCGGCGTGCGTCGGCCATGAGGCTGGTAGAACGGAGGGCGGAGCAGAAGAACAGTAGCGCACCCCTACCTGGCACGCCAAATGTCGGATGTCGGGCTCCGGGGACCAAAAGGTTCGAACACTGGGGGTGAGCTTGTTCCTCCTCTTCGTCTCCTACCACGGCTGAGCTACGGCGAGAGCCCCCTAGCGAGGAGCGGACCGTGGACTCAGCGGTTTACCCAGGTTCAGGCCACCTTGCGGTGTAAAACCCTACTCCTGCTTGGTTTTGATTGTGGTGAGCAAGAAGGTATTCTCGCGTACAAGGTAGGAGGTGGTGGAATCGATTGGGTCTCTGGTTACAATGGCAGCACTGTCCCTTTATACTCGCCTTGGTCCTCTTCCCCCTCGAAAACTTAGGTGGGAAGGGTTGCCACACTTGGCGGTTTTGAAAGGGGACAGGCGCTCAGGCTATCCTTACTAAAGGCAGTCTTCGCCTACCAAAGCATGATCCATGACGCGCTAGTGGGCTCGGTGATGACCTCCGCCCTGCGCGCCCACCGTCTTGGTCTTCTTTCGCCGATCGGGCAACCTTTGGGGTCCCTTTGGGGAGTAGATAGCTGGCCTCGCTCCCTTAGCACGAAAGGGGAAACCCTCTTCATCCGCGCCTGCTGGCACGGCCTCTGTCGCCGCTCGTCGCCGCGCGCGTCACCCACGTGATGGGCACGAGACCACGCTGCCGGACCGAACAGCCTTCGTCTTCAGCGCCTTCGGGAGGAGACCTCGGGAGGCCACCTCGGGTGGCCGCCTCGCAAGAGGGCCTCGCGAGGCCGTTGGTGAAGATGCCGAGCCTTGCTCGCCCGCTCCCTGAGGAGGGGACCTCAGGAGGGCAAGGCCTCATGAGGAGTCTTGGTGAGATGCTTGATGAAGATGGCCTGCTGGGCCCATGCTAGGCGTTGCACCCTGGGCCAAAGGCAGACGGGCCTGGATACCCTGGGTTCCATGGGCCCGACAGTATCCGCCAGCGTGGAGCATGGGGCTTCCACGAGAGTGGGAGGGAGCTCCCGCATGCAGAAGGCAGCGCCGGTAGAGGGAGCTCCGGAGCGTGTACAGCTCTGTTTCGTTCGTATCCATGGGGTCATGGATAGAACTTGCAGAGATGTTGGATGTTCCATGTGTTTTGTACCAGAACACCCTCCTCCGTTTCGAGCCGTGCCGCACCGGGCCGGGAGATGTGCGTGACCCTGAAAGGGCCCTCCCACATGGGTGAGAGTTTGTGGAGTCCCTCTCTGGAGAGGATCCGGCGCATGACAAGGTCGCCTGCCTCGAGGGTGCGGGGGCGTATGTTGCGGCTGTGATAGTGACGCAACGCCTGCTGGTACCTTGCCGCGCGAAGGGCAGCCTGGTGGCGCGCTCCTTACAGGAAAAGCAGGTCATCCTCCCGCAGGCCGTCCTGACGAGATTCGTCGAAGACCAAGACCCGCGGGGACCTGTGCTTGACCTCGGCTGGGAAAACCGCCTCTGCCCCGTAGACGAGGAAGAAAGGCGTCTCGCCGGTGGGCTTGGTCGCCGTGGTGCGGATGGACCATAGTACTGATGGGAGCTCATCCAGCCAGCCCTTGCCACAGGCCGCGAGCTGCTTCTTGAAGCTCCTAGTCTTGAGGCCCTTGAGGACCTCAGTATTGGCACGCTCGGCCTGGCCGTTGCTTCGAAGGTGTGCCACGGAGGCGAAGCAGATCTGCGTGCCGATGCTGGTGCAGTAGGTCTTGAATTGGCCGCTGGTGAACTGCGTGCCGTTGTCCGTGATGATGCGGTTGGGGACGCCGAAGCGGCACACTAGGCCCTTGATGAACTTGACCACTGACCCTGCCGGAATGGTCCGGACAGGCTCCACCTCCGCCCATTTGGTGAACTTGTCGATGGCGACGTAGAGGTAGCGATAGCCGCCAACCACGCGAGGGAAGGGCCCGAGGATATCCAGCCCCCGGACCGCGAAAGGCCACGAGAGAGGGATGGTCCGGAGCCCTTGCGCCGGCTGGTGGATCTGCTTGGCGTGGAATTGGCAGGCCTCGCATGCCTGGACCAGCTCCGCGGCATCCTCGAGCGCTGTGGGCCAGTAGAAACCGCTGCGGAATGCCTTACCTGTGAGGGTGCCTGAGGACGAATGGTGGCTGCAGTCGCCTCCGTGGATGTCGGCAAGCAGCTCGCGCCCTTGGTCCTTGGAGATGCACCGTAGCGCAACTTTGTTTGGGCGGTGGCAGTACAGGTCACCCTCCCTCAAGTGGTAGAGCGCGGCCTGGCGGACCACATGCTCTGCTTTTGCGTCGATCTCCGGGAGGGTGCCGCCCTCCAGGTAGGCCTTGATTTCCGTGGTCCAGCTTTCAGGCTGCGGCTGGAGTGCCAGCAGCATGCGAGCACCTGAACCTGGTCCACAGTCTGGTGCGCCCATGGGTGGTGCGGGGGGGGGGGGGGGGGGAGCTCCTCGTAAGGCGCCGGGGGATTGGCGATTGGAGGCGCCGCTGACGGCTTCAGGAGCCGCTCCTCGAAGACGCCGGGGCTTTGGGGCTTGCGGCGAGAAGCACACTTGGCGATTTCGTCCGCCTCGCTGTTGTCGCTTCGAGGGATGTGCTGTAGCTCCATGCCCATGAAGCGCTTCTCGAGCTTGCGCACCTCCTCCAGGTAGGCCGCCATGTGCTCATCCTTCGGCTTGTACTTCTTGTTGGAGAAGTTGACGAGGAGCTGTGAGTCCCCCTTGATGATGATGCGCCTGACTCCAAGCGCGATGGCGGCCTTGAGCCCAGTGATGAGTCCCTCGTACTCGACGATGTTGTTGGAGACCTTGTCGGTGTGCCCGAAGCAGAGCTGCACTGCATAGTAAAGCTTGTCGCCTGTGGGTGTAGTGAGAACCACCCCAGACCCCACGCCCTGGCGCGCGAAGGCCCCGTCGAAGTGCATGCTCCAGCCTCCGGAGGTGGCCTCCTCGGGCAAGGGCGACTCCTCCTAGGGCTCGCCTTGGTGCGGGTCTATCCACTCCGCCGCGAAGTCCGCCAAGGCCACACCCTTGATGGTCTGGTGGTGAGGAACTCCAGCTCGAAAGGCTGCAGCTCGATGTTCCATTCGTCGACGCGGCCGGTGGCGTTTGGGCTCCGCAGGACTTGCTCCAGCGGGTAGGATGAGATCACTCTGACTGGGTGACCCTAGAAGTAGTGGCGCAGCTTCCTGGAGGCCATGAGGAGCGCTAGGAGGAGCTTCTGCTGCATGGGGTATCATTCGCGCGCGTCTCGCAACACCGTACTGACGAAGTAGACGGGGTGCTCGATGAGGTGCGTGACCGTGGTGTCCGAGTCGTGCTCACCAAGGAGCTCAGGCTGCTGCGCGGCAGAGGCCTCCGGAGGCGGCACAACGGGGGCCTTCGGAGGCTGGGTTCCAGAGGCCTCCCAAGGGGGCATGGGGGCCTCCTGAGGACGGCCCTCGGCAGGTGCCGGCAGGGCCTTGAGGGGCTCCAGCGATGCCTCCACGGGGGTGGCATCCGCAGGCACATGCTCGGCAGGCTTCTTCTTGGCGCAGACTCGCTCCTCCCGTTCTGCCACAAGGTCCGCGCTAGCTGTTTGGGGAGTGGCCGCCAATTACAGCAGCAGGCGCTCGCGTGGGCGCAGGGCTACCATGACGGGAGGGCTCATGAGGTACCTTTTGAGATCCTCGAAGGCCGGATCGGCCTTGGGAGTCCACTTGAATGGGCCAGACCTCCTCATGAGCTTGAAGAAAGGCAGAGCCCGCTCGCCGAACTTGGATATGAAGCGACCGAGCAAGGCCATGCACCCCGCCAGGCGCTGCATCTCCTTGAGGTTGCGGGGTGGCCGCATTTCCTCGATAGCCTTAATCTTCTCAGGGTTGGCCTTGATGCTGCGATGGGAGGCCAGGAAACCAAGGAGCTTGCCGGAAGGGACACCGAAGACGCACTTGGTGGGTTTAAGCTTGAGGTTGACCTTGCGCAGGTTGGCGAAGGTTTCTCTCAGGTCCTCGATGAGGGTGCACGCCTCGCGCGTTTTGATGACGATGTCGTCGACATAGGCCTCCGCATTTCTCCCCATCTGGCACCCTAGGTAGATGCGCATCAGCCTCTAGAAGGTAGTCCCCGCACTCTTCAGGCCAAAGGGCATGCACACGTAGCAGAACACTCCGCAGGGGGTGATGAAGGCGGTTTTCTCCTCGTCCTCCCTTGCAATCTTGATTTGATGATAGCCTGAGAAGGCATCCAGGAAGGAGAGCAGATCGCACCCGGCGGTGGAGTCTACTATCTGGTCGATCCTGGGTTGCAGGAAGTGGTACTTGGGGTAGGCCTTGTTGAGGTTGGTGAAGTCAACGCACATTCGCTTGCCGCCGTGCGGCTTGGCGACGACAACGGGGCTGGCGATCCACTCCGGGTGGAGCACTTTGCGGATGATTCCGGGTCTTGGAGTTTCTCGACCTCCCCGATGACGAATCCCTGCTTCTCGGGCGCCTGGCGCCGTACCTTCTGCTTGACGGGGCACGCGTTGGGGCATACCTCCAAGTGGTGCTCGATCACCTTCCTTGGCACGCCGGGCATGTCTGAGGCTGTCCAAGCGAACATATTAGCGTTCGCCCGAAGGAAGTTGACGAGGGCGCCCTCTTGCTCGGGGGAAAGGCTGCTGCCGATGGTGAGGAAGGGGCCCGCGCCGCCCCCATCCAACGATACTTTCTTGGTCTCGGCCCGCTCATGGGAGAACAACAGCTTCTTCTTCATGGGCGCCGGCTCAGCAAGCTCAGGGGCATCCTCCTCAGCAAGGGACGCGGCGGCGGCCGCCTTGTAGGTGCGCGCGAGGGCGCGCACCGCGTCCTTTTCCTCGCAATGGACGGTGAGGGTGCCGACACTGCCGGGCATCTTGATGAGGCCGTAAGCGTGGTGTGTTGCGGCCATGAACTTGGAGAGCACTGGGTAGCCCAAGATGGTGTTGTAGGGCAGGCCGATGCCAGCCACATCGCAGACGATGAACTCCATATGGTAGTTCTCGTGGGTGCCGAAGGTGACAGGAAGGCGCACCTGCCCCGGGGGGCAGTGGAGCCGCCAGTGACGCCCGAGAAGGGCCTGGTGCACGCCAGACGCCCACCTGGCGCATGGAGCGTCTCGAAAGTCTCCACAGAGAGCACGTTGAGGCCAGCGCCACCATCGATGAGCATCTTGGTGACGGCCACACCGCCGATAGTCGGAGTACAAAGCAGAGGGACAGCCCCTGCAGCCCTAGTGGACTTGGGGTGATCGCTGGCGTCGAAGGAGACGGGGAACTTGGACCACTTGAGGCGGCCGGCAGACTCGGGCGCCGGAAGGGCCGCGCTCACTTCGCATGAGAAGCGCTTGAGGTAGTGGCTGGACGGAGGGGCCTGAGCCCCTACCAGGATGCAGGACACCCCTCGGGGCCCCTGGGAGCCCCCGCTGGTGGCAATGCCCTTGGTTGGGCGGCGGCCGCCGACGCCGTTCAGCACGGACGAGCCGCGGGGCAACTCCGTGGCACGCGCCGTGCGGCGCCGCCCAGCCGCGCCGCGGCCCGAAGGAGGAGGGAGACATGGGGCGGCGCGCCTGGATGGCTCAACGTGCTGCGGAGGAGTGGGCGAGGGGCGAGAGGGCGCCTGGCCGCCGATGGCGGCGGAGACGAGCTCGGTGATGCGCTCGAGCCAGGCGTTGCGACCGTCCTTGGCAGGGCGATAACGTAGCAGCCCCTGCGCCATGAGCAGCACGACGGGCGGAGCGGGAGGGCCGCGACCTGCGGGCGAGGACGCGGTGGAGGAGAGGCCATGCTCCTGCTCGCTCACCGACGGGCGGAGGGAGGAGGATGCCCGCCCCACAACGGGCTTGGTGATGGCGCGTGGGCGCCGCCCAGGGGCACCTCGGACGGCGGGCGCCGCGCAGACCCTGGCGGCGGCCCAGCGCGCGCCGGCATCGTCCATGTCGATGCTGATGTCGATGTCGAAGGCGCGAAGACGGCAAGTCCCCCTACCTGGAGCGCCAAATGTTGGAGTCTCGGATCTGCGTCCAAGAAACTTCTCCAAGAACTTAGGATTCGAACTCTTGGGACTTTGCTTGGTGACCTATGACATGACGGCAACTACGATGGGATCATGACGGGCTCACTGGCTCTCACCGGACACGAAGGGGACGCGCGAGCTACCCAGGTTCGGGCCACCGTGCGGTGTAACACCCTACTCCTGCCTGTGTTGGATTGCTCTATAATGGAGAGCCTGTGCTCGAGATACATGAGGTGTGGGGGAGAATCAGTCGATCTCCTTATATGGAGGCGGCCCTGTCCCTTTTGTAGTGCCTTGGTCCTCTTCCCCGAACCTATGAGCGGGAAAGGGCAGCCACAGGGCCGCAATTCAAAGGGGGACAGGAGCACAGGCTTATCCTGACTAAAGGTGGTCTCCGCCTGATAAAGTAGCTCCTCGCGATGTCTCGGTGGGCTTGGCGATGACCTCCATCCTGGCACGCTGATCCGTCCCGATCTTCTATTACCAAATAGGAAACACTTTGGGACTCGCTTTGGGGGAGGCAGATGCCACTGCTCCCTTATCACCAAAATGGAAACCTGTTTGAGCTGTACCCTGCTGTCCTTGCCCTGGCATCGGCACATCACCCACGTGAGAGGCCAGCTATAGCCGTGGCTGGCGCCGTTCGTCACGCCCCGCGAAGCGGCCCCGTGAGGGGTTGCCTCACGAGGTGACCTGGGGCCTGCCGGCCTCACCAGGGCTTGGCCTGGCAAAGAGGGGCCTCAGGAAGCTAGCTCCTCGCGAGGCGACTCCCCCCTGGGCAACGGCGCCAGGGCCACCTTGCCGGGGCCAGCCCAAGCGTCGCCTCCTGTGCCAGAGGCAGACGGGCCGTGGTACCCTGGTTCCCACTGGGCCAACAACCCTGGGCCGTTCCCCTAGAAGAAGGGCCCACGTCGCTTTGTTCCAGTTATTAATTTCACTGCATATTTTGGCTTGTTTGCCGCCAGTTGAGGTTTCGGCCGAGAAAGCTCGGGTGCAACCCCGCGCTAAGCAAATATACGTGTAAAAGGAAACACATAGCACATCGATTCATATATTATAGGAAATTACATCCACTGGGCAATCAAAGATTGATGCCAGTGCAAATAAATGAACCTAGCTTACCGATCTACAACCTCACAATCTGCAACCTCGGGGTGGATGACGCCGATAAGCATGTGAGCAAGTTCTTTCTTCTTTGCTATACTGTCATTGAAATCATCGATCAGTTGTTGTTGCGCAAGAATGTGCACCTCTGATTCCTCCATGATTTCCATCATTGCGTCAGCTAGTAATTGGTTCACAAACGTACATCTTTTCCGTTGGATTCGAGACAGAGGAAACTGAACATATTCATATGGGGATTTTGGCTGGCTTGTATCAATGATAGTGGAAAGTGTCTCGACCACTGCATCATAACTTAAATAAGAGGGGAAACTGAACAGATTAATCAAGAGTTATTGCCATATTACCTTCGCTAGATTTATTGGAGGGAAACAATGGGGTTGCCTTGCTGTCTTGAGACTTTGTCGTATTATCTTCAGTAGCCTGCACGAAATCACCGGCCAGGTCAGTTAATACTTAATAGGAAAGCAACATTGACACAATGAACGTTTGGGCAACCAGACCACACCAGCCTACACCGAATTATCCCAACATGGCACTTCTATCATCAGCCAGGTAAGTTAATAGGAAAGCAACATTGACACAATGAACGATTAGGCAAATAGACCACACCACTAGATTTTAGTAATATGTAATATATGAGATAGTACAATCATGCAGCTCAATATGCAAAACTACCAGGCAGTTTTCCTTACAAAAATCTACATTAGCGCCATAATTATACATTTTACTACAAGTGAATTTAGATCAGATAATTGGTGTAGGGTACTGAAGGTTGGTGTCAGAATCGGGGCTCCGGGGACCCAAAGGTTCGAACACTGGGGGCAAGCTCGTTCTTATCGATCCAAGGGTGACCACGGCGAGGCTACGATGAGAGCGCGCTAGCGCAGAGCAGGACAAGGGACACATCGGTTACCCAGGTTCGGGCCACCTTGCGGTGTAAAACCCTACTCAAGATTGTGTTGGGATTATTGTGGGCAAGGGAGTCCTCGCGTACAAAGTAGGAGACAAAGGAACCGATCTCCCCTACAATGGCAGCCCTGCCCCCTTTTATAGCCGCCCTGGTCCTCTTCCCCTGAAAATCTTGGCGGGAAGGGTAGCCACACATTGGCATGTTTTGAAAGGGGACAGGCGCCTAGGCTATCCTGACAAAAGATGGTCTTCGCCTGCAAAGTTGCTATCCATGACGCGTCCGTGGGCTCGGTGATGACCTCCGCCCTGTGTGCCTTATCATCTTGGTCTTCTTTCACCAAACAGGCAGTCCTTGGGACTTGCTTTGGAGGAGGGCAGCTGGTGCTGCCCCTTTAGCACAAAAGAGGAAACCCTCTCTGTCTGCGCCCGCTGGCGCGGCCTCTGCCGCCGTTCATCGCCAAGCGCGTCACCCACGTGGTGGGCACAGGACCGCGCGGCTGGCGTTAGGCTCGGGTGGCCTCGGGCGGCCGCCTCGGGGGGCCACCTTGGGAGGCCGCCTCACGAGGGGGCCTCGCGAGGCTTCCTGCCGCTGCTGCGGCTAAGTCTTGGTGGTTTGCTCCTTGTGGAGGGGTCCACGTGAGGCTGGCGCCTCGTGAGGTGTCTTTGCTTCGCGGCGCCTGTGGTTGGGCCACGTCATGGGCCTTCGCCAAGCGTTGCTTCCTGGGCCGCAGGTAGACGGGCCATGGTACCCCGGTTCCCAATGGCCCGACAGTAGCCCCCGGGCCCGTGGCGCGCACGTTCCCGCCCATTGGGAGCGAAACGGCGCGGGCCCTGACAGACTGTGAGGCCCAGGTTCGACGCGTGGCGTGCGATGGGACGTGGGATGCCCCCACTTCCCCCACTACGCCTTGGTAACCACTTGCGCCTGCCATAACGCCTGCCCGCGCGGGGCGCAGGGCTATCATTTCTTTCCTTCTGCTCTCCGCCTCCTAGCGCCTGACTTCTCGCATCTGCACCCTCCGCACTGCATCTTCCTCCTCTTGCCCCCCGAGCTCCACCGCACGGTAATGGTGCCTGCCGGCAAGAGAGGAAAGGTAGCGGTCGCGGCCGCGGCCCTGAGCGCACCGGCCTTGGAGCCGGCTCTGCAGCGCTCCATCATCGCCAACAGGGAGGGCCTGGATAAGGTGCTCCCGATGACCGCCAATGACCAGAACGAGTGGAAGGCGACCAAAACCTGGCCGGGCTCGCGCGCACCGCGCGAATTGGAGGCGACGACCTACCCCTTCTTCATCCACAGCGTCTACGCCGGGTTGGTGCCGCTGTTCTC
Organism: Elymus sibiricus; assembly: GCA_039707655.1. Taxonomy (NCBI): domain Eukaryota; kingdom Viridiplantae; phylum Streptophyta; class Magnoliopsida; order Poales; family Poaceae; genus Elymus; species Elymus sibiricus. The sequence goes on from CM077664.1 coordinate 166,167,171, forward strand.
TGACTTCTTCAATGCCATCTTGTCCCACTACCAGATCCACACACTCCACCTCCAACACAACTTCATCTTCCTCCTCGCCGTCTTCGCCTTCTACTACAAGGCCTTCGTGGGCGTGATGCCCTCGGTGGCACTCTTCCGCCACTTCTTCAGCCTGCGGCTGACCACGGCGAACCATCGCTCTGCGTGTGCCTCATTCCTTGCCATCAAGGCGACGGAGGATGACATCATCAATCTGAAGGTCTCGAAGAAGGTGGAGGGCTACCGGCAGCGCTAGATTTACATGGATGCGCGCCAAAACAACAGCTGCTGACGATTCCGAATGACCTCACCATACAGAGTTCCGGATGGGAGCACGAGAAGCTCACCGACCCAAGGCTGGCGCCGGTCTGGGTGCGGATGGCCCACCACAGGGCCGAGAGCCTCACAGGGGTGATGGTCGTCAAGGAGTACTTGCTGTGGTGCATCGCGCCGCTCCAGAAGCGCTCGCACCCGGTTTGGAAGATCACCGGCACGAAGGACCCGATGAGACTGAGCGTCGGCCGCCTGAAGGAGGAGGTGCTGGAAGGGATCATGGTGATCCTGCTCGGTGGCATCGCGGAGGATCCGTCCGAGGACGCGCTCCCACTGTACCGCTACAAGGAGACGAAGCAGCTGGTCGCAGAGTTGCCCGTCTTCGACCAGTGGGGCCTGTTGCCGAAGGGCCTCGAGGGGCCTCGTGAGAATCCGATCGTCGTGGTTCCTGGCTCGGGAGACCACGGCGACGCCGAGGCCTCCGCAAGCGCAGCGGAGGGGAGCGGCGGGCCGACCACGCGAACCTGCCGCCAACTCATCTGCGACCTCGAGGACGACGACGATGATGACGACGCCCGATTCAGGGTTGAGCACTCCCGGCCTGCTGGCGCAGGAGGCGAAGGAAGCAACGACGCGTCGGCTGGCGAGCCGCGAGCTAAGGAGGTTGACGCCAGTGGCAGGGGCACCAAGCCCGCCGAGGAGGATGCCGGCCTGGAAGCCGGGGCCACCAAGCCCCCCGCCGAGAAGGACGGCGCCAAGGACGGGGTGGCCGAGCCTCGGGAGGCGACCCCGTGAGGGAGCCTCGCGAGGGCAACAGCGGAAGCCGTCTGACGCCGGTCTTGAAGAAGAGGAAGTGTGTGGCTAATGACGAGTAAGTGCCCACCTTGCCCTTTCCTTCTGCGTCTGTCTCACAATTTGGGGCTGAGTCCTTTGCCTCATGCAGGGCATCCACGAAGAAGAAGAAGACAAAGAAGACCCCTGGCTTGAAGGGGGCCCCGACGCCTACCGCAGGCGCTGAGGGGCGTGAAGAGGCCACCCGCTGCCCCGATGCTGAAGTGGAGCGTGCGGAGGAGGAGAAGGAGCAAGCGGTCCCTCCGAAGCCGCACGCGAACGCGGCTGCTGAGGCCGAGGACGTCGAGCCTCGGGAGGCGGCCTCCGGAGGAGGCTTCGCGGCTCCTGAGGTGCCTGCTGTGGAAGCGGACACAGCGATGGAAGAGGCGGAGGCACCAACTCCCCCGCCAAGCACCGCAGATGCCGGAGGCACTTTGGGGAGCCCCTATCACTCGCCGGTGCGCGAGGCCCCGACCGTGAGTGCGATGAGCCTGCGGGGTGCGCCGCCGCGACAAGAGGAGGAGGAGGCTCCAGTGAGCCCCCCGTTCCTGATGAACGACGCCGGGCCTTCCCAGGCCGTGATGGCGGAGGGTAGCAAGGAGTCAGACCCAGCCTGGGCCCTAATGCTCGTGAGCAGCCGCAGCCTGCCCAAGCGCGGGGTCCTGTGGAGTGCCAGGGCGGCCATGGGCCAGCTCGAGGAGGAATTCCAGGTGGGGGAGGCGCACCTTGCCAAGGAGCGTCTGCGCCTTGCTGAGGGGTGGCACCGACTCAATGTCGCTGTCAAGCTGGGCCGACGCCAGGACGAGGTTGCGCGGGAGAAGCGCGAGAAGGCCGCCACCGAGGCGGAGGAGGTCTTCGAGAGCGCCATCCGGGTGGCCGACAAGCACCGCGAGGAGGCGGAAACCCGCACGAAGGAGCTCCAGGAGCAGCATGCCGCGCAGGAGCAACTGCTTTAGACGCGGGAGAGCGCCATCACCACCCACGAAGAGGAGCTTGGGGCCCGCGAGGCGGACCTCGCAATCCACGAATGGGAGCTCGCGCGAACGACGACCGAGCAGGCCGCAAAGCACGAGCGCCTGGAGACGCTGGACCGCCAGGTGGCTGCCGCCCAGGACGCCTACAACCAACGCATGGAGGGGGCCAATGCCTAGCTAGAGGCCAAGGAGAAGAAGGCCCAGGAGTACACCGACGCGAAGATAGAGAAGAACCGCCTGGCGCTTGTCGCAGAGCACAGCAAGAAGCTGAAGTTCCAGGAGGATCGCTTCAAGGAGAAGGGTGAAGAGCTCCAAAAGGAGATTGAGAGCCTCAAGGAAGTCCTGACGGAGGCAGAGATCCGGCGGAAGACCGCGCTGCAGGCCAAGGCCGACGCCGAGGTGGAGCTAGCCTCCCTCCACAAGCAGGTGGGAGGCATTGCCAATGTCGTCGAGCAGGCGAGGCTGGAGGCGGATCGGGCGCGGGGGCGGCAGCACGAGCGCGCCAAGATGTTCCGCTCCCTCTAGCTTCGGGCCCGCAGCACCCTGGACACCATCTGCAAGGAGAGGCTCGAGGGCCCCCGCGAGACCCACGACGCTAGCTAGACTTCTTCACCAAGCTCGTGGAGCGGCTCGAGGCTGGTGCGAAGAGGGTGAACGGCATCATCGAAGATGAATGCCGTGACGTCCTCTTCCAGGCGGCGATGCGTATCTTCAGCCATCTCCTCCATGCCGATCCCAACTTCGACTTCGGCAGGGTGATAGCCCTCGTCCCCGAGGAGCTCCACGATGGCCTCGGGAAGGCGCTGGAGGACCACGTGGACGCCCTGCTTGTGAAGTTCTCCCTTGGCAGCAGCGAGAGCTCCAGCGGAGTCGAGGGCGATGACGGCGAAGGCGATGACGGCGATGATGGTGACGCCGTGACTTCCTAGGTCCTTCCTCCTCATTTTATCCTGTGTCACATTCATGTAGCCCCGTGGGGGCGTGAAAATATGATTTGCATTTAACTACTTTGATGATTTGCCATAAATTATGTCATATGTGCTCCTTGTGAGGCCTTCTCGTGAGGCCTATTTTCCTTTCTTTTCTTGCGTTGGTGCTCTACATCGTCAGGACCCAGCCCCCGAGCGGGCTACATCCGTCGCTGGTATGTCAGGTCGTGTTGCCTGGACAGGGCCAGGAGGTGTAGGGCACTGAGAGGCGGTAAGGGCTCCTGAGGCGCGATGCTCAGGAAGCCTCCCTTTGACATGCAAGCGGCTTGCGCGGAGGAGCAAACATCAGCACTCAGCGAGGTTGCGGGGAGAGGAGAGCTTGAGAGGTGCCGAGAGCGGCTCGGGAGGTGTTTTTGTACTTAGCATTTTTGCGACTGTCGTGCCCGCGGAGTGCGCCTCGCGAGGCTCTTGCTCGTGAGGCCTGCTGCTAGCACTTGGTGGAGACAGCCGCCATAGGTTGGCTCACGAGGCAGCGCTCGCGAGGCTTCCTGAGGGCTTACGGAGGCGTCTTGTCGTGAGTTACCGCGTGTGGCCTTCTACGTGCCTTTTTCCTATGACAACTGCATATCGTTAGGTTTCACAAAAGGGGGAGCAGTGCATGCTTGCTAGCTTGCTCATGGGTGTCACGCGAGGAGATAAGGCACCAAGGACCTTGGTGAGGTGGCGTGCACGGGAGCAGGCCCGCGAGCTAGAGCTCAGTCACTTGGATTTTGAGGCGCTGCTGGGACTAACACGAGCACAGGCACACCGTGTCCAGCCCCCGCTGGCGTGATGCGCAGGAGGAAGGTCACGAGCACGCATGGCTCCTGAGGCAGGCAACTTACCAAACACATAAAATATCTTAGGAAATAAAGCTTTACTGTAGCATAATAATAAGGTTCATTACACAACCAAAAAAGATGCGGCTGCCGTGTCCGGCATGGGTCAGCTTGAGGTTGGTGCGGCCCGAGGGGTGCCCTCAGTTTCACATCCAAAAGAGAGGAGGCTGCCGTGTTTGGCACAGGTCAGCTTGAGGTTGGTGTAGCCTAGGAGGTGCCCTCAGTTCGATCGTTCCGCCAGCGCTGAGCATGGGGCTTCCACTGGGGCGTGGGCGGGAGCTCTCGCGGGCCCACCAGGCGAACGCAATGAGAGGCTCCAAAGCGTGTACAGCTCCATTTCGTTCGTACGCGTGAGGGTCACGGGTAGAACTTGCGGAGGTGTTGGATGTTCCATGTGTTGGGCACAGGAACACCCTCCTCCGTCTCCAGCCGGGCGGCGCCGGGCCGGGCGACATGAGCAACCCTGAAAGGGCCTTCCCACATGGGTGAGATTTTGTGGAGTCCCTCTCTGGAGAGGATCCTTCTCATGAGGAGATCGCTAGCTTCAACGGTGTGTGGGTGTATGTTGCGGCTATGATAGCGACGCAAAGCCTGCTGGTATCTTGAGGCGCGCAGGGCGGCCTAGCGACGAGCTTCCTCGAGGAGCAGCAGGTCGGCCTCTCACGAGCCGTCCTGGTGAGCCTCATCGAAGGCGAGGACTCGCGGAGAGCCGTGTTTGAGCTCAGAAGGAAGGACTGCTTCAACTCGATAAACGAGGAAGAAGGGAGTCTCGCCAGTGGGCTTGGTCGCTGTCGCGCGGATCGACCATAGCACAGACTGTAGCTCGCCAAGCTAGCCCTTGTCACAGGCTTCGAGCTTTTTCTTGAAGCTTCTTGTCTTGTGGCCCTTGAGGACCTCAGCGTCGGCACGCTCGGCCTGGCCATTGCTTCGCGGGTGCACCATAGAGGCGTAGCAGATCTGCGTGCCGAGGCTGGCGCAGTATGACTTGAAGAGGTCGCTTGTGAATTAGGAGCCATTGTCAGTGATGATGCGGTTGGGGACACCAAAGTGGCTCACGAGGCCCTTGATGAACTTGACGGTAGATCCTGCCGGGATGGTGCACATAGGCTTGACCTCCGCCCACTTGGTGAACTTGTCGATGGCGACGTAGAGGTAGCGGTAGCCGCTGGCTGCACGAGGGAAGGGTCCCAAGATATCCAGCCACTAGACCGCGAAGGGCCACGAGCGAGGAATCGTCTGGAGGTCTTGCGCCGGCTAGTGGATTTGCTTGGTGTGGAATTGACAAACTTCACAGGATTGGACCAGCTCGGTGGTGTCGTGAAGCGCGGTGGGCCAGTAGAAGCCGCTGCGGAACACCTTGCCGGCGAGGGTGCGTGATGAAGAGTGGTGGCCACAATCTCCTCCATGGATGTCGGCAAGTAGTTCGCGACCTTGTTCTTTAGAGATGCACCACAGCGAGACGCCACTGGGGCGCCTACGGTATAGCTCGCCATCCTTCAAGTAGTAAGCGGTGGCCTGGCGAACCACACGCTCTGCCTCTGACTCCTTCTCCTGGAGGGTACCGTGAAGCAAGTAGGCCTTGAACTTAGCAGCCCAGCTGTCTGCTTGAGGCTCCAGCGCCAACAGCAAGCGGGTGCCTGAGGCTGGGCCGCAGTCTGGTGCACCCGTGGGTGGCGCGGGTGGGAGCTCTTCGTGAAGCAGCGTGGCGCTCACGGCAGGTGGTGTAGCTGATGGCTCAGGAGCCTTTCCTCGAAGATGCCGGGGCTTTGAGGCTCACGGCGAGATGCTTGCTTGGCGATGTCGTCGGCTTCCTTGTTGCTGCCACAGGGGACATGCTGGAGCTCCAGGCCAAGGAAACGCTTCTCGAGCTTGCGTACCTCTTCCAGATAGGCGGCCATGTGCTCATCCTTGGGCTCGTAGCTTTTGTTGGAGAAGTTGACGAGGAGCTGCGAATCACCCTTGATGGTGAGGCGCTTGATGCCGACAGCGAAAGCTGCCTTGAGGCCAGCGATGAGGCCTTCGTACTCCGTGATACTGTTGGAGACCTTGTCGTCGTGCTTGAAGCAGAGTTGGACAACTTAGTAGAGCCTGTCTCCTGTCGGCGAAGTGAGCATGATGCCAGCCCCCGCGCCCTGCTGGGAGAAGGTGCCATCGAAGTGCATGGTCCAGCCGCCAGGCTCTTCGTCCCCAGGCAAGAGGGATTCGTCCTCGCGAGGCTCCTCCTAGTGCGGATCCGTCCATTCCGCTACGAAGTCAGCCAGGGCTGCACCCTTGATCACCCTTGTGGTGCAGAATTCCAGCTCGAAGGCCTGCAGCTCAATGTTCCACTCGCCGATGCGGCCAGCGGTGTTGGGGCTGTGCAGGACTTGCTCCAGGGGGTAAGACGAGATCACCTTGATGGGATGGCCCTGGAAGTAGTGGCGCAGCTTCCAGGAAGCGACGAGGAGTGCGAGGAGGAGCTTCTGTTGCATGGGGTAGCACTCGCGCGCATCCCACAGCACCGTGCTGACGAACTACACAGGGTGCTCGACGAGGTGTGTAGTTGCCACGGTAGCTTGCTCTCCAGAGGGCCCAAGAAGCTCATGAGGCTCGGAGGGCTCGGGGGGTGGCTCGCGATGTGGCTCACCAGAGGCTTCCTGAGGAGGGCCCACAGCAGGTGGAGGCGCGGCCTCAGGAGGCGGCGCACCAAGGGCCTCCTGAGGCGAGACCTCAGCAGGCGACGGCGTGACCTCGAGTGGCGCCGGCACGGCAGGCTTCTTCTGTGCGCAGATGCGCTCTTCTCGAACTGCCACCAGGGCTGTGCTAGCCGTGCGACACCCCGATTTTTAGCCCTTTCTTTTTCTTTTGGATTTCTTTGGATTTTATTTGGAGTTTCTTTTATGTGGCTCTGTGGTCCTGAAACCTGGGAAGATCATCTCTTATTACTCTCCCAAGTGGCTTGTCACTCTCAAATCTTTTCCAATGCCATGTCATTTCCATCCTAGTCTAAACACAAATTCTTTTTCTTGGGAATATTCCTTTTTCTATTAAAGGAATAACCCTATTTGCTCTAGGTTGTGAAGCAACATATATTTCTGTCTTTCCTAAAATTCCCACAAAATTCTCATAATTCCTTTGGACCATATGGACCTTGGATATGTAAAAATATTCAAGATTCCATGCTCGTGGTGAGCACACCATCCAATCTTTGTTTTTGGTCATAATTTCAGTTTGTGAGGCAACTATATTTTATATGGCTTCATAAATTCTGAAATATTACCAGAACATTCACCTACCTATATAACTTCTCTCCACCAAATTTGGGCTCATTTTATCTACCCAATATTTCTCAATAATTCCCCCAAGTTTTTGTCCAGAGGAAAGCATTGTGAAGGAAGTACCATTTTCATTTATCCAAATGGTATGAAATTTTTACAGTGCCTTCCTATGTCCAAATCATCATTCTCCACCAAATTTGAGCTCAATCCATCACTCCATGTGAGTGCGGCTTCCATTTTCATTTTCTGTCCAGTGTGGTACTTTGCAAAGCAAGTGCTACCTAGACCCCTCCATTTGAGCTGATAATTTGCCAAAATGGCCTTCTTAGTGGATGATCACTCTCAGATAAAACTCAGATCCAATGGGTTTGTGCTCTGATCACACCACTAATCAAACACCTTGTTGTTGACTAGCGTTTGAGCTTAGTTCAGTCTCCTCTTGAGCTTCTTCCCTTGTCTTCTTCTTCCTAGCAGCTACTGGGGAGTGGCCAACACGCCAGACATGTTTGGGCTGCCCAGAACGCGTGGCAAAGCCACGGTCACGTGGTGACTACGCGGCTGGCATGCCGTTCGACGTGCTCTGGACGCTGATGCCCTCGGCCAACGCCCAAACGCCGTGGTCTCGCCACCAAATCATGTCTACAGTATTGCCGGACCTCTCCTTCATCCACGCATGCCCTCTGGACCCCTTTCCCCCTCCACTTTCCTCCCAGGTGCGCAACGCCGCACTGTGCGCCCACGGCCGTCGTCATCTTCTCCCTGTCTTCTTCCTCCTCGAGCTCTCCCGAAGCCCCTGCGAGCTTCCCCTCTGCCCCGTTGCCTCTCCCGACGCCGTGCCCCTCCCTCCGCGTGTCCCCTAAGCCACAGAGTGCCGGCACATGCGTCGCCATGGCCGCGCTCACCCCGAGCTTCGCCCCGGCTATATAAGCCATCCCCGCGCCCTCCCGAGCATCTCATCCTCCTCACCACCCTCCTAGCAACCCCCTGGACCCATCAATTTCTCCCCGGAGTCCCTCCTCACCTACCATAGCCGCCATGGCCGCCGCACTGCTCCGCTTAAATTCGCGCAATGCCGGCCTCCCCTCTCCATCCTGAACCCACCAGGGTTCTTCCCTAGACTCCCCGAAGCTTCCCCGACCCCCGGACCCTCCTCTCCGCTGCCGAGCCGCGCGCCCCAAGGTGACCCGAGCTGGCCGTCCACCATGGCTGAAGGCGAGCTTGCTCCGGCCCTCCTCGGCGAACGCGCCTGGCCCAAGCGGATGCGCCGCCCCGTCCCAAGCCCGTCGGTGCCTTCCCCTCGGCCGGAGGTGGCCGGAGGCGCCGGGGCCAGCGCCGGTCGTGCTTGGCCTCGCCTCTGCTCTGCCCCGACGCGAGGTAGAAGAAGAGGAGCGGGAGGAGAGAGAGAGGATGAGGCGGGTCCCACGCGTCAGTGGCCCAGTCGGCCCGCTAACGTGGATAAGTGGAGACGTATTCCACAGAATACGCCTACTGCTTATGAAAGCGTAAAATGCTGCGGCTTCGGCCGGAAATACGCTTTCACTGCAGCGAAGACGTATTCCCGGAAATGTGCTTTCTGTTTCAGCCCCGACGCCGAAACCCTAATATTGCGGACGTTCGTCCGTTAGCAGCAGAAAAACACAGTTTTTATTCGATTTCTGCCTAACGAACGAACGGCTGTATTTTCGCAACCGTAACTCCGAATCAGGTGATTCCAAAGCCCACGTTCTCTATTTGTCGAGCCCGTTCTGTTGGTATCATTTTCACTATGTTGTCACACTCTAAAAATGACCATTTTTCCCTTGCCCTCTAATCAGCTCCGCCGGGAGAGAAACTTTTCCGGCAATTCTTTCTGCGAGCTTCTCGCACTTCTTCCCGATGAATCCTTCATCCCCAGGCAAGCCACAACAGCCACTTGCATGATGACATGGCAATAACCATGGTTTTCACTTGAATGGTTAAATAATTACTTTTTAATTATTTTGTAAATGCTATGTATATGCCTGTGGATTCATGCTCATCCCTATGCCATGTTCATGTGCATCCAGATATTCACTTGTTAGTAGTATAATTCTCATGTTCCATTCTTGTATTCAGTTCATATGCTAATGATCATGATATGCTCACCTGAATAGTTATTGTTTATTGTGCAAATACTTGTGATATTCATGATCATCTCTATGCCATGCTCATTTACATCCCGTAAACTACATGATTTATTGTTGTCGATATGTGAAATGCTTATGTTGCCCATCCATGCTTACGTTGACATCATGCTCATATGCACTATTATTTCATCATGTTATGACTCAGCTCATCACCATTCATGTTGAACATGACATTAATCGAACTTGAAAAAATCTGTTGGCTGAGTCATGGTGCCACCGAGCTCACTAGTGCAGCCACACTTGCCTGGATGGGGAGGCCCTAATTCGGTCTATTGTCATGCCTCTCGCCGGTGCCTCCAACTAGGGAAGGTTATGTGCGCGCGCTACCCTGATCAGGTAGGCGGCCATAAGCCTTGTGTGCCCGAGTTGTTTGTGCGCGTTTGTCCCCGTTTGCGACCGTTTGTTTTGTTTGCCATGACGGTGGCCGGCCACGAGGTGGCAGGATGTCAAGAGTTGGCATCGGGGCCACCCATGACATAGCCTAAAGGGGAGTTTGTCGGAGTGGCCGGGAGAGTGTCATGCAATAGATTGGTTTTGTCGAAATGTCGTTGGTCCACCCGAATGGGAGCACGAGGCCATGAGTTCCGTGGTGTGGGTATAGTGTACTAACCTCTGCAGAGTGTATAATCTGTCGGTAGCCGCGTCCTTGGTCATGGACACAGTTCGTAGTAGGTCACACTGTGGATCAACAGAAATAATAAACCTGCACACTAAGAACAACAAGATGGCACATGCAGAAGTTGGTGATCGTGTGAGGATCACTATGGTTGGTATTGCTGTGATCGTGTGAGGATCACTATGGTTGGTATTGCTGTGATCAAGTGAGGATCATGATGGTAAGATGTTGACGGTGGTTACAAGGTAACCCCAAGATGGTAAGTTGGTCCCAGGGACCATGGCAACAATCCATGTACACATCATGTTTGATAGCATCATGTTCATGTCCATATCATGATTAACATGTACATGCCATGTTCATTCTCATGTTGTTCTAGTAGTATCATGCTCATCATTAATTAACATGTAATTGCCATGTTGTTCTTTGCCTTGATTGCTTTGGTTGCTGTGAGCTTGCGAGTACATTCAAAGTACTCACCTGGTGTGTCATGCCAGATTGCAGGTCATGCCGTGATTGATTGCTTGTCAAGGATCCCGAGATGGCGAGCTAGGTCATGTCCCAGCCAGAGTCCGTGCTATAATGCCCCGGACACACCCGCCGGTGGTCGTTACTCCTGGCGGGATCTAGACTGGCCCCACAGATCAATACTACTCTTTCCTGCGCACTTTGTCCTCACTCGTGCGCACCCGGGACCAACTTCCCGGTCGGTCACCCATCCTGAAATTACTCCAAGCTGAGCACGCTTAACTTTGGAGTTCTGTCCGAATGGGCTCCCGGAAAATAAGGAATTCCTTATTGATATGAGTAGTCTATCATCCCTATTAAGCCAGGCTATCACATACACCCCCACTCAGAGGAACCGACGTCCTCGTCGGCCCACAGGAACGTTTCCTCTTGGCACATACGTCTGTGCGAGCAGTCCGACACATGTGCCATGCCGTGTGCCACGACGGGTCACAAACGTCATGAACAACATGACCGCGCACCTGTCCGCAAACATCCGTGTAACCACGAGGGTCAGCTCTGATACCAACTTATAACGCCCCGGACACACCCGCCGGTGGTCGTTACTCCTGGCGGGATCTAGACTGGCCCCACAGATCAATACTAGTCTTTCCTGCGCACTTTGTCCTCACTCGTGCACACCCGGGACCAACTTCCCGGTCGGTCACCCATCCTGAAATTACTCCAAGCTGATTACACTTAACTTTGGAGTTCTGTCTGAATGGGCTCCCGGAAAAGAAGGAATTCCTTATTGATATGAGTAGTCTATCATCCCTATTAAGCCAGGCTATCACACCTGCGGAGTGGAGTCCATCACCGTCATCGCTGTTCCGCTGCTAGAAGTTATTCCGCTGCTACTAGTTGTTCCGCTGCTAGCATAGAGCTATCTTAGCAGGCGTAGTGTCGTCGTGCCTTTGTAATCTTTGTAATACCCGAACCCTTGTACCCGTATTATTTGTAATAAGAGCTGATTTGTTCTATGCGAAGCAATGTTGTATTCCAGAAGACTTGATCTCTGGGCTGGAATACGGGGTGTTTTGGTTCCTCTCAGCCGGGGTGCCACAGGGTTTGGTATTAGAGCAGGTCTGGCTGTAGGATGCCCTAGTCAGCGCGAGCGTTAGAAACCAGTAGTTCAGAGTCTAGCTTGCTTGTTGCATTTGGTTATTGCATTTGTTTGCTGCATAGCATGCGTATAGACTTATTATCTTGTCACTAACGGTTGATCTTGTGAGTATAGGTGGCATCCGTTTCGATCCACTACCTGCACCCTCCCACTTTGCATACCTGCTTTTCGGTGTTTGGTGTCATCTCTGTCCCAGCGGAGTGATGCCGAGGTACCGGATAGTGTCGAGCACTTGTTGGATTGATGCTTAGGTATCGCGCCAATATCGTTCCGCCAGCCACCCTATCATTTCGGTGATAGACATGTTTCTATCCCGGATCTTGCCATTCAACCCGCCATTTTGGCAACCCTTACTGGTCTCTGTTCCCAGGAAAGGGTAATGCCAGCAGACCCTTCTTTCCACCGCTATCCTACCCTATCACCCATTCCCTGGACGAGTATGGTTCCCTTCCATCCGCTTGATGATGATGTGGCCGTGACATCCGTGTTACGCTACAAGATCACCGAGTCCGTCCTCATCCCTAAGCCCGTCCAGATGCAACCGGTGCAAAGCCAGCGTTTGGTGTAGCTCCGTTTACACCAACCCCTCCACACGTTGATTCACTTTCGTGCACCCCATCACATCATGTTAGACCATAGTACCGGAGTTATCGCGAGATTTGTGTGCTTAAGTAGGCATGCATATTGTTGTGAATAGCAGCAAAATGTGATGTTGTTTGTGTGTAATCTTGATGCCTTGTGTGCTTTTGTTTGAGTCGTTTCTTTTGCTTCTTTCTTTGGGCCTTCGGTGTTACCTTATTTCCCCTTATGAAAGTTGCTCATCGAACCGCCACTGGACTTGAAGAATCAGTGAGGAATTAAGTTATTTGGAAGCTCAGCTAAACATTATGGAATTCTCAGCCGACTGCATTATATTGGGAATATCTAGTTTGAATACAAATGATATTCTGGATTGACTATCAGCATCAATTCTACCTCAGTGTGCAACCATTACAACCGTAATGAACTAGCAGGAAGATAATTTGTGTGCAAGGCCAACCGTATATTTTGAGACACAACAGGAATATCAAGGATATGGCATTCAATCCGCATATCACAAAGAGAAGCTTCTGGAGTAAGCAACCCAGTCTTCCTCTGCACGCTACTAGAGAAGATTATAATGCAAGGCTCCTCAATCTTCCTCAGTACGATATGGGGATGAATTCCAGTGCAAGATACTCCGTCTTCTTCGATAAGTTACCACAAAAAGGCTTCTGGCATAAGTCACCAAATCTTCCCCAGTAAGCAACCAGAGGAAAAGCTTCTGAGGTACGATACCCAGTCTTCTTTAGCACGCTATCCCGGCAAAAGCTTCGAGCGTAAGATATCCAGTCTTCCTCAGCACGCTACTCTCAGATGGCTTCCAACACAAGCTATCCTGTCTTCGTCAGTACGGCACTACCAACAGTCATTGTCATTGGTACAAGTAATTACACAGTAAGTTGGCAGTGCATCTCAAGAGTCAAGCCCACAACAGTTTGGTCAGAAACACGAGCTAGTCAGGACACAAGTGTCTGCTTCGAGAATCAAATGCTCAGCCACACATACTTCCATATATATTGTGAACATGCTGCCAAGGTCATGTAAGTCACTCGTGCGATGATGCAAGCATGGTGAGAATCTGACAACCACATGAGTTATGTAAGAAAGCCAATTATACACCTCAGTGTGATGCAAGGACAGACAAGCTATGAAGTAAGACAACTTTGGGACAACAATCTTGACAGTGGTTATCAAGGCCAGCTTTCTCATGCCCGACAAAGAGATATCATTAACCCATTGCACTATCTTGTATGATTGACGACAACAATGAGCTCTATACAAGCACATGTGAACCTGGCTTATTTCCTATGACACGAGTCATGACCAAGGATAAGGCATGATTGCCGGAATATTGCACCTGACAGCACCTGTGGTCACACGAAGAATTTATATGGCCAAGCTCTTTCGGCAAAAGATTCAGAAAAAGATAACAATAATGAAGGAGCAAGACCGGCAATACAGGTGTGATAATTGTTGCATGAACAACATGGTACGAATACCCAAGACAGTCTGATTCTGTATTGATCACCATGAACACACACCCAAGGGGTTTACTCTGTTTTGTAAGGACCTCATATCAAGGTAACCCGCTTGTCCAAATATGTATGCCCAGAATTGTCAGTATCGTATATCCAAGTCTGTCATGTCAGACCAAAGGCCAGCTCAGCAGTTGACTCCAGCGACCGTGTTAAATCATCGCACGGCCTATGGATATACCAACAAAATGAATAATCAGAATGCTGAACAACAATCTCGAATCATGTGTCCTCACATATGGTACCCAGTGAAATGCTAGCCTGAACAAGATTCTTCCGCCAGAACCATCGCCAGTCAAGTCTCTAGAAGCTATTGCTATAAGGTATTACTCCTTTATACTAATCATGACAGGCAACAGTCGAATCTTTGGTACGGGTTTGATACTCGAGACAGTGGAGCCAGCCAAGATGATTAAGAACTCCCTACAAGTAGTCAGATTCCTCCAAGACAAGGGTTATGATTCCCAGTATGGTTTTGAACCCAGAGGACATGCATCTAGTAACCCGATGCAATGATTAAATGTTTCGTGTCCACCAAGGGATTTTTTTCATAACTCCATTGAATACTATCGGTGCTAGATAGAAGAATGTCACATCAATTAGAAATCACTATCGGACTAATGGAAATTCCAGTCATGATAATAGCAGATAAGCCAACAGATATGAAAGAATTGGAGTCAACGTAAGGTTGAACATATGAGGGAAGACCTGTCAGAATGTTGGGTACGGTGAAGCAAACCACCTCCGAGCAAGGTAATTAGATCCTATGAAATTCAGTGGGAACATCATATAAAGGAAAAGGATACCCGAGTTGGAAACAGTTTCCTTAAGTCAGAATATTCATCCTTGTTCCCTGAGCAACCAAATCTCGAGGACGACATTTTTGTAAGGGGGGTAGGTTTGTGTCGGGCCCATGGAACCCAGGGTATCCAGACCCGTCTTCCTTTGGCCCAGGGCGCAGCGCCTGGCGTGGGCCCAGCAGGCCGTCATCACCAAGCATCCCACCAAGACGCCTCATGAGGCCTTGGCCTCCTGAGGACCCCACCTCAGGGAGCGGCGGACAAGACTTAGGACCTTCACCAGCAGACTCGTGAGGCCCTCTCCCGAGGCGGCCTCCCAAGGCCTCCTCCCGAAGGCGCTCAAGACGAAGGCTGTTCGGCTCAGCTGCGCGGTCTCGTGCCCATCACGTGGGTGATGCGTGCGGCGACGAGTGGCAACAGAGGCCGCGCCAACAGGCGCGGATGAAGATGGTTTCCCCTTTTGTGTTAAGGTAGTAAAGACAGCCATCCGCTTCCCAAAGCAACACCGAAGGTTGCCCGATCGGCGAAAGAAGACCAAGACGGCGGGCGCGCGGGGCAGAGGTCACCACCGAGCCCACCGGCACGTCATGGATCATGCTTTTGCAGGCGAAGACCACCATTAGTCAGGATAGCCTGAGCGCTTGTCCCTTTTCAAAACCCGCCAAGTGTGGCAACCCTTCCCGCCTAAGTTTTGAGGGGCAAGAGGACCAAGGCAGGTATAAAGGGATAGTGCTGCCATCGTAGTAGGGGGATCCGGGATCCGGGATCCGCTTCAGTCGACTCCTTCTTCCACCTTGTACGCAAGAAAGCTCTCTTGCTCTCTACAATCAAAACCAAGCAGGAGTAGGGTTTTACACCGCAAGGTGGCCTAAACCTGGGTAAACCGCTGAGTCCACGGTCCGCTCGTCGCTAGCGTACTCCCGCTGTTGCTCCGCCGTAGCTTAGCCGTGATATGGGATGAAGAGGTAGGAACAAGCTCACCCCAGTGTTCGAACCTTTGGGTCCCTGGAGCCCCACTTCCGACATTTGGCGCGCTAGGTAGGGTTGCGCTACTATTCTCCCGCTCCGCCCCCCATTCCACCAGCCTCATGGCCGACGCACGTCGCGAGTGCGCCGAGCGCAGGGCTGGCCGCGTGGCTCAGACGGAGCCGGTGGCCCACGGCAACCGCCGCCGCCCTGTCGAGGATACTGCCGACACCAACCCCGCTGCCCGCGAGCAGCAGGACTCCTCCCTTGTCGGCGTACGACACCTATGGGATCGCTTGGATCCCATTTACGGTTCGGCTAGGGAAAAGATTTGCACAAAGAGCGAATCCAACGATCAACGCGGGGATCTTTTACCCAGGTTCGGGCTGCTGAGTAGCGTAAAACCCTACTCCTGCTTTGGTTTATTGTGGGTGTTCTTAAGCTCAAGTACACGGAGCGCTTGTGATGAACAGTATGCTCAAGAAGCAGCTACGCATGCAGAATGGGCCAGAAGGTCTTCTTCCCCTGTAGCTTCGCCTTGGGCCTCCTTTTATACGTCCAAGGGGTCACCAACAGTGGCAAACAACAAGTACAAGAGGTGTAAAGTTGCTACAGGGTTTACATGTTTATCACTGACAACTTAGGACAAACGCATTTAATGCTCCACTTAGGTGTCCCTTACTTTCTTGGGGATGGAAAAAGAGCCCGTCCCATTAGCACCGCTTAACCTCACCCGCCGTTAGTTCCATGACACGCATCCAGGAGGGCAAGCCCTAAATGACAGGTTGTCTACTGCGCTGGAGCGGTGGCAGGGCGGTGGGATCTTGCCGGGTGCGAGGCCTTGCCGGGTCTTCGCGAGCTCCCCCGGCAAGATCTTGCCAGGAGCTCAGCCTTCGGTCTTTTGTCTTCTAATTATTGGCTTGAGTGCCTTCTTGATAATCTGGCATTTGTTTCCAGCTGTTCTCCGACAGGCCTTGCCGCTGGTATGGATACAACCATCCATGCACAAGTATGGGGTACTAAAAGACCCAAACTTTAGTACACCGACAGGAGCCCCAGGGCCTAGGCCATACACGGGTGCGAGGCGTTGTTGGGCTAGGCCCAAACAGTGCACGGGCACGCGTGGCAGGAGTTAACTGTCGTAATCCTCTTATTTACCGCGCTCCCCCATGACGCGCGTTAAATGCGGGACGTGGGATACGTGCGCGGAACGGCCGCAGTAGTAGTGCGCCCGTAAAAATGCATTCATATTGATTAGTAAAGAGGCAGCCTCCGCTCCTTCCCCATAAAAGGGAATCCGCAGAGGCGCTGCTCATTTACCTCTCGTCATTTCCAATCTGGAGACCACCATCGCCTTCTTCCTCGAGCTTGAAGCAGAGCCTCTCCCATCCATCCGCCATTTCCACGCCCTCATCAGCCCCGGCCTCCGCTTCCACAGTTGCCATGCCGCCCAAAGCAAGCAAGGGCAAAGTGGTGAAAGCCGTCGACTTGGATGCAGAGGCGGGGAAGATCGATCTGGTGGAGATGCGGAAGGAACACGCCGTCTTCGCCCCAATGCTCGACAAGCGCGCTCTGATTGAGCGGTACATGTGCATGTGGGGGAAGGAGATGAAGGCTCACCCCGCAACTCGCGTGCTTCCAGCTTCCGTCAAGGGCGGTCCAGATAAATTCCCCTTCTTCACTGCCTACTTTTACTGTGGACTCTGTCCTCCGTTTTCTGATTTCTTCATCGACATCATGTACACATACGGCTTCCGTCTCTTGGATTTCACGCCGAATGCCGTGACATGCATGTCAGTCTTTGCTCATCTTTGTGAAAATTTCGCCGGAGTAGCTCCCAGCACGGCCCTCTTTCGTCACTACTTCACCGTATCGAAATAGGAGACGCCCTTTTTGGTTCTATCACTTGGATTCCGAGAGCATGGAACAAGGATATATACCCAGACGGTCTCTACCGTAAGAAGTGGGATGAATGGCGGGCCGAGTGGTGCTGGATTCAGGAGAAAGATCCTCAGCCGTTCTGTTCGCCCCGGCAAATGAAAGTGGTCCGCGGCAAGAACTGGAGCAGCCTCGATCCTCAAGATGAGAAGCTCACAATCGCAATTACCAGGATCCACCGTCTCAAGGTTGCCGGGCTCACAATAGAAATGGTTGGCGCTGATTTCCTCCGCCGTCGCATCGCCCCTTTGCAGAACAAAGGGAGACCAGCTTGGGATTTCAAGAATGCAGTAGATATCATGAGGCTGCGCACTGGTCTGAACAATAACGTGACAGTCTTGTAGCATACAGCTCTCTGCCACAAACTATTCAGGCCTGACGGGAAATTTAAGTTGCCGGCTGGCGTAGTTCCCCTGTGCAACAATTCTGCTCTGAGCTCAATCATCGCCATGATGCCGGTGTGTAATGCCCACGGCCTTGACGGAAATTGGGAAGAGTCATCCTCAGAGCACGCACAGGAGTTCTTTGATAACTTGTCGGAGAAAGCCATCCGGGAAGAGCCAACCCTTATCCGCCCCACCACTGATGACGAAGTGGCTTACATCGCCAGCAGGGCGGAAGAGGTGAACCTAGCCGCGGAGACCGGCAACTTTGGCTTCGCGGAAGAGGAAGCCAGTGAAGAAGAAATAATGTCAGAGGAGACCCTTGCCGAGCAAGGTGAAGTTGCCGGGGAGCAGACTGGCATGGTTGCCGGGAGCTCTTCTGTCGAGGACACAGCCAAGGAGCAGCTGCAGGAGGAGCCCCCAGCTCCGGAGAAGAAGAAACACGTTCTTCGGAAAGCCGTCTCTGGCGTCCCAACACGTCAACCGCCCTCGAGGAGTGAGGTTCCCGGCAAGGGGGCGGCCGGCAAGGCTGCGCAGCGGCAAGAAGCCCAACAGCAACCCGTACGACGCACGACACGCACGACCGCGGCAACAACTGGTGTGGCGGGGGCATCCCATATGACGGCACAAATGGCTGGAGCAGCAGGATCACATCAACCTACTGCTTCTGCCGCAGCCAAGCGCTGCAGGACCCCTTCTCCACCTCCTCGCACGGACACTGAAGCGGAGGTCGACTTTGACATCTCCTCTTTTAGTCCGGATAGAGAAGAGTAAGAGTCTTCGCCGCATCTTTCAACTTCTGAATTCCTAATCTTGCTTAACTCATTTGTTTTTCTTTGGCCTGTCCCCACAGAGATACGGAAACGTTGGCGCAAAGGATGGCGAAGAAGGTGAAGACTTCAACGGGTGATGAGCCTCCGGCAAGCACCGTAGGTGCGCCAGAACCCATCGTCATCAGCCCGGAGCCCAGCCCTCAACGCAGCCTCCAACCCAGCCCCCAGCGTGAGTCCACTATCCATTTTCCGCTGGCGAGCGTCGGGGAGAATATCTTCGCTATTGACATCACCGGGCTTGTAGGAGAAGAACGGCAACAAGGAGAGCCATCGGAGGCCGCCCCTGACGTGCCGCCTCCGTCAACCACGCAGCCCAGAGATGAACCATCGGCAAGGGCTTCCACTGGCGAGCCCATTCGTGTTGAAGAGGAGCCGGCAAGCACGGGCACTGGCAATCCTACATCGGCAACCAATGTTGCCGGGAAAGGAGAAACCACCTCTCAACAGCTCGACACAGGTAAACCGTTTGCCTTGGTGTACTTGTGATTCTTCCTTTATTTTTGTCTTCTTGAACTTCAACCTCGGTCTCGTCTTATTTCCTTTCCTGGTCTTCAGATCTCCCTTCGGTGGAACAGATGGATGTTGACGTTGTCATCGAAGAGACCGCCAAGAATGTTGCCGCCGAGGCCGATAGAGCCGCGGCTGACGAAGCCGCCAAGGCTGCACAGGAGGAAGCCACCAAGGGGTCTGCTGAGGGGGCCGGCAAGGAGACTGGCGACCATACTGACGGCATTCCTGCCGCAGAAGTGCCTGGCGCTACACCGGTCATAGAGCCCCCAGTTACCGGCGAGGCGGTTGTCGAGGATCACCCGTCAATGTCCGACGCCCCCCATCAAGCAGATACCTTAAGGTTGGCGACAACCTGTTCGTCAGCATACTAGGGACGGCAAGCATCGGGGTGCCAACCGAAGGAGAAATCTTTGACGAAGACATCATCGCCGCCGCTGGACTCAAGATCGTTGATGAGCCACACGCTAGCAGCAGTGGGTCCAGGGAAGAATAGCTCCTCCAAGCCATGAGCGACAACTACCAAAAACTTCAGGCACTTCACCGCACCCGAAAGGAGAGGTTGGACTCCAGGGCGGCGGTTGTTGAAGCAGCGGAAGCGGATTTCCAGAAGTGTGTTGAGGAGACGCAAGTCTGGTACGCCGAGGCCTTCCAGGAACTGACAGCTGGTCGGGAGCAGCTGAACCAGAGTTGGAATGACTTCTTCTTAAAGCAGTCCGACGCCGAGAGGGTACAGGAGGAGGCTACGCAGCAGGCTGCTGCAGAGGAAGCTCGCTTAACGGAACGCCGCGTTGGGCTCGATGCTCACGAAGAGGACCTTGCCGCTCGCGAGGAGGCGCTTGCCGCCAAGCTCCGCAGCAAGGACAAAGAGATCGAGAAGCTTGTCGCGTGGCGAACCCAGGAGCTGGAGCAGAGACACAAGGAAACACTCGAAGCTCTGGCCATAGATCACGCCGGCAAGTTAAAGGGAGCCGTCGATGCTGCCGAAGCTGCAGAGGCCGCCAAGAACGAACTGGGCGATCAAGTGAAGAGGCCGGAAGCAGATCTTGAGGGCCACGGCAAGGAGATCTCAACGCTCAAAGCTGGCAGAGAGAAGACTCTCTTCAGCCTAGCGGAGATGCAAGCCGCCATGTCCGACAAGACCAAGGAGCTCACCTCAGCCAATGAATCCATCGCTGATCTGAAACTGAAGCTGGTGACGCTTGAGGAGTCCCTTGAGAACGGCAAGGCTCGCGAGAGGGCCTTGATCAAAGACCTCTAGAGTGAGAAGAGCCTGCTCAACAGCGTCGCCGCCACCTATCATGATTTTGAGAGAGGTGTAAAGATCTGGACTGAGCGCCTTGTCGACGTCGCGGAAAGGCTTGCCGCAGAACTGTCCACCATGGGCCTGCAAGACTTCAACTATTCTTCTGACGATAGGGTGTCTTCGAGCGCAAGCTGACCATGTTCTTCGAGAGCATCGTTGACGCCCTCAAGCTGCTCCAGTCTAACCGAGAAACCCATCTGGCCAACGAATCCCGCAAGCTCTGCCAGGCCGTTCTCCGCAAGGTACTCGTCAAAGTGGTGCATAAGAACCCTGGCATCAACCTCACCAATGTTCTTGCTAGCTTGCCGAAGGATGTAGACCTCAAGGCACTCGAAGAGCTTGTCGCGCCCATCGTTGACAGAGTGAGCCAAGTCAAGAGGGTCGACGGCCAGCGCAGGGACTAGCCGCTTTGCTTCATTTTGTTGCCACCATTCCATGCCAAAGACAGTTTTATCTTAAGTTAGAATCGCGGCGAGCATCAATGTAATATAACTTGCTATATTTTGGATGAATGCATGCTATTTCCCTTGTCTGATTTCTTTATGTATGGTTCATGCCCTACGCTTATTGGGATCTTGCCGGTGCGCACACCCTTGCCGCGAGCGCTTTGAGGAACGGATCCTTAGCAGCCTGCTGGAGGTGTCGCCGCCGACAAGATACCTTGACATTTTTAGTGCAGCCACTTAAGCTGTTGAGCGGACTCGAAACAAAGTAAGGGCGCAACCAATCACGACAAGGTTCCTTCGCGTGCAGGTTTTCCATACAAAAGCCGAAATCGTTCAAGGAAAAATAGGTCTATAATGGTAATTTGCTTAAGAGTTTTGCAACTTAGCTTTTCGTTGCTGTACTCCTTATCACAATATGTTAACTTGAACGTCGCCTGTTGGTGTCCATACCATCATTCCCCCCCGGCAAACTTGCACGCGAGGAAACCTTCTGTCCTTTGTGAAAAAGAAAGAAGGGAAAATAGAGATATGGAACCTTGGCAGTTCATTAGTGCTTACCGGAAGCAGGCGTAATACAATATCTCAGACAAGCATGCATATAGATTAACATGAAAATTGACAAGAATTGTAAAACACTTAAGTTTATTTAACTGTGCACAGGGTCTGCGCCTGGCTTTGTACAAAGGATCATATGCCTTGCCGGCAAGACTTGTACAAAAGGTGGTTGCCGGGAGGCCCGGCAACCGCGCCTCATGGGTAGAACTTACGAAGGTGTTCGATATTCCAGGAATTGCTCACTGGAATGCCATCTTCGGTCTCCAGGCGGACTGTGCCGGGCCTGGTGACTCATACTACCCGAAAAGGGCCTTCCCACTTCGGCGTCAACTTGTTGGAATTCTTGGCCGACTGAACGCGCCGAAGAACAAGGTCGCCTTCCTCAAGGCTTCGGGCATGAACCTTGTGGCTATGATAGCGGCGCAAGGCTTGCTGGTAGCGTGTAGCTTGCACAGCAGCTCGAAGACGATCTTCCTCAAGGAGCGTGGCATCATCTTGCCGCAACTGCTCTTGCTCTAGCTCATCATAGGTGAGCACTCGAGGTGACCCGTATATGAGTTCCGTGGGGAGAACTGCTTCTGCCCCGTAGACTAGGGAGAAGGGTGTCTGGCCAGTTGCTCGATTTGGTGTCATTCTGATTGACCAAAGAACCGCCGGCAGCTCATCAATCCAGCGTCTTCCGCACTTGCGCAGCTTGTCGAAAGTCCTTGTTCTGAGACCTCGCAACACTTCAGCATTTGCCCTCTCTGCTTGGCCATTGCTCCTCGGGTGAGCAACAGAAGCAAAACAGATTTTGCCGCCAAGGTCTTGGACGTACTGCATGAAGGTGCGGCTCGCGAACTGTGTGCCATTGTCGGTGATGATCCTATTTGGTACACCAAAATGGCACACTATTCCCTTGAAGAACTTGACGGCTGATTGTGCTGTCACCTTTCTCACCGCTTCCACTTCTGGCCACTTCGTGAACTTGTCGATAGCAACGTACAAGTACTCGAAGCCCCCAGTAGCGCGAGGAAAGGGGCCCAATATGTCGAGCCCCCAGACCGAAAATGGCCAGGAAAGAGGGATGGTTTGAAGAGCTTGAGCTGGCTGATGCAATTGCTTTGAATGGAACTGGCATGCTTCACACTTGGTTACTAGTGCAGTTGCATCCTGGAGAGCAGTGGGCTAGAAGAAACCTTGCCGGAATGCCTTGCCGACAAGAGCTCTTGAGCCTATGTGAGAGACACATATGCCTCCATGTATCTCTGCCAATAGCTCCAGTCCATCCTCCCTGTGGAATACACTTCAATTTCACACCGTTCGGTCTCCTTCTGTACAGGACGTCGTCAACGAACTGGTACATACTAGACTGACGGGCTACTTTCTCCGCTTCTTCCTATTCTTCAGGGAGTTCTCCTGTTTGAAGGAACTGGACGATGCGCTGTGCCCACGTCGGAGCCTGCGGCTCGACAACAAGGACCAAAGGCATATCTTCGGCCGCGGGAGCGCTTGCTTTTGCGGCAAGAACCTGAGGTTCTGCGCGAAGCTGCTGCTCACCGGCAATCGTGTTGTTCCCGGCAACTTCCTTGCCGGCGGCTTCTGGAAGCTCTGCAGGAAAGTACTGGCCGTAACTCAACTTCCTTCTTTTGTCCTGCCTCGTCGATGGTGTTACGGATGGCTGAGTTAAGCGGAGCACAAAAGTTCCTGGTTCCACAGGTAACTTGAGGGCAGCACGCTTTGACAGGTCGTCGGCAATGTTGTTTTCCGCACGAGGAACATGCTCTGTTTGCAACCCGTCAAAATGCTCCCCCAACTTTCTCACTTCATCTACATACGCTTCCATCAACGGGCTCTGATAATCTTTGTTGACTTGCCTGACGACAAGTTGTGAGTCACCTCTGACGATGAGCTTCTTAATTCCAAGGTCTGCCGCGATCCTGAGACTGGCAAGCAGCCCTTCATATTCTGCAGTGTTGTTTGTTGATCTCTCCCGAGGAAAGTGCATCTGAATTACATACTTGAGGTGCTCTTCGGTGGGTGCGACAAGCAGCACGCCAGCACCGGCGCCTTGCAGTGAAAAAGCCCCGTCAAAGTACATAATCCATTCCCGATCTGTTTCCTTGCCGGGGATAGTTGTCTCTTGAATTTCTTCGTCTGGCGTCGGTGTCCATTCTGCAATGAACTCCGCCAAGGCTCTGGTCTGAATAGTTGAAGTGCTTTCAAATTTGAGACCAAAACTTGACAGTTCCAACGCCCACTCCACAATTCTGCCGGTTGCATCTGGATTTCGTAAAATCCGCTGCAACGGGAAGGGAGTGACGACGGTAATTTCAGGTGCCTGAAAATAATGGCGCAGCTTTCTTGAGGCCATAAGAAGGCCGAAGAGCAACTTCTGCACGCCAGAATATCTTGACCTAGCCCCCTGCAACATGGAGCTGACAAAATAGACTGGGCGCTGCACCATCTTCTTCTTCTGCGTTGCTTCATTCGACTGCGCAGATCCTGCCTTGTCGGCACCAAACTCTACCGGGGAGAATCCCAACTTGTTGCTTGACGGGCTTGCCACTGCCGCTGCTTCTTCGTTGACTTCTCTCTGCGCCACTTGGGCAGCACTAACCACTTCATTCGTTGCCGCTAGATATAGCAGCAACGGCTCTTGTGGTTTAGGTGCAACTAGCGTCGGCGCAGAGGAGAGGTACCTCTTCAAATCCTGCAGCGCTGCCTCCGCTTCCGGAGTCCATTTCATTGGACCTGCCTTCTTCAAGATTTTGAAAAAGGGCAGGGCGTGCTCAGCGGATTTGGAGATGAACCTGCTCAGAGCAGCAACGCAGCCGGCAAGTCGACGCACATCTTTGACACGTCTTGGTGCTTCAATCTGCTCAATTGCCTTGATCTTGTCGGGATTTGCTTCGATTCCACGTTGAGACACAAAGAACCCGAGAAGTTTGCCGGATGGAACGCCAAACACACACTTCTCAGGATTGAGCTTCAGATTGATCCTGCGCAGATTTGCAAACGTCTCTTCCAAATCTTGTATGAGGGTTGCCTTGTCCTTAGTTTTGACCACTATGTCATCCATATAAGCTTCCATATTTCTATGTAGCTGGGCTCAAAACCGATCTGGACCGCTCTTGCAAACATTGAACCATCACTTTTCAACTCGAAAGGCATGCGTATGAAGCAATACGTGCCACATGGGGTGATAAATGCGGTTTTCTCTTCGTCTTCCATTGACATGAAAATCTGGTGATACCCTGAATAAGCGTCAAGAAACGACAGCAAATCGCAGCCAGCAGTGGAGTCCACAATCTGGTCGATGCGCGGCAAGGGAAAAGGATCTTTTGGACAGGCTTTATTGATATATGTATAGTCAATACATAGCCTCCATTTTCCATTCGCCTTGTGCACTACAACTGGATTGACCAACCATGTTGGATGGAGCTCCCTGACTAAACCTGCCGCTTCCAGCTTCCTGATTTCTTCGGCAATAAATTCTTGCCGCTCCAAAGCTTGCTTCCTAACTTTCTGCTTGACGGGCCACACATGAGGACAGACAGCAAGGTGGTGCTCGATTACCTCCTGGGAACACCGGGGATATCAGATGGTTGCCATGCAAACACATCAATATTTGCCCACAGGAAGGCAATGAGCGCGCTTTCCTATTTGTCATCGAGGGTGGAACTTATGGTGAAAGTTCCTCCCGTACCATCCTCCTTGGCGGGCACCTTCTTAGTCGCTGGTGGAGCTGCCTTGGATTTCTTGCTCTTGCCGGTGGAGCTCTCTGGCACATCCTCAACGGGAGCGCAGCACTCCGAGGAGGTGCGCTTGCCGGAGTGTGTGCTAGAGGTCTTGCCGGTCTTCTTCCCTCCGGGAGCTTCGGCGGCAGGAGCAAGTGCCTTGGCGGCAGGTGCTGCGACTGCCTCCCGGTAGAGTTGGTCGGTGCAGATAAGCGCATCCTTCTTGTTGGAGTTGATAGTGATGACGCTCATCGGCCCGGGCATCTTTAATGTATTATAGGCGTAGTGTGATGCCGCCATAAACTTGGCCAGCGCCGGGCGACCAAGAATCCCATTATATGGTAACGGAATCTTGGCGACGTCGAAGACGATCTTTTCTGTCCTGTAGTTCAGCTCACTACCAAATGTCACTGGCAGCGTGATCTTGCCCTTCGGCTGGCTCCTTCCTGGATTGATCCCTTGAAACGTGCCCGTTTCTTCGAGATCTTCGTCAGGAATTTGCAATCTCTTGATTACATCAGGCGAGATCAAGTTCAAACCGGCCCCACCATCAACTAACATCTTCGTCACCTTGAGGTTGCGGATCGTCGGTGAAACCAACAATGGCAAACAACAGACCGCAGTTGTGCGATCAGGGTGATCCTCGGCGTCAAAGATGATAGGCATGTGGGACCATTTCAATGGTTTCCGTGCATCGACTGATGGCTCTGCCGCATTAATCTCGCGCGCCCACTGTTTGAGTCGGTGGTGAGAGGAATGCAACAAGGCGCCTCTGTCAACGCACATGGCTTCTGTAGCTTTCTGGAACTCGTGGTCGCTGGACTCGTCGCCCTCTTCGTCATCATCGTCACCCCCTGTTCCTTGTCACGGCCTCGAGCGGGCCTCTCCTTTTGTTGCTTGGCCTTGCCGCGGCGGCCTCCTCGACCACCGCGTTTCTTGCCAGACCCCTCAGCACCATCCTAGGCCTTCTCCTTGTCTCGCCTCTCATACTCGGCTTTCTGCTTCTCGACAAGCTGCTCAACTTGCCGGCAGTTTTGGAGGTCATGACCCTTGGTGCGATGGATCTTGCAGTACTGCTTGTCGGAGCCTTCTGGCTTGTCAGCAGCCGCCAAGGCCTGACATGCGGCACACCCGGCAACCTCCTTGCCGGGGCCATCAGTCTTGAACTTTTTGGCGGTGCCGGTGTTGCTGGATCCCTAGACGGCAAGCACGGCCTTGCCCTTGCGCTTCCTGTTACGCCGTCGGCCTTTCTTCGCCGAGGTGGTGGCGTCTTCGCCTTCAGAGTCGAGTTCCGCGCCAGCATCCTCACCGGGGAATCTCCTTCCCTCCTCGGCCTGAGCACATCTGTCGGCCAGAGCATAGAGCTCGGCGACATCTCTGACCTTGTTCATTGCCAGCTCTTCCCGCATCTTGCGGTTGCGCACATTCTGATGAAACGCACTGATAACAGCGGCAGGATGAACGTCTGGGATGTTGTGCTGTATACGGCTGAATCTCTGTATGTACTTGCGCAAGGTTTCGCCCTGTTTCTGGGGGATGAGATGTAAATCACTTTCCTGGCCAGGAGCCTGGTGGCCTCTGGTAAAGGTGCCAACAAACTCATGACACAAATCTGCCCAGGAGGAAATGGAATTCTCCGGCAGATGCATCAACCACGACCTGACGTTGGGCTTAAGCACCAACGGGAAGTAGTTGGCGAATATCTTGTCGTCTCGAGCTCCGGAAGCCTGCACCGCAATGGTGTAGACGCTCAAGAACTCTGACGGGTGAGTCTTGCCGTCGTATTTCTCCGGCACTTCTGGCTTGAAAGTTCGGGAATTGGGCCACTGGACTCGCCGCAGCTCACGAGTAAAAGCTGGACAACCCACCTCGTAAGGCAAGTTACCAGAATACCCCGGCGCAGGCTCGTCTACAGTGGGTCCCGCGTGCCTGTCGGATTGACGGCGCGCTTCCCGCCGCCGCTCGATGGTAGTTCGAGCGTCTTCCTTGCCCCGTTCCCAAAGAACTTGACGTTGATCGCGGCGAACCCGCGGATCATACGACGTCGTGGAATCGTCATCACGGGCGTCAATCCGCTGAGTTAGCGACCACTGCTGTCGTGGCGGAGGGGAGCACATCGTAGTCGTACCGCCTCCGGTCTTCTCGTCCTCAGCACGCACTGGCTCAGTGGGCTGCCGCCGCGAAGGCCCTGCCTGCTGCGGCCTGTCATCATTAGCCAAGCCGATAAGGCTCTAGATAGCAGATCTCCACTCGTCTAGCTTCTCCGCAGCGGGAGGGAAGTCTAGGAGCAGCTGAGCTTGCGCCAACGCTTCTGCCGGTGTAGGTGGTGGCGAAAGGTGCGAAGAACGTGAGGTGCTCTGACTCCTAACTGAGTTAGAAGGAGCTCCATCATGGCCTTGCGATCGCGCCCTGCTTCCGCCGGCATGTTGGCGTGGAACTTGGCCCCGCACATCCTGGGAGTGATGCGCAGGGGTTTTTCCATGGGAGCGCCTGGAACCACCAACGTCGCGGCGCTGCCCGTCGCGCGCGACCTGAGAAGGTCGCGGCGCATGCACCGGCGTGGGTGTCTTGGAAGGCGCCGTCCCATCCTTGGAGTTCGCTGCGCCACCCGCAGGTAGCACGGCTCCGTCCTTAGACCTGGCGAAGCGAACGACGCCGCTCGCCTGGCTTTGATCGCCAGAACGTCGTGGAGGCTCAAGACCTCCACCAGCGCCCACGCCGTCGCCCGTCTGTGTGGGTACGGGCAGGCCGGACGCGGATGGATCAACCGCCATAGCGCCCTTCTTCTTGGGAGCCATGACGACGAAAGTGATCAAGAACTGGCGCGTTGACCGCTAGATCGGGTTCGCGCAATCTTTCGCCCTACCTGGCGTGCCAAAGATGTCGGTGTACGACACCTATGGGATCGCTTGGATCCCTTTTACGGTTCGGCTAGGGAAAAGATTTGCACAAAGAGCGGATCCAACGATCAACGCGGGTATCTTTTACCCAGGTTCGGGCCGCTTAGTAGCGTAAAACCCTACTCCTGATTTGGTTTATTGTGGGTGTTCTTAAGCTCAAGTACACGGAGCGCTTGTGATGAGCAGTATGCTCAAGAAGCAGCTACGCATGCAGAATGGGCCAGAAGGTCTTCTTCCCCTGTAGCTTCGCCTTGGGCCTCCTTTTATACGTCCAAGGGGTCACCAACAGTGGCGAACAGCAAGTACAAGAGGTGTAAAGTTGCTACAGGGTTTACATGTTTATCACTGACAACTTAGGACAAACGCATTTAATGCTCCACTTAGGTGTCCCTTACTTTCTTGGGGATGGAAAAAGAGCCCGTCCCATCAGCACCGCTTAACCTCACCCGCTGTTAGTGCCATGACACGCATCCAGGAGGGCAAGCCCTAAACGACAGGTTGTCTGCTGCGCTAGAGCGGTGGCAGGGCGGTGGGATCTTGCCGGGTGCGAGGCCTTGCCGGGTTTTCGCGAGCTCCCCCAGCAAGATCTTGCCGGGAGCTCAGCCTTCAGTCTTCTGTCTTCTGATTATCGGCTTGAGTGCCTTCTTGATAATCTGGCATTTGTTTCCAGCTGTTCTCCGGCAGGCCTTGCCGTTGGTATGGCTACAACCGTCCGTGCACAAGTATGGGGTACTAAAAGACCCAAACTTTAGTACACCGACATCCCTGCACCCCTCCGTGCAGGCGAACGGCCACACCGCTACGGCTTCTTCCTCCCTCGCCCCCGTGGGCCGCCGAATGCGCAGGCCGCACTACTCATGGCACGCGAGCTGCTCCGCTACCATCCAGCTGACGCCGGCTATGACGCCTGGCTTGGTCGCATCACCGAGCTCGTCAACGCCGCCGTGGACGCTCCGGCGCCTTCCCACTCGCTCTGCCCTCCGCCGTCTCGCGCTGGGGACCTGGCGCACGGCGCTCCCCCACCACCTCCTCTGCGCGACAAACTCGGCGGGCCCCAGTGCAATGCGCGGGCGCGCTAGCCGTCCCGTGGCGCGTCCCTGCCAGCCCGTGACGAGGCCAGCTGCCAGATCATCTGACGCGTGCCCCCCGATGCGCGAGTTATCCTCGAGCGGCAGCGCCAGCGCCAGGACCAGACCGTCCAGGAGGTTGCGGCGGCAGGGCGTCAGAACCGCGCCGCCCTCGCCGGCGGTGTCCCCTCGAGCGGTGTGGGCTGCCGTGCATTCACCCGCGAGCTACGTCGGGTGGTGTGGCCCACGAAGTTCAAGCCTGAGCTGCCTCCGCGCTACGACGGCGCCCCCAACCCTGCGGAGTTCCTTCAGCTCTACGGGTGAGCGTCGAGGCGGCAAACGGCGACGACAAGGTCATGGCGAACTGGTTCCCCATGGCCCTCAAAGACGGCCTGCGCTCCTGGCTCATGAACCTCCCCGAGGCGTCCATTTCATCGTGGGCCGAGCTCTGCAGCCAGTTCGTCGCCAACTTCAAGGGAACGCAAGACCGCTCCCTCACCATCAACGACCTGCGGCACGTGCGGCAGCGCCCAGACAAGACCCTCCGCAAGTACATCCAGCGCTTCAGCCAAGTGCGCAACAAGATACCGCGCGCCTCCGACGTGGCCGTCATCTCTACATTCTCCACCGGCGTCACGGACATCAAGATGCGCGAAAAGCTCGCCATCAACGACGAGCTGGACTCGGTGCTTGAACTGTTCGACCTCGCCGATAAATGCGCCAAGGCTGAAGAGGGCTGCCTCTTCGTCCACAATGACCCCGTAGCGGCGCTCGAGGCCGCAAAGACCATAAACATGGATGTCAAGCGTAAGGGTCCTACCATGCTTGCGGCGGAGCCCGAGCAGAAGCGCGGTCGTGACCATGACGATCCCAGGAAAGAAGGCCGGCCGCTCTGCGCCTACCATAACGTGCGCTCCCACAGCAACGAAGACTGCCAGGAGCTCAAGCTGCTCCGCGACAAGCGCCAGGGGCGCCAAGACGATCGCAATGACCGCGGCGCCGGTTGCGGAGGTGGCCACGGCGGCAACCGCTGGGACGGCCACAACGGCAATGGCAACTTCCGCCAGGGCTGGCGCGACCAGCCTCGTGAGGCCACCTGGCACGACCAGCCTCGCGAGGCGAACCCTCAGGCCAATGCCGCTCTCCCGCCGCTGCTGCCGCCACCCTGGAGGAACGACCTCAACCAGCCTGATGAGGGCACTGGGGGCTACCAGGAGCCTCGCGTGGTCGCCTGCATCCTTGGCGGGGCTCATGCCCCTGAGTCCAACCGCCACTTCAAGCTGCTCTCTCGCGAAGTGATCGCCGCCCTCCTGAGGCCTGAGGCCGCGCGGCCCCTCAAGTGGTCGCAATACGCCATCACCTTCGACTCTACAGATCACCCCAAGTCCACGGCCTCCACAGTCGCACTCCCCATGTTGTGGAGTCCCACCATCAGCAACGTCGCGGTCACCAAGACCCTCATCGACGGAGGCGCCGGCCTCAATGTGATCTCCATCGAAACCTTTGAGACGCTCCAGGTGCCCTACTACCAGCTAATGCCGACCAGGCCCTTCTTCGGAGTGACCGATGGCTCCACCGTCCCTCTGGGGCAAGTGTGCCTTCCCGTCACCTTCGGCACCCGCAAGAACTACCATACCGAGCTCATCGACTTTGACGTGGCACACATCGGCCTGCCTTACAATGCCATCTAGGGCTACCCAGCTCTCGCCAAGCTCATGGCGGTGACCCATCACGCCTACAACGTCCACAAGATGCCTGGCTGCAGCGGCATCATCACTGTCGCCTGCGACGAGAAGGACGTGGTTTGCTCCCTCGAGCGCGCCTACAAAGCCGCCGCTGTCGCGCATCCGGCTGACGAGGACGTGACCGAGCATCCTGAGGCTGCGCCCGGAAAGAAGAAGCAGTTGTTCTCTCAGGACCACGCCGAGACGAAGAAGGTGTCGGTGGACGGCAGCGGCTCCGGCCCTGCCTTCACCAATTTTTTTTGACTGAACACTGTGAGGCAAAAGCACCACAGCCTTTTATTAAAACCAAGGAACCAAAGTCTTACAGAAAGAAAAAAACAGAATATATACGGAGCTAGCTAACAAGTATAACTAACATTACCTATTTACAAACAGACATATACATAAATACAACCAGGGTTCAAGGCAGAGCACTGATCCATTGCAGCAACAACGGTTTGACTACTGCCTTCACCATTGGCGCTGGCCTTCCTCCCGCATAGGAAAGCGCACTCGTCACCTTCCTACGGGCAAACTCGGATGTTTTTGCCTGGAAAGCATCTGTCTTGTCCGGTGTGCCGAGGTAGGTGATCGAGCACCACTTAGCGGTGTGCCCCAATGCATGCCCCGTCAAGCAAAAAGCATGGCGCCAGGCGCCAGAGAAGCAAGATTTCATCGTCAAGGAAGTTCAATAGCTCCAGGAAGCTGGGATCATCCGCGAGGTGCGCCATCCCGAATGGCTCGCCAACCCAGTCGTCGTCCCCAAGAAAGGCGGCAAGGAGCGCATGTGCGTCGACTTCACCAGCCTCAACAAGTTCCGCCCTCAAGATCCGTTTCTGCTGCCCCACAACGACCAGATCATGGACTCCACTGCCGGGTGCGATTTGCTATGCTTCCTAGATGCCTTCTCAGGTTATCACCAGATCAAGATGGCGGCCGAAGACGTGGAGAGGACGGCCTTCATAACCCCTTGCGGCATATACTGCTACGTCTGCATGCCCTTCGGCTTGAGGAGCGATGTCGCCACCTTCCAACGGCTAATGCGCATCACGCTGGGGCCTCAGATGGCGAGGAACGTGGAGGCCTATGTCGACGACATCGTGGTCAAGTCTCGCGAGGCTGGATCCCTCATTGCGGACTTCAAGGAAATGTTCGCCAACCTGCGCAAGGTCAACCTCAAGCTCAACCCTGAGAAGTGCATCTTCGGAGTTCCCTCCGGCAAGCTCCTCGGCTTCCTGGTCTCGCACCGCGGCATCGAGACCAACCCTGAGAAGATCAAGGCCATCGAGAAAATGCGTCCTCCCTGGACCCTCAAGGAAATGCAGCGCTTGGCAGGAAGTATGGCCTCCCTGGGATGCTTCATCTCCAAGTTTGGCGAGCGAGCCCTGCCTTTCTTCAAGCTCCTGAAGAGGTCCGGCCCTTTCAAGTGGACTCCTGAGGCAGACGCCGCTTTTGAAGGCCTCAAGAGGTACCTCACGAGGCCGCCCATCATGGTCGCGCCGCGCTCTTGCGAGCCCTTGCTCCTATACTTGGCGGCCACCCCTCAGACGGCCAGCGCGGCGCTAGTGGCGGTGCGAGACGAGTGCGTCTGTGCTAAGGAGAAGCCTTCCGCACCTCCTGAGCCTCGTGAGCCTCCTGACCCTCGTGAGCCTCCCGAGCCTCGTGAGTCCTCCGAGCCTCGCAAGCCTCCTGAGCCTCGTGAGCCCCCCGAGCCTCGTGAGGTGCCTGGAGAGCAAGCTGCCACCACAACTACGCGCCTCGTCGAACACCCCGTGTACTTCGTCAGCACCGTGCTAAGAGATGCGCGCGAGCGCTACCCCATGCAGCAGAAGCTCCTCCTCGCGCTCCTCGTTGCCTCCAGGAAGCTGCACCACTACTTTCAGGGTCATCCCATCAAGGTCATCTCTTCCTACCCCTTGGAGCTAGTTCTGTGCAGCCCCAACGCTGTCGGCAGCGTCGCCAAGTCGAACATCGAACTACAAGCCTTCCAGCTGGAGTTCTCCACCACCACAGTCATCAAAGGCGCGGCTCTGGCCGACTTCGTGGCAGAGTGGATGGACACGTATGAGGAGGAGCCTCACGAGGCCAAATCCCTTCTGCCAGGGGATGAGGTGCCTGGTGGCTGGACCATGCACTTCGACGGCGCCTTCTCCCGATAGGGCGCGAGGGCTGGAATCATGCTCACCTCTCCGACAGGAGACAGGCACTACTACGCTGTGCAACTCTGCTTCAGGCACACCGACAAGGTCTCCAAGAACATCGTAGAATATGAGGGCCTCATCACCGGCCTCAAGGCCGCGTTCGCGCTGGGCATCAAGCGTCTGACCATCAAGGGCGATTCGGAACTTCTCGTCAACTTCTCCAACAAAAGCTACAAGCCCAAAGACGAGCACATGGCCGCCTACCTAGATGAGGTACGTAAACTTGAGAAGCGTTTTCTTGGCCTGGAGCTACGACATGTCCCCCGCAGCGGCAACAAAGAGGCCAATGACATTGCCAAACGAGCATCTCGCCGCGAGCCTCAGAGCCCCGACGTCTTTGAGGAAAGGCTCCTCAAGCCATCAGCTGCACCTCCCACCATGAGCATCGCGCTCCTTCATGAGGAACTACCTCCCGCAGAGCCCACGGGCGCGCCAGACTGCGGCCCAGCCTCAGGAGTCCGCCTGCTGCTGGCACTGGAGCCTCAAGCGGATAGCTTGGCTGTGGAGTTCAAGCATTACTTGCTGCACGGCACCCTCCTGGAGGAGAACTCAGAAGCAGACCGCGTGGCCCGGCAGGCCACCGCTTACTGCTTGCAGGATGGTGAGCTGTACCGCAGGTGCCCCAATGGCGTCTCGCTACGGTGCATCTCTGAAGAACAAGGGCGCGAGTTGCTCGCCGATATCCATGGAGGGGACTGTGGCCACCACTCCTCGTCACGCACCCTCATCGGCAAGGTGTTCCGCAGCGGCTTCTACTGGCCCACTGCGCTGCATGACGCTACCGTGCTGGTCCAAGCCTGCAAGGCCTGCCAGTTCCACGCCAAGCAGATCCACCAGCCGGCGCAGGGCCTCCAGAAGATGCCCCTCTCATGGTCCTTCGTGGTCTGGGGGCTGGATATCCTGGGGCCCTTCCCTCGCGCGGCTAGCGGTTACCACTACCTCTACGTCGCCATCGACAAATTCACCAAGTGGGCAGAGGTCGAGCCTGTACGCACCATCCCGGCGGGCTCTGCCGTCAAGTTCATCAAGGGCCTCGTGAGCCGCTTTGGAGTTCCCAACTGCATCATCACCTACAATGGCTCCCAGTTCACGAGCGGCCTCTTCAGGTCCTACTGCGCCAGCCTCGGCACACAGATCTGCTACGCCTCAATGGCGTACCCACGAAGCAATGGCCAGGCCGAGCGCGCCAATGCGGAGGTCCTCAAGGGCCTCAAAACAAGGAGCTTCAAGAAGAAGCTCGAGGCCTGTGGCAAGGGCTGGCTCGATGAGCTGCAGTCCATGCTGTGGTCCATCCGCACGACGGCAAGCAAGCCTACCGGCGAGACCCCCTTCTTCCTCGTCTATGGAGCTGAGGCGGTCCTTCCATTAGAGCTCAAGCATGGCTCCCCGTGAGTCCTTGCCTTCGACGAGGCGCTTCAGAATGGCTCGCGGGAGACCGATCTACTGCTCCTCGAGGAAGGCCGCCGCCAGGCAGCTCTTCGCGCCGTGAGGTACCAGCAGGCCTTGCGTCGCTACCACAGCCACAACATCCGCCCTCGCACTCTCGAGGTCGGTGATCTCGTCCTGCGCAGGATCCTCTCCAGAGAGGGACTTCACAAACTCTCACCTATGTGGGAAGGCCCTTTCAGGGTTACTCATGTCTCCAGGCCCGGCTCAGCCCGACTGGAGACGGAGGACGGAGTTCCTGTGCCTAACGCCTGGAACATCCAACACCTCTGCAAGTTCTACCCATGACCCTCACGTGTACGAACGAAATGGGGCTGTACATGCCCCGGAGCCTCTCATTGCGTTCGCCTGATGGGCCCGCGAGAGCTCCCGCCCACGCCCAAGTGGAAGCCCCATGCTCCGTGCTGGCGGAATGATCGACCCGCGATCATACCCACACCCCTGTGGAAGCCCCATGCTCCGCACTGGCGGAACAATCAACTGAGGGCGCCCCACGGGCTGCACCAACCTCTAGCTAACCCATGCCGGACACGGCAGCACCCTTTTTTCGTTTCGATGTGTAACTAAGGGCACCCCATGGGTTGCACCAACCTCAAGCTGACCCATGCCGGACACGGCAGCCGCATCTTGTTTTGGTTATGTAATGGGTTGCTATTTTACTTCAGTAAAGCTTCGGTTTCTTTACATGGTGTTTCGTTTCGTCCTTGCCTCACGAGCCCCGCGCGCTCACGACGTCCCTCATGAGCTTCACGCGAGTGGGGGCTGGACACGGTGTCTGTGCTTGGGTCAGTCCCAGCAGCGCTAAAAAACCCAAGCAACTGGGCTCTGGCTCGTGGGCCTGCTCCCATGCACGCCACCCCACCAAGATTCTTGGTGTCTTGTCTCCTCGCGTAATGCCCATGAGCGAATCGACGACCGTGCACTGCTCCCCTGTTGTTAAGTATTCTGCATGCAGTTATCTCAGGAACAGGTCCCCTGAAAGGCATCGCGAGGATGCCTCACGAGGTGGCCCCCTCAGGGCCTCAGGAGGCCCCGCAGGCCCTGCCTCGGGAGCTAACCCACGACGGCCGTCTCTGCAGGAGATCTCGCGAGCTTAACTCTCACGAGGCGTACCCTACAAGTGATGGCCTACCAGACACCATCCTGCACAGAGCTAAGTCCCCCGCCTCGTGAGCCGCCCTCGTCGCTTCTTAAGCTTTCCCCTCCGGCAACCTCATGAGCGCCAGCGTTTCTCTTGGCGCAAGCCGCTTGCGCGTCAAAGGGGGGCTCCCTGAGCATCGTGCCTCAGGAGCCCTCACTAGCTCCCGGTGCCCCTCACCTCCTGGCCTTGTCTAGGCATCGCGACCTGACATACCAGCGACGGCTGTGGCCCACTTGGGGGCTGGGTCTTGACGACGTAGAGCATCAAGGCAAGCAAAGAGAGCAAAACAGGCCTCAAGAGAAAATTTCACGAGGGCACGAGCGTTCATTACAGCAAATCATAAAGTACTTAAACACAAAGGCATCGTCTTCATGCCCCCACGGGGCCACATCGATCTAGTGCAGGGCGGCGAAGGAAAGAGGACCCTAGGAGCCCGCGCCGTCGTCGTTGTCGCCGTCGCCGCCGGAGCTCTTGCCGCTGCCGCAGGAGTACTTCCCAAGCAACGCGTCCACGTGGCCTTCTACCGCCTTTGCGAGGCCATCGTGGAGCTCCTCGGGGACAGGGGCTATCACCTTGTCAAAATCAAAGTTGGGATCGGCGTGAAGGAGGTGACTGAAGACACGGGTCGCCACCAGGCAGAAGAGGCCACGACACTCCTCCTCCAAGATGCCGTCCACCTCCCTGGCCCCGTCCTCGAGCCGCTCCACGAGCTTGGTGGAGAAGTAAATGTAGTCTCCATCGCGGGACTCACGGAGAGCTTCAAGCCATCCCTGGTAGATGGAGTTCAGGGTAGCGCGGGCTCGGAGCTCGAGAGAGTGGAGCATCTTGACGCGTTCCCGCTGCCGCTCCCTTTCCTGGTCCATCTTGCCTCTGGCTTGCTCGGCAGTGCTGGCGGCGCCCCCACCTGAAGACGAAGGGAGGATGGCTCGGCCTCGGCACCGGCACCGGCCTGTGGCGTGGCCCCTCGGCGGGTCTCTGCCTCGGTGAGTGCCGCCTTGAGAATAGCGATTTCCTGCCAGAACCGCTCACGCTCTGTCTCGAAGGCGTCCTTCTGCTGCTTCAGCGCCTTACCATGCTCCTCGGTGAGTGCCAGGCACGCCTCCGCAACCTTCGCGTCAGCGTCCTCCTGGGCCTTTTTCTCCTTAGCCTCCAGCTGGGTGTTGGCCTTGTTGACATGCTTCGTGTGGGCATCCTGGGCGTCAGCCAGCTGGCGCCCCAGCGTCTCCAGGCGCCCCCGCTCGGTGGCCTGCTCGGTCGCCACCTTCTCGAGGTGTTCCGTGCGGGTCGCGAGGCCCGCTTCATGGGCCGCAAGCTCCTTCTCGTGAGTGGCGAGGGCGCTTTCCCGCGTGAGGAACGACTGCGCCTGCTCGGCATGTTGATCCTGGAACTCCTTCAGGCG
This sequence comes from Elymus sibiricus, assembly GCA_039707655.1. Taxonomy (NCBI): domain Eukaryota; kingdom Viridiplantae; phylum Streptophyta; class Magnoliopsida; order Poales; family Poaceae; genus Elymus; species Elymus sibiricus. The sequence goes on from CM077664.1 coordinate 166,204,190, forward strand.
GGCCTCCGCCTCTTCGCGGCGCGTGACGGCCACTTCGGCCTCCCGGAGGGCACTTGCACGAACCCCCTCCTCTTCGGCGGCGTCCTTCTCGCCCTGGGTGCGAGCGTGTTCGTTCTGGCGCTGAGCCGTTTCGACGGCGACATTAAGCCGGCGCCACCCGTCAGCAAGCTTCAGGCGCTCCTCGGCAAGGCGCGCCTCCGTGTCCTGGAGGTCTGTCCCGAGCCGAGTGAGCGCGGCTTTGGCGTTGCGCAAGGCTTCAGGCCTAAGCAGGGAATGGCTGCTCATGAGTGCCAGTGGCCAGTCCGGGTCGGGCCCCCTAACATTCTCCGTCGCCGCGGTTAGGGAGGACTCGGCGCCGCTGGCCTGGAGCGGTGGGTTCGTCGGGCCCTCCCCCGCATTCGGCTGCGGCGGCGTGCTGTGGGAGCTCGCCATGCCTGCGATGGTGCGGCCCACGATTCCTCTCCCCGCGCTTAGGGAGGCCCCTGAAGGGGGAGTGGGCGCTTTGGCTTCCCCCGTCGCCGCTCCTTCAATTGCGGCGGGGTCAAGGGGGAGTGCGCCCCCGCCTCCTGAGGCTGCCTCCCGAGGCTCCTCTGTCTCGGCCTCATGAGACGCGCCCGCATGCGGCTCCGGGGGAACGGCCGGCTCCCTCTCGACTTCCGCGCGCTCCATCTCGGTGTCAGAGCGGCGGGCGGCCTCTTCATGCCCCCCAGCACCCACAGCGGGTACTGATGCCCCTTGCAGGCTGGGGGTCGCCTTCGCCTTTGTCGTCTTCTTCTTCTTCTTCCTTTGGTCCCCGGCGTGCCTCCTGCGCAAACGGCGGCTCAGTTCTGAGCCCGGACAAAGAGCAAGGGCATAAAATGCTGGGAGGAGTCGGGGGGACTTACTCGTCACTGACGTACCACTTCCTCTTCTTCTTCCCCGCGGGGGGCGGGTCGTCACTGCCGCCGTCAATCATCGCCCCGGCTCCGCCGCTCGGGCCCCCGGGGTGTGCCGCAGTAGACCCGGACGCGTCGTCGCCTGCCTCGAGGTCCTGGGAAGTTTTGGTCTCTTGATGGGCCTCAGGCGCTAGGGGCTCGACCGCCCCCCGGCCGAGACCTCCCTCCTCCACGGGTGGCTTGCTCTTGGTGTCGTCATCCCCGAGCTCGCAGAGGAGCTGACGGCGGGTGTCTGGTGGCGCCCGGTTGGCGTCCTCCTCTGTGGCCTCCTCCGAGTCCTCGCCACCGCCGCTGCCTGCTGAATCCAGCTCCACCACAAGGGGGTTCTCGCGGGGTCCGATATGGCCCTCTGGCACGAGCCCCCACTGGTTAAAGAGAGGCATCTCCTCGACCAGCTTCGCCTTCTCCTTGTAGCGGAACAGCGGGAGTTCCCCCTTGGGCAGGTCCGCGGCAGGAGTACTAAGCAGAGTTGCCAGGGCCCCGTCCAGCACTTCTGGCTTCAAGCCGCCTGGGGTCAGCCTCATGGCGTCGCCCACACTGGTGAACTCCCACACGGGGCGCGAGTGCCGCTGGAGTGGGGCAATGGGCCGTCGCAGGTATTCCCTGATGACCGTCGCCCCCGATACCTTCGCGGCCCGCTGTGCGGCCATCCGCTCCAGGACGGGCTCCATCCTCAGGTCAGCGAGCTTCTCGTGCCCCCACCCGGAGTTCTTCTTAGCCGGCTCTATCGGGATCATCAGGAGCCGGCTGGTCCGGCGCGCATCCATGTAGACCCAGCGCTGCCGATAGCCCTCCACTTTCTTCGCAACCCTCAAGTTGATGATGCTATTCTCCATCCCCTTGATGACAAGGAACGATGCACATCCGGAGCACTGGTCTGCCACAGTCAGTCGCAGGCAGAAGAAATGGTGGAAGAGCGCCACCGAAGGCATCACACCCACAAAAGCCTCACAGTAAAAGGCAAACATGGCCAGGAGGAGGATGGAGTTGGGTTGAAGGTGGAGGGCATGAATCTGGTAATGGGAGAGAATGGCGTAGAAAAAGTCCGAGAATGGCGGCACCAACCTGGCACAAACGCTGTGGAGGAAGAAGGGATAGGCCGTTGCCCCTAGGTCGTGCCGCCCGCCGGACCCCGGCCAGATCTGGGTCGCCTGATTCTCATTTTGATCGCCAGCCACCAGCGGGAGCACCTTGTCCAAGCCCTCCTCATCGACGATGAAGGAGCGCTGCAGCGCCGCCCCGATGGCCGGCGCACTCAGGGACGGGGCCGTCCCCTTTCCCCTCTTGTCGGCGGGCGCCATCTGTATGGCGGAGGATTGGATGGAGGAAGAAGGAGGGGCGGAGCTCGGAGATGCGGTCGCGAGGAGCTGCGCGTGGGGAGGAAAGCTCAGGAAGCAACAACAATGCGCGAAGGAAGGCAATTATGGTCTCGTGTCGCCCGCAATAGGCTTTATGTCAGCGCGGGCGGTTAGGGCCCGCTCTGTTTCGCCCCCTAGTAGGCGGGAACGTGCGCACCGCGGGCCTGGGGGCTACTGTCGGGCCCATGGAACCCAGGGTATCCAGACCCGTCTGCCTTTGGCCCAGGGCGCAGCGCCTGGCATGGGCCCAGCAGGCTGTCATCACCAAGCATCCCACCAAGACCCCTCATGAGGCCTTGGCCTCCTGAGGACCCCTCCTCACGGAGCGGCGAACAAGACTCAGCACCTTCACCAGCAGCCTCACGAGGCCCTCTCCCGAGGCGGCCTCCCGAGGCCTCCTCCCGAAGGCACTCAAGACGAAGGCTGTTCGGCTCGGCTGCGCGGTCTCGTGCCCATGACGTGGGTGACGCGCGCGGCGACGAGCGGCGACAGAGGCCGCGCTAGCAGGCGCGGATGAAGATGGTTTCCCCTTTTGTGTTAAGGGAGCAAGGCCAGCCGTCCGCTTCCCAAAGCAACCCCAAAGGTTGCCCGATCGGCGAAAGAAGACCAAGATGGCGGGCGCGCGGGGCGGAGGTCACCACCGAGCCCACCGGCGCGTCATGGATCATGCTTTTGCAGGCGAAGACCGCCTTTAGTCAGGATAGCCTGAGCGCCTGTCCCCTTTCAAAACCCACCAAGTGTGGTAACCCTTCCCACCTAAGTTTTGAGGGGGAAGAGGACCAAGGCAGGTATAAAGGGACAGTGCTGCCATCGTAGTAGGGGGATCCGGGATCCGCTTCAGTCGACTCCTTCTTCCACCTTGTACGCAAGAATGGTCTCTTGCTCTCTACAATCAAAACCAAGCAGGAGTAGGGTTTTACACCGCAAGGTGGCCTGAACCTGGGTAAACTGCTGAGTCCACGGTCCGCTCCTCGCTAGCGCGCTTCTGCCGTTGCTTCACCGTAGCTTAGCCGTGATAGGGGACGAAGAGGTAGGAACAAGCTCACCCCAGTGTTCGAACCTTTGGGTCCCCGGAGCCCCACTTCCGACAGTTTGTGACACCCTGATTTTTGGCCCTTTTTTTTCTTTTGGATTTCTTTGGATTTTATTTGGAGTTTCTTTTTTGTGGCTTTGTGGTCTTGAAACCTGGGAAGATCATCTCTTATTCCTCTCCCAAGTGGGTTGTCACTCTCAAATCTTTCCCAATGCCATATCATTTCCATCCTAGTCTAAACCCAAATTCTTTTTCTTAGGAATATTTCTTTTTCTATTAAAGGAATAAGCCTGTTTGCTCTAGGTTGTGAAGCAACATATATTTCTATCTTTCCTAAAATTCTCACAAAATTCTCATAATTTATTTGGACCATATGTGATTATTTAAATGCCATTTATTTGATTTGTCCTAACCAGGGAGTATAAGTTGTTCTGACATGCATGAAAATGCCATAAACAGATTCTTCATATTTTTCTGATAATTTTTCATATATAAATTATCTCCATTGGGGTTACGGTTTATTTTCTATGATTTTTCAAAGTTTCGGGTTTTTTTTTCTGAAATTCATAAATCATTTTCTGATTTAATTTAATTCCTGAAATACTTTATTGCGTCAGCATTGCGCAAGGGTGACATCAGCAGGTCAACCGGGTTGACCAGGGTCAAACCTGACCTGTGGGGCCCACTGGTCAGTGACCCATTGGTTAATCCCGGTCAAATCCAGCGCTGACTGGGTTTGACCTTGCGGTAGGGCCCGCTGTCAGTGGCACGGGGACTAACTAATGGCATCATTAGTGCTAATTACACCAGGATTAGGCCGGCGGCTAATCGCCGGTGAGGCCAAAGGCTACGGAGGAGCTCGGGATTGCTCCTCCGGCGACCAAAACGATGGCCGAGGCCATAGGCGGGACGAGGGGACCTGTCCGTATCGAGTGGTGGTCGGGGCCGGGCCTGAGGTGGCCGGACGGGATGGCGGCGAGCTCGGCTGTGGCGGCCGGAGCTCGGTGTGTGCGGGGATGCCACTGTGGCGTGCAAACGAGCAAAAGAAAGGAGGGGTTCGAGTCGTGGCCTCACGGTGAGCACGTTGGGCGGGTCGGAGCAAGCCCTTACGGTGCTTCGGGGCCCTTACGATCGCGTGGCTCGGTGAGGAGGACGGGGACGAGACAACGGAGCTCGTGGACACGGCAGAGGAGCAAGGGGTTGGCTGTGGCCGCGTCGAACGGTGACGGCGGCGACGATGGCGCTCGGCTGTGGGGGAGGGAGAGAGCCAGGGAGGAGATGGGGACGAGGGAGAGTGAGAGAGGGTCGAGGGGACTGCGTGGCATCGTGGGAGGCGTCCAGGCGACGAGGGGGCAGCCAGGCAGGGTGGAGGTGGCGCGCGCACGGCGAGCACACGCCCTCATGCCTTCTGGCATGAGGTGGAAGACGACAGGAGGAGGAGGTGGGCTGGGCCAGCGAGCTGGGCCGCTAGGTAAGAAGGCCGAGGTAGGCTTTCCTCTCTCTCTCTCTCTCTTATTTTTCTTTTTGTTTTTCTTTTTCTGCTACTGTTTGGCTTTAGTAAAAATACTAGGGTATTTCTAAAAATCCTGAAATTAATTGTGGGCATAATTTGAATTACTTCCAACAGCCCTCAATTGTTTCCAGAATTATTGAAGCATTTAAAGTATTTATAGGAATTAAATGCTCCAATTCAAATACATTATGATTTAATTCAAAAATCCAGAGTTGGCCTAGAAAGATGTGCACCATTTTTGGAGGGGTTTTCACCCATTTCAAAAATGATGAACTTTTTTGAAGGGCATTTTGGGTTCATTGAAGATATTTTTAGGTTGAACCTATTCGAAATTCATTTGGTGCTAGGGTTTAGACATCCCATTTCAAATTCATTTGAATTTAACATGATGCATTGATGCTCTGATGCAACTAATTACCACCATTATTCTAGGGCTGTGACACCCATCCATGCTTATGTTGACATCATGCTCATATGCACTATTATTTCATCATGTTATGACTTAGCTCATCACCATTCAAGTTGAACCTGACATTAATCGAACTTGAACAAATCTGTTGGCTGAGTCATGGTGCCACTGAATCGAGCTCACCAGTGCATCCACACTTGCCTGGATGGGGAGGTCCTAATTCGGTCTATTGTCATGCCTCTCGCCAGTGCCTCCAACTAGGGAAGGTTATGTGCGCGTGCTACCCTGATCAGGTAGGCGGCCATAAGCCTTGTGTGTCTGAGTTGTTTGCGCGCGTTTGTCCCCATTTGGGACCGTTTGTTTTGTTTTGCCACGACGGTGGCTGGCCACGAGGTGGCAGGATGTCAAGAGTTGGCATCGGGGCCACCCATGACATAGCCCAAAGGGGAGTTTGTCGGAGTGGCCGGGAGAGTGTCATGCAATAGATTGGTTTTTCGGAATGTCGTTGGTCCACCCGAATGGGAGCACGAGGCCATGAGTTTCGTGGTGTGGGTACAGTGTACTAACCTCTGCAGAGTGTATAATCTATTGATAGCCGCGTCCTCGGTCATGGACACAGTTCATAGTAGGTCACACTGTGGGTCAACAGAAATAATAAACCTGCACACTAAGAACAACAAGATGGCACATGCAGAAGTTGGTGATCGTGTGAGGATCACTATGGTTGGTATTGCTGTGATCGTGTGAGGATCACTATGGTTGGTATTGCTGTGATCAAGTGAGGATCACAATGGTAAGATGTTGACGGTGGTTACGAGGTAACCCCGAGATGGTAAGTTGGTCCAAGGGACCATGGCAATAATCCACGTACACATCATGTTTGATAGCATCATGTTCATGTCCATATCATGATTAACATGTACATGCTATGTTCACTCTCATGTTGTTCTAGTAGTATCATGCTCATCATTAATTAACCTGTAATTGCCATGCTGTTGTTTGCCTTGATTGCTTTGTTGCTGTGAGCTTGCGAGTACATTCAAAGTACTCACCTGGCGTGTCATGCCAGATTGCAGGTCATGCCGTGATTGATTGCTTGTCGAGGATCCCGAGTTTGCGAGCTAGGTCGTGTCCCAGCCAGAGACCCTGCGGAGTGGAGTCCATCAACGTCGTCATTGTTCCGCTGCCAGAAGTTATTCCGCTGCTACTAGTTGTTCCGCTGCTAGCATAGAGCTATCTTAGCAGGCGTAGTGTCGTCGTGCCTTTGTAATCTTTTTAATACCCGAACCCTTGTACCCGTATTATTTGTAATAAGAGCTGATTTGTTCTATGCCAAGCAGTGCCATATTCCAGAAGACTTGTGTTGTGCGTACGACCATCTATGGGGCCATCTAGCCCCTTTGCGGTTAAACTAGGGGAATGCACAAGCACAAAGAGCAGAATCAGCAGAGAACGCAAAGGTTTTTACCCAGGTTCGGGCCACCGTGAGGTGTAAAACCCTACTCCTGCTTTGGTGTATTATTTGTGGAGAGCTCAAATACAAGGTGCGCTTCATCCCGGCAAGGTGCAGAGGGAAGCAGCTACGCATGCAAAGTGAGCTAGAGTGTCTAAGGATCGATCCTTGTAAAGGTTGCCCTGGCCCTCCTTTTATAGCTTAAAGGGGTAACCACAGTGGCAAAACAGTCATTACAAATTGATTAGATAGCAAACAGTGCTATCATACCTAACTCTGCCGGTTTAGGACAAAAGCATTAAATGCGCCATTAGGTGTCATGTGGAGGAGGAGCCCCGGCAAGGTTCCTGCACCGCTCGCCCAGCTACCGCATATTATCTTGACACGCCTCCTGGACGGGTATCATTAAAGTTAAATCTCCTTCCAGCATGCTGACACGTGCCCCGACAAGTCTCACCAAACTGCCTACGCGGTTGACACCTCACCGATTAGCGACTAGCTGCTTGGTGAGGTGGAGTGCTGACAAGCTAGCGAAGGCTTGCTGGCACGGAGCTTGCCGGGCCTTCAACTTGCCGGCTCGAATCTTGCCGGCAAGTAATGCCTCCATCTTCAGTAATAGTCAAGTACTTATTGATGCTTCGTCTTGATTTCTTCCTTAGTGCTTTTGCGATTAAGCCTTGAGTCTTGATCTTGGTAATCCCCGGCAAGCGTGGCCATCAAAAAGGCTGCTACTGTCTGTGCATAAGTCAGGGTATAAAATACCCATGTTTTATACAGCGATAGGAGCCCCCGGGCCTGGGCCATACGCGTGTCCGAAGCGTCGTTGGGCTAGGCCCAAATGATGCACAGACACACGGTGGGAAATTACCGCTGTAATCTTTGCAATGATGATTTCCCTCCAAGCATTAAATGCGGGATGCAGGAGTGGGGGAATGTAGCGGTTATCTCGCGGTAGTGCACCTGCAAAGGCGCTGCCAAGGCAAACAGTGAAGAGCCAGCCCCCTCGCGCTTTCCCCATAAAAAGGCAATCGCGAGGGGACGCTGCTCATTCACCCTTGCCCCTCTTTGCTTCATTTTCTTCCTCTCGCCAGAGCCACTTCCGCCGCCACCGCCGCCTGTTCGCATCTCACCTCGACTCCCTCTTTTCTCCTTGAGCCCTCATGGCACCCAAGAAGGCCGACGCAACGGGGAAGAAGCCCGCCAATCCTGTCGACCCCAAGGCGGAGAAGAAGAAGGATTTGGAGGAACTGGAGAAGCGGCAGAGGGATAATGTGGTGTTCTCGCCGCCGGCGCTGGATGAGAATACGCTGATTGAGTGGTACGCCTACATGTGGGGACGAGACACCAAGGATCACAAGGCTCCAGTGGTGCTCCCCGCCGGAGGCAAGACTCCCTCAGATTCATATCCCTTTTTCTGCGCGTACTTTCATTGCGGGCTGGTTCCTCCCTTCTCGGATTTCTTTAGCGCAATGATGTACAACTTTGGGTTCAGACTGCTGAATTTTACCCCAAATGCCATAACTTGCGTGTCAGTCTGTGCCCATTTCTGCGAGAATTTCATCGGAGTCGCACCCAATGTTGATTTGTTCCGCCATTTCTTCATCCCTCGAATCGAAGGCACGGCGCTTTCGAGCAGTGTTACATGGATCCCCAGGGCCAAGACCAAGGACCAGTACCTTCCCGGGCAGCTGCACTTGAAGTGGGAGGAGTGGCGGGCTGAGTGGTGCTGGATCCAACAAAAGGATTTTCCCAGTTTCTGCTTGCCGCGCACATAGCGAGTCATACGTGGCGACGACTAGAGCAGCTTGGGTGCCAGCGACAATAGACTTGGCCCGGCACTGAACCGCATTGCTCGTCTCAGAGCCACCAAGATGACCATAGAGATGGTGGGAGCTGATTTCCTTCGGCGATGCATCGCGTTGCTGCAGAGGAGGGAAAGATTCACCTGGGAGTACCAGAACGCAGGCGACATCATGCGGTTGTACCCAGGCCTCGGCAACAATCTAACCATCATGGAGCACACCTGCCTCTGCAAACAACTGTTCAGATCTACCGGGACCTTCCACTTGCCGGACCAGATCGTCCCCCTGCATATCAATTCCGCCAAGGACTCCATCTTGGTGATGATGCCAGAGTGCAATGTACAAGGAGTCGAACCCCTCTGGGAAATGCCTACCTTGGAGAATGAAATGGACTGGGCCTCAAACTTGACGGATAAGGCCTCCCGGATAGAGAGAGATCTCATTAAGGCCACCAAGGATGAGGAACTGGCATACATCGCCAGCAAGGCCGCAGAAGCTGCCAGAGTTAGCAGAGCAAGCGGTTCTCACATCGCGGCAACCAAAGACGGTGAAGAAGAACATCTCGAAGAAGAGGTTGCCGAGGAACACCAAGAAGAGCCTGCCGGAGATGAGGCTGCCGGGGAACCCGAAGACGAAGAAGAAGAAGGTCCTCGGGCCCCAAAGAAGAGAGGACGCATTCTCCGAAAGACTGCCAGCCAAGAGCCAGTGCACGCTTCTTCGCCGAAGGCTGGTCCTGTCATGAAGAAGACGACTACCAAGACTGGCCGTCAAGAAGAAGTGCGTCGGCAACCATCCCGGCATCCATGAGCACAGCACCTGTCTCCCCAGCAAGAGGTTGTCGGAGAAGTCGGGTCTTCTCAGGCGGCAAGTTCATCTCCTCCGGCACTAAAAAGGGCCAGGGAATCACCCCCGCCGGCAAGATATGACCTATCCATCCTCAGCGAGTCTGAAGACGAGGAGTAAGCACAATTGCCTTATACTCAACAAGTCTTGACTCCATCTTGATCATGATTTTTGACTTGATTCTTCTCTGTTTTTGCAGAGACACAGAGCCACTTGTGCATCGGGCCAAGCGAGCCAAGGATGCAGCGGAAGGCGAGCCTGCGACAAGCACTAGGCAAGGGGGCATGTCTGCTGACACCATCGTCATTAGCCCCCAGCCCAGCCCCCTACGTGAGACCGCGACACAATTCCCGCTCGCCAGTACTGACGCCAAAGCTTCTGCTCCTGGTCTCAACAAGGTGGTAGGAGAAGGCCACCAGGAGGAAGAGCGCCAAGAGGCGGATCCTACCGTGATTCCTCCGTCAACCACCGTCCCGGAGAGTGCTTCTCCGACAAGGGCCTCGACTGATGAGCCTGCCCGCACTGAAATAGTCCCGGCAAGTGAGGCTGCCGGAGTCCATGCGGCGACAACCGAGGTTGTCGGGGAAGAAACTGTTTTTCCACAACAAGCGCCAACAGGTAATCCACTTATCTTTTAAGTACTTCCCGAATTTTTTTGTTTTCTTGAACTTGACTTGGAACTGATTTCCATTCTATCCTTTGCTTCTATTTCATTCTACAGCCCCCACCTCTCCCGAGGAAGGGGAGATTCTTGCAGATGTGGTAGAAATTGCAAAGGAAGCCGCTGATCAAGCCGCCAAAATTGCTATCGAAGAGACCACCAATCCTGCTGTGGAGGAAGTAAGGGAGGTCGCAAGAGACATAAGGGTGTCCTCTGGTGACACATCTGCTCCCATTCAAACGAGCATTGAAATGGTGGTGGTTGCCGCTGGTCAGCCAGACTCTGCCGTTCAGCCAACTGCGCCAACTGCCCAATCCTTGACGGGCGCACTTGTTCTTGCCGCTCCACAACAAGGGTTGGAAGCCCCCAGCTCATCAGGTACTGTGGAGCTGGACTTTGACGCAGAGATTGCTCGCATCCTCGCCTCCATCCCCAAGAGTACTCTTGAATCCGACAACGCTGCCGATAGCACAACGGATCTTGCCTTCCTGGAAACAATGGCTGCAGGCCTAAGGGATGTGCAAGAGCGCTACGGCAAGCGATGGGATAAGCTCGAAGACGAACACACAGCCTTGCAGGCCATTGAGGAAAAATTGAAGAAGAAGGCTGAGGATATCCGGTCTTGGTATAACAACCAATCTCAAAACTTGAGGAGGCAAGAGGAAAAACTTGCCGCTACCCAAGAGAAGGCAACAGCTCTGGACGGCAAGTTGGCAGAGCATGAAGGGCAGCTCAACGCCCGAGAGAAAAATCTTGCCGCACAAGAGGAAGCTCTTGCCGCTAAACTTCGCGGCAAAGACGAAGAAATGGAGAAACTCCTTGAGCAAAGGACGCAAGAGCTGGAGAAGAAACATAAGGATTTCATTGAGACCCAGGCTCAAGAAAATGCTGCCAAGCTCAAGGAGGTTACTGATGAAGCTACTGCTGCTATCGCCGCCAAGGTGGATCTTGATTCCCAGTTGGCTAGGCTGAAAGAAGAGCTCCCTGGCAGCAGTAAAGAGGGTGAGACTCTCAAGGGCGAAGCGCAGAATGTAGCCCTCACCTTAGGGGAACTGCAGACGCAGCTCTTGTCCAAGAATCAAGATCTTGGTACTGCCACCAAGGTAGCTGAGGATTTGAAATCCAAACTTGTCGGCCTGGAAACAGATCTTGAATCTGCCAAGGAGCGGGAAAGAATCCTGACGGAGAAGCTTTCCATGGAAGAAACTCTTCGGGAAGACGCTGAGAACAAATTCACGGAGCTGCGGGAGGTGATCTCCCTTTGGACGAAGAGGCTCATCGACATGGCTGAGCGCCTAACTTCGCAGCTTGCCGTCATGGATATGAAGAGCTGGAGCGTCACTGTTAATGATCATGAGGCTGCCAGCGCCAGATTAACCAAGTTCTTTGATGGCCTCATCGATGCACTGAAGACATATCATGATGACAGGTCTGCCTCGTTTGCCGATGAATCCCGAAAATTCATGCGCAACGTCCTTTACAAGGTGCTGCTCAAGCTCTCACACCGCCATCCTGACCTCGACCTTTCCGGGATCTTTAGAAAGTTGCCGCAGGATACCGGTGTCACCGTCGCCGACAAGATTGCTGCTCCTCTTGCCGACAAGGTTCTTCACATTCCCAGGATCCAAGGCGATCGTCGGGATTAAACTTGTCGTTGTATCATCACAATGCTGCCATGTCAAAGATACAATTGATCTTATGTTAGATCTGCACTGCTTCTGTGATGTAATATAACTAGTGCTGATGAATGAATGTATGCCATCTCCCTTGTTTCACCTTGTCTTTTTATGATTTGATTTTACACCCTATGCATACCAGAAACTTGCCGGTGCGGCACTTGCCGCGAGCGCTTGAGGAATGGGTCCTTAGCAGCCTGTCGGTAGTGTCGCCGCCGACAAGTTTTCCTTTGACGTTTTCAAATGCAGCTACTTAAATTGTTGAGTGGACTCAAAACAAAGTAAGAGCGCAACTAATCACGACAAGGTTCCTTCGCGTGCAGGTTTTTCATACAAACACAGAATCATTCAAGGGAAACTACAAATGTTACAAGGAAATTATTTCAAAGTTTTTCAACTTAGCTTTTCCTTGTCCTGTTTTTCTTGTCGCACAAAATGATCACTTGAACATCATTAAGTGGTATCCTCATTGTCACTCCCCCTGGGAAACTTGCACGCGAGGAATCCTTCTGTCCTTTGAGAAAAAGAAAGAAGAGAAAAGAGTAGTTTGGAAACCTTGACGGTTCATTAATCATTTCATACAAGACAAAGCGTAATCACAACATTACATGCATTCATACATAAACGAATGTGTATGAAAAGTTGTGAAACACTTAGCTTTATTTCACTTATGCACAGGATCTGCGCCTGGCTTTGTACAAAGGGTTACAAGTCTTGCCGACAAAGCTTGTACAAAAGGGGTTGCCGGGACGCCTGGCAACTACGCCTTATGGGTAAAACTTACGAAGATGCTCAATATTCTATGAGTTTTTCACCGGGGTGCCATCTTCGGTCTCCAGACAAACTGTGCCAGGTCTGGTGACTCGTACTACCTGATAAGGGCCTTCCCACTTCGGTGTCAACTTGTTTGAATTCTTGGTGGACTGAATGCGCCAAAGAACAAGGTCGCCTTCCTCAAGGCTTCGGGCATGCACTTTGCGGCTATGGTAGCGGCGCAAGGCTTGCTGGTATAGTGCAGCTCGCACAGCTGCCTGAAGACGGTCTTCCTCAAGGAGCATAGCGTCATCTTGCCACAGCTGCTCTTGCTCTGCCTCATTGTAGGCGAGCACTCGAGGTGACCCGTATGTGAGTTCCGTGGGGAGCACCGCTTCTGCACCATAGACTAGGGAGAAGGGTGTTTGGCCGGTAGCTCGATTTTGATGTCGTCCTGAGTGACCAAAGAAATGCCGGCAACTCATCAATCCAGCGCCTTCCACACTTATGTAGCCTATCAAATGTTCTTGTCTTGAGGCCTCGCAGCACTTCAGCATTTTCCCTTTTCGCTTGACCGTTGCTTCTTGGGTGAGCAACAGATGCAAAACAGATTTTGCTGCCAAGGTCTTGGATGTACTACATGAAGGTGCGGCTCGTGAATTGTGTGCCATTGTCGGTGATGACCCTGTTGGGAACGCTAAAATGGCAAACTAATCCTTTGAAAAACTTGACGGCTGACTGTGCTGTCACCTTCCTCACTAGCACCACTTCCGGCCACTTTGTGAACTTGTCGATTGCAACGTACAAGAACTCAAAGCCCCCAGTAGCATAGGGAAAAGGGCCTAAAATGTCAAGCCCCCAGACCGAGAAGGGCTAGGAGAGTTATTTGAAGAGCTTGAGCTGGCTGATGTATATTCTTTGAATGAAACTGGCATGCTTCACACTTGGTTACTAGCTCAGTTGCATCCTGGAGGGCAGTGGGCCAATAGAAGCCTTGCGGGAAAGCTTTTCCGACAAGTGCTCATGATTCTATGTGAGATCCACATACACCTCCATGTATCTCTGCCAACAGCTTTAGTCCATCTTCCCAGGAAATACACTTCAATTTCACACCGTTTGGTCTCTTTCTGTGCAGAATGTTATCAACAAACTGATACACACTTGACTGACGGGCTACTTTCTCAGCTTCTTCTTGGTCATCGGGAAGTTCTCCTGTTTGAAGGAAATGGACTATTTGCTGTGCCCAAGTTGGAGCCTGTGGCTCGACCACAAGGACTAAAGGCATCTCTTCAGCCACGGGAGCGCTTTCCTCGGCGGCAAGAACCTGAGGCTCTGCGCGAAGCTGCTGCTCACCGACAGTCGTGTTGTTGTCCCCGGCAATCTTCTTGCCGGCGGCTTCTGGGAGCTCTGCTGGAAAATAGTTGCCGGTGTTCAACTTTCTTTTCTTGTTTGCCTGCGTCGATGGAGTGACTGATGGTTGATTCAAATGGAGTACAAAAGTTCTCGGTTCCACGGGAAGCTTTTGAGCAGCACATTTTGACAGGTGGTCAGCGATGCTGTTTTCCGCACGTGGAATGTGCTCTGTTTGCAATTCGTCAAAATGCTCTTCCAATTTCCTCACTTCTTCCACATACGCTTCCATCAACAGGCTCTGATAATCTTTGTTAACCTGTTTCACAAGAAGCTGCGAGTCGCCACGGATGATCAATTTCCTGATTCCAAGGTCCACTGCGATCCTAAGACCGGCAAGGAGCCCTTCATACTTAGCAGTGTTGTTTGTAGCTTTCTCCCTGGGAAAATGCATTTGGATTACATACTTGAGCTGCTCTCTGGTGGGTGCGACAAGCAGCACTCCGGCACCGGCGCCTTGCAGCGAGAAGCACCGTCAAAGTACATGATCTAGTCTTTAGCTGTTTCTTTGCCAGGGAGAGCTAATTCTTGAATCTTTTCGTCTTGCGTTGGCGTCCATTCTGCAATGAACTCTGCCAAGGCTCTGCTTTGAATAGTTGAAGTACTCTCAAACTTAAGTGCAAAGCTCGACAACTCCAACGCCCACTCCACTATCCTGCCGGTTGCATCTGGATTTCTCAAAATGCGCTGCAACGGAAAGCGAGTGACGACGGTAATCTCATGTGCTTGAAAATAATGGCACAGCTTTCTTGAGGCCATGAGAAGACCGAAAAGCAATTTTTGCACACCAGAGTACATTGACCTAGCCCCCTGCAAAAGGTAGCTTACAGAGTAAACTGGGCGCTGCACCAACTTCTTTTTGGGACTATCTGCTGACTTGCTTCATTTGCTTGCGCTTCTTCTATTTATCGGCACCAGACTTTGCCAGAGAAGTTTCCAGCTTGTCGCTTGACGGGCTTGCCACTGCTGCTTCTTCGTCATCAACTTCCCTCTGTGCCACTAATGCAGCACTGACCACTTGATTTATTGCCGCCAAGTATAGCAGCAATGGTTCTTGTGGCTTAGGCGCAACTAGTGTTGGTGCAAAGGAGAGGTATCTCTTAAAATCCTGCAGCACGGCCTCCGCTTCCGGAGTCCATTTCATTGGACCTGCCTTTTTCAAAATCTTGAAAAACGGCAAGGCGCGCTTGGCAGACTTTGAAATGAACCTACTCAATGCAGCCACACAGCCGGCAAGACGCCGCACATCCTTAACGCGTTTGGGTGCTTTGATTTGCTCAATGGCTTTGATCTTGTCGGGATTTGCTTCAATTCCACGTTGAGATACAAAGAACCCGAGAAGCTTGCCGGATGGAATGCCAAACACACACTTCTCGGGGTTGAGCTTCAGATTGATCTTGCACAGATTTGTAAATGTCTCTTCTAGATCTTGAATGAGGGTTAATTTGTCCTTGGTTTTGACCACTATATCATCCATGTATGCTTCCCCATTTCTGTGCAATTGGGGCTCAAAACCGATTTGGACAGCTCTTGCAAAAGTTGAACCAGCACTCTTTAATCCGAAAGGCATACGCACGAAGCAGTATGTGCCACATGGAGTAATGAATGTGGTTTTCTCCTCATCCTCTTTGGCCATGAAAATCTGATGATAACCAGAATATGCATCAAGAAAGGAGAGTAAATCGCACCCGGCAATAGAGTCAACAATTTGATCTATGCGCGGCAAAGGGAAAGGATCTTTTGGACATGCTTTGTTGATATCAGTATAATCAATACAAAGTCTCCACTTTCCATTCGCTTTGCGTACTACAACTGGATTCGCCAACCATGTTGGATGTACCACACCTCTATCTAGACTAGCTGCTTCTAGCTTCTTTATCTGTTCGGCGATGAATTGCTGCGGTTCCAAAGCTTGCTTCCTGACCTTCTACTTAACGGGCCGAGCATGAGGACAGATGGCAAGGTGGTGCTCGATTACCTCCCTGGGAACACCGGGGATGTCAGATGGTTACCATGCAAACACATCGACATTCGCCCGCAGGAAGGCAACAAGCGCGCTTTCCTATTTGCTGTCAAGGGAGGCACTGATGGTGAAGGTACTGCCCGTGCCGTCCTCCTTTGCCGGCACCTTCTTGGTTGCAGGTGGAGTAGCTTTGGACTTCTTGGCGGTAGAGCTCTCCAGCAAATCCTCAACGGGCGCATAGCACTCCGAAGAAGTGCGCTTCCCGGAAGACTTGTCAGAAGTCTTGCCGCTTTTCTTGCTTTTCTTCTTCTCGTTGGCGGGAGTGGGTGCTTTGGCGATAGATGCTGCAACCGCCTCTCTGTACATTTTGTCGACGCAGATAACTGCATCTTTCTTGTCGGAGTTGATGGTTATGACACCCATCGGCCCTAGCATCTTCAATGTGTTGTAAGCATAGTGGGATGCTACCATGAATTTCGCCAAGGCTGGGTGACCAAGAATTCCATTATACGGCAAGGGGATCTTGAAGACATCAAAAACAACTTTCTCTGTTCTGTAATTCAGTTCCCCGCCAAACGTCACCGGCAAAGTGATCTTCCCTTTGTGATGACTTCTTCCCGGGTTCACCCCTTGAAACGTACCAGTTTTCTCGAGTTCCTCGTTGGGAATCTGCAGCCTCTTGATTACCTCTGGTGAAATCAAGTTCAAACCAACCCCGCCGTTAACTAACATTTTTGAGACTTGGAGGTTGCGTATCATTGGCGAAACCAACAACGGCAAGCACCCGGCCGCAGTTGTGCGATCAGGGTGGTCCTCGGCATAAAAAATGATAGATGTGTGTGACCATTTGAGTGGCTTTTGCGCACCCATCACTGGTCCCACTGCATTGACCTCTCGTGCCCACTGCTTGACTTGGCGGTGAGAGGAGTGCAGAGATACACCCCGTCAATACACATGGCCTCAGTTGCCTTCTGGAATTCCTGTTCACTGGACTCTCCGTCGTCCTCCTCATCACTTCCATCATCATCCTCTTTCTTTTCACGGCCTCTAGCAGGCTTCTCTTTTTGCTGCTTGGCCTTGCTGCGGCGGCCTCCTCGACCACCATGACCTCTCTTGCCAGATCTGGCAGCACCATCCTGGCCCTTCTCCTTGTCATGCTTTTCATATTCAACATTTTGTTTTTCGGCAAGTTGCTCAACCTCCCGGCACTGTTGGAGGTCATGGCCCTTAGTGTGGTGGATCTTGCAATATGGCCCGTCAGACTTGCCGGCCTTCTCATTTGCTGCTGCCTCCTGACAAGCGGCGCATACAGCAGCCTCCTTGCCGGAGTTCTCTATCTTGGCTTTCCTGGCGGTGTCAGAGTTGCCGGAGCCCTTGACGGCCATAACAGTTTTGCCTTTAGACTTTCTGTTGCGCTTCCAGCCATTCTTTTTCGGGGTGGCGGCATCATCGTCTTCTGAATCAACTTCTGTGCCTGCATCTTCCCCAGGGAGCCTCCTCCCTTTTTTAGCACATGCACACTTATCCGCCAACGTATAGAGCTCGTTGACGGTCTTCGGCAGCTTGATGTTCATCTTTTCCCGCGTCCTTCGATTGCACACATTCGTGTGAAAGGCGGCAATGACAGCTGCAGGGTGCACATCTAGAATATTGCGGTGCACTCGACTGAACCTCTGGATATACTTGCGTAAGGACTCGCCATCTCTTTGCGGGATCACTTGCAGGTCACTGGGCTGACCAGGAGCCTTGTGGCCTCCGGTAAAAGCACCAACAAACTCATTGCAAAGATCAGACCATGAAGAAATGGAGTTCTCCGGCAAGTTCATCAGCCAAGACCTCACATTGGGCTTGAGCACCAATGGAAAGTAGTTGGCGAGAATTTTCTCATCTCTTCCCCCGGCAGCTTGCACAACAATCGTGTAAATACCCAAGAACTCTGTCGGGTTCAGCTTGCCGTCGTACTTCTCTGGTACCTCCAGCTTGAAGGCCCGGACCGACGGCCAGCGGACTTGCCGCAGCTCGCGAGTGAAGGAAGGGCACTTGACCTCGTAAGGCAGGTACCCGCCAGCCTCGGGCGCGGGCTCATCAACGACTGGGCCGTTGCGCGCATCATATTGACGGCGTGTCTCCCAGCACTGTTCGATGATAGTACGGGCATCCTCCACCTGCCTATCTTGCAGCACTTGCCACTGATCTTGCCACGCTCACGGATCCGAAGAGGCCATCGACATATCATTGGGCTCGAAGGATCGTTGAGTTTGCCGCGGTTCCTATTGATGTTGACGTTGTTGCCGCGGTGGTGATTGCACCGTTGGCGCAACACCTTTAACACGGCCACCAGTTAGAGCTATTGGTGCTATCTGCGGACGCTGAGATGGTCCCACCTGCTATGATTTGCAGGCTTCGGCAAATCCAATGAGGCTTTGGATGGTGGCTCTCCACTCATCCATCTTGTCTGTTGCCGGAGGAAAGTTTAATAGCATCTGGGTTCGCGCCATCGCCTCTGCTGCTGTGGCTGGCATGGCTAGGAGCAAAGAATGTGATGCCGCTCTACTCCTGGCAGAGCCAACAGGAGCGCCAGTGCGATCTTGCTGCCGCGGCGCATGTTCAGCAGCGGGCTGTCGTGGCGGAGATGGTGCCTAAAGATCTTGAGGTTGATCAACAGGCGCCTTGCCATGCGGGCGCCGCCGACCAGAGCCGCCAACGCCGTTCGGAGCAACGTCGCGCCCATCATGCGATGGTCGCGGTGTGTGTCCCGACGCAGAATCCTTGGACGCTGCAGCACCAGGATCTTGACTCGTGCCGGATCGGACGGTGTTGCTTCGGTTGTTTCGCTCGTTACTGCGCCGAGGAGGCGGGAGTGGGTCATCCGGGCCGCCTGCGCCGACGTGGCTTCGATCACCAGAATGGTGAGGAAGCTGGGAGTTGGTGTTGCACGCTCCACCTGAGCCACCAGTGCTAGCTACGCCTCCTGCGCCGCCTACACCAGTGACGCCGTCCGCTCCACCTGCGCTGGCCGGATCGTTCCCACCGCCTGCGGGTGTATGTGATGGAGCCTTGGAGGTCGATGGAGCAGCAGCAGACGCGCCCTTCTTCTTGGGAGCCATCACAGATGATGAAGATGAGATTGTCGCGCAAACTACTAACTCAGATTCGCGCAAGTGATCCCCGTACCTGGCGCGCCAAAGATGTCGTGCATACAACCATCTATGGGCCCATCTAGCCCCTTTGCGGTTCGACTAGGGGAATGCACAAGCACAAAGAGCAGAATCAGCAGAGAACGCAAAGGTTTTTACCCAGGTTCGGGCCACCGTGAGGTGTAAAACCCTACTCCTGCTTTGGTGTATTATTTGTGGAGACCTCAAATACAAGGTGCACTTCGTCCCGGCAAGGTGCAGAGGGAAGCAGCTACGCATGCAAAGTGAGCTAGAGTGTCTAAGGATCGATCCTTGTAAAGGTTGCCCTGGCCCTCCTTTTATAGCTTAAAGGGGTAACCACAGTGGCAAAACAGTCATTACAAATTGATTAGATAGCAAACAGTGCTATCATACCTAACTCTTCTGGTTTAGGACAAAAGCATTAAATCCGCCGTTAGGTGTCATGTGGAGGAGGAACCCCGGCAAGGTTCTTGCACCGCTCGCCCAGCTACCTCATATTATCTTGACACGCCTCCTGGACGGGTGTCATTAAAGTTAAATCTCCTTCCAGCAGGCTGACACGTGCCCCGACAAGTCTCACCAAACTGCCTGCGCTGTCGACACCTCACCGATTAGCGACTAGCTGCTCGGTGAGGTGGAGCGCTGACGAGCTAGCGAAGGCTTGCCGGCACGGAGCTTGCCGGGCCTTCAACTTGCCGGCTCGAATCTTACCAGCAAGTAATGCCTCCATCTTCAGTAATAGTCAAGTACCAATTGATGCTTCGTCTTGATTTCTTCCTTAGTGCTTTTGCGATTAAGCCTTGAGTCTTGATCTTGGTAATCCCCGGCAAGCCTAGCCATCAAGAAGGCTACTACTGTCTATGCATAAGTCAGGATATAAAATAACCATGTTTAATACACCAACAACTTGATCTCTGGGCTGGAATACGGGGTGTTCCGGTTCCTCTGAGCCGGGGTGCCACAGGGTTTGGTATCAGAGCAGGTCTAGCTGTAGAACGCCCTAGTCAGCGCGAGCGTTAGAAACCGGTAGTTCAGAGTCTAGCTTGCTTGTTGCATTTGTTTGCTGCATAGCATCCATATAGACTTATTATCTTGTCAATAACGATTGATCTTTTGAGTGTAGGTGTCATCGGTTTCGATCCACTACCTGCACCCTCCCGCTTTGCATACCTGCTTTTCGGTGTTTGGTGTCATCTCTGTCCCAGCGGAGTGATGCCGAGGTACCGGAAAGTGTCGAGCACTTGTTGGATTGATGCTCAGGTATTGCGCCAATATCTTTCCGCCAGCCACCCTATCGTTTCGGTTATAGACATGTTTCTATCCCGGATCTTGTCATCCAACCCGCCATTTTGGCAACCCTTACTGGTCTCTATTCCCAGGAAAGGGTAATGCCAGCAGACCCTTCTTTCCACCGCTATCCTACCCTATCACCCATTCCCTGGACGAGTACGGTTCCCTTCCATCCGCTTGATTATGATGTGGCCGTGACATCCGTGTTACGCTACAAGATCACCGAGTCCTTCCTCATCCCTAAGCCCATCCAGATGCAACCAGTGCAGAGCCAGCGTTTGGTGTAGCTCCGTTTACACCAACCCCTCCACACGTTGATTCACTTTCGTGCACCCCGTCACAGCATGTTAGACCGTAGTACCGAAGTTATCGCGAGATTTGTGTGCTTAAGTAGGCATGCATATTGTTGTGAATAGCAGCAAAATGTGATGTTGTTTGTGTTTAATCTTGATGCCTTGTGTGCTTTTGTTTGAGTCGTTTCTTTTGCTTCTTTCTTTGGGCTTTGGTGTTACCTTATTTCCCCTTATGAAAGTTGCTCATCGAACCTGTCAAAAGTGGGGCTCCGGGGACCCAAAGGTTCGAACACTGTGGTGAGCTTGTTCCTACCTCTTCGTTCCTTACCACAGCTAAGCTACGGCAAGGCTATGGCGGGAGTGCGCTAGCGAGGAGTGGACCGTGGACTCAGCGGTTTACCCAGGTTCAGGCCACCTTGCGGTGTAAAACCCTACTCCTGCTTGGTTTTGATTGTAGTGAGCAAGAGAGTGTTCTCGCATACAAGGTAAGAGAAGAAGGAGTTGATTGAATCGAATCCGTCTACCATGATGGCCGCACTATCCCTTTATACCCACCTTTGTCCTCTTCCCCCTCAAAACTTAGGCAGGAAGGGTTGCCACACTTGGCGGGTTTTGAAGGGGGGCAGTCGCTCAGGTTATCCTGACTAAAGGCGGTCTTCGCCTGCAAAAGCATGATCCATGACGCGCCGGTGGGCTCGCTGATGACCTCCACCTCGCGCGCCCGCCATCTTTGTCTTCTTTTGCCGATCGGGCAACCTTTGGGGTTGCTTTGGGAAGTGGACTACTGGCCTTTCTCCCTTAACACAAAAGGGGAAACCCTCTTCATGCATGCCTGCTGGCGCGGCCTCTGTCGCCGCTCGTCACCGCGCGCGTCACCCACGTGATGGGCACGGGACCGCGCGGCCGAGCTGAACAGCCCTTGTCTGGAGCGCCTTCGGGAGGGAGCCTCTGGAGGCCACCTCAGGAGGCTGCCTCGCGAGAGGGCCTCGCCAGACTGCTGGTGAAGATGCTGAGTCTTGTTCGCCGCTCCCTGAGGAGGGGTCCTCCGGAGGCCAAGGCCTCATGAGGGGTCTTGGTGAGATGCTTGATGATGATGGCCTGCTGGGCCCACGCCAGGCGTTGCGCTCGGGGCCAAAGGCAGACGGGCCTGGATACCCTGGGTTCCATGGGCCCCATAATAGCCCTCGGGCCCGCGGCATGCACGTCCCGCCTACTAGGGGGCGAAATGGCATGGGCCCTAACTGCCTGCGGGCCAGGCATGACGCGTGGCGCACGATGTGACGGGGGACGCCCCCACTTCTCCCATGACGCCTCGGTAACCGCCCGTGCTGACATAAAGCCTGCAGCGGGCGACGCGAGACCATCATTGCCTTCCTTCGCGCACTCCGTCTCCCTGAGCCTTCCTTCCCACGCACAGCTCCTTCTTCCTCCCCCGAAACTCCACCGCTCTAGACCTTTGATACACCGCCATGTCGCCCCCCGGTAGGAAGGGAGAAGTGGAAGAGACGGTGGTCGTGGAGGTGGTGCCGGAACCTGCTCTGGGTAGGCCCACGATCATCAACGCCGAACGGCTTAGCAAGGTGCTTCCGATGACCGCAGCTGCTTCTAACGAGTGGGCGGCCACTCAAATCTGGCCGGCTTCGCGCCCGGCCACCGACCTCAACGCCACCTCCGCCGTTCTCTTCCTTCCCGCACTCTTCGCCGGCCTGCTGCCTCCATTCTCTGATTTCTTCAACGCCACCCTTTCCCACTACCAAGTCCATGCGCTGCATCTCGAGCCGAACTCTGTTCTTCTTCTTTCCGCCTTTGCCTTTTTATGCGAGGCCTTTCTGGGCGTGATGCCCTCAGTGGCGCTCTTCCGCCACTTCTTCAGCCTGCGACTGACCGCGGCGAACCAATGCTCCGGGTGCGCCTCGTTCCGCATCGTAGATGAGACAGCGGGCGACGGCATCGACATGAGGCTCACCAAGGAGGCTGAGGGCTTCAGACGGCAATGGGTGTACGTGAACGCGGCCCAGTTCAGCCCCCTACTGCAGCTGCCGACATCCCCGGTAGCGAGAAGCTCCGGATGGGGCATGAGAGGCTCACCGACCCGAGGCTGGCGTGGGTGTGGAAGAGGTTGGTCGAGCTGAGGGCCGTGAAAGTAACGGTGGCCACGGTCGTGAGGGAGTTCCTTCAGCGCCGCATTGCTCCCCTCCAGCGACTCTCCCACCCGATGTGGGCCTTCACCGACCCAGAGGACCCGATGCGGTTGAGCGCGGACAGCTTGTTGCCGGAGGTGCTGAACGGGGTGCTCCACACCCTGACCGGCGAAGAAGTAGATGAGCCACCCAAGGACAGGCTCCCCTTGTACCGCTACAGGAACAGGGAGGCGCTAGCCGGCTCAATGCCGCACTTCGACCAGTGGGGCCCGCTTCCTGAGGGCCTCGAAGGGCCCCGGGACAACCCCTTCCTGGAGGTTCCCGGCTCGGGTGAACGCGGTGACGCCGGGGCCTCGGCGGGCGCTGCGGAGGATGGTGGCGGCCCGGTTTGGTGGACCTGCCGCCGACTCGTCCGGGGGCTCGGAGATGATGATGACATCGCCCCGCCTGGGGCCACGCCTGCCGCGCCTGACCAGGCGGAGGGCGCGGGGAGCCCCCGCACGGCAGCTGTGAAGCCGCGGGACTCCGGAAGCGGCGGCGAGGGCGGATCCCATGGTTCTCCCGCAAGGGGGGCCGGTCGCGAGAAGGGGCCTCGCGAGGGTGGAGGCGGCGGCGTTCCGCCGTGGCCGCTAAAGAAGAGGAGATGGATTGCCAAGGATGAGTAAGCGTCTGCCTTCCCTTCTCTTACACCCGGCGCGTTGCGTGTGCCTGAGTCTTTGCTTTTTACAGGACCTCCTCGAGCGAGAAGAAGAAGAAGGTGGAGAGGTCCCCCGGCCTGGCGGGGGCCACACCGCTGGTTGCTACGACCGAGGGGCGTGAGGAGAACGCCAGCAGTCTCAACACTGAGGCTGACCTCGCGAAGGCAGAGGGGCAGACCCTCCTGAGCCGCAGGAGGACGTGGCTCGGGAGGCCCAACTTCCCCAGTGGCCTCACGAGGCGGCTTCCCGAGGTGGCCTTCCGAGGCCGCCTCCCACAGGCGCTCGAGACGAAGGCCGTTCGGCGTGTCGCGCGGTCTGGAGCCCATCATGTGGGTGACGTGCGCGGCGACAAGCAGCAGCAGAGGCCGCGCCAACAGGCGCGGATGCAGATGATTTCCTCTTTTGTGTTAGGAAAGCAGGGACAACTATCAACTCCCCAAAGCAACCCCAAAGGTTGCCCGATCGGCGAAGGAAGACCAAGACGGCGGGCGCGCAGGGCAGAGGTCATCACCGAGCCCACCGGCGCGTCATGGATCATGCTTTGGCAGGCGAAGACCACCTTTAGTCAGGATAGCCTGAGCGCCTGTCCCCTTTCAAAACCGCCAAGTGTGGCAACCCTTCCCGCCTAAGTTTCCAGGGGGAAGAGGACCAAGCCTAGCATAAAAGGGGGCAGCGCTGCCACCTTAGAGCCGCTTCAACCTGGAAGGTCTTCAACCTGGGAGGAGAGCTCTAGATTCCATCATCTTCAACCTTGTACGCGAGAACTCTCTCACCCATAATAATCCCAACTACAACCAGGAGTATGGTCTTACACCGCAAGGTGGCCCAAACCTGGGTAAACCGCTGTGTCCTCGCCCGTCCTATGCTAGCGCGTCCTCACCGTAGTCTCGTCGTAGCGTTGCCGTGGTAGGAGAGGAAGTAGTAGAACGAGCTCACCCCAGTGTTCGAACCTTTGGGTCCCCGGAGCCCCGCTTCCGACATTTTGCGCGCCAGGTAGGGGTGCGCTACTGTTCTTCTGCTCCGCCCTCAGCTCCACCAGCCCCATGGCCGACGCCCGTCGCGAGCGTGCTGAGCGCAGGGCTGGCCGCGTGGCCCAGACAGAGCCGGTGGCCCGCGGCAATTGCCGCCGCCCCGACGCCGAGGCTGCCGCCGCCACCGACCCCGCTGCCCGCGAGCAGCAGGCCTCCTCCCTACACCCCTCCGTGCGGGCGGACGGCCACACCGCCACGGTCTCCTCCCTCGCCAACCATGGGCCGCCGAACCCGCAGGCCGCGCTGCTCATGGTGCGCGAGCTGCTCTGCTACCGTCCTGATGACGCCGGCTGCGACGACTGGCTTGGTCGCATCACCGAGCTCGTCAACGTCGCCGGGGACGCCCCGACGCCTTCTCACTCGCTCCGCCCTCCCCCGTCTCGTGCTGGGGACCTGGCGCATGGCGCTCCCCCGCCGCCTCCTCTACGTGACGAGCACGCAGGGCCCCAGCGCAGTGCGCGGGCTCGTGAGCCGTCCCGCGGCGCGTCTTCTCCGGACCACTGCGAGCCCAGCTGAAAGATCATCCGCCACGTGCCCCCCGACGCGCGAGTGCTCCTCGAGCACCGACGCCAGCGCCAGGACCAGGCCGTTCAAGACGTTGCAGCGGCCGGGCGTCTAAACCGCGCCGCCCTCGCTGGCGGCGTCCCCTCGAGCGGCGTGGGCTGCCGTGCCTTCACCCGCGAGCTGCGTCGCGTGGTCTGGCCCGCGAAGTTGAAGCCTGAGCTGCCTCCGCGCTACGACGGCACCCCCAACCCCACGGAGTTCCTCCAGCTCTACGCGCTGAGTGTCGAGGTGGCGAACGGAGACGACAAGGTCATGGCGAACTGGTTCCCCATGGCCCTCAAGGACGGCCCACGCTCCTGGCTCATTAACCTCCCCGAGGCTTCCATCTCGTCGTGGGCCGAGCTCTGCAGCCAGTTCATCGCCAACTTCAAGGGCACACAGGACCGCTTCCTCACCATCAACGACCTGCGGCGTGTTCGACAGCGCCCAGACGAGACCCTCCGCAAGTACATCCAGCGCTTCAGTCAGGTGCGCAACAAGATCCCGCGCGCTTCCGACGCGGCCGTCATCTCTGCATTCTCAACCGGCGTCACGGACATCAAGATGCGCGAGAGGCTCGCCATCAACGGTGAGCTCGACTCCATGCTCGAGCTACTCGAGCTCGCCGACAAGTGCGCCAAGGCTGAAGAAGGCTGCCTCTTCGTCCACAACGACCCCGACGCGGCGCTCGACGGCACCAAAGCCAAGAGCAAGGACGTCAAGCACAAGGGCCCTACCGTGCTTGCGGCGGAGCCCGAGCAGAAGCGCGGCCGTGACGTCGACGAGCCCAGGAAGGACAACCAGCCACTCTGCGCCTTTCACAACGTCCACTCCGACAGCACCGAAGACTGTCATGAGCTCAAGTCGCTCCGCGACGAGCGCCAGAGCCGCCGAGACAACCGCAACGGCCGCGGCGCCGGCCGTGGAGGTGGCCGCAGCGGCAACCGCTGGGACAGCCATAACAATAATAGCAACTATCGCCAGGGCTGGCGCGATCAGCCTCGTGAGGCTGCCTGGCGTGACCAGCCTCGTGAGGCGAATCCTCAGGCTAACGCCGCCTCCCGCCGCTGCCTCCGCCACCTCGGAGGAACGACGTCAACCAGCCTGACGAGGGCGCCGGGGGCTATCAGGAGCCTCGTGCGGTCGCCTGCATCCTTGGCGGGTCCCAATCCCCCGCGTCCATCCGCCACTTCAAGCAACTCTCTCGCGAGGTGTGCGCCGCCCTCCCGAGGCCTGAGGTCGCGCGGCCCCTCAAGTGGTCGCAGTACGCCATCACCTTCGACTCCAAGGACCACCCCAAGTCCACGGCCTCCATAGGCGCGCTCCCCATGCTGTGCACTCCCACCATCAGCAACGTCGCGGTCACCAAGGCCCTCATCGACGGGGGTGCCGGCCTCAATGTGCTCTCCATCGAGACCTTCGACACGCTCGAGGTGCCCGACGACCAGCTGATGCCGACCAGGCCCTTCTCCGGAGTGACCGATGGCTCCACCATTCCGCTGGGGCAGGTGCGCCTCCCCATCACCTTCGGCACCTGCAAGAACTACCACACCGAGCTCATCGACTTCGACGTCGCGCACATCGGCCTGCCCTACTATGCCATCTTGGGCTACCCAGATCTCACCAAGTTCATGGCGGCCACTCATCACGCCTACAACGTCCTCAAGATGCCCGGCTGCAGCGGCATCATCACCGTCGCCTGTGACGAAAAGGACGCGGCCAGCACCCTCGAGCGCGCCTACAAGGCTACCACTGTCGCGCACCCAGCCGACAAGAACGCGGACGAGCCTTCCGAGGCCGCGCCTGCGAAGAAGAAGCAGCTGTTTTCTCAAGACCGCGCCGAGACGAAGAAGGTGTCGGTGGATGGCAGCGGCTCCGGCCCCGCCTTCACCATTGGCACGGGCCTCCCTCCTGCAAAGGAAAGCGCGCTCATCACCTTCCTTCGCGCAAACTCGGATGTTTTCACCTGGAAAGCATCCGACTTGTCCGGTGTGCCGTGGGAGGTGATCGAGCACCACTTAGCGGTGTGCCCCAATGCACGCCTGGTCAAGCAGAAAGCGCGGCGCCAGGCGCCAGAGATGCAAGAGTTCATCGTCAGTGAAGTTCAGAAGCTCCAAGAAACCGGAGTCGTTCGTGAGCTGCGCCATCCTAAATGGCTCGCCAACCCAGTCGTCGTCCCCAAGAAGGACGGCAAGGATCGCATGTGCGTCGACTTCACCAGCCTTAACCAGCTCTGCCCTCGTGATCCCTTCCAGCTGCCGCGAGGCGGCCAGGGCGTTGGCCCCGCCGCCGGCGGCACGTGCATGCCCTTCGGGCTGAGGAACACCAGCGCCTCTTTCCAGAGGCTGGCGCCCTTCGCGCCAGGGCCTCGTGAGCCTCATGCTCCTCGCGAGCTCCCAGCGCCTCGCGAGCCCCCTAGCTCCGAAGGAGCAGACTCCCTTGGCGCGCCCCGCCGAGTGGTCTGACGTCACTACAGCGCGGTTCTGCCTGGTGCGCCGGGCGCGTCGCCTCGCGCGACCCTCACTCCTTCCCGCCGCGCCTCTCTAGCCTCGCTCCTGGAACCTTATCCTTTTGGCTGTGCAATAAGTTTCACTGATTTTTACTTTGATGAATTATATTACCTACTCGATTGCCTGCTAATTTCTATGATAAATTCGATGCCGCCCGAGAGCGCCTCACGCTCGCGACCCCTACCCTGACCAATTGCGTGGGCGGGGGCTGGGCACGGTGCCTGTACTCGGGTCCGTCCATGCAGCGCCGCCAAATCCATGAGACTAAGCTCTGGCTCGCGGGCCTGCTCTCGCGCATGTCACCTCACCAAGGTCCTTGGTGCCTTACCTCCTCACGCAACGGCCACGGGTGAGTTAGCAAGCGCGTGCCGCTCCCCCTATCGTGAAATTTTTCGACACGTAGCCCTTCAGGAGTCGAGCTGCGCGAAGACCTCGCGGGCGGCCTCTCACGAGCCGGCCTCGCGAGGCGAAGATGCTTCGAACACCGAGCCTCGCGAGCATGCCCCGCGAGCTGCGTGAGCCCCTCATGAGCCGTGGCTCACCCGACACCGCCATCCGTCAAAAGCTAAGTGTGACTGCCTCATGAGGCGCCCTTGCCATCACTCAAGCTTTCT
Source organism: Elymus sibiricus (assembly GCA_039707655.1). Classification (NCBI taxonomy): domain Eukaryota; kingdom Viridiplantae; phylum Streptophyta; class Magnoliopsida; order Poales; family Poaceae; genus Elymus; species Elymus sibiricus. Next base: position 166,232,277 of record CM077664.1, read on the forward strand.
CCCCTCGCAATTCCGTGGGTGCCAGCATTTTTCTTCTGCGTAAGCCGCTTGCACGCCAAAGGGGGGCTCCCTGAGCATCGCGCCTCAGGAGCCCTCACTAGCTCACGGTGCCCCTCACCTCCTGGCCTTGTCCCGGCATCGCGACCGGACATACCAGCGACGGCTGAGGCCCGCTCGAGGTCTGGGTCCTGACGGCGTAGAGCGCTAAGGTGAGCAAAGAAAAAAAACAACAGCCTCATGGCAGGACTTCGGGAGAGAACGCGTACATTCCCATGCCACGAAAGCATTAAGTTAAACACAGAAGATACTGTTTTCACGCCCCCGCGGGGCTACATCGGTTCAATGCAGGAAAACGAAAGGAAAGAAAAGGCCTAGGCGAGGCGCCGTCACCCCCAAGACTCCAACGCGGGCGCCGCACGCGTTCCAGAGAAGGCGTCGTAGGCGAGTGCGGCCCCGTCACCGGGCGCGCGGGGTCCCGGCTCCGGAGTCGTCGTCGCGCGCGCCTAGTCGGAGTCCTCGTCCTCGCTCTTGACGCGGGGGGAGTCATCGCCGCTTCCGCCCCCGCCGGAGGGGGCGACACCGTCGGAGGAGTCGTCCTCGCTGGAGGAGCCGCTGTAGCTGTCCTCGCTCTCCGCGCAGCACGCCAGGCGGCTACCGGAGAGCCCGAAGATCTTCACGAAGAGCGTGGCGGCCCCGTCATACTTGAACTGGAGGATGTGCCCCCACTTCAGGCCGCGGGCGAGGGCGAACGACTTCCACCCCTGCCTCAGGAACATGAAGCCCGAGGCGGTGAGCTCCGTTGCCACCCAGGAGGGGCCGTTGCAGCAACCGTCGGCCTGCACCCACAGGACCAAGGGCCCGAGGTCCGCCATCGCCGCTGCGAAGGAGTCCGGGAGCCGGAGCCAGGTGCAGGGGTTGCGGTGCATGTTCATAATGAACTCGCGTGCCGCCTCCGCCGAGTGGCTACCCGCCTGGGGCGGTAGCGCGGCCGCTCCGTCGCGGCCGCCTCGGCCTTGCGCGCCTCGCCCGCCGCGCCTGCGAGCGGCGCCCCTTCCGCGACTACTGGGCTCGGCGCCGGCGGCCGTCGAGGATCGACCGCGCCCCCGGGGCGGGACCTGCGATGCGGTGGCGGAAGCACGGCCACGCCCTCGTCCTCTCGCCATCTCTTCGACAGTTCTAGCAAGGAGACAAGGAAGCTGGAGGAAGGAGAAGATGGGTGAGGGGGCTCCGGCTCTCCCTTCCCCCCTTTATCTCGGCGCGGGACTCCCCTCGTCGCTCCACCTTCTCCGGCTCCAAGATTTATGTCAGCGCGGCAGTTCCCGAGGCGTCGTGGGGAAGTGGGGGCGTCGCCCGTCACATCGTGCGCCACGCGTCGCGCCTGGCCGCAGGCGGTTAGGGCCCGCGCCGTTTCGCCCCTCAGTAGGCAGGAACGTGCGCGCCGCGGGCCCGGGGGCTACTGTCGGGCCCATGGAACCCGGGGTATCCAGGCCCGTCTGCCTTTGGCCCAGGGCGCAATGCCTGGAGTGGGCCCAGCGGGCCGTCGCCACCAAGCATCTCACCTAGACCCCTCCTGAGGCCCTGGTCTCCTGAGGCCCCATCCTCAGGGAGTAGCAGGCCACGCTCAGCACCACCACCAATGGCCTCGCGAGGTCCCCTCACGAGGTGGCTTTCTGAGGTGTCCTTCCGAGGCCCCCTCCCGCAGGCGCTCGAGACGAAGGCCGTTCGGCGTGTCGCGCGGTCTGGAGCCCATCACGTGGGTGACGCGCGCGGCGACAAGCAGCAGCAGAGGCCGCGCCAGCAGGCGCGGATGCATATGATTTCCTCTTTTGTGTTAGGGAAGCAGGGACAACTATCAACTCCCCAAAGCAACCCCAAAGGTTGCCCGATCGACGAAAGAAGACCAAGACGGCGGGCGCGCAGGGAAGAGGTCATCACCGAGCCCACCGGCGCGTCATGGATCATGCTTTGGCATGCGAAGACCACCTTTAGTCAGGATAGCCTGAGCGCCTGTCCCCTTTCAAAACCGCCAAGTGTGGCAACCCTTCCCGCCTAAGTTTCCAGGGGGAAGAGGACCAAGGCTGGCATAAAAGGGGCCAGCGCTGCCACCTTAGAGTTGCTTCAACCTGGAGGGTCTTCAACCTGGGAGGAGAGCTCTAGATTCCATCATCTTCAACCTTGTACGCGAGAACTCTCTGACCCATAATAATCCCAACTACAAGCAGGAGTAGGGTCTTACACCGCAAGGTGGCCCGAACCTGGGTAAACCGCTGTGTCCTCGCCCGTCCTATGCTAGCGCGTCCTTGCCGTAGTCTCGCCGTAGTGTTGCCGTGGTAGGAGAGGAAGTAGTAGAACGAGCTCACCCCCAGTGTTCGAACCTATGGGTCCCCGGAGCCCCGCTTCCGACAGTTGCGCAGAACCGTGAAGCGCTTGCCGATGAGAACAGCAAGAGGCTGAAGCGGCAGGAGGACCGCTTCAAGGCAAGGCACGAGGAGTTCCAGCACGAGATCGCGGGCCTCAAGGAGATGCCGATCGAAGCGGAAAAACGGCGGGAGACCGCTGATACGTCTCCATCGTATCTATAAATTTTGATTGTTTCATGCCAATATTCTACAACTTTCATATACTTTTGGCAACATTTTATATTATTTTTGGGACTAACATATTGATCCAGTGCCCAGTGCCAGTTCCTGTTTTCTGCTTGTTTTTTGTTTTACAAAGAATTATTTTGGAATATATGTGATTTTTGGGAGGTGGAATCAGCACAAACAGAGGCCCACGGCCTCCACAAGCCACCATGGCGCGGGGCCCCCCCAGGAGCGCGGTGGTGCCTCGTGGGCACACCGTAAGTCGGTTGGGGCTCTTCTTCGGCCGCAAGGAAGCTAGTATCCGGAAAAAAATCATGTTAAAATTTCAGTGCAATCGGAGTGACAGATCTCCAGGAATTTAAGAAACGGTGAAGGGCCAGAAAACAGGAACGCGAAGCAGAAGAGAATAGAGAGAGAGAGAGATCCAATCTCGGAGGGGCTCCCGCCCCTCCGGGTGCCATGGAGGCCAAGGACCAGAGGAGAAAACCTCCTCCCATCTAGGGGGGAGGCCAAGCAAGAAGAAGAAGGAGGGGGGCTCTCTTCCCCTCTCTCCCGGTGGCGCCGGAATGCCGCCGGGGCAATCATCGTGACGGCGATCTACACCAACAACTTCGCTGCCATCACCAGCAACTCTATCCCCCTCTATGCAGCGGTGAAACACCTCTTCTCCCCGCTGTAATCTCTACTTAAACATCGTGCTTAATGCTATATATTATTATCCAATGATGTATGGCCATCCTATGATCTTTGAGTAGATTCGTTTTGTCCTATGGGTTGATTGATGATCGTGATTGGTTTGAGTTGTATGTTTTATTTTGGTGCTGTCCTATGGTGCCCTCCGTGTCACGCAAGCCTGAGGGATTCCCACTATAGGGTGTTGCAATATGTTCATAATTCGCTTATGGTGGGCGGCTAGAGTGACAAAAGCTTACACCCGAGTAAGGGGGTTGTTGCGTATGGGAGTAAAGGGGACTTGTTACTTAATGCTATGGTTGGGTTTTACCTTAATGATCTTTGGTAGTTGCGGATGCTTGCTAGAGTTCCAATCATAAGTGCATATGATCCAAGTACGGAAAGTATGTTAGCTCATGCCTCTAACTCATATAAAATTACAATAATGATTACCAGTCTAGTTATCGATTGCCTTGGGACAAATCTTTCTCTTGTGTTACAAAAAGCTTTCTACTAAACAACTAACTTTTATTATCTCGCAAATTACTCCTAGTTTTCTTCTCGTTAAGTACTTCTAGTCTTATCCTTACACCCGCAAAACAGTTTCATACTTGTTCTAGGTAAAGCAAACGTTAAGTGTGCATAGAGTTGTATCGGTGGTTGATAGAACTTGAAGGGAATATAAATCCTACCTTTAGCTCCTCATTGGGTTCGACAATCTTATTTATAGAAAAAGCTACAGTTGATCCCCTATACTTGTGGGTTATCAAGACCTTTTTCTGGCGCCGTTGCCGGGGAGCAATAGCGTGGGGTTGATATTCTCATGTGTGCTTGTTTGCCTTATCACTAAGTAGTTTTTATTTTATATTCTAAGTTGTTTTATATCTTTAGTTATGGATATGGAACACGAAACACCAAAAAAATTAGTTGTACTTGCTACTCATGGAGATGGGGAACCTCCTAAAACCCTCGATGCTGGTTATGTGAAAAATATTAAACACTACTTTGATAATCCTGAGAAAACCCCATTCAACCTGATAATGGGAGACACGTTGGATCAACGTGAATACTTTAGGGATTATCGCTTGTCTCAAAAAGGGAAACTCTTATGGGATCAAATTGATTATTTGCAATGGTATTCTTCGAATTTATGCTTGAGATATGATTATACTTGTTGTTCTAGGATGAAGGCTCCACACCTTCCCTTTTCATGTAAATTTAATGATAATGAAACCTTGGCTTCTTATGCTAATGGTATATATGATTACTATGATGTGAAACGAATAGAAGAATTTGTTGCTTTTAAGGGTGCTTATGAAATTGAATCTTTGTTTGAGAAGTATGAAGATTGTGATGATGCTATCTACAGATCTGAAAATTTTGCTATACTTAAATATTGCTATGAGAATTACGAATACAATGCCGATATTAATGAGTTTATTGAGAAAGTCTCCGCTGTCCAAGAAGAGACTAATATTTTGCAGGCTCCTATGGAAGAGGAAAATGATGACACTGTGAGCTCATTAGATGAAAAAGATAACGAGGAGAGTGAAGAACAAAGGGAGGAAGAGCGGATTAGCTACCTGTGCCCACCTTCTAATGAGAGTAACTCATCAACTCATACATTGTTTAATTTCCCTTCGTGCTTAACGAAGGATGAATGCTATGATAATTGCTATGATCCCGTTGATTTGTTTGAAATATCCCTTTTTGATGAAATTGATGCTTGCTATGCTTGTGGCCATGATGCCAATTTGAATGATGCTTATGGAGATGAACTTTCTATAATTCCTTATGTTACACATGAAATTGTTGCTATTGCACCCACACATGATAGTCCTATTATCTTTTTGAATTCTCCCAACTACACTATATCGGAGAAGTGTGTGCTTATTAAGGATTATATTGATGGGTTGCATTTTACTACTACACATGATAATTTTGATGAATATAATATGCATGTGCATGCTGCTCCTACTTGCAATTATTATGAGAGAGGAACTACATCTCCGCCTCTCTATGTTTCCAATACGATAAAATTGCAAGAAACTGTTTATACTATGCATTGGCCTTTACTTGATGTGCATCAATTGTTCTTTTATGACATGTCGATGCATAGGAAGAGAGTTAGACTTCGTCATTGCATGATATATGTTCCTTTGTGCTCACTACTAAATTACAAATCATTGTTAATTAAAATTGACTTTGATATACCTTGGGATCCGGGTGGATCGGTTACATGAGCACTTTATGCCTAGCTTAATGGCTTTAAAGAAAGCGCTGCCAGGGAGACAACCCAGAAGTTTTAGAGAGTCATTTTATTCTGTTGTGTGCTTTTAAAAAGTTTAAAAACAAAAAAATATAGAGGGGAACCTAAAACTTTTCAAAAAGGAAAGTGAAAGTAAGAAAGACGAGCACCGTTGAAGTGGGGGAGCTCCTTGAACTTTTTTCATGCCCATGGAAACTTTGTGAATCTTGAATTACAGAAACTTTTCAACAAAAATAATTATCCCCTTGTACAAATCCATTGAATTATAAAAATAATGTGCCAAGATTTACCGTTAGGATGTTTAAATTTCTTGTTTGGTATGTGCAGTGCAAAAACAGAGACTTTTGCTGTAGTGCGTGAATTTACATTTTTTTTACTCGAATATGAAAAAAGTCTGAAATATTTACACGGTACTTCTATGAATTTTTTTTATTTTTTCCTAATTGTTCAGAATTTTTTGAGTTACCTAAGTATATGTACCATCTGCATCTTTACGGACTGTCCTGTTTTCAAAGATTGCTGTTATAGTTTCGTTATTTGCGTATGCTTGAAATCTTGTTGAGCCCCGTTGACTTGGGAGCCATAGAATTGTGATAGCATAAAGTGGGTAATGTTTGATTATAATTATACAATAATGTTACAGCAGGACATGATGGGATTTGATGTTATATGTACTAACCCCGCTAATAAAAAGTTCGGTTAAGTTTTGTGTGGATGAAGTGTTCGAAGATCGAGGTGGTATCGACATGAGGAGAATAAGGAGAGGCAAGAGTTCAAGCTTGGGGATGCCCAAGGCACCCCAAGTAAATATTCAAGGAGACTCAAGCGTCTAAGCTTGGGGATGTCCCGGAAGCCATCCCATCTTTCTTCAACAAGTATCGGTATGTTTCGGTTTTTGTTTTGTTCACATGATATGCGTAAATTCTTGGAGCGTCGTGTGACTTTTATTTTTCTTTTAAACATTGCACCATGCTGGTATGAGATAGTCCTTGGTTGATTTATAGAATGCTCTTTGAACTTCACTTATATCTTTTGAGTATGGCTTTATAGAATGCTTCATGTGCTTCACTTATATCATTTGAAGTTTGGATGCCTGTTTCTCTTCATATAGAAAACCGTTAAGTGTAGAATGCTCTTTTGCTTCACTTATATTTGTTAGAGCATGGGAAAGTCTTTTGTAGAATGAATTAAACTCTCATGCTTCACTTATATTTATTTAGAGAGTCAACAGGAATTGGCCATTCACATGGTTAGTCATAAAATCCTACATAAAACTTGTAGATCACTGAATATGATATGCTTAATTCCTTGCAATAGTTTTGCGATATAGAGATGGTAATATGTGGGAGGTACTAGTGAATGATTGTGGTTTAGTAAGAATATTGGTGTTAAGGTTTGTGATTCCCGAAGCATGCACGTATAGTCTCTCGTTATGCTAAGAACTTGGAGCATGATTTATTATTGATTGTCTTCCTTTGCGTGGAGGTCGGGGGCGCGCGATGGTTAACTCCTACCAACCTCCCGCCTAGGGGCCTGCGTAGTAGTACTTTGCTTCGAGGGCTAATAAACTTTCGCAATAAGTATGTGAGTTCTTTATGACTAATGTGAGTCCATGGACTATACGCACTCTCACCTTTCCGCAATTTGCTAGCCTCTACGGTACCGTGCATTGCCCTTTCTCACCTTGAGATGTGGTGCAAACTTCGCTGGTGCATCCAAACCCCGTGATATGATACGCTCTATCACACAAAAGCCTCCTTATATCTTCCTCAAAACAGCCACCATACCTACCTATTATGGCAGTTCCATAGCCATTCCGAGATATATTGCCATGCAACTTCCATCATCATCATATACATGACTTGAGCATTCATTGTTATATTACTTTGCATGATCGTAAGATAGCTAGCATGATATTTTCATGGCTTGTCCGTTTTTTGATATCTTTGCTACGCTAGATCATTGCACATCCTGGTACACCGCCAGAGGCATTCATCTAGAGTCATACTTTGTTCTAGTATCGAGTTGTAATTTTTTTTTGAGTTGTAAGTAAATAGAAGTGTGATGATCATCGTTATTCCTTATTAGAGCATTGTCCCAGTGAGGAAAGGATGATGGAGACTATGATTCCCACACAAGTCGGGATGAGACTCCAGACGAAAATAAAACAAAAAGAAAAAAGAAAAAAAAGAGGCCAAAAAGAGCCCAAAAAAAGGAAAAAAGAAAGAAAAAGAAAGAAAAAAAAGAAGAAAAAAGAGAAAATAAAAAAAATGAAATGAGAGAAAAAGAGAGAAGGGGCAATGTTACTATCCTTTCCACACTTGTGCTTCAAAGTAGCACCATGTTTTTCATATAGAGAGTCTCCTATGCTTTCATTTTCATACACTAGTGGGAATTTTCATTATAGAACTTGACTTGTATATTCCGATGATGGGCTTCCTCAAATGCCCGAGGTCTTCTAGAGCAAGCAAGTTGGATGCACACCCACTTAGTTTTCAGTTTGAGCTTTCATACACTTATAGCTCTTTGTGCATCCGTTGCATGGCAATCCCTACTCCTCGCGTTGACATCAATTGATGGGCATCTCCATAGCCCGTTGATTAGCCGCGTCGATGTGAGACTTTCTTCCTTTTTTGTCTTCTCCATATTATCTCTACCACCGTATTCTATTCTACCCAAAGTGCTATATCCATGACTTGCGCTCATGTATTGCGTGGGGGATGAAAAAGCTGAAGCGCGTTAAAAAGTATGAACCAATTGCTTGGCTGACACCGGGGTAGTACATGATTTATATTTTGTGTTAAGAAGATGGAGCATGACAAGGCTATATGATTTTGTAGGCATAGCATTCTTTAGCATTTTTATTCTGAAAGGCATGATTGTTTGCTGGGATGCTTGAGTATTGATGTCTTTATATCAAATTATAGACTATTGCTTTGAATCACTCATGTATTAATATTCATGCCATGATTAGATTATATGATCAAGATTATGTTTGGTAGCATTCCACATCAAAAATTATCTTTTTTATCATTTACCTACTTGAGGACGAGCAGGAATTAAGCTTGGGGATGCTCATACGTCTCCATCATATCTATAATTTTTGATTGTTTCATGCGAATATTCTACAACTTTCATATACTTTTGGCAACATTTTATATTATTTTTGGGACTAACATATTGATCCAGTGCCCAGTGCCAGTTCCTGTTTTCTCCTTGTTTTTTGTTTCATAGAAAATCCATATCAAACAAAGTCCAACTGCAATAAAATTTTACCGAGAATTATTTTAGAATATATGTGATTTTTGGGAGGTGGAATCAACGCAAAAGGAGGCCCACGGCCTCCACAAGCCACCATGGCGCCCCCCCAGGCATGCGATGGTGCCTCATGGGCACACCGTAAGTCTGTTGGGGCTCTTCTTTGGCTGCAAGGAAGCAAATATCCGGAAAAAAATCTTGTTAAAATTTTAGTGCAATCGGAGTTACGGATCTTCGGGAATTTAAGAAACGGTGAAGGGCCAGAAAACAGGAATGCAAAACAGAAGAGCCATGGAGGCCAAGGACCAGAGGGGAAAACCTCCTCCCATCTAGGGGGGAGGCCAAGCAAGAAGAAGAAGGAGGGGGGCTCTCTCCCCCTCTTTCACGGTGGCGCCGGAACGTCACCGGGGCAATCATCGTGACGGCGATCTACACCAACAACTTCGCCGCCGTCACCACCAACTCTCTCCCCTCTATGCAGCGGTGTAACACATCTGCTCCCTGCTGTAATCTCTACTTAAACATGGTGCTTAATGCTATATATTATTATCCAATGATGTATGGCCATCCTATGATGTTTGAGTAGATTCGTTTTGTCCTATGGGTTGATTGATGATCGTGATTGGTTTGAGTTGTATGTTTTATTTTGGTGCTGTCCTATGGTGCCCTCCGTGTCACGCAAGCGTGAGGGATTCCCGCTATAGGGTGCTGCAATACATTCATAATTCGCTTATGGTGGGCAGCTAGAGTGACAGAAGCTTACACCCGAGTAAGGGGGTTGTTGCGTATGGGAATAAAGGGGACTTGTTACTTAATGCTATGGTTGGGTTTTACCTTAATGATCTTTGGTAGTTGCGGATGCTTGCTAGAGTTCCATTCATAAGTGCATATGATCCAAGTACGGAAAGTATGTTAGCTCATGCATCTCCCTCATATAAAATTACAATAATGTTACCGGTCTAGTTATCGATTGCCTAGGGACAAATCTTTCTCTTGTGTTACAAAAAGCTTTCTACTACACAACTAACTTTTATTATCTCGCAAATTACTCCTAGTTTTATTCTCGTTAAGTACTTCTAGTCTTATCCTTACACCCGCAAAATAGTTTCATACTTGTTCTAGGTAAAGCAAACGTTAAGTGTGCGTAGAGTTGTATCGGTGGTCGATAGAACTTGAAGGGAATATAAATCCTACCTTTAGCTCCTCGTTGGGTTCGACACTCTTATTTATCGATAAAGCTACAATTGATCCCCTATACTCGTGGGTTATCAACCGTGCTGAAGGCCCGGGCCGACACCGAGGCCGAGCTGGCCTCCCTCCAGCAGCAGGTGGGGGGCGTCGCCGCCACCGTGGAGCAGGCGAGGGACGAGGCGGCCCTAGCGCGGGGGCGGCAGCTCCAGTGCTCCAAGATGTTCTGCGCCCTCGAGCTTTGAGCCCGCCGCGCCTTGGGCTCCATTTTCATGGAGGACGTCAGCAGCCCCCTTGAGACCCACGACGGCAGCTACCTCGACTTCTTGACCAAGCTCGTGGAGCGGCTCGAGATTGGTGCCAACAAGGTGGGCGGAATCGTCGAGGAAGAGTGCCGCGATCTCCTCACCCAGGCCGCCACACGCATTTTCAGCCATCTTCTCCACACTGATCCCCACTTTGACTTTGGCAAGGTGATAGTTCCCGTCCCGGAGGAGGTCCGCGAAAACCTTGGGAAGGCGGTGGAAGATCACATGGATGCGTTGCACGCGCAATTCGCCCATGGCAGCAGCGAGGGCTCAGGCGGAACCTAGGAAGGTGAAGATGACGATGGCAGCAGCGGTGATGGTGACACGTCCTCTTAGGCCCTTCCCCATGTCCTGCGCATAGTTAATTGTGGCCCCGTGGGGGTGTGAGGACAATGCCTTTATATTTCAAGTACTTTGTGTCTGGTTGTACCGAATGCCTGTGCCCTCGTGAAGCTTTCTCTTGAGGCCTGTTTTGTTCTTTTTTGCTTGCCATGATGCTCTACGTCGCCAGGACCCAGCCCTTGAGCAGGCCACAACCGTCGCTGGTATGTCAGGTCGCGATGCCTGGACAAGGCCAGGAGGTGAGGGGCACCGGGAGCTAGTGAGGGCTCCTGAGGCACGATGCTCAGGGAGCCCCCCTTTAACACGCAAGAGGCTTGCGCCAAGAGAAACGCTGGCGCTCGTGAGGCTACTGGAGGGGAAAGCTTAAGAGACGGCGAGGGCGGCTCGCGAGGCAGGAGACTTAGATCTGTGCAGGATAGTTTCTGGTGGGCCGTCACTTGTAGGGTACGCCTCGTGAGGGTTTCGCTCGCGAGATCTCCTGCTGAGACGGCCGTCGTGGGTTAGCTCCCGAGGTAGGGCCTGCGGGGCTTCCTGAGGCCTTGAGGGGGGCACCTCGCGAGGCCTTTCAGGGGACTTGCTCCTGAGATAACTGCATGCAGAATACTTAACAACAGGGGAGCAGTGCACGCTCGCCGATTCGCTCATGGGCGTTACACGAGGAGACAAGACACCAAGAACCTTGGTGGGGTGGCATGCACGGGAGCAGGCCCGCGAGCGAGAGCCCGGTTGCCTGTGTTTTTTAGTGCTGCTGGGACTGACCCGAGCATAGACACCGTGTCCAGCCCCCACTTGCGTGAGGCTCATGAGGGACGCTGTGAGCGCGCGAGGCTCGTGAGGCAAAGACAAAACGAAACACTATGTAAAGACACCGAAGCTTTACTGAAGTAAGATAGCAACCCATTACATAACCAAAACAAGATGCGGCTGCCGTGTCCGGCACGGGTTAGCTTGAGGTTGGTGCAACCCGTGGGGCGCCCTCAGTTACACATCGAAACGAGAAAAAGGGTGCTACCGTGTCCGGCACGGGTCAGCTTGAGGTTGGTGCAGCCCGTGGGGCACCCTCAGTTGATTGTTCCGCCAGCGCGGAGCATGGGGCTTCCACATGGGTGTGGGTATGATCGTGGGTCGATCAGTCCGCCAGCGCGGAGCATGGGCTTCCACAGGGGTGTGGGTATGATCGCGGGTCGATTGTTCCGCCAGCGCGGAGCATGGAGCTTCCACAGGGGTGTGGGTATGATCGCGGGTCGATCGTTCCAACAGCACGGAGCATGGGGCTTCCACAGGGGTGTGGGTATGATCGCGGGTTGATCGTTCCGCTAGCGCGGAGCATGGGGCTTCCACAGGGGTGTCGGTATGATCGCGGGTCCATCGTTCCGTCAGCGCGGAGCATGGGGCTTCCACTTGGGCGTGGGCGGGAGCTCTCGCGGGCCCATCAGGCGAATGCAATGAGAGGCTCCGGGGCGTGTACATCCCCATTTCGTTCGTACGCGTGAGGGTCACGGGTAGAACTTGCGCAGGTGTTGGATGTTCCAGGCGTTAGGCACAGGAACTCCGTCCTCCGTCTCCAGCCGGGCTGAGCCGGGCCTGGAGACATGAGTAACCCTGAAAGGGCCTTCCCACATAGGTGAGAGTATGTGAAGTCCCTCTCTGGAGAGGATCCTGCGCAGGATGAGGTCGCCGACCTCGAGAGTGCGAGGGTGGATGTTGTGGCTGTGGTAGCGATGCAAGGCCTGCTGGTACCTCGCAGCGCGAAGAGCGGCCTGACGGTGGCCCTCCTCGAGGAGCAGCAGATCGGTCTCCCGCGAGCCATCCTGACGCGCCCGCGCCCTGTCGGGAGAAGGCGCCATCGAAGTGCATGAGTCACGGTGAGGCTAGGAGAAAGGAGACCACGAAGTGTTATATAGAACACCGGTGACAGTAAGGTTTAGTAGGGCAACACGGATCCTATCCTTGGGGATACATGAGGCGTAGGCATTAAACACCCAAAGCTTTTGTCTGATATTCATTATCTTAGTTATCAAGGCAACCCCGCGCAACGGATAGGGCCTGTGGTAGGACAACTGATTCTTGATGCTGGACTCGTGCTAGTCAAGATGTTATTTGGACACATCCCCCACTTCGGTTTGTAACAAGCACATCTTGATGGGTGTCTTCCAGCGCACAAATTAATATCATATCTGATCCCAACGCAAATACAAGGTTGTAAACATTAAGACCTCATACCCGTACCTCTTTTTATTATAAGTGTTTGAATCTCTATTTGCTTGATTGATCCGGTCAAAAGCTGGAATTGATCCTTTGACAAAAGCTTGCTAGAGACCATCGCTTCAAGGGAATCTTCCTCTCATGGGTTCGGTAACCCAGGGTCACCTCTGGGAAATAGGTGTGGGATACACTTTATTGTTCCATTACCGGATCACTAAAATGAGGTATCAAGCCCTTTTTCTGGCGCCGTTGCCGGGGAGGAGTTTAGTATTCCTAATCTTTGTGTTTAGAGTTTTTGTTAAAGTTAAGTTTCAGTTTTTGTTTTTAATTTTCAATTTTAGTTTAATTTTTGTTGCAAGTCTTGTCAGTTGAAAAACACCAAAAAGATTACCATGGCCCGTAATCTTGGAAATTTTGCTACTCCCAGTAACAACTTCATGCGAGAACCCATAGCACAACCTGAGGTTGCAGCCGCTGAGTATGAGATTAAACCGAACCTAGTTTCCATGGTTTAACAGGACCAATTTGGAGGCTCTGCTTCTGAAGATGCCGGTATGCACTTGCATAATTTCACTGAATTGTGCAATATGACACGCATTAGGGATTATGATCCTGACGCTTTAAAGTTGCGTCTATTTCCTTTCTCTTTGAGAGGAAAGTCAAAAGAATGGCTTCTAGCTCTACCTAGAGGCAATATTACTTCTTGGGCTGATTGTTGCAGTAAATTTTTATCTAAGTTTTGCCCACCTGCAAAGATTATGCAACTACGTTCTCAGATTACATGTTTCAAGCAAGAAGAATGTGAGCCACTAGCGCTTGCATGGGATAGAATGAAGGAGGCCATAAGAAATTGTCCTAATCATGGGATGGAAGAATGGTTATTACTTCAGATGTTCTATAATGGTTTAAATCATATGTCAAAAACTATGCTTGATACAACTGCAGGAGGAACAATCATGGGAAATCCCATAGATGATGTCAAAAGAATACTTGATGATATGCAAGAAAACCATGCCCAATGGCATGTTGAGAGAACCACCACCAAGAGGGTGGATGCAGTTGAAGAAACTAGCACGAAGTTGACAGCTAAGCTTGATGAACTTATCTCCGTGATGCAAGGTAAAGAAGAGGTAAATGTGAATGCCATCACTAATGAAGAAACTAGTGATGTGAATTTTATTGCTCGCAATAGCTATAACCCTAACTGGAAAAATAATGGGTATGCTCCTAGACTTCCTTATCCTAGTAATGGTGGAGCACCAAATAATTTTAATGGAGCTAATAGTAGCAATAGAAATACTCTTGAGGAAACAATGAATTTTTTATAGCTAGTCAAACTGAGCAGAATGAAAACTTCAAAAATATTCTAAAAAATCATGATAACTTGCTTGGTCAATTGACCAGTAAGATTGTTGGACTAACAAATGATGTGTAGGTTCTTGAAGGAAGATCCAAGAATATGGAAGCACAAGTGGCCAAAATTGTAGAGAGCCAAACATTAATCCTTGCTAAGTTTGTAGGTAAACCGGAACCTAACCCGGTTGAAGATGTTAAAATGGTAAGAAGCAACGAAGAAAAGATAGTAGAACTGGGCACAAGCCATGTGCCAGAATATAATTATACCGTTACAGACTTCGTCAAGATGATATCAATGAAATACCCGCTACCGGAGGTAACTAATAATGAGGCATATAATGTATTTGTTGAACAAGTTGCAGCCAAGGTACGTGAACTTGATGATGAAAGGGAAAAGCTTTACAGTTACTTGCAAGCTAATCAAGAAGATGCTTTTGAACCTACTATAGAGATTGAGATTGGTTTAATTAAATTCAATGCTTTATGTGATCTCGTGGCTAGTGTTTCCACTATCCCTAAGGCTGTTTATGATAGTCTCAATCTAGGTCCTTATGCTACTACTGAGATTAAACTTAATATGGCTAATTCTACTTTTACTTAGGCAGTAGGCATCAAGCATGGAGTCATAGTTCAAATAAATGATTGCCCTGTCATGATTAATCTTGTTATAGTAGATATACCTTTCTTAAGGACTATCAAAGCTGTGATAAATGTGTTTGAGGGGAATGTAAGATTTGACTTACCCGCTAAAGATCCTTTTGTAAGACATTTCCCCAGGAAAAAGAAGATGAAAACCTATGCAGGAGAAGGCATCGTCGTGAATGCTAGGAGCTACGGTCTCAGTGTGTTTGGACCACCTTGATCAGCACTACGGTCGAGCTAACCGACCAAAAACAAGCGCTTCATGGGAGGCAACCCACGCAAATAAAGTAGTCAAGTAAGTTTTTATTTTTGTTTTAATAAAAGAGTGATTGAAGTTTTAGACAAAGATGTGAGTTTGGAAGAGTTGATCTAATGAAGGCTTTGCTATGTGCAAATTAAATTATATGTTGTATTGATTTTTGGATGCCTGGAAATATGCCTATGTATTATGTTGGAACTAACCCCGCAGGAAAATGCAAGAAACGAGAAGTTTCTACAGAAACAGATCAAAAGACGGCCTTTAAAATGATCGCTGCGGTCGTTTGGGCTGTCGCATGACTTCCTGGAGGTTCCAACGCAAAACAACCAGAGGCAACAGAGTAAATGATGGCGTTCCATACGGGCACACCCGCCCGCATGGCCGGTCATTTGGAACCTTTGAAGAAACGAAGAAGACAACCAGAGCATTTGACGGCATTCCATACGGGCGCACCCGCCCGTTCGAGCGGTCGTATGACATCCTTGACCAGAAGAAGAAAAAGAACAGAGTGAATGATGGCGTTCCGTACGGGCGCTTCTGCTCATTCTAGCGGTCGTATGAGGTATGCACAGGCACAGGTAAGCTATCAGGGTTAAAGACGACGTTTCATACGAGTGCTTGCGCTTGTATGGGCGGTCGTATGGACCCCTGGCGGCCACAATAAGCCCGAGGAAGGAGGTAAATTGCCCCCATCTCTCTCTTTTCTTCTCCTTCTTCCTCTAAACCTCTCCAAACCCTAGCAAAGCTTTACCCGATCTCTCTACTCATTCGTTTTCAGTTCAAATCCTTCCGTGTGATCGATCTACGATATGTTTCTCCTCCGATTCCCAATTCATTTTTCGCGAATCCATGATCTACATGCCTAGCATTGCCATGTCTAGGAAATGCATATTTTTTATTCAAATTTGAGATTGGTTTGGATTCATTGATGTTTTTAGAGGAGTATGATGTTGTGACTACCGTAGGATCAATATTGTTTAATTGTATTGGACTAAAAATTTGTTTGTAGATGTTTACAAGGAGGTCTATGCGTGTACGCGGTGCTTCGAGTTCGTCCACTGCACAACAACAACAAATTCTCACTCAGGGAATCGTCTTCACCGACCGTGAAGTAAAGAAGAAATTTCAGAAACTGAGTGCAAGGAAGATCAAAGCAATAAAGTGGGCTTGCGAGTCAACACTCGCAAAGCTAGGTATTACTAATGATTTCAATTTGCTTTGTGATAATGCCGGGTTGCTTGATTTTGTTTATCAGGGATGTCAGACATATGAACGCATGACGCTTGAGTTTCTTAGCATTTTCTCGCATGATGTCTGACTGGTGCCAAATGCATATGAGGAAGAGCGGATCACTTTCCGTCTCTTGGACCAAGACTTCAACATCACTCTCAACGAGTGGTGTAATTACTTTGGCTTCAGCAACAATGATGATGATCTCAGATATGTTTATGATTTTACTAACCCGCACCCAAGGCAATCTTTTTACCGAATGAGTCACCATGGTTCTAAGCAAAGAGCCAGTTTTATTGAAAGTCCTGCTATACACTATTTATATTATGTTATCGCTAACTCGTTGCAGGCACGAGGAGAAGTTTCTAAGGTGAATGATGAGAACATGCCAGTTCTCGGGAAAGTAGCAAACCTTGACGTCAGTTATTCACACAACTTAGGGGCAATACTTTTGCTACACCTCACGCATCAAGCAAATCATGCACAAGGAGATATCGTGTGTGGAGGAGTGATCACCATGTTGGCCAATTCCCTTGGTCTCAACTACAATCACCTTCGCCCTATTGTCGGTAACAACCTTATTAACATTCATGTTCTTACTAGCGCTGGTATGGTAGTAGTTCGTAATGGTCGTCATTGCATCAAAATTCCTGGAGTGGCATACTTGTTACCCACTCCAATGCCTAACCGTTTCTCCATAGAACATGGACAATTGCATTATGTTGCGCAGGAAGGAGATGCAGCTTTTGACCAAGAAGGCCCAGAGCCTGAACATGTTGATGAAGAAGAACTCGCCACTGATGAAGAAGAGGAGCAGCCCCAAGAGCAGCCACAACAAGAAGCCTACACCACCTATACGGACCTCTATAGTCTTCCGGGCTCTATCAATGATATGAGCAACCTTGCCTTGTCCCTTCGAGACACGTCCGCCTATATGAACGCAAGCTTCTCTAACTGGAGCCAAGGATGGGCTCCTGACCAGCCGCCACAATGATTCCGCCGGTTTGGGCTTGCAAAAGCTTAAGCTTGGGGAAGGTCATCTCCACATCTACATCAAGATGTGGCGGTATTATTTGAATAAATTGTAATGAGGTTGTACTTAAGCTCGTGGAGCTTTAAAACACTCGTGTTAGTTTGTTCCAACACTTTGCTTTTTATTTGCTTTTGTTTTTCTTTTTGCCTTGCAATTTTTTGTTTGCAAGTTAGTTTTCAAAAACTCAAAAACCAAAAAATAGAGTAAGCTTTGCTTTGTTCTTGTTCTTTTTGCCCCTCAGAGTTCATTTGCATTTTATCTTCAGAAGGAGTTGATCTATGCCGGACAACGAGGAATGCAAGAATAAGGAAGAGAAGTGTGTAAATTCACAACCGTGAAGGTATGTCCTATGACTCCCATCTTTTGCACATGAAATACTTAGAGTAGATGTAGTAGTATGTGTGAAATGTGCAGGAGGGAGTGAGTCTTGATAATTAAAACAAAGGTTTTGTTCTAGTAGCTAAAATAATTTTATAGCCTTTGTTTTGTTTACTCTAGATAACCAAGACTTGCCGTGGGACTGTTTTTAAATGAAATGATCTTAATTAAGAATAACCATGCACAAGAGAAAGTCTTCAAAGACTCGGGAGTTGAGAAAATTGTAGGAAAGATGATGTTAGAAATACTCAACCCCATGTTGTTAATTTTAATAGACTTGATAGCACTTGTGGATTAAATTGTCTAGAGGAACTTAGTTGAAGGGTGAACGAGATTATGCCAAAAATCTGTGTTGTATCTCTTACATGGTGCTTCAGCTTCTCGCTGGTACTATGGCCCTGCTACTATATGCACGTGTATGTGTGTAAATGTGACTTCATCTTTCTTGATGTTATGCTGAGGACTCCACTAGCCAATGCATGATCCACCAAGAGTGAAAGCTCGGATTTCGGCTATGAGTTTGTTACCGTACGTAGTGGCAACACTACAAATGCATATTATTCGGCTTTCTCTTGAAATGGTGTGTATGTGGTAAATAAAGGGGACTGATCAAAAGAGCTTGAAAGAGACATATATCAAAGGTCCATAGTTCCCAAAACATTAAGCCACAGCGAAACTCCATACATGATCATTTGGTTGGCATAATCCCTTCACATGACAGCAAAAGTTTCGGCAGACAATGATTGAAATGAAGTGCTTGAGAGCCTTGAGGATGAAATAATTGTGGGCATGTCTATGAGCACTATAGCATCATGTTTTTCTGTATGCCTTTCACTCCCTAACTTATGTTTTATGGCTCCATCGAAGAAAAACTCTTCCTTGCATTCCCGGCAAGCAAGTGTTGTCTAAAATAAATAGAATAGAGTGTTGCAAAGTTGTTTTGTCTAGTAGATCAAAAGCTTTGTGTTGATTATCTTTGCTTCACTAACACTTGCACAATAACCATGCCGCCGCTACAGTTATGCTAAGTTTTCAGGTCAAGAAGCGGAGGGCTATCTAGGTGTACCAATCGTAAGTGAACTAAAACGTTCTCATTATTTCAGTTTACACAACTGAGTTCCTTGTGATTCGGATTTATCTCTATGTTGCTTGAGGACGATCAAGTTTAAGCTTGGGGAGTTGATGAGTGATATTCTTACACTCATTCACCCTCTGTTTAAACCGAGATATTTCATTTAAATAGAGATATTTGCTTTGATATTGCCACTAATGACTAATGAATGCAAAGGATTCCACATATCCTCTCTTTGATGTGTTTCCACAAGAAATGGGCTAAAATGGGAAGGAATCACGTGGGAATAAGGAAAGGAATGGAAATGAAGAAAGGAGCCAACAGGAGGCGCACCAGGAGCCACAGAGCAAAAGGCAGCGTTCCATACGAGCGCAAGTGCTCGTATGAGCACCCGTATGGCATGGATTCTGAGGCGTCTCGACCACCTAAACAACTTTCATAAAGGGGACCCTGTCAAAATGTCAACAGAAGGGGCACCGAGATAAAGCAGAACAGAACCATGTTCATCTTCATCCACAAACCCTAGCCGCCGCCATTTTCATCTCCATAGCCACCATCACCACCACCATAGTGCTTCCTCATCTAGTTCATACTTGTAATCGTGCATCGCACAAGGCAACCATTGTAAGACATATTTGTAATCAATCAATCTTCCAGAAGTGTTCTCTGATGTTTTCTTCTTGCGATATGATCTCCATGTGTGAGTAGTTCGGTAATGTATGGGTTGAGGCATAGGCCTTGCAACCCGCTGTATTTGTTGTGGGGATTAATGGAATTGACTTTGAATCAACATCTTGTATGTGTGAAATAAAATTGTTCCATAGATGTCTCTTGTCTTGTCCGCGATCTTCATCCCTGCAGGTACCCAGGATCATGGAGATCGAGTCACGGTGAGGCTAGGAGCAAGGAGACCGTGAAGTGTTATACAGAACACCGGTGACAGTAAGGTTTAGTAGGGTAACACAGATCTTATCCTTGGGGATACATGAGGTGTAGTCATTAAATGCCCAAAGCTTTTGTCTGATATTCATTATCTTAGTTATCGAGGCAACCCCACGCGACGGATAGGGCCTGTGGTAGGATAACTGATTCTTGATGCAGGACTCGTGCCGGTCAAGATGTTATTTGGACACATCCCCCACTTCGGTTCGTAACAAGCACATCTCGATGGGTGTCTTCCAGCGCACAAATTAATATCATATCTGATCCCAACGCAAATACAAGGTTGTATGCATTAAGACCTCATACCCGTACCTCTTTTTATTATAAGTGTTTGAATCACTATTTGCTTGATTGATCCGGTCAAAAGCTGGAATTGGTCCTTTGACAAAAGCTTGCTAGAGACCATCGCTTCAAGGGAATCTTCCTCTCATGGGTTCAATAACCCAGGGTCACCTCTGGGGAAATAGGTGCGGGATACACTTTATTGTTGCATTACCGGATCACTAAAAGGAGGTATCAACTGCCACACGCGATTCCCACGACGCCGCTCGAACCCACGACACCATGTCCCTTGACGTGTGCCTTTTCCCTCTCGCCCCCACTGCCCCTCCACCACTGGACCCCGGGAAATTCCAGATTTACATGTAGATCCAGGGGATTCAACCATAACCACTGGATCTCAGATCCAACGATACACAGACACTTGTATCACAGTAGCACAGGAATCAGCATAGCACCTGATATTTTCCCCTCTGACGAGTGCCCGAGAAGGGATTGTATCTGGTGCACCCACCCTTGTGGTGCTATCACTGCACCAAACTCGTGCCAAACTCGAGGTTTGTTTCTAATTTTTTTCTAACATTTTATAACGTGGCATGACATCCGGTGCACCTAAGCCTCTGAAAAAAATGGAGTGCACTCTAAAGATGTTTATATGCTCCAGAGCAACTGCGCGTGTGGAGAGTATCTTCTATTCCTACCCCATCCTAGCCATGCAACCATGCCACATAAGCTAGTCATGCATGCAATCCATCAATTACAGTATACTGCATTACTCTCCAGCATGCAATGCTGCCACATCGTCTATTCATGCCTGTTAGTCATAAGTTGTTTTTTTGCATTAGTCTTAATCCTTCACATTTTGTTAGAAATGGCATTCTTTTAAGTAGTCGTATGATTAATCCAAATATTCATATTCCATACAACTAAACTCCAAAGGTCCACCGGAGCCGAGGCAGAGGACATACGACAGGCGCGGTGGAGGCATCATCGTAGGAGGCGGAGAGCTCAAAGGATAATCTTGCACGTTGGCCGCCACCTGCATATCGGCGTGGGACTCCTCGAGCACCCACTGGAGCTTGCGCTCCTCCAGGGCGCGGAGGAGTCATGAGATTTTCCTGATCCGCGATGGCCATCATGCAGTACTCCTCATCGCCGAGGGTGTGGTGCTTGCGTCCTGACTCCTGGGGTACTGTTTGGAGCACCCGCTCATCCACCTCCTGAGCGGCGAGGATGCCATGCTTGCAGTTGTGCTGTTGGAGCACACGCATGTGCGCCTGAGTGGCGAGAATGTGATGTTCGCAGGAGTGCTGCCGGAGCATGCGTTCGTCCACGTCGAGAGTGGCGAGGATGCGATGCTCGCGGGCATGCTGCTGGAGAACGCGCTCTTCCACCTTGTGAGCGGCGATGACGCGATGCACCTCCTCATGACCGACCAGGGTGTGCTGCTGGAGCACGTGCTCCCCCTCGTGGCCGATGAGGGCGAGCCACTGGATCACACTATCCTCCGCGTGGCCAGTGAGGTCGCGCTACTCGCGCCTGATACATCTCCGACTTATCTATAATTTATGACGTATTCATGCCCTATTTATATGAGTTCTACATGGTTTTGGTGCACTTTTATATGATTTTCATGAACTAACCTATTAACCTAGTGCCCAGTGCCAGTTGTTGTTTTTTGCATGTATTTGGTTTTCCAGAAAATCCATACCAAACGAAGTCCAAATGCAACAAAATTTTACGGTGATTTTTTCTGGACAAGAAGAGACCCAGGAGGCTTCAGAGAAGGACCAGAAGGTATCCAGGGGGGCCACAAGCCTGGGTGGCATGCCCCCCTAGGGCGCGCCACCTGAGCTTGTGGGTCCCTCGGGACTCCCCCTAGCGTGAATGCAATGCTGAAAAATCCTATAAATCCCAAAAACCCCGAAAGTTAACCTAGATGAGTTTTTCTGCCGCCACAAGCCTCTGTCCCGAAGCGATCTCAATCGAAGCCCTATTCTGGCACCCTGCCAGAGGGGGGAAGCCATCACCGGAGGCCATCTTCATCATCCCCACTGCCTCCATGATGAGGAGGGAGTAGTTCACCCCCGGGGCTGAGGGTATGTACCAGTAGCTATGTGTTTGATCTCTCTCTCTCTCTCGTGATCTTGATAGGGCACGATCTTGATGTACCATGAGCTTTGTTAATATAGATGAATCATATGGAGTTGTTCCCTCTCAATTGTTGCGATGAATTGAATCTTGCCCTTTGAGGTTTCATTGTTATCGGATTGAATATTGGATTTGAGATCACTTGATGTATGTCTTGCATGTGGATACCTGATGACCCACAAGTATAGGGGATCGTAACAGTCTTGGAGGGAAGTATTTCACCCAAATTTGTTGATTCGACACAAGGGGAGCCAAAGAATATTTATAAGCCTTAGTAGTTGAGTTGTCAATTCAACCACACTTGGAGAGTTAATTCTCTGCAGTAAAGTATTCAGTAGCACACTAGTTTGATAGTTTTGATAGTAGTGGTAACAGTAATGGTAACAGTAATAGTAGCAGTTTTGTAGTGATTGTAAAAGAAGCAGCAACAGTAGTAACTTAGCAAAGATCAATATGAGTAAAGCGTAGGCATTGGATCAGCGATGGATATTGTTGGAAATATGCCCTAGAGGCAATAATAAATTAGTTATTATCATATTTCCCCGTTCATGATAATAGTTTATTATTCATGCTAGAATTGTATTGACCGGAAACTAAATACATGTGTGAATAGATAAACAAATACTGTGTCCCTAGTAAGCCTCTACTAGACTAGCTCGTTGATCAAAAGATGGTCAAGATTTCCTGACCATGGACATGAGTTGTCATTTGATAATGGGATCACATCATTAGGAGAATGATGTGATGGACTTGACCCAACCGTTAGCATAGCAACTGATCGTTCAGTTTATTGCTATTGCTTTCACTATGTCAAATACACGTTCCTCCGACCATGAGATCATGCAACTCCCGGATACCGTAGGAATACTTTGGGTGTATCAAACATCACAACGTAACTGGGTGATTATAAAGGTGCACTACAGGTATCTCCGAAAGTGTTTGTTGAGTTGGCATGGATCGAGATTGGAATTTGTCACTCCGACTATCGGAGAGGTATCTCTGGGCCCTCTCGGTAATACAGCATCACAGAAGCCTTGCAAGCACCGTGACTAAAGAGTTAGTTACAAGATGACGTATTACGGAACGAGTAAAGAGACTTGCCGGTAACGAGATTGAACTAGGTATTGGATACCGACGATCGAATCTTGGGCAAGTAACATACCGCCAGACAAAGGGAACAACGTATGTTGTCATATGAGGTTCGACCGATAAAGATCTTCGTGGAATATGTAGGAACCAATATGAGCATCCAGGTTCCGCTATTGGTTATTGACCGGAGAGTCGTCTCGGTCATGTCTACATCATTCCCGAACCCGTAGGGTCCCCACACTTAAGGTTTGATGACGATTTAGTATTATATGAGTTATGTGATTGGTGGCCAAAGTTTGTTCGGAGTCCCGGATGAGATCACAGACATGACGAGGAGTCTCGAAATGGTTGAGAGGTAAATATTCATATATTGGAAGGCTATATTCGGACGTCGGAAAGGTTCCGAGTGATTCGGGTATTTTTCGGAGTACCGGGGAGTTACGGGAATTCACCGGGAGAAGTAATGGGCCTTATTGGGCCATACGGGAAAAGGAGAGGCAGGCCACATGAGGAGGCGCGCGCCCCCCTTGCCCAAACCGAATTGGACTAGGAGAGGGGGCGCAGCCCCCTCTTTCCTTTCCCTCCCCCTTCCCCCTTTCCTACTCCGTATGGGAGGTGGAATCCTACTAGGACTAAGGAGTCCTAGTAGGACTCCCCACACTTGGCGCACCCCTAGGGGGCCGGCCTCCTCCCTCTCATCCTTTATATACGGGGGCAAGGGGGCACCCCAAAGTACACAATTGTCCCATAGCCGTGTGCGGTGCCCCGATCTCCGTTTTCCACCTCGGTCATATTTTCGGAGAGCTTAGGCGAAGCCCTGCCGGAATCACTTCACCGTCACCGTCGCCACGCCATCGTGCTGACGGAACCCATCTACTTCCTTGACGTCTTGCTGGATCAAGAAGGCGAGGATCGTCACCGAGATGAACGTGTGTAGAACTCGGAGGTGTCGTACGTTCGGTACTCGATCGGTGGAGCTCGAAGGATTGTTCAACTACATCAACCGCGTTGTGAGACGCTTCCTCTAACGGTCTACGAGGGTACGTAGACACACTCTCCCCTCTCGTAGCGATACATCTCCATGGATAGATCTTGCGTGAGCGTAGGAATTTTTTTGAAATTCATGCTCCGTTCCCCAACAGATATTTGTGTGGATGACGTTCATCATGTAACAGTCACAACCTAGAGCGACACACAATAACTCTAATTCATCAATTCAATGTAGGCATGTATTCCGTATATAGACATACGTGCTTATAGTAAGAACTTGCATGACATATTTTGTCCTACCCTCCTGTGGCAGCGGGGTCTATAAGGAAATCTAAGGGATATTAAGGCCTCCTTTTAATAGAGAACCGGAATAAAGCATTAACACATAGTGAATACATGAACTCCTCATACTACGGTCATCACCGGAGTGAATCCCAATTATTGTCACCTTGGGGTCTGCGGATCATAACACGTAATAGGTGCATACAACTTGCAAGATATGATCTAAAATGCACTTATATTCATGAAAACATAATAGGTTCAGATCTGAAATCGTGGCACTCGGGCCCTAGTGACAAGCATTAAGCATAGCAAAGTCATAGCAACATCAATCTCAGAACATTGTGGATACTAGGGATCAAGCCCTAACAAATTGACTCAATTACATGATAAATCTCATCCATCTCCATCACCGTCCAGCAAGCCTATGAAGGAATTACTCAGTCCCGGTGGTGAGCATCATGGAATTGTCGATGGAGAAGGGTTGATGATGACGATGGCGACGAATCCCCCTCTCTGAAGCCTCGTACGGACTCCAGATCAGCTCTCCCGATGAAGAACAGGAGGTGGCGGTGGCTCCGTATCGTAAAATGCGATGATAATTTCTCTCTAATTTTTTTCTCCATGAGTCAAAACTTATAGGACTGGAGGTAGGGCAAACGAAGGCCTGAGGGGCCCACAAGCTCAGGTGGCGCGCCCTAAGGGGGTGCACCACCTGAGCTTGTGGCTCTGTGGTGGCCCCCCTCCAGTAGATCTTTTTGCCAATATTTTTTTATATATTCTAGAAAAATTCTCCGTAAATTTTTGGCCCAATCCGAGAACTTTTATTTCTACACAAAAACAACACCATGGTAGTTTTGCTGAAAACAGCGTCAGTCCGGGTTAGTTTCATTCAAATCATGCAAATTAGAATCCAAAACAAGAGCAAAAGTGTTTGGAAAAGTCGATACATCGGAGATGTATCAACTCCCCCAAGCTTAACTCATTGCTTGTCCTCAAGTAATTCAGTTGACAAACTGAAAGTGATAAAGAGACTTTTACAAACTCTTTTGTTTTGTTGCTGTATATAAGCTTAGCTAGTACCCAAGTTTTCAGCAAAGATTATGAAATAACCAAGTGAATGATAACACTTAGAACTCAAATTTACTCATGGCAATGGCATAATCATCTAGCGAGCAATAATAACATATCTCAAATGCCAACAGTTTTATCAAAACAATCATGATATAATATGATAACATGGTATCTCGCTAGCCCTTTCTGAGACCGCAAAACATAAATGCAGGGCACCTCTAAAATTCAAGCAACGACTAGATATTGTAATTTAGGGTAGAAGAGATCCAGTCATGCTCACATCCAACATTAACTAGACTCAATGCATGTTAAACTAAGAATGACAATAGTGCTCTCTATGTTGGTGCTTAAATGAGAAGGTGATGACTCGATGATAAAAGTAAATCATGAAAGTAAATAGACAGGCCCTTCGCAGAGGGAAGTAGGGATTTGCAGTGGTGCCAGAGCTCAAAGCTTAAAACAGATATGAATGCCTTTTGAGTGGTGTGCTTTTCCTGTCAATGTCACGACAAAGGATTTCAATATCTTCCATGCTAAACACATTATTGGCGGTTCCCATGCAGAAAAGTAAAGGTTTACTCCCCCTCCACCATACAAACGCAAGCCATGGCTAGCCAAATCCACGGGTGCCCTCCAAACAATCAACTTTCCGGGGGAGTTTGTTTTATTATATTTTTTTCTTTGCTTTTGTTTAACGGGACTGGGCATCCCAAATACCAGCCTGTCTCATGCAAGATGAGTGAATAAACTCTCGTCATGAGAATAACCCACTTAGCATGGAACATATTGACCGCCCCATCACTCCATGAGCGGTACGGCCACACAAAACAGATGTTTATTTGAATGATTAGAGATGGCACTTGCAAATTTACTCGGAACAGCAGGGTAATACCGTTTATAGGTAGATATGGTGGGTTCTTTTGGCATAACTTTGGGTTTCACGGATTTGGATGCACAAGCAGTATTTCCGCTTAGTACAAGCGAATGCTAGCAAATAGATTGAGAAGCGACCAACTAGAGAGTGACAACGGTCATAATCATGCATTGTGAATATTTAACATTGAACATGAGCATGAGGAGGATATAAACACCTTGAATATAAATATCATGACGGCTGCATTGGTTTTGAATCAACTACATGTGTGAACATGTGCCAAGTCAAGCCACTTGAATTTTTTAGAGGAGGATACCATCCTAACATACTACATCATAATCATTTTAATGCATGTTAACACCCAAGATAGATCATTATCCACTCCTAGCTACTTAAGCATGGCATGAGCAACTATGATCTCTAATTGTCATCACAAACATGTTTACTCATAATATGTTGAATCATGGATACTGAGCTAAACATATTTACAAAAACAAAACAAGAAGCGTTCATACCAGCTTTTCTTCACCACAGTCACTTCATCAAAATATCGTCATTATTACCTTTCACTTGCACTATCGAATGATGTGATAATAACAATAGTGCAAGTATGCCATGGACTAAGCTGAAATCTGCAAACACTTTATTCAAAGGAGAAGACATGGAAATATTGGCTCTTCATTAGATCAACAATAATGCATATAAGAGCCACTCGACAATTATTGCGGAGTCTTCTTCTTACGACTACTCAAGAAAAGAAAAGAAATGCAGAGAAACACACTGAAATATTTTTGGAGTTTCTGGTTTTTCTTAAAGGAAGCAAAAGAAGAAAAACGAAACGAGAAAATTATTTACACCGAAGAACTCCCAACAAAAACAAAAATAAGAAACGAGAAATCTTTTTGGGTTTTCTTTTACTACTACGAAATAACTAAGAAAGAAAAACAGAATAGAAGTGAGAAACAATTATTATTTTTGGATTTTTGAAAGTTTTTCAAACACACAAAAGAAATGGATGAAAGCAAAAGCAAATAAGCAAAGGAAATGATGATCACCGACAGATGGAATGAAAGTGTGATGCATGAATGAAATGTCGGTGAGAATATGTACTCCCCCAAGCTTAGGCTTTTAGCCTAACTTGGTCTATGGCCACTGCTGAAGATCATAACGGTAGTTTGGGTCATACTCCAGTGCAGCGGCAGCCGCCTGATGAGCGGCCTCTCTCCAATGAGAGGCCTCCTCAGCTACCCTATACGTCTCAGCCTCCTTCAACTGTATATAATATCTCTGCTTGTCCTGAAAGTTAAATAGAGAAGGGGCCGGCAAAGTACCATGGACAACATGCTTTTTAGTAAATATTAACCTGTACCGATATGCTGGGTTTTCTTGTTCAAGAAATTGATGGTGAACCATGGCATCATAATCTAAGAAGCTAACCGGCAACTGATGGTCGTCATCTCTAATGGGCACTCCAAGAAAAACAGCTAGACGTGTGGCATAAATTCCCCCATAGAGATCACCATCAAAAGAGTTTTTATTCATGTGATGCGCAATTATTGCACCAAGATTAAACTTTTTGTCCCTCAGTACAGCACATTTTAAAATACTCAAATCAGGAGCACAGGTAGTACTAAGATCATGTTTACCAGTTATGCATCTACCTATGAACAGAGCAAAGTAATGAATGGCAGGAAAATGTATGCTCCCAATTCTAGCCTGCGTTACACCCCTAGTTTCCCCTCGAGTAATGCTCATAAGAAATTCATCACAATCAGATTTATGTGGTTCAAGACAGGTTCCCCAAAAAGGAATTCTACATGCAATGCAAAAATCTTGAATACTCATGAGATAAGATTTTTCATAGAGATTGAAGACAACATCATGAGAGGATTGATGAGATATATACTTGAATTTCCTCACAAACGAATCAGTAAGATCATGGTATTGCACACACTTATCTGAGAGGAAATCCGTTAACTCAACATTCTGCACAAACATGTCGAGCTCTTCTTTGATGCCAACATTGGTCATGAAGGTTTCGCACAGCCACTCACAAGCTTTCACAATGGCCTCCTAAGGAAGATCGACATCGGGTTCGCAATACGCAGGTCTTGGGGAGCTCTTGCTCGAGGAACCTCTCGAGAAAACCCTCCTAAACATTTCCTTTTTCTCTGAATTTTTTTGAAAATTTTAGGCCATGGATAAGACGTTAACAAAACTTAACAAAATTGATAGCAACTACTCGCACAAGTGCCTAGAGGCTATATCATGCATCAAATCTACTTAGAACCAAGCAAATCAAACATGCAAGATCATTTTTAATGGCACCAATAGTAGCAAAATATGCAAAATATACTCCACTAGAACAAAAACTAATTGGACCATCGGAGGAGTCACATACCAAGGAACGATTTCTCCGAACAGTTTCAGAAACGGAGCTCTGAGCGAGGAGATCAAAAATCTCATGAAAATGAGCAAGAACACGGGAATGAAAACAAGGATGATTTTTTCTGGAGGTGGAAGAAGGCTGTGGGCATGAGTACTAAGTGAGTGGGTCCTTGTGGGGCCCACAAGCCTGGATGGCGCGCCCAGGGGGCAAGCACGCCATGTGAGCTTGTGGCTCACTGGTGCACCCCCCCTGGGGTGTGTTTAGTGCCAAAAATTCTTATATATTCTAGAAAAAACCATACTAAATTTTCAGGGCATTCTGAGAACTTTTATTTTTGGAACATTTTTTATTGCATGGATAATTCAGAAAAACAGGATAAACATGGCATTTTACCTTATTAAACCTAAAATAACAGAGAACAAACTATAAGTACAGAAAGTTGTGCTTACTAAATTCATCGGCCATATGCCCCTCAAAAAGGATTCATTAACAAGGTTGATCAGGTCTTATTAGCAAACCGTTTTCGAATGACATAAAACCGAAGAACTTTTGTATGCACTAGGTTACCTCAACTAGAATATGTATTTCCCCAACAATAAGAGTTTGATATTTCTTTTCGGGAATAGGAATGGGAAAATCAAAGCTTCCAATAGTGATGGTCATAATTGTTTCAATAGTGTTGATGTTCACTTTGTTTGTCTTCTTTAGAAAATATACCGTATGCTCATTACCATTAACATGAAAAGTGACCTTGCTTTTGTTGCAATCAATAACAACCCCTGCAATATTCAGAAAAGGTCTACCGAGGATAACCGACATATTGTCATCCTCGGGCATATCAAGAATAACAGTCTGTTAAGATAGTAACATTAGCAACTACAATAGGAACATCCTCGCAAATTCTGATAGGTATAGCGGTTGATTTGTCAGCCATTTGCAAAGAGATTTCAGTAGGTGTCAACTTACTCAAGTCAAGTATTCTATATAAAGAAAAAAGCATAACACTAACACAGGTTTTTGGACCCATGGTTCCCTTTCTTTACCATGTTTTCTAGCAACGAAGTCCTTTTTGTCATATCTTTTATTTTTAGAAGGTGGGTCATCAACCTCAACTACTGGTTCTATTTCTATATCATTGTCGGATTATTTATTATTGTCTAGTTGGGTATCAATGTGATCATCATTAGCATCTTCATTATCATTATCACTAGTTTCATGCTCATTACTAGACTGTGTCTCATCATCAGAAATAGAAACATCATTAGGATTCTCAGAGGATTTTTCTATGACAAGATCACTAGGAACATGCAAAGTTCTACCTTTATTATTTTTCTTTTTCTTCTTCCTAGGTGAACTAGGTGCAACATCATTAATTTTCTAAGAATCTTGTTCAAATCTTTTAGGATGACCCTTAGGATATGGAGGATCCTGAGTCATCTTACCACCCCTAGTCACTATTCTAACAACATGATCATTGGGTTTATTATTCATTTCATTAAGCAAATTATTTTCTGACTTAGCAACTTGTTCTAATTGTGTTTGAACCATAGATGAGTGCTTACATAATCCTTTAACATCATTAGCAATTCTAAACATCATATCACTCAAGCGTTCAATCATAATAGCATTGCGTTTTAGTTGATCACTTATGTATTTATTGAAGTTTTCTTGCTTAACAATGAAATTATCAAATTCATCCAAGCACTGACTAGGAGATTTATTATAAGGAATATCACCTTCATCAAATCTATAGAGAGAATTTACCTCTACTACCTGTGTCGGGATACCGAGTCCATGTATTTCTTCAATAGGTGGTAGATTCTTGACATCTTCAGATTTAATACCTTTCTCTTTCATAGATTTCTTTGCTTCTTGCATATCCTCTGGACTGAGAAACAAAATACCCCTTTTCTTCGGAGTTGGCTTGGGAGGTGGTTCAGGAAGTGTCCAATCATCAATATTTCTTAATAGATTATTTAATAGTTCCTGAGCCTGTTCAACAGTTCGTTCCCTGAAAACACAACCAACACAACTATCTAGGTAGTCCCTAGAAGCATCGGTTAGTCCATTATAAAAGATATCAAGTATTTCATTTTTCCTAAGAGAATGATCAGGCAAAGCATTTAATAATTGGAGAAGCCTCCCCCAAGCTTGAGGGAGATGCTCTTCCTCAAGTTGCACAAAGTTATATATTTCCTGTAAAGCAGTTTGTTTCTTACGACCAGGAAAATAATTTTTAGAGAAGTAATAAATCATATCCCGGGGACTACGCACACAACCAGGAGCAAGAGTATTAAACCATTCTTTAGCATCACCCTTTAATGAGAAAGGAAACAACTTAAGAATATAGTAATAACGAATCTTTTCCTCTTGAGCAAATAGGGTGGCTATATCATTCAGTTTAGTAAGATGTGCCACAACAGTTTTAGATTCATAACCATGAAAAGGATCAGATTCTACCAAAGTAATTAATTTAGGATCAACAGAGAATTCATAATCCTTATCAGTAACAAAGATAGGAGAGGTTCCAAACTTAGGATCACATTTCATTCTTTCATTCATAGCATTTTCTTTCAGCTTACATAATAATTTCTAAATAGATCCTCCCTATCATTACAAGCAAGAAATTCCTTAGCAATCTCCCCATCCATAGCATAACCCTCAGGTACATTAGGAATTTTAGTTCTAGTAAGAGTGCTAGGAGTAACAGGTGATTCATAAATTTCATTAATTTCATTAGTTTCAAGTTCTTTAGCTTTAGCAATTTGAGCATCAAGAAAATCAACAAGTGGCACAGTTTCATCAAGCAAAGTAGTAGCATCATCATGAGTATCAACAATAGCAGAAGCAGTCTCTATTACTTGCGACATATTAGATTGAATAATAGGTGGTGGCATCGTAAGCCGACTTACAACAGAAGGTGAATCAAGTGCAGAGCTAGATGGCAGTTCCTTACCTCCCCTCGTCTTAGAGGGTATGATCTTGGTCTTAGTGTCTTTCAGATTCTTCATAGTGACAAGCAAATAATTAACTCCCAAGTGAACTTAATAAATAGAGCTATGCTCCTCGGCAGCGGCACCAGAAAACAGTCTTGATGACCCACAAGCATAGGGGATCGCAACAGTCTTCGAGGGAAGTATTTCACCCAAATTTGTTGATTCGACACAAGGGGAGCCAAAGAGTATTTATAAGCCTTAGCAGTTGAGTTGTCAATTCAACCACACCTGGAGAGTTAATTCTCTACAGCAAAGTATTTAGTAGCACAGTAGTTTGATAGTTTTGATAGTAGTGGTAACAGTAACGATAACAGTAACAGTAGCAGTTTTGTAGTGATTGTAAAAGAAGCAGCAACAGTAGTAACTTAGCAAAGGTCAATATGAGTAAAGCGTAGGCATTGGATCAGCGATGGATATTTGTGTGGATGACATTCATCATGTAACAGTCAGAACCTAGAGCGACACACAATAGCTCTAATTCATCAATTCAATGTAGGCATGTATTCCGTATATAGTCATACGTGCTTATAGTAAGAACTTGCATGACATATTTTGTCCTACCCTCCCATGGCAGCGGGGTCCATAAGGAAATCTAAGGGATATTAAGGCATCCTTTTAATAGAGAACTGGAACAAAGCATTAACACATAGTGAATACATGAACTCCTCACACTACGGGCATCACCGGAGTGAATCCCAATTATTGTCACCTTGGGGTCTGCGGATTATAACATGTAATAGGTGCATACAACTTGCAAGATAGGATCTAAAACTCACTTATATTCATGAAAACATAATAGGTTCAGATTTGAAATCATGGCACTCGGGCCCTAGTGACAAGCATTAAGCATAGCAAAGTCATAGCAACATCAATCTCAGAACATAGTGGATACTAGGGATCAAGCCCTAACAAATTGACTCGATTACATGATAAATCTCATCCATTTCCATCACCGTCCAGCAAGCCTACGAAGGAATTACTCATTCCCAGCGATGAGCATCATGGAATTGTCGATGGAGAAGGGTTGATGATGACAATGGCGACGAATCCCCCTCTTCGGAGCCCCGAACGGACTCCAGATCAGCCCTCCTGATGAAGAACAGGAGGTGGCGGTGGCTCTATATCGTAAAATGTGATGAAACTTTCTCTCTAATTTTTTTATCCATGAGACAAAACTTATAGGACCGGAGGTAGGGCAAACGGAGGCCTGAGGGGCATACAAGCTCAGGTGGCACCCCCTAGGGGGGCGTGCCACCTGAGCTTGTGGCTCTATGGTGCCCCCCCTCCGGTAGATCTTTTCGCCAATATTTTTATATATTCCAGAAAAATTCTCCGTAAATTTTCAGCCCAATCCGAGAACTTTTATTTCTGCACAAAAACAACACCATGGTAGTTCTGCTGAAAACAGCGTCAGTCCGGGTTAGTTTCATTCAAATCATGCAAATTAGAGTCCAAAACAAGAGCAAAAGTGTTTGAAAAAGTCAATACGTCAGAGACGTATCAATGCCCGTGGTGACAATGGGGTATTCAATTGAGTCACTTGATATATGTTTTGGTAATCAACTTGTGGATTCCCGATGTGACATTGGGGTAATCTAGGCACATAGGTTGATACACGTTTTCATCCTACTTTCTCCGATAGAAACTTTGGGGTAATCTTTGAAGTTGTTTGTGTTGGATTGAATATTATGAATCTGAAATTGTTTGATGCATATCGAATAATTAACTCACAGATACTTGTGGTGACATTGGAGTATCTAGGTGACATTAGAGTTGATTGATGCGTATCATATGGTGTTATTGTAGTACGATCTCTAGGGCTATTTTTGACAATTATAGGAATGGATCAATAGATTGATCGGAAAGATAACTTTGAGGTGGTTTGCTACCTACAACAATATCATCTTATGTTCTCCGCTATTGATAAGAACTTTGGAGTGATTCTTTGTCGCACATTGAGGGATTGTTATATGATTCAATTATGTTAGCACTGTTGAGAGATTGCACTAGTGAAAGTATGAACCCTAGGCCTTGTTTCTAAGCATTGCAATACCATTTGTGCTCATTTTTATCACTTGCTACCTTGCTATTTTTATTATTTCAGATTACAAAAACCTATATCTACTATCCATACTACACTTGTATCACCATCTCTTCGCTGAACAAGTGCACCTATACAATTTACCATTATATTGGGTGTATTGGGGACACAAGAGATTGCTTGTATTTGATTGCAGGGCTGTTTGAGAGAGACCATCTTCATCCTACACCTCCCATGGATTGATAAACCTTAGGTCATCCACTTGAGGGAAATTTGCTGCTGTCCTACAAAGCTCTGCGCTTGGAGGCCCAACAGAGTCTATAAGAATAAAGTTGTGTAGTAGACATCAGTGGCCGTTAACGGCTTGCTCCACCTCGGCGAGGTAGGAGACTCCGTCGTTTTCCCAGGCCATGACGCCGTCCTCTTCGGCAACGGTTGTGTGCTCCGATGGGTGTTGTGTATGTATGGGAGCTTCGAGCTACAGTACCAATGGGGGCGGGGGTTAACCTTTTCATGGATACACTTGGTCTGACCGAGAAAAATAGAATCTCAAGTAGCACAATATGTTGGAACATGTTGGGGGCTGGCTAGTAGGAGGAGTACAACAAACATGACATGTACACCATATTTTGAGAAGGGTTCAATGTAATTTGTGTGAATTGGGTCAGTCTGGATGTATGAGTAGTACATCCATATCATTGACATGCATGCACGCAACAAACATTTGTGTGGAACATTTCACCCTATGTTCATATTCCGTTTGAGAGTGGATTCGAATATTGGAATTGGAGCTCATTTTTTCAAGAGAGAATCAAGAGAAGTGTGGTCCTTTGCTTGATTTCAATTTAGACTATCCATGTATTATTGTGAGAGATAGATATAGAGAGAATATTTGTGTCATAAAGAGGGGGGGGTGTGGAAGCAAGACCTAAAGAGAGAGGGGCATATGCGTGTTCGAAAGAGTGTGTGTGTGTCGGAGAGAGAGGAGTGTCCGAAAGGGGGAGAGAGAGAGGGTGTGTGTGTGTGTGTGTGTGTGTGAGAGAGAGAGAGAGAGGGGTGCGTGTCCAAAATAGTGCGGGCATCTCCTGTATACATGATATTGACATAGAGGGGATCGACAAGGTTATGAGGTCGGGGATATCGGGAGAGCGATAATGTGTGTGCGATGAAGGGACACACAGACAGCGTCCGTATGTGTGTGAGAGCTAGATAGACCTCGATAGCATAGCTGGCTGGGGGGTAAGGTTATGTGTGGGAGAGAGAGAGAGAGAGAGAGAGAGAGAGTAGAGGGAGAGGAATGCTTGTGTGTCCGAGGAAGACCTAACTATATAGCTAGAGGTCACGAGAAGGAGAGAATGGTGGTGTGCCTTTTTTTGATGAGATGGGAAAGACACCAAGAGACATGCATCGTGTGGAGAGGTGTGTGTTTCGGGAGAGAGGGATGGGTGGACCTAGATAGTGAGATGGGTGTTCATGTGTCACTGGTGCAGCGATGTGCTATACAAACAGTTTTTACCCCCTTTCCGCGACTGAGTTTTAAACCGTCGCCTTGCCTGTGTGCGATAGGGGGGGGGGTCCATCCCACATGACCTAGAAATCGTCTGCGATAGTGAGTAGGAATGCATACGTTTTGCAGAACTAAGCGTATGCGATGCTCGCATCTATCCCAAACACGAGTCATCTCACAACTGTTTGCGATATAAAGAATATCCCAAATGCTCCATCCTTTCTACTCATGTGGGTTGGCATTACCATCGCATGCGCTATTCTGTGGTGCAACGTTTATGATGAATGCCCCATCACAAACAGTTCATGACTGTAAAGTGTGTATGATAAGGTGACTATCACACACATTTACTTTTCCGGCACTGTATGCGATTGGATGTAAGAGTGCATACAGTTGTCCCTATAAAACTGTATACGAAGCTTGAATATATCCCACACGTTGCTCTGTCCATAAACGTTTGCGATATATAAAATGTCCCAAATGATTCATCCGTAGTACCTGTGTTGGATGAAGGCCTATCGCACGCGTTCTTCTGTAAGCAATGTTTACAATGCGCACGACATCATAAATAGTTCATGATTGCAAAAGCGTGTGTGATAAGGTGACTATCACAAACATTTAATAAGAAGGAACTGTGTGCGCTGCTGTTGTTAATCTCACACGTTTTTTCTTGGCTGATCGTATGTGCAGTAGAGATTCATCGCACATGTCGTGATCTGAGAAACATGTCTGATCTTGACGTTTATCACAGATGTTTTGCTTTCGCAAACCGTGTGCAGTGTAATGGCCTGCAGAGCATAATTTATCCCTAATTAATCCCTACATTTCAAATTCATAGAATTTGAATTCGAAACAAATTTTGAAGTTGAAAGTAGGTGGGAAGGAATCCAACTCATGTGCTCAAACTTAATTTGGTCTGACATGCCGAAATATGTTGAAATAACTAAATTTCATTCTCAAAAATTTCAAAACAACAAATAACAAACCTTATTGAAATCAATTAAAAAGCACATTATATGTTAAAATAACAAAAATCATTCTCCAAATTTTCAAAACAACAAATAACAAAAAATCATTCTCCAAAATTTTGAAAACAAGGATCTCAAGTTTTATTTAATCGACATGACAGGTCACTACAGACACATTTAGATGCTAAATGTCTGTAAGGACCTATCACATCGCTTAAATGAAGCTTGAGATATAGCAACTTCCCACCTGGTCACCCATCCTTAGACTGCTCCACCCACAGCACGCTTAACTTATGCGTTCTATTCGAATCAGCTAGCGGAAGGGAAGCTGCACCTTGCTGATAAGAGTTGAGTCCTCGCGTTTAAGGCGTATCCCAATGGTGATCGTGTGGGACCTACTTCCTATCACACACGTTTGTGCTTTTAGAAACTGTGTGCAATCTTTACATACCAGACCACTTCCATTCAAACTTATATAACTTTTTACATAAAACTGGCCGGAAGAAGCAAAAGCTTTGAGTTTTCATTAATTAAGAAGAAGATGGTTGCCCAGTTAATTGTGGAAAACCGGGCGAAAAGTGATACAAACAGGGCCTAAACCGACCGGAGTCCATGACCATTGCCTACGGTAACTCTTGGCTGAGCATGAACGGGTACAGGCCTTCGTCCACGCGTCTGATACACTCGCGGAACTGCTGTACCGCGATATCGATCTCCGCCCAGGATATTTCATCGGCGATGGTCGATTCCAAGCCGCGATGAGCATTTTGCTCTGCTTCATCGTTGGCGGCACCTGGGGGGCCAAGGAGGTCGATGAGCCAATCGACCAGCCCGTTGGCATCGTGGCGGCGGATTCTGGCAGTGTGTACGCCGTCCGGGGCAATTATGGTGCTGACGGCGGCTGCCCATTCCTGGCAGGGAATCAGGATGCTTACCGGCCTTGGAAATGGCCTCTTGAGTGGTTGAGTCAATAGGATGCTGACACGGCTCCGCTCAAATAGTGCGGCGCATCGCACCTAATGTGCGGCGGCGCTCTCCTGCTCTTGCGCGGCAGCGCTTTGCCGCTCTTGCTCTGCTCCACTCCATGGGCGGTGATGAACACATGTGTAGACATCAGCCCTCTCAAGCACTGGGGCGCGATGATACCGCTCATGCTCAGCGGCGTGCTGCCTCTCTTGCTCGGCGGGCGTGGCCGTTCTTGCTCTCTGGCCTGGTCCGGCTCATTCTCCTCGTCGAGGAGGTTGATGACGAGGGCGGTGCTTCGCCGGATTAGCATGCTTGGAATGGTATACTGTGGTATGGCCAATGTGTCACCACCTAGCCTTTTGTGCCCACTGACACTGGTAGTGGGAAACCGATGGGGGGGAGTGGCGGAAACCGATTGGGGGAGTGGTGGGAAACGGTAGCGTGTTTGGATATATAACACCATTAATATGAAAAACTTAGGAAAGAAGGAAGCACGAGCTAGCATGACGTGTGTGCGCACAGTGCTTACCCACGGCCACGGGTGCCAGACGGTTGGCCAAAACTGCTTTAAATTATTCAGGGCACGTTTGGCCTTTTTTATAGATTATAATTGAGTTTTCTAGGCATTTAATGT
The DNA here is from genome assembly GCA_039707655.1 of Elymus sibiricus. Lineage (NCBI taxonomy): Eukaryota > Viridiplantae > Streptophyta > Magnoliopsida > Poales > Poaceae > Elymus > Elymus sibiricus. The sequence continues at coordinate 166,270,253 of CM077664.1, forward strand.
GCATAATTCAAATTTTAACTACAAGCACATGCTCCAGTGCACCAAAATGGGTTGAAAAATCATATATGTGTCCTTGGGTGCATGTTTAGGTCCCATGCAAGAAATGGGAATGGATTACAAACATCTCGGCGTCGTGGCTTGGCCTCAAACATTGAGAATCTTGGTTTTTAAATTCCTGTAAATCCAAAACTCGCCTGAAATTCATGAAACTTGGCATGGTGTCATGACAAGGCACATATAGGCCGTGGTAAAAAAATTGTCCAATTTGGGGCAAGTTTTGGTACAAGCCTCTTACAAACCGAGCTTCTCACAAGAAGCCTCGTGGTTCCGATAGGGAACGTGTCACCCTTATGGGCAAAATGACATTCACTGCCTCTTCCCACCTTGTATTTTTTTCTAGAGGCAACATAGACCAATAGGAGTGTCGTACTGAAATATGGAATTATTCAGGGTTCGTTTGGCCTTTTTATACATTAATTGAGTTTTCTGGGCATTTAATATGCATAATTCTAATTTGAACTACAAGCACATGCTCCAGTGCACCAAAATGGGTTGAAAAATCATATATGTGTCCTTGGGTGCTTGTTTAGGTCCATGCAACAAATGGGAATGAATTACAAACATCTCGGCGACGTGGCTCGGCCGCAAACATTGAGAATCTTGGTTTTTAAATTCCCGTAAATCCAAAACTCGCCTAAAATTCATGAAAGTTGGCATGGTGTCATGACATGGCACATATAGGCCATAGTAAAAAAATTGTCCAATTTGGGGCAAGTTTTGGTACAAGCCTCTTACAAACCGGAGCTTCTCACAAGAAGCCTCGTGCTTCCGATAGGGAACGTGTCACCCTTGTGGGCGAAACGACATTCGCTGCCTCTTCTCACCTTGTATTTTTTCTAGAGGCAACATAGACCAATAGGAGTGTCGTGCTGAAATATGGAATTATTCAGGGTTTGTTTGGCCTTTTTTATACATTAATTGAGTTTTCTAGGCATTTAATGTTCATAATTTAAATTTGAACTACAAGCACTTGCTCCAGTGCACCAAAATGGGTTGAAAAATTGTATATGTGTCCTTGGGTGCATGTTTAGGTCCCATGCAAGAAATGGGAATGAATTACAAACATCTGGGCGTCGTGGCTCGGCCGCAAACATTGAGAATCTTTGTTTTTAAATTCTCGTAAATCCAAAACTCGCCTAAAATTCATGAAACTTGGCATGTTGTCATGACATGGCACATATAAGCCGTGGTAAAAAATTGTCCAATTTGGGGCAAGTTTTGGTACAAGCCTCTTACAAACTGGAGCTTCTCACAAGAAGCCTCCTGGTTCCGATAGGGAACGTGTCACCCTTGTGGGCGAAATGACATTCACTGCCTCTTCTCACCTTGTATTTTTTTTCTAGAGGTAACATAGACCAATAAGAGTGTCGTGCTGAAATATGGAATTATTCAGGGTTCGTTTGGACTTTTTTATACATTAATTGAGTTTTCTAGGCATTTAATGTGCATAATTCAAATTTGAACTACAAGCACATGCTCCAGTGCATCAAAATGGGTTGAAAAATCAAATATGTGTCCTTCGGTGCATGTTTAGGTCCCATGCAAGAAATGAGAATGAATTACAAACGTCTCGGCGTCATGGCTCGGCCGCATACATTGAGAATTTTGGTTTTTAAATCCCCGTAAATCCAAAACTCGCGTGAAATCCATGAAACTTGGCATCGTGTCATGACATGGCACATATATGCCATGGTAAATTTTTTGTCCAATTTGGGGCAAGTATTGGTACAAGCCTCTTACAAACCGGAGCTTCTCACAAGAAGCCTCGTGGTTCCGATAGGTAACGTGTCACCCTTGTGGGCGAAATGACATTCGCTGCCTCTTCTCGCCTTGTAATTTTTTAGAGGCAACATAGACCAATAGGAGTGTCGTGCTGAAATATGGAATTATTCAGGGTTTGTTTGGCCTTTTTTATACATTAATTGAGTTTTCTAGGAATTTAATGTGCATAATTCAAATTTGAACTACAAGCACATGCTCCAGTGCACCAAAATGGGTTGAAAAATCATATATGTGTCCTTGGGTGCATGTTTAGGTCCCATGCAAGAAATGGGAATGAATTACAAACATCTGGGCATTGTGGCTCGGCCGCAAACATTGAGAATCTTGGTTTTCAAATTCCCGTAAATCCAAAACTCGCCTAAAATTCATGAAACTTGGCATGATGTCATGACATGGCACATATATGCCGTGGTAAATTTTTTGTCCAATTTGAGACAAGGCACACACATTAACAGCCAACATAGGCATTTTGGAACAAATAGCTGACACGTTATTATCAAACGGTTGTATTATTTGAACCGTGGGCGTTCCACTAACCATTTACGTGCCGCCATGCGTCCCACTTTTTTTATTGGAAAGGAGCTATTGTGCGGGCAGCTGTTTGATTAGATGGGACGTGTGTGAGAAGTTCACCACACAGGCTCGACGGGACACGTGCGAGCAGTCCGTCGCGCAGGCTCGACGGGACGCGTGCGAGCTGTCCGCCGCGCAGGCTCGATGGGACGCGTGCGAGCAGTCCGCCGTGCAATCTCAATGCGACGCTTGCATAGGCTCACCGAGAAGTGAGCCCTTTGACCTCCACCCGCCGTCCGCCTCGCTCCCAACTTCTCTATTAATTGCGGTCGAGCCGCTGTTTAATGCACCTGGGCGGAAGTAGTTTGCTTGTGATCCCATGGCCCTGCTACTTATAGCTTGCGTTGGTATTTCCCCGAAGAGGAAGGGATGATGCAGCACAGTAGAGATAAGTATTTCCCTCAATTATGAAACAAAGGTTATCGAACCAGTAGGAGAATCACACAACACCTAGTAAGCAGTACCTGCACACAAACAACAAATCCTTGCACCCAACGCAAACAAGGGGTTGTCAATCCCTTGGCGGTAAGATTGCAAGATTAAATTGTATTTGATAGATTGATAGATTGCAGCAAAAAATACTAAATAAAATAAATAAAAGAAAATGGCAGCAATATTTTTAGGGTTTTAGTAATATGATTTTGGTAGACCCGGGGGCCATAGATTTCACTAGAGGCTTCTCTCGAGAAAATAGCATACGGTGGGTAGACAAATTACTGTTGGGCAATTGATAGAAAAGCAAATAATCATGATGATATCCAAGGCAATGATCATGTATATAGGCATCACGTCCAAGATTAGTAGACCGACTCCTGCCTGCATCTACTACTATTACTCCACACATCGATGGGCTATCCAGCATGCATCTAGTGTATTAAGTCCATAAGAACGGAGTAATGCCTTAAGAACGATGACATGATGTAGACAAGACAAACTCACGAATTAATAAACCCAATGAATAGATCCCATCTTTTTACCCTTAGTAGCAATGATACATACGTGTCATGTCCCTTTCTGTCACTGGGATTGAGCACCGCAAGATCGAACCCACTACAAAGCACCTCTTCCCATGGCAAGATAAATCAACTTAGTTGGCCAAACCAAATCAATAGATTGGAGAAGAAATACGAGGCTATAATAATCATGCATAAAAGAGATCAGAAAAGACTCAAATAATATTCAGGGATAATCTGATCATAAACTCACAATTCATCGGATCCCAACAACCACACCGCAAAGAAAGATTACATTGGATAGATCTCCAGAACATCAAGGAGAACATTGTATTGAACATTAAAGAGAGAGAAGAAGCCATCTAGCTACTGCCTATGGACCCGAAGGTCTGTGGTAAACTACTCACGCATCATCGGAGAAGCAGCAAGGTTGATGTAGAGCCCCTCCGTGATCGATTCCCCCTCCGGCAGATTACCGGAGAAGGACCCCAGATGGGATCTCTCTGGAATAGAGGCTTGCGGCGGCGTAAAAAGTATTTCGTGGACTCCCCTGAGGGTTTCTGATTTTTCTGGAATTTATAGTGCTGGAATTAGGTCAAACGGAGCTTGGTGGGGCTCACGAGGCATCAGGGCGTGCCTGCCCCCCAGGCGCGCCCTGGTGGCTCGTGGGGCCCACCAAGGTCTTCTGGCCTCCCCTCGAAGCTTCTGCTATTCTTCTTGCCCAAGAAAAAATCTCCAAAAAGTTTCATTGTATTTGGACTTCGTTTGATATTGATTTTCTGTGAAACAAAAACAGGGCAGAAAACAGCAACTGGCACTGGGCACTAGGTTAATAGGTTAGTCTCCAAAAATAATATAAAATTGCTGTAAATGATTATAAAAACATCCAAGATTGATATTATAACATCATGGAACAATCAAAAATTATAGATACGTTGGAGACGTATCAGCATCCCCAAGCTTAATTCCTGCTCGTCCTCTAGTAGGTAAATGATAAAAACAGAATTTTTGATGTGGAATGCTGCCTAACATATTTATCACATATTCTTTTTCTTTTTATAGCATGGACATTGGACTTATATGATTCAAAGCTATAGTCTAAAATTTGTCATGAAAACATAGATACTCAAGCATACTAACAAGCAACCATGTCTTTCAAAATATCAACGCTAAAGAAAGTTATCCCTAGCCCATTATGCTCAATCATTGATCCATTTATGAAACACACTCAAATATTAGCTACAACCAATGCACAAGTATGACAATAGTGTTCTCTAGTTGGTGCTTTTGTAAGAGAAGATGGAGACTCAAGAAAAATAAAAATTGCATAAAAGTAAATAGATAGGCCCTTCGCAGAGGGAAGCAGAGATTTGTCAAATGTGCCAGAGCTCAAAGCTGAAATTAAAGAGATAAAAAATATTTTGGGAGGCATGCTTTTCCTGTCAACGAAAACGAATGAGAATTTCCAATATCTTCCATGCTACATACATCATAGGCGGTTCCCAAACAGAAAATAAAGTTTATTCCTTTCCACCAATTCTTTCACAATCCATGGCTAGCCGTATCCACGGGTGCCCTCCATACCATCACTTTCCAAGGAATTTATTATTGTGATCACATAAGATTTTTCATTTCATTTCATTTCACAATTCGGGACTGGGCATCCCTATTACCGCCACACTCTCGTGCAATGACAAGTGAATAAACACTCATCTTGAGAATAACACACCTAGCATGGAAGATATTGGCTACCCCCTTCCTCTTCATGAGTGGTACGGGCACACAAAACAGAAAAAATTATTTTGAAATTAAGAGTTGGCACACGCAAATTTACTTGGAACGGCGTTGGAATACCCCATATAGGTAGATATAGTGGACTCATAAGGCAAAACTGGTTTTAAGGATTTTGGATGCACAAGCAGTATTTCCGCTTAGTACAAATGAAGGCTAGCAAAAGATTGAGAAGCAACCAACCAAAAAAACGAAAAACGGTCATAAACATGCATTGAACATAACTAACACCGAATAATGCACCATAGTAGGATATAACTTCATTGCATAACTATTGACTTAACGTGCTTGCATAGGGAATCACAAACCTTAACACTAATATTCTTACTTAAACACAATTTCTCACTAACATGGCATCACATATCATCATTTCCATATCGCAAAACTATTGCAAGGAATCACACTTGTCATATCCAATGATCTATATGAAAGTTTTTATCTATATCCTTCTTGAATATTTATCACTTTGGGACCAATTGCATAACATGTGCAAATTACCGTTACTATCATCATCTCTCAAAAAGATTTAAGTGAAGCATGAGAGTGCAAATATTTCTTCAAAATTTCTGTCTTAACAATTCTCAAAATAATATAAGTGAAGCATGAGAATTCATTTCTTTAAAATTTTAATCAAGTCAATTCTCAAAATGATATAAGTGAAGCATGAGAATTTATTTCTACAAAATTTCAATTAACTCTCAAAATAATATAAGTGAAGCATGAGAGTTTATTTCTACAAAATTTCAATCAACTCTCAAAATAATATAAGTGAAGCATGAGAGTTTATTTCTACAAAATTTCAATCAACTCTCAAAATAATATAAGTGAAGCATGAGAGTTTATTTCTACAAAATTTCAATCAACTCTCAAAATAATATAAGTGAAGCATGAGAGTTTATTTCTACAAAATTTCAATCAACTCTCAAAATAATATAAGTGAAGCACGAGAGTTTATTTCTACAAAATTTCAGCCACCACCGTGCTCAAAAGGATTTAAGTGAAGCACTAGAGCAACTGCCTAGCTCAAAAATTTTAAGTGAAGCACATAGAGCATTCTACAAATTATGATGATAACGTGTGGCTCTCTCAAAATAGGTGTGTGCAGAAAATATGATTGTGACAAACTAAAAAGCAAACAAAGCAAAGACTCATATCATACAAGACACTCCAAGCAAAACACATATCATGTGACGAATAAAAATATAGCTCCAAGTAAAATTACCGATGGTCGGTAGAATAAAGAGGGGATGCCTTCTGGGGCATCCCCAAGATTAGACGCTTGAGTATTCCTTGAATATTACCTTGGGGTGCCTTGGGCATCCCCAAGCTTAGGCTTTTGCTACTCCGTATTCCTTCATCCATCGTGATCTCACCCAAAACTTGAAAACTTCAATCACACAAAACTCAACAAAACCTTCGTGAGATCCGTTAGTATAACAAAACAAATCACTACTATAAGTACTGTTGCAAACCCATTCATATTTTATTTTTGCATTATACCTACTGTACTCTAACTTCACCATGGCTTATACCCCCCGATACAATCCATAGATTCATCAAAACAAGCAAGTAGTGCATCAAAAACAGAATCTGTCAAAAACAGAACAGTCTGTCGCAATCTATTTAAAAGCCATACTTATGTAACTCAAAAAATTCTGAAAAATTAGGAAAACGTGGAAAATTCATATACCAATACTGTGTAAAAATTTCAGATTTTTCTGACGCTCCAGTACAGAAACAAAATTCGGGCACTGGACGCAAAACTTTCTGTTTTCCAAACAGCATCAATTATACTATCTTCCAAATCATCCCAAAGGCTTTACTTGGCACAAACACTAATTAAAACCCTAAAAATACTATCATACCAGTAGCATGACAGTAAAAATACACCATAACAGAAACTTATAACAAAAAATTATTTTATTCATTGGGTTGCCTCCCAACAAGCGCTATTGTTTTATGCCCCTAGCTAGGCATAATGCATAATTTCAAGTATTGTCATCTTTCTTCTTCTTATCCAAAGGTGCACTTTTATCAAGGGGTTTTTCAAAGGTAATATGAAATATATCATCCATAGAAATTTTAGCATTAGCAAGTTGTCCATCTTTAAATCCCTCTTGATTACCGGCTACAATCCAAGAGTATTGTCTATTGATGCTATTGAAAACTTGTTGGATTATATTCAAAGGAGGAACTTCCTTTTTAATATTCTCATCAAAGATGTGGTCATTGTGGAACAAATATCTCAGCAAGTAATCATTATTATAAAGGATCTCATCTATTACCGGTTTTTCACGGTTCGTACCATAAAAATCAAAGATCTCCCTAGCTTCTCGCACTATATGATCAAATTCATTCATGAGAACAAGGGTAGCTATTTTCTTAGCTCTAGGATATTTTATAACCGGTAATTCATAAAACAATCTTTGCAAGGTAGGATGGGTGCGAATAAATCTTCTTTCAAGTTTAAGGACAAGTGCAGAAATAGCATCGGCATAATTATTAGTTTCTTTAAGTATAGGTGCATCATCAAAAGTCAAGGTCCCAATGCAATTAAAGAATTCTTGGATGACACTTTTTCCTATAACATTACCATGTCCCAACACAAAAGTTTTAGCATCAAGATTGGTAGAACTTCCCTTTTTAGGAGTTTTACCATCATCGGTTTCCGCCATGCCAAAATCACTCATGATAACAAGTTTCAAGCAAACGAATAGGCAAACGAGAAAAAGGCAAACGAAAAATATTTTTGTATTTTTGTAAAAACGTTTTAGAAGTGGGGGAGATGAAAACGAGAGGCAAATGGCAAATAAAGTAAATGCAAGGAGATGAGAGTTTCTGCAAAGGTACTTGATAAATGTTGATGATGTCTCCCCGGCAACGGCGCCAGAAATTCTTCCTGCTACTTTTAGCTTGCGTTGGTATTTCCCTGAAGAGGAAGGGATGATGCAGCACAGTAGAGATAAGTATTTCCCTCAATTATGAAACCAAGGTTATCGAACCAGTAGGAGAATCACACAACACCTAGTAAGCAGTACCTGCACACAAACAACAAATCCTTGCACCCAACGCAAACAAGGGGTTGTCAATCCCTTGGCGGTAAGATTGCAAGATTAAATTGTATTTGATAGATTGATAGATTGCAGAAAAAATACTAAATAAAATAAATAAAAGAAAATGGCAGCAATATTTTTAGGGTTTTAGTAATATGATTTTGGTAGACCCGGGGGCCATAGATTTCACTAGAGGCTTCTCTCGAGAAAATAGCATACGGTGGGTAGACAAATTACTGTTGGGCAATTGATAGAAAAGCAAATAATCATGACAATATCCAAGGCAATGATCATGTATATAGGCATCACGTCCAAGATTAGTAGACCGACTCCTGCCTGCATCTACTACTATTACTCCACACATCGATGGGCTATCCAGCATGCATCTAGTGTATTAAGTCCATAAGAACGGAGTAATGCCTTAAGAACGATGACATGATGTAGACAAGACAAACTCACGAATTAATAAACCCAATGAATAGATCCCATCTTTTTACCCTTAGTAGCAATGATACATACGTGTCATGTCCCTTTCTGTCACTGGGATTGAGCACCGCAAGATCGAACCCACTACAAAGCACCTCTTCCCATGGCAAGATAAATCAACTTAGTTGGCCAAACCAAATCAATAGATCGGAGAAGAAATACGAGGCTATAATAATCATGCATAAAAGAGATCAGAGAAGACTCAAATAATATTCATGGATAATCTGATCATAAACTCACAATTCATCGGATCCCAACAAACACACCGCAAAGAAAGATTACATCGGATAGATCTCCAAGAACATCAAGGAGACCATTGTATTGAACATTAAAGAGAGAGAAGAAGCCATCTAGCTACTGCCTATGGACCCGAAGGTCTGTGGTAAACTACTCACGCATCATCGGAGAAGCAGCAAGGTTGATGTAGAGCCCCTCCGTGATCGATTCCCCCTCCGGCAGATTACCGGAGAAGGACCCCAGATGGGATCTCTCTGGAACAGAGGCTTGCGGAAGCGTAAAAAGTATTTCGTGGACTTCTATAAGGGTTTCTGATTTTTCTGGAATTTATAGTGCTGGAATTAGGTCAAACGGAGCTTGGTGGGGCCCACGAGGCATCAGGGCGCGCCTGCCCCCCCAGGCGCGCCCTGGTGGCTCGTGGGGCCCACCAAGGTCTTCTGGCCTCCCCTCGAAGCTTCTGGTATTCTTCTTGCCCAAGAAAAAATCTCCAAAAAGTTTCACTGTATTTGGACTTCGTTTGATATTGATTTTCTGTGAAACAAAAACAGGGCAGAAAACAGCAACTGGCACTGGGCACTAGGTTAATAGGTTAGTCTCCAAAAATAATATAAAATTAATGTAAATGATTATAAAAACATCCAAGATTGATATTATAACAGCATGGAACAATCAAAAATTATAGATACGTTGGAGACGTATCAGGCCGCACTCAACATTAGCATTGTTTTGTTCGTGCCTTGCTGAGAACGTGACTTTTAGCCTGTTTTTGACTCATATACATGTACTACCTCCGTCCTGGTTTATTGGTCCTCTTCATATTTTGAGCCAAAATTTGACGAGAGATTTAACTGACAAAATGTTAATGCATGTCATAAAAAATTATATCGTTGGATTCATATTTGAATCTAGTTTTCAATGATACTATTTTTTGTGACATGCATTACCATTTTGTTAATTAAATCCATGGTCAAAATTTGGCACAAAATACTAAGGGGACCAATAAATCAGGACGGAGGTAGTACCTACGAACAAAATAATACGACGACAAATTTACAATGGCAACGGATAATAATTGTCTTACATATTCAGGATAATTTAAAATGCCACATGCGGCAACGCCCGAAAAGACACAGGGGCAAGAGAAGAAGGAAGACGCAGAAGAAGGAAGACGCAGACAACGAACTTCATCTCTTCTCGCCTCTCCTCCGCCATCTTTTGCATTGCATACTTGGTGCGGGATTTCTCATGGCGAGCATCGATGCTCTCCTTCACATCCTCATGCTTTGCTTGACAGCAGCCACGGATTCCTCCACCAGCAGCTCGCGCTCGATGCGGAGCTTCGCCAAGTCATCCATAAGTTCCTCGATGATGGCTTTTAGCTTCTTCCCCGAGGCACTGCTCTTCTCATGCAGCTTCTTCCAGCCGGCGGCCTCCTCCTTCTGCTTGTCATGCTCGTTGTGGAGCTTCACCTTGTCACCCATAAGTTGCACGATGAGGCCGGTCGCCTTCTCAACCGAGGCATCGCTCTCCTCCAGCAGCTTCACCAAGCCGACGATCACCTCCTGCTGCTTATTTAGCTCAGTGAGAATGTCGTCGCTGGCTAAGGACTTCAGCACTGCCAGCTCGTCGAGTTTGCCAACACGGCGAATGTGCTTGTGACCGCCCTTGCCTGCCCATGATAGATCGCTCGAGGCCTCCGCGGCACGGCAGGACATCTCTGCTGCGGCTACTGTGGTGCGGTAGGACCTCTTTGTTGCTTCCGTGGTCTTGGTCTTTGCGCCCTGGTTATATCTCAACCCAGAACTCCTCCTACCGGCCATGGCAGACGCAAGGAATGACTAAACAAGAAAGACCTATTTTTTGGTGTTATGGAGAGGAATGTGCAGTAATTTTCGAGTGGGTAGTTTTTATAGCCTAGTGCTAAGTGGGAACACATTTAGGTTTGATCGATGTGAACAAATTTGCAATTAATTATTACGTGGTAATTTGGAATGTGACGGGAAACAAGCTCAAAATTTATTGATGGTTTTGGTTTCGAAGCCCGAAACGGTTCCTGGATTGCATATGTGGGCCCGCGTTCTTGGATGTGTATGTGTCTACCCACTATCACACGCGGTCTAGATATCGTCATCGTGTCCGATGGATGGGCCATCGCGCCTCCCACGGGTGCCAGACGGTAGATCAGAACTGGCTTTATAAAAGACAGAAATGCTCCGCGTGGAAGAAAAATTCAAAACAAATACTAGAAAAAATCAAAAAACTTCATTTTTTGTATGGTAGATAATTGGGTGTGTGAGGTGCGCTCCAGATTTCATACCATTTGGACAGCTGAGTAGCTCTCCGCAAAAAAGGCAAATTTGGGGTTTGTAAAAAAGTTTACTGTTCATGTATTGTTCAGACCCAATTTATCCTTTTTTCTGACAGCTACTCATAAGTCCAAATGTTCTGAAATTTGGAGCGCACCTCATGCACCAAATTATCTACCATGCATTTTTTTTTGAATTTGGTTTGTACTTTTTGTGATTTTTTTCTTGACCGGGTGCAGATGAGACTGGGCTCAGAAATGGATATTCGCAAAATTTGACGCCTTTACATATAACGCCATTAATTTCTGCACTGGGGCATCTGTGTTGGTAGGTACGAGCTGGTGCACGCATAGTTTGGTCCAATGGTGTGATGTGAACCGCAACGTCATCGTCCCCAGGACGCCACTGGCTCGCATCTGCTGGCTTGTGGACGGCTATTCCCTGCGTGTTCAACTACTATATGCATGTGGTTGCTCGCCGTAGAGGCGGCCGCGGGGCGCTCCACTCGTGTCCCTCCGCGCGTGCTCTGCCAGCGGTTGGGGCCAGCGCATGATCATGTTGGGGGCCCCATATGCATGCGGTTGCGCCACGCGTGTCGCCACGATGCAGTTACGTGCGACATGATGGAGTTACGCTGCAAAAACTTCCATCCGGACGTGCCGATATTCCAGGCCGTCTGGCCTCCCCATTTATTCCCATGGCCATTATAAACTTAGTTTCTTCCACCTGTCGATCGCGCCCCACAATATAACAAGCACACCCATGACGATACATAGAGAGAGGATATCTAACGGCGCTCCAATGGAATTCGGCTTGCATCCTGTGGACACCCACGTGAGGGAGAAGGACCTCTTGGTGGTGTACACCAATGACGTGGTCATGGTGGAGGACTCCATTGACACCATGGAGCAGTTGCTTGCTAAGGATGACAAGTACAAAATGGTCGGCTTCGACCTCCAGTACACCGATGGTCGTCCTGGGTATGATCCGAAGGTTGCCGTCGCCCTATTGTGTGTGCGCCATCACGTCCTCGTCTACCACTACTACCTGGCCGTAAGGCCTTGTGAGCATTTCGCCAGGTTTGTCAACAGCCCTGACTACAAGTTCGCTACGGTGGACAACATCGATGATGTGAAAGTGCTCAAGACTTCGGGCTTGGCCTACCAGAAGCTTGTTGACATCCATGGCCACTACAGGGTCTGGGGCAGCAAGAAGCAGAAGGACTCCTTGGTTGACCTTGCCATGGCCATCATCGACCCCTACTACAGTAACATGAAGGATGCCTGCAAGATCAATCCTGCAGCCTGGCACAGGGCCTGGGTGTGGAGACTGGATGAAGATCACCTCAAGTTCGCGGCCAAGGACGCGTACACATGCTACAAGATGTATAGGCGGATCATTGACATGAGGGGGTGCCTCCTTCCTGTAGATGACGAGGGATCGAGCCACAAGCGTCACAAGAAGAAGTAGATGATGATTTGATGATCATTTCTCCTAGTTTATTATGCATGTAATTGTTTACTTTGGTGTGTGCTAATGTTATGTGTGTAGTCACTTATGTAATTGGATGTTTAATTTGGTTATGCAATCATGTTCTTATAAGTATATATGTTGTTGTTCTATAGACAGAGCATAGATGTTGTGCAGACTGAGCAAATCACATCACATACGGATAAAACTATGAAACCCGTCAGTGATGATTTCATTAATCGCTGACAATTGTTTACCAGCAAACGTTTGCCCACAACACACACAGCTTATTAGCAGGAATCATCTGTGTTATTATCGGTCTTCTCACACAATTCTGATTACTGACCTATTTGCCGGGTATCACACACATCTTGTTAAGTCGAATCATTTGTGTTATTTTGGATCATTGGAAATAGTTCATCCCAGTGACCTGTATGCCGTCTATCGCACACACCTTGATCTGGTTAACCATTTCTGTTGGTTTGGCTCATCGCAAACAGTTCATCGGAGTGACCTGTATGCCGTCTATCGCACACTCCTTGGTCTGGCTAACCATTTCTGTGGTTTTGTCTCATCGCAAACAGTTTGTATGAATCAACTGTATGCCATGTATCACACACGCAACTCTTTTCTGAATCGTGCTTGATGGATCTGCCATCGCACACAGTTCATTTTATTGGTGATGGTTTTATTACCATACCGTTTGTGATTCGTGCATCGCACACAGTTTGGTCAAATGGTCTCCTATACATGTGTCGCGTTAGGACCTTCCTACAGTAGTGTGTATGTTAGACAGAAGGCATTGTCTAGCTGGTAGTGATGTGACAGCGACCCAATCTTTCAATGAGAGTGAGGATAACTATCAATTTTGTGGATTTTGACGTTGACAATCCAGCTATGTCGTACCCGATGATACGAATCGACAATTGCTAAACCAATCTTCGATGGTCACTGATCTTGCTGTATGCATGATCAACCTGAATAACGAGATCGAGTTCCTGCAAGCAACCGAAGAACCGGCAAGAAGTAAGATAATGCAATCTAAATTGCTAATATGAATTAAGCAAGGATAATGGTGGGATTCCTGATAGAGGATCTGAACAAGGCGGTAGTCCTACACGTCTCGCAGATGCAAATTGTAGCAAAGCTAAACAATGTCTAAACAAAAACCTGAGTTTTAACCTAGAAAAAAGGTAGCTATATATCTATATCTATAGACTATAGTGCTATATTTTTTTATTTCTATATTTATATCTATATCTATACTGCTCCCTCCATTTTTATTTACTCTGCATATAGCTTTGACTGCAGTCAAACTTTAAGTTTGACCAAGTTCGTAGAAAACAATATGAACATTTACAGTAACAAATTTATATGATGTGAAAATATATGCAATGATGAATGAATCAAATGATATATATTTGGTGGTGTATATGTTAATATATTTTTGTACAAACTTTTTGAAAGTATATAAAGTTTGACTTTAGAGAAACACAATATGCGGTATTATGCATTATATATTATATACTTATTATTTTTATATATTATATTATATTTCTTTATTTTATTTATTTATTTGTTATATACTACATAGTGTACCAGTTTTAAATTTTTGAATCTCAAGACCAAGGAGCAACGTGAACCATTGATAGAGCCAATCGGGTGGTTCAGAATGCTAGGTACAGTTGCAAGTGGAGGGTACTAATGTTCTCTAGAACCATCAGTGGATTATCAATGCAGGGAAAGTACAGCTGCATACTACTGTAGGCTTGCTGCTCTATTCATGCGTGTAGCTGGCCTACTCAGCCACTCATGTCACGCACACACTAGCAGCCTGTTCATCAGCGACGGTGACGTGCAGACTAATCGCGTCAACCAGGATTTTTTTATTATAGATTTTAGAGCTGATTGTACTGCGACTTTAGAGCCGATCCAATGTAATGAGCGAAGTCAATGCGTGCATTTGCACGTACATGATATAAATCGTTGATTCATGTTGATCCAATGGTCCAGGTGGCTGGGATTCGGATCTACTATAACCTAATTATACCCAGACACATTCTTCTGGAACCAGCAGCACGACAGTGTGATCGATCCACACAAGAAGCTTGCAACAAGACCTCCAGATGCGCCATGTGGCTTCATGGGTGCACCCCCACATCATATTATTCATAATACATTGACTTAAAAAAAGAGAAATCACCCGAAACAAGATCTTGCCCGTATTTTGTTCCCATGATGTTGTGCCGTGCAATTGGAATTCCAACTTACGTGCTTTGCATGTACCGGAGTACTAGTACTCTAGTATAACTTTAGTATAGTAGGAGTGAAATAGTAGTTGTACTAGTAGAGTAGCAGGAGTAGTATAGTGGTAGTACAAACGAGTACGGAGTGCTCCTACTCTATCAACACGAGTCCCTTCTGACACCAAATTTGCTTGGCGTCCGTGCTACAGCTAGATCTTCTCCCTCCTTGTTTCTCTCTTCTAACTCAAGTGACGCACGGCGGGCAGGGTGGGGGTTTGTCGATAGTCGGCTTGCTCAACTATGGTCCCACATGACATGAGACAACACGCGTTCCCTGGCTTGAGCGGCATGCCGGACCGATCGTGGAGTACTCCCGACCGTGTGGGTGTGCGACACGAATGCGGCAGGCTTTTCCTTTTTAACTTGTATAAATTCTAACATTTGGCTCTGCTCCTTGGCACCTTCAATAGATAGAAATAACGATTGAAAACACTAGGGCGGGGTTTTCCCGCGCGCGATAAGCTGGGGAGTGCTAGTTCGGCGCATTGTTGGTTTGCTCACATGCAGTCCCACATGTTAGTGATATGCCTAGCCAATGTGCGTTGAGCGGCGGGCAGGAATGACCATGTGGGATGTGACGCGAATGGGACATGCGTGATGTACGTGTTCCAGTTTCTTGTTTTGAACTTGTGAAGTGTAACACTTAGTTTTGAATTTATAAGTTTGGTCGTGGCGCCCATATATATAGTTTGGTAGGTTGGGTCATCCATCGTATGTATATTACAAAGTTGATGCATAAGGTAAGATCTACCTCCGTCCTTGTTTGTTGGTCCCCTTTGTGCCAAATTTTGACCATAGATTTAACTAATAAAATATTAATGCATGTCACAAAAAATTATATCGTTGGATTCGTATTTGAACATAGTTCCCAATTATATTATTATTTTACATGCGTTAACATATTGTTAGTTAAATATATAGTGAAAATTTGGCACAAAACATGAAGGGGGCCAATAAACCAGAACAGAGGTAGTAACTAACAGTGATACATATAATTGACTCCAAATGTGAGCAAGGGATCACAGATGTCTTTATCGTCTGGAATGAGAATGCGATACAGTAAGAACTAAGGCCACGACGACGCGATGTAGTGGTGGTTACAGGAGGCAAGAAGAAAGATGCATCCATCAACGACCTCCTCCTCAGCTCAGTGTGCTGGGCCACCGACCCCTGGCCGACGAGTAGTGGCTTTTATGGTGAGGTCAATGTGCTTCTCAAAAAACACGTCCAAGGCTTCCAGCCGGTCGAAAAAGGCTAACGTCGTAGCGTCCTCACTAGCTTTGTAGAGGCCTATGTAGATGACTTGCTCGTAGACGTGCATGTGTAGGTCGACGAATTCTTGCTGGGCGAGGCGCTGCGCGACAAGCGCGAACTCGAGGTGGACATTCTTCATCGCGTCAGCGGGCAGTCGCAGGGCCACCAGTGCATGAAAGAGGCTCTCACCATGGAGGCCGATTAGGGTGGCAGGCAACGAGGAGCCTGGGCATGCGGGCTGGAGGAGTACGGTGATGTTGTTCATGAGCCTCTTGAGGACGGTCGACCTGTTGATGGTGCCAACAATCATATTGTGCAACATGGGGGTGAAGGTGGCGTCGGCATAGGCTATGAAGCAGGCAGTCGCAAACACCATCTGGAGACGATCCTCGGTGCCGGGCTGCAGGCCGACATCGTGGACCAACTGGCACAGCCGCCTACTGCTCGCGCGCATCGCCGCCATGGGTCTGGCTTCTGGTCACTTGGTCTTGGAATTGGACTGAGCACTGTTGCATTTAGTCTAGGTGCGTGGGTGTGTAGGATTTGGTAGATGGATTGGAGTGGAGGGTTGCCTTTATATGAGAGTGCAAACTGCGTTGCATTCCCATCATGCTGGCTCCTTTCTGCTTCTCCCATTACTTCCCTCTGCATGCTAATTAAAGGAGGATGCATCATTGGCCATTCAATGTTTCGGGAATCGCCACTCTCTCCCTCATTTGCATTCAAGCCGTATCGGGAACCGTACCGGTATACTAGTTTACCATCCATTTCTAAAAAAAATTGTTTACCGTCTTGGTTTATTAGTTGTACAGTACTAGTACACTTGTATTACTACTAGTAGTAGGGAGTTGTGCGCCGTGTCAGCCACCGACTTGTCGTGCAATCCTTGGGTGTACACAGCTGAGTAGGCCCATCTCCTTTTGTTCCTTGGTGGGCTTATGCTGGAAATATTAGAGTCACATGAAATCCATTTGAGTTAATTGCATGTATAGTACATGAACTTGCACGATGGGTACAGATTCATACAAAAAGTTGAAAATGAAATAAATCAATCCTTAAACTGTATTCTAGGTACTCTCTGTTAAATCCGCCTACATAGCATGGTGCCCGCTCTCATTTTATCTATGGGTTCCCCTATCAGTTGGGTAGAGAAAGAAGTATATATAAAAACATATAAAAAACCAAAGTGTCTGACAGGATTCGAACTCAGGACAACGCATTGCGAGCATGGGGCGCTAACTAGTGCACCAGATGTTATTTGATCGTACAAGCTAGAGCTATCGGTATTTTTATATAGTTATTGTGATAATTGGTTTGAAAGTGAATTTTTCTTAAGTCTGCCCCAAAGGATCTCGAATTCATTAAGAAAGAAGAGAGTTACACGGTTAATTAACAGAAAACCGGGCAAAAACCATCACATCAGGCCCGTAAAAATAAGGCACACTGGGCGACCTAGCTACACACACAAGAACGCACACATGATGTCAAAGAGAAAAGCGCCGTCGAGGTTGGAATCCAGCGTCATCGTCATTACACCTCTGCGTGGGCGACTCTGACCCCACCATCAACGACCATCGAGAAATCTACGTATTGAGGGGCAACAGAGAGAAAGACGTATCGAGAGCGTGTGTGCGAGGCACAGAGACACAACTAGCGAGGGTGTGTGTGTGTTTGAGAGAGAAGCCAATAGATAGATTAAGATCAAGATCGAGGTGTCACCCTGCTCCTGTGTGTGTTGGGGGGAGGGAGGGTGCAAGAGACACTTAGAGAGAGAGAGAGAGAGAGGGAGAGAGTTTGTGTGTTATAGATTGATATTAGGGATAGGTAGATAGCATGTGCGCGAAGCATACCTGAAGCAACAGGGAGATAAACAAGTGGGTGTGCATGTGTGTGCCTGAAATAAATGAAGAAAGAAATAATGTGTGTGTGCGTGTGTGTGTGCGTGCGCGCGTGTGTGTGTGAGGGAACTCTTCTCAAAATCGCAAAACAAAAGGTGCTGAGCTGGAATCCCATTATAAGGATTCATATGGTTCCGAGGAATCGAGTTAACCTTAGAGATATGTGTGCAAGACGAAGTTATACTTAGAGACATGAGTGGCGGTGGGTGGGCGGAATTAAAGGGGTGGGCGTGTTCGATAGAGAGAGCGTGTGTGTTTTTGTGTGAGAGCCTTATAGGACGAGGTAGAAAAACAAATTCTAACCTTGACAGAGGGAGAGAAATAGATGGAGTGCGCATGTGTGATGGAGATGCCCATGGAGAAGGGAGATTTGTATGTGTGAGAGAGATTGGACAATTCATTCACGTATCACTATCTCCCGGTCGAGGACATGCCTCGCTCGAAATTAATCAATCTCTACTTCGTATCGTGGCCGAAGATACACCATCGATTCAACGCTATAAGATTGGACACTCACACATTGCATAAGTTACACTATTTTTTTTCAAATAGCCTTTTTCAATCGTGCATGTCAAGGTTATAGTGATATTTCTTCAAACAACCACTGTAGTTATCATGTACATGCACCATTGATAGTGTTGCATTCAAATTCATTTGGTTTGGATGATTTAAGGTTCTATTATGAAGTAATACACATAATATTCATATTTGAATTCAACGGTACTGTAATTTATGAAATGAAGGCCATGTAATCATATGAGGTAACACTTTTAAGTAGCGGACTATAATATCCATTTTTTTGCGCATCTATAATATCCATTTGTTACTGTACAATATATTTGAAATTAACACGTCAATGCATTCTGTTTAAAATAAATAACTAATGGCACAAAATTATATATATTTGAAATACATAGGCTGAGCTTTTGCTCCGTTGTTTATGAATGCGCCTTAGTTACACCCGTACGATTGGCCGCGCCCGTGTGATCGTAACAAGTTATCGGTGCATCATCCGAAGTTATTGTTTTTTTTTCTGGGTCGACTTGATACGAGTTATTGCTGACGTGTGCTCTGTGTACACAGTCGCGCATCACTGGCTTCCTGCTAGCACTGTACAAAATAAGTTGAATTGGATACGAACGATCCCGCGGGCAGCAAAATCTCCCGCCTTCTTCGAAAATTTTCACGATCCAGTCTGGAGGACGCGAAATTCCCCTTATGTCCTTGGTGCACGGAGAACAACATGACCCTCATTTACATAAAAGGTCGGGATTGCTTTGGTAACTTCCGGTTCCCCCCACCACACGGCACCCCCATTTTCTCCCCCCTCCCTCAAAAACGACTACTCCACAGCACCAGAGCACCTTACATCATGCCATCGGTACTTCATCGGCGATTCTACCCCTTCCCCCTCTTGAAACCCTAGACTGCTCATCCACTGGCGTACTAGAGCCTATTCACTGTTGGAATCGTCCACTGAGTTAGACCTGATTCTGCGGCCGCATCTATCCCTCCCACCTCCCCTAGAAACCGTAGACTGCTCATCCACCACTGTACCACAGCCCATTCAGTGCCAGCCTTGTCCACCGCGCCGGATCTGCTTCGCCGGTGCTCTCGTCAACCGCAGCGCATCTGCAGCGGCGCCTTCCTACACCACACCGGAGCTGCTTTGTCGACACCATCGTCGACACCCCCGGAGTCGCTTCACTGAAGCCCCCGTCCATGGCCTCAGATCCGCTTTGTCGACACTGTCGTCCAGCCTACCAGAGCAGCTTCTCAACGCCCTCGTCCACGGCCGCAGATCCACTTCGTCGACCCTATCCTCAACCCTACCGGAGCTACTTCACCGATGCCCAAGTCCATGGCCTTAGATCCGCTTCATCGACACCGTCGTGCACCCTACCGGAGCAGCTTCCCGACGCCCTCGTCCATGACCGTAGATCCGCTTCATCGACACCATCCTCAACCCTACCAGAGCAGCTTCACCAACGCACTCTTCCACGGCCTTAGATCCACTTCGTCCACACTATCGGAGCCGCTTCACAAACACCCTCGTCCACGGTCCTAGATCTCCTTCCCGGACCCTGACAGCCACCGCAGCAGCGTCACCCATGACGTCTCTAACATTCCCACCATCTGCCATGATGCAGAGCACCCGCCACGACCTAGGTACTTGTCACCTTTAAACCCATCCAGCATCACCTGCCTTCTGTACTTCAAATATACTAACCGGTAGCTTTTACATGTTATGGAGCTAGCAAGTGCTACAAGGACGATGTTTCTTCTGGATCTAATACCTTGGCCAACCAAAATCCTAGACTGAAGCATTGCTATGATCTTGTAAGTGCGCCTCTCTCTTTGTATTGTTGTGTGCCTGCCAGTGTGCTTTGCTAGGATTTTCCACCAGTAATCCTTTATGTAGCCAATGATTACCACTACAGGCTGCTAAATTAGAGATATAGACGTCATACATTGCACAAAGTCATAGGTGGCATGAAGGAATGCCAGTGCACTAAATTAGGCTCCATAAGAGTACCTGCAAGTCCAGTACACAGAGTCATGGCTAGTTTATGCGACGCACATAATTGTTAATTGGTGGTTTAATTATGTGAAGGGATATGTAGTGTATTATCATGTAAAAATATCTCAAAATAGCCGTGTCAACTTGCAAATGGGGTACAACAATGAAAAAGTACAAGATTTCTTACTACAAGATGTATGGGGCATTTTCATGGAACATCGCAAAAAAAAGAAGGGGCAGCGGTGAGCCTATACAGCGTGGTATGGTAAGTCACTACATTTCAATTGTTGTGACATGTTAATTGTTTGGCATTGCTATTGGCCAGGTTTCTTAGGGCCAGTTCTTCGAGCTATCCTATGAAAATAAGCTGCAGTGAATATAAGCTCCAGATAATAAGCCAACCAGTTCTTTTCATTGCCTGTTTTTTCACCTTATCTGTGGTATGGTCAGTGAAAAGTCTATATTGCCCTTGTACTATATTATTGTTCTGATTAAGCGATATCACATTATATTTTGTCATTTTACTACCCAGATGAAAATAAGGTTGACTTCCACACATCACGAATGGAACCCATCGCAGTAATTAATATGATAGAAAAACATACCATTATTATTTGTTCAAAATGCAAATACAAAGATACCATCTACTTGGCATAATCTACTTGGGTCAATGTCTTCCAAATAGAGGATAATTACCTAAATTTAAATGAAGAACCATTATTTATCAAAATTCCATGGTGTAGGATCGAGAAGATAGAGTCTAGAGGGGGGGGGGGTGAATAGACACTTAATAAACCAAAGGTGCAGTTTTTAGTTTTCTTGAAGTTTAGGCAGATTTTGGCACTAGTTAAGTTCCAACCAATACTTTCTACACATGCATATCTAAAGATAGGGCAGTGGAAATAGTATAACATGCAAGAGTGCAGAAAGTAAAGAGGGTAGAGATGGGAAGATCAAAAGCAGTGAAGACACGGTGATTTTTGGCGTGGTTCCGATAGGTGGTGCTATCGTACATCCACATTGATGGAGACTTCAACCCACGGAGGGTAACGACTGCGCGAGTCCACGGAGGGATCTACCCACAAAGGGTCCATGAAGAAGCAACCTTGTCTATTCCACCATGGCTTATGCCCACGAAGGACTAGCCTCACTCGGGTAGATCTTCATGAAGTTGGCGATCTCCTTGCCCTTACAAACTCCTTGGTTCAACTTCACATGATCTTGGAGGCTCCCTAGTGACACCTAACCAATCTAGGAGACACCACTCTCCAAAAGGTAATAGATGGTGTTGTTGACGATGAACTCCTTGCTCTTGTGCTTTAAAAGATAGTCTCCTCAACACTCAATCACTCTCTCACAGATTTGGCTTGGGTACGAGAAGGATTGGAGTGGAAAGCAACTTGGGGAGGCTAGAAATCAAGGTTCAAATGGTTGGATTGGAATGCCTTAATCTCAACACAAGGGTAGGTGGTTCTCTCTCAGAAAATGAATGGTATAAGAGTAGTTTCGTTCTGATGGCTGTCTTAGATAGTAAGTGGGGGTGGAGGGATATTTATAGCCTTCACCAAAGATCCAAGCGTTACAACCTTTTGGCACATCTCGGTGACACCAAAACAGAATCTCGGTGAGACAGACCTGTGTAAAAGATTCAAACATTAGGCATCTCAATGAGACTGAACGAATCCACTCAGACGGACCGATTCATGTTGACCTAAGCAAAACCTTGTTTCGGTAATTCTGATCAATTCATCTCGGTAATTCCAAAATGGAATCGATGGGTCACAGAAGCTTGGTCACTGCACTTCGGTGGGACCGAATGTCATCTCGGTTCTACCGAGTTTCTAGGGTTTGGTTGTGGCTCTGTCTAGGTTGAACTCGGTGGGTCCGGATGTAGATGTATCGTTGGGACCGAGTTTGGCATTTAGGGTTTTGACAGATTGGAATGTGGGAAAGTGGCTGAGGGTTTTGGAGCAATATCTTCAAGCACTTTGAGCAAATAAGTCATGATCAAAACCTCATCCCCTTTTAATAGTATTGGCTTTCCTATGGACTCAATGTGATCTTAGATCACTTAACCAAAAATGCAGAGTCTTGGAGGTTTTGCCAATGTTTGTCCTTTGTAGCTTTAGGGGTCCACAATCACATATCCTTGCCAGGCCAAAGTTGGACATTTCCTGAAACATACTAGATGAAAATGTTAGTCCAACAACATGTATGTTGACATGAATTACCAAAACCACCAAGGGAGCAAATGTGCTTTCAGTCTCCCCCTTTTTGGTAATTGATGACAACATACATCAAAGCTTCAAATAAGAATGTACCAAAGAGTATATATGAAAGCTTTGAGAGACATGTAACATACATAAGCACCCCCTACAAGTGTGCAGTCTTTTAAGGAGTAATTGCTTTTGGAATGCAAATGCACAATAGGGAGTACACTTAATGTGTTACATGTATCTTGGCTACATGCATCAGAGTAAAGAAAAGAAGAATGGAGTACTCTCATGTTCATGATTCTTTCTTGCAAACAAAATGTGTAATAAGCAAGAGATCATCAGGGACATGATTGTGATGCATATACTTACCTTGAGGTGCTTGAGCATTTTCCTAAAGAAATAAACTTGAGAAAACAAGGTTAGATAACACAAGAGAATTTGTTTAACAGAAATGAGACAAGAACAACAAGAATACCAAGATTGGGATCACATGTAACTGAGATAGTATCACTAGGTGAATACTTCCTTAAGTGCAAACATGTCCCCCAAAGAATCAACTAAGGATTTGCAATAAAATTCCAAGGATTTTTCTCCCCAAAACTTGAACTTCCTTTCCCCCTGAATCTTAGAGATAGATATTGGGAGTAGGTAGGGTGAGACAAAATCAGAGCATAAAGGATCCTATAAAATGATCAACCAGATATATGTTTCTCCCATCTTAGAAACATATAGAATTCTCTCATCTTATAAAATGCATCTTTCTCCCTTTAAATAAGCTTTGATGTGCACCTCTCTCTCTCCCCCTTTGACATCAATTTCCAAGAAGGGTTTAGATTCAAGGTCATTTGTCAAGTGGGTATGGTCATTGAGATGCTCATCTTGTTGATATGATATTAGATGCAATAGAGGTTTAAGGATCATTGAGTGGAGCTAGAAATAAAATTTGATGAAATTTTTGACCAAAGATTCTTTGAGTAGTGAAATCGGTGACTCCAAGGAGGATCAATCGGTGAGTCCGAGAAATAGAGCATCACAGTTTGATCACATCAGTGTGTCCGAGACAGTTCTTGTCGGTTGGACCAAAGAACGTATAAGCAGTATTAATTGCGGCTCGGTGACATCGGTGCATTTTGGATCGAAGGGACCGAATTCAAGACAAAAAGTAAATTTTGTCAAACTCAGCTCACTTTGCAAGGAATTTAGATAAGATTTGCAATGAATTAACTAGAAGAAAGAGATAAGCTAACAGAAGAAAAAGAAAGAAATGAAAGAGCAACTGGTTGAAGTTTTTTTTTGAAAAAGGAACAAACCAACTAAACTCAAAGAGAAATAGCAATCTAAAGGAACTCTAGAGAACTTCATCTAGGAGAGGGTCGATGACTAGGTTACCTATGTTAGAGTATATTGACTTAGGAGTCAAGTGAGAAGACTTGATCATAGGCCATACTCATCGTTAAGCTCAAAATGGGGTTACCATTTTTTGTTTAAGCATTTCGATGTATTCACATCTTGTTGAGTTGCTTTGACTCATGTCTTTGAGCAAAGCTTTTCTAAGCTGTGATTACTTACCTTGGGCTTTGGTGTTGACTTCTTCATGTAGTTGAACTTGTTGCGAATGCTCATTGATGGAGTTTGGAGCTATCCTTCTTCTTTTGTAGTTCATCTTACTACATGGGTTAGTCTTGCAAGGAACAACATGTGTATCCAAAATGACAAGAATGAAGAGAATATGACATATGCATTGTCAAAGGATATATTTGAAGTTGTTTTATTCCTTTAGCACACCAAGCAAGATCTAGATACTTGGTCCAAGTTTGTTTGCTTAAGATAGGAGTTGGGAGCAAACTTGTGGAATGGTGCATATCCAAGTACCTACAAGGGGTTAGATGCAATACAAGGGAGCAATGTATCCAAGATGTGAAATGGTTATCATAAAAGAATCATCAAGGATTAGTCATGAAAGCTCACGTCCTTGCATGCATCCAAGTGAGTTTCTAGTTCACGTTGGAAGCATCAATGACATTCAACTCACTTCTCAAGTGACAAAATATCTTCTCATTAAGAGGTTTACTGAAGATATCCGCCAATTGTTTGTCGGTTCGAACATGCTTAAGGTCAATGTCACCTTTAGCAACATGGTCTCAAATGAAATGGTGATGAACTTCAATATGCTTAGTTTGAGAATGTTGTACGGGATTGTGTGCAATCTTTATAGCACTCTCATTGTCACAAAGCAATGGAACATATTTCACATGTATCCCATAATCTTTGAGAGTTTGTGTCATCCATAGTAATTGAGCACAACATGATCCGACGGCAATGTATTCCGCTTCGGCGGTGGATAGAGATACCGAATTTTGTTTCTTGGAGGACCAAGACACAAAAGATCTACCAAGAAATTGACATGTACTCGAAGTGGATTTTCTAACCTTGTCTTCGGCATAATCCGAATTGGAGTAGCCAACAAGTTTGAAAGAGGATCCTTTGGGATACCAAATACCAAAGTTTGATGTGTGTGTCAAGTATCTCACAATTCTTTTCACGGCCTAAAGATGACACTCTTTTGGTGCTGCTTGGTATCGTGCACACATGCACACACTTAGCATAATGTCAGGACAGGAGGCACATAGATATAGCAATGAACCAATCATAGATTGATAAACCTTTTGATCAACGGGTTTGCCATCCTTTGTCAAGTCAAGATGTCCTGTAGTAGGCATGAGAGTTTTCATACCCTTACTTTCTTGCATGTTGAACTTCTTGAATAATTCCTTGGTATACTTTGTTTGAGAAACAAAGGTACCCTCCCTAGTTTGCTTGATTTGCAAACCAAGGAAGACTTTGAGTTCACACATCATAGACATCTCATACTTCTCCAACATCAACCTTCCAAACTTTTCACTAAAAAGAGGGTCAGTAGATCCAAATATGATATCATCAACATATATTTGGCATACAAATAGTTTACCATTAACTCTCTTAGTGAATAAGGTTGAATCAATTTTCCCAATTTCAAATCCTTTTTCAAGAAGAAACTATGTTAAGCATTTATACCAAGCTCTAGGAGCTTGTTTGAGACCATAGAGAGCTTTATGAAGTTTATAGACATGGTTTGGTTTCTTGAGATTAACAAAGCCGGGAGGTTGTTTGACATAAACTTCCTCCTCAATTTCACCATTTAAGAAAGTACTTTTAATATCCATTTGATATAGGGTGATATCATGGTGGTTGGCATAAGCAAGAAGAATGCGAATGGACTCAAGTCTAGCAACAGGGGCATTGGTCTCACCATACTCCATACCTTCGACTTGTGTGTAGCCTTGAGCCACGAGGCAAGCCTTGTTGCGTACAACATGTCCATCTTCATCTTGCTTGTTGCGAAACACCCATTTGGGTTCGATGATGTTTTGCTCATCTTTGGGCTTCTCAACCAATGTCCACACTTGATTCCTCTCGAAGTTGTGTAGTTCTTCGTGCATGGCATTCACCCAATCCGGGTCTTTGAGGGCTTCTTCTACCTTCATAGGCTCAATACTAGAGATGAATGAGTAATGCTCACAAAAGTTAGCTAAGCGATATTTAGAGCGAGTGATTCTCCCAGAGTTGATGTCGTCGATGATTAGATCAACGGGATGGTTCTTGTTAACTCTTGCTCTAACTCATGAGAGCCTTTGCTTGGGTTGAGGTGGAGCTTCCTCATCATCATCATCATCATCATTGTTGTTGGCGTTGTTGTTCTCTTGAGGTGGTGGAGAAGGAGGTTGAGGTGGATCTTCTTGTTGCACTTCCTCGTTCCCTTCGTCTTGACGTGTTCCACTATTGGATGCCTCCATGTCAACTTCGGTTCACCTTGATGTGAAGTTGAGGCTACCACTTGAATGGATGAAGTACTCTCCACCTCCATGGGATGAATCTTGCCAATAGACAGGTCTTGAATTGCTTCCGATGGATCTTTGGCTCCTACATCAATTGGCAATTGCTTGACTTGCGAGCCGTTAGATTCATCAAACTTCACATCTACCATTTCTTCAACTTTTCGAGTGAAGTTGTTGTAGACACGGTAAGTATGAGAGTTTGATCCATAACCAAGTAGGAAACCTTCATGAGATTTAGGAGCAAATTTTGAACGACAATGCTTATCAAGAATGTAACATTTTGAGCCAAATACCCGAAAGTATCCAACTTGGGGTTTGTTACCGGTGAGTATCTCGTATGCCATTTTACCAAGAGCTTGTGAAGATAAAGCCAATTTGTAGCATGACAAGCCGACTCAACCGCTTCCGCCCAAAAGCGTCTTAGTGTCTTGTATTTGTCTAGCATTGTTCTCGCCATCTCGATGAGAGTCCGGTTCTTCCTCTCAACAACTCCATTTTGTTGAGGTGTGTACGTAGCCAAGAACTCATGTGAGATACCGTCTTAGTCAAGAAAGGTATCCACATTGGAGTTCTTGAACTCCGTTCCATTGTCGCTGTGAACCTTCTTGATCTTCACCTCAAATTGATATTGGGCCTTTCTAGTGAAGTTCTTGAAGATGTTTTGTACCTGCGATTTGTCATCGAGAAAGAACACCCACGTAAATCTGGAAAAATCATCAACTATGACCAAACCGAAAGAGTTACCACCAAGGCTCTTGTAAGCATTGGGACCAAAAAGATCCATATGAAGTAGCTCAAGTGGTCTTCTTGTGGTCATAATGTTCTTCATGGGATGACTTCCTCCAACTTGTTTTCCTGCTTGACAAGCACTGCAAAGTCTATCTTTGTCAAAGATAACACCTTTAATACCAAGAATATGATCTCCTTTGACAAGTTTATCAAGATTTTGCATGCCAACATGTCCTAGCCTTCTATGCCATAACCAACCTTTTAGAAGATTTTGCAATAAGACATGTACGCTGTTGGGCTCTTTTAGTGAAATCAACAATGTATAGATCACCTCTACGAATGCCGGTAAAGACCATATTATGATTATCTCATCGAAACACTTGGCAATCTACTTCGGTAAATAGAACATTGAAACCAAAGTTGGCTAGTCTAGATATGGAAAGAAGATTGTATCAAAGAGATTCAACAAGCATAACATTTTGAATGGAGCTATCATTAGATATGGCCACCTTACGAAGGCCAAGTACCTTACCCTTGGAGTTATCTCCAAAAGTCACATACTTGCGTGGACCATCATTTTTAGCAAGCTCACGAAACATGTCTCTATCTCCGGTCATGTGATCAGTGCATCCACTATCAAGAATCCATTCCTTTCTCCGACCATGTAATCTTGAAGATTTGCCATGAGACTAGGATTCCTCATAGTCTTCTCATTTTCGATGTCGAATTCTTCATCTTCATCATAATAGCCATGTTCAACATTGTCATCATCGATTGGTGTGAGATCATCACCTAGGGCAATGAATTCATTAGTTCCATGATTATGACAATGTTTAAGAGAATGAATTCGAATAGCTTAAATGTTGATATTTCCTATAGTTCTAACATCTCCTTTAGCACGCATGAGATCACGAAGCTCAAAAAGGCAATCATCAAATTTAGGATCACTAGGTTTCATCTTATGAAAAGCAATGGTCTTGTGGAGAATTTCATCAAGATTCTTTAAAGAATAATTGGGATAACATTTTTCTAAATCCTTCCACAAAGTATAGGCGCACTCAAAGTTTTGCATACAATCAAGCACAATTTTAGGTAATCCTCTAATGATAAGATTGACGGTTCTAAGATTACGAAGCATGTCAATTTCTTCTTCATGAGTGGGGTGCAAGGGATCAATGGGAGGCACAT
Source organism: Elymus sibiricus (assembly GCA_039707655.1). Lineage (NCBI taxonomy): Eukaryota > Viridiplantae > Streptophyta > Magnoliopsida > Poales > Poaceae > Elymus > Elymus sibiricus. The sequence goes on from CM077664.1 coordinate 166,298,951, forward strand.
AGAGGCTATGAACATACTTGCTCAAATTAAATTCATCAAAGATATCAAGCATTTCATCTCTCCAAAAGTTATAGTACTCTCCATTGAGAATGGGCACTCTACATCTAAGACTCCCCAAACTAGACACATCCATCTTCCTCCAACGGAGATTAAACCAAGGCACTGGAGACCAAAGCTCTGATATCAATTGTAGGATCGAGAAGATATAGTCTAGAGGGGGGGTGAATAGACACTTAACAAACCAAAGGTGCAGTTTTTAGTTTTCTTGAAGTTTAGGCAGATTTTGGCACTAGTTAAGTTCCAACCAATACTTTCTACACATGCATATCTAAAGATAGGGCAGTGGAAATAGTACAACATGCAAGAGTGTGAAAAGTAAAGAGGGTAGAGATGGGAAGATCAAACGCAATGAAGACACGGTGGTTTTTGGCGTGGTTCCGACAGGTGGTGCTATCATACATCCACGTTGATGGAGACTTCAACCCACGGAGGGTAATGGCTGCGTGAGTCCACGGAGGGCTCCACCCACAAAGGGTCCACAAAGAAGCAACCTTGTCTATTCCACCATGGCTTACACCCACAAAGGACTAGCCTCACTCGGGTAGATCTTCACAAAGTAGGCAATCTCCTTGCCCTTACAAACTCCTTGTTTCAACTCCACATGATCTTGAAGGCTCCCAAGTGACACCTAACCAATCTAGGAGACACCACTCTCCAAAAGGTAATAGATGGTGTTGTTGATAATGAACTCCTTGCTCTTATGCTTCAAAAGATAGTCTCCTCAACACTCAATCACTCTCTCATAGATTTGGCTTGGGTAGGAGAAGGATTGGAGTGGAAAGCAACTTGGGGAGGCTAGAAATCAAGGTTCAAATGGTTGGATTGGAATGCCTTGATCTCAACACAAGGGTAGGTGGTTCTCTCTCAGAAAATGAGTGGTGGAAGTGCAGTTTCGTTCTGATGGCTCTCTTAAAGAGTAAGTGGGGGTGGAGGGGTATTTATAGCCTTCACCAAAGATCCAACCATTACAACCTTTTGACACATCTCGATGACACCGAAACAGAATCTCGGTGAGACAGACCTGTGTAAAAGATTCAAACGTTAGGCATCTTGGTGAGACCGAACGAATCCACTCAGACGTACCGATTCATGACAACCTAAGAAAAACCTCATTTCGGTAATTCTGATCAATTCATCTCAGTAATTCTGAAATGGAATCGATGGGTTACAAAAGCTTGGTCACTGCACTTCGGTGGGACCGAATGTCGTCTCAGTTCTACCAAGTTTCTAGGGTTTGGCTATGGCTCTGTCTAGATTGAACTTGGTGGGTCCGGATGTAGATGTATCAGTGGGACAGAGTTTGGCATTTAGGGTTTTGACAGATTGGAATGTGGGAAAGTGGCTGAGGGTTTTGGAGCAATATCTTCAAGCACTTTGAGCAAATAAGTCATGATCAAAACCTCATCCCCTTTTAATAGTATTGGCTTTCTTATGGACTCAATGTGATCTTAGATCACTTAACCAAAAATGCAGAGTCTTGGAGCTTTTGCCAATGTTTGTCCTTTGTAGCTTTAGGGGTCCACAATCACATATCCTTGCCAGGCCAAAGTTGGACATTTCCTGAAACATACTAGATGAAAATGTTAGTCCAACAACATGTATGTTGACATGAATTACCAAAACCAGCAAGGGAGCAAATGTTCTTTCACATGGTCCAAGTGGCTAGTTTTCATCATATAGTAGCATCACCTGAAAGCATCATATAGCAGCATCAATGACTCATAGCAATTCATCATATAGCAGCAGTAGCAGCTCATCACAATTCATCATATAGCAGCAGCAACTCATAGCAATTCATCATATAGCAGCAGCAGCTCATAACAGTTCATCATATAGCAGATCGGAATGAAAATTTGGCAAAAAATCAGAGAAGATCCTCACCTTGTTGGATGAGCTCATCCAGCAACAGCACCTCATGGCCACGGCCTAGGAGGAGGGGAGGGGGAACGAGGGGCCTTCTGCCAGAGTGGGGCGTCGGCTGGAGTTGGGCAGCGACCCGCTGGACTGGAGCGTTGGTTGGACCATAGTGGAGCAGCTGCAGGAGACAAGGAGAGGGAGGGGCGGTGCCAGAGGGAGGAGCAGCTGGGGAGATGGGGCCCTACCCACTGGCCATGTAGCCTCGCTGGAGAGAGCATCATCGAGGAGCAGGGCAGATGGGACCGGCGGCGGCGGCTCCCTGGAGGAACCCTAGCGCTGCAGGCAGGGGATCAAGGCAGAAGGAAAGGGGTGAGGAGATGCGAGCGGGCATGGTAATGAACGCTTGCGTGTTTTTTTTGCATGGGGGTCGGGTGTGACACAGGCCTGAGCATTGGCATTTTCAGTGTAATATGGGTAAACAACAAAGTCATTTTGCTACACCCCTTCAATTTTAACTGAGCTTCTGTGGGAAGCACCCCCCAGCCTTTTCTCATTGTGAAGGAATGGGTGGTGGAAATAAGTTAAGCCCATAACTCAAAAACGATTTCTTTTAAGCTTTTATGGCTTATTTTGATAATAAGCTCACAAAAGATGGAAAAGAACTGGCCCTTAACCTGCAATTCACTTGTGCGTGCAATGATGAATCACTCTTGCCTGCTATAGTGTAGATTTAGGCATCATACATGGCATAACCTAATACATGTGCATTTCATTATAGAATCTGAAATATGCAATGTTTATGCTAGTTCATACATTGCACATGATGTTCACATGCCTCCTAAATCTGGTCAGTCAAGTGATGGTCTTTAGGCCTCCTTCTATGCTTGTTTTCTTGGTATGTAATTCAGTGGTGTGAAAGATTTGCTCACACATGTGTTCAATTGCTTGTTTGTCTCGGCCAGCCATACTAGAACTGCTTGCTTTGATTACTTGTTGTTCATGACCTAACCGAGCTTGTCAATGATTTAAACACTACTGGCTGTTGTAGTGGGGGCTTGTATAACTCATAGGTGACATAAAGATTTGCCTGTCCACTAAACTAGGCTCACCAAGAGTACCTGGAGGTCCAGTTCATGAAGGTATGCCTAGTTTGTACATAGCGCACACTTAGTAAATGCTCATTTGAGTGTGTGCAAGAGATATGGCATGTTTCATTATGTGGTCTCGTTTTGTTATAAACTCATGCTTTGGTGTTGCCCAGAGACTGGAAAGTATGCATATTTATCTTCCATGTAAGGAGACCTGTAACTAGTTTGTGTCACCTTGCAGAGGGGGGGGTGCAACGAAGCAACGATTCAGGATTTCCAAGTACATGATGTTAGGAACAACTTTAAGGAGCCTTGCAAGAGAAGGAGGAGCAGCACTGAGCCTGTACAACCAGTTATGGTAAGTCACTGTATTTCAATTACCAGGACATCCTATTTGTCTGACATTGTGCTTGCGTAGGGTTCTTCACCTGTAACCCAGTCATTGGGCCATTGATTAATGCTCCCTCTGCTCACTATTATAAGATGTTTTAACTTTTTTCTAAATCAGATGTATGTACACACATTTTAATGTGTCTGTTCACACATTTCAGTCCGGATGTAGTCTATATTTAAATATCTAAAACATCTTATAATAGTGAACAGAGTGAGAAACTCCTTCCTACTATGGTAGAGATCTTGATGTCATAAATGTCATAACCAAATGCATGTTCACTTCATTAGCCTCCCTATCATTACTAGGGTCTTGAGTACATACTAGTCGAGATAGTTCATAGGAGGCAAACAATGGTACATTACTTGTTCCTTTATATAGAAGATACATCAGTTGATTCAAATGTAGCCAGGCCAAGGATGTTATTGAGGCGTGCATGTATGCATGATGCCAACACAATAGTTTAATTGCTTGTTTGCTTCAGGCATAGTTAAATTGCTCGTTTCAATTGCTTTATTTGTCTTGCAGTTAATGAGATGCCCAAACAATGCTGCCTGATGTAGGGTATTTGTATAACTATTAGTTGATGTAATTAAATGCCTTACTGCTACTTGTGATAGGCGTTAGGATTTCCCCGAAGAGGAAGGGTGATGTAGTATAGTAGCAGAAAGTATTTCCCTTAGTAAAGAACCAAGGTTTATCGAACCAATAGGAGATTCACGCAAACAACTTTTAGCAGTACCCGCGCACACACAAACAAATACTTGCACCCAATGCGAGCAAGAGGGTTGTGAATCCCCTTGTACTCATTAATTGCAAGGATTAATTTTGATAGTGGTATATATATATATATATATATTGCAAAACTAAATAAAAGTAAATAAATTGCAGCAAGGTTTTTAGGGTTTTAGCGATATGATTTAAATGGACCCGGGGGCCATAGCTTTCACTAGAGGCATCTCTCTCAAGAACATAGCAACGGTGGGTACACAAATTACTATTGGGCAATTGATAGAAAAGTGCATAGTTATGATGTTATTGATGGCATGATCAGTACATAGGCATTACGTCTGTGACATGTAAACCAAAACGATTTTGCATCTACTACTATTACTCCACTTTGAGAGCGCTTCTATGCTTGCCTCTCAAGGTATTAAGTTCATAACAAACAGAGTAATGCTTTAAGCATGATGACATAATGTAGACAGAATAAAACCAATCAATATGATCAGGCCCTGTCATTTTACCCTTAGTAGCAACAATACAAATACGTGCCTCGCCACTCCTCCTGTCATAGAGTGAGGACATCGCAAGATTGAACCTACCACAAAGCACCTCTCCCACTGAAGATAAATCAATCTAGTTGGCCAAACTAAATGGATAGATCAGAGAGACATACAAAGCTATAACAATCACACATAATAAAGTTCAGAAATAACTCAATTACTTTCACAGAACAATCTAATCATAAACCCGCAATTCATCGGATCCCAACAAACGAATTTCAAAAGATTACATCGAATCGATCTCTGAAGAACACATTGTATTGAAGATCAAAGAGAGAGAGAGAGCCATCTAGCTACTGCTATGGACCCATAGGTCCTGTGGGGAACTACTCACACATCATCATGGAGGCAACAAGGTTGATGAAGATGGCCTCGGTGATCGATTCCTCCTTCGGCAGAGTATCGGAAAAGGTCTCCAGATGGGATCGTGGAAGAACAGAGGCTTGCGGCGGCGGAAGAATTGTTTCAGGTCTCACTCTGGGGGTTTTGGAATATTGGGAATTTATTGCGCTGGAATTAGGTCAGACGAAGCCACGAGGGACCCACAAGGGGGCACGACGCTCCTACCCCCCTGGGTGTGCCGTGCTGCCATGCCGTCTCCTCGTCTATCGTCTGGACCTCCCCCGAAGCTTCTAGGGTCCCTCCTGGTCTAGAAAAAATCGTCAAAAAGTTTCATCGCATTTGGACTTTGTTTGGTAGAGATTTTCTGTAAAACCAAAAACATGCAGAAAACAACAACTGGCACTAGGCACTAGGTTAACTAGATGATACCCCGCGCGTTGCTGCGGGAATTCAAGTCAGGAAAAATAAGCGGAAAAAGATACAAAATTTTAAGGCAATTATGATAGCTTGTTACATGGGAAACATACATCTACTTACCGCCCCTCACCAACTGATTACTTGAACATGTTTTTGTTTACTCTTGGTTGTTGCTTACCTGTCTTTGGCTAGTCTGGTTTCGTACAATCTGGGATGATATACTGCATGTGTTACCATGACATCGATACATGTGTGTCTTCTCCTTTACCTCAACTCTCAATGTTGTAAGACCAATCAACAACAAGGAAAAAAAATCAGAAACTACAATGATAATTAGTTATGGCTTGAATGGGGCATTCAATAAGGATGATAACACATGAAAGGAGTAAAGAGGACATTAATGATAAAGATGACGTAAAATGCAACTATAATCCAAAACATAGAACATCATATAATTGAATAATGATGCCTGACAGTACAACTTGGCTTAGAAGCCAATTAGTATCGTATTGGTTTGTGCATACCTATGTCCAAAAGCTCGGGGAACAGGACCATCTTGCATGAAGACCGAAAGAGGCTCTCTTGGCATAAATATCATAAAGCTCTGCTTTGAAGGCTTTACTCTACTAATAACTTCCTATGTATAAAAAGTCTTGACAATGAGATAGAAGCACATCTCTAACATTTTTGGGACACAACAGGTATGGTTACAAAAATCGTGCTACCAAAATAATGTTTTGTTTTGTTCCATGATCAACAATATTCTTTAAATCAGATTCAAAAGTAAATGACTAAAAAATTCCATACGTAGAAACGCCATGATGGAAATGTGATTAGCCTTGATTACATCGGTTCATCTCACTTGGAACCTGTTTGGATTTTCATCGAATACCTTGCCGAGATGACCAAAGAAATATCTACATAATCAACTTGAGAATAGAGAGTTAATTTTAGGAGACTAATGCAGCCCTGAGATGTTAGTATTGCTGCTCAAATGAAAACAAATTATAATAAGAAAGGTAAAAAAATAATCAGTGTCCAAAAATCAAAAATCAATCTAAATGAACTGCAGCCGCATGAACCATGCAACCAAATCTATATCCAATCAGGAGGGAATTTTAGTGTGTGAGAGACACGAGCCTACGATGCAGACGATGACTGAATATTGTGTAAGGGATGATGTCCCCAAAGGTCAGGAAATGAAATGAGAAGTAGAGTAGCAGTTTGTAAGGATCTCTCCTTTACATAGCTTGCACCAATGTTTGACAGCTAGAGAGAAATTTTGGTTCGTGAACTCACATCACAGCCTGTCGGCGTACGACACCTATGGGATCGCGTGGATCCCTTTTACGGTTCGGCTAGGGAAAAGATTTACACAAAGAGCGGATCCAACGATCAACGCAGGGATTTTTACCCAGGTTCGGGCCGCTGAGAAGCGTAAAACCCTACTCCTGCTTTGGTTTATTGTGGGTGTTTAAGCTCAGGAACACGGAGCGCTTCTTGGTGAACAGTACGCAAGAAGGGCGGCTACGCATGCAAATGGCCCAGAAAAACTCCTCCCCCCTGTAGCTTCGCCTTGGGCCTCCTTTTATATGACCAAGGGGTCACCAACAGTGGCGAACAGCTCGTACAAGAGGTGTAAAGTTACTACAGTGTTTACATGTTTATCACTGACGACTTAGGACAAACGCATTTAATGCTCCACTTAGGTGTCCCTTACTTTCTTGGGGACGGAAAAAGAGCCCATCCCATCAGCGCCGCTTAACCCCATCCGCCGTTAGTGCCATGAGACGCATCCAGGAGGACAAGCCCTAAATGACAGGCTGGTCGCTGTGCTGGAGCGGTGGCAGGGCGGTGGAATCTTGCCGGGTGCGAACCCTTGCCGGGTCTTCGTGAGTATTCCCGGCAAGCATCTTGCTGGGAATCCAGTCTTCGGACTTCTGTCTTCTGATCGTTAGCTTGGATGCCTTCTTGATAATCTTGTATTTGTTTCCAGCTATTCTTCGGCAGGCCTTGCCGCTGGTATGGCTACAACCGTCCATGCACAAGTATGGGGTACTAAAAGACCCAAACTTTAGTACACCGACAGGAGCCCCCGGGCCTAGGCCATACACGGGTGCGAGGCGTTGTTGGGCTAGGCCCAAACAGTGCACGGGCACGCGTGGCAGGAGTTAACTGTTGTAATCATCTTATTTACCGCGCCCCCCCCCCCACGACGCGCATTGAATGCGGGACGTGGGATACATGCGCGGAACGGCCGCAGCAGTAGTGCGCTCGTAAAAATGCATTCGCATTGATTAGTAAAGAGGAAGCCCCGCGCCTTCCCCATAAAAAGGAATCCGCAAAGGCGCTGCTCATTTACCTCTCGTCATTTCCAATCTGGAAACCACCGTCGCCTTCTTCTTCGAGCTTGAAGCAGAGCCTCCCCCATCCATTCGCCACCTCCACGCCCTCATCATCCTCGGCCTCCGCTTCCACAGTCGTCATGCCGCCCAAAGCAAGCAAGGGCAAAGCGGTGAAAGCCGTCGATTTGGATGCAGAGGCGGAAAAGCCTGATCTGGTGGAGATGCGGAAGGAACACGCCGTCTTCGCCCCGACGCTCGACATGCGCGCCCTGGTTGAGCGGTACATGTGTATGTGGGGGAAGGAGACGAGGGCTCACCCTCCTACTCGCGTGCTCCTAGCTTCCGTCAAGGGCGGTCCAGATAAATTCCCCTTCTTTGTCGCTTACTTTTACTGCGGGCTCTGCCCTCCGTTTTCTGATTTCTTCATCGACATCATGTACACATACGGCTTCCGTCTCTTCGATTTCACGCCGAATGCTATGACATGCATGTTAGTCTTTGTCCATCTCTGTGAAAATTTCGCCGGAGTAGTTCCCAGCACAGCCCTTTTTTGCCACTATTTCATTCCCCGTATCGAAACGGGAGACGCCCTTTCTGGTTCTATCACCTAGATTCCAAGGGCATGGAATAAAGATATATACCCAGACGGTCTCTACCGTAAGAAGTGGGATGAATGGCGGGCCGACTGCTGCTGGATTAAGGAGAAAGATCCTCAGCCGTTCTGTTCGCCCCGACAAACGAAAGTGGTTCGCGGCAAGGACTGGAGCGGCCTCGATCCTTAGGATGAGAAGCTCGCAATCGCAATTACCAGGATCCACCGTCTCAAGGTTGCCGGGCTCACAATAGAAATGATTGGCGCTGATTTCCTCCGCCGCCGCATCGCCCCTCTGCAGAACAAAGGGAGACCAGCCTGGGTGTTCAAGAATGCAGCAGATATCATGAGGCTGCGCCCTGGTCTGAACAACAACTTGACAGTCCTGCAGCACACAGCTCTCTGCCACAAACTGTTCAGGCCTGACGGGAAATATAAGTTGCCGGCTGGCGTAATTCCCCTGTGCAACAACTCTGCCTTGAGCTCAATCATCGCCATGATGCCGGTGTGTAATGCTCACGGCCTTGACGAAGCCTGGGAAGAGCCATCCACAGAGCACGCACAGGAGTTCTTTGACAACTTGTCGGAGAAAGCCATCCGGGAAGAGCCAACCCTCATCCGCCCCACCACTGATGAAGAAGTGGCTTACATCGCCAGCAGGGCAGAAGAAGCGAATCTTGCCGCGGAGGCCGGATTTGGTTGTTGAAGCAGCGGAAACGGATTTCCAGAAGCGCATCGAGGAGAAGCAAGTCTGGTATGCCGAGGCTTTCCAGGAACTGACGGCTGGATGGGAGCAACTGAATCAAAGTTGGAGCGAGTTCCTCTTAAAGCAGTCCGACGCCGAGAAGGCACAGGAGGAGGCTGCGCAGCAGGCTGCTACAGAGGAAGCTCGCTTAACGGAACGCCGCATCAGGCTCGATGCTTATGAAGAGGACCTTGCCGCTCGCGAGGAGGCGCTCGCCGCCAAGCTCCGCAGCAAGGACGAAGAGATCGAGAAGCTTGTCGCGCGGCGAACTCAGGAGCTGGAGCAGAGACACAAGGAAACACTCGAAGCTCTGGCCATAGATCACGCCGGCAAGTTAAAGGGAGCCATCAATGCTGCCGAAGCTGCAGAGGCCGCCAAGAACGAGCTGGGCGATCAAGTGAAGAGGCTGGAAGCAGATCTTGAGGGCCACGGCAAGGAGATCTCAACGCTCAAAGCCGACAGAGAGAAGACTCTCTTTAGCCTGGCGGAGATGCAAGCCGCCATGTCCGACAAGACCAAGGAGCTCACCTCAGCCACTGAATCCATCGCTGATCTGAAACTGAAGCTGGCGACGCTGGAGGAGTCCCTTGAGAACGGCAAGGCTCGCGAGAGGGCTTTGATCAAAGACCTCCAGAGTGAGAAGAGCCTGCTCAACAGCGCTGCCGCCACTTATAATGACTTTGAGAAAGGTGTGAAGATCTGGACTGAGCGCCTTGTCGACGTCGCGGAAAGGCTCGCCGCAGAACTGTCCACCATGGGCCTGCAAAACTTCAACTACTCTTCTGACGATAGGGTGTCTTCGAGCGCCAGGCTGACCATGTTCTTCGAGAGCATCGTTGACGTCCTCAAGCTGCTCCAGTCCAACCGAGAAACCCATCTGGCCAACGAATCCCGCAAACTCTGCCGGGCCGTCCTCCGCTAGGTGCTCGTCATGGTGGTGCACAAGAACCCTGGCATCAACCTCACCAACGTTCTTGCTAGCTTGCCGAAGGATGTAGACCTCAAGGCACTCGAAGAGCTTGTCGCGCCCATCGTTGACAGAGTGAGCCAAGTCAAGAGGGTCGAAGGCCAGCGCATGGACTAGCCGCTTCGCTCCATTTTGTCGCCACCATTCCATGTCAAAGACAGTTTTATCTCAAGTTAGAATCGCGGCGACGACTATCAATGTAATATAACTTGCTATGTTTTGGATGAATGTATGCTATTTCCCTTGTCTGATTTCTTTCTGTATGGTCCATGCCCTACGCTTATTGGGACCTTGCCGGTGCGCGCACCCTTGCCGCGAGTGCTTTGAGGAACGGATCCTTAGCAGCCTGCTGGAGGTGTCGCTGCCGACAAGATACTTTGACGTTTTCAGTGCAGCCACTTAAGCTGTTGAGCGGACTCAAAACAGAGTAAGGGCGCACCCAATCACGGCAAGGTTCCTTCGCGTCCAGGTTTTCCATACAAAAGCCAAAATCGTTCAAGGAAAATAAGTCTATGATAAAAATTTGCTTAAAAGTTTTGCAACTTAGCTTTTCGTTGCTGTACTCCTTATTGCAAAATGTCAACTTGAACGTCGCCTGTTGGTGTCCATATCATCATTCCCCCCCGGCAAACTTGCACGTGAGGTAACCTTCTGTCCTTTAAGAAAAAGAAAGACGAGAAAATAGAGATATGGAACCTTGGCGGTTCATTAATGCTTACCGGAAGCAGGTGTGATACAATATCTCAGACAAGCATGCATATAGATTGACATGAAAATCGACAAGAATTGTAAAACGCTTAAGTTTATTGAACTATGCACAGGGTCTGCGCCTGGCTTTGTACAAAGGATCTTATGCCTTGCCGGAAAAACTTGTACAAAAGGTGGTTGCCGGGGGACCCGGCAACCGCGCCTTATGGGTAGAACTTACGAAGGTGTTCGATATTCCAGGAATTGCTCACTGGAATGCCATCTTCGGTCTCCAGACGGACTGCGCCGGGCCTGGTGACTCGTACTACCCGATAAGGGTCTTCCCACTTCGACGTCAACTTGTTAGAATTCTTGGCCGACTGAACGCGCCGAAGAACAAGGTCGCCTTCCTCAAGGCTTTGGGCATGAACCTTGCGGCTATGATAGCGGCGCAAGGCCTGCTGGTAGCATGCAGCTCGCACAGCAGCCTGAAGACGATCTTCCTCAAGGAGCGTGGCGTCATCTTGGCGCAGCTGCTCTTGCTCAAGCTCATCATAAGCGAGTACTCGAGGTGACCCGTATATGAGTTTTGTGGGGAGAACTTCTTATGCCCCGTAGACCAGGGAGAAGGGAGTCTGGCCAGTAGCTCGATTTGGTGTCGTTCTGATTGACCAAAGAACCACTGGCAGCTCATCAATCTAGCGCCTTCCGCACTTGCGCAGCTTGTCGAAAGTCCTTGTTTTGAGTCCTCGCAACACTTCAGAATTTGCCCTCTCCGCTTGGCCATTGCTCCTCGGGTGAGCAACAGAAGCAAAACAGATTTTGCCGCCAAGGTCTTGGACATACTGCATGAAGGTGCGGCTCGTGAACTGTGTGCCATTGTCGGTGATGATCCTGTTTGGCACACCAAAACGACACACTAGTCCCTTGAAGAACTTGACGGCTGATTGTGCTGTCACCTTTCTCACTGCTTCCACTTCCGGCCACTTCGTGAACTTGTCGATAGCAACGTACAAGTATTCGAAGCCCCCGGCAGCACGGGGAAAAGGGCTCAATATGTCGAGCCCCCAGACCGAGAATGGCCAGGAAAGAGGGATTGTCTGAAGAGCTTGAGCTGGCCGATGCAATTGCTTTGAATGGAACTGGCACGCGTCACACTTGGTTACTAGTGCAGTTGCATCTTGCAGAGCAGTGGGCCAGAAGAAACCTTGCCGGAATGCCTTGCCGACAAGAGCTCTTGAGCCTATGTGGGAGCCACATATGCCTCCATGTATCTCTGCCAACAGCTCCAGTCCATCCTCCCGAGGAATACACTTCAATTTCACACCGTTCGGTCTCTTTCTGTACAGGACGTTGTCCACGAACTGGTACATACTAGACTGACGGGCTACTTTCTCTGCTTCTTCCTGTTCTTCAGGGAGTTCCCCTGTTTGAAGGAACTGGACGATGTGCTGTGCCCATGTTGGAGCTTGTGGCTCGACAACAAGATCCAAAGGCATATCTTCGGCCGTGGGAGCGCTTGCTTCTGCGGCAAGAACCTGAGGTTCTACGCGAAGCTGCTGCTCACCGGTAACCGTGTTGTTCCCGGCAACTTCCTTGCCGGCGGCTTCTGGGAGCTCTGCGGGAAAGTACTGGCCGGAACTCAACTTCCTTCTTTTGTCTTGCCTCGTCGATGGTGTTACGGATGGCTGAGTCAAGCGGAGCACAAAAGTTCCTGGTTCCACAGGTAACTTGAGGGCAGCACGTTTTGACAGGTCGTCGGCAATGTTGTTCTCCGCACGAGGAACATGCTCTGTTTGCAACCCGTCAAAACGCTCCTCCAACTTTCTTACTTCATCTACATATGCTTCCATCAACGGGCTCTGATAGTCTTTGTTAACTTGCCTGACGACAAGCTGTGAGTCACCTCTGACGATGAGCTTCTTAATTCCAAGGTCCGCCGCGATCCTGAGACCGGCAAGCAACCCTTCATATTCTGCAGTGTTGTTTGTTGATCTCTCCTGGGGAAAGTGCATCTGAATTACATACTTGAGGTGCTCTCCGGTGGGTGCGACAAGCAGCACGCCAGCACCGGCGCCTTGCAGCGAGAAAGCTCCGTCAAAGTACATAATCCATTCTCGATCTGTTTCCTTGCCGGGGATAGTTGTCTCTTGAATTTCTTCGTCTGGCTTCGGTGTCCATTCTGCAATGAACTCTGCCAAAGCTCTGCTCTGAATAGTCGAAGTGCTTTCAAATTTGAGACCAAAGCTTGACAGTTCCAACGCCCACTCCACAATTCTGCCGGTCGCATCTGGACTTCTTAAAATCTGCTGCAATGGGAAGCGAGTGACGACGGTGATTTCATGTGCCTGGAAATAGTGGCGCAGCTTCCTTGAGGCCATAAGGAGGCCGAAGAGCAACTTCTGCACGCCAGAATATCTTGACCTAGCTCCCTGCAATAGGGAGCTGACAAAATAGACTGGGCGCTGCGCCATCTTCTTCTGCGTTGCTTCATTCGACTGCGCGGATCCTGCCTTGTCGGCACCAGACTCTGCCGGGGAGAATCCCAGCTTGTCGGTTGACGGGCTTGCCGCTGCCGCTGCTTCTTCGTCGACTTCTCTCTGCGCCACTAGGGCAGCACTAACCACTTGATTCGTGGCCTCTAGATATAGCAGCAATAGCTCTTGTGGTTTAGGCGCGACTAGTGTTGGCGGAGAGGAGAGGTACCTCTTCAAGTCCTGCAGCGCTGCCTCCGCTTCCGGAGTCCATTTCATTGGACCGGCCTTCTTCAAGATTTTGAAAAAGGGCAGGGCGCGCTTAGTGGATTTGGTGATGAACCTGCTCAGAGCAGCAACGCAGCCGGCAAGTCGACGCACATCTTTGACACGTCTTGGTGCTTCAATCTGCTCAATTGCCTTGATCTTGTCGGGATTTGCTTCGATTCCACATTGTGACACAAAGAACCCGAGAAGCTTGCCGGATGGAACGCCAAACACACACTTCTCAAGATTGAGCTTCAGATTGATCCTGCGTAGATTTGCAAATGTCTCTTCTAAATCTTGTATGAGCATTGCCTTGTCCTTGGTTTTAACCACTATGTCGTCCATATAAGCTTCCATATTTCTATGTAGCTGGGGCTCAAAACCAATCTGGACAGCTCTTGCAAACATTGAACCAGCACTTTTCAACCCGAAAGGCATGCGTATGAAGCAATACGTGCCACATGGGGTGATAAATGTGGTTTTCTCTTCGTCTTCCTTTGACGTGAAAATCTGATGATACCCCGAATAAGCATCAAGAAACGACACCAAATCGCAGCCAGCAGTGGAGTCCACAATCTGGTCGATGCGCGGCAAGGGAAAAGGATCTTTTGGACAGGCTTTATTGATATCTGTATAGTCGATACACAGCCTCCATTTTCCATTCGCCTTGCACACTACAACTGGATTGGCCAACCATGTTGGATGGAGCACTCCTCTGACTAAACCCGCCGCTTCGAGCTTCCTGATTTCTTCGGCAATAAATTCTTGCCACTCCAAAGCTTGCTTCCTAACTTTCTTCTTGACGGGCCGCGCATGAGGACAGACAGCAAGGTGGTGCTCGATTACCTCCCTGGGAACACCGGGGATATCAGATGGTTGCCATGCAAACACATCGATATTCGCCCGCAGGAAGGCAATGAGCGCGCTTTCCTATTTGTCATCGAGTGTGGAACTCACGGTGAAAGTTCCTCCCGTACCATCCTCCTTGGCGGGCACCTTCTTAGTCGCTGGTGGAGCTGCCTTGGATTTCTTGCTCTTGCCGGTGGAGCTCTCCGGCACATCCTCAATGGGAGCGCAGCACTCCGAGGAGGTGCGCTTGCCGGAGTGTGTGCTAGAGGTCATGCCGGTCTTCTTCCCCCCGGGAGCTTTGGTGGCAGGTGCTGCGACTGCCTCCCGGTAGAGTTGGTCGGTGCAGATAAGCGCATCCTTCTTGTCGGAGTTGATAGTGATGACGCTCATCGGCCCGGGCATCTTTAATGTATTATAGGCGTAGTGTGATGCCGCCATGAACTTGGCCAGCGCCGGGCGATCAAGAATCCCATTATATGGTAATGGAATCTTGGCGACGTCGAAGACAATCTTTTCTGTTCTGTAGTTCAGCTCACTACCAAATGTCACTGGCAGTGTGATCTTGCCCTTCGGCTGGCTCCTTCCTAGATTGATCCCTTGAAACGTGCCCGTTTCTTCGAGATCTTCGTCAGGAATTTGCAACCTCTTGACCACATCGGGCGAGATCAAGTTCAAACCGGCCCCACCGTCAACTAGCATCTTTGTCACCTTGAGGTTGCGGATCGTTGGTGAAACCAACAAGGGAAAACACCCGACCGCAGTTGTGCGATCAGGGTGATCCTCGGCGTCAAAAATGATAGGCGTGTTGGACCATTTCAATGGTTTCCGGGAATCGACCGATGGCTCTGTCGCATTAATCTCACGCGCCCACTGTTTGAGTCGGCGATGAGAAGAATGCAACGAGGCTCCTCCGTCAACGCACATGGCTTCTGTAGCTTTCTGGAACTCATGCTCGCTGGACTCGTCGCCCTCTTCGTCATCATCGTCACCCCCCTGTTCCTTGTCGCGGCCTCGAGCGGGCCTTTCCTTTTGTTGCTTGGCCTTGCCGCGGCGACCTCCTCGGCCACCGCGTTTGTTACCAGACCCCTCAGCACCATCCTGGGCCTTCTCCTTGTCTTGCCTCTCATACTCAGCTTTCTGCTTCTCAACAAGCTGCTCAACTTGCCGGCAGTTTTGGAGATTGTGACCCTTGGTGCGATGGATCTTGCAGTACTGCTTGTCGGAGCCCTCCGGCTTGTCGGCAGCCGCCAAGGCCTGACATGCGGCACACCCGGCAACCTCCTTGCCAGGGCCATCAGCCTTGATCTTCTTGGCGGCGCTGGGGTTGCCAGATCCCTCGACGGCAAGCACGGCCTTGCCCTTGCGCTTCCTGTTACGCCGTCAGCCTTTCTTCGCCGAGGTGGTGGCATCTTCGCCTTCAGAGTCGATTTCTGCGCCAGCAGCCTCGCCGGGGAATCTCCTTCCCTCTTCAGCCCAAGCACATCTGTCAGCCAGAGCATAAAGCTCGGCGACATCCCTGACCTTGTTCATTGCCAGCTCTTCCCGCATCTTGCGGTTGCGTACATTCTTATGAAACGCGCTGATAACCGCGGCAGGATGAACGTCTGGGATGTTGTGCTGTATACGGCTGAATCTCTGTATGTACTTGCGCAAGGTTTCGCCCTCTTTCTGGGGGATGAGATGTAAATCGCTTTCCTGGCCAGGGGCCTGGTGGCCCCCAGTAAAGGCGCCAACAAACTCATGACACAGATCTGCCCAGGAGGAAATGGAATTCTCTGGCAAATGCATCAACCACGACCTGACGTTTGGCTTAAGCACCAACGGGAATTAGTTGGCGAGTATCTTGTCGTCTCGAGCCCCGGCAGCCTGCACCGCAATGGTGTAGATGCTCAGGAACTCTGACGGGTGAGTCTTGCCATCGTATTTCTCCGGCACCTCCAGCTTGAAAGTTCGGGAATTGGGCCACTGGACCCGCCGCAGCTCACGAGTAAAAGCTGGACAACCCACCTCGTAAGGCAAGCTACCAGAATACCCCGGCGCAGGCTCATCCATAGTGGGTCCCGCGCGCCTGTCAGATTGACGGCGTGCTTCCCGCCGCCGCTCGATGGTAGTTCGAGCGTCTTCTTTGTTCCGTTCCCGAAGAACTTGACGTTGATCGCGGCGAACCCGCGGATCAGACGACGCCGTGGAATCATCATCACAGGCGTCGATCCACCGAGTCAGCGACCATTGTTGTCGTAGAGGAGGGGAGCGCATAGTAGTCGTACCGCCTCCGGTCTTTTCGCCATCAGCACGCACGGCTCAGTGGACTGCCGCCGCGAAGGCCCCGCCTGCTGCGGCCTGTCATCATTGGCCAAGCCGATGAGGCTCTGAATAGCAGATCTCCATTCGTCTAGCTTCTCCGTAGTGGGAGGGAAGTCTAGGAGTAGCTGAGCTCGTGCCAACGCTTCTGTCGGTGTAGGCAGTGGCGAAAGGTGCGAAGAACGTGAGGTGCTCTGACTCCTAACTGTGTTAGAAGGTGCTCCATCACGGTCTTGCGATCGCGCCCTGCTTCCACCGGCCTGTTGGCATGCATACTGGCCCCGTGCATCTTGGGAGTGATGCGTAGGGGTTTTTCCATGGGGGCGCCTGGAACCACCAATGTCGCGGCGCTGCTCGTCGCGCACGACCTGAGAAGGCCGCGGCGCATGCGCCGGCGTGGGTGTCTTGGAAGGCGCCGTCCCGTCCTTGGAGTTTGCTGCGCCACCCATAGGTAGCACAGCTCCGTCCTTAGACCTGGCAGTATGCGGGTTGTTGTCGCTGTTGCGGACGACGCCGCTCGCCTGGCTCTGGTCGCCAGAACGTCGTGGAGGTTCAAGACCTCCGCCTCCTCCACCAGTGCTCACGTCGTCGCCCGTCCGTGTAGGTATGGGCAGGCCGGACGCGGATGGATCAACCGCCGTCGCACCCTTCTTCTTGGGAGCCATGGCGATGAAAGTGATCGAAAACTGGCGCGCTGACCGCTAGATCGGATTCGCGCAACCTAAACCCCTACCTGGCGCGCCAAAGATGTCGGCGTACGACACCTATGGGATCGTGTGGATCCCTTTTACGGTTCGGCTAGGGAAAAGATTTACCCAAAGAGCGGATCCAACGATCAACGCAGGGATTTTTACCCAGGTTCAGGCCGCTGAGAAGCGTAAAACCCTACTCCTGCTTTGGTTTATTGTGGGTGTTTAAGCTCAGGAACACGGAGCGCTTCTTGGTGAACAGTACGCAAGAAGGCCGGCTACGCATGCAACTGGCCCAGAAAAAGTCCTCCGCCCCTGTAGCTTCGCCTTGGGCCTCCTTTTATATGACCAAGGGGTCACCAACAGTGGCGAACAGCTCGTACAAGAGGTGTAAACTTACTACAGTGTTTACATGTTTATCACTGACGATTAGGACAAACACATTTAATGCTCCACTTAGGTGTCCCTTACTTTCTTGGGGACGGAAAAAGAGCCCGTCCCATCAGCGCCGCTTAACCCCATCCGCCGTTAGTGCCATGACACGCATCCGGGAGGACAAGCCCTAAACGACAGGCTAGTCGCTGCGCTAGAGCGGTGGCAGGGCGGTGGAATCTTGCTGGGTGCGAACCCTTGCCGGGTCTTCGTGAGTATTCCCGGCAAGCATCTTGCCGGGAATCCAGTCTTCGGACTTTTGTCTTCTGATCATTAGCTTGGATGCCTTCTTGATAATCTTGTATTTGTTTCCAGCTGTTCTCCGGTAGGCCTTGCCGCTGGTATGGCTACAACCGTCCGTGCACAAGTATGGGGTACTAAAAGACCCAAACTTTAGTACACCGACACTGCCCCAATGGAAGCCCCGAATGTCATTGATTTAGCTTCAACATATAATGGTGAATCTGCAGAAGAGAAAAAAAGCATGATGATCTTCTCCTGTCCAATGCATGAATACTCCAATATCTGCCTTGATTTTTGACCTCATCGACTTGTGAAGTGTCCTCAGAAGCTTTCCCGGCCGCATCCGAGACTCCAAGTCATCAAGACAAAAAAAGGTGGACATTTGTCATCTATATTCCAGTCAAGATGAAGAGTGATTTGCCAATTACTTGTTTATTACGGTCAATGCACTAATACTAATTTCTTACTAAAAACAAAATCCTAAGTAGGAGGAAGGAAGGAAGAAGTTGGAGCCAATACCATTGCCTTTTTGGTGGCAACAATGATGAACGTCTTCTTCATGTCTACCTCTACAGCGTTTTGGTTGATCATGGGCAGCGCAGTGTCTCCACGCCCTGTCCCGACACAGTTGAGATGGAACACCTCGTGGTCGTCGGTACGAAGGAAGGTCTGCTCTTCGACCTCCAATGCCAGCGCCTCACCATAGCGGACAGGATGAAGATGTCACCCACCGGTGAGGTACTGTTGAAGTCGCTGGCGCTGGGGAAGACGAATAAGATGAAGCCGCAACAGCGGATTGGGGCAGAAGCAGGGCTCGTATCGGCAAGCGCACATGTGGTCCTCCATGCCGTACCCCTACAGGAATGCCGCGAAGCTATATCGCGAAGCGAACGGACCGGCAATGGCAGATGCACTCCATGTCGTCGAAGCCTTCGGCTCTGTGGCAGCGATGGCAGACCAGATCTGTTGCCGCACGACACCACAAAAAAGAGTTAGAAACAATATAGTTAGAGATTAGGAGAAATCAAGGAAAAGAATATTGATTGATCCAGAAACCTAGTCTTTTGAGGCTCGACCGATCCACCTCATACTCATAGATGGAAGAGGAGACAAGCCGTCGCGCAGACAAACCAGTTGAAGAGGCTGTAATAATTACTATGTGTGCGTGGAGGAGGGATGTGAAACGCCGAGAGGCTAATCGGGGAGTCTAAATGTGAATAGACATTTGTGAAAAAATAAAATAATTACTGATGTGGCAGATTGCTGAGGTGGATAGGCTGCATGTCAAGATAAATATATTAGTGGGGATGAACTTCTTAGGTATATAGGATAGGTTAGTTTCCAAAAATGTTACAAAATTGCATATAAAGCATACAAGATTGATAATATAATAGCATGAAACAATAAAAAATTATAGATACATCGGAGACGTATCAGCATCCCCAAGCTTAATTCCTGCTTGTCCTCGAGTAGGTAAATGATAAAAACAAATTTTTTTATGTTGAATGCTACCTAACATGTCTTATCATGTAATCTGTTTTACGGTATGAATATTGAGAAATGATGATGTAATTAATATCAACATAATAATATCCATGAATACTAGAAAATAGTCATTACTCTTCAAAATATACGAAGCATAATGAATGTTACCCCTACTCATTGAATTATGTAAGCATGGCATGACTCCGTCTTCCTAACATTAGTACAAATCATGGGCACCCCGGTGCCAAACCAAGCAATTGCATCATACCTTTTCTCGCTTAAGCATTTTCAATTTCACACAATATATGAGCGTGAGACATGGACTTAGCACTACGGGTGGAATGGAATATGTTGATAGAGGTGTATAAGAGAAGACAAAAGTGTAGAAAGTCTCGTATTAACTCGACGGATCGTTAGGTAATGGAGAGGCCTTACAATCGATATCAATGCGAGTAGTAGGGATTGCCATGCAACGGATGCACTAGAGCTATAAGTGTATGAAAGCTTGCTACTGAAACTAAGTGGGTGTGCATCCAACTTGCTTGCTCATGAAGACCTTGGGCGTTTGAGGAAGCCCGTCATCAGAATATACAAGCCAAGTTCTATAATGTAAAAATTCCCACTAGTATATGAAAGTGACAAATCATGGAGACTCTCTATATGATGAACATGGTGCTACTTTGAAGCACAAGTGTGGTAAAAGGATAGTAGCATTGCCCCTTCTCTCTTTTTCTCTCATTTTTTTCTTTCTTTTCTCATTTTTTTAGAATAATATCAAGAACCCCATCCCCACTTTTTTGAGGACTCATCAGTCTCAATCATTCTTTACCTCACTGGGACAATGTTATAATAATGATGATCATCACACTTCTTTTTTACTTACAACTCGATAAACTGAATGATATGACTCTATATGAATGCCTCTGGCAGTGTACCAGGATGTGCAATGATCTAGTGTAACATGTATTAGAATGATGAGCGGTGGCTTTGCCACAAATATCATGTCAGCTCTATATGATCATGCAAAGCAATATGATGATGAACACACAAGTCATGTGAATAGTAACCGTGGAAGTTGCATGGCAATATATCTCGGAATGGCTATGGAAATGCCATGATAGGTAGGTATAGTGGCTGTTTTGAGGAAGGATATAATAAGGCTTATGTGTGATAGAGCGTGTCATATCACGGGATTTGGATGCACCGGTGATGTTCGCACCAATTCTCGAGGTGAAAATGGGCAATGCACGGTACCGAAGAGGCTAGCAAAATATGGATAGGTGGGAGTGCCATATTAGTCCATGAACTCACATTAGTCATAAAGAACTCATATACTTATTGTGAAAGTTTTATTAGCCCTCGAAGCAAAGTACTACTCGCATGCCCCCAGGGAGGAGGTTGGGAGGAGTTAACCATCGCGCCCCCCCGATCCGGACAATACAAATGATTTCAATAAGGAATAAATATGCTCCAACATCCCCATCATGCCATGACTGACACTAAAATGAGTAATACATAACAAGCTTTAATATCAATATTTTTACTAACCAATGATTATGAACTAATACTCCTTCATATTACTACATCAATATAATTAAATCACACGCTTCATATTCAGTGATCTATATGAAAGTTTTTATTATACCACTCTTGTATACCTATCATTCTTGAACTAGTCTTATAACCCATGCACATTACCACTTCCTATTTAGTACGCTCAAAAGATATAAGTGAAGCATGAGAGTGCAAATGATTTCTATAAAATATAACCACCGCCGTGCTCTAAAGGTATAAGTGAAGCACATGAGAAATTACCTAACTCAAAAGATATGAGTGAAGCACATAGAGCATTCTAACAAATTATGATGAATGTGTGTCTCTCTCAAAAGGTGTGTCCAGCAAACAATGATTGTGGCAAACGAACAACCAAAATAAAACTATAGCACATGACGCTCCAAGTAAAACTCATATCATCCACTTTAGGTACTGTTATAAATAGATTCATAATTGCCCTTGCATAATACCTACTGTATTCTAACTTCTCCATGACTTATACCCCCCAATATAATACATAGCATCACCAAAATAAGCACACTATGCAATAAAAAACAGAATCTGTCTAAAACAGAACAATACGTAATGATAGAATTTTTATCCATACTTCTATAACTCAAAAAATTCTGAAAAATAGAACAACGTAAAAAAATTATATCACAGTAATGTGTAGAAAATTCAGCAATTGATCACGTTCCAGTACATGGGAACAATTCACGCACTAGACGCTAAATTTCTATTTCTACACAGTACCAGTTTTCAACAATCATCTAAATCATCCTAAATGCTTTACTTGGCACAAACACTAATTAAAAGATAAAAGCACAATCATTACAGTAGCAATAATCATGGTGACTAAAGAAAATAAAATGAAAGTAAAAGATAACTATTGGGTTATCTCCCAATAAGCGCTATTGTTTAATGCCCCTAGCGAGGCATAATGCATAGTTGCAAGTATTATCGTCCTTCAAAGTAATTCCATAGGTGGCTCTCATAATGGATTAATATGGTGGTTTAATTCTATTCCTTGGGAAGTGTTCCCTCCCTTTCTTTAGTGGGAATTGGAATCATATATTTCTTTCTTTCATATCAATAATTGCACCTATGGTTCGTAAAAATGGCTTGCCAAGTATTATAGGACAAGACGGATTACACTCAATATCAAGCACAATGAAATCCACGGGTACATAGTTTCTATTAGCAAGTATGAGAACATCATTAATTCTACCCAATGGTTTCTTAATTGTGGAATCCGCAAAATGCAAGTTGAGGGAACATTCATCCATATCGGTAAGACCTAGAACAACACATAAAGATTTTGGTATAGTAGAGACACTAGCCCCTAGGTCACATAGAGCATTACATTCATAATCTTTAATCTTGACTTTAATTGTAGGTTCTCATTCATCTTGTAATTTCCTTGGTATAGATACTTCCAATTCAAGCTTTTCTTCATGAGCTTTAATAATGGCTTCTACAATGTGTTTAGTAAAAGCTTTGTTTTGTTCGTAAGCATTAGGTGAATTAATCATGGATTGCAACAAGGAAATACATTAAATCAAAGAACAATTATCATAATTAAATTCCTTGTAATCCAAAGTAGTGGGTGCATCGCTATCTAAAATTTTGACCTCTTCAATCCCATTTTTGTTGTTTTTATCATTAAGATCATCACCCTCCGAACCATTGGAATGCCTTCTAATTAAAGTTGACTCATATCCAGTCCCTTTATCATCAAGTTTTATATTACTAAACAAAGATTCAATAGGTGTCACACAAATCATTTTAATGTCTTCATCATTATTATCATAAAAACCGGGTGCGAGCGCCTTTTCTAGAAATTCGCGTCTAGCTCTCATCCTTTCAATTCTCTTTCTACTTCATCCATGGTGACTTGAATAGAGTTTAAAGGTTCAGATATTTCATCCTTTTTATGTGGCAAAATTTTAATTTTGAGAGTATCCACATCATGCACCATTCTATCGAAGTTTCTAGACATATCATTAACTTTGCTTAGTTTTTCTTCCACCATAGCATTAAAAATCTGTTGAGAACTAATAAATTCTTTAATATTGTTCTCTAGTTCAGTAGGTACCCTATTATTATTATATGAATTTCCATAAGAATTACCATAATTATTAGAGGGATTACCGGGGTACGACCTAGGATTGAAATTCCCTCTATAAGCATTGTTGTTGAAATTATTTCTTGCAACAAAATTCACATCAATAGCATCATTGTTTTGCTCAATCAAAGTAGATAATGGGATATCATTTGGATCAACATGAGCATTTTTACTAGCAAGCATATTCATAAGAGCATCCATTTTCTCATTCAAAGTAGAAACTTCTTCGACAGAGTTTACCTTCTTACCAGTTGGAGCTCGTTTGGTGTGCCATTGGGAATAATTTGCTGTCATATTATTAAGAAGCTTCGTGGCTTCTTCTAATGTGATTCTCATAAACGTGCCACCTGCAGCTGAGTCTAGAAGATTTCTCGAAACAAAGTTCAGTCCCGCATAAATTTTTTGTACTATCATCCATAAGCTTAATCCATGCGTGGGACAATTTTTAATCATTAATTTCATTCTCTCCCAAGATTGTGCAACATGTTCTTGCTCATGTTGTTTAAAGTTCATGATTTGATTTCTAAGAGATATTATCTTAGCGGGAGGAAAATACTTAGCAATAAAAGCATCCTTACATTTATCCCAAGAATCAATACTATTGCGAGGTAAGGATGAAAACCAAGTTTTAGCTCGATCTCTTAGTGAGAAAGGCAATAATTTCAACTTGACAATATCATTATCCACATCTTTTTTCTTTTGCATATCACATAATTCAACGAAGGTATTATGATGGGATGCATCATCTTCATTAGGATTTCCAGAAAATTGTTCTTTCATAATAAAATTTAATAATGCAGCATTAATATCATATGACTCGGCACTAGTGGCGGGAGGAGCAATTAGAGTACTAATAAAATCATTGTTATTAGTATTTGAGAAGTCACGCAGCTTAGTATTCTCTTGAGACATAGCGACAATTCAAGCAAGATAGCACACAAGATTTTTTTGTTATTTTTGTTTTTTAGCAAAAACTAATAAAGGCAAATAAGAGCAAATAAAAAGTAGAACAAGTAAATGATAATGTGTGTGAAGGGACCTTTGTTTGTTTGATGAAGCACTACTTCAGGAAGATCCTAAGATGACACATGTATAGGAGACCCTCCGACCAAACTATGTGCGATGCATGAATCACAAACGGTATGGTAATAAAACTATCGCCAATAAAATGAACTGTGTGCGATGGCGGATCCGTCAAATACGATTCAGAAAAGAGTTGTGTGTGTGATACGTGGCATATAGTTGATCCATATAAACTGTTTGCGACGAGAAAAATAACGCGAACGGTTTCCCAAATCCAGATGTGTGCAATAGACGGCATACAGGTCACTCAGATGAACTATTTGTGATTAGCCAAAACAACATGAACGGTTGCCCAGATCAAGGTGTGTGGGATAGACGTCATACAGGTCACTCGGATGAACAGTTTGCGATGAGCCAAAACAACAGAAACGGTTAGCGAGATCAAGGTGTGTGTGATAGGCGGCATACAGGTCACTCGAATGAACTATTTGCGATGATCCAAAATTACACAAATGATTCAGCTTAACAAGATGTGTGAGATACCCGGCAAACAAGTCAGTAATCAGAATTGTGTGGGAAGCCGATAATAACACAGGATTCCTGCTAATAAGCTGTGTGTGTTGTGGGCAAACGCTTGCTGGCAAACAATTGTCAGTGATTGATGAAATCATCACCGACGGGTTCCATAGTTTAATCCGTATGCGATGTGATGCTCGGTCTGCACAACATCTATACTCTGTCTACAGAATAACAACATATATACTTATAAGAACATGATTGCATAACCAAATTAAACATCCAATTACATAAGTGACTACACATAATATTTCACACCTCAATAAACAATTACATGCATAATAAACTAGGAGAAACGATCATCAAATCATCTACTTCTTGTTGTCACGCTTGCCATTGCTCTGCTTCCGGCTGGATCCCTTGCCGTCTTGGGGAAGGAGGCACTTCCTCATGTCAATGATCCGCATGTATATCTCGTAGCTCATGCACGTCTCCTTGGCTATGTACACGACGTGATCTTCGTCCAGCTTGTCCATCCAGGCCAAGTGCCAGACAAGCATGTTCTTGTTGCAGGCATCCTCATGTATTTGTAGTAGGGGTCGATGATGGCCTTGGCGAGGTGAACCAGTGATTCCTTCTCCTACTTCTTGCTGCCCCACATCCTGTATTGGCCCTGGATGTCGACAAGATTCTGGCAGGCGATGCCCGAATTCTTGAACACCTTTACATCGTTGGTGGTGTCCACCGTAGCGAACCTGTAGTTGAGGCTGTTGACAAACCTAGCGAAACACTCATAAGGCCTTGTGGCCAGGCAGTAGTGGTAGACGAGGACGTGATTACGCACACACATTTGGGCAACAACGACCTTCTAATCATACCCGGCACGAGCACGGGTGTACTTGAGGTCGAACCCGACCACTTTGTACTTGTCCACGGCAAGCAACAACTCCATAGTGTGGATGGAGTTCTCCACCCAGATCGGGTCATTGGTGTACACCACCGAGAGCTCCGTGAACCTTCTGTGGGTGTCCACTACGACACGCATGGTGAATTGGTGCTCGTCGTCTGCAGCCACTGGGAGCGCCATTGGAGCCGCGCAGGATACCCACTCTGTATTTGTGGTCGTGGGTGTGCTTCTTGCAATATTGGGGCACGATCGAAAGGTTGAAGAGAGACAAGGGTTAAATGGCCGCTGTAATAAATGGGGGTCGGATGGCCTGTAATTGGCACGTCTTGTCACATCGTTCCCGATGGAGGATTCCAGTGCACGCTTGCGCATCCCACACACATTTCGATTGGTCACGCGTGGGCTCGAAGAGGTGCCAATGTATCGTTGGTGAGCCTGTTCCCACACAACCGCACAGGTTACCGCGCGCAACCGCGCAAGCTTCCCACCCGGCTTGTTTGGCCACGCGTGGGCTCAAAGAGGCGCCAATGTATCGTTGGTGAGCCTATTCCCATGCAACCGTGCAGGTTACCACGCGCAACTGTGCAAGCTTCCCACCCGGCTTGTTTGGCCACATGTCGGCTCGAAGAGGGGCAAATTGTGGGTGTTTATTGCAAAAGCTTTGCAAAAAGAAGTGTGTGGAATGATTAAAAGCAGCGCACACGTTCAACAATAAGTTTACTCGTGTGTGATGAGGTCAAAGTTACACAGACGGGTAATGAGGGACACTCGTGTGCGATAATTCTGCACTCTACAGGGCACACTGTTGAAGAAACTAACAGTGTGCAATAATGTCAAAGATCGCTGCCGAGTCCACAATATAGATCGTTTGCGATGAGATCGACAGGGGAAACACATGCGAGAATGGTAAATAAAATCAAGTCCATTACATATTAAGGTCCAGATATTAATTGTCCATTGCATATTAAGGTCAAAATAGTACTACCAATATACGAGTCTCATACGATGCCATTTGAATGATTGTATCACAAATGACAGAAATATTACAAAGGTTCAAATTCCAGAATTACAAGGCTCAAATTCAAAGATTACAAGGTTTATTAGAAATGAAATTCAACTTATGCAGAACCTTTGTCATGCAGGTGTAGACGCCCGCGCTGATCAGCTGAACATGAACATATGAGAGGTTCAAACTGATATTACAACTAGTTTCGCCACTTCAATATTTCTGCAAAGGGATCAGCCACTGACATAATGACTTACGATTACTCTGTCAACTGAACTTCCAAAATGAAATTCAGCTTCTGCAGAGCCTTTTCCATTCTACTGTAGTCACCGGCGCTGATCAGCAAACCATTCATTTTTGCGGGATAAATGTAGGGAAAACCTCATTACCTTTAGCACACTTTCTCTCACAACAAAGAACCTGGCGAATATAATCTCTGGTAAGGTCCCTCGGTAGGAGTTCAAAGTAATTTCTTAGAGATGGAGATCAAGGCATTTGATGGGATTGTTATATTGCATCACATTATCGACTACCGGGCCTAATCGTACCTGCAAAAGAAGAGAATGTATTAGTGCCTACATGCAGTTTTGAACACTACGGGCCTCTTTGATTTGCAGGATTTCTAAAATACACAAATAGAGTAACATGCCATCTTTGATCCTACATGATTAACATGGGCGTTTGATTACACTCTAGGAAAACATAGGATTCTTCGCAAGAGGTTGGAGTGGATGGAAATTTTCCTATGAAAACTAGTACAGATGAATCCAAAGGAGAAATACTTATGGATTGTAACCACATGAATCAAGCAACCACTATAGGAAAAAAACATCTATGTATTCAAATCCTCCAAAATTCCTTCAGAAATTGTAGTACATTCATCATTGTAAAGTTGGGAAAAGGTACTAAAAATGAAATCCCTTGTGGTTAACATTTAACAGGAAAGGAGCATCACCTTGATATATAGCTTCTCCAGGCATGGAAAGCATCTCAGGAATCTGACAACTTGGTCCAGGTCAGGGCCGATAGATTCTAGTGCCAAGACTTTCACTGTGCGCACATACGGGGTCGAGCTTGTTGGAATCATTTTCTGGATGACAGGCGAACATACATCTTGAAAATTAAAAAAATGTTAATTTCTAGAAGAAGGAGACTGTTGTACCTGGATGGTTATGGATCCAAGGCAAGTAGCCCAACACTGTTAATTTTGACACATAAATGACCCTGATTCTTGTTGGACCTTGTTGATCAACTACAAGTAATCTCTCAAGTAAAGGTGCGTCCTCAATGACCACATCGTGATACACCTTATGTGATCTCCTGTTGCAGCACCAGCAACACACATAAATTGTTCGGAGACTCATGGAGGCGATGTGGAGGCTACTCAACCCATTGATCACCTGAAGACGAAGGTACTCGAGCGCAGTACAGCCGCAGAGCAGGCAATCCATATCCTCCTTGGGGATGCAAATGGCAATGAGCTTGAGGTGCTTCAGTCGAGGGAGCAAAAGAGCGGGCTCAACATTAATCTGGGGAAAATGGCAGTTCAAGAACTTGACGAGGCGCAACATTGGCGCGAGGCAGAGCACGGACAGTGGCAGCGAGCGCATATGTCCATCATTAAACCTGAGCTCCTTGAGCTGATCTAGGGCAGGGAATGAGAACCACTCATCAAGCTTGGCTCAGTCCTTGCTGTTAGAACGGAACTTGCCCATGATAAGGCCTCTAATTGGGCCACGGTGCATGTCGAGGATCTTGGACAATGTGACCAAGTGTTTGCGATAGCCATTGCAGAGTTTGTGGTCGTCGATGAGGTCGAGAGGGGTGCAGCGCCATAGGGGGTGCCACCGCCAGGAGAGGATGGTTGTCCGCATGCCATATTTGATTGGGAGGAGGGAGATGATGACTATCAACATATCATCGGGGAGGCTGCTGATGAAGTCTAGGCCCGCCAGAGGTGCTTGCGGTTCTGGCTCGACCCGCCTCCGCTTGTTGCCAGCCTCGTCCTCCACCTCCGAAGTCTCCTCGGTGACGGCGCTTTTTGATAGGAGTGGAGGAGGGGAGGATAGGGGTTATTTATTTAGAACAGGGCAGAAGAATAGTGTATTGGTAATTAGAAGTTACTAGGTAGGAACAGACTTAACAGAGTTGGAAAATGAAATCCCAATTGGTTGCTTAAATACTACACAATTACTTTGATATTGCTACGTACATCAACATGCAGATACTTGAAAGAACACTTACTTCGAACAAAGTCTGGACGGATGATGTCATCGGGGAAGTTAGCATTTATCATATGACCAGGCTCTTTTAGGTGCAGTGTAATTTTAGTGTCAGCTTTCAGTACATAAAACTTAGAAATTTCTATCCAAAGGCCCGCGTCAAAATAGGAGTGACCATCTTCATCAAGGTTTACAGAAACAACGATTGTAAATCCATGGTTTGTGTTCAATATGACATCCCTGGAGTCTTCAGTTATGTAAAGACCAAAATTTTGTACTACAGTTGTTGTTGCAAAGCAAGGGATGTACTGCAGGAAATGATAAGATTGTTAAAGAACGGGTTAACATGCAAATATGGGAGTAATTGAAAGAATAGTACAACAGTTGAAATCAAAGGAAAAAAATTATAATTAAACAGATAATGTAACCATGATGTCATGCAAATATGAGAGTAATCGAAAGAACAATACAGCATTAATTTGCCTAGTATAGAAAGAAAAAAATCCCCTTTGACGTATATGCTGCATGTAGCACCTTTTATCCAAATGTAGCAATATATAGTATATGTTCAGAAAAGTAGGTCATGCCAACTGAGGTAGGGTGAGATTGAACATACGGTGCACTTCATGAAGTCATTTGGTACGGTGAGATGGAACTCCTCGGCTGTCTGGCCAAGGCCGCATAGGCCTGATGTGTCCTTGCACTGTACACTCTATGAATGAAAACTCTCAAATCAGCTAGAAGAAAAATGAATTCACGATGATTTTGGCCGGGTGATTGAAAGGGGCAGATGGACTGGGATAAGAGATGAGCAGATATTTCAATAAATTAGTTATGTGATTCTCCATGAGAAAAACCCCCAATACCGCAAATTCCCCAATCGGGCGGAGCTGGGTTGACGGTGAGCAGCGTCGAGAAAGTCGATGCTGATAGGCAGCGGCAAGTGATAGCGGTGAAATGCGGTGGGGTTTGGCAGCAGCCGATGGCGGCGACAGGCGTCGAGCTAAGTGATTGTCGCGGCGATAGGCGGTGACATGAAGAGTCATGGAGGAGTGCATGTGCGACTGGGGACGGGGAGGGGGGCGGGCGGGGGGTGAGGGTTTTGTGACATGGGGGTGGTGAGGGTTTTCTGTCCTAGAATAATGCACTTTGGAGGCAACGGTTTGGTAGACCCAACTGTGTGTGATAAATCATAAATATCACTCTCGAAAAAAAATCACTCTGGTGTGAGGGCGATACTGACTGCCGTTCGATCTGTGTACATCCTACGGTGCAGACGTGCGATCCGTGGGGATGCGTTCTGGCCAATCAGAACATGTGTCGTCGTTTGACCTTAAAAAATTTACCCACGCTAAGCATTCACCCTAATATGCACTATACGTGTTCAAATTTTTGCCAACTCCCACACGTAGCTGTGCGTGTTGTGGGCAAACGGTTGCTATTATAAAATTGTGTGGGAAGACCGACAGTAACACAGACAATTCACGCTAATTAGCTGTATGTGTTGTGGGTAATCATAGGCTGGTCTAAGAGAAGATTAAATTCCATCAACCAAACTAATTGCAGCTCAAGACTGCAATTACATTACACTGCTAGTTCATTACACATAGTCTCACCAACATATAGTTCAACCATAGTTCAACCGATAAACATACTCAAGCATAGATATAAGACGCACAAACTAGATAGCTAGGGTACTGCTAAAAGTTCAATCATCCGACATCTGATCTTCATATTCATCAACGTTAACGTAAATTTGCTCCAGGTACTCAGCATACGCGGCGTGCGCCACCCTGTGAGAATACTTCTGCTTGAAGGAGCCAACGGCTCGTCCTCTTGCATGCGCCAGAACACTTGCATATGCGTCATTAAGCCTTTGATTGTAGAACGGGTATCCAAAGCCCCCATTCACGGTCCTGACACGCCTCTTATGCTTTCCCGCATAAAGCTCCCTGAGCTTTTGCTTCTTGAACCTCCTCTGGCCATCTTCATCCTCGCTGTCGACATTGTCACATAGCACCTATAAATATAGTAAAAAATGTGGCGTCGGTATATTTTATAATGTGGATTCAGCATGCAGAGTATATGAAACATAATATATCCTGTGACAGCGTGAACCCTAAATCCTCAAGTGATCTTGATGAAAGAAATGCATAAATTGAGAGCACACACAACTTAGTGCAGCAAAATTAACTCATGACTTAAAATGCATGAACTGATAATTGTCTAAAAATCTAGGAACATTTAAGTACATACTACATGTCAAAAAGTACGATTAGGATTTGAAGGCTATTTTTCTAGATAGATTCAAAGATTTTGGTTCAATTTTTTTAGCACAATCATCTATGTACATACCAATCTGGAAAAAAATTGGCACAATCATCTATGTAGGACATTCAAAATCAATTCTAAGATCTGGCTATGAATTATTAGTAAAATCATTCATACAGAACAAACAATTAATCACTAACCCTAGATGGATTATTAGCATGATCATTTATACATATCTCACTTATCCACAACACTTATCATTTGTACCTATCAAACAATCAATACACTATACATGGATCTAATGAATCTTACTCTGATTTCATGGATTGAGAGAACATAACCATAGGATTTCTATTCCAAAAGGGGGGAGGCAGGACTAACCAGAGAAATCCTAGGATATATTTACAAAAAGGGGTATAGGTGACTAACCGGTTCTCCGTCGTCATCGGAATCGTCGCCGGAGTGGTCGTCGGAGTCACTATGGACCACCGGTTCTGGCTAGGGAAGCACGACGGTGGGGACGACATCAAGGATGCTTTGATGTCCGTGTGAGACCTCATTGGAGGTGACGGCAACCTCTGTGCCTAGCTTCATGCTATGCTCAGGTGCTTTGCTGGCCTCGGCTTTGACCCCGACGTCGCCACTCCCTCCCATGGTGCACTTCGGCACCATCTAATACACTTGAGACGGTGGTGATGACTTAGAACGGCGGCGAGGATGCAGGCGAAGAGAGATGATATTGTGTGTGTAGCGAGAGTGGGGAGTGCGCGGCCGCCTATTATAACCAGCAGCTCGAGCGCCATTAATATGGTGCAGTTGGGAGCAAGGCGGGCGGTGGTCAAAGGGCCGGCTCGCCTCCCGGTGAGCCAGCGCAGCAGACTGCTCGCATGCCTCCCATAAATTCAAACACCTGCTCGCATGTCTCCCGGTCAGGCTGCATAGCGAACACGCCTCCCATCAATTCACACACCTGCTCGCATGTCTCCCGGTCAGCCTGCGCAGCGGACTGCTCGCATGCGTCCTGTCAACTCACACACTTGCTCGCACGACACGCGGGGGGCACGTGGCGGCACGTACATTGTTGGTCTATCGCCCACGGTTTTGCATAAATAAACCATTTGCAATGTTAACATGATAGTTCTGTGCTACAACTATTAATAACCTCCTGTTTGTAAGAAGCTTATATCAAAACTTGTCTCGAATTTGATAACAAAAAAACAATATCACAGTCCATTAGTGTCATATCATGACACCACGACAAGTTTCATGAATTTTAGCTGAGTTTTGGATTTACTGGAATTTAAAAATCAAGATTCTCAATATACATCATTATCCAACCCATTTTGGTACAGTGTTGCATGGGCCTGTAGTTCATATTTGAATTTTGCACGTCAAATTCCTAGAAACTCAATTAATGTATAAAAAGGCCGAATGATCTCTGAAAACTTTAAAATTTTAACACGACACATGTTGTGGTCTGTGTTGACTCTAGAAAAAAAACAAGGAGAGAAGCGGCAGCGAATGTCATTTCGTCCACAAATGTGACATGCATGTTCCCTTTCGGAGCCACAAGACTTCTTGTGAGAAGCTCCGGTTTGTAAGAAGCTTAGATGAAAACTTGTCTCAAGTTGGACAATTTTTTTACCATAACCTATTGGTGCCATATCATGACAGCATGTCAAGTTTCATGAATTTTAGCTGAGTTGGGGATTTACTGGAATTTGAAAACCAAGATTCTCAATGTTTGCGGTCGAGCCACGATGCCGAGATGTTTGAAATTTCTTGCCATTTCTTGCATGGGGACTAAACATGCACCCAAGGACACACATATGATTTTTCCAATCCATTTTGGTGCACTACCGCGTGTGCCTGTGGTTCAAAATTGAATTTTACACATTAAATCCCTATGAAATCAATTAATGTATAAAAATGTCCGAATGATCTCTGAATTTTTTCAAAATTTAACACGACACTCCTATGGTCACATGTTCACTATAGAAAAAATTTGACATGCCTCGAAGTGGTGGTGGGGTGGGTGGGGGGGTCCGGCACAGTACGTGTCGTGAGTCTCCGTGTGGGATTGTCCGGTTTGTGAGGCAGGTGCCACATCAAAGTCATGCATTGGGTACTTAAAACATTGCACAACCCTTTCATACATATGTTTGGGCCACATGCATGAAGTGGTGGTCCTCGGACACTCCCTCGTGCGGTTATTAGCGATGCGCCCATTCGTTGGCCCACGCGATCTATCACTTTGACTGACCGCAAGAGGGGTTTGACCAAGGTGGATTCATCTTGGTCTGTGTTACGGTAGATCATGGTGAGATTACAGACCAAAGTTTGGGCGCGTGCGTACATGAATCCCTCCCATCGGCTCGAAGTGAGGGGACTACGCATCGTGAACCTCCGTGTGTGGACTTTGCGGTTTGCGAAGCAGGTGCCACATAAAATTTGTGCATTGGGTATTCAAACATGACACAACACCTCCATACATATGTTTTGGCCACATGCAGGCGGTGGTTTTCCTCGGACACTCCCTCATGCGGCTATCGGCGACGCTCCCATCCTTGGGGCCACGTGGTGTCCATCACTTTGACCGGCAGCGAGAAAGGTTAATTTGACCAAGGTGGATTCTTTTTGATTTGTGATGGTAGGTCATGGTGAGATTCCATACTATAGTTTGAGCGCATGTGTACGCATGAAATCCCTCCCACCGGCTCAAAGTGGGGAGGGGCATACTATGCGTCATGAACCTAGCTCGCTCTGTGTGGGGACTTTACGGTTTCTGAGGCAGATGCCACATCAAAATTGTGCATTGGGTATTCAAACATCACACAACACTTCCATACATATGTTTGGGCCACATGCAGGCGGTGGTTGTCTTCGGACACTCCCTCGTGTGGTTATCGGCGGCAAGCCCATTCGTGGGCCCGCGTGGAAGTCCATCACTTTGATCGACAGCGAGAGAGGTTAATTGGACCAAGGTGGATTCGTTTTGGTTTGTGGTATGGTAGGTCATGGTGAGATTCCAGACCAAAGTTTGAGCGCACGCGTACGCATGAATCCCTCCCACCGTCTCCA
Organism: Elymus sibiricus; assembly: GCA_039707655.1. Taxonomy (NCBI): domain Eukaryota; kingdom Viridiplantae; phylum Streptophyta; class Magnoliopsida; order Poales; family Poaceae; genus Elymus; species Elymus sibiricus. The sequence continues at coordinate 166,333,173 of CM077664.1, forward strand.
AGTGGGGGGACCAGCAAACTATGCGTCGTGAACCTTGCTCCGTGTGTGTACTTTTCGGTTTCCAAAGCAGGTGCCACATCAAAGTTGTGCATTGGGTGTTCAAACATCACACACATTTTCCATACATATGTTTGGGCCACATGCAGGTGGTGGTTGTCTTCGGACACTCCCTTGCGTGGTTATCGGTAGCACGCCCATCCGTGGGCCCGTGTGGACGTCCATCACCTTGACCGACAGCGAGAGAGGTTTGACCAAGGTTGATTCTTCTTGGTCCGTGTTACAGTAGGTTTTGGTGAGATGCCCTCCCTCTGACTCGAAGTGTGTGTGCGGGGGGGGGGGCACAATACTGTGTACGTCATGAACCTTCGCGGGGTCGGGGGTTGTCTGGGTTGTGAGGCGCATGTGCCACATCAAAGTTTTGAATTGGGTATTTAAATATCACACCACCCTTTCATACATATAGTTGGGCCACCCGCAGGTGGTCGTGGCTCACCCATCTCGAGCAACGCGCATATCTGTGGGCCCGCATGGTCCACCTTTGACCGGAAGTGAGAGGGGGGTTGACCATGATGGATTCCTATAGTTTTGTGTTATGCTAGAGTGAGATGCCAGACCTATTTGGGGCATGCGTTCATAGCTAGGATTCCCTCCTGCCGACACGAAGTGGGGGCGGACGAGCAATACTGTGCATTTTGTGAGACAAGTGCCACATCAAAGTTGTGCATTGGGTATTTGAACATCAAACCACCCTTTTCATACATAAATTTGGTCCACATGCAGGTGTGTTTGTGTTTTGACCCTTTCCCATAGTTTCTTTTCGCCAAATGCTGCTATATATTATAAATAGCAGACGAGTCAGATGAAACAACTATCTGCGATTGTGGACGCAACAGACACGGTTCCCTCAGACTACCCGTGTGCCACGCGTGTGCCCTGTCACATCAGCACAGTCCACTGGTTGCCGCTGGCCATGATTGGGCTCCATGAGGCTTCCCTCGGAATCTCAAAAATATCTACCCACCTTGAGCGATTTAAAAAATGGTGGTTCCACGGGTTTTTCTATTTGATAGCACACAATTATTATGTTTGGACTGTGTGCGATGTTTGTCGCTCCCGCGCCGCTTCAATCCCTTCATCTAAATTTTCAGTAGCCCCAGCATTTCACTCCCGCCTAATAAAATTTTCAGTAGCCACGGCATTTCCTCAAACACCACCTAGCCCCCGTCCACACACACATACCCCAAAGCCTCCCTCGCTCGAACCCTAGCTAACTCGCCGCCGCCGCCGCGCCGCCTCCACACCCTCAACCTCTGCCGGTCTACCCGTGCTGGTTACCCACTGTAACACCCCCTGTATTAACTACAGTGATCACCCTCTGATAATGCCAAGTCACCATGATTAACAGAGCTTGATCATCTTTGGTTCATATCTCATTTGAAATTCCACTCCAAATCAAAATTCAAATTGCTAGTGAAAACAAAAGTTGTTCAACATGCAAGCAAAATAGTTCATAATTTAGTAAATAATACATATGTAAATATGCTTAAGGAAAACAACATCACTTGCTTACTCATTTTGAACCTAGCATCCAAAACAGTAACAAAACAGCCCCAAATTATATCATTCCTATTTAAACAAAATCCAAATGAATTCAAATAAACCTCAAACCTTTTTGTGGCAGTGTAGATTAATGCAAGGTATTTATGTGGCATAGTTTCACATTTTACAAAAATCATTAGGATAAAAAACAAATACAAAACAGAGACTGAAATAAAAAATAGAAAATAGAAAAAGAAAAATGCCTAACTACTACTGTGCTAGTGGGCTCTACTTGCACAGTGCACATGGCCCAGCCCACTCCCAGCCTTTCCCCTACCTCACATACAGGGAGAGGCAGGGGCCATGGCGTGGCAGCCATCCCACGGCACCATGGCTGGATGGCCACCACATCGCCTCCCTCGGCCTATAAAGGCGTCCACCGAAACCCTAGCCCCCATCTCGCTTAGTGCCCCACGATCCCCATCGCCCCTTCCTCTCTGGCTCGATTCAAGCTCGTGAACCCATGCGGTGACCGGTGCCTCACCGTCGTTGTGGCGGCCACCGACCTCTCTGGCATGCGGGAGCATGTCCAGGAGGTCCGCCGCGGCTGGCTTTGTCCCTTTCAGGGACCAGCTCGAGCCGGGACGGCCCGTGTGCTCGCCATCGAGCTCTTCTCCATGCTCGGCTGCCACCACCACATCATTGATCCGCTGCTCCGGTCTACTTCCGGCCTCCCAGAGCTTGCCAACGACCTGTTCGATGATCCCTCGGTTGACCCCCCTTGTTTTCAACTTCGTTTTGACACCATAGGCCGCTGCCGCCATCACGCCCGAAGCTCCGCGTGCCCGCGCGCCCTCTGGCTGCGCACTGTGCCCCCCGCGTGTGCCTGCCCGCGCGCACCCACTGCCGCCGGCACGCCCGTGGCCCTACCTTCTGCTCTGAGCTGCTGCTGCTCCTTCCTGCTGCTGTCGCCGATGCTTGTTGCTTCTGCTGCTGCGTGCTGCCGCTGCCCTGTTGTGCCTGCAACAGGTGCTATTTACTGCTGCTACTACTTGCTATTGCTGCTGCGCTTGCTGCTGCTCCTGCCGCCAGCTACTGCTCCTTGCCACCCCTGCTTGCCGCTGCTTCCTCGCCGGCCGGCCATGCCATGGCTCGGCTATGGCCACTCCCGAGGCCGTTTGTGCGTGCCCAGCCTCACCAGTGGCTGGCTGGGCCACTGCCACCTGGGTCCGGCCTAGTTTAGTTAGGCCTAATCTTCCCTGCTTAGATTAGTGTAAAAACCCCTACTAGTTTAACTAAAATCTGCTTAGTTTTAGTTGCCCCTATGACATGTACCCCCCCTGGGTAAATTATATTAGACTAAATAATCTGCCCCTGTGACACTTACAAGTGGGTCCATTGATCATGTTGACCAGTCAAATTTAGACTGGTCAACTTTTGACTACATTGCTGACTGGACCCCTGGACCCCACTATCATACACTTAGGGTAGCCCAATAGTGGGTATAAAAAGTAATCTGCCATAATTCAATATTTAAATTAACTAGATAAAGAAAATCTAGACAATTTAGAAAATCAATTAAAACTTTGAAAAATCATAGAAAATAAACCGTAGCTCGGATGAAAATAATTTATATATGAAAAATGATCAGAAAAATATGACGAATCCGAATATGTCAACAAAATGCTTGACCATCACTACTATCATGATGAACATGGAACCTTCCCCTCTGGACCAATATATCGATAACCACCTGGAGCTAGGAAAATATTCCAGAATATTTCCCCGCTCCCTCTAAAATACTTAATGATGCATTAGAACCCGTAATCAACCCATACTGCCATGTCATACATCTGTGTTGCATTTGTTTGTCGTTTATTTATTGTTTCTCCCCCCTCCTTCTTCTCCGATAGACCTCGAGATTGCCTCTGACACTGCTCCCGAGTACGACTACGTCGACGACGACCAGCCCCTTTCAGCAGAGCTTCCAGGCAAGCAAACCCCCTTGATCAATCCGATATCGCCCATTCCTTCTCTCTTATGCTTGCATTAGAATTGCTACTGTTGATATTCTGGCAACTCCTATTCTGATGCATAGCCTAATTTTGTAACCTGCAGTTGATACCTTACCTGTTAACCTAAAATGCTTAGTATAGGTATGATAGTACCCCATCTGTGGCCTTTCACCTTGTCCGAGTGCCATGCTACATTAACTGAACCAGATGACTGATGTAACGAGACCTAAGACCCCCTTAGGCCCATGCAATTATACGACTCTGCAGAGCCACAACAAGCGTGATACTACCTAGGGTGATTCCTCGTATATCACTCTCGATGATGACCCTGTAGTGTAGCACATCCAGTGTGACCTTACCGAGGGTGATGCCTTATAGTTCACTCTTAATGATGTCTCTGTCATGCAGTGTATCAAGCGTGGATCCACCGAGGGTAATTCCTCGGATCTCACCTTGACGGTATGTACCTGAGTTATGACATTCCCCTTTTTAAGTCGGGTCAGCCCCAAGGGTACCCACGAGGGATTCATGCAAAGTCGGGCTGGCCCTGAGAGCACCCACGAGAGATACTGTGGTGGCTGGCTGTTAGTGGTACCACCCAGGATGTGGTGGTAGCTCGGGGCTTGTCCTGACAGCCGACACGAAACTTACACTATAGTCGGAGCGATAGGACAGGTGGAGACCATCTAGGAGAGAGGTGGTCCTGGTCCCTGGTCGTGGTCCGCGAGCTACTAATAACGCACTAGCAGATTTGGGTATTTCATCTGACTTGGCCACTGGCCTTTACGCACTAACCACCACGCGGGATAATGGTTTATGGGGCCCTTGGTGTCGTACGTTCCTCCCAAAAGCTCTGTCAGATGTCCAGTTCAGCATTGCGGCACGATGTCGGGCAGGTGCCATCCAGGATAGAGGTGGTACTTGGACCCGACTGTGAGCGCAATGACCCGGAGTGCTTAGGGCGATCAGCCCATGACCCCTTCGCACTTAGGAAGTAGACCGGCGGGGACCTCTTTGCAGAATCTAGGTAGGACTATGGCGTGTCGATTATCCGAGGCCGGGCATTACCTAGAAAAGTGTGTCCGGCCAAAGGTAATGGAGCGTGTTGGGTAACAGTAGTGCACCCCTGCAGGGAAGTAATCTATTCGAATAGCCGTGTCCATGGTAACAGGACGCTCGGTGTTGTATCCCGATCTACTACAACTAGAACCAAATACTTTCATAATACTGTAATATTATATTGCTCTGAGGTCGCTTTCTCGCAGGGTAGTCGAGGAAGGATCTCTGGGCATTGTTAATATATACTTGATATTATATGTTACTGTACTCTACTCTCTTTTGATGCTGCAAGATTGCCGCAAGATGCTAGTCTTCGATAGGATAGGTTTCTCCCTTTCTACTCTGGCATTTCTATAGTATAGTCCAAAGATATAGCCCCATTCCTTTGATACCGATGCATGCTTAGTATAGATCTGATGTAAGTCTTGCGAGTACTTTGGATGAGTATTCATAGTTGCTTTGCTACCCTTTTCCCCCTACCCGGTTGCTGCGATCAGATGACGGAGCCTAGGAGCCAGAGGAGCCCGCTGGTGCCTACTACTATGTGGAGACCATCGACCAGGAGTAGTTCGGAGGTCCCAGGCAGGAGGCCTGCGCCTTTTCAATCAGTGTTGTTGTTATGCTAGCCTCTTAAGGCAAAACTTGTCTAACTATGTCTGTACTCAGATAATATTTGCTTTGATGACTTATGTATTCGGGTCCTCGTGACCCCTGGCTTGTAATATAAAGATTCTTGTTTAAATTTGTGTCTAGTGTTGTGTTGTGGTATCTTCCCATGAGTCTCTGATCTATCGTGCATGTGAAGCGTGTATGATTAGTGCACGATTGAGTCGGGGGTGTCACAAGCTGGTATCAGAACCGACTGCCTGCAGGAGCCCCCTCTTCCAATTCCTTGGTCAAAGTTGAGTCTAGTCTTTGAAAAACTATTTTACTAATAGTGTTGCGTGGCTTACGGGCCCACATCGCAAATGGATGGGACTAGGATCTTTTATTCCACTCCTTTATTCTAGGATTCTAATTTCTCTTCTTTTCGGGCTAAAGATTTTGCTGACTCTAACTCTAGGTTCTCGTGATCACATCCATCCAGAGATCTAACTATCTATAGTTTTCCCCGATGCTGATGTAGCCTTTGCTATGTCCTATTGTTGTATCCCTCCACCGTGTGCCTGCATGCCACCTAGTATGTCTAGTTATTTGTTTTCCGAACTCGTACCATCAGCTGGTAATAGATTCTGTATATGGATCTGTAAGTCACAAATGACTACTACTATGTACCTACTGTGCCCTTTGCTCATTGTTCATGTTACATCATGAATGACTCCATACACCTGCTCTTGCTCTTGTTAAACTGATCCCTGATGTTTTTAGCAGGATGGCTCACGATCCTCCACCTCCACCCTATATTGCCGCTATGATGTAGTAGTTTGAATTGAACCGTCAACTCAACAAGAGTCTGGTGAACCATTTGGAATGCAACGATGCTCGTCAGGATCCTGGTCTGACCTCACTTCAAGAGTTCGTGCGCCTCAACCCATCCGTTTTCCGCAACTCCACCAATCCTATGGATGCTGATGATTGGCTCCATGACATCCTGTTTGAGATGGAATCAGCTAATGTTGCCCCTGCCACTTATGTCACCTTTGTGGCATTTCACCTGAAGGGTCCAGCTGCTCAATGGTGCGAAAGCCATAGGCGTATGCTGCCTGTTGGAACCATAACCACTTGGCAGGAATTTCATATAGCTTTCTGTGCATGCCACATTCCTCAAGGTCTGATGCACCAGAAGAAGAAGGAATTTCGCAAACTCACCCAGGGCAAAATGACTATGGATGAATATCAAAGGAAATTTCTCGAATTATCCTACTATGCTGAAGATGACGTCTGCACTGACGCACGCAAGCAGGAGAAGTTCTGTGAAGGACTGCATCCTGATCTGAAACTTGCTCTTACTCTCCATGAATCCGCCGACTTTGCAACGCTTGTTAGCCAAGCTTTTTGAGTTGAGACTGGTTAGGCTGAGTACCAGGAGTCGCTCAAGCATACTCGTGATGTTGGCTCATCCTCAGGTCAGCCTGCTCAGAAACATCGAGTCTGGATTCCGCATAATGTCCATCACCGACCTGCCCCTGCACCGAGGCCATCTTATGTTGCACCGAGGCCATCTTATGTTGCACCTCGTCTGCCTCCCCCACCAAGACAACTGAATATCCAAAGTGGACAGCCCAATACTATGGATCCTCGCCCCAATGATAGAAATTGCTTCAAGTGTGGATAGCCAGGACACCGTGCTATAAACTGTCGCCCAAATGAGCCTCAGAACGCACTAGCTCATCAGTACAGAAATTCCAATGCCGGACCGCCTGCAATCAGACATGTTTATGTCAACCATGTCAAGTTTGAAGAAGCTCAGGGGGCACCCAACATCATGATGGGAACTCTTTTCGTAAACTCAATTCCTGCAAGGGTACTGTTTGATTCAGGGGCATCACATTCCTTCATGTCTGAAACTTTTGCCCAAGATCATGACCTGTCCTTCGAGAACATGCACTCCCTTATGGCAATTCATGTGCCAGGATCTTCATGGAAGACCACTCTAATTAGTCGTGACAATCAGATTGAGATTGGAGGACTGGTGTTCTCCGCTTTGCTTATTGGACTTAAGTCTTCCAACGTCGATGTCATTCTCGGTATGGATTGGCTCAGAGCCCATAATGCTTTCATCGACTGTGCCGCTAATACAGTCCAACTTACACACCCTTCCGGCCAGATAATCAACTACTCAGCCCAGATAATTCAGAATGACGAGACCCAGATATATGCCTTGAATGCATTGAACGCTTCACCCCTTGAGGGAATCGGGAATGTTCCAGTCATTCATGAATTTCTAGATGTATTTCTGGAAGAACTTCCAGGAGTGCCACCTGTTAGAGCTGTCTAATTCGTCATCGACTTGAAACCAGGCACCACTCCTATTGCCAAGTGCACGTATAAGATGCTACTAAAAGGATCGATACGGTCGACTAGAGGGGGGGGTGAATAGGAGACTACAAATTTTAATCTTTCTTGTCAATTTTAAGGTTTAACGGATAAATAGGGTTCACTAGATATGCAACTAGGTGAACACAACCTATATGACAAGCAAGCTCCAAGCTAAATATGCTAGGCAACAATCTAATTAGCAAGCCAACAAGCATACATTGCAAAGTAAAGTGCGGGAAAGGATTAACCACAAGTGAGACGAGGACGCGGATTTTATCCCAAAATTCACTCTTCCTTGGGGAAGAGCTACTCTCCGTTTAGCGCGATGCCAGAGCCAAAGCTTGCGGAACGCCACCGAAGGCTCACCGTAATCTCTTTCGAGTCACCCCCAACGGATGAGCCTCGAATCACTCGGGGTTGGTCTTGAAGGCGACCACCACACCTTTACAAACTTCTCCGGAGCACACCACAAGCAAGGAAGCTTCCGGAGGAACCTCTAACCGCCTAGGAGCCCAAGCTCCAAGAGTAACAAGTCATGGTGAATGAATATTGTGGGGAACGCGATTTGGTTTGGTCAAAGTGTAGATCGGGTCTTGCTCTCTCAATCCCCAAAGTTTCAACAAGTTTGGGTGGAGGGATTGAGAGTATTGAGCGAAATGAGGTGTAGCAATGGTGGAGCTCAACAAGACATTAGGGTTAGGGGTTGGAGGTGGAAGAAAGGATTTATATAGTGTTCTTGGCCGGGGTGGGGATTTCTGCCCGTTGGACCCCGTGCTCACGGGCTAAATCAGCTCCATGCGCACGGGGTGTCCAGAGACTTTCCAACCACCCCGTATGCACGAGGGTCTAGGACCCCGTGCGCACGGGGTGTCCAGAGAGTTTCGAGGTACCCCGTGCGCATGGGGGTCAGAGACCCCGTGCGCACGGGGTGTAGTTTCTGCACACCCCGTGCGCACGGGGGTCAGAGACCCCGTGCACACGGGGTGTCCAGAGGGTTTCTGATGAAACTCACAGGACACCTCGGCAAAGCACAAAATAAGTGGAAACTTGGTGGAGGAGTAGGAGGGCTGGTGTATAAGTTTTGGAGGCATTCCCACACGACACTCATTCCACGATGACCCCTCTTGATAGTGCGGTTTTTCCTACGACTCAAATCGAACCAAAACGAAAAACCTTCGAGTCGCCGGTAAACCACGCCTTTGATCTTTTTGAATTGGGGGGTCGCACACCTCCATCAATGGACAACTTGGAACCAATATCCTGAGATAAACTTTAGAAACCAATATTAGTTCCAGTAACCACATTGTCATCACACCAATATATAATTTAAGTGACACTTGCACTTTCAATCTCCCCCTTTTTGGTGCATTGATGACAATATGGTTAGGACATGGCATAAAGGATACATCTACGAAAATAGCCATGCGACAATAGTTGACCATAGGAGCTCCCCCTATATATGTGCAAGAAAAAGGATATGCTTGATTATGCATCAAGCAAACACATATGAGGCTCCCCCTAGATTCATATTGTCAAGGCATGTGATCAACATAATAAAACCTAACACGGTGCCTAGATCACATGCAAGCAGTGTGGTGAGCAAGTAAAGTGAGACAAAATAATAAGAGCACGATCATATAGAACATGATAGACAAATCATAAGCATAGATATGAATCAGGGTAATTAGTCTCACAAACTAATAAGAGGTAGCTCACGACCACACCACGGAAAGCAAATAAGAGTATCGCAAGCCAAATAAATACCAAACAACGCAATAACACCGAGGCTTGAGATCTCGCAACACCTAAAAACACAACCACTTCTCCCCCTTTGTCATCAAGACAACAAAAAGGGAAAAAGGCGAAGCAAAGACACCACTAGACAAGAGGAGGCGCGCTCGAGGCATCATCATCATCATCGAAATGCCACCCTACCATCGGAAAGGAACGAGCTGTGGCCACACTGCCGTTGTCCTCGGACCCTGGGCCAACCTCCTCACCAGCTGCAGCACGCTCAGCCTTCTTCTGACGCCTCACCAACTTGTCCTTGTTGATCTCCTTGACCTGACAGCGCTGAATGGACTGACACATCTTGAACAAGTTGCTCATGGTCTTGAACAGAGACTTATTCTCCCCTCTGGAGAAACTAGCATCAGTAGCAACCTGCTTCCCTTTGCCACGCGGAATCCGCACATAGGATGAACAACCCTCAGTGTAGGTAGCACGATCCTCAGGCCTGGGGTTGCGCCCCTTCTTGGGAGGCGCATTTGGTGGAGGAGCAGCTAGAAGCCAGTTGGCATCACACTTCAGAAAGGAGGTGCGGTACTTGGCAATGTACCTGGCAGGGCAGACAGACTCTATCAAAGCCTGGATGAACGGAGCATAGATGCATGACTTGTTCTCCTGAACACACTTTCTGATCTCAAAGAACATGAAGTCCAGAACATCCACTTTCTTCTTGTCACGAAGGTAGACAAAGATGTCCAACATGGAGCTCCTCAGATTGTGAGAGTCCCCGGTCTTAGGATTAAGTGTGTACCTAAGAATGTGACGCATAGTATCATAGGTTGGCTTCAAGTGTTTGATAGAACCGGTGGTGAAGGCCTTCTCTGGCTTGTATGCAAAAGCAATCTCATCCTTGTCTCTACCTGTCTCACGAGCACGGTCATACTCAGGATGCTCCGCAGCAAAGAACTGATACGGAATGATGTCAGAGAACTTAGCCATGGAGGCCTCACACTCATATGTGCCAGACATCCAAGTCATAGTGCGAGCCTCATCACTGTGGAAGTATACGGTGGCAAAGAACTGCGTCACAAGATCTTCATTGAACGGATGGTGGAAGGCGACAAACGGGAGCAAACCAAGCCTCCCAAGAGCATTATACACACCGGGATAGATATGAGCATTGTCCCGAAGAGCCTCCACATTTATTTGCTTGTGAGGGGCAAACTTGTTCTTCTTGGTCATGATCATCTCAGAGAACACACGGTGCTGAAAATCATTCTTGAATCTTGGGTCAACTCCTGGATCAGTGTTTGGCACATAGGGGAAATCCTGCCTGCGAGCCCAAAGTTCTGGCTTAGTCCACTGAGAGAGAGGAAGATTCTTGACATTGCGACCTCCTGGGAGAACATGTTCCTCTGGACTCTCATCTCCTTCCTCCTCATCAACATCATCAGCATAATCATCCTCATCTTCTATCTCTGCATCTGCGGGGTTCTCATAGTGAGCATCTTCCTAGGAATCATACTCCTCTTCTGAATCCTCGGAGGCCTCAACCACTGGCTACTTGGAGGCGGCATGGCGAACACGGCCCTACTCAGAACCCTGACCAATTCCTTCTGACGGCTGATGATGAGCAATAGTGAAATCCCTGGAACCTGCCTTTGAGCGCTTGCGACGAAGCTCGGACCTCTTGTCAGCGGAGTCTGAAACACAAAAGCAACAACAACATAACACGCAAGAGACACGCAAATGAGTACAAGTGCTGGAGATGCTGACGAGGAATGAAGATAGAAAATTAATAGTACTAGCTCTCCTGCATACCCCGTGCACACGGGGGTCAGACCACCGTGGCACGGGGGTCCCGTGCGCATGGTACAAGGCCTGTGGACACGGGGGGTCCGTGCGCACGGGGATTTGAGGCCCGTGCACACAGGGTTTGCCCGACGGCAGCCACTTCCAGATCGAGGTCTGGGAGTGGGTGCGGCTAGGGAACCTACACAGATATGCAATATGACTAATCAACTACTCCATAGAAAGGATGCCTAACCTAGAGATAGAGGAGCCCTAGAACTACACAAAGAATCCATGGAGAGAAGAAAATGGAGGGGCATACCATAGGAGGACCCCATCCTGAGCACTCTCCACGGAGCGGAAGGGCTCCACGGCACAAGGGTGTCCCGGAGAGGATGGAGGCAACGGTGCCAGCCTGGAGGCGTCCTGGGGCGTGGAGGAGGCGACTGGGTGGGAAAGAACCCAAACCCCCCCACGTCCCACCTTATCAGGGCCAGAAATCGCAGACCCCATGCGCACGGGGCCAACTTGGCCCGTGGACACGGGGTCCCGTGCGCACGGTACAAGGACCGTGGACACGGGGGCCCCGTGCGCACGGTACAAGCCCGTGGGCACGGGGTGTCCAGGGGGTTTCGACAGCCAGACGCTTGTTGAGTCATGGCTGAATGCAAATTCGTACCAAGGCTCAAAAGGCATTCCCGTCTCACTTCTGAACACGTCGCAAGAGAAATCCAACACTACTAGAAAGGTGTATGTGTAGCACTTGCACTCGAAGAGAACCGAAAAACACAAACACCACGAAAACGAACACAAGGACAAGAAGAACCAAAAAATGAAAGAGGATCCAACCTCCAATGGAGGGCGGTGGCTGAAGCCACCATGTTTGAGTTTGTTTGGTATGGCACCGCGAAGATATGAACCTTGGGCCCAAGACCAATACTCATCTTTGAAGCACAAGTGCCATCTTAAAATGGCTAATGTGAAAGATTTTGTTCAATTTATGCACTAGTAGGATAAGATAGCTCATGAGTTGAGCTAGCTCCCCCTACATAGGTGCCTACATCTAAAACAAGATACTAGTAGAGTATGTGTGGGTATGCAAGAACCTCAATCCAAGTTACTTATATCCACGATATTCAGCTCATGCCTTAACTCGTGGAATCTTGCTTCATCAAGTGGCTTGGTGAAAATGTCGGCAAGTTGCTTCTCGGTGTTGACATGGAATAAATCAATGTCTCCCTTGGCCACATGATCCTGAATGAAGTGATGACGAATCTCAATATGCTTGGTTCGGCTATGTTGCACCGGATTGTCGGCGATCTTGATTGCACTTTCATTGTCACAGAAAAGAGGCACTTTGTCACATTTGACACCGTAATCCATCAAAGTTTGCCTCATCCATAGTAGCTGTGCACAACAACTTCCGGTGGCAATGTACTCGGCTTCGGCGGTTGAAAGAGACACACAATTCTGCTTCTTTGAAGACCAACTTACCAATGACCTCCCTAGGAATTGACATGAGCCGGAAGTGGACTTGCGGTCTACGTTGTCTCCGGCCCAATCCAAATCCGAGTATCCTAATAACTTGAAAGTTGCTCCTTTGGGATACCAAAGGCCCAAGTTTGGGGTATGAACCAAATATCGAAGGATTCTTTTCACTGCCGAAAAATGGCTCTCCTTGGGAGCGGATTGAAATCTTGCACACATACACACACTTAACATAATATCCGGCCTAGATGCACAAAGGTAAAGCAAAGAACCGATCATAGAGTGATATACCTTTTGATCCACATCTTTACCATTTGGATCAAGATTAAGTTGGCCATTGGTGGGCATGGGCATCTTCATGGGCTTGACATCTTGCATCTTGAACCTCTTGAGCATGTCTTGAATATAAAGTGCTTGGTTGATGAAGGTTCCTCCTCTCAATTGCTTCACTTGAAATCCAAGGAAGAACTTCAACTCTCCCATCATGCTCATAGCAAATTCCTTGGTCATTAGATTCTCAAACTCAATGTTAATAGCATGGTTAGTGGACCCAAAGATAATATCATCAACATATATTTGGCACACAAACAATTCTCCTTTTACCCTCTTCGTGAAGAGAGTGGAATCTATTAACCTGATCTGGAACCCCTTCTCGCTTAGGAACGCCGTAAGGTGATCATACCAAGCACAAGGTGCTTGTTTAAGTCCGTAGAGCGCCTTATGGAGTTCATAAACGTGAGAGGGGTGATCGGGATCTTCGAAACCGGGAGGTTGTTTGACATACACCAACTCCTTAAGAGGACCATTAAGAAATGCACTCTTCACATCCATTTGATACAATTTAAAATCATGATGTGAAGCATATGCAAGGAAGATACGAATGGACTCAAGATGGGCAACGGGGGCAAAGGTTTCACCGAAGTCCAAACCTTCAACTTGGGTGAACCCTTGTGCCACTAACCTTACCTTGTTTCTAGTGACTTGTCCATGCTCATCTTGTTTGTTCTTAAAGATCCACTTTGTTCCAATGACATTATGATGTTATTTGGGTCTCTCCACAAGAGTCCATACTTTGTTGTGGGTGAAGTTGTTGAGTTCTTCATGCATGGCATCTACCCAATCCGGGTCGTCAAGGGCATCTTCAACCTTAAGGGGCTCAACACAAGAGACAAACGAGTGATGTTCACAAAAGTTTGCCAAACGTCTACGAGTAGTTACCCCCTTGTTGATGCTTCCATAAATGTTGTCGGTGAGATGTTGAAGACGCTTCAGCTTGGCGGCCGCTTTTTGCTCTTTGAGTGTAAGCTCTTCTTCACTTGGTTTTGAACTTGTGGAAGAAGCTTGCCCTTGAGAATGCTTTAGCCTTGGAGACACCCTTCTCTTCACAACCTCAAGATCTCGATCACTAGAATGTGACATTGTGGAAGACGCTTGAGATTGGGTTTGATCTTGATCTTGATCATGAACTTGAGCTTGATCATGGGCCTCAAGGATTGGTTCTTCACCATTTGGTTGAGCTTGCCCTTGATCTTGCTCGGGAACATGAGGGACTTGATCTTGTTCTTGGATAGGTTCATGATCTCCCATAGCATCTTGACCTTGTGGTGGCGGTGATGACTTCCCTTGTGGAGAATCCACAAGAGGGGCTCTTACTCCTTCTTCTTCTACTTGGACTTGGGGTATTTCTTGTGGACAAATGTGGCCTATCCCCATAGTCCTTATAGCTTGTGAAGGAGCCTCATCACCTACAACACTAGGAACAATTTGCTCCGCACGGGAACCGTTATCTTCATCAAACTCCACATTTACCGTTTCCTCAATGCATCCGGTGGATTTGTTGAGAACACAGTAAGCATGAGAGTTTGATGCATATCCAACAAATATGCCCTCATAAGTTTTAGGCGCAAACTTAGCTAAACGGGATTTCTTGTTTAGAATGAAACACTTACAACCGAATACTCGAAAGTATTTGATGTTAGGCCTTCTCCCGATTAGGAGTTCATAGGGAGTCTTGTTCTTGAGCTTACGAAGATAAAGCTGGTTTGTAGTATGGCACGCGGTGTTGATGGCTTCGGCCCAAAGCTTGTATGGAGACTTGTACTCGTCAAGCATGGTCCTTGCCATCTCAATGAGAGTCCGGTTCTTCCTCTCCGCAACACTATTTTGTTCGGGAGTGTATGGCGTGGCATATTGATGCTTGATCCCCTCATCACTCAAGAACTCGTCCATCGTGTAATTTTTGAACTCGGTGCCGTTGTCACTTCAAATTACCTTGATCTCACAATTATGTTGACGTTGAGCTTCTTTGGCAAAGTAGATGAAGGTGTCTTGTGTTTCATCTTTAGTCTTGAGAAAGAACACCCATGTATATCTTGTATAGTCATCGACAATGACAAGGCAATACCTCCTCCCTCCCAAACTATCGTAAGATGGAGGCCCAAAGAGATCCAAGTGAATGAGCTCGAGAGGCCTCAACGTGGTAATGATAGTCATCACCTTATGAGCTTTTTCATGAAGTTTTCCGGCAATGCAAGCACTACAAGGACGATCTTTGGAAAAAGACACATTGGTTAGTCCAAGGATGTGCTCCCCCTTTAAGAGAGCTTGTAAATTTCTCATGCCAACGTGGGCTAGCCATCGGTGCCATAGCCACCCCACGTCGGCCTTGGCCATTAGACATGTTGGAAGATGAGTTTTCTCTTTTGAGAAATCAACCACGTAAAGGCTGTCTTCAACATGCCCAACAAAGACCACTTTGAGATTGCTCCTCTTAAAGACGGTCACATGAAATTCACCAAAATGAGAATCATAACCGGCACGTGCCAATTGAATCGTAGAAAGTAAATTGTAGTGGAGGGATTGAACAAGCATGACATTCGTAAGTGAAGAATCACTAGAGATTACCACCTTGCCCAACCCCAATACCTTGCCCTTGCTTTTGTCACCAAAGGAGATGTTCGAAGAAGCCTTGAGCGAATCAACGAACTCCACAAGCATCTCCCTCTCTCCGGTCATATGATTGGTGCATCCACTATCGATCACCCATTGTGTTCCACCGGAGGTATAGTCCTACATGAATCAATCTTTGATTTTAGGTCCCCATTTTGCAATGGGTCCTAGAGAGTTAGCAACAAGGGTCTTAGGTACCCAAATAGTCCAAGCATAATCATCATAGTTAGTGCCAACAAATTTAGCAAAGGTATAACCATCATCTCCTCTCATGAGGACATACGATGGGTTGTTCTTGCCGGCAAAATCCTTGGGAATGGCCTTGTCCCTAGTGACCTTGCCATTCCCAACAACCCCTTTTTCCTTCTCCTTCTCCTTGTGCCCTTCGTGCACAAATACTACCTTTTGTTGAGGAGGAGGAGTAGGCTCGATCTTCTTCTTGTTCTTCTTTTTCTTGGAAGAGGGGTCAAACCCAATTCCCTCCTTGGCAACACACTCCTTTTGGTTGCTCAAGAGATCATTTAGGTTTTTCTCCCCTTGAATGCATGACACAAGTCCTTTCTCAATTTGGGCTTTCAACTTGTTATTCTCCTCTTGGAGAGAGGTGCAATCATGAGCAAAGTTAGCCGTACAAGATTCATCATTTAACTCAATATGAGGGACGGAAGTAAGAGCCTTAATGGTTGTAGCTTTGAGTTGAGCATAAGACTCGGTGAGGGCAATGAGGTCACCTTTGACAACCTTGGAACTAGTCACAAGGAGCTCATGTTCCTCAACAAGTCTCGTGTGATCAACTAGAAGCTTTTCAACCCTTACTTTAAGGCCATCTTTGTTCTCAAGAGCAAGTTGCAAAGCATCATCGGTTTTAACAAAGTCAATTTTATGTGAAGACAAGGCTTCCTCAAGTGATGCTCTCATGACACTCTCTTCATGTAGTTCGTGCTCAAGGAGTTCGACTCTCTCTTTTTCCTCTATGAGGAGGGTTTCAACGTTCTCAATAAAGTCATCGCGTTCGGCAAGTGACTTAAGGAGATCACCAAAACGAGCATGTGCTTCACCATGAAGAGTTTTCATGAAAGCCATCAAGGATTCCTCATCATTATCCACACCATCATCACACTCATGCTCCACTATCTCACATGAGACATTGGAAGTGTGAATGGAGGGTTTTAGAGATTTGGACTTTGTTTTTACCTCTTTGGCCATGAGGCAACGATGAGTGAAAGGCTTGTCCTCTTTGGGAGAGTCGAAGAGGCCGGTGGTGGAGGAGGAGATAGTGGCATGCATGGCAATAGCGGCCGTGTCCACATGATCATCATCACCGTCATCTTCATCTCCGGACATGTACTCCTCATGAACAAGAGCCTTGTCATCTTTCCTCTTGATGAACTTGGTGAACTTCTTCTTCTTGAGCATAAGCTTCTCGGACTTGTCTTCACGTCTCTCATAAGGACAATCATGCACAAAATGTCTTGGGCTATCACAATTGTAGCATTTTCTTCGTCCAAATGATCTTCCTTGAAGATTCTTCCCATTGTTTGCCATGGTCCCGGAATATTTCTTGACCAAGAGAGCCAAGTCTTCCGCAAAGTCATTTGCCGGGCATGAGGTGTCAACATCTTCCTCACAAGTGTCTTCAACAACTTCTTCATCACTTGAGGGTTGAGCAACAACTTTCTTGGCCTTCAACGCAAGATTTGAGTTCTTGGTGGCTTGAGCAATGGCAAAGGTCTTCTTGGACTTGGTCTCCAAAAGAACATGAGTTGAGAAAGTGACTTGTGCTGCGGTCAACTTGTGATAGTCCGGGCGTTGATGTATCATCATCACCATGGTATGTTCCGTGAGAACCATAGCATCAATGAACTTGTCCTCAATGAAATCATCATTTGCCCAAGTGCACCCAAAGGTTCTCAAGTTGAGCACAAGGGACTTTAGCCTTCGGTACACCTCTTCTGCGGTCTCACCCTCATTTCTCACAAGTAGGTTGACTTCTTGCTTGAGCAAAGCCAACCGAGATCTTCGAATAGCTTCATCACCTTCGAGGGCCTCCTCAAGGCAATCCCAAATTTCCTTGGCGGTCTTTAGTAGAGCAATGGAGTCACTATAGTCATCGGTCACCGCAGTGCGCAACATGTTGTGAGCGGTAGCATTGAGTTAATCATCAACCGCTTCTCTTGGAGTGAGATTCATGGGATCCTTGGGGTTGAAACCGTTGACCACAATCCACCATAGTTGTGTAGATGCACTGCGAATGTGAGACTCCATATCTAGCTTCCACTTAGCAAACGCGTTAGCTTTGAAAGGGGGCGGAGGCCCAACAGGATTAATGCGAGGGTGCTGCAAATGTTGGGGTGAGTAAAAGGGTTCCACGGCATTGTACTTGGGAACTTGAGTGCGAGCCGGGGATGCAAGGGGTTCTCTCGAATCGTCCGCATCGTGAACCGCATTTGGTTCAAATGAGTTTGAGGCGGATGTCGAGGGCTTTAAGCGAGCATCAATTTCCTCCTTAACCGAAGAACGAACTTCTTTCAACATAGCGGTTTTGAGGTCCGCAAACATTGAAAGAATGTTGGCCGCGGTTAGGGGGGCACCCGGGTTAATGGGGGCGACGGGAGCAATGACCGGAGCAACAAGTGCGTCGGCCGCGGCGGGGGGTAGGTTTTGACTATCCACCGCAAGAGGTGCGCCACCTCCCTCATTCCCTAGATCATCCATATCCTCTAAGGTTGTAAAACCTTATATTACAGCACGAGGATCTGATACCAATTGAAAGGATCGATACAGTCAACTAGAGGGGGGGGTGAATAGGAGACTACAAATTTTAATCTTTCTTGTCAATTTTAAGGTTTAGCGGATAAATAGGGTTCACTAGATATGCAACTAGGTGAACACAACCTATATGACAAGCAAGCTCCAAGCTAAATATGCTAGGCAACAATCTAATTAGCAAGCCAACAAGCATACAACGCAAAGTAAAGTGTGGGAAATGATTAACCACAAGTGAGATGAGGACGCGGATTTTATCCCGAAGTTCACTCTTCCTTGGGGAAGAGTTACTCTCCGTTTAGAGCGGTGCCGGAGCCAAAGCTTGCGAAACGCCACTGAAGGCTCACCGTAATCTCTTTCGAGTCACCCCCAACGGATGAGCCTCGAATCACTCGGGGTTGGTCTTGAAGGCGACCACCACACCTTTACAAACTTCTCCAGAGCACACCACAAGCAAGGAAGCTTCCGGAGGAACCTCTAACCGCCTAGGAGACCAAGCTCCAAGAGTAACAAGTCAGGGTGAATGAATATTGCGGGGAACGCGATTTGGTTTGGTCAAAGTGTAGATCGGGTCTTGCTCTCTCAATCCCCAAAGTTTCAACAAGTTTGGGTGGAGGGATTGAGAGTATTGAGCAAAATGAGGTGTAGCAATGGTGGAGCTCAACAAGACATTAGGGTTAGGGGTTGGAGGTGGAAGAAAGGGTTTATATTGTGTTCTTGGTCGGGGTGGGGATTTCTGCTCGTTGGACCCCGTGCGCACAGGCTAAGTCAGCCCCGTGGGCACGGGGTGTCCAGAGACTTTCCAACCACCCCGTGTGCACGGGGGTCCAGGACCCCATGCGCACGGGGTGTCCAGAGAGTTTCGAGGTACCCCGTGCGCACGGGGGTCAGAGACCCCGTGCGCACAGGGTGTCCAGAAACTTTCTGACCACCCCGTGTGCACGGGGGTCAGAAACCCCGTGTACACGGGGTGTCCAGAGGGTTTCTGATGAAACTCACAGGACACCTCGGCAAAGCACAAAATAAGTGGAAACTTGGTGGAGGAGTAGGAGGGCTGGTGTATAAGTTTTGGAGGCATTCCCACACGATACTCTTTCCACGATGACCCCTCTTGATAGTGTGGTTTTTCCTACGACTCAAATCGAACCAAAACGAAAAACCTTTGAGTCGCCGGTAAACCACGCCTTTGATCTTTTTGAATTGGGGGGTCGCACACCTCCATCAATGGACAATTTGGAACCAATATCCTGAGATAAACTTTAGCAACCAATATTAGTTCTACTAACCACATTGTCATCACACCAAAATATAATTTAAGTGACACTTGCACTTGCAGCTGCCACATGAACTCCTTGGGCTTAAGGAGGAAATCGACAAGTCACTCCATAAGGGTTTCATTTGCCCACGTTCTTCTGCTTGGGAAGCCCCTTCTCTCTTTGTTAAGAAGAAGGATGGAACGAATCGGTTGGTTCAAGATTACTGGCCTATTAATCAGGCAACAATTCAAAATAAGTACCCACTTCCCCGGATTAATGATCTTTATGATCAACTCACTGGATCCTCTGTTTTCTCTAAACTCGACTTAAGGTTAGGTTACCATTAGATCAGAGTTCGTAAAGAGGATATTCTGAAGACCGCCTTCGTTACTCGCTATGGTTCATACGAGTACACCGTCATGTCTTTTGGCTTAACTAATGCTCCAGCAACCTTCTCTCGATTGATGAACTATATCTTCATGGACTACCTCAACAAATTCATCGTGGTTTATCTAGATGATATCCTCGTATATTCCAAGAATGAAGAAGAACATGCCGAACATCTTCGTCTTGTGCTGGAGAAACTTCGAGAACATCAGCTATACGCCAAATATTCCAAGTGTGAGTTCTGGTTATCTGAGGTGACCTATCTTGGTCACATGATTTCCAAAGATGGTATTGCTGTTAACCCAGAACGAGTTCAGGCTATTCTTGACTGGACTCCTCCGCAGAATGTCAAGCAAGTCAGAAGTTTTCTCAGACTCGCAAGTTATTGCTGCCAATTTGTCAAGAATTTCTCCAAGATTGCGAAGCCACTAACCGATTTGCTCCACAAGGGCAAGAAGTTTGAGTGGACATCAAAATGCCAAGAAAGTTTCCAAACACTTAAAGACAAGTTGACATCTGCCCCAGTGCTTGCTCCCCCAGATTCTCGCAAGGACTTCGTGATTTATTGCGACGCATCCTGTCAAGGTTTAGGATGTGTCCTGATGCAAGAGTGCAAGGTGATTGCTTATGGCTCTTGAGAGTTGCGTCCTCACGAAGATAGGTATCCAACACATGATCTCAAACTTGCAGCGGTTATTTATGCCTTGAAGCTGTGGCGACATTACCTTCTCGGTAATTGATGCGAGATATACACGGACCATCAAAGTCTGAAATATCTGTTTACTCAGCCAGATTTGAATCTCCGTCAGCAAAGATGCATGGAAAAAATAGCCGACTACAACATGGATATTTTGTTTACCCCTGGCAAAGCTAATGTCATGGCCGATGCTTTGAGCCTCAAGTCTTATTGCAACAACCTCATGGTTCAGCAAGCTCAACCCCTTCTTTATGAAGAACTTCGCAAGATGAACCTCCACATTGTTCCCCAGGGTTCTATCAATAACCTAGTTGTTGAACCAGATCTCGAGCGCCGCGTCAAGACTAATCAGAAGCTTGACCCTGAAGCCGACAAGATTAAGCTCGATCTCTCAACTGGAAAGCCCTCAGATTTCTCTTTGGATAATGAAGGAATCTTGTTCTACAAAGGTCGCTTAGTGGTTCCTTTGAAAGGCAACCTGGACTTGACCTCAGATATTATGAAAGAAGCTCATGACACACTGCTGTCTATTCATCCGGGTAGTACTAAAATGTACCAAGACATCCGTCAGAGGTTATGGTGGCCTAATATGAAGCGAGACATTGCTCGATATGTTGCTGAATGTGACGTTTGCCATCGCATCAAAGGAGAACACCAAAGACTTGCCAAAGTTCTGCAACCACTTACTATTCCTAAATGGAAATGGGACAAGGTTGAAATGGATCTCATCACTGGACTTCCCAGATCGCAAAAGGGTCATGATGCTATTCTTATCATCATCGACCGATGATCCAAGGTTGCTCATTTCTTGCCAGTCAACGAGACGATCACTGCTAGTCAGTTAGCAGACTTGTATGTTTCCAGAATTGTATCACTCCATGGAGTTCCAATGGAGATCAGTTCAGACCGTGGCAGCCTCTTTACTCAAGATTCTGGGAAAGTTTCCTAAAAGCTATGGGAACTCATCTGTCTTTTAGCACAAGTTTTTACCCCCAGTCCCAGGCTCAAGTCGAACGAGTTAACCAAGTGTTAGAAGATATGCTCCGTCCATGTGTCATGTCATTTGGCCAGAAATGGGAGGAATCCCTCCCATATGTTGAATTCTCTTACAACAATAGCTATCAAGCTAGCTTGAAGATGGCACCCTTTGAAGTTCTTTATGGACGTAAGTGCCGAACCCCTCTGAATTGGTCAGAAACTAGGGAACAACCACTCTTTGGGCCGGATATTATCCAGCAAGATAAAGAACAAGCCCGTATTGTTCATGAACATCTTAAGATGGCTCAATCTCGTCAAAAGAGCAACTATGACCGTAAACACCGGGAAATGGTCTATCAACCTGGCGAACAAGCTTACCTTCGTGTCACTCCGATGAAGGGCACTCATCGTTTTGGGATCAAGGGCAAGTTAGCTCCTCGCTACATCGGCCCGTTCCATATTCTCGCCAGATGTGGATATGTGGCATATCAATTGGAATTGCCGCCGAAGCTTTCTCGAGTTCACGATGTCTTCCACGTGTCGCAACTCCATCGCTGCTTCAAGGATCCTATCCGAGTAGTGGATCATGAAATGCTTGAATTGCAAGATGATCTTTCTTATCAAGAGTATCCGATCCGCATTCTTGATCAAGCTGAACGTCGAACCCGTCAGAAGGCAATCAATTTCCTTAAAGTTCAGTGGTCGAATCATTCTGAAGATGAAGCCACTTGGGAATGCGAGGATCGTCTTCATGAAGAATACCCCGCTCTCTTTCCTTCTACATCCTGAATTCTCGGGATGAGAATTTCTTTTAGAGGAGGAGAATTGTAACACCCTCCTGTATTAACTACAGTGATCACCCTCTGATAATGCCGAGTCACCATGATTAACAGAGCTCGATCATCTTTGGTTCATATCTCATTTGAAATTCCACTCCAAATCAAAATTCAAATTGCAAGTGAAAACAAAAGTTGTTCAAACATGCAAGCAAAATAGTTCATAATTTTGCAAATAATCCATATGTAAATATGGTTAAGGAAAACAACATCACTTGTTTACTCATTTTGAACCTAGCATCCAAAACAGTAACAAAACAACCCCAAATTAAATCATTCCTATTTAAACAAAATCCAAATGAATTCAAATAAACCTCAAACCTTTTTGTGGCAGTGTAGATTAATGCAAGGTATTTATGTGGCATAGTTTCACATTTTACAAAAATCATTAGGATCAAAAACAAATACAAAACAAAGACTGAAAAAAAAACAGAAAATAGAAAAAGAAAAATGCCTAACTACTACTGTGCTAGTGGGCTCTAGTTGCACAGTGCACATGGCCTAGCCCACTCCCAGCCTTTCCCCTAACTCACGTACAGGGAGAGGCAGGGGCCATGGCGTGGCAGTCATCCCCGGCCCCATGGCCAGATGACCACCATGTTGCCTCCCTCGGCCTATAAAGGCGTCCACCGAAACCCTAGCCCCCATCTCGCTCAGTGCCCCCTCGATCCCCATCGCCCCCCTCCTCTCTGGCTCGATTCGAGCTCGTGAGCCCATGTGGTGACCGCTGCCTCGCCATCGTTGTCGCGGCCACCGACCTCTCCGGTGTGCCGGAGCACGTCCTGCATGTCCACCGTGGCTGGCTTCGTCCGTTCCAGGGACCAGCTCGAGCCGGTATGGCCCGTGTGCTCGCCATCGAGCTCTTCTCCGCGCTCGGCCGTTACCACCACATCATCGATCCACTGCTTCGGTCTGCTTCCGGCCTCCCCGAGCTCGTCAATGACCTGCTCGGTGATCCCTCGGTCGATCCCCCTCGTTTTCCCCTTTGTTTCATCGCCGTAGGGTGCTGCCGCCATCGCGCCTGAAGCTCCGCACGCCCGCGTGCCCTCTGGCCGTGCCGCAAGCCTCTGGCCGTGCCCCGTGCCCCCACGTGCACCTGCTCGCGCGCCCGTGGCCCTGCCTTCTGCTCTGAGCTGCTACTGCTCCCGCTGCTGCTCCTTCCTGCTGCTGCCGGTGATGCTTGCTGCTTCTGCTGCTGCTCTGCTGCGCCCGCAACTGCTGCTGATTACTGATGTTGCTGTTTGCTATTGCTGTTGCGCTTGCTGCTGCTCCTGCCGCTAGCTGTTGCTCCTCTCTGCTGCTGCTCCTTGCCACCCCTGCTCGCCGCTGCTTCCTGGCCGGCCGGCCATGCCATGGCTCGGCCATGGCCATGCCCGAGGCCGTGCGTGCGTGCCCAGCCACACCAATGGCTGGCTTGGCCACTGCCACCTGGGCCCGGCCCAGTTTAGTTAGGCCTAATCCCCCCATGCTTAGATTAGTGTAAAACCCCCTACTAGTTTAACTAAAATTTGTTTAGTTTTAGTTGCCCCTATGACATGTGGCCCCCCGGGTAAATTAATTTAGACTAAATAATCTGCCCCTGTGACACTTACATGTGGGTCCATTGACCCTGTTAACCAGTCAAACATTGACTGGTCAACTTTTGACTACACTGCTGACTGAACCCCTGGACCCCACTGTCATACACTTAGGCTAGCCCAATAGTGGGTATAAAAAGTAATCTGCCATAATTCAATATTTAAATCAACTAAATAAAGAAAATCTAGAAAATTCAGAAAATCAATTAAAACTTTGAAAAATCATAGAAAATAAACCGTAGCTCGTATGAAAATAATTTATATATGAAAAATGATCAAAAAAATATGACGAATCCGAATATGTCAACAAAATGATTGACCATCACTCCTATCATGATGAACATGGAACCTTCCCCTCCGGATCAATATATCGATAACCACCTGGAGCTGGGAAATTATTCTTGAATATTTTCCCGCTCCCTCTAAAATACTTAATGAGGCATTAGAACCTATAATCAACCCATACTGCCACGTCATACATCTGTGTTGCATTTGTTTGCCATTTATTTATTGTTTCCCCCCCTCCTTCTTCTCCGATAGACCCCGAGACTGCCTCTGACGCTGCTCCCGAGTACGACTACGTCAACGACGACCAACCCCTTTCACCACAGCTTCCAGACAAGCAAACCCCCTTGATCATTCCGATATCGCCCATTCCTTCTCTCTTATTCTTGCATTAGAATTGCTACTGTTGATATTCCGGCAACTCCTATTCTGATGCATAGACTAATTTTGTAACCTGCTGTTGATACCTTACCTGTTAACCTAAAATGCTTAGTATCGGTATGATAGTACCCCATCAGTGACCTTTCACCTTATCCGAGTGCCATGCTACATTGACCAGGGTTAACTAAACCAGATGACTGATGTAACGAGACCTGAGACCCCCTCAGGCCCATGCAATTGTACAACTCTGCAGAGCCACAACAAGCATGATACTACCGAGGGTGATTCTTTGTATATCACTCTCGATGATGACCCTATAGTGTAGCACATCCAGTGTGACCTTACCGAGGGTGATGCCTTATAGTTCATTCTCGATGATGTCTCTGTCATGCAGTGTATCAAGTGTGGATCAACGGAGGGTGATTCCTCGGATCTCACCTTGATGGTATGGACCTGAGTTACGACATTCCCCTTTTCAAGCTGGGTCGGCCCCAAGGGTACCCGTGAGTGATTCATGCAAAGTCGGGCTGGCCTGGAGAGTACCCGCGAGAGATACTGTGGCGGCTGGCTGTTGGCGGTACCACCCAGGATGTGGTGGTAGCTCCGGGCTTGTCCCGACAGCCGACACGGAACTTACACTATAGTCAGAGCGACAGGACAGGTGGAGACCATCTAGGAGAGAGCTGGGCCTGGTCCCTGGTCATGGTCCATGAGCTACTAATAACGCACTAACGGGTTTGGGTATTTGATCTGAGTTGGCCGCTGGCCTTATGCACTAACCACCACGCGGGATAATGGTTTATGGGGCCCTCGGCATCATACGTTCCTCCTGAAAGCTCTGTCAGATGTCCAGTTTAGCATTGCCGCACGATGTCGGGCAGGTGCCATCTAGGACAGAGGTGGTACTTGGACCCGACCATGAGCGCAACGACCTGGAGTGCTTAGGGCGATCGGCCCATGACCCCTTCATATTTAGGATGTAGACCGGCGGGGACCTCTCTGGAGAGTCTAGGTAGGACTACGACATGTCGATTATCCGAGGCCAGGCATTACCCAGAAAAGTGTGTCCGGCCAAAGGTAATCGAGCGTGCTGGGTAACAGTAGTGCACCCCTGCAGGGAAGTAATCTATTCGAATAGCCGTGTCCACGGTAACAGAACGCTCGGAGTTGTATCCCGATCTACTACAACTAGAACCGGATACTTTCATAATACTGTAATATTATATCGCTCCGAGGTTGCTTTCTCGTAGGTTAGTCGAGGAAGGATCTCTAGGCATTGTTAATGTATACTTGATATTATATGTTACTGTACTCTACTCTCTTCTGATGCTGCAAGATTGCCGTAAGATGCTAGTCTTCGATAGGATAGGTTTCTCCCTCTCTACTCTTGCATTTTTGCAGTATAGTCCGAAGATATAGCCCCATTCCTTTGATACCGATGCATGCTTAGTATAGATCTGATGTAAGTCTTTCGAGTACTTTGGATGAGTACTCACAGTTGCTTTGCTACCCTTTTCCCCCTACCCGGTTGCTGCAATCAGATGACGGACCCAGGAGCCAGAGGAGCCTGCTGGTGCCTACTACTATGTGGAGACCATCGACCAGGAGTAGTTCACAGGTCCCAGGCAGGAGGCCTGCGCCTTTTCGACCAGTGTCATTGTTATGCTAGCCTTCTTAAGCCAAAACTTGTCTAACTATGTCTATACTCAGATAATGTTTGCTTTGATGACTTATGTATTCGGGTCCTCGTGACCCCTGGCTTGTAATATAAAGATTTATGTTTAAATTTGTGTCTAGTGTTGTGTTGTGATATCTTCTCGTGAGTCTCTGATCTTGATCATGCATGTTTGCATGTATGATTAGTGCACGATTGAGTCGGGGGTGTAACACCCACCGATCTCCATACCCTCGCCGCCCTGAGTTTCTTAGATGACGCCTGCGAAACACCCCCTTTCACATAGATCCCCATCCCCATTCCCCACTCCAGAGCATCGCAGCCTAAGCCCGGCTACGCTTCCCGGGGAGCTCGAGGAGTGTATGGCCAAAAAGAGGTATATCACGGCCTCTTCGCTGGACGATGGCGAGGTGGCCGTTGAGGCTGCCGAGGAAGCTGACGATGATGACTGGCTGAAGGCTTCAAATCAGCAGGCTCGCGTATTGCTACATCTCATGGAAGCCGGCTACGACAACGAGCTCGTCGACAGCGACGGCTTGACGCGGGCTTTGTCACAGGTTAAGTGGCCAACCCCCTCGGGTTCAACCACCATCGATCTCGTCGATGGCCCCACCGCTGATCTCCTCTGCCTCGAGGTCAAGAATTTGCCATCCTTCATCGTCATCAAGCCCATTTTATCATTTCTGAAGGACACGTTCTGCGCCGCTGGTTTGGGATCCACAGCTGCTAAGTCAGACCTCATTGACGGCGACCATGAGGACGGCACCCTCTCTATTCCAAGGGGAAAGAGTCCATCTGCGAAATCAGGGAGGGCACCCAGAGTTCGTGCTCTTCCAATGGGAAGGAGCCCATCTGCGACAACAGGGAGCACACCTAGAGTCCGTGCTCTTCCAAGGGAAAGGAGCCCATCTGCGACAACAGGGAGCACACCCTGAGTCCATGCTCTTCCAATGGGAAGGAGCCTATCTGTGACAAGTGAGGCAACCCGTGATTTGTTTTGCCGTGCCTCTTCAAAGGGGGAAACATCATATGATCGTGCTACTAGCTTTTGCCATGCTATGTTTTAACCATGCCGTGTTTAATTATTTCAGTCATGCAAAATGTAATGTTCAAAAGTGCAATGTGATATATTGGAGTAGGAATTGTTCAGTTCAATTTCACGAATGCCTATGTTTGGTTGTTTATAGTGAGCATATGCCTCTTTTAATGGTTTTTGGTTGTTTGGTTGTTTGTAGTGAGCATATGTCCAGCTTCAATAGCTATATTTGGTTCTTTGTAGTATGCCTTGTTTGTTTCAGTTATTCACAATGTGATGTTCTATATGTACAAGTATGGACTTTGCAGTTCAATTTCATCAATACCAGTTTCATCAGCCATATTTCATTCCTGTTAAGCCTGGTGCAGTTAGCACGCCCCTTGTTTATTTCAGTTTTTTCACAATGTGATCTTTAATCATACAATTTGATGTTTAAGCACAAGCTATGTTCTATGGAATTTCAACAATACCACTATGAATGACTATATTTGGTTGTTGTTAAGTCTGTTGTAGTGAGCATATGCCTCTTTTAATGGTTTTTGGTTGTTCGATTGTTTGTAGTGAGCATATGTCCAGTTTCAATTGCTATATTTGGTTGTTTGTAGTATGCCTTGTTTATTTCACTTATTCACATTGTGATGTTCTATATGTGCAAGTATGGACTTTGCAGTTCAATTTCATCAATACCAGTTTCATCAACCATATTTGGTTCCTGTAAAGCCTAGTGTAGTTAACATGCCCCCTGTTTATTTCAGTTTTTTCACAAATGTGATGTTCAATCATACAATTTGATGTTTAAGCACAAGTTACGTTCTATGCAATTTCAATAATACCACTATGAATGACTATATTTGGTTGCTGTTAAGCCTGTTGTAGTGAGCATATGCCTCTTTTAATGGTTTTTGGTTGTTCGGTTGTTTGTAGTGAGCATATGTCCAGTTTCAATTGCTATATTTGGTTGTTTGTAGTATGCCTTGTTTATTTCAGTTATTCACAATGTGATATTCTATATGTGCAAGTATGCACTTTGCAGTTCAATTTCATCAATATCAGTTTCATCAGCCATATTTGGTTCCTGTTATGCCTGGTGTAGTTAACACACCCCCTTTTATTTCAGTTTTTTCACAATGTGATGTTCAATTATACAATTTGATGTTTAAGCACAAGCTACCTTCTATGCAATTTCAACAATACCACTATGAATGACTATATTTGGTTGCTGTTAAGCCTCTTGTAGTTAACACACCTTTCCATTTTTATGTAACAATAGCTAGTGTACTTAAACCTGCACAATACCAGTTTGAATGACTATATTTGGTTGTTGTTAAATGTTAAGCCTATTGTAGTAACACACCTTTCCACTTCTTATTTGCTTATCTAGCATGCTTAAACCTGCACACTGAAGATACCATTTGGAGATCATGTTGTTTACCATGGATATATTTGGTTGATGTTTAGCCTGTTGTACTTAACATGCCTCTCGATGTCCTTACACAGGACAATATTGGGAACGGCTGATGTTTTCCATCGAGGTTAGTTTCATCCCATGGCTTATACATACTCCCTTCGCCCCATAATATAAGATGTTAATACATCCAATTTGTGAGTATATTGGATGCAATAAGATCTTATACAATGGGACAGAGGGAGTATTGTACTACATCATTGTGTAATTGCAGTTTAGCTTCTAATATTAACTTGCTGCTTGTAGGCACATATGTCACTGGTAAAGATCCACGCTTTGACCCTTTTTGCGTATGGGGCAATGAGCTATTCATGAACCAGCATCAAGTGAGGAAACTAATAAAGATTGTTAGTAAAATGGGTCAAAAGATGGCAATTAAACTATTTGTTTACACTTTATTCAAGACAACAGTGAACTGCAGGATGGTAAATAAGAACTCTGTAGCCTTCTTTTTACTGCCCATAATGAGTTGTTAGATGACAATGTCTGAATCTTTTTCATTTGCAGTGGTTCCCAAAGCAGTTTACTCAAGATTACCTCTCAAACTACATGATTTGTGGACATGCAAAGGTTAAAGTATTTCTACCAGACTACAATGACTATCTAGAAGTCCTCATGAAGACAGTGAAGGATGGGTGATCGGCCATCACAAGGGGTTGGACTAGAGTCATGCGTGCATTCGGCATGGAGGAGGGCACAATATGGGCATTCCGCTTTACCTTGTACAGCAACCAGAATGTCTTTCGCCTCTTTCTTTACCATCTTTAATACAAGATACAATCCTAGTTCATCATTCTTTATTTGGTGCTTATGTAATTCTTTTTTTGATGTAATTCTTGAACATATGTACCTGTGAATCGAATAATGCATTGGTTGTTGAACCTGATGGATATGAAAAAAGTTATTGCCTACTTTCAAATTCAAATTATGTACAGTTTTAAATTGCAGCAATTAAATTAGGGAGAAAATATGCTCTGCAGGTCATTATGCCACACACGGTTTATAAAGCACAATGTTTGTGATATACCACATAATCCGACACATTTCACAGAGAGAAAACGTGTGCGACCATGCACCCAATTGCCGTTTGCAAACCGTGTATGATTTCAGACAATATCGCAAATGGTGCAACCAAACTAAATGTTTGTGATAGTCTCTTTATCGTACACACTTTACAATCATGAATTGTTTGTGATGTTGTACGCATCATAAATGTTGCACCACAGAATAGCGCGTGCAATAGGTATCCCATCCGACATGAGTACGATAGTCGGACGTTTTGTAAACTTATCTGACACATGTATGATGGTTAAATTATCTTCTTAATCATATATCGCAAATGGTGCGGCAAAAGCAAATGTGTGTGATATTCTCCTTATCATACACGTTTTACAATCGTGAACTGTTTGTGATGGGGCGCGCATCGTAAACGTTGCACCACAGAATATCACGTGCGATGGTAATGCCATCCCACACGAGTAGCAAGGATGGAGTGTTTGGAAAATTTGATATATCACAAACAGTTGTGTGACGACTCACGTTTGGGATAGATGTGGGCATCGCATACGCTTAGTTCTGCCAAATGTATGCTTGCTTGCTCCCTATCGCCCATGATTTTCTGGGTCGTGTGGGATGGACCCCCCTATTGCCCACACAGGCAAGGCGATGGTTTAAAACTCTGTCACAGAAAGGGGATAAAAACCATTTGTATAGGACATCGCTGCACCAGTGAAGTCTCCCCAGCAACGGCACCAGAAATTCTTCTGCTACTTGTGATAGGCGTTGGGATTTCCCCGAAGAATAAGGGTGATGTAGTATAGTAGCATAAAGTATTTCCCTTAGTTAAAACCAAGGTTTATCGAACCAATAGGAGATTCACACAAACAACTTTTAGCAGTACCTGCACACACACAAACAAATACTTGCACCCAACGCGGGCAAGAGGGTTGTCAATCCCCTTGTACTCGTTATTTGATACGATTAATTCTCATAGTGGTAGATATATAAATTGCAAAACTAAATAAAAGTAAATAAATTGCAGCAAGGTTTTTAGGGTTTTAGCAATAGTATTTAAATGGACCCGGGGGCCATAGCTTTCACTAGAGGCATCTCTCTCAAGAACATAGCAATGATGGGTACACAAATTACTGTTGGGCAATCGATAGAAAAGTGCATAGTTATGATGTTATTCATGGCATGATCAGTACATAGGCATTATGTCTGTGACAAGTATACCGAACTGATTCTGCATCTACTACTATTACTCCACTTCGAGAGCGCTTCTATGCTTGCCTCTCTAGGTATTAAGTTCATAACAAACGGAGTAATGCTTTAAGCATGATGACATAATGTAGACAGAATAAAACCAATCAATATGATCAAACCTCGTTGTTTTACCCTTAGTAGTAACAATACAAATACGTGCCTCGCTACTCCTCCTGTCACAGAGTGAGGACACCGCAAGATTGAACCTACCACAAAGCACCTCTCCCACTGAAGATAAATCAATCTAGTTAGCCAAACAAAAAAGATAGATCGGAGAGAAAATACAAAGCTATAACAATCACACATAATAAAGTTCAGAAATAACTCAACTACTTTCAATGAACAATATGATCATAAACCCACAATTCATTAGATCCCAACAAATGCACCATAAAATATTACATCGAATCAATCTCCAAAGAGAACATTGTATTGAAGATCAAAGAGAGAGAGAGAGAGAGAGAGAGAGAGAGGGAGAGAGAAAGCCATCTAGCTACTGCTATGGACCCGTAGGTCCTATGGGGAACTACTCACACATCGTCATGGAAGCAGCAAGGTTGATGAAGATGGCCTCCATGATCAATTCCCCCTCCGGCAGAGTACCGAAAAAGGTCTCCAAATGGGATCATGGAAGAACTGAGGCTTGCAGCAGCAGAAGAATTGTTTCGGGTCTTGCTCTGGGGGTTTTGGAATATTTGGGAATTTATAGCACTGGAATTAGGTCAGACGGAGCCATGAGGGGCCCACAAGGGGGCATGGCGCGCCTACCCCCTGGGCACGATGTGCTGCCTTGCCATCTCCTCGTCTATCGTCTGGACCTCCCTCGAAGCTTCTAGGGTCCCTCCTGGTCCAGAAAAAATCATCAAAAAGTTTCGTCGTGTTTGGATTTCGTTTGGTAGGGATTTTCTGTAAAACCAAAAACATGCAGAAAACAACAACTAGCACTAGGCACTAGGTTAATAGGTTAGTTCCCAAAAATAATATAAAATTGCATATAAAGCATACAAGATTAATAATATAATAGCATGAAACAATAAAAAATTATAGAAACCTCAGAGACATATCACTTACCATTTCATTACTCTGGCAAAGTGTGCCTGAAGCGTTGAAGTCCATTAACCAACTATTACTGCATGAGGCTCACAATCTTGTTTATATGAGGCCCACAATCTAAAACTACTTGCTTACACACTGTAGTTTAATTGCTTGTTTCTCTGAGGCATATTTATTTGCTTGTTTGTCTGAGCCATACTGTATGTTGCTTGTCTATCAGCAACTGATTGAGTTGGCTAATGATTGCATAGTTTTGCTTGTTGTAGTAGGTTTGTATGAATCCCTCTGTAGTTCATTATGCTCCCTAAGACTCTTTTGAAACATGCCACACAATGTTACAGCTAGTTAACATGAGCAACATAATGGCTTAGTGCTTGCTTACTTATACGCAAGATATATCTATTGTTAAGTAGTTGCGCGTGGTCTAAATTTGTAACCTGTCTGTGTTTTGGATTTGGCCCCAACATCATGCTCCTTTGGTGAGTGAAGAGAGATTTTGGTATGTGTGCTACACAGACTACCATCTTTATAATTTTTAAAATATCACCTGCTTATGCTTCATGACGTGTACATTATTGTTAGTCCTATTTGCCATGTACAAGTTAGTCTGTCTTGCTCGCTTCACTGTTGTAACTATATTTTTGCCCTAGTTATGTGTACTTACAGAAACATTTCAAGATGAAGTGACATCAACACAAAGTTCTTAGAGCAGTGCGGCATGGCCGTTACCAAATGAGTATGGATTGGAATTTGAATGAGCTGATGTTCTAGAGCATCAACTAGAGCGCGGCAAGACAGCGTGCATATGCGTTCCAAGATGTAATCAACATGTTGAGAAGGGAGATGCAGGAATCGGATGCATCAGTCAATGAAATGAAACAAGTGACTGAGTAAGCCACAAAGAAAGTGGAGATTTTGCAGACTGAACTTTGTGCTATCTGAATCCGGCCAATCCTATTTTCTGAAGAGATCATAGTTCAAATGGTAAGTTGTCTTGATGCGCGTCCATGATGTATGAGGTGTATGTGCCCAGTGTATGTAATTTGCTACTTGTTTGCAATTTATTGTCACTTGTGGCAAACTTTGATGCCCAGTGGATGTAATCTGCCGTAATTTCTTTGTTGTATACTGTAGGATTATTCTTCGTTTCTATGCCTTAATTTCTTTATTCTATAGTGTAGGGTTTTTTAGGGGATTGTATAGAGTAGGATAATTCTTTGTTAGTGTATATGCTATCGTTGAAACAGGGGCTAACAGGCCAAAAATGTTACCGGGACGCCATCAAAACAGAACGAAAATGGGTAGTCATAGCGCGCCGTTATTGGGCCGGCCTACTAATAATAAGTGGACCCTATTCTACATGGGGCCATAATGGGTCGGATGGTCCAATCTACTAGGCCCGTAAAAATCATGGGCCATCACGTGGCAGAAATGGATTGTGGGCTCGAATGTGGGCCCATCCTAACAAGGGCTCTTAACAGGCCGATAACAGGATGAAAGCTCGACTTGGCCACAATAATGGAAACTACCCGATGGGCCACTAGCAGCCCGAAATAGACCTCAGTTAATGCTTGGCCCATTTCCATGTCGGGCCATTAACAGGCTGAAATCCAATCGGGCCATAAGCGGTCCGATATACAACACGGGCCTTTAACAGGCTGAAATTCAGGTCGGGCTGGAATTGTGCCATGGAGAACATGGGCCGCTAATAGACCAAAAGTTAGGTCGGTCCGTAAATGGCCCAACTGTGATGTGGGCCATTAACAAGCCGAAAGACACACCAGGCTGGAAATTGGCTCAATTCCAGAATGGGCCGCTAAAAGGCCGAAAGACGTACAACCCGGAAATTGGTCCATCTCTAGAATGGGCCGCTAATTGGCCAAAAGAACCTCGAGCCACAAATGAGCCTAGAGACATGGCGGGCTGTTAACGGGCTGGAACTGATGATGGGCCGCAATGGTGTCAAATCATTAATGGGCCATTGACGGGCCAAATTGGCAGAACTCATATGGGCCGTGGTTGAAAATGGGCTAGACTCAAGTAGGCCCTAAATGGGCTCGCCCACTAATTTTGACTCGGCCGGCCTTTTTATGCAAACGGGACACTGTTGGGCCATGCCATGTGTCCATGTTTCATAGGCGCATCCTGTCCATTGGATGGATGATATCTGTCGCAACGTAGAGCTGACATGTGGTTCCGTTGGCGAATGAGAAAATGACACGTGGAAAATCATCATAGGTCGGGGCTGTTAACGGGTATCAGATCCAAAACCGGCACTCGATAGCTTAATGATGACCTGTTATGGTGGCTGCCATGTGTCGGTTACCCTTGACGAAATCACTTCCATGACACGCCATTTATCATCACAGAAGTGAACACGTCCGTGACAATAAATTGAGTATTGTCATGGAACACTTCTACGACAACACAGGTATGACAATCTTGATTCTGTCATGAAATCATCATGGATGTACATGCGTGACAGAAAACGTGACCTACTATGACAAACACGTATTATCATGGAAGTGTTTTTTTGTAGTGATCCCATCTCCGGTCGACCATGAGCCCCGAAAAATGAAGCCCCGCCTCCTCCGC
Source organism: Elymus sibiricus (assembly GCA_039707655.1). Lineage (NCBI taxonomy): Eukaryota > Viridiplantae > Streptophyta > Magnoliopsida > Poales > Poaceae > Elymus > Elymus sibiricus. The sequence goes on from CM077664.1 coordinate 166,367,973, forward strand.
AACCATGAGTCCCCGGAACTGAAGCTATCCGCTTCCTCTGTAGTCATGACCCTGGAAAGTAAAGCTATCCGCCTCCACATTGCCGCCAAGTGGCTAATCGGCCGACTATGTTGAGCCCACCAAGCTTGGCTTCAATGGGAGGGGAGGAGTGGTGCCCTTCATGGGATACAAGCACCGGCAATGTCCCATGCGCTACTCTTCTTCATTGCCGGCGACGCTCGCGGATGTGCCGGCTTCATGGTCATGGCGCCAGGGCACGTCCGTAGCGGGGCTGGTGATGTCCTCCTCGTCCTCGCTCTTGCCGAACACCTCATCCGCCACCTCATCCATCTCCTTGTAGGCGGCCTGTAAGTACGCCTGATACTAGATGTTCCACCAGCGGTCATGGCGGATTTGATAGGCGGTGCGATAGGAGTCGACCAGTGCCGCCTGCTCGGCCATATCCACGTCCGGCACTGTGGCCGTGCCGGTGGCGAGTTGCTCCTCTGCAAGCCGGTGATCATCGAGGAGGCATTGGTTGTAGGCATGGTCGGCCTGCGCCTGCTGAAATGCGGCCTCCCGCTCCACCACCATGTCAATGTAGTGGGCACGGGCCTCACCCATGCTGATGCCGGCATGCACCGGCGAGGAGGGTGAGGAGGGTGGCACCAGCTGGTCCTCAACCGCATCCTTCATTAGGACATCCGCAGCGCCGGCCTTCATTTGCCTGCCGGCCTGCCAGCCGACTGCAATGGTGGTGATCTCCTTTTTCTGCTCAAACGAAAGGGTGTCCCAGACAGCTTTAGAGCTTGAGGAGGCCATGGCGGGCGTGGTGCAGAGAGGAGGAATGGAGCGGTGGATGATGGCTGTGACTATGGGCTGGCCTGCAGTTTATATAGCAGGGGTATGGCAGGGCAACTGGCGACGTGATTAATGGCGGGCAGTAGACGGACGGATGGGTGGCACCGGCTTGCCGTTCCTCGATAATCGCACGCATGTTTAATACAGGTAGGCAGGCGGATGGGCTGTCGTTTGAACGCAGGGCTACCACATGCACCGGGAAGGGTGCGGCTCTCTCAGTTGGCGCGCTGTTTCAATGCCTAAGCCAGTGAGAGGTCGCATCGCTCTGAGCCGGCATGAAGGCGGCACACTGGTGCTCTTGAGCGGCGCTGACCTTTTCGGGTGGGGACGCGCACGGGCACGGGTGGGTTTTTTTGGTGGGCCAGGGTAGTCAGGAGTGGGCTTGGCAGCGGTCCAGACGCCCACAAAGCCCCCTCCTCACTTTGTCTCTGTTTTGCAGGAAAAAATGTGTCCAGACCGGCCTACGCACCAATGCAGGACATCGTTGGATGCCAAAACATGTCTGGACCACGCGGTCCGGATGGTTGCGGGTGATGACCCACAAGTATAGGGGATCAATCGTAGTCCTTTCGATAAGTAAGAGTGTCGAACCCAACGAGGAGCAGAAGGAATTGATAAGCAGTTTTAGCAAGGTCTTCTCTGCAAGTGATGTAAGATAGTAGTAACAGATAGTTTGATAGCAAGATAATTGATAGCAAGTAACAAGTAACCAAAGTAACAAGGTGCAGCAAGGTGGCCCAATCCTTATATTGCAAAGGATAAGCTGGAAGTACTTCTTATATTAAGCAAAGCGTTCTCGAGGACACATGGGAATTTCATCTAATCATGTTCATCATGTTTAGTTGATTCGCGTTCACTACTTTGATAAATTGTTATGTGGGTGGACTGGTGCTAGGGTGTTCTTCCTATGTCGGTGTAGTAAACTTTGGGTGTTACTACCCTTGATTACGCACAAATGGTTGTAGCCTCCCTGTCGGGAAGGGCTTGGCAGAAGATAGGTTTACTCCAGAAGGACGCAAATCATGGTAGACGAAACCATGAAGAACACCTCTAGGCAGGTTATCGAGAAGTACTAAAGAACAAGACTAAAGATCAAGCTGCCAGGAAGCAACCTTCCGACAAGGTATCCCCTGCGTTGCCGGTAAGCTCTAGACCACCAAGTCGAGCCCCCTTGCCACCGCTCCATGACAACAGCCCTTTGACAACTGGTGAGCGTACAGGGGGTAGGTAGAAGCTGTCATGTCGCGTGGCTATCCACCGCTCCAGAATTGCCTTTACCAGTATCCGCCCAAGTGTGTGTCAAGGCAACAACGGTGGATGGGTTAAGCGGAGGAGATGGGACGGGCTCCTTTTCCATCTCCAAGTAAGAGCAGGACACCTAAATGGCGCATTAAATGCGTTTGTCCTATGTCATCAGTGTTAGGTATGATAACACTGTAGCCACTGTTCATCTGTAGTTATCATTTCGCCACTGTGGTAACCCCTTTTCGCCTATAAAAGGAGGGCTGTGCCAACCTTTAGGAGGGTCGGACCCTGGCTCGTTAGTAGTAGCTTAGCTGCGCTCTCCCAGCACCTTGCCGGCAAGGGCTGCGCTCTCTGTAACACAGGGTTCTCAAACGATCATCAATCCACCAAAGCAGGAGTAGGCTTTTACGCATACTGCGGCCTGAACCTGGGTAAAATACTCATGTGCAACATGGTTGTTGTTGCTCTTTGTGTGCTGCGTGCCCACATCGAATGTAAAAGGGGCCTTCTGGCCCCATAGATTATCATACGCCGACATCTTTGGTGCGCCAGGCAGGGGCTTCATGCACGAGAATCTATGTCAACTGCGACACCAGCTTCTTCATTATCCAGGGCGCCCAAGAAAGCCAAGGGCACTGCCGCACCTTCCATGTCCAAAGTGTCGTCACACCCGCGTGCGGACGACGGAGGTCGAGGCGGTAAAGTTTCACACTCTCGCACTAGAGGTGGAGGAGGAGGTAGCCAGCTCCCTCGCCGTTCTGGTGACCCCAGACACCAGACCGGAGGTGGCGGTGGCCTCATTCCTCGTCGTTCTGGTGACCTGATGCCTACTATGCAACTTTATTCTTGTAGACTCCGTTGGCCTCCAAGCACAGAGTTTTGTAGGACAGCAAAAAATTTCCCTCAAGTGGATGACCTAAGGTTTATCAATCTGTGGGAGGTGTAGGATCAAGATGGTCTCTCTCAAACAACCCTACAATCAAAATACAAAGAGTCTCTTGAGTCCCCAACACACCCAATACAGTTGTCAATTGTATAGGTGCACTAGTTCGATGAAGAGATGGTGATACAAGTGTAGTATGTATAGTAGATATAGGTTTTTGTAATCTGAAATAATAAAAATAGCAAGGTAGCAAGTGATAAAAGTGAGCACAAACGGTATGGCAATGTTTAGAAACAAGGCCTAAGGTTCATACTTGCTGTAGTGCAATCTCTCAACAGTGCTAACATAATTGAATCATATAATAATCCCTCAACGTGCGACAAAGAATCACTCCAAAGTTCTTATCAATAGCGGAGAACATAATATGAAATTGTTGTAGGTAGTAAACCACCTCAAATTTATCTTTTCGATCAATCTATTGAGCCATCCCTATAACTGTCACAAACAACCCTAGAGTTCATACTAAACAACACCATATGATACGCATCAATCAACTCTAATGTCACCTAGATACTCCAATGTCGCCACAAGTATCCGTGAGTTAATTATTCGATATGCATCAAACAATTTCAGATTCATAATATTTAATCCAACACAAAGAACTTCAAAGATTACCCCAAAGTTTCTATCGGAGAAAGTAGGACGAAAACGTGTATCAACCTCTATGCCTAGATTACCCCAGTGTCACCACGGGAATCCACAAGTTAATTACCAAAACATACATCAAGTGACTCAATAGAATACTCCATTTTCACCACGGGTATCCACATGCAAGACATACATCAAGTGTTCTCAAATCCAAAATATTCAATCCGATAATAATGAAACCTCAAAGGGCAAGACTCAATTCATCACAACATAGAGAGGGAAGAACACCATATGATTCATCTATATTAACAAAGCTCATGGTACATCAAGATCATGCCCTCTCAAGATCACGAGAGAGAGAGAGATCAAACACATAGCTACTGGTACATACCCTCAGCCCCGAGGGTGAACTACTCCCTCCTCAACATGGAGAGCGCCGGGATGATGAAGATAGCCTCCAGTGATGATTTCCCCCTTCGGTATGGTGCCGGAAAAGGCCTCCAGATGAGATCGCTTCGGAACAGAGGCTTGCGGCAGCGGCATGGAAGTTCTAGGTTTCTTTCTGGGGGTTTCCTGATTTATAAGAATTTTTAGTGTTGGTTTCACGCCAATAGGAGTTACGAGGGACCCACAAGCTCAGACACCACCCCCTACCCCCAGGGTGCGGCGGGTGAGCTTGTGACTCCCTCGTGGGTCTTCTGGTCCTCCCTCAATGCTTCGGGGGTCTCTTATGTTCCAAAAAAAAATCATCGTAATTTTTTATCACGTTTGGACTTTGTTTGGTATGGATTTTCTGGAAAACCAAAAACATGCAGAAAACAACAACTGGCACTGGGCACTAGGTTAATAGGTTAGTTCATGAAAATCATATAAAAGTGCACCAAAACCATATAAAATTATTGTAAACATGGCATGCATACTTCATAAATTATAGATACCTTGGAGACGTATCAGCATCCCAAGCTTAATTCCTGCTCATCCTCGAGTACGTAAATGATAAAATAAATAATTTATGAAGTGTGAATGCTAGCATAGTGCATAAGTTTGATCAATGGTAATTCTAAGCATTTTTTCTAGCATCATTATGTATCATAAATAGTAGCTCATTTCTCATAAAACTTCTCATGATCAAGTAGCAAGCTATCCACATGTTAAAGTATAGACCATAAACTTTCTTGAAACTAACAAACTATCTTCTTAGTCATCAAACAATTACAATTCATCGTATTTTCAGGAAGGGTCTATGTAAGAGCTTTGATTTAGCAAATTCCACAAACTCAACTATCATTTAGTCTTCCATGATTGCTGACACTCAAAGCATATTTTTAAAACAAACTGTTTCAATCAAAAACAGAGGAAGATAGGGGCATAATGTTTCGCCTCCCAACTTATTTATCTCAGGGATAATGTCAACAATAATTACTCATGATTACCTATATTCAACTGGATATATGTGCCTGGATCATTCCCTACCACATGATGCTTGCCAAGTGGAGAATAATTGAGGTTGAAATGAGAATGAATACCATTGACTCTTGCATAAAAGTAAAAACTAAAAAGTAAAAGATAGACCCTTCGCAGGGGGAAGCAGAGGTTGTCATGCGCTTCTTTATTTTGGATGTGCAAGCTCTTAATGTAAAGGAACATCACTTTATATTATCCCTTATGATAGCAAACCTTTATTATGCAGTCTGTCGCTTTTATTGCATCACCATCACAAGTTTGTAGAAAGCTTATTTTCCCTTACAATAAAAGACCATACATATTTAGGAGCAATTTTTTTATTGCTTTGCACCGATGACAACTTACTTGAAGGATCTTATTTAATCCATAGGTAGATATGGTGGACTATCATGACAAGAAACTGGGTTTAAGGGTTTTTGGATGCACAAGTAGTGTCTCTACTTAGAACAAGATTTTGGCTAGCAAAAGATTATGAGCAAGCACCACATGTTAGAGGATCCATGACAATATAATTTCTATGTGAATATAAAACAAACATAACCCATTACGTTGTCTTCCTTGTCCAACATCAACTACTTGATCAAGCTTGAAAATAATTAATGGGGGCTCACAATCATAGAAGATGTCCAAGATAGTATATTTATATGTGAAATCTCTCTTCATTCAATATTCTTTCATGAATTGTTCAAGTGACCAATGTTGTGTTTGTTAACTTCCAATAAATTTTACCAATTATACTTCTTATATGTGAAGTCATTACTCCCCATGGGACAAGCATATGAAACATATTTAATTTCATATTTATGATATTCAATTCATTCAAACATTTACTCTTAGGATATAAGTGAAGCACGAGGGTAAATGACGAACTACTCCAAAAAGATATAAGTGAAGATCAATGAGTAGTTTAGTAATTAAGTAGCTATGTGAGGACTCTCTCTAATTTAAAACTTTCAGATCTAAGTATTTTATTGTAATATCAAACAAAACAAAAATAAAAGGAAACTCCAAGAATAGCACATATCATGTGAACAAATAAAAACTTAGGCTCAACCGAGACTAACCGATAGTTGTTGATGAAGAGAGGTGGGATGCCTACCGGGGCATCCCCAAGCTTAGATGCTTGAGACTTCTTGGAATATTAACTTGGGGAGCCTTGGGAATTCCCAAGCTTGATCTCTTGTGTCTCCTTAATTCCTCTCATAACACGGCTTCCTAAATCTTAAAAACTTCATCCACACAAAACTTAACAAGAACTCGTGAGATAAGTTAGTATAAATCGATTCAAAACCTTAACATTTTCTACTGTAACAAATTACTAAAATTATAAAACATTGCATACTAAATGCCTCTGCATATTTAATACTCCTATTGACTAATCGAAATATTAAACAAGCAAACATATGCAAACAATGCAAATATAACATCAATTTGTCTAAACAGGACAGTCTATAAAGGATGAATAAAAATCTATACTTATTTGACTCAAAAAAATCTGAAAAATTACCATGTGACAGGGAACTCATGCATGCTTACTGTGTAACAATTTCAAGAATTAATCATGTCCTGACTATTCAGGAATATTCAGGACATAACAGAAAACTTTCTGTTTTCAAACAGCAAGTCATAAACTTGCAAACTGAGCATGGTAAAGGCTATACTTGTCACTTTTATTGAAATACAAGATACAAAACATGATTATAAATAACAGCAATAAAATCCAATAGAAATAAAATGATGCTCCAAGCAAAACTCATATCATGTGACGAATAAAAATATAGTTCCGAGTGAGGTTGCCGATAATATTGAAGACGAAAGAGGGGATGCCTTTCGGGGCATCCCCAAGCATAGACGCTTGAGTCTTCCTTTAATATTACCTTGGGGTGCCTTGAGAATCCCCAAGATTAGGTGCTTGCTACTCCTTATTCTCCTCATATCGATATCTCACCCAAAACTTGAAAACTTCAATCACACAAAACTTAACGGAACTTCCTGAGATGGGTTAGTATGATAATGGATAAATCATTCACTTTGGTACTGTAAAGACAAGATTAATAATTGTTCCCACATTATTCCTACTGTAATCTATCATTTCTACAATTTATATTGACCAATATAAGCCATAGAAACTATAAAACAAGCAAACTATGCATTGAAAATAGAATCTGTCAAAATCAGAACAGTCTGTAATGATCTGAACAAGAACCATACTTATGCAACTCTAAAAATTCTGAAAAATTAGGAAAACGTAGAACATTTGCAGGGTAATACTTTGTAAAAAATTCATAATATTTTGACAGTCCAGTAAAATCTGAAAATTCAGGCACTGGACGCAAAATTTTATGTTTTTGCACAGAATCAATTCAACAATCATTTGCACTATCCCAAACGCTTTACTTGGCACATTATTGAAACAAAAGCTATAAAACAATGATTACTACATTAGATTAATCATATGAACACTCAAAAACAGTAAGGGTAAATATTGGGTTGTCTCCTAACAAGTGCTTTTCTTTAAAGCCTTTTAGCTAGGCATGGTGATTTTCATGATGCTCGCATAAAAGTGAAGAATTGAAATACAAAGAAACAATCATGAAGCATATAGCAAACACATTTAAGCCTAAGCCACTTCCTATGCATAGGAATTTTGTAAGCAAAAAATTTATTGGAGCAAGAATTAACTAGCATAGGAAGGCAAAACAAGTGTAACTTCGAAACTTTCGACATAAAGAAAGGAAACTTGATGTTGTTGAAATATATATAAGCATATCTTCCCCTCTCATAATAATTTTTAGTAGCATCATGAACAAATTCAACAATATAGCTATCACACAAAGCATTCTTTTCATGATCCACATGCATAATTTGTTTATTACTGTCCACATAAGCAAATTTATTCTCATCAATAGTGGTGGGAGCAAATTCAATAAAATAACTATCATGTGATACTTGATTGATATGACCCAATTCAACAATTAAATAATGATGACAAGTTTCATGCTTATCATTACTCTTTATAAAATACATGTCATCATAATAATCATCATAGATAGTTTGTTGTCATAATCAATTGAAACATCTTCCGAAATAGAGGAATCATCACTAAATAAAGTCATGACCTCTCCAAATCCACTTTCATAATTAATACAATAAGATTCAACACCCTCCAAAATAGTGGGATCATTATTACATAAAGTTGACACTCTTCCAAGCCCACTTTTATCATTGTAATCATCATAAATAGGAGGCATGCTATCATCATAATAAATTTGCTCATCAAAAGTAGGGGGACTAAAAAGATCATCTTTATCAAACATAGCATCCCCAAGCTTATGGCTTTGCATATCAATAGCATCATGGATATTCATAGCAAGCGTACTAACAACATTGCAATCATGCTCATCATTCAAAGGACTCACATTAAACATTTTATTAAATTCTTCCTCTAACAATTTAGCACAATTATCAGAATCCATATTTTCAAGAAAGACATCATAAAGGTAAAGCATTTAATAGTACTTCATTTCCATTTTTTTAGTTTTCTTTAATAAACCAAACTAGTGAATAAATAAGAAGCTAAAAGATTCAATTGCAAGATCTAAAGATATACCTTCAAGCACTCACCTCCCCAGCAACGGCGCCAGAAATAGCTTGATGTCTACTACGCAACTTTATTCTTGTAGACTCTGTTCGGCCTCCAAGCGCAGAGTTTTGTAGGACAGCAGCAAATTTCCCTCAAGTGGATGACCTAAGGTTTATTAATCCATGGGAGGTGTAGGATGAAGATGGTCTCTCTCAAACAACCCTGCAATCAAAACACAAAGAGTCTCTTGTGTCCCCAACACACCCAATACAGTTGTCAATTGTATAGGTGCACTAGTTCGGCGAAGAGATGGTGATACAAGTGTAGTATGGACAGTAGATATAGGTTTTTGTAATCTGAAATAATAAAAACATCAAGGTAGCAAGTGATAAAAGTGAGCAAAAACGGTATTGCAATGCTTAAAAACAAGGCCTAGGGTTCATACTTTTACTAGTGCAATCTCTCAACAGTGCTAACATAATTGAATCATATAACAATCCCTCAACGTGTGACAAAGAATCACTCCAAAGTTCTTATCAATAGTGGAGAACATAAGATGAAATTGTTGTAGGTAGCAAACCACCTCAAAGTTATCTTTCCGATCAATGTATTGAGCCATCCCTATAAGTGTCACAAACAGCCCTAGAGTTCGTACTAAATAACACCATATGATACGCATCAATTAACTCTAATGTCACCTAGATACTCCAATGTCACCATAAGTATCCATGAGTTAATTATTCAATATTCATCAAATAATTTTAGATTCATAATATTCAATCCAACACAAAGAACTTCAAAGATTACCCTAAAGTTTCTATCAGAGAAAGTAGGACAAAAACATGTATCAACCTCTATGCCTAGATTACCCCAATGTCACCACAGGAATACACAAGTTGATTATGAAAACATACATCAAGTGACTCAATAGAATACCCCATTGTCACCACAGGTATCCACATGCAAGACATACATCAAGTGTTCTCAAATCCAAAATATTCAATCCAATAATAATGAAACCTCAAAGGGCAAGACTCAATTCATCACAACATAGAGAGGGAAGAACACCATATGATTCATCTATATTAACAAAGGTCATGGTACATCAAGATCATGCCCTATCAAGATCACGAGAGAGAGAGAGAGAGAGAGAGAGAGAGAGATCAAACACATAGCTACTGGTACATACCCTCAGCCCTGAGGGTGAACTAATCCCACCTCATCATGGAGACCGCCGGGATGATGAAGATGGCCTCCGGTGATGATTTCCCCCTCTGGCAGGGTGCCAGAAAAGGCCTCCAGATGAGATAGCTTCGGAACAAAGGCTTGCGACGGCCGCGTGGAAGTTCTAGGTTTCTTTCTAGGGGTTTCCCGATTTATAAGAATTTTCAGCATTGGTTTCATGCCAATAGGAGTTATGAGGGACCCACAAGCTCAGACACCACCCCTACCCCCCAGGGCGCGGTGGGTGAGCTTGTGACACCCTCGTGGGTCTTCTGGTCCCCCCTCAAAGCTTCGGGGGTCTCTTATGTTCCAAAAAAAATCACCGTAAATTTTTATCGCGTTTGGACTTCGTTTGGTATGGATTTTCTGGAAAACCAAAAACATGCAGAAAACAGCAACTAGCTTTGGGCACTAGGTTAATAGGTTATTTCATAAAAATCATATAAAAGTGCACCAAAACCATATAAAATTGTTGTAAACATGGCATGAATACTTCATAAATTATAGATACGTTGGAGACATATCATGACCCCAGTCACCAGACCGGTGGCGACAGGAGCATGACGAGCCAGAACGGCAGGACGATGTCCAGGGGCGGAACGGTGGAAGATGCGCCAACATTGCCGCAAGGGGGACGTGAACTACCGCGTCATCTTGGTGAGCGTGACCTGCCACGTCGCGACTCCGAAGATCAAGGCCATCATCGCGAACGCAACGCCGAGAACTGCTACCAGGATGATCTCGGCCAACCGATGCGTCGTGCTTCCGGTGACCGGCAAGTCCCTCCACAGGATCAGAACAGAGCTCTTCTTGGCTTAGCCAGGAGTCGTGAGCCATCCCGTACTCTTGGTGGTCGCCAGGTGCCATCACAGGCATGGGGCAGAGCTCCTCCTGGTCCAGCTAGGTGTCATGAGCCATCCCATGCATCGGCACCGTACATGGCGGGCATTTCGGCAGAAGCGGTGGCGCAAGCTCAACTTCCCTCCACAAACTCCTCAAATGGATGAGTGGCGTGCCACCATACAGCGCCTGCTCGCTTTTGCCAACAATGACAGTGCTCGACAAGGAAAGCCTTCGCGGTGACCACAGACGGAGTCGGCAAGAGGAGCCGAAGAATGGACTGGCGGAGCTGCACCGACGGTGCAGTCTCCACTAGGTTCACAGTGCCCAGATCGACGCAATGATGATCGTGATGAGGTGTCGATGGCCTCATCTGATCCACGGAGCTAGCAAGACTAGCGACGAGTCTTGCAAAGCCGACAGGGAGAGGATGGACGTGTTCGAATAGAACGACGCCGAGTGGCTCGCCGGCAATCCGATGCGCGCGCGGGACCAGAGGCAATTTTGCCAGCACCTGGGTATGCTGCAGCCCTGCCCTACGACACAGGCTGCCCAGCATTCACTCATGAGCTCCGGGAAGTTCACCGGCCATCCTCCCACTGTTTCAAACCAGACCTACCCGACAAGTATGACGGCAAGGTCAACCCGTCGGAGTTCCTTAGCATCTACACCATAGCTATTCAAGTTGTCGGTGGTAGAGATGAGAAAGTGCTTGCCAACTGGTTTTCGTTAGCACTTAAGCCTAACATGAGATCTTGGTTGATGAACTTGCCAGAGGGCTTAATTTCATCTTGTTCAGATCTGTGCCATCAGTTTGCCGGTGCATTCCAGGGTGGTCACAAGCCTCCTGGAAAGCCCAGCGATCTGCATGTGCTTCCACAGAAGCCTGATGAACCCCTCCGCAAGTACATCCAGATGTTTAGCTGGGTGCACCACAACATCCTAGATGTGCATCCCACTGCTGTTGTTATTGCCTTTCATGATAACGTACATAACCGCAAGATGCGTGAGAAAATGAATGTCAAGCAGGTGAAGGACATCGCCGAGCTGTACGCTCTTGCCGACAAGTGCGCATGAGCCGAGGAGGGCAGGAGGATTCCAGGGGAGGACGCCGCCATTGTCGACTCTGATGATGATGAAGTAACCACCCCGAAGAAGAAGGGCCGGAAGCGCAACCGGAAACATAAGCGCAAGGCTGTGATGACAGTTGAAGGCTCTGCCGGCAAGAAACCCAAGTCGGATGATGCCAGCAAGGATGCTACCGTCTGCACCTGCGGTCAAGTCACTGTCGGTTGCGAGAAGCTTGACGTTACATACTGCCAGATCCATCATACCGCTGGCCATGATCTTCAAGAGTGCCGCCCAGAAGAACACCTGGCTGAAAAGCAAAAGCAGGAGTACGAAAGGCGTGACAAGGAAAGGGGCCAAGATGGTGCTGGTGGTTCTAGCAAGAAGAATCAGGGCGCCCGTGGGGGTCACTGTGGCAAGGCTGAGAAGCAGAAAGAGAGGCCCGCTCGCGGCCGCAACAAGAAAGAAGGTGAAGAAGAGCAAGATGACGACGAAGAAGAGTCTAAGAATGAGTTTCAGAATGCAGTGGATTGTGTTTGCATTGATGGAGGGGCATCTTTGCATTCCTCTCATCAGCAGCTCAAGCAGTGGGCCCATGAGATCAATGCAGTTGAACCGGTGGTTGAGGCACAAAAACCTTTGAAGTGGTCAGGTACACCCATCATCATTAATATTGAAGATCACCCAGATCGCACAACTGGTGTTGGATGTTTCCCGTTGTTGGTATCACCAACGATCCACAACATCAAGGTAGCAAAGATGCTGGTTGATGGTGGTGCTGGTCTGAACTTGATCTCCCCGGCGGTGATCAAGAAGACGCAAATCCCCGACGAGGACCTCCAAGAAACGGGAACGTTTCAAGGAGTGAACCTGGGAAGGACCAAGCCCATCAGACAGATCACTCCGCCGGTCACCTTTGGTGATTGACTAAACTACAAAACCGAGAGAGTAGTCTTCGACGTCATCAAATTGCGACTGCCCTACAATGGTATACTGGGTCACCCCGCCTTGGCAAAATTCATGACGGCATCGCACTATGCCTATAACACCTTGAAGATGCCAGGGCCCATGGAGGTGATTACAGTCCATTCCGACAAGAAGGATGCAGTGATATGTGCCAACAAGCTATACCGGGAAGTAGTTGCAGCATCTGCCGGCAAGGCACTTGCTCCTGCCAACAAAGTTTATGGGGGGCAGACACAGAAGAAATCTACTAAAACCGGCAAGGCCTCCGGGAAGTGCGCCGCGGAGTGCAGCACATCCGGAGAGGAAGCCGAAACCTCTATCGGCAAGAGCAAGAAAGCTGCCAAGACTACTGCACCCGCAACCAAGCAGATCCCTGTGAAGGAGGATGGGACCGACACTTTCACCATAAGTGCCACCCTTTCCAGCAAATAGGAAAGCACGCTCGTCACTTTCCTGTGGGCAAATGTAGATGTGTTTGCATGGCAACCATCTGACATCCTTGGTGTTCCCAGGGAAGTGATTGAGCACCACCTAGCTGTCTGCCCAAATGCGAGGCCCGTCAAGCAAAAGGTCTGGAAACAAGTAGTACAGCGGTAAGAGTTTATATCCCAAGAGATACAGAAGCTAGAAGCAACAGGGTTGGTCCGTGGAGTTCTTCATCCCACGTGGCTAGCCAACCCTGTAGTAGTCCGCAAAGCCAACGGGAAGTGGAGGCTCTGCATTGATTTCACGGGTATCAACAAAGCTTCTCCCTGTCAGCCCAGTGGGAACCAGGGTACCACGGCCCGTCTGCCTCGGGCCCAGCAGGCGGCGTTTGGGCCGGCCCAGGCATCATCGCCCGGGAGAGGTTGCCTCACGAGGGGATAGCCTCGCGAGGCCCCCCATTGCGAGGCCAAAGCCCTGGCGAGGTCGGCAAGCCCCGGATTGCCTCGTGAGGCAATCCCTCGGGAGGCCGCCTTGCGGGGCATGGCGCACGGTGCCGGCCACGAGGCTGCAGGCCCGTCACATGGGTGACGACTGGACGACAGGGTGAGGACAGCAGGATACAGCTCGGGTGAGTTTCCATTCTGGTGATAAGGGAGCAGTGGCACCTGCCTCCCCCCAAAAGGGAGCCCCAAGATGTTTCCTCTTCGGTGAAGGAGCATTAGGACGTATCAGCGCGCCAGGATGGAGGTCATCGCCAAGCCCACCAGCACATCAGGAGGAGCTACTTTAGCAGGTGGAGACCGCCTTTAGTCAGGATAGGCCTGCGCCCTTGTCCCCCTTTTGAATTGCCGCCCTGTGGCAACCCTTTCTCGCTCGTATTTTCGGGGAAGAGGACCAAGGCATTACAAAAGGGGGAGGGCTGCTTCCATGTAGAGACCGATTCATTCTCCCCCACATCTCGTGTACTCGGAGCACAAGTTCTCCCATAGAGCAATCCAACACAAGCAGGAGTAGGGTATTACACCGCACGGTGGCCCGAACCTGGGTAGCTCGAGCGTCCCCTTCGTGTCCGGCGAGAGCCAGCGAGTCCGTCCCGTCCCCGCCGTAGTCCCATTGTAGGCTGCCAAGCGAAGTCCCGTAGTGTTCGAATCTTCAATTCTTGGAGAAGTTTCTTGGACGCAGATCCCAGATTTCGACATTTGGTGCGCCAGGTAGGGGGACTTGCCGTCTTCGCACCTTCAACCTCGACTTCGGCACCGACATGGACAACGCTGCCATGCGCCGCGAGCGCGCTGCGCGCCGAGCCGGCGCTGCTGGCCCCACTGCGGAGCGGGTTTCCTCCTCCATCCACCCATCGGCAAGCGGGCGGACCCGTGGCCGCTCCTCCACCGCGTCTTCACCCGCGGGGAGCGGCGCGCTCGCGCCGCGTGCCACGCTGCTCATGGCTCAGGGGCTGCTACGCTGTCCGCCCTCCGAGGACGGCCGCGACGCATGGCTCCAGCGCATCGCCGAGCTCATCTTCACCGATGGGGGCGGCTGGGCGCCCCCTCGCCCCTCGCTTGCTCAACCGTTGCGCGCCGGACGGCCGGCGCGCGCCGCTCCCCGCCATCTTCCTCTCCGGGCCGCGACCCGTCCGTGCTGAGAGGCATCGGCGGTGGGCGCCCAACCAAGGCTGTTGCCGCTGGCGGGGGTTCCCAGGGGTCCCGAGAGGTGGCCTGCATCCTGGGGGGAGCCCAGGCCCCTCCGTCCAGCCGCCACCTCAAGCACTTCACGCGCGAGGTGAGCGCGGCCCTTCAGGCGCCCGAGCCCGCCGGTCGCCTCAAGTGGTCCGAGTTCCCTGTCTTCTTTGACGCCAGCGACCATCCCATGCCCGCCGGGGCTGCGGGGGCTGTCCCTCTACTGTGCACTCCGACTATCGGCGGTGTGGCTGTCACCAAGACGCTCGTCGATGGAGGCGCAGGCCTCAACATGCTCTCCGTGGAGACTTTCGAGACGCTCCGGGCGCCGGGCGGGCGCCTGGAGCCCACCAGGCCCTTCTCGGGCGTCACCGGCGGCTCCACTGCACCCTTGGGGCAGGTGCGCCTTCCCGTCACCTTCGGCACCCGCGAGAACTACCGCACGGAGCTCGTTGTCTTCGATGTGGCTCGCGTCGGCCTGCCCTACAACGCCATCTTGGGCTACCCGGCGTTCTCCAAGTTCATGGCCGCGACGCACCATGCCTACGGCCTCGTCAAGATGCCCGGCAGCAGCGACACCCTCATGATCCACTGCGATGTGAAGGACGCGGTGCGCGCCCTCGCGCGCGCCTGCAAGGCGGCCGCCGCCACCGCGTCCCAGGCCGAGGAGGATGCCCCTGGGCTTGACGAGCCGGCGCCCGCGAAGAAGAAGCCTCTGTTCTCTCAGGAGCGGGCCGAGACCAAGAAAGTGTCATTGGATGAGGGCAGCGCGGGCCCCTTCTCACCATCGGCAGCGGCCTTTCCCCCGAGCAGGAGGGCGCCCTCGTCGACTTCCTCCGGGAAAATGCCGATATGTTCGCTTGGACAGCCTCGGATATGCCCGGCGTGCCGAGGAAGGTGATTGAGCACCACTTGGCGGTGTGCCCCAACGCACGCCCCGTCAAGCCGAAAGTACGGCGCCAGGCGCCCGAGAAGTAGGACTTCGTCATTGGCGAGGTCGAGAAGCTCCAAGACGCCGGAATCATACGTGAAGTGCTCCACCCGGAGTGGATCGCCAATCTCGTTGTCGTCGCCAAGCCGCACGGCGGCAAGCGCATGTGCGTCGACTTCACCAACCTCAACAAGGCCTGCCCCAAGGACCACTTCCTGCTGCCCAGGATTGACCAAATAGTAGACTCCACCGCCGGGTGCGATCTGCTCTGCTTCCTAGATGCCTTCTCGGGCTATCATCAGATCAAGATGGCCAAGGAAGATGAGGAGAAAACCGCCTTCATCACCCCCTACAGGGTGTTCTACTACGTGTGCATGCCTTTCGGCCTGAAGAGCGTAGGGGCTACCATCCAGAGGCTAATGCGCATCTGCCTGGGGTGCCATATGGGGAGGAACACGGAGGCATACGTCGACGACATCGTCATCAAAATGCGCGAGGCGCGCACCCTCATCGAGGACCTGGGGGGAACCTTTGCCAACCTGCGCAAGGTCAACCTCAAGCTCAACCCCGCCAAGTGCGTCTTCGGTGTCCCTTCCGGCAAGCTCCTGGGTTTCCTGGTCTCCCATCGCGGCATCGAGGCCAACCCTGAGAAGATCAATGCTGTCGAGGAGATGCGCCCGCCCCGCAACCTCAAGGAGATGCAGCGCCTGGCGGGATGCATGGCCTCGCTCAGCCGCTTCATATCCAAGTTCGGCGAGCGGGCTCTGCCTTTCTTCAAGCTCATGAAGAGGTCTGGTCCCTTTAAGTGGACCCCGGAAGCCGACGCTGCCTTTGAGGATCCCAAAAGGTACCTCACGAGCCCTCCCATCATGGTCGCCCCGCGCCCACGCGAGCGCCTGCTGTTGTACTTGGCAGCCACTCCCCAGACGGCCAGTGCGGGAGGAGCGAGTTTGCGCCAAGAAGAAGCCTGCCGAGCCCGCTCCAGCGGGCGCCGTCGAGACGTTGTTGGAGCCCCTCCAAGCCCTGCAGGCGCCTGCCGGGGGGCCCCCTCTGGAGGCCCCCGTGGCGCCGCCTCCGGAGGCCCCCACGACACAGCGGCCGGGGCCCCCCGACAAGCACTGGGTACTATGGTCACGCGCCTCGTCGAGCACCCCGTCTACTTCGTCAGTACAGTGCTACGAGATGTGCGCGAGCGGTACCCCATGCCGCAGAAGCTCCTCCTGGCACTCCTCATGGCCTCCAGGAAGCTACGCCACTACTTCCAGGGTCACCCGGTCAGAGTGATCTCATCCTACCCACTGGAGCAAGTCCTGCGGAGCCCAAATGCCACCGGCCGTGTCGCCGAATGGAACATCGAGCTGCAGCCTTTCGAGCTAGAGTTCCTCACCACCAGAACCATCAAGGGTGCGGCCTTGGCGGACTTCGCAGCGGAGTGGACGGACACGCGTCAGGATGAGCCGCAGGAGTAGTCGTCCTTACCCGAGGAGGCTGCCTCCGGAGGCTGGAGCATGCACTTCGACGGGGCCTTCGCGCGCCAGGGCGCGGGGGCTGGGGTGATTCTCACCACACCCACAGGTGACAAGCTTCGCTACGCAGTGCAGCTCTGCTTCGGGCACTCCGATAAAGTCTCCAACAGCATCGCCGAATATGAGGGCCTCATCGCCGGGCTCAAGGCCGCCATCGCGCTGGGAGTCAGGCGCATCGTCATCAAGGGCGACTTGTAGCTCCTCATTAACTTCTCCAACAAGAAGTACAAGCCAAAGGATGAGCACATGGCGGCCTACCTGGAGGAGGTGCGCAAGCTCGAAAAGCGCTTCATGGGCATGGAGCTACAGCACGTCCCTCGCGGCGACAACAGCGAGGCGGACGAAATCGCCAAGCGCGCTTCTCGCCGCGAGCCCCAAAGCCCCGGTGTCTTCGAGGAGCGGCTCCTAAAGCCCTCAGCGGCGCCTCCGATCGCCGACATTCCGGCGCCTCACGAAGAGCTCCCTCCCGCACCACCCATGGGCGCGCCAGACTGCGGGCCAGCTTCTGGCGCTCGGCTGCTTCTGGCGCTCGAGCCGCAGCCTGAAAGCTGGACCGCGGAGATCAAGGCCTACCTGGAGAGCGGCGCCCTCCCGAAGATCGACGCAGAAGCAGAGCGCGTGGTCCGCCAGGCCGCGCTCTACCACTTGAGGGAGGGTGACCTCTACCGCCATCGCCCAAATGGAGTCGCGCTGCGGTGCATCTCCAAGGAGCAGGGCCGCGAGCTACTCGCCGACATCCACGGAGGTGACTGCGGCCATCACTTGTCCTCGCGCACTCTCGCAGGTAAGGCATTCCGCAGCGGCTTCTACTGGCCCACAGCGCTCGAGGACGCCACGGAGCTGGTCCAGGCATGCGAGGCCTGCCAGTTTCACGCCAAGCAAATTCACCAGCCGGCGCAAGGGCTTTAGACCATCCCCCTCTCATGGCCCTTCGCGGTCTGGGGGCTGGATATCCTCGGGCCTTTCCCTCGCGCGGCTGGCGGGTACCGCTGCCTCTACATCGCCATCGACAAGTTCACCAAATGGGCGAAGGCGGAGCCTGTCTGGACCATTCCGGCAGGATCAGCGGTCAAGTTCATCAAGGGCCTAGTGTGCCGCTTCGGCGTCCCCAGCCGCATCATCACGGACAACGGCATGCAGTTCACAAGCGGCCAGTTCAAAGCCTACTGCGCCAGCATCGGCACGCAGATTTGCTTCGCCTCCGTGGCACATCCTTGAAGCAACGGCCAGGCCGAGCGTGCCAACGCGGAGGTACTCAAGGGCCACAAGACTAGGAGCTTCAAGAAGCAGCTCGCGGCATGCGGCAAGGGCTGGCTGGAGGAGCTCCCTTCAATGATGTGGTCCATCCGCATCACGGCGACGAAGCCCACCGGCGAGACACCTTTCTTCCTCGTCTACGGGGCGGAAGCGGTTCTGCCAGCCAAGGTCAAGCACCGGTCCCCGCGGGTCCTGGCTTTCGACGAGTCTCGTCAAGCTGGCCTGCGGGAGGATGACCGGCTTTTCCTCGAGGGGGCGCGCCGCCAGGCCACCCTTCGCGCGGCAAGGTACTAGCAGGCGTTGCGTCGCTATCACAGCCGCAACATACGCCCCCATACCTTCGAGGCGGGTGACCTTGTCTTGCGCCGGATCCTCTCCAAAGAGGGACTCCACAAACTCTCACCCATGTGGGAGGGCCCTTTCAGGGTCACGCACATCTCCCGGTCCGGCGCGGCACGGCTCGAAACGGAGGAGGGTGTTCCGGTACCAAACACATGGAACATCCAACATCTCCGCAAGTTCTATCCGTGACCTCACGGATACGAACGAAATGGAGCTGTACACGCTCCGGAGCTCCCTCTACCAGCGCTGCCGCCGGCACGCGGGAGCTCCCTCCCACTCTCGTGGAAGCCCCATGCTCCGCAATGGCGGATACTCCATACTCCGCACTGGCGGACGCCCCATGCTCCGTGCTGGCGGCCTACTTCCTTGAGGGGCCCACGGCCATCACATCCTCAAAAGCTGACCCGTGCCAGACACGGCAGCGCGTATCTTTTCTGTTGTACAATGAACCTATTTCATGCATTAGTAAAGCCTACTGCCTAATGACAACCGGTGTCTTTGCAGCTGTGCTTGCCTTGGGCGGCGCGCTCGCGATCCCACCCGTGTGTCTCATGCGAGCGGGGGCTGGGCATGGTGCCTGTGCTCGGGTCAGTCCCAGCAGCACCGCAAAACCCAAGTGACCGAGCTCTGGCTCGCGGGACGGCTCCCGTGCACGTCACCTCACCATGTCCTTGGTGCTCTGGCCTCCTCGCGTAACACCCACAAACGGCCTCGCGAGCGCGCCCCGCCGCGTTACTCGCAAAGCCTTGGTAATTTCTCCGTGCAGGGCCTCAGGAGCCTCAGGAGCTCCGCCCTCGGGAGGCCTTGCGATAGGCGCCCCACGAACGGAGGGCCTCGCGAGGAACCGCGCCTCGCGTATAGCGCCTCACGAGGGGCTCACACCAAGCCAAGCATCGACGAAAGAGCTAAGTCTAGGCGCCCCTCGGGTCCGTTTCTTCTCGTTCCTCTCCTATGGCATCCTGATTTCCTTGGCACAAGCCGCCTGCGCGTCAAGGGGGGGACCCTAAGCATCGCGTCTCAGGGACTCCTACTAGCCCCAAGAGCCCTACACCCTCTGGCCTTGCCGAGCACACGCTCCGGGCATCCCAGCAACGGTGTAGCCTACCTCGGGGGCTGGGTCCCAGCGACACAGGGCACAAAGGCGATGTAAAGGGGGAAAAAGGCCTCGGGAGAAAAACGAAAACACGCGGATCATTAAGCATTAGGCGGTAAAAGTGCTGCGAAAACGTCTCACACCCCAGGGGGCTAGATCGATCCAAATAAAGAAAGAAAAAAGAGAAGAAGAGGGCCAGCCACAGCGCTGCCATCCCCAAGAGTCCGCGTTGAGCTTCGCCCGTGCCTAATCGGAGTCTTCGTCCTCATCCTTGATGCAGAGGGAACCGTCGTCGCTGCCATCCTCGCTGGAGGAGCCGCTGTAGCTGCCGTCCTCGCTCTCCATGCAGCACTCCAGGCGGCTGCCGGAAACCCCGAAAATCTTCACGAAGAGGGTGGTGGCTCCGTTATACTTGAAGTGGAGGAGGTGCCCCTGCTTCAGGCCCCGGTTGAGGGCAAAGGACTTCCACCCCTGCTTCAAGAACATGAAGCTGAAAGGGGTGAAATCCGCTGCCACCCAGGAGGGCCCGTTGCAACAGCCGTCCGCCTGCAGCCACAGGCCCAGGTGCGCGCGCTCCTCCATCTGCCTCACAAAGGAGTCCAGGAGCCGGAGCCAAGTGCAGGGCGAATGGTGCATGTCCACGACGAATTCGTGGGTTGCCTCCGCCGAGTGCCTTCCCGCCTGGGGAGGAAGAGTGGCGGAACCACCGCGGCCGCCTCGGCTGTGGCCGCCGCGGCCTCCGCGCCCGCGAGCAGCACCTCTCCCACGACCGCGAGCCATGCCAGTCCCGCGGGTACTGGGACCGACCTCCGCGTCGGCAGCCGTGGAGCGTGCCCGACCTCGAGGAGGAACCCTCGTCGCCGTGGATACGCCGCGGGCTCGGCCTCTTCCCCTTGCCTCCATCGGCGTCGGCGGCTCCACCTCCTCTGCCGTCCTTTTCCCCTTCTCGGCC
The DNA here is from genome assembly GCA_039707655.1 of Elymus sibiricus. NCBI lineage: Eukaryota > Viridiplantae > Streptophyta > Magnoliopsida > Poales > Poaceae > Elymus > Elymus sibiricus. Next base: position 166,388,937 of record CM077664.1, read on the forward strand.
CCGGAGAGCTTCCTGGTGGGAGCCATGGCCGGAGAGATTGGTGGAGAGGTTGGAGGTTAGAGAGAGATGGGGAGCCGAGGAGTCGGTCGCAAGGTGGGGCGAGGACGGAGTGAAGGGCCAGTGGAATGCCCCACGCCCCGCGCGGGTAGGTTTTATCGTCGAGGCGGCGGTTATCGAGGCGTCACAAGGGAGTGGAGGTGCCGCGCCCCCCAAAGGCCGCCACGTGTCTCCCCTGGGCCCAGCGGCTCGATGGGCCCCACGGTGCTTCATCCCCAACGGACGGGACACGCGCGCCATGGGACCGGGGGCTACTGTCAGCCCAGTGGGAACCAGGGTACCACGGCCCATCTGCCTCGGGCCCAGGAGGCGGTGTTTGGGCCGGCCCAGGCATCGTCGCCCAGGAGAGGTTGCCTCGCGAGGGGATAGCCTCGCGAGGCCCCCCATTGCAAGGCCAAAGCCCTGGCGAGGTCGGCAAGCCCCGGATCGCCTCGTGAGGCAATCCCTCGGGAGGCCGCCTTGCGGGGCATGGCACACGGTGCCGGCCACGAGGCTGCATGCCCGTCACATGGGAGACGACTGGACGACAGGGCGAGGACAGTAGGATACAGCTCGGGTGAGTTTCCATTCTGGTGCTAAGGGAGCAGTGGCACCTGCCTCCCCCCAAAAGGGAGCCCCAAGATGTTTCCTCTTCGGTGAAGGAGGATTAGGACGTATCAGCGCGCCAGGATGGAGGTCATCGCCAAGCCCACCAGCACGTCAGGAGGAGCTACTTTAGCAGGTGGAGACCGCCTTTAGTCAGGATAGGCCTGCGCCCTTGTCCCCCTTTTGAATTGCCGCCCTGTGGCAACCCTTTCCCGCTCGTATTTTCGGGGAAGAGGACCAAGGCATTACAAAAGGGGGAGGGTTGCTTCCATGTAGAGACCGATTCATTCTCCCCCACATCTCGTGTACTCGAAGCACAAGTTCTCCCATAGAGCAATCCAACACAAGCAGGAGTAGGGTATTACACCGCGCGGTGGCCCGAACCTGGGTAGCTCGAGCGTCCCCTTCGTGTCCGGTGAGAGCCAGCGAGTCCGTCCCGTCCCCGCCGTAGTCCCGTCGTAGGCTGCCAAGCGAAGTCCCCCAGTGTTCGAATCTTCAGTTCTTGGAGAAGTTTCTTGGACGCAGATCCCAGATTCCGACAGTCCCAAAGATCCCTTTCCGTTGCCGTGGATCGATCAGATTGTGGACTCTACGGCTGGCTGTGATCTACTCTCTTTCCTTGATGCCTACTCTGGGTATCACCAGATCTTTATGGCTCGGGGAGACTAGGAAAAAACAACGTTCATCACTCCATGTGGCACGTACTGCTTTATATGGATGCCTTTCAGATTGAAAAGCGTTGGAGCCACCTTTCAGAGAGTGGTACAGATTGGTTTTGGATCACAATTGCGCAGAAATGTAGAAGTATACATGGATGATATTGTGGTCAAGACCAAGTACAAATTAATACTCATCCAAGATTTGGAAGAAACATTTGCAAATTTACGTAGAATCAACTTGAAGCTCAACCCCGAGAAGTGTGTGTTTGGTGTTCCATCGGGCAAGCTTCTCGGCTTGTTTGTGTCTCAATGTGGGATTGAAGCAAACCCCGACAAGATCAATGCAATTCAGCAAATCCAAGCACCGAAGCACGTCAAGGATGTACAATGTCTTGTCGGCTATGTTGCTGCTCTCAGCAGGTTCATTTCCAAGTCAGCTGAGCGCGCCTTGCCATTCTTCAAAATCTTGAAGAAGGCAGGTCCTATGAAATGGACCCCAGAGGCGGAGGCCGCGCTCCAAGACTTCAAGAAATACCTATCTTCCCTGCCAATACTGGTGGCGCCTAAACCACAAGAGCGGTTGCTGCTATACCTGGCGGCTACCAATCAAGTGGCAAGTGCTGCACTGGTTGCCGAAAGGGAGGCGAAAGAAGGAGAGCCGGCAACAGTAGCAGAACCAGGTGCTGACAAGATAGAGTCTTCTCCGGCAGAGACAGATGCTGACAACTCTGAGTTAGCACCGGCAAATGAACAAGAACAGTAGCAAGTTATGCCAAAGAAGAAGATGGTGCAGTGCCCAGTTTACTTTATGAGTTCCTTGTTGCAAGGAGCCAGATCAAGATACTCTGGGGTGCAGAAATTGCTTTTCGGTCTCCTCATGGCCTCTCGCAAGTTGCGCCACTACTTCCAGGCACATCCAATTACCGTCATCACTTCCTTTCCATTGAAGCGCATCTTGAGAAATCCAGAAGCCACCGGCAGGATAGTGGAGTGGGCGTTGGAACTGTCATGCTTTGATTTGTCATTTGAGAGTACGTCTGCAATACAAAGCAGAGCCTTGGCAAAATTCATTGCAGAATGGACCCCAACGCTAGATGAAGAAGTACATGAAACCTCTCTCCCCGGCAAGGAAGATACCAATGACTGGATAATGTACTTTGATGGTGCTTTCTCGCTCCAGGGCGCCGGTGCCGGCGTGCTGCTTGTCGCACCCACCGGAGAGCATCTCAAGTACGTTATACAGATGCATCTTCCCAGGGAGAAAGGTACTAACAACACTGCTGAGTATGAAGGGTTGCTTGCCAGTCTCCGGATAGCAATTGACCTTGGAATCAAGAAATTGATAATCAAAGGCGACTCGTAGCTTGTTATTAGGCAGATCAAGAAAAACTACCAGAGCCCATTGATGGAAGTGTATGTTGATGAAGTGAGGAAGTTGGAGCAACACTTTGATGGTCTGCAAATGGAGCACGTTCCCCGTGCTCAATACAGTATCGCTGATGACCTGTCAAAGCATGCCGCCAAAAGGCTACCTGTGGAACCACGTACTTTGTTCAACAACTCACTCAGCCTTCAGTAACACCAACAATGCGGCCGGCAAAGAGGCAAAAAACCAACTCCGGCAAGCCCTTTTTGGTAGAGTCACCAGCGACCGCTGGGAAGGATGGCCCCGGCAACAATCCAACCTCTGCCAGAGAGCAGCAGACTCCGACAAGATCAGAATTTCTTGCCGTCGAGACATGCGCCTTGCCAGAGGAGGAACAACCACTGGTCCTTGTCGTTGAGCTGCAGGCTCTGACATGGGTGCAGCAGCTCGTCCATTATCTCCAACTGGGAGAGCTTCCCAATGATCAAGAAGAAGCTGAGAAAGTAGCCCGTCAGGCCAGCATGTACTAGTTCATTGATAGAGTTCTGTACAGAAGGTGGCCCAATGGTGTGAAATTGAAATGCATTTCTCGGGAAGATGGGCAAGCGCTGCTGGAAGAGATACATGGAGGAGTGTGTGGCTCCCATGTTGGGTCACATGCGCTTGTCGGCAAGGCATTCCGACAAGGATTCTATTGGCCGACAGCCCTCCAAGATGCAACTGTGTTGGTAACTACATGTGAAGCTTGTCAGTTCCATACAAAGAATGTTCATCAACCAGCACAAGCTCTTCAAACCATTCCTCTTTCCTGGCCATTTGCGGTCTGGGGGCTGGACATCCATGGCCCATTTCCCCGTGCAACCGGGGGCTTTGAGTTCTTGTACGTTGCAATCGACAAGTTCACAAAGTGGCCTGAGGTGGAAGAAGTCAGGAAGGTGATAGCACAATCAGACATCAAGTTCTTCAAGGGATTGGTTGCCCATTTTGGTGTGCCTAATAGGATCATTACCGACAATGGCACCCAATTCACGAGTCATGCCGTTATGCAATACTGTCAAGATCTTGGCAGCAAAATCTGCTTTGCATATGTTGCTCACCCGAGAAGCAACAGACTGGCCGAGAGGACAAATGTTGAAGTGCTACGAGGTATCAAGACCATAACTTTTGATAGGCTGCACAAGTGTGGAAGACGCTGGGTTGAAGAATTGCCTGCCGTTCTTTGGTCACTCAGGATAACACCAAATCGAGCGACAGGCCAGACACCCTTCTCCCTTGTTTACGGTGCAGAAGCGGTGCTCCCCACAGAACTCACGTATGGATCTCCTCGAGTCCAAGCTTTTGATGAGACAGAGTAGGAACGGAGAAGGCATGATGATGTCATGCTCTTGGAGGAGGACTGTTCCCGAGCTGCTGTACATGCTGCACGGTACCAGCAAGCTTTGCGCAGCTACCACAGACGCAAAGTTTGTGCCCGGGGGCTTGAGGAAGGCGACCTTGTTCTTCATAGGATTCAATCCTCGAAGGGAGCAAACAAGTTGAAGCCAAAGTGGGAAGGCCCTTATCGGGTAATTTGAGTCACTAGGCCTGGCTCAGTCTGGCTAGAGACCGAAGATGGCACTCTGATGCAAAACTCATGGAATATTGAGCATCTTCGTAAGTTCTACCCGTAAGGCGCGGTTGCCGGGCCTCTCGCGAACCACTTTTGTACAAGTTTCCTTAATGGCATGTAAACCTTTGTACAAAGCTGGGCGCAGACCCCGCGCGTAGTGAAATGAAGCTAAGTGTTTCTCAACTCTGTTGGTGTACATTTCTATTACGTATATTGGATGCAACGTTGTGTTACATTTGCAATTCTTGTATGAGATGTTTAATGTACCGTCAAGTGTTCTTGCCGGTTCTATTTCCTCCTTTATTCTTAAAGGCAGAAAAGTTCCTCCGCGTGCAAGATTCCCGGGGGGAGGAACGGTGTGGAACACCAATGACGTTCAAGTGAATCATCAAGTACAAGAAGAGCAGCAATGAAAGCTAAGTTTTCTTTTTTGAAAATGACTAAGTTTTTCTTGTTATTGCCACTTTTTTTTGAATGATTTTGCATCTTTGTACATAAACCTGCACGTGAAGGAGCCTTTTTGGAATTGGTTGTGCCCCTAGTTGTTTCGAGTCTGCTCAACAACTTAGGCGGCTGCACTAAAACCAGGAAGGTTAACATACCGGGAAGCGACACTTCTGGCAAGCGGCTAAGGACCTGTTCCTCAAGCGCTGCCGGCAAGGGTGTGCGCACCGGGAAGTGTTTTCCAGCAAGCATATGGAACAGAAAAGTACAAAGTCAAAATGACACAAGGAAGAAGCATACATACATTCAGCATAAAAAGCATGTCTTGCTTACAATAAAAGCTGGCCTAACTAAAGATAAATGTTTCTTTACATGCGCCGTGGTGGCAATGGACATGTGAGAGGTTTCAATACTGGAGGGAGCCTTCTATTCGCTCGCTCCTCTCAGCAGCCTTTTCGGTGATTGGAGTAACAAGTTGTTGGGCAGCCTCCAGTGTTGGCGACTCGGGAAGCTTCTTGAAGACCTTTGAGAGATTAATGCCGGGGTTGTGGTACACGGCCTTGGAGAACATCCTCAGAAGCACATTACGAACCACAATCTTTACCTCCTCCACAAACTTCTTTGAGCGCACCTTATGGTAGGAGTCCAGGACTACGATGAAGCCCTCAAAGAAGTGTGACAAGGTGGTACTCAAGGCTTCACTGGTGTCCACCATGAAGCTCCAAGATCCTACATCCATGACAGCCAACTGTGTGCTGAGGCGCTTGGCGATGCCGACAAGCTTGGTGGTCTAGTCTGAGATAGACTTCTCCAACCAAGCCAGGTTCTCCTCGGCGGCTCTCTACAGGCGTTTGGCCTCCTCCAAGTCCATCGTCAAGAGCTTGGACTTGGTGTTGGCGACCTCGAGTGTCCCCTCAAGACCAGAAAGCTTGCTGAGCAGGTCATTCTTGGCGTCGATGGTAGTCCTGAATTCGATGTTCTTGGCTGACAGCGAAGTTTTGAGCTCCGCCAATGTGTGAGCTCCCTTCTGCGCTGAATCCTTGAGATCAGCGATATCCTTATCCCTGGCGGCAAGATTTGCTTCAAGTTTCTTCACCTGGGATTCCAAGGTCACCTTGGCGGTGTCGGCAGCATTGACGGCATCGAGGGCGTCCTTGAGCTTCCCGGCGTGTTCCTCGACCTGGGCTTGGAGGGCTTCTCTATGCTTCTGTTTGAGCTCCTTGGCGCGCTTGGTCAGGAGGGCCTGGATTTCTTCATCCTTGGCACGGAGATCAGCTGCTAGCTTCTCTTCCCCGGCGGCAAGCTCCTCTTCATGGGAATCAAGAGAAACCTTGCGCTAGGTCAGTTCAGCGTTAGTTGCCGCAGCATTCTCGGCAGCCTCTGCCTGTGCCATATCAGCTATGGCCTTCTCCAAGATGAAGGACTCTCTGGCGGCGGCAAGCTGAGCTTCATGGTCCTTGATATCTTGGACATTCTTGGCATACCAAGTTTGCACCTCCTCAACCTTCTCAAGCAGCCTTTGCTCCACTTCCGCAACAATAGTGGTGTAACGCTCTTGCACGTCCTTGAAACCATCACCCATGGCTTTCAAGAAGGCAAGGTCAGCCACATCGTTATTGGCGTTGCGGACATCTGCGCTGGACCTGGACATGGGGATGACAATTTCTTCGTCCACATCATCAAGATTGAGCTCTCCGGCACCAGACATGCCGGGGACGTCCGTCCTCCTTTGCGGGCTCGAAAGCCATTGAAAGTTGATCGTTGGAGGGGCCTCGGGTGCGGTGGATTGGTCGTCGGTAGTTGGTACGCTGTCGCTGGCTACTCCCATCTCCACATCTGGGCTGGCGCTTGGCGCTCCTGTAGCAGAAGTGCTACCAGAGGCCTTGGTGGCTTCCTCCAAGGCAGCTTTGGCAGCCTCCTTCGCGGCGGCCTTCGCGGCTTCCTCCTTGGCAGTCCTGGCGGCCTCCTGTGTGGCAATCTTGGCGGCTTCCTCCGTAGCACTCTTCGCGATCTCCTCCACATCATCGGAGGTCGTCTCCTCTTCTGCCGGGATCAGTTCTATGAAGGAAGAAGAAAGACAGAAGAAAATTCAACTATAAAATCGAGAAATCAAGATGAAGAAATGATACTGACAAAAGTGAAAAAGTGCTTGCAGGAGGGTTGGTTACCTGGTTGGGTTTGTTGAAGGGGCACAGTCTCCCCTCCGGCCACATCCGTTGCCATTGCTCGGCTGCTGGCAACACCCGTCGCCAGTATGTCCTCGACGCGGACAGGCTCATCGATGGTGATCCCCTCCGGTGGACTACTCTCCGGAAGGATGGATGTTGGCGGTATGGTCAGGGGATCCATTTCTTGGTGCTCCTCTCCATGGCGTCCGCCTTCTGCCTCCTTGTCGGCATCAGTCATGGGGACATCAGTGGCAGTGCTTACCGGAGGGATTTGGCTGGTCTTCTCTCACTGAGGGCTGATCTCAACCACTTCAGGAGAGGCAGAACCTTGCCCAGCACCCGTTGCCGGCTCACCCGTCTCAGTGGTCCTCGCCCTCTTCCTGGACCTGTGAATCAGAGGTACTTCATCCCTGCAGGATCAAGAAAGAACATGTTGTTAGATCAGCAGTGACAACAATCAAGTAAAAAGAATTAATGAGTAGAGGAAGAGAAGATGAGACTTACTCATGCGCTTCCTCCTCACTAAGGCCGGAGAGGTCCCAGTGCACCCGGCCTCCGGTGCCAGGAACTTGCACTGGAGGAGCTCTCGCATGCTTTGTTGGCAGCAGAACCTGCTGCTGAGAGGCCTCTGCTTGCTCTCTTGCCGGTGGAGTTTGCGGATGGGAAGACCCTGCATCCTTTGCCACCGGCGGGACCTGCTGCCGGGAAGGTTGCCGCCGGGAAGCTTGAGGCCGAGAAGGATGTTGCCGGGAGGGTTGCTGCTGAGAAGGCTGTTGCCAAGAAGCCGGCTGTCGGGAGCCCCTGGCGCAAGCCTTCGTGCCGGCAGACTCGCTCCTTGCCGGTTTGGAGCATGCCGGCCTCTTCTGGGTGGGCCTCTTCGAAGTACTGGGGCCTGCGGTACCCTCTTCGGAGCAAAAAACGAAGGGGCTAGGGGCTCCTCCGCCTCCTCCTCTCCGGACTCCTCGGCATCCTCGTCCTCCTCCTCCTCACCAGAGCCATCACCTGTAGCTTTGAGGAGCTCAGCGCCTCCAGCTTCCTCTGCTCTTTTGGCAATGAGCTCGAGCTTGTGCTTCTTGGTGTCATGGATGAGGTCGTCTTCTATTCTTCTGGGCGTTTCCGCCAAGTTGTTAAACCACTCATCCACGGTGGTTTGGTCAGGCTGCTTCGAGGAGCTCTCCACACCTTGGGTAGTGCTTGCCGGCATCATCGCCAGGATGGAGTCCATGGAGGTGTTGTTGCACAGCGGGACGATGGTTTCTGGTAGCTTGTGCGGTACACCCTTGTTGACGAGCCTCTTGAAGAGCCAGTAGTGCTCTATGACCGTCAGGTTGTTGTAGAGGCCAGGGTAGAGCCGCATTGTGTCTGTGGCACATTCTGGTACTCCCAAGCTCTCCGGCCCCTCATCTGCATTGGTGCAATCTGGCGCCACAAAAAATTGGCCCCAACCATCTCTATAGTCAGACCCTGAGCTCACAGGCTCAAAATCCGTTCCAAAGCCAGCTGCTACTTATCGTCATTGGGGCGAACCTCGGTCCAGTGCTTCTCCCTCTTGATCTTCTCGGTCCTGGGGATGTAGTACTCTGGAAAGTCTTTCTATTTGATACAGGACCTGTCCGCCCTCCATTCGAACCACTTCGTGTGGAACTTGCCCTGGAGATACTGCTCCTTCATTCTGGTTCAGGGGATCCAAGTGACGCTGCCGGAGAGGGCGTCACCTTCAACCCGCGGCGCATAGAAATGCTAGAAGAGGGGCACGTTCAGCATTATCCCCATGAAATTCTTGCACAGATGGGTGAAAACGGACATACAGGTAACGACATTTGGAGCGAAATCCAAAAGCCGAAAACTGTATGAACGCATCACCTCAGGAAAGGTGATGCAGTATAGTAGCAGATAGTATTTCCCCCGGTTAAGAACCAAGGTTTATTGAACCAGTAGGAGATAACACATGAACAATGTGAACGGTACCTGCACACAGACACAACAACTGCTTGCACCCTACAAAGGCAAGGGGGTCATCACTCCCCTTGTTATTGCTAGTTGCAAGACTAAAGCTGACAGTGATAGGCAAAGCAACAAAAAGTAAAACAAAAATAAAAGAGAGCAAATAAAGCAATTGTAAGATTCTTGGTATTGATAGAGAATGGACCCGGGGGCAATAGGTTCACTAGTGGCATGTCTCTCGAAAGCATAGCAACGGTGGGTAAACAAATTACTATTGGGAAATTGATAGAATTGAGCATAGTTATGATGATCATCCATGGCATAATCATTACATAGGCATTACGTCAGTGACAAGTAGACCATTAATCCAACTGCATCTACTACTGTTACTCCACCCCAAGACCGCTATCCAGCATGCATCTTAAAGTATTAAGTTCATACAAACAGAGTAATGCATTAAGCAAGATGACATAATGTCAACAAAGTAAGACCAATCAATATGACCGAACCCGTCATTTTATCCTTAGTAGCAACAATACAATATGTGCCCTAGTCCTTTCTATCAATGGACGGGATCATCGCAAGATTGAACCTACCATGAAGCACCTCTCCTGCTGAAGAAAAATCAATCTAACTTGGTCAAAGTAGATGCTTAGATCGGAGAGAAATACGAAGCTATAAAATTACGCACCAAATAAATCTCAAAAGACTCATATAAGTTCAATGAATAATCTGATGACAAACCCAAAATTCAATGGATCCTAGCAAAGACACCGCAAAAGATTACATCGGATTGATCTTAGAGAAGATCATTGTATTGAAGAGCAAAAAGAGATAAAAAGCCATCTAGCTACTGCTATGGACTCATAGGTCCTATACGAACTACTCACACATCATCATGGAGGCAGCAAGGTTGATGAAGACAGCCTCCCCAATGATTCCCCCTCTGGTAGAGTGCCAGAACAGGGCTCCAGATGGGATCACTTCAGAATAGAGGCTTGCGGTGGGGATAAAATTGTCTCGGGTGTCGCTCTGAGGGTTTTGGGAAATCACAGAATTTATAGGCTTGGAATTAGGTCAAACAGGTATGTGGGGCTCTCACAAGCCTGGCCGGCCGTGCCCCTGGGCTTGTGGGGCCCACAGCCTACTTATGGCTCCCTCCTGAAGCTTCTAGTGTTGCATATATTCCAGAAAAAATCCTCATAAAGTGTCATCGTGTTTGGATTTCTGTAGGTATGGATTTTCTGCGAAACCAAAAACATGCAAAAAAAATAGGAACTGGCACTGGGCACTAAATTAATAGGTTTGTCAAAAAATAAATATAAAATGGCACATAAAGCATACAAAAGTGATAATATAATAGCATGAAACAATCAAAAATTATAGATACGTTGGAGACGTATCAGCATCCCCAAGCTTAATTCTTGCTCGTCCTCGAGTAGGTAAATGATAACAAAAGAATTTTTAATGTTGAATGCTACCTAACATGTTCTTGATCAAATAATGCAATATGAATATTGGGACACGAATGATTCCAGGCAATAGTCTATCAATTTGACATTAAAACAACAATACACAAGCATACTAGCAAACAATCATTGCCTTTCAAAATAAAGATGCTAAAGAACGTGATCTCTACACACTTAGTCATGTAAAGCATGGCATGCTGAGTCTTCCTAGCATAAAAATATCAAATCATGAACAACCCCAGTGCCAAACCAAGCAATTGAATCAAACTTTTCTCGCTTTAGCTTTTTCAACTCCCACGCAATACTTGAGCGTGAGCCAAGGACTTAGCAGTTTGGATGGCAAAGAGAATGATGATGGGGGTTTATAAGGGAAGACAAAAAGGTATAAGAAAGTCTCACATCAACGAGGCTTGATCGTTAGATAACGAAGAGGCCTTACAATTGATGTTAATGCGAGGAGTAGGGATTGCCATGCAACGGATGCACTAGAGCTATAAGTGTATGAAAGCTCTCTATATGAAACTAAGTGGGTGTGCATCCAACTTACTTGCTCATGAAGACCTAGATCATTTGAGGAAGCTCCTCATCAGAATATGCAAGTCAAGTTCTATAATGTAAAAATCCCACTAGTATATGAAAATGAAAATCATGGAGACTCTCTATATGAAATACATGGTGCTACTTTGAAGCACAAGTGTGGTAAAAGGATAGTAGTGTGCCCCTTCTCTCTTTTTCTCTCATTTTTTCTCCCTTTTTTCTCCTTTTTTTTGAATGGCCTCACGGACCTCATCCCCTCTTTTATGAGGAATCATAAGTCTCCTCCAATTCATATCCTCACAGGTAGGGACACACTCTAATAATGATGATCATCACACTTAAGTTACTTACAACTCAAAAAGACTGAAAATAATGACTACATATGAATGCCTCTGGTAGTGTACCAGGATGTGCAATAATCTAGCGTAACATGTATTATAATGATGAACGGTGTCTTTGCCACAAAATATCATGTCAGCTCTATGATCATGCAAAGCAATATGACAAGTGAATGCTCAAGTCGTATAAATAGTAACAATGGAAGTTGCATGGTAATATATCTCGGAATGGCTATGGAAATGCCATGATAGGTAGGTATGGTGGTTGTTTTGAGGATGGATATAATGAGGCTTATGTGTGAGAGAGCGTATCATCTCACGGGGTTTGGATGCACCGGTGAAGTTTTCACCATGTCTCGAGGTGAGAGTGGGCAATGTATGGTACCAAAGAGGGTAGCAAAATATGGATAGGCGAAGTGCTTGTAGTCCAAAAACTCACATTAGTCATAAAGAAGTCAAATACTTGTTGCAAAATCCTATTAGCCATTGAAGCAAAATATAACTCGCATGCCCCTAGGGAGGAGGTTGCTAGGAGTTAACCATCCGCGCCCCTGATCCGAACAACACAAAGGATATCAATCAAGGATAAATCATGCTCCAACTTCCACACTATGCCGGAGACTAACACTTTCATGAATAGATAATCACAAACCTTAACACCAATATTTATACTAAACCATAATCATTCACTAATACGCTCGCATATCATCATCTCAATATCACAAAACTATTGCAAGGAATCAAACTTATCATACTCAATGATCTACAAGTCCATGCAAGTTTTTATTATACCACCGTTGTATACCCATCATTTTTGGACCAAACATATAACTCATGCAAATTAGCACTTTCTATTTAACTCTCAAAAAGATATAAGTGGAGCAAGAGAGTGCAAATAATTTCTATAAAACATATCACCGTGCTCAAACGCATATAAGTGAAGAACATGAGCAATTGCCTCATCTCAAAAGATATAAGTGAAGAACAATGAGCATTCTATAAATTTAAGATGAATGTGTGTCTCTCATAATAGGTGAGATCAAGAAACGATGATTGTGTAAACAAGCAAACAAACCAAACAAAAGCAAAAGGCACTACAAGCAAAACACATACTATGTGATGAATAAAAATATAGCTCCAAGTAAAGTTACTGATAGATTGAAGACGAAAGAGGGGATGCCATCCGGGGCATCCCCAAGCTTAGATGCTTGAGTCTTCCTTGAATATTACCTTAGGGTGCCTTGGGCATCCCCAAGCTTAGGATCTTACCGCTCCTTATTCTCCTTCCATCGTCATCTCACCCAAAACTTGAAAACTTCGGCCACACAAAACTTAACGGAACTCGTGAGATATGTTAGTATAATAAAATAAATCATTCACTTTGGTACTGTCAAGACAAGATTCATAATTGTTCCCACATAATGCCTATTGTATTCTATCATTTCTACAATTTAGATCCCCCAATATAGGCCGTAGAAACTTTAAAACAAGCAAACTATGAAATAAAAAAGAAAATCTATTAAAAAAAGAACAACACCCAAAGATCTAATTTTTTTATCATACATCTGTAACTCTAAAAATACGAAAAAATTAAGAAAATGTAGACAATTTCTATATTTGTACCGTGTAAAAATTTCAGCAATTGATCACATTCCAGTACAGAAATATAATTCATATACTGGACGCAAAAGTTTCTGTTTCTGCACAAAACCAAATAAACAAGCATCCATATCACTCTAAAGGCTTTACTCAGCACAAAAGTTGAAAGAAAAGATACAAACACAATTACTACAGTATCAATAATCATGTTGACTAGCAAAAAGAAAAAAGGAAAAATAAAGATAACTATTGGGTTATCTCCCAACAAGCGCTATTGTTTAATTCCCCTAGCTAGGCATAATGCATGATATCAAGTATTATCATCTTTTGACCCATTGTTGATCATCTCATTTCCAAAGGTTTAGGAATATTTCTAATCTTACGCTTACCCAATATATTTTCTTTACACTCATTAATTAACCATATTAAATGATCAAGCTTTTCATTAATGGATTCTACCACTGCAAACTGGATACGGTAATTCTCAACTTTTTGCTCCATTATATCATACTTCTTCATTTGAGTGACTACATTGTTGTTCAGTTTATTAGTAGGATTATATAACCCCTTAAAATTTGCATCCATATTAGTCTTAATTTCATTTAGCAATTCAGTACTACGATAACTTACTAGAATGGAAGGTTCGATAGCTTCTATTTTAGGTATCCCTAGCAAGTTTTTCATCATTAAAAGAGTCAAAAACATTGTTTCCAATAAAATCCCCTTCAAATATCAAGTCTAGAATATGTCTATGGCGGAGGAATAAACCAACATAAAAGCTTTTGAGCAAAATTCTAATATGGCATTTAGGAGCAGCTCTTTCATGAATCTCTAGTATTCTATACCAGGCTTCTTTCAAAGATTCATCATTCAATTGTATAAAGTTTAGGACCTCAGAACCCTCTCCAAGGAGTGGAGGGGTAGGAAGGATAATACTCATGATAGCAACGCAAACAAAGATAGCAACAGAAACTTTTGGTATTTTTGGCAAACAAAAGAAGAAGGCAAATAAAAGGGCAAAAGGAAAAGAAGATAAAACAAGCAAGAGTAATGTATTTTGTGCGAATGCACCTGATTTGTTAGGTGATGTCTCCCCGGCAACGGTGCCAGAAATTCTTCTGCTACCCGCATTGGAGTTTTTGGGTTTCCCCGGAGAGGAAGGGTGATGCAGTATAGTAGCAGATAGTATTTCCCTTAGTTAAGAACCAAGGTTTATCGAACCAGTAGGAGATATCACACGAACAACGTGAACGGTACCTAGAGACAGACACAACAACTGCTTGCACCTAGTTGCAAGATTAAAGCTGATAGTGATAGGCAAAGCAACAAAAAGTAAAAGAAAAATAAAAGAGAGCAAATAAAGCAATTGTAAGATTCTTGGTATTTATAGAGAATGGACCCGGGGGCAATAGGTTCACTAGTGGCATCTCTCTCCAAAACATAGCAACGGTGGGTAAACAAATTACTGTTGGGCAATTGATAGAATTGAGCATAGTCATGATGTCATCCATGGCATAATCATTACATGGGCATTACGTCCATGACAAGTAGACCATTAATCCAACTACATCTACTATTATTAGTCCACCCCAAGATCGCTATCCAGCATGCATCTCAAAGTATTAAGTTCATACAAATAGAGTAATGCATTAAGCAAGATGACATAATGTAGACAAAGTAAGATCAATTAATATGACCGAACCCCATCATTTTATCCTTAGTAGCAACAATACAATACATGCCCTTGTCCTTTCTGTCACTGGACAGGATCACCGCAAGATTAAACCTACCACGAAGCACCTCTCTCGCTGAAGAAAAATCAATCTAACTTGGCCAAAGTAGACGGATAGATCATAGAGAAATACAAAGCTATAAAATTACGCACCAAATAAATCTCAAAAGACTCATATAATTTCAATGAATAATCTGATCATAAACCCAAAATTCGTTAGATCCCAAAAAACACACCGCAAAAGATACCGCAAAAGATTACTCCCTCCATTCCCTTATATAAAGGCCACAAACTCAAATTACAGGTACCAAGGTAAAATTTAATGACTGCTTTGCAAGCCAACTTTTATTTTCATTAATCAGGATCATTAATATGCCGCTTTCATGCAAGGAAGGAAAGGGAAGGAAGTAGCAGAGTGTCATTATGACTGCATGCTTGCAAGTATTAAGCAAGTTGCTAGTAGGAGGAAACATCATTAATTTTTGCCTCGAATACTGTTGGTGGCCTTGTATAGATGCAAAATGTATTTTTCATAGTGGCCTTGTATAAGGGAATGGAGGGAGTACATAGAATTGATCTTAGAGAAGACCATTGTATTGAGGATCAAAAGAGAGCGAGAAGGCCATCTAGCTACTACTATGGACCCGTAAGTCTTGTAGGAACTAGTCACACATCATCTTGGAGGCAGCATGGTTGATGAAGACGGCCTCCCCAGTGATTCCCCCTCTGGCAGAGTGCCAGAACAGGGCTCCAGATGGGATCGCTTTGGAACAGAGGCTTGCGGCGGCGATAAAATTGTCTCAGGTGTCACTCTGAGGGTTTTGGGAAATCATAGAATTTATAGGCTTGGAATTAGGTCAAACGAGACTGTGGGGCTCTCACAAGCCTGGCCGGCATGCCCCCGGGCTTTTGGGGCCCACAACCCACTTCTGGCTCCCTCCCGAAGCTTCTAGTGTGGCATATATTCCAGAAAAAAATCCTCATAAAGTTTCATCATGTTTGGACTTCTGTATGTATGGATTTTCTGTGAAACCAAAAACATGCAAAAAAATAGGTACTATCACTGAGGGATGCCCTTCCTGGGTATCACGAGTGGCGAGGCAGGTACAGTTGGAGGAAAAGCAAGGTAACAGGGTGCTAGGTAGGCACTAAATTAATAGGTTAGTACAGAAAAATAATATAAAATGGCATATTAAGTATACAAAAGTGATAATATAATAGCATGAAACATTCAAAAATTATAGATATGTTAGAGCGTATCAAGGTCTCAAGGTTACAAATAGACATCAACAAATCTCGAATGAGTAGTTTCAAATGTGAAGATAACTAAGGAAACATGGGCCCTTTTCCTTATTTGTCACGTGCTTCATCCTCCGCCCGTACAATATGAGCCCTCACGAGCTTTCTTGCCCTATATTCCTCTTGTGCCTTCGCTTCTTTGCGCTCCCTGTCTATCTGGTGCTTCCGTCGGTCCTCCTCCTCCTTCCGTTTAGCCTCCACTATCTCATTGATACGGTGATTTTTTTCAATCTCAAACTGCTTCTTCACGCGGTCCCAATCTTGAGCATCTTTGACATCTTTTGGCACCTTGTCATCTATCCACAAGAAGTACCCTCAAAGAGGAGGAAGTGATTACAAAATATTCATACATGTGTTAGTACTATGAAATCTAAATTGAGAGGTAATCATGGAATTGTATTGAATATACCGATGAGCGATCACAGCCGACTTTATATGGATGCTTTCGGTCATACTTGTAGCTGGCACACACGAAAACCTCTGGCCTTCTGACCAATACTTCTTTCGGTCCTTGGAGTGCCTCACAACACACTCATCTTCACACCAACACGTTGGGGGTCTTCACATCCTCTTTTGTAGGGTATGCGAGTAAGCTAGCCCACTCCCGCACACTTGGCAAGTCCTCATTATCAGTGCACAGGGGCCTTGTCATTGAATCATATGAAGCCATGCCTATAAGAATAAGAATTGTTAGCAAAAGGCACCAACAAATTAATGTGTAGAGACAATAAAACAACGAGTACTCGCTTGGAAATATATGAGAAAACATTTACCGTTCATATTATATCAACCATCCGGATTAAGTAAAACATCAATAGGTCATCCTCTATCAATCCTTCACCTCATACTACCACCGGAACCACGACCACCACCGCCGGCACTTAAAACACCCGTCCGTCCTCTACGGCCAGCACTAGTGCCTTCTCGTGTGCTACCTCTAACACTCATCTGTCCTCCACAGCCACCACTCCTACCTCCTCATGGACCACTGGAACCTCCTCTATGGCCACTCGTTTGACTCGTGCTCATGTTGGCATCGGTCTTTGCCCTTTTGTTGCATGACCTAACATTGTGTCCCAGATAATCGCATTGACCACAATTGTTCATGTCAGGTGGCTCCATCAAATGCCCACTACCAAATTGTTTCATGCCAGTGTATCCGGCTAGATTATCCATGTCACCTCTGAACCTCTTCTTTCTTCTTCTTCCCTTTGTAGGAACCATGAGAGCAGGATCAAGCATGCTATGTGGGCCATCATACTTGGGCCACTGTGACTGGTCTATGAAAGGATGGAATCGAGGTGCCCATGTCAACCTCATGGCTTCCAATGTGAACTCCTACAACCTTATAGTCCTCCCATGAGAAATGGACAAGTGTCTCACTTTGGCCGCCATCATCAAATGCGAGCACGGCCAGTGATACTTATTAGGCATGTCGCATGCACACCATCGATTCATGTGGTGCACCTCGTATGCAACACCACCGTATGTCACACCGTCTCGTGTTGTGCCACCTGGCTCATTGACGATGTAGATCATTTATTTGTCGCTGAATCTAATGATTTGTTGATGCGAAGACATGCTCTCTTGAAACCTCAGCCAATCATAAACCTTGTCAGGATACTCTTTTTTTCACCTATCCATTTGGTGGTGGTTCGAGAATGCTTAAGAAAATACTCGTTGAGCTTCAAGAAAGTATATCTTAGTATTGCAAGCACCGGCAATGAACGGACACCCTTAAGCACATTGTTGAAGCATTCAACCATGTTGCTCGTCATGTTGCCATATCTCCGACCTCCTTCCTCGTAAGTTCTTGACCACTTATGCTTCTCCTCAAAATTTCTTCTCAAGAATTCTTTCCCCCTTTGTTGTTTTCCAATGCCTTGAGGAGTTTATCATAGCGCCTTTTGAATGCATCGGTGTGGAATGCCACGCAAACATGGGTAAGGTCTTTGCAAAACTCCTTGCTCTTGCATGCCTGATAAAAGTTTGCCATGAAATGCCTCATGCACCATCAGTGGTGAAGCTTTGGAAGGTCGGGAATAACAACATTTATTGTCTTGAGAATGCCATGGTGCCGATCTGATATGACTTGTTCCTCACATGCCCCATAAACCACTCCCAGTTGTCATCATGCTCGGAAGGCACAAAAGAAAATGCCACCGGCAACACATTATCATTGGACGAGTGAGCCAATGCCACCATTAGATTGCCCTGGTATTTGCCAGTCAAGAAAGTTCCATTTACAGACAAAACGGGTTGACAATGCTTAAATTCCTCGATGCATTGCCCAAAACTCCAGAAGACACGGTGAAACACTGTGTCAATTTTCTCGACCCCATGCCGCATGCTCGGGTTCCTATGTGCTATCGCTCCCAACATCCTTGAGAGAATATTGTATGAGTTCGCAAAATCACCATGCAACATCCTAATAGTCTTTGCCTTGGACTTCAACACCTTCCCATACTTGACCTCGTATCCATATCGTTCTTCCACCGAACTCATGAGAAACTTCACCTTCACAGTTGGATCGTGGGTTATCTCTTTCAATAATTTATAGCTGAGAAACTCGAACGTGAGTTAACGGTGTTTGATGAGGACATAAATACCATAGTTACACCCACTGCCCCTTCTACTATACATATTGGGCCAATTACTAGAGCTCACACATGCTAGTTGAATTCTCAGGTACTTTCACTTCTTGGTAATATTTCTAATGTTCATGAGAATATGATGCTGCCTAAATTGGATATAGTTGTGTTGCTTACTAATGAAAGGCCTAGCATGGACAAGACGGATGAACATTGGAGCGTGATCAAGCACAGAGATGAAGGCGTTCATGAAGGGAACAAGAACGGAGTTTCCAATGGATATTTCAGCACTTTGAAGCCACCATGATGACATACAAGGACAAGGATGAAATATACAAGATGGCCTTTCATAAATTTCATCCATAACTTATTAGAAGTGATGTACCACCTTATTTTTAGGCCAGGCCCATGTAATTTCAAAATACCTTTTCATAGGCTGTTTTTAGAGTTCGTATTGTAGGGGAAATGACTCAAGAGGTGTTTTAGTCCCACCTTGCCAAGGGTGGATGAAATCCCCTCTCTTTTTCCCTATAAATACAGTCCTTAAGGCACTGTTTAGACTTGGGTTTTGTTTAGATTAAAGTTTGTCACAGTTGCAACTCGCGTCCTTCGTTTGTGTTCAATGACCAGACCAAGACGTCATAGAACCCCACTTTGATAAGTAAAGCTTTCCTCTTAAATTTGTAATATTCAGATTGCAATCTCAGTTTTTGCTTGTTCCTCGTTTGAATGCAGGAAATAGACCCTCGTGGTCAGGTTGATTGTGCTCTGGCGTGGTCAATAACCTCTCAGAGTTGGTTTAGCGATTGCTAAGGCACGACGTCTTCGCACGTTCGTAGTTGGCTCGTCAAAGTGGACTTCCACCGAAAACGATAGCTACCTCTCATCGAAACATCAGGACACCTTCGCCTCTATCAAGTGGTATCTAATTTCCAGGTTGCCCGGTGAGATTTTACAAGTTTCGTAGTCTAGACTCCATATGTTCTTCATACCTACAGTTCACGAAAAAGCAAAAAAAAAAGGGTTAGATCATCATATCCAAACCAATTTGAGCCTTTTGCATTTTTTCTTTCTAGTGTTTTACTTTTTTGAATTTGCAATTGCATCGTCGTGTCGATTTGCCGGTCTTAGCATCTAATTACCTTAGAGTTTTGAGTTATGTTCTTGGGTTGTCACGCCGCCGCACAATTTTTCATCGTCGCTGCCATATACCACCATTGCATATCCATCCCTAATCCGACTTCATATACACCACCACATATTCGCCACCAATCTGAGTTTACTTCCACCACATATCCACCGCCATCACGCCAATCCGAGTCCACATCCAACATATATCCGCCACCAGTCCGAGTTCCACCAGATACATATCCGCCAGTCCGAGTTCCACCATATACATATTTTCCACCAATCCTAGTCTGAGTTCACTATCCGCCTCTCTATTATTGATTTCTAGATCAAACCATAGTACGTGTCATGATCAAGTCAGACTCCCCAAAGTTTGTGCCACCCGCAGAAGAAAAATAGTTCCAGATTCAAAAAAAACTAAGTCTGGAAAATCCTAGCTAGGCAGTTTTTAGCCCATTTGGAAACTTTTTCAAAAAAAAATTGTGGCTGAGCAAAAAAAAAAGAGGAGCACAAAAAAAATTGAGAGTGTGCTTCTCCCTTGATTACATGCCGCGCCATGACTTTGTTAGTGTTCTAGGGTCGCATCTCTAGTACGGTCTAGCATAGGACCAGCACAGTACCGTTGTTGAGCATTTATTCAGCTTTGCATCTCTGAACTGATTATTGCTAACCGTTTTTGCTACCATATTTAAGCCTTCCAAGCTCCACATACATCTACTTCATGCATTTGGCACCACCTGGCAATCGTTCTATATCCAAGCTTTGAGAGTTTTGACTACAACGGTTGCCGATCAACACCTGCTGCTTTGTAAGAACAGGTAAGAATTTGTGATTAGCTTGATGGATTTGTGACTTTCCACCACACCACATTCTATTAGTAGTCAGTAGGACCATATTCTTGTGTGTTTCTCTTTCTGCTAACCATGCATGACAGGATCACAAGCCGACGAGCAGGACTGGGAGAACATGACGAACAAGGAGCTACATGATAAGTTTCAACAACTTATGGGTGAACAGGTGCAAGACATGTTGAGCAGCTTTGGACGGGCCATGGAGAGGATAGATGGCATTGAGAAGACGATTGACACCAAGCTGGAGTCCAAGTTCAATGAAGTGCTCACGCGCCTACCACCACCACCAGCTGCACCTGCTGCACCACCGCAATAACCTCCACATCACGCTACAGATCAAGTAGGACGAGCAAAGTGTGTTCCCCTTGAGCAAGGCCAACATTCTGGTGCCGCTGCTAATGCTTCTGCAGCTCCTGCTACTACTGTCAAGCATTATGATGACTATGAGGGTGATTACGAGGATGAGGTTGCACCACATCAGGACTACGTGCCACTACCCCGTCGCCCACACGCCTACCATTGAAACGATAGGCCTGCACCACCTTCTCAGGTACAAGCTGATGAACATGTCTCTAAACTGAAATCCATTTGAGGGTAGATACATTCCTGATATATATCTTACTTGGGAGTTAGAAACTGAACAACATTTTACATGCTTGCAATATCCTGAGGATAGACGTGTTCAAGCTGTTGTGTGTGCATTCACTGGTTTTGCTTGTGTGTGGTGGTCAGAACATTATAGATTATATCATAATAATATTCCAACTACTTGGGCTGATTTAAAAGATGCTATGCGTACTTGTTGGGTTCCGCTATATTATCAACGTGAATTACTTAAAAAATTGCAACGTTGTAGGATCGAAACTATGTCTAGAGGGGGGTGATTAGACTACTTGACCAATTAAAACCTAGCCTTTTCCTAATTTTAGTTGTAGGCAAGTTTTAGCAATTCTACCAAGTCAAGCAACACCCTACACATGCAAGTCTAAGAGTATAGCAGCGGAAAGTAAAGACTTTGCACATGAACGTAAAGGAGGGATTAGAGAAATCAAACGCAATGAAGACACGGTGACTTTTGGCGTGGTTCCGATAGGTGTGTAGGAGATATGCCCTAGAGGCAATAATAAATGTTATTATTTATCTCCATCTTCGTAATTATGTTTATATTCCGTGCTATAACTGCTATGGTTCCTGAGCCCGTATATCCATAAAGGCTCTAAGGAAAACCTATGTGCACATGTGGAATAATAAACGGTAAAAAGTATTTCTAGTCAAGCCTCTAAGACTGGCTCAAATGTTGCATGATGATCATGTTTTCCTGATCATGGGCATGTCTATGCCGGCAACTTTTGAGGACACGATGTTAGAAGAACACTTGTGTTGAATCGACCTAATTTGATGTTATGCTATGAGATACATTCATCACAAGTTAATGATATAAAAAAAAATGAAGTTAACGTTTGCATAATTCCTTAGACCATGAGAGCATCGAGTTCCTTCATGCTTGCTTCATGAACTTTGGGGTTTGTTAAACGTCATCCATAAAAGGGTGGCTATTACGGCGGCTTACGGGTTCATGGAAAAGTATGACAAGGGACTTGTTAGCTCAAGATTGGGATTTGCTCCTCCGACGATGGAGAGATATTCTTTGGGCCTTCTCGGTGTTACGGTATCCATCATCGTCTGGCCAAACACATGATGATTTGATCACGGGGATACTGGAACGCGGAAATGAGAACAAAACCGGCAATGAGGAAACTAGCATAGCGGATAAAGTTATTGATCCACGGGGATGCCGATAAGTCTCACCTCGGGTGTTTGTAACATATCGTGAAGCAACAGGAATAGCACACGGCAACTAAACACGTTCACTCAAATATTCATTCGTGTGGGTATAGGGATCAATATGGCTGTCCACGGTTCCGCTATTGATCATTGACCGGAAAGTGTTCTGGTCATGTCTATACTTCATCGAACCTACAGGGTCACATGCTTAAGGGTCATCTATCTGCTGAATACTAGACAGGGAGTCGAAGAGAAAGTCACCGAAAAAGTTTCGGTAAAACCGAAAACTTGTTTCAGAGTAAACCATTGGGCCAAAAAGGTTTAGGCACATGCCTGGAACTTTTGGAGGGTGCCAGAATTAGTCTGGGTCCTTCTGGAATTTTTTCAAAGAAAAAAAGGGAAATTTTTCGGAGCTGTCGGAAATGCTTTGGTTGCTTTTCACTGATGAAAATCATTGATCCGGAAATGTTTCGGAACACGTCCAGAATTATTTTATGGGGTACTGGAAATGTTCAGGACCTACAGAAATATTTTTGTATTTTACAGTCTCGAAAAAATATTTTCATGAATAGTGGAAACACTATTAGGGGATGATGCAGGCTTGGTGATGCAGGCAACACTATTGGCTTCTTGGAGAAGACACTCATGAGGGCATTTTGGTATTTCGAAGTGTCCTCTACCCCTTGGGCTTGGCCTATAAATAAAGGTGGAGAGGTGCTCTCCATTCTCACTCATTCTCTCATACACAATGCCATGCAATGATCTGGCTTATTCTCTCCCTCACACGAAATAGTTTCGTAGAGCCGAAAGGCTGTCTGGGTTCTGGTGGGAACTAGTTCTGGGCGGTGAAGCCCTGCCAGATAGCTGACACCGTATGTGTGCAACCCAGTAGAGAGGTCATAGTTTCGATCTTCTGCCCGAGGGGCTGTTCGAGTACCTGCCCGGAGGGCTGTCCGAGTGACCCGCCCGAAGGGCTGTCCAGGGGGCCTCCCAAAGGGTTGTCCGAGGATCTGTCCGGTGGGACTATCCAAGGGACTGTCCTGAGGCCTCCCGAAGGGCTGTCTGAGGATCCGTCCGGTGAGCTGGCCAGGGAGAACATCCTCGCGGTTGGGAGGTTGTAAAATCCTAGCTGCGGGGATCTACACCAATGATCTTCATCGACTCTACTTCTGCTGCGCTACGAGTCAGTAATGATCAGATCAAAACCTTGTATGCATCTTCATAGTGGTCCTGGGATGGTGCGTAGGTCGGAATTTTTTTGTTTTCTGCTACGTTACCCTATAGTGGCATCATGAGCCGTGCTATGCGTAGATGCAGGTTATGATCTAGAATACATGAGATGTATGGGTGTTGCACAATATAATTTTGTAGTATGAGTTCTATTGCTGAAAATTATTTGTGCGGGTAGCAGATGAAATCTATTATCCGATGTTCTTGTTGCTTCCCTTGAACTTGTGTAGTCCTGATCTTGATGGCATGGTGGAATCTTACAAAGTTCTAGCAATCCGTGATCCTTCCATTCTGCTCCTGAGTATGCTGGTTGACAGATCAATGAAGTGCTAATAGTTCTTTGGGCTCTGCCATAGTTAAAGAAAGATGGATGTTTCGTAGACTAAAGGGCAATGCAGATATGATCTGCACGGGGTTCTTGCATATGACAAAGTTTAGTATGGGGCTTGAGATTTTTATCTCATGTTTCATACACCCTGCAAAGTTAATCTAGCGACTTGAATAATCATACTTGATGATGAACGTTGGTAGCTGTGGTTTGATTGAAACCTTAGAAGGCACGTAAAATAAAATTTTGCATGAACTGATTAGAGGCGTCTGATTTCGCTTTGCAGGATGCATGTGCATGTGATGTGGTATAGTCTTCATCATATTTAATTTAATTATGTATGAGATGACTATATAATGTAAATTAATTAACATGACCTGCGTGTCATGATTTGGCATAATGGCTGGAGCCATATGATTGTCACTTTAATGACCTGCATGTCAACCTTATGTAATGCACTAATTTTATTAGCTATAGAGATAGCAATATTATCTGGTGCATCGACAAGGTGGTGGAAATCTTTGCGAAGGTGTACACCGATGCAAAAGCTGAAGACAGAGAAAAATAAAGAAACAGGCCTTGGCAGAAAAGTTCTGCCACGGCAGCAGCTTTAGAAACCGCTGCCACGGCAATGTTTTTTGGATTTTCGCGAAGACGATGAATCCTTCTCCGAAAGAAGGGGCTATACCATACCATGCTATTATGAATTGTCTGAGATGTTTATCCCTTGTTTTGCACCCTTTTGATTGCGTGGTAGTCGCTTTTATTAGGGTGATCTCTCACTTAAAATATCAAGTAGTTAGTGTTCTCCCAAGTGTAGCACCGTCTACAACATGTATCTTTTCGGGGTGCACCGTGTCACACGGGTACGAATGATTAGAGAGGTGTAAGGTGGGTGACGGTGAGACCTCATAGCAAGATCACTTAGTTGTCTTGACGTTCAGGCATGACCATCATGAGCTCGGAACACGCCCATCGGAAGATGAACAGGAGTCGCAGAGAGATGTGATTGGCAAGTTGGCCTACCGGTTGAGATTTTCGTCATCAGTGGTGTTACACCAATGGCGACCAATTGATACGTGGGTCTTGTATCACTCACAATCAATTATGAGAGATGTTGATTTGAGTGGGAGCGCACTTTAGAATTAATTTTAATTCTTAGTGCCATTAATTATGAACACTGTCTAAGTGTTGTATGCATAATAGTTGTAGAATATTGGCTCACGTTTCCACCTTCCCTGTGAAAATTGAATAGCTATTATTTATCTGGTTAAAACTTTGCAATTGGTAACGTAAGGTGAGGATTGTCCTCAAGAGTGCCGAGAAGGACGTTGTCCTATCACGTGCTTTTGGTATTCTCCGCTAATGCTATGGATGATGTGACTCTCGTCCTTCGATCCAAAAGCTAGAATTCTATTATGGTCAAGTGCAATATGTTTGCTTCCAAGAGACCTGAACTTCAAAAGTTTGGGATAGTTATGTGATAATCATGGAACTGAAAATTAGTTTCAGATACAAATGAATGCTAAAAGATATGAGATATCCAAAGAAATATTTGTTTGCAAAGTATTAGTAAAATGTTTACTATGTATTAGACTGATAAGAGAGGGATCCAGAAGAACGCCTGTCATGTAATGAAGGTGAATAAAACAACAACTTAAAGAGAAAGGAAATATCCAAATGGTGTTAGTAAGACTTTCACGACTGGGAAGTCCGGGGCTAACGCCACTCTTAAAGTTGGGTGCTCCTTCTGAGAGTAGGAGAAATATTAAAAGTAAAACTGTTAGAAGGATAAAAGTCAAAAAGAATAAAGGCTGGAATGTCCAGCTCATGTATGAATATCATACAAGTTATATGATGTATAGAAGGCTGGTCAAAGATATATTTATTAGGAATTGTGATTAAATTGTTAGTCACTAATTCTTGGGTCTTGTGATTAAAGTTGATCACAGGGATACCCGTTTGATTGCATTCTGTTGCAACTCGATACAAGAACTACTACGGCCTAAAAGACTTGCCAGTAATGAGGTTTAGATACGCGCTGGGAACATCGTAGTAGTTACTATACCTTCCATCATCGTATTACCTCTGTATTTATTTTCATAATTCATTTCAGAGTTTTATACACTCTAGCCCATTGCATAATATTTGTTGCAAGAAGGTTGTTCATAAGAGAACAATTGTTGTTCGGTGTTATGAATAAACATGAGGGCCATACTTTCATTATGAATGAGATGTATGTTATGAATATTGATAATAATATAATACATCCATGACACTGACGCTAAATGTTGCAAGACTAAAAGAATACCACATATGTGTGGCACTGCATTTGGTCACATTGGAGAAACCCGCATGGAGAAATTCCATAATGATGGATTTTGAAGTCATTTGATTATGAATCATCTGACACTTGCAACTTTTGTCCGAAAAGTGAAGTGTCTGAAATATCGTTCACAGGCCATAAGGAACGAGCAACGAACTTATTGGTGATCATACATTTTGATGTGTGTAGTCCGATAAATGTTGTTGCTAGCAGTAGATTTGTCTACCTTCAGTAATGACTAAAGTAGATATATGGATATTTACTTTATGAGACATAAGTCTGGATCTTTTGAAATAATTCAAAAGGTTTTCAAAATGAAGTAGAAATTATTGTAACAAGAAAAATTATGTTTCTGCAATTAAATTGCGAAAAGGAATTTTTGAGTTACAAGTTTAGCGAATGTCTGATGAGTTGTGAAAAATAGTTTCATAACTTACACCTCCCGGAACACCACTGTGAGTGGAATGTCTGTGAAGATGTAATCAAACCATTTATGACATGGTAAGATCAAAGATGACATAAATCAATTTGCCATTATACCTTTTAAAGTAATGCTTTAGAGACTGTGGCTTTTACACTGAAAAGAGTGCCATCAGATCTGTTGAAATGATGCCATGGTATGGTATGCCCAACCATGTTTTGTTTTTCCTTAACAGAATATGGGGCTTGTGTAAAGTATTTTACAAACCTATTCCAAATCAGACAAGTTCAACTTTGTAGGTTATCCCAAATTATTGGGTATTCCTCCATCACTATACCGAGGCAAAAGGTTTGCCACAAAGAAAGGTATGATTTTGAAGAAAATGGTTCTTGCAAAAAGGTGAGTGGGAGGATAGTGCAACTTGACAAGATAACAGTATCTTCGTCATCAGGTCAAGGGAAAGAAATCTTGGAAGTAATTCCAGGGTTTCCTACTGTGACTGATACGAAAGTCTCTACATGAGATGTGTGGCCTTAGGTCAAACTTGCAGCTGAACCACGTAGGCAAAACTCATGCAAACCTCTCAGGTGCGCAAACGAGATATTGTTGTTAGACAACAGTATACCTATGATACACAAGGAAGCATTGATGGGCCCCGACTCCGGAATTGGCTAAATGCCAATATAATCCGAGATAGTATCCATACAAATGATTCAAGATTAGATCTTGATAAACCCTTCGGAAGACTTAGAGTCTAACGAATATTAATGGAACTATAAACTGATGCAGATAAAAATGTTTTATCCATAAAGCTTGACTTGTTGCAATAACAAATTCAAGGAGTTGACTACGATGAGATTGTCTCACCATCGCGATGCTTAAAGTCGGTTCGGGTTAAACTAGCAATTAATACATATTTCAATCATGAGATATGATAGATGGATGCCAAAAGGATTTCAATGAGATGGAAATACAACCTAGGACTTGCATGTGATACAGTCCAAAGTATTTTATCAATCCAGAGGATGCTAGTGAATGTGCAAACTTCAAAGTTCCAGTAATGGACAGAAGAGAGCATAATGGAGTTGGAATCTTTGTTTTGATGAAATAGTCAAAAGAGTTTGATTTCATCAAAGGATAGCGAAGATGCTTGTGGTTACAAGAATGTAAGTGGGAGCAAAATAATATTTCTAAAACCTTGTGTGCTTGACACATTGTTGATTGGAAATAATATAAATTTCTTGACACAAATTAGGACTTCATGGAAAAATAGTTTTCGATGAAGTGCTTGAGCTAGATAGCCTCGATATTAGGAATAATTATCTACGGAGATAGAATTGCCTAATAGGGCTAAGCCAAAATACATATTGACAAGATACTAAAACAGTTTAGCATGAGAACACCAAGAAGTGTTTCTTGCCGATGTCACATGGAAAGAGATTTAGCAAGACTCGGTGTCCTGAAACACTGATGAGCAAAATAGATGATGGAATTTCCACACACATTTTTGTTTGGATTGATCATGTATTCCATGGTATGTAAAACAACCAGATATGTCCAGTACTCCCAAGCATTTACGAGTATAGATACCAATGTGATCAAAATATTGATCATAGGACAGCAGCGAAAAATGTCGTTGAGTACTAAAGTAGCACTGATGACATGTTTTCTCACAAGTGGAGATTATGAAGTGCTCGTTGTAAGTAGTTACATCAATACAGTCTTCATCAATGCTCCATGCGATTTTTGATTAAAGTTAAGGGTTTTGTGTAATACACGATATGGTGGCACAGTAAGTTGGAATTGTTCCAAACAGGTTACTGTGGCGAATTCTATAATGAAGGCTATGTATGTTGTTGTTTTAGAAGTGACAAAGAAGATGTTGAATCATATAGTTCATTCATGAACTTAGTATGGTTCCAAGAAGGCTTTGGTCAATGGAACACTATTGTAGATAGTTGCTCCATAGCTCAGTCTGAGGAATTAAGGTTCGACCAGTGATTCACATATATACAAAGCCAAGTCCACACAAAATATGAATTTTGTGAAAGCGTGAAAACGCGAGGATATGCAAAGATACACATGGACCTGAAGTTGTTAGTTCCGTTGGACAAAGACTATACCACAAGCGAAGCATATTTTACAGTGGTATGCCATAGGTGAAAAGTGCATTAGCATTGACTAGATTATTGACTCTAGTGCAAGTGGGAGTATATAGGAGATATGCCCTAGAGGCAATAATAAATGTTATTATTTATCTCCATGTTCGTAATTATGTTTATATTCCATGCTATAACTGCTATGGTTCCCGAGCCCATATATCCATAAAGGCTCCAAGGAAAACCCATGTGCACGTGTGGAATAATAAACGGTAAAAAGTATTCCTAGTCAAGCCTCTAAGACTAGCTCAAGTGTTGCATGATGATCACATTTTCCTGATCATGGGCATGTCTATGCCGGCAACTTTTGAGGACACGATGTTAGAAGAACACTTGTGTTGAATCGACCCAATTTGGTGTTATGCTATGAGATCCATTCGTCACAAGTTAATGGTATATAACATAGAGAAAGTTAACATTTGCATAATTCCTTAGACCATGAGAGTATCGAGTTCCTTCATGCTTGCTTCATGAACTTTAGGGTTTGTTAAACGTCATCCGTAAAAGGGTGGCTATTACGGCGGCTTACGGGTTCATGGAAAAGTATGACAAGGGACTTGTTAGCTCAAGATTGGGATTTGCTCCTCTGACGATGGAGAGATATTCTTTGGGCCCTCTCGGTGTTACGGTATTCATCATCGTCTGGCCAGACACATGATGATTTGATCATGGGGATACCGGAATGCAGAAACGAGAAAAGAGAACAAAACCGGTAATGAGGAAACTGGCATAGTGGACAAAGTTGTTGATCCATGGGGATGACGATAAGTCTCACCTCGGGTGTTTGTAACATATCATGAAGCAACAGGAATAGCACACGGCAACTAAATAGGTTCACTCGAATATTCATTCGTGTGGGTATAGGGATCAATATGGATGTCCACGGTTTCGCTATTGATCATTGATCGGAAAGTGTTCCGGTCATGTCTATACTTCACCGAACCTACAGGGTCACACACTTAAGGGTCATCTATCTACTGAATACTAGACAGGGAGTTTGAGAGATAGTCACCAGAAAAGTTTCGGAGACAACCGAAAAGTTCCGGAGAGAAAACCGAAAAAGTTTCGATAAAACCGAAAAGTTGTTTCGGAGTAAACCATTGGGCCTAAAAGGTTTCGGCACGCGCGTGGAACTTTTGGAGCGTGCTAGAATTGTTCTGGGACCTTCTGGAATTTTTTCGGAGAAAGAAACTGGAAATGTTTCGGAGCTGCCGGAAATGCTTTGGTTGCTTTTCGCTGATGAAAATCATTGATCCGGAAATGTTTTGGAACACGTCCAGAATTATTTTAGGGGGTACTGGAAATGTTCTGAACCTACAGAAATATTTTTGGATTTTACGGTCACGGAAAAATGTTTTCATGAATAGTGGAAACACTATTAGGGGATGATGCAGGCTTGGTGATGCAGGCATGGTGATGCAGGCAACACTATTGGCTTCTTGGAGAAGCCACTCATGAGGGCATTTTGGTATTTCCAAGTGCCTCTACCCCTTGTGCTTGGCCCATAAATAGAGGTGGAGAGGTGCTCTCCATTCTCACTCAATCTCTCATACACAATGCCATGCAATGATCTGGCTTCTTCTCTTCCTCACACGAAATAGTTTCGTAGAGCTGAAAGGCTGTCTGGGTTCTGGTGGGAACATGTTCTGGGCGGCGAAGCCCTGCCGGATAGCTGACACCGTATGTGTGCAACCCAGTAGAGAGGTCATAGTTTCGATCTTCAGCCCGAGGGGCTATTCGAGTACCTGCCCGGAGGGCTGTCCGAGTGACCTGCCCGAAGGGCTGTCCAGGGAGCCTCCCGAAGGGCTGTCCAAGGATCTGTCTGGTGGGACTATCCGAGGGACTGTCCTGAGGCCTCCTGAATGGCTGTCTGAGGATCCATTTGGTGAGCTGGCCAGGGAGAACATCCTCGTGGTTGGGAGGTTGTAAAATCCTAGCTGCGGGGATCTACACCAATGATCTTCATCGACTCTACTTCCGCTGTGCTACGAGTCGGTAATGATGAGATCAAAACCTTTTGTTTTCTCCTGTGTTACTCTACAAGGTGGTGCTATCATACGTCCACATTGATGGCGACTTCAACTCACGGAGGGTAATGGCTGCGCGAGTCCATGGAGGGCTCCACCCACGAAGGGTCCATGAAGAAGCAACCTTGTCTATTCCACCATGGCTTACGTCCATGAAGGACTAGCCACACTCAGGGTAGATCTTCATGAAGTAGGCGATCTCCTTGCCCTTACAAACTCCTTGGTTCAACTCCACATGATCTTGGAGGCTCCCAAGTGACACCTAACCAATCTAGGAGACACCACTCTCCAAAAGGTAATAGATGTTGTTGTTGATAATGAGCTCCTTGCTCTTGTTCTTCAAAAGATAGTCTCCTCAACACTCAACCACTCTCTCACAGATTTGGCTTGGGTAGGAGAAGGATTGGAGTGGAAAGAAACTTGGGGAGGATAGAAATCAAGGTTCAAATGGTTGGATTGGAATCTCCTGATCTCAACACATGAGTAGGTGGTTCTCTCTCAGAAAATGAATGGTGGAAATGTAGTTTTGTTCTGATAGCTCTCTCATGGAATGACAGAGGGTGGAGGGGTATAAATAGCCTTCACCAAGAATCCAACCGTTACAACCTTTTGACTCAACTCGGTGATACCAAAACGAAATCTCGGTGAGACCGACCTGTGTAAAAGATTTGAACGTTAGGCATCTCGGTGAGACCGAATGGAATAACTCGGTGAGACCAATGTGCGATGACCTAAGCAAGACCTCATCTCGGTAATTCCGATCAAACCAACTCGGTAATTCCGAAATGGAGTGGAAGGGTTACAAAAACTTGGTCAGTGCAACTCAGTGAGACCGATCGTCATCTCGGTGAAACCAATTTGTTAGGGTTTGGTTGTGGCTCTGTCTTGGATCAACTCAGTGGGTCCGATGTGGAGGTTCGATGGGACTGAGTATATCATTTAGGGTTTGGACAGATAGGATTTGGAGAAGGTGTTTGAGGGTTTTTGGAGCAATATCTTTAAGCACTTGAGCAATTAAGTCATGATCAAAACCTCATCCCCTTTTAATAGTATTGGCTTTCCTATAGGACTCAATGTGATCTTGGATCACTTAACCAAAAATGTAGAGTCTTGAAGCTTTTTCCAATCCATACCTTAGCATTTTGAGGGATCGACATTTACCTTTCCTTGCCATGCCAACATTGAACTTTCCTGAAATCTATCTTTGAATAGGCATTAGTTCAATGACTTATATGTTGTTATTAATTACCAAAACCACCCGGGGATTTGTTACACTTTCAATCTCCCCCTTTTTGGTAATTGATGACAACATATAGATCAACGCTTCGACAATGGATATAATCAACAAATACTATCGTCGCTTTGAGAAGTATGTGATAAGCAAGAGCTCCCCCTAAATTTGTGCATTATTAAAAATTTGCGTTTGAATGCAAATGCACAATCGATTAGGATCATGGGTCACTCTTCCATGTCACATACATCTTGGTGGAGCGCACAAAATGATAAGAATGAAATACAATAAGCACTCATCACCGAGCATACAAGTGAATGATCATACAAGAAGCAATTGGATAGATCGATAAGCGTGCATAGCATTAAAGTACGGTCTGATCAAGCACATAAACATCGTAGTCTCATGTAAGCATCAAAACAAAAGTATCATGAAGTAGCAAGAACTCAACCAAAATCAAACAAGCAAAAGCAAAACACTCTCTTGAAACCCTATGATCTATAGTAATTCTCCCCCTTTGGCAACAAGTACCAAAAAGTTCAAAAGAGTATAGAGCTAAATGTCACTCTGGGCTCGATCTTTTTTTTAGAGAGAAGGCACAAGCCGCGCCCTGCTTTAAATTAATAAAGCAACAGAAGTCGCAAGTATACGAAATATTACATCCCAGAAAAGGAAAAAGAGAAGCAGCAGAATAACGGGTACAAGTTGCAGCTCAGGCGAGCGCTAAGGAAAAGAGATAACTAGGTGCTCCTGTGGCTAGCGTGAAGCCCGTTGATCTTACGAAGCACCTCCGACGCCGCATCACTGTCTTCCATCCTTCCCAGCGGTCTCCACTGCTGAAAGAATAAAGCCCATTTGAAGATGTAGTTAGCAGGATGCGAGGTATGATTCCTTCAATGGCCAACTTGTTTCTAGTGGTCCAAAGCGCCCAAGCTAAGGCCCCAAATGTTCTCCACGCAATTCTACGAGCTTGCCCGCGAGTATTTTGCATACTGGTTAGAAGACCAGCCATAGAAGTTGGATTCCACCCGGACCCGAAGATCTCGTGAACACCACTC
The DNA here is from genome assembly GCA_039707655.1 of Elymus sibiricus. Classification (NCBI taxonomy): domain Eukaryota; kingdom Viridiplantae; phylum Streptophyta; class Magnoliopsida; order Poales; family Poaceae; genus Elymus; species Elymus sibiricus. Next base: position 166,421,878 of record CM077664.1, read on the forward strand.
CAGAGGAAAACTGCCGGGGCACAATTAAAGATGATATGATTGGCGTCCTCCTGTGCCCCACAGAGCGCACAATTCCCGTTCCCAGGTCCGTGACGCTTTTGGAGATTTAGGGCCGATGGAAGACGATCTAGGTCTGCCTTCCAGATGAAGATACGCGTGGGGGGATGCGAGCAGCCCACAATGGTTTAGCGAAATTAATCTTTGGGCCACATACTAATTTAGCGTATAGGGATTTAACAGAGAACCGGCCCGACGTTTCAAGCGACCAAGAGATTGAATCTCTGTCTTCCGACACTGAGACCGAGGAAAGTAACTCACTCATTGCTACGAAAGTAGCTTGTTCCTGGACTGAGAAGTCACGAAGGAAACCGATCTGGGCCTCCCCAGTGGCAAAAATTTCGCTGACCATAGCATTGGGGGAAGCGGCAATCGAGAACAAAGAGGGGAAAAGCGCATACAAAGGCTTATCTGTGCACCACGCACAGAGCCAAAGTTTAGTATCTCTCCCGTTCCCAACTATGAATTTGGCGCCTAGGAAGAATACGTCCTTGCACTTTTGGATCCCATTCCAGATTTGGGAGCCTTTGGAATTCGTATTGAAGAATGAGCTCGAGGGGAAGTATTTTGCCTTCAGCAGTTTTGCCCAGAGACCGTCGTCATTCTGGGCAAGCTTCCAGATCCATTTGGAAATGAGGGCCAGGTTCATGAATCTGGTGTTGGTTATACCTAGGCCTCCCTGATTTTTTGGTCTGCAAAGATCAGCCCATCTGATCATGTGGTACTTCCGTTTCTTAGCATCTGCTTCCCAAAAGAATCTGGCACGAATTTTGTCAGATTTACCATGGATACCTTCACCCAGAAGGAAAAGACCCATCGCAAAGGTTGGAATGGCCGAGAGACAAGCGTTAGTGAGAGTTAGTCTGGCTGCAGAAGACATCAGTTTACCTTCCCAAGGGTCGCATCTGGCAGCTACTTTAAGCGTTGTGGGGTCCCAGTCCCCTTCAGTAAGGGCTCTATCCGTGCACGGAAGGCCAAGGTAAGTCATTGGCAATTCAGCCTTCTGGCAATTCAAGGCGTAGGCTATAGCAGTTCCCTCGTCCTCCGACATAGCTACCGTGAACACTTGACTTTTGGAGTAGTTAATTTTCAGACCCGACATCGCTTCGAAACAGATTAAGATGGTTTTAACCGTGGCCACGCTCTAGTCATCTGGTTGGAACGTCAGGACCGTATCGTCCGCGTATTGGAGGTGAGAAATCCCTCCAGGGACGAGGTGAGGCACAACTCCTTTGAGGTGACCCGCTGTGCAGGCTTTGTCCAACATAACCGAAATGGAGTCCGCCACGATATCAAAAAGCAGGGGAGAAATCGGATCCCCCTGCGTAAGGCCACACTTGTTACGAAAAAAATTACCCACTTCTCCGTTAATTGCTATTGCAGTCTGGCCGCCCTGGACCAACTGCATGATTTTGTGAATGAACCCCGCATCAAATCCCTTGCGGTGGAGAACCTCGGAAAGAAAAGACCAACTGATCTTGTCGTAAGCCTTTTCAAAGTCCAGTTTTAGGATGACTGTAGGGAGTTTTTTCTTTTTAACTTCATGAATGATTTCGTTAAGGCATAGGACTCCTTCAAGGATAACCCTGTCCTTAAGAAAAGCAGTTTGAGCTCTGTCTACGATTTTCTGCACTACCGACCCTAGCCTCAAGGCGTAGCACTTGGCAGCCAGTTTAAAAATAACATTGATCAGCGCGATGGGCCTGAATTGGGATATCTTGTCAGCACCAACTTTTTTAGGGATCAAAGCTAGAATAGCATAGTTGATGCGGCTAATGTTAACTTGGCTGAGCGCAAAGCCCATGATAATAGCGAAGATTAGAGGTTTGAGCCAGGGCCAGCATTTCTTGAAAAATGCCACCGGAAAGCCGTCCGGGCCAGGAGCGGTGTCTGTTTTCGTGGCTTTAGAGCACCCTCGATTTCCTCGTCCGAGAAGGACAGGAGAATAACCACGTTGTCAGAGTCGGAGACCATTTTGGAAGTGTCCCAAACGTTAGGCGCCAGACTCGCCCATCTAGGACGTTCTGTCCCAATAAGATCAGTGTAATACTCGTAGATGTGTTGGGAGAGATCCACCTGGGCTGTGATATCATCGGAGGGCGTGATCAGCCTGGGAATAGTGGTGCAGCGTTTGTTACCATTGGCTACCGCGTGGAAAAAACTTGTGTTAATGTCACCCTTGGTGAGACTAAGGAAACGGCCACGTTGCCTCCAGTAGATTTCTTTGGCTTTATAGATCTTAATAATAGTGTTTTCCAGGACATATCTTTGTTGCCATTCTGCCTCCGATAAGCCAGCCACATCAGCCCTGGTATCGAGCAGGATGATCTCTCTAAGCGTGGCAGCTTTAAGGACAGCCGTGTCCCACCCCCGATTGTTGCCCCACCCTCTTAAATATTGCCTACACTTGACTGAGATCCCATGCCAATAGTCCATGGGGCCCCGAGGGGCGCCCCGAGGGGGGGAGAAGGCGTATACCCAACTACACCATTTATTTTTAAGGGTATCCAGGAAACCCTCTTCCTCAAACCACTGAATTTCGATGAAGAATCTGGCTTTCTTCTGGATGAAATCTTCTCCCGTGGAGAAGATGAGGGGCGAATGGTCCGAGCCAAGTCTGGTTTCCACCCTGACGTTGGAGAGAGGGAACAGCAGCTCCCAAGCAGCCGAAATGAACACTCGATCGAGGACAGAACGAATAGGGTTAAGCTGCCGGTTACTCCAAGTAAACCGTGCCCCTACCCTCTCTATCTCTTTTAGTTCCATGTCAGCAATCGCATTATTAAACAAGTTAATTCTGGGCCAGTTAATGTTCCCCGACGATTTGTCCTCCTCCGACCTGATTAGGTTGAAATCTCCACCGATAACAAGTGGGTGATTAATCGCAGACGTAAAACGACCAATTTCCTCAAGAAACGGCGAGAACAAAGCGTGATCCGCAGGGTCGTATACCACACACAACTCCCATATGTGTAAATCAGCTTTATTGACGATCTTGGCACTTAAAAAGTATGTGTCGGCTGTCCAAGACGTCACCGAAAATTTGTCATGATCAAGACCAAGCAGTAACCCCCGAGAATGGCCATTGGCTGGCACCCACTGCCAGACAAAACGCTCTCTTGGATCAATTGATTTAAGCGCAGCGCAAGAAAAATCGCTCTTAATCGTTTCTTGAAGGGCCACACAATCGATACGTTCTTTATGCAGATACTCTTTGAGCAAAGTACGTCTACCGGTGTGCCCAAACCCCCTGATATTCCAGAAAATCGACCTCATTGGGAAACACGTTTGCGAAGCCGCACTCCTTTGGAGCTGGGCTTAGGTTTGGGCTGTGCATTTGGGGCGGCCTCACTTTGATTATCTTTGGGCTGTAATTCCCCGTTAGCCACCGCGGAGGCCTCCCTGGCCGCCTTGGCAGCAGCTACGTCAAGCTCTTTTTGGAAGGCAGCCGCGGCTAGCGTGGCTTGGGCTAGCTCTTTCGCACGAATCATATCTACTGAGCCTATTTCATTACCCGGTCCCCCGTTAAGAATTATACCACAGTCCTTAGTAATCTCAGCAATATTAACATCAGAGTACTTTTGCAGGACAGAAAACTTTGGGAAGGGGTTACCTGGCTTTTCCAGGTTTTTTTCCGCCGAAAGGAACTGGGCTTTCTGCAAAGAGGGGACGCCGTTCTTGCCCAGGGTACGCGAGCTCCTGCGAGCCGGCCCCTGGGCCTGGGACTTCTTGCGCTTGCCCTTGGTCTTGGTGGCAGGAGCCGGAGGCGCCGAGGGCCCAGCCGCAGAAGCCAGCACTGAGGCCGGGGTGGAAATCTTAACTGTGGACCGCGCGGCCGGCGGCGGTGATCTAGCAGAAGCTTGGGTGGACTCCGACGGCCTGGGAGTGCGAGGCGACGCCACGAAAGAGAGGGAGACATTCTGCTGGAGGGGTGGCGGGGAGCACAGCTTCATCCTGTCCTCCCTAGCTTGCATCTTGGCCGCCGAGAACTCCCAGTTCTTGGGGCTAGTCCAGCCGAGGTCCTCTCTGACATCTTGCGGCAGTTTGGACGCCTTGCCAGGCGAGATCTGCTGGGCCACCTCAGGCGATTCAGGCGAGGACGCAATGTTCACCACCGAGGACAATTGCCTAGAACAGGTGAAGTCAAGAGCTTCACTGAAAAGATCAGAGGAAGAGCGAAAGTTAGGGTCAGCACACAGCGACCTGGCGATGGGGGAAATCCTGGCCGGAGATATGTGAGAGCCATATTGATCTAATTCTGAAGCGAGGTATCTTGCGATGGGAATCTTGCGAACTGTTGACCTGCTACGAGAGGAGGAAGGAGACAAGGAATGCCCCACTCCCACCTTGGTCGTTTTTGCAGCCAAGCCTTGGGCACCGACAGGCGCAGCGGATTTCGGCGACTTGGGAGCGACCGAGCTGTCGACCGGTTGCGAGCGGGCCCTATTGTGTTTGTGATTGCAGTCGCGACCACTGTCTTCCTCGTCTTCATCGTCCGGCCCCTTATGCTGGGGGGGAGGGTGAGGCGGGATGTCATTGACACAATTGGGCAGCTCCGGCTCGCATCTGATTATGTAGCCTTGCCTGTTGACGAAGATACGGTTCGAGCACAGCAGCTTGTGAGGCGAGATGCATAGGACCGTCGCCCTGACCGGCCCCCCCATTGCTTAAAGACGAGACATCCACAACCTCCAGTTTACCGAACGGTTGCAGCGCCGTTTTGAGAGCTTCCTTGTCTTCTTTGAGGCTGTGAGGAACACCCCAAAATTTGGCCCAGACTTCTTGGAGCGTGCAGCACACCTCAGCGTCCCTCGCCGGTTCTGCAAACAAGACTTTGAGTTCTGATATGGGAAGCTTAATGCCGCCACTACTGAGACACAAACGAAGGCTTTGTTTGTTGGGGAAACGGACCAAGAATTCCTGGGAGGAGACCTGGGATATACCCCAATCCCAATCATCGATTTCCATGAGCGAGTTGAGCTCAGTGACAAGCCCCTCCACAGAGATGGACCCAGATTCCAACAGGAGCGAAGCCAACAGCACAGCTTGCGAGCCAGAGGGGGCTCCTGACCTCTCGGGGAGTTCGATGTGGAAAAAAACCATCTCCTTGTATCCCGTGTCCCATCATCCTGAGCTGAGGCGCTGCAGCAAGAGCCGAGCACTCGCTGGCGGAGTGGCCTTCCGTTTTACAAATGAAGCACATAGGAGGGTTCGGGCAATCGCTTTGGAAGTGGCCCGGCCGACCACACTTGAAACACTCAGATGCCGACGCGCCCGACGCCGGCGCCCTGCCCGAACCAGACGAGGAAGCTTTCCCAAAGCTTTTCTTCTGCCACGCAACGTTGTTGTATCCCTCTTGCTTGCGTAAACCACCACCGTTCCGGTTGTTGTTTTGCCGGAAACCTCCGCCGTAATTGTTGTAGGGAGGGTTGGAAGCTCTTCCTCCACCAGATCCACCTCCACCCCAGCCGCCCTCCCGGCCTTGCTGGATCTCGCCATCTTCACGAGCCCCGTACTCAGCTCTGGCAGCGTGGAAATCGAAGTCCGTCCCCCTGGACGCAGACGACCCATCTCGTCGCCAAGCAGCCTCACGCTGCAGCTTGTCCCTGAGCTCGGCCTCCCTGGCACGGTCAGCATCAGGGACGGAGTCATCGACCCGGCGTTTAGCGCCGCGTTCGGCATCTCGGCTACCCATGGCGACCACTTGAGCAAAGGAACGGGAGAGGGGAGGGGGAGGAGGGAAGCGACGAACAGATCTGCCGCGGGAGCGCCGCCTCTCGAGGTCAAGTTTTGATGAGGGAAACCCTAACTGGAGCGAAGTGGCACCCTTGGGCAGCCAAAGCCAGCCTAAGTAGGCGACGGCAGCAGGTGCGGCTGCACCAGGCTTGGACAGAGGCTGGTCCGAGCCCAGACATGGCTCGGAAACGACAGGGCCCAGCACAAGAAGAGGAGCCGACTGCAGCGCAGAGGGCGGGCCCAGTGCGCCACCCCCAGCCTCGCACTTGATAAGACCCAGGCGCGGCCCATCCGCCGCGGTGGGCCCCTGGCCCACCGACCCACCTGGCCCAGCAACCCCCACCACCACAATTGGAGATGACGGAGGAACCCTAGGTTCCTCCCACGACTGCGCCGCCGCCGACACCTCTAGCCCCATCCAGGCAGCGGATTCCCACCCATGAACGGAGCACCCCTGCGACGCCGTCCTCGGCCTAGGATACGGCGAGCCCCTCCCTGGGGAAGGTGGCCGGTAGCCGCCAGACACAGCATGCGCGACGCCTACAGGTAGCACGGAGCTTAAGCGGGTGCCCCCGCCCGGGGCAAAAGCACGGCGCCGGCCTTTCCTGCGGGCGACCTCTGACCAGGCCCTGGCGAGGAAATCTCCCAGGACCGCACCAGCAGCTGGAGCCCCCGCAATCGCAGCAGGCGACCCAGGCAACAACGGATCTGACACCGCGTCTCGACCTCGTTGTCTGACGCCGACAGCGCCCAGAACCGGCCACCCACGGCCCTATTGGAGCAACGCGAGGACTCGCTAGCAGCCAGCTGCGCCGGCGGCCCCAGGCCGGCGAGCGCAGACGGCGGAGCGCGGCCACCCCTGTGGTCGCCCCCGAAATCGCCTCCCAAGTCGCCAGAACGCGAGAGCAGAGCTGACATAGCGGTCAGTAGATCGCTCCTCGGGCTCGATCTCCTTCTGCTCTCCTTCTGCTCCTAGTGAAGAAGTCTTCTGACTTGCAGCTCTGGTGTGCAAAGACATTGTTGGAGTAGGGAGAAGCGTGTCTGTGAAGATCTCGGATGATGTCTGCTGGACTGGTGGAGTAGAGACAGCTGGAGGAACTGTAGGAGCAACTGAAGGTGTAGCAGCAGGTGCTGAAACTATAGCTCGTGTGTCTGCGACTGGCACTGCTGCTGACCTGGGCATCGTCTAAAATAGAGTGAGTTGGTCTGGCCGAAATGCAACTTACGAGGTTTTGGAAATCAGCCCTAATCAGATCGGTGACTCCGAGTGCTCCTCACCCGAAGGGTCCGAAAGGGAACTTGTTCAAATTTTGTGATATAGCATGAAAGAATTTGAGACAAGATGAGATAGATAGCTAGAGAAGGTACTTAGGCATTCTTGTACATCCAATTGGCCAACAAAACTCCAAATCAATCAAACAACAATTGGATGTCCTTGAATGAGAAAAATATGCATTGCAACATGCTCACACAATAAGATAGCAAATGAAATATGTCAAATGTGCACAACCAATTCTAGCAACTATCAAGCAATGGGCGATGACAAAGTCATCTATATATGAGTATATTGACTTAGGAGCCAAATGAGAACATTTGATCATAGGTCATACTCATCGTTTAAGCATAAGTGGGGTTACTACTTTTACATAAACCATTAATGTGTTCACACCATTAGAGTTGCTAGAGCTCAAGTCTTAGAGCAAAGCTCCCCCTAGATGTGAGATCCCCCCAAAGAGGGATGAACTAACCTTGGGTTTTGTCGATGAAGACTTCATGTAGATGTGGATGCTCAATGTTGATGTAGACCATCAAGAGTTGGGAGCAATCCTTGGATTTGTAGCACTTTCAATACCTACATGGGTTAGTCCCACAAGGAACAACAAGGATATCCATAGACATAGAGTGAAATACACAATAGATGGTGTCCATGAATGCATTGATTACCTTGTCCCTTGACTTACCAACAAGAGGGTTTGTGACTCCATGAACTAGTGCATGATGTGGAAGTTGATTGCACAAGTTCTTGCCATGAATGAATGTGAGTAAAGTTTGTTGGCGGAGTCACCCTCAAGAACTCTCTAGTTCTTCTTCTTTGGGACCCACATCAACTTGATGGGAATCCTTGGAGTTGTACTTATACTTGAAGAAGTGGAACTTGACGTAGTCTTGGGAACCCACTTGACCAAGGCTTGAGGTGGTTCTTCAAATGAGTCAATCTCTTCTTGAAGCTTGTCCTTGCCTTTTAGCTTGTGGTCTTGTGGTGTAAGATCATCTTGAGCTTGTGTCCCCTTGAAAGAAGTAGGATCGTACTTCTCTTGTTGAGGAACAAACTTCATCTTGGGGTATTGATCTTCTTCCCACTCAACTCCATTGGCATTGAACTTTTGTTCAAAACCAATACCATAATTCTTCGATGTCTTCCTTGCTTGCATACAATTTCCTCAAATTGCTTACTTCCGGCAAGGCTCTTGTAGACACCCTTCTCTATAATTCCTTTCAATAAATCATTTTCTTGCTCAAGTGTAACTTGGCTAAGAGAATCGTTAGTGGAATCAATAGAGTTACTAGAAGTAACAACATTGGATTTAACATTGTTATTGTTACTACTAGAGGTAGAACCTTTCTTACTCTTGCTATTAGTTTGCCTAGATTTAACTTGTGGCATAAAAGTAGACAAGAGGAGATGTTTGGCAATGTAAGAAGAACTCTTCTTTCGAAGATCATCATTGATAGCTTTTAGAAACTCATGCACTTGCTCTAAATTTAACTTCTCAAAGCATAGCTTCTCATGAGTTCTTAGGAGCTCTCTATGATCTTCTTGAGTTGTTTCATGAGCTAACTTAAGAGTGTTTAGTTCTTTAGTTAAACGCTCAATCTCCTTCTTAGCATTGTCATTCGTTTCATCTTGACTATCATGATTACTAGCAAGTTCATTAGAGCTCACATCACTAGATTTATCATTAAGCAAGTCATCATCACCAAGTAAATCATCCTCATCACTATTAAAGTCAATGAATTCGGGGTGTGATACCTTGGGGCCTTTAGCCATGGAGTATCTTCCAATTCCCTCATTTGGTGAATCAAATAGGTCATAAGAGTTGGAGGATACGAGAGCTTGTCCGGCAACACCTTCTTCTTGACTATAGTTGGAGTTGGAGTGATAGCTTCCCTAGGATTGGTTGTCGGAGTCAGAGCCGGAAATCCATTCACCAACGTGAGCTTGATGTCGTCTCCTTGAGTAGCTCTTGGTTGACTTGTCCTTCCTTTCTGAATCCTTGCTTCTCCGAGAAGGCCTTCGTTCATAACGATTATCTCTACTCCTTCTCTCTCTATGAGGTGATTCATCTCTTCTACTCTTTCTTCTAGGTGACTCATCTCTTCTCTTGTGAGGTGCCGTACACTCATTGGAGTAGTGTCCGGGTCTTCCACAATTGTAGCCATTTCTATCATGACTTGATGATCTTTGCTCATAGTGTCTTGAGTTGGAGCTTCTCGCTTTGCCTCTATTCTTGTAGAATTTGTTAAAGTTCTTGACCATTAGGCTTATCTCTTCATTGGATACAATCTTGTCACTTGATGTTGTGGGAGCATCGCTTGAGGCTTTGTAAGCACCACTTGACTTGTTGTGTAGCTCCTCTTTGTCCTTGAGTGACATTTCATGAGCAACAATCCTTCCAATGACTTCTGTGGGCTTGAGATCTTTGTAATTGGGCATCATTTGGATCAATGTGCACATGGAATCATACTTTCCATCCAAGGCTCTAAGGATCTTCTTGATGATGAACTTGTTGGTCATCTCTTCACTTCCTAAGCCGACAATCTCATTTGTGATGAGAGCGAGCCTAGAGTACCTTTCGGAGACTCCTTCACCATCCTTCATCCTGAACTTGTCAAGTTAACTTTGAAGCACATCCAACTTGGATTCCTTGATGGACTCGGTACCTTCGTGCATATCAACCAAAGTATCCCAAATTTCCTTTGCATTCTCGAGATGGCTGATCTTGTTGAACTCCTCGGGGCATAAACCGTTGAAGAGAATGTCACAAGCTTGAGCGTTGTATTGCAACATCCTTAATTCTTCTATGGTTGCTTCATGATCTGATTCTTTTCCATCCTCAAAGAATTCACCTTGCAAGCCAACATGAACAACAACCCAAACGGCAGGATTATGACCAAGAATATGCATTTTCATCTTATGCTTCCAACTAGCAAAGTTTGTACCATCGAAATATGGACCTCTATGGTGATAATTACCCTCACTAGATGCCATACTCTCCTAGGTTGTGAAACCAAGGCTATGGAGAAAAAAGCAATGGAAACCAAGGCTATGGAGACCAAAGCTCTGATACCACTTGTAGGATCAAAAGTATGTCTAGAGGGAGGGTGATTAGACTACTTGACCAATTAAAACCTAGCCTTTTCCCAATTTTAGTTATAGGCAAGTTTTAGCAATTCTACCAAGTCAAGTAACACCCTACACATGCAAGTCTAAGAGTAGTGGAAAGTAATGACTTTGCACATGAACGTAAAGGAGGGATCGGAGAAATCAAACGCAAGGAAGACACGGTGATTTTTGGCGTGGTTCCGATAGGTGGTGCTATTGTACGTCCACGTTAATGGAGACTTCAACCCACGGAGGGTAACGGCTGCGCGAGTCTGATAACGCACAAGTATAGGGGATCGCAACAGTCTTTGAGGGTAGTATTTCACCCAAATTTATTGATTCGACACAAGGGGAGCCAAACAATATTTATAAGCCTTAGCAGTTGAGTTGTCAATTCAAACACACCTGGAAAGCTAAATATCTGTAGCAAAGTATTTAGTAACACAGTAGTTTGAGAGTTTTGATAGTAGCGGTAACAGTAGCAGTAGTAACTGGAACAGTAACAGTAGCAGTTTTGTAGTGATTGTAACAGCAGCAGCAACAGTAGTTACTTAGCAAAGATCAATATGAGCAAAGCGTAGGCATTGGATCGGTGATGGATATTTGTGTTGGATAACATTCATCATGTAACAGTCACAACCTAGAGCGATACACAATAGCTCCAATTCATCAATTCAATGTAGGCATGTATTCCATATATAGTCATACGTACTTATAGTAAGAACTTGCATGACATCTTTTGTCCTACCCTCCCGTGGCAGCGGGGTCCATAAGGAAATCTAAGGGATATTAAGGCCTCCTTTTAATAGAGAACCCAAACAAACCATTAACACATGGTGAATACATGAACTCCTCATACTACGGTCATCACCGGAGTGAATCCCAATTATTGTCACCTTGGGGACTACGGATCATAACACATAATAGGTGCATACAACTTGCAAGATAGGATCTAAAACTCACTTATATTCATGAAAACATAGTAGGTTCAGATCTGAAATCATGGCACTCAGGCCCTAGTGACAAGCATTAAGCATAGCAAAGTCATAGCAACATCAATCTCAGAACATAGTGAATACTAGGGATCAAGCCCTAAAAAATTGACTCGATTTCATAATAAATCTCATCCAACTCCATAACCGTCCAGTAAGCCTACGAAGGAATTACTCACTCCCGGCGGTGAGCATCATGGAATTGTTGATGAAGAAGGGTTGATGATGATGACGGCGATGAATCCCCCTCTCCGGAGCCCCAAACGGACTCCAGATCAGTCCTCCCGATGAAGAACAGGAGGAGGCGGTGGCTCCGTATCGTAAAACATGATGATTCCTTCTCTTTGTTTTTTCTTCTCCGTGAGACGGAACTTATGGAGTTGGAGGTAGGGAAAACGGGGGCTCGTGGGACCCACAAGCTCAGGTGGCGGGCCCTGGGGGGCGCGCCACCTGAGCTTGTGGCTCTGTGGTGGCCCCCCTCCAGCAGGTCTTTTCACCAATAATTTTTATATATTCCAGAAAAATTCTTCGTAAATTTTTAGCTCAATCCGAGAACTTTTATTTCTGCACAAAAATAACACCAAGGCAGTTCTGCTGAGAATAGCGTCAGTCCAGGTTAGTTTCATTCAAATCATGCAAATTAGAGTCCAAAACAAGAGCAAAAGTGTTTGGAAAAGTAGATACGTTTGGGACGTATCAACTCCCCCAAGCTTAACACGTTGCTTGTCCTCAAGCAATTCAGTTGACAAACTGAAAGTGATAAAGAAAAACTTTTACAAACTCTTTTGTTCTCGTTGCTGTATATATACTTAACTAGTGATCAAGCTTTCAGCAAAGATCATAAACTAACCATATGAATGATAACACTTAGGTCTCACATTTACTCATGACAATAACATAATCAACTAGCGAGCAATAATAATATATCTTGGATGCCAACAATTTGTCAAAATCATCATGATATAATATGATAACATGGTATCTCACTAGCCCTTTCTGAGACTGCAAAATATAAATGCAGAGCACCTCCAAAGTTCAAGCAGTGACTAAACATTGTAATTCAGGGTAGAATAGATCCAGTCAAGCTCACATCCAACATTAACTAGACTCAATGCATGTTAAACTAAGAATGGCAATAGCGCTTCAAGGTTGGTGCTTGAATGAGAAGGTGATGACTCAACAAAATTAACATTGCAGTAAATAGAAAGGCCCTTCGCAGAGGGAAGCAGAGAATTGAAGAGGTGCCAGAGCTCAAAGCTTAAAATAGAGATGAATACATTTTGAGAGGTGTGCTTTTTCCTGTCAACGTCATGACAAAGGATTTCAATATCTTCCATGCTAAACACATTATTGGCGGTTCCCATGCAGAAAGGTAAAGTTTTACTTCCCTACCACCATACAAACACAATCCATGGCTAGCCGAATCCTCGGGTGCCCTCCAAACAATCAACTTTCTAGGGGAGTTTGTTTTATTATATTTTCTTTATTTTTGTTTAATGGGACTGGGCATCCCAATTACCAGCCTCTCTCGTGCAATGACAAGTGAATAAACTCTCATCGTGAGAATAACCTGCTTAGCATGGAAGATATTGACCACCCCATCGCTCCATGAGCAGTACGGGTACACAAAACAGATGTTTATTTGAATGATTAGAGATGGCACATGCAAATTTACTTGGAACGGCAGGGTAATACCATATATAGGTGGATATGGTGGACTTATTTGGAACAACTTTGGGTTTCAGGATATTGGATGCACAAGCAGTATTCCCACTTAGTACAGGCGAAGGCTAGCAAATAGATTAAGAAGCGACCAACTAGAGAGCGACAATGGTCATAATCATGCATTGCGAATATTTAACATTGAACATGAGCATGAGTAGGATATAAACACCTTGAACATAAATATCATAAAGGCTGCATTGGTTTTGAATCAACTACATGTGTGAACATGTGCCAAGTCAAGCCACTCGAATTCTTCAGAGGGGGATACCATCCTAACATACTACATCACAACCATTTTAATGCATGTTGACACTAAAGATAAATCATTATCCACTCCTAGCTAGTTAAGCATGGCATAAGCAACTATAATCTCTAATGGCCATCACAAACATGTTTACCCATAATATGCCGTATCGAGACAACGGAGTTAAACATATTTACACAAACAAAAAACAAGAAGAGTTCATACCAACTTTTCCTTGCCACAGTCACTTCATCAAATCATCGTCCTTATTGCCTTTCACTTGCATGACCGAATGATGTGATAACAATAATAGTGCGAGTGTGCCGTGGACTAAGCTAAAATCTGCAAACATTTATTCCAAGGAGAAGACGAAGAAATAATGGCTCTTTCGTTAGATCGAAGGTAATGCAAATGAGAGCCTCTCAGCAATTTTTATGAAGTCTTCTCCATATGACGACTCAAAGAAAAGAAAAGAATTTCAAAGAAACACACTGAAATATTTTTGGAGTTTTTAGTTTTTTCAAAGAAAGCAAACAAAGGAAAACAAAAATGAGAAAAACTATTTACACCGAAGAACTCCTAAGAAACAAGAAAAGAAGAAAAGAGAAATCTTTTTGGGTTTTCTTTTAATACTATGAACTAACTAAACAAGAAAGAAAAACCGAAAAGAAGCGAGAAATATTTTTGGATTTTTGAAGTTTTTCAAACACACAAAAGAAAGCTAAACTAAAAACCTAACATGGATATACAATGAAAACGATGAACACCGACAACTGAAATGAATGTTTGATACATGAATGTAATGTCGGTGAGAATACGTACTCCCCCAAGCTTAGGCTTTTGGCCTAACTTGGTCTACAACCATGGCTGCCCTGGGTAAAACTCATGAAGGTAGTTCGGGTTGTACTCAAGCGTCGCGGCTACCACCTCACGAGCGGCTTCGCTCCGACGGGCAGCCTCCCTTTTTGCCCTGTACTCCTCAGCCTCCTCCTCATGTATGTAGTATCTCTGTTTTTCCTAAAAATTAAAGAAGGTAGGGGCAGGCAAAGTAACATGGAGAACATGGTTTTTGTTAAAGACAAGCCTGTATCGAAATGGTGGATCTTCTCTTTTGAGAAACTGATGGCGAACCATGGCATCATAATCAAGATAAACATCAGGTAACTGAAGATCATTATTTCTAATAGGAATATTGAGATAAGCAGCTAATCGGGTGGCGTAAATCCCCCCATAAAGATCACCATCAAAAGAGTTTTTATTTATGCGTCGTGCAATGATGGCTACAAGATTAAATTTCCTATAACACAGTACGGCACTTTTAAGGACACTTAAATCAGGAGCACAAAGGGTACTAAGGTCATGTTTACTGCTTATGCATCTTCCTATGAATAATGCGAAATAGTGGATGGCGGGAAAATGAATGCTTCTAACTCTAGCTTGCGTTATGCCTCTAGTTTCCCCTCGGGTGATGTTCATGAGAAATTCATTACAATTAGATTTATGTGGTTCAAGGCAAGTCCCCCAAAAGGGAATTCTACAAGCAGTGCAAAACTCTCAAACACTTATGCGATAAGAACTTTCATAGAGATTGAAAATAATGTCATGAGAAGAGTGGTGAGATACATACTTGAACTTCCGCATAAAAGAATTAGTGAGATCATGGTATTGCAGACACTTATCTGATAAAAAGTCCGTCAACTCAGCATTCTGTACATACATGTCAAATTCTTCCTTGATGCCGGAATTGATCATGAAGGCATCGGACGGCCATTCGCAAGCCTTTACAACGGCATCCCGAGGTGGATCGAGGTCTGGTTCACAAATTGCAGGCCTTGGGGAGCTTCTACTTGAGGAACCCCCGGGGAAGACCCTCCTAAGCATTTTCTTTCCACTGAAAAATTTCTGGAATTTTTAGTCCCCAAATTAAAAGTGAATGAAACTCAACAAAATTGGTAGTAACTACTCCCACAAGTGTCTAGAGGATATATCATGCATAAAAACTACTTAGCACCAAGCAAACTCAACATGCAAGCTCATATACATGGCCACCAATAGTAGCAAAATATGCGATACATAAACAATTAGAACAAAAACTAATTGGATCATCGGAGGAGTCACATACCAAGGAGCAATTCCTCCGAACAGTTTCAGAAACGGAGCTCCGAGCAAAGAGATCGAAAGTCTCATGAAAATGAGCAAGAACACGGGAGTGAGAGCAAGGGTGATTTTTTCTGGAGGTGGAAGAAGGCAGTGGGCAAGTGCACTAAATGAGGGGGCCTCTGTGGGACCCACAAGCTCACATGGCGCGCCCAGAGGGGTGGGCGCGCCGTGTGAGCTTGTGGCTCATAGGTGCACCCCCTGGGATATGTTCAGTGCCAAAAGTTCTTAAATATTCTGGAAAAAATCATACTGAATTTTCAGGACAATCTGAGGACTTTTATTTTTGGGACATTTTTTATTGCACAGATAATTCAGAAGACCACATAATCATGGCATTTTTCTTTATTAAACTATAAATAACAGGGAGTAAACTATAAGTACAGTGGGATGTGCTTACTGAATTCATCGACCACATGCCCCTCAAAATGAATCCATTAATAAGGTTGATCAAGTCTTATTAACAAACTATTTCTGAGTAACATGAAACCAAAGAACTTTCGTATAACACTAGTTACCTCAATAGGGATATGCATTTCCCCAACAACAAGAGTTTGATATTTCTTTTTAATAACCGGAAGAGGGAATTCAAAACTTCCAATAGTAATTGTCATAATCCTTTCAATAGAGTTGATACTATTCACTTGGTGCTGTTTCTTCAGAAAATATACCGTATGCTCATTACCATTGACATGAAAAGTGACCTTACTTTTATTGCAATCAATAACAGCCCCTGCAGTATTCCAAAAGGGTCTACCAAGGATAATCAACATGTTGTCGTCCTCAGGCATATCAAGAATAACAAAGTCCATTAAGATAGTAACATTAGCAACAACAACGGGAACATCCTCACAAATACCGATGGGTATAGTAGTTGATTTATCAGCCATTTGCAAAGAGATTTCAGTATGTGTCAACTTACTTAAGTCAAGTCTTCTATATAAAGAGAAAGGCATAACACTAACACCAGCTCCTAAATCACACAAAGCTGTTTTGACATAGTTATTTCTGATAGAGCATGGTATAGTAGGAATTCCAGGATCTCCCAACTTCTGAGGTACCTTTCCTTTAAATGAATAGTTTGCAAGCATATTGGAGATCTCAGCCTCCGGTATTTTCCTTTTATTGGTGACAATTATTTCATGTATTTAGCATATGGAGGCATTTTCATAATTTCAGTCAAGGGTGTTCTCAGATACAAAGGTCTAAACATTTCAACAAAGCGATTAAAAGCCTCTTCATCTCTATTTTTAACAACCTTGCTAGAAAATGGCATAGGTTTTTGAACCCATGGTTCTCTTTCTTTACCATGTTTCCTAGCAATGAAATCACTTTTATCATATATTTTATTCCTAGGAGGTGGGTTATCAAGCTCAACTATTGGTTCTATTTCTACCTCATTATCAGATTCTTTATCATTGTCTGATCGAACATCAACATGATCATTATCATTATCACTAGGTGAATGTTCATTGCCAGATTGTGTCTCAACATCAGAAATAGAAACATCATTAGGATTATCAGAAGGTTTGTCTACAACAGGTTAACTAGAAGCATCCAAAGTTCTATCCTTATTCTTTTTCTTCTTCCTAGGTGAACTAGGTGCATCATTATTAATTCTCTGAGACTCTTTCTCAATTCTTTTAGGATGACCCTCAGGATATAAAGGATCCTGAGTCAGTCTACCACCTCTAGTCACTACTCTAATAGCATGATCATTCGTTTTATTGTTCATCTCAATAAGCAAGTCATTTTGCGATTTAGAGACTAGTTCTAATTGGGTATGAACCATAGATGAATGCTTACTTAAGCCTCTAACATCATTAGCAATTCTAAACATCAAATCACTCAAACGTTCAATAGCAATAGCATTATGTTTTAGTTGATCACTTACATATTTATTAAAATTCTCCTGCTTTACGATAAAGTTCTCAAATTCATCCAAGCACTGGCTAGGAGATTTATTATAGGGAATATCACCCTCATCAAATCTATAGAGAGAATTTACCTCTACTACCTGTGTCGGGATGTCAAGTCCATGTGTTTCTTCAATAGGTGGTCGATTTTTAACATCTTCAGATTTAGTACCTTTCTCTTTCATAGATTTCTTAGCTTCTTGCATACCTTCTGGACTGAGGAATAGAATACCTCTTTTCTTTGGAGTTGGCTTGGGTAGTGGTTCAGGAAGTGTCCAATCATCGGCAATCTTCAATATGTTATTCCATATTTCCTGAGCCTGTTCAATAGTTCGTTCCCTGAAAACACAACCAGCACAACTATCTAGGTAGTTCCTAGAAGCATCGGTTAGTCCATTATAAAAGATATCGAGTATTTCGTTCTTCTTAAGAGGATGATCAGGCAAAGCATTTAATAATTGGAGAAGCCTCCCCCAAGCTTGAGGGAGATGCTCTTCCTCAGATTGCACAAAGTTATATATTTCTTGTAAGGCAGCTTGTTTCTTATGAGCAGGAAAATATTTTTCAGAGAAGTAATAAATCATATCCTGGGGACTACGCGCACAACCAGGAGCAAGAGTGTTAAACCATTCTTTAGCCTCACTCTTTAATGAGAAAGGAAACAACTTAAGAATGTAGTAATAGCGAAATTTTTCCTCATGAGCAAATAGGGTGGCTATATCATTTAATTTAGTAAGGTGTTCCACAACAGTTTCAGATTCATAACAATGAGAAGGATCGGATTCTGCCAAAGTAATAAGTTTAGGATCAATAGAGAATTCATAATCCTTATCGGTAACAAAGATAGGAGAAGTAGCAAACTTAGGATCATATTTCATTCTTTCAATCATAGCTTTTTCTTTCAGCTTACTCAGTAATTTCTTAAGATCTTCTTTATCATTACAAGCAAGAAATTCTCTAGCAATCTCCCCATCCATAACATAACCCTCAGGTATATTAAGCATTTTTGTTCTAGTAGGAGTGCTAGGTGTAACAGGTGATTCATCAATTTCATCATTTTCAAATTCTTTAGCTTTAGCAGTTTGAGCATCAAGAAAATCACCAAGTGGCACAGTTTCATCAAGCAGAGTAGTAGCATCATCATGAGTATCATCAATAGCAGAAGTACTATCATCAATTACTTGCGACATATCAGATTGAATGACAAGTGGTGGTGTCGCAAGTCTACTTGAAACAGAAGGTGAATCAAGTGCAGAGCTAGATGGCAGTTCCTTACCTCCCCTTGTCTTAGAGGGTATGATCTTGGTTTTAGCATCCTTCAGATTCTTCATAGTGATCACCAGATATAATACCCAAGTGAACTTAATAAATAGAGTTATACTCCCCGGCAACGGCGCCAGAAAAAGGTCTTGATAACCCACAAGTATAGGGGATCACAACTGTCGGTGTACTAAAACATGGGTGCTTTAGTCCCCTGACTTATGCACAAACAGTAGTAGCTTCCCTGATGGCAAGGGCTTGCCGGAGGGTGACCATGCTACACACTCAAGACTTGGTTGATAAAACCATGAAGAAAACCTTCAGGCAGGTCATCGAGAAGTACTAAAGACAGAGTAACAGTTAAGCTGCCCACCGGCAAGTCTTGCCGGGGGACAAGCCTTGCCGGTAAGGTGCTTCTCACTCCTCTGGCAAGGAGGATGCCTGCAAGGCGGGACCCCTTTCACCGCTCCACGATGATAGCCACTCTACGACTGACAGGGCCGTATAGGGGGCAGGTAACCTGATCAGACCCTTGGCTTATCCTCCCAGGTGCATGTCAAAGCACTAATGGCAGATGGGTTAGGCGGTGCTGATGGGATGGGTTCTTTTTCCATCCCCAAGAAAGTATAGGACACCTAGATGAAGCATTTAATGCATTTTGTCCTAAGCCATCAGTGTTAGGTATGTTAGCACTATAGTTACTTTACAACTATGTAGCTATCCTCTTACCCTCTGTATTTACCATCTTACCACTGTTGGTGACCCCTTGACCTATAAAAGGAGGCCCATGGCAACATTTATGGGGGGTTGGACTCTAAGGAGCCGAAATGCTGCCCAATTGCACTACGTAGCCGCACTGGTCAGGCTCCCTGCCGGCAAGCTAGCACTCTCTTGTAACTTGGGCTCTTCCCACAAATAATTCCACCAAAAGTAGGAGTAGGGTTTTACGCATCCGTGCGGCCCGAACCTGGGTAAACTTGTGTGTCTTTGTGCTGGATCTGCTCTTTGTGTGCTGCGTGCCCCCACAACCGAACTGCAAAGGGGGCTTTGCTGGTCCCATAGATCGTCGTACCCCGACATCTTTGGCGCGCCAGGTAGGGGGCCTCGCGTGCATGAATCTACTCCAGCAGCGTAGGCACCAGCATCATCATCATCCATGGCACCCAAGAAAGCCAAGGGCGTGGCCACCACAACCCCATCCACGTCCAAGTTGTCGTCCCAGACGCCACTGGCAGATGGGGGTGGCGACGGTGGAGGCACTCAACTCCCTCATTGTTCTGGTGACCCCAGTCACCACAGCGGCATAGTCTGGAGCACTGCGAGCCTAGGTCTGGGTGCTGCGATGTCCCAGAACGGCGCAGCACAGCATGCATCGAGGCCATCGCAAGATGGACACGGTGCACTACTTCCTCGAGGTGCTGGTGGCTCCGGACGGCACCACGACAAGCATCCTTCCCAAGATGCTCATGAACAACCACCGCTTCATCCTACCGGCGATAACCAACCGCGGCGGCTGCGCGAGATGGAGCTCCTTCTGGCTCCGTCAGGACTCAAGAACCATCCCGTTCCATACGCCCGGTTATGCCAAATACGCCGGCGGAGGCCTTGGCGCAAGCTCAGCTGCTGCTGAACTTTCCTCCGGTAGCAGAGAAGAGGGAGGAGTGGAGAGCTACCATCCAGAGTCTCGTCAGCTTCACCAACGGTGATGGAGCACCGCGGGCGGGGGCTTCACGGTAGCAACCCACTGCATTGGTAAGAGCGGCTGGCGAGCGTACCAGAGGCACTACACCAATGGTGCAATCTCCTCCTCAGCAATAGCAGCAAACAAGGCGAACCGACGCGCATGACGTGGTGTCCATGGCATCATCTGAGCCAAAGAGCCGCACAACTATCGAGTGGCGTCGGGAAGCACGACGTCAATCAGATGACCGTGCCAGGCCAGCAACGAACGAGCCTGTGTCGGGGTACCCTGGGTGCTTGCCGTATGGCATAGGCTGCCCAGCATTTACCCGTGAGCTACGGTCAGTTTATTGGCCCTCATCCCGAAGTTTCAAGCCTGAGTTGCCGGATAAATACGACGGCAAGCTTAGCCTGTCAGAGTTCCTCGGCATTTACACCATTGTGGTGCAAGCTGCCGGGGGACGGGACGAGAAGGTTCTCGCTAATTACTTCCCGTTAGTGCTCAAGCCTAACGTGAGGTCTTGGCTGATGAACCTGCCAGAGGGCTCCATTTCTTCTTGGGCTGATTTATGCCATTAGTTCGTTGGTGCTTACCACGAAGGCCATAAGCTTCCCGAACAGCCCAGCGATCTGCGTGTGCTCCCTCAAAGAGATGGTGAGCCTCTCCGCAAGTACATCCAAAGATTCAGCCGTGTGCACCGCAATATACCTGATGTTCATCCTGCCACCGTCGTTGCCGCATTCCATACGAACGTGCGCAATCGAAAGACGCGGGAAGAAATGAATATGAACAAGGTCAGGGATATTACCAAGCTGTATGCACTTGCCGACAAGTGTGCACGTGCTAAGGAAGGGAGACGACTCCTCGGAGAGGATGCTGGGTCCACTGTCGATTCAGAAGATGACGGTGTGACCACCCCGAAGAAGAAAGGCCGTGGCAAGCGTAACCGCAAGCGGAAGGGCAAAGCAGTCTTGGCGGCTGAGGGCTCGGGTTCCGCCAGCAAGAAGCCCAAGACCAAAGATGCCGGCAAGGAGGTTGCCATTTGCACTTGTGGTCAAGTTGCTGCTGGCTGTGAGAAGCCCGACGTTCAATATTGCAAGATCCACCGTACCACATGCCATGATCTTCAAGAGTGCCGCTTAGTAGAACACCTGGCTGAAAAGCAAAAGCAGGAGTACGAAAAGCGTGACAAAGAGAGGGCCCAGAGTAGTGCTGGTGGGTCTGGCAAGAAGAACCGTAGGGCCCGTGGGGTCACCGCGAAAGGCCAGCCAGCAGAAAGAAAAACCTACTCGTGGCAGGGACAAGAAGGAGGAAGAGGATGGTGATGACGACGAACAAGAAGAGTCTGAGCAAGAGTTCCAAAATGCTATAGATGTTATATGTGTTGACGGTGATGCATCTCTGCACTCCTCACACCGACAGCTTAAGCAGTGGGTTCACGAGATCAATGCCGCTGAGCCAACCATGGAAGCGCAGAAGCTGCTGAAATGGTCTCACACACCCATCATTTTTTATGCTGAGGACCACCCAGATCGCACAACTGTGATTGGGTGCTTGCCGTTCTTGGTCTCACCAACAGTCCACAACCTCAAGGTCATGAAAATGTTGGTTGACGGTGGGACAGGTTTGAATTTGATTTCTCCAGATGTGATCAAGAGGCTGCAAATTCCTAATGAAGAGCTCAAAGACACAGGGTCCTTTCAAGGAGTTAATCTGGGAAGAACCAAGCCCAAGGTCCAAATAACCTTGCCGGTTACATTTGGCAACGAGCTCAATTACAGGATAGAGAAAATCGACTTCGACATCGCCAAGATTCTGTTGCCATATAATGGAATTCTTGGTCACCCAGCCTTGGCCAAGTTCATGGCGGCATCCCACTATGCCTACAATACGTTGAAGATGCCAGGGCTAATGGGCGTGATCACCATCCACTCCAACAAGAAGGACGCAGTCATATGCACCGACAAGCTTTACCGGGAGGCAGTGGCAGCATCTGCCGACAAGGTGCTTGCTCCTGCCACCAAAGCTCCCGGGGGGGAGAAGACCGACAAGACCTCTGGCAAGGTCTCCGGGAAGCGCACTGCAGAGTGGAGCACGCCTATTGAGGATGAACCAGAGAGCTCTGTCGGCAAGAGCAAGAAGTCCAAGGCTACTGCACCTACGACCAAGCAAGTGGCCGCAAAGGAAGATGGGACCGGCACTTTCACTATAAGTGCCACCCTTGACAGCAAATAGGAAACGCGCTCATTGCTTTCCTACCGGTGAATGTCGATGTGTTTGCATAGCAACCATCTGACATCCCTGGCGTTCCCAGGTAAGTAATTGAGCACCACCTTGCTGTCTGTCCTCATGCGAAGCCGGTCAAGCAGAAAGTTAGGAAGCAGGCTTTGGAACGGCAAGAATTCATCGCCCAGGAAATCCAAAAACTTGAAGCTGCAGGTCTGGTCAGAGGAGTGTTACATCCAACATGGTTGGCCAATCCAGTTGCGGTGCACAAAGCAAATGGAAAATGGAGGCTTTGTATTGATTTCACTGATATCAACAAAGCTTGTCCAAAAGATCCTTTCCCTTTGTCGTGCGTCGACTAGATTGTGGACTCCACTACCGGCTGTGATATCCTCTCTTTCCTTGATGCCTACTCTGGTTATCATCAGATCTTTATGGCCAAGGAAGATGAGGACAAAACGGCATTCATAACTCCATGTGGCACAAACTATTTTATACGTATGCCTTTTGGATTGAAAAGTGCCGGCGCAACATTTGCAAGAGCTGTCCAGATTGGTTTTGAACCTCAGCTACATAGAAATGTGGAAGCCTATATGGATGATATAGTGGTAAAAACCAAGGACAAATCAACACTGATCCAAAATCTAGAAGAAATATTTGCAAACTTGCGGAAGATCAACTTGAAGCTCAACCCCGAGAAGTGTGTGTTTGGCATTCCATCCGGCAAGCTTCTCGGGTTCTTTATGTCTCAGCGTGGAATTGAAGCCAATCTTGACAAGATCAAAGCTATTGAACAAATTGAAGCACTGAAGCACGTTAAAGATGTGAGGAGGCTTGCCAGCTATGTTGTAGCATTGAGTAAGTTTATTTCTAAGTCAGCCGAGCGCGCCTTGCCATTTTTCAAAATCTTGAAAAAGGCGGGTCCTATGAAATGGACCCCGGAAGCGGAGGCCGTGCTCCAAGACTTGAAGAAATACCTATCTTCTCCGCCAGTACTAGTTGTGCCTAGGCCACAGGAGCCGTTATTGCCATACTTAGCAGCAACGAATCAAGTGGTAAGTGCTGCATTAGTTGCTGAACGAGAAGAAAATGAAGAAATAGCCGCAGCCGACAAGCAGAATACCGACAAGCTGGAATCATCTCCAGCAAGGTCCGGTGCCGACAAGTCAAAACTTTCGCAAGCAAATGAATCAGATCAACAAGTTGTGCTGAAGAAGAAAATGGTGCAGTGCCCAGTCTACTTTGTCAGTTCTCTCCTACAGGGGCCTAGATCAAGGTATTCTGGTGTGCAGAAGTTGATTTTTGGCTTCCTCATGGTCTCAAGAAAGTTTCATCATTACTTCCAAGCACATCAGGTTACCGTCATCACTCGCTTTCCATTGCAACGCATCTTGAGAAATCTAGAGGCAATCCAGAGTCAAGAAATTTGGCAGGATAGTGGAGTGGGCGTTGGAGCTGTCAAGCTTTGGCTTAAAATTTGAAAGCACTTCAACAATCCAGAGTAAAGCCTTGGTGGAGTTTATTGCAGAATGGACACCAACACCAGACGAAGAAGTACCAGAGACCTCTCTCCCCGGCAAGGAAACGGTTGATGACTGGATCATGTAATTTGATGGTGCTTTTATGCTACAAGGCGCCGGTGCTGGCGTGCTGCTTGTCGCACCCACCGGAGAGCATCTCAAATACGTGGTTCAGATGGACTTCCCAGGGAGAAGGCCACCAATAACACTGCTGAGTACGAAGGATTGCTTGCCAGTCTGTGCATTGCAATCGACCTGGGTATCAAGAAGTTGATTATCAGAAGCGACTCACAGCTTGTGGTGAAGCAAGTAAACAAGGACTATCAGAGCCCATTGATGGAGGCATATGTAGATGAAGTGAGAAAGCTGGAAGAGCACTTTGACAGTTTGCAAATGGAGCACATCCCTCGTGCCCACAATGATATTGCCGACAACCTGTCAAAGCTTGCCACCAAGAGGTCTCCTGTGGAACCAGGAACTTTTGTGCTATAGCTCACTCAGCCATCTGTTACGCTATCAACAAGGCCTGCGAAGAAAAGAAACTTGAACGCTGGTGGTTATTTTCCGTCAGGGCTACCAGAGGCAGCCAAGGAAAGTGATACCATCGACAAGACCCCTCTTGCCGATGAGCAACAGTCTCCGGCAAAGCAAATCTTTGCCGTCGAGGCAAGCGCTCCCATAGAGGAAGAATTGCCTTTAGTTCTTGTCGTCGAGCCGTAGCCTCCGGCATGGGCACAGTTTATTGTCCAGTACCTCCAGACAGGGGAACTTCACGATGAGCAAGAAGAAGCAGAGAGAGTAGCCCGCCAATCGAGTATGTATCAATTTTTTGACAACATCTTATACAGAAAGAGGCCAAATGGGGTGAAATTGAAGTGCATTTGCCAGGAAGATGGACAGAAGCTGTTGGCGGAGATACATGGAGGCATGTGTGGTTCCCACATTGGGTCACGTGCCCTTGTCAGGAAAGCTTTCCGGCAAGGTTTCTACTGGCCGCCAGCCCTCCAAGATGCAATAGCACTGGTAACTTCATGTGAAGCTTTCCAGTTTCATGCAAAGAACATACATCAACCTGCTCAAGCCCTTCAAACAATCCCTCTCTCTTAGCCCTTCTCGGTCTGGGGGCTTGATATCTTAGGCCCCTTTCCTCGTGCTACCAGGGGCTTTGAATTCTTGTACGTAGCAATCGACAAGTTTACAAAGTGGCCTGAGGTAGAGCCAGTGAGGAAGGTGACATCACAGTCAGCCGTCAAGTTCTTTAAAGGATTAGTTTGTCATTTTGGTGTCCCAAACAGGATCATCACCGACAACAGCACATAGTTCATGAGCCGCACCTTCATGCAATATTGTTAAGATCTTGGCAGCAAAATCTGTTTTGCATCTGTTGCTCATCCGAGAAGAAACGGCCAAGCTGAAAGGGCAAATGTTAAAGTGCTGCATGGGCTCATTTGACAAGTTGCACAAGTGCGGAAGGCGCTGGGTAGATGAGTTGCCGGCGGTTCTTTGGTTAATCAGGATGACACCAAATCGAGCTACCGGCCAGGCACCCTTCTCCCTGGTTTCTGGTGCAGAAGCGGTGCTCCCCACGGAACTCAGATACGGATCACCTCGAGTCTTTTAACGAAGAAGATCAAGCAGAGCTGAGGCGTGACGACGCCACGCTCCTTGAGAAGGATCATCTCCAGGCTGCTATCCGTGCTGCACGGTACCAGCAAGCTTTGCGCCGCTACCATAGCCGCAAAGTTCATGCCAGGAAGCTTGAGGAAGGCGACCTTGTTCTTCGTCGGATCCAGTCTGTGAAGGGATCAAACAAGTTGAAGCCGAAGTGGGAAGGCCCTTAACGGGTAGTTCAAGTCACTAGACCTAGCTCAGTCCGTCTAGAGACCGAAGATGGCACCCCAGTGCAGAACTCATGGAACATTGAGCATCTTCGCATGTTCTACTCGTGAGACGCGGTTGCCGGGCTTCCCGGCAACCTCTTTTGTACAAGTTTGCCGACAAGGCATGTAATCCTTTGTACAAAGCCGGGCGCAGAACCCCTGCGTAGTAAATAAAGCTAAGTGTTTCACAACTCTCGTCGATTCGCATTTATATATGTGTTGGCTTTTATGTTGTGTTACACTCTATCTTGCATGAAATGGTTAATGAACCATCAAGGTTTCTAGCCTCCTCCTTTCTCTTCTTTCTTTTTCTCAAGGATAGAAGAGTTCCTCGCGTGCAAGTTTCCCGGGGGGAGTGAAGTTGTGGACACCAAATGACGTTCAAGTTACCGGTGAATGCAAGAAGCATGACAGAGAAACGGCAAGGAAAGCTAAGTTGCAAAACTTTGAAATAAATTCCTTTATCGTTGTTGCCTTCATCCTTGAACGATTTTCGTATTTGTATAAAATCCTGCACGCGAAGGAACCTTTTCAGGATCAATTACGCTCTTATTTTGTTTTGAGTCTGCTCAACAATTTAAGTAGCTGCATTGAGACCGGCAAGTGTGATCTTGCCGGCAGCGGCACTTCCGGCAGGCTGCTAAGGACCCGCTCCTCAAGCGCTCGTGACAAGAGTGTGCGCACCGGCAAGTTTCTGGCAAGCGTAGGGTATAAAAACATACAAAGGCAAAATCATACAGTGGAGGCAGCGTACATTCATTGAAAAGCACATGTTATATACATCAAATGCATAGTGCAGTACTAACTTAAAGATAAATTGTTTGTTACATGGACTGCATTCATGACAAGACACTAGAGAAAGTCTAATTCTTGGGCTGGCACTCAGTTCTGGGGATTCTGCTAACCTTATCAGCGAATGGCGCGACAAGCTCTTCGACGGCACTAGCGTCGGTCCCCTTTGGCAAGCTCTTGAAGGCCTTGGAGATGTCAATCCCAGGGTTCCGGTGCACGATCTTGATGAGTACTTTGAAGAGGATGTCGCGGCAGAGCTGGTGGGACTCACTAGCAATTTGGGCAGCTCAGTCTTGGTGGTACTTCTCCAGTGCATTGATAAGGTTCTCAAAGAAAAGTGTCAACCTGACGCTTGCAGCTTCCCTATCATTGACGGTGAAGCCCCAATTCTGCAAGCCCATGGCTCCTAGCTTCACAGTGAGCTCTTCTGCAACCTCGACAAGGAAATTGGTCCAGAGTTGCAGAATGCCTTTCAGCGTGTTGAATGAGTCACAGCGTCGGCAAGCAAGGCATTCTCTTTTTCAAGATCCTCCGTCAAGATCCTTTCTCTGGACCGGGCGCTGTCAAGATTTTCCTCCAAGGTTGTCAGCTTCAAATTCAGATCGTCTTTGATGTCATTGGCAACCTAGAGTTCCTTGTTCTTGTCGGACAGCAAGAGTTGCAGCTTCGCCAGGGTGTGAGCCACCTTCTCCGCTGAGTCGTTGAGAGCCAGGACCTCTTTGTCACTAGCGGTAAGATCTCCCTCGAGCTTCTTCACATTGGCTTCCAGCTCAATCTTGGCGGCCTCTGTGGCTTTGGCAGCATCGACGGCCTCCTTGATCTTGCTAGCATGATTTGCAGCTTGAGCTCTAATAGCCTCTTGATGCTTTCGCTCTAGCTCTTGGGTCTGCTGCGCAACTTGAGCTTGAACCTCTTCATCTTCCGTGGAGCTTAGCGGCAAGTGCTTCTTCTCAAGCGGCAAGTTCTTCTTCATGGGCACCAAGCCCAACCTTGCACTTGGTCAGTTCAGCATCAACTACTGCTGCCCTCGCGGCAGCCTCCTCATGCGCCTTGTCGACAACAGCTTTTTCCAGGATGAAGCTCTCCCTGTAGGCGGCAAGCTGCATTTGGCGGTCCTTGAGGTCTTGAACGCTCTTGGCAGACCAGATCTGCATTTCCTCAACCCGCTTCTGGAAATCCTCCTCTGCTTTGGCAAGGATGGCCTCTCGATGGTCCACATGCTTCTCACGGCTGCTGAGGTGTGTCTGAAGCTTCTTGAAGCTTTCATTCATGGACATGAGAATATGGTGCTCCTTGGCTGCGTCGCCACGATCACGCTGATCTTCAATGGTCCTACGCTTAGTGGCGACCTCGCCATCAAGAACTTCTTCTCTAGTATAGGCCTTGATGCTCGACGTGCCCGGGAGGCTGACGAACTGTAGATCGCCAATCTTTAGGTACTTGCTTGGCGGGGGCACCTCGGTTGTTGGGGGATGGCTAACGGTGGCCGCCGTCGTCTCGTCAGCCACTCTTGCCTCCATGGCCATGATAGCATTTGGCGAACCTGGAGCAAGAATGCTACCAGTGGCCCCGACGGTTCCTTGGGTGGCTTCCTCAGCAGCATCCTTGTTGGCCTCTGTTGCTGTGGCCTTGGCGGCCTCTTCGTCGGTAGCCTTGGTCGCCTCGTCAGCAACAATCCTGCTGGCCTCATCGGCGGCGTTCTTGGCGATCCCCTCGACGTTGACATCAACATCCATGTCATCAGAAGGAGGCGGGTCTGACAAGGTGGAGAAGGAGAAGTCAATACCAAGGTTTAAGTTCAAGAAGACAAAAAAAAGCCTTCAAAGACAAGTGGATTACCTATGTGAGCTCGTCGAGGGGGAACTTCTTCCTCTCCGACAACATCTGTTATCATCATCTGGCCGCCGGCAGTTTCACTTGCTGGCTCTCCTTCAGTACGGATAGGCTCACCGGTGGAGATCTTTGTTGGAGAGCTGCTTCCCGGGGCGGTGGTTGATGGGGACGTCACTAAGAGCTCGACGTCGATGTGCTCAGGCTCATGACACCCTACTCCCACCTTCTTGTCGACTCCGGAGACAGGGATGTCGGTGCTGGTGCTCGCCAGTGGATAAAGAACAGTAGCTTCACACTTGGGGCTAGACTGGGGGCTGATGGTCACAGCATCCAAAGATGTTGTACCTCGCCCGGTGCCCATTGTGGGCTCATCCTCTTCAGCACCCCTGGCTCTTTTTCGAGACCTGTGCGCTAGCGTCTCCTCCCTACAACATCAAGCAAATCAAGATAATCAGCAAACAAATATCCAAATTAGATGGAGAAGTGTTAAGCTACTTACTCCTCTTCTTCTGGGTCGCTGAGGACCGACTAGTCGTAGTGCACTGGGCCTCTGGCTCCAGGTGGCAGGCGGTGGTGACGGTGCTCTGGTACACTTGGTTGCGGGAGCCCGAGAAGCGCCTGATCCTTCTGTTGCTGGTGGGGGAACTTACCGGGTGGATTGCGAAGATTGCTGCCGGGAAGATGTCCGTCGAGCGCCCTTGGCAGGTGCCTCATTTTCGGCAGGCTCCCCGCCTGATGAGGAGGGGCGCACTGGTTCCTTGGTGGTTTCCTTCTTAAGGACGCGCTTCCTTTTCGGCAGCACAAGAGGAGCCGGGGGCTCTTCTTGCTCCTGCTCTTCACTGTCATCGTCGCCTTGTTCCCCGGCAGATTCCTCTGGCAACATCTCTATCGGCTCGTCTTCGGCCTCCTCGTTGTCTTCAGCTGCCACGGATCCAGAACCATTGGCACCTTCAGCTACTCGCGCCTCCACTGCACTGGTGGCTATGTAGGCCAGTTCTTCATTAGTGGTGTCGCGGACCAAGTTTTTGTCTTCAGTAACATGCCTCTCTACCAGAGTGTCAAACCACGCCCTCACCACGTCTTCGGGTGGCGCTGGCCAGTCGCCCTTGACACCGTGGGCATCACAGGCTGGCATCATCACCAAGATTGCGTCCTTGGCGGAGTTGTTACACAATGGTACCACACCTGCCGACATCTTGAACTTGCCAGAGGTGCAGAAGAGCTGATGGCAGAGGGTTGTGTGCTGCAGCACCGTCAGGTTGCTGCCGAGTCCAGTAGGCAGCCTCAGAATATCAACAGCACCATTGAACTCCCAGGCACACCGTTCCTTTCCTTGCAGGGGGTGATGCAGCGCTGGAGGAAGTCAGCGCCGGTAGCCCTAAGACGAAGGATGCGGGTCGTGGCAATGTTGAGCTTGTCGTCATGTTTGTCGATGTAGCTCCATTCCTTACCACGGACCACCCTCTTTTTCCTAGGCTGGCAGAAATCTGGGAAGTCATCTTCCTGGATCCAACACCAATCAGCACGCCATTCTTCCCACTTCAGATGCAGTAGACCTTCAAGGTAGATCTCTTTGGTGTGGCTCCTAGGGATCCAAGTTATACTGCCGGAAAGCGCATCTCCTTCTATGAGAGGGATGAAGTAGTGGCGGAAGAGTGCTACATTGGGTGACAAAGTTCTCACACGTGTGGGCAAAAACGGACATGCATGTGACGGCGTTCGGGGTAAAATCCAGGAGCCAAAACCCGTAGGTCCACATGAGCTCGGAGAACAAATCAGAGAAAGGGGGAACAAGGCCACAATAAAAATATGCGGAAAAGAAGGGGTACTTGTTCTTGGCAGGCGGGGTATTGCCGGGGAGCACGTGCGGCGCCTTATGGTCCTTGGTCTCTTTCCCCCACATATAGGCGTACCTCGAAACGAGGTCGCTCCTGCCCAGCATCGACGGCCGAAAAATGACATTTTCCTTTGCCGTTACGCCGTGGCTTCCCTCCTCGCCTCTGCCTCTGGTTCAACCGCTTTCTCTGGCTTGTTTTGGGCCTTCTTAGGCGCCATGATGGCTATGGAAGAGGTGGGTTTGGTGGCAAGCAAAGGCGTGGCGCGACGGCGGGGAAAAGCTCTGCTCTGGCGCAAGGTTGAAGATGACGGTGGTGGCGATATTGGAGATTAGGGGAGTGAATGAGAAGCGCCCCCGCGGATTCCGTTTTATGGGGAAGGCGCGAGGGCTGGCTCTTCGCCACTTGATGTGTCTGCACTTTTTCAGGCGCACGACCGCAAGTAACCGTTCCATCCCACCTATCCCATGTTCTGCATTTAATGCGCGTCATGGGCGTGCAGTAAAAATGATAATTACAGCAGTTATTCCCCACCACATTTGTCTGTGCATTGTTTTGGGCCTAGCCCAACAACGCCTCGCATGCGTGTGTGGCCCAGGCCCGGGGGCTCCTGTCGGTGTACAAAAACATGGGTGCTTTAGTACCCTGACTTATGCACAGACAGTAGTAGCTTCCCTGACGGCAAGGGCTTGCCAGAGGGTGACCATGCTACACACTCAAGACTTGGTTGATAAAACCATGAAGAAGACCTCCAGGCAGGTCATCGAGAACTACTAAAGATAGAGTAAAAGTTAAGCTGCCCCCCCCCCCCGCAAGTCTTGCCAGGGGACGAGCCTTGCCGGTAAGGTGCTTCTCGCTCCTCCGGCAAGGAGGATGCCTGCAAGGCGGGCCCCCTATCACCGCTCCATGACGATAGCCACTCTATGACTGACAGGGCCGTGCAGGGAGGCAGGTAACCTGATCAGACCCTTAGCTTATCCTCCCACATGCGTGTCAAAGCACTAACGGTGGATGGGTTAGGCGGTGCTGATGGGATGGGTTCTTTTTCCATCCCCAAGAAAGTATAGGACGCCTAGATGAAGCAAATAATGCGTTTGACCTGAGCCGTCAGTGTTAGGTCTGTTAGCACTGTAGCTACTTTACACCTATGTAGCTATCCTCTTACCCTCTGTATTTACCATCTTGCCACTGTCGGTGACCCCTTGACCTATAAAAGAAGGCCCATGGCAACATTTATGGGGGGTTGGACTCTAAGGAGCCGAAACACTACCCAATTGCACTACGTAGCCACACTTGCCGGGCTCCCTGCCGGCAAGTTAGCGCTCTCTTGTAACTTGGGCTCTTCCCACATATAATTCCACCAAAAGTAGGAGTAGGGTTTTACGCATCCGTGCGGCCCGAACCTGGGTAAACTTGTATGTCTTCGTGCTAGATCTGCTCTTTGTGTGCTGCGTGCCCCACAACCGAACCGCAAATGGGCCTTTGCTAGTCCCATAGATCGTCGTACCCCGACAGCAACAGTCTTCGAGGGTAGTATTTCACCCAAATTTATTGATTCGACACAAGGGGAGCCAAAGAATATTTATAAGCCTTAGCAGTTGAGTTGTTAATTCAACCACACCTGGAAAGCTAAATATCTATAGCAAAGTATTTAGTAGCATAGTAATTTGATAGTTTTGCTAGTAGCGGTAACAGTAGCAGTAGTAACCGGAATAGTAACAGTAGCAGTTTTGTAGTGATTGTAACAGCAGCAGCAACAGTAGTAACTTAGCAAAGATCAATATGAGCAAAGCGTGGGCATTGAATCAGCGATGGATATTTGTGTTGGATAATATTCATCATGTAACAGTAACAACCTAGAGCGAAACACAATAGCTCCAATTCATCAATTCAATGTAGGCAAGTATTCCGTATATAGTCATACGTGCTTATAGTAAGAACTTGCATGACATCTTTTGTCCTACCCTCCCGTGGTAGCGGGGTCCATAAGGAAATCTATGGGATATTAAGGCCTCCTTTTAATAGAGAACCGGAACAAAGCATTAACACATGGTGAATACATGAACTCCTCATACTACGGTCATCATCGGAGTGAATCCCAATTATTGTCACCTTGGGAACTACAGATCATAACACATAATAGGTGCATACAACTTGCAAGATAGGATCTAAAACTCACTTATATTCATGAAAAGATAATAGGTTCAGATCTGACATCATGGCACTTGGCCCTAGTGACAAGCATTAAGCATAGCAAAGTCATAGCAACATCAATCTCAGAACATAGTGGATACTAGGGATCAAGCCCTGACAAATTCACTCGATTACATGATAAATCTCATCCAACTCCATCACCGTCCAGCAAGCCTACGAAGAAATTACTCACTCCCGGCGGTGAGCATCATGGAATTGTTGATGAAGAAGGGTTGATGATGACGACGGCGATGAATCCCCCTCTCCGGAGCCGCAAACGGACTCCAGATCAGCCCTCCCGATGAAGAACAGGAGGTGGCATTGGCTCCGTATCATAAAACATGATGATTGCTTCTCTCTGATCTTTTCTCCGCGAGACGGTACTTATGGAGTTGAAGGTAGGGCAAACAGAGGCTTGTGGGACCCATAAGCTCAGGTGGCGCTCCCTGGGGGCGCGCCACCTGAGCTTGTGGCTCTGTGGTGGCCCCCCTCCAACAGGTCATTTCACCAATAATTTTTATATATTCCAAAAAAATTCTCTGTAAATTTTCATCTCAATCCGAGAACTTTTATTTCGGCACAAAAATAACACCAAGGTAGTTCTGCTGAAAACAGCGTCAGTCCGGGTTAGTTTCATTCAAATCATGAAATTAGAGTCCAAAACAAGAGCAAAAGTGTTTGGAAAAGTAGATACATTTGGGATGTATCAACTCCACCAAGCTTAACTCATTGCTTGTCCTCAAGCAATTCAGTTGACAAACTGGAAGTGATAAAGAAAAACTTTTACAAACTCTTTTGTTCTTGTTGCTATATATATACTTAACTAGTGATCAAGCTTTCAACAAAGATCATAAACTAACCATATGAATGATAACACTTAGGTCTCACATTTACTCATGACAATAACATAATCAACTAGCGAGCAATAATAAGATAACTCAGATGCCAACAATTTGTCAAAATCATCATGATATCATATGATAACATGGTATCTCGCTAGCCCTTTCTGAGACCGCAAAACATAAATGCAGAGCACCTCTGAAGTTCAAGCAGTGACTAAACATTGTAATTCAGGGTAGAAGAGATCTAGTCATGCTCACATCCAACATTAACTAGACTCAATACATGTTAAACTAAGAATGACAATAGCGCTCTCAAGGTTGGTGCTTGAATGAGAAGGTGATGACTCAACAATAAAAGTAATTAACATTGCAGTAAATAGAAAGGCCCTTTGCAGAGGGAAGCAGAGAATTGTAGAGGTGCCAGAGCTCAAAGCTTAAAACAGAGATGAATACATTTTGAGAGGTGTGCTTTTCCTATCAACGTCATGACAAAGGATTTCAATATATTCCATGCTAAACACATTATTGGTGGTTCCCATGCAGAAAGGTAAAGTTTTACTCCCCTACCACCATACAAACACAATCCATGGCTAGCCGAATCCTCAGGTGCCCTCCAAACAATAAACTTTCTGGGGGAGTTTGTTTTATTATATTTTTCTTTATTTTTGTTTAACGGGACTGGGCATCCCAATTACCAGCCTCTCTCGTGCAATGACAAGTGAATAAACTCTCATCATGAGAATAACTCACTTAGCATGGAAGATATTGACCACCCCGTCACTCCATGAGTATTACGGGCACACAAAACAGATGTTTATTTGAATGATTAGAGATGGCACATGCAAATTTACTTGAAACGGTAGGGTAATACCATATATAGGTAGATATGGTGGACTTATTTGGAACAACTTCGGGTTTCAGGATATTGGATGCACAAGCAGTATTCCCGCTTAGTACAGGCAAAGGCTAGCAAATAGATTGAGAAGCGACCAACTAGAGAGCGACAATGGTCATAATCATTCATTGCGAATATTTAACATTGAACATGAGCATGAGTAGGACATAAACACCCTGAACATAAATATCATAAAGGCTGCATTGGTTTTGAATCAACTACATGTGTGAACATGTGCCAAGTCAAGCCACTTAAATTCTTCAGAGGGGGATACCATCCTAACATACTACATCACAACCATTTTAATGCATGTTGACACTCAAGATAAACCATTATCCACTCCTAGCTACTTAAGCATGGCATAAGCAACTATAATATCTAATTGTCATCACAAACATGTTTACCTATAATATACCAAAATAGAGTGAGTTGGTCTAGCCGAAATGCAACTTAGGAGGTTTTGGAAATCAGCCCTAATCGGATCGGTGACTCCGAGTGCTCCTCACCCGGAGGGTCCGAAAAGGAACTTGTTCAAATATTGTGATATAGCATAAAAGAATTTGAGACAAGATGAGATAGATAGCTAGAGAAGGTACTTAGGCATTCTTGTACATCCAATTGGCTAACAAAAATCTAAATCAATCAAACAACAATTGGATGTCCTCGAATGATAAAAATATGCATTGCAACATGCTCACACAATAAGATTGAAAATGAAATATGTCAAATGTGCACAACCAATTCTAGCAACTATCAAGCAATGGGCGATGACAAAGTCATCTATATATGAGTATATTGACTTAGGAGACAAATGAGAACATTTGATCATAGGTCATACTCATTGTTTAAGCACAAGTGGGGTTACCACTTTTACATAAAGCATTAATGTGTTCACACCATTAGAGTTGCTTTAGCTCAAGTCTTAGAGCAAAGCTCCCCCAAGATGTGAGATCTCCCCAAAGAGGGATGAACTATACTTGGGTTTTGTCGATGAATACTTCATGTAGATGTGGATGCTCAATGTTGATGTAGACCATCAAGAGTTGGGAGCAATCCTTGGATTTGTAGCACTTTCAATACCTACATGGGTTAGTCCCACAAGGAACAACAAGGATATCCATAGACATAGAGTGAAATACACAATAGATGGTGTCCATGAATGCATTGATTACCTTGTCCCTTGACTTACCAATAAGAGGGTTTGTGACTCCATGAACTAGTGCATGATGTGGAAGTTGATTGCACAAGTTCTTGCCATGAATGAATGTGAGTGAAGTCTATTGGCGGAGTCACCCTCAAGAACTCTCTAGTTCTTCTTCTTTGGGACCCACATCAACTTGATGGGAATCCTTGGAGTTGTAGTTGTACTTGAAGAAGTGTAACTTGAAGTACTCTTGGGAACCCACTTGACCAAGGCTTGAGGTGGTTCTTCAAATGAGTCAATCTCTTCTTGAAGCTTGTCCTTGCCTTTTAGCTTGTGGTCTTGTGGTGGAAGATCATCTTGAGCTTGTGTCCCCTTGAAAGAAGTAGGATCATACTTCTCTTGTTGAGGAACAAACTTCGTCTTGGGGTATTGATCTTCTTCCCACTCAACTCAATTGGCATTGAACTTTCGTTCAAAACCAGTACCTTGATTCTTGAGTTGTTTCATGAGCTAACTTAAGAGTGTTTAGTTCTTTAGTTAAACGCTCAATCTCCTTCTTAGCATTGTCATTCATTTCATCTTCACTATCATGATTACTAGCAAGTTCATTATGGCTCACATCACTAGATTTATCATTAAGCAAGTCATCATCACCAAGTAAATCATCCTCATCACTATTAAAGTCAATGAATTCGGGGTGTGATACCTTGGGGCCTTTAGCCATGAAGCATCTTCCAAATCCCTCATTTGGTGAATCAAATAGGTCATAGGAGTTGGAGGATACGAGAGCTAGTCCGGCAACACCTTCTTCTTGACTATAGTCGGAGTTGGAGTGATAGCTTCCCTCGGATTGATTGTCGGAGTCGGAGCCAGAAATCCATTCACCAACATGAGCTTGATGTCTTCTCCTTGAGTAGCTCTTGGTTGACTTGTCCTTCCTTTCCGAATCCTTGCTTCTCCGAGAAGGTCTTCATTCAAAACGATCATCTCTACTCCTTCTCTCTCTATGAGGTGATTCATCTCTTCTACTCTTTCTTCTAGGTGACTCGTCTCTTCTCTTGTGAGGTGTCGTACACTCATTGGAGTAGTGTCCAGGTCCTCCACAATTGTAGCAATTTTTGTCATGACTTGATGATCTTTGCTCATAGTGTCCTGAGTTGGAGCTTCTCTCTTTGCCTCTATTCTTGTAGAATTTGTTGAAGTTTTTGACCATTAGGCTTATCTCTTCATTGGATATAATCTTGTCACTTGATGTTGTGGGAGCATCGCTTGAGGCTTTGTAAGCACCACTTCACTTGTTGTGTAGCTCCTCTTTGTCCTTGAGTGACATTTCATGAGCAACAATCCTTCCAATGACTTCCGTGGGCTTGAGATCTTTGTAATTGGGCATCATTTGTATCAATGTGCACACTGTATCATACTTTCCATCCAAGGCTCTAAGGATCTTCTTGATGATGAACTTGTCGGTCATCTCTTCACTTCCTAAGCCGGCAATCTCATTTGTGATGAGAGCGAGCCTAGAGTACATTTCAGTGACTCCTTCACCATCCTTCATCCTAAACTTGTCAATTTGACTTTGAAGCACATCCAACTTGGATTCCTTGATGGACTCGGTACCTTCGTGCATATCAACCAAAGAATCCCAAATTTCCTTTGCATTCTCGAGACGGCTGATCTTGTTGAACTCCTCGGGGCACAAACCGTTGAAGAGAATGTCACAAGCTTGAGCGTTGTATTGCAACATCCTTAATTCTTCTATGGTTGCTTCATGATCTGATTCTTTTCCATCCTCAAAGAATTCACCTTGCAAGCCAACATGAACAACAGCCCAAACGACGGGATTATGACCAAGAATATGCATTTTCATCTTATGCTTCCAACTAGCAAAGTTTGTACCATCGAAATATGGACCTCTACGGTGATAATTACCCTCACTAGATGCCATACTCTCATAGGTTGTGAAACCAAGGCTATGGAGACCAAAGCAATGGTAACCAAGGCTATGGAAACCAAAGCTCTGATACCACTTGTAGGATCAAAAGTATGTCTAGAGGGAGGGTGATTAGACTACCTGACCAATTAAAACCTAGCCTTTTCCCAATTTTAGTTGTAGGCAAGTTTTAGCAATTCTACCAAGTCAAGCAACACCCTACACATGCAAGTCTAAGAGTATAGTAGTGGAAAGTAAAGACTTTGCACATGAACGTAAAGGAGGGATCGAAGAAATCAAACACAATGAAGACACGGTGATTTTTGGCATGGTTCCGATAGGTGGTGCTATCGTACATCCACGTTGATGGAGACTTCAACCCACGGAGGGTAACGGCTGCGTGAGTCTGATAACCCACAAGTATAGGGGATCGCAACAGTCTTCGAGGGTAGTATTTCACCCAAATTTATTGATTCGACCCAAGGGGAGCCAAAGAATATTTATAAGCCTTAACAGTTGAGTTGACAATTCAACCACACCTGGAAAGCTAAATATCTGCAGCAAAGTATTTAGTAGCACAGTAGTTTGATAGTTTTGATAGTAGCAGTAATATTAGCGGTAACAGTAGCAGTAGTAATCAAAACAGGAACAGTAGCAGTTTTGTAGTGATTGTAACAACAGTAGTAACTTAGCAAACATCAATATGAGCAAAGCGTAGGCATTGGATCAGTGATGGATATTTGTGTTGGATAACATTCATCATGTAACAGAAACAACCTAGAGCGATACACAATAGCTCCAATTCATCAATTCAATGTAGGCATGTATTCCGTATATAGTCATACATGCTTATAGTAAGAACTTGCATGACATCTTTTGTCCTACCCTCCCGTGGCAGCGGGGTCCATAAGGAAATCTAAGGGATATTAAGGCCTCCTTTTAATAGAGAACCAGAACAAAGCATTAACACATGGTGAATACATGAACTCCTCATACTACGGTCATCACCGGAGTGAATCCCAATTATTGTCACCTTGGGGACTACAGATCATAACACATAATAGGTGCATACAACTTGCAAGATAGGATCTAAAACTCACTTATATTCATGAAAACATAATAGTTTCAGATCTAAAATCATGGCACTCGGGCCCTAGTGACAAGCATTAAGCATAGCAACATCAATCCCAGAACATAGTGGATACTAGTGATCAAGCCCTAACAAATTGACTCGATCACATGATAAATCTCATCCAATGCCATCACCGTCCAGCAAGCCTATGAAGGAATTGCTCACACCCGACAGTGAGCATCATGGAATTGTTGATGAAGAAGGGTTGATGATGACGACGGTGACGAATCCCCCTCTCCGGAGCCCCAAACGGACTCCAGATTAGCCCTCCCGATGAAGAACAGGAGGTGGCAGCGGCTCCGTATTGTAAAACACGATGATTCCTTCTCTCTGATTTTTTCTCCGTGAGACGGTACTTATGGAGTTGGAGGTAGGGCAAATGGAGGCTCGTGGGACCCACAAGCTCAGGTGGCGCACCCTAGGGCTCTATGGTGGCCCCCCTCCAGAAGGTCTTTTCACCAATAATTTTTATATATTCCAAAAAAATTCTTCATAAATTTTCAGCCCAATTTGAGAACTTTTATTTCTGCACAAAAATAACACCAAGGTAGTTTTGCCGAAAACAGCGTCAGTCCGGGTTAGTTTCATTCAAATCATGCAAATTAGAGTCCAAAACAAGAGCAAAAGTGTTTGGAAAAGTAGATACGTTTGGGACATATCAGAGTCCACGGAGGGCTCCACCCACAAAGGGTCCACGAAGAAGCAACCTTGTCTATTCCACCATGGCTTACGTCCATGAAGGACTAGCCTCACTCACGGTAGATCTTCACGAAGTAGGCGATCTCCTTGCCCTTACAAACTACTTGGTTCAACTCCACATGATCTTGGAGGCTCCCAAGTGACACCTAACCAATCTAGGAGAAACCACTCTCCAAAAGGTAATAGATGTTGTTGTTGATGATGAACTCCTTGCTCTTGTGCTTCAAAAGATAGTCTTCTCAACACTCAATCACTCTCTCACAGATTTGGCTTGGGTAGGAGAAGGATTGGAGTGGAAAGCAACTTGGGGAGGCTAGAAATCAAGGTTCAAATGGTTGGATTGGAATCTCTTGATCTCAACACATGAGTAGGTGGTTCTCTCTCAGAAAATGAATGGTGGAAGTGTAGTTTCATTCTGATGACTCTTTCATGGAATGAGAGGGGGTGGAGGGGTATAAATAGCCTTCACCAAGAATCCAACCGTTACAACCTTTTGACTCAACTCGGTGACACCAAAATGAAATCTCGGTGAGACCGATCTGTGTAAAAGATTTGAACGTTAGGCATCTCGGTGAGACCGAATGGAACAACTCAGTGAGACCGATGTGCGATGACCTAATCAAGACCTCGTCTCGGTAATTCTGATCAAACCAACTCAGTAATTCTGAAATGGAGTGGAAGGGTTACAGAAACTTGGTCAGTGCAACTCGGTGAGACCGATCGTCATCTCGGTGAAACTGATTTGTTAGGGTTTGGCTGTGGCTCTGTCTAGGATCAACTCGGTGGGTCTGGATGTGGAGGTTCGGTGGGACCGAGTTTAGCATTTATGGTTTGGATAGATAGGATTTGGAGAAGGTGGTTGAGGATGTTTGGAGCAATATCTTTAAGCACTTGAGCAATTAAGTCATGATCAAAACCTCATCCCCTTTTAATAGTATTGGCTTTCCTATAGGACTCAGTGTGATCTTGGATCACTTAACTAAAAATGTAGAGTCTTGAAGCTTTTGCCAATCCATGTCCTTAGCATTTTGAGGGACCCACATTCACCTTTCCTTGCCATGCCAACATTGAACTTTCCTGAAATCTATCTTTGAATAGGAATTAGTTCAATGACTTATATGTTGTTATTAATTACCAAAACCACCCGGGGATTAGTTGCACTTTCAAACGTTTATGACAAGGAATTTTTTTTGTAGAGGAATATTATCACAAATTACAAACTGGACTGATTTGATGTGGTATTATTGAGGATAATGAAACTATGCTTACACATTTTATGGGCGGGTTAAACACAGAAATTCAAACCATCTTAGAGTATAAGGACTATAACAATGTCACTCGTTTATTCCATCTTGCTTGCAAAGCTGAACGTGAAGTGCAGGATCAATAGGCAGCCATGGCACGGACTAACTTTTCTATAGGTCAAACTTCATCATGGACATCGCGTGCATCTTCTACTTCCACATGTTCTGCTACACCACCGCTTGCTTCATCCACCAACTCCAACCAAGATACGAGAAAACAGGCACCACCACCACCATCAGCCAAGACCACACCTTGAGGTCCCGCACACAGCTCTTCTTCATCCATGGCATCAACAGGGCAAACACATGATATTATTTGTCATCGTTGCAAGGGTGGAGGTCACTACATGAGCCAATACCCATCCAAGCGTGTGATGATTGCTACTGAAGATGGTAGGTATGAGTCCGCTAGTGACTATGATGAGGAGACTTTGGCTCTTATTGCTCGTGAAGAGCAGGGTGGCGATGACTCTAAACAAGATACACACTACATGGCTGCTGAAGATGCTGAAAGGTATGAAAGTTTAGTTGCTCAACATGTTATGAGTGTGCAGGTAACACACGTAAGAAAAATTAGAGACACAATTTGTTCCATACAAACGGAGTTGTGAAGGAGCGTTGTGTCCGCGTCATCATTAATGGAGGGAGTTGCAACTACTTAGCTAGCATGGAGATGGTGGAGAAGTTGTCCCTCACCACCAGACCACATCCTCATCCTTATTACATCCAATGGTTCAAAGATAGTGGCAAGGGTAAGGTAACACGTATTGTTCGTGTGCATCTTAGTATTGCTACATATGCCGATTTTTGTTGATTGTGATGTGGTACCCATGCAAGTATGCTCCCTTTTACTTGGTAGACCATGGCAATTTGATAAAAATTATGTACACCATGGTAGGAAAAATCAATATACTTTTGTTCATAAGGATAAAAATATTACTTTGCTTCCTATGTCTCCTAAACAAATTTTGAAAGATGGTCTTACTAGAGCTATTAAAGCAAAACAGGAGCAAAACAAGAGTGAAAGTCAAATTGTGGCAAAAGAATTTGAGCAAGACAATAGGCCTACTAACAAACCATCATCTAGTGTTGCATGTAAAATTAAATTGAATAGTCCATGTTTATCTGCCAGCAAAGTTGATATACCGATCTGGATGTTAGCAAATCTGTTTGCTATGCTTTTGTGTGCATAGAGGCATTATTTTCATTCAAGCACATGGCTCCCTCTTTGCCTCATGTTGTCACTAACATTTTGCAGGAGTTCGCTGACGTCTTCCCACAAGACGTGCCACCAGGATTTCCACCTATTCGAGGGATTGGGAATTAGGTTAACTTAATTTCCGGTGCTTCGCTGCCCAACCGTGTGCCATACTGTACCAATCCAGAGGAGATGAAGGAGATTGTGCGTCAAGTACAGCAGATGCTCGACAAAGGTTATATATGTGAATCCCTTAGTCCTTGTGTTGTTCCTATTATTCTAGATGGTACATCGCGTATGTGTGTTGATTGTAGATCAGTTAATAATATTACTATTCGATATCATCATCCTATTCCTAGGCTAGATGATATGCTTGATGAATTAATTGGTTCTACCAGATTCTCCAAAGCTGATTTACATAGTGGATACCATCAAATTCATATGAAATTAGGAGATGAATGGAAACAACATTTAAAACTAAGTTTGGATTATATGAGTGGTTAGTCATGCCTTTTGGGTTAACTAATGCACCTAGCACT
This sequence comes from Elymus sibiricus, assembly GCA_039707655.1. Classification (NCBI taxonomy): domain Eukaryota; kingdom Viridiplantae; phylum Streptophyta; class Magnoliopsida; order Poales; family Poaceae; genus Elymus; species Elymus sibiricus. The sequence continues at coordinate 166,463,992 of CM077664.1, forward strand.
TTCATGAGATTAATGAACGAAGTTTTACGTGCTTTCATTGGACGATTTGTGGTAGTCTATTTTGATGATAAACTGATTTAAGCTGATCTTTGGAGGAACATTTGGAACATTTACGTGCTATTTTTATTACTCTACGTGATGCACGTTTGTGTTGTAACCTTTGGAAGTGCACCTTTTGCACCGATCGAGTATCTTTTCTTGGCTATGTTGTTACTCCACAGGGAATTGAAGTTGATAAAACCAAGATTGAAGCTATTGAGAGTTGGCCACGGCACAAAAGGGTCACATGAGTGAGGAGTTTTCTCGGCCTTGCTGCTTTCTATAGGCGTTTTGTGAGAGATTTCAGCACCATTGCTGCACCTCTGAATGAGCTTACTAAGAAGGATATCCCTTTTGTTTGGGGTATCGCACAGGAAGAAGCCTTCATGATAGTGAAAGATAAGTTGACACTTGCTCCTTTACTCCAATTTCCTGATTTTAATAAGACTTTTGAGTTTGAATGTGATGCTAGTGCAATTCGATAAGGAGGTGTGTTATTACAAGATGGTAAACCTGTTGCATACTTTTCTAAAAAATTGAGGGGCCTAGTTGTAACACCCCTATGTAATAAAGCACAGTGATCATTTGCTAATTGTGCCAAGACATCTTCATTTGCAATGCTTGATCACAGTGGTTAAATATCTCATTTCAAATTCTACCACTGAATTCAAATTCAAATGCAAGTGAAATTTGATGTTGCTGGAAAAATGTTCGTCATTTAGCATAAATTCCAAAACAATTTATTGTTAAGGAAAACAATGTTACCTATGTGCTAAGATGGACAGTAGCAATTAAAACAATGCAATTTCAGCATTTCTACATGCTATTTTATTTGCGGAAAATGCAAATGGATTCACCCTACTCCCAAAATATTTGTGGCACTGCCTAAAAATGCAAACTATTTTATAGGCTAAGTCCCACATTTTTCTCAGCTCTTTTGGTTGCCCTAAGTAATTCTTTTCTCTCGCTGTTTAATAAATAAAAAGAGAAAAACAGAAAATAAAAATGGGCGAACCACTTACCTGGCTCTGGGCCGCGCCGGCCCAGCCGGCCTGTACCTGTTCATCCACCTGCTCCCGCCCACCGTGTTGTCTCGCCCGCGTCCGGCGCGCGTGGCGCAGTCCACCGTTTGCCATGGCGACGGAGTGGGTGAGGGGAGGGGATAAGGATCACCCCTCGACCCCGGACGCCTCGGCCCTCCCCTCCATTTCCTCCCCTCGCCTTCTCCCTCTCGTTCGGGAGCTTGCCCGAGCACTGCCGCCGCCGCATCTCCGTCGATCCGCGGCCACCGGCAACGTTGCGCCCTCTCGAGTTGTCCACGGGCTCCGCCGGTGACCTCCACTTCTTCCCCGACCGCTGGCTAGAGCCGGGGAGCCCTGCCACTGCCATTTCGCCATTGTCCCCATCTCCGGCCACCGAGAACGCCTCCGACTCCGGCGGCTCGCCTGCTGCTACTAAACTAACGCCGGCTTGTCGTAGCCACTCGGTGAGCTCCTCCCTCTCTCCACTCCTCTCCTCGTGCCACGTGCTTCACCCTAGCTAGCTCGCCGTCTCACCGTGCTCTGTCCGCCGCTGCGGTCGCCGCTCCGGCCAACTCCGGCCACCACCGGCCGCACCAGTAGGATAGATCGATGCGCCGATCCGTCCCCGTTCGAACGCAAAAAGAATCACCCGAAACGGCGCACCATGGCGATTTTCCGGCCATCTCCGGTGTTCGGCCACCGCAAAAGGCTCGCCAGAGCTTGCTCCGGCGCCGGCGCTGAGCTGGCATGGCCTGGGGTCCACCCAGAGCCACTGACAGTGGGCCCTGGCCGCCGTTTGACCCCGTTGACTCTAGTCAACGCGGGTTACTGTTCACTTCTGCCCCTGACATGTGGGGCCGGTTGACTAATTAACTGTTAATGACTAATTAGTTATTCTGTTAGTTTAGTTAGAGATACTAACAGTAGGCCCCACCAGTAGATTAATTAGTTTAACTAACCCGTTTAGTCTCTGAGTCGCTGACAGGTGGGTCCCACCAGTCAGTTTGACCAGTCAGCTGGTCAGCCGACTGCTGACACAAGGATGACACTAGCATGACATCCTATTCCTTATTAGGCAATTTCTGTTAATTTAAATAATTCCAAAAAATGCTTAAAACTTGTTTAATTCGTAGAAATTAAACCGTAGCTCGGATCGAAAAACTTTCAACATGAAAGTTGATCAGGAAAATCCCACGAATCCGATTGTGCCATCTGTTTTCATGCCGGGACCCTCTACGTAGGAGAACCCGCAACTTTTCATCTGTTTCCGGTAGATGAATAGTGCATACTTACCGGTTAATAATTCCAACTTAAACCCTAAATTAGCTAAAATGGTTTAGAGATGCATTTAGGCAACCCTGCGCTGCATCTTAGCATGTCATGCTTTGTGTTGCATCTGTTTGCCTTTATTTATTGTTTCTTCCCCCTCTTCTTTCTGATAGCCCCCGAGACCGACGCAGCTCAGGAGACCGACGACACCACTGACGATATCTCCTTTGCCGCAGAGCTTCCAGGCAAGCAACCCCCCTTGACGCATGCCTATATCACCTATTCTTTCCCCCTCCTGCCTGCATTAGAATTTGCTAGTGCTGTTGGTTAATCCTATTCTGATGCATAGCCTATTTTTCTAACCTGTTATTGATACTTTACCTGATATCCTAAACGCTTAGTATAGGTTGGTTGGTAAACCAGCTGTGGCCCCTCTTCCTTGCTCTAGTTGCCCCGCTTTAGTACTAGTGTCCCGATCGATGTGATCGACGGGCTGAGACCAACACCTCATCGCATACCCCCTACGTTGCTCGACCCCGCAGAGTTATCATCGAGTGTCGAGGGTGATACCTCTGACCCCACTTTTGATGTTGCCTCTGTAATATAGCTAGTCGGTTGTGGGTTACCGAGGGTGATTCCTCTTCCCCACCTCCGATGAAGTTGTTGGCGTGCAACCCCGCAAGTGTGAATACCATCGAGGGTGATTCCTCCGGATTCGCCTTGACGGGTACATCGAGTGGAAATCCAATGAGGGTGATTCCTCGGATTCCTCCTTGGTGTTATGGACACACGGTTACTTTCACTTTACTATGGTTACTTGTTAAAGATGGGTCGGCCCCAAGGGGTACCTGCGAGTGATGTGGTATCGGGTTGACCATGAGGGTACCCGAGAGATGAGTACGAGGCACGGCCGGGCATTCCTAACCCTTGCCGTAAGTCCTCGAAACGGGGTGACGGGGTCAGATGATCGTGAGTCTCTGCTTGTCACGGCGCGCTACCAACACACTTAAGGGTTTGGATATGTGATCTGAGTAGGCCTCTGGCCTTATCGCGCTAACCAGCACATGGGAATAATATGGGTACTCGGCGTCGTATGTATCAGCCGAAGCTCTTCAGGGATGTTGAGCATTTTGTTGCTCGCTGCACTACATGTCAAAAAGCTAAGTCATGACTCAATCCTCATGGTTCATATATGCCTTTGCCTGTACCTAGTGTTCCGTGGGAGGACATATCCATGGACTTTGTTTTAGGATTACCTCGAACAAAGAAGGGGAGGGATAGCATATTTGTTGTCAAGGACAAATTTTCAAAAATGGCACACTTTATACCATGTCATAAAAGCGATGATGCTGCTAATGTTGCTGATTTGTTCTTTTGTGAAATTATTCGCTTGCATGGTGTGCCAAATACAACTGTTTCAAATCATGATACTAAATTTCTTATCCATTTTTATAGATGTTTATGGGCTAAGTTGGGTACTAAACTGCTTTTTAGTACTACATGTCACCCCCAAACTGATGGACAAACTGAAGTAGTCAATAGAACATTGTCTACTATGCGTAGGGTTGTTTTGAAGGATGACCTGAAAATGTGGGAAGAATGCTTGCCTCATATTGAATTTCCTTATAATCGTTCATTGCATTCTACTACTAGGATGTGCCCTTTTGAAATTGTATATGGTTTCCTCCCTCGTGCACCTATTGATTAGTTGCCTCTTCCAGCTTTGGAGAATGTTAATTTTGATGCTAAACAACATGTTGAATTGATCTTAAAAATGCATGAGTTAACTATGGAAAACATTGAGCTTATGAATGCTAAATACAAACTTGCTGGAGATACGGATAGAAAACATGTTGTCTTCGCACATGGAGATCTTGTTTGGTTACATTTACGCAAAGCCTGATTTGCGTAGGTCAAAGCTAATGACATGTGTTGCTGGTCCTTTTAAGGTGTTAGAGAAATAAATGATAATGCATACAAACTTGAGCTGCCTGCAGATTTTGGGGTTAGCCCACTTTTAACATTGCAGATTTGAAGCCTTATTTGGGTGAGGAAGACGAGCTTCCGTCGAGGACGACTTCAATTCAAGAAGGGGAGGATGATGAGGACATTAATACCATAGTTACACCCACTGCCCCTGCTACTATACATATTCGGCTATCGGCGGGCATGTGCAGAACACGTGCGTGACACCGTGGACGGGTGACATCCGTTTGCTAGTTCGGGGATGGGGCACGAAGGTGAGGACCTACACTACTAAAATGTGCGAAATGGACACGATAATTTACCCAGGTTCGGGCCGCATGGCTGCGTAATACCCTACTCCTACTTTTTGTGTGTTTATATGGGTGGATTAAGAGCTACAAGTCCTTCATAGGACCGAGAAGTGTAGTGCGCACCTACTAGTGTTCTAACAAGTGTCCAACCTTTTTTGTCTTTCGCCCGGTCCTCCTTTTATAGGTCAAGGTGTACCACAATGGCATAGTTGCTAAGGAAGTGCCCTGAGCCAACAGGGTAGGTGAGCGCATTAAATGCGCGATGATGTGTCATCGTATTCTATCTTCCAGGAAAAAACACCAGTCTTGTCACCGCCGCCCATGGCGATGTTTTAGCCTGGTGGCACCACACACACTGCAGATGTCGCCCTTGCGGCAGGTAAGCTGGTGAATCACCCATGGTGGCTGGCGCATCTCCACCGCCCAGTCTGCATGGTCGTAATGTGTTGCATCGGTCCTGACGAGGCAGATCCATCACGCCACGCATGAAGTAGTCGAGTCGCGGTGCCTTCAAGGGTAATGAAACGCAGCCATTGCCGGAGGTTTCATTCCCGAGCCTTGAGTCTTTGATGGTTCTGGCCAAAGAGATATCTGCCAGTGGTCCATGCATGGTTGACCTCATGGACCAACCGTTCACGGCACCAACAGTAGCCCCCGGGCCTGGGTTTGATGAGTGTCCTTGGGCAAGGCCCTATGCAAACGCACGGGCCACGGGCGCCGGCCATTTTTCCTGTCAAGTCCAATCAATAAGCAGTAGGTGTGTTTTAGCACAAGCGAGGAGCCAGCCCCCATGTCCTATGCGTTAGATGCCTGGCGAAGGGCTAGGTTCAACCCACTTGCACCACCCACTAGATGATTGGTCAATTCGGTACTCGATGACCCTAACACGTGGCGTGAGAATCCCGTCAGGGGCAGGAATCAAATTTTTTGACTCCTGCCACCACCGGTTTGAACACGCGATGTCCCGCGTGTTTTCAATCTGTCTTTAATTCACCTAAGAGTTTATGTTGGCACAGGAGCAATTAAGCTTCGTACCATTAAAACCCCACTTCTTGATTTGACGCGTCCAGCGGGCGCTTGGGTTCTTACTGGGAAACCCAAACGACAGCCGCCCACTTTGATTGCTTGGCATTGATTGGGGAGGGCGCCTCGCCTCGACTCCAGTCCTATAAAAAGCCGAGGATCAAACTTGGCCCCTCCTCATCCATCTTCTTCCTCTTGCCTCTGTCATCTTGCAACTATCTAAGCCCCTTTGAGCCCACGAGCCCTTCTTTGTCACCGTCACCGTCGCCTTCCACCTTTTCCGCCATGTCTCGCAAGGTCAACCACTATGAGTGGGAGCAGATGCGAGCCAACAACGTCGCCAAGGATGCCGAGATTCGCGAGCTCTGGGGTGTCCTTAGTGGCACCGCCCTCCGTCTGGAGAGCGAGACCACGGAGTTGTGTGGCCGAGTGGAGATGGAGCAGATCCATCGCCGGGAGGAGGAGCGGATCTTTGCCAACCTCCATGCCAACCACTACGGGGGTGTCTTGGCATTGTGTGACATGTACATGCGGCTGAATGAGGATATGGACGTCCTCAACCTCGAGCGGTTTGTCCCCTACAGCGCCTTTGATGGAGGGAAATTGAACCATCTAGTGCTCTTTGTCCAGTATCTGGCGACGCGGTTTGGGGAGTTTGACCAGCAACAGTCAGCAGCCCGGGAGGCAGAGGTTGACTGGGCGGTGCGCGCGGTGGCAAACTGCATCCTTGTCGGTGTCCACAACACCTTCCCCCATTTCCCCGTGGAGGTCCTGCTAGAGGAGCTGAGCATGGAGGATCAGCGCCAGGTGGAGCAGAATGTGGGAGCTGTCGCCAAAGCTCTGGTGCAGCAGGAGAAGGAGAATGATTTCGGTGACTTCTGAAGCCCTCTTCTGCCCAAGCTGCTTTGCCGTCATCCTCTTCTCCTTCCCTTCTTTTTTTCTTTCTTTTTAGTATGTAGCCCCCTGTAACCAGTACGGGGGGCAAGAATGAAGAAGAAATGGGCACAAGGTGCCATAAGTCTGGTGGGTTGGCGCGGCTAGATGTGAGCACCAATCCACCTTTTAATTATGAACTAGTATCTCTTATCTTTCCTCTGCTGCTTTCGATCAATTCCTATTTCTATGTGCATGCTGTATCCTCGATTAGATCATGCTTGGATGCACAGTGTCTCAACCACAGTGCATTAGGACTCTGCCTAAACTGCAACCATGGGAAGTACTGTTTTACTAGCACACACACACATAATTAGAAATGCCACAACTTACACGAGCGTCATTGGTCATCCAAATGATACTTTCGTCTATTGTGATTGGACATTCTAAAAATGCTTCTTCATGAATGGACTAAACACGTAGAAAAAGTTCGAAGAAACTGGAAATGAACCAAATTTTATAGAACCAAGATGCTTCACTTATCTCTGCTTGCTTGGTTCTTGTCGGACATAGAGGTTGGCTGAGGTTAACTTAGCTGTGGTCTGCCGTGTAGCCCCCGGGCCCATCCGTGAAGGAGAATTTTGCTGCCTTAAGGATTTAAACAGAAAGGTAGAAAAGTTTTGACTGTGTTGTGCATCCACAACACATCCATTAGTTATGAGCATAAGATATGCAATACGCAGCATAATGCAGGTCATGAGTATAACTACCAGATGCTGATCATGAGTATGACTATAACTTAACATGGTAATTTACATGACATTACAAGATGCTAAGACTTATTTATTTGCTTTGTACATAAGTTGTTGCCGGCTGGAGCGGATCCAACAGCTATGATAGCCGCTAGCGGGAACGGATCCCGCTAGCATCCTATGGGTAGAACTTGCGAAGATGGTACTTCTATAGGTTTGCAATGTTCCATGAATTTTACACAGGATTCCCATCTTTGGTTTCTAGCCGGACAGCACATGGTCTAGTAACTTGAACCACCCGGAAAGGACCTTCCCACTTCGGTGTCAACTTGTTGTGTGCCTTCCTGGACTGTATCCGGCGAAGAACAAGGTCACCTTCCTAGAATCCACGGGAATAGATATTGCAGCTATGATAGCGACAGAAACCCTATTGATAATGTTCTATGCGTACAGCTACCCAGGATCGGTTCTCCTCTAGTAAATTAACATCGTCATACCTTCTTTCCTCTTGATTCTCTTCATCATAAGCTCTAACTCAAGGAGATTCGTACACGAGTTCTGTGGGGGTACCGCTTCTACTCCATAGACAAGAGCGAAGGGGGTTTCTCCCATTGCTCGATTTGGTGTCATCCTGAGTGACCAAAGAACAGTCGGGACTTTATCAGCCCAGCGTCTACCGCATGTTTTCAGTCTGTCAAAAGTCCCGGTTCAGAGCCCATGCACCACCTCAGCATTAACCCTTTCCGCTTGTCTGTTGCTTTTGGGATGAGCAACCAATGCATAGCAGATCCGGGTACCGAGTAGTTCATGTTGGAAATGTAGTAGAAAACAAAAAAATCGGCCTACGAACACCCAGGAACAATATGAAGGTGCATTAGGGGATTGGATCATGATCGTTACCAACTCTGAGTATGTACCAGAAGCAGACGAGTCGGTGTTGATCGCACTTGGAGTCCCTCGAACTATTGATGAATGATCCCATGAACCACGCTCGAACGATCCCTTGAACCGAAGACCGAAAGCACGGCCTCTACAGTTTGCAAGCGTACGGTCTTCACGATCTGGCAGCGCTTCACCGTCCAGAACTAATCGCCGCTAGAGAATTAGAGGAGAATATTAGAGCCACTCAAGGCTTCTAATTATGAGGATTAGAGGAACTAGAACTGGCTCTAATTATCTCAATTAGAACTAGTAGTATTGGGCTAGAGGAGGCACCTAAAACTTGTGTGTAGAAAAGGGCCAATACCTCCATTATATATAGGTTGGAGGGGCGGAGGGGGCGCCACAAGGGGGAAAGGACTCCTTTCCCCTTGCGCCAGCCAAGGGAGGAAGGAGGAGTCCTTCCCCCACCCCAATTCGGCCTCCATAGGAGGAAAGAGGCGGCGCCTCCCCTATTGGGCCTTGGTGGCCCAATTCTCCCTCCACCACTTGGCCTTTTAAGGCCCGTTGATATTAAATTAAATATAAAAGCCCTCTAACAATTACTAGAGCATATTATATATAATTTAACACCTCCAAAAACATTTTCCACCTATATATTATTTATCGGTAATACCCCGTATTGCACGATAAACACCGAAACCCTTCCGATGACCCCGAAACGCTTCCGGTTCCACTAGGAACTATTCCAAATATTAACAAAACTATTTCACAAATAAATCCTCGATACTCTTGTCCTACTAATAGTCAACAGATCATGATTACCTTAAGCTTGTGACCCTATAGGTTCGGTAAATCATAGACACGAACGATACCCCTTCGTTCAATGACCGATAGCGGAACCATGGACGTCCATATCGATCCCTATGATTACACGAATGACATTCGAGTGAACCTTTGGTTATCATGTGATGTTCCCTTTGCTTTGCGATACTATACAAAACCCAAGGTGAGATATATCGGTATCATCTTGAGTCATACACATGCTCACTATACCGGTCTCCTCATTGCCGGTTTTGTTCTTCTTTCTCGTTGTTGTGTTCCGGCATCCCCGTGAAGAAGTCACCTATGTCTGGCCAGATGATGATGGATGCCATCACACTGGGAGGGCCCTAAGAATATCTCTCCATCGTTGGAGGAGCAAATTCCACTCTCGAGCTATCATGTCCCTTGTCAAACTTTCCGATGAACCTGTAAGTTGTCGTTATGATCACCAAGTTACTGATGACGTTTGAGCAACCCCAAAGCTCATCGTACGGCATGAAGTGTCTACGATACTCTCATGGTCTATGGAACTAAAATCACAAGTTAACACTCTGTGTTATAGCAATTGACTTATGACGATATTATCTCAAAGTATAACAAACAAGTATTTGGGTCGATTCAATATGATCGTTCTTCTAACGTCATACTCTCAAAGTTGTTTTGAGACTACCATTACACTTAACGATGTCTCAAGATCCAGAAAACGTGATCACCAACAATACTTGAGCTGGTCTTAGAGGCGGGACCAGGAATCTCACTTTACCGTTTATCGTTCTACACATGCATATGAGTTTTCCACTGAATCACATATTCCAGGATCATAGCAGTTATAGCATAGAATATAAACTCTAAATTATGAACATGGAAGTATAAAAATACAAATATTATTGCCTCTAGGTCATACTTCCAACATACTCCCACTTGCACTAGAGTCAATAATCTAGTTGTATGCTTTCTTTTAACACCAATTGCTATCTGGTGTTGTCTCATGCATTGCTTCGTGGTATAGTCTTTCTCAATGGTTCTGTCATACGGATCCTTTGTGAAACTTGCTTTTGTCATGTCTGTTCTATGTGAGTTTTAAACTCCCTTTGCTTTGACCAATGATCCTATTATTCATAATATAGTGTTATTAGTTTTATCGCATTTAGGATCATCAAATCTATATCAAGACACTTCTTGATTTAGATATTCTCATCCTATCACTATCAAGACACTTCTTAATCTGGACAGACATTCTAATATTATTTCTATCAAGACACTTCTTGATCAAAACATTCTTCCTTGAAGCGTCTTAAGCTTCAACATATAATTAGTTTCGTTATAGTATCCACAATATTATTCATGGTTGAAATAATTCAACCTATTATTCTAGCATAGCCTGATAGACATTTCAATACAGTCATGAAGATGTTTATTTATACAATAATCTTCTTCATCTCGTCCATAGACAAAACATGTCCTTTTGTCCTTCTGAGGTACTTAATTTTATTAGCTGTCCAGTGAGCCATCTCGGGATCATTACTACTACCACTTTGTATATAGGAAACATTCATCTTTGCAAATATCATGGTTCCTATGATGGATTCAACTAATAGTGTATTTTGAACTCCAATCATCTACTCATGCTCATCAATTGTCCTAGGACACTGATTTGCTAAGTGTTACACCATGTGACAAATGGGAGGAAATCCTTTCACCATTCTCCATTTCAAACCTTTTGAAACCTTGTCAATGTATATACTCTGGTTTTAGCATAATTGGATATATTGATCTATCTCCATAGAACTCAGTGTCCAATAAGTTATTTTACCTAAATCTTTTATCAAAATACTCCTTTTCGATGAACCCTTTTATTGTGCTAAGAAACTTTATATTATTTCCAACAATATGTCATCCACATATTAGATTTCAGAAATATCATATAGCTCCCACTAAACTTCATAAGTCTCACCATAATAATGAAGTTAAACTATTTAACCACTTCATCAAAAACTGTTAATTCCAGCTCCTTTTGATGCTTGCTTCAAACCATAGACTTGTTTCTTTGAAGCTTATAATTGTTACCGACATTTTGCTATCATTATCTGTATAGACTTTAAGCATTGCTTTTGGTGAAAACGATTCATATAATCGATTCTCACAATCTTGCAAAATTCTCTAGCAACTAACCTTGCTACATGGATAGTAAAATTACTATCAGCGTCTGTTCCCTGAAAAATCAATCAAGTTCCAAGCTTGATGACATTCATTCTGGATTATATAGCTTTAAGTCATTCTTATGAGCTGGGCACCGCCATCGCTTCCTGTAGTGCATAGGTTTATCTTCCACTAAGATGAACTCTTTCTTACCTATGTGGTTTTAGTTATAGCTTAACTCGGAGTTTCTACAACTGGTGTAGCAATTTTTTGGTTCAATTGAGTGGACAACTTCTGGAATAAATTCCGTTTCGTTAGTCCTCTCAATAACTTCTGGAGATTCAGTAATCTTGTCAAGTTGTACTGTCCTCCCACTTACTACTTTAGCGAGAAACTTTTCTCGAGAAAGTGTCCATTCTGTGACAGAAACACTTTTGTCTCCGAATATTTGTAAGAGGGATAGTCTACAGGATAATATTCATCTAGATTGTTTACTCCATAACTCATATGGTGTGGTTTGCCAGACATTTAGATGGTGCTTTGTTTCAGTGTATATATTACATGCATAACCCCAGAACAATTACAAGTGGATCGGTAATTTATGAAACAATTTCATAATTATTTATTTACTAAACTCATGACTCAGATAGCTGATTATCTTTTCTCATGATGATCTTTAACTTCATCTTGAATTCCTTTGAACCCTTCAAATATTTCAGACTTCATGTTTCATCAAGTAAATCTCATCTACTCAAATCATCAGTGAATTTTATGAAGTGTTAATTTTCACCGCACCCTGGTATGATCATTGAACTATATATATCACTATGTTTTATTCAACTGATTTTACTCTCTCGATCAAAAACAATTTTGAGTGATGTATTAGTTATTTTATTCATAGAACAATTCTTGTATGTGTCAAATGATTCAATAATCAGAAGACTCTAATACTTTATGTCAATGAAGTTTTTTATATAATTCCTTTCGATATGACCAACATTGTGGTGCCATAATCAAGTAATTGTTATTAGTCTTCTCAAGACGTTTAGCATTAATGTTATAAATATTCTTCAAGATCCATAGTGAATAAACCGCTAATAAATAGAGGTAAATCCAAAATATATTCTCATAATAAGTTTGAAAAAAAATTATAAGAATATCCATCGCATAACCCAAAAGATAATGTCTTACATAACTTCTGATCAAAATAACTATTATTTGGTTCTAGCATAAAACTTGAAGATAAACTAAAGACATGACTTTGACGGCTTGAGCAGCGATCCCATCACCAATCCCGACTTGCATCACGACTTCATTCCTTCTCAACTTGCAAGCTTTCTGTAGTCCCTGTGATGGTTTGCAAATGAAAGCAACCGAGCAGTATCAAATACTCCTGACTTATAGAATTTTAACAAGTAGAATAACATTAACTTTGTATAACTTTTATACCTTTACCGGAAGAACCGTTCTTCTTCTTATCCACCAAGTACTTCTTGCAGTTGCGCTTCCAGTGTCCCTTCTGCTTGCAGTAGAAACATTCAGTCTCCTTAGTGGCTCCGCCCTTTGTTCTCTTCTATGACATGGTCTTACCGGCTCCTGAAGATTTCTTCTTGGACTTGCCCTTCTTCTTGAAACTGGTGGTCTTATTGACCATCAACACTTGTTTGTTCTTCTGCATTCTAGCCTTCGCAGTTTTGAGCATAGCAAACAACTTGTTTGCGCTTTTCTCCATCCCATTCATGTTGTAATTCATGATAAAGCCATCGTAAGATGGGGGGAGTGAAGTAAGCACAATACCTATACCGAGTGTTGGAGGAATTCCAAATTCCAGAGCAGCAAGCCTATCAACATAGCTAGCGAGCTTCACTATATGCTCACTCATTGAGGAACCTTCTGCCATCTTGCATTCAATCAAGGCCTTGGTTATTTCAAAATGTTCGGTCCTTGCCTGCTTCTTGTATAGAGCCTCCAGTGACCAAATTATAAATTGAGTACTTGATCATTCAAAATGCTTCTGTAGTTCAGGATCCATGCAAGTCAACATGAGGCACTGGACTGACTCATAATCATCATTACGAGCAGTGAAAGCATCTACAGCTTCTTGTGGTGCATCCTTTGTAGGTGGATCACCCAGGGGCTGATCCAGCACATACTCCTTCTTAGCACTCCTGAGAACAAATCTCAGGTTCCAGATCCAATCCGCATAGTTTCCACCATTTGCAGCCAACTTTTCTTTCTCTAACATAGGGGCTAAGTTGAACATATTGCGAGCCATTGATCTACAATGCTAAACACAAGATTCACTTTAGACATTGTTCATAATTATGTTGCACTAGTGTTTAAACAAATTTTAATATAAAGTGCACTCCCACTCAAATCAATATCTCTCATAATTGAAAGTGAGTGATTCAAGACCCTGATCTCATTCACAGTCATTGATGTGGACATCACTGATGACGTAAATTTTGATTGGTAGGCATTCTTTTGCCAATCATATCCCCATATGACTCTTGTTCATGTTTCAATGCTTCATGCTCAGAGCTCAGAATGATTCTGCCAGAACTTTAAGACAACCGAGTGATATCTGCTTGCTCGGTCTGACCTTGCTCACCTTATACTTCACAATCCATTTGTACCATGTGGACGTGACGTACTCCGGAAAGCCACATGTTATAGACGGTTGCAACACTGGGAAGAGCACCTTTCAACTTGATATTTTTAGTGAGAGATCACCCTAATAATTGACTACTGCGCAATCAAAGGGTGTAAACAACAAATGGATAAACATCACAGGTAATTCATAATAGTATGATGTGATATAGCCCTTGGCGCCGAGAACTTTTCCATGGTCCTCCGTGTCCTTCACGAAAGTACTCCGGGACGGTGTCATAGCCACCATCATGTTCTCATACGCCTGGTGAAGCCATCTTGCTCCGGGTCATCCGTAGCACGTCCATCACTCCATCGGTAAATAAAAACAATGAGTTTCGACACGCAGGTCATATAAGTGACAATCCCTTGGCTCCAGCCATCATGCCGTACTGTGACGCGCAGGTCACTTAACGTTACATCATATAACCATCTCATACATAAACTTATTATCATGACAAAGGCTATACCACATCAGATGCAATCCTGCAAAACCAAGTTAGATGTCCTCTAATCGGTTTTAGCAAATTATAATTATGTGGCTGCTAGGGTTTACGGACAACAATAGCTACCAACGTCCACAAACAAAGGTGATAATCCTTGTTGCTAGATTAACTTTCGGGGTGTGTGAGGGAAGATACTTTAATTAAAATCTCTAGCCCCACACTAAACTTCATTAATATGCATGACCCCCTAGAAGATCGAACATCTTTGTTGCCCTCTCATGATCGTGATGGTTCACTATTCTTGACTATGATGCAGCCTAAAGAACTGTTAGCAGATCGTCGACAGCCAGAGCCGATCGATTGTTAGAACTTTGTGAAAAGCTACACCATGCCGTCAATGAACTAAACCGAAGCAATACTCATGGGAAGCATAGCAAGAACATCAGCCCTCACATCCACATGGGATCTAGATCGCAACCTGCACCTACTCATAAAACCGCTCATGATGCCACTGTTGGAAACATAGTAGAAAACAAACGGAAGGTGCATTAGGGGATTGGATCATGATCCTTACCAACTCCGAGTATGTAGCGGAATCAGACGAGTTAGTGTAGATCGTACTTGAAGTCCCTTGAACCGTTGATGAACGATCCCGCGAACCGCCCTCGAACGATCCCTCGAACCGAAGACCGAAAGCACGGCCTCTCTACAGTTTGCAAGCGTACGGTCTTCACGATCCGGCAGTGCTTCACCGTCCAAAACTAATCGTTGCCAGAGAATTAGAGGAAAAGATTAGAGCCACTTGGGGCTTCTAATTATGAGGATTAGAGGAACTAGAACTAGCTCTAATTATCTCAATTAGAACTAGTAGTATTGGGCTAGAGGAGGCACCTAAAACCTGTGTGTAGAAAAGGGTCAATACCTCCACTATATATAGGTTGGAGGGGAGGAGGGGGTGCCACAAGGGGGGGAAGGACTCCCCTCGCCTTGCGCTGGCCAAGGGGGATGGAGGAGTCCTTCCCCCACCCCAATTCGACCTCCCTAGGAGGAAAGAGGGGGCGCTTCCCCTATTGGGCCTTGGTGGCCCAATTCTCCCTCCACCACTTGGCCTTTTAAGGCCTGTTGATATTAAATTAAATATAAAATCCCTCTAAAAATTACTAGAGCATATTATATATAATTTAACACCTCTAGAAACATTTTCCACCTATATATTATTTATCGGTAATACCCGGCATTGCCCGATAAACCCCGAAACCCTTCGGGTGATGCCGAAACACTTCTGGTTCCTCTAGGAACTATTCTGAATATTAACAAAACTATTTCATGAATAAATCCTCGATACTCTCATCCAACTAACACTTAGCAAATCATGATTACCTTAAGCTAGTGACCCTGTTGGTTCGGTAAATCATTGACATGAATGAAACCCCTTCGTTCAATGACCGGTAGCGGAACCGTGGACGTCCATATTGATCCCTATGATTACACGAATGACATTCAAGTCAATCTTTGGTTATCATGTGATGTTCCCTTTGCTTCGTGATACTTTACAAAACCCAAGGTGAGATATATCGGTATCATCTTGAGTCATACACATGCTCACTATACCGGTCTCCTCGTTGCCGATTTTTTTCTTCTTTCTCGTTATCGTGTTCCGGCATCCTCGTGACAAAGTCACCTGTGTCTAGCCAGATGATGATGGATGTCGTCACACCGAGAGGGCCCTAGGAATATCTCTCCATTGTCGGAGGAGCAAATTCCACTCTTGAGCTATCGTGTCCCTTGTCAAACTTTTCGATGAACCTGTAAGTTGTCGTTAGGATCACCAAGTTACTGATGACGTTTGAGCAACCCCAAAGCTCATCGTACGGCAAGAAGTTACTACGATACTCTCATGGTCTAAGGAACTAAAATCACAAGTTAACACTCCATGTTATAGCAATTGACTTATGACGATATTATCTCAAAGTATAACAAACAAGTATTTGGGTCGATTCAATATGATCGTTCTTCTAACATCATACTCTCAAACTTGTTTTGAGACTACCGTTACACTTAACGATATCTCAAGATCCAGAAAATGTGATCACCAACAACACTTGAGCTGGTCTTAGAGGCGGGACCAGGAATCTCATTTTACCATTTATCGTTCTACACGTGCATATGAGTTTTCCACTGAATCGCATATTCCAGGATCATAGCAGTTATAGCATAGAATATAAACTCTAAATTATGAACACAGATGTATAATAATAAAAATATTACTGCCTCTAGGGCATACTTCCAACAGTTCATGGTGTGCTGTGAAGGCACCACTCATGAACTGGGTACCGTTGTCAGTAATAATGCGGTTAGGCAAACCGAAATAGCAGACCAGCTCCCTGAAAAACTTGATTGTAGACTGAGCAATGACTTTCCTGATAGGCTCTACCTCAGGCCACTTTGTGAACTTGTCAATAGCCATGAACAAGTACTCAAAGCCCCCAGTAGCATAGGGAAAAGGCCCGAGGATGTCCAATCCCCATACCACAAACGACCATGAGAGTGGAATCATCTGAAGAGCCTGCGCTGGTTGATGGATCTCTTTGGAGTGAAACTGGCATGCATTATAGGTCCGGACTAACTCTTTCACATCACTTAAGGCTGTGGGCCAATAAAATCCTTGTCGGAAAGCCTTGCCCACAAGCGGACGTGACCCGATGTGAGTCCCGCACACGCCCTCATGAATATCTTGGAGAAGAGCTCACCCTTGTTCCTTGGGGATACACAACAATTTTACTCCATTGGGCCATCTTCGATAGAGGTTTCCCTCCATGAAGAGGTACATGCTGGCTTGACGACCTACCTTTTCAGCATCTTCACAGTTTCCAGGCAACTCGTCTTCTTGGAGATATTTAGTGACCTTAGCTGCCCATTCTGGGATGTATGACGCAAATGCACATACAGCATAGACGACTAAAGGTGTGTCTTCAAATTTGTCTTCTAGTACGTCGAATGGCGTCTCACCAGGGAAGGTACCCTTCTCAGGCGCTGTCATAGGCCTCTTGCTTTTGCCGGGAGATGGGAGCATAGATGGTTGAGTGAGCCTCTATACAAAAATACCTGGTCCCGTAGGTCCTTTTCGAGCGGCTAGCTTTGATAGTTGGTCTGCGGCAAAGTTTCGAGTATGGGGGATGTGCTCCATGCGCAAACCATCAAAGTGCCTTTCTAATTTTCTCACTTCATCCATGTATGCCTCCATCTACGGGCATTGATAATCCTTATTAATTTGCCTCATGATCAGTTGAGAATCACCTCTGATAATTAACTTCTTTATGCCTAATCCAATTGCTACTCGCAGGCTGGCCAGTAAACCTTCATACCTTGTAGTATTGTTGATTGCCCTGGGGCCAGTGTAGAGCATTTGGATAACATACTTGAGTTGTTCATCGGTTGGGGAGACTAGCACGATGCCATCTCCTGCCCCTTCGAGAGAGAACGAACCATTAAAGTACACTATCCAATCATTCGTATCTTCCTTCCCGGGTAGGGAAGTGGGCTCTGGATCTTTAGGTGTTGCCGTCCATTCTGCAATGAATTTCGGCAACACTTTGCTATTGATGACGTGGGTACTTTCATACTTGATGTCGAATTCTGACAGATCCAGAGTGTTGGAAATATGCCCTAGGGGCAATAATAAAATGGTTATTATCATATTTCCTTGTTCATGATAAATGTTTATTGTTCATGCTAGAATTGTATTAACTAGAAACTTAAATACATGTGTGAATACATAAACAACATTGTGTCCCTAGTAAGCCTCTACTAGACTAGCTCATTGATTAAAGATGGTTAAGGTTTCCTAACCATAGACACGAGTTGTCATTTGATAATGGGATCACATCATTAGGAGAATGATGTGATGGACAGACCCAACCGTAAGCTTAGCATCTGATCATATCACTAAGTTCACTTTGCCATAGCTTTCGTAATGTCAAGTATCTGTTCCTTAGACCATGAGATCATGCCACTCCCGGATACCGGAGGAATACTTTGTGTGCTATCAAACGTCACTTCGTAACTGGGTGATCATAAAGGTGCTCTACAGGTATCTCTGGGCCCTCTCGGTAATACAACATCACAAGAAGCTTGCAATCATGTGACTAATAGTTTAGTCATGGGATCTCGTATTACAGAATGAGTAAAGAGACTTGCCGGTAATGAGATTGCACTAGGTATGGAGATACTGACGATCGAATCTTGGGCCAGTAACATATCGCTGGACGAAGGGAATTGTATACGGGATTAACTGAATCCTCGACATCATGGTTCAACTGATAAAGATCTTCATTGAATGTGTGGGAATCAATATGGGCATCCAAGTCCCGCTATTGGTTATTGACCGAAGAGGAGTCTCGGTCATGTCTGCATGTTCCCGAACCCATAGGGTCGCACGCTTCACGTTCGATGACGCTAGAGTAGTTTTGGGATAAGCGATGATTGCTGACTAAAGGTTGTTAGGAGTCCCAGATGGGATCCAGGACATCACGAGGAGCTCCGGAATAGTCCAGAGGTAAAGATTTATATATGGGAAAGTTATATTCGGGGTTCCAGAAATGTTTGGGGGTTCACTGGAAGTGTACTGTAACACTCTAAAAATATTTACTTTGGATTTTCAAAATATTTTCCTTTAATTAAAATGCTTGGATTATTTTGGCCCTATTTTTCTTCTTCTCTTTCTTCTGTTCTGGAAATAATTTTGAATTTTAATTGGGTTTCAAAAAAATTCAAATGGTTCTGTTTTGGATGGTTTGTTAATTTGATAATTATTTTTGGAAGAACAAAAATATTTTCTCCTTAGTAAAGTTTTGAGTAATTCAAATTATTCCAAGGATATGATCTTTTCACTCCTTCCAAGCACTTCAAAATTCTTCCAATAATTTTTCTGCCACTCCTAAATTATCCCTCAAGTCATTCTCACCTTCTAGGACAGTATCCAACTCTTTTCCACCTTACAAAAATATTTCTCTCATATTTTATAAATTCCAAAGTGGAATTTGTATTATTCATAGTTTCCTTGAATTACAAAGGAACCATATTATCTATGATTCTTCTGCTCCCACCAAAATTACTCCAACAACTAGATAGTACCCACACTCCATTTCACCAAAAACTTTGGGTTCCACAGTTCAAAAATTTCAAATTCCCTTCAATTCAAATTTGGACTAGAAACAATCTCTCTGATACAAACCCAATTTTAAATGCTTCAAAAATTCTGAAACTTTGCCAGACACTCTCTTATGCATCAACACCTCACCACAAAAATTCCTCAAAATTCCTAAAATGCCTAGACCCCTCTGTCATTTCATCATATACCTCATGTGCACACTGTTCATACCTGTCGAAAATTCAGTTAACTGAATTTGTTCAGAGAGAGGGGGAGCTCGTCGCGTGCACTGCACTCCACCACCTCTCCTTCTCCTCCACGCCTCCTCTCCTCTTAAATGGGACGCTAGGACCCCTCTGGTTAGTGCCTGGCCACCGACAGCACAGGAGGTGGCCGGTGCAACGGCCACCGTCCTCGGCCGCGGCAGCTCGGGCGGATCAGCTCGACGCCCGCCGTCTTCACTCCTGCTGCTGCTCCCCTCACCTACTTCTCCTCCATGCGGCACCTCCTCCACATCCTATCCACGCTGACCACACCGCCCTGGGCCCGCTGGCAGTCGCCGGAGCTGACCACCGCCGCCGCACCCGTACGGGCACCCCGCCATGGATAAGGTCGTGGAGCTCGAGCCCGTCCAGGTTAATGCTTCTGGAGAGCTCCATTGACCCCTCTGATCATGCGCTGAACCTGCCGCCGTCCAAAACCAACTCGACGGCCGGAATTTACTCCGGCGTCGCCCGCATGACTCGGCCATGCTCGGACTGCCTATAAAAGGCCCTCCCGAGCTCCGTTCTGAGCATGCACCGCACCCACACCATCTCAATCGTCCCCTACGCCACTCCCCCGACCTCGGGGAGGCCTTCTTCCCCGTCTCCGACCACCGACCCGCCGCCACCCTCCCCGATCAGTACCACGCCATCACTCCACCTCCTCCGCTGAAACCTTGCCAGCAGCCTCATATCACACCCACTCGTCGATCCCGCACGTCAATTCCACCTCCCAAGCTCTCTCCGGCGAGATCCGATCTCACCCGAACCACCGTCCGCCGGCGTCGACCTCGCTGTTGTTCAGGTGCTCGCCGGCGACCACCACCGCCACCCACCGATGCGGTAGTCCACCCTGATCACGCTCCGACCATCGCTGCCAGCTGAAACCCCGGCGATCGTCGCCGGCGATCGCCGCCTCCCCTCTGTCCATGCGCGTGAGCGCGTTTAAATTCAAACCTGATGGGTGGACCCCACCCGTCAGCGTTTTTTCCCCATTTAAAACAAAAGCGTATTCTTCTGTTTACGCTTTCTGCGCTGGAAAGCGCATTTCCGCCCGAAGCATTTTCTTTTTAAACAGCGCAGGGACTGGACTTTTGCAGAAAGACCCCTGGGTTTGAAAGTTTAATAACTTTTTAACCACAACTCTGATTGAGTTGATTCTTTTTTTGAAATTCTTATTTTTATCTCTAGTTTTTTTAGTATTTATTTAGAAATATTTTGAGACAAGTTTTTGTACTGTTACCATAATTTTTAATTTGAATTTGAATTTGAATTTTTTAGAAAAAGAAGAGGGGAACTTTGCCGGGAATTTCGAGAGTTCTTCTTCTGACTACTTTGGACAAGGCAAGCATTTTGAACCTGGGATATGGTGAATTGCTTGCATGGTTACATTTGTTTGGAGTTGCACCGCATGAGTAGTATATCACAAGTGCATGCATGCATGGTCATAGCATCTGTGCATTTTTGCATGTATGGAGAATTTTGCTAACGTTTGAAAATGGTGAGAGCCAGGAGTGTACTCCTGTCTTGGATGTGCCGGTGGGCACGAGTCACATTTTGACATGGTGGTGTCACGGTGACATATGTGGAGCATACCGGTTATAATAACAACACCTCCTGGGTCGACCTAGATCGAGTCTTGTTCCGTTACACCTAGCTAAATACCGTGCTGCCACGGGTCTTCCCGCAAGGGGAGTACGGCCCAATAAGTTGCTAACCCCTGTCCGTGTACACACCACTTAGATAGGCCATGATGAGGGTTCCACGGCCATGGACTAATGCCAGTGATCTGGTCAGGGGGCATGGGTGTATCCAGCTGGGCCGAGAGGGGGGCACCCCTTGTAATCCGTGCATAAGAAATAGTGATCCCATGCTACTCGAGACGATGGTCTCCCCGACTTAGAGTTTATCTTGAATGATGCTTTGGGTGATTCCTGGCATCCGGAAAGTTATTCTGGTGTGTGCTGGTCAGGCGTGTTTTCAACCCAAAGACCGTAATGGGAATTAGCCAGCGTCACGGTGCTGACTAAAGAAATCTCATACACGTGGGTAAAGAGTACACCCTCTGCAGAGTTATAACTATTCGAATAGCCGTGTCCGCGGTCAAGGACGTTAGCTGTGAAGGGTCAAGTGTCGGTCCTGGTGTCAGTCTTCGGAGGAAAATAATTAAATTAAGCATGAATTATTTTGCAGGATATTATTATCACCACTAATGCTATCATGGATATTTTTACTATCATGAATGCTATTGTTATGAATATTATTGTCATTATGCATAATATTATGGACTAACCCTGAGTGTCACTTGGGTTGGCTAGACTACCCGTGGCATTCAGTTTCATTTTCTTTTCTGAGTATCTCTTGGGATGGCTAGACTACCTGAGATATTCATTTATTGTCAAGAACTCTCGTGGCGTCGCTTGAGTTCTCGGGCGGTCCTGTCTCACCCGATTCTCTTTTAGACACCCGTTTGGCATTTCTCTTCAAGACCTCGCGTGGCGTCGCTTGAGTTCTTGGGGGGTCATGTCTCGCCCGATTCTCTTTTAGACAACCGTTTGGCATTTCTCTTCAAGACCTCTCATGGCGTCTCTTGAGTTCTCGGGCGGTCTTGTCTCGCCCGATTCTCTTTTAGACACCCGTTTGGCATTTCTTTTATATTTTCTTTTGGATTCTCGGGCGGTCCTGTCTCGCCCGATTCTCCATTACCTTTCTTTGTTTATCACTAAATTTTATTTACTAATTCTACTGCACCATGCTAATATTAACATGCCATGTTTTTAATTTCAGTTAGCATGAGCATATCATTTAACCCATCATGAGCATATGCATTCGGTATATCTTTCGTTCATAATGTTTGCGAGTACATTCCAACGTACTCACTGGCTTGTCCCTGGCTTTTAATGTGGCCAGACCTGGAGGAAGACGAGCTTGTGGAGGACGAGTGCGCTAGCGAGCCCGACGCCTAGAGGTGTTCCCAGTCAGTCAACCTGTGATATTGGAGTCTACCACATGTTATATCCACAGTGCTTCCGCTTCACAAATAAGTAGTCAAGCCTCACACTGACGCTTGGCTCTATTTTATTGTATCAGTATTGTGCTACCACCACACCACTGTCATATTCCGCCACCGTAGTATATTGGCAAGTTTGTAATAATTTGTTGAGCGCTTTGACTCAACCCTGTGTAATATTATATTTGTACTAGTTATCTATATCAAGGAAGTCCGCCAGTTGTTCTTGGGGTTGGTGTGACTCGGGGCTATTCTGTGATTTATTCTAGAAAGGGGCCCGACATGTACCGGGGGCACCGAAGTATTCCGGGAGTCCACCGGAGGGACCAACCAGCCCCGAAGGGCCACATGGGCAGCAATGGGGGCACACCAGCCCTTGGTGGGATGGGCACCACTCCCCTCTTGGCCCATGTGCCTAGGGTTTGGGGGGAAACCCTAAAGGGGGTGCCCCCCCTTGGCTTGGGGGGCACGCCGCCCCCTAGGGAAACCACCCCTCCCTTGGAGGAGGGGCTAGGGCTGGCACCCCCTCCCCCTCACCCCTATAGATAGTGGGGAGGGACGCAGGAGACTGGAAACACCAAACCCTCCTCCCTTGGTGCAGCCCCTCCCCGTCTCTCCCATCTCCTCGTCCCAGTTTCGCTTAGCGAAGCGCTGCCGGTACTCC
The DNA here is from genome assembly GCA_039707655.1 of Elymus sibiricus. Lineage (NCBI taxonomy): Eukaryota > Viridiplantae > Streptophyta > Magnoliopsida > Poales > Poaceae > Elymus > Elymus sibiricus. Next base: position 166,487,270 of record CM077664.1, read on the forward strand.
ACCACCACCATCACCACCACGTCGTCATGCTGGTTGTGATCCCATCTACTTCTCCACCTTCGCTTGCTGGATCAAGGAGGAGGAGAAATCACTGAGTTGCACGTGTGCTAAACTCGGAGGTGTCGTCCATTCGGCGCTAGATCGGTTTGGATCATGATTGGATCGCGAAGAGTACGACTACGTCAACCGCGTTATATACGCTTCCACTTTTGGTATACAAGGGTATGTAGACACACTCCACTCTCACTGCTATGCATCTCCAAGATTAGATCTTGGGTGTTTCGTAGGATTTTTTTTTTGATTTTCATGCGACGTTCCCTATCAGTGGCTTCAGAGCTAGGTCTATGCGTAGATGTGTATGCACGAGTAGAATACAAAGAAGTTGTGGGCATTGATGTTCAAATTGCTTACCTCCTTTGTTATTTCTAGATTCGGCGGTATTGTGGGATGAAGCGGCCCAGACCAACCTTACTTGTCCTCGCACAAGAGACCGGTTCCACTGACTGACATGCAACGTGTATTGCATAAAAGTGGCTAGCGGGTGTCTGTCTCTCCCACTTTAGTTGAATCTGATTTGACAAGGGAGGTCCTTCTAGAAGGTTAAAAGGCAACTTTTATCTCACCATTGTGGCTTTGCATAGGTAAGAACAGTTCTTATATGATGCCCATAGCAGCCACGTAAAATTTGCAAAAACAAAGTACAGGACGTCTAAGTTGTTTTTGCAGGGCATGTGATGTGATGTGGTATAGCCAAGATGTGATTTGATATATGTTGATGTATGAGATGATCATGTTTTGTAATGGTTCATGACTTGCATGTCGATGAGTATGGCAACCGGCAGGAGCCATAGGGTTGTCTTTAATTTATTGTATGACCTGTGTGTCAATCATTAAACACCATGTAATTGCTTTACTTTATCGCTATGAGTTAGCAATAGTTGGTGGAGACAACCACATGACGGCACGATGATGGAGATCATGATGATGGAGATCATGGTGTCATGCCAGTGATGATGGAGATCGTGCCGGTGCTTTGGAGATGGAGATCAAAATCAGAAGATGATAATGGCCATATCATGTCACATATTGATTGCATGTGATGTTTATCTTTTATGCATCTTATTTTGCTTAGGACGACGGTAGCATTATAAGATGATCCCTCACAATTAATTTCAAGATAAAAGGTGTTCTCCCAAAGTATGCACCATTGCGAAAGTTCATCGTTTCGAAGCACCTCGTGATGATCGGGTGTGATAGACTCTACGTTCGCATACAACGGGTGTAAGCCAGTTTTACACATGCGGAATACTTGGGTTAAACTTGACGAGCCTAGCATGTACAAACATTGCCTCAGAACACGGAGGACCGAAAGGTCAAGCATGAGTCATATAGTAGAGATTATCAACATGCAGATGTTCACCATTGATGACCACCCCATCTCACGTGATGATCGGACATGGGTTAGTTGATTTGGATCATGTTACACTTAGACAACTTCAGGGATGTTGATTTAAGTGGGAGTTCACTAGTAATTTGATTGAACCAATTATCATGAACATAGTCTAAATGTCTTTGCAAATTTATGTTGTAGATCAATGCCTCGTGATGTAGCTCCCCTGAATTTTAATGCATTCCTAGAGAAAGCTAAGTTGAAAGATGATGGAAGCAACTATGCAGACTTGGTCCATAATTTGAGGATTATCCTCATAGCTGCACAGAAGGCTTATGTCCTCGACGCACCGCTGGGTGCGCCACCCCCTCCAACGTCGTATGTGGATGTTGTGAATGTTTGGCAGGCACGTTCTGATGACTACTCAATAGTTCAGTGCGCCATGCTTTACGGCTTAGAACCAGAGCTCCAAAGACATTTTGACCACCACGGAGCATATGAGATGTTCCAAGAGCTGAAATTGGTATTTCAGGTTCACGCCCGGGTCGAGAGGATGACGCCTCTGACAAGTTCTTTAGATGCAAGATGGAGGAGAACAGCTCCATTAGTGAGCACGTACTCAAGATGTCTGGGTACTTCAACCGCTTGAATCAGTTGGGAGTTAATCTTTCGAATGAAGTAGCAATTGACAGAGTTCTTCAGTCACTGCCACCAAGCTACAAGAGCTTCGTGATGAACTATAATATGCAAGGGATGGAGAAGACGATCCCTGAGCTTTTCGCGATGCTTAAGGCCGCGGAAGTAGAAATCAAAAAAGAGCATCAAGTGTTGATGGTCAAAAAGACCACTAGTTTGAAGAAAGGCAAGGGAAAGAAGGGAAACTTCAAGTAGAATGGCAAGCCAGTTGCCGCTCCAGTGAAGAAACCCAAGGCTGGACCCAAACCTGAGACTGAGTGCTTCTATTGCAAGGGGAATGGCCACATGAAGTGGAACTGCCCCAAGTACTTGGCAGACAAGAAGGCTGGCAACATCAACAAAGGTATATTAGATATACATGTTATTGATGTGTACCTTACTAGTACTCGTAGTAGCGCCTGGGTATTTGATACTGGTTTGGTTGCTAATATTTGTAACTCAATACAGGAGCTGTGAAATAAACGGAGACTAGCTAAGGACGAGGTGATGATGTGAGTTAGAATTGGTTCCAAGGTTGATGTGATCGTCGTCGGCACGCTCCCTCTACGTCTACCTTCGGGATTAGTTTTAAACCTAAATAATTGTTATTTGGTGCCTGTGTTAAGCATGAACATTATATCTGGATCTTGTTTATTGTGAGATGGTTATTCATTTAAGTCAAAGAATAATGGTTGTTCTATTTATATGAATAATATCTTTTATGGTCATGCACCCAATGTGAATGGTTTATTCTGGTTGAATCTCGATCCTAGTGATACACATGTTCATAATATTGATGCCAAAAGATGCAAAGTGAATGATGATAGTACCACATACTTGTGGCACTGCCACTTAGGTCATATTGGTGTAAAGCACATGAAGAAACTCCATACTGATGGACTTTTGGAATCACTTAACTTTGAATCATTTGATACATGTGAACCATGCCTCATGGGCAAGATGACTAAAACCCCATTTTCTGGTACAATGGAGTAGGCAAGTGACTTGTTGGAAATAATACATACCGATGTATGCGGTCCAATGAGTGTTGAAGCATGCGGTGGATATCATTATTTCCTGACCTTCATGGATGATTTAAGTAGATATGGGTATATTTACTTAATGAAACACAAGTCTGAAACATTTGAATAGTTCAAGGAGTTTCAGAGTGAAGTAGAGAATCATCGTAACAAGAAGATAAAATTTCTATGATCTGATCATGGAGGTGAATATCTGAGTTATGAGTTTGGCACGCATTTAAGACAATGTGAAATTGTTTCACAACTCATGCCACCTAGAACACCACAGCATAATGGTGTGTCCGAACATCGTAATCGTACACTATTGGATATGGTGCATTCTATGATGTCTCTTACCAATTTGCCACTATCATTTTGGGGTTATGCATTAGAGATAGCCGCATTCACTTTAAATAGGGCACCGTCTAAATCCGTTGAGATGACACCGTATGAATTATGGTTTGGCAAGAAACCTAAGTTGTCGGTTCTTAAAGTTTGGGGATGCGACACTTATGTCAAGAGGCTTCATCCTGATAAGCTCGAACCCAAAGCGAAGAAGTGTGTCTTCATAGGATACCCTAAAGAGACCATTGGGTATACCTTCTATCATATATTCGAGGGCAAGATCTTTGTTGCCAAGAATGGATCCTTTCTAGAGAAGGAGTTTCTCTCGAAAGAAGTGAGTGGGAGGAAGGTAGAGCTTGATGAGGTAATCATACCTTCTCTCGAATTGGAGAGTAGTGCATCACAGAAAGAAGCTCCTGTGATGCCTACACCAGCCAGAGAGGAAGCTAATGATGATGATCATGAAACTTCGAATCAAGCTACTACTGAACTTCCTAGGTCGACCAGGACATGTACCGCACCAGAGTGGTTTGGTAATGTTGTCTTGGAAGTCATGTTGTTAGACAACGATGAACCTATGAACTATGAAGCAATGATGAGCCCGGATTCTGACAAATGGCTTGAGGCCATGAAATCCGAGATAGGATCCATGTATGAAAACCAAGTATGGACTTTGGTAGACTTACCCGATGACAGGTAGGCCATTGAGAACAATTGGATCTTTAAGAAGAAGACAGGCACTGATGGTAATGTCACCGTCTATAAAGCTTGACTTGTCACAAAAGTTTTTTGACAAGTTCAAGGGGTTGACTACGATGAGACTTTCTCACCCGTAGCAATGCTGAAGTCTGTTAGGATTATGTTAGCAATTGCTGCATTTTTTGATTATGAAATCTGGCAGATGGATGTGAAAACTACGTTCCTTAATGGTTTTCTTAAGGAAGAGTTGTATATGATGTAGCCCAAAGGTTTTGTCGATAATAAGGATGCTAATAAGGTATGCAAGCTCCCGCGATCCATCTATGGACTAGTGCAAGCATCTCGGAGTTGGAATATACGCTTTGATGAGGTGATCAAAGCCTTTGGTTTTATACAAACTTATGGAGAAGCTTGTATTTACAAGAAAGTGAGTGGAAGCTCTATAGAATTTCTAATACTGTATGTGGATGACATATTATTGATTGGAAATGATATAGAATTTCTGGAAAGCATAAAGGGTTATTTGAACAAGAGTTTTTCAATGAAAGACCTGGGTGAAGCTGCTTACATATTGGGCATCAAGATCTATAGAGATCGATCAAGACGTACCACACGGAGTAATGAACGCGGTCTTCTCTTCGCCTTCTTGAGCCATCAGTACCTGATGGTATCCGGAATAAGCATCAAGGAATTATAGTAGGTCGCATCCCGCGGTGGAATCCATGATTTGGTCAATCCTTGGAAGCGGGAACGGATCTTTAGGGCAAGCTTTGCTGTGAAATCAATGCATTGCCTCAGATTTCCGTTAGCCGTTGGAACGACAACAGGATTGGCTATCCACATAGGGTGCAACACTTCCCTGATGAATTCGGCCTTCTTCAGCTTCTCAACCTCATCAACAATGAACTGCTGGTGATCTGGGGATTGCTTTCTCACTTTTTGCTTGACAGGTCTAGCATCAAGGGACATAGCTAGGTGATGCTCGATTACCTCCCTGGGAACACCAAGAATATCTGATGGTTGCCAAGCAAACACATCAACATTTTCTCGCAGGAAGGCAACGAGCGCACTTTCCTATTTATCAGAGAGGGTGGTGCCTATAGTGAAAGCACCGGACCCATCTGCCCTTGCCGCGACCTTCTTAGTGAGAGCACCAGCTGCCAGCTTCAATCTCTTTTGTGTTAACGAGTTGTTGTCCTTCCCAGAAATACATGGTTCTACATGCTTGCCAAGAGCCTGATCTCCTTCGGGAGCGCTACGATCGGTGTAATTTCCGAAAGCCTTGTGCTCACCTTCGGGAACGCTCTGATTGCTGCCCTTCCTGGAAGCTTTGGATATGACGAGTGTTTCAAGACTATAAGTGGTCGTGGCAACCAAGTCCGTGTACATCTTTTCCAAACACATCGCCGCATCCTTCCTGTCAGTTCTGATAGTGATTATCCCTTCGGGGCCCGACATTTTCAGTGTGTTGTAGGCATAGTGGGATGCCGCCATGAACTTCGCGAGTGTGGGTCTCCCCAAGATGTCGTTGTAGGATAAGGGGATGTCCACAACGTCAAAGACAATCTTCTCAGTCCTGAAGTTGATGGGAGTACCAAACGTCATGGGCAAGGTGATCTGCCCTTTCGGCTTGGTCTTCCCCGGGTTGACTCCCTAAAACATCCCTGTTTCCTGAAGGTCCACTTCTGAGAGTTGGAGCTTCTTGAGGACTTCATTGGAGATGAGGTTGAGACTTGATCCGCCATCAACTAACATTTTAGTAACCTTCAGATTCCGTATTGTTGGGGCTACCAGCATCAGAGCACTCCAACGCCTGATGTACTCACTGGATGGTCACTAGCATCAAAAGTGAGAGGTGTCTGGGACCGCTTGAGGGGGTGCTGAGCTTCAATTGTAGGCTGAACGGCATTCACTTTGCGAGAGAACTTCTTAAACTTCTGATGAGAGAAGTCAGAAGATGCTCCCCCGTCGACACATGCCACGGCCTCAGCCTTCTGAAACTCAATGGCCTCCTCTTCTTCCTCATCCTCCATGTTGTCCCCACTCCGCTTGTCGTGGCCACTGGCTAGCCGCTCGTCTTGCTTGCTATCCATCTTCTTGAAGCCTCCGACCGTGCCCTTGGCCTTTCTCTACTTGTCGCACCTTTCGTAATCCTTCTTCTGCTTCTCATCCAGGTATTCGACCTGGCGGCAGTGTTGGATGTCGTGGTTGAACGAATGATGAATCTTGTAGTAAGGGCTTCCCGAACCACCGCCTGCGGCTCGGTCTCCGCCCTTGCCGTTGGCCATGGGTCTCTTGCCAAGTGCCTCCACTTCAAGCACTGCCTTGGTCTTGCACTTCTGATGCTTTCATTTGGGATGGCTGGAAGAAGTCTCGGCCCCCTCGTCAGCGCCATCGACGCTATCTCTAGGTGTCCTTCTTCCTTCTTCTGCTCGAGCGCACTTGTCGACGAGTTCAAAGAGCTTGGCCACAGTGTGAACCTTGTGAGTGTTGAGCTTCGCTGACGAACATTCGCGTGAAACATGGTGATGATTGTAGTAGGGTCAATATCAGGAATGTTGTGCTGCACTTGGCTGAAGCATTGTATGTACTTGCGCAATGGCTCCCCCGGCTTCTGCACAAGGAGGTACAGATCGCTGGGCATCCCTGTCCACTCAAACCCTCCTTGCAAGGCGCCCACGAATTGCTTGCACAGATCATCCCATGATGATATGGAATTCTCTGGCAAGTTCATGAGCCATGAGCGGACGTTGGGCTTGAGTGCCATGGGGAACCAGTTGGCAAGCGCTCGCTTCCTGCCGCCAGCAGCCATGATGGCGATGGTGTAGATGCTGAGGAACTCAACAGGGTTGGTCTTCCCATCATACTGAATGGAAAGATCAGGGTGGAAACGCCTCGGCCACTTGATGCGATGCAACGCCAGGGTGAACACAGCACAACCTGCCCCGTAAGGCAAGTCATCCATGTCCTCGTTGGAGCATTCCACGTCTTGGAGGTCCGCACGTGCATCAGACTGCCGACGAGTCTCCCGGCAGCTCTTGATGTGGGTGCGTGCATCTTGGCCTTGACGATCCCTGATGGTTTGACACTGATCCTGATGGCACCTTGGAAGGGACAACGCCACCGACACCGGGTGTTCACGGTCACCACGCGGCCTAGCCTGAGCTTGGAGCCACGGGGACTGGGCCGATGTCACATGTCGTTTACTTCGATGGCTGCCATCGTTGGCCATTGCAGAGGGCGGGTGACGCATAAACACACCATCCCGCTCACTCGAGCTGGCGTAGTCTATCAGGCCTTGGATGGTGGCCCTCCAAGTTTCCATCTGGTTGGCTTTAGGTGGAAAGCCAAGCAGCATACGAGCTCGGGCCAGGCCTTCGGCGGGCGAGTTAACCCCGTCATATGCCCTGGACAGCCTGGAGCCCCCGACGCGATTGCCTGACGAAGTGGTGGCATCGTCTCGGGGAGACGCAAGGCTATCTCGAAGAGAGGGGTGGTGCCTCCGCCCATCCACCGTCTTGGATGGATGCTCAGAGGTACATGTTGCAGCCCCGCCTGGGCCTGGTGCATGTGTGCCTTGCGGGGCGCGCCCCACAGCCCCTGAAGGCTGTGCGGCGTGCCCATCAGCATGAGCGGGAGAATGATTCCCCGCAGCGCCGGCTTGAGAAGGGCGGTTCGCAGCCGTTACACTCCTACTCCCAGCCGCCTGTTGACCATGGGGTCTGAGGTTCTGAGAACTCTGGAATGCCTGGTCTTCTTCGGCTTGACGCTGGGGCGGAACTTTCTTCGCTGATTCTTTCCCCTTTGTGGCATTGTGAGTCTACGGAGGCACCATCCTGACCGAATGTTGATGAAGAGGTCGATGGCGACAATGATGAAACAGGCATTTGCAGAGACGCCGACGGCTTTGTTGATGTAGATCCGCACGAGCGCCCCTGCCTGGCATGCCAGATGTCAACGAGCATGTGCAGACCACATGCGTGACACCGTGGAGGGGTGAAATCCATTTGCTAGTTCGGGGATGGGGCACGAAGGTGAGGACCTACACTACTGAAATGTGCGAAATGGACATGATGACTTACCCAGGTTTGGGCCGCATGGCTGCGTAATTGTGACACCCCTGAACTTGACCGTGCACTAATCATACATGCAGCATGCACGATCAAGATCAGAAACTCACGAAAGGATATCATAGCATAACTCTACGACACAAATTAAATATAAATCTTTATATTACAAGCCAGGGTCACGAGGACCCAGAATACATCAGTCAGCAAACAACATAAGTCTGGGTACAGACGAAGTTAAACAAGTTTTTGCGATAAGATGGCTGAGCAAACCAGCGACAACTGGTCGAAAAGGCACGGGTCTCCTGCCTGGGACCTTCGAACTACTCCTGGTTATCGAACTCCACGTAGTACTCACCCTGAGGTGCTCCTGGCTCCATGTTGCCACCATCTGAATGTAGCAACTGGGTAGAGGAAAAAAAAGGTAGCAAAGCGACCATGAGTACTCATCCAAAGTACTCGCAAGACTTACATCAGATCTATGCTACATATGCATCGGTATCAAGGAATGAGGTATATCAGTGGACTGTACTACAGAAATGCCAGAACAAAGGGGGAAGAAGCTCTATGTAACCCAAGGGCCACCATCTTATAGCAATAGACGAGAGGAGAGTACCTTGCAGCAAAGGAAGGAGTATGAGCGTATACGATACCAACTAGTAATTAACACAGCAGCACAATACCCTGAGATCCTTCCTCAACTCCCTGCGAGAAAAGATCCGCGGGCATTCCATATTTATCGAGTAATGTATTTCATCAAGTAACTGGTTCAAGTTGAATAAGATCAGGATACTCTCGTATATCCAAGCGTCCTGTTACCATGGACATGGCTATTTGAATAGAGTACTTCCCTGCAGGGGTGCACCACATTACCCAATACACTCAATTATCTCTGGCCGGACACACTTTCCTGGGGTAATACCCGGCCTCGGATAATTGACACACCGTAGTCCTACCTAGGCTCTCCAGAGAGGTCCACGCCGGTCTACATCCTAAGCGTGAAGGGGTTGTTCGGCCGCTCACCCCTAAGCACTCGTGTGCGTCGCGAGCAGGGTCGGGTCCAAGCACCACCTCTATCCTGGATGGCACTTGCCCGGCCCGGCCGCCTCTCTGAACTGAACATCTGACATAGCTTTGAGGAGGAACGTACGATGCCTAGGGCCCCATAACCATTACCCCGCACAGCGGTTAGTGCATATAGGCCAGCGGCCAGCTCACATCAAATACCCAATCCATTAGTGTATTATTAGTAGCTCGCGGACACGAACGGGGCTCCTGTCGCTCCGACTTGGTAACTCGCGGACCATGACCAGGGACCAGGCCCACCTCTCTGCTAGGTGGTCTCCACCTGCCCTGTCATTCCGCCACATATCGCTCGCGGGTGCTCTTCGGGCCAACACGACTTTAATATGTATCTCTCATGGGTACCCTTGGGGCCGACCCGTCTTTAACATCAGGAGCTGTCGGGACTCAGGTCCATCTCCTACTATATGGTACCGCTTGCCCTTCAGCCCCGCATTAATATTGCAATGTAATAGTGTAAGCATATCCGTGATCACCGCCCAGAGGGGATCACGGCCCGATAATCTAGCATACTAACACGGACAAGGGTTTAGGGCCAACTGATGGATTACCAGCATAGCTAATCTAGGCATGCTAGGATAACAGGTAAAGCATTTATAACAGGCGACAAAATCAAGCTATGCATCAGAATATGATCTACCGAACGACAGCGGTAACAATAGCTAATGCATGAAGTAGAGAGAAAGAATAGGTGATATAGAAATGATCAAGGGGGTTTTGCTTGCCTGGAAGCTCTGCTGAGAAGGAAGAAGGATCGTCGGTGTCGTAGTCGATCACAGGGGCATCGGCAGTGGTCACGGGGTCTATCGGAGAAGAAGGAGGGGGAAGAAACAATAAATATAAGGCATGCAAATGCAACACAATGCATGGCATGGCAATTTGTTATGCTAGGGGTGATCTAATGCATTACTAGGTATTTTAGACGAAGTGGGAAAATATCCGGGAATATTTTCCCAGCTCTGGGAATTATCCGATGAATTGATCTGGGTGGAAAAGTTCCATGTTCATCATGATAGGAGTGATGGTCAAGCATTTTTTTTGACATATTCAGATTTGTTATATTTTTCTAATCATTTTTCATATATAAATTATTGTCATCTCACTTCACTTTATTTTCTATGATTTTTCAAAGTTTTAATGATTTTCTGAATTTTTTCTGGAATTTATTCTAATTCAAAATTAAATGGACAAATTGCTATGTGCACCCAGAAGTGCACATAGTAGAATGTGTATGAGGCTGACAGTGGGACCACTGAGCTGAATCAGCAGCCCAGTCAGCAGTCAACAGCTGACCAGCTGACTGGTCAACAGAGTCAACAGGGGCCCACATGTGAGTGACTGGGATAGCCCAGTCAGCAGTTGATTGGGTCAACTGGGCCCAGTGGGACCCATATGTCAGTGAATGTTATTTAATCAATTCTTATCCATTTAAACAGTGCACTAGGACCCACATGTCATACACTATATAATTACCAGAGTTTATTTTAACCCATGAGTTAAAAAATGGTGGGGCCCGGCTGTCAGTGACCCAGAGGGGTAATTAAGTTAAGCTAACCAGAGTTTAGCCGGCGATTAGCCGGCAGGAATGGAAGACATGGCGGAGCCGTGTCGAAAACGCGGTACAGGACACGGCTGGGTGCGCTGAGGACACCGTTGGAAAGCCGGGACTCGCCCGCGTCGAACGGTGGCGGTGGAAGGTCCTGCGGTGGCCGGAGTCGACGGCGGCGGCCGGAGCTCGGGTCGATGCAGGTTAGCATAAGCAGCATGCCAGCGAGCGAACTAAAGGGCTAGCGGGACGCTACGAACGCGTGCGAAGTCAGTGGGCACAAGCGCGTGACCAAATGGTCACCGGAGCAATGTCGGCGACCAAACGAGGCGGTGGTGTAGTTCGGTCGACTTGGAATCAGGTGCTAGGGTTCGCAATCGATTGGGAGAGATGTGGGGAAATGGAGAGGAGCTCACTGTGGACGCGTAGAGCAGATCAGTGGGCTCGGGGAGGGCTCGATGTTGCCAGAATCGACGGCGAAGCTCGACGGAGCTGACGAAGAAGAAGGCGATGCAGGGCTCGATGCAGGGGAGATCGAGACCGTGGGTGTTGCCAAAGCGGCGAAGCATGGCGGAGCTCCAGGACACGGTGGCTGGGCGCGGGAACGACGGTGGCTACATGGGCGGCAAGGCGACGGCAACGGCAGTGGCTGCCATGGTGGAGGAGGAAGCAGTAGTGCGTGGGGAAGGGGAAAAAAGACCTGGCGCTTGTGCAGAGGGGACGCGGTGGCATTCTTATCCTCCCACGCTTGCCTGTAGCGATGCGGAGCTAGTCATGGCATGGCTGGGATGGCGCTCTGCCTCGGTCGCACGCGTGCGAACTGACACAGGGAGGAGGGAGGTAGAAGGTGATGCTAGGCAGGCTGGGCCGGCACTGTGGACTTAGAGCCCAGCTGTGTAGTGTCTTGTTTTCTTTTCATTTTTCTTTTCTGTTTTCTTTTATAGTCCCTATTTTGCACTTTATTTTCATACCATTTGAATTTTGTTCTGAATGAAACTTGTCACATAATTCTAACATAATATCTTGGGGTGGCACACAATGTTTGGGGTTTATTTGAATTCATTTAATTTAGGTTTGCAATTAAATGGGCTGAAAAGGTGTTGCTAGTCCACTGTTTTAATATTCAGGTGCAATTTGGGAATTTTGGTGATGTTGTTTTCCTTAACATAATTACTTATGGATTATTTGTAAAATTCTATTTTGTTTGAGTGTTTGAGGAAATAATATTTTGACTTGCATTTGAAATTTGAATTTGAATGTTGGTTTAATTCCTAAATGCAATTAAATCAACATGATCATGATGACAGGGCACATTATCTTGGTTAATGACAAGGGTTAGGACTGGGGATGTTACAACTCTCCTCCTCTAAAAGAAATTCTTGTCCCGAGAATTAAAAGCCAGAAGGGAACAAGGCGGGGTATTCATCATGAAGACGATCCCCGCGTTCAGCTTGATCAAGGATGCGGAGTCGATCGAGGTTTAGTTGTTTGAGAACAACTCATGTTCGGAATGACATTTGAGCCGAGAAGGCTAATTTCTAAGATTCGACTGATGATTGCGAGCGTTCGCATACATGTTAAGTCAACATGATGAGAATGACAACGACAAAGGATTGCATGATCTTCCTTGAGAATTTCCAGGGTAATATCATGGTTGTGGGTCTAGGAACCACTAGGCGACATTTGAAGAATAAGGTGCCTTGCTCAACGAGGGTGAAGCCTGAGGAATCACCCTCAGTACAATCACGTCTAATGGGCTGCACTTCAGAGTCACGAGTATCAGGGATGAAGTCTGAGGAATCACCCTCAGTATGATGAGGAATTACCCTCATTAAGATCACCCTTGATGCATTGCACTGCAGAGTCATACAGTTGCATGGTCCTGATGGTGTGTTCAAGATTCGGTACAACGACCAACGTGTTCGGATAACCCTGAGGAATAATCTCGAGGTTCATCTTGCGGAGCTCTTCACAAAGAAGTAGTTGTTCTTGCTGTACCATGAGGTTGTTCGATGTGTATGGCATGCATGTATGAATGGCAAGTGTATGTAATTAACCACCGGGATTTATCGATGACAAGGAATTGCAAAGATGGCAGGTTCAAAGGGTCTCGGTAAATCATCGAAGGGTTTCATGGAATGTCTTGAGGTATCATGGAATCTTCTGTTGAATCAAGAGAGCATCTAGCACAAATGGATCTTCGAAGGGAAGTCGTTATGAGAACCTAGAGTTAGAGTTAGCAAAATCTTTAACCCGAAAAGAAGAGAAATCAGAATCCCAGAGTAAAGGAGCGGAATAAAAGATCCTAATCCCATCCTGTTGCAATGTGGGCCCGTAAGCCACACAACACTGTTAGTAGTATAGAAAATAGTTTTTCAAGACTAGACTCAACTTCGGCCAAGGAGTTGGAACGGGTTCCTCTAGGCAGTTGACTCTAATACCAGCTTGTAACGCCCTCGAACTCGACCGTGCACTAATCATACACGCAACATGCACGATCAAGATCAGAGACTCATGGAAGGATATCACAGCACAACTCTACGACACAAATTAAACATAAATCTTTATATCACAAGCCAGGGTCACAAGGACCCAGAATACATCACTCAGTAAACAACATAAGTCTGGGTACAGACAAAGTTAAACAAGTTTTTGCCATAAGATGGCTGAGCAAAACAGTGAGAACTGATCAAAAAGGCGTAGGCCTCCTGCCTGGGACCTCCGAACTACTCCTGGTCATCGAACTCAACGTAGTACTCACCCTGAGGTGCTCTTGGCTCCATGGCACCACCATCTGAATGCAGCAATCGGGTAGAGGAAAAAAGGTAGCAAAGCGACCATGAGTACTCATCCAAAGTACTCACAAGACTTACATCATATCTATGCTACATATGCATCGGTATCAAGGAATGGGGTATATCAGTGGACTGTACTATAGAAATGCCAGAATAAAGGGGGAAGAAGCTCTATGTAACCCAAGGGCCACCATCTTGCAGCAAAGGAAGGAGTATGAGCGTCTACGATACCAACTAGTAATTAACACAGCAGCATAATACCCTGAGATCCTTCCTCGACTCCATGCGAAAAAAGATCCGCGGGCATTCCATATTTATCGAGTAATGTATTTCATCAAGTAACTGGTTCAAGTTGTATAAGATTGGGATACTCTCATATATCCAAGCATCCTATTACCATGGACACGGCTATTCGAATAGATTACTTCCCTGCAGGGGTGCACCACATTACCCGATACACTCAATTATCTCTGGCCGGACACACTTTCCTGGGGTAATGCTCGGCCTCGGATAATTGACACGCCGTAGTCCTACCTAGGCTCTCTAGAGAGGTCCCCACCGTTCTACATCCTAAGCATGAAGGGGTTGTTCGGCCGCTCACCCCTAAGCACTCCTGCGCATCGCGAGCAGGGTCGGGTCCAAGCACCACCTCTGCCCTGGATGGCACTTGCCCGACCCGACCGCCTCTCTGAACTGGACATCTGACAGAGCTTTCAGGAGGAATGTACAACACCGAGGACCCCATAACCATTATCCCAGGCAGCGGTTAGTGCGTATAGGCCAGCGGCCAACTCACATCAAATACCCAATCTGTTAGTGTATTATTAGAAGCTCATGAACACGAACAGGGCTCCTGTCACTCCGACTTGGTAACTCGCGGACCACAACCTGGGACCAGGCCCACCTCTCTCCTAGGTGGTCTCCACCTGCCCTGTCATTCCGCCACATATCGCTCGCGGGTGCTCTCCGGGCCAACCCGACTTTAATATGTATCTCTCGCGGGTACCCTTGGAGCCGACCCATCTTTAACATCGGGAGCTGTTGGGACTCTGGTCCATCTCCTACTGTATGGTACTGCCTGCCCATCAGCCCTACATTAATTTGCAGTGTAATAGTATAAGCATATCCGTGATCACCGCCCAGAGGGGATGACGGCCCGATAATCTAGCATAGCAACACGAATAAGGGTGTAGGGCCAACTGATGGATTACCAGCATAGCTAATCTAGGCATGCTAGGATAACAGGTAAAACATTTATAACAGGCGACAAAATCAAGCTATGCATCAGAATAGGATCTACCGAACGATAGCGGTAACAATACCTGATGCATGAAGTAGAGAGAAAGAATAGGCGATATAGAAATGATCAAGGGGGTTTTGCTTGCCTGGAAGCTCTGCTGAGAAGGAAGAAGGATCATCGGTGTCGTAGTCGATCATAGGGGCATCGGCAGTGGTCTTGGGGTCTATCGAAGAAGAAGGAGGGGGAAGAAACAATAAATATAAGGCATACAAATGCCACACAATGCATGGCATGGCAATTTGTTATGCTAGTGGTGCTCTAATGCATTACTAGGTATTTTAGACGAAGTGGGAAAATATCTGGGAATATTTTCCCAGCTCCGGGAATTATCCGATGAATTGATCCGGGTGGAAAAGTTCCATGTTCATCATGATAGGAGTGATGGTCAAGCATTTTGTTGGCATATTTGGATTCGTTATATTTTTCTGATCATTTTTCATATATAAATTATTTTCATCTGACTTATGGTTTATTTTCTATGATTTTTCAAAGTTTTAATGATTTTCTGAACAAAAATTGGAATTTATTCTAATTCGAAATTAAATGGACAAATTGATTTGTGCACCAAGAAGTGCACACAGCAGAATGTGTGTGAGGCTGACAGTGCGACCACTGAGGTGAGTCAGTAGCCCAGTCAGCAGTCAACAGCTGACCAGTTGACTGGTCAACAGAGTCAACAAGGGCCCACATGTCAGTGACTGGGATAGCCCAGTCAGTAGTTGACTGGGTCAACTGGGCCTAGTGGGACCCATATGTCAGTGACTGTTACTTAATCAATTCTTATCCATTTAAATAGTGCACTAGGACCCACATGTCATACACTGTATAATTACCAGAGTTTATTTTAACCCGTGAGTTAATTAAACGATGGGGCCCGGCTGTCAGCGACCTAGAGGGGTAATTAACTTAAGCT
Source organism: Elymus sibiricus (assembly GCA_039707655.1). NCBI lineage: Eukaryota > Viridiplantae > Streptophyta > Magnoliopsida > Poales > Poaceae > Elymus > Elymus sibiricus. The sequence goes on from CM077664.1 coordinate 166,503,102, forward strand.
AACCGGAGTTTAGCCGGTGATTAGCCGGCGGTAATGGCAGACACGGCGGAGCCGCATCGGAAACACGATACATGCCATGGCTGCGTGTGCTGAGGGCACCGTTGGAAAGCTGGGACTCACCCGCGTCGAACGGTGGCATTGGGAGGTCCTGCGGTGGCCGAAGTCGACGGCGGCGAGCACATTGGCGGCGGCGGAGCTCGGGTCGATGCGGGTTAGCAGAAGCAGCGCGCCAGCGAGTGAACTAAAGGGCTAACGGGACGCTACGAACGCGTGCGAAGTCAGTGGGCACAAGCGCGTGACCAAATGGTCACCGGAGCAACGCCGACGACCAAACGAGGCGGCGGTGCACTTCGGTCGACTTGGAATCGGGTGCTAGGGCTCGCAGTCGATTGAGAGAGATGAGGGGAAATGGAGAGGAGCTCACTGTGGACGCGTAGAGCTGATTAGTGGGCTCGGTGAGGGCTTGACGTTGCCGGAATCGACGGTAAAGCTCGACGGGGTCGAGGAAGAAGAAGCTGATGCAAGGCTCGATGCAGGGGCACTAAGCTCGAGACCATGGGTGTAGCCAAAGCAGCGGAGCACGGCGGAGCTCCAGGACACGGTGGCTGGGTGCGGGAACGACGGTGGCTACACGGGCCGCAAGGCGACGGCGACGGCAGTGGCTGCCATGGCGGAGGACGAAGCAGCAGCGCATGGGAAAGGGGAAAAAAGACCTGGCGCTTGTCCAGAGGGGACGCGGTGGCGTTCTTATCCTTCCACGCTCGCCTGTAGCGACACGCAACTGGTGATGGCGTGGCTGGGACGGCGCTCTGCGTCGGTCGCGCGCGCGAGCTGACAGGGGGAGGAGGGAGGTAGAAGGCAACGCTAGGCGGGCTGGGCCGGCAGTGTGGACTTAGAGCCCAGCTGTGCAGTGTCTTGTTTTCTTTTCATTTTTCTTTTCTGTTTTCTTTTATAGTCCCTGTTTTGCACTTTATTTTCATACCATTTGAATTTTGTTCTGAATGAAACTTGTCACATAATTCTAACATAATATCTTGGGGTGGCACACAAAGTTGAGGTTTATTTGAATTCATTTAATTTAGATTTGCAATTAAATGGGCTAAAAAGGTGCTGCTAGTCCACTGTTTTAATATCCAGGGGCAATTTGGGAATTTTGGTGATGTTGTTTTCCTTAGCATAATTACTTATAGATTATTTGCAAAATTATAAACTATTTTGTTTGAGTGTTTGAGGAAATAATATTTTGACTTGCATTTGAAATTTGAATTTAAATGTTGGTTTAATTCCTAAATGTAATTTAATCAACATGATCATGATGACATGGCACATTATCTTGGTTAATGACAAGGGTTAGGACTGGGGATGTTACAGTAATACCCTACTCCTGCTTTTTGTGTGTTTATGTGGGTGGATTAAGAGCAACAAGTCCCTCCCGGGACCGGGAAGTGTAGTGCGCTCCTACTGGTGTTCTAACAAGTGTCCAACCTTTTTTCTCTTTCACCCAGTCCTTCTTTTATAGGTCAAGGGGCACCACAATGGGGTAGTTGCTAAGGAAGTTCCTTGAGCCGACAGGGTAGTGAGCACATTAAATGCGCGGTGATGTGTCATCGTCTTCTATCTTCCGGGAATGAATGCCAGTCTTGTCACAGCCACCCATGGCGATGTTTTAGCCTGGTGGCGCCACGCATCACTACAGGTGTCGCCCTTGCAATAGGTAAGTTGGTGAATCACCCCTGGTGGCTAACGCATCTCCACCGCCTAGTCTGCATGGTTGTAACGTGTCGCATCGGTCCTGACAAGGCAGATCCATCACGCCACGCATGAAGCAGTCGAGTCGCAGTGCCTTCGAGGGTAAGGAAATGCAGCCGTTGCGGAAGTTTCATTCTCGGGTCTTGAGTCCTCGATGGTTCTGGCCAAGGAGATATCTGCCTGTGTTCCGTGCATGGTTGACCTCGTGGACCAACCGTTCATGGAACTGACATGGGCCAATTACTAGAACTCACACATGCTAGTTAAATTTTACGGTACTTTCATTTCCTGGTAATGTTTCTAATGTTCATGGGAATATGGTGCTACCTAAATTGGATACATTTGCGTTGCTTAATAATGAAGGGCCTAGCATGGACAAGAGGGATGAACATTGGAGTGTGATCAAGCATGGAGATGAAGGCATGCGTGAAGGGCACAGGAACGGAGTTTCCAGTGGAGATTTTAGCACTTTGAAGCCACCATGATGACATACAAGGACAAGGAAAAAATATACAAGATGGCCTTTCATAAATTTTGTCCATAGCTTATTAGAGGTGCTACGCCACCTTATTTTTAGGCCAGGCCCATGTAATTTCGAAATACCTTTTTGTAGGCTATTTTTAGAGAACGTATTGTAGGGGAAACGACTCAAGAGATGTTTTAGTCCCACCTTGCCAAGGGTGGACGGAATCCCCTCTCTTTTCCCCTATAAATACAGCCCTTAAGGCACCGTTTAGACTTGGGTTTTGTTTAGATTAAAGTTCGCCATATTTGCAACTCGCGTCCTTTGTTTGTGTTCAATGACCAGACCAAGACATCATAGAACCCCACTTTTATCAGTAAAGCTTTCCTCTTAAATTCGCAATATTCAGATTGCAATCTTAGTTTCTTACTTGTTCTTCATTTGCGTGCAGGAAATAGACCCTCGTGGTTAGGTTGATCATGCTTCGGTGTGGTCAATAACCTCTCGGAGTTGGTTTACGATTGCTAAGGCGCGACGTCTTCGCACGTTCGTAGTTAGATCATCAAACTTGACTTCCACCGAAAACGATAGCTACCTCTCATTGAAACATTGGGACACCTTCGCCTCTATCAGTGTCCCATACTCCGGTCAACCTTCATCGGCGGTGGGAAATTGTGAGTGGCTACACAACTCTTCAACATCCATTGCCCGGTTCCATATATTCTTCTTCCACAGACCTTCCATGGGCAACCTTCTTTGTCACATTTCATGGTGTAACGCACCTTTTGGTTGGAATGACCAACAATAAATGGCATATGGTTCCTATTGGCGTAGTCACTCAACCACACCTTGAATTCTTGCAGGCACCCAAACTTGATGCCTTTCTTCAAATATGCATTCTCGTCCTCATTCTTTGGCCTTGGTTCGCCGACTTTCGGGCACGATGTTGGTTCAACCAACCCCAATCTCATGCCACCATCAACAACGGCCTTGTCAGCAAGGCTAAGATCATGAAACAATGGGCACATCTTTCGCCCGTCAACTCCCTGAAGATTAGGTTTTCTTGCCCCATGAATCCATCCTCGTCCAATTCTTCCTCCGGACCCTCGTCATCCAAGCCATACCCATACATATGGCTATAGGGGAGGCCACGATCCATGTCCTGCTGGAAGACAATGACATCCAAGTTACCGATGGGATTATAGTGAATCTCTTAGTCTTTCGCATAATCATCACCATGAGCAATAGCATAATCATGACCATGAGCAATAGCATCATCATCACCATGAGCAATAGCATGAATCTCTTTCTCTTGAATTACTATGGCTCTAGCATTCATCTCGGCTTCATTTGGTTGTCTACTTGGTGGTTGGCTAGAAGAATTGGGGACATACACCTCGATCCTCCCATCATGCACTGCGGAGGAGGCATTCCGGTTTAAGTCGATTTGTAGCTGAGGAACTTCAACCTTGGTGGCAAACAATTCTAGTGACTTGTCTTTTGATTCCTCAACTTTATTGTTATACACCTTCCAATGCAATTCTGAGGTGATAGGCATACCCTTTAATCGAGACTCTGATCCTAAACCAACATGATACCTTCCAATAAGCTTAACCTCGTCACTTGGGTCAATCCAATGTAACACATTTCTCACTTTCACAACAACCTCATCATAGATTGGGCTTGAGTAAAAAACCATGGGTTCTTCCCCTTTGTCGGCATTGCCATTCATAAATGCCTCCTTGTTCAAATAATGAACATTAACGAGTCTATCCATCTAAAAACAATGTGAAATAAATAAAGTCATCTATGGGCCAGCCGATTTATATGGATCAAGTACCTATACTATGCATTCGATGGATCATGGAACTTCTATGCATTCCATTCAAACAACAAAACAAGTAACAAAATAGCATGGTCAAATTAACACATAAATGAAGTCATTAATTAACCCTAACCCTAACACTAGATCTTGCTACCTACAACAATGTTGGGCATACCACACATAGTCAAGCACAAGCATAACCCTAAAAGGCATCATATCCATTGATTACACCACAAGAAGAGCAAGAACTATGGTTTGCACAAAAGTGAGCAATGCAAGCAAAATAGATGATTCCAACCAACCAAAATGAGGGGGTGTGAGAGGTACCTTGAGTGATGAAAATGGCCCGGATCCATCGGACAAAGAAAAGGGTCAGATCACGAAAAAAATTGGAACCTCGGTCAGATCGTGCTTAAGTTTCCAAAAAAGGGCAAAACTGTGATTTCGGCCACACACACAGAAGCCAGATAGGCATGTACCCAGCGGCAGAATGGACAGATTTGACCTCCAGACGAAACTATTTGAAAAACTAAACTGTTTTTGAAACTATTTCACCCAGCTGACCCTTTTGTGTAGCGCCCGACAGCTAGGCGCTGCACTACACTGTGCAGCGCCTGGCCCTCAGGCGCTACACATCTGGCCACGTGGCACCCCGGGGCCAGGCTCGGCCCCACAGCTGGCGTACAGTGCCCAGCTGACAGGCGTTAAGCTGCTGTGTGCAACGCCTGAGCGTAAGGCGCCACAGAACCATGTGCAGCGCCTAGCTGCTAGGCGCTGCACTATGACTTACTAACCGTTACGCGGTGGCCCTCCCCCACCCCACCCCCCATTCGTGCCCGAACCAAAACAGAGAGCGCGGCGGCGACCCTCTCCTCTCCCCCTCTCAATCCCCTCTCCAAAAATCTTCAGTTCTGATGATTTCTTCCGTGGATTTCTTCCCCAATCCCTTCTAGAAGGTAATCTCCTCCAATCCCCTTCTTTCTATCCGAAAAATCTTACACATTGTTTTGCTTGGATTTCAAATTTGTATGTAAAATTGAAATAGCTTTGTGTGATTAGGATTTGTAGATGATTTGTAATGATTGTGGAACCCTAGTATTGTTGATTTGTATTGACAATATACGCTTTCATAGTAGTGAAACCCTAGATTGTTGAGATGAAACCATATACATGTTGAGATGTTTGTGTAGATGATTTTTGAGATGAGTATTATAAATGCTTTCGTTGTGGAACCCTAGATTTTTGAGTGAGTATTGTAAATCATGCTTCCATTGTGGAACCCTATATTGTTGTGAATACATATCATTTTTGTGATGATTGTTGACATGCTTCCATTGTATATCTTAGATTAGTATTCAAATTTCCTTTTAGTATCTATCGATTGTTGAGATGAATACATATGAAATAATGCATAGGAAGTATGGTACTTTGCTCATATATGTTTATTGTTTGAAATATGTAGGATGGTTTGGCTTCTGGATGATTACTATGACGTTCAACACCGGTCCTACATTATGTCGGTGAAGAAGCAGGTAATAATCATAGTAGTTGGTATTTTGAAATTTGTGTTTAGTTGAAATACACATGCCGTAAGTAATACTCTGACTTGCTTGTTTACAGTCGCTTTTACCTCTGAAGATTCGGTCTCACGGGGCATCGTCAAGTGCCATGCCCTACGATGAGCGGTACACACCGTACATCAGATAGACATGACTCCTCCTGTTCATTCAGCTGGTCAGCCGGTCGACGCCAAACCTCAATGTTGTGGGAATCACCTCACTTGTTGATCGGTGGAGGACGGAGACGCACAGTTTCCATCTTCAAACCGGGGAGATGACCGTGACGCTTCAGGATGTTTCCATGATCACCGCACTTCCTATCAAGGGGAAGCCTCTTTGTATGAGCACCGATTCTGATGGGTGGCACCAGCAGATGGAGGCCCTTATCGATATGGCTCCTGCAGAGGATGGAGAGAAGAAGGAAAGAGTCACAGCCGGTGCTTCTTTCATGTGGATTGTAGCAATCTTTGCACATTGCCCTGAGGATGCTAATGATGATGTGATCCAGACATATGCTTGCGTGTACATGTGGTACATTATCTCCAGGACTCTGTTTGCTGACGCCACTGGCAAGCATGCTCAATGGATGTGGCTTAAGGCGTTGACCGTCTTCAACAGCCTATGGAGCTGGGGTTCGGCGGCACTGGCCTACACTTGTACCGACAGGTAATAAGTTGTTCGTTTTCACTTCCTTTCTACATTACCAATGCAATCTTGCCCTTAACTAAACCATGTTTTCCTTTATGTGTAGTTGGACGATGCTTGTTGTAGGATCTCAAGGGACGGATGTATTGGTGGTTGTATGCTCCTACTTTCGGTATGGAGCTGGGACCGCCTGCCGGTTGGACGCCCGAAGGACGTATCGTTCAAGCCCTGGGACGAACAAGGCGACGACCTACGGCTCCCCACTTGGGCTTACAAGTGGGATGTGGTATCCGAGAAGATGAGCGATGTCAATCTCATGTATAGGCAGTACACCAACGAGTTGGACACGCTTACGGCTGAGTGCTACTTGTAGCTTGCATTGGTATTTCCCCGAAGAGGAAGGGATGATGCAGCACAATAGAGATAAGTATTTCCCTCAATTATGAAACCAAGGTTATCGAACCAGTAGGAGAATCACACAACACCTAGTAAGCAGTACCTACACACAAACAACAAATCCTTGCACCCAACGCAAACAAGGGGTTGTCAATCCCTTGGCGGTAAGATTGCAAGATTAAATTGTATTTGATAGATTGATAGATTGCAGTAAAAATACTAAATAAAATAAATAAAAGAAAATGGCAGCAATATTTTTAGGGTTTTAGTAATATGATTTTGATAGACCCGGGGGCCATAGATTTCACTAGAGGCTTCTCTCGAGGAAATAGCATACGGTGGGTAGACAAATTACTGTTGGGCAATTGATAGAAAAGCAAATAATCATGACGATATCCAAGGCAATGATCATGTATATAGGCATCACGTCCAAGATTAGTAGACCGACTCCTGCCTGCATCTACTACTATTACTCCTCACATCGATGGGCCATCCAGCATGCATCTAGTGTATTAAGTCCATAAGAACGGAGTAATGCCTTAAGAACGATGACATGATGTAGACAAGACAAACTCACGAATTAATAAACCCAATGAATAGATCCCATCTTTTTACCCTTAGTAGCAACGATACATACGTGTCATGTCCCTTTCTATCACTGGGATTGAGCACCGCAAGATCGAACCCACTACAAAGCACCTCTTCCCATGGCAAGATAAATCAACTTAGTTGGCCAAACCAAATCAATAGATCGGAGAATAAATACGAGGCTATAATAATCATGCATAAAAGAGTGCAGCAAAGACTCAAATAATTTCATGGATAATCTGATCATAAACTCACAATTCATCGGATCCCAACAAACACACCGCAAAGAAAGATTACATCGGATAGATCTCCAAGAACATCAAGGAGAACATTGTATTGAACATCAAAAAGAGAGAAGAAGCCATCTAGCTACTGCCTATGGACCCGAAGGTCTGTGGTAAACTACTGACGCATCATCGGAGAGGCAGCAAGGTTGATGTAGAGCCCCACCGTGATCGATTCCCCCACCGGCAGATTACCGGAGAAGGACCCCAGATGGGATCTCTCTGCAACAGAGGCTTGCAGCGGCGTAAAAAGTATTTCGTGGGCTCTCCTAAGGGTTTCTGATTTTTCTGGAATTTATAGTGCAGGAATTAGGTCAAACGGAGCTTGGTGGGGCCCACGAGGCATCTGGGCACGCCTGCCCCCCCCCCCCAGGCGCGCCTTGGTGGCTCGTGGGGCGTACCAAGGTCTTGTGGCCTCCCCTCGAAGCTTCTGGTATTCTTCTTGCCAAGAAAAAATCTCCAAAAAGTTTCACTGTATTTGGACTTCGTGTGATATTGATTTTCTGTGAAACAAAAACAGGGCAGAAAACAGCAACTGGCACTGGGCACTAGGTTAATAGGTTAGTCTCCAAAAATGATATAAAATTGCTGTAAATGATTATAAAAACATCCAAGATTGATATTATAACAGCATGGAACAATAAAAAATTATAGATACGTTGGAGACGTATCAGCATCCCCAAGCTTAATTCCTGCTCGTCCTCGAGTAGGTAAATGATAAAGACAGAATTTTTGATGTGGAATGCTGCCTAACATATTTATCACATATTCTTTTTCTTTTTGTAACATGGACATTGGACTTATATGATTCAAAGCAATAGTCTATAATTTGACATGAAAACATAGATACTCAAGCATACTAACAAGCAACCATGTCTTTCAAAATATCAACGCTAAAGAAAGTTATCCCTAGCCCATTATGCTCAATCATTGATCCATTTATGAAACACACACAAGTATGACAATAGTGTTCTCTAGTTGGTGCTTTTGTAATAGAAGATGGAGACTCAAGAAAAATAAAAATTGCATAAAAGTAAATAGATAGGCCCTTCGCAGAGGGAAGCAGAGATTTGTCAAATGTGCCAGAGCTCAAAGCTGAAATTAAAGAGATAAAAAAATATTTTGGGAGGCATGCTTTTCCTGTCAACGAAAACGAATGAGAATTCCCAATATCTTCCATGCTACATACATCATAGGCGGTTCCCAAACAGAAAATAAAGTTTATTCCTTTCCACCAATTCTTTCACAATCCATGGCTAGCCGTATCCACGGGTGCCCTCCATACCATCACTTTCCTTTTATTATTGTGATCACATAAGATTTTTCATTTCATTTCATTTCACATTTCGGGACTGGGCATCCCTATTACTGCCACACTCTCGTGCAATGACAAGTGAATAAACACTCATCTTGAGAATAACACACCTAGCATGGAAGATATTGGCTACCCCCTTCCGCTTCATGAGCGGTACGGGCACACAAAACAGAAAATTTATTTTGAAATTTAGAGTTGGCACACGCAAATTTACTTGGAACGGCATTGGAATACCGCATATAGGTAGATATAGTGGACTCATAAGGCAAAACTGGTTTTAAGGATTTTGGATGCACAAGCAGTATTTCCGCTTAGTACAAATGAAGGCTAGCAAAAGATTGAGAAGCAACCAACCAAAAAACGAAAATGGTCATAAACATGCATTGAACATAACTAACACCGAATAATGCACCATAGTAGGATATAACTTCATTGCATAACTATTGACTTAACATGCTTGCATAGGGAATCACAAACCTTAACACTAATATTCTTACTTAAGCACAATTACTCACTAACATGACATCACATATCATCATTTCCATATCGCAAAACTATTGCAAGGAATCACACTTGTCATATCAAATGATCTATATGAAAGTTTTTATCTATATCCCTCTTGAATATTCATCACTTTGGGACCAATTGCATAACATGTGCAAATTACCGTTACTATCATCATCTCTCAAAAAGATTTAAGTGAAGCATGAGAGTGCAAATATTTCTTCAAAATTTCAATCTTAACAATTCTCAAAATAATATAAGTGAAGCACGAGAATTTATTTCTTCAAAATTTTAATCAAGTCAATTCTCAAAATGATATAAGTGAAGCATGAGAATTTATTTCTACAAAATTTTAGCCACGACCGTGCTCAAAAGGATTTAAGTGAAGCACTAGAGCAACTGCCTAGCTGAAAAAATTTAAGTGAAGCACATAGAGTATTCTACAAATTATGATGATAACGTGTGGCTCTCTCAAAATAGGTGTGTGCAGCAAAGATGATTGTGACAAACTAAAAAGCAAACAAAGCAAAGACTCATATCATACAAGACGCTCCAAGCAAAACACATATCATGTGACGAATAAAAATATAGCTCCAAGTAAAATTACCGATGGTCGGTAGAATAAAGAGGGGATGCCTTTCGGGGCATCCCCAAGCTTAGACGCTTGAGTCTTCCTTGAATATTACCTTGGGGTGCCTTTGGCATCCCCAAGCTTAGGCTTTTTCTACTCCGTATACCTTCATCCATCGTGATCTCACCCAAAACTTGAAAACTTCAATCACACAAAACTCAACAAAACCTTCGTGAGATCCGTTAGTATAACAAAACAAATCACTACTATAAGTACTGTTGCAAACCCATTCATATTTTATTTTTGCATTATACCTACTGTAATCTAACTTCACCATGGCTTATACCCCCCGATACAATCCATAGATTCATCAAAACAAGCAAGTAGTGCATCAAAAACAGAACAGTCTATAGCAATCTATTTAAAACCCATACTTATGTAACTCTAAAAATTCTTAAAAATTAGGACATCGTGGGTAATTCATATACCAATACTGTGTAAAAAAATTAGATTTTTCTGACGCTCCAGTACAGAAACAAAATTCGGGCACTGGATGCAAAACTTTCTGTTTTCCAAACAGCATCAATTATACTATCTTCCAAATCATCCCAAAGGCTTTAGTTGGCACAAACACTAATTAGAAAATTAAAAACACTATCATACCAGTAGCATGACAGTAGAAACACACCATAACAGAAACTTATAACAAAAATTTATTTTATTCATTGGGTTGCCTCCCAACAAGCGCTATTGTTTTATGCCCCTAGCTAGGCATAACGCATAATTTCAAGTGTTGTCATCTTTGGTTTTAATGATCTTAGCGGGGGTTTTCTCAACCCCGGGAGGCTCTTTACGCTTCCCATTATTCTCAGAAAAAGAGGCAATCTTAATATCCAAAATATCCAATCGCTTATTGCATAGAGAAATCAAGGTATTCGTACGATTGAGATTTCCACTAATATTTTTAAGAGGCTCGTTAGACTTTTGCAACTCAACCAAATTTTTCTGCATATCACCCAATTTGTCTAATATTTGAGCCCCCTCTTGAGTAAAAGAAAAACCCTTTTGTGGTGGAGGAACACCCAATATGCCTTCTATTATTTCATAGGCGGTATTGGCCTCACTCTCAATAAAATTCCCGTTTGCGGCAAAATCCAAAAGTTGTCTATGATGCAAGGTTAAACCTATATAGAAATTGCGAAGCAAAAATTTTAAATCCCCTTTTACGGAAAAAACACGATAGGACTCCATTAACCTATACCAAGCATCTTTAAGATTTTCTCCTTGTCTTTGTTTGAAGTAAAGCACTTCAAAATCCGGGGACAAAGGAGGGATAGAGACACTAGTCATGATGACAAGACAAGCAAACGAAAAAAAAGGCAAAGGAAAATATTTTTGTATTTTTGTAAAAACGTTTTAGAAGTGGGGGAGATGAAAACGAGAGGCAAATGGCAAATAAAGTAAATGCAAGGAGATGAGTGTTTGTGCAAAGGTACTTGATAAATGTTGATGATGTCTCCCCGGCAACGGCGCCAGAAATTCTTCCTGCTACTTGTAGCTTGCGTTGGTATTTCCCCGAAGAGGAAGGGATGATGCAGCACAGTAGAGATAAGTATTTCCCTCAATTATGAAACCAAGGTTATCGAACCAGTAGGAGAATCACACAACACCTAGTAAGCAGTACCTGCACACAAACAACAAATCCTTGCACTCAACGCAAACAAGGGGTTGTCAATCCCTTGGCGGTAAGATTGCAAGATTAAATTGTATTTGATAGATTGATAGATTGTAGTAAAAATACTAAATAAAATAAATAAAAGAAAATGGCAGCAATATTTTTAGGGTTTTAGTAATAAGATTTTGATAGACCCGGGGGCCATAGATTTCACTAGAGGCTTCTCTCGAGGAAATAGCATACGGTGGGTAGACAAATTACTGTTGGGCAATTGATAGAAAAGCAAATAATCATGACGATATCCAAGGCAATGATCATGTATATAGGCGTCACGTCCAAGATTAGTAGACCGACTCCTTCCTGCATCTACTACTATTACTCCTCACATCGATGGGCTATCCAGCATGCATCTAGTGTATTAAGTCCATAAGAACGGAGTAATGCCTTAAGAACGATGACATGATGTAGACAAGACAAACTCACGAATTAATAAACCCAATGAATAGATCCCATCTTTTTACCCGTAGTAGCAACGATACATACGTGTCACGTCCCTTTCTGTCACTGGGATTGAGCACCGCAAGATCGAACCCACTACAAAGCACCTCTTCCCATGGCAAGATAAATCAACTTAGTTGGCCAAACCAAATCAATAGATCGGAGAAGAAATACGAGGCTATAATAATCATGCATAAAAGAGTGCAGCAAAGACTCAAATAATTTCATGGATAATCTGATCATAAACTCACAATTCATCGGATCCCAACAAACACACCGCAAAGAAAGATTACATCGGATAGATCTCCAAGAACATCAAGGAGAACATTGTATTGAACATCAAAAAGAGAGAAGAAGCCATCTAGCTATTGCCTATGGACCCGAAGGTCTGTGGTAAACTACTCACGCATCATCGGAGAGGCAGCAAGGTTGATGTAGAGCCCCTCCGTGATCGATTCCCCCTCCGGCAGATTACCGGAGAAGGACCCCAGAGGGGATCTCTCTGGAACAGAGGCTTGCGGCGGCGTAAAAAGTATTTCGTGGGCTCTCCTAAGGGTTTCTGATTTTTCTGGAATTTATAGTGCTGGAATTAGGTCAAACGGAGCTTGGTGGGGCCCACGAGGCATCAGGGCGCGCATGCCCCCCCCCAGGCGTGCCCTGGTGGCTCGTGGGGCCCACCAAGGTCTTCTGGCCTCCCCTCGAAGCTTCTGGTATTCTTCTTGCCCAAGAAAAAATCTCCAAAAAGTTTCATTGTATTTGGACTTCGTGTGATATTGATTTTCTGTGAAACAAAAATAGGGCAGAAAACAGCAACTGGCACTGGGCACTAGGTTAATAGGTTAAGTCTCCAAAAATGATATAAGATTGCTGTAAATGATTATAAAAACATTCAAGATTGATATTATAACAGCATGGAACAATCAAAAATTATAGATACGTTGGAGACGTATCACTGAGCAGGTAAACATTGACATTACATCACTCATTCTCATGCTTTTATGAAAACTCTACATCAATGTTGTGTTGTTGTGTTATGTTCCAGGTGGAATGGGAGCCATATGGTGCCAAGGATAGATTAGGTGATGTAGAGGGGTTCGTCCTGAACCTGATGTGCTTGCAGGAGAGGCATCTTTGGCTTATGCGGTGCCCACTCATATGCAATTGGGCTGTTGAGCTTCACTTGCCACATCGTGTCTACCGACAGTTTGGTTTGTTTTAGGGTCACCCACCGGAGTGGGAGGACACGAACAAACAGCTTCACAGGTAAGAGAGCATGAACCTTGTGCACTTAGCATCGTTGGATCCTTTTCCATGGTGGTAATACTGAGTTCTTTCACATGCAGGTTGGACAGGAAGAGGCAGCGAAAGATCAAGGACTGGGACAAACATCATAAGAAGTATGTCACCCTGTTCGAGCTTAATGTGGAGCAAGCGATGGCTAGGGCAGGATCCCAGCTACACAAGTATTGCCCACTCACGTTCAACAACTACCTTCGATGGTATCTTGAAAATACTCGTGTGGAGATATGCCGGCCGGCTTATGAGGAGGAAATTTTGAAAGATCCCACCATATTTGATGAGGTTGCCCAGAGCAAATACAACAAATATGTCAGGGAAGGGACCCAAGTCCCTTTTGCTCCAGTGATGAACTTTGTGGTTAAGTGTTCCCCTCTGCGCTTTCTTATTGGCACTATTACACATCTTTGTTTGCCTAACATGTTGATGTCATTTCATCCACAGCGCAAGGAGATCAAAAAACAAGCTGACGAAAGCCAGACTATTCTGGACACAACCCTGATTGGAAAAATCAAGGGTGAAGGTGTACTTCGAGCTTTCATTAAGGTACATATCTCATTCACTTGTCCATGTTATATATCTCGCTAAGTTACATATCTCATTCACTTGTCCATGTTACAGCATCAGGGCCAAAGGTTAAGGCGGTTATCCAACCTTATCGGTTGCCGTGACCCCGAATATTCAGAACCTTCGCAGTCTAGGTCCGCTAAACCACCTGACCATGGGGCTCATCTAGAGGATGAGACTACCTCGACAGCTCATCTGGAGGATGAGGATGTGGTCGCCGAAGAGGTATGACAATAGTACATATTCATCTCTTTGATGCATTCCTCACTTCATTATGACGCACATTCTTTACCATAGCATTTGCTTTTATGATAGGTTGATGATGACATGACATTGCAGGACTTTCATGTTCGGTCCGCATACATGTTGAAGCCTAGGACGGGAATCAAACGGTACACCCCCGAAGACTTCAACAACAGAGGAAAGAGGCCGGTCGGTGGGAGCTCGCGGATGCCAACAGGTGTGGGGAGCATGAGGGGTATGGAGGACGGCGATGTGAATGATGAGGATGAGGAGGAAGAGGAGGAACCGCAGCCAGTTGCTCCTAGGAGGAAGAAGATAGCCAGTAAGAGGGGAAGAGCCGGCAAGAGTACGCGTAGAAGGAATAATTAGTGGTGTCGGACTTGTCATCGTTTTCTTATGAAATTGAACTAGTCGTCATTTCTTATGTTGATGAACTTGTAGCAATCTTGAACTTGTAGCGATGTTGAGCTTGTGGTTGGTGTTAACTCTTAGTAATGTTGAACTTATTGTCTTTGTTGAACTTTAAGTAATGAATTTGTCATAATGTTGATCATGACTGATTATGTGAAATGCATATGATCTATTCTTATTTAAAATGTTGAATGAAACAGGAGTGAACACTAATTCTGCAGTTTCTGCAGTCTACAGAACCATGACACCTAAGACTCAGGCGCTGCATTGCACAGTGCAGCGCCTGGCTGTCTGGCGCTGCACTAGACAGTGCAGCGCCTGAGACTCAGGCGTTACACGTTCACTTAGTAATAATTCTGCCCAGTTTGCTCTCTGGATAGCCTCTGGTTGCTAAGTTTAATATGTGCAGCGCCTAGCAGTCGGGCGCTGCACTGTCTAGTGCAACGCCTAGGCCTAAGGCGTTGCACAATGACTTAGCAATTTCTGGGGCTCCAGGCTGCCCATTCTGCCCAGTTTGCTCTCTGGATAGCTTCTGTTTGCTAAGTTTAACATGTGCAGCGCCTAGTCATTGGGAGCTGCACTGTCTAGTGCAGCGCCTTGGCCTTAGGCATTGCATAATAACTTTGCAATTTCTGGGGCTCCAGGCTGCCCAGTTTGCTCTCTGGATAGCCTCTGTTTGCTAAGTTTAATATGTGCAGCGCCTACAGGTCAAGGTGCTGCAGTGCAGCGCCCGACGGCTAGGCGTTGCACAATGACTTTCAATTTCTGGGGCTCCAGGCTGCCCATTCTGCCCAGTTTGCTCTCTGGATAGCTTCTGTTTGCTATGTTTAATATGTGCGGCGCCTAGCCATTAGGCGCTGCACTGTCTAGTGCAGCGCCTTGGCCTTAGGCGTTGCACTTCGTATATTGTTAAAATCCTTGGAAGCACCACTATTTTGGGACAATGTCCATTTTGCTAACTACCAAATTACAAAGCACATAGCAAATACCACAGCACATCACAATAGAAATAACACCATGTTGGAAATACACATAAAGGATAGCCTCGATGGTAGTTCAAAGATCATACACATAAAGGCACATAGAGGAGTGCATGGCAAAGTTCAAAGATCATGGTCTAGTGGACGACAAGGTCCAAAATAAAAAGAACATACAGTTCATGGCATAGTTCACAACATGAATAGAATCACATTGCTCTACTGTGTCGAGCAAGGCCCCTTTCCCTTCTTCTTCTTCCTCTCTTCTTCATCTGCCTCCTCTCTTTTCCTTATATGGTGATCCTCATGGACCACCCTCTCGGCGAATAGCTTATTCTCCCTCTCTTTCTTTGCCTTCTCCAAAACATGAAGCCTCCTACATATCTCTTCAAAATCCTTTTGCCGTTGCGCATTCCTCTTCACCTCCTCAATTTTTGCCCTCCTATTCATCGCTACATATTGAAGTGTCAATCTTTCTTTTTCCTTCATCTTCTCTTCAAACTCTTCTTGCTTCTTCCTCTCAAGTGCGGCTGCATCCTCCTCTCTCACCTTCCTCGCAGCCTCCTCCCACCACCCCGGCATCTCACCTTCCCCATCCTTCTCCTCCACCCCCTTCATTGTTGCTTTGTTGGATTGAGAAGCTACCATACCTACGAAACAAGACCACCACCATGAAAATAGTTAGTAAGGACAAGAAACAACATGAAAATAATATTGAAATGTAGCCACATACGAAAATGGTCCATCTAGGTATCCAAACATTCTTCTACCACCACCACGGCCAAGACCACCACCAAGGCCTAGACCACCACCATGGCCAAGACCACCACCACGGCCTCTTGTAAGACCAAGTTGGCTCCCTCTTGGTTGCCTAGATCCTCATTGGCTACTCCTTGGTTGGTTTGGCACTTGTTGGCTACTACTTGGTTGGCTAGCCCCTTGTTGCATATGACCATGTTGGCTACTACTTGCTTGGCTAGGCCCTTGTTGCGTATGACTTTGTTGACTACTATTTGCTTGGCTAGGAACTTGTGTATGTCCTTGTTGGCTTGTGCTTGCTTCATTTTTCTTTGATCTCTTTCTTTTGCCACAAGTTCTTGTGTTGTGTCCCTCATGATTGCACTCTCCACAACGGGCTCTCTCACGAGGCTCTTGAAATTGGTTGTTGCCCGATTCTCTACCACCACCGTGGCCCCATCCGTCCATATCGCCTCTAAAATGCTTTGTCTTACGTCTTCCCCATTTAATGACCTTCCAATCTGGATCGGGCCATAGTTGAACTCCATGACACTCCGGCCATTGTGATTGATCAAAGTATGGGTGGAATCTAGGAGCCCTTGTATTCTTGGTGGTCATTATCGAGAACTCGGACTCCCTCACGGTGAGCGGGTGATTGACGTCCACATTCCTAATGCGAGCTGCGGTATACAAGTGCGAGCATGGGAGATGAAGCAACAATGTCCTCCCGCAAGTGCAGCCGCACCGTGTTAGCGTGACCTTGAAAGCATGGCCTCTGTGTTGGCGGCCATCATTTGTGGTTCCTCCTGGCTCTTTCACTTCGTACATCCAATCGTTGTTATTGTATAATATAGCTTCTTGAGAGTCCGCCTTCCGTGATTGAAATTCCAACCACTCATCAATCTTTGGTGGAAACTTGTACTTGTACTTGTGCTTGTTCTCACCCGCAATCTGCTTGTCCGTTTTAATTGAGTACTTTAGAAAGTACGCATTCATCTTGTCAAATGTGTATTGAACTATTGCCGTCACGGGCAATGCACGTACACCCTTGAGCACCATATTGAAACATTCTGCCATGTTGCTTGTCATTTGACCGTACCTCCGGCCATCTTCATCAAAAGCTCGTGCCCACCTCATCCTTTCTTCAATGTGCCTATTCAGAAAGACCCCCAGGATCGAGCTTTTTGTGTGCGAGCAATTGGTTGTACAAGAATGAGAAACGTCGATCGGAGAAAGCGAGACAACAATCTTGAAGATCATCGGCCAACTCCTTAATCCCACATGCCCTATAGAAGTTTGAACAAAAATGCCTCATGCACCATCGATGGTGCAAAGGAGCATGCTCGGGAATGTCAATGTCCACCGCGTTAAGAATTCCTGGATGGCGATCCGATATGACACAAATTTTCCTTTGAGCCGGTAATACCCTGGTTCTCAAAAGATGCAAGAACCACTCCCAGTTATCATTGTTCTCCACCTCAACCAAAGCAAAAGCCAAAGGCACCAACCGGTTATTGGCATCATTCCCTATTGCAACCAAGAGAGTGCCCTTGTATTGTCCAGTCAAGAACGTGCCATCAACGGAGATGACCGGCCGACAGTGTTCGAAAGCCCTCATGCATTGCTCGAATGCCCAAAATGCATGGCCAAATACTCGGACAGTCCTTCCGTTGTGAATCATTGTTTTTTGCCCATAAGGCTCGACCACATGAACCATGCCCGGGTTAGTGGTGGCCATAGCTCCCAACAACCTAGGGAGTCGGTTGTATGCTTCCTCCCAATCACCATACAACATCTTGAATGCGGCTTGCTTCGCCTTCCATGCCTTTCCGTATTTGACCTTGTAGTGAAAGATGGCTTTCACAAGGTCCATGACGCTCTTAATGCTCATTGTTGGAAGTGTGGAGATGGAGTTGGAAAGCCTGTAAGCAATGAACTGGGAGGTGAGTTGTCTGTGGTCTTGAGACACAACCTTGCCATCTACCTTCTTGCCTCGGCACATGTGACTTGGTACACAACTCACTATGTGCCAAGTGGGCCCTCCTTTCCATGTTCTTGCACGCATAATCCATGGACATCCGTCCTCCTCACATGCAACCGTGTAACGCACCTTGACGTCCGAGTGAACCACCTTGTGTGGACGATAATGCGTAACCGAGTAGTCGTCGAGCCACATCTTCAATTCCAAGAAGGTTCCGAACTTAGACCCTTTAGAAATCCCGTTCTTGCCGTGTTCCAACTCCCGGTGAGAAGTTGGCCTAACTCCAAGATATATATCATTGCCACCGTCTACCACGGCTTCATCTGCGAGACTAACATTCTTGAACAATGGTATCCGATGATCCCGCCGCAATACCTTCTCGAAAGCTTCAGCCTCTTTCGCCGTGAACCCCTCCTCATCAACTTCTTCATCGGGACCTTCGTCATCCGACTCTGATGCATAGCCACGGGAATACGGGATGGAATGGTCCATTGTCTCTTGCACATAATATTTGTCCAAATCACCAACATTGTTGTCATGGAGATCAACTTCATTCCCATCATTCTCATACTCATCATTCTCCTCTTGCAAAGCTTCATTTTGATTGTTTGAAATCGGGCTCAATGTTGACCTCAAAAATGGTTCACTCATTTCATCTTGGTTCATGGGTGGAGGACTACTAGCAACCAACGGGGAGGCATGCCGGTTCAATTCCAAGTGCAAACTAGCCTCAACCTTCTTGGTAGCAAATAACTCAAGAGCCTTGTCTAGAGATTCGGCCACCGTCTCCTTGTATGCAACCCAACGTTGCTCGGAGTTCACACGCATTGTCTTCCAACGGATATGCATTCCAAACCCCACATTATGCCTTCCCTCCAACTCAACAATATCACTTGGGTCCATCCAATTCAAATCTTTCCTCACTTGTTCCAAGACCTTGGCATAGCTAGGACTACTCTCAAACACCATGTCAAGCTCATCCGGGTCTGGCTCAATATTGTCTTTCAAAAAGGCATCCTTGTCCACATGATGAACATAAACACATGTTCTTCCCATCCCTAAAATAATTAAAACAACACAACATAAAATATATTCCGTAAGTACTCATCCGAAGATTAACACAAAATCCAAAGCCCTAACCTAACATAGATATCAAATAATAACCCTAACCCCCCACTTAACAAGAACCAAGCCTAACCCTAACATACTAACAACCCTAACCCTAACCCCAACATAACAAGACCCATAACCCTAACCCTAACATACTAAAAAGCCTAACCCTAGCAAAATGCCAAACAATCATCTCATATTTCCATACAAATTTCAAAATCCATGAAGAACTAGGGTTTGCCTCTACTTGCAAGAAATGAGCAAATGTGAGCATTTCTTTGGATGAAAACGAGGGGATCGGAGGAGATTACCTTGAGGGAGGGATTGGGGTCGAAATCAACGAACAAAACCTTCAGATTTGCAGGATTTGGGGAAGGATTTGAGAGGGGGGGAGAGAGGAAATCTTCTTAGGCACCACAATGTTCAAATTGGGTGGGGGGGTGTGGGGAGGGGTTGGGCTAGGGGGGCCACACCTGCCTTGTAAGTGATTGTGCAGCGCCTAACGAAAAGGCGCTGCACATTGGCAGTGCAGCGCCTTTGCTCTAGGCGCTGCACATTGCCAGTGCAGCGCCTGTCAGCTGGGCGCTGCACGCCAGCTGTGGGGCCGGGCCTGGCCCGTGGGGCCACGCTGGCCAGATGTGTAGCGCCTGAGGGCCAGGCGCTGCACAGTGTAGTGCAGCGCCTAGCCGTCGGGCGCTACATAAAAGGGCCAGCTGGGTGAAATAGTTTCAAAAACAGTTTAGTTTGTCAAAAAGTTTCGTCTGGAGGTCAAATCTGTCCATTCTGCCGTGCCCAGCCGACTAGGAACTGCCTGTCAGAGGGCCGGGCGAAACAGACTTGACCACCTGCAAATGGAACAAACCAGCGATAAAAAACGACACTACCCCTACCAGCCGGGATTGATAGGTCGGGTACACACGAAGGGGTACCGAAAGAGCAAACACTTAGACAAGAAAGGATAAACAATACCAAGGCCGAGTCCAATGACCCGGACCTGGTAAAACTGTAGCATGCGTGAAAAGCGACAAAAGTGACCCTTTTCGCAAAGTTCAGCACAAAATGAACGCATTTTAAAAATATTTCACAAAATGGCTTTTTTTTCATGACGCCTTGACTTGGGGCGACATGCCAGATAACACGACGCCCTGGTCAAAGATACCATGCGCACAGAGCTGACCGGCCACGTCAGACATGCCTAAGACCATGACGCCCTGGCCCGGGGCGCGATGCTTAATGGCATGACGCCCAGACCAAGGCGCCATGCCCGCTGAGGCGGTCTTCGCTGGCTTGCTGCCATCCATGCGTGCTGCTGATGCATCTGAGGGCTACCACACTGCAGCAAGACCTGACCAGATGCATGCATGTGCTAGTACGTAGTGGACAGCTAGCTTTGCCATGCATGCATCGCTAAGCTAACCACGTGATTAAGCATGCGCATGACTAACCACGCAGTGCAAGGCACGTCATCGATCGGGTATTCGGGTATATACGTGTCCATGGTGACCGGCGTACGGGTACTTGGGTATGTATAGTTCCACCGGCGTGCGGGTATTTGAGTCGCGTACGACCCGGCCGAAACGTGTACACGCACCTTAGCTTCAGCAAGACCTGATGATGCATGTACGTCGTGGGCAGCTAGCTTTGCCATGCATGCATCGCTAAGCTAACCGATCAACTAGTGTACTCACAATATAAGCCTTTGTATTTCTATATGTGCGTGTATAACCTGCACTCAAAACCATGGAAGATCCAAAATGAGCTATGTGAGCGCTCGCGAGCATACCTATATATCTCTTGTCAGTTATTAAATTTTCCTTTTCCCGCAAAAAAAAAAGTTATTAAATTTTCCTTGTGGGCCATAAAAGCTATCAACTTACATAAGTACCACCTTGCAAACTGGAAACTTGTATCCATGAAAACAGAATATGGAGGACTAGAAATACCCAACATTAGAGACATGAATATTTGCTTACTAGCCTCCTGGATAAAAAAAATATATCAAATGAACAAAAATAAAAATTGTAAACAAATCATTGACTTTAAGTATGACACTAAGTGTCCCAATATCCTTAATTGCAATGAGAACAACATTTCCTCCTTTTGAGCTAGTCGTGCTGCTCATTTTGGCTACCAGTGGTAGGTGGGGATGGTAAATCTGTGAAATTTTGGGAGAGACAATTGGTTTGGAGGCACTAGCCTAGCCATCTAGTATTGGTAGGTCCATATCTATTTCCAAAACACTAATACCCTAGATTTAAAAAAGAACCCTAAAAAATATCAGTGGCGGGCCCGGGATTCACCCGCCAATGGCAACTGATTACCAGTAGCGTCCGTGTAAGATTGCCCACCACTAATAACTTCACTTCCTCTTACCCCTGGCCGAGAGGGGGACATAACAAAAAATTCCCCATTTTGAATCAAGCCCTAGCCTCTCGCCTCCCATCGCCGCCCTCGCCTATCTCGCTGACATTGTCGGAGCCCCCTTCCTTGCCGGCCGCTGTCTCCCTCGCTTTCGTTGTCGGAGTCACCTACCTCACCGGCGCCGCCCGATTTTTTTTTGTATTTATTCCACTCACATAGCCTATTTTGGATATTAAATGGTTTTAAATGCAGATTATACACACATGTATTTTAGAAATACAAAGTCTCATTCCATAAAAAAAAGAAATACAAAGGCTCATATTGTGCTTACACTAGTTGATCGGTTGGTAGGCTTAGCGATGCATGCATGGCAAAGCTAGCTGCCCACGACGTACTAGTTGATCGGTTGCGTCTCTAAGCTTGTGGTGTTTACCTGCACCGATTTTTTTTTAAATGACCTGCACCGATTTCTAAGTTGGTTAGGTCGTTGCCACCAGTGGTTAAGGACCAGGTCGATGGATGGGTCATGGGTCTCCTCATTGTTCTGCCTGCCAGCTCTCGCAACTGACCAGTGAGTGAGTGAATGACATTTCATCACATAGCCAGAAACGAAATGGTCCTTTCCAAGTAGCAACGGAGCTACATGAGCCATTTGCATGGCGCCAATGGCATGGCGCCCCGGGCCGGGGCGTCATGCGTTCGGGCATGTCTGACGTGGCCGGTCATGTCACGGACTGGGCATGTATCATTATGCCATGGGCTGCCACATGGGCCAAGGTGGGATGATGGGCTGGCCTATGGCCCAATACGCTGATCTGCTGCTGGCCTGCTGCTACATAGGGGAGCTAGCGAGAGCAAGGAGGCATCGAAGATAAACTATGTTTTGGCTGAAGCCACTTTCCCCTTCCTCTCGTTCTTCCTCCTCCTGGAAGTCTCCTCTGATTCCCCTTTCCCCAATGCTCCTCCTCCTCAAACTCTGATTTCTATGTAAGACTAGATGATTTGAGACTATTTGGTGTGCTGCCACTAGTCGGTTCATTACAAATGGTATTCAGAGCCATCGATCTTCGGATCTTCCCTCAAAAACCAGAAAAATCCACAAAAAATAGCTCCAAAATTTTTTCTGTCATGGATTCCACAAAGGCATTCGTTCCGGCAGAGGCTCCATGCAAGGAGATGAAGGATTCGTTCCAGGATCTGGCGGATTCGTATAAGGAGATGGAGGATTCGTACAAATCGCTACATGCCATGGCGGATTCGTACAAGGAGATGGCGGATTCGTACAAATCGCTACTTGCCATGACGGCTGACTTGCTCTCCTCGTGGGAGCAATTCGAAGTCCAGCAGGCAGCAGCGACCTCGTCGCCGACGACCACCACCAACCTGCCTCCAACTGCAGCAGTACCAGTGCTCGTGGAGACTTCGTTTACCCCAACGCTGCAGCCATTCGTCGTTCTCAAGCCTAAGCCATCAACGCCCACCAAGTGTTTGATGGAATGTCTGGACGACAAGACCTGTCAGGTGATGCCTACTCTCTTGCGGGATTTGTCCTTCCCTGCCATTTTGCTGCCACCCATGAGCAAGGGAAATGAACAGGAGAAGTGGCTGCCACCTACGCACATGAAGGTCGCTGCGGATAATGGAGAACGTCCAATGCCATGACCATCTTTTGTAGGTCGTCCATGTCAGGAATTCGTGCTCATGCCCTCACCTGAAGAAATTAGGCGTGCTGATGACAGCAACACCATTTCAGACTATGCCCAGGAACCACTGAATTTTTTTCTGGAACAAGAATCAAACGAGGCTAGCGTTAGTACAAAAAAGAAACAGTCTGGGCTCACTCATGTTGGAGATTCGTCAATACTCCTAGAGTCGGGTGTGGCTTCTTCTCATGAGCTGTTTGTGAATATGTCCCTAAAGAATGCAGCGTGGGATGGTAGACCGACACACAATGTCGAGCGACTCTATGAGGACTACGACAATGTGATGACCCATATTGGTGGAATGTCAATTTTAATGGAGCTCTGCTTGGGTTATGCTGAGGAGAGGTTCACTAAAAGACCTTCGAGGGACATAGTGTGGGACGAGGAGCTTACCGATGGTGTGGTCACTCACATTGGTGGATTATCATTATTCCTAGAGCAGATTATGGATAATGACCAGGAGTTCGAGTGCGCAAGGGTCAAGCCCACATGCTTGTATCATGGAGAAAGGGGAGATGGATTGGTATTCCCTACTGTACCATTAACACAAGGCAGACGACGGCTACTGCCCTCAGGGGAGATGGTACATGGCACTAATATTGTTACCATTTTCATGCCATGGGATCCCGGTGTGCGGATTATTTTTGCTGAAGTACCAGAGCTGAGTGAAGCAGGGATAAATGGTACGGATGACTGGTCTTCATGGTTGAGATGTGGATCTTATCAGGAGTTTGGGGACAGTCTTCACAACACAGCATTATTCAGTCAGGGAGTTGATATGTCAGCTGGTTCTTATGGCATGGTGGTCGTCAAACTAGAGAAGGGTTAGCAAGCAAATTGTAGTCACTACTTTCACATGTTTGGTGACACAATAATGGGGCTGATTAGAACCTTTGATTTGGTGCTGCACTGCACTAGTTTATGGCAAACAGAGATGAAGATGAATAAGTATGTCATTGACGCTGGCCACTTGACTATTCTTCTGTGTCAACAGCTGAACATTATGGAGGATACCCTGGACACACGTGGCGTTGTCAGTTTGTCTTGCACCTCTACAAGTCCCAGACTCATCATATTGCCGCATTTTTCACTGGAAGAAAACACATAAAAAGGCATCATGCTAATGGGAATGAATTTACCTAATCATGGCTATGCATTCTACTTCCGTTGGCAGTCCAGGCAGTATGAGCATCTACAACAGGGGCGTCCACCTGATCGAACAAATTATTTGGATTGCATGGTTGGCCCAGAGAATTCTATGATTGAGTTTGGTAACTATACAAGCATAGGTGCCGATGAATGAGTAGACTCAAGGTTAGAAGGAACATCTTTGTTTACAATTGATACTTTGCCAAGATTTTCTGAATGCTATGAGGTTGTGTTGAGAGAAACAACAGAAGTACTAATCTGGAGATCGATAGGACGGTCCGCTATTCCTTGTGTACAACCAACGGATGCAATTTGTGAGGCTTCTTGGGGGACTGTGCAACACATCATTCAAAGTTATATGCCAGTCTACTTCACATATTCACTCGTGAAATTGTTGTCGAGTAGTTCTGCACATGTTCTTCATATGGCATATTCCTGGGAGGATCACAGTAAGTTAAAGTGCAAGGGAAGAGCAGAATGTTTACTTAGAGAAATTCTAGTGAAAGTCATGATTAGGAAAGAAGGTGGAGTTGTCTGTTTCTTGGGAAAATTTATTGAAGAGAAGCTCTTGGACAATTATGCAGTAGCTAATCAGGCTACTAGTTGGACAGAAAGTGAACAAATGAGCCAAGTTTGTATAATGTTGGTCAGTGTGATGAATAGTGATTTTCAGCTTCAGAGTTTGTGGGATCCAGGTGGCTTAACTTTACCAGCTTGGCATTTGCAGCAGTTGGAAGAATTTCTGCAGCTTGATTCCTGTAGCTATCACCCTCCCTTTTTCAGATGGGAAATTGCTTGGATGTTCTACTTGCACTATTCTGATCGTGGTAATACGCGCAGGCAACTAATTTCTGCAGCTATATTGTCTAAACAATTTCCTTGGCAAATTGATTGGTCAATTGAAGTATTGGAGTTGGAGTGCTCTGTAATTGTCAGGACTTTTGTCGTTGCGGCCGGCACTTTGCATCAACTGAGATCAGTTATAGTGCATGACTGGCACAGTTCAGTTGAATACTTTGACATCATCCATGTCACTCTACATGCAGATATGACCTCTTATGGATCCGAGACAACGAGGCCCAATATTCAGTGTTCTTTTATACACATGACAGATCAGCCTGGCCAGCCACTGAAGTATTGGTTTCAGTACTATATGCTTAGACAAATTTCTCCATATGGTTTTGAAATTTTTCTTTGGCAACGGTTTCAACCATTTGACGTGGAGTGTTATCCAGATGGAGATCAAGTGTGCCGACGATATGCTCAGGTCCAGTCAGCTGCTTCTACTACAATCCTGGTCACTACCTCCGAGTAGCCCTCTAGACAAACTCCGGCAACGATGATGCCCCGGGCTGGTTCGATCTTGCTGTGTTTTTTTTTTCCGTCAACCGGCTTGGGGGCAAGCCGGCTTTCAAGGGTGGGGGAATGTCACAGACTGGGCATGTATCATTATGCCATGGGCTGCCACATGGGCCAAGGTGGGATGATGGGCTGGCCTATGGCCCAATACGCTGATCTGCTGCTGGCCTGCTGCTACATAGGGGAGCTAGCGAGAGAAAGGAGGCATCGAAGATAAACTATGTTCTGGCTGAAGCCACTTTCCCCTTCCTCTCGTTCTTCCTCCTCCTGGAAGTCTCCTCTGATTCCCCTTTCCCCAATGCTCCTCCTCCTCAAACTCTGACTTCTATGTAAGACTAGATGATTTGAGACTATTTGGTGTGCTGCCACTAGTCGGTTCATTGCAGGTCAACTCTGCCAGCATGGCGCCTTTGACCAAGGCGTCGTGCTATCTGCCATGACGTCCTGGGCCCGGGCGTCATGAAAAAGGGTCATTTTATGAAATATTTTTAAAATGGATTCATTTTGTGCCGAACTTGTGAAAAGGGTCACTTTTGTCGCTTTTCACGTGGCATTTAGCCCCCTGGCCACAGATCGGCTTTCCATCACCTGCCGCACTAGATGTGACCAAACGCCACAGGACTGCGTAGGGAATTGGACGCTGTCGTTTGGCCCCTAGTTGTGGCATTTGTACCTGCGTGTCATAGGATGTAGGAGCAGGAGACGTTGCCGCGTATTTTGGCTGATGAGGCGCGGCGGTGAAGTCATCTGGCCATGATGCGTAGCATCGCGTCAGCAGTCAGACATCATCAACCGACCCAACAAGGGGGCCTATCAACCGAGAATGAGAAAACTACCCGTCCATCTCCGAATGAGAACAATAATTAAAAACATGCTACCACCCCTACCTGCCGGCATTGCATGGCCGGGTACACAGGAAGGGACACTGATGGATCCACGACCTAGAATCAGAGAAGAAAATAATAAATAATTCTTGCACCGAATCCGTTGGACTGTACCCGGTCAAACGGGAGCACACAACGTCGTGGGCCAAAAATGGGTCATGTCCCATCGCCTACCGCATTAAACAATGCCAAATATTCTTTCCGTTTCACAATGTAGTGCCTATAATTTTTTTTAAAAGTCAAACATTACAAACATTACAAACATTGACCATATTTATAGAGAAAAATAGGTACATCTAGAATATCAAATGCACATCATTGGATACATTATGAGTTATATTTTCATAATGTACATGTTTGGTATTGTAGATGTAAACAGTTTTCTCTGTAAACTTTGTCAAAGTTGACAAAGTTTGACTTTCAGAAAAATCTATATGTACTACATTGTGGAATGGAGGGAGTAGCACAACCCGAAGTGGGGAATCAGGAGCCATCATTTTACCCTATTCAGTGCGCCATATTGTGTGTGCGCCAGGGTGGCGATTTCCCTTGGCCGTGATGGCACGGACAGGCGACGCAGATGTCTGTTTTATTTCATACCCTTCGTCGCCCCTTTCATCACGCTCCTACTCCGTTCCTTTCATCTGAAGATTTAGCACCCCGGTCATTTTCTGTTTCCGCTCCTAGATACTCACCAACCACATCCTCAAATGCGTTAAAAAGTAGGAGCATTCGTCATCCTGGTGGAGCAGACTCAACCAAAGTTGTAAGTCCAAGCAACGTCGCCGCTAGCGCCAACGAGGGACGATGGGTTCCTTTAGAAATAAAAGAGTTGGATCTAAGAAACTTGCCATCCGTGGACTTAGGGCCTGTTCGCTATGGAGGAAAATCGCAGGAAAACTAAAGGAAAGCGAATCCTGAGGAAACGTTGCCTTTCTTGCTGTTCGGAACGAAGGAAACGCTCCCTCCCAATCCTACGAAAAGTCTTCCTTACCTGTATTTTTACAGGAAACAAAACATCCAGTCCTACCTCATTTTTTCGCAGAGGCCCGAGGTAGTGCAGGGCGAAAGCGTACCGAATTACTCATCTTGGGGCCCACCTAGGTTGGGGACTGGTTTATTTACGGATTCTTTAGCATTTAAAACTCGTTTCATGGGCCCCACATGTGTTGGTTTCCTGAGATTCTCAGCCCTACGTACCGAACGCCAAGTGTGTAGTTTTCTGTAGTGTTTTCTATCCCTATGTTTTGCTTCTCCTTTCCATTTCATTTCCTCCGTTTTGTTCCAAAACTATGTTTCGCTCTCCTATGAACCGAACAGGGCCTTATTCCGCTACAAGAGCAATTGTACTGGTGGCCGCCACGGGAGGGGGATGATCCGTCGCCGGATCCGTTCCCAAAGCCATATGGGCACGAACGGTTGTTGCTGACGTCGTTCGTAATGCGAGGGTTGTCTATGCCTCCACATGATTCTTCATGGCATTCTCTTCTACTCCTAGATGGCCCATTGCTCCATTGGTGCAAATACCAACTGCATCCAGTAAGTTAAGCAAGCTATGGGCAACACATTTAATAAATGATCATTTTATGAATTATCCCCACATATGGGAACACCAAGAAGCAATGGACAGGTAACAAACATGGATAACTACCTTTGATAATGACAAGTGCTTGTTCGTACTGGTCGCACTTAGACATGGACTTGCATTTGGAGAGGTTGCAGACAATTAGACACGACCTCGGCGCGGGAGAGCTCAGGTGTGCTTGGAAGTCTTCAAAGTTGTGAAAAACCCAAGAAGTTTGTCAGGGCTTGGAGATCACCTACTTCATGAATATCTACCTTAGTGATGCTAGTCTTTCATGGGCATAAGCCATGGTGGAATAGGCTGGTTGCTCCTAAGTGGACCTTTTGTGGGTGAGCGTCCTCCGTGGACCGCTCTGTTGTGGAATCTCGCAAACGGAATCCTTTGTGATTCTAGATCCTTCGTGCATTGAAGCCTCCACTAACGTGGATGTAAGATAGCGCCAACTATCCAAACCATGGGAAAAATCCTCACCGAGCATATTGTGTTTGTGATCCTCTCAACTCTACTCATTTACCTTTGCACTTGCATGTTTACTTTCCGCAGCCCATTACTCTAGATATGCATGTGTAGGGTGTTCTATAGTGTCGGCGTACGACACCTATGGGACCGAGAGGATCCCTTTTACGGTTCGGCTAGGGAAAAGATTTGCACAAAGAGCGGATCCAACGATCAACGCGGGGATTTTTACCCAGGTTCGGGCCGCTGAGAAGCGTAAAACCCTACTCCTGCTTTGGTTTATTGTGGGTGTTCTTAAGCTCAAGTACACGGAGCGCTTGCGATGAACAGTATGTTCAAGAAGCAGCTACGCATGCAGAATGGGCCAGAAGGTCCTCCTTTCCCTGTAGCTTCGCCTTGGGCCTCCTTTTATACGTCCAAGGGGTCACCAACAGTGGCGAACAGTAGGTACAAGAGGTGTAAAGTTGCTACAGGGTTTACATGTTTATCACTGACGTCTTAGGACAAACGCATTTAATGCTCCACTTAGGTGTCCCTTACTTTCTTGGGGACGGAAAAAGAGCCCGTCCCATCAGCACCGCTCAACCCCATCCGCCGTCAGTGCCATGACACGCACACAGGAGGACAAGCCCTAAACGATAGGCTGGTCGCTGCGCTGAAGCGGTGGCAGGGCGGTGGGATCTTGCCGGGTGCGAGGTCTTGCCGGGCCTTCACGAGCCTTCCCGGCAAGATCTTGCCGGGAAGCCAGCCTTCGGTCTTCTGTCTTTTGATCACCAGCTTGAGTGCCTTCTTGATAATCTTGTATTTGTTTCCAGCTGTTCTCCTGCAGGCCTTGCCGCTGGTATGGCTGCAACCGTCCGTGCACAAGTATGGGGTACTAAAAGACCCAACTTTAGTACACCGACAGGAGCCCCCGGGCCTAGGCCATACACGGGTGTGAGGCGTTGTTGGGCTAGGCCCAAACAGTGCACGGGCACGCGTGGCAGGAGTTAACTGTTATAATCCTCTTATTTACCGTGCTCCCCCATGATGCGCATTAAATGCGGGACGTGGGATACGTGCGCGGAACGGCCGCAGTAGTAGTGCGCCCGTAAAAATGCATTCATATTGATTAGTAAAGAGGCAGCCTCCGCTCCTTCCCCATAAAATGGAATCCGTAGAGGCGCTTCTCATTTACCTCTTGTCATTTCCAATCTGGAGACCACAATCGCCTTCTTCCTCGAGCTTGAAGCAGAGCCTCTCCCATCCATCCGCCATCCCCACGCCCACATCATCCTTGGCCTCCGCTTCCACAGTCGCCATGCCGCCCAAAGCAAGCAAGGGCAAAGCGGCGAAAGGCGCCGACTCGAATGTAGAGACGAAGAAGATCGAGCTGGTGGAGATGCGGAAGGAAAATGCCGTCTTCGCCCCGACGCTAGACATGCGCGCCCTGGTTGAGCGGTACATGTGTATGTGGGGGAAAGAGACGAGGGCTCACCCTGCTACTCGCGTGCTCCCAGCTTCTGTCAAGGGCGGTCCAGATAAATTCCCCTTCTTTGTCGCTTACTTTTACTGCGGGCTCTGCCCTCCTTTTTCTGATTTCTTCATCGACATCATGTACACATACGGCTTCCGCCTCTTGGATTTTACGCCGAATGCCGTGACATGCATGTCAGTTTTTGCCCATCTCTTTGAGAATTTCGCCGGAGTAGTCCCTAGCACATCCCTCTTTCGCCACTATTTCATTCCCCGTATCGAAACGGGAGACGCCCTTTCTGGTTCTATCACCTGGATTCCATGGGCATGGAATAAAGAGATATATCCAGACGGTCTCTACCGTAAGAAGTGGGATGAATGGCGGTCCGAGTGGTGCTGGATTAAGGAGAAAGATCCTCAACCGTTCTGTTCGCCCCGACAAACGAAAGTGGTTCGCGGCAAGGACCGGAGCGCTCTCGATCCTAAGGATGAGAAACTTGCAATCGCGATTACCAGGATCTACCGTCTCAAGGTTGTCGGGCTCACAATAGAAATGGTTGGCGCTGATTTCCTCCGCCGTCGCATCGCCCCTCTGCAGAACAAAGGGAGGCCGGCCTGGGAGTTCAAGAATGCAACAGATATCATGAGGCTGCGCCCTGGTCTGAACAACAACTTGACAGTCCTGCAGCACACAGCTCTCTGCCACAAACTGTTCAGGCCTGACGGGAAATATAAGTTGCCGGCTGGCGTAATTCCCCTATGCAACAACTCTGCCTTGAGCTCAATCATCGCCATGATGCCGGTGTGTAATGCTCACGGCCCTGACGGAACTTGGGAAGAGCCATCCTCGGAGCACGCACAGGAGTTCTTTGATAACTTGTCGGAGAAAGCCATCCGGGAAGAGCCAACCCTCATCCGCCCCACCACTGATGAAGAAGTGGCTTACATCGCCAGCAGGGCGGAAGAGGTGAACCTAGCCGCGGAGGCCGGCAGCTTTGGTTTCGTGGAAGAGGAAGCCAGCGAAGGAGAGATGATGTTAGAGGAGACCCTTGCCGAGCAAGGTGAAGTTGCCGGGGAGCAGAGCGGCATGGTTGCCGGGAGCTCTTCTGTCGAAGACACAGCCGAGGAGCACCCAGCTCCAGAGAAGAAGAAACGTGTTCTTCGGAAAGCCGTCTCTGGCGTCCCAACACATCAGCCTCCCTCGAGTGGTGAGGTTCCCGGCAAGGAGGTGGCCGGCAAGGCTGCGCAGTGGCAAGGAGCCCAACAGCAACCCGCGCGACGTACAAGACGCACGACCGCGGCAACAACTGGAGCGGCGGGGGCGTCTCATACGATGACACCAACAGCTGGAGCAGCAGGATCATCTCAATCTACTGCTTCTGCCGCAACCAAGCGTCCCAGGACCCCTTCTCCAGCCCCTCGCACGGACATTGTAGAGGAGGTTGACTTCGACATCTCCTCTTTTAGTCTGGAAAGAGAAGAGTAAGGGTCCCTGCCGCATCTTTCAACTTCTGAATTCCTGGTCTTGCCTAACTTATTTGTTTTGCTTTGGCCTATCCCCACAGAGATACGGAAACGTTGGCGCAAAGGATGGCGAAGAAGGCGAAGACTTCAACGGGTGATGAGCCTCCGGCAAGCACCGTAGGTGCGCCAGAGCCCATCGTCATCAGCCCGGAGCCCAGCCCTCAACGCAGCCTCCAACCCAGCCCCCAGCGTGAGCCCACTACTCATTTTCCGTTGGCGAGCGTTGGGGAGAATATCTTCGCTATTGACATCACCGGGCTTGTAGGAGAAGAACGGCAACAAGGAGAGCCATCGGAGGCCGCCCCTGACGTGCCACCTCCGTCGACCACGTCGCCCAGAGATGAACCTTCGGCAAGGGCTTCCACTGGCGAGCCCATTCGCGTTGAAGAGGAGCCGGCAAGCACGGGCATTGGCAATCCTACATCGGCAACCAATGTTGCCGGGAAAGGAGAAACCACCTCTCAACAGCTCGACACGGGTAAACCGTTTGCCTTGGCACACTTGTCATTCTTTCTTTATTTTTGTCTTCTTGAACTTCGACCTCGGTCTCATCTTGTTTCCTTTCCTGGTCTTCAGATCTCCCTTCGGTGGAACAGATGGATGTTGACGTTGTCATCGAAGAGACCGCCAAGGATGTTGCCGCCGAGGCCGACAGAGCCGCGGCTGACGAACCCGCCAAGGCCGCACAGGAGGAAGCCACCAAGGGGTATGCTAAGGGGGCCGACAAGGAGACCGGCGACCATACTGACGGCATTCCTGCCGCAGGAGCGCCTGGCGCTACACCGGTCACAGAGCCCCCAGTTGTCGGCGAGGCGGTTATCGAGGATCAACCGTCAACGTCCGACGCCCCCCGTCAAGCAGATACCTTAAGGTTGGCGACAACCTGTTCGTCAGCATACCAGGGGCGGCAAGCATCGGGGTGCCAACCGAAGGAGAAATCTTTGACGAAGACGTCATCGCCGCCGCTGGACTCAAGATCGTTGATGAGCCACGCGCTAGCAGCAGTGGGTCCAGGGAAGAACAGCTCCTCCAAGCCATGAGCGACAACTATCAAAAACTTCAGGCGCTTCACCGCACCCGAAAGGAGAGGTTGGACTCCAGGGCGGCAGTTGTTGAAGCAGCAGAAGCAGATTTCCAGAAGCGCGTCGAGGAGACGCAAGTCTGGTACGCCGAGGCCTTCCAGGAGCTGACGGCTGGTCGGGAGCAGTTGAATCAGAGTTGGAATGAGTTCCTCTTAAAGCCGTCCGACGCCGAGAGGGCACAGGAGGAGGCCGCGCAGCAGGTTGCTGCAGAGGAAGCTCGCTTAACGGAACGCCGCGTCGGGCTCGATGCTCATGAAGAGGACCTTGCCGCTCGCGAGGAGGTGCTTGCCGCCAAGCTCCGCAGCAAGGACGAAGAGATCGAGAAGCTTGTCGCGCGGCGAACCCAAGAGCTGGAGCAGAGACACAAGGAAACACTCGAAGCTCTGGCCATAGATCACGCCGGCAAGTTAAAGGGAGCCATCGACGCCGCCGAAGCTGCAGAGGCCACCAAGAATGAGCTGGGCGATCAAGTGAAGAGGCTGGAAGCAGATCTTGAGGGCCACGGCAAGGAGATCTCAACGCTCAAAGCCGACAGAGAGAAGACTCTCTTCAGCCTGGCGGAGATGCAAGCCGCCATGTCCGACAAGACCATGGAGCTCACCTCAGGCAATGAATCCATCGCTGATCTGAAATTGAAGCTGGCGACGCTGGAGGAGTCCCTTGAGAATGGCAAGGCTCGCGAGAGGGCTTTGATCAAAGACCTCCAGAGTGAGAAGAGCCTGCTTAACAGTGCCGCCGCCACTTATAATGATTTTGAGAAAGGCGTGAAGATCTGGACTGAGCGCCTTGTCGACGTCGCGGAAAGGCTTGCCACAGAACTGTCCACCATGGGCCTGCAAGACTTCAACTATTCTTCTGACGATAGGATGTCTTCGAGCGCCAAGCTGACCATGTTCTTCGAGAGCATCGTTGACGCCCTCAAGCTGCTCCAGTCTAACCGAGAAACCCATCTGGCCAACGAATCCCGCAAGCTCTGCCGGGCCGTCCTCCGCAAGGTACTCGTCAAAGTGGTGCATAAGAACCCTGGCATCAACCTCACCAATGTTCTTGCCAGCTTGCCGAAGGATGTAGACCTCAAGGCACTCGAAGAGCTTGTCGCGCCCATCATTGACAGAGTGAGCCAAGTCAAGAGGGTCGAAGGCTAGCGCAGGGACTAGCCGCTTTGCTTCATTTTGTCGCCACCATTCCATGCCAGAGACGGCTTTCCGAAGAACATGTTTCTTCTTCTCTGGAGCTGGGGGCTCCTCGTGCAGCTGCTCCTCGGCTGTGTCTTCGACAGAAGAGCTCCCGGCAACCATGCCGCTCTGCTCCCCGGCAACTTCACCTTGCTCGGCAAGGGTCTCCTCTAACATCATCTCTCCTTCGCTGGCTTCCTCTTCCACGAAGCCAAAGCTTCCGGCCTCCGCGGCTAGGTTCACCTCTTCCACCCTGCTGGCGATGTAAGCCACTTCTTCATCAGTGGTGGGGCGGATGAGGGTTGGCTCTTCCCGGATGGCTTTCTCCGACAAGTTATCAAAGAACTCATGTACGTGCTCCGAGGATGGCTCTTCCCAAGTTCCGTCAGGGCCGTGAGCATTACACACCGGCATCATGGCGATGATTGAGCTCAAGGCAGAGTTGTTGCACAGGGGAATTACGCCAGCCGGCAACTTATATTTCCCATCAGGCCTGAACAGTTTGTGGCAGAGAGCTGTGTGCTGTAGGACTGTCAAGTTGTTGTTCAGACCAGGGCGCAGCCTCATGATATCTGCTGCATTCTTGAACTCCCAGGCCGGCCTCCCTTTGTTCTGCAGAGGGGCGATGCGACGGCGGAGGAAATCAGCGCCAACCATTTCTATTGTGAGCCCGGCAACCTTGAGACGGTGGATCCTGGTAATCGCGATTGCAAGTTTCTCATCCTGAGGATCGAGAGCGCTCCAGTCCTTGCCGCGAACCACTTTCGTTTGTCGGGGTGAACAGAACGGCTGAGGATCTTTCTCCTTAGTCCAGCACCACTCGGACCGCCATTCATCCCACTTCTTACGGTAGAGACCGTCTGGATATATCTCTTTATTCCATGCCCATGGAATCCAGGTGATAGAACCAGAAAGGGCGTCTCCCGTTTCGATACGGGGAATGAAATAGTGGCGAAAGAGGGCTGTGCTAGGGACTACTCCGGCGAAATTCTCACAGAGATGGGCAAAAACTGACATGCATGTCACGGCATTCGGCGTAAAATCCAAGAGGCGGAAGCCGTATGTGTACATGATGTCGATGAAGAAATCAGAAAATGGAGGGCAGAGCCCGCAGTAAAAGTAAGCGACAAAGAAGGGGAATTTATCTGGACCGTCCTTGACAGAAGCTGGGAGCACGCGAGTAGCAGGGTGAGCCCTCGTCTCTTTCCCCCACATACACATGTACCGCTCAACCAGGGCGCGCATGTCGAGCGTCGGGGCGAAGACGGCATTTTCCTTCCGCATCTCCACCAGCTCGATCTTCTCCGTCTCTGCATCCGAGTCGGTGGCTTTCGCTGCTTTGCCCTTGCTTGCTTTGGGCGGCATGGCGACTGTGGAAGCGTAGGCCGAGGATGATGAGGGCGTGGGGATGGCGGATGGATGGGAGAGGATCTGCTTCAAGCTCGAGGAAGAAGGCGATGGTGGTCTCCAGATTGGAAATGACAAGAGGTAAATGAGCAGCGCCTCTGCGGATTCCCTTTTATGGGGAAGGAGCGGAGGCTGCCTCTTTACTAATCAATATGAATGCATTTTTACGGGCGCACTACTACTGCGGCCGTTCCGCGCACGTATCCCACGTCCCGCATTTAATGCGCATCGTGGGGGAGCGCGGTAAATAAGAGGATTATAACAGTTAACTCCTACCACGCGTGCCCGTGCACTGTTTGGGCCTAGCCCAACAATGCCTCGCACCCGTGTATGGCCTAGGCCCGGGGGCTCCTGTCGGTCTACTAAAGTTGGGTCTTTTAGTACCCCATACTTGTGCACGGACGGTTGCAGCCGTACCAGCGGCAAGGCCTACCGGAGAACAGCTGGAAACAAATACAAGATTATCAAGAAGGCACTCAAGCTGGTGATCAAAAGACAAAAGACCGAAGGCTGGCTTCCCGGCAAGATCTTGCCGGGAAGGCTCGTGAAGGCCCGGCAAGACCTCGCACCCGTCAAGATCCCACCGCCTGCCACCGCTCCTGCGCAGCGACCAGCCTGTCGTTTAGGGCTTGTCCTCCTATGTGCGTGTCATGGCACTGACGGTGGATGGGGTTGAGCGGTCCCTTTTACGGTTCGGCTAGGGAAAAGATTTGCACAAAGAGTGGATCCAACGATCAACGCGGGGATTTTTACCCAGGTTCGGGCCGCTGAGAAGCGTAAAACCCTACTCCTACTTTGGTTTATTGTGGGTGTTCTTAAGCTCAACTACACGGAGCGCTTGCGATGAACAGTATGTTCAAGAAGCAGCTACGCATGCAGAATGGGCCAGAAGGTCCTCCTTTCCCTGTAGCTTCGCCTTGGGCCTCCTTTTATATGTCCAAGGGGTCACCAACAGTGACGAACAGTAAGTACAAGAGGTGTAAAGTTGCTACAGGGTTTACATGTTTATCACTGACGCCTTAGGGCAAACGCATTTAATGCTCCACTTAGGTGTCCCTTACTTTCTTGGGGACGGAAAAAGAGCCCGTCCCATCAGCACCACTCAACCCCATCCGCCGTCAGTGCCATGACACGCACACAGGAGGACAAGCCCTAAACGACAGGCTGGTCGCTGCGCTGGAGCGGTGGCAGGGCGGTGGGATCTTGCCGGGTGCGAGGTCTTGCCGGGCCTTCACGAGCCTTCCCGGCAAGATCTTGCCGGGAAGCCAGCCTTCGGTCTTCTGTCTTTTGATCACCAGCTTGAGTGCCTTCTTGATAATCTTGTATTTGTTTCCAGCTATTCTCCGACAGGCCTTGCCGCTGGTATGGCTGCAACCGTCCGTGCACAAGTATGGGGTACTAAAAGACCCAACTTTAGTACACCGACATATAGATTACTAGAAAAGCTTAAAATATATCAACAATTTAAAATTGGGAAAAGATTATATTCTTGATCTTAGTAGTATATTCACCCCCTAGACATACTTCTTGATCTTACATCATTTTATACTTTTTGAATCATAGGGCAAACATACTGTAAAGACGGGTTCAGGTTATACGAAGACAGTATTTTCGAAGTGTGCTCAATCCAACCTATTTCTTCAAGTGAAGACTTTGGAAGTCTCTTTAAGCATTCTTTAGTCTCTGAGATGATATTCTTCGGGACGTTGTAGTCACAGACCTCGCTAAAGAGTTAGGAAACCGGCAGTTTGTTCTCCTACCGTGAGGAATTTGAGAGTTCAAATTTTTGACCGTTACTAAGCTGGCAACAGCTGGTTGGTGGGCCCCGCCCCATCCAACGGTCATATCAGGACCTCGGGTTGCGACCCCGTCTATAAATAGCCACCCCCTCCACCATAAGTTGGTTGGCTACTCTGAGTTAATTTGCTACAAGTGTCGTTAGAGAAACCCATCCTCCTGAACCATTTGAGAGAATCCTTATGAGGAAAACCTCTAAGTACCCAAAGCCAAAGTGATTGAGCATCACTAAATAATATGTTCTGATTGAACCGAAGGCTTGTTACTCTTGAAGACCATGATCTTCCATAAGATTAGTTGTTTGGTCAAAGCATCCAAGATTTATTGTGGATCGCCGAAGAACGAGTTTGTGAAGGTTTCAGAGGTCTCCCATGAAGATCTACCATGAGTGATTGGGAGAGGTCTAAGTGATCTTATCTCAAAGAGAACAAGGTGAAGACATGGTCTTCTGATCATAGCCTCTGCAGCCAGCAACTTGAACTGGTCAAACATAGTCTTCCCCAAGTAACTGGTTCCATTTCTTCACCCTTTACTTTCTATACTTGTGTGTTATGAAGACTTTGCTTCCTCCTCTCTATGAATACATTCACTAAAGACTTTCTCATTCTTTTCTGTTATGTTATGCTTTATCTTCAATTTAGTTGTACTTAAGTGTACTTGTCTATTCGTGCGTCTTGTTTACTTGTTCAGTTACTTAGTTTGCATGCTTTCCACTATTCTAGTGACTTTGTCCCCCTCCCCTGGTCGATTAAACGCTTTTTCAAGCAGCTATTGCAGCTCAGATTCGTCTCGCATCAGCACACAGATCTGGCCAGGTGAGCTTCCCTCCTCCTCTCTCTGCTGGGCTTGGCCCATGTGCTATGCCAATTATTCATCGCTCAAGTGTGCAGTATAGACGCCTTCGGTAGTTGGGCTCTTGCCCAATAAGCATAGCGTTGATGTTTAGCGCCTGAGCATAGTATAGCTAGCCTCGCTCAGTTTTTGGCCCGTATATGATCTAATGTTTATAATTTTTAGAATAGTATTAGAACTTTCTAAAATTATACAAATGAGCAAGTGTTATATGTGTAGTTTGATCAGAAAAATGTGTAGATTGCAACCATGCTATTATATTTTCTGTTAATCACTTCTAAAATGTTGTTTAGGGTGCAACCTTAATTAATACCTTTCTTTTGCATGGGGTATTTTGGGAAATGCATTATATATGTTTCTTACACCATTTAAAATGACTAGATAGTAGGATAGTTTAATTCATTACCACCTATGAAATGTCTACGCCATGCTAAACAACATTTAAACTTGATGTGTACATCAACAAGATGGAACCATTTCTAAATGTGAAGTTTAGCAGTTGCATGTCCAACTTCACTTAACCTGCTACTTAATTGCATTGTATTATCTTGCTTGTCATCCATGCCATGGCATGTCATTGCATATCATGAAAATTCTGGATCTTCCTCATAGTAAGATTACATCTGTTATTCTTTCTAGTGTTGCTTTGCTTCTTCGCGGATAGGACTCGAAGATGATGTGAGATACGAGCAAGATTGTGATGTACCAAGTGGGATTCCAGGCAAGGCTCACAACCCCCTCCTTGTTCATGTTGATACCATGCTATCTCTCTTGCATGTTTGCACTAGGATTTGATGTTGTAGTTGTGTTGTGATACCTATCACATGCATAGCCTATTGAGCTCCAAATATGGCCTGATATCATGTTACCTAGCATACCATGTTGCTTGTTCGCCTGTTGCTGTAGTATGCATACTTAGGTTGTAGCCATTGCCATATTACTTTCTTATGACATGCTTATGTTGGGTTTCAATGATCATATTGGAATGTCTGCAGATGATGGTTATCCTATGTGTGAACTATGGTATTAAGTAAGATGGTGTCCTGGATTAAAAGGTACTAACCACGTCAGCTCCCGGGAGACATGGGCTGGGCCGAGGACCCCCAGGTGACCAGCTAGTATGCCATATTCGTCAGGACCCATGAGAGGATCAAGATGGAATCTTCCGAAGACTAGGCGCATACTCCAAGGAATGAATGCAATCTTTGACACGTTTATCTTCAGATGTAAGCAACTTATGTGTAACCCTAGGTACCCCAGGTGCCTATATAAGCCGAGGGGTGTCGACCGTAGAGGAGAGGAACTCATTCATACACGATTCGAGGTAGATCAGTATGTACTCTATACCCCATCCATAATCAATACATACCAAGCAGGGCGTAGGGTTTTACCTCTTCGAGAGGGCCTCAACCTGGATAAACATCGCACATCCTTCTGTCATGTTACCATCATGCCAAGGCTACCAGCTCAGGACCCCTTACCCGAGATCTGCCGGATTCGTCTCCGTCATTGGTGGCCCATGCAGGTCTCTTTGTGTAGTCGAAGCGACTCGATGGCGTTGCTAGCTGATGATCAGATCGGCACTGGCACCGTTCATGTGCCGGAACTCCTGCACTTCGGTTTAACCGAACCATCGAAGAAGATTGAAGCTCCAATCCCCCGTCGAGACGTCAAGCTCGGCAACTCAAAATTTGTGGTCAGACCCTCTCCCATGACACTAGATCTGGTCGAGGAGCCACCGATGACCTCCACCCGAGCGTCGGATTTGTACTGGCCATGGGATGGAAACCACACTTCACCGGACCAAGCCTGGAGCATGGATCCAATTATCCACTAGGGCGGCCAGGCTAGCCAGGCCCCACAAGTAGGACCGGGGCCGATGTTTCGATCGACCTCAGGAAAATTCACTCGGGAGACCGATGTCAGATCGGATCGGAATAAAATTTCCTCTCCCACTCACCGCCCAGGTCGAATACCTCACTTAGAGCCGACCAACATCTGGGATCTAGCCCTTGTCATGCAAAAGACAATGAAATGGTCTGGCAATTCTGGACATGCTTTTTGTTCATGAAGAGCAAAGTTCTGAGTTGTACGGATCAGGAAGCCTTAGCGACATTCCGTCACAACATCTACGATGAGGGAATTCGAAAAGCTGTTTCACCGTCTTAGAACGTTCGCTGAACTTTCCAACATAGTGACCAAATATTGCACCATGGAGATTGCTTGGTCAGCCAATCGATTTCACCAAAGCCCCAGTTTGGAGCAACCTGCAGCAGGGGAAGAGAGCAGGTGCCCATGTCGCAATCGGCGATCAAAGTTCGCTAGCG
This sequence comes from Elymus sibiricus, assembly GCA_039707655.1. Lineage (NCBI taxonomy): Eukaryota > Viridiplantae > Streptophyta > Magnoliopsida > Poales > Poaceae > Elymus > Elymus sibiricus. Next base: position 166,543,613 of record CM077664.1, read on the forward strand.
CAGATAAGCTTGACGCTCAGCCTTCATGGAAGAAAAAATGATCAAGCAATGGATCCAAGTCATCGCTGGGCACGGTACTGGACGAACCATGTGCAATTCACTTCGCTTCCTCGGATAAACTGCCCAACCACAAGCTTAGGAGATGTTGGATTGTAAGGCAGGTAGCGAAAGGAGGAGTGGAGTTCCTGGACAACCCTGACATGTACATAAGATAAGGTGTTGTAAACAACCATACACCAGGGGAACACCCCTCTGGGGCTAGAGATGTCCTCATGTTCTATGAGACCCACTCCTCGAGAAATCAACGGAAAAGAGCTCTTTGAGATATCTGCCATGTTGACTGCATAACGACCTCTGAAAACCGATGGTCGGACATTCTGATCACCTTTGGTCATCAAGACCAACCGACGAGAGTCCACGGCCGAGGACTTGCGGCTCTCGTCCTCAACCTATCATCAACGGCTTTCAACTGTCCAAGGTCCTTATGGATGGTAGCAGCAGCCTCAACCTCATCTATGAGGATACTTTGCAAAAGATGCAGTTTGATAGATCCCGCATCCGACCAAGCGAGACCACCTTTAAAAACATAGTCCCAGGAAAGGAAGCACGATCCACCGATAAGGTCACGCTGGACATGGTATTCGGGACACCCGACAATTATCGGGTGGAGGAGTTAATCTTCGACATAGTCCCATTCCGGAGTGGCTACCACGCGCTTCTCAGACGATCCGTGTTTGCCAAATTTCACGCCGTGCCCCATTACGCATACATGAAGCTAAAGATGCCAGGGCCCAATGGCGTGATCATAGTAAACAACAATCTAGATTGATTGCTCAAAAGTCGAGGACAAAACCATAGCTTTGGCTCTGGAAGTAGAATCTGAGGCCTTAGCTGCTGAGGAGTTATCCAAGCTATGTTCAACCGTCGACAAGGATGATGTTATCCTCACTAAATGATCAAAGTCAACATCATTCAAGCCAGCTGATGAGATCATCAAATTTCAAGTTCATCCCGAGGATCCGTCTAAAACGGCCTCTATCAGAACCTGCCTGGATGCTACGCTGGATGAAGCATTACGCAGTTTTCTTTGTGAGAATTGGGATATATTTGCCTGGCACCCCTATGATATGCTAGGCATCTCAAGAAACCTTGCAGAGCACAGCCTCAACATTATTGAGGGACTCAAGCCAGTTAAGCAGGCACTCTGAAGGTTCTCTGAGCCAAAGAGGCAAGCAATGGGAGAAGAACTGGCCAAACTACTGGAGGCCGGATTCATCCAAGAAATCAAGCATCCGGATTGGTTAGCAAACCTCTTCCTGGTACCGAAGAAGGAAAAATTCCGGTGCTTGTGCGTCGATTTCAAAGACGTCCACAAGGCTTGACCAAAGGACTCTTCATGTTGCCACGAATTAACCAAATCGTTGATTCTATAGCCGAGCACTACCTCTTGTGTTTTCTTGATGCATACTCGGGCTACCACAAAATAAAGATGAAGGAATCTGACTAGGAGGCCACCGTATTCATAACTCCCTATGGCCCATTCTGCTTTAACACAATGCCCTTCGGGCTCAAAAATGCTGGTACAACTTACCAGCGGATGAAACATGTCTGCAGCCATAAATCGGCAAGATATTCAAAGCCTATGTGGATGATGTAGGAACGAAGTATGTCTACCAGAGGGGGGGGGGGTGAATGGGAGTTTTAAAATTTTCTTTCGGAACTATCAAAACTCTCGGAACCCAGCAGCGGAACGAATGAAAACAGTTTACAGTGAGCGAATACAAAGTACCGAATGGAAATTAAGACATGCATCGAGGTAAATCACATAATTGAAACAAGTCACATGGCATAGTTCGAATGTAAAGGAGAGTAGCAGAGATGACCAGTGATGCTCGATGGCGACAAGGTATTTGGTAGACCAGTTCGCCCTTCTGCAAAAGGACTACGTCTGGTTGGAGGGGTTGTGATTTAACACAGAAGATAAACTCTCTTCGCCCTATTCTCCTCGACAATTGGTTCGTCAACCAATGCCGATTACTCATGGTAGATGCTTGAGGCGATCTCCGAACCTTTACAGACTTCTTCTTCGAGAACCACAATTACTCTTGGTCTCCAAAGAAATTGACACCTAACCGTCTAGAGAGTTCGCAGCTCTCAAGAGTAATAGGCGGAGCGTACTGGACTTAGATTCGAGTGATGCTAAACCACTATCTAATTTTTTGGCTCAGGGGTTTTCTCTCAGTGGATTTTAAACTCAAATCAATCAGAGAGGGGGTTGCTCAACAATCTTCTCAGAATCAAACGGAGCAGCCACCGGACAACGCCGGTGCGGGGTGGCTATTTATAGCCGCAGCCTTCCCGGATGGGAAATGACCATTTTGGACACGTGGTCCAGCCAATGGCCAACCGACACGTTCACAACGGTCGGATTTTAAGAGCAACGGTAATATTACTTGGGGAGCAAGTAATGCTAACTCCTCGGTCAGAGACAAATCTCTCGCAGCGAAGAAGATCACAGTCTCTTGCTGGCAAGTATTTGCTCGGAACACAAAGAGATTTCTCTCACAGCTTTCATAGGATTTGGGTTTAGCATCAGCGAATCAAATCTTCGAACGCTACACCCCTCTTAATAGTACGGTGGTCCTATGACTCAATAAGAGAAAAGAAACAACGAAATGAATGCTACGTCTTCACTTCGTCTTCAATATTCTCGGACGCACCCACTTCCTTCGGACAGGCACCGAACCAATTGCTTCACGTCAGCAATTTTTGAGGGGTCACTCTTGTCGTCATAATCTTCGGTGATAACCTTCACTGCCACGTAGGGGATATTCTTCAGAGTTTGAAACCAAACTCCTCTTGACTCCAGGGACCTGTTACTCTGTGTGCACTAGCAAACACATCAGTCCCTCACTGTTTGTCAACAATCTCCAAAACACAAGGAGGCAAATCATTGCACCAACAATCTCCCCCTTTTTGGACGATTGATGACAAAACAGATAAGCATCGAAGTGAAGATAGATGAGTAAAAATAATTCCAACAAGAGTGAGTAAGTGTTACTTTGCTCGAAGATGAAATAGACTCCCCCTAAATGTATGCAGGGAAGAAGGATGTGAGATAAATTCTCCTACAAGAATTGAAGTATATGGAGGAAATTTCAATCATTCGAGACATTGATTCGCACTGATGAGATATAATCCATTGAGATCGTAGTGCAATCAATTTTAACTTCTGATAATAATTCCACCTGCAAGATAAATACTTCGAGAGAAATAGTGTAGTAGCAGGGGTAATAGGCATTACAGCACAGAAGTTATCGAGTTTTACAACATCGTATGGATAAATTTAAACCAGAAGTTGCAAACTCGCACGAAACCAAAATCAACCGAAACAACGAAAGCAAATCTATCGAGACTCGATGTAATTCTCCCCCTTTTTGTCAACAAGTGTCAAAAAGGTGAGGAATAACATGAGTAAAGAAACGCAGAGCTTGGCTCAATTGGTGGCATCTCCAGACGAGCTGTCCGAGGTGAGTTCCTATTCGGAAGTGATGGGATTGTCTTCGTCTTCAGCAGCAACAGATTTTCCTTCAAGAGTAAAAGCTTGGGGCTGAGCAGACGAGGGAATAGCTGGAGTGGCCACAGGAGGAATATGGGAATGCATATTGCCTTCGGCAGGTTTCTCTGTCGGTGAGGTGGCTTCAGATTCGTCAAGCAGTTTGCGAAGCTTGAAGTGAAGAAGATCAGTTGTAGGCTCACGAGTAGGCAGAGGAGTACTCCGTTCTTCAAAATCTTCGACAGTGAAGCCTTTATCAATATAGTCATAAAGCTCTTGGAGATTGACATTCAGTAATTGTTTCTCGGTGAAGAACTTGCGAAGAAATTTCCAGAGTCTCTTCTTGTTTTCATCAGCTATCAGATGCATTATCCTCGTGCGATTGTTAAGTGCATTCAGTTCGGAGGCGAGATGTTCTTTCTCGCGGCGATCCTCAGCAGTATGTTGCAGTAGCAACTGTTGTGTACGCAAACTAACTTCGAGTTGCGATGGAGGATGTGGCGAAATCTTTCGGTCGCGCTGAGGCAGACGAGGCCCATCAAATTGCTGGTGATAGACTTGGGAGCTTGATGTGGGTGATTTCCCCGAAGCGATATCATCCATGACTTTCAAAGTATCGCGAACAGGAGGAATGAAGCCCTTATGGCTTTCCTTCGCAAGATACACTGTGCGCATTGCATGATCAACAACTTTCTGAATCCAGGGCGCAAACACTTTGATGCAGAAGGGATATTGGGTAGAATCCTTCAGGATGCGTAGGAACATGTCTTCCACATCGAAAATGTATCGCTCATAGATTGCATATATAGCATTGTGAAGAACATCTGAGATGGACTTGTCCGGATTCATACCAGCCAGAGGGCAAATGGTGTAAGAGAGCATGTGGAATAGCGTCTGATTGTCGAAGGTTAAATGCTCAGGACGAGGTGGACCAGTGTAGTCACGAATCTTTTCAGGATCCATAGTGCATCGAAAATTTTCATCTGAGATGACATCAATGTTATGGACCTGAATTTCAGTGCTACCATGTTCAAAGCGAGGTAAATGGAAGTGCGAGACAAAATCCGTTGAAGTGCATTTGATGCGTTTTCCTTTGGTCATCCATTCCACAACCCATTTGGAGCTATCAGATTCATCGCCAGACATGTATAGAGTAGCATAGAATTGAAGAATAATTTCTCTGTTCCAAGGGTGCTCGAACTCAAAGACCTTGGTGAGGCAGAAATCATCCAGATCCTGAAGCAATTGATTGAAACAGCCAATGTTGCGCATAGCAGGGATGTCCAGATATTCGTGAGGAAATATCTTTCTGCTCTCATAGAGGACCCGAGAGTAATAGATGGCATGTTCCTTCATCCAGAAACGAGGCGATTCTGAAGTGCGCGGTCCATCATATGGACTGGCCTGAAAGAATTTGGGATGCGCATTCCGATTGAAAAGAGGACCTTTTGCGCCTGCGCCTGATGAGAACAAGGGCAGTTCTTCACGAGGATATGGATATTTAAGTTCTTCTTCAGGAGAAAGATATTCATCACCATAGACGACCGAGTCCGAGCGGCGAGCAGAGACAGATTTCCGTTCGGAGGGACCAACATCTGGTATTCGTGTAGCTGTGTCGATGGATAACTTGAGTGGAGACGGAGCAGGTGTTGCAACTGTGGGAGGTGCCGAGGTAGAAGGCAGCAGAGCAGGTTCAATCACAGTAGGCACTGAGGCGGAATCATGCACTGAAGGTTGTTGCTCGACTATAGGAGAAGCCGAGACTTCTGAAGCTTCATGAGCCGGAGAAGCTTGGGGCTCGGAGTGAGGGATTTCACCTTCCTCAGATACAAAGTTTTGCGAGGGAATTTCAGCTCGAGCAGGGGAGGCCACAGGCACTGATTCAATTGGCTTTGGCGAGGGAGGAGCATCCGAGTCCTTGACTGGAGGGTTCGAAGGAATAGCTGGCTCAGGAGATTTTTCTTGAGGAGCAGGTGATGGTTCTTTCGGAGCAGGAGGGACATTTTTCTTCGCAATTCTTTTTCGTTGATTTTTTTCTTTTGCTGAGCAACTTGATCAATATGGCCCTTGACCAGATCATTCTATCGAGTGACTTTAGCTTGATGTTCATCACAGATCTTCCGAACAATTTCATCGAGATCCGTGTGAAAACGTAACCTGCGGTGGCGAAGGAGAGTCATGGCATGATTGATATCCTTGTAGGAGTCTTCGAGCGCTTTGATGACAAATTTGGAAGAGGCAGATTTCATGCGTTCATCAAGGTCCACAAGCTCGGCAGAGAGAGAGAGAGTTGATCTCAACGGCATCTTCTCTCAGTTCTTGAACTACGGAAGTGGCTTGATTAATGACTTCGGCAGGAATAGGTAGAGAAGCCACTTCTCCATCGAAAGGATTGTCCACAAATTTATCGAGCTGCTCCATGATGAATATGTGATCATAGTAATGAGGAGCATCAGACTTGACAGAGGGAGCAGTCTGGACAGGAACTTGCTCGGTAGGAGGTTTTGAAGCCAAAGGCTGAGTCAAGGTAGGCGCAAATTTAGCAACCTTCTCCTTCGGAGCAGGAGCCTGCGGAGCAAATTTCTCGGTAGGCGCCTTGATTTTCTTCAAGTCAAGTTTGGGAATATTTTCGCCTTGCTTGGCAGTACTCATAGGAGCGTCAACTACCAAATCCTTCAAATTGATAGCATCTGGATGAGGAGTTGTGTTCAAATGCTGCTTCATCGTGACAGTAGTAGCAGGGGTCTTTCGAGCTGGGATCTTCTTCGGTGGTGCTTCTGGAACCAAGTTAACCCGAAGATCGGTTAGCACAGTGGATGTGGTAATGTTTACTTCCTCACTGAGAGTAGCAGCAACTTCTTCCTTGGTGAGCGGAGGATCATCATCATCAATCGAAGAATCATTTATTCGAAAATCATCAGCATGTTCAGCCTTTTTCCTCTTTGGTGCACTCTTTTTCTTCGCAGCAGCGCTGGGATCATGCTTGCGCTTAGAACGACTTTCAGATTTTCCTTCAGCCTTTTTCTTTTCCACATCATCTTTGAGAAGGCGAAGGTTTTCCTGTTCACAAGCCTTTCGCTTTTCGGCTCTCTGGGCTCGCTTGATGGCATTGTGCTGACGCTTAGCAAGCTCTTCGGGATATGATGCAGGTGTGCGAAGGGAGGACTCATCAGCATTTGGTGGAGGAGGTGGTCTCTCTTGAGGACCATTTGCCTTTATGAGAGAAATTTCCCGGCAGTCACCCCACGGTGGATGAAATGCAAAGTTCTGAGCAAACCGAGGATGAACAAATTCATAGTTGAGCCATTTTCGCACCCAGTGACGGCGAATCCATTGTTGACGTGTATCTCTTTGGTGTTTTGTTTCTCCTGGAACAGTATCATACCGGTCATGAGAGATGTACTCAGCTGTGTTTGTGTATGCCTGTCTGCCACCCCTCTTCTTCTTCGGAGCATTCTCTTCTTGCACATCGGCATTTTGCTCGATTCTTTTTCTCTTGCTGGTTGATGGGCCTACCATTGGGCCCTTAGCATTCGGAGCTTTGGATTCATCAGCCGTTCCCAAAATAGCATCATCTCTGTCAGCCCGACTTACTGGTTTTGCTGAATCCTCAACTGACTGCATTTTCCTGTGAACATAGATAGATGCGAGGGAAAATGGGGACAGGGTTACGAATGCACACAACGAAGATTTTGAAAAAGAACTCATTTTAGATGAAGAAATTAGATGCAGACTTTGAGGAATGTTTCGGGCGAGAGAAATGTGTAGAACGAACTAGTAGGTTTGAAGAAAATACTAGTAAACGTGCTAAGCATTCCGTTCGTACGAGACATAAAAAAAACCCTAGATCTGAAATTTTTCGGATGCGAGGGACAACTACAAACCACATCCGCACAAGTTACCTATCAGTAAGGATCTGAGAAATATAGTAAAAATAAGCAATTTTTACCGCGGACGAACTCAAACAGGAAGAGAGGAAGAACGAGTTCGCACTACACATACCCTAACTTGGTGATGTGGAGCAACTACGGCGACGCGGAGAGAAAGATGATCCACGGCGGCGAGGAATGACTCCGGCGACCTCTTTCCGGCAGCGAAGCAGCAAAGAAGGTCGACGTCGTCGAGCTCGAAGGAGGAGCAGTGCGGTAGGGCTTCGGAAGGTGGCGATGGGGAAGATGCGAAGTGAAACGAGGAGGGTGGCGGCTCAGCATTTATATGCGAGGAGGAAATAACCGCACACTTGTGAATCTTATCGGACGGCCAGAGTAAAAGGACTATTGCGATTCAACGGACCAGATGAACTGGCAGTTGACGAAGAGCACGTGGCAACCATCACCAAAGAACGTGGTCCAGACTTGGGCGGGAAATCCCAAATGTTGGACAGCTTTCGCCAAAACTGATTAAGTTCGGACCGAAACTATAACGTGGTCAAGGACACCAAATAAAGTTTCATTCCCAGATGAAATTTGTGCATTCATAATGGAACAGCATAGACTTGAAGAGATAGAATGGAGGGAAAACAGGGTCCTAGGTATTTCACTCAGGCAAATAACCACAAACATCCGAGAAAAAAAAACTATGAGTGAAATACATTCGGACTAACACAAAGGCTTCAAAATGCAACTCAACGAAGAGAAATTGTGGTGGCGTTACCCACTGTATAAAAACTGTATGACCCCGAGCGTCGTACAATTATCGTAGCACCCGGTTAGTCTAGTTCTTCGTTAATGTATTCACTCTCAGAAAGAAAATTTCACTTTGTCAAAATTTCCAGGCTCTTCGAGTGTTATGCACCCATTCCTTCTAAGATGTGGAAGTGTTGGTACGGGTGCCGAGTCCAGCTTACTGCACGTTTGCGGAATCTAGGATATTTAGCTCACACCGTAATGCACAGAATCTTTTCTCATTGAGAGGCTTGGTGAAGATATCGGCGAGATTCTCTTCGGTATTAACGTGACTGATAACAATATCCTCTCGAGCAACATGATCGCGTAGGAAATGATGTCTGATCTCAATATGCTTGGTGCGAGAGTGCTGCATAGGATTGTGGGCAATTTTAATCGCACTCTCATTGTCGCACAATAGAGGAATCTTCTTGACCTTGATGCCATAATCCTTCAGAGTCTGCTTCATCCATAATAACTGAGTACAACAAGCGCCAGCAACAATATCTTCGGCCTCAGCAGTAGAGAGCGAGACACAATTCTGCTTCCTTGACGACCAACATACCAATGATCTACCGAGGAAATGGCATGTCCCCGAAGTAGATTTCCTGTCAACCCGGTCACCTGCATAATCTGAGTCTGAATATCCAATGAGGTCAAACTGTGCTCCCTTAGGATACCATAAACCTAAGGTGGGGGTGTGAGCCAAATATCTCAAAATACGCTTGACTGCTTGGTGATGCGATTCTTTCGCTGCAGCTTGAAAACGAGCACACGTACAAACACTCAACATAATATCAGGTCTGGATGCACATAGGTAAAGGAAAGAACCAATCATCGAACGATAAGCTTTCTGATCGTAATCTTTACCGTACACGTCTGCGTCCAGCTGGCCATTTGTTGGCATGTGAGTTTTGTAACCCTTCTGTTTGCAATCTTGCATTTTGAACTTTTTAAGACAGTCTCTCAGATATTTCTCCTGAGATATGAAAATTCCATTGTCCTGTTGACGAATTTGTAGTCCGAGAAAGAACTTAAGTTCACCATCATGGACATTTGATACTTCTCGGACATCATTCGCCCGAATTCCATGCTGCAAGCATTGTTGGTACAGCCGGAAATAATATCATCCACATAAATTTGACACACGAATAGATCGCCATCAATAGCACGAGTAAAAAGAGTGGAATTAGTGGATCCTGGCTTGAACCCTTTATCGAGCAAAAACCTCTTCAAAGTGTCATACCAAGCTCGAGGGGCTTGCTTTAGCCCATACATCGCCTTTTTCAACCTGAAAACTTTGTTAGGAAATTGAGGGTTTTCAAAGCCAGGTGGCTGCCTAACATATACTTCCTCATCAATTTCACCATTAAGGAAAGCACTTTTCACATCCATTTGGTAAAGCAGAATATCATTGTAATTTGCATAAGCAAGAAGAATACGAATTGCCTCAAGGCGAGCAACATGAGCATATGTTTCACCGAAATCAATACCTTCTACCTGTGTATACCCTTGAGCGACAAGACGTGCTTTGTTTCTCACAACAATGCCATTTTCATCTTGCTTGTTCCGGAAAATCCATTTTGTGCCGATGATATTGTGCTTCTTAGGATTCGGTTTGTCAACCAATTCCCACACATCATTCAATTCGAATTGCACCAACTCTTCTAGCATGGCATTCATCCAATCGGGATCATTCATAGCTTCTTCATACTTGGTAGGTTCTGTCAATGAGACAAAAGAGAAACTCCCACAATAGTTAGCCAAACAAGTGCGAAAGCGAGTTGTGGGTCAGTAATCTGGATTCTCGAGATCTTCGAGGATTAATTCAGGGTCAACTTGATTTGCCACTCGTGGGAGAGGATTTCCTTCTTGATGATCATTTTCGTTATCCTCAGTATCAACATCAGGATTGGCATTAGTATCGCCATTTTCATTTTGATCGGCATTTGCATTTGCGTTGCCATTTGTGTTCGGTGTTGCATTTTCTTTGGCAGTAGATTGGCGTGTACGTCGAGCTATGGGAGCATCATCATCGGAAGAGTCATGTGTATTAGCTTCGACTGGCCTGACGTCCCCAATAGCCATTTGCCGAATAGCATCCGAAATCGGAGGTTCATCTATCACACTAGGCAGGTGCTCCTTTTGAGAGCCGTTAGATTCATCAAACCGCACATTTACCGTTTCCATAACTTTCCCGTGGTGAGAGTTATAGACGCGATAAGTATGCGAGTTCGAGCCATAACCAAGAAGAAAATCTTCATGTGCCTTGGGTGCAAACTTGGAGTTATGATTCATGTCACGAATGTAGCAAGGTGCACCAAATACACGTAAATAAGAAACATTCGGTTTCTTGACAGTGATAAGCTCATATGAATTTTTCTTAAGGAATTTATGAAGATAAACACGATTCACAACATGGCAAGTAGTGTTAATAGCATCAGCCCAGAAACGAATGGGAGTTTTATACTCACTAAGCATTGTTCTCACCATTTCAATGAGAGTTCTATTCTTTTGCTCAACAACTCCATTCTGTTGGGGAGTATATGCGGCAGAGAATTCATGAGTAATACCATTTTCATCGAGAAAATCTTCGATATGAGTATTTTTGAACTCAGTGCCATTGTCGCTTCTGACATGCTTAATTCGCACATCATATTCATTCTGAGCCTTCTTAGCAAATCTTTTGAAGATGTCTTGGGTGCAGGTTTTGTCTTCGAGAAAGAATACCCAAGTGTATCGAGAGAAATCATCAACAATAACCAGACCATAATGACTGCCTCCGAAACTTGCATAGTTTTGAGTCCCAAATAAATCCATATGAAGAATTTCCAGTGGTCTTGTTGTGGTCATGACAGTTTTTGACGAATGGTGCTTCTTGGCCAATTTACCAGCTTCACACGCAGCACAGAGACGATCCTTGTCGAATTTCACATCAGGAATACCACGGAGATGATTTTTCTTCACGAGCGTCTGCAAATTTCTCATACCTGCATGACCAAGTCTTCGGTGCCACAGCCATCCTTCGGTTGCTTTTGCAAGCAAACAAGTTCGGACTGAGGGACCCTTAGAGAAATCCACAATATATAAATCACCTTTTCTATTTCCCTCAAAAACGAAGGAATTATCAGTGGCCATAAAGACGATGCATTTGGATTTAGAAAATAGAACTAGCATGCCTAGATCACAAAGCTTGCCAACTAACATGAGGTTGAATCCAAGAGACTGAACAAGTAAAACATCATCAATGTTCTCATGCTTGGATATAGCAATTTTACCTAACCCAATTACCTTTCCTTTGTTGTTGTCGCCGAATGTAATATACTTCTCAGATGAAGTAGTTAAGTTGGGGTCGACAAACAACGACTTGTCTCCGGTCATATGACTAGTGCATCCACTATCCATTATCCATTCTATACACCCGGAGACATAGTCCTGCAGAGAAATTAGGCTTTCTTAACCACCCACATCTTTGTAGGTGGCTTCGAAACATATGAGCGAGCAGGATATGATTTCTTTCGATAATTATGCGAATTGTAGCTTGAATGAGTATGAGCATACTCGAAAAAGTATGCATTGAAATTCCTTCCTGACGAATGAGTATAGCGGTTGGGTGAGGCAAGTATGTACTCATTCCTTCGAATCTTTTCAAGGATATATCGAGCATTTTCTTCCTGCATGGTTAGTAGTCTAGTAACAGGTAATGCTTCGATAGTTTTCCTGGGCACCCAGATAGATTCCTTTGGGGGGCCATTCCTGCTGTTTGGTCCAACATAGCGAGCAACAGCCTCACCACGTTGGTTTTTGAACAGCTTATAGTTGTCCAGAGAATCATCATATGAGTACTCAGGGATAGGAGAGTCATATCCCGAAAGTAAAGCTGGATCGAGCGTTTTTCTCTTAGCAGGTACCCACACAGTGCGAGGATATTGATCAGGTTCCCAGTAGGAGCCATTCTCATTCAGTTTCCTTTCGAAACCGATACCTTCCTTTCTGGGATTTTTGTGAAGAATGGATTTCTTCAGAACGTTACACAGGGTTTGATGCCCTTTGAGAGACTTGAACATTCCTGTCTGAAGAAGATCCTTTAACCTAGCATTTTCATCAGAAACAAAACCATTTTCCTCGACCGAGGGGTTAGCATTCATAGAAGATTCAGCATTTGATTCAACATTACTGCGTTCAAGGCATTTTAAGCAAGGAGGTACAAACACTTCAGGTTTTTCTTTGAGTTGTTGGGTGAGAAGAGAATTTTCTCTGATCAAGTCATCATGAGCCTCTCTCAGCGACTCGAGTTCCTGTTTCTGTTTCAGGTAATCATAAGTCAATTTTTCGTGGTCAGCTGAGAGAAAATCATGACGATCTGATAGTTCTTTCATTCGAGACTCGAGGGCGGAATGCTCTTCGGTCAACGACTGATTTTTCTCCATCTCCTCAACCAACAACCCTTCAGACTTCCTGAGGGTTTTCTCAATTTTCTCGAGAGAGTTTTGTTGCATATTAGCAATTTTGATCAGTTTAGCATGGTCATCCTCATCAGAAGAATATTGATCACTGGAGTGAACCTTGTGACGTTTAGAGGATACCTTTTCTTTCGAAGCTTTGGCCATGAAGCAGTACGTAGGGGACTCATTGTTGCTCGAATGATTCTCGAAGAAGTTCGATGCAGGAGTAGAAGCACACGCTATGCCAGCCATGCCAGAATCAGAATCCTCATCAGATTCATCAACTTCTACGGAGTCAGATGACGCTTCTTCATCGGAATCCATCTCCTTGCCTATGTACGCCTTGGCCTTGCGAGAAGTGTTCTTGCGGTTGGATGAGGACTTGGAGGGATTCCTTAAGGAAGATCTTGACGAGGACTTGGAGGAGCTATCCTTCTTCTTGAAGAACTGCTTCATTTTCTTCTCATCATCGGAGTCGTAGCTTTTGCTCTTGCCTTTGCCATGGTTGTGTCCTGAATCATATCTTCCACTAGCACGGATTTCAGCTTCCCAGAGAGGGCAGTCCGAGATGAAATGTCCTGGCTTTTTGCACTTGAAGCATGTGTAATCTCCAGTAGGTTTTGATGAAGATTTGGAGCCGCCAGAGTTGCTGGATCCTTTCTTCTGAAACTAATTTTTCTTATGAAGGCGTTGGAATCTTTTCGTGATCAAGGCAAGATCCTTGCTGATCCTTTCGGGGTCATCTGAATCTTCATCGGCATTTCCTTCTGAGGAAGAATCAGCCGCAGCTTTGAGAGCATGACTTTTTCGGTGACTCGAGCCATAGAGATCTCTCTTTTCTTCTTCTTGTTCTTCGTGAGTGTTTAGCCTTTCCATGATATCAGCAGAGTCGAGAACTTTGAAGTCAACTCGTTCCCGAATCATCAGAACTAGAGTGTCGAACGAACTGTCAAGGGATCAGAGCAGTTTCTTCACAACTTCGTGATCAGTGATGTCTTTGGCGCCGAGACCTTGTAGCTCGTTTGCGATGTCACTCAGACGATCGAAGGTTTGCTGGCAGCTTTCATTTCCAATTCGCTTGAACCGATTGAACTTGGCCCGAAGAGTATCAATGCGAGCTTCTTTCTGAGTTGAAACACCCCCATTTATCTTTTCAAGAATGTCCCACAATTCCTTTGCAGTTTCACACCGACGATAGCGAAGAAATTGAGCACAAGAGAGATGGCCACCAATTTCATCTTTGGCTTGAGCATCCATCTAAATGAGTTTATTCTCGTGGTCAGTAGGGACCTGGGGCACTTCAACCGTGAATCCATTCTGCACCACATTCCACATATCAGCATCAATGGCTCGAAGACGGATCTTCATCTTCTCCTTCCAGAAGGGATAGTCCGTCCCATCAAAGATGGGAATCTTGAGGTGCGACTTGTAGCCCACTGAAGACATACTTAAACTCCAAGGTGGTTAGACCAAAATGAGCAGAGTCAAGGAGTACCTTGCTCTGATACCAATTGTAGGAACGAAGTATGTCTACCAGAGGGGGGGGTGAATGGGAGTTTTAAAATTTTCTTTCGGAACTATCAAAACTCTCAGAACCCAGCAGCGGAACGAATGAAAACAGTTTACAGTGAGCGAATACAAAGTACCGAATGGAAATTAAGACATGCATCGAGGTAAATCACATAATTGAAAAAGTCACATGGCATAGTTCGAATGTAAAGGAGAGTAGCAGAGGTGACCAGTGATGCTCGATGACGAAGGTATTTGGTAGACTAGTTCTCCCTTCTGCAAAAGGACTACGTCTGGTTGGAGGGGTTGTGATTTAACACAGAAGATAAACTCTCTTCACCCTATTCTCCTCGACAATTGGTTCGTCAACCAATGCCGATTACTCATGGTAGATGCTTGAGGCGATCTCCAAACCTTTACAGACTTCTTCTTTGAGAACCACAATTACTCTTGGTCTCTGAAGAAATTGACACCTAACCGTCTAGAGAGTTCGCAGCTCTCAAGAGTAATAGGCGGAGTGTACTGGACTTAGATTCGAGTGATGCTGAACCACTATCTAATTTTTCGGCTCAGGGGTTTTCTCTCGGTGGATTTTATACTCAATTCAATTGGAGAGGGGGTTGCTCAACAATCTTCTCAGAATCAAACGGAGCAGCCACCGGACAACGCCGGTGCTGGGTGGCTATTTATAGCCGCAGCCTTCCCGGATGGGAAATGACCATTTTGGACACGCGGTCCAGCCAATGGCCAACCGACACGTTCACAACGGTCAGATTTTAAGAGCAACGGTAACATTACTTGGGGAGCAAGTAATGCTAACTCCTCGGTCAGAGACAAATCTCTCGCAGCGAAGAAGATCACAGTCTCTTGCTGGCAAGTATTTGCTCGGAACACAAAGAGATTTCTCTCGCAGCTTTCATAGGATTTGGGTTTAGCATCAGCGAATCAAATCTTCGAACGCTACACCCCTCTTAATAGTACGGTGGTCCTATGACTCAATAAGAGAAAAGAAACAACGAAATGAATGCTACATCTTCACTTCGTCTTCAATATTCTCGGACGCAGTCACTTCCTTCGGACAGGCACCGAACCAATTGCTTCACGTCAGGAATTTTTGAGGGGTCACTCTTGTCATCCTAATCTTCGGTGATAACCTTCACTGCCACGCAGGGGATATTCTTCGGAGTTTGAAACCAAACTCCTCTTGACTCCAGGGACCTGTTACTCTGTGTGCACTAGCAAGCACATCAGTCCCTCACTGTTTGTCAACAATCTCCAAAACACAAGGAAGCAAATCATTGCACCAACAGATGACGTAGCTGTCAAAACTAGGTCGTCCAACACGCTCATCAATGATCTGCGTGAGACATTCAAAAACCTCCGAGCATATAACATCAAGCTCAATTCAGAAAAATGCGTCTTCGGCGTTCCATCCGCAAGTTGCTCGGATTCATTGCCTCTCAAAGAGGAATCGAGGTGAACCCCGATAATATCAAGGCAATAGCATGACTAAAAACACCCACCGAGCTCAACGATATCCAGAAGCTGGCAGGGTGTGTTGCCTCTTTGAGCCGGTTCATCTCACGCCTCGGGGAAAAGGCACTCCCCCTTTACCGGCTGCTTAGACAGACCAAGGGCTTCAAATGGACTGACGAGGCTAGCACGGCCCTATAGGAAATTAAAACAGTACTGGCCACCAACCCGGTCCTGGCTGCCCCTCACTCTGGTGAACAAGTGCTACTATACATCTCGACAACAAGCCAGTGGTCAGTGCAGTCATGGTCGTCGAACGGGACATGGACGGCCACAAGTTAAAGGTACAGAGGTCGGTTCACTACATTTCTGAGGTGCTTACCCCCTGTAAAACAAGGTATCCACATTACCAGAAGATAGCATATGCAGTCTTCATGTCCTCGAAAACTTAGGCACTACTTTAAAAAGTGCTCAATAACCGTAGCCTCAGAGGTACCATTGAACGACATCATCAATAACCGTGATGCCACTATCAGGATTGCCAAATGGGCCATCGATATCTTGCCTTCTGAAATCATGTACCGGCCACGTCGGGCTATTAAATCCCAAGTGTTGGTCGATTTCATTGTTGAATGGATAGAAGCCGAACTCCCTAGAGACCACGGATCCTACACCAATTGGGTGATGTACTTCGACGGCTCCAAAATGCTTGCCGGACTAGGAGCGGGGGTGGTCCTCACCTCACCAATTGGCGATACTATGAAGTACGTATTGCAAATCCTCTACACGGACTACAACAATGCGGCGGAATACGAAGCATTGCTTCATGGGCTTTGAATTGATGTCTCCATGGGTATCCAGCGTCTCGAGGTCCGAGGTGACTCTAACCTCGCAATCTCCCAAATCATTGGAGAATTCGACGCTAACGACCCAAAGATGGTGGCATACCGGAACACTGTGATAACCTTATTGGCTTGATTTGAGGGCCTAGAATTCCACCACATCCAGCGGGACAGCAATCAGGTTGCTGATATTCTCACTCGAATGGGAGCACGGCGGAAACTAGTACCTCAGAACACCTTCCTTGAGCGATTGTTTAAACCATCGGTCAAGTGGCAAGGTGACACTGAGCAAGACGCCAAGTGAGCCGAGCAACCAGCACCCGAATTGGTCACCCCTCTAGGCATAGAGCCAGACGAGGAGATAATCTGGGGCTCGGCACTTGGGAAAACTTCCTCGGCCCATGAGATCATGGTGGTAATCATGCCATGGACCAAGCCAATCCTCGCATACTTAATACACAAGAATTACCTTGAGGACCAGGCAGATGTGTGACGTATCATTCAATGATCAGTAGTGTACAAGGTCCATGAAGGGGAACTACACAAACGCAGTGTCACTGGTGTACCCCAACGCTGCATTGCCAAGGAGAAGGAAAAAGAGCTCCTCTCAGAGATTCGCTTCGGCATGTGCGGACTTCATGCAGCCCCTCGGACTTTGGTGAGCAAAGCTTTCCAAGCTGGGTTTTACTGGCCCACAGCATGAGCCGATGCACGAGACCTAGTCAAAAGGTGTGTGGGGTGATAGCTCTTTACCAAGAAGAGCCACATGCCAGCCACGGCCCTAAAAACCATCCCGATAACCTGGCCATTTATGGTCTAGGGGCTGGACATGGTCGGTCCACTCCGTCAAGGAACATGCAAGAAGAAATATCTTCTGGTCATGGTCGACAAGTTGACCAAATGGATAGTGGCAAATCCCATGGCATCGGCAAAGACCAAACCAGTGATCAACTTTATCTCTAGGGTGGTGCACCATTATGGGGTACCTCATAGCATAATCACGGACAATGGGTCCAACTTCATGGTCGAGGAGGTAAAAGCGTGGTGCGCCAAGCAAAACATTAAGCTTGACTATGTCTCCGTCTACCACCCACAAACAAACGAGCAGGTTGAATGGGCCAATGGGTTAATTCTAAGCGGCATAAAACCTCGCTTGATTTGATCTCTAGAGGAAGCCGATAACAAGTGGGTCGAGGAGCTCGACTCTGTGCTAGAGGGATGGTGCACCACACCCAACCGATCTGCAGGTTATACACTGTTTTTATGGTTTATGGCGCCGAGGCCATACTCCCTAGTGACCTCATTCATGATGCACCTCAAGTACATCTTTATGTGGAACAAGGGGCCGAACAAAGTCAGCAAGATGATAATCCCCAAGTGCAAGGAATCATCATAGCACTTTCCAAAGATGGAATTGCTAAGTATGGAGTGTCGAACCCACAAGGAGCTAAATGTAAGATCAATATTCTCTCAGGTCCTATCTGCCACTGATACAACCCTACGTACACCGAGCGTTTACTTTTATCTAGAAACGAGAAATAAAACTATGAAGTGGGTATAAAGGGATAGCTTTGTAAGAACATAAACATAAAAGTAGGTGCTGCCTAAATAAAGATAGAATATATTACAATATAATACAAATAGCGAGTGTGGAATAGTGGTGGTATGGTGTGCGGAATTGTCCCTAGGCAACTAGCTAAGTTACTAGACCGATGGCAAGTTTTCATGTGGGAGAGGCCTCTAGTAGCATGCCATCCCTTACTTGGAATTCTAGGCACTTATGATTGGAATTATTAGCAAGCATCCACAACTACTAGCATGTTCATTAAGGTAAAACCCAACCATAGTATTAAGATATATTGGTCCCCCTTCAATCTCGTATGTATCAATTTCCATGGCCGGGTTAGGTTTTAGTCACTCCCGCAGCCACATGCATAATCCTATCAACATACAACTAACTCTACGGTGTGATCCACGCGCGCGCTCATATGATGGGCACCAAACGACAGTAACATAATCACAAGAAATTTAAACCAATCATAGCAATTCACCAATTACCCATAGGACAACAAAAATCTACTAAAACACAATAGCGATGACCCAATTCATTCGATAATAATTCATAGCACAAAAACACAATGTTCAAGTAGGGGATTACAGCAGGTTGCGGGAGAGTGGACCGCTAAAAAGAGATGAGGAAGGTGATGAAGACGGCGACGTTGATGAAGATGATCACCACGGCGATGGTTCCCCCAGCGGCACTCCAGCGCCACCGGGAGAGAGGGGGAGAGAGGCTCCCCTCCGGCTTGCTCCTCCATGGCCTCCCCCTTGACGGGGAGAGGTTCTCCCCTATGGTCCTTGGCCTGCATGGCGCCTGGAGGGGAGAAAGCCCCTCCGAGATTGGATCTCTCTCTCAGTTTTCTTCTCTATTTTGCGTTTTTTTGGCCCTTCACCGTTTCTTTAATTGCCAGAGATCCGTAAATCCGATTGGCTGAAATTTTGAGGGGATTTTCCTCCGAAAATTAGCTTTCTTGCGGCAAAAGAAGGGCTCCAACCGACCTAAGGGCTGCCCACAAGCCAGGGGTGTGCCCTAGGGGGTAGGGCACGCTGGCCAGGCTTGTGGGGCCCTCGGGCACCATCTTGCGTTAATTCTCTCTCTCAAAAATCACATATATTCCATAAAAAATCATCATAAAATTTTCATTGTGTTTGGACCTTCCTAGATATGTATTTTCTGTGAAACAAAAAACATGCAAAAAACAGGAACTAGCACTGGGCACTAGATTAATAAGTAGTCGATAAAAATAATATAAAAGTGCACCAAAACCAAGTATAATTGATGTAAATATAGCATGAATACTTCATAAATTATAGATACATTGGAGACGTATCAGCATCCCTGAGCTTAATTCCCGCGCGTCCTCGAGTAGGTAAATGATAAAAGAAATAATTTATGAAGTGTGAATGCTAGAATATAACAAACCTTTGATCACATAGGCAATGGTAATTCTAATAACAAGTAACGTCATTTAATTAAGTTCAACATATCATAAAGTGGTAATGAAGTATCTCACGAATCTTTCAATATTATAGTGCAAACATAAAGCAACCAATAAAGTAGAGATGATGACTAGGTACTCCTATTTGAAGATAACCATCATGCTTATACAATGCTCAACAAATTACTATTGGAAGAATGCATACAAAGCTAAGAGTGATCCCCATGCTCAATATATGGTGCCGCAAGAAAGAAGATGGAATTAACTCAACAATAAAAGTAAATAGATAGGCCCTTCTCAGAGGGATGCAGAGATTACCATATGCCAGAGCTCATTTGGTTTAAAACAGAGATGAATTTATTTTTGAGAGGTGTACTTTTCCTATCAATGGTTTACGACAAAGGTTTCCAATATCTTCCATGCTAAAAACATTAATGGCGGTTCCCATGCTTTTACACTCCTCCTCCACCATAACCAACACAAACCATCGCTAGCTGAATCCACGGGTGCCCACCAACTTTCAACTTTTTCGAGGGAGTGCCTTTTTTTAATATTTTTTTTGTTATTGGGACTGGGCATCCCTATTACCAGCATCTCTCATAAATTTGACAAGCGAATAGACTCTCGTTGTGAGTAAAACACACTTAGCATGGAAGATAATGACTACCCCCACCGCTCCATGAGCTGTACATGCACACAAAACAAAAGTTTATTTGAAGGTTTAGAGGTGGCACATGCAAATCTACTTGGAATGGCAATGAAATATGATGTATAGGAAGGTATGGTGGACACTTTATGACATAAACTTGTTTCAAGGATTTTGAATGCACAAGCAGTATTTTCGCTTAGTACAGGAAAAGGCTAGCAAAAGACTAGGAGGCAACCACTTTACTAGGCACAAAAACCACAATCATGCATTCTGTAATAGTAACATTATTAAGAAAATATAATCATGATGATAATCTACAAATCTGAATACTACCAAGGCTGAATTGGAATTTGTCAAACATGTGTAAACATGTACCAAGCCAATCGTCCGTCCTTCACTGGGAGGTACTTACTACCACAACATGATAGGTTCAACTTAATAAAACTAATGCTCATTATCATTATAATATAACTCCCTTACTTGATTAAAGATATGCACTATTATAATCACATTTATATTGATAAATTAAGGTGAGGATGCATTTTTACTTCTCAACATACATATAATAAATGAAGCACATGACATTCAGCTTATTCATAAATTTTTACTCTAAAGATATAAGTGAAGCACAAGAGTAAATGATCATACTTATTCAAAGAGGGAATCTCCAAGATAGTGGGATCAATGCTAATGATTAAAGTTTGACCTCTTCCAACCCAATTTTAATAATGTAATCCACATGAATTGTGTCACCCTTCGAAATAGTGGGATCAATAGTATCTAAAGTTGCCCTCTTCAAACCCACTTTCAATGATAATTTCATACATACTCTAAAGATATAAGTGAAGTTCATAGAGCATTATACAAATAACATACATATAGAGAGACCAAAATCCAAGCTCAAAATATATAAGTGAAGCACACGAAGCATTCTATAAAGCCAAACTCAAAATATTTAAGTGAAGCGCAAAGAGCATTCTATAAAGCCATACTCAAGAGATATAAGTGAAGTGCATGGAGCATTCTGTAAATCAACCAAGGACTATAAGAAATCATCCCCAACCAGCATGGTGTATAATTATTCAAAAGAAAAAGAAAAATGATGCTCCAAGACTTTGCACATATCATGTGAAGAATAAAAATATAGCTTCAAGTAAGATATACCGATAGTTTTGAAGACAAAAGAGGGGATGCCTTCCGGGGCATCCCCAAGCTTAGACGCTTGAGTATTCCTTAGATATTACCTTGGGATGACTTGGGCATCCCAAAGCTTAGGCTCTTGCCATTCTTTCTCTCCTCATATCGCTATCTCACCCAAAACTTGAAAACTTCATTCACACAAAACTTAACATAACTCGTTAGATAGGTTAGTACACATAAAAAAATCACCCATCATGTACTGTCAAGACAAGTTGCATAATTATTTTCAAACATTAGCTACTGCATACTATCATTTCCACAATTTATATCACCCAATATAAACCATGAAAACTCTAGAACAAGTAGATAACAAAACTATAGCAACAATCTGTCAAAACCAGAACAGTCTGTAGTAATTAATTATAGATGTATACTTCTGTAGCTCTAAAAATTCTGAAAAATTAGGCCGTAATAAAAAATTTGTATGGTAGTACTGTCTAAAAAATTTAGAAAAAATTGCACTTTCCAGTAAAATGTGTAAATTCAAATACTATAACAAAAGTTTCTATTTCTGCACAGCACACATCAAACAAGCAATTTAATCATCCTAAAGGCAATTCTTGGCACATTATTTTTATGGTACAGTGGTATATACAAGGGGATAATTATTTTTATGAGAAACTTCCATGAATTTTTTACATTGTTTCCATGAGCATGAACACAAGTGTTCAAGGTCGACCCTCACTTCTTCAATGCATAACTTTCCAATCGCTTCTCTTTTTCAAAAAGTTTTAGATTCCCCACTTTATTTTTTTGTTTTTGAAAAGTTTAAAGGCACACAAAAGAAGAAAAATACTCTCTAAAACTTCCAGGTTGTCTCCCGGGCAGCGCTTTCTTTAAAGCCAAAAAGCTAGGCATAAGAGGCAAGTAATTTTTTTGCATTTTAAAAAAAAATTGTTTGTTTCGCCCATAACTAAAGAAAGAAAACAAAAAACAACAATAGAAAACAAAATCTACTTAGTGATAAAAGCAAGCAAGCATACACAAAAATATTAACCCTACGCTATTGATCCCTGGCAATGGCACTAGAAAAGACAAGACTCGACGCCCTGGACGAGGAGCGATACGTTGCCAGAGAACGATCCTCCTTCTACCAACAACAGGTACGATGCTATTAGAATCGTGAGGTCCATACAAAGGCATTCAATGTTGGCGATCTAGTCTTACGATGCCACCCAGACAAGCCAGGACAGCATAAACTGTCCGCACCATGGGATGGGTCGTTCATCATCGACAAGGTGCTCTGGACATATCGGATCCGAAATGTCAAAGAAAACCGCCTGGAGCCGAACCCATGGAATGAAACACCACTCTACTACACCGATACCACGGCTAGATAATTTTTACCTCTATCTTTCTAGCTTTTTAGATTTAGCTAGGAAATTTTTATTCAAACAAAGTTAGAATCGATATATCGTCCTTTTATTAAATATTGTTTTTCTCCTGGCCCTTCCCGAATCACATGGCATGCACAATGTAGCTCATGGCTACATGGTGCACGTCATCAATTCAAACTGGGGCTCTCGAAGCACCTCAGAAGTAATACCTCGGATCTCTTAAAGCATCTGATAAACTCTGTGGCACAACACCTATCAGGAACGTTCCCAACCTTCCAATTCATTTTAGCCACAATATGCATCAATTTTGACTTGTGACTTTTGCCAAGCTGGGTTGCCTGGCTCCTATGTTGACCCCTTACATTTCCGCATGTTCGGCTAAGGGCATAATGGGAGTACCTCTGCCATTGTTATTTCTGGGGTTATCCTGGTAAAGTACCTCAGGTAGGAGAAGCCAAAAGCTAGCAGTCACAAAACACGAGATTGGTCGGCACAAAGGAAGTGAATTTTTTTTACCTTTCAATGAAAATGTAATCATAGGACCAGAACCTATTGCCTGAGTTTTGTATAGCTCTATTTGCCCTTCTCAAACAAGTATCGAGATGCTGGCAACACAGACACAGTAAAAACAGCACTCCGGACAAGGAACCGCTGGAGGAACACTTTGTCAGGTAACATGGGTTGTATTAAGCTGCAACACCATAAGCTTCGTGTAGGACTTGCGTTTATACCTAATGGCTAGATTGCCTTAATCCATTATGGGTCTCCCAAAGTATCAGGTTGATACCAGGAGCACTCTTCATTGGCCCTTGGCCAAAGAGGTAGAAGCCGATGGCTGGTTACAAGAGTATTTTAATACAGTTTCAAGCACCACTGACAATGTTATCGGTATACAAATAAAACGCTGCCATAACTAGCTTAGACTAGCAAAAATAAAAGTTTACAGGCCATCTATAAGCTTGTCTAGCCAGCAATCCTGCTCGGATATGCGCACAAAAGACACGACCTTCTCATAGTTATGGCAAGTCTCTTTACTCATTCCGTAATACAAGATCCCCATGACTAAACACATTAGTCATATGCTTGCAAGCTATTCATGATGTTGTATTATCGAGAGGGCCTAGAGATATCTCTCCGTCATACGGAGTGACAAATCCCAGTATCGATCCATGCAACCCAACAAACACTTTTTGAGATACCTGTAGAGCATATTTATGATCACCCAGTTATGAAGTGACGTTTGATAACCCACAAAGTATTCTTCTGGTATTCGGGAGTGGTATGATCTCATGGTATAAGGAACAGATACTTGACATGAAGAAAGCTATAGCAATTAAACTAAGTGATATGATCGGATGCTGAGCTTACGGTTGGGTCTTCCATCACATCACTCTCCTAATGATGTGATCCCGTTATCAAATGAAAACTCATGTCTATGGTTAGGAAACCTTAACCATCTTTGATCAATGAGCGAGTCTAGTAGAGGCTTACCAGGGACACGGTATTCGTTTATGTATCCACACATGTATTTAAGTTTCCGGTCAATACAATTCTAGCATGGATAATAACATTTATCATGAACAAGGAAATATGATAATAACATCTTTATTATTGCCTCTAGGGCATATTTCCAACAGTCTCCCACTTGCACTAGAGTTAATAATCTAGTTTACATCGTAATGGATCTAACACCCATAGAGTTCTGGTGCTGATCATGTTTTGCTCGTGGAAGAGGTTTAGTCAACGGGTCTGCCACATTCAGATCCGTATGAACTTTGCAAAGATCTATGTCTCCTTCCTTGATGTAATCACGGATGGAGTTGAAGCGGCGTTTGATATGCTTGGTCTTCTTGTGAAACCTGGGCTCCCTGGCAATGGCAATGGCGCCAGTGTTGTCACAATAGATAGTCATGGGATCCGATGCACTAGGAACCGGTCCTAGATCAGACATGAACTCCTTCATCCAGACTCCTTCCTGTGTCGCTTCCGAAGCAGCTATATATTCTGCCTAACATGTAGATGCTGCTACCGCGCTCTGCTTGGAGCTACTCGAACTGACTGCTCCACCATTCAAAATATATGCGTATCTGGTTTGGGACTTCGAGTCATCCGGATCAGTGTCAAAGCTAGCATCGACGTAACCCTTTATGACAAGCTCTTTATCACCTCCATAAATGAGAAACATTTCCTTAGTCCTGTTTAGGTCCTTAAGGATATTTTTGACTGTTCTCCAGTGTTCCACTCCTGGATCACTCTGGTACCTCCCAGCCAAACTTATGGCAAGGCACACATCAGGTCTGGTACACAGCATGGCATACATGATAGAACCTATGGCTGAGGCATAGGGGACAACTTTCATCCTTTCTCTTTCTTCTGTCATGGTTGGGCTTTGAGTCTTACTCAACTTCACACCTTGCAACACATGCAAGAACCCCTTCTTTGACTGGTCCATTTTGAACTTCTTCAAAACCTTGTCAAGGTATGTGCTCTGTGAAAGTCCTATCAGGCGTCTTGATCTATCTCTATAGATCTTGATGCCCAATATGTAAGTAGCCTCACCCATGTCTTTCATTGAAAAACTCTTGTTCAAATAACCCTTTATGCTTTCCAGAAATTCTATATCATTTCCAATCAATAATATGTCATCCACATACAGTATTAGAAATGCTACAGAGCTCCCACTCACTTTCTTGTAAATACAAGCTTCTCCATAAACTTGTATAAAACCAAAAGCTTTGATCACCTCATCAAAGCGAAGATTCCAACTCCGAGATGCTTGCACCAGTCCATAAATGGATCGCTGCAGTTTGCATACCTTATCAGCATCCTTAGGATCGACAAGACCTTCTAGTTGCATCATATACAACTCTTCCTTAAGGAAACCATTAAGGAACGCTGTTTTGACGTCCATCTGCCAGATTTCATAATCAAAAAATGCAGCAATTGCTAACATAATCCTAACAGACTTTAGCATCACTACAAGTGAGAAAGTCTCATCGCAGTCAACCCCTTGAACTTGTCAAAAACCCTTTGCAACAAGTTGAGCTTTATAGACGGTGACATTACCATCAGCGTCCATCTTCTTCTTAAAGATCCATTTGTTCTCAATGGCCTTTCGGTCATCAGGTAAATCTACCAAAGTCAATACTTGGTTTTCATACATGGATCCTATCTCGGATTTCATGGCCTCAAGCCATTTGTCGGAATCCGGGCTCATCATTGCTTCTTCATAGTTCGTAGGTTCACCGTTGTCCAACTACATGACTTCCAGGGCAGGATTACCATAGGGGCGGTACGTGTCCTGGTCGACCTACGAAGTTTAGTAGTAGCTTGATTCAAAGTTTCATGATCATCATCATTAGCTTCCCCTCCGGCTGGTGTAGGCATCACGGGAACTTCTTTCTGTGATGTGCTACTCTCCAATTCAAGAGAAGGTACGTGTCGGTCCAGTGGGAACCAGGGTACCACGGCCCGTCTGCCTGCGGCCCAAGAAGCGACACTTGGCGTGGACTCAAGAGGCGGCCCAACCGTGGGCGCCGCCAAGTGTAAGACACCTCGCGAGGACAGAGGCCTCGCGAGGGCCTTTCTCGCGACAGGAAGGACTACGGAAGATCATCTATGACGGCAAGCAGCCTCACGAGCCCCCCTTAAGGGACGGCCCCTCGTGAGGCCCTCTGTGCGGAACAACTGTGCGGCGCTGGTCGCACGGCTGTGTGCCCGTCACGTGGGTGACATACCCGCATAAGACGACGACTACCAGGGCCGTGCCAGCAGGCGCGGCCGTAGAGGGTTTCCCCTTTGGTGATAAGGGAGCAGCAGCGTCTGCCTCCCCCAAAGCAAGTCCCAAAGCTTTGCTATTTTGGTGAAAGAAGACCAGGACGCGTGGTGCGGTAGAATGGACGTCACCGGCGAGCCCACCTACGCGTCATGGATAGGGTCTTTGCCAGGCGAAGACCACCTTTTGTCAGGATAAGCCTCGGCGCCTATCCCTCCTTTGAATTGCCACCGTGTGGTAGGCCTTCCCACCAATATTTTTGGGGAAGAGAAACAAGGCAGCTATAAAAGGGGGCAGTGCAGCCACCGTAGAGGGTGATCAACCCCTAGAACCTCTCTGCCGTGTACGCGCAAGCGCCCTATTGCACAAGCAATCCCACCAAGCAGGAGTCGGGTTTTACACCGCACGGTGGCCCGAACCTGGGTAGATCGTTGTGTCCCTGCAGTGCCTCGCGTGTCCCCGTCGTGCTCTGCTAGCTCTAACCTCGCCAAGGCCTCGTTCGGTTGGTAGGAAACGAGACAGGCCCCCAGAGTTCGAACCAAGGTTTTGGTGGTTTCCCTTGCCTCGAATCAAACCCCCGACATTTGGCGCGCCAGGTAGGGGGCCATCTTCGTTCCTCCAACTCCGACACCACCATGGCCAACGCCCGATGCGAGCGCACCCTGTGCAGGGCCGGCATGGTCCGCACGGAGCCTGTCGTCCACCACAACCGTCGCAGACGTGCCGGCGTGGCCGGCGCCGCCACTGAGCCTGTTGCAAGGGAGGGGCAGGCCTCCTCCCTCCACCCGTCAGTGCAGCCGGAGCAGCAGGAGCCGCCTACTCGCACCGCCACCGCATCCTCGCTTGCTCGGTGCGACCCGCCAGCTCCGCAGGCCGCGCTGCTCATGGCGGAGGAGCTGCTGCGCTACCATCCCACCGAGGCCGGGTACGACGCCTGGTTCGCGCACGTCACCGAGCTCGTTAACGCCGCCGGAGACACTCCCGCGCCTTCCCGCTCCCTGCCGCCTCCGCCATCTCTTGGCGCACGAGCAGGGCGCGATGCGCCTCCTCCTCCAACTAACGACGGCACCGGTCGTCGCCGCGTCGCACGCTCACCGGAGCCATACCATGGCTCGTCTCCGCCACATCGCGATAACACCAGCTGCCAGATCATCCAGCGTGCTCAGCCCGACGCGCGGGTGATCCTCGAACGGCAGCGCGACTGCCAAAACCGCACCATCCAGGATGTTGCCGCGGCCAGGCGCCAGAACCACGCCGCCCTCGCCGGTGGCTTTGTCTTCCTTAGCGGGGGCTGCTTCGCCTTCACTCGCGAGCTGCGCCGCGTGGTGTGGCCCGTGAAGTTCAAGCCGGAGCTGCCCCCTCGCTTCGATGGCACTGCCAACCCTGTGGAGTTCCTGCAGCTCTACACCGTGAGCATCCAGGCCGCGGGAGGCGACGACAAGGTCATGGTGAACTGGTTCCCCATGGCCCTCAAGGACGTTGCACGCTCGTGGCTGATGAACCTCCCCGAGGCCTCCATATCCTCGTGGTCCAAGCTATGCCGGCAGTTCGTCTCCAACTTCAGGGGCATGCACGACTGGTCCCTCACGCTCAATGACCTATGCGTTGTGTGCCAGCGCCCTGGTGAGACTCTCTGCAAGTACATCCACCGCTTCAGCCAGGTGTGCAACATGATCTCGCGCGCCTCCGACGCCGCGATCATCGCCGCGTTCTCCGCAGGCTTCATGGACATCTGGATGCTCGAGAAGCTCTCCATCAACGACGAGCTTGAGTCTGTGGCCGATCTGTTCGACCTTGCCGACAAGTGCGCCAAGGCTGAGGAGGGCCACCTCTTCGCCCACAACGACCCTGACGCGGTTCTCGACGTCGCCAAGCCCAAGGGGAAAGACCCCAAGCGCAAGGGCCCTGCCGTGCTTGCGGCGGAGCCTGAGCGGAAGCGTGGGCGTGACCGCGATAAAGCCATGAAGGACGTACGCCCCTTCTGCGCCTACCACAACATGCACTCCCACCACACCAAAGACTTCCATGAGCTCAAGCTGCTTCGCGAGAGCTGCCAAGAGAGGCGCGGTGACTGCAACGAGCGCGGCACAGGCCGCAGCAGCAACCGCGGTGGCGGCCGCTGGGGAGACCGCAACAACAACAGCGGCAACGCCAACCCTCGGCAGGGCTGGCAGAACCAGCCTTGGCAGGCCAACCCTCGGCAGGCCAACGCCACTCCGCAGCGCCAAGACAGGAACAACGACAACCTCCCTGGCGAGGACGCTGGGGGCTATCAGGAGCCTCGCACGGTGGCATGCATCCTCGGCGGGGCCTAGGCTCCCCCATCCAAGCGCCACTTCAAGCAGTTCTCTCACGAGGTGCACGCCGCCCTCCCGGGGCCAGACACCTCCTGGCCCCTCAAGTGGTCACAGTACCCCATCTCCTTCGACTCTGCCGACCACCCCAAGTCTACGAGGGCTGTGGGCACCATCCCTCTGCTGTGCATGCCCACGATCAACAACGTCGCCGTCACCAAGACGCTCATCGATGGCAACGCAGGCCTCAACATGCTCTCCATGGAAATCTTTGAGATCCTTCAGGTGCCCTACAAGCGCTTGATGCCGACGAGGCCCTTCTCCGGAGTGACCGATGGCTCCACTTTGCCTCTAGGGCAAGTGCGCCTTCCCTTCTCCTTCGGCACCTACAAGAACTACCGCACCGAGCTCATCGACTTTGACGTGGCGCACATTGGCCTACCCTACAATGCCATCTTGGGCTACCCTGCGCTTGCCAAGTTCATGGCAGTGACGCACCACGCCAACAACACCGTCAAGCTTCCGGGCTGCAGTGGCACCATCACCATCCGCTGTGACAAGAAAGACGCGCTACGCACCCTGGAGCACGCCTACAAGGCTGCTGCCACTGCCTACCCCACTGACAAGGACGATGTCAGGCCTGCCGAGGCCGCAACCTCGAAGAAGAAGCAGTTGTTCTCTCAGGCGCGCGCCGAGACAAAGAAGGTGTCGTTGGACGGCAGCGGCTCAGGGCCCTCCGTCTCCATCGGCAACGGCCTCGACCCCAAATAGGAAGGCAAGCTCATCGCCTTCCTCCGAGCAAATGCCGATATGTTCGCCTGGACAGCATCAGACATGTCCGGTGTACCGAGGGAGGTGATCGAGCACCACTTAGCCGTGTGTCCCAACGCACGCCCCGGAAGCAAAAAGAGCGGCGCCAGGCGCCCGAGAAGCAAGAGTTCATAGTTCAAGAGGTCGAGAAGCTTCAAGGGGCAGGAATCATCCGTGAGGTGCACCACCCCGAGTGGATCGCCAACCCCGTCGTCGTCCCCAAGCACAACGGCGGCCACCGAATGTGTGTTGACTTCACCAACCTCAACAAAGCCTGCCCCAAGGATCCCTTCCCGCTGCCACGGATCGACCAGATCATGGACTCCACCGTTGGGTGCGAGCTGCTATGCTTCCTGGACGCCTTCTCAGGCTACCACCAGATCAAGATGGCAGTGGAAGACAAGGAGAAGACAGCCTTCATCACCCCTTATGGTGTGTACTGCTACATCTGCATGCCCATGGGCCTGAAGAGCGCCGGGGCCACCTTCCAGAGGCTGATGCGCATCGCCCTGGGACCCCAGATGGGGAGAAATGCAGAGGCCTATGTTGACAACATCGTCATGAAGATTCGCGAAGCGCGCTCCCTCATCACAGATCTCGAAGAAACCTTTGCCAACCTGTGCAAGGTCAACCTCAAGCTCAACCCCGCCAAATGCGTATTCGAAGTCCCTTCAGGCAAGCTGCTTGGCTTCCTGGTCTCCCACCGCGGCATCAAGGCCAACCCTGAGAAGATCAAGGCCATTGAAGACATGCGGCCTCCCCAGAACCTCAAGGAAATGCAGCGCCTGGCGGGATGCATGGCCTCGCTTGGGCGCTTCATCTCCAAGTTTGGCGAGAAAGCCCTGCCGTTCTTCAATCTCTTGAAGAGGTCAGACCCTTTCAAGTGGACTCCTGAAGCTGATGCAGCCTTTGAGGGCCTCAAGAGGTACTTAACGAGCCCTCCCAACATGGTCACCCCTCGCCCTCGCGAGACCTTGCTCCTGTACTTGGCGGCCACCCCTCAGACGACCAGCATGGCCCTCGTGGCGGAACGGGAGGAGCAGATCCGTGTCAAGAAGAAGCCGGCCACACTAGCGCCTGCCGAGGCCGCGTCTGGACCTGCCTTGCCAGCGCCTACAGAGGCCGCGTCTGGGCCTGCCGAGCCTGCACCTGCCGAGGCCGCTCTCGAGCCTTCTGAGCCCGTGCCGACGCCTGCCAGGGGCCCTCCTCAAGAGACCTCCGATGAGCCCCCTGATGAGCCTCCTGAAGAGCAAGCTGCCGCCACTACCACGACGCACCTCGTTGAGCACCCCGTGTACTTCGTCAGCACGGTGCTGCGGGATGTGCGCGAGCGGTACCCCATGCAGCAGAAGCTTATCCTCTCGCTCCTCATCGCCTCCAAGAAGCTACGCCACTACTTCCAGGGCCACCCCATCAAGGTGGTCACATCATATCCGCTGGAGCAGGTTTTGCGCAGCCCCAACGCCACCGGCCGCATCGCCGAATGGAACATAGAGCTACAGTCCTTCGAGCTGGAGTTCCACACCACAAGGACGATCAAGGGCGCGGCCCTGGCTGACTTCACAGTGGAATGGACGGATCCGCACCAGGAAGAGCCTCTTGAGGAAGAATCCCTTCTGCCTGGGAAGAGCACCCCTGATGGCTGGACCGTGCACTTTGATGGTGCGTTCTCCCACCAAGGCGCGGGGGCTGGCATCGTGCTCACCTCACTGATGAGAGACAAGCTCTACTACGCCGTATAGCTCTGTTTCAAGCATGAAGACAAGGTCTCCAACAACATCGCTGAATACGAGGGCCTCATCGCCGGCCTCAAGGCCGCCATCGCTCTTGGCATCAAGCGCATCACCATCAAGGGAGATTCACAGCTCCTCATCAACTTCTCCAACAAGCGCTACAAGCCAAAGGACGAGCACATGGAAGCTTACATTGAGGAGGTCCGCAGGCTTGAGAAGCGCTTCCTCGGCATGGAACTTCAACATATCCCTCGCGGCGACAACAAGGAAGCGGACTAGATCGCCAAGCGGGCATCCCGTCGCGAGCCCAAGAGCCCCGGCATCTTCGAGGAAAGGCTCCTGAGGCCATCTGCAACACCACCTGCCGCCAGCGCCGACGCGCCTCGCGAAGAGCTCCCACCCACACCACCCACAGGCGCCCCAAACTATGGCCCACCTTCAGGCGCTCGCCTGCTGCTAGCTCTGGAGCCACAAGCCGCAAGTTGGGTCGAGGAGCTCAAGGCTTACTTGGAGAGTGGCACCCTTCCTGAGGTCGACGCTGAGGTAGAACGCGTGGCTCGTCAGGCTGGGTCTTACTGCCTCGGGGATGGTGATCTCTACCGCCAGCACCCAAACGAAGTAGCCTTGCGATGCATCTCTGAAGAGCAAGGGCATGAGCTACTTGTGGACATACATGGTGGAGACTGCGGCCACCACTCCTCATCGCGCACCCTTGCCGGCAAGGTGTTTCGCAACGGTTTCTACTGGCCCACTGTGCTTCAAGACGCCACAGAGCTGGTCCAGTCTTGCGAGGCTTGCCAGTTCCAACAAGCAGATCCACCAGCCGACGCAAACGCTCCAGACCATCCCTCTCTCATGGCCCTTCGCGGTCTGGGGGTTGGACATCTTGGGCCCCTTCCCTCGAGCCGTCGGAGGCTACCGTTTCCTCTATGTCGCCATCGACAAGTTCACCAAGTGGGCTGAGGTGGAGCCCGTCCGCACCATCCCAGCAGGATTGGATGTCAAGTTCATCAAGGGCCTCGTGAGCCGCTTTGGCATCCCCAACCGCATCATCACCGACAACGGCATGCAGTTCACCAGTGGCTTCTTCAAGTCCTACTGCGCCAGCATCGGCATGCAGATCTGCTACGCCTCTGTGGCGCACCCACGAAGCAATGGCTAGGCCAAGCGCGCCAACGCCGAGGTCCTCAAGGGCTTCAAGACAAGGAGCTTCAAGAAAAAGCTCGAAGCCTGCGGCAAAGGCTGGCTCGACAAGCTCCAGTCCGTGCTATGGTCGATCCGTACCATGGCGACCAAGACTACCAGCGAAACGCCCTTCTTCCTCGTCTACGGGGCTGAAGCTGTCCTTCCCATTGAGCTCAAGCATGGGTCCCCACAGGTCCTGGCCTTCGACAAGGCCCGCCAGGATGGCCTGCGAGAAGTTGATCTTCTCCTCCTCGAGGAAGCGCGTCGCCAGGCCACCCTCCACGCGGCCAGGTATCAGCAGGTGCGTGTTGCTACCACAGCCGCAACATATGCCCCCGCACTCCTGAAGCTGGCGACCTTGTCCTAGGAAGGATCATCTCCAGGGAAGGACTCCACAAGCTCTCGCCCATGTGGGAAGGCCCCTTCAGGGTGGTGCACGTTTCCCGGCCTGGCGCGACACGGCTGGAGATGGAGGAGGGTGTTCCGGTACAAAACACATGGAACATCCAACACCTCCGCAAGTTCTACCCATGACCTCATGGGCACGAACGAAGTGGAGCTGTACACGCTCTGGAGCCTCTCTTTCTGCGTCGCCGCAAGGCCGCGAGAGCTCCCACCCACAACCCAGTGGGGCACCATGCTCAGACATGGCGGACTGATTACTTGAGGGCGCCTCCGGGCTACTACATCCTCAAGCTGCTCCATGTCCATCACGGCAGCATATACCTTTTTGGTTGTATAAGGGAACTCCTTCATGCAACAATAAATTTTTATTTCCTAAGTATTATGTGTCTTCGGCAGGCAATCTGCCTCATGAGGTGTGCGCGCTCGCGATCTCCCTCCTACGTTTCACATGAGCGGGGGCTGGACGGTGCCTGCGCTTGGGTCAGTCCCAGCAGTGCCTAAAACCCAAGTGACTGAGCTCTGGCTCACGGGCCTGCTCCCGTGCACGTCACCTCACCAAGGTCCTTGGTACTTTGTCTCCTTGCGTGACACCCACGAACGACCTCATGAGCGTGCATCGCAGGACAACTCACAAGGACATGGCGCATCGCCCCTCAGGAGCCCTCACGAGCGCTGCCTCGCGAGGCAGGTTGCGGCACCAATTTTCGCTAAGTGCCAGCGGGAGGCCTCGGGGGCGAGCGCCTCGCGAGGCGCACCCTGCAGGTCGCGACACATCAAGGATGCACCCTGCGAAAAAAGCTAAGTTTGAAACGCCTCACGAGCCCCCGTTGCATTTCTCGCACCCCCTCTTCCTCGCGATCTCGTTGAGGGAAATGTTTTCCTCCTTGGCACAAGCCACCTGCACGCCAAATGGGGGCTCCTTGAGCATCGCGCCTCAGGAGCCCTTGCCACCTCACGGAGCCCTACACCCTCTGGCCTTGCTATGCACGCATCCTAAGCATACCAGTGACGGTCGTAGCATGCTCAGAGGCTGGGTCCTGACAACGTAGGGCACTAAGGCATGTAAAAAGGGAAAACAAACCTCACGAGGGAGCGAAAATGCGGCAAGCATTTAAAAACTTAACGGCAGCACAAATTCAAAGTCTTCATGCCCCCACGAGGCCACGTCTACTTCATTACAGATGCAAAGGAAGAGGGAGCAAGAGGCCTAGGCAGATGAGGCACTGTCGCTGCCGCCCTCGCCATCGTCGTCGCCGCCGGCGCCTTCATCGGAGCCCTCATCGACGGGTGCGAAGCGCTGGACCAGGGCATCCATGTGGTCCTCCACCTCCTTCCTAAGCCCATCACGGAGCTCCGCAGGGACGGGGGCCATCACCCTGTCAAAATCGAAGTCAGCGTTGGCATGGAGGAGGTTGCTGAAGATGCGCGTCGCCACCTGCCTCAGGAGATCGCAGCACTCGTCCTCGATGCGCTCGTCTTCCCTGTCGGCCCCTTCCTCCAGTTTTTCCACGAGCTTGGTGAAGAAGTCCAGGTAGCCCGCGTCGTTCCCTTCAAGAGGGTCCGTGACCTACTCATCGGTGAAGCGGGAGACGGCGGCACACACGCGCTGAGTGAGAGTGCGGAACATCTTGGCGCGCTCATGCTGGAGCCCCATTGTCTGGGCCGCCTCGTCCCTGGCCTTCTCGACGACGTCGGAGACGCCACTCACCTGCTTCCAAAGAGAGTCCAGCTCTCCCTCGATGTCCGCCTTGGCCACCAATGCTTGCTGCCTCGCGGCCTCCACCTCGCCAAGCTGCTTCTTGACGCCATCGTTCTTTGCCCGGAGCTCCTCACACTTCTGAGTGAAGCGGTCCTGCTGCATCTTCAGCTTCTTGCTGTGGACCTCGGCCTGCACCGCGCGCTCCCTCTTAATCTTCGCCTCAGCCTTGGTATTGATCTTCTTCTCCTTCTCCTCAAGCTGGGCGTTAGCCTTGGTGAGGCGGTCGTCATAGGAGGCCTGAGCGGCTGCCACTTGGAGATCCAGCGTCTGTAGGCACGCGTGCTCGAGCTCCCGCTCCGATGCAGTCCTCGCGAGCTCCACCTCGCGGGTCTCGGCGTCCTTCTCATGGGCGGCGAGGGCCTCCTTGCGCTTGATGAGCTCCCCCTCTCGGGATGCAGCCTGCGCCTCGCGGGTCACAACGATGTCTTCCCGCGCTCGAAGTTCCTGCCTCTTGGAGGCAGTCTCCTCCTGCAGGGCCTGCTCGGTGGCCGCTGCCTCTGCAAGGCGCTGGTTGGCCTCCTGGGCATCCCTGATGGCCCCCTCGAGGAGCTCCTTGGCATCCTTGGCGGCCTTCTCGTGCTGCTCCCACACGGCATTGTCCTGCCGACGGCCGTACTTGATGGCCACATCCAGCTGGCGCCATCCCTCCGCGAGCCGCAGGCGCTCCGCCACGAGGCGCTCGTCCTTCGCCTGAAGATCTGCCTCGAGCGCGTTGAGGGCTGCCCTGGCGCCCTGCAGGGCCCCGTGCTTGAGCTTCGCGCTGTTGCTCACTAGCTGCAGGGCCCAGGCCACTTGGGGCTTCGCGCCGCCATCCATAGTCATGGCCCCCGAGGGCCCAGACTCGAGCTCCTTCTTGGGCTCCTTGCCACTGTCCCTCGTGGCGGCCACCTCCTCCATCGGGCGTGGAGGGCTCCTCGCTGTCTACTCCTCCTCCCGCTGCTCCGACGCGAGTGGCGGGCTCACTGCGGCATCCTCAGGGGTCTAGCACACAGGCGAGCGCGCGAGGCTTGCCGTGGCCCCTTCATCAGCGGTGGCCTCCGCGGTGGGCGTAGGAGGTCACGGAGGGTCGGCCCCCTCCATCATCGCGTCGCCCCCCGCATCGGGCACCTCGGGTGGCGCCGTCTCCCCTCCTGAGGCTGCCTCGTGAGTCTCGCTCTCCCCACCTGTGGGTGCCTCAAGGGGCAGGTCTTGGTCCGGCTCCGGGGATGCCGTGTGCTCCTCCTCCATCTCCACACACCCTGTTCCCGCGTCAGGGCGCCGGATGGCCTCCTCAGGCCCCTTGGTGCTTGCAGTGGGCGTCGTGGCCCCGCTCAGGCCAGGGGCTTGCTTCTTCTTCTTCTTCTTCTTCTTCTTCTTCGGCTCGCTCTCTCTGCATGGCGATAGAGATCAGCCCGGGCCTCAAGAGGCAGGACGCAAACTCAAAGCAAAAGGAAAACATGAAGACATGAAGACTTACTCATCGGTGGAGCCCCAACGCCTCTTCTTCGTTGGCTTCCGTGAGGGGCGGGCGCTGCTGCCACCCTCGCGAGGCTCGCTCGAGCTCCCTCCGAAGGGCTTGGCGTGAGGCCTACCGGTGTCTTCTCCCGCCGGCCTGATGCGGACCTCCTCCATGTGAGGCCTGGCGGGGTCCTGCATCGCCAGCTCGGCGTGGGTCTCCTTCGCGTGAGGCCGGACCAGGCTGTTTGCCACCGGAGCATTGCGGGTCTCCTTTTCGAGAGGCTCATCGACCACCGCGCTGGTGCTCCCCCCGCCGCTCGTGCTGGCAGGCCGGCGGGGCGGCGCCACGAGCTGGAGGCCGTCGTCGTCGTCATCATCGCTGGTGTCCATCAGCAGCTTGCAGCAGCGTTCGGCAAGCATCTCTCCTTTGCCTTCTTCCTCATCATCGCCTACAGAGGCCTCAGAGTCGCCGCGGCCTCCCGAGCCAGGCACCACCACAAGGGGGTTCTCGCGAGGCCCCTCGTGGCCTGGTGGGAGCAAACCCCACTGGTCAAATTGCGGCATGTCTGCAACAAGCTCATCCTTGTTGGAGTAGCGGTACACTGGGTACGCCTCCTTGGGCAGGTTCTCCGCCTCCTCGGGGAACAGGATCTTCACAATCTCGTCTAGCATCCCCAAGTGGAGGTTGTCGACGCTCAACCGCATCAGATCCAAGACGCCGGTGATCGTCTACACCGGGCGCGAGTGCTTCTGGAGGGGCGCGACGCGGCGGCGGATGAACTCTTTGACGACCATCGCCACTGTGAGCTTGGCGTCCCTCAGTTCCTGCATCCTCTCCACGAGCGGTGCCAGCCTCTCGTCATTGAACTTGTCGTGCTCCCACCCAGAGCTCTTCACGGCGGGCGCGGTTGGAGTAAAGAGGAGGGGGCTAAACTGCTTGGCGTCCACATAGACCCAGCGCGATTGGAAGCCTTCCACCTTCTTCAAGATCTTCATGTCAATGATGCGCTTGGCCATTCCGTCGATGATCCGGAACTAGGCGATGCCCGTGCGCTGCTTCCCCGCCGTCAGCTGCAAGCTATAGAAGGTCCGGAAGAGAGCCACCGAAGGCATCACTCCCAGGAAGCCCTCGCAGAGGTAGGCGAAGATGGCGAGGAGGAGGATGGATTTTGGCTGGAGGTGGAGCAGATGGATCTGATAATGGTCGAGGATGGCGCAGAGGAAGTAAAAGAAGGGCGGCACCAAGTCGGCGAAGAAGGAGTGGAGGAAGATGGGGTTCGACATGGCCTCCAAGTCACGCGGCGCGCGCGAGCCCGGCTAGATCCTAGTGGCCTTCCACTCCTTGTGGTCGCTGGCCACCATAGGGCACACCTTGTCCAGCCCCTCTTCGTTGACGATTGTGGACTTCAAAAAAGGCTCATACTCGTCGGCTGCGGCTTTCTTGCCAGCGGGAGCCATGGCGGAGGAGGAAGATTGGAAGCTCAAGGAAGAGGAAGCAGAGAGCAATGTGCAGGGAGGCGAGGCCGCGATGAAGAGCAACGATGTGCCTGCACCGCGCCCCCGGGCCAGTTTTATGGCAGGGCCGGCGGTTACTGAGGCGTCATGGGGGAAGTGGGAGCATCCTTGCCCCGTCGTGCCACCACACGTCCCTGCCTAGGCCCGGTAGTTTCTTAGGCCCCGCGTCGTTTTGTTCCAATGGGCGAAAACGTGCACGCCGCAGGCCCGGGGGCTACTGTCGGTCCAGTAGGAACCAGGGTACCACAACCCGTCTGCCTACGGCCCAGGAAGCGACACCTGGCACGGACTCAAGAGGCGGCCCAACCGTGGGCGCCGCCAAGTGTAAGACGCCTCGCGAGGCCAGAGGCCTCGCGAGGGCCTTTCTCGCGACAGGAAGGACTACGGAAGATCATCTACGACGGCAAGCAGCCTCATGAGGCCCCCTCAAGGGACGGCCCCTCGCGAGGCCCTCTGTGCGGGACAGCTGTGCGGCACTGGTCGCACGGCTGTGTGCCCGTCACATGGGTGACGTACCCATGCAAGACGATGACTGCCAGGGCCGTGCCAGCAGGTGCGGCCGTAGAGGGTTTCCCCTTTGGTGATAAGGGAGCAGCGGTGTCTGCCTCCCCCAAAGCAAGTCCCAAAGCTTACTATTTATGTGAAAGAAGACCAGGACATGTGGTGCGGTAGGATGGACGTCACCGGTGAGCCCACCTACGCGTCATGGATAGGGTCTTTGCCAGGCGAAGACCACCTTTTGTCAGGATAAGCCTGGGCGCCTGTCCCCCTTCGAATTGCCACCGTGTGGTAGCCCTTCCCGCCAATATTTTCTGGGAAGAGGACCAAGGCAGCTATAAAAGGGGGCAGTGCAGCCACCGTAGAGGGTGATCAACCCCTAGAACCTCTCTGCCATGTACGCGCAAGTGCCCTATTGCACAAGCAATCCCACCAAGCAGGAGTAGGGCTTTACACCGCACGGTGGCCTGAACCTGGGTAGATCATTGTGTCCCTGCAGTGCCTCGCGCGTCTCCGTCGTGCTCCGCTAGCTCTAACCTCGCCAAGGCCTCGTCCGGTTGGTAGGAAACGAGACAGGCCCCCAGAGTTCGAACCAAGGTTTTGGTGGTTTCCCTTGCCTCGAATCAAACCCCCGACAGTACGATTACCTCATCAAGATCTACCTTCCTCCCACTCATTTCTTTCAAGATAAACTCCTTCTCTAGAAAGGATCCATTCTTGGCAACAAAGATCTTGCCCTCGGATCTGTGATAGAAGGTATACCCAATGGTCTCTTTAGGGTATCCTATGAAGACGCACTTCTCCGCTTTGGGTTTGAGTTTATCAGGCTGAAGCCTCTTGACATAAGCGTCGCATCCCCAAACTTTAAGAAATGATAGCTTAGGTTTCTTGCCAAACCATAATTCATACGGTGTCGTCTCAACGGATTTAGACGGTGCCCTGTTTAAAGTGAATGTGGCTGTCTCTAATGCATAACCCCAAAACGATAGTGGCAAATCAGTAAGAGACAGCATAGAACGCACCATATCCAATAGAGTATGATTACAACGTTCGGACACACCATTACGCTATGGTGTTCCAGGTGGCATGAGTTGTGAAACAATTCCACATTGTCTTAAATGCGTGCCAAACTCGTAACTCAGATATTCACCTCCATGATCAGATCGTCGAAATTTTATCTTCTTGTTACGATGATTCTCTACTTCACTCTGAAACTCCTTGAACTTTTCAAATGTTTCAGACTTGTGTTTCATTAAGTAAATATACCCATATCTACTTAAATCATCCGTGAAGGTCAGGAAATAATGATATCCACTGCGTGCTTCAACACTCATTGGACCGTATACATCGGTATGCATTATTTCCAACAAGTCACTTGCCTGCTTCATTGTACGAGAAAACAGGGTTTTAGTCATCTTGCCCATGAGGCATGGTTCACATGTATCAAATGATTCAAAGTCAAGTGATTCCAGAAGTCCATCAGTATGGAGTTTCTTCATGCGCTTTACACCAATATGACCTAAGCGACAGTGCCACAAGTATGTGGTACTATCATCATTCACCTTGCATCTTTTCGCATCAATATTATGAACATGTGTATCACTACGATTGAGATTCAACCAGAATAAACCATTCACATTGGGTGCATGACCATAAAAGATATTATTCATATAAATAGAACAACCATTATTCTTGGATTTAATGAATAACTGTCTCGCAATAAACAAGATCCATATATAATGTTCATGCTCAACACGGGCACCAAATAACAATTATTGAGGTTTAAAACTAATCCTGAAGGTAGACGTAGAGGGAGCATGCCGACGGCGATCACATCAACCTTGGAGCCATTTCCAACGCGCATCGTCACCTTGTCCTTAACTAGTCTCTGTTTATTCTATAGCTCTTGTTTCGAGTTACAAATATTAGCAACCGAACCAGTATCAATGTAATGCCCAACATACGGCTCTAGCCCGATCAAGAGATGAAATCTTGATAAGGATAGAAACACATGTCGAGTCGCATAGCAAGTTGGAAATCATTACAAAATACCATCAACTAAATGGAAGAGAATACAAGATATAGTTGGCTTACACTCGCCACAAGCTACAACATGAATATCTCAATACATCAATACATAGCAATCATCATACAGAAGAGCAGGATCCGACTACGGATCAAATCAAATGAAAGAAGAACGACATCCACCTTGCTAATCCCAAGCTGCCAATCGGAAACCCAGCATATGATCGTCGAAGAAGAAGAAGAAGAAGAACTCCAACTAGAACAAGCATCGCTCACACGTCAAAGCATCGCTTTACCTGTACCTGCACCTATTGTTGTAGTAATCTGTGAGCCTTTATGGGACTCAGCAATCTCATTACCATGGGTATGAAGCCTAGCAAAGCTTAATGGGTGAGGAATGGTTAAGTGGTGAGGTTGCAACAAGCACTAAGCATTTGTATCTGGCTAACTTACGAGTACAAGAATAAGAAGAGTAAACTATGCATAATCTGGCGCAAACTAATATGATCAAGAAGTGATCCTGAACACCTACATATGAGTCATACTGATGTGGAGCATCCTACGGTCATCCCCATGGACCTACCTTTGTCTCCCCAAGTGCCAAGTGGACCGATGACACGAGCACGCCCAAGGGCTATCAAGACCGAGGTGACATCTCTCCTTTACGAGCTTCCATATGAACTATGTGAGACATGGCTAGTACCTCAAACAGAAGTGTTGTGTGTGCTTAGGTATCAAGAAGACCCCCTCGGAGACGCCCGGGATGAAGGCCAAGTCACCAAGTACACGGACGATGAAGCACGATGAAGGAAACCACTGAAAGTCTATAGCGGCCAGACATCCGGCCCCTGGCCCAGATATCTGGCGCCCAAGTCCAGTAGCAACAGCAGCAAGGCTACGTTGGAGAAGCTCCAGGAGCCGAACATTCGGCCCGACCCATGGAAATCTGGCCGAAGCCTACAGCACCTGGACCGAAGCCAGGCCAGAAATCCACAAACCGACGGCCAAACAGAGGTCACCAACCGGACGCTCTCTACACTCCTCCGCGTGTTGATCAAGAAGGACATCAAGGAGTGGGAAGAATGCTTGCCCATCGCTGAGTATGCCTACAATCGCGCAAGACATTCTACAACCGGCAAGTCCCCCTTCGAGGTCGTCTATGGCTTCAACCCGTTGTCCCCATTAGACATTCTACCGCTACCACTACAAGAGAGAACCAACATGGACGCGAGCGCAAGAGAAAGTTATGTCAAGAAGGTGCATGAGGACACAAGGCACACGATCGAGTGCCAAGTACAATGACTCGCAACCAAGCTCAACATCAACAAACACCCCATGCTGTTCAACCCTGGAGATCATGTGTGGCTACACGTACGCAAAGAACGATTCCCCAACGAGCGCAAGTCAAAACTTGTACCTTGAGCCGATGGACCATTCAAGGTGCTAGCATGCTAAAACAGCAATGCCTACAAGATCGACCTCCCGCACGACAAGTACAATGTGAGCGACATCTTCAACGTCAAGGATCTATCGCCCTTCCATGGTAATGAAGTTTTTGATCCGAGGATGGATCTTTCCCGGGGGGGAAGATGATGCGGACCATCCTACAGTCATCCCCATGGACCTACCTTTGTCTCCAGAAGTGCCAAGTGGACCGATGATACAAGCACGCGCAAGGGCTATCGAGACCGAGGTGACATCTCTCCTTAATGAGCTTCCATATGAACTATGTGAGACATGGCTACTACCTCAAACGGAAGTGCTGTGTGTGCTTAGGTATCAAGAAGACCCCCTCGGAGATGCTCGGGATGAAGGCCAAGTCACCAAGTACACAGACGATGAAGCACGACGAAGGAAACCGCTGAAAGTCTACAGCGGCCGGAAATCCGGCCCCTGGCCCGGATATCCGGTGCCCAAGTCCAGCAGCAACAGCAGCAAGGCTGCGTTGGAGAAGCTCCAGGAGCCGGACATCTGGCCTGACCCCCGGACATCCGGCCGAAGCCTATAGCACCTGGACCGAAGCCAGGCCGGACATCCGGCCCCAGCCCCAGACATCCGGCCCGACATGAAGCCTCGGACATCCGGCCCCCAGCCCGGATGTCCGGCACCTGCGCGTGCCTAACCGGGCCAGAGACCGAAGTATCCCTTCTCCACCTCTCTTATCTCGTCCAACACTATATATAGGACCCCTCCTCCTCCTAGATAGGGTTAGCAAAGTATATTGAGATTATCTAGAGGGCTTTGCTCATCTACCACTTCTTTAGGAGAGCAAGACCTCCTAAGAGAAGATCCCAAGTGGATATCAAGACCTCCCTTGTGGAGAAGACTAACATCAAGACCTCATCTCCTTTGGATTTGAGAAGAACCTTACCTTTGTGCTATTTTTCCTTTATTGTTCATGTTATGCTTGTGGATCGCATGTATGCTATTCTAGTGGATGTGTGATTTGGGTTTGTTTGAGTGAATTCCTCTTTGTGTTCTTGTTGTTCTTCCCCTTTTCCCCCTCCAAGTGTGAAAAGATCATCAATTAGGGTTCCACCCTACATCATCTTGGATCAGAGCAAGGTTGATTCACATCTTGGATTCCCTACCCCCACTTTCTAGCCTAATTTTGTTTGTTTTTACCCAATTTCAAAAATCCCCACAAAAAGAGTCATAACAATTTTTTTTGTGATTTGTTGGTTTGATGATGTTTTATTGATTTTGATCCATGGATTCGAAGTGTTGTAGGTGGATCTAGCCCCCCCCCCCACATCTTTTTCCCCATTTCCATGCATGAAATTTCTCCAATTTTGACCCAAATTTTGTTTTCCCCAAGTTCATCCCCCAGTTCATCCATGGATCACCAGCCCGGACATCCGGCCCAGCCCAGACATCTGGCCCGACGCCCAGACATCCGACGCCTCGCAGCCAACATCTACAACTTCCCCAAATTTTGCCAAATTTTGACCGATTTCCACCATACCTTCCACAAACCACCACCGACTTCCGCAACCAACCACAATTTTGCCATGTTTGCCATTTGAGATTTTGAGTTCGCGGTTTCCATTTCCTAATGTGTTTCGGATACTTAGGAACGGTTCATCATCGACACCACCGCCGCTCAACTTCGCCACAGACTCGACATCGACAACGACCACTTCACCATTTTGACACCACCACCGTAAGCAAGGATAACAACATTGACAACATCATTGTACATTCTCCCTTGCCATTGCATTGTTTACCCCGAGCCATTTTGCATCACTTTCCTACCGAGACTAGCCGTTGAGTATTGTCGGGCAATGCTAGTTGTGCACTTTAGTAATACGCGTTCCGCATAGCTTCATTGCGTGCATATATCATTGTATCATCTCTTGTGTCATCAAATTGTTCCCGCATATACATAATTGCTATCTTGGTTTGAGCATTTCGCATCATGGCTATATCAAAAAAAAGGGAAAAAAGCTTTTAAGCAAAGAGAAAAACAAAGATCTTGTAAGAAATAGCCATAGCATCACGCCACATTTCATATCATATAACATCATTGATCATCTTGGATCATCGAGTGCGAGTTCACCGGGAACCATACATACATAGCATACTTGGGATAGAAAGTTGATACGTTTTGTCTCGCATAGGGTGTGCACAAGTTTCGTATCTCGCTGCTACTTGTGAGCTGCGTTGGGTTTTTCCCCAAAGAGGAAGGGAGAAGCAATATAGTAGCGGATAGTATTTCCCTCAGTAGAGAACTAAGGTTATTGAACCAATAAGAAATTCACGCAAATGACCATCGACAGTACCTACAGACACAAGAGCAAATACTTGCACCCAACGCGGGAAAGACGGTTGTCAATCCCCTTGCACTCGTTAATTGCAAGGATCAAATCTGGTAGTATTAGATAAATAAATTACAAAGTAAAATAAAAGTAAATAAATTGCAGCAAGGAAAGTAGGGTTTTAGTAATATGATTAAAATAGACCCGGGGGGCATAGTTTTCACTAGAGGCATCTCTCTCATAAGCATAGCATACGGTGGGTAGACAAATTACTGTTGGGCAATTGATAGAAAAGTGCATAGTTATGACATTATTCATGGCATGATCATGTATATAGGCATTACGTCCATGACAAGTAGACTGACTCTTGCCTGCATCTACTACTATTACTCCACTTCGAGAGCGCTTCTATGCTTGCCTCTCTAGGTATTAAGTTCATGACAAACAGAGTAATGCATGAAGTATGATGACATAATGTAGACAGAATAAAACCAAGCAATATGATTGAACCCCATCGTTTTACACGTGCCTTGCTACTCCTCCTGTCACAGAGTGAGGACACCACAAGATTGAACCTACTACTATGCACCACTTCCACTGAAGACCTACTCATCAACTTGGCCAAAGTAAACTCATAGATCGGAAAGCATTACATAGCTATAACTATCATACATA
Source organism: Elymus sibiricus (assembly GCA_039707655.1). NCBI lineage: Eukaryota > Viridiplantae > Streptophyta > Magnoliopsida > Poales > Poaceae > Elymus > Elymus sibiricus. The sequence continues at coordinate 166,588,156 of CM077664.1, forward strand.
ATAAAGTTCAGAAAAGACTCAATTACTTTCAATGAATAATCTGATCATAAACCCACAATTCATCGGATCCCAACAAACACACCGCACAAAGTGATTACATCGGATCGATCTCCTTAGAGAACATTGTATTGAAGATCAAAGAGAGATAGAAATCCATCTAGCTAATCACTATGGACCCATAGGTCTTGTGGGAACTAATCACACATCATCGGAGGTGCAGCAAGGTTGATGTAGAAGCCCTCCGTGATCGATCCCCCCTCTGGTAGGGTGCCGGAACGAAGCCCCAGATGGGATCATCGAAGATTAGAGGCTTGCGTGGTGGAATAAAAGTTACGGTGGTGCCTCTGGGAGTTTTGGGATTTTAGAGAATTTATAGCGATGTAATTAGGTCAGAAGGAGCCACGGGGGGCCCACAAGACATCAGGGCATGCCCTACCCCCCAGGGCATGCCCTGTTGCCTTGTCGTCTCCTCATAGGTGTTTTGGTCCTCCCCCAAAGCTTCTAGGGTGTCTTCTGGTCCAGAAAAAATCGTCAAAAAGTTTCATCGTGTTTGGACCCCGTTTGGTATAGATTTTCTGTAAAACCAAAAACAAGCAGAAAACAGCAACTCGCACTTGGCACTAGGTTAATAGGTTAGTTCCCAAAAATGATATAAAATTGCATAAAAAGTATATAGGATTGATAATATAATAGCATGAAATAATAAAAAATTATAGAAACGTTGGAGACGTATCAGCATCCCCAAGCTTAATTCCTGTTCGTCCTCGAGTAGGTAAATGATACAAACAGAATTTTTGATGTTGAATGCTACCTAGCATGTTTATCATGTAATCTTTATACGGTATGAATTGTAACGCCCAAATGCGGCTCTATCCCAACCAAGAGGGGAAATCTTGACAATGATAGTAACGCATGTCGAGACGCTTCGCAAGGTGGATATCATTACAACATACCATGTACTGAATAGATGAGAATACCAGATAAAGGCTTACACTCCCTATAAGCTACAACATGAATACATCAATACATCAATACATAGCAATCATCATACAGAAGAGCATGATCCGGCTACAGATGAAATCAAACAAAAGAAGAAATACATCCACCCTGCTAATCCCAGGCTACCAACCAGGAACCCATCCTATGATCGTTGAAGAAGAAAAAGAAGAAGAAGAACTCCAAATAGATCAAGCATCACTCTCACATCCAAACATCGCTTTACCTATACCTGCACCTGTTGTTGTAGTAATCTGTGAGCCACGGGGACTCAGCAATCTCATTACCAAGGGTATCAAAACTAGCAAAGCTTAATGGGTGAGGAATGGTTAAGTGATGAGGTTGTAGCAAGCACTAAGCATTTATATGTGGCTAACTTATGAGTACAAGAATAAGAAGAGTAAACTACGCATAATCAGGTGCAAAACTAGTATGATCAAGAAGTGATTCTGAACACCTACTTATGAGTCAAACATAACCCCACCGTGTTCTCTTCCCGAACTGCCTCAAAAAGAGATGATCATGGTTACGCACGCAGTTGGTGTATTTTAATGGAATTTAGTGTCAAGTTCTCTACAACCGGAGGTTATAAATTTCCAAGTCGCCACATAACCACGGGCACGGCTTTCCGAAAGATTTAACCCTGCAGGGGTGCTCCAAGTAGTCCATCACAAATTACCACACGCATCCGATGGAAAACCTCACACCATGACAACACGATGCCTATAAGGAATCCCGGTGGACAAGCCACTCATCAAAGATAAAATAATCCCAGAGAGACCTCCCGGTGATCCAGATACATGTCCAAAGCCGTGCGCTCTCTATCTACGAGCTCATCCGTCTATGCAAAGCGGACGATAGCCAAAAGACCTTGAGTTGCCCTGAGGCGGCACCACCGACTGCTAGGTAGGTGGACCAACACTCATGAGGAGCATTGGCCTGGTTTGTTGATTAATAATCAATGGGGGCCGGCAGGTCCCTATGCAAGTTTTATTAGGTTGGCCAATGGTAAAACCAAGGTTGGGCCTCTCCGGAAAAGCTTTAATATAAAACGAGTGATCAAGGGGGCCCCATAAACCCCACACATGTTAGGAGCGATCATCAAGGAACATAACACCAGTATTACGGAAACTAGGGTGGCATGAGTGGAACAAAACACCAGGCAAAAGGCCGAGCCTTACACACACAACCAAATATATAGATGCATTAATTAAATATTCAAGATAGTGTGATATCCCATGATATCCATGTCCCAACATGGAACAATCTGCACTGCACCTGCAACTAGGAATGCTATAAGAGGGGCTGATCAAAGCGGTAACATAGCCAAACAATGGTTTGCTAGGATAGTGGAGGTTAGAGGCTGTATCATGGTAATTTGGGAGGCTGGCAAACAAGTGGTAGGTAGCGAGACATATCGATAGGATCGAGACAAATAGCAAGCAAAGATAGTAGTGATATCCAAGGTAGTGGTCATCTTGCCTGGAATCCCGCTTCGAAGAAGATCGAATCCATGAAGTAGTCGAACAAGAGTAGTCGAATGAATCCTCACAACGCCGGAACGTAACCGGGAACTATCAAGAAGAAGCACAACCGGAAAGAAGCAAACAACATGGTAAATAAGCAAGCATAAACATGACATGATGCACAACCAAGTATGATGCATGTCAAGTTTAAGGATGCATGGCATGGCAAGGTGCAACAATCAAATATTACACATTAATCGAAGCTCAATATGCAATGGGTTGCATATTGATGAAACTCCACAATCAACTATTTAGTTCTCTCCCATTTATGTACATGACAAGTTTATTGTTGTTAATCATGGCAAGGGGTGAAGCAGAACTAATCTTCCTATCTAGGCAATTTAAATGAGGCCAAAAACAACATATAGTATTTCCGAAATGACCCCATATGCAATTTTCGAATTTAGTACTGTTCTGCCTAAAACATAGTTTTAATGTTGTTAGACAGCAAAAGAAAATGCACCATGTTATTCTACATGTTTTTCTAGTCAATTTACATATATAATTTATTTAATTCGGAGCTACGGTTATTTAGATATGAAATAAACCATTTTAGTATTTCATTTATGCAAACTAAATGCAAACAACAATTTAAACATTTTTAACATGGATGAAAGTTGCATATTATGAAACTACATGAAATTCTAAGCATGTTACATATATAATTCGATTTACTCTGATGCACGGTTATGAATTATTATATGCATGAGGATGACATATTCAAGTTATATGCAAAGTTATGAAAATTTTGGCATAATATGATATGGAGCAGTTGTTGCCATGGCGGAAAGAATTGGGTGCCACGGCAGCGAAATGAAAATGGTGCCACGGCAACATTTCGATGATCCGACAACTCGTCGAGATGCCGGTGCAAAAGAAAGTGTGGGTGTGAGCGTGCAAAAGTGACGGGGAGTGATCCCAGTAACTGGGTTCCCACGTGTCGGTGGCATGGCAAACAAGGATGAACATGCAATGAACAATCGCACACGGTGCAAACACGAGCATCTCATAAACATATGCATACGGTCCACGGGTGATCGTCTCGTCGGTATACCTTCGACGCGTGCATCAGGGCGGTTCGAGTCGATGCGATGTAGATGTTCATGGGGTCATCGTGGAAGTAGAGGTTGCGATACACGGCGATAGTTGTCGAATTTGGCAATCCGAAGGGGTACTTGTGGTCTTTGTGGGAACTTGACGAATCCAAATCTTCGCGGGTCATCATGTACTTGGCGTTCCGGTGCGGTAGTCGGCCGCGGTTTGTAGTGGAAGTAGTTGTACTTGGTGGACATCTGAGTCTCGCGGGGTACTTGTCAGTGATGGGGTCTTGGTCTTGGCGTCAACATGACAGGAAGCGGAGGCGCACGAAGGCATCATGAAGCAAGGCATCCAAGAGGGGACGAGGGCCCCGGGAGGTCATCGGGTGAGGAGCTACAGTAGGTCAGAGGAGACCCACGTGACTTCGTGATGTGCAGTAGGCGGACATGGCTGGGCAACGCAGCTGACCAGAGCAAAGCTGCTCGGGCGACGAGTGACGAGGTGGACAACCAGGGCAGAGGTAAGGCGCAGGAGCAGAAGAACGGGCCGCGGGGAGGCTTGATGGCGAGGCGGCCATGGCTGGCATGGCTGCAGGGTGAGGCCGACGGACGGAGCTCGGGCGGACGTGCGCGTGTCCATGGGGATCGGGATCCCCCTCCTGTGTGCACGAGGAGGGAGACGAGTGGAGGGGGATGGGGATCGAGCCGAGGCTCTCCCTGGTGGCACGAGCGAGGGGGGTCGGGTGAGGGTTAGGTTTAGAGGGGGCTAGGGAGCCGGCTGGGTCTAGTGGGCCAACCTGGCCGGTTGGGTAGAGAGGCCTGCTGGCACAGCTCTCTCTCTCTCTCTCTCTCTCTCTCTCTCTCTCTCTCTCTCTCTGCATTTAAAAATTATAAACAAATAATTGAAAGGAAAAGAAAGAGAGGTTAGGAGTGGAGCTTGGGTAGGAGGGTATTTTTCCCGGACTTACAAAAATGCGCTTATTCCAGGAAAAATAGAAATGAGTGTGTGTGTGTGAAGTTGAATTCAAATTCATTTGGAATAAATTTGAATGATTTGAATAGGAGTGGGTGTCTGGAAGGTCCAAAAATGTTGAGAATTTTTGGAGGAGCCTCGATAACTAGGAAATAAATTTTGGGGAAAGTTTGGAGAACAACTTGAAGCGGAAAAGGCATAGGATTAACTGCAAGTGTGTTTATTGGTGATTCCAAAATAATGGGACATTTTATTATAGCTCCCTAATAATATTGGGAGGATATATGTTTTAAAGAGAAATCACTATGTGAATTTCCCTCAATTTAAATTGATCAAAGATCCATGCAATTTATTTATGTGAGTTTTAACTTAGATTGCAAAAATTAATGGCATGATGACATGATGTAATGCAAAAATAACATAGAGCAATCAATATAATAATAATTACAGAAAGGAATCGGTCTCAGGCTATCACAACTCTCCTCCACTTACAAGAGATCTCGCCCTGAGATCTAGGAAAGAAAACAGAGAGAAGAGGTTATACTAAGTTGCTTCTTTGACAAACGAGTGAAACCAAGAACCTTAGAGGTTGTAAAACTTGAAAGAAAGGCATAAGTGAGACGAACAAAGTTGAAAACACTCAGACAGAAAGAAGAACAAGGAACACCTTGAGAAACTTGGAGGTTGCAAAGACATGAATCAAGAGCTCAAGGGAGAAGAAAGAATTTTGAAGCAATTCCTGTTACATGAGATAGACAAGGAACAAGAAAGAGTGAATTTGGACGGCACTCCAGTTGAAAATGGAAGGAATTAGCATGAATTTGACAAGATGGGATGGTACCTAGAAGAGAGCAACAACACAATGCCTCCAGAACAAAAGAAAAAATAGAATGAAAAGAACGACATCTTCTACCACAAGGAACTTGAAGGAGCAAGTTTATGAGGAATGCTAGAACAGAATTGTCGAAAGAATCAACAAACAAAAGAAGTGCTTCACATGGGCTTATGGAAGTCAACTCAAACTTGAGGTTAAATCCTACCACCAACGGAAACAAATGATTTCTTGAGAGCAACAAAGATATGCCAAACTTCTTCCACTGAGATGATAACACGAAACTTTGAGAATTTGTGATGATCCAAGCTTCTCAATATCACAAAGAATTAAGAGGTTGGAAAATATCCTTCTTGAATAACTAAACTTCCTACCCCTTCATGGTTCAAGAATGATATACCACAACTCTCAAAAGATAAGGGAGAAGGATTGCATTTTGGGATGCAAGATGAAGAATTTGGTTGAACTCCTTAAACAAAGCATGACGCTATTTCTACGAAGTAAAACTTGATGGATTTGAAGAGCACTTCAAGAATGAAAGAAAACTTTGATGAGCCACCATGAGAACCTTTTGGAAGAACTCCAAAAAAAAGGACGATAGAAAAGAATTGAAGGTTGAAAAGAACAAGATTGAAGCCTTGCAATGATTTCCTTTGAACACCTTTGAGAATAATGAGATGAAGCTTCGAATGAGATAACCGATACTACTTGGAACTCCGGAAACAAAGATGGAACACTTCAAACCGAGAATTTATTCATCATGAACAAACTCCGAAAGAAGGAATTAATTCACCTTGATGAAGCAATAATAAGATTTATGGTATGTTTATCCTTCATCAACTTAAATTGATGACAAGCAATGGATTTGACATACTACTTATTCTTCTTGCAAGGATTGAGCAGAGATATAGCACAAACTTGGGAAGGTCTTCAATGAACCACCGTAAGAATTGAAAACGAAAGAAGAAGAAAAGAGAATGGATCACTGGGAAGAATTAGAAAACAAACGAAGATACTTGAGGGAATTTAGATACAAGATAACGAAGAGATCACGAGCTGACTAGAGAATACTTGAATGAGCCACCGAAAGAATTTGGAGAAGAACGGAGAAACAACAATTTAGGAGAATTTGGTGAACGAGATCTGAAAGCTAAGCATGAATAAAACTTCTGAAATGATGGCCTCCGGAGAAATCAAAATGAAAATAGCTCTTGAAATGCTTCGGATGGGTATGAAAAGAATTTCTCACGATCGGAACAATTTGAGAGGATAGCACCAAGCTTGCACCATGAATCTTTGAGAGAATGGATAAGATTTAGAGAAAAACTCTTCTTCGGTCCTCAACGCTAAGAATGATGATGAGGAACCCCACCAAAATTGTTGAGACACTCCAGAAGAATGAAAAGAGGAAGGTTGGGATCAAAATGAAAGGAATTGACAGAAATCTCTGAGCAGACAATTGACTGATGAAAATTCATTCTTATGTCAAACTTTAAAAGAATTTGAGAATAAATCCAGGAAAAATTAGAATAGACAGGTGAGATCCTGGGAAAAGACCTGTGGGTTATGGGACCACTCAAAGAAAACACCGTTGAAATGATTGCTTGAAAGAGAGATTGCGCCGGCTGATTGAAAAAAAACTTGAATGAGGTAACAACCTTGAAATAGCTTGAACGGGTCTTGGATGGAAACATGAATCTTCTGAGACATCTTCTACACTCTGGATATGAATAGAGAGAGGTGAATAAACAAGAGAGGCTTGGATAAGAACTTCCAACATGGGAAAAATATTTGAATAAAAGAAAGGGATATGATCAATAACGAGAGCTTGAATTTAGTCCACCGGAGAAGAAAATGAGAACGAAGAGTGATGAACTTGTAGCTCCTGAGCATCTTCACGAGGAACCACCAGCTAAGAATATTGAAGGAAAAGAATGGAGAGACTTCTCATGAATAAAATGGATGCTTGATTTGAGATCTTTGACTTTTGAAGAAAAAGGGTGGGAGGGTGGGGCAAAGAAGAAGACAACTTAAGATGGGTGAAACGAACGCCGTTGAGAAAACTGAGAATTGATCTTGCAAATATTGAAAGGATTGGATTTACTTGAAGAGAAGCATGCCGGTTGAAAATAGTTTACATGACAATCTCGATGATCAAGAATGGTTAGCACTCCCATAGAAATATGAGAACACTGTGTCGGTGTACTAAAGTTCGGGTCCTTTAGTACCCCATACTTGTGCACGGACGGTTGTAGCCGTACCACCGGCAAGGCCCGCCGGAGAATAGCTGGGAATAGTTGCAAGATTATCGAAGAGGCACTCAAGTCAAAGATCAAAAGGTAGAAGACCGAAGGCTGGGTTCCCGGCAAGATCCTTGCCGCGAAGGCTCGCGAAGGCCCGGCAAGGTCTCACACCCGGCAAGATATCGCACCCAGCACAGTGCCACCGCTCCAGCGCAGCGACCAGTCTGTCGTTTAGGGCTTGTCTTCCTGGTTGCGTGTCATGGTGCTGGCCGCAGAAGGGGTTAAGCGGTGCTGATGGGACGGGTCCTTTTTCCGTCCCCGAGAAAGTAAGGGACACCTAAATGGAGCACTAAATGCGTTTGTCCTAAGACGTCAGTGGTAATCATGAGACACTGTAGTAACTTTACACCTCTTGTACTGCGGTTCGCCACTGTTGGAGACCCCTTGAACGTATAAAAGGAGGCCCAAGGCGTAGCTACAGGGGGGAGGACCTTCCGGCCCATTTTGCATGCGTAGCTGCTTTCCCACCACAAGCGCTCCATGTACTTGAGCCAAGAACATCCACAATAAACAACAGCAGGAGTAGGGTTTTCCACTGATCAGCGGCCCGAACCTGGGTAAAGATCCTCGTGTTGATCGTTGGTTCCGCTCTTTGTGCAAATCTTTTCCCCTTGCCGAACCGTAAAGGGATCCACGCGATCCCATAGATGTTGTACGCCGACATCTTTGGCGCGCCAGGTAGGGGGAAGAGGTTGCGCGAACCTGATCTAGCGGTCAGCGCGCCAGTCCTTGATCATCTTTCATCGTCATGGCTCCCAAGAAGAAGGGCGCTACGGCGGTTGATCCATCTGCGTCCAGCCTCCCCGTACCCGCACAGACGGGTGATGGCGCGGGCGCTGGTGGAGGAGGTGGAGGTCTTGAGCCTCCGCGACGTTCTGGCGATCCGAGCCAGGCGAGCGCCAGGTCTAAGGACGGAGCCGTGCTACCTACGGGTGGCGCAGCGAACTCCAAGGACGGGACGGCGCCTTCCAAGACACCCATGCCGGCGCATGTGCCGCGGCCTTCTCAGGTCGCGCGCGACGTGCAACGCCGCGACGTTGGTGGTTCCAGGCATCCCCATGGAAAAACCCCTGCGCATCACTCTCAAGATACGCGGGGCCAAGATCCACGCCAACACGCTGGTGGAAGCCGCGCGCGGCTGCAGGACCGTGACGGTGCTCCTTCTAACTCAGTTAGGAGTCTGAGCACCTCACGCTCTTCGCATCTTTCGCCGCCGCCTACACCAGCAGAAGCGTTGGCGCGAGCTCAGCTGCTCCTAGACTTCCCTCCCGCTGCGGAGAAGCTAGATGAGTGGAGATCTGCCATTCAAAGCCTCATCGGCTTGGCTAACGACGACAGGCCGCAGCAGGCGGAGCCTTTGCGGCGGCAGTCTACTGGGCCGGTGCGTGCCGATGGCAAGAAGACCGGAGGCGGTACGACTACGATGCGTTCCCCTCTGCCACGACAAGAGCGGTCGCTAACTCGGCGGATCGACACCCGTGATGATGATTCCACGGCGTCGTCTGATCCGCGGGTTCGCCGCGATCAACGTCTGATTCTTCGGGAACGGCACAAGGAGGACGCTCGAACCACCATCGAGCGGCGACGGGAAGCGCGCCGTCAATCCGACAGGCGCGCGGGACCCACTGTCGATGAGCCTGTGCCAGGGTATTCTGGTAGCCTACCTTACGAGGTGGGTTGTCCGGCTTTTACTCGTGAGCTGCGGCGAGTCCAGTGGCCCAATTCCCGATCCTTCAAGCCGGAGGTGCCGGAGAAATACGACGGAAAGACTTACCCGTCAGAGTTCCTGAGCATCTACACCATTGCGGTGCAGGCTGTCGGGGCTCGAGACGACAAGATACTCGCCAACTACTTCCCGTTGGTGCTTAAGCCCACCATCAGGTCGTGGTTGATGCACCTGCCGGAGAATTCCATTTCCTCCTGGGCAGATCTGTGTCATGAGTTTGTTGGCGCCTTTACTGGAGGCCACCAAGCTCCTGGCCAAGAAAGCGATTTACATCTCATTCCCCAGAAAGATGGCGAAACCTTGCGCAAGTACATATAGAGATTCAGCTGTATACAGCACAACATCCCAGACGTTCATCCTGCCGCTGTTATCAGCGCCTTTCACCAGAATGTGCGCAACCGCAAGATGCGGGAAGAGCTGGCGATGAACAAGGTCAGGGATGTCGTCGAGCTCTACGCTCTGGCTGACAGATGTGCTCGGGCCGAAGAAGGAAGGAGACTCCCCGGCGAGGACGCTGGCGCAGGAGTCGATTCTGAAAGCGAAGACGCCACTGCCCCGGCAAAGAAAGGCCGACGGAGGAACAGGAAGCGCAAGGGCAAGGCCGTGCTTGTCGTCGAGGGATCCGTTAACCCCGGCACCGCCAAGAAGACCAAGACTGATGACCCCGGCAAGGAGGTTGCCGGGTGTGCCGCATGTCAGGCCTTGGCGGCTGCCGACAAGCCGGAGGGCTCCGCCAAGCAGTACTGCAAGATCCACCGCACCAAGGGCCACGATCTCCAAAACTGTCGGCAAGTTGAGGAGCTTGTCGAGAAGCAGAAAGCCGAGTATGAAAGGCGAGACAAGGAGAAGGCCCAGGATGGCGCTGGGGGGTCCGGCAAGAAGCGCGGTGGCCGAGGAGGTCGCCGCGGTAAGGACAAGCAACAAAAGGAGAGGCCCGCTCGAGGCCGCGACAAGGAACAGGGGGATGATGATGATAATGAAGAGGGCGACGAGTCCAGCGAGCACGAGTTCCAGAAAGCTACCGAAGCCATGTGCGTTGACGAAGGCGCCTCGTTGCATTCCTCTCACCGCTGACTCAAACAGTGGGCGCGCGAGATTAATGCAGCAGAGCCATCGGTCGATGCCCGGAAGCCACTCAAGTGGTCCCACACGCCTATCATTTTTGACACCGAGGATCACCCTGATCGCACAACTGCGGTTGGGTGTTTGCCATTGTTGGTTTCACCAACGATCCACAACCTCAAGGTGACGAAGATGTTAGTTGACGGTGGGGCCGGTTTGAACTTGATCTCGCCTGATGTGATCAAAAGATTGCAAATTCCTGATGAAGATCTCGAGGAAACGGGCACATTCCAAGGGATCAATCCGGGAAGGAGCCAGCCGAAGGGCAAGATCACCCTGCCAGTGACGTTTGGTAGTGAGTTGAACTACAAAACGGAGAAGATCGTCTTCGACGTCGCCAAGATTCCATTGCCCTATAATGGGATTCTTGGTCGCCCGGCGCTGGCCAAGTTTATGGCGGCATCGCACTACGCCTATAATACACTGAAGATACCCGGGCCGATGAGTGTCATCACTATCAACTCCGACAAGAAGGATGCGCTTATCTGCACCGACCAACTCTAACGGGAGGCAGTTGCAGCACCTGCCGCCAAGGCACTTGCTCCTGCCGCTGAAGCTCCCGGGGGGAAGAAGAAGACCGGCAAGACCTCTAACACACACTCCGGCAAGCGCACCTCCTCGGAGTGCTACGCTCCCGTCGAGGAAGTGCCAGAGAGCTCCACCGGCAAGAGCAAGAAATCCAAGGCAGCTCCACCAGAAACTAAGAAGGTGCCCACCAAGGAGGATGGTACGGGAGGAACTTTCACCATAAGTTCCACCCTCGATGACAAATAGGAAAGCGCGCTCATTGCCTTCCTGCGGGCGAATGTCGATGTGTTTGCATGGCAACCATCTGATATCCCCGGTGTTCCCAGGGAGGTAATCGAGCACCACCTACCTATCTGTCCTCACGCGCGGCCCGTCAAGCAAAAGGTCAGGAAGCAAGCCTTGGAGCGGCAAGAGTTTATCGCCGAAGAAATCAGGAAGCTTGAAGCAGCGGGTCTAGTTAGAGGAGTCCTCCATCCAACATGGTTGGCCAATCCAGTTGTAGTGCGCAAGGAGAATGGAAAATGGAGGCTATGTATCGACTATACTGATATCAATAAAGCCTGCCCAAAAGATCCTTTTCCCTTGCCGCGCATCGACCAGATTGTGGACTCCACTGCTGGCTGCGATTTGCTGTCATTTCTTGACGCGTATTCAGGCTACCATCAGATTTTCATGTCGAAGGAAGACGAAGAGAAAACCGCATTTATCACCCCATGTGGCACGTATTGCTTCATACGCATGCCTTTCGGGTTGAAAAGTGTTGGTTCAACGTTTGCAGGAGCGGTCCAGATTGGTTTTGAGCCCCAGCTACATAGAAATATGGAAGCTTATATGGATGACATAGTGGTCAAAACCAAGGACAAGGCAACACTCATACAGGATTTAGAAGAGACATTTGCAAATCTGCGTAGGATCAATCTGAAGCTCAATCTTGAGAAGTGTGTGTTTGGCGTTCCATCTGGCAAGCTTCTCAGTTTCTTTGTATCTCAATGAGGAATCGAAGCAAATCCCGACAAGATCAAGGCAATTGAGCAGATTGAAGCACCGAGACGTGTCAAAGATGTGCGTCGACTTGCCGGCTGCGTTGCTGCTCTGAGCAGGTTCATCTCCAAATCCACTGAGCGCGCCCTGCCCTTTTTCAAAATCTTGAAAAAGGCAGGACCAATGAAATGGACTCCGGAAGCGGAGGCAGCGCTGCAGGACTTGAAGAGGTACCTCTCCTCTCCGCCGACACTGGTCGCGCCTAGGCCACAAGAGCCGTTGCTGCTGTATCTAGCGGCAATGAATCAAGTGGTTAGTGCTGCGTTAGTGGAGCAGAGAGAAGTAGATGAAGAGGCAGCGGCAGCGGCAAGCCCGTCAAGCAACAAGCTAGGACTATCCCCAGCAGAGTCTGGTGCCGACAAGACAGGATCCGCGCAGTCAAATGAAGCAGTGCAGAAGAAGAAGATGGTGCAGCGCCCAGTCTATTTTGTCAGCTCTCTGTTGCAGGGGGCCAGGTCAAGATATTCTGGCATGCAGAAGCTGCTCTTCGGCCTCCTTATGGCCTCGAGGAAGCTACGCCACTATTTCCAGGCACATGAAATCACCGTCGTCACTCGCTTCCCGTTGCAGCGGATTTTACGAAATCCAGATGCGACCGGCAGGATTGTGGAGTGGGCGTTGGAACTGTCAAGTTTTGGTCTCAAATTTGAAAGCACTTCAACTATTCAGAGCAGAGCCTTGGCAGAATTCATTGCAGAATGGACACCGACGCCAGACGAAGAAGTTCAAGAGACAACTATCCCCGGCAAGGAAACAGATCGAGAATGGATTATGTACTTTGATGGGGCTTTTTCGCTGCAAGGCGCCGGTGCTGGCGTGCTGCTTGTCGCACCAACCGGAGAGCACCTCAAGTATGTGATTCAGATGCACTTTCCCCGGGAGAGATCAACAAACAACACTGCAGAATATGAAGGACTGCTTGCCGGTCTCAGGATCGCGGCAGACCTTGGAATTAAGAAGCTCATCGTCAGAGGTGACTCACAGCTTGTCGTCAGGCAAGTTAACAAAGACTATCAGAGCCCGTTGATGGAAGCATATGTAGATGAAGTGAGAAAGTTGGAGGAGCGTTTTGATGGTTTGCAAACAGAGCATGTTCCTCGGGCGGAGAACAACATTGCCGACGACCTGTCAAAGCATGCTGCCCTCAAGTTACCTGTGGAACCAGGAACTTTTGTGCTCCGCTTAACTTAGCCATCCGTAACACCATCGACGAGGCAAGACAAGAGAAGGAAGTTGAGTTCCGGCCAGTACTTTCCGGCAGAGATTCCAGAAGCCGCCGGCAAGGAAGTTGCCGGGAACGACACGGTTGCCGGTGAGCAACAGCCTCGCGCAGAACCTCAGGTTCTTGCCGCCGAAGCAAGCGCTCCCGCGGCCGAAGATACGCCTTTAGTCCTTGTTGTCGAGCCACAGGCTCCGACATGGGCACAGCACATCGTCCAATTCCTTCAAACAGGAGAACTCCCTGAAGAACAGGAAGAAGCGGAGAAAGTAGCCCGTTAGTCTAGTATGTACCAGTTCGTGGACAGCGTCCTATACAGAAAGAGACCGAATGGTGTGAAATTGAAGTGCATTCCTCGGGAGGATGGACTGGAGCTATTGGCAGAGATACATGGAGGCATATGTGGCTCCCACATAGGCTCGAGAGCTCTTGTCGGCAAGCATTCCGGCAAGGTTTCTTCTGGCCCACTGCTCTCCAGGATGCAACTGCACTAGTAACCAAGTGTGAAACATGCCAGTTCCATTCAAAGCAATTGCATCAACCAGCTCAAGCCCTTCAGACAATCCCTCTTTCCTGGCCATTTTCGGTCTGGGGGCTCGACATATTGGGCCCCTTTCCCCGTGCTGCCGGGGGCTTCGAGTACTTGTACGTTGCTATCAACAAGTTCACGAAGTGGCCGGAAGTGGAAGCAGTGAGAAAGGTGACAGCACAGTCAGCCGTCAAGTTCTTCAAGGGAATAGTGTGCCGTTTTGGTGTGCCAAACAGGATCATCACCGACAATGGCACGCAGTTCACGAGCCGCACCTTCATGCAGTATGTCCAAGACCTTGGCGGCAAAATCTGTTTTGCCTCTGTTGCTCACCCGAGAAGCAACGGCCAAGCGGAGAGGGCAAATGCTGAAGTGCTGCGAGGTCTCAGAACCAGAACTTTCGACAAGCTGCACAAGTGCGGAAGACGCTGGATTGATGAGCTGCCGGCAGTTCTTTGGTCAATCAGAACGACACCAAATCAAGCTACTGGCCAGACACCCTTCTCCCTGGTCTACGGGGCAGAAGCAATTCTCCCCACGGAACTCATATACGGGTCACCTCGAGTGCTCGCTTATGATGAGTTTGAGCAAGAGCAGTTGCGCCAAGATGACGCCACGCTCCTTGAGGAAGATCGTCTTCGGGCTGCTGTGAGAGCTGCACGCTACCAGCAAGCTTTGCGCCGCTATCATAGCCGCAAGGTGCATGCCCGAAGTCTTGAGGAAGGCGACCTTGTTCTTCGGCGCGTTCAGTCGGCCAAGAATTCCAACAAGTTGACGCCGAAGTGGGAAGGCCCTTATCGGGTAGTACGAGTCACCAGGCCTGGCGCAGTCCGCCTGGAGAACGAAGATGGCGTTCTAGTGAGCAACTCCTGGAATATCGAACACCTTCGTAAGTTCTACCCGTAAGGCGCGGTTGCCGGGTCTCCCGGCAACCACCTTTTGTACGAGTTTTGCCGGCAAGGCAAGTGATCCTTTGTACAAAGCCAGGCGCAGACCCTGTGCATAGTTGAATAAAGTTAAGTGTTTTACAATTCTTGTCGATTTTCATGTCATTTTATATGCATGCTTGTCTGAGATATTGTACTGCACTTGCTTCCGGTGAGCACTAATGAACCGCCAAGGTTCCATATCTCTATTTTCTCTTCTTTCTTTTTCTCAAAGGATAGAAGGTTCCCTCGCGTACAAGTTTGCCGGGGGGGAATGATGGTATGGATACCGACAGGCGATGTTCAAGTTGACATTTTGCAATAAGGAGTACAACAACGAAAAGCTAAGTTGCAAAACTCTTTAAGCAGATTTTTGTTGTAGAGTTATTTTCCTTGAACGATTTCGGCCTTTGTATGGAAAACCTGCACGCGAAGGAACCTTGTCGTAATTGGTTGCGCCCTTACTTTGTTTCAAGTCCGCTCAACAACTTAAGTGGCTGCACTGAAAACGTAAAGGTATCTTGTCGGTATCGGCACCCCCAGCAGGCAGCTCAGGATCCGTTCCTCAAAGCGCTCGCGGCAGGGCATGCGCACCGGCAAGATCCCAATAAGCGTAGGGCAAAAACCATACAGAAAGAAATCAGATAAGGGAAATAGCATACATTCATCCAAAATATAGCAAGATATATTACATTGACGGTCGCCGCGATTCTAACTTAAGATAAAACTGTCTTTGGCATGGAATAGTGGCGACAAGATGAAGCGAAGCGGCTAGTCCCTGCGCTGGCCTTCGACCCGCTTGACGTGGCTCACTCTGTCAACGATGGGCGCGACAAGCTCTTCGAGTGCCCTGAGATCTGCATCCTCCGGCAAGCTAGCAAGGACATTGGTGAGGTTGATGCCAGGGTTCTTGTGCACCACTTTGATGAGCACCTTGCGGAGGATGGCCCGGCAGAGTTTGCGAGACTCGTTGGCCAGATGGGTTGCTCGGTTAGCCTGGAGCAGCTTGAGAGCATCAACGACGCCCTCGAAGAACATGGTCAGCTTGGCACTCGAAGACACCCTCTCGTTAGAAGAGTACCTGAAGTTATCCAAGCCCATGGTAGACAGTTCTGCGGCAAGCCTTTCCGCGACGTCGACGAGGCGCTCAGTCCAGATCGTCACACCTTTCTCGAAGTCATTATAGGTGGCGGCGGCGCTGTTGAGTAGGCTCTTCTCAGCCTGAAGATCCTTGGTCAGAGCCCTCTCACGAGCCTTGCTGCTCTCAAGGGACTCCTCCAGCGTTGTCAGCTTCAATGTCAGATCGGCAATGGATTCATTGGCTGAAGAAAGCTCTTTGATCTTGTCAGACATGGCGGCTTGCATCTCCGCCAAGCTAAAGAGAGTTTTATCTCTGTCGGTTTTGAGCGTTGAGATCTCCTTGCCGTGGCCCTCAAGATCCGCTTCCAGCCTCTTTACCTTATCGCCCAGCTCGCTCTTGGCGGCCTCTGCAGCTTCGGCGGCATCGATGGCTTCCTTTAGCTTGCCGGCGTGGTCTACAACTAGAGCTTCGAGTGCTTCCTTGTGCCTCTGTTCCAGCTCTTGGGTTCGCAGCGCGACAAGCTTCTCGATCTCCTCGTCCTTGCTACGGAGCTTGGCGTCAAGCGCCTCCTCGCGAGCGACAAGGTCTTCTTCATGAGCATCGAGCCCGACGCGGCCTTCCGTCAAGTGAGCTTCCTCTGCAGCGGCCTGCTGTGCAGCCTCCTCCTGTGCCTTCTCGACATCGGACTGCTTCATGAGGAGCTCGTTCCAGCTCTGATTCAGCTGCTCCCGACCAGCCGTCAGCTCTTGGAAGGCCTCGGCGAACCAGACTTGCGTCTCCCCGACACGCTTCTGGAAATCTGCCTCCGCTGCTTCAACAACTGCCGCCCTGGAGTCCAACTTCTCCTTTCGGGCGCGGTGAAGCGCCTGGAGCTTCTGAAAGTTATCACTCATGGCATGGAGGAGCTGCTCTTCCTTGGGTTCGCTGCTGCTAGCGGCGGCAACGACATCTCCATCAAAAGTTTCTCCTTCAACTGGCACCCCAGTGCTTGCCGTCCCTGGTATGCTGACGAACAGGTTGTCACCAACCTTGAGGTAACTGCTTGACGGGGGCATGTCGGATGTTGACGGTTGATCCTCGACAACCGCCTCACCAGCAGCTGGGGGCTCCGCGAC
This sequence comes from Elymus sibiricus, assembly GCA_039707655.1. Classification (NCBI taxonomy): domain Eukaryota; kingdom Viridiplantae; phylum Streptophyta; class Magnoliopsida; order Poales; family Poaceae; genus Elymus; species Elymus sibiricus. The sequence goes on from CM077664.1 coordinate 166,605,110, forward strand.
CGGTGTAGCGCCAGGCGCTCCTGCGGCAGGAATGCCGTCAGTGTGGTCGCCGGTCTCCTTGCCAGCCCCCTCAGCAGACCTCTTGGCGGTTTCTTCCTGTGCGGCCTTGGCGGCCTCGTCAGCTGCGACCCTATCGGCCTCGGCGGCAGCATCCCTGGCGGTCTCTTCAATGACAGTATCGACATCCATTTGTTTAGCCAAGGGGAAATCTGAAAACCCAAGAAGGGAAACAAGATGAGACCAAGGTTGAAGTTCAAGAAGACAAAAACAGAGAAAGAATAACAAGTGTGTCAAAGCAAGCGGTTTACCTGCGTCGGGCTGTTGAGAGGTGGCTTCTCCTTTCCCGGCAACATTGGTTGCCGATGTAGGATGGCCAACGCCTGTGCTTGCCGGCTCCTCTTCAATGCGGATGGGCTCGCCAGTGGAACCCCCTGCCGAAGGTTCATCTCTGGGCGGCGTGGTCGACGGAGGCGGCACTTCAGGAACGGCCTCCAATGGCTCTCCTTGTTGCCGTCCTTCTCCTACAAGCCCGGTGATGTCAATAACAAAGATAATCTCCCCAACGCTCGCCAGTGGAAAATGAGTAGTGGACTCACGCTGGGGGCTGGGTTCGAAACTGCGTTGAGGGCTGGGCTCCGGGTTGATAACGACGGTCTCTGGTGCACCTACGGTGCTTGCCGAAGGCTCATCGCCCGTAGAAGTCTTCGCCCTCTTCGCCGACCTTTGCGCCAACGTCTCTGTATCTCTGCAGGGACAGGCCAAAGCAAAACAATTAAGTTAAACAAAGCCAAGGATTCAGAAATTGAAATATGCGACAAGGGTCACTTAGTCCTCTCTTTCCGGGCTGAAGGAAGAGATGTCGAAGTCGACCTCCGCTCCAGTATCCGTGTAAGGAGGTGGAGAAGGGGCCCTGGGACGTTTGGCTGCGGCAGAAGCAGGCGGTTGATGTGATCCTGCCACCCCAGCTGTTGGTGCCGTCGGGCGAGACTCCCCCGCCACATCAGTTGTTGCCGCGGTCGTGCGTGGCGAGCGTCGCACAGGTTGCTGCTAGCCTCCTTGCCGCTGTGCAGCCTTGCCGGTCGCTCCCTTACCAACCTCGCCGCTTGAGGAAGACTGACGTGCTGGGGCACCAGAGCCAGCTTTCTGAAGAACACGCTTTTTCTTCCCTGGAGCTGGGGGCTCCTCGTGCGGCTGCTCCTCGGCTGTGTCCTCGACAGAAGGGCTCCCGGTGGCAATGCCGCTCTGCTCCCGGGCAGCTTCCCCTTGCTCAGCAAGGATCTCCTCTGGCACTGTCTCTTCTTCACTGGTGTCCTCTCCAGTGAAGCCAAAGTTGCCGGCCTCCGCAGAAAGATTTGCCTCTTCCGCCCTGCTGGCAATGTAAGCCACTTCTTCATCGGTGGTGGGGCGGATAAGGTTAGAATCTTCCCGGATGGCCCTCTCCGACAAGCTGTCGAAGAACTCCTGTAAATGCTCTGGAGGCGGCTCTACCCAAGTCCCATCAAGGCCGTGGGCGTTGCACACTGGCATCATAGCGATGATGGAGCTCAGGGCAGAGTTGTTGCACAGAGGAATCACACCAGCCGGCAACGTGTACCTCCCGTCAGGCCTGAACAGCTTGTGGCAGAGGAACGTGTGTTGCAAGATCGTTAGATTGTTATTCAGACCAGGGCGCAACCTCATGATATCTGCTGCGTTCTTGAAATCCCAGGCTGGCCTTCCTTTGTTATGCAAAGGGGCAATGCGCCGGCGGAGGAAATCTGCGCCGACCATCTCAATCATGAGCCCGGCAGCCTTAAGACGGTGGATCCTGGTAATCGCAATTGTGAGCTTCCCATCTTGAGGATCGAGGTCGCTCCAATTCTCGCCACGGACTACCTTATTTTGCCGGGGAAAGCAGAACGGCTGAGGGTCTTTCTCCTGGATCCATCACCACTCGGACCGCCATTCCTCCCACTTCTTGCGGTAGAGACCCCCTGGGTATATATCCTTGTTCCATGCCCTTGGAATCCAATTAATAGAACCAGAGAGGGCGTCTCCTGTCTCGATGCGGGGAAAGAAATAATGACGGAAGAGGGCCGTGTTGGGGACTACTCCGACAAAGTTTTCGCAGAGGTGAGCAAAGACTGACATGCATGCTACGACGTTCGGCGTGAAATCCAAAAGGCGGAACCCGTATGTGTACATGATGTCAGCAAAGAAGTCGGAGAATGGAGGACAGAGCCCGCAGTAAAAGTAAGCAGCAAAGAAGGGGAATCTATTCGCGCCGCCCCCGGCGGAAGCTGGAAGCGCGCGGGTGGCGAGGTGGCCATTCGTTTTCTTCCCCCACACGCACCTGTACCGAGCGATCAGGGTGTGCCCATCGAGCGTCGGGTCGAAGACGGCGTGGTCCTTCCGCATCTTCACCAGATCGACCTCATCCACTCCTGCGGCCGAGCCGGCGGCTTTCACCGCTTTGCCCTTGCCTGCTTTGGGCGGCATGGCGGCTGTGGAAGCGGAGTCCGAAGATGATGAGGGCGTGCGGGTGGCGGGAGAATGGAGGAGGCTCCGTTTCAGTCTCGAGGGGGAAGACGACGGCGGTTACTAGATTGGAAAAGAGGTAAATGAGCAGCGCCCCTGCGGATTCCTTCTTATGGGGAAGGCACGAGGCTGCCTCTTTACTGGCCCGCTTTTATAGCGGTTATCCCGTGCATGTCCTCCACATCCCACATTTTACGCGCGACGTGGGAGGGCGCGGTAAATAAGGCGATTATGACAGCTAAATTCCCGCCACGCGTGCCCGTGCACTGTTTGGGCCTAGCCCAACAACGCCTCGCTCCCGTGTATGGCCTAGGCCCGGGGGCTCCTGTCGGTGTACTAAAGTTCGGGTCCTTTAGTACCCCATACTTGTGCACGGACGGTTGTAGCCGTACCAGCGGCAAGGCCCGCCGGAAAATAGCTGGGAATAGTTGCAAGATTATCGAAGAGGCACTCAAGTCAAAGATCAAAAGGTAGAAGACCGAAGGCTGGGTTCCCGGCAAGATCTTTGCCGGGAAGGCTCGCGAAGGCCCGGCAAGGTCTCGCACCCGGCAAGATATCGCACCCAGCACAGTGCCACCGCTCCAGCGCAGCGACTAGTCTGTCGTTTAGGGCTTGTCTTCCTGGTTGCGTGTCATGGCGCTGGCCGCAGAAGGGGTTAAGCGGTGCTGATGGGACGGGTCCTTTTTCCGTCCCCGAGAAAGTAAGGGACACCTAAATGGAGCACTAAATGTGTTTGTCCTAAGACGTCAGTGGTAATCATGAGACACTGTAGTAACTTTACACCTCTTGTACTGCTGTTCGCCACTGTTGGAGACCCCTTGAACGTATAAAAGGAGGCCCAAGGCGTAGCTACAGTGGGGAGGACCTTCCGGCCCATTCTGCATGCGTAGCTGCTTTCCCACCACAAGCGCTCCGTGTACTTGAGCCAAGAACATCCACAATAAACAACAGCAGGAGTAGGGTTTTCCGCTGATCAGCGGCCCGAACCTGGGTAAAGATCCTCGCGTTGATCGTTGGTTCCGCTCTTTGTGCAAATCTTTTCCCCTTGCCGAACCGTAAAGGGATCCACGCGATCCCATAGGTGTCGTACGCCGACACACTGCTTAGGAAAGATATGGGTCAACACTTGACTTCGAAGCAACTCGAATACCATGACCAAAACAAAACAAAGGATTGGGCTTGCAGAATAAGCCAAAAACAAATCCATGACAGAGATTTTGTTCGATATTTTTGTGGTGAGGCTCACACGGGCTCGATCGTACAGTGACCATCCTGTACAAGCTAGTGTACAAGACTACAAAGCATCCCTGAGTCATAGCAAAGCTACTAGGATTCTTTAAGACACAACGAGACCCACTGTAAAACCGACCGTGTACAAACAAACCACTAGATGTCGAACCCCAATCTCATATCATGCATTTGTTGGAAAGATAGCCTAGGTAACTACTTGAATTCCCACCTATGAACTCCCAAAATTTCTTGGTTATGCAATCTGGTCCCACGCATACAAGGAGCAAAACTTCACACAATTCCTAACATGATATTATGCTCCAATGTACCGACTGCAGTCAACACATAACCAAGAAACTTCGGAAACTCGTGTACCATAGACCTTCTGTTGGTGCAATAATTTGCCTCCTTGTGTTTTGGAGATTGTTGACATAAACAGTAAGGGACTGATGTGTTTGCTAGTGCACACAGAGTAACCGGTCCCTGGAGTCATGAGGACTTTGGATCAAACTCCGAAGATAATCTCCTGCGTGGCAGTGAAGGTTATCACCGAAGATTATGCTGACAAAAGTGACCCCCAAAAATTGCTGACGCGAAGCAATTGGTTCGGTGATCGTCCGAAGAAATTGGCTGCAGCCGAGAAGAATGAAGACGAAGTAAAGACGTAGCATTTATTTCGTTGTTTCTCTTCTCTTTATTGAGTCATAGGACCACCGTACTACTAAGAGGGGTGTAGTGTTTGAAGCTTTGATTCTCTGATGCTAAACCCAATCCTATGTAAGTTGCGAGAGAAATCTCTTTGTGTTCCGAGCAAATACTTGCCAGCAAGAGACTGTGATCTTCTTCGCTGCGAGAGATTTGTCTCTGACCGAGGAGTTAGCATTACTTGTTCCTCAAGTAATGTTACCGTTGCTCCAAAAATCCGACCGTTGTAAACGTGTCGGTTGGCCATTGGCTGGACCGCGTGTCCAAAATGGTCATTTCCCACCAGGGAAGGCTACAGCTATAAATAGCCACCCCGCACCGGCGCTGTCCGGTGGCTCCTCTGTTTGATTCTGAGAAGATTGTTGAGCAATCCTCTCTCCTGAGTGATTTGAGTTTAAAATCCACCGAGAGAAAACCCCAGAGCCAAAAAATTAGATAGTGGTTCGGCATCACTCGAATCTAAGTCCAGTACGCTCCGCCTATTACTCTTGAGAGCTGCGAACTCTCTAGACGGTTAGGTGTCAATTTCTTCAGAGACCAAGAGTAATTGTGGCTCTCGAAGAAGAAGTCCGTAAAGGATCGGAGATCACCTCAAGCATCTACCATGAGTGATCGGCATTGGTTGACGAACCAATTGTCGAGGAGAATAGGGCGAAGAGAGTTTATCTTCTGTGTTAAATCACAACCCCTCCAACCAGACGTAGTCCTTTTGCAGAAGGGCGAACTGGTCTACCAAATACCTTGTCGCCATCGAGCATCACTGGTCACCTCTACCTCTCTTTACATTTGAACTGTGATGTATGACTAGTATCAATCATGTGATTTCTCTCGGTGCATGCTCTTAGTTTTCATTAGTCTATTTATATTCGCTCACTGTACGTCGTTTTCATTCGCTCCGCTGCTGTGTTCCGAGAGTTTTCAATATTTCCGAAGAAATTTTAAAACTCCCATTCACCCCCCCCCCTCTGGTAGACATACTTCGTTCCTACAATCGGTATCAGAGTGAGGTACTCCTTGACTCTATTCATTTTGTTCTAACAACCTTGGAGTTTTAGTATGTCTTCAGTGAGCTACAAGTCACACCTCAAGATTCCCATCTTCGATGGGACGGACTATCCCTTCTAGAAGGAGAAGATGAAGATCCATCTCCGAGCTATTGATGATGATATGTGGAACGTGGTGCAGAATGGATTCTTGGTTGAAGTGCCCCAGGTCCCCACTGACCTCGAGAAGAAACTTATTCAGATGGATGCTCAAGCCAAAGATGAAATTGGTGGCCATCTCTCTCGTGCTCAATTTATTCGCTACCGTCAGTGTGAAACTGCAAAGGAACTGTGGGACATTCTCGAAAAGATAAATGAGGGTGTTTCAACTCAGAAAGGAGCTCGCATTGATACTCTTCGCGCGAAGTTTAATCGGTTCAAGCGAATCGGAAATGAAAGTTGTCAGCAAACTTTCGATCGTCTGAGTAACATTGCAAATGAGCTAAATATCCTAGATTCCACAAACGTGCAGTAAGCTGGACTCGGCACCCGTACCAACACTTCCACATCTTAGAAGGAATGGGTGCATAACACTCGAAGATCTTGAAAATTTTGACAAAGTGTAATTTTCTTTCTGAGAGTGAATACATTAACAAAGAACTAGACTAACCGGGTGCCACAATAATTTTTCGTCGCTCGGGGTCACACAGTTCTTATACGGTGGGTAACGCCACCACAATATCTCTTCGTTGAGTTGTCTTTCGTTTGAAGGATTTTGTGTTATTCCAAACGTATTTCACTCAAAGCTTTTCTTTTGGGTGTTTGTGTTTCTTCGTCTGAGTGAAATACCTAGGACCCTGTTTTCTCTCTATTTTATCTCTTCCAGTCTGCTATTCCGTTATGAATGCACAAAATTCATCTGGTGACGAAACTTTATCTGGTGTCCTTGACCACGTTAAAGTTTCGGTCCGAACTTAATCTATTTTGGCGAAAGCCGTCCAAAATTTGGGGTTTCCCGCCCAAGTCAGGACCACGTTCTTTGATGACAATTGCCACATGCTCATCATCAACTGCCAGTTTATCTGGTCCGTTGAATCGCAATAGTCCTTTGACTGTGGCCGTCCGATCATATTCATCGGGTGCGGTTATTTTCTCCTCGCTTATATATACTGTGCCGCCCCATCCAACTCCCTCATTCACTTCGCCTCTCCGCCACCGTCACTTTCTGAAGCCCTACCGTACTGCTCCACCTCGAGCTCGATGATGCCGATCATCTTCACCGCTTTGCTACCGGAAAGAGGTTGCCGGAGTCATTCCTCGCCGCCGTGGATCATCTCTATCTCCGTGCCGCCGTAGTGGCTGCACACCACCGAGTTAGGGTATGTGCAGTGCGAACTTGTTCTTCCATCCTTCATGTTCGAGTTCTTCCGCGGTAGATATTGCATAGTTTTACCGTGTTTTTCCAGATTTTACTGATAGGTAACTTGTGCGGATGTGGTTTGTAGTTGTTCCTCACATCCGAAAATCTCAGATCTAGGGTTTGTGTTGTGTCTCGTACGAATGGAATGCTTAGCATGATAACTAGTATATTCTTCAAACCTACTAGTTCGCTCTACACATTTCTTTCATCTGAAACATTTCTCAAAGTCTGCATCTACTTCTTCGTCAAAATGCTTTCTTTTCAAAAGCTTCGCTGTGTGCATTCGTAACCCTGTCCCCATTTTCCCTCGCATCTATGTTTATTCATAGGAAAATGCAATCCATTGAGGACTCAGCTCAACCAGTGGGCCGGGCGGATAGAGAAGAAGTTGTTCTGGGTACAGCTGACAAATCTAAAGCTCTGAATGCTAACGGCCCAATGGTAGGCCCATCAACCAGCAAACGAAAAAGAACCGAGCTAAATGCAAACGAGCAAGAAGAAAATGCTCCGAAGAAGAACAAAGGTGGCAGACAGGCATATACCAACACTGCTGAGTTTATCCCTCATGACCGCTACGATACTGTTCCAAGAGAAACCAAACAGCAGAGAGATCAGCATCAACAATGGATTCGATGTCATTGGGTGCGCAAATGGTTCAACTATGAATTTGTTCATCCTCGGTTTGCTCAGAACTTTGCATTTCATCCACCATGGGGTGACTGCCAGGAAATTTCTCTCATAAAACCAAATGGTCCCAAAGAGGGACCACCTCCTCCTGAAAATCCTCATGAGTCATCCATTCGCACACCTGAATCTTATCCTGATGAGCTTGCCAAGCATCAGCGAAATGCCATCAAGCAAGCTAAGAGGGCTAAAAAGCAAAAGGCTCATGAAGACGAAAACCTTCGCCTTCTCAAAGATGATGTCGAGAAGAAAAAGGCCGAAGGAAAATCTGAAGGATGCACTAAACGCAAGCATGATCCCAACACTGCTACATCAAAGAGAAAGAGTGCACCAAAGAACAAAAAGGCTGAACCAGCTGATGAATTTGTAATGAATGATTCTTCGGATGATGATCCTCCCCTCACCAAGGAAGAAGTTACTGCTACTCTTAGCGAGCAAGTGAATGTTACCACTTCAACTGTGTTGCCTGATCTTCGGGTTCATGTGGTTCCAGAAGCACCACCGAAGAAGATCACTGCTAGAAAAACTCCTGCTACCACTGTCACGATGAAACAACATGTCAACACAACTCGTCATCCAGATGCTATAAATTTGAAAGATTTGGTCGTTGATGCCCCTGTAAGTATGGCAAAGCCAGGCGAAAGTATTCCCAAGCCAGTCTTGAAGAAAATCAAGGCACCTACTACCGAGAAAAATGCTCCACAAGCTACTGCTCCAACGGAGAAGGCTGCTAAGTTTGCGCCTACCTTGACTCAGCCATTGGCTTCTAAACCTCCTTCCGAGCAAGTTCATGTGCAGACTGCTCCTATTACCGAGTCTGATGCACCTCACTACTACAATCACATTTTTATCATGGAATAGCTTGATAAATTTGCGGACAATCCATTCGATGGAGAAGTGGCATCTCTGCCCATTCCTGCTGAAGTCATTACACAGGCCACCTCCCTCATTCAAGAAATGAGAGAAGATGCAGTTGAGATCAACTCTCTCTCTCGGTCGAACTGATTGACCTTGATGGTCGAATGAAAACTGCTTCTTCAAGATTTGTCATTAAAGCGCTCGAAGACTCTTACAAGGATATCAACCGTGCCATGACTCTCCTCCGTCACAGAAGGTTGCCTTTTCACACGGATCTAGACGAAATTGTTCACAAGATCTGTGACGAGCATCAAGAAAAAGTCACTGGCTACAATGATCTGGTCAAAGGCCACATTGATCAAGTTGCTCAGCAAAAGAAGAAGCAACGAAAGAGAGTTGCGAAGAAAAATGTACCTCCTGCTCTGAAGGAAAAATCGTCTGAACGCCCAGTTGCTCAGTCTCAGAAAGAAAAATCTCCTGAGACAGCTACTCCTTTGAAGCCCCATTAAAGGACTCGGACGCTCCTCCCTCGCCAAGGCCAACTGAATCAGTGCCTGTGGCATCACCTGCTCGCGCTAATATTCCCTCGCAGCGATCTGTTTCTGAGGAATGTGAAATTCTTCGCTCTGAACCCCAAGCTTCTCCTGCTCATGAAGCTGCAACAGTCTCGGATCCTCCTATTATCGAGCAACAACATATTCCAGTGGGACAACCTCAACCACATCATGTACATGATTTGGCCCCAGTGCCTCCAGTGGATGAACTGCTCTGGTGCCATCTGTCTCTGTAGCACCACCTGTTGTGACACCAGCTCCATCCCCACTCAAGTTAACTATCGATACAGCGATAAGAATACCAGATGCTGGTCCCTCCGAACAAAAATCTGTATTTGCTCGCCATGCTGACTCAGTTGTGTATGGCGATGAATTTCTCTCTCCTGAAGAACTCAAATACCCATATCCTCGTGAAGAACTACCTTTGTTCTCGTCAAGGGCTGGCGCCAAAGGTCCTCTTTTCAATCGGAATGCGCCCCCCAAATTCTTTCAAGATAGTCCGTATGATGGGCCGCGCACTTTGGAATCGCCTCGCTTCTGGACCAAGGAACGGGCCATATATTACTCTCGGGTCCTCTATGAGAGCAGAAAGATATTTCCTCACGAATATCTAAACATCCCTGCAATGCGAAACATTGGCTGTTTCAATCAGTTGCTTCAGGATCTGGATGATTTTTGGTCTCACCAAGGTATTCGAATTCGAGCATCCATGGAACAGAGAGATCATACTTCAGTTCTATGCTTCACTATATATCTCTGGCGATGAATTTGATAGCTCAAAGTGGATTATGGAGTGGATGACCGAAGGCAAACGTATCAAGTGCACTTTAACGGATTTTGTCTCGCACTTCCATTCCCTCGCTTTGAGCATGGAAACACTAAAATTCGGGTGCACAACATTGATGTCATATCTGATGAAACTTTTCGGTGTACAATGGATCAAGAAAAGATTCGTAACTACTCTGGTCCTCCTCGTCCTGAGCTCTTAAACTTCGAGAACCAGACTCTATACCACATGCTCTCATACACCATTTGCCCTATGGCTGGGATGAATCCGGATAAGTCTATCTTAGATGTTCTTCGGAATGCCATATATGCAATCTCTGAGCGATACATCTTCGATGTTGAAGACGTGTTTCTGCGTATTCTGAAGGATTCTGCCCAATATCCTTTCTGCATCAAAGTTTTCACACCCTGGATTCAGAAAGTTATTGATCATGCTATGCGCATAGTGTATCTTGCGAAGGAAAATCACAAAAGCTTCATTCCTCCTGTTCGTGATACCCTGCAAGTCATGGAAGATATTACTTTGGGTAAATCACCCGCATCAATCCCCCAAGTGTGATGCCCCTGACTTAATCGTGCACTAATCATACACGCAATGCGCATGATCAAGCATAGGGACTCACGGGAAGATATCACAACACAACTCTAAACACAAATAAAAGTCATAGAAGCTTTATATTACAGGCCAGGGGCCTTGAGGGCTCGAATACATAAGCTCGAGAGCATACAAGTGTCAGCGGAAGCAAGCATCAGAGTCTGGGTACAGACTTAAAAGTAAAACAGATAGGCCTTTAGAAGGCGGGGCAAACAACAACACTAGATCGAAGAGGCGCAGGCCTCCCGCCTGGGAGCCTCCGAACTACTCCTGGTCATCAGCGGTCTCCACGTCGTAGTAGGCGCCATCGTGGTAGTATTAGTCGGCGGGGTCGACTGGCTCCTGGGCTCCGTCGTCTGATCGCAGCAATCGGGTATGGGGAAAAGAGGGAGCAAAGCAACCGTGAGTACTCATCCAAAGTACTCGCAAGACTTACATCAAATCTATTCTAATTATGCATCAGTATCAAAGAAGGGGCTGTATCTGTGGACTGGATTGCAGAAAGCCAGAGTAGAGAGAAAAGGCCTAGCCTATCGAAGACTAGCAACTTGCAGCATCATACAGCATTAGAAGAGTGTAGATTGGTACATAAATAAAGTAGTAGCAACAAGTATCATATAATCCATGCCCAGAGATCCTTCCTCGACTCCCTGCAAGAAAGCGATCCCGGAGCCAACATATTATTAACATCATAAGTATCCAGTTCAAGTGGTAGTGATTGAGATACGACTCCGAGCGTCCTGTTACCGTGGACACGGCTATTCGAATAGATATACTTCCCTGCAGGGGTGCACCAACTTACCCAAGATGCTCGATTAACTCTGGCCGGACACACTTACTAGGTCCATGCCCTTGGCTGATCGACATGCCGTAGCCCTACCTAGGTCCAACAGAGAGGCCAGCACGCCAGTCTAAATCCTAAGCACGCAGGGGTCTTGGGTCCATCGCCCTTTGCACTCCTGCACGTTGCGAACGCGGCCGGTGAGTATACCTAGCCCCCTTAATACAAGCGCAGGCTTTCGCGGTCCAACCCGGCGCGCGCCACTCACTTGCTGACATCTGAAGAACTTCGGCTGATACATACGACACCGAGTGCCCATACTATTTCCGCGTGGTAGTTAGTGCGAAAAGGCCAGAGGCCTACTCAGATCACATATCCAAACCCGTTAATGACTTGGGAGCTCGCGGTGACAATCAGCGATCCACGATCTGTGGTCCCGTCGCCCCATCTCGAGGACTTACGGCAAGGGCTCGGAGTGCCCGGCCGTGCCTCGTATTTATCTCACGGGTACCCTCACGGTCAACCCGTCGGCACAACACTCGCGGGTACCCCTCGGGGCCGACCCGACTTCAACAAGGCACTGTAGTAAAGTTTAGGGTAACCGTATGTTTATCACATCAAGGGGGAATCCGAGGAATCACCCTTGTTGGGTTCCCACTCAATGTATCCATCAAGGTGAACTAGGAGGAATCACCCTCGATGGTTTCACTCTTGCGGGGTTGCACGACAGAAGCGGCATCGGAGGTGAGGAGGAGGAATCACCCTCGGTAACTACAACCGACTAGCTTTGTTATAGCGCTAACATCAGAAGTGAGGTAAGAGGTATCACCTTCGGCACTCGATAGTAGCTCTGCGGAATCGTACAACTAAGGGGCGTGTGATGCGGTGATGGTCTCTGCCCATCGATCACTTTGATCGAGGCACCGGTAACAAAGCGGGGCAACTAGGACAAGGGGGAGGGGTCACTGATGGATCACTAACCAACCTATACTAAGCATTTAGGATAACAGGTAAACTACCAATAACAGGTTACAAAAACAGGCTATGCATCAGAGCAGGATTGTCGGACAACAGTAGCAATTCTAATGCAAGCACGGGGGCGAAAGAAATGGGCGATATTGAAATGATCAAGGGGGTTTTGCTTGCCTAGAAGCTCTGCGGAAAAGGTCTGGACGTCGGGGGTGTAGTCGTACTCAGCTGCGGCAGCGTCGGTCTCGGCGGCTACCGGAGAGAAGAGGGGGAGAAACAATAAATAAAAGCAAACAAATGCAACACAGATGCATGGCATGGCAATATGCTGTGTATGTGAGCCCTAATGCATCTCTAAACAATTTTAGGGATTTTAAGATTTAAGTTGGAATTATTAACCGGTAAGTATGCACTATTCATCTACCGGAAAAGGGCAAAAGGTTCCATGTTCGCTGTGTTGTGGGCCTCTGACAGCAACACGAAGGGCGTATTTGGATTCGTCTCATTTTTCTGAGCAATTTTCATGTAGAAAACTTTTTGATCCGAGCTACGGTTTAATTTCTACGAATTACCAAAGTTTTAGCAATTCTGAAATTCTCTGGATTAATTTTAATTCAAAAATCAGTTTATTGCATCAGCATGAGGTCAGGATGATGTCAGCGGTCAAACCGAGCTGGTCTAGGTCAAACCTGACTAGTGGGACCCACCTGTCATTCACAGGGACTAATAAAAACAGCTAACAAAGCTAACTAACTAAGTGGGGCCCTACAGTCAGTGACTAATTAACTTAACAGTGCAACTAAATTAACTGAAACATCAATTAGCTGACTGGACCCCACATGTTAGCGTCATAGGTGAACAGTAACCAACGTTGACCAAAGTCAACGTGGTCAACGGCGGCCAGGGGCCCACTGGCAGTGACCCAGTGGTGGGCCCCGGCCATGCCAGGTCAGCGCCGGCGCCGGAAAAAGCTCCGGCAAGCTCTCCAGCGACGGCCGAACGTCGACGAGGCTCAGATTTCGCCTACAGAGGCCCATTTGCATCGCGGCTGGGTGCGTTCGATCAGCCACTTCATCGTGCATCGGATGGTGGCGGCAGAACGCGCGGAGGGGGCCGGCAAGGCCGCCGGCGTTGAGCCGTGGAGGCGGTGAGCTGCGGCCGGCATCGGGATTTCGCTACATTATGCCATTTCGCGCGTTTTCTTTTGCGTTCGAACAAGAATGATCCGGCGCATCCGATGGAGCTAACACGAGGCCACGGGAGTGACCAGAGGTGGCCGGACGGTGAGGTCCTGCGGCGGCCGGAGCGCGACAAAGTGACGAGCTAGCTAGGGGGAACGCGCGGCTCGGGGAGAGGAATGGAGGGAAGTGGTGCTCATCGTGCGGGCTCAAGAAGGCCCCTTGGGTGAATGGGAGCGCAGGGGAGGCCGAATCGACAGCGGCGGCGTCCGGCGATCCGAGTAAGAAGAAGGTGGCGCGGGGCCGATGTGGTGCCACCGAGCTCGAGGTCTTGGTCGCGGAAGAAGAGGCGGACGCCGGCGTGCCTTCCGGACTCGACGGAGAGGCGAATGGGCATCGGTGGCCGCGGCGGTGGCAGCGACGCGTCGGCGGTGGCACTCGGGCAGAGGGGAGGAGAGGCGAGCGAGCGCGTGAGGGAGGGAGAGGGAAGTGGCGATGGGCGCCCAAGGGGGAGGAATGGGGGTCGCCCTTATCCCCAGCCCACCTGCCCCGGCGCCATGGCGAGCTGCGGGCGGTGCCGCGAGCTCCCGACCATGGCGGCAGTGACACGGGGGGAGGGGAGCAGGTAGGAGACACAGGAGATCGGCAGGGCCGGCTGGGCCAGCGCCAGGTAAGTCCTTGCCCATTATTTTCCTTTTTTGCATTTTCCATTTAAACAAAACAGAGACAGGAAAAAGAAATATTTAGGGCACCAAATGGCTTAGGAAAAAAATATGGGACTTGTCCCATTAATTACTTTGCATTTTCAGGCACTGCCACAATTATTTTGAAGGCAAGATAAATCCATATGAATTTTTCATAATTGGATTTGCATTGAAATTGTTGTTTTTGCACTGTTTTCAATGCTGTAGTCCAGTTTAGCAAATAGGTGATGTTGTTTTCCTGAACAAGAATTTGTTTTGGAATATTTGCTAATTAATGAATATTTTTCCAACAACTTTTATGTAACTTCAAATTTCACTTATGATTTGAATTTTAATTCAGTGGTGGAATTTGAAATGAGATATTAAACCACTCTGATCAATCATTGCAAATCAAGATGACTTGGCATAATTAAGAGGTGATCACTGTGCTCATTACATCGGGGTGTTACACCAAGACTATCACAAGCACTTCGATTGGCCACGTCTTCCTCAGCGCGACCGAATGATTTCGCCTCAACCTCCCTCACAGCTCAAAGTTAGTTTATGCACACAACAAGTGCTGCTGCAGCATATCGCCGAGGATCGATGCGAAAAAGAACATCTTGCCTCCGAGCTAAATATTCTCAACAATCGCACCAGAATCATGCATCTGATAGCTGATGAAAACAAGAAGAGACTCTTTAAATTGCTTTGCAAGTTCTTCACCGAGAAACAACTACTGCATGTCAATCTCCAAGAGCTCTATGATTATATTGACAAAGGCTTCACTGTTAAAGATTTTCTAGAGCGGAGTACCTCTCCTCTTCCTGCTCGTGAGCCAACTACTGACCTTCTTCATCTCAAGCTTCGCAAACTGCTTGAAGAGTCAGATGCCACCTCACCGACCAAAAAACCTACCAAAGGCATTGTGCTATCCCGTGTTTCTCCTGTGGCTGATCCCACCGTGCCCAAGTAGTCTGCTCAGCCCCACGTTGTTATCCCTGATGGAAGATCTGATGCTGTTGAAGACGAAGAAAATCCAGTTACGTCCGAAGAAGAAGTCACCTCGGACAGTTCTTCTAGAGATGCCACCGAGTGAACCAAGTTCTGCGCTTTTGCACTCATGTTATTCATCACCTTTTTGACCCTAGTTGACAAAAGGGGGGAGAATTACATCGAGTCTCGATAGATTTGCTTTCTGTGTTTTGTTGGTTTGGTTTTGTGCGAGTTTGCAACTTCTGATTTAAGATTATCTGTTCTAAGTTGTAAAACTCTTGGTAACTTCTGTGCTGTAATGTTAATAACCCCTCCTATTGCACCATTTCTCTCGAAGCATTTGTTTTTGCAGGTGGAATTATTATCAGAAGTTATGAATGAATGCACTACAATCTCGATGGATTATATCTCATCAGTGCAAATCATTGTATTGAATGATTGAAATTTCCTCTGAATACTTCAATTCTTGCAGGAAAATTTATCTCATATCTTTATCCCTGCATACTTTTAGGGGGAGTCTATTTCATCGTCGAGCAAAGTAACACTTGTTCACTCTTGTTCGACTTACTTTCCACATATCTATCTTCACTTCGATGATTATCTATTTTGTCAACATTTGTCCAAAAAGGGGGAGATTGTTGGTGCAATAATTTGCCTCCTTGGGTTTTGGAGATTTTTGTCATAAACAGTAAGGGACTGATGTGTTTGCTAGTGCACACAGAGTAACAGGTCCCTGGAGTCATGAGGAGTTTGGATCAAACTCCGAAGATAATCTTCTGCATGGCAGTGAAGGTTATCACCGAAGATTATGCTGATAAGAGTGACCCCCAAAAATTGCTGACGCGAAGCAATTGGTTTGGTGATCGTCCGAAGAAATTGACTGCAGCCGAGAAGAATGAAGACGAAGTAAAGACGTAGCATTTATTTCGTTGTTTCTCTTCTCTTTATTGAGTCATAGGACCACCGTACTACTAAGAGGGGTGTAATGTTCGAAGCTTTGATTCTCTGATGCTAAACCCAATCCTATGTAAGTTGCGAGAGAAATCTCTTTGTGTTCCGAGCAAATACTTGCCAGCAAGAGACTGTGATCTTCTTCGCCGCGAGAGATTTGTGTCTGACCGAGGACTTAGCATTACTTGTTCCTCAAGTAATGTTACCGTTGCTCCAAAAATCCGACCGTTGTAAACGTGTCGGTTGGCCATTGGCTGGACCGCGTGTCCAAAATGGTCATTTCCCACCAGGGAAGGCTGCGGCTATAAATAGCCACCCCGCACCGGCGCTGTCCAGTGGCTGCTCCATTTGATTCTGAGAAGATTGTTGAGCAACCCTCTCTCCTGAGTGATTTGAGTTTAAAATCCATCGAGAGAAAACCCCAGAGCCAAAAAATTAGATAGTGGTTCAGCATCACTCGAATATAAGTCCAATACGCTTCGCCTATTACTCTTGAGAGCTGCGAACTCTCTAGATGGTTAGGTGTTAATTTCTTCGGAGACCAAGAGTAATTGTGGCTCTCGAAGAAGAAGTCTGTAAAGGTTTGGAGATCGCCTCAAGCATCTACCACGAGTGATCGGCATTGGTTGACGGACCAATTGTCGAGGAGAATAGGGCGAAGAGAGTTTATCTTTTGTATTAAATCACAACCCCTCCAACCAGACGTAGTCCTTTTGCAGAAGGGCGAACTGGTCTACCAAATACCTTGTCGCCATCGAGCATCACTGGTCACCTCTACCTCTCTTTACATTCGAACTGTGTTGTATGACTAGTATCAATCATGTGATTTCTCTCGGTGCATGCTCTTAGTTTTCATTCGTCTGTTTATATTCGCTCACTGTACGTCATTTTCATTTGCTCCGTTGCCGTGTTCCGAGAGTTTTCAATATTTCCGAAGAAATTTTAAAACTCCCATTCACCCCCCCTCTGGTAGATATACTTCGTTCCTACACCTTCGAAAATAACAACGATACTAGTCATGGCAGATCATCTGTGCTATCTCTACCCAGTACTGGGGATAAGTCACAGCACTATTTACCACCATAAAAAGTATAGAAGCATTTCGATGTCGGCGTCCTCTAGTATTCAGGAACTGAAATGATAGCGATTGTGACAAGAACACCTTGGAGCTCAACTGCCCGGGTCCAATCCATACGGTCAGGAGGCAGCAAGAACAGAATTATGTCACACCGACATCGTAACGATTCCGAAATACCCGCGTGATCCTACAAAAATTGAAGGGGAACAGGAGTAGAATCAAAACACCTACGTCAGAATTCCTCACCAGAGCAATGAAGGGGATAAGGAGTAAAAAGAATTCCTACTCTCCGATATATAGCTAGACTCAAAATAGTTTTTTCTTCTAGCCTCAACAACGGCCAAGTTCGATCAATCAAGGAGGCTCCTATGGTCGGTAGAGGCTCTGATACCAACTTGTAATGCCCAAATGTGGCTCTATCCCAACCAAGAGGTGAAATCTTGACAATGATAGGAACACATGTCGAAACGCTTCGCAAGGTGGATATCATTAAAAAATGTGATGTACTGAATAGATGAGAATACCAGATAAAGGCTTACACTCACCACAAGCTATAGCATGAATACATCAATACATCAATACATAGCAATCATCATACAGAAGAGCAGGATCCGGCTACGGATGAAATCAAACAAAAGAAGAACGACATCCACCCTGCTAATCCCAGGCTGCCAACCAGGAACCCATCCTATGATCATTGAAGAAGAAAAAGAAGAAGAATAAGAAGAAGAACTCCAAATAGATCAAGCATTGCTCTCACGTCCAAACATCGCTTTACCTATACCTGCACCTATTGTTGTGAGCCACGGGGACTCGGCAATCTCATTACCAAGGGTATCAAAACTAGCAAAGCTTAATGGGTGAGGAATGGTTAAGTGGTGAGGTTGCAGCAAGCACTAAGCATTTATATGTGGCTAACTTATGAGTACAAGAATAAGAAGAGTAAACTACGCATAATCGGGCGCAAAACTAGTATGATCAAGAAGTGATCCTGAACACCTACTTACGAGTCAAACATAACCCCACTGTGTTCTCTTCCCGAACTCCCTCAGAAAGAGACGATCATGGTTACGCACGCAGTTGGTGTATTTTAATGGAATTTAGTGTCAAGTTCTCTACAACCGGAGGTTATAAATTTCCAAGTCGCCACATAACCGCGGGCACGGCTTTCCGAAAGATTTAACCCTGCAGGGGTGCTCCAAGTAGTCCATCACAAATTACCACACGCATCCGATGGAAAACCTCACACCGTGACAACACGATGCCTATAAGGAATCCCGGTGGACAAGCCACTCGTCAAAGGTAAAATAATCCCAGAGAGACCTCCCGGTGTGCCAGATCCGTGTCCAGAGCCGCGCGCTCTCTATCTACGGGCTCATCCGTCTATGCAAAGTGGATGATAGCCAAAAGACCTTGAGTTGCCCCGAGGTCTCTCATGAGAAGCACTGGCCTGGTTTGTTGATTAATTATCCATGGGGGGCGGCAGGTCCCTATGCAAGTTTTATTAGGTTGGTGAATGGTAAAACCAAGGTTGGGCCTTTTCGGAAAAGCTTTAATCTAAAACGAGTGATCAAGGGGGGCCCATAAACCCCACACATGTTAGGAGCGCTCATCAAGGAACATAACACCGGTATTACGGAAGCTAGGGCAGCATGAGTGGAACAAAACACCAGGCAAAAGGCCGAGCCTTCCACACACAACCAGATATATAGATGCATTAATTAAATATTCAAGATAGTGTGATATCCCATAATATCCATGTCCCAACATGGAACAATCTGCACTGCACCTGCAACTAACAACGCTATAAGAGGGGCTGAACTAAGAGGTAATGTAGCCAAACAACGGTTTGCTAGGATAGTGGAGGTTAGAGGGTGTATCATGGTAATTTGGGAGGCTGGCAAACAAGTGGTAGGTAGCGAGACATAGCGATAGCATCGAGACAACTAGCAAGCAAAGATAGTAGTGATATCCAAGGTAGTGGTCATCTTGCCTGGAATCCCGCTTGGAAGAACATCGAATCCTTGAAGTAGTCGAACGAATCCTCACAACGCCGGAACGTAACCGGGAACTATCGAGAAGAAGCACAACCGGAAAGAAGCAAACAACATGGTAAACAAGCAAGCATAAACATGACATGATGCACAACCAAGTATGATGCATGTCAAGTTTAAGGATGCATGGCATGGCAAGGTGCAACAATCAAATACTACACATTAAGTGAAGCTCAATATGCAACTGGTTGCATATTGACGAAACCCCACAATCAATTATTTAGTTCTCTCCCGTTTATGTACATGTTAATCATGGCAAGGGGTGAAGCAGAACTAATCTACCTATCTAGGCAATTTAACACTACAAGAAATATGTCAACTTGTGACCTTCTGTCAGTGACCCTGGAAGAAATGGTCGTAAATCTATGACCATTTGAGACCAATTGGTCATAAGCTGTTCGGGGGCCTCCAAACCCTAAACCATAACGACCATTTTGGTCAGAAAGGTCGTAATTTCCTTACACGAAATGGTCGTAAAGCATACAGCACTGGTCCGCTGCCTTATTTCTAGCTGATCACGACCAATATAGATGGTCATAGCCTTGTAAATTGTGGTGCATTGCTATGACTAGGCGCCACCTCATCAGTTTTGCCTATGTGTCATGTCCATGTGTCAATTTTTGCCTATGTGTCATGTCCATGTGTCAATTTTTGCCTATGTGTCATGTTCATGTGTCAATTTTTGGCCTAGGTTGTGAAGCAGCCTACATTTCTGTCATTCTCAAAATTCCCAAAAAATTCTCAAAAATTCTTTGGATCATATCTTCCTCAAATATGTCAAAAACCTTCCTTTCCTAGTTCAAAAATAATTCAGGAATATTCATTTTCCTATTCTGTTCAGAACAGCACTTTGTGAAGGAAGTGCTATTTATATTTTCTTGATTACCCTCAAAAATTTTGGGCACTCTTTCCTATCCAAATCATTGCCTCATGACAAAATTCAGCTCCATTTGCCTAGTAAATCTTCCTCAGCAAATTTCCAAATTGCTGTTTAGCTAGAATCTTTGTGAAGGAAGTACTACCTAGGCATATCCTAATGAGTTGAATTTTTTCCACATCTTCTATATACCCAAATGATAGCTCTCCACAAAATTTGAGCCCCATATAACAATCCATGTGAGCTCACCATCCAATCTTTGTTTCTGGTAATATTTTCCGTTTGTGAAGCAACTATATTTTATATTGCTTTATAATAGCTGCAAATTTACCAGGACATGACCCTGCCCATAGAACCTCCCTCCACCAAATTTTAGCTCATTTAATTTTTCCAATTTCCCTCAATATTTTTCCCAATTTTATGTTTAGTGGAGAGCATTGTGAAGGAAGTACCATTTTTATTTATCCAAATAGTATGAAATTTTTACAGTACCTTAATATGCCCAAATTAGCATCCTCCTCCAAATTTCAGCTCAATCCAATCATCTATGTGAGCCCAGCTTCAATTTCTATTTTCTGGCCAGATTGGCACATTGCAAAGCAAGTGCTATCTAGACCCCTCCTATTGCTCTAAAACTTTTTGGGCACTCTTCCAAGTCCAAATCATTGACACATTCCAATATTAAGCTCTATTTTCCTAGTAAATCTTCCTCAGAAAATTTCCAAAGTTTCTATCAAGAGAGAAGCTTTGTGAAGGAAGTACTAGCTTGGCTTATCCAAATGATCTGAGATTTTTCCAAATATTCCATATGCTCAAATAATCACTCTACACAAAATTTGAGCTCTATCCAGCAATCCATGTGAGATCATCATCCAATCTTTTATTCTGGTCATATTTTCAGTTTGTGAAGCAACTATATTTTATATTGATTAATTATTGTTGACATTTTACCAGGGCATGATCCTACCTATATAACTTCCCTCCACCTAATTTGAGATCAATCCATTCATTCATTTGAGCCCAGCTTCAACATTCATATTTCTGTCCAATGTGGTACTTTGCAAAGCAAGTGCCACCTAGGCTACTCCATTTGAGCTGCAAATTTGCCAAGACAGTCTCCTTAGTATATGATCATCCTCAGCCAAAACTCAGGCCCATTGGCCGTGTGCATTTCCCCCACCGCTAATCAAACACTTGGTTGCTAATTCATGTTTGAGCTTAGTTCAGTCTCCTCGTGAGATTCTTCTGTTGTCTTCTTCTTCCTAACACCTACCGGGGGGATTCATTTTTTAAATTGTCTACTGTTTAATACAGAGACAAAACTAAATTTGTCAAAAGTGACAAAAAGTTTTAATTAAAAACAAATAAAAACTAAAGGGAAAGAAAATAAACAAAATCACTACTAAACAGTACTGTTTTGGCTAAAACTAAAATTAAAAAAAATTGAAGTACTACTGGATGCACAACAATTCTAGTGACAAGGTGCAAAAAGAATCAACTGAAAATGTATTTTCAAACAAAAGATATTAGCAATCTAGTGTTTGAAGCAAATTCATGCAAATTCAAATTTAAACTATTCAAATTTGGAAACTATTGGATCCTACAGAAACTAGAACAAATTATAAAACTAATGCAAAAATAATCACTCAAAAATACTAAATATTCTAAAAGATATAGCAAATCTAAAAACAGAACTAATTCTGAAAATTTAAAAACAGAAACTAAAAATAAGAAAAATTACTAGGCGGCTAAGGGCTACGTGGCGCGTCCTGGTTGTCTGGGCTAGCGAGCGCGTGAGAGGAAACGAGCGGACGACCGCTAATTAACAGAAAACGGTTCGACATTTTAATTAAAACCACGGGGAGCTACTGTGGTCGTTCGATCGAGATCTAAAGGCGCGGGAGGCGTCCGACGCGGTGAAAAGGGGAGGGCGACCGATCCTTACAGTGCGGTGGTCGGCGGCGGCACGGTGGTCGTCGGAGGCATCGTTCTGGTGGTCTTCGGCGATGGTGGCGGTGTCCAGTCGACGAAGAGGCGAACGGCGCATCCGTGGGTGGTCGAGGTGGGGCTTGAAGACGACGGAGGCGAGCAGGGTGACGGGGCGGAGCTTCGGGTGCTCTGAGCTCTGGCGAACTCTCGGTCGCGGATGTTGTTGTGGTTACGGTGGGCTTTTGGGGAGTTGGGGATGTCTGGGAGGGTCGCAGCGAGGCGCTGGGTTGATTGGTGGCTGCGGGAGAGTAAGGAGATGAGCGACGGCGTCGGAATCGAGCATCTAGGATTGCGGTGGCCTGCGGCGATGCGGGCAAGCTAGGGCTCTGACGAGGGCGAGTTGGAGGGGGCTTTTAGGGGTCTCGAACGAGCGAACCCTAAGGTATTTATAGGGCATATTCTTGGGCGAGGGGAAAATCTCGGGATTTGAATCCCAGAAGATCCGGGATTCGGTGGCGGCGCGGGCGTGCTCTGGCTTGGCATGCCGTGGGCGAGGGGAAGAAGAAGGGGGCGGGGTCCACACGTCAATGGGCGTAGGGGAGGCGAGCGAGGCGCGGGCGGCCGACGCGTAGGGAGTTCGGGCGCGGCGCAGGCTGGTTGGGCCGATTCGGCCAGTTGGGCCGGGGAAAAGGAGAGAGAGGGGCCTCGGGGTTCTTTTTTTTTTTTTTAAACAGCAAAGAGAAACTAAAACAAAAGTAAAAAACTAAAATCTTACCTAGGCATATTATATATCAAAATTTTCAGAAAAATAAATCCTAAAAGATGAACTATTTTTCAAGATTAAAGAAAATAAAAAACAATTCAAATAATGCAAACAGTGCTACTGTTGCATTTAAAACTCAAATAAAATTATTTTAAGATACCAAAATGATTTAAAATTTATTTTTCTCCTCTTTTCTGTTGTAGGGAATCATTTTACCCTAATTTCCATATATTTTATTTTTGGAGAAAATAATTTGAATAAAACCAAATAACTCCTAACTAGGTCCATATAATGACACATGTGTCAGAGGTTGCGGGTTTGATTCCTTAGGCAACATTGTTTGTCATTCCAAGATGCAAATTTGTGCCAAATATGATATCATTTGAACAAACTATGCCATGAATGTTGCCATAACATTGGCCATTTGCCTTGAAAGCCATGGATCTTCATACATGATAGCTCGTTTTTTAGAACACTTTTTTAAGACATTTGACGTAGTCCAAGTTTGTTATTTTTCCTGGAAACTAGGTCACATATAATGACACAATGTGAAGGTTTTCAATTTTTTTGATTTTTTTTGAATTTCTTATCCCCGTTTCAAAATGCGGTCAAAACGGCGGGCATGACCATTCGTAGCTAGGGGTTGAATCTTGCAAAACTTATGGAGTTTCTCTGATTAAATAGATACTTATGTACCTAGAAATGATTTTTGGAAAAAATAAAGAGCAAACTATGAGGCAGCTGTAGTTCAAATTTGACATGCTTCCTGCTGAATTGGCGAAAATTTTCTTTTTCATGAGAGGTGGATCAAAACCATTTGACACCCAACCATTTGGTCAATTGTACATTAAATATGGCCTAATATTTTAGAAAATTGATTTGGTCCAATTTTGCAACAAATATTTGGTAGGTTCTTCACAAAAAAACTCATTTTGGGCACTCAAAAAATGGAAAATGAATTTTCCGAGCAAAGAAGATGAAAACTTCCTTAGGCAACATTGTTTGTCATTCCAAGATGCAAACTTGTGCCAAATATGATATTATTTGAACAAACTATGCCATGAATGTTGCCATAACAATGGCCATTTGCCTTGAAAGCCATGGATCTTCATACATGATAGCTCGTTTTTTAGAACACTTTTTTAAGACATTTGCCCTAGTCCAAGTTTGTTATTTTTCCTGAAAACTAGGTCACATATAATGACACAATGCGAAGGTTTTCAATTTTTTTGATTTTTTT
The DNA here is from genome assembly GCA_039707655.1 of Elymus sibiricus. NCBI lineage: Eukaryota > Viridiplantae > Streptophyta > Magnoliopsida > Poales > Poaceae > Elymus > Elymus sibiricus. Next base: position 166,628,941 of record CM077664.1, read on the forward strand.
TTGAATTTCTTATGCCCGTTTCAAAATGCGGTCAAAACGGCGGGCATGACCGTTCGTAGCTAGGGGTTGAATCTTGCAAAACTTATGGACTTTCTCTGATTAAATATACTTATGTACCTAGAAATGATTTTTGGAAAAACTAAAGAGCAAACTATGAGGCAGTTGTAGTTCAAATTTGACCCGTTTCCTACTGAATTGGCGGAAATTTTCTTTTTCACGAGAGATGGATCAAAACCATTTGACACCCAACCATTTGGTCAATTGTAAATTTAATATGGCCTAATATTTTACAAAATTGATTTGGTCCAATTTTGCAACAAATATTTGCTAGGTTCTTCACAAAAAAACTCATTTTGGGCACTCGAAAAATGGAAAATGAATTTTCCGTGCAAAGAAAATGAAAACTCCCTTTGGCAACATTGTTTGCCATTACAAGATGCACCCTTGTGCACAATATGAGATCATTTGAACAAACTATGCCATGAATGTGGCCATAACATTGATCATTTGGCTTGAAAGCCATGAATCTTCACACATGATAGCTCATTTCTGAGAACACTTTTTTTAAATAATTACCGTATTCCAAGTTTATTATTTTTCCTGGTAACTTGGTCACATATAATGACACAATGCGAAGGTTTTCAATTTTTTTGATTTTTTTGAATTTCTTATGCCCGTTTCAAAATACGGTCAAAACGGCGGGCATGACCGTTCGTACCCAGGGGTTGAATCTTGCAAAACTTTTGGAGTATCTCATATTAAATTGATACTTATGTACCTAGAAATGATTTTTGGAAAAAATAAAGAGCAAACTATGAAGAAGTTGTAGTTCAAATTTGACCCAGTTCCTGCTGAATTTGTAATTTTTTTTCTTTTTGACGAGAGGTGGATGAAAACCTTTTGACACACGGCCATTTGGTATTTGTACATAAAATGTGGTCTAATATTTTTGATAAATGTTGTGGTTCAGTTTTGTAACAAATATTTGATAGATTCTTCACAAAAAACCCATTTTTGGCGCAAGATTTTTGAGAGAAAAAAAAAGAAAAGAGAGAGAAGTGCTTGATGACGGGAGGGTTTTGGAGCGTTGGATTTAGGAGGAGTGGATGGTCATGATGTGATCCATGGGAGGGATCCATAGCCTCGCTTGTGATTGGCTGTTGCCTTTGCATCTCCTGCCAAAGAAAAGAAAATCCCCATGTCTCTCACACCGCACGAGAAGAAAGAAAAGAAACGAGAAAAAAAGGGGAGACAGAAACCTCGCCTCTCGCTAGCCCCCCCTCTCCCCCACAACTCCTCGTCGCCGCCGCCACCTACGGTGGCCGATCCCGGCCGATTCCGGTGGCCGGCGCCGGCGCCCGGCACAGCCACGTGGTCCCTCGCTCCGCTCCTCCATCTCCTTCGACCAAATCCAATGCACGCGTCCTCCTGCGGCCACGCGCGACCCACCCAGCGGCTAGGGTTTTGGCCACCGCATCGCCGGAGTGGCTCCGACGTTGCTCCGGCGAGTCAGGCGAGTCCCGCCACTCCTCCTCCTCCTCACAGCCCTCCCTCTCTTCCTCACCTTGTCTTCTCTCCCTCCTCCCAGATCAAGCACTCCATTGAGGGGAAGGATGTCATGGAGGGGAAGGACACCATGGATGGGAGGACGCCAAGGAGGACGCAGCTCCACCACCACCCCGACACCATCTCCGAGCCCCCTCCCACGGCATCTCCGGCCGAGGTATGACCTCATATCCTTCCTTCCTCTCTCTCTCTCTCTCTTTCTTTCAAGACCGCACCATTGCTTGCTTGTGAATTGTGATCCTGTTTCCATTAGATTAGATTAGGTTAATTACAGCCAAAGTATAGTAGCTTCTGATCCAAGTGCTCTTCGTCTTGTGTGTCATCTGCAAGGCAATCAAGTTAATTAGATGTTGCTCTTTTCATGTTCTGCTTCATACATATGTGATGCCTCCCTGCCCCCCTGCCTGCTACATCTCTACTTGCATAAATCGAAGAGAAGAAAGAAATACTCAGCTTAAAATAACTGTAATGAGCAGCACACGCCTTTCATTTTACAGGATGATCATTGCATCATGATAATTGGATTATGTCTATGCAACATACAAATCTTGGACGGACCTCTGAGTTTTGGAGGAGCTACAAAGTATTTGTGTCTGTGGACAACTACTGGTTTTAATATGCAAACAACAACATAGCTAGAGACGCTATGTTATAATTAATGTGTACTTTGTTGTAAATTCTTGCTTATATTGGTGTCTTTCATTCCTGTTCCGAGAATGGACATACTTCTCTCTGGATTGTGCAAGTTAAACTAACTGCTCTAATTTAAACAAGTTGGGATCCAGACTTCCATCGGTCCTTTCTTAGATGGATATATATAGGTGCAGTAGTTTATCATCTGCTCTTGTGCCATTGTGTCAACTTTATAGGTACTAGTGTCAACAAAAATCATAGCTCAGTTCACTTATCTATAGAGTAAAGCTTTCAGAAATCAGTTTGCAGTGTTGAATTAGTACACATCTTTTATCTTGAATTTTGTTAATATGACAAACACATTAGTAAATCTGAATAACTTTGACATATTTGCTCTATTATCTTGCACTGGATTGGTAACTGTCATTGCCTTGCACAAATATATCTCAATTCTGCTAACACTGATCCTTGTGTATGGTCTTAACCCTTTTAGTTGCATGATACTTCTACATGGATGAGTACCTGCAATTGCACGATGCAGACCGGATCTTCTTCAACTACAGCCCATCCACCGCATTGACACAAAGTCAGGTATCTACTCCTTGTCTTCTCAAACAGATATGGGCCTGATGCTTGATGCAATATTGCTGCCTATAGGATAAGTATGCATTTGTTAAGTTTTTTTTGGCACACGCTGTGGCCTCAAAGTTTTGGTTACTTTTATTTTCGTTCATACATGAGTACATTTTCTTACTGCCTTATGTCAAGGGATCCATTGATCTGAATTCAGTCCTTAATGTGTGGATGGATGTGCTGTTTTGCAGCTTGTAGGCTCAAAGGTGTTTCAGATGGTGTTGCTGATGGTGCATGAGGAAGAGGAAGTGAAGTCTTTGATCTATCCATCGAGGAAGAGGAAGCGCGAAGTCTTTGATCTGCCCAGAGCATAAGTCCTCGGTCTGTCCCACTCTTCCTTTGCTATGTGATGGTGACCTCCATGTGTTATCTGGACACTTTGGTTAATATACTATTCTTGTGATTTTTTGATGCTATGTCAAGAAATGAATCTGTATCCTTTAATGAATTCAATGTATGATTGTGTTGAGAATTATATGATACCTACCTGTTTTTATCCTTGATCAATATCATTTGTGGTAGCTCTTAAGCGACATGTACTTTTTCTCGCTACGAGTTCCTAAGTATGGTGTTGTATTTTAGTTAGCTAGGCCAGACAATCTTTTAATTTGGTGAGCATTAGTAGCTAAATAAGTAGTGCCCCATTGATGTCCTGCTGCTGTTAATTGTTACTGCCATGGTGCTAATACTGCTTAGAATATGATATGTGCCTAAATTCTAGTAGTATTTTTCATCAAAACATGATTGTATTGTGAGCAAGCAAGTTTTTTGAGTCATCTTAGAGCTTGTTGGTACTGTTATCCATGCCCTTATGGTTGTTGCCTGTGTATTTGTTTATTATTCTGTTCACTATTCTTTTCCTAGCTGTTGTATGTTGGAAGATATTGCTTTCATTCTGACTCGACGGCCATAATAACGATCGTTTCCTCTCTTTTACAGGAACTCTAGGCTGAAGAAGTTGGAAGAAGGGAAGGCTTCATCTTTGTAGCTAGTTATATGTTCCTGGGTGATTTAAAATATGGAATGGCTGTTATATACTACATAGCAGTACTTTTGTAGCTGTTCTAAATTCCTGGATGATTCCTGGATGATGTGAACTATGGCATGCTTGTAATATATATAATATTCTCATTTTGGTGAAAATTTGTGTGATTATGGCTTTGCTGACCGAAATATTGGTTATTTATTGCTGATACATCAGCAATGAAACAAATGCTATTTGGGCCCTAAAAAGGCCACCAACCAAATAATTCAAGAAAAATAGAACAAAATTACTGAAAAGAACTGTAAAAAGGTGAAGACCCAGAAAATAAAAAAGGCCAAAGCCCAAAAAGAAATAGATTGTGAAACGACCATGGCCCAAAAATAAAAAGGCTGCAATGTTGGGCTTGGCCCATGAAGCCTACCAAAAATTGACAGGAAAAAAGATATAAATAAGCTAAATTGTTGGGCTCGGCCCATGTAAAGCATCGAACTAGACCGGGCTGATTCTAATCAATGACCATTTCGTTTGGTCGTAATTTTGCCACGTCAGCTTGCCACGTTGGATCTGACGTGGTCTGGGCAGACTGCCAGTGACCAAAACAATTGGTCATAAAATCAACGACCTTTTATTTTGGTCGTAACCTTCTACGACCATTTCACAAAGAAGGTCGTTAAGTTTCATTAAAGACGGCCAGCTTTTGACCAACTGTTTTTGGTCACAAAAAGGTCAAAAATGGAAAATAGTGACCATTCAGTGACCAATATTGATAGTCGCAAGTTGACATATTTCTTGTAGTGTAAATGAGGCCAGAAACAACATATAGTATTTCTGAAACGACCCCATATGCAATTTTCGAATTTGGTACTGTTCTGCCTAAAACATAATTTTAATGTTGTTAGACGGCAAAATAAAATGCACCATGTTATTCTACATGTTTTTCTAGTCAATTTACATATATAATTTATTTAATTCGGAGCTACAGTTATTTAGATATGAAATAAACCATTTTGGCATGTCATTTATGCAAACTAAATGCAAACAACAATTTAAACATTTTTAACATGGATGAAAGTTGCATATTATAAAACTACATGAAATTCTAAGCATGTTACATATATAATTCATTTTACTCCAATGCACGGTTATGAATTATTATATGCATGAGGATGACATATTCAAGTTATATGCAAAGTTATGAAAATGTTGGCATAATATGATATGGAGCATTTGTCGCCATGGCGGAAAGAATTGGGTGCCACGGCGGCAAAAAGGAAACGGGGCCACGGCAACATTTCGATGATCCGGCAACTCGTCGAGATGCCGGTGCAAAGAAAGTGTGGGTGTGAGGGTGCAAAAGTGACGGGGAGTGATCCCGGTAACCGGGTTCCCACGTGTCGGTGGCATGGCAAACGAGGATGAACGTGCAATGAACAATCACACATGGTGCAAACACGAGCATCTCATAAACATATGCATACGGTCCACGGGTGATCGTCTCGTCGGTATACCTTCGAAGCGTGCATCAGGGCGGTTCGAGTCGATGCGGTGTAGATGTTCACAGGTTCGTCATGGAAGTAGAGGTTCACATTTCGAAAGTGATTCACGGCGATGGTAGTCAAACTTGGCGATCCGAAGGGGTACTTGTGGTCTTTGTGGGAACTTGACGAATCCAAATCTTCGTGGGTCATCGTGTACTTGGCGTTCCGATGCGGTAGTCGGCCGCGGTTTGTAGTGGAAGTAGTTGTACTTGTTGGACATCCGAGTCTCGTGGGGTACTTGTCGGTGATGGGGTCTTGGTCTTGGCGTCAACAGGACAGGAAGCGGAGGCGCATGAAGGCATCATGAAGCAAGGCATCCGAGATGGGACGAGGGGCCCGGGAGGTCATCGGGTGAGGAGCTGAGGAGACCCACGCGACTTGGTGATGTGCAGTAGGCGGACATGGCTGGGCAACGCAGCTGATTGGAGCAAAGTTGCTCGGGCGACGAGCGACGAGGTGGACAACTGGGGCGGAGGGAAGGCGCAGGACTAGAAGAACGAAGTGGCTCAGTCACGCGGAGGAGGTCAGGAGGGCGGCGACGACACGAAGGAGATGGGACGCGGTGGAGAAGAGGTTTGGCCGGCCATGGCGTCGGTCTGCGGTCACGGGCGGGGCGGCGCCGTTCGAGGCCGGACATGGAGGCGAGTAGGGGGGTTACGGGCAGAGTAGCACAGGCGTGGGGAGGCGCACGAGGTTGAGACAGTCGGAGGAGGGCGGCGCAGCTACCCTGGCTCGCCGGAATAGGGAGAGACGACGGTGCTGGCGCGAGAAAAACTGGCCACGGGGAGGCTTGATGGCGAGGCGGCCATGGCTGGCATGGCTGTAGGGTGAGGCCGGTGGACGGAGCTCGGGGGGACGTGCGTGTGGCCATGGGCATCGGGATCCCCCTCCTATGTGCGCAAGGAGGGTGACGAGTGGAGGGGGATGGGGATTGAGCCGAGGCTCTCCCTGGCAGCGCGAGTGAGGGGGGTCAGGTGAGGGTTAGGTTTAGAGGGGGCTGGGCCTAGTGGGCCAGCCTGGCCGGTTGGGTAGAGAGGCCTGCTGGCACAGCTCTCTCCCTCTCTGCATTTAAAAATTATAAACAAAGAATTGAAAGGAAAAGAAAGAGAGGTTAGGAGTGGAGCTTGGGCAGGAGGGTATTTTTCCCGGACTTACAAAAATGAGCTTATTCCAGGAAAAATAGAAATGAGTGTGTGCGTGAAGTTGAATTCAAACTCACTTGGATTAAATTCGAATGATTTGTATAGGAGTGGGTGTCTGGAAGGTCCAAAAATGTTGAGAATTTTTGGAGGAGCCTCGATAACCGGGAAATGAATTTTGGGGAGTCTGGAGAACAACTTGAAGCAGAAAAGGCATAGGATTAACTGCATGTGTGTTTATTGGTGATTCCAAAATAATGGGACATTTTATTATAGCTCCATAATAATATTGGGAGGATATATGTTTTAAAGAAAAATCACCATGTGAATTTCCCTCGATTTAAATGGATCAAAGATCCATGCAATTTATTTATTTGAGTTTTAACTTAGATTGCAAAAATTAATGGCATGATGACATGATGCAATGCAAAAATAACATAGAGCAATCAATATAATAATAATTAGAGAAAGGAATCGGTCTCGGGCTGTCACATGAATATTGAGAAATGATGAAGTAATTGATACCAACATAATAATATCCATGAACATTCGAACATAATCATTACTTTTTCAAAATATACGATGCTTAACGAATGTTATCCCTACTCATTGAATTATGTAAGCATGGCATGACTCCGTCTTCCTAACATGAGTACAAATCATGAGCACCTCGGTGTCAAACGAGGCAATTGTATCATACTTTTTCATGCGCTTCAGCATTTTCAACTTCACTCAATACATGAGCGTGAGTCATGGACTTAGCACTACTGGTGGAATAGAATATGCTGGTAGAGGTGTATAAGGGAAGACAAAAGTGGAGAAAGTCTCGCATCAACTTGGCGGATCAATAGGTAATGGAGAGGCCTTCAATCAATATCGATGTGAGGAGTAGGGATTGCCATGCAACGGATGCACTATAGCTATAAGTGTATGAAAGCTCACAACTGAAACTAAGTGGGTGTGCATCCAACTTGCATGCTCATGAAGACCTCAGGCATTTGAGGAAGCCTGTCATTGGAATATACAAGCCAAGTTCTATAATGTAAAATTTCCCACTAGTATATGAAAATGACAAATCATGGAGACTCTCTATATGAAGAACATGGTGCTACTTTGAAGCACAAGTGTGGTGAAAGGATAGTAGCATTGCCCCTTCTCTCTTTTTCCCTCATTTTTTCCTTTTTTCTTTTTTTCATTTTATGGGCTCTTTTGGCATCTCTTTTTTATAGAACAATATCATGAACCTCATCCCCACTTTTTGGAGGACTCATCAGTCTCCATCATTCTTTACCTCACTGGGACAATGCTCTAATAATGATGATCATCACACTTTTATTTACTTACAACTCGATAAACTGAAACAATATGACTCTATATGAATGCCTCTGGCAGTCTACCAGGATGTGCAATGATCTAGCGTAACATGTATTACAATGATGAATGGTGGCTTTGCCACAAATATCATGTCAGCTCTATGTGATCATGCAAAGCAATATGATGATGAACACACATGTTATGTGAAAGTAACCGTGGAAGTTGCATGGCAATATATCTCAGAATGGCTATGGAAATGCCATGATAGGTAAGTATGGTGGCTGTTTTGAGGAAGGATATAATGAGGCTTATGTGTGATAGAGCATATCATATCATGGGGTTAGGATGCACCGGCGAAGTTTGCACCAACTCTCGAGGTAAGAAAGGGCAATGCACGGTGCCGAAGAGGCTAGCAATATGTGGATAGGTGGGAGTGCTGTATTAGTCCATGAACTCACATTAGTCATAAAGAACTCGTGTACTTATTGTGAAAGTTTTATTAGCCCTCAAAGCAAAGTACTACTCACATGCCCCTAGGGGGAGGTTGGTAGGAGTTAACCATCGCGCGCCCCCAATCCAAACAGCACAAAGGATTTCAACGAGGAATAAAAATGCTCCAACATCCCCGCCATGCCATGACGGACACTTAAATGAGTAATACATAACAAGCTTTAATATCGATATTTCTCCTAACCAATGACCATGAACTAACACACTTTCATATTATTACATTAATATAATTAAATCACACGTTTCATATTCAGTGATCTACATGAAAGTTTTTATTATATCACTTTTATATACCTATCATTCTTGGACTAGTCTTATAACCCATGCATATTACCACTTCCTATTTATGATACTCTCAAAAAGATATAAGTGAAGCATGAGAGTGCAATTGATTTCTATAAAATATAACCACCGTCGTTCTCTAAGGATATAAGTGAAGCACATGAGCAGCTGCATAGCTCAAAAGATATAAGTGAAGCACATACAGTATTCTAACAAATCATGATGAATGTGTGTCTCTCTCACAAGGTGTGTCCAGCAAACAATGATTGTGGCAAACTAACAAGCAAACAAAATAAAACTATGGCACAAGACGCTCCAAGTAAAACTCATATCATGTGATGAATAAAAATATATCTCCAAGTGACATACCGATGAATTGTGGATGAAAGTGGGGATGCCATCCCAGGGCATCCCCAAGCTTAGACACTTGAGTCTTCCTTGAATATTACCTTGGGGTGCCATGGGCATCCCCAAGCTTAGACACTTGAGTCTTCCTTGAATATTACCTTGGGGTGCCATGGGCATCTCCAAGCTTCGTGAGATCCGTTAGTATAATAAATCAATTATCCACTTTAGGTACTGTTATAAAATCATTCATAGATATTATTTCATAATACCTACAGTATTCTAACTTCTTCATGACTTATACCCCCCGATATAATCCATAGCATCATTAAAACATGCACACTATGCAATAAAAACAGAATCTGTCTAAAACAGAACAGTTTGTAATAACGGAATATTTATCCATAATTCTGTAAGTCCAAAAATTCTGAGCAATTAGGACAACGTAGACAATTTGTATCACAGTAATGTGTAAAAAATTCAGCAATTGATCACGTTTCAGTAATTGTAAACAATTCATGCACTGGACGTTAAATTTCTGTTTCTGCACAGTACTGGTTTTCAACAATCATCCAAATCATCCTAAAGGCGTTACTTGGCACAAACACTAATTAAAAGATAAAAACACAATCATTACAGTATCAATAATCATGTCATGACTCAAGAACAAAAAAATAAAAATAAGATAAATATTGGGTTGCCTCCCAACAAGCGCTATTGTTTTATGCCCCTAGCTAGGCATATTGCATAGTTTCAAGTATTGTCATCTTTCAAATTAATTCCATAGGTGGCTCTCATAATAGATTCATATGGTAGATTAATTCTCTTCCTTGGGAAGTGTTCTATCCCTTTCTTTAATGGTAATTGGAACCTTATATTTCCTTCTTTCATATCAATAACTGCACCTATGGTTCGTAGGAAAGGCCTACCAAGTATTATAGGACAAGACGGATTGCATTAAATATCTAGCACAATAAAATCCACGGGTACATAATTCCTATTAGCAACTATGATAACATCATTAATTCTACCCAATGGTTTCTTAATAGTTGAATCCGCTAAATGCAAGTTGAGGGAACATTCATCCATATCGGTGAGACCTAGAACGTCACATAAAGATTTTGGTATAGTAGAGACGCTAGCGCCTAGATCACACAAAGCATTGCATTCATAATCTTTAATCTTTACTTTAATAGTAGGTTCCCATTCATCATGTAATTTCCTTGGTATAGATACTTCCAATTCTAGCTTTTCTTCATGAGCTTTAATCATTGCTTCTACAATGTGTTTAGTAAAAGCTTTATTTTGTTCGTAAGCATGGGGTGAATTAATCATGGATTGCAGTAAGGAAATACATTCAATCAAGGAAAAATTATCATAATTAAATTCCTTCTAATCCAAAGTAGTGGGTGCATCACTATCTAAATTTTTAACCTCTTCAAACCCACTTTTGTTGTTTTTATCATTAAGATCATCACCCTCCGAACAATTGGGACGCCTTCTAAATAAAGTTGAATCATCTCCAGTCCCTTTTTCATCAAGTTTTATATTACTAAACAAAGTTTTAATAGGTGTCACACCAATCATTTTAATATCTTCATCATTATTATCAAGAAAACCGGATGCGAAAGGTTTTTCTAGGAATTCACGTCTAGCTCTCATCCTTTCAATTCTTTTCTTACTTTCATCTATAGTGACTTGGATACACTTTAAAGATTCATATATTTCATCCTTTTGTGTGCAAAATTTTAATTTTGAGTGTTTCCACATCATGAGCAATTCTATCCACGTTTCTAGACATGTCATCAGCTTTGTTTAGTTTCTCTTCTACCATAGCATTGAAAATCTTTTGAGAACTAATAAATACTTTAATGTTGTTCTCAAGTTCAGTAGGTATCCTATTGTTATTATTATATGAATTTTCATAGGAATTACCATAATTATTAGAGGGATTACCGGGATCCGGTCTAGTATTAAAATTCCCTCTATAAGCATTGTTGTTGAAACTATTTCTAGCGACAAAATTCACATCAATGGCATCATTATGTCGCTCAACCAAAGTAGATAATGGAATATCATTAGGATCAACATGAGTATTTTTACTAGTAAGCATATTCATAAGAGCATCCATTTTATCACTCAAAGTAGAGACTTCTTCGACAGAATTTACCTTCTTACCAGTTGGAGCTCGTTCGGTGTGCCATTGGGAATAATTTGCATGTTGGAAATATGCCCTAGATGCAATAATAAAATGGTTATTATCATATTTCCTCAATCATGATAAATGTTTATTATTCCTTCTAGAATTGTATTGACCGGAAACTCCCCTCTCTCGTTGCTAGCATCTCCATAGATAGATCTTGGGTGTTTCATAGGAATTTTTTTGATTTTCATGCTTCGTTCCCCATCAGTGGTATCAGAGCTAGGTCTATGCATAGATGTTATGCACGAGTAGAACACAAAGAAGCTGTGGGCGTTGATGTTCAGATTGCTTACCTCCTTTGTTATTTTGGATTCGGTGGTATTGTGGGATGAAGCAGCCTAGACCAACTTTACTTATCCTCGCACAAGAGACCGGTTCCACTGACTGACATGCAACTTGTATTGCATAAAAGTGGTTGGCGGGTGTCTGTCTCTCCTACCTTAGTTGAATCTAATTTGACAACGGCGGTCCTTGTAGAAGGTTAAAAGGTAACTTGTATATCACCGTTGTGGTTTTGCGTAGATAAGAACGGTTCTTATAGTTTGCCCTAGCATCCACGTAAAAATTGCAACAACAAAGTAGAGGACGTCTAACTTGTTTTTGCAGGGCATGTGATGTGATGTGGTATGGCCAAGATGTGATTTGATATATGTTGATGTATGAGATGATCATGTTTTGTAATAGTTCATGACTTGCATGTCGATGAGTACGGCAACCGGCAGGAGCCATAGGGTTGTCTTTAATTTATTGTATGACCTGCGTGTCAATCATTAAAGGCCATGTGATTGCTTTACTTTATCGCTATGAGTTAGCAATAGTCGTAGAAGCAATAGTTGGTGGAGACAACCGTGTGACGACACGATGATGGAGATCATGGTGTCATGCCGGTGACGATGGAGATCATGCCGGTGCTTTGGAGATGGAGATCAAAAGCACGAGATGATAATGGCCATATCATGTCACATATTTGATTGCATGTGATGTTTATCTTTTTATGCATCTTATTTTGCTTAAGACGACGGTAGCATTATAAGATGATCCCTTCACTTAATTTCAAGATAAAATGTGTTCTCCCTAAGTATGCACCGTTGTGAAAGTTTATCGTTTCAAAGCACCTCGTGATGAACGGGTGTGATAGACTCTACATTTGCATACAATGGGTGTAAGCCAGTTTTACACATGCGGAATACTTGGGTTAAACTTGACGAGCCAAGCATGTACAGACATGGCCTCGGAACACGGAGGACCAAAAGGTCGAACATGAGTCATATAGTAGATATGATCAACATGGAGATGTTCACCACTGATGACTACCCCATCTCACGTGATGATCGGACATGGGTTAGTTGATGTGGATCATGTAAACACTTAGACAACTTGAGGGATTTTGATTTAAGTGGGAGTTCACAAGTAATTTGATTAACTGAACCAATTATCATAAACAAAGTCTAAAATTCTTTGCAAATTTATGTTGTAGATCAATGGCTCGCACTGTAGCTCCCCTGAACTTTAATGCGTTCCTAGAGAAAGCTAAGTTGAAAGATGATGGAAGCAACTATGCGGACTGGGTCCATAATCTGAGGATTATCCTCGCTGTTGGCACAGAAGGCTTATGTCCTTGATGCACCGCTCGGTGCGCCATCCCCTCCAGCGTCGTCTGTGGATGTTGTGAATGTCTGGCAGGCACGTTCTGATGACTACTCGATAGTTCAGTGTGCCATGCTTTACGGCTTAGAATCGGGGCTCCAAAGATGTTTTGAGCACCACAGAGCATATGAGATGTTCCAGGAGCTAAAATTGGTGTTTCAGGCTCATGCCCGGGTCAAGAGGTATGATACCTCTGACAAGTTCTTTAGCTGCAAGATGGAGGAGAATAGGTCCGTTAGTGAGCACGACTCAAGATGTCTGGGTACTACAATCGCTTGAACCAGTTGGGAGTTAATCTTCCAGATGAAGTAGTGATTGACAGAGTTCTTCAGTCACTGCCACCAAGCTACAAGAGTTTCGTGATGAACTATAACATGCAAGGGATGGAGAAGACGATCCCTGAGCTTTTTGCAATGCTTAAGGCCACGGAGGTAGAAATCAAGAAGGAGCATCAAGTGTTGATGGTCAATAAGACCACTAGTTTCAAGAAGAAAGGCAAGGGAAAGAAGGGAAACTTCAAGAAGAATAGCAAGCCAGTTGCCGCTCCAGTGAAGAAACCCAAGGCTGGACCCAAACCTAAAATTGAGTGCTTCTATTGCAAGGGGAATGGCTACTGGAAGCGGAACTGCCCCAAATACTTGGCAGATAAGAAGGCTGGCAACGTCAACAAAGGTATATTTGATATACATGTTATTGATGTGTACCTTACTAGTGCTAGTTGTAGCCCCTAAGTATTTGATACTGGTTCGGTTGCTAATATTTGTAACTCGAAACAGGAGTTGCAGAATAAATGGAGACTAGCTAAGGACGAGGTGACGATGCACGTCGGAAATGGTTCCAGGGTTGATGTGATCGCCGTCGGCACGCTACCTCTACGTCTACCTTCGGGATTAGTTTTAAACCTGAATAATTGTTATTTGGTGCCTGCGTTAAGCATGAACATTATATCTAGATCTTGTTTATTGCGAGACGGTTATTCATTTAAGTCAGAGAATAATGGTTGTTCTATTTATATGGATAATATCTTTTATGGTCATGCACCCAATGTGAATGGTTTATTTCTGTTGAATCTCGATCGTAGTGATACACATGTTCATAATATAGATGCCAAAAGATGCAAAGTTAATGATGATAGTACCACATACTTGTGGCACTGCCGCTTAGGTCATATTAGTGTAAAGCACATCAGGAAACTCCATACCGATGGACTTTTGGAATCACTTGACTTTGAATCATTTGATACATGCGAGCCATGCCTCATGGGCAAGATGACTAAAACCCCGTTTTCCGGTACAATGGAGCGGGCAAGTGACTTGTTGGAAATAATACATACCGATGTATGCGGTCCAATGAGTGTTGAAGCACGCGGTGGATATCGTTATTTCCTAACCTTCATAGATGACTTAAGTAGATATGGGTATATTTACTTAATGAAACACAAGTCTGAAACATTTGAAAAGTTCAAGGAATTTCAGAGTGAAGTGGAGAATCATCGTAACAAGAAGATAAAATTCTTATGATCTGATCGTGGAGGAGAATATTTGAGTTATGAGTTTGGCACATATTTAAGACAATGTGGAATTGTTTCACAACTCACGCCACCCGGAACACTACAGCGTAATGGTGTGTCCGAACGTCGTAATCGTACTCTATTGGATATGGTGCGTTCTATGATGTCTCTTACTGATTTGCCACTATCATTTTGGGGTTATGCATTAGAGACAGCTGCATTCACTTTAAACAGGGCACCGTCTAAATCCGTTGAGACGACACCGTATGAATTATGGTTTGGCAAGAAACCTAAGCTGTCGTTTCTTAAAGTTTGGGGATGCGAAGCTTATGTCAAGAGGCTTCAGCCTGATAAGCTTGAACCCAAAGCGGAGAAGTGCGTATTCATAGGATACCCTAAAGAGACCATTGGGTATACCTTGTATCACAGATCCGAGGGCAAGATCTTTGTTGCCAAGAATGGGTCCTTTCTAGAGAAGGAGTTTCTCTCGAAAGAAGTGAGTAGGAGGAAAGTAGAGCTTGATGAGGTAATCGTACCTTCTCTCGATTTGGAAAGTAGCACATCACAGAAAGAAGTTCCCGTGATGCCTACACCGACAGGAGAGGAAGCTAATGATGATGATCATGAAACTTTGGATCAAGCTACTACTGGACTTCGTAGGTCGACCAGGACACGTACCGCACCAGAGTGGTACGGTAACCCTGTCTTGGAAGTCATGTTGTTAGACAACGGTGAACCTATAAACTATGAAGAAGCGATGATGAGCCTGGATTCTGACAGATGGCTTGAGGCCATGAAATCCGAGATATGATCCATGTATGAGAACAAAGTATGGACTTTGGTGGACTTGCCCGATGACCGGCAGGCCATTGAGAACAAATGGATCTTTAAGAAGAAGACAGACGCTGATGGTAATGTCACCGTCTATAAAGCTCGACTTGTCACAAAGGGTTGTCGACAAGTTCAAGGGGTTGACTACGATGAGACTTTCTCACCCGTAGCGATCCTAAAGTCTGTTAGAATTATGTTAGCAATTGTCGCACTTTACGATTATGAAATCTAGCAAATGGACGTCAAAACAGCATTCCTTAATGGTTTTCTTAAGGAAGAGTTGTATATGATGCAACCGGAAGGTTTTGTCGATCCTAAGGGTGCTGATAAGGTATGCAAACTCCAGCGATCCATTTATGGACTGGTGCAAGCATCTCGGAGTTGGAATATACGCTTTGATGAGGTGATCAAAGCATTTGGGTTTATACAAACTTATGGAGAAGCTTGTATTTACAAGAGAGTGAGTGGGAGCTTTGTAGCATTTCTAATACTGTATGTGGATGACGTATTATTGATTGGAAATGATATAGAATTTCTGGAAACCATAAAAGGTTATTTGAACAAGAGTTTTTCAATGAAAGACCTAGGTGAGGCTGCTTACATATTGGGCATTAAGATCTATAGAGATAGATCAAGACGCCTGATAGGACTTTCACAAAGCACATACCTTGACAAGATTTTGAAGAGGTTCAAAATGGACCAGTCAAAGAAGGGGTTCTTGCCTGTGTTGCAAGGTGTGAAGTTGAGTAAGACTCAAAGCCCAACCACGGCAGAAGAAAGAGAAAGGATGAGTGTTGTCCCCTATGCCTCAGCCATAGGCTCTATAATGTATGCCATGCTATGCTAGACCTGATGTGTGCCTTGCCATAAGTATGTCAGGGAGGTACCAAAGTGATCCAGGAGTAGATCACTGGACAGCGGTCAAAAATATCCTTAAGTACCTGAAGAGGACTAAGGAAATGTTTCTCATTTATGGAGGTGACGAAGAGCTCGTCGTAAAGGGTTACATCGATGCTAGCTTTGACACTGATCTGGATGACTCAAAGTCTTAGACTGGATACGTATACATGTTGAATGGTGGAGCAGTCAGTTGGTGCAGTTCCAAGCAGAGCGTCATGGCGGGATCTACATGTGAAGCGGAATATATAGCTGCTTCGAAAGCAACGCAAGAAGGAGTTTGGATGAAGGAGTTCATATCCGATCTAGGAGTTGTACCTAGTGCATCGGATCCTATGACCCTCTATTGTGATAACACTGGTGCCATTGCCATAGCCAAGGAGCCCAAGTTTCACAAGAAGACCAAGCACATCAAGCGCCGCTTCAACTCCATTCGTAATTACATTAAGGATGGAGACATAGATATTTGCAAAGTACATATGGATCTGAATGTGGCAGACCCGTTGACTAAACCTCTTCCATGAGCTAAACATGATCAGCACCAGAACTCTATGGGTGTTAGATACATTACGATGTAAACTAGATTATTGACTCTAGTGCAAGTGGGAGACTGTTGGAAATATGCCCTAGAGGCAATAATAAAATGGTTATTATCATATTTCCTTGTTCGTGATAAATGTTTATTATTCATGCTAGAATTGTATTGACCGGAAACTTAAATACATGTGTGAATACATGAACAACACTTTGTCCCTAGTGAGCCTCTACTAGACTAGCTCGTTGATCAAAGATGGTTAAGGTTTCCTAACCATAGGCATGAGTTGTCATTTGATAATGGGATCACATCATTAGGAGAATGATGTGATGGAAAGACCCAACTGTAAGCTTAGCATCAGATCATTTAGTTATTTGCTATAGCTTTCTTCATGTCAAATATCAGTTCCTTAGACCATGAGATCATGCCACTCCCGGATACCGTACGAATACCTTGTGTGCTATCAAACGTCGCTTCATAACTGGGTGATCATAAAGGTACTCTACAGGTATCTATGAAGGTCTCTTTTGGGTTGCATGGATCGAGACTGGGATTTGTCACTCCGTGTGACGGAGAGATATCTCTGGGCCCTCTTGATAATACAACATCACAAGAAGCTTGCAAGCATGTGACTAATGAGTTTAGTCATGGGATCTTGTATTACGGAACGAGTAAAGAGACTTGCCGGTAACGAGATTGAACTAAGTATGGAGATACCGACGATTGAATCTCGGGCAAGTAACATATCGCCGGACAAAGGGAATTGCATACGGGATTAACTGAATCCTTGACATCGTGGTTCAACCGATAAAGATCTTCGTGGAATATGTAGGAACCAATATGGGCATCCAGGTCCCGCTATCGGTTATTGACCGGAGAGGTGTCTCGGTCATGTCTTACATAGTTCCCGAACCCGTAGGGTCGCACGCTTAACGTTCGGTAGCGCTAGGGTAGTATTGAGATATTAATAGTGGAAAGTATGAATGTTGTTCAGAGTCCCAGATGGGATCCGGGACATAATGAGGAGCTCCAGAATTGTCCGGGGGTAAAGATTTATATATGGGAAGTCATATTTGGAGTTTCGGAAAAAGTTCGGTTTTTTCGGTATTGTACCGGGAAGCTTCCAAAAAGTTCCGAAGGGTTCCGGAGGAGTCCAGAAGTCCACGAAGGGTCCACATGGACTCAAAGGGGGCACACCAGCCCTACATGGGCCAGGCACAGAAGCCCCCTTGGCCCATGTGGCTGCCCCCAAGAGATAAGATCAAATCCCTTAAAAATAGGAGATAACATCGAAGGGGGAGGCTTTACTTGGGAGGGGAGTTACTGTTCACGCGTGTACTGTCCATGCGGTACTGTTCATGTGGTACTTTTCCTCCTCCTACAAGTTTACTCCTCTATATAAAGGAGGGGAGGGCAGCCCTCCGGGCCGATCGATCCCTAGATGCTTCTTCCTCCCGTTACTCCTCCTCCATGTTCCGTCAGCGCTTGGCGAAGCCCTGCCGGCGTTCCGCTGCCACCATCACCACCACGCCATCGTGTTGGTTCAGATCTCATCTACCTCCTCTCCCTCTCTTGCTGGATCAAGAAGGAGAGGACGCCACCGAGCTGAACGTGCGCTAATCTCGGAGGTGCTGTCCGTTCGGCGCTAGATCGGATTGGATCGCGATTGGATCATGAAGAGTACGACTACATCAACCGCGTTATGATGCTAACGCTTTTCAGTCTACAAGGGTACATAGACACACTCTCATCTCTCATTGCTAGCATCTCCATAGATAGATCTTGGGTGTTTCATAGGAATTTTTTTGATTTTCATGCTTCGTTCCCCATCAGTGGTATCAGAGCTAGGTCTATGCGCAGATGTTATGCACGAGTAGAACACAAAGAAGTTGTGGGCATTGATATTCAGATTGCTTGCCTCCTTTGTTATTTTGGATTTGGTGGTATTGTGGGATGAAGCGGCCCGTACCAATTTAACTTGTCCTCGCACAAGAGACCGGTTCCACTGACTGACATGCAACTTGTATTGCATAAAAGTGGCTGGCGGGTGTCTGTCTCTCCTACCTTAGTTGAATCTGATTTGACAACGGTGGTCCTTGTAGAAGGTTAAAAGGCAACTTGTATATCACCATTGTAGTTTTTGCGTAGATAAAAACAGTTCTTATAGTTTGCCCTAGCAGCCACGTAAAAATTGCAACAACAAAGTAGAGGACGTCTAACTTGTTTTTGCAGGGCATGTGATGTGATGTGGTATGGCCAAGATGTGATTTGATATATGTTGATGTATGAGATGATCATGTTTTGTAATAGTTCACGACTTGCATGTCGATGAGTACGGCAACCGGCAGGAGCCATAGGGTTGTCTTTAATTTATTGTATGACCTGCATGTCAATCATTAAACACCATGTAATTGCTTTATTTTATCGCTATGAGTTAGCAATAGTCGTAGAAGCAATAGTTGGTGGAGACAACCACGTGGCGACACGATGATGGAGATCATGGTGTCATGCCGGTGACGTTGGAGATCATGCCGGTGCTTTGGAGATGGAGATCAAAAGCACGAGATGATAATGGCCATATCATGTCACATATTTGATTGCATGTGATGTTTATCTTTTTATGCATCTTATTTTTCTTAGGATGACGGTCGCATTATAAGATGATCCCTTCACTTAATTTCAAGATAAAAGGTGTTCTCCCTAAGTATGCACCATTGCGAAAGTTCGTCCTTTCGAAGCACCTCGTGATGATCGGGTGTGATAGACTCTACGTTTGCATACAACGGGTGTAAGCCAGTTTTACACATGCGGAATACTTGGGTTAAAATTGACGAGCCTAGCATGTACACACATGGCCTCGGAACACGGAGGACCAAAAGGTCGAACATGAGTCATATAGTAGATATGATCAACATGGATATGTTCACCATTGATGACTACCCCATCTCACGTGATGATCGGACATGGGTTAGTTGAAGTGGATCATGTAAACACTTAGACAACTTGAGGGATGTTGATTTAAGTGGGAGTTCACTAGTAATTTGATTAACTGAACCAATTATCATGAACATAGTCTAAAAGTCTTTGCAAATTTATGTTGTAGATCAATGGCTCGCGTTGTAGCTCCCCTAAATTTTAATGCGTTCCTAGAGAAAGCTAAGTTGAAAGATGATGGAAGCAACTATGCGGACTGGGTCCGTAATCTGAGGATTATGCTCACTGCTGCACAGAAGGCTTATGTCCTTCATGCACCGCTCGGTGCGCCACCCCCTCCAGCGTCGTCTGTGGATATTGTGAACCTCTGGCAGGCATGTTCTGGTGACTACTCAATAGTTCAGTGCGCCATGCTTTACGGCTTAGAACTGGGGCTCCAAAGACGTTTTGAGCACCACGGAGCATATGAGATGTTCCAGGAGCTGAAATTGGTGTTTCAGGCTCATGCCCGGGTCGAGAGGTATTATACCTTGGACAAGTTCTTTAGCTGCAAGATGGAGGAGAACAGCTCCATTAGTGAGCACGTACTCAAGATGTCTGGGTACTACAATCACTTGAACCAGTTGGGAGTTAATCTTCCAGATGAAGTAGCGATTGACAGAGTTCTGTAGTCACTGCCACCAAGCTACAAGAGCTTTGTGATGAACTACAACATGCAAGGGATGGAGAAGACGATCCCTGAGCTTTTCGCGATGCTTAAGGCCGCGGAGGTAGAAATCAAGAAGGAGCATCAAGTGTTGATGGTCAATAAGACCACTAGTTTCAAGAAGAAAGGCAAGGGAAAGAAGGGAAACTTCAAGAAGAATGGCAAGCCAGTTGCCGCTCCAATGAAGAAACCCAAGGATGGATCCAAACCTAAAACTGAGTGCTTCTATTGCAAGGGGAATGGCTACTGGAAGCGGAACAACCCTAAATACTTGGCAAATAAGAATGCTGGCAACGTCAACAAAGGTATATTTGATATACATGTTATTGATGTGTACCTTACTAGTGCTCGTAGTAGTGCCTGGGTATTTGATACTGGTTCGGTTGCTAATATTTGTAACTCGAAATAGGAGCTGCGGAATAAAAAGAGACTAGCTAAGGACGAGGTGACGATGAGCGTCGGAAATGGTTCCAAGGTTGATGTGATCGCCGTCGGCATACTACCTCTACGTCTACCTTCGGGATTAGTTTTAAACCTGAATAATTGTTATTTGGTGCCTGCGTTAAGCATGAACATTATATCTAGATCTTGTTTATTGCGAGACGGTTATTCATTTAAGTCAGAGAATAATGGTTGTTCTATTTATATGGATAATATCTTTTATGGTCATGCACCCAATGTGAATGGTTTATTTCTATTGAATCTCGATTGTAGTGATACACATGTTCATAATATAGATGCCAAAAGATGCAAAGTTAATGATGAAAGTACCACATACTTATGGCACTGCCGCTTAGGTCATATTGGTGTAAAGCGCATGAGGAAACTCCATACCAATGGACTTTTGGAATCACTTGACTTTGAATCATTTGATACATGCGAGCCATGCCTCATGGGCAAGATGACTAAAACCCCGTTTTTCGGTACAATGGAGCGGGCAAGTGACTTGTTGGATATAATACATACCGATGTATGCGGTCCAATGAGTGTTGAAGCACGTGGAAGAACAGATGGGATCGCGGAAGAACAGAGGCTTGCGGCGGCGGGATAAAAGTTACGGTGGGGCCTATGGGGGTTTTGGGATTTTAGATAATTAATAACGCTGGAATTAGGTCAGAAGGAGCCACGGGGGGGGCACAAGACATCAAGGCGCACCCTACCCCCCAGGGCGCGCCCTGTTGCCTTGTCGTCTCCTCGTAGGTATTTTTGTCCTCCCCCAAAGCTTCTAGGGTGTCTGCTAGTCCAGAAAAAATCGTCAAAAAGTTTCGTCGTGTTTGGACTCCGTTTGGTATAGATTTTCTATAAAACCAAAAACACGCAGAAAACAGCAACTGGCACTTGGCACTAGGTTAATAGGTTAGTTCCAAAAATGATATAAAATTGCATATAAAGTATATAGGATTGATAATATAATATCATGAAACAATCAAAAATTATAGATACATTGGAGACGTATCACTCGCCTATTGCGCAATCGTGCTAGCGTCTCTAGCGTTGTGCAACACGAGCGTTTTCTGTGGATTCCACATTTTGTGCTCATTCCTTGGTTGCACAACCCCACTTATCTATCTGTGTGTGTGTGTTTCCGTGTGCCACTCATTGCTATTGGTCTACTTGTTTCACTTGCGAATTTGTGAATCTCTTTCAACATTATTGAATCTTGCTAACAATTGCATCAAATTTTGTGCCACTTATCCTCACCGAGCTACTCCATAAGCTTTACTTTTGTAGGTGTGAGAAACAAACCTGGTACCAATTCTACTATTATAGCATTACATTGAGTGATACTCGATACATCCTCAATCTTCAGAAAAGGTAACTTTGGTTTTGTTCTCTCATTTCCTACTCACCTCTGCTTGACCGTGATGGATAGGCCGAGCACTCCTTCCAATCCACTCTTTGATGAGCAAGACAAAGCAAATGACTACGTCACCAAAAGTCATCTCTTCGGCGTTCAATGAGCTCTACATCAAGAGAGTGAAGCTTTGGGCGACCGCATTGAGCAACTCGCCACCGACTTGCGATAATCCGAAGCAAGAACAAGAGACTACCTTGATGTCAAGCTTACTACCCAAATGGAAGAGTTTCGTGCCATGATGGTCAACCACGCTTCTTCCATATCTTCTTCATCAAGACGATGCCACCTAAGTCGACATTCTTCGGATACATCATCGGATGCAAGCCTTCCATGAGCTCGTTCTCATCTTCGAGATGACCATCAAGATAATCAAGCTTCACAAAATCCATTCCATGGCAATGGTTTGCAAGACTGCCCTCGAGAGCGAGAATGACATCATCGTCAAGAACAAGATGCCATGGACAAAGAGCAAGCTCGCCAACATCAATGCCAAGAAGAGCAAGACAGCGATGCACTACGGTAAGAACAACAACGCCGTGAGGAACAAGCGCTTGAAGCACAACGTGCTCTATGAGAAGCAACTTGCGCCGTCAATGAGCGCAACCATCGCGTGCACGAAGAAGAAGAGGCACTCCAACAAGTGCGACAAGAGGAAGCCGCGCATCTTGAGGAGCGCCAAGAAATGAGGAACCGGACAAGAATCCCTCGACCTCCACGTCAAGCGAATCGTGAGGAACAAGAGGTTCAAGACCCCGTCCAAGACAAGAGCGACACAACCATCGCCACTATGATGAAGAGCAACACTATGGCAAGCTCAAGTTCACCATGCCCAAGTTTTTCGGAAGCAACGATCCTGAAGACTACCTCTCATGGGCATTAAAGGTCGACAAGATATTCCGGCTTCACAATTAAGAAGAGGAGAAGAAAATTGCCATGGCCTCCCTCGAGTTTCAAGACTATGTCCTCATTTGGTGGGAACAAGTGATTGAGTGATGAAGGGAGAAAGGCGACCCACCAATCGCAACTTGGAACCAAATGAAGGATATCATGAGAGCTCGTTTCATGCCTACACACTATAGCCGTGATCTCTTCAAGAAGTTGCAATTTCTCAAGCAAGGCACAAAGTCGGTTGAAGAATACTACCAAGAGATGGAGATTTCCATGATACAAGCCAACGTCTAGGAAGATGATGAACAAACTATGGCATGCTTCTTGAATGGCCTAAATCACCCAATCAAGAAAATTGCGGATTTCCAACCCTACTCCAACCTCCTCGAGCTAGTGCACCAAGCAACCAAAGCGGAGCGACAAGTGCAAGATGACTACAAGTACTCTAAGTACTCTTCCAAGATCTACGGCTCAACTACTCAAGCGACTACAACTTCGACGAACACTACTCGAGCTACACCCACAACCGGTGACAAGTCAAGCTACAAGAAACCTATGACATCTTTGAGTCATCCTCCTACAAGCAATTATAAGCCAAGAGCTTCATCATCAACTACTCCAACGGATGAGACCGCCAAGACAAGTTCCATCCAATGTTTCACTTGCCAAGGCCATGGCCACAAGACATACCAATGCCCCACACGGCGTACCATGATCGCCAATGATGACGGCACCTATGACTCCATGACAGAAGAAGAAATGGAAGCACTTGAGCACGTGGCCATGCACCGCTAAGTGAATGAAGATGAAGACGCTCAAGTCTTTTGCGACAATGACTCGAGCCCCGCTCTCGTTGTCTCCAAGGTCTTGACACTTCAACAACAACAAGACGAGGACCAACGTTGCCATATCGTCCATACCAACGCGGGCATTCAAGGACGTTCCATCAAGGTCATCATCGACGATGGAAGTTGCCACAATTTGGCAAGCGACGAATTATGCTCCAAGCTACAATTGGTCAAGAAGACCCACCCTTGCCCCTACAAGGTCCAATGGCTAAGTGACTCCAGCACCATTCAAGTGGAGCACACCATTCAAGTCTCCTTCAAGATTGGTGCATACGAAGACACCTTGGAGTGTGATGTGGTTCCTATGTCTGTGTGTCATCTCCTCTTAGGAAGACCTTGGCAATTCGACCGTGGCGTCATCCACAACGGATGAACCAATCACTATAGCTTCAAGATGAAGGGCAAGGAGTACGTGCTTCGACCCATGTCACCAAGTCAAGTCATCGCCGACAAGCAAGCATCAAGCCATCATGGAGAGAATAGTGAGAGAGCGAACCACCATAAAGAGAGTGAGGGCCACAAGCCAAAATCGAGTGACTCCACGATGAGCGGCAAGAAAAACTTAGTTCTCCTAGCCACCAAAAGAGATTTGAGGGATGTGAGTGAGAGCCCATCAAGTGTTCTTCACTTTGTAGTTGTGTGCATTATCTTTGACCTCATGAATTTTTCCTACATACAGATCATGAAACACTTAAGTACCTTAAAGGTTAAACCAAGTTGAATAAACTGCATGCAAAATGGAGTGAATTCATTGAGTCTTTTCCTTATGTCATTAAGTACATTAAGGGTAAAGAGAATGTAGTGGCGGATGCTCTTTCCCGCAAGTGCATGTTAGTTACTCAACTTGAATTGAATGTTATTGGATTTGAGCACATTAAAGACTTGTATGCACATGATACTTTGTTTGCGATTCCTTATGCCAAATGTCAAGCTAACAATTTTCGGGAGCGATATTATCTCAAGGATGGCTATCTTATGCGGACTAACAAACTTTGTATACCCGAGTCTTCTCTTCGTTTGTTGATTTTGCAAGAAGCTCATGGTGGAGGACTCATTGGACACTTCGGCCGCGACAAGACCTTCGCCATGCTCTCCAAGAACTACTTTTGGCCAAAGATGTTTCGCGATGTCGCACGCTACACCAATCGGTGCATCACATGTCGCAAAGCTAAGTCACAAGCTCAATCTCATGGATTACATATGCCTCTTCCTATTCCGTACCAACCATGGGAAGATATTAGTATGGACTTTGTGCTTGGTTTGCCTCGAACTCAAAATGGCAAAGATTCGGTATTTGTCGTTGTGTACCATTTCTCCAAGATGGCACATTTTATTCCATGCAACAAGATAGACGATGCTTCACATGTTGCAAATCTCTTTTGTAGGGAAATCTTGCATTTACATGGAGTGCCCAAGATGATTGTGTCGGACTGCAATGTCAAGTTCCTTAGCTACTTTTGGAAGACACTATGTGCCAAGCTCAGAATCAAGCTACTCTTCTCATCGGTGTACCATCCACAAACCGACAGCCAAACAGAGGTCACCAACCGGACACTCTCTACACTCCTCCGCGTGTTGATCAAGAAGAACATCAAGGAGTGGTAAGAATGCTTGCCCATCACCGAGTACGCCTACAATCATGCAAGACATTCTACAACCGGCAAGTCACCCTTCGAGGTCATCTACGGCTTCAACCCATTGTCCCCAGTGGACATTCTACCGCTACCACTACAAGAGAGAACCAACATGGACGCGAGCATAAGAGAAAGCTACATCAAGAAGGTGCATGAGGACACAAAGCACATGATCGAGCGCCAAGTATAATGCCTCGCGACCAAGCTCAACATCAACAAACACCCCATGGTGTTCAACCCCGGAGATCTTGTGTGGCTACACCTATGCAAAGAACAATTCCCCAATGAGCGCAAGTTGAAACTTATACCTCGAGTCGATGAACCATTCAAGGTGCTAGCACGCTACAATAGCAATGCCTACAAGATCGACCTACCGCACGACAAGTACAACGTGAGCGACATCTTCAACGTCAAGGATCTATCGCCCTTCCATGGTGATGAAGTTTTTGATCTGAGGACGGATCTTTCCCAAGGGGGGAGATGATGCGGAGCATCCTACGGTCATCCCCATGGACCTACCTTCGTCTCCCCAAGTGCCAAGTGGACCGATGACATGAGCACGTGCAAGGGCTATCGAGACCGAGGTGACATCTCTCCTTAACGAGCTTCCATGTGAACTACGTGAGACATGGCTACTACCTCAAATGAAAGTGTTGTGTGTGCTTAGGTATCAAGAAAACCCCCTCAGAGACGCTCGGGATGAAGGCCAAGTCACCAAGTACACGGACGATGAAGCACGAAAAAGGAAACTGCTGAAAGTCTACAGCGGCCAGACATCCAGCCCTTGGCCCAGATATCCGGCGCCCAAGTCCAGCACCAACAACAGCAAGGCTGCGTAGGAGAAGCTCCAGGAGCCGGACATCCGGCCCGACCAGCCCGGACATCCGGCCGGCCCTCGGAAATCCGGCCAAAGCCTACAGCACCTGGACCGAAGCCGGGCTGGACATCCGGCCCGACGTGAAGCCTCGAACATCTGGCACCCAACCCGGATGTCCGGCACTTGCGCGTGCCTGACCGGGCCAGAGGCCCATGTATCCCCTCTCCACCTCTCTTATCTCATCCAACACTATATATAGGACCCCTCCTCCTAGCTAGGGTTAGCAAAGTATATTGAGATTATCTAGAGGGCTTTGCTCATCTACCACTCCTTTAGGAGATTAAGACCTCCTAGGAGAATATCCCAAGTGGATATCAAGACCTTCCTTTTGGAGAATACTATCATCAAGACCTTATCTCCTTTGGATTTGAGAAGAACCTTACCTTTGTGCTATTTTCCCTTGATTGTTCATGTTATGCTTGTGGGTTTCATGTATGCTATTCTAGTGGATGTGTGATTTGGGTTTGTTTGAGTGAATTCCTCTTTGTGTTCTTGTTGTTCTTCCCCTTTTCCCCCTCCATGTGTGAAAAGATCATCAATTAGGGTTCCACCCTACATCACATACATAACCCCACCGTGTTCTCTTCCCGAACTCCCTCAAAAAGAGATGATCACGGTTACGCACACATGTTGGTGTATTTTAATTGAATTTAGTTTTAAGTTCTCTACAACCAGATATTATAAATTTCCAAGTCACCATATAACCACAGGCATGGCTTTTTGAAAGATTTAACCCTGCAGGTGTGCTCGAACTCGTCCATCATAAATTATCACAAGCTGCATTGAAAAACCTCAACATCGGGATAGCCCGAAGCATCGTCGGAATCCCGATGCACAAGACATTCAACTAAGGTAAAACAAATCCAGCAAGACCTCCCGGCGTGTCGACAATCCTGATAGGAGCCGCATGTATCTCATTCTCAGGACACGACCGGATGAGCTAAGCGTACAGTAACTGACATCCCGAGTTGCCCCAGGTAGCCCGCATGGTGCTCTAGTTTGGACTAGCACCATCAGCACTGGCCCACCTGTATTATGTTGAATTAAGAGTCCGTGAGGGGGCGACCCTCTATGCATTAACAAATTTTCAATATTATTATGTTGGGCAAAATTCAAAATGTTGGGCCTTGATGGAAGAGTTTTATTCAAAGATGAATTATCAAGGGGGTCCCCATAAAACCCCAAATGTGTTAGCAGCGCTCATCAAGGAACATAACATGGGTATTACGAAAACTAGGGTAGCAAGAGTGGAACAAAACACCAAGCAAAAGGCCTAGCCTTCCACCCATTACCAAGTATATAGATACATTAATTAAATAAGCAACATATTGTGATATCCCATGACAATCCATGTCCCAACATGGAACAAACTGCACCTGCAACTAGCAACGCTATAAGAGGGGCTGAGCAAAGCGGTAACATACCCAAACAATGGTTTGCTAGGATAGTGGAGGTTAGAGGCTTATCATGGCAATTTGGAAGGCTGACAAACAAGTGATAGCTAGCGAGACCAAACGATAGCATCGAGACAACTAGCAAGCAAAGATAGTAGTGATATCCAAGGTAATGGTCATCTTGCCTGGAATTCCGCTTGGAAGAAGATCGCATCCATGAAGTAGTCAAACAATCATCGTCGAACGAATCCTCACAACTCCGGAACGTAAACGGAACTATCGGGAAGAAGCACAACCAAAAAGAAGCAAACAACATGGTAAACAAACATATCATAACCATGGCATGATGCACAATCAAGTATGATGCATGTCCGGTTTAAAGAGGCATGGCATGGCAAAATGCAACAATCAAATACTACACATTAAGTGAAGCTCAATATGCAACGAGTTGAATATTGACGAAACTCCGCATCCAAATATTTTGTTCCATCTTGTTTAGCTACTCATCAATATTAAATGTTGGTTAACATGGCAAGAGGTGAAGCAAGTAAACTACCTATCTAGGCAAGTTAGATGAGGCTGGAAACAACACGTAACAATTCCGAAAAATCCGCATATGCAAATTTCGAATTTGGTACTGTACTACTCTAAACATAATTTTAAAGTTGTTAAATAGCAAAATTAAATGCACCATGTGATTCTACACGTTTTTCTACTCCATTTACATATAAAGTTTATTTAATTCGAAGCTACGATTATTTAGTTATGAAATAAACCATTTTAGCAAGTTATTTATGCAAATTTAATCAAACAGCAATTTTAAACATTTTTATCATGGATGAAAGTTGGATATTGTGAAACTACATGAAAATCTGAGCATTTTACATATATGACATGTTTTATTTTGATGCATGGATATTTAGCTATTAACATTTTAAAATTATGGCAATTCTATAAAACTGAAATCACTGGATAAATAACCAAATTCACAGATCAGAAAAAACATTAAACGGGCCAAAGAAACTAAAGTAGTGGCGGCCCAAAAGAGATTGTGGTCCAGTGGCTGAGTGTGTGCTTGGAAAAATTAAATACAGAGGCAAAAGGGAAATAGGGGCGAGCTGGGTTTTGAACCCAGGACTTCCTCGTTGGATTTGATCATCAGGCGCTTGCCATTGCGTTGCTGTTGCACTTGTGAAAAGGATGGCGCCCTAGTTTACTTGACCCATCTCCACAAGGCCGAGCCTTTGGCCATAGATGCCCAGGGATGCTCGCCGGTGACAGGAGCAAGCAGCAGCGGCCGCTACTGCTGTAGAGCACTGGCGCTGGTGCGGAAACAGGCGAGGGAGGCGGCGGTGGGGAGCGGGCGTGCTGTGTGGATGCGCAGGTGGGGCTTGCACGAGGCCGAGCCTAGCTGGCCATGGCTATGGCCATGGTTGCCGGTTGGAACAGAGATGAGCACGGAGGTGCGTGGGGCTCGCGGAGGAGCAGAACCAGCACGGAACGCGCCGACGTGCGGGGTTCCGCAAGGCCGGGAGAGCATGTGGTGAGCAGGAAAAAATAAAACGAAGTGAGGCGAGGTGCATGAGCTCGAACTCGGGTCGTCCATGGTGGATGAACTTAGGCAGCGTGGATCGGCAATTAAGACGATGGATACTACAGGGAAAGAAGGTGGGGAGGTGCGGATCGTCACCGTGGGGGTGCTGCTGGAGTCGATCAAGCATCGACGGTGAACGGAGACGGCACGACGACATGCTGACAGAGACATAGAGGAAGAAGTAGACGAAGATGACGCGCTTCGGGAAGAAGTTGTAGCCGATCTGGGACACATGCGGTCGCGTGCGTCACGGCAGAAGGCGGGGCGACCGGCGGTGTATCTCGCGGAAGCAGACATGTCCGGCGAGGTCTTCAAGCCGGAGAAGAGCTCGAGCACCTCTCGGCCATGGCGATTGCTATAGCGTGGAGGCAGCTTACCTTGCGGTGGATAGACGAGGAGGAGGGAGGAATGGGTAGAGGGGAGACCCTAGGGCACCGAGGCAGGTTTATAGGAGGCAGGGAGGCTGTCCCGGCAGTCAAATCAACCGGACGGTCAACGTGGCACCTCTGGATGTGCGGCCGTATAGAGGAAGATGATGAATAGAGGAGGATCAGTTCTGGTGGGCTAGCTGGGCTGAAAGAGGCTAGTGAGGTGGGTTGTGGCACTGTGGGCTTTCTGGCTCTCTCTCTTGTTCCTATTTATAAAAATAAATAGATCTAGAGAGAAAAGCACAGTGGAGTAGGAGTGGAAATTCTTGGAGATAAAAATACCCCTGGACTCCTGGGATTTAATCCTATTTAAATAAATTGCCTTGGAAAATTTTAGAGACTGAAAATTTAGACCCTGTTTGAAAATAGTTCAAACTTGTTTAAATTCAAGGCCCACCCAAAGCAATTCCAACAAGGCTGAAGATTGGAGA
Source organism: Elymus sibiricus (assembly GCA_039707655.1). Lineage (NCBI taxonomy): Eukaryota > Viridiplantae > Streptophyta > Magnoliopsida > Poales > Poaceae > Elymus > Elymus sibiricus. Next base: position 166,659,101 of record CM077664.1, read on the forward strand.
GGTTAGACTTATCATTGTTTAAGATTTTTAGGAAAATAGTGAGCATTAATCTGAACAAGGAAAAAATGCCACTATGATTTAGGATAGAAAAGAAAGAAAAGAAAGATTAGGGGATGGCTTTGGATGAAAAGCTTGGGGCATTGAGGCAGCATTGGAAGTGGGCATGAGGGTTTGCAAGATCAAAAGGAGAAATAGAAGGAGTTGCGAACACAAATCAAATAAAAGAAAACAATCACCACAATATATGCAAGATGATCACATGATGCAAAACAAAATAACACAAACATCATAGCATGCAAGCATGAGCATAACATAAATAGTGGAGGTCTCGGTCTTGGGCTGCCCCGAGATCTTATGAATGAGAAGAGGAAGGGGAAGGGGAAGAGGTAAAACTAAGTTGCTTCATGGACAATTGAGTGAAACCAACGAACCTTGGAGGTTGAAAACTTGAAAGAAAGAACACGACGGAGACGAATGAAGTTGCAAACACTCCGGTTGAAAAGAGAATCAATGAATATAACAAGAACTTGACAAGATGGGAGAACTTCGAAAGATAGCATGAACACAATGCCTCCGAAACAATTGAATAAAAGCTAGATAGTTTGAATGAAAAGAATGGAGAAGAAAACAACAACTTCTACCACAAATGAACTTGAAGAGCATCCTTAAAAAGAGGCTTGAATGGAGTTGTTGAAAATCTCAACAACCAAGAGATATTCTTCTCGTGGGCTTATGGAAAACATCTCAAATCTTTTGAGGTTGAATCCTGCCACTAACGAAAACAATTGATTGCTTGAGATCAACAAAGAGAAGAAAAACTTCTTCCACCAAGATGACAACAAGAAATTTTGAGAATTTGCGATGATCCAATCTTCTCAATATCATGAAGAATTTAAGAGACTGGAAACAATATCCTTCTGGAATAACTTCACTTCCTGCCCCTGCATTGTTCAAGAATGATATACCACGACTCTCAAAAGAATAGGGAGAACGAATTGCACTTTGAGATGCATGATGAAGAATGCTTGAACTCCTTAACGCAAAACATGAGGCTATTATTAAGGAGTAAACTTGATGGATCCTGAATTCGGAAAAGAATCTTGAAGAACACTTCGAGAATGAAATAAATCTTGATGAACCACCATGTACCGCCTCCATGAAGAACTCCGGAATTAATAGGATGATTGAAAAGAATTAAATTTTGAGAAGAATTAGAGTTGAAGCCTTGCAATAATTTCCTTGGAACTCCTTTGACAATAAGAGATGAAGCTTCATGACGAGATAACCGCTTCGCACTTGGAACTCTGGGAAGAAAAGATGAAGCACTTGGAACCGAGAATTTATTCATCATGAACAAACTCCAGAAGAAGGAATTAGATCACCTTGATGAAACGAGAATAAGAATTATTGTATGTCTATCCTTCATCAAATTAAATTGATGACAAGCAATGGATTTAGTCTACTACTTATTCTTCTTGCAAAGGTTGAGGAGAGATATAGCGCAAACTTGGGAAGGTCTTCAACAAACCACCAGTAGGATTTTGGAAAGAATGAATTAATTGATACGATAACAAAGGAAGAGGAATCTTGAACGAACCATCGTAAGAATTGAAAACGAACGAAGAAAAGAGAATGAATCGCCGGGAAGAATTAGAAAATGAACGAAGATACTTGAGGGAATTTAGATACAAGAGAACAAAGAGATCATGACTGACTAGAGAATACTTGAACGATGCACTGGAAGAATTTAGAGATGAATGAAGAAACAATGATTTAGGACAATTGGTGAACAAGAGCTGAAAGCTGAGAACGAATAAATATTCTAAAATGATGGCCTCTGGAGAATCGAAATGAAAACAACTCATGAGAAGGATTCTGGATGGGCATGAAAAGAATTTCTCACAGTTGGAAACAATTTGAGAGGATGGCATCAAGCTTGAACTATGAATCTTTGAGAGAACGAACAAGATTTGGGGGAAAACTCTTCTTCGGTCTTCAAATGCTGAGAATGACAACGAGAAACACGACCATGAATTGTTGAGATACTCCGGGACAATGAAAAGAGGAAGATTGAGATCAAAATGAAAGGAATAGATGGAAAACTCAGAGAAGACAATTAACTGATGAAAATTCATTCTTACATCATCATTGGAAAAGAACTTGGGGAGATCTCCTGTGAAAAATTAGAATAGACAGGTAAGATCCTGGGAAAGACCTGTGGGTTATGGGCCCACTCAAAAGAAACACTGTTGAAAATGATTGCTTAGAAAGAGATAATGCACCGGAGGATTTGAATGACTTGAATGAGGTAACAACCTCAAAATTTCTTGAATGGATTTTTGGACGGTAACACGAATCTTCTGAGATATCCTCAGCACTCCGGAACAATGAATAGAGAGAGGTGGACGATTAAGAGCGGTTGAATAAGAACTTCCAACACAGAAAAACATTTGAACCAAAGAGATATGATCAACACCGAAAGCTTAAATTTAGAACACCGGAGAAGAAAACGAGAATAAAGAATGATGAACTTGTAGCTCCTGAGCATATTCAGGAGGAATCACCGGATGAAACATGGAAGAAAAATGATGAATAGGTTTGACAAGAAGGATACTTTGATTAAGAAATCTGACTCCTTGCAGAAAAGGGTGGGAGGGTGGGAAAAGAAAAAACAACTTGGGATGGATGAAATGAACATCGTTGAGAAAACAAAGATAGATCCTGCAAATGGTGAAGAGGATAGAATTATCTTGAAGAGAAGCACACCGGTTGAAAGCGAATTGTCATGATAATCTCGATCGAATAAAAGGGTTAGCACTCCCATAGAAATATGAGAACACCTCTTAGGAAAAGTATGAAATCAACACTTGACATCGAAGCAACTCGAATACCACAACTCAATCAAACAAAGGATTTGGCTTGCAAATTAATCCAGAAACAAATCTATGAAAGAGATTTTGTTTGATATTTTCGTGGTGAGGCCCGCAAGGGCTCGATCGTACAGTGGCCATCATGTACAAGGTAGTGTACAAGACTACAAAGCATCCCCGAGTCATAGCAAAGCTACAAGGACTCTTTAAGACACAACGAGAACCACTGTAAGAAAGACCGTGAACAAACGAACCACTAGATGTCGAACACCAACCTCACATCATGCATTTGTTGGAAGGATAGCCTAGGTAACTACTTGAATTCCCACCTAAGAACTCCCGACATTTTCTGGTTATGAAATCCGGACCAACGGATACAAGGAGCAAAAACTTCACACAACTCCTAATATGATACTACGCTCCAAATGTATCACTTCTGTCAACACATAACCGAGAAAACCTCAGAAACTCATCTACCTCAGACTTATGAAACAACAACAATACCAGATGTGCAGGTACATTTGAATGCACTCCCCAGTACTGGGTGACGCCCAACTCCTTTAAAACCACGGAATGGTATCGCAGCGATTTCAAAAATTGGCGTCCTCGGGTATTAGAAACAGAAACGATAGCAAATGTGACAGGAACACCTTGGAGCTCAACTCCCCGGGACAAAGCCTACGCAGACAGGAGGCACCAAGAACAGAATTCCGTCGCACAGACATCGTAATGATTCCAAAATACCCGCGTGATCCTAAAAAAAATTGAGTGGGAAGAGGGGTAGAATCAAAACACCTATGTCACAATTCCTCACCAGAGATACGATGGGGATGAGAAGTAAAAAGAATTCCTACTCTTCGATATATAAGTAGACTCAAAATAGTTTTTTTCTAGACTCAACAACGGCCAAGTTACGATCTAGCAAGGGGGCTCCTATGGTCGGTACTGCTCTGATACCAACTTGTAATGCCCAACATGCAGCTCTAGCCCGATCAAGAGATCAAATCTTGATAAGGATAGAAATGCATGTCGAGTCGCATAGCAAGGTGGAAATCATTACAAAATAGGATCAACTGAATGGAAGAGAATACAAGATATAGTTGGCTTACACTCGCCACAAGCTACAACATGAATATCTCAATACATCAATACATCAATACATAGCAATCATCATACAGAAGAGCAAGATCCGACTACGGATCAAATCAAACGAAAGAAAAATGACGTCCACCTTGCTAATCCCAGGCTGCCAACTGGGAACCCATCCTATGATCGTCGAAGAAGAAGAAGAAGAACTCCAACTAGAACAAGCATCGCTCACACGTCAAAGCATCGCTTTACCTGTACCTACACCTGTTGTTGTAGTAATCTGTGAGCCTTTATGGGACTTAGCAATCTCATTACCATGGGTATCAAGACTAGCAAAGCTTAATGGGTGAGGAATGGTTAAGTGGTGAGGTTGCAGCAAGCACTAAGCATTTGTATCTGGCTAACTTACGAGTACAAGAATAAGAAGAGTAAACTACGCATAATCGAGCGCAAACTAATATGATCAAGAAGTGATCCTGAACACCTACTTACGAGTCATACATAACCCCACTGTGTTCTCTTCCCGAACTCCCTCGAAAAGAGATGATCACAGTTACGCACACGGTTGGTGTATTTTAACTGAATTTAGTTTCAAGTTCTCTACAACCGGATATTATAAATTTCCAAGTCACCACATAACCACGGGCACGGCTTTCCGAAAGATTTAATCATGCAGGGGTGCTCCAACTCGTCCATCATAAATTATCACAAGCTGCATTGAAACACCTCAACATCGGGATAGCCCGAAGCATCATAGGAATCCCGATGCACAAGACATTCGACTAAGGTAAAACAAATCCAGCAAGACCTCCCGGTGTGTCGACAATCCCGATAGGAGCCGCACGTATCTCGTTCTCAGGACACGACTGGATGAGCTAAGCGTACAGTAACTGACGTCCCGAGTTGCCCCAGGTAGCCCACACGGTGCTCTAGTTTGGACGAGCACCATCGGCACTGGCCCACCTGTATTATGTTGAATTAAGAATCCGCGAGGGGACGACCCTCTATGCATTAACAAATTATCAATATTATTATGTTGGGCAAATTTTAAAACCAATGTTGGGCCTTGCTGGAAGAGTTTTATTCAAAGACGAATTATCAAGAGGGTCCCCATAAAACCGCAAATGTGTTAGGAGCGCTCATCAAGGAACATAACACTGGTATTACAGAAACTAGGGCGGCAAGAGTGGAACAAAACACCAAGCAAAAGGCCTAGCCTTCCACCCTTTACCAAGTATATAGATGCATTAATTAATAAGCAAGATATTGTGATATCCCATGACAATCCATGTCCCAACATGGAACAAATTGCACCTGCAACTAGCAACGCTATAAGAGGGGCTGAGGAAAGCGGTAACATAGCCAAACAACGGTTTGTTAGGATAGTGGAGGTTAGAGGCTTATCATGGCAATTTGGGAGGCTGACAAACAAGTGGTAGGTAGCGAGACCAAACGATAGCATCGAGACAACCAGCAAGCAAAGATAGTAGTGATATCCAAGGTAATGGTCATCTTGCCTGGAATCCCGCTTGGAAGAAGATCGAATCCATGAAGTAGTCAAACAATCATAGTCGAACGAATCCTCACAACTCCAGAACATAACCGGAACTATTGAGAAGAAGCACAACTGAAAAGAAGCAAACAACATGGTAAACAAACATATCATAACCATGGCATGATGCACAATCAAGTATGATGCATGTCCGGTTTAAAGAGGCATGGCATGGCAAAATGTAACAATCAAATACTACACATTAAGTGAAGCTCAATATGCAACGAGTTGCATATTGACGAAACTCAACATCCAAATATTTCGTTCCATCTTGTTTAGCTACTCATTAATACTAGGACATGGTACGTGCAAAGCACGTAATGAAAACTACTCTTATGAATTTTGTAAGAAAAAAGTGCAACGTGTTGGTTTAACTTCCATGATTATTAGGAGCCTCTTACTAAGTAATATAGCATGATTAAAAAACTATGTTTTGATAACTATACCGCATTATCTTTATCCAGGCCACACATTAAGTATGTCTCATCTTTCTAGAACTCTCTCGTGAATCTTGACCTTTCTATTCTTCCCATCTTATCTGGTGTCCACATGAGCAGTCTAGAAAAAGAGCTTAAAACATACTGATGTGACTTGTTCACAGTAGCTGCCCGTTGGTCATCGGCTTGGACGGCAGCATAGTTGGATGAGGTATACTATAGCTATGAATCCCAGTGACTTGAACCGTTGGATGGACTTTAATCTATGGCCAGCAGGCAGCAGCTCACAGATTTGCCACTTCCCAACCGTCCGATGTACCATATCGGACGGCTAATACAAAAACCTACTCGTACACTATAAAGGAGTATAGATTAAATGTTGGTTAACATGGCAAGAGGTGAAGTATAAGTAAACTACCTATCTAGGCAAGTTAAATGAGGCCGGAAACAACGCATAACAATTCCGGAAAATCCCCATATGCAAATTTCGAATTTGGTACTGTTCTGCTCTAAACACAATTTTGAAGTTGTTAAACAGCAAAAGTAAATGAACCATGTGATTCTACACATTTTTCTACTCCATTTACATATAAAGTTTATTTAATTTGGTGCTACGGTTATTTAGTTATGAAATAAACCATTTTAGCAAGTTATTTATGCAAATTTAATCAAACAGCAATTTTAAACATTTTTTCAAAAATCAGGGGCCTCCCCCCGGCTCCACTTTCATTACGAAATAGAAGCCAACTGAGTACCACAACAGACCATACACCAGACCTAAAACACAGTCTCAGAATCTCGCTGCCTTATTACAAAGCCACTATCCAGACTACTAAAAAGTAAAAGAAAATAGGACAGACACGCCCAATTCCATAAGATTTTCGCCAGAGAGGGGGAACCACACACCCCTGGAATTTGATCACCAGCCGGAGAAGGCCACATGGATGGCATCTGCTTCCTGAGGGTTCTTCTTCTGGTACTCCAGCGTGGTCCTCCCCCCATGTGCTGCTCCACCCACCGCCGCAGCCCAGGAAAGAGTTCCAAAACATGTCTTGCATTCAATCAGTCCGGTTCCAACTCCATATGGCCTTTCAATCTTCCCCACATCACATTTTGAAATTCCATCAAGCTTCCCCCATGTAGATCCTCGAAGGGTTTTTTCCAGTCTCTCAGGTACCGAGAGACCAAGCCAAACACCTGCTTCATAGAGATCCAAGTACATTTATCAAAAACTATCGAGTTCCTACAATTCCACAGCCCCCACAGGACTGCAGATGTAATAACGTTAAGATGTAAACATTTTTTCTCACATAACCACCACTTAGCAACAGATTCAAAATTAACAATCAAGATACCAAACAAATTTTCTACTTCCTTCCACATCAACCTAGCCACTATACACACAAAAATAGATGATACACTGATTCAATCTTAGTACAGTGTATACATTCAAGAGGTTTGGCCATTCCTTTCTTTCTCAAGTTGTCACAAGTCATAATCTTGTTCTGAGAAAACAGACAAAGAAACCCCTGGATCTTGGGAGGCACTCTAATCTTCCATACTGCTGGCAGAAAGATAGGTTGCACTCCCCTAAAGTTAACTATAGCATATAAAGACTTTGTAGAATAAATTCCTTTAGACTCATATTGCCAGATCAAGGAGTCTTCCTCCTGACAAAATTTAGTGAGTTTGAGGATATTAACTAAATCAAACCACTGGATCATAAGTTCTGCAGAAAAAGTTCTTCTAAAAGAACATTTCAGCACCTGCCCATCCCACAGCTCTGAAATGGTCTTGTTCTTCTCATTGACAATGTAATACAGATCCCAGAATTGTGTGGCCAGAGAAGCATTACCATACCAAATATCTTCCCAAAACCTAATCCTCCTGCCATCCCCTACTGCCCATTTATATCCAGTCTTCACAGCTTGTAGAGCCCACATAAAGCTTTTCCAAAACTGAGAAGCATTATTGTCATGACAGCACAAGATATTAGGGCTTTTTGTATTATATTTACTATCTATCACCCTCCTCCAGAGGGAGCCTTCCCCAGCAATATACCTCTTAACCCAAGAACCTATCAAGCACACATTCATATCTTGCAGATCAAGCACTCCCATGCCCCCAAATTCCTTCTTCATGCAGATAGAAGGCCAATTAGCTAAATGAATCTTATGATTCCCTTCACTACCACTCCATAGACAATTAGCCATATGGGAGTTAATCAGCTGAAGGGCCCATTTGGGAAACTTAACAAAAGACAGTAGGTAAAGAGGGATGCTAGCTAAGCATGATTTGATCATAGTAATTTTCTCCAAGTAAGATAATAATTTGCCTCTCCATCCAGCTATTCTGGCTAAAATCTTATCAATTAAAAATTGAAGATCCTCCCTGCTCAACTTATCAAAGTGCAGGGGGATCCCCAAGTATTTAATGGGGAAGTCCCCTACTACACATTGAAAAATATCTACAAAACCCTCAAGATCTCATGTTCCTATATTAATAGGAACTAGAGTACTTTTATGGTAGTTAATCCTCATTCCAGAAACTTGCTCAAAGCAAGTCAGGATCCATTTCAGGTTCAGAGCAAATCTACTATCATTTGGCAGAAAAAGGAGTGTATCATCAGCATACTGCAAACACATAACCCCTCCTTCCACAAATTCGGGACACAAGCCTCTAACCAACCCAGCCTGTGCCCCTTTGATCAACATCCTAGAGAAAACATCCACCATTAAATTGAAAAGCAGGGGGAAAATGGATCTCCTTGCCTCAGGCCTTTGCCTGTTAAGAAGAAATCACTTTCAATCCCATTAAGTTTAACTCCAACAGAGCCTTTTTGAGTTAAATTTTTTACCCAGCTAATCCATCTGGGACCAAAACCCCTAAGAGCTAGCATCTCATATACGAAGTCTAGCTTTACTTTGTCAAATGCTTTCTCATAGTCAATCTTGAAAACTAGACCTTGCCTCCCAGTAGAATGTACAGCATGCACAATCTCCTGTGCAGTGACTACACTTTCCAAAATGTATCTACCTCTAATAAAGGTAGATTGGAAATCAGAGATCAACCTACCAATGATCAAAGCCAACCTATTAGTGAGGACTTTAGTGAAAATCTTAAAATAACAATTTAGCAAACTAATAGGCCTAAATTTATTTATAGTTCTTGCCTCATTCTCTTTAGGTATAAGAGTGATCATAGCAAAGTTAAGCCTAAAAATGTCTAAATCAGCATCAAACCAAGCATCAAACATCCTTATTAGGTCCTCTTTGACCACATCCCAAAATTCCTGAAAGAACATAAAGGGCAAACCATCTGGTCCTGGAGCTCCATCAGAGTAAGAACCAAAGACAGCTGCCTTTATTTCCTCTTCAGAAAATTTAGCTTCTAATCTACTATTTTCACCTTCAGTTACCTTCTCTTCCTCTTTAAAAAATCAGCACTAAGATTAATGTTAGGTCTAGGTTCCCACTCAAACAATTTTTTATACTAATCAACTGCTATTTTTTGCATCCCAACAGGATCTGAAGTGGGACCATCACTCCCCTCCAGCACACGGATAACTTTCTTCCTCCTCCTTTGGTTTCCAACAGCATTGAAATAGGCAGTATTTCTGTCCCCCCTCTACAATCTCTCTATCTCTAGACCTTTGTCTAGCTTTAATCTCTTCCACTCTCCAAATATCAGAGAGCTCTCTAAAGATCTCATTCATCTTATCCCTCTCCTCACTAGAAAGTTCCCCAATCTCAGCTTTGACATCCAAGGTGTCATATTCTATCATGAGCTCACTTTTATTCTTCCTAAGAAAAGCTTCTAAATTCCTACTCCACCCTTTAGCCACTCTTCTAAAGGTTCTTACCTTGTGCTGCCAAATGTCAATAGGGTTCACACTGTTGCAAGGACAAGCCCAAGCTTTGATTACTATGTCTTTAAAATCCTCTCTAGTGATCCACCACTTCTCAAACTTAAAACTCTTCCTACCAGGGCTATGGCCTTCTCCAGAGTCCCACACAATGGGTGTATGGTCACTACCTACTCTAGGTAAAGCCCTGGCACTAGCCAAAGGGAAGCTAGCATCAAACTCAGTGGAACAAAAAATCCTATCAATCTTAGACATAATCAGATTCTCCTGATTATTAGCCCAAGTAAACATTTTACCAGACATGTTAATCTCCAACAGAGACCACATATCAACCCAAGTATTAAACTTATCGACCCATCTATAATTAACATTCCCATTGCTCTTATCCTCCTGAGATCTGACCAAATTAAAATCTCCTCCAAAAATGCAAGGCCCAGACCAACCAAGACATAGTTCATGCAACTCAAAAAGGAAATCAAGCTTCCCATCTTCATATGTAGGGCCATACACAATAGTAAACCTAGTAACCAATTCTTTAGATTTATCTTTAATGATCACATTCACAGAGAACTTCTTAACCTCCTAGCTTATAATATCATAGCCATCTACATCTACACCAACTAGAATGCCACCAGCAGAACGAGTTGATGGAAGAAAATTTCATTCAAAGTTCTTATTTCCCATCAGGTTTTTAAGGAAAGATCTAGAAAAACTACTTTGTTTAGTTTCTTGGAAACCAACAATAGCTGGTCTAAGGGGCCAAATAGTGTCCTCAATTCATTTCTTTCTCCCAGGGGTCATAATCCCCCTAGCATTCCAGAAAATGTACCTCATTGAAACCTTTTGCCGAGGTGCTTGCCCCATCTAGATTTAGTGGCAGGAATCCATCCTCCTGCAAAACCTCCCTCGTCCTCTCTCAGGTCATCCTCTACTTTTGATCCATCCCACAGATGATCATCTATTTTTTCACTAGCAACATTCATCTCTCTATCTAGTTCACTAGAAGAAATATGCAAATTTCATTAACTACCACACCCACAGTGTGTGTCATCTCTACAATCTCATCTACAGGCAAAACATTAAAAGGCTTTGAATTAGCAATACCTTTGATAGTGGGAATTTCCAAATTCTTCTTCATCTGGATCAATTTAGCTTTCTCCATCACATGCAATGTGCTATTAGCCCTGGCACTCCTCCTGGAAGCAGTAACAGGACCCCAAACTTTCTGCTTCTTCTCTTCCCTCTCAACTTCTCCATACCCCTCTTTCCCCACCTGAGTGTTATCAGTAACTGCTAGCCCCCCAAACTCTGGCATAATATCCTCAGGTAGATTTACCTCTTCCTCTTTGTCAGTTGTGTCTTCCTGTTCACTTTTCTCAACATTTACCTCTTCCATCTCCACCTCCAGATCATCTGATCCCATAGTTTGTTGCAATTCAGTAAATATGAATCTTGTAACTTCTTTTTCAGGATCTTCTCTTGGCATCACAGACCCACAGTCCAAGCCAAACTCCATATCTTGAACCTCGGGTGTCTTAATACATTCCACCTCATTTGTCTCATCACTTTCCTCCAGTAGTTCTTCCATAGCTATAGATCTCTGCTTCCCTACATTGCTGGAATTACCTTTCCCTGCCAAGCTCTCATTCTTATTTCCCCTCACTTCAGGATTGTTGTTGTTGTTATTTTTACTACCCTCATGATTGTTGTCAGTATCCATACCATCCCTTTTGTCTCCACCTCCTCCATTGCCATTGCCAGAACCAGCTTCCTTGCTATTACTTCTTCCAGTCCCTTCCAGAGGCACTTCCACAGTCATCTGAACTTTAAAGGTTTTACCACCAATCTCAAACAAACTCTTAGTAGGAATTTTGGTGGGATCTCTGCACTGGATTTTAACTCTAACATGCTCAAACAGACATTGAAACATCCCTTGCCAGTCCAAATCTTGCAGTAAACCAAAAGCAAAGATGCATTGGTCCAGCACAGCCCACTCGCACCACTTGGGCAACAGCCCCCTCACCTAAACCCAAACCTCTACCAGCTCATCCAAAGTAACCAGTTGCTCTTTCCAAACCTCTACCTTAACAGTCACATCCATGGATGGAAGTCCAAAACATGGATAACCAGCAACCTGCTCAACTGAAATATGTGGTGGGAACTTGACCAAATATGATTCCTCACCAATCTCTCTAATTTGCCAGGGCCAATTGGTCTTGTAGATCACTGAGAATTCCTGAGCAAGTTCCTCTTTGCTAACCTGACCAAACTCAATGAAAACAACACCACAGTTCTTCAAGTTCCCAATTGAGTTTGCACCTAGCTCATTGACCTCCAGGTGATAGAAACCCAATCCAGGGGCAGCACTTCCAATGTACTTTGCCATCTGGTGTGGTCTTTTCTTCACAGGGCAGGACTCCACCTGATGAGCTGTTGATTTACAAATAAAGCATTTCTTCCCTTTCTCACACATAGCTTGGTGATGTCCAGGGTCACCACAGTTGAAACATGTTACCTGAGGGTAGTCAGTGAAGTCTTTAGGTTAATTCAGCTCAGCCCCTCCAGAACTAGAGCTGCCACTGCCTCTCTCTGTGTTTTTCTTGACTCTCTCCTTCTGCTGGCTTGCATTTTGGTTAAGCATTTTCCTTTGAAATCCCTAATTACCACCTTGTTTACTTTTCTGCTACTGATCAGGGCCCTGTCCCTGCCCATCCCACTGATTTCCTTGGAAAATTGGGGGAGGATACGGGTAGCCCCTAGCAAACATCCATGGTGGAGGAGCACCTGGGAAGCCATAGCCAAGAGGTGGAGGATAAGGAAATTGAGGCATCCCCCCTGATCTGGAGGCAATACCTGTGCCTGCATCCACTGTGGAGGGGGGCGCACACCACCCCTTCCCCTTCCTCTCCCTCTATTGCTCTCAGCCATCTCCTTGTTCCTCACCAACTCCTTGAACTCCAACCTTGGTCCCTCCCCACAGGAAGAACCCGAATAGCAGAGTTCGACCACCTCTTGGAGATCATGATCTCTAGCTCTCGCCGGAAAGCAATCAGACATAGTGAAATTTCTCTCCCTCAGCCTTCTCTTCTGGATCCAGACTAGTACCCCCTTTTTGTTAGGGTTTCTCTTCTTCGGCGGCTCATGCCAGACGCGGGGGGTGGGTGGTGGAGAGGGGGAAAGTGCCTCTCCTCCCGACAACTGCCCAAAATACTCTGCATCAGCCTCCCCACCCTCGCTGACATGCGACCCCACTGTCCAGCGACCCAGTGGGTTCCCCGCTCTTCCAATTGCGCGCTCTCTGAATTTCTCCCTATCCCAGACCTTGAGCTTCAGCAATGGCGGAGGGGAAAGTGGCATCGCACCCCCATCCCTCTTCAGTCTCAGACCCTGCTCACAATCTAGAACCCCTTGTAGTCCAGCTGCCTCGTGCAATCCCCTCAATCCCTTGCCAGTTCTGGAGACAGGTAAGGCAGGGGATCTACCTGCTCCGGGTGCGGCAGAATCCATGTCGGGGACAAGCCCATGAGGCACTCCCACCTCGTGCAACGCCTCCGGACTCCTGACCTCGCCTCCTCTTTTGCCCAGATCACAAACCTCACCGGCGGTGACGCAGGAAACGGCGGCATCCTCCTCCATTCCTCCTCCGTGGCCTCGAAGTAGATCCTCCTCGCTAAGTTGATCTGCTCTCGATCCACCTGGGTGCGGCACACCTGAGCAAACCTCTCTGCCCTAAATCTCGACGTAGGGTTGCTCTCCGCCTTCGCATCCTGCACTGCCTCCCTCCACTCCCTCACACACATCGACCAGGATAGTGAGTCGTATCGAATCCGCCTCGCCCTTGCCCTCCACCACTGCTCCCTGGTCACCATTAGCACCTCCTACGACACCGAAGAGATCAGGCGCAGGAGCTCCAGGAAGGCCTCACAGACGAACGGGAGCGGATGGCTCTCCTCCTCCAGACCCCCTCCCCCCCCGCAGAGCAGGGACCAGCGGCGCCGTGTCGCGTCAGCATGGAGGCATAGCGGTGGCTCGCTGCGGTTGGATGGGGAGCAGTGGCGTTAATGGCGGCGAGAAGCGACAGGAGCGGTGCTCGCATAGCGGTGGCTCGCTCTGCATGTGATGTCATGAAAGTTGGATATTGTGAAACTACATGAAAATCTGAGCAAGTTACATATATGACATGTTTTATTTTGATGCATGGATATTTAGCTATTAACATTTTAAAATTATAGCAATTCTGTAAAACTAAAATCACTGGATAAATAACCAAATTCACGGATCAGAAAAAACATTAAATGGGCCAAAACAAGTAAAGTAGTGGCGGCCCAAAAGAGATTGTGGTCTAGCGGTTGAGTGTGTGATTGGAAAAAATAAATACAGAGGCAAAAGGGAAATAGGGGCGAGCTGGGTTTCGAACCCAGGACCTCCTGGTTGGATTTGATCATCAGGCGCTTGCCATTGCGCTGCTGTTGCACTTGTGAAAAGGATGGCACCCTGGTTTTACTTGACCTATTTCCACAAGGCTGAGCCTTTGACCATGGATGCCCAAGGATGCTCGCCGGTGACAGGAGCAAGCAGCGCCAGCCGCTACTACTGTAGAGCATTGGCGGGGGTGCGAAAACAGGCGAGGGAGGCGAGGGAGGTGATGATAGGGCACGGGCGTGCTGCGTGGATGCGCAGGTGGGGCTTGCCCGAGGCTGAGCCTGGCTGGCCATGGCTATGGCCATGCTTGCCGGTTGGAATAGAGACAAGCACGGAGGTGCGTGGGGCTCGCGCAGGAGCAGAACGAGCACGGAACACGCAGACGTGCGGGGTTACACGAGGCCGGGTGAGCATGTGGTGAGCAGGCAAAAATAAAATGAAGTGAGGCGAGGTGCATGAGCTCGAACTCGGGTCGTCCATGGTGGACAAACTCGGGCAGCGTGGATCAGCGATTACGATGACGGATACTACAGGGAAAGAAGGTGGGGAGGTGCGGATCGTCACCGTGGGGGTGCTGCTGGAGTCGATCGAGCATCGACGGTGAATGGAGATGGCGGGACAACGCGCTGACAGAGACGTAGAGGAAGAAGTAGACGAAGACGACGCGCTCCAGGAAGAAGTTGTAGCCGATCCGGGATGCATGCGGCCGCGTGCGTCGCGGTAGAAGGCGGGGCGATCGGCGGTGTATCTCGCGGAAGCAGACAGGTCCGGCAAGGTCTTCAAGCCGGAGAAGAGCTCGAGCACCTTGCGGCGGCTGGACAAGGAGGAGGGAGGAATGGGTAGAGGGGAGACCCTAGGGCACCGAGGCAGGTTTATAGGAGGCAAGGAGGCTGTCCCGGCCGTCAAATCAACCGGACGATCGACGTGGCACCTCTGGATGTGCGGCCGTACAAAGGAAGATGATGAACAGAGGAGGATTGGTTCTGGTGGGCTAGTTGGGCTGAAAGAGGCAAGTGAGGTGGGCTGTGGCACTGTGGGCTTTCTGGCTCTCTCTCGTTCCTATTTATAAAAATAAATAGATCTAGAGAGAAAAGCACAGTGGAGTAGAAGTGGAAATTCTTAGAGATAAAAATACCCCTGGACTCCTGGGATTTAACCCTATTTAAATAAATTGCTTTGGAAATTTTTAGAGACTAAAAATTTAGACCAAGTTTGAAAATAGTTTAAACTTGTTTAAATTCAAGGCCTAACCAAAGCAATTCCAACAAGGCTGAAGATTGGAGGGGTGACACTTATCATTGTTTAGGATTTTTAGGAAAATAGTGAGCATTAATCTGAAGAAGGAAAAAATGCCACTATGATTTAGGATAGAAAAGAAAGATTAGGGGATGGCTTTGGATGAAAAGCTTGGGGCATTGAGGCAGCATTGGAAGTGGGCATGAGGGTTTGCAAGATCAAAAAGGAGAAATAGAAGGAGTTGCAAACACAAATCAAATAAAAGAAAACAATCACCACAATATATGCAAGATGATCACATGATGCAAAACAAAATAACACAAACATCATAGCATGCAAGCATGAACATAACATAAAAAGTGGAGGTCTCGGTCTTGGGCTATCACAATCAAGTACCCAAGCACTACTACGAGAACTAGTAAGGTACACATCAATAACATGTATATCAAATATACCTTTGTTGACGTTGCCAGCCTTCTTATCTGCCAAGTACTTACGGCAATTTCGCTTCCAGTGGCCATTCCCCTTGCAATAGAAAGACTCAGTCTCAAGTTTGGGTCCAACCTTCGGTTTCTTCATGGGAGCGGCAACTGGCTTGCCATTCTTCTTGAAGTTCCATTTCTTTCCCTTGCCCTTCTTGAAACTGGTGGTCTTTTTGACCATGAACACTTGATGCTCTTTCTTGATTTCTACTTCCGCGGCTTTAAGCATCGCAAAAAGCTCAGGGATCGTCTTCTCCATCCCTTGCATGTTATAGTTCATCACGAAGCTCTTGTAGTTTGTTGGCAGTGACTGAAGAACCCTATCAATCACTACTTCATCTGAAAGATTGACTCCCAACTGATTCAAGCGGTTGAAGTACCCAGACATTTTGAGTACGTGGTCGCTAATGGAGATGTTCTCCTCCATCTTACAGCTAAAGAACTTGTCTGAGGCATCATACCTCTCCACAAGGCGTGAGCCCGAAATACCAATTTCACCTCCTGAAACATCTCATATGCCCCGTGGTGATCAAAACACTTTTGGAGCCCTGGTTCTAAGTCGTAAAGCATGGCGCACTGAACTATCGAGTAGTCATCACACCTCGCCTGCCAAATGTTCACAACATCCATAGTTGAGGGAGCGGGTGGCACACCTAGCGGTGCATCAAGGACATAAGCCTTCTGTGTAGCATTGAGGATAATCCTTAGATTACGGACCCAGTCCGCATAGTTGCTTCCATCATCTTTCAACTTTTCTTTCTCTAGGAATGCATTAATATTCAGGGGAGCTACAGCGTGAGCCATTGAGCTACAACATAATTTGCAAAGACATTTAGACTATGTTCATGATAATTAGTTCAAGTAATCAAATTACTAATGAACTCCCACTTAAATCAACATCCCTCAAGTTGTCCAAGTGATACATGATCCAAATTCACTAACCCAAGTCCGATCATCACGTGAGATGGGGTAGTTTCAATCGTGAACTTCTCCATGTTGATCATATCTTCTATATGACTCATGTTCGACCTTTCGGTCTTCCGTGTTCCGAGGCCATGTCTGTACATGCTAGGCTCGTCAAGTTAACCAAAGTATTTACGCATGTGTAAAACTGGCATACACCCGTTGTATGCGAACGAAGAGTCTATCACACCCGATCATCACGAGGTGCTTCGAAACGACGAAGTTTCGCAATGGTGCATACTAAGGGAGAACACTTTTATCTTGATATTAAGTGGAGGGATCATCTTATAATGCTATCATCGTTCTAAGCAAAATAAGATGCATAAAGGATAAACATCACATGCAATCAATATGTGACATGATATGGCCATTATCATCTTGTGCTTTTGATCTCCATCTCCAAAGCACCGGCATGATATCCATCATCACCGGCATAGCACCATGATCTCCATCATCTCCAAGGTGCCGTCACATAGTTGTCTCTGCCAACTATTACTTCTACAACTATTGCTAACTCATGGTGATAAAGTAAAGCAATTACATGGCATTTAATTATTGACACGCGGGTCATACAATAATATTAAGACAACCCTATGGCTCCTGCCGGTTGCCGTACTCATCGACATGCAAGTCGTGAACCTATTACAAAACATGATCATCTCATACATCAACATATATCAAATCACATCTTGGCCATACCACATCACATCACATGCCCTGCAAACACAAGTTAGACGTCCTCTACTTTGTTGTTGCATATTTTACGTGGCTTCTAGGGGCAATCTATAAGAATGGTTCTTATCTACGCAAAGCCACAATGGTGATATACAAGTTGCCTTTTAACCTTCTACAAGGACCGCCATTATCAAATTAGATTCAACTAAAGTGGGAGAGACAGACACCCGCCAGCCACTTTATGCAATACAAGTTGCTTGTCAGTCGTGGAACCGGTCCCTTGTGCGAGGACAAGTAAAGTTGGTCTGGGCTGCTTCATCCCACAATACCGCCGAATCCAAAATAACAAAGGAGGTAAGCAATCTAGACATCAACACCCACAACCAATTTGTGTTCTACTCGTGCATAACATCTACGCAAAGACCTTGCCCATGATGCCACTGATGGGGAACGTTGCATGGAAAACAAAAAAAATTCCTACGAAACACCCAAGATCTAATCTATGGAGATGCTAGCAATGAGAGGGGAGTATGTCTACATACCCTTGTAGACCGAAAGCGTTAACGATCTAATGATCATGGTTGGCATAGTCATACTCGCGTCGCGATCCATTCCGATCCAAGCACCGCACGAGCGGCACCTCCGAGATGTGCACACATACGGCTTAGTGATGTCTCCTACTTCTTGATCCAGCAAGCAAGGGAGAAGAGGTAGAGGGGATCTGAAACAACACGACGGCGTGGTGGTGGTGGTGGCAGCGGAACTCCGGCAGGGCTTCGCAAAGCGTAACCGGACGAGGAGATGGAGGGAGATGGGAGAGGCGGCGGCTAGCAGTGGATGGGCTACCCTCCCCATGCACCTCCCCTCTCTTTATATTGGCTAGGGGGCAGGGAGGGGCAGCCAAAACCTCCTAGGGCCGGCCACAAGGGAGAAATCCCTTTAAATTTAGAGATAACATCTTATCTCTAGATTTAACCCTTTAAATTTAGAGATAAGACCTTATCTCTAGATTTAAACAACATGGGCCTTGGGGCTTGGTGTGGCCAGCCCATGTAGGCTGTAACCCCACCCCTCAGTCCATGTGGGCCCTTCCCGGGTCATTGGGCCTCATGGTGGAACCCCCGGAACCTTCTAGAACCTTCCTGGTACTCTACCAAAAATTCCTAAACTTTTTTGGAACCCTGAAAAGCACTTCCCATATATAAATCTTTACCTTTGGACCATTCTGGAGCTCCTCGTGATGTCCTGGATCACATCTAGGACTCCGAACTACTTTCGGTCTTCACCATATGAATATCCAAATACTACCCTAGCGTTACCGAACGTTAAGTGTGTGACCCTACGGGTTCGAGAACATGCAAACATGATCGAGACCCCTCTCCGATCAATAATCAATAGTGGGACTTGGATGCCCATATTGAATCCCACACATTCAACGAAGATCTTTATCGGTTAAACCACGATGTCGAGGATTCAGTTAATCCTGTATACAATTCCCTTTGTCTAGCGATATGTTACTTGCCCGAGATTCGATCGTCGGTATCGCCATACCTAGTTCAATTTCGTTACCGGCAAGTCTCTTTACTCGTTCCGTAATACAAGATCCCCATGACTAAACACATTAGTCACATGCTTGCAAGCTATTCATGATGTTGTAATACCGAGAGGGCCCAAAGATATCTCTCCGTCATACGGAGTGACAAATCCCAGTCTCGATCCATGCAACCCAACAAACACTTTCCGAGATACCTATAGAGCACCTTTATGATCACCTAGTTATGAAGTGATGTTTGATAACCCACAAAGTATTCTTCCGGTATTCAGGAGTGACATGATCTCATGGTCTAAGGAACAGATACTTGACATGAAGAAAGTTGTAGCAATTAAACTAAGTGATATGATCTGATGCTAAGCTTATGGTTGGGTCTGTCCATCACATCATTCTCCTAATCATGTGATACCATTATCAAATGACAACTCATGTCAATGGTTAGGAAACCATAACCATCTTTGATCAACGAGCTAGTCTAGTAGAGGCTTACTAGGGACACGGTATTCTTTTATGTATCCACACATGTATTTAAGTTTCCGGTCAATACAATTCTAGCATGGATAATAAACATTTATCATGAACAAGAAAATATGATAATAACATCTTTATTATTGCCTCTAGGGCATATTTCCAACAGTGGCAACCTTCCCAAGGTCCATCGATGGTAGTGCATCTTCACCATGGCCGAAGCCTCCCGAGTACCTTCTCGGCAGGCCGAGATCTTCCATGTCTCAATCCGCTCACGCGCTCCTTGAAGACATCGGGCAAGCATGGTTTGGTCCTCGGGCAGTTTTTCCATCGGCCATAGAACCCGGAAGACCACCTCCATGGACGACTGGGTAAGTTGGTGCAACTCGTTTAGCTTCACCATGACATCCTTTAGAGACACTTCGCCATCTCCGCTCGACCGGTCGGGAAGAATAGATGCAATACAAGACATACATGTCGTAAAGCAACACGAGCCGATAAATAGAAATAAAACTGAATGGGTAGTTGGTTACCCGCAAGGAACTCGCAGGCTTGCTTTCCCTCTTCTTCGGAGGCTGCTAGCTGAGACTTGATCTTCGGCCATCCTGGCATTGGCCTCCTTCGAGCGGTCACATTGCTCGGTCTTACGGCTAAGGACTTGATGCCCCGTAGACTCCTGTGATTGGGAGTAGCACGCTTATTCCAGAGCCTGCTCTAAGTCCTTCTCAAGCATACCAATCATCTCTGCTACTAAGAAATAGTAAGGACTAAGCATAGCACTAACATTTTTAGTCAAATGGTAATCAGGGACGACATCCTACCAGCAACCTCCTGGGTGAACGTCTTGATATGCTCCACCTCCTTCTTCGACTCATCAAGCTGGGCCTTGACCAGCGCCAACTCTTCGGACAGTTGGTCGGTTTTCTTCTATGACTCCTATTAAAGTAGTCAGCATGATTAGCCGAGGAGATCGATCCTTAGGTCGGTCGCTGGCACCCAACGTAAGGCTTGGGGGCTACTGGACTTCGCGATTGAACAAATATGCAATAAGAAAGGAACAGCTATGTCGATCCTATGGACGGGTACATGTACTCGCCCACAGTCTCAGGGGCTACTGAGTTTCATGTTTTCCTATTAACATCCGAGGTATCTTCATGCACTTTCCCCGTACACCTTGGATAGATAGCTCGGCAAGATAATCTTCTAGCCGGTGCACACTAATAGTGATTTGGCATACACATTGAGGGCTACTAGGTGATAAAAGACTCAGATTTTGCAAGCTAAAGCTTCATTACCTCCAAATCCTTGGCAAGGACGATGGCGACGTCCTTGTGATCCAGCCGTGCAATGCCAAGGTGCTCGTCCACCAGTTGAAGAGCTTCATATTGTTGGTCGGTGAAAACCTTGTTGATCAGCGAAGCCTTCCTCACCCGATGTCACAGCATATTCTTGCCGTCGGAGGGAGTTGTAGACATTACCGAGGACTCTGCATGGGGGAGCCTTGAGCGCCCTCGGGATGCGTCGGTCGAGCACGAGCCATTTGGTGGGTTGAGGTGTGTGGTCTAGAAGGGTCAGGCGCTGGAATACTGGAGGTTGGTCGATGCCTGCAAGTTAAAAAGTTGAATGAATCCCGCTATTCGATAGAGGGACATGTCTTTTAAAAAGATTAAAATATGACACAATTACAGAGTGGAGGAGGGCGGCTCTTGAGGCGCTCGATCCTTGGCAACGGCCTAACCAATAACCGGTCTAGGATTTCTCGTCAGACGATCCCCTCCTTGGGCCAAGGATTGCCTCAGACGCTTTGGTTCGATGGCCCCTCATAGAAGGCGCGGAGACACCCGCAGTTGCGGCAATACTAGGATTAGCTCGCTTCCTGGAGGGTGGGCGCTCGACATCGACTGTATTGACGGGAGGTGGGGGTGATCCAAAGTGATCGAAGATAATAGCAACTTTCGTGCCATTGATACCCTCCTGGTAGAAGACACCATCTCCTAAGATGATGTCGATATGAGGATCCTCGTCCAAACCACGATCGGATTCACTATCTCGGACCTCGGGTTGTGGAGTTTGGGAATTCACCGTGGCAACCCACTATCTCCAACCCTGTTTGGGTGCATTAAAAAACTAATCAGGAAGATATATACCTTGCTCGAAAAGAGAACCTCGGAAGGGATAACTTACTGCTTGAACGGGTTTGTGAGTAGAAAAGCCATCAAACATCGACTTCTTGAGGAAGTCCGCTGCCTCGTCTTTAAACATGGACGCTAGCATTGTTGCAAGCGTCTCGCGACTGTAAAGTCCTCCACAAAGCGCGTGGGTCGAGTCATCGTCCCTGTTGAATTCCCACATGCGATCGACGCGCTATTGGAGTGGCTGAATTCCTCAGGCAAGTGTCACTGCCATCACATTGATGAGGCTTAGCCCATTATGACCGAGGCATGCCACCTGAGCAGCCAACCTAGCCATGGCAGAAACCTCTTCTCGGGACTGGGTCTTCGGACGCCGGTTAAACCGTTTCTTGGGAGGAGAGAGTGAAAAAGGCGCAAGTCCCTGTCGTGGAGGGTCCTCGAGTAGCACGTCGGCGATATAGAACCATTCCCACTGCCCAGTCTCGCTATCCTCTTTTGAAGTACTGACAAGATAGTCGGATTCCGCGATTCTGCAGACCTTGGCTCCACCGCACTCGAATAGTGTCCCATCTTGGATATGAGGAACCAGGCAAAAGTATTTGCACCACAGATAAAAAATGTGACTCGCATCCGAGAAAGGCTTCGCATAGAGTAACAAAGCAGGTTATGTGGAGGATGGAATTGGGTGATAGATGATGGAGTTGGAGCCCATAAAAGTGTAGAAGACCCCTAAGGAAAGGATGAATAGGGAAGCCCAAACCACAAAGAAGGAAGGGAACAAAGCATACCCACTCATGAGCTTGCGGTTTGGGGAAAGGATCTTGAAGCACATCGGTGCCCAGGGAGACTAATTCGGGATGGGCTTGCATGAACTCCGGTTCAGGCAGATATCCAGTGGTGGCGAGACGATTCAGCTTCCCCTGAGACACCGAGCAGCTCTTCCAATCTCCTTCGAGTGGACCAGAGGGGCGAGAAGATGAACCCACGGCGTTCTTCATGACAGTGGACTCTCGAACGGCGATTGAGCTGAGGATGTAGGCGAGACTAGTACGAAGCAAAGGGGGCGATAGGGACGTAAAATTTCTCATCCCTTTACCATGGCTTTATATCGAGATCTTTGGTCATGGGTCGATGGGACGCTTGAGTCCCGCAGTGGTAAATCCGGGTGTTTCCCAGGCGTTGTGCCCTACGTGCGCACACAAATCGAGGAAAGAAAATAATGATACCGCTTAAACAAGTTTCGGGGCCCGTTACAACCCATTCGATTGGACATATCGGTGGTTGGCCCCTGGCCTGGCGACACGCTTGAAAGGCTGTCAGAGTGGGACGTGCAACTTGTCCTTGGCAGAAGTTTACTTAGCTCTTAAGGCAGCGACTCCAGCGTGAAGACTTTGGATCCGAAGATTTCCTCGGATATGGTGGTATTTCTGAAGGCAGGGATGTAGGGCTTGTTGAACCCTCCTGCAAAGCCGAAGACTGAAGATGAAGAGCAACTCAGAGAGGCTGAGCAGTGTCCTCGGCTTGAAGACTGGTTCAGGGGCTACTAATGGTGTCCTGGATGGCTCCTAGGAGACATGGGCTGGGCCGAGGACCCCCAGGTGACCAGCTAGTGGGCCGTATTCATTAGGCCCCATGAGAGGATCAAGATGGAATCTTCCGAAGACTTGTCACATACTCCAAGGCATGAATGCAATATTTGGCACGTTTATCTTCAGGTGTAACTGACTTATGTGTACCCTAGGTACCCACTATGCCTATATAAGCCGAGGGGTGTAGACTGTAGAAGAGAGGAACTCATTCATACACGATCTCTAGGTAGATCAACTTACTCTGTACCCCATCCACAACCAATACAAACCAAGCAGGACGTAGGTTTTTACCTCTTCGAGAGGGCCTGAACCTAGGTAAATATCATGTCTCCTTATGTCCTGTTACCATCGTGCCAAGGCTACCAGCTCGGGACCCCCTACCCAAGATCTGTCGGATTCGACTCCGTCATATGGTAATGGTGAAAGGCCATGCACAATGTGTGCATCGGTGTTTTGTTCCACTCGAGTGGACCTAGGACCCAAGTTCTTGTTGTCTTTACCCAAGACGAGTGCAATAACCACACGTGGGAGTGGTTTATGGGCCCCCTTCGAACGCTACCCGAAACTTTAGACTTTTCTAGTAGCTAGAACGCCAATTGCAAAGGAAGATCACTTCGGAAGAGTTCAAGAAGATTTTGTTGGAATCTTCTTTTTTCAGTCAGACGCTACTTGGACAAATAGGACACACCTATGAGCAACATCATGATGGATGCCCCTATTGTGAAGAAGGTCACTTGGCTGAAGAATGTCCCACAACTCAAGCCACTTGTTTCTTGTGTGAAGGAACTAACAACTGCCCCGCTCAGTGTCCCCTTTACACCATGATACCAGAGTGATCCAACAATATAAGAGAAAAGAGTTTAGTATTTTCTTTGTAGTAAAACAGCATGCTTTATTCATTGCTCAAAATAAGAGGGATACAAAGATGATCCGGAGGATCGCCTAACCACACATGACTACCCACTTCTAAGCTAGTTGCCATCCTAGCTAGAGTATGGGGTTAACTATTACATTCATGTTGTTGAAAGCTAAAAGAGCACTCCTGAAAGTATGTAGCTCTGTCTTAAACATCTCGAAGGATCATGCCATAGGGGCCCAAGAAAACCCGGTCTCAAAGCTCGTTCATGACTCTCAGACAGTCGGTTGCAACACTAATTTTGTTTACATGCAAGTCCTCGGCTAAGGCCAGTGCCTCCCTGCTTGCGTGAGCTTCGAGGGTCGCCAATTCCATCTCACCAACAAGAACTACCGCTGACACACCCAAGTAGTGCCCATCCTCCCTCCTACACATGACGTAGATCGCGCCCTTGTTTGTGGTCTTAGCCACTGCCGTGTCCGCATTTAACTTCGCACTGCTTGGCTCTGGCCTGATCCATCATGGTGGCTTTGCCCTCGCCCTTGCAGGGGCTCGATCCAGTTGTTGTCGGCCTGCTGTAGATTTCCAACTCGTCCAAGTACTTCCTGATGAATAGATTTGTGGACCAAGGACTCTGGAATTCTCCCTCATGTATCGCTCGTCGTGGAGCCCACCATATTGCCCAGATGGTCACCAGGATCTCAACAAAAATGGCACTATCGTGAGACCAAACAGCTAGAGTTTGGCGTCCGTTGTTTCATCACCGAAAAGAGGAACTACAACATTGTCCTCGCCGATCTCACGGAGAAACTGCCAATCTTCTCGTACTGCCATGCCCAACAATCATTCTTGTTCGCAAAATTAATGTTATCTGCCGGATCGCTTCCACATCCATCGGCAGCATATGCTTCTGAAGCTCCTGCACATTCCACTCCTTGGTGGCGACATGAATGAAATCGCTCACCAACTGTGGCGGCCTTGTAGATGGGCCAAAAGTGAAGTTAAAAAGTTTGATATCTCTAAACCCCATTCCTTCTTTATATTTTTGGCATGGTCATTGTCTCCCATGAAACCCATGCCATCTTCCTCTCGCTAGCTTTGCTACCCCACCAAAACTTGTGAATCGGTGATGTCCAGTACTTTGCAAAAGGTACCAGGCGATCAACGGATTACACTTCGAAAGAGGATTTTGTTGGAATCCCCTTTTTTCAATCAGATGCTACTTGGACAAATAGGACACACCTATGAGGAACATAATGATGGATGCCCTATTGTGACCTCACCCCAAGGCTACAACACGTCAACACCACAGGACCCCAGGCCCAAAGGGACCTCCAGAAAAATTACAAGTGCTAGACCTGATACAAACTACTCCCCAACAACCGGGGGGCAAACACCACAGCAAGAAAAAGGTCAAAGAGAAACTAAAAACGAACTTGTTTTTCAATAGACCAAACTATAGGAAGATAAAAGACTCCCACAGGTCATGATAACTCCCTCAATATTTTTAGAGAAAAGGATTAGAAGAGCCCTGCTTTTGAGTTTGGATTGAAAGCAGCCAAGTCTTTTACATCTGGGCAAAGCCAGAACACAAAAAATAAAACGAGGGAAAACCCCCAGGTCTAACAAATTGAGCAAAAGCTCTCGTAGGAGCAAACATTTCCACCAACAGACATAAAAGAGAACTACATAACTAGCCAATCCCACGGCGGCAGGGACACATGATCAACTAATATCAAGCTTCAACTTGTCCACATTCAATGAAGATCTTTATCAGTTGAACCACAATGTCGAGGATTCAGTTAATCCCGTATACAATTCCCTTTGTCCAGTGATATGTTACTTGCCCGAGATTCGATCGTCGGTATCGCCATACCTAGTTCAATCTCGTTACCGGCAAATCTCTTTACTCATTCCGTAATATAAGATCCCCGTGACTAAACACATTAGTCACATGCTTGCAAGCTATTCATGATGATGTAATACCGAGAGGGCCCAGAGATATCTCTCCGTCATACAGAGTGACCAATCCCAGTCTTGATCCATGCAACCCAACAAACACTTTTTGAGATACCTGTAGAGCACCATTATGATCACCCAGTTACGAAGTGACGTTTGATAACCCACAAAGTATTCTTTTGGTATTTAGGAGTGGCATGATCTCATGGTCTAAGGAACAGATACTTGACATGAAGAAAGTTGTAGCAATTAAACTAAGTGGTACGATCTGATGCTAAGCTTACAGTTGGGTTTGTCCATCACATCATTCTCCTAATGATGTGATCCCGTTATCAAATGACAACTCATGTCTATGGTTAGGAAACCATAACCATCTTTGATTAACGAGCTAGTCTAGTGGAGGCTTAGTAGGGACACGGTATTCGTTTATGTATCCACACATGTATTTAAGTTTTCGGTCAATACAATTCTAGCATGCATAATAAACATTTATCATGAACAAGGAAATATGATAATAACATCTTTATTATTGCCTCTAGGGCATATCTCCAACAGTGGCAACCTTCCCAAGGTCCATCGATGGTAGTGCATCTTCACCATGGCCCAAGCCTCCCGAGCACCTTCTCGGTAGGCCGAGATCTTCCACGTCTCGATCCGCTCATGCGCTCCTTGAAGACATCGGGCAAGCGTGGTTTGGTCCTCGGGTGGTTTTTCCATCGGCCATAGAGCCCGGAAGACCACCTCCATGGATGACTGGGTAAGTTGGTGCAACTCGTTGAGCTTCACCATGACGTCCTTTAGAGACACTTCACCATCTCCGCTCGACCGGTCGGGAAGAATAGCTGCAATATAAGACATACATGTCTTAAAGCAACATGAGCCGATAAATAGAAATAAAACTGAATGGGTAGTTGGTTACCTGCAAGGAACTCGCAGGCTTGCTTTCCCTCTTCTTCGGAGGCTGCTAGCTGAGACTCGAGCTTCGGCCATCCTGGCATTGGCCTCCTTCAAGCAGTCACATTCCTCGGTCTTATGGCTGAGGACTTGATGCCCCGTTGACTCCTGTGATTGGGAGTAGCATGCGTATTCCAGAGCCCGCTCTAGGTCCTTCTCAAGCATACCAATCGTCTCTGTTGCTAAGAAATAGTAAGGATTAACCATAGCACTAACATTTTTAGTCAAATGGTAATCAGGGATGGCATCCTACCAGCAACCTCCTGGGTGAACGTCTTGATATGCTCCACCTCCTTCTTTGACTCATCAAGCTGGGCCTTGACCAGCGCCAACTCTTCGGACAGTTGGTTGGTTTTCTTCCGTGACTCCTATTAAAGTAGTCAGCGTGATTAGCTGAGGAGATCGATCCTTAGGTCAGTCACGGGTGCCCAACGTAAGGCTTGGGGGCTACTAGACTTCGCGGTTGAACAAATATGCAATAAGAAAGGAACAGCTATGTCGATCCTATGGACGGGTACAGGTACTCGCCCACAGTCTCGGGGGCTACTGAGTTTTGCATTTTCCTCTTAACATCTGGGGCATCTTCATGCACTTTCCTCGTACACCTCGGATAGATAGCTTGGAAAGATAATCTTCTAGCCGGTGCACACCAATAGTGATTTGCATACACCTTGAGGGCTACTGGGTGATAAAAGACTCAGATTTTGCAAGCTAAAGCTTCATTACCTCCAAATCCTTGGCAAGAACGACGGTGACATCCTTGTAACCCAATCGTGCGATGCCAAGGTGCTCATCCACCAGCCAAAGTGCTTCATATTATTGGTCGGTGAAAACCTGGTTGATCAGCAAAGCTTTCCTCGCTCGATGTCACAGCATACTCTTGCCATCGGAGGGAGTCATAGACATTGCCGAGGACTCTGCCTGGGGGAGCCTTGAGTGCCCTCAGGATGCGTCGATCGAGTAGGAGCTGTTTGGTGGGTTGAGGTGTGTGGTCCAGAAGGGTCAGGCGCTGGAATACTGGAGGTTGGTCGATGACTGCAAGTTAAAAAGTTGAATGAATCCCACTATTCGATAGAGGGAGATGTCTTTTAAAAGATTAAAATACGCCACACTTACAGAGTGGAGGAGGGTGGCTCTTGAGGCGCTTGCTCCTTGGCAACGGCCTGACCAATAACCAGTTTAGGATTTCTCCTCAAACGATCCCCTCCTTGAGCCGAGGATTGCCTCGGACGCTTTGGTTCGACGACCCCTCATAGAAGGTGCGGAGACACCCGCAGTTGCAGCAGTACTAGGAATAGCTCACTTCCTGGAGGGCGGGCGCTCGACGTCGACTGTATTGACGGGAGGTGGGGGTGTTCTGAAGCGATCAAAGATAATGGCAACTTCCATGCCATTGATACCCTCCCAGTAGAAGACACCATCTCCTAAGATGATGTCGATATGGGGATCCTCGTACAAACCACGATCACATTCGCTATCTCAGACCTTAGGTTGAGGAGTTTGGGAATTCACCGTGGTGACCCACTGTCTCCAACCCTGTTCGAGTGCATTAAAAAGCTAATCAGGAAGATATATACCTTGCTCGGAAAGAGAACCTCAGAAGGGATAACTTACTGCTTGAACGGGTTTGTGAGTAGAAAAGCCATCAAACATCGGCTTCTTGAGGAAGTCTGCTACCTCGCCTTTAAACATGGACGCTAGCATTGTTGCAAGTGTGTGGTGATTGTAAAGTCCTCCTCAAAGCGCGCGGGTCAAGTCGTCGTCCCTGTTGAATTCGCACATGTGATGGACGCACTATTGGAGTGGCTGAATTCCTCAGGCAAGTGTCACTGCCATCACATTGATGAGGCTTAGCCCATGATGACCGAGGCATGCCACCTGAGCGGCCAACCTAGCCATGGCAGAAACCTCTTCTCGAGACTAGGTCTTTGGACACCGGTTAACCGTTTCTTGGGAGGAGAGAGTGAAAAAGGGGCAAGTTGTTAGGACCAAGAGTATATCGACCAGAGGAGGGTGAATGGGGGATTCAAAAATTCTTGTGAATGTTTTGAACAGATCCCAAACACAGCAGCGGAAAAATGGTTCGGTAGGAGAGAACTTAATCAAGCACTCTATTGAGGAACATATCTCTCGAGGTAGGAAGCAATAACAGTTCGAGCATAGTATATCACAGGTTTGACTATGACGATGGTAATGCAATATACGAACAGATGCAGTAACATGAGAAAAAAAAACTAAGTATGAACTGCGAGGGGAATGCTGATGGATATAGTTATGAGGTAAAAGATGCAACACTGAAGGAAATTACACTAACACACAGAGATAAGTGTGAGGAGATATATATCAGACTGGTACGATAGAAATGAATGATACAAATGACAAGAGACAGACAATGATAGATCAGAGAAAACTATCATCACTGAGCACAAAAAGTAACTGCAGAATGAATTGCAGAAAAGTAAAGTGAACCAGTGGTGCTCGATGGCAACAGATGGATTTGGTAGACCAGTTCGCCCATCTGCCAAAGGACTACGTCTGGTTGGAGGGGTTGTGATTTAACACAGAAGATAAACTCTCTTCACCCTATTCTCCTTCAACTCAGAGCTGATCAGACTCCAGTTGATTTCACTCATGGTAGATACTTGTCGGTGATCTCCAAACCTTCGACAGACCTCTTCGCGAACCACAACGACTCTTGGTTGCTGAAGATCTTGCTCGGTGAAGACAACAACTCTTCAACACTCGAGCCGACACCGATCCATCTAGAGAGTGTGCAGCTCTCAAGAGTAATAGGTACAAGAGCTCTAACTCAGAACTACTGTGATGCTCAACCACTGTCTAAGTTTTGGCTCTTGATTTTCTCTCGGTGGATTTTAAACTCAAATCTCTCAGAGAGGGGATGCTCAATCAATCTTCTTAGAAATCTTAAGCGGAGCAGCCAACGGGCAACGTTGGAGCGGGGTGGCTATTTATAGCCGCAGCCTTCCCTGAAGGGAAAAGACCAAATTGGACATGAGGAACAGCCAATGGCCGAATGACACGAGTCCAACGGTCAAAAATTGAGCACAACGGTAACATTCCTTGCGGAGCAAGCAATGCTAACTCCTCAGTCCGAAAGATATCGCCTGCAGCACCGAAGAACAACGTCTTCTGCTGGCAGGTAATCATTCAAAGCATAAAGAGATTTCTCTCAGTCTTGCATAGGTTTTGGGCTAAGCATCACAGCGGATCTAAGCTTCGAGAACCTGTACCCCTCTTAATAGTACGGAGGTCCTATGACTCAAATAAGTGAAAGAAGAACAACGAAATGAATGCTACATCTCCACTTCGTCTTTGAACTTCACAGCTGCAGTCAATTTCTTTGGACAGAACACCGAACCAATTGCTTCATGTCAGCAATAACTTTCGAGGGGTTGACTCCTTCACATCAATCTTCTCGCCTACATGACTTCAACAGATGTAGCTCATTCTTCTCTGCTGCGCAGATATTCTTCAGTGAAGTTCCTCGAACTTGACACCGGAGATAGCATTCTCTTCGGTACTGCATGGACTATTTCTCTCTGTGTGCACTAGCAAACAAATCAGTCCATACATGTTTCTGTCAACAATCTCGAAAACACAAGAGGGCAAATATTGCACCAACAATCTCCCCCTTTTTGGACGATTGTTGACAAAACAGAACACATCAAAAGATTGATGAAGGTGATGGAATGCAATGCGAAGGGAAATGAGAGACGAGAGATAATTACGAAGATAAAACATGCTCCCCCTGAAGGTATGCATTATTCTGAAGATGTCTCTACTGAGGATATGCATAGGAGATAAAACGGAAGGTAGCGAGGTGAATCTTCATATGAGTGACATTGACAGAAGATATCAATCGTAGTCTCATTCAATGCACTTGAAGGTGTCTGGGATATTTCCTGCCACACACAACCTTTGAAATAGATTTGTTAGATAGTGTGAATACTTTGAAATGATTTATGGCAATAAATAAGCCATGAAGATTTTCTCATAACACAGTTTGAATCCATACGAGACATATAAGTTCCCTGCAAGTTAGATACTCGAATATCAGAGCAAGGGAAACATTATGAATCTTGCTTCAGATGGATATGCTTCAGAAGTGATTTTCCTGCAACAGGGATGGTACGATAGAAATATGCGAGGAAAAACAGCTTATGAGTCAGATAGAATAGATTCACTTTCGAAAAGTGAGTAAATTTAATCTGAAGCAAACTTCCTTCTCCTGCATTGTTAGATAACGAAGGATAATCATAGTAGCATATCTAAGCAGAAGATGCATGTAGTTGCAAGGAGTGACATATCTCTTTTCAGAGAAACATGATTTCCAATCCTCTTTGAAATACTTTCACTTCACCTGCAAGATAGATGGGTATCGAAGATAATTATTGCAATGGAGTAAACTTGTAGCACCTGCAAACAGATAGTCGAAAATAGATAGCATTTCAGGGGTTCTTAATGGTACATGACGACACAGTATACCAACACCACAGGCGGTATTACAAAGTTTCTCGAACAAAAGCAAATAGTTCAACAACAAAAACCAAACTGTTCGACTGAAGAGCAAATGGCGAATGAAAACACCCTTCAAATAACCCGCATATCTATCTCTCGATGTTCTTATCCCCCTTTTTGTCAACAAGTGTAAAAAAAGAAAGAGAATGCATACGAGGAACTACGCGTCCGAAGAACCCTTAGAGCTCAAACTGTTTGGCGAAGCAGAGCGAGCGATGGTTGAGGCCGAAGCAGGAGTTGGACTAGCAACGTTGGCTTCGAGATCAGCTTCGGGAGTGGTAGAGCGAGGTGCCTCTGGCTTGAATATCAATGTGCCTGCTGTGTCTTCAAGTTCATCATCTGGTTCAACAAACAGCAGATCGGTGGAGTCGGAACGCTGAGGAAGCACTGGGGTTTGCCTTCGAATGCGAGGAACTTCAAACAGCTCCAGATAATCATATTCTTTCTTGATGCCCTTGGCAGATAGTTGCTTGCGAGAATAATGTTTGCGCAGAAGGGTCCAGGAGCGCTTCTTTTGTTCTTTCTCATGTAGAAGAGTTTGGTGAGCATAATTGTGAAGCATATTGATCTCAGCCATCATCTCCAGTTTCACTTTGCGGTCGAGCTTAATGTGACTTTCCAGGGCTTGCTGAGTGCGAAGACAAATCTCGTACAGAGAGGGATTTTCTTCATGAGGGATTTTGACTGTTGCCTTCTTGACCTTTGGAGCTTTAGCAGAAGCAGAGGCAGTGGCATCAATAGGTGTCTTCCCTTTGCCAATGTCCTTCATGATTCGAAGAGTCTCACAGACTGGTGGAATGTAAACTTTTGGGACATGAGGGTAGAAGAACTTTTTCTCAGTAAGCTGCTCAATAGCAAACATGACCTATGGTGCATATGGCTTCAAAGCTTGAGGGCTATTAGCTGCATAGGCCAAGTTTCGAATGAAAAGATCCGAAATGTCAAACTGAATGCCATGAGCAGTTGCTTAAAGAGCATTTGCCACAATGCCATGAATGGTTTCTGGCCTGTTTGTTGGAGTGAGAGAGTTGCACAGGATGTAGAACAATACTTTGTTCTCATAGGCCAGATTCTTAGGATTTGCCTCGGTACATGCGTCACCAACAAGTTTAGGGTCCATCAGCATATGAAGTTCAGCTTCGGATACATCCCAGCAGTGCAGTCTATGTTCGCGAGTTTCATCAAATTCACACTGAGGAAGATTCAGCATTGCTAAGAACTGGTCAGCCAAGCATTTGATCTTTTCCTCTTCGGTCATCCATTCTAGGATCCAAGTACTGCTATCAGCAAAGTCCCCTGAGATGTAAAGAGTGGCAAAGAACGGAAGAATTACTTCATGATTCCAGCCATGATTGAAGCAAAAGAAGCTCTTCGGGAAGACTTGCTCAATCTTCTCGATGGTTTAATGGAAGCAGGGTAAACTTTCAAGCTCTGCGAAATCCAGAATCTTATGCTTGAAGATGCGATTCTTGCAGTATAGAATGCGTGCATAGTACACGGCATGTTCCTTCGTCCAGAATCTCGGTGACAAGGAACTTCGTTCTCCATCATAGGGGCTGGTCCCAAAGAATGCAAGTTTCGAATGATAAAACTGCTCGTCGAAAGCTGGACCATTCGGGCCATCTTCGATAGGAAACAATGGGTAGGTTTCCAAGGGGTTTCTCAATTCTTCTTCATCGGCCATATGCTGAGTCCGAATGTCATCAGGTGCAGGCACACCTTCTTCAATGGGCTTCAATGGAGCACGTGACATCTTTGGTTTTCCTTGGACAGATGGCTTCGAGGAACTTGAACTTCCATCAGTTTTGCTCGCTGGAATTCCTTCAGCTGCTTTCTTACTTTCGGGCACAAGGGCCTTTTCTTTCTCCTTAATCTCTTCGGTTGGAGGCACAACGACCTCTTGCTCAGAAGCTTGAGGCACAACTGGTGGTACAATTACTTCTTGAGCCATCGGCTCATTAGATTTCTTTTCTTCCTCTTCTAACTGTGGTGCAGTGGTAAGAGGAGCAGGATCAACATCCATCTGGGTAGGGGCACTAGGTGATGCGACCGGGGGTGTTTTCTCTCGGGAAGCATTTAGCTCCCCCTCAGCCTTGTCATTCTCCTCCTTATTTGGTTCGGAGGGCTCAGCTTGCGATGTTCTCGGAGGCGATGGATTTGCCTTCTCAACTTTAATTTCCTCATCAACCTCATCAACTGGGACTTGTTGCTTAGGCGATGCCCTTTCTTCATCGGTCTTTTCTAGGATTATATCAACAACTTCAAGTTGCTCTTCTTGAGCTACCAGTCCTGGAATGATAACTTCGACGGTGCCAGCTTGCTGCATGGGTTCATCTTCATGTGGTGGAGATGGGGGAACCTGCTGCCAGGGCACACTAGTATTCAAAGGGATGGCATCAACAGCAATATTCTGGAGGCGGCGGTCTTTGTTTTCTTTTGGTTTGCTAACTCTTGCCCTTGCCTTCTGACGTTTTTCTTTTAGAATTCTTCTTCGAGCAAGATCTGCCTTGCGATCAATCTCCTCATTTCTTCAGTCACACAGCTGAGCTATATCCATATGCATTCATGAGTGCCACTCCACTTTTTCATTTCGGATGACGCTCAATGCTTTTGTGATCTTAACGAGCTCTTTGTTCAACCCTTTTTGCTTGTATTCAGTTTTGGCTTCCCTCTTCATCTGCTCTAGCACTTGCTTGTCGCTGATAGCCTTTTTGAGCTTCTTCGAGATTTCCTTCAGCTCAGCAAAATGCTTCGTTACCCTTTCGGTAACATCATCAAGTAGTCCTAGCTCAGCTCATCAGATTTGGCATCATATGTTGCGCTGTCAATGACATCAATGAAAAGATTGAAGTCATACTTTTGTTCCTATGTGGGAGCAGGAACACTGGACCTTGCCTTCTTAGCATCTACTTTTTCTTCAGGCTGCAGCTTTCTCTTCACTACAGTGGAGGTCAAGGCTTTCAGAGCTGCAGAACTCGAAGGTTTGTCAGGGACTGGAGCTGGAGCATGTCTGGGAGACCTTCTTGGAGATGGCAAAACTTTCAGTGGAGAGGGACTTTTCGATGGCTTGTTGAGAAGAGCAAGTCGATCATACAGTAGGATTTCATCAGCAGTATCTTCACTGGATGACTCATCAGACGAGCCAGAAACTGCCTTCTTGGTTCGCTTAGCGAGAGTTTTCTTTCAAGGTGCATGAGGTGAAACTGATTTCTTAGACTTGCTTCCCTTGGAAGCAGACACACGATCCTTCTTCTTCTGCACGTCTTGCTGGGTCAGCGCGATGTTTTTTGCTTCAACTTGATTTTTCTTGGCCTCCCTAGCATCACGCTTGGCTTTGGCCTTCACCCTCTTAGCCACTTCCTTGGGGAAATCAGCGATAGTTTTGAGGGAATTGGGGTGAGCGTTCGGAGGCTGTGGTGGTCTGACTTTTTCATCATCAGGGCCAATGCAGTCTTCTGCAACGCATTCGTTCCACGGCGGTGTGAAAGCAAATAGAATCTGGTACTTCTTGCGAACATTTTCATATCTGTACCATTTTCTTGCCCAATGGCGATGAATCCTTTGCAGTCTGTTGTTGCGATCAGTAGTTGATTTACCTTCAGGTGGAGTTCTATAACCTTCAGGATCAGACATCTCAGCAGTGGTGTTTTTCTCTCTGCCACGACTGCCCCTTTTAGGATTACCATCAGAGAAGATGGTAAGAGCGTAAGTGACCAATTCATCCTTGGGCTGACTGTTAGCAGAGGGAATCTCCTCATCATCTTCTTCGGACTCAGCTTCTTGTTTCTTCTTCGGAGCCTTGGGTGGCTTCGAAGATTTTCCTCCTCCAGTCATTCTCGTTCATTCAGACTTTGATGGAAACTGAGGCAATTCTTCTTCAGACTCTGAAAGCTCTTGCGAACTGTGTGCCATGACCAACCTGTGAAATAGAATAGATACAAGGGAAAATAGGGTAGGGTCATAAGCATGCACAGAAAGTATTTTGAACGAAAAGGAATGTTTTTGAGGGGATACAAAAAGGACTTCATGGTAGTTAAGAAAAGATATCCTCGATAGATTTTAAACTAGCCACAGAAAATTCTAGGCAGGTTAATAGCTATCTAATCTTTCAGATAACTGCACATGAACCCTAGGTCGAGGAAAACAAGTACGAGGAAGATCTACAAACCATACAAGTCAAATCCTAGTGAATCCTAAAGATCTACCGCGGTAAAATAAATCATAGAAAATAGCAACGGTAAGAACTGCCCTAAGAACAGAGAGACAGAGAGGAGCAGTTCCGGATCCAAGCGCCCTAACTTGGCAACTTAAATCATCTACGGCAGTGCGGGAAGAAGGATTACCGCACCGGCGTGATCAGCTGCGACGAGATTCCACCGGAGTTGCACGGTGGAGCTCCTCGCCGGAGTTGCTTCGAGTGCGGGCTCGGGTGGAGGTGGAAGGAGGGTTTGAGGAAGAATAGGAAGAACTGAGGAAGAAGACGGTGCGGTGAGGCATATTTATAGCTAGAGAGCTGAACCTTCTCTCCGAAATCCACGGCCCATAGTTGCAGGACGTTCCGCATTCGACGGATATGATCACGATCATGGAGATCGTGGCCACGTGGCAACGGTTTTCTGCGAGAAACTCGGGAAGTGAGCGGGAGACCAAAAGGTTCGAAGAAGGGCTAACACCAAAAATGGATAAAAGTTCGAAGTCGATTTCTTTCGCGACCAAGGACATTGGAGAGAAATCTTCTTCAGATCAAATTGCATGCTCATGATGGACATCATAGACTTGGATGAGAGAGAATTGAGGGGAAACAGGGTCCAAAACAAAGCACTCAGCCAGAAGAGAAAAGAAACACCAAACTAATAGCTATGAGTGAGTTGTTCATCAGACGAAACACGAACACGGCAACGCAAAGAAAAACAACAAAACGAGACCAAATAAATACAAATGAAACAGCACCAACAAGATAGATCTTAGGGCAAAGGATAAGCAAGTAGAATCCCTGAGAGAGTTCCTGCAAGAAGAGTTAGTTCTTTTTCGCAACCCACACTTGTGTGGGCAGCGAAGAGCTCATTTGTCTCGACTGAGCAGGAACCTTCTTCCTTCTTAGATCTTTGTAGTTCGCCTGTGCATTGTGAGAGTAATCATATGAATAAGCATTGAAGTTGTTCCTGGAGACATGAACATAATGATTCGAGGAAGTACGCATGTACTCCTTCTGATGAAAGTGTAACCAATCTCCGTTCGAGGAAGTTGCTGTGCCAATCTGTGAGTGGTTATCATTTCTTCGAAGAGAATTACTCTGCATAGTCAGGTTAGTAGTGACAGATAGATTTTCAATCATGCACTTCTTCACCCAGATTTGCTTCTTGGGTAAACCAGACCTGCAGTTAGTCCCGACATACCGAGCGAAAACCTTACCATTCCGTTGTTTGAAGAATTTGTAGTTTGAGTCATTAGACTCATCAGCATCAACAGAAATGGGAGTGTCATATCCAGACAGAAGTGTAGGCTTGAGGGTTTTGCTTTTAGCAAGAACCCAACTCATTCGAGGATATTGCTCGGGAGTCCAGTAGGTTCCATCAACGTTGAGTTTCCTTTCGAAACCCAATCCTTCCTTTCTGGGATTTTTGTGCAGTATCTACTTCTTGAGCACATCACAGAGAGTCTGATGCCCTTTAAGGCTCTTTAGCATTCCTGCCTCAAGCAAGTCCTTTAACCTGCAATTTTCATCAGAGATAGCAACAAATTCCTTGGAAGAGGGGTTAGAAATATCATTCGTAGTGGTTGCAACATTCTCGATGACAGCATCGGATGTTTTAGCATTCGAATCAACATTGCTAGGCTCTAGGCATTTTAAACAGGGAGGCACAAAATCATCAGGAAGTTTGTCAGATTGCTCGGCAAAGAGAGAAGCCTTTTCCTTCGCAAGCACGTTATAAGATTCTTTCAGTGACTCGAGTTCTTGATTCCTGCTAAGGAGTTCATCTGATAAACTCTCGTAGTCGACTGCAAGAGAATTATAGTGGTTGGAAAGATCATCAATAGTTGAAGAAAAAGCATCATGCTCTTCGGTCAACTCTTGATTTTTCTCCATCTCTTCGACCAGTAATCCTTCGGATTTCCTTAGATTTTTCTCAAGTTTTTCAAGCTCATCTTGTTGAGATTTGGCTATCTTCACTTGTTTAGCATAAGCAATGTTTTCAGAAAAAAATTCAGTCATAGATTTTCGGTGCTTTGCAGATACCTGATCCCTTGAGGATTTTGCCATGAGGCAGAGTACAATTGGTTCATCATCACTTGAAGCATTATCATCGGTATCTAATTCGAGTGAATTCTCGGCTGATTCATAAACAAGGAACACATTTCCTCTTCCTAGGCTTCTGTGAAGCTCTTCGTCTTCTGATTCGGATACCTCATCTTCAGAGTCCATATTCATTTCACCACATACTCTAGTCAGCTGCGATATTTTCTTCATGTTAGATTCAATGGTTCCTTTGGCTTGCACGTCAGTGACTGGTCTCTTCGAAGAGGATGAGGAAGGTTCAATTTTCTTCGAGAGCTTAGTATGACGGTTCATTCGAGTGAATCTAGTGCAATGAAGAGAGATCCATCTGCTGCTAGGTTTTCCACTTAATTCCCAGCCAGGACAGTCGGCTATGAAGTGACCGAATTGTTTGCACTTGAAGCACTTCATTTCTTTCGGAGGTAATTTTCTTGACGATTCAGGCATGTCAACTTCATCTACATTTGTGAGACACAGATTCTGTCTTCTGAGATTGCCTAGTCTTTCTGTAAGCATTTCAAGTTCTCTTGTGATTGAGTGTTGATTCTCGACATCTTCTTCTTGTGAACTACCATAGTGTGAAAGAATTTCTTCTTCACTTTCCGAAGAAGATTCTTGTTGTCCATTCTCAAGTTCCATCCTTTCTTCGTGAATTGACAACGGCGTCATGACCTCGACATAGTGAAGTTCTTGATAGTCTGGTCTTTGCTTGATTTCAGCTACGATTGGATCGAAGGTTGCATCAAGAGCACTCAGCAGCTTGTTGACCACAGCTCTATTGGTGATATCTGTTACTCCTCGTTGATGAAGTCTTTCAACAATATTTGTCAACCGCATTATATTGGTGTGAGGAGACTTTTGAAGACTTCTGAAGCCAGCAAACATGGCACGAAGCATATCAGTGTGCGGATCTGCTCTGCCAATGAATTCTTCATGAACATTTTTGATGGCATCCCAAAGTTGCTTGGCAGTATCAAGCTTTCGGAACCGAAGGAAAATGTCTTTTGATATACTGTCACAGATGATATCTTTTGCTTGAGCATTCAACCGCATTATAGCTTTGTCATCAGAGTGCTGAACGGTGTATCCATTTTCCACTATCAGCCATAATTCTATGTTGATGGCTTGAAGTCTGATTTTCATTCCCTCTTTCTAGTAAACATAGTCATTTCCATCAAAGATAGGAAACCTTTCAGAGTGCGAGGATCTACCTGCATACGACATACTCAAAACTCCAAGGTTGTTAGACCTTTAATAAACAGAGACAGGGAGTACCTGCTCTGATACCAATTGTTAGGACCGAGAGTATATCGATCAGAGGGGGGCTGAATGGGAGATTCAAAAATTCTTGCGAATGTTTTGAACAGATCCCAAACACAGCAGCGGAAAAAGGGTTCGGTAGGAGAGAACTTAATCAAGCACTCTATTGAGGAACATATCTCTCGAGGTAGGAAGCAATAATAGTTCGAGCATAGTATATCACAGGTTTGACTATGACGATGGTAATGCAATATACGAACAGATGCAGTAGCATGAGAAAAAAACTAAGTATGAACTGCAAGGGGAATGCTGATGGATATAGTGATGAGGTAAAAGATGCAACACTGAAGGAAATTATGCTAACACATAGAGATAAGTGCAAGGAGATATATATCAGACTGGTACGACAGAAATGAATGATACGAATGATAAGAGACAGACAATGATAGATTAGATAAAACTATCGTGACTGAGCATGAAAAGTAATTGCAGAATGAATTGCAGAAAAGTAAAGTGAACCAGTGGTGCTCGATGGCGACAGATGGATTTGGTAGACCAGTTCGCCCTTCTGCCAAAGGACTACGTCTGGTTGGAGGGGTTGTGATTTAACACAGAAGATAAACTCTCTTCACCCTATTGTTCTTCAACTCGGAGCTGATCAGACTCCAGTTGATTTCACTCGTGGTAGATACTTGTCGGCGATCTCCAAACCTTTGACAGACCTCTTCAAGAACCACGATGACTCTTGGTTGCTGAAGATCTTGCTCGGTGAAGACAACAACTCTTCAACACTCGAGCTGACACCTATCCATCTAGAGAGTGTGCAGCTCTCAAGAGTAATAGGTACAAGAGCTCTAACTCAGAACTACTGTGATGCTCAACCACTGTCTAAGTTTTGGCTCTTGATTTTCTCTCGGTGGATTTTAAACTCAAATCTCTCGGAGAGGGGATGCTCAATCAATCTTCTCAGAAATCTTAAGCGGAGCAGCCAACGGGCAACGTTGGAGCGGGGTGGCTATTTATAGCCGCAGCCTTCCCTGAACGGAAAAGACCAAATTGGACATGAGGAATAGCCAATGGCCGAATGAAACGAGTCCAACGGTCGGAAATTGAGCACAACGATAACATTCCTTGCGGAGCAAGCAATGCTAACTCCTCAGTCCGAAAGATATCTCCTGCAGCACCGAAGAACAACGTCTTCTGCTGTCAGGTAATCATTCGAAGCATAAAGAGATTTCTCTCAGTCTTGCATAGGTTTTGGGCTAAGCATCACAGCGGATTTAAGCTTCGAGAACCTATACCCCTCTTAATAGTACGGAGGTCCTATGACTCAAATAAGTGAAATAAGAACAACGAAATGAATGCTACATCTCCACTTCGTCTTCGACCTTCATAGCTGCAGTTAATTTCTTCGGACAGAACACCAAACCAATTGCTTCGCGTCAGCAATAACTTTCGAGGGGTTGACTCCTTCACATCAATCTTCTCGCCTACATGACTTCAATGGATGTAGCTCATTCTTCTCTGCTGCGCAGATATTCTTCGGTGAAGTTCCTCGAACTTGACACCGGAGATAGCATCCTCTTTGGTTCTGCATGGACTATTTCTCTTTGTGTGCACTAGCAAACAAATCAGTCCATACCTGTTTCTGTCAACAATCTCCAAAACACAAGAGGGCAAATATTGCACCAATATAAGTCCATGCCGTGGAGGGTCCTCAAGTAGCATGTCGGTGATATAGAACCATTTCCCACTGCCCTGTCTCGCTATCCTCTTTTGGAGTACCGACAAGATAGCCGGATCCCGCGATTCTGCAGACCTCGGCTCCACCGCACTTGAATAGTGTCCCATCTCGGATACGAGGAACCAGGCAAAAGTATTTGCACCACAGATAAAAAATGTGACTCGCATCCGAGAAAGGATTCGCATAGAGTAACAAAGCAGGTTATGTGGAGGATGGAATTGGGTGATAGATGATGGGGTTGGAGCCCGTAAAAGTGTAGAAGACCCCTAAGGAAAGGATGAATAGGGAAGCCCAAACCGCAGAGAAGGAAGGGAACAAAGCATACCCGCTCATGAGTTTGCGGTTTGGGGAAAGGATCTTGAAGCACATCGGTGCCCAGGGAGACTAATCCGGGACGGGCTTGCATGAACTCCGGTTCAGGCAGATATCCATTGGTGGAGAGACGATTCAGCTTCCCCTAAGACACCGAGCAGCTCTTCCGATCTCCTTCAAGTGGACCGGAGGGGCGAGAAGACGAACCCGCGGCGTTCTTCATGACAATGGACTCTCGAACGGCGATTGAGCTGAGGATGTAGGCGAGACTAGTACGAAGCAAAGGGGGCGATAGGGATGTAAAATTTCTCATCCCTTTACCATGGCTTTATATCGGGATCTTTGGTCATGGGTCGATGGGACGCTTGAGTCCCGCAGTGGTAAATCCGCGTGTTTCCCAGGCGTTGTGCCCTACGTGCGCACACAAATCGAGGAAAGAAAATAATGATACCGCTTAAACAAGTTTCGAGGCCTGTTACAACCCATTTGATTGGACATATCGGTGGTGGGCCCCTGGCCTGGCGACACGCTTGAAAGGCTGTTAGAGTGGGACGAGCAATTTATCCTTGGCAGAAGTTTACTTAGCTCTTAAGGCAGCGACTCGGACGTGAAGACTTCGGATCCGAAGATTTCCTCGGATATGGTAGTATTTCTGAAGGCAAGGATGTAGGGCTTGTTGAACCCTCCTGCAAAGCCGAAGACTGAAGATGAAGAGCAACTCGGAGAGGCCGAGCAGTGTCCTCGGCTTGAAGACTGGTTCAAGGGCTACTAATGGTGTCCAGGACGGCTCCTGTGAGACATGGGCTAGGCCGAGGACCCCCAGGTGACCAGCTAGTGGGTCGTATTCATTAGGCCCCATGAGAGGATCAAGATGGAATCATTCAAAGACTTGTCGCCTACTCCAAGGCATGAATGCAATCTTTGGCATGTTTATCTTCAGGTGTAACTGACTTATGTGTACCCTAGGTACCCCCGGTGCCTATATAAGCCGAGGGGTGTAGACTGTAGAAGAGAGGAACTCATTCATACACGATCTCTAGGTAGATCAACTTACTCTGTACCCCATCCACAATCAATACAAACCAAGCAGGACGTAGGGTTTTACCTCTTCGAGAGGGCCCGAACCTAGGTAAATATCATGTCTCCTTGTGTCCTATTACCATCGTGCCAAGGCTACCAGCTCGGGACCCCCTACCCAAGATCTGTCGGATTCGACTCCGTCAGATGGTAATGGTGAAAGGCCATGCACAATGTGTGCATCGGTGTTTTGTTCCACTCGAGCGGACCTAGGACCCAAGTTCTTGTTGTCTTTACCCAAGACGAGTGCACTAACCACATGTGGGAGTGGTTTATGGGCCCCCCTCGACCGGTACCCGAAACTTTAGACTTTTCCAGTAGCTAGAACGCCAATTGCAAAGGAAGATCACTTCGGAAAAGTTCAAGAAGATTTTGTTGGAATCTCCTTTTTTCAGTCAGACGCTACTTGGACAAATAGGACACACCTATGAGCAACATCATGATGGATGCCCCTATTGTGAAGAAGGTCACTTGGCTGAAGAATGTCCCACAACTCAAGCCACTTGTTTCTTGTGTGAAGGAACTAACAACTGCCCCGCTCGGCGTCCCCTTTACACCATGATACCAAAGTGATCCAACAATATAAGAGAAAAGAGTTGAGTCTTTTCTTTGGATTAAAACAGCGTGCTTTATTCATTGCTCAAAATAAGAGGGATACAAAGATGATCCGGAGGATCGCCTAACCACACATGTCTACCCACTTCTCAGCTAGTTGCCATCCTAGCTAGAGCATGGGGTTCACTATTACATTCACGCTGTTGAAAGCTAAAAGAGCACTCCTGAAAGTATGTAGCTCTCCGAAACATCTCGAAGGATCATGCCATAGGGGCCCAAGAAAACCCGGTCTCAAAGCTCGTTCATGACTCTCAGACAGTCGGTTGCAACACTAATTTTATTTACATGCAAGTCCTCGGCTAAGGCCAGTGCCTCCCTGCTTGCGTGAGCTTCGAGGGTCGCCAGTTCCATCACACCAGCAAGAACTACCGCTGACACACCCAAGTAGTGCCCATCCTCACTCCTACACACGACGTAGATCGCGCCCTTGTTTGTGGTCTTAGCCACTGCCGTGTCCGCATTTAACTTCGCACTGCCTGGCTCTGTCCTGATCCATCTTGGTGGCTTTGCCCTCGCCCTTGCAGGGGCTCGATCCAGTTGTTGTCGGCCTGCTGTAGATTTCTAACTCGTCCAAGTACTTCCTGATGAATAGATTTGTGGACCAGGGACTCTGGAATTCTCCCTCATGTATCGCTCGTCGTCGAGCCCACCATATCGCCCAGAGGGTCACCAAGATCTCAACAAAAATGGCACTATCGTGAGACCAAATAGCTAGAGTTTGGCGTCCGTTGTTTCATCACCGAAAAGAGGAACTACAACGTTGTCCTCGCCGATCTCACGGAGAAACTGCCACTCTTCTCGTACTGCCACGCCCAACAATCATTCTTGTTCGCAAAATTAACGGTATCTGCCGGATCACTTCCACATCCATCGGCAGCATATGCTTCTGAAGCTCCTGCACATTCCACTCCTTGGTGGCGACATGAATGAAATCGCTCACCAACTGCGGCGGGCTTGTAGACGGGCCAAAAGTGAAGTTAAAAAGTTCGATATCTCTAAACCCCGTTCCTTCTTTATATTTTTGGCATGGTCATTGTCTCCCATGAAACCCATGCCGTCTTCCTCTCGCCAGCTTTGCTACCCCACCAAAACTTGTGAATCGGTGATGTCCAGTACTTTGCAAAAGGTACCAGGCGATCAACGGATTACACTTCGAAAGAGGA
The DNA here is from genome assembly GCA_039707655.1 of Elymus sibiricus. Lineage (NCBI taxonomy): Eukaryota > Viridiplantae > Streptophyta > Magnoliopsida > Poales > Poaceae > Elymus > Elymus sibiricus. The sequence continues at coordinate 166,703,189 of CM077664.1, forward strand.
TTTTGTTGGAATCCCCTTTTTTCAATCAGACCCTACTTGGACAAATAGGACACACCTATGAGGAACATAATGATGGATGCCCTATTGTGACCTCACCCCAAGGCTACAACACGTCAACACCACAGGACCCCAGGCCCGAAGGGACCTCCAGAAAAATTACAAGTGCTAGACCTGATACAAACTCCCCAACAACCGGGGGGCAAACACCACAGCAAGAATAAGGTCAAAGAGAAACTGAAAACGAACTTGTTTTTCAACAGACCAAACTATAGGAAGATGAAAGACTCCCACATGTCATGATAACTCCCTCAATATTTTTAGAGAAAAGGATCAGAAGAGCCCTGCTTTTGAGTTTGGATTGAAAGCAGCCAAGTCTTTTACATCTGGGCGAAGCCAGAACACAGAAAATAAAACGAGGAAAAAACCCCAGGTCTAACAAACTGAGCAAAAGCTCTCGCAGGAGCAAACGTTTCCACCAACAGACATATAAGAGAACTACATAACTAGCCAATCCCACGGCGGCAGGGCAACGTGATCAACTGATATCAAGCTTCAACTTGTCCAGCATCAGGTTCCAGCTCCTCCTACGCTTAGCCTGTAGCATCACAGACCACTGAACAAGATGAGAGATAATACTGAAAATGTTAGAAAACGGAGAGGTAAGAATCTTGTTGCTCAATTACATCAGCTGCTCACGGTCTCAAGGCAGGCACCACACTGGAGGTGAGAATGCGGATGCTCTTTGATCCGAGAATACCCATTCGTTACGGGTCTTATACTTGGTCGGACTGCCATCTTTCCCCCCCACAATTTCTCTCTTCTTGTTGGGAGAGATTTTCCAACATCCAGTTTCACCACAACTGTAGTATAGATTCAACGCAGATTGCTCTCCGAAGTTACGATCGTGCATGTAAAAAATGGATGCGCCTTCACCAGCTTCACCAAAGTCAGCATAGTCTGTCTTCTCGTAGGCCCTGCTACACCCTCTCCCAATGAACAACACCCTCTCGCCAATATCTGGTAGTTCTGTCCATAGTCTGTCTTCTCGTAGGCCCTGCTACACCCTCTCCCAATGAACAACACCCTCTCGCCAATATCTGGTAGTTCTGTCCATTGATGGGTCACAGGCCCTGCTACCTCAACTGGAGTCAGCTGAAAGAACTTAAATTTGTAGTTCCCAACCTTGTAGTTCCCAACCTTCTGGACCATCAATAGCTCCCCTCTCAACTGTAAGATGTATCTTCCATGAATTACTTCATCGCTGTCGAGTCTTGGCTCCACCATGATCAAGTCCATCTCAAAGTTTAGGCCGCCATCAAGCTGAGGTCTATACACATTGATAGATTCACAAGAAAGCAATAGATGGAAAGCATCATCGTGCCACATTATATCTTCAAACCTGGTCCAGTCAAACGGGAATGGACGCAGTGCGTGCATTGGCTGTGTACTGCCCATACGCCAGAAGGCAGCATCCAAGGATCCATTGTAGTAGACAAGCGCTCCACCAACACAGCTTGCATCTTCAGCGGGGTGAGATAGAGTCCCAGCAACCATACTGCATGAGATTGTTTGATTGCCCGACATGATGGCTCGCGGAAGACTGAAAGTATCTCCAGTGCGCAGCGAGAGAAGCATGTGTCCTGCAGATCCTGCTGGGGACATGAAGACATGTCTTCCTTCAACAGAGCCAAAGAAGCGAGCTCCCCCGGCGCCCACTGCGTCTGGGAGGCGGGCGCGGTGGTCGCAGTAGATGCGCTTGGAGGCGTGAGGGCAATTCTCGACACACTTGCATTGTGTCAGACCGCTGAGGCAACAGCTGAGCTCCAGGTAGGAAGCCTCCTCACTAAAATCTGGGCGCACACGTAAAAGCCATGGCAACTGGGCAACCGGTACAGGAACAGGGGGCAGGGGCATCAGGGCATTCCGCAAAATAGGACTAGCCTTCGCCATGGAGAATCGATCGATCTCACAAGACACTCGGTCACAGATCAGGGGCACGAGTTCCTCCGAGAGATCCATGAAAGTGGCACCTCCCCTCAGACGGAAGGCAAGGTCAAGCGTAGAATCCTTCTGGATGTTGTAGTCAGCAAGGGCCCTGCCGTCCTTCAGCGGCTTGCCAGCAAAGATCAGGTGCTGCTGGTCTGGAGGGATGCCATCCTTATCCTGGATCTTGGCCTTGACGTTGTAGATGGTTTCAGAAGGCACTACATCAAGGGTGATGGTCTTGCCAGTGAGGGTCTTGACGAAAATCTGAATCTGCAGAGGAAAATCGCCAAATAAATATAAGCCCAAGGAAATGCAGAACAAACAGCAGTTAGCAGGTTAAAGGATTTCTTGAGAATTGGAAAAATTACTATAGGCAATCAAGTGCATGTGCAAATTTGTATCATCGTCCTGTGAAAGGAATGTATGATGAGCAACTAGAACTAGTCTTAAGAAAGAACATCAGCCATAAAATATTCCATTATTTCTGTTCTGTTACTGTGTTTTCAAGTCTTTAGGGTCCAATGCGTAGGTTGGAAGAGATTCTAGCGAGTCAAAATAGACGAACAGGACAGAAAACAGCAAGATAGATACAAACATGATCAGCATATACGTACACAGGGAGGAGTTGATGTTTATCGTAAGGCACAAGCAGACTACAACAACACTTCATCACTATTATCAAGTAAATAGTGTGTGATGGTGACCAACTCTGCAGCTTTAGTTATTCACATTAGCTTCAGGCATACAAGCTTACTAGCTGGACAATTCACATTCAGGTCACTCGACAAGACAGGCAACTACATCACATTTATAGGTTATATGTATATCATCCATGGCACATATAGTGAAACAAAGGAATTCTAGTGGGTAAGCATCCTTTAATTAGGAGGTACATTTACTCGTCAACATACTGACAACAAATGTAGAACAAGATGGCTAAAAATGAAGATGATGCCAAAAGTCAGCGTACCATCCAAACAAAATATTAACTCGGGACATATAATATCATTCCACTTATGTCACGCATGGTTCAAAAATTTAAAAGTTATTTTATCAACCTTGATCTTTACTACTATTGAAAAAGAATGCTAGCAAGTACTCCCTCTGTAAAGAAATATAAGAGCGTTTAGATAACTACTTTAGTGATCTAAACGCTCTTATATTTCTTTACAGAGGGAGTATTAAGTAACAGAATTTAATACGAATACAATTTACAGACCTGGAACTTAGGGACGTGTTCATTTCTCAGTTCTTCAGTTAGAGCAGATATAAGGACAGTGTTATTAAGTTCCTGCAATTTGGCATCGCAATTAACAGCCCTGATCTTCCCAATATCAACCTCAGATAGAAAGAAATTGCCTGATCGGTCCCACATTTCCACATCATGTAGGGTGAAACATTTAACTCCCACCAAAGCAAGATTCTTTGCTGTATAGAAGAAATATATTAGTTTCAAGTCATGTACTAATATATATACACACATAGGATGATTGGAGTATGATAATACCATACAAATATAACAAGTGAACGATGCAATAGGATATGGGTACAAGCAAACATGAAAAAGGTTCAAATTCAGTATTACAACATTTCTCGTAACAGTCAGTCATAGAGTGAATGGTGCTATCAAATTACCAAAAATTCTATAGTGGACTTGGCCGCAATCAAGAGGACATGTCCACTTAAATCCACAATATAGTCCTACATCATTCATTTGGCCAGTTACAAGGGTGATGGGAGATAATGGGTGAAGATAATCTTTTAGCTACTTGACCAAATAGTCATAGCACGCAATATGGTAAGAACCAGTGCAAGTCTTTAACTGTAACAATAATTATAAACTTGTGCTATCCTTGAAGAAACTTATAAAAAGGTCGATGCGAGAAAAGTTTGGATGGAAGTTTCCCTGAATTGAAATAACATGGTGACTGTGTTGCAGACTCAGAACTGAGATGAAAATTGGTGTCCAGTAGCATCAAAACGAGATAATTTTTCTAATCTTACAAGATAATAAACCATTTCCCATGATAGCATCATCAAACATACTAAATCATGTGCTTGATTTCACCTTAGTGCAATTCGTATGAGCAGAAAGAAATACCTTGGTGATGATGCTCAGCGCGGGATAAGTCATTGTCATCTAGGTTGACATAAACATGCTGTTCAGCCAAATCCTCCAGACGCTGCACATGCATAGATTTCAGTCAGATGAGTGGACACAATTCAAGCAGAAGTCAGGAGACAGAAAAGCCCATCCATGTGGTGGGCCCAAGACACAATATACATGCACAATATATTCAACACCCCCCCGCAGTCGAAGCGTCGCCAGAGACACAGAGACTGGAACGAAACTCCTCGAAGGTGGAAGTAGGCAGTCCCTTAGTCATCACATCGGCGAACTGTTGTGCGGTCGGAACATGGAGAACCCGAATGCGTCCAAGGGCTACCTGTTCACGCACAAAGTGAATGTCCAGCTCGATGTGCTTGGTCCGGCGATGATGAACGGGGTTGGCGGAAAGATACAACGCAGAGACGTTGTCACAGTAGACAACCGTGGCCTGGGAGACATCATGATGTAACTCCTGAAGTAGCTGTCGTAGCCAGGTGCACTCGGCAACTGCATTAGCCACTGCTCGGTACTCGGCCTCCGCGCTGGAGCGCGAAACTATGGGTTGTCGCTTGGACGACCACGAGACAAGGGAGGGACCGAGGTAGACGCAGTAGCCAGAAGTGGAGCGACGTGTGTCAGGGCAGCCAGCCCAATCAGCATCGGAATAGGCCACCATATCCAGGGAGGTGGACGCCGTGAGAGTGAGTCCAAGAGACATCGTGCCACGGATGTATCGGAGAATCCGTTTCACGAGTGTCCAATGGGAGTCACGAGGGGCGTGCATATGGAGACACACCTGCTAAACAGCATACTGCAGATCTGGTCGGGTGAGTGTCAGATACTGGAGAGCACCGATGATGGACCGATAGAATGGAACATCCGACGCGAGCGAGCCCTCGAGAGCAGAAACCTTGGCCTTCGTGTCAACAGGAGTAGCAACAGGATGACAGTTAAGCATGCCGGCACGCTCAAGTAGCTCATGCGCATACTTCTGCTGATGAAGAAAGAAGCTGTCGGGTCGCCGAACAACCTCAATACCAAGGAAATAATGAAGAGCGCCCAAATCCTTGATGGCAAACTCGTCACGCAGCCGGAGAGTGATCTGCTGGAGAAGGGCTGCGGAGGAGGCCGTCGGGATGATGTCATCAACGTAGAGCAGCAAATAAGCAGTCGTGTCGCCGCGGTGATAGACAAACAACGAGGCATCCGAGCGGGTGACGCGGAAACCCAGTGTCTGAAGAAAACCGGCGATACGCTGATACCAGGCGCGAGGTGCTTGCTTGAGGCCGTAGAGAGACCGAGACAGCAAGCACACATGGCCAGGATGAGAGGCGTCGACGAAACCGGTGGGCTGCTCACAATAAACCTGCTCCTCAAGATGGCCATGAAGGAAGGCGTTGGAGACATCCATCTGATGAACCAGCCAGCCACGGGAGACCGCCAGCTGGAGGACGGTGCGGATCGTGCCCGGTTTGACAACCGGTGCAAACGTCTCAGTGAAGTCAACGCCAGCACGCTGCCGAAAGCCACGGACCACCCAGCGAGCCTTGTAGCGCTCAAGTGTGCCATCCGAGCGGGTCTTATGACGAAAAACCCACTTGCCGCTGATGACGTTGGCGCGAGGAGGCCGGGGAACCAGTGTCCAGGTACGGTTCCGCTGAAGAGCGTCGAACTCTTCCTGCATCGCAGCAAGCCAGTGAGAATCACGTAGGGCTGCGCGGGCGGACGCAGGAATCGGTGACGGCTCGGTGGTGGAGGCAGTGAGGAGATACTCGTCGCTGGAGTACCGCAGGCTCGGGCGATGAACGCCGGCTCTGGCCCGAGTGAGGGGGCGAGACGGCAACTCCGAAGCGGCCCCACCCGAGGCGGCGGGCGGCGAGGCGGCCGGGGAGGGCGCCGGCGAGGCGGCCGGGGAGGGCGCCGGCGAGGCGGCCGGCGAAGGCGCCGGCGACGGCGAGGGGGCCGGCGAGGGGGCCGGCGAGGGCGGCGTGGGGGCGCGAGGCACAGCTCGTCCCACGGCATGGGGACCGCCGAAGCCCGGAGGCGGTCCAAGAACCGAGCGGGGCCGTCCACCTGACGGGGTCGCCGAAGAGCCGCCGGTGGCCGGTGGCGACGGGGCGACAAGAGGTACCTGCTTCTGGGAGAGCATACTCTACCTGCAGATGTCTCTGTGCCATGTGGGAACGTTCTTGTAGGCTAGCCGGGAGGTGACATCGAACATGATGATTGCGCACTGGCCATGGATGCTGAGAAACAGTAGGAAAAAGTAAGAATCCACTCTGTCAATGCGCACCAACCAAAAAAAAGTAGCAGCACAAGTTTTTTTTTTTTGAAACGACAGCACAAGATATGATCCATTGTGGTCGATGACCATGCTATCTTATTTGCTTTGCTGGAAATCACAAACTCATAACAATTAACAACAGACCCTATAGTCTTACTCCTATAGTTGCTGCATGTAATCTAGTCAAACTCTCTAAGCTGCTGGAAAGCACTACCTGATGCTTACGGTAATCAGTAAGATCAGTGTTCTTGAAGAACGCCAAACAATTAATTCCCAAGAAGCAGGCAGATAAACTCCAAATGACCTCTAAATACCAATGCACATGGCTCATCCTTTTAAACATCTGAACTTACTAGTATGCAAAATCTGCAGTAAGAGATCGTCCAAAACTCTGAATCAAGAACTTGGGCTATTAGCCTACTTGTTTTTCGTAACTAATGCAAGTGATCAATTGGATATCGTATCGGATGAATAAGATAATGTTAGTAATGTCGACAAACTAGGCCTGCAGTAGTAATCGTTGTCAATGTCACTACAACCAACAAGATTATTGATTGTTCCTAGGCCAGGAATTTGGAAGCCCCATCAACTTTGCAGGGACTAAAAGATTACTGAAAGTCTGAAACATCTGAACCATGATCGAACGTAGATAGCATCATCTAATCATAGATTCAACATATATAATTGCGATTAGCTAGTTGATTTCAAGGATCTCACTAGTATCCGTCACGGAGGCCACCGAACTTCTCCTGTCCGGCCGTGTCCCAGCAGTAGAACCTGATCTTCCCGTAGCTCGTCTGGAAGTCGAGCGGACGCACCTCCACGCCGATGGTGGCTGTGAAACACCGTGCACGTCAACAATAACAATCAGCAACATAAGGGCAATATCATCCTTCAACAACAACATGAGATGCGACCGAGGCAGGATGAGGAACCAAACTAGAATCGTCAACAGGTTCACTTACGTTCGTACTTCTTCTCGAACTCCCCGGTGATATGCCTCTTCACGAACGTCGTCTTGCCGGTGCCGCCGTCGCCGACGAGGACGAGCTTGAAGCTGGGGTAGTCCACGGGCGGGGTGTTCGGGAGAGCCTGCATGCGTAATTCGTTCAGAATCGGAAATCGATATCCATCAATCGGCGCAAGAACCAAAACTAAGAGGCGCAAAGCACGGGCAATCTAGAACAGCGGAAACGAAACAACGGCCTCGAAATTCGTCAAAAAGCAACCGCCTCGAAACAGAGACGAGAAGAAGTTGAGCAGATCCACGCACCATTGCGACCGAAACCTCCGGAGCAGGAACCCGCGCTGGCGTCGGCGGGGCGAAGCGAATCGACGGGGCGGAGGGGTTCGGAGAGGGAGAGCGATGTGCTTCGGCGGCTATGCGAGCGCCCGTGTCTGACGGACGAGGGAGAGGGGCCGCCGCGGCCGCGGTATATATATGGCGTCGTCCCCTTCGATTCTAAGCTACCACCTGCGAGCCGCGGTTGCCGGTGGCCGCCATGGTTTAGCTTGAGATCTAAGCTGGGTTTCGCACCGTACGATGTGAACGTACACGTGATCCTGGCCTTCCACGTGTGTGTCGGTCGGTTGTTAGCGTGGGATGTAAGCTGTGTCGCCGCGCTCGACTCGTGCAGGGCTAATTGAGACCGGTACGGGAAAATTAGATAGCGTGGTCTTCACGCGGACCCGGCGTTTCGGTATTGCCTTGACTCCGGTCTTCCGAGGGTTTTTTTTTTAGAGAAAATGCATCTGCGGAGCCTGAGAGAGGGCTCGAACTTAGCCCCACTTTGAATTAACAAAGTCATCAACCGGCTAGAATTACAGAGAACCATTACAGAGAACCACATTACAGAGAAAAGGAAACAAAGCGGAGCAGAGATACATAGTGCTAAGAGGAACGCCTCGAAGGCAACAACAGACATTGTTGCCAACGACCACCGCACTGCTAAACAAGCTAACCTAACTAAGGCTTCAGGAGGAGGGCAACACCGGGCTTGTATCGAGCCGCTGACCGCAACCACACGACCAGACAAGAGCAACACAAGGTCTGTCTCAGCCGCCGCAAAGGACCATAACCCTTTCACCCGGGCTCGACGGGTGCCGCACCGACGGCCGACAAGGAGGTTCGACAAGAACCCAGACCAAGGCGCCGAGCAACCAAGGGAGGCAGCAGAGGCAAACCCACAAGCACCGGAAACCGACCAAAGAGCACCATCGCCGGTAGCCGCAGGACAGGACGCCGGCCGCGAGTCGTTGAACGAAGGCGAAGATCCACGGAGAAGGCCGAAAAGGGGCAACGCCATGCGGTGGTCAGGGATTGGAATCGCCGGAGCCCAAGGCTCCCACTAGACAGTGTACCGCCGGCGCCGGAAAAAGGGACACCGATTCCCCGCACCGGTGGCAGGAACCCTCTGCAACCGAGACCACGTAGGCTGCCACTGAGAAGACCAGGCCGCCTCACACCGTCACCGAGCCACCAGCAGCTCCACCCCACACGACCAATCCCCGGATGACACCTTCAGGAAGGAGCACAGCACCGGATGCCGCCGTCGTCCAAGCAAGGGGGGGCACGTACTCATCTGTGCTCGAGGGAGGGTGGGAGGGGGAGATACCACACCAAAGCCTCCAGGAAGGAAAACGACGCCGGAAGGCGTAGCCGTTGGAGTGGCCGTCGCGCCGGCCAGGGGTTTCCCCCGGAATCACGCCCAACCACCAGATCCGGCCGTCCGGACCCCCAAGACGACGACCGAAGCCACCAGGGACCGAAGCAAGCGCAGATCGGAGCAGATCGAGGTCAGGGACAGAGCTTCTCCAAGACGTGCATGCACACCCGCGCGGGGTCGCCGCAACGCCAACGGCCGCCACCAACCCCCCCCCCCCCCGCCGCCCGCACGGCTAGGGAGGTAGCCCACCAGCGCAGCCCGCCGCACCGGCCACGCCGGGCGCCACCCACCGGGGCCGCCGCCCCGGACGCCGAGGCCCTCCACAAAAACGGAGCCGCCAGATCCCCGCCGCCACCTTCATAGGTGCTGCGCGGCCGCGCCGGCGAGCACCTCAGGTGGCAGCGGAGGGAGAGGAGAGGGAGGGGGAGCGCGGAGGCGAGCTAGGGTTCGCCCCCGAGTCGCCTCAAGGGAGGCGACGCGAGGGAGGGGGGAGTCTCGGTCTTCCGAGGTTTGAAAATAGAGTTTTGAAATACTCGCCCCGGTCCTTGTTAGTATGCATATAAGTTTCGACAAAGCTAAATTCTGAACGACGGGAAACTTGCAACAGATCCGAACGATGTGGGTCTTGTCCATTCTCGATCGGACGGCGCTGGCGACCTCGCGATAACTGTATGTTGCGCTTTCCCGACTTAACCGCTGGAATCCCGCACGATTGGTTGACTTCGGTATTACTTGGATCATGATAGGCCCGCTCTCCCGACGGAATCACACACGAAGCCCAACCGTCGCCTACTTTTTTTCTCTCTCGAAAATCTGGGTGCGAAAAATATAAGTGATGGGTGTGGGAATCGAACCCACAACCTACTGTGCTTATACCCACCACCCTTGCCATTTCACCAACTGTTAGTTGTTGCCTAAAAAAAGGTAACAAGGTATTTGAACCTTTTTACTGCTATATGAGCAAAAAATGCAACTTTTTCTGGGTTTTTTTCTTGGATTTCTCTGTTGCATCATGTGTTGGTGTCACTCTGATGTCCATTGCTATTCATGTGGTACAGAAAGTTTGGTATCTCTATGCGGCACGAGCCTCTGATAGGGCGTTGCATTTTTCAAGTGGTGAATATGGACTCGAGTCTTCGTAGAAGCCTTTGAAATGTTTGTGAGGATAGTGTTAGTGACGCGGTCGATAAAGCCTCCACGGAGATGCAGCTGGAAAGGCATACCCCCGATAACTTCTGTGTAAATAACATGGTAATATATGCACCGCAGACCTGATAACTTCCAAACCACCGATATGCATCTATCGACCACTGTTCATCATATGTATGAGAGCACAAACATACCACGGTAACTTTTTCTGTAAATAGAATGGTCCTTTACGCACCGCAGAGCATATAACTTATGCACAAACACGGCGGTAACTTTGCCTCGTGTAATTTTTTTTGTTAAAAACACACCTCAGTAACTTATGTGTAAATAGCATGATAATTTATGCACCGCTGAGCTGATAACTCACATACAATCATCATGATATCTAGTTTCATGATGATTTTTTTACCAACTCGTCTCGAGTTGATGACAGCGTGGTAATTTTCACCAGGGAGGGGGTGATGAAATATACCCCCGGTAACTTTTGTGTGAATAGCATGGTAACTCACACATCGCAGACCTGATAACTTATGTACCCCGGTCCTGGTAACTTTGGCCAAGGGGGGGGGTTGATGAAATATCCCCCTGGTAACTTTTATGTGAATAGCATGGTAACTCACACATCACATACTTGATAACTTATGTACCCGGTCCTGGTAACTTTGGCGCGCACGGGGGGGGGGGGGGGGAGAGGTTGATGAAATATCCTCCCGGTAACTTTTGTGTGAATAGCATGGTAACTCACACATTGCAGACCTGATAACTTATGTACCCCGGTCCTGGTAACTTTGGCGAGGGGAGTGATGAAATATACCCCCGGTAACTTTTGTGTGAATAGCATGGTAACTCACACATTGCAGACCTGATAACTTATGTACCTCGGTTCTGGTAACTTTGGCGAGGGGGTGATGAAATATACCACGCTAACTTTTATGTGAACTAGTTGATGCCCCGCGCGTTGCTGCGGGAATTTGTTGTGGATTTTTAAGTAATATCCACACAACAAATAAGTTAACAATTTGAATCAATAATATGAGATTTCATGTAGGTAATGATAAGCAACAATATGATAGCTTTCATATAGAGGCAATAGGCAATGATTAAAATTATTAGTGGTATAAATATATATTTTATTGATTGCATGAACCATATCTCGACATAATCTATTTCACGTTGTTTGGAGGAGTGTCTTCTTCGACTACTGTGACATGGATATATGGTGTCTCATTTTATACTCAACAATATATCTGACGGATGAGAATGGATGATCGTCGAATGAGGGGAATGTGTTACCTGGACCAATAGGTAGTAGAGAAGAGTAATATAATGCAGGCGGGATATAGAATTTATTCACTCAGATATATATTTGATTTTGTACTACTGAAGGCGCATAGAAGTATATGAGAATGTTTCTCAGTTACAATAGAATTGATCTCCCACTTAGTTACATTAGAATTGATCTCCCACTAAAACAATCGGTAAGGACATGTGATAGATGACATAGAGCAAGGTAAGGAAATTGAGCAAGGTAATTAATAAATTATCTAATGACCGGACCAATTCTAATAGACCAAGCAGCCGTAGAGCAGGAACCAATGGAAGTAGCTACCTGACATATTGTGATGGGGGACACACAGCAAAGAAAACGACGAGAGAGATCCAAACACAACCATCCTGCCAAAGGCCATCGATATTGAGACACAACCAACCATCCTGCCAAAGGCCATCGATATTGAGATGAAACCATTGGCACCTCCAGAACATAACAAAAAGAAAGCCAGCACACACACATACACAGAAGGAATATGACACAATCAAGAGCAGTGGACAACACTACTTGGTCCTCGCATGCGGCAACTATTGGGAAACGTAGTAGAAAACAAAAAAATCGCCCATGAACAATATGAAGATGCATATAGGTGATACGTCTCCAACGTATCTACTTTTCCAAACACTTTTGCTCTTGTTTTGGACTCTAATTTGCATGATTTGATTGAAAATAACCCGGACTGGCGCTGTTTTCAGCAGAACTACCATGGTGTTGTTTTTGTGCAGAAATAAAAATTCTCGGAATTGGACAAAACTTGACGGAGCTTTTTTATTGAATAAATAAAAAATACTGGTGCAAAAATCCACTGGAGAGGGGCACCTGCTGTCCACAAGACAACAGGGCGTGCCTACCCTCAGGGCGCACCCTGATGTCTTGTGGGGCCCACAGGCGGCCGTCTGACCTAATTCCAAGCCTATATATTTCGTCTTCCCGAGAAAAAAATAAGAGAAGAAGTTTCATCACGTTTTACGATACGGAGCCGCCGCCACCTCCTGTTCTTCATCAGGAGGGCTGATCTCGAGTCCGTTCGGGGCTCCGGAGAGGGGGATTCATCATCGTCGTCATCATCAACCCTTCTTCATCAACAATTCCATGATGCTCACCACTGGGAGTGAGTAATTTCTTCATAGGCTTGCTGGGCGGTGATGGAGATGGATGAGATTTGTCATGTAATCGAGTCAATTTGTTAGGGCTTGATCCCTAGTATCCACTATGTTCTGAGATTGATGTTCCTATGACTTTGCTATGCTTAATGCTTGTCGCTAGGGCCCGAGTGCCATGATTTCAGATCTGAAGCCTTTATGTTATCATTAATATATTTGAGTTCTTGATCCTATCTGCTAGTTGTATGCACTTGTTATTGTTCTGAACCGTAGACCCCAAGGTGACAATAATTGGGATACTCTCCGGGGATGACTGTAATTCGAGGAGTTCATGTATTCACTATGTGTTAATGCTTTGATCCAGTTCTCTATTAAAAGGAGGCCTTAATTACCCTTAGGTTCCTTATGGACCCCGCTACCACGGGAGGGTAGGACAAAAGATGTCATGCAAGTTCTTATTATAAGCACGTATGACTATACACGGAATACATGCCTACATTGAATTGATGAATTGGAGCTATTGTGTATCGCTCTAGGCTATGACTGTTACATGATGAATATCATCCATACAATTATCCATCGTTGATCCAATGCCTATGCTTTGCTCATATTGTCTTTGCTAAGTTACTACTGTTGTTGCTACTGTTCCAATTACTACAAAACTGCTACTATATCTACTGCTACCGCTACTATCAAACAATCATACTACTGTGCTACTAAACACTTTGCTGTAGAGAAATAACTTTTCAGGTGTGGTTGAATTGACAACTCAACTGCTAAAGCTCATAAATATTCTTTGGCTCCCCTTATGTCGAATCAATAAATTTGGGTGAAATACCCTCGAAGACTGTTGTGATCCTCTATACTTGTGGGTCATCAAGACTATTTTCTGGCGCCGTTGCCGGGGAGCATAGCTCTATTTATTGAGTTCACTTGGGAGTTAAATATCTGCTGATCACTATGAAGAATCTGAAAGACTCTAAGACCAAGATCGTACCCTCTAAGACGAGGGGAGGTAAGGAACTGCATGCCATCTAGCTTTGCACTTGATTCACCTTCTGTTTTAAGTCGACTTGCGACACCACCACCTGCTATTCAATCTGATATGTCGCAAGTAATAGACATTGCTTCTGGTATTGATGGTACTCATGATGATGCTACTACTCTGCTTGATGAAACTATGCCATTTGGTGAATTTCTTGATGCTCAATTTGCTAAAGCTAAAGATTTTGAAAATGATGAAAATGATGAGATAGATGAATCACCTGCTACACCTAGCACTCCTACTAGAACTAAAATGCTTAATATACCTGAGGGTAATGTTATGGATGGGGAGATTGCTAAGGAATTTCTTGCTTGAAATGATAGGGATGATCTTAAGAAATTATTAAGTAAGCTAAAAAAAGGCTATGAATGAAAGAATGAAATATGATCCTAAGTTTGCAACCTCTCCTATCTTTGTTACTGACAAGGATTGTGAATTCTCTGTTGATCCTGAACTTATTACTTTGGTAGAATCTGATCCTTTTCATGGTTATGAATCTGAGACTATTGTGGCACACCATACTAAATTGAATGATATTGCCACCCTATTTGCTCAAGAGGAAAATATTCGCTACTACTATATTCTTAAGTTGTTTCCTTTCTCGTTAAAGGGTGATGCTAAAGAATGGTTTAATACTCTTACTCCTGTTTGTGTGCGTAGTTCCCAGGATATGATATACTACTTTACTGAAAAATATTTTCCTGCCCATAAGAAACAAGCTAACTTACAGGAAATATATAACTTTGTGCAACTTGAGGAAGAGCATCTCCCTCAAGCTTGGGGGAGGCTTCTCCAATTATTAAATGCTTTGCCTGATCATCCTCTTAAAAAGAATGAAATACTTGATATCTTTTATAATGGACTAACCGATGCTTCTAGGGACTACCTGGATAGTTGTGTTGGTTGTGTTTTCAGGGAATGAATTGTTGAACAGGCTCAGGGATTATTAAATAATCTATTGAGAAATGCCGATGATTGGACACTTCCTGAACCACCACCTAAGCCAACTCCGAAGAAAAGAGGTATTCTATTCCTCAGTCTAGAAGATATGCAAGAAGCCAAGAAATCTATGAGAGAAAAAGGTATTAAATCTGAAGATGTTAAGAGTCTACCACCTATTCAAGAAATATATGGACTCGATATCCCAACACAGGTAGTAGAGGTAAATTCTCTTTATAAGTTTGATGAGGGTGATATTCCTTATAATAAATCTCCTAGTCAGTGTTTGGATGAATTTGATAACTTTATGTTAGGCAAGAAAACTTTAATAAAAAATAAGTGATCAATTGAAATATAACGCTATTGTGATTGAACGTTTGGGTGACATGATGTTTAGAATTGCTAATGATGTTAGAGGCTTATGTAAACATTCATCTATGGTTCACACTCAGCTAGAACAAGTTTCTAAATCACAAAATGATTTACTTAACGAAATGAACAAGAAAACCAATGATCATGCTGTTAGAGTAATGACTAGAGGTGGTAAAATGGCTTAGGATCCTCCATATCCCGAGGGTCATCCTAAAAGAATTGAACAAAACTCTCAAAGAGTTAATAATGATGCACCTAGCTCACCTAGGAAGAAGAAAAAGAAAAAGAATAAGGACAGAACTTTGCATGCTTCTAGTGAACCTACTATTGAAAAACCCCTTGAGAATCCTAATGATGTTTCTATTTCTGATGTTGAGACACAGTCTGGTAACGAGCATATACCTAGTGATAATGATAATGATGATGTTAATGATGATCATATTGATACTTAACCAGACAATAATAAAGAATCTGATAATGAAATAGAACCCGAAATTGAACTTGATGACCCACCACCTAAGAATAAAAGATATAATAAAAAAGACTTTGTTGCTAGGAAACATGGTAATGAAAGAGAACCATGGGTTCAAAAACGTATGCCGTTTCCTAGTAAGGCTTTAAAAACTAAGGAGGAAGATAATTTCAATCGCTTTGTTGAATTGCTTAGACCTTAGTTTTTGCAAGTACCTTTAACTGATGCTATGAAAATGCCTCCGTATGCTAAATATATGAAAGACATTGTTACTAATAAAAGGAAAATACCTGAGGTCAAAATTTCTACCATGCTTGCAAACTATTCTTTCAAAGGAAAAACACCTCAGAAGCTAGGAGACCCAGGAATACCTACTATACCATGCTCCATTAAAAATAATTATGTCAAAACTACTTTGTGTGATTTGGGAGCTGGTGTTAGTGTTATGCCTTTCCCTTTATATAAAAGACTTGACTTGAGTAAGTTGACACCTACTGAAATTTCTTTGCAAATGGCTGATAAATCAACTGCTATACCTGTCGGTATTTGTGAGGATGTTCCTGTTGTGGTTGCTAACGTTACTATCTTAACGGACTTTGTTATTCTTGATATGCCCAAGGACGACAACATGTCGGTTATCTTTGGTAGACCTTTTCTGAATACTGCAGGGGCTATTATTGAGTGCAACTAAAGCAAAGTCACTTTTCATGTTAATGGTAATGAGCATACGGTATATTTTTCGAAGAAGATGAACAAAGTGAATAGTATCAACACTATTGAAAAAATTATGACAATTACTATTGGAAGTTTTGAGTTTCCTCTTCCGCTTCCCGAAAAGAAATATCAAACTCTTATTGTTGGGACAATGCATATCCCAGTTGAGGTAACCTAGTATTATACAAAAGTTCTTCGGTTTTATGTCACTCGGAAATGGTATGTTAATAAGACTTGATCAACCTTATTAATGGATTCTTTTTGAGGGGCATGTGGTCGATGAATTCCGTAAGCACGACCTTCTGTAATCTTAGTTTACTCTCTGTTATTTTAAGTTTAATAAAGTAAAATGTCATGTTTATCCTGTTTTCTGAATTATCAGTGCAATAAAAAATGACCCAAAAATAAAAGTGCTCAGAATGTCGTAAAATTTTAACTTGATTTTTTATTGAATATTTAAGAATTTTTGGCACTGGACACACCCCAGGGGGGGTGCACCTGCTGTCCACGAGACAACAGGGCACGCCATGATGTCTTGTGGGGCCCACATGACCCCACTCACTTAGTCCACCTACCCATTGCTTCTTCTTCCTCCAGAAAAAAATCATGGTAGCTCTTGTTCTCGTGTTCTTGCTCCAAAAACTGAGATTTTCGATCTCTTTGCTCGGAGCTCCATTTCCGAAACTGTTTTGGGGGATTGCTCCTTGGTATGTAACTCCTCCATTGGTCCAATTAGTTTTTGTTTTTGTAGATTATATTTTGCTTATTTTGCTACTATTGGTGCCACTAAAAATGAGCTTGCATGTTAAATTCATTTGGTTCTAAGCAGTTTGAATGCTTGATATAGCCTCTAGACACTCGTAGGAGTTGTTGCTATCAATTTTGTTAAGTTTTATTAACCACTTTTTGTGGCCCAAAAATTTCAGAAATTTTCTCTAGAAAATGAACTTGTTTAGGAGAGGTTCCTCGAGCCGAAGCCCCAAGGGAGTTGCTGGTGGAGCACCAGATCTCAACCTCCCTCGTAGAGTGGAGGTGCGGCCATGCGAATGGCCATGTGACGCCTTCATGAGCGAGGCCGGGTTCAAGCAGGAGTTCAAACAATTCGTGGCGAACGCCGGCTTGACCAACTTCGTGGCCGATAAGTGTGACCAGTATCAACTTCTCACAAATTCCTTTGTGCAAAATTTCTACTTCATGCCTAGACTAGATATTCCCATGGTTCGCTTTGACTTATATGCTCAACATTTTGAAATGCCATTTACTAGGTTCTGTGAATTATGTATGATTCCTTCTGAGGGTGACTTGAGGGAACCTCGGCCTGAGGAGTTTGAGGATTTCCTACTTACTTTAACTGTGGGAGAGTCTAGGGGCGTGTCTAAGGCAAGAGTTACTAGTCTGCATTTTCCCGTTGTGCACTACTTTGGTTTATTCATAGGAAAAATGTTTGACTGCTAGGCAGGAGGATGGTACGCTCAGTGCCCCTGACATGGCCATTTTACGTTGTGCACTTTTCGGTGATAGAACTTATAGTTTGGGAGGCATTATCGTACGCCGTTTGCACACAAATAGAACCAGGGGTAGTATTCATGGCGGTATTTATGCTACTCTCCTCGCTGCATGCCTTAATGTTGCTATTCGCCCTGATGACCGCTTGCTGCCTAGAGTTTATTTAAACCATCAATCCATGATAGATCACCATTTTATTGATGACCCTAAACCCCCTCATTATTATCTTTATAACTTGGTATTTAGTGAGGACACTCGTGAGGTTATTTCGTTGCTTGCTCCTTCTTTGTTTGATTCTAATGCCAGGCACGAATATGCCATTTTGCCCAATGATATTATTGCTTATAAGAACAAGTTAGCCACGACGGAGGACGAGGTCCAGCCTTGGGATGCCCGAGTGCCACAGCCCCGCCAGTTCTTGCCTGGACCCGACGGCTTCTACGAGTGGCCATAGACCAAGTTAGGCCAAAAGCCTAAGCTTGGGGGAGTACGTATTCTCACCAACATTTCATTTCATATTCACACATTCATTACACTTGTCGGTGTTCATAATTTTCATTGTATATCCATGCTTCTTTTTATTTGTTTTCCTTTTGTGTGTTCGAAAAACTTTGAAAATCCAAAAACATTTCTCGCTTCTTTTCGGTTTTTCTTTCTTGTTTATTGCTCGTAGTATTAAAAGAAAACCCAAAAAGATTTCTCGTTTCTTATTTTGTTGTTTGTTGGGAGTTCTTCGGTGTAAATAGTTTTTCTCGCTTTTCGTTTTTCTTCTTTCTTTTGCTTTCTTCAGAAAAACTAAATACTCCAAAAAGATTTCAAGTGTGTTTCTCTGAATTTCTTTTCTTTGAGACATCATAAGGAGAAGACCCCGTAAGAATTGTTGAGTGGTTCTCATATGCTTTATTGTTGATCTAACGAAAGGGCAAATATTTCCTTGTCATCTCCTTTGAATAAAGTGTTTGCAGATTTCAGCTTAGTCCACAGGCACCCTTGCACCATTATTATTTTCACATCATTCAGTCATGCAAGTGAAAGGCAATAATGACGATGATTTGATGAAGTGACTGTGGCGAAGAAAAGCTGGTATGAACTTTTCTTGTTTCTGTTTTTGTAAACATGTTTAACTTAGTAGCCCTGATTCAGCACATTATGAGTAAACATGTTTGTGATGATAATTAGAGATTATAGTTGCTCATGCCATGCTTAAGTAGCTAGGGGTGGATAATGATTTATCTTGAGTGTCAACATGCATTAAAATGATTATGATGTAGTATGTTAGGATGGTATCCTCATCTGAAGAATTCAAGTGGCTTGACTTGGCACATGTTCACACATGTAGTTGATTCAAAACCAATGCAGCCTTCATGATATTTATATTCAGGGTGTTTATATCCTACTCATGCTCATGCTCAATGTTAAATATTCGCAATGCATGATTATGATCATTGTTGCTCTCTAGTTGGTCGCTTCTCAATCTATTTGCTAGCCTTCGCCTGTACTAAGCGGGAATACTGCTTGTGCATCCACATTCATGAAACCCAAAGTTGTGCCAAAAGAGTCCACCATATCTACCTATATACGATATTACCCTGCCATTCCAAGTAAATTTGCATGTGTCATCTCTAATCATTCAAATAAACATCTGTTTTGTGTGCCCGTACCGCTCATGGAGCGACGGGGCAGTCAATATCTTCCATGCTAAGTGGGTTATTCTCACGACGAGAGTTTATTCACTCGTCTTGCACGAGAGAGGCTAGTATTTGGGATGCCCAGTCCCGTTAAACAAAAACAAAGAAAAATATAATAAAACAAACTCCCCCTGGACAGTGATTGTTGGAGGGCACCCGAGGATTTGGCTAGCCATGGATTGTGTCTGTATGGTTGTGGGGGAGTAAATCTTTACCTTTCCGCATGGGAACCACCAATAATGTGTTTATCATGGAAGATGTTGAAATCCTTTGTCGTGACATTGACAGGAAAAGCACACCGCTCAAAATGTATTCATCTCTGTTTTAGCTCTGAGCTCTGGCACCGCTGCAAATCCCTGCTTCCCTTTGCGAAGGGCCTTTCTATTTACTTTCATGTCATTTACTTTTAATGTTGAGTCATCACCTTCTCGTTCAAGCGCCAACTTTGAGAGCACAATTGTCATTCTTAGTTTAACATGCATTGAGTCTAGTTAATGTTGGATGTGAGCACGACTGGACCTCTTCTACCCTGAATTACAATGTTTAGTCGCTGCATGAACTTCAGAGGTGCTCTGCATTTATGTTTTGCGGTCTCAGAAACGGCTAGCGAGATACCATGTTATCATATTACATCATGATTGTTTTGACAAATTGTTGGCATCTGAGATATGTTATTATTGCTCGCTAGTTGATTATGCCATTGATATGAGTAAATGTGAGTTCTAAGTGTTATCATTCACATGGTTAGTTCATGATCTTTGCTGAAAACTTGGTTACTAGTTAAGTTTATATACGGCAACAGAAACAAAAGAGTTTGTAAAAGTTTTTCTTTGTCACTTTCAGTTTATCAACTGAATTGCTTGAGGACAAGCAATGAGTAAAGCTTGGGGGAGTTGATACGTCTCCAACGTATCTACTTTTCCAAACACTTTTGCTCTTGTTTTGGACTCTAATTTGCATGATTTGAATGAAACTAACACGGACTGATGTTGTTTTTAGCAGAAATACCATGGTGTTGTTTTTGTGCAGAAATAAAAGTTCTCGGAATTAGACAAAACTTGGCGGAGATTTTTTATTGAATAAATAAAAAATACTAGTGCAAAAATCCACTGGAGAGGGGCCACCTGCTATCCACAAGACAACAGGGCACGCCTACCCCCCGGGCGCGCCCTGATGTCTTGTGGGGCCCACAGGCATCCGTCTGACCTAATCCCAAGCCAATATATTCCATCTTCCCGAGAAAAAATAAGAGAAGAAGTTTCATCGCATTTTATGATACGGAACCATCGCCACCTCCTGTTCTTCATCGAAAGGGCTGATCTGGAGTCCGTTCGGGGCTCCGAAGAAGGGGATTCGCCACCGTCATCATCATCAACCCTTCTTCATCAACAATTCCATGATGCTCACCACCGGGAGTGAGTAATTCCTTCATAGGCTTGCTGGACGGTGATGGAGATGGATGAGATTTGTCATGTAATCGAGTCAATTTGTTAGGGCTTGATCCCTAGTATCCACTATGTTTTGAGATTGATGTTGCCATGACTTTGCTATGCTTAATGCTTGTCACTAGGTCCCGAGTGCCATGATTTCAGATCTGAAGCCTTTATGTTATCATCAATATATTTGAGTTCTTGATCCTATCTGCTAGTTGTATGCACTTGTTATTGTTCTGAACCGTAGACCCCAAGGTGACAATAATTGGGATACTCTCCGGGGATGACTGTAATTCGAGGAGTTCATGTATTCACTATGTGTTAATGCTTTGATCCAGTTCTCTATTAAAAGGAGGCCTTAATTACCCTTAGGTTCCTTATGGACCCCGCTGACATGGGAGGGTAGGACAAAAGATGTCATGCAAGTTCTTATTATAAGCACGTATGACTATATACGGAATACATGCCTACATTGAATTGATGAATTGGAGCTATTGTGTATCGCTCTAGGCTGTGACTGTTACATGATGAATATCATCCATACAATTATCCATCGCTGATCCAATGCCTGCACTTTGCTCATATTGTCTTTGCTAAGTTACTACTGTTGCTGCTACTGTTCCAATTACTACAAAACTGCTACTGTTACTGCTACTATTGCTACTGCTACCGCTACTATCAAATTGTCATACTACTGTGCTACTAAACACTTTGCTGTAGAGAAATAACTTTCTAGGTGTGGTTGAATTGACAACTCAACTGCTAAAGCTCATAAATATTCTTTGGCTCCCCTTGTGTCGAATCAATAAATTTGGGTGAAATACTACTCTCAAAGACTGTTGCGATCCCCTATACTTGTGGGTCATCAATAGGGTTTGGATCAACGATCGTTACTGACTCTGGAGTGCAGCGGAAGTAGAAGAGTCAGTGTAGATCATACTTGGAGTCCCTCGAACCATTGATGATGATCCTGTGAACCGCCCTCGAACTATCCCTCGAACAGAAGACCGAAAGCATGACCTCTCTGTTGGGGAACGTTGCATGGGAAACAAAAAAATTCCTACGCACACACAAGATCTATCCATGGTGATGAGCATCTACGAGAGGGAGAGTGAATCTACATACCCTTGTAGATCGCTAAGCGGAAGCGTTAAGAAACGCGGTTGATGTAGTCGAACGTCTCCGCGATCCAAATCGCAAGTCGTCCCTCGATCCGATCACGAACTAGTGCCGAACGGACGGCACCTCCGCGTTCAACACACGTACGGCTTGATGACGCCTTCACCTCCTCGATCCAGCGAGCGATGGTGAAGTAGTAGATGAGTTCCGGCAGCACGACGGCGTGGTGATGGTGGTGAGGAACAATCTCTGCAGGGCTTCGCCAAGCACTACGAAGATTATGACGGGAGAACTAGAGGGTTAGGGTTGCCGACACACGGCTTGGGAAATCTTAATGTCTCCCGTGTGCTAGCCCTGCCCCTCTATTTATATGTTGAGCCTTGGGGTCTAAACTTGGAGTAAAAGCCTCCTCCAGGTCGGTTTTGCCCGCACAAGGTCGGTTTGGCCCGCAGGGAAAGAGTCCAACTCGGATCCCTGCAGTATCGCGTACAAGCGGTAGTACCGCTTACGATAAGCGGTAGTACCGCCTGTAGCGGTAGTACCGCTTACGATAAGCGGTATTACCGCCCGTAGCGGTAGTACCGCTTACGATAAGCGGTAGTATCGCCCGTAGCGGTAGTACCGCTTACGATAAGCGGTAGTACCGCCCCAGACGCCAGCAAAACTTCCTTTTGCACCTTGCCTAAGCCTCGCGGGCTTTACCCCTTGGCCCAAATAAAGTGTTCTCGTATCCGAACATTTCGGGAAACATCCGGAACCTCTTCCGGTGAATTCCGGAACCTTTCCGGAAACCAAAACACTATTATCACATATATCAATCTTTACCTCCGGACTATTCCGGAGATCCTCATCATGTCCGGGATCTTATCCGGGACTCCGAACAACTTTCGGTCACCAACAAAATAACTCAACTATACTAATCGTCACCAAACGTTAAGTGTGTAGACCCTGCGGGTTCGAGAACTATGTAGACATGACCGAGACACCTCTACGATCAATAACCAATAGCGGGACCTGGATGCCCATATTGGCTCCTACATATTCTACGAAGATCTTTATCGGTCGAACCTCTATGTCAAGGATTCAGTTAATCCCGTATGTTGTTCCCTTTGTTCTTCGGTATGTTACTTGCCCGAGATTCGATCGTCGGTATCTCTATACCTAGTTCAATCTCGTTACCGGCAAGTTTCTTTACTCGTTCCGTAATACAAGATCTCGTGGCTAACATTTTAGTCACATTGCTTGCAAGGCTCATTGTGATGTTGTATTACCGAGTGGGCCCTGAGATACCTCTCCGTCATACGGAGTAACAAATCCCAGTCTTGATCCATACCAACCCAAAAGACACCTTCGGAGATACCTGTAGAGCACCTTTATAGTCACCCAGTTACGTTGCGACGTTTGATACACACAAGGTACTCCTCCGATGTCAGGGAGTTGCATGATCTCATGGTCAAAGGAACAGATACTTGACATGCAGAAAACAATAGCAATAAACTGACACGATCATATGCTACGTTCGTAGTTTGGGTCTTGTCCATCACATCATTCTCCTAATGATGTGATCCCGTTATCAAATGACATCTCATGTCTATGGCTAGGAAACCTTAACCATCTTTGATCAACGAGCTAGTCAACTAGAGGCTTACTAGGGACACAGTGTTGTCTATGTACCCACACATGTATTTAAGTTTCCAATCAATACAATTATATCATGGATAATAAACGATTATCATGAACAAGGAAATATAATAATAACCAATTTATTATTGCCTCTAGGGCATATTTCCAACAGTCTCCCACTTGCACTAGAGTCAATAATCTAGTTCACATCACTATGTGATTTACATTGTAATGAATCGAACACCCATGCAGTTCTGGTGTTGTTCATGTTTAGCCCTTGGAAGAGGTTTAGTCATCGGATCTGCAACATTTAGATCCGTGTGTACTTTGCAAATATTTATGTCGTCCTCCTTGATGTAATCGCGGATGGAATTGAAACGCCGCTTTATGTGTCTGGTCCTCTTGTGAAATCTTGGTTCCTTGGCTAGAGCAATGGCACCAGTATTATCACAAAATAGAGTCATTGGGTTAAGCGCACTAGGCACTACTCCAAGATCTGTCATGAACTCCTTCATCCAGACACCTTCCTTCGCCGCCTCCGAGGCAGCGATGTACTTCGCTTCGCATGTAGAATCAGCTACCACGCTTTGCTTGGAACTGCACCAGCTAACCGCACCCCCATTAAGAATAAATACGTATCCGGTTTGTGACTTAGAGTCATCCGGATCAGTGTCAAAGCTTGCATCGACGTAACCCTTTACGACGAGCTCTTGATCACCTCCATAAACGAGAAATATGTCCTTAGTCCTTTTCAGGTACTTCAGGATATTCTTGACCGCCGTCCAGTGTTCCATTCCTGGATCACTTTGAAACCTTCCGACCATACTTATGGCAAGGCTGACATCGGGTCTTGTGCACAGCATTGCATACATGATAGAGCCTATGGCTGAAGCATAGGGGATGACACTCATCTTTTCTCTATCTCCTGCAGTCACTGGGCATTGAGTCTTACTCAACTTCACACCTTGCAAAATAGGCAAGAACCCCTTCTTGGACTGATCCATTTTGAACTTCTTCAAAACTTTGTCAAGGTATGTGCTTTGTGAAAGTCCTATTAAGCGTCTCGATCTATCTCTATAGATCTTGATGCCTAATATGAAAGCAGCTTCTCCTAGGTCCTTCATTGAAAAACTCTTGTTCAAATATTCCTTCACGCCTTCCAACATTTCTATATTGTTTCCAATCAGCAATATGTCATCCACATATAATATTAGAAACGCTATAGAGCTCCCACTCACTTTCTTGTAAATACAAGCTTCTACGTAAACTTGTATAAACTCGAACGCTTTGATCACCTCATCAAAGCGAAGATTCCAACTCCGAGATGCTTGCACCAGTCCATAAATGGATCGCTGGAGTTTGCAAACTTTGTCAGCATTCTCTGGATCGACAAAACCTTCTGGTTGCATCATATACAACTCTTCCTTAAGGAAACCGTTAAGGAACGCTGTTTTGACATCCATCTGCCAAATTTCATAATCGAAAAAGGCAGCTATTGCTAACATGATTCTGACGGACTTAAGCATCGCTACGGGTGAGAAGGTCTCATCGTAGTCAACTCCTTGAACTTGTGAAAAACCCTTTGCCACAAGTCGAGCTTTATAGACGGTGACATTACCGTCCGCGTCCGTCTTCCTCTTAAAGATCCATTTGTTCTGAATGGCCTTACGCCCTTCAGGTAATACTTCCAAAGTCCACACTTTGTTTTCATACATGGATCCCATCTCGGATTTCATGGCCTCTAACCACTTCTCGGAATCCGGGCCCATCATCGCTTCTCCATAGCTCGTAGGTTCATCGTTGTCTAACAACATGACCTCTAAGACAGGGTTGCCGTACCACTCAGGAGCAGTACGCGTCCTTGTCGACCTACGAGGTTCGATAGCAACTTGATCCAGAGCTTCATGATCATCATCATTAACTTCCTCTTCAGCTGATGTAGGCTCTACAGAAACATCTTTCTGCGCTGCGCTACTTTCAGGTTGAAGTAAAGGTTCAACAACCTCATCAAGTTCTATCTTCCTCCCACTCAATTCTTTCGAGAGAAACTCTTTCTCAAGAAATGTTCCGTTTTTAGCGACAAACACTTTGCCTTCGGATCTGAGGTAGAAGGTATACCCAACTGTCTCTTTTGGGTATCCTATGAAGACGCATTTCTCCGCTTTGGGTTCCAGCTTTTCAGGCTGAAGCTTTTTGACATAAGCATCACATCCCCAAACTTTAAGAAACGACAGCTTTGGCTTCTTGCCAAACCAAAGTTCATATGGCGTCGTCTCAACGGATTTCGATGGTGCCCTATTTAAAGTGAATGCAGCTGTCTCTAATGCATAACCCCAAAATGATAGTGGCAAATCGGCAAGAGACATCATAGATCGCACCATATCCAATAAGGTTCGATTACGACGTTCGGACACACCATTTTGCTGTGGTGTTCCAGGCGGTGTCAGTTCTGAAACAATTCCACATTGTCTTAAGTGACTGCCAAACTCATAACTCAGATATTCTCCTCCTCGATCAGATCGTAGGAATTTAATCTTCTTGTTACGATGATTCTCAACTTCACTCTGAAATTGTTTGAACTTTTCAAATGTTTCAGACTTGTGTTTCATTAAGTAAATATACCCATATCTACTTAAGTCATCAGTGAAGGTGAGAAAGTAACGATAACCACCGCACGCCTCAATGCTCATCGGACCGCACACATCAGTATGTATGATTTCCAATAAGTCACTTGCCCGTTCCATTGTTCCAGAGAACGGCGTTTTAGTCATCTTGCCCATGAGGCATGGCTCACATGTGTCAAGTGATTCAAAATCAAGTGACTCCAAAAGTCCATCAGCATGGAGCTTCCTCATGCGTTTTATGCCAATATGACCTAAACGGCAGTGCCACAAGAAAGTGGTATTATCATTATCAATTCTACATCTTTTGGCATCAATGTTATGAACATGTGTATCATTACTATCGAGATTCAATAAGAATAAACCCCTCACATTGGGTGCATGACCATAAAAGATATTACTCATATAAATAGAACAACCATTATTCTCTGATTTAAATGAGTAACCGTCTCGCAATAAACAAGATCCAGATATAATGTTCATGCTTAACGCAGGCACTAAATAACAATTATTCAGGTTCATCACTAATCCCGATGGTAATCGAAGAGCGAGCGTGCCGACGGCGATCACATCAACCTTGGAACCATTTCCCACGCGCATCGTCACTTCGTCCTTTGCCAGCCTCCGTCTATTCCGCAGTTCCTGTTTTGAGTTGCAAATATGAGCAACCGCACCGGTATCAAATACCCAGGCACTACAACGAGAGTTGGTAAGGTACACATCAATAACATGTATATCATATATACCTTGTTTGTTGTTGGCCGCCTTCTTGTCAGCCAAATACTTGGGGCAGTTCCGCTTCCAGTGTCCAGTTCCCTTGCAATGAAAACACACAGTTTCTGGTTTGGGTCCAGCCTTGGGTTTCTTCACGAGAGTAGCAACTGCTTTGCCACTCTTCTTGGAGTTACCCTTCTTACCCTTGCCATTTTTCTTGAAACTAGTGGTTTTATTGACCATCAACACTTGATGCTCCTTCTGAATTTCAGACTCAGCGGCTTTCAGCATCGCAAACAGCTCGGCGACTGACTTGTTCATCCCGTGCATGTTATAGTTCAACACGAAGCTCTTGTAGCTAGGTGGCAATGATTGAAGAACTCTGTCAGTGATAGCCTCTGGCGGAAGGGGCATCCCCAATTCTGCCAGACGGGTGGAGTACCCAGACATTCTGAGTACGTGATCACTGATAGACCCGTTCTCCTCCATCTTGCAAGCATAGAACTTATCGGAGATCTCATATCTCTCGATCCGGGCATTCTTCTGAAAGATAAACTTCAACTCCTGGAACATCTCATATGCTCCATGACGTTCAAAACGTCTTTGAAGTCCCGGTTCTAAGCCATACAATATTGCACATTGAACTATTGAGTAATCTTCAGAACGAGCCTGCCAGGCATTCACAACGTCTAGAGACTCAACTGGA
This sequence comes from Elymus sibiricus, assembly GCA_039707655.1. Taxonomy (NCBI): domain Eukaryota; kingdom Viridiplantae; phylum Streptophyta; class Magnoliopsida; order Poales; family Poaceae; genus Elymus; species Elymus sibiricus. The sequence continues at coordinate 166,730,769 of CM077664.1, forward strand.
GCGGGTGGATCACCAAGCGGTGCATCAAGGACATAAGCCTTCTGGGAAGCCGTAAGGATAATCCTTAGATTACGGGCCCAGTCCACAAAGTTACTTCCATCATCTTTCAACTTAGCTTTCTCTAGGAACGCATTAAAATTCAGGGGTGCTACTGCGCGAGCCATGATCTACAACATAAATATAGCAAAGACAACTTAGACTATTGTTCTAGATAATGAGTTTAGTTAATCATATTACTTAAAAAACTCCCACTCAAATTGACATCCCTCCGGTCATTCGAGTGTAACATGATCCAAATCCACCAACTCAAGTCCGATCATCACGTGAGTTGAGGTGGTTTCAATGGTGAACATCTTTATGTTGATCATATCTACTATATGACTCAAGTTTGACCTTTCGGTCTCTTGTGTTCCGAGGCCATGTCTGTACATGCTAGGCTCGTCAAGTTTAACCCGAGTGTTCCGCACGTGCAACATGGCTTACACCCGTCGTATGTGAACGTAGAGTCTATCACACCCGATCATAACGGCGTGTCTCGAAACGACGAACTTTCGCAACGGTGCACACTCGGGGAGAACACAATTTTATCTTGAAATTTAAGTGGGGGATCACCTTATAATGCTACCGTCGTCCTAAGCAAAATAAGATGCATAAAAGGATTAACATCACATGCAAATCATAAGTGACATGATATGGCCATGAACTTGTGCTTTTGATCTCCATCTCCAAAGCACCGGCATGATCTTCATCGTCACCAGCATGACACCATGATCTCCATCATCTTGATCTCCATCAACGTGTCACCATGAGGTTGTCGCGCCGACTGTTGCTTCCACGACTATTGCTAACTCATAGCGATAAAGTAAAGCAAAACGGCGAAAATAATTAAAGACAACTCTATGGCTCCTGCCAGTTGCCGTACTCATCGACATGCAAGTCGTGATATTCTATACAACACATGATCATCTCATACATCACATATATCTCATCATGTACTTGGCCATATCACATCACAACATACCCTGCAAAAACAAGTTAGACGTCCTCTAATTGTTGTTGCAAGTTTTACGTGGCTGCTACGGGTTTGCAAGAACCGTTCTTACCTACGCAAAACCACAACGTGGTGTAGTGATTGCTTTTTGATCTTCTAAAAGAACCCTCTTCATTGAAATCGATTCAACTAAAGTGAGAGAGACAGACACCCGCTAGCCATCTTTATGCAACGAAGTTACATGTCAGTTGAAGGAACCTGTCTCGCGTAAGCGTACGCGTAATGTCGGTCCGGGCCGCTTCATCTCACAATACCGCCGAATCAAGTATCAACTAGTAACGGCAAGCAATATGTATACACCCACGCCCACAATTCGTTTGTGTTCTACTCGAGATCTCATCTACGCATAGACCTGGCTCAGATGCCACTGTTGGGGAACGTTGCATGGGAAACAAAAATTTTCCTATGCACACACAAGATCTATCCATTGTGATGAGCATCTACGAGAGGGATAGTGAATCTACATACCCTTGTAGATCGCTAAGCGGAAGCGTTAAGAAACGCGGTTGATGTAGTCGAACGTCTCCGCGATCCAAATCGCAAGTCGTCCCTCGATCCGATCACGAACTAGTGCCGAACGGACGGCACCTCCGCGTTCAACACACGTACGGCTTGATGACGCCTTCACCTCCTCGATCCAGCGAGCGATGGTGAAGTAGTAGATGAGTTCCGGCAGCACGACGGCGTGGTGATGGTGGTGAGGAACAATCTCTGCAGGGCTTCGCCAAGCACTACGGAGATTATGACGGGAGAACTAGAGGGTTAGGGTTGCCGACACACGGCTTGGGAAATCTTAATGTCTCCCGTGTGCTAGCCCTGCCCCTCTATTTATATGTTGAGCCTTGGGGTCTAAACTTGGAGTAAAAGCCTCCTCCAGGTCGGTTTTGCCCGCACAAGGTCGGTTTGGCCCGCAGGGAAAGAGTCCAACTCGGATCCCTGCAGTATCGCGTACAAGCGGTAGTACCGCTTACGATAAGCGGTAGTACCGCCCGTAGCGGTAGTACCGCTTACGATAAGCGGTAGTACCGCCCGTAGCGGTAGTACCGCTTACGATAAGCGGTAGTACCGCCCCAGACGCCAGCAAAACTTCCTTTTGCACCTTGCCTAAGCCTCGCGGGCTTTACCCCTTGGCCCAAATAAAGTGTTCTCGTATCCGAACATTTCGGGAAACATCCGGAACCTCTTCCGGTGAATTCCGGAACCTTTCCGGAAACCAAAACACTATTATCACATATATCAATCTTTACCTCCGGACTATTCCGGAGATCCTCGTCATGTCCGGGATCTTATCCGGGACTCCGAACAACCTTCGGTCACCAACAAAATAACTCAACTATACTAATCGTCACCAAACGTTAAGTGTGTAGACCCTGCGGGTTCGAGAACTATGTAGACATGACCGAGACACCTCTACGATCAATAACCAATAGCGGGACCTGGATGCCCATATTGGCTCCTACATATTCTACGAAGATCTTTATCGGTCGAACCTCTATGTCAAGGATTCAGTTAATCCCGTATGCTGTTCCCTTTGTTCTTCGGTATGTTACTTGCCCGAGATTCGATCGTCGGTATCTCTATACCTAGTTCAATCTCGTTACCGGCAAGTCTCTTTACTCGTTCCGTAATACAAGATCTCGTGGCTAACATTTTAGTCACATTGCTTGCAAGGCTCATTGTGATGTTGTATTACCGAGTGGGCCCTGAGATACCTCTCCGTCATACGGAGTAACAAATCCCAGTCTTGATCCATACCAACCCAACAGACACCCTCGGAGATACCTGTAGAGCACCTTTATAGTCACCCAGTTACGTTGCGACGTTTGATACACACAAGGTACTCCTCCGATGTCAGGGAGTTGCATGATCTCATGGTCAAAGGAACAGATACTTGACATGCAGAAAACAATAGCAATAAACTGACACGATCATATGCTACGTTCGTAGTTTGGGTCTTGTCCATCACATCATTCTCCTAATGATGTGATCCCGTTATCAAATGACATCTCATGTCTATGGCTAGGAAACCTTAACCATCTTTGATCAACGAGCTAGTCAACTAGAGGCTTACTAGGGACACAGTGTTGTCTATGTACCCACACATGTATTTAAGTTTCCAATCAATACAATTATAGCATGGATAATAAACGATTATCATGAACAAGGAAATATAATAATAACCAATTTATTATTGCCTCTAGGGCATATTTCCAACACTCTCTACTTGGTTGCAAGCGTACAGTCTTCATGATCCGGCAGCGCTTCGCCGTCTAGAGCTAATTGTCACTGGAGAATTAGAGAGAGGAGATTAGAACCACACTGGGCTTCTAATTATGAGGATTAGAGTTAGTCAACTAGGACCAACTAGAACTAGAACTAGATGAACTAGAGGAGGCTCCAAAACTTATGTAGACAATAGGGCCAATACCTCAAGTATATATTGGTTAGAGGGGAAGGGAAGGGCAGCCACCAAGGAGGGAAAGACCCTCCTTGGGGCGCCGGCCAAGGGGGGAGGGGTTGACTCCTCCCCCACTCCAATTCGTCCCCCTCACAAGGAAAGGGGGATGCCACCTCCACTTGGGCTCTTGTGGCCCAAGTTGCCTTCCACCTCTTGGCCTTTTAAGGCCCGTTGATATTTAATTAATTATAAAAGTCTTCTAACAATTACTAGAGCCTTTTATATATAATTTAACATCACTGGAAACATTTTCCAACTATATATTATTTATCAAGAATATCCGGTATTGCCCGATAAACTCCAAAACCCTTCCGGTGACCCCGAAACGCTTCCGGTTCCTCTCAAAATTATTCTGAATATTAATGAAACAATTCCACAAATAAATCCTCGATACTCTTGTATTACTAACACTCAACAGATCATGATTACCTTAAGATTGTGACCCTGTAGGTTCGGTGAATCATAGACATGAACGAAACCCCTTCGTTCAATAACCGATAGTGGAACCGTGGACGTCCATATCGATCCCTATGATTACACGAATGGCATTTGAGTGAACCTTTGGTTATCATGTGATGTTCCCTTTGCTTCGTGATACTTTACAAAATCCGAGGTGTTCCGGTATCCTCCTGAGTCATGCACATGCTCACTATACCGTCACCATCATTGCCGGTTTTGTTCTTCTCTCCCGTTCAAGTGTTCCGGCATCCCCGTGACGTAGTCACCTGTGTCTGGCCAGACGATGATGGATGCCATCACACCAAGAGGGCCCTAAGAATATATCTAATGCGGAGCATCCTACGGACATCACCATGTCAAGAGTCCGACATCTACTTCACATACACAAAGGTGAATCATCTCCTTTACACGTGTTCACTTGACCCCTTCGAGGATGGTATACTACTTGACACTCCACTCGTGTGCATGCATAGGTATTGTCGGAGCTTCACGGATGACGAGGAGGAGTACAAGCGCCAAGGAGCAACTACACCATCCGCGAGGGAAGCATGGAAGTGGAGACGGAAGAAGACGGAGCTGCTGCAGCTACAGGACCCGGACATCCGGCCCCGGCAGCCCGGACATCCGGCCTACGGCCCGGACATCCGGCGCCTCCACTACAGAGAAGGTCCACACCTTCTGGCACCCGAAGAGCAACAGCGACCGGACATCCGACGCAACCCCGGACATCCGGCGTCACGCCACCGCCCGGACATCCGGCCTCCTTCCCTGGAAATCCGGCAGAGACGTATCCAGAGAGCAACAGAAGTTCTGCCACTCCAAGCCGGACATCCGGCCGCGACCCCGGACATCCGGCTTGTCCCGAAGCCCCGGACGTCCGGCACCTGTGCGTGCCTAACCGGGCCAGAGGCCCATGTATCTCTCATCCCACCTCCCCCTTCGTGGCTAGACTATAAATTGACACCCCCTCCTCATTTCTAGGGTTAGCAAAGTATTGGCTCATCTAGTTGAGCCTAGATCCTACCACTACTCCTCTTGAGAGAGAGAGTGACCTCTCCCATGGAGATCAAGACCTCCATGTGAGCATGTGAGAAGATCCCCTAGTGGATTCAAGACCTCATCTCCTTCATAGGATTTGGGATGAACTCTATCTTGTACCGATTTCCCTTTGTTGTTCTTGTACCTTGTGGATCCATGTGTTTGTTAGTCTAGTGGATGTGTGATTGGACTTGTTCTTGAGTATTTCCTCTCGTGATTTCTCCCCGTTTTCCCCTCGTGTTCGTCGTGTTCTACGTGTTCTTCGTAGGAACCTCCTCCAATTAGTGAAAGATCGTCAATTAGGGTTCCACCCTACATCATCTTGGTATCATGAGCCACGTTGATCACGAATTTGGAGTCCTACCCCCCTCTTTCTAGCCTAATTTTGTTTGTTCTTGCCCAATTTCGAAAATCCCCACCAAAAATAGACTCACCAAATTTTTTGCATTTTGTTGGTTCTTGTGAGATTTTGTTGTGTTTGATCCGCGATTTTGTTGTTTGGCAAGTGGATCTAGCTTCCCCACCACGAAATCCATCCAAAAATTTCTTTTCCCCCATCAATTTTGCCCCCAAAATCATCAATTTCCGCCCCAAATTGAGTTTTGAAGTCCAAATCCCGATCTGGAATCGTCGGGCTGGACATCCGGGCCACCGGCCGAACATCCGGGCCATCGGGCCAGACATCTGGGCCACCGGCCGGACATCCGGGCCATCGGGCCAGACATCCGGGTCCCCGACCGGACATCCGGCTCCTGGAGCGCAAAATCGCGCAAGTTTCTAGACATACAGCCCCGGATTTCCGGCCTGGACCCCGAACATCCGGCCCCTGGAGTTTCAGCCTCCCGTGTTTCACCGTTTCGGCCATAACTAATTCATCCGGAGTCCGATTTTGACGTTCTTTAGCTCGTTTTGTAGCTATTGACATCCCCCATCCCAAAAAAATACTACCACCATCATTTGACTCCATCAAATTTTTAAAATTTGGCAAGTTTGCCTAGGCCCTCCACCATAACTTCCGCAATACCACCACCGACTTCCGCAACCTAACCCATTTTGATACCCATAGCATTTGAGGTTGTTTGAGTTGTGGTTTGTGTCTCCTAACGTGTTTCGGCTACTTAGGGACGGTGACTTCAACTCCACTTCCGCATTGCCAACTCCGCATCCACCACCGCTTTCCGCTACCATCATTTGACATTTGCCATTTGAGATTTTGAGTTGTGGTTTTCCGTTTCCTAAGGTGTTTCGGCTAATTAGGAACGGTTCTACATCGCCACTCATCATCGCCATGGACTCGACATCGACATTGTCCAATTCATCATCATCCGTCCTTCCTTACAAATGAGAACCCACCGATGGTAACCTCGACGACATCATTGTACATTTCCTTGCCATTGCATTGATAACCTTGAGCCTATTGCGTCACTTACCTATCGAGACTAGCGAGTTAAGAATTGCCGGGCCACGCTCTTTGTGCACCTTAGTGATACGCTTACGCTGCATAGCTACATTTAGCGTGCAATCATCTTGCTATCATCTTTGTGCCATAAGTCTCCCCCGTGCATATCTTACATACTTGTCTCATATCATACTTGGCTCGAGCATCAAGCATTGTGGCAAATCATCCAAAAAAAAGAGCAAAAGCTTTTAAGCAAAAGAGGAGATACAAAAGAGCTTATAAGCAATAGCAATAGCATTGAGCCATCTTGCATAGTACATACTCTTGGAGCATACATACATAGCATACTTGGGATTGAAGACGGCAAGGTTACTCGCTTAGGTTGGTGCACAAGCGTATCTAGCCCATTTGAGCAATCGAGCTATTGTCTCTCTAGTATCCGTGCAACATGAGCTTTTTGCATGGTAACACATTTTGTGCTCATTCCTTGGTTGCGCGGATCCCACTTATCTATCCGTGTGTGTGTTTCCTTGTGCCACTATAGCTATTGATCTATTTGCTTTACATTGCAATTTGGTGGATCTTCCTCAACATTTTCGATATCATTGACTAACACTTGCTTGAATTTTGTGCCACTTGTCCTAACCAAGCCACTCGATAAGCTTTACCTTGTAGGTGTGAGTGAACAAGTCCGGTATCAATTCCACTATTCTCTCAATTCACATTGAGTGACGCGGGATACATCCTCAACTTTGGGAAAAGGTAGCTTGGTATTGTTTATCTCATTTCCTACTCACTTTTGCTCGAGTCTTGTGATGGATAGGCAAAGCACATCTCCTTCGGTCTACAACAACGATGACGAGTTTGATGCTATGAAGAACCACTTGGACTCCAAGATGGATGCTCAAATGGAGGAGCTAAAAGCCCTCATCAAGACCGGCAAGAGGTCTTCGTCATCTTCGAGAAGACGCTCAAGTGCACATGCTTCCGAGCTATCATCTCCGGCAAGATCACATCGGCATCGACAACATCAACGACAAGAACGTGAAGGTCAAGAGCTCAACACCAACCACCGCTCTACGACTTCACCATCTACCTTGGCATCTTCGCCAAGCGACTTCAAGGCATCTTCGCCTTTGGACATGCGGCATCTTCGCCGACAAGCACCTCAAGATTACGCTCAAGAGAAGCTCCCCAAGCTCAAGTCCGCGACTTCCACAAGCTACTACGACTTCGACATCGACCATGAGATTCCTTTCTATGGAAGTCACGACCCCGAAGAGTACCTCATGTGGGAGCGCAAGATGGATGACTACCTCAAGCTACTTCAAGTCCCCTCCGAAGATCAAGTGAAGTGCGCCACAAGTAACTTCCACGACTACGCGTCGACATGGTGGCTTCACACACCTTCGAAGAGCTTCAACATGAGTTGGCCCAAGACGAAGAAAGCGATGCGGCAAGAATTTGTGCCTTTCACCTACACGGAACATCTTCAACGCCAATTGGAGAACACCATACAAGGATCCAAGTCCCTCGACGAGTACTTCAACGAGATGAAGAAAGCCTTGCGACGTGCTGGCGTGGACGACCCCACTTGGATGAAGTTCTACTTCATGATGGGATTGAACAACAACATCTCCAAGACCATCTTCCTCGACAACTACGAGTCCCTCGACGACATATACTTTGGTGCTCTCAAGGCGGAACAAGAACACATGAAGGCCAAGGCTTCTCCACCCCAAGCACACTTCACGAAGACCAAGCTCCAAGACGGTGAGCATGAGGATAGTACCACCACGATTTCGAAGCCCAACGAGCTTCAAGACGATGCTACCAAGTTCGACTTCACCGCCATCCCTCTTTGTGGCATTGATGATGCCGAGTTTACCATGACTTTTTTTGAAGACGGCGTGGCGACGACTACGACTACGGAGCCTCTCAAGGAACAAGATTTGGAGGCGAGCGACAAGGTGGCGAGCAAGGATGATGCTCCCATCTTTGGAGGCGAGAGTGATGATGTGCCATCTTCGGCTTTCATCCACGGCGACGACGACGATGAGTTGAGCGACATGAGCCACCATATTGAGAGTGAGAGCGAGTTCACCACTAGCCCCGTATATGACGAGTTGCCCCAATTCCCATGTGAGGAGAGCCACAACCCCCACTACTTGAGTGAGATGAGTGACTCCACCATATGTGAGTTTGAGTGCACCTATTTTGAGGGAGTGAGTGAGCCACCACATAGAGAGAGTGAGGTAGTTGATAGGGCATGTGAGGCCATTTTGAACTCTAACGACTTAACCTCTACCTCTATTGTGTCTTCTCATTTGGTGCTAGGTCCCATATATGATGACGCGCCGATCCTCGATGACTTCGTCCCTCCTATGGACAAGACGATGGCCATGGTGGAATATGATACACCCCCCACATGGTTCCATCAAGTTGAAGATGACGACCACGATTTGGTCTTTGCCACCTCACCTACACCACATGTGTGGAATGAACAAGGTAACATAGGTGAAGGTGATGAGCTAGTCCCACAAGTGGACATTGATTGCTTGCATGATGTTGATCCTCCTATTGACACGCTTCTTACTAGTATGATTTCCCCATGCGATGATTTACCCATTTATGATGAGTTTGATGATTGCCATGAGGAGTCTATTAGTTGTGATGCCATGTTGCATAGGATTTCTTGTGTGAATTCTCTCAGTCACATCATGTTTGACAATCCACTTGACTTGTCATATGCTATGCATGAGATCAACCATATCTCATCTTTGCAATCTCATCGTAGTAACTATGCATCTACCATTAAAATAAACCCAATTTGCACATATGGCATAGATGACAAGCCCATGGTTATTGGCATTTGTTTTTCTTGTGATGATATTGATATGCTTCCTTTGCATCATTGTTCATATATGCCATGCCATGACCACCTAGCTTCGGACATACATTATTTGCCATGTTGTCAATTTTCTCCATATGATGTTTCCGCCATTGCTCATGAGGAGACCCCCATAGTTTCCTCATACATGTTTGGAGATTTTGATCACTCCCATCCATTGCATGTTCCTCATAATTATGTGCACAATATGCTCCCCATGAATAAAAATGATATTGGTGTGCCATATACTTGCATGCTCAATTTGTGTCCCCATCGTGTTATACATAACAACTATTCTTTCATAATGGATGACATGTTCATATACCATGCCTCAAATTTCTTTGAGCATTGCTTGTTTTGTGCTAACTCTCACGTGCACATACACATCATGATGGATGATGTGTACATTTACCACGCACACACTTTCTTTCGCTTGTGCCTTTCTTGTGTCGGTCATCACACTTACTCGTCAACCTCGCAAGCGCACGAGTTGACGAAACGAGCTCTAGAGAGCAATGAAGACGCGCATCACCAGGGAGAACTTACCCTCCATCCGCCCTATTCGCGATGAGCTTTCGCGCATTTCTTCTACATGGCCCTCACATGGTTATGGGTTATTGTCCATTACATATTCTATGCCCATATTGCCATGTTCACTTTGCATGATATGCTCATTTCCATTTGGATGACATGCTTTGGTGACCCATGCTTTGCATTACACATGATCCATGATTCTAGCACTTGTATGTGTATTTGCATGCTTGGTGGAGATATCACTTGTTATTGCCATGTTTATGATGATACTTTGATATTGCTTTGTGTTCGTGCTTACGATATGTCATGTGCATTGCTTATATCTATTATTTGTTCACATGACATGATTGCCGAGATTTCCTCTAGTGTGTTGCATCTTTGCTCCACTAGTTTGCACGACATGATTGCTATGATTGCTTGCCTTGTTGCATCACCGATGACTCATATCGCACTGGCGAAATCCTAACTCCTCAGCCTGGCCTAATCCGTCAACGACCATATGAACTACGTCACTGTCGCTAGCAAATTCGTCAGCTGTTCCAGAGATTTCCAAAGGCTTCACTCGAAGCGGCTGTAATGTGTATAGGTTTGAGCATCGCTTTGAAGTATGATAAATGTTTCACCTAGATCCCCTTTAACAGTACGGTTTTTTCTATGACTCAAATAAGAAGAAAAGAAACTATGAAAACAAAGTCTTCAAGCTTCAAAGTCTTCACATCAATTTCTTCACAGGGCCGCACCAATTCTTCACTTGAAGAAATACATTTTTAGGGGTCGACTTCCGTGGGTTAAACCAAGTCTTCAGGGACTATTTCACCTGTGTATACTCACAAACACATTAGTCCGTTAACCTATTTGTCTTCAATACTCCAAAACCACTAAGGGGGCACTTGATGCACTTACAATCTCCCCCTTTTTGGTGATTGATGACAAATCAGTTAAGTTTTCAACGGGAGTAAATAATGAAAGTGTAAGTACCGAATATGAAGACATTGGTTACATGATATAGAGGGACTCCCCCTGAAGATGTGCATATGAAGAATTTGCTTTTGATTGCAAATGCACATGGCAGGTTGAAATTGTGGAGATCTCCCCCTATATCTTGGAATCCAATCATGCATGATCATAAGATATTGAAGAGTTTAAATGCATGATGAAAATTGGTGCCTGATGAATTTAAACATGCATGCACATATATCATCGACGAAATATAGCATAAGCACGCATGCAGATAAACGTATCAGAAAAGGTCAGACCACCAACAGTTTTTAAGTTACAACTCATCAACAGAGCGAATCAAATGAAAAACCGAGAGTTGCAACTTAGCAAAAAGAACAACCCAATATAAAAACTTGCTTGAAGACTAACTCTCAAATTTCTCCCCCTTTGTCATCAAATGACCAAAAGGAGACGAAACTCAGGACTAACGCTCCCAAAGAAGATCATCGAGATGAACGAGGAGGAGCGCCAACATTGTTGTCGGGGTTGCGCAGTGAAGAAGGGCCTGCTGCAGTGTCTTCGACGTCTTCATTTTCATCAGTAGCTCGAGAAGGAGACACTGAGCTTGGTACCATCTGAGGAACTTGAACTTTCTTGAACTTCTTCTTGGGCGGCATCGACCAATTGAAGTTTTGTTGGAATTCCATCTGTGCAAGTTCTTCAGGGGTTTTCAAATGTGAAAGAATGGCCCGGCTTCTGTCAAATATCTCATGGGCATAATAGTGATTCTTGCGAACTGAGTTCTGGGTCACAGTCATATTTGCTAGAATTGCTGCAAGCTGACACTTTACCTAGTTATGATTCCTGTCCACTTTCTGGTGAAGGCTGATAAGAAGCTCATGATCAGTCATGACTCGTGGAGCTTCACCGTGAGGTGTTTGCTGTGGAGCATTTGCTTCAGTATCTTGGCTTGAAGTATCATATCATGTGGACTGCGATACAGGCTGACGGAATTGCCCATCAAGAGGACGAATTCTTTCATCAATTATTGCTTTCCCTTGCCAGGAACTGAAGAGATGGTACTCTAAAGAATTTCAACATCTGGCATATAGCAGAGATGATTCTGGTAGTCAGCCTTGTAGTTGATTGAATACCTTGTTCTGATGAATTTCATGATCCAAGGTGCATAAGGCTTCAAATCAAATGGAGATTGTGCAACTGTGGCCAGAGTCCTCATGAAGAAATCTTGGATATTGATAGGAATACCATGAATGATGTTGAATAGCAAGTTCTTTATGATTCCCACAACTTCTTCAGTCTCAGAATTGTGGCCTTTGATTGGACTGAGGGTTTTGGCCAGAATGCGATATATAGTCTGGGGCACATACATAAAATCTTTCACCAAAAAGGTGGTTCGAGGAGCTTCTCCTTCAGCCAATGGATTCATCAGTACTTGCATCAGATTGTTGGACATCTCAGATTCTTCATAGATTCTTCTGGCTTCATCTGAGGGCGATCAACAGGAAGAGCTCGAAGTAATTCATCAGCAGGAGCCTTATAGTGCATGTTCTCACTTATCCAGTCGAGAGCCCATGAATGAATGTTGTCAACATCACCAGAAATATGTAGAGTTGCATAAAATTGAAGAATGAGATCTTCGTTCCAATCGCATACATCTGTGACAAAATTGAGCAACCCAGCATCATGAAGAACAACCAATACTGACCTAAAACACGGTAGTGACTCCATATCCATATGAGGAATATGGCGATGCGGGAAGACCTTATTCTTGTCAAACAGAAGTAATGCATAGTATTTCTGTTGCGTCTTGGTCCAGAATCTCTGACGCCTGATTTTTGCAGAGTCATAAGGTGACTCGCCTATGAAGAAATTCTTCTCTCCAAAGAAGGCAGCATTATCAAACTTTGGTCTTCTGATGCTTTTGCCTACTTTGGGCATTGAGGGCACTGGCTAAAGATTTATCTTTCTTGGCCTCACATCAAAAATGGGTCTTGGAGGGCCCGTTGAATCATTGGGATCCATGATGGCCAAGGACTTAGCAACTTCCACAGCTGTTGCAAATGGAACTGTGTCAGAATCTGCTGAGGGAGCTGGCTCTTGAGTAGTAGGTGGAGGTGCAACATCATCAGTGTTCATTGGTTGCACATTTTCTTCAGATGATGCAGCTGTAATTTCTTCAGAGATGGTTTGAAGGGATGGTTGTTGACCTTCAGAACCAGTTTGAACTTCCTCAGTAATAGTGGGTGACTGAGGTACTTGAGTCAGAGGCGTGGTGAGGGGTGTGTTCGGATGAGCAACATCCCAGAAGTCATCATATATAACGGGCGTTTTGGAGCCCACATCCACGTCCTCATAAGTTTCTTCATTGCTTCTATGAGAAGCATCATGTTCATTAGTCACGCGGACTGGAGGCGATGATACCTGATGAAGTGAAGCATCTGCTTCAACTTCAATTTCTTCATCCACCTGCTCTGTGGAAGCAGCTGAGTGGGTAGTCTCTTCATCAAGAGGTGGGATAAAATATTCCACACCATATGGAACTATCTGAAGTTCTTCAAAGTTCCGAGTCGGGGGCGCTGATGAAATTGGAATAGCATCAATTGGCGCATTTGAAGACATTGGGGCCGTCTTCAATTTGTTCACAATTTCAGTGGTAGGTGGTGCTGATGCTTTTCTCTTCTCAGCAGCCTTTGTTTTCTTCACTTCTGATGCAGAAGGAAGTGTGATAAGCTTCACAGATGAAGGCAGTACAGGTGCTGCTACTGAGGAACTTGGTGGAGCAATTTCTTCAGGCGCGCTGATGCAGTCGCCCTGGCAGTTTCTTTAGGCGCAACTTCTTTAGTTGCCTTGGCTTGGACTTGTGGAGGAGATGAAGGCGCAGTCTCACTGGCCTGAGAAGCTTGAGGTGGAGCTGTGGAACTTGATGGAGGTGCTTGACCATGCTTGGCAGCCTCTCTCTTGTTGTGGTCATCAACCACTTGCTTGGTTGCTTTGATGAATTTGTCATGCACACCACAACAATGGTTGGCTTGCCGTTCATATTCATCAGACAGCCTTTGAATTTCAGACTAAAGTGCGACTAGCTGCTGAGGAGATATGGTTAGTATGTTTTTCTTCAGCTCCTTCTCCTTCTGAAGCTTTTGCTTTCTCACAAGTTTGGCCTGCTCAATCTTGTGCTTCTCTGACAGAATGAATGCAGACAGAACATGACTAGGACCTGGTGGCAAATCGAGGTCGTCAAGGGGTGTGTCAGGTTTCTTGCACCATATTTCAATAAAATCCAAAATCTTCTTAGGATCAAGAAGAAGTGGAATAGTAGTGTTTTTGGCGCGAGCAACTTCCTCAATTCTTCTTTGAACAAACTCAGCGAGTTCATTTTCACTAGCCATGTCGTTTTCATCAGGTTGAGGCAATACAGCCTTGCTTCTGGGGCTGGGTCTTGTACCACGGCCTGCAATGGCCTTCTTCTTCAGCATAGGTGTGTTTGAAGAGATATGCCCAGATGCTGAGGCACTTGATGCAGCTAATGTGGCTATTTGAAAGCCTTCAGTGCGCTGGCAAGATGCGAGCACAACTGGTGTTGAAGCTTTTGCTGCAGCCATTGAGGAACTTGTGGCTAGCGGAGGCACTGATGAACTTGGAGCAGAGGTGCCTTGGGTGCTGAAGCCTTTGATGATGACGGCTTTGGTTCTGAGGGCTTTGCAGAAGATTTTGGCCGTGAGGGCACATCTGTTGAAGGTTTCGGCTTTTGAGTCGGCTTCTTCTTCATGGCCTTTTTGAGCGCACTGCCACTTGAGCCTGCACCAGCATCTGCTGATGCCTTTGAGGCCTTATTGAATTCTTCAACAACCTTTTGAGCTTGTTTCTGCAACTTAGCTTGACGCCTGGCCCATTCTTTGGGGAAATCTTCACCCCTTCTGATCCTTGTGGGGTCAGCCGTTTGACCAGGAGCCAACTGTGATCTTTTGCAAGGTGGTTTGATAGCAAAATCCTTCATGTACTTGGGAGTGACGTAATTGTAACTCCTCCACTCATAGGTCCAATACCTCTTGATCTTTTGCATGCGCGTCTTGCGCTGCTTGTCCGTTTCTTTCCCATGAATTTCTTCATCAGGAGTACAGTACCATGCATATAATTCATCAGGAATCTCGAATGCAGTGTGTTCCTCTTTTCTCTTGCCTCCCTTCTGAGGCCTTTTGTCATCTGCCATTTTCTTCAACTGAGGGTTTTGAGATTTTTGAAGTTTCTAAAGATGTTTGAAGATTTTCCTCAAGCAATGCTGCAAATGAATTAAGTTGATGAGAACCTAGAGATTCGTCGGCAGACATGTGTACCTGTGAACAGAGTATAGTTGCGAAGAAATTGGGAAGAGTCACATGCATTCTCAGAAGTTTTTCAAAACAAATCCAGTTGAGGAAATTGACCCTTATCGTCTTGAAGAAATTCACTAAGTGTTCTTGACTTAGGTTCCAGAGTTGTACAGATTTGTGAAATTTGCACAATTGAGGAATCTAATTGTTAAGCATGACTTAGATGAAATAACCAAGACTGGCCAGAAGGAAGTGCTGAAGAATTGGAAAGCGGTGGTAAAAACAGCACTTGAAGAATTTTGGGCAGTAAAAAGATCAGACTTGGGCAGTAAAAATAAATTTTAGTTACCACAAGGATGAACTCGATGAACTGGACGACGAGTTGAAGGAAGTCGTCAGCTCAGATCTTTCGTGCCCTAACTTGGCGACGAAAGACAGCTACGACGGCGGCGGAGGTGAAGAAATCCGCAGCCGACGTGAGTACGACGACGAAGAAGTCGAGGCAGTGAAGCTTTTCCTCTCCGACGACAATGAATTCCAGCGGCGGCGCTAGGGTTCGGGAGTGAGAGCGTCAGGGGTGCGAGAAGTGAAGTGAGATAAGTTTGACGGGGTCAAGCCTTTATATAGGCGTGGTGAAAACCGGGCGGTCCGAAATTTTTGGACGGATAAGCCCCTGGCGATTCGCATCTCTGCGACACGCGTCACACATGCATTTTGAGTGCGCTTATCCACGCGTCGGAGGCGCGGGATTAAGTTACTGTGGCAACCGCCAAAAATTGGAATAGAAAATTTTAAAATGTGTTCGCAATTCCTTCAGCTGACAAGCACACAGTGAAGACTTTGAACGTTGTCAATTAGAACGCGTATGAAGAGATTGTGAACAGAGTAGTTTGAGTTTAGCATAGAGGGGAGCGGGTCCGATCATATTCACATAGACGAAAAATAGTTTGAAGAATTAGCAATATGTGAATGCTGTTGAGGACATGAAAAACTCAGATAAATAAATATATAGGAAGAATTAGCTCAAGCAATGAAGAACAACCTCAGAAGACGAATTTGAAAAAGTTTGACGAAATTGCAAATGATGAAAAACTCAAATTTAAGAACGTCAAGAAGAGGGTGGTGGCGTAACCCACCGTATAAGAATTTTGATGATTTCAGACACCACGTACAATTTATGTAGGGTTCTGAGAATCAAATTCTTCATTAATTTCTTCACACTTAGAGGGTTAGTCTTCATTGATTGAAGAAAAATGTTACTTCGTGTGTTGCACATCAAAGTCATCAAGAATGCATAAGCGTTAGGATGTGTGTCCTTTTCAAAGGACATTTGAAGATTCTAGGATGTTTAGCTCACACCACAACATGCAAAACCTTCTCTCATCCAAGGGCTTAGTGAAGATATCTGCAAGCTGGTCTTCAGTCTTCAGTCTTCACGTGGTTGATGACGATGTCTCCCTTCAGCACATGATCACGAAGAAAATGGTGACAAATCTGAATGTGCTTCGTCCTAGAGTGTTGCACTGGGTTGTGGGCGATCTTGATGGCACTCTCATTATCGTAGTAGAGTGGCACTTTCTTCACATTGACGCCATAGTCCTTGAGAGTTTACTTCATCCATAGTAGCTGTGAGCAGCAGGCACCAGCGGCAATGTACTCAGCCTCGGCTGTGGAAAGTGAGACGCTGTTCTGCTTCTTCGAGGACCAACAAACGAGAGATCGTCCGAGGAAATGGCATGTGCCTGATGTTGACTTGCGATCCACATGATCTCCAGCATAATCAGAATCAGAAAATCTAGTAAGATCAAGAGATGAGCCCTTGGGATACCATAATCCAAGCGTTAGTGTGTGAGCTAAATATCGAAGAATTTGTTTCACAGCCTGATGGTGTGATTCCTTCGGCGACGCTTGAAAGTGGGCACACATGCAAACGCTAAGCATAATATTTGGCCTAGATGCACATAGGTAAAGCAACGAACTAATGATGGAGCGATATACCTTCTGATCGAAATCTTTACCATTTTTGTCAGTGCAGAGTTGACCATTTGTTGGCATTGGTATCTTGAGGCCTTTGCAGTCTTGCATACTGAATTTCTTCAGGCAATCCTTGAGATATTTCTCCTGAGAAATGAAGATGCCATTGGGTTGTTGACGAATTTGAAGTCCGAGGAAGAATTTCAACTCCCCCATCATAGACATCTGATATTCTTCACGCATCATATATGCAAATTCGTCACTGTATTTCTTGTTAGTGCAACCAAAGATAATATCATCAACATATATTTGGCATATGAATAGTTCACCATCATAAGATTTAGTGAAAAGAGTAGGGTCAAGTGAACCGGGTTTGAAACCCTTTTTCTTCAGGAACTCCTTCAGTGTATCATACCAAGCCCTCGGGGCTTGCTTGAGGCCATAGAGAGCCTTGTTGATTTTGAAGACTTTGTCTCGATGCTTTGGGTCCTGAAAACCTGGTGGTTGAGCTGCATATACTTCTTCCTCAAGCTTACCATTGAGGAATGCACTTTTCACATCCATTTGATATAAAAGGATATCATGATGGTTAGCATATGCAAGCAGTATATGAATGGCTCAAGCCTAGCAACAGGTGCAAATGTTTCATCGAAATCAATACCCTCAACCTGTGTGTAGCCTTGCGCTTCAAGACGGGCCTTATTCCTCACCACTTGGCCATTTTCGTCTTGCTTGTTGCGGTACATCCATTTGGTGCCGATGACATTGTGCTTGCGTGGATCGAGACGCTTGACTAGCTCCCACACATTGTTGAGCTCGAATTGATGCAATTCCTCTTGCATCGCTTGAATCCATTCCGGCTCGAGAAATGCTTCATCAACTTTGGTGGGCTCTGAAATAGAGACAAACACGTAATGCCCACAAAAGTTAGCCAAATGTGAAGCTCTTGAGCGAGTGAGGGGACCAGGTGCATTGATGTTGTCGAGGATCTTCTCAATCTGCACTTCATTTGCCACTTGTGGATGTGCTGGACGAGGGCCTTGCTGTTGTTGTTGCCGTGCAGAATCCTCAGCATCAATTTCCTCAGGATCAGCAGTTTCTTCACAACGAGGGATCACTACTTCTTCATCAGCTATTTCTTCACTGGGCACAATTTCACTGGTGCCCATAAGCTTTATAGATTCCTCAGGAGGCATTTCATTTAGCACAGGAGGCAGGTGCTCTCTTTGCGAGCCATTAGTTTCATCGAACCCCACATCTACAGTTTCAACAACCTTGTTGTGATAGGTGTTGAAGACTCTGTAGGTGTGCGAGTCCTTTCCGTAACCAAGCATAAAACCCTCATGTGCTTTCGGTGCAAATTTAGAACTGTGATGAGGATCTCTAATCCAGCATTTAGCACCGAAGACTTTGAAATAACTCACATTGGGTTTCTTGTCAGTGAGGAGTGAGGAGCTCATATGAGGTCTTCTTGAGGAATTTGTGAAGATATACCCAGTTGATGATATGACATGTAGTGTCAATTGCTTCAGGCCAGAATCGACGAGGGGTCTTGTATTCATCAAGCATTGTGTGAGCCATCTCGATGAGTGTCCTATTCTTGTGCTCCACGACTCCATTCTACTGAGGCGTGTAGGGAGCAGAGAGCTCATGAGTGATACCAAGTTCGTCAAGATAGTCATCAAGTCCTGTGTTCTTGAACTCGGTGCCATTGTCACTCCTGATGTGCTTGATCTTGACGGCCCGATTGGAGAATCATCTGAAGACATCCTGAACTTCAGTCTTGAAGGAAATGATCTGCACCCAGGTGTAACGAGAGTAGTTGTCAACAATGACGAAACCGTAGAGAGATGCTGCATTGGTTAGTGTGGCATAATGGGTAGGACCAAACAAATCCATATGAAGTAATTCAAAGGGACGAGTAGTGGTCATGATTGTCTTAGCAACATGCTTGGATCTGGTCATCTTTCCAGACTCACAAGCACCACACAGATGATCTTTGATGAATTTGATGCCTTCGATGCCAGTGATGTGCTTCTTCTTGACAAGTGTGCTCAGATTCCTCATGCCAGCGTGTCCAAGATGTCGATGCCATAGCCAGCACTCTGAGGCTTTTGCCAGTAGACACATGGCAGGCTGAGGACCTAGGAAGAAATCTACAATATACAAATCACCTTTCCTAAAGCCTTCAAAGACTTTGGATTTGTCAGATTCCAACAACACAATACATCTATATTTGCCAAAGATGACAATCATATCAAGATCACAAAGCATTGAGACGGACATGTGGTTGTATCCAAGGGACTCGACAAGCATCACCTTTTCCATGTGTCGATCCTTAGAGATAGCAACCTTACCTTGACCCAATACCTTGCTTTTTTCCTTTGTTGGCGTATGTGATATGCTTCAGATGAGACAGAGTAAGGGGAGCATCGATGAGTAAATTCCTATCACTAGTCATGTGATTCGTGCAACCACTATCCAGGACTCATTCAGTGGCTGTGGGTGTGTCATCCTGTAGAAGCATTAGTCTGACTTACAAATTCATATAGTTCAAAGTGAAGAATATGATGATGTTCAATTTCGTCAGACAATATCATCAAGGAATAATATCTAGCAGCATAAGGGATGTGTGAAATGAATGATTCATTTCATCATGATTAACCTGCATCCCAACAGGCATTTTTGTCAGGTCTTCAGCAAATTCATTAGACATTTTAGTTGTCTGAAGACCTGATCCTGCAGAAGAGATTAGTTCTTCTTCTTAACCACCCACATCTGAATGGGTGGCTGAGAAGCAATGTAACGAAGTGCATTAATGGAGAACTTAGGCATTGAAGAATATGCATTTCTCTTCACAGGAGGGTTATAGTAATTGAATGAATAAGCAGAGAAATTCTTCGAAGTTTTGTGAACATAATGATTCGAAGAATAATCCTCATATTCATCAGAACGTTGTTTGTTTCCCTGCAAAACAGAGGCATTAGCACGACCATAAGTAGGTCTGCGTCCATTTGACGACTTTGATCGCTGTGAAGAATTTGGTCTGGGAAGTTTCTTCTTCATTGGTGGTGTCATGATGACATTCACCTGAAGATTTTCCAGAAGGCTTTTGGGAACCCAGATTTTCTTCACAGGTGGACTGTTCCTGCAGTTAGTACCAACAAATCTGGCAAAGACTTCACCATTCTGATTTTTGAATAGTTTGTAGTTGGACTCAAATGACTCATCTGAAGAATATGAAGTAGCACAAGTATAGCCAGATAAAGTAGATGGATCTATTGGTGGTCCTTTTGCAGCAACCCATGTGGTCTTGGGATACTGCCCAGGCTTCCAATACGAACCATCAGCATTAAGCTTTCTCTCAAAAGCAATACCCTCTTTCCTAGGGTTCCTGTGAAGAATTTTCTTTTTGAGCACGTCACACAGGGTTTGATGCCCTTTGAGGCTTTTGTACATGCCAGTGACGTGCAATTCCTTCAGCCCTGCATTTTCTTCAGTACCACTGGTGGCATCCTCAGATGAGGGGTTAGTGGCCACCGAAGCAGTTGAAGCAATTGAAAGTACTGAAGCATTTGAACATTCCGCTGAAGAATTTGCATTATCATGATTAAGGCATTTTAGGCATGGTGCAACAAATTCTTCCTGGGTGGTACTGATCTGTTGAGCGAGGAGTGGATCGTTTTCTTTTTGAAGATCATCATGAGACACTCTCAGCTTCTCAAGTTCTTGCTTCCTTTGAAGAAATTCATAGGACAACTTCTCGTGTTTGGCTGAGAGGGACACATGACGACTTTCAAGTTCGTCATACTATGACTTAAGCCATCTGAGATCCTCAGACAAAGCTTGACTACGATCCATTTCCTCGTCCAACAGGTCATCGCTTTTGTCTAGCAGTTTTTGAATCTTTTCCATAGCATGTTGTTGCTCAGTTGCAATTTTAGCAAGTTTCTTATAGCTTGATTTAGATTCACACTCAGAGTCATCATCACTGGAAGTTTCAAAGTAAGCTTCTCGTGAGGTTACCTTTGCACCTCTTGCCATGAAGCAATAGGTGGGAGTGTAGTCATCAACACAGTCATCATTGTTGGTGGAGACACCATTGTCTTCAGGGTTGAAGATGGACTCGCTGACGTACTCAGTAGCGAGGGCAAGGCTCGCCACACCAGAGTCTGACTCCTCCTCAGATTCCTCAGCTTCTTCATGATAAGATTCTTCCTCAGAATCCATTTCCTTCCCAATGAATGCACGAGCTCTGCTGGAACTGCCTTTCTTGCGAGATGAGGATTTTGATGAAGGCTTTGAGGATTTCTTCTTTTTGTCATCATAGTCATCATCCCTACTCTTCTTCTTCTTCTTTAGCCATAGAGGGCAGTCTGCGATGTAGTGGCTTGACTTCTTGCATTTGTGACAAGTTCTCTTGTTGTAGTCTCGAGAAGACGCTTCTCCAGTGTTCTTCGAGTCATACTTTGAAGACTTTCCAAAGCAATTTTTCTTGGAAAACTTCTAAAACTTCTTCACAAGCATTGCTAGTTCTCTGCCAATTTCCTCAGCACCATCAGAACTGCTCTCATATTCCTCTTCTTCTTCAGATGAAGAAATAGCCTTGGCTTTTGCTTTTGCCTTTAGAGCGCGAGGACGTCCATAGCTGGGACCATACATATCTCTCTTCTCTGCTTGCTGAAATTCACGAGTGTTGAGCCTTTCAAGAATGTCAGCCGGGTCAAGTGACATGTAATCAGGGCACTCTTGAATCATCAGTGCCAAGGTGTTGAAGGAACTGTCCAGAGATCTCAGCAATTTCTTCACCACCTCATGATCGGTGATGTCAGCAGCACCAAGAGCTTAAAGCTCATTGGACATATCAGTAAGGCGGTCGAAGGTTTGCTGCACATTTTCATTGTCGAGCCTCTTGAAGCGATTGAAGAGATTGCGAAGAACGTCAACTTAGGAATCACATTGAGTGGAGACCTCCCTTGTTTACCTTGGAAAGCCTATCCCAGATAAGCTTCGAAGTTTCCAAAGCACTCACTCTGCCATACTGTCCTTTGTTCAGATGACCACATATGATATTCTTCGCTTGAGAGTCGAGTTGCTCGAATCTCTTCACGTCAGTGGCGTTGATGCTTGGAGCCACGGTAGGCACTCCATTCTCGACGACGAACCAGAGATCGTTGTCAATTGCCTCAAGATGCATACGCATCTTGTTCTTCCAGTAGGGATAGTCCGTGCCATCGAAGATGGGGCACGCGGCGGATACCTTGATCATACCTGCGATCGACATAACTCGAACTCCAGGTGGTTAAACCAAAATCACACAGAACAAGGGAGTACCTTGCTCTGATACCAATTGAAAGCACAGGTTTACTCCCAGAGGGGGGTGAATGGGAGATTTTTAGAAATTCATCAAACTCCGAAGATTTTGACGAAAATCAGAGTGACGAAATAGAAACAGAGGCAAAACTAGATCGACACAGATACAAGTAGCATGCATATGAAATACATACAAGTGAAGAACATGTGATCATATAGGCAGACATGCATGAGGAAGATGAACTGAAGAAATGAAAAACAACATGATGAAAGTCTTCAGTTCAAATTCTTCAGAAAAGTAAAGCACATGTTCTTCAGCAGCGGAATTACGTAAAGGTAAAGAGGTGAGGAATTTGAAACCAGTTAGGCTCGGTGAAGACACAGCGATTTGGTAGACCAGTTCCAGTTGATGTATCAACTGTACGTCTGGTTGAGGCGGCCGAGTCTTACCTCGGAGGACACTTAGTCCTCACCGTATTCCTCTTGAGCTAAGGTCACTTAGACCTTGCCCAATCACTCGTGGTAAGTCTTCAAGGTATACTTCCAAAACCTTCACAGACTTGTTCACCGGCACGCCACAATTACTCTTGGGTGCTCAGAACATGACGCCTAACCGTCTGGAAGAATGACAGTCTTCAAAGGTAACAAGCGTTTGATCACACAGATCAACTTCTTCAATGATGCTCAATCACTTTGGCTCTGGTTGGGTTTTTCCTCACTTGGGTTCTCACAAAGTCGTCAGAGGAAGGGTTGCTCTCAAATGACAAGTGTCAATCTCTCTCTAGAGTACCCAACCAACTAGTGGTTGTGGGGGGCGGCTATTTATAGCCAGGGGGCAACTTGACATGAAATGTCATTAATGCCCTTCTCAGACAGGACCGTTGTCAGGATAAGGATCCACTCGACAGCTGGCACGCGGCGCAACAACATTCGGAAAATTAACCTCTCAATTTCGCCGGGGTACTCAATTTCCGCACGATAGGTAGACCGCACTAGCGAAATCCTAACTCCTTAGCCTGACCTAATTCGTCAATGACCAGATGAACCGCGTCACTGTCGCTAGCAAATTCGTCAGCTGTTCCGGAGATTTCCAAAGGCTTCACTCGAAGCGGCTGTAATGTGTATAGGTTTGAGCATCACTTTGAAGTATGATAAATGTTTCACCTAGACCCCCTTTAATAGTATGGTTTTTCCTATGATTCAAATAAGAAGAAAAGAAACTATGAAAACAAAGTCTTCAAGCTTCAAAGTCTTCACATCAATTTCTTCACAGGGCCGCACCAATTCTTCACTTGAAGAAATACATTTTTAGGGGTCAGCTTCCGTGGGTTAAACTAAGTCTTCAGGGACTATTTCACCTGTGTATACTCACAAACACATTAGTCCCTTAACCTATTTGTCTTCAATACTCCAAAACCACTAAGGGGGCACTTGATGCACTTACAAGGTTCAAATTCAAATATTACAAGGCTCAAATTCAAACATTACAAGGTTCAAACTCATATTACAAATACTTTTCCAGTTCAATAATTCTAGAAAGGGATCAGCCATCGACAAGTCATGTATGGGCTGGACATTAATACTTCTGATTAAGTTGATACATGTCATTTCAAAATGAAATTCAGCTTATGCAGAACCTTTCTCATTCAGCTGTAGACGCCTGCACTGATCAGCAAACCATTTATCTGGCGCCACTAAATTTACGCCAAACCTCATTACATTGAGCACACTTGCATTCAGAACAAAGAACTTGGTGAATGTAATCTCGGGTGTGGTGCCTTGGTAGTCGTTCAAAGTAATTTTTGTGAGGTGAAGATTAAGACATTTGTTGGGATGATTATACCGCGGATTTTTTTTCCACTTTTGGGCCTTTTTCTATCTGCAAAAGAAGAGCACATGT
Organism: Elymus sibiricus; assembly: GCA_039707655.1. NCBI lineage: Eukaryota > Viridiplantae > Streptophyta > Magnoliopsida > Poales > Poaceae > Elymus > Elymus sibiricus. The sequence goes on from CM077664.1 coordinate 166,755,055, forward strand.
TAAGTATAATGGCTACAACAACAAAAAAAAGACACATGTGAGTACGTGAGAAAAATTTAGTATGCTTAGATGCAATTTTGAACACTACATTTGTCATTGTAAACTTGGAAAAAAGAACCAAAAAATTGAACTCCATTGTGGTTAACATTTAACAGGAAAGGAGCTTCACCTTGATGCATAGCTTCTCCATGCATGGAAAGCATCTAAGGAATCCAACAACTTCATCCAGATTGGGGCCGATAGATTCTAGTGCCAAGACCTTCACTGTGCGCAGAGAAGAAGTCAAGCTTGTGGGAATCATTTTCTGGATGACAGACGAACATACATCAAGAAAATTAGCAAAAAATGCGAGTTTCAAGAAGAATGAGAAGAAGAAAACTGTTGTACCAGAATGATTATGGATCAGATAACAAGTTTGAAGAATTCAGTAGATGAGTAGCCCAACACTGTCAATTTCGGCGCGTCAATGACCCTGATTGTCTTCGGACCCTCTGGATCAAGTACAAGCAATCTCTCAAGGAAAGGCGCATCCTCAATGACCATATCGTGAAACACCTCAAGTGATCTGTTATCAAGTGTTCTCCTGTCCACCAGCAAGACACATAAATCATTCGGAGATTCGTTAAGACAATGTGGGGGCTATTGAACCCGTGGATCCCCTGAAGGTGAAGATTCTCGAGCGCAATATAGCCGCCGAGCAGGCGCTGCATCGACTCCTTCGAGAGGCCGACATCAAAGAGCTCGGGCTGCTTGAATTGAGGGAGAAGAAGATCAGCTGCGACATTAATCTCGGAGAAATAACAATACATGAAACTGGCGCAGTGCAGCATGGACGCGAGGCGGAGCGCAGACGGCCGTGACCACAGCCGTTGTCCACCTGCAAAACTGAGCTCCTCAAGTTGATCTAGGGCGGGGGATCCACTCATCGAACTTGGCTTCGACCTTGCTGTTGGAACGGAAGATGCTGATGGCAAGGCGTCTGGCTGGCCCAGGCTACGTGGCGAGGATCTAGGAGAATGCGGCCATGCGTTTTGTAGATCATTGGATATGATGTGTTTGATTCCTTGCTGTATTTTTGCGATATTGAGATGGTGATATATGGGTGTATTAGTGGATGATTGTGGTTTAGTAAGAATATCGGTGTTAAGGTTTGTGATTCTCTATTCAGGAAAGTGTTAGTCTTTGTGTAACACCCCTGTAATTAAGCCACAGTGATCTCATACTAATGATGCCATGTCATCTTATTTTGCTAAGCTTGATTGCCCCTTGATAAAATCCAACGTCAAATTTGACTTTCAAATTGCAAGTTAAATTATCATTTCTTCAAACTGTAAAACAAAATTGTTGGTTGGGTTGCAAATATTCACTAAGTAACTGTCATGTAGGAACCAACCTCATTTGAATTATTAAAATGCCCTTAACCTATTTAAAATTGTACCAACATCATTTAATTGGTCCATTTCAATTTAAATAAATATTTGAACAATTCAAAATAAATTGAGACTTGGTGGGCTAGCTCAAAACACTGCCTACTATTTATGTGCCAAATTTCATTGTCAACAAAATTCAATTGATATAAAGATAAAATGCAAAACGATGGAGAAAATACAAAACAAAAAAATAAGAAAAAGAGAAAAGGTTGCACTGTGCACTTGGGCTCTAGTGCCACAGTGCACGCAGCCCAGCCCACCTCCACCTGTCCTACCACCTCGCTACAGAAGCAGGGGAGGCCGTGGTAGGCATACCATGGCCATGGCCGCGCCTGGCCACGTGCCGGCCATCCGGCACCTCCTCGGCGCCTACTTGGTGCCCGGAGCCCCTCCCTCGAAACCCTAGCACGTCCCCCTCCCCTCTCTCATCCCTCTCCCTCTCAAGAGAGCTCGCGCGAGTGATGCTCACCATGTCTGCCGTCCTCGTCGCGGCCACCGCGCTCCCCGCCTTGTGAGACGTTACCTAGGAGCCTCGTCGTCATCGTCAACTTCGTCCCCGCCTCTGGATCGAGGCCAAAACGCCGCCTCGCCGTTGCTATCCTCGTCCATCTCCGCCACGGCCGTCGTCGTCCGCCGTCGATCTGCACCACCGCGACCTCCGCGTCCTCCCCGAGCTGCTCCTCGCCATCGCTGTGAGCTCCCGCGTCCGTTCCCCACCTTTCCCCCTCATCTCCGCCTCCGTGGGCCGCCGTGGCCAAGCGCCGGAGCTCGAACACCTGGCCATGCTCACCGTAGCCATGCCCGTGTCATGTGCGCCCTCGCCCTTGCCCAGGTCGCACCCTGGCCGCGACCCGCGCGCGCCCGCGCCCTGCGCCTGCTGCTGCTCCTACCGTTGCTTGCGCGCTGCTCCTCCTCCTGCGCTGTGATAACCCACAAGTATAGGGGTTCAGTTGTAGCCTTTCTCAATAAATAAGAGTGTCGAGCCCAACGAGGAGCTAAACGTAGAATCAATATTCCCTTCAAGTTCTATCGACCACCGATACAACTCTACGCACACTTAACGTTCGCTTTACCTAGAACAAGTATGAAACTAGAAGTACTTTGTAGGTGTAATGCTAGAACTACTTCACAAGAATAAAACTAGGAGTACTTAGCGAGAATAAAACTACGAGTAATTTGCAAGATAATAAAAGTTAGTTGTTTAGTAGAAAGCTTTTGTAACACAAGAGAAGGATTTGTTCCTAGGCAATCGAAAACTAGACCGGTAATCATTATTGCAATTTTATATGAAGGAGAGGCATGAGCTAACATACTTTCCGTACTTGGATCATATGCACTTATGATTGGAACTCTAGCAAGCATCCGCAACTACCAAAGATCATTAAGGTAAAACCCAAGCATAGCATTAAGTAACAAGTCCTCTTTACTCCCATACGCAACAACCCCCTTACTCGGGTATAAGCTTCTGTCACTCCCGCCACCCACTATAAGCGAATCATGAACGTATTGCAACACCCTACAGCGGTAATCCATTCCGCACCCAAATCATTACCTTGTATATGGTTTAGCGAATCTCGGATTCTAACACTTGGTCATCCTCACAAGCATTGCAGAATTTCTCTTGTTGACAAACTAAGTTTGGATAAATCCATTGATTCTGTAAGCCAAACAAAACATCTATCGTTTCTTCACAACTCTCGGGTTTTGCATAAATTTCTATAAGATCATCTATTGATAAAGTCGCAGCTTCTTCCAGGGTTCTTCCTCCAGTAAGAGTGTGCTTGCTTCTTGTTCGGTCCTGGGGCCTGTGGGTTGTGGCCCATCTTACCACTTGTAAAGCTTGAACTCATCTTCTGGTTACAACTGATCATTATTCCAACATCCAGCTTCCTTAGCATTCTTAAATCCATCCAACTGTACTGTATCCCTTCCTTCTCTTGGTGCAAAACTAGGATGTAATTAACCGGACTCATCATTGACTTGTCCATTCCAAGGTCTGACGTAGCTAATGACTAGCTCTTTTATTTGGGTAATGGTGTTGGGTTCTACCACACTTAAAATGAAAAACACTAGTTCCTTCAAAATCTTATTCCACGTATCATGATTTCACTCATTGCCTATATAGTAACAACTCATAAAAATCCGAAATCAATACAAATGATTATGACATGCCAACTTATTGATTCTTGAATTATTACAATCTCCTGCATTTCCATTACATGCCTCAACTCAACAACTCCACAATATAAAAGTGTTAACTCAACTATTTAGCACAAGCCTCCTTCTCATTGGGATAGTTTCTGGCAAAGTGCCCGGCTTCCTTACAGTAGAAACAAATGACGTCAGACAAGTCCAGGGGCTTCTTGGTGATTACGTATGCTCCTTGGGTTCTTGGCTCCTTTTCTGGACATGTATCGGCGTAGTGACCTAAGGTCTTACACTTGAAACATGTGATATGACTTAGGTCCTTCTTTGCAGAAATCGGGTAGTTCTGGGGATGTCTTCGGTTTCTCTTCCTGAGTTTTTTGTACCAATCAGAGCCTCTATTTCTAGTGGGTCATACTTCACTTCTACGGTCGGGAAGTCTCCCAGATACTCTTTTCTTTCCTTCGTGCAATACTGTGAAAAATGTCCTTCTTCTCCACATGAATAGCATGCCTTGGAGAAAAGTTTGATTGGGTCTTCTTCGTGTGTGTCCTCAACATCTTCCTTCATCTTAGGTTCTTCTAAAATCTCCCTGAGGGCTTCTTTCATTGTTACCTTCCGCTGTCGGATAGTTCGTTGTACCAAGGGGTAAATGTGACACTGGGCAGGGTAGTGGGTAGTTCCTTCACACAAGAAACAAGTAACCTGCCTAGTTGGGCATTCTCCAGTTGGGTGATTTCCTTCACAATGAGGGCATCCATCCTTGTGTTCTTCATGGGTGTGTCCTATATCTCCACAAAGCTTGCATGCACAAGGTTTTTTTCATATCATTTCCACAAGGCTTCAGTTTCTGGGACACAAGACGAGACCTTAGGAGAGTCAACTTAAATTCTTCCCAAGTGATTGCTCCTTGCCATCCATTGATAGCTTGGTACATCCTCCACCAGGTAGCAGCACCTTTTGCAAAGTACTGCAGAGCATGCTGGACCATATCCTTTTCGGCTATAGTGTTATTCTTCATGTGATCTTCCATGTTCTGAATCCATTGCTCCGTCTCCAATTGAGTCATCGATCCAAAAAATATAAGTTCATCTCCATTCACCATCTAGTGGGTCAAAGGGTTTTGGGTAAGGACGGGATAAGATTGGAGAGAGAGAGAGAGAGAGAGAGAGAAAGATACCCATACAAACAAATGGCACAACAGCTAAACACATGGAATACTGCACACATTCATTCAGTTCAATCAATCCTATAGTACCGCCACCCGCATAAGTTGGTATGGTCAGATACTTTAATCGCAAAAACGTTTATCTTTATTCACTCATGGTGGGCTACAACTAAACTAGCTTCTTCAGGTCTTGATTCTTGTCTCCGCTGGTCTTCTTCTGATCATGCTTGATCTTCTCAAATTCTTCTTCCAGATCATCTATGTTGATGCGAAGTCTCTTGTGACGTCCTTGAATCTCCTAGAGTTGAGTTCGTAGCTTCTGGATTTCAACATCCTTGGCATGAGCCATGGTACTACTGTCCTTCAGTTCCTGACGAATCTTCGGGATCTTGAGGTTTTGCTCCTCCAGCTTGGCTACTTTCAGCTTCTGGGTCCTGAGTTCTTCACGAAGTTCTTCCTTGTCAAATAAGGCTTCCAGAAGGTCCATCTGAAGGTTCTTGATGTAATACTCCGTATCTTGGTGATACACCAGCAAAGGTGAAAACTTCATCTTTTGCTCATTCGTCAAGGCGATAGGCGCTCCATCAGCCTTCTGCCATCCAATCTTTCCAAAGAAATGCTTGCTTAACTTAGCACGGTGATGATAGCACAAGCGGGCAATAGCATCATGGATAGCAGTGTTTATGCCCGTGTCTCTGCCATGAGCTATCATTCCGTAATTGATATCTCCTGTCTTGGGGTCTTCTTGATGACCAAAAACTTGAGTCTTGACGCTCGATGTTCCGGTCTTCCTCTGACACACCTTGATCTCGGGTATCGGCAGCTTCAACAGTCGGACAAGTTCCATAAGGGCTGGACCACAGGGAACGTCTTCGTAGTGTTGTCTTTGGTCCAGGGTAAAGCTCTTCATCTAAAATTTTGAAGCAAGGGGGTTTCAGCAAAGAATTTTAGAAGAGTACGAGAGTAGTATAAGTTGATCCGATCAGGGTCTTCCTAAGTCATTTCCTAGGGTCACGTACTACAGTCAACATGTGCTCTGATACCATCTTGTAACGACCTGGTTCCGAAAAGGATCCAAGTCTCTGTGCTTAAGTGCCATCCCTGGATCGGTATGCTAGCACACACAGTACTCGATGAAATAACAGAAAATCATATGTATAAAATAACATAAATACTATTACCTTAGTCCATACAACGGAAATAACATCAAAGGTTATGGAGTCCCATCAACACCAATGGCAAAGTTGAGTGTAGACAACATAACCCTATCGTATCACTTACTCGTCGTATAAATCCTGCAACATGAGATGTTGCAGCCGTGTAGGTCGGTACGTTGAATGTACTGGCAAGTCACACCATAAGAGATGTATAAATGTCCTACTTCTACATGCAATATGGCTGGTGGAAGGTTCTAAGTTTAGTTTGCATAAACCTGATTTTTCCCTATCATCAAAAGAAATATCAAATTATTACTACAAAGCTTATCATAATATGATTGAGATGGTTTCTCCACTCAATCTATACCCAAGTTGATTAAAACCCATTAAATTAGTAAATGTGATGAGATCGCTCAAATTCCCAATTTCTAGATGCTCAAATTGTCCATAACCGGGGACATGGCTAATCGATTAGTTTTACACTCTGCAGAGGTTTGCGCACTTTTCCCCACAAGACTCGATCTCCTCCGTTGTAGTCCTCGCACTGCCTGGTGTTTGAGAATCGGATGATCGAGACAAAGTCTTTTAGAAGCATTTCCCCTTAACCATGGGTAGACCGGTACACCTACATATATAACTACATCTGCTAGCCTACACGGAAAGAGGTCACGCAACGTACTCAACTAAGCCAGAGCCCATATTAGCTTGTGGCTGCACAGGTAAGCTTCTAGTCATGAAAAATTGATAAATCTCTTTGAGCCTGGGTGGCATTCCATAGGGTGATCTCATGGGTCCTCCGGGATCCCCTTGGGAAAGCATTGGTTACTCCAGGTGACCGGGCTAGTCCACTGGTTACTCCAGGGTGCCCCTACCAATCCACCCAGATGTGTGTTAATGTTGCCACCTTAAGGTTACCCAAAATTATTATATCTCTCGTGACTTGCATGAATCACACATACCAATACCCGTCTACAAAAGCATAGCAAAAATTTCTACAACGTTGGCGACAATGGAGTAAAGGCTCAGACCTACCTCAATGAACTACTGGGTTTATAATATAGCCAATTTATATATTCATGCAATCCTACATCAAAAGGACTAAATGCATATAAAAAACATAGGTATTAAAGAAGCATGATCAAGATGTAACTTGCCTTGTACCATTGATGAAGATTCTTCACACTCAAAATCATGATAGTTCTACTCGTCACACTCCGATCAATCTATCGTAAGCAAGCAATTATAACCACACATAAGCAATCACTCAAAGATCAAAAAGAAACCAAACAAAAGACTCATGAAACTCCAAAAGAATCAAACAATGTTTTCTGGATAGAAACATATTCTTAACAGAAGAAAACATTATAAAACTTTAGTTTAACAGAAAGTATTTGCTATTAGTTTTAATTAGCAAAAAGAATCAATTTAAAAGGTTTTATTATAAAAAAGTTATGGCCTAATTAAGATAGATCTCAAATCTGATCAGATTCAATTTTTTTATATAAACAAAATTATCTTTATTAGTCATCTGGATAGGTATAACATATATAAATTAGTAGCAAATAGAATTAATCAAAAACCTATTTTTAAATAAAAGTTATTAGCAATCTAGGGTTTAAAGCAAATTTGGTCAAATTCAAATTTAAAAAGGTCAAAAATATTTTTAGTTTGGTTCTCTGGATAGATGGGATTTTTATGAACTAGTAGGAAAAAGAATCAACTAATTTGGCTTTGTAGATCTAAAGATATGCTAAAAGAAAAACTGGATCAAAACTGAAATTGAAAACATTAGGGTTCGGCCGATCGTGGCAGAGATGCCACGTGGCGAATGGTGAGTGGCTGCGGGCGGCGACTGCGAACGGACGGCCGAAACTTACTGGTTTAGGCGACATGGCTAAAAAAAAAATCATGCGGCTGGTTTTATAACACGCCGATTGGTTTTAGCTAAACCGATGAAAACCGGAACTAAAACCGATCTAAATAAAAAAAACATAACCATTCGCTAGATCTAATCTACGCCGTCGATGGAGATCGAACGGACAAGAACTTACTACGGCGGCGTGACGTGGACGACGGCGAGTGCGGCTCGGGCGTCAACGGCGAGGCTTCTCTGGTGATTGTCGGCGGTGGAGGTGGTGTCCCTCGGATGCGGCGGAGCGAGGCGGAGTCGGGGATGGTGCTGGTGATGGTTGAGGACGACGGAAGCGAGCGGGTCAATGACGGAAACCCTCGGGTGAGCTACGGCTCCGGCGAAGTTCGGGAGAGCCCGGCGGCGGTGCTGTGGTGAAAGAGGAGGGGAGAAAACTTGTCACGGGGATGCGCAAGAGGAAGAGGAAGTCGAAGGGAAAACTTTGGGAGGTCGGGGAGGTTTACCGGAGTGGGTATCGGCGGCGGAAGCTCTCGGCTCCGGCGAGATTGGAATGACGAGGGCGAGCTTTACGGGTGGTATTGGCGAGGGGTTTTGGGGCAAAGGAGAGAGGGGGTAGAGGGGTATTTATAGGACATGAGTCTTGGAGGAGGGGCAGGTCGATGGTAGGGTTTAGGGCACTCGGACTCGCGGCGGCGCGGCCGTGTTCAGGCGGGGCTCCGCCCGTTTCTTGCGGGAGGAGGAAGAAGAGGTGGGTTCCGGTGTCAGCAACCGCGGGAGAGGGAGAGGGCGAGTGGGCGACCGAAGCGAAAACTTTTCGCTTCGCGAGCGCGGCTGTGGGCCGAAAGGCCAGATGGGCCGGCAGTCAGCGGCTGACCTCGCGTTGGGCTTCTTTTTTTCTGGATAAGACACAGAAGAAAAGTCATAAAAGAAAAATAAAATAAAATTTTGCCTCGACAATATATATATATCAAATTTCTTAAAATAAAACAAAGAAAAATATGAACTATTTTTCAAAGGCAAATAAATTACTTTTTTAATTTTTTTTTGTAATAACTTCAAATTGGATTTAAATTTGATTTTCAAATCTTTTGCAAATAGTTTTTGTTTTCTTTCTCCAAATACTTTTCACATCTTCTCTGAATTTTGAAGGGTCATATTTCCTTCACTCATATATTTTTAATTCAGAGAATTTGAGATGATTTGAAATTCCAACATAAAAGAGAAAAACTCCAAATGGGTTTTCAAATAAGTTTTGAAAGTGGTACTCATCACTTCCCACTCTATTTCATAAATTTTGAAGAAGTCATGTTATCTTCTCTCATGAAAATCCTTGAGTGGCATGAAGCTTCTGACTTTGGATTATTTTCAAATGGAATTCAAATCTTTTCAAAAACCCTCTTTATTTCAAATGGAAGAAGTCCTGTTATCTTCACTCTAGGGTTTGTTTTGAATTTAAATTTTGAATTCCATGGGAACCAAAAGGAAGAATGAAAGTTTGGGAAAGTCCTTTTATTCCCTCTCATTTAACTTTCAAAAGTTTTCAAATTTCACTCAATTTCACACAACAAATCACACAAACAATCATTATTGCTTAATTAATATAACATTCCAAAATTTAGAATTTTGGGATGTTACAAGTGGGCGGCTAGAGTGACAGAAGCTTATTTTGTGCATGCTTATTTTGTGCGACACCGCTTGTCTCAAAAAGGGAAACTCTTAAGGTATCAAATTAATTGTTTGCAATGATATGCTTGGAATTTATGCGAAATATATGATATTACTTGTTGTTCTGAAGACCCTAAAAAACACCTTCCCTACCAATGCGAGTTTAAGGATAATGGAATCTTATCTTCTTATGCCAAAGGTGTTTATAGTTACTATGACATTGAACAAATTGAAGAATTTGTTTCTTTTAAGGGTGCCTATGAAATTGCTTCTTTGATTGAAAAGTGTGATGCTACTCTTTACAAATCTATTTTTTTGCCATACTTAAATATTGCTATGAAAACTATGCTTCTAATGCTTATGTTAAAGAATATATTGAAGAAGCCTCCGCTGTCCAAGAGGAGACTAACATTTTGCAGGAGTCTATGGAAGAAGAAATTGACGAAACTGTGAGCTCATTAGATGAAAAAGATGAGGAGGAGAGCGAAGAACAAAAGGAGGAAGAGCTGATTAGCTACCCGTGCCCACCTTCTAATGAGAGTAACTCTTCAACTCATACATTGTTTAATTTCCCTTCATGCTTACCGAAGGATGAATGCTATGATAATTGCTATGATCCCTTGGATTCGTTTGAAATATCCCTTTTTGATGAACTTGATGCTTGCTATGCTTGTGGCCATGATGCCAATATGAATTATGCTTATGGAGATGAACTTGCTATAGTTCCTTATGTTAAGAATGAAATTGTTGCTATTGCACCCACACATGATAGTCCTATTATCTTTTTGAATTCTCCCAATTACACTATATCGGAGAAGTTTGCGCTTATTGAGGATTACATGATGGGTTGCATTTTACTATTACACGTGATGATTTTGATGAATATAATATGCATGTGCTTGCTGCTCCTAATTGCAATTACTATGAGAGAGGAACTACATCTCCACCTCTCTATGTTTCCAATACGATAAAATTGCAAGAAACTGTTTATACTATGCATTGTCCTTTACTTGATGTGCATGAATTATTCTTTTATGACATGCCGATGCATAGGAAGAGAGTTAGACTTTGTCATTGCGTGATATAAGTTGCTTTGTGCTCACTACTAAATTACAAATCATTGTTGATTAAAATTGGCTTTGATATACCTTGGGATCCGGGTGGATCAATTACTTGAGCACGTTATGCCTAGCTTAATGGCTTTAAAGAAAGTGCTTCCTGGGAGACAACCCGGAAGTTTTATAGAGTCATTTTATTCTGTTGTGTGCTTTTAAAATGTTTGAAAAAATATATATAGAGGGGAACCTAAAACTTTTTCAAAAAGAAAAGTGAAAGTGAGAAAGACGAGCACCATTGAAGTGGGAGCATGCCTTGAACTTTGTTCATGCCCATGGAAACTTTGTGAATCTTGAATTACAGAAACTTTTCAACAAAAATAATTATGCCTTTGTACAAATCCATTGTATTATAAAAATAATGTTCCAAGATTTACCTTTAGGATGTTTATATTGCTTGTAGGGTGTGTGCTGTGAAAAAACAGAAACTTTTGCTGTACTATTTGAATTTACATATTTTACTGGAATGCGAAAAAATTCTGACATTTTTACACAGTACTGCTATGCAATTTTTTTATTACGTCCTAATTTTTCAGAATTTTTGGAGTTACATAAGTATATGTTTCATCTGCATCTTTACAGACTATCCTGTTTTCACTGATTGCTGTTATAGTTTCTTTATTTGCGTATGTTTGAAATCTTGTTGAGCCCCATTGACTTGGGAGCCATAGAATTGTGATAGCATATAGTAGGTAATGTTTGATTATAATTATACAATAATGTTACAGCCGGACATGATGGGATTTGATGTTATATGTACTAACCCCTCTAATAAAAAGTTCGGTTAAGTTTTGTGTGGATGAAGTGTTCGAAGATCGAGGAGGTATCGATATGAGGAGAATAAGGAGAGTCAAGAGTTCAAGCTTGGGGATGCCCAAGGCACCCCAAGTAAATATGCAAGGAGACTCAAGTGTCTAAGCTTGGGGATGCCCCGGAAGGCATCCCATCTTTCTTCTTCGACAATTATCGATATGTCTCGGTTTTTGTTTTGTTCACATGATATGCGTAAATTCTTAGAGCGTCTTTTGCGTTTATTTTTCCCTTTTCTTTTATGCACCATGCCGGTATGAGATAGTCCTTGGTTGACTTATAGAATGCTTCATGTGCTTCACTTATATCTTTTGAGTATGTGAAAGCACATTTGATCCCTTGGTGGTTTTGGTAATTCATAACAACATATATCTCATTGAACTAATGTCCATTCAAGTTAAAGATTTTAGGATGTTCAATGATTGGCATGGCATGAACTAGAGATGTGGACCCCTCAAAATTCTAAGGACAAGGATTGGCAAAAGATCAAGACTCTACATTTTTGATTTAGTGATCCAAGATCACATTGAGTCCATAGGAAATCCAATACTGTTAAAAGGGGATGAGGTGTTGCTTAATGGTCTTTTTGCTCAAGTGCTTAGTGACAGTACTCCTAAACCCTCAATCACTCTCTCTACCCAAATATGTCCAAAACCCACATTCCAACTCGGCCCCACCGAAATTTCCTATCCGGAGCCACCGAGTTCATCTGACCTTAGCCACTGCCAAAACCCTAACAAATCGGATCCACCGAAATGGATCTCGGTCCCACAGAGATGGCCTTGCCAACTCTCTGTAATCGTTTGCACTTACTTCGGTCTCACCGAGTTTTGCAAATCGGTCTCACCGAGATGGCTTGCCAAGTCTCTGTTACCTTATTGCTTCACTTCGGTCCTACCGAGTTGATGCAATCGGTGCCACCGAGATGAGGTTTGCCCTAGCCATTGCACTTCAGTCCATCCGAGTTGTTCCTATCAGTCCCACCGATATTCCTAACGTTCATATCTTTTACACAGTTTGGTGCTACCGAGATTATGGTTTCAGTGCCACCAAGTCGAGTCAAAAGTGTGTAACGGTTGGATTTTGTGTGGAGGCTATATATACCCCTCCACCACCTCCTTCTCAGCAAGGAGAGCCATCAGAACGTGCCTACACTTCCACCATACATTTTCTAAGAGAGAACCACCTACTCATGTGTTGAGATCAAGAGATTCCATTCCTACCATTTGAACCTTGATTTATAGCCTTTCCCAAGTTGCTTTCCACTCAAATCTTTCTTCCACCATAGACAAATCTGTGAGGAGTTGTTTGAGTGTTGGGAAGACTATCATTTGAAGCACAAGAGCAAGGAGTTCGTCAACAACACACCATCTATTACCTTTTGGAGAGTGGTGTCTCCTAGATTGGTTAGGTGTCACTTGGGAGCCTCCGACATGATGTGGAGTTGAACCTAGGAGTTTGTAAGGGCAAGGAGATCGCCTACTTCGTGAAGATCTACCCCGAGTGAGGCTAGTCCTTCGTGGACGTAAGCCATGGTAGAATAGATAAGGTTGCTTCTTCGTGGACCCTTCGTGGGTGGAGCCCTCCGTGGACTCGCGCAGCCGTTACCCTTCGTGGGTTGAAGGCTCCATCAACATGGACGTACAATAGCACCACCTATCGGAACCACGCCAAAAACCACTGTGTCTTCATTGCGTTTGAAATCTCCGATCCCCTCCTTTACTTTACATATGCAATTGTTTATTTTCCGCTGCTATACTCTTAGAATTGCATGTGTAGGGTGATGCTTGACTTGTATTGTTGCTAAAATCTGCCTACAACTAAAATTGGGAAAAGGTTAGGTTTTTATTTGGTCAAGTAGTCTAATCACCCCCCCTCTAGACATACTTTTGATCCTACAAGTGGTATCAGAGCTTTGGTCTCCGTAAGCCTTGATTTCCATTGCTTTGGTGATCATAGCCTTGGTTTCACAACCTAGGAGAGTATGGCGTCTAGTGAGGGTAACTATCACCGTAGAGGTCCATATTTTGATGGTACAAACTTTGCTAGTTGGAAACATAAGATGAAAATGCATATTCTTGGTCATAACCCCGCCGTTTGGGCTGTTGTTCGTGTTGGCTTGCAAGGTGACTTCTTTGAGGATGGCAAGGAACCGGATCGTGAAGCAACCCCGGAAGAATTGAAGATGTTGCAATACAATGCTCAAGCTTGTGACATTCTCTTCAACGGTTTGTGTCCCGAAGAATTCAACAAAATCAGCCGCCTCAAGAATGCAAAGGAAATTTGGGATACTTTGGTTGATATGCATGAGGGTACCGAGTCCGTCAAGGAATCTAAGTTGGATGTGCTTCAAAGTCAACTTGACAAGTTCAAGATGAAGGATGGTGAAGGAGTTGCTGAGATGTATTCTAGGCTTGCTCTCATCACAAATGAGATTGCCGGCTTAGGAAGTGAAGAGATGACCGACAAATTCATCATCAAGAAGATACTTAGAGCTTTGGATGGAAAATATGATACCGTTTGCACATTGATCCAAATGATGCCAAATTACAAAGATCTCAAGCCCACTGAAGTCATTGGAAGGATTGTTGCTCATGAAATTTCACTCAAGGACAAAGAGGAACTACACAACAAATCAAGTGGTGCTTACAAAGCCTCAACCGATGCTCCAAAAATTCCAAGTGACAAGCTAGTATCCAATGAAGAGATTAGCCTAATGGTGAAAAGGTTCAACAAGTTCTACAAGAACAAAGGGAAAGAAAGAAGCTCTAGCTCAAGACACTATGAAAGATGATCATCAAGTCATGACCGTAATTGCTACAATTGTGGAAAGCCCGGACACTATTCCAGTGAGTGTACGGCACCCTACAAGAAAAGAGACGAATCACCAAGAGGAAGATATAGAAGAGATGAATCACCTCATAAGGAGAGAAGGAGTAGAGATGATCGTTATGAACGAAGACACTCTCGAAGAAGCAAGGATTCGGAGAGGAAGGACAAGTCATCCAAGAGCTACACAAGAAGAAGAGATCAAGCTCATGTTGGTGAATGGGTTTCCGGCTCCGACTCCGACAACCACTCCGAGAGAAGTTATCACTCCAACTCCGACTATAGTCAAGATGAAGGTGTTGCCGGACTTGCTCTTGTGTCATCCAACTCCTATGATCTATTTGACTCACCAAATGAAGGAATTGGAAGATGCTTCATGGCAAAAGGCCCCAAGGTATCACACCCCGAGTATCTTGATTTCAATAGTGATGAAGATGATTTGCTTGGTGATGATGATTTACTTGTTGATAGGGCTAATGATGTGAGCTATAATGAAAATGCTAGTAATCATGATAGTCAAGAGGAAACGAGTGACAATGCTATGAAGGAGATTGAGCGTCTAACTAAAGAACTAAATGCTCTTAAGTTAGCTCATGAAACAACTCATGAGGATCATAGAGAACTTCTAAGAACTCATGAGAAGCTACGCTTCGAGAAGCTAAATTTAGAGCAAGAGCATGAGTTTCTTAAAGCTATCAATGACGATCTTCGAAAGAAGAGTTCTTCATATCTTGCCAAACGTTTACTCTTGTCTACCTTTATGCCACAAGTTAAACCTAAGCAAACTAGCAACAAGGGTAAAAAGGGTTCTACCTCTAGTAGTAACAATAACAATGTTAAATCCAATGTTGTTGCTTCTAGTAGTTCTATTGATTCCACTAATGATTCTCTTAGACAAGTTACACTTGAGCAAGAAAATATGCTATTGAAAGGAATTATAGAAAAAGGTGTCTACAAGAGTCTTGCCGGGAGTAAGCAATTTGAGGAAATTGTACGCAAGCAAGGAAGGCATCGGAAGAACCAAGGTGTTGGTTTTGAACGAAAGTTCAATGCCAATGGAGTTGAGTGGGAAGAAGATCAATACCCCAAGACAAAGTTTGTTCCTCAACAAGAGAAGTATGATCCTACTTCCTTTAAGGGAACACAAGCTCAAGAAGATCTTCCACCACAAGACCACAAGCTAAAAGGCAAGGACAAGCTTCAAGAAGAGATAGATACATTTGAAGAAGCTCCTCAAGCCATGGTCAAGTGGGTTCCCAAGACTTCATCAAGTTCTACTTCATCAAGTGCTACTACAACTCCAAGGATTCCCATCAAGTTGATGTGGGTCCAAAAGAAGAAGGACTAGAGAGTTCTTGAGGGTGACTCCGCCAACAAACTTCACTCATATTCTTTATGGCAAGAACTTGTGCAACCAACTTCCACATTTTTCACTAGTTCATGGAGTCACAAACCCTCTAGTTGGTAAGGCAAGGGACAAGGTATTCAATGCATTCATGGACATCATCATATGTGTATTTCACTCTATGTCTATGGATATCCTTGTATGTTCCTTGTGTGGGACTAACCCATGTAGGTATTGAAAGCACAAAACTCCAAAGGATTACTCCCAACTCTTGATGGTCTACATCAACATTGAGCATCCACATCTTCAACATCTACATGAAGTCATCATCGACAAAACCCAAGGTTAGTTCATCCCTCTTAGGGGGAATATCACATCTAGGGGGAGCTTTGCTCTAAACAATTGAGCTAAAGCAACTCTAATGGTGTGAACATATCAATGCTTAATGTAAAAGTGGCAACCCCACTTGTGCTTAAACGATGAGTATGACCTATGATCAAATTTTCTCATTTGACTCCTAAGTCAATATACTCATATATAGATGACCTAGTCATCGCCATTGCTTGATAGATGCTAGAATTGGTTGTGCATGTTTGACACATATTTCATTTGCTATCTTATTGTGTGAGCATGTTGGTTTGCATGTTTTCATCATTCGAGGACATCCATTTGTAGTTTTGATTGTCTTGGTTTTTCTGGCCAAGTGGATGTACAAGAATGCCTAAGTACCTTCTCTAGCTATCTATGCTTTCTTGTCTCAAATTCTATTCTTGTTGCATCACAAAAATTGAACAAGTCATTTTCGGACCCTCCGGGTGAGGAGCACTCGGAGCCACCGATCTGAAAGGGCTGAACCTCCAAAACCTTCTTTATGATTTCGGCCGATCCAATTCACTCAAAGTCGGTCCAACCGAAATCATTTAGATTGATCTAGGTTTTCCATCTCGGTGCTACCGAGTTGAACCATTTCGGAGCCACCGATGTGCTAATCTGCGTGCAGTTACACATATCGGTGCCACCGAGTTGTCCAACTCGACGCCACCGACAGCTCGTGGGTATATATATCGGGCGAGACCGAACGATTGAAATTTCTCGACCCCCGACGACCTCGCGCCACACAGCTGCCGTCGCCCTCGTCTCCGGACTTCGTCGTTGTCTCCAACGCGCTCTCGCCGCCGAATTCCGTCGCCGTCAACGGCAATCTTCACCGTCGTTGCCGCCGTAGAGGATCTCCACCGAGTTAGGGTGAGATTCGATCCCTTTCGTGCTCCATTTTCCGATTCAATGCACAATTGGACTGCCATGATTCTTGCCACGGATTGAGAACTCCCATTACACTGCAATGTCCGTAGATTAGATGCGAGTAAAAATTTTAGGTTTATGTTTCCGCCGAACGCATCTCGGACCGACCGATTAGAAATTTTCGGCCCCACCGATTTGGCCGCGGGCCATTGCACTAGTACGTCTCGGTGCCACTGAGTTGTACGAGTCGGTTAGACCGAAAGTAAAATCTCAGTGAAACCCTAGCATCTCGGAGACACCGAAACCCATCTCGGTCTGACCGAAATGGAGTGCAAGGTTTTTGTAGAGTGCTTCGGTATCACCGAGATGATCAACTCGGTCCATCCAAAATGCCTTCTGTGAAAACTTGAAAATAATAATTGAACTCATTTTTTATGAAAATCTTCTGCTTTTTGTGATGACTCATCTACTCTGCCCATACCCATCTATTCACAGGGTCAGCTCAGCAAGATGTCAGATGCAAGTGACAGCCAGAACATGTCAGAGCAGCACACAGATCTCAGCACAGGCTCTAGCCCTGTAGAAAGTTTCTATGAGGGAGAGAGGAGCCCTCCAGATCTTCCTAAGGCTGCCACTAGAACAAGGAAGAAGAGAACCTCAGACAGTGAGGATGAGGACTTTGTTGCCAGTGAAGCAGCAACAAAGAAGAAGAGAGTGGTGCTTGCTAAGGAATATAGCACCAAGCCCAGTTCTACCAAAGAGAAGACAACAGTGAAGAAAGTCCCTACGGAAACTATGACATTTACACTTGAGGAACCAAGTGACGCAGCTGCAGGAGGAAAGAAAAAGAGAGTAAGGAAGACTACTGCCCGTGTGATTGGCAAACCCTCCATGATGATTGATGAGGAGGAAGAGGAGGAACCAGCAGCTGATGCACCCCCTACAAAGTCTCAGAAGCTTATGTCAGAAGCTATAAGGATTGCTGCCCCCAAGTCCAAGCCAAAGGTTTCTGCACCCAAGAGGTCTACAAGGAATATTTCTGCTGCTAAAAAGAACAAGGCCCCAGTGCCAGAGGCAAATGTTGATGAAGAGCCCCTAGTACTCAGGAAATTGAAGCCTAAGATTCCAGACCATGATGATGCACACCCAGTTGCAGAGAATATGATGCTAAGGAAAGACAAAGGACTGCGTCAGTGGAGACTGTCAGATCCTTATGCTGCAAGGAGGAAAACAGCATGTGACTATCACTTCCCCACTCTAGAACAGCAAGACTTTTATGAAACCGTTCTGTTGGATAAGAAGCCCATTGTTAGTGACATGAGATGGGTGGATTGGGAATACATCGATGAAAATGAGGATCATTTTCCCCATGTTCATGAGAGCTTCAGGATTGCAGGTGTTGATGATTTTGTCGGACAAAAGTTGACCAAGTGGAATGACGAGATGATTATGCAGTTCTACTCCACTGCTCACTTCTATCCTGATGGCAGGATTGTGTGGATGACAGAGGGTATCAGGTACCAGTCAACCATCTCTGAGTGGGCAAGTCTTCTTGGTGCTCCCAAGGAAGAGGATGATGACTATGATATCTATGCTAAGCTCAAGATGGATCACAACTCCATGGCCAACATGTATACTGCAATTCCTGAGAAGGACATCGAGACACATAAGCTTGGATCAGTGAAGCACCTACTGCCAGGACTGGCCACCACTAACACTATCTTGCGGTATACTCTATTACCCAAGTCAGGAGATGACAAAATGATTCATGGCCACTCCATCAACCTGCTGCACCTCTTCGACACACCTCAGAAATTTAAGGTGATGAGCTTGATTGTGGAAACCATCAAGAGGACTGCAGCTGATCAGAAGAGATCATGCGGATATGCTCCACACATCCAGATGCTGATCAATTCCAAGGTTGGGACCAGCACATATCTTCTTGATCGTGAGCATCTACCTCTGCATCCAGAGTTTGAGGATAATGTTATTGTGATGGATCCTTCGCATCCTACATCTGCTCAAGCCCAACAGAAGATTCGAGAAGCCAAAGAAGCAAAAGCAGCCAAGGAGGCATCAGCTCCCAGTGCTCCAATTGCAAATCTCAAGTCTCCAAAGGACCAAATGACTTATCTGCTAGAAGCCACCCTGAGGATTGAGCGAAGTCTGGCCAACCTCACCTAGAACCAGGCTAGCTTAGAGTGGATAGTCGAGACGAAAATTCATGATCTAGATGTTAAGATCACAGAGGTCCAAACTATTGTGGAGAAGCTGAAGGATGATGTTGATGCTGTCAGGACAGCCCCTTCAGATGACAGTGGAGATGACAGACCTACCACGGAGAGATTTCAGACAGTGCCCAGAGCAGCCAGGTCTGCCGCAGTGCCAGTTGTGGATCCGAGGACCACAGTCTCTGCACCTGCTGCTGCTGCCACAGTGCCACCTCCGGTCTCCACTCCACCAGCCCAGCAGACATCTGCAGAAGCCTTCGCGGATGCTCTTCTTTCGACGCCGTCTACGCACACCGGAGCTGCCAGCAGGAGATCGCCTTCAGGAGCCTCCGAGGATCGTGCTTAGAGTGCCGATTAGTCCTATACCTATTCGATCTTTTTGGTACTTGTTGCCAAAGGGGGAGATTTTGTATAGATCTTAGCTTCGAGAGAGAGAGTTTCGCTTTGCTTTGCTTTGCCCGTTGGTTTTTCTCTCGAGTTCTTTTGCTACAATTTGCTTTATGGTACTTTGTTCGATGTGTGTGCTTGATACTATATCTGTGAGTACTATGCTTCATGTGATTGATCATACTATGCTTCTTGTGATGATCAATGCTTATCTTTATCATTATCTTGTATGATCACTTACTTGTGTTGGTGATGCGTGCCTACCATTCCATTCATATCATTTTGCGCGCTCCACCAAGATGTATGTGACATGGAAGAGTGACCCATGATCCTAATCGATTGTGCATTTGCATTCAAACGCAAATCTTTAATAATGCACAAATTTAGGGGGAGCTCTTCCTTATCACATACTTCTCAAAGCGACGACGTATTCCATTCACTTAATCATTTGTCGAAGCTTTGATCTATATGTTGTCATCAATTACCAAAAAGGGGGAGATTGAAAGCACATTTGCCCCCTTGGTGGTTTTGGTAATTCATAACAACATATATCTCATTGAACTAATGTCCATTCAAGTTAAAGATTTCAGGATGTTCAATGATTGGCATGGCATGAACTAGAGACGTGGACCCCTCAAAATGCTAAGGACAAGGATTGGCAAAAGATCAAGACTCTACATTTTTGGTTTAGTGATCCAAGATCACATTGAGTCCATAGGAAAGCCAATACTATTAAAAGGGGATGAGGTGTTGCTTAATGGTCTTTTTGCTCAAGTGCTTAGTGACAGTACTCCTAAACCCTCAATCACTCTCTCTACCCAAATATGTCCAAAACCCACATTCCAACTCAGCCCCACCGAAATTTCCTATCTGGAGCCACCGAGTTCATCTGACCTTAGCCACTGCCAAAACCCTAACAAATCGGATCCACCGAAATGGATCTCGGTCCCACTGAGATGGCCTTGCCAACTCTCTATAATCGTTTGCACTTACTTCGGTCTCACCGAGTTTTGCAAATCGGTCTCACCGAGATGGCTTGCCAAGTCTCTGTTGCCTTATTGGTCCTACCGAGTTGATGCAATCGGTGCCACCGAGATGAGGTTTGCCCTAGCCATTACACTTCGGTCCATCCGAGTTGTTCCTATCGGTCCCACCGAGATTTCTAACGTTCATATCTTTTACACAGTTCGGTGCTACCGAGATTATGGTTTCGGTGCCACCGAGTCGAGTCAAAAGTGTGTAACGGTTGGATTTTGTGTGGAGGCTATATATACCCCTCCACCACCTCCTTCTCAGCAAGGAGAGCCATCAGAACGTGCCTACACTTCCACCATACATTTTTTGAGAGAGAACCACCTACTTATGTGTTGAGATCAAGAGATTCCATTCCTACCATTTGAACCTTGATTTCTAGCCTTTCCCAAGTTGCTTTCCACTCAAATCTTTCTTCCACCATAGCCAAATCTGTGAGGAGTTGTTTGAGTGTTGGGAAGACTATCATTTGAAGCACAAGAGCAAGGAGTTCATCAACAACACACCGTCTATTACCTTTTGGAGAGTGGTGTCTTCTAGATTGGTTAGGTGTCACTTGGGAGCCTCCGACATGATGTGGAGTTGAACCAAGGAGTTTGTAAGGGCAAGGAGATCGCCTACTTCGTGAAGATCTACCCCGAGTAAGGCTAGTCCTTCGTGGACATAAGCCATGGTGAAATAGACAAGGTTGCTTCTTCGTGGACCCTTGGTGGGTGGAGCCCTCCGTGGACTCGCGCAGCCGTTACCCTTTGTGGGTTGAAGTCTCCATCAACGTGGACGTACGATAGCACCACCTATCGGAACCACGCCAAAAACCACCGTGTCTTCATTGCGTTTGAAATCTCCGATCCCCTCCTCTACTTACATATGCAATTGTTTATTTTCCGCTGCTATACTCTTAGAATTACATGTGTAGGGTGATGCTTGACTTGTATTGTTGCTAAAATCTGCCTACAACTAAAATTGGGAAAAGGTTAGTTTTTTATTTGGTCAAGTAGTCTAATCACCCCCCTCTAGACATACTTTCGATCCTACAGTACGGCTTTATAGAATGCTTCATGTGCTTCACTAATATTATTTGAATTTTGGATGCCTGTTTCTCTACATTCAGAAAATAGTTATTTGTAGAATGCTCTATTGCTTCACTTATATTTATTAGAGTGTGGTCTTTTGTGGAAAGAATTAAACTCTCCTGCTTCACTTATATCTATTTAGAGAGTTAACAGGAATTGGTCATTCACATGGTTAGTCATAAAATCCTACATAAAACTTGTAGATCACTGAATATGATATGTTTGATTCCTTGCAATAGTTTTGCGATATTGAGGTGGTAATATTGGGGCATGCTAGTAAAAGAATTAAAGTTGAGTATTAATAATGGTGTTAAGGGAAGTAAGTCTTTACGCAAGTAAATCCTCACGCATGTAAAGTGGTGGCCGCTGACATTAACAGTGAGGTCGGAGCATGATTTATCATTGATTGAGTCTTTGTGCTGTTCGGATCGGGGGTGCGCGATGGTTAACTCCTCCCAACCTCCCCCCTAGGGGCATGCGAGTAGTACTTTGCTTTGAGGTCTAATAGGCTGTGCAATAAGTATGTGAGTTCTTTATGACTAATGTGAGTCCATGGATTATACGCACTCTCACCCTTCCGCAATTTGCTAGCCTCTTCGGTACCGTGCATTGCCCTTTCTCACCTCGAGAGTCAGTGCAAACTTCACCGGTGCATCCAAACCCCGTGGTATGACACGCTCTATCACACATAAGCCTCCTTATATCTTCTTCAAAACAGCCACCATACCTACCTATCATAGCATTTCCATAGCCATTCCGAGATATATTGCCACGCAACTTCCATCATCATCATATACATGACTTGAGCATTCATTGTCATATTGCTTTGCATGATCGTAAGATAGCTAGCATGATATTTTCATGGCTTGTCCCTTTTTTGATATCTTTGCTACGCTAGATCATTGCACATCCTGGTACACTGCTAGAGGCATTCATATAGAGTCATCTTGTATAGTTTTTATCGAGTTGTAACATCGAGTTGTAAGTAAATAAAAGTGTGATGATCATCATTATTAGAGCATTGTCCCAGTGAGGAAAGGATGATGGAGACCATGATTCCCCCACAAGTCGGGATGAGACTCCGGACGAAAAATAAAAAAAAGTGAAAAAAGAGGCCAAAAAGAGCCCACAAAAAGAAAAAAAATGAAAAAAATGAAAAAAATGAAAAAAATGAGGAAAAAGAGAGAAGGGGCAATGTTACTATCCTTTTACCACACTTGTGCTTCAGAGTAGCACCATGTTCTTCATATAGAGAATCTCCAGAGTTGTCACTTTCATATACTAGTGGGAATTTTACATTATAGAACTTGGCTTGTATATTCCGATGACGGGCTTCCTCAAATGCCTGAGGTCTTCATGAGCAAGCTAGTTGGATGCACACCCACTTAGTTTCAGTCGAGCTTTCATACACTTATAGCTCTTAGTGCATCCGTTGCATGGCACTCCCTACTCCTCGCATTGATATCGATTGATGGACATCTCCATAGTCCATTGATCTGCCGAGTTGATGCGAGACTTTCTTCCTTTTTGACTTCTCCTATTGATCTCTACCACTGCATTCTATTCCACCCATAGTGTTATGTCCATGACTCACGCTCATGTATTGAGTGAAGTTGAAAATGCTGAAGCGCGTTAAAAAGTATGATCCAATTGCTTGGTTTGGCACCGGGGTGCTCTTGATTTGATATGTCTATGCAGGGAAGAACGAGCGTGTCATGCTTACCACAACTAAGTGTATAGAGGTTGTTTCCTTTAGCTCCATTATTAAGAAAGGCAATGATGAAATACATGCATGTTTTGTATTATTCTTTCAATATCAAATTGATAGACTATTGCCTTGAATCACTCATATCTTAATATTCATTCCATGATTAGATTATTTGATCAAGATTATGCTAGGTAGCATTCCACATAAAAAATTATCTTTTTATAATTTACCTACTCGAGGACGAGCAGGAATTAAGCTTGGGGATGTTGATACGTCTCCGTCATATCTATAATTTTTGATTATTTCATGCTAATATTCTACAACTTTCACATACTTTTGGCAACAATTTATACGATTTTCTTGGACTAACATATTGATCCAGTGCCCAGTGCCAAATCCTGTTTGTTGCATGTTTTTTGTTTCGCAGAAAATCCATATCAAACGAAGTCCAAATGCGATAAAAATTTACGGAGATTTATTTTGTAATATATGTGATTTTTGGGAAAAAGAATCAACATGAGACGATGCCCGAGGGGTCCACAAGCTCAGAGGGCGCGGTCCCCTACCCTGGCCGCGCCCAGCAGGCTTGTAGCTACCCCGTAAGGCAGTTGGGGCCCTTCTTTCACCGCAATAAAGATAATTTCCGGATAAAAATCCCCTCAAAATTTTAGCCCAATCGGAGTTACAGATCTCCGGGAATATAAGAAACGGTGAAGGGCCATAAAACAGGAACGCAAAACAAAAGAGAAACAGAGAGAGAGGGATCCAATCTCGGAGGGGCTCCTGCCCTCTGGGAGCCATGGTGGCCATGGACTAGAGGGGAAAATCTCCTCCCATCTAGGGGGGAGTCCAAGCAAGAAGAATAAGGAGGGGGGCTCTCTCCCCCTCTCTTCCGGTGGCACCGGAGTGCCGCCGTGGGAACCATCGTGACAGCGATCTACACCAACAACTTCGCCGCCGTCAACACCAACTCTCTCCCCCTCTATGCAGCGGTGTAACACCTCTTCTCCCCGCTGTAATCTCTACTTAAACATGGTGCTTAATGCTATATATTATTATCCAATGATGTGTGGCAATCCTATGCTGTTTGAGTAGATTCGTTTTGTCCTATGGGTTAATTGATGATCGTGATTGGTTTGAGTTGTATGTTTTATTTTGGTGCTGTCCTATGGTGCCCTCCATGTCACGCAAGCGTGTGGGATTACTGCTGTAGGGTGTTGCAATACGTTCATAATTCGCTTATAGTGGGTGGGTAGAGTGACAGAAGCTTACACCCGAGTAAGGGGGTTGTTGCGTATGGGAGTAAAGGGGACTTGTTACTTAATGCTATGGTTGGGTTTTACCTTAATGATCTTTAGTAGCTGCGGATGCTTGCTAGAGTTCCAATCATAAGTGCATATGATCCAAGTACGGAAAGTATGTTAGCGTATGCCTCTCCCTCATTGCATATAATAAGTATCACACATGTCATATTGAATTTCCTATGGACAATCTTTCTCTTTGTGTTACAAAAAGCTCTCTACTAAACAACTAACTTTTATTATCTTGCAAACTCCTAGTTTTATTCCTACTAAGTACTTCTAGTTTTATTCTTGCAAACTTATCCTTACACCTACAAAGTAGTTTTATTCTTGTTCTAGGTAAAGCGCATGTTAAGTGTGCGTAGAGTTGTATCAGTGGTCGATAGAACTTGAAGAGAATATAAATTCTACCTTTAGCTCCTCGTTGGGTTCGACACTCTTATTTATCGAAAAAGCTACAATTGATCCCCTATACTTGTGGGTTATCATTTGGTAGATCCTATTCTGATGCATAGCTTGATTTTGTCATCTGTTATGAATGATTACCTGTTATCCTAGCATGCCTAGTTTAGCTATGCTGGTATTCCATCAGTTGGCCCTACACCCTTGTCCGTTTGCCATGCTATACTGTCGGGCCGTGATCCCTTCGGGCGATGATCACGGATATACTTATACTACTACACTAAACATGTTCATATTAAAGTCGGGTCGGCTCGAAGAGCACCCGCGAGTGATGATATGTTGGAGTCGGGTCGGCTCGAAGAGCACCCGCGAGGGATTCACTGTGGCGGCTGGCTATTGGCGGTATCACCCAGGATGTGGTGGTAGCTCGTGATCTGTCTCGATAGCCGACATGGAACATTCACTATGGCGGAACGACAGGGCAGGTAGAGACCACCTAGGAGAGAGGTGGGTCTGGGCCCTGGGCGTAGTCCGCGAGTGAATGAAATAATAACATGCTTAACGAGATTTGGGTATTTGATCTGAGACTGCCATTGGCATATACTACGCACTAACCGCTGCGCGGGATAACGGTTTATGGGGCCCTTGGCGTCGTACGTTCCTCCCGGAAGCTCTGTCAGATGTCAAAGTTCAGAGATGCGGCACGAAGACTAGTAGATATCCTCCTGATGAGGTGAAGCTGGACCGCCCACGCAACATGCAGGAGTGCTTAGGGTGATTGGCCCATGACCCCTTCACGCTTAGGATGTAGACTGGCGTGTTGACCTCTCTGCAGAGCCTAGTTAGGTCTACGGTGTGTCGATTATCCGAGGCCGGGCATTACCCAGAAAAGTGTGTCCGGCCAAAGGTAATTGAGAGTATCGGGTAATGTGGTGCACCCCTGCAGGGAAGTAATCTAATAGCCGTGTCCATGGTAACAGGACGCTTGGATATATGAGAGTATCCCGATCTTATACAACTTGAACCAGATACTTGATGAAATGCATTACTTAATAAATATGGGATGCCCACGGATCTTTTCTCGCAGGGAGACGAGGAAGGATCTCAGGGTATTGTCTTGTTGTGTTAATTACAAGTTGGTATCATATGCGCTCATACTCCTTCCCTTGCTGTAAGATGATCTGCTCTCCTCTCGTCTATTGCTGCAAGATGGTGGCCCTTGTGTGACATAGTACTTCCCCCTCTGGTTCTGGCTTTCTGCAGTATAGTCCACTGATATACCTCATTCCTTGATACCGATGCATACCTAGTATAGGTCTGATGTAAGTCTTGCGAGTACTTTGGATGAGTACTCACCATTGCTTTGCTTCTCTGTTCCCTCTACCTGGTTGCTGTGATCCCGAGGATGATTGCTACATGGAGTTCGACGTCGAGGAGTAGTTTAGAGGTCCCAGGCAGGAGGCCTTGCCTTTTCGATCTACTGTCGTTGTTTTGCTCCGCCTTCTTAAGGCACCCTTGTATTTGTCTGTAGTCAGACTTAACTCTTGATGTAATATCGGGTCTTACGACTGTGGCTTGTAATATATTGTTTCTTTGTTTAAAAATTTGAGTCATAGAGTTGTGTTGTGATATTATACCGTGAGTCACTGATCTTGATCATGCATGCTGCGTGGATATTTAGTGCATGATTAATTTCGGGGCCGTCACACTTTGGCATAGCGAGGAAGTTGGAGCATAATTATATCCTTGATTGATATCCTTGTGTTGTTCGGATCGGGGGTGCGCGATGGTTAATTCCTCCCAACTTTCCACCTAGAGGCATGCGAGTTGTGCTTTGCTTCGAGGGCTAATAGGCTTTCGCAATAAGTATTTGAGTTCTTTATGACTAATATGAGTTTGTGAGAGAGCGTGTCATCTCACAGGATTTGGATGCACCGGCGAAGTTTGCACCAAGTCCGAGGTGAGAGCGGGCAATGCATGGTACCGAAGAGGCTAGCAAAATATGGATAGCTGGAAGTGCTTATAGTCCAAAAACTCACATTAGTCATAAAGAACTCAAATACTTATTACGAAAGCCTATTAGCCCTCGAAGCAAAGCACAACTCGCATGCCCTAGGGGGGAAGTTGGGAGGAGTTAACCATCGCGCACCCCCGATCCGAATAACACAAGGATATCAATCAAGGATATAATCATGCTCCAACTTCCTCGCTATGCCAAAGACTAACACTTTCCTGAATAGAGAATCACAAACCTTAACACTGATATTCTTACTAAACCACAATCATCCAATAATACACCCACATATCACCATCTTAATATTGCAAAACTATTGCAAGGAATCAAACACATCATATCCAATGATCAACAAGTTTTATGCAGGTTTTTATGACTGACCGTGTAAATAACCAATTCCTATTAACTCTCTAAATAGATATAAGTGAAGCATGAGAGTTTAATTATTTCTACAAAAGACACGGCCAAGCTCTAACAAATATAGCGAAGAAAAAGAGCATTCTACAACTAACAGTAATTCAAATGTAGAGAAAAGATCATCCAAACTTTAAAAGATATACATGAAGCACATGAAGCATTCTATAAATCCATACTCAAAAGATATAAGTGAAGTGCAAAGAGCATTCTATAAATCAACCAAAGGACCATCCCATACCAGCATGTTGCATAAAAAATAAAAAGAAAAAACAAAAGAAAAATATGCTCCAAGAATTTACGCATATCATGTGAACAAAATAAAAACCGAGACATACCGATAGTTATCGAGGAAGAAAGATGGGATGCCTTCCGGGGCATCTTCAAGCTTAGATTCTTGAGTCTCGTTGTATATTTAGTTGGGGTGAATTGGTCATCCCCAAGCTTGAACTCTTGCCTCTCCTTATTCTCCTTATATTGATGTCTCCTCGGTTTTCAAACACTTCATCCACACAGAACTTAGCCGAACTTTTATTACAGGGGTTAGTACATATAACATCAAATCTCATGATGTCTTGCTGTAAAAATATTTTATAATTATAATCAAACATTACCTACTGTATGCTATCATAATTCTAATGCTCCCACATCAATGGGGCTTGACAAAATTGCAAACATAAGCAGATAAAGAAACTATAACAGCAATCTGTGAAAACAGTACAGTATGTAAAGATGCAGATGGAACATATACTTCTGCAACTCTAAAAATTCTGAAAACTTAGGACGTAATAAAAACTTTTCATAGAAGTACTGTGTAAAAATTTCAGAATTTTTTCACGTTCCAGTAAAATATGAAAATTCAAATACTACAGCAAAAGTTTCTGTTTATGCACAACACATACCAAACAAGCAATTTAAACACCCTAAAGGTAAATCTTGGCACATTATTTTATAATACAGTGGATTTGTACAAGAGGATAATTATTTTTGTGAGAAACATCCATGAAAAATTCTACATTGTTTCCATGAGCATGAACACAAATGTTCAAGGTCGACCCTCACTTCTCCAATGCATAACTTTCCAATCGCTTCTCTTTTTGAAGAAGTTTTAGGTTCCCCTCTATATATTTTTGTTTTTGAAAATTTTATAAGCACACAATAGAAGAAAATGACTGTCTAAAACTTCCGGGTTGTCTCCCAGGCAGCGCTTTCTTTAAAGCCATTAAGCTAGGCATAAAGTGCTCAAGTAATTGATCCACTAGGATCCCAAGGTATATCAAAGCCAATTTTAACTAACAGTGATTTATAATTTAGTAGTGAGCACAAAGTAACATATAGCATGTAACAACGAAGTCTAACACTTTTCCTATGCATTGGCATGCCATAAAAGAACAATTCATGCACACATAATAAAGGCCAACACATAGCATAAGTAGTTTCTTACAATTTTATTGTATTAAAACATAAAGAGGTGGAGATGTGGTTCCTCTCTCAAAATAATTGCAAGTAGGAGTGGCAAGCACATGCATATTATGTCCATTAAAATCATCATGTGCAATGGTAAAACGCAACCCATCAATATAATCCTTAATAAGTGCAAACTTCTCTGATATAGTGTAGTTGGGAGAACTCAAAAAGATAATAGGACTATCATGTGTGGGTGTAATAGTAACAATTTCATTTTTAACATAAGAAACTATAGCAAGTTCATCTCCATAAGCATCATTCATATTGGCGTCATGTCCATAAGCATCGCAAGCATCAAGTTCAACAAAAAGGGATATTTCAAACGTATCCAAGGGATCATAGCAATCATCATAACATTCATCCTCCAGTAAAGCACGAAGGGAAATTAAACAATGTATGAGTTAAAGAGTTACTCTCATTAGAAGGTGGGCACAGGTAGCTAATCCGCTCTTCCTCCTTTTGTTCTTCGCTCTCCTCCTCATCTTTTTGATCTAATGAGCTCACAATTTCAGCAATTTCTTCTTCCATAGAGTCCTGCAAAATATTAGTCTCTTCCAAAGCAGCAGACATTCTCTCAATAAATTAATTAATGTGAGCATTGCAATCATAATTTTCATTGCAATATTTAGGTATGGCAAGATTTTCAGATTTGTGAAGAGCATCATCACACTTTTCAAGCAAAGAAGCAATTTCATAAGCACCCTTAAAAGCAACAAATTCTTCTGTTTGATCCACATCATAGTAATCATATACACCATTAGCATAAGAAGCAAGGCTTCATTATCATTAAATTCACATTGAAAGGGAAGGTGTGGAGCCTCCATCTTGGAACAAAATGTATAACATACATAGAGCACATATTCCAAGTATACCGACACAACATTTTTATTTGATACCATAAGTGTTTCCATTTTTTAGTCGAGAGATAATCCCTAAAGTATTCACGTTGATTCAACGTGTAACCCATTGTCATGTTGAATGGGGATTTATCAGGGTTATTAAAGAAATATTCAATGTTCCACACATAACCCGTATCGAGGGTTTTAGGAGGTTCCCCATCTCCATGAGTAGCAAGTACAACTATTTTTTGGTGTTTCGTGTTCCATATCCATAACTAAGGATGGAGAACAACTTAGAACACAAAATAAAATCTACCTAGAGATAAAGCAGACGAGCACACACAAGAATATTCACCCCATGCTATTGCTCCTCGGCAATGGCGCCAGAAAAGGTGTTGATAACCCACAAGTATAGGGGATCAGTTGTAGCCTTTTTGATAAATAAGTGCGTCGAACCCAATGAAGAGCTAAAGGTAGAATTAATATTCTCTCAAGTTCTATCAAGCACCGATATAACTCTATGCATGCTAATGCTCTCTTTACCTAAAACAAGAATAAAACTACTTTGAATGAATAAAAAGATAGCTTAGTTAGTTTTTGTTTTAATAAAAGAACAATAAAGTAAAGGTTTTTGTAGAACAATGAGAAAAGGTTTGTCCCTAGGCAATTGATAACTAGACCAATACTCATTATTACAGTTTTATGTGTGGGAGAGGCGTAAACTAACATACTTTCCCTTCTTGGATCACATGTTCTTACGATTGGAACTCTAGCAAGCATCCCCAACTACCAAAGCTCATTAAGGTAAAACCCAACCATAGCATTAAGTGAAAAGTCCTCTTTAATCCTCATATGCAACAACTCACTTACTCGGGTTTAGGTTTTTGTCACTCCCACAACCCACTGACGGTGTCCTGGATTAGGGGGTGCTCACCAAGTCCGCTGCCATTCATGGGCCGGGCCGAGGACCCACCAAGAATGGGCCATGCAAGTTGTGGCCCTCGGTGTACTTAAGATGGAATCCTCCGAAGACTTGGCATATACTTTGAGGCATATTCAAATGATCAGCATGTTTATCTCTAGATGTAGCCGACATACTCGTAACCCTAGATACCCCCAGTGCCTATATAAACCGAGGGGTTTAGTCTATAGAGGCAAGCTAGAACTCATTCATAGGATCTCGAGGTAGATCATCCTATACTTTGTACCCCATCCACGATCAATACAATACAAGAAGGACGTAGAGTTTTACCTCTTCGAGAGGGCCCGAACCTGGATAAACATTATGTCGTTCTCTACTTCCTATTACCATCTAGCCAAGACCACCAGCTCAAGACCCCCTACCCGAGATCCGCCGGTTTTAGCACCGACATTGGTGGCCCATACAGGCCCCGTTGTGTGGTCACGAAGGCTTGATGGAGATGTCAATAAATGATCAGATCCACGACGGCATAATTCCTATGCCGGAACTTCAAAACTTCAGCTTAGCCGAGGCACAAGAGTGTTCTGGAACTCCCACTCATTGTCAGGGCATAAAACCTGACGAATCAAATCTGGCGAGCGGATCTCCTGTGGCATCTTCGGATCTGGCCGAGGCTCTTCGAGCCATCGCCACCCGTGAGCCGGTTTTACACCTGCCGCCGGAAAATAGTCTCTTGGATCTAGCCTGGAGCTCGTACCCGAAGATTCATTACTACAACCCAATCAGCGTAGCCGAGTAGTAGTTTCTTGGATCTAGCCTGGAGCTCGTACCCGAAGATTCATTACTACAACCCAATCAGCGTAGCCGAGTAGTCTGTCTCAAGGCCGGCAACAAGCCCGCCTCGGGAAGTCCTTTCCGGGAGGCCGACGATAGATCGGTCCAGGGTCCCACCCACCCCCACATTCCGTACCACCCCGATAACTCAGGGCCAGCCGACGTCTGGGACTTGGCTTACGTTACACGAAAACCAAAAGAAACAGTCTGATAGTTCTGGATGAGATTCTTGTTCATCAAGAACAAAATCCCAGATTGCTGTGACGCGAAGGCCTTAGCAGTATTCCGATTCAACTGCCGCGACGCAGGAATCGCAAACACTCTGGCATGGAGACGAATTAGAATGTTCCCCGAGCTATCAGACATCATTACAAAATACTGCGTCATGGAAGATGCCTAGTTAGCAGACAAACAACAAAGGAACTCGATTCAGGATCTATCAGATTCTGGCGATGACAGGAGCCCGCACCCTAGCCGACACCAAAAACGCTCGAGAGTTGACAAGCCAGTCGATCAGCGTACATGTAATAAGCAGCTGAGCAAAGGACCCAAGTCTGCGCTGGACGCGATCTTGGACCAGCCATGTGCAATCCACTCTATCTCATTCAACACAAAACCAACTCATAAGCTTCAAGCATGTTGGGTCGTTAGACATGTGGCAAAAGGGGGAGTAAACCTCCTGGATAACCTTGGAACTCAAAAAAGCCAAGGAAGAGCACCAAGCTGGGAGGGGCAGTCATCCGACGATAATGAGGTCCTAATGATATATGAGACCCACCCCTCGCGAAACCAGCGAAAGAGAGCTCTTCGAGAAATCAACCATGTTAGTCACATGGTAACTTCGGATGATAGATGGTTGGATACACCAATCACATTCGGGCAGGGAGGACCAGCCGATACCCGGCCCAGGCCGAGGAATCGCGGCTCTAGTCCTTGACCCCATTATCGATGGTTACCGCCTTACCAAGGTCCTTACGGACGATGGCGACAGCTTAAACCTCATTTACGAGGACACTTTGTAAAAAATGCAGTTCAATAAATCACACATCGAGCCAAGCCAAACTACTTTCAAGGGAGTAAACCCAGGCAAAGAGGCGCGATGCAGCGATAGGGTCACACTAGACATGGTATTCGGAACACCCGATAACTACCGGGTTGAGGAGTTAGCCTTCGACATCGTGCCTTTCTGAAGCGGCTATCATGCACTCCTCGACGAGAAGTGTTCGCCAGGTTTCACGCCGTCCCCCACTACACATACATGAAGCTTAAGATGCCGGGACCAAATGGAGTGATCATAGTTACCAGCAACGCAGATAGATCGCTCAAAGCAGAGAATAAAACGACAACACTCGCCTTAGAGGCAGAAGCCAAGGGTCTCATGGCCGAAGAATTAACGACATTGCGTGCAACCATAGACCGGGATGACGTTATCCTCGACAAGAGGTCTAAATCTACGTCGTTTAAACCAACTGTTGAGATAGTGAAATTTCAGGTGCATCCCGATAACCCTTCTAAAACAGCATCCATTGGAGCACGACTCGACTCGGCGCTCGATGAGGCACTACACGCTTTCCTTCAGGAAAATTGGGACATTTTCGCCTTGCATCCATCAGACATGCCAGGAATCCTAAGAAACCACGTAGAGCACAACCTCAATATAATCGAGGGATTTAAACCCATTAAGCAGGCGCTTCAGCGGTTCTCGAAACCAAAAAGACAAGCAATGGGAGATGAGCTGGCCAAGATATTAGAGGTCGGATTCATCCGTGAAATCAAACACCCCGAATGGCTGGCCAATTTGGTCATGGTACCAAAGAAGGACAAATCATGGCGCCTCTGCGTTGACTTCAAGGACGTTAATAAGGCTTGCCCAAAAGATCCCTTCCCATTGCCTCGGATTGACCAGATAATCGACGCCACAGCAGGACACAATTTACCCTATTTCCTCGACGCCTATTCGGGATATCAACAAATAAAAATGAAAGAATCTGACCAGGCGGCCACTGCTTTTATAACTCCCTACGGGCCATTTTGTTTCAACACAATGCCCTTTGGTCTAAAAAATGCTGGTGCCACTTACCAGCGAATGATTCAGACATGCCTCGAGCCACAAATCAGCAAAACAGTTGAAGCATATGTGGCCGACATGGTTGTCAAAACCAGACAATCCAATACGCTCAACGATGATCTTCGGGAAACATTGAAAAACCTTCGAGCATACAACATTAAGTTGAACCCAGAAAAGTGCGTCTTTGGCATACCATCCAACAAACTGCTCAGCTTTATTGTATCCCATAGAGGAATAGAAGCAAATCTTGATAAGATCAGAGCACTAGCACGATTACAAGTGCCAACAGAACTTGAACATGTCCAGAGGCTAGAAGGATGCGTTGCCTCCCTAAGTCGATTTATTTCGCGACTAGGGGAAAAGGCCCTACCACTATATAGATTGCTCAAACAAACAAAGAATTTCAAATGGACAAAGGAAGCCATGCTAGAAGAGATAAAGACACTCCTCGCCACAAACCCAATCTTGGCTGCTCCTAACCTCGGCGAACCAATGTTGCTATACATCTCGGCAACAAATCAAGTCGTCAACGCAGCCCTCGTCATCGAGCGTGACATGGAGGGCCATAAACTAAAGGTACAAAGGCCAGTTTATTATGTTTCCGAAGTGCTTACCCCATGTAAAACGAGGTACCCACACTACCAGAAGATAGCCTATGCAGTTTTCATGGCTTCTCGAAAACTACATCACTACTTTCAAGAGTGCTCAATCACAGTGGCTTCCGAAGTACCGCTAAATGATATCATCAATAACTGAGATGCCACCGGAAGAATAGAAAAATGGGCCATTGAGCTCTTGCCGTTCGAAATCACACATCGGCCACGCCGAGCTATTATATCCCAGGTACAAGCCGACTTCGTGCCCGAGTGGACAGAAGCCGAACTCCCTTGAGAGCATAGTACATACTCCAATTGGGTAATGTACTTTGACGGCTCCAAGATGCTCGCTGGTCTAGGAGCTGGGGTAGTTCTGACCTCACCAACCGGCGACAATATCAGGTATGTACTTCAATTATGTACCCAGATTCCAATAACATTGCAGAGTATGAAGCACTGCTACACGGTCTTCGGATGGCAGCTTCAATGGGAATTCAGCGTCCCAAAGTCCGAGGGGATTCGAACCTCGTCATCACCCAAGTTAATGGAGAATTTGACGCAAAGGACCCAAAAATGACAGGTTATCGTAACGCCATCATAACGACCTCGACCCGATTCAAAGGGTTGGAATTTCATCACATCCCTTGAGACATCAATCAAGCTACTGATATCCTTGCAAAGATGGGTGCGAAACGTGACCCAGTGCTAGAAAATACTTTCCTCGAATGGTTGTTTAAACCATCTGTCACATGGCAAGGCAGTGTGGAGGCAGCCGAGCAATTGAGCCTGGAGATGATCGCCCCTCCAGCCAGCGAGCCAGACGAGGGGATAATTGGGGGCTCGGCCCTAGAGGAGACCTCCTTAGCACACGAGATTATGGCAATGATCGCGACATGGACTGAGCCCATCCTAGCATACTTGCTATGCAAGGAGCTACCCGAAGACCAGACAGACACATGACGAATTGTTCGATGATCCAAAGCATACAAAGTCCACGAAGGAGAATTGTACAAGCACAGCATCACTGGTGTGCTCTAGCGATGCATATCCGAGGAGGAAGGAAAGGCGCTCCTCTCAGAAATTCACTCTGGCATGTGCGACCATCATGTGACACCTCAGACCTTGGTTAGCAAGGTGTTCCGAGCCAAATTTTATTGGCCCACGGCAAGGGCCGAGGCGAGAGAATTGGTACAACAATGCGTAGGATGCCAAGTCTTCGCCAATCAAAGTCATATG
This sequence comes from Elymus sibiricus, assembly GCA_039707655.1. Classification (NCBI taxonomy): domain Eukaryota; kingdom Viridiplantae; phylum Streptophyta; class Magnoliopsida; order Poales; family Poaceae; genus Elymus; species Elymus sibiricus. The sequence goes on from CM077664.1 coordinate 166,790,355, forward strand.
CCGGCCACAGCCCTACGAACCATCCCGATCACCTGGACGTTTGCATCTGGGGGCTTTACGTGGTCGGACCACTCTGAGGAGGGACAGATAAAAAGAAGTACCTCTTGGTAATGGTGGATAAATTCACAAAATGGATCGAGGCGAAGCTGGTGACCTTGGCAAAAGCTGGGCGATGATTGATTTCATCTCCGGCGTCGTGCATCGTTATGGTGTACCGCATAGCATTATTACGGACAAAGGGTCCAACTTCACAGCCAAGGAGGTAAAGGATTGGTGCATCGAACTAGGCATCAAGCTTGACTTCGCCTCAGTATATTACCCACAGTCTAATGGCCAGGTTGAACGAGCCAATGGCTTGATATTAAGCAGCATGAAATCACGTCTGGCTCGATCTTTAGAGAAGGCTGGCTACAAATGAGTTGAGGAGCTCGACTCCGTACTATTGGGCTTACGCACCACACCTACTAGATCCACAGGCTATGCTCTATTTTTTATGGTTTACGGGGCCGAGGCCATACGTCCCAGTGATCTCATTCATGACGTACCTCATGTACGCATGTATGAAGAACGAGAAGCTGAGTCAGATCGGCAGGACGACCTTGATGCCCTTGATGAGGAACGTGCTGTTGTCTGAGCACACTCAACCTTTTATCAACAGCAGGCAAGGCGCTACCAGAACCGGGAGGTGATGCGGCACCATCTTCGGAGAAGAGGATGTTCAAGGGGCGGTCCGATCTTCATGGCGTAGGATCGATGAGCGGAGGGGATAACTAGTTGCAAGCAGCCGAAGAATAGAAAACAAGAGATTATGACCCGACGAGGAGGATGCTAACCGTAGCCTGCAATCCGATCACTCATCGATCCACAACCCGCAATACTACCCCACACAACCACGCTCAAGTCAGGGAGCACGGGATAGGTGCAATCTGCAAGGGAAACCACGAACTCTAACCCACACAACACGATCTAGTCGTGGAGCACGGATTAGGAATGACTTCTCAAGCAATCACGAGAATAAGGATAACAAGAGCTCTCCAATCTTAGGAGGAGTCTATGTCTTTGGTCTTTGGTAGAAATGGCAAAAGTCCCCAATGAAGGGAAGATCTAGCCTATTTATATTAGGGACAACCCCCCCGCCTGATAGGTGTGAAAGCAAACTAGCTTCTGGAACCAGCTTAGGTGTGAAAGAGAACCAGCTTTGGTGTGACTAAACTAGCTTCGGGAATTAATGAGGTAGCTTATGGAATTCTCCCGTGTGGGGTGGTTGGCTGTTCCCGACCAAACATTGTTCGCCGGAGTCGAAACAATAAATCTTTAGCAGCAAACTTGAGTTCTGGAAATCTTTCAGAAGTTGGGGTAGCCAAACTTGTCCAAAACATTGTTTCATCAGAATAGGAACAATGTTTCTTCAGGAGACAACTTATTTCTTTATGAACTCCTAACTTTGTTTCTTCGCCATAAAACATTGTTCTGCACGGACTGAAATGTGTTTGGCCTACTTCGATATTGCACTTGAGTTCAACCAACAACAAAGGAGATGAAAGTGCAGCCATGTGTTCAAGATTATAGTATGAACTTAAGTTAGCGTTCACCTGGCAATGTATTTGTTTGACACAAATTATTATGATTTCTCCTTTGATGACAAGGGGTGTATCAATGGTTGTCATGTCCTCATCATCCTCGCCCTCTTGAAAAGGAGTCATCCTTGACTCTAAGGGCTCAATGGTTTTCATGTCCTCATCACCCCCCTCTTGAAAAGGAGTTATCCTCGACTCTTTGCAAACTTCAAATGCTTGGTTTGACTCAGCAATTCTTTCCAACTAACATTTCCATGGAGTACAAACTTGTAATCAGGCACATCCATGTTCATATCATCCTCCCTCTCTTGAAGAAAAGTCACCCTCGACTTCCTTCGGTCTACAAAATAATAGCACAAGGACAATACAAAATAACTAGGCAAAGGAAAAGTTGAATAATTATGTGCAAATTATAATTTGTCCCCTTCAAGATGGACAAATGGTGTTGTTGGATTGATGATATACCAAACATATTTTCTCCGATTTTATGACGCCAATGCTTCAAGAATTCATAAGTGCATACCTCTGGGTGCTTCTAGATGAATGATCTTTTTTCTTTTACCTCACCGAGTACTTCCATGCCTTTCTGAAGATCACTTACCCCAAATGATGTTTGTTTGATGGTACTCCACATGCGCCATAATTGTTCATGGATCTCATCCTCCCCTCCCTGTAGGAGGGCAGCTAAGTATGATTTTTTGCATCTGCACATACTTCAAAGAACAAGAGCTTTATGAATGGTTAGTAATTGAATAATCTTCTCTTCATTTATCTGGTGGATCACTCACCTCTTTGATATTGTGTGTAAATACCTCAAGCTCACATTTGGTGGACTCACACAACTCACTAATTCTCTCACTTCCCTGGTTGGCATAATATGTTGTGGTTCACTCATCTCTCTAATCTCATGTTGGACGATCTTGACCTCACATTTGGTGGACTCACACAAGTCACTAACCCTCTCTTGCTGATTGTGTGGTATATTTGGGTGGAGATCTTTTATCCCTCTAATGTCATGTTGAACAATCTGATCCTCACATTTGGTGGACTCACTCACCTCACCACTCTTATCACTCCCAATATGTGGGATTTTGGGACATGGACACTCTTCCTCACATTTGGTGGAGTCACTCAACTCACCTCTCTTCTCACTCTCAATATGTGAATTTTTGGGAAGTGGACACTCTTCCTCACATTTGGTGGAGTCACTCAACTCACCTCTCTTATCACTCTCAATATGTGAATTTTTGGGAAGTGGACACTCTTCCTCACATTTGGTGGAGTCACTCAACTCACTTTTCTTGTCATTCTCAAATTGTGGGATTTTGGGTTGTGTACGCTCTCGCTCATATTTGGTGGAGTCACTCAACTCACTTTTCTTGTCTCTCACAAGTGTGGGTTTTTGGGGTGTGGATTCTTTCTCTCACATGGGTTTGGAAAGATTTTTCTCTCCATAGAAGTTGCCAGTGGAGGAGAAAATGCTCCAGCTAAAGCAATGCTTCTCCTATCCTGAATATGAATTGTTGGTGAAGACGCCATCGAGGATGGAGGGTGTGGTTGCTGCCATGAAGAAGTAGTGGGATAATTTTGGAATATCCGGGACCTGTCATTACACATGTTCTTCTTCTCCACTCTCATAGCTCGACGTACAACATCATGCATCATAAGGAAACACCTCCACAAAATCAGATATCTCATGATTCAACCCATGTAAGAATCTCTTCATCTTTCCTTCATCACTCTCTTGGGTTTTTGTCTGGATCAACATCTTCTCCATCTCATTATAATACTCCTTGATAGTGCAAAAACCTTGGATAAGCCCCTGCAGCCTCTTATAATATTGCCTCTCATAGTATGATGGAACAAAATGACGCCTCATGACTTGCTTCATCAAAGTCCAGCTGCAGATATAATTATTACCCAACATCAATCGATCATCTTGCAGCTGATTCCACCATCTAAGAGCATAACCAGAGAACTCCATAACAACAAAATCAACTCTCTTTGCTTCAGAAAACCCATGAATGCAGAAGATCTGATCACATCTCTCCTCCCACTCAATATATGCATCGGATCTTCTTTTCCCATGAATGATGGAATGTGCAACTTCTCCCTCGCTTGGTTGTGACGGTCATCTCGCAAATGACCATCATAGGGACTGCCATGGTAACCAAATATAGCACCACTACAAGGCGTGGAATATGACTCATCATCCACCATGTCAGCATACTCATCATCGTGATTTGGGATCTCTTCATGGTACATGTCATCACCACAATGTGCAGATCACTGTTGGTGTTTAGCAGCAAACCCATGGGGGACATGGCCTCGCCTGCGAGCTTCTCCTCCATGCAGCCCACACTCACGGGGAGCAGCAAGGTCACCACGCCTCCATTCAACACCACCAGCAGGGGCACCATCAACATGACCACCTGAAGCTCTTCCACGACCATTGTGGCGATCCTCGCTTGTTGCCACAACGTCGTCGGTTGTCGGCGACCAGCGAAGCAGCGGGGTTGTGTTGGTGTTGATCCCCATTGCCCGCAATAGGAAGATGACCTCCGAGCACCCTTTGAAATGCTGTAGATATACTTTCGTCAAGCACTGTGCGAGTCTTTGGAAAATCATCTTCCACATTTTGATGCACATGTATACTCGAGTTGGAGCCTGTCATGTTAACTCTCGGAAACAAGTGGAGAAAGAAAAATATATATGTGAAAAAACACTCAGCTCACCTTCTTGCTTACCCAAATTCTAATGATTCCTTGGCGGATGTGTGGTGTAGAAAAACAGGAGTGGACGGGCGAATGGAAGGGAAGAAGCTGACGGTTTTTAGGTGGAGCTTGGTGGGATAAAAAACAAGGGGCTAGTGCTGAGATCCAATTGATGCAAACCAAATAAAACAAGAAAAATTTGTAGATCCTTGCACCATGTTTCAGCTGCAACACTTGCCACTACAACTTCTCAAATTTCTCACCAAACTGAATATGATTGCGAACTTGCTCAACACTTTTTCTTCTCTTTTTTTTGCTCTCGCTTTTTTTGCTCTTTTTTTCCCGCAACACAATAGATCCAACAGCAAGACTCAAAGAAAATAGCAGCAACTTCAGATAGAACTTGGTGCAAACACAAAGAGGAAAGCAAACAACTAGATCTCAGCAAACAAAGGCTTGGATTTCTTTGTGGCGTTTTTGGCTTTGGACTCTAGGACGGGGAAAAACCAAACTTAAAAGGATAGATCCAGCAACAAGGATACAGATCCTACCGTGTAAACCTTGCTCTGAATACCAGATGATGTGACACTGTCTTCGGAGAAGAGGATGTTCAAGGGGCGGTCCAATCTTCACGGTGTTGGATCGATGAGCGGAGGGGATAGCTAGCTGCAGGTAGTCAAAAAAGGGAAAACAAGAGATTATGATCCGACGAGGAGGACGCTAATCGTAGCCTGCAATCCGAGCATTCACCGATCCACAACCCGCAATACAACCACGCTCAAGTCATGGAGTACAGGATAGGTGCAATCCGCAAGGGAAACCACAAACTCTAACCCACACACGATCTAGTCGTGGAGCACGGATTAGGAGCAACTTCTCAAGGAATCACGAGAATAAGGATAACAAGAGCTCTTTGATACGTCTCCAATGTATCTATAATTTTTGATTGTTTCATGCTATTATATTATCAATCTTGTATGCTTTATATGCAATTTTATATCATTTTTGGGAACTAAACTATTAACCTAGTGCCCAGTGCGAGTTTCTATTTTTGCCTATGTTATTGTTTCGTAGAAAAACCATACCAAACAAAGTCGAAACACGATGAAACTTTAGGTTGATTTTTTTTGGACCAGAAGGGACCCTAGAAGCTTTGGGGGGGGGAGGCCAGAAGATATACGAGAGAGCCACAAGCTCACACGGCGCGCCCCCGGGGGGGGGGACATGAGCTTGTGGGCCCCTCATAGCTCCGTTTGACCTAATTCCAGCGCTATAAATTCCCATAAATCTAGAAAGCACTAGAGCGAGACCCAAAACAATTATTCCGCCACCGCAAGCCTCTGTTCTTCCACGATCCCATCTGGAGGCCTCCACCGGTACTCTTCCGGAAGGGGAAGCGATCACGGAGGGCTTCTACATCAACCTTGCTGCCCTTTCGATGATGTGTGAGTAGTTCCCATAGGACCTACTGTTGGAAATATGCCCTAGAGGCAATAATAAATTGGTTATTATTATATTTCCTTGTTCATGATAATCGTTTATTATCCATGCTATAATTGTATTGATTGGAAACTCAAATACATGTGTGGGTACATAGACAACATTGTGTCCCTAGTAAGCCTCTAGTTAACTAGCTCGTTGATCAAAAGATGGTGAAGGTTTCCTAGCCATGGACATGAGATGTCATTTGATAACGGGATCACATCATTAGGAGAATGATGTGATGGACAAGACCCAAACTATAAACGTAGCATATGATCGTGTCAGTTTATTGCTATTGTTTTCTGCATGTCAAGTATCTGTTCCTATGACCATGAGATCATGCAATTCACTGACACCGTAGGAGTGCCTTGTGTGTATCAAACGTCACAACATAACTGGGTGACTATAAAGGTGCTCTACAGGTATCTCCGAGGGTGTCTGTTGGGTTGGCATGGATCAAGACTGGGATTTGTTACTCCGTGTGACGGAGAGGTATCTCAGGGCCCACTCGGTAATACAACATCACAATGAGCCTTGCAAGCAATGTGACTAAAGTGTTAGCCACGAGATCTTGTATTACGGACCGAGTAAAGAGACTTACCGATAACGAGATTGAACTAGGTATAGAGATACCGACGATCGAATCTCGGGCAAGTAACATACCGAAGAACAAAGGGAACAGTATACGGGATTAACTGAATCCTTGACATAGAGGTTCAACCGATGAAGATCTTCGTAGAATATGTAGGAACCAATATGGGCATCCAGGTCCCGCTATTGGTTATTGGCCGTAGATGTGTCTCGGTCATGTCTACATAGTTCTCGAACCCGCAGGGTCTACACACTTAAGGTTTGGTGACGATTAGTATAGTTGAGTTATTGTGTTGGTGACCGAAGGTTGTTCGGAGTCCCGGATGAGATCCCGGACATGACGAGGATCTCCGGAATAGTCCGGAGGTAAAGTTTGATATATGTGATAATAGTGTTTTGATCTCTGGAAGGGTTCCGAAATTCACCGGAAGGGGTTCCGGATGTTTACCGAAGTGTTCGGGTGCAGCAACAATTTATATGGGCCAAAGGGGTAAAGCCCACGAGGTATTGGAAAGTGCAAAAGGAAGTTTTGCTGCTGCCTTAAGCGGTACTACCGCTTGTAAGGCAGTACTACCGCGTAAGCGGTACTACCGCTTGTGTGAAGAGGTACTACCGCTCAAGCGGTACTACCGCTCGTGAGCGGTACTACCGCTTGTACGCGGTACTGCTGGAATCCGAGTGGGACTCTTTCCGTGCGGGCCAAACCGACCTTGTGCGGGCAAAACCGACCTTGTGGAGGCTTTCTCTCGAAGTTTAGACCCCAGGGCTCAACATATAAATAGAGGGGCAGGGCTAGCACACGGGATACATCAAGATTTCCCAAGCCGTGTGCCGGCAACCCTAACCCTCTAGTTCCTCCCGTCACAATCTCCATAGTGCTTGGCGAAGCCTGCAGAGATTGTTCCTCACCACCATCACCACGTCGTCGTGCTCCCGGAACTCATCCACTACTTCACCATCGCTCGCTGGATCGAGGAGGTGAAGGCGTCATCAAGCCGTACGTGTGTTGAACGCGGAGGTGCCGTCCGTTCGGCGCTAGATCGTGTTTGGATCGAGGGACGACTTGCGATTTGGATCGCGAAGATGTTCGACTACATCAACCGCGTTTCTTAACGCTTCCGCTTAGCGATCTACAAGGGTATGTAGATTCACTCTCCCTCTCGTAGATGCTCATCACCATGGATAGATCTTGCGTGTGCGTAGGAAATTTTTTGTTTCCCATGCGACGTTCCCCAACACCTATGAGTCCATAGCTAGTAGCTAGATGGCTTTCCCCCCCCTCTCTCTCTCTCTCTTTGATCTTCAATACAATGTTCTCTTCGGAGATCGATTCAATGTAATCTTCTTTTGCGGTGTGTTTGTTGAGATCCGATGAATTGTGGGTTTATGATCAGATTATTCATTGAAAGTAATTGAGTCTTTTTTGAACTTTATTATGTGTGATTGTTATAGCTTTGTATTTTTCTCCGATCTATCCGTTTGGTTTAGCCAACTAGATTGATTTATCTTCAGTGGGAGAGGTGCTTTGTGGTAGGTTCAATCTTGCTGTGTCCTCACCTCCTGACAGAAGGGGTAGCGAGGCATGTATTTGTATTGTTGCTACTATGGGTAAAATGACGGGGTTCAATCATATTGCTTGATTTTATTTTGTCTACATTATGTCATCATGCTCCAAGCATTACTCTGTTTGTTATGAACTTAATACCTGAAGATGCATGCTAGATAGCGGTCGAGGGGTGGAGTCATAGTAGTAGATCCAGGCAGGAGTCGGTCTACTTGTCACGGACGTAATGCCTATGTACTGATCATGCCATGAATAATGTCATAACTATGCGCTTTTCTATTCTATACTTTCCTCTTGGTGATTCGTCTCTTTTCTTGTGAGGTGCCGTACACTCATTGGAGTAGTGTCTGGGTCTTCCACAATTGTAGCAATTACGGTCACGACTTGATGATCTTTTCTCAGAATGTCTTGAGTTGGAGCTTCTCTCTTTTCCTCTATTCTTGTAGAACTTGTTGAATCTTTTCACCATTTGGCTTATCTCTTCATTGGATACTAGCTTGGCACATGATGTTGTGAGAGCATCGCTTGAGGCTTTGTAAGCACCACTTGACTTGTTGTGTAGCTCCTCTTTGTCCTTGAGTGACATCTCATGAGCAACAATCCTTCCAATGACTTTCGTGGGCTTGAGATCTTTGTAATTGGGCATCATTTGGATCAATGTGCACACAGTATCATAATTTCCATCCAAGGCTCTAAGGATCTTCTTGATGATGAACTTGTCGGTCATCTCTTCACTTCCTAAGCCGACAATCTCATTTGTGATGAGAGCAAGCCTAGAGTACATTTCGGCGACTCCTTCACCATCCTTCATCTTGAACTTGTCAAGTTGACTTTGAAGCACATCCAACTTGGATTCCTTGACGAACTCGGTACCCTCGTGCATATCAACCAAAGTATCCCAAATTTCCTTTGCATTCTCAAGGCGGCTAATCTTGTTGAACTCCTCGGGGCACAAACCGTTGAAGAGAATGTCACATGCTTGAGCGTTGTATTGTAACATCTTCAATTCTTCCGCGGTTGCTTCACGATCCGGTTCCTTTCCATCCTCAAAGAATTCACCTTGCAAACCAACATGAACAACAGCCCAAACGGCAGGGTTATGACCAAGAATATGCATTTTCATCTTATGCTTCCAACTAGCAAAGTTTGTACCATCAAAATATGGACCTCTACAGTGATAATTATCCTCACTAGACGCCATACTCTCCTAGGTTGTGAAACCAATGCAATGGAGACCAAAGCTCTGATACCACTTGTAGGATCGAAAGTATGTCTAAGGGGGGTGATTAGACTACTTGACCAAATAAAAACTTATCCATTTCCCAATTTTAGTTGTAGGCAAGTTTTAGCAATTCTACCAAGTCAAGTACACCCTACACATGCAAGTCTAAGAGTTGAGCAGCGGAAAATAAGGACTTTGCATATGAACGTAAAGGAGGGATTGCAGAAATCAAATACAATGAAGACACAGAGATGTTTGGCATGGTTCCGATAGGTGGCGCTATCATACGTCCATGTTAATGGAGACTTCAACCCATGAAGGGTAAGAGTTGCGTGAGTCCACGGAGGGCTCCACCCACGAAGGGTCCACGAAGAAGCAACCTTGTCTATTCCACCATGCACTGCAAAAAAAAGACACATCCGTGACATTATGGCCCGAACGAAAAAAAATATGTCATGGTTATGACACTTCTATGACGATAATTGTGACAAAAACATGTATCATCATAGATGTGGTGGGCTCCTACTTCTATGACAAAAAATTATGACAGAAAATGGGTTTTTTGTCCTGGGCGGGCCGGAGACGCACTCGCATGACATTCTTTGGGCCGTCCATGATGTAAAAAATCATGGTAGAACTAAGGGCGAGGAAATTTTTGGGGAGTTCCCGGTTACGGTGGGTGGTCTGGGCCGAGCGATGCAGTGTGGTTTGCGCGTTTCTCTCGTACGCGTGTGTGTGTGCGAGGTGTTCGCTAACTAAACCCGAGCGAGGCGTTCTCTTACTGAACCCGTGCGATCGATCGCCCTCGCACTACGTACTGAACACGAGCGATCGATCCCTCGCACTACGTACTTAACCCGGTCGATCCCTTCACTGCTAACTGAAGCCGAGCGATTCCTTCACTGCTAACTGAACCCGATCGATCCCTTCTCGCTGCTTACTAAACCCAGTCGAGCCCCCATGCGAGACATAGCTAGCTGGTTGGGTTGCCTCTCGATGAACAGTGCCCGTTGCTGCCGCGCGCGCGATACACATAGACATGAGTCGAGACGCATCGATCAAGCTAGTTGGTTGGCTGTGGATGAACAGTTCCCATTGCTGCCGCCCGCTCGTGCGCCCCACCCAGCCGGTGGGGGTTGGATGAACAGGACCCCGTGGTAGTAGGTGGTTGGCGCTGGATGAATAGGACCCCGAGGAGGCCGCCACACCCCAGCCGGTTGGGGGTGGATGAACAGGACCCCGTGGAGGCTGGATGAACAGTAGCCGGTGGAGGCTGGAGGAAGTCGTCGGTGGATGAACAGTAGCTGGTGGAGGCTGGAGGAAGTCGACGGTGGATGAACAGTAGCCCGTGGAGTCTCGTTTTGCGGTACGCCACACCCCTCCCGATGAACAAGACCCCGTTTCGACCGTAGGCACTCGAAGAGAAGTCTGTTTCCTCCATTTTGCGGTACGCCACACCCCTCCCGATCAACAGGACCCTATTTCGACCGTAGGCGGTTGAACAGAAGTCCGTTTCCTCTGTTTTGTGGCATGCCACACCCCAGCCGATGAACAGAACCCCGTTTCGGCCGTAGGCGGTCGAACAGAACTCCGTTTCCTCCGTTTTGCGATACACCAGACACCGAGTCGATGAATAGGACCCCGTTTCGGCTGTTCTGTCCAAGCCGGTTGGCTCCCAATGAACATGACGCTTTCCGACCCAGTCGTTTGGCTCCCAATGAACACGACGCTGTTTCCTCCGTTCCGACCCAGCCGGTTGGCTGCCGATGAACAGGAGGCCATTGCTGCCGTCCGTTGCCTCTCCATGTACACAAGCCCTAGCCATACATATGCGCGAGTACGCGTTCGAGACCCCGCCTGTATGTACGTAGGTGCCCGTATTTTTTGCAACGTGGCTGTACGTACGTGTACACAATTTAGACGGGGCTGCCTGAACTGCTACGTCAGGGGCTCTACTACGACACGTGCCGCTCCTTACACACCCACGGTTCATCGTTGCAGAGAGACCGATCGACCCGTATGTACATACACGTTCGCGACCAGATAGACAATGCTACGTACGCTTCGACCGGGTGGGTCCCAACTGTCAGGGAGGATAAGGACTTCCTTGCGTGCGAAGATATAGCAGGTGGATCCCAGCTATCAGAGGGAGGAATCATTTTTTTTGCGCATAATAAGGAGGCTCTTCCTTGTGTGCGAAGATGTAGCTGGTGGGTCCAGCTGTCAGCGTCACCGCATACAGTCCTCTTCCGATGGCTGTTGTTCGTTGACCACGTTGACCACGCCGCGCTGAGAGCACCAAGGCGGTTGACAACGGCAAGGCCTAGGAAGGGAACGACGCGGAGCCGGGGAAGACGCGGCTGTGGATGCCTACGCGGAGGGGAGTACGACGGTTGACTGGTTCGGCTGCGGTGTGCCGGTATGAGGCTGTCGTCGCCAGAGAATAATAGGAGGTGTGGGTGAGTAGAGGGAAGGCCTGGCCAAAGGTGGGAGTAGAGTGGGGCGGTGAGGCCTGCGCGGCAGCACAACTGGCCACGGGAGGCAGGAGCAGGCGGTCCCCCCGGCGCTGGGTTGAGCGGCTGGAGCAAGAAGATCAGAGATTGAAGAAGCAGCATGGCCATTGGATTAACATCCAACGGTCACTGCTGCTAGAATCGTTTGTTGACTAAGTTGACAAAGCCCTGCGTACGCGTCAACCTAGTAGTCCCACAAGTCAGCCTCCAAATTTGGTGGGTCCCAGCTGTCATGAGGAGGAATCGTTTTTTTTGCGTAATAAGGAGGCACTTCCTTCCATGCGAAGATATAGCCGGTGGGTCCCAGCTGTCAGGGGGAGGAATGATTTTTTTCGCATAATAAGGAGGCACTTGCTTGCGTGCGGCCATGCACCATGTGGGTCCCTACTGTCAGCCTCTCCACATACATCCCTCTTCCGATGATCGTCATTTGTTGACCATGCTGACCACGCCGCGCCGAGAGCACCAACGTGGTGGACAACGGCGAGGCCCATGAAGGGAACGACCCGGAGCCGGTGAAGACACAACAATGGATGCCCACGCTGAGGAGAGTACGAGGGTTGACTGGTTCAACTGCGGTGTGAGGCTGTCGTCGCCGAAGAATAACAGGAGGTGTGGGTGAGTAGAGTGATGGCCTGGCTAGCGGTGGGAGTAGGAGGGGGGCGGTGAGGCCCGCGTGGCAGCACAGCCGGCCACGGGAGGCGGGAGTAGGCGGTCCCGCCGGCGCTGGTTTGGGCAGCTGGAGCAAGAAGATCAGAGATTGAAGAAGCAGCATGGCCGTTGGAGGATTAACATCCAACGGTCACTGCTGCTATAATTGTTTGTTGACTAAGTTGACAAAGCCCTGCGTACGCGTCAATTTAGTAGGCCCACAAGTCAGCCTCCAAATCTGCTGGTTCCCAGCTGTCATGGGGAGGAATCTTTTTTTTTGCGTAATAAGGAGGCACTTCCTTCCGTGCGAAGATATAGCTGGTGGGTCCGAGCTGTCAGGGGAGGAATCATTTTTTTTGCGTAATAAGGAGGCACTTGCTTGCGTGCGGCCATGGACCATGTGGGTCCCTACTGTCAGCCTCTCCACATACATCCCTCTTTTAATGGCTATCGTTTGTTGACCACTGAAAGCACATTTGCTCCCTTGGTGGTTTTGGTAATTCATAACAACATATATCTCATTGAACTAATATCCATTCAAGATTAAGATTTCAGGATGTTCACTGATTGGCATGGCATGCTAGAGATGTGGACCCCTCAAAATGCTAAGGACAAGAATTGGCAAAGATCAAGACTCTACATTTTTGGTTTAGTGATCCAAGATCACATTGACTCCATAGGAAAGCCAATACTATTAAAAGGGGATGAGGTGTTGCTTAATGGTCTTTTTGCTCAAGTGCTTAGTGACAGTATTCCTAAACCCTCAACCACTATCTCTACCCAAATATGTCCTAAACCTAAAGTCCGGCTCGGCCCCACCGAAATTCCAATCCGGCCCCACCGAGTTCATCCAAGACTTAGCCACTGCCAAACCCTAACAAATCGGATCCACCGAAATGGATCTCGGTCCCACCGAGATGGCCTTGCCAACTCTCTGTAATCGTTTGCATTTACTTCGGTCTCACCGAGTTTGCAAATCGGTCTCACCGAGATGGCTTGCCAAGTCTCTGTTGCCTTATTGCTTCGCTTCGGTCCTACCGAGTTGATGCAATCGGTGCCACCGAGATGAGGATTGCCCTAAGCCATTGCACTTCGGTCCATCCGAGTTGTTCGTATCGGTCCCACCGAGATTCCTAAAGTTCATATCTTTTACACAGTTCGGTGCTACCGAGATGATTGTTTCGGTGCCACCGAGTTGGGTCAAAAGTGTGTAACGGTTGGATTTTGTGTGGAGGCTATATATACCCCTCCACCCCATCTTTCTCAGTAAGGAGAGCCATCAGAACGTGCCTACACTTCCACCATACATTTTTTGAGAGAGAACCACCTACTCATGTGTTGAGATCAAGATATTCCATTCCTACCATTTGAACCTTGATCTCTAGCCTTTCCCAAGTTGCTTTCCACTCAAATCCTTCTTCCACCATAGCCAAATCTGTGAGGAGTGATTGAGTGCTGGGAAGACTATCATTTGAAGCACAAGTGCAAGGAGTTCATCAACAACACACCGTCTATTACCTTTTGGAGAGTGGTGTCTCCTAGATTGGTTAGGTGTCGGTTGGGAGCCTCCAACCAGATGTGGAGTTGAACCAAGAAGTTTGTAAGGGCAAGGAGATCGTCTACTTCGTGAAGATCTACCCCGAGTGAGGCTAGTCCTTCGTGGACGTAAGCTATGGTGGAATAGGCAAGGTTGCTTCTTCGTGGACCCTTCGTGGGTGGAGCCCTCCGTGGACTCGCGCAGCCGTTACCCTTCGTGGGTTGAAGCCTCCATCAACGTGGATGTATGATAGCACCACCTATCGGAACCACGCCAAAAACCGCCGTGTCTTCATTGCGTTTGAAATCTCCTATCCCCTCTCTACATACATATGCAATTGCTTACTTTCTGCTGCTATACTCTTAGAATTGCATGTGTAGGGTGATGCTTGACATGTACTATTGCTAAAATCTGCCTACAACTAAAATCTGGGAAAAGGTTAAGTTTTATTTGGTCAAGTAGTCTAATCACCCCCCCTCTAGACATACTTTCGATCCTACAACCACATTGACCACGCCGCGTCAATAGAACCAACGACGGGGAGTCCTAGGAAGGAACGATCGTAGCCGGCGAAGACACAGAAGTGGATGCCAACGCGGAAGGGTGTACGAGGGTTAACAGGTTCGGCTACGGTGTGAGGCTGCCATCGCTGGAGAATAACAGGAGGTGTGGGTAAGTAGAGGGATGGCCTGACCAGCGATGGGAGTTGGGTGGGGCGGTGAGGCCTGCGCGGTAGCATAGCCGGCCACGGGCGGTGGGAGCACGCGGTCCCGCTGGCAGTGGTTTGGGCGGCTGAAGCAAGAAGATCTGAGATTGAAGATGCACGACAGCTGTTGGATGGACATTCAATGGCCTCTGCTGCTAGAATCATGTGTTGACTATAAGTTGACAAAGCCTTCCGTACGCGTCAACTTCGTAGGCCAACAAATCAACATCACATCTGTGGCGGACAGCATACATCCCATTTGCTAATTTTAATAATTTACATCCCATTTTTCAATTCTTATGGAATTTACTGCAGCCCATGTACTGTTTGTTAACATTACATCCCATTTTCTAGCTAGGGCCAGGGTTAAAAATTTCAACCAAATTTCCCACATTTTGGTGGGGTCTGAATTATTTTTATCCCGAAATTTCGATTCAGATTCAATCTAATTTCAAAATAATTATATATTAGGTTAAAATCCAATGAAATTTTGCGCGCGCAACAAAAAATGTAATGAAATTAAAAATCTCAAAATCCAAAAAAAACTAATTGCTAGTTTGCTGTGTTTTTTTATATTTACAACCCATTTATTATTACTTAAAGCCCATTTTCTGGGCAAGCTGAATGCATCCCTCCTCGTTTTTGCAACCCAGCCGGGCGAAGAAAAATAAGTTCGCCTGCATTGGGTATTCTTCAAAAAAAAGCTGAGCTAGCCATTTTCACAAAAGAAAAAAAAATAGCTGGGCTGGTTATTTGGAAGCATTAAAATAATAGCCTGGGCTACACGGGCCACAGCCCCCACACAGACCAGTTGATACCTTGCTCCATCTCAGCAACAAAAAAAACATCTCTAAAAAAAACTACACAATCTGCTGGGTCCCTGCTGTCAGCCACTCCTTGTGCAATTCTCTCCTTTATTGACTACATTGACAATGGCGTCGGACCCAGATGTCAGGAAACCATTAGGGAGAAGATTTTTTTTCTTGTAGTAATAAGGAGGCACTTGCCTGAGTACGGCCATGGCCCTGGTGGGTTCCTACTGTCATCCTCACCACGTACAGTCATCTCCTGATTCCTCTTGATTTTTTTTGCGGTTGTTGATTCCTCTTGTTTGTTGACCATGTTGACAACGCGAGACGGCGGCGCCATGGCGAGCGCAACAAGGTGAAGGATGATGGAGAGGGCCTCGCGGGCCCTACGGATGGTCTGGTACAGCGCCCACTGCTCATCCAGGAAGCCAGGATCATCGGCCCCCATGTCCGCGATGGAATTGTCGTCGCCTGTTCGCCGGCGATTTGTCCCTCCAGGAGCCGATGCTCGTTGAGGAGACGAAGGTTGTAGCACTGGTCCTCCAACGCTTGCTGGAACGCCGACACCGGCGGCATTGGTAGCTCTTCTGCCATTAGGGCATCGAAGTGCGGCCGCACCTGCTCTATGGTGAACACGGCATGAACCGGCGCTGGCGGTGGCGCCGGCTCCTGGTCGGAAGCCTTGTCCATTGTCTGGTCGTCGTTGCTGAGCTCGGTGAGTTCGCTGGCGAGCCAGCATGTCCGGCTGCTGCACCGGACCGCTGCCAAGCCCCCTCGCCCGCGTGCGCTTCTCGCCCGAAACGGTCAGCACCGCCCGCGCCGCTTCCCGGAGCAGGCGACTGCTCCGCGTTCAAACGACACAACTGTCGTTCGTCCATCCGTCTGCCGCCCACATTAATGACACGCGGTTGCCGAGGCGGCTACTCCGGTGCCACCCGTCCGTCCCTCTGCCACCCACCATTGCTATATAAACTGCTGCCCCGGCCATAGCCGTAGTCATTCGCCTCCGTTCCCTTTCTCCACTCCACACCACTTCCACCATGGCTTCCTCGCGCTCCACCACTTTCCGGGGCGGGCGGACGGTGGACCAGAAGAAGGAGATGACCGCCATTACTGCCGACTGGCTGGCGCCACCCTTCTCCTCTGCGCCATCCTCACCGGTGCATTGCACCATGACCATCGGCGAGGCCCGTGCCCAATACATGGACATGGTGCGGGAGCAGCGGGAGGAGCATTTCCGGGAGGCGCAGGCCAATGCCGCCTACAACCACCAGCTCCTCCAGGAGCACCTGCAGGCGGAGGAGCAGATGACCGCGGACCTGGCAGAGCAGGTGGCACTGCTCGAGTCCTACCGCTCTGCCCGCGAGAGCCACCTCGCGCGCTGGCGGTACCGCCAGCGGGTGGCAGAGGGTGCGGCCGCCTACAAGGAGGGCAACGAGGCGGGCGAGGCGCTGTTTGGCGAGACAGACGACGAGGTGGAGGACATCGCCGGCTCCGCCGAGGCCCCGCCCCGCCGGAACGAAGCGGAGGACTTCACCGGCTCCGCCGAGGCCCCGCCCCGCCGGCAATGAGCTGGAGGACATCGCCGGCTCCGCCGAGGCCCCACCCCGCCGGCAACGAGGCCGCGCCACACAGAAAATGAGGAAGAGTAGAAGACGGTAGGTCGCCGCCACTCGGGTCCAAGTAAGGCCACCGTTCCTCCCCTCCGGTTGAAGCCAAGCTTGGTGGGTTGAACATCGACGGCCGATTAGCTGCTTGGCAGCGACGTGGAGTCGGACAGCTTCACTTCCCAGGGCTCCGGAGGTAGAGCTGGAGAGCGGCGAGGTGGAGCTGGAGAAGCTTCAGTTCTCGGGGCTCAGCCGGACACAGGGAACGGGCACTGGAGATCATAGATTAGGTAAATTAATTATACATCCTAAGCTGGATGAGCACCGCTTTTTAGTTTGAAGAATGTCCGAAATGTAATGAAATTCGGGCATGTTTATCTGAAATCAGGCTTTGTTTGAATGAATTTAGTCTGGTTAGTTCGAATTGTTGTATCAGAGGCATTAGACGAACATGCAAAACAATACATACTATCATTATTCTCAGAACGCACGGTGATCACCTTGTTTGCCGCAGTTTCACATGTACCATAAAGTTTTTTAGCGCGGCTGTACATTGCAATCAAACTCACAGGCCTGGCAATTCATAACATTCACAACAATCGATCGATGATTATGCATCTCAATGATGCACACGTCAGAGCCAGTATTTACTTCACAACTAAAGACACAAATAAAGAAAAATCGATTGATGCTGTTGACAGCAAAGGGCGTCCCATTCCAAAATATCAAATGTATGTCTTCTTACTAACATCAATGAGCAAAATTTGACAAGGTTTCCCATTCCAAAATATCAAATGCATGTCTTCTTGCGAACACCAATTTGCAAACTTTGAGAAGGTTTTCCCATTGCAAAATATTAAATGCCTACAATTGTGGAAAGGGAGGGGTTTGTCATCGGTTTGCACATTGAGATGGAACCTCGTGTTGGATTAACCAGCTGATCTTTTTGTGCAGTTCCACTGAAATTGAGCAATGTCATGCGTAGCTTGGAGGATTTCGTATTTATATGTTGCAAGGCCTTGAACACATTGGCAACTCCTTTCATGTAGCTAGTTTGTTGGCTCAAGGTGACAATGAATGATTAGAGAACCATTCGATGTATTGTGCATGATGAAGTATTATGGAGGGCACGAACCATCCGAACATTTTGTGCAGTTTCACTAAAATCAAGCCGAGCATCCCTGTCCGCATAAATACGGAAAATATGTGATTACTATAATACTGGTACTAGTTGATGAAACATACGCTCACAAATATAATCATCTTCATTATCTTAACAGGAAAAGATAGCAATGCAAGAGCTTCAATTAAACATTTATTCAAAACAGTACCACAATATAAGTAGCACAACATAACAAAGCACGATCATGTGGATGAAGGCCGATGCTGACCTCGTTTGTTACAGCTGCATCCATGACTGACTTGGTCATACCTTTCCTTGTTGTAGAATCTTGCACTTCACATGCTGTTGAGTTGCCACATGAGATCTGCAGACTGGTCATGTCACCAGCGTCTACTAATACTCTGTAAAGCTTCTCGATTATTCCTTTTGTAATGTATCGCAACCAGTGACTGCTTCTTTCTGCAAAGTGGAAGGATCAACTGGGCCCAAGAATGCAATAGTTTGCCTTAAATACATTGGCTCCTATTGTGCAGTTCAACTGAAATCAAAATTGAAATAGCAATGAGCAGAAGTTTTGATATCCCTGTTTGCACAAAGAGGTATAAAGGATGTTGCAACAAAGAACCAAGCAGCATATCTGTGTTGGTCCCATATTTGTTCTCTTTCAACCTTTTTCCTATGTGAGGGCAGCAAATCTAGTCCTGCACAAACTCTACTGCCTTGTCCCCCACCCCCCGGTTTCTTTCCTTTTTCAACAAAGAGATCAGTTCCTTACAGACGTGTGTACTGCGTTTCCCCTTTTTCCCTTTTCGACCAACAGAGCAGCTGGGTAGCCAGTCTGTACTACTTTGCCCCCTTCTGATAGAGGCAAAGGTGTCCCATCTTTCGATGAGATGGTAGCTATCGTTTTGGTGGAATTCGACTTTGACGATCCGACTACGAACGTGCGAAGACGTCGCGCCTTAGCAATCGCTAAACCAACTCTGAGAGGTTATTGACCACGCCGGAGCACGATCAACCTGACCACGAGGGTCTATTTCCTACGAGCAAACGAAGAACAAGCAAGAAACTGAGATTGCAATCTGGATATTGCGAATATAAGAGGAAAGCTTTATTAATCAAGTGGGTCTCTGTGATGTCTTGGTCTGGTCGTTGAACACAAACGAAGTACGCGAAGTTGCAACTATGGCAAACTTTTAATCTAAACAAATCCCAAGTCTAAACGACGCCCTAAGGGCTATATATTTGGGGGAATAGGGGAATTTTGTGACCCCTTGGAGGAGGGGTCCGAAACCAACCCTAACTCGGTTTCCCCACACATACAGACTCTAAAAATAGCCTATACTAAAGTATTTCGAAATTACATGGGCCTGTCCCAATAATAAGGTGACGCAGCACCTATAATAGCCTCTGGACGAAATTTATGAAGTCACATCTTGTATATTTTGTCCAAGCCTTCATGCACTCATTATGGTGGCTTCAAAGTCCTGAAATCATCATTTGAAACTCCGTTCTTGTTCCCCTTGCGCGTGCCATCCTCTCTATGCTTGATCGTGCTCCAATGTTCATCCTTCTTGTCCATGTTGGGCCCTTCATTTGTAAGCAAAACAAATGTATCTAATTTAGGCAGGATCATATTCTCATGAACATTAGGATCATTACCAAGAAACGAAAGTACCTGGTAATTTAATTGGCATGCGCGAGCTCTAGTAATTGGTCCAATATATGTAGCAGCAAGGGTTGTGGGTGTAACTGTAGTAGTGATGTCCTCATCATCCTCCCCTTCTTGAATTGAAGTCGTCCTCGACGGAAGCTCATATTCCTTACCCACATAAGGCTTCAAATCTGCAATGTTAAAAGTGGGACTAACCCCAAAATCTGCAGGCAGCTCAAGTTTATATGCATTATCATTTATTTTCTCTAACACCTTAAAAGGACCACCAGCACATGGCATTAGCTTTGACTTGCGTAAATCAGGAAATCTATCCTTACGCAAATGTAACCAAACAAGATCTCCAGGTGCAAAGACAACATGTTTTCTACCCTTATCTCCAGCAAGTTTATATTTAGCATTCATACGCTCAATATTTTCCTTAGTTAACTCATACATTTTTAAGATCAATTCAGCACGTTGTTTAGCATCAAAATTAACCTTCTCCGAAGATGGAAGAGGCAACAAATCAATAGGTGCACGAGGTAGGAAACCATGCACAACTTCAAAAGGGCACATCTTAGTAGTAGAATGCAGCGAACAATTATAAGCAAATTTAATATGAGGCAAGCATTCTTCCCACATTTTCAGATTAGTCTTTAAAACAGCCCTAAGCATAGTAGACAATGTTCTATTGACTACTTCAGTTTGTCCATCAGTTTGGGGGTGACATGTAGTACTAAAAAGCAATTTCGTCCCCAACTTAGCCCATAAACATCTCCAAAAGTGGCTAAGAAATTTAGTATCACGGTCTGAAACAAATTGTATTTGGCACACCATGCAAGCGAATAATTTCACGAAAGAATAAACCAGCAACATTTGCAGCATCATCACTTTTATGACATGGTATAAAGTGTGCCATTTTTGAAAATCTATCCATGACAACAAATATGCTATCCCTCCCCTTCTTTGTTCGAGGTAAACCTAAAACAAAGTCCATAGATATATCCTCCCAAGGTACACTAGGTACAGGCAAAGGCATATATAAGCCATGAGGATTGAGTCGTGACTTAGCTTTTTGACATGTAGTGCAGCGAGCAACAAAACGCTCAACATCCCATCTCATCTTTGGCCAAAAGAAATGTGTAGTAAGTATGTCCTCTGTCTTCTTAACGCCAAAGTGTTCCATCAATCCTCCTCCATGCGCCTCCTGCAACAACAAAAGACGAACGGAGCTAGCTGGAATGCATAGCTTGTTAGCACGGAACACAAATCCATCATTAATGACGAACTTGTTCCATGTTCTTCCTTCTTTACAATTCTGCATTACATCTTTAAATTCAGCATCATGCACATATTGATCTTTGATGGTCTCCAAACCGAATATTTTAAAGTCAAGTTGAGAAAGTATAGTATAGTGACGAGACAATGCATCAGCAATAACATTTTCTTTACCCTTCTTGTGTTTAATGACATAAGGGAAAGTCTCAATGAATTCAACCCGTTTAGCATGTCTATGATTCAGTTTTGCTTGACTTTTAATATGTTTCAAAGATTCATGATCAGAATGTATAACAAATTCTTTGGGCCATAAATAATGTTGCCATGTTTCTAAAGTCCGAACAAGAGCATATAATTCTTTATCATAAGTAGAATAGTTCAGACTAGGCCCACTCAATTTTTCAGAAAAGTATGCAACAGGTTTACCATCTTGTAATAACACACCTCCTAATCCAATTCCACTAGCATCACATTCAAGCTCAAAAGTCTTACTAAAATCAGGAAGTTGGAGTAAAGGAGCATGTGTCAACTTATCTTTCAATACCGTGAAGGCTTCTTCCTGTGCGGTACCCCAAACAAAAGGCACATCCTTCTTTGTAAGCTCATTGAGAGGTGCAGCAATGGTGCTGAAATCTCTCACAAAACGCCTATAGAAACCAGCGAGGCCAAGAAAACTCCTCACTTGTGTGACCGTTTTGGGATGCGGCCAACTCTCAATAACTTCAATCTTGGCTTTATCAACTTCAATTCCC
Organism: Elymus sibiricus; assembly: GCA_039707655.1. NCBI lineage: Eukaryota > Viridiplantae > Streptophyta > Magnoliopsida > Poales > Poaceae > Elymus > Elymus sibiricus. Next base: position 166,812,135 of record CM077664.1, read on the forward strand.
TGTGGAGTAACAACATAGCCAAGAAAAGATACTCGGTCGGTGCAAAAGGTGCACTTCCCAAGGTTACCAAACAAACGTGCATCACGTAGAGCAAGAAAAACAACATGTAAATGTTCCTCCAAAGATCTGCTATAAATCAATATATCATCAAAACAAACTACCACAAATCGTCCAATGAAAGCACGTAAAACCTCATTCCTTAACCTCATGAAAGTACTAGGTGCATTAGTTAACCCAAAAGGCATGACTAACCACTCATATAAGTCAAACTTAGTTTTAAATGCTGTTTTCCATTCATCTCCCAATTTCATATGAATTTGATGGTATCCACTACGCAAATCAACTTTGGAGAATATGGTAGAACCACTCAATTCATCAAGCATATCATCTAGCCGAGGAATAGGATGATGACAGCGAATAGTAATATTATTAATGGGTCTACAATCAACACACATACGCGAGGTACCATCCTTTTTCGGCACTAAAATAATAGGAATAACACAAGGACTAAGGGATTTGCGTATATAACCTTTGTCGAGTAGCTCCTGTACTTGACGCATAATATCCTTCGTCTCCTCTGGATTGGTACGGTATGGTGCACGGTTGAGTAGTGAGGCACCGGGAATTAAGTCAATCTGATGCTCAATCCCTCGAATAGGTGGCAATCCCGGTGGCACGTCTTGTGGAAAGACATCAGTGAACTCCTGCAAAATGTTAGTGATATCAAGAGGCAAAGAGGAGGGCACATCCTCGAATGAAAATAATGCCTCTTTGCACACAAGAGCATAGCAAACAGATTTGTTGAAATCTAGATCATCAATATCAGATTTGGTGGCAAGTAAACATCCACTTTTCAGTTTAATTTCAGAAGCAACACTAGATGGTTTGTTATTAGGCTTCATTTGTTGCTCAAATTCTTTTGCCGCAATCTGATTTTCACTCTTACTTTGCTCCTGTTTTGCTTTACTAGCTCTATTAATATCATCTTTCAAAATGGAACCAGGAGACATAGGAAGCAAAGTAATATGTTTATCCTTATGAACAAGAGTATACTGATTGTTCCTACCATGGTGTACAGAATTTTTATCGAATTGCCAAAGTATACCAAGTAATAGGGAACATGCTTGCATGGGTACCACATCACAATCAACATAATCAGCATATGTAGCGATACTAAAATGCACATGAACAGTACGTGTTAGCTTAACCTTGCCGCTGTTGTTGAACCATTGTATGTAGTAAGGATGAGGATGTGGTCATGTGGTTAGAGACAGCTTCTCCAACATCTCCATGCTAGCCAAGTTGTTGCAACTCCCTCCATCTATGATGACGCGAACAGAACGTTCCTTCACAACTCCCTTTGTATGGAACAAATTGTGCCTCTGAGTTTGCTCAGCCTGTGTTACCTGCACACTCAAAACACGTTGAGCAACTAAACTTTCATACCTGTCAGCGTCTTCAGCAGCCATGTATTGCGTCTCTTGTTCAGAATCATCTCCACCTTGTTCTTCACTAGCAATAAGAGCCAAGGTCTCCTCATCATAATCACTAGCGGACTCATACCCACCATCCTAAGTAACAACCATCACACGCTGGGATGGGCATTTGCTCGCATAATGACCACGACCGCTGCAACGACAACATATAACATCATGTGTTTGCCCTGTCGATGCCATGGATGAAGAAGAACTCTGTGCGGGACCGGAAGGTGTGCTCTTTGCGGATGATGGTGGTGCATGTTTTCATGTATCTCGGTTGGAGTTGGCGGTTGAAGTAGGCGGTGGTGCAACCGGATGTGTGGAACTAGATGATGTACGTGGTGTCCATGATGAAGATCGACCTGCAGAAAAATTAGTTCGCGCCAATGCCTGTCGATCCTGCACTTCACGTTTAGCTTTGCAAGCAAGATGGAATAAACGAGTGATATTGTTATACTCCTTATACTCTAAGATGGTTTGAATTTTTCTGTTTAGTCCACCCATAAAACGTGCAAGCATAGCTTCATTATCCTCAACAATACCACATCTAATCATGCTAGTTTGTAATTCCTGATAATATTCTTCTACAGAATCTTTTCCTTGTCTTAAATGCTGCAATTTTTGAAGTAATTCACGTTGATAATATGGTGGAACCCAACGAGTACGCATAACAATTTTCAAAGCAGCCCATGTAGTGGGGATCTTATCATGATATAATCAACAATGTTCAGACCACCAAACACAAGCAAAACTAGTGAATGCACAAACATCAGCAGCAACATGTCTATCCTAGGGATATTGTAAGCATGTAAAACATTGTTCAGTTTCTAACTCCCAAGTAAGATATACATCAGGAATGTATCTACCCTCAAATGGTGGAATATTCAATTTCAGTTTAGGGATATGGTCATGCTCTCGTACCCGAGGGGGTGGTGCAGCCCTATCGTTGCGATCATATGCATGTGGACGACCTGGTGGTGGTGCTGGTGGTTTCACGTAGTTTTGATTTTGAGCAACCTCATCCTCGTAATCGCCCGCGTAATCATCGTCCTCCTCGGCAGTAGTAGCAGGATCCATAGAAGCATCAACAGCAGTAGCAGCGGCACCAGAATGTTGGCGTTCCTCAAGAGGAACACGCTGCGCTCGTCCTACTTGAGCGGGGCGACGTGGAGGTGGTTGTTGTTCGTGTTGCAACGGTGCAGCAGGGGCAGCAGGTGGTGGTGGTAGACGCGCGAGCACTTCATCGAACTTGGCGTCCAACTTGGTGTCAATTGTCTTCTCAATGTCATCTATCCTCTGCAGTGCCTTTCCAAAGATGCTCATCACGTCTTGTACCTGTTCACCCAGCATTTGTTGAAATTTATCATGTAGTTCCTTCTTCATCATGTTCTCCCAGTCGATCTGGTTCTCTTGTGATCCTGCCATGATTAGCAGCAATAGAAACACACAAGAATATGTCCTACAGACTACTAATATGAAGTGGTGGAGAGTCACAAATCCGTCAAGCGAATCTCAAATTCTTACCAGTTCTTACCAAGCAGCAGGCGTTGAGCGGCAACCGTTGTAGTCAAAACGCCTCAAAGCTTGGATAGAGCGATTGCCAGGTGGTGTCAAACGCATGACGTAGAATGATGTGGAGCTGGGAAGGCTTATAATATGGTAGCAAAAAGGGGTCAACAATAATCAATTCAGAGATGCAAAGTTGAATAAACGCTCAACGATGGTACTGTGCTAGTCCTAGGCTAGACCGTACGAGAGACGCGAGCCTAGAACACCAACAAAATCACGGCGCGACACGTAATCAAGTGAAAAGCACACTCTGAATTTTTATTTTTTTGGCACTCCTTTTTTTGTGCTCTTTTTTTTCAGAAAACCACTATAATGGCGAGTGTCTCAAAACTCTTCCCAAGGTCTAAAAGCAGGATAGGCACGAAATTTTTTTGACTATTTTTTTTTCGACGGCACGGACAAAAAATTTTAAAGTGCTCAAAAAAACTTTCTATAATGGTGACTGTCTCAAAACGCTCGCGAACACCTAAAAATAGGATAGCCAGAAATTTTTTTTGACAGGTGCGTTTTTGGAAAAGTTTGGGCCTAAATGGAGGGTGGTTTCTAGACTCTTTTTTTGTGTGTGGAAATTACCTCTCTTCTACAGAAAGGGCAAGATTGATGAAATCCGAAACCTACTTAGACAAGGCAACACGAATCTGGTGACAGATGGAACTCAAAACCAAACCGAATATGTGATGGACTCGGATTGGTGGCGGATATGCGGTGGTATATGTGGACCCGGATTGGTGGTGTATATGCGGTGGTATATGTGGACTCGGATTGGTGGCGTATATGCGGTGGTATAGATGGACTCGGATTGGTGGTGGATATGTGGTGGTATATGTGGACTCGGATTGGTGGTGTATATGCGGTGGTATATGTGGACTCGGATTGGTGGCGTATATGCGGTGGTATAGATGGACTCGGATTGGTGCTGCGATGGTTGTATATGACAGCGGTGATGAATATGATGCGGTGGTGGTATATGGCATCGGTGATGAAGATGTTGCGGTGGTGGTATATGGCAGCGGTGATGAAGATGTTGCGGTGGTGGTATATGGCAGCGGCGATGACGATGGTGCGGCGGCGGCGTGACAACTTGTGAACAGAACTCGAAACTCTAAAGGACTAGATGCTAAGACCAGCAACTTGACACGACAATGCAACCGCAAATTCAACAAAGCAAAACAATGAAAAGATTATGCAAAGGCTCAGATTGGTTCGGATATGATGAACTAACCCTTTTTTTGGTTGTTTTGTGGACTGTAGGTATGAAGACAGATGCGATCTAAACTATGAAAAACTAGAAAATCTCACCGAGCAACCTGGAACTCTGATACCACTTGATAGAGGCAAAGGTGTTCCATCTTTCGATGAGATGGTAGCTATTGTTTTGGTGGAAGTCGACTTTGACAATCTGACTACGAACGTGCGAAGACGCCGTGCCTTAGCAATCGCTAAACCAACTCTGAGAGGTTATTGACCACGCCGGAGCACGATCAACCTGACCACGAGGGTCTATTTCCTGCGAGCAAATGAAGAACAAGCTAGAAACTGAGATTGCAATCTGGATATTGCGAATACAAGAGGAAAGCTTTATTAATCAAGTGGGGTTCTGTGACGTCTTGGTCTGGTCGTTGAACACACACAAAGTATGCGAAGTTGCAGCTATGGCGAACTTTTAATCTAAACAAAACCCAAGTCTAAACGACGCCCTAAGGGCTGTATATATGGGGGAATAGGGGGGAATTTCGTGACCCCTTCGAGGAGGGGTCCGAAACCAACCCTAACTCTGTTTCCCCACACATACGGACTCTAAAAACAGCCTATACTGAAGTATTTTGAAATTACATGGTCATGGCCCAATAATAAGGTAACGCACCTATAACAGCCTTTGGACGAAATTTATGAAGTCACATCTTGTATATTTCATCCAAGCCTTCATGCACTCATTATGGTGGCTTCAAAGTCCTAAAATCATCACTTGAAACTCCGTTCTTGTTCCCCTTGCGCGCGCCATTCTCTCTATGCTTGATCATGCTCCAATGTTCATCTTTCTTGTCCATGCTGGGCCCTTCATTTGTAAGCAAAACAAATGTATCTAATTTAGGCAGCATCATATTCTCATGAACATTAGGATCATTACCAAGAAACGAAAGTACCTGGTAATTTAATTGGCGTGCGCGAGCTCTAGTAATTGGTCCAGTATATGTAGCAGCAGGGGTTGTGGGTGTAACTGTAGTAGTGATGTCCTCTTAACCTTGCTTTCCTCTTTGAACCACGTCCTAGATTCATGCTATAAAACTTCCCCTTTCTTTCCTGCTTGAACCAGACCTAGATTAGACTGCATAAGCGAAAAAGATCCACATGCAGCTAGTGCAATGCCGGTTTCAAAGTAAAGCTATACCTTAGGGTCGTCGGGATGTGGCTAGGTGGGCGACGGGAGGCCGGATCTGCCCACACTACGTACATCAGCGAGGAAGAAGGGGTCAGAGGCCCTCCCGCGCAGGCGCTGGGTGAAAGAGAACAGTGCCGCTGGCAGTGGATTCCCTCCCTCGCCGACGGCAACAGAGTCAATGCTGCACCTCCTCACCTTCCCCGGCCGACGAGATCCGGATGACTCTTTGACTAGCGGTGAGGGCAGAGAGAGAGAGGCCAACGCAGTCTTGTTTAGATCTGGAGAGGGTGAAAGAGTGTGAACAGAGCAAACCCTAGCAAACAAACACTGAGGCTCCAGCGTGTATATATATATAGTGGAGAGACAGAGTGTGAAGAGAGCAAACCCTAGCAAACAAGGGCTGAGGCTCCAGCTTATATAGTACTTATATGGTGGAGTGGTTTTATTTTTCTCTCCATAACAATCATTTTAAATTGTGTACGAAACGAAACTTTTTGTTTAATGTACCAGTGAAGAAAACTACGATCAAACTAACGCTCCACGCATCCTGGTCGCACTTCCTATCGTTGACGTGCGGTACCTCCATCCGGGTTTTTACTACACATTATATTTTTTATCAAAGTTTGACCACATATTTAACTAGCAAACGGCTAATACATACCAACAACTGGCTTCATATTTTTTATGTAGTTATATGGGTAATATATTTTATCAAAGTTTGGCAACATAATTAACTAGTCCCAAAAATTCAGAACCAACTCATAAATAAAATGTTTATACAACTCAATGATTGAAAGATCATAGACAACATTTAGAAACCAATACGGAGGAGCTGAAGACAAAGTTGTGAGAAGGCTTAGAAACCAATACAATCCTTTTGCTCTTAGTACCAACATCGATGCTTCTCCGTGGAAACATTTGAATCATAGCGAAAGACAAATTTGCACCAAGGTGAAAGAGGGTTGCGTCTCCAACGCAACCAAGGTGCACTGATGAATGATATCTTTGTCTTCGTGGCTATCCAGCAAAGAGCACTGATGGAAGACAGCTCCTATTTCATCGAACATCGATCAGCTTCACCAGCCGATGCAACCATGATACTCAACCATGGGCATCGATAGGTCATCATGGTGATGCATTGATACGTCTCCAATGTATCTATAATTTTTGATTGTTCCATGCTATTATAGTATCAATCTTGGATGTTTTATGTGCAATTATATGCAATTATATATCATTTTTTGGGACTAACCTATTAACCTAGTGCCCAGTGCCAGCTGTTGTTTTCTGCTTGTTTTTGGTTTTTCAGGAAATCGGTACCAAATGAAGTCCAAATGCCACGAAACTTTTTGACGATTTTTTTCTGGACAAAAGAGACCCTGGAAGCTTCGGGAGGAAGCTAGAAGCCTCACGAGGGCTTCACAAGGCAACAGGGCGCGGCTCCAGGGGGCACGCCCTGATGCCTTGTGGGCCCCTCGTGGCTCCTTCTGACCTAATTCCACTTCTATATATTCTCAAATATTCGGAAACCATCAGGGAGCCAGACGAGAAAACCCTACCGCCGCCGCAAGCCTCTGTTCTTCCGTGATCCCATCTGGAGGCTTTTTCTGGTACTCTGCCAGAGGGGGAATCGATCACGGAGGGCTTCTTCACCAACCTTGTTGCCCTTCCGATGATGTGTGAGTAGTTTACCACAGACCTATGGGTCCATAGCTAGTAGCTAGATGGCTTTCTCTCTCTCTTTGATCTTCAATACCATGTTCTCCTCGATGTTCTTGGAGTTCTATCCGATGTAATCTTCTTTTCCGGTGTGTTTGTTGGGATCCGATGAATTGTGAGTTTATGATCAGATTATTCATAAGAAATATTTGAGTCTTCTCTGAACTCTTTTATGCATGATTTTTATCGCTTTGTATTTCGCTCCGATCTATCCGTTTGGTTTGGCCAACTAGATTGATTTATCTTGCAATGGGAGAGGTGCTTTGTGATGGGTTCAATCTTGCGGTGCTCAATCCCAGTGACAGAAAGGGACATGACACGTATTTGTATTGTTGCCATTAAGGATAAAAAGATGGGGTTTAATCATATTGCTTGAGTTTACTTTGTCTACATCATGTCATCTTGCTTAAGGCGTTACTCTGTTTTATACTTAATACCCTAGATGCATGCTGGATTGCGGTCGATGGGTGAAGTAATAATAGTAGATGTAGGCAGGAGTCGGTCTACTTGTCTCGGACGTGATGCCTATATACATGATCATTGCCATGAATCCATCATAATTATTTGCTTTTCTATCAATTGCCCAACAGTAATTTGTTTACCCACCGTATGTTCTGCGCTCGAGAGAGAAGCCTCTAGTGAAAACTATGCCCCCCGGGTCTATATTTATCATATATTAAAATCCAAAAATACCTTGCTGCAATTTATTTACTTTTATTTTATTTTGCAATTTACTTTTTATCTATCACTATCAGAACTAATCCTTGCAAGTAACCGCTAAGGGGATTGACAACCCTCTTATTTGCGTTGGGTGCAAGTGTTTGCTTTTGTGTGTGTAGGTGCTGCTAACAAGGTTTTGTGTGGTTCTCCTACTGGATTGATAACCTTGGTTCTTAATTGAGGGAAATACTTATATCTACTATACTGCATCATCCTCTCCTCTTCGGGGAAATACCAACGCAGTCTACAAGTAGCAGGAAGAATTTCTGGCGCCGTTACCGGGGAGACATCACCAAAACCTATCAAGTACCTTTGCATAAACTATCATCCACTTGCATTTATTTTATTTGCCTTTTTATTTGCATTTGCCTCTCGTTTTCATCTCCCCCACTTCTAAAACAATTTTAGAAAAAACACAAAAATATTTTATTTGCTTGCTTGCTTTTATTACCTTCATGTCAACACACAAAAATAGAAAATGAATGCAAAAATTTAAGATCACTATGGATCCACTTAAAGTTTTCTACTTGGATAATCTTCGATCCATTTGTGATCGTGCTGAAACCCCAACTAGTTTAGTTGAGGGAAAATCATTAGATGAGCATGCTCATTTTGTGCGTCACCATTTGTCTCAAAAAGGGAGACTCGTATGGAATCAAATAAATTGTTTGCTATGTTATGGTTGGAATCTATGTGAAATTTATGATTTTACTTGTTGCTCTAAGAATCCTAAAAAAACACCTTCCCTACCTATGTGAGTTTAATGATAATGAAATCTTATCTTCTTATGCCAAGGGTGTTTATAGTTACTATGATATCGAACAAATTGAAGAATTTGTTGCTTTTAAGGGTGCTTATGAAGTTGCTTCTTTGATTGAAAAGTATGATGCTACTCTCTACAAATCTGAAAATTTTGACATACTTAAATATTGCTATGAAAAATATGCTCCTAATGCCTATGTTAATGAATTTATTGAGAGAATGTCTGCTGCAGAGAATAATGATATGCATGAATCCATAGATAATTATGATTCCGTTGATTCAATTGAAATATCCCCTCTTGGTGAATTTGATGCTTGCTATGCTTGTGGCCAAGATTCCAATATTAAAGATGCTAATAGAGATGAACTTGCTGTAGTTCCTTATGTTAAAAAATGAAACTATTGCTATTGCACCCACACTTGATAGCTCCTTGAATGAAAAGCATGATTGCAATGATGTTATTATAAATTCTATTAATGTCAATTGTGCTAATGATATGCAAAGCTACAAGCTTGGGGATGATGATTTTGTTATGTCCACTACTCATTGCAATGATCATGATTGGGCTGATGCTTCTTATGATCTTGAAAATTTATTTAAGCCTCATGATGAATATGATATTGATAATAATGATTGCAATACTATTGAAAGTGGGTTTGGAAGAGTGTCAACTTTAGGTAAAAAGAATCCCACATATTTGGAGAGTGTTCAATCTCATGAATTTTTTGATAAAAGTGGGTTTGGAGAGGTCATGACTTTAGTTGATGTTAATCCCACTATCTTGGAAGATTATAAAACTTTTATGCATGTGGATCATGAAGATAAAATTTTATATGATAGCTATATTGTTGAATTTGATTATGATCCTACATGTAATTATTATGAGAGAGGAAAATATGGTTGTAGAAACTTTCATGTCACTAAATTACCTCTCTTTGTGCTAAAATTATTAATGCTCCATTCTTCCTATTTGCATATGCTAGATATTGCTTGTCTTGATAATTTGTTTTCCTATAAAATGCCTATGCATAGGAATTATGTTAGACTTAAATGTGTTTTTCACATGCTACATTATGCTCTCTTCGTGTTTCAATAATCATCTTTCATGAGAGCATCATTGAAATCTCAAGCCTATCTTAATGGCTATAAAGAAAGAGCTTGTTGGGAGGCAACCCAATATTTATTTTTATTGCACCATTTTATTTTTTGTGTGTTTACACAATTGTAGCCTCTGTTATGATTGTGTTTTTATCTTTTAATTGGTGTTTGTACCAAGTAATGCCTTTGGGATGATTTGGAAGATAGTATAATTGATGCTTGAAAACAGAAACTTTTGCGTCCAGTGCTAGAATTTTGGTTTTTTGTTGGAGCGTCAGAACCTTCTAATTTTTTTACACAATATTTATATATGAATTTCCCACGTTGTACTAATGTTTCAGAACTTTGGGAGTTACAGAAGTATGACTTTAATTCAGATCTTTACAGACTGTTCTGTTTTAGACAGATTCTGTTTTTGTTGCATAGTTTGCTTATTTTGATGAATCTATGGATCGTATCGGGGGGTATGAGTCATGGAGAAGTTGGAGTACAGTAGCATTATGCCAATATTAAATATGAATCAATTTACAACAGTACCTAAAGTTTAAGATTTGTTTGTTATACTAACGGATCTCATGAGGTTTCTGTTGAGTTTTGTGTGCTGAAGTTTCCAAGTTTTGGGTGAGACTATGCTACATGTAGCTTGCGTTGGTATTTCCCTGAAGAGGAAGGGAGATGCAGTACAGTAGAGATAAGTATTTCCCTCAGTTATGAAACCAAGGTTATCAATCCAGTAGGAGAATCACGCAACACCTCGTTAGCAGCACCTGCACACAAAACAACAAATCCTTGCACCCAACGCAAACAAGGGGTTGTCAATCCCTCGGCGGTAAGTTGCAAGATTAAATTGTATGTGATAGATAGATAAATTGAAACAAAAATACAAAAATAAAATAAATAAAGAAAAAGTGCAGCAAGTATTTTTAGGGTTTTAGTATATGATTTAGATAGACCCGGGGGCCATAGTTTTCACTAGAGGCTTCTCTCAAGAAAATAGCATACGGTGGGTAATCAAATTACTGTTGGGCAATTGATAGAAAAGCAAATAATCATGACGATATCCAAGGCAATGATCATGTATACAGGCATCACGTCCGAGACAAGTAGACCGACTCCTGCCTGCATCTACTACTATTACTCCACACATCGACCGCTATCCAGCATGCATCTAGTGTATTAAGTCCATAAAGAACGGAGTAACGCCTTAAGAACGATGACATGATGTAGACAAGATAAACTCATGTATGAATAAACCCCATCTTTTTACCCTTAATAGCAACGATAGATACGTGTCATGTCCCTTTCTGTCACTGGGATTGAGCACCGCAAGATCGAACCCATTACAAAGCACCTCTTCCCATGGCAAGATAAATCAATCTAGTTGGCCTAACCAAATCAATAGATCGGTGAAGAAATATGAGGCTATAATAATCATGCATAAAAGAGATCAGAAAAGACTCAAATAATATTCATGGATAATCAGATCATAACTCACAATTCATCGGATCCCAACAAACACACCGCAAAAAGTGATTAAATCGGATAGAACTCCAAGAACATCGAGGAGAACATTGTATTGAAGATCAAAAAGAGAGAAGAAGCCATCTAGCTACTAACTATGGACCCGAAGGTCTGTGGTAAACTACTCACGCATCATCAGAAGGGCATCAAGGTTGATGTAGAGCCCCTCCGTGATCGATTCCCCCTCCGGCGGAGTACCGGAGAAGGCCTCCAGATGGGATCTCTCGAGAACAGAAACTTGCGGCGGCGGAAAAAGTATTTCGTGGAGTCCCCTGAGGGTTTCTGATTTTTTGGGAATTTATAGTGGTGGAATTATGTCAAACAGAGCTGAGGTGGGCCCATGAGGCACCAGGGCGTGCCTGCCCCCCCCCAGGCGTGCCCTGGTGGCTTGTGGCCACCTCCTCTGGCGTCTGGTCCTCTCCCGAAGCTTCTAGTGTTGTATATGTCCAGAAAAAAATCTCCAAAAAGTTTTGTGGCATTTGGACTTCATTTGGTATTGATATTCTGTAAAACAAAAAACAGGCAGAAAATAGCAACTGGCACTGGGCACTAAGTTAATAGGTTAGTCCCCAAAAATGATATATAATTGTTGTAAATGCATATAAAAACATCCAAGATTGATAATATAACAGCATGGAACAATCAAAAATTATAGATACGTTGGAGACGTATCAGCATCCCCAAGCTTAATTCCTGCTCGTCCTCGAGTAGGTAAATGGTAAAAACAGAATTTTTGATGTGGAATGCTGCCTATCATATTCATCATATATTCTTTTCTTTTGTAGCATGGACATTGGACTTGAATGATTCAAAGCAATAGTCTATAATTTGACATGAAGATATAAATACTCAAGCATGCTAACAAGCAATCATGTCTTTCAAAATATCAATGCTAAAGAAAGTTATCCCTAGCCCATTATGCTCAATCATTGATCCATTCATGAAACACACTCAAATATTAGCTACATCCAATGCACAAGTATGACAATAGTGCTCTCTAGTTGGTGCTTTATAAGAGAACATGGAGACTCAAAATAAAAATAAAAATTGCATAAAAGTAAATAGATAGGCTCTTCGCAGAGGGAAGCAGAGATTTGTCAAATGTGCCAGAGCTCAAAGCTTAAATTAGAGAGATAAAAATATTTTGAGAGGCATGCTTTTCCTATCAACGAAAACGACCGAGAATTCCCAATATCTTCCATGCTAGACACATCATAGGCGGTTCCCAAACAGAAAGTAAAGTTTATTTCCTTTCCACCATTCTTTCACAATCCATGGCTAGCCGTATCCACGGGTGCCCTCCATACCAACACTTTCCAAGGAATTTTGTTGTTATTAATTTTGATTTCATTGTGGGACTGGGCATCCCTATTACCAGCTACTCTCTCGTGCAATGACAAGTGAATAAACACTCATCGTGAGAATAACACACCTAGCATGGAAAATATTGGCCACCCCCTGCCGCTTCATGAGCGGTATGGGCACACAAAACGGAAAAATTATTTTGAAAATTAGAGTTGGCACACGCAAATTTACTTGGAACGGCATTGAAATACCGCATATAGGTAGATATAGTGGACTCATTTGGCACAACTTGGGTTTAAGGAGTTTGGATGCACAAGCAATATTTCCGCTTAGTACAAATGAAGGCTAGCAAAAGATTGTGAAGCAACCAACCAAAAAGCGAAAACGGTCATAAACATGCATTGAACATAACTAACACCGAATAATGCACCATAAGTAGGATATAATTTCTTTGCATAACTATTGACTTTACGTGCATGCGTAGGGAATCACAAACCTTAACACTAATATTCTTACTAAATCACAATTACTCACTAACATGACTCACATATTATCATTTATATATCGCAAAACTATTGCAAGGAATCACACTTATCATATCCAATGATCTATACGAAAGTTTTTATTATATCCCTCTTGAATATTCATCACTTTGGGACCAAATTCATATCTTGTGCAAATTACCATTACTATCATCAACTCTCAAAAAGATATAAGTGAAGCATGAGAGTGCACATATTTCTTCAAAATTTCAATCTTATCAACTCTGAAAATAATATAAGTGAAGCATGAGAGTTCATTTCTTCAAAATATAGCCACCACCGTGCTCAAAAAGATTTAAGTGAAGCACTAGAGCAACTGCCTAGCTCAAAAAATTTAAGTGAAGCACATAGAGTATTCTAGCAAATTATGATGAACGTGTGGCTCTCTCAAAATAGGTGTGTTCAGCAAGGATGATTGTGAAAAACTAAAAATCAAACAAAGCAAAGACTCATATAATACATGATGCTACAAGCAAAACACATATCATGTGACGAATAAAAATATAGCTCCAAGTAAAATTACCGATGGTTGGTAGAAGAAAGAGGGGATGCCTTCCGGGGCATCCCCAAGCTTAGACGCTTGAGTCTTCCTTGAATATTACCTTGGGGTGCCTCGGGCATCCCCAAGCTTAGGCTCTTGCCACTCCTTATTCCTTCATCCATCGTGATCTCACCCAAAACTTGAAAACTTCAATCACACAAAACTCAACAAAACCTTCGTGAGATCCGTTAGTATAACAAAATAAATCACTACTTTAAGTACAAACCCATTCATATTTTTTTTTTGCATTATACCTACTGTATTCTAACTTCTCCATGGCTTATACCCCCCGATACAATCCATAGTTTCATCAAAACAAGCAAGCAACACATCAAAAACAGAATCTGTCAAAAACAGAACAGTCTGTAGCAATCTATTTAAAAGCAATACTTCTGTAACTCCAAAAATTCTGAAAAATTAGGACAACGTGGGAAATGCATGTACCAATACTGTGTAAAAATTTAAGATTTTTCTGACACTCCAGTACAGAAACAAAATTCCAGCATTAGACGCAAAACTTTCTGTTTTCCAAACAGCATCAATTATACTATCTTCCAAATCATCCCAAAGGTTTTACTTGGCACAAACACTAATTAAAAACACAAAAACTCAATCATACCAGTAGCATGAAAGTGAAAACACACAATAATAGAAACAAATAATAAAAATTTATTTTATTCATTGGGCTGCCTCCCAACAAGCGCTATTGTTTTATGGCCCTAGCTAGGCATAATGCATAGTTTCAAGTGTTATCATCTTTGGTTTTCAACTCCTCAATCACACATCCATTTTTTCTAATAGATTTAACATAGGTGTTTCTCACCATCACACTTCTAGGCACAAAATCAAGAATTTTACTTTTGTGAATAGGTTCCTTAATTATATCAATGAAATTGGGGTGCACGCTAATCATTTTAAGATCCTCATTTCCCTTACTAGAAGTAGCACCATTGGTTTTAGGAACATATAAAAACTTGCAATTCTTTCTAGGAGTAGTTTTTTCAATAGTTTTAGTGGAAGAAAAAGCGGAACCCAAATTTTTAATAATTTTTTCCAACTTATCGATCCTAGCAGGACTTTGTTCCATCCTTTCATTAATTATTGGTTCTTTCTCTTTTAGCATTTTAAGAGTAATCCCTACATTTGATCCAAATTGAGTAACATGGTTATGAATCTTTTTATCTAAATTTTCAATATGGTCAACGGTAGGCATTTTATTTTCAATAGCATCTAACCTTTGCATAACATGTTCCAAGGTCAAAGTTGTTTCATTAATAGTAATAGGTGGTGATCCCACTAAATTTCCCATAGCATTAAAAGCATACGTAGAGGGACACATCAAGAAATTCCCTCCAGTAATAGTATCAAGCACAAATCTATACCAAGTAGTAATGCCCACATAAAAATTGCGAAGAAGGATGGTAGAGGATTGCTTACAAGTTGATCTATTATGAGCATCACAAATCCTATACCAAGCATCTTTTAAATTCTCTCCTCCCCTTTGTTTAAAATTAAGTACTTCATTTCAGGGGTAATAGTAACGAGCAAAGAACTAGCCATAACGATAAAACGAGCAAGCAAGAAAAAGGCACACGGAAAATATTTTTGTATTTTTGTAAAAACATTTTAGAAGTGGGGGAGATGAAAACGAGAGGCAAAGGCAAATAAAGTAAATGCAAGGAGATGAGAGTTTTATGTGTAGGTACTTGATAGATGTTGATGATGTCTCCCCGGCAATGGCGCCAGAAATTCTTCCTGCTACTTGTAGCTTGCGTTGGTATTTCCCTGAAGAGGAAGGGAGATGCAGTACAATAGAGATAAGTATTTCCCTCAGTTATGAAACCAAGGTTATCAATCCAGTAGGAGAATCACGCAACACCTCGTTAGCAGCACCTGCACACAAAACAACAAATCCTTGCACCCAACGCAAACAAGGGGTTGTCAATCCCTCGGCGGTAAGTTGCAAGATTAAATTGTATGTGATAGATAGATAGATAGATTGAAACAAAAATACAAAAATAAAATAAATAAAGAAAAAGTGCAGCAAGTATTTTTAGGGTTTTAGTATATGATTTAGATAGACCCGGGGGCCATAGTTTTCACTAGAGGCTTCTCTCAAGAAAATAGCATACGGTGGGTAATCAAACTAGTATTGGGCAATTGATAGAAAAGCAAATAATCATGACGATATCCAAGGCAATGATCATGTATATAGGCATCACGTCCGAGACAAGTAGACCGACTCCTGCCTGCATCTACTACTATTACTCCACACATTGACCGCTATCCAGCATGCATCTAGTGTATTATGTCCATAAAGAACGGAGTAACGCCTTAAGAACGATGACATGATGTAGACAAGATAAACTCACGTATGAATAAACCCCATATTTTTATCCTTAATAGCAACGATACATACATGTCATGTCCCTTTCTGTCACTGGGATTGAGCACCGCAAGATCAAACCCATTACAAAGCACCTCTTCCCATGGCAAGATAAATCAATCTAGTTGGTCAAACCAAATCAAGAGATCGGAGAAGAAATACGAGGCTATAATAATCATGCATAAAAGAGATCAGAAAAGACTCAAATAATATTCATGGATAATCTGATCATAAACTCACAATTCATCGGATCCCAACAAACACACCGCAAAAAGTGATTACATCGGATAGAACTCCAAGAACATCGAGGAGAACATTGTATTGAAGATCAAAAAGAGAGAAGAAGCCATCTAGCTACTAACTATGGACCCGAAGGTCTGTGGTAAACTACTCACGCATCATCGGAAGGGCAACAAGGTTGATGTAGAGCCCCTCCGTGATCGATTCCCCCTCCGGCGGAGTACCGGAGAAGGCCTCCAGATGGGATCTCTCGAGAACAGAAACTTGGGGCGGCGGAAAAAGTATTTCGTGGACTCCCCTGAGGGTTTCTGATTTGTTGGGAATTTATAATGGTGGAATTAGGTCAAACGGAGCTGAGGTGGACCCACGAGGTACCAGGGCGCGCCTGCCCCCCCCCAGTCGCGCCCTGGTGGCTCGTGGCCACCTCCTCTGGCGTCTGGTCCTCTCCCGAAGCTTCTAGTGTTGTATATGTCCAGAAAAAAATCTCTAAAAAGTTTCGTGGCATTTGGACTTCATTTGGTATTGATATTCTGTAAAACAAAAAATAAGCAGAAAACAACAAGTGGCACTGGGCACTAAGTTAATAGGTTAGTCCCAAAAAATGATATATAATTGCTGTAAATGCATATAAAAACATCCAAGATTGATAATATAACAGCATGGAACAATAAAAAATTATAGATATGTTGGAGACGTATCACACTACGGTGGATAAAGGAATAAGGAGTGGCAAGAGCCTAAGCTTGGGGATGCCCAAGGCACCCCAAGGTAATATTCAAGGAAGACTCAAGCGTCTAAGCTTGAGGATGCCCCGGATGGCATCCCCTCTTTCGTCTACAATCTATCGGTAACTCACTTGGAGCTATATTTTTATTCATCACATGATATGTGTTTTACTTGGAGCGTCTTGTGCTATAGTTTGCTTGCTTTTGTTTGATTTTTAGTTTGCAAAAATCATCTTTGCTGAACACATATTTTTGAGAGGGAGACACATTATTCGTGATTTGTTAGAATACTCTATGTGATTCACTTATATCTTTTCAGCTAGGCAGTTGCTCTAGTGCTTCACTTATATCTTTTACAGCACGGCGGTGGTTATATTTTAAAGAAATAGTTGCACTCTCATGATTCACTTATATCCTTTTGAGAGTCTAATAAATAGCAATGGTAATATGCACGGGTTGTGAATTTGGTCCTAATATGATAGGTATTCAAGAGGGATATAATATAAACTTTCATGTAGATCACTGAATATGATAAGTTTGATTCCTTGCAATAGTTTTGCGATATTAAGATGGTAATATGTGGGAGGTGCAAGTAGATAATTGTGGTTTAGTAAGAATATTGGTGTTAAGGTTTGTGATTCCCGAAGCATGCATGTATGATCTGTCGTTATGCTAAGAAGTTGGAGCATGATTTATTATTGATTGTCTTCCTTTGCATGGTGGTCGGGGGCGCGCGATGGTTAACTCCTACCAACCTCCCCCCTAGGGGCATGCGTAGTAGTATTTTGCTTCGAGGGCTAATAAACTTTCGCAATAAGTATGTGACTTCTTTATGACTAATGTGAGTCCATGGATTATACACACTCTCACCTTTCCGCAATTTGCTAGCCTCTTCGGTACCGTGCATTGCCCATTCTCACATCGAGAGTCGGTGCAAACTTCGCCGGTTCATCCAAACCCCGTGATATGATACGCTCTATCACACATAAGACTCCTTATATCTTCCTCAAAATAGCCACCATACCTACCTATCATGGCATTCCATAGCCATTCCGAGATATATTGCCATGCAACTTCCACCATTCCATTTTTTATGACACACATCGTCATTGTCATATTGCTTTGCATGATCATATAGCTGACATAGTATTTGTGGCTCAGCCACCGTTCATCATTTTTTATACATGTTACGCTAGTATCATTGCACATCCTGGTACACTGTAACACCCCTATGTAAGGAGCTACAGTGATCCCCATGATTATGCTAAGTCATTTTGATTTGCAAGGCTTGATCACATTGGAATCATATCCCATTTCAAATTCCAATTCAAATTGAAATTCAAATCTGAGGTGAAAATAAAAGTTGTTCATATTTGGAAACTAAATAGTTCATAATTTTGGAAATATTCCATAACTATTTATGTTCAGGAAAACAACATCACCTAAATTCCCTAGATGACCCTAACATCATGAAAACATGTGCAACAGCACCATTTTGACACTTTAATTGCAATACAAAATTCAAATGGAATTATTTTGCCCCCAAACTTTTTATGGCACTGCCAAGAATTGCAACCTAATTATTTGGCCAGGCTACACATTTTTCAAAAGTGATTTGGTGGCTGACGGGGATATTACCCCACGGTATAACCCGGCAGACATGCTGACCCGGCAAACAGTACTGACCCGGAGAACAGTATTGACCCGGCAGACATGCTGACCCGGCAAACAGTACAGACCTGGTTACAGTTCTAACCCGGCAGACAATTGTAACCCGGCTGCTACAGTGTCAGGATGGTAACCCGGCTGCTACAGTGTCAGGATGGTAACCCGGCTGCTACAGTGTCAGGATGGTAACCCGGCTGCTACAGTGTCAGGGTATAACCCGGCTGCTACAGTGCCAGGATGCTAACCCGGCTACAGTGTCAGGAGGCTAACCCGGATGCTACAGTGCCAGGAGGTGAACAGTGTTATCAGACAGTCCTGGAGACAAGTCTCTGAAGATAAGCCCTGGTTGTAACCCGCCCGGTGTAAGCCGCCCGGGATGGGTTACAAGCCCAGGAGTCGGAAGCCCATGAAGAGAAGCCCGCGATGGGAAGTCATCAATCCGACTTAGACTCTACATGTAAACCGCCCCTTCAGCCTTTATAAGGAGGGGCGGGTCACCCCAAGAGGGTCAGGTTAGACGTCTCATAGACAGGTCTCATAGACAGGTCAGAAAGATAGTCAGATTAGAGGGTCTCGAGATTAGAGGTGCTGACTCTGCACCCTTGTAACCGAGATCGTCATCGTCATCAATATAAGACACAAAGCAGGACGTAGGCTTTTACCTCCATCGGAGGGGCCGAACCTGGGTAAAAACTCCGCGTCTCTCGTCCCGCTCAACCCCTCTCAAGCTACCAGTTACGTGCGCCGGACCTCACGACTAAGTCCTTACACTAGGACATCTGCCGTGACAAATCCACGACAGTTGGCGCCCACCGTGGGGCCCACGCACGGTGGTGTTGAGTTCTTGGAGGGATCTCTCGCAGGGATCGAGAAGCTCGCAATTTTTCGAATGAAGAAGAGGTTATTTGGAAGGACATGTGTAAGCTTTGAGTTCGTCAGTCCAGACTTACAATCGTGAGATCCGAGTTTAAGAGAAGCTAGGGTTATCGTTTGCGCTGCTGCAAAGTTGCCGAGACCATTGCAACCTATTTTGGCGGCGCGTCAGCTCCTGATCTGTAACTCGCCGAAACCAACACGAAGGACAAGTTCCGATCGGGTATCAGATCAGATGAGGGATCGGACACTGTTTAAAAAAAAAAAAAAAAAGATGGCCAAGACCCGGAATCAGAAACAGCCACGACTCCGGAGTCAACGACCACGACTCGGATTCGCTTCGTCAGCCGCTGGTGGCCTCGCCCTGCAGGCCGTGTTGGTTCCGCCTCGAACCTCTCCGCTGATGTGAGAGCCGCCTCAACTCGCCGTCTGGCTCGCCCCCGGCGTCGAGCCGCCCCGGTTCCACCTCGAAACCTCTCCCGCTGCTGTGAGGGCCGCCTCGTCAGCTCCACGTCAAATCGCCCTCGCCACCTGATACCTCCGCCTGCGCGACGCCAGGCTCCTCCATCGCCAGAGCCACCTCCGTCGCCGGTCTGCCCTTCCGCCATGGCTGGCTGCGGCTTCTCTTCACTCGTCGGCGCACAGGCGCGCCTCATGCCAGACCTGCTCGCCTTCGCCGCGGCGGCCCTGCCACGAGCTGCCACGGTCGCCTTCAACCCGCCGCCGCGTTGAGCCGCCGGCCGCCGAGCCCGTCTCGTCATCAACCTGGTGCGCTAAGTGGCCGCCATCACCTCGACTCCGGGTCGAGCCGCCCTTACCTTAAGTCGCCCTGCGTCGCCTCCTGACTACCACGCCTCGCCTCCACCTCGACCCGGACGGCCTTGCCTCGACCCGCCGCGCTCGCCTACGCCCTGGCTCGCGCTGCTGCGCCTCTCCGAGCCGGCCACCGCCCCAGCCGGGTTCGCCCGCTCCAGGACGCGTTTTCGCTGGCTTCGCCGCCGCGGCCGCGCCGGACCGCGCCTTCGCCTCACAAGCGCCCGCCCCTTCGTCGTCGCTCCATCGCTGAGCCGCCGCCGGGTCTCCCGTGCTTGCGAGCCGCCGCCGCGGCCGCGCCGGACCGCGCATCAGCCTCACCAGCGCCCACGGGCCGCCGTCTCCCCCGCGCCTGCCGCGCCGTGAGCCACCGGGAGCTGGCCTTGCCGCCGCGGCCGCGCCGGACCGTGCCTTTGCTTCACCACCGCCCGAGCAGGCCGCCGTGCTGAGCCGCCGTGCCTGACTCCAAATCGCCGCCTCGCCGAGGGCCTCCCCAGACTGCCTCGCTCCACCTCTGCCAGGGCCCGTCATGAGCCGCCGTACGCCGGGTCGCCGCTGGCCTCGTTCCTCCCCAAATCGCCGCCTCGGGCCGGCCCTGCCGCTTCCGCCAAAGCCACGGCCGTGCCTCGAGCCGCCGGCTCGCCAGCCGCCGTGGCCTGCCCCCGGCCGCGCGCCCTGCTCCAGCCGCCGGCCTCCGCCCCTCCCCCGGCCGCGCGCCCTGCCCTGGCAGTCGGCTCCGCCGCGCCAAAACCGCGGCACCACCCCGCCGCACATGCCTCCACCCGCCGGGTCATCTCACCTCGCCTCGCCTCCTCACCCACCGGCGGTCATTCGAGCCGCCCTGGCTATCCTTACGTGCAGGCGCTCCCGCCGTGACCCGCCGGTTTGGGAGATGAGACCACATGGTGGGAATTTGTTGAAAAGATAAGATGAGGCTAGCTGAAAAAAAAAAAAAAAAAAAAGGGGGTGAGGACCCGCCTGGTCAACATGCCGCCACGTGTTCATCGAGAGCCGCCCCGGCGCGGCGCTGTCTCCAAACCGCCGTGGTTGAGTCGCCATTTTCGTCCTCGTGGTCGCAACCTCGCGCTGAGCCATACCCGTTCGGCCTTATTCTGAGCCGCCGCGCGTCTGCTTCGCCGCCTCTGCTGCGACCTCGAGAGAATAGCTCGAACAATTACCGGAGATTATCCAACAGACGCTACGGATCATCTGTCAATTAAAGACATTAGGACAACTCTCCACTACAAACGTGGTTTATACGGCGGCTTACAAACGCCCGCGGCCGAGTTACCCATCTGCACCGGTTTACAACGCTGCGGCCGTCTCTCGCGACCATGCCAGCTTACAACGCTGCGGCCGTCTCTCCTGTCCGCGCCGGTTTACAATGCCACAGCTGGCTCATCTGTCCACGCCGTCTCCAATGCTACGGCCGGCTCACTCGTCCGTGACTAAGTCGCCACCTGTGCGGCCTGGACTATTTCCAACAACTTTGGAGCAAATCAGAACATATTATCAACTTCTACTTCGGGGTCAACGGACAGGCGCACAAGTCGCCGCAACTACAGTCTTGGTTAACTTCAACAACCGGCTGGGATTAACCGTGGACAAGATCACTGACATGACACAGTTCATACGGAATCACTCATAACCCGCCAAGGTTAAACTTCAACACATTCCAGCGTTCCGCTGTCAACTATGTGCCGGCTCATGCTACGGCCAACAAATTCAAGAAACCCCGGATCACCCGATCTCGGGGGCTACTACCACATTGGTGAAAGTTTAAAGGCTGTCAGAACATTTCCAGCACAAGCATCCGGTTCAAAAGAAATTCATCTCTCGCAAGTTCGAGTTTTCAGAAAATTAAAAGTTGCCCAAGAGGACGAGCCGCCATGATGCACCGTTCAAACATGGGTACCCTGATTCATTGGATCATCGTAGTCACTTGGAGACTTCTGCCGTTTCTTCATACAAGATGGCGGTTTATAAGACGGTGCACAAGTTGACATCGTCGACAAGGTCGTTTGGGGGCTTTCAATCCGCCGGGTTAAGCTTCAACCCTCTCGGTCAGGCTCTTCAGCCAATATAAGGCGGGTCGTGGACCCAAAGGTTGACTCCGTCAACAAAGATCACTAGGGGTGCAGCGAGTTCTAAAACTTACCTCCTTTTCGATCTGCAAGGCCGGGTTATACCTGCCTGTAAGTAGATGCGCTTTGTCAGGGGTGCAGCGAGTTCTATAACTTACCCTCTGCAAAGGCCTCTTACAGCGGCGAGGCAAACCCTTACATCCGCAAATCCGAGTTATACCTGCCTGTAAGTTGATGCCGCTTTGTCAGGGGTGCAGCAAGTTCTAAAACTTACCCCCTGCAAGGGCCTCTTACAGCGGCGAGGTAAACTCTCCCACCTGCTGTGTCTCTCTCTGGTTCGTTGCGCTCTTATCAGTTAATCTCGCCTAGAGACCCTGAGCGGTTCAAAGGAGTTGACGGCCAATCTCGTTAGAGACCCTGCACTGGTATGAGTTCAAGCATCGAGTCCACCCAGAAGAACCATCATATGAATTTTTTGGAAGGCAAAGCAAGAAACATCATGCATTGCATCATACATTGCATTGCATCATACATTACATCATGCATTGCATCATATTTACATATCATGCCGGTTTGCCAAACCGGGTCAGAGCAAGATTGTGAAAAAGGAAGCAAGGCTATACGAGATTTTTACATCTCCGGGTTGTGCTTTTTCAAGCCGCCCTTACAACAATGCAGAATATACTCTGTTTTGTTTATTTTTGCAGGTCTTGTCTTATAAGATAAGCCGCCAGAACAAATAGATCTTTAATAGCCAACGTGGCTGGATCTTCATCATGGATTTCTCACATACTCTCCGGGTTGCACCGCAACTACGAGCAGGGATTTCATATCAAAGACAAAGGAATTATTCCAGGATATTCATTCCGGGTTATATTACAACCACGGCCAAGGATTCATCCAACAAATTATGATGAGTCATATTATTATCACAATAGTCCCGAGTCGCCGCAGGCAAACGACCCGGCACTTGGGGGCTACATTATTCAAATCAAGTTTATATCAAGTATGCAAAGTCCCATGTCGCTGCAAGCATGCACCATGGCACTTGGGGGCTAATGCAAGCTGGTTTTCAAATCATTACATTGTCAGCAAGACCCGGTTATCTCAAGGAGATGAGCAAGCCTTTCAATATTTTTCTAAGTCCCAAGTCGCCGCAGGCGTGCGACCCGGCACTTGGGGGCTACAGTATTCAGTTGTTCAAAACAGATTATAAGGTACAAATTGAAGACCCGGCGCATCACATATTGATGAGCCGGCCCTTGGGGGCTACACCAGCTGAAGTTTTATAAGGTATAAGACAGTTATAAGTCCCAGGCTGCTGCAGGCAAGACAACCTGGTACTTGGGGGCTACACAATCAAAGATATTATTGCAAAGCGCCAAGTCATCATGGATCAACTTGGAGCTTGGGGGCTACAGGTAATATGAATATATCAAAAAATTGGAGAAGTTTTCAAGATGTCAATTTCAGCGGGAGTTCAGTTATTTGACCCGGCGTCACCAGCAATCATGACCCGGCACCATCAATGATTATAACCCGGCGGAGGAGACCCGCCAAGAGCATTGAAGGCTGACTCAACGGCATATGGGTGTTGTATTCCCAATATTTTATTTCAAAGGACATATACCTGCAAGACAATGGAGCTTACCATGAATAAATTCAAGCTAACCTGGGGGCTAATGACGGGGATATTACCCCACGGTATAACCCGGCAGACATGCTGACCCGGCAAACAGTACTGACCCGGAGAACAGTACTGACCCGGCAGACATGCTGACCCGGCAAACAGTACAGACCTGGTTACAGTTCTAACCCGGCAGACAATTGTAACCCGGCTGCTACAGTGTCAGGATGGTAACCCGGCTGCTACAGTGTCAGGATGGTAACCCGGCTGCTACAGTGTCAGGATGGTAACCCGGCTGCTACAGTGTCAGGGTATAACCCGGCTGCTACAGTGTCAGGATGCTAACCCGGCTACAGTGTCAGGAGGCTAACCCGGATGCTACAGTGCCAGGAGGTGAACAGTGTTATCAGACAGTCCTGGAGACAAGTCTCTGAAGATAAGCCCTGGTTGTAACCCGCCCGGTGTAAGCCGCCCGGGATGGGTTACAAGCCCAGGACTCGGAAGCCCATGAAGAGAAGCCCGCGATGGGAAGTCATCAATCCGACTTAGACTCTACATGTAAACCGCCCCTTCAGCCTTTATAAGGAGGGGCGGGTCACCCCAAGAGGGTCAGGTTAGACGTCTCATAGACAGGTCTCATAGACAGGTCTCATAGACAGGTCAGAAAGATAGTCAGATTAGAGGGTCTCGAGATTAGAGGTGCTGACTCTGCACCCTTGTAACCGAGATCGTCATCGTCATCAATATAAGACACAAAGCAGGACGTAGGCTTTTACCTCCATCGGAGGGGCCGAACCTGGGTAAAAACTCCGCGTCTCTCGTCCCGCTCAACCCCTCTCAAGCTACCAGTTACGTGCGCCGGACCTCACGACTAAGTCCTTACACTAGGACATCTGCCGTGACAAATCCACGACAGTGGCCAAACAAAATGCAAAACAGCAGTGGAAATAAAAAGGCAGAAAAGAAAAAGAAAAGGGCTAGCGGTTACTATGCACTCAAGCCTGTGGGCTACAGTGCCCGGCCCAGCCCGCTCAGCCGTTTTCTCCGTCCTCCCGCTCCTCTCTCCTCGCTGTCGGCCATGCGCGCTCACCGCACCAGGCCCCCCCTCTCTCCTGGTCGACAGCGCGTCGCCGCGCCCGTCCCTGGACGGTTAAGACCCTCCTCGCCCCCGTGGACAAACCCTAGCCCGCAGCTCCCCCTTTCCTCGCTCTCTGCCACCCCTCCCCAGCGCCGCCATGGCCGCTCCTCCGTAACCCGCGTGGCCACCGAACCCTCCTCGACGCCTCTCCGTGTCAGATCGCTTCACCGGCCTCGGCTACGTCCTCTGCACCGACCAACTGGAGCCGAAAGCTCCTGCTTCTTCTCCAACACCGTCGTCTTCAACCTCGGGCACCCGAGCTTGTTGCCATCGATTCGTCGCCGACCGGTCCTCCCCGAGCACGCTTAGCACATCTGCAGGGCCGCTGTAAGCCCCGCATCATTTCCCCTTCGTCCTCTTTATCTTTCCGCGCCCGTAGTTGTAGGTGCCGCCATGACCGAACCCTCCGCCGTCGAGCTCGCCGCAGTCGTGCTCATAGCGAGCCAAGCTTGCTCCTGGGCAGCGCATCGAGCTCCTGTGGCTCCCAGGAGGCCGTTGCACCCGCTAGCGTCGCTTCCCGTGCCCTCTGTCGTCGTAACGGAGCTCACCCGTAAGCGCCGCCGCCCGCCTCCGTCATAGCGCTCACCTCCGACCACCCCACGGCCAGCCACCACCACCGATCAACGCGCCTTGTCGCGCTCGTTCGAATGCCACAAGTCCCGCTTCTAACCGCGCACCGTAGCCGATTCCCGACCACCTCCTGTGGCGCGCCGCCGCAAAACGTGGTCGCCGGTGATGTTCCGGTCGCGGGAGCTGACCTGGCGCCACGTGGCCTCCCCTGTGACGCTGACAGTGGGCCCAGTGGGTCCCGTTGGCTGGGTTGACTTGGTCAACCCTGCTGACTGGGCTTGCACAGTCACTGACATGCGGGCCCCGCACTAATTAAAACATTTTTATAAATAAATAAACTGCTAATTAATCTGTTAATTAAATCTGTTATTTAAACAGTCACTGACAGTGGGTCCCACTGGCTAATTAGTTAATTAGTTAGATTAATCTGCTGTTAAAATAATACAGTCTATGACAGAGGGGCCCCACATGTCAGTTTGACCTGTCAATGGTCAAAGTTGACTGCTGACTGGACTTTGACTGGCCCCACCTGTCATACACAGTGGCTAGCTGCTACTGTGTATAAAAAGTAATTTCACTGTTTAAATTCGAATTTAATATTTAAATTAATTCCAGAAAATGTTTAAAAACTTTGAAAAAATCGTAGAAATTAAACCGTAGCTCGGATGAAAAAGTTTTCTACATGAAAGTTGATCAGAAAAACGAGACGAACCCGAATATGCCCTCCGTTTACCTGTCACATGCCCACAACCATGCAAACATGGAACCTTCCCCTCCGGTCATCTGTTTGACAGATGCCTAAAGCCGGGAAAATATCCCCAGATATTTTCCCGCTCCGCCTGCAACGTGTAGCATTGCATTAGGTCACCCCCAGCACTGCATACTGCCATGCCATGCATCTGTGTTGCATTGTTTGCTTTTATTTATTGTTTCTTCCCCCTCTTCTCTTTGGTAGACACCGAGATCGACGCTGCTGCCGAGTACGACTACGCCCTTGACGACCAGACCTTTTCAGCAGAGCTTCCAGGCAAGCAACCCCCCTTGATCATTCCAATATCGCCTATTCTTTCTCTCCCATGCTTGCATTAGAATTTGCTACTGTAATTGATTTCTCCTATTTTGATGCATAGCCTGTTTTTGTAACCTGCTGTTGTTACTTTACCTGTCATCCTAAACTGCTTAGAATAGGTTGGTTAGTGATCCATCAGTGACCCCTCACCCTTGTCCCTATTGCCCCGCTTTGTTACCAGTGCCTCGATCACTGTGATCGATGTGCAGAGACCAACACATCACCGCACACCCCCTTAGTTGTATGACTCTGCAGGGCTACTATCGAGTGCCGAGGGTGATACCTCGTACTGCACTCCTGATGATATCTCTGTAGTATAGCACATCGGTGGTGATTGCAGAGGGTGATTCCTCACTCTCCCCTTCCCGATGGTCACTCTGTCGTGCAACCCCTCAAGTGTGGACCATCGAGGGTGATTCCTCCTGGTTCTCCTTGATGGATACATCAAGTAGGAATCCAACGAGGGTGATTCCTCGGATTCCCCCTTGATGTGATGAACACACGGTTACCATGACTTTTACTTCAGTACCTTGTTGGAGGCGGGTCGGCCCTGAGGGGTACCCGCGAGAAATGTGGAGTCGGGTTGACCGTGAGGGTACCCACGAGATAATTACGTGGCACGGCCGGGCATTCCTGGCCCTTGCCGTAAGTCCACGAGATGGGGCGACGGGACGACAGATTGTGGATCACTGATTGTCACCGCGAGCTCCCAGAGCACTAACGGGTTAGGATATGTGATCTGAGTAGGCCTCTGGCCTTTTTGCACTAGCCACCACGCGGGAATAAGAATGGGCACTCGGCGTCGTACGATTCTCCCGAAAGCTCTCAGACGTCAGCAATTGAGTGGCGCGCGCCGGGTTGGACTGGGAAAGCCTGCGCTTGTATTAAGGGGGGCTAGGTCTGCTCCCGACCGCGTTCGCAACGCGCAGGATTGCAAAGGATGATTGGCCCATGACACCTTCGCATTTTGGAGAGAGACCGGCGTGCTGGCCTCTCTGTTGAGCCTAGGTTGGACTACGGTGTGTCGATCAACCGAGGCCGGGCATGACCCGAGCAAGTGTGTCCGGCCAGAGTTAATCGAGCGTGTTGGGTAAGTTGGTGCACCCCTGCAGGGAAGTATATCTATTCGAATAGCCGTGTCCACGGTAACGGACGCTCGGAGAGTATCCCGATCTACTACAACTAGAACTGGATACTTGTGATGTTTAATAATATGTTAGCTCCGGGATCGCTTTCTCGCAGGGGTCGAGGAAGGATCTCGTGGCGTGGATACTACTTGTTACTACTTTACTATGTACTAATCTACACTCTTCTAATGCTGCAAGTTGCTAGTCTTCGATAGGCTAGGCCTTTTCCCCCTGTTCTGGCATTCTCCAGTTTAGTCCACAGATACAGCCCCTTTCTTTGATACTGGTGCATAATTAGTATAGTTCTGATGTAAGTTTTGCGAGTACTTTGGATCAGTACTCACGGTTGCTTTGCTCCTCTTTTCCCCATACCCGATTACTGCGATCAGATGACGGAGTCCAGGAGCCAGCTGCTCCCGCCGACGACTACTACTACCCTACCGGTGGAGCCAACTACTATGTGGAGACCGACGACCAGGAGTAGATTCGGAGGCTCCCAGGCAGGAGGCCTGCGCCTTATCGATCTAGTGTCGCTGTTTTGCTCAGCCTTCTTAAGGCAGACTTGTTTCCTTTATGTCTGTACTCAGATATTATTGCTGCTTCCGCTAACGCTTGTTCGCGAGTTTATGTATTCGAGCCCTCGAGGCCCCTGGCTTGTAATATAAAGCTTGTATGACTTTTATTTGTGTTTAGAGTTGTGTTGTGATATCTTCCCGTGAGTCCTTAGGCTTGATCGTGTGTATTTGCGTGTATGATTAGTGCACGATTAAGTCGGGGGCGTCGCAAGTTGGTATCAGAGCCGACTGCCTGTAGGAACCCCCCTTTCCAACTCCTTGGCTGAAGTTGAGTCTAGTCTTTGCAAAGCTGTTTTTCTAACATGGCTGTGTGGCTTACGGGCCCACGTCGCCAATGGGTGGTGTTAGGATCTTTTATTCCTCTTCCATACTCTGGGATTCTGATCTCTCTTCCTTTCGGGTTAAATGATTTTGCTAACTCTAACACTAGGTTCTCGTAATCATATTCACCCAGAGAGCTGGATTATCTGCAATCATTCATTTCCAAGTTATCATATGTTTCTCACACTGTCTTTTGACATCCTGCACCCATCGGATGAGCTAGTAAATTACCATGCTCATATCGTGCAAAATGCCGAGGCTCAAATTTATGCCCTGAATGCGTTGAACGCTTCTCCTCCTGAGGGAATCGAAAACGTTCCAGTCGTTCGCGACTTTCAAGATGTCTTTCCAGAAGAACTTCCAGGAGTACCCCTTGTTAGAGCTGTCGAGTTTGTTATCGACTTGAAACGAGGCACTACTCCTATTGCGAAGCGTCCCTACAAGATGCCACCACATGAACTCCTTGAGCTTAAGGAGGAAATCGACAAATCACTTCGTAAGGGTTTCATTCGTCTAAGTTCCTCTGCCTGGGGAGCACCTTCCCTCTTTGTCAAGAAGAAAGATGGTACGAACCGATTATTCCAAGATTACCGACCTATCAACCAGGCAACCATTCAGAACAAGTATCCGCTTCCTCAGATCAATGATCTGTATGATCAACTTGCTGGATCTTCAGTATTCTCTAAACTCGACTTGAGGTTGGGTTATCATCAGATCCGAGTCCGCGAAGAGGATATCCCGAAGACCGCTTTCGTTACTCGCTATGGTTCATACGAGTACACCGTCATGTCCTTTGGATTAACTAATGCTCCAGCAATGTTCTCCCGATTGATGAATTATATCTCCATGGATTACCTTGACAAGTTCGTCGTGGTTTATCTAGATGATATCTTGGTATTTTCCAAGAATAAGGAAGAACATGCTGAACACCTTCGTCTTGTGCTGGAAAAGCTTTGAGAGCATCCTATTTTTCACTTTCATATACGAGGAAATAAATAAATAAATAAAGAGGCAAAAAAGAGCCCACGAAAAAAGAAAAAAAAGAAAAAAAAGAAAAAAATGAGAGAAAAAGAGAGAAGGGGTAGTGTTACAATCCTTTTCCATACTTGTGCTTCAAAGTAGCACCATGTTTTTCATATAGAGAGTCTCCTATTTTTCACTTTCATATACTAGTGGGAATTTTTCATTATAGAACTTGGCTTGTATATTCCGATGATGGGCTTTCTCAAATGCCCGAGGTCTTCAAGAGCAAGCAAGTTGGATGCACACCCACTTAGTTTTTCATCTTGAGCTTTCATACACTTATAGCCCGTAGTGCATCCGTTGCATGGCAATCCCTACTCCTCGCATTGACATCAATTGATGGGCATCTCCATAGCCCGTTGATTAGCCGCGTCGATGTGAGACTATCTTCTTCTTTTTGACTTCCCCTTATTAATCTCTATCACCACATTCTATTCCACCCATAGTTCTATATCCATGGCTTGCGCTCATGTATTGCGTGGGGGTTGAAAAAGCTGAAGCGCATTAAAAAGTATGAACCAATTGCTTGGCTAAAACCGGGGTTGTGCATGATAAATACTTTATGATAAGAAGATGGAGCATGACAGGATTATATGATTTTGTAGGGATAACTTTCTTTAGCATTTTTATTTTGGAAGGCATGATTGTTTATTAGTATGCCTGAGTATTGATGTCTTTGTATCAAATTATAGACTATTGCTTTGAATCAGTCGGATCTTAATATTCATACCATAAAAGAGAATTACATGATGAAACATGTTAGGTAGCATTCCACATCAGTTTTTATCATTTACCTACTCGAGGATGAGCAGGAATTAAGCTTGGGGATGCTTGATACGTCTCCAACGTATCTATAATTTTTGATTGTTCCATGCTATTATAGTATCAATCTTGGATGTTTTATGTGCAATTGTATGCAATTATATATCATTTTTTGGGACTAACCTATTAACCTAGTGGCCAGTGCCAATTGTTGTTTTTTGCTTGTTTTTGGT
The DNA here is from genome assembly GCA_039707655.1 of Elymus sibiricus. Taxonomy (NCBI): domain Eukaryota; kingdom Viridiplantae; phylum Streptophyta; class Magnoliopsida; order Poales; family Poaceae; genus Elymus; species Elymus sibiricus. The sequence goes on from CM077664.1 coordinate 166,843,004, forward strand.
TTTTCAGGAAATCAGTACCAAACGAAGTCCAAATGCCATGAAACTTTTTGACGATTTTTTTCAGGACAAAAGAGACACTGGAAGCTTCGGGAGGAAGCCAGAAGTGTAACATCCCAAAATTCTAAATTTTGGAATGTTATATTAAATAAATAAATAGGATTGATTGTTTGATTGATTGATTGAAAGTGAGTGGAATTTGAAACTTTTTGAAAGTTTAATGAGAGGGAATGAAATGACTTTCCCAAAACTTTCACTTTGCATTTTAATCCTCAGGAATTCAAATTCATTTCATCACAAAACCCTAGAGTGAAGATGATAGGACTTCTTCCATTTAAAGAAATGAAAAGGGATTTGGAAAGGATTTGAATTTCCATTTGAAGATATTTTCAAATTCAGAAACTTTATGCAACTCAATGATTTTCATGAGGGAAGATAAAATGACTTCTTCAAATTATATGAAATATGAGTTGGAATTTAAAAGAAAGGATTTGAAAGTGGTTTGAAATTCAAACTCAAATCCAATTGGGAGTTATTTGGTTTTTATTCAAAATTATTTTTCTTCAAAAATAAAATATATGGAAATTAGGCTAAAATGATTCCCTTCAATAGAAAAATGGAGAAAAATAAATTTTAAAATATTTTGTTATTTTAAAATAATTTTGATTGCATTTAAATGCAACAGTAGCACTATTTGCTTTATTGGAAATTTTTTTGAATTTTATTTGGACTTGAAAAATAGTGCATGATTTAGGAAATGTTTTTCTGAAATTTTTGATATATTATATGCCTATATTATATTTTTATTTTATTTTGTTTTCTTTCCTTTCTTCTCTGTGTCTTATTCAAAAAACAAAAAAAATGGTCGAAGCCAGTTGCCCCGGCCCACCTACGCGCTAGCCAGCAGGCCCAACTAGCTCCCCAGCGGCCCAGCTAGTCCTCCCAGGCGCCGAAACCCTTTCGAGTCGGTCGCCCGCACTCCTTTCCCTCCCCCGCTGCCACTGACGCCTGGGGCCCGCCCTCTTCTTTCCCCTCGCCCACGCCTCGCCGAACCAGAGCGCGCCCGCCGCGCCGCCACCTCCGATTCTATCGGGATCGCGCCCCCGATTCGCCCCCTCCTCGAAGTTTTTGTCCTATAAATACCCTAGCCCCCTCTCGTTCGAGCCCCCCTAAAAACCCTCGCCAAGTCCTCCTCAATCGCTCGCACGCGCCCTTCCAATCTCGCCGGAGCCGTGGATTTCCGCCGCCGATTCCGACGCCGGTGAGCATCCCCGACACCCCTCCCTCTGTCAATTGTCTTCCCTCGACGCCACGACTCGAATTGACATGATTTTTGCCCTCCTATCCATCTACAGAGAGCACCCCAAGCTCGCTCGTCCCTCGCCGGAGCCGCGGAGCACCGGAGCTCGGCCAACTTCGCCCCGCTGCCGTCCGTCGTCCTCGACCCTCGTCCACACTACCACTGGAGCCTCCTCGCCGCGCCGCGTCCGCCCGTGCACTCGCCGGAGCTCACCGGCCACCGGAGCACCGCCGCGGACGACGTACGAGCCGCCTGGCCGGCGACCACCCTCTATGTAAGCCGCCGTCGCTCTCCGCCGTTCGATCTGGAACGGAGGGTTTAGATTAGATCGCGCATTTTTTTTTCCATCGAACCGGTATGTTTTAGTTAGCGGCCGTCCGTCATATAAGCTAAGCAACGAACACCCGTAAGCCGTCCGATCGAGATCTAACCGTCTAGGTTAGATCTGTTTTTTTATTTTATTTCGTTCACCGAACCTTTTCCGCTAAGCATCGGCCGTCCGCCCGCAAGTCCCCGCAGCGTGACTCTGACAGCCAACCACATTGCGCCACTTGGCGGTGGCCGATCCGAAGCGTTTTTATTTTTGTAGTTTCTGTTTTAATTTACAGAAAAAGTTCTGTTTTTAGATTGTTAATATCTTTTAGGTATTAAATTCTTTTTGAGTGATTCTTTTTTGCATTAGATTAGGATTTTCATCTAGTTTCTGTAGAATCCAAGTTGGGCCATGTTTGAATAGTTTAAATTTGAATTTGCATGGAATTTGTTCAAATCGCTAATTTGGCCATATCTTGAGTTTTAAAATATATTTTTGATTGATTCTTTTTGCTAGTGATCATTTGATCTTTTGTCTAAACAGTAGGCTTTTGCAAATTAGTTTGTGTTTATTTTAAATTAGGCTTTTAGGCGAAACAGTACTGTTTTACATAGTTTAGTGTTATTTTTCTTTTCCCTTAGTATTTAATTGTTTCTAACCAAAAACTTTTTTCTTTTTTGACAAAATTAGTTTTGTTTCTGTTAGTTAACAGTAGAAAATTTTATTTTCTTTTTAAAAATATATTTATTTTCTTTAGTTTTGTTGTAAAACTTTGTTACGTCATAAATAGGGTTTTATAAAAGCTTTTTAATTGTTTCTTTTTGCTACTAAAAGTTTATGAAAAATACTTTCTGTTAAATTAGTTGTTTTACCTTTTATTTTCTATTAATTTATTAGTTTAGTATTTTTATTTGTTGTTAAGTTTCACTTAGAACAAAACTATTTTTGTAGTTAAGTCAAAAGGTTTTTCCTAGTTGGTTCTTTATAGTTTTTACTATTAGTTTTCTTTGAAGTTTTTTCTTTGGACTTTTGTTTGGTTTTTCCTATTGATTTTATTTGATGAACTGTTAATTTTGAGTGCTAAAATTGCTTGCTAGAATGTTTGCTTATATGATTGCCATGTCTGTTTAATATAGATTTTCAACGGAGTGACGAATAGTTCTACCAAGTCTTTTTCTGAGAGCGTTATAAACTTCATCAACTTACCAGGCAAGTTCACTTTGATCATGCTTTTCATACCTAAGTTTTATTTGCATGCAGTATCACCCTTTCAACATTTTCTTCCAGTAGTGTTATTGACTTCTTGTAGTTGAGTAGAATGCATGAGGTAGGAACCCATCTCCCTGTTATCAAGCCCCGGGACGTTATATAGTTTTAATGCTATGCTATAGTATACGGGGTTTGGTATGAGTGCCCGGGAGTGGTGTGAGAAGGAGGACTCTACGTCAATGACGACAACTTCATGATGGCATCTTCAAGACGTCAAGACTTCAAGATTTCAAGACTCGAGACAAGACTTCAATACACACTACTGGGTGGACTGGTTGTGAGGCACCCTGGAGTACCCAGTGGATGCCTAGTGAGCTGGAGTAGGCCAGTACTCATGAGGAAAGTTCCACTCAGACTCAAAGAGACGGAAGAATACTTCATGCCCGGAAGCTTACCTGTGCAGCCACAAGTCATTATGGGCTCTGGCTTGGTTGACCTTAGCTGTGACTCTGGCTGGGACAGTGCTAGCAGATGTAGAACTACGGTAGGATTGGATGAGCACCGGACAGTGGTCAGAGGAACTCTTCGGAAGACCATGTTTTGGTCGTCTTGTTCTCAAACACCCTGAAGTGCGAGAACGTAAAAAGAGGGATCGAATCTTGTGGGTAAAGTGCACAACACTCTGCAGAGTTAAAACCTAATCGATTAGCCGTGTCCCCGGTTATGGACAATTTGAGCCTCTGGACTTGGATCTATCTCGGAACTCTCAACACCGGACTGATAACTAATTGTGGGCAACTTATGATACTTATGGGCTATGAGACATCGGTTGGTGGAACCATGTCATAGTAGATAACTCCGTAGTAAAGACTCCTATTATTCCTTTGATGTAGGGAAAATAAAACAGCTTTTATGCAAAAACTCAGACGCAGAGCCACAAAGCCATATTGCATATAGAATAGTTTTATCATCTGTTTCTCTTATTTGTGATCTTGCCGGTACATTCAATGTACTGACCTACACGGCTGCAACGTATCATGTTGCAGGTATTTCTACGACGGGTAAGAGTTACGAATATAGGGTTACGGTCTACACTCAACTTGCCGTTGGCGTTGATGGGACTTCACACCCGTTGACTGTTTCCGCTGAGACTTATGAGGTATATATATCAGTTTTACGTTATTTATACATGTGATTGCACTTTGATATATACATTGATGTACTGTGTGTGCCAGCATACCGATACAGGGATGGCACAGATACACAGAGGCTTGACCGGTTGAGGTCAGGTCGTTACAAGAAGCCTCACGAGGGCTTCACAAAGCAATAGGGAGCGGCCCTAGGGGGGCGCACCCTGATGCCTTATGGGCCCCTCGTGGCTCCTTTTGACCTAATTCCACTTCTATAAATTCTCAAATATTCGGAAACCATCAGGGAGCCAGACGAGAAAACCCTACCACCGCCGCAAGCCTCTGTTCTTCTGCGATCCCATCTGATGGCCTTTTCCGGTACTCTGCCGGATGGGGAATCGATCACAGAGGGCTTCTTCATCAACCTTGCTACCCTTCCGATGATGTGTGAGTAGTTTACCACAGACCTACGGGTCCATAGCTAGTATCTAGATGGCTTCTTCTCTCTCTTTGATCTTCAATACCATGTTCTCCTCGATGTTCTTGGAGTTCTATCCGATGTAATCTTCTTTTGCGGTGTGTTTGTTGGGATTCGATGAATTGTGAGTTTACGATCAGATTATTCATGAGAAATATTTGAGTCTTCTCTGAACTCTTTTATGCATGATTGTTATAGCTTTGTACTTCTCTTCGATCTATCCGTTTGGTTTGGCCAACTAGATTGATTTATCTTGCAATGGGAGAGGTGCTTTGTGATGGGTTCAATCTTGCGGTTCTCAATCCCAGTGACAGAAAGGGACATGACACATATTTGTATTGTTGCCATTAAGGATGAAAAGATGGGGTTTAATCATATTGCTTGAGTTTACTTTGTCTACATCATGTCATCTTGCTTAAGGCGTTACTCTGTTTTATACTTAATACCCTAGATGCATGCTGGATTGCGGTCGATGGGTGGAGTAATAGTAGTAGATGTAGGCAGGAGTCGGTCTACTTGTCTCGGACGTGATGCCTATATACATGATCATTGCCATGAACCCATCATAATTATTTGCTTTTCTATCAATTGTCCAACAGTAAATTGTTTACCCACCGTATGTTCTGTGCTCGAGAGAGAAGCCTCTAGTGAAAACTATGGCCCCCGGGTCTATCTTTATTATATATTAAAATCCAAAAATACCTTGCTGCAATTTATTTACTTTTATTTTATTTTGCAATTTACTTTTTATCTATCACTATCAGAATTAATCCTTGCAAGTAACCGCTAAGGGGATTGACAACCCTCTTATTTGCGTTGGGTACAAATATTTGCTTTTGTGTGTGTAGGTGCTGCTAACGAGGTTTTGTGTGGTTCTCCTACTGGATTGATAAGCTTGGTTCTTAACTGAGGGAAATACTTATCTCTTCTATACTGCATCATCCTCTCCTCTTCGGGGAAATACCAACGCAGTCTATAAGTAGCATGCATCATCCATTTGGCATCAAGTTTGGGTGAGGCACCACTGAGGTTTGATAAATCCTCACTGTGGTCTGTTTCTTCTTGGTAATCAAGCTCGAGAAAGGTAGAACCACGTGGCAGAGGACAATGAGGCAGAGCAACAGTGGCCATCCAATTTTGTGCAGTTCCACTAAAATTGAGGAAGACATGCCCTGGTGTGGAGATATGCATCCTCTGTTTGCAAAAATATAAAAAAGGGATATTTAAGTAGTGTCATTACATTGTTTTGGCAGTGGTACAAGATTAACAATGGCATCTGAATTGCCAATAAGAATTAATGAAATGTAAACCCACAAATAGAAGCATCATGATTATCTTCATGGAGGCTAAAGCAGGACAAAAGCATTTCTTAAAATGGTGTCATTGCTTCTATTTATCGACGCCTCTAGATTGACAGCAGCATTACTTAAAAGGGACGTCACTTTAACATGGGCATTGCTTCATTTTACCAGTGATATTAGATTAGCAGCAGCAATAGGGGCATATGGACAGTGAGCGCACAACCACCATGTACCTCCACCGAGGCATAAACAAGGACAACTTTTTTTTTGACGGAAAAACCAGGACAACTTTTGGAGTGGCCTTTCCTGTAACCAAAAATTTAGGTGATGTTGGACCAGGAGACGAAGCCTAGCTACTGTACATGGGGAGCTGGGGAGTACTAGTATATACAAAAACCACATGCAGCGACGTGGGGAGCTGGACCAGTAGAACGAAGCATGAAATCCAAAATAAGTTATACCTCAGATGGGCGAGATGTGGCTTAGGCGGGCGGCGGGATCTACCCACACGACGGCAGTGAACAAGGGCGCGGAGGACCTTCATCCGCACCGGCACCGGCTCAAAGAGGACGGTGCGCATCGGCTTCCTCCCTCGCCGACGACGACCACGTCAACACTGCACCTCCTCCCCTCCCGTAGCGGACAGGATCTGTCCGGATCTGTGACCACTGGTGAGGAGAGATATCAGAGTGGACACTATCGTTGCTGACCCACAAGTATAGGGGATCAATCGTAGTCCTTTCGATAAGTAAGAGTGTCGAACCCAACGAGGAGTAGAAGGAAATGACAAGCGGTTTTCAGCAAGGTATTCTCTGCAAGCACTGAAATTATCGGTAACAGATAGTTTGATAGTAAGGCAATTCGTAACAAGTAACAAGTAATAATGGTAACAAAGGTGCAGCAAGGTGGCCCAATCCTTTTTATAGCAAAGGACAAGTCTGAATGAACTCGTATAATAAGCAAAGCATTCTCGAGGACACATGGGGATTTCATGTAGTCACTTTCATCGTGTTTGTTTGATTCGCGTTCGCTACTTTGATAATTTGATATGTGGGTAGACCGGTGCTTGGGTGCTGTTCTTACTTGAACAAGCCTCCCACTTACGATTACCCCCTCTCGCAAGCATCCGCAACTACGAAAGAAGAATTAAGATAATTCTAACCATAGCATGAAACATATGGATCCAAATCAGCCCCTTACGGAATAGCGCATAAACTAGGGTTTAAGCTTCTGTCACTCTAGCAACCCATCATCTAATTACTACTCCATAATGCCTTCCCTTAGGCCCAAAGATGGTGAAGTGTCATGTAGTCCACGTTCACACGACACCACTAAAGGAAGCAACAACATACATATCATCAAAATATCAAACGAATACCAAATTCACATGATTACTTATGACAAGACTTCTCCCATGTACTCAAGAACAAAAGTAACTACTCACAAATCATATTCATGTTCAAGATCAGAGGGGTATTGAATATCATTAAAGATATGAACATATAATCTTCCACCAAATAAACCAACTAGCATCAACTACAAGATGTAATCAGTACTACTAGCAACCCACAGGTACCAATATGAGGTTTTGAGACAAAGATTGAATACAAGAGATGAACTAGGGTTTGAGATGAGATGGTGCTGGTGAAGATATTGATGAAGATTGGTCCTCCCACGATGAGAGGATCATTGGTGATGTCGATGTCTTCGATTTCCCCCTCCCGGAGGGAAGTATCCCCGGCGGAATCGCTCCACCGGAGAGCAAAATAGCTCCTTCCCAGGTTCCGCCTCGAGATGGCGGCGCTTCATCCCGAAAGTCTTCTCATTAATTTTTTTAGGGCAAAAGCCCTTATATAGCAGAAGGAGGGGGGGCAGAGGCCAGCCAGGGGCCCCACAAGGCATCAGGGTGCACCCAGGGGGGCCGCGCCCTGTTGCCTTGTGGGCAACGGGTGGGTCCCCTCCAGTATCTCTTTTGTCCAGTATTTTTTATATATTGAATAAAAAATCTCCGTGAAATTTCAAGTCAATTGGAGCTTTGTAGGATAGGTATCTCTGTTGTAGCTATTTCAGGTCCAGAATTCCTGCTGCCGGTATTCTCCCTCTTCATATAAATCTTGCAAATTAAGAGAGAAAAGGCATAAGAGTTGCATCATAAACTGGAATAATGATCAAATACATTATAAATAATAGTGGGAAATCATGATGCAAATTGGACGTATCAACTCCCCCAAGCTAGACCTCGCTTGTCCTCAAGCGAAAGCCGAAATCGATAACCATGACCACATGTTTAGAGAGAGAGGTGTCGATAAAAATAAAATATGGACATGAAGGCATCATGATCTTTATTATAACAGCAATATATCATCATAAAACTTCTCATGAAAAAGTGACAATTCATTCACAAGTTAAAGTATAAAACATAAACCATATTGAAAACTAGCAAACTATGATCTCAGTCATTGAAGCAATTGCAATTCATCATATTATCAAAAAGAGTCTATGTAAGAGCTTTGTTTAGCAAGTTCACATACTCAACTATCATTTAGTCTTCTATTATTGCTGACACTCACGACATACTTATGGAGCAAAAGTTTCAGCCAGACACATAGAAAGATAGGGGCTTATAATTTCACCTCCCAACATATTTACCTCAAGGGTAATGTCAACAATAATAACTCATGATCACCTACATCCAACTGGATATATGTGCCTGGATCAATCCCCACCACATGATGCTTGCCAAGAGAGAAAAAGAAAAATGGAATAGAGGAGAATACTATTGACTCTTGCATGAAAGTAAATACATGAAGTAAAAGATAGGCCCTTCGCACAGGGAAGCAGAGGTTGTCATGCGCTTTTTGTTTTTGGATGTGCAAGCTCTTAATGTAAAGGAACGTCACTTTATATTGCCCCTTGTGATAGAGACCTTTATTATGCAGTCTGTTGCTTTTATTTCTTCACCATCACAAGATCGTACAAAGCTTATTTTCCCTTACAATAAAGGATCATACATATTTAGGAGCAATTTTTATTGCTTTGCACCTATGACAACTTACTTGAATGATCTTATTCAATCCATAGGTAGATATAGTGGACTCTCATGACATGAAACTGGGTTTAAGAGTTTTTGGATGCACAAGTAGTATCTCTACTTAGTACAGAATTTTGGCTAGCAAAAGGTAGGGGGAAAGCACCACATGTTAGAGGATCCAAAACAATATAACTTCTATGTGAATATAAGCAAACATAACTCATTACGTTGTCTTCCTTGTCCAACGTCGACTAATTGACATAGAATATTTAATGGGGGCTCACAATCATAAAAGATGTCCAAGATAGTATATTTATATGTGAGACCTCTCTTCCTTTATTACTTTTTCATGAATTGCAACAATGACCAATACTATGTTTGTCAACTTCCAACAAGTTTTATCAATTATACTTCTTTTATGTGAAGTCATCACTCCACATGGGATTAGCATATGATCTTACTTTTTATTCTCTTTATTTTATTTCCATCATTGGATTAACAAAAGCAAAACACTCAACTCAAACTACTCTTTATTATATAACTTCCACACATGATTACATAGATAGATAGACCACAAAGCAAGCACTCGAAACTAGATCATACTAAAACTTTATTCTTCTAAATCACGAAATAACTAAGGATCGAACTAAGATAGATAATGATGATAAAAGTGATGGTGATACAATACCGGGGCACCTCCCCCAAGCTTGGCACAAACCAAGGGTGGTGCCCATACCCATGTACTCAAGTCTCCTTCTTCGGTGATGGTGGTGATGAGGAGGCTTGTCCTTTGCCTCCCACTTGAGAACATGATTTTCTTATTTTAATTTTTCATTCTCTCTTTCGAGATCCCACATTTTGCGGCGTAGTTTATCCGAACCTTCCTGCACATGACGAAAAGGAGTGAATTGAACTTTAGGAACCTTCACCGTGTTAGGTAAGCTAGACCTCTTGAATTCAATGTGCATATCTCCTGGTTGAGGTAGTTGAGGCAATGGGGGGTCCTCGTCCTCCTCGCTGGAACGACCTTGTTTTTCCCTCAAATCGGCATCTTCCTCTTCATCAGTTGTCCAATCGTAGGGGTCAGTGTCCCCATAGACTCTAGGGTTTGCAATAAGATAAGAGACATAGCTCTTCCAGTCCGAATCCTGAGATGACATGGCACTTGACCGCGAGAGTCTGACAGAAAATAGCACGGAACAAGAACAGAAGGGAAACTTGCGATGCGGTGGTCAAAACACCCGTGAGTATATATAAAGAATTTTTATCTTGCAGAACAAGCATATGAGAGGAAAACGGAGTTGGTAGGGCACATGAGGAGCCCACAAGGCATCACGGCGCGCTCCAGGGGGGTCGCGCCCTGTTGCCTTGTGGGCGAATCGCGGGTCCCCTCGGCTGTTTCTTATTTTTGTAATTTTTCTAATATTCCAAAACGGACAGAAATAATTTTTACGGAATTTTTGGAGTCGGTTCACATACCGTATCACATACCTACCCCTTTTCAGGATTCTGGAGCATTCCGGAAGGACTCTTTGATGTGTCCCTCCGGTGTCATTGTCTAAATAATATTAGTTTCAACATTAATAGGAGTACCTGAGATATAATGCTTAATTCTTTGTCCATTCACCACTCTCGGGTTGGTGCCTTCGGAGTTGTTGATTTTAATAGCTCCGGAACGGTAAACTTCTTCGATGATATAGGGTCCTACCCATTTGGAGAGAAGTATTCCTGCAAAAAATCTGTAACACCCCGATTTTTGGCCCTTTCTTTTTCTTTTGGATTTCTTCAGATTTTTTTATTTGGAGTTCTTTTTCCGTGGCTTTGTGGTCTTGAAACCTGGGTAGATCTTCCCTTCTGCCACTTTCTAGTGGCTTGTCATCCTCAAATCTATCCCAAGGCCATGTCATTTCCATCTTAGCCCAACCCTAATATTTATCTATTAGGAATATTCCTTTTTCTATTAAAGGAATAATCCTGTTTGCTCTAGGTTGTGAAGCAACCTATACTTCTGCCATTCCAAAAATTCCCAGAAAATTCTCATAAATTCTTTGGATCATATATTCCACAAATATGTCAAAACCCATCCTTGCCTAGTTCAAAAATAACTCAGGAATATTCATTTTCCATTCTGTCCAGAATGGCACTTTGTGAAGGAAGTGCTATTTATGTTTTCTTGATTGCCTTAAAAATTTTTGGGCACTCTCTCATATCCAAATTATTGACACATGCCCAAATTCAGCTTCATTTGCCTAGTAAATCTTCCTCAGCAAATTCCCAAAGTTTCTGACCAGAGAGAAGCTTTGTGAAGGAAGTACCAGCTACGCTTATCCAAATAAGTTGAAATTTTGGTAGATCATTGATATGATCAAATAATTACTCTCCACCAAATTTCATCTCCATCCAATAACCTAGGTGAGCACACCTTCAAATCTTGTTTTCTGGTCACAATTTCAGTTTGTGAAGCAACTATATTTTATATTGCTCCAAAAATTCTGAAATTAATCCAGGACCTAAATATACCTAAATAATGTGAGCATGCCAAAACTCACATTATTTTGCCAAGCCATTTGTTCCAAAAAATTCCCCCAAGTATCTGTCCAGTATGGATCATTGTGAAGGAAGTACCATTTATACTTATCCAAATGGGATGAAATTTTTATGGCACCTTCATATGCTCAAATCATCATCCTACACCAATTTTCAGCCCAAACCAAGTATCCATGTGAGTGCTACTTCCCGACCTAGATTCTGGTCAATTTTTGCAGTTGTAAAGCAACTGCACTCAAACCTTGTCCAAATGACCTCAAAATTCAGAGGATCATCGTTCTTCCTACCCTAAACCTCTGTGACATCATGGTTTGCTCTTATCCCACACCATTTGATCACTACTTCATGCCTAAGTTTGCAACAGCAAACTTTATCTGATCTCTCCCATCATCTCACAGTGGTTTTCTTCGATCAATCAACTCATGGAGTCTGTACTCTGGATGGACAACACGGTAGACATCTTTTTGCAGGCTATCGTGCCCTCTCCTCGCCATGCCACGCGGTGACCACGCGGCTGGGAAGCCGTTGTCATGCTCTCTGCGTCGTTTGCTTCGGGCCTCGTCTTCCCGTCCGCCTCTGCTCGTCCCCTGGTGCCGTCCAACTCCCTCCTCCTCCCACGTAACCCCCTGGCCCCTCTCCCCCTCCTCTCGCTTGCCTGACGCGTCGTGGCGACCGCGTCCGGGAGCAGACCACGTCTGCTCCACCACGGCCGGTCGGCCACGCCGTCCCGAGCCTTCTCGAGCACGCCGAGCTCTCCCTGCACCGCGTGAACCCCCCCTAGACGAGTCGCCCTCGCTCCTCCACGTGTCCCCGAGCCCGGCGCGCGGCGCACGTGTCGCCACGGCCACGGCTCCGCTCTGGCTATTTAAGCCGTTCCCGAGCCTCCCTGAGCCGCCAAGCCTCCTCTCCTCACTCCCCGCAGCATCCCCGACCACTCCAACGAGCTCGGGGAGCTCTCCCAGCCGCCGTGGCCGTCGCCTCGGCTCGCCTAAATTGGGGCTGCCCTGAGCTTCTCCCCTCCTCCTTTCTTCACTAGAGACCCGCCCCACCTCCTGCAATACCTCCCCGCCACCCATTCCTTCCTCTGGAGCCGCGAGCCGAGCTCCCCATCTTCGCCATCACCGCCGTCCGCCATCACCGAAGCTCTACTGGAAGGCGGCCTCCTCAGCACGCGTGAAGCACACATGGGGATGCGCCTCGCCGCCCTGAGCATCCCGGTGGCTGGAGCGTCGCCGGGGATGGCCGGTGGCGTCCGGACGAGCGCCGGCGCTGCGAGGCCCTCCTCTGCTTCGCGGGCAGCCAGCGGGAGGAGGAAGACAATCCAGCTGGTGGGCCCCCTACCCCGTGACCTCACCTGTCATCGACCTAGCCCCGGGCCCGCGCGGTTAAGTGGAAGCACATTCCACTGGAATACGTTTTCTGTTTTCTAAAAGCGTACTTTGCCTCTGTTCTGGAGCAGAGTGAGTTTACACTGCTTCGAAAGCGTATTACCCAGAATACGTTTTATTTCCAGCCGCCGGCCGAAACCGTTATTTAGCGGACGTTCGTCCGTTAAGGCCTGGAATGGACAGTTTTTATTCATTTCACTGCCTAACGAACGAACGGACGTAACTCGGCAACCGTAACTCTGATTCAGGTGATTCAAAAGCCCACGATCTCAGTTCGTCGAGCCCGTTCCGATGGTACCATTTTCATGAGGTTGTCACACTGTGAAAATGACCATTTTGCCCTTGCCCTTAAAACAGCTCCGCCGAGAGGGAAACTTTTCCGGCGATTCTTCCCGAGAGTGCCTCGCACTTCTCCCTGGTGAATCCTTCACCCCCAGGCAAGCCATAATAGCCACTTGCATGATGGCATTGTAGTAGCCATGGTTTCCACTTGAATGTTTAATAATTGTTTGCGCATTTAATTATTTTGTGAATGCTTCAAATATGCTTGTGAATCCATGCTCATTGCTTATGCCATGTTCATTTTTATCTAGTAAGTGTTATGATTAATTGCTAAGGATATTCTTATCATGTTGTATTCTTGTACTTATTTCAGATGCTAGTGATAATGATATGCTCATATGGATCATTATGGTTTGATATGAAAATACTTGCGATGTTCATGATCCTCTTTATGCCATGCTCATCTGCATCCCGTAGACTAAATGTTTCATCATTGTTGATGTTATGTTGTTAAATAATTATGTTGACCATCCATGGTTACACTGATATCATGCTCATATGCATTGTTTTTTTCATCATGTTATTTTATTATGACTCAGCTCATCACCATTCAAGTGAACCTGACATTAATCGAACTTGAACAAATCTGTTGGCTGAGTCATGGTGCCACCGAATCGAGCTAACCAGTGCAGCCACACTTGCCTTATGGGGGGCCCTAATGCGGTCTATTCTCATGCCTCTCGCCGGTGCCTCCTACGAGGGAAGGTTGTGCTCTGGCGCTACCCTGGCCCGGTAGGCAGTCATAACCTTGAGGCCCCGAGTTGTATGGATGCAAGGTCCCCGTTTGGGGCGATGTTGATGTTTGGCCATGACGGTGGCAGCCACAGAGGTGGCGGGTGTCACATGTTGGCACCGGGGTCACCCAGGACATAGCCCAAAGGGGAGTTTGTCGGAGTGGCCGGGAGAGTGTCATGCAATAGACTGGTTTTGTCGGAATGTCGTTGGTCCACCCGAATGGGAGCACGAGGCCATGAGTTTCGTGGTGTGGGTACAGTGTACTAACCTCTGCAGAGTGTATAATCTATCGATAGCCGCGTCCTCGGTCATGGACACAGTTCGTAGTAGGTCACACTATGGGTCAACAGAAATAATAAGCTGAATAATAAACAACCCCGGTTCGATGAGACAAAGAAGTTGGTTGATCTTTATGTGGTCATGCGATGATCACAGGTAGAGATCAAGCTCTGTGTGGTCAGGTGATGATCACGATGGTATAGTTGATACCAAGCTTGGTTGATCCTGAGGTGATCGTGTGATGATCACGATGGTAAGTTGGTGGTTACGAGATAACCTCCGAGCAGAGTAAGTTGGTCCATGAGACCTTAAATGTCGACCCCCTTGCATGATAGTGCTAGTATCATCCTGTTCATATCATGAATTATATGTACATGCCATGCTCATGTTGTTGCCATGCTCATGTCGTTGCCATGCTCATGTTGTTCTAGTAGTATCATGTTCATCATTGATAATTAACCTGTAAATGCCATGCTGTTGTTTGTCTTGATTGCTTTGGTTGCTGTGAGCTTGCGAGTACATTCAAAGTACTCACCTGGCGTGTCATGCCAGCTTGCAGGTCATGCCGTGATTGCTCGTTTGTCGACGATCCCGAGGTTGCGCTCTAGGATACGTCCCAGCCAGAGTCCCTGCAGAGTGGAGTCCTTCACCGTTGTCGTTGTTCCGCTGTTAGGAGTTATTCCGCTACGAGTTGTTCCGCTGCTAGCATAGAGCTATCTGAGCAGGCGTAGTGTCGTCGTGCCCCTATAACCTTCATGCCTTCAGAACCTTTGTACCCATGTTATTTGTAATAAAGGGCTGATTTGTTCTATGCCAAGCACTGCCGTATTCCAGAAGACTTGATCTCTGGGCTGGAATACGGTGTGTTCCGGTCTCTCTGAGCCGGGGTGCCACAAAATCTGAAACGAGAGTTGTACAATAGAACTTGCTCACCCACTTTGAATTCTCATTTTTGGATTCTTTTATCATGCCATCTTTTGACCTTTTCTTTAAATAACTTGGCATTTTCATAGGCTTGGGTTCTCCATTCATCTAGAGAGCTAATATCAAATAACCTCTTTTCACCGGCAAGTTTGAAATCATAGTTAAGTTCTTTAACTGCCCAATATGCTTTATGTTCTAACTCAAGAGGTAAATGACATGCTTTTCCATAGACCATTTTATAGGGAGACATACCCATAGGATTTTTATAAGCAGTTCTGTAAGCCCATAATGCATCATCAAGTTTCTTAGACCAATTCTTTCTAGATCTATTAACGGTCTTTTGCAAAATTAATTTTATTTCTCTATTACTCAATTCAACTTGACCACTGGATTGAGGATGATAAGGAGATGTAATTCTATGATTAACATCATATTTAGCAAGCAATTTACGGAAAGCACCATGAATAAAATGTGAGCCACCATCAGTCATCAAATATCTAGGGACTCCAAACCTCGGGAATATAACTTCTTTAAGCATTTTGATAGAAGTGTTATGATCAGCACTACTAGTTGGAATAGCTTCTACCCACTTAGTAACGTAATCAACAACAACTAAAATATGAGTATACCTATTGGATTTAGGAAAAGGTCCCATATAATCAAAACCCCAAACATCAAATGGTTCAATAACAAGAGAATAATTCATAGGCATTTCCTAACGTCTACCAACATTACCAATTCTTTGACATTCATCACAAGAAAGGACAAACTTACGTGCATCTTTGAAGAGAGTAGGCCAATAAAAACCAAATTGTAATACCTTGTGTGCAGTTCTATCTCCCGCATGGTGTCCTCCGTATGCCTCAGAGTGACACTTCCCTAGGATTTGTTCCTGTTCATGCTCAGGTACACAATGCCTAATAATACCATCTACTCCCTCTTTATATAAATGTGGGTCATCCCAAAAGTAATGCCTTAAATCAAAGAAAAACTTTTTCTTTTGTTGGTATGTGAAGCTAGGTGGTATATATTTAGCAACAATGTAATTAGCATAGTCTGCATACCAAGGTGTGTTACGAGAAGCATTTATCACAGCTAATTGTTCACCAGGAAAATCATCATTAATAGGAAGTGGGTCATCAAGAACATTTTCCATTCTAGACAAATTATCAGCTACAGGATTCTTAGCGCCCTTTCTATCAACAATATGCAAGTCAAATTCTTGTAGCAAAAGAACCCACCTAATAAATCTAGGTTTAGCATCTTTCTTTTCCAAAAGATATTTAAAAGCAGCATGATCAGTGTGAATAGTAACTTTGGAATCAACAATGTAAGATCTGAATTTATCACATGCAAACACAACTGCTAAAAATTCTTTCTCAGTAGTAGCATAATTTCTTTGAGCACTGTCTAGAGTTTTACTAGCATAATGAATAACATTCAATTTCTTATCAACTCTTTGTCCTAGAACAGCACCAATAGCATAATCACTAGCATCACACATAATTTCAAAGGGTAGGTTCCAATCAGGTGGTTGAACAATTGGTGCAGAAATTAAGGCTTTCTTAAGGTTTTCAAAGGCTTCTACACAATCATCATCAAAAACAAATGGCACATCTTTTTGCAAAAGATTAGTAAGAGGCCTAGAAATTTTAGAGAAGTCTTTTATAAACCTTCTATAGAAACCAGCATGACCGAGGAAACTTCTTATACCTTTGATATCTTTAGGACATGGCATTTTCTCAATAGCATCGACTATACCTTCATTCACCATAAAGTGGCACTTCTCCCAATTCAAGACAAGATTAGTTTCTTCACATCTCTGCAAAACTCGATCAAGGTTGCTTAAGCAATCATCAAAAGAAGTTCCATAAACGGAAAAATCATCCATGAAAACCTCAACAATCTTTTCACAAAAGTCAGAGAATATAGCAGTCATACATCTTTGAAAGGTAGCAGGTGCATTACATAAACCAAAAGGCATACGACGATAAGCATAAGTTCCAAAAGGACAAGTAAACGTGGTTTTCTCTTGATCTTCTGGTGATACATGTATTTGAGAGAAACCAGAATAACCATCTAGGAAGCAAAAGTGTGTATGTTTAGATAATCTTTATAACATTTGATCAATAGAAGGCAAAGGGTAATGATCTTTCCTAGTAGCTTTATTTAATTTCCTAAAATCAATTACCATCCTATAACCGGTTACAATTCTTTGTGGAATAAGTTTATTTTTATCATTAGGAACAACGGTAATACCTCCTTTCTTAGGGACACAATGAACAGGACTTACCCATCTACTATCAGCTATGGGATAAATTATACCTGTTGGTGCAATTCTTGCCCTTTTGCATTTTGGAGATTGTTGACAGAAACAGGGATGGACTGATTTGTTTGCTAGTGCACACAGAGAGAAATAGTCCTGTCTCCGGTGTCAAGTTCGAGGAACTTCACGGAAGAATATCTGCACGGCAGAGAAGAATGAGCTACATCTATTGAAGTCATGTAGGCGAGAAGATTGATGTGAAGGAGTTAACCCCTCGAAATTTATTGCTGACGCGAAGCAATTGGTTCGGTGATTCTGTCCAAAGAAAATTGACTGCAGCGATGGAAGTCGAAGACGAAGTGAAGACATAGCATTCATCTCGTTGTTCTTCTTTCATTTCATTTGAGTCATAGGACCTCCGTACTATTAAGAGGGGTATAGGTTCTCGAAGCTTAGATCCGATGTGATGCTTAGCCCAAACCTATGCGAGACTGAGAGAAATCTCTTTATGTTTCGAATGATTACCTGCCAGCAGAAGACGTTGTTCTTCAGTGCTGCAGGAGATATCTTTCGAACTGAGGAGTTAGCATTACTTGCTCCGCACGTAATGTTACCGTTGTGCTCAAATTCCTACCGTTGGACTCGTGTCGTTCAGCCGTTGGCTGCTCCACATGTCTAATTTGGTTTTTTCCCTTCAGGGAAGGCTGCGGCTATAAATAGCCACCCCGCTCCAACGTTGCCCGTTGGCTGCTCCGCTTAAGATTTCTGAGAAGTTTGATTAAGCATCCCCTCTCCGAGAGATTTGAGTTTAAGATCCACCGAGAGAAAAATCAAGAGCCAAAACTTAGACAGTGGTTGAGCATCACAGCAGTTCTGAGTTAGAATTCTTGTACCTATTACTCTTGAGAGCTGCACACTCTCTAGATGGATAGGTGTCGGCTCGAGTGTCGAAGAGTAATTGTCTTCACCGAGCAAGATCTTCAGCAACCAAGAGTTATTGTGGTTTGCGAAGAAGTCTGTCGAAGGTTTGGAGATCGCCGACAAGTATCTACCACGAGTGAAATCAACTGGAGTCTGATCAGCTCTGAGTTGAAGGAGAATAGGGCGAAGAGAGTTTATCTTCTGTGTTAAATCACAACCCCTCCAACCAGACGTAGTCCTTTGGCATAAGGGCGAACTGGTCTACCAAATTCATCTGTCGCCATCGAGCACCACTAGTTCATTCTATTTCACTGCATTTCTTTCAGCAGTTTATATTTGTGCTCGGTGCCGATAGATTTATCTGATCAATTATCTGTTGCATTCTCATCATTCCATTCCATCGTCTCAGGTTAATTTGTTTCCCTTCGTATTTCTGTATGTCTGCGTAATTACGCTCAGTGCCGAATCTATTTATCTTCTTACCATTATTCGTGCATTTCTATCGTAGTCCGTATATTCTTTTTTTTCTCATGCTGCTGGATCTGTTCGTGTATTGCATTACCTTCATATCTGTCGAACCTGTGTTCGAATGATAACTGACTTCTACTTCGATAGATATATTCTTCTATAGCGAGCTCAATTAAATGTTATTCTACCACACCATATTTCCGCTGCTGTGTTTGGGACCAGTTCAAAACTTTCGCAAGAATTTTTGAATCTCCCATTCACCCCCCCCTCTGGTCAATATACTCTCGGTCCTAACAATACATGCCTTCAGAAGCTTTAATATTTTAGTTCTTACCACATCCTTCATTTTAGGATTCAACCTTCTTTGATGATCAACAACGGGTTTAGCGTCTGGCTCCATATGAATTTTATGCTGACATAAAGTGGGACTAATGCCCTTAAGATCATCGAGAGTATATCCAATAGCAGCACGGTGCTTCTTCAGAGTTTTATGTAATCTCTTTTCTTCATGCTCTGAATGGTTAGCACTAATAATAATAGGATATATCTTCTTTTCATCAAGATAAGCATATTTAAGCATATCGGGTAATTGCTTTAATTCAAACACAGGATCACTCTTCAGTGGAAGAGGATCTCCCAAGGTTTCAACAGACAAATTATGTTTAAGGATAGGTGCTTGCTTAAAGAACAACTCATCTATTTCATTTCTTTCATTCATATGCATATCATTTTCATGGTCTAGCAAATATTGTTCTAAAGGATCAGTAGGAGGCACATCAATAGAAGCAAGACCTATAATTTCATCTTTATTGAGTAATTATTTATCATGAAGTTGTCTACTAAACTTAGAGAAATTAAATTCATGAGATATATCACCAAACTTAACTCTAACTTTCTCTTTAACACAATCAATTTTAGCATTAACGGTATTCAAGAAAGGTCTACCAAATATAATGGGACAAAAATTATCTTGTTGTGAACCAAGTACTAAGAAATTAGTAGGGTATTTGATTTCACCACACAAGACTTCAACATCTCTAACAATTCCAAGTGGTGTAATAGTATCTCTATTTGCAAGATTAATAGTAACATCAATATCTTCAATCTCAACAGGTGCAATATCATGCATTACTTCTTGATATAAAGAAAACGGAATAGCACTCACACTAGCACCCATATCACACGAACCATGATAGCAATGATCTCCAATCTTAACAGAAACAACAGGCATGCCAACTACAGGCTTGTACTTATCTAGCATATCTCGTTCATTTCTAACAGGTTTAGCAATTCTAGCAGTCTCATCACAAAAATAAATAACATGCCCATCAATATCATCAACCAAAAGATCTTCAACCATTGCAATATTAGGTTCAACTTTAATTTGTTCAGAAGGTCTAGGTGTTCTTATATTGCTTTTGTTAACCATAGTTGAAGCTTTAGCATGTTCCTTAATCCTAACAGGGAAAGGAGGTTTCTCAATATAAGCAGTAGGCACAACTGGATCAACATTGTAAACAATTGTTTCTTCTTTAACACTAACAAGTTCTTCATTTAATTCGATAGGTGGATGATATTTAAACCATTTCTCTTTAGGGAGATCAACATGAGCAGTAAAAGATTCACAAAAGGTAGCTACTATCTCAAAGTCAAGTCCATATTTAGTACTAAACTTATGAAAAGCATCAGTTTCCATAAAAGATTTAACACAATCAAAATCAAGATTTATACCTGATACTTTACCTTTCTCGATTTCCCAATCTTCAGAGTTACATTTAATTCTTTCCAGAAGGTCCCATCTGAATTCAATAGCTCTCTTCATAAAGGAACCAGCAGAAGAAGTATCGAGCATGGATTGATCATTATGAGAAAGCCGAGCATAAAAGTTCTGAATAATTATTTCTCTTGAGAGCTCATGATTGGGGTATGTGTGCAACATATACTTAAGCCTCCCCCAAGCTTGAGCGATACTTTCTCCTTCACGAGGCCAAAAATTATATATATAATTTCGATCACGATGAACCAAATGCATAGGATAAAATTTCTGGTGAAATTCGAGCTTCAACCGGTTCCAATCCCATGTTTCAGTATCATCACATAGCCTATACCATGTCAATGGCTTTCCCCCCAAAGATGAAGGGAATACTTTCTTCTTAACTCCATCTTCGGATAAACCAGCAAGCTTAAACAATCCATAAATTTCATCCACATATATCAAGTGCACATCAGGATGCACCATTCCATCTCCTGCATAAGGATTAGCTAGCAGTTTCTCTATCATACCCGAAGGAATTTCATAATAAATATTTTCAGTAGGTTCAATAGGTTGAGGAGCAACTCTCAATGCTTCCAGTCGAGGTGAAGATACCCCGAACAAGCCCCTCAAAGGATTACTTTCCATAGTGACAAGTGACAGTAAATTTCAGCACGTAATATAAATGTTTCCTTACCAAATTCCACTCACCAAAGGCGCTTCACTCCCCGGCAACGGTGCCAGAAAAGAGTCTTGATGACCCACAAGTATAGGGGATCAATTGTAGTCCTTTCGATAAGTAAGAGTGTTGAACCCAACGAGGAGCAGAAGGAAATGACAAGCGGTTTTTAGCAAGGTATTCTCTGCAAGCACTGAAATTATCGGTAACAAATAGTTTGATAGCAAGGCAGTTCGTAACAATTAACAAGTAATAATTGTAACAAAGGTGCAGCAAGGTGGCCCAATCCTTTTATAGCAAAGGACAAGCCTGAACGAACTCGTATAATAAGCAAAGCGTTCTCGAGGACACATGGTGATTTCATCTAGTCACTTTCATCGTGTTTGTTTGATTCGTGTTCGCTACTTTGATAATTTGATATGTGGGTGGACTGGTGCTTGGGTGCTATTCTTACTTGAACAAGCCTCCCACTTATGATTACCCCCTCTCGGAAGCATCCGCAACTACGAAAGAAGAATTAAGATAACTCTAACCATAGCATGAAACATATGGATCCAAATCAGCCCCTTACGGAATAGCGCATAAACTAGGGTTTAAGCTTCTGTCACTCTTGCAACCCATCATCTAATTACTACTCCACAATGCCTTCCCTTAGGCCCAAAGATGGTGAAGTGTCATGTAGTCGACGTTCACACGACACCACTAAAGGAAACAACAACATACATATCATCAAAATATCGAACGAATACCAAATTCACATGATTACTTATGACAAGACTTCTCCCATGTCCTCAAGAACAAAAGTAAATACTCACAAATCATATTCATGTTCAAGATCAGAGGGGTATTGAATATCATTAAGGATCTGAACATATAATCTTCCACCAAATAAACCAACTAGCATCAACTACAAGATGTAATCAACACTACTAGCAACCCACAGGTACCAATCTGAGGTTTTGAGACAAAGATTGAATACAAGAGATTAACTAGGGTTTGAGATGAGATGGTGCTGGTGAAGATGTTGATGAAGATTAGTCCTCCCACGATGAGAGGGTCGTTGGTGATGTCGATGGCTTCGATTTCCCCCTCCCGGAGGGAAGTATCCCCGGCGGAATCGCTCCGCCGGAGAGCAAAATAGCTCCTGCCCAGGTTCCGCCTCGAGACGGCGGCGCTTCATCCCCAAAGTCTTCTCATTAATTTTTTTAGGGTAAAAGACCTTATATAGCAGAAGGAGGGGGCCAGAGGCCAGCCAGGGGCCCCACAAGGCATCAAGACGCGCCCAGGGGGCGCGCCCTATTGCCTTGTTGGCAACTGGTGGGTCCCCTCCAGTATCTCTTTTCTCCAGTCTTTTTTATATATTCAATAAAAAATCTCTATGAAATTTCAAGTCAATTGGAGCTCTGCAGGATAGGTATCTCTGCTATAGCTATTTCAGGTCCAGAATTCCAGCTGTCGGTATTCTCCCTTTTCATATAAATCTTGCAAATTAAGAGAGAAAAGGCGTAAGAGTTGCATCATAAAGTGGAATAATGATCAATTACATTATAAATAACAGTAGGAAATGGAAATCATGATGCAAATTAGACATATCAGTCGTCTTGTTTTGATTTGGAGAGGGTGAGAGAGTGAGACGCGAGAAACCCTATCAAGCAAGCCCTCTCAAGACTACATATACAATGGAGTAAAAAAATCTCTCCATAGCAATGGTTTCAAACAGAATACGCGTGTTCCTGGAAACAAAAACGAAAACTCGTGGAGGAATCTCTTTTTAACATACGAGGAAAGAAAACTCGATCAATAACACGCCACCGCTTCCAGGAGTATCGCTCACGTGTGGTCCCCGACCCTCCATTATTAAGTGAACAAATTAAAGGGTCAAATTATCACGTAAGCTGCCTCTTCGTGTACAAATGTGCTCCATCGTGTAATCCCGGGTGTGTCAGAGGCAGAGTGTGTGCATGTACCTCTTCTCTTCTTGTACGTAGTACTCCATTTATCTCACTTCTATGTGTGTGTGTGTGTGCGTGTGTGTTAGAGAGAACGAGACATCGACCTACAGAGGGATGGCGTGTACGAGTAGTCGCGAGAGTCTTGATATGTGTCTGTGCGCGTGCACACACATACACACACATATCCGTGTTTACGTAACATTCCTACTTTCATCTCCAACCCCCCGCTGAATTTCAAGGGGGTTGGCCTGTCCTTCTTTCATCTCCAATCATATTTGTCAAACTGGCTCATTATTATGTTAATTACGTAATAATTAACATAAACCCTAAACCCTAGCAATATTTACGTACGTCCAGCATCTCCCGTTTGCGGGCGTCCGGACGGCTGCCACACCCACTCCTGACAGCCCCGGCCCACCAAAACCATCTCCATCACCTGTGCGCGCTCCTCGCCCAAAAGGGGCAGTGCCACATTCATGCCCGGCCAGAGCAGACGCGACCTCTCACGAGCGCCGGCATTGAAGCGGCGCGCCGGCCGAGAGAGCGTCGCCCGCGCCGCTTCCCGGTGCACGCGACTGCTTCGCGTTCAAACGACACCACGGCCGGCCACAACATTCATGCAAAAAAGTTCTTGGGAGTCCGTGCTACAGCTAGCTGTCCTCTCCCACCTCGTCTATCTCTTCCAGTAGTAGTACTCCATGGCGCGATCCATCGACACGCGGGCAGGGAAGTTTGCGTATAGTCGCTTTGCAATGAGCGGCGTGCCAAGCAACCGTGTGGGGTGAGACGCGAACGTGACAGACGTGATGTATATAAACATTAGTTTTGCTCCATGGCGCAATCCATTGATAAGAAATGTTGGTTTCCAAAAGAACACAGTAGTATACTGTACTGCATGAGGGAGAAGCGGATTCAACGAAGAGTGATGGTTGCTTCGTCCGTCCAACTTCCTGCCGGGTCTATGTGATTTGATGGCTCATTGGTCATTATTACTGCAGCGGTACGACCTCGTGATTGTCAGTTGTAGTACTACACTCTACTTTGGTGCATGGCACGTGGACCCGGATGCTGGATGTCCCATGTTTCGGCGAAACGAGGTAGAATGATTTTGGAGCCAGGAACCGTGCCGTATAGCGTGTGCACTCTTTTTTTTATTCTGTGATAAAACTAATTTTATCCACTCTTACACCGGAGGAGTGCGAAACATGGCAGCCAGTGAGTAGTACCTGGCCCACCTCACACCATCACCATATTCCTTGGACACTGTGCGACACCTAGCTCTTTAGTAGTACTACCTATGAAGCTTTCAGCTTTTGTTTCATGTATCTTGCCTCCAAGGTTGCCCCATTACAACATTCCATCAAATACAAAGGAAACTAACATGCATGCTGATGCATCTCAATGATTCACAGATCATAGCCAATATTTACTTCACAACTAAAGACAAAAGTTGTGAGAAGGTGTAAAAATAAAGAACAAAACGATCGATGCAGTCCCAAGGCCTTGAACCCTAAACCCTAAACATGCTTTAATTTACTGGCGAGGTTGAAACTTCTGAAGGAAAGTGCCGCTCCTTACACGGCCACGGTTCATGAGACCGATCGACCAGTATGTACGTACACGTTTGCGACCAGAGAGATAACACTACGTACGCTTTGACCTAGTGGGTCCCAAGTGTCAGGGGGAATATGGAGGCACTTCCTTCCATGCGAAGATATAGGTGGTGGGTCCCAGCTGTCATGGGGAGGATTCGATTTTTTTCCGCGTAATAAGGAGGCACTTCCTTGCGTGCGAAGATGTAGCTGGTGGGTCCCAACTGTCAGGGGAGGAATCATTTTTTTTCGCGTAATAAGGAGGCAGTTCCTTCCGTGTGAAGATATAGCTGGTGGGTTCCAGCTATCAGGTGGAGGAATCTTTTTTTGCCCGTAATAAGGATGCACTTCCTTGGGTACGAAGATGTGGCTGGTGGGTCCCAGCTGTCAGGGGGAGGAAAAAAATTCGCGTAATAAGGAGGCACTTCTTTGCGTTCGAAGATGTAGCTGGTGGGTCCCAGCTGTCAGGGGGAGGAATATTTTTTTCCCGCGTAATAAGGAGGCAGTTGCATGCGTGCGTCCATGGACCAGGTGCGTCCCCGCTGTCAGCCTCTCCACGTACTACAGTCCTCTTTCGATAACTCTCGTTTGTTGACCATGCCGCATCGAGCACACCAAGGCGGTGGATGACGGCGAGGCCCTGGATGGGAACGAGCCAGAGATGGGAAGACGCGACAGTGGAGTCTCAGACGGAGAGGAATACGAGGGTTAACTAGTTCTGGTGCGGCGTGGGGCTGTAGTCGGCGGAGAATAACAGGAGGTAGCGACCCGACCCAAATGGATCGGTGCCTCTGTGCTTTCTGTGCTATCCCTGGATCAGTATGCTAGCAAACACAGTACATCGATGGAATACCATAACATCACATGTTAAAAGATAACGTAGATCCAGAGTATACCTCATATAACACAGCGGAAAAACAACCATAAGGGGTAGAGTCCCATCAACGCCAACGACAAGTTCAGTGTAGACCGTAACCCTATAACGTATCTCTTACTCGTCGTAGAAATTCCTACAACATGATACGTTGCAGCCGTGTAGGTCAGTACATTGAATGTACTGGCAAGATCACAGATAAAGGCCAGATGAAAAATAACTCTATCACTATATGCAATGTGGCAGTGGAGGCTCTATGTGTGAATTTTTGCATAAAAGCTGGTTTTTCCCTACCACAAAGGAGTTAAATTAATTACTACAAAGTGAAGTCATTAATGAGATGGTTCTGCCAACCAAATCTCATATCCCAAAATCATTATTAAATCCCAAAATCAATTCATCAGGTAGTCCATTGATAGTGTGGTGTTGAGAGTTCCGAGATAGGTCCAATTCCAGAGGCTCAAGTTGTCCGTAACCGGAGACACGGCTAATCGATTAGGTTAATACTCTGCAGAGTTTTGCACACTTTCCCCACAAGATTCGATCCCTCCTTTTATGTCCTCACACTACCTGGTGTTTGAGAACAGGATGACCGAAACATGGTCTTTCAGAGATTTTCCCTGACCACTGACAGTGCCCATCCAATCCTACCGTTCATCTACATCTCGTAGCACTGTCCAGCCAGAGTCACAACTAAGATCAACCAAGCCAGAGCCCATATTGACTTGTGGCTGTGCAGGTAAGCTTTCGGTCTTGAAGTATCCATCCGTCTCTTTGAGCCTGGGTGAAGCTTTCCGCAAGATGCCATGGCGCTTCTCCATGCATCCCTGGGTCAACCACTGGGTACTCCAGGGTGCCCTTCAATCCATCCTCCACCCATTGGTGTATTGAATTCTTGGTCTTGAGATCTTAAAGTCTTGACATTGTAGTCATCAAAATTTTATAACTCTCACAACTCCCATGTAATCACTCAACCAATCCCCGTCTACTAGAGCGTAGCAAAATAGTACTACATCGTTTCCCGGGCACTGGTAACAAGGGTGTGGGGTTTTCCAACCTCATAATACTACTCAAGAGCAATTTCAATATCACCTACTTGATGCATGGTGGAAAGTTGAATCTAATGCAAATAAAATCATGGGTACTATAACAAAATATGATCAATGTGACTTGCTTGGTACTTGTTGGTGGAGTTCATCGCTCTCACAATTGATCTATTCGTCACTCTCCGAGAATAATCTAGTGTAACCAAGCAATTGCATACATAACAATCACTCTAACAATCAAAAGAAATCCTTAAGAAAAAATCACAAAGAAACACAAAAGACAATAGAAAAGAAAACCAAAGAAAACTTAAAAGAAGAACTTGGGAAAGTTCAACTCAAACAGATCAATCACAACAGTACTAAATTGATCTAAACAAATAATTAACAGAAAAGAAACTACAAAAGTAAATACTTAACAGCGAGCAATTTAATAAATAATTAATTAGCAAAAAGAATTAATTTAATAGCTTTTATAATAGCAAAGTTATGGCCTAATCAATTATTAACTAGAATTTGACTTATAGCAATTTTAATTAATTATACAATAGTATTCTAGTTAATTAACAGAAACTAACTAAACTAAATAAACTTAAACTGGCAAAAAGAATTGTTTTTTAATATATTAAAACTAATTCTATTAAATTTTTAAACATGCACATATAGGTGCTGTTTTTAATCTACTTAAAACAAAAATAACTAAACTATAAAAATTATTATTAATATGCTACTGTATAAACAAAACTAATATAAAACAGTAGCAAAATGATTCAATTTAAAAGCTATTTTTAATTAATAGATATTAGCAATTTAGTTCTCTACTCTAATTTGGTCAAATTCAAATTTAAACTATTCAAACATGAAAACTATTGAATCTACAGAAACTACACAAAATTATGAAACTAATGCAAAAAAGAATCACTCAAAAACAATTAAAACATAAAAGATATAAAGAAATCAAAACAGAAACAATTCTAAAATAGAAAATGAAAACAGAAAAAGAACTAAACGCTACGGGCCAGCCAGGGGACACGTGGCAGCATGTGGTTGGCCGGAAGTGTGCGCTGCGGTGGCCAATCGGCGGACGGCCGAAATTAAAAGGAAAACGCTTCGGCTAAACAAAATTGAGGAAAAATCGGCCGGTTCACTTAAACTAAACTGAAGAGGTACATAGATCTAATCTTGTCGGTGTAGTGAGAACCAGGGCCTCACCAACCTTCTGGACTTGGGATTGCACCAGATTAGGGTTGCCATAAGGCGGCCCCGACAAGGAACCAGTTCGCCCGACAAGCAATACATCCGGCAAGCACTGAGTCATTCAATGAAGGCAATATATGCGCTGGGGAGAAGCCTCTTCCCGGCAAGGCTGAACCGGCAAGGCGAAGACCCGGCAAGCTCCGTGCCGGCAAGCTTAGGCCAGCCCTCCAGCGCTCCACCTCGCTGCACAGGTGTTCGCTGATGTGTGAGGTGTCGACCGCGCAGGTTGGTTGGTGAGGCTTGTCGGGCACGTGTCAGCACGCTGGGACAAGATTTGTCCCTTTAACGACACCCGTCCAAGAGGCGTGTCAGGATAATACGAGGTAGCTGGGCAAGCGGTGCAGAAACCTTGCCGGGACTACCTCTCCACATGATACCTGACGTCGCATTTAATGCCTTTGTCCTAAATTGGCAGAGTTAGGTATGATAACACTGTTTGCTATCTAATCGCTATGTAATTACTGTTTTGCCACTGTGGTAACCCCTTGAGCTATGAAAGGAGGGCCAAGGCAACAGTTTGGAGGATTCGATTCGGACCCCTTTTCAAACACAAGCACGTCTCACGTAGCTGCATTCTCCGCGCCTTGCCGGGGCAAGCGCTCCTTGTACTGTGCTTCTTCACCATCAATACACCAAAGGCAAGAGTAGGGTTTTATGCTTCTCAGCAGCCCGAACCTGGGTAAATCCCTTGCACTCCCCATTGTCCATGCTCTTTGTGCACGTCGTCCTCCCCCGCCGAACCACAAGGGGCTGCATGGCCCCATAGATGGTCGTACCCCGACATCTTTGGCGCGCCAGGTAGGGGGATCGCTTGCGCGAACCTGAAACATCAGATTGCGCGTCAGTTTCATCAGCTTCATCACCATCTTCCTCGTCGTCGATGGCTCCCAAAAAGAAGGCCATCACGATGACGACTCCTTCCACATCCAAGGTTCCTTCGCACGTATCCGCAGGCAGCGCAGGCGGCGTAACCAGCGCGGGCGGTGCGGATACCGCGGTTGGCACGACCGGCGCAGGCGGCGCGGTCTCCATGCCCACCGTGGTTGGAGCAGGAGGCGGAGGTGCTGGAGGCGGTCAACTTCCTCGACCCTCTGGCGAGTGTAGCCGCGACGGCGCGGGCGGAGCAGAGGCAGCAGAGGCAGCCCAATTTCTTCACCAACGTTGGCATTTTCTTCGCCAACATCACGCTACAGAGAGAGAGAGAGCTAAGTTCTAATACTCTAGTTACTTTCTGTTATCTAGCCTTTTCCTCGAATGGCATTTTTGCGCTTAACCTGTGCGCGAAGGGGCACTCTTGAAACATTCTGCGCTCTGAGTTGTTCTGGGTCCGCCCAACAACGTCACTGCGGCTGCGTTTGTTTCTAGAGTGTTAAGCTTCCGAGAGGGCGGCGTTCTCGATAGGCTGCTAAATAGGACCTGATCCTAAGCGCCGTCGACCAGATCATGTGCAATCGGAAAGCATTCCGGTGAGCGTAGGGAATAATTGTGCAAAAATGAAATCATTTAAGGAAAAGACTTAACAGTTTTTTCTTTTAAGATTTCTGTGATCTGTACGCTAAGGAGCCTTGTCGAGGTCAGTTGCGCTCCTCGTTGCTTCGAGCCTACTCGGCAACGAGAGCAGCTGCACTGACGCCAACAAGGTAAACCTCTCCAGGAGGCGATGTTCCCGGCAAGCTGCTAAGGGCCCGTTCCCTCAAGCGCTACTGACTGGAGCGTGCGCATCGGAGAGGATTCCGGCAAGCGAGGGGAATTTTTAGCAGGAATCAAGTTTTCACATAAGTTAAGTGCGTCGGGTGCTAATTAACTTATTGTGTTGAAACACTGTTGAGTCATTCTTATGCCCAATACAGTGTTGCAGGTAAATGAGTGGGTATTACGGCAGCACCAACATTTGGTACCTCCGGAAGCTACCACTAGGCATCGAGAACCTCAGAGTTCTCTGCTGAAATCCAAGCCTTGCCGGGGGCTGGCCCCGCTGGCAAGCCGGCATCGAGAACCTCAGAGTTCTCTGCTGAAATCTAAGCCTTGCCGGGGGCTAACTCCTCTCGGCAAGCCAGCATTGAGAACCGCGAAGTTCTCTGCTGAAATATAAGCCTTGCCGGGGGCTGATACGTCTCCAATGTATCTATAATTTATGAAGTATTCATGCCATATTTATAACAATTCTATATGGTTTTGGTATGATTTGATTAGAACTAACCCGGACTGACGTTGTTTTCAGCAGAACTACCGTGGTGTCGTTTTTTGTGCAGAAATGAAAGTTTTCCAAATGAGCTGAAACTTTTTGGAGATTTTTTATTGGACAAATAAAAAATATTGGCACCAAGACCCACTGAAGGGGGGCCACCCAGTGCCCACGAGGCACCAGGGCGCGCCACCCCCCTAGGCGCGCGCTGGTACCTCGTGGGGCCCACGTGGCTCCGTTTCGCGTGATTCCAATGCTGAAAAATCATATATATTCAGAAACCCCCGAAAGTTAACCTAGATGAGTTTTTACGCCACCGCAAGCCTCTGTACCAGAGAGATCCCATCTACAGCCCTTTTCCGGCACCCTGCCGGAGGGGGGAATCATCACCGGAGGCCATCTTCATCATCCCGGCGGTCTCCATGACGAGGAGGGACTAGTTCACCCTCGGGGCTGAGGGTTTGTACCAGTAGCTATGTGTTTGATCTCTCTCTCTCGTGTTCTTGAGATGGCACGATCTTGATGTATCACGAGCTTTGTTGATATAGATGAATCATATGGAGTTTTCCCCTCTCTATCTTCTTGTGATGAATTGAGTTTTCCCTTTGAAGTTTTCTTATCGGATCGAGTCTTTAAGGATTTGAGAACACTTGATGTATGTCTTGCATATGGATATCTATGGTGACAATGGGATATTCACTTGAGTCACTTGATGTATGTTTTGGTGATCAACTTGCGGGTTCCGTGACCTTGGGGATTTATGCATAAGGGTTGGCACACGTTTTCGTCTTGACTTTTCGGTAGAAACTTTGGGGCACTCTTTGAAGTTCTTTGTGTTGGTTTGAATAGATGAATCTGAGATTGTGTGATGCATATCGTATAATCAAACCCGCGGGTACTCGTGGTGACATTGGAGTGCCTAGGTGACATTAGGGTTTTGGTTGATGTGTATCTTAAGGTGTTATTCTAGTACAAACTCTAGGGCTGTTTGTGACAATTAATGGGGATGGCTCATAAGATTGATCGGGAAGGATAACTTTGAGGTGGTTTTGTACCCTACAACAATTTCTTCATTTGTTCTCTGCTATTTGTGACTTTGGAGTGAACTCTTTGTCGCACGTGAGGGGTTTACATATGATTCAACTATGTCAACAATGTTGGGATATCGCACTAGTGAAAGTATGAACCCTAGGCCTTGTTTCTAAGCATTGCAATACCGTTTTTATGCCCGTTTACTATTTGCTACCTTGCTGTTTTTATATTTTCAGATTACAAAAACCTATATCTACTATCCATACTACACTTTTATCACCATCTCTTCGCCGAACTAGTGCACCTATACAATTTACCATTGTATTGGGTGTGTTGGGGACACAAGAGATTTCTTGTATTTGGTTGCAGGGTTGCTTGAGAGATACCATCTTCAACCTACGCCTCCCACGGATTGATAAACCTTAGGTCATCCACTTGAGGGAAAATTGCTACTGTCCTACAAACCTCTGCGCTTGGAGGCCCAACACGAGTCTACAAGAACAAGTTGTGTAGTAGACATCAGGGGCTGACTCCTCTTGGCAAGCCAGCATTGAGAACCACAGAGTTCTCTGCTGAAATCCAAGCCTTGCCGGGGGCTGGCCCCGCTGGCAAGCCGCATTAAGAACCACAGGGTTTTCCGCTGAAAGTTTAATATTAAAAAATACCTTGAGCTCTCCGAAGAAGAGCTCGGGGGCTAGCGGTCCTTGGAAAACAACTTTTTCCATGAAGGCTGTTCACCGGGTGCGAATTCTTCCCCGTCAAGAAAATGTGTCTGTCACAACCCAAGCCAAGTTTGGTCCCACCTCCAGCATCGAGATCTTCAAAGTTCTCTGCTGAAGGCGGTCCCGGGGGCTCCTGTCGGTGTAGTGAGAACTAGGGCCTCACCAACCTTCTGGACTTGGGATTGCACCAGATTAGGGTTGCCATAAGGCGGCCCCGACAAGGAACCAGTTCGCCCGACAAGCAATACATCTGGCAAGCACTGAGTCATTCAACGAAGGCAAAATATGCGCTGGGGAGAAGCCTCTTCCCGGCAAGGCTGAACCGGCAAGGCGAAGACCCGGCAAGCTCCGTGCCGACAAGCTTAGGCCAGCCCTCCAGCGCTCCACCTCGCTGCACAGGTGTTCGCTAATGTGTAAGGTGTCAACCGCGCAGGTTGGTTGGTGAGGCTTGTCGGGCACGTGTCAGCACGCTGGGACAAGATTTGTCCCTTTAACGACACCCGTCCAAGAGGCGTGTCAGGATAATATGAGGTAGATGGGCAAGCGGTGCAGAAACCTTGCCGGGACTACCTCTCCACATGATACCCGACGTCGCATTTAATGCCTTTGTCCTAAATTGGCAGAGTTAGGTATGATAGCACTGTTTGCTATCTAATTGCTATGTAATTACTGTTTTGCCACTGTGGTAACCCCTTGAGCTATAAAAGGAGGGCCAAGGCAACAGTTTAGAGGATTCGATTCGGACCCCTTTTCAAACACAAGCACGTCTCGCGTAGCTGCATTCTCCGCGCCTGGCCGGGCCAAGCGCTCCTTGTACTGTTCTTCTTCACCATCAATACACCAAAGGCAGAAGTAGGGTTTTACGCTTCTCAGCGGCCCGAACCTGGGTAAATCCCTTGCGCTCCCCATTGTCCATGCTCTTTGTGCACGTCGTCCTCCCCCGCCGAACCACAAGGGGCTGCATGGCCCCATAGATGGTCGTACCCCGACAAATCTACACCGTAGATTGAATTCGGACGGCAGAGGAGGCACGGCGAGGTGAAGGACTCCGGCGTGGTCGACGGCGACAGCGGCTCGGGTGGTGAAGCGGCAGCGCCTCCGGTGGTCCTGGAGCTCGGGGAAGACGTCGGGGAGATGCGGGCAAGCACGGCGAGGTGAATGGTGGTGAAGGCAGGGGTCGGGGGTGGCTAGGTGGTGCGGGGCGACGGCAATGGCGGCGGTGGTGCTCGGGGAAGTCCGGCGACGGATAGCGAGGGTGAGAGGGCTCGGTCGAGGGGGCTTTTAGGGCAAAACGGAGCGGGGAGGCTCGGTTTATATAGAGGGCGTCGACTTGGAGCAGGGGCATCGCCAAACGGAAAGAAACCGCGGCGGGGATCCGGATCTGGCGGCGATCCGGCGAAGGAAGGAAAAGAAGAAGAAGAATGAAGGAGAGCGCGGGCGAGGTTCGGTCGGTCGGTGGGACCCGCGTGTCAATGGGAGGGAGAGAAAGGAAAGAGATCGGGTACCGGGTTGGAAGGGTAATTGGGCGCGGGAGAGAGGCCGTGGGCCTGCTGGCTTAGTGGGCTGGTCGGCTAAGTTGAGTTGCGCCAGGCTTCGGCCATTTTTTTTAAAATAAAACAGGAGCCTTTTCTTTTTAAATAAACAGAGAAAGAAACTAAAATAAAAGAAAATAAAATAAGAATTTACATAGGCAATATATATATCAAAATTCTTAGAATAAATCAAAGAAAAAATATGAACTCTTTTTCAGAGGCAAATAAAATACTTTAAAAAAACTATTTTTGCAATAACTTCAAAATGGATTTGAATTTGAATTTCAAATCTTTTCCAAATACTTTTATGTTTTTCCCTTGATCCAATATATTTCAAATTGCCTTTGAATCTTGAAGGGTCATATTCCTTCTCTCTTCTTGAATATTTTCAGAGAATTTGAAATTTGGGAATTCAAATAACTTCAACTTGAAAGTGGTTTTCAGAAGACTTCAAAGGGACTTTCAGAATGATTCTTTCAAACTTCCAACTCTCTTCCTTATAATTTGAAAATGTCATTTCATCTTCTCTCATGGAAATCATTGAGCTGCATAAAGTTTCTGATTTGAAGTATTTTCAAATGGAATTCAAATCTTTTCAAAACCACTTTTCATTTCAAACGGAAGAAGTCATATCATCTTCACTCTAGGGTATGTTTTGAATTTAAATCTTGAATTCCTGGAAATCCAAATGAACTGATGGAAGTTTTGGGAAAGTCCTTTTATTCCCTCTCATTTAACTTTCAAAAGTTTCAAAATTCACTCAATTTCAATCAACAATCATTCAAGCAATCACAATCACTTATTTAGTATGACATTCCAAAATTTAGAATTTTGGAATGTTACACACTTCTTTGCGTTCGAAGATGTAGCTGGTGGGTCCCAGCTGTCAAGGGGAGGAATAATTTTTTCCACGTAATAAGGAGGCAGTTGCATGCATGCGTCCATGGACCTGGTGTGTCCCCACTGTCAGCCTCTCCACGTACTACAGTCCTCCTTCGATGACTCTCGTTTGTTGACCACGTTGACCACGCCACACCGAGCGCACCAAGGCGATGAACGACGGCGAGGCCCCAGACGTGAACGAGCCGAAGATGGGAAGACGCGATAGTGGAGTCTCAGACGGAGAGGAGTACAAGGGTTAACTGGTTCCGGTGCGGCGTGGGGCTGTAGTTGGCAGAGAATAACAGGAGGTGTGGAGGGGTGGAGGGATGGCCTGGCGGGTGGTGGGGTAGCGCTTCACAGCGAGGCGTGCTAATCAGAGCCGCTAGCCACCGAAGACGGGAGCAGGCGGTCCCGACGGCGCTAGAGGAAGAAAATGAGAGATTGAAGATACATGCCGGCCGTTGGATGTAAATCCAACAGCTATGGATGTCAGAATCATTTGTTGACTAAGTTGACAACGCCTTGCTTAGGCTTAGATCTATTGGCCCACATGTCAGCCTCCAAACATGTGGCACATATTCAACCATTTTTTTTTAGAATTTATAGTCCATTTGCTGGGCTGGGTGAACAAATAATGTAGAATCTATGCGGCCCATTTAAAAAAAATTCTATGAAATCACAGCGCATTTGCACTTTCTTGAAATACACGAATTTGCTGGGCTGGTTGTAAATATCATGTTGGGTTGAACAGACCAATGTTATCAAAAAATAAACCGGGGCTGGACATTTTATTATAAATAAAATTAGATAATGAGTGCGTTATTATTACATTGGACCTTAAATCTTAGCAAGCTTTTGTACGCAATCACCGGGATTTTCGTTGCCTTGGAGTAAAAAAAACTAGGATTTTCCTTGCCAACTTCTGTTAAACATTTTTTTATAAGTTAATAAGACGTGGGATATTTTTTAATATATATATATAAGTATCTATTAAATATATGATAATAATAATAATTTATAATAACATAAAAATAATATAAATATATATAATATAGTTAGAAGGGAAAACATAAGTTGGACCTGCCATTCTTATTCTTATGTAGAAAAATAGAACAGAGCTCTGCATTTTCTTGAAAAATAAACATAAGTTGGGCTGCGGATGTTTAAGAAATAATAAAACCTAGGCTGGGAGGCCCATAGGTCGGTACATACATGATGGACCTCAAAAAAATAAGTTGAAACCACTGTGTCAGCATGTCGTGGGCTGTGCGTGTTAAAAAAACAAAACCTAGGTTGGGCAAGCCGCAACCTAGCATATACTTGTTCGCCCTCTGAAAGAAATGATACCTGCTAGCTCCCTGATGACAGTCTTTGTTGTAAATTTATCTCATTTATTGACTACATTGACAAACTCATGGGCCCCAACATTAGTATACCATAGGAGGAAGCTTTTTTCCAATGAGGCACTTGCTTGCGTACGACCATGGACCTGGTGGGTCCCGACTGTCAGCCTCTCCACGTACAGTCCTCTCCAGATTCCTCTCGTTTGTTGACCATGTTGACAACAGAAGACGCCGGCGCCGCGGAGAGCACACAAAAGGCAGAGGACGACGTCGAGGCCTCGGACGGGAATGAACCGGAGCCGGGGAAGACACAGTAGTGTAGCACCTACTCGGCCTGGCTTCGATTCCCCCTGGTGCAGTGGAAAAATCCCCAATTTTTTGGCCTCTGCTATTACTGACATGTGGGTCCCCCATTGTCATCCACACACACACCACCTCCAACACTTGCCAAAATTTTGTCCCTAGTTTTCTCTATTTTTCGCACACTAAACATTGTCTGCGCATTTTGAAAATAACATATCTTTTTGACAGTGCATCATATGAAGATGTGCTATATATGAATGTTGATCAGCATGATGTTAACTTGTTTTTAGTTCCATTTTCGACCATGAATAAAATTTCCAACATGTTGTTATCCCTGTTTGAAAAAGCCATGTTGATATTAATGCTCTGCCTCTAAAATTTGCAGTTTCTTATCTGAAACTGAAACTTGTAGTTTCTTCTCTGAAAATCACATGGTCTGCACTTTTATACTCATATGAAACTTTTTTGAAAGTACTAAAAATAGATCTCTAGAATTCAGAAAATACTTCATATGCATAATACTGCAAAGATCTGAAATTCAATAGACATTCATATCTGAAAGTACTCAAAATACACAACACAAAACACAATTGACAACCTGCAAATACTGATAACCCTAAGATTCTCCTCTGATTATTCATCGGGGCACTTCCATCCTATTCCTCGGTGGTAGACCGCCGCCCCATGAGACGAGGTGAACGGCGAGGGAACCTTGGAGAATGGCGGGGAAGCATCGTCACGCCAACAGCTTTCCTCCTCTTGCAGTTGGGTACAGTCGACGACGACTCCACCAGCTCGCTCTGCCATGGTGCTACTTGTAGACTGCGTTGGTATTTCCCCGAAGAGGAGAGGATGATGCAGTATAGTAGAGATAAGTATTTCCCTCAGTTAAGAACCAAGGTTATCAATCCAGTAGGAGAACCAAACAAAATCCCATTAAACGCACCTGCACACACAAAAGCAAACACTTGCACCCAACGCAAATAAGAGGGTTGTCAATCCTCTTAGCGGTTATTTGCAAGGATTAATTCTCATAGTGACAGATAGATAAACTAAAATACTAAATAAAATAAAAGTAAATAAATTGCAGCAAGGTATTTTTGATTTTAATATATGATAACAGTAGACCCCGGGGCCATAGTTTTCACTAAAGGCTTCTCTCTCGAACACATAGCATATGATGGGTAAACAAATTACTGTTGGGCAATTGATAGAAAAGCAAATAATTATGACGGATTCATGGCAATGATCATGTATATAGGCATCACGTCCGAGACAAGTAGACCGACTCCTGCCTCCATCTACTACTATTACTCCACCCATCGACCGCTATCCAGCATGCATCTAGGGTATTAAGTATAAAACAGAGTAACGCCTTAAGCAAGATGACATGATGTAGACAAAGTAAACTCAAGCAATATGATTAAACCCCATCTTTTTATCCTTAATGGCAACAATACAAATACGTGTCATGTCCCTTTCTGTCACTGGGGTTGAGCACCGCAAGATTGAACCCATCACAAAGCACCTCTCCCATTGCAAGATAAACCAATCTAGTTGGCCAAACCAAATCGATAGATCAGAGATAAATAAAAAGCTATAATAATCATGCATAAAAGAGTTCAGAGAAGACTCAAATATTTCTCATGAATAATCTGATCATAAACTCACAATTCATTGGATCCCAACAAACACACCACAAAAGAAGATTACATCGCATAGAACTCCAAGAACATCGAGGAGAACATGTATTGAAGATCAAAGAGAGAGAATAAGCCATCTAGCTACTAGCTATGGACCCATAGGTCTGTGGTATACTACTCACACATCATAGGAAGGGCAGCAAGGTTTATGAAGAAGCCCTCCGTGACCGATTCCCCCTCCGGCAGAGTACCGGAAAAGGCCTCCAGATGGGATCACGAAAGAACAGAGGCTTGCGGCGGCGGAAAGGTTTTCTCTTCTGTCTCTCTGGTATATTGGGAATATTTGGGAATTTATAGCGTTGGAATTAGGTCAGGAGGGGCTACAAGGGGCCCACAAGCCTGGGGGGCGCGCCTACCCCCCTGGGCGCGCCCTCCAGGCTTGTCGCCTCCTCGTGGCTCTTCAGGTCTTCTCCCGAAGCTTCGTGGGTCGCTTCTGGTCCAGAAAAAAATAATCCAAAGTTTTTTTCTCGTTTGGACTCTTTTTGATAATGATTTTCTGAAAAGGCAAAAACAAGCAAAAAACAGCAATTGGCACTGGGCACTGGGTTAATAGGTTAGTCCCAAAAAATGATATATAATGGCATATAATTGCATATAAAACATCCAAGATTGATACAATAATACCATGGAACAATCAAAAATTATAGATACGTTGGAGACGTATCAAGCATCCCCAAGCTTAATTCCTGCTCGTCCTCGAGTAGGTGAATGATAAAAATAGAATTGTTGATGTGGAATGCTACCTAACATGTTTCATCATGTAATCTTTCTCTTACGGTATGAATAATACGATCCGAATGATTCAAAGCAATAGCCTATAGTATGATATAAAGACATCAATACTCAGGCATACTAACAAATAATCATGTCTTTCAAAATAAAAATGCTAAAGAACGTTATCCCTACAAAATTATATAATCCTGTCATGCTCCATCTTCTTAACACAAAATATTTATCATGCACTACCCCGATGACAAGCCGAGCAATTGGTTCATACTTTTTAACGCGCTTCAGCTTTTTCAACCCCCACGCAATACATGAGTGCAAGCCATGGATATAGCACTATGGGTGGAATAGAGTGTGGTGGTAGAGATTAATAAGGGGAAGTCAAAAATAAGAAGATAGTCTCACATCGACGAGGCTAATCAACGGGCTATGGAGATGCCCATCAATTGATGTCAATGTGAGGAGTAGGGATTGCCATGCAACGGATGCAATAAGAGCTATAAGTGTATGAAAGCTCAACATGAAAACTAAGTGGGTGTGCATCCAACTTGCTTGCTCATGAAGACCCCGGGCATTTCAGGAAGCCCATCATCGGAATATACAAGACAAGTTCTATAATGAAAAATTCCCACTAGTATGTGAAAGTGACAAAATAGGAGACTCTTTATATGAAAAACATGGTGCTACTTTGAAGCACAAGTATGGAAAAGGATAGTAACATTGCCCCTTCTCTTTTTTTCTCTCATTTTTTTGTGGGCTCTTTTTGGCCTCTTTTTTTTTATTTTCATGGGCTCTTTTTGGCCTCTCTTTTTTTCACTGGGATAATGCTCTAATAATGATGATCATCATACTTCTATTTACTTACAACTCAAAAGAAAATTAAAACTCAAAACTAGAACAAAATATGACTCTATATGAATGTGTTTGGCGGGGTACCAGGATGTGCAATGATGCTAGCGTAACATGTATAAAAAATGATGAACAGTGGTTGAGCCACAAATACTATGTCAGCTATATGATCATGCAAAGCAATATGACAATGACAATGTGTGTCATAAAAATGGAATGGTGGAAGTTGCATGGCAATATATCTCGGAATGGCTATGGAAATGCCATGATAGGTAGGTATGGTGGCTGTTTTGAGGAAGATATAAGGAGGCTTATGTGTGATAGAGTGTATCATATCACGGGGTTTGGATTCACCGGCGAAGTTTGCACCAACTCTCGATGTGAGAAAGGGCAATGCACAGTACTGAAGAGGCTAGCAAATTGCGTAAAGGTGAGAGTGCGTATAATCCATGGACTCACATTAGTCATAAAGAACTCATATACTTATTGCGAAAGTTTATTAGCCCTCGAAGCAAAGTACTACTACGCATGCCCCTAGGGGGATAGATTGGTAGGAAAAGACCATCGTTCGTCCCCGACCGCCACTCATAAGGTAGACAATCAAGAATAAATCATGCTCCAACTTCTTAGCTTAACGACAGATCATACGTGCATGCTTCGGGAATCACAAACCTTAACACCAATATTCTTACTAAACCACAATTATCTACTAGCACCTCCCACATATTACCATCTTAATATCGCAAAACTATTGCAAGGAATCAAACTTATCATATTCAGTGATCTACATGAAAGTTTTTATTATATCCCTCTTGAATACCTATCATATTAGGACCAAATTCATAACACGTGCATATTACCATTGCTAATCATTAGACTCTCAAAAAGATATAAGTGAAGCATGAGAGTGCAACTATTTCTTTAAAATATAACCACCGCCGTGCTCTAAAAGATATAAGTGAAGCACTAGAGCAACTGCCTAGCTCAAAAGATATAAGTGAAGCACATAGAGTATTCTAACAAATCACGAATAATGTGTGTCCCTCTCAAAAAGGTGTGTTCAGCAAAGATGATTGTGACAAACTAAAAAGCAAACTAAAGCAAACAAACTATATCACAAGATGCTCCAAGTAAAACACATATCATGTGATGAATAAAAATATAGCTCCAAGTGAGTTACCAATAGATTGTAGACGAAAGAGGGGATGCCTTCTAGGGCATCCCAAAGCTTAGACGCTTGAGTCTACCTTGAATATTACCTTGGGGTGCCTCGGGCATCCCCAAGCTTAGGCTCTTGCCACTCCTTATTCCTTTATCCATCGTAGTCTCACCCAAAACTTGAAAACTTCAGCACACAAAACTCAACAGAAACCTCGTGAGATCCGTTAGTATAACAAACAAATCTTAAACTTTAGGTACTATTGTAAATTGATTCATATTTAATATTGGCATAATGCTACTGTACTCCAACTTCTCCGTGACTCATACCCCCCGATACGATCCATAGATTCGTCAAAATAAACAAACTATGCAACAAAAATAGAATCTGTCTAAAACAGAACAGTCTGTAAAGACCTGAATTAACGTCATACTTCTGTAACTCCAATAATTCTGAAAAATTAGGAAAACGTGGGCAATTCATATATCAATATTGTGTAAGCAATTCAGAAGGTTCTTACACTCCAGCAAAAAATCAAAATTCCAGCACTGGACGCAAAAGTTTCTGTTTTCAAACAGCATCAATTATTCTATCATCCAAATCATCCCAAAGGCATTACTTGGCACAAACACTAATTAAAAGATAAAAACACAATTATAAAAGAGGATATAATTGTGTAAACACAATAAAACAGAAAGTAAAAATATAAAGTAAAAACAAAAATTTATTTTATTCATTGGGTTGCCTCCCAACAAGCGCTATTGTTTTATGCCCCTAGCTAGGCATAATGCATAGTTTCAAGTGTTGTCATCCTTCAAGTTAATTCCATAGGTGGCCCTCATAATAGATTCATAAGGTGCCTTAATTCTATTTCTAGTGAAGTGTTCCATCCCTTTCTTTAATGGAAATTGAAATCTTATATTACCTTCTTTCATATCAATAATAGCACCTATTGTTCGTAGGAAAAGCCTACCAAGTATTATAGGGCAAGAAGGATTGCATTCAATATCAAGAACAATAAAATCCATGGGCACATAATTTCTATTTGCAAGAATAAGCACATCATTTATTCTACCCAATGGTTTTTTAATAGTGGAATCCGCAAGATGCAAATTGAGGGAACAAGGATCCATATCGGTGAGACCTAGCACATCACACAAAGATTTTGGTATAGTGGAAATGCTAGAACCAAGATAACATAGATCATTACATTCATAATCTTTAATTTTGACTTTAATAGGTGGTCCCCATTCATCTTGTAATTTTCTAGGAATTGAAACTTCCAACTCAAGTTTTTCTTCATGCGCTTTCATCATGGCTTCTACAATATATGTTTAGTGAAATCTTTACTTTGTTCATAAGCATTTGGTGAATTAATCATGGATTGCAACAAGGAAATACACTCAATTAAAGAACAACTATCATAATTAAAGTCCTTGTAATCCAAAGTAGTGGGTGCATTACTATTTAAAGTTTTGACCTCTCCAAACCCACTTTTTTCATTTTTATCATTAAGATTATCACCCTCCAAGCAATTGGGACTCCTTCTATCTAAAGTTGACTCTTCTTCAGTCCCTTTTTCATCAAGTTTTATGTTACTAAATAATGATTCAATAGGAGTGACACCAATCATTTTAATATCTTCATCATTACTACGGTAGAAACCGGGTGGAATAGCTTTTTCTAGGAATTCTTGCTTAGCTCTCAACCTAGTGGTCCTTTCTTTACTTTCATTAATGGAGACATAGATATATTTAATAGAATCATTTATATCATGCTTGGGTGGCAAAATTTTAGTTTTGAGATTTTCCACATCATGAGCAACTCTATCCATGTACCTAGCCAATTCATCAACTCTATTCAATTTTTCTTCTATCATAGCATTGAAATTCTTTTGTGAATTAATAAATTCTTTAATATTACTTTCAAGATCATAGGGCATCCTATTATTATTATTATATGGATTTCCATAGGAATTACCATAATTATTAGAGGAATTTCCAGGAAATGGTCTAGGATTGAAATTACCCCTATAAGCATTGTTGTTGAAATTATTTCTAGAGACAAAATTCACATCAATAGCATAATTATTTTCCTCAATCAAAGTAGACAATCGCACATCATTAGGATCAATATGAGCACTTTTACTAGCAACCAATTTCATAAGAGCATCCATCTTATCACTCAAAGTATTAATTTCTTCAACAGAATTTACCTTCTTACCAGTTGGAGTTCGTTCAGTGTGCCATTGAGAATAATTTCTCATAATTTTGTCAAGAAGTTTTGTAGCTTCTCCCAATGTAATTTCCATAAAAGTACCACCTGCGGCAGAGTCTAGCAAATTTCTAGAAACAAAGTTTAGCCCCGCATAATTTTTTTGTATGATCATCCATAAATTTAAGCCATGTGTTGGGCAATTTCTTATCATTAATTTCATTCTCTCCCAAGATTGTGCAACATGTTCATGCTCAAGTTGGTTAAAATTCATAATTTGATTTCTTAAAGAAACAATCTTAGCGGGACGAAAATACTTGGTAATGAAAGCATCCATACACTTATCCCAAGAATCAATACTATTTCTAGGCAAGGATGAAAACCAAGTTTTAGCACGATCTCGTAGTGAGAACGGAAATAATTTGAATTTGACAATATCATTATCCACATTTTTTTTCTTTTGCATATCACAAAGCTCAACGAAAGTATTTAGATGGGATGCAACATCTTCATTAGGACTACCAGAAAATTGTTCTTTCATAACAAGATAAAGCAAAGCAGCATTAATGTCACACGACTCC
This sequence comes from Elymus sibiricus, assembly GCA_039707655.1. Lineage (NCBI taxonomy): Eukaryota > Viridiplantae > Streptophyta > Magnoliopsida > Poales > Poaceae > Elymus > Elymus sibiricus. The sequence continues at coordinate 166,886,014 of CM077664.1, forward strand.
GCACTAGTGGGGGGAGGAGCAATAGGAGTACTAATAAAATCATTATTATTAGTATTGGAAAAGTCACACAATTTTGTATTTTCTTGAGACATCGCGACGAAGCAAGCAAACTAGCAAACAAGCAAATAAAAATATTTTTGTGTTTTTGTAAAAAAAATTAGAAGTGGGGGAGATGAAAATGGCATGCAAATGAATAAATGCAAGTGGATGATAGTTTGTGCGAAGGTACTTGGTAATTTTGATGATGTCTCCCCGGCAACGGCGCCAGAAATTCTTCCTGCTACTTGTAGACTGCGTTGGTATTTCCCCGAAGAGGAGAGGATGAGGCAGTATAGTAGAGATAAGTATTTCCCTCAGTTAAGAACCAAGGTTATCAATCCAGTAGGAGAACCAAGCAAAATCCCGTTAAATGCACCCGCACACACAAAAGCAAACACTTGCACCCAACGCAAATAAGAGGGTTGTCAATCCACTTAACAGTTATTTGCAAGGATTAATTCTGATGGTGATAGATAGATAAACTAAAATACTAAATAAAATAAAAGTAAATAAATTGAAGCAAGGTATTTTTGATTTTAATATATGATAAAAGTAGACCCGAGGGCCATAGTTTTCACTAGAGGCTTCTCTCTCGAACACATAGCATACGGTGGGTAAACAAATTACTGTTGGGCAATTGATAGAAAAGCAAATAATTATGATGGATTCATGGCAATGATCATGTATATAGGCATCACGTCCGAGACAAGTAGACCGACTCCTGCCTGCATCTACTACTATTACTCCCCCCATCGACCACTATCCAGCATGCATCTATTGTATTAAGTATAAAACAGAGTAACGCCTTAAGCAAGATGACATGATGTAGACAAAGTAAACTCAAGCAATATGATTAAAACCCATCTTTTTATCCTTAATGGAAACAATACAAATACGTGTCATGTCCCTTTCTGTCACTGGGATTGAGCGCCGCAAGATTGAACCCATCACAAAGCACCTCTCCCATTGCAAGATAAACCAATCTAGTTGGCCAAACCAAATCGATAGATCGGAGAGAAATACAAAGCTATAATAATCATGCATAAAAGAGTTCAGATAAGACTCAAATATTTCTCATGAATAATCTGATCATAAACTCACAATTCATCGGATCCTAACAAACACACCGCAAAAGAAGATTACATCGGATAGAACTCCAAGAACATCGAGGAGAACATGGTATTGAAGATCAAAGAGAGAGAAGAAACCATCTAGCTACTAGCTATGGACCCGTAGGTCTGTGCTAAACTACTCACACATCATCAGAAGGGCAGCAAGGTTGATGAAAAAACCCTCCGTGATCGATTCCCCCTCCGGCGGAGTACCGGAAAAGGCCTCCAGATGGGATCACGGAAGAACAGAGGCTTGCGGCGGAAAGGTTTTCTATTCTGTCTCTCTGGTATATTGGGAATATTTGGGAATTTATAGCGCTGAAATTAGGTCAGGAGGGGCTATGAGGGGCCCACAAGCCTGGGGGCGTGCCCTCTAGGCTTGTCGCCTCCTCGTGGCTCTTCTGGTCTTCTTCCGAAGCTTCGTGGGTCTCTTCTGGTCCAGAAAAAATTAATCCAAAGTTTTTTTATCATTTGGACTCTTTTTGATAATGATTTTCTGAAAAGGCAAAAACAAGCAAAAAACAACAACTGGCACTGGGCACTGGGTTAATAGGTTAGCCCCAAAAAATGATATATAATGCCATATAATTGCATATAAAACATCCAAGATTGATACTATAATAGCATGGAACAATCAAAAATTATAGATACATTGGTGACGTATCACACGGCACCCTCACAAATGGCACCGTGTGGATGCTCGATCCTTGATCCTCTGGATGCTCCATCTTGGATCGATACTCCCACCACCTCTGCCTCACTACCGGATTCGGTGAATCTGTCTGCTCCATGGCCCAGAGGAGCAGCTCTATGTACTCCCGCGCGACTCCATCTGGGTGGATTGCCACCTTTTCGCTCTGTTTCAGATGTTTGGCCATCGCCATAGCCGTCGCCGCTAATTGCCACTAGTTGTCAAACCAAGACTGTATCTCCATCATCCTAGCTAGCTTCACAGAGTCGCCGTCTGTAATCGTCATGTATTGGTTATACTCCTCCATCGATCAACTTCTCCACAGCACCTTCACTTGTCAGCGGTGGTTTTGGAATGGAAAAGGAGCGGCGGTGGTTTTGGATTGGAACAGGAGAGGAGCGGCGGTGGTTTTGGATTGGAAGAGGAGAGGAGCGGCGGTGGTCTTGGAAGTTTTTTTTTTGAGGTGGTGGTCTTGGAAGTTTGAATGCAAGAGGAGCGGCTGGCGGCAGTTTTGGATTGGACGAGAGCGCTGGCGCGCTGTGAGTGGATCCCACCTACTACCTCCGTGTTGGTTTACTAGCCCCATCGTATTTTGGGTCAAAGTTTGACCATGTACTGTATTTGAGAAGCAAAATGTGAATGCATGTCATCAAAAATTATATCGTTGGATTCGTATCTGAATGTACTTTCCAATGATATTATTTTTGCTACGTATAACATATATTCTATTAGTTAAAATCATGTTCAAAATATGACCCAGAATACAAGGGAGACTAGTAAACCAGGACGGAGGTAGTACTTACTAATTTACCCCTCACTTAAGAAGTGACCCCACATAAACTTGAGTACTTTGGTATTGTAGATAGATGTTGATATTTTTTGATATAAATTTGGTCAAACTTTGTTTAGATTGACTTTGACCAAATTTTATATGCAAAGTAAAAAGAAACGGAGGGAGTATTGAAGAGCTTGATAGGGTTGTTGTCCCCTGCATCATCATGCCGTGTTTCATAGATTCCAAGATTCACAACCAACTCATAAGATTCCCATAGAAAGTACAACAAATATGCCCAGGCATCTCAATGATTCACAGATCAGAGCCAATAATATTAACTTTAAAACTAAAACAAAGTTGTGAGAATGTGTACAAATAAAGAAAAATCGACTGGTGCTTCTTTCAGAAAAGAGTACTCCCTAGAAAAGTGCCAATATATCCAGCTAACCATAAACCTAATTCATGTAAGCTATTTGATTTGAGGATTTGCTGCAACACTGAAACCATTCCCGTGCATGTCAAACACCGGCAGATTAACATGTTCTGCATAAGAGGGTTGCCAAGAACTTGAGGAACCATCCGAACATCTGTGCTTTTCCAAGCCACGTTTATGTTAGATAGTGGCACCTCGCACTCTGCATATGTTGGTTCCATCCGAACATTTGTGCAGTTCCACTAAAATGTAGCTGAATAACCCTATTTGCACAGATGATGAAAAAGCGTGATTACTTTATAGTGGCACTAGTTGATGAAACATACACTAATAAATAGAAGAAACTTCATTTTCTTAATGGGAAAAGATTGCAATAAAATACCTTAGTTAAAAATAAATACAACAGTAGCATAGTATGCCATGCTGCTAGGGAGAGAGGGGCCCTGCGCCGCCTCGACGGTAGGCCTGTGTCGGGGATATACCCCGCGGTATGACCCGGCCTGATGTATGACCCGGCCGGAATTTGGCGACTCACTAGTGACCCGGCTGGAGCTTGGCGACTCACTGGTCTGGCGACTCACTAGTGACCAAGACGGCGGGTCAGACGAATGACAAGGCCCAAGGCCCAGAAGGCGACTTAGGAGAAGGCCGGATCAAGGCACGGTATCCGGTGGGCCGGCTTGAGAGGAAAAGCATAAGGAATATTTTCCTTACAAGGGAAGCAAGACTAGGATTCCACTTGTAATAGAGTAGTCCTAATCCTACTAGGACTCTTCATGTAAGCCGCCCCTTCAACTTATATAAGGAGGGGCAAGGCACCCCAAGAGGGACAAGTTTTAGACAGACAGAAAAGTCTTAGACAAGATCAAAGTAGATACTCTCGAAATAGAGGTAGCGAAACATCACCCTTGTAACCGAGATCATCATCATCATCAATACAACCAAAGCAGGACGTAGGCTTTCACCTCCACCACGAGGGGCCGAACCTGGGTAAAACACGCGTCTCTCAGTTCCGACCAACCCCGTTCAAGCTACCACCAAGTTGTGATGGCCTCACGACTAAGTCCTCACACTAGGACTTCTGCCGTGACAAAACCACGACAGTTGGCACCCACCGTGGGGCCCTGCACGGTGTTGTTGTGTTCTTGGAGGGAGCTCTTCTAGGGATCGAGAAGCTCGCGATTGGCCGAATGAAGAAGACCCAGCTCAGAAGGATCCGCTTCAGCTTCAAATTCATCAGTCCAGATCTACAATCTGTGGGATTTGAGTTCAAGAAAAATTAGGGTTGCGTACTGTGCGGCAAATGATCGTGACCCGGCGATCCGTCAAATCCGAAGACGAATCGATATCTGCTACAATAGCCGTCATGCAAGCCAAGACAAACATTGAACACGAGAAGTATCAGAAGTTCTTTAGCGTGCAATGTATGAACAAGCCGGCCTAGTGGTCCCGTTGACTTGCCTGCACAATCAGATGGAAACCAGCAAAGACAGAGAAGAAAAAAAAAGGGATACGACGACCCGGGCGGGCGTGGATGATCCACGACCGCTACGACCCGGAGGAGGAGTCAAACCCGCCTGGGTCGACCCGCCTCGCATCCGCTACTGCGGTTCTGCCATGGCCGGCGCGCCGTTCCGCCATCGCGGCCTCAAGCCAGTGTCACCAACTCGCCTCGCCTCATTGACTCGGACTTCTCCTCCGCCGCCTGGTTCCTCCTCGCCTCAATCCACCTTCATCGCCGCGCCTGCAAGTCGCCGCATCGAGCCGTTGTTTCCGCCTCAAGCTGTCGCCGTTCCGCCTCTGCTCCGAGTCGTCGGAGGGCCCCACCCCAGCCGCTTCAGCCGCTGAACGCTGAGCCGCCTCACATCAACCCACCGCTGCGGCCCGTCCCCGTGCGACTCCGTGGGCGGGTGGCTGGTCTCGCGTTAAGTCGCCACGGTGCTCACCACCGCCAACTTGCATGTGCCGCGTCGATGACCCGATTGTCTTGAGCCGGCCGCCCGAGCCGCCTCCATCGTCACGCTTCGCCCCGCCGCGTCATCGCACCGCTCCAAGTCGTCGCGCCTCTGCCTCGCGCTGCAGTCAGGGGCCTCACCTCCGCTGTCGCACCGTGTCCAACCGCCGATGCGGTCTGCCTTCAACCCGCCTCGGGCCGGCCCTGCCGCCTGAGCCGCCGCTTTGAGCCGCCCGCGCCAGGCCGGCATCGCCTTCACTTCGAGCCGCCGCCGCCATGGCGCGCGTTGAGCCGGCCTGCCACCTAGTCGATCTGCCATTGCCTCGCCGGCTCTGCCGCTAAGCCGCCCTCACCGAGCAACTGTACCTCAAGCCGGGGCCCGCCTTGAGACGCCTCCGCCGGTCTCTCCCGTGGTTGAGCATCAGCCGAGCGGCCTCGCCACCTCAGCTTCACCTCAAGCCAGTCGCTCGACCCGTCCCTCGCCGGCACCTCATCTGCCGTCGCACTTTGCGTCAAGCCGCCTGGCCGCCTCACCTCCACGGAGCTCGCCTCACCACGCGCGCCCCGGGTCTCCTGTGCTTCAAGCCGGCCTGTCCGCCTCTGCCTCCACAGCCTGGCGCTGCCGATTTGCCTCGCTGCCGTGGCTTCGCCTCGAGCCGGCCCGCCCGACTCTGCTGCCTTGAGCCGGCCCCGAGCAGCCTCGTCGCCAAGCCGTCGCCGCTGCGCCATCAAATCACCCGGGCCGAGAGGCCTCGTCTCCGCCTTACTCCACCTCCGCAGCCGCCAAGCCGCCGCAGCCGCCGCGGCCTCCGAGCCGCCTAGGCTTCGCTCCTCTGCCGTGGCCGCGTGCCGACCTGCTGTGGGCGGGCCGCCTCGCTCCGCCTCACCGCAGGCACTCCTCAGCCGCCTTTGCCTCGCCACTGCCTCAAGCCGGCGACTCCGTGGACAAGTCGCCATCTCTCGCGCCGCCTCGTCGGGGGGCCTCTTCAGCCGACAGCTGCGCCGAGTCGTCGGCCGCCTTCGAGCCGCCCCCGCCGCTGTGGCCTCGCCGTCGCGGACGCGCCGCGAACCGCCCGCCTCCACTCGACCCGCCTCAGCCGTCGCGCTTCAAGCCTCGCAGCCGCCTCCGCCTCGAGCGCCTCTGAGCCGCCCCGGCCTCGCGCCGCTCGAGCTGCCTCCGCCGTCGCCACGGCCCGCCTCAGGCAGCCGCCGCCTGCCTCGAGCCGCCGGACTCTGCCTCCGTCTCGCGCGCGCCCCGGCTCTCCCGCGCGTCGAGTCCTCCAAGCCGCCCAGCCCTCCAGCTCTGCCCGCTCCACCAAACTGCTGCGACCGGATGCCTGAAGAACAGAAAAAAGAGAGAGAGAGAGAGACTTCAGATGCGGGACACACACAAAAAAAAAGAAGTGGAAGGGTCAGCATGACCTGGTGGAGGATGCGGGATGTAGGCACAGACTCGACTCCGCTGCCCTGGTCTGCCCTACCGGTCCGTTCCGAGCCGCCCAGCTCCGGTTCCGCTACGGTCGCGATGTAAGCCGCCTTGCCTCCGCCGGAAAGAGTGGCTAAATTCGCCGGGATCCACGACGCTATATACGGATCATCTGACATCCGGACGAACCAGGTGAAATCCATCCGGTCTATTTTTATTGGTACATTTTTATTCTTCCGCGAACAATTACTCTGGCTCGCAATATTTTTTATGCAGGACAATTATTCCCTGCAAGGGCGATCATCATGCCATGGATATAAAGCTCGCGCCAACATTATCATGTGCCAGCATCCAACCGTGCCGTACTGCTCAATGAACGTGTGTGCAAACCGCCGCTTATGCGGTTCGGTCTACATCAACACGTGGCCGGCTCATCTGCTCACGCCGCGGCCGATTCATCCGTCCGCGCCCGCGGCCGACTCGCCCGTCCGCGCCGACTTACAAGCCGCGGCCGACTCGCGCGTCCGCGCTTACAACGCCACGGGCGACCCCCGTGTCCGCGCCGGGTTACCGACCGACTCCCATATCTACATCAACACACCGGATCCGCGCTGGTCGGCACGAGCTGCCCAATGGACATGCGCAAGTCGCTGCCCTGCGGTTCGGTCTATTCCAACAACTCTGGAGTAGATCATAATATATTATCAGCCTCCACCGGATAGCTCAAGGGACAGGAGCACAAGTTGCCGCCGCTGCGGTTTGGCTAATTTCAACAAACAGCCGGGACAAACCATCGGTCGGATTACTAACACGACTTCTACGGGATCATCTATGACCCGCCCCGGTCGACCTCAACCTTCCGCGGAGTCACATCGCGTTATCAACGCTAAGGACATACCACAGGCGTCGCGAAGATCATCAACTCGCCACACGCTTCTGGCCTCAATTAAATTCAGCTATCAGCTGTCAACTATATGCCGGTTTATGTTACGGCCAAGTATGAAGAATCTCAAGCCAACTCCTCGAGTCGACTTAAGACTCGGGGGCTACACAGATATGATTTGGCAGACTCAGCCGGTTTCAACAAATTCAAGAACCCCAGTCATTGCGAGGAAGACAACCCGGGCATGGGGGCTATTGCCTTTTGGCGAAAAATTAGGGTTACCAAAGAAGACTAGTCGCCATGAGGTGCAGTCTCAAAATGGGTATCCCGCTCAATTATGGTCACTTGGGGGCTTCCAACTCACCGAGTTCAGCTTTCTCACCCTCTTGACCCGGCAAATGACGCCACATTATATCATTGGTCACTTGGGGGCTTCCAACTCACCGAGTTCAGCTTTCTCACCCTCTTGACCCGGCAAATGACGCCACATTATATCATTGGTCACTTGGGGGCTTCCAACTCACCGAGTTCAGCTTTCTCACCCTCTTGACCCGGCAAATGACGCCACATTATATCATTGGTCACTTGGGGGCTTCCAACTCACCGAGTTCAGCTTTCTCACCCTCTTGATCCGGCAATAAACGCCACATTATCTTGGTTAAACCTGCCTGTCTGCTTGATGCTACTCCGCTTAGGTGACCCGGTGTACTCTTGAGAAGTCAATCATTTTTATGACCCTGAACTTGTCTTGGTTAAAACATCGGTTATGTCACGTGAGAGCCGGCTTACAGAGAGCGAGGATAAACCCTGGGCTATCACGCCAGCTTCATTGAAGCAAGACACGAGCCTCGAAAGCCGGTCTAAATTGTCGTGCCTCGAAAGCCGACGTTTTTTATACTCTGTTATCATATACATACATCATCATACATTGCATCATCATTGCATCATCATACAAATGCATCATGTATGCATGAACATATTTGTTTATGTTGCAGGAGCCGGTTTTCAAACCGGGTTACATTGTAACTCTGCAGGAACAAACAAATTTTTTAATAGCCTAAATGGCTGGATCTTCATCATGGTTTATCATAACCAGCATTAAATGATTGAGATATCAATTCTCCTATTTTCCCGGGGTACAATTCCAGCGGAGTCACATATAATACCTGGTCATTTAATTGACCGGGTTTTTGGTTATTCAACATGTGCTTTGTAGAAGATTACAGCACTTATGGATTTTTTTCACACATATTTGCCGGTTTGCATTGCAACCACGGCCAAGGATTTCTTTCATCGCAAAGGCATCATCAGTTCACAGAGTGGATATGATTTTATTCTACAATGGAAGGAATAGTCCCGAGTCGCCGCAGGCACACGACCCGGCACTTGGGGGCTACATTATTCAAATCAAGATTACACCAAGTATGAAAGTCCCATGTCACTGCAAGCATGCACCACGGCACTTGGGGGCTAATGCATGGTTATTTTTACTAGTCTCATTGAAGACCCGGCCCATCACATAATGATAAGCCGGCCCTTGGGGGCTACCAATTGCTCCTGTCAAAAATTCAAAGTACACAAGCCTCAATAGTGACCCAAAGCTTGGGGGCTACATCATATGATTTTCTTTTCAAAGGAGTACATGTAAGTTCCAAGTCGCTGCAAGCAAACGACACGGCACTTGGGGGCTACAACAGTCAGTTGTTTAAATAGATCAAAAGGTCCAACTTGAAGACCCGGCCCATCATATACTGATGAGCCGGCCCTTGGGGGCTACACATGTTAAGTGCAAAGCTTTCAGTTCATGATTGAAGATTCAGATGGACAACCCGGATTTCTCCAAAGTCGCAACGTTTATATTTGAAGCAAGTCCTAAGCTATCACTACGTTCCCCTCTTAAGACTTGGGGGCTACAGTTGATATATATTGGAATTGAAAGAAAAATTCAGATTGACCCGGGCTGAGAAGACCCGGCTTGGAAGGATACATCCTGCAAGGATTTGGCCTTAAGAACCCAGGAAGATCAATTACATGACCCGGTGTCAGCAACAATCATGACCCGGCATTATCAATCATAACCCGGCAACTTCGACGACCGCAACTGGACAATCTCTAACCGGAGTATTCAAGGCTGGGTCCAAAGTAGTAGAAGTAGTACAAAAATATTTTTGGAGTGTAGGCTTTTGCCTGTTCAAGCCTGCCTAGTAGAATCGCCACTGGTTGAAAGGAAAAGTGAAGGACAAACATAGGAATTGGAAAGTTTCCTATGGTACTACTGTTGGAAATATGCCCTAGAGGCAATAATAAATTAGTTATTATTATATTTCCTTGTTCATGATAATCGTTTATTATCCATGCTATAATTGTATTGATTGGAAACACTAGTACATGTGTGGATACATAGACAACACTGTGTCCCTAGTATGCCTCTAGTTAACTAGCTCGTTGATCAAAAGATGGTGAAGGTTTCCTAGCCATGGACATGAGATGTCATTTGATAACGGGATCACATCATTAGGAGAATGATGTGATGGACAAGACCCAAACTATAAACGTAGCATTTGATCGTGTCAGTTTATTGCTATTGTTTTCTGCATGTCAAGTATCTGTTCCTATGACCATAAGATCATGCAACTCACTGACACCGGAGGAATGCCTTGTGTGTATCAAACGTTGCAACGTAATTGGGTGACTATAAAGATGCTCTACAGGTATCTCCGAGGGTGTCTGTTGGGTTGGCATGGATCAAGACTGGGATTTGTTACTCCGTGTGACGGAGAGGTATCTCAGGGCCCACTCGGTAATACAACATCACAATGAGCCTTGCAAGCAATGTGACTAAAGTGTTAGCCACGAGATCTTGTATTACGGAACGAGTAAAGAGACTTGCCAGTAACGAGATTGAACTAGGTATAGAGATACCGACGATCGAATCTCGGGCAAGTAACATACCGAAGAACAAAGGGAACAGCATACGGGATTAATTGAATCCTTGACATAGAGGTTCGACCGATATAGATCTTCGTAGAATATGTAGGAACCAATATGGGCATCCAGGTCCCGCTATTGGTTATTGGCCATAGAGGTGTCTCGGTCATGTCTACATAGTTCTCGAACCCGCAGGGTCTGCACACTTAAGGTTCGGTGACGTTTCGGTAGATTTGAGTTATGCATGTTGGTGACCGAAGGTTGTTCGGAGTCCCGGATGAGATCACGGACATCACGAGGAGCTCCGGAATGGTCCGGAGGTAAAGATTGATATATAGGAAGTCCCGTTTTGGCCACCGGAAAAGTTTCGGGTATTTCCGGTAGTGTACCGGGAGTGCCGGAGGGCCATCGGGAGGGGCCACCCACGCCGGGAGGCCACATGGGCCTAAAGGGGGTTGCACCAGCCCTTAGTGGGCTGGGCAAGGCAGCCCTATAAGGCCCATGCGGCTGGAATAAGTGGAAAAGGCATAAAACCCAAGAAAAGGGAAGGGGAACCAAATATGGAAGGTGTCCTATTTGGACTAGGAAGAAGTGGAGGAGTCCACCTCCTCCTCCTTGGTTCGGCCGCACCTAGGGGGGAAACCCTAGGGCGCCAGCCCCCTCCCCCTCCCTCCTATATATACTAGAGGGGAGAGAGGGCCAAACACCCTAAGCCACGGTGCAGCCCTCCCCCCCCGTAACTCTGCAGTTTTCTCCTCTAGCTGATTTTGACGGTGCTCAGGCGAAGCCCTGTCGGAATTGCTCTACCACCACCACCACCACACCGTCGTGCTGCTGGAGTACTCTTCTACCTCTCCGCTCTCTCTTGCTGGATCAAGACGGCGGAGATCGTCATCAAGCTGTACGTGTGCTGAACGCGGAGGTGCCGTCCGTTCGGTACTTGATCGGGATGGATCGTGATTGGATCGCGGGACGCTCGGTGATTTGGATCACGAAGACGTTCGACTACATCAACCGCGTTGCTCAAACGCTTCCCGCTTAGCGATCTACAAGGATATATAGATTCACTCTCCCTCTCGTAGATGCTCATCACCATGGATAGATCTTGTGTGTGCGTAGGAAAATTTTTTGTTTCCCATGCAACGTTCCCCAACAGTGGTATCAGAGCTAGGTCTATGCGTAGATGAGATCTCGAGTAGAACACAAAGGAGTTTGTGGGCGTTGATATTCAGATTGCTTCCCTCCTTAGTCTTTTCTTGATTCAGCGGTATTGTGGGATGAAGCAGCTCGGACCAACCTTACTCGTCCACGTACGAGAGACCGGTTCCATCGACTGACATGTAACTTTGTTGCATAAGATGGCTAGTGGGTGTCTGTCTCTCCCACTTTAGTTGAATCGGATTCGACAGAGGCGGTCCTTGTAGAAGGTGAAATAGCAACTTTTATATCACCGTTGTGGTTTTTGCGTAGGTAAGAATCGTTCTTGCTAGATACCCGTAGCAGCCACGTAAAACATGCAACAACAATTAGAGGACGTCTAACTTGTTTTTGCAGGGTATGTTGTGATGTGATATGGCCAATGACATGATGAGTTATATGTGATGTATGAGATGATCATGTGTTGTATAGAATATCACGACTTGCATGTCGATGAGTACGGCAACTGGCAGGAGCCATAGAGTTGTCTTTAATTATTGTATGACCTGCGTGTCAATCATTAAGCGCTATGTAATGCTTTACTTTATCGCTAAATGTTAGCAATAGTCGTGGAAGCAACAGTCGGCGCGACAACCTCATGGCGACACGTTGATGGAGATCAAGATGATGGAGATCATGGTGTCATGCCGGTGACGATGGAGATCATGCCGGTGCTTTGGAGATGGAGATCAAAAGCACGAGTTCATGGCCATATCATGTCACTTATGATTTGCATGTGATGTTAATCCTTTTATGCATCTTATTTTGCTTAGGACGACGGTAGCATTATAAGGTGATTCCTCACTTAAATTTCAAGATAAATTGTGTTCTCCCCGAGTATGCACCGTTGCGAAAGTTCGTCGTTTCGAGACACGCCGTGATGATCGGGTGTGATAGACTCTACGTTCGCATACAACGGGTGTAAGCCATGTTGCACGTGCGAAACACTCGGGTTAAACTTGACGAGCCTAGCATGTACAGACATGGCCTCGGAACACAAGAGACCGAAAGGTCGAACATGAGTCATATAGTAGATATGATCAATATGAAGATGTTCACCATTGAAACCACCTCAACTCACGTGATGATCGGACTTGAGTTAGTGAATTTGGATCATGTGACACTCGAATGACCGGAGGGATGTCAATTTGAGTGGGAGTTTTTTAAGTAATATGATTAACTAAACTCATTATCTTGAACAATAGTCTAAGTTGTCTTTGCTACATTTATGTTGTAGATCATGGCTCGCGCAGTAGCACCCCTGAATTTTAATGCGTTCCTAGAGAAAGCTAAGTTGAAAGATGATGGAAGTAATTTTGTGGACTGGGCCCATAATCTAAGGATTATCCATACGGCTTCCCAGAAGGCTTATGTCCTTGATGCACCGCTTGGTGATCCACCCGCTCCAGTTGAGTCTCTAGACGTTGTGAACGCCTGGCAGGCTCGTTCTGATGATTACTCAATAGTTCAATGTGCAATGTTGTATGGCTTAGAACCGGGACTTCAAAGACGTTTTGAACGTCATGGAGCATATGAGATGTTCCAGGAGTTGAAGTTTATCTTTCAGAAGAATGCCCGGATCGAGAGGTATGAGACCTCCGATAAGTTCTATGCTTGCAAGATGGAGGAGAACGGGTCTGTTAGTGATCACATACTCAGAATGTCTGGGTACTCCACCCGTCTGGCTGAATTGGGGATGCCCCTTCCGCCAGAGGCTATCACTGACAGAGTTCTTCAATCATTGCCACCTAGCTACAAGAGCTTCGTGTTGAACTATAACGTGCACGGGATGAACAAGTCAGTCGCCGAGCTGTTTGCGATGCTGAAAGTCGCTGAGTCTGAAATTCAGAAGGAGCATCAAGTGTTGATGGTCAATAAAACCACTAGTTTCAAGAAAAATGGCAAGGCTAAGAAGGGTAACTCCAAGAAGAGTGGCAAAGCAGTTGCTCCTCCCGTGAAGAAACCCAAGGCTGGACCCAAACCAGAAACTGTGTGTTTTCATTGCAAGGGAACTGGACACTGGAAGCGGAACTGCCCCAAGTATTTGGCTGACAAGAAGGCGGCCAACAACAAACAAGGTATATATGATATACATGTTATTGATGTGTACCTTACCAACTCTTGTTGTAGTGCCTGGGTATTTGATACCGGTGCGGTTGCTCACATTTGCAACTCTAAACAGGAACTGCGGAATAGACGGAGGCTGGCAAAGGACGAAGTGACGATGCGCGTGGGAAATGGTTCCAAGGTTGATGTGATCGCCGTCGGCACGCTCGCTCTTCGATTACCATCGGGATTAGTGATGAACCTGAATAAATGTTATTTGGTGCCTGCGTTAAGCATGAACATTATATCTGGATCTTGTTTATTGCGAGACGGTTACTCGTTTAAATCAGAGAATAATGGTTGTTCTATTTATATGAGTAATATCTTTTATGGTCATGCACCCGATGTGAGGGGTTTATTCTTATTGAATCTCGATAGTAATGATACACATGTTTATAACATTGATGCCAAAAGATGTAGAATTGATAATGATAAAACCACTTTCTTGTGGCACTGCCGTTTAGGTCATATTGGCGTAAAACGCATGAGGAAGCTCCATGCTGATGGACTTTTGGAGTCACTTGATTTTGAATCACTTGACACATGTGAGCCATGCCTCATGGGCAAGATGACTAAAACGCCGTTCTCTGGAACAATGGAACGGGCAAGTGACTTGTTGGAAATCATACATATTGATGTGTGCGGTCCGATGAGCATTGAAGCGCGCGGTGGTTATCGTTACTTTCTCACCTTCACTGATGACTTAAGTAGATATGGGTATATTTACTTAATGAAACACAAGTCTGAAACGTTTGAAAAGTTCAAACAATTTCAGAGTGAAGTTGAGAATCATCGTAACAAGAAGATTAAATTTCTACGATCTGATCGAGGAGGAGAATATCTGAGTTATGAGTTTGGCAGTCACTTAAGACAATGTGGAATTGTTTCACAACTGACACCGCCTGGAACACCACATCATAATGGTGTGTCCGAACGTCGTAATCGAACCTTATTGGATATGGTGCGATCTATGATGTCTCTTGCCGATTTGCCACTATCGTTTTGGGGTTATGCATTAGAGACAGCTGCATTCACTTTAAATAGGGCACCATCGAAATCCGTTGAGACGACGCCATATGAACTTTGGTTTGGCAAGAAGCCAAAGCTGTCGTTTCTTAAAGTTTGGGGATGTGATGCTTATGTCAAAAAGCTTCAGCCTGAAAAGCTGGAACCCAAAGCGGAGAAATGCGTCTTCATAGGATATCCAAAAGAGACAGTTGGATATACCTTCTACCTCAGATCCGAAGGCAAAGTGTTTGTCGCTAAAAACGGAACATTTCTTGAGAAAGAGTTTCTCTCGAAAGAATTGAGTGGGAGGAAGATAGAACTTGATGAGGTTGTTGAACCTTTACTTCAACCTGAGAGTAGCACAGTACAGAAAGATGTTTCTGTAGAGCCTGCATCAGTTGAAGAGGAAGTTAATGATGATGATCATGAACCTTCGAATCAAGTTGCTATCGAACCTCGTAGGTCGACAAGGACGCGTACTGCTCCTGAGTGGTACGGCAACCCTGTCTTAGAAGTCATGTTGTTAGACAACGATGAACCTATGAGCTATGGAGAAGCGATGATGGGCCCGGATTCCGAGAAGTGGTTAGAGGCCATGAAATCCGAGATGGGATCCATGTATGAAAACAAAGTATGGACTTTGGAAGTATTACCTGAAGGGCGTAAGGCCATTCAGAACAAATGGATCTTTAAGAGGAAGACGGACGCGGACGGTAATGTCACCGTCTATAAAGCTCGACTTGTGGCAAAGGGTTTTTCACAAGTTCAAGGAGTTGACTACGATGAGACCTTCTCGCCCGTAGCGATGCTTAAGTCCGTCAGAATCATGTTAGCAATAGCTGCCTTTTTCGATTATGAAATTTGGCAGATGGATGTCAAAACAGCGTTCCTTAACGGTTTCCTTAAGGAAGAGTTGTATATGATGCAACCAGAAGGTTTTGTCGATCCAGAGAATGCTGACAAAGTTTGCAAACTCCAGCGATCCATTTATGGACTGGTGCAAGCATCTCGGAGTTGGAATCTTTGCTTTGATGAGGTGATCAAAGCGTTCGAGTTTATACAAGTTTACGGAGAAGCTTGTATTTACAAGAAAGTGAGTGGGAGCTCTATAGCGTTTCTAATATTATATGTAGATGACATATTGCTGATTGGAAACAATATAGAAATGTTGGAAGGCGTAAAGGAATATTTGAACAAGAGTTTTTCAATGAAGGACCTAGGAGAAGCTGCTTTCATATTAGGCATCAAGATCTATAGAGATAGATCGAGACGCTTAATAGGACTTTCACAAAGCACATACCTTGATAAGATTTTGAAGAAGTTCAAAATGGATCAGTCCAAGAAGGGGTTCTTGCCTGTTTTACAAGGTGTGAAGTTGAGTAAGACTCAATGCCCAGTGACTGCAGAAGATAGAGAAAAGATGAGTGTCGTCCCCTATGCTTCAGCCATAGGCTCTATCATGTATGCAATGCTGTGCACAAGACCAGATGTCAGCCTTGCCATAAGTATGGTCGGAAGGTTTCAAAGTGATCCAGGGATGGAACACTGGACGGCGGTCAAGAATATCCTAAAGTACCTGAAAAGGACAAAGGACATGTTTCTCGTTTATGGAGGTGATGAAGAGTTCGTCGTAAAGGGTTACGTCGATGCAAGCTTTGACACTGATCCGGATGACTCTAAGTCACAAACCGGATACGTATTTATTCTTAATGGGGGTGCGGTTAGCTGGTGCAGTTCCAAGCAAAGCGTGGTAGCTGATTCTACATGCGAAGCGGAGTACATCGCGGCCTCGGAGGCGGCGAAGGAAGGTGTCTGGATGAAGGAGTTCATGACAGATCTTGGAGTAGTGCCTAGTGCGCTTAACCCAATGACTCTGTTTTGTGATAATACTGGTGCCATTGCTCTAGCGAAGGAACCAAGATTTCACAAGAGGACCAGACACATAAAACGACGTTTCAATTCCATCCGCGATTACATCAAGGAGGACGACATAAATATTTGCAAAGTACACACGGATCTGAATGTTGCAGATCCGATGACTAAACCTCTTCCAAGGGCTAAACATGAACAACACCAGAACTGTATGGGTGTTCGATTCTTTACAATGTAAATCACATAGTGATGTGAACTAGATTATTGACTCTAGTGCAAGTGGGAGACTGTTGGAAATATGCCCTAGAGGCAATAATAAATTAGTTATTATTATATTTCCTTGTTCATGATAATCGTTTATTATCCATGCTATAATTGTATTGATTGGAAACACTAGTACATGTGTGGATACATAGACAACACTGTGTCCCTAGTATGCCTCTAGTTAACTAGCTCGTTGATCAAAAGATGGTGAAGGTTTCCTAGCCATGGACATGAGATGTCATTTGATAACGGGATCACATCATTAGGAGAATGATGTGATGGACAAGACCCAAACTATAAACGTAGCATTTGATCGTGTCAGTTTATTGCTATTGTTTTCTGCATGTCAAGTATCTGTTCCTATGACCATAAGATCATGCAACTCACTGACACCGGAGGAATGCCTTGTGTGTATCAAACGTCGCAACGTAATTGGGTGACTATAAAGATGCTCTACAGGTATCTCCGAGGGTGTCTGTTGGGTTGGCATGGATCAAGACTGGGATTTGTTACTCCGTGTGACGGAGAGGTATCTCAGGGCCCACTCGGTAATACAACATCACAATGAGCCTTGCAAGCAATGTGACTAAAGTGTTAGCCATGAGATCTTGTATTACGGAACGAGTAAAGAGACTTGCCAGTAACGAGATTGAACTAGGTATAGAGATACCGACGATCGAATCTCGGGCAAGTAACATACCGAAGAACAAAGGGAACAGCATACGGGATTAATTGAATCCTTGACATAGAGGTTCGACCGATATAGATCTTCGTAGAATATGTAGGAACCAATATGGGCATCCAGGTCCCGCTATTGGTTATTGGCCGTAGAGGTGTCTCGGTCATGTCTACATAGTTCTCGAACCCGCAGGGTCTGCACACTTAAGGTTCGGTGACGTTTCGGTAGATTTGAGTTATGCATGTTGGTGACCGAAGGTTGTTCGGAGTCCCGGATGAGATCACGGACATCACGAGGAGCTCCGGAATGGTCCGGAGGTAAAGATTGATATATAGGAAGTCCCGTTTTGGCCACCGGAAAAGTTTCGGGTATTTCCGGTAGTGTACCGGGAGTGCCGGAGGGCCATCGGGAGGGGCCACCCACGCCGGGAGGCCACATGGGCCTAAAGGGGGTTGCACCAGCCCTTAGTGGGCTGGGCAAGGCAGCCCTATAAGGCCCATGCGGCTGGAATAAGTGGAAAAGGCATAAAACCCAAGAAAAGGGAAGGGGAACCAAATATGGAAGGTGTCCTATTTGGACTAGGAAGAAGTGGAGGAGTCCACCTCCTCCTCCTTGGTTCGGCCGCACCTAGGGGGGAAACCCTAGGGCGCCAGCCCCCTCCCCCTCCCTCCTATATATACTAGAGGGGAGAGAGGGCCAAACACCCTAAGCCACGGTGCAGCCCTCCCCCCCCCCCCCCCGTAACTCTGCAGTTTTCTCCTCTAGCTGATTTTGACGGTGCTCAGGCGAAGCCCTGTCGGAATTGCTCTACCACCACCACCACCACGCCGTCGTGCTGCTGGAGTACTCTTCTACCTCTCCGCTCTCTCTTGCTGGATCAAGACGGCGGAGATCGTCATCAAGCTGTACGTGTGCTGAACGCGGAGGTGCCGTCCGTTCGGTACTTGATCGGGACGGATCGTGCTTGGATCGCGGGACGCTCGGTGATTTGGATCACGAAGACGTTCGACTACATCAACCGCGTTGCTCAAACGCTTCCCGCTTAGCGATTTACAAGGGTATGTAGATTCACTCTCCCTCTCGTAGATGCTCATCACCATGGATAGATCTTGTGTGTGCGTAGGAAAAAAATTTGTTTCCCATGCAACGTTCCCCAACAACTACTATTCATGCATTTGGTTCAAAGGAATGGAGCAAGGGAAAACTGTAGGATTTTTTCCTTTAGTGTCTCTTTCAAAGAAAAGCCGTAGGAATTTTAATATCCACTTGGCCCTCCTTTTTGACTTCCTATTCATGAAGAACAAGACTAAGTGATAGTAGCATAATAGCATTATAAATGTACATTTTCATGTGGTTTGACTTTAATATGACCATGCTTCTTTGCATTCCTGTGATCTTCCAATTCCTGTGAACCAAACACCCAGATTGACAGAAATCCAGTGATAGCAAATGCTCTATTTTGAACGTGCATTCCTATCCTATTCCTGTGTATTTCCTATCCCTGCGTTGTTAGAATCCTCCAATTCAAATGAGCCCTTACAGAATTACTTTAGTTACAGATAGGTGTCAAAGAAAACCTTGTGTGGTTTGTCCTGCTCCTGCGGAGCCATCGTCCACCCCAGCTGAGCGTCTCCAACGACAGAAGCGTCCACCGCAGTAGAGATTCCCCCTCCAGACCGTCTTTCGCCACCTCAGATCTTCCTCCCCGCCGCCGGTAGATGACCTTGAGGACTACATGGGTCCACAAGAGAGGTCGCACTCTTTCGTGTCTGCTTACGTAATGCATCGCTTAATATTACCTGCTACTTTATCATCCTGTTCACCTCTTAGACTCCGAGTCAGGTCCAAACTAATAATCAAACTTGAGTTTATAAATGGTTGTGGGGTACATATTGGGACAGCAATGAATAGTAACTCTGTCTACTATCTGGTTAATCTCGGGTGTCTACTATGTGTTTCATGTCGGGTGGGAAACAAACAGTAAAGGAGCCATTATCTGTATTTTTTAACTGAAGCTATTATCTGCCCGCTATCATTGGTTTTGGGTCTATCAACTGGTTGCTACCATCACTCTGGATTTTTGCATGCATTCCTTACATAATCTCACTATGTTTTATTCCTATGCATGTCAGTTATTGTACACAATGCTACTGAACATGTAGAGCAAAAGGGAAGAGCCCTCGCGTGACAATATAATGTCATGCAGACATCGCTCCATGGTGGCCGCAATGGCAGCCCCCCTCCCCCATTCCAGATTGTAATCAAGAGGAAGATAACTATTCAAAGGGGGATTCAGAGGGAGCAGACCACTCTTATTTACCCCCTGAGGTCTTTGCTCTAACTTGGCATGCTGATGTTGGTCATATCATGCATATGGCGCCTTGCATTGCTTACTTTATACATCATATATGTCATATGCTTAGTTTAGCCATGTTTTGTGTGAATGCCATCTGTTTAGTTTCTTTATCATATATGTGAATTATGCAATGCCATCTTGTTTAGCCAGGCATCATATATGTGAATTTTGCAATGCCATCCTGTTTAGCCAGTTATCATATATGTGAATTATATCATGTCATCCTTTTTTTATTACGTATTACATTTGTCAACAATGTTAGTACATTCAACTACTCTTCCTGTGCATCAGCCATTTGACACGGTGATGGAAAAATCTAGAGTGAAAACAAGTTCTTCAGAGCAGACAGTGCTATCTGACGAAGCACACATCTTGTCAGTTAAAGATAGCTCCTCAGAGGAGGATTCAGATACAGATGACCAGTCCTATCCCCCCCCCCCAAGGTGTATGCTCTAACTTGGCAGGGCTATATTGCTCAGATCATGCATATGGTGTCTTGCATTGCTATGTCATTTGCTTAGTTTAGACATGCTTTGTGTGAATGCCACCTGTTTAGTGTCTAATTACCATATATGTGAATTATGCAATGCCATCTTGATGCAAGGCATTATATATGTGACTTCTGCAATGCCATGTTGTTTAGCCAAGCATCATATTTGTGAATTATATCATGCCATCCTTTTTTTGTATTATGTATTCCATTTGTCGACAATGTTTGTATATTCAACTACTCTTCCTATGCATCAGCCATTTGAATCGGTGATGGAAAAATCTGGAGTGAAAACAAGGTCTTCAAAGCAGACAATGCTACCTGCTGAAGCAGATATCTTGCTGGTTACAGATAGCTCCTCAGAGGAGGATTCAGACACACATGACCAGTCATACTTTTCCCCTGAGGTGTATGCTCAAACTTGGCAGGGTTATATTACTCATATCATGCATATTTTGTCTTGCATTGCTTAGTTTAGACATCATATACACGATATTGAATGGCATCTGCTTATTTTAGACATTATATATGTGATTGCCATCTGCTTACTTGCTTAGTATATAAATCATATATGTGAATTATATCATGCCATCATGTTTACATAGACAGCATGTATGTGAATTATGACATGCCAACCTATTTAATAAAGACATCATATAGTTATATCATTTCATCATGTTTACATAGTCATCATATTTTGAATTATGTCATTCTATCCGTGAATTATGTCATGCCATCATGTTTCCATAGACAGCACGTATGTGAATTATGACATGCCAACCTATTTAATAAAGACATCATATAGTTATATCATGTCATCCTATTTACATAGTCATCATATTTTTGAATTATATCATTCTATCATGCTTAGTTAGCCATCAGATATGTGAAATTGTGTCAAGCTATCATGTTTAGTTAGCCATCATATATGTGAAATTGTGTCAACATATATGTGAATTATTTCATGCCCTCTTTTATACCCCACTATCCATTGCACCTGTCTATCATACAATGTCTGTACATTCAATTACTTTTCTTGTTTATCAGCCATTTGAATTGGAGGGGGTGATGGCAGTATCTAAGGGAGTAAAAACACGGTCTTCGGAAAAGACAGTGCTACCCGTCGATGCAGATAGAACCACGGTTGTACTTGCCCAAGAACCAGCCCCACCACACATAACCCAGACTCTCGCAGATTGTACCCCTACCCCGTTGGATAGAGAACCAGCTACACCCCATCTAACCCTAACCCCAGCAGATAGTAACCCAGTTCCAGTTGACACGGCACCATCTCCACCACAGAGCACCCAAACACGAGCAGTTAGTAAGGCAACTGCAATGCCCAAAGCACGAGGACCACCACTGTGAACCCCAACTCAATGCTTAAAGCAGAAGAACAACTGTTCTCAGGTCAGATTCCGTAGCTATGGTGCATACTCCTTTGCTCTTGCATCACTGTATTTACTCATACCAACTAATTTCAAATTTGAAGGATCCAATTGAACCTCCAATGGCGCAACAGGTATGTCTTAAACCTGTTTCTTTAACTGGTTTACTATTGTAACTTCTTGCTCTATGTTGATTTCAGTTTCAATTGTATAAACAGTTATGTTCTCATGCCATGCACATTACAAGTGTTGTTAGTGCTGTGTAGTTTCCCACATTTATATTCTGTCTATGTTAAACAGATATGATTTGAACCGTGTCTCTATCTTGATTTGGCAACATAAACTAGGATGATATAGACAATACAGTGATTGTTGGGGATGTTCCCCGTAGTTGAGACCCGACAACTGGTTGACTCGGCCAAGAGCCTGGAGGCCCTATGGGTCATCCCACTTCCGAGTCACGACAGGGCAACGAGGAAGGCCAAAGGCCCTGAATGAGACCCGGCAGGAGGCCGGCTCTCACATGAGCCCTGTGGGCCGACTCACGCAGAGGCCCATAGGAAGAACTTTCCTAGCTTGGAGAACAAGGCTAATAAGAGTTAGAGTAGGATACGGGATAAGAGTACAACCCGGAATCTTTTGCAAAACTAGGGACTCAACCTATTATATAAAGGGGAGTCCCTAGGGCCAACAGACTAAGTTACAATCTCTCAAAAGCTAGGTTAGCGAATCTGCACCCTTGTAATCGAGATCCACAGCAATATCAATCAAGCAGGAGTAGGCTTTAGCCTCCACCGTGAGGGGCCGAACCTAGGTAAACTTGCGTCCCTCATTTCCGATCAACCCCGTTTAAGCTTCCACCTAGTTGCGATGGCCTCGCCACTAATTCCTTTCACGAGGACATCTACCGTGACAAAACCACGATAGTTAGCGCCCACCATGGGGCCAGCGCATGATGGAGTTGAGTTCTTAGAGGGAGCTCTTCCAGGAATCAAGAGGTACGCGATCGGCTAGATGACGAAGAGCCAGCGCGGGAAGCTCTACATCAACAATGCAGGCTGGGGCCCCGAGGCCGACTCAATTGAGTCTGTATACCGGTTCCCTTTGACAAGATCCACATCTTCATTAGCGCAATCGGCGAGTCCGGCCCAGAGGTGGACGTCGTCACCGACCGCGTCGAATCCGCCCGTCGTACGAAACCCGGCCAGGCGAGATCGGGTCAGACTCACACCTTCGTCGGCTTCACGTGGGGAGTTGATCTGGCAAGCAATTCAATGTCCGATGGTGACACGCTTGTCTACTCTGATGGCGAGTCATCGGTTGGAGATACCGAGTCAATTCTTCTACTCTTTGATGAGAGGCTGGGAGGTTACTCTGATGATGAGATCTTCCCAGAATCTTACGAGCCGATTCGGCACGCAGCAGTCTATATGGCAGGGAACCAGAGTTAGCCTTGGTATGATGAGAACGGACGCTTGATCACAGATCCGTCCACGAATCGTAACCCGACTGATGTTGCACCAGGTCAGAACCTCGCGGCAGCCGGAGCTACAGCAACCGCCTCTGCTCCTGCTGGCTCTCAGAAAACAGGGGCGCAGGCGCTTACCGAGATGATGGCTACTCTTGGGACGCTCCTGGCAGAGCCGGTGACTTCCGAAAACACAGATGCGCGCAACGCGGAGATTACAAAGTGTCGCGAGCAGCTGACCAAGATTCAGGAGGATATCAATGCGGAAAACGCACGTATGGCGGAGGTACAGGCCCATATCCTCAGTGAGACTAAGCGTTTGGAAGTAGAAGCGGTTCATCTCAGTTTTTGGCAGAACGAGGCAGAAATCATACACCGAAGGAGGCATCAGAGCCGACTTCCGGCAAGTATCAAGCCAGCCCGATTGTTCGATACACCGCATGATTTGCTCACTCCGACAAACCAGGGGGCTGGCACTATATTGCTAGGCGTAATACCTATCATACCCCAATTGACTCAGAACGTCCCTCCAAACGCAGCCCAGTTGCAGCCGCCGGCTCACCAGCAGACGCCGCCACCGGCTCACCAGCAGCTGCCAGTCCAATATCTGCCCCGCCGTTTCCAAACACCGGCTGGTCATTATTCCAATCCGGTTGATAATGTGCTGGCGGCGACTCACAATTTAGCTGCGATCCTGATCAAGGGGAATAGTCTAGTGGAGGTCGAAGCCAGGAACGCTATTGTGATGTTGAAAATAGCAGTCACATAGCAGGCAAATTATTCTCATAGTCGGCACTAACTTCATTCTACTCCTCATCAGAGTTGCAGCAGGAGCCGGCATGCCGAATCACCAGTGGTCTTCGGCAGCACATGGCACCAGAGGGCACAGCAGCCGTTTCCAAACCAACCTTAGCCAGCGCTCTCAGACGCATAGGCGATTGTTGATGCTGCTCATGCTCTACGGGGGACAGGGGCAGGAAACACAGGAGTAGCATATGCTCAACCTGTAGTGCAACCCCCACCCGCCTCAACCCAGCCAGCCGTCCTAACTGCGGGGATGACAGGACGGACTATCGGAACTCCATACATAGGACTGGCTTTGCGAGACGCGCGCATGCCTCAGGACTTCAAGGGTCCTCGCAAAGTATCTAATTATACAGCTGATTTGGAGCCGGCTGAGTGGATTGAAAGTTATGAGCTAGACATGGACATGCTGGAAGTTAGTGATGCTGTATGTGCTCGATACTTGACCATGATGTTAGAAGGTCCAGCACATACGTGGTTGAAGAATCTGCCTGCAAATTCAATCAACACCTGGTAGGAGCTGAAGGAGTGCTTCATCAAGAATTTCCAAGTAACCTGCAAGCGTCCAACCACGATTGTTGATTTAGAGCATTGTGTTCAGTGTGATGATGAGTCTGCACATCACTCGTCATGCCATGTTGCAGAGATTATCCACTCCTCGGATAGCATCACGGCTTAGCAAGCCGTCCTTGTCCTGGAAAGAAACTGTCGATTTCAACCTTTGGTTCAGGAGCTTGGATGTATCAAAAGGAAGGTCAAGGATATGGGGGATCTCATGGATGTTCTCACCAGATATGCCGAGTCAGATAACACGAAATATCCAACCTCCGATGATGAGAAGTCTGGCAAGGGCAAGAAAAATGGTGGCAAGGGTCACCGGCATAATGGTAATGGAAACAACAGCAACAACAATCACAAGCGCAAGAATCCTGAGGGAAGTTCTGATTTCGTTGCCAACACCAATACTGGTTTTAAGAATCAGCATCAGAACAGCAATTCCAGGAAGCCCTTTTCTGGCAATCGTCCTCGTAGTTATGAGGAGGCTCTCAAAGGCCTGTGTCCAAAGCATAGCATGGATGGTAAGCCGGCTAATCACTCTTGGGAAAACTACTTCATCATGCAGGAATTCAAAAACCGAGCTTTTCAGAACCATCACCATGGTGGTGGTAACGGTGGACATCCAGGTAATCCTGGACCTGGCGGTTCTGGAGCTAGCTTTCAAGGTGCTGGCTTCCAACGTAACTTCTCTGGTGCCGGGTTCCAGGGAAATGGCGGCCAAGGATCCGGGTTTCATGGGGTGGCAATGGCGGAGGCAATAATCAAAGAGCCGGTCAGGGAAATCAGAACCAGGGAGGTTAGTCCGGGTTTCAGAGCAATCCCAAACAGTTGAACAGTGGCCAGTATCATGTCTTCACAACTAGCACATGCAAGCGTGACCAGAAGCTCCAGAGATGAGCTGTCAACATTGTTGAGCCGACAGTTCCTGAGTACCTAAACTGGTCAGAGCAGCCAGTGACCTGGAGTCGGGCGGAGCACCCTCCCCGGGATGATAACCCCGGGGGTCTCGCTTTGGTGGTCGCCCCTCAAGTCGGTGGTTACAAGTTAACTAAGGTACTCATGGATGGAGGAAGCAGCATCAATATACTCTATTATGGTACCTTCAAGCGAATGAACCTGTTGGAAAAGCAGTTGACACCATCATCTACAGTTTTCCACGGTATCGTCCCTGGCAAGTCGGCTTACCCTATCGTCAGAATTTCTCTGGAAGTGGCCTTCGGCACTGAGTTCAACTATCACTCTGAGTTTTTGACATTTGAGGTGATCAAGATCAAGAGTCCATATGATGCCCTTTTTGGCAGACCGGCCTACGCACGGTTCATGGCACGTCCATGTTATGTTTATCTGAAGTTGAAAAAGCCAGGGCCTGAGGGAACTATCACAATCAATGGTGATAGGAAAATTGCACTAAAATGTGAGGAAGGACATGCAGCTTATGCTGAGTCGGCTTGTGCAGCTGAGGAGTTAAAATTTTACAAAGACAATGTTGACCCGACTGACATGACTTCCTTGAAAAAGCCAGCTACTGAGTCTGACCCCCTGCTCAAGTTCAAGTCGGCCAGAGACACCAAGCAAGTTGATTTTACCCCTGGTGATCACTCTCAGCAGTTCACTATAGGGGCAAATATGGATCCCAAATAGGAAAGCACGCTCATCGAGTTCATCCATGAGAATCGGGACATCTTTGCATGGAAACCTTCTGACATGCCTGGTGTACCGAGAGACCTCGCTGAGCATTGCCTCAATGTTGATCCTAAGATGAAGCATGTACGACAATATCTCCATCGTTTCAACGAGGAGAGACGCAAAGCTATTGGTGAGGAAGTCGCCTGGCTCCTGGCTGTCGGGTTTATTGTTGAAGTATTTCATCCTGAGTGGCTGGCTAACCCAGTGCTTGTTCTAAAGAAGAACGGGACTTGGCAGATGTGCGTTGATTATACTAACCTGAACAAAGCTTGCCCTAAGGACTCGTTTGCTCTGCCTCGCATTGATCAGATCATTGATTCCACTGCCGGTTGTGAGAGTCTGTGTTTTCTAGATGCCTACTCTGGTTATCATCAGATCAAGATGAAGGAGGAAGACCAGGAAAAGACAGCTTTCATCACGCCTTTTGGAGCTTTCTGTTATACATCAATGTCGTTTGGTCTGAAAAGTGCAGGTGCAACTAATCAGCGTTGCATGCAGAACTGTTTCCATAACCAGATCGGGCACAATGTTCATGCATATGTTGGTGATATTGTGGTAAAGTCTCAGAAGAAAGAAACTTTGCTTGATGACTTGAAGGAGACATTTGATAACCTGAGAGTTTACCAGATGAAGTTAAACCCGGCCAAATGTGTGTTCGGAGTTCTAGCTGGGAAGTTGCTAGGTTTTCTTGTCTCTGCGCGTGGCATTGAGGCTAACCCGGAAAAAATCCAAGCCATTACAGCTTTGAAGAAGCCGGCCAACATCAATGTTGTACAGAAGTTGACAGGCTGTGTCGCTGCTCTAAGTCATTTCATCAGCCGACTTGGTGAGAAGGCAATTCCTCTGTATCAGCTTCTGAAAAAGACAGATAACTTTGTCTGGGATGAAGCTGCAGATAAAGCATTCGAGTCCCTCAAGAAGCAGTTATCTGAAGCACCTATACTTGCTGCACCTCTGCTAAAGGAGCCAATGCTGTTATACATCGCTGCTAACAATAAAGCAGTCAGTGTGGCAGTAGTAGTGGAGCGCAAGGAAGAGGGCAAGGAAGAGGGCAAGGAATACCCGGTTCAGCGACCAGTGTATTATGTTAGTGAAGTTTTAACTGAGTCCAAACAACGATACCCGCATTGGCAAAAACTGGTTTATGGTGTGTTCATGGCAAGTCAAAAACTGAAACACTATTTTCAGGAACACCCCATCACTATCATCAGTTCAGCACCTCTAGGAGACATCATCCAGAATAGAGAAGCGATAGGCCGGCTTGCAAAGTGGGCTATCGAGCTTGGTCCACATCATCTCAAGTATGTGCCACGGACCGCCATCAAGTCCCAGGCTTTGGTGGACTTCATCAATGCCTGGACTGAATTGCAAGCTCCTGAAGAGAAGTCGGACACTACATACTAGACAATACACTTTGATGGATCCAGACAATTGGAAGGCTCGGGGGCTGAAGTTGTGATAACTTCCGCGCGAGGTGATAAATTTTGTTATGTTTTGAGACTCATGTTTTCTTGTACTAAGAATGCAGCAGAATATGAGGCTCTGCTTCATGGGCTTGGAATGGCTAAGGAGATGAACCTCAGCCGGGTCAGGTGTCTGGGCGACTAAGATTTGGTGGCCCAACAGGTTTCTGGGACTTAGGATTCCAAGGACCCCCTTATGGCGGCTTACAGGCATGCTGTTACGGTGATAGCTGGACACCTCAAAGGATACCAGGTTGATCATATAGATCGCTGGCTTAATGAGGCAGCCGATGCACTGTCTCGTTTGGGGTCTTAGCGCAAGCCTGTTCCACCAAATGTTTTTCTAGATGTTCTGCATAATCCACCATTCAAATTACCGACGGAGGAAGGCATCGCTATTCCTGACCCAGAAGCAGCACTGGTGGCCGCCGTTCATGCTACACCAGACTAGACAGTACCTTATCTGGCATATCTAACCGGTGGCGAGCTCCCTGAAGAGGAAATCATCGCTCGACAGATTATCAGGAGGTCCAAGTCCATGACCATAGTCAATGGCGAGTTGCACAGAAGGAGTGTTACATGCATTTTTCAACGTTGTGTTTCTCCTGAAGAGGGCCGTGAGATTCTTAATGAGATCCACTCTGGAGACTGTGGACATCATGCCGGCTCAAGATCTTTGGTTGCAAAAGCATTTCGGCACAATTTCTACTGGCTTACAGCTCATGCAGATGCAGACGACATCGTTCGCAAGTGTGATGGGTGCCAGAAATTTGCACGTCAAGCCCATGTGCCGGCTCAGGAACTTCGGATGATACCAATTACTTGGCCGTTCGCAGTCTGGGGGCTTGATATGGTTGGACCTTTTAAACTATCCAAGTGCAAAAATACTCACTTATTGGTCGCAGTTGACAAGTTTACAAAGTGGGTTGAAGCAGAACCAGTCAGTAATTGTGATGCCGCCACAACAGTCAAGTTTTTGAAGAAGTCAATCTATCGCTTCGGTTACCCGCATAGCGTCTTTACTGACAATGGCACCAATCTGTCCAAAGGAGCTATGAAGCAGTTTTGTCAGTGGGATATCTGGCTCGACTTGGCATCGGTCGCACATACTCAGTCCAATGGACAGGCGGAACGCGCTAATCAGGAGTTGTTGCGAGGGATTAAACCAAGACTCATGTTGCCTCTTGAGCGCACCCCGGATGCTGGGTAGAGGAACTACCTATAGTGCTTTGGAGCATACAGACTACTCCCAACAGGTCAACAGGCAATACGCCATTTTTCCTGGTCTATGGTGCAGAAGTTGTGCTACCAAGTGATATCCGCCATGACTCTCCTAGAGTTATAGCTTATGTTGAAACTGATAATGAGATAGCTCGCCAAAATGCTCTTGATGCTCTAGAAGAAGAACGCGGTCTTGCAGCTTCAAGATCTGCGATATATCAACAAGACCTACGTCGCTATCACAGCCGTAGAGTCTGAAGCCGCACCTTTCAGGAGGGTGACTTAGTGCTTCGTCTGATACAGGACCAGACAGGGATGCATAATCTCTCCCCTCCTTGGGAAGGGCCCTTCGTCATCAGCAAGAATCTGAACAACGGGTCATATTACCTCGTTGACATACGTGAAGCAAGTAAATCACGTACCTCTGAGGAGGAGGGCAGCCAACCCTAGAACATTGCGCATCTTCGGCCTTATTACAGTTAAAGTTCCTTAGTTGTTTTTTTCAGTTGTTTACATGCTCTTATCATGTATATACATATGATGATCAATGAAATAAAGCCGGCATCTTTGGACCCTAGAGTTTGTCGTTTCGCCTCAAAAGCTGTGTGTTGAGTCTTTATTCTTTGATCATTGGTTACTTGGGGGCTTCTAACTCATCGAGTTCAGCTATTAACATCCCTTTTAACCCAGCATATGTCATTATATTTGTTGGTTATACCTACCTGTTAGCTTGATGCTACTCACACAGAGGTGACCTGGCTGTACATTTGATAAGTCAATCACACTGATGCCTATTATGGACTTTGTTGACCCTGAACTTATCAAAGTTAAAACACTGGCTTAAGTCACATGAGAGCCAGCTTTCCAGATAGCGAGGACAAACCACAGGCTATCAAGCCTACTCCCACAGGGAGCAAATTTTAAGTGTCGAGCCTTGAAAGCCGGCCTTTACGTCGAGCCTCGAAAGCCGGCTTTTTATTGAGTCTACTTCAGTTAACATTTGTTCCATATTATTTTCTATTAACTATTTTCTACACTATATATGTATGTATATTTGATCTCTTTTGTACAAACCGGCTTCTGAAAAGACCGGGTCTCAGATACCCTCAAATGAATTGTTCAAAATAAACATTACTCAAGGAGTCATCCAACAAAGATAAATTGCCGGGTTGAACTACAATCATGGCCATAGACTTATATTACAGCAAAAGGAACATAAGTTTCAGATAATTTTCAAAAGTGCTTGATGGCACTGACACCTTCACACAAGTTCTTAAAGGCTAGAGTTATTACAAGTCACCACTGGGCTGATTCATCAAACAAATATTTTCTACAAGTTTCAAGCTTCCGGAGGTACTGATGGTTGAGAGTCGGCAGTCTGATCCACCGGGTTACGTTCTGCTTGGGCTCCTTCAGCTTGAGTCGCCGCCGGGTTGACTTGCGACCGCTCTTCAGGCGTTCCTTGTGCCTTCTCTGCTGCGGCTTCATCTTCTCAGGTCTGGGGGCTTTCGGGTGCCCACTACATGGATGATAAAGTAGCAAATTCCATGTCTTCAGTGATAACATTGGATGATGAGCCGGCTTGTAAAGCACAAGAGAGCCTACACGGAGGAATCAGCTTGACGGGTTTCGGTTGAGGCATGTCCAGGTGACCATCGTCTTCCTTAAAGCCAACCTGGAATTTTGACAAATCTATACCATCTGCAATCTTTGTCACAGCAGGCCGGGTCTCCCGCACGCAGCGCAAAAAGTCCTCCTTCTTGAAAGGTGTGTCATCTGCGTTAAGCTCCGGGAAGCCATCTACTAGTAGCACTGGGTCAAGCTCTAGATGATAGGCTTTAGCCAAGGTTAACGCGCTCATGGCCCCTTTCCTACAAGTTGATATTTTGAGCTCCTTGATCCACTCAGGAACAGTGGAGAACTCATTAATCATATCCATGATTCTATTTGGGGGACCCGACACATTCTTGACAGCCATCAAGCAGTGAACTCCTCCCACGTAGAGCTATTCCAAGCATTTATACACAGCTCGCAGCTTAACCAGTGGGAGTTGCAAGAGTACGGAGCTTTTCTTGCCTGACAATTAAAATATAAAATTTATCAATAACCCAGAATTTTACTGACTCTCATCACAAGGGACTTGTCGATGATTTCAAGCAAACAACGAGAGCAAAACATACCAAAGATAGCTAGGCACATATTTTGGATATGGCCTTTCAGCTGTTGGAGCTCTTGAGTCACCGGCTCAAGCTTCGACTCGGCCTCTTCAGCACGCTTCAGCAGAGCCGCCTTTTCATCTTCAAATGCTTTCTTGGCCCTCTCTAACTGATCTGTGCACTTGAGTAGGGACTCCTGGAAATTAGAGGATAGCTTTTTAGCTGTCTCTCATAATTTCTTCTCAGTTTCCACCTGTTTCTTCAAGTCGGCAGTCTCCGAGTCGGCTTGATTCAGCATTTCCTGCACAAATAAGTGCCAAGTTATCTCACACGAAGTCCCAAGTCGCCGCAGGCTAGTGACCTGGCACTTGGGGGCTACGGAATATCTGATTTTACTCTAAATTGATCAAAGGGTCTTCATCAGTGCAAATCCCGAGTCCTCGCAGGCTATCGACCCGGCACTTGGGGGCTACCGTGCTCAAATTGAAGTTTTCACAAGAATTTTATCAAGTCCCGAGTCGCCACAGGTGATCGACCCAGCACTTGGGGGCTACACTGCTCAATTTAAGATTCTATACAATTCATGAAGTCCAATGTCGCCGCAGGCGATCGACCCGGCACTTGGGGGCTAATGCATTCAGTTGTTCTAACTAGTCCTACAGTTTCATTGAAGACCTGGCCCATCACACAATGATGAGCCGGCCCTTGGGGGCTACCTATTGCTCCTATCAAGATTCACAGTTCTAAAAACACAACCTTTAGATCACTATTAATAGTGACCTGGTGCTTGGGAGCTACGTCTGAATAAAGAAGATGATTAATAAACTACGAAGCGCCTAAGTGGGAAAGACCCGGATGTTTCAATAGTTCTATATTCAGACAAGTCTTAGGCTATCATTACATTCTAAGCATAAGACTTGGGGGCTACATAAGTATATATGAGAGAGAACAAGTATACCTCATATTTTCTCTTTAGCGTGTTTACCATAGCAGTTTCAATCTGCCGGCTCTCAGATAGCCGGGTCAAATAGCTTTGGAGAAGGGAGTTCATGTCCAAGTCCTCAAACAACTGAAAGTGAATGGCATTTTTCCCTTTTTCGCAGCTTGGCGACTCGTCCTTGGCGACAATCTTCGCCAAAGCAGTCGAAGTCTCAGGAGCCACGCCATGGTGTTTGCCAGTAACTACCACGTCGTCCTACGCCGTCTTGACCGGCTATTCCGCAGCCGGGTCGTTCCTCTGCTCTTCCACATCAGCAGGATTAGGGGGAACTTCATCTTGATCCATTGGATCGTTCTAACCCGCCGGTTCACCAGGATCAGTCAGGTCATCTAGTTGCGCCGGCTCGTCTTGGCCAGCCGGGTCATCTTGAGCTGCCGGGTCGTCTACCACAATATCATGGGATGGGATTTCCGTCTCTGTATTTGCAGTAGTGGTAGAAGGGTCACCGGCCTTCTTCTTCACAAAGGCCTTGGCTTTGAATCAACAAAGATATGGTAATCAATAAATGAAAGGAACATGTTATGAGTTGACAAGTTTTTATATAAAGACTTACCCACGGTTGATGATGAAAGTAGGCAACTGGTTGGCACTTGACTCATCATACGAAGGAGAAGTCGTCCGATAAGCCGGGTCAGAGCGATCCAGCGGCTTCTTAAACTTGCCGGCTCGGGGGCAAGAAGGTGTTGGGCTGAGGTGCTCTTGAACACGAGCTCGGCATGGAGATCTCTCATAAGGACAACAATCAAGAAGAGGTGGAAGAAGACGAGGGGTAAGGCCCACAATTGCGATCTTGTCACGAGTCCCACCAAGAAGTTTCTTGGTGTCCTTCATTAAGTCACTGGAAGACAAGTTATGCTTGCTGAAGCGCAAGTCGTCGTCTAACTCGCCAGTGTACTCATGCATGAGTCGACCCCTGAGACTGAGGGGTTGAATCCGCCAGCTCATCCAGCACCGGGTCAGATCAACCCTAGCGAGACCATGAGCGATCAGAGCATTAATTCTGGAATACAAGGGTTCTAGTGCTTTCCTCTCTTCCCTAGATGCATAAGCAATAAATTCCTTTGTGGAGCCAAGTCGTTCACATCTGAAACCCGTCAATTGATGCTGTTGGTTTGGAGATGTGTCCTTGCAGTAAAACCAAGTCTTGTGCCATCCTTTAGGATGACTCGCCAGCGCCGTGTCAGGAAATGCAGAATTCCTTCTCCACTGAATCGTGACTCCTCCACACTCTAGACTCAACCCTCCTTTGTATTCAGTCTGGCGGTTGCAGTAAAAGAACTCTTGAAATAGACTGACAGTTGGCTCAATCTGGAGATATACTTTGCAAGAAACTTGAAAGTTTCTTAAATTGAGAACCGAGTTGGGAGCCAGATCTTGTGGCCTGATGTCAAAATAGTGGAGGATGTCACGGAAAAACTTGGAACCCGGAGGATGAAACCCCCTATCCAGGTCATCCGCAAAGATGATAACTTCATTCTGCTATGGCTGGGGCTGGGTCTCCTCTTCCGAAACCCGCCATTCAATCTGGTCTTGAGCCGGCAGCAAGCCAGTATTCACCAAATCATTGAGCATAAGTTCCGTCATGCATGACTTGGTCCAGTTGGCAGCCTTGCTTATATTGGGAGCCATGAATTCAACTTGCAACTAAGCTCAACTACAAAGTGTGAAAGACAACTATAAGCCGGCTGGAGTATATAAAGCAAGTATCAAGGACGACTAAGGGTGTTAAAAAGCGCAAGCCGGCAAAGGAATGGTGCAGGTGTCAGCCGGCTCAAAAGTGTTACTATGATCTGAGAGCTGGCAAAAGGGACAGGTAAAATTTATTCAAGTATACCTAAGGATACAGAGCCGGTAGAATAGCAGAGTGCTTGCCGAGTCAAATATAGCTACGAACAACTACTGTTCAAATTGAAAGACAATTACGGATCTGAAAAATGGCTAGAAAAGGAAAATAGAAGACCTAGGTTTGGCAGAACAGTTAAATATGATGGTGAATGGAGATTACTAAAGTAACAGAATGGATCTAAAACTATGCTAGATATGTTGCAGAGGCAATATAACATCTTATAGATGATAAACTGGGGATGAACTAGATCTACAGCGTGTTCTTGAAGAACCCCGATGAACGGCGAAGAACTACGAAGAACTATGGAGATGGAAAAATGCCATGGGAGAGTCAGTGCACTCACAGATCTGAGAAGAAGGAATGCAAGGTCTCGAGCTTTGAGGTCGCGGCCGCGGCGGATTCCGGCGAAGTCTTGGTGGCGGTGTTGATGGAGTTCCTTCCGCTGCAGTCGAGGTCGGCGAGCTCGAGGCATGCATAGGGGCGTTGGAAGCGAGAGGAAGAAGAAAGGCTGGAGAGGCAGAGTAAAAAATGGATCTAGGGACCCCTCCGGTCTATTTATAAGGGAGGTAGAACCCAAAGTGGCAGGGTGAAACTCGAGGGCGGCGCAGTAAATTTCGGATAAACGGGCGCCTCGATTTTTGCATTGACAAGATTTGACATATCCACTCAAAGATTCATTATGAGGTCATATACACAGGTCAAACCAGAGGAGGTGATGTCATGAGGAGAACAAAACTGCTAAGTGTGAAAAGATACACGAGACCCGGCAACATTTTGATTGTTGATAAGACCCGGTCAAATGACTTGACAGGAGGGAAGTGATAAGAATCAAGGGAGTGAAACAAGTGCCTGCTTAGAAGAAGTCCAGACCCAGATCACAACCTTTCATGTTTTTTCTTGTCTTATTTTCAGAATGGAGTTACCATGGATAGATCCAAGCTAAACTGGGGGCTAATGTTGGGGATGTTCCCCATAGTTGAGAACCTGCAGCAGGTTGACCCAGCCAAGAGCCTAGAGGCCCTATGGGTCATCCCACTTCCGGGTCACGACAGGGCAACGAGGAAGTCCAAAGTCCCAGAACGAGACCCGGCGGGAGGCCGGCTCTCACATGAGCCCTGTGGGCAGACTCACGCAGAGGCCCAGAGGAAGAACTTTCCTAGCTTGGAGAACAAGACTAATAAGAGTTAGAGTAGGATACGGGATAAGAGTATGACCTGGAATCTTTTGTAAAACTAGGGACTCAATGATGTCTACTACGCAACTTTTATTCTTGTAGACTCTGTTGGGCCTCCAAGCGCAGAGTTTTGTAGGACAGCAACAAATTTCCCTCAAGTGGATGACCTAAGGTTTATCAATCAATGGGAGGTGTTGGATGAAGATGGTCTCTCTCAAACAATCCTGCAATCAAATACAAGAAATCTCTTGTGTCCCCAACACACCCAATACAATGGTAAATTGTATAGGTGCACTAGTTCGGCGAAGAGATGGTGATACAAGTGTAGTATGGATAGTAGATATAGGTTTTTATAATTTGAACAATAAAAAAGGCAAGGTAGCAAGTAACAAAAGTGAGCACAAACGGTATTGCAGTGCTCAGAAACAAGGCCTAGGGTTTATACTTTCACTAGTGCAATCTCTCAACAGTGCTAATATAATTGAATCATATAACAATCCCTCAACGTGCGACAAAGAATCACTCCAAAGTTCTTATCTAGCGGAGAACATAAGAAGAAATTGTTGTAGGGTACGAAACCACCTCAAAGTTATCCTTTCTGATCAATCTATTGAGCCATCCCTATAAGTGTCACAAACATCCCTAGAGTTCGTACTAAAATAACACCATATGATACCCATCAACCAACTCTAATGTCACCTAGATACTCCAATGTCACCACAAGTATCCGTGAGTTGATTATTCGATATGCATCAAAACAACTTCAGATTCATAATATTCAATCCACACAAAGAACTTCAAAGAGTACCCCGAAGTTTCTATCGGAGAAAGAAGAACGAAAACGTGTATCAACCCATATGCCTAGATTACCCCAAGGTCACGAGAATCCGCGAGTTGATCACCAAAACATACATCAAGTGACTCAATAGAATACCCCATTGTCACCACGGGTACCCACATGCAAGACATACATCAAGTGTTCTCAAATCCAAAGTATTCAATCCGACAATAGCGAAACCTCAAAGGGAAAGACTCAATTCATCACAAGAAGATAGAGAGGGAAGAAACAATGATCCAAATATATTAACAAAGCTCGCGGTACATCAAGATCGTGCCAAATCAAGAACACGAGAGAGAGATCAAACACATAGCTACTGGTAGATACCCTCAGCCCCGAGGGTGAACTACTCCCTCCTCGTCATGGAGACCGCCGGGATGATGAAGATGGCCTCTGGTGATGATTTCCCCCTCCGACAGGGTGCCGGAAAAGGCCTCCAGATGGGATCTCTTCAGAACAGAGGCTTGCGGCGGTGGAGTCAAAGCTCTCGCTTTATTTCTGGGGGTTTCTCTATTTATAAGAATTTTCAGCGTTGGAATCACGCGAAAAGGAGTTACGAGGGGCCCACAAGGCAACCCCACGCGGCCCCTCCAGGGCGCGCCGGGTTGCCTTGTCACTGCCTCATGGTCTTCTGGTCCTCCCATGAAGCTTCGGGGGTCTCTTATGTTCCAAAAAAATCGTCAAAAAGTTTCGTCGCGTTTGGACTTCGTTTGGTATGGATTTTCTGGAAAACCAAAAACAAGCAGAAAACAGCAACTGGCACTGGGCACTAGGTTAATATGTTAGTCCATGAAAATCATATAAAAGTCATATAAAAGTGCACCAAAACCATATAAAATTATTGCTAACATGGCATGAATACTTCATAAATTATAGATACGTTGGAGACGTATCACTCAACCTATTATATAAAGAGGAGTCCCTAGGGCCAAAAGACTAAGTTACAATCTCTCGAAAGCTAGCACTACAAAAAAAACACTTCCGTGATGATACGTCTTTGTCATAGTAGGTCAAGTTTTCTGTCATGCATGTACAT
Source organism: Elymus sibiricus (assembly GCA_039707655.1). Lineage (NCBI taxonomy): Eukaryota > Viridiplantae > Streptophyta > Magnoliopsida > Poales > Poaceae > Elymus > Elymus sibiricus. The sequence continues at coordinate 166,922,865 of CM077664.1, forward strand.
CCATAACAATTTTATGACAGAATCAAGATAGTCATACTTGTGCTATCGTAGAAGTGTTCCACGACAATACTGAAATTATCATCACGGAAGTGTCCACTTCCATGACGATAAATGTCGCGTCATGGAAGTGTTTTCGTCAAGGGTAACTGACACGTGGCATCCACCGTAATGGGTCGCCGTTAAGCTATCGGGTGTGGGTTTGGATCCGATAACCCGTTAGCAGCCCTGACCAATGGCGATTCTCCACGTGTAAATTTCTCATTGGCCAACGGATCCACATGTCTGCTCGGCGTCGCGACGTCATCCACCCAATGGACAAGATGCGCCTATGGAACAGTGACACGTGGCACGGCCCAAAACAGGCCCATTTAGCCAAAAAGGCCGGCCCAGTCGAAATAAGCGGGCCGGCCCATTTATGGCCTACTTTCGTCTGGCCCATTTACCAAAACGGTCCATACGAGATATGCCAATTCGGCCCGTCAATGGCCCGTTAACGATTTGTCACCATTGCGGCCCATCGTCTGTTCCAGCCCATTAACAGCCCGCTATGTCTTTGGGCTCATTTGCCAGCCGAGGTTCTTTTGGCCTGTTAGAGGCCCATTATGGAGATGGGCCAATTTCCAGGTTGTACGACTTTCGGCCTGTTAGAGGCCCAATATAGGCATGGGCCAATTTCCTGGCAGTACGTATTTTGGCCTTTTAGCAGCCCATTAGGTATTTGGGCCAACTTCCAGCCCCGTGTATCTTTCGGCCTGTTAACGACCCACACCGTAGTTGGGCAATTTACATTCCGACCTGACTTTCGGCCTCTTAGCGGACCATGTTCTCCATGGACCAATTCCAGCCCGACATGACTTTCGGCCTGTTAAAGGCCCGTTTTGTATATGGACCCACTTATGGCCCGATTAGCTTTCGGCCTGTTAACGACCTGACATCGAAATGGGCCAAGCAGTAATTTTGATCTACTTCGGCTTCCTAAGGGCCCGTAGGCCCGTTTCCACTGTTGGAGCCCAATCGAGGTTTCGGCCTGCTAACGGCCTGTCAACTAATTGGGCCTGCTAAATTTCCTGCATGGCTACAGGCCCATTGAATGACAGGGCCAAATATAGTCCATCGAAGGCCCACGTCGATTTAGGCCCAGCTACTGCTTTGAGCCCATTACGAGGAACAATTATGGACTGTGGCAGAGCCCATCTAGTAACTGCAGGCCGACTACGGGGCCATTACAGGCCCTGGGCCGTTCCCCTAGAAGAAGGGCCCACATCGCTTTGTTGCAGTTATTAATTTCACTGCATATTTTGGCTTGTTTGCCGCCAGTTGAGGTTTCAGCCGAGAAAGCTCGGGTGCAACCCCACGCTAAGCAAATATACGCGAAAAAGGAAAAACGTAGCACATCGAAGCATATATTACAGGAAATTACATCCACTGGGTAATCAAAGATTGATGCCAGTGCAAATAAAAGGAATAGAGCTTAACAATCTACAACCTCACAATAAATAATTTTCTCTATAAACTTGGTCGAAGTTTCCAATGTTTGACTTTTCAAAAATTTATAGGCACTACATTATCGAACGGAGGGAGTATCTCTTTCTCTCTCTCAACTCTCTCACGCACCACTCCGCCGTCTCGGGGCTCTTCTCTCTCTTTTTCAAACTTTCTATCTCCCTAGGTCACACATACACATATCTCGCTCGCACTAGATAGACCCATCTAACACTCTCTCTCCCTCGTTCTCTCTCTATCTCACACGCACGCACACGCCCCCTAAGTATGATTATCTCTCACTCCATCACACGCACATGCACTTCCCCCTAGGTATGACCATCTCTCACTCTCCATCACAAACACACACATTGTCTCCTTCCCTCCCTAGCTAGGTATATCTCTATCTCTTCCAGGGTATCTTTCTATCGCACACACACACCTTGTCTCTCGATCTCCCACCCATATAGTCCCCACACGATCTCGAGGGGATCTCTCTATCACAAACACACCCTCTCTCCCTCCCCATGCCTCCATTTTCTCCATACGTCTCTCTCGACCTCATCTCTCCCTTGTTTGCCAAACCTCTCTTGGCCATGTGCTAGGGGTCTCTCTCTCTCTCCGTTGCAAACAACCACACAATATATCTCCGTATATCTCCTCACCTCGCTTTCTCTCTCGGAGTTGCATGCGTGATATGTTTTCATAAGACACACACACTTTCTCTCTACTTTATCGTGTGTTATCCTTTTCTCTTTCACACACACTCTCTCTCTTTTTGCACACTCACTCTTTCTCCTTCACACACACTTGATCTCTCTCTAGTCATGTACTCTCTCTGGTCCATAGCATATATACATTTATTGAAAAGTCAAACCTCACAAAGTTTGACCAGGTATATGTGGAGAAAAATATTTACATCTGGAGGGACAAACATACATCATTAGATTCATCACAAGATGTAGTTTCATATCATATATCTTTGGTATTGTCGATATAAGTAAATTTCTCTATAAACTTGTCAAACTTTCAAAAGTATGACTTTTCAAAAATTTATAGGCACTACATTATTGAACGGAGGGAGTATCTCTTTCTCTATCTCTACCTCTCACGGGCCTCCCCTCTCACTCGATCTCTCTTTACAGAGGGATTATACGATCACTGGCTCAGCATATAGCTCCGTATTTTGTCTAGTTGGCCGGTCAACCAATCTACATGGTGCCTTGTCAGCTCGTGTTCTCTATGGGTGCGCGGGCCCATGTGGCAGTGGGTGAAATTAAATAAACTAGAGGCCCATCTGCCATGGGGTGAACTAAACAAACTAGAAACCACTTGCGGTAGAACCCTGCACGCTACTAAATTTAGTGCACACTTCTTCCTCATTAAAATAGTACTGTAGTACTCCCTCCGTTTCTTTTTAGTGTGCGTATAAAATTTGGTCAAAGTCAAACTTCGTAAACTTTGACTGACTTTATAGGAGAATATCAACATTCACAGCATGAAATCAATATATTTAGATGCATCTTGAAATTAATTTTCATAGCATATAGCTTTAGTATTGTAAATTTTGATATCTTTTGATATAAAGTTGGTCAAACTTTGCATAGTAAGACTTTGACAAAATTTTATATGCGGACTAAAAAGAAACGGAGGGAGTACTAGATTAACACCTTCTTCGACGCCACCACGGACACAAACTACGACAATGCACATACACCACTGCGCGGCATGCATGCAAGGACGCACTCGCGCACACTGAGCACACAATACACACTAGCATACGTGTACACTGCCGTCGCCGCCGGCTGAGATGGAGGACGAGGCGGCCAACAAGTGGAGGCGGCTCGAGCCAAAACTGCATCCGGCGAGCCTAGACTTCATCAGCAGCCTCCCCGACGACATGTTGCTCATCATCATCGACCTCCTCCCCACCAAATCTGGCGTGCGGACCACCCTTCTCTCCCGGCGATGGCGCCCCCTCTGGCGCCGCGTCCCCCTCAACCTCACCGTCGACAGCTGCCTCCGCGATGGGGATTGCAAATGCATGGCTGCAGTCTCCAAGATCCTTGCATCGCACCCTGGGCCAGCCAGACGCCTTGACATCTGCATGTTTAGTACCAACTGCAATGTCCAAGCCAAGTTTGACGAGTGGTTCTTATCCCCCTCCCTAGATCAGCTCGAGGAGCTCAGGTTTGAAGGTGGACGATGTCGCGCTCTGCCGCTGTCTGCGCTCCACCACGCGCCAACGCTGCGCCGCGCCAGGTTCAGCTCCTGCTATTTTCCCCAGATTGATGCCGCACCCGCTCTTCTTCTCCCTCAACTCAAGCAGCTCAGCCTCTTCGACATTGTTATCTCGAAGGAGGCTATGGAGCGGCTGCTCCGCGGCTGTACAGTGCTCGAGTACCTTTGTCTTCAACAGATCCACGGGTTCATTAGCCTCCACATCGCCTCGACAAATCTCTGATGGATTTATGTGTCTTGCTGGCCCCGCAACAGGACATTACTTGGGAAGAGATCAGTTGAGCTGTTACACGATATGCTCATTGAGAATGCGCCTTTCCTTGAGAGATTGCTTGTATATGATCTAGAAGGTCCAACAAAAATCAGGGTCATTGACGCACCGAAATTGACAGCATTGGCCTACTCGTCTGCCAAATTCTCCGAACTTGTTATTGGATCCATAACTGTTCAGGTACAACACTCTTCTTCTTCTTGTTCTTCTTCTTGAAATTCACATTTTAATTTTTTTTCTTGATGTATGTTCGACTGTCATCCAGAAAATGATTCCCACAAGCTTGACCCAGTCTGTGCGCACAGTGAAGATTTTGGCAATAAAATCTATCAGCCCCAATCTGGATCAAGTTGTTGGATTCCTTAGATGCTTTCCATGCACGGAGAAGCTACTCATCGAGGTGAAACTCCTTTCCTATTAAATGTGAACCACAATGGAGCTCAATTTTTCGTAATTTTTCCCAAGTTACAATGACAAATGTAGTGTTCAAAATTGCATCTAGGCACTATACTGAAAGAAATGTTTTTAGTATTTTTTCTTACGTGATCACCTGCATCGTTTTTTGTTGTTGTAGCCAAGGCTAGTCATAGTGGGAAGTAACTTTATCCTAGGAGCAAGTACTACCTCCGTCCTGGTTTACTAGTCCCCTTCGTATTTTGGAGTATGAAATTTTGACCATAGATTTAACTAACAAAATGTTAATGCATGTCACTAAAAATATATCGTTGGATTCATATTTGAACATAATTTCCAATGGTATGATTTTTTGTGACATGCATTGACATTTTTTTAGGTAAATCTATGGTCAAAATTTTTACACTAAATACGAAGGGGACCTATAAACCAAGACGAACGTAAAATGAGTAAATGAGAGGAAAGAGAAAGAGAGAGAGTGAAAATTATCACTAGCCTTACAGCCAACCCTATTGTATGAGCGAATGATATTGGTAGCTCTTGATGACACGGCAATCTTATATATCCAGCTCCTCTAATATGTTCTCTTCTTTGCAGATAAAAAAAGACCCGAAAGTGAAAAATGTGCTGCAATATAACAACCTCATCGAATGCCTTGATCTCCATCTTACAAAAATTGATTTGATCGACTACCGAGGCACCACATCAGAGATTAAATTGGCCAGTTTCTTGTTTCTGAAGGCAAGTGTGCTCAAGCTAATGAGGTTTGGTGTTCTCTGGCGCAACAATGAATGGTGTGTTGATCACCACAAACGTCTAAAGCTGAATGACAAAGGCTCTGCAGAAGCTGAATTTGTTTTTGAACGATCAAGTGCCGAGAGACGCGCAAGTTTATTTGCCGATTAGTGACTTGTCAGGGGCGGTGGATTTTAGTTTGTATGATAATGCTGCATCCATCTAAAGTAACGAAACTTCTTACGTAAACTTCCTAATAATTCCCTCTTCGTAGGTGCAGCATTACTGCTAGCATTTGTAATATCAGTTTGAACCTTGTAAAATTATGACTATCCAGCATGTGGTACTACGTTACGATTATGTTCGCATGCATAGGTGCTGCAACGATGTAACCAATATACCCATTACAATATTTTATTCCAACTCGTGGCAACGCACGGGAAAATATCTAGAACACGGCTTGTTGTAAGCAGGGTAGCTCTACAGCCTTGATGATAGTGACTGCACACGGTAAGGCTGACTTTGGTAACCCGAACATGCCGCCTGCACTCTGGTGTCATCTCCGGTGCAGGGTCTTGTCACTTCACTGTGAGGAGCAGCACGTAATAATTTGACCAACAGGTAGTACTTTGGTACTAGTACTACAACTCCCTCCATTTGGATTTAGTAGTACTACCACCTCCATTTGGATTTAGCATTTGACTAACAATATATAGTAATGCATGTCACAAAAAATATACTACTACTCCCTCCGTAAATAATACTACATGGAGTATTGTTTTATTCGTATCTGAATGTAGTTTTTTTTACGGGCGTATTTTAGTGTAGTTTCCAATTATATTATACACTCTCCCTTCCGGTTGAGGGCTCAAATATGAAATCTCATCAACCACACTAGTACTTGCACCACATTCACCCTGCATTAATTGCGCCAGCTTCCAACATAATTGCACGCAGAATTTACCTCAATCTTCTCATAACTATGCGCGCATGCAGCGAGACAGGGAGCAGTGCGTGCATGCGGAGCGAGATTTGAGGCAGCAGCAGGCATGCGATACTCTGCAATTGCAAGGGCAATTATGTCTAGAAAAAACAGACTGTGTCTTCTCTTGGTATGCGCGCTCGACCATAGGCACAGAGAAAAAAGGACCGAAGGGAGTACTACTAAGGAGCGAGGAGTAGATAGGCAACGCACACGTGAGTCCAAACGCAGTCTGCACTTCTCATATAAAGGCTCCCCACCAGGCCAATCCATCTACGAAATCCTACGCACCTACGCACCCTAACCAAGGGCAAGAGTGATCACTCCAATCGCAAGATCAATTGACCAGAAGGTAGAGCCATGGAGGCGATGAGCGCGAGCATGAGCCGGCTGTGCCAGATGGTCCACGACACCGGCCTGTGGCCCAGCGCCGAGGAATGTCTCCAGGTCGTGCTTGAGGCCGCCAGGGCAAGAGGCCTCTTGGACGACAGCTTTGTCCCCTTGTTCGACGAGGCCCTCGTCGGCTTCCTCGACAAGTTCACCGTCGTCAAGAAGCTCGCGGACGACCTTGACGTACGCCTCCAGCCCACGCGCCCAGGCTCTGCGATGCCCGCCACCCTCATCGACCTCTATGGTGACAACCTCTTCGACGCACTGGTGGCCCTGCGACTACTTGCCATCGCGCCGGAGAATGTCCCCCTCGAGGTCGTGCTCACCGCACAGCGCCTCGCCCAGCAAGACACCATCGACATAATCACCCATGTGTACGAGGAAATCGTCCACAAGGACCACTACATGCCAAAGGAGGACGATAGGACGGTGGCCTTCTTGGACCGCAGAGCAACCTTGGACGGCATTGTTCAGAAGCACGTTGACCTCGCCACCAACACCACTGCTCCTCACCCATCGGTTGGTGGCCCAACGCACTAGGGTGAGAGGATGTCGTTTATGGATCTGTATGCATATTAATATTGACCTGTAAATTATGGGCTGACATATGTACTAGAGAATATATATAGCTCGTTGCAATGCTCGTGCAATTATCTATTGCGCTAGAAAATATTTGGTCGCGTGGTAGCACCCACTCTGATAAACGACTTAGGAGGGAGGGAGGGTTCATCGGTCTTGTGTCCCACAAGTAGTATGTGCAAAAGCTTGGCTCTACGTGCAATAAATCCTTGTCCTAGGGGATGGAGGCTACCTCCAATCTTATCACCCAATAAACAAATCAAATGTCCCACTTGTGCACATGCAAGAAAATGGAGAAGGACAGATGGTTAGATTATAGGAGTAGTACTTTTTTTTAGTGAAGGAGGATCACCCCTGCCCTCTAGAAGCCTCCAAACTTTGCAAGATTTTCCCCAGTACAACTACCAACGTCTGGATTATTAGTTTCATCTTATTTTGGGTAAACGATGGACAAACATACTACTCCTACTACTCCAATGACATTACGTAGTAGGAGTATTTGAGTAGCATGTCACACTTTTTTTATTGGATTCATATTTGAATATGTTTTCCAATGACATTATATTGGTCACACAATTTTATTAGTTGGATTAAGGGCCAAAATATGACACAAAATACAAGGGGGACTAGTAAACGAGTACGGTTTCTGATACGGCTTGAATGCAAATAAAGTAGAGGGTAGCGGTTCCCGATGAACAGCCATTGATGTTTATCCTCCTTCAATTCGCATGCTGAGGGAAGTAGTACTACTAAATGGGAGAAGCAGCATGCAGCCAGCAACCCAGCACCATGGGCGTGTCTGGTTGGGTCGCTCGCAAGTTTCATTTGGCCTCGTGTAACCACCATTGCATCGCTTCATCGTGGCCTTGATTCTTACTGTATTGCATTCTCATTCCAGCTGATAAAGACATGTGTGATCCCTTGCTCACCTTTTGCATGATGGCTTATAATAAGTGTTACACTTCACAACTTCAAAACGAGAAACTGGAACACGTACAGTCCCGTTCGCGTCGCACCCCAGACGGTCATTCCGCCCGCCGCTCAACGCACAGTGGCTAGGCATATCACTTACATGTGGGACCACATGCAAGGAAAGCGATGATGGCCGAAATTGACAAAACTCCCCCGCTTATCGCGCGGGAAAAGCCCAGCACTAGCGTTTTTAAACGTTATTTCTAATTTTTTAGGGAAAATCATTATTTCTATCTATCGGTCGCGCCAAGGAGTAGAACCAAATGTTACAACTTATAAGTTCAAAAGTAAAAGCCTGCCGTGTTTGCGTCGCACCCCCACACGGATGGTGCGGCACAGCGCTCAAGGGGGAATGCGCGATGTCTTGCATTTTCACTTACAAGTGGGACCGCAGTTGAGGAAACCGACTATCGGCAAACCCCCACCCCGCCCGCCGCGCGATGGCTGGGTTAGAGAAACGAGGAGGGAGAAGAGATAGATGTAGCATGGACTCCAAGAAATATAGTGTCAGATGGGACTCATGGTGGTGGTGTGTGCCGTACTCCTGGACATGAATGCTTGTTCTGGCCCATGCCACCCCAATATATCAAGGTGCTGGTTACATAGAGCGAGGCTAGAGCGAGCACATTAGTATCTCTCCAGGAGTACGGTACCACTAGTAGTAGTACTAGTTTTATTACCATATGGCCCACCTCACACTGTCGCCAAATTTCCTGGAGTCCGTGCTCGTCCCTCCTCTCTCTCTCCTCAGTCGGCAAGCAGACGCGCGGAGTGTGCCCATCGTCGGTTTGCTCACATTCGGTCCCACATGTCAGTGAAAACGCAAGATGACGCACATTCGCTGGGTGAGCGGTGTGCCTGACCCACCATGTGCGGTGCGACGCGACAGGCTAGAGGTTTAGCAAGAAGATCCCGCCGTCCATTTTTCATCCAACGGCCCAAGCCAAATTGACTGGCCACAAAAAATATTCAGGCGACTGTCATCTAGCCACGACCCTTGTTTCCAAAGGGAAATATCCATGCAGTCCATTTTTTTGGTGGGACGGCGATCGCCATTACTGGGGTAGGAGAGGTAGCGAGCGGGCTCGGTGATAGACGATGGGAGTTCGCTGCTGATCTCGGGTGTGCTGGTGGTCTCTGACTGGTGCCATGTACGTTGGACGGTGCTGCAGCTCCTAGAATTGGGACACAGCAGCGGCGGCCATTGATGGTGAAGCATGGACGGTGGCGAGACCGTTGGGGTCGGTGAGGTGGTTGGCGCGGTTAGGTGAGGACGGTGGAGGCCCGAAGTAATGGAGGGGTGCGCTGGATGGCTCAGGAGGCTTGGGCGGTGGCGTGGCCGGGATGGCAGCCACGGGCGGGGCCCTGGACGGTGGAGGGCGGCGCTAGATGCCCGGGGGAGGTATCGGTAGGGTTGTAGGTCGGTCGGGTGAGCCAGAGGTGGGCTAAGGCGAGTGAGGGAAGCACCAGAGGCATGACAGGGCTTGGGCGCCGTCGGCTGCATTTTGCGCACTCTGGCCACGCTCTCTCCATGCAGGCAGAGTGTTCGACTGAATGCCAGGGTACCCTAGGTTGATCTAATTGAGCTAATGTTTTGTCAGATGATGCTCCTGGGGATTCTAGAGAATATGGACATGATGGTTTGGCTAATTGAGCAAGTTTACAATGCAAGTCCATGAGCTTGCAGATTTCTGCCATGCACATGAGGTGCTTGTTGAAATGCTATGGCCATCTAGAAGATTTTTTTGAATCTGAAAATTAGCAGTATCGTGTCTCCTTACATGATAGTGAGGATGGTAAGTTTGGTTGGACAAAAAGAATAACTTGCAAATGCAAGTTTTGGCCAAATTCAGTTCTGGATCGGATTTGGAGGGAATTATTTGGAGGTCTTCCAAGATGCAAATGAAGTTGATCTTCAGAAATTAAGTATTTGGTTGGAAGGACTATGAGATGGAAAAAAATTCAGAATTTTTTGATGAAAGAATATTAGGGTTGCAGTTATAACCTAAGAATGGGACAGAATTGAAAAGTGGATGGTTTGCTCAAAATTTTCAAAAGACCAAGTTGGGTTTTTGCACAAAAGTGAGCCTAATAGGCTCTCCCAAAATTTTGTGACATTAAACAAAGATTTATTTGAAATTGTTTTAGTTCAACAGAAGAATTTCAGAGTTTGAAAATGCCATTAAAAGAATTATTTTGGGGCAAATTTTATTATGAAAATATTTCCTACTGAATTTTAAAAGTTAAAAGAAATAATTTAGAAAAACTTTCAATCCCACAATATTTTTCAAAAGTTTTCTATATGGAGGGAAGAGTTTTGGGAAAAAACAGAAAATAGAAAAGGTTCTAAAATTAATAACAGACCTAATATAATTCCAAATTTTATTTCTATCAAAATTTTATTTAATAAAAATATGGTTAAAATTTACAAAATCTACCCCCCTTAAGAAAATCTCGTCCTTGAGATTTGTTAAGGGTGGAGGAATTAAATGCAGATCCAAACAAACAAACAATCATATGCAAACTGCAATCATAGCCATGCATTTATCACATACGCCCTAAAATACAACACAAAAGTTGCATCATGTAAATAAGCGCTAAGTACTACAACAAACATACTCATGGTCGTCTATGGCACAAAGATGGGATCTACAGGGTAGCATGGTCACTAAGGGTTCGACAACTACTCTCATGGACTCAGTCCACTTCATTGACATCTAGCCGGGCATGTTCCGCAGATGTCGAGGCTTCTCCGTGTGCTTCAGCTTCGGAGCTGGTCGGGGTAGGATGAGGAGTTACAGGGTTGCGGTAACGACGGTGTCTCTCACGAGATGTCATAGCCACAGTCCCATTGGAGTAGGTCTCCAAGAGGCGGCGGAGTTCCTCCGAGTTGACAAATGTGTGGCTTGGTTGGATGACAGGGGCAGACCTCGGGGGCTCGACTGGTCTCCCGAACAGCACTATCGGGGTGTCGGTGGTGGGTGCAGCTTCACTTCTCACCGGGGTCAGAAGAGCGAGCGTCCTGCGGGTCGCAATCAGATCACTGGTGACCTGATCGAAGAGTGCTTCTTGCGCTCTCAGGTAGCGCACCAGATGCACCAGAGCAGGATCTGACTCATGGTCTCCGTTGGCGACTTGGGTCGGGCTACCATAGCCTTCATGACTAGGGTAGTAGAAGAAAGGATGGATGTTAACCCTTGGCGACAGATGCCGGAGTTGAACTATAGCCTCTCGGGCTGCCAGCTGCATGGCTTGGGGCTCGTCGGAGGTCGTCCTTCCGGTGAACCGGTAGGGGCGTTCTGATGTGGTGCCCCTCCCATAGATGTGCACCGTGGCCCAGAAGTGATGGTTGGCGTTACTCGTGTGCTCCTGATATACAACATACTCCGGGGGCTCTTCTATGCCAAATGCACGACGAGTGAGATTGGCGAGGATGGCTACAAAGTCACCAAGCTCGGCTGCGGTGGTCTCGTTGCGAACGACAGGGCCAGGCATCTTGGTGGTTTGGATATCAAAGTGAGAACGAAGGCTGTGAGGTGCTAAGTTGGGGCAAGGCTTCCTTTATAGCTCAGCGGAGTCTTCCATGGCACGCTTGTGGATGGGACAACTCAGGTGTCGGCCACAGGCACACGGCCTATGGGCTAGGCTGATAGGTTGGGCACCGACTGTCAAAAGATGTTAGCTGGCCACTGTGCAGGCTATTGGATTGGATGGGCTTGGCTACGGACAGGAAAAAATTTGGATGGTGTGGAAACCTAGGGATAGCGACCAGGCTAAGATAGGATTAGCCAATGGTTAGCCTGGCTCTGATACCAAGGTTTTCAGGGCCGGTTTTCTGGGACATAAAATCCCAGCAAATGACCCTCGTGTCATCACCAGCCCCAGGATTACTGTTCGCTGGTGGACACTACCTTGATACAGAATTCCAAGCAGTTACAAGAATTTGAGTACAAGACCATAAAGGTCCATTGAGTACCACAATGATTTCTAGTGGCGGATGACAGAAGCGACTCATGGGTCTCCAACATCGATGGGGCTCCATTCCCACAGGAACAACTGACCTGGATAACTCTTATCTCGCGTGGCTGCTATCTCCGATTCCTAGGCTGCGGGGGTATCTTCGTAGCTCTCTCCTCCGAATCATGATCTGGCCAAGACAATAGCCAGGGACAAGCCAGTGAGTACGTTTGAATGTACTCGCAAACATCATGATCAAATAATATAATAACAGCAGGCAGAATGCATGCAATTAACTTTAAACATATTCAACAATATTATGACATGGTAAGTGTTTAGTATAATCATGTAGAGTATTATATTTGCATAGAAAATAAAGGTTAGCCATCCGATATTAGCAAAGTATAAGTAATCATGTTGTTATCAAAATTTTAAAGTCGGGTTTCAGGAGATAGAACCATCCCGAAGGAATTTTAATGTAAGCGTAAGTGGAACGTCGGGCGTTAGACCTCCTGAGGATTCCAAGAAATAAAATGCCAGTCGGGTGTCTGAAGCGACACCTCGAAAGGTCTTGCAATGCATGCCACAGTCGGGCGTCTGAGGTGACACCTCATAAAGGGTTTATAATAAAAGTAGCAACACGAGTATCCAGGTGGTAAAACCTTCCCATGAGATACTCAGCAGCACACATAAGAGAAAAGGGTTAGTCCATAACATTAGTGATAATAATCATTCATCATAATTCATGATCAACTTCTGATTTAGTTATTTCCTTCGAAGACCGACACTTGACCCATCCCAGACTGTAGCCCTTAATCGCGGACACGGCTATTCGAATAGGTTTTAAAACTCTGCAAAGGTTGTACTCTTTACCCACAAGTAAAGGATTTCTTTAGTCAACCCCGAGACATTGACTAATTCCGATTACGGTCTTTGGGTTGAAAACACACCTAACCAGCACACACCAGCTTAACTTTCACGATGCCCGGAATCACCGAAGGCATCATCCAAGAAAAACTCTAAGACGGGGAGACTCCAATCTCGAATAGCATAGGATCACAAAATTTATACCGCGCGCAATAACAAGGGGTGCATGCCCCCCTCTCGGCCTCAGCCGGACACACCCATGCCCCCTGACCAAGTGGCATGCCTACCAGTGATCAATGGTATCTTCCACTATGGCCCCTTTGTATGGTGTGTGCAATGAAAGGGGTTAACAACTTACTGAACCGTACCCTACCTGTGGCAGGGACAAGTGGCAGCACGAAACAAGTATGGGGGTTACCGGAACAAGACTTGATCTACGGTCGACTCAGGAGGTTTAAGTTTTCCTGAAGTGGTTAGCATAATATATTTATTTTAGTACCAACAGGGTCACAACCCGGCATGTCCCAACATGCCATCAACGATCATTCTCGTCACAACGAGATTTCTATTTCATGGTCACTTTTTCTCATGACAGGTTCTTTCCTGCAGATTAGTCTGAACCAGCATAGGCGTGTGGGGTGTGAGGTAATAAAACACATCCACATATGTTCATGTTTAAGTGAAATCAAAACACTAGCTAGTAATCACACATGCATGATTATCAATTTGCAATTTAATTTTTTTATTAACATAAGCATGATTCAAATATTCTAGCAAGCAATCAACCAAGCAGTTATCATATCAAGTGTTCAAGATGCTTGCCTTGGGTATGTAGTGATGCTGGTTCACTCCAAAATTTTGCAAAAATTATCTTCCCTCCATTTTTCCTATTTTCAAAGTATTGCAATTATCACATAATTTCAAAATAGTACAAAAAAAGTTGTTTGGATTTTTTTGAAATAAATACTAAAATATACTAGATGAAAAATGAGGAATAACAGAAAAAGAATCAATTCATTTGGAGTTGTGGTTTAAAAAATTAGAGGTAGTCAAAGTTTGGTCAAAATCTGAGTTTTATTTAAAATCTTAAAAGAAAACGGTTCGGATTGAAAAAACGCTATCCAGAAGGGGAAACGTACTTTGGAGAATATGCTTTCACTTAAAACTGCGCGCGGTGACCCGCAAGTCGTTGACAGTGGGTCCCTCCTGGCCCACCGGTCAGGTTTGACCAGTCCATCCCGCCTTCTTCCTTCGACCGAACAGGGGGGGTCTCGCCGGCGATGATAGCCGGAGAACGGCGCCCCCCCCTTGGGGTTCTGAGTACACGAGTGGGTCTAGGGGATCGAGGCGATCTCCTCGGTATGTGGCATGACCCGTAGGGAGTACTACCTCGCCGGCGGCAAGTTCTCCAGCGGACGACGGCATCGGGCGAAAGAGGAATTTCGCCTACGGGCGATCTCACATGGAATTGAAGGGTGGAATCGATTGGTGATGGCTCAGGGAGGTTAGTGGTGAAAAAATTAGCGAGGGGGGACACTTGATGCATGGGAACCGTCAGGGAGGTGTCTGCGGCAGTGGCTGCCGGAGAGGGAGAAGGCGACCATCTACAGTCGTTATGTTGATCGGAGAAGCTCTGAGAAGGATGAGGAGAGGTTGTGGTGACGAGGGAGTGCTCGGGGTGGCCTTTTATAGGCATGAGGGAGGTCGGTTGTTGCCTCCAGAGACGGGCACGACGGCGATCGCCATTACTAGGGTAGGAGAGGTAGCGAGCGGGGTCGGTGATAGACGGTGGGAGTTCGCTGCTGATCTCGGGTGTGCTGGCGGTCTCTGACTGGTGCCAGGTACGTTGGACGGTGCTGCAGCTCCTAGAATCGGGACACGGTGGCGGCGGCCATTGATGGTGAAGCGTGGACGGTGGCGAGACCGTTGGGGTCGGTGAGGTGGTCGGCGCGGTTAGGTGAGAACGGTGGAGGCCCGAAGTAATGGAGGGGTGCGCTGGACGGCTCAGGAGGCTTGGGTGGTGGCATGGCCAGGACGGCAGCCACGGGCGGCGGCCCTGGATGGTGGAGGGCGGCGCTAGATGCCCGGGGGAGGTGTTGGCAGGGTTGTAGGTCAGTCGGGTGAGCCAGAGGTGGGCTAAGGCGAGTAAGGGAAGCAGCAGAGGCACCACATGGCTTGGGCGCCATCGGTTGCAGTTCGCGCACTCCGGCCGCGCTCTCTGCACGCGGGCAGAGTGTTCGACTAAATGCCAGGGTACCCTAGGTTGATCTAATTGAGATAATGTTTTGTAGGGTGATGCTCCTGGGGATTCTAAAGAATATGCACATGATGGTTTGGCTAACTGAGCAAGTTTACAATGCAAGTCCATGAGCTTGCAGATTTCTGCCATGCACATGAGGTGCTTGTTGAAATGCTATGGCCATCTAGAGATTTTTCTGAATCTGAAAATTAGCAGTATCGTGTCTCCTTAGATGATAGTGAGGATGGTAAGTTTGGTTGGACAAAAAGAATAACTTACAAATGCAAGTTTTGGCCAAATTCAGTTCTAGATCAGATTTGGAGGGAATTATTTGGAGGTCTTCGAAGATGCAAATGGAGTTGATCTTCTGGAATTAAGTGTTTGGTTGGAAGGACTATGAGATGGAAAAAAATTCAGAATTTTCTGATGAAAGAATATTAGGGTTGCAGTTATAACCTAAGAATGGGATAGAATTGAAAAGTGCATGGTTTGCTCAAAATTTTCAAAAGACCAAGTTGGGTTTTTGCACAAAAGTGAATAATAGGCCTAATAGGCTCTCCCAAAATTTTGTGACATTAAACAAAAATTTATTTGAAATAGTTTTAGTTCAACAAAAGCATTTCAGAGTTTGAAAATGCCATTAAAAGAATTATTTTGGGGCAAATTTTATTATGAAAATATTTCCTACTAAATTTTAAAAGTTAAAAGAAATAATTTAGAAAAAGTTTCAATCCCACAATATTTTTCAAAAGTTTTATATATGGAGGGAAGAGTTTTGGGGAAAAAAACAGAAAACAGAAAAAGTTCTAAAATTAATAACAAACCTAATATAATTCCAAATTTTATTTCGATCAAAATTTTATTTAATAAAAATATGGTTAAAATTTTGGGGTGTTACAAAAACCAATCATAAATTAAGTAAGTTTATAGCATGCATATGCAAATATGCCATTTATTATATACAACAAGTCAGCAACGCACAACCACAACGAGGATACATTCTAAATACTAAAGTTTTTATCACACAAAAAATAACAAGCAATGAAATGAACTTCAATTCAACCAATCCTCGGCGTTGGAAACGCTTGCTTTGAACCACAAGTGAACCTCTGGGTAGGGCCAGCTATTGTCAACATCGAGACCAACGCTAGACCCACCATCCAGGTTGAAGCGGCCTATATTAGGAGTATGGAAATTGTGATAGCCAGTGTAGGGAATTATACCAATGTGCGAGGTATAGATACAGTTGCTTCTCATAAATGGTAACGTTGTGCCAACAGCAGCCGGACCGCCTTTCACCATAATTGGATAGTTTAGTCCAAGGAAAAGTGAGTATTCTCCAAGACTATCAATATTGTACCAGGGAGAAGGTTCTGGTGCTAGCACACTAGTATCCATTCTGAATACCCTGCAACGGATGTTGGAACGGGTCCGGAGACGACTGCAACCATGGTAGACAACACCTGCTTCCTCTGTAACATCATCAGTGCCCTGTATACAGACAAGAAGAGGTGATCCATCGGAATAAGTAGCTAGGCACCACTGGGTAGGTAGGTACTGCGCGTCTTCATGCTCGTGATAATCACCATCGTCATCTCCCCCTTGGTTATAAAAGTTTCCAAGTATCGGTGGGGGGATGTTGACAGGACCTTGGAAACACAAAAAGGTTAATTAGTACGGGACCCCGCAAAAAAAAGGTTAATTAGTACGGGGATAACTGGCATGCATTGTGAATGAAACAATTATAATTACGATGGAAGACAAACAACGTACCGAAACAATCAGGATCCCATGCAAAAATAGTGCCAGAAGTGGTGGCAGCAAACACAAGATGATCCTATTGAATTGCATCATAGTACACATGCGTGCCCAGAAACTGGTTTTCGAGGAATATCCATTGAGGCACAGAAGTAAGGACGGCAACAAGCTTGTCGAAGATAGCGACAACATAATAGTTTGCATAACTCCAAGAGCGATTGGGAACTCGAAAAATTGATATCTTCTGTAGACGACAGTCATGATGATCGTATTTGAACATACGTAGAGTATCGGTGTGCTCAACCTTAGGGCAGTCTGAGATTTTTGGAAGTGGAATCCAGTGACGAGTGTACACAATCACAAGCTCCCACTCGCAGTTGTCCCCAATATAAACAACCCAATCTCCATTTGCGCCTGACCAGGCCTTATGCTGAAGCGATGGCATCTTAACATCACACGGATCATTAGTGTCAAGTGGCATCAACTTGCACAAGGCGAGACTTCCGTCGTCCCCACGCCAGCGAGCAGGGTCATAGTGAAGAAGATAGGGGAGATCAAACTGATCTTGAACCCTTGGGTTGTTTGTAATGATCTTATTAGTTGAGTCGAGAATGTTCTTGAATGAACCTGCCATGCTAGCCTCGGTGATGATGTCGCACCGATCAATGATTTCCTCCACCGCGTCATCTGTCAGATTGGGGCAAGAATAACGGGGTCGGGTCCTACTACTTCCCTCCATCGAGAAGACGAACAATGGCAGAAGGAAGAGTCAAGGCAAATGGAGGGAGGAAGAGCGTGCGGCAAGCCGTTCCAACTCCCAAATCGAGAGGGAAAGGGGAAGAGGCGGTGGACGGTTGCCACGGTACAGGAAGAGGCGAGTGGGGAGCGGACGGTTGCCACGGTATAGGAAGAGCCGACCCGGCCTACATAGACGTCCATTCAGAAATTATACAAAAGGACTCGTCGTCTTCTCACTGACATGTTGGAACGGGACCCTCTCCATATCTAAAAAAGATGGCGGTGGCCCAGCGCTAGCGTTTTTAATCGTTATTTCTATTTTTTGAGGGGAAATCGTTATTTCTATCTATCGGCCGCGCCAAGGAGCAGAACCAAATGTTACAACTTACAAGTTCAAAAGGACCCCCACACGGTTCGCGTCGTACTCCCTCACGGTTGGACCGGCACGCCGCTCAAGGGGGAACGCCTGCTGTCTTGCATTTTCACTAGCAAGTGGGACCGCAGTTCAACAAACCGACTATCGGCAAACCAACTTGTCCATGCTCCCATGATACCGGCTTCTGAGAGCCCTTGGATCTGAGATCGAACGGTCGCATGCCGAGATTCTAGACCTGTGCGTAAATATCAGATCCTAGTGGGCTTTTTTGCAAACTTGCAGGAGCTCAGCATGCAACCATTCGATCTCAAATCGAAGGGCTTTCAAAAGCCCGTATCATGGGAGCATGGGCAGCTTCCTATCACCTGAAAACTCCCCCCAGCCGCCGCGCGATGGTTGAGTTAGAGAAATGAGGAGAGAGAAGATCTAGGTGTAGCACAGAATCCAAGAAATTTGGTGTCAGATGGGACTCTTGGTGGTGGCGTGTGCCGTACTCCGAGACGTGAATGCTTGTTTTGGCCCATGGCACCCCACTATATCGAGGTGCTGGTTACGTGGAGCGAACACATTATCCCTCCAACTTGCAAAAATAAAAACACATTATTTCTCCAGGAGTTCGGTACCACTAGTACTAGGCCCACCTCACACTGTCGGCAAATTTCCTGGAGTCCGTGCTCGGCCCTCCTCTCCCTCTCTTATCAGGCAGCCAGCAGACGCGCGGAGTGTGTCCATTGACGGTTTGCTCACATTCGGTCCCACATACTATCAGTGAAAAGTATTTTGCCGCGTCGCAACACATACTTTGAGAAGTGACTCGAAATCCATTCATAAATTAAGTAAGTTTATCACATGCATATGCAAATATACCGTTCACACTACATACAACAAGTCTACAACGCACAACGATAATGAGGATACATTGTAAATACTAAAGTTTTTCTCACACAACACGTACAAGAAATGAAAACGACCTTCACGTCAACCAATCCTCGGCATTGGAAACGCTTGCTTTGAACCAGAAGCGAGTCTCTGACCAGGGCCCGGTGGTATTGTCAATCTTGAGACCAACACTAGACTCACCATCCGGCCTGGAGCGGCCAATATCAGGAGCAATACTTGCATTGGAGGAGTGAGCAACAACAGCAATGTCGGTGGTATAGATAGAGTTGCTTCTAATAAATGGCAAGGTTGTGCCAACAGGCGCTGGATCGCCTTTCACCATCATTAGATAGTTTAGTCCAAGGAAAAGTGAGTGTTCTCCAAGACTGTCAATATTGAACCAGGGAGAAGCTCGTGGCACTAGCACACTAGTATCCATCTCGAATAGCCTACAACGGAAGTTGGCATAGGTCCGTAGAGTACGACCATGCGAGACAATACTACTACCTGCTTCCTCTGTAACATTAGCAATGCCCTGTATACAGACAAGAAGAGGTGATCCATCGAAATAAGTAGCTAGGTACCATCTAGTAGGTAGGTATTGATCGTCTTCATGCTCGTGATCATCACCATCGTCATCATCATCATCATCTCCCCCTTGGTTATAAAAGTTTCCAAGTATCGGTGGCGGAATGTTGACAGGACCTTGAAAATTTTGAAGGTTAATTAGTAAAGGGATAACTTGCATGCATGGTGAATGAAACAATTCTAATTAAGGTGGAAGACAAACGTACCGAAGCAAAAATGATCCCATGCAAAAACAGTGCCACAAGTGGTGACAGCAAACACAAGACGCTCGTATTGAATTGCATCATAGTACTCCCTCGTGTACAGAAACTGGTTTTTAAGCAATGTCCATCCAATCCCTCTAGGAGTAAAGACAGCAACAAGCTTGTCGAAGACAGCAACAACACAATAGTTCCTATAACTCCAAGAGTGTGTGGGAACTCGACAAATTGCTATCTTCTGTAGACGACAGTCACCATGATCGTATTTGAACATACGTAGAGTATCGGTGTGCTAAACCTCAGGGCAGTCTGAGATTTATGGAATTGGAATCCGGTGACGAGTGTACACATTCACAAGCTCCCACTCGCAGTTGTCCCCAATATAAACAACCCAATCTCCATTTGTGCTTGCCCAATCCTTACGCTGAAGCGATGGCATCTTAACATCACACGGATCATTATCAAGTGGCATCAACTTGCACAAGGCGAGCCTTCCGTCGTCCCCGGACCAGAGAGCAGGGTCATAGCGAAGAAAATAGGGGAGATCAAACCGCTCTTGAACCCTTGGGTTGTTTGTACTAATCTTATTTGTTGAGTCGAGAATGTTCTTGAACGAACCTGCCATGCTAGCCGCAGTGATGATGTCGCACCGATCAATGATTTCCTCCACCGCGTCATCTGTCAGATTGGGGCAAGAATAACGGGGTCGGGTCCTGCTACTTCCCTCCATCGAGAAGACGAACAATGGAAGAAGGAAGGGTCAAGGCAAATGGAGGGAGGAAGAGCGTGCGACAGCACTTCCAACTCCCAAATCGAGAGGGAAAGGGGAAGAGGCGGTGGACGGTTGCCACGGTACAGGAAGAGGCAAGTGGGGAGCGGACGGTTGCCATGGTATAGGAAGAGGCGACCCGGCCATACATAGACGTCCATTCGAAAATTATACAAAAGGACTCGCCGTCTTCTCACTGACACGTTGGAACGGGCACAATCAACAATTCGATTCATTTTCAGTTAGGTCTTTAGTGCCATGCACACTGAGGTTTCTGGCATGACCAAATCTTTTTAGAATATCGCTGGAACAATCGGGAATTTTCGGAGATTGGATGCAGTTACTAATTCATGATCTGGCGCTTCTTATTTCGCCTCTATGCTCGTGCTTTCAGCAAGTTCGTACCAGTCGTCAGTCAAGGAGGGAGCTCCAACCTCCGCGCCTAGCCGCAACCTAAACGATGGTTCTATCCCGGCCAAGCAAGCAAGGGGAACCCCGGTGGGAAGAGGGAAAGAAAGATCAGGGGAAGAAGCGGGGTAGAGGAATTGGTCGACATCTTGTCTAATCAAATACGAATACCATCTTATTGATTTAGTCAGCCGGAGATCGTTAAAGAAAACATGTATCCAAATGCCAATGGTTTGTCATTTCTCGTGCAAAATGCGATTGGGCTGCGTTATTTCTCGACTTAATTTTTTTTAATGGTGTGCCGTTCAATTTTGAAGCATTACTACACATCGTCCCGAATTATTAGGCCAGACGTTACATGCACGCTATCCATTGGGTGCACGTAGGAAACAGAGAAAGTGCATGCATGGGAGAAAGATCGAAGACCTTAATTTGCCCCTTTATTGGTCCTGTTGCTCCGGCTCGCGGGACTTAGAAAACCTTGACGGAGGTACTCTACCAAGTATAATATAGTAGTATATAGGCTGGAGCTTCAGTGCTTGCTTGCTAGGGCTACGCACTTGCTTCTCACACTATCACCCTCTCCAGATCTAAAAAGACGGCGGTGGCCACTCTCTCTCCCTCCTCACCGGTGGCCACAGATCCGGCCTGATCCCATCCGCCGGGGAAGAGGAGGACGTGCACTCACGACAAGGCCGTCTTCTCAAACCTAGCACCGGCGTGGGATGGCCTCCGTCCCCAAGCTCGATGTCGTAGTGTCGGCGGAGGAGGACGACGACGAGAGAAGCCGCTTCCCGCCGACCCTCTGGTATGCTACCTCTTTTAGAACCATACCCTTATGCTATTGCCCCATCTTCCCACGTCGCTGTATGCGGTTGTTTTTCCACTGCCCCATCTTCCCAAGGTACTAGCCTCTGCTAGTCATGCAGACGAAACCCTTAATTTGCACTATTAAAGGAAACCCTACTTCATGCAGACTAATCCATGTCTGGGTTGAATAAAGAAAGAAAGGGGGGAAAGTAGTACTGTAGAAGAGACTTGGTATTGAACCTGCATCTTGGTTGAAAAGGGGAAAAGCAGTAGTAGCTGAGGAACTAGTCTCTTGTCTCTTGGTTGAAAAAGGAAAGAAAGGCAGGATAACGCAATAGAGAATGACCAGGTCGATAGGTTTGTCGTCCTCACATAGGTAAAAGGTGGCTAAAGAGAACAAAAATGGGACGTAATCCAGATATGCTGCTTGGATATTTGTTGCTCTGGGCAACCATCCTTGCTTTTTCGACAAAGGGTGGATTTTATTGGCTCAAAATGGAGCATCAAGAAGATACATAACACATCGAGCACACACCCGGCCTCTGCACAGCTAGGATGCACACAGCCAACACCATGCTATTATTGCCACTTTTTTTTGTTAGTGTCACGCCACCGATAAAATTATGCTACTGCTAAAGTGATGCCACATTTAAGTAATGCAGCAGTCAGTCTCATGCCACCGATAAATTGAAAAAGGAAAGAAAGGGAGGAAAACTACTACCTCTCTTTCAAAATACAAGACGTTTTGGTACATTAAATTGAACTACCGAAATGTCTTATATTAAGGAACAGAGAGTGTAGAATTCTTCAAATTATGCCGGCAAAGCTACTCACACCTTTGTTAAAATTAATGTTGATTATGTTATCGGAGGATGTCTGCATTTTTGTCTCTATTGCCTGTTGATTACATATCTAACATCATGATGTAATGGTAAGTCAATTTTTTTGTACAGTTTCACCGAAATGTCAAGGTGGTGATGACATTTTATTTTAGTTGAACTGCACCAAAAATTCTTAAAAGAAGAGGAAAGGTCTGCAATGGTTCAATCTTTCACAAGATACTATGTATGCCTTCATGACATCCGTCGCTGTTGCCTTCTTTATTCCTTTGAACAGGTGGTTAGAAACTGTCTTGCTACCTTTTCCCATTAAGAAATTTGGAATGCTTAAATTTGTGAGTCTTTGCTTCAACTAGTGCCACTTTTAATCACACTTTCAATATCTGTGCAAACAGGGATGCTCGATTTTAGTGGAACTGCACAAAAAGTCCAGATGGTTCAACATTATGACCATTATTTTCTGCAAACAGTTATATCCAATCGGTGGCACTATGAGCTGTTCATTACCAAGGTACATGGTTTGCTGCTATCTTGCTACGATCTTGCTTCTGTTTTTGTACTATCATTAGATAGTAATATTAGTGGTTTGCATGTAAATTTATTGCCAGGGTGGACCTCCATTGGTGGTGCAGGACATGAATCAATGATTGGATGCTCACTTTCGGTTGTATCAATTTCACCTCTTCCATCCCTGCAAACATGGATATCCTTGGTTTGATGAAGAATAGGCGCTATATTTCTGCTCTGTACCAGCAAATCAATTCAATATCAAATTGTCCACTGCAAAACATGACAGATGCTAGGCGGAAACGACTAGAAGAGACGTGGTTAAACCGAAAATACAAGGTGGAGTATATGTTAATTAGCTTCTTGATATTTGTGCAAACAGATGTCTGCTCATTGCTATTTGGCAAACAAACACAGGGACCTCAATTTTTGTGGAACTGCACAAAAGAATAGCATAGTCACTGCATGCAGTGCCATTTGAAAATAGACACGGAAGGATTGGATAGTCACTGCATGGACTGCACAAAAGTAGTATTGTACTATTTATTGTCCAACACTAGGTGCTTCATTGCTCTGGTCTGATTATCCAATGGGCATCATCTTGCCAAACTTAAAGTTGAATTCTAAAAATAGTCTCGCCATGTGATCGACGGATGACCATAACATATTTCAGTGGATGTTCCTCCATCATGTGTGGTTGATTCTCATGGTTCCATCTGTTGGTGAAACCACTTATGTTTGCAAGAGGAAATGTAGACTTTACAAACAAATTTGTCATTCACTCTGTACTGAATGTTGGCCATGAGAAGCATCCATGTTAGTAGCAAGAACAGATATACTGTGTATGATCTGTGAATCATTGAGATGCATAAACATGTTGATCTTATGTATGGGAATCCTACTAGTTGGTTCTGAATTTGGGCTATTAATGCGAACATATTACTAAGCCAGGCATGTGATTCTGGTGTGAACATTTAGAGCAGATCGGCTCTTACTACTGTGCACAATAGTTCCTTTTTTTCTCTTCGCTCAGTGTTTTCTTTTTTTTCGAAATGGAGGCAAAAGATTTGCCTCATTCATTAATTAAGAAGGAGTTCACAGTTGCTTTTACAAAGATAAGCGAGACAGAAATTACAAAGCCACTACTCTCCCGGCATGATGTGACCCAAATGTTTTGCACCCGCGGTGACCCAAAGTTTTGCCTCAGACTGGATGTTGAACAACAGGATGGACGGAAGAGTAGACTTGTGCCGAAACACCCTAGCATTCCTCTCGCACCAAATGGTCCAACATGTTCCTTATTTCTCTTCGCTCAGTGTTTACAAGTTACTGATCGATCACTAGCTAGCCTACTAATACACTCCTGGTAGTTTTAGTTGCGACCCAAGATCCAAGGGTGGCAGTTTTTAGAATAAAAATGCCTTCCTCTAAAGAAACTGACATGCTGTTCTGAAGAAAATGTCATGCGAATCTGAAGAAACTGCCAGCAAAAACGTTCGCAAATGCCTTCTCTCCCAGCAAACGTTCATCAGCTATTGCGATCCTACACGTACACTATCCGACCAACTCGATCCTACATGAATAACCAGTGGATCACGCGCGTACCTCATCTGGATGAATCGAGTGCACTCGTTTGACTGTCCTGCCGATGTGCGACCCAGCACTGACAGGACGGGACGGGAGTACAGGCAAATTACTGTTGGGCAATTAATAGAAAAGCAAATAATCATGATGATATCCAAGGCAATGATCATGTATATAGGCATCACGTCCGAGACAAGTAGACCGACTCCTGCCTGCATCTACTACTATTACTCCACCCATCGACCGCTATCCAGCATGCATCTAGAGTATTAAGTTCATAAAGAACGGAGTAACGCCTTAAGCAAGATGACATGATGTAGACAAAGTAAACTCACACATGAATAAACCCCATCTTTTTATCCTTAATAGCAATGATACAATACATGTCATGTCCCCTACTGTCACTGGGATTGAGCACCGCAAGATCGAACCCATTACAAAGCACCTCTCCCATTGCAAGATAAATCAATCTAGTTGGCCAAACCAAATCAATAGATCGGAGAGAAATATGAAGCTATAACAATCGTGCATAAAAGAGTTCAGAGAAAACTCAAATAATATTCATGGATAATCTGATCATAAACTCACAATTCATCGGATCCCAACAAACACACCGCAAAAAGTGATTACATCGGATAGAACTCCAAGAACATCGAGGAGAACATTGTATTGAAGATCAAATAGAGAGAGGAAGCCATCTAGCTACTAACTATGGACCCGAAGGTCTGTGGTAAACTACTCACGCATCATCAAAAGGGCAGCAAGGTTGATGTAGAGCCCCTCCATGGTCGAATCCCCCTCCTGCAGAGTGCCGGAAAAGGCCTCCAGATGGGATCTCTGGAGAACAGGAACTTGCGGCAGTGGAAAAAGTATTTCGTGGACTCCTCTGTTGGTTTCCCGATTTTAGAGAATTTATAGATGTGGAATTAGGTCAAACGGAGCCTTGTGGGCCCCACGAGCTACCAGGGCGTGCCCTGGTGCCTCGTGGGCCACTGATCCATCTTCTCGTCCCCTCCCGAAGCTTCCAGGGTCTCTTATGTCCAGAAAAAAAATCTCCAAAAAGTTTTGTGGCATTTGGACTTCGTTTGGTACTGATATTCTGAAAAACCAAAAACAGGCAAAAAACAGCAACTGGCACTGGGCATTAAGTTAATAGGTTAGTCCCAAAAAATGATATATAATTGCTTGTAAATGTATATAAAACATCCAAGATTGATATTATAATAGCATGGAACAATCAAAAATTATAGATACGTTGGAGACGTATCAGGCACGCAAGCGTGCGCGACACTGAATTTTACTACCAGCTCGTCAAGTGGGTTTCCCGCTTAGAAGCCGAAGCTTCGGTGGACCACGCCGGCATGGAAAGGGCCAACGGGCGCGAGCAACGCGCCCTATCGCACCTCTGCCAAGTCCGAGGCGAGGAGGAGGACGTTGGTGCCGGTGTTTAGCGTGTGCCACAGATGGCGGCCGGCATCGTCTAGTTAGCTATGAGTATGTTAGTTGTTCTAAACTCGAGTATTAGTGGGAGTAGATAGTTAAGTTGGCTATGATGGTTGTCAACATGGAAGTTCAGTACTCTATCTCTAAATCAGTCCTATTACTTTGTTCTGAATGTTGAACTTTCCGATTGAACGTTTGGAATGGGCTGTTATTTTTAAAATGGGTTGTATTTGTCCGCCACGGATTAAGAGGCTGACTTGTGGGCCTACTAGGTTGATGCATACACAAGGCTTTGTCAACTTAGTCAACAAACGATTGTGGCAGCCTAAGCCGTTGGATGTCAATCCAACATCTGTCGTGCTTTTTCAATCTCTTGTCTTCTTCCTCCAGGCTCCAGCCGCCCAAACCAAACCAACGCCGGCGGGATCGCCTGCTCTCGCCTTCCGCGGCTTGTTGCGCAGCCGCGCACGCATGGCTGTCCCACTGTACCCTAACCGGTGCCAGGCCATCCCTCTACACCCCCCTCCCCCACCCACCCACCCCCACCTCCTGTTATTTTGCGGCGATGGCATCCCCCCCCCCGCACCAACCCTTGTACTCCCCTCCATTTCCGACCACACTGCCGCATCTTCCACGGCTCCTTTTCGTTCCCGTCCGAGGCCTCGCCATCGTCCTCCGCTTTGGTTCCCTCGCCGCGGCACCGCCTTCTGGCATTGTCAACATGGTCAACAACCGAGAGGAATCAGGAGATGATTATACATGGAGAGGATGGCAGTAGGGGCCCACCAGGGTCATGGCAGTACGCAAGCAAGTGCCTCCTTATTACAAGCTAAAAAAATGCTTCCTCCTAATGGTTTCCCGACATCTTGGTCCCACCCCATTGTCAACGTAGTCAATAAATGAGAGAATTGCACAACGAGCGACTGTCAACAAACGACGGGAATTGGTGAGGACTGTACGTGGAGAGGATGACAGTAGGGACCCCCAGGTCCATAGCCGTATGCAAGCAAGTTCCTCCTTATTACATGAAAAAAAAATGCTTCCTCCTAATGGTTTGCTAACATCCGGGACCTACGACATTGTCAATGTAGTCAATAAACAAAAGGATTGCACAAGGAGGGGCCGACACCTGGGACCCTGTAGCTCGAGCAGTTTTTTGTTGTTGTTGTTGAGACGGAGCAGGGTATCAACTGGGTTGTGCGGCGTCTGTGGCCCATCTAGCCCAGGCTTTATTTACAACATGACGAGCCCAACTATTTTTTTTTGTCTGTGAAAATGACTAGCGCACCTTTTTCGCACAATACCCTACACGGGCCAATTTCCTTTTCCCCGCCCTCCTGGGCTGCAAATCTTTCAAGACGACGAGGGATACATTCGGCCTGGCCATAAAAAAAGGCTGTAAATTTTGTGAGTAATATGAAATGGGGTGTAAATATAGAAAAAACACATCAAATGGGCAATTAGTTTCAAATTGCGAATTTTATTTTATTTTTTCATATTTCATATTTCATTGGATTTTAACATAATTTAAATATATTTTAAAATTTGTTTTTATCGGGCTCGAAATTTCGGGATTAAAAATAGTTCGACAATTTCAATGACCAGTCTTTTATTTTATGTTTACCACATCACCAGCCTAGTTTTGTTTTATTTCTTGAAACGGCTAGCCCAGTTCTATTTTCTTTTGCACAAAACCCAACCGAGGCCTACTTGCTTTTCTCAGCCCTGCTGGGCTTCAAATCTTTCAAGACAAGGAGGGATGCATTCGGCTTGCCCACAAAATGGCCTATTTCCCTAAAAAAATAAAATGGCCTATAAGCAATAAGAAATGGGCTGTAAATTTTAAAAAACACAGCAAACCGGTAATTAGTTTCAAATTTCGTTTCATCCGGATTTTGAAATTTTAAATTTCATTGGATTTTTCTGTGGTGAAAATATCATTGGATTATAATGAATATAATTTTATTTTTCAAATTAGTCTGAATCAGACTCAAAACATCGGGATTAAAAATAGTTCGGAGCCCACCAAAATATGCAAAATTTCATTGAAATTTTTAACTGTGGCCAGAATATTGGCTGTAATGCTAACAAAAAGAGTATGTGCTGGAAAAAAATCCTTAAGAAAGAGCAAATGGGATGTAAATTATTAAAAATAATAGCAAATGTGTTGTATGATGTTTGCCACAGATTTGGAGGCTGGCTTGGGCCTACTAAGTTGACGCGTACGCAGGGCTTTGTCAACTTAGTCAACAAACGATTCTAGCAGCAGTGACCGTTGGATGTTAATCCAATGGCCGTGCTACTTCTTCAATCTCTGATCTTCTTGCTCCAGCCGCCCAAACCAGCGCTGGCTGGACCGCCTTCTCCCGCCTCCCGTGGCCGGCTGTGCTACCGCGCAGGCCTCATCGCCCCCACCCTACTCCCATCGCTGGCCAGGCCATCCCTCTACTCAGCCACATCTCCTGTTATTCCCCGGCGACGGCAGCCTCACACCGCAGCCGAACCAGTAAACCCTCATACTCCCCTCCGCGTGGGCAACCACTGCCAAGTCTTCCTCGTCTCTGGGTCGTTCCCTTACTAGGCCTCGCCGTTGTCCACCGCCTTGGTGCTCTCGGCACGGTGTCGTCAACGCAGTCAATGAACGGCAGCCATCGGAAGAGGACTATACATGGAGAGGCTGACAGTTGTGACCCATGAGGTCCATGGTCGCACGCAAGGAAGTGCCTCCTTATTACGTGCAAGAAAAATGATTCCTCCCCCTGTTAGCTGGGACCCGCCTGATTTGGAGGCTGACTTGTGGGCCTACCAAGTTGACGCGTACGCAGGGCTTTGTCAACTTAGTCAACAAATGATTCTAGCAGCAGTGACCTAACATCCAACGGCCGTGCTGCTTCTTCAATCTCTAATCTTCTTGCTCCAGCCGCCCAAACCAGCGCCGGCGGGACCGCCTGCTCCTGCCTCCCGTGGCCGGCTGTGCTGCCGCGTAGGCCTCACCGCCAAACCCTACTCCCACCGCTGGCCAGGCCATCCCTCTACTCACCCACACCTCCTGTTATTCTCCGGCGACGACAGCCTCACACCGCAGCCGAACCAGTAAACCCTCGTACTTCCCTCCGCGTGGGCAACCACTGCCTTGTCTTCCCTGGCTCCAGGTCATTCCCTTCCTAGGCCTCGCCATCGTCCACCGCCTTGTTGCACTCGGTACAGCGTCGTCAACGCGGTCAACGAACGACAGCCATCAAAAGAGGACTGTACGTGGAGAGGCTGACAGCTGGGACCCACGAGGTCCATGGTCGCACGCAAGGAAGTGCCTCAATATTACGCGGAAAAAGATGTTTCCTTCCCCTGAAAGCTGGGACCCACCAGCTACATCTTCGCACGCAAGGAAGAGCCTCCTTATTACGTGCAAAAAAAATGATTCCTCCCCCCTGACAGCTGGGACCCAGCAGCTATATCTTCGCACGCAAGGAAGTGCCTCCTAATCCTCCCTGACAGCTGGGACCCACCCGCTCAAAGTGTACGTAGCGTTGTCTGTCTGGTCGCGAACGTCTACATACATACCGGTCGATCGGTCTCTCTACAATGATGAACCGTGGCCGTGTAAGGAGCGGCATGTGTCATAGTAGAGCCCCCGATGTAGAAGTTCAGGCAACCCCGTCTAAATTGTGTACACGTACGTACAACCACACATAAAAAAATACGGCCACGTACATATATATACGGGCGGGGTCTCGAACGCGTACTCGCGCATACGTACGGCCAGGGCTCGTGTACATGGAGAGAGGCAACGGACGGCAGCAACGGCCTCCTGTTCATCGGCAGCCACCGGCTGGGTCGGAATGGAGGAAACGGCGTCGTGTTCATCGGGAGTCAA
This sequence comes from Elymus sibiricus, assembly GCA_039707655.1. NCBI lineage: Eukaryota > Viridiplantae > Streptophyta > Magnoliopsida > Poales > Poaceae > Elymus > Elymus sibiricus. The sequence continues at coordinate 166,952,767 of CM077664.1, forward strand.
GCGACTGGGTCGGAACGCTTCCTCTTCATCGGGAGCCAACCGGCTTGGACGGAACAGGCGAAACGGGGTCCTGTTCATCGACTCGGGGTCTGGCGTACCGCAAAATGGAGGAAACGGCATTCTATTCGACCAACTACGGTCGAAATGGGGTCCTGTTCATCGGCTGGGGGTTTGGCGTACCGCAAAACGGAGGAAACGGACTTCTGTTCGAGCGCCTACGGTCGAAACGGGGTCCTGTTGATCAGAAGGGCTCTGGCGTACCGCAAAACAGAGGAAATGGACTTCTCCCCAACTGCCTACGGTCAAAACGGGGGTCCTGTTCATCGGGAGGGGTGTGGCGTATCGCAAAACGGGACTCCACGGGCTACTGTTCATCCACGGTCGACATCCTCCAGCCTCCACCAGCTACTGTTCATCCACCGTCGACTTCCTCCAGCCTCCACCGGCTACTGTTCATCTAGCCTCCACGGGGTCCTGTTCATCCACCCTTAACCGGCTGGGGTGTGGCGGCCTCCTCGGGGTCCTGTTCGTCCAAGCGCCAACCACCTTCACACGGCCAGGGTACTGTTCATCTACAGCCAACCCACCGACTGGGGTGGGGCATACGAGCGGGCGGCAGCAACGGGAACTGTTCATCCATAGCCAACCAACCGGCTCGATCGATGCGTCTCGACTCATGTCTACGTGTATCGCGCATGCGGCAGCAACGGGCGTTGTTCATCGAGAGGCAACCCAACATCGGCTGGCTACGTCTCACACAGGGGCTCGATCGGCTTCAGTAAGCAGCGAGAAGGATCGATCAGGTTCAGTTAGTAGCGAAGGGATCGCTCGGGTTCAGTTAGCAGCAAAGGGATTGCTCGGGTTCAGTTAGCAACGAAGGGATCGCTCGGCTTCAGTACGCAGTGGGATCGATTGCTCGGGTTCAGTACGTGTAGTAGTGCGAGGGATCGATCGATCTCTCGGGTTTAGTAAGCGAACGCCTCGCTCGGGTTCAGTTAGCGAACACCTCGCACACGCGCGCGCGTATGAGAGAAATGCGCAAACCACACTGCATCGCTCGGCCCCGACCACCCACCGTAACCGGGAACTCCCAGAAAATTTCCTCGCCCTCACTTCTACCACGATTTTTTACATCATGGACGGCCCAAAGAATGTCATGCGGGTGCGTCTCCGGCCCGCCCAGGACGAAAAGCCCATTTTCTGTCATAATTTTTTGTCATAGAAGTAGGAGCCCACCACATCTATGATGATACGTGTTTTTGTCACAATTATTGTCATAGAAGTGTCACAACCATGACAGAAAAACTTTTCGTTCGGGCCATAATGTCACGGATGTGTCTTTTTTTTGTAGTGTAGGTTAGCGAATTTGCACCCTTGTAATCGAGATCCACAACAATATCAATCAAGCAGGAGTAGGCATTTACCTCCACCGCGAGGGGCCGAACCTGGGTAAACTTGCATCCCTCGTTTCCGATCAACCCCGTTCAAGCTTCCACCTAGTTGCGATGGCCTCACCACTAAGTCCTTTCACAAGGACATCTGCCATGACAAAACCATGACAGTGACCATAGTACATAGATATATGTTTGTTTCATGTTGTTATCCTGTCCACCTTACTACTGAACTGGTTTACCAAAATGAGTTTCATATACTACATGCTAAACTTGTGATGTGTCTGCTTGTTCCAATTTTAGAATGCCGACAGAATATTGGAGAAGAGTACCCCATTATGCAATGGTAAAGGAAGTAATGCAGATAAGGTTCAAGATAGTGAGACAACCCTGTTGGTCTCCAAGCACTACTGCAGGCGACCGCTAATGCGACACATGAATCAGAGACCCCGCAACCAAACTGTGTGCGATGCATGAATCACAAACGGTGTCGTAATAAAACCGTCACCAATAAGACGAACTGTGTGCGATGCCGGAGACATCAAGCATGATTCAGATTAGAGACGCGTGTGTGATACATGGCATACAGTTGATCCATATGAACTGTTTGCGATGAGCCAGAACAACAGAAACGGGCAGCCAGTTCGAGGTGTGTGCGATACATGGCATACAGTTCACTCGAATGAACTGTTTGCGATGATCCAGAAGAACAGAAATGATTCGGCATAACAAGATGTGTGTGATATCCGGCAAACAGGTCGGTAATCAGAATTGTGTGTGATAATTATAGACAGCACATACGATTTTTTGTTGTGAATTGTGTGCTCGACAGGGCACACAATTCAAGAAACCAACTGTGGGTGATAATGTAAAAGATCTCTGTCGAATACGTATTGCTAACCATCTGCGATGAGATTGACAGGGGACACAGATTAATATGAACGAATGGCAATAGAGATATACAGTCTGCTTAATTTAGTCCTTCTTGTTGTTATTGTTGTTGGATGGCCCCACGACATCGTTTTGGCGAGGACGCTTCTTGCCGTTGATCGTTGGCCTTTCATCGCTGCCGCCGTCGTCATCGTCGTTGATGTCCTCGTCGTCCCTCCTCATCATCATCATCGTCGTCGTCTTCTTCGTCCTCTGACGACTCCTCGTCTGTCTGGTCGTCGTCCGATGACTTGGGCGGCGGCGTCCCTTCCATGATCCGGATAAAATCGAGGTCAGGGCTCGACGCCGGACTCATGGAAGACGAGCGGGATGATTCCGAGGTTGACCTATCATCGGGCGCCAGACTGCTGGCGGAACTGTCGTCCTTGCTGTCGCTCGACATGGCTGCGGTACATATACAAAGCGAGAGAAAGCGAGATTGCAGAGTGTGTGTAAGTGTGTAGAGCGGCCGGCCGGGACGATGAAGACGGTGGAGACTGAAGCGCGGTATGAAGAAAAGAGGAATGGCAATTGAAGCGGGGGATTGACGGTTTATATTGGTGCCTTGGCAGGCGGTTAGAATCCTGATATAATCAACCGCAATTATTAGTACCCAGTCGCTCCAAATTCCTGCGGTTGCGCAGTTCTCAATGTGATAATTACACACACAGGTTGGAGCGTCCAAATGTGAACAAGCAGTTTTCATAGGACAATTGTCAAGCAATAGATGAGCTCTACTTATTGATGTAGCCAGTAATAATCAAACAAAACCCCTAATCATCATTGCAAACAGCACATAGAAGATGGCTAATGCGACAACTACAACTACACATGCTAGTTCCTTCTTGTCTCTTGCTTTCATCTGTTGCCTGTGATTGAGTCTTTCTTGCTTCATCGTAGTGATTGTACACTCCAGATCAGTCAGTTTCTTCTTCAGCTTTACGTTATCTTCTGCGAGCTTGGTGATAACACTCCGAGCCCTTCCATGCCATTCATCATCCAACCAGTTAACAAAGGAACAAGCCTCATATCCCTGCCAATGTTAAATATTCAGGATGGGCGGGGGCATTAACTCAACTTAAATGATGAACTTAGCACTAACCTCTAAGGGGCAACTGAGAAACCGTCTGCCAATGTCAAATCCCTCCATGCATACACGTCGAGCGGGAGTGTGTCCGTGTGCACAACTCAGCTTTTGGTACTTCTTGGTGGCGCAAAACTCGGAGTCGAACTCATGTTGCGGGAGTCTGGAGTCATACTCCAGATCAGGCGGTTGATCGCTTTCCTGGGTGGGGGTAGCGGGGGTCATTCAGGACGGATTGAGCAGGGAGCTACTTTAATTTGGACATGCTAAAAAAGATCGGGATTGATTGGAACCTGACAAGATGATTCAGATCTATAGTACACCGGCCTTCTGATGACCTTAGGCAAGCGCTCGGCGGTGACCGCCGTCGTGGCGGCGCCGCCCATCGCGCTGCCGAGAGCGACGATACGAGCCGGAGCAGCCGCACCAAAACCATCAGCACCACTCGTCCGCATTCCCCCAATGTCCGCGCCACGCGAGGGAATTTGGGGGCTATCTAGGGATTTGGGGGAAATGGGGAAACTATGGGGATCTGATAACGGTCGGGGACTACATATCGCACTCTGTTGTATACGGCACACGGTTTGTACATATTGTTTGTGTTCGATATTACAACTTCACACACGATTTCCACACCAAACCATGTGAGAAGACAACGTGCGTGAGACATGGTTCCCATGACATAACCGTATGTGATGTACTACCCGGTACATATAGGGATGCAATAATGGAGTTAATACTATAAACAGCCGCTCTGCGGATACCCGTCAAAAAATAAAAATAGACGCTCTACAGATAGAGATGGGGGCGGCGGCCGAGGCAGTGGCTACTGGATAGGAGGTCAATCCTCGGTCGGTCGGCGGTGGCGGCGTGATAGGAGCTCAATCCTCGGTCGGCGGCGGGAGATAGGAGGAGCTCAATCCTCGAGGTCGGCGGCGGCATGATTGGAGCACATCCCTCACGATCGAAGGCGGGATAGTGGAGCTCGAACTTCAGGCGGATGCCCCACTAAGCTTTGCCCCTCAACCCTGCTGTCTCGGCGTGTCGCGGCATCGCACTTCTCTGTCTGCTGGGTGGAGGTCGCCGCGCGGCTAATTAATTAAGGTATTCTTTTCGTTGAGTGGCTTAATTAAGGTATTCAATTCATTAGGGTAGTATACTGTACTCTGCGTGAAAATTGACTGGTCATTAATTTGTGTCACCGCACGGCTGGAAAACAATATGGAGCGCCCTCCGTAAATTATGAAAATAAAATCTTGTGATTTATGCACGCATCTTTGGGCATCAATTAATCCATTTATTAATGCTTGTTTGAATTACCCCTCGTGTGGTGCAGATGGAACGATCTGAATGGATGAAGGATCGGAGACGCTCAAAGTTTGCGAGTGGCATGACGGAGTTCATCACTTTGGCTGAAAGGACAAAGAAGAGAGTCCATAATGACTATTACATCCTGTGTCCATGCAACGATTGTACCAATACAGAGTCACATAAAGTTACAGACGTCGAGTACCACTTAGTCAAGCGGGGATTCATGGATGGATATACACGTTGGACTAGACACGGTGAAGAGCCGGTCATGGATGAAGGTAACCAGGGCGGCGAGATGCCAAACCCCGATCAGAGTCACATGGATGTTGAATCTAACCTCGGGGCTCAGACGTCAAGCTACCAACGGAACAGAGACAAGCGAAAAACCCCACTAGAAAACCAAGACAGCGACGAAGACGACGACCTTGATGGTATGCCAGATTTTGCTGCTATGATTGCAGATTTCCAGGGCCCAAATAAAGATATGGTTGGGTACAAGGATCTGCCAACCATTGATGCGGACTCCAAGAAAGATTTGTATCCAGGTTGCAAAAAGAAATATTCCAAGTTGAGTGCCACACTGGTGCTTCTCAGATTTAAAGCAGAAAATGGTCTATCAAACAAGGGCTTCACAGAGTTGTTAGGTCTTTTCAAAGACATTCTTCCAGAAGATAATGTGCTCCCCAAAAGCACGAACTAAGCGAAGAAAGTTGTTTGCCCATTGGAACTTGAAGTCCAGAAGATACACGCTTGTGTGAATGATTGTATGTTGTACCGCGGTCAGTACAAAGATTTGCGTGCATGTCGCATATGCAAGCATGCATGATACAAGTGCAGGAGAGCAAAGGACAAGTACAAATTGGACGACGAGATCAAGATAGGAATCCCGTTCAAGGTTGTTTGGTACTTGCCTTTAATTCCAAGGTTGAAGCGTTTGTTTGCGAACCCTAGAGAGGCAAAGAGGTTGCGGTGGCATCATGATGAGCGAATTGCGGATAAATATTTGAGGCACCCGAAAGATGGGGCTCGATGGGAGTCAATCGCGGAAAAGTATGAACACTTTGCCAAGGATCCTAGAAGTATATGGCTCGGGGAGTGTACTGACGGGATGAATCCATTTGGCGATATGAGCACCAAACACAGCACATGGCCGGTGCTTCTGTGCATATATAACCTTGCTCCTTGGTTGTGTATGAAGAAAAAAAATACATCATGATGTCAATGATTATCCAAGGCCCGAAGCAACCTGGAAATGACATCGACATTTACTTTCAGCTACTGGTAGAAGAACTACTGACATTGTGGGAAAAAAGAGCCTACTGTAAAATGTTATGATGCTTACAAAAAGGAGTTTTTCGATCTACATGCGTTGCTGCTGCACACCATTCAAGATATGCCGGCATTAGGCAACACGTCGGGTAGAAAACAAGGGGAGAGGTAGGATGTGTCACATGCATGGATAGGACAGCGAGTAGATTTCTTCCCAACTCGCACAAATCCGTGTATTTGCATCATTGTCGGTTCTTATGAAAAGATCACCCTTACCGAAAGATGAAAGCTGAATTTGATGGTACGGTAGAGGTAGGTTTGGGCCCAAGACCTTATTCTGGGAAGGAGGTCCACAACATGGCTAAACAAATTGAAGTTGTGCTTGGCAAGGGACACGGTTCATCGTCGAAAAAAACACCCAAGGGGCAGTGTTTAAGAAGAAATTAGTGGTCTGGGAATTACCTTACTGGGAGATTCTAAGTGTGCGTCACTGCATCGATGTCATGCACGTAGAGAAGAACGTATGTGAAAGCATCCTTGGCACTCTGCTCAAGATTAAAGGTAAAACAAAGGATGGTGATGGTGAATGACTCGATATGCTTGGTGATCAACCAAAATGCATGAATGAAGCAGAAGATGATGACAAATTCCTCAACGTTCGCCAGAGTTACAATTTCACTCCAAAAGAAGCAAAAGAGTTCTTCCACTATTTGTTGTCAGTTAAGACACCCTCTTCCTACTCCGCAAACATCAGAAGTCTCATGGATGTGAGCTCTGGTAAAATGAAGTTGGCACACATGAAGTCACATGATTGCCACGTAATGTTGACACAAATCCTCCCGGTGGCCATCAGGAATTTGATGGACACAGACATAAGAAACACACTCATTGATCTCTATGATTTCATCAACAAACTATGGCAGAAAGTGGTAGATCATGAAGAGCTGGATTATATGCAAGAGGTGTTGGAAATATGCCCTAGAGGCAATAATAAAATGGTTATTATTATATTTCCTTGTTCATGATAATCGTGTATTATCCATGCTATAATTGTATTGGTTGGAAACACAAATACATGTGTGGATACGTAGACAACAACATGTCCCTAGTGAGCCTCTACCGGACTAGCTCGTTGATCAAAGATGGCCATGGTTTCCTGGTCATAGACATGAGTTGTCATTTGATAATGGGATCACATCATTAGGAGAATGATGTGATGGACAAGACCCAAACTATGAATGTAGCATATGATCGTGTCAATTTTATTGCTATCGTTTTTGCATGTCAAGTATCTGTTCCTATGACCATGAGATCATGCAACTCACTGACACCGGAGGAGTGCCTTGTGTATATCAAACGTCGCAACATAACTGGGTGACTATAAAGATGCTCTACAGGTATCTCCGAGGGTGTCTGTTGAGTTGGCATGGATCAAGACTGGGAATTTGTCACTCCGTATGACGGAAAGGTATCTCAGGGCCCACTCGGTAATACAGCATCACAATAAGCTTGCAAGCAATCTGACTAAAGAGTTAGCCACGGGATCTTGTATTACGGAATGAGTAAAGAGACTTGCCGGTAACGAGATTGAACTAGGTATGGAGATACCGACGATCGAATCTCGGGCAAGTAACATACCGATGGACAAAGGGAACTACATACGGGATTGACTGAATCCTTGACATCAAGGTTCGACCGATAAAGATCTTTGTAGAATATGTAGGAACCAATATGGGCATCCAGGTCCCGCTATTGGTTATTGACCGGAGAGGAGTCTCGGTCATGTCTGCATATTCCCGAACCCGTAGGGTCGCACGCTTAACGTTCGGTAGCGCTAGGGTAGTATTGAGATATTAATAGTGGAAAGTCCGAAGGTTGTTCGGAGTCCCGGATGGGATCCGGGACATCACGAGGAGCTCCGGAATAGTCCGGAGGTAAAGATTCATATATGGAAAGTTGTTATCGGGTTCCGGAAAAAGTTCGAGTTTTTTCGGTATTGTACCGGGAAGGTTCTAGAAGGTTCCAAAGTGGGGCCCACCTGCATGGGGGACCCACATGAACGTGGGTAGTGGGGAAAATCCTCACAACCCTGGTCTAGGCGCACCAAGATCCTCCCTTAAAAGGAATAGTATTATATCCCAAAGGGATAAGATCAGGATCCCTAAAAAGGGGGGATAGCGATCGGTGGGGAAGGAAAGGAGGGATTTCCTTCCTCCCCCTTTGGCCAACGACCCTCGGGCCTTGGAGGGCAAGCCACCAGCCCCCTCCACGCCTATATAAATGTGGGGAGGCATTGGGGGCAGCCAACCCTTGGACCCTTGCCCGTTACCTCTCCCAACTCCTCCCACGTTTCACCGGTACGCGCTTGGCGAAGCCCTGCCGGAATTCCGCGGCCACCACCACCACCATACCGTCGTGTTGGTCCCGATCTCATCTACCCCCTCTCTCTCACTTTCTGGATCAAGAAGGAGAGGACGCCGCCGAGCCGCACGTGTGCTAAACTCGGAGGTGCCATCCGTTCGGCACTTGATCGGGAGTTCGTGGACGGATCGTGATTGGATCGCGAAGACGTTCGACTACATCAACCACGTTTCTTAACGCTTCCGCTTAGTGATCTACAAGGGTATGTAGATGCAATCTCTCCTCTCATAGATGTTCATCTCCTAGATTGATCTTGGTGAGCGTAGGAAATTTTTTGTTTCCCATGCAACGTTTCCCAACAAGAGGATATTGCAAGAATATTGTCCAACCTAGAGATGTTTTTCCCACCGTCATTCTTTGATGTCATGGTCCATCTCACTATGCACCTTGTCGACGAGATAAAGTACTGTGGTCCTGTGTTTCTTCGCAACATGTATCCCTTCGAGCGGTACATGGGAATATTGAAGCGCTATTGTCAGAACCGATGCCATCCAGAGGCAAGCATCCTACAAGGTTATACCACGGATGAAGTGGTCGAGTTTTACCGAATACATGAAACAAAGACCTACAGGTTTGCCCCTCTCTCGCCACGAGGGAAGGCTGGCTAGTAAGCCGGTCCTTGTTGGCGTGCCACACGCTGCACCCGGAGATGAGACCGATCAAGCCCATTTGACGGTACTGCTTAACAGCCCAGTTCTCGACGCTTATGCTGAAGAACACTTGGCGGAGATACGACGAAGCTTCTTACCCATGGTGCATCCATTAGATATCGTGATGAAGGCGCACAATAAGGACTACGTCAGATGGCTAAAGGATCGTTTGTCACGCGGATCTGTATTCATCAACCTTTACCTGACATTGCAACGTGGTTGGCACAAAAGCCATCACCTACGGTATTGAGGTACCAAGCATATGACATAAATGGCTACACGTTCTACACTGAGGAACGTGATAAGAAGACCTCATATCAGAACAGCTCTATTCGAATAGAATGCATAACTGAAGATGAAGATGAAAAAAGGGTATACTATGGAACCATCGAAGAGATTTGGGAGCTTAACTATGTGGAAGTTAAGGTGGCATTATTCATGTGCAAATGGGTCCCTCTTAGTCAGGTAAAGGATGATGAATACAGGAAGACCTGTGTTAACATGACAAAGATGGCATATCACAAGGACCCGTTCATTCTTGCCAGCGATGCGACCCAGATTTTCTATGTAAAAGACCCCATGCATAAAAACTGCCATGTAGTGATGCGTGAGAAGAGGAGGGTACTGGGCGTCGAGGGTGTTGCTGATGAGACGAGTACGATGAATTTGCTGAGTTGCCAGCCAAGGGATCACGCATCAAACATAAAGAGAGGCTTAAAATCATCAGAAATCCTAAGTTCATCCGGGGTCAACCTAATGATACCAGTTCTCCCACGTACATGGGAATTAATACATAACACTGTTTATTATGTCTATTCTGCAACTTAATTCGTTACATTACAATTGTCGCATGTACTGAATTGTGAGTTATGCCCGGCCTTCTGTTGATCTAATAATGATTAATATGTTGACCTTGATATGTTGTCAGCACAGGCAATGAGTTTGAACTATTTATGATTATGTACCCTAGAGCTAGCGCACTCAATTGATCTCACTCCAGTATGTATGAACAGAACATATGCAATCTGGTTTGCAAATAGCACATGGTTCATTCACGAAAGCCGTGTGCCTACCAAACCGTGGCCGATGACCCCTACTGCGCGCGATGTGAGTCGTGCGTTCTAATTGGCCAGAACCCAAACCCCACGGATCGTATGTCTGCACCATTGGATGCACCCAGATCGAACGGCAATCCCCATCCCTTTCATCACCACATGCAGTTGCAGTTGGGATTTGATTTATATGCACTAAATGCCCGGTAAATGCAAAAAAATGGCTTGAATATAGCAAAGGAGCCCCGAAATGCGCCCAAAAAAATCAAACCTAGGGTATAATAGCGATTGCGTACTGTGGAAAAAAATTCGAGGCGAAACGATGAAGTCACCAGCAACTGGAGTTCCAATCGCCACGTCTCCTTTTGGAAACTATGATCCTTCTTGTGAGATGCTCCGGTTTCCAAAGAGCAATCATCCAAACTTGTGTCAAACTTTACCAAAAAAATTCCACGGGGTCTTGAGAGCACGCCATGGTGACACACCAATTTTTGTGATTTTCAGACTCCATCTGCATTTCCTATAATTAAAATGCCAACAAGACCTACGCCGGTGGCCGCATCTCGCATCCGAAATGTTCGAAAATTCTTCCCATTCCTTAGATAATGAATGAAAACAAGCAAAGCGACACACAAATGATTTTGTAGACCTGCTTTGCCAACACCCACATGTAGTTGCAGTTGGGATTTGATTTATATGCACAAAATGCATGGTAAATGCAAAAAATGGCTTAAATATAGCAAACGAGACCCGAAATGAGCCAGAAAATCAATACTGGGGTGTAATGGTGATTGTGTACCATGGAAATTTTTTTGAGGTGAAACGATGAAGTCACCGACGATTGGAGTCTGAAATGCCACGTCTCCTATTGGGAACTATGATCCTTCTTGTGAGATGCTCCGGTTTGCAAGGAGCGATCATCATAACTTGTGCCAAACTTTACCAAAAAATTTCCACTGGGTCTTGAGATCGCGCCATGGTGACACACCGATTTTCGTGATTTTCGAAGTCCATCCGCATTTCCTGCAATTAAATTACGAACAAGCCCTACGCCGGTGGCTGCATCTCACGGCCGAAATGTTTGAAAATTCTTCCCGTTTCTCGGACAATGAATGAAAACTAGCAAAGTGACACAGAAATGATTTTTACACCTTCTTTGCTAACACCCACATGTAGTTGCAGTAGGGTTTTGATTTATATGCACTAAACGCATGGTAAATGCAAAAAATGGGTTAAATGTAGCAAACGAGACCTGAAATGCGCCAGAAAATCAAACCTAGGGTATGATGGTGATTGCGTACTGTGGAAAAAAATTCGAGGCGAAATGTTGAACTCACGTCTTCATTTCAAAATTACCACATCTTCATTTCAAAAGAAATTATGCTGCTCCTTGATGTAAATGTTTTCCAATAGCACATGGTTCATTCACAAAAGCCGTCTGCCTACGAAACCGTGGCCGATGACCCCTACCTACTGTGCACGATGTGAGTCATGTGTTCTGATTGGCCAGAACCCAAACCCCACGGATCGTACGTCTGCACCATTGGATGCACCCAGATCGAACGACAATCCTCACCCCTTTCATCACCACATGCAGTTGCAGTTGGGATTTGATTTATATGCACTAAATGCCCGGTAAATGCAAAAAATGCTTAAATATAGCAAAGGAGCCCCGAAATGCGCCAGAAAATCAAACATAGGGTATAATAGTGATTGCGTACTATGGAAAAAATTCAAGGCAAAACGATGAAGTCACCAGCGACTGGAGTTCGAATTGCCACGTCTCCTTTTGGAAACTATGATCCTTCTTGTGAGATGCTCCGGTTTCCAAGGAGCGATCATCCAAACTTGTGCCAAAAATTACCAAAATTTTTGCACGGGGTCTTGAGAGCACGACATGGTGACACACTGATTTTCGTGATTTTTGGACTCCATCTGCATTTCCTGTAATTAAAATACCAACAAGACCTACGCCGGTGGCCGTATCTCACATCCGAAATGTTTGATTTTTTTTTCAATTCCTTGGACAATGAATGAAAACACGCAAAGTGACACACAAATGATTTTGTAGACCTTCATTGCCAACACCCACATGTAGTTGCGGTTGGGACTTGATTTATATGCACAAAATGCATGGTAAATGCAAAAAATGGCTTAAATATAGCAAACGAGACCCGAAATGCGCCAGAAAATCAATACTAGGGTGTAATGGTGATTGTGTACCATGGAATTTTTTTTGAGGCAAAACGATGAAGTTACCGACGATTGGAGTCCGAATTGCCACGTCTCCTATTGGGAACTATGATCCTTCTTGTGAGATGCTTCGGTTTGCAAGGAGCGATCATCGTGACTTGTGCCAAACTTTACTAAAAAAATTCCACTGGGTCTTGAGATCGTGCCACGGTGACACACTGATTTTCATGATTTTCGAACTCCATCCGCATTTCTTGTAATTAAATTACCAACAAGCCCTACGCCGGTGGCCGCATCTCGCGGCCGAAATGTTTGAAAATTCTTCCCGTTTCTCGGACAATGAATGAAAACTAGCAAAGCGACACAGAAATGATTTTTACACCTTCTTTGCTAACACCCACATGTAGTTGCAGTAGGGTTTTGATTTATATGCACTAAATGCATGGTAAATGCAAAAAATGGCTTAAATGTAGCAAACGAGACCTGAAATGCGCCAGAAAATCAAACCTAGGGTATGATGGTGATTGCGTACCATGGAAAAAAATGCGAGGTAAAACATTGAACTCACTTCTTCATTTCAAAATTACCACGTCTTCATTTCAAAAGAAATTATGCTGCTCCTTGATGTAAATGTTTTCCAATAGCACACGGTTCATTCACAAAAGCCGTCTGCCTACGAAACCGTGGCCGATGACCCCTACCTACTGCGTGCGATGTGAGTCGTGCGTTCTGATTGGCCAAAACCCAAATCCCACGGATCGTACATCTGCACCGTTGGATGCACCCAGATCGAACGGCAATCCTCACCCCTTTCATCACCACATGCAGTTGTAGTTGGGATTTGATTTATATGCACTAAATGCCCGGTAAATGCAAAAAAATGCTTAAATATAGCAAAGGAGCCCCGAAATGCGCCAGAAAATCAAACCTAGGGTATAATAGTGATTGCGTATTGTGGAAAAAAAATCGAGGCGAAACGATGAAGTCACCCGCGACGGAGTTCGAATTATCACGTCTCCTTTTGGAAACTATGATCCTTCTTGTGAGATGCTCCGGTTTCCAAGGAGCGATCATCCAAACTTGTGCCAAAATTTACCAATTTTTTTGCACGGGGTCCTGAGAGCATGACATGGTGACACACCGATTTTCGTGATTTTTGGACTCCATCTGCATTTCCTGTAATTAAAATACAACAAGACCTACGCCGATGGCCGCATCTCGCATCCGAAATGTTTGAATTTTTTCCAATTCCTTGGACAATGAATGAAAACACGCAAAGCGACACACAAATGATTTTGTAGACCTTCGTTGTCAATACCCACATGTAGTTGCGGTTGGGATTTGATTTATATGCACAAAATGCATGGTAAATGCAAAAAATGGCTTAAATATAGCAAACGAGACCCAAAATGCGCCAGAAAATCAATACTGGGGTGTAATGGTGATTGTGTACCATGGAAAAAAATTCGACGCGAAACGATGAAGTCACCACGATTGGAGTGTGAATTGCCATGTCTCCTATTGGGAACTATGATCCTTCTTGTGAGATGCTTCGGTTTGCAAGGAGCGATCATCGTAACTTGTGCCAAACTTTACCAAAAAAATTCCACTAGGTCTTGAGATCGCGCCACGGTGACACACCGATTTTCGTGATTTTCGAAGTCCATCCGTATTTCCTGTAATTAAATTACCAACAAGCCCTACGCCGGTGGCCGCATCTCACGGCCGAAATGTTTGAAAATTCTTCCCGTTTCTCGGACAATGAATGAAATCTAGCAAAGCGACACAGAAATGATTTTTACACCTTCTTTGCTAACACCCACATGTAGTTGCAGTAGGGTTTTGATTTATATGCACTAAATGCATGGTAAATGCAAAAAAATGGGTTAAATGTAGCAAACGAGACCTGAAATGCGCCAGAAAATCAAACCTAGGGTATGATGGTGATTGCGTACCATGGAAAAAATTCGAGGCGAAACGTTGAACTGACGTCTTCATTTCAAAATTACCACGTCTTCATTTCAAACAAAATTATATTGTTTGTGCACATGGGCTTGTAGAGGCTTCCGTTTGCATAGGCCTTTCCGCGCCACGGCCAACGCCCTTTTTTCACCGAAGCCGCCAACACCCCCCATCGCCCGCCCTCGTTTCACTCAACAGTCCGCATATTCTACCAAAACTCCATCGCCAGCTCCCCCTCCCCCAGATCCACACCAGAACCCTTTCCAGCGCCGGCGTGCTCAACCAGGCCGTGTGCCCGCTCTTCGGCGTCAACCCTACCTTCGCTGCCGTTCCCAACACGCAGCTGCCCGTGCCTCGCTGTCTTCGTTTGCTCGCCAGCCGCCCTCGAGCATATCCATCCTGTAACCCTCGCCTCTCCTGCCGGGTTTGGACAAAAACCTGTCAGTTACTGCTCTCCATCGCGGTGAGGCATATTTCCTCGCGATCCCTCTTCCTATTTGGTTCTGTATGTTCCCAAATTGGCTATAAAATAATGGAGAGCGTATATGTGTTCATTATCTACCTTCCTAACTAGTACATATAAGTTGTATTTGTTCCAATTAGTTATTGTCGATTTACAGATCGTGGGCACCCGAGTCACACAAAATGAACAAATTAGCTATACATTTTCCATATTATTACATGACATGTCTAGACAGCTTGCTACCAAGTTGTTAGCTTTATGCTTATCCCCCTTTTGTGAATTTCGCATGTGTTCTCTGAAGATGCCGAGTAGCAGCGACAGCACTCATACTTCAGGCGATGTATCTTCATCTGAGTCCGACAACCCCAGGTCTCCAGCAGATGATTAGGGATCAAGTAATCTGGAACGGGATAGAGCTACCACAATCACCCTTCCAGTCAGGACACAGAAGAACGCTCCAAGAAAGCCCACACACCAGCCTAAAGGTGTATATGAAGTAATCGAGATCGATTTAAAGTCTTGGGCTCCAACTAAACCAGATAAAGCACACACGAGGTTCAGGAGTGTGTGTGGATTTGTTGGCACGGCAAGGCTCAACATTAATCTGCCGGCGTTTCGGAAGGCTGACACAGAAACGCGGCACAGGATAGTCCGAGAGATCATGGATCACTTCAACGTTCCAGAGCAGTGGAGAATGCAGGTGGAACACACTGCACTGAAGAAGGCCAGGGATGCTTGGAGAAACTGGAAGCACGTGTTGTACAAGAAGTACTTGAGTGAAGGCAAGGACCCAATCCCCGCATACCCCAAAATTACAAAGGCAGACTGGGCAGAATTCAAAAGGGTCAGGGCTACTACATAGTTTACCAAGAAGAGTGCCAAGCAATCGGAACTTTAGAAGAGGAACACACACCCCCACCGTATGGGTGTGGCAGGATACTACGGCATGAAACCGATATGGGACCAGGAGAACAAAGAAGCAGTAGCTGCGGGTGGGAAACCGGCCTTTAGTGACATCAGGGCGAACACGCTACAGACTACTTGTGGGCACGTGCAAGGAGGCGTGACGACGGTTCTTATTACTTTGAAAACTCACATGACGAAGAACTGTATCGCGCGATGTTAAAGGCTACCACCAGCAACCCTAGAAGGTTCTACAGGAACTCAGGGCCATGTGACATTCTGTCCGATGCTCTGGCAACAAAAGAGCCCCCCGGCCGTGCAAGGGGTATATGTGTCAATGTCCCGCACAAGAGGGCTTTCACACTCAGCAAAGAAGAGAAGCTCGCCATGAAAAAAGCGAGGAGTGAACAGAAGAAGAAAGAATTGTATGAAATGTTGAGGATGGACATGTATCCGAAAGTTCGAATGGAAATTGAGGAGTCAATGATGATGCAGAAGACTCTAACACTGAGAGATAGCCAGCAGACGGGAGGGGAGGCGGGCATGGACGATGCTGCTTATTGCGCGACAACACTGCACAAGAGTAGATGTGCATCAGCTAACCCCAGCGACACTGAGATTGCAGCTGCGCATGATGATGCTATATCTGATCTATCTGGAATGAAAGACAGACTGAGGGGCATGCTTACACATTATGAAGGTACGTTAAAATGTGCAACAGCCTGGGTTTTACCCCCCCCCCCCCACTCGGAAGGGGCCTCTTGTTGGACAATGTGCCATTGAAGCCGGGTTGTGTGAAGTGCTACGTGACTGAAGTAAAGCCTGGATTCAATAAATTTGCCCTGAAGAATGTCCTAGGGGACTATGATGAGTAGAGGAACTTGGAAGAAACACTATTAAATCATATCCAGTGGCCACGAAAGGAAATAGACTTCATTGATGAGATCCCTCAAGCCCCGCCCAGAGCAATCAATGTCGCCCTTCAACCGGTGACTCTCTCCTTACCACAGCAGCTCTCACGTGCTTCCCCCGAGGAACCTAATACTCGTAATCCGAGGGCTGATGCATCAACCTGTGATCAGCCCGCCCGACTTTGTGCCGTATAGGCCATGTCATTGTCCTCCCCTAAGCAGCCAGTGGCAAGGCCTACAACTGCTGAATACACACCACCGGTTCAGATGCCGGCCACTGAAGCAGCAGGGGGAGACACGGTGGCACTACATGCTCAGTAGACCAACCCGGTGGAACGGACTGCTAAGCAGTCATAAGGTCCGGAACCGCCCGCTCATCAATCCGTCGGTTCGCAACCGCGTGATCAGCATACCGATGCGTCGGCACTGCCTGCTCAGCAAACCAACGCGTTGGCACAGCCTTCTCAGCACACCGACGCGTTGGCACCACCTGCGCAGAAGCCCGACATAGCTTCACCACCTGGTCAGCAGTCCGATGCCTCTGCTCCTATAGCTCAGCAGTCCGTCACAGCAGCACCGCCAGCTCAGCAGTCCGGCGTAGCTAAATCGTCTGCACAGCAGTCCGTCGTATCTTCACCGCTGGCTCAGCAGTCCGTCTATCAACCATCCAGACCTTGCACCAGAAGTGCTTCAAGTACCAAGAGGAAAGCGGGCATGGCCGCACCCGCAAGGAAGCGGCCCCCGAGACCAAGGAGGAATGCGAATGATAGCCTCTTACTAAAAGCACTCATCGCCCAGAACCAAATTACCAGCAAGTTGTTTGAATCGGAAGTTATACTGGTTCTGACAGCTTGCCCGATGAAGAAGTCGAAAGGATACTTGCTAAAAATAAAGCAGACATACTTGTAGCACGCAAGTACATCCATGGCTAGCCATTTCTTGTTGATGAATACTTAGAGGAGTGCAGTTCCAGTTGCCGCAAGTTACATAAATATTGCATGGATGAAATGCCAGCAGGTCATGAGGTTCTGCTTGTCCACTACGACAGGGATCATTTCCGTCACGATCGAGGATCCATCAGTGTGGAATTCGAGGACTTTCATCTCTTCTTCAACTTCGATGTGCTCTCTATCACTCTTGTTAAATGCTTGATGTTGTAAGTACTTCAGAAACTCTGATCAACTTCTCCATACAAGGCTAATTGTATTGTATTCCTCTCAGGGGATTGATCATGCAAAGAAAAAAGGAGAGCGCGTATTTCATAGATCCTCAAGTAGCAAATGGCACATTATTACGTGGTAGCCCAGAAAATCGGGAGTGGGCCATTGGCAAGGTCGCCAGTATCTTGTGTTGCACGTCCCATGCAGAACTCTTTCTCTGGGCATATCATGAAGGGTAAGTCAAATAAACAACCACGCATACATTGATCGTCTTTCACATTTCGTCATAGTTGGTAAGTTCATGGTTTTCTTAATCTGTAGCATTCACTGGATCTTGTTAGTCATTGTTCCAAACCAGAACAGAGTTTACTACCTGGATTCTCTCAGAGAGTCAATAAAGCCTCAGGATCTGACGCATCTTCAGCAATTCATGGATAGGTATTGAATTATATGATGTTGAAATTTGCATTCATATCTGGTTCAAGAACTGAGTATGTGGAAATTCATCTTCATTTGCAGTGTGTTGGCATCATGCATAACTAAAGAAGATAACCAGTTCGATAGTGCACTATGTCTGCAGCACGAGATCGTTTCTCCGGTAAGACACCAAAATCCGTTATTTTCAAAAAATGTATCCAAAAGTTTGCAAATACCTTTTCTTACGCTAGTCTAATGTTCAAGTTTCTAAATAAACCTCTTTCTATTTCTCTCCAAAGAAAAATAAATAAACATCTTACACCGGTTAGGTTGCTCCTAACAGGGCAAGTACATGACTAATTCTTTAAAAAAAATCCAGTGTCCTCAGCAACAAGCAGGGACCAACCTTTGTGGGTACTATGTCTGCAGACACATGATCTCCATCTTCAAATCTACTGATTGCTGTGAGGATGCTCGCAAATTAGTACCAGTAAGTCTGTATCTTAATTAATATCTTCTACTCCACTCGTATGGCACATTCTGATCTAAAAATCCTGCAGCTCATCTTTGAACCGATGACCCCTGAATCGCTCCCCGCTGGTGAATTGTTGGAGGTTAGGAGATTTATCAGCAACTTCTTCCTGAATCACTACATCAAGACCACTAGTGATAATGAAGATTTCAGCATGGTTGTTCCCGAAACAATGAGTAAACATTCAACACGAGTTAGCCGCTAAACATATACGCATGGATGCATTGTTTTCCATGTGATGAGGTCTTCGTATTTCGTACACTATGATTATGTACTGCATTTGTCGATAAATCAGTGGAATTTAGCTAGCATTTGTTCAATTGCATATTGTAGCTAATTCTGATGAATGTTCTTCATGTGGACACTATTTGTTCAATTGCATATTGTGGCAAATTTGCTTTTTGCTGGGTAATTCAAATGCAATATTTTTGCTTTAACCTGGCCATTGATGCGCACACGGTTTGACTAAATGAGGGTGTGCAATCCAGAACGGAAAGCACATGTCACTCATAGTGCAACCGTCGGTGATACACAACAAATCGCAGACGATTTGCAGCACTTCTACGTGTGCCTAGGGGCTCCTGAACCGTTTCTGATAGCATATTATTGCACACGAGAGCTTAGAGGAAACCTTGCCCAATGCTAAATGCAATCCCACTCATAAATTCTTCAGGAAACGTGTGCGATGATGTCATGCATGGCAGACGATTGCCATATAATACTCGTGTGCGATGGGCCACATATCGCGCACAGTTTCTATGATGGCCCGTGTGCCTTAGGTACTATTTCGCAAACGGTCCAATGTGAAACACCGTTTGGTTTCCCTGCGCAATTAGAAATGTTTGACTCGTGA
Organism: Elymus sibiricus; assembly: GCA_039707655.1. Lineage (NCBI taxonomy): Eukaryota > Viridiplantae > Streptophyta > Magnoliopsida > Poales > Poaceae > Elymus > Elymus sibiricus. The sequence continues at coordinate 166,972,269 of CM077664.1, forward strand.
GAGACATGGGTGATTGATCACCAATCCCACACGTGTGCCAGAATATAGTGTGTGCGATATGTTCGTGCATCGCATACGATTACATTTGGCAACGCGTCTACATCAGCGCTCCCTATCGCCGATGGTTTTTGGGTCGTGTGGGAAGGACCCCCCCCCCCCCATCACACACACAGGCAAGGCGACGGTTTAAAACTCTGTCGTGGAAAGGGGGTAAAAACCGTTTGTATAGCAGGTCACTCCACCAGTGAAGAAAGCTGATAAAAACTATCTTGAAGACAATGAGACAACCCCTAAGTCCTGTCTTGATGTAGTGTTCGAGTTACTGGCCACTACCGCTGGCACAAGCTCTTCGAACTCGCTGCCTGAATCAATTCGGCTTCTTGAGTCTCAACTACAAGCTAAAAGACATCGATCAGCTGTGTTGCGACAAGAAGCCAAAGGACTGAGGAAGTCCCTGCAGAATTTAGATGCATACTTTCTGGTGCAACAGCAAGAGTTGGAGGATTTCAGCGCCAAACAAGAGAAAGCTAATAAGCTTGCTAAGCTTCTTGCTAGCATGGTGGGTACCCAGGATATCGTTTCTTGAGCTCTTCTGAAGTGGTTTCAGTTCTGGACTTGTTTTGCTGCCGCAATTATTTGCACTGGGGGCCAACTTTGACGCCCAATGTATGTAATATGCTGCTTTGTTGTTCCCTATATTTGCACTAGTGGCGAACTTTGATGCCCAGTGGATGTAATATGTGTAATAGCCATAATAGCCTTGCATTAATTGCTTGCTTATTTATTTCCTTATAGTCTTGTTTATTTGTTTGCTTCTAGTCACTGCAGTTCTTTTTCCTTGGTTTGCTAGTGGCCGCAATAACCATGTGGCACATACGGACCGTTCTAACCATGGGCCTGCTACCTGCTATAGTAACCATGGGCCACCTATGGGCCGTAGGATTCATGGGCCTCCTACGGGCCGTAGGATCCATTTGCCATACATGGGTCGTACTATTCGTACACCCATACCGGACCGCAATATGGGCCATAAACGGGCCAAAATCAGAATCGTCTGTTTATGGGCCCAGACCATAACGGGCCGTTAACAGGCCGGAATGCAGCACATGCTAATTTTTTTGGCACGCTTAACGGGTCGTTAATGGGCCGGAATACATGATGGATGAAAACAGCCCAATGGAAGAACGGGCCACAAAAAGGCCGATTGTAACCACGGGCTGAATTTGGCCCATTAGCGGCACAGGCCAGTAACGGACCGTAAGTAATTGAGGGACGGAAATGAGCCCAAGAATATATGGGCCCTTAGAAGGCCAAAAGATAACACGGGCTGGAAAACAGCCCAACTGAATCATGGGTCGTTAATGGGTTGAAAGCAATTTACTGTTCATTATGGGCCAGAATCACCACGGGCCGTTAAAAGGGTCCAGAGATACAAAAGGCCTCGTATGGGCCGAAAGACACCATGGGCCATACATGGGCCGAAAGTGACAACGGGCTAGAATCATATTGGACGGCCCATACGACGCTACTGGGCCGAATTTGGAAAGGCTATAACGGGCCATGAGTACCCGGGCCGTAAATGGGCTATATGGGAACAGGCCATTAACAGGCTTTCCATGGGCAGGCCTACTAATTTTTGACCAAGTCAAATGGGTCAGCCTTTTTAACCTAAATGGGCCACTCTTGGGCCGTGCCACGTGTCGATGTATCATAGGCGCCTGTCATACATTCAGTGGATGACATCTGTCGCAACGCTGAGTTGACACGTGGTTCCTTTGGCCAATAAGAATTTTACACGTGGAAAATCGCCATTGGTCGTGCCTGTTAACGGGTTATCGAATCCAAAACTGGACCTGATAGCTTAACGGCGACCCGTTACAATGGATGCCACGTGTCGGTTACCCTTGAAGAAAGCACTTCCATGACGCACCATTTATCGTCATGGAAGTGGACACTTCCGTGATGATTATTTGGGTATTGTCATGGAACACTTCTACGACAGCACAGGTATGACTATCTTGATTCTGTCATAAAATCGTCACGGATGTACATGCATGACAGAAAACGTGACCTACTGTGACAAACACGTATCATCACAGAAGTGTTTTTTTGTAGTGCATGTAATCTACTTACGGTATAAATATTGAGAAACGATGAAGTAATTGATATCAACATAATAATATCCATGAATACAAGAACATAATCATTACTTTTTCAAAATATATGATGCTCAACGAATGTTATCCCTACTCATTGAATTATGTAAGCATGGCATGACTCTGCCTTCACTGCATAAATATTAATCATGAGCACCCCGGTGTCAAACCAAGAAATTGGATCATACTTTTTCACGCGCTTCAGCATGTTCAACTCCACTCAATATATGAGCGTGAGGCATGGACATAGCATTACGGGTGAAATAGAATGCGGTGGTGGAGATTTATAAGGGAAGTCAAAAAGGAAGAAAGTGTCGCATCAACTCGGTGGATCAATAGGCAATGGCGAGGCCTATCAATCGATATCAATGCGAGGAGTAGGGGTTGACATGCAACGGATGCACTAGAGCTATAAGTGTATGAAAGCTCAACTGAAACTAAGTGGGTGTGCATCCAACTTGCTTGCTCTTGAAGACCTCGGGCATTTGAGGAAGTCTGTCATCGAAATATACAAGCCAAGTTCTATAATGAAAAATTCCCGCTAGTATATGAAAGTGACAACTCAGGAGACTCTCTGTATGAAGTACATGGTGCTACTTTGAAGCACAAGTGTGGTAAAAGGATAGTAGCATTGTCCCTTCTTTCGTTTTCTCTCATTTTCTCTCTCTTATTTTAGAACAATCTCACGGACCTCATCCCAACATTTTGGAGGACTCATCAGTCTCCATCATTCTTTTCCTCACCGAGACAATGCTCTAATAATGATGATCATCACACTTTTATTTACTTACAACTTGATAAAACTGAAACACTATGACTCTATATGAATGCCTCCGGCAGTGTACCAGGATGTGCAATGATCTAGCGTAACATGTATTACAATGATGAACGGTGGCTTTGCCACAAATATCATGTCAGCTCTATATGATCATGCAAAGCAATATGATGATGAACACACATGTCATAAGACGGAACGGTGGAAGTTGCATGGCAATATATCTCAGAATGGCTATGGAAATGCCATGATAGGTAGGCATGGTGGCTGTTTTGAGGAAGATATAAGGAGGCTTGTGTGTGATAGAGCGTGTCATATCACGGGGTTTGGATGCACCGATGAAGTTTGTACCGACTCTCGAGGTGAGAAAGGGCAATGCACGGTACCGAAGAGGCTAGCAAAATGTGGATAGGTGGGAGTGCTGTATTTGTCCATGAACTCACATTAGTCATAAAGAACTCATATACTTATTGCGAAAGTTCTATTTAGCCCTCGAAGCAAAGTACTACTCGCATGCCCCTAGGGAGGAGGTTGGTAGGAGTTAACCATCGCGCACCCCCAATTTAGACAGCACTCAAGGATTTCAATCAAACATAAAAATGCTCAAACTTCCCCACCATGCCATGACCGACACTTAAATGAGTAGTTAATAACAAGCTTTAATATCGATATTTCTACTAATCAATGATCATGAACTAATACCCTTTCATATTACTACATCAATATAATGAAGTCATACGTTTCATATTTAGTGATCCACATGAAAGATTTTATTATATCACTCTTATATACCTAGCATTTTCAGACTAGTCTTATAACCCGTGCATATTACCACTTCCTATTTAAGACTCTCAAAAAGATTTAAGTGAAGCATGAGAGTGCAATCATTTCTATAAAATATATAACCACCGCCGTGCTCTAAGAATATAAGTGAAGCACAAGAGCAACTGCATAGGTCAAAAGATATAAGTGAAGCTCATAGAGTATTCTAACAAATCACGACGAATATGTGTCTCTCTCAAAAGGTGTGTCCAGTAAACAATGATTGTGGCAAACTAAAAAGCAAAACAAAACTATGGCACAAGATGCTCCAAGTAAAACTCATATCATGTGATGAATAAAAATATAGCTCCAAGTAACATACCGATGAATTGTGGACGAAAGAGGGGATGCCATCCGGGGCATCCCCAAGCTTAGACGCTTGGGTCTTGCTCGAATATTACCTTGGGGTGCCTTGGGCATCCCCAATCTTAGGGTCTTGCCGCTCATTATTCCTTCATCCATCGTGATCTCATCCAAAACTTGAAAACTTCAGCACACAAAACTCAACAGAAACTTCGTGAGATCTGTTAGTATAATAATCAAATCATAAACCTTAGGTACTGTTGCAAACTCATTCATAATTATTCTTGCATAATACCTACTGTATTGTAAATTCTCCATGACTTATACCCCCCGATATAATCCATAGCATCATTAAAATAAGCACACTATGCAATAAAAACAGAATCTGTCTAAAACAGAATAGTCTGTAAAGATGTGAACTAAAATCATACTTCTGTAAGTCCAAAAATTCTAAAAAATTAGGACAACGTTAACAATTTGTATCCGAATACTATGTAAAAAAATTAGAATTTTATCACGTTCCAGTACAGAATAGAAATTCCAGAACTGGGCGCAAAACTTTCTTTTTTCAAACAACATCAATTATACTATCATCTAAATCATCCCAAAGGCATTACTTAGCACAAACACTAATTAAAAGATAAAAACACAATCATTACAGTAGCGATAATCACGTGACTCAAGAAAAATAAAAATTGCAATAAAGATAAATATTGGGTTGCCTCCCAACAAGCGCTATTGTTTTATGCCCCTAGCTAGGCATAATGCATTGTTTCAAGTATTGTCATCTTTCAAAGTAATTCCATAGGTGGCTCTCATAATAGATTCACATGGTGTTTTAATTCTCTTCCTTGGGAAGTGTTCCATCCCTTTCTTTAATGGAAATTGGAACCTTATATTTCCTTCTTTCATGTCAATAATGGCACCTATGGTTCGCAGGAAAGGCCTACCAAGTATTATAGGACAAGACGAATTGCATTCAATATCAAGTACAATACAATCCATGGGTACATAATTTCTATTTGCAATTATAAGAACATCATTAATTCTACCCAATGGTTTCTTAATAGTTGAATCCGCTAAATGCAAGTTGAGGGAACATTCATCCATATCGGTGAGACCTAGAACGTCACATAAAGATTTTGGTATAGTAGAGACGCTAGCACCTAGATCACACAAAGCATTACATTCATAATATTTAATCTTAACCTTAATAGTAGGTTCCCATTCATCATGTAATTTCCTTGGAATTGATACTTCTAATTCTAGCTTTTCTTCATGAGCTTTAATCATAGCTTCTACAATGTGTTTCGTAAAAGCTTTATTTTGTTCGTAAGCATAGGTGAATTCATAATGGATTGCAACAAGGAAATACATTCAATCAAAGAAAAATTATCATAATTTAAGTCCTTGTAATCCAAAGTAGTGGGTACATCACTATCTAAAGTCTTGACCTCTTCAAACCCACTTTTAATAATTTTATCATTAAGATCATCACCCTCCGAACAATTGGGACGCCTTCTAGCTGAAGTTGACTCATCTCCAGTCCTTTTTTCATCAAGTTTTATAATACTAAACAAAGATTCAGTAGTGGAGAGTCCTATAGTCTTAATGTCCTCATCTTCACTAGTAAGAGAATGTGACGCTGGTTTAGTGGCCATTTTATTTACTAGTGTTGTTTGTTTGTCAGATATCCTTCCTATCACGTTTTTAGTTAGAGCAAGTTGTGATTGAATGTTGGATACCTCTTGATTGACTTCATCAAGTTGCTTCCTAATGGAATCCAACAAGGTAGATTGTTCCTTAATTTCTCTAGCAAATAATTCATTTTGCTCATACTGCGAATGCATAAAAAATTTAGTAGTCTTCTTAATTACATGCAACCTTTTATCATAAGAAGTGTTATGAAGCATATTATAAGAGGGATCACTAGTGTACGGTCTAGGATTGAAATTCCCTCTATAAGCATTGTTGTTGAAATTATTTCTAGCGACAAAATTCACATCAATAGCATCATTATTTTGCTCAATCAAAGTAGATAATGGGACATCATTTGGATCAACATAAGCATTTTTACTAGTAAGCATATTCATAAGAGCACCCATTTTATCATTCAAGGTAGAAACTTCTTCGACAGATCTTACCTTCTTACTAGCTAGATCTCGTTCGGTGTGTCATTGAGAATAATTTGTCATCATATTATCAAGAAGCTTCGTGGCTTCTCCTAATGTAATTCCCATGAAGGTACCACCTGCAGCAGAGTCTAAAAGATTTCTCGACACAAAGTTTAGTCCCGCATAGAAATTTTGTATTATCATCCATAAGCTTAATCCATGAGTGGGACAATTTTCAATCATTAATTTCATTCTCTCCCAAGATTGTGCAACATGTTCTTGCTCAAGTTGCTTAAAGTTCATGATTTGATTTCTAAGAGATATAATCTTAGCGAGAGGACACTACTTAGCAATAAAAGCATCCTTCCATTTATCCCATGAATCAATACTATTGCAAGGTAAGGATGAAAACCAAGTTTTAGCACGATTTCTTAGTGAGAAAGGAAATAATTTTAACTTAACAATATCATTATCCACATCTTTTTTCTTTTGCATATCACATAATTCAATGAAGGTATTAAGATGGGATGCAGCATCTTCATTAGGATTTCCAGTAAATTGATCTTTCATAATATTTAGCAATGTAGCATTAATATCATATGACTCCACACTACTGGCGGGAGGAGCAATTGGAGTAATAATAAAATCATTATTATTAGTATTCGAGAAGTCACACAACGTAGTGTTTTCTTGAGATATAGTGGCTAAACAAGAAAGCAAGAAAACAAGCAAAATAAAATATTTTTGTGTTTTTGATTTTTTAACTAAACTAATAAAAGAAAATAAAAAGTATAACAAGTAAATGATAATGTGTATGTAGGAACCTGTAAGTGTTTGATGATGTCTCCCCGGTAACAGCGCCAGAAATTCTTTCTGCTACTTGTGAGCTGCGTTGGGATTTTCCCCGAAGAGGAAGGGTGGAGCAATATAGTAGCGGATAAGTATTTCCCTCGGTAGAGAACCAAGGTTATCAAACCAATAGGAGAACCACGCAAACACTCCTTAGCAGTACATGTACACACAAGAGCAAATACTTGCACCCAACGCGGGCAAGAGGGTTGTCAATCCCCTTGAACTCGTTAATTGCAAGGATCAAATCTGATAGTGGTAGATAGATAAATTGCACAGTAAAATAAAAGAAAGAAAATTGCAGCAAGGTATTTTTGGTTTTAGTAATATGATTAAAGTAGACCCGGGGGCCATAGTTTTCACTAGAGGCATCTCTCTCATAAAAATAGCATACGGTGGGTAGACAAATTACTGTTGGGCAATTGATAGAAAAGTGCATAGTTATGACGTTATTCATGGCATGATCATGTATATAGGCATTATGTCCATGACAAGTAGACCGAAACGATTCTGCGTCTACTACTATTACTCCACCAATCGACCGACTCCTGCCTGCATCTATGGTATTAAGTTCATGACAAACAGAGTAACGCTTTAAGGAAGATGACGTAATGTTGATAGAATAAAACCAAGCAATATGATTAAACAACATCGTTTTACCCTTAGTAGCAACAATACAAATACGTGCCTTGCTACCCCTGCTGTCACTGGGTGAGGACACCGCAAGATTGAACCTACTACTATGCACCACTTCCACTGAAGATCAACGAATCAAATTAGCCAAAGAAAACCCATAGATCGAAAAGCATTACATAGCTACAACAATCATACATAATAAAGTTCAGAAAAGACTCAATTACTTTCAATGAATAATCTGATCATAAACCCACAATTCATCGGATCCCAATAAATACACCGCGAAAGAAGATTACATCGGATCGATCTCCGAAGAGAACATTGTATTGAAGATCAAAGAGAGAGAGAAAGCCATCTAGCTAATCACTATGGACCCGTAGGTCCGTGGTGGACTACTCACACATCATCAGAGGTGCAGCAAGGTTGATGTAGAAGACCTCCGTGATCGATTCCCCCTCCGGCAGAGTACCGGAAAAGGCCTCCAGATGGGATCGCGGAAGAACAGAGACTTGCGGCGGCGGAAAAATTGTTTCGGGTGGCTCTCTGGGGGTTTTGGAATATTTTAGAATTTATGGCACTGGAATTAGGTCAGACGGAGCCACGAGGGGCCCACAAGGCATCAGGGCGCGCCTACCCCCCTCCCAGCGCGCCATGTTGCCTTGCCGTCTCCTCGTAGGTCTTCTGGTCCTCCTCCGAAGCTTCTAGGGTCTCTTATGTCCAGAAAAAAATCATCAAAAATTTCGTAGCGTTTGGACTCCGTTTGGTTCAGATTTTCTGTAAAACCAAAAACAAGCAGAAAACAGAAACTGGCACTAGGCACTGAGTTAATAGGTTAGTCCCCAAAAATGATATAAAATTGCATATAAAGTATCTAAGAATGATAATATAATAGCAAGAAACAATAAAAAATTATAGATACGTCGGAGACATATCAAACCCTCTTACTCGTGTTGGGTGCAAGTATTTGGTCTTGTGTGTGTAGGTACTGTTGACGGGTGTTTGCGTGGTTATCCTATTGGTTCGATAACCTTGGTTCTCTACTGAGGGAAATAATTATCCACTACTATATTGCTTCACCCTTCCTCTTCGGGGAAAATCCCAACGCAGCTCACAAGTAGCAAAGCATTATCACAATCATTGGTAGGCCTGCGACCATTAGACGACTTTGGTCCATGTGAAGAACTTGCCCTGGGGTTTTTCTTCTTCATCGGTGGTGTCATGATGACATTCACCTGAAGATTTTCCAGAAGGCGTTTGGGCACCCAGATTTTCCTCACTGGGGGACCATTCCTGCAGTTAGTACCAACAAACCTGGCAAATACTTCACCGTTCTGATTTTTGAACAGTTTATAGTTAGAGTCAAATGACTCATCAGAGGAATATGAAGTATCACAGTTGTAGCCAGTCAAAGTGGATGGATCTACAGGAGGTCCTTTTGCAACAACCCGGGTGGTTTTGGGGTACTGCTCGGGTTTCCAGTAAGATCCATCAGCAGAGTTTCCTCTCAAATGCAATACCCTCTTTCCTAGGGTTCCTGTTCAAGAACTGCTTCTTGAGCACATCACAAGGGGTTTGATGCCCTTTGAGGCTTTTGTACATGCCTGTAACATACAATTCCTTCAACCCTGCATTTTCGTCAGTAAAACTTGTGGTTTCCTCAGGTGAGGGGATTGAGACCACAAAATAAGTTAAAGATATTGCAATTTCAGAAGCATTTGAACATTCAGCTGAAGAATTTGCATTATCACATTCAAGGCATTTCAAGCAAGGTGGAACAAATTCTTCCTGGGCGGTACTGGTCTGTTGAGCGAGCAATGAATCGTTTTCCTTTTAAAGATCATCATGAGACGCTCTCAGTTTTTTGAGATCTTGCTTCCTTTGAGGAAATTCATAGGAAAGCTTCTCATGATCGGCTGAGAGGGCCACATGACGACTTTTGAAGTTCGTCATACTTTGACTGAAGACTTTTGAGATCATCAATCAAAGCTTGGCTATGATCCATTTCCTCATCCAACAGATCATCGCTTTTGTCTAGCAGTTTTTGAATCTTTTCCATAGCAGTTTGTTGCTTAGTTGCAATTTTAGCAAGTTTCTTATAGCTAGGTTTGGATTCACACTCAGAGTCATCTTCATTGGAAGTATCAAAGTAGGCAGCATGTGAGGTTACCTTGGCACCTCTTGCCATGAAGCAATAGGTGGGAGCATAGTCGTCATCACAGTCCTCAAAGTTGGCAACATTGCCATTTACTTCAGGGTTGAAGATGGACTTGTTGACAAAATCGGTAGGGAGGGCTAAGCTCACCACACCCGAGTCTGACTCTTCCTTAGATTGCTCAGCTTCCTCTTGATCAGATTCTTCCTCAGAATCCGTTTCCTTCCCGATGAATGCATGAGCTCTGCTAGAACTGCTCTTCTTGCACGATGAAGACTTTGAAGAAGACTTTGAGGATTTCTTCTTCTTGTCATCAGAATCATCATCCTTGCTCTTCTTCTTCTTCTTTGATTCCTTTTCCCGGAGAGGGCAGTCAGCAATATAGTGGCCAAACTTCTTGCATTTGTGGCAAGTTCTCTTCTTGTGGTCTCGAGCAGAAGCTTCTCCAGTGTTCTTTGAGTCATACTTTGAAGACTTTCCAAAGAGGCTTTTCTTTGATAACTTCTGGAATTTCCTCACAAGCATTGCAAGTTCTATACCAATTTCTTCGGCGCCACCAGAACTGCAGTCAAATTCTTCTTCAGATGAAGAAATTGCCTTGGCTTTTGCTTTTGCCTTCAGAGAGCGAGGTCTTCCATAGCATGGACCATACATATCTCTTTTCTCGGCTTGCTAAAATTCATGAGTATTAAGCCTCTCAAGAATATAAGCCAGGTCAAGTTGCTTGTAATTAGGATGCTCTTGAATCATCAGGGCCAAGGTGTCAAATGAATTGTCAAGCGATCTGAGCAATTTCTTCACCACCTCATGGTCAGTGATGTCAGTGGCACCGAGAGCTTGAAGCTCATTGGAGATATTAGTGAGGCGGTCGAAGGTTTGCTGGACATTCTCATTGTCGAGTCTCTTGAAGCGGTTGAAGAGATTGCGAAGAACATCAACTAGAGAGTCGCGTTGAGTTGAAACTCCCTCGTTGACCTTGGAAAGCCTATCCCAAATAAGCTTTAAAGTTTCCAGGGCACTTACTCTGCCATACTATCCTTTGTTTAGATGCCCACATATGATATCTTCGCTTGAGAGTCGAGTTGCTTGAATCTCTTCACATCAGTAGAATTGATGCTCAGTCCAACAGAGGGCACACCATTCTCGATGACAAACCAGAGATCATTGTCAATAGCCTCAAGATGCATGCGCATCTTGTTCTTCTAGTAGGGGTAGTCTGTGCCATCGAAGATGGGGCATTCAGCGGAGACCTTGATCATACATGCGGTCGACATAACTAAAACTCCAGGTGGTTAAACCAAAATCACACAGAACAAGGGAGTACCTTGCTCTGATACCAATTGAAAGCGCAGGTTATCTCCCAGGGGGTGAATGGGAGATTTTTAGAAATTCGTCAAACTCTGATGAATTTGTGGAAGATCAAAGTGTAGAAATAGAAACAGAAGTGAGACTAAATCATCACAGAGAAGTAAAACATGCATACAAGATAGATGCAGATGAAAAACATGCAATCATACATACATTTAGGCATACACAAGATGAACTGAAGAAATGAAAGGCATCATGATGAAAGTCTTCCGTTCAAATTCTTCAGAATGTAGATCACAAATTCTTCAACAACGGAAGTACTGAAAGTAAAGGGTTGAGGAATTTGAAACCAGGTTAGCTTGGTGATGACACGATGATTTGCTAGGCCAGTTCCAGTTGATGTATCAACTGTACATCTGGTTGGAGCAGCTTGAGATTTAACCCAGAAGACACTTAGTCTTCAGCGTATTCTCCTTGAGCTAAGGTCACTGCAGACCTCGCCCAATCACTCGTCGTAAGCCTTCAAGGTCGACTTCCAAAATCTTCACAGACTTGTTCACCGGCAATCCACAATGACTCTTGGATGCTTTGAACATGACACCTAACCGTCTGGAAGAATGACAATCTTCAAAGGTAACAGGCGTCAGATCACATAGATCAATCTCTTCAGTGATGCTCAATCACTTTGGCTCTGGTTGGGCTTTTCCTCACTTGGGTTTTCATAAAGTCGTCGGAGGACGGGTTGCTCTCAAATGACAAGTGTCAATCTCTCTCTTGGAGCAACCAAGCAACAAATGGTTGTGGGGCGGCTATTTATAGCTAGGGGCAACCCAACATGAATTGTCATAAATGACCCTTCGGGCATGATCGTTGTCAGGATAAGAATCCACTCGATAGCTGGCACTAGCGCAGTAACGGTCAGAAATTTGAACTCTCAAATTCGTCGAGGCACTCAATTTCCTCATGGTAGGCAAATTGCACTGGCGAAATCCTAACTCCTCAGTCAGACCAATTTCGTCAATGACCAGAAGAACTTTGTCTCTGTCACTGAAGAACTCGACTGCACTGCAAGAGATTTCCAAAGTCTTCAACTCGAAGAAATAGGTAGTTGTAGGTTTTGAGCATCACTTCAGAAATACATCTATGTATCATCTAGACCCCCTTTAATAGTATGGTGTTTCCTATGACACAAAATAAGAAGAAAGAAACTATGCAAACAAAGTCTTCATGCTTCCAATTCTTCACTTCAATTTCTTCAAAGGACGCACCAAATTCTTCACTCGAAGCAATACATTTTTAGGGGTCGTCTTTCATCGGTTAAACCAAATCTTCAGGGACTGTAACTCTTGTGTACACTCACAAACACATTAGTCCCTTAACCCATTTGTCTTCAATACTCCAAAACCACTAAGGGGGCACTAGATGCACTAACAGAGCAGCAACAACAAGAAGCCTACACCACCTAAACGGACCTCTATAGTCTTCAATGCTTCATCAATGACATGAGCAACCTCGTCGAGTCCCTTCGAGACACGTCTGTCTACATGAACACAAGCGTCTCCAACTGGAGCATAGGATGGGCTCCCAACCAGCCGCCACAATGATCTCACCGGCTCGGGCTTGCAAAAGCTTAAGCTTGGTGGAGGTCACTACCATGTCTACATCAAGATGTGGAAGTGTTATTTTTAATAAGTTGTACTGAGGTTGTACTACAGCTCGCTGAGCTTCAAACACTCGTGTTGGTTTGTTCCAACACTTTACTTTTTATTTGCTTTCGTTTTTCTTTTTGCCGATTGTGATTTTTCGTTTGCAAGTTAGTTTTCAAATATCCAAAAAACCAAAAATACAATAAGTTTTGCTTTGCTCTTTTCTTTTTGCCCTTGGAGTTTGTCGGGCCCATGGAACCCAGGGTATCCAGGCCCGTCTGCCATTGGCCCAGGGCGCAACGCCTGGCGTGGGCCCAGCAGGCCGTCATCATCAAGCATCTCACCAAGACCCCTCATGAGGCCTTGGCCTCCTGAGGACCCCTCCTCAGGGAGCAGCGAACAAGACTTAGCATCTTCACCAGCAGCCTCGCGAGGCCCTCTCGCGAGGCGGCCTCCCGAGGTGGCCTCCCGAAGGCGCTCCAGACAAGGGCTATTCGGCTCGGCCGCGCGGTGCCATGCCCATCACGTGGGTGACGCGCGCGGCGACGAGCGGCGACAGAGGCCGTGCCAGCAGGTGCGGGTGAAGAGGGTTTCCCCTTTTGTGTTAAGGGAGCAAGGCCAACAGTCCACTTCCCAAAGCAACCCCAAAGGTTGCCCGATCGGCGAAAGAAGACCAAGACGGCGGGCGCGCGGGGCGGAGGTCATCACCGAGCCCACCGGCGCGTCATGGATCATGCTTTTGCAGGCGAAGACCGCCTTTAGTCAGGATAGCCTGAGCGCCTGTCCCCCTTCAAAACCCGCCAAGTGTGGCAACCCTTCCCGCCTAAGTTTTGAGGGGGAAGAGGACCAAGGCAGGTATAAAGGGACAGTGCTGCCATCGTGGTAGGGAGATCTGATTCGGTCGACTCCTTCTTCTCCTACCTTGTACGCGAGAACACTCTCTTGCTCACTACAATCGAAACCAAGCAGGAGTAGGGTTTTACACCGCAAGGTGGCCCAAACCTGGGTAAACCGCTGAGTCCACGGTCCGCTCCTCGCTAGCGCGCTCCCGCCGTAGCTTCACCGTAGCTTAGCCATGGTAGGGAACGAAGAGGTAGGAATAAGCTCACCCCAGTGTTAGAACCTTTGGGTCCCCGGAGCCCGACTTCCGACATTTGGCGCGCCAGGTAGGGGTGCGCTACTGTTCTCCCGCTCCACCCTCCGTTCCACCAGCTTCATGGCCGACGCACGCCGCGAGCGCACCGAGCGTAGGGCTGGCCACGTGGCTCAGACGGAGCCGGTGGCCCGCGGCAACCGCCACCGCCCTGTCGAGGTTGCTACCGCCACCGACCCCGCTACCCGCGAGCAGCAGGACTCCTCCCTGCACCTTCTCCGTGCAGGCGAACGGCCACACCACCACGGCCTCTTCCTCCCTCGCCCACCGTGGGCCGGCGAACGCGCAGGCCACGCTACTCATGGGGGGCGAGCTGCTCCGCTACTGTCCAGCTGACGCCGGCTACGACGCCTGGCTTGGTCGCATCACCGAGCTCGTCAACGCCACCGGGGACGCTTCGGCGCCTCCCCACTCGCTCCGCCCTCCACCGTCCCGCGCTGGGGACCTGGCGCACGGCGCTCCCCCGCCGCCTCCTCTGCGCAACGAACTCGGCGGGCCCCAGCGCAACGCGCGGGCGCGCGAGCCGTCCCGTGGCGCATCCCCGCCAGTCCGTGACGAGGTCAGTTGCAAGATCATCCAACGCGTGCCCCCCGATGCGTGAGTGCTCCTCGAGCGGCAGCGCCAGTGCCAGGACCAGGCCGTCCAGGAGGTTGCGGCGGCAGGGCGCCAGAACCGCGCCGCCCTCGCCGGTAGCGTCCCCTCGAGCGGTGTGGGCTGCCACGCCTTCACCCGCGAGCTACGTCGGGTGGTGTGGCCTGCGAAGTTCAAGCCTGAGCTGCCTCCATGCTACGACGGCACCCCCAACCCTGCGGAGTTCCTTTAGCTCTACGCGCTGAGCGTCGAGGCAGCGAACGGCGACGACAAGGTCATGGCGAACTAGTTCCCCATGGCCCTCAAGGACGGCCCGCGCTCCTAGCTCATGAACCTCCCCGAGGCATCCATCTCATCGTGGGCCGAGCTCTCCAGCCAGTTCGTTGCCAACTTCAAGGGCACGCAAGACCGCTCCCTCACCATCAACGACCTGCGGCACATGCAACAGCGCCCAGACAAGACCCTCCGCAAGTACATCCAGCGCTTCAGCCAAGTGCGCAACAAGATATCGCGCGCCTCCGACGCGGCCGTCATCTCTGCGTTCTCCACCGGCGTCACGGACGTCAAGATGCGCGAGAATCTCGCCATCAATGATGAGCTAGACTCGGTGCTTGAGCTGTTCGACCTCGCCGACAAGTGTGCCAAGGCTAAAGAAGGCCGTCTCTTCGTCCACAACGACCCCGACGCGGCGCTCGAGGCCGCTAAGACCAGGAACAAGGACGTCAAGCGTAAGGGCTCTGCCGTGCTTGCGGCGGAGCCCGAGCAGAAGTGCGGCCGTGACCATGACGAGCCCAGGAAAGACGGTCGGCCGCTCTGCGCCTACCACAACATGCGTTCCCACAGCACTGAAGACTGCCAGGAGCTCAAGCTACTCCGCGACGTGCGCCAGGGCCGCCGAGACGATCGCAATGGCCGCGGCGCCGGTCGCGGAGGTGGCCGTGGCGGCAACCGCTGGGACGGCCGCAACGGCAACGACAACGGCAACTTCCGCCAGGGTTGGCGCGACCAGCCTCGTGAAGCCGCCTGGCACGACCAGCCTCGCGAGGCGAACCCTCAGGCCAATGCCGCTCTCCCGCCGCTGCCGCCACCACCCCGGAGGAACGACATCAACCAGCCTGATGAGGGTGCTGGGGGCTACCAGGAGCCTCGCGCGGTCGCCTGCATCCTTGGCGGGGCTCATGCCCCTGAGTCCAACCGCCACTTCAAGCTGCTCTCTCGCAAAGTGAATGCCGCCCTCCCGAGGCCTGAGGCCACGCGGCCCCTCAAGTGGTTGCAGTACGCCATCACCTTCGACTCCACAGACCACCCCAAGTCCATGGCCTCCGCAGGTGCACTCCCCATGTTGTGCACTCCCACCATCAGCAACGTCGCGGTCACCAAGACCCTCATTGATGGAGGCGCCGGCCTCAACGTGATTTCCATCGAAACTTTCGAGACGCTCCAGGTGCCCTATGACCCGCTGATGCCAACCAGGCCCTTCTTCGGAGTGACCGATGGCTCCACCATCCCTCTGGGGCAAGTGCACCTTCCCGTCACCTTCGGCACCCGCAAGAACTACCGTACCGAGCTCATTGACTTCGACGTGGCGCACATCGGCCTGCCATACAACGCCATCTTGGGCTACCCAGCTCTCGCCAAGTTCATGGCGGCGACCCATCACACCTACAATGTCCTCAAGATGCCTGGCTGCAGCGGCATCATCACTGTTGCCTGTGACGAGAAGGACGCGGTCTGCTCCCTCGAGCACGCCTACAAAGCCGCCGTTGTCGCGCATCTGGCTGACGAGGCCGCGCCCACGAAGAAGAAGCAGTTGTTCTCTCAGGACCGCGCTGAGACGAAGAAGGTGTCGGTGGACGGCAGCGGCTCTGGTCCTGCTTACACCATCGGCGCTGGTCTTCCTCCTGCATAGGAAAGCGCGCTCATCACCTTCCTTTGGGCAAACTCGGATGTTTTCGCCTGGAAAGCATCTGACTTGTCCGGTGTGTCGAGGGAGGTGATCGAGCACCACTTAGCGGTGTGCCCCAATGCACACCCCGTCAAGCAAAATGCACGGCGCCAGGCGCCAGAGAAGCAAGATTTCATCGTCAAGGAAGTTCAGAAGCTCCAAGAAGCTGGAGTCATTCGCGAGGTGCGCCATCCCGAATGGCTCACCAACCCAGTCGTCGTCCCAAGAAAGGCGGCAAGGAGCGTATGTGCGTTGACTTCACCAGCCTCAACAAGGCCGGCCCTCAGGACCCCTTCCTGCTGCCGCGAGTCGGCCAGGGCGCCGACCCCGCCGTCGGCAGCGCGCGCATGCCTTTCGGCCTGAGGAACGCCGGCGTCTCCTTCCAGAGGCTGGCGTCTCCCATGCCAGGGCCTCGCGAGCCCCATGCTCCTCGCGAGCCCCCAGGGCCTCGTGAGCCCCCTGGCCCCGGAGGAGCAGGCTTCCTTGGTGCGCCTCGCTAGGCGATCTGATGACTCCCCAGCACGGTCCTGCCAGGCGCGTCCGAAGCGTCACCTCGTGCGGCCCACATTCCTTCGTGCCGTGCCTTCCGCACCTTCGCTCCCGGTACCCTTCCGTCAAGGTGATTTGCTTTAATGCGACTGAGGGTACCCCACGGGCTGCACCAACCTCAAGCTGACCCGTGCTGGACACGGCGGCCTTACCCCACTCCTTTTTGGTTGTGTAATGAATCTTGCTAATTATGCTCTGATAAGTTTATGTTGCCTGCTTAATCGCATGTCGGGTACGATGCTGTCTCGAGAGCGCCACGCGCTCGCGACCCCTCTCCTGACCGTTCCATGAGCGGGGGCTAGGCACGGCGCCTGTGCTCGGGTCCGTCCCTGCAGCGCTGCTAAATCCAAGTGACTGAGCTCTGGCTCGCGGGACTGCCCCCATGCACATCACCTCACTGAGGTCCTTGGTGCCTTATCTCCTCATGCAACTGCCACGGGCGAGCTAGCGAGCGCGCGTCGCTCCCCCCATTGTGAAATTTGTCGACATGCAGTGTCTCAGGAGGCAAGCCGCACGGGGACCTCGCAGGCGGCCTCTCGCGAGCCGACCTGCGGCAGTCGCCTAATCAGGGGGCCTCGCGAGACGAAGACTTCGAAGGCCGAGCCTCGCGAGGCACGCCTCGCGAGCCGCATGTACTCCTCATGAGTTGTGGCTCGCCCGACGCCGCCTCCCGCCAAAAGCAAAGTCCAACCTCCTCGCGAGACGCCCTCGCCGTCACTTAAGCTCTCTCCCCTTGCGATCTCGCTGAGCACTGGCATTTTTTCTTTCGCGTGAGCCGCTTGCACGCCAAAGGGGGGCTCCCTGAGCATCGCGCCTCTGGAGCCCTCACTGGCCCCCGGTGCCCCTCACCTCCTGGCCTTGTCCCGACATCGCGACCGGACATACCAGCGACGGCTGAGGCCCGCTCGAGGGCTGGGTCCCGACGGCGTAGAGCGCCAAGGCAAACAAGAAAGAAAAAGTTGGCCTCACGAGAGGACTTCGGGAGGGAACGCGTACATTCCAAATCACAAAAGCATTAAATTAAAACATAAGATATTGTTTTCATGCCCCCGCGGGGCTACATCGATTCAGTGCAGGAGAATAAAAAGAAGAAAAAGGCCTAGGCGGGGCGCCGTCACCCCCAAGACTCCAACATGGACACCGCGCGCGCCTAGTCGGAGTCCTCATCCTCGCTCTTGACGCGGGGGGTGTTGTCGTTGCTTTCGCTTCCACCGGAGGGGGCGGCACCGCTGTCGCTGTTGTCCTCGCTGGAGGAGCCGTTGTAGCTGCCGTCCTCGCTCTCCGCGCAGCACTCCAGACGGCTGCCGGAGATCTCGAAGATCTTCACGAAGAGCGTGGCGGCCCCGTCGTACTTGAATTGGAGGACGTGCCCCCGCTTCAGGCCGTGGGCAAGGGCGAATGACTTCCACCCCTACTTGAAGAACATGAAACCCGAAGGGGTGAACTCCATCGCCACCCAGGAGGGGCCGTTGCAGCAGCCGTCGGCCTGCACCCATAGGCCCAAGGGCACGCGGTCCGCCATCTCCTCCGCGAAGGAGTCCGGGAGCCGGAGCCAGGTGCAGGGCCGGCGATGCATGTTCACTATAAACTCGTGAACCGCCTCCGCCGAATGGCTCCCCGCCTGGGGAGGTAGGGCGGCTGCCCCGCCACGGCCACCTCGGCCGCGCGTACCGAGCCCTCCGCGCCCGCGGGCGGCGCCCCTTCCACGGCCGCTGGGACCGGCGACAGCAGCCGCTGGGGAGAGCCCGCGCCCCCGGGGCGGAATCTTGGATGCAGCCGCAGAAGCACGGGAACACCCTCTTCCCCTTGCCATCACTGCGGCGGCTCTAGCAAGACGAGGAAGGAAAGGTTGGAGGAAGAAGGAGCTGTGCGTGGGAAGGAAGGCGCGGGAAGACGAGATGCACGAAGGAAGGCAATGATGGTCTCGCGTCGTCCGCGGCAGGCTTTATGTCAGCGCGGGCGGTTACCGAGGCATCGTGGGAGAAGTGGGGGAGTCCCCCGTCACATCGTGCGCCACGCGTCGCGCCTGGCCCGCAGGTGGTTAGGGCCCGCACTGTTAAACCCCCTAGTAGGCGGGAACGTGCACGCCGCGGGCCCAGGGGCTACTGTCGGGTCCATGGAACCCAGGGTATCCAGGCCCGTCTGCCTTTGGCCCAGGGCGCAACGCCTGGCGTGGGCCCAGCAGGCCGTCATCATCAAGCATCTCACCAAGACCCCTCATGAGGCCTTGGCCTCCTTAGGACCCCTCCTCAGGGAGCGGCGAACAAGACTCAGCATCTTCACCAGTAGCCTCGCGAGGCGGCCTCCTGAGGTGGCCTCCCAAGGCTCCCTCCCGAAGGCGCTCCAGACAAGGGCTGTTCGGCTCGGCCGCGTGGTCCCGTGCCCATCACGTGGGTGACGCGCGTGGCGACGAGCGGCGACAGAGGCCGTGCCAGCAGGTGCGGGTGAAGAGGGTTTCCCCTTTTGTGTTAAGGGAGCAAGGCCAGCAGTCCACTTCCCAAAGCAACCCCAAAGGTTGCCCGATCGACAAAAGAAGACCAATACAGCGGGCGCGCGGGGCGGAGGTCATCACCGAGCCCACCGGCGCGTCATGGATCATGCTTTTGCAGGCGAAGACCGCCTTTAGTCAGGATAGCCTGAGCGACTGTCCCCCTTCAAAACCCGCCAAGTGTGGCAACCCTTCGCGCCTAAGTTTTGAGGGGGAAGAGGACCAAGGCAGGTATAAAGGGACAGTGTTGCCATCGTGGTAGGGAGATCCGATTCAGTCGACTCCTTCTTCTCCTACCTTGTACGCGAGAACACTCTCTTGCTCACTACAATCGAAACCAAGCAGGAGTAGGGTTTTACACCTCAAGGTGGCCCGAACCTGGGTAAACCGCTGAGTCAACGGTCCGCTCCTCGCTAGCGCGCTCCCATCGTAGCTTCGCCGTAGCTTAGCCATGGTAGGGGACGAAGAGGTAGGAACAAGCTCACCCCAGTGTTCGAACCTTTGGGTCCCCGGAGCCCGACTTCCGACAGAGTTTGTTTGCATTCTTGTTTATATTTCAAAGGAGTTGATCTACGCCACACAACAAGGAATACAAGCCTAAGGAAGAGAAGTGTGTACATTCATGACCATGAAGGTATGTCCTACGACTCTCGTCTTTTGCACTTGAATTACTTATAATAGATGTAGTAGTAGTGTGTGTGATGTGTGCTAGTGGGAGTAAGTCTTGATAGTTAAAACAAAGGTTTTGTTCTAGTAGCTGAAATAATTTTGTAGCCTTTGCTCTATTTAATCTAGATAAACAAGACTTGCCATGGGACTGTTTTAAAAAAGAAAGTGATCTTAACCAAGAATAACCATGCACAAGAGAAAGGTTTCAAAGACTTGGGTGTTGAGAAAATTTGTAGAGAAGATGATGTTAGAGATACTCAACCCCATATTGTTAATTTTAATAGACTCGATAGCACATGTGGATTAAATTGTCTAGAGGAACCCCATTGAATATTATTCAGCTTTCTATTGAATGTGTGTGTATGTGGTAAATACCGGGTACTAATCAAAAGAGCTCGAAAGAGACAAATATAATGGCCCATAGTACCCACAATTAAGCCATTGCGAAACCTTATGCATGATCACTTATTTGGCATAATCCCGTCATGTGACAACCAAAGTTTCAGCAAACAATGATTGAAACAAAGTGCTTGAGAGCCTTGATGATGAGACATTCGTGGGTATGTTGTACTATAGAATCATGTTGTCTTTACATACCTTTCACTCCCTAATTTATGTTTTCATGGCTCAATCAAAGAAAAACTCTTCCGTGCATTCCCGACAAGCAAGTGTTAACTAGAGGAAATAGAATTAAGTGCTACCATATTATTTTATCTAGTTGAGCAAGATCTTTGAGTTGATTATCTTTGCTTCACTAGCACTTGCATAATAATCATGCCACTGCTACAGCTATACTAAGTTTTCAGGTCAAGAAGCGGAAGGCTATCTAGGCGTACCCATCGTAAGTGAACCAAAACCTTCTCGTTATTTCGGTTTAAACAACTGAGTTCCTTATGATTCGGATTTCTCTCTATGTTGCTCGAGGACGATCAAGTTTAAGCTTGGGGGAGTTGATGAGTATTAGTTTTACACTCCTCTAACCTGAGTTTAAACCGATATATTTCATTAAAACCAAGATATTTGCTCCGATATTGCTACTAATGACTAATGAATGCATAGGATTCCAAATATCCTATCGTTATTTTGTTTCCATGGGAAATGGGCTATTTATGGATGAAATCAAGCCAATACATGGAAAGGAGTAAAGTGAAGATAGAGGAGATCAAGTGGAAGGCGCACCAGAAGAAACAGAGCAAAATACGTCATTTCATACGACCACGCCCACTCGTATGAGCGGTCGTATGGCGTGGAAACCAAGGCGTCTGATCCACCTGAACAACCTTTATAAATGGGTTGATGCCAAATGAGCAACAGCACATCGCAGAACAAGCGAGTCTTCGTCATCACCACCATAGCCATCTCCATCAACCCTAGCCGCCGCCATTTCCCATCTCCATAGCCACAACCTTCACCACCACCATAGTTCTCAGCAATCTAGTCATATTTGTAATCGTGTATCACACACGACATCCATTGTAAGACATATTATCAATCAATCAATCTTCATGATGTGTTCTTTAATGTGTTCTTCGTGTGATCTGATCTCCTTGTGTGAGTAGTTCGGTAAGGTCATGGGTTGAGGCAAGAGCCTTGCAACCCAATGTATTTGTTGGAGGGGTCAATGGAAGTACTTTGAATTAACGTCTCGTATGTGTAACATAAAATTGTTTCATAGTTGTCTCTTGTCTCATTTGCGTTCTTCATCATTGCAGGTACCCACGATCATGGAGAGCGAACCACGGAGAGTCTAAGGGCAGGGATGTTGGAGATATGCCCTAGAGGCAATCATGTATGATGATATTTCTTATGTGTTTATGAATAAAGATAGTCCTTGGACATTATCAATGATGTGTATCAGCAAGTACGTGACTTGTTTGTGGGACTATGCATTGTATGATGACTGTCCTAAAAGGTCCCCAGTCGAAAGGGATGTGTGGACGCGTAGCCGACTAGACTAGCATATGACATGGTAGATGGCTCGGTCTCACTAGCCATGGAGCATTGGATGCTAGCCAGATAATATGGACTTGGAAGGATCTGGTCGGATTCGAGGTAGTCGGATCCGAGTCGAGATAAGGTCCGAGTTGGACAGACCCAACTATGAGACGCAGTGATATGTCATCTTTGAGTCTCTAGTACAACATACGTTCTATGTCCTAAGACCTGAGCTGACGCATGTACTCGGGATGGTGACAGACCTGCTTTGGGCCGACCAAACACTACTCCGTAACTGGGTAGTTACAAAGGTAGGTTTCGGGCTTGTCCAGACCCATGCCGCGAGACATGGTCGAGCAATATGGGATTTGCCCCTCCGATCGGGAAAGATATACACTGGGCCCCTTGTGTGATCCAACCAAGATAAGCATGGCCATGCGACAAGGATTATGAGATAATCCGGTTTGTGGTCAACATCAGTGGAACGAGAAAGAGGTCAGGCTAGCACAAGGATGATAGACTCGCCTTGAGCCCGACAACATATATCGTGTGGCAAAGGGAACAGAAGTGTGATGTACAGGTTCGCCTAACCAGCTTCATTGTCTACTTGGTGGTCGGCATGCCTTGCTAGAGGCCACTACCAACCGAGCAGGTTAGAGGTGATCTGACCTGCGACCGAGTCGACTTGAACCTAAGTGGTCGCGCGCTTAAGGGAAGGAACCTGTGAGGCTGGATCCGACTCCACGAGTCAGATGTGATCCTACTCGGACTCAGATCCAGGCCGAACAGACTTTGGGCTTTAGGATCCGTGTGAGGCCCAAGTGTTGAGCCCGCGATGGATGCCTATATAAGTGGAGGTACGGCACACTCATTAGGGTTAATCGCCTTGGCGCCGTCATTAGGGCTTTGCATGTGTTGCAACTAGCCACCTCCACTCGCCACCGGTTGTGTGACCGGACCTAGCAGTCCGCCATGACGTTCCTCCTGCACGCGTGGATACCGTTAGAGGCGATGCACTTGCGCCGCTCCGGCGAACCTATACGTGGGATCTGACAACTGGTTGTTCAAGGGAGATCGCACGAGGAGGAGATGGACCCCGCGGACGCGCTGCCCCAACTCTACTTCCGCTGCATGGCACTGCGCGTCTAGTGGTAACGATCCGTGATCCAACTCTGGTAGCATGTTCCTGGATGTTCCGCGGGTAGGATTTTTTAATTTGCAGTCGACGCACCCTACCGTAGATCCCAACAGTGGTATCAGAGCCTCTGCTATAGGATTTGGATTCAGATCGGATGCATATTTGATATGTGGAGGCGGCAGATGAGATCTGTTGTCGTTTATGAGATCGGCTATGTGCACGGTTGATGAGATCAATTGCACATGGGAATCGATGTGGCTATGTTTTCTGTCAATCGGAATCGATGAGGTCGTGCCACAACCTACCCCTACCGGTCGGTTTCCGCCATCAGGGTTAACAGTGAAACGTAAATCTGAATCGAATTCACGATGATCGATAAGATCGGTCAGATCGGAAAATTCGGCGTGATCGGAGTACAGATGTGATCTTTGATTTCCGAAAATGTCGGATGCGTACCGCCTTGTATTTCGTACATGATCACTCAAACCGGTAGAATGCGATTCTATGCATAACTTTGTTTTGCAGGTTTGATGTGAATAGTATGGCTCATATGTATGTGATGCATGTGTGTAAATTATACATGGCCCGCTCGTCATGATTTGTGAGCCAGCAGGAGCCAAAGTGTTGTCATTATAATGTATAATGACCTGCGTGTTGACTTGTGATTCTCTGTAAAATTCATTACTAGTTGTAGTAGTTGAAGGACAGAGATCAAGTTTGTGGCTTGGCATCCCGGCGTGACGAACAAAATGGAGTTCCTAGATGGTCATCGGAGTCGAAGCCGACCTGGAAGAACGTCCATGAAGGAGCCATACTATTTCACAATATATGTTTATTTGTGATTGTTATGCTTCTTGTTTTCTATGCATGTTAAAATGGTAGAAAGATCCCTCATTAATATCAAGCACGTTTGCCATTCCCGATGTTGCACCTTTGCACGTCAAGTACATCTAGTAGTGGTCCCATAAAATTGGGGTGCTACTAGGTGTCCTTGAACTGAAGGGTTCATGTCGGACACGGACATGCACTGCATCAGGTTAACTTGACAAGGCTATCAAAACGGTTTTGGGCCTTGTGGCAAAGAAGGTTGGGAGTCGGGGTATAAGATACCTTCCCGAACGACAGGAGTCATATAGAGATACGATTAGCAAAGAGTTGCTTACCGGATAGGCATGTCAGCTAGCAGTGATGCTAAAGCTCACTGGTCGCATGCGCTAGTCGGATCCTGAATCACTGAGAGTTTGCGGAGGGATGCTGACTTCGGTGGGAGTAATTTCTGTATAAGGCTTGAATTACTCTACATAAACACATTGCTTAGTGATTGCATATTTTTCTGTTGTAGATCAATAGCACCACCTGCTCAACCCAACTTTGCATTGAAATCAATCTTGGAAAAGGATAAACTTAATGGAACAAACTTTCCCACCTGGTATAGAAATTTGAGAATTGTTCTCAAGCATGATAAGAAGGAACATGTTCTAGAGGATCCACTTCCAGAGCAACCTGTCGATAATGCTAATGCCACAACCAAGAATGCCTACCAGAAACTCATTGATGAATCAATGGAGATCAGCTGTCTGATGCTGGCTTGTATGGAACCCGATTTGCAAAAGCATTTCGAAAACATTGGGGCTTTCGATATGATCGAGAGTCTCAAGAGCATGTTTCAGATACAGGCTAGGACCGAAAGGTTCAACGTCTGGCGATCCTTGATGGATTGTAAGCTGAAGGAGGGTGATCCACTGAGCCCGCATGTGATCAAGATGATCGGATACGTGCAAGCTTTGGATCGGTTAGGCTTCCCCCTCTTGGATGAGCTGGCTACAGATGCAGTTTTGGGTTCTCTTCCACCTAGCTATGGGACGTTCATCTCGAACTATCATATGCATGATATGGATAAGAAGCTCACTAAATTGCATGGGATGCTCAAGGCGGCAGAGCAGGATATTAAGAAAGGCACGCATCAAGTGTTGATGGTGCAGAAATCGGCTAAGTTCAAGAAGAGTTGGTCCAAGAAGAAGGCTAAGGCAAAGGGCACGGAGATGGTAACCTCCGCCGCTGAGCCGAAGTCTGGACCGGACTCAAAGACCATTTGCTATCATTGCAAGGAAACTGGTCACTGGAAGAGGAACTATAGCAAGTGGCTTGGCGAGCATGGCAAGAAGGCCGGAAGTGCGACTTCAGGCAAAGGTACACTTGTTACATATGTTACAGACATTTACCTTGCTGACATACCTAGTAGCTCTTGGGTATTTGATACCGGATCGGTTGTTCATATTTGCAACTCGATGCAGGGGCTGGTAAGAACTTGGCGTGTGGCACAAGGGGAGATTGACATCAGGGTCGGCAACAAAGCAAGAGTTGCTGCGTTGGAAGTCAGCACGATGCAGCTCCAGCTTCCTTCCGGATTCATTATGGAATTGAATAATTGTTATTACATTCCCGCACTTAGTCGGAACATTATATCTGCCTCATGTTTGATGAGTCAGGGTTATGAATTCAATTTAAAGGACAATGGTTGTTTGATATCTTTGAATGGCATGTTCCACGGCTATGCACCCATTGTTGATGGGCTATTTATTTTGAATCTGGAAACGGAACCTGTCTATAATATGAATGTCAAGAGGCATAAGCAAATCCAACATACTTCTGGCATTGTCGGCTTGGACATATTAGTCTAAAACGCATGAAGAAGCTCCATGATGATGGGCTCCTAACTTCGTCCGACTTCAGGTCGTTCGAGACATGTGAATCATGCTTGCTTGGCAAGATGACTAAGTCTCTTTTTGCAAAGAGTTGCGAGAGGGCGTCCAAGCTGTTGGAGCTTATACACAGCGATGTGTGTGGTCCAATGAGCACAACTGCCTGAGGTGGCTATCAGTATTTTGTGACTTTTACTGACAACTTGAGTAGATATGGATATATCTATTTGATGAGGCACAAGTCAGAAACTTTTGAAAGGTTCAAAGAGTTTCAGAATGAGGTAGAAAATCAGCTCGGCAAGACTATAAAGCTTCTACGATCTGATCGTGGAGGTGAGTACATGAGCCAGGAGTTTGATGATCATCTGAAAAGCCGAGGTATAGTACCTCAGCTCACACCTCCGGGTACACCATAGAGAAATGGTGTGTCGGAACGGAGGAATCGTACCTTGTTAGACATGGTTCGATCTATGATGAGCAAATCGGATTTACCCTTGTCATTCTGGGGATATGCTCTAGAAACTGCAGCTTTTACACTCAACAGAGTACCATCTAAATCCGTAGACAAGACACCACATGAGATGTGGACTGGGAAGAGTCCCAAGTTGTCTTTTCTAAAGATTTGGGGTTGTGAAGCATTCGTCAAGCGACTTATGTCGGACAAGCTTACACCCAAGTCAGATAAGTGCATATTTGTGGGATATCCGAGGGAAATCTTGGGATATAGCTTCTACAACCGTGAAGAGAACAAAGTGTTTGTTGCTCGGAACGGGGTCTTCCTTGAGAAAGAGTTTCTCGGGAAGGAAGCCAGTGGGAGGCAGGTGCAACTCGAAGAAGTTCGAGAACCACTTGGGGACAACTCGGCTGGTGATGCGATCATACCGGAGTCTGTCAGGGAACCCGAGGTGGAAGCGGCACCGGAACCACGGACGTCGGAAAGATTGCGCAGAGTACGCGATGTGTTGTTGCTGGAAAGCGACGAGCTGGCTACGTATGCGGAAGCAATGGTGAGCCCGGATTCCGAGGCATGGCTGGAGGCCATGAGATCTGAGTTAAAGTCCATGGATGAAAATCAAGTCTGGGACTTGGTTGATCCGCCGCCTGGTGTCACTGCCATTGGTTGCAAATGGGTCTTTAAGAAGAAAACCGATGTGGATGGAAATGTTCAGATCCACAAAGCTCGGCTTGTCACTAAAGGTTATTAACAAGTTCAAGGAATTGACTACGACGAGACCTACTCGCCGGTAGCGATGCTGAAGTCGGTGAGGATCGTACTAGCAATAGCTGCATATTTTGATTACGAGATATGGCAGATGGATGTCAAAACGGCTTTCCTTCACGGAAATTTAACCGAGGACGTGTATATGATACAGCCCGAGGGTTTTGTCAATCCGACTAGCACTAGTAAGGTATGCAAGCTCAAGAGATCCATTTATGGATTGAGGCAGGCATCTCGGAGCTGGAATATTCGTTTTGATGAGGTCGTCACTGGTCTCAGTTTCATCAAAAGCAAAGAGGACGCTTGTTTATACAAGTAGTTGAGTGGGAGCTCGGTAGTGTTTTTGATCCTGCATGTGGATGACATATTGCTGATCGAAAACGATGTTTCGATGCTGAACTCGGTCAAGGAATCATTGAATGGAAAGTTTTGGATGAAGGACCTTGGTGAGGCAGTTTACATATTGGGCATTAAGATCTATAGAGATAGATCGAGGAGGCTGCTAGGCTTAAGCCAGAGCACGTACATAGACAAAGTGTTGAAACGATTCAACATGAGTGAGGCCAAGAAGGGGTTCTTGCCTGTCTCACATGGTATAATGCTAAGCGAGACTCAGAGTCCTTCGACATCAGATGAGCGAAGCAGGATGAGTCGGATTCCGTATGCCTCGGCAATCGGATCGATCATGTATGCCATGATATGTACTCGGCCCGATGTTGCTTTTGCAATAAGCTTAACAAGCAGATACCAGGCCCACCCAGGTGAGAGTCACTGGGCGGCGGTAAAGACTATTCTGAAGTACCTGAAAAGGACTAAAGAGATGTTCCTACTTTATGGAGGTGAGGAAGAGCTCATCATAAAGGGTTACACCGATGCTAGTTTCCAAACCGACCGAGATGATTGTCGATCACAGTCCGGATTCGTGTATGTCATGAATGGAGGAGCAGTGAGCTGGATGAGTTCCAAGCAAGATACAGTGGCCGATTCTACCACAGAAGCCAAATACATTGCGGCTTGTGAAGCTGCAGAGGAAGGTGTCTGGATCCAGAACTTTCTGGATGATCTTGGTGTTTTCCAGCCTCGGTAAAACCATTGGACCTTTATTGTGATAATTCAGGTGCCATTGCACAGGCCAAGGAGCCGAGGAATCACCACAAGACCAGACACATAGATCGGAAATATCACCTGATATGAAAGATCGTAGAGAGTGGTGATGTAGAGTTATGCAAAATTCACACGGATGCAAATGTTGCGGATCCGTTGACTAAGCCGCTTCCACAACCCAAGCATGAGGGGCACGTTAGAGCTATGGGCATACGATGTCTATTTGATTGACTCTAATGCAAGTGGGAGACTGTTGGAGATAAGCCCTAGAGGCAATCATGTATGATGGTATTTCTTAGATAGTCCTTGGACATTATCAATGATGTGTATCAGCAAGTACGTGACTTGTTTGTGGGACTATGCATTGTATGATGACTGTCCTAAAAGGTCCCTAGTCGAAAGGGATGTGTGGACGCGCAGCTGATGTCTACTACGCAACTTTATTCTTGTAGACTCGTGTTGGGCCTCCAAGCGCAGAGTTTTGTAGAACAACGGCTTGTGGGGCCCCTGTGGGTCTTCTGCTGCTCCCCCGAAGCTTCCTGGGTCTGTTTCCTTCCAGAAAAAATTGTCAAAAAGTTTCGCTGCATTTGGACTTCATTTGATATGGATTTTCTGGAAAACCAAAAACAAGCAGAAAACAGCAACTGGCACTGGGCACTAGGTCAATATGTTAGTCCATAAAAATCATATAAAAACCATATAAAAGTGCACCAAAATCATACAAAACTATAATAAACATGGCATTAATACTTCATAAATTATAGATACGTTGGAGACGTATCAGCAGTCGACTAGACTATCATATGACACAGTAGATGGCTCGGTCTCACTAGCCATGGAGCATTGGATGCTAGCCGGATAATATGGACTCGGAAGGATCTGGTCGGATTCAAGGTAGTCGGATCCGAGTTGAGATAAGGTCCGAGTCGGACAGACCCAACTATGAGATGTAGCGATATGTCATTTGTGAATCTCTAGTAAAACATACGTTCTATGTCCTAAGACCTGAGCTGACGCATGTACTCGGGATGGTGACAGACCTGCTTTGGGCTGACCAAATGCTACTCCGTAACTGGGTAGTTACAAAGGTAGGTTTCGGGCTTGTCCAGACCCATGCTGTGAGACATGGTCGAGCAAGATGGGATTTGCCCCTCCGATCAGGAGAGATATACTCTGGGCCCCTCGTGTGATCCGACCAAGATAAGCATGGCCATGCAACAAGGATTATGAGATAATCCGGTTTGTGGTCGACGTCACTGGAACGAGAAAGAGGTCTAGCTAGCACAAGGATGACAGACT
This sequence comes from Elymus sibiricus, assembly GCA_039707655.1. Lineage (NCBI taxonomy): Eukaryota > Viridiplantae > Streptophyta > Magnoliopsida > Poales > Poaceae > Elymus > Elymus sibiricus. The sequence continues at coordinate 167,001,822 of CM077664.1, forward strand.
CGCCTTGAGCCCGACAACATATATCGTGTGGCAAAGGGAACAGAAGTGTGATGTACAGGTTCGCCTAACCAGCTTCATTGTCTACTTGGTGGTCGGCATGCCTTGCTAGAGGATGCTACCAACCGAGCAGGTCGGAGGTGATCCGACTTGCGACCGAGTCGACTTGAACCTTAGGGGTCGCGCGCTTAAGGGAAGGAACCTGTGAGGCTGGGTCCGACTCCACAAGTCAGATGTGATCCTACTCGGACTCGGATCCAGGCCGAACAGACTTTGGGCTTTAGGATCCGTGCGAGGCCCAAGTGTTGAGCCCACGATGGATGCCTATATAAGTGGAGGTATGGCACACTCATTAGGGTTAATCGCCTCGGCACCGTCATTAGGGCTTTGCATGTGTTGCAACTAGCCACCTCCACTCACCGCCGGTTGTGTGACCGGACCTAGTAGTCTGCCGCACGACGTTCCTCCTGCACGCGCGGATACCGTTAGAGGCGATGCACTTGCGCCGCTCCGGCAAACCTGTACATGGGATCCAACGACTGGCTATTCGAGGGAGATCGCACGAGGAGGAGACGAACCCCACGGACGCGCTGCCCCAACTCTAGTTCCGCTGCACGGCACTGCGCGTCTAGTGGTAATGATCCGTGATCCATCTCTGGTAGCATGTTCCTGGATGTTCTGTGGGTAGGATTTTTTAATTTGCAGTCGACACACCCTACCGTAGATCCCAACAAGGGAGACCATGTAGTGTTATTCTGAACATCAGTGGCAGAAAGGTTTAGTACGGTAACATGGATCCTATCCTTGGGGATTCAAGAGGTGTTGTCATTAAACGCCCAATGCTTTTGTCTGATTATTGCAATCTTAATTATCGGGGCAACCCCGTGCGACGGATAGGGCCTTCGATTGGACAACTGACTCTTGATGTAGTACGCGTGTCGGTCAAGACATAATTTGGACACATCCCCCACTTCGATATGTAACAAGTACATCTTGATGAATGACTTCCAGAGCACAAATTAATATCCTTTTTGGTCCTGACACAAATATATGGTTGTAAGCATAGTCCTCATACCCATGCCTATTTTTATTATAAGTGTTTTCAGTGTCAGCTTGATTTACGATCCAGTCAAAAGCTGGAATTAATTCTCTAGCAAAAGCTTGTCTGAGACCCTAGCTTAAAGGGCATCGTGCTCTCGTGGGTTCGATAACTCAGGGTCACCTCTAGAGAAAAGGACGAGAATCCTTTCTGCTCCATTTCCGGATCACCAAAGGAAGTAATCAACCTTCTAGCTAAAGTTGACTCTTCTCCAGTCCCATTATTATCAACTTTAATATTTCTAAACAATGATTCAATAGTTGATATACCAATAGTTTTAACATCTTCATCATTATTAGCAAGATAACACAATTCAGCCTCTCTTACCTCTCGTTCTGTTCTAGCTCTAAGCATATCAATTATTTTTCTATTATAGTCAATGGAGACTTGAATAGCTTTTAATGATTCAGACATTTCATCCTTATTTGGTGGCAAAATTTTAATTTTAATCATATCCACATTATGAACAAGTCTATCCATATTTCTAGACATAGCACCAAAGTTACTCAATTTCTCTTCTACCATAGTATTGAAAACTTTAATGGTGTTTTCAAGTTCAGTGGGCATCCAATTATTATTATTATTATTATTATTGTTAGGGATTTCTATTTTTGTGCCCCTCATTGCTTAGTCCTCCTTAGTTTTGCCCAAGCCAACACTTTTTGCTCACTTTTCCCCTCCATCGCGCCACCCACCCTCACCAATGCCCAAACGGGGGTTTGCCGTTGGTCAAGGGAGTTGACTATTAGCCCGCGCTGTTACTGATGTGTGGGACACACCGTGCCAGGTGGCGTTCTCAGAATCGGCCTTGTGTGTGCCCACATGCATGAGTAGTCACATTGTGGTCACGTCGGTGCTTTCACACACGCGCAGTACGCACCGCGCGGTTTCCCATGCGAGGAGTCGCGTCGCCGGTGTGGCCGCCAGGCGCCTATAACTGCATTTTATAGCCGCGTGCGGAACACCGGCGTCCCAATCCCCTCCCCTCCGCTCGCCACCCCACAGCCTTCGTCGCTGCGCGCCTCCACCAAACCCTAGCCGCCTTCCCCTTCTGCAGCCGCAACAATGGTGGGGCGGGAAGCAGTAGCCGGGAATGGAGTCACACGCTGTTCATTCCTGGCATGCCGCGCACCCTCCGGGTCGACGAGGCATCGCTCCTCGCCTGTTGCGGTGTCATGGTGCCGCCGGACACGCGCCTGCCGGCCGGATGGCACCTTAGCATGGGGGGCTCGCGGTGGAGCCTGTCCCTGCCGTCGGCATGCCGGCCATGTCGCGTGCAATACGCGCGTTTCGGGAAAGCTTGCCGCTGGAGGAGCGGTCCAAACCGCGCTACGTGCCTAGCAGCCAGCGGTGGTCGGAGATCCAGGCGGAGGACAACGCCGCCCGCATCCAGCACTACAACGGCTGCTACCCGGCGTTGTGGAACAACATCAACGAGAGGTACGCCTTCTGGGAAAGGCGTACCTTCCCCGGTGTCATGGTCGCGTGCCGCGCGCAGCTCGGTCTGGATGAGGACGACCGGGTTTCGCCGCCGCGGGCCACGCCTCGATCCATGCCGCGGGCCGCGCCTACATTTGCAGGAGGTGGCGGCGGCGCCAGCAGCAGCCTCCGCGTTCCTAAGCTAGAGCCAGGGACGCCGGGGATGAGCTCTGCAGTCCGTGGCGCCGGCCTGTGGATCCCAAAGCCAGAGCCAGGGACGAGCTCCCGCGGCGCCCCCTGCTAGTCCCAAAGCCCGAGCCTGGGATGAGATCGCGCAGCCCCCTACTCGTGCCCAAGCCCGAGCCTGGGATGGGCTCCGGTAGCCCCTGCTCATGCCCAAGCCAGAGCCGGAGCCGCCGCTGCTGGCGGAGTACATGGAGGACGGTGGTCAGCGAGCCCGGCGACCCTGCAGACCTGCCGGGACTCCTCTACCCCGATGACCCATGGACACGCCGAGGCTGCGACACGCGGCCGTCGCCTCGGTGGCCGACGTCACCATCGACCTCGTGAGCGAGGACGACGACGACGGCAAGCAGGAGGAGGATGGCGAGGACGGCTCCTCAGGCGGCGGCAGCGGCTCCGACGTGGACGGCGATGTTCAGTAGATTAGGTTTAGCATTATTTTGTCAGTAGCTATGTTTAGGGTTTATGTCTGTAAAAAATTTAAACTATAAATGAAATTTGTGTTGTTTGCATGTTTGAATGTCCAATTTTTGCCCTATTTGCATGTGTGTGACAAGTGGTGATCCACATTTCATTAGTTTGTTAAAATAATTGGGTGTTTTCAATCAAACAGTGCCAAATTTTCAAACTTGTTGTATTGTAAATTTAATATTTTTCTCACAAACTAGTGCACATAAGATGGCTCAATGCAAAGGCATTTCATTTTTGAGCCTTTCTTTCATTTTCTCTGTTTTTTTTCAAAATGGGGTCAAACTTGAAGTGTTGACCATTCATACAAAATGGTTTGGAATTCCTACTTTGCTTGTCCCAAGTTCATCCACCACCAACATTAGAGCATAACATGATTTTTGGCAAATTTCTGGACCAAACTACATCACACTTGTAGTTCAAATTTGGGCATTTTTTGATAATTCACTAAAACTCAACTAAATGGATGGAATATAGCAATAATACTTTGAAATTACTAAAACTTGGTCAGTGGCCATCCAATGTGGCCTACTTTTGATGAAAAATGAAATGACACAAATTTCAAAATTATTTGAGGCACTTCCTTCACAAAAAAGTCATTTCTGGGACTTGGAGAATGAAATTTTTGTTTTTTATTACAAAATAATTGTAAATTCCTATGGAAACATTGCCCACAATGGTAACACCAATAGTTGTGCCAAATTTGGACATGTTATCATGGATTATGCCATGTATGTGGCCATTTCCATGTGCACATGCCTTGAAATCCACACAAGTTCATACGAGAAAGGCCATTTTGTGAAGTTTTTTTTTCAAACTTGTTGTATTGCAAGTTTAATATTTTTCCCACAAACTAGTGTACATAAGATGGCTCAATGCAAAGGCATTTCATTTTTTTAGCCTTTTTTCATTTTTTTTTTCAAAATGGGGTCAAACTTGAAGTGTTGACCATTCATACAAAATGGTTTGGAATTCCTACTTCGCTTGTCCCAAGTTCATCCACCACCAACATTAGAGCAGAAAATGATTTTTAGCAATTTTCCAGACCAAACTACATCACAATTGTAGTTCAAATTTGGGCAATTTCTTATAATTCAATAAAACTCAACTAAATGCATGGAATATAGCAATAATACTCTGAAATTACTAAAACTTGGTCAGTGGCCATCCAATGTGGCCTACTTTTGATGAAAAATGAAATGGCACAAATTTCAAAATTATTTGAGGCACTTCCTTCACAAAAAAAGTCATTTCTAGACTTGAAAAATGACAAATTTGTTTTTATTGCAAAATAATTGCAAATTCCTATGGGAACCTTGTCCACAATGGTAACGCCAATAGTTGTGCCAAATTTGGACATGTTATCGTGGATTATGCCATGTATGTGGCCATTTCCATGTGCACATGCCTTGAAATCCACACAAGTTCATACTAGACAGGTCATTTTGTGAAGGATTTTTTTCAAACTTGTTGTATTGCAAGTTTAATATTTTTCCCACAAACTAGTGCACATAAGATGGCTTGATGCAAAGGCATTTCATTTTTTGAGCCAAGTTCATCCACCACCAACATTAGAGCAGAAAATGATTTTTAGCAATTTTCCAGACCAAACTACATCACAATTGTAGTTCAAATTTGGGCAATTTCTTATAATTCAATAAAACTCAACTAAATGCATGGAATATAGCAATAATACTCTGAAATTACTAAAACTTGGTCAGTGGCCATCCAATGTGGCCTACTTTTGATGAAAAATGAAATGGCACAAATTTCAAAATTATTTGAGGCACTTCCTTCACAAAAAAAGTCATTTCTAGACTTGAAAAATGACAAATTTGTTTTTATTGCAAAATAATTGCAAATTCCTATGGGAACCTTGTCCACAATGGTAACGCCAATAGTTGTGCCAAATTTGGACATGTTATCGTGGATTATGCCATGTATGTGGCCATTTCCATGTGCACATGCCTTGAAATCCACACAAGTTCATACTAGACAGGTCATTTTGTGAAGGATTTTTTTCAAACTTGTTGTATTGCAAGTTTAATATTTTTCCCACAAACTAGTGCACATAAGATGGCTTGATGCAAAGGCATTTAATTTTTTGAGCCTTTTTAATTTTCTTTGTTTTTTTTCTTTCAAAATGGGGTCAAACTTGAAGTGTTGACCATTCATACAAAATGGTTTGGAATTCCTACTTTGCTTGTCCCAAGTTCATCCACCACCAACATTAGAGCATAAAATGATTTTTGGCAATTTTCTGGACCAAACTACATCACACTTGTAGTTCAAATTTGGGCAATTTCTGATAATTCAATAAAACTCAACTAAATGCATGGAATATAACAATGATACTTTGAAATTACTGAAACTTGGTCAGTGGCCATCCAATCTGGCCTACTTTTGATGAAAAATGAAATGGCACAAATTTCAAAATTATTTGAGGCATTTCCTTCACAAAAAAAATCATTTCTAGACTTGGAAAATGAAAATTTTGTTTTTTATTACAAAATAATTGCAAATTCCTATGGAAACATTGTCCACAATGGTAACACCAATAGTTGTGTCAAATTTGGACATGTTATCATGGATTATGCCATGTATGTGGCCATTTCCATGTGCACATGCCTTGAAATCCACACAAGTTCATACTAGATAGGCAATTTTGTGAAGGTTTTTTTTTCAAACTTGTTGTATTGCAAGTTTAATATTTTTCCCACAAACTAGTGCACATAAGATGGCTCAATGCAAAGGCATTTCATTTTTTGAGCCTTTTTTCATTTTCTTTGTTTTTTTTAAAAATGGGGTCAAACTTGAAGTGTTGACCATTCATACAAAATGGTTTGGAATTCCTACTTTGCTTGTCCCAAGTTCATCCACCACCAACATTAGAGCATAAAATGTTTTTTGGCAATTTTCTGGACCAAACTACATCACAATTGTAGTTCAAATTTGGGCAATTTTTGATAATTCACTAAAACTCGACTAAATGGATGGAATATAGCAATAATACTCTGAAATTACTGAAACTTGGTCAGTGGCCATCCAATGTGGCCTACTTTTGATGAAAAATGAAATGGCACAAATTTCAAAATTATTTGAGGCACTTCCTTCACAAAAAAAAGTTATTTCTGAACTTGGAAAATGAAATTTTTGTTTTTTATTACAAAATAATTGCAAATTCCTATGGAAACATTGTCCACAATGGTAACACCAATAGTTGTGCCAAATTTGGACATGTTATCATGGATTATGCCATGTATGTATCAGTCTGTTCAAGTTGGTGTAGGTCGAGCCCTCGATGTTCAGGGACAATATTACCTGGGATATTAGTCTGTTTAGGTTGGTGTAGATAGAGCTCTCGATGAAAGTGGGTTGCCTCAAGGATGAAAATGAAGTTATGTTTCTTGTATTAGTAGTAACCTTAGCATCAAATGAATAAATTATGCACATGACCTCCCGCCTGACACATGTAACATATTGCTTGCAATTCATACTACTCTAATAGTTGAATGTCCGTGCGTTGCAATGGAATAACAAAAAGAAAAAATGATCAAATGATTGTCCTAATTCATAAATGTGTGTCATATTTTTTTAACTCATATACAATAAGTATTTCATCTAAATGTCATATTTTACTTCCAATATATTTCTTTTCACCAGAGATAATTCATCATTTTGCCTTGTCTACTTGAAATCTCATAAATGCACAATTGATTAGAATGTGATTCGATGCTCATTATGCTGAATGAATGTTAATTCAAAAATTCATGTCTTATGAGAAAATTCTAGAATTACAGTTTGCCAACCAACATAAGCTGCACAACACCAGTTACATGAATATCAGCTTCTAGAGCCTTGTTCAACACATCTTGGGGGGGGGGAGGTCCACATTAGGGAACAATGCACACTTGTGGAAGAATTGATAGAAAAATCTTGCTAGAGAGATTCTAAGTTTCTAACACATATACTTGCAAGGAGTCACGGGACGATATTATAGTACACAGTATGTGCCCTTCTCTCCGCATCGTGTATTTCTCCATTGTTGGGGTATATCAGAATTGACTTACTTGTGACATGAGGTAATTAATGCGGCACAACATATATAGTTAGACAGAGAGAACTCTAGCTTGCTCAGCAGCTAACAACGTAGCACATTTCGTCAAAGACGGAAGAGGATGGAAGCTTAATTGCATTTGTTTTATAAGAATTAGAAGGCACTCTTACCTTTCCAGGGTGTCTACGAGGTCAAACCATCCTCTGAGTTTCGTGACATGGGATCCTCTCGTGGAGCAAAGACATCATGGCTGCTGGGCTTAATGGATTGGCATCAGATATCTGCTACTTCACCTTTTTGTTGTCCTCACTCTGAAGTGTACCACTTAGTTCGCGTTGCTTTGCAACCTCAGCTATGGAAGTTGGTTTTTGGGAGAAACTCTTTCTTCATCTGCAAAGGAGATCTGCCTTATGGCAATAATTGTAGTTTTGCAAAATCGGACTGAGCACTGTTAGGAAGTATATATGGAGCGCGAAATGTAGTTTTACTTTTGTAACCACACAAACCACAGATCTGAAATGTTTAATGTAGGTATTAGTTACATATTTCAAACAAACAATAGCAAAATATGAATCTGACCAAGGATATGGACGATCATCAACAACACACTTACTTTCATGCATATTACAACATAGGCAACAAATTGTTGATTCAATTATATGATTTAAATTCAGGAACACATGGTTAAGTCGTTATATCATACTATCTATACATAAACAACAATTAAAAAAATAATCTGAGAGCCAGCATGTGCTCACATCAACAACTATCTAAAAAAACAGCCAAACAATTATTCATTGATTCTTCCCACTAAGCTTCAATAGCTGCAAGTGAAATGGTGGGAGGTTAGACAGAGGTAACATCTCATGTAATCAACAAATACTATTCACTACTAAAAGGATGGGAATTGATAAGATAAAGCGCGTAATTTCATCTCAACGTTCTTGTGAAAAGAATCCTTCAAGCTGACAGAATTCCTATTTTCTGTATTTCTTCTTAAATCCACCTTCCGGATTTGGATAAAGACAACTTGAAGGATCCTAATATAATATATGAGATATATAACTGAATAACAATGTGAAAGTTTTCTTTAGTGCTCTCCTGGCGATCTAGCGCATTCACACATGTAAATCATATGGAGTATATTATATTATAGAATTTAAGCCCCGGACTGCCAAGAATCTCATAGAAAGCCAATATCTCAAACCAGAGCCATGCAACTGAAGTAAGATGGTCCTAATATATAGGTGGATGCTTTTGTATAGTTACTTACCTTTTGTAATTTTTTTGTATTCATCAGCTACATTATCAATTGCACACCTTCTGAAATGAGATGTTGGCAGGAAACGGAAAATATATTTCCTGCTTTCAACTTACTATTGCACACACTCTTAGTAAACAGTCAGCATAGCTTGCATAAGTTTGCCATTCTGCTGCAGGTGTATACATTCTAGCTTCTGACCCAGTTAAAATTTCAATGATTGTACGTTGTTTATGCTAACATTGGAGATGGGCAACATTTGACCCAATCACACTCAGTATTTTCTATGCACTTGAACAACACGGGGGTATATTTTAGTGTTATCATAATCAATATGTTCTATTTTTTTCTCAATCCTAACTTATTAGTTTCGGTACTTGCAGTAAATCCTTAATTATCAGTGTGGCATACATGACCAATAACTAACCAGTCACCAATAAAATTGGAAATGAAAACTGCAACTTCTTACCTAGTTCCTTGCACAAGTGAAGTAGCAGGTTTCCTAGGTTTGAATCACTCCAGGAGATCAACAGAGCGAACTATGTTCGTGCAATAGCAACCTCCACTGACTGGTACCCCAGGGCATGTTCTCAATCATGGAGAGAGAGAGAGAATGGAATTAGCAGAGATGTAAGGGGGGGCAATAAGGAGAGAGATACCAGGAGGAATTAGGAGGGAGAGAGAGGAATAAGTGCAAACATAGTTGAAAGCACATTTGCTCCCTTGGTGGTTTTGGTAATTCATAACAACATATATCTCATTGAACTAATATCCATTCAAGATTAAGGTTTCAGGATGTTCAATGATTGGCATGGCATGGACTAGAGATGTGGACCCCTCAAAATGCTAAGGACAAGAATTGGCAAAGATCAAGACTCTACATTTTTGGTTTAGTGATCCAAGATCACATTGAGTCCATAGGAAAGCCAATACTATTAAAAGGGGATGAGGTGTTGCTTAATGGTCTTTTTGCTCAAGTGCTTAGTGACAGTATTCCTAAACCCTCAACCACTATCTCTACCCAAAGATGTCCTAAACCTAAAGTCCAACTCAGCCCCACCGAAATTCCAATCCGGCCCCACCGAGTTCATCCAAGACTTAGCCACTGCCAAACCCTAACAAATCGGATCCACCGAAATGGATCTCGGTCCCACCGAGATGGCCTTGCCAACTCTCTGTAATCGTTTGCATTTACTTCGGTCTCACCGAGTTTGCAAATCGGTCTCACCGAGATGGCTTGCCAAGTCTCTGTTGCCTTATTGCTTCGCTTCGGTCCTACCGAGTTGATGCAATCGGTGCCACCGAGATGAGGATTGCCCTAAGCCATTGCACTTCGGTCCATCTGAGTTGTTCGTATCGGTCCCATCGAGATTCCTAAAGTTCATATCTTTTACACAGTTTGGTGCTACCGAGATGATTGTTTCGGTGCCACCGAGTTGGGTCAAAAGTGTGTAACGGTTGGATTTTGTGTGGAGGCTATATATACCCCTCCACCCCATCCTTCTCAGTAAGAAGAGCCATCAGAACGTGCCTACACTTCCACCATACATTTTCTGAGAGAGAACCACCTACTCATGTGTTGAGATCAAGATATTCCATTCCTACCATTTGAACCTTGATCTCTAGCCTTTCCCAAGTTGCTTTCCACTCAAATCCTTCTTCCACCATAGCCAAATCTGTGAGGAGTGATTGAGTGCTGGGAAGACTATCATTTGAAGCACAAGAGCAAGAAGTTCATCAACAACACACCGTCTATTACCTTTTGGAGAGTGGTGTCTCCTAGATTGGTTAGGTGTCGCTTGGGAGCCTCCAACCAGACGTGGAGTTGAACCAAGAAGTTTGTAAGGGCAAGGAGATCGCCTACTTCGTGAAGATCTACCCCGAGTGAGGCTAATCCTTCGTGGACGTAAGCCATGGTGGAATAGGCAAGGTTGCTTCTTCGTGGACCCTTCGTGGGTGGAGCCCTCCGTGGACTCGCGCAGCCGTTACCCTTCGTGGGTTGAAGCCTCCATCAACGTGGACATACGATAGCACCACCTATCGGAACCACGCCAAAAACCGCCGTGTCTTCATTGCGTTTGAAATCTCCTATCCCCTCTCTACATACATATGCAATTGCTTACTTTCCGCTGCTATACTCTTAGAATTGCATGTGTAGGGTGATGCTTGACATGTACTATTGCTAAAATCTACCTACAACTAAAATCTGGGAAAAGGTTAAGTTTTATTTGGTCAAGTAGTCTAATCACTACCCCTCTAGACATACTTTCGATCCTACAAGTGGTATCAGAGCTTTGGTCTCTGTAAGCCTTGATTCCCATAGCTTTGGTGATCATAGCCTTGGTTTCACAACCTAGGAGAGTATGGCGTCTAGTGAGGGTAACTATCACCGTAGAGGTCCGTCCATATTTTGATGGTACAAACGTTGCTAGTTGGAAACATAAGATGAAAATGTATATTCTTGGTCATAACCCTGCCGTTTGGGCTGTTGTTCGTGTTGGCTTGCAAGGTGACTTCTTTGAGGATGGCAAGGAACCGGATTGTGAGGCAACCGCGGAAGAATTGAAGATGTTGCAATACAATGCTCAAGCCTGTGATATTCTATTCAACGGTCTATGTCCCGAAGAATTCAACAAAATCAGCCGCCTCGAGAATGCAAAGGAAATTTGGGATACTTTGGTTGATATGCATGAGGGTACCGAGTCCGTCAAGGAATCTAAGTTGGATGTGCTTCAAAGTCAACTTGACAAGTTCAAGATGAAGGATGGTGAAGGAGTCGCAGAGATGTACTCTAGGCTTGCTCTCATCACAAATGAGATTGCCGGCTTAGGAAGTGAAGAGATGACCGACAAATTCATCATTAAGAAGATACTTAGAGCTTTGGATGGAAAATATGATAGCGTCTGCACATTGATCCAAATGATGCCAAATTACAAAGATCTCAAGCCCACGGAAGTCATTGGAAGGATTGTCTCTCATGAAATGTCACTCAAGGACAAAGAGGAGCTGCACAACAAGTCAAGTGGTGCTTACAAAGCCTCAACCGATGCTCCAACAACTTCAAGTGACCAGCTAGTATCCAATGAAGATAAGCCTAAGGGTGAAAAGGTTCAACAAGTTCTACAAGAACAAAGGAAAAGAAAGAAGCTCTAGCTCAAGACATTATGAGAGAAGATCATCAAGTCGTGACCGTAATTGCTACAATTGTGGGAAGCCCGGACACTACTCAAATGAGTGTACGGCTCCCTACAAGAAAAGAGACGAATCACCAAGAGGAAGACATAGAAGAGATGAATCACCTCGTAAAGAGAGAAGGAGTAGAGATGATTATTATGAACGAAGACACTCTCGAAGAAGCAAGGATTCGGAGAGGAAGGACAAGTCATCAAGGAGCTACACAAGAAGAAGACATCAAGCTCATGTTGGTGAATGGGTTTCTGGCTCCGACTCCGACAACCACTCCAAGAGAAGTTATCACTCCAACTCCGACTATAGCCAAGATGAAGGTGTTGCAGGACTTGCACTTGTGTCATCCAACTCCTACGATCTATTTGACTCACCAAATGAAGGAATTGGAAGATGCTTCATGGCAAAAGGCCATAAGGTATCACACCCCGAGTATCTTGATTTTAATAGTGATGAAGATGATTTGCTTGGTGATGATGATTTACTTATTGATAGGGCTAGTGATGTGAGCTATAATGAAAGTGCTAGTAATCATGATAGTCAAGAGGGAACGAGTGACAATGCTATGAAGGAGATTGAGCGTCTAACTAAAGAACTAAATGCTCTTAAGTTAGCTCATGAAACAACTCAAGAGGATCATAGAGAACTTCTAAGAACTCATGAGAAGCTACGCTTCGAGAAGCTAAATTTAGAGCAAGAGCATGAGTTTCTTAAAGCTATCAATGACGATCTTCGAAAGAAGAGTTCTTCATATCTTGCCAAGCGTTTACTCTTGTCTACCTTTATGCCACAAGTTAAACCTAAGCAAACTAGCAACAAGGGTAAAAATGGTTCTACCTCTAGTAGTAACAATAACAATGCTAAATCCAATATTGTTGCTTCTAGTAGTTCTATTGATTCCACTAACGATTCTCTTAGCCAAGTTACACTTAAGCAAGAAAATATGCTATTGAAAGGAATTATAGAAAAAAGGTGTCTACAAGAGCCTTGCCGGGAGTAAACAATTTGAGGAAATTATACGCAAGCAAGGAAGGCATCGGAAGAACCAAGGTGTTGGTTTTGAACGAAAGTTCAATGCCGATGGAGTTGAGTGGGAAGAAGGTCAATACCCCAAGACGAAGTTTGTTCCTCAACAAGAGAAGTATGATCCTACTTCCTTCAAGGGAACACACGCTCAAGAAGACCTTCCACCACAAGACCACAAGCTAAAAGGCAAGGACAAGCTTCAAGAAGAGATTGAATCATTTGAAGAAGCTCCTCAAGCCATGGTCAAGTGGGTTCCCAAGACTTCATCAAGTTCTACTTCATCAAGTGCTACTACAACTCCAAGGATTCCCATCAAGTTGATGTGGGTCCAAAAGAAGAAGAACTAGAGAGTTCTTGAGGGTGACTCCGCCAACAAACTTCACTCATATTCTTCATGGCAAGGACTTGTGCAACCAACTTTCACATTTTGTACTAGTTCATGGAGTCACAAACCCTCTTGTTGGTAAGGCAAGGGACAAGGTAATCAATGCATTCATGGACATCATCATATGTGTATTTCACTCTATGTCTATGGATATCCTTGTATGTTCCTTGTGTGGGACTAACCCATGTAGGTATTGAAAGCACAAAACTCCAAAGGATTGCTCCCAACTCTTGATGGTCTACATCAACATTGAGCATCCACATATTCAACATCTACATGAAGTCATCATCGACAAAACCCAAGGTTAGTTCAACCCTCTTAGGGGGGATATCACATCTAGGGGGAGCTTTGCTCTAAACAATTGAGCTAAAGCAACTCTAATGGTGTGAACACATTAATGCTTTATGTAAAAGTGGTAACCCCACTTGTGCTTAAATGACGAGTATGACCTATGATCAAATGTTCTCATTTGGCTCCTAAGTCAATATACTCATATATAGATGACCTAGTCATCGCCATTGCTTGATAGATGCTAGAATTGGTTGTGCATGTTTGACACATATTTCATTTGCAATCTTATTGTGTGAGCATGTTGATTTGCATGTTTTCATCATTCGAGGACATCCATTTGTTGTTTTGATTGTCTTGGTTTTTCTGGCCAAGTGGATGTACAAGAATGCCTAAGAACCTTCTCTAGCTATCTATGCTTTCTTGTCTCAAATTCTATTCTTGTTGCATCACAAAAATTGAACAAGTCATTTTCGGACCCTCCGGGTGAGGAGCACTCGGAGCCACCGATCTGAAAGGGCTGAACCTCCAAAACCTTCTAATTGATTTCGGTCAGACCAACCCACTCAAACTCGGTCGAACCGAAAGCACTTAGACTGATCTAGGTTTTCATCTCGGTGCTACCGATTAGACCAACTTGGTCGGACCGAGTTGCTGTAACTGCCAGCAGTTGCACGTCTCGGTGCTACCGATTTGTTCCACTCGGTGCCACCGACAGCTAAAGGGTATATATATCCAGCGGCTCGTGCGGTTGAAAATTTCTTCAAACGTTACGCGCCCGCGCCCCATTGCTGCCGCCCCTTTGGTCTCTGGATCGTCGCCGTCGTCGCCTGTGCGCCCTCGCCGTAGGACTCCGTCGCCGTCAACGGTAATCTCCACCGCCGTTGCCGCCGTAGAGGAACTCCACCGAGTTAGGGTGAGTTTCGATCCCTTTCGTGCTTCCCTTTCCGATTCAATGCACGATTGGACTGCCTGTAATCTTGCCACGAATGCAATTCACTTTCCACTAGATTAGTTCGTTTGAACGAGATTCGAGCAAAAAAATTAGGGTTAGGTTTCCGCCGAATGCATCTCGGACCGACCGAATAGGAATTTTCGGTCCCATCGATTTGGCCATGGCCATAGCACAAGTACATCTCGGTGCCACCGAGTTGTGCGAATCGGTACGACCGAAAGTAACGTCTCAGTGAAACCCTAGCATCTCGGAGCCACCGAAACCCATCTCGGTCAGACCGAAATGGCGTGCCATGTCTCTGTAGTGTGCTTCGGTGTCACCGAGATTACCAACTCGGTTCATCCGAACTGCATTCTGTGAAAACCTAGAACTAAGGTTTGAACTCATTTTTATGAAAAACAATCTGCTTTTTGTGATGACTCATCTACTCTACCCATACCCATCTATTCACAGGGTCAGCTCAGCAAGATGTCTGATGTCAGTGACAGTCAGAACAGGTCAGAGCAGCATGAAGAGCAAAGTGAAGGATCAAGCCACAATGAAAGTTACTATGAGGGAGAGAGAAGCTCTCCAGATCTACCTAAAGCAGCAACAAGAACACGGAAGAAGAAAATCTCAGGTAGTGAGGATGAGGACTTTGTTGCAAGTGAAACTGCACAAAAGAAGAAGAGAGTAGTGCTAGCTAAGGAGTATAGCACAAAGCCTACTTCTGTCAAGGAAAGAACAGCAGTGAGGAAAGTGCCTCAGAAGACTCTGCAAGAACCTAGTGAGGCAGTTGCAGGTGCCAAGAAGAAAAGAGTAAGGAAATCTTTTGCCCGTGTGATTGGCAGACCTACTATGATGGTTGAAGAAGAAGAAGAAGAGGAGGAAGAGCCAGCTAATGCACCCCCTGCAAAAGCACAGAAGCTCATGTCTGATGCTATCAAGACTGCTGCACCTCCCAAGTCTAAGCCTAAGGCACCAGCACCCAAGAGATCAACCAGAAACATATCTGCTGCAGAGAAGAACAAGGCCCCAGTGCCTGAATCAACTGTTGATGAAGAGCCTCTAGTGCTCAGAAAATTGAAGCCCAAGATACCAGAACATGACAACGCACACCCAGTAGCTGAGAACATGATGTTGAGAAAGGACAAAGGACTGCGTCAATGGAGATTGACAGATCCCTATGCTGTGAGGAGGAGGACTGCTTGTGATTACCGCTTTCACACCCGTGAGCAACAGGATTTCTATGAGACAGTGTTGCTTGATAAGAAGCCCATAGTCAGTGACATGAGGTGGGTGGATTGGGAATACATCGATGAGAACGAGGACTATTTCCCCCACGTCCATGAGAGTTTCAGAATTGCAGGTGTTGATGAGTTCGTTGGAAAGAAGTTAACCAAGTGGAACGATGAGATGATTATGCAATTTTACTCCACAACACATTTCTATCCAGATGGTCGCATAGTGTGGATGACTGAAGGCATTAGATATCAATCAACTATTTCTGAATGGGCAAATCTTCTTGGTGCACCCAAGGAAGAAGATGATGATTATGATGTTTATGCCAAGCTCAAGTTTGATCACAATTCTATGAAGAACATGTACACTGCTATTCCCCAGGAGGATCTTGAAACACACAAGCTTGGATCAGTGAAGCATTTGCTACCAGGTCTGGCCACCTCAAACACAATCTTGCGGTACACCTTGTTACCCAAGTCAGGCGATGATAAGATGATTCGTGGCCACTCCATCAACATGCTGCATTTATTCGATACACCTCAAAAATTCAAGGTGATGAGCCTGATAGTTGAGACTATCAAGAGGACAGCAGCAGATCAGAAGAGATTGTGTGGTTATGCTCCACATATTCAGTTGTTGATCAATTCCAAGGTTGGAACCAGCACATATCTTCTTGATCGAGAGCATTTGCCACTCCGTCCAGACTTTGAGGACAATGTCATAGTGATGGATCCTTCGCATCCCACTTCTGCTCAAGCACAAGAGGAAATCCGCAAAGCACAAGAAGCTAAAGCAGCAGCTCCCAATGCTCCAATTGCGAATCTCAAGACACCAAAAGACCAAATGCAATATCTGCTTGAAGCCACTCTGAGGATTGAGCGAAGTCTGGCCAACCTCACCCAGACCCAGGCTAGTTTTGAGCGGATTATTGAGACAAAGTTTCATGACTTGGATGTCAAAGTGACTGAGATTCAGACTTCAGTGGAACAGCTGCAAGGGGATGTCGATGCTGTCAAGCTTGCCAGATCAGATGACAGTGAAGATGAGAGACCGACTACAGAGCAGTTTCAGTCAGTGCCTAGGGCTGCCAGGTCAGCTGCGATACCAGTTGTGGATCCACGGACCACAGTATCTGCACCAGCCGCCAGCGGGAGATCGCCTTCGGAGGACCGTGCCTAGAGAGCCGACTAGTGCTATACGATTCGAACTTTTTGGTACTTGTTGCCAAAGGGGGAGGATTTGTATAGATCATAGGCTTCGAGAGAGAGAGTTTCTTGCTTTTGTTTTGCTTCGAGAGTTTCCTTTGCTACTTGATTGCTTGTTCGTTGATACTTTGTTATGTGTGTGTTGCTACAATATTCTGTCATTTATACTTGTGAGATACGATGTCGATTGATCATATTATGCCTATTGTGATATTCCATGTTTATCTCTACCATTATCTTGTATGATCAATTACTTATGTTGGTGATGCGTGCCTATTATTTCAATCTTATCATTTTGCGCGCTCCACCAAGATGTATGTGACATAGAAGAGTAACCCATGAGCCTAATCGATTGTGCATTTGCATTCAAACGCAAATTTTTAATAATGCACAAATTTAGGGGGAGCTCTTGCTTATCACATACTTCTCAAAGCGACGATGTATTTCATTTACTTAATCATCTGTCAAAGCTTTGATCTATATGTTGTCATCAATTACCAAAAAGGTGGAGATTGAAAGCACATTTGCTCCCTTGGTGGTTTTGGTAATTCATAACAACATATATCTCATTGAACTAATATCCATTCAAGATTAAGATTTCAGGATGTTCAATGATTGGCATGGCATGGACTAGAGATGTGGACCCCTCAAAATGCTAAGGACAAGAATTGGCAAAGATCAAGACTCTACATTTTTGGTTTAGTGATCCAAGATCACATTGAGTCCATAGGAAAGCCAATACTATTAAAAGGGGATGAGGTGTTGCTTAATGGTCTTTTTGCTCAAGTGCTTAGTGACAGTATTCCTAAACCCTCAACCACTATCTCTACCCAAATATGTCCTAAACCTAAAGTCCAACTCGGCCCCACCGAAATTCCAATCCGGCCCCACCGAGTTCATCCAAGACTTAGCCACTGCCAAACCCTAACAAATCGGATCCACCGAAATGGATCTCGGTCCCACCGAGATGGCCTTGCCAACTCTCTGTAATCGTTTGCATTTACTTCGGTCTCACCGAGTTTGCAAATCGGTCTCACCGAGATGGCTTGCCAAGTCTCTGTTGCCTTATTGCTTCGCTTCGGTCCTACCGAGTTGATGCAATCGGTGCCACCGAGATGAGGATTGCCCTAAGCCATTGCACTTCGGTCCATCCGAGTTGTTCGTATCGGTCCCACCGAGATTCCTAAAGTTCATATCTTTTACACAGTTCGGTGCTACCGAGATGATTGTTTCGGTGCCATCGAGTTGGGTCAAAAGTGTGTAATGGTTGGATTTTGTGTGGAGGCTATATATACCCCTCCACCCCATCCTTCTCAGTAAGTAGAGCCATCAGAACGTGCCTACACTTCCACCATACATTTTCTGAGAGAGAACCACCTACTTATGTGTTGAGATCAAGATATTCCATTCCTACCATTTGAACCTTGATCTCTAGCCTTTCCCAAGTTGCTTTCCACTCAAATCCTTCTTCTACCATAGTCAAATCTGTGAGGAGTGATTGAGTGCTGGGAAGACTATCATTTGAAGCACAAGAGCAATGAGTTCATCAACAACACATCGTCTATTACCTTTTGGAGAGTGGTGTCTCCTAGATTGGTTAGGTGTCGCTTGGGAGCCTCCAACCAGACGTGAAGTTGAACCAAGAAGTTTGTAAGGGCAAGGAGATTGCCTACTTCGTGAAGATCTACCCCGAGTGAGGCTAATCCTTCGTGGACGTAAGCCATGGTGGAATAGGCAAGGTTGCTTCTTCGTGGACCCTTCGTGGGTGGAGCCCTCCGTGGACTCGCGCAGCCATTACCCTTCGTGGGTTGAAGCCTCCATCAACGTGGACGTACGATAGCACCACCTATCGGAACCACGCCAAAAACCGCCGTGTCTTCATTGCGTTTGAAATCTCCTATCCCCTCTCTACATACATATGCAATTGCTTATTTTCCACTGCTATACTCTTAGAATTGCATGTGTAGGGTGATGCTTGACATGTACTATTGCTAAAATCTGCCTACAACTAAAATCTAAGAAAATGTTAAGTTTTATTTGGTCAAGTAGTCTAATCACCCCCCTCTAGTCATACTTTCGATCCTACGACAGTGCACCGCCGCCTAATGTCTCAAGGCCACCGCCGCCTGAATTCATGTCAACACCCCAGCTCGTCCTTGGGAAGTCAGTACGTCACCCCATCTCTCGTCCCCGGGCCGGTGCCCGTTGCACCCTCAGCACGGTAGCCTCACGCGCCCACTAGTCGCCACCATGCGCCTATACCGGCCGCCGCCAAGCGCAAGATGAGGGATGAGAGAACGGAGAATAATCTTCCTTGGTCGCTGCCTCCACTGCCCTAGGTCTGGCAACACGTGAGAGAGACGAGAGATGGTGAGTACAACCAGCGGTGGAGCTTGAAGACGACGAGGACGCTGGCGGACGGCGTTGCTCGGGCATCAGGCCATAAAGGGATTTTCGCAGAAGGAGTTGAAGAAGGAGGCGGCTGGGCAGCTCACGCGCGCACAGCCCTGCGGCGAGTGAGATGATGCGGGGAGAGCACTCATCGCTATGGCCGAATCTAGCGACAAAAGAGGATAGCGGTGGCGATTTCTCTTCGGGAGAGAGATGGGGATGGGATCGGGAGCGAGGGGTTGGGGTTTGGCCGTTTGGGGGAGATCGGCGTGGGAGTGAGACGTGGGGGATTTCCCCTTTTTCTGGGTTTGATTTTCCATTTTTTTTTCACCGTATGAGTGGGGAGGTCGAACCATGAGAAAGACGACCACAGATCCCGCTTTAATAGTACAGACTAGATGCTTCAATCCCACCCGCAGCAGCACACACTAATCGGCACCACTTTCCTTAAACCCCCCTCCCTTTCCGCGTCTTCCCCATTTCCGCCCATCTCGCATCCGCGATCACATCGCCAAACTGAAACAACTAAGAGAGGAAATCTTTTCGAAACCCAAACCCTAGGTGCTCGCGGGGAGCGCCATGAAGATCCCGTTTGTGACCAAGTGGTCGCACCGATCCAGCGAGCCCGCGGGGCCGTCGAATTCGGCTGCAGCGCAGCAGCAGCAGCAGCAGGCGCCGTCGTCTCCATCGGCGCCGTCTCCTCCTCCTCCCGTGGCGTCGACAGAGGCGGCAGGGGATGAGTTCATTTTGCAGGAGGAAGAGTACCAGATGCAGCTGGCGTTGGCGCTATCAGCGTCGGCTTCGGGCGCCGAGGGCGCTGGGGATCCCGACGGGGAGCAGATCAGAAAGGCCAAGCTGATGAGCCTCGGGAAGGGCGACCCGGTCACCAACAGCGATCGTGGTGGGGGAGACACCGCGGAGTCGCTCTCCCGCCGTTACAGGGTGAGTATCCAAATCCTGTTAATTCCTTCAGTAGAGTCGCTGGTGACTACAATCATTGGTGTGGTTTCAGGTTAGAATACTTCTGTTTGTTTTTGTATTGGAATATATTATCTCCTGGACGCATTAACACCAAACAAGGCCAATTTATCCCTTTCTAGGGAACCAAGGCTTAACAGTATGTGAGATAAGGATTTAGAAGGTAGGGTTCAGCTAATTGGATACCTTATTGCAGTCGTAACACTTCCATCGATAAATTCCAACATGTCAAGCAGAAAATTGAGTAAATATGAATTCTGCTTTGAAAAATGAACATAGAAATAAAGATTGCATCTTTGCTTGGTTGACCACACGCATTCATTTGAGCAGACACTTGTAGTTGCACGATGATTACATGAATGAACGTATGTGGAGAGACAAACACAACATGCTCACAGTGGCATAAACATGCACATGAGGCAAAACAGCAGGCATGACAATTTGTCCATGCTTCCTTGAGAAAACTGGTTGTGTTGTTTTGTGTCCTTCAACCACGCAATGTTTATGTGTTGAACTCTCTCCCTTGCCATGCTTTTGACTTATAAACTGGACCTGGACTCATTTGTTACTGACCTTTTAGAAAATCCTTTGGTCTTCATTCATGTTCTATCATCCATTTTGAGCATAATATGCCAAAGTGATATTATCATATAGAAATGGCTCACCTTGTCGGGGAAGTTTTGCAAACCACTAGGCAATATTTTGTGCTATCTTACAGGCAGGATCTTCATTGCCAACTACCTGTTCATAGTCATAGGACACTTGATGAGCGGGTGTTGTTCACCTCTGATTTCTGTATATTTTGGTGCTAGCTTTGTTGATCTGTCCATTCTAACTATAATTTCTATTTTGTTTAGGACTATAACTTTCTTGATTACAATGAGAAAGTAATTGATGGATTCTACGACATATTTGGCCTCTCTGCGGAATCATCTGGGCAGGGCAAAATACCTTCACTGGCAGAGCTTCAGATGAGCATTGGGGATCTTGGATATGAAGTAATTGTGGTCGACTATAAATTTGATAATGCTCTGCAGGAGATGAAGGAAGTAGCAGAATGCTGCCTGTTGGGCTGTCCTGACATTACAGTATTGGTGCGACGAATAGCTGAAGTTGTCGCAGATCATATGGGTGGTCCAGTGATCGATGCAAATGAAATGATCACTAGGTGGTTGAGCAAAAGCATTGAGCAGAGGACATCACACCAGACAAGCCTTCTGCATATTGGCAGTATAGAGATAGGCTTGTCTCGCCATCGCGCCTTACTTTTCAAGGTCACCTCTCTCTCTCTCCCTCTCTCTGAGTGAAAATGTTCCTTTTCCCAAAGTTACGGAAGACGTGTGTAGTGGCCATGACCAATTCTTCACTTGCTTCCTTGCTACTAACAGATGAAAATTCAACAAAAATGCTTATGTTTTATCTTTTATGTAATAAACAAATTAAACCAGAAATTTAGCACTGTATGTTTATATCCATAAGCAATTTAGTAAGGATATTGGTCATTATGCTGCAAATTGTCGTATCTATGAACAGTTTATTTCCACCACCTTCTGTGATGTTGTTCCTTTGAGGCATCTTATGGATTAGACTGTGATACTGTCCCATGAATGATTACAGTGTCTACCTTTATTTAGAGTGAAGTGCACCATAGGCACCTAACTTGCAAGAGTATAACTTGGCTCTTGAAAATTTACATACATTTATGTCCCTAAACATGTCGGTCATCAAAGGTCCCACTCCTATTTGCTTGGATGGAGATAATAAGATTGTTAAGCTTCATGCACCAGCCAACGCAACCAAAAGTCCGAACTAATGGAAAGGGCTAGGCAATCCACATATACACTTAAACAAAGATAATGCCTGGGCTTAATCTTTATCGGTATTACTTAGCAAGCATATGCTGATATTTTAGCTTCGTCAGTGTGCCATTGCCATGCCATAAGTTATGACACACTAGTAAGCATAGTTCAAAAAAGCGCTAGGCGTTAATTGTGCGTTTTGCCACTGCCTTGCGCTTTTCTGACCAAAGCGCATGCTTATGCGCAGAATAAGCGCAGTTATGCGCTAGGCGTTTTGCTATCGCCTAGAGCCTAGGCGCACTTAAGCGCTCGCTTAGGCGCGCCTTTTTTAACTATGCTAGTAAGATGCCCGTGCTTCGCTACGGAACAATAAAATATGTCGATGCTACGTGTCGGTCGGGTAATAATATGAAAAGAACAAGACTCGTCATGCGCTCGGTGATTTGCAACAATAGCCCTGTCGCACTCCCGACCGAACCGTTTTTCCCTTTGTCTCACACTATGCGTCGACGGTTGGATCATCACAACATGGATCATGTTGTGACCACCCATTGTAACATGGACCATGTTGCTGTAATCTCTAGATGACACAATACCGTCCTTTGGTCACCGATTGCAACATGAACCATGTTGCGGTCATGCATCGTGACATGGACCATGTTGTGATCACCTCAGCTTGCATGACGTTGCGCCTTTGATCACCCATTGCAACATGGACCATGTCGCTGTCACCTATTGCAACATGGACCATGTTGTAGTCACCTCCATCTGCATCATCGACTACCCATGAGTGTTCCTGTGGCCACCAGCCTTGTAACACCAGGGGGACCGCCGTATTGCAGCACCGACGATCTTGTAGTCCATGGCAGATGGTGTCCCCTGGCAGATGTGTGCTTGTAACATAGGTGCAGATGTGTGCTTGTAACGTAGGTGTGTAGCATGGTGTTGCACGGGAGAGATTGCAGCAGCGGTGCACGATCCATGGCGTGTGCCAGATTTGCAGCGACGAGCAGCAGCGTGTGCTGGATGCACTGAATTAAGGATTCCAGCACTGAAGGAAGGAATCAGAGTGACGGAGAAAATAAACGAGTGGCTACTGCTTCGTGTGAAGAGATAAGGGAGATGAGAAGCGCTCACTTGATGCGGTCGACGCGCGCACCGACTGTTTAGAAGCATTTCCCATGAACAAAATATATAATCAAGGGATGAACAATAAAATACTCCCTCCGCAACTCAATATAAGACATTCTTTGGCACTACCATTGTGTCAAAAAAAGTCTTACATTAAGTTATGGGAGTATATGATCAAGGGATGCTCGGTTTAACAGTGCAAGTGCATGCACATGCCAATTTAAATTGTGTTGTATTATTTTCCGACGCACGTACAGAAACAAGAGCAGGACAAACAAGTGCAATATGACCAGAGCCTTACCATTCGCTTATTTACCCTCTGTATAAGTTAACCTTTTTTTAAATGTATGTGCTGTATCATGAAACTATCATCATAAGAAGTAAACTGGTGATAGAAATCATATTATGACATTCAAGCAAACTTATAAATATATAATGATTAGTAAGATCAACCATCTCACATGTCACAAAGGCCATGTCTAGAACACATCACATCATTCAGTCAGCTAGTGCAAAATACCCCTATCCTTCGCTAAATTAAGGAAGCCCGAGCTCTTTATCCTTTTTTTTGCGGGGTAGCTCTTTATCTTTTTAACAATAATAACATCCCTCTGACTACCTAGACACGGGATACTTAGTTTCGGTTTTATTGGTATAATAAAGTAGTGCAGAAGTAAAGATACTGGAGAGCTGCATCTCAAATTCTCTATCTCATGAACATACTACACCGCAAGGTGATCAAATTGAAAACATAAAACTGTCGTGCATAGACTTCAACTGCCATGTGTTGCATGACAATGGATGTCAATTATAGCCTAACTTCCAGGTCGGTTGCCAAGGAGAATGGCTTGCTGTGCAATATGGTTCTCAACCAGAGGGCAATCAGACATGCTTCTCCACATATGCACAATCTGAAGTTAATAGGAGCAATAACAATAGAGCAACATAAGATGGAACTGACACAGAAATAATAGAGAAGGGAGGAATGCAGGATTAACAAGGCATACATGGTAGCCACAATATTTTGCGATAATAGTTTGCTACATGCATGTGTCAACGATGAAAATAATGCATGAGGTAAATACTAATTACTCTCTCTAAATATATTAGCTATTGGCAGCAAGGACATGGGATGAATAGAACTTTCCGAAGTGCATTGATTGTATTAGGAATTTAAAACAGTGACCATACACCTAAATACTGGCAGTAAAGTTGCAGCTTTGAACTATTGGAAATGCTAGTTTACAAAATTTTGGAGCTCACCCTGCAGATAATACGATAACCTGAGGATATAATTCCTCATCCATGAGATCTGACATGGTCAACCATGTCAAGCATACAAGCTTCCCCTAAAGGTACTGTCCAGATTTACAGTTATATTATCAGGAACTTTATCTACATGCAATTTATCGTGTTTCCCTGATTCTAGCCCATGTAGCAATGAGCTGGACTTGTGTATTGGAGCACAGAACAACAATAACCAACAATTGCAGAAGAGAACCTAATGATCATTGTGATCCAAATTCTGATTATAGTCAAGAAAAATTATACAAGTATATGTACCAAATATGTAGAGATCCATGCAGTTGTTCGACGTGTAGCCATAGACGAGTATCCGCTTGTTGCCTTCATCACAATAAGCAAGGAGGTGAACAAGGTTGCCATGCCAGTCCTGGCAATCACCTCCAGTCCTCTTGCGAACTCACTTTTGCATTTCCTTGTGAGAGCAAACTAACTACCTAAGCCTCTTGAAGTAATTGTTCTGCCATCACGTAATTGTCCCTAGTAATTATAAATTTTTAAGCTATTGATTAGCCTATATCTCTAAAAAAAAGCTGATTAAACTGCTGAAGACCCGAAGTTGATCAAACAAGAAAATCACATACGCAATATTGGGGATGAAATATATGTGCGCTCACCTCTCGGCGGACGGAATTGCAGCGGCGAAGCATGGAGGCAGAACACAACAGCAGGGGTGTTGCACCGGAGGATGTTGTGCCGGTGTGATTGCGCTGCCATCGGCAGGGCGTATCCTTGGAAGCCAAGAACTGAGGCGGGCGACCTTGTCACAATAACATGTACAATTCAGAGCTTGCAGTGCTCGTTGGAATAAACATGAGATAAGTCCTCGTGTGCAGCAGAAGCCTCTGCTGTCCGTGAGCGTGCAGGGGACGCGGCCGGCGGAAGGCGGATGATGGCGCACACATCGTGACCGGCGTGCCGCTAGCTGAGAGCGGACCTGGAGCACCCGCAGCTCAACGTCCTTGGCAACGGTGGCCTGGACATCCTGCTAGTGGCCTGGCCGGGAGCATACCCAGACGACACAGCCATATTCCCGGCGGGATCCGCCATTTCTCCCTCCGACGGCCTGCACGGCAAGATCTGGAAGGAGAGATATTGGGGCAAGCTCAAAGCCAGATCCGATTTATTGAGAGTTTGAGACCGTACCTACAACTACGAGTGTACAAGAGTCATGACCCTCGCCCAACTGAACTCCGGCGGTCGCCGGGGAAAAGAGTGGAGGGGCCGGCGACAACGATTTCGGGAGGGGTTCTCGAAGACTAGTGTTTTTTCAATCTCGTTCGTGAAGACTCATTTGGTTCGCGAGAGAAGGAGAAACCTCCAGAGGTGTAGTGTTTTGGATGGCTTCCCGAATCTGATTCATGGGGTGTTTTTGCAAAAGTGCAACTTACCTGGCTCGGGGACAACCTGTCTAGTTCTCAGCCTTAGATTCCAGATCGGACGGTGCAGATGGCATGAAGGCAGACACACCATCATCACCAACTGTCATTTTTATAGGAGTAGAGACATACAGTTTTAGGGATCTAGATATGCAACCCGCAAGCTCGTAAGTGATAAATTAGTGCTTGCAGAGTGACGAGTGGTGCATTTTATCTTTTATTTTCTTTGGTAAATAAGTTTGGAACCATATTGTTGGTTTTAAGCAGAATTATGAAGTGACTTTGTTCACTTAGATTTTTATAAATGATTTGAACATTAGATAACCAAACTTGGTGAAGTAATGTAGGAATTTGTTTGCATAAGTGTGAACTCTCTTCCACATGGCTTGACAACTAGCACATGATCATGGAGCATATTTGCTCATGTCTTACATTTATGTGTTATTGCAGATTCTTGCTGATATTGTTGGTATCCCTTGTAAGCTGGTTAAAGGGAGTCATTACACTGGTGTTGAAGATGACGCTATTAACATAATAAAGATGGATGACAAAAGGTATTTACATATTTAATCATTAATTATTAGCGGTTTTATCATTTGTGCCACTAGTTGTGTGCCACTACTTAGTTTTGCCACTAGAAGTTTCAGCTGCTAAAAAATGCCATCATTCCGTTAGATTCGTGCTAAAAAATGCCATCCTGAACTGTTACAGTCCGGCCCAAGGCTGTTGACCATGAAAATTGGCGAAAACTACTTGTCAGCCGCGCCCTCTCTCTATCTTACTATGTCGTGTAGGTCCTACTATCTTACTATGTCGTGTAGGTCCTACTATCAGCCAACAGACAGAGAAATTAGTTGGAAAGTAATGGAAGAAAAAAATAGGCGACGCGGGTCGAACCTAAAAGACCTCAGGTGTGCCTCATACAGAGGAGCAAACCACTCAAACTGAAGCCAAGTTTTGTTTAGTCTAGGAAAGGCAATATCAGGTGACAATAATCATGCTATGCATGAGAATAGGTATCGGGAGTCGGGACTCACTACAACATTGTAGGGAGAAAGCATAGGATGTGTCGGAATGTTTGAGGTTTTGCTTGCCTGTTGGACCAGTAGCCTGGTACATGGTCAGTCCTTGCTCGTAGCTCACGTCATCTTCGGATCCTATCCGAGAAAAATCATAAACACTGAATCAGTGTTTTTGGTTACTCATTGGCCTCAGAAGCGGTGTTTTTTTTTTGGTTACCCTAGCAATCTGTTACCCTGGCCATATATACGGTGGTTCTGAGCAATTTACTCTCGGTGGTTTGAAGCTCGGGGTCGATGGGTACTTGCGGAGGTCCGGGTCTTCGAGTGAGGTGGCGACGATGGCAGGGTTTCGGATCTGGCAGCGTGGCAGAACGTGGCGATCCAGCGATGGTGATTGGTGAAGCGGGCGGTGGCAGCCGGGCCCACGACGTACGTCGGGGCAGCGGAGGTGTTGCTCGCTGGAAGAGGGCGGCAGAGGCGTGAAGCTACTGTTGTAGACGAAGGGGAGGTCCGGCTTGTCGGGTTGTGGAGGTGGTGGTGCATGGGACAGTGGGAGACGACAAGGCTCAGTCGAGGAGGGCCGGTGCTGTTGGAGGCGGAGGATCCATGGCCGGTGTTGGTTGGAGGACACATAGGGAGCGCCGGCGCCGGTGGTTGGACGGCAGAGCTCAGGCATGGCGCTTGGCCTGTCGAGAAGGAGAGAGGAGCGAGGCAGGGCACGGCGACCAGTGGCGGAGGCGATGGTGCGGTGCAACCGGCTTGGGTAAGCAGAGAAAAACGAGGAAAGGAGCGAGAGGGAATGGAGGCGGAGGCGCCGGGGAAGGGCGGGATGGTCCGGCCTACTGTGCGTTTGTGAGCTAAACTGTGCCTAGGCGTTGGACAACTAAAAAGCGCCCAAATGGGCCGGCTGTGAACAGTGACAGATTTTTTTCCCATTTCTTTTCAGAAATAAATAGGATAGGACTGGAATGGTCAAGATCAGTGCCAAGTAGACACACAAGGATCAGGGGGAGAATGTTAGCAGTAATGTTTGTGTTATACTACCTCTGTACCAAAATATAAGACGATTTTGCAGTTCAATTTGAACTGCAAAAATGTCTTATATTTTGGTACGGAGGGAGTATTTACCTAGCTAGGGAGTAGTAGTAGGTCGGCTGGAGCTTCCTTAGTAAGTAGGGTAGTGTATGCATCTAGACAGCTACTACATCCGTCCGGGTTTATAGAGCCCCTGAGCCACCAAACAGCGTCCGGATTTACTAGGCCACATGCGAGTAATTCACGGGAGTTGTTAACTAAGCCTAATTAATGGACGCCCTCGTTTCTCTCTTCCAGCCAATGCATGCAGTAACCACACGAGAGGATTGGGCATGCATGTGGGCCTCAGACAGAAACCTAGGGGACGCAAGCGGCTGCCCCGATTTTCTAGCGATTAATGCGATGCTCTCTTTCCATGCACGCTGGTTGGTTGTTGCCACGACCGATACTCGGCCTTGGTCCTGCTGCTTTGGCTCTCAGGACCTATAAACCAGGATGGAGGTAGTAGTAGTCAATTTGGCCTTTGCATGTAATAGCAGCTGCTAGAGCTGCATGGTTGGTTTAGCATTAGGAACCGACTTCCCCATGTAGACCTGAGGGCAGCAGTACAAGCCACAGCTTCAGAAATCAAACTATCCTGTGTTCAGCCCCAGCTCCCCTCTACTTCTATACTTCAGCCTATTTCTAACACAATGCACAATATACACAAAACATAGACATTCTCATTTGTTTTAGAATTTTCCGTACTTTAACTTCATATTTTTTTCCAACATAATTGTCTTTTTTTCTTTCTAATTTATGATATTTGTTTTGGTTCAAGGCCAAGGTAACATCTTCCTAAAGTGCCTTTTCAGATGTAGTAGTTAGCTATTCTTTTATATTTAACTTGAGTTTTGTAGTATATATCACAGAGTCATTGAATATTCTTTAGCTATAACTTGATTTTCAACGATATGAATGATAGGAATGAAATCTACACTTCATACTTAATGCAAATGTGACTCTGAATATGGACGTTAGCCTATTATAATAAGTTATATCAATATTCGACTTATCGAAACTCGCGAGGCACGTGTAACTTACTAATTATTAATAGTTCATAGGACTAGATTCTGAGTGTCAAAATAATGCATGAATAACCATTCACCCCTATTGTGAACATTAAGCTTTATTTTAATTTTCAGTTGCTTCTGCTGATTTGTTGTCTGTATTTGTAGGGAGTTTTTGGTGGATGTTATGGCTGCTCCAGGGACTCTCATTCCAGCAGATGTCTTTAATTCAAAGGGTACTCCATTCAACTTCAGTCAAACATTGGGTCAGAATCAGGTGATGGAGTCAGCAAGTAACATCGAAGATGACCCAGTTGCATTACAGTCAGAGCATAAACGTAACCAAGGGCATATGTTTGCCAATAATAATCGGATCTCAGACAATCTATCAAGCTATGAGAATACAATGACTGCTGGAAGTAGTGCTAGTGAACCTGGGACATTGGACCCTAGGATGCAATTAGGTAAAACATCAACTTTGGCTAGTGCTCCTTCCAAGCAGAAGAAGAATCTGCAATTGATTCCAGACTCTCATGAAACTGAAGAGTCCCGAAAACTATTTGCGGAGTTTGATCCTTTCAATGCTACTGAATCTGGGAAAAGCTCATTGGCATTCAAGGGATTAAACAATAGAAACAATGAATTCCAAAGGCGTAGAGAGAATGTAGTCCCACCATCTGCAAGATCTCAACAGCCATTGGTGATGAAAAACTGGTCTGCTTGCAATGACATTTCCAACAACAAGCAATACAATGTTGCTGATGGGTCAGTTCCTCGGAGAAATGCTACTGACAATGCATCGTCATCTCAGTTGGCGTTGTCAACTGCAAAGCATTACAATTCCAATGTTAGAGAGCTAAACAATAGAGTGTATGCAGCACCTGCTCGTAATTATGACAATAGGATAGTTGGTACCTCGGCTATGGCCAAAGCATCGACTGGAGAGTGCCTTGACAGATCACAGGTGCCACCTGGTCTTTATTATGACAAGATGCTTGGTACCTCTTCTATGAATGCAGCTTCTACATCCGGAATTGGGAAAGTTGCAGAAAAGGACCCTCATAATGATCCGGAAAAAGGTCCCATCTATTCTAGATTTGATGGTGAACTTTCTAAAAATGTTCAAGGATTTACTCCCGAAAGGGATGAGCATAAGGAAAATTGTGGCAGTCATGACCACAAAATGTTACATCCTGATCCAAGAAAGTCTCCTCTTGACAGATTCATGGACAGGCCAAGGCAGAACATAGAATGTGTTTCTCCATCCCAAGTTGGATCAAATAAGGCTGACATGGTGTTGGATGAAGTGTCTGAATGCGAAATCCTTTGGGAAGATCTTGTAATCGATGAAAGAATTGGCATAGGTACATAAATCCATTTTGATCTATCGTCTAGTTATATTTTCACTTATCGAGTCGAACGTAGGTTGCAGGGTCACTTGCCATACAAATTGATAAGGAATTTGCACTGAATATTAGTGCACAAAAACATACTCTAAATTTCTTATAC
Source organism: Elymus sibiricus (assembly GCA_039707655.1). Lineage (NCBI taxonomy): Eukaryota > Viridiplantae > Streptophyta > Magnoliopsida > Poales > Poaceae > Elymus > Elymus sibiricus. Next base: position 167,032,227 of record CM077664.1, read on the forward strand.
TGTAAAATCATAAGCATGTATAATCCTTTTGTCTGTTGCGTGATATGAACCATTTTGTTCCTATGTTGTATCATATGGCGACTAAAGGAGCATTCTTGCAATTTTTAGGTTCATATGGAGAAGTCTACCATGCTGATTGGAATGGAACTGTAAGTAGTTTTTCTTGTTTAACTTTATTGGAAGATACTGTTGAGCTTAGTGCACCAAAGCTCATTTACAAGCATTGTCAACTGATTACGTAACTGAAAAGTAACATACAGATAACCTTTCAAAGCATGGTCTGTTCTGCTATTTCTTCTGATTGGGTCTGCTTATCATGATGGTAAATTTGACGTTTTTTAATATACAGGAAGTAGCTGTAAAGAAGTTCTTGGATCAAGAGTTCTATGGTGATGCTTTAGAGGAATTTCGTTGTGAAGTAGGTGAAAGATGATGCGTTTTATAACCAATACTTTCCTGAAAATCGAACTTCTACTGTCATTTGATTTCACTTTTTTTGAAACCTTTGCTAATCCAGATATCTTTTCTTTTAATAGGTGAGGATTATGCGTCGGCTCCGTCATCCAAATATTGTTCTATTTATGGGTGCGGTAACACGGCCTCCACACTTATCTATTGTATCAGAATATCTTCCAAGGTATTGAAAATTTGTGTTTTACATATGAGCTAGGACATAACATGTGTAGTCATTTAGCTTGGTCAAGACAACAGGGCACCAGTTATAGTGGGTACTGATGCAACAATGCAATGCATGTTTAAAATTTTGAATGAGAAAATGCTGAATATGATGCATGTAATGAATGAGATAACACTATGGGCACCTAGCTTTACATTAATGTATGTATGTACTCTGGCCGTTGATTAAGGTAGGAGATGTTCAATGCACAGCTGATAAATTGAGAATGTTATGAGAGAAAATGACTCGAGTACCCTCCCATAATTTCTTTGGAACACAGAGACAGAGAGGGAATACATTGTGTGTGTGTGCCTGTGTGGTGATGAATAAATAGAGGGAGAGAAGATAAATAGTTGCATGGTGAGAAAAATATCACTGTGTACATGCATAGCTGCACACCCGAAATGGAGTAACTACTTTACGATTTTACATCATTCCATGGGCTATGTAAATGTACTCAAAATTTCCACAAAATAATGTTCAGTTATGCACTATGTCACTTTCATAATATGTGAAGCTTTTGATTAATGTGCATATTTAAGCAATATTTTTCATGTCGAAGTACACGGAAAGACCCTTAAGTAGTATCTCAAGCACGTAAAAATGTGTAATAAAGTAGGGGGCATTGGAGATCTTGTGAATAAGACTTAGAAGTACCAAGTATTGTGAAACAGACAGTTTATAAGTCAAACCTATTATTACCATTCCATTGAACACTTATGTTTTGGCTGGTGATGAATCAAACAGTTCCCATTTCAACATTGACATTTATCTAACTGTTATTTTCTTTCAGGGGAAGTTTATATAAGATTATTCATCGCCCTAATTGCCAAATCGATGAGAAGCGTAGGATTAAAATGGCCCTTGATGTGGTAATGGTGAAACTTGGATGTTATAGTTTCATGCTTATTTCCATGTGTATGTCCATATTATGATTATGTTCTCTCTGTAGGCCAGAGGCATGAATTGTCTTCATACCAGTGTACCAACAATTGTTCACCGGGATCTAAAATCACCAAACTTGCTGGTTGACGATAATTGGACTGTGAAGGTATCTACCTGCTTCAGGACCAAAGCATGAACTCTTATTCATTTAGTTTCTGGATAGTTGTTACTGTTGGCTAACAAAGTACATGCACAGGTCTGTGATTTCGGACTTTCACGTCTGAAGCACAGTACATTTTTGTCATCAAAATCCACTGCCGGGACTGTAAGTAATTGATAGTCATTGTGGAATGACTTTTGTATCTTAGTTCTTACAGAAACTTAAATTGAGCCTCTGTTAAAATTTGTCGTTTCCCCTTATACCAGCCTGAGTGGATGGCACCAGAGGTTTTGCGGAATGAGCAATCCAATGAGAAGTAAGTGATCTTTGAGGTCTTTCTCAAATACTTATATTTGCGAGCTTTTAATATTTCACAAATTCCGTATGCATTGCTCGAGTTTAGCCTAGATAAAATCTCAGTTTGACCTAAATAAGCTTAAGGCTAAATTCTGTATGTGCTATGTATAGCCTTTGTTGGTCAACTGCTGGTCATGTTCATGCCTGTGATTTGTCATGCAAGTACATTGCTATCTTTCTGGAACATGCTATTTGTAGCTCCTCACGATGTTCCTAATTCCACAACTCCGCATGTCTAAGTCTCTCTTCTCCATTCATTATAGTACAAGTTGTGATAGAGAGATGGATGGTTATTATGTAGGTGACTAGGTACTGTGGATTATGAGGTGTATTGCTAAGTTTGGTGAGGTATTTTGTGATCTAAGTTTAGTTGCATGTACCATGTAGCATTTTTAAATTTATTTGCTCCATTGTTACATCACTTGTATCCTGTCATGGTGAGCTGATAACTTAATGTCATGTGAGATCACCTGTTTCCCAGTTCTCTCCTCGTGGTCTAGACTGTTTGAGGAGCTCTAGCCAGTTGGCCATGGTGGACTGAACATATCATGCCTTTGAATGATTCTGATCTTCGTGATACATTGCACCCCCCCGCCCCCCCCAGAGCACAGAACTATGTGACCGAACATCAATTGTGAAGTACCTGTATGAATAAGAACTGCTATTATATGTGTTAGAACTCTGATATGTGTGAAAATTCAGCTTAATATCTACACTGGCCGTGTTTTCTCTTTGCACACTGCAAACATCACATTTATAATTACACTCATTCTTGAAAGTTTTGCAGGTGTGATATTTACAGCTTTGGTGTTATCTTGTGGGAGCTAGCAACACTAAGAAAGCCATGGCATGGGATGAACCAAATGCAAGTTGTGGGCGCAGTTGGCTTCCAGGACCGACGGCTCGACATTCCAAAAGAAGTTGATCCTATAGTTGCATCAATTATACGTGATTGCTGGCAGAAGTAAGTTTTCTCAGTATAAGCTAAGTTCTCTTTAAAGAAAAATCTTTACATGCAAACTTACACGTGTTTCCCTATCATCATTTTCATTTGCCAGGGATCCAAACTTGCGTCCTTCTTTCATCCAATTAACTAGCTACCTGAAGACATTGCAAAGGCTAGTAATCCCTTCACATCAGGAGACAGCGAGCAACCATGCACCCTATGAAATATCTTTATATCGGTGAACCGCACATCTCTACCCCGGGTTTGTCATCCACCAAGTGTGAATAAGGAGTAATTATGATTTTGTCACCATATTCGGGTCCAGTAGTCTGCAAATGCATGGCTTGATTGAGAGCCCCAGTCCCAGTCTAGATAGCATTCACCCCGCTGTTGCAAGCAAAAGCTCTGCTGCGGGGTATGTACAGTACATATAGGCGGATAAGATGAAACAGCAGGAGGAGAAAACTATACCAGTTTTACATTTTCAGTGGAATTGTGGATTGTGGAGTGACAGGAAGAGGGAAATGTGTAACTGTGGGATGAGTTAGTTGCATTACAAATAAGCTGGTAATCTGGAACAGTGTGCATTGCGTGGTTGATTCCTTTCTGCCATACTGAAATAAAGGTCACTTCAGTTTGTGTTTTGTTTGGAAAGTTACCAAGTAGTAGTAGTTGAATAAAAAAAAACTCTATTTGATTCGTTGAGGCTATGCACTTAGTTCAAATTTGTTCCAAGCAGCTGTTTATGTTTGATAATTCCTGAAATTCACATGTTTTTGCATATTTTTGAACGCCATTCGAGGGTAATTAGCTTGATTCATAAATGCCTTAAATAAATGGTTGCATCGCAAGAATTCAGATAGTTTAGTGTACAACATTTTCCCACAGTTCTGAACAGTAAGCTTCGTATGGGGAAAATTGCAAGTCCATTTGTGATTGGCCACAACACAAACAAACGTATCAGCTGAAGGAAATGCTGCCAGATATAAATTGAGCTTGTCCATTTACGTTTCCCACACCGTCTGCTTTTGCCTTATCGAACAAAGATGGTGTAATCGTAATAGGAGTATCATAACTAGTATCTTGCATGCCAACTAGACAATTTTGATGAAGTGACGTAGAATTAAATAAAGAAAAAAAAGGGTTGAGTATCATAATAAATTCTATGTTACTATGTGTCATGCATGACAATAAATGAGACCGCGTAAGATACTAGTCTATGATACTATGCACTACGAAGGAAGTACTAGTATCATATGGATAATACTAGTATATGATACTTCCTATTACGACCATCCTCAAGGCTCATAGGAGCCCGAGAAACCAGAAGACGCTGATTGTTTTTGGCTCATAGGAGTCCGAGAAAGCTGAATGTGAACAGGTCGTTATTATCTCGAGATGTATGCATTTAATGTCCATTCTATTTTCCATAGAGATACAACAGGAATACATTTCATGTCAAAAAAGAAATAGATTTGGGTTTATTGACGATGACCATGATACCAATCCCCATTTGCTACTCCCAGACATTAAATGTGTGTGTTTAATGTCTTAAAGATGTACTTTCTGACAATGCACCTACACCAATGCTCTTTCATACTCCTAAGAGCTAGAGAAATCAAATCAGAACCTATCGTTACTGTCTCGAGATGCGTGTATTTAATGTCCATTTTATTTTTCATAGAGAGATAGTAGAACCAATCCTTATTGTCTCGAGATGTGTGCATTTAATGACCTTTCTATGTTCCATAGAGATACAATCGTATACATTTGTTAAACAAAATGATGAGGCCGTTGTATCTTTAAAGATGTACTTTCTGACAATGCTTTCTAATAAGTTGTCGTTGCATGGATGTTTTGTTTTGAGAGAAGGGCTTATAGTTTCTTATTCATAAAGTTTCGAAAGTACAATTCTGAAAAACATAAAGTCTGCTTTAGTGTACCATTTTCATGATGTAGTCACGGCGCGCTTCAATTCTCATGCATTTCCACCACCGGAAGAATTTTAGGCGTGTTTGGTTTTATGCCCAATTAATTAGGGCGTGGTAACCACAATCAAGCCCACAATTTGCTCTCCATGCATGTGTGTATGTGGGGTGGAAGCACTCCATGCATGTGTGTACACATTAATTTCTCCACTAATTAGGCGCCGTGGTATAACCACCGATGCTATTTTTCAGTCCAATCGCTAATCACCTTGGTCCCAGAGATTGTTGAAGCGCGCCGTGTAAACTATGACGGAGGGAGTAGTTAACATTTTAAACTACCTTCTTAAGTTTGTCCAAGAATACTTGTATTCCCTCCGTTCAAATCTAAATGGCCTAATACGCTTTTCGAGAATACCTTTGACCACAGGTTAGAGCAATAATATATAACATGCATGTTACACAAAGCATATCGTCAAATTCATACTAATGATATAATTTTATATCATACATCTCATACATGGATAATTTTATCAATGGTCAATGGTAACCTTTAAAAGCGTATTAGACCCTATATATTTGGATAGAGGAGTAAGAAAACTTGGGCTTTCATGACGATGATACCAATCCTAGGTTTTTCTTAAATAACAATTAGTGATTCCACAATCCATAATTGCGGTCAGATATTATCAAATCCAAGGAAATTCATTATACTAATAATTATGGAGAAATTAATTCTCGTCTCAGACAACATCATAATGTTCCATCCAAATTCTTCGATTTTTGTTGTACTAAACCCCATAAATTATTGATCTTGTAAGAAAACTTAATGATACTGTTGACACCAGATTTTTGCATGGACAAAAACTCAATTAATATGACCTCAAATGGAAAAGGTTTCAACATGAAAAAGTTTTGTCTCGTCGAAACAGACGGTTTTATTATAAAAACATCTTAATCCGAGGTCGTATGCAAAAGTTACGGGCAAACTTGCACAGAGGCTGGACGAAGGCCCGGATGATTAGACAGAGAAGGATTTCATCCGGCTTCACCCAGACATCTGGTTAGGTACCCGGATCATCTAACCGGAGACAGGACGAAGGGCCTGGATGATTAAAGAGAGAAAGATTTGTCAGGCTTCCGCCAGACATCTAGTTAGGTACCCGGCCGTCCGGGCAAAAGTTTGCCAGAAAATCACGTTTTTCTGCTATAGAATTTGGGAAACGGCCCAAAACCCCCTTAAGATGACCTCAGATCAAAAAATGTTCAACCTCAAAGTTGTTCTCTCGTCAAAACGGTCAAATTTTCTTTTGGGGTCATCTCCATCCGAGGTCTTATGCGAAATCTGTAGCCCGAAAACTGTGCTCTGCAGAAAATATGGGCATGGACGGATCATCCGGGTTGCTAGCCGGATGTCCGGCCCGACCCTTGTGAAAAGTCCGTGTTGGATTAGATTTTGATGATTTGGACGGATATCCAAATCCTTTTCTTGTACGGGAAGTCCATCCTCCTCTTATATAGACAAGAGGTGACGGCTGATTGAACAACACACAATCGCAAAACCCATCTACTTTTTACCCTAGTTTTACATCTCTCCCTAGTTCTTCTTCTTCTCGTTCTTCATTTGTTCTTCTTGTTGGAGGGCGGTGATACACGAGGCCCTATGGGCGTTCAGGTTGACCTAGGGCAACCCATAGCCGCCGCGCGCCCTGACGGGGTCCCTCCTGGGCGTGTGGGGTTTGGGTCTACAAAAGCACCCGCTGGATTGCTTGCGTACCGTGCTTCCGGACGGGTCTCCTTCGACATGAGCTGCGGTGCATCACCCCCGGCGTTGAGGGTATACAGTGACGTGTTCGTGTGTGAACACACTTTTTGGCGACTCCGCTGGGGACGAAGCTTTGAACGGTCTCCAGCCCGTTCTTGTTGGGGAACGCAGCAGAAAACAAAATTTTTCCGACCTACGCACCAGCCCAGGACCACTATGGAGACTGCATACAAGGTTTGATATTTTCGTTACCGACTCGTAGCGCAGCGGAAATAGAGTCGATGACGATCGGCGGTGCAGATCCCCGCAGCTAGGATTTTACAACCTCCCAACCGCGAGGATGTACTCCCTCGTCAGCTCACCGGACGAATCTCCGGGCAGCCCTTCGGGAGGCCTCGGGACAGTCCCTCGGATAGTCCCACCAGACGGATCCTCGGACAGCCCTTCGGGAGGCCTCTGGACAGTCCCTCGGATAGTCCCACCGGACGGATCCTCGGACAGCCCTCCGGGAGGCCTCTGGACAGTCCTTCGGATGGTCCCACCGGACGGATCCTCGGACAGCCCTCCGGGAGGCCTCACAGACAGCCCTTCGGGCGGGTCACTCGGACAGCCCTTCGGGAGGACCCCCAAAACTCGGACAGCCCTTCGGGAGGACCCTCGAACAGCCCCTCGGGCAAAAAGATCGAACCTACGACCTCTCTACGGGGTTGCACACATACGGTGTCATCTATCCGGCAGGGCTTCGCCGTCCAGAACTAGTTCCCACCGGAACCCAGACAGCCTTTCGGCTCTACAAAACTATTTCGCGGGGAGGGAGAGAAGAAGGCCAGATCATGCATGGCTTGTGTATGTTGAGAAAGAGTGTGTCTTTAGGCAGCCCCCTCCACCCCTATTTATAGGCCAAGCCCAAGGGTGGCTTCTCCAAGAAGCCAAGGGGGAAAATACCAAAAGGCCCTCAAGGTGGCTTCTCCAAGAAGCCACCCAAAAAGCACTTTCACTATTCACAGAAACATTTTTCCGCGACCGTTAAATCCGAAAATATTTCTGTGGGTCTTAGAATAATTCTAGTACCCACACAAATGATTTTGGACGCGTTCCGAAACAATTCCGGATTAGTGATTTTCATCTGCGAAAAGCAAACAAAGCGGTTCCGGCAGCTACGGAACATTTCCGGTTTTTTTCTCCGAAAAATCCTAGAAGTTCCCAGAACAATTCTGGCACCCTCCAAGAATTTCCAGGCGTGTGCCGAAACCAATTTGACTTAATGGTATACCCTGAAACAACTTTTCAGTTTTACCGAAACTATTCCGGTGCTCTCTCCGGAACGTTTCCGTTTGTCTCCGAAACTTTTTCGGTGACTTTCTCTCAGACTCCCTGTCTAGTATTCAGCAGATAGATGACCCTTAAGCGCGTGACCCTATAGGTTCGGTGAAGTATAGACATGACCGGAACTCTTTCCGATCAATGATCAACATCAGAGCCGTGGACACCCATATTGACCCCTATACCCACACGAATGAATATTCGAGTGAACCTCCAATTGCCGTGTGCTATTCCTGTTGCTTCGCGATATGTTACAAATACCCGAGGTGAGAATCATTGGCATCCCCGTGGATCAACACTTGTCCACAATGCCAGGTACCTCGTTACCGGTTTTGTTCTCTTTTCTCGTTTCTGTGTTCCGGCATCCCCGTGATCAAATCACAATGTGTCTGGCCAGATGATGATGGATACCGTAACACCGAGAGGGCCCAGAGATATCTCTCCATCGTCGGAGGAGCAAATCCCAATCTTGAGCTATCAAGTTACTTGACATACTTTCCCATGAACCCGTAAGCCGCCGTAATAGCCACCCAGTTACGGATGACGTTTAACAAACCCCAAAGTTCATGAATCAAGCATGAAGAAACTCGATACTCTCATGGTCTAAGGAATTATGCAAACATTAACTTCTCTGTGTTATTAACCATTAACTTGTGACGAATGTATCTCATAGCATAACATCAATTCGGGTCGATTCAACACAAGAGTTCTCCTAACATTGTGCCCTCAAAGTTGCCGGCATAGTCATGCCCATGATCAGGAAAACAGAACCATCATGCAACACTTGAGCTAGTCTTTGAGGCCAGACTAGGAATACATTTTACCGTTTATTATTCCACACGTGCATATGAGTCTTCCTTCGAGCCTCGTGGTTATTGCAGACTCGAGAACCATAGCAGTTATAGCATGGAACATAAACATAATTATGAACATGGAGATAAATAACAACATTTATTATTGCCTCTAGGGCATATCGCCTACAGACTCCCACTTGCTCTAGAGTCAATAATCTAGTCAATGCTAATGCACTTTACACCTATGGCATACCGGTGTAAAAAATGCTTCGCTTGTGGTATAGCTTGATGTCCAACGGATCTGACAACTTTAGTTCCGTGTGTATCTTTGCATCTCCTCACGTTTTCACGTTTTCACAAAATTCATATTTTGTGTGGACTTGGCTTTGTATATATGTGAATCACAGGTCAAACCCTGATTCCTCAGACTGAGCTATGGAGCAACTATTTGTAATAGTGTCCCATTGACCAAAGGCATTTTGGAACCATACTAAGTTCATGAATGAACTATATGATTCAACATCTTCTTTGTCGCTTCCAAAGCGTCAATATACTTAGCCTTTGTTATAGAATTCGCCACAGTAACTTGTTTGGAACAATTTCCAACTACCGTGCCACCATATTGTGTATTACACAAAAACCCTTAACTTAAATCGAAAATCGCATGGAGCATTGATGAAGATTGTATCGATGTAATTACTTACAATGAACACTTCATAATCTCTGCTTGCGAGAAAACATGTCATCAGTGCTACTTTAGTACTTAATGACATTTTTCACTGTTGTCCCATGATCAGTACTTTGATCACTTTGGTATCTATACTCGCAACTCCTTGGGAGTACTGGACATATCTGGTTGTTTTACATACCATGGAATACATGATTAATCCAAACATGAAAATGTGTGGAATCTCCATCATGTATTTTGCTCATCAGTGTTTTGGGACACCGAGTCTTGCAAAACTCTTTCCATGTGACTTCGGCAAGAATCACTCCTTGGCGTTCTTATGCTAAACTGTTTTAGCATCTTATCAATATGTATTTTTGGCTTAGCCTATTAGGCAATTCTATCTCGTAGATAAATATGCCTAATATCAAGGCTATTTAGCCCAAGCACTTCATCGAAAAACTATTTCCAATGAAGTCCTAATTCGTGTCAAGAAATTTCCAATCAACAATGTGTCAAGCACATAAGGTTTTTAGAAATATTATTATGCTCCCACTTACTTTCTTGTAACCACAAGCATCTTCGTTATCCATTGATGAAATCAAACTCTTTTGACTATTTCATCAAAAACGAAGATTCCAACTCCATTTTGCTCTCTTCTGTTCATCGCTGGAACTCTGAAGTTTGCATACTTACTAGCATCCTCTGGATTGACAAAATACTTCGGACTGTATCACATGCAAGTCCTAGGTTGCATTTCCATCACATGGAAATCCTTTTGGCATCCATGTATCATATCTCAAGATTGAAATATGTATTAATAGCTAGTTTAACCCGATCTGACTTTAAGCATCGCTACGGTGAGACAACCTCATCGTAGTCAACTCCTTGAACTTGTTATTGCAACAAGTCGAGCTTTATGGATAAAACATTTTATCCACATCAGTTTATAGTTCCATTAATGTTCGTTAGACTCTAAGTCTTCCGAAGGGTTTATCAAGATATAATCTTGAATCATTTGTATGGAAACTATTTCGGATTATATTGGCATTTAGCCAATTCCGGAGTCAGGGCCCATCAACGCTTCCTTGTGTATCGTAGGTATACTGTTGTCTAACAACAATATCTTGCTTGCGCACCTAAGAGCTTTGCACGAGTTTTTCCTACGTGGTTCAGCTGCAAGTTCGACCGAAGTCCATACATTTTATTGTAGAGACTTCCGTATCAGTCGCAGTAGGAAACTCTGGAATTACTTCCAAGGTTTCTTTCCTTTGACCTAATGACGAAGATACTGTTATCTCGTCGAGTTGCACTGTCCTCCCACTCACCTTTTTGCAAGAACCATTTTCTTCAAAAGCATACTGTTCTTTGTGGCAAAACCTTTTGCCTCGGTACAGTGGTGGGGGAATACCCAATAACTTGGGATAACCTACAAAGTAGCACTTGTCTGATTTGGAATAGGTTTGTAAATATTTTACACAAGCCCCATATTCCAAATGTTAAGAAAAGACATAACATGGTTGGGTGTACCATACCATGGAGTCATTTCAACAGACCTGATGGTGCTCTTTTCAGTGTAAAAGCCGCAGTCTCTAAAGCATTACTTTTAAAAGGGATAATGGCAAATTGATTTATGTCATCTTTGATCTTACCATGTCATAAATGGTTTGATTTACATCTTCACGGATATTCCACTCAAAGTGGTGCTCCGTGAGGTGTAAGTTATGAAACTCTTTTCACAACTCATCAGAAATTCGCTAAACTTGTAACTCAAATATTCCTTTCCGCAATCAAATTGCAGAAACATAATTTTCTTGTTACAATAATTTTTACTTCATATTGAAAACCTTATGAATGATTTCAAAAGATCCAGACTTACGTCTCATCAAGTAAATATCCATATAACTACTTGAGTCATTTCTAAAGATAGATAAATCCACTGCTAGCAACAACATTTATCGGACTACATACATCAAAATGTATGATCACCAATAAGTTCGTTACTCGTTCCTTATGGCCTGTGAACGGTATTTCAGTCACTTCACTTTTCAGAGGAAAGTTGCAAGTGTCAGATGATTCATAATCACACGACTTCAAAATCCATCATTATGGAATTTCTCCATGCGGGTTTCTCCAATGTGACCAAATGCAGTGCCACACATGTGTGGTATTCTCTTAGTCTTGCGACATTTAGCATCAGTGTTATGGATGTATCATATTACCATCAATATTCATAACATACATCCCATCCACGATGGAAGCATGGCCCTTATGTTATTCATGACACTGAACAACAATTGTTCTTTTATGAACAACCCTTTTGCAACAAACATTATGCAATGGGCTAGAGTGTGTAAAACTCTAAAATGATTTATGAAAGTAAATACAGAGGTAATGTATTATTATCAATATTCATAACATACATCTCATTCATAATGAAAGTATGCCCCTTAAGTTATTCATAACATCAAACATCAAAAGTTCTCTTATGAAGAACCTTCTTGCAAGATACCTTATGCAATGGGCTAGAGTGTGTAAAACTCTAAATGAATTATGAAAATAAATACATAGGTAATACACCGATGGAATGTTTAGTAACATTTACTATGTTCCCAGCGCGTATCTGAACCTCACTCCGGTCAGTCTTTTAGGCCGTAGTAGTTCTTGCATCAAATTGCAACGGAAAACAATCGAGCGGGTATCTCTGTGATCAACTCACAATACCCAAGAATCAGTGATTAACATGTTTAATCATAATTCCCAAGAACTATTTCTTTGACCAGCCTTCTATACATCAATAACTTGTATGACTTTCATACATGAGCTGGACATTCCAGTCTTCTTTCTTTTTGCCTTTATACTTCTAACCGTTTTACTTCCAATAATTCTCCTACTCTCAGAAGAAGCACCAATTTGAAGAGTGGCGTCAGCCCCGGACTTCCTAGGTGTGTAAGTCATACTAACACCCTTCAGACATTTCCTTTCTCTTAAGTTGTTGTTTTATTCACCATCATCATATGACAGGCGTTCTACTGGATCCCTCTGTTATTAGTCAAATGCATAGTAAACACTTTTACTAATAGTTTGCAAAACAAACATTGCTTTGGATATCACATATCTTTTAGCCTTTGTTTGTGTCTGAAAATGATTTTCAGTTCCATGAATATCACATAGCTATCCCAAACTTTTGAAGTTCGGGTCTCATGGAAGCAAACATATTGCACTTGACCGTAACGGAATTCTAGCTTTTGGATCGAAGGACGAGAGTCACATTATCCATAGCATTAGCGGGAGAATACCAAAAGCATGCGATAGGACAAAGTCCTTCTCAGCACTTTTGAGGACAATCCTCACATTACGTTACCAACCGTAAAGTTTTAACCAGATATTTAACAGCTATTTAATTTTAATAGGGAAGGTGGAAACGCGATCCATTATTCTATAACTATTATGCAATTTTCACTTTAGACAAGGTTCATAATTAATTGCACTAAGAATTAAAAGAATTAATTCTAAAGTGCACTCCCACTCAAATCAATATCTCTCATAATTGATTGTGAGTGATACAAGACCCGCATTTCAATTGTTCGCCATTGGTGTAACACCACTGATGACGAAAATTTCAACCGGTAGGCCAACTTGCCAATCACATCTTTATGCGATTCTTGTTCATCTTTCGATGGGCGTGTTCTGAGCTCATGACGGTCATGCCTGAACGTCAAGACAACCAAGTGATCTCGCTGCGAGGTCTCAACTCACCCGCCTCACACTTCTCTAATTGTTCGTACCCGTGTGACACGACGCACCCCGAAAAGATAGGTGCTGTGACGGTGCTACACTTGGGAGAACACTAACTACTTGATATTTTTGTGAGAGATCACCCTAATAAAAAGCGACTATCGCGCAATCAAGAAGGGTGCATCATAAGGGATAAACATCTCAGGCAATTCATAATAGCATGATATGGTATAGCCCTTTCTGATGGAGAAGTCTTGTATTTCTTCGTCTTCGGCATTCGCGTCGGTGTTCACCTTTGCGAAGATTGCCACCACCTTGTCGATGCACCAGATAATATTGCTATCTCTATAGCTAATAAAATAATGCATTACAACAAGGTTGACACGTAGGTCATTAAAGTGACAATCATATGGCTCCAGCCATCATGCCGAATCATGACACGCAGGTCATGTTAATTTAACATCATATAGCCATCTCATACATAATCAAATTATTACGAGCACTGCTATACCACATCACATGCACATCCTGCAAAACCAACTTGGACGCCTCTAATCGGTTCATACACAATTTCATTTTACGTGGCTTCTTAGGTTTCGAAACAAACCGAAGCTACCAACGTCCATCATCAAGTATGATTATTCAAGTCGCAAGATTAACTTTACGGGGTGTATGAAACACGAGATAATAAAATCTCGAGCCCCATACTAAACTTCGTCATATGCATGACCCCCGTGCAGATCATATCTGCATTGCCCTTTCGTCTGCGAAATTTCATCTTTCTCTCTAACTATGGTGGAATTCAACGAACTGTTAGCACTTCGTTGATCAATCAGGATCGCGGATTGCCAGAACTTTGAAATTCCACCATGCTGTTATCAAGATCAGAAATATGCAAATTTCAGGGAAGCAACAAGAACATCGGGTAACAGATTTCATCTGCTGCCCGCACAAATAATTATCAGCAGTAGAACTCATCTACTACAAATTACATTGTGCAACACCCATACATCTCTATGTATTCTAGATCGTAACCAGCATCTACGCATAGCACGGCTCATGATGCCACTGTTGGGGAACGCAGCAGAAAAAAAAAATTTCCGACCTACGCACCAGCCCAGGACCACTATGGAGACTGCATACAAGGTTTGATCTTTTCGTTACCGACTCGTAGCGCAGCGGAAGTAGAGTCGATGACGATCGGCGGTGCAGATCCCCGCAGCTAGGATTTTACAACCTCCCAACCGCGAGGATGTACACCCTCGTCAGCTCACCGGAGGGAGAGAAGAAGGCCAGATCATGCATGGCTTGTGTATGTTGAGAAAGAGTGTGTCTTTAGGCAGCCCCCTCCACCCCTATTTATAGGCCAAGCCCAAGGGTGGCTTCTCCAAGAAGCCAAGGGGGAAAATACCAAAAGGCCCTCAAGGTGGCTTCTCCAAGAAGCCACCCAAAAAGCACTTTCACTATCCACGGAAACATTTTTCCGCGACTGTTAAATCCGAAAATATTTCTGTGGGTCTTAGAATAATTCCAGTACCCACACAAATGATTTTGGACGCGTTCCGAAACAATTTCGGATTAGTGATTTTCATCTGCGAAAAGTAAACAAAGCGGTTCCGGCAGCTTCGGAACATTTCCCGTTTTTTTCTCCGAAAAATCCCAGAAGTTCCCAGAACAATTCTGGCACCCTCCAAGAATTTCCAGGCGTGTGCCGAAACCAATTTGACTTAATGGTATACCCTGAAACAACTTTTCAGTTTTACCGAAACTATTCCGGTGCTCTCTCCGGAACGTTTCCGTTTGTCTCCGAAACTTTTCCGGTGACTTTCTCTCAGACTCCCTGTCTAGTATTCAGCAGATAGATGACCCTTAAGCGCGTGACCCTATAGGTTCGGTGAAGTATAGACATGACCGGAACTCTTTCCGATCAATGATCAACATCGGAGCCGTGGACACCCATATTGACCCCTATACCCACACGAATGAATATTCGAGTGAACCTTCAGTTGCCGTGTGCTATTCCTGTTGCTTCACGATATGTTACAAATACCCGAGGTGAGAATCATTGGCATCCCCGTGGATCAACACTTGTCCACAATGCCAGGTACCTCGTTACCGGTTTTGTTCTCTTTTCTCGTTTCTGTGTTTCGGCATCCCCGTGATCAAATCACAATGTGTCTGGCCAAACGATGATGGATACCGTAACACCGAGAGGGCCCAGAGATATCTCTCCATCGTCGGAGGAGCAAATCCCAATCTTGAGCTATCAAGTTACTTGACATACTTTCCCATGAACCCGTAAGCCGCCGTAATAGCAACCCCACAAACCTATATGCCGATGAACAACATGATGAGTTCGGTTAATCAAGTTGAAACACCGCATGTAGGAACTTTCAATAGCATGCAACAAAGTGTTTCACCTTTTTATTCATCGGCAACTAACTTGCAACATGTTAATCCAAACATGCCGGTTGATAGGGGAATTGGCCTTGCTATTACTAGCTATTCGGCAAATTACCCTCAACCATCATATGCTATGCCTCATGTTATCAATTTTTTGGCACCATACACAGCTGAAGATGTTCATAATTCGGCTCCGCACCTTCATGCTCATGGTCGAATAAGTGAAAATACTACCGGAGCACATGTGCCTCCACCTAGTACCGTAGCATATAATTTTGCCCATGCACAATTGCAGAATTTTGGCAACATATCATTGCCGAAAGCATCTAAAAGTATTGGGGGGCAATCCAATGAAGAGTGGTCTAAAATTGGGCGAAAAAGCTTAAAAGTAGCCTAGCTGCAATGTATGCTGCATTTAGAAAGAACAAGCAGCCTTGAGAATCAAAGTAAAAAAGAATAATGATTCGGATAAGAAACATAATTCGATTATTGAAAAGGCTGAATCAACTATTACATGTGCCGAATCTATTATGTTAAAGGAAGACGATAAGGCATTGGGAAGCCATCCAAAAGTGGAACAAAGTATCGTTTAAGTTACACCACCATCATGCTCTCCCAACATATTTGAAGAGGTATGTCTAGCAAGTGATTTACCTATTTTCCGATTTGGTCGCAACTTTTTATTGTTGATGCATCTATTAGCAAAATTATCATAAGTAATTTCGAAAGACCAATGACGAAGGGTAATTTATTTGTTAGCAATTAAATTGTTATAGAGCATATCGGTCAACACATTGTGCCATTTATAGAGACCGATAATGACTCCCCATTACTTTAATTAAAATTTATATCTAAGTGGGTAGCTTTGCTTGTTTCATACTTGGCTTACACTTGGTCTCAAATGAGGCATATATGTAATGGTTTTGATTTCATGAATTTAAAGCCAAGGTTAAATTCTATTGAGAAAACCAATGATACTTTAATTTCTTATTCAAGGACATCGGAGATAGAATGCAAAACACAATGCATAGCCGAATGGGGAGATGTCAAGTCTAAACCATTCGATTGCTTACCTGCAAAGCTGATCTCACACCAAGATTGGCTAGAAAATAAAGGTATACCTTCAATTCAAGCATGTGTGATCGAATATTTGATTTGTTGCTGAAAAATAATTACATTAGAATTCTTGATCACCATGTCAAGCCATCAATCCAAGGACGAATGTATTGTAAGTTGCATGATTCGTTCGATCATAATTTTGAGAATTGCAACATGTTTCGTCAAATAGTTAAACCGGCCATTGATAAAGAACGATTGAAATTTGTTGAAACACCAACGATTGACCAGGCTATTCTGATTGGTCCTGATGGCAAAGAATTTTTGCATCAGCTGCTTCAAGCCGATCCATTTAAAGACGATAAGGTAACAATTGCAAATGATGGGATCAAGCTTTCAAGTAAAGAAGTTGTTCAAGAGTACAAGAATAATGTTCTTGAGGGAGAGGATTCCATCAAGATTGCACTGAAGACGCCAAGTACTGGGGGGTAACAAGAGAATCCAAAGATCGATGCAAGAGAAACCAAAGGAGATAAAGGCCGCAATAAGCACAAGCGCAAGAAATCCAAAGTCAGTTTTGCACATTTATTAGATAAATATCGAAAGAAGAGTGAAGAGAAAAATTCTTATCGGCCAAGTAATTCGAAAGCATCAAGATCACCCCCTAGGCGCAAATCTGAGGATCGGTACTGGCAAAGTGAGAATTTCAATGCAACATATTTATATCCTTATTCTGGGTCGCCAATTCCAATGCTGTGGATACCTCCCTATGCTCATGTAAATCCATATCCATCATGGGACAGGTATGATACAAGGGCACATTCTCCATCTAAATTTAGACCATCTCACCAACATTATGCAGCTCCAAGAAGATCAACATTTGATGAACAATCACATGTCAAAGACTATTTCAATCACAAGGAATTGGTCCGGAGCTCAAGGAACAAGAAAGAGGTGGCCAAGCAAGTTTACCGCGTTAAAAGAGATGGTCGTAAGAGTGCTACTTCAGATTTGATTTCAAACAAAAAAGTGCCAATTAAAGTGTTGACATTGGCTATTAAAAGCAATGACGCAAGTCAATCAAGTACCAAATCTGAAGAGAGGAAACTGAGAGTGCACAAGGTAAAACAAGAATTGCCATTACTTCAAACAACATCACAACCAGGGCGCCCACTCGGCTTATAATTTGGCAAAAGAAGAAATTGCAAAAGCTTAGTGCACAAGAACTTGAAAAGAGCACTAGTGCAGAAAAGCCTAGCTATGGCGTGGCAAAAACGGCCTTGCTGGCGTGGACACCCAACGCCACCAATATGACACCATTGTTAAAACATAGTGGTGGCGTTGGACCCCACGTCAGCAGTATTCTATGTGTTGATGGCGTGCCACGTGGACAATGCCACCACTATAATCACTCACCTAGCGACGTGTAATGTACTTTGCACGCCACAACGTTTCGTGCAGCCAAAAAATATATTTTTCCCCACCATATAACATTTAGCATTTCACATAAAACTAAGCACATATAAAAGATTACACAGTAGAAGAATACCAGTTAATAGAACAATACCAGTAAATAAGTGACAATCTCATAAACAGTACTAGCTAGCTAATTAATAAACGAAAATCTCACAAACACGAGCTAACTAATAGTTAATAAGTAGTTTATTTAACACCGATGGTCCAGCCACACACATACTTTTAAATAAGGTCGATGATGATCATCATCCTCAAGTCAACGCGCGGGGTGTTCTTGATAGTGACTAAGACGGCCTGTCCTACCCGGAGATTCTTGCCAGCAAGGAAGTTGTTCCACCCCGCCGCGCTTAAGCCAGTGCGACCGTCCATGTCCACTGCTTACGCACAGGTGGTGATGGAGCCCCTTGTGGTAAGGCGTAGTCCAGCAATGCCTGCTTCATCCGGCTTGGTGCCACAACTCACAGATAGCTTCCTAGGTAATTTCTGAAAAAATACATATATGATAAATGAGCATGTCATGCACAATTATCAACAAATCATACACTTTAATTCACATATATCATCGGATTCAACACTAAGCATATCATCAGATTCTACACTAAGCATATCATCACATTAATAAGCATATCATCAAATTACTACACTAAGCATATCATTTCTGAAAAAAATACATATATGATAAATGAGCATGTCATGCATAATTATCAACAAAGCAAACACTTCAAGTCACATATATCATCAATTTCAACACTAAGCATATCATCAGATTCTACACGAAGCATATCATCACATTACTACACTAAGCATATCATCAAATTACTACACTAAGCATATCATCACATTACTACACTAAGCATATCATCACGTTACTACACTAAGCATATTATAAAAATTACTACACTAATTAAGTATCATCAAATTACTACACTAAGTAACATACCATGACATGGCAGATAACATTCGTCCTTGTCAGACGGGTCACGAATGACATCCCGACGTAGGCATCACGTGGCGGAAGTTTTTCCTAGAGGTTGTCCGTTTCATCCTCGCTCAGCCACATTCTTTGGGCATAGAGGGCTTCATCAAGTGGGTCCTCATCATCTTCCTCCGTGTTGAGATAGATAACAACCAGCCTGGGTCTTCGTCCTATGAAGGAGAAGCTAATCAATTCAACCCCAATGAGACGCATGTGGGCGATGAAACGATCCCATTCATCTCCTCCAACCTGGGACATCTTTCGTCGCTTCTCAAGCTCCATAGTGTAGGCCCCCCAGGAGTGTCAAAGATCACAGTGTCTTCGGTCAGCTCATTGAATTCCAATCTCACATTGCATGGGACGATCTGTGTAAGAAAAAACAAAAAAAAACAGACACACACAATGCATTAATGGAAATAGAAACAAAAGCAAAAGAAATAACTATTAGAAGGTTCATATAATTTGTTACCGTTGTAGGAACAAAACTCGACTGGAAGTAGATGCCGAACAGCGTGCCAGTTGCAAGGCTGCTGGCGCACCTTGACTTGCACACTCGACATGGTGGTGGTTGCGCCATTCTACACAAAACATATTGAACACTAAGTATAATCGGATTCTAGACTACTAAATCAACACTAAGTATAATCGGTTTCAACACTAATAAATCAATTTCTACTAAATATAATCGGATACTACACTGCTAAATCTAATTCTACACTACTAATTGTATACACAAATAAAAATCAGCCATCGAGTTCTTTTCTGAGATCGTGGTCTGAGATTATGAGATGAGTTGTGTGCTGAAATGTCTGTAATGTCCCTGAACTGAAACTGGATGCACCCATAAAAATGGTATGCGCCGCACTATCCCAATTTGCTTTGGGTGCCTTCACTTTCTGAACTTTCTTCATCTACAATGTCTATCCATTAGCAATCACACTAGCAATAAGAATTTAGCAAAGAATGGAGCATTGGCTCTCATCAATTTTAGCTCTAACATCTTGCTACCTATCTTCAGAATTCAAACCGCGCACATTCCAACACAAGACACGCCAGTTACGAAAAGTTGTACTATTCATGACAACCCATATAGCCACATCATAAACTCTTAATTGCATAACAGAAAGAGTACCACCTAACGAGCAAAATAAACAAGTTCCATAGTTCAACAAGCAAGACGATAAATAAAAACTCAGTCTGACAGAACACACGACGGCCGGACATATAAAACAAAGATGGATCACTTGTCATTGGAACTCTTGCTATCTTCAGTAGGCTCAGGGCAAGCCATAAGCTAAATCCTCCGGGTGGATCTGCAGCGACGCTCCCAAATCCTGCATGGTACGGATCGGCGTTGGAGGCGGCAGTTTCTGGGTATCCTCCTTTTCCTCAGCAGCTGGCTTGTCCTGTAAGCACAACTTCCTTGCACGTGGATGATGAAGTGCAGAAGGCTTCTGTGGGACAGCAGAGGTGGGTTTGAATCCTGCAAGCTTAGCACAGCTACGCGTCATTCACCTTGTGGAGAAGTCTGGCACTGGAGCCACAAGCTGGACTGATCGGCGAGCACGGCTCCGTGTGCGCTTGCCAAGCACCGGTGGCGTCTGCGAGACAAATTGAAAATCAACAGCTGGCAAGGAGGTCTCAGGTTGGACCACTTCTTCAACTGTCACAGATGGCGAGGTGTCTGTTGCAGGCAAGTCCAAAGAAAGAAAACTAGATGTTCGCATCATATTGATGAATTTGAGCTCATACTCCCATGACCAAAACCTCAGTGGAACAACATATGGAGGCAGCACAGACTGTCGTGGTGAGCAAGGAACAACAGCCAATAAAATTTCAGGCATTAACATACTGAAAGTTCTTTCCTAGATCATCTATGGCGGCAGCACTGGCCCATAAACCACACGAACAATGCCCACCTGGATAGGGTCAATCTGCAATGGTGCCTGCTGTTGAACCTCAATGTCCATGGGATTGTGCCGCTGCCCAACCAAGCCATTGGATCCAAAGGAGGGTGGGTTCATGACCATGGAGTTCCGATCAGCAGCCACTTCCTCCGGTGCTTCAGGTTGTACATGGTCTTGCTGGTTCTAGGCCAGCTGTTCCCATGGGCCCCAACCATCGTCCTGGTGGACATTTTGTCCCCAACCGGTGTCATTGTTTTGATATGCCACATGATCCTAGGGGACAGCCTTCCATCCCAAGGCTGGGTATGGTGGCATGGCCCAAAATGGCTGTGGTGGGATTTCTCCTGGCATCGGGTGGGGATTGCCATCAAGAGGCATTGGGTCCTCATCAGCTCCAATCATAGCTTCAGCAAACTCAGCATCAATAATATAGCAAGCAGATGTCCACGAGACTACCGTACCTCCCCAGTTTGCAAATTCTCTAAAAACCACATCTCGAGGAACAAGCGTATTGTCAGGGAAGGATGCGCGAACAAGCGAACGAGCCCTATGACGGTCATTGTGATTCCAGTAATGAAACTGACCGAAAGTGCCAACAACATCCGCCAAAGCCTGTGTATTACGGCAATCCAGTGGTATGCCAATGAACATCAACCACCCTGTACGGTGACCATGCAGCGCACAAAACCCCTCTCCATGATCATGACGGATGAATCTAACAAAGAACTCATGGCCCTCATCGTCAACCCCCAAAGGAAAAGGCGGATGCATAGTAAATGAGCCTCTGACTCTGGATCTTCCATCTCAAACAGACCAACTCCATGAAACCAAGACTGAGCATATCGTACCGGAACTTGCAGAGTCCGAGTGAGGAAGTTTAGCACCTGCTCATGGTGGATTGCCACCAGGTGCTCTGGTGGCACTGGCTCGATGATAGCCACCATGAACTGCTCGTGCATCCTCGGAGGCGCCTACGTAGCCGTGAAGTAGGTGCACGGCAGGTGGTCACCACCACCATCAATGATGTCATAGCCTGCTGGAAGGAAGCGCCATGGGTCAAGCGCGTACAACGCCATTGGATAGGCTGGCACCTCTGGAAGTGTGGCGACGACTGAGGTGGTGGTGTGGCAGATTGGAGTAGCAGTGGTGTAGATGGGGAAGGAGCAGATTGGGTTTTTTTTCAGCTCATGCCGATTGGAAACTGGGGAGACGGGGGGGGGGGCTTGCTCTGTTCTGGCTCGAGAAACAAAGCCTGGCGATGGGACTTTGGGCACCCAGAGGGAGGACTCGGGCGGTTGGCGAAAACAATCTTTTTTAATATGACCTAGCTGAAAACACTTACGACACCTAACCCTGTTGGTACAGGTCGCTGTTTGGTCTGCGAGCAATTCAGAGTTTTTGTCCTAGGCGTTTTCATAATTTTGCCTACGCCCCATCTGTTGGTGCTTCCGGTGGTATTCTGGTTATCTTGAATTCTTCAGTTTTCAGTGGGAATCTGGTTGAAGTTCAGCGCTTTGGTGTGGTTGTCTCTTTCAAGTTAGTTCATAATTTTGAGGAATGGACGTTGGTCTCAGTTTATGGTCCCTGTTAGGGTGCTCTTCGGGATGAATTTGTGGGCTGGCTTTACAATCTACAGATTCCACAAGATGCTAACTGGTTGTTGCTAGGTGACTTCAACTTTATTAGATCTTTAGAAAACAGAAACTTGCCAGGCGGGGATGTTAATGATATTTTCCTGTTCAATGAGATTATTGGTCACCTTGGATTGCTGGAGCTGCCACTCAAGGGTAGGGCCTATACTTGGTCTAATATGCAGGAGCAGCCCCTTTTGGAACAGTTGGATTGGTTCTTCACAACTGCAGATTAGATTTCTGTTTATCCTAACACCGTCGTGCTCCCACTAGCTAGAACCTCTTCTGATCACATTCCATGTGTGGTCTCTATTGACACGTCCATCCCAAAGTCCAAGGTGCTGGGTGGACATGCCTGGCTTCATAGACTGTGTTAAGTCATCTTGGGATGCCCCAGTGCCTGCATATCTCTCTGCATCTGCTATCGTGTCAAGGAAGCTAAAATGGTTAAGATATGATCTGAAGAAATGGTCCACCAACTTATCCTCTCTTAAACGGCTGGCACTAGGTGCTCCCAGGTGATTTTGGCTTTGGATAACCTCAAGGAGGTTAGGCCTTTAACAAGACCGGAGTTTAATTTTTGGAAAATAGTGAAGTTGCATTATGAGAAGATACTCAAACTTCACTATATATGTTGGAAACAAAGGTGTACCATCAGATATATTAAGGTTGGGGAGGAAAATTCCAAGTTCTTCCACGCAATGGCCTCGGAAAGATTGAGGCGTAATTCTATCTCTAGCCTGCAGAGAGACGACGAATCCATGGCTCATGAGCATGCCCAGATGGCGGGAATCCTCAGGAATTCTTTCAAAACCCGCATGGGCCAGGCCCAAGGAATAGCAATGGTCTTTGACTTGCAGTCCCTTCTTCAGCCTGTTGATGGTTTAGAGGATTTAGCAGCCCCTTTCTCAGAGGAAGAAATCATGTCTGTTCTCAAGGAGCTGCCACCTGACAGAGCACCTGGCCAGATGGCTTTAATGGCTTGTTTGTCAAACGGTGCTGGAAGATAATTGAAAAGGATTTTAGGCAGTTGATTTCAGATTTTTATGAGAACAAGGTCAGTTTGAAGAACATCAATGCTTCCCTGATCACTCTCATTCCAAAAATGCTGGCGCCCATGTGTCCTAATGATTTCTGGCCCATCTCTCTAACAAACACTTGCCTAAAATTCCTGACCAAATTATTGGCGAACAGGCTACAAAAGGTAATTCTCAAATGCATTCATAAAAATCAGTATGGATTTCTCAAATGTAGATTTATTCAGACTGCCTGGCATGGGCCTTTCAGTACATTTTCCAGTGTCAGCAATCAGCCAATTCTCCAAGTTGGACTTTGCAAAAGCTTTTGACACGGTGGAGCATGAGGCTATCCTTGCTATCCTAAAGTTCAAGGGTTTTCCAGCAAGATGGATTAAGTGGGTCAAGGAAATCCTTTCCTCTGGAGATTCTCAGGTCCTTCTGAATGGACTGCCTGGTAATCATTTTAGATGCAAACATGGGGTGCGTCAAGGGGACCCTTTTCACCTCTTCTGTTTGTTCTCACGGTAGACCTTCTCCAGTCGGCGGTGAACAAAATGTTGCACGATGGACAACTCACATTACCTATTGCATCTCATGACCCAGACTTCCCAGTCATACAGTATGCTGACGACACAATTCCTATATTGCCTGCTGTTGAGGATCAATTGGTTGCATTGAAGCATATGCTCCACACTTTTGCCCAATCTACTGGGCTCAGGGTAAACTTTGCAAAATCCCAGATGATCCCTCTTAATGTGCCTGAGGAAGAGGCTCTGAGACTCGCAGGTATCTTGAATTGCACTTTGGGTACTCTTCCATTCCTATACCTTGGTCTGCCCATGGGAACCACAAGGCCATCAATTCAAGATCTTATGCCTTTGGTGGATGCTATTGAAAGGAGATTATCAGCTAGCTCTTCAATGTTGAATCAAGGCTCTAGGCTGCAATTGCTAAATTCTGTTCTGTCCTCTATGCCAATATATTTCCTCTGCTCGTTACACATCCCACCAGGCATCATTAAATAGTTAGAAAGGATTGAGAGGCAATGTCTATGGAGGGGAAATAGTGATACTCCTAGACAATCTCTAGCTGCTTGGGACATGGTGTGTAGACCAAAGGATAATGGTGGCCTGGGTATCATAAACATCAAGCTTCAGAACCAAGGTTTGCTGATCAAACATCTGCATAAGTTCTATAACAAGGAGAATATACTGTGGGTCTCTTTGATTTGGGATACCTACTATGATAGTGTTGTCCCACATGCCACTATTCTATGTGGTTCCTTCTGGTGGAAGGATGTGTTCAAACTGAATGACAATTACAGAGCACTGGCTACTACATCAGTAAACATGGGGGACTCTATTCTGTTTTGGTCTGATGCATGGGAGGTTGGGGGCTCTACTTTGCCATTGAGACACAGGCTTCCCAGATTGTTCTCCTTTGTAAATGATGATAAGATCTCTGTCAATGATTTCTACCAATGCCAGGATAGATCCACATACTTTCAAACTTCCAATATCCCAAGAAGCGGCTATGGAGTTGGACATACTTTCTTCCTGGGTTGAGAGTGTTCAGAGGGACCCCAATGCTACTGACATATGGTCTTGGACAGGAAAATCTGGATGCTATTCAACCAAGAGTTACTATACCATCATGCACTCACACTTGACCATAATTGAGCCATGCATATGGCTTTGGGGCAGTAGATGCACTCTTAAGATCAAAGTGTTTGCGTCGCTGTTATTCTTTGACAGGCTCAACACCAAGGATTTGCTTGTGAGGAGGCATTGGAGGTCTTCACAGGAGGATAACCTCTGTGTTCTTTGTTGCCAGCACACTTATGAGGACATGATGCACCTCTTCTTCTCTTGTAATTTCAGTGTCAGAATCTGGAATTACTTGCAGATTGATTGGTCAGGTGGCAATGATATACAACAATGTATTGTATTGGCCAAGAGGAGGT
Source organism: Elymus sibiricus (assembly GCA_039707655.1). NCBI lineage: Eukaryota > Viridiplantae > Streptophyta > Magnoliopsida > Poales > Poaceae > Elymus > Elymus sibiricus. The sequence goes on from CM077664.1 coordinate 167,057,894, forward strand.
TTGCACACCCCTTCTTCTTTGAGGTTATATTCATAGCAGCATGGAACATTTGGATTCTCAGAAATGGGAGAACCTTTAGGGCGTGAAAGAGCCACTTTTTCTGTCTGGAGATGTAAATTCATACATGATTTAGCATTGCTAGCTCATAGGGTTAAAGCTTCTATTAGACCTAAGCTCTTAGCCTGGCTAGCTGGCCTCCCTTGAGGCTTGTAATAGGTAAGGTAGTCCTGTTCTTTTTCTTCTTTTTGCTAGTTTGTTTGTACAGTTGAACTTGTTTCCTGGTTTGATAATAAAAGACTGTGGGGCTTTGCCCTACAGTAGTTAGTCAAAAAAAAAAGAATTTAGCAAAGCATCTACCTACATAGTAGCATTGAGCATTCACAGTACTAAAATTCATCCATCCATCTATCAAAAAACTAGCACCATCCATTCATCTATCAAGCAAATCATCTACTCCTACAAAAAAAACATACATTCACAATACCAAAACTCATCCATGCCATCCTGATGACCCACAAGTATAGGGGATCAATCGTAGTCCTTTCGATAAGTAAGAGTGTCGAACCCAACGAGGAGCAGAAGGAAATGACAAGCGGTTTTCAGCAAGGTATTCTCTGCAAGTGCTATAAGTAGTGATAACAGATAGTTTTGTAGCAAGGTGATTCGTCGCAAGTAACAAGTAACAAGAGTGCAGCAAGGTGGCCCAATACTTTTTATAGCAAAGGACAAGCCAAAAGTACTTCTTATAGTGATCAAAGCGTTCTCGAGGACATATGAGAATTCTCGTCTAGTCACGTTCATCATGTTTAGTTGATTCGTGTTCACTACTTTGATAATTTGATATGTGGGTGGACCGGTGCTAGGGTGATGTTCTTACTTGAACAAGCAACCCTCTTATGATTACCCCCTCTCGCAAGCATCCACAACTACGAAAGAAGAATTAAGATAAATCTAAACATAGCATGAAACATATGGATCCAAATCAGCCCCTTACGGAATAACACATAAACTAGGGTTTAAGCTTCTGTCACTCTCGCAACCCATCATCTACTTATTACTCCCCAATGCTTTCCCCTAGGCCCAAATATGGTGAAGTGTCATGTAGTTGACGTTCACATGACACCACTAGAGGAAGAACAACATACATATCATCAAAATATTGAACAAATACCAACTTCACATGATTACTTATAACAAGACTTCTCCCATGTACTCAAGAACAAAAGTAACTACTCACAAATCATATTCATGTTCAAGATTAGAGGGGTACTGTATATTATTAAGGATCTGAACATATAATCTTCCACCAAATAAACCAACTAGCATCAACTACAAGATGTAACCAACACTACTAGCAACCCACATGTACCAATTTGAGGTTTTGAGACAAAGATTGAATACAAGAGATGAACTAGGGTTTGAGAGGAGATGGTGCTGGTGAAGATGTTGATGAAGATTGGTTCTCCCATGATGGAGGGAACATCGGTGATGTCGATGGCTTCGATTTCCCCCTCCCAGAGGGAAGTATCCCCGGCGGAATCGCTCTGCCAGAGAGCAAAAGTGCTCCTGCCCAGGTTCCGTCTCAAGACGGCGGCGCTTCATCCCGAAAGTCTTCCTCTTATCTTTTCTAGGGAAAAAGGCCTCATAGCAGAAGGAGGGCACCGAGGGCTGCCGTGGGCCCCACAAGACATCAGGACGCGCCCTGGGGGGGGGGGGTAGGCGCGCCTTGTTGTCTTGTGGACAGCAGGTGGCCCCCCTCTGGTGGTTATTCGTTCTAGTATTTTTTATATATTCAATAAAAAATCTCCGTGAAGTTTCAGGTCATGTGGAGCTCCGTAGAATGGCTGTCTCTGCTGTAGCTCTTTTAGGTCCAGAATTCCAGTTGTCGGTAATTTCCCTCTTCATGTAGATCTTGCAAATTAAGAGAGAAAAGGCATTAGAATTGCATCATAAAGTGAAATAATGACCAAAAACATTATAAATAACAGTAGGAAAATATGATGCAAAATGGACGTATCAACTCCCGCAAGCTTAGACCTCGCTTGTCCTCAAGCGAAAGCCGAACTCGACAATCATGACCACATGTTTAGAGAGAGAGAGAGAGAGAGAGAGAGAGAGAGGTGTTGATAAAACAAAATACGAACATGGAAGCATCATGATCATTATCATAACAGCAATTATTTATCATATAACTTCTCATAATCAAGTAACAATTCGTCCACGATATTGAAGTATGAAGCATAAACTTTCTTGAAAACAAACAAACTATGTTCTTAGTCATTGAAATAATTACAATTCATCATATTTCCAGGAAGAGTCTATGTAAGAGCTTTTGTTTTATCAAGTCCCACATACTCAACTATCATATAGTCTTCTATGATTGCTAACACTCAAAGCATATTCTTGGAACAAACATTTCCGTCAGACACATAGGAAGATGGGGGTTTATTGTTTTCACCTCCCAACTCATTTACCTCAAGGATAATGTCAACAATAATAACTCATGATTACCTACATCCAACTGGATATATGTGCCTGGATCTTTCCCCACCACGTGATGCTTGCCAAGTGGAGAATAATTAAGTATGGAATATGGATGAACATTATTGACTCCTGCATAAAAGTAAAAACTGAGAAGTAAAAGACAGGCCCTTCGCAGAGGGAAGCAGAGGTTGTCATGCGCTTTTTCATTGGGATGTGCAAGCTCTTAATGTAAAGGAACGCCACTTTATATTGCCCCTTGTGATAGCAACCTTTATTATGCAGTCCTTCGCTTTTATTTCTTTACCATCACAAGTTCATACAAAGCTTATTTTCCCTTACAATAAAAGATCACACATATTTAGGAGCAATTTTTATTGCTTTTAGCACCGATGACAACTTACTTGAAGGATCTTATTCAATCCATAGGTAGATATGGTGGACTCTCATGGCAAGAAACTAGGTTTAAGGGGTTTTGGATGCACAAGTAGTATTTCTACTTAGTGCAAAGTTTGGCTAGCAAAAGATTATAAGCAAGCACCACACGTTAGAGGAAGCATGGCAATATAACTTCTATGTGAATATAAGCAAACACAACTCATTACGTTGTCTTCCTTGTCCAACATCAACTATTTGGCCAAACTAAAAAAATTTGATGGGGGCTCACAATCATAAAAGCTGTTGAAAGTGCAACTAATCCCCGGGTGGTCTTGGTAATTCTTAACAACATATACATCATTGAACTAATGCTTATTCAAGATAGATTTCAGAAAAGTTCAATGATTGGCATGGCAAGGACATGTGAATGTGGACCCCTCGAAATGCTAAGGACATGGATTGGCAAAGCTTCAAGACTCTACATTTTTGGTTAAGTGATCCAAGATCACATTGAGTCCATAGGAAAGCCAATACTATTAAAAGGGGATGAGGTTTTGATCATGAATTAATTGCTCAAGTGCTTAAAAATATTGCTCCAAAACCCTCAACCACTTTCCCACAATCATATTTGTCCAAACCCTAAAAAGCCAACTCGGTCCCACCGAAACCATCCCACCCAGACTCACCGAGTTGATCCTATACACTGCCAGAGCCAAACCCCAGAAACTCGGTCCCACCGATTTGCACTGACCAAGTTTTTGTAACCCAATGTGTTCATTTCAGAATCAACGAGTTGAAGCGATCGGAATTACTGAAACGCAGTCTTGCTTAGGTCATCACTTATCGGAGCCACCGAGTTGTATGAATAGGTCTCATCGAAATGCCTAACGTTCGAATCTTTTACACAGGTCGGTGTCACCGAGTTGTACTAAAAGATTGTAACGGTTGGATTTTTGGTGCTACCTATTTATACCCCTCTACCACCACCTACTCTCTAAGAGAGCCATCAGAATGAACCTACACTTCCACCATTCATTTTCTGAGAGAGAACCACCTACTCATGTGTTGAGATCAAGGCATTCCAATCCAACCATTTGAACCTTGATTTCTAGCCTCCCCAAGTTGCTTTCCACTCCAATCCATCTCCTACCCAAGCCAAATCTATGAGAGAGTGATTGAGTGTTAAGGAGACTATCTTTTGAAGCACATGAGCAAGGAGTTCATCATCAACAACACCGTCTATTACCTTTTGGAGAGTGGTGTCTCCTAGATTGGTTAGGTGTCACTTGGGAGCCTCCTAGATCATGTGGAGTTGAACCAAGGAGTTTGTAAGGGCAAGGAGATCGCCTACTTCGTGAAGATCTACCCGAGTGAGGCTAGTCCTTCGTGGACGTAAGCCATGGTGGAACAAACAAGGTTGCTTCTTCGTGGACCCTTTGTGGGTGGAGCCCTTCATGGACTCGCGCAGCTGTTACCCTCAGTGGGTTGAAGTCTCCATCAACGTGGACGTACAATAGCACCACCTATCGGAACCACGCCAAAAATTAGCGTGTCTTCATTGCATTTGATTTCTCCGATCCCTCCTTTTCGTTTATATGCAAAGTCTTTACTTTCCGCTGCATAACTCTTAGACTTGCATGTGTAGGGTGTTGCTTGACTTGATAGAATTGCTAAAACTTGCCTACAACTAAAATTGGGAAAAGGATAAGTTTTTATTTGGTCAAGTAGTCTAATCACCCCGCTCTAGACATACTTTCGATCCTACAAGTGGTATCAGAGCTTTGGTCTCCATTGCATTGGTTTCACAACCTAGGAGAGTACGGCGTCTAATGAGGGTAATTATCACCGTAGAGGTCCATATTTCGATGGTACAAACTTTGCTAGTTGGAAGCATAAGATGAAAATGCATATTCTTGGTCATAATCCCGCCGTTTGGGCTGTTGGTCGTGTTGGCTTGCAAGGTGAATTCTTTGAGGAGGGAAAAGAACCAGATCGTGAAGCAACCGCAGAAGAATTGAAGATGTTGCAATACAATGCTCAAGCATGTGACATTGTCTTCAACGGTTTGTGCCCCGAGGAGTTCAACAAGATTATCCGCCTCGAGAATGCAAAGGAAATTTGGGATACTTTGGTTGATATGCACGAGGGTACCAAGTCTGTCAAGGAATCCAAGTTGGATGTGCTTCAAAGTCAACTTGACAAGTTCAAGATGAAGTATGGTGAAGGAGTCGCCGAAATGTACTCTAGGATCGCTCTCACCACAAATGAGATTGCCGGCTTAGGAAGTGAAGAGATGACCGGAAAATTCATCATCAAGAAGATCCTTAGAGCCTTGGATGGAAAATATGATACCATGTGCACATTGATCCAAATGATGCCTAATTACAAAGATCTCAAGCCCACGGAAGTCATTGGAAGGATTGTTGCTCATGAGATGTCACTCAAGGACAAAGAAGAGCTACACAACAAGTCAAGTGGTGCTTACAAAGCCTCAAGCGATGCTCCCACAACATCAAGTGACAAGATTGTATCCAATGAAGAGATAAGCCTAATGGTGAAGAGATTCAACAAATTCTACAAGAATAGAAACAAAGAGAGAAGCTCCAACTCAAGACATTATGAGCAAAGATCATCAAGTCGTGACCGTAATTGCTACAATTGTGGAAGACCTGGACACTACTCCAATGAGTGTACGACACCTCACAAGAAAAGATACGAATCACCTAGAGGAAAGAATAGAAGAGAAGAATCACCTCATAGAGAGAGAAGGAGTAGAGATGATCATTATGAATGAAGACCTTCTCGGAGAAGCAAGGATTCGGAAAGGAAGGACAAGTCATCCAAGAGCTTCTCTAGAAGAAGACATCAAGCTCATGTTGGTGAATGGATTTCCGGCTCCGACTCTGACAACCAATCTGAGAGAAGCTACCACTCCGACTCCGACTATAGTCAAGATGAAGGTGTTGCCGAACTTGCTCTCGTATCCTCCAACTCCTATGACCTATTTGATTCACCAAATGAAGGAATTGGGAGATGCTTCATGGAAAAATGCCCTAAGGTATCACACCCCGAATACCTTGACTTCAATAGTGATGAGGATGATTTACTTGGTGATGATGATTTGCTCGTTGATAAATCTAGTGATGTGAGCTATAATGAACTTGCTAGTAATCATGTTAGTCAAGATGAAATGAATGACAATGCTATGAGGGAGATTGAGCGTCTAACTAAAGAACTAAACACTCTTAAGTTAGCTCAAGAAACAACTCAAGAAGATCATAGAGAGCTTCTAAGAACTCATGAGAAGCTACGCTTCGAGAAGCTAAATTTAGAGCAAGAGCATGAGTTTCTAAAAGCTATCAATGACGATCTTCGAAAGAAGAGTTCCTCTTACATTGCCAAATGTCTTCTCTTGTCTAATTTTATGCCACAAGTTAAATATAAGCAAACTAGTAACAAGGGTAAAAAGGGTTCTACCTCTAGTAGTAACAATAACAATGCTAAATCCAATGTTGTTACTTCTAGTAGTTCTATTGATTCCACTAATGATTCTCTTAGCCAAGTTACACTTGAGCAGGAAAACGATTTATTGAAAGGAATTATAGAAAAGGGTGTCTACAAGAGCCTTGCCGGGAGTAAGCAATTTGAGGAAATTGTACGCAAACAAGGAAGGCACAAGAAGAACCAAGGTGTTGGTTTTGAATGATAGTTCAATGCCAATGGAGTTGAGTGGGAAGAAGATCAATACCCCAAGATGAAGTTTGTTCCTCAACAAGAGAAGTATGATCCTACTTCTTTCAAGGGGACACAAGCTCAAGATGATCTTCCACCACAAGACCACAAGATAAATGGCAAGGACAAGCTTCAAGAAGATATTGACTCATTTGAAGAACCACCTCAAGCCTTGGTCAAGTGGGTTCCCAAGACTACGTCAAGTTCCACTTCTTCAAGTACAACTACAACTCCAAGGATTCCCATCAAGTTGATGTGGGTCCCAAAGAAGAAGAACTAAAGAGTTCTTGAGGTGACTCCGCCAACAAACTTCACTCATATTCATTCATGGCAAGAACTTGTGCAATCAACTTCCACATCATGCACTAGTTCATGGAGTCATAGACCCTCTTGTTGGTAAGTCAAGGGACAAAGTATTTAATGCATTCATGGACATCATCTTGTGTGCATTTCACTCTATGTCTATGGATATCCTTGTTTGTTCCTTGTGGGACTAACCCATGTAGGTATTGAAAGTGCTTAACTCAAAGGATTGCTCCCAACTCTTGATGATCTACATCAACATTGAGCATCCACATCTACAATATCTACATGAAGTCTTCATTGACAAAACCCAAGGTTAGTTCATCCCTCTTTGGGGGGATATCACATCTAGGGGGAGCTTTGCTCTAAGACTTGAGCTAAAGCAACTCTAATGGTGTGAACACATTGATGCTTTATGTAAAAGTGGCAAACCCACTTGTGCTTAAACGATGAGTATCACCTATGATCAAATGTTCTCATTTGGCTCCTAAGTCAATATACTCTGATATAGATAACTATGTCATTGCCCATTGCTTGATAGTTGCTAGAATTGGTTGTGCATGTTTGACATATTTCATTTGCTATTTTCATTGTGTGAGCATGTTGCAATGCATATTTCTCATTCGAGGACATCCAATTGTTGTTTGGTTGATTTGGATCTTTTGGCCAATTGGATGTACAAGAATGCCTAAGAACCTTCTCTAGCTATCTATCTCAACTTGTCTCAATTCTTTCATGCTATATCACAAAACTTGAACAAGTTTCTTTTCGGACCCTCCGGGTGAGGAGCACTCGGAGCCACTGATCCGACTAGGGCTGACTTCCAAAACCTTCTAAGTGCTTTTTGGACAGACCAACATACTTCCATTCGGTCTCACTGATTGCACTTGGACTGATCTACATTTCAATCTCGGTAAGGCTGATCTGAAAATCTCGGAGTCACCGATGAGCTCTGTCAATGGCAGTTATGCGCTTTGGTGAGACCGAGTTGTTTCATTCGGTAGTATCGACAGCTAAAGGGTATATATATCCCCGCAGACCGTACGTTGAAAAATTCTTCAAACGCCATGAACCCGCACCCCTTTGCTGCCGTCGCCCCGGTCCTCGGATCGTCTTCGTCGTCTCCAACGCGCCCTCGCCATCGGATTCCATCGCCGTCAACGGAAATCTTCGCCGCCGTTGCCACCGTAGCGGATCTCCACCAAGTTAGGGTGAGATTCGACCCCCTAGTGCATCTAAATCTGATTCAATGCACTAGTGGATGCGCCTGTATTCTTGCCACCATGTGAAACTTCCTTTCCAGCAAACGAATCCTTAGAAATAGTTTTGAGCAAAATTTTAGGTTTAGGGTTCCGCAGAACTCATCTCGGACTGACCGATTTGAACTAAATCAGAGTCACCGATTTGGCTTCGGCTATTGCACTCAGTACATCTCGGTGAAACCGACAAGTACTGATCGGTGAGACCGATTTAGCTTTTCTGCAGTACCATGTGCACTTCGGTGAAACCAAGTCTCATATCGGTCTGACCAAACTGTGAAACCTAGTTTCAGTTGTTGCCTCGGTGCTTCCGAAATTGTCAACTCGGTAATTCCGAAATGCTTTCTGTGAAAACCTAAAACTGAAGTTTTAACTCATTTTTTTTTTAAAAAAACAGCTATGTTTTGTGATGCTCATCCATTCCACTCTTCTCACTCTACTTCACAGGGTCAGTGTTCAGCATGTCAGGGTCAGATGACAGTTAGAACGTGTCAGTTGAGCCAAGTGTTGACTTGGAAGCAGGTACAAGCCCTGAGGAGAGCTATGATGAAGGAGAGCGCAGTTCTCCTAGTCTTCCTAAAGCTACAACAGGGACCAGAAAGAGGAAGGATTCAGATGAGGAGGATGAGGACTTCCAGCCGGAGGAGGTCACTTCCAAGAAAAAGGAAGTAGTCAGAAAAGAGTATGGCACCCAGAAGGAAAGAGCTGTTGCCAGAAAGGTCTCCTAATCCACTGCTGCCAAGAGAGGTATTGTCCCCACAAGTGAGAATCCAGGCAGCTCAGAACCAAGAAAGAGAAAGTCCATGCCTAAGGTTGTAGGCAAGAAGAGAGAGAGAAAGCAGACCGCCCATGTGGTGTTCAAGCCCACATCTATGAGGAGAGAGGAGGAACCAGCTGCTGATGAGCCACCTCCCAAGGAACAAAATTTGATGGCAGATGCTATGTCTAAGAAGGAAGCCACAACCTCCAAGTCCAAGACTGCCAGTACTGGCCCCAAGTCCAAGAAAACAACTAGAAACATATCAGCTGCTGAGAAGAACAAGGCCCCAGTGCCTGAGAGAGATGATGATGATGATGAAGCCATAGTGCTTAAGAAGCTAAGACCAAGACTGCCAGAACATATGATTCACATCCAGAGGCAGAGAATATGAAGGAAAGAAAAGATAAAGGACTCAGGAAATGGAGAGAGTCAGACCCCTACTATGTCAGGAGAAGGACTGCTGTTGATTACCGTTTTCACACCAAGGAGCAGCATGACTTCTATGAGACAGTGCTGCTTGACAAGAAGCCCATAGTAAGTGACATGAGATGGGTTGATTGGAAATTCATTGATTCAAATGAGGACAACTTTCCAAATGTGCATGAGAACTTCAAGACTATAGGCATTGATGAGTTCATAGGCACTAAGTTGACAACGTGGACAGATGAGCTCATCATGCAGTTTTACTCCACCGCACACTTCTACCCCGATGGGAGGATAGTTTGGATGACTAAAGGAATGAAGTTCCAGTCTAGCATTGCTGAGTGGGCACAACTACTGAATGTGCCAGAAGCTGAAGAAAATGATGTTGATGTCTATGCCAGGGGCAAGATGGACCACAACTCCATGAAGGATATGTATGGACCAGTTCCCGAGAAGTACAAGGAGTCACACAAGTTTGGATATGTCTATCATCTCCTATCTGGTCTTGCTACTATCAACACTATTCTGAGGCATACTTTGATGCCCAAGTCAGGTGATGATAAGATGATTAGAGGACACTCAATCAACATGCTACATTTGGTGGATGGTTTCACAAGATTCAGAGTGATGGACTAGATTGTTGAGACAATCAAGAGGACTGCTGCCGATCAGAAGCGCTCATGTGGCTTTGCTCCACACATTTAGATGCTTATCAACTCCAAGGTTGGTAGCAAAGTCTATTTGCTTGATCGTGAGCACTTGCCACTACAGCCAGAGCTAGAGGACTGCACAGTGACTATGGATGAGGACCATCCTACCTCAGCTACAACTCAGGCAAAGGCAGAAGCTGCCAAGAGTGCTGGTCCTATCTCTTCCACCGCTCCAGTTCTGAAGACTAAAGCCGATCAGATTCTATATCTTCTCCATGCTACTCAGAGGATTGAGCGGAGTCTGGCCAACCTCGTGAAAAACCAAGAGAGCTTCGAGAGGATCATAGAGACCAAGTTCCATGACCTGGATGTTAAGGTCACTGAGGTGAAAACCACAGTAGAATGTCTGAAGAAGGAGGTGGATGACGCAAAGATGGCCGCTAGCAGTGATGATGAGCAACCGGGCACATGTCTTCCTACGACCACTCAGTTTCAGACGATGCCCAGGTCAGCAGCCGTGCCAGTCGTCGACACCAGAGCCACAGTCTCAGCTCCAGCTGCTGCACCCTCAGTTGCTTCTTCAGTTCCTCCAACTGTCTCTACACCACCAGTCCAGCAGATATCATCCGAGGCATTTGCAGATGCTCTCATCCTCACTCCACCAACTCAGAAGCCTTCTTCACCAGGAGCTACAGAAGATCGAGCCCAGAGCGAAGTATTGCTCTTTACTCATTCGAACTTTTTGGTACTTGTTGCCAAAGGGGGAGAATTAGTATAGATCATTAGGGCTTCGAGAGAGAGTGCTTTGGCTATTCTCGTTTGATTTTCGTTGAGTTTTGCTACTTCGTGATCCAATTGGTTGATACTTGTATGAGACTATGTTACTTCTGTGCTTGATCATACCGTACTTTGTTGCTATGCATATTGGTCTATCTATCTAGATGCTTCATGTATGATCATTCACTTGTTTGCTTGGTGATGAGTGCTTGTTATACTTCATTCATATCATTTTGAGCGCTCCACCAAGATGTATGTGACATGGAAGAGTGACCCATGATCCTAATCGATTGTGCATTTACATTCAAACGCAAATTTTAAATAGCGCACAAATTTAGGGGGAGCTCTTGCTTATCACATACTTCTCAAAGCGACAATGTATTTCATTGATTATATCTCTTGTCGAAGCTTTGATCTATATGTTGTCATCAATTACCAAAAAGGGGGAGATTGAAAGTGCAACTAATCCCCGGGTGGTTTTGGTAATTCTTAACAACATATACATCATTGAACTAATGCTTATTCAAGATAGAATTTAGAAAAGTTCAATGATTGGCATGGCAAGGACATGTGAATGTGGACCCCTCAAAATGCTAAGGACATGGATTGGCAAAGCTTCAAGACTCTACATTTTTGGTTAAGTGATCCAAGATCACATTGAGTCCATAGGAAAGCCAATACTATTAAAAGGGGATGAGGTTTTGATCATGAATTAATTACTCAAGTGCTTTAAGATATTGCTCCAAAACCCTCAACCACTTTCCCACAATCATATCTGTCCAAACCCTAAAAAGCCAACTCGGTCCCACCGAAAGCATCCCATCCGGACTCACCGAGTTGATCCTATACACTGCTAGAGCAAAACCCTAGAAACTCGGTCCCACCGAGATGACGATCGATCCCACCGATTTGCACTGACCAAGTTTCTGTAACCCAATGTGTTCATTTCGGAATCACCGAGTTGAACCGATCAGAATTACCGAAACGCAGGCTTGCTTAGGTCATCACTTATCGGAGCCACCGAGTTGTATGAATCGGTCTCACCGAAACGCCTAACGTTCGAAGCTTTTACACAGGTCGGTCTCACCGAGTTTTTGGTTCGGTGTCACCGAGTTGTACTAAAAGAATGTAACGGTTGGATTTTTGGTGCTACCTATTTATACCCCTCCACCACCACCTACTCTCTAAGAGATCCATCAGAACGAACCTACACTTCCACCATTCATTTTCTGAGAGAGAACCACCTACTCATGTGTTGAGATCAAGGCATTCCAATCCAACCATTTGAACCTTGATTTCTAGCCTCCCCAAGTTGCTTTCCACTCCAATCCATCTCCTACCCAAGCCAAATCTGTGAGAGAGTGATTGAGTGTTGAGGAGACTATCTTTTGAAGCACAAGAGCAAGGAGTTCATCATCAACAACACCGTCTATTACCTTTTGGAGAGTGGTGTCTCCTAGTTTGGTTAGGTGTCACTTGGGAGCCTCCTAGATCATGTGGAGTTGAACCAAGGAGTTTGTAATGGCAAGGAGATCGCCTACTTTGTGAAGATCTACCCGAGTGAGGCTAGTCCTTCATGGACGTAAGCCATGGTGGAATAGACAAGGTTGCTTCTTCATGGACCCTTCGTGGGTGGAGCCCTTCATGGACTCGCGTAGCTGTTACCCTCTGTGGGTTGAAGTCTCCATCAACATGGACGTATGATAGCACCACCTATCGGAACCACGCCAAAAATCACCGTGTCTTCATTGCGTTTGATTTCTCTGATCCCTCCTTTACGTCCATATGCAAAGTCTTTACTTTCCGTTGCACAACTCTTAGACTTGCATGTGTAGGGTGTTGCTTGACTTGGTAGAATTGATAAAACTTGCCTACAACTAAAATTGGGAAAAGGATAAGTTTTTATTTGGTCAAGTAGTCTAATCACCCCCCCTCTAGACATACTTTCGATCCTACAGATGTCCAAGATAGTGTATTTATATGTGAATCCTCTCTTCTTTTATTAATCTTTAATGAATTGCGTCAATGACCAATGCTATGTTTGTTAATCTCCAATAAATTTTATCAACTATACTTCTTCTACGTGAAGTCATTACTCCCCATGGGATTAGCGTATGATCTTTTGTTCTTTTCACTACTAGGATTGAAACAAGAAAGTAAAGTATAAAAACTAAAACTACTCTTTATTATATAACTCCCACACACGATTACATAGATAGATATGTCAAGAAACAAGCACTCAAAACTAATTCACACTAAAACTTTATTCTTCTAAATCACAAAATACTAAAGATCGAACTAAGATACATAATGATAATAAAAGTGATGATGATACGATACCGGGGCACCTCCCCCAAGCTTGGAACAAGCTAAGGGTGGTGCCCATACCTGTGTACTCAAACTTCCTTCTTCGGTGATGGTGGTGATGAACTGGTGGACTTGTCCTCCGTCTTCCAAGGTATGGGTTCTCCATCAAAGAAAGAGGAATGAGTCTCTGGAATCCTGAAATCTACAGCTAGGCTCATCCTCCTAAATCTGGATTCATACTCACAATTTTGATTTTGTAGGTCATAGATTTGTGCTTGGAGATGATCGACCCAGTCATGAAGCTTGAAGATGGCCTCTCCAATCTCCTTGCCATCCCACTTGTGCTCACGGATAAATTCTGTGATCATGAAGTGGTTGGCACTGAGTCCGCGCTCCACCATCCCTTCACACTTGAAGATTTCCTGCTCCACCGCCTCAAGCCTGGCCTTCTCGCTTCCCTCCTTCTTTGGTCCTTGAACGTCCCAGATGTGAAGCACCCCCTCACGCAACTCCATGGTTTGAGGGTGTTTCATCACTTCCGGAAGGTAGGGGTTGATGACCTTCTCGTAGAACTTGTCCTTGGACGAGCTTGAGGGAGACATGGTGATCTGGATCTGTCAGAAAAACAACCCGAAACAAGAACAGAGGAGAAACTTGCGATACGGAGGTTAAAACATCCGAGAGTATATAAAATGAATTTTTATCTTGCGAAACAAGTATTCGGGAGGAAAACAGAGTTGGGAAGGCACACGAGGGGCCCTTAAGACAACACGGCGCGCCCAGGGGGGTAGGGCACGCCTTGTTGCCTTGTGGCCTCCTCGTGGGCCCCCTCGACTGTTTCTTATTTTTGTAATTTTTCTAATATTCCAAAACAGACATAAATTAGTTTTATGGAATTTTTGGAGTCGGTTTACTTACCGTATCACATACCTACTCTTTTTTAGGATTCTGGAGCGTTCCGGAAGGCCTCTTTTATATGTTCCTCCGGTGTAATTGTTTGAATTATTGGTTTCAACATTAATGGGCTGTAACACCCCAAGTGTGCTCCTTCCATATTTGTACTTCCCAACATTGTCATATATGAAATTGTCATGATGATCTTGATGGATGGGTTCTTCTCATGTTGTGTTTTGCTTCTTTTTATTTTGCATTTTATCTTTATGCCATTATTTTGTCATGTGCTTGCATCACCATATTCATTTATGTTGTTCATGAGCATTGCATCCATCATTTTAATTTTTGTTGTGCTCATCTTGTATGCATGAGGTGTGTCATCGTCTTCTCCTTGCCTCACCCAACTCTTGGGTTTCATCCATGCAACCTATTCTTCCATCACCTCTCTCTCAAATCCCCCCTTCTTCTCCATTCTAATATTATTCATGATGCAATATTTCTGCCCCAAAATAATGTTCACCATATTTCTAAATTCTCTAGTCCATGTCCTAAACCTCTCTGCCAAATTTCAGCAATTTTGGAATTGATTTGGTTGGGTTCAAAAATGGTGCAAGTTTGAATTTAATTCAAACTTGAATTATTTTTCTTCCTCTAAAATGCCCAAACCAATTTATTCAAATACTACATTTTCCCTGGATTCCAGAGATATTTTCATATCTCTCACACCTCACTCCTACCCCCCTGTGATTTTCTTCTTTTACTTCTGTTTGAGAAAATAGAAGAGAAAAAGAAAAGAGAGAGCAGCCCAGCAGAGCCCAGCAGCGGCAGCAGCGCAGCCCAGCCGGCCCAACAGGGCGCAGCCCAGCTCGTCCCCCGCGCGCACGCCCTCTCCTTTTCTCACCCGCGTGCGCGCTCAACCCCGCTAGCTCGTCGCCACATGTGCCGCCCGGTCCTGCCTGGCAGCCGCTGGCTACAGGCGACCCGCACCCGCCTTTTCGTCCACCTCTAGCCAGCTCATGCACATGGCCGCGGCCGTGGACACGCGAGACGCGCCTGGCTCCCCTTGTCCTTATCTAGCCCCCCACGCTCACCAGCCACTCGCCACCTACCCCCTCTACCTTTCCCCCCTCTCGTAAACCCTAGCCGCCGCCGCTGCATCGAGATCCAGCCGTGATGGAAATATGCCCTAGAGGCAATAATAAAGTTGTTATTATTTTATATTTCCTTGTTCATGATAAAGGTTTATTATTCATGCTAGAATTGTATTGATCGGAAACTTAAATACATGTGTGAATACATAAACAAATACCGTGTCCCTAGTGAGCCTCTACTAGACTAGCTCGTTGATCAAAGATGGTTAAGGTTTCCTAACCATAGACATGAGTTGTCATTTGATAACGGGATCACATCATTAGGAGAATGATGTGATGGACAAGACCCATTTGTTAGCTTAGCATATGATCGTTCTGTTTATTGCTACTGCTTTCTTGAATGTCAAATACATGTTCCTTAGACCATGAGATCATGCAACTCCCGGATACCGGAGGAATACCTTGTGTGCTATCAAACGTCACAACGTAACTGGGTGATCATTAAGATGCTCTACAGGTATCTCCGAAGGTGTCCGTTGAGTTGGCATGGATCGAGACTGGGACTAAGGAGTTAGTTACGGCATGATGTATTACGGAACGAGTAAAGAAACTTGCCGGTAACGAGATTGAACTAGGTATGGAGATACCGACGATCGAATCTCGGGCAAGTAACATACCGACGGACAAAGGGAATTACGTATGTTGTCATTGCGGTTCGACCGATAAGATCTTCGTGGAATATGTAGGAACCAATATGAGCATCTAGGTTCCGCTATTGGTTATCAATCGGAGAGGCGTCTCAGTCATGTCTACATCATTCCCGAACCCGTAGGGTCCGCACGCTTAACGTTCGTTGGCGATATAGTGTTATATGAGTTATGTGAATTGGTAACCGAATATTGTTTGGAGTCTCGGATGAGATCCCGGACGTCACGAGGAGTCTCGGAATGATCGAGAGGTAAAGATTTATATATGGGAAGTCATATTTTGGGTTCCGGAAAAGGTGCAGTTTTTTTCGGTATTGTACCGGGAAGCTTCCAGAAGGTTCTGGAGGGGTCCGGAAGTCCACAAGTGGGTCCACCATGTCCCAAGGGCTGGCATGGGCTAAGGGGAGGCGCCTTGGCCTTATTGGGCCAGGCGCACCAAGTCCTCAAAAGCCCACGCAGCTAGGGAAGGAAAAAAGGAGAGTCCTAGTAGGAATAGGATTGGACTTTGGAGTCCAAGTCCACGTGTGTACTATTCACATGGTACTGTTCACGAGGTACTATTCACGTGGTACTGTTCATGTGGCACTATTCCTTCTATTCCAAGCCCCTACACATTTATAAATAGAGGAGAGGGGGCGCCGCAAACAAGACACAACATTGTCTTAGCCGTGTGCGGCGCCCCCCTCCACAGTTCCGTCCCTCGGTCATATTTTCGCAGTGCTTGGGCGAAGCCCTGCGGAGATAGCATCACCATCACCGTCACCACGCCGTCGTGCTGCCGGAACTCATCCACTACCTCGCCGTCTTGATGGATCAAGAAGTCGAGGATGTCACCGAGCTGAACGTGTGCTGAACACGGAGGTGCCGTACGTTCGGTGCTCGGTCGGTTGGATCGTGCAGTTGTTCGACGACATCAAACGTGTTGTTCTAACGCTTCCGCTTACGGTCTACGAGGGTACGTAGACACACTCCCCCTCTCGTAGCTATGCATCTCCATGGATAGATCTTGCGTGTGCGTAGAATTTTTTTTGTTTTCCATGCAACGTTCCCCAACAGTGGCATCATGAGCCAGGTCTATGCGTAGATGATATGCACGAGTAGAACACGAAGAGTTGTGGGCGGTGATCGTCATACTGCTTACCACCAACGTCTTATTTTGATTCGACGGTATTGTAAGATGAAGCGGCCCGGACCAACCTTACATGTCCACGTACATGAGACCGGTTCCACCGACAGACATGCAACTTGTTTTGCATAAAGGTGGCTGGCGGGTGTCTGTTTCTCCTACTTTAGTTAAATCGAATTTGACTACGGCCGGTCCTTGTTGAAGGTTAAAACAGCAAACTTGATAAATCACCGTTGTGGTTTTCTGCCGTAGGTAAGAACGGTTCTTGCTAGAAGCCCGTAGCAGCCACGTAAAACTTGCAACAACAAAGTAGAGGACGTCTAACTTGTTTTTGCAGGGTATGCTGTGATGTGATATGGTCAAGACATGATGTGATATACGTTATTGTATGAGATGATCATGTTTTGTAATTTATCGGCAACCGGTAGGAGCCTTATGGTTGTCTCTTTATTGTATGAAATGCAAGTGCCATGTAATTGCTTTACTTTATCGCTATGCGTTAGCAATAGTTGTAGAAGCAATAGTTGGCGAGACGACCATGACACAACGATGGAGATCAAGGTGTCGAGCCGGTGACGATGGAGATCATGACGATGCTTTGGAGATGGAGATCAAAAGCACAAGATGATGGCCATATCATGTCACATATTTTGATTGCATGTGATGTTTATCCTTTATGCATCTTATTTTGCTTAGAACGACGGTAGCATTATAAGATGATCCCTTCACTAAATTTCAAGATAAAAGTGTTCTCCCCAAGTATGCACTATTGCTAAAGTTCGTCGTTTCGAAGCACCTCGTGATGATCGGGTGTGATAGATTCTACGTTCACATACAACGGGTGTAAGCCAGTTTTACACAAGCAGAATACTTGGGTTAAACTTGATGAGCCTAGCATGTACAGACATGGTCTCGGAACACTGGAGACCGAAAGGTCGAACATGAGTCATATAGTAGATATGATCAACATGGAGATGTTCACCATTGATGACTATCCCATCTCACGTGATGATCAGACATGGGCTAGTTGATTTGGATCATGTATCACTTAGTTAACTTGAGGGATGTTAATTTAAGTGGGAGTTCATTAGTAATTTGATTAATTGAACTTAATTTATCATGAACGTAGTCTTGATAAGTTTCTTTGCATATCTATGTTGTAGATAAATGGCCCGTGCTACTGTTCCGTTGAATTTTAATGCGTTCCTAGAGAAAGCTAAGTTGAAAGATGATGGTAGCAACTATACGGACTGGGTCCGTAACTTGAGGATTATCCTCATTGCTGCACAGAAGAATTATGTCCTTGATGCACCGCTAGGTGATGGACCTGCTGCAGACGCTGTGAACGCCTGGCAGGCTCGATCTGATGACTACTCGATAGTTCAGTGTGCCATGCTCTACGGCTTAGAACCGGGACTACAAAAGCGTTTTGAACGCCATGGAGCATATGAGATGTTCCAGGAGCTAAAATTGATATTTCAAGCTAATGCCCGGGTTGAAAGATATGAAGTCTCCAACAAGTTCTTCAGCTGTAAGATGGAGGAGAACAGTTCTGTCAGTAAACACATACTCAGAATGTCTGGATACCACAACCACTTGACTCAGCTGGGAATTGATCTTCCAGTTGAGAGTGTTATTGACAGAGTTCTTCAGTCACTTCCACCAAGCTATAAAGGCTTCGTGATGAACTATAATATGCAAGGGATGGAGAAGACAATTCCCGAGCTCTTCGCGATGCTGAAATCGGCGGAGGTAAAAATCAAGAAGGAGCATCAAGTGTTGATGGTTAACAAGACCACTAGTTTCAAGAAAAAGGGCAAGGGAAAGAAGGGGAACTTCAAGAAGAACGGCAAGCAAGCTGCTGCTCCCACGAAGAAACCCAAAGTTGGACCCAAGCCTGAAACTGAGTGCTTCTACTGCAAAGGAACTGGTCACTAGAAGCGGAACTGCCCCAAGTATTTGGCGGATAAGAAGGATGGCAAAGTGAACAAAGGTATATTTGATATACATGTTATTGATATGTACCTCACTAGTGCTCGTAGCAGTGTCTGGGTATTTGATACCAATTTAGTTGCTAATATTAGTAACTTGAAGCAGGAGCTGCAGAGTAACGGAGACTAGCT
Organism: Elymus sibiricus; assembly: GCA_039707655.1. Taxonomy (NCBI): domain Eukaryota; kingdom Viridiplantae; phylum Streptophyta; class Magnoliopsida; order Poales; family Poaceae; genus Elymus; species Elymus sibiricus. The sequence goes on from CM077664.1 coordinate 167,076,905, forward strand.
GAGGGCGAGGTGACGATATGTGTTGGAAGTGTCTCCAAGATTGATATGATCAATATTGACATGCTCGTAATACCTTCGGGATTAGTATTAAACCTAAATAATTGTTATTTGGTGCTTGCGTTGAGCATAAAGCATTATATCTGGATATTGTTTATTGCAAGACGGTTATTCATTTATGTCAGAGAATAATGGTTATTCTATTTATATGAATAATATCCCTCGTGATCATGCACCCTTGTGAATGGTTTATTCTTGTTGAATATCGATCGTAGTGATACACATATTCATAATATTGATGGCAAAAGATGCAAAGTTGATAATGATAGTGCAACATACTTGTGGCACTGCCGTTTAGGTCATATTGGTGTAAAGCGCATGAAGAAACTCCATGCGGATGGACTTTTGGAATCTCTTGATTATGAATCATTTGATACTTGCGAACCATGCCTCATGGGCAAGATGACTAAAACTCCGTTCTCCGGAACAATGGAGCGAGCTACTGATTTGTTGGAAATAATACATACCGATGTATGCGGTCCGATGAATGTTGAAGCACGTGGCGGGTATCGTTATTTTCTAACCTTCACAGATGATTTGAGTAGATATGGGTATATCTACTTGATGAAACACAAGTCTGAAACATTTGAAAAGTTCAAAGAATTTCAGAGTGAAGTAGAGAATCATCGTAACAAGAAAATAAAGTTTCTACGATCTGATCGCGGAGGCGAATATTTGAGTTACGAGTTTGGCCTTCATTTAAGAAAATGTGGAATTGTTTCACAACTCACGCCACCTGGAACACCACAGCGTAATGGTGTGTCTGAACGTTGTAACCGTACTTTATTGGATATGGTGCGTTCTATGATGTCTCTTACTGATTTGCCACTATCGTTTTGGGGTTATGCATTAGAGATAGCTGCATTCACGTTAAATAGGGCACCGTCTAAATCCGTTGAGACGACACCGTATGAACTATGGTTTGGCAAGAAACCTAAGCTGTCGTTTCTTAAAGTTTGGGGATGCGATGCTTATGTGAAAAAACTTCAACCTGATAAGCTCGAACCCAAAGCGGAGAAGTGCGTCTTCATAGGATACCCTAAAGAAACAATTGGGTACACCTTCTACCACAGATCCGAAGGCAAGGTCTTTGTTGCCAAGAATGGGTCCTTTCTAGAGAAGGAGTTTCTCTCAAAAGAAGTGAGTGGGAGGAAAGTAGAACTTGATGAGGTAATTGTACCTTCTCTCGAATTGGAAAGTAGCTCATCAGAGAAAACCGTTCCCGTGATGCCTACACCAATAAGAGAGGAAGATAATGATAAAGATCATGAAACTTTAGATCAAGTTACTACTGAACCTCGTAGGTCGACCAGAGTACGTTCCGCACCAGAGTGGTATGGTAATCCTGTTCTGGAAGTCATGTTGTTAGACAACGGCGAACCTACGAACTATGAAGAAGCTATGATGAGCCCAGATTCCGACAAATGGCTTGAGGCCATGAAATCTGAGATAGGATCCATGTATGAGAACAAAGTATGGACTTTGGTGGACTTGCCCGATGATCGGCAAGCCATTGAGAATAAATGGATTTTTAAGAGGAAGACAAACGCTGATGGTAATATCACTGTCTACAAAGCTCGACTTGTCGCGAAAGGTTTTCGACAAGTTCAAGGGGTTGACTACGATGAGACTTTCTCACCCGTAGCGATGCTTAAGTCTGTCCGAATCATGTTAGCAATTGCCGCATTTTATGATTATGAAATCTGGCAAATGGATGTCAAAACTGCATTACTTAATGGTTTTCTCAAAGAAGAGTTGTATATGATGCAACCAGAAGGTTTTGTCGATCCTAAGGGTGCTAACAAAGTGTGCAAGCTCCAGCGATCCATCTATGGACTGGTGCAAGCATCTCGGAGTTGGAATATACGCTTTGATGAGGTGATCAAAGCATATGGTTTTGTACAGACTTACGGTGAAGCCTGTATTTACAAGAAAGTGAGTGGGAGCTCTGTAGCATGTCTAATATTATATGTGGATGACATATTGTTGATTGGAAATGATATAGAATTTCTGGATGGCATAAAAGAATACTTGAATGAAAGACCTCGGTGAAGCTGCTTATATATTGGGCATCAAGATCTATAGAGATAGATCAAGACGCTTGATAATACTTTCAATGAGTACATACCTTGACAAGATTTTGAAGGAGTTCAAAATGGATCAGTCAAAGAAGGAGTTCTTGCCTGTATTGTAAGGTGTAAAGTTGAATAAGACTCAAAGCTCGACCACGGCAGAAGATAGAGAGAGAATGAAAGTCATTCCCTATGCCTCAGCCATAGGTTCTATAATGTATGCCATGCTGTGTACCACACCTAATGTGTGCCTTACCACGTGTCTGGCAAAGGGGGTACAAGAGTGATCCAGGAGTGGATCACTGGACAGCGGTCAAAATTATCCTTAGTAACTAAAGGACTAAGGAAATGTTTCTCGATTATGGAGGTGATAAAGAGTTCGTCGTAAAGGGTTACGTCGATGCAAGCTTTGACACCAATCTGGATATCTCTGAGTAGCAAACCGGATACGTATAATGGAGCAGTCATTTGGAATAGCTCCAAGTAAAGCGTGATAGCAACATCTACAGTATGACATAAGGATTTGCAAAGTACACATGGGTCTGAATATTGCAGACCCATTGACTAAAATTCTCTCTCACGAGCAAAACATGATCATACCTTAAGAACTCTTTGAGTGTTAATCACATGGTGATGTGAACTAGATTATTGACTCTAGTGAACTCTTGGGTGTTAATCACATGGCGATGTGAACTAGATTATTGACTCTAGTGCAAGTGGCAGACTGATGGAAATATGCCCTAGAGGCAATAATAAAGTTGTTATTATTTTATATTTCCTTGTTCATGATAAAGGTTTATTATTCATGCTAGAATTGTATTGACCGGAAACTTAAATACATGTGTGAATACATAAACAAATACCGTGTCCCTAGTGAGCCTCTACTAGACTAGCTCGTTGATCAAAGATGGTTAAGGTTTCCTAACCATTGACATGAGTTGTCATTTGATAACGGGATCACATCATTAGGAGAATGATGTGATGGACAAGACCCATCTGTTAGCTTAGCATATGATCGTTCTGTTTATTGCTACTGCTTTCTTGAATGTCAAATACATGTTCCTTAGACCATGAGATCATGCAACTCCCGGATACCGGAGGAATACCTTGTGTGCTATCAAACGTCACAACGTAACTGGGTGATCATAAAGATGCTCTACAGGTATCTCCGAAGGTGTCCGTTGAGTTGGCATGGATCGAGACTGGGATTTGTCACTCCGTGTTTCGGAGAGGTATCTCTGGGCCCTCTCGGTAATGCACATCATAAGAAGCTTGCAAGCAAAGTGACTAAGGAGTTAGTTACGGGATTATGTATTACGGAACGAGTAAAGAAACTTGCCGGTAATGAGATTGAACTAGGTATGGAGATACCGACGATCGAATCTCGGGCAAGTAACATACCGACGGACAAAGGGAATTACGTATGTTGTCATTGCGGTTCGACCGATAAGATCTTCGTGGAATATGTAGCAACCAATATGAGCATCCAGGTTCCGCTATTGGTTATTGACCGGAGAGGCATCTCAGTCATGTCTACATCATTCCCGAACCCATAGGGTCCGCACGCTTAACGTTCGTTGACGATATAGTGTTATATGAGTTATGTGAATTGGTAACCAAATATTGTTCGGAGTCCCGGATGAGATCCCGGACGTCACGAGGAGTCTCGGAATGGTCGAGAGGTAAAGATTTATATATGGGAAGTCATATTTTGGGTTTCGGAAAAGGTGCAGTTTTTTTCGGTATTGTATCGGGAAGCTTCCAGAAGGTTCCGGAGGATTCCGGAGGGGTCCGGAAGTTCACAAGTGGGTCCACCACGTCCCAAGGGCTGGCATGGGCTAAGGGGAGGCGCCCTGGCCTTATTGGGCCAGGCGCACCAAGTCCTCAAAAGCCCACGCAGCTAGGGAAGGAAAAAAGGAGAGTCCTAGTAGGAATAGGATTGGACTTTGGAGTCCAAGTCCACGTGTGTACTATTCACATGATACTGTTCACGTGGTACTGTTCACGTGGCACTATTCCTTCTACACCAAGTTCCTACACATATATAAATAGAGGAGAGGGGGCGCCCCAAACAAGACACAACATTGTCTTAGCCGTGTGCGGCGCCCCCCTCCACAATTCCATCCCTCGGTCATATTTTCGCAGTGCTTGGGCGAAGCCCTGCGGAGATAGCATCACCATCACTGTCACCACGCCGTCGTGCTGCCGGAACTCATACACTACCTCGCCGTCTTGCTGGATCAAGAAGTCGAGGACGTCACCGAGCTGAACGTGTGCTGAACACGGAGGTGCCGTACGTTCGGTGCTCGGTCGGTTGGATCGTGAAGTTGTTCGACGACCACAACCGCGTTGTTCTAACGCTTCCGCTTACGGTCTACGAGGGTACGTAGACACACTCCCCCTCTCGTAGCTATGCATCTCCATGGATAGATCTTGCGTGTGCGTAGAATTTTTTTTGTTTTCCATGCAACGTTCCCCAACAAGCCGCGCCCCAAACGCGCCCGAGAGCAAGGTTATGGCGCCGCCGTGAACCCCGCCGTCCTCCGTCGTCCGCACCGTGTCCGGCAAGTCCGTCGTCGTCGACTACATCACTTCCGTCCACTACTTCTCCGCGGGACGCCAAGACGGCGTCGTCTTCTTCCTCTTCTTCCCCGTCTGTACCGCAACTTCTCCGGCCGATTCCGGGCGATTCCGTCCACCTCTCGCTGTTCCGAGCAGCCTCGCGTGTTCGTGGTGAGCTTGTGCATCTCCCCGACAAATTTTCCCCTTCTTTAGCGCCCTCTGTCCATGTTTGCCATGAGCGCCGCCCTCACCGCCATCGGGCCTCGTCTCCGGCGAGTGTCCCGACCTCCTCAGGCGTTTTGCGTTTGTCCGTCGTGCTCGCCTCGCTCGGTAGAGTTGATCCCGCATTTTCCCCGTCTCGTTTAGCCACGGTAACGTCCGATCCGAGCTCGCTGTCGCCGTTCCTGTCGCCTCGACGCCGGCGATGTTCCCGTCATCGTTTGGCGCCGTGGTTACCCTGCGGGTGTGCGGGATTGCCTCCCGGTTCATTTGCACCCATTCGTCGCGCCTTAGGCTCGCTGTAGCCACTCCGGCGAGGACGCCGCTGTGCTCCGATCGTTGCCGGTGCCCTCCCCGGCTTTCCTCTGTTTTGCCCGCACGCGCCTACCACCGGGCCCCACTTGCCATACACACCAGCACCGTTGGCCCACCTGTCACAGACTCAGGCCCGAGCCCCACCTGTCACACACCCACGCACGCCCTGCCGCGTGGGCTCGAGGGCCCACCAGTCTGCCACACAGGCTAAGTACCCCCTGGGTACCCGTAGCCTTTTCCTCCATTTTTGTTTTATTTCGTTTTAGCCATATTCCGTTTTCGGCATATTTCGTTTCTGGCTTATTCCCGTTTCTATGCATTCCCTTTTCGACAGGTTTCCCGATCTGGCGCTTTCCAAATCGGGCATATGAACTTATTTAAACTTCTGCCCTATATGTTTTTGTGGCATTTTGAGCATTTTTCATGTAGGAACATATGAGTGTAATATATGATTTTGGGGTAGAAAAATCCAACTAATCCAGTTCTGGCATTAGTTTTGTCTTTTGAGCAAGTTTGGGTGCATATCATTTTTGCATAATATGCCATTTTGTTATTTTTGTGTGATTTAATGCAAATGTCATATAAGCATCTTGTCAACATGAGTTTGGAGCATTTTCATTCCATCTTGCTGCTAGTAATTTTTACCATGCCATGATATGCCATGATTGGAGTGCAACAAGCTTGTAAACATGCTTAGTCATTGTTACTGTTTTGCACTTGTTAAATTTCTGCTGAACTTGCCATGTTGCTTTGATGCTACCATCTAATCCATAGCTTTTCTGAGCATGATCAGTAAACATGTTTTGTTCTATGATGCCAGTACATTCATGCCATGCCAATTGATGCCATGTTAGTTTCCTGTAGCATATATAAATGTTGCTCTCAATGTGCCTAGTCAATGTAGCAGCTTTTCTGTCAACATTATGTTGCCACGTTGTGAGCTCATTTCTGGTGAATCCATGCTTCATATGAACTTGTGCCAATGTTATGAGATGATCTATGCCATGTGTACTGTAGCTGCATGTCAATTTCTTGCATTTTAGAGTACTGTAGCTTGCTATTTTGATGTGGATAAGATGCCATGTTGCTGTTAACTACAGTTTTGCATTGCATATTGTGTTGCTCACCATTTGGGTGTCGTGCATCCATTCCTCGTGATCCTTATATCGATTTCAACCGAAATCTTCCATCCTTTCCAGTGGCATACTTGGGTTGCCAAGATTTTGCCATATTCATCTTTTGCTTCACTGTCACATCTCGTTATCGTCTCTATCGTCCCGGTAGCACCGATGCTTCATTCATGTCATGCTCAATATTTCACCATGCCATTTCATGCATCATTTTTCTTGTGCATATATGCCATGATTGTTTGTTTATTTTAGTGCTTGTTCTTTCTTTTGGGTAGTTCCGGGAGACGAGTCCGAGTTCGAGGAACCGGTTGAGAACGTGTTTGAGGAGCGGTCTTACTATCCTACCGAAGAGACTTCAGGCAAGATGATCATTACCCTTGATAACACTACTATCTTTGCTTGCTAGTTGTCTCATTGCTATCGCTTTGTCACGCTTCCTACCACATACATGTCAGCCTCTCATATGCCATGATACAGCCTCTAACCGCCCAACCAGCAAACCGTTGTTTGGCTATGTTACCGCTTTGCTCAGCCCCTCTTATAGCGTTGCTAGTTGCAGGTGCAGTGCAGGTTGTTCCATGTTGGGACATGGATATGTTGGGATATCACAATATCTCTAATTTAATTAATGCATCTATATACTTGGTTGTGTGTGGAAGGCTCGGCCTTTTGCCTAGTGTTTTGTTCCACTCATGCCGCCCTAGTTTCCGTAATACCGGTGTTATGTTCCTTGATGAGCGCTTCTAACACATGTGGGGCATATGGGAACCCCCCTGATCACTTGTTTTAGGATAAGACTTCTCCATCAAGGCCAAACATTGGTTTTAACATTTGCCAACATGAACCTAATAATTAAATGCATAGAGGGTGGCCACCTCGGGAACTCTTTTAATTCCAACATAACTCGGGCCAGTGGCAAAACACAACCGTTGGTCCACCTACCTAGCAGTCGGCGGAGCCGCCTCGGGGCAACTCGGGTTCTTTTGGCTACCGTCCACTATGCATAGACGGATGATGCCCGTAGATAGAGAGCGCGCGGCTCTAGACATAGATCTGGCTCACCAGGAGGTCTTGCTGGTTTAGTTTTGCCTGTTACGAGTGGCTTGTCCACCGGAATTCCTTATCGTAAGCATCGTGTTATCATGGTGTGAGGATGTTCCATCGGATGCGTGTGGTAATTTATAATGGACTACTTGGAGCACCCCTGCAGGGTTAAATCTTTCGCGAAGCCATGCCCGCGGTTATGTGGCGACTTGGAAATTTATAACCTCCGGTTGTAGACAACTTGACACTAATTGTAATAAAATATACCAACTATGTGCGTAACCGTGATGGTCTCTTTTCGAGCAAGTTCCAGAAGGGAACACGGTGGGGTTATGATTGAACCGTAAGTAGGTGTTCAGGATCACTTCTTGATCATATTAAATTTGTGACCGTTATGCGTAGTATGCTCATCTTTATTCTTGTACTCGTAAGTTAGCCACTTAAACATGCTTAGTGCTTGCTGCAACCTCAACACATTACCCCTTCCATTCCTATAAGCTTAAATAGTTTTGTTACCTTGGGTGATGAGATTGCTGAGTCCCTGTGGCTCACAAATTACTACATAACTACAGTTGCAGGTACACTTGAGACAGACACAGGTGAGCCCGAGATGCTCCATTGGGAGTATGATGATGAACGTGGGCGTATGTACGTCACGATGCCAGACGATCAGTAGTGGGCCCTAGTCGGTTGATCTGGGGATAATAGCAGGGTGGTGTTTTCTCGTTTGATTTCGTCCGTAGTCGGACCCTGTCTTTCATTTGGATGATTGTATGATGATTTGGATATATTTATGCTGTAGCATGTGGCGAGTGTAAGCCTTTATCTAGTATTCTCACCTGTTCATTCGGTTGTATGTATTTGAGAATCACCTTGCTATGCGTTCCAAAATGAGGTTCTGTCACGATCTTGAGTTCATCACGAGATTGCGATAGAGCTTCATATTGGGCGTTACAAGTTGGTAATCAGAGCCATATCGACTATAGGAGCCCCTTGATTGATCGAACCGCTGACGAGTCTAGAAGAAAAACTATTTTGAGTCCTAGTTATATATATCGGAGAGTAGGAATTCTTTTTACTCCTTATCCCCTTCGTCGCTCTGGTGAGGAATTGTGGCGTAGGTGTTTTATTCTACTACCTCTTCTCACTCAATTTTTTTTTAGGATCACGCGGGTATTGTTGGAATGGTTGCGATATCGGTGTGACGTGACTCTGTTCTTGGTGCCTCCCGACCGTATGGATTGGACCCGGGGAGTTGAGCTCCAAGAGGTTTCTGTCACACTCGCTATCATTTCGGTTCCGGAATACCAGAGGACGCTGACATCGAAACGCTTCTATACTTTTTGTGGTGGCAAATAGTGCCGTGACTTTTCCCCAGTACTGGAGGAGATAGCTCGGATGATCCACCATGACTAGTATCATTGTGTTTTCGAAGGTCTGAGGTAGACGAATTTGCGAAGTTTCTCGGTCGTGTGTTGAGGGTTTAGGATGCGGTTGCAGCTGATTAGGTTGTTGTTTGATGAGTAGGTTCCTGGATCCGCAACCTGATCTCATAACCAAGAAGTTTCGGAAGTTCCTAGGGGAATTCAAGTATCACCTAGGATATCTTTCTAACAGACACATGATACGATATGGGGTCTATCATATGTTTGTTTCCATCTTTGTTACCTTGTACATTATTCTAACATTCTTTCCAAGTGGCTTCTCAATCTTTGGTGTGTCATCTATCTTTCGGAATGCATTCGATCATGTCTGTTCGGATGCTAGCTTGTGAAGAATTCTGTTGCAATATCTATCCGTTGATTCAGCTTTTCAATTGTCTCATTGAAGATTCTAACGGTTGTTTCCATCTTCAGGATGGCTCCCGCAACCCGTGGGAATCTGACCCGTGATGATGGAGAGCAGTCAGAACCTCCACCGCCACCTCCTCCTCCACCTCCGCCTCCGGAGGCATGGCAAGCTTTGATGGCAGCAACCAATGCCAATACTCAAATGCTGCTCCAGTTTATGCAAGAGCGGAATCAAGGGTATCAAGGCAATCAAGGCCAAGGCAACTTCAACAATCAACCTCAATATGCTACTCTTAGCCAGTTTTCAGCAACCAGACCAAGTCCTTCAGTTCGTGCACTCAGCCTCTCGATGTTGACGATTGGTTACTGGATATCAACAAACACTTCGAGTGCAGCAATGTCAAACCTAAGGACTATGTCAAGTTCGCTTCTTTCCAGCTCAAGGACTAGGCACCTGAGTGGTGGCAGCAGTACAAAGATTCAAGAGGTGGTCGAGTCATCACTTGGACCGACTTCTGTTGTGATTTCAGAGCACATCACATTCTGTCAAGTGTGTTTGAGGAGATGCGTGAGAAATTCAGAAATCTCAAGCAAGGAAGCATGTCTGTCTACCAGTATAACACTGAGTTCCAGAATGTCGCTTGTTATGCCAAGCAAGACATTCCAGATGACAAGAGCAAGATCTACCAGCTCAGGGGTGGTCTCAGAGAGGACCTACAACTTGCTCTCATCCTAGTCGATCCACCTGAGTTTGATCAGTTCTATAACATGGCTCTCAAGCAAGAATCAGCTCAAATCAAGTTTGATGCTTCTAAGAATAGAATCAGAGATGCGGTTCACTCTTCTTCCTCGTCTCAAGTGGTTTCCAAGCAGCAGAAGTTCTGGTTACCTCCTCCTCCTCAGTTTCGTCCTCAGCATCAGCAGAAGCAGTTTGGTGGTCGTGGTTCTTCCCACCCACCCAACCCAGTGTACCAGCAGAGATCTTATGCTCCAAGGGCAGTTGTTCCTCCTCCCCGTTCGCTCTCGGAGGTTACTTGCCACAAGTGTGGACTGAAAGGATATTATGCAAACAAGTGCACCCAGAAGCACCTTCCACCTCATCCTCCCGGCATGCCTCCAAGCAATGCTATTGTCAAACATAATCCCAAGTCTGCAAGAGTGAACATGGTGAATTCAGCTCAAGCAGAGGAGTCTTCTGATGTGATCATGGGTAATCTCTCAGTTAACTCCATTCCAGCAAAAGTTCTTTTCGATACTGGTGCATCGCATTGTTTCATGTCAAGACCATTTTTTGCCAAGCATGATTTCATAGCTAAAGATTTGCTCAAGCCGGTGTCGATTGTTTCTCTGGGAAAGATCATGAACTCTAGTATGGTGGTTCCAAATGTCGATATCAAGATGGGCAATTATTCTTTTCTGGCTGATCCGATGGTCCTTGGAAATTCTGATATTGATCTTATTCTCGGCATGAATTGGCTTTCTAAGCACAAGGCTTCTCTTGATTGTGCGGCCAAGGAAGTTAAACTGACTCATCCTTCTGAAGAGGTCATTATCTTTGCTGCTCATGATGATACCATTCAGTTATTCTCCCTCAATGAGAAAGGCGAGATTAATGCCATATCTCAAATTCCAGTGGTATGTGAATATGAGGATGTTTTTCCAAAAGAGTTGCCAGGAATGCCTCCTCACCGGCCTGTTGAGTTTGTCATTGAGCTCGAGCCCGGCACAGAACCCGTATGTAAACGCCCCTACAAGCTTGGGCCAGAAGAGCTGAAAGAATTGAAGAGACAGCTCGATGAACAAGAGCATCTGGGCTTGATCAGACCAAGTTCATCTCCTTGGGGTTGTGGAGTTCTCTTTGTCAAGAAGAAAGATGGCATAGAAAGACTTTGCGTTGACTACCAGCCATTGAATAAAAAGACAATCAAGAATAAATATACACTTCCCAATATCAATGAATTGTTCGAGCAACTCAAAGGTGCAAAGGTTTTCTCAAAGCTCGATCTTCGTATGGGATATCACCAAATCCGTATTCGCGAAGAAGACATTCCCAAAACAGCTTTCAAGACAAGCTTTGGTTCTTATGAATACACAGTGATGTCCTTCGGCCTTGCAAATGCACCTCCTACTTTCTCTCATGTGATGAATTATGTGTTCAATCCTTACATCAATGAGTTTGTTCTTGTCTATCTCGATGACATCCTTGTTTTCTCCAAGACTGAAGAGGATCATGCAAAGCATTTGCGCTTGGTACTTCATAAACTCAGAGAGCATCGGTTCTATGCAAAGTTCTCTAAGTGTGAATTCTGGCTTCATGAAGTTCTTTACCTCGGTCACATTATCTCTGCCAGGGGCATCTCGGTAAATCCTAAAAAGGTTGAAGCTATTGTCAACTGGCAGCCACCTCAAAATGTCAAGCAACTCCGAAGCTTCCTCGGGCTTGCAAGCTATTGCAGAAGATTCGTGGAGAACTTCTCCAAGATTGCTAAGCCTCTGTCTAACCTCCTCCAGAAGAATGTCAAATATTCTTGGACTCCTGAGTGTGATGTTGCGTTCAAGACACTCAAAGAGAAGCTCATAACTGCTCCAGTTCTCACTCCTCCAGATGAATCCAAGCCTTACCAAGTGTTCTGTGATGCTTCTCTGCAAGGTCTCGGTGGAGTACTAATGCAAGAGAAGAAAGTGGTGGCTTATACCTCTCGGTAGTTGAAGCCGAATGAGAGGAATTATCCTACTCATGACTTGGAGTTGGCAGCCGTCGTCCATGCCTTGATCACATGGAGACATCTCTTGTTGGGCAGACATGTGGACATTTTCACCGATCACAAGAGCCTCAAGTACATATTCACTCAGCCCAACCTTAATCTCCATTAGACCCGATGGGTGGAGATGATTCAAGAGTACAACCCGAGCATTGAATACACTCCAGGCAAGGCTAATGTTACCGCGGATGCTTTGAGCAGAAAAGCCTGTTGCAACAGTCTTATTCTCAAGCCGGTCCAGCCCGATCTTTGTGAGGATTTCAGGAAACTCAACCTCCAGCTTATTCCGCAAGGATTTCTCGCAAACCTCCAGATCACTCCCACATTGGAGGATCAAATTCGCGAAGCTCAGCTCTTAGATGCAATGGTGAAGAAGGTGAAACTCGGCGTTGCAAAGAGCATTCCCAAATACAAGTGCTATCGAGTGGATGACATGGATACCTTGTTCTTTGAGGACAGGCTAGTTGTGCCAAAAGGGGATCTCAGGAAGGTCATAATGAACGAAGCACACAATTCTCTCTTGTCCATCCATCTAGGCAGCTCCAAGATGTACCATGATCTCAAGTCAACTTATTGGTGGACTCGTATGAAGCGTAAGATCGCTCAGTTCATGAATGAGTGTGATGTGTGCCGCAGAGTGAAGGCGGAACATCAGCGTCCAGCAGGACTTCTTCAGCCTCTACCCATTCCCGAGTGGAAATTTGATCATATTGAGATGGACTTTGTCACCATCTTTCCCAAGTCCAAGAGAGGGAATGACGCCATCTTTGTGGTCATTGACAAGCTCACTAAAGTCGCTCACTTCCTTCTAGTCAAGGAGTCTATCACTGCAGCACAGTTGGCAGAGTTGTACACTTCCAGAGTGGTCTCCTTGCATGGTGTTCCTCAGTTGATCTCCTCAGATCGTAGAAGCATCTTCACTTCCAGATTCTGGGATTCCTTCCAGTAGGCCATGGGCACAAAGATTCGCTTCAGCACAACTTTTCATCCTCAGACTAGTGGCCAAGTCGAGAGAGTCAATCAAATTCTCGAGGATATGCTGAGAGAGTGTGTCATCTCCTTCGGCATGAAGTGGGAAGATTGCCTTCCTTTTGCCGAGTTCTCCTACAACAATAGTTTCCAAGCAAGCTCGGGCAAGGCACCATTCGAAATTATCTATGGCAGAAAGTGCCGTACTCCCCTCAACTGGTCTGAAACCGGTGAACGCCAACTTCTTGGCAATGATATGATTTCTGAAGCTGAAGAGATGTGTCGTATCATCCGTGAAAATCTGAAAGTAGCGCAATCGCGCCAGAAGAGCTACTATGATAGTAAGCACCGTGACTTGGCTTTTGAGATTGGAGACCATGTCTATCTCCGTGTTTCTCCTATGAAAGGCACCCAATGATTCAGTATCAAAGGAAAGCTTGCTCCAAGATACATGGGCCCTTTCAAGATAGTTGGCAAGAGAGGCGATCTAGCCTACCAACTCGAGCTACCTTCCAACTTCTCAAATGTGCACGATGTGTTTCACGTGTCACAACTTCGCAAGTGCTTCAAGACTCCCGACCGCACAATTGACTTCCAAGACATTGAGCTCCAAGATGATTTGTCTTACCATGAGCATCCCATTGCCATTCTTGAAGAAACTGAGCGCAAGACTCGCAACAAGTCTATCAAGTTCCTGAAAGTGAAATGGTCTCACCATTCTGACCGAGAAGCCACATGGGAGCGCGAGGACCACCTCCGTTCCGAATATCCGGAGTTCTTTCGTTCCTAGATCTCGGGACGAGATCCTCTTGTCATAGGGGAGAGTTATAACACCCCAAGTGTCGTGGTTTTGTCACGGCAGATGTCCTCGTGAAAGGACTTAGTGGTGAGGCCATCGCAACTAGGTGGAAGCTTGAACGGGGTTGGTCGGAATCGAGAGATGCGAGTTTTTACCCAGGTTCGGCCCCTCGCGGTGGAGGTAAAAGCCTACATCCTGCTTGATTGATATTGATGATGGTGATGATCTCGATTACAGGGGTGCTATTTTGCTACCTCTTATCTCAAGAGCATCTACTTTTATCTTGTCTAAGACTTGTCTGTCTGTCTTTTTTCGTCCCTCTTGGGGTGCCTTGCCCCTCCTTATATAAGTTGAAGGGGCCGGCTTACATGTAGAGTCCTAGTTGGATTAGGACTAGTCTATTTTCTATTACAAGTCGAATCCTAGTCCGGGTCTTGCTTCCCTTGTCAGGGAACTTTCCTCTTCTTGGACCTTCTCCGCAAGCCGGCCCATTGGGCTCCCCTTAAGCCGGCCTCCTGCCGGGTCTCGCCCTGGGCCCTTGGTCTCTCCTTGTTGTCTCGCCGTAACCCGGAATATGAGATGACCCATAGAGCCTCCTGACTCTTGGCCGGGTCAAACTATGGCCGAGTCATAACCATGGGAAATATCCCCAACATTAGCCCCCAGGTTAGCTTGAATTTATTCATGCTAAGCTCCTGAAATAAGAATAATTATTATGTTAAAGGACCGGCTCGTTCAAATAACCGGCTTATTCAATGCACCAGCTCCTGAAAATAAAATCCAGGTTTCTTTATCATATCAACATTCTGGCTTCACAATCAACTTGCTGATGCTAAATCCTCGCAGAAAGATATTGAGAAAAAATAATTCATCTGATGTTGAGCCGGTTTTCAGTGCTTCAACTTGATAAAATTTTTAGGAATAAAAACCCGTCTGATGTTGAGCCAACTTTTAATGCTTCAGATTTGATGAAGATATTAGAAATACGAAATCCGTATGATATGAAACCCGGCTCGCTCAAAACTGGAAACTTGAAGGTGTTCCTCCCTTATATCCACATTACCTGTAGCCCCCAAGTCTTAAGAGTAGAATGTAGTGATAGCTTAAGACTTGCTTAAATATAACTGTTACAACTTTGGAGAAATCCGGGTTGTTCATCTGAGTCACCAGTCATAAACTGAATGTTTGCATTTCACATGTGTAGCCCCCAAGGGCCGGCTCATCAGCATATGATGGGCCGGGTCTTCAATTTGGACCTTATGATCTGTTGAAATAACTGAACGGTGTAGCCCCCAAGTGCCGGGTTGTCTTGCCTGCAGTAACCTGGGACTTTGAACTTAGTCTTGAATGTTGTAGATATATAGCTGCAAATAGTGTAGCCCCCAAGTGCCGGGTCATTTGCCTGCGGCGACGCGGGACTTACTTTTCCTTCTGAGATTGAGAGACAGTCTAAATGATGTTGTTGAGTGCTTTGCATATCAATGCTGAACTTGTTGCTAAATTCATCAAGGGTGCTGCCTTGCATAATCACTTCATATTTCATTGCCTTTGATAAAGCTGATTGCCATGATCTTTTGCCATGATATCCTTTTTTGAATTTTGCTCTGCTTTGCAGCATCAGAATGATCCAAATTTGTGAATTGCCACTGGTAATTTATTACACCATGCTCCTTACTGTAAGCTGGCGTTTTGTATTTAGAAAGAATAGCCATCTCTCTGACCCGGCTTTGAAAACCTCAATCATTTAATACTGGTCATGAGAAACCATGATGAAGACCCGACTCTCAATTGTAAGCCGGTTTTGTAGATGTGGTAAATATGTACCTGCAATTGTTTCAAAATCGGCAGTGATAGCCATGTTATTTGAGACTGGTTTTGATAAACCATATAAGACCCGGCCATTTTGGCTATCAAAGATTTGTTTGTTCCTGCAGAGTTACAATGTAACCCGGTTTCAAAATGGGCTTCTGCGACATAAACAAATATAGACATGTATATATAATGCATTATATGATGATGCAATGTATGATGATGGAATGTATGATGATGTATGTGTATGATAACAGAGTATAAAAATGCCGGCTTTCGAGGCACGACATAAGACCGGCTTTCGAGGCTCGAGTCTTGGTTTCGCTTCCTGTGGAAGCAGGCTTTTTGGCCTCTTTTGGTTTGTCCTATCTCTCTAAAAGCCGGCTCTCACGTGACCAACTGACGTTTTAACTCTGATGAATTCAGGGTCATCTTTGTGATTGACTCATCAGGCGTATGCCGGGTCACCTTTTTTGGAGTAGCATCTTGCTAACAGGCATGTTTAACCAAGTATATTTTGGCTTTTCGCCGGGTTAAAAGGGTTTTGTAAGCTAAACTCGATGAGTTGGAAGCCCCCAAGTAACCATATGATCATGGAAAAGCTCAGCATAGGATATACAGGAGACAATGCTACTACTGCAAAACATCTGGGGTCCAGATAAGCCGGCTTTATTCCATTAATCATTATTGAGCAGGATACCCATGTTTAGACTGCGCATCATGACAATTAGTCTTCTTTGGTAGCCTTTCTTTTCGCCAATATGGCAGGGTACCCATGTTTGAACTGCGCATCGTGGCAGCTAGTTCTCTTTGGCAACCTTTACTTTTTCGCCAATAAGGCAGGATACCTATGTTTGAACTGCGCATCATGGCAGCTAGTCCTCTTTGGCAACCTTTACCTTTTCGCAAATAAAGCAGCAGTCCCCGGGACCGGGTTGTCTTCCCTTCAACGACCCGGGGTTCTTGTATTTGTTAAAACCGGCCACATCCGCCGAGTCATATCTGTGTAGCCCTCGAGTCTTAAGTCGACTCGAGGAGCCGGTTTGAGATTCTTTATACTTGGCTGTAGCACAAACCAACGTATAGTCAACCGCTGAGAGCTGGAATTTATCGAAGCCGGAGGCGATGTGGCGAGTTGATGATCTTGCAGGGACGTTTTTGCCCAAAGTGATTTCATACGCCTCTTGGTCCGGCTCTCCTGGTTCCTCCAGGGCCGTTCTCTTTTCTGTTTCTTCGCTGCCGGCTTCAGAATTGCCGGCTCTTCTGAGATCGGCTCTCTTTGCTCTTTCGGGGACGTTTCCTCCATGGCCGACTCTTCTTTCCCTTTTGATGTGGTGAATTAGACCAGACCGCAAGATGGTGAGCTGCGTGTTATGCCGGATAGCTTGGTGTGGGCCGGTCGACAGAGCGGACTCTGGCATGCTTCGGTGTGTTGATGTAAATTGGACCGCGGTGGCGGTGGCTCGCGCGGGTGTCCGTTGGGCAACTCGCGCGAGCAGGCGCGGCCCTGGCGCATTGATGTAGACCGGACCGCGAGGACAGTGACCTGTGCGTGTCCGTTGGGCAGCCCCTACGGGCGGGCGAGGCCCCGGTGTGTTGATGTAGACGCAAGAGCTGGCCGATAAATTGACGTGGACGTGGGAGCCGGCCGCGACGTTTGACACCGGCGCGGACACGAGAGTCGTCCGTGGCTTTTGTAAGCTGACGCAGACGCGCGAGTCGGCCGTGGTGTTGTAAACCGGCGGGGGCACGCGAGTCGGCCGCGGCGCTGTAAGCCGGCGCGGGCGCGCGGGTCAACCGTGGCGTTGGAAGCCAGTGTGGACGAGGGAGTCGCCTGGCGTGTTGATGTAGACTGGACCACGAGCGCGGCGGCTTGCGTGCGTCCATTGGGAGGCTCATGCGAGCGGGCACGACCATGTTGCTTTGATGTAAACCGGACCGCGGGGGCGGCGGCTTGCGCGCCTGCCCGTCGGGTGGCGCGGCACGAACAGACGCACGCGATATGATGGTAGTGCGAGCTCTGTATCCGCAGTCCGACGGTCGCCGTTGCAGTGAACAATTTTCCTGTGTAGAAAATATTGCAGACCAAAGTGACAGCTCTCGGATGAAGTAATATGTTCGTATATAAAATACAAGTAAGAAGGATAACACCTGATGCTTCGTGGTAGCCGGCCAGATGGCTAGTAGATCAATTAGATCTTTAAAATACGTGCTGGCTCTGCACTTGTAGTAGAAAATTGCTTCTTTGATTCACTTTTAATGCGGCTGACACGCAAAGTGCCGCACAACTGATTAGATCTTGGGAACTTGTGTGTTCTACTCTGGCTGGGTTATTTTTTCTGGTATAGCCCATCTGATCATTAGCAGATCGCCTCGGGATTTGAAGCAGGCGTGGGCGCGGACGGGTGAGTCGACCGCGGCGTTTAGAGGCCGGCGCGGGCGTGGGCATGGACGCGCGAGTCGGCCGCAGGTGCCGGCACAGACGCGCGAGTCGGCCGCGGTGTTGGAGGCGGGTGCGAGCACGGACGCGCGAGTCGGCCGCGGCGTTGGGAGCCGACGCGGGCACGGGCACGGACGCGCGAGTCGGCCGCGGTGTTGGAGGCGGGCGCGGACGCAGGTAGTTTAAGCAGATGTACATGTAGACTGATCTGACGAATTACTGCTCTAGTACCTTTTTCCGATGAATGTAGACGCTGGTACTGGATAATGCTGGACATAGTTAGTCGGATGAAAAATATAGTCCGCACAAATGCACATCTATCTCGGATGATCTGATCTAGCACTAGCACCCAGGTGGTCTTCCTTTGTCTTTCTCCTTTATCTTTTTTTATCTTTTGTTTCTCACATGAGGTCCACGTAATGTGATAGCTCTTTGCTTTCCATATTCCTTGGAATCAGCTTCATCAATCCGTGTGTGGATCGAACTAGTAGTACTAGTCGCTCCCACCTTGTTTTTTTTCTTTTTTATCCGATCGATGGAACAACAATGGGAGGTCTGCACAGGATATACACCTGCCCATGGTCCGTACGTTTGCATGTTCATCGGTGACAGCAGTTTTTGTGGCCTTGGGATTCTGCGACCTGAGCGTGCCGCCTGCTCCCCTTTTTTCTTGGACGCACATGCATTGAAGCGCAACTCCCCTTTTTTTTGGGGTTTTGGACAGCAAGGAGCGCTGGGTCAGCTGGAATTTTGATGTGAATCCGGGCAGACTTTGTTTCCTGATGGCTCCACGTGGGACTAGTACCTCCTCTGGTCTGGGTCAACTTTGCTTTCACGTAAAAGGTAACAATGACGAAACGCCTTTGGTTGTGCCTGTTGCCGCCGCTGTGGAATTCCTCGAGACTCGCAGCGCCGCAGCGGAAATTTCTTGCTCGTCAACCTGCGACTAAGGCTGCCACCACCAAAACTCTCGTCTCGGATTCAGTGGATCACAACGGCGCGTGCGGCGGCCGCACGACACGCAACCCTAAAATTTCTCAGTCTCAATCTCGTGCACGCCGTTCCGACTGCTCGTCGACGATGTAGATCCTTCCCCACCGGTTCTTCTTCATCCGGCCAATCGCGAGCTTCTTGATCCCTGAAGAGCTCCCTCCAAGAACACAATACCACCATGCGTAGCCCCACGGTGGGCGCCAACTATCGTGGTTTTGTCACGGCAGATGTCCTCGTGAAAGGACTTAGTGGTGAGGCCATCGCAACTAGGTGGAAGCTTGAACGGGGTTGGTCGGAATCAAGAGATGCGAGTTTTTACCCAGGTTCAGCCCCTCGCGGTGGAGGTAAAAGCCTTCATCCTGCTTGATTGATATTGATGATGGTGATGATCTCGATTACACGGGTGCTATTTTGCTACCTCTTATCTCAAGAGCATCTACTTTTATCTTGTCTAAGACTTGTTTGTCTTTCTTTTTTCGTCCCTCTTGGGGTGCCTTGCCCCTCCTTATATAAGTTGAAGGGGCCGACTTACATGTAGAGTCCTAGTTGGATTAGGACTAGTCTATTTTCTATTACAAGTCGAATCCTAGTCCAGGTCTTGCTTCCCTTGTCAGGGAACTTTCCTCTTCTTGGATCTTCTCCGCAAGCCGGCCCATTGGGCTCCCCTTAAGCCAGCCTCCTGCCGGGTCTCGCCCTGGGCCCTTGGTCTCTCCTTGTTGTCTCGCCGTAACCCGGAATATGAGATGACCCATAGAGCCTCCTGACTCTTGGCCGAATCAAACTATGGCCGGGTCATAACCATGGGAAATATCCCCAACACCAAGTGTGCTCCTTCCATATTTGTACTTCCCAACATTGCCATATATGGAATTGTCATGATGATCTTGATGGATGGGTTCTTCTCAGGTTGTGTTTTGCTTCTTTTTATTTTGCATTTTATCTTCATGCCATCATTTTGTCATGTGCTTGCAATACCATATTCATTTATGTTGTTCATGAGCATTGCATCCATCATTTTAATTTTTGTTGTGCTCATCTTGTATGCATGAGGTGTGTCATCATCTTCTCCTTGCCTCACCCAAATCTTGGGTTTCATCCATGTAACCTATTCTTCCATCACCTCTCTCTCAAATCTCCCCCTTCTTCTCCATTCCAATATTATTCATGATGCAATATTTCTGCCCCAAAATAATGTTCACCATATTTCTAAATTCTCTAGTCCATGTCCTAAACCTCTCTGCCAAATTTCAGCAATTTTGGAATTGATTTGGTTGGGTTCAAAAATGGTGCAAGTTTGAATTTAATTCAAACTTGAATTATTTTTCTTCCTCTAAAATGCCCAAACCAATTTATTCAAATACTACATTTTCCCTGGATTCCAGAGATATTTTCATATCTCTCACACCTCACTCCTAACCCCCTGTGCTTTTCTTCTTTTACTTCTGTTTGAGAAAATAGAAGAGAAAAAGAAAAGAGAGAGCAGCCCAGCAGAGCCCAGCAGCGGCAGCAGCGCAGCCCAGCCAGCCCAACAGGGCGCAGCCCTGCTCGTCCCCCGCGCGTGCGCCCTCTCCTTTTCTCACCCGCGTGCACGCTCACCCCCGCTAGCTCGTCGCCACGTGTGCCGCCCGGTCCCGCTTGGTAGCCGCTGGCTACTGGTGACCCGCACCCGCCTTTTCGTCCACCTCCAGCCAGCTCGCGCACATGGCCGTGGACACGCGAGACGCACCCGGCTCCCCTCGTCCTTATCTAGCCCCCCCGCGCTCGCCAGCCACTCGCCACCTACCCCCTCTACCTTCCCCCCCTCTCGTAAACCCTAGCCACCGCCGCTGGATCGAGATCCAGCCGCGACCCGAACGCGCCCGAGAGCAAGGCCATGGCGCCGCCGTGAACCCCGCCGTCCTCCGTCGTCCGCACCGTGTCCGGCAAGTCCGTCGTCGTCGACTACGTCACCTCCGTCCACTACTTCTCCGCGTGACACCAAGACAGCGTCGTCGTCTTCCTCTTCTTCCCCGTCTGTCACGCAACTTCTCCGGCCGATTCCGGGCGATTCCGTCCACCTCCCGCCGTTCCGAGCACCCTCGCGTGTTCGTGGTGAGCTTGCGCATCTCCTCGACAACTTTTCCCCTTCTTTAGCGCCCTCTGTCCATGTTTGCCATGAGCGCCGCCCTCACCGACGTCGGGCCTCGTCTCCGGCGAGTGTCCCAACCTCCTCAGGCGTTTTGCGTTTGTCCATCGTGCTCGCCTCGCTCGGTAGAGTCGATCCCGCATTTTCCCCGTCTCGTTTAGCCACGGTAACGTCCGATCCGAGCTCGCCGTCGCCGTTCCTGTCGCCTCGATGCCGGCGACGTTCCCATCGTCGTTTGGTGCCGTGGTTGCCCTGCGGGTGTGCGGGATTGCCTCCCGGTTCGTTTGCACCCATTCGCCGCGCCTTAGGCTCGCTGTAGCCACTCCGGCGAGGACGCCGCCGTGCTCCGATCGTCGCCGGCGCCCTCCCCGGCTTTCCTCTGTTTCGCCCGCACGCGCCTGCTACCAGGCCCCACTTGCCATACACACCAGCACCGTTGGCCCACCTGTCATAGACACTGGCCCGAGCCCCACCTGTCACACACCCACAGACGCCCTGCCGCGTGGGCCCGAGGGCCCACCAGTCAGCTACACAGGCTATGTACCCCCTGGGTACCCGTAGCCTTTTCCTCCATTTTTGTTTTATTCCGTTTTAGTCATATTCCGTTTTTGGCAAATTCCGTTTCTGGCTTATTTCCGTTTCTATGCATTCCCTTTTCGGCAGGTTTCCCGATCCGGCGCTTTCCAAATCGGGCATATGCCAAATCTGGCATATAGCTTATTTAAACTTCTGCCCTATATGTTTTTGTGGCATTTTGAGCATTTTTCATGTAGGAACATATGAGTGTAATATATGATTTTGGGGTAGAAAAATCCAACTAATCCATTTTTGGTGTTAGTTTTGTCTTTTGAGCAAGTTTGGATGCATGTCAATTTTGCATAATACGCCATTTTGTTATTTTTGTGTGATTTAATGCAAATGTCATATGAGCATCTTGTCAACATGAGTTTGGAGCATTTTCATGCCATCTTGCTGCTAGTAATTTTTTACATGCCATGATATGCCATGATTGGAGTGCAACAAGTTTGTAAACATGCTTAGTCATTGTTACTGTTTTGCACTTGTTAAATTTCTGCTGAACTTGCCATGTTGCTTTGATGCTACCATCTAATCCATAGCTTTTCTGAGCATGATCAGTAAACATGTTTTGTTCTATGATGCCAGTACATTCATGCCATGCCAATTGATGCCATGTTAGTCTCCTGTAGCATATATAAATGTTGCTCTCAATGTGCCAGTCAATGTAGCAGCTTTTCTGTCAACATTATGTTGCCACGTTGTGAGCTCATTTCTGGTGAATCCATGCTTCATATGAACTTGTGCCAATGTTATGAGATGATCTATGCCATGTGTACTGTAGCTACATACCAATTTCTTGCATTTTAGAGTACTGTAGCTTGCTATTTGATGTGCATAAGATGCCATGTTGCTGTTAACTACAGTTTTGCATTGCATATTGTGTTGCTCACCATTTGAGTGTCGTGCATCCGTTCCTCATGATCCTTATATCGATTTCAACTGAAATCTTCCATCCTTTTCAGTGGCATACTTGGGTTGCCAAGATTTTTCCATATCCATCTTTTGCTTCACCGTCACATCTCGTTATCGTCTTTATCGTCCCGGTAGCACCGATTTTTCATTCATGTCATGCTCAATATTTCACCATGCCATTTCATGCATCATTTTGCTTGTGCATATATGCCATGATTGTTTGTTTATTTCGGTGCGTGTTCTTTCTTTTGGGTAGTTCCGGGAGACGAGTCCGAGTTCGAGGAACCGGTTGAGAACGTGTTTGAGGAGCAGTCTTACTATCCTACCGAAGAGACTTCAGGCAAGATGATCATTACCCTTGATAACACTACTATCTTTGCTTGCTAGTTGTCTCGTTGCTATCGCTATGTCACGCTTCCTAGCACATACATGTCAGCCTCTCATATGCCATGATACAGCCTCTAACCACCCTACCCAACAAACCGTTGTTTGGCTATGTTACCACTTTGCTCAGCCCCTCTTATAGCGTTGCTAGTTGCAGGTGCAGTGCAGGTTGTTCCATGTTGGGACATGGATATGTTGGGATATCACAATATCTCTTATTTAATTAATGCATCTATATACTTAGTTGTGTGTGGAAGGCTCGGCCTTTTGCCTAGTGTTTTGTTCCACTCATACCGCCCTAGTTTCCGTAATACCGGTGTTATGTTCCTTGATGAGCGCTTCTAACACATGTGTGGCATATGGGAACCCCCCTGATCACTTGTTTGAGGATAAGACTTCTCCAACAAGGCCCAACATTGGTTTTAACATTTGCCAACATGAACCTAATAATTAAATGCATAGAGGGTCGCCACCTCAGGAACTCTTTTAATTCCAACATAACTCGGGCCAGCGGCAAAACACAACCGTTGGTCCACCTACCTAGCAGTCGGCGGAGCCGCCTCAGGGCAACTCGGGTTCTTTTGGCTACCATCCACTATGCATAGACGGATGATGCCCGTAGATAGAGAGCGCGCGGCTCTAGAGACAGATCTGGCTCACCGGGAGGTCTTGCTGGTTTAGTTTTGCCTGTTATGAGTGGCTTGTCCATCGGAATTCCTTATCGTAAGCATCATGTTATCATGGTGTGAGGATGTTCCATCGGATGCGTGTGGTAATTTATAATGGACTACTTGGAGCACCCCTGCAGGGTTAAATCTTTCGCGAAGCCGTGCCCGCGGTTATGTGGCGACTTGGAAATTTATAACCTTCGGTTATAGAGAACTTGACACTAATTCTAATAAAATATACCAACTGTGTGCGTAACCGTGATGGTCTCTTTTCGAGCAAGTTCGAGAAGGGAACACGGTGGGGTTATGATTGAACCGTAAGTAGGTGTTCAGGATCACTTCTTGATCATATTAAACTTGCGACCGTTATGCGTAGTATGCTCATCTTTATTCTTGTACTAGAAGTTAGCCACTTAAACATGCTTAGTGCTTGCTGCAACCTCAACACATTACCCCTTCCATTCCTATAAGCTTAAATAGTTTGGTTACCTTGGGTGATGAGATTGCTGAGTCCCTGTGGCTCACAGATTACTACATAACTCCAGTTGCAGGTACGCTTGAGACAGACACAGGTGAGCCCGAGATGCTCCATTGGGAGTATGATGATGAACGTGGGCGTATGTACGTCACGATGCCAGACGATCAATAGTGGGCCCTAGTTGGTTGATCCGGGGATAATAGCAGGGTGGTGTTTTCTCGTTTGATTTTGTCCGTAGTCGGACCCTGTCTTTCATTTGGATGATTGTATGATTATTTGGATATATTTATGCTGTAGCATGTGACGAGTGTAAGCCTTTATCTAGTATTCTCACCTGTTCATTCGGTTGTATGTATTTGAGAATCACCTTGCTATGCGTTCCAAAATGAGGTTCTGTCACGATCTTGAGTTCATCACGAGATTGCGATAGAGCTTCATATTGGGCGTTACATGGGCGTACTTACAATATAATGTTAAATTCTTTGCCCATTAACTACCTTCGGATTAGTGCCCTCGGCGTTGTTAATCTTGATAGCTCCGGAACGATAAACTTCTTCGTCGATGTACGGTCCTTCCCATTAGGAGAAAAGTTTTCCTGCAAAGAATCTAAAACGAGAATTGTATAATAGAACTTGATCACCAATTTTTAATTATCGTTTTTGAATTCTTTTATCATGCCATCTGTTAACCTTTTCTTTAAATAACTTGGCATTTTTATAAGCTTGTGTTCTCCACTCATCTAGAGAACTAATATAAATAACCTCTTTTCACCGACAAGTTTGAAATCATAGTTGAGTTCTTTAATTGCCCAATAAGCTTTATGTTCTAATTCAAGAGGTAAATGACATGCTTTCCATAGACCATTTTATATGGGGACATAACCATAGATGTCGGGGTACGACCATCTATGGGGCCATGCAGCCCCTTCGTGGTTTGGCGGGGGGGATCGGCGTGCGCAAAGAGCATGAACGATGGAACGCGAGGGATTTTACCCAGGTTCGGGCCGCTGAGAAGCGTAAAACCCTACTCCTGCTTTTGGTGTATTAGTGGTGTGGAAGCACAGTACAAGGAGCGCTCCTCCCGGCAAGGTGCGGAGAGAGCAGCTACACAAGAGGTGCCTGTATTTGAAAAGGAGTCCGAATCCTCTAAACTGTTGCCCTAGCCCTCCTTTTATAGCTCAAGGGGTTACCACAGTGGCAAAACAGTAATTACATAGCGATTAGATAGCAAACAGTGCTATCATACCTAACTCTGCCAGTTTAGGACAAAGGCATTTAATGCGCCGTTAGGTGTCATGCGGAGAGGTAGTCCCGGCAAGGTTTCTGCACCGCTTGCCCAGCTACCTCGTATTATCCTGACACGCCTCCTGGACGGGTGTCATTAGAGGCAAATCTCATCCCAGCGTGCTGACACGTGCCCGACAAGCCTCACCAACCAGCCTGCGCGATCGACACCTCATATATCAGCGAACACCTGTGCGGTGAGGTGGAGCGCTGGAGGGCTGGCGTAAGCTTGCCGGCACGGAGCTTGCCGGGTTTTCGCCTTGCCGGTTTATGCTTGCCGGCGAGGGATTGTCTTCACCCTTGGTGTTAGTTGAGTGTTGAGCCTTGAGCTTCTCCCTGGTAGCTTCTCCGGCTGGTCTTGGAGTCTTGGTCTTGGCAGTTCCCGGCAAGGCCTCATCCGGCAAGGAGGCTGCTACTGTCTGTGCATAAGTCAGGGTATAAAATACCCATGTTTTATACACCGACAGGAGCCCCCGGGCCTGGGCCATACGCACGTCCGAAGCATCGTTGGGCTAGGCCCAAGTAATGCACAGACACACGGCGGGAAACCGTCGTTATAATTTTGGTCATGATGGTCTTCTTTGCTTCCTCACTAATCTGGACTTGGGCGTGCCCTCGGCCGTCTTTCGGCAACCCTTGCCATCGGGCTAGTCATGAATCGGCGCACGGCTACGCGTGGCGAGGAGTAACTGTCATATCTGTCTTTACTCCTCCTTTTTCTACGCCCTTCCATCACGAGCGTCTGCATACATGCAAGGCAGCGGATTGGCGAAGAGGGGCGGTCGTTGGAGTAGTGCGTCTGGTAATGGGCGCAGAACGCGGGATTGGTGAACTTGGACGGTCGCCGGAGTGGTGTGCCCGCCTATGAATGCAAGGCGTAGGATTGGGGAGATTGGGCGGCCGCCCGAGGACGGTGAAGAGCCAGCCCCCGCATCCTCCCTATAAAGAGGGGGCTGAGGGATGTGATGCTCATCCACTTCCTTCGTCCCATCCTTCCAGCGGCTGCTATCCTTGCCTCCTTCCTCTTCCTTCCTCCCGCTTCCGTGGCCACCATGGTGAGGGGGAAAGGCCGGGCTCATGGGTCTACCACCGCCACACGGGCTTCTCTTCGGGATCGTGCTGGCGCTTCCGCAGCGGCCGCGGAGGCCAGCCCCAGCGCTCGGGGTGGAACCGCGGGTCGTGGAAGACGCGCCGCCCGGGGACGAGGTGGCCGTGGCGGCGCACTCGCTACTCCGCCTCCAGCCAACCAGCCTTTGGCAGAAGGCCACACGGAGGATACGGCACGCGAGTTCGTCGTGGAGCTGCGCGACCGGCCATGGAGTCGGCTGTGGCTTCCTCGACCTTTCGCTAGGGAGATGGAGGGCATCGACTTGCGCGGCTTGTGGCTGCGTGTTGACGGCTGCTGCCATGGCTCGGTCTGGGTGGCCATCGAAGCTTCCGCCGCCGGCATCTTGTACTTCACGCGAGGGTGGAAGTCCTTCGTCCGTGCTCGCTGCCTAGGGCAGGGGCATCTCCTCCACTTCAGGCTGGACGGGGACGACACGCTCGTCGTGAAGTTCTTCGGGGCTTCAGGCGCTTGTCTGGAGTGCTGCGCGGAAAGCTCGAGCGACTCCGACACCGCTTCCTCCAGCGAGACTGAGGACGATGACGATGACGACGATGACGACGGCGGCGCTCCAGGCGTGAAGGTCGAGGATGACGGCTCCGACTCCTTCGTCTCGTATTGATCGCCGGCAGCACCATCATCTGGCTCTCCGGGAGCGATCTGCCTAGGCGCCCCTTTTGCCCTTGTATTGCACCCGAGATAAACCCTGGCAAAGGGCCGATGAACATGTAATCGAGCACTTCCTTAATGAACATCTGGTGTTTGCCGGGTTTAAATAAATGCATGTCGTTTTCCCTTGTCTCATTTGTCTTTGCATGATCGTGTTCCCTATGCTTGTTTGGAAACTTGCCGGTGCGCACACTTGCCGCGAGCGCTTTTGAGGAACGGGTCCTTAGCAGCCTGCTGGAAGTGCCGCTGCCGGCAAGGCAACTTGTCGGGACAGAACGCAGCTGCTAGGCTTGCCGAGCGGACTCGAGGCAAGCTAGAACGCAGACCGTTTGCGACAAGGTTCCTCTCGTGTGCAGGTTTCTCATACAAAGCGTGAAATCGTTCAAGGGAGAACGCAAAGGTAACTAAGGAATTTTTTTAAAATCTTCCAACTTAGCTTTTCTCTGCGTCGTTTTTCTTGTTGCATGAAATGATCACTTGAACGTCTTTTAGAAATGGTACCCGTCTCCACTCCCCCCAGGAAATTTGCGCGCAAGGGATTCCCTTGTCCTTTTTAAGAAAAAGAAAGAAGAGAAAAGAGAGTATTGGGAACCTTGACGGTTCATTAGTCATTTCATACAATCAAAAGCGTTCATCACAACATCACATGCATTGGCATATAAATGTATATGTATGAGGAGTTGCGAAACACTTAGCTTTATTATGCACAGGATCTGTGCCTGGCTTTGTACAAAGGGTTACATGTCTGGCCGACAAGGCTCGTACAAAAGCGGTTGCCGGGAGATGTCCCGGCAACCACGCCTCACGGGTAGAATTTGCGAAGATGCTCATTATTCCATGAGTTTTGCACCGGGGTGCCATCTTCGGTCTCCAGCCGGACTGTGCCAGGCTTGGTGACTCGTACTACCCGGTAAGGGCCTTCCCACTTCGGCATCAACTTGTTTGATCCCCTGGCAGACTAAACACGCCGAAGAGCAAGGTCGCCTTCCTCAAGGTTTCGGGCGTGCACTTTGCGGCTATGATAGCGGCGCAAGGCTTGCTGGTAGCGTGCAGCTCGCACAACCGCCCGAAGACGATCTTCCTCAAGGAGCAATGCATCGGCTTGCCGCAGTTGCCCTTGCTCAGCTTCATCATAAGCGAGGACTCGAGGTGCCCGTATTTGAGTTCCGTGGGGAGCACCGCCTCTGCACCATAGATTAGGGAGAAGGGTGTCTGGCCGGTAGCTCGATTTGGTGTCGTCCTGAGTGACCAAAGAACCGCCGGCAACTCATCAACCCAGCGCTTTCCGCACTTGCGCAGCTTGTCGAAAGTTCTTGTCCTGAGACCACACAGCACTTCAGCATTCATCCTTTCCGCTTGGCCGTTGCTTCTCGAGTGAGCGACAGACGCAAAATAGATCTTGCTGCCAAGGTCTTGAATGTACTGCATGAAGGTGCGGCTCGTGAATTGCGTGCTGTTGTCGGTGATGATCCTGTTAGGAACCCCGAAACGGCAAGCTAATCCTTTGAATAAATTGACGGCTGATTGCGCTGTCACCTTCCTCACTGGCTCCACTTCTGGCCACTTCGTGAACTTGTCGATGGCGACGTATAAGTACTCGAAGCCCCCGGCAGCGCGGGGGAAGGGGCCCAAGATATCGAGCCCCCAGACCAAAAAGGGCCAGGAGAGAGGGATCGTTTGGAGAGCCTGAGCTGGTTGATGTACATTCTTTGAATGGAACTGGCACGCTTCACACTTGGTTACTAGCTCAGTCGCATCCTGGAGGGCGGTGGGCCAATAGAAGCCTTGCCGAAAAGCCTTGCCGACAAGTGCTCTTGATCCTTTGTGAGAACCACATATGCCTCCATGTATCCCTGCCAACAGCTCTAGTCCGTCTTCCCGGCAGATACACTTCAATTTCACACCGTTCGGTCGTTTTCCGTACAGGATGCTATCCACAAACTGATACATACTTGACTGGCAGGCTACTTTCTCAGCTTCCTCTTGCTCATCGGGGAGTTCTCCTGTTTGAAGGAAACGAACTATCTGCTGTGCCCATGCCGGAGCCTGTGGCTCGACGACAAGGACTAAAGGCTCCTCTTCGGCCATGGGAGCGCTTGCTTCCGCGGCAAGAACCCATGGTTCTGCGCTAAGCCACTGCTCATCGCCAACCGCGTCGTCGTTCCCGGCAGCATCCTTGCCGGTGGCTCCTGGGAGCTCTGCCGGAAAGTACTTGCCGGTACTTAACTTTCTTCTCTTACTGGCCTGCATTGATGGAGTAACCGTGGGTTGAGTCAAATGCAGCACAAAGGTTCCCGGTTCCACGGGAAGCTTTTGCGCGGCACACTTCGACAGGCTATCAGCAATACTGTTTTCTGAGCGAGGGACGTGCTTCGTTAGCAGTCCGTCAAACTGTTCCTCCAATTTCCTCACTTCTTCCACATATGCTCTCATCAATGGGCTCTGGTAATCTTTGTTCACTTGCCTCACAACAAGCTGCGAGTCACCGCGGATGATCAATTTCTTGATTCCGAGGTCCACTGCGATCCGAAGACCGGCAAGGAGCCCCTCGTACTCAGCAGTGTTGTTTGTAGCTTGCTCCCTGGGAAAGTGCATTTGGACCACGTACTTGAGGTGCTCCCCGGTGGGTACGACAAGCAGCACTCCAGCACCGGCGCCTTGTAGCGAAAAGGCACCATCGAAGTACATAACCCCTTCTTTTGCTGTTTCCTTGCCGGGGAGAGCCGTTTCTTGAATCTCTTCGTCTTGTGTTGGCGTCCATTCAGCAATGAACTCTGCCAAGGCTCTACTCTGGATTGTTGAAGTGTTCTCAAACTTGAGTGCAAAGCTTGACAATTCCAATGCCCACTCCACTACCCTGCCGGTTGCCTCCGGATTTCTCAAGATGCGTTGCAGTGGGAAGCGAGTGACAACGGTGATCTCGTGTGCTTGGAAGTAGTGACGCAGCTTCCTCGAGGCCATAAGGAGGCTGAAAAGCAACTTCTGCACTCCAGAGTATCTCGATCTAGCCCCCTGCAGAAGGGAACTAACGAAATACACCGGTCGCTGCACCATTTTCTTCTTCGGCAGCACTTGCTGACCAGATTCATTTGCTTGCGCTGTATCTGTCTCGTCGGTGCCAGACCTTGCCGGTGATGATTCTGGTTTGTCGCCGGATGGGCTTGCCGTGGTTGCTTCTTCGTCATTGATTTCCCTCTGTGCCACTAATGCAGCACTGGCCACTCGGTTCATTGCCGCTATGTATAGCAGCAACGGCTCTTGTGGTCTAGGCGCAACTAGCATTGGCGTAGAGGAGAGGTATCTTTTCAAGTCTTGCAGCGCGGCCTCCGCTTCCGGAGTCCATTTCAATGGACCTGCCTTTTTCAAAATTTTGAAGAACGGCCGGGCGTGCTCGGCAGATCTCGAAATGAACCTACTCAAAGCAGCAACACAACCGGCAAGACGCCGCACATCCTTAACGCTTTTCGGCGCTTGAATCTGCTCAATTGCCTTGATCTTGTCGGGATTTGCCTCAATTCCCCGCTGAGATACAAAGAATCCGAGAAGCTTGCCGGATGGGACGCCAAATACACACTTCTCGGGGTTGAGCTTCAGATTAATCTTGTGCAGGTTTGCAAATGTCTCTTCCAAGTCCTGAATGAGGGTTGATTTGTCCTTGGTCTTGACCACTATATCATCCATGTAGGCTTCTACATTCCTATGCAGCTGGGGCTCAAAACCAATCTGGACTGCCCTTGCAAATGTGGAACCGGCACTCTTTAACCCGAAAGGCATACGCACGAAGCAGTACGTGCCACATGGAGTAATGAATGCGGTTTTTTCTTCGTCCTCCTTGGCCATGAATATCTGATGGTATCCTGAATATGCATCAAGGAAGGAGAGCAGATCGTAGCGAGAGGTGGAGTCCACAATTTGATCGATGCGCGGCAATGGGAAAGGATCTTTTGGACAAGCTTTGTTGTCATCAGTGTAGTCTATACAAAGTCTCCACTTCCCGTTTGCCTTGCGCACCACCACCGGATTCGCCAACCACGTGGGATGTAACACTCCTCTGACCAGGCCTGCTGCTTCGAGTTTCTTGATTTCTTTGGCAATGAACAGCTGCCGCTCCAAAGCTTGCTTCTAGACTTTCTGTTTGACGAGCCGAGCGTGGGGACAAACGGCAAGGTGGTGCTCAATTACCTCCCTGGGAACGCCGGGGATGTCAGACGGTCGCCACGCGAACACATCGACATTCGCCCGCAGGAAGGTAACGAGCGCGCTTTCCTATTTGCTGTCAAGGGTGGCGCTGATGGTGAAGGTACCGTCAGCGCCGTCCTCCTTCGCAAGCACCTTCTTGGTTGCCGGTGCAGTGGCCTTGGATCTCTTACCGGCAGAGCATTCTAGCAAGTCTTCAACGGGTGCGCAGCACTCCGAAGAGGTGCGCTTCCCGGAATCCTTGCTGGAGGTCTGGCCGGAGTTCTTCTTTTCCTTCTTCTTGGCGGGAGCTGGCGCCTTGGCCGCATCTGCTGCAACCGCGTCCCTGTATATCTTGTCGACGCAAATGACTGCATCTTTCTTGTCGGAGTTGATGCAAATGACACCCATCGGCCCTGGCATCTTCAATGAGTTATAAGCGTAGTGAGATGACGCCATGAATTTTGCCAAGGCTGGGCGGCCAAGAATTCCATTATACGGCAGGGGGGTCTTGACGACGTCAAAGACAATCTTTTCCGTCCTGTAATTCAGTTCCCCGCCAAACGTCACCGGCAACATGATCTTTCCCTTGGGCTGGCTTCTTCCTGGGTTCACTCCCTGAAACGTGCCCGTTTTCTCGAGTTCCTCATCGGGGATCTACAACCTCTTGATAACTTCTGGAGAGATCAGGTTCAGGCCGGCCCCACCGTCGACTAACATCTTTGTTACTTGGAGGTTGCGAATCGTTGGCGAGACCAACAACGGCAAGCACCCGACCGTGGTTATGCGATCAGGGTGGTCCTCAGCATCAAAGATGATAGGCGTGTGCGACCATTTGAGTGGTTTTTGAGAGCCCATCGCCGGTTCTGACGCGTTAACTTCACGAGCCCACTGCTTAAGTTGGCGGTGGGATGAGTGCAAAGATGCGCCTCCGTCAACGCACATGGCGTCAGTCGCCTTCTGGAATTCTTGCTCGCTGGTCTCATCGTCATCTTCTTCTTCTTCACTTCCACCATCTCCCTCTTTCTTTTCATGGCCCCTAGCAGGCTTCTCCTTTTGCTGCTTGGCCTTGCCGCGGCGGCCCCCTCGACCACCGCGGCCTTTCTTGGCGGACCCACCAGCACTATCTTGACCCTTTTCTTTGTCGCGCTTCTCGTATTCAGCCTTCTGCTTCTCGACAAGGTGCTCGACCTGCCGGCACTCTTGGAGATCATGGCCCTTGGTGCGGTGAATCTTGTAGTACGACCCATCGGATTTGCCGGTCTTCTCATTCGCCACCGCCTCCCTACAAGCGGCGCATGCAGCTGCCTCCTTGCCGAGATTCTCTGTTTTGGCTTTCTTGGCGGGCTTAGAGTTGCCGAAACCTTCGACGGCCATCACAGTCTTGCCCTTGCGCTTTCTGTTGCGCTTTCGGCCCTTCTTCCCCGGGGTGGCAGTATCATCGTCCTCAGAATCCACTTCGGCGCCAGCGTCCTCCTCGGGAAGCCTTCTTCCTTCCTCGGCGCGTGCACACTTGTCCGCCAGCGTGTAGAGTTCGTTGACGGTCTTGGGCAACTTGACGTTCATTTTCTCCCGCATCCTCCGATTGCGCACATTCGTGTGAAAGGCGGCAATCACGGCTGCGGGGTGTACGTCTGGAATGTTGCGGTGCACACGGCTAAATCTCTGGATGTACTTGCGCAAGGTTTCACCGTCCCTTTGTGGGATCACTTGTAGATCGCTGGGCTGTCCAGGAGTCTTGTGGCCTCCGGTAAAGGCACCAACGAACTCGTTGCAGAGGTCTGACCACGAAGAGATGGAGTTCTCCGGCAAGTTCATCAGCCAAGACCTCACGTTGGGTTTCAGTGCCAACGGAAAGTAGTTGGCGAGGATTTTCTCATCTCTTCCCCCGGTAGCTTGTACGTCAATCGTATAGATGCCCAGAAACTCTGCCGGGTTTAGCTTGCCATCGTATTTTTCCGGCACTTCTGGCTTGAATGCCCGAACGGACGGCCACCGGACTTGCCGCAGCTCGCGAGTGAAGGCAGGACACCCGACCTCGTATGGTAGGTATCCGCCGACCCCCGACGCAGGCTCATCAGCGACGGGGCCGTTACGTGCGTCGGATTGACGCCGTGTCTCGCGACGCCGTTCGATGGTGGTGCGGGCGTCTTCAGCTCGCCTGTCTTGCAGTACTTGTCGCTGATCTTGCCGCGCTCGTGGATCCGAAGACGCGATCGACATCTTGTCGGGCCCAAAAAATTGCTGGGTTTGTTGCGGCTGTTGACATTGTTGCTGTTGGGCCTGTTGCCGCGGCGGAGACTGCACCGTTAGTGTGGTCCCATCAGTGCGGCCACCAGCTGGAGATGCCGGCGCCGGTCGCGGACGCCGTGAGGGCTCCGCTTGCTGTGATTTACTGGCTTCGGCAAATCCAATCAAGCTCTGGATGGTGGCTCTCCACTCGTCCATCTTTTCTGCTGCTGGAGGGAAGTTCAGCAACATCTGAACCCGCGCCATTGCTTCTGCCGTTGTGGCCGGCATGGCCGGGAGCGAAGAGCGCGACGTCGCTCTACTCCTGGCAGAGCCAGTAGGAGCGCCATCGCGGCTCTGCTGCCACGGCCCATGATCAGCAGGGGGTCGCCATGGTGGAGGCGGTGGCTGAGGGTCTGGGGCTTGGTCCACAGGCGTCTTGTCGTGAGGTCGCCGCTGCCCGGAGTCGTTGGCGCCGCTCGGGGTCGTACCGCGCCCATCGTGTGAGGGGCGCGGCGTTCGTCCTGAAGCAGCATCCCTGGACGTCGCTGCAGCGGGGTCTCGGCTCGCGCCAGCCCGGGCATTGTCGCCCCGGCGACTGCGTTCGTCATCGTGGCAAGGAGGAGGAGGAGGGAGGTGCCCGCCCGCTCCGCCTGCGCCGTCGCGGTTCCGTTCGCCAGAGGACCGAGGAGGTCGACCGGCTCCGTCGTGCCCATCCCTCGTGCCGGTCGCGGTGGGCGCAATGACCGCGCCGCCCGCGCTGGTCGTGCCGACCGTAGTGCCCGCGTCGCCCGCATTGGCTGCGTCGCCCGCGCCGCCTGCGGACGCGTGCGGGGTGGCCGTCATCGTGATGCCCTTCTTCTTGGGCGCCATCGATGACGAGGAGGACGGTGATGAAGTTGATGATGAAGATGAAGAAGACGCGTGGTCCGCCGATCAAGGTTCGCACAAACGCCTCCCCTCCCCTACCTGGCGTGCCAAAGATGTCGGGGTACGACCATCTATGGGGCCATGCAGCCCCTTCGTGGTTCGGCGGGGGGGGGGGGGGGGGGGGGGATCGGCGTGCGCAAAGAGCATGAACGATGGAACGCGAGGGATTTTACCCAGGTTCGGGCCGCTGAGAAGCGTAAAACCCTACTCCTGCTTTTGGTGCATTAGTGGTGTGGAAGCACAGTACAAGGAGCGCTCCTCCCGGCAAGGTGTGGAGAGAGCAGCTATACAAGAGGTTCCTGTATTTGAAAAGGAGCCCGAATCCTCTAAACTGTTGCCCTGGCCCTCCTTTTATAGCTCAAGGGGTTACCACAGTGGCAAAACAGTAATTACATAGCGACTAGATAGCAAACAGTGCTATCATACCTAACTCTGCCAGTTTAGGACAAAGGCATTTAATGCACCGTTAGGTGTCATGCGGAGAGGTAGTCCCGGCAAGGTTTCTGCACCGCTTGCCCAGCTACCTCGTATTATCCTGACACGCCTCCTGGACGGGTGTCATTAGAGGCAAATCTCGTCCCAGCGTGCTGACACATGCCCGACAAGCCTCGCCAACTAGCCTGCGCGATCGACACCTCATATATCAGCGAACACCTGTGCGGTGAGGTGGAGCGCTGGAGGGCTGGCGTAAGCTTGCTGGCACGGAGCTTGCCGGGTTTTTGCCTTGCCGGTTTATGCTTGCCGGCGAGGGATTTTCTTCACCCTTGGTGTTAGTTGAGTGTCGAGCCTTGAGCTTCTCCCTTGTAGCTTCTCCGGCTGGTCTTGGAGTCTTGGTCTTGGTAGTTCCCGGCAAGGCCTCATCCGGCAAGGAGGCTGCTACTGTCTGTGCATAAGTCAGGGTATAAAATACCCATGTTTTATACACCGACAATAGTGTTTTTATAAGTAGTTCTATATGCCCACAATGCATCATCAAGTTTCTTAGACCAATTCTTCCTAGATCGGTTAATAGTCTTTTGCAAGATTAATTTTATTTCCCTATTGCTCAATTCAAGTTGCCCACTAGACCGAGGATGATATGGTGATGCAATTCTATGGTTTAAATCATATTTAGCTAAGATCTTACGAAATGCACCATGAATAAAATGTGAGCCACCATCAGTCATTAAATATCTAGGGAGTCCAAACCTCGGAAAGGTAACTTTATAAACATTTTAATAGATGTGTGGTGATCAGCACTACTAGTTGGAATATATTCTACCCATTTAGTAACATAATCAACATCAACTAAAATATGAGTATATCCATTAGAGGAAGGAAAAGGTCCCATATAATCAAAACCCCAAACATCAAATGTTTAATAACAAGTGAATAATTCATAGGCATTTCCCGACGTCTACTAATATTACCGATTCTTTGACATTCATCACAAGAGAGGACAAGCTTACGTGCATCATTGAAGAGAGTAGGCCAGTAAAAACCAGATTGTAATACCTTATGTGCAGTTCTGTCTCCCGCGTGGTGCCCTCCGTATGCCTCGGAATGACACTTCCATAGGATTTGTTCCTGTTCATGCTCAGGTACACAACGCCTAATGACACCATCTACTCCTTCTTTATATAAATGTGGGTCATCCCAAAAGTAATGTCTTAAATCAAAGAAAGACTTTTTCTTTTGTTGATATGTGTAATTAGGTGGTATATATTTGGCAACAATGAAATTAGCATAGTCTGCATACCAAGGATTATTGCGTGAAGTAGAAGCATTTATAACAACTAATTGTTCATCAGGAAAACTATCATCAATAGGCAGTGGGTCATCAAGAACATTTTCCAATCTAGAAAAATTATCTGCTACAGGGTTTTTAGCTCCTTTTCTATCAACAATATGCAAGTCAAATTCTTGTAGCAAAAGAACCCACCTAATCAATCTAGGTTTAGCATCTTTCTTTTCCATAAGGTATTTAATAGCAGCATGATTAGTGTGAATAGTAAATTTAGAGTCAACAATATAAGGTTTGAATTTATCACATGCAAACACAACTGCTAAAAGTTCTTTCTCAGTAGTAGCACAATTCCTTTGAGCACTATCCAAGGTCTTACTAGCATAATGAATAACATTTAGTTTCTTATCAACTCTTTGACCTAGAGCAACACCAATAGCATCACACATGATTTCAAAGGGTTGGTTCCAATCAGGCGGTTGAACAATAGGTGCAGAAAATAAGGTTTTCTTAAGTATTTCAAAGGCTTCTACACAATCATCATCAAAAACAAATGGAACATCTTTCTGTAGGAGATTAGTGAGAGGCCTAGAAATTTTAGAGAAGTCTTTAATGAACCTCCTATAAAAACCAGCATGACCTAGGAAACTTCTTATACCTTTGATATCTTTAGGACATGACATTTTCTCAATTGCATCAACTTTAGTTTTATCTACCTCAATACCTCTTTCGGAAATTTTATGGCCAAGGACTATACCTTCATTCACCATAAAGTGGCACTTCTCCCAGTTCAAGACGAGATTTGTCTCTTCACATCTCTGCAAAACTCATTCAAGGTTGCTCAAGCAATCATCAAAAGAAGTTCCGTAAACAGAAAAATCATCCATGAATATCTCAGCAATCTTCAAGGTTGCTCAAGCAATCATCAAAAGAAGTTCCATAAATAGAAAAATCATCCATGAATACCTCAACAATCTTTTCACAAAAATCAGAGAATATAGCAGTCATACATCTTTGAAAGGTAGCAGGTGCATTACATAAACCAAAAGGCATAAGTCTATATGCATAAGTTCCAAAAAGACAAGTAAAAGTAATTTTCTCTTGATCTTCTTGTGAAACAGGTATTTGAGAAAAACCAGAATATCCATCTAGGAAGCAAAAATGTGTGTGCTTAGACAACTTTTCTAACATTTGATCAATAAAAGGCAATGGGTAATGATCTTTTCTAGTAGCTTTGTTTAACTTTCTAAAATCAATCACCATCCTATAACCGGTTACAATTCTTTGTGGGATAAGTACATTTTTATCATTAGGAACAACAGTAATGCTTCCTTTCTTAGGAACACAATGAACATGACTTACCCATCTACTATCAGCTATAGGATAAATTATACCTGCCTCCATAAGCTTTAATATTTCAGTTCTTACCACATCCTTCATTTTAGGATTCAGATGACGTTGATGATCAACTACTGGTTTGGCGTCAAGCTCCATATTAATCTTATGTTGACATAAAGTGGGACTAATGCCCTTAAGATCATCAAGAGTATATCCAATTGCAGCACGATGCTTCCTTAAAGTTTTGAGTAATCTCTTTTCTTCGTGCACTAAAAGGTTAGCATTGATAATAACAGGATATATCTTCTTTTCATCAAGATAAGCATATTTCAATGTATCAGGCAGTTTCTTTAATTCAAACACAGGATCACTCTTAGGTGGGAGAGGATCTCCCAAAGTTTTAACAGGCAAATTATGTTTAAGGATAGGTGCTTGCCTAAAGAATATCTCATCTATTTCATTTCTTTCATTCATATGCATATCATTTTCATGGTCTAACAAGTATTGTTCTAATGGATCAGTAGGAGGCACAACAATAGAAGCAAGACCAATAATTTCATCTTTACTAGGCAATTCTTTATCATGAGGTTGTCTACGAAACTTGGAGAAATTGAATTCATGAGATACATCACCAAATTTAACACTGACTTTTTCTTTAGCAGGATCAATTTTAGCATTAACAATATTCAAGAAAGGTCTACCAAATATAATAGGACAAAAATCATCTTGCGGTGATCCAAGAACTAGGAAATCAGTAGGGTATTTGATCTGACCACACAAGACTTCAACATCTCTAACAATCCCAAGCAGCGAAATAGTATCTCTGTTTGCAAGCTTAATAGTGACATCAATATCTTCTATCTCAGCAGGTGCAATATCATGCATAACTTCTTGATATAAAGTAAATGGAATATCACTTACGCTAGCACCCATATCACATAAATCATGATAGCAATGATCTCCAATCTTAACTGAAACAACAGGCATGCCAACTACATGTTTGCTCTTATCTAATTTATCTTGTTTTGTATTAACTTGTTTAGCAATCCTAGTTGCCTCCTCACAGAAATAAATGACATGACCATCAATATTATGAACCAAGAGATCTTTAACCATTGCAATATTAGGTTCCATTTTAATTTGTTCAGGAGGTTTAGGAGATTTGACATTACTTTTATGAACTACAGTTGTAGCTTTAGCATGTTCCTTTATCCTAACAGGGAAAGGAGGTTTCTCTATATAAGCAGTGGGTACAACTGGATCAACATTATAACTAATCATTTCAGTTTTAGCTATAACAGGTTCATCACAAATTTCTTCAATAGGTTGATGAAATTTAAACCACTTCTCCTTAGGGAGATCAACATGAGCAGCAAATGATTCACATAAAGTAGCCACTATCTCAGAGTCAAGTCCATATTTTGCGCTAAGCTTATGAAATACATATGTTTCTATAAAAGACTTAATAGAATCAAACTCAAGATTTATACCTGACTCATTACCTTTGTCGATTCCCAATCTTCAGAGTTGCGTTTAATTCTTTCAAGAAGATCCCACTCGAATTCAATAGTTTTCTTCATGAAGGAACCAGTAGAAGAAGTATCAAGCATTGATCGATCATTATGAGAAAGCCGAGCATAGAAGTTTTGTATAATCATCTGTCTTGCAAGCTCATGATTGAGGCATGTGTGCATCATATATTTAAGCCTCCCCCAAGCTTGAGCGATACTTTCTCCTTCACGAGGCCAAAAATTATATATATAATTCTGATCACGATGAACCAAATGCATATGATAAAATTTATGATGAAATTCCAGCTCCAGTCGGTTCCAATCCCATGTTTCTGTGTCATCCAATAGCCTGTACCAAGATAATGCCTTTTCCATCAAAGATAAGGGAAATACCTTCTTCTTAACTCCATCCTCTGATAAACCTACGAGCTTAAACAATCCACAAACTTCATCTATATAGATTAAGTGCATATCAGGATGTATTGTTCCATCTCCTAGGTAGGGATTAACAAGTAGTTTTTCCATAATACCCGAAGGAATTTCATAATAAATATTTTCAGTAGCTTCAGTAGGTTGAGGAGTGGCTCTTACCACTTCCGGTCGAGGTGAAGATACCCCGAACAAGCCCCTCAAAGGATTACTTTCCATAGTGACAAGTAACAATAAATTTCAGCACATAATAAAAATGTTTCCTTACCGAATTCCTCTTACCAAAGGTGCTTCACTCCCCGGCAACGATGCCAGAAAAGAGTCTTGATGACCCACAAGTATAGGGGATCAATCGTAGTCCTTTCGATAAGTAAGAGTGTCGAACCCAACGAGGAGCAGAAGGAAATGACAAGCGGTTTTCAGCAAGGTATTCTCTGCAAGTGCTGTAAGTAGTGATAACCGATAGTTTTGTAGCAAGGTGATTCGTAGCAAGTAACAAGTAAAAATAGTAACAAGAGTGCATCAAGGTGGCCCAATCCTTTTTATAGCAAAGGACAAGCCAAAAGTACTTCTTATATGATAAAAGCATTCTCGAGGACACATGGGAATTCTCGTCTAGTCACGTTCATCATGTTTAGTTGATTGGCGTTCACTACTTTGCTAATTTGATATGTGGGTGGACCGGTGCTAGGGTGTTGTCCTTACTTGAACAAGCAACCCTCTTATGATTACCCCCTCTCGCAAGCATCCGCATCTACGAAAGAAGAATTAAGATAAATCTAACCATAGCATGAAACATATGGATCCAAATCAGCCCCTTACAGAATAACGCATAAACTAGGGTTTAAGCTTCTGTCACTCTTGCAACCCATCATCTACTTATTACTCCCCAATGCTTTCCCCTAGGCCCAAATATGGTGAAGTGTCATGTAGTCAACGTTCACATGACACCACTAGAGGAAGAACAACATACATATCATCAAAATCTTGAACGAATAGCAACTTCACATGATTACTTATAACAAGACTTCTCCCATGTCCTCAAGAACAAAAGTAACTACTCACAAATCATATTCATGTTCAAGATCAGAGGGGTATTGTATATGATTAAGGATCTGAACATATAATCTTCCACCAAATAAACCAACTAGCATCAACTACAAGATGTAATCAACACTACTAGCAACCCACAGGTACCAATCTGAGGTTTTGAGACAAAGATTGAATACAAGAGATGAACTAGAGTTTGAGAGGAGATAGTGCTGGTGAAGATGTTGATGAAGATTGGTCCTCCCACGATGGAGGGAACGTTGGTGATGTCGATGGCTTCGATTTCCCCCCTCCCGGAGGGAAGTATCCCCGACGGAATCGCGCCGCCGGAGAGCAAAAGTGCTCCTACCCAGGTTTCGCCTCGAGACGGTGGCGCTTCGTCCCAAAAGTCTTCGTATTATTTTTTCTAGGGCAAAAGGCCTCATATAGCAGAAGGAGGGCACCGGAGGGCTGTTGTGGCCCCACAAGACATCAGGGCGCGCACTGTTGTCTTGTGGATAGCAGGTGGCCCCCCTCCAGTGGTTCTTCGTTCCAGTATTTTTATATATTCAATAAAAAATCTCCGTGAAGTTTCAGGTCATTTGGAGCTCCGTAGAATAGCTATCTCTGCTGTAGCTCTCTTAGGTCCAGAATTCCAGTTGCCGGTAATTTCCCTCTTCATGTAGATCTTGCAAATTAAGAGAGAAAAGGCATTAGAATTGCATCATAAAGTGAAATAATGACCAAAAACAAAATAAATAACAGTAGGAAAACATGATGCAAAATGGACGTATCACATCCATTCATCAGTCCATCCATGTTTAGAAAAGAAGCCTCATCTTATTTTTCTGGCTCTGATCCGCCACTGGAGGGAGACGTGATACGTCTCCAACGTATCTATAATTTATGAAGTATTCATGCCATGTTTATAAAAATTTTATATGGTTTTGGTATGATTTGAATAGAACTAACCCGGACTGACGCTGTTTTCAGCAGAACTACCGTGGTGTTGTTTTTTGTGCAGAAATAAAAGTTCTCGGAATTGGACGAAACTTTTTGATGATTTCTTTTGGACCAAAAGAGACCCCCGAAGCTTCGTGGATGGACCAGAAGCCTCACGAGGAGCTCACAAGGTATCACGGCGCGGCCTGGGGGGGAGGGCGTTTGCTGTTGCCTTGTGGGGCCCTCGTAGCTCCTTTGCGCCCTGATTCCAACGCTGAAAAACCTATAGATAGAGAAACCCCCAGAAATAAACCTAGAACTTTGCCGCTGCCGCCGCTAGCCTTTGTACCAAAGAAATACCATCTGGAGCCCTGTTCCGGCACCCTGCCGGAGGGGGGAATCATCACCGAAGGCCATCTTCATCATCCCGGCGGTCTCCATGACGAGGAGGGAGTAGTTCACCCTCGGGGCTAAGGGTATGTACTAGTAGCTATGTGTTTGATTTCTCTCTCTCGTGTTCTTGATTTGGCATGATCTTGATGTATTGCGAGCTTTGTTAATATAGTTGGATCATATGGTGTTTCTTCCCTCTCTATCTTCTTGTGATGAATTAAGTCTTTCCCTTTGAGGTTTCATTATTATCGGATTGAATATTTTGGATTTGAGAACACTTGATGTATGTCTTGCATGTGGATACCCGTGGTGACAATGGGGTATTCTATTGAGTCACTTGATGTATGTTTTGGTAATCAACTTGCGGATTCCCGAGGTGACATTGGGGTAATCTAGGCATATGGGTTGGTACACGTTTTCATCTTCTTTCTCCGATAGAAACTTTGGGGTACTCTTTGAAGTTCTTTGTGTGGATTGAATATTATGAATCTGAAGTTGTTTGATGCATATCGAATAATCAACTCACGGATACTTGTGGTGACATTGGACTATCTAGGTGACATTAGGGTTGGTTGATGCGTATCATATGGTGTTATTTTAGTACAAACTCTAGGGCTGTTTGTGAAACTTATAGGGATGGCTCAATAGATTGATCGGAAAGGATAACTTTGAGGTGGTTTCGTATCCTACTACAATTTCTTCTTATGTTCTCCACTAGATAAGAACTTTGGAGTGATTCTTTGTCGCACGTTGAGGGATTGTTATATGATCCAATTATGTTAGCATTGTTGAGAGATTGCACTAGTGAAAGTATGAACCCTAGGCCTTGTTTTCAAGCATTGCAATACCATTTGTGCTCACTTTTGTTACTTGTTACCTTGCTGTTTTTATAATTTCAGATTACAAAAACCTATATCTACTATCCAAACTACACTTGTATCACCATCTCTTCGCCGAACTAGTGCACCTATACAATTTACCATTGTATTGGGTGTGTTGGGGACACAAGAGATTTCTTGTATTTGATTGCAAGCTTGTTTGAGAGAGACCATCTTCGTCCTACTCCTCCCACAGATTGATATACCTTAGGTCATCCACTTGAAGGAAATTTGCTACTGTCCTACAAAACTCTGCACTTGGAGGCCCAACAACGTCTACAAGAATAAAAGTTGCATAGTGGACATCAAGCTCTTTTCTGGGGCCGTTGCCGGGGAGGTGAGTGCTTGAAGATATATCTTTAGATCTTGCAATTGAATCTTTTTGTTTCTTGTTTTATCACTAGTTTGGTTTATAAAAGAAAACTACAAAAAATGGAATTGAGTTTGCCTCAAATGCTTTATATTTATAATGTCTTTCTTGAAAATGATGGATCGGAAAATTGTGCCAAAGTGTTAGAAGAAGAA
Source organism: Elymus sibiricus (assembly GCA_039707655.1). Lineage (NCBI taxonomy): Eukaryota > Viridiplantae > Streptophyta > Magnoliopsida > Poales > Poaceae > Elymus > Elymus sibiricus. The sequence goes on from CM077664.1 coordinate 167,120,172, forward strand.
TTCTATAAAATGTTTGGCATAAAAACTTTGAATGATGTGCATGATTGCAATGTTGTTAGTATGCTTTCTATGAATATCCATGATGCTAATGATATGCAAAGCCATAAGCTTGGGGATGCTATGTTTGATGAAGATGATCTTTTTAGTCCCCCTACTTTTGATGAGCAAATTTATTATGATCATGCCTCCTATTTATGATGATTATATTGATGAAAGTGGGTTTGGAAGAGTGTAAACTTTAGGTAATAATGATCCCACTATTTTGGAGGGTGTTGAATCTTATGGCAATAATTATGAAAGTGGATTTGGAGAGGTCATGACTTTATTTAATGATGATTCCACGATTGTGGAAGAGGTTTCAATTGATTTTGACAATAAAGTTGCTATCTATGATGATTATTGTGATGACATGTATGCTATAAAGAATAATGATAACCATGAAACTTGTCATCATGATTTTAATTTTCAATTAGATTATGCCAATCAAGTATCACATGATAGTTATTTCACTGAATTTGCTACCACTACTATGAATGAGAATAAATTTGCTTATGTGGAGAGTAATAAAAATCCTATGCTTGTAGGTCATGAAGAGAATGCTTTAGGTGATAGCTATATTGTTGAATTAATTCATGATGCTACTAAAAATTATTATGAGAGAGGATTATATGCTTGTAGGTGTTGCAATAATATCAAGTTTCCTCTCTATGTGTTGAAAGTTTTGAAGTTGCACTTGTTTTGCCTTCCTATGCTAGTTGATTCTTGCCCCCATAAATTGTTTGCTCACAAAATCCCTATACATAGGAAGTGGGTTAGGCTTAACTGTGCTTGCCATATGTTTCATGATGCTCCCATTGTGTTTCAATTCTTCACCTTTTATGTGAGCATCATTAAAATCATCATGCCTAGCTAAAAAGGCATTAAAGAAAAGCGCTTGTTGGGAGACAACCCAATACATATACCTTCTGTTTTTGAGTGTACACATGATTAAGCTACTGTATTAATCATGTTTTATATGTTTTATTTCAATAATGTGCCAAGTAAAGCCTTTGGGATAGTGTGGATACTTGTTGATTTGATTCTGTGCAAAAACAGAAACTTTTGCGTTCAATTCTGGAATTTCTGTTCTGTACTGGAGCATGATAAAATTCTGAAATTTTTACACAGTATTGGGTTACAAATTTTTTACGTTTTCCTAATTTCTCAGAATTTTTGGAGGTACAAAACTATGCTTTTTAATTCGCTCACTACATGCTGTTCTGTTTTTGATAGATTCTGTTTTTATCGCATAGTTTGGTTGTTTTAGTGTTTCCATAGCTTATATTGAGTAATATAAATTGTGGAAATGATAGAATACAGTGGTTATTATGTGAGAACAATTATGAATCTTGTCTTTACAGTACCAAAGTGAATGATTTATTTTCATACTGACCTATCTCACGGAGTTCCGTTAAGTTTTGTGTGATTGAAGTTTTCAAGTTTTGGGTGAGAAAATGATATGAGGAGAATAAGGAGCAGCAATAACCTAACCTTGGGGATGCCCAAGTCACCCCAAGGTATTATTCAAGGAATACTCAAGCGTCTAAGCATGGGGATGCCCCGGAAGGCATCCTCTCTTTCGTCTTCAACAATATCGGTATATCTTACTTGGAGCTATATTTTTATTCGTCACATAATATGTGTTTTGCTTGGAGCATCATTTTATTTTAGTTTAATTTTATTTTTGTTATTAATAATCATGTTTTGTATATTTTAGTTCAATAAAATGCCAATTATAGCCTTTACTATGCTCAGTTTGCAAGTTTATGTGTTGCTGTTTGAAAACAGAAAGTTTTTTGTTATGTCCAAAATATTCCTGAATAGTCAGAAGATGATAAAAATCTGAAAGTTTTACACAGTAAGAATGCATTAGTTATCTATCACGTGATAATTTTTCAGAATTTTTGGAGTTAGGGAAGTATGAATTCTTATTCACCCTTTACAGACTGTTCTGTTTTGGCAGATTGCTGTTATAGTTGCATTGTTTGCATATGTTTGCCTATTTAATGTTTCTATTTGTGGATAGGAGTATTAAATATGCAGAGGCATTTAGTATGCAATGTTTAATTATAATTTTAGTGATTTTCTACAGTACAGAATGTTAAGGTTTTGAGTTGATTTATACTAACTTATCTCACGAGTTCTTGTTGAGTTTTGTGTGGATGAAGTTTTTAAGATTTAGGAGAAGCCATGATATGAGAGGAATTAGGGAGACACAAGAGCTCAAGCTTGGGGATTCCCAAGGCTACCCAAGATAACATTCCAAGAAGTCTCAAGCAACTAAGCTTGGGGATGCCCCGGTAGGCATCCCACCTTTCTTCATCAACACCTATCGGTTAGCCTAAGTTTTTACTTGTTCACATGATATGTGATATTCTTGGAGTGTCCTTTTATATTTATTTTGCTGTTTGAATAAAATACTTGGATCTGAAATCTTTATTTGGAGAGAGTCTTCACATAGCTACTTAATTGTTTGACTACTCATTGATCTTCACTTATATCTTTTGGAGTAGTTTGTCATTCATTCTTGTGCTTCACTTATATCCTAAGAGAAATTGTTGAATGAATTGAATATCATAAATATGAAATTGTATATGTTCCATATGCTTAGTAATATTTCACATTGGGTTCAGAAAGTAAAGTCTATTGAAGTTTGACAATCACAATATTGGTCATACAAGCAATTCATGAATGATTAGTATATGGAAGAGAAATTTCACACACAAATATATTATCTTGGACAACTTTTATGATTGTGAATACCCATTAATTATTTTCAAACTTGAGCAAATTAGTTGAAGTTGGACAAGGAAGACAACGTAATGAGTTATGTTTGGGTATATTTGTATCAAAGTTATATTGTTATGGATCCTCCAACATGTGGTGCTTGTTTAGAATCTTTTGCTAGCCAAAATTTCTATACTAAGCGGGAATACTGCTTGTGCATCCAAAATCCTTGAGCCAAGTTTCTTCCATGAGTGTCCACCATACCTACCTATATACGGTACTACTCTGCCGTTCCAAGTAAATTTGCATGTGCCACCTCTAATCATTCAAATAAGCATCTGTTTTGTGTGCCCATACCGCTCATGAAGCGGCAGGGGGTGGTCAGTATCTTCCATGCTAAGCGGGTTATTCTTAGATGAGTGTTTATTCACTTGTCATTGCACGAGAGATGCTGGTATTTGGGATGCCCAGTCCTGTGGTCAAAATCCAAATTATATAATGCAACAAACTCCCCCGAAAAGTTGTTGGTATGGAGGGCACCCGAGGATTCGGCTAGCCATGGCTTGTGTCTGAATGGTTGAGGGGGAGTAAACTTTACCTTTCCGCTTGGGAACCGCCTATAATGTGTTTAGCATGGAAGATATTGAGAATCCTCAGTCGTGACATTGACAGGAAAAGTACACCTCTCAAAATGTATTCATCTCTGATTTAAGCTATGAGCTCTAGCACCTCTGCAAATCCCTGCTTCCCTCTGCGAAGGGACATTCTATTTACTTTCATGTTATTTATTTTTGCTAAGTCAACTTCTTATTTCAACCTATTCTCTAGTTGGCAAGCATTATGTGGTGGGGAAAGATCCAGGCATATATAGCCATTCAAATATATTTGATCATAATTTATTATTGTTGACAATTATCTCTATGATAAATGAGTTGGGAGGCGAAACATTAAGCCCCTATCTTTCTCTGTGTTCGATGGATGCTATTTGTTCTAAAAATATGCTTTGAGTATTAGCAATCATAGAAGATTATATGATAATTGAGTATGTGGAGCTCTTACTTAGACTTTAGTGAAAATGAGATGAATTGAAATTGTTTGGTGACTAAGAACATAGCTTGTTAAGTTTCAAGAGAATGTATTGTTTAAACCATAACATGTGAATTGATTGCTACTTTATCATGATGAGTTTTATGAGAAAGAGTTGCTGTTATGATGCTAGGACAATTGATTGAAATTATTATTGATCAAACTAATGCACTATGCTAGCATTCACACTTCAAAAATTATTTCTTTTATCATTTACCTACTTGAGGACGAGCAGGAATTAAGCTTGCGGATGCTGATACGTCTCCAACGTATCTATAATTTATGAAGTATTCATGACATGTTTATAACAATTTTATATGGTTTTGGTATGATTTGAATAGAACTAACCCGGACTGACACTGTTTTCAGCAGAACTACCGTGGTGTTGTTTTTTGTGCAGAAATAAAAGTTCTCGGAATTGGACGAAACTTTTTGATGATTTTTTTGGACCAAAAGAGACCCCCGAAGCTTCGTCGAAGGACCAGAAGCCTCATGAGGAGCTCACAAGGTATCACGGCGCAGACTGGGGTGGGGGCGTGTGTTGTTGCCTTGTGGGGCCCTCGTAGCTCCTTTTCGCGTGATTCCAACGCTGAAAAATCCTATAAATAGAGAAACCCCCAGAAATAAACCTAGAACTTCGCCGCCGCCGCCGCAAGCCTCTGTACCGAAGAAATACCAACTAGAGCCCTGTTCTGGCACCCTGCCGGACGGGGGAATCATCACGGGAGGCCATCTTCATCATCCCGGCGGTCTCCATGACGAGGAGGGAGTAGTTCACCCTCGGGGCTGAGGGTATGTACTAGTAGCTATGTGTTTGATCTCTCTCTCTCTCTCTCGCGTTCTTGATTTGGCATGATCTTGATGTATCACGAGCTTTGTTAATATAGTTGGATCATATGGTGTTTCTTCCCTCTCTATCTTCTTGTGATGAATTGAGTCTTTCCCTTTGAGGTTTCATTATTATCGGATTGAATATTTTGGATTTGAGAACATTTGATGTATGTCTTGCATGTGGATACCCGTGGTGACAATGGGGTATTCTATTGAGTCACTTGATGTATGTTTTGGTAATCAACTTGCGGATTCCTGAGGTGACATTGGGGTAATCTAGGCATATGGGTTGGTACACGTTTTCATCTTCTTTTCTCCGATAGAAACTTTGGGGTACTCTTTGAAGTTCTTTGTGTGGATTGAATATTATGAATCTGAAGTTGTTTGATGCATATCGAATAATCAACTCACGGATACTTGTGGTGACATTGGAGTATCTAGGTGACATTAGGGTTGGTTGATGCGTATCATATGGTGTTATTTTAGTACAAACTCTAGGGCTGTTTGTGACACTTATAGTGATGGCTCAATAGATTGATCGGAAAGGATAACTTTGAGGTGGTTTCGTACCCTACAATAATTTCTTCTTATGTTCTCCGCTAGATAAGAACTTTGGAGTGATTCTTTGTCGCACGTTGAGGGATTGTTATATGATCCAATTATGTTAGCATTGTTGAGAGATTGAACTAGTGAAAGTATGAACACTTGGCCTTGTTTTCAAGCATTGCAATACCGTTTGTGCTCACTTTTGTTACTTGTTACCTTGCTGTTTTTATAATTTCAGATTACAAAAACATATATCTACTATCCATACTACACTTGTATCACCATCTCTTCGCCGAACTAGTGCACCTATACAATTTACCATTGTATTGGGTGTGTTTGGGACACAAGAGATTTCTTGTATTTGATTGCAGGGTTGTTTGAGAGAGACCATCTTCATCCTAAGCCTTCCACGGACTGATAAACCTTAGGTCATCCACTTGAGTGAAATTTGCTACTGTCCTACAAAACTCTGCACTTGGAGGCCAAACAACGTCTACAAGAATAAAAGTTGCGTAGTAAACATCAAGACGCTAGGGGAGGGGAAGAACATGCCCGTGGGGAGAGGGAAGATCTCACCTCCTGACCAGGAGGTGGCGGCGGCTGCGCTGGTCCGGCGGCGACAAGTGGTGTGGTCGGGAGGTGGCGGTGGCGGCGTTGGTCGAGAGGGGGGGGGGACGAAGGTGAAAACAATGTGGGGTGAATCAGACTTAGGTTATTTTTATTTGATAGGGTAGTTAGAAGATGGACTAGTGCTGGCGTGGGCCTAATGGGCCACGCCATAACAAAATGTAGCAAACAGAAAAAAAACTGAGCAAATATCTATGGCGTGACAGAAAAATTCTACGCCAACACTAAGGTCATATCAATGTCATAACAAATATGCCCACGCCAGCACTATTTGAAAAAAAATAGTGCTAGCGTTGGTGCGAAATGGCGTGCCACCAACAAAAGTTGTGGCTAGGCATTTATTCACTAGTGGAGGAACTTGGCATGGGTTCCCAAAGTAATCACTCAAAAGAAGAATGATATGCAAGCTTCTATTGCATGAAGTGCAGCAAAGGTGAAGAAAGAGAAGAGTGGATGCTATGAACAACCAAGCTGAAGGTTTCAACATCTTCGGTCCACACATTATCCAGATTATTTAGCTATGCCATTGATGCTAATGCCATGGAATTCATCCTCAATTATGACTGGTTACCTTCCATGGGCTTATTTCGATCCATGAATGCAATATAATTTCTTACATCATGCAAGGGTATTACCACATCATCATATGTTCGATTAGCTACACTTTTGTCGCTAATGGCCGATACACACTTATCGTCCTAAGAGTATTGATGGCCGATATATACTTATCGTCCTAAGCACATGCAAAATGGCCAATGGAGTGTTGACATCGTCCTTAGAACAAACACGGTACAAGTTATTTTTTGGCATCCAAGCTTTGCCAAAAAATAGGGGGGCATGTGTTGACACCAAATTTTTGCATGGACAAAAACTCAATTAATATGACCTCAAATGGAAAAGTTTCAACATGGAAAAGTTTTGTCTTGTCGAAATGGACGATTTTGATATAAAAACGTCTTAATCCGAGGTCGTATGCAAAAGTTACGGGCAAACTTGCGTAGAGGCCGGACGAAGGCCCAAATAATTACGTAGAGAAAGATTTCACACGGCTTCAGCCGGACATCTGGTTAGGTACCCGGACGTTCGAGCAAAAGTTTGCCAAAAAATCACGTTTTCCTGCTACAGAAGTTGGAAAACAGCTCGAAACCCCCTTAAGATGACCTCAGATCCACAAATGTTCAACATTAAAGTCGTTCGTCTCGCCAAAACAATCAAATTTACTTTTGGGGTCATCTCCATCCGAGGTCTTATGCAAAATTTGTAGCCCGAAAACTATGCTGCTGCAGAAAATCTGGGCATGGCCGGATCATCCGGGTTGCTAGCCGGATGTCCGGCCCGACCGTCGGGAAAAGTCCGTGTTGGATTAGAATTTGATGATTTGGACGGATATCCAAGTCCTTTTCTTGTACGGGAAGTCCATCCACCTCTTATATAGACAAGAGGTGACGGCCGATTGAACAACACACAATTGCAAAACCCATCTAATTTTTACCCTAGTTTTACATCTCTCCCTAGTTCTTCTTCTTCTCGTTCTTCATTTGTTCTTCTTGTTGGAGGGCGGTGATCCACGAGACCCTAGGGCGATCAGGTCGACCTAGGGCATCCCATAGCCGCCGTGTGCCCTGACGGGGTCCCTCCCGGGCATGTGGGGTTTCGGGTCTACAAAAGCGCCCACCGGATTGCTTGCATACCGCGCTTCCAGACCGGTCTCCTTCGACGTGAGCTGTGGTGCATCACCCCAGCGTCGAGGGTACACGGTGACGTGTTTGTGTGCGAACAGATACTAGTTCCACAGGATGTTTTGAAAAAACAATGAGCACTTTTTAAGATTAGTAATTTTCTTGCATAACAGTCAATCCCAGAGAAATTTAGAAGTAATATTTTAAGGAAAGAATACTCTCATAAACTGTAAGGAATTGCGTAATGGTACCTATTAGAGTTAGGAATCCTCTCACTCATGAAGAAAAAATAAATTGCCAAGAGTATTAATTGTCCGTGTCTATCTCCCAAGGGATATCAAACTGTATGATTCAAACGTACATGCAATAAGTTCAGTGGTTGGATGAGTAACTGTTGCAAATCAGTAAATGAATGAATAGAGTAAATGTGAGACAATGGAGTAGTTGCGGGGTCCGCACTATAGTACAGTGGACAGAAAATACACACAAATACGAGTAGGACATTTAGAAGACCGAGCTCCATGGAGGCCTTTATTTAAAAAAATTCAAAATTCAAAAATCAAAGTATTTATTTTCAAAAAATTCTGAAAAGAAGTACGACACATGTATGCAAGAATGGAATGTGTATGTGTGAAAAAATTCAGGATGAAATACCTTGAATTGCGAGCTGCAAAAAGAAAAGTCATGGACTTTGAGGATCAATAGTACATATGGTAAAAAGCCTGAGATGTCTTTGTAGCTCTCATTTTACCGTATCTCAATGTGAAATTTGTACACATGTACAATATGCATCTAGGTATATGTGTTTTCATTTTTAGAATTTTTTGAAAATGAAAATTTTAACTTTGAACTTTTCAAATTAAGGCCTCCATGGAGCTCGGTCTCCATTTGGCATTTTCCTACAAATACACAGTACTGCACAGATCCCCAAGTGCATGTTCCACATTGATGTTGGTAAGTATAGCACTGGTGAGCTCCTATGCAATACTCATATCAACACACAACTGTTGTGGTTTATCATCAACAAGGATATAGTAGCACCCGAGATGGTCGGAAGGAGAGTAGGAGGCGGCGGCACCGCATCTAAGTGTGTGAGGCATGCGATTGTTATCGGTATTTTGAGAAAAAAATCTACTCTTTTAGGATGTCCTTCAGGATACAAGGGTTCTTGAGTAAAATAACCTCCTCTAGTACAAACATAAGCATCAGACTTTCTAATAGATCTTGCCATATCACGCAATAAATCTTGTTGAGCACTCATCACTTGTTTAAGTTGAACTTGTATCATATCACAATGTTTAATAATACATTTAACATCTTGAGAGGTTCTCTCAAGATCTTCTTGTAAATATTTAATAGCCATAAAATTATTATTCAATTGCATTTGCATGTCCATATTAGATTGACGTTGTTTAATCAGAAAGTTATCAATTTCATCAAAGCATAAATCAAGAGGTTTAGGATAAATAATATCACCTTCATCAAATTTATATAGAAAATGTACCTCAACCATATGACTATTATTAATAGGCTCACATAATTTTTCAATAGGAGGTAAATTTTAATTTCCTCAGCCTTGATACTTTTCTCCCTATCACACTTCTTTGCTTCTTTCATATCTTTGGACATAAGAAAAGCATACCTCTCTTCTTTTGAAGAGGTGAAGGTTCAAGTTCAGAGATAATCCAATCATTATTATTCTTTGTTATATTTCCAATAATTCCATGGCTGCTTTTAATGTCTTTCCCCTAAAAACACTCCCTGCACAACTATCCAGGTATGTCCTAGACTCAGAAGTTAGTCAATCATAAAATATATCAAGTAATTCATTTTCCTTAAGAGGATGGTTGGGAACATTGCTTACAAGTACACAAAATCTCCCCCAAGCTTGAGGGTCTCTTCCTCAAGTTGAGTGAAATTATGAATAGCCTGAAAAGCTGCCAATCTCATATGCAAAGGATACTATTTATCTATGAAAGTAGTAAAGAAATCCTGTGGAGTAGTGAAACTCCTAGGTTTTAAACTATTATGCCACTCATTAGCATTATATTTCAATCAAAAAGGGAATACCTTAGTCATTAAATATTTCTTGTTCATATATTTCTTAACAAAAAGATCAGTAATAGCATCAACCTTATTAAAGTGATCAAGTGCTTTTTCATTTCATAGCCATGGAAAGAATCAGATTCAACCAAAGTAATTATTGTAGGATCAACGGAGAGTTCATAAGCATCATCTTGTATGTATATAGGAGAAGCCAAACTTAGGACCGAGGCAAAAAAATCTTTTAGTTGCTTGTTCTTAAATATTTCAATAAAACCTTCGATTCCACCTGCATCATCATAAGCTAAGAATTCCCTAGTGAATTCTTCATCAAGTTATACAGGTGTAGTAGGTAAATCAGGAAGGTATCTTTTAGAAGGTCCAACAGGTGGTGTTTCAAGATTTTCAGCATTTCCTTCTCTTTAGCTTTAGCAATATGAGCATCTAAAAGATCTCTAAGTGGAACAAAACTATCAAACCAACTAGAAGCATCAAGTGTATCATCATAGTTTTCATCAGAAGCAGAGGCATTATCAATTATATGTGACATTAGAGTGTGAAGTACATGGATGTGGTGGTGGAGATGTCAAAATAACATGTGAATCATAAGCAGCTTGAGTACATAGAGTAGTACGTTTTCTTGTAGTAGATGGGAGGATCGTTGGTTTGAGATCTGGTTGTCTCCCCATGATGGATAACAAATTCAGCAACAAATAACTCTCCAAGTGAACTTATAAATAGAGCTATGCTCCCCGGCAACTGCGCTGAAAAATAGTCTTGATATCTCACAAGTGCAGGGGATCAACAGTCTTCGAGGGAAGTAGTACAACCCAAATTTATTGATTCGACACAAGGGGAACCAAAGAATATGTATAAGCCTTAGCAGTTGAGCTGTCAATTCAATCACACCTGGAAACAAATACTTCCTTGGCAAAATTTATTAGTAGCAAAAGTGATGAAGTGGTGATTGCAAAGTATTAACATAAGCAGCAATTCTCAGCAGTTGTCAAGAACAAAAAGTGACTTAAAGAAAGCAACAAGTATGGGAAGCGTAGGCATGGATGAAACCATGTATGTATAGCCGTAACTCAAGGTGATAACAAACTAGTCCCAATTCATCAATCATATGTTGGCGTGTATTCCGTATGTACTTGTATGTGCTTGCAGTAAGAACTTGCACAACATCTTTTGTCCTACCTGCTGTTTCAATGGGATCCTAATGGAACTTATGGGTAATTAAGTTACTCCTTTTACAAAGTACCAGAGCAAATCATTAACAATCAATGAGTACATGTAATCCTCAAATCATAGTCATCCCCGTCGATACCCTGATTATTGTCACTTCAGCGTCTAGGGTTTAGAACTATAGCAGGTGCATATACCTTGCAGATAAAAATCCAAAACAAACACACACACACACACACACACACACACACACATTCATGAAAATATAAAGAGTTCATATGTGAAATCATGTCACTCGGTCCCTAGTAGTTTTGGTAAGCGGAGGTTAAGGCTTTTTTTGTAGAAAGCAATAGTAGTTTGTCCTATCTTTGTATATAGGTGGATTTACTCTATACATAGGACACACTAGTAAACCCGAGCTATCTGTAGCATACCGAGACAATTCCAGTACACCCCGGTCGGAGTCTTGGGCACATAGGTACACTCCCTGGTAGTCCTATTCCCATGTTCAACCCATCAAGTTTTAAATTTAAGAATAGGTGATGAAATCAAGGTGACAGTTCTTGGCCAAGTTTCTCAAAGTTGTCCATAACCAAGTGAAAGGACGTGGATGTCGCCTAGAGGGGGGTGAATAGGCGTTTTAAAAACAACTATGGTTTACGCTTGAACAAATGCGAAATAAAACTAGCATTTAATTTGTCAAGCACAAAACCTAAATATACTAGGCTCAACTATGTGCACCAACAACTTATGCTAAGCAAGATAAACAACTATGTGATAGCAAGATATATAACATGAAGCACCATGACTATGAAAAAGTAAGTGCACAAGTAAAGGGCTCGGGTAAGAGATAACCGAGGCACGTGGAGATGACAATGTATCCCGAAGTTCACACCCCTTGCGGATGCTAATCTCCGTTAGAGCGGTGTGGAGGCACAATGCTCCCCAAAATGCCACTAGGGCCACCATATTCTCCTCACGCCCTCGCACAATGCAAGATGCTGTGATTCCACTAAGGGACCATTGAGGGTGCTCACCGAACCCGTACAATTGGCAACCCTTGGGGGTGGTCACCGAACCTGTACAAATTGCTTGGGGCAATCTCCACAACTTAATTGGAGACCCCGAAGCTTGCCCGGAGCTTTACACCACAATGATTGAGCTCCGCGACACCACCAACCATCTAGGGTGCCCAAGCACCTAAGATGCACAAGCACTAGGGTGCCCAATCACCCAAGAGTAATAAGCTTCTCAACTTTTCACTTCCATGTATCACCATGGAGAACTCAAACCGATGCAACTAATGCAATGGCAAGAACACACGAAGTGGTCAAGTCCCTCACCCTCAAATCCCACCAAAGCAACGAAGGCTATGGAGGAATATGAGAGGAAGAACAAGGAGAGCACAAAATAACTCCAAGATCTAGATCCACAAGGTTCCCCTCACTTAGAGGAGAGATGGATTGGTGGCAATGTAGATCTAGATCTCCTCTCTCTTTTTCCTAAAAAAGATGCAAGAATCATGGCAGGAATATAGAGAAAGCAAGCTCCAAAGAGGTCAACAATGGTGGGGGGGGGGGAAACTTGCTCAAGAACGTTGGGGGAAATGGGGAAGAAGACCCCCTTAAATGGGCCCCCACGAATCTAACTGCTATGTACTGCCTGTGTTTAAGCGGTACTACCGCTTAAGGGAGCGGTACTACCTATAAATATTGAGGGGGCAACAGAAGGCTAAATACAAGCAGAACTAGCCGCGGTACAAACTAGCGGAAGTACGGCATAAGCGGTACTACCTCTAATTATGCACAAGCGGTACTACCTCTTAAGGAAGCGGTACTACCTCTAAATATTGAGGGGGCAACAAAAGGCTAAATACAAGCGGAACTAGCCGCGGTACAAACCAGCGGAAGTACCGCATAAGCGGTACTACCTCTAATTAGATAGCAGCACAACCAGAACAACCATAACTTCTGCAAACGAACTCCGATTTTGACAAACTCAAGCTTGATAGAAAGCTAACGACAAGAGCTATCAAAATATGATTCGAAAACTTCAGAACAAGCAAGAGTAATATGCCAACAATGTAGAAGTGTGAAACATCCATAAGAGAAGAACCGGCAAAAACTCCAACATTGAAAACATAAAGAAGATGCATATAAAATCCGTTTTCGATGAACTTGAGCTTGTCATGAAGACAACCATAAGCCCCAAAACTCACATAGAGAAAATCCAAACAAGAACAAGAAAGATGATGCAAAGGATGCAATGGTTTGAGCTCTCTATGAACGATATGATCAAGCTACTCACTCGAGAGTGCCTCTTGATAGTACGACAATCAATCCTATAACCCGGCCTCCCAACTAACACCATGAGACTGGTAAAATAGAAACCCTATGAAGGTCAAACCTTTGCCTTGCGCATAGTCCACTTGAGCTAGATGATGACGATCTTGACTTCCTCAAGTTGGACCACCTTTCTTGATTGTGCTGGCTCGATGAAGACTAGTAAATTGCTCCCCCATACTCCATTATGGGTGAGCCTCTCTTAGGCACATCTTCACTTGTCCATTATCATGAGAATGGACGACAAGTTTCAAGCATGATCTCTTCATGATGCTCTACTTGAACTTGCACACTGCAACCTTGATGATGATCACCACTGGATGTCATCCTCCATGGGTCATATGAGATCTTCCTTTTGATGCAAGCCCATGGAAACATACCTAATCCCACAAAGAGACCTCACATATATCATGGGTAGTATAGAAAGCATAATGGATAATGCTTACCGTACCATGAGATCACTTGATCCCACTCGGTACATCTTCTACGCTTTGTGTGTTGATCAACTTGAATCCACTCTTTGTACTTAGTCTTGATCAACCTTGAATCTTATCTTCTCTCTTCATAAAGGTGATGTTTTGAAGGTAAACATGAATTTTCAGACAATGTTCTTCTTCAAGACATGCTTGCAATAGGCTCAACTCTCACATACCAATGTTTGGATAACTCCTTGAATACCAATTTGGTCAACACATGAACTCTTTCTTTTAACCTTGAAACCAACATATGGTCTTCAAGCAATGCCTATGGACAAACCTTAAAGTATAACTCAAAGCAACCATTAGTCCATAGGGAATGTGATCAATTGCCCAAACCAAACATGGGGTCACCATGCTCTTTCACCAAGGACACGACTAATCATGATCAATTTTATACACTTTGCAGAGATTTGTGTACTGTACTCGCGAGATCTAGTCACACGCTTCTACTACTAAGCTCATCTGTAGAGTAGCCAGGTAGACCAGGACGAGACTTATGGGAAGCAGTAGCCCATGCCACCAGGTGAACCTAGTCCAACAGACCATCTAACTACATCTGCTGGTCCACTGGGCCAGGTTCCCACAAATTACTTGGTCAATACAGATCCCATATTGACTCACGATTACATAGGGAAGTGATGAGTGATATTTTTACACTCTTCTACCCTTTGTTTAAACCGGTATATTTCATTAAAACTGAGATATTCGCTCTGATATTGCCACTAATGACTAATAAATGCATAGGATTCCACAAATCCTCTCTTTATTGTGTTTCTATAGGAAATGGGCTAAATATGGACAAAATCAAGTGAGAACTTGGAAAGGAGTAAAGGAGGAGATAGAAGAAATCAGGAGGAGGCACGCCAGCAATTCCAGAGCAGAAGACGGCGTTACATGCGACCGCGACCGCTCGCATGGGCGGTCGTATGGTCCAAGCAGCCGAGGAGGCATCCATGGCCCTCACTAAATTACAGGAGTGCTCGTCAAAGCGCATCCAAGGTGTCTCTTCAACCCCCCGACAGCTAAGACGTGCCCCCAAATAGGGGTACGTGCTCCGCAGTCCTCCCCTACTAACCGAGGACTATGTACCTTGGGTGCATAACTTTGCACTTAAAATTCCATGGGGGTTGTGGAGCATTACAAGCAAGCACACTACTAGGCTTGACCGGACAGTGGCCCGTCTCCATCCTGGTTATTATTATCAAGGCACTATCACAGGCCCACCAGGACTGAGTTCTGCAACAGCATAAAGCTGTCTCGAACACGGCTATTTAAGCACAACCTCTTCAAAGGCTACGCCAGTTGAAAGCGTTATGCACAGCAACGGTGACATAGCATGTGACTTTCCTGAACCTTGGATTGGACAAGCTAACGCTGTTAAACAGTACGGAGGCGCAGGCGTGCGACAGGGCCGATCTCGGATGTTCAAATCCAAGTGCAAGCCGCCCTGTATTGAACCTCTTTATTTCATGTATCTTTTAAAGTTTCTTTGTTAAAGCTCGGCATGTACGGTTTGACCCTATAAAATTAAAGAAAATAGACCCTTTACGGCCCATACGCATATATTTGTGTTCTTTTCTTTTCCTTCTTGCCTCTGAGCCAAAGACAACCATAGCGATACAATTCAATTTTTACTTCACCCGTCCTAGACCGGGGCTCGGATTTATTCCTCGCCAAATTAATCCAATACTCTTATAAAAGTATTCGGCATCTCGGACATTGCATTATATGCATCGGTTTTGGAATCATGTCTTTGGTCAATAGTTGGGTTGCCCAGCTCCTGTGCTTACCCCTTATGTTTTCCGCATCGTTCAGCTAAGGGTGTAAAGGGAGAACCTCTGCGATTGCACTTCCAACTCGAATGGTTAAGTGCCTCAGTGGAGAAAGCCGAAAACTGACTGTCATGATAGGCGCAAACTGGTCGGCACTACGATGATTGTGTCAAACTAAAGATTGATAGAGGTCATCCGTGTTAAACGAAGGGCTCCTGTCAAATGAGCCGAAGTGATTAATTGGATCAACCTCGGCTAGGCCGTACACTTCAAAAAGCTGGGGGTTGGTCACCAGCCCCCACAGTTAAGCTCCTATGACTAAGTGAAAGTTCTAAAGCCAAAACAGTCTGATTGCCTAGTTTTTACCAACAATTCCATCTCCGGGCACCAAGACGTCGGCTAAGGGATACATTGTTGTAGAAACACCCCTTGTATCCTGTACAAGGGGGTGGAAGCCGACGACTGGCCACTTTCAGTATTAAACGGTCGCACATGAGTCAAAATATAAGGAAAGCAAGTGGGACATTAAAGCCAATTATAGCAAAACTTCAAACACTTGTCTTTTTACATAATTATAACTTCGGCATTCCGAAGTAAAAACCTAGTAAAATAGGTTCTCCTTGCTACATAGGGCCTCGGTGATCCGGGCACCTTTCGTCATCTCCGCCATATACTTCTCGGGTGCGCGGTCCTTCCCCGCCGGAGGTCCCGAAGCCACCTCCGTCGCATTAATGCGGGGGTAGTGCGTCTTCACGCAGGCGTATGCACACTGCGCTCCCTACATGCAGACAGACCGCTTCTAGTGAAGCACCTGGGGGCTGGGACCTTGGAGCCGAGCAACTGATACGTCTCCGTCGTATCTACTTTTCCAAACACTTTTGCTCTTGTTTTGGCCCCTAATTTGCATGATTTGAATGAAACTAACCCGGACTGACGCTGTTTTCAGCAGAATTGCCATGGTGTTGTTTTTGTGTAGAAATCAAAGTTCTTGGAATTGGATGAAACTTTTTGGAGAATTTTTATGGAATATATAAAAATTATTGGCGCAAGAATCAACAGAAGGGGGGCCACCTAGTGCCCACAAGGCACCAGGGCGCGCCACCCCCCAGGCGCGCCCTGGTACCTCATGGGGCCCACGTGGCTCCGTCTGACCTAATTCCAACGCTATAAATTCCTATTTCCAGAGAAAAAAAATAGGAGAGGAAGTTTTATTGCGTTTCACGATACGGAGCCGCCGCCACCTCCTGTTCTTCATCGGGAGGCTAGATCTGGAGTCTGTTTGGGGCTCCGGAGAGGGGGATCTTCCGGCATCGTCATCATCAACCATCCTTCATCACCAATTTCATGATGCTCACCGCCGGGAGTGAGTAATTCCTTCGTAGGCTTGCTGGACGGTGATGAGTTGGATGAGATTTATCATGTAATCGAGTTAGTTTTGTTAGGGCTTGATCCCTAGTATCCACTATGTTCTGAGATTGATGTTGCTATGACTTTGCTATGCTTAATGCTTGTCACTAGGGCCCGAGTGCCATGATTCCAGATCTGGACCCTTTATGTTTTCATGAATATATTTGTGTTCTTGATCCGATCTTGCAAGTTATATGCACCTGCTATGTGTTATGATCCGCATACCCCAAGGTGACAATAATTGGGATTCTTTCCGGTGATTGCCATAGTTTGAGGAGTTCATGTATTCACTATGTGTTAATGCTTTGTTCCGGTTCTCTATTAAAAGGAGGCCTTAATATCCCTTAGTTTCCTTATGGACCCCGCTGCCACGGGAGGGTAGGACAAAAGATGTCATGCAAGTTCTTATCACAAGCACGTATGACTATATACGGAATACATGCCTACATTACATTGATGAATTGGAGCTAGTTCTGTGTCGCCCTAGGTTATGACTGTTACATGATGAATGTTATCCAACAATATCACCGATCCAATGCCTACAAGTTTTTCACATATTGTTCTTGCTAAGTTACTACTGTTACTACTGCTGTTACAATTGCTACTACCATTGCTGCTACCGTTACTGTTACCGTTACTATTATTGCTACTGCTATCAAACTATCATACTACTATGCTACTGATCACTCTGTTGCAGATATTTAGTCTCCAGGTGTGGTTGAATTGACAACTCAACTGCTAATACTTGCAAATATTCTTTGGCTCCCCTTGTGTCGAATCAATAAATTTGGGTTGAATACTCTACCCTCGAAAACTGTTGCGATCCCCTATACTTGTGGGTTATCAAGACCTTTTTCTGGCGCCGTTGCCGGGGAGCATGGCTTTATTTGCTAAGTCACTTGGGATTTATATCTGTTGATCACTATGAAGAATCTGAAAGACGCTAAGACCAAGATTGTTCCCTCTAAAACGAGGGGAGGTAAGGAACTGCCATCTAGCTCTGCACTTGATTCACCTTCTGTTTTGAGTAAACTTGCAACACCACAACATGCTATTAATTCTGATATGTCACAAGTTATTGATGATACCACTTCTCCTATGAATGATACTCATGATGATGCTAGTACTATGCTTGATAATGTTGTGCCACTTGGTGAATTTCTTACTGAACAAATTGCTAAAGCTAAAGAAATTGAAAATGTTGAATCTCTTGAGAATTATGATTCACCTATTATGTCTAGCTCCCCTACTAGAGTTGAAACACCTGATGAACATTGCTTTGATAGGGAGACGGCTAGATCCATCCTTGCTTGTAATGGTAGACATGAAGTTATAAAGTTGCTTGCTGAAATGAAATAAAAATCTATGAGGGAGAGAATGAAATGTGATCCTAAGTTTGCTACCTCTCCCATATTTGTTACTGATAAGGATTATGAATTATCTGTCGATCCTGAGTTAATTACTTTGGTTGAATCTGATCCTTTCCACGGTTATGAAACTGAAACCGTTGTGGCACATCTTACTAAATTAAATGATATAGCCACCCTATTCTCTCATGAGGAAAAAATTCGCTATTACTATATTCTTAAATTGTTTCCTTTCTCATTAAAGGGTGATGCTAAGGAATGGTATAATACTCTTGCTCCTGGTTGTGTGCGTAGTCCCCAGGATATGATTTATCACTTCTCTGCAAAATATTTTCCTGCTCATAAGAAACAAGCTGCTTTACAGGAAATATTTAACTTTGTGCAAATTAAAGAAGAGAATCTCCCTCAAGCTTGGGGGAGGCTTCTCCAATTACTTAATGCTTTGCCTGATCATCCTCTTAAGAAAAATGAAATACTTGATATCTTCTATAATGGACTAACCGATGCTTCTAGGGACTACCTAGATAGTTGTGCGAGTTGTGTTTTCAGGGAAAGGACTATTGAACAAGCTGAGAAATTATTGAATAATATATTGAAGAATGATAATGATTGGAGACTTCCTGAACCACCGCCTAAACCCACTCCGAAGAAGAGGGGTATTTTACATCTCAGTCCTAAAGATATGCAAGAAGCAAAGAAGTGTATGAAGGAAAAAGGCATTAAAGCTGAAGATGTTAAGAATTTACCACCTATTGAAGAAATACATGGTCTTGACACACCGCCACATGTAGTAGAGGTAAATTCTCTTATAAAATTTGATGAAGGTGATATTCCTTACAACAATCCTCCTAGTCAATGCTTGTATGAATTTGACAATTATATTATTAAGCAAGATCATTTCAATGCAAATGTTATGAAACAATTAAAACGAAATACCTGCATGATTGATCGCTTGAGTGACTTGTTATTTAGAATTGCTAATGATGTTAAAGGTGTGAGTAAACATGCATCTATAGTTCAAACTCAATTAGAACAAGTTGCTAAATTTCAAAGTGAATGGCTCAATGAAATGAATAACAATATGAATGATCATGATGTTAGAGTAATGACTAGAGGAGGTAGAATGACTCAGGAACCACTTTATCCTGAAGGTCACCCAAAAAGAATTGAACAAGACTCTCAAAGAATTAATGTTGATGCACCTAGTCCATCTAAAAAGAAAAAGAAAAAGAAAAACGATAGGACTTTGCATACTTCTAGTGAACCCGAGGTAGAAAAACCCTTGGAGGATAGTAATGATGTTTCTATTTCTGATGCTGAAACACAATCTGGTAATGAACAATCACCTGATGATAATAATAATGATGATGCTCATGTGGATACCCAACCAGATAATGATAAAGAACTTGATAATGATGTTGAAATAGAACCTGCTGTTGATCTTGATAACCCACCTTCTAAAAATAAACGTTATGATAAAAGGGACTTCGTTGCTAGAAAACATGGTAAAGAAAGAGAACCATGGGTTCAAAAACCCATGCCCTTTCCTACAAAACCATCTAAGAAAAAGGATGAGGAAGAATTTGAACGCTTTGCTGAAATGCTTAGGCTAGTCTTTTTGCGCACTCGTTTGACTGATATTATAAAGATGCCTCCTTATGCTAAATACATGAAAGACATTGTCACAAATAAAAGAAAGATACCTGAGGCTAAAATTTCCACCATGCTTGCAAATTATTCTTTTAAGGATGGAGTACCTAAGAAACTAGGAGATCCAGGAATACCAACTATACCATGCTCCATTAAAAGAAATTATGTGAAAACTGCTTTGTGTGATTTGGGAGCCGGTGTTAGTGTTATGCCTTTCTCTTTATATAAAAGACTTGATTTGAATAAACTCACTCCCACTGAAATATCATTGCAAATGGCTGACAAATCAACTGCCATACCTATTGGTGTTTGTGAGGATGTGCCCGTTGTAGTTGCAAATGTTACTATTCTAACATACTTTGTTATACTTGATATGCCCGAGGATGACAACATGTCGATTATCCTCAGTAGACCCTTCTTGAATACTGCAGGGGCTGTTATTGATTGCAACAAAATCAAGGTCACTTTTCATATCAATGGTAATGAACATACGGTGCACTTTCCGAAGAAACAATTTCAAGTAAATGGTATTCATATTATTGGAAAAACTCTGACAATTACTATTGGAAGTTTTCAACTACCTCTTTCTACTGTTAAAAAGAAATATGAAACTCTTATTGTTGGGGAGATGCATATCCCCGTTGAGGTAACTTAGTGTTATACGAAAATTCTTTGGTTTCATGTCACGCGGAAATGGTTTGTTAATAAGACTTGATCAACCTTATTAATGGATTCTTTTTGAGAGGCATGTGGTCGATGAATTTAGTAAGCACAACCTTCTGTACCCACTTTTTGTTTTCTGTTATTTTTAGTTAAATAAAATAAAATGCCATGATTATCCTGTTTTCTGATTTATCCGTGCAATAAAAAAATATCCAGAAATAAAAGTGCTCAGAATGCAATAAAATTTTGACATGAATTTTTATATAATATTTAAGAATTTTTGGTACTGGACACATACCAGGGGGGTGCCCCAGGTGCCGACGAGGCACCAGGGCGCTCCACCCCCCCTGGCGCGCCCAGGTACCTTGTGGGCCCCACAGGGACTCCCTCACTTATTCCTTCAGCTCACTTCGTCTCTTACCTCTAGCAAAAATTCGTGGTAGCTCTCTCTCTCTCGTGTTCTTGCTCACAAAACTGGAATTTTCGATCTTTTTGCTCGGAGCTCCGTTTCCAAAACAGTTTTGGGAGATTGCTCCTTGGTATGTAACTCCTCCATTGCTCCAATTAGTTTTTGCTCTAGTGGATTATATTTTGCATAATTAGCTGCTCTTGGTGCTACTGAAAATGAGCTTGCATGTTGAATTCTTTGAGTTCCAAGTAGTTTTATTGCTTGATATAGCCTCTAGACATCCATATGAGTAGTTGCTATCAATCTTGTGAAGTTTTATTGATATCATTTTGTGGCCCAAATTTTTTCAGAAATTGTTCTTAGGAAAATTAATATCTTCCGGAGAAGTTCTCCGAGGAGGAGGCCCTCGGAAGCATCATCAAGTGAAAGCTCGGCACGCCAATCATATGAGGAACCAAGGGCAAGTTCAGTGCGAGGTGCCGAAGCAAAATCGTGTCGATGGCCGTGCAACGAATTCATGCTAGGTGCAGGCATCAAGGAAGAATTTGACCAATATATTCACAATGCCGAGCTCTCCACCTTCATCGCAGATAAGCCACCACAACATTACAACCTCACTCATTCCTTCACTCAAAACTTTGATTATCACCCGCGCACTTCTAGAGTTTTATTTCACCTCTATGACAAATCCTATAATATGCCTCTAGAAGAATTCTGTGATGCATGCAAAATTCCATATTGGGGTTCGTTAGATGAACCACCAAGATCGGATTATGAGTTGTTTCTTAACAGCCTTTGCATTGGTGAGGATAGGGGAATCACGCAGGCTAGAATTATTAGCATTCACTTTCCCGCTATTCGGTATTTTGCGTTTTTGAATGGTAAATGCGTTGTTGGTAAGCAAGACTGTAGTGCACTTTGTGCCCCTGATCTGAGTCTTAGTCATACAACTTTGACTGGTAGCAAGCTATATAATCTTGGGGCTATTGTTGCACATAGGCTGCAGCGTACGCGGGTAATGGTGATTTGTATGGAGGAGTTTATGCCCCCGCTTAGCTGCAAGGTTAGGGGTCTCACCCAAATTCAATGATCCCCTCTTGCCTTATAAATATTTGAATTTCGAAATAATGCGAGAACATCACTACTGGAATCAGAGGATTTGCCATCAGCCACTTCTTTGCCGTCTGCTAGCAGACGGCAAAGGAGGTCTTTGCCGTCCGCTTTCAAAAAACAGACGGCAAAGAACTGGCTGATGGCAAAGATCATATTTGCCATCAGCCACTTCTTTTGCCGTCTGCTAGTAGACGGCAAAGAAGTGGGTGGGGTCCAGTGGAGGCCAGCGCTGTAACGGCCCACCCCCCCACCTCTTTGCCGTCTGCTAGCAGACGGCAAAACGAAATACCCAAACGGTTAGGTAACGGCCGGCCCGCCCCACCTCCCACTCCCCTCTCTCTCTTCTCTCTCTCCCCCCCTCTCTCTCTCTCCCACTGACCCCCACCGCCCCCGGTCGCCGCCCCCGACCACCACCGCCCCCGCCGCCCCTGACCCCCCCCCCCGCCCGCCGGGCCAGCCGCCCCACCGCCCCGGCCAGCCGGCCCGTCGCCCCCACCCGTCACTGCGGCCGCCCCCGCCCGTCGCTGCGGCCGCCCCCGCCCGTCGCAGCGGCCGCCCCGGCACCCCACCGCCCCAAGGCCCCGCCGCCCCGGCCCGCCCGGCCTACCGCCACGCCGCCCCAGCGCCCCGCCGCCCCTGCCCGCTGCCCTCGCCGTCTGGTGAGGTTTTCTTTTTATTTCTCTGTTTTTTTTATTTCTCTGTTTTTTTTTATTTCTCTGTTTTTAGTTAGTACTGTTAGGTTAGTGCTAGGGATGTTACAAAGGAACTAGGAAAAGAACTAGGTTAGTGCTAGGGATGTTACAAGATTTTAGGTTAGTCATATTTTAGGTTAGTCAATATTAGAAGAAGAAGAAGAAAAAGAAGAGGAGGAGGAGGAGAAGAAAAAAGAAGAAGAAGAAGAAGAAAAAAAGAGGAGAGGAGGAGAAGAAGAAGAGGAAAAAGGAAAGGAAGAAGAAGAAGAAGAGGAGGAGGAGAAGAAAAAAGAAGAAGAAGAAGAAGAAGAAGAAGAAGAAGAAGAAGAAGAAGAAAAAGAAAAAAGAGGAGAGGAGGAGAAGAAGAAGAGGAAAAAGGAAAGGAAGAAGAAGAAGAGCAAGAACAGAAAAAAAAACTAGATAATTACAATGTTATAGATAATGTTATTGCTTTGCTCTTCTGTAGACAATGTTATAGATAATTACAATGTCTTAAAATACTTAGTGACAATGTGTTCCCGCAAAAAAAAACTAGATGACATTGTGGCAGATGACATTGTAGAGAAGAGCAAGCAATAACATTGTCACTAGACTAAAATGTCATCTAGTTTTGTTTACAGAGGCAGTAGCTTATATAATTAATGTTAGAAATGTATTTTGTAAGCTAATGTGGATAAGAGATCAATGTAATTATCTATAATTCTCAATATTCTACAAAACCTACTGTGTTGGCTGGTGAGCTCCTCCTACTCTGGTGCTGCTGGTGCTTGAGGCTACTGCTTGTTGTTATTGCATATATACTGTTATTGCTTTGCTGTTGTTGCTAGTTCACTGAATAGTTGGTGGTAGTGCTTGACTGTTGTTGCATGTTTGCTGCTGGTGCTATAGTACTGCTGCTTGCTGCTGGTGCTATAGCTAGTGCTTACTTTAATTGCTTGCTGCTGTTACTGTTGTGGTGTTGCTGCTTGCTTATGCTGCTGATTTGCTGTTGCTGCATGCTATGGTAAAATATTGTCTTGTAGTGTAGGGTTTAGGGCCCATAAGTATGCATCGCTATTAATTTGGTATGTAGTGTGTTGACTTTCATTCTGATGGTGCTTCCTTTTGAAAGAGATGAGAGTGAGAGATGAGATGCTCTTGAAGGAAGGATACCGGCTGTTCATAGGTGGTCGGTCTTTCTCGTCCTCCCCCTCTGAGACCATGGTAAAGCAGGGGGAGGACGAAAAGACCGACCGTCACCGACAGTCGAAATAACATTGAGAGATGAGAGATGTTATAAGAGGAAAGACACCGGCTGTTGTCGTAGGTGGTCGTTGCTCCTCATCTCTTGCTGTGAGACCTTGGTAACGCAGCAAGGGATGGGAGTAACGAACGTCACCGACGGTCGAAATTAACAGGCAAGGAGTACCCCACCATACATATATACCACCACTTGAGAGGTGAGAGTTGTTGAAGGGAGCATCGACGGAATGAAAGTCAACCCGACACACCGACACCCCGACCCGACACCCCGACACCCCGACCCGACACCCCGTCATATATTTGTGAATTATGAGTTAGGTCATATATTTTCTGATTTTGTTATGAAAAACATCATATATATTTGTGTTGATCGGGTGGATTTAAATGTGCAGTTGTTTCGTCGCTGCGAGGGTCTGGTGTTCGACAACCTCCCCGTGCGTTCGACGAGCTCCGCCCCTGCGTTCGTGGGTGAGCATAAATGACATCTCCTCCTCCCCCCTTCATTTGCTTTGTTCCGGTCTTCGTGCTGATGAAACTTGCTAGCTATAGGTGTCTTCAATCATCAGTATGCGTGACCACTATGCGTCTCCCGTTCGAAAGGGTTACATCTATAAATATGCATGCATTTGCATATTTATAACCATGATTCTTTCGAATTGTCCAACGTTATCCATGGACAGCCCGAGTATGTGTAGATTGGGTTCGTTTTCCCATATGCTCTGCTCCGGATCCGATGCAGAATTTCGTCAGTGCCTCCCTGTTGTTCTCCGGGTACATATCCTCTCTGCTTATTGCCGAGACGTGTATCAGGAGAACAGCGGGGAGGTGCTGCCGAAATTTTGCGTCGGATCCGGAGCAGAGCATGGGAAAACGAACCCAATCTACACATACTCGGGTGGGATTAGGACCTATCTTTACCTATTAGCATCTAGGTTGCATGGACGTAATAAAACTGACAAACTCCATTAACTGATGAATATGGTTTGCTGAATTATGTATATATTTCTTGTGTGTCCAGTAGCTAGGCAAGATGAGTGATTGTGCGTGGATGTACACCGGTCACACTAGTCAGAAAGACAGGATCGATGAATGGTTAACAAAAACCAAGGGGTTTGTGAGAGCCGCATTTGCAAATGGCTAGAGAAAAACCTGGTGCCCCTGTGTCCGGTGCGACAACTATAATAAGAGGACAGAGCTTGAAATGAGTAAACACCTGCAGAAGTAGGGTTTTACGCCTGCTTATACGGTCTGGACATTTCATGGTGAGTCTGCCCAACATGCCAGAGCTGAGGTGGGCCGTCATCGCATCGACGAGCATGGTACCGGGATCGAAGACATGGTGGAAGACTTTGATGATGCTCGGGATTCGGACGATGAGATGGAGGAATCTGCAAAGGCCTTCAATGATATGTTGGAGTCTTCAAAACGTCCTCTCCACGAGCACACTGAGCTTTGTCAGTTGGATGCCATCGCACAAGTAATGGCACTGAAGGCTCAATTCAACTTGGGCAGAGAATGCTACGACGCGATGATGACACTATTTGGACGCTTTCTACCCAAAGGCCATGTAATGCCTGCAAACCTGTACCAGTCAGACAAAATCCTCCGTGTACTTAAGATGCCCTATGAGAAGATAGATGCCTGTGAGAATGGATGTGCCTTATTTAGGCTTGAGTATGCGGACTTGAACTATTGTCCCATTTGCAAGTCTTCCAGGTATGTTGTGGTAGACAACGGTATGGGTGAGAAGAGTCAGACTAAAATCCCAGTTAATGTTCTTCGGTATATGCCAATCATACCAAGACTTCAACGTCTTTTCATGGTCGAAGAGACGGCCAAACAGATGACATGGCATAAATTGGGCAAAAGAACCGAACTAGATGCAGATGGGAATCAGATGTTGGTACACACATCGGACGCTTTTGCGTGGAAGCACTTCGATGCAATACATCATGATAAATCGGCAGATCCAAGGCATCCTCGAGTCGCCATTAGCACGGATGGGTTCAATGTGTTTGGTATGATGGTAGCCCAATACAGTTGTTGGCCTGTATTTTTCATTCCACTCAATCTCCCCCCCGGACAGATTATGCAAAGAAAGAACATTTTCTTGACGTTGATAATTCTGGGGCCCAACTATCCGGGGAAGAGTATGAATGTGTACATGCAGCCGCTTAAGGATGAATTGCAAGAAGCTTGGGATAATGGGATCAAGACATACGACGCCGCTACAAAAAAAACTTCCTAATGCATGTGTGGTACATGTACTCGATGCATGACTTGCCGGCGTATGCGCTATTCGTTGGCTGGTGTGTGCATGGAAGGTTCCCGTGCCCCACATGCAAGGCAGCTCTTGAGTTTCGTTGGCTGGATGCGGGTCGCAAGTATTCTTGCTTCGACTTGCATAGACAGTTCCTGGATCCTCGCCATAAGTTCAGAAAAGACAAGAAGAAATTCATCAAAGGTAGAGTTGTCAAAAACTCTGCACCACCTGCGTTGACAGGCCAACAGACCCTGGATTAGTTAAACGCTCTCGAGCCGGATCCAGAGCGTCCAGGGTATTTCAAGGGGTATAATTCGGAACACGCCTGGACTCACAAGACATGCTTGTGGGATCTGCCTTACTTCACAGACCTCCTTTGCCCACACAACATCGACGTGATGCACACTGAAAAGAATGTCGCCGAGGCCCTCTTTGGTACATTGTTAGGCATAGAGGGGAAGTCAAAGGATAATCCTAAGGCTAGAGTCGATCAGGAGGCTCTATGTGATAGACCGTTACAAAACATGCGACAACCGAAAGGAAAGCAGAACTGGACGAAGCCAAAGGCATGGTTCAATCTTGGAAGGCCAGATATGAGGGAAATTATCCTGTGGGTGAAAAAGGAGTTGATGTTCCCCGATGGGTATGCAGCGAATCTAAAGAGGGGAGCGAGTCTTGAAAAATTGAAAATATTTGGTCTCAAGAGTCATGATTGGCACATGTGGCTTGAGCGGGTAATGCCGGTGATGTTGCGTGGCTTTATCCCTGAGGATGAATGGCTAGTACTGGCAGAGCTGAGCTATTTCTTCCGTGTTCTTTGTGCGAAAGAACTATCGCCTGGCTTGCTAGATGAAATGGAAGAGTTGGCGCCGGAGTTGATCTGCAAGTTAGAGAAGATCTTCGCACCGGGCTTCTTTAATCCAATGCAGCATTTGATTTTGCATCTCCCGACCGAGGCACGATTGGGGGGGCCCATGTAGAATCGTTGGTGCTACGCAACTGAGAGGATGCAGAAGACGCTTCGAGCAAAATGTAAAAATAAACGTAGAATTGAAGCATCGATGGCCGAGGCATTCATTACTGAGGAGGCGGCAAACTTCGTGACAGCACACTACGAAGCCAAAAATCGTCATTTGCATAATCCGAAGCCTTGGTACAATGCTGGCGACCCTAAAAAGGGTGGATCCAACCTCAGCCTATTCAAAGGGAAGCTCGCACCAGCCGGTGCTTCGAAACCAATACCGTTGGATGTCGAAGAATGGCGGACCATTTCGTTGTATATCTTCAACAACCTAACAGAAGTGCGGCCGTACATCGAGTAAGTTCTCGGTACATTGTTTCGTAACTTCTAATTCCTTTGAACTGCTCTTATTCCCGGATATTTGATACAGTCGATACGTCACCAAATTCTCGTATGGAGCGGTGATCCAAAAGGATTCCGTCGAAGAGTATGAGCTTCTGGCAAAGCATGGAGGCGGCTATCCCGGTTTCATCTCTTGGTTCAAACAAACGGTAATTTCCATTAGACCATTTCATTTCTTCGTCTAAATTGCGGCTAATGCAACAATCCTTTCGTATTAAACTTGTAGGCTAATTCAGAGTCTATGGACGCCGAATTGAGACAAGTCGCTAATGGTTTTGACTATAAGGTCCGTTCATTTGACAAATACGACATCAACGGGTATCGCTTTCGTACCTATGGCAAAGAGCTATCTATGGCCGACCGAACGTCTACAAATTGTTGTGTCTCAGCTATCAGCGAAGGAGATACCGAGTATTATGGAAGAGTTGAAGCAATTTATGAACTTCTATTCTATGGTGCAAACCCACCGAACGTCGTAGTCTTCAAATGTTTTTGGTTCCAGCCGAAGGAGACTAGAAGGACTCATGAACATATAGGGCTAGTCGAAATCAAACAAAGCATCCATTTGGATGTTCCAGATGTCTATATTACGGCTCAACAGGCAACCCAAGTTTTCTATCTACCGTGGGCCTGTCAAAGTGATCCAAATCTCAATGGTTGGGATGTCGTTTATGAAGTGCCGCCACATGTTAGACCACCTCCCCCCAATGAAGAGGATTATGAACCTCACATTAACCCAGACACATATGAAGGAGAATTATTCCAAGAAACACGTCTTTCCAAAAAACGTTTCAAGAACCGCTCTACTTCACCCCAGAACATTGAAGTAGACAGCGACAGTGAATCCGACTTCACCCCTGAGCCGGAACAAGAAGAGCCGGAACAAGAAGAGGTTACTGCTGCCGTTGACCTGTCAATGCTTGACCAATTACGTAAAGGAGGCCTTCCACATGTTGATGCATTTATTGATGATGATGATGAGCACGTCATTACTGATAGTGATGATGATGATGCATTAATTGACCCCGGAGCATATATAGACGATGAAGATTAATATTAGCTCATGTCAGGTATTCAATTATTATTATGTACATATATATTATTAATTAGTTCATGTTAGGTATTCCATTTTTTATTATTCATGTCGGTATTAATTTTTTTTATGTTGTACTAATTTCGTTTACTCTTTGTCATGGCAGGTGTTGAAAGATGGTGGGCGCGAGTCCGGAGCGCTCCGAGGCTCCTTCTTCGTCGGCGCGTGGTGGGAGGGGTTCCATTCCACCCGTACCTCTCGGCCGAGCATTGTTGGACAGTATGGGGACACCGCCGGGCCCTTCTTCGTCGGCGTCGGTGCCCACCGAGGGACGAGGTCGGGGAGGGAAGAAGAGAGGAGGTAGATCAGGATGTGGTCGCGGGAGAGGAGGTAGGCAGGCTCGTACGCCTTCCTTGCCGCCACCCCCAGCTGATTCACCCGAGCACGTGACTGCTAGGGTGGACCCGTCCGAGGAGGAGGCTACGCGGACTCCGGTCCACGAGCCTCGGGTCGACGGGTCTTCAGCCGACGAGACTTCGGCCCATGAGACTCCGGACTAGGCTACGTCCCAGGAGACATTTGGATGGGGTACCTGGCCGGATCCGCCTGCGGGGCCGAGTGGCCATGCTGATGGTGGCGGGGATTCGGCTGATAGCGAGGACGAGGTGGTTGAGGGGGCCACCGTCTACCAGCGTGGTTGTACACGGCTCCCGACCGTGTCGGCGACCCGCGAGCAGAGGTGGTTGATTTTCCTTGATGGGGAGAGGTAAGTGCATTTACTCTTTTTGTACCTTTTGCCTTCACGTTTCTTCAAATATCTAATGCGTTGGCCTTGTCATACTACAGGGGTTGGGACCACGCTCCGGATGTCCGCAGGCCCAACACCGTCCTTGGTGTGCTTTGCCGGCAAAACTTCCCGGGGTTTGTCACGTTGCCCGGTGAGGGTCAGGTTCCACAGCTAGGATTGAGCTGGGAGCACTACTTGGCTGCCCCGGCCCCGCCGGAGGAGATGATCGACGGTGTCTTGTGCCACACGAGGGCAGAGATGGTGATCAGAAAGTATTGGGTAATTTCTCCTTTACACAATTAAAAATCTTCAAATAGCTAGTTATTGTACTAATCAATGTTGTCTCGTTGATTGCAGACCTTCTACAGGTGTGAGGAGGGATACGAGGAGGCCGCGGCACAGGTTATCGATGCTGCGTGCAAGTGCCTACTACAAAACTTACGGCACGAGGCTCGAGTGCAGGCTGTTCGAGACTACTACGCCTCGCGTGGTATTAAGAAGACCAAGCAGGCGTGCCGTGAAAAGTTTCTGAAGAAGGAGCAGTACATGACGGTAATTACCTATTCTTAAGGCCTTGTACTTAGTTTCCTTGATTTGATTCGTAGGCGTAGCGCTCAAGTTTCTCTTTACTAACTTAGGTGCCCCCGAGATGGTGTGCGGATCAGATGGATTGTTGGGAGGTGTTGGTGGATGAGTGGTGCTCAGACCAATGGCTAGCCCTCCACAACAATGCCAAGGACCGGCGTGCCCAAATGGAAGGTGTGCCACACCATCAAGGCAGCGCCAACTTATATCAGTTCGGGCGGAACTGGGTATGTGGTTTGCTTCATGATTCATGCAATTCATTCTTCATGCTAGCTTGAGCCCTTTAATTACTAATTTACTTTGTTCCTCTCTTTTAGGGGCGATACAATAAGGCGGAGGTGCCAGAGGTGTACGACCTCTATGCCATGGCCCATACTGCCTCATACAAGAAGGTCAAGGCATTCTCTGCGTCTGACCTCGATCATCCAGAGAGCTTCACCAACATCTCCTCGCACAACAAGCTCGTGAGGTACAAAGATGAGGGGAAGGCGAGGAAAGGGGAGGACTTTAACCCGAGCCAGGGTCCCATTGATCCAGAGGTGGTGATGATATCTGGTGGCGGGAGGTCCCATGGCTCGATAGCCATTGGAGATGGACTTATACGTTGTCCTAGCACTCTCCCGGAGATCAAGGCGCGCCAAACGAGCTCCGCCCCTGAGATAAGGCCTCGTCCACGGCCAATGGAGCTCGCCATCGAGGTTAGTTACACGGACTCAGATTTCTTTCCTCTTCATTACATTGTGTGTGCGTCTGCTCGATGATTACAATGCTAACGAGGAGTGGTGTTGCAGGCTGCTATTCAGAAAGAGAGAGAGAAAACCCAGGCGCTTCTGCAGGAGAGGGACCGGCAGGCGGCGGAGAAGGAGCGGGAGTTGGAGGAGAGGACGGCTAGGATGTTGGAGGAGGAGAGGGCACGGAATGACATGGCGAACCGGGCCATGTACGAGCTCCTCGTGGTAAGTTTCTTCTGCATATTAGCCAAATCATGCACTTAATGTTCGTTTCATTACTAACTAATATGACTGACTTGTCAAAACCAAATGTGCAGTCTGTGTGCGAGAAGACCGGTCAGACCCCTCCGCCGATGCCAGTCATTGCTCCGGGGACCACAGTGAGTTTCATTTGAATGGTCATTAGTTACTAGTCTTAACATTTGAGTGTCATCATGCTAACGAGACATTGCAAATGATCTTTGGTGCAGCGTAACTCCAGACAAGCATCGCACGATCCTTCTCCAGGTGTTATGCTTACCATAATGACCTAGACTTAGCTTTATTTCCTCCAATATGCTTACCATAATGACCTAGACTTAGCTTTATTTCCTCCAATATGCTTACCATAATGACCTAAACTTAGCTTATTTTCCTCCAAAATGACATAATAAGCTTACTTAGCTCCAAAATGATCCATTTTACCTAAGTTAGCTCTAAAATGACCTAGGTTAGCTCTAATATGCTAAGTTAGCTCTAATATGCTTAGTTACCTAGGTTTGCTCAATAATGACATATACTTAGCTTACTTATGTCAAAAATGGCATAGTTAGCTTACTTAGGTCAAAAATGGCATAACAACTTTGGTAACCTCATAAATGTCATATACTTAGCTTATTTTCGTCCAAAATGACATAATAAGCTTACTTAGCTCCAAAATGATCCATTTTACCTAAGTTAGCTCCAAAATGACCTAAGTTAGCTCTAAGTTAGCTCTAATATGCTTAGTTACCTAGGTTAGCTCAATAATGACCTATACTTAGCTTACTTATGTCAAAAATGGCAGAATATGCTTAGTTAACTCAAAAATGGCATAATTACCTAGGTTAGCTCAATAATGACCTATACTTAGCTTATTTAGTTCATTTATGACATAAGTAGCTTACTTAGCTAATAAATGGCATGATAACCTTGCTAAGCTCATAAATGTCATATACTTAGCTTACTTAGCTCATAAATGACATGATAACCTTGGTAAGCTCGCATTGATGGAGTGATTCTTTTTACTTTCTTATTCTTCTTATTCTTCTTCTTCTTCTAGTCTTCTTCTTCTAACTTTCTTATTTCCCATTTTGCAGATTTCATTCACTTCACGGAAGCTTGCATTGATGGAGTGCTTCTTTTTTACTTTCTGTTTTGATTTTGTACCTTTGAACAATGTGGAACTTGCTATATGGATGAAACTATTGTAATATGTATGGATGGAACTATGTATGTGGAACTTGCTATGTATGTATGGATGAAACTTATGTGTTGGATATCTCATATGTTTGCTGTGAAACTTGCCCTATGAAATATATATATATATATATCATATATTTGCTGTGAAAATGCTTGGATATAAGAAAAAACAGAATAAAAAGAGGCAATGCAGGCTCTTTGCCGTCTGCCACCGACGGCAAAGGGCTCTTTGCCGTCTGCCGCAGACGGCAAAGTGGCCACGTGGCAGCAACCTGTGCAACCTGGGAGCACTGGGGGCTGACCCATTTGGTCACTTTGCCGTCTGTGACAGACGGCAAAGGATGGTGTGGTTTGCCGTCTGTGGCAGACGGCAAAGAGGTGGCAGCGGCAGACGGCAAAGAGCGGGGAGGGTGATGGGTCTGATGACGTCATGAAGCAGACGGCAAAGTGGTGGCAGCGGCAGACGGCAAAAGAGCGGGGAGGGTGACAGGTCTGATGACGTCATGAAGCAGACGGCAAAGTGGAGGGCACATTTGCCGTCAGTCGGCAGACGGCAAAGCCTCCCGTTAGACACCTAACGTGGCTAACGTCTACCCTTTGCCGTCAACTTTCTTTGCCGTCTTCTTTCCCAGGAAAGCTGACGGCAAATGTCTTTGCCGTCCGCTGTTTGAAAACAGACGACAAAGAAGCTCTTTACCGTAACTTACAGTGCCGGCCATGTTTGCCGTCTGCGGCTGACGGCAAAGCCCTTTGCCATCAGCTTTCTGGTCCTTTGCCGTCTGCCATGGCGGACGGCAAATCAGCTGATTCCTGTAGTGCATAGGTTTTTAAAACGCAACGCATAGGGTTATGAATATAACTTAGTTTTTAATAAATATCACTTTGTGTATGTTGCTTTGCCTGCTCCTGCCCTCTTTGATTTTCAGAACAAACAGAGATATTTTCTTCATGAGAGTGAGGTGCACGAGTACAATGCGGCTGTCGAGGCTGCTCGTCTGGCTGAGGAGGCGGCTCAGAACACCTCTACGAGCTACCATTTCAATTATTATCCAGGACAACCATGGTAGTAGACCAAGTTAGGCAAAAGCCTAAGCTTGCGGGAGTACGTATCTCTCACCGACATTACATTCATGCTCACACATTTCATTCCAGTTGTCGGTGTTCATACTTTTTCATTGTATAATCCATGCTAGTTTTATTTTCTTACCTTCTTCTAGTGTGTTCGAAAAACTTGAGAAAATCCAAAAACATTTCTCGCTTCTTTTCGGTTTTTCTTTTTTAGTTTAATTAGTCATAGTTTCATAGTAGTAAAAGAAAGCCCAAAAAGATTTCCCGTTTCTTCTTTTACTTGTTGGGAGCTTTCCCGTGTAAATAGTTTTTTCTCGTTTTTCATTTTTCTTCTTTATTTCATTTTCTTTAGAAAAACTAAAAACTCCAAAAATATTTCAGTGTGTTTCTCTGAAATTCTTTTCTTTTGTTGAGTCATTGTAAGGAGAAGACCACGATGAAAATGTTGAGTGGCTCTCATATGCACTATTGTTGATTTAACAAAGAGCCCATTTTACCTTGTCTTCTCCTTTGAATAAAATGCTTGCAGATTCCAGCTTAGTCCACGACACACTTGCACTATTTTCATTTTCATATCATTCGGTCGTGCAAGTGAAAGGCAATAATGACGATGATTTGATGAAGTGATTGTGGCAAGGAAAAGCGGGTATGAACTCAACTTGTTCTTTGTTTTTGTAAATATGTTTAACTCAGTATCCATGATTTAGCATATTATGATTAAACATGTTTATGATGACAATTAGAGATTATAGTTGCTCATGCCATGCTTAAGTAGCTAGGAGTGGATAATGATTTATCTTGAGTGTCAACATGCATTAAAATGATTGTGATGTAGTATGATGATATGGTATCCTCCTCTGAATGTTTCAAGTGGCTTGACTTGGCACATGTTCACGCATGTAGTTGATTCAAAACCAACATAGCCTTCACGATATTTATTTTCATGGTGTTTATATCCTACTCATGCTAGTATTCAATGTTGATTATTCATAATGCATGATTATGACCGTTTTCGCTCTCTAGCTGGTTGCTTCTCAACCTATTTGCTAGCCTTCACCTGTACTAAGCGGGAATGCTGCTTGTGCATCAAAATCCTTAAACCAAACTTATTCCAGATGAGTCCACTATATCTACCTATATGCGGTATTACTCTGCCGTTCTAAGTAAATTTGCATGTGTCACCTCTAAATATTCAAATGAACATCTGTTTTGTGTGCCCGTACCGCTCATGGAGCGACAGGGGGCGGTCAGTATCTTCCATGCTAAGCGGGTTATTCTCATGATGAGTGTTGATTCACTTGTCCTTGCACGAGAGGGGCTAGTAATCGGGATGCCCAGTCCCACTAATAAAATTGCAAAATAATAAAACAAACTCCTCCGGAAAGTTGTTGGTGTGGAGGGCACCCGAGGATTCGGCTAGCCATGGCTTGTGATTGTTGGTGGAGGGGGAGTAAACTTTACTTTATCGCTTGGGAACCGCCGCTAATGTATTTAGCATGGAAGATATTGAAAACTCTCGGTCGTGACGTTGACAGGAAAGGCATACCTCCCAAAATTATATCTATCTTTGATTTAAGCTTTGAGCTCTGGCACCTCTGCAAATCCATGCTTCCCTCTACGAAGGGCCTATCTATTTACTTTTATTGTTGAGTCATCACCTTCTCAAATAAGCACCAGTCCTGAGAGCACTATTGTCATTCTCATGCATTCAGAGTAGTTAATGTTGTGTGCATCATGACTGGATCTCTTCTATCATGAATTACAATATTTAGTCGCTGCTTGAACTTTGGAGGTGCTCTGCATTTATGTTTTGCGGTCTTAGAAAGAGCTAGCGAGATACCATGTTGTCATATTATATCATAATTGTTTTGACAAAGTGTTGGCATTTGAAATATCTTATTATTGCTCGCTAGTTGATTATGCCATTGATATGAGTGAATATAATTTCTAAGAGTTATCATTTGCATGGTTAGTTATAATCTTTGCTGAAAACTTGGGTGCTATTTAAGCATATATATAGATACAAGAACAAAAGAGTTTGTAAAAGTTTTTCTTTATCACTTTCACTTTGTCAACTGAATTGCTTGAGGACAAGCAATGAGTTAAGCTTGGGGGAGTTGATACGTCTCCGTCGTATCTACTTTTCCAAACACTTTTACTCTTGTTTTGGCCCCTAATTTGCATGATTTGAATGAAACTAACCCGGACTGACGCTGTTTTCAGCAGAATTGCCATGGTGTTGTTTTTGTGCAGAAATCAAAGTTCTTGGAATTGGATGAAACTTTTTGGAGAATTTTTATGGAATATATAAAAATTATTGGCGCAAGAATCAACAGAAGGGGCCCCACCCAATGCCCACGAGGCACCAGGGCGCGCCACCCCAGGCGCGCCCTGGTACCTCGTGGGGCCCACGTGGCTCCGTCTGACCTAATTCCAACGCTATAAATTCCTATTTCCAGAGAAAAAAATAGGAGAGGAAGTTTTATTGCGTTTCATGATACGGAGCCGCCGCCACCTCCTGTTCTTCATCGGGAGGCCAGATCTGGAGTCCGTTTGGGGCTCCGGAGAGGGGGATCTTCCGGCATCGTCATCATCAACCATCCTTCATCACCAATTTCATGATGCTCACCGCCAGGAGTGAGTAATTCCTTCGTAGGCTTGCTGGACGGTGATGAGTTGGATGAGATTTATCATGTAATCGAGTTATTTTTGTTAGGGCTTGATCCCTAGTATCCACTATGTTCTGAGATTGATGTTGCTATGACTTTGCTATGCTTAATGCTTGTCACTAGGGCTCAAGTGCCATGATTCCAGATCTGAGCCCTTTATGTTTTCATGAATATATTTGTGTTCTTGATCCGATCTTGCAAGTTATATGCACCTGCTATGTGTTATGATCCGCATACCCCAAGGTGACAATAATTGGGATTCTTTTCGGTGATTGCCATAGTTTGAGGAGTTCATGTATTCACTATGTGTTAATGCTTTGTTCCAGTTCTCTATTAAAAGTTGGCCTTAATATCCCTTAGTTTCCTTATGGACCCCGCTGCCATGGGAGGGTAGGACAAAATATGTCATGCAAGTTCTTATCGCAAGCACGTATGACTATATACAGAATACATGCCTACATTACATTGATGAATTGGAGCTAGTTCTGTGTCGCCCTAGGTTATGACTGTTACATGATGAATGTTATCCAACAATATCACCGATCCAATGCCTACGAGTTTTTCACATATTGGTCTTGCTAAGTTACTACTGTTACTACTGTTGTTACAATTGCTACTACCATTGCTGCTACCGTTACTATTACCGTTACTATTATTGCTACTGCTATCAAACTATCATACTACTGTGCTACTGATCACTCTGCTGCAGATATTTAGTCTCCAGGTGTGGTTGAATTGACAACTCAACTGCTAATACTTGCAAATATTCTTTGGCTCCCCTTGTGTCCAATCAATAAATTTGGGTTGAATACTCTACCCTCGAAAACTGTTGTGATCCCCTATACTTGTAGGTTATCAGCAACCAACCCGAAGAAGCTGCTCGGCAGGGGCTCGGCAGGCTAGAGGTTGACACAGAAGTCTTCCATTACTGGCTTCGCAGCACGGTAAAGCTCCACCAGCTACTTCATCTGGTCATTGAGCCGCAGCGGATGTGATGGGGCCTGGAACTGCCCCAGAAGGCCTTCTGTTTGGCGTGACCCTCTAGGGCGTCGAGGAAGCAGCCGGCGTCCGACGCACTCTTCGGCAAATCCGCGAAAGCGTCCGAGGCATGCCAGATTTGATTAAGCTGCGCACACCTGTTATGACCAAAAATGCATTGAAACAAATAAGGCTTACCGGTGGCAATCTGCTTCACTTGTTGAAGCTCCTCGCGGTCAGCCCGCGCTTGGGTCTGGGCCTCGGCGGCTTGTTTCTTCTAGTCCGCCTGAAGGTCATCGCGTGCTGCTACTTGTGAGCTGCGTTGGGATTTCCTTGGAGAGGAGAGGATGATGCAGTACAGTAGAGATAAGTATTTCCCTCAGTTAAAAACCAAGGTTATCAATCCAGCAGGAGAACCACACAGAACCTCGTTAGCAGCACCTACACACACAAAAGCAAGTACTTGCACCCAATGCGAACAAGAGGGTTGTCAATCCCCTTGGCGGTTACTTGCAAGGATTAATTCTGATAGTGATAGATAGATGAATAAATTGCAAAATAAAATAAAGAAAATAAAATTGCAGCAAGGTATTTTTGTATTTTATATATGATAAAAGTAGACCCTGGGGCCATAGTTTTCACTAGAGGCTTCTCTCTCGAACACATAGCATACGGTGGGTAAACAAATTACTGTTGGGCAATTGATAGAAAAGCGCATAGTTATGACGGATTCATGGCAATGATCATGTATATAGGCGTCACGTCCGAGACAAGTAGACCGACTCCTGCCTGCATCTACTACTATTACTCCACCCATCGACCGCTATTCAGCATGCATCTAGGGTATTAAGTTAATGAAAACAGAGTTACGCCTTAAGCAAGATGACATGATGTAGACAAAGTAAACTCAAACAATATGAATAAACCCTGTCGTTTTATCCTTAATGGCAACAATACAAATACGTGTCTTGTCCCCTACTTTGTCACTAGGTTATAGAACACCGCAAGATTGAACCCATTACAAAGCACCTCTCCCATTGCAAGATAAATCAATCTAGTTGGCCAAACCAAACGGATAGATCGGAGAGAAATACAAAGCTATAATAATCATGCATAAATAAGTTCAGAAAAGACTCAAATATTTCTCATGAATAATCTGATCTTAAACCCACAATTCATCGGATCCCACCAAACACACCGCAAAAGAAGATTACATTGAATAGAACTCCAAGGAGATCGAGGAGAACATTGTATTGAAGATCAAAGAGAAAGAAGAAGCCATCTAGATACTACCTATGGACCCGTAGGTCTGTGGTAAACTACTCACACATCATCGGAAGGGCAGCAAGGTTGATGTAGAATCCCTCCGTGATCAATTCCCCCTCTGGTAGAGTGCCGGAAAAGGTCTCCAGATGGGATCACGGAAGAACAGAAGCTTGCGGTGGCAGAAAAGTTATTTCGTGGGGCTCTCTATTGGTTTCCCAATATTTGAGAATTTATAGAGGTGGAATTAGGTCAAAAGGAGCCACGAGGGGCCCATAAGGCATCAGGGCGCGCCCCCTGGGGCCGTGCCCTATTGCCTTGTGGCTTCCTCGTGATACTTCTGGCCTCCTCCCGAAGCTTCTAGGGTCTCTTTTGTCCAGAAAAAAATCGTCAAAAAGTTTCATGGCATTTGGACTTCATTTGGTACTGATTTCCTGAAAAACCAAAAACAAGGAGAAAACAGCAACTGGCACTGCGCACTAGGTTAATAGGTTAGTCCCAAAAAATGATATAAAATAGCATATTATTGCATATAAAACATCGAAGATTGATACTATAATAGCATGGAACAATCAAAAATTATAGATACGTTGGAGACATATCAAGCATCCCCAAGCTTAATTCTTGCTCGTCCTCGAGTAGGTAAATGATAAAAATAGAATTTTTGATGTGGAATGCTACCAAACATGTTTACCATGTAATCTCTTCTTTTACGGTATGAATATTAAGAAACAAGTGATTCAAAGCAATAGTCTATAATTTGATATAAAGACATCAATACTCAGGCATACTAACAAACAATCATGTCTTTCAAAATAAAAATGCTAAAGAAAGTTATCCCTACAAAATCATATAATCCTGTCATGCTCCATCTTCTTAACATAAAGTATTTATCATGCACAAACCCGGAGACAATCAAGCAAGTGGTTCACACTTTTTAACGTGCTCCAGCTTTTTCAGCCCCCACGCAATACATGAG
The DNA here is from genome assembly GCA_039707655.1 of Elymus sibiricus. Classification (NCBI taxonomy): domain Eukaryota; kingdom Viridiplantae; phylum Streptophyta; class Magnoliopsida; order Poales; family Poaceae; genus Elymus; species Elymus sibiricus. The sequence continues at coordinate 167,159,230 of CM077664.1, forward strand.
CGCAAGCCATGGACATAGCACTATGGGTGGAATAGAATATGATGATAGAGATTAATAAGGGGAAGTCAAAAAAGGAAGATAGTCTCACATCGACGCGGCTAATCAACAGGCTATGGAGATGCCCATCAATTGATGTCAATGAGAGGAGTAGGGATTGCCATACAACGGATGCACTAAGAGCTATAAGTGTATGAAAGCTCAAAATAAAAACTAAGTGGGTGAGCATCCAACTTGCTTGCTCATGAAGACCTCGAGCATTTGAGGAAGCCCATCATCGGAATATACAAGCCAAGTTCTATAATGAAAAATTCCCACTAGTATATGAAAGTGACAACATAGGAGACTCTCTCTATATGAAAAACATGGTGCTACTTTGAAGCACAAGTGTGGAAAAGGATAGTAACATTGCCCCTTCTCTCTTTTTATCTCATTTCATTTTTTGTGTGGGCTCTTTTTGGCCTCTTTTTTTTTTCTTTTTTTTCCTCACTGGGACAATGCTTTAATAATGATGATCATCACACTTCTATTTACTTACAACTCGATACTAGAACAAATATGACTCTATATGAATGCCTCTGGCAGTGTACCAGGATGTGCAATGATGCTAGTGTAACATGTATGAAAATGATGAACGGTGGCTGAGCCACAAATACTATGCCAGCTATATGATCATGCAAAGCAATATGACAATGATGATGTGTGTCATATAAACGGAACGGTGGAAGTTGCATGGCAATATATCTCGGAATGGCTATGGAAATGCCATAATAGGTAGGTATGGTGGCTGTTTTGAGGAAGATATAAAGAGGCTTATGTGTGATAGAGTGTATCATATCATGGGGTTTGGATGCACCGGCGAAGTTTGCACCGACTCTCGAGGTGAGAAAGGGCAATGCACGGTACCGAAGAGGCTAGCAAATTGCGGAAAGGTGAGAGTGCGTATAATCCATAGACTCACATTAGTCATAAAGAACTCACATACTTATTGCGAAAGTTTATTAGCCCTCGAAGCAAAGTACTACCATGCATGCCCCTAGGGGGGAGGTTGGTAGGAGTTAACCATCACGCGCCCCCGACCGCCACGCAAAGGAAGACAATCAATAATAAATCATGCTCCAACTTCTTAGCATAACGACACACCATACGTGAATGCTTCGAGAATCACAAACCTTAACACCAATATTCTTACTAAACCACAATTATCTACTAGTACCGCCCACATATTACCATCTTAATATCGCAAAACTATTGCAAGGAATCAAACTTATCATATTCAGTGATCTACATGAAAGTTTTTATTATATCCTTCTTGAATACCTATCATATTTGGACCAAATTCATAACCCATGCATATTACCATTACTATTTATTAGACTCTCAAAAAGATATAAGTGAAGCATGAGAGTGCAACTATTTCTTTAAAATATAACCACCGCCGTGCTCTAAAAGATATATGTGAAGCACTAGAGCAACTGCCTAGCTCAAAAGATATAAGTGAAGCACATAGAGTATTGTAAAAAATCACGATAAATGTGTGTCCCTCTCAAAAAGGTGTGTTCAGAAGATGATTGTGGCAAACTAAAAAGCAAACAAAGAAAAGAAAACTATGGCACAAGACGCTCCAAGTAAAACACATATCATGTGATGAATAAAATATAGCTCCAAGTGATATGCCAATAGATTGTAGACGATAGAGGGGATGCCATCTGGGGCATCCCCAAGCTTAGATGCTTGGGTCTTCCTTGAATATTACCTTGGGGTGCCTTGGGCATCCCCAATATTAGGGTCTTGCCACTCCTTATTCCTCCATCCATCGTGGTCTCACCCAAAACTTGAAAACTACAGCACACAAAACTCAACAGAAACCTCGTGAGATCCGTTAGTATAACAAACAAATCTTAAACTTTAGGTACTGTTATAAATTGATTCATATTTAATATTGGCATAATTATATTTTACTCCAACTTCTCCATGACTTATACCCCCCGATACAATCCATAGATTCATCGAAATAAGCAAACTATGCAACAAAAATAGAATCTGTCTAAAACAGAATAGTCTATAAAGATCTATTTAAAATCTATACTTCTGTAACTTCAAAAATTCTGAAACATTAGGACAACGTAAACAATTCATATAACAATACTGTGTAAAAATTTCAGATTTTTCTGACCTTCCAGTACAGAACCAAAAATCCAGCACTGGGTGCAAAACTTCCTATTTTTCAAACAGCATCAATTATACTATCATCCAAATCATCCCAAAGGCAATACTTGGCACAAACACTAATTAAAAGATAAAAACACAATCATAACAGAAGCTAAAATTGTGTAAACACAAGAAAAATAAAAATTGCAATGAAGATAAATATTGGGTTGCCTCCCAAGAAGCGTTATTGTTTTATGCCCCTAGCTAGGCATAATGCATTGTTTCAAGTATTATCATCTTTAGTTTTCGCATCCTGAGATGTGTGTTTATCAGGAGGCTTTTCAAAAACAATGGGGAAAACATCATCAATCAAAATTTTAGCGTTATCAAGGCAACTTTCTTCGAACCCTTGTTGGTTTCCTTTTACTATCCAAGAATATTGTCGATTAATACCATTGAAAACTTGTTGGATTATATGAAAGGAGGGACTTCCTTTTTAGTATTTTCATCATAAGTATGATCGTCACCAAACACATATCTCATCATATAATCTTCATTATACAAAATTTCATCTATCACAGGGTGTTCATGACTCATATTATAAAAATCAAAGATCTCTCTTGCTTCTCGCACCATGTAATCAAATTCATTCATAAGGACAAGAGTAGCTATCTTCTTAACCTTAGGGTTATTTATAACAGGTAACTCGTAGAACAATCTTTGCAAAGTGGGATGAGTACGTATAAATCTTCTTTCAAGTTTAAGAACAAGTTGTATCACACACATCTTGTTAAGTTGAACCATTTCTGTTGTTTTGGCTCATCGCAAACAGTTCAGCCGAGTGAACTGTATGCCGTCTATCGCACACACCTTGACCTGGCTGACCATTTATGTTGTGTTGGCTAATCGCAAACAGTTCATTCGAGTGAACTGTATGCCGTATATCGCACACACCTCGAACTGGCTGCCCGTTTCTGTTGTTCTGGCTCCTATGGATGAACTGTATGCCACGTATCGCACACGCGTCTCTAATCTGAATCATGCTTGATGTCTCCGGCATCACACGCAGTTCGTCTTATTGGTGACAGTTTTATTACGACACCGTTTGCGATTCATGCATCGCACATAGTTTGGTCGCGGGGTCTCTGATTCATGTGTCACGTTAGCAGTCGCCTGCAGTAGTGCCTGATCGAATAAATTTAACATTACTGCTTAGCAATTTCACAGAGGAATTGGATCTCGATCTAGGGTTTGTATTGCTTGAAGAAGAGGAAAGTAGAGTAGCACGCCATAGGCAGCTATAGGGTTTAATCCAATTACAATCATGATGTCCCGTAATGGAGAGAAATAGTGACTATATAGCCAATACAACTCAGAGCTGAAGAAAAGTAAAAACATAAAGGAGGTCTGCTTTTTGGAAAGTGAATAGCGACACGGGCGATGATCAGAGCCATTCGAGGGAGCATCGAGGGATGGATAGAAGCCTTCTGCGGTGAAATGTTACGCTGCACTGTGAGCCATAGGATGACCGATCACCGGCTCTAGTGTCATCTCGCACGCGGGAACATGGGACGATACTGTAGAACTTCAAATGTTTGTAGGTTGCAGCCTAACAATACCCCCCCCCCCCAATGAGACACAGCTTACCCTCAAGCTGCAAAAGAAGGGAAAACTTTTTGAATAAAAGCTGAATCCTCCCACGTTGACTCCTCCACAGGCAAATTGACCCATTTTACCAGCCATCTCACCACAGGAATACTGATACTTCCTTGCACCCTTGGAACTAGCTTCCTTTCTAGAATTGCCTCAAGTTCCAACTTCATTAGGCCATCCGATCCCACAAGTGGAAGATGTTTTGATGGAACCACTAAAGGTCCAATATGCTTCTTCAGCTGGCTCACATGGAAGGTATTGTGCAACTGGCATCCCTCAGGCAATAGCAGCTTATAAGCATGATTACCAATCTTTTGCAAAATTCTAAAAGGGCCATAGAACTTGGAATGCAACTTAAGATGCCTGTGCAGACTGAGAGAAGTGTGCCTATAGGGCTATAGTTTTAACTACACCATATCACCTACATCAAACTCCCTTTCCTTTCCTCTTTTTATCAGCATAAAACTTCATTCCTGCTTGAGCCTTGATCAAATTTTGCTTGATCACTTCTGATGCGGAGCATCCTTCGGTCATCCCCATGGATACCACAACAACTCATCAAGCACCAAGTGGACCTATGACAAGAGCTCGCACACATGCCATCGAGAATGAGGTGAACTCACTCTTATACGAGTTTCATATGGATATGGATGGAACTTGGATGCTACCTCACAAAGAAACATTGTGTGTCATTAGGAATGATGGAGACTACCGCCAAGAAGCTAAGGACCATCGCCTAGTCCAAGGGGAACCATGCCAAGGCCACGAGGAAGACGGAGGAGAAGATCCACAAGTGGACAACACCTCCCAGGCGACCCCGTGCGCACGGGTCCCCCAGACCCCGTGCCCACGGGCCTCCCAGAAAGCTACTGGAAGCAAATACGCACACCCCGTGTGCACGGGCCCTCGGACCTCATGCACACGGGCCTCGACGCTGTAGCACCCCGTGCGCACAGGCATGTACCATGCCCCCCGTGCGCACGGACCTCCCAGCGAGGTGGCTGTCTTGTTCCTGTTTTGCCCCTCACTTCGTCCCTTACCTCCCTTCTCCTATATATTCCATGGATAGACCATTTGTTAGGGTTAGCAAAGTGTATTGAGATATTTTAGAGGGCTTTGCTCATCTACCACTCCTCTTGGAGATCAAGACCTCCTAGGAGAAAATCCCAAGGGATATCAAGACCTCCTCTTGGAGAAGACTACCATCAAGACCTCATCTCCTTTGGAGTGGGAAGAACCTTACCTTTGTGCTATATTCCTTTGATTGTTCATGTATTCATGTGGATCTCATGTATGCTACTCTAGTGGATGTGTGATTGTGTTTTGTTTGAGTGATTTGCCTCTTGTGTTCTTGTGAGTTCATCCCTATTCCCCTCCAAGTGTGAAAAGATCTTCACTTAGGGTTCTACCCTATAACATCTTGGTATCATGAGCAAGGTTGATTCACATCTTGGAGTCCCTACCCCCCCACTTTCTAGCCTGATTTTGCTTTGTTTTGTCCCAATTTTGAAAATCCCCACAAAAATAGTCCTACCAATTTTTTTTGCATTTGTTGGATCTTGTGAGATTTTGTTGATTTGGTCAATAAATTTCGTGTTTGGCAACTGGATCTAGCCATACCCACCATCCCAAACCTTTCCTACCGACGAATCCCTCTGAATTTTTCGTTTTTGCCACGGATTCGGGGCTGTTTTTGCGCAGGCGAAATGCCCTGTGCGCACGGGCCTCTGACACCCCGTGCCCACGGGACCCCGTGCACACGGGCACAACTTACCCCGTGCGCACGGCCTCACCAGAGAGGTTCTCACCTCGTGTTTTTGGTCCAGTTTTTTCCACTCATTGCACCACTTTCGTCTTCCGCACTAACACACATGTTTGATTGCGATTTTGAGTTGCGGTTTCCGTTTCCTAAGGTGTTTTGGCTACTTAGGAACGGTTTGACATCAACATCACCGCTATTCATCATCGCCACGGACTCGACTTCGACATCGACCACTTCATTTCATACCAACCGTAAGCAAGGACGGTAACCTCGACAACATCTTGTACTTATCCCTTGCCATTGCATTGATTGCCTTGAGCCATTTTGCGTCACTTACCCATCGAGACTAGCGAGTTGAGAATTGCCGGGCCACGCTCTTTGTGCACCTTAGTGATATGCTTACTCCGCATAGCTACATTTAGCGTGCATTTATCTTGCTATCATCATCGTGCCATAAGTCTCTCCCGTGCATATCTTACTTGTCTTAGATATCGGCCCTCGCATCAAGCTTTTGGCATAGTTAAAAAAAAGAAAAAAAAAGCTTTTAAGCAAAAGAGAAGAAACAAAGAGCTTGTAAGCAATAGCATTGAGCCATTTGCATAGTACATCATCTTGGACCATACATACATATCATACTTGGGATTGAAGACAAGCACATTACTCTCATAGGTTGGTGCACAAGCGTATCTAGCCCATTTGAGCAATCGAGCTAGTGTCTCTCTAGTATCCGTGCAACAAGAGCATTTTCCGTGGTTCCACATTTTGAGCTCTTTCCTTGGTTGTGCGGATCCCACTTATCTTCGTGTGTGTGTTTCCAAGTGTTATACTAGGGTGTTGATCTATTTGTCTTATTTGCAATTTGTGAATCTTTTCAACATTTTCGATATCTTGACAAACACTTGCTTGAATTTTGTGCCACTCATCCTAACCAAGCTACTCCATAAGCCTTACTTTGTAGGTGTGAGAAACAAACCCGGTACCAATTCTACTATTGTTGCATTACATTGAGTGATACTTGATACCTCCTCAATCTTCGGAAAAGGTAAATTTGGTATTGTTCTCTCATTTCTTACTCACCACCACTTGACTATGATGGATAGGCCAAGTACTTCGACAAACCCGCTCTTTGAAGAGCAAGATGAGACGCACGACTACGTCACCAAGGGTCATCTCTTCGGCATCCAACGAGCGCTACATCAAGAAAGTGAAGCTTTGGGAGATCGCATCGAACAACTTGCCACCGACTTGCGCCACTCTGAATCACGAACAAGGGACTACTTTGACGCCAAGCTATCATCTCAAATGGAGGAATTGCGTGACATGATGGTCAACCGCGCCTCTTCCACGACTTCATCTTCAAGACGGCGTCATTCAAGTCAACACTCTTCGGATTCTTCTTCACGCTCAAGTCCACCTCGAGCACGATCTCATCGGCGCAACAATCATGACGATCATCAAGCTCCACAAAATCCATTTCATGGCAATGGGTTACAAGACCGCCTTCGAGCAAGAGAACGACAAGCGCGCCAATGCCAAGCACCACCATGTCCAAGACAAGATGACCAAGACGGCGACGCCCTCTGGCAAGAACAACAACACCGAGAAGAGCAAGCACTTGAAGCACAACGTGCTCTCCGAGAAGCAACCCATCCCGTGAACGAGCGCAACCGTCGCGTGCGTGAACAAGAAGAAGCACTCCGACATGAACAACGAGACGACGAAGCTCACCTTGAGGAGCGCCAAGAAAGGAGAAATCAAGCTCGGATTCCACCTCCAAGACCCCCGCGCCAAGAAAATCGAGTGGAGCATGAGGATGACGACCCACCACCACGGCAAGATCGACATCACCATCGATGACATGATGAGGAACAACATTTCGGCAAGCTCAAGTTCACCATGCCCAAGTTCAATGGAGGCAACGATCCCGAAGAATATCTCTCATGGGCATTGAAGGTCGACAAGATATTCCGCCTTCACAATTATGACGAGGAAAAGAAGATCGCCATGGCATCTCTAGAGTTCCAAGACTATGTTCTCATTTGGCGGGAGCAAGTGATCGCAAGGCGTTAAGAGAAGAGCGAGCCACCCATCGCGACTTGGAATCAAATGAAGGATGTCATGAGAGCTCGTTTTGTGCCTACACTGTCGGGCCCATGGAACCCGGGGTATCCAGGCTCGTCTGCCTTTGGCCCAGGGCGCGATGCCTGGAGTTTGCCCGGCGGGCCGTCGCCACCAAGTGTCTCGCCATGCCCCCTCATGGGGCCCTAGCCTCCTGAGGCCCCCTCATCAGGGAGTAGCAGGCAACGCTCAGCACCACCATGAACGGCCTCGCGAGATCCCCTCACGAGGCGGCTTCCCAAGTCCCCTCACGAGGCTGCTTCCCGAGTGGCCTCAAGAGGCGGCTTCCCGAGGTAGCCTTCCGAGGCCCCCTCCCGCAGGCGCTCGAGGAGAAGACCGTTCGGCGTGTCGCACGGACTGGAGCCCATCACGTGGGAGACGCGCGGGGCGACGAGCAGCAGCAGAGGCCGCGCCAGCAGGCGCGGATGCAGATGGTTTCCTCTTTTGTGCTAGGGAAGCAGGGCCAGCTATCTACTCCCCAAAGCAACCCCAAAGGTTGCCCGATCGGCGAATAAAGACCAAGACGGCGGGCGCGCAGGGCGGAGGTCATCACCGAGCCCACCGGCGCGTCATGGATCATGCTTTGGCAGGCGAAGACCACCTTTAGTCAGGATAGCCTGAGCGCATGTCCCCTTTCAAAACCGCCAAGTGTGGCAACCCTTCCCGCCTAAGTTTTCGAGGGGGAAGAGGACCAAGGCGGCATAAAAGGGGTAGTGCAGCCACCATAGAGGGAGATCGATCATCTTCGAGGGAGAGATCCATCATCTTCAACCTTGTACGCAAGAGCTCTCTCATCCACGATAATCTCAACCACAAAGCAGGAGTAGGGTCTTACACTGCAAGGTGGCCCGAACCTGGGTAAACCGCTATGCCTTTGCCCGTCCTATGCTAGCGCGCTCTCGCCGCAGTCTCGCCGTAGCACTGCCGTGGTAGGGGAAGAAGTAGTAGAACGAGATCACTTCAGTGTTCGAACCTTTGGGTCCCCGGAGCCCCACTTCCGACATTTGGCGTGCCAGGTAGGGGTGCGCTACTGTTCCTCTGCTCGACCTTCAGCTCCACCAGTCCCATGGCGGACGCACGTCGCGAGCGCGCTGAGCGCAGGGCTGGCCGCGTGGCCCAGACGGAGCCGGTGGCCCGCGGCAATCGCCGCCGCCCCGACGCCGAGGCTGCCGCCGCCACCGACCCCGCTGCCCGCGAGCAGCAGGCCTCCTCCCTGCACCCCTCCGTGTGGGCGGACGGCCACACCGCCATGGCCTCCTCCCTCGCCAACCGTGGGCCGCCGAACCCGCAGGCCGCGCTACTCATGGCGCGCGAGCTACTCCGCTACCGTCCTGATGACGCCGGCTACGACGCCTGGCTTGGTCGCATCACCGAGCTCGTCAACGTCGCCGGGGACGCTACGGCGCCTTCTCACTCGCTCTGCCCTCCATCGTCTCGTGATGGGGACCCGGCGTACGGCGCCCCCCCGCCGCCTCCTCTGTGTGACGAGCACGCCGGGCCCCAGCGCAGCGCGCGGGCTCGTGAGCCGTCCCGCGGCGCGTCTTCTCCGGACCACTGCGAGCCCAGCTTCCAGATCATCCGCCGCGCGCCCCCCGACGTGCGAGTGCTCCTCGAGCGCCAGCGCCAGCGCCAGGACCAGGCCGTTCAAGACGTTGCAGCGGCCGGGCGTCAAAACCGCGCCGCCCTCGCTGGCGGCATCCCCTCGAGCGGCGTGGGCTGCCATGCCTTCACCCGCGAGCTGCGTCGCGTGGTCTGGCCCGCGAAGTTCAAGCCCGAGCTGCCTCCGCGCTACGACGGCACCCCCAACCCCACGGAGTTCCTCCAGCTCTACGCGCTGTGCGTCGAGGCGGCGAACGGCGACGACAAGGTCATGGCGAACTGGTTCCCCATGGCCCTCAAGGACGGCCCGCGCTCCTGGCTCATGAACCTCCCCGAGGCTTCCATCTCGTCGTGGGCCGAGCTCTGCAGCCAGTTCATCGCCAACTTCAAGGGCACACAGGACCGCTCCCTCACCATCAACGACCTGTGGCACGTTCGACAGCGCCCAGACGAGACCCTCTGTAAGTACATCCAGCGCTTCAGCCAGGTGCGCAACAAGATCCCGCGTGCTTCCAACGCGGCTGTCATCTCCGCGTTCTCCACCGGCGTCACGGACATCAAGATGCGCGAGAAGCTCGCCATCAACGGTGAGCTCGACTCTGTGCTCGAGCTGCTCGACCTCGCCGACAAGTGTGCCAAGGCTGAAGAAGGCCACCTCTTCGTCCACAACGACCCCGACACGGTGCTCGACGGCACCAAGGCCAAGAGCAAGGACGTCAAGTGCAAAGGCCCTGCCGTGCTTGCGGCGGAGCCCGAGCAGAAGCGTGGCCGCGACCTCGACGAACCCAGGAAGGACAACCGGCCACTCTGCGCCTTTCACAATGTCCGCTCCCACAGCACCGAAGACTGTCATGAGCTCAAGCTGCTCCTCGACGAGCGCCAGAGCCGCCGAGATGACCGCAACGGCCGTGGCGCCGGCCGCGGAGGTGGCCGCAGCGGAACCGCTGGGACAGCCGCAACAATAACAGCAACTACCGCCAGGGCACACGCTCGCCCGAGAGCGCCTCACGCTCGCGACCCCTCCCCTGACCAATTCCATGAGCGGGGGCTAGGCACAGTGCCTGTGCTCGGGTCCGTCCCTGCAGCGCTGCCAAATCCATGCGACTGAGCTCTGGCTCGTGGGCCTGCTCCCGCGCCCGTCACCTCACCAAGGTCCTTGGTGCCTTATCTCCTCACGCAACGGCCACGGGTGAGTTAGCAAGCGTGTGCCGCTCCCCCTATCGTGAGATTTTTCGACATACATCCCCCCAAGGAGGCGAGCTGCGCGAGGACCTCGCGGGCAGCCTCTCACGAGCCGGCTTCGCGGGGCAAAGGCACTTCGAACGTCGAGCTTTGTGCGTGCATCTCGCGAGCGCGCCTCATGGGCGCAGCTCGGGAGCGGCAAGGGTTGGCTCGGCGAGTGGCGGTCCGTGCCATGTCCATCCGTGCGGCGACAAGCGAGCCCACCGGCGAGACCCCCGTCTTCCTCGTCTACGGCATTGGCACGGTTCCCCTCTGAAGTTAAGCACGGTCCCCCGTGAGCCCTTGCCTTCGACAAGGCGCATCAGGACGGCTCGCGGGAGGCCGACCTGCCACCCATTGAGGAGGGCCGCCGCCAAACCGGCCTCGCGCCCCCATTTTAGCCGCGGCGTCCGCCCTCGCACCCTCGAGGTCGGTGACCTCGTCCTGCGCAGGATCCTCTCCAGAGAGGACCACACAAACTCCCACCTATGTGGGAAGGCCCTTTCAGGGTTACTCATTTCTCCAGGCCCGGCTCAGCCCGGCTAGAGACGGAGGACGGAGTTCCTATGCCTAACGCCTGGAACATCCAACACCTCCGCAAGTTCTACCCGTGACCCTCACGAGTACGAACGAAACGGGGCTGTACACGCCCCGGAGCCTCTCATTGCGTTCGCCTGATGGGCCCGCGAGAGCTCCCGCCCACGCCCCAGTGGAAGCCCCATGCTCCGCGCTGGCGGAACAATCGACCCGCGATCATGCCCACACCCCTGTGGAAGCCCCATGCTCCGCGCTGGCGGAACAATCAACTAAGGGCGCCCCACGGGTTGCACCAACCTCAAGTTGACCCGTGCCGGACACGGCAGCCGCATCTCGTTTTAATTATGTAACGGGTCGCTATCTTGCTTCAGCAAGCTCAGTTTTCTGCATGGCATTCCGCCTTGTTCTTGCCTCACGAGCCCCGCGCGCTCATGACGTCCCTCATGAGCCTCACGCGAGCGGGGGCTGGACACGGTGTCTGTGCCCGGATCAGTCCCGGCAGCGCCGAAAAGCCCAAGCAGCAGGCTCCTGCTAGGCTCTAGCTCGCGGGTCTGCTCCCCACGCACGCCACCTCGCCAAGGTTCTTGGCATCTTATCTCCTCGCGTGATGCCCATGAGCGAATCGACAAGCATGCACCACTCCCCTGTCGTTGAGTACGCTACATGCAGCTATCGCGGGAACAAGTTCATGGAGGGGCCTCGCGAGGTGGCCCCGCCGGGCCCCCATCATGCATGCAGGCCCCCCCTCGGGAGACCGCGCGAACGGAGCCCTCACGACTCGTCATACCGGCAGCGATTATGGCCTGCTCGGGGGCTAGGTCCTAACAGCGCAGAGCGCCGCGATGAGCAGAAAGAACAAAACGAGCTACGAGGGCGCGGGCGTTCGATACAGTCAAGAACAAAGCACTTAAAATGCAAAAGCACTGTCCTCACGCCCCCACGGGGTCACAATCAGCTATATGGAGGATATGGGGAGGGACCTAAAAAGACATGTCGCCATCGCCGCCACTGCCACCGTCATCGTCACCCTCCTCGGCTCCGCTCGAGCTCTCGCCAGGAGCGAAGTGCTCGTGCAGGGCGTCCACATAGTCCTCCACCGCCTTCCCAAGGGTGTCACGGACCTCCTCGGGGACAGGGATTATCACCTTGCCGAAGTCAAAGTTGGGGTCGGCGTTCAGAAGATGGCTGAAGATGCGCGTCGCGGCCTGAGTGAGGAGGTCGCGGCTCTCCTCCTCGACGATTCCGCCTACCTTCTTGGCGCCCACCTCGAGCCGCTCCACGAGCTTGGTGAAGAAATCGAGGTAGCTGCCGTCGTGGGTCTCGAGAGGGCTGCTAACGTCCTCCTTGCAAATGGAGCCCAAGGCGCGGCGGGCCCGGAGCTCGAGGGCGTGGAACATCTTAGAGCGCTGGAGTTGCCGCCCCCGCGCGTGGGCCGCCTCGTCCCGCGCTAGCTCCACGACCGCAGTGACACCCCCCACCTGCTGTCGGAGGGAGGACAGGTTGGCCCCGGCGTCGGCCTGGGCCTTCAGAGCAGTCTTCCGCCGCCCTTCAGCTTCGGCTAGCATTTCCTTAAGGCCCGCGATCTCATGCCGGAGCTCCTCGCGCTTGGCCTTGAAGCGGTCCTCCTGCCGTTTCAGCTTCTTGCTGTTCTCGTCTGCAAACGCTTCGCGGCTCTCCGCGACCCTCCTGTCGGCGTCCTCCTGGATCTTCTCCGCCGTGGCCGCCAATTTGGCGTTGGCCTTGTTTAGGCGCTCGGCGTAGGAGTTTTGGGCAGCGGACACCTCTCGCTCCAGCGTCTCCAGCCGCTCGTGCTCCAGGTCCTGCGCGGATGCCGAGCGTGCGAGCTCCCGCTCACGGATGTCAAGGTCCGCCTCGCGGCCCGCCAGCCCCTTTTCGAGGGCGGAGATGGCGTCCCTTCGTGCCTGGAGTTGTCGCTCCAGCGAGGCGTTCTGGTCCTGGAGCTCCTTTTCGCGGGCCTCCGCCGCCTCGCGCCGCCTGTCGGCCTCGCTGGCCTCCCGGACAGCGTTCTCAAAGATCTCCTTCGCGTCCTGGGCGGCCTTCTCGCGCTTCTCCCGCGCGGTGTCGTTTTGGCGGCGGCTCAGTTTGATGGCCACATCAAGCTGGTACCATCTCTCCGCGAGGCGCTGATGCTCCTCGATGATGTGCGCTTCTTCTGCCCGAAGGTCTGCTTCCAGCTGGTCAAGGGCAGCCCTGGCTCCTTGCAGGGCCCCGCGCTTGAGCACGGCGCTGCCGCTCACGAGCTGCAGGGCCCAACTGGTGTGCGCCCGAGCGCTGCCCTCTCGCGAGGTCCCGCCGCTGCCGGCCGGGAGCGAAGGGCTTGCAGGGGTCCCCTCTTCGTTCCTACGAGGCGACGCGCCCCGGGGGCTTAGCGACCCTCTGGCCTGCGTGGTCCCGCGCGCTGCCATGGTTGACCTCCCGCGACACCGCCGTCGACAGCGTTCCGGGGGGTGGAAGCCGGCGCCTCCGCTTCCGTCGCCGCGTTTTTCGCCCTGGCGGTGGGCGCCCTGGGAATGGCGGAGCCGTCCCTCGACGACGCCTCCGATGGCTCGCTGGCTTGGGTCCCCCGAGCCGCGTCCTCCTGCGGGTCAGGAGGCGCCGTCTCCTCTTCGGCCCCGCGAGGTCGGCCCCGGCGGTGAGGCTGCCGGTGCCCTCCGTGCGCCCCCCGGTCCTAGCAATCGGCGATGAAGCTCCCGCCAGGACGGGGGGCCTCTCCTCCTTCTTCTTCTTGCTCGAGGAGGTCCTGGAGACGGAAAGAAAAACAAGGACTCAGATGCGCGCAACACACAGGGCGCAAGAGAAAGGAAAGCGAGCGCTTACTGGTCCCTGGCAAACCACCTCCTCTTCTTCAGTGGCCACGGAGGCGTGTTGCTGCCACCGCCTTCGCCGGGCCCTCCTTCGCGGTCGACCCCCCTTTCGGGAGGGCCGCGGGACCCACCTCCACCACCGTCTCCGGGGCCCCACGACTTCGCAGCTGCCGTGCGAGGGCTTCCCGCGCCCTCCGCCCGGACGGACGCGGCAGGCAAGGCCGCAGGCGGGGTGGTACCATCGTCGTTTCCGAGCTCGCGGACGAGTTGGCGGCGGGCCGGATGAACCAGGTGGCCTCCGCCCCCCGCTGCGCCCGCCGAAGCCGCGGCGCTGCCGTGCTCGCCTGAGCCGGGGACCGCCAGAAAAGGGTTGTCACGGGGCCCTTCAAAACCCTCTGGGAGCGGTCCCCACTGGTCAAAACGCGGCATTGAGCCCGCCAGTGCCTCCTTGTTCCTGTAGCGATACAAAGGAAGCCCGTCCCTTGGTCGCTCACTCGCTTCTTCGCCAGTCAGGGTATGGAGCATCCCGTTCAGCACCTCCGGCAGCAAGCTGTCCACGCTCAATCGCATCGGATCCTGTGGGCCGGTGAAGGCCCACATCGGGCGGGAGTGTCGCTGCAAGGGGGCTATGCGGCGCCAGAGGAACTCCCGCACGATCATGACCACCGTTACTTTCGCGGCCCTCAGCTCGGCCAACTTCTTCCATACCCGCGCCAGCCGCGGGTCGGCGAGCCTTTCGTGCCCCCACCCGGAGCTTCTCACGGCCGGGGATGTCGGCAGCTGCAACAAGGGGCTGAATTGGGCCGCGTCCACGTACAACCATTGCCGCCTGAAGCCCTCGACCTCTTTGGTAAGCCTCATGTCAATACCGTCGCCCGCCGCGTCGCCTGCGACGCGAAACGAGACGCACCCGGAGCACTGGTTCGCTGCGGTCAGCCGCAGACTGAAGAAGTGACGGAAGAGCGCCACCGAAGGCGTCACGCCCAGGAAGGCCTCGCATAAGAAGGCAAAGGCGGAAAGAAGGAGGACGGAATTCGGCTCGAGATGCAGCGCATGGACCTGGTAGTGGGAAAGAATGGCGTTGAAGAAATCGGAGAATGGAGGCAGCAGGCCCGCGAAGAGCGCAGGAAGGAAGAGGACGGCGGAGGTGGCATCGAGGTCAGCGATTGGGCATGAAGCTGGCCAGATGCGAGTGTCCCCCCACTCGTTGGAAGCGGCCGCGGTCATCGGAAACACCTTGTCGAGCCCCTCGGCGTTGACGATTGTGGGCCTACCCAGAGCAGGCTCTGGCACCACTTCCGCGACCGCCGTGTCCGCCTCTTCTTCCTCCCTGCCGGCGGGTGCCATGGCGGCACAGCAAGGGGTTACGGCGGCGCAGCTTGGGGGAAGTAGAAGAAGCCGTGCGTAGGAAGGAAGGCGCAGGGAGGCGGAATGTGCAAAGGAAGACAATGATGGTCTCGTGCCGCCCGCGGTAGATTTATGTCAGCGCGGCAGTTCCCGAGGCGTCGTGGGAAGTGAGGGCGTCGCCCATCACATCGTGCGCCACGCGTCGTGCCTGGCCGCAGGCGGTTAGGGCCCGCGCCGTTTCGCCCCTCCGTAGGCGGGAACGTGCGCGCCGCGGGCCCGGGGGCTACTGTCGGGCCCATGGAACCCGGGGTATCCAGGCCCGTCTGCCTTTGGCCCAGGGCGCGACGCCTAGAGTGTGCCCGGCGGGCCGTCGCCACCAAGTGTCTCGCCATGCCCCCACATGGGGCCCTAGCCTCCTGAGGCCCCCTCCTCAGGGAGTAGCAGGCAACGCTCAGCACCACCATGAACGGCCTCGCGAGATCCCCTCACGAGGCGGCTTCCCAAGTCCCCTCACGAGGCTGCTTCCCGAGTGGCCTCAAGAGGCGGCTTCCCGAGGTGGCCTTCCGAGGCCCCCTCCCGCAGGCGCTCGAGGAGAAGACCGTTCGGCGTGTCGCGCGGACTGGAGCCCATCACGTGGGTGACGCGCGCGGCGACGAGCAGCAGCAGAGGCCGTGCCAGCAGGCGCGGATGCAGATGGTTTCCTCTTTTGTGCTAGGGAAGTAGGGCCAGCTATCTACTCCCCAAAGCAACCCCAAAGGTTGCCCGATCGGCGAAGAAAGACCAAGACGGCGGGCGCGCAGGGCGGAGGTCATCACCGAGCCCACCGGCACGTCATGGATCATGCTTTGGCAGGCGAAGACCACCTTTAGTCAGGATAGCCTGAGCGCATGTCCCCTTTCAAAACCGCCAAGTGTGGCAACCCTTCCCGCCTAAGTTTTCGAGGGGGAAGAGGACCAAGGCGGCATAAAAGGGGCAGTGCAGCCACCGTAGAGGGAGATCGATCATCTTTGAGGGAGAGATCCATGATCTTCAACCTTGTACGCAAGAGCTCTCTCATCCACGATAATCTCAACCACAAAGCAGGAGTAGGGTCTTACACCGCAAGGTGGCCCGAACCTGGGTAAACCGCTGTGCCTTTGCCCGTCCTACGCTAGCGCGCTCTCGCCGTAGTCTCGCCGTAGCACTGCCGTGGTAGGGGAAGAAGTAGTAGAACGAGCTCACCCCAGTGTTCGAACCTTTGGGTCCCCGGAGCCCCACTTCCGACATACACATTACAACCGCGATCTCTTCAAGAAACTCCAACTCCTCAAGCAAGGCACCAAGTTAGTTGAAGAATACTATCAAGAAATGGAAGTTGCCATGATACGAGCCAATGTCAAGGAAGATGATGAACAAACTATGGCGCGTTTCTTGAATGGCCTCAACCATCCCATCAAGAAAATAGCGGACTTCAAACCGTACTCCAACCTCCTCGAGCTAGCGCACCAAGCAACCAAAGCGGAGCGACAAGTACAAGAGGATTTCAAGTACTCCAAGTACTCTTCCAAGACCTACGGTTCATACACGCAAGCTTCAACAACTTCGACAACTCCTTCCACAACTCGATCTACACCAAGTACCGGCGACAAGTCAAGCTCCAAGCAACCTTCGACATCTTCGAGTCGTCTTCCTACTACTACAAGCAACTCCAAGCAAAAACCTTCGTCATTGACACCTCCTATGGATGCCAACAAGACAAGTGACATCAAGTGCTTCACTTGCAAGGGATGAGGCCACAAGTCATTCGAGTGCACAACTCGACGCACAATGATCCTCAACGCCGACGGCACCTACGACTCCATGAGCGAAGATGAAATGGAAGCCCTCGAGCACATGGCAATGCACCGGCAAGTGAATGAAGATGAAGACAATCAAGTCTTTTGTGATAATGATTCGAGTCCCTCTCTTGTTATCTCCAAGGTCTTGACACTTCAACAACAACAAGACGAAGACCAACATTGCCACATCTTCCATACCAAAGCAGGTATTCAAGGACGTTCCGTCAAGGTCATCATCGACGGCGGAAGTTGCCCCAATTTGGCAAGTGAAGAATTATGCTCCAAGCTACAATTGGTCAAGAAGAAGCACCCTTCCCCTACAAGGTCCAATGGATAAGCGACTCCGGCACCATTCAAGTGGAACACACCGTCCAAGTATCCTTCAAGATTGGCGCCTACGAAGACACCTTGGAGTGCGATGTGGTTCCTATGTCCGTGTGCCATCTACTTCTTGGGAGACCTTGGCAATTCGACCGCGGCGTCATCCACAACGGAAGGACCAATCACTATAGCTTCAAGATGAAGGGCAAGGAGTTCATTCTTCGACCAATGTCTCCAAGTCAAGTCATCGCCGACAACCAAGCATTGGGCCATCGTGGAGAGACTAGTGAGAGAGTGAACCACCACAAAGAAAGTGAGCGCCACGATGAGCGACAAGAACAATTTAATCCTACTCGCCACCAAAAGAGATTTGAGGGATGTGAGTGAGAGCCCATCGAGTGTTCTTCACTTTGTACTTGTGTGCAAAGGTGAAGCAGTGCGGACTAATACTTCACAACATCTACCTTTGGTGTTATCTCATCTATTGCAGGAATTCACAGACGTGTTTCCCGATGAGCTACCTCCCGAACTTCCTCCACTTCGCGGAATCGAACACCGCATCGATCTCATCCCCGGTGCAATTTTACCGAACAAAGCACCCTACCGCGTCAACCCCGACGAGACCAAAGAGATCCAACGGCAAGTCCAACATCTCATGGAGAATGGGTATGTACGCGAGAGCTTGGGTCCATGTGTCGTTCCGGTAATTCTTGTGCCTAAGAAAGATGGTACCTATCGCATGTGTTTCGATTGCCGTCCCATAAATGCTATCACCATTAGATATCGCCATCCCATTCCACGCCTTGATGACATGCTTGATGAACTTAGTGGAGCCACAATTTTCTCAAAAATTGATCTTAAAAGCGGTTACTATCAAATACACATGCAAGAAGGTGGTGAATGGAAAACGGCTTTCAAAACAAAATTTGGCTTGTATGAATTGTTAGTCATGCCTATGGGCTTATCTCAAGCACCTAGCACTTTTATGCGTGTCATGCATTATGTTCTTCGCAAACTCATTGGCATTTGTGTTGTAGTCTACTTTGATGACATTCTTGTGTTTAGTCAATCTCTTGATGAGCATGTCAAACACCTTCGAGAAGTCTTGCAAGTTCTTAGTAATGAGCGTCTTTATGCGAACATGGAAAATGCACTTTTGGTGTTGATAAGCTTGTTTTCTTGGGCTTTGTTGTCTCTTCTAAGGGTGTTGAAGTTGATGAGTCTAAAATTGACGCTATTAAAACTTGGCCACAACCAACCAACTTGCAACAAGTGCGTAGCTTCCTTGGTCTAGCCGGATTTTATCGTCGCTTTGTTAAGGATTTTAGCACCATTGATTCACCATTACATGCCTTGAGTAAGAAGAACACACCTTTTCTTTGGGGACCTTCCCAAGATACCGCATTTCATGAGCTTAAGAATTTGCTCACACATGCTCCAATTCTTGCCTTGCCAAACTTTGAGAAAACATTTGAAGTGCATTGTGACGCTAGCGGTAATGGCATAGGTGGAGTTTTAATGCAAGAAAAGTGACCCATTGCATATTTTAGTGAAAAACTTTCCGGTGCTCAACTTAACTATCCCATCTATGACAAAGAGTTATATGCTTTGGTGCGAGTTTTGCATGTTTGGGAGCATTATCTACGACCACGTGAATTTTTCATTCATACCGATCATGAAACGCTTAAGTACCTTAAAGTTCAAACCAAATTTAATAAACGGCATGCTAAATGGAGTGAATTTATTGAGTCCTTCCCTTACATTATCAAGTATATCAAGGGAAAGGAGAATGTTGTAGCAGATGCTCTTTCACGCAAGCGTATGTTGGTTACTCAACTTGAATTGAATGTTATTGGTTTTGAGCACATTAAAGATTTATATGACCATGATGATTGTTTTGCAACTCCTTATGCCAAATGTCTTGCTAACACTTATTGGGAGCGATATTATATCAAGGATGGATATCTTATGAGAGCTAACAAACTTTGTATTCCCAAGTCTTCTCTTCGTTTGTTGCTTTTGCAAGAGGCTCACGGCGGTGGACTTATGGGACATTTCGGTCGCGACAAGATTTTTGCCACGCTCTCCAACAAGTACTATTGGCCCAAGATGTGTTGCGATGTTGCATGCTACACCAACCATTGCTCCACATGTCGCAAAGCTAAGTCACAAGCTCAATCTCATGGTTTACATATGCCACTTCCTATACCATATCATCCATGGGAAGACATTAGTATGGATTTTGTGCTTGGATTGCCTAAAACTAAAAATGGAAAAGACTCGGTATTTGAAGTTGTTGACTGTTTCTCTAAAATGGCACATTTCATTCCATGCAACAAGAACGACGATACTTCAGATGTTGCAAATTTGTTTTGTAGGGAAATATTGCGACTTCATGGAATGCCCAGGACGATTGTATCGGCCCGCGACATCAAGTTCCTAAGCTACTTTTGGAAGACGCTATGCGGCAAGCTCGGAATCAAGCTCCTTTTCACGTCGGCCTATCACCCACAAACCGATGGTCAAACAGAAGTTACCAACCAGACGCTATCTACACTACTTCGCGTGTTGATCAAGAAGAACCTCATGTAATGGGAGGAATGTCTATCGATCGCCGAGTACGCCTACAATCGAGCACGCCACTCTACTACGGGCAAGTCTCCCTTCGAAGTGGTGTATGGCTTCAACCCTTTGTCGCCATTGGATATCTTACCGCTTCCACTACAAGAGCGAGAGAACTTGGACGCAAGCACAAGAGCAACGTACATCAAGAAGGTGCATGAAGACACAAGGCTCACGATCGAACGCCAAGTACAATGCCTCGCCAACAAGCTCAACGCAAACAAGCACCCCATGGTGTTCAACCCCGGAGATCTCGTGTGGCTACAACTTCACAAGGACCGCTTCCCCAATGAACGCAAGTCAAAGCTTCTACCTCGCGCCGATGGACCATTCAAGGTGCTAGCACGCATCAACAACAATGCATACAAGATCGACATCCCGCGCGACAAGTACAACGTGAGTGACACCTTCAACATCAAGGATCTATCCCCCTACCATGGTGATGAAGATATCGATCCGAGGGCGGATCTTTCCCAAGGGGGGGAGATGATGTGGAGCATCCTTCGGTCATCCCCATGGGATACCACAACAACTCATCGAGCACCAAGTGGACCTATGACAAGAGCTTGCGCACGTGCCATCGAGAACGAGGTGAACTCATTCTTATACGAGTTTCATATGGATATGGATGGAACTTGGATGCTACCTCACAAACAAACATTGTGTGTCATTAGGAATGATGGAGACTACCGCCAAGAAGCTAAGGACCATCGCCAAGTCCAAGGGGAACCACGTCAAGGCCACGAGGAAGACGGAGGAGGAGATCCACAAGTGGACAGCACCTCCCAGGCGACCCCGTGCGCACGGGCCCCCCAGACCCCGTGCCCACGGGCCTCCTAGAAAGCTACTGGAAGCAAATGCGCACACCCCGTGCGCACGGGGCCCCGGACCCCATGCACACGGGCCTCACCGTTGTAGCACCCCGTGCGCACGGGCGTGTACCATGCCCACGAGACCCTCATGCGCACGGGCCTCACTTACCCCATGTGCACGGACCTCCCAGCGAGGTGGCTGTCTTGTTCCTGTTTTGCCCCTCACTTCGTTCCTTACCTCCCTTCTCCTATATATTCCATGGATAGACCATTTGTTAGGGTTAGCAAATTGTATTGAGATATTTTAGAGGGCTTTGCTCATCTACCACTCCTCTTGGAGATCAAGACCTCCTAGGAGAAGATCCCAAGGGATATCAAGACCTCCTCTTGGAGAAGACTACCATCAAGACCTCATCTCCTTTGGAGTGGGAAGAAGCTTACCTTTGTGCTACTTTCCTTTAATTGTTCATGTATTCATGTGGATCTCATGTATGCTACTCTAGTGGATGTGTGATTGGGTTTTGTTTGAGTGATTTGCCTCTTGTGTTCTTGTGAGTTCATCCCTTTTCCCCTCCAAGTGTGAAAATATCTTCACTTAGGGTTCCAACCTACAACAACTTCCAGTGCTAGCTCTCTGTTCTGGAGCAAATTGTCACTGTCCTCACATATAGTATCAGGCGAAGCTGATTTAGCCACCTAGGAGGAGGAAATCCATACAAAGCCTGGAAAGGAGTCATTTGCAATGATCTATGAAAGCTAGTATTGTACCACCACTCAGCCAGAGCTAGCCACCCATGCCATTTTCTAGGTTGCTGGAAACACATGCACCTCAGATCATTTTCCAAACACTGGTTGACTCTTTCAGTCTGACCATAAGATTGTGGATGATAACTTGTGCTCATGTGCAACTTGATTTTGAGGGATTTGAACAACTGCTGCCACAAGTGACTAGTGAAGATTCTGTCTCTGTCTGTTACAATAACCAGTGGCATTCCATGCAATTTGAACACTGTATCATAAAAAGCTCTTGCCACAGATTGCACTGTGATTGGATGCTTCATTGCAACGAAATGTGCATATTTTGTAAACCTGCCCACTACCACAAGTATTAAATCCTTGTTTTCATAAGTAGGGAGGCCCTCCACAAAGTCTATATTCACATGTGCCCAAGCAAAATCAGGAACTGACAAGGGATGAAGTAGACCAGGATAAGGAGAATGCTCAGCTTTATTGAGCTGACACACTGGACAAGATTTGACAAACTCTATGACATCCTGTTTTAGGCCATGCCAGTGAAACACCAGCTTAACTCTTTGGTAAGTGGCTCTTTCTCCAGAGTGACCACCCAACTCAGAATTATGGAATGTTTTCAAGATGTCCTGTCTAAGAGAAGTGGTTGTGCCCACCACAATCTTATTGTTAAATCTGAGAAGGCCATTGCTACTTGTGAGCTGCGTTGGTAATTCCCTGAAGAGGAAGGGAGATGCAGTACAGTAGAGATAAGTATTTCCCTCAGTTATGAAACCAAGGTTATCAATCTAGTAGGAGAATCACGCAACACCTCGTTAGCAGCACCTGCACACAAAACAACAAATCCTTGCACCCAACGCAAACAAGGGGTTGTCAATCCCTCGGCGGTTAATTGCAAGATTAAATTGTATGGTGATAGATAGATAGATTGAACTAAAATATAAAATAAAATAAATAAAGTAAAAGTGCAACATGGTATTTTTAGGATTTTTAATATATGATAGAAGTAGACCCGGGGGCCATAGTTTTCACAAGAGGCTTCTCTCATGGAAATAGCATACGGTGGGTAAACAAATTACTGTTGGGCAATTGATAGAAAAGCAAATAATCATGACAATATCCAAGGCAATGATCATGTATATAGGCATCACGTCCGAGACAAGTAGACCGACTCCTGCCTGCATCTACTACTATTACTCCACACATCGACCGCTATCCAGCATGCATCTAGTGTATTAAGTCCATAAAGAACGGAGTAACGCCTTAAGCAAGATGACATGATGTAGACAAAGTAAACTCACGCATGAATAAACCCCATCTTTTTACCCTTAAT
The DNA here is from genome assembly GCA_039707655.1 of Elymus sibiricus. NCBI lineage: Eukaryota > Viridiplantae > Streptophyta > Magnoliopsida > Poales > Poaceae > Elymus > Elymus sibiricus. The sequence goes on from CM077664.1 coordinate 167,182,095, forward strand.
AGCAACGATACATACGTGTCATGTCCCTTTCTGTCACTGAGATTGAGCACCGCAAGATAGAACCCATTACAAAGCACCTCTCCCATTGCAAGATAAATCAATCTAGTTGGCCAAACCAAATCAATAGATCGGAGAGAAATACGAAGCTATAATAATCATGCATAAAAGAGTTCAAAAAAGACTCAAATAATATTCATGGATAATCTGATCATAAACTCACAATTCATCGGATCCCAACAAACACACCGCAAAAAGTGATTACATTGGATAGAACTCCAAGAACATCGAGGAGAACATTGTATTGAAGATCAAAAAGAGAGAAGAAGCCATCTAGCTACTAACTATGGACCCGAAGGTCTGTGGTAAACTACTCACGCATCATCGGAAGGGCAGCAAGGTTGATGGAGAGCCCCTCCGTGATCGATTCCCCCTCCGGCGGAGTACCGGAAAAGGCCTCCAGATGGGATCTCTCGAGAACAGAAGCTTGTGGCGGCGGAAAAAGTATTCCGTGGACTCCCCTGTTGGTTTCCTGATTTTAGAGAATTTATAGAGGTGGAATTAGGTCAAACGGAGTTGTGTGGGCCCCACAAGCCACCAGGGCGCGCCCCCCCTGGGGCGCGCCATGGTGCCTCGTGAGCCACCGCTTCATCTTCTGGCCCTCTCCCGAAGCTTCCAGTACTTGTTATGTCCAGAAAAAAATCTCCAAAAAGTTTCGTGGCATTTGGACTTCGTTTGGTACTGATATTCTGGAAAACCAAAAACAGGCAAAAAACAGGAACTGGCACTGGTCACTAAGTTAATAGGTTAGTCCCAAAAAATGATATATAATTGCTGTAAATGTATATAAAAACATCCAAGATTGATAATATAATAGCATGGAACAATCAAAAATTATAGATACGTTGGAGGCGTATCAGCATCCCCAAGCTTAATTCCTGCTCGTCCTCGAGTAGGTAAATGATAAAAACAGAATTTTTGATGTGGAATGCTACCTATCATATTCATCATATATTCGTTTCTTTATAGTATGGACATTTGGACTTGAATGATTCAAAACAATAGTCTATAATTTGACATGAAGATATAAATACTCAAGCATACAAACAAGCAACCATGTCTTTCAAAATATTAACGCTAAAGAAAGTTATCCCTAGCCCATTATGCTCAATCATTGATCCATTCATGAAACACACTCAATATTAGCTACACACAATGCACAAGTATGACAATAGTGCTCTCTAGTTGGTGCTTTATAAGAGAAGATGGAGACTCAAAATAAAAATAAAAATTGTATAAAAGTAAATAGATAGGCCCTTCGCAGAGGGAAGCAGAGATTTGTAAATGTGCCAGAGCTCAAAGCTTAAATTAGAGAGATAAAATTATTTTGAGAGGCATGCTTTTCCTGTCAACGAAAACGACCGAGAATTCCCAATATCTTCCATGCTAGACACATCATAGGCGGTTCCCAAACAGAAAATAAAGTTTATTACCTTTCCACCATTCTTTCACAATCCATGGCTAGCCGTATCAACGGGTGCCCTCCATACCAACACTTTCCAAGGAATTTTGTTGTTATTAATTTTGATTTCATTGTGGGACTGGGCATTCCTATTACCAGCCACTCTCTCGTGCAATGACAAGTGAATAAACACTCATCGTGAGAATAACACACCTAGCATAGAAAATATTGGCCACCCCCTGCCGCTTCATGAGCGGTACGGGCACACAAAACGGAAAATTATTTTGAAAACTAGAGTTGGCACACGCAAATTTACTTGGAACGACATGGAAATACCGCATATAGGTAGGTATGGTGGACTCATTTGGCACAACTTGGGTTTAAGGAGTTTTGATGCACAAGCAGTATTTCCGCTTAGTACAAATGAAGGCTAGCAAATAGATTGAGAAGCAACCAACCAAAAGGCGAAAATGGTCATAAACATGCATTGAACATAACTAACACTGAATAATGCACCATAAGTAGGATATAATTTCTTTGCATAACTATTGACTTAATGTGCATGCATAGGGAATCACAAACCTTAACACTAATATTCTTACTAAATCACAATTACTCACTAACATGACTCACATATTGTCATCTCCATATCGCAAAACTATTGCAAGGAATCACACTTATCATATCCAATGATCCATATGAAAGTTTTTATTATATCCCTCTTGAATATTCATCACTTTGGGACCAAATTCATATCTTGTGCAAATTACCATTACTATTATCAACTCTCAAAAAGATATAAGTGAAGCATGAGAGTGCAAATATTTCTTCAAAATTTTAATATTATCAACTCTCAAAAAGGTATAAGTGAAGCATGAGAGTTTAAATATTTCTTCAAAATTTAGCCACCGCCGTGCTCAAAAAGATTTAAGTGAAGCACTAGAGCAACTACCTAGCTCAAAAAATTTAAGTGAAGCACATAGAGTATTCTAACAAATTATGATAAACGCGTGGCTCTCTCAAATTGGTGTGTCCAGCAAAGATGATTGTGACAAACTAAAAATCAAACAAAGCAAAGACTCATATAATACACGACGCTCCAAGCAAAACACATATCATGTGACGAATAAAAATATAGCTCCAAGTAAAATTACCGAAGGTTGGTAGAAGAAAGAGGGGATGCCTTCCGAGGCATCCCCAAGCTTAGATGCTTGAGTCTTCCTTGAATATTACCTTGGGGTGCCTTGGGCATCCCCAAGCTTACGCTCTTGCCACTCCTTATTCCTTCATCCATCGTGATCTCACCCAAAACTTGAAAACTTCAATCACACAAAACTCAACAAAACCTTCGTGAGATCCGTTAGTATAACAAAATAAATCACTACTTTATGTACTATTGCAAACCCATTCATATTTTATTTTTGCATTATACCTACTGTATTCTAACTTCTCCATGTCTTATACCCTCCGATACAATCCATAGTTTCATCAAAACAAGCAAGCAATGCATCAAAAACAGAATCTGTCAAAAACAAAACAGTCTGTTGAAATATATGTAAAAGCTATACTTCTGTAACTCCCAAAATTCTGAAAAATAAGGACAACGTGGGCAATTCATATACCAATACTGTGTAAAAATTTCAGATTTTTCTGACGCTCCAGTACCGAACTAAAATTCCAGCACTGGACGCAAAACTTTCTGTTTTCCAAACAGCATCAATTATACTATCTTCCAAATCATCCCAAAGGTTTTACTTGGCACAAACACTAATTAAAACATAAAAACTCAATCATAACAGTAGCATAAATGTGAAAACACACAATAACAGAAACAGAAAGTAAAAATTTATTTTATTCATTGGGTTGCCTCCCAACAAGCGCTATTGTTTTATGCCCCTAGCTAGGCATAATGCATAGTTTCAAGTATTGTCATCTTTCAAGTTGATTCCATAAGTGGCCCTCATAATGGATTCATATGGTGCTTTAATTTTCTTCCTAGGGAAATGTTCCATACCCTTCTTTAATGGAAACTGAAATTTTATATTCCCTTCTTTCATGTCAATAACGGCACCTATTGTTCGTAAGAACGGTCTACCAAGTATTATGGGGCAAGAAGGGTTGCATTCAATGTCAAGTACAATAAAATCAACGGGCACATATTTCCTATTTGCAAGAATAAGAACATCATTAATTCTACCCAAAGGCCTTTTAATAGTAGAATGCACAAGATGCAAATTAGGAGAACATTCATCTATATTGGTAAAACCTAGCACATCACATAGAGATTTTGGAATTGTGGAAACGCTAGCACCCAAATCACATAAAGCATTGCACTCATAATTTTTAACTTTAACTTTAATGGTGGGTTCCCATTCATCATATAATTTTCTAGGAATTGAAATTTCTAGTTCTAGCTTTTCTTCTAACGATTTCATCATTGCTTCTACGATGTGTTTAGTAAAAGCCTTATTTTGCTCATAAGCATTGGGTGAATTTAACATGGATTGTAACAAAGAAATGCATTCAATCAAGGAACAATTGTCATAATTAAAATCTTTGTAATCCAAGAGAGTGGGCACATCGCTAGTTAAAGTTTTTACCTCTCCAAACCCACTTTTATCAATTTTTTTATCAAGATTTTCACCCTCCGAATTATGGGGACGCCTACTAGCTAAAGTCGACTCTTTTTCAGTCCCCTTTTCATAAAGTTTTATATTGCTAAACAAGGAATCAATAGACGAAACACAAATCATTTTAATATCCTCGTCATTACTACGTTCTAATGATTCCGGCTTGGCTGCCATTTGATTTACTAGTGTAGCTTGCGCATCAGAAATTTTTCCTAGCAAATTTTCAGTAAGAGCAAATTGAGATTGAAGACTAGCAACTTCTTTACTAACATCATCGAGTTGTTTTGCAATAGCATCCAATAAAGTAGAGTGTTCTTTGAGTTCTTTGGTAAAAAAATTGTTGTGCTCAAACTGCGTAGTCATGTAATCTTTAGTATTTTTCTCGATTTCGGACAAAATTTTATAATAAGAGGTATCATGGTAATTTTCTCGAGGCATCATGATTAAGCAAACAAGGTAACAAGCAAGCAAACAAGCAAACAGGAAAAAGGCAAACGGAAAATATTTTTGTATGTTTGTAAAAACTTTTTAGAAGTGGGGGAAATGAAAACGAGAGGCAAAGGCAAATAAAATAAATGCAAGGAGATGTAAGTTTTATGCGTAGGTACTTGATAGATGTTGATGATGTCTCCCCGGCAACGGCGCCATAAATTCTTCCTGCTACTTGTGAGCTGCGTTGGTAATTCCCTGAAGAGGAAGGGAGATGCAGTACAGTAGAGATAAGTATTTCCCTTAGTTATGAAACCAAGGTTATCAATCCAGTAGGAGAATCACGCAACACCTCGTTAGCAGCACCTGCACACAAAACAACAAATCCTTGCACCCAACGCAAACAAGGGGTTGTCAATCCCTCGGCGGTTAATTGCAAGGTTAAATTGTATGGTGATAGATAGATAGATTGAACTAAAATATAAAATAAAATAAATAAAGTACAAGTGCAGCAAGGAATTTTTAGGATTTTTAATATATGATAGAAGTAGACCCGGGGGCCATAGTTTTCACTAAAGGCTTCTCTCATGGAAATAGCATACGGTGGGTAAACAAATTACTGTTGGGCAATTGATAGAAAAGCAAATAATCATGATGATATCCAAGGCAATGATCATGTATATAGGCATCACGTCCGAGACAAGTAGACCGACTCCTGCCTGCATCTACTACTATTACTCCACACATCGACCGCTATCCAGCATGCATCTAGTGTATTAAGTCCATAAAGAACGGAGTAACGCCTTAAGCAAGATGACATGATGTAGACAAAGTAAACTCACGCATGAATAAACCCCATCTTTTTACCCTTAATAGCAACGATACATACGTATCATGTCCCTTTCTGTCACTGGGATTGAGCACCACAAGATCGAACCCATTACAAAGCACCTCTCCCATTGCAAGATAAATCAATCTAGTTGGCCAAACCAAATCAATAGATCGGAGAGAAATACGAAGCTATAATAATCATGCATAAAATAGTCCAAAGAAGACTCAAATAATATTCATGGATAATCTGATCATAAACTCACAATTCATCGGATCCCAACAAACACACCGCAAAAAGTGATTACATCGGATAGAACTCCAAGAACATCGAGGAGAACATTGTATTGAAGATCAAAAAGAGAGAAGAAGCCATCTAGCTACTAACTTTGGACCCGAAGGTCTGTGGTAAACTAGTCACGCATCATCAGAAGGGCAGCAAGGTTGATGGAGAGCCCCTCCGTGATCGATTCCCCCTCCGACGGAGTACCGAAAAAGGCCTCTAGATGGGATCTCTCGAGAATAGAAGCTTGCGGCGGCGGAAAAAGTATTTCGTGGACTCCCCTGTTGGTTTCCTGATTTTAGAGAATTTATAGAGGTGGAATTAGGTCAAACGGAGCTGTGTGAGCCCCACAAGACACCAGGGCGCGCCCCCCCTGGGGCGCGCCATGGTGCCTCGTGGGCCACTGCTTCATCTTCTGGCCCTCTCCCGAAGCTTCCAGTACTTGTTATGTCCAGAAAAAAATCTCCAAAAAGTTTCATGGCATTTGGACTTCGTTTGGTACTGATATTCTGGAAAACCAAAAACAGGCAAAAAATAGCAACTGGCACTGGGCACTAAGTTAATAGGTTAGTCCCAAAAAATGATATATAATTGTTGTAAATGTATATAAAAACATCCAAGATTGATAATATAATAGCATGGAACAATCAAAAATTATAGATACATTGGAGACGTATCAGCCATTCCTAAAAGAATAAGCAGTCTTATTGTCCTTGTCTACAGAACATTTAGCAATAAGCTCCTTGATTTTGTTATCATTGGTGTAGCTCTTGACCACTTCTTTAACCCAGGTGGGTGTATTAGTGCTAGCAGTGAGCATAGAAACCATATGTTTGACCCTAGACAGAGCATCAACAGCTTTGTTTTCCTTGCCTTTCTTATATTCAATAGTGAAATTGTAGCCTAACAACTTGAGCAACAGTTTATGCTGAATTCCCTCAGGCAATTTTTTCTCCTGTATGTATTTAAGGCTCTCCTGATCTATTCTAATCACTAATGCAGTTGCTAAAAAGTAGTGTCTCCATTTTTTAACAGCCTCAATGATTGCCAGGGCTTCTTTATCATAAGTAGACATGGCAGTTGCCCTAGGCCCAATTGTTTTATTGAAATAGGAGATAGGCCTCCCTTCCTGCATTAACACAGCTCCCGGGCCATAGCCACTAGCATCAGCTTCCAAAATGAAAGGTTTAGAGAAGTCAGGCAAGGCCAATACAGGGGTGTTTGTGAGTTTCTCCTTTAACACCGAGAAAGCTTCTTCTTGATCTGTTCCCAAGTAAAAGCATCTATCTTGAAGCAGTCAAATAGGGATCTGCACACCATACCATATCCCTGTATGAATCTTCTATATTAACCCCTTAAACCCAAGAAACTCCTCAATTCAATTACATTTGTAGGTGCTGGCCACTCCTTGATTGCCCTAATTTTGGAAGGATCAGTAGCAACTCCCTCCTGGTTAATTATATGTCCCAGATATTCCACTTCTGTCTGGCCAAAAGAACACTTGTCCAATTTTGCATATAACTTGTTTGCTTGCAGAATATCAAAAACCTGAGTTAAGTGTTCCTGGTGCTCTGCCATGGAGGAACTAAACACTAAGATATCATCAAAGAAGACCACCACAAATTTCAGCGGACCAAACAGCAGATTCATGAGAGCTTGAAAGGTCGGGGGGGCATTACACTAGTGCAGAAAAGCCTAGCTATGGCATGCCAAAAAGGGCCTTGCTGGCGTGGACACACGACGCCACCAATATGGCGCCATTGTTAAAAAATAGTGGTGGAGTTGGAGCCCACGTCAGCAGTATTTGACATGCTGATGGCGTGCCATGTGTCCCAATGCCAACAGTGTTTTTCCTCACGTACCGGAGCCCAGTGTGGCTGGAACGCCAGCAATAGTTTTTGCAGTGAAAAAAATTATATGCACCTGCATATAGCACATGACAATCACATAGGTAATTATATAGACCAGCAACGGCATAATAATGGCCAAACATACGTAAGTATATAGACAAGTTCATATCCGACAATCATCGATCTCACAAAACATTTCTCACAAACATGCACTAGAACATTTCTAGCTACTGATTAGTCATTGTCCACATGTGCCCAGCCACACACATTCTTTTAAATGATGTCGATGACGATCATCATCCTCAAGTCATGGCATGTGGCATTCCCGATTGTACCTATGATAGCTTGTCCGTCGTGCAGATTGTTAGCAATGAGGAAGTCCCTCCACCCCATCGCGCTTAAGACAATGCGACCGTCCGTGTCTGCTACGTACGCATAGGTGGAGACGGAGCCCGTTGTTGTAAGGCATACTCCAGCATAGCCTGCTTCATCAGCCTCAATGCCACAACTCATAGCTAGCCTATTAGGCAATTTCTGAGAACAAACACACACACACACACACACACACACACACAGATATATATATATATATATATATATATATATATATATATATATATATATATATATATATATATATATATATATATCCTGTCTATTCTGCCAATATTGGCAGAATAGTTATTCTGCCAACACTTGAGAACTGCACGCTCAACGCGAGGGCACTGCACATTCTAAAGCAAGCGCACTCCAGTACTGAGACGAGTGAACTTCTCGTCGAAAAAACTGTACGCGGTGTTTTTTGGTACTGTTTTTGATCCAGTTTTTAAACCGTTTGTCGGAATGAGGCATGTAATATACCGTTGGAAAGCTATGGATTAGGCGCAACTTCGCCATGTTGAATTTTTTTCGAGATTCCTCACGGTTTAGAAGCAGTTTCGAAAACGGTGGGCGCCCGACGAGTGGCAGCAAAAGTATTTTCGCGTTTTTTCATAAACCGCTTGTCGGAATGAAGCAAATGATACGCCGTTGGAAAGATATCATTGGGGCGCAACTTTTTCATATATATTACTTTCTCTAATTCCTTACGGTTTAAGAGCAGTTTCAAAATTACTCAAACACGGAAATTCTGTTTTTCAAATTTTTTCAATTTTTCGGTACTGTTTCGCTCCAATTTTTTAACCGTTTATCGAAACGAGGCGTGTGATACGGCGTTGGAAAGCTATGGAATAGGCACAACTTTCATATGTAGAAATTATTTTGAGATTCCTTACGGTTTTAATTTAATTTTGAAAATGGTGCGGCGGACGACGAGTGGCAGCGGGCGTTTTTTCATGATTTTTTTCCAAACCGCTCGTCGGATTGATGCAAATGATACGCCGTTGGAAAGATATCGACGAGGCGCAACTTTTTCATGTAGAACACTCTCTCCAATTCCTTACGGTTTAAGGTCAGTTTTAAAATTACCGAAATGTGGACACTCTGTTTTTCGCGACACCAAAATCGACGAGGGAATTGCATCAGACAGAAAACTGCACTGCTTCAGACCGAAAACCGCACTGCATCAAACGATCAAGCAAACTGCAGGATTTTTTTGTTTTTTCGTAACTTTTTTCCTGTACGAGAGTGGACCGCAGAGACAAGGACAAGTGAACCACATCAAGGGAAAAGTGAACCGCGACACGTGTATAAGTGAACCGCGTAAATCTTTTTTGTCTTTGTTCTAACTTTGTTTTAGGTTTACATGGACCACATGGTCAAGGTTAGTGAACTACGTGGACAAGACTAGAGAACTGCACGTCTACTTCTAAAAAGAAGCTAACTTCTTGCGATGTTTTTTTCTCGTCTCTCAAAGTGAACCACATAAGATGTTGTTTGTTACAATGAACTGCATTTGTTTTACAAAGTGAACCAGCAATCACCCCAAAATGGACATCATCATATTTTCTCAAAGTATACAGCATGAAAAATCCCGTCCTACGACAAAATGAACTGCATTGTCCACAAAATGTAGAACACCCTCTGTAAACAAATTCTTTTTCTTCAGAAACGAACTGCATTTAGCCCGAGTGAAGTTCTACAGAGTTGGAATTATACTCAATAGATCTAGCGAACTCCCACACATATAAAAAGTGTACTGCATTTGTATTTTTTTTCCTGAATCTGAACCTCACCAAGCTCCCCTCTGAATTGCGGGCGCGGCCACAACGGACCGCATCAACGAGGATGAAGTGCACTCGACTGCTCGGGGAGGTTTGGCACAAAGCAAACTGCACGTCACGTGCCACTGAACCGCCCCAGCGCCCGCTCGTCGACCTCATCATGCGTATGCGAACTGCAGCGACAAGCTAGCTCCCCGAGCACTGCACATAGAGAAGAACAGAGCTGCACAATTGCCAGAACAGAGCTGCAAAATACGCTAGAACAGAGGAGGTCGCTGAACTGCACTCCCCCGTTTGGTCGAGCTGCACTCCCCCGTGGGCAGACTGCACGCCCGTGTGCAGAGTCGTAGTCGCCTGAAGCCATCGACGCCGCGGGCCGAACTGCATGCCGCCGTTGGTTGAGCTGCACTCCTCCGTGGGCAGAACTGCACGCCCGTGTGGGCGCTGCCCACGAGTCACGGAGAAGGCAGGGCCACCGGGATCCATGGCGACGAGAGGGGGTCAGCGGGCGTCTGCTGCTCAATGAACGGCGGCGGGTAGATGGAGAAGGCCGGGGAGAGCCATAGGGAGGGCACGCAGGCGAACGGCGGCGCGGCGGACGGGCTCGGAGAAGATGACCCCTGGAGCAGCGTGACGGGTCGTATCCATCCCTGGCCCGTTGTAGGGGCATGGCCTGCAGCCGGACCAGAGGCACGACGAATGGGGTAGGAAGGTGTGTGCGGCGGCGGGGGCCCGTGGTGCACGGCGCGGTGGCCGGGATTTTGGGAGGAGGCGGCACGACGGCGCGCGGGATAGGGATGGGGGAGGGAGGCGGAGGCGGAGGTCTGCTCCTCGATCCCGTCGCCTGGCGGCGTGGCGGGCCGGAACCGCCCGGATTCATCCCTAGGGAAGTGCGGGAGAGAGGTGGTGGTAGGTAGTGGTGGTGGTCGTCGGGAGGAACTGGCACAACAGCGCGGGGCGGGAAGTGGCACGGCGGCGCGGGGTGGGAGGTGGCGCGGGGCGGGAGGTGGCGCGGCGGTGCGGGACGGGAGGTGGCGCGGCGGCGCGGGGAGGGAGGTGGTGGTGCGGTGCCGCGGTTGCGTGGCGCCATGGCCGGCGTGGTTGGGGGCAGGTGGTGCGGCGGCGCGGGGGAGGTGGTGCCGCGGCGCAGTTGGGGCGGTGGTGGAGCTGGGAAGAGAGAGAGGTGAGTGGGTGGGTGAGGAGAGGATAAGGTGGGATGGGTTTTTTTCTTTGCCCCGCAGTTCGTTCGGTTCCTTTGCGCGGTTAGTTTTGTAGCTACGGGGTAGGTCGGGGTGTTGGCAGAATAAGCGTTTTTGTGGGTAGAATAAGGTCTTAAGGGTACTGGTAGAATAGACCCACCCTATATATATATATATATATATATATATATATATATATATATATATATATATATATATATATATATATATACAGCCCGTCTATTCTGCCAATATTGGCAGAATAGTTATTCTGCCCACACTTTCGAACTGCAAGCTCAACGCGAGGGCACTGCACTTTCTGAAACAAGCACACTGCAATACAGAGACTAGTGAACTTCTCGTCGAAAAAACTGCACGCGGTGTTTTTTGGTACTGTTTTTTATTCAGTTTTTAAACCGTTTGTCGGAACGAGGCGTGTAATACGCTGTTGGAAAGCTATGGATTAGGCGCAACTTCGCCATGTTGAAATTTTTTCGAGATTCCTCGCAGTTTAAGAGCAGTTTCGAAAACGGTGGGCGCCCGACGAGTGGCAGCGAGCGTATTTTCGCGTTTTTTCGCAAATCGCTTGTCGGAATGAAGCAAATGATACGCCGTTGGAAAGATATCGTCGAGGCGCAACTTTTTCATATATATTACTTTCTCTAATTCCTTATGGTTTAAGAGCAGTTTCAAATTTACTAAATCGCGGAATTCTGTTTTTTCAAATTTCTTCAATTTTTCGGTACTGTTTTCGCTCCAGTTTTTTAACCGTTTGTCAAAACGAGACGTGTGATACGCCATTGGAAAGCTACGGACGAGGCGCAACTTTCATATGTAGAAATGTTTTTGAGATTCCTTACGGTTTTAAATTAATTTTGAAAATGGTGCGGCGGACGACAGGGGGCAGCGGCCGTTTTTTCGCGAATTTTTACAAACCACTTGTCGGAATGATTCAAATGATACGCCGTTGGAAAGATATCGACGAGACGCAAATTTTTCATGTAGAACACCCTCTCTAATTCCTTACGGTTTAAGAGCAGTTTTGAAATTACCGAAATGCGGACAGTCTGTTTTTCGCGAGACCAAAACCGACGTGTGAACTGCATCAGACAAAAAACCGCACTGCTTCAGACGAAAAATCGGACTGCATCAGACAGGCAAGCGAACTGCATGACTTCTTTTGTCAGACGTAATTTTTCTCAGACGAGGAAGCGAAGTGCGCTTCACATCGGGCGTAAGTGAACCGCAAACACTATCGAGAAGTGAACCACATTACTTTTTTTGTCGTTTCCGTAACAAATTTTCTGCACTTCACATTGGGCGCAAGTGAACCATTGCACTACCAAAAGTGAACCGCGACACTACCGAAAGTGAACCGCATGAGTTTTTTTTCATACTTATTATTTTTTATGCGCGTAGATCGGGCGAGTGGACTGCAAGGACTGAGCGAGTGAACTACATCTAATAAGAAGCGAGCTTCTTTGAGATGTTTTTGTTTCTTTTTAGCAAGTGAACCACGGAGAAGTTTTATAGCGAACTGCGTGAGAAAACAAAGTGAGCTTCAAAACATACATATCCAGACACTTTATGTTTACTGTGGACTTCTGTAGCTTTTTCTGAAAAAATGAACCACAAGGACGAGATGAACTGCATGCATCAGAGTACAACATGCGGAGGAGGTGAACCACAAAAGAAACGCACACGCTAAATATGAACTGAATTTTTCTTCTCAACAAAGAAGTGAGCACCCGGGGAAATGCACGACATCAAAATCTGCATCGGACGATGACCCGGGGAGCCTGCGCCGTCGCCGGCAAGTTGTGGCAGACGTGCTCGCCGGACTGCATGCGCTCGAAACACCGAGCTGCAAGGCGTGATCTTCGACCTGCACCAATGCAGGTGTGGACCCAGGACATGATTGCCGAACTGCAGGTCACCTGGTCAAAATGAAACATACAGCAAGATGAACTACTAAAAAAAGACATACAACAAGATGAACTGCTTAAAAAAAGTACGACACCAGCCACCCCTAGTGCAGTGCACTTGTCCCCTGCTGCCCGCGAACAAGGAGTGGAGGAGAGAGCTGCAAGTGAGGTTCGTAGCCCAGACGCCCGGCGAGCTGCACGCCACGCTCGCCCGCACTGCTCGCTGAAAAGGGGGGACCAATCGGTTGCTAGGACCTGCAAACACACACGCCGGCAAGCTGCACGCCCTCTAGGGAGGGTGGAGAGGAGCAGAAAGCGGAAAGTACACACCGCACTGCACGTCGTGCCCACTTGCACACACGCACCCGCCCCCGTACTGCAGACACGATCGCGCTGTACTACACGCGCCACACCGTCAGACTGCACGGGGGGCTCGCCATTAACAAGTGAACTGCTCGCGCCGTCCGAGTTAGAGAAGGGAGAGATCGGAGGGGAGGGAGAACGAAGCAGCCGTCACCCGTGATGGTGGACGAGGTGGAGGCGAGCGTCAGGGGCTAGACGCATCAGCGAGTTGCCCGTGGCACCTCCGTCGGCCATTCCCTCAATCTGAAAAACGCAAAAAAGGTCAACCGTGAATCAAAAAAAGATACATTGAACTACACGAAAGAGACAGTGAACTACAAAAGAAAGATCAGTGAACCGCCGATGCAGTTGCAGGGTGGTACGATGGAGGCCAGAGGCGGCACTCGGCGATGGGAGGCGTGGGAACGGCGGGCAATTGGAGGCATGGGGAGGAAGGCGGAGGCATCGGCGGCGCGTTAGGGGAGTTGGGCCACGAGCGAGATCCAGTGGGGGATCGGCAGCGGCGCCCCTTGGCGAGACGCGGCGGTGAGTGGCACTGTGGAGGGCGCGGCTGCCTTCGCCTCTGCCTGGGTGGCGGCTGCCTTCGCCGCTGCCTGGACGCGGCGGCCGACCGCATGGAGGGAGCCTTGCGATGAGGCATGGAGACGGCGAATCCTGTCATGGGAGGCCAGCGGGAGCTCGGATCTGGAGCCGTGTGTACCAGGGGCGGCACATCCACTCTGTGCCCGGCGAGCCACAAGGTGTGGACCGGCGAACTGCACGCCGCGTCGTGGGGAGGGGGGCTGCCAGATCCAGGGCCACTCAGATCCGTCGCTGGGTGGGGGAAGGAGGGGAGGTGGAGGGTGGCCGGGAGGCGCGGGTCGTTGGCGGGGGAGGAAGAGGAAGGTGGGAGGGAGGTGCATGGTTGCGGCGGCGGGGAAGGTGGCGGGGCTAGGAGGGACTTTTGCGGCGGCGGGGAAGGTGGTTCTCCGGGGAAGGTAGTTGGCGGGGCGGCGTGGCGGTGCCGGGCTGCGCAGCAGCGGTGGCCCGAGGAGGTGGGGCTTTGCTATGATCCAGGGAGGTGAGGAGGTTGGGCGGCGCTGCGGCCTAGGAAGGTGGGAGCATCGGGTGGTGGTGGAGGAAGGAAGCTGGAGGTTAGGGGAGGGTCCTCGGTAATGTTTGGCAGAATAAGATTTTTGTGGGCAGAATAAGGTCTTAAGGGGGTTGGTAGAATAGACCCACCCTATATATATATATATATATATATATATATATATATATATATATATATATATATATATATATATATCAACGATATGTCAATTAAGTAGCCTCGCACATACTCTTGCAAGTATATATAATACGGATTCTACAAAAAGCATACACTGATCAATTCACATGCATATATCATTGGATTCTAAGCATGCATATCAATCGGAATCTACACTAATTAAGCATGCATATCAATCAGAATCTACACTAATTAAGCATGCATATCAATCAGATTCTACACTAATTAAGCATGCATATCAATCGGATTCTACACTAAGTAACACATACCATGACATGGCCGCTGGTTACATTGGTCCTTGTCAGACGGGTCACGAATGGCACCCCGATGTAGTGATCACGAGACGGAAGTTTGTCCAACAGGTTGTTGGTCTCATCGTCGTTCAACTGCATTCTTTGGTCAAAGACGGCATCATAGATAACAGTCAGCCTCGGTCTTTGTCCTCTTAAGGAGAAGGTGATCAATTCACCCCTATTGAGATGATTATGGGCGAGGAAACGATCCCATTCATCTCCTCCCAGCTGGGTCATCGTTGGTCCTTTTTCGACCTCCAAAGTGTAGGGGCCCCCGGGGGCCTCGAAGACCACAATGTCTTTGGTCAGCTCATTGAATTCCAACCTCACATTGCATGGGACAATCTATGTAACAAAAAACAGAAACACACACAACATTATTGGTTATAGCAAAAAAACAGATATATATACTGTCATAGAAGGTTTGTTGTTACCGCCGAAGAAACATAGCACTGCTGGAAGTAGATGCCGAACAGATCGCCAATTGCAAGGCAGAGGGCGCACTTTGACTTGCATATTTTACATGGTGGTGGATGCGCCATTCTACATAAAAACATATCATTTTGCACATTACAACAACCGGATTCTACGTACTAAGTGTACAACCGATTGTACAGTACTAAATCGAATTATGTATACTAAGTATAATCAGATTCTAGCTACTACACAATCAACACGAAAGACTATTATCTGATTTTACATTAAAACATATTCAGCACTAAGAAAAATTCTAGCTACATTACTCAATCGAATTCTAGCTACACTACTCAATCAACATAGGGAGGGGAATAAAAGGGGCGCGAGTAGAGGGGGAAGAAACGGGGTGTGAGGAGAGCGGATCTCACCTAGTCACCCGGAGATGGCGGCGGCGGCGACGTCGGGCGATGTCCAGAGGTGGCGCCGATCGGCGACGAGCGGCGATGTCTGGAGGTGGAGGCGGCGGCGACGAGCGGCGACGCCAGGTGAGGTCCAGAGGTGGTGCCGAGCGGCGATGTCAGGCGAGGTCCGGAGATGGCGGCGGCGCTGGTGGACACGGGGGAGTGAAATGAACAGGATAAATCGGATTTACTCGGCCAGAAGGGCAGCTCAATAAAACTTAGTGCTGGTGTTCTAAAAAAGGGCACGCCAGCACTAGATACTTTATCTATGGCGTGTATATAAAGCCTGTCAGAACAGGGGCTCCAACGGACCCAAAGGTTCGAACACTGGGGGCAAGCTCGTTCCTACCGATCCTAGGGTGACCACGGTGAGGCTACGGCGAGAGCACACTAGCGCAGAGCACGACAGGGGGCACGACAGTTACCCAGGTTTGGGCCACCTTGCGGTGTAAAACCCTACTCCTGCTTGTGGTTGGGATTGATATGGGCAAGAGAGAGTTCTCGCGTACAAGGTAGGAGACAAAGGAATCGATCCCCTCTACAATGGCAGCGCTGCCCCTTTTATAGCCGCCTTGGTCCTCTTCCCCTGAAAATCTTGGCGGGAAGGGTAGCCACAATTGGCGGGTTTTGAAAGGGGACAGGCACCCAGGCTATCCTGACAAAAGATGGTCTTCGCCTGCAAAAGCATGATCCATGACGCGCCGGTGGGCTCGGCGATAACCTCCGTCCTACGCGCCTTGCTGTCTCGGTCTTCTTTCACCAAACGGGCAGTCCTTGGGACTTGCTTTGGAGGAGGGCAGCTGGTGCTGCCCCTTAGCACCAAAGAAGAAAGCCTCTCTATCTGCGTCCGTTGGCACGGCCTCTACCGCCGTTCGTCACCAAGCGCGTCACCGACGTGGTGGGCGCAGGACCGCGCGGCTGGCGTCAGGCTCGGACGACCTCGGGCAGCCGCCTCGGGAGGCCGCCTCGCAAGAGGACATCACGAGGCCTTCTGCCGCTACTGCGGCTAAGTCTTGGAGGTTTGCTCCTTGAGGAGGGGCCCTCGTGAGGCTAGCGCCTCGCGAGGTGTCTTCGCTTCGCGGCGCTCGCAGTTGGGCCGCGTCTTGGGCCTTCGCCAAGCATCGCTTCTTGGGCCGCAAGCAGACGGGCCGTGGTACCCTGGTTCCCAATGGCCCAACAGTAGCCCCCGGGCCCATGGCCCGCACATTCCCGCCCGTTGGGAGCAAAACGGAGCGGGCCCTGACAGACTGCGGGGCCCAGGTTCGACGTGTGGCGCACGACGGGACGTGGGACGCCCCCACTTCCCCCACTATGCCTCGGTAACTGCCTGCGCCTACCATAAAGCCTGCACGCGCGGGGCGCAGGGCTATCATTGCTTCCCTTCCGCTCCCTCGATTCCCGGTGTCGAAGAAGACGGAGCGGCAGGGAGGGCGTCCCCATAGGGTGTTATAAAAGGAGCGGAGGGAAGGTAGAGACCTCCCCCGCCCATCTTCTACCTCTGCCTTTCCCCTTCTTCAATCCTCCACTCTTCCTTGCTCTTTTCCAGGACCACTGCTGCGATGGCGAGGGGGATATGGCGAGCCTGCGCATCCGCTGCTGCCGCGAGGGTTCCCCCTCGGGGCCGGGGGCACTCCTCGGCGGCCGCCGTGGCCAGCCCTAGCATTCACAAAAGGGCCGCCGCCTGCGGCCAAGGCGGGCGCGGCGCCCGCGGCCGAGGCCGGCGCGGCGGGGCGGCTGCCCGTCCTCCTCAGGTGGGAGCCCACACGGCGGAGACGGCGCACGAGTTCATCGTGGGGCTGCATCATCAGCCCTACAGCTGGCTCCGGCTCCCTGACTCCTTTGTGCGAGCGATGGAGGACAACGGGCACTTGGGTCTGTGGCTGCAGGCGGACGGCTGCTGCAACGGCCCCTCTTGGGTGGTGACCGAGTTCTCCCCCGCTGGCTTCATGTTCCTGAAGCAGGGGTGGAAGTCTTTTGCCTGCGCCCGTGGCCTAAGGCGGGGGCATCTCCTCCAGTTCAAGTACGACAGGGCCACCACCCTCTTCGTGAAGTTCTTCGGGGTCTCCGGTACCCGCATGGAGTGCTGCGTGGAGAGCGAGAGTGGCAGCGGTTCCAACTCCTCCAGCGAGGGCGACAGCGACGGCAGCACCGACTCCAACAGCGGGGGCGAAAACGACGAAAGCTCCCCGCGCATCAAGAGCAAAGACGAAGATTCCGACTAGGCGCAGGTAGCGCCCGAGTCGGATCTTGAAGATGTGCCGTGATCCTCCTTAGCCCTTCTCTTTTGTTCCTGTAATAGATCGATGTAGCCCTGTGGGGGCGTGAAAAACAATGTCTTTTGTTTAAGTACTTTATGATTTGCTACAATGTATGCTTCCTCGTGAGGTCCCCTCGTGAGGCCTATTTTCCTTTCTTTGCTTGCCTTGATGCTCTACGTCATCAGGACCCAGCCCCCGGGCGGGCTACAGCCGTCGCTGGTATGTCAGGTCGCGCTGCCTGGACAAGGCCAGGAGGTGTAGGCCACTGAGGGGCGGTAAGGACTCCTGAGGCGCGATGCTCAGGAAGTCCCCCTTTGACGTGCAAGTGGCTTTGCGCGGAGGAGGAAACGTCAACACCCAGCGAGGTTGAGAGGAGAGGAGAGCCTGAGAGACACCGAGAATGGCTGGTGAGGTGTTTTTGTACTTAGCTCTTTCTGCGAGTGTCGCTTGGCATGTCGTGGCCGCAGAGTGCGCCTCACGAGGCTCTTGCCCGCGAGGCCTCCCGCTAGCACTTGGTGGAGACAGCCGCCGCAGGTGGGCTCGCGAGACAATGCTCGCGAGGCTTCCTAAAGGCTTGCAAGGGCGCCTTGTCATGAGTTGCCTCGCGAGGCAACACTCGCGAGGCGTTCTGCGTGCTTTGTTCCTGTGACAACTGCATATCGATAGGCTTCACAAAAAGGGGGAGCGGTGCACGCTTGCTAGCTTGCTCGTGGGCGTCACGCGAGGAGACGAGACACCAAGGACCTTGGTGAGGTGGCGTGCACGAGAGCAGGCCCGCGAGCCAGAGCTCGATCACTTGGGTTTTGCAGCGCTGTTGGGACTGACCCGAGCACAGGCACCGTGTCCAGCCTCCCGCTCGTGTGATACGCAGGAGAAGGATCGCGAGCACGCATAGCTCCTGAGGCAGGCAACTTACCAAACACATAAGATATCTTAGGAAATAAAGCTTTACTGCAGCATAATAATAAGGTTCATTACACAGCCAAAAAGAGATGTGGCTGCCGTGTCCGACACGGGTCAGCTTGAGGTTGGTGCAGCCCGTGGGGCGCCCTCAGTTTCACATCCAAAAGAGAAGAGGCTGCCATGTCCGTCACGGGTCAGCGTGAGGTTGGTGCAGCCCATGGGGCGCCCTTAGTTCGATCGTCCGCCAGCGCTGAGCATGGGGCTTCCACTAGGCATGGGCGTTCCGCCAGTGCGGAGCATGGGGCTTCCACTAAGGCATGGACGGGAGCTCTCGCGGGCCCATCAGGCGAACGCAATGAGAGGCTCTGAAGCATGTACAACAGCTCCACTTCATTCATACGCGTGAGGGTCACGGGTAGAACTTGCAGAGGTGTTGGATGTTCCATGTGTTGGGCACAGGAACTCCGTCCTCCGTCTCCAGCCGGGCGGTGCCGGGCCTGGAGACATGAGCAACCCTGAAAGGGCCTTCCCACATGGGTGAGATCTTGTGGAGTACTTCTCTGGAGAGGATCCTTCTTAGGATGAGATCGCCAGCTTCGAGGGTGAGTGGGCATATGTTGCGGCTATGATAGCGAAGCAAAGCCTGCTGGTATCTTGCGGCGCGCAAGGCGGCCTGGCGACGGGCTTCCTCGAGGAGCAGCAGGTCGGCCTCTCACGAGCCATCCTGACGAGCCTCATCGAAGGTGAGGACTCACGGAGAGCCATGCTTGAGCTCAGAAGGGAGGACTGCTTCAGCTCCGTAGACGAGGAAGAAGGGAGTCTCGCCGGTAGGCTTGGTTGCTGTCGTGCGGATCGACCAGAGCACAGACTGTAGCTCGTCAAGCCAACCCTTGCCGCAGGCTTCGAGCTTTTTCTTGAAGCTTCTTGTCTTGAGGCCCTTGAGGACTGATACGTCTCCAACGTATCTATAATTTTTGATTGTTCCATGCTGATATATTATCAATCTTGGATGTTTTTATAATCATTTACTGCAATTATATATCATTTTTGGAGACTAACCTATTAACCTAGTGCCCAGTGCCAGTTGCTGTTTTCTGCCCTGTTTTTGTTTTACAGAAAATCAATACCAAAAGAAGTCCAAATCCCACGAAACTTTTTGGAGATTTTTTATTGGACATAAGAAGTACTAGAAGCTTCGGGAGAGGGCCAGAAGATGCATCAGTGGGCCACGAGGCACCAGGGCACGCCGGCACCAGGGCGCGCCCCAGGGGGGGTGGCGCGCCCTGGTACCTCGTGGGGCCCACTGATCTCCGTTTGACCTAATTCCAGCACTATAAATTTAGAAAAAATCAAAAACCCCGAGGAGAGTCCACGAAATACTTTTTCCGCCGCCGCAAGTTTCTGCTCCAGAGAGATCCCATCTGGGGTCCTTCTCCGGTAATCTGCCGGAGGGGGAATCGATCACGGAGGGGTTCTACATCAACCTTGCTGCCCTTCCGATGATGCGTGAGTAGTTTACCACAGACCTTCGGGTCCATAGGCAGTAGCTAGATGGCTTCTTCTCTCTTTTTGATCTTCAATACAATGTTCTCCTCGATGTTCTTGGAGTTCTATCTGATGTAATCACTTTTTGCGGTGTGTTTGTTGGGATCCGATGAATTGTGAGTTTATGATCAGATTATCCATGAAATTATTTGAGTCTTTGCTGCACTCTTTTATGCATGATTATTATAGCCTCGTATTTCTTTTCCGATCTATTGATTTGGTTTGGCCAACTAGATTGATTTATCTTGCCATGGGAAGAGGTGCTTTGTAGTGGGTTCGATCTTGCGGTGCTCAATCCCAGTGACAGAAAGGGACATGACACGTATGTTGTTGGGGAACGTTGCATGGGAAATAAAAATTTTCCTACGCACACACAAGATCTATCCATGGTGATGAGCATCTACGAGAGGGAGAGTGAATCTACATACCCTTGTAGATCTCTAAGCGGAAGCGTTTAAGAAACGCGGTTGATGTAGTCGAACGTCTCCGCGATCCAAATCGCAAGTCGTCCCTCGAACCGATCACGAACTAGTGCCGAACGGATGGCACCTCCGCGTTCAACACACGTACGGCTTGATGACGCCTTCACCTCCTCGATCCAGCGAGCGATGGTGAAGTAGTAGATGAGTTCCGGCAGCACGACGGCATGGTGATGGTGGTGAGGAACAATCTCTGCAGGGCTTCGCCAAGCGCTACGGAGATTATGACGTAGGAACTAGAGGGTTAGGGTTGCCGCACACGGCTTGGGGAAATCTTGATGTATCCCGGGTGCTAGCCCTGCCCCTCTATTTATATGTTGAGCCCTGGGGTCGAAACTTGGAGAAAGAGCCTCCTCAAAGTCGGTTTGGCCCGCAAGGCAAGAGTCCTGCTCGGACTCCAGGACCAGACGCCAGGGTCCTCGGCGTCTGGCCCCAGACGCCAGGGTCCCTGGCGTCTGGCCCCTGGCCTCCGCAAAACTTCCTTTTGCACCTTCCTAAAGCCTCGTGGGCTTTACCCCTTGGCCCAAATAAAGTGTTCTCGTACCCGAACATTTCGGGAAACATCCGGAACCCCTTCCGGTGAATTCCGGAACCCTTCCGGAGACCAAACACTATTATCCCATATATCAATCTTTACCTCCGGACTATTCCAGAGCTCCTCGTCATGTCCGGGATCTCATCCGGGACTCCGAACAACTTTCGGTCACCAACATAACAACTCAACTATACTTATATCGTCACCAAACGTTAAGTGTGTAGACCCTGCGGGTTCGAGAACTATGTAGACATGACCGAGACACCTCTACGGTCAATAACCAATAGCGGGACCTGGATGCCCATATTGGCTCCTACATATTCTACGAAGA
Organism: Elymus sibiricus; assembly: GCA_039707655.1. Taxonomy (NCBI): domain Eukaryota; kingdom Viridiplantae; phylum Streptophyta; class Magnoliopsida; order Poales; family Poaceae; genus Elymus; species Elymus sibiricus. The sequence goes on from CM077664.1 coordinate 167,203,715, forward strand.
TCTTTATCGGTCGAACCTCTATGTCAAGGATTCAGTTAATCCCGTATGCTGTTCCCTTTGTTCTTCGGTATGTTACTTGCCCGAGATTCGATCGTCAGTATCTCTATACCTAGTTCAATCTCGTTACCGGCAAGTCTCTTTACTCGTTCCGTAATACAAGATCTCGTGGCTAACACTTTAGTCACATTGCTTGCAAGGCTCATTGTGATGTTGTATTACCGAGTGGGCCCTGAGATACCTCTCCGTCACACGGAGTAACAAATCCCAGTCTTGATCCATGCCAACCCAACAGACATCCTCGGAGATACCTGTAGAGCACCTTTATAGTCACCCAGTTACGTTGCGACGTTTGATACACACAAGGTACTCCTCCAATGTCAGGGAGTTGCATGATCTCATGGTCATAGGAACAGATACTTGACATGCAGAAAACAATAGCAATAAACTGACACGATCATATGCTACGTTTACAGTTTGGGTCTTGTCCATCACATCATTCTCCTAATGATGTGATCCCGTTATCAAATGACATCTCATGTCCATGGCTAGGAAACCTTCACCATCTTTTGATCAACGAGCTAGTTAACTAGAGGCATACTAGGGACACAGTGTTGTCTATGTACCCACACATGTATTTGAGTTTCCAATCAATACAATTATAGCATGGATAATAAACGATTATCACGAACAAGGAAATATGATAATAACTAAATTATTATTGCCTCTAGGGCATATTTCCAACAGTCTCCCACTTGCACTAGAGTCAATAATCTAGTTCACATCACCATGTGATTTACATTGTTCTAACACCCAATGAGTTCTGGGGTTCGATCATGCTTTGCATGTGAGAGAGGTCTTTAGTCAACGGGTCTGTGACATTCAGATCCGTGTGTACTTTGCAAATCTCTATGTCATACTGTAGACACTTCTACCACACTCCACTTGGAGCTATGCCAAATGGCTGCTCCACTATATGTATCCTGACTGCTACTCAGAGTCGTCCGGATAGGTGTCAAAGCTTGCATCGACGTAACCCTTTATGACGAACTCTTCATCACCTCCATAATTGAGAAATATTTCCTTAGTCCTCTAATTACTAAGGATAATCTTGACCACTGTCCAGTGATCCACTCCTGGATCACTCTTGTACCCCTTGACAGAATCATGGCAAGGCACACATCAGGTGCGGTACACAGCATGGCATACTATACAGAGCCTATGGATAAGGCATAGGGGATGACCTTCGTCCTTTCTCTTTCTTCTGTCGTGGTCGAGCTTTGAGTCTCACTCAACTCCACACCTTACAAATCAGGCAAGAACTCTTTCTTTGACTGATCCATTTTGAACTCTTTCAAAATCTTGTCAAGGTATGTACTCATTGAAAGTCTTATCAGACGTCTTGATCTATCTCTATAGATCTTGATGCCCAATATTTAAGTAGCTTCATTCCAGGTCTTCCTTTGAAAAACTCCTTTCAAACGACCCTTTATGCTTTCCAGAAATTCTACATTATTTCCGATCAACAATATGTCAACCACATATACTTATCAGAAATTCTATAGTGCTCCCACTCACTCTATTGTAAATACAAGTTTCTCATAAACTTTGTATAGACATAAAAACTTTGATCACCTCATCAAAGTGTATATTCCAACTCCGAGATGCTTGCTCCAGTCCATAGAAGGATCGCTGGAGTTTGCATACATTTTAGCATCCTTAGGACTGACAAAACCTTCCGGTTGTATCACATACAACCTTTCCTTACAGATACCGTTAAGGAAACGATGTTTTGACATCCATCTGCCAGATTTCATAATTGAAAAATGCAGCAACTGCTAACATGATTCCAACAGACTTTAGCATCGCTACGGGTGAGAAAGTCTCATCGTAGTCAACTCCTTGAACTTGTGAAAAACCCTTTGACACAAGTCGAGCTTTGTAGACGGTGACATTACCGTCCACGTCCGTCTTCCTCTTAAAAAATCCATTTGTTCTGAATGGCCTTACGCCCTTCAGGTAATACTTCCAAAGCCCATACTTTGTTTTCTTACATGGATCCCATCTCGGATTTCATGGCCTCTAACCATTTCTCGGAATCCGGGCCCATCATCGCTTCTCCATAGCTCGTAGGTTCATCGTTGTTCAACAACATGACCTCTAAGACAGGGTTGCCGTACCACTCAGGAGCAGTACGCGTCCTTGTCGACCCACGAGGTTCGATAGTAACTTGATCCGAAGTTTCATGATCATCATCATTAACTTCCTCTTCAACTAACGTAGGCTCCACAGAAACAACTTTCTGCGCTGCGCTACTCTTTGGTTGAAACAAAGGTTCAACAACCTCATCAAGTTCTATCTTCCTCCCACTCAATCTTTCGAAAGAAACTTTTTCTCGAGAAAGGACCCGTTTTAGCAACAAACACTTTGTGCTTGGATCTGAGATAGAAGGTTCACCCAACTGTTACGTTAGGGTATTCTATGAAGATGCATTTGTCCGCTTTGGGTTCGAGCTCATTAGGTGAAAACCCTTTTTCACATAAGCGTCGCAGCCCCAAACATTAAAAAATGACAGCTTAGGTTTCCGCCAAACCAAAATTCATACGGTGTCATCTCAACGGACTTATGGTGCCCCTTTTAAAGTGAATGTGGTTGTCTCTAATGCATAACCCTAAAACGATAGTGGTAAATCGATAAGAGACATCATAGTTCGCACCATATCTAATAGAGCACAACTACGACGTTCGGACACACCATCACACTATGGTGTTCCAGGTGGCGTGAGTTGTGAAACAACTTCCACATTGTCTTAAGTTATATACCAAACTCGTAACTCAGATATTTACCTCCACGATCATATCGTAGACATTTTATCTTCTTGTCACGATGATCTCAAACTTCACTCTGAACTTTTCAAACGATTCAGACTTGTGTTTCATTAAGTAAATATACACTATATCTACTCAAATCATCAGTGAAGGTAAGAAAATAACGATACCCACCGCCCACTACAAAACTCACTGGACTGCATACATCAACATGTATCATTTCCAATAAGTCAATTGCCCGCTCCATCATACCGGAAAACGGGGTTTTAGTCATCTTGCCCATGAGGCATGATCCGCATGTCTCAACCGATTCGAAATCGAATGAGTCCAAAGATCCATCAGCATGGAGTTTTTTCATGCGTTTTACACCAATATGACATTTAGCGGCAGTGCCACAAGTATGTGGTACTATCATTATTAACTTTGTATCTTTTGGCATCAATATTATGAACATGTGTATCACTACGATCAAGATTCAATAAACCACTCTTATTGGGTGCATGACCATTGAAGGTATTATTCATGTAAATAGAATAACCATTATTCTCTAACTGCAATGAATAACCGTATTGCAATAAACTTGATCTAATCACGTTCATGCTTAACGCAAACACCAAATAACATTTATTTAGGTTCATCACTAATCCCAAAGGTAGAGAGAGCGCGCGATGGTGATCACATCAACCTTGGAAACACTTCCAACACTCATCGTCACCTCACCCTTAGCCTCCGTTTATTCCGTAGCTTTTATTTCGAGTTACCAACACTTAGCAACCGAACCGGTATCTAATACCCAGGTGCTACTAGGAGTACTAGTAAGGTACACATCAATAACACGTATATCAAATATACTTCTGTCGACGTTGCCAACCTTCTTATCTACCAAGCATCTAGGGTTGTTCCACTTCAGCAACCGTTCTCCTCATAATAGAAGCACTCAGTCTCGGGTTTGGGTTCAACCTTGGGTTTCTTTACTGGAGCAGCAACTTGCTTGCCATCCATGAAGTATCCCTCCTTGCCCTTGCCCTTCTTGAAACTAGTGGTTTTACTAACCATCAACACTTGATGCTCCTTCTTGATTTCTACCTTCGCGGGGTCAAACATCGCGAATAGCTCAGGGATCATTATTTCCATCTCTGGCCTTTTATAGTTCATCACGAAGCTCTAGTAGCTTAGTGACAGTGACTTGGAGAACTATACCAATCACTATCTTATCTGGAAGATCAACTTCCACTCGATTCAAGCAATTGTAGTACCCAGACAATCTGAGCACATGCTCAACGATTGAGCTATTCTCCATCATCTTGCAGGCAAATAATATTGTTGGAGGTCTCATACCTCTCAACACGGGCACGAGCCTGAGATCCCAATTTCAGCTCTTAGAACATCTCATATGTTCCGTGACGTTCAAAACGTTTTGGAGCCTCAATTCTAAGCCGTAATGCATGACGCACTGAACTATCAAGTAGTTATCAGAAAGTGCCTGTCAGATGTTCACAACATCTACAGACGACGCTTGAGGGGGTGGCGCACCGAGCGGTGCATTAAGGACATAAGCCTTCTGTGCAGCATTGAGGACAATCCTCAGATCACGGACCCAGTCCGCATTATTGCTACCATCATCTTTCAAATCTATTTCTCTAGGAACATATAAAAATTCAAGGGAGCTACAGCGCGAGCTAGTAATCTACAACATAATTTGAAAGACATTTTGACTATGTTCATGATAATGAGTTTAGTTAATCATATTACTTAAAAACTCCCACTCAAATTGACACCCCTCCGGTCATTCGAGTGTCACATGATCCAAATCCACCAACTCAAGTCCGATCATCACGTGAGTTGAGGTGGTTTCAATGGTGAACATCTTCATGTTGATCATATCTACTATATGACTCATGTTCGACCTTTCGGTCTCTTGTGTTCCGAGGCCATGTCTGTACATGCTAGGCTCGTCAAGTTTAACCCGAGTGTTCCACACGTGCAACATGGCTTACACCCGTTGTATGTGAACGTAGAGTCTATCACACCCGATCATCACGGCGTGTCTCGAAACGACGAACTTTCGCAACGGTGCACACTCGGGGAGAACACAATTTATCTTGAAATTTAAGTGAGGGATCACCTTATAATGCTACCGTCGTCCTAAGCAAAATAAGATGCATAAAAGGATTAACATCACATGCAAATCATAAGTGACATGATATGGCCATGAACTCGTGCTTTTGATCTCCATCTCCAAAGCACCGGCATGATCTCCATCGTCACCGGCATGACACCATGATCTCCATCATCTTGATCTCCATCAACGTGTCGCCATGAGGTTGTCGCGCCGACTGTTGCTTCCACGACTATTGCTAACGTTTAGCGATAAAGTAAAGCATTACATAGCGCTTAATGATTGACACGCAGGTCATACAATAATTAAAGACAACTCTATGGCTCCTGCCAGTTGCCGTACTCATCGACATGCAAGTCGTGATATTCTATACAACACATGATCATCTCATACATCACATATATCTCATCATGTAATTGGCCATATCACATCACAACATACCCTGCAAAAACAAGTTAGACGTCCTCTAATTGTTGTTGCAAATTTTACGTGGCTGCTACGGGTTTGCAAGAACCGTTCTTACCTACGCAAAACCACAACGTGGTGTAGTGATTGCTTTTTGATCTTCTAAAAGAACCCTCTTCATTGAAATTGATTCAACTAAAGGGAGAGAGACAGACACCCGCTAGCCATCTTTATGCAACGAAGTTACATGTCAGTTGAAGGAACCTGTCTCGCGTAAGCGTACGCGTAATGTCGGTCCGGGCCGCTTCATCTCACAATACCGCCGAATCAAGTATCAACTAGTAACGGCAAGCAATATGTATACACCCACGCCCACAACTCGTTTGTGTTCTACTCGAGATCTCATCTACGCATAGACCTAGCTCTGATACCACTGTTGGGGAACGTTGCATGGGAAATAAAAAATTTCCTACGCACACACAAGATCTATCCATGGTGATGAGCATCTACGAGAGGGAGAGTGAATCTACATACCCTTGTAGATCGCTAAGCGGAAGCGTTTAAGAAACGCGGTTGATGTAGTCGAACGTCTCCGCGATCCAAATCGCAAGTCGTCCCTCGAACCGATCACGAACTAGTGCCGAACGGATGGCACCTCCGCGTTCAACACACGTACGGCTTGATGACGCCTTCACCTCCTCGATCCAGCGAGCGATGGTGAAGTAGTAGATGAGTTCCGGCAGCACGACGGCATGGTGATGGTGGTGAGGAACAATCTCTGCAGGGCTTCGCCAAGCGCTACGGAGATTATGACGTAGGAACTAGAGGGTTAGGGTTGCCGCACACGGCTTGGGGAAATCTTGATGTATCCCGGGTGCTAGCCCTGCCCCTCTATTTATATGTTGAGCCCTGGGGTCGAAACTTGGAGAAAGAGCCTCCTCAAAGTCGGTTTGGCCCGCAAGGCAAGAGTCCTGCTCGGACTCCAGGACCAGACGCCAGGGTCCTCGGCGTCTGGCCCCAGACGCCAGGGTCCTCGGCGTCTGGCCCCAGACGCCAGGGTCCCTGGCGTCTGGCCCCTGGCCTCCGCAAAACTTCCTTTTGCACCTTCCTAAAGCCTCGTGGGCTTTACGCCTTGGCCCAAATAAAGTGTTCTCGTACCCGAACATTTCGGGAAACATCCGGAACCCCTTCCGGTGAATTCCGGAACCCTTCCGGAGACCAAACACTATTATCCCATATATCAATCTTTACCTCCGGACTATTCCAGAGCTCCTCGTCATGTCCGGGATCTCATCCGGGACTCCGAACAACTTTCGGTCACCAACATAACAACTCAACTATACTTATATCGTCACCAAACGTTAAGTGTGTAGACCCTGCGGGTTCGAGAACTATGTAGACATGACCGAGACACCTCTACGGTCAATAACCAATAGCGGGACCTGGATGCCCATATTGGCTCCTACATATTCTACGAAGATCTTTATTGGTCGAACCTCTATGTCAAGGATTCAGTTAATCCCGTATGCTGTTCCCTTTGTTCTTCGGTATGTTACTTGCCCGAGATTCGATCGTCGGTATCTCTATACCTAGTTCAATCTCGTTACCGGCAAGTCTCTTTACTCGTTCCGTAATACAAGATCTCGTGGCTAACACTTTAGTCACATTGCTTGCAAGGCTCATTGTGATGTTGTATTACCGAGTGGGCCCTGAGATACCTCTCCGTCACACGGAGTAACAAATCCCAGTCTTGATCCATGCCAACCCAACAGACATCCTCGGAGATACCTGTAGAGCACCTTTATAGTCACCCAGTTACGTTGCGACGTTTGATACACACAAGGTACTCCTCCGATGTCAGGGAGTTGCATGATCTCATGGTCATAGGAACAGATACTTGACATGCAGAAAACAATATCAATAAACTGACATGATCATATGCTACGTTTACAGTTTGGGTCTTGTCCATCACATCATTCTCCTAATGATGTGATCCCGTTATCAAATGACATCTCATGTCCATGGCTAGGAAACCTTCACCATCTTTTGATCAACGAGCTAGTTAACTAGAGGCATACTAGGGACACAGTGTTGTCTATGTACCCACACATGTATTTGAGTTTCCAATCAATACAATTATAGCATGGATAATAAACGATTATCACGAACAAGGAAATATGATAATAACTAAATTATTATTGCCTCTAGGGCATATTTCCAACATATGTATCGTTGCTACTAAGGGTAAAAAGATGGGGTTTATTCATACGTGAGTTTATCTTGTCTACATCATGTCATCGTTCTTAAGGCATTACTCCGTTCTTATGGACTTAATACACTAGATGCATGCTGGATAGCGGTCGATGTGTGGAGTAATAGTAGTAGATGCAGGCAGGAGTCGGTCTACTAATCTTGGACGTGATGCCTATATACATGATCATTGCCTTGAATATTGTCATGATTATTTGCTTTTCTATCAATTGCCCAACAGTAATTTGTCTACCCATCGTATGCTATTTTCTCGAGAGAAGCCTCTAGTGAAATCTATGGCCCCCGGGTCTATCTAAATCATATTACTAAAACCCTAAAAATATTGCTGCCATTTTCTTTTATTTATTTTATTTTGTATTTTTGCTTCAATCTATCTATCTATCACATACAATTTAATCTTGCAATTTACCGCCGAGAGATTGACAACCTCTCGTTTGCGTTGGGTGCAAGGATTTGTTGTTTGTGTGCAGGTGCTGCTAACGAGGTGTTGCGTGATTCTCCTACTGGTTCGATAACCTTGGTTTCATAACTGAGGGAAATACTTATCTCTACTGTGCTGCATCATCCCTTCCTCTTCGGGGAAATACCAACGCAAGCTACAAGTAGCAGGAAGAATTTCTGGCGCCGTTGCTGGGGAGACATCATCAACATCTATCAAGTACCTTTGCATAAACTCTCATCTCCTTGAATTTACTTTATTTGCCATTTGCTTGTCGTTTTCATCTCCCCCACTTCTAATTTTTTTTTTACAAAAATACAAAAATATTTTCCATTTGCCTTTTTGCTTGTTTGCTATCTTTGCTTGAGTTGCCATGTGCCTTCTATTTGCTTGCATCTTTGCTTGCTAAAAATCTATTGATATGGATCCTCATCCACTTGCTAATCTTTTCAAAAGACCCAATTATGATGAACCAATTGCTAGTGAGTTGAGCGCACTTGATTTCCTCTATGAAGTTTTGCTTGAAAATCATGAATCTGAAAATTGTGATGAAGTGCTGAAAGAAGAAATTTATAAAGTGATTCATGATAGCTCCTTGATTGAAAAGCATGATTGCAATAATGTTACTATAAATTCTATTAATGTCAATTGTGTTAATAATATGCAAAACTACAAGCTTGGGGATGATGATTTTGTTATGTCCACTACTTATTGCAATGATTATGATTGGGATGATAATGCTTCTTATGATTTATTTAAGCCTCATGACGAATATGTTATTGATAATAAAATTTGTAATACTATTAAAAGTGGGTTTGGAAGAGCGTCAACTTTAAGTAAAAAGAATCCCACATATTCGGAGAGTGTTCAATCTTATGAAATTTTTTATGAGAGTGGGTTTGGAGAGGTCATAACTTTAGTTAATGCTAATCCCACTATTTCGGAAGATTATAAAAAATTTATGCATGTGGATCATAAAGAGAGTATTGTTTATGATAGCTATATTGTTGAATTTGAGTATGATCCTACATGTAATTATTATGAGAGAGGAAAATATGGTTGTAGAAATTTTCATATTACTAAATTACCTCTCGTTATGTTGAGATTGTCAATGTTTTATTCCTCTCCTTTGCATATACTGGATATTTCTTGCCTTGATAATTTGTTTGCATATAAAATGCCTATGCATAGGAAGTATGTTAGACTTAAATGTGTTTTTCACATGCTTCATGATGCTCTCTTTGTGCTTTAATTCTTATCTTTCATGTGAGCATCATTGAAATCTCAAAGCCTATCTTAATGGCTATAAAGAAAGAGCTTGTTGGGAGGCAACCCAATGAATAAAATAATTTTTTCAGTTATTGTGTGTTTTCACATTTATGCTACTGGTATGAATGTGTTTTTGTGTTTTTAATTAGTGTTTGTGCCAAGTAAAGCCTTTAGGATGATTTGGAAGATAATATAATTGATGCTGTTTGGAAAACAGAAAGTATTGCGTCCAGTGCCCGAATTTTGTTTCTGTACTGGAGCCTCAAAAAAAATTGAATTTTTTACACAGTATTGTTATATGAATTTGCCACGTTTCCCTAATTTTTCAGAATTTTTGGAGTTACAGAAGTATGACCATAATTCAGATCTCTACAGACTGTTCTGTTTTTGACAGATTCTGTTTTTGATGCACTACTTGCTTGTTTTGATGAATCTATGGATTGTATCGGGGGGTATAAGCCATGGTGAAGTTAGAGTACAGTAGGTATAATGCAAAAATAAAATATGAATGGGTTTGCAATAGTACTTAAAGTAGTGATTTATTTTGTTATACTAACGGATCTCACGAAGGTTTTGTTGAGTTTTGTGTGATTGAAGTTTTCAAGTTTTGGGTGAGATCACGATGGATGAAGGAATAAGGAGTGGCAAGAGCCTAAGCTTGGGGATGCCTGAGGCACCCCAAGGTAATATTCAAGGAAGACTCAAGCGTCTAAGCTTGGGGATGCCTCGGAAGGCATCCCCTCTTTCTTCTACCAACTATCGGTAATTTTACTTGGAGCTATATTTTTATTCGTCACATAATATGTGTTTTGCTTGGAGCGTCTTGTATTATATGAGTCTTTTATTTGTTTGCTTTTTAGTTTGTCACAATCATCCTTGCTGAACACACCTATTTTGAGAGAGCCACATGTTATCATGATTTGTTAGAATACTCTATGTGCTTCACTTAAATTTTTTGAGCTAGGCAGTTGCTCTAGTTCTTCACTTAAATCTTTTTGAGCACGGTGGTGGCTATATTTTGAAGAAATAAACTCTCATGCTTCACTTATATTATTTTGAGAGTTGATTAAAATTTTGAAGAAATGAATTCTCATGCTTCACTTAAATTATTTTGAGAATTGACAAGATTAAAATTTTGAAGAAATGAATTCTCATGCTTCACTTATATTATTTTGAGAATTGATAAGATTGAAATTTTGAAAAAATATTTGCACTGTCATGCTTCACTTAAATCTTTTTGAGAGTTGATGATAGTAACGGTAATTTGCACAAGATATGAAGTTGGTCCCAAGTGATGAATATTCAAGAGGGATATAGATAAAAACTTTCATATAAATCATTGGATATGATAAGTGTTATTCCTTGCAATAGTTTTGCGATATGGAAATGATAATATGTGAGCCATGTTAGTAAGTAATTGTGATTTAGTAAAAATATTAGTGTTAAGGTTTGTGATTCCCTATGCATGCACGTTAAGTCAATAGTTATGCAATGAAATTATATCCTACTTATGGTGCATTATTCGGTGTTAGTTGTGTTCAATGCATGTTTATGACCGTTTTCGTTTTTTGGTTGGTTGCTTCTCAATCTATTTGCTAGCCTTCATCTGTACTAAGCGGAAATACTGCTTGTGCATCCAAAATCCTTAAACCCAAGTTGTGCCAAATGAGTCCACAATATCTACCTATATGCGGTATTTCAATGCCGTTCCAAGTAAATTTGCGTGTGCCAACTCTAATTTTCAAAATAATTTTTCCGGTTTGTGTGCCCGTACCGCTCATGAAGCGGCAGGGGGTGGCCATTATTTTCCATGCTAGGTGTGTTATTCTCACGATGAGTGTTTATTCACTTGTCATTGCACGAGAGAATGGTTGGTAATAGGGATGCCCAGTCCCACAATGAAATCAAATTAATAACAACAAAATTCCTTGGAAAGTGTTGGTATGGAGGGCACCCGTGGATACACCTAGCCATGGATTGTGAAAGAATGGTGGAAAGGAAATAAATTTTACTTTCTGTTTGGGAACCACCTATGATGTGTCTAGCATGGAAAATATTGGGAATTCTCGTTCGTTTTCGTTGACAGGAAAAGCATGCCTCTCAAAATATTTTTTATCTCTTTAATTTCAGCTTTGAGCTCTGGCACATTTGACAAATCTCTGCTTCCCTCTGCGAAGGGCCTATCTATTTACTTTTATGCAATTTTTATTTTTTTGAGTCTCCATCTTCTCTTACATGAGAGCACTATTGTCATACTTGTGCATTGGATGTAGCTAATATTTGAGTGTGTTTCATGAATGGATCAATGATTGAGATTTGAGCATAATGGGCTAGGGATAACTTTCTTTAGCATTGATATTTTGAAGGACATGGTTGCTTGTTAGCATGCTTGAGTATTTATATGTTCATGTCAAATTATAGACTATTGCTTTGAATCATTCAAGTCCAATGTCCATACTACAAAAGAAAAGAATATGTGATGAATATGTTAGGCAGCATTCCACATCAAAAATTCTGTTTTTATCATTTACCTACTCGAGGACGAGCAGGAATTAAGCTTGGGGATGCGGATACATCTCCAACGTATCTATAATTTTTTATTGTTCCATGCTGATATATTATCAATTTTGGATGTTTTTATAATCATTTACAGCAATTATATATCTTTTTTGGAGACTAACCTATTAACCTAGTGCCCAGTGCCAGTTGCTGTTTTCTGCCCTGTTTTTGTTTTACAGAAAATCAATACCAAAAGAAGTCCAAATGCCACGAAACATTTTGGAGATTTTTTATTGGACATAAGAAGTACTGGAAGCTTCGGGAGAGGGCCAGAAGATGCAGCAGTGGGCCACGAGGCACCAGGGCGCGCCGGCACCAGGGCGCGCCCCGGGGGGGTGGCGCGCCCTGGTACCTCGTGGGGCCCACTGATCTCCGTTTGACCTAATTCCAGCACTATAAATTTAGAAAAAATCAAAAACCCTAAGGAGAGTCCACGATATACTTTTTCCGCCGCCGCAAGTTTCTGCTCCAGAGAGATCCCATCTGGGGTCCTTCTCCGGTAATCTGCCGGAGGGGGAATCGACCACGGAGGGGTTCTACATCAACCTTGCTGCCCTTCCGATGATGTGTGAGTAGTTTATCACAGACCTTCGGGTCCATAGGCAGTAGCTAGATGGCTTCTTCTCTCTTTTTGATCTTCAATACAATGTTCTCCTCGATGTTCTTGGAGTTCTATCCGATGTAATCACTTTTTGCGGTGTGTTTGTTGGGATCCGATGAATTGTGAGTTTATGATCAGATTATCCATGAAATTATTTGAGTCTTTGCTGCACTCTTTTATGCATGATTATTATAGCCTCGTATTTCTTTTCCGATCTATTGATTTGGTTTGGCCAACTAGATTGATTTATCTTGCCATGGGAAGAGGTGCTTTGTAGTGGGTTCGATCTTGCGGTGCTCAATCCCAGTGAAAGAAAGGGACATGACACGTATGTATCGTTGCTACTAAGGGTAAAAAGATGGGGTTTATTCATACGTGAGTTTATCTTGTCTACATCATGTCATCGTTCTTAAGGCATTACTCCGTTCTTATGGACTTAATACACTAGATGCATGCTGGATAGCGGTCGATGTGTGGAGTAATAGTAGTAGATGCAGGCAGGAGTCGGTCTACTAATCTTGGACGTGATGCATATATACATGATCATTGCCTTGGATATTGTCATGATTATTTGTTTTTCTATCAATTGCCCAATAGTAATTTGTCTACCCATCGTATGCTATTTTCTCGAGAGAAGCCTCTAGTGAAATCTATGGCCCCCGGGTCTATCTAAATCATATTACTAAAACCCTAAAAATATTGCTGCCATTTTCTTTTATTTATTTTATTTTGTATTTTTGCTTCAATCTATCTATCTATCACATACAATTTAATCTTGCAATTTACCGCCGAGAGATTGACAACCTCTCGTTTGCGTTGGGTGCAAGGATTTGTTGTTTGTGTGCAGGTGCTGCTAACGAGGTGTTGCGTGATTCTCCTACTGGTTCGATAACCTTGGTTTCATAACTGAGGGAAATACTTATCTCTACTGTGTTGCATCATCCCTTCCTCTTCGGGGAAATACCAACGCAAGCTACAAGTAGCAAGGACCTCAGCGTTGTCACGCTCGGCCTGGCCGTTGCTCCGTGGGTGCGCCACAGAGGCATAGCAGATCTGCGTGCCGAGGCTGGCGCAGTATGACTTGAGGAGGCCGCTTGTGAATTGGGAGTCGTTGTCAGTGATGATGCGGTTGGGGATGCCAAAGCGGCTCACGAGGCCCTTGATGAACTTGACGGCAGAGCCTGCCGGGATGGTCCGCACGGGCTCGACCTCCGCCCACTTGGTGAACTTGTCGATGCCGACGTAGAGGTAGCGGTAACCGCCAGCTGCGCGAGGGAAGGGTCCCAAGATGTCCAGCCCCCAGACCGCGAAGGGCCACGAGAGAGGAATCGTCTGGAGGTCTTGCGCCGGCTGGTGGATTTGCTTGGTGTGGAATTGACAAGCTTCACAGGATTATACCAGCTCGGTGGTGTCGTGAAGCGCGGTGGGCCAGTAGAAGCCGCTGCGGAACACCTTGCCGGCGAGGGTGCGTGATGAAGAGTGGTGGCCACAGTCTCCTCCATGGATGTCGGTGAGCAGCTCATGACCTTGTTCTTCAGAGATGCACCGCAGTGAGACGCCATTGGGGCGCCTGTGGTACAGCTCGCCATCCTTCAAGCAGTAAGCGGTGGCCTGGCGAGCCACACGCTCCGCCTCTGAGTCCTTCACCGGGAGGGTGCCGTGAAGCAAGTAGGCCTTGAACTCAGCGGCTCAGCTGTCCGCTTGAGGCTCTAGCGCCAGCAGCAGGCGGGCGCCTGAGGCTGGGCCGCAGTCTGGTGCGCCCGTGGGTGGTGTGGGTGGGAGCTCTTCGTGAAGCAGCGTGGCGCTCACGGCAGGTGGTGTAGCTGATGGCTTGAGGAGCCTTTCCTCGAAGACGCCGGGGCTTTGAGGCTCGCGGCGGGATGCTCGCTTGGCGATGTCATCAGCTTCCTTGTTGCTACCGCGGGGGACGTGCTGGAGCTCTAGGCCAAGGAAACGCTTCTCGAGCTTGCGTACCTCTTCCAGATAGGCGGGCATGTGCTCGTCCTTCGTCTTGTAGCTTTTGTTGGAGAAGTTGACGAGGAGCTGCGAATCGCCCTTGATGGTGAGGCGCTTGATACCGAGAGCGAAAGCAGCCTTGAGGCCAGCGATGAGGCCTTCGTACTCCGCAATGTTGTTGGAGACCTTGTCGTTGCGCTTGAAGCAGAGTGGGACAGCGTAGTAGAGCTTGTCTCCCGTCGGCGAAGTGAGCATGATGCTAGCCCCCGTGCCCTGCCGGGAGAAGGCGCCATCGAAGTGCATAGTCCAGCCGCCAGGCGCCTCGTCCCCAGGTAAGAGGGATTCGTCCTCGTGAGGCTCCTCCCGGGGCGGATCCATCCATTCTACTATGAAGTCAGCCAGGGCTGCACCCTTGATCACCCTCATGGTGCAGAATTCCAGCTCGATGTTCCACTCGGCGACACAGCCAGCGGTATTGGGGCTGTGCAGGACTTGCTCCAGGGGGTAAGACGAGATCACCTTGATGGGATGGCCCTGGAAGTAGTGGCGCAGCTTCCTGGAGGCGACGAGGAGCGCGAGGAGGAGCTTCTGCTGCATGGGGTAGCACTCGCACGCGTCCCGCAGCACCGTGCTGACGAAGTACACCGGGTGCTCGACGAGGCGTGTAGTTGTCGCGGCAGCTTGCCCTCGGGGGGGCCCGGGAGGCACATGAGGCTCGGATGGCTCGCGAGGCAGCTCATCGGAGGCCTCCTGAGGAGGGCCCTCAGCAGGTGGAGGCGCGGCCTCGGGAGGTGATGCGCCAAGGGCCTCCTGAGGCGGGATATCAGCAGGCGACGACGCGACCTTGGGTGGCGCCGGCGCGGCAGGCTTCTTCTGTGCACAAACGCGCTCTTCTCGAACTGCCACCAGGGCCGCGCTGGCCATCTGGGGAGTGGCTGCCAAGTATAGGAGCAAGTGCTCGCGGGAGCGTGGCGCGACCATGATTGGCGGGATCGTGAGGTACCTCTTGAGGTCTTCGAAGGCAGCGTCGGCCTCGGGAGTCCATTTGAAGGGGCTGGATCTCTTCATGAGCTTGAAGAATGGCAGGGCTTGCTCGCCGAACTTGGAGATGAATCGCCCAAGCGAGGCCATGCATCCCGCCAGGCGCTGCATCTCCTTGAGGCTCTGGGGAGGATGCATCTTCTCGATGGCCTTGATCTTCTTGGGATTGGCCTCGATGCCGCGGTGGGAGACCAGGAAGCCAAGCAGCTTGCCGGAGGGGACTCCGAAGACGCACTTGTCTGGGTTGAGCTTGAGGTTGACCTTGCGCAGATTGTTGAACGTCTCCTTGAGTTCCGCGAGGAGGGACCAGGCCTCGCGAGTCTTGACAATGATGTCGTCGACGTAGGCCTCAGCGTTTCTCCCCATCTGGGGCCCCAAGACGATGTGCATCAGCCTCTGGAAGGTGGCTCCGGCCCTCCTGAGGCCGAAGGGCATGCAGATGTAGCAAAATATGCCGCAGGGGTGATGAAGGCTGTCTTCTCCACGTCTTCAGTTGCCATCTTGATCTGGTGGTAGCCTGAGAAGGCATCTAGGAAGCATAGCAACTCACACCCGGTGGTGGAGTCCATGATCTGGTCGATGCGAGGCAGCGGGAAGGGATCTTGTGGGCAGAACTTGTTGAGGCTCGTGAAGTCGATGCACATTCGCTCCTTGCCGCACTTCTTGGGCACCACGACTGGATTGGCGAGCCATTCTGGATGGCGCACCTCACAGATGACTCCAGCTTCTTGGAGCTTCTGAACTTCCTTGACGATGAAATCTTGCTTCTCTGGCGCCTGGCGCCGTGCCTTCTGTTTCACGGGGCGTGCGATGGGGCACACCGCTAAGTGGTGCTCGATCACCTCCCTCGGCACACCGGACAAATCAGATGCCGTCCAGGCAAACACATCTGAATTTGCCCGAAGGAAGGTGACAAGCGTGTCTTCCTATGCAGGAGAGAGGCCGGTGCCGATGGTGAAGGCAGGGCCTGAGCCGCCCCGTCCACCGACACTTTCTTCGTCTCGGCGCGATCCTGAGAGAACAGTTGCTTCTTCTTCGCGGGCACGGCCTCATGAGGCTCGGCGATGTCTTCGTCGGCAGGGTAGGCGGTGGCGGCAGCCTTGTAGGCGCTCTCGAGGGAGCGGACCGCGTCCTTCTTGTCACAGCAGATGGTGATGATGTCGCTGCAGCCAGGCATCTTGAGGACATTGTAGGCGTGATGAGTCGCCGCCATGAATTTGGCGAGCACTAGGTAGCCCAGGATGGCGTTGTACGGCAGGCCGATGTGCGCCACGTCGAAGTTGATGAGCTCAGTGTGGTAGTTCTTGCGGGTGCCGAAGGTGACGGGAAGGCGCAGAGGGATGGTGGAGCCATCAGTCACTCCGGAGAAGGGCCTGGTCGGCATCAGCTGCTCGTAGGGCACTTGGAGCTGCTCGAAGGTCTCGATGGAGATCACGTTGAGGCCAGCACCTCCGTCGATGAGCGTCTTGGTGACGGCGACGTTGCTGATGGTCGGGGTGCATAGCATGGGGGCCGTGCCCGCGGCGCTTGAAGACTTGGGGTGATCATTGGAGTCGAAGGTTATTGCGTACTGCGACCACTTGAGGGGCAGAGTGGCCTCAGGCCTCGGGAGGGCGGCGTTCACCTCATGAGAGAACAGCTTGAAGTGGCGGTTGGACGAGGGAGCCTGGGCCCCACCAAGGATACAGGCCACTCTGCGAGGCTCCTGATAGCCCCCAGCGCCCTCATCAGGTTGGTTGCCGTCGTTCCTCCGAGGGGGCGTCGGCAGCGGTGGGAGAGTGGCGTTGGCCTGAGGGTTGGCCTCACGAGGCTGGTCACGCCAGGAGGCCTCGCGAGGCTGGTCGCGCCAGCCCTGTCGGAAGTTGCCGTTGCCATTGCGGTCTCCCCAGCGGTTGCCATTGCGGCCGCCTCCGCGGCCGGTGCCGCGATCGTTACGGTCGCCTCGGCGGCCTAGGCGCTCGTCGCGAAGCAGCTTGAGCTCGTGGCAGTCCTCGGTGCTGTGGGAGTGCGAGTTGTGGTAGGCGCAGAGAGGGCGGTTCTCCTTCTTGGGCTCGTCATGCTCACGGCCGCATTTCTGCTTGGGCTCCGCCACGAGCACGGCAGGGCCCTTGCACTTGGCATCCTTGTTCTTGGCCTTGGCGGCGTCTGGCGCCACGTCGGGGTCGTTGTGGGCGAAGAGACGGCCATCTTCGGCCTTGGCGCACCTGTCGGCGTGGTCGAACAGCTCGAGCACGGAGTCGAGCTCGTCATTGATGGCGAGCTTCTCGCGCATCCGGACGTCCGTGACGCCGTTGGAGAACGCAGAGACGATGGCGGCCTCGGAGGCACGCGGGATCTTGTTGCGCACTTGGTTGAAGCACTGGATGTACTTGCGGAGAGTCTCGTCAAGGCGCTGGCGCATGGCACGCAAGTCGTTGAGTGTGAGGGAGCGCTCGTGCGTGCCCTTGAAATTGGCGACAAACTACCGGCAGAACTTAGCCCATGAGGAGATGGATGCCTCGGGGAGGTTCATGAGCCATGAGCGTGGGCCGTCCTTGAGGGCCATGGGAAACCAGTTCGCCATGACCTTGTCGTCGCTGTTCGCTGCTTTGATGCTCAGGGCATAGAGCTGCAGGAACTCTGCGGGGTTGGGGGTGCCGTCGTAGCGCGGAGGCAGGTCCGGCTTGAACTTGGTGGGCCACACCACGTGGCGCGGCTCGCGGGTGAAGGCGCGACAGCCCCCGCAGCTGGAGGGAACGCCACCAGCGAGGGCGGCATGGTTCTAGCGGCCGGCAGCCGTGACCTCCTGGATGGTCCTGTCTTGGCGCTGGCGCTGCCGCTCGAGGAGCACGCGCGCGTCGGGCGGCACGCGCCGGATGATCTGGCAGCTGGGCTTGCCATGGTCCGGCGAAGACGCGCCGCGGGACGGCTCACGCGCCCACGCGTAGCGGCGGCGCCTGGCACCCTCGCTGGGCGGAGGAGGCGGAGGCGGCGCACCATGCGCCATGTCCCCGACGCGAGATGGCAGACGGTGGAGCGACTGAGAGGGCGCCGGGGCGTCTCCGGCGGCGTTGACGAGCTCGGTGATGCGGCCGAGCTAGGCGTTGTAGCCAGCGTCGGTGGGGTGGTAGCGCAGGAGCTCGCGTGCCATTAGCAGCGCGGCCTGCGGGGCCGGCGCATCGCGGCGGGCGAGTGAAGAGGCCGTGGCGGTGTGGCCGTCCGCCTGCACGGACGGGTGGAGGGAGGAAGCCTGCTGCTCACTCGCAGCGGGGTCGGTGGCGGCGCCGGCAGCGCGGCGTCGACGGTCGTCACGGGCGACCGGCTCCGTCTGGGCCACCCTGGCAGCCCTGCGCGCGTAGCGCTCACGACGAGCGTCGGCCAGGGCGGTGAGGAGGCGGGAAGAACCGAAGCTAGCCCCCTACCTGGCGCGCCAAATGTCGGAACAGGGGCTCCAACGGACCCAAAGGTTCGAACACTGGGGGCAAGCTCATTCCTACCGATCCTAGGGTGACCACGGCGAGGCTACGGCGAGAGCACACGAGCTCAGAGCACGACAGGGGGCACGACAGTTACCCAGGTTCGGGCCATCTTGCGGTGTAAAACCCTACTCCTGCTTGTTTTTGGGATTGCTATGGGCAAGAGAGAGTTCTCGCGTACAAGGTAGGAGACGAAGGAATCAATCCCCTCTACAATGGCAGCGCTGCCCCTTTTATAGCCGCCTTGGTCCTCTTCCCCTGAAAATCTCGGCGGGAAGGGTAGCCACAATTGGCGGGTTTTGAAAGGGGACAGGCGCCCAGGCTATCCTGACAAAAGATGGTCTTCGCCTGCAAAAGCATGATCCATGGCGCGCCGGTGGGCTCGGCGATGACCTCCGCCCTGTGCGCCTTGTTGTCTCGGTCTTATTTCACCAAACGGGCAGTCCTTGGGACTTGCTTTGGAGGAGGGCAGCTGGTGCTGTCCCTTTAGCACCAAAGAGGAAAGCCTCTCTGTCTGCGCCCGCTGGCGCGGCCTCTGCCGCCGTTTGTCGCCAAGCGCGTCACCCACGTGGTGGGCGCAGGACCGCGCAGCTGGCGTCAGGCTCGGACGACCTCGGGCGGCCGCCTCGGGAGGCTGCTTCGCGAGAGGACCTCGCGAGGCCTTCTGCCGCTGCTGCGGCTAAGTCTTGGAGGTTTGCTCCTTGAGGAGGGGCCCTCGTGGCGCCTCGCGAGGTGTCTTCGCTTCGCGGCGCCCGTAGTTGGGTCGCGTCTTGGGCCTTCGCCAAGCGTCGCTTCCTGGGCCGCAGGTAGACGGGCCGTGGTACCCTGGTTCCCAATGGACCAACAAAGCCTACGCTAGCAGTATCTTCCAACTGGTCAGCACAGCAGGACAGGGCCCACATAGTATTGACGTCGCACAAAATAGCCACGCCAACACTACCCATATATAGCTGGTGTACCAATTTAACCGATGCAAGCACTATTTGAAAAAAATAGTGCTGGCGTTGATGGAAAATGGCGCGCCACCCATGAAAGTTGTGGCTAGCCGTTTTTCCACTAGTGTTAGTGAGGCCAAAATACATCACCAAATATTCAAACAACCACATGTGAGTGGAAAATGCAGTTTTGTGAATATCTTCCTCATCCATTCTGATATGATGATATCCATTTCTGAGATCAATTTTGGAAAAAAAATTGCTCCTCTCAACTGATCCAATAGATCTTTATGACTGGTATTGGGTATTTATTTTTGATTGTTATAGAATTGAGCTTTCTATAATCAGTACATAGTCTCCATGATCCATCTTTCTTTTTGACCAGTAGCACAGGAGAGGAAAAAGGACTTGCGCTGGGTCTAATAACACCAGACTTCAGTAACTCCTTCAAAATTTTCTCCTATATTTCCTTCTGGTGATGAGGTACTCTGTATGGTCTTTGATTTACCACCTTGGCTCCTTCCATGAGTGGAATTCTGTGATCATAGGGTCTGCTGGGAGGTAATTCAGTAGGTTCTTGAAAGAGCTGCTCATAACTTTGTAATATGGGTTGCAGTTCTGGAGGGATTTCCTGGACTGTGGCCACCAATTCCACACAGCAGGCAGTCAGCAGGAAAAATCCACAGACAGCTTGCTCCATCAACTTAGCAGTGTTCTCTTGTGCTTCCTCAGGCTTTGTCAGTGGTACAGTTTCATCAACAAATGTTACTAGCTGTCCAGTCTGAGCAGACACCTTCATTTCCATCTTAATAGAATCCATTTGAATAGGGCTATATTTCTTCAGCCAGTCCACTCCCAGTATCATATCATACCCTTTAATTTTTAACACTCTAAAGTTGTCAGAAAATTTATGGCCTTGTATTTCATAAGGGCAGCTGTGGGACATGAAATCACTCCATAGGATTCCTTCACTTGCCACAACAACCTTCACTTTAGGTGTTGAAACTGGGCAACAGGTAGTTTAGCAGCCATGTCAGGTGACACAAAAGTAGAAGTACTACCACTGTCGACTAGTGCTGTGGCAGTGGTAGTGCCCACTTTAACTGTCAAGATAAAAGTATTTTTTAGCTGCTCCAATACCCATAGCTGCATGCATTGATACTTGCAGTACTGCATCAGCTGCAGGAGGCTCAATAGTCTCCAAATCAGGATCTTCAAAATCAGTTACAAAAATAGTCCCGGGTATTTCTCCTTCTTAATTTTGCAAGGCCTGAATTTGGGCTCTCTGACTCATTTTGCAAACTTGTCTGTGGCCACGTACCCAAGGCTCTCTGCACTTGTAACATACTTGATTCTGCTTTGCCTGCTGAATAACTGTGTTTCTGCTCTATATGGGGTTAACTGTTGGTAACTTTGGCTGCTAAAAAATAACCTGTATCTTTGGTTGTGGGACATAACCTCTTGTCTGCACAGTAGCCACTGGAATTTGAGCTTTTTCCATCCTTCTAGCATACCAGACAGCAGTTTGCATGTCTTTTGGTTTAAAGCACTCCACATGGCTCTTAATATAAGGATTGAGGCCAGACACAAAGCTAGTGACATAATAATCATCAGGTATACCAGGATTTTCCTTTCTCATAATGTTCATCAATTGTTCAACATAGATAGCCACTGTAGAAGTTTGTTGTGCTGCATGAAAAGAACTCACAACATCACAGACTGACTCTGTAGCAAATCTGTCTGACAGATAAGAACAGAACTTGTGCCAGGGCACATTACTAGGAGCATATCCAGTGCCTCTCCACTATTGCACAGTAGGTCCTTTAAGGTAAGATATGACCCATTCAGTTCTGTGCTCAATAGGTGTCCTAGCAGCAGCAAAGTACTGCTCCAAATTCTGAATCCACGATTCACGGTCACTGCCTTCAAATTCAGAAATGTTCAACTTTGCTGGCTTCACTGTCAGTACATTTCTTCTGTTATCAGTAGGAGAATATTGCTTCTGTCTCTGTCCATCAGGCCAGTCCCCCAAAGTGTCATCTTCCACAAGATGTGGCTGTTGTTGTGGTGGTTGTACTGCTAATGCACCAGTAACAGGAGCAACATGTTTTTGATTGCCAAAATTGGGGTGCCTGTGTGGAATCTTTGGTGTTCCATCTAAATTAAGCTCTTTGCCATGTTGATCTTTCAAGACTGCCGAACCTACTACCACAGGTGCTCCTTTTTCATGTCCAGCAACTGAAGGAGGAGTGGAGCTGGGCAATTGTTTGGGTCTGCCTACCGGAATGACAGGGTTATGTACCTCAGGTGCCTTGTTTTGTGCACTGCCTTGATCTGATTGTTCCACGGACAGATCTTCAGGCTCAGGTTCTAGCAATAGCCTCCTGAAGTTTTCCTGTATCTTGTCAAAGTCCGACTGCATAGTTGCAAAATTCCTGTGGACCATCACTTGAAAGTCTTGGAATTCCTTGCGATCTTCGTCCCTGTTGCGCTGCAATGTCTTGATGTCAAGTTCCAGTGATATCAGTTGCATATCAGACGTAGCTGTTGAAGCTGACTACCCTGTCATAGCTACATGTGTCAATCAATCCCAAAGGAGAACAGGGGTGGGTTGGTGGGAGCTTTTTCCCGGCACCCACAACTCCGGTCTACCGCCGCCAACACCGTCACCAGCGCCCGCCGCCCTGATGCACGGTCGAAGCTCAGAGACTGGGATTTTACTGCAGGGGAAGGGTTTGCAAGCAATCAGTACTGAACTCTGACTGCACCCGAACAATGCCACTCCGGCCGCCGCCGCTCGTACTCCGCCGCCCGATCTAGAGTTCACAGAGGGATTTTACGGCCTTGCATCCAACCTCCACGCACTATAGATTACGCCTCCGCCAAGGATCGACTGGCTCTAGATACCAATTGTCAGGAACCAGGACCTGATCGACTGAATTTAACACTACTGCTTAGCAATTTCAGAGAGGAATTGGATCTCGATATAGGGTTTTTATTGCTTGAAGAAGAGGAAAGTAGAGTAGCACGCCACAGGCGGCTTTAGGGTAACCCAATTACAGTCATGATGTCCAGGAATGGAGAGAAACAGTGGCCATATAGCCATTGCAACTCAGAGCTGAAGAAAAGTAAAAACATAAAGGCGGTCTGCTTTCGGAAAGTGAACAGCGACGCGGGTGATGACCAGAGCCGTCCGATGGGGCATCGAGGGATGGAGAGAAGCCTTCTGCGGTGAACCGTTACGCTGCACTGTGAGTCGTAGGATGGCTGATCACCGGCCCTAGTGTCATCTGGCACGCGGGAAGAGGGGACGATACTGTAGAACTTCAGATGTTTGTAGGTTGCAGCCTGCGATTTGACCTGCCGCTAGTCTTCTTGTTGGCTTCTTGCATCTTAATTGTCACGTGGAGGCAATGCTATATTGGTGAACATACAAATGCAAGGCATCTGAAGCAGCCACACCCATGTTCTCTTATCTTGCTTCTGGAATCTTATTTTGTAATGCTAGAATTTTAAGGTCTGAATCAATGTTCGTGCTACTTTACAATTTTTGTAGGGCAGTACACCTATCATTTTTGTATGCTTTTTTCTTCTGGATTACAACAACCTTTTGCACCCACATGAGCCAATCTTGTTGTCTATTGGTAGATTATGTCTTATAGTTCATCTGCAGCACAATAAAATTTTATTATTTTATTTGTTGTTACCATGTCCTAGCAAAAAGGCCTTCATTTATTAGTTGTAATTTGGTTTGTATGTGTTTAATCTACATACAGTGGTTGAATTTCTACATGTGTTGTAGGTGGTGCCTATGACATTGAAGATTTATTTGTTGCTTTTTTAAACTATCGTTCAAGTAGAACATCTGAAGCCTATCATCATGCACAACTTACTGCATAGTTTCGTGAGGAAGATGAATCGAAACATAAGACTTATTCCACATATTTTATCTATAATCTTTGGATTTCTTCAGATCAATTAGCGGTGAGGGATTTCATGGAGTATGGAGCACTGGTTGGTGTATTTCTTGGACGAAATCATTTTACATATGAGATATAGATGTTTTCTTATGCACAACAATAAACTGACAAACGTGCATGCTTTTAGAAAATTATAATGTCAGCTTCTTTTGATAGTGATAATATTCACACCCTTACAATCTAATAAGTATCCTTCTTATCCTGGTCGTTGTCAAGTACTCTTGCAATATATTTGTGAATACATATAGTCTGCCTTACTATTTAATGATAACCTCCTAATCCACTAATTTTCTGGATAGCTTCATTGTTTCAGGCAAGTCCAAATATGTACATATACTTGTGGCATTCGTGGACTTTGGGCACATAGCTATTTAATCAACAATGAATAATAACTGTTATTTTTTTTATTAATAGAATAGTTTGTAAGATTATCAGACTTACCACTGAACTTCTGCACCATTGTTGAGGTCACAATAAGGGCAGTCTGGTTGCCGATTACATCCTGTGTCAAACAATAAGCAGACTTTTCCCACAATGTGACTGATTTTATAACCCATGAAAATTATAATCTGCTACGTTAGTGCTAACATGGATGAGGTTCACTTAAAAAATTTAGGCATGCAATATGCATTATGCACTGACACTGGTATAGAATTTCATAGATGAAGTTTGTGGGTTGTTTATTGTCATTCTTGTTTCCACATGCTTCGTTTGTGTGAGTAAACTAATGTCATCTATAGATTTAGAGATTAATCATATAACAATTAGAAAGATTAATTTATTAAAAGTCTTAATTACAACTGTAAACATACCTGAGCATTGTATACCTTTCTCTAACTGTTCTTGTAGCATGTCCTTGGTAGCAAACTCGAAGTAATAATCAAAGAAAACCTCCAGAGATCCTTTGACCTCCTTTACCTTTGTATTGTGTGCAAAACTAGTTTTAATTTCGTTGTTCACAAGGCAATATTTTTTTGAATTCCATGTCCTTAAAACTGCACAATGCTTGATAGATCGCTCATTAATACTTGATTAGAAAAATTCTATGAGATTCTTCCAGATAGTAGCATGAATTGTTGGTCATGTCAAATCAAATATACTTAGTAATTATTGTTTAAACTGATAGAACAATTTTTAATTAAAAATATAATGAATATACCTATCCGGCGATTAATATCATATATAGGCTAATAAGCTCATCGTTGTAGTTTTTACTAAATCCAACATTATCATAAATTACACTTGAACGATGCAGGAGTTCCTCCTCTACATGTGTTGTCATGTCATTGTACGTGATGTAGGGCAAAAAGGACGCGGTGAGGAGGTAAATACACACGTAATCCTTGCTTTTTTCCCTTAATAGTTTTTGTTGCGATGACAACATGTTCAGTGTATTCTTCGTTGCAACGCATGGGCTTATTGTTTAGTCAGCTCAACTTCTTGTGTGTCATAGCGTTTTGCCTACAAAAGTAATAGAAAATAATTATCAATTGATAAATACCCATGAAGATTATATACAGAATAAGTGAGTGTTCTAATAGTTATAACCAAATGTGATGATTCAGGTGAGAAGCGGCTGGGCGTGACTTCGTCGGACATCAAGTTTTGTGTCATGTGATTCACCAGCCTTTGAATTTCATGTCAAGTGGCGTTGTTGTTGACTCAAATTTTTTGGTGGAATCGGGCGTCGAGTCGACCGTTACGTCGTAATGCCAGCTAACTTCGATCTACCATGTGTGTTTCCTATTGCAATTCCTTTTTAAGGGTTTCTATTGCTATTCTGGTTTTAGTACATCCGGATTAATGCATGTTTTCAGTTCCCGTACCTTTTCTTTTTCTACGGGTTCACGTACCTTTCATATAACATGACAACATGATAGTTCAATAGTACCGGTACATATATTTACGATGTTACGTAAGAACCTTTAAATCTTAGCCATTGTTATTCAAAGCAAAGGGTGTAAAATTATTAGCATATGTGGACGAATGTGATGGCTTATTTGCCTCTTGTCTTAATTATATAATAGATTTCTTTGAACCTTTCAAATATTTTATTCTGAAATTCTTTGAACCTTTCAAAAATTTCAGATTTATATCAAGTAAATCATATTTACTCAAATCATTAATGAAGCATAATTATTCACCGCGCCCAGGTCTGCTCATCGGATTATATACATCACCATGTATTTTGTCAACTTATTTGACTTCGATACTTCATCTATATAAAGATTATTTTTCTGATATAACCAAGTAGTGCCACATTTAAGTGGTGTTTATCAGTCTTCTCAAGACGTTTAGCATTAATGTTATAAACTTTCAATTCAAGATTTCATGAATAAACTATCAATGATAGAGGTAAATCCAAAACATATTCTTATAATAACTCGAACAACCATTGTTTAAAACTTATAAGAATATCCGTCGCATAACCCAAAACATATTGTTTTACACAACTCCAGAACGAAATAACTATTATTCGATCATAATATAAATCTTGAAGATAAACTAAAGGCATGACTTCAACGGTCTTCAGTAGCGATCCCATCACCATTTTCGATTTGTATCACGTCTTCAATTCTTCTCAACTTGTGAGCTTTCTGTAGTCCCTACATCGGTTTCCAAGTAAGAGCAACCGATCAGTATCAAATACTTCATGACATACAGTAAATCAACAAGTAGAATAACATTAACTTTGTATAACTTTTATACCTTTACGGGAAGAACCGTTCTTCTTATCCGCCAAGTACTTCTTGTAGTTGCGTTTCCAGTGTCCCTTCTGCTTGCAGTAGAAACATTCAGTGTCCTTAGTAGCTCCGCCCTTGTTCTTCTTCTAAGAGTCAGTCTTACCGGCACCAGTAGACTTCTTCTTGGACTTACCCTTCTTCTTGAAACTGGCGGTCATATTGACCATCAACACTTGTTTGTTCTTCCACATCCCAGCTTCCATAGTCTTGAGCATAGCGAACAACTCATTTGCACTTTTCTCCATCCCATTCATGTTGTAATTCATGATAAAACCATCGTAAGATGGGGAAGTGAAGCAAGCACAATATCTGTACCGAGTGTTGGAGGAATTCCAAATTCCAGAGAAGCCAGTCTATCAACATAGCCAGCGAGCTTCACTATGTGCTCACTCATTGAGAAACCCTCTGCCACCTTGCATTCAATCAAGGCCTTGGTTATTTCAAAACGTTCAGTCCTTGCCTGCTTCTTGTACAGAACTTCCAGTGACCCAATTATAAATTGAGTAGAACGTTCAAAACATTTCTGTAGTTCAGGATCCATGCAAGTCAACATGAGGCACTGGACTGCTTCATAGTCATCACTACGAGCAGTGAAAGCATCTACAACTTCTTGTTATGCATCCTTTGCAGGAGGATCACCCATGGGCTGATCCAGCACATACTCCTTAGCACTCCTGAGGACAAATCTCAGGTTTCGGATCTAATCAGCATAGTTTCCACCATTAGCAGCCAACTTTTCTTTCTCTAACATAGGGGCTAAGTTGAACATATTGCGAGCCATTGATCTACAACGATAAACACAAATATATTTAGACACTGTTCATAATTAATTTGCACTAGTGTTTAAATAGATTTTAATATAAAGTGCACTCCCACTCAAATCAATATCTCTCATAATTGATAGTGAGTGATTCAAGACCCTGATCTTATTCTCAACCATTGATGTGGACATCACTGATGACGAGAAGTTTGACCGGTAGGCAAACTTTTGCCGATCATATCTCCATATGACTCTTGTTCATCTTTCAATGCTTCGTGCTCCGAGCTCAAAACGATTATGCCATAGCTTCAAGACAACCGAGTGCTATCTGCTCACATGGTTTGACCATTCACCCGTCTTACACCTCACAACCTGTTTGTACTCATGTGGACATGACGCACTCCGGAATGCTACGTGTTATAGACGGTAGCAACACTGGGAAGAGCACATTTTAACTTGATATTTACTGTGAGAGATCACCCTAATAATTGACTACTGCGCAATCAAAGGGTGCAAACAACAAAGGGATAAACATCTCAGGCAATTCATAATAGCATGATATGGTATAGCCCTGGGCGCCGGGAACGTCTCCATGGTCCTCCGAGGTCTTCATGAAGTTTTCTCCAAAAGCGTTGCCGTGGCGACAATTTTGAAAACTATCGCCGTGGGAACGAACTTGTCCTCCTGCGCCTGGTGAAGCTTCGG
Source organism: Elymus sibiricus (assembly GCA_039707655.1). Taxonomy (NCBI): domain Eukaryota; kingdom Viridiplantae; phylum Streptophyta; class Magnoliopsida; order Poales; family Poaceae; genus Elymus; species Elymus sibiricus. Next base: position 167,231,779 of record CM077664.1, read on the forward strand.
GTCCTCCGTGTAACCTGTAGGCTATCTCTACATCTATTAGATTAAGGTGGCAATCCCGTGGCTCCAGCCATCATGCTGTGACGCGCAGGCCACTTAACATTACAACATATAACCATCTCATACATAAACTCATTATCATGACGAAGGCTATACCACATCATATGCAACCCTGCAAAACCAAGTTAGACGTCCTCTAATTGGTCTGGCAAATTTTAATTACGTGGCTTCTAGGGTTTCCAGATAACACTAGCTACCTACGCACACCATCAAGGCGATAATTCTTGTTGCTAGATTAACTTTCGGGGTGTGTGAAAGAAAAGACTTAAATAAAAATCTTTGGCCCCACAGTGAACTTCATCAAATACGCGTGACCCCTGCTACTTGTGAGCTGCGTTGGTAATTCCCTGAAGAGGAAGGGAGATGCAGTACAGTAGAGATAACTATTTCCCTCAGTTATGAAACCAAGGTTATCAATCCAGTAGGAGAATCACGCAACACCTCGTTAGCAGCACCTGCACACAAAACAACAAATCCTTGCACCTAACGCAAACAAGGGGTTGTCAATCCCTCGGTGGTAAGTTGCAAGATTAAATTGTATGTGATAGATAGATAGATAGAAACAAAAATACAAAAATAAAATAAATAAAGAAAAAGTGCAGCAAGTATTTTTAGGGTTTTAGTATATGATTTAGATAGACCCGGGGGCCATAGTTTTCACTAGAGGCTTCTCTCAAGAAAATAGCATACGACGGGTAGACAAATTACTGTTGGGAAATTAATAGAAAAGCAAATAATCATGACAATATCCAAGGCAATGATCATGTATATAGGCATCACGTCCGAGACAAGTAGACCGACTCCTGCTTGCATCTACTAATATTACTCCACACATCGACCGCTATCCAGCATGCATCTAGTGTATTAAGTCCATGAAGAACGGAGTAACGCCTTAAGAACGATGACATGATGTAGACAAGATAAACTCACGTATGAATAAACCACATCTTTTTACCCATAATAGCAACGATACATATGTGTCATGTCCCTTTCTGTCACTGGGATTGAGCACCGCAAGATCGAACCCATTACAAAGCACCTCTTCCCATGGCAAGATAAATCAATCTAGTTGGCCAAACCAAATCAATAGATCGGAGAAGAAATACGAAGCTATAATAATCATGCATAAAAGAGATCAGAGAAGAATCAAATAATATTCATGGATAATCTGATCATAAACTCACAATTCATCGGATCCCAACAAACACACCGCAAAAAGTGATTACATCGGATAGAACTCCAAGAACATCGAGGAGAACATTGTATTGAAGATCAAAAAGAGAGAAGAAGCCATCTAGCTACTAACTATGGACCCGAAGGTCTGTGGTAAACTACTCACGCATCATCGGAAGGGCAGCAAGGTTGATGTAGAGCCCCTCCGTGATCGATTCCCCCTCCGGCAGAGTACCGGAAAAGGTCTCCAGATGGGATCTCTCGAGAACAGAAGCTTGCGGCGGCGGAAAAAGTATTTCGTGGACTCCCCTGTTGGTTTCCTGATTTTTGGGAATTTATAGTGGTGGAATTAGGTCAAAAGGGGCAGAGGTGGGCCCACGAGGCACCAGGGCGCGCCCCCTGGTGGCTCGTGGCCACCTCCTCTGGCGTCTGGTCTTCTCCCGAAGCTTCTAGTGTTGGTATTGTCCAGAAAAAAATCTCCAAAAAGTTTCGTGGCATTTGGACTTCGTTTGGTATTGATATTCTGTAAAACAAAAAACAGGCAGAAAACAGCAACTGGCACTGGGCACTAAGTTAATAGGTTAGTCCCAAAAAATGATATATAATTGCTGTAAATGCATATAAAAAACATCCAAGATTGATAATATAACAGCATGGAACAATCAAAAATTATAGATACGTTGGAGACGTATCAGCATCCCCAAGTTTAATTCTTGCTCGTCCTCGAGTAGGTAAATGATAAAAACAGAATTTTTGATGTGGAATGCTGCCTATCATATTCATCATATATTCTTTTCTTCTGTAGCATGGACATTGGACTTGAATGATTCAAAGCAATAGTCTATAGTTTGACATGAAGATATAAATACTCAAGCATTCTAACAAGCAATCATGTCTTTCAAAATATCAACGCTAAAGAAAGTTATCCCTAGCCCATTATGCTCAATCATTGATCCATTCATGAAACACACTCAAATATTAGCTACACACAATGCACAAGTATGACAATAGTGCTCTCTAGTTGGTGCTTTATAAGAGAAGATGGAGACTCAAAATAAAAATAAAAAATTGCATAAAGTAAATAGATAGGCCCTTCGCAGAGGGAAGCGGAGATTTGCTAATGTGCCAGAGCTCAAAGCATAAATTAAAGAGATAAAAATATTTTGAGAGGCATGCTTTTCCTGTCAACGAAAACGACCGAGAATTCCCAATATCTTCCATGCTAGACACATCATAGGCGGTTCCCAAACAGAAAGTAAAGTTTATTTCCTTTCCACCATTCTTTCACAATCCATGGCTAGCCGTATCCACGGGTGCCTTCCATACCATCACTTTCCAAGGAATTTTGTTGTTATTAATTTTTGATTTCATTGTTGTGGGACTGGGCATCCCTATTACTAGCCACTCTCTCGTGCAATGACAAGTGAATAAACACTCATCGTGAGAATAACACACCTAGCATGGAAAATATTGGCCACTCCCTGCCGCTTCATGAGCGGTACGGGCACACAAAACGGAAAATTATTTTGAAAATTAGAGTTGGCACATGCAAATTTACTTGGAACGGCATGGAAATACCGCATATAGGTAGATATAGTGGACTCATTTCGCACAACTTGGGTTTAAGGAGTTTGGATGCACAAGCAATATTTCCGTACAAATGAAGGCTAGCAAAAGATTGAGAAGCAACCAACCAAAAAACGAAAACGGTCATAAACATGCATTGAACATAACTAACACCGAATAATGCACCTTAAGTAGGATATAATTTCTTTGCATAACTATTGACTTAATGTGCATGCATAGGGAATCACAAACCTTAACACTAATATTCTTACTAAATCACAATTACTCACTAACATGACTCACATATTATCATTTCCATATCGCAAAACTATTGCAAGGAATCACACTTATCATATCCAATGATCTATATGAAAGTTTTTATTATATCCCTCTTGAATATTCATCACTTTGGGACCAAATTCATATCTTGTGCAAATTACCATTACTATTATCAACTCTCTAAAAGATATAAGTGAAGCATGAGAGTGCAAATATTTCTTCAAAATTTCAATCTTATCAACTCTCAAAATAATATAAGTGAAGCATGAGAGTTCATTTCTTCAAAATATAGCCACCACCGTGCTCAAAAAGATTTAAGTGAAGCAATAGAGCAACTGCCTAGCTCAAAAAATTTAAGTGAAGCACATAGAGTATTCTAACAAATCATGATAACATGTGGCTCTCTCAAAATAGGTGTGTTCAGCAAGGATGATTGTGACAAACTAAAAAGCAAACAAAGAAAAGACTCATATAATACAAGACGCTCCAAGCAAAACACATATTATGTGACGAATAAAAATATAGCTCCAAGTAAAATTACCGATAGTTGGTAGAAGAAAGAGGGGATGCCTTCCGGGGCATCCCCAAGCTTAGACGCTTGAGTCTTCCTTGAATATTACCTTGGGGTGCCTCAGGCATCCCCAAGCTTAGGCTCTTGCCACTCCTTATTCCTTCATCCATCGTGATCTCACCCAAAACTTGAAAACTTCAATCACACAAAACTCAACAAAACCTTCGTGAGATCCGTTAGTATAACAAAATAAATCACTACTTTAAGTACTATTGCAAACCCATTCATATTTTATTTTTGCATTATACCTACTGTATTCTAACTTCTCCATGGCTTATACCCCCCGATACAATCCATAGTTTCATCAAAACAAGCAAGTAGTGCATCAAAAACAGAATCTGTCAAAAACAGAATAGTCTGTAGCAATATATTTAAAAGCTATACTTCTGTAACTCCAAAAATTCTGAAACATTAGGACAACGTGGGAAATCCATATACCAATACTGTGTAAAAATTTCAGATTTTTCTGACGCTCCAGTACAGAACCAAAATTCCAGCACTGGACGCAAAACTTTCTGTTTTCCAAACAACATCAATTATACTATCTTCCAAATCATCCCAAAGGTTTTACTTGGCACAAACACTAATTAAAAACACAAAAACTCAATCATAACAGTAGCATAAAAGTGAAAACACACAATAACAGAAACAAAAAGTAAAAATTTATTTTATTCATTGGGTTGCCTCCCAACAAGCGCTATTGTTTTATGCCCCTAGCTAGGCATAATGCATAGTTTCAAGTATTGTCATCCTTCAAGTTGATTCCATAAGTGGCCCTCATAATGGATTCATATGGTTCTTTAATTTTCTTCCTAGGGAAATGTTCCATACCCTTCTTTAGTGGAAACTGAAATTTTATATTCCCTTCTTTCATATCAATAACGGCACCTATGGTTCGTAAGAACGGTCTACCAAGTATTATGGGGCAAGAAGGATTGCATTCAATGTCAAGTACAATAAAATCAACGGGCACATATTTCCTATTTGCAAGAATAAGAACATCATTAATTCTACCCAAAGGCCTTTTAATAGTAGAATGCACAAGATGCAAATTAGGAGAACATTCATCTATATTGGTAAAACCTAGCACATCACATAGAGATTTTGGAATTGTGGAAACGCTAGCACCCAAATCACATAAAGCATTGCACTCATAATTTTTAACTTTAACTTTAATGGTGGGTTCCCACTCATCATATAATTTTCTAGGAATTGAAATTTCCAGTTCTAGCTTTTCTTCTAACGCTTTCATCATTGCTTCTACGATGTGTTTAGTAAAAGCCTTATTTTGCTCATAAGCGTTGGGTGAATTTAACATGGATTGTAAAAAAGAAATGCACTCAATCAAAGAACAATTATCATAATTAAAATCTTTGTAATCCAAGAGAGTGGGCACATCACTAGTTAAAGTTTTTACCTCTCCAAACCCACTTTTATCAATTTTCTTATCAAGATTTTCACCCTCCGAATTATGGGGACGCCTACTAACTAAAATTGACTCTTCTTCAGTCCCCTTTTCATCAAGTTTAATTTTGCTAAACAAGGAATTAATATATGAAACACCAATCATTTTAATATCCTCATCATTACTACGATAAAAACCGAGAGGAATCGCTTTTTCTAAAAATTCTCGTTTAGCTTTTAGCATGGCGGTTCTTTTCTTACTCTCATCCGTACGAACAAACGGCGCACAAAACAATTGCCCGTAGCGCATTTCCGGTGGTGTCCCGCGCCGCGCCGCCGTCGGTCTTGTCACCGGCGCGCGCGCCGGTGTTTAAACGCCGGTGGGACCCGTGCGTCAGGTCACTAACACTAACCTGGCTCTAATCAGTCACTGAACTTGTGACGCCCCCAGCCCGACCGTGCACTAATCATACACGCAAATGCGCACGATCAAGCCCAGGGACTCACGGGAATATATCACAACACAACTCTAGACACAAAATAAAATAATACAAGCTTTATATTACAAGCCAGGGGCCTCGAGGGCTCGAATACATAAGCTCGAGTTACACAAGAGTCAGCGGAAGCATTAGTATCTGAGTACAGACACAAAGTTAAACAAGGTCGCCTTAAGAAGGCTGAGCAAAACAACAACATCTAGATCGAAACGGCGCAAGCCTCCTGCCTGGGAGCCTCCTAAACTACTCCTGGTCGTCGGTCTCCACGTAGTAGTAGGCACCATCGGGGTAGTAGCAGTCGTCGGTGGGATCGGTTGGCTCTGGGGCTCCGTCATCTGATCGCAGCAAACGGGTATGGGGAAAAAGGGGGAGCAAAGCAACCGTGAGTACTCATCCAAAGTACTCGCAAGACTTACATTAGATCTATACTAATTATGCATCGGTATCAAAGGGGAGGCTGTATCTGTGGACTAGACTGTAGAAATGCCAGAATAGAGAGAAGGTCTAGCCTATCGAAGACTAGCATCTTCAGCGTCTTGCAGCATTAGAAGAGTGCAGATTAGCCGCATAACATAAAGTAACAAGCATGTAGTAGCAAAGCCTAGAGATCCTTCCTCGACTCCCCGCGAGAAAGCAATCCTGGAGCTTACAATTAATTAACATGTATCCAGTTCAAGTTGTAGTAGATCGGGATACAACACTGAGCGTCCTGTTACCGTGGACACGGCTATTCGAATAGATGACTTCCCTGCAGGGGTGCACTACTGTTACCCAACACGCTCGATTAACTCTGGCTGGACACACTTTTCTCGGTCATGCCCGGCCTCGGCTGATCGACACGACGTAGTCCTACCTAGGCTCCGCAGAGAGGTCCCCGCCGGTCTACATCCTAAGTGCTCAGGGGTCTTGGGCCCATCGCCCTTTGCACTCCGGGTCGTTATGTGCAGGGTGAATAGCAGCGCCACCTCTGCCTGGATGGCGCGATCCGACCGTGCCACAATGCTGAACTGGACGTCTGACAGAGCTTTCGGTTGATACATACGGCGCAGAGGGCCCCATTAAACCATTATACCGCAGGGTGGTAGTGCGTATAGGCCAGTGGCCAACTCAGATCAAATACCCAAATCCGTTAGTGTGTTGGGAGCTCGCGGTAACGAGCAGAGATCCATGATCATGTGACCCCGTCGCCCCGTCTCGTGGACTTACGGCAAGGGCCAGGCCCTATCCCTCTCCTGGGGCGGTCTGCCTGCCCGGCCGTGCCACGTAATTATCTCGCGGGTACCCTCCAGGTCAACCCGACTTCCCAAGAGACTGTCGGGAACTCAGGTCCACCTCTACCGGGGTGGTACCGCCTGTCCCTTCGGTCCCGCAGTAACAGTACATGGGGGCAACAGTTAAAGGTAACCGTGTGTCTGTAACATCAAGAGGGAAATCCGAGGAATCACCCTCGTTGGATTCCTACTCGATGTATCCGTCAAGGTGAACTCAGAGGAATCACCCTCGATGGGTTCACACTTGAGGAGTTGCACGACAGATGCATCATCGGAGGTGGTGAAAGATGAATCACCCTCGGTGACTCACGTCCGACTAGCTACGCTACAGAGATGTCATTAGGAGTGAGTTAGGAGGTATCACCCTCGTCACTCGATAGTAGCTCTGCAGTGTCATGCAACTAAGGGGGTGTGCGGTGCTATGTCGGTCTCGGCACATCGATCACATTGATCAAGTCACCGATGGTAAAGCATGGCAACAAGGAAAAGGGTGTGGGGCCATTGATGGATCACTAACCAGCCTATACTAAGCATATAGGACAACATGTAAAGTATCAACAGCAGGTTACAACATCAGGCCATGCATCAGAATAGGAGCAATCAATTACAGTAGCAAAATCTAATGCAAGCACGGGGAAGAAAGAATAGGCGATATAGGAATGATCAAGGGGGTTTGCTTGCCTAGAAGCTCTGCTGAAAAGGAAGCAGGGTCGGCGGTGACGTAGTCGATCACAGGGGCAGCGTCGGTCTCGGAGTCTACCAGAGAGAAGAGGGGGAAGAAACAGTAAATATAAAGCACACAGATGCAACACATATGCTTGGCATGGCAACAGGCTGTGTTAGGGTGCCCTAACGCAGTACTAAGTATTTTAAACGGAGCGGGAAAATATCCGGGAATATTTTCCCAGCTCCGAACACTATTCATTTAGCGGTTTCGGTAGCAAATGTTCAACGTTCAGTATGTTAAAGGCATGTGACAAGTATGTGGAGGGCATATTCGGATTCTTCATATTTTTCTGATCATTTTTCATATATAATTTTTTTTCATCTGAGTTACGGTTTATTTTATATGATTTTTCAAAGTTTTATTGAATTTTTGGAATTGTTTTAATTATTAAATTCTAATTATCCAAAACAGTGACCTGTGACGTCAGCATGATGTCAGGGTGACGTCATCGGTCAATTCCAGCTAGCCAGGGTCAAACCTGACCAGTGGGTCTCGCATGTCATACATAGAACTAAATAACAGGGGTTTATTTTTAACTAACTAACTTAATTAGCTAGTGGGACCCACTGTCAGCGACTGTTTAATTAACAGATTTAATTAACAGAGTAATTAGCAGTTTTATTATTTATAAAAACATTTAATTAATGCAGGGCCCGCATGTTAGTGGCTGGGCTGCCCAGTCAGCACAGTTGACTGGGTCAACCCAGTCAACTGGACCCACCGGGCCCACCTATCACCGACACAGGGGAGGCCACGTGGCAGCCACGTCAGCTCCGGCGACCGGAGTGACGCCGGCGACCTAAACGCGCGGCGGCGCGCTCGGGTGCTCGCCGGAAAACGGCTATAGGCCACGGTTCGGCGCGCAGGAAAGCTCTACGGGCAGCTGGCGCTCTCGCGCATCCAATGGCGGTGGTTGCGGGGGCTGCCGTGGCCGGAGTTGACGCCGGCGACGATGTCGGGTGGCGGCCGGATCGGGAACTCGGCGAAAACGACGACGCGGGCGCACTCAAGTCAAATGGATGGGTCAGGGGCATCTATGCGCGCGGGCGAGCTCAACGGGCAGCGGCGCGTGACCATATGGTCGCCGGAAGGCCGCCGGCGGCGAGCTCATGCGGAGGCGGGCTCGGCCACGACGGGGACGGCGTCTACGGCCACGAAGATGGATAGGGGAGAGGGGGGAGTAGAAGGGGATCTCACTGGGCGCCTGTAGTTGAGCTCAGTGGGCTCGGGGAAGGCTCGGAGTGTTGGGAAACGGAGCATGTAATTTCAAAAAATTTCCTACGCTCACGCAAGATCTATCCATGGAGATGCATCGCTACGAGAAGGGGGGACTGTGTCTACGTACCCTCGTAGACCGTTAGCGGAAGCATCTCACAACGCGGTTGATGTAGTCGAACAATCCTTCGAGCTCCACCGATCGAGTACCGAACGTACGGCACCTCCGAGTTCTACACACGTGCAGCTCGGTGACGTTCCTTGCCTTCTTGATCCAGCAAGACGTCGAGGTAGTAGATGAGTTCCGTCAGCACGACGGCGTGGCGACGGTGACGGTGAAGTGATTCCGGCAGGGCTTCGCCTAAGCTCTCCGAAAATATGACCGAGGTGGAAAACGGAGATCGGGGCACCGCACACGGCTATGGGACAATTGTGTGTCTCCAAGGGGTGCCCTGCCCACGTATATAAAGGAGGAGAGGGGAGGAGGCTGGCCCTAGGGGCTGTGCCAAGAGAGGGGAGTCCTACTAGGACTCCTAGTCCTAGTAGGATTCGGCCCCCCTCTTATTCCTTCTCATGGAGGGGGAAAGGGGGAAGGAGAGGGAGAAGGAAAGGGGGCTGCGCCCCCTCCCCTTCTCCAATTTGGACTGCCCATGGGGGGGGGGGGGCGCCACCCCTTGTGGGCTGCCCTCTCTCTCCCCTATGGCCCATGTTGGCCCATCACTTTCCCTTGGGGGTTCCGGTAACCTCCCGGTACTCCGAAAAATACCCAAAACACTCCGGAACCATTCCGATGTCCGAATACTATCGTCCAATATATCAATTTTTACCTCTCGGACATTCCGAGACTCTTCGTCATGTCCGTGATCTCATCCGGGACTCCGAACAACATTCGGTCACCAATCACATAACTCATATAATACTATATCGTCATCGAACCTTAAGTGTGCGGACCCTACGGGTTCGGGAATGATGTAGACATGACCGAGACGACTCTCTGGTCAATAACCAACAGTGGAACCTGGATGCTCATATTGGTTCCTACATATTCCACGAAGATCTTTATCGGTGAACCTCATATGTCAACATACGTTGTTCCTTTGTCCGGCGGTATGTTACTTGCCCGAGATTCGATCGTCGGTATCCAATACCTAGTTCTATCTCGTTACCGGCAAGTCTCTTTACTCGTTCCCTAATACATCATCTTGCAACTAACTCTTTAGTCACGGTGCTTGCAAGGCTTCTGTGATGCTGTATTACCGAGAGGGCCCAGAGATACCTCTCCGATAGTCGGAGTGACAAATCCCAATCTCGATCTATGCCAACTCAACAAACACTTTCGGAGATACCTGTAGTGCACCTTTATAATCACCCAGTGACGTTGTGACGTATGATACACCCAAAGTATTCCTACGGTACCCGGGAGTTGCATGATCTCATGGTCAGAGGAACGTGTATTTGACATAGTGAAAGCAATAGCAATAAACTGAACGATCATTTGCTATGCTAACGGTTGGGTCATGTCCATCACATCATTCTCCCAATGATGTGATCCCGTTATCAAATGACAACTCATGTCCATGGTCAGGAAACCTTGACCATCATTTGATCAACGAGCTAGTCTAGTAGAGGCATACTAGGAACATAGTATTTGTCTATTATCCACACATGTATTTAGTTTCCGGTCAATACAATTCTAGCATGAATAATAAACCATTATCATGAACGGGGAAATATGATAATAATAAACACTTTATTAATTGCCTCTAGGGCATATTTTCCAACAGTCTCCCACTTGCACTAGAGTCAATTAATCTAGTTTACATCTCCATGTAATTAACATCCAATCAGTTCTTGAGCTGATCATGTTTAGCTTGTGTGAGAGGTTTTAGTCAACGGATCTGTAACATTCAGATCCGTGTATACTTTGCAAATCTCTATGTCTTATGTAGATGCGGTCACCATACTCTGCTTTGGAGCTACTCCAAAAAAACTACCCCACTTTATGTATCCAGTCAGAGACTCATAGTCTTCCGGATTGGTGTTTAAAGCTTGCATCGACGTAACCCCTTACGACGAACTCTTTATTACCTCTATTTCCCGAGAAATTCTTCCTTAATCATCTTAAGGATATACTTTGACCGCTGTCCAGTGATCTACTCCTGGATCACTTTCGTACCTCTTTGCCAGACACATGGCAAGGCACACAACATGGCATACTTTATAGAACCTATGGACGAGGCATAGGGGATAACCTTCATCCTTTCTATTTATTCTGCCGTGGTCGAGATTTGGGTCTTACTCAATTTCACACCTTGCACCACAGTCAAGAACTCTTTCTTTGACTGATCCATTTTGAACTTTCTTCAAACTTGTCAAGGTATGTGCTTCGTGAAAGTTCTATGAGGCGTCTCAATCTATCTCTATAGATTTTGATGCCTAACATGTAAAACAACCTTTACCTAGATTTTCAAGTCTTACTCCACTTCACACCAGGCAAGAACTCATTTCTTTGACTTGATCCATTTTGAACTTCTTCAAAAAACTCATCAAGATGTGTGAACTTTTATCAGGCGTTTTGATCTATCTCCATAGATCTCGATGCCCAATCTGTGGATAACTCAAAAGCAGGTTTTTATTGAAAATCTCCTTTCAATTCTTTATGCTTTCCAGAAATTCTACATCATTTCCAATCAACAATACATATACTATTAGAAATGCTATAGAGCTCCCACTCACTTTCTTGTAAATACAAGTTTCTCCATAAACTTGTATAAACCCAAACGCTTTGATCACTTCATCAAAGCGAGTATTCCAGCTCTGAGATGCTTGCACCAGTCCATAGATGGATCGCTGGAGCTTGCATATTTTGTTAGCACCTTTAGGATCGACAAAACCTTCCGGCTGTATCATATACCATTCTTCCTTAAGGAATCCGTAAAGGAATGCCATTTTGACGTCCATTTGCCAGATTTCATAATCATAAAATGCGGCAATTGCTAACATAATTCTGACAGACTTTAGCATCGCTACGGGTGAGAAAGTCTCATGGTAGTCAACTCCTTGAACTTGGTGATAACCTTTAGCAACAAGTCGAGCTTTATAAACGGTGATATTACCATCAGCATCCGTCTTCTTCTTAAAGATCCATTTATTTTCAATAGCTCGCCGTTCATCGGGCAAGTCTACCAAAGTCCACACTTTGTTCTCATACATGGATCCAATCTCGGATTTCATGGCCTTAAGCCATTTGTCGGAATCCGGGCTTGCCATCGCTTCTTCATAGTTCGAAGGTTCATCGTTGTCTAGCAACATGACCTCCAAGACTGGATTTCCGTACCACTCTGGTGCGGAACATGTCCTGGTTGACCTTCGAAGTTCAGTAACAACTTGATCCGAAGTTTCATGATCATCATCATTAACTTCTTCTCTGGTCTGTGTCGGTGTCACAGAAATTTCTTTCTGTGGCGTACTACTATCCAGAGGAGGTACAATTACCTCATCAAGTTCTACTTTCCTCCCACTCACTTCTTTCGAGAGAAACTCCTTCTCTAGAAAGGATCCATTCTTTAGCAACGAAAACTTTGCCTTCGGATCTGTGGTAGAAGGTGTACCCAACGGTCTCTTTTGGGTATCCTATGAAGACGCACTTATCCGCTTTGGGTTCGAGCTTATCTGGCTGAAGCCTTTTGACATAAGCATCGCATCCCCAAACTTTCAGAAACGGCATCTTAGGTTTCTTGCAAACCACAGTTCATACGGTGTCATCTCAACGGATTTAGACGGTGCCCTTGTTTAAAGTGAATGCAGCTGTCTCTAATGCATAACCCCAAAATGATAGTGGCAAATCGGTAAGAGACATCATAGAATGCACCATATCCAATAGAGTACGATTACGACGTTCGGACACACCATTACGCTGTGGTGTTCCATGTGGCGTGAGCTGTGAAACAATTCCACATTGTCTTAAGTGATTGCCAAACTCGTAACTCAAATATTCTCCTCCACGATCAGATCGTAAGAACTTTATTTTCTTGTTACGATGGTTCTCTACTTCACTCTGAAATTCTTTGAACTTTTCAAATGTTTCAGATTTATGCTTCATCAAGTAGACATAGCCATATCTCAAGTCATCTGTGAACGTGAGAACATAACGATATCCACCGCGCGCCTCAACACTCATCGGACCGCATACATCGGTATGTATTATTTCCAATAAGTTGGTTGCTTGCTCCATTGTTCCGGAGAACGGAGTTTTAGTCATCTTGCCAATAAGGCATGGTTCACATGTCTCAAATGATTCATAATCAAGAGATTCCAAAAACCCATCTACATGGAGTTTCTTCATGTGTTTAACACTGATATGACCTAAGCGGCAGTGCCACAAATATGTGGTACTATCATTATCTTTTGGCATTTGTGTTATGAACATGTGTATTACTACGATCATGATTCAATAAACCTTTCATTTTAAGTACATGATCATCAATGATATTATCCAAATAAATAGAATAACAATTATTCTCTGAACTTGAATAACCGTCTTGCAATAAACACTATCAGATATAATGTTCATACTTAAGGCAAGCACCAAATAACAATTATTTAGGTTCATCACTAATCCTGAAGGTAGAGAGGGCGTGGCGATGGTGATCACATCAACCTTGGAGACACTTTCAATGCACATCGTCACCTCGTTCTTAGCTAGCCCTCGTTTATTCCGAAGCTCCATGTTTCAAGTTGCAAGCAACTGAACAAGTATCAAATACCCAGGTGCTCCTACGAGTACTAGTAAGGTACACATCAATAACATTCATATCAAATATCTTTGTTGACATTGCCAGTCTTATTATCTGCTAGTTACTTTGGGGAAGTTCCGCTCCCTGTGACATTTCCCTTTGCAATGGGAGCACTAAGTCTCGGGTTTGGTTCAGCCTTGGGTTTCTTCGCGTGAGCGGTAACTGTTTTACCGTTCTTCTTGAAGTTCCCTTTTATTTCCCTTGCCCTCCTTGAAACTAGTGGTCTTATTAACCATCAACACTTGATGCTCCCTTTTTGATTTCTACATCCGCAGCTTGTAGCATCGCGAATAGCTTAAGGATCTTCTATCCCTTGCATGTTTATAGTTCATCACGAAAATCAAGTAGCTTAGTGATAGTGACTAGATAACTCTATCAATCACCACTTTATTTGGAAGTCTAACTCCCACTTAATTCAAGTGATTGAAGTACTCAGACGTTCTGAGTACATGCTCACTATCGGAGCTGTTCTCCTCCATTTTGCAGCTATAGAACTTGTCGAAGGTGTCATACCTCTCGACCCGGGTGTGAGCTTGAAAAACAAACTTTCAGCTCTTGGAACATCTCATATGCTCCATGGTGCTCAAAACATCTTTCGAGCCCCGGTTCTAAGCCGTAAAGCATGGCGCACTGAACTATCGAGTAGTCATCTTTTCTTGTCTGCCAGATGTTCATAACGTCTTCAGAAAAAGCCATAGGGGTTGCTCACCGAGCGGTGCATCAAAGACATAAGCCTTCTGTGCAGCAGTGAGGACAATCCTCAGAATACGGACCCAGTCCGCATAGTTGCTTCCATCAACTTTCAACTTAACTTTCTCTAGGAACGCATTAAAATACAGGGGAGTAGTAGCGTGGTCTATCGTTCTACAACATAAACTTGCTAAGACACTATTGACTATGTCCATGATAATTGAAGTTCAATTAATCAAATTACTTAAGAACTCCCACTTAGATTAACATCCCTCAAGTTGTCTAAGTGTAACATGATCCACATCAAACTAATCCACGTCCGATCATCACGTGAGGTGGATCAGTTCATCAATGGTGAACATCTTTCATGTTGACCATATCTACTATATGACTCATGTTCGACCTTTCGGTCTCTTGTGTTCCGAGGCCATATCTGTATATGCTAGGCTCGTCAAGTTTAACCCAAGTATTCTGCGTGTGTAAAACTGGCTTACACCCGTTGTATGCGAACGAAAGAATCCATCACACCCGATCATCACGTGGTGTTTAGAAGCGTCGAACCTTCGCAACGGTGCATACTAGGGGAGAACACTTATTTTGAAATTTAGTGAAGGGATCATCTTATAATGCTACCGTCGTCCTAAGCAAAATAAGATGCATAAAAGGATTAACATCACATGCAATTCAATATATGTGACATGATATGGCCATCATCGTCTTGTGCTTTTGATCTCCATCAGCAAAGCACCGTCATGATCTCCATCGTCACCAGACTGACATCATGATCTCCATCGTAACGTCGTGACACCTTGATCTCCATCGCAGCGTCGTGGTCGTCTCGCCGGCTATTGCTACTACTACTACTGCTAACTCATAGCGGTAAAGTAAAGCAATTGCATAGCGTTGGCATTGCATACAATAAAGAGACAACCATAAGGCTCCTGCCGGTTGCCTGATAACTTTACAAAACATGATCATCTCATACAACAACTTATATCACATCATGTCTTGGCCATATCACATCACCAGCATACCCTGCAAAAACAAGTTAGACGTCCTCTACTTTGTTGTTGCAAGTTTTACGTGGCTGCTATGGGTTTGCAAGAACCGTTCTTACCTACGCAAAACCACAACGTGGTGTAGTGATTGCTTTTTGATCTTCTAAAAGAACCCTCTTCATTGAAACCGATTCAACTAAAGTGAGAGAGACAGACACCCGCCAGTCACCTTTATGCAACGAGTGCACGTAGCGGTGAAACCTGTCTCGCGTAAGCGTACGCGTAATGTCGGTCCGGGCCACTTCATCTCACAATACCGCCGAATCAAGTATCAACTAGTAACGGCAAGCAATATGTATACACCCACGCCCACAACTCACGTGTGTTCTACTCGTGCAAATCACATCTACGCATAAACCTGGCTCTGATACCACTGTTGGGGAACGGAGCATGTAATTTCAAAAAATTTCCTACACTCACGCAAGATCTATCCATGGAGATGCATCGCTACGAGAAGGGGGGAGTGTGTCTACGTACCCTCGTAGACCGTTAGCGGAAGCGTCTCACAACGCGGTTGATGTAGTCGAACAATCCTTCGAGCTCCACCGATCGAGTACCGAACGTACGGCACCTCCGAGTTCTACACACGTGCAGCTCGGTGACGTTCCTTGCCTTCTTGATCCAGCAAGACGTCGAGGTAGTAGATGAGTTCCGTCAGCACGACGGCGTGGCGACGGTGACGGTGAAGTGATTCCGGCAGGGCTTCGCCTAAGCTCTCCGAAAATATGACCGAGGTGGAAAACGGAGATCGGGGCACCGCACACGGCTATGGGACAATTGTGTGTCTCCAAGGGGTGCCCTGCCCACGTATATAAAGGAGGAGAGGGGAGGAGGCTGGCCCTAGGGGCTGCGCCAAGAGAGGGGAGTCCTACTAGGACTCCTAGTCCTAGTAGGATTCGGCCCCCCCTCTTATTCCTTCTCATGGAGGGGGAAAGGGGGAAGGAGAGGGAGAAGGAAAGGGGGCTGCGCCCCCTCCCCTTGTCCAATTTGGACTGCCCATGGGTGGGGGGGGCGCGCCACCCCTTGTGGGCTGCCCTCTCTCTCCCCTATGGCCCATGTTGGCCCATCACTTTCCCCCGGGGGTTTCGGTAACCTCCCGGTACTCCGAAAAATACCCGAAACACTCCGGAACCATTCCGATGTCCGAATACTATCGTCCAATATATCAATTTTTACCTCCCGGACATTCCGAGACTCCTCGTCATGTCCGTGATCTCATCCGGGACTCCGAACAACATTCGGTCACCAATCACATAACTCATATAATACTATATCGTCATCGAACCTTAAGTGTGCGGACCCTACGGGTTCGGGAATGATGTAGACATGACCGAGACGACTCTCTGGTCAATAACCACCAGCGGAACCTGGATGCTCATATTGGTTCCTACATATTCCACGAAGATCTTTATCGGTGAACCTCATATGTCAACATACGTTGTTCCCTTTGTCCGGCGGTATGTTACTTGCCCGAGATTCGATCGTCGGTATCCAATACCTAGTTCAATCTCGTTACCGGCAAGTCTCTTTACTCGTTCCATAATACATCATCTTGCAACTAACTCTTTAGTCACGGTGCTTGCAAGGCTTCTGTGATGCTGTATTACCGAGAGGGCCCAGAGATACCTCTCCGATAGTCGGAGTGACAAATCCCAATCTCGATCTATGCCAACTCAACAAACACTTTCGGAGATACCTGTAGTGCACCTTTATAATCACCTAGTAACGTTGTGACGTTTGATACACCCAAAGTATTCCTACGGTATCCGGGAGTTGCATGATCTCATGGTCAGAGGAACGTGTATTGGACATAGTGAAAGCAATAGCAATAAACTGAACGATCATTTGCTATGCTAACGGTTGGGTCATGTCCATCACATCATTCTCCCAATGATGTGATCCCGTTATCAAATGACAACTCATGTCCATGGTCAGGAAACCTTGACCATCATTTGATCAACGAGCTAGTCTAGTAGAGGCATACTAGGGACATAGTATTTGTCTATTATCCACACATGTATTTAGTTTCCGGTCAATACAATTCTAGCATGAATAATAAAGCATTATCATGAACGGGGAAATATGATAATAATAAACACTTTATTAATTGCTTCTAGGGCATATTTTCCAACAGTCTCCCACTTGCACTAGAGTCAATTAATCTAGTTTACATCTCCATGTAATTAACATCCAATCAGTTCTTGAGCTGATCATGTTTAGCTTGTGTGAGAGGTTTTAGTCAACGGATCTGTAACATTCAGATCCGTGTGTACTTTGCAAATCTCTATGTCTTATGTAGATGCGGTCACCATACTCTGCTTTGGAGCTACTCCAAAAAAACTACCCCACTTTATGTATCCAGTCAGAGACTCATAGTCTTCCGGATTGGTGTTTAAAGCTTGCATCGACGTAACCCCTTACGACGAACTCTTTATTACCTCTATTTCCCGAGAAATTCTTCCTTAATCATCTTAAGGATATACTTTGACCGCTGTCCAGTGATCTACTCCTGGATCACTTTCGTACCTCTTTGCCAGACACATGGCAAGGCACACAACATGGCATACTTTATAGAACCTATGGACGAGGCATAGGGGATAACCTTCATCCTTTCTATTTATTCTGCCGTGGTCGAGATTTGGGTCTTACTCAATTTCACACCTTGCACCACAGTCAAGAACTCTTTCTTTGACTGATCCATTTTGAACTTTCTTCAAACTTGTCAAGGTATGTGCTTCGTGAAAGTCCTATGAGGCGTCTCAATCTATCTCTATAGATTTTGATGCCTAACATGTAAAACAACCTTTACCTAGATTTTCAAGTCTTACTCCACTTCACACCAGGCAAGAACTCATTTCTTTGACTTGATCCATTTTGAACTTCTTCAAAAAACTCATCAAGATGTGTGAACTTTTATTAGGCGTTTTGATCTATCTCCATAGATCTCGATGCCCAATCTGTGGATAACTCAAAAACAGGTTTTTATTGAAAATCTCCTTTCAATTCTTTATGCTTTCCAGAAATTCTACATCATTTCCAATCAACAATACATATACTATTAGAAATGCTATAGAGCTCCCACTCACTTTCTTGTAAATACAAGTTTCTCCATAAACTTGTATAAACCCAAACGCTTTGATCACTTCATCAAAACGAGTATTCCAGCTTCGAGATGCTTGCACCAGTACATAGATGGATCGTTGGAGCTTGCATATTTTGTTAGCACCTTTAGGATCGACAAAACCTTCCGGCTGTATCATATACAATTCTTCCTTAAGGAATCCGTAAAGGAATGCCATTTTGACGTCCATTTGCCAGATTTCATAATCACAAAACGCGGCAATTGCTAACATAATTCTGATAGACTTTAGCATTGCTACGGGTGAGAAAGTCTCATCGTAGTCAACTCCTTGAACTTGGTGATAACCTTTAGCAACAAGTCGAGCTTTATAGACGGTGATATTACCATCAGCATCCGTCTTCTTCTTAAAGATCCATTTATTTTCAATAGCTCGCCGTTCATCGGGCAAGTCTACCAAAGTCCACACTTTGTTCTCATACATGGATCCAATCTCGGATTTCATGGCCTTAAGCCATTTGTCGGAATCCGGGCTTGCCATCGCTTCTTCATAGTTCGAAGGTTCATCGTTGTCTAGCAACATGACCTCCAAGACTGGATTTCCGTACCACTCTGGTGCGGAACGTGTCCTGGTTGACCTTCGAAGTTCAGTAACAACTTGATCCGAAGTTTCATGATCATCATCATTAACTTCTTCTCTGGTCTGTGTCGGTGTCACAGAAATTTCTTTCTGTGGCGTACTACTATCCAGAGGAGGTACAATTACCTCATCAAGTTCTACTTTCCTCCCACTCACATCTTTCGAGAGAAACTCCTTCTCTAGAAAGGATCCATTCATTAGCAACGAAAACTTTGCCTTCGGATCTGTGGTAGAAGGTGTACCCAACAGTCTCTTTTGGGTATCCTATGAAGACACACTTATCCGCTTTGGGTTCGAGCTTATCTGGCTGAAGCCTTTTGACATAAGCATCGCATCCCCAAACTTTCAGAAAAGGCATCTTAGGTTTCTTGCAAACCACAGTTCATACGGTGTCATCTCAACGGATTTAGACGGTGCCCTTGTTTAAAGTGAATGCAGCTGTCTCTAATGCATAACCCAAAAATGATAGTGGCAAATCGGTAAGAGACATCATAGAACGCACCATATCCAATAAAGTACGATTACGACGTTCGGACACACCATTACGCTGTGGTGTTCCATGTGGCGTGAGCTGTGAAACAATTCCACATTGTCTTAAGTGATTTCCAAACTCGTAACTCAAATATTCTCCTCCACGATCAGATCATAAGAACTTTATTTTCTTGTTACGATGGTTCTCTACTTCACTCTGAAATTCTTTGAACTTTTCAAATGTTTCAGATTTATGCTTCATCAAGTAGACATAGCCATATCTACTCAAGTCATCTGTGAACGTGAGAACATAACGATATCCACCGCGCCCCTCAACACTCATCGGACCGCATACATCGGTATGTATTATTTCCAATAAGTTGGTTGCTTGCTCCATTGTTCCGGAGAACGGAGTTTTAGTCATCTTGCCAATAAGGCATGGTTCACATGTCTCAAATGATTCATAATCAAGAGATTCCAAAAACCCATCTACATGGAGTTTCTTCATGTGTTTAACACTGATATGACCTAAGCGGCAGTGCCACAAATATGTGGTACTATCATTATCTTTTGGCATTTGTGCTATGAACATGTGTATTACTACGATCAAGATTCAATAAACCTTTCATTTTAAGTACATGATCATCAATGATATTATCCAAATAAATAGAATAACAATTATTCTCTGAACTTGAATAACCGTCTTGCAATAAACACTATCAGATATAATGTTCATGCTTAATGCAAGCACCAAATAACAATTATTTAGGTTCATCACTAATCCTGAAGGTAGAGAGGGCGTGGCGATGGTGATCACATCAACCTTGGAGACACTTCCAATGCACATCGTCACCTCGTTCTTAGCTAGCCCTCGTTTATTCCGAAGCTCCATGTTTCAAGTTGCAAGCAACTGAACAAGTATCAAATACCCAGGTGCTCCTACGAGTACTAGTAAGGTACACATCAATAACATGTATATCA
This sequence comes from Elymus sibiricus, assembly GCA_039707655.1. Classification (NCBI taxonomy): domain Eukaryota; kingdom Viridiplantae; phylum Streptophyta; class Magnoliopsida; order Poales; family Poaceae; genus Elymus; species Elymus sibiricus. Next base: position 167,252,254 of record CM077664.1, read on the forward strand.
AATATCTTTGTTGACATTGCCAGTTTTATTATCTGCTAGTTACTTTGGGGAAGTTCCGCTCCCTGTGACATTTCCCTTTGCAATGGGAGCACTAAGTCTCGGGTTTGGTTCAGCCTTGGGTTTCTTCGCGTGAGCGGTAACTGTTTTACCGTTCTTCTTGAAGTTCCCTTTTATTTCCCTTGCCCTTCTTGAAACTAGTGGTCTTCTTAACCATCAACACTTGATGCTCCCTTTTTGATTTCTACATCCGCAGCTTGTAGCATCGCGAATAGCTTAAGGATCTTCTATCCCTTGCATGTTTATAGTTCATCACGAAAATCCAGAAGCTTAGTGATAGTGACTAGAGAACTCTATCAATCACCACTTTATTTGGAAGTCTAACTCCCACTTAATTCAAGTGATTGAAGTACTCAGACGTTCTGAGTACATGCTCACTATCGGAGCTGTTCTCCTCCATTTTGCAGCTATAGAACTTGTCGAAGGTGTCATACCTCTCGACCCGGGTGTGAGCTTGAAAAACAAACTTTCAGCTCTTGGAACATCTCATATGCTCCATGGTGCTCAAAACATCTTTCGAGCCCCGGTTCTAAGCCGTAAAGCATGGCGCACTGAACTATCGAGTAGTCATCTTTTCTTGTCTGCCAGATGTTCATAACGTCTTCAGACAAAGCCATAGGGGTTGCTCACCGAGCGGTGCATCAAAGACATAAGCCTTCTGTGCAGCAGTGAGGACAATCCTCAGAATACGGACCCAGTCCGCATAGTTGCTTCCATCAACTTTCAACTTAACTTTCTCTAGGAACGCATTAAAATACAGGGGAGTAACAGCGTGGTCTATCGTTCTACAACATAAACTTGCTAAGACACTATTGACTATGTCCATGATAATTGAAGTTCAATTAATCAAATTACTTAAGAACTCCCACTTAGATTAACATCCCTCAAGTTGTCTAAGTGTAACATGATCCACATCAAACAAATCCACGTCCGATCATCACGTGAGGTGGATCAGTTCATCAATGGTGAACATCTTTCATGTTGACCATATCTACTATATGACTCATGTTCGACCTTTCGGTCTCTTGTGTTCCGAGGCCATATCTGTATATGCTAGGCTCGTCAAGTTTAACCCAAGTATTCTGCGTGTGTAAAACTGGCTTACACCCGTTGTATGCGAACGAAAGAATCCATCACACCCGATCATCACGTGGTGTTTAGAAGCGTCGAACCTTCGCAACGGTGCATACTAGGGGAGAACACTTATTTTGAAATTTAGTGAAGGGATCATCTTATAATGCTACCGTCGTCCTAAGCAAAATAAGATGCATAAAAGGATTAACATCACATGCAATTCAATATATGTGACATGATATGGCCATCATCGTCTTGTGCTTTTGATCTCCATCAGCAAAGCACCGTCATGATCTCCATCGTCACCAGAGTGACATCATGATCTCCATCGTAACGTCGTGACACCTTGATCTCCATCGCAGCGTCGTGGTCGTCTCGCCGGCTATTTCTACTACTACTACTGCTAACTCATAGCGGTAAAGTAAAGCAATTACATAGCGTTGGCATTGCATACAATAAAGAGACAACCATAAGGCTCCTGCCGGTTGCTTGATAACTTTACAAAACATGATCATCTCATACAACAACTTATATCACATCATGTCTTGGCCATATCACATCACCAGCATACCCTGCAAAAACAAGTTAGACGTCCTCTACTTTGTTGTTGCAAGTTTTACGTGGCTGCTATGGGTTTGCAAGAACCGTTCTTACCTACGCAAAACCACAACGTGGTGTAGTGATTGCTTTTTGATCTTCTAAAAGAACCCTCTTCATTGAAACCGATTCAACTAAAGTGAGAGAGACAGACACCCGCCAGTCACCTTTATGCAACGAGTGCACGTAGCGGTGAAACCTGTCTCGCGTAAGCGTACGCGTAATGTCGGTCCGGGCCACTTCATCTCACAATACCGCCGAATCAAGTATCAACTAGTAACGGCAAGCAATATGTATACACCCACGCCCACAAATCACGTGTGTTCTACTCGTGCAAATCACATCTACGCATAAACCTGGCTCTGATACCACTGTTGGGGAACGGAGCATGTAATTTCAAAAAATTTCCTACGCTCACGCAAGATCTATCCATGGAGATGCATCGCTACGAGAAGGGGGGAGTGTGTCTACTTACCCTCGTAGACCGTTAGCGGAAGCGTCTCACAACGCGGTTGATGTAGTCGAACAATCCTTCGAGCTCCACCGATCGAGTACCGAACGTACGGCACCTCCGAGTTCTACACACGTGCAGCTCGGTGACGTTCCTTGCCTTCTTGATCCAGCAAGACGTCGAGGTAGTAGATGAGTTCCGTCAGCACGACGGCGTGGCGACGGTGACGGTGAAGTGATTCCGGCAGGGCTTCGCCTAAGCTCTCCGAAAATATGACCGAGGTGGAAAACGGAGATCGGGGCACCGCACACGGCTATGGGACAATTGTGTGTCTCCAAGGGGTGCCCTGCCCACGTATATAAAGGAGGAGAGGGGAGGAGGCTGGCCCTAGGGGCTGCGCCAAGAGAGGGGAGTCCTACTAGGACTCCTAGTCCTAGTAGGATTCGGCCCCCCCTCTTATTCCTTCTCATGGAGGGGGAAAGGGGGAAGGAGAGGGAGAAGGAAAGGGGGCTGCGCCCCCTCCCCTTGTCCAATTTGGACTGCCCATGGGGGGGGGGCGCGCCACCCCTTGTGGGCTGCCCTCTCTCTCCCCTATGGCCCATGTTGGCCCATCACTTTCCCCCGGGGGTTCCGGTAACCTCCCGGTACTCCGGAAAATACCCGAAACACTCCGGAACCATTCCGATGTCCGAATACTATCGTCCAATATATCAATTTTTACCTCCCGGACATTCCAAGACTCCTCGTCATGTCCGTGATCTCATCTGGGACTCCGAACAACATTCGGTCACCAATCACATAACTCATATAATACTATATCGTCATCGAACCTTAAGTGTGCGGACCCTACGGGTTCGGGAATGATGTAGACATGACCGAGACGACTCTCTGGTCAATAACCACCAGCGGAACCTGGATGCTCATATTGGTTCCTACATATTCCACGAAGATCTTTATCGGTGAACCTCATATGTCAACATACGTTGTTCCCTTTGTCCGGCGGTATGTTACTTGCCCGAGATTCGATCGTCGGTATCCAATACCTAGTTCAATCTCGTTACCGGCAAGTCTCTTTACTCGTTCCGTAATACATCATCTTGCAACTAACTCTTTAGTCACGGTGCTTGCAAGGCTTCTGTGATGCTGTATTACCGAGAGGGCCCAGAGATACCTCTCCGATAGTCGGAGTGACAAATCCCAATCTCGATCTATGCCAACTCAACAAACACTTTCGGAGATACCTGTAGTGCACCTTTATAATCACCTAGTAACGTTGTGACGTTTGATACACCCAAAGTATTCCTACGGTATCCGGGAGTTGCATGATCTCATGGTCAGAGGAACGTGTATTTGACATAGTGAAAGCAATAGCAATAAACTGAACGATCATTTGCTATGCTAACGGTTGGGTCATGTCCATCACATCATTCTCCCAATGATGTGATCCCGTTATCAAATGACAACTCATGTCCATGGTCAGGAAACCTTGACCATCATTTGATCAACGAGCTAGTCTAGTAGAGGCATACTAGGGACATAGTATTTGTCTATTATCCACACATGTATTTAGTTTCTGGTCAATACAATTCTAGCATGAATAATAAACCATTATCATGAATGGGGAAATATGATAATAATAAACACTTTATTAATTGCCTCTAGGTCATATTTTCCAACAGTCTCCCACTTGCACTAGAGTCAATTAATCTAGTTTACATCTCCATGTAATTAACATCCAATCAGTTCTTGAGCTGATCATGTTTAGCTTGTATGAGAGGTTTTAGTCAACGGATCTGTAACATTCAGATCCGTGTGTACTTTGCAAATCTCTATGTCTTATGTAGATGCGGTCACCATACTCTGCTTTGGAGCTACTCCAAAAAAACTACCCCACTTTATGTATCCAGTCAGAGACTCATAGTCTTCCGGATTGGTGTTTAAAGCTTGCATCGACGTAACCCCTTACGACGAACTCTTTATTACCTCTATTTCCCGAGAAATTCTTCCTTAATCATCTTAAGGATATACTTTGACCGCTGTCCAGTGATCTACTCCTGGATCACTTTCGTACCTCTTTGCCAGACACATGGCAAGGCACACAGCATGGCATACTTTATAGAACCTATGGCCGAGGCATAGGGGATAACCTTCATCCTTTCTATTTATTCTGCCGTGGTCGAGATTTGGGTCTTACTCAATTTCACACCTTGCACCACAGTCAAGAACTCTTTCTTTGACAGATCCATTTTGAACTTTCTTCAAACTTGTCAAGGTATGTGCTTCGTGAAAGTCCTATGAGGCGTCTCAATCTATCTCTATAGATTTTGATGCCTAACATGTAAAACAACCTTTACCTAGATTTTCAAGTCTTACTCCACTTCACACCAGGCAAGAACTCATTTCTTTGACTTGATCCATTTTGAACTTCTTCAAAAAACTCATCAAGATGTGTGAACTTTTATTAGGCGTTTTGATCTATCTCCATAGATCTCGATGCCCAATCTGTGGATAACTCAAAAACAGGTTTTTATTGAAAATCTCCTTTCAATTCTTTATGCTTTCCAGAAATTCTACATCATTTCCAATCAACAATACATATACTATTAGAAATGCTATAGAGCTCCCACTCACTTTCTTGTAAATACAAGTTTCTCCATAAACTTGTATAAACCCAAACGCTTTGATCACTTCATCAAAGCGAGTATTCCAGCTTCGAGATGCTTGCACCAGTCCATAGATGGATCGTTGGAGCTTGCATATTTTGTTAGCGCCTTTAGGATCGACAAAACCTTCCGGCTGTATCATATACAATTCTTCCTTAAGGAATCCGTAAAGGAATGCCATTTTGACGTCCATTTGCCAGATTTCATAATCATAAAACGCGGCAATTGCTAACATAATTCTGACAGACTTTAGCATTGCTACGGGTGAGAAAGTCTCATCGTAGTCAACTCCTTGAACTTGGTGATAACCTTTAGCAACAAGTCGAGCTTTATAGACGGTGATATTACCATCAGCATCCGTCTTCTTCTTAAAGATCCATTTATTTTCAATAGCTCGCCGTTCATCGGGCAAGTCTACCAAAGTCCACACTTTGTTCTCATACATGGATCCAATCTCGGATTTCATGGCCTTAAGCCATTTGTCGGAATCCGGGCTTGCCATCGCTTCTTCATAGTTCGAAGGTTCATCGTTGTCTAGCAACATGACCTCCAAGACTGGATTTCCGTACCACTCTGGTGCGGAACGTGTCCTGGTTGACCTTCGAAGTTCAGTAACAACTTGATCCGAAGTTTCATGATCATCATCATTAACTTCTTCTCTGGTCTGTGTCGGTGTCACAGAAATTTCTTTCTGTGGCGTACTACTATCCAGAGGAGGTACAATTACCTCATCAAGTTCTACTTTCCTCCCACTCACTTCTTTTGAGAGAAACTCCTTCTCTAGAAAGGATCCATTCTTTAGCAACGAAAACTTTGCCTTCGGATCTGTGGTAGAAGGTGTACCCAACGGTCTCTTTTGGGTATCCTATGAAGACGCACTTATCCGCTTTGAGTTCGAGCTTATCTGGCTGAAGCCTTTTGACATAAGCATCGCATCCCCAAACTTTCAGAAACGACATCTTAGGTTTCTTGCAAACCACAGTTCATACGGTGTCATCTCAACGGATTTAGACGGTGCCCTTGTTTAAAGTGAATGCAGCTGTCTCTAATGCATAACCCCAAAATGATAGTGGCAAATCAGTAAGAGACATCATAGAACGCACCATATCCAATAGAGTACGATTACGACGTTCGGACACACCATTACGCTGTGGTGTTCCATGTGGCGTGAGCTGTGAAACAATTCCACATTGTCTTAAGTGATTGCCAAACTCGTAACTCAAATATTCTCCTCCACGATCAGATCGTAAGAACTTTATTTTCTTGTTACGATGGTTCTCTACTTCACTCTGAAATTCTTTGAACTTTTCAAATGTTTCAGATTTATGCTTCATCAAGTAGACATAGCCATATCTACTCAAATCATCTGTGAACGTGAGAACATAACGATATCCACCGCGCGCCTCAACACTCATCGGACCGCATACATCGGTATGTATTATTTCCAATAAGTTGGTTGCTTGCTCCATTGTTCCGGAGAACGGAGGTTTAGTCATCTTGCCAATAAGGCACGGTTCACATGTCTCAAATGATTCATAATCAAGAGATTCCAAAAACCCATCTACATGGAGTTTCTTCATGTGTTTAACACTGATATGACCTAAGCGGCAGTGCCACAAATATGTGGTACTATCATTATATTTTGGCATTTGTGTTATGAACATGTGTATTACTACGATCAAGATTCAATAAATATATGTATTGTTGATTGGAAATGATGTAGAATTTCTGGTTGGTTGCAAGCGTACGGTCTTCACGATCCGGCAGCGCTCGCCGTCCAGAGCTAATCGTCGTCGGAGAATTGTAGGGAGGAGATTAGAAACACACTGGGCTTCTAATTATGAGGATTAGAGGATCTAGGTCAAGCTCTAATTGATCAACTAGGATCAACTAGAACTAGAACTAGAGGAACTAGAGGAGGATCCAAAACTTGTGTGTTGAAAAGGGCCAATACCTCAAGTATATATAGGTTAGAGGGGGAGAGAGGGGCTGCCACCAAGGAGAGAAAGTCCCTCCTTGGGGCGCTGGCCAAGAGGGAGGAGTTGGACTCCTCCCCTAGTCCAATTCGCCCCCCCACAAGGAAACGGGGGCGCCACTTCCTATTGGGCCATGGTGGCCCAATATTCCTTCCACCACTTGGCCTTTTAAGGCCCGTTGATATTAAATTAAGTATAAAAGCCTCCTAACAATTACTAGAGCCTTTTATTATTAATTTAACACCTCCAGAAACATTTTCCACCTATATATTATTTATCGGTAATACCCAGTATTGCCCGATAAACTCTGAAACCCTTCTGGTGACCCCGAAACGCTTCTGGTTCCTCTCGAAACTATTCCGAATATTAATGAAACAATTCCACAAATAAATTCTTGATACTCTCATCCTACTAACACTCAACAGATTGTGATTACCTTAAGCTTATGACCCCGTAGGTTTGGTAAATCATAAACATGAACGAAACTCCTTCGTTCAATTACCGATAGCGGAAACGTCCATATCAATCCCTATGATTACACGAATGACATTCGAGTTATCCATTGGTTATCATGTGATGTTTCCTTTGCTTCGCGATACTTTACAAAACCCGAGGTGCATCGGTATCCTCTTGAGTCATGCACATGCTAACTATACCGTCATCCTCATTACCTGTTTTGTTCTTCTTTCTCGTTGAAGTGTTCCGGCATCCCTGTGACATAGTCACTTGTATCTGGACAGACGATGATGGATGCCGTCATACCGAGACGGCCCTAAGAATATCTCTCCATCGTTGGAGGAGCAAATCCCACTCTCGAGCTATCCAGTCCCCTGTCAAACTTTCTGATGAACCTGTAAGTTGTCGTTATGATCACCATGTTACAGATGACGTTTGAGCAACCTCGAAATCCACCGTATAGTAGGAAGTGACTGCGATACTCTCATGGTCTGAGGAACTAAAACACATGCTAACACTCTGAGTTATAACAATTGATTTCAGACGATGTTATCTCAAAGTATAACAAATAAGTTTGGGTCGATTCAATATGATCGTTCTTCTAACATCATACTCTAAATGTTGTTTTACGACTATAGTTACACTTAACGATATCCTAAGACCCGGAAAACATGATCACCAACAACACTTGAGCTAGTCTTAGAGGCAAGACTAGGAACCTATATTTTACCGTTTATCATTCCACATGTGCATATGAGTTTTCCACTGACTCACATATTTCAGGATCATAGCAGTTATAGCATGAAATATAAACTCTTAATTATGAAAATGGAAATATAATAATACATTATTATTGCCTCTAGGGCATATTTCCAACAGTGAGATCATGTGAAAGTGTCAACTCAAAGAGTTTAGGAAACAACATACTAGCTGTTACTTGGAATACATGTGACATGAGGGTTCACATGCATGTGGTTTCAAATTGAATAGGTTCACCACATAAGGAGTATGTGATGCAAAGTTGCATTGCTAAATTCATAGACAAAAGGAATCATTGCAACTGGATTCATGGTCTATGAACCATGTCCTGACAAGTTCATATTTAAGTTTGAACTGACCTTTGTTGTATTTGGAATTCACACTTGACTTAACTTTGGTTTCAAGTGAAGTTCATAGTTAACTTGGTTTGGTTGAAATTTGACTTTCTTTAGAATTCTTATTGAATTTGAATTGTTTTGAACTTTGAACCTCATGTTTGTATTTGAATTGGGTTCAACTGTTTAGGTTCAAGTAATTTGAATAGGTTCACTTGAGTTCATAACATGGTCTGGGATACAATTCAATTTGAATTTGTGTTAGGTTTTGACACGTTTGAATTCAAATTGAATTGATTTTAGAATAAGATTTGAATTTGAATTTGAGTTTGAATTTGAAAGGTTAGGTCTAAGTTCAAATGAATTCATATTTTATTAAGTTTGGTTCCTGAATTCATTTTGCAAAAAGTTTTCATTCAATTTGAATTTAAGAAATGGATTATAAGTTCCATTTATATTTTAAGTTAAATTCAAATTCAGTCTAAATTTCCCTAAGTCAATCATGACCTCAAATTAATCCTAAAGTTCAATTTAACTTTTTGAATTATAATGCAAAAATAATTACTCAATTTAAGTTTACAATTTAAAAGTTATAACCAATTTAGGTTTGAACTTGATTTGAATTATGCCTCTGTTGAACTTTATTTAAATTCAAGTTTTAATTTATTTGAATCTGAATCCAAGTGAGCTAAGTTGGAAGTACAATTTATTAGTTTTATTCTGCAAAAAGAAATATTTACATTGGATTTATAATTTGCAAATTATACCCTATTAAATTTGCAATGATTCTGTTTGAAATTGAATTTTAAATTATTCAAAATTGAAATTTTATTGTTTCGGTGGAAAGTTTTCTTTCTAAGATTTAATTTGCAAAAAGTTTCATTCAATTGGACTTACAGGTAAAAAGTTATAATGATTTGAAGTTTCAAGGGGGTTTCCTGTATAATTCTAGTGATTAAATCTGTTTAAACGAAATAAACTAAAATAGGTGACACATGGCTGCTTCTGATTGGACGATACCGATTCGGCTGGGAAACATAACGTAGACGTTGGATTTTATGTGATCTGGATGGTCCAGATTGACTCATACCGTTTCAGTTAAGTGGGAGCACCTGGAGTGTAGGATCTCGATCTAACGGTTGAAAGAAGAGGGGTGCTCACCGGCAGCGCTAGGTCATTGAACAACATAGAGAAGGCGGTGCTGGCCCGGGAGTCGATGAATCCAATGGTCCAGTGGGTCCTGGCGATGGCGGCGTGGTTGTCGGGGTTCGTCTCGACGCGGCGAAGCTTGGGGTGGATTCTGTTGCTCCTGGGGTGGACGGTGGTGACGGTAGGAGCACGCTAGAGATGCTCACGGCGGTGGTTGTATTCTGGTGGCGACGGTCTGCTCAATTCCGTGGGCTCTTGGGTGTGTGAAGGGGTCAAACAGGTGCATGAGATCACGTCAAATCGAATAGACACAGTGCGCGGGGCATTTACCTATGGGGTCTACCGGAGTTGAGCTCACGGTGGTGGCAAGCTTCGGTCTCCGACAAACTCGATGCTCCGAGATGCGCCAGAGTCACGGATGATGTCAGGAGGGTTCACCAGGACGTGGTGGAGCTGGTGGTGGCACTGGTTAGTCAGGAGGGGCTCTGTGTTCACCGGAGTTTTGGCCAGAGTTGCTCAGGACAGAGGCGGAGAAGGTGGGGTTGGTTTCCAGCAGCCTGGCGGTGAGGGGTGTCGCGGGATGGGGCAAACGGAGAGGGAAACGAGGGGGTTTTATAAGGCAAGGGCAACAGGCCATGGATGCATGGGATCGTGACGTATGTGCGGACGTGTGCACGTTATGCGTGAGATCGTGGGCGCACGATATCCGGCGAGAGGTTGACAGCGACTGTTAGGTGGGTCTCGGCGGTCAGTGTCAGAGAGATATGGGAGAGAGAGGGCGCGACTATGCTGCTGGCCGTTAGATTTCGATCCGACGGTCATGATATAACGGCGGCGTACTGTTGCAGGCTTAGCTGCTGGCTGGGCTGCGCTGCGGCTGTAGGACTGGGCTGGCTGGCTGCTCGGTGGGTCCGACCCCTTTTCTTTTCCTTTTGTTTTGTTTTCTGTTTTCCTTTTGATTTGAACCCTGTTTTGAATTTGAACTTGTTTTCAAAACCAAACTTATTCTACATTCCTCTAGGAATATTACCAAAAGTTTAGACATTTATTTAGGACCTTATGGTAATTTATTTTTTGCCAATAAATTCATAGCCTTGTTTTAAATATTTCCATTTGACAATTTGGGTTTCTTCTATTTGAGTTTCCTGAAGTTTGTATTTCCTGCACATTTTGAATATTTGGTTTGTCAACTCATTTGAAGAATTTTATTGATTCCCTTAGCTTTCCCTTTAGGGTTCCTCTTTAATTCCCAATTTTTTTCGGGCCACTCTTCCAAACAAAACAAACAAAGCAAACACATTCCAATTTTGTAAAGTTTTAATTCCCCGTGGAATTTTTAAACATTTCAAATTCAGACAAAAATTGGGATGTGACAAATGAAGAACACGATGAAAAGGAGGGGGAGATGAAGATAGCCTACAGAAACAAGGGACGTAGAATAGTGGTCTAGTCAGGGTTCAAATTTTGTATTTATTTTTCAGGCAATTCCCCTGAAACAAGATTCCAGATCACCGCGCAGATCAACGACTGTACAGGGCTTCGCAGATGCAGGCCTTGCGTCTTCATGCTCCTGCGAATTTTCGATATTTCTACGTTTTGCTTATGTGGATCAAGCAAATCATATTCCTTTCATGATTACCATTGGGCTTTGCATGCTCACTGGCAACATAAAAGAGCCGGCATAATTATGGTCACTAGAGCTGTGACAGGAAAGATGCTAGTCAGTAGCTAGCGACGAACGCAACTGAAAGCATCTAGAACCTTTGATGTAAAACAGTACGAAATCATCTTGCAAGTAACTTGGGTGTCCCCTCGATGCAAAGGGGCAGAGCATGCCGTTCCGGTCAAAATAAATAAATAATCTGGATTTCTGGACAAGTGCTCAATTTCATCTGTAAAAAACCTTTGTAATTTTTGAGGTGACTCATTGCCTATGAAGGACAACACGTCTTCATTCGAATGAATAAAACACGCACACATTTTGAAATTTAATTTTGATCATAATTTATACCAACAAATATGAGTTATATGTGACAAAAATTGTACCATTTAATTCGTCTAAAAAAGGTTTTCAATGATGGAATTTTAAATGACTAGTACGAATCTCATGGTACTGATGTATTTTTGTTTTCTCTTTTAACAAATTCGGCAGAGCTGGGAAGTTGGAGCACCCCCTTCCTCCCCCTCGCGGCGCCTCCCTGGCGACTCGAGGGGAACCCTAGCCGCGCCGCCAAGCACCCCCCAGATCCGTCCCCCTCGCGTCGCCGCCGCCGGAGGGAACGCCGGCGAAGTCCTGCGTGCCCAAGGAGGGTGGCGGCGGGGCGTTTTCTGCCTCCTGTGGTGTCGCTATGCGGTGCCGTGGTCTCCGGACGGCCTGGGGCGATTTCGGCGGCGGGGCCCCTTCTCTTCGCGTGGCGGCGTTTCCCAACTCCGACACCCCTATCCTCGGCGGTGCCTCCCTCCCCTGCTACGCGCGCGAGTCTCGGCGACGGATCTGGCCATGGGGGCTGTGGCGCAGGGCTCCGGCGGACGCCGGCGTGCTGGCCGTGCGCGATGCGCTTCCCTCTCCAGCGCGTGCGTGCAGGTCGTGGCTGTGCGTGCCGCGCCTCCTTCTCCGGTGCGGCCGCATATGCAGGCCGTGGCCGCCCTTGGTGGCCGGTGGCTTCTCCGTTGGCTGGTGCTGCAGACGGGTCCTCTGTGCCCGTGCGGGACTGCAGCCGTTTTTGCTTGGTGGTGGTGCGGACCTCCGCGTCTTCGGCGGCGTGGCAGCCTACACATGGTGGATTATACCGTCGTTGCTACGGTCCCGATGACCATTGACCTGCGTTTTTTCCAGTGTCCATGGGCTCACCGGCGTCCCTCCCGTAGCGGCTTCGGCCCCGGCGCCATAGAAGCTGCGCTCTTTCCAGCTTCTTGGCTCACCAATTTTGGCGGCTCCGGCTTTGTCCACTCAGATTTGCGTTTCTCCGGATCCTGACTCGTTGACATGTCGGCTGCTGTTGCGTCCCATGTGCTGGCTCTCTGCGCCCTGTCGTTGCCTCTCCAACTTGACCGCCACCCCTTGCCTCGCCCCTCCTCCGCCAGATCCAATGCCAGCGCGTCCGGCGGCGCCCGTTGCCACCTTTGGCGGTGGGCGTAGCTCCCCTTCTGGTGATAGCGGCCCCAACCCATGACTTGTTCCCTCCTTGTATCCCATTCGGATGGCTTTGGGATTGTTCGGACATTGGCCGAGGCGAAATCCCTGCTCGGCTTGCTGATGCTGGTAGCGGCGACACCTGCGGGTGTCGTTTCCTTCATGGAGGCGCTGCCACCGCCTTCTCTCCGTGCCCCTATTCGAGCACCGGGGGAAACCCCAGGTCCAGTTCCTCGAATCAGACGACGGCGACGCCACGGCGTCGTTTCCCTTCATGAAGGCGTCGTCTTGTGTGCTCGTGGCGTGTCTGGCTGGACTTCAAGTTTTGGGAGACGGTCTTCGTTCGGACTGCTTATCTTGGATTGGGTAGTTTAGCGCCGTGTTGTAGCTTCTCTTAGGGTCTCTTTGCTCCGTGCACCATGTATGACATCTTGCGGTTGTGCCATGTGATGTACCCCCTCCCCCTCTTATGTTCTCACTTCAACTTCTTCTATCAATGAAAATATATGCAAGCTTTGCGTATTCGCGAAAAAAAAAATCTCATGGTACTCTTGATAAAGAGCAACGAGTGGTAGTGGTGCCATTGTACACTCTGAAGACAATGGCCGAAATAATAAATAATTAAACTCATTTCATGAGAAGGGATTGCTACAGCATTGCAATTTTCAACGGTGGCTCAAATTCTAGTAATCTCCTTGCTGCAACAAACCATGCATGCCGGTTTCACGGTTACAACCAAAAACTTGAACGCTCAAGAAGCTATCTTCTAGGCCAAAGAAGGCTTCCACAGTTGGACTACTACTCTGACACACCTCCATGGGGACTTGAGGTTGCAAGTGGCGCTAGCTGAGAGCAGTTTAGCTAGCACGTAGACAAGCGGCACACGAAGGGATCCATGAACCTCTCTAGGATCGCCGGCGCGGCAAAGCTCAGTTTGCCCCACGCACGATTTCATCTCCTGGGCAGTTGCTTGTTGATTAAGAGTCGCCGTAGGAGGTGGAGACGTCACTGGACCGCCGGCGCAGCATCTGCCGCATGCCGTCGGCGACGCGGAACGCCGGGTTCCTCCGACTGAACTTGCCGCAGAAGGACATGTGGTCCCTGACGGCCTCCTCCAGCGCGCTACAGCCTCTGCCTTTCTTGGCCACCTCGTCCCTCACCGACTCGGAGCACAGCCCGCACAGCCACCGGCCGCCAAAGTCGACCTTGACGCCGGCGATGTAGTCGGCCGTGCAGTCCTCCCTCAGACCGCAGCACTCGCACTTGGCCGACTCGATCTCCATTTGGCCAATGAAGCCGGAGAAAATAACTCAAAAAAACTGGTGGTTGCTTTCGCAATGTATGCGCGCCCCCTCTCTCTCTCTCTCTCTCTCTCCCTCCATCCCCCTCTCCCTCTCTCTCTCTCTCCCTCCCTCCCCCCCTCCCTCTCTCTCTCTCTCTCCCTCCCTCCCTCTCCCTCTCTCTCTCTCTCTCTCCCTCTGTGTGTGTGTGTGTGTGTGGGTGTGTTAGTCTGAAGCCGATGAGATCTATATGCAAGAGCGGTTGGCCTTGCCGTTGCGCCACGGTGTTTTTTCGCTAATCATGCATTGGATTAGTTAGCTCATGGAGCGTTAGTTGACTCGCTGTTTTCAGCTGTCAGATGTTGTTACTGAAACAGTTGCAATGCCTGCTAATTCCTTACTGAAACTGTTAGCTGTCAGACGTTACTGAAATGTTTAATTGATTTCTTCTAGTAGAAATTATGCAGTCTGAAAAGTGAATGCTCTCTGAAAGTGCGGTGTTCGATTTTTTTCCTTTTGGATAACAAGTGCAGTGATCGAATTAGAAATGTGAAGCTCCGCACTACACCTGTGGTGTTGGAGATCGAATTGGAATTTACCATTCTTAAGAAGTTGCTCCCCACTATTTCATATTCTCTCGCCATGCACACTGTCCACATCAACGATGTGCCACGTCAGCTACTATGTTCCAATCGGTGCTTCTATTTCTACGCTACTATTAAACAATCAAACAAGAACTTTTTTACGTGCACCCAGCAATTAGTCCCACAACCCCGCACGAACCAATCAACACCACACGATTAGGCCCACAATTCTAAATCTAACAGCCATCATTGATCTAATACCTCTATTGTGTGCACGTAGCAATTTTCATTGGCTGACCGTGCTTCACCAGGAGACTACGGAAGCCTTCCCTCCAACAGTCCAACTATCAGTCCCGTGTCCCCCCGACAATCTCGCAATTCTAATCGCAGACTACGGAAGGAATTCGTTCCCCTCGCCCTCGAGCGAGATGTTCCGCTGCGCGAGCAAAAAATAAACTGATTCGCGTGATTAAAGGCCTGCATGCAGCGGCATGGCCCACGTTCAGCAATATGGCGTTCGCATGCATTGGTTCGGCCTGTGACGGCGCATCTTCAGGAGAGGAGGAGAGGGGCGGGGTTGGATCGGGGCGCTAGGGTTTCCCCGCCGCCGCCCCACAGCAGTCAGGGATTGACGGGGAGAAGCAGTCGGGCGGCGACGGAGGCGGCGGTGGCTCGGATTACATCTATGCGACGATGACGACTCGGGAGCGGCGAGTGGCCGATTCATCTCCTCGCTAGCCCCTCGCCCTTCAAAGGTTCGCTAGCCCCTCGCCCTTCAAAGGTTCAAGATCTGGCGCCCTCTTCTCCTCCTCGACGCCCAGAACGAGCGGCCGATCCAGAAAACCAACCCCGATGGATTGATTCTTCGTCAAGTACGCGCATACACAAGAAGCAGACACCCAGGCAGCTGGATGGATTTTTCTTTCAGGAGCACACGCACGTATGGAAACTGCAAGCCGCCGGTGAAGACAGCTTCAGCCTCGCCGCCAAGGGCGGAATCACGGAAAGGTCAGCTTCATCCGAACCGACCACGAGGATCACTCTCAGGTACACACATACATATACCAAGATCGATATTGACCGAGGCTTGTGGTTCCAATTTCATGTCCGTCGCTGATGTATTGATGCTCATGGTGAGATATGGGATAATAACTGGGAACTTTTCACCGTTCAATTCTTACCGGATGAATCTTTGTAAGCAATCTTTTTTACCTACCCCTCTTATATTTACAGGAAATTCAAGTATGGTACACATGTGAGTATGCTCTGCTTCTCTCTTTTGTGCACATGTGGTTATTTGTTATCGCTGATTAAGAATCAAGAGCCACTACATTCTTGAAAATTGAGACTGTGTTAGTTGGTTCAAACTTGATAAATGCAATTTACTTTTTTGTTCCATCTGACAATTCAGTTGTATTATTGATTTTGACAGTTTTCAAGAATTTTAAGCCGTCTTTGGATTTTAGCTTCCTCAATCATTCTGAATTATTTAATGTTAGTATGAGGTACATGTGTTCCCAAGATTAAACCTGAGAAATGTGTAGTTGACCACTTGGGTATGTTTGATTTCTTTAGTAGATGCAGCGACAACCACCATTGTTCATGATCTATTCTAAAGATAGATTATTAGCAGTGCAACATCTCTGTTGGTTTAATCAAATAGTTCAGCCTGGTCGGTTCTTACTAATATTTAAGCCAGCTTCACTTTTTTAGCCTGCTCGGTCATTTTGGATTAGTTTCAGTTTTGGTTGCATGTCTTTAATAGAACAACAAACTGATTTTAGGTGCTAAAATAAACACCAAATGCTAATTCCTCATGGCGACTATTTGTAGATAGACCATCCTGCTGGAGGAGATCCTAACTATCGATGTCAAGCCGGGGTGGAAGAAGGGCACGAAGATCACCTTCCTAGATGGAAGGATCTCATTTTTCCAGTGCAGTTATGTGTTTCAAAAAGTTATTGCGATGTAATTTTTACACTAACACTGTAGTCTATGAAGTTATATATAGATATTTCATTTTTCGCATAAGACGAGGCACCATTTTATTTTAAAATATTTTCTGAAGTAAAATTTGTGAATAAACTGAATGATGTTTCAGAGGATATGACTGTTGTGACTTGTGGGGTCGCCCGGGGAGGCGACTGAGGCGGGGAGCAGCAACACATCGGCGGACAGCAACACATGTGTAGCGCGCAGCGGCTGCACAACGCGAAGCAGGTGCAGGTGGGGGTATGAGTAAGTATCACTTGCCATGTTTAACTCATGGCAACAAAGAGTAAGGATCACTTCACACTCACTACAGGAAGAATACTGCCGTGACAATTATATACATATATGTTCCACTTGGTTGCTCAGTTAGTATTAATTTCCTATCGCTTCCTTTTCTTGCAGACAAGTTTTGAAACTAGACTTTGATGAGAAGTTCATCCGTATATGGGAATTCTACCTTGTATGCCTCTGGTTTCACATCATGAGCAGTTAGAAATTACCAGGCATGGACGTATATATGTGTGCTCTTTGTATAGGTTTACCTGCATTATTCCTAGACAAATGGAAGTCATATACTCCCTCTGTTCTTCAAAAAACATCTTGCTGGAAATTGTTTGGTGGTTTCCAATGCAGACTAAAATTTGAGTTGATGTTGCCTTCTGCAATTTTGTTAATCTCAACCATAAGATTGAGAGAGATCAGTAGACATCAGATCTTTGAGAAAAAAGTAGTAACTTAGAACCTTTGGTGAACTGTAGAAAGCAAGCTTTCATCGTTTGAGATTGTAAATAACATGGGATGGAGACTTGACGGCCACATAATTATTTTACACTGACCCACTGAACCATGAAACAACATTGCTGAGCTTCAACATTTCGGTAAAACATCACATTGAAAATCGGCTACAACCAACCAGATTGTTAAATCCTGATGTGTTTTATGCTGAACTCAAGAAGTGTGAATAAGCAAGCAAGCTTCTGAAGAGATCAGTGCATCATCTCTTACGCAACTGCTACTGCAATTGACTCCTTTCCAAGCACTGGTAAGATCTTTCAACAGATCTTAGCGACATCTCTCTTCTTAAATTTACCGGGATTTTATGTACTTGCTTTTCCTCTAATAAGGTGCATCATGCTTGATGTTGAATTGTGCAGAAAGGCTACATTCTATTAATTTCTTTTTCGCATAGTCAATACTTTTTCAACACATTTTGTATCAACTGATAACTTTGAATCTTTGCGTCTTTCATGAGATCATGCTTACTGTTGGATATGCACATGAATAACTAAAAGCGCCATGACATTACGCATTTCCTTCATTTTAGCCATTAAACTTACTTATGTATCCGGTGTTAATTTAGTATGATTTCTTGTATATTCATCTTAGTTAGGAAGGTCTTTGAGTGGCTTTGGTCATCCTAAATTTTGTGTGGATTATTTTTCAGTCCTGGTTACCTTTGCGAAACAATAATTATTATAGTCCTTGATCTGCACATGCCCAATTTCCTTATATTGTATAGTTTTCCATTCTAGAAGAGTAGCCTTTCTGCACTGCTAAGATGTTGAAGCACGGCGACATTTTTAACTCATGTTTAATATTGTCAGAACTAAGCATAGGGTAGAGAAAGGGTTACTTGAATGCCATCCATGTCATAGAGAAAATGTTAAATTCCCTCTCTCCAATTCCTTACCATGAACCTAACGCTTTATTGATCTGTTTCCAGCTTCTAGATGTTCTGCAACCATATACACAATAGATACTGTTTGTCTGAACTGTAGTTCCACTCCATGAGAAGCTGAGATAAACTGAGAATGGGCCAAAAAAATTCCGACTCTTCCTGCTCGCAGGCGGTGCCTGCTCTGGCTCCCATGGGTGGCTTTACCGCAACCGTCGAGCCTTCAAATTATGAAGATAACAAGCAGCTCGAATCCAAGAAGAAAACTAATTTAGTTCTGCCAAGACCCCTATTTTTTTGTGTATCTTTGTTCCAACTTTGCATTGACGCCATGTCCACTTGGACAATGTTTGTATGTTCCTTTGATTTTTGCCCAAGAAAATAAACATTCTGAAATCTTCGTAGGAATAGACTAAATAGGCTACGCCCTTACATTCTCTGTGGAGAAGTTGTTCAGCCAGTTGATTGCCATTGATTTGTGTCATCCTAAAGTTTGAATTCAAAATTTTATACCAGCAAAATTTGCCATGGTTTGATTGAGGTGCGTTGCACGTGCACACTTACTAGTCCAACTGTAACAGCAGAAAGAGTTGGACTTGGTAATTGCATGCCGAGGCTGTGCCTGCATGTCTTCTCCACTATTAGCCATCTGATTCTTTCGTGAAGCCACATCCCCTTCCTAGGCCCACATCTTCCCCACGAGTCGCTTGCTTCCTCTTTACTGTCCCATCCGGCCCCTTCCCCTACACGAGTCTTCTTCTTCCTTCAGTTACGATCTAGGCAACAGAACAGGCGCTGATCCACTAACCTGATCCCTAGACCTCTCCCCTTCGATCTATAAAGATTTGCTTCATGGCACTACAACATGGAAATCAAGATCCTCTTCATATCTCTACTCCTCTTTCGGCTGCCCCCCTCCTCCACATCTAGCTTCGTGAGAGTCGTAGACAACGCATCGGTCTCGCCGTATCGAGTCTCGATCTGGCCGTCCAAGCCTAGAAGATGCAGTGTTGATTCCGCTGGCGCCGTCGTCACCCATCACCGTTTTTCTTGTATTCACCCGGAAGCAACCGTACAACCTGCGTCCCTCCATGGATATTTCGTATGGTTGGCAGATATTAGATTTCTTTTTAGTTTATGCAATTGGTGCCTAGACCCTAGAAACATTCAAACGATTCTATTTTTGTGATCTCAAGCGATTCTATTTGGAATCATATCAAGTAAGTTTTTCTTGGACTGTATTGGCTGATTCTTTGCTATATTCATAACGATTGTTCTTATTGGCTGTGTCAGTGTTATTTCCGTTTCATGGTACTTTATTGGCTGATAAAGTAAAATTCTTCATGCAACTTTCAGTTTTGTCTCGATGCGCCACTGGAGTTGACTGGGAGTTCCTTATTATCCGATTGATGATATTTCCTCAGATTTATTCTGATCCTTTTGCCAGATGATAGATGAAACGCCCATGTGTGCAGAAGCGTGTGTTGTACCAGGGTGCAACGTGGAGGCAAAACATACTTCCTGTCCATGGGCCCATCGATTTCTGAACCCAAAATCCATGATTTATCACTAATTATATGAAGAACGTACTATTGTAGTGGTGTAATCCCTGTGATGGCATCATCAAGTGAGATAGATGCATGGCAAGGAATATGTCTTATATGTTTACTTACTGCTTTTGATGTGCCAATAAAATGTATGAGTTTGTTCCTTATTTCATACAGCTCCAAAATGGGTTCTTAATTGGTAAGATACATGGATCAATTGGGAAGGATTCTGGTATTTATCATATCATTTGACAGCAGCAAAATACATGGATCATTTTTTACATATTCATCTATCCTACGTTTTGTTCACCTTGCTTACTCTTATTGTAGAGGCCTGACATTATTATGGACTCATCCGAATGTTTCATATGCAGCTCACATATACAAGATGTGGTGTTCTCTGTTTTTTCTTCAGTAATTTCCGTATGCATGAGACGACCTCACATGTTAAATCGTCAACCACTCATGCAACTTCTTACAAACTACACTACGGCTTCTACCTAAAATTAGTAATTATTTTGCTTAAATTTATAATTAATCATCAGTAGAGTGATCGCGTTCGTTTGTAATCAAGAAAAACTCTCATTAGTACTCTTTGGTCAGTTTCTACTTTCAAATGTGCCATGCCAAATCCTTAACATATTGTTTGTATTTATAGGATAATCACTTTGATCTGTAATTTTTGTATCCATTACACTATCTGCGACTATGAATTAACCTTCGGTATGTATGCAGTGCCACAAAATTCCCGCACCAACGTACAAGCATACTCTTTGTTCACACAAAATTACTTCCAAAAATACTAGCTTTTGATTTATGTAATTTTGTACATACATAATTCATCCAAAATTAATCTTTAAATTCCCGCAGCAACGCGCGGGGAAATCATCTAGTTAGCACTAAGCTGCCGCCACGTCATTATTATTATTATTTTACAGTCATTGCTCCCTCAAATGTCCCATAAAGACTGAACAAGAATCTTATTAGGGCTAGTTTAGTTATCATCATGGACCACCGGAGATAATCTATTTCATTCCCTTTAGTTTCCTTTTGGCTGCCTCGACCCCTTTTCCGAGCACGGTTGGACCGTGCAAATACTTTCCCATTTTCCCAATCCTGTGAGAAATCGAATTGTTTCATTGAAATTCCTGGGTTCCGTTGCCGCGATGATGATGATGATGATGATCCAGCATTTCATACATATTATGGCTCAAATTTCTTAGCCCGTCACCTGGTTGTTGAAGGGGTTTTCTCATTGAGCTCTTTTATGGTTCCCTGCGACAAATACGGGCCGTCCATTTGTGAAATCTGACGGTGACGAGCGATCTGTACTGCACCAACTTGCGAGTGGAACCACGAGCGGTATTGCTTGCACCGCTTTGCTCCCGTCCTCCAATATACATGTCCTGGGGGCATTTTGGGAAGTAGATAATTTCAGCTCGCCCGCGTGCACCTGGCCATCTATGGCGAATCAAAATACTGCCGAGCTAGTCCCGTCGGGGGGGGGGGGGGGGGGGGGGTGCCCCTGGATCTCTCTCCTGTGCCATGGGTAAGCAGCACCCTCTGCCTCGCCATGTACACCGCGCTGCTTTCCCCCGAGAAGCTCGTGGATGACTCGCTGCTTCCCTGGGACCACGTCGCGCTGCGGGACCAGCCGGCGCTCACCCGCGACTCCTCTCGCCTTGTCTTCGTCTCCACGGAGGTCCATGTCGGTGCCCAACG
Source organism: Elymus sibiricus (assembly GCA_039707655.1). NCBI lineage: Eukaryota > Viridiplantae > Streptophyta > Magnoliopsida > Poales > Poaceae > Elymus > Elymus sibiricus. The sequence goes on from CM077664.1 coordinate 167,273,704, forward strand.
CCGGCGCGGTGTGCCCGTGTACTCCGCCGACCTCCCCTCCGGGCTCCTGCAGCGCGCGCCACCTCACCCCGGCTTTCCCGCGTCGCCGACTTCAACCCCACCATGTCGCCGCTGCCTCGCCCGACGAGGACGGCTGGGTCGGCAAGGCGTAGGACCTCCACACCGACGTCTACGCCTTCCGGATATCTGATGGCTCCCGGCGCATGTTGCTCCTCCGTGAGGACGGCTGATCGTGTTGGGCAGACGAGACCACGGCGGCTGGCCGCCCCGGCCCGCCATCTAGCATGGTGCAGGTCTCTCCCGAACGACCGTGAGGCGTCAACATGTGGCTCTCCCATGGCTGACCATCCCGACAGCGCGATCGTTGAGTCCTGGACTCCTGGTTCATAACAGTTGCCCTCGCCCTCAATTTTAAAATCCCAAAATTGTCTATCATATCCTTAGAAAATCAATGGTCCGATTTTAATATGCTGCTCCCTCGCCTATCAACAGTATAGGGTACCGTAAAAACGGTCTTTCTCATTGCTGTTGTGCTGACCTTCATTGGTTGGTCTCGGCAATCAGGGTGAATTTTTTTGTCCAGGCCATTTCTGTCTGGACGTGGTGACGATGGCACGAGGGCATTTATTCGTTCTTGGAGGCGTTGCTGAGAAAAAAGTCGACTTAATCGTAGGTATTGATTTCATATCTTGTAATAGTTCGGTTGTGGTTGTGTATGTACTCTGTTTGTTGATGTTTTTGGCCTTCGTTGCATTATGTCAACTGTAATAAAAAATTGTTGTCTATGCAGAGGCCTCCTTTTCGGAAAAAGCTATTGCCATGTTGAATCCTTTCCAAGTTGGCAGAACAATTTTAGTATTGCCAACTGTGCAGCTAGGCGGATCAGATTAATTGTTCTGATTAGAAAGATTACAACTTTGGTTAGTTATCCAATGATCGCTTCTTATACTTATAAAACTTGTAAACAATAAAACATATTTGGGTATTGTGCTAAAAGCCTATGATTGCACCATGAAGAGCAAGTACGATGCTGCAAAAAGAATTCAGACGATCCATATCTTTTTTGCTAGATTGATGGACTGAATTCTGTGAGTTGCTATAATGATGAACAGGTACATATTTCTGCGCATAATGGAAGCTAAACCTTGCAACTTATAATAAGAGAAGAAGCTTTAAACGGTCATATTCCAAATGTCTCAAGGCGTTTGTTGAAACAGAAATATCCTTCTCATTACTTCTTAGGCTAACACCCACATTATTCAACTTAGAAACAATGGTTGTAGCGGAAAAAGATAAAAAGGATTTGGTTGACGACATCATACCTTGGTTGTCTAGGTTCTGCGCTGCTTTACGCCGCATAGCCTTTGCCAAGGAGTCCTCATCAGTGTCCATCCTTTCGTCGTCGGTAACCACGTGCCGGTTACTCCGGCGTGTGGGTGTCACTCCCGATGAAGGTAGTCGGACAGAATTCGCTGCCGGAGGAGGGGATGAGGGTGTAGTAGCAACCCCCTCCCCGACAGTCTCACACGCCAATGCAAGTGACGAGTCCGTTGTAGCTAGCGTGTCGGGATCCGGGACAGCAGGAGCATCGTGCACGGTTGGGGCGGACATGGCCGGCTCCACCTGTGTGTGATGAAGATCTGCCAGTGCAGCAGTGCATGGCCTCGCTACCACGAGCGGACCATCTGGTCCCAGCCCGTGGTCAGCCACCACGGCCGGTTCCTCGTGAATAGTGGCCAGCAACATCTCATGCTCCACGTGAGAGCCCATCTTGGCCGGCTGCTTGTGAGAGCTAGCATGGTCAGCTCGTGAGCAGCAGCCAGCTTAGCCGGCTCCTCGTAAGCAGCAGTGAGCATGGCCGGCTTCTCGTTAGCAACTAGCCGCGCGACCTCCACCCGAGGTTCCAGCTGTTGGCACTCCGTATACGCGTCCTTGCGCCCCGCCATGCCGCCGGTGGCCTGCACCGACGTGAGTATAGCAGCCTGCGGCGCTGTCGTCCGAGTCGGTGATGACAGTAGCGATGCAGTCCGTGGAGTGGTATGCGACGAGGCCTCCTGCCGATGCACCTGTGGAGTCCTTACAAGACATCCACGTAGTGTGGAGTTGGCTTGAAGTTCCGCGACGATCTCCATGCATCTCGGTGTCTGCGGGGAAGAGTTAAACGTGGTCACCGCCAAAAGCATAGAACCACCTTCCGGTGTAGCACGACAACCAACACTCGCGAGTTCCCGCCGCTGTACTTGAGTCATATGAATGTCATTAGGAGGAGCAGAACTAGATGACGGTTGGTTTGTTGGGTTCCTGGAGTGCTCGGAGGTGTCCATCTCATCTTCCTTCTCTTTCGCACCACCATCATCGTCAGCATCGTCACCCTTGCGTCTCCAAATGAACGGGACAAAATCTGGATCCGGAACGTATCCTGCTGGTTCCCTCCTAAAAGTGAATGCATAGCCCTTAAGCTTAACTAACACATCCGTAGCAGCAAAAGGCCCAACATCATCCTTGTCCTTCGACAAAATCTGAGTATTGGTCGTGGCCACGAGAATACGCACAACCCCACGGCGCCTCAGACTAATAAGATCAACATCCAAAAGGGCGACTTGGCGGCGGGGATGGGAAGTGAGTGTTCGGCGGCGGGGATACTTGCCTCCGGAGTGCCTCGGGCGCCCCGGGAGGCGCGGCTCGAGAGTCTTGAGACGGGAGGCGACGAGTGGAGTCTTCTCCGGCAGAGAGCAGCGCAGATCCTTCGGAAATCGAGGGATCCTGAGCGGTGCTTGAATCAGATGAAATTGAGAGCTAGGGAGATGTTTGGGCAAGATTTCGGTGAATTAAGGGCGGATTCTGCTGTTAGGAGAGGTGGATCTGATCCTAAGGGCAATGGATTTGGTACCGATTTGCAGGAGGGGTGTGAGCGGGGGATCGCAATGGCGGAAGAACTCGACAGTAATGGAGGCGTAAAGGATCTTGATGGGAGTCCATGTGAGGTGAAGGAGATGAATTTGGGGGCGGAATCTCAGAGTCCGATGGCGAACTCGAAGGAAATGATGAAGGGGAATGACCAGGAAGGCCAAGATGCGGAGGAGCCGGTGATCGTGATGATTATGGGCGACTATACGACGTATGCATTCCCTCCTGCTGTCCCTGGTGGCAGCCATTCTTGGTGCCGGCAGGAATTTGCAGCTACTGCTAGATACTCCTCCCGATCTTCTACAAGCCCTTGCTGGAAGGAAACAATTTCTGGTCTCAAATTAGTTTTACAAGAAAAGAGGTTGCAAGGCTTTCTGATGTTGGAGGCGAAGGTGATCACATTTACAATTCTTTTCAAGCAACGCAAAGAGGTGCCTATCTCTTTTGACACAGGTGTTCTCATTGATTGTGTTAAGCGGAATAGGCATGATGCTGCTGCTGGGAGAGCCGGTAGGAATCTGAATGCTTTTCTCAGAGTTCAGTTTGGGCTGCCTTTTAATGGGCATTTACAGACAAAATTCATCAAGCGTACCAAGGAGAACTTGGATGGTTCTGTGGCTGGCAAAGGTAATACGAGCAAGATATTGGCGTTCAAAAGATCTGCGAAGAAAAAAGAGAAGGATACTGGTCAGACTGTTGTTATTTCTGTATCTGTTTTGGGCAAAAGAGTGGCTAGCGCGCCGGCTGTCATGACCGGATGGCACACTGTGCTGGGAGAGGGTCTCGACAGAAACACTGACCCTCCCCTGGAACAGGAAACGATGAGCAAGGAGGTGAACAGGCTGGATCAGGTACAGAACCGTAAAGACGGTGGACTGAAGAAAGACACGCTAGATGTGTCTGAAGGTGGCTCGGTGTTGGGAAAAAGGAGCGTGCGTCCTGTAGAGGCAGCGAGAGATACTGTTGTTGGGCAGGAAATAGAGGGAACTGAGAGTGCTAAAAAGAAGAAAGGGGTAGGAGAGTCTGAAGGCAAGAATTGTAATGGGAAGAAAGGAGGAAAGGAAGCTACCGGCCCCGGGGCTGCCGGTCACCTGGCGGGTGCGGATGAGCGCGCCCGTCAGGAGACATGAGGATCCTAAGTTGGAACTGCCGAGGTTTAGGGCAACCTCGGACAGTTCAGGAGCTCGTGTGCCTCGTGAGCACATATCGCCCGTCGGTAGTTTTTATCTCGGAGACCCGTCAGTGTGAAGAGAGTGTCAGGAAGCTAAGGTGGAGACTAGGCCTGAAACATTGTATTACCCACAATGGGAAGGGCAAGGGAGGAGGGATAGCATTGTTTTGGGATGAAACAATTGAAATAAAAAGACTCTCAGTTGGCCCGAGGTATATTGATGTGCATATTAGGGAGAATCCGCATAGCCCAAGTTGGCGCGGCACTTTTGTGTATGGCGAGCCAAGAGCTCATGAACGTCACCATATGTGGGACTTACTTAGGAGAATCAAGCCGCACTCAAGTGAGCCGTGGATGATGATAGGTGATCTGAATGAAACCATGTGGCAGACTGAACACATCTCAGCAGCAAAAAGGCCAGAAAGAAATATTGCTAACTTTAGAGAGGTTCTCTCGGACTGTAATCTTCATGACCTAGGCTTCAGCGGACCTTGCTGGACTTATGATAATAAGCAAGCAGGTAAAGACAATGTCAAAGCCAGAATAGACAGGGGTGTGGCCTGCCCTCGGTGGTCTGAACTCTTTAAGGATGCACATATCCAGCACATTTGCTCCTCCAGGTCTGACCACCTACCACTCCTGCTAATTTTCAGTGAACGCATGGAATACAGGAAAAAGAACAACAGTTTTCGGTATGAAGCCATGTGGGAGAGGGAAAATTCCTTGTTTGAGACAGTGGACGGCACATGGAGCAGGTCTGCAACTGCTAGTTCACTGGAGGAAATGAAAAAGAAGCTGGGCTCGATACAACAAGCGCTGCAGAGTTGGGCTAAGAAAGAATTTGGATCCATTGTTAAGAAAACAATGCAGTTGCGCAAGAAACTCGAGAGCCTCTGGGAAGGACCTCCCACAGCTGGTAGGCAGTACGAAATAAATAGAGTAGCGAGGGAACTTGATGAAGTTTTGTTGAGAGAGGAAATTATGTGGAGACAAAGATCTAGAACAACCTGGCTGAAAGAGGGTGATAAAAACACTAAATATTTTCAGCGGAAGGCAACTTGGAGAAGGAAAAAGAATACCATCACAAGATTGAAAGATGGTAATGGCCAGTGGGTTGAAGATAAGGATGGGATCCAGCAGATGACCACACGCTTTTTCAAGGATCTGTATACTAAAGATGATAAGGTGGCGCCGCAGGAATTAATCAACATGATGCAAGCAAGAGTTAATGAGGATATGAATAACATGCTGACAAATGATTTTACAGAAAAGGAAATCAGTGACGCCTTATTTCAAATCGGCCCATTGAAAGCACCAGGGCCCGATGGGTTTCCAGCCCGCTTCTATCAGAGGAATTGGGACATTTTAAAGGAAGATGTGGTAGGGGCAGTGAAGAAATTTTTCGCAGATGGGATCATGCCCGAAGGAATTAACGATACTACTATTGTCCTCATTCCGAAAGGTAGCAATCCCGAGAGCTTGAAGGACTTCCGTCCGATCAGTTTATGCAACGTCATATATAAGGTAGTGGCGAAGTGTCTAGTAAACCGACTGAGGCCATTCCTGGATGAAATCATTTCCGAGACGCAGAGTGCGTTTGTCCCTGGGAGACTGCTAACGGACAATGCCTACATTGCGTTTGAATGCTTCCATAGAATCCAACATAGCAAGAACGCACGAGATACTCATTGTGCGTACAAGCTAGATCTGGTGAAAGCATATGACAGAGTGGACTGGGGTTTCCTTGAAAACACAATGCGGAAATTGGGATTTAATGAAAAATGGACGAACTGGGTGATGAAGTGTGTGTGCTCGGTGAGATATGCTGTCCGGTGCAACGGTGAGCTGCTGGAAACTTTTAGCCCGTCGAGAGGGCTGCGTCAAGGAGATCCCCTTAGCCCATATCTATTCCTCTTTGTCGCGGATGGTCTTACTAGTATCCTGAATAAGGAGATATCCAGTGGTAACATCACAACCATTAAGGTGGCAAGAGGGAGCCCAGGTATTTCGAATCTCCTCTTTGCCGATGACAGCCTTTTGTTCTTTAAAGCATCTGCGGAGGAAGCCAATGTGGTTCAGAAAGCACTCGCTTTGTTTCAAAATTGCTCGGGTCAGCTTCTCAGTCCAAGTAAGTGTTCAATACTTTTCAGTGAGCGATGCCCGAACACAACCCAAGAACGGATCAAGGAGACCCTGGGTGTGGTGTCGGCCACGTTTGAGAGCAAGTACTTGGGGCTCCCTACTCCAGAGGGGAGAATGAAGGATGATAACTTTCAACCCATTATGGACAGGTTCGGCAAGCGATGCAATGATTGGTCGGAAAGGTATATGTCTCATGCAGCAAAGGAGGCACTTGTGAAATCCGTAGCTCAAGCTTTACCCACCCATGCGATGAGTGTTTTCAAGATGTCTGTAGGTTTCTGTGAGAAATATGAGAAGCTTATCAGAAAATTCTGGTGGGGAGAGGATGGAGAACACCGCAAAGTCCATTGGATGGCTTGGGATAAAATGGTAAAACCCAAGAGAGCAGGTGGGATTGGATTCAGAGACATGCAAGGTTTCAACCAAGCACTTCTGGCTAGACAAGCATGGAGATTGATCCAGAACCCGGATAGCCTCTGTGCTCGAGTCCTTAAATCCAAATATTTTCCGCATGGTGAGCTCCTTGACACAGTCTTTGCATCGGATGCATCACCTGCATGGAGAGGGATTGAATTTGGGCTGGAACTTTTGAAGAAAGGTCTCATATGGCGTGTGGGTAATGGAAGAAGTATTCAAATCACAAGAGATAATTGGATTCCCAGGAAGGAGGGACTCAAAGTGGCGAACTTACCTCCAGAACTCGGTTGAGATGGGTCAACCAACTATTAGTGCAAGGGGAAAATAATTGGAACACTGAACTTATATATCGGATTTTCAATCATTTTGATGCAGATGATATTTGCAAAATCAAACTGCCGACCAATCCGACAGAGGATCATCTTGCGTGGAATTATGAGAAATCTGGAGTGTTCTCTGTGCGGAGTGCGTATAGACTGGCCATGGACGGACCAGGGTGAGACCTAGCTACATCTACATCTGCAGGTAACAGTAACAACCGTAGCATATGGGACCTTATCTGGAAGGCTTCAGTGCCGGAAAAGGTAAAATTTTTTGCTTGGAGGGTTGCGACCAATACCCTAGCCACCAAGAAGAATAAATTCAAACGAACTCTGGAGGTGGATAGTACGTGTAGCATATGTGGAAATGCAGAGGAAGAGGAGTTCCACAGTGTGATTGAATGCACAAAAAGCAAGGCTTTGAGATTTGCAATGAGAGAGTTTTGGGATCTCCCGGATGAGGCGACATTCAGAAACACTGGCAGAGATTGGCTACAGATCATCCTGGACACATGCAATGCAGACATGCGGGATAAAGTCCTTTTACTGATATGGAGAGCATGGTTCCTACGGGATAACTGCGTGCATGGGGATGGGAAAGAATCCATCTCGAGATCTGCATCCTTCCTGACAAGATATGAAGAGGAAATCCGAAACTGTCTTGTTGCCACAGTTAGCGAGAGGGGGAAAGAGCCAGCGGGAAGCAAGAACATACGTAATGTGAGCCGGGAAAATGATGCAGGCAACCATTGGTATGCGCCTCCAGCGGGATTTGCAAAACTGAATACGGACACGGCCTTCAACCCTGACTCGGGGCTGAGCTATGCCGGAGCTGTGGCTAGAGACCACAAGGGCAGAATACTGGGACTTGCATGGACGTAATGGAGGCTGAAGCATGTGCTATTAGAGAAGGCCTGACAGGCCTGTCCGCTCTGTTTAATGGCCATATAATCATCGAAACTGATTGCAGCATACTAGCTAAAGAGCTGTCCCCGCAAGCCACCAACCGATCCCACTGTTTCCCGATTATCAGCGATATACGTGAGTGCTTGGGGTACTTCGAATCCTGGCAAGTTAACTGGATCAGCAGGGAAAGGAACAAGCTCGCGCACAACCTGGCGATGGAAGCAAAAGATCATGGGGACTTCAAGATGATTGGAGCTGTACCAAGTAGGGTACAGGAGGTTTGGTTGTATGATTGTAATCATTCTCCTGTATAATTTGGGGGCTCATCATTCTCAAAAAAAAAAAACATCCAAGGTCTTTCCCATCAAGGTACCAACAGCCCATAAGCCCCAAAAATGGCGAACGGTATGGGGAACACCGTCAACATGAAGCCAAATCTGCTGAAGCTCGAGCTTATGTGGGATATCCTGTGACTTCCAAGCGGAAACAGTCATCTGGGCATTAACGGACGGCACGTTCATCTGAATACCATCCACCCTGTCCAAGTCCTCAAAAGACGGAAAGCTAATAAGATAAGCATCCGATCCATGCTGAATAGCCTCCCACTTCCATTGAGTATGCACCGGACATCTCCTGGCAATCTGACTCTCGACAACGCTAGCAGGTACCATCAAACCACTGACCTGAACACGGGCGATCGGTGTCTGGGCCGGCACCAAGTGATCTTTCACAACACAATCTGGCAATTGGGCAAAGTAAGTCTCCTCTGCGCCAACACCGGAAACAAAGGCATTTGGCTTAGGGAGCTTGAGAATCGGGCAGCGCAACGTTGGATGAGCAATTTTGTCACAAATATAACAATAATGTTAGACCGTGCAATCCTTCGCTGCGTGCATATCAACCGCGCACTTACAGCAACGGACCCCTTTTTTAGCCTTGCTCTTGGGCGCTGAAGTGTCAACCTGCACATCAGACACGGAAGCCATCGGTGGTGGAACATCGACAATGGCTAGTCCTTGTGGCACCTGTGGCACATGTGGATCAAACTGTTGGTATTGCCCTTGCCGATATGACTGCGCAATATGTGCAATACGTAAATTCTTACGTGGTTGGGCTAGGCATACAGCGGGTATCCTCAAAAAAGAGAAGCTTCGTCTTTCATCTATTATTGATGAATTAGAAGCTCTGGCTGAGGTCAGACCTCTATCTGAGCATGAAATCGAGATCAAGAGTCAATCGAATGCACAGATAGCTCGCATGCTGCGTGAAGAGGAGCTCAAATGGTACCAACATTCAAACTCTCAGTTTATCCTGAAAGGTGATTCGAATACTAGATACTTCCATGGTGTCGCCAATGGTAGACACCGGAAGAAACTTATTCATTCCCTACATCAGGAGGAGGGCACGATAGAGGGGCATGAGCAACTTAAATCTTACATCACTAATTATTATAAAAATCTGTTCGGAGCCCCAGAGGAAGGAAATTTCTCGATGGATGAGTCACGAACAGATGACATCCCCCGGGTCTCTGATGAGGAAAATAGCCTTCTAACTGCTCCATATTCTGAGGAGGAAGTTCGAAAGGCAGTTTTTCTAATGGAGCACAACAAAGCCCCGGGTCCGGATGGTTTTCCCGCCGAGTTCTATCAGAACTTCTGGGAAGTCATCAAATCGGATCTCCTACCTTTGTTTGGTTACCTACATGTTGGCCAACTAGAATTGTTTCGCTTAAACTTTGGTGAGATTATTTTATTACCTAAGGTTAATGAGGCTGAAAGGATACAACAATATAGACCTATCTGCCTCCTTAATGATAGTTTTAAAATTTTCACGAAGGTTGCGACGATTAGGCTAAATTCGGTTGCTGAACATGTGGTTCGTCCTTCACAGACCACTTTTATGCAAGGCAGAAACATCCTAGATGGTGTTGCTATCCTTCATCAAATAGTCCACGAACTACATAGGAAAAATCTAAATGGGGTGGTACTTAAAATCGACTTTGAAAACGCTTATGACAAAGTCAAGTGGTCTTTTCTTCAGCAGACTCTCAGAATGAAAGGTTTTTCTACAGAGTGGTGCGCTATGATCCATAGTTTCGTTTCTGGAGGTAGCGTGGCCATGTGGGATCGAGGAGATAGGTCTAGTGGGGGGGGGGGTGAATAGACTCCTAACCAACCAAAGGTGCAGTTTTTAATTTCTCTTGGAATTTAGGCAGATTTTGGCACAAGTTAAGATCACTCCAATACTTTCTACACATGCATATCTAGAGATTGAGCAACGGAAATAGTAAAGCATGCAAGAGTGCGGAAAGTAAAGGGGTAGAGTATGGAAGATCAAACGCAATGAAGACACGGTGGTTTTTCGCGTGGTTCCGATAGGTGGTGCTATCGTACGTCCACGTTGATGGAGACTTCAACCCACGAAGGGTAACGGCTGCGCGAGTCCACGGAGGGCTCCACCCACGAAGGGTCCACGAAGAAGCAACCTTGTCTATTCCACCATGGCTTACGTCCATGAAGGACTAGCCTCACTCGGGGTAGATCTTCACGAAGTAGGCGATCTTCTTGCCCTTACAAACTCCTTGGTTCAACTCCACATCATGTTGGAGGCTCCCAAGTGACACCTAACCAATCTAGGAGACACCACTCTCCAAAAGGTAAGAGACGGTGTGTTGTTGATGAACTCCTTGCTCTTGTGCTTCAAATGATAGTCTTCCCAGCATTCAAACAACTCCTCACAGATTTGGCTATGGTGGAAGAGGGATTTGAGTGGAAAGCAACTTGGGAAAGGCTAGAGATCAAGGTTCAAATGGTAGGAATGGAATAGCTTGATCTCAACACATGAGTAGGTGGTTCTCTCTCAGAAAATGTATGGTGGAAGTGTAGGCACGTTCTGATGGTTCTCCTTACTGAGAAGGATGTGGTGGAGGGGTATATATAGCCTCCACACAAAATCCAACCGTTACACACTTTTGACCCAACTCGGTGGCACCGAAATGACAATTTCGGTAGCACCGAACTGTGTAAAAGATATGAACTTTAGGAATCTCGGTGGGACCGATACGAACAACTCGGATGGACCGAAGTGCAATGGCTAGGGCAAACCTCATCTCGGTGGCACCGATTGCATCAACTCGGTAGGACCGAAGTGAAGCAATAAGGCAACAGAGAGTTGGCAAGCCATCTCGGTGAGACCGATTTGCAAAACTCGGTGAGACCGAAGTAAGTGCAAACGATTACAGAGAGTTGGCAAGGCCATCTCGGTGGGACCGAGATCCATTTCGGTGGATCCGATTTGTTATGGTTTTGGCAGTGGCTAAGTCTTGGATAAACTCGGTGGGGCCAGATAGGAAATATCGGTGGGGCCGAGTTGGAATGTAGGTTTTGGACATATTTGGGTAGAAAGAGTGGTTGAGGGTTTAGGAGTACTGTCACTAAGCACTTGAGCAAAAAGACCATTAAGCAACACCTCATCCCCTTTTAATAGTATTGGCTTTCCTATGGACTCAATGTGATCTTGGATCACTAAACCAAAAATGTAGAGTCTTGATCTTTTGCCAATCCTTGTCCTTAGCATTTTGAAGGGGTTCCACGTCCTCTTGTCCCTGCCACTCCATTGTTGAACTTGTCTGAAATTCACTAGATAAAAGCATTAGTCCAACAACATGTATGTTGGCATAAATTACCAAAACCACCAAGGGAGCAAATGTGCTTTCAATCTCTCCCTTTTTGGTAATTGATGACAACATACATCAAAGCTTCAAATACAGATATAGCAGAGGTATGTATGAAAGCTTTGAAGCAAACATGTAACATGTATGAACTCCCTGGAACTCCCCCTGGAGAGGTGCATGTAATATGATGATATCTCATGGGAAATATACATGTAACATGTATCTTGGCTATATGCATCAGAGCAATATATATAGCATTTAGGTATCCACGTGTCCATGATTGTCTTCTTGCAAACAATATATACTAGCAAGAGGTCAATCATGCACATGAGTGTGATGCATGTACTTACCTTGACGTTCTTGATCAAGTACCTGAAGAAATACACTTGAGAAAACATGGTTAGATAACACAAGATAATTTCTTCAAGAAAAGACACAAGATCAACAAGAAACCAAGATTGAGATGACATGTAGAAGATAGTATCACTAGGTGAATACTTTCTTTGAAGCAGACATGTTCCCAAAATAAATAGTTGTCTCTCCTTAAAGAACTTCCTCTCCCCCTGAATCTAACATTGGATATTGGGAGTAGGTAGGGTGAGAGAACTAGAACAACCAAAGAACAAACTGATCATGTTTCTCCCCTCTTAGAAACATGTAACATTCTCTCCTCTTGTAAGGTGCATCTCTTTGTAGTGATAAGCTTTGATGTATTCCTCTCTCCCCCTTTGACATCAATTTCCAAGAAGGGACTTCAAGGTTATTGAATAAGTGGGTTTGGTCTTTGAGAAACACATCTAGATGCAAGTAGAGGATAAGAATCCTTGAGTGGAGCTGGAGCAGAAAATCTCAGGAGAAATTTGACAGAAAATTCCTTAGGGCAGCCAAAATCGGTGACACCGAGTTGAATCAATTCGGTGGGACCGAGTTTGATGCAATGGAACTTTTTGTCAATTCAGCTCACTAGGCAATGAAATTCTCACAAAGATTTGCAATGAATTAACTGCGAATCTAGAAAGTAAACACAGAAAAGAGGCAAAGAAACGTCTAGATGAAGTTTTTTTTGATAAAGAAACACTAGAGAACTTCATCTAGATGGGTCGGCGACTAGGTCACCTATGTTAGAGTATATTGACTTAGGAGTCAAGTGAGAACACTTGATCATAGGTCATACTCATCGTTTAAGCTCAAAAATGGGGTTGCCATTTTTCCTTTAAGTATTTCAATGTATTCACATCTTGTTGAGTTGCTTTGGCTCATGTCTTTGAGTAAAGCTTCTCTAAGATGTGAGCACTTACATTGGGATTTTGTGGTGATGTCCATCATGTAGTTGAACTTGATGTAGATGCTCATGAGTTGAAGTTGGGAGCGATCCTATCTTCTGTAGTTCATATTCCTACATGGGTTAGCTTTGCAAGGAACAACTTGTATATCCAAAGTGACAAGAATGAAGCATAACTCAAAAGTTTGTCAAAGGATATGTTTAGGTTGTCTTGTTCCTTGTTCCACCATCAATTGTCGATACTTGGGTTATACAAGATTGCTTATGATAAGAGTGTGTCGCAACCTTGTGACATGAAGCTTGTCCAAGTACCTATAAAAGGTTAGATACCATACAAGGGAGCAAAATGTCCAAGATATAAGATGATCATGAAGGATATCACGGATTAGTCAAGAAAGCTCATGCCCTTGTATGCACCCACATGAACCTCTAGTTCACGTTTGAAGCATCAATAATGTTCAACTCACTTCTCAAGTGACAAAACACTTTCTCATCAAGGGGTTTGGTAAAGATGTCAGTCAGTTGTTTGTCGGTACGAACATGTTTAAGGTCAATATCACCTTTCTCAACATGATCTCGAATGAAATGGTGACGAACCTCAATATGCTTAGTTCGAGAATGTTGCACGGCATTGTGTGCTATCTTAATAGCACTCTCATTGTCACATAGTAATGGTACATGTCTCACATGCACACCATAGTCTTTAAGAGTTTGTGTCATCCATAGTAACTGAGCACAACATGATCCCGCGGCAATGTATTCCGCTTCGGCAGTAGATAGAGCTACGGAGTTTTGTTTCTTGGAGGACCAAGACACAAGAGATCTACCAAGAAATTGACATGTACCCAAAGTGGATTTTCTGTCAACCTTGTCTTCGGCATAGTCCGAATCGGAGTAGCCAACAAGATTGAAAGAAGATCCTTTGGGGTACCATATGCCAAAGTTTGGTGTATGTATCAAGTATCTCACAATTCTTTTCACCGCCTTAAGATGACACTCTTTTGGTGCCGCTTGGTATCGTGCACACATGCACACACTTAGCATAATGTCGGGATGGGAGGCACATAGATATAGTAATGAACCAATCATAGATCGATAAACCTTTTGATCAACAGGTTTGCCATCCTTGGCCAAGTCAAGATGTCCACTCGTGGGCATAGGAGTTTTCATACCTTTACTCTCTTGCATGTTGAAATTCTTGAATAAGTCCTTGGTATACTTTGTTTGAGAGACAAAGGTACCTTCCCTAGTTTGCTTGATTTGCAAACCAAGGAAGAATTTGAGTTCACACATCATAGACATCTCGAACTTTTCGGACATCAACCTTCCAAACTTTTCACTAAAAGAGGGGTTAGTAGATCCAAAGATAATATCATCAACATAAATTTGGCATAAAAATAATTCTCCATTAATCCTCTTAGTGAACAAAGTTGAATCAATCTTCCCAATCTCAAAACCTTTTTCAAGAAGAAACTTTGTCAAGCATTTGTACCAAGCTCTAGGGGCTTGTTTAAGACCATAAAGAGCTTTACGAAGTTTGTACACATGATTAGGTTTCTTGGGATTCTCAAAGCCGGGAGGTTGTTTAACATACACTTCCTCCTCAATTTCACCATTTAAGAAGACACTTTTAATATCCATTTGGTAAAGAGTGATATCATGGTGATTGGCATAAGCAAGTAAAATGCGAATGGATTCAAGTCTTGCAACGGGGGCATAGGTCTAACCATAGTCCATACCTTCGACTTGTGTGTAACCTTGTGCTACGAGACGAGCCTTGTTGCGTACAACTTGTCCATCTTCATCTTTCTTATTCCGAAACACCCATTTGGTTCCAATGATGTTTTGCTCTTCCTTTGGCTTCTCAACCAATGTCCACACTTGGTTCCTCTCAAAGTTGTGTAGCTCTTCGTGCATTGCATTCACCCAATCGGGGTCCTTGAGAGCATCTTCTACCTTTAAGGGTTCAACACTAGAGATAAATGAGTAATGCTCACAAAAGTTAGCTAAGCGAGATATAGAGCGAGTGATTCTCCCGGATTGGATATCTCCAAGTATTTGTTCGACGGGATGATCCTTGTCGATTCTTGCTCTAACTCGAGGTAGCTTTTTCTTGGGTTGTGGTGAGGCTTCCTCATCATCATCATCTCCTTCTTCTTCGTTGATGTTGTCGTTGTTCGCTTGTGGAGGTGGAGAAGGAGGTTGAGGTGGATCATCTTGTTGCACTTCCTCATTCCCATCGTCTTGATGTGTTCCACTTGTGGATGCCTCCATATCAACTTGTCGTTCACCTTGATGTGAAGTTGGGGCTTCCACTTGAATAGATGAGGTACTCTCCTTTACTTCCACCGGGCGAATCTTGCCAATGGGCAAGTCTTTGATTGCTTCCGATGGTTCTTGATCTCCTACATCAAGTGGCAATTGCTCGACTTGCGAGCCGTTAGTCTCATCAAACTTCACATCTACCGTCTCTTCAACTTTTCGAGTGAAGTTGTTGTAGACACGGTAAGTGTGAGAGTTCGATCCATAACCAAGTAGGAAACCTTCATGAGATTTAGGAGCAAATTTTGAACGACGATGCTTATCAAGAATGTAACATTTTGAGCCAAATACTCGAAAGTATCCAACTTGCGGTTTGTTACCGGCGAGCAGTTCATACGCCATTTTACCAAGAAGCTTGTGAAGGTAAAGTCGATTTGTTGCATGACAAGCTGTTTCAACCGCTTCCGCCCAAAAATGTCTTGGCGTCTTGTATTCATCAAGCATTGTTCTTGCCATCTCAATAAGTGTCCGGTTCTTCCTCTCAACAACTCCATTTTGTTGAGGTGTGTACGTAGCCGAGAACTCATGTGAAATACCCTCCTCATCAAGAAAGGTGTCCACATTCGTGTTCTTGAACTCCGTTCCGTTGTCACTCCGAACCTTCTTGATCTTTACTTCAAATTGGTTTTGAGCCTTTCTTGCGAAGTTCTTGAAGATATTTTGTACCTGCGATTTGTCATCAAGAAAGAACACCCACGTAAATCTGGAAAAATCATCAACAATGACCAAACCGAAAGAGTTACCACCAAGACTCTTATAGGAGTTGGGACCAAAGAGATCCATATGAAGTAGCTCGAGTGGTCTCCTTGTGGTCATAATGTTCTTCACGGGATGGCTTCCTCCAACTTGTTTTCCTGCTTGGCAAGCACTACAAAGTCGATCTTTGTCAAATATAACATCTTTCACTCCAAGAATGTGATCTCCTTTAACAAGTTTATCAAGGTTACGCATACCAACATGTCCAAGCCTTCTATGCCATAACCAACCTTTAGAAGATTTAGCAATTAAACAAGTACGAGGTTGAGCTCTCTTAGTGAAATCAACAATGTATAAATCACCTCTACGAATGCCAGTAAAGACCATATTATGATTATCTTGGCGAAACACTTGGCAATCTACTTTGGTAAATAGAACATTAAAACCAAAATCGGCTAGTCTAGATACGGAAAGAAGATTGTAACCAAGAGATTCAACAAGCATAACATTTTGTATGGAGCTATCATTGGATATGGCCACCTTACCAAGGCCAAGTACCTTACCCTTGGAGTTGTCTCCAAAAGTCACATACTTGCGTGGACCATCATTTTTAGCAAGCTCACGAAACATGTCTCTATCTCCGGTCATGTGATCGGTACAACCGCTGTCAAGAATCCACTCTTTTCCTTCGGCCATATAATCTCGAAGATTTGCCATAAGACTGAGATTCCTCATGGTCTTCTCAAATTCAATATCAAATTCTTCATCCTCGTCATAATAGCCATGCTCAACATCATCATCATCATGCATGTGATCATTACCTAGGGCAATAGATTCATTAGTTTCATGATCATGACAATGTTCAAGTTTATGAATTCTAATGACTTCCATGATAATGTTGCTAATAGTTCTAACATCTCCTTTGGCACGCATGAAATCACGAAGCTCAAACAAGCAATCATCAAACTTAGGATCACTAGGACTCATCTTGTGAAAGGCAACAGCCTTATGAAGAATCTTATCGAGACTTTTTAAGGAGTAATCAGGATATCGCTTTTCTAAATCATGCCATAGAGTATAAGCACATGCAAAGTTTCGCATACAGCCAAGCACAACCTTAGGCAATCCTCTAATGATAAGATTGACGGTTCTAAGATTACGAAGCATGTCAATTTCCTCTTCATGGGTAGGATGCAAGGGATCAATAGGGGGCACATAAGGATTATGAATATACTTGCTCAAGTTAAATTCATCAAAGATGTCAAGCATTTCATCCTTCCAAAAGTTGTAATACTCCCCATCGAGAATAGGCACTCTACGTCTAAGACTCCCCAACGTAGACACATCCATCTCCCTCCAATGGTGATGTCCAATGGTGATGAAACCAAGGCAATGGAGACCAAGGCTCTGATACCAATTGTGGGATCGAGGAGATAGGTCTAGAGGGGGGTGAATAGACTCCTAACCAGCCAAAGGTGCAGTTTTTAATTTCTCTTGGAATTTAGGCATATTTTGGCACAAGTTAAGATCACTCCAATACTTTCTACACATGCATATCTAGAGATTTAGCAGCGGAAATAGTAAAGCATGCAAGAGTGCGGAAAGTAAAGGGGTAGAGTATGGAAGATCAAACGCAATGAAGACACGGTGGTTTTTGGCGTGGTTCCGATAGGTGGTGCTATCGTACGTCCACGTTGATGGAGACTTCAACCCACGAAGGGTAACGGCTGCACGAGTCCACGGAGGGCTCCACCCACGATGGGTCCATGAAGAAGCAACCTTGTCTATTTCACCATGGCTTACGTCCACGAAGGACTAGCCTCACTCGGGGTAGATCTTCACGAAGTAGGCGATCTCCTTGCCCTTACAAACTCCTTGGTTCAACTCCACATCATGTTGGAGGCTCCCAAGTGACACCTAACCAATCTAGGAGACACCACTCTCCAAAAGGTAATAGACGGTGTGTTGTTGATGAACTCCTTGCTCTTGTGCTTCAAATGATAGTCTTCCCAGCACTCAAACAACTCCTCACAGATTTGGCTATGGTGGACGAGGGATTTCAGTGGAAAGCAACTTGGGAAAGGCTAGAGATCAAGGTTCAAATGGTAGGAATGGAATAGCTTGATCTCAACACATGAGTAGGTGGTTCTCTCTCAGAAAATGTATGGTGGAAGTGTAGGCACGTTCTGATGGCTCTCCTTACTGAGAAGGATGTGGTGGAGGGGTATATATAGCCTCCACACAAAATCCAACCGTTACACACTTTTGACCCAACTCGGTGGCACCGAAATGACAATCTCGGTAGCACCGAACAGTGTAAAAGATATGAACTTTAGGAATCTCGGTGGGACCGATACGAACAACTCGGATGGACCGAAGTGCAATGGCTAGGGCAAACCTCATCTCGGTGGCACCGATTGCATCAACTCGGTAGGACCGAAGTGAAGCAATAAGGCAACAGAGAGTTGGCAAGCCATCTCGGTGAGACCGATTTGCAAAACTCGGTGAGACCGAAGTAAGTGCAAACGATTACAGAGAGTTGGCAAGGCCATCTCGGTGGGACCGAGATCCATTTCGGTGGATCCAATTTGTTAGGGTTTTGGCAGTGGCTAAGTCTTGGATAAACTCGGTGGGGCCAGATAGGAAATATCGGTGGGGCCGAGTTGGAATGTAGGTTTTGGACATATTTGGGTAGAAAGAGTGGTTGAGGGTTTAGGAGTACTGTCACTAAGCACTTGAGCAAAAAGACCATTAAGCAACACCTCATCCCCTTTTAATAGTATTGGCTTTCCTATGGACTCAATGTGATCTTGGATCACTAAACCAAAAATGTAGAGTCTTGATCTTTTGCCAATCCTTGTCCTTAGCATTTTGAAGGGGTTCCACGTCCTCTTGTCCCTGCCACTCCATTGTTGAACTTGTCTGAAATTCACTAGATAAAAGCATTAGTCCAACAACATGTATGTTGGCATAAATTACCAAAACCACCAAGGGAGCAAATGTGCTTTCAGGTCATATAATAGTCAATGATGACGTGGGCCCCTATTTCCAAACGAAGAAAGGATTAAGATAGGGTGACTCAATATCGCCCATGCTAGTCAATATAGTGCCGGATATGTTAGCTGTCATGATTGTGCGTGCCAAGGCTGATGGCCAAATTGATGGAGTAGTGAATCATCTTGTGGATGGTGGTCTCTCCATCCTTCAATGTGCCGACGATACAATTATCTTCATGGATCACGACCTAGAGAAAGCGAGAAATATGAAATTAATTTTATCAGCTTTCGAGCAACTCTCAGGTCTTAAGATCAACTTCCATAAAAGTGAATTGTTTTGTTTCGGCGAGGCTCAAGACGAGGCCCATCTATACGCTGACTTGTTCGGCTGCGGTTTGGGCCAGTTTCCGATCACATATTTGGGGATACCGATACATTATCGGAGACTCACAAATGCTGAATGGAAACACGTCGAGGAGAGACTACAAAAAAGACTAAGTAGTTGGAAAGGCAAACTGCTCTCTCTGGGCGGAAGATTGGTACTCGTAAATTCAGTACTAAGCAATATGGTACTATATATGATTTCCTTCTTCCAGCTGCCGAAAGGAGTTTTACATAGATTGGATTACTTCCGATCAAGATTCTTTTGGCAAGGAGATAGCGAGAGAAAGAAATATAGACTGGCTAAATGGAGTGTGGTTTGCCGTCCCAAAGACCAAGGCGGGTTGGGCATTCATGACCTTGGGGTCAAGAATAGGGACCTCCTCGGCAAATGGTTGTTTAAGTTATTGTCGGAAGATGGTGTATGGCAAACCCTACTAAAGAGAAAATATGTGGGTTCAAAGGCGATATCCCAGGTATACTGGAAGCCTGGGGATTCTCACTTTTGGGCGGGCTTAATGGCTACGAAGAAATATTTCTTCCGCTATGGCTCCTTCTCGATTAAGGACGGCTCAGAAATTAAATTCTGGGAGGATATGTGGCTAGGTAATGCTTCACTCCGGGAACAATATCTAGCTCTGTACAATATTGTGCGTCACAAGGGTGATGCTATCGCCACGATTATGGAATCATTTCCGCCAAACGTGACGTTCAGAAGAGATTTAATTGGACCCAGACTCCAATCGTGGAACACCCTGCTCCAGAGGTTGTCCATGGTGCAATTGTCACAAGGGTCCGATGTATTTCGTTGGAACCTACATGGGAATGGACAATTCTCAGTGGAGTCCAATCCGACGTGCCAGTTGATAATAACAAGAAGATCTGGAAGATGAAGATACCTCTCAAGAATAAAATCTTTGCATGGTATCTTCGCCGTGGAGTCATTCTTACTAAAGATAACTTTATTAAGAGAAATTGTCATGGAAGTACACAATGTGTCTTTTGTGAGCATGATGAGACAATAAAACATTTGTTCTTCCAATGTAAATTGGCTCGTTCTATATGGTCAGTCATCCAAATAGCTTCTGGCTTGTATCCTCCTTGTAGAGTTGCTAATATATTTGGCAACTGGTTACATGGGATTGAACACAAGTTTAGAACTCTTCTCAGGGTGGGAGCGCTCGCCGTTATTTGGTCGCTTTGGCTATGTAGAAATGATAAGGTCTTTAACGGGAAAAGTACTTCTATTATGTAGGTTATCTACAGATGTACCGGGAAGCTTCGTTTATGGTCGTCTCTACAACATATGGAGAATCGCGACCTGTTTACGGAGGTGTGTACACGATTGGAGGCTACGGCGAGGGATACTTTTACCCAACATGGGTGGCAGCATGATGTTATGATTGGCCCCCCTACGGCATAGGCGTTATACATACTCTTTTCTTTGTATTTTGCCTCCTTTTGTTTTTTTTTGTTCTCTGTGTGGACTCCTTTTGGCTGTGTGCATCTCAGTATGCAGAGGCCGGGTGTAATGCTTAAACCTTTTAAGTAATAAAGTGCCCCTTATCGAAAAATAAGAGAAGAAGCTGATGAAGATGTAGTTTCAGATATTTTGTCATTTTCTAGCTAGTAAGTTGGACATCGGATGATCCAAAATCTGTTCACTGATTAGGAGTTGGTTGCTTATAAAATTAACCGAGGCACAAACGAACAAACAGAGAGAGTGATGGCTTCCAGATTCAAGGCTCCATCGCCCTTGAAAGGTCCTACTGAATGATTAACATGCTTGGTTTATTCCATCCAAATTAGTAATTATATGCGTTTGTCCATAGACCATGGGCAACCACCTCAATTATTCATGTTCTTGATGGTCCACCTCCATCAGAAGCTAGGTCAGGTTGCTTATAGTCATTGGTATTTTCCTCCCTCCACATGAACACCACATACACCTGTCCTCCATGTCAAGTATTTTAATCCCATGTATTCCTAATCTCCTGTCATTGGAGTAAGCTAAACAATGTTTGATATGCAACTCAACTTCTGGAAAATAGAAGCATGCATTATTAGTTCCCTAGTACCGCCCCCTTCTTTTTTCAAGCAACCAACAGAAGCTCAGCCTTTTTATATAGAAGAAGAGAATTGACCAATTTATAAGAAAAACTAGCTAAAAACCGATACATTTTCGGAACACCCCACACCAGCTTCGAGGCTGCGTACCCAGCGAGCCGAGGACTCTGCCCAAGTCAACACACCACAGTCCGGACATGTCGCTTCTGCATACAAAACCTCAAGCCAACACAAGCGTACTAGCCTTGCCAAAAACTCTACCGCCCAAGTGACCAAAACTGACACACTGCATCACGAAGACAAATTCCGGAGCCGTCGCTCCGGCCTCCTCACCGACCCAAGGTCGTGCACCAGCCTTGTCGACGAGTCTGCTGCCCAAGCGGCAAAAACCCAAAGCCCTGCAACACAAAGACGAATATCGAAGCCGTCGCTCCGTTATCCACACCGGCCTCGAGGCCGCACACCCAACTAGCCAGTACCAAAACTGCAATATAGGTGAGGCACAACCTTTAGATGGAAGACCGGGCCTCCAAGATGGCACCCCAAAGAGGAAGTGGCGGGTGTTCCGCTGATCCCACTCTAGCCAAAGCCGAAGCTTGGGTTCTCACCTAGAGAGCTCAAGGTCCAAATGATGAGGAAGGTGAAGGGGCTCCACAACGATGCCTCCAAGAAGGGTAGTGACGTCCGAGGACGCCCTTGTTTCCGACAATAACTGAAGTTGATGCAAGGCATTCGCTTGGAAAATACCGATATCGTGCCACACCGAACCATCCGACGAATCCATCGCATCCATATGTCACGAGTAGGTCGCCACCACCATCAACCACCACCGTAGCTAGCCAACCCAGCTAGCCACATCAGCCGAGCAGACATGCCCACCGCCATGCAGTGTGTAACAGCCCGGGTAGTACCCACACTGGAAATTGATTGTTATTTAATTTTGCAACACCATTGCATAATAAACAATTCATAAGGATCATATTGCATTAATTAAATAAATATTGAATATTTTATTTTGCCATTTTGTTAAATGGTGAATAAGTAAATGCTTGTCCCTTTTGGTGTTCTAGCTCGAGACTCACGCCTAAACCATTCACACGACCTTTTTGTGATATTTGGGACCTACCCAAACTATATCGCAATTTTAGCACAAGCCTAGCTACCATGCGTAGTTCAAATTCATTTATTAAATTAAATGGATTTATTTTCTAAATAACTGTAAAATGAAGTCCAAATGGGTTGATTATTTTTGGGTGGCCTAGCTACAGTCTAAAGAAGCCGCATATAAAATTTCATCCAACTTGGAGTTTGTTTGAGGCCTGGAAGGTGCATCTAATCCTCTGGGTGGTTTTGGTAATTCATGTCAACATATATATCCTTGAACTAATGTCTGCTCAAAGAATATTTCAGGAAGTTCATTTTAAGTACAACATGGAAAGTGAAAATGGATCACTCAAAATACTAAGGACAACTATTGGTTCAAGCCTCAGGACTCTTCATTTTATGTTAAAGTGATCAAATATCACATTGAGTTCATAGGTATACTGATACTATCAAAAGGGGATGAGATTGAGAAGATGAGTTCATTCCTCAAGTGTTTAGAGATCAAGCTCCAATAACCTCAGCTACTTTCACACACTCCCACTATATCAAACCCAAAGTGCTCCTCGGACTCACCGAACCATAGCCTATCGGAGTCACCGATCAACATATATAGTCGTTGTCCTAAAAAACCATAATCACTTCGGTCTCACCGAGAAATCCAGCCGGACTCACCGAAGCACCTGTGCCAACCTTCTGTAATTCATTCGGAATTTCGAAATGATTTCAGTCGGTGACACCGAGCCGTGCAAAAGTGCTTAGGTCATCACTTCTCGGAGCCAGCGATCGGTTTTAGCCGGTATGACTGAACAATCCAAGTTGCTGCCGTTTGTACATAGCGGTCTAACCAAGTCATTCCAGTAGGTCTCACCGATGTGTGCAAAAGTGTGTGTAACGATAGATTTTTGGTCATCCCTATACATACCCCACCCACTCCACCAATGTCTCACGAAGCAAACACCAATCATATCCATTTTTCTGCGAGAGAGAGCTCCACTGTAGCGACCCGATCCCGATAAGGAACCAAGTCTCCTGTGTTATCCCTGGATCAGTAGCTAGCACACACAGTACTTGATGAAATACCACAAAATCACATTTTATAAAGTAACGTAAAAATATAGTATTTATTACCTTATAGCCCTTGGGCTAGAATACACAGCAGAAATAGCAACAAGAATGTGGAGTCCCATCAACACCAACGGCAAAGTTGAGTGTAGACATCGTAACCCTACAACGCATAACTTACTCGTCGTATACACTCCTGCAACATGATAAGTTACAGCCGTGTAGGTCAGTATGTTGAATGTACTAGCAAGTCACACCACAGGAGAGTATAAAAGTCCTATCTCTACATGCAATTTGGCTGGTGGAAGGCTCTAAGTTTCAAGTTTACATAAAGCTAATTTTGTCCTATATCAAAATAATTAAATTATTACTAGAAAGTTTATCATATGATTGAGATGGTTCCTTCACTCAATCTATACCCAAGTTTATTAAACCCAATTGATTAATTAAATGTGATGAGATCACTCAATATTCCCACTTGTAGATGCTTAAATTGTCCATAACTGGGGACACGGCTAATCGATTAGTTTTACACTCTGTAGAAGTTTGCGCACTTTGCCCCACAAGAGTCGATCACCTCCTTTGTAGTTCTCGCACTACCTGGTGTTTGAGAACTGGAAGATCGAGACATAGTCTTTCAGAAGTGCTTCCCCTTAACCATGAATAGGCCGGTACACCTACATATATAACTACATCAGCTAGCCTACCCGGAAAGAGGTCACACAACCTACTCAACTAAGACAGAGGCCATAATAGCTTGTGGCTGCGCACGTAAGCTTCTAGTTATGAAAACATGTTGATCCCTTTGAGCCTGAGTGGCATTCCACTGAAGAGTGATCACTGGTTACTCCAGGATTCTCGGGCAAATCCCTGGTTACTCCAGGGTGAGGGTGTCACGGACTAGGGGGTACTCGGGCTGCCGGCCTATCTCTCGTAGGCCAGACTAGTGGGCCGCTCTTTACTCATCAAAGGAAGGCCGGATTGCGGGCGACCCCGTGCACCAGAAGGAAACCTCCGATGACTTGGTGTCTCCTCCAAGAAATATTTAGTGTAACTGGCATGTTTATCCCCTGAGGGCAACCGACCATATGTAACCCTAGGTCCCTCTGGTGTCTATATAAACCGGAGGGTTTAGTCCATAGAGGGGCAGAACCATCATCGTACCCACCTAGGGTTTAGCCATCCGATCTCGAGGTAGATCAACTCTGTAATCGCCATATCATCACATCAATACAATTAAGCAGGACGTAGGGTTTTACCTCCTCGAGAGGGCCCAAACCTGGGTAATCGCTGTCTCTACGCTCCCTGTTACCCATTGACTCCACGATCCACAGCTCGGACCGCCTACCCGAGATCTACCGGTTTTGGTACCGACATTGGTGCTTTCATTGAGAGTTCCGCCGTTGGGTCACCAAGGATCAATGGCTCGCCTTGTCATCAGCGATGGCATCCGCCGCGGGGACATCTTCGTCCCCGGTCAGCTTTTCGCGTTCGGCAGCATCGTGCTGCACGCCGACCTGACCGGTCACCTTGACCAGGTCGCCAACTTCGCCCCTGAGCAGCAAATCAGGTTCGGCAGCCTAGAGTACGTCGCCGACTCTCGGGGCGATCTGGTCCTTACTGGGTTCTCAGCTTTACCTGAGGAGCCTTACAATCCCGAGGCCTTAACTTCGGATCCTCTCCCCAGCCCCGCCTCCGGGCCGGTTCTCAGTTCGGATCTGGCCTCGAGTTCGGATCCGGCCCCGGCGCTAGAGAGCCAGGGGCTGCCCTTGCCCGAACACACTCCCAGCACAGGCGCACCGGAGTTTAATTCCGAGCGTCACCCGAGCATGAATCCGGTGGACCTCTCATTTTTAAGTAGGATGTTAGATCGGATCCAGGAGATAAGTATCGCGGATGGCCCGTCCTCGGTCATTGAGCAGATCGGACTGGAGGCCAACCGCGGGGAATTTTGCATCCCACCCACCACCCACTTAGTAGCCACTGTCGAAGATTTAACAAATATGCTGGACTATGCCTCCGAGGAGGCTGACGACATGGACGAGGATATTGACATCCCGCCTTATATGGCTCCCTCCCTTGCCACCTCCAACATCGGAAAGTGGACCGCCACCTCCACCTATGATGTTTACATGGTCGATACCCCCAAGAAGGACGGCGACACAACCAAGAAGGACGGCGATGGCCCCGCCGAGGAACCGCTCAAACGCCGACGAAGGCGAGCCAGAGGGCGAGGAAAGGGCAAGGAAAATAACACAGACATGAACGACACCGGAGATAACGACACTCCGGATAACATGGGGGAGCTCGGCGATAATGCCACCCTTGAACAGCACCGCGATGCCTCTGAAGGGCAAGAGGACCAGGTTGACCCCGAGGACCTCGAGGACTCCGAGGACAGCAACAACCTCCCTCCTTCCGACGAGGAGGATAGCCTCGGACCCGAGGATTTCATCGTCCCCTCGGACCCCTCGGACCAGGAAAGATTCAGGCAGCAGCTTATAGCCACCGCCCGAAGCTTGAAGAAGAAGCAGCAACAGCTAAAGGCCGAACAAGACACCCTTAACGATAGGTGGACGATGGTCTTAGCAGCCGAAGAGGGCTTCGACAATCAGCGCCAGGATCAATACAAAAGCTACCCACGACGGCGTTTGCTACCGTCATTTGAGGACGAGGCCCTTGAGCCCATGCCTCCCAGACGAACTTACACAAGCCAGCCCGACCGCCCCCCTCGAGGACGGGATAGGACGGCTGGAGAAACCGAATACCCACCCGTTGCCCCTCGCCAGGCGGGTAAGGACCCGGTTCAACCAGATAACCCATATGATCTGCGGCACGATCTAAACGCCAGAGGGATACAGTCAAGATCCATCTATGGAAACACACCCATTGGACGGGATGGATACCAAGCCTGGCGCGATAGAAACGACAGAGCTCGGGAGCAGCACCGTACCCAGATGACAACCGATCTCCGGCATGACGTGGCCCGGGTCAGGGGCGCCGCTCACTCCATGTGCTTTCCAGACAAGGTGATGCAGCATCAGTTCCCCGAAGGGTTTAAACCCGTGAACATAGAATAGTACGATGGGACAACTGACCTAGCCGTGTGGATCGAAGACTTTCTTCTCCACATTCATATGGCCCGAGGAGATGACTTCCACGCCATTAAATATCTACCATTAAAACTCAAAGGACCAGCAAGGCATTGGTTGAACAGTCTACCCGAAAATTCCATCGGGAGCTGGGAAGAGCTTGAGGATGCATTCCGAGCCAACTTTCAAGGCACCTATGTTCGGCCGCCGGACGCCGACGACCTGAGCCATGTCATTCAGTAGCCCGGGGAGTCAGCTCGGCAATTCTGGAACCGGTTCTTGACCAAGAAGAACCAGATCGTCGACAGTCCGGACGCCGAAGCAATCGTTGCATTCAAGCACAGTATTCGGGACGAGTGGCTTGCTCGCCAGCTCGGCCAGGATAAGCCGAGAACAATGTCGGCCCTCACCTCCCTAATGACCCGCTTTTGCGCGGGTGAGGATAGTTGGTTAGCTCATCGAAGCAACCACCCCGAAGACCCCGGCACTTCAGAGGCCCGGGACGGGAACGGGAAACCTCGGCGCAACAAGAATAATAAGCACCGGCACACAAACAACAGCAGTGAAGCCGATGATGCAGCGGTGAACGCCTGGTTCAGCGGCTCGAAATCAGGACCGCAGAAAAAACCTTCTAAAGGGAACCGGGATGGCCCGTCCGCACTGGATAGAATCTTGGATAGGCCCTGCCAGATTCACGGCACCCCGGATAAGCCAGCCAACCACACCAACCGTAACTATTGGGTAATCAAACAGGCCGGCATGATCACAGCCAAGGAACAGAGCAAGGGTCCCCGCAGTGAGGATGACGACGAACCTCGCGGGCTGAGCAATGGAGGCCAAAAGCAGTTCCCTCCCGAGGTAAAGACTGTGAACATGATTTATGTCACACATATACCTAAGAAGGAGCGGAAACGCGCACTCCGGGATGTCTACGACTTAGAGCCGATGGCCCCGAAATTCAACCCATGGTCGGCTTGCCCGATCACTTTCGACCGTCGAGATCACCCGACCAGTATCCGTCATGGAGGAATGGCGGCTCTGGTGCTCGACCCCATCGTGGATGGATTTCACCTCACCAGAGTCCTTATGGACGGAGGCAGCAGCCTCAACCTGATCTACTCAGATACAGAGAGGAAAATGGGGATCGACCCGTCAAGGATCAAACCCAGTAACACCACCTTTAAAGGTGTAATCCCAGGTGTCGAGGCACGGTGCTCGGAATCCGTGACATTGGAAGTAGTCTTCAGTTCGCCCGACAATTTCCATAGCGAAGACTTAATCTTCGACATTGTTCCCTTTCGCAGCGGTTACCACACCCTCCTCGGCTAGACAGCGTTCGTGCGCTTTAACGCCGTCCCACACTACGCATATCTGAAGCTCAAGATGCCAGGACCGAAGGGTGTTATTACCGTTAATGGTAACACCGAGCACTCGCTCCGAACAGAGGAACACACAGCGGCTTTAGCCGCCGAAGTCCAGGCCACCGAAGAAGCGTCGTAGGCCCAGTCTACCACCAAGGCACTGGACGCACGCAAACGCGCCTGAGCTACGGCCTCGGTCCTGGAGCACTCCCGTGCTCACCCTAAATAGGGATGCACGCCCCACAGCACGACCCACCCAGCCGCGAAATACGTGCCTCGCGTGCACAACTTCGTGCTCAAGATTCCATGGGCAGCTGTGGGGGCAAAACAACTCAAAGGCCGAGAGCTCGGTTTGACCAAGCCACGACCAAAGATGTTCTCAAAACACCACGAAATTATAGGCACCATCTAGGGCCTGATCATCGTTAAGCTGATGTAGTGCGGCGACTTCTCAAAACCCTTCCCCAAGGGCTCGACCGCCGAACATTACCACTTCCGCCGAGCATACAGTCGACAACTACACTCACACGGAAGCTTCATAAAGAGCAAAGGCGCAGACGTGCGGCAGGGCGTAGTAGGGATGTCAAACCACTTATGAAGGCCCTGTGTAAACCTTTCCTCTAATGTATTTATTTCTTAAAGTATCTGTAAAAGTTACTTCGGCAGTTTGGATTGTACGGATGGACGTCACAAATTTAAAGGAAATAACGACCATATTTTACGGTCATACTGCGGTTAATTATGTTGCACCCTCCTTTCTGCTTTTCGGCCGAAGTAAACTATTATGATACGTTTCCTTTTTAGATGTGATCGGCTCATAGACCGGGGGCTTGAACCTCACTCTAGCCCCAAACATCATTCTGGCACCAATTTTATTACATGTGCTCGGCGTCACAGATATTGCATTATATGAATCAGTTCCGAATTATGTCTTTGGTCAATGGTTAGGTTGCCCGGCTCCTGTGTTTGCCCTCCTACATTCCGCTTTGTTCGGCTAGGAGGGTAAAGGGAGAACCACTGCGATTGTACTTCTAGCTAGCCTGGTTAAGTACCTCAGTGGAGAAAGCCGAAAACCGACCGTCATAATAAGCGAGAACTGGTCGGCGATCCGATGACAAGTGTCAAACTAAAAATCGATGGAGGTTAATCCGTGTTAAACGAAGGGTTTGTTGTCACGTAAACCAAGTGATAATGGTATCAACCTCGGTACGTCCGGATATCACATGCACTGGGGGCTAGTCACCAGCCCCTGCAGTGAAGCTCCTATGGCTAAGTGAAAGCACTAAAGCCGCATAGTCCGATTGCCTCGTTTTCCTTACACACAACCGCCTCCGGGCACCGAGACGTCGGCTAAGGGTTAAGGTGTTAAGAGAAAAACACCCCATACAGTATCTACAAGGGGGCTGAAGCCGACGACTGGTAACTTTCAGTTTAGAAGCAGCCGCACAGGAGTCAAAATAAACATAACATGCATTATATTTACAGCCAACAATTTGCATTTCAACAAAACCAAAGTTTCAACTCCTCGGATACAAGGAAAATAAACCTACTCATAAATTACATCTTTTGAGCACTGGGCCTCTATCGCCCAAGCACCATCCATCATGATGGGAAAGTACTGCTCGGAGCGCCTGTGCTCCTTCCCAGGAGGCGGTGGTCCGATGGCTACTTCGGCTGGCTTGATCTTCGGCCAGTGCACTATGGTCTTGCCGAAGGCCATCCGAGCTCCCTCAATGAATACAGAGCTTCCAGGCATCGATCCGTGGCGTGGCGTCATACAACCTCTGCACCAAACCGAAATAGCTGCTCGGCAGCAGCTCCGAAGGCCATAGCTTGACGCAGAGGTCCTTCATCGCCTGTTCTGCCATCCGATGCAACTCCATCAGCTGCTTCATCTGGTTGTTGAGGAGGGGAGGGTGTTCGGGCGCTTGAAATTGCGCCCAAAACAGCCTCTGCTCGGCCCGATCCTCCTGGGCGGCGAAGAACCTAGCCGCATCAGCCGCACTCCTCGGGAGGTCCGCAAAGACGCCTGGGGAACGCCACACTCGCGTGAGCAAAGCGAACCTGTTACCACCAAAGACACTTTGCAGCAAATATGGCTTACCATCCGCAATGAGTTTCACTTGGCGGAGTTCTTCTTGGTAGCCGCGCACCTCCGTCAGCGCTTCCTTGGCCACCGATCCCAATGAGGTTAGCTCGGCGGCCTGCTCTTTATTCTTCTGCTCAAGGGCCTCACATTTTGTGACGGCATCCTTGAGCTCTTGCTGCACTTCAGACACTCTGGCCTCGTGCTTCTGCCTAGCGGTTCTCACCATAGCCAGTTCGGCAGCTGCCTGCTCGGCCGCCGACCTTTGCTCCGCCGCTTCCAGCTGAGCCTTCCTCAGCGCGGCCTTCTGGTTCTCGACCTCCGCGGCAGCAGCTGTAGTGATATCATTTGACCCCGTTTAGGCTACTTACTTCAAAATCTTACTTAACAAAAAAAAAAGAAACTGCTGTAATAAACATTGTAGTTCGGACTTGCCTTGCGCTTCGTCAAACCGCTTGTTCAGCAGGCCGAGGTCATCCTTGGAGCTCTTGAGCTTCCGATTCAGCTCGGCCAACTCCTCAGTGCTGGCGGCTGCCGCCGAGGACGACGCCTGCACATCACTCTACGCACATTAGGATCCGAGTTATCGATTTTCGATCCTCTGACCGGCTTTACTCAAGCCAGTCAGAGTCTCGGGGGCTACTGTGTATGAGGTTATGCATTCATATAAAGGAAATTTTCTAAGGGAAAAAACATTACTTGGCCTACCTTGAAGTCTGTGAGAAGGCCGCTGAAGGCCTCCTTCAGTCCGTTTTCCACGGACCGAAGACTTTGCAACACCACGCCCATAAGGGCACTGTGCTCTTCAGCGATAGAGGAGCTAGTTAAAGCGTCCTCCATCTCGTCCGGCCACCCAGTCGAAGCCCGCTCTGGGGTGGGCGGGGGTGGCGGGGGCACCTCAGCTCCTCCTCTCGCGGAGACCGGAATGCTCGACTTCGGGTGCCTTGACGGCTCCGGAATCGCTCTCGGGGAGAGCTCAGATCATCCGGGCTCCTCCTCTTCGTTTGCCAGAGGGGCCCTCCCCTCATGGTCTTCGGCGGCCGAGGTAAGCACCTCAGCCATAACAGTGTCGCCCCCTCCCCCTGTGTACGGCACGGGAGGGGTCCTCCTCGACAGAACCTCCTCGGCCTCCTCGACGATTGGAGGAGGCGAGGCGCGCGATTCGGTCCCGCTCTCCGCCAGCGCGGCCGATGGAGAATCCCCTTCCGAGACTCGGTCAGTGGGGAGGTCGCGCAGCGGGCTGTGATGTTAGAAGCAGAGGTGTGATCAATAGCAAACCTAGTTCGTCCAAAAATTCGTAGGCGGATCTTAGGATACGTACCTTTGGGCCAGCGGTTTGACCCTGGGGGTCCTCCGAGGAACCTCTTCGGAGGCCTCGGAGTCCTCGGCTGAAGCCGAGCTGTTGTTGAACAGGGCCACCTTGGCCCTGCATGGTCTCTTGGGGGCGGGGTGAGGCTGCTCCTCCTCGGCGTCCTCGGACACCGCCCTCTTCTTTGATCAGGAGGAATCACTTTCCTCCCCATCCTCTCCCTGCTCCCTCTCTTCCTCTTGTGTGGATGGTGCATGGGTGTCCCCGGATCTAGTGTCCGGGGGTCCTCGGGAACGGAGGCCTTCTCTGGCCTCCCTCTTCTTTTCCTTCTTCTTGTCATTCTTCTCCGGCGCCTCGTACGGCTCCTCGGCCAGCATGGCCGTCAGCAAGGCCGTCCGGGCGCCCTCGGGTAGCAGAGCCGGGCTGTCGATCCGCTCAGCCTTCTTTTGCTAGCTCTATGGATGAGGAACAAGAGAATTGAGTACCTTATGAAAAGGGAATAATCCAAATACAAGAGTAAAACTTAACATACCTCCCGAGGGGGTTTGCGGCGTCAAGGCCGATGTCTTCCTCCTCGGCCGGCCAGTCCTTCTGCGGCTTGAACAGCACCTTCCACAGCTAAGCATGGGAAGTGCGGTAGAAGCTTAGCACGGTGGCGGGGTCCTCGGGCTTGTAGGCCCACATCGGGGAAGCCCGGTCCTGGAAGGGGAGGATACGGCGGCAGAGCATAATCTGGATCACGTTGGGCAGCTCGACCCCCCGCTCTATCATCTTGGCTATCCGGCTTTGCAGCAGCGCCACCTCCTTGTTTGACCCCCAGTCGAGGCCTTTCTTGGTCCATGAGACCAGCCTCGTGGGGGGTCCGGATCGGAAGGCGGGAATCGCCCCCCAATCCGCGCTCCTTGGCTCCGTGATGTAGAACCACTCCTTCTGCCAGATCTTGACGGTTTCGATGAAGGTGCCCTCTGGCCACTCCACCCGGGGGAGCTTGCTGTCCATCGCTCCCCCGCAGTCCGCCTGCTGGCCGTCAACAATCTTCGGCTTGACGTTGAAGATCTTCAGCCACAGGCCGAAGTGTGGCCGGACCCGAAGAAAGGCCTCACAGATGATGATGAAGGCAGAGATGTGCAGGAAGGAATTTGGGGCAAGATCGTGGAAATCGAGCCCATAGAAAAACATGAGGCCCCTGACGAAGGGGTGAAGGGGAAAACCTAAACCTCGGATGAAATGGGGTAGGAACACCACCCTCTCGCCCTGCCGTGGCGTGGGGATGACTTGGCCCGCCTCTAGAGTGTAGTGGGTAACGTTGGCGGGGAGATAGCCCGCGCTCTTCAGCTCTAAGATAGCGCTCTCGGTGACGATGGAAGCTTCCCACTTGCCCTTGGACCCGGAACCAGCCATTGCTGGATTGAACGGGTGGCTGGAGAGGT
Organism: Elymus sibiricus; assembly: GCA_039707655.1. Classification (NCBI taxonomy): domain Eukaryota; kingdom Viridiplantae; phylum Streptophyta; class Magnoliopsida; order Poales; family Poaceae; genus Elymus; species Elymus sibiricus. The sequence continues at coordinate 167,306,428 of CM077664.1, forward strand.
TCTTGGAAGGGAGAGCAGATCTGGGCGCTGGAGCTCAAGAGATTGGGAGGGCAACGGCGAAGGAAGAGGAGAGAGCGTGCGAAGGAAATGGAGGCCGCTCCCCTTTTATGGGCTGTAAAACCTAAGGTCCCTTTGCCGTTTCCCCGTGTAATTGTGCCATTATGCGCGTGTGGGATGGAGCAAATTATTGATCATATCCCTTGAAAATAGGGCACGATCTCCATATCGATGGGACGCGCAAATGAAGGAACCGCCTCGAACCACGAATCGAGTTTTCATAAACCAACTCGTGGTCGTGGCGAGCTGTGACCCTTCGGTAAAAGTTGTCAGATGGGGTCACTGTTCACACCAATGCGACTAGCCATCGGGGCTAAGTTATCGGTACACCTCGGCGACCGAAGCATAGTTCGGGGAATGTGCGGCTAGGCAACACTTGAGAACTTGATTCAGAGGGGATGCAGACTTAACACAAGTATCACGGAAGGGACGGAACTGGTTAACAAAGCCGATGGTGTTCGGCATATACCTCGGCTTCGAAGACTAGTTTGGGGGCTATTGGGGGTGTCCCGGACTAGGGGGTACTCGGGCTGCCGGCCTATCTCTCGTAGGCCGAACTAGTGTGCCGCTCTTTACTCATCAAAGGAAGGCCGGATTGCGGGTGACCCCGTGCACCAGAAGGAAACCTCCGAAGACTTGGCGTCTCCTCCAAGAAATATTTAGTGTAACTGACATGTTTATCCCCTAAGGGCAACCGACCATATGTAACCCTAGGTCCCTCTGGTGTCTATATAAACCGGAGGGTTTAGTCTGTAGAGGGGCAGAACCATCATCGTACCCACCTAGGGTTTAGCCATCCGATCTCGAGGTAGATCAACTCTGTAATCGCCATATCATCTCATCAATACAATCAAGCAGGACGTAGGGTTTTACCTCCTCGAGAGGGCCTGAACCTGGGTAATCACTGTCTCTACGCTCCCTGTTACCCATTGGCTCCACGATCCACAGCTCGGACCCCTTACCCGAGATCTGTCGGTTTTGGTACCGACACAGGGTGCCCCTCACCATGCAACCATTCCACCCAGATGATTCATTAATATTTAATAGTTGGTCCTATTTACTACTCTCTCACAATTCTCGTGAATCTGCACATCACAATCCCATCTACTTTTAGCGAAGCAATTATATACTAGACATTGGTGACAAAGGAATAAGGATCAGACCTACCTCAGTGATCTACTAGGTGTAAAGCAAAGCCATATTCATCATCCTACTCATGCATAATATTCAATTTGGACTACAATGCATCGAAAACATAGGTATAAAAGGAATATGGTCAAGATGTAACTTGCCTGGTATGGTTGATAAAGTTATCCGCACTCACAATTCCTGATAATCCTACTCGTCACACTCCGAGCAATATATCATAACCGAATGAATCGAAATCAACAACCATGCCATATAAAAGAATCAAAAGAATACAAGAACAAATACGACATAGTGCAAAAAGACCGACAACACAAATAAACTTATTATATAGTATGAGTCTTTATGGTGTTATTACGTGATAGGGGAAAGAATTAACTCAAAAGAGTTAATGGATTATGAACTATTGCTATCTAAGCTTATGTTTCAGATAGTATGGAATATGATCAAAAGTGCATGGAATACAACACAAATGTTTTTTGACAGATTGCATATGACATAAGAATTCATTCGCAATAAGAATCAATTGAAACAGAGTACTACAACTCAAGTTAGAGCGAATTCAAAGATGAATTGAATTTGAATTTGAAAAGGTCAAAAGTATTGGAATTGGAGTGATCTGGTTATGATCAAAATTATATGTTAAAAAGATAATTCTAATGGTACTACCAAAAAGATAATTCAATTGGAATCAAAAACGGAGCTACGAATAAAAAGTTATGATCGAAATGAGTTTGAACCTGAATCTGAACAAATTTCGAAATTGAAATTTGCAAAAAGTTGATATGATAGGTTCACTGGATAGATGGGATCAAGATGAAAATTTGGGAGTTGGTTTCAAGGCGTAATCTGTGAAATACACGGACTAATTGATAATCTATTTATTGTATATGGAACACACTACGATGGACAGAATAAATTGTTGGGAAACGTAGTAGAAAACAAAAAAAATCGCCCTATGAACACCCAGGAACAATATGAAGATGCATAAATGGTTTAGATCATGATCGTTACCGACTTCGGAGTGCAGCGGAAGTAGACGAGTCGGTGTAGATCGTACTTGGAGTCCCATGTTGATGAACGATCCCGCGAACCACCCACGAACGTCCCTTGAACGGAAGACCGAAAGCATGGTCTCTCTACTTGGTTGCAAACGTACGGTCTTCACAATCCGGCAGCGCTTCGCCGTCCAGAGCTAATCGTTGCCGAAGAATTAGAGGGAGGAGATTAGAACCACACAGCGCTTTGAATTATGAGGATTAGAGGATCTAGGTCAAGCTCTATTTGATCAACTAGGATCAACTAGAACTAGAACTAGATGACTTGAGGAGGCTCCAAAAGTTGTGTATATAGAAGTGCCTAGATCCTCTAGTATATATAGGTTGGAGGGGAGGAGGGGCTGCCAAGAGAAAGGGAAGGACTCCCCTCCCCTTGCGCCGGCCATGGAGGGAAGGAGGAGTCCTTCCCCTTCCCCAATTCAGCCTTTTATTATCAATTCAACATCTCCCGAAACATTTTCCACCTATATATTATTTTATCGGTAATACCCTGTATTGCCTAATAAACTCCGAAACCCTTCCGGTGACCCCGAAACGCTTTCGGTTCCTCTCGAAACTATTCCGAATATTAATGAAACAATTCCACAAATAAATCTTCGATACTCTCGTCCTACTAACACTTAGCAGATCATGATTACCTTAAGCTTGTGACCCCATAGGTTTGGTAAATCATAGACATGAACGAAACTCCTTTGTTCAATGACCGATAGCGGAACCGTGGACGTCCATATCGATCCCTATGATTACATGAATGGCATTTGAGTGAACCTTTGGTTATCATGTGATGTTCCCTTTGCTTCGCGATACTTTGCAAAATCCTAGATGCATTGGTATCCTCCCGAGTCATACACATGCTCACTATACCGTCATCCTCGTTACCGGTTTTGTTCTTCTTTCTCGTTGAAATGTTTTGGCATCCCCGTGACATAGTCACCTGTGTCTGGCTAGACGATGATTGATGCAGTCACACTAAGAGGGCCCTAAGAATATCTCTCCATCGTCGGAGGAGCAAATCCGACTCTCGAGCTATCTAGTCCCTTGTCAAAATTTCCGATGAACCTGTAAGTTGTCGTTATGATCACCGTGTTATAGATGACATTTGAGCAACCCCAAAGTCCATCGTACGGTAGGAAGTGACTACGATACTCTCATGGTCTGAGGAACTAAAACCATATCTTAACACTCTGTGTTATAACAATTGATTTCAGACGATATTATCTCAAAGTATAACAAACAAATTTGGGTCGATTCAATATGATCGTTCTTCTAACGTCATACTCTCAATGTGTTTTTAGGACTATCATTACTGTTGGGGATATCTGCTAGCATGTAGACCCGGCAGGGTGATAACCCAGCCATAGAGTAGGCTTAGCGGGTCAGTTCACTGCAGGGCTAAAGGATTCTAGGCGGGCCGGCTTGAGGAGGCTTAACGGGAAAGGCCGGCTTAGGCAATGGGCCGGCTCATGAAGAAGATGAGCGGTATGAAGGCCGTCTTGGAGAACAAGTAGGAAAGAATACGAGACGGGTCAAGGTATGACCCGGACTCTCATGTAATCTAAGGGTTCCACCTGTATATATAAAGGGGAGCACCTAGGCAAAGACGATTAAGTTGCAATCTCCTCGAGAGCTAGGTTAGCGAATCCGCATCCTTGTAATCGAGATCTACATCAATATAATCTAGCAAGACGTAGGCTTTTACCTCCACCATGAGGGGCCGAACCTGGGTAACCCGGCGTATTCTCGTTCCCGATCAACCCCGTTAAGCTTCCACGCTCGTGCGATGGCCTCATCACTAAGCCCTTTCACGAGGACATCTGCCATGACAAAACCACGACAGTTGGCGCCCACCATGGGGCCGACGCACAGTGGAGTTGAGTTCTTAGTGGGATCTCTCCAAGGGTTCGGGAAGTACGCGGTCAGCATGATGACGAAGAGCCGCCGCGGGAAGCTCTACATCAACGATTCAAACTGGGGCCCCGACGCCGACTCGATCGAGTACGGGTACCGGGTCCCATTCGGCAAGATCCATACCTTCATCGGCGTGGTCGGCGAGTCGGCCGCCGGGTTGGAGAACATCGCCGGTGTCGAGTTGGCGCATCGCGCTAATTCGAGCCGGGCAAGACCTGGCCCCTCTCGAGCCGGCCGAAACCATGCCTTCGTAGGGTTCACCCAAGGGGTGGCCTTGTCGGAGAACTCCATATCTGGAGATGATACGCTCATTCAATCTGACAGCGAGTCCTCAACAGGAGAAACCGAGTCGATCCATCCTCTGCACGATCGAAGGATCGGATACGCGGACGACGTCTTTCTAGAGATCCCAAATCCACCTCATTTTGCGGCGGTGTACATGGCGGGCAGGCAGGGTCCGGTGCGTGACCCGGCCGATCCCGCGGCCGGGCAGAATCTTACCCTTGCCGGCTCAGGAGGAGCCGGCGCATCGGCCGCCGGCTCACAGAAAACCGGGGTGCAGGCACTCGCGGACTTGATGAACACACTGGCGGCCCTGTTGGCCGAGCCGGTCACGGTGGAGAACGCAGCCGCGCGCAACACAGAGATCACGAAGTGCCGCGATCAGATGGCCAAGATCCAGGAGGACATCAACGCAGAGAACACATGCATGGCTCAGGTGCAGGCCCGGCTTGCCGAGGAGCGGTAGCGTCTGGATGAGGAGGCGAGTTACCTAAGCCGCCGGCAGGCCGAGTCAGAACTTGTCCACCGGAGGCGTCATCAGAGCCGATTTCCGGTCGATCTTGAGCCGACTCAGCTGTTCACCACACCGCCAGCTCCGGTGAACCCGGCGGCTGGGGTTGTTCCCCCAGGAGGACTGCCTCAACAACAGCAGGCTCAGCCGAGAGAGCCGGTCCAGCATACCCCGCGTGATCACCAACAGCAGCCGCCATCTCGCCAGTTCCAGACCCCAATTGTGCACTACTCCAACCCAGTCGATAACGTGCTGGCAGCGACCCACAATCTAGCGGCTATTCCGATCGAGGGGGACGGCCCGATTCAGACAGAGGCTAGGAATGCTATTGCAATGCTCAAGACAGCAGTAGTGTAGCAGGCCAACTACTCTCATAGCCAGCATCGGCTTCACTCGACCCCTCATCAGAGCCGCACCAGGAGCCAGCGCCCTGAGTCGCCAGCGGTCTCCAGCAGCGCACACCGCAGGAGAGCCGCCCTGCCGCTGGCGGAGCAGCACCAGCCCAGGATCCCGCAAGACATTGTGGATGCGGCTCGGGCTCTTCGAGCGTGGGAGGAGGAAAACGCGCGTACAGGGCGCAACCCGCCGGCGCACGTCAACGCACCGGTGCGAGTCAACCCGCCGCCGATTGTCAACCCACCGGAAGTGCATCACCCGCCCGACGCAACCCCGACAGATGGCCGACTTGGGGGCTCATCAAGCCGCATGATCGGAACTCCCTGTTTGGTACCAGTGCTGCGAGAAGCACGCATACACCTCGATTTCAAAAGCCCTCGCAAGGTTCCTAACTATACAGCGAATCTGGAGCCCACCGAGTGGATCAAGAGTTATGAGCTGGCAATGGACTTGTTGGGCGCAAGTGAGTCATTGTGCGTGCGTTACCTGCCTCTGATGTTGGAAGGCCCTGCGCGCACCTGGATGAAAAACCTACCGGTGAATTCCATCAACACGTGGCAGGAACTGAAGGAGCGATTTATCAAGAACTTCCAAGGAACTTGTAAAAGGCCAACCACCATTGTTGATCTGGAATGATGTGTTCAGCGCGAGGATGAGTCGGCCCACCATTGGGCTCGCCGGGTTGCAAAGGTTATACACAGTTCTGACAACATCTCGGTGGCTCAAGCGGTGCTTGTTCTGGAGCGAACATGCAAATTTCAGCCACTGGTCTAGAAATTAGGGCGACTCAAGAGGAAAACCCAGGATATGAGTGATCTGATGGATGTCTTAACCCGGTATGCGGAGTCTGACAATACTAAAGACCCACCGTCTGATGAGGAGAAAGCCGGTAAAGACAAGAAGGGCGGTGGCAAGGGCCACCAGCAGAACAACGGTAACGGGCAGAAGAACAATGGTGGTAAACGCAAGGGCTACGATGGCAGTTCCGATCTGGTGGCGAACACAAACACCGAGAACAAGGGTCAGCGTCAGAACGACGGTTCTAGGAGGCAGTCCTCGGGTAATCGCCCTCTCAGTTACGAGGAAGCTCTCAAGGCTCCTTGTTCGAAACACAGTTACAATGGTAACCATCCAGTCACTCCTGGGAAAATTGCTATGTCATGCAAGAGTTTGCCAAGTGGGTCTTCCAGAATCATCATAATGGGGGCGGCAACGGCGGACAACCCGCCAACCAGGGACTCGGCTTCTCAGGCGCCGGCTTGCAAGGGCCCTTTACAGGATCTGGTTTCCAAGGGAACAATGGTCAATGCGGCGGGTTTCAGGGGGCTGGTAACACCGGAGGCGGCAATCAGCGGAACAACCAGGGGAATCAGCACCAAGCCGGTGCGACAGTGTTTCAATGTAACCCAAAACAGTTGAATAACGGACAGTAACATGTTTTCACCACCAGTACCTGTAAACGGGATCGGAAGGTGCAACGCCGAGCCGCCCACACGGTCGAGCCGGCAACTCCTTATTATCTCAACTGGTCTGAACAGCCGGTTACTTGGAGCAGAGCAGATCATCCTGTCCTCCTCGATCACCCAGGCCACTTGGCTCTGGTGGTTGCACCACAAGTTGGCGGTTATACACTGACTAAGGTGCTCATGGACGGAGGCAGCAACATCAATATTTTGTACTATGACACGTTCAGGCGGATGAATCTGTCCGATAAGCAGTTAACTCCGTCCTCTACAGTCTTCCACGGCATTGTTCCTGGCAAGTCAGCCTATCCCATGGGAAGAATCTCCCTAGAGGTGGGATTTGGCTCAGAGGATAACTGGCGTTCTGAGTTTTTGTCCTTTGAGGTGGTTAAGCTTAAGAGCCCATACCACGCCTTATTCGGCCGGCCGGCTTATGCGTGATTCATGGCACGGTCGTGCTACGTTTACCTGAAAATGAAGATGCCGGGACCAAGGGGAACCATCACAGTGGAAGGCAACCGGAAGATTGCGCTCGAGTGCGAGGAAGGAGACGCAGCTTATGCCGAGATGGCTTGCGCCGCAGAGGAGTTGTGGTATTATAAGGACAATGTTGACCCGTCTGACAGGACTGTCGGAAGTCGGGCTCCGGGGACCCAAAGGTTCGAACACTGGGGTGAGCTCGTTCTACTACTTCGTCTCCTACCACGGCTAAGCGACGGCGAGGCTACGGCGAGAGCGCGCTAGCGAGGGATGGAACGGGGACTCAGCAGTTTACCTAGGTTCGGGCCACCTTGCGGTGTAAGACCGTACTCCTGCTTGGTTAGTATTGCTTTTTTGTTAGAGACAGTACAAGGTTGGGGATGATGAGAACAAGAGTCGATCGGGGGGCCTCTCCTCTACAATGGCAGCTCTGTCCTCCTTATACCCGCCTTGGTCCTCTTCCCCCAAAGCTTAGGCGGGAAGGGTTGCCACACTTGGCGGGCTTTTGAAAGGGGACAGGCGCTCGGGCTATCCTGACTAAAGGTTGTCTTCGCCTGCCAAAGCATGATCCATGACGCGTCGGTGGGCTCGATGATGACCTCCGCCCTGCGCGCCCGTTGTCTTGGTCTTCCTTCGCCGAACGGGCAACCTTTGGGGTTGCTTTGGAGAGTAGATAGCTGGCCCTGCTTCCTTAGCACGAAAGAGGAAACCATCTTCATCCGCGCCTGCTGGCGCGGCCTCTGCTACTGCTTGTCGCCACGCGCGTCACCCACGTGATGGGCCTCGGACCGCGCGGCACGCCGAACGGCCTTCGCTCGAGCGCCTGCGGGACGGGGCCTCGGGAAGCCGCCTCGCGACGTCACTTCTGGAAGCCGCCTCGCGAGAGGGCCTCGTGAGGCCGTTGATGGTTGTGCTGAGGATTACTTGCTACTCCCTGAGGAGGGGGCCTCAGGATGCCAGGGCCTCATCAGGGGTCTTGATGAGATGCTCGGTGGTGACGGCCTGCTGGGCCCATGCCAGGCGTTGCGCCCCGGGCCGAAGGCAGACGGGCCTCGATACCCCGGGTTCCAGGGGCCCAACAGTAACCCCCGGGCTCGCGGCGCGCACGTTCCCACCTATCGGGGGGGCGAAACGGCGCGGGCCCTAACCGCCTGCGGCCAGGCACGACGCGTGGCGCACGATGTGACGGGCGATGCCCCCACTTCTCCCACAACGCCTCGGTAACCGCCTGCGCTGTCATAAATCTTGGCGCGGCGGCGCAAGGCCATCATTGCCTTCCTTCACACGCTCCACCTCTCTGCGCCTTCCCTCCTCGCGCGCATACCCCCCGATTTCAAAGGCCCTCGCAAGGTTCCTAACTATACAGCGAATCTGGAGCCCACCGAGTGGATCAAGAGTTATGAGCTGGCAATGGACTTGTTGGGCGCAAGTGAGTCATTGTGCGTGCGTTACCTACCTCTGATGTTGGAAGGCCCTGCGCGCACCTGGATGAAAAACTTACCGGTGAATTCCATCATCACGTGGCAGGAACTGAAGGAGCGATTTATCAAGAACTTCCAAGGAACTTGTAAAAGGCCAACCACCATTGTTGATCTGGAATGATGTGTTCAGCGTGAGGATGAGTCGGCCCACCATTGGGCTCGCCGGGTTGCAAAGGTTATACACAGTTCTGACAGCATCTCGGCGGCTCAAGCGGTGCTTGTTCTGGAGCGAACATGCAAATTTCAGCCACTGGTCCAGAAATTAGGGCGACTCAAGAGGAAAACCCAGGATATGAGTGATCTAATGGATGTCTTAACCCGGTATGCAGAGTCTGACAATACTAAAGACCCACCATCTGATGAGGAGAAAGCCGGTAAAGACAAGAAGGGCGGTGGTAAGGGCCACCAGCAAAACAACGGTAACGGACAGAACAACAATGGTGGTAAACGCAAGGGTTACGATGGCAGTTCTGATCTGGTGGCGAACACAAACACAGAGAACAAGGGTCAGCGTCAGAACGACGGTTCTAGGAGGCAGTCCTCGGGTAATCGCCCTCTCACTTACGAGGAAGCTCTCAAGGCTCCTTGTTCGAAACACAGTTACAATGGAAAGCCATCCAGTCACTCCTGGGAAAATTGCTATGTCATGCAAGAGTTTGCCAAGCGGGTCTTCCAGAATCATCATAATGGGGGCGGCAACGGCGGACAACCCGCCAACCAAGGACCCGGCTTCTCAGGAGCCGGCTTGCAAGGGCCCTTCGCAGGACCTGGTTTCCAAGGGAACAATGGTCAATGCGGCGGGTTTCAGGGGGCTGGTAACACCGGAGGCGGCAATCAGCGAAACAACCAGGGGAATCAGCACCAAGCCGGTGCGATAGGGTTTCAAAGTAACCCAAAACAGTTGAATAACGGACAGTAACATGTTTTCACCACCAGTACCTGTAAACGGGATCGGAAGGTGCAACGCCGAGCCGCCCACACGGTCGAGCCGTCAACTCCTTATCATCTCAACTGGTCTGAACAGCCGGTTACTTAGAGCAGAGCGGATCATCCTGTCCTCCTCGATCACCCAGGCCACTTGGCTCTGGTGGTTGCACCAGAAGTTGGCGGTTATACACTGACTAAGGTGCTCATGGATGGAGGCAGCAGCATCAATATTCTGTACTATGACACGTTCAGGCGGATGAATCTGTCCGATAAGCAGTTAACTCCATCCTCTACAGTCTTCCACGGCATTGTTCCTGGCAAGTCAGCCTATCCCATGGGAAGAATCTCCCTAGAGGTGGCATTTGGCTCAGAGGATAATTGGCATTCTGAGTTTCTATCCTTTGAGGTGGTTAAGCTTAAGAGCCCATACCACGCCTTATTCGGCCGGCCGGCTTATGCGTGATTCATGGCACGGCCGTGCAACGTTTACCTGAAAATGAAGATGCTGGGACCAAGGGGAACCATCACAGTGGAAGGCAACCGGAAGATTGCGCTCGAGTGCGAGGAAGGAGACGCAGCTTATGCCGAGATGGCTTGCACCGCAAAGGAGTTGTGGTATTATAAGGACAATGTTGACTCGTCTGACAGGACTGTCGGAAGTCGGGCTCCGGGGACCCAAAGGTTCGAACACCGGGGTGAGCTCGTTCTACTACTTCGTCTCCTACCACGGCTAAGCGACGGTGAGGCTACGGCTAGAGCGCGCTAGCGAGGGATGGAATGGGGACTCAGCAGTTTACCCAGGTTCGGGCCACCTTACGGTGTAAGACCCTACTCCTGCTTGGTTGGTATTGCTTTTTTGTTAGAGAGAGTACAAGGTTGGGGATGATGAGAACAAGGGTCGATCGGGGGGCCTCTCCTCTACAATGGAAACTCTGTCCTCCTTATACCCGCCTTGGTCCTCTTCCCCCAAAGCTTAGGCGGGAAGGGTTGCCACACTTGGCAGGCTTTTGAAAGGGGACAGGCGCTCAGGCTATCCTGACTAAAGGTGGTCTTCGCCTGCCAAAGCATGATCCATGACGCGCCGGTGGGCTCGATGATGACCTCCGCCCTGTGCGCCCGTTGTCTTGGTCTTCTTTCGCCGAACGGGCAACCTTTGGGGTTGCTTTGGAGAGTAGATAGTGGCCCTGCTTCCTTAGCACGAAAGAGGAAACCATCTTCATCCGCGCCTGCTGGCGCGGCCTGTGCTGCTGCTTGTCGCCGCGCGCGTCACCCATGTGATGGGCTCCGGACCGCGCAGCACGCCGAACGGCCTTCGCTCGAGCGCCTGCGGGAGGGGGCCTCGGGAGGCCACCTCGGGAAGCCGCCTCGCGAGGTCACTTCAGGAAGCCACCTCGCGAGAGGGCCTCACGAGGCCGTTGATGGTGGTGCTGAGGATTACTCGCTACTCCTTGAGGAGGGGGCCTCAGGAGGCCAGGGCCTCATGAGGGGTCTTGATGAGATGCTCGGTGGTGACGGCCTGCTGGGCCCATGCCAGGCATTGCGCCCCGGGCCGAAGGCAGACGGGCCTGGATACCCCGGGTTCCAGGTGCCCGACAGTAGCCCCCGGGCCCGCGGCGCGCACGTTCCCGCCTATCGGGGGGGGGGGGGGGGCGAAACGGCGCGGGCCCTAACCGCCTGCGGCCAAGCGCGACGCGTGGCGCACGATGTGACGGGCGACGCCCCCACTTCTCCCACGACGCCTCGGTAACTGCCCGCGCTACCATAAATCTTGGCGCGGAGGCGTAAGGCCATCATTGCCTTCCTTCACGCGCTCCACCTCTCTGCGCCTTCCCTCCTCGCGCGCGGTTCCTCGCTACCTCCCCTTTCGAACTCCGCCTCTTCTTGCTCCCGATCCGTGCCTCCGCCGCGCAAATGGCGCCCGCCGGCAAGAGGGGGAAGGAGACGGCCCCGTCCCCAAGCGCGCACGTCCTTGGGGCGGCGCTGTAGCGCTCCACCATTGATGACGAAGGGGGCTTGGACAGGGTGCTTCCGTTCATGGCCGGCAGCCAAAACGAGAACCAGGCGACCCAAATCAGGCCGGGGTCGCGCGCGCGGCTTGACCTGGGGGCGGCGGCCTACCCCTTCTTCCTCCATAGTGTATATGCCGGGTTGGTGCTGCCATTTTCGGACTTCTTCTATGCCATACTCACCCACTATCGGGTTCAGGCTCTTCATCTTCAACCCAACTCCATTTTCCTCCTGGCCACGTTCGCCTTGTACTGTGAGGCTTTCGTGGGCGTGATGCCCTCTGTGGCGCTCTTCCACCACTTCTTCTGCCTGCGGCTAACCGTGGCGGACTAGCACTCTGGATGCGCGTCGTTCCTCGCCGTCAAGGGAATGGAGGACGGCATTATCAACTTGATGGTCGCAAAGAAGGTGGAAGGCTACCGGCAGCGCTGGGTCTATATGGACGCGTGCCAGACCAACCGGCTCCTGATGATCCCGACGGACCCGGCCGAGAAGATCTCCGTGTGGGGGCACGAGAAGCTTGTCGACCCGAGGATGGAGCCCGTCTTGGAGAGGATGGCGGCGCACCAGGCCTCCAATTTGTCGGGGACGGCGGTTGTCAGGGAATACCTGAGGCGGCGCATCGCGCCACTTCAGCGGCACTCGCGCCCTATGTGGGAATACGCAGGCGCGGGCGACGCCATGAGGCTGAAGCCGGGAAGCCTGGGGTCAGACGTACTGGACGGGGCCCTGGCGATTCTGCTCAGCGCCCCCGCCGCGGAAGCGCCGGAGGGGGCGCTACCGATTTTCCGCTACCCGAAGAAGGCGGATCTGGTGAGGGAAATGCCCCTCTTCGACCAGTGGGGCCTCGTGCCGGAGGGCCATGTCGGGCCCCGCGACAAACCCCTCGTGGTTGAGGTGGATTCAGGAGGCAGCAGCGGCAGCGGGGACTCGGAGGAGGCTACGGAGGAGGACACCAGCCGGGCGCCACCGCGCGGCCGCCGTTAGCTCATCTGCGAGCTCGAGGATGACGACGCCGAGAGCGTCCCGCCCGCGGCAGCGAGGGCTCCCGACTCGGGGGCGGGCGAGCCCCCGGCACTTGAGGCCCGCTACGAGGCTGAAGCCGCCCAGGGCCCGAAGGCGGGCGACGACGCGTCCGGGTCTACCGTGGCACGCCCCGGGGGCCCGAGCGGCGGCGCCGAGGCGACGCTCGGCGAGGGTAGCGTCGGCCTGCCGTCCGCGGGGGAGAAGAAGAGGAAGTGGCACATCAGTGACGAGTAAGCCTTCTGCCTTCTCCCGGCGCCCTTAATTCTTGCTCCTTTATCCGGACTCGGGGCTGAGCCACCATTTGATCAGGAGATCTGCCGTGGATCAGAAGAAGAAGAAGACGAAGGCGAGGGTTACCCCCAGCCCGCAGGGGGTGTCGATGCCCGCCTCCGGTGCCGGGGGGTGTGGAGAGGCTGTTCGCCGTCCCAACGCCGAAGCGGGGCGTACGGAGATCGAGGAGGAGGCAGCCGCTCCTCCGGGGTTGCATGCGGGTGCATCCCGCGAGGCCGAAGTGGAGGAGTCTCGGGAGGCAGGCTCAGGAGGCGGGGACGCCCTCCTCCCTGACCCTGCCGCGAGCAAGGAAGCGGCGACGGGGGAGGCCAAAGCGCCTACCCCCCCCCCCCCCCCCCCCCCGCCGGGGGCCTCCTCGGGCGCAGGGGAAGGAGTCGTGGGGCGTGTCATGTCCGGCGCTGAGAGCCCCCGTGGCGCACCGCCGCGGCCGAACAAGGGGGGCAGCCTGGCGAGCCCGTCGCCCCAGGCAAGCGGTGCCGAGGGCTCCCTCGCCGCGGCGGCGGGGGGTGCCAGAGGACCCGACCCGGACTGGGCCCTGGTCCTCGCGAGTGACCGCACTTTGCTCAGGCCTGAAGCCTTGCGCGACGCCAAGGCCGCGCTTGCTCGGCTCAGCACGGACTTCCAGGACGCGGAGGCGTGCCTCGCCGAGGAGCGCCTGATGCTTGCCGACGGGTGGCGCCGGCTCAGCGTTGCCGTCGATATGGCCCGGCGCCATGACGAACGTGCTCGCGCGCAGCGCGAGAGGGACACCGCCGAAGCGGAGGGGGCCCGCGCGAGAGCTCTCCAGGAGGCCGAAGTGGCCACCGCGCGCCGCGAAGAAGTGGAGACCCTCCTGAGGGAGTTCCAAGACCAACACGCCGAGCAGGCGCGGTCGCTCCTCGCGCGGGAAGGTACCCTTGCCACTCGCGAGAAGGAGGCCGCGGCCCGCGAGGCGGACCTCGAGACTCGCACGGAGGGCCTCAAGAAGACGGCGACCGAGCAGGCCATGGAGAAGGAGCGTCTGGAGACGCTGGGGAGCCAGCTGGCTGATGCCCAGGAGGCCCACACGAAGCGCGTTACCGAGGACAACGCCCAACTGGAGGCCAAGGAGAAGAAGGTCCAAGAGGACGCTGACGCGAAGGTAGCGGAAGCGCGCCTAGAGCGCGATAAGGCGCTGTCGCAGCAGAGGGACGCCTTCGAGTCAGAACGCGAGTGACTCCGACAGGAGGTCACTGATCTCAAGGCGGCAATCGCCGAGGCGGAGGTCCGCCGGGGAGCCGCGCCGCAGCCCGGCTTGGGCGCCGCCAATCGGGCGCAGGAGCAGCGCGAACGCGTCAAGGCGCTTCATTCCCTCGAGATCCGCGCTCATGACGCCCTGAATTCCATCTGCCAGGGAAGGCTTGGGGCCCTCCGTGAGTCCCGTGACGCCGACTACGTCAGCTTCTCCACCAAGCTCGTGGAACGGCTTGCGGACGGAGCCAAGGAGGTGGATGGTATCTTGGAGGAGGAGTGCCGCAGCCTCTTCTCCCTGGCAGCGACTCGCGTCTTCAGCCACCTCCTTCACGCCGATCCCAGCTTCGACTTTGAAAAGGTGATAGCCCCGGTCCCCGAGGGGCTTCGCGATGGGCTCGCAAGGGCGGTGGAAGGCCATGTGGGCGCGTTACTCGGAAAGTACTCCTATGGCAGCGGCGAGAGCTCCGGCGGCGATGACGGCGCCGGCGAAGACGACGACGGCGCGAGCTCCTAGGGTCCCTTTCTTTTCGTCACCCTGCGCTAGATCGATGTGGCCCGTGGGGGCGTGAAGACGATGCCTTGGTGTTTAAATACCTTATGATTTGCTGTAACGAACACTTGCGCCCTCGCGAGGCTCTCTCTTAAGGCATGTTTCTCTCTTTTTGCTTGCCATGGTGCTCTACGTTGTCAGGACCCAGCCCCCGAGCAGCCATAGCCGTCGCTGGTATGTCAGGTCGCGCTGCCTGAACAAGGCCAGGAGGCGAGGGGTACTGGGAGCTAGTGAGGGTTCCTGAGGCGCGATGCTCAGGGAGCCCCCCTTTAACACACAAGCGGCTTGCGCCAAGAGGAAACTGGCGCTCGCGAGGCCGTCGGAGGGGAAGGCTCGAGAGACGGCGAGGGTGGCTCGCGAGACGGAGGACTTAACTCTGCGCGAGGTAGTATGGTGGGCCATCTCTTGCAGGGTGCGTCTTGTGAGGGTTCCGCTCGCGAGATCTCCTGCTGGTTCGGCTACCGAGGGTTAGTTCCCGAGGCGGGGCCTGCTGTCCTCCTGAGGTCCCGAGGGTGCTACCACGCGAGATCTTTCAGGGGGTTTGCTCCTGAGGTAACTGCACGCAAAGTGCTTAATGACAGCGCGCACTCGTCGATTCGCTCATGGGTATTACGCGAGGAGACAGGACACCAAGGACCTTGGTGGGGTGGCGTGCACGGGGCAGGCCCACGAGCCAGAGCCTGGTTGCTTGGGGTTTTCAGTGCTGCTGGGACTGACCCGAGCGCAGGCACCGTGTCCAGCCCCCACTCGCATGAGGCCCATGTGAAAGCACATTTGCTCCCTTGGTGGTTTTGGTAATTCATAACAACACATATCTAATTGAACTAATGTCCATTCAAGATTAATATTTCAGGATGTTCAATGACTGGCATGGCATGGACTAGAGACGTGGACCCCTCAAAATGCTAAGGACAAGGATTGGCAAAAGATCAAGACTCTACATTTTTGGTTTAGTGATCCAAGATCACATTGAGTCCATAGGAAAGCCAATACTATTAAAAGGGGATGAGGTGTTGCTTAATGGTCTTTTTGCTCAAGTGCTTAGTGACAGTATTCCTAAACCCTCAACCACTCTCTCTACCCAAATATGTCCTAACCCTAAAGTCCAACTCGGCCCCACCGATATTTCCAATCCGGCCCCACCGAGTTCATCCAAGACATAGCCATTGCCAAAACCCTAAAAAATCGGATCCACCAAAATGGATCTCGGTCTCACCGAGATGGCCTTGCCAACTCTCTGTAATCGTTTGCATTTACTTCGGTCTCACCGAGTTTGCAAATCGGTCTCACCGAGATGGCTTGCCAAGTCTCTGTTGCCTTATTGCTTCACTTCGGTCCAACCGAGTTGATGCAATCGGTGCCACCGAGATGAGGATTGCCCTAAGCCATTGCACCTCGGTCTATCCGAGTTGTCCATATCGGTCCCACCGAGATTCCTAAAGTTCATATCTTTTACACAGTTCGGTGCTACCGAGATTATCGTTTTGGTGCCACCGAGTTGGGTCAAAAGTGTGTAACGGTTGGATTTTGTGTGGAGGCTATATATACCCCTCCACCACATCCTTCTCAGTAAGGAGAGCCATCAGAACGTGCCTACACTTCCACCATACATTTTCTGAGAGAGAACCACCTACTCATGTGTTGAGATCAAGATATTCCATTCCTACCATTTGAACCTTGATCTCTAGCCTTTCCCAAGTTGCTTTCCACTCAAATCCTTCTTCCACCATAGCCAAATCTGTGAGGAGTTGTTTGAGTGCTGGGAAGACTATCATTTGAAGCACAAGAGCAAGGAGTTAATCAACAACATACCGTCTATTACCTTTTGGAGAGTGGTGTCTCCTAGATTGGTTAGGTGTCACTTGGGAGCCTCCAACCATATGTGGAGTTGAACCAAGAGTTTGTAAGGGCAAGGAGATCGCCTACTTCGTGAAGATCTACCTCGAGTGAGGCTAGTCCTTCGTGGACGTAAGCCATGGTGGAATAGGCAAGGTTGCGTCTTCGTGGACCCTTCGTGGGTGGAGCCCTCTATGGACTCGCGCAGCCGTTACCCTTCGTGGGTTGAAGTCTCCATCAACGTGGACGTACGATAGCACCACCGATCGGAACCACGCCAAAAACCACCATGTCTTCATTGCGTTTGAAATCTCCAATCCCTCCTTTACATACATATGCCATTGCTTACATTCCGCTGCTATACTCTTAGAATTGCATGTGTAGGGTGATGCTTGACATGTACTATTGCTAAAATCTGCCCACAACTAAAATTGGGAAAAGGTTAAGTTTTATTTGGTCAAGTAGTCTAATCACCCCCCCTCTAGACATACTTTCGATCCTACACCATGAGGGAAGGTCGCGAGCGTGCATAGCTCCTGAGGCAAGCAACTTAGCAATACATTAGATATCTTAGGAAATAGAGCTTTACTAAAACATAGTAATAAGTTCATTACACAACCAAAAAGAGATATGATTGCCATGTTCGGCACGGATAAGCGTGAGGTTGGTGCAGCCCGTGGAGCGCCCTCAAGTGATTGTTCCGCCAGCGCGGAGCATGGGGCTTCCACTAGGCGTGGGCATGATCGCGGTTCGATCGTTCCGCCAGCGCGGAGCATGGGGCTTCCACTGAGACGTGGGCGGGAGCTCTCGCGGGCCCATCAGGCGAACGCAATGAGAGGCTCCGGGGCATGTACAGCCCCATTTCATTCGTACGCGTGAGGGTCACACGTAGAACTTGCGGAGGTGTTGGATGTTCCAGGCGTTAGGCACAGGAACTCCGTCCTCCGTCTCCAGTCGGGCTGAGCCGGGCCTGGAGACATGAGTAACCCTGAAAGGGCCTTCCCACATAGGTGAGAGTTTGTGAAGTCCCTCTCTGGAGAGAATCCTACGCAGGACGAGGTCGCCGACCTCAAGAGTGCGAGGGCGGATGTGGCTGCTGTGGTAGCGACGCAAGGCCTGCTGGTACCTCACGGCACGAAGGGCGGCCTGACAACGGCCCTCCTCGAGGAGCAGCAGATCGATCTCCCGCGAGCCATCCTGACGCGCCTCGTCGAAGGCAAGGACTCGCGGGGAGCCGTGCTTAAGCTCCAGTGGGAGGACCGCCTCAGCGCCGTAGACGAGGAAGAAAGGCGTCTCGCCAGTAGGCTTGCTTGCCGTCGTGCGGATGGACCACAACACGGACTGCAGCTCGTCGAGCCAGCCCTTGCCGCAAGCCTCAAGTTTCTTCTTGAAGCTCCTTGTCTTGAGGCCCTTGAGGACCTCGGCATTGGCGCGCTCGGCCTGACCATTGCTTCGCGGGTGCGCCACGGAGGCGTAGCAGATCTGTGTGCCGAGGCTGGCATAGTAGGACTTGAAGAGGCTGCTTGTGAACTGGGAGCCATTGTCGGTGATGATGCGATTGGGAACTCCAAAGCGGCTCACGAGGCCCTTGATGAACTTGACAGCGGAGCCTGCCGGGATGGTGCGCACCGGCTCGACCTCTGCCCACTTGGTGAACTTGTCAATGGCGATGTAGAGGTAGCGGTAACCACCAGCCGCGCGTGGGAAAGGCCCCAGGATATCCAGCCCCCAGACCGTGAAGGGCCATGAGAGGGGGATCGTCTGGAGGCCCTGCGCCGGCTGGTGGATCTGCTTGGCGTGGAATTGGCAGGCCTCACAGGCTTGGACCATTGCGGTAGCGTCGCGCAGAGCGGTGGGCCAGTAGAAGCCGTTGCGGAAAACCTTACCGACGAGGGTGCGTGATGAGGAGTGGTGGCCGCAGTCTCCTCTGTGTATATCAGCTAGCAACTCGCGCCCTTGCTCTTCAGAGATGCACCGCAGCGAGACGCCATTGGGGCGCCTGCGGTACAGCTCGCCATCTTGTAGGCAGTAAGCGATGGCCTGCCGGGCCACGCGCTCTGCTTCTGCGTCCTCCTCCGGGAGGGTGCCGTGGAGCAAATAAGCCTTGAACTCCGCGGCCCAGCTATCCGCCTGAGGCTCGAGCGCCAGCAGCAGGCGAGCTCCTGAGGCTGGACCACAGTCTGGTGCGCCCGTGGGTGGTGTGGGCGGGAGTTCCTCGCGAAGGAGCGCCGTGCTCGCGGCTGGTGGTGCGGCAGATGGCTTGAGGAGCCTTTCCTCAAAGACGCCGGGGCTCTGGGGCTCGCGGCGTGATGCTCGTTTGGCGATGTCGTCGGCTTCTTTGTTGCCGCCGTGGGGGATGTGCTGCAGCTCCAGGCCAAGAAAGCGCTTCTCAAGTTTACGTACCTCTTCCAGGTAGGCGGCCATGTGCTCGTCCTTCGGCTTGTAGCTTTTGTTGGAGAAGTTGACGAGGAGTTGTGAATCGCCCTTGATAGTCAGACGCTTGATGCCTAGGGCGAACGCGGCCTTGGGGCCGGCGATGAGGCCCTCATACTCTGCGATGTTGTTGGAGACCTTGTCGGTGTGCCTGAAGCAGAGCTGTACAGCGTAGTAGAGCCTGTCTCCTGTTGGTGAGGTGAGCATGACCCCAGCCCCCGCGCCCTGTCGGGAGAAGGTGCCGTCGAAGTGCATGGTCCATCCGCCAGGCACCTCATCCCCTGGCAGGAGGGACTGGGCCTCACGAGGCTCGTCCTCGTACGTGTCCATCCATTCTGCCACGAAGTCGGCCAGAGCCGCGCCTTTAATGACTCTGGTGGTGGAGAACTCCAGCTGGAAGGCTTGCAGCTCGATGTTCCACTCGGCGACGCGGCCGGCGGCGTTGGGGCTGCGCAGAACTTGCTCCAAGGGGTAGGAGGAAATGACCTTGATGGGATGACCCTGAAAGTAGTGGCGCAGCTTCCTGGAGGCGACGAGGAGCGCGAGGTGGAGCTTCTGCTGCATGGGGTAGCACTCGCGCGTGTCCCTTAGCACAGTGCTGACGAAGTACACGGGGTGCTCGACGAGGCGCGTAGTTGTTGCGACAGCTTGCTCCTCAGATGACTTGCGAGGCTCGGAAGGCTCGGGAACCTCACGAGGCTCAGGAGGCTCACGAGGCTCAGAAGGCTTGCAGGGGACGGTGGCCTCACGAGGCTCAGAAGGCTCGCGAGGCCTCGGGGGCTCGCGAGGCTCAGCGGGCTCGTGAGCCTGAAGGGGCGCCGATGGTTTTTCCTTGACGCAGACGCGCTCCTCCCGCACCGCCACCAACGCCGCGCTGGCCGTCTGAGGGGTGGTCACCAAGTACAGGAGCAAGGGCTCGCGAGAGCGCGGCGCGACCATGATGGGCGGGCTCGTGAGGTACCTCTTGAGGGCTTCGAAGGCGGCGTCTGCCTCAGGAGTCCACTTGAAGGAGCCGGACCTCTTCAGGAGCTTGAAGAAGGGCAGGGCTCGCTCGCCAAACTTGGAGATGAAACGCCCTAGGGAAGCCATACACCCTGCCAAGCGCTGCATTTCCTTGAGGGTCCGGGGAGGGCGCATTTTCTCGATGGCCTTGATCTTCTCTGGGTTGGCCTCGATGCCACGGTGCGAGACTAGGAAGCCGAGGAGCTTGCCGGAGGGGACCCCGAAGACGCACTTCTCCGGGTTGAGCTTGAGGTTGAATTTGCGCAGGTTGGCAAATGTTTCCTGGAGGTCCGCGATGAGGGATCCAGCCTCGCGACATTTGACCACGATGTCGTCGACGTAGGCCTCCGCGTTCCTCCCCATCTGAGGCCCCAGAGTGATGCGCATTAGCCGCTGGAAGGTGGCGCCCGCGCTCCTTAAACCGAAGGGCTTGCAGACGTAACAAAATACGCCGCAGGGGGTGATGAAGGCCATCCTCTCCACGTCTTCGGCCGCAATCTTGATCTGATGATAGCCTGAGAAGGCATCCAGGAAGCATAGCAAATCGCACCCGGTGGTGGAATCCACGATCTGATCGATGCGGGGCAGTGGAAACGGATCTTGAGGGCAGAACTTGTTGAGGCTGGTGAAGTCGACGCACATGCGCTCCTTGCCGCCTTTCTTGGGGATGACGACTGGGTTGGCGAACCATTCGGGATGGCACACCTCACGAACGACTCCGGCTTCTTGGAGCTTCTGAACTTCATTGATGATGAACTCTTGCTTCTCTGGCGCCTGGCGCCGTGCTTTCTGCTTGACCGGGCGTGCATTGGGGCACACCGCTAAGTGGTGCTCGATCACCTCCCGCGGCACACCAGACAAGTCGGATGCTTTCCAGGCGAAAACATCCGAGTTTGCCCGAAGGAAGGCGACGAGCGCGCTTTCCTATGCAGGAGGGAGGCCTGTGCCGATGGTGAAGGCAGGGCCGGAGCCGCTGCCGTCCACCGACACCTTCTTCGTCTCGGCGCGGTCCTGAGAGAACAGCTGCTTCTTCTTCGCTGGCGCGGCCTCGGAAGGCTCGGCTGTGTCCTCATCGGCCGGGTGCGCGACAGCGGCAGACTTGTAGGCGCGCTCGAGGGTGCTGGCCACGTCTTTTTCGTCGCAGGCGACGGTGATGATGCCGCTGCAGCCCGGCATCTTGAGGACATTGTAGGCGTTATGGGTGGCCGCCATGAACTTGGTGAGAGCCGGGTAGCCCAAGATGGCATTATAAGGCAGGCCGATGTGTGCCACGTCGAAGTCGATGAGCTCGGTGTGGTAGTTCTTGCGGGTGCCGAAGGTGACGGGGAGGCGCACTTGCCCCAGCGGGATGGTGGAGCCATCGCTCACTCTGGAGAAGGGCCTGGTCGGCATCAGCTAGTCGTAGGGCACCTGGAGCGTCTCGAAGGTCTCGACGGAGAGTACGTTAAGGCTGGCACCCCCGTCGATGAGGGTCTTGGTGACCGCGACGTTGCTGATGGTGGGGGTGCACAGCATGGGGAGCACGCCTGCAGAGGCCGTGGACTTGGGGTGGTCCTTGGAGTCGAAGGTGATGGCGTACTGCGACCACTTGAGGGGCCGCGTGACCTCAGGCCTCGGGAGGGCCACGTACACCTCGCGAGAGAGTTGCTTGAAGTGGCGGATGGACGCGGGGGCTTGGGACCTGCCAAGGATGCAGGCGACTGCGCGAGGCTCCTGGTAGCCCCCAGCGCCCTCGTCAGGCCGGTTGACGTCGTTCCTCCGGGGTGGCGGCGGCAGCGGCGGGAGAGCGGCATTGGCCTGAGGATTCGCCTCACGAGTCTGGTCGCGCCAGTCGGCCTCACGAGGCTGGTCGCGCCAGCCCTGGCGGTAGCCGCCATTACCGTTGCGGCTGTCCCAGTGGTTGCCGCTGCGGCCACCTCCGCGGCCAGCCCCGCGGCCGTTGCGGTCGTCCCGGCGGCTCTGGTGCTCGTCGCGGAGCTGCTTGAGCTCATGACAGTCTTCGGTGCTATGGGAGCGGACGTAGTGGAAAGCGCAGAGCGGTCGGTTATCCTTTTTGGGCTCGTCGAGGTCGCGGCCGCGCTTCTCCTCGGGCTCCTCCGCAAGCACGGCAGGGCCCTTGTGCTTGACGTCCTTGCTCTTGGACTTGGTGGCGTCGAGCACCGCGTCGGGGTCGTTGTGGACGAAGAGGCGGCCTTCTTCAGCCTTGGCGCACTTGTCGGCGAGGTCGAGCAGCTCGAGCACGGAGTCGAGCTCACCGTTGATGGCGAGCTTCTCGCGCATCTTGTCGTCTGTGACGCCGGTGGAGAACGCAGAGATGACAGCCGCGTCGGAGGCGCGCGGGAGCTTGTTGCGCACCTGACTGAAGCGCTGGATGTACTTGCGGAGGGTCTCGTCTGGGCGCTGCCGAACACGCCGCAAGTCGTTGATGGTGAGGGAGCGGTCCGGTGTGCCCTTGAAGTTGGCGATGAACTGGCTGCAGAGCTCGGCCCATGATGAGATGGAAGCCTCGGGGAGGTTCATGAGCCAAGAGCGCGGGCCGTCCTTGAGGGCCATGGGGAACCAGTTCGCCATGACCTTGTCGTCGCCGTTCACCGCCTCGACACTCAGCGCGTAGAGCTGGAGGAACTCCGTGGGGTTGGGGGTGCCGTCGTAGTGCGGAGGCAGCTCAGGCTTGAACTTCGCGGGCCAGACCATGCGGCGCAGCTCGCGAGTGAAGGCACGGCAGCCCACACCGCTCGAGGGGACGCCGCCAGCGAGGGCGGCGCGGTTTTGGCGCCCAGCCGCCGTGACATCCTGAACGGCCTGGTCCTAGCGCTGGCGCTGGCGCTCGAGGGGCTCGTCTCGGTCCGGAGAAGACGCGCCGCGGGACGGCTCACGAGCCCGCGCGCTGCGCTGGGGCCCGGCGCGCTCGTCGCGCAGAGGAGGCGGCGGGGGAGCGCCGTGCGCCAGGTCCCCAGCACGAGACGGCGGAGGGCGGAGCGAGTGAGAAGGCGTCGGAGCGTCCCCGGTGACGTTGACGAGCTCGGTGATGCGGCCAAGCCAGGCGTCGTAGCCGGCGTCATCCAGACGGTAGCGGAGCAGCTTGCGCGCCATGAGCAGGGCGGCCTGCGGGTTCGGCGGCCGACGGCGGGCGAGAGAGGAGGCCGTGGCGGTGTGGCCGTCCGCCCACATGGAGGGGTGCAGGGAAGAGTCCTACTGCTCGCGGGCAGCGAGGTCGGTGGCGGCAGCAGCCTCGGTTTCGGGGCGGCGGCGATTGCCGCGGGCCACCGGCTCTGTCTGAGCCACGCGGCCAGCCCTGCGCTCGGCGCGCTCGCGACCTGCGTTGGCCATGGGGTTGGTGGAGCTGAGGGCGGAGCAGAAGAACGGTAGCGCACCCCTACCTAGCGCGCCAAATGTCGGAAGTCGGGCTCCGGGGACCCAAAGGTTCGAACACTGGGGTGAGCTCGTTCTACTACTTCGTCTCCTACCACGGCTAAGCGACGGCGAGGCTACGGCGAGAGCGCGCTAGCGAGGGATGGAACGCGGACTCAGCAGTTTACCCAGGTTCGGGCCACCTTGCGGTGTAAGACCCTACTCCTGCTTGGTTGGTATTGCTTTTTTGCTAGAGAGAGTACAAGGTTGGGGATGATGAGAACAAGGGTCGATCGGGGGGCCTCTCCTCTACAATGGCAGCTCTGTCCTCCTTATATCCGCCTTGGTCCTCTTCCCCCAAAGCTTAGGCGGGAAGGGTTGCCACACTTGGCGGGCTTTTGAAAGGGGACAAGCACTCAGGCTATCCTGACTAAAGGTGGTCTTCGCCTGCCAAAGCATGATCCATGACGCGCCAGTGGGCTCGGTGATGACCTCCGCCCTGCGCGCCCATTGTCTTGGTCTTCCTTCGCCGAACGGGCAACCTATGGGGTTGCTTTGGAGAGTAGATAGCTGGCCCTGCTTCCTTAGCACGAAAGAGGAAACCATCTTCATCCGCGCCTGCTGGCGCGGCCTCTGCTGCTGCTCGTTGCCGCGCGCGTCACCCACGTGATGGGCTCCGGACCGCGCGGCACGCCGAACGGCCTTCGCTCGAGCGCCTGCGGGAGGGGGCCTCGGGAGGCCACCTCGGGAAGCCGCCTCGCGAGGCCGTTGATGCTGGTGCTGAGGATTACTCGCTACTCCCTGAGGAGGGGGCCTCAGGAGGCCAGGGCCTCATGAGGGGTCTTGATGAGATGCTCGGTGGTGACGGTCTGCTGGGCCCATGCCAGGCGTTGCGCCCCGGGCCGAAGGCAGACGGGCCTGGATACCCCGAGTTCCAGGGGCCCGATAAGGACCTCCCTCAAGAATCCCACGACGGAGTCAGACCCTTTACTCAAGTTCAAGTCGGCCAGAGACACAAAGCAAGTCGATTTCACCCCGGGCAATTCGTCAGAGCAGTTCACCATAGGGGCAAACATGGATCCTAAATAGGAAAGCGCGCTCATCGAGTTCATCCATGAGAACCGGGACATCTTTGCGTGGAAACCTTCTGACATGCCAGGTGTACCGAGAGAACTCGCTGAGCACTACCTTAATGTGGATCCCAAGTTTAAGCCAGTTCGCCAGTATCTCCGTCGCTTTAATGAGGAAAGGCGGAAAGCAATTGGTGAAGAAGTGGCCCGGTTCCTAGCTACCGGGTTCATCGTTGAAGTCTTCCATCCTGAATGGCTAGCCAACCCAGTGCTTGTTCTGAAGAAAAACGGGACTTGGCGGATGTGTGTTGATTACACAGACCTGAATAAGGCTTGTCCTAGTGACCCCTTTGCCTTGCCCCGTATAGACCAGATCATTGACGCTACGGCAGGTTGCGAGTGTTTATGCTTCCTGGATGCTTACTCTGGTTATCATCAGTCAAAATGAAACTGGAGGACCAGGAAAAGACGGCTTTCATCACACCTTTTGGGGCTTTCTGTTATACAACCATGCCATTTGGTCTGAAGTGTGCACAGGCGACTTACCAGCGTTGTGTCCAAAGCTGCTTTCACAAATAGATCAGGCAGAACGTTCATGCTTATGTGGATGATATTGTGGTTAAGTCCCGGAAGAAAGAAACCCTGTTGGAGGATCTCAAGGAAACGTTTGACAATCTCCGTGTCTACCAGATGAAGCTTAACCCGGAGAAGTGTGTTTTTGGTGTCCCTGCAGGAAAGCTTCTGGGTTTTCTTGTTTTTGAGTGTGGCATTGAAGCTAACCCAGAAAAGATCAAAGCAATCATGACCCTAGCTAAGCCGACCAATCTGAATGCCGTGCAGAAGTTGGCTGGGCGGGTTGCGGCACTGAGCCGGTTCATCAACCGGCTTGGAGAGAAGGCAATTCCGTTGTACCAGTTGCTTAAAAATCAGATAACTTCGTCTGGAGTGATGCTGCAGATCAGGCTTTTGAGGCCCACAAGAAGCAGTTGTCTAAGCCGCCAATCCTTGCTACCCCTCATGAGAAGGAACCGATGTTGCTATATATTGCTGCCAATAACAAGGCGGTAAGCGTGGCAGTCGTGGTAGAGCGCAAGGAGGACGGCAAGGAATATCCAGTCCAGCACACCGTGTATTATATCAGTGAGGTGTTAACCGAGTCCAAGCAGCGATATCCACATTGGCAAAAATTGGTCTATGGAGTATTTATGGCTAGCCGCAAGCTGAAGCATTACTTCCACGAGCATCCAATCACTGTCGTCAGCTCAGCATCTCTTGAGGATATAGTCCAGAACCGGGAGGCGACAGGCCGGGTTGCTAAGTGGGCTATTGAGCTTGGTCCACATCATCTCAAATACGTGCCCCGCACAGCAATCAAGTCTCAGGCTTTGGTGGATTTCATTAATGATTGGATAGAATTACAGGCTCCCAAAGAGAAGCCCGACACAACATACTGGTCCAAACACTTGACGGCTCAAGGCAGCTCGAGGGCTCGGGGGCTGGAGTTGTGATTACTTCTCCCCGAGGAGATAAGTTCTGTTATGTTTTGTGACTCATATTTCCCTGTACTAACAATGCAGCAGAATATGAGGCCTTGCTTCACGGGCTTCGGATGGCTAAGGAGATGAACCTAAGCCGGGTCATGTGTCTAGGCAACTCAGACTTGGTGGCCCAACAAGTTTCTGGTATGTGGGATTCCAAGGATCCCCTTATGGCGGCTTATCGGCACGTGGTCACTAATATTGCTGGACACTTCAAAGGTTATCAAGTCGATCATATTGATCGCCGGTAGAATGAGGCGGCAGATGCACTCTCTCGATTGGGTTCTCAACGCAAGCCGGTGCCACCCAATGTTTTCCTGGACGTTTTACACAACCCGTCTGTCAAATTACCAACAGAGGAGGACTTGGCTATTCCTGACCCGGAGGCGGCTCTGGTGGCTGCTATCCACGTTATACCTGATTGGACGGTCCCCTACATGGCTTATTTAAGCCGGGGAGAACTGCCAACAGAGGAAATCATTACCCGACAGATCATCAGACGATCCAAGTCTATGACTATCGTCAATGGTGAGTTGCATCGATGAAGCGTCACCGGTGTTTTTCAACGTTGTGTTTCGCCTGAAGAAGGCCGCACAATTCTCAATGAGATTCATTCTGGTGACTTTGGACACCATGCCGGCTGAAGATCACTGGTCGCGAAGGCTTTCTGGCACGGTTTTTACTGGCTCACAGCTCATGCTGATGCAGAGGACATTGTACGCAAGTGTGATGGTTGCCAGAAATATGCTCACCAGGCGCATGTGCTAGCTCAAGAATTGAGGATGATCCCGATAACTTGGCCTTTTGCGGTCTGGGGGTTGGACATGGTTGGACCCTTCAAACGTTCTAAGAACAAGCATACACACTTATTGGTGGCTGTGGACAAATTTACCAAGTGGGTAGAAGCGGAGCCGGTCAGCCGTTGTGATGCTGCTATAGCCGTCAAATTTCTGAAAAAGCTGATATTTCATTTTGGCTATCTGCACAGTATAATTACAGACAATGGCACCAATCTTTCCAAGGGGGTCATGAAGCAGTTCTGTCAAAAGGAGCATATCCGGCTTGAATTAACATCGGTTGCGCATCCTCAGTCTAATGGGCAGGCAGAAAGAGCCAATCAGGAATTGCTGCGTGGTATCAAACCCCGGCTCATGGTGCCTTTACAGCAGACGCCGGGTTGCTGGGAAGAAGAATTACATGAGGTGCTTTGGAGCATGCGGACTACCCCCAACAGGTCAACAGGCTATACGCCGTTTTTCCTGGTCTATGGTGCAGAAGCTGTACTTCCAAGCGATATTCGTCATGATTCCCCTCGCGTGGCGGCTTATGTGGAATCAGATAATGAGCAAGCTCGACAAGATGCTCTTGATGCCCTGGAAGAAGAACGCGAACTTTCCACGTCCAGGTCAGCAATTTATCAACAAGATCTACGTCGCTATCACAGCCGTAGAATTCAAAGCCGCACTTTTCAGGAAGGTGACTTAGTGCTCCGTCTAATACAAGACCAGACCGGCATGCATAAGCTTTCACCACCTTGGGAAGGGCACTTTGTGGTCAGCAAGAATCTCAACAACGGGTCATATTACCTGATTGATATACGTGAGGCAGATAAATCACGTACCTCTGAGGAGGAAACAAGCCGGCCTTGGAACATTGCCCAGCTCCGGCCGTACTACACCTAAGTCATCGACTAGGTCACATCTTTGTACATACCTTTTATCATGTATATACCTGTTTTCGATCAAATAAAATAATGACCAGCAGCATTATGTAAAGGTGTTGTTTCGCCTCAAAATTGTGTGTTGGATCTTTATTTGTTGATCTTAGTTACTTGGGGCCTTCCAACTCCATTGAGTTTAGCTTACAAAACCCTTTAACCCGGCAAGATGCCACAAAGTTGGTTAAACCTGCCTGTTAGCAAGATGCTACTCCCTAAAAAAGCGACCCGGCGTACGTCTGATGAGTCAATCACATAGGTGACCCTGAATTCATCAGAGTTAAAACGTTCGATTGGTTGCGTGAGAGCCGGCTTTCAGAAAGCGAGGATAAACCAACAGGCCAAAGTGCCAGCTTCATGAAAGCAAAATCAGACTTGAGCTTTATAAGCTGGTCTTTCAGGTCGGGTTTTACAAAAACTGGCTTATCGCAGTTATGTTTCTTCTCCGCTTTCATCTCATCTCTGCATACATGCATGCATTCATACATAGCATTTACTTCACTTCACTTTGATATGTTTAATTTATTGTAAACAGTAACGAAGATTACTAATTGTTTTCATCCATCACAGTTATATGCAATTGTTATTGTTTCAGCAGAATCACTCTCGTTGCAAAAACCGGCTCTCGAAGCCCAAAAGAGGATTCATAGAAGCATAAAAGTATTTGTACAGGCAGTAAACAAGCACAGTACGCGACGGCACTGGCATCAGCAACAAGTGTTTCACACTACACTATTACAAGCCGCCCATCAGCTACGGCCATGACAAAGGTTTTTATAGTTCAGACTACAAAAGGAAGAGCCGGCGTTTTATGTCGTCGGGTTAGAGCTGGCGCCAGCGCCCGACGAAGCACCATGTGCCAGCTCTTTGCGGTTGTCGTCATCCTCCGCCTCCTGACTTGACTCGCCGGTCGACCACTGGATTGAGCACAATGCTTCAAATAGGGCATCGGCTGTTATCAGGGAGGAGGGGTCGACTTCAGGAGCAAAAGATGGCTTACGCGTTCGGGTTAAGGCAACCGCCTCATGATTTGGCGGCTCCATCTGTTCGTTCTCCTTCGTGTAACCCGCCTGGAACTTGGTCAGATCTACCTCTGCTGCAATCTCGGTAGCTGCAACCCGGGTTTCTTTGATACAGCGTTGGAAGTCTTTCTTTGTAAACGGCGAGTCGTCCACATTGAACTCTGGATACCCGCCCACAATATGAGTCGGAATGAGTTCTGGCACATATGCCTTGACTCGTGCAAGCGCTGTTAGAGCCCCAGTGCGACAAGCCGCCTTCTTCCAGTCATCGAACCACTTGGGCACAACTGATAGCTCTTGCAATGTGTCAGCAATCAACTGCGGCAGCGCCTTGGTGTTCTTTGCGGCCATTATGCAACGACAGGCGCCTATGTACAGCTGCTCTACGAGGGTATACACCGCCTTTAATTTCACCAGTGGTTGCTGCACAAGAGTCTGGTTCTTGCGGCCTTCAAGGAAATGCACATGATCAGTACGGCCGGCTCATCAGGATAAGTCGGTACAATTGACTCATAATAGTCTTTTTACTTACCAAAGATGGCTCGGCACATGGTGGTGATCTGGCCCTTTAGAGTTGCCAGCTCTTGAGTTACCGGCTCAAGCTTGGCTTTGGCCTCTTCAGCACGCGCGGCTAGGGTGGCTCTTGCTGCCTCCGTTTCTTCCAATGTACTCCGCACCACAAGCAGAGACTTATTGGCTTCTTCAGATCTTTGCTCAGCTTTTCGACGCAGTTTCTTCTCCTTCCTTGCTTCCTTTCGAAAGAAGGTCGCTTGGGTCTCCACCTGGTTCAGCATGTCCTGCAAAGCAGCATCGGTTATACATTGTCTAAACATGTCCCGAGCCGCCCTTCCGGTCGACCCGGCTCATGGGGGCTACGGGTTTCAGCGCTTCTCAACAAAGCAAAACAAGCAAGTTCCATGCAGATGCAGGCATTCTACATGGCACTTGGGGGCTAATGCATGAATTGATCTTATTAGGCATGGAGACCCACTCGTCATGATATAACGAGCCGGCCTTTGGTGATGCTAACTGAGGTTATGCATGCAAGATAAAATTTGGAAGCCCCGGGTCATTATTTCATAATGACCCGGCCCTTGGGGGCTACATATATATATGGTTCATAACAGAGGACACAAGTTACCTCATACTTCTGCTTCAGTGAGGTTATCATGGCAATTTCTGTATCCCGGCTTTCAGATAGCCGGGTCAGCACAGCTTGTTGCAGGGAGCCGGCGTCTTGGTCTTCAAAGGCAGGAAACTCAAGAGCCGTCTTCCCCTTATCCTTCGGGGCCAGCTCAGGCTTTGCAGGAACTTTGGTGAGAGCGGTAGAAGCTTCTGGTGTAGTTTGCTGTTCTCTGGTCACCGCTACTTCATCCTGAGCCAGTGCCACGGGCTGCTCTTCAGGCTGCTCCTCAGTTGGATTCTCTCTCTCCTGAACAACAGGAGAGGGAGCGTGAGCCGGGCTTGCGGTGTCTTGAGGTGGCGGGCTGTTCTGGAATGGCGGCTCGTCCTGGGTGATTAAGGTGGCCTCCGCCTCTCCCTGAGGGCCTGTTTGAATGACCGGGTCAGATGACCCGGCAGGTGCCTTCTTCTTAATGGCCTTGGCGCTGTACAAGGAACAAGAGGTTATTCAGTTAGAGGGAGAGGAATAAGAAACTACTATGTCACAGGAATGATTACTTACCCAGGGTTGATGTTGAAAGTCGGCGCCTGAGTAGCGCTTGACTCATCCGAGGAGGGGGACGTCTGATATGCCGAGTCATTTAAATGTAAGGGTTCCTTGAAACAACCAGCTAGAGGAAAAGAGGGGGTTGGACTAAGAAGCACCTCTGCCCGCGCTCTATGGGATGGCGGCTCATATGGAAGCCCGCCACTTAACTCACCTTCACTGATCTGGGTCTTCCTTTTGGAGGTCCCGGCTTGCTGTGTTTTCTTCAAAACAAATTGGGCGCCATGAACTTGGTGAGAGCCGGGTAGCCCAAGATGGCATTGTAGGGAAGGCCGATGTGCGCCACGTCGAAGTCGATGAGCTTGGTGTGGTAGTTCTTGCGGGTGCCGAAGGTGACGGGGAGGCGCACCTGCCCCAGCGGAATGGTGGAGCCATCGGTCACTCCGAAGAAGGGCCTGGTCGGCATCAGCTGGTCGTAGGGCACCTGGAGCGTCTCGAAGGTCTCGATGGAGAGCACGTTGAGGCCGGCACCCCCGTCGATGAGGGTCTTGGTGACCGCGACGTTGCTGATGGTGGGAGTGCACAGCATGGTGAGCGCGCCTGTGGAGGCCGTGGACTTGGGGTGGTCCTTGGAGTCGAAGGTGATGGCGTACTGCGACCACTTGAGGGGCCGCGTGACCTCAGGCCTCGGGAGGGCGGCGTACACCTCGCGAGAGAGTTGCTTGAAGTGGCGGATGGACCCGGGGGCTTGGGACCCACCAAGGATGCAGGCGACCACGCGAGGCTCCTGGTCCCCAGCGCCCTCGTCAGGCTGGTTGACGTCGTTCCTCCGAGGTGGCAGAGGCAGTGGCGAGAGAGCGGCATTAGCCTGAGGATTCGCCTCACGAGGCTGATCGCGCCAGGCGGCCTCACGAGGCTGATCGCGCCAGCCCTGGCGGTAGTTGTTATTATTGTTGCGGCTGTCCCAGCGGTTGCCGCAGCGGCCACCTCCGCGGCCGGCGCCGCGGCCGTTGCGGTCGTCTCGGCGGTTCTGGCGCTCGTCGCGGAGCAACTTGAGCTCATGACAGTCTTCGGTGCTGTGGGAGCGGACGTTGTGAAAGGCACAGAGTGGCCGGTTGTCCTTCCTGGGCTCGTCGAGGTCGCGGCCGTGCTTCTGCTCGGGCTCCGCCGCAAGCACGGCAGGGCCCTTGCGCTTGACGTCCTTGCTCTTGGCCTTGGTGCCGTCGAGCGCCGCATCGGGGTCGTTGTGGACGAAGAGGCGGCCTTCTTCAGCCTTGGCGCACTTGTCGGCGAGGTCGAGCAGCTCGAGCATGGAGTCGAGCTCACCGTTGATGGCGAGCTTCTCGCGCATCTTGATGTCCGTGACGCCGGTTGAGAATGCGGAGATGACGGCCACGTCGGAAGCGCGCGAGATCTTGTTGCGCACCTGACTAAAGCGCTCGATGTACTTGAGGAGGGTCTCGTCTGGGCGCTGTCGAACACGCCGCAGGTCATTGATGGTGAGGGAATGGTCCTGTGTGCCCTTGAAGTTGGCGATGAACTGGCTGCAGAGCTCGGCCCACGACGAGATGGAAGCCTCGGGGAGGTTCATGAGCCAGGAGTGCGGGCCGTCCTTGAGGGCCATGCGGAACTAGTTCGCCATGACCTTGTCGTCTCCGTTCGCCGCCTCGACACTCAGCGCGTAGAGCTGGAGGAACTCCGTGGGGTTGGGGGTGCCGTCGTAGTGCGGAGGCAGCTCAGGCTTGAACTTCGCGGGCCAGACCACGCGACGCAGCTCGAGGGTGAGGGCACGGCAGCCCACGCCGCTCGAGAGGACGCCGCTGGCGAGGGCGGGGCGGTTTTGACGCCCGGCCGCTGCAACGTCTTGAACGGCCTGGTCCTGGCGCTGGCGTTGGCGCTCGAGGAGCACTCGCGCGCCGGGGGGCGCGCGGCGGATGATCTGGCAGCTGGGCTCGCAGTGGTCCGGAGAAGACGCGCCGCAGGACGGCTCACGAGCCCGCGCGCTGCGCTGGGGCCCGGCGCGCTCGTCACGCAGAGGAGGTGGCGGGGGAGCGCCGTGCGCCAGGTCCCCGGCACGAGACGGTGGAGGGCGGAGCGAGTGAGAAGGCGCCGGAGCGTCCCCGGCGACGTTGACGAGCTCGGTGATGCGACCAAGCCAGGGGTCGTAGCCGGCGTCATCAGGACGGTAGTGGAGTAGCTCGCGCGCCATGAGCAGCGCGGCCTGCGGGTTCGGCGGCCCACGGTTGGCGAGGGAGGAGGCCGTGGCGGTGTGGCACTCTGCCCGCATGGAGGGGCGCAGGGAGGAGGCCTGCTGCTCGCGGGCAGGGGGGTCGGTGGTGGCGGCAGCCTCGGCGTCAGGGCGGCGGCGATTGCCGCGGGCCACCGGCTCTGTCTGGGCCACGCGGCCAGCCCTGCGCTTAGCGCGCTCGCGACGTGCGTCGGCCATGGGGTTGGTGGAGCTGGGGGCGGAGCAGAAGAACAGTAGCGCACCCCTACCTGGCGCGCCAAATGTCGGAAGTGGTTCTTCGGGGACCCAAAGGTTCGAACACTGGGGTGAGCTCGTTCTACTACTTCCTCTCCTACCACGGCAACGCTACGGCGAGACTACGACGAGAGCGCGCTAGCGTAGGATGGGCGAGGACACAGCGGTTACCCAGGTTCGGGCCACCTTGCGGTGTAAGACCCTACTCCTGCTTGTAGTTGGGATTATTGTGGGTGAGAGAGTTCTCGCGTACAAGGGTGAAGACGATCCGGTCCGGTCCGGTCAGACCTTTGCTATGGTGGCTGCACCGCCCCTTTTATGCCAGCCTTGGTCCTCTTCCCCCTGGAAACTTAGGCGGGAAGGGCTGCCACACTTGGCGGTTTTGAAAGGGGACAAGCGCTCAGGCTATCCTGACTAAAGGTGGTCTTCGCCTGCCAAAGCATGATCCATGACGCGCTGGTGGGCTCGGTGATGACCTCCGCCCTGCGCGCCCGCCGTCTTGGTCTTCCTTCACCGATCGGGCAACCTTTGGGGTTGCTTTGGAGAGTAGATAGCTGGCCCTGCTCCCCTAACGCAAAAGAGAAAACCATCTGCATCCGCGCCTGCTGGCGCGGCCTCTGCTGCTGCTCGTCGCCGTGCGCGTCACCCACGTGATGGGCTCCAGACCGCGCGACACGCCGAACGGCCTTCGTCTCGAACGCCTACGGGAGGGGGCCTCGGAAGGCCACCTCGGGAAGCCGCCTCGTGAGGCCACTCGGGAAGCCGCCTCGTGAGGCCACTCGGGAAGCCGCCTCGTGAGGGGACTCGGGAAGCCGCCTCGTGAGGGGACCTTGCGAGGCCGTTGATGGTGGTGCTAAGCGTTGCCTGCGACTCCCTGAGGAGGGGGCCTCAGGAGGCTAGGGCCCCATGAGGGGTCTTGGTGAGACACTTGGTGGCGACGGCCCGCCGGGCCCACTCCAGGCGTTGCGCCCTGGGCCAAAGGCAGACGGGCCTGGATACCCCGGGTTCCATGGGCCCGACAGCCGCGGAGTCTAGCTCATCCCTGACTGAGAGCTTCTCGCGCATCTTCACATCCGTGACGCCACTGGTGAAGGCAGAGACAATCGCGGTGTCGGAGGCCTTCGGGATCTTGTGGCGCACCTGGCTGAAGCGCTGG
The DNA here is from genome assembly GCA_039707655.1 of Elymus sibiricus. NCBI lineage: Eukaryota > Viridiplantae > Streptophyta > Magnoliopsida > Poales > Poaceae > Elymus > Elymus sibiricus. Next base: position 167,340,499 of record CM077664.1, read on the forward strand.
ATGAACTTGCGAAGGGGCTCGCCAGGGCGCTGATGCATGTTCCGCAGGTCGTTGATCGTGAGGGCGCAGTCGCTCATGCCCTTGAAGTTGGCGATGAACTGCTTGCACAGGTCCTCCCACGAAGAGATGGACGCCTCGGGGAGGTTCATGAGCCATGAGCGCGTTGTGTCCTTGAGGGCCATGGGGAACCAGTTCGCCATGACCTGATCGTCCCCCTTCACGGCCTGGATGCTGATGGTGTAGAGCAGGAGGAACTCCGTGGGGTTTGCGGTGCCGTCATAGCGCTGAGGGAGCTCTGGCTTGAACTTGTCGGGCCACACCACGCGACGTAGCTCAAGGGCGAGGGCCAGGTAGCCCCCATTGGTGACGGCTCCACCGTTGAGGGTTGCGCGGTTCTGGCGCCCAGCCATGGCGACGTCATGGAGGACGCGGTCCTGGAGGTCGCGCACCCTCTCAAGGGCCGCGCGCGCGTCCGGGGGCGCGCGGTGGACGATCTGGCAGCTGTCGCCGTCGCCGCCCGGTGCGAGCGAGCCGCGTGACGGCTCCGGGGCGCGTGCGGCGGGGCAGCGCTCGGCCATGTCGTGGTCCGGAGGAGGAGGAGGAGGCGCGTCGTGCCCGGCCCAGTCAGCATGGGACGGCGGAGCAGGCGGGGAGCGGGAGGGCGCCTGGCCATCACGCGCGGCGTCGACGAGCTCGGTGATGCGCCCAAGCCAGGCGTCGTAGGCGTCCTCGGTGGGGCGGTAGCGCAGCAGCTCCTACGCCATGAGTAGCGTGGCGCGCGGAGCGGGTGGATCGCGACTCGCGAGCGAGGAGGTGGCAGCGGAGGGGCCGTGCGCCTGCTCGTTCACCGACGGGTGGGCGGAGGAGGCCACGCATTCCCCAACGGGCTCGGTGGTGGCGCGAGGGCGTCGCCCGGGGGCACCACGGGCGGCGGGCGCCGCGGGGACCCTGACGGCGGCGCGGCGCGCTCCCGGTGAGCGGCGGCGGCGTCCATGTCAATGATGGCGTCGAGGTCGAAGGCACGAAGACGGCAAGCCCCCCTACCCGGCGCACCAAATGTCGGAGTCTAGGATCTGCGTCCAAGAAACTTCTCCAAGAACTTAGGATTCGAACTCTGGGGGATTTTGCTTGGCAGCCTACGACAGGACTACGGCGGGGACGCGACGGACTCGCCGGCTCTCATCGGACACGAAAGGAACGCGCGAGCTACCCAGGTTCGGGCCACCGTGCGGTGTAATACCCTACTCCTGCTTGTGTTGGATTGCTCTGTGGTGGAGGGCTTGTGCTCGAGGTACCAGAAGTGTGGGGGAGAATGGATCGATCCCCTTACATGGAAGCGGACCTGCCCCTTTTGTAGTGCCTTGGTCCTCTTCCCCGAAAATATGAGCGGGAAAGGGTAGCCACAAGGCAGCAATGCAAAGAGGGACAAGGGCGCAGACTTATCCTGACTAAAGGCGGTCTCCGCCTGTTAAAGCAGCTCCTTGTGACGCGCTGGTGGGCTTGGCGATGACCTCCGTCCTGGCGCGCTGATTCGTCCTGATCTTCTATCACCAAGGAGGAAAGCCTTTGGGACTTGCTTTGGGGGAGGAAGACGCCGCTGCTCCCTTATCACCAGAATGGAAGCTGGGCTTGGTCGCGCCTCGCTGTCCTTATCCTGACAGCAGGACGTCACCCATGTGCTGGGCGCGGAGCCCATCGGCTGGGGCCATACGACTTGCTTCGTGGGAAGGCCTCGCGAGGGGAGCCTCGCGAGGGAACCTGGTGCTTGGCGGCCTCGGCAGGGCCTAGCCTGGCGGGGAAGGGACTCGCGAGGCTCGCCCCTCGCGAGGCGGCTTCCTCCGAAGCCTGCCGAGGCAAGGCCACTCTCACGGGCCCGCCAGAGCACGGTCCTCTGGGCCAGAGGCCGACGGGCCATGGTACCCTGGCTCCCACTGGGCCGACAGAAATGTTGCGCGTCAGCCGTCTCACCAGTATAATTGCACATCAAGTCGCCCCTCTGGCTAAGGGGTTGGATTCGCCAGCTTATCCAACACCGGGTCAGGTCTATCCCAGTGAGGCCATTAGTAGTCAAGGCCCTTAACTTGGAATAAATAGGGGCAACTTGCTTACGTTCCTCTGTTGACGGCCAACCCGGAAAGGCAACTGTGGCATTGAGCCGGTCCAGTCTGTAACCCGGTAGGGGGTTTTCACCTTGAGGAGCAGTGTTCTTGCAATAAAACCAAGTCTTGTTCCAGCCCTTGGGATGACTCGCCAGCTTGGCCTCAGGAAAGGGACTATTTTTTCGCCTTTGAACAGAAATGCCACCCAGTTCTATACTAGGACCATCGGTGAACTTGGTCTGATGGTTGATATAGAAGAATTCTCGGAAGAGAAGGACAATTGGCTCTGTCTGGAGGTATACTTCGCAGAAAACTTGAAACTGGTAGAGATTGGTGATTGAGTTTGGACCAAGATCCTGTGGCCGGAGGTCGAAAAAGTTGAGAACGTCACGGAAGAATTTTGACCCGGGCGAACGAAACCCCCTTTGAAGATGATCTGTAAAGACCACCACTTCGTCTTGCTTAGGCTGGGGGGAACTCTCTTCATCAGGCGCCCGCCAGCTAATTGTCTCTTGAGCCGGCAAGAGGCCTTACCCCACGAGTTCGTTCAACATGAGAGTTGAGACGTGGGATCTAACCCAGTTGCAGGCCTTGTCGGTCTTGGGAGCCATGAAGACTCAAGATTTCAACTGCAAGGTAATAACGATAAGCCGGCACGTTAGGTTCATGAGGGACAAGCCGTCAGGATACATGAAGGTATAACCCGGCAAAATGATAAGACGACCATGATTGCTAAAGCCATGACCCGGATTTATGCGAGCCACCGAAAGCGGTGATAAGCTGGTATAACAATAAGCCGGTGCTAGTGATTCAGTGGTGTTCTGGGTTTTTGCTAAGTGTTGAGCTAGCTACAAACAGGAATCCAACGGAGTAGCTACTTTTATAGATCTGAAAAATACTTCGAAAAAGAAAGTTTAAAGACCTGAACGTGGGTGACTATGAGAGCCTGTTTTGCAATGGGGGTCTGTGGAAAGCAGTACAGAAATCTGGATGGGAAAAATGGCATCACCGCAATACTAAAAGTACCTATACTGGTGGTTCAGATGAATCTGGATCTGCTAATGAGAGGGGAAGATGAACACTGATGAAGCCACGACGAACTGCGCAGAGAAATGGGGCGTTACAGATCTAAAAAGAGAAGGGTTTGGGTGTACCTGTGTGCGGCGGAGGTGGCCGGAGTGTTCTGGATGAGCTCCGGCGACGACTGGGGCGACGGAGAGGACACCGTCGAGGTGGTCGGAGAGCTCGAAGGCGGCGGCGCTTTGGGCGTTGGAAGTGGTGGATTTGAGGAAGAAGAAGAGCAAGAGGTAAAAGGTAACAGTGGGGGTGAGCTGGCCTCTTTATAGGCACGGTAAAAATTGGAACGGCAGGTGCGGAGCCCCAGGCAGCGCAGTAATTTTTGGATGCGGGCTCCTCGATTTTCGCGCCTGACAAGACCATACAAACCCACTCAAAGATACGGCATGATCTCATCCCGGATTTTGCGGAAGTGGATTGTGATGTTATGAGGAAAAGGAAATACAAAATGCTAAGTCTGAAACCGAAAGAATGACCCGGCGATCTACTTAACCCGGTAAATCGAGCCAGTCAAAGACAGCGTTCTAAAGGACCGGCTTGGGAAGCATTTGGAGAATGTCTTACTAATGTTTTGTTTTCCAGGGTGAAGTTTAACATGAATGAATTCAAGTCAAACTGAGGGCTAATGTTGGGGATATCTACTAGCATGTAGACCCGGGAGGGTGATAACCCGGCCATAGAGTAGGCTCAGCGGGTCAGTTCACTACAGGGCTAAAGGATTCTAGGCGGGCCGGCTTGAGGAGGCATAACGGGAAAGGCCGGCTTAGGCAATGGGCCGGCTCACGAAGAAGATGAGCGGTATGATGGCCGTCTTGGAGAACAAGTAGGAAAGAATACGAGACGGGTCAAGGTATGACCCAGACTCTCATGTAATCTAAGGGTTCCACCTGTATATATAAAGGGGAGCACCTAGGCAAAGACGATTAAGTTGCAATCTCCTCGAGAGCTAGGTTAGCGAATCCGCATCCTTGTAATCGAGATCTACAACAATATAATCAAGCAGGACGTAGGCTTTTACCTCCACCGTGAGGGGCCAAACCTGGGTAACCCGGCGTATTCTCGTTCCTGATCAACCCCCTTAAGCTTCCACACTCGTGCGATGGCCTCATCACTAAGTCCTTTCACGAGGACATCTGCCGTGACAAAACCACGACAATTACACTTAACGATATCCTAAGATCCGGAAAACTTGATCACCAACAACACTTGAGCCAGTCTTAGAGGCGAGACTGGGAACCTATTCTTTACCGTTTATTATTTCACACGTGCATATGAGTTTTCCACTGAATCGCATATTCCAAGATCATAGCAGTTATAGCATGAAATAAAAACTCTTAATTATGAAAATGGAAATAAAATAATACAATATTATTGCCTCTAGGGCATTTCCAACAGACTTCCACTTGCACTAGAGTCAATAATCTAGCTGCATAGTCTATTTAACACCTATGGCTTATCCGGTGTTGCTCATGCTTTGCTTGTGGTAGAGCCTTCTTTATCGGTTTTGACACATTCAAAACCATGTAATATTTTTGTTAGTCATGTCTGGGTTTTTTAGGATCTTGATTCCTTTTGCTTTGAGCAATGGCACTATTATTCATAATACAGTGTCATTGGTTCCATCGCACTTGGGATCAAACCAACTATATCAATACACTTCTTGATTAACTATATTCATAATACAACGTTATTGGTTTCATCACACTTGGGATCACACCAACTATATCAAGACATTTCTTGATTAATTATATCAAGACACTTCTTGATTCAGACTACTTTGAAAATATCTAATGCTTTCAACATATTCTTCTTACATTATGGACTCCACAATATTGTTCATGCTTGAAAACTATTTCAAGCAATCATAGCCCAATAATAATTTATACCAGTCATGAAGCTGATGTTCGTGTAACCATTTACAACGAACTTCTTCATCTCCTCTATAGACAAGGAGCAACTCTTTTATCCTTCTGAGGTACTTAATTATATTAACAATTACCTAGTGAGCCAATCCAGGATCACTTTGGTACCTGCTACTAACATGTAGTATAAAATATTTGGCTTTATACATATCATAACATTCATGATGGATTCAATAATCCACTTATCTGAACATGCTTATCAATTGTCATAGGACATTGATTTCTTCTAAGCATGCTATGTGACATTGGAAGAAAATACATTCTCCATTTTAAATCTTTTAAAACCTTGTCAATGTATTAAACTCAGCTTAGCGCAATTAGACGTCTTGACCTATCTCTATATATCTTTTATGTCTAATAATTTGCTTCGCTTTAGTCTTTCATTGGAAACATATTCTTTAAATTTTATTGTGCTTTAGAAACTTTATATTATTTCCAATCTACAATATGTCACTTACATATAAGATGAGAAATGCTATATATCTCCCACTAAACTTTGTATATACACACATTTCTCATCCTTTTAACAAAATCAAACTCTTTGACTATTTCATTAAAATGTTGATTCCAGCTCCTCGATAGTTACTCCAAACCATATAAAGACCTTTGAAGTTTGCACATCCATCTGGTATCCCGAGGATCTGCAAACTTTCTGGATGTATCATACATACATCATTTCCATTTAGGAAACTAGTTTTGACATCCATTCTATTTACTTTATACCTTCTGGAGGATCAACCAAGTTCCAAACTTAATTGTCATATATGAACTCTATACCTTCAAGTTCCAAACTTAATTGTATATGAACTCCATTCCTATGTGCATGGCTATATGCCATTCCCTTTGAGCTGAGCGCCGCCATCGCTTCCTTGTAGTGTGCAGGTTCATCTTCTTCCAAGATGAATATCTCATTGTGAGATCATTCAGGGAGTTCTTTAACTCTTCCTGATCTACACAGTTCAGTTACAAGCTTTAACAAGAGTTTCTACATCTGGTGTAGTAACTTCTGGTTCAATTTTGCAGATAACTTTTCGAAACAATTTTTCGTTTTGTTAATCCTGCTAACTTCTGCCAGAGATTCAATAATCTTTATCAAGCTTGCACTGTCCTCCCACTTACTTCTTTAGCGAGAAAACTTCTTTTCGAAAAAGTTTTCATTCTCTGTGACAAACTTTTTGTCCTTGAACTTTTGGTAGAAGGAATATCCAATTGTCTCTTTTGGATAACCTACAAATTAATATTTGTCTAGATTGTTAACTCCATAACTCATATGGTGTCGTCTTGCGAGACTATTAGGCGGTGCTCTGTTTAGTGTATATGTTGTTGTTTCAAGTGTATATCCCCAAAATCAATAAAAGCAGATCGGTAAAATAATTCCTCAATTATTCGAGTGTTTTGCTAAACTCATGACTCAGATAATCTTCTTGATGATTGAAGAATTCATTATCTTTTGTCATAATGATTCTTATCTTCATTCTAAATTTTTGAACCTTTCAAATATTTCATTCTGAACTTCCTTGAACCTTTCAAATATTTTAGATTTATATTAAGCAAATCATACTTACTAAAATCATTAATGAAGTATAATTATCCACCGCGCCCTGGTTTGATCATCGGATTATATACATCACCATGTATTATGTCAACTGATTTGACTTCGATACTTCATCTACATAAAGATGATTTTCCATTATAATCAAGCAGTGCCACATTTAAGTGGTGTTTTATCAGTATTTTCAAGATGTTTAGCATTAATGTTATAAACTTTCAATTCAGGATTTCATGAATAAACCACCAATAATAGAGGTAAATTCAAAATATATTCTTATAACAACTTGGACAACCATTGTTTAAAACTTATAAGAATACCCGTCGCATAACCCAAAACATATTGTTTTACACAACTCCGGAATGAAATAACTATTATTAGGTCCTAAGATAAATCTTGAAGATAAACTAAAGGCTTGACTTCAACGGTCTTGAGTAGTGATCCCATCACCATTCCCGATTTGCATCACGACTTCATTTCTTCTCAACCTGCTCGCTTTCTGTAGTCCCTGCATCGGTTTGCAAGTGAGAGCAACCGATCAGTATCAAATACTCATGACATACAGGAAATCAACAAGTAGAATGACATTAACTTTGTATAACTTTTATACCTTTACCGGAAGAACCGTTCTTCTTATCCGCCAAGTACTTCTTGCAGTTGCGCTTCCAGTGTCCTCTCTGCTTGTAGTAGTAACATTCAGTCTCTTTAGTGGCTCCGCCCTTGTTCCTCTTTTGAGACACAGTCTTACCGGCGCCAGTAGAATTCTTCTTGGACTTGCCCTTCTTCTTGAAATTGGCGGTCTTGTTGACCATCAACACTTGTTTGTTCTTCTGCATCCCAGCTTCCGCAGTCTTGAGCATAGTGAACAACTCGTTTGCACTTTTCTCCATCCCATTCATGTTGTAATTCATGATAAAACCATCGTAAGATGGGGAAGTGAAGCAAGCACAATATATGTACCGAGTGTTGGAGGCATTCCAAATTCTAGAGAAGCCAGTCTATCAACATAGCCATCGAGCTTCACTATGTGCTCACTCATTAGAGGAACCCTCTGCCATCTTGCATTCAATCAAGGCCTTGGTTATTTCAAAACGTTCAGTCCTTGCTTGCTTCTTGTACAGAACTTCTAGTGACCCAATTATAAATTGAGTAGTAGAATGCTCAATGTGTTTCTGTAGTTCAGGATCCATGCAAGTCAACATGAGGCACTGGACTACTTCATAGTCATCACTACGAGCAGTAAAAGCATCTAGAACTTCTTGTGGTGCATCCTTTGCAGGAGGATCACCCAGGGGCTGATCCAACACATACTCCTTAGCACTCCTGAGAACAAATATCAGGTTCTGGATCCAATCTGTATAGTTTCCACCATTAGCAGCCAACTTTTCTTTCTCTAACATAGGGGCTAAGTTGAACATATCACGAGCCATTGATCTACAATGATAAACACAAATTCACTTAGACATTGATTCATAATTAATTTGCACTAGTGTTTAAACAAATTTTAATATAAAGTGCACTCCCACTCAAATCAATATCTCTCATAATTGATAGTGAGTGATTCAAGACCCTGGTCATATTCTCAGCCATTGATGTGGACATCACTGATGACGAGAATTTTGACCAGTAGGCAAACTTTTGCCGATCATAGCGCCATATGACTCTTGTTCATCTTTCGATGCTTCATGCTTTGAGCTCAGAACGATTCTGCCAGAACTTCAAGACAACCGAGTGCTATCTACATACATGGTCTGACCAACCACGTCTTACACCTCACAACCCGTTTGTACTCATGTGGACATGGCACACTCCGGAATGATATGTGTTATAGACGGTTGCCACATTGGGAAGTGCACCTTTTTAACTTGATATTTACTGTGAGAGATCGCCCTAATAATTGACTACTGCACAATCAATGGTGCAAACAACAAAGGGATAAGGGAATTCTATTTCTGTGCCCCTCATTCCTTAGTCCTCCTCAGTTTTGCCCAAGCACACTTATTTTGCTCACTTTTCCCCTCCACCGCTCCACCCACCCTCACCAATGCCCAAACGGGGGTTTGCCGTTGGTCAAGCGAGTTGATTGTTAGCCGACGCTGTTATTGACACGTGGGGCACACCGGGCCAGGTGGCGCTCTCACAAATGACGGTGTGCATGACCGCATGCATGAGTAGTTACATCGCGGTCACGTCGATGCTTTCACACACGGGGAGTACGCACCACGCGGTTTCCCATGCGAGGAGTCGCGTCGTCGGTGTGCCCGACAGGCGTCTATTAATGCATTTTATAGCCGCGTGGGGCGCACCGGCGTGCACCCACTCCTGTCCCAATCCCTCCCATCCCCTTCCGTCGCCGCCCCAGAGCCTTCTCCGCCGTGCGCCTCCACCAAACCCTAGCCACCTCCACCAAACCCTAGCCGCCTCCCCTTCCGCAGCCACAACAATGGCCAGCCACGATGGTGGGGCGGGAAGCAGCAGCCGGAAACGACGTCGCGCGTTTGTCATTCCTGACCTGCCGCGCACCCTACGCATCGACGAGGCGTCGCTCCTCGCCCGCTGCGGCATCATGGTGCCGCCGGACACGCGTCTGCCGTCCGGATGGCACCTGAGCGCCGGGGGGCTCCCGGTGGAGCCTGTCCCCGCCGTCGGCACGCCAGCCATGTCGCGCGCAATATGCGACTTTCGGAAAAGGCTGCCGCCGGAGGAGTGGTCGAAGCAGCGCAACGCGCCCAGCAGCCCGCGGTGGCCGGAGATCCTGGCGGCGGAGAACACCGCCCGCATCTAGCGCTACGATGGCCGCTACCCACCGCTGTCACGGTGCAACATCGACGAGAGGTACACCTTCTGGGAAGGACGTACCTTCTCCGATGTCATGGCCGCATGCCGCGTCCAGCTCGGCCTGGACGAGGGCGACCGGGTTTCGCCGCCGCGGGCCACGGCAGGACCCACGCCCACATCTGCAGGAGGAGGTGCCGGTGCCAGCAGCAGCCGTGGCCTCCGTGTGCCCAAGCCGGAGCCAGCGACGCCGGGTACGAGCTCCACCGAGCCGTTCCTGCGCATCCCAAAGCCGAAGCCAGGGACGAGCTCGCGCACCCGCCTGCTCGTGCCCAAGCCCGAGCCCGGGACGAGCTCGCGCAGCCCCCTGCTCGTGCCCAAGCCCGAGCCCGGGACGAGCTCGTGCGGCCCCCTCCTTGTGCCCAAGCCCGAGCCGCCGCTGCTGGCGGAGTACAGGGGGGTGGTGGCCAGCGAGCCCGGCAACCCTGCAGACCTGCCGGGGCTCCTCCAGGCGCTGCGCGAATTGAAGAAGGGGCCGCAGCGCCACCCCGATGACCCGGTGGACTCGCCGGGGCTGCGACAGGCGGTCGTCGCCTCGGTGGCTCACGTCACCATTGACCTCATCAGCGACGAGGAGGAGAAGAAGGAGGAGGATGACGACGAGGACTTCTTCGGCGACGGCAACGGATCCGACATGGACGACGACGATCAGTAGCTTTGTTTAGGGTTCATGTCTGTACAAATTATAAACTTTAAATGAAATTTGTGCTGTTTGAATGTCCAATTTGAATGTTAGTAGCTATGCATGTTTGAATGTCCAATTTGTGCCTTGTTTGCTTGTGTGTGACAAGTGGTGACCCAAATTTCATTAAGATGCTAAAATAATCTGGTGTTTTCAATCAAACAGTGTCAAATTTGTGAAGTTTTTTTTTTCAAACTTGTTGTATTGCAAGTTTGATATTTTTCCCACAAACTAGTGCACATAAGATGGCTCAATGCAAAGGCATTTGAATTTTTGAGCCTTTTTTAATTTTCTTTGTTTTTCTCAAATTGGGGTCAAACTTGGAGTGTTGACCATTCATACAAAATGGTTTGGAATTCCAACTTTCTTTGACCCAAGTTCATCCATCACCAATATTGGAGCATAAAATGATATTTGGCAATTTTCTGGACCAAAGTATGTCACAATTGTAATGCAAATTTGGGCATTTTCTGATAATTCACTGAAAATCAACTAAATGCATGGAATATAGCAATATCACTCTAAAAAAGCTGAAACTTGGTCAGTGGCCATCCAATGTGGCCTGCTTTTCATGAAAAATGAAATGGAACAAATGTCAGAATTATTTGAGGCACTTCCTTCACAAAAAAAGTCATTTCTGGGGCTTGGAAAATGGAAAACATATTTTTTATTACTAAATAATTGCAAATTCCTATGAAACATTGTCCACAATGGTAACACCACTAGTTGTGCCAAATTTGGGCATGTTATCATGGATTTTGCCATGTATGTGACCATTTCCATGTGCACATGCCTTGAAATCCACACAAGTCCATAGTAGATAGTCAAATTTGTGAAGGTTTTTTTTTCAAACATGTTGTATTGCAAGTTTAATATTTTTCCCACAAACTAGTGCACATAAGATGGCTCAATGCAAAGGCATTTGAATTTTTGAGCCATTTTTCATTTTCTTTGTTTTTTTTCAAATTGGGGTCAAACTTGGAGTGTTGACCAGTCATACAAAATGGTTTGGAATTCTAACTTTATTTGACCCAAGTTCATCCATCACCAATATTGGAGCATAAAATGATTTTTGGCAATTTACTGGACCAAACTATGTCACAATTGTAGTGAAAATTTGGGCATTTTCTGATAATTCACTAAAACTCAACAAAATGCATGGAATATAGCAATATCACTCAGATAAAGCTGAAACTTGGTCAGTGGCCATCCAATGTGGCCTGCTTTTCATGAAAAATGAAATGGAACAAATGTCAGAATTATTTGAGGCACTTCCTTCACAAAAAAGTCATTTCTGGGGCTTGGAAAATGGAAAACATATTTTTTATTACTAAATAATTGCAAATTCCTATGCAACATTGTCCACAATGGTAACACCACTAGTTTTGCCAAATTTGGGCATGTTATCATGGATTTTGCCATGTATGTGACCATTTCCATGTGCACATACCTTGAAATCCACAAAAGTCCATAGTAGATAGTCAAACTTGTGAAGGTTTTTTTTTCAAACATGTTGTATTGCAAGTTTAATATTTTTCCCACAAACTAGTGCACATAAGATGGCTCAATGCAAAGGCATTTGAATTTTTGAGCCATTTTTCATTTTCTTTGTTTTTTTCAAATTGGGGTCAAACTTGGAGTGTTGACCAGTCATACAAAATGGTTTGGAATTCTAACTTTCTTTGACCCAAGTTCATCCATCACCAATATTGGAGCATAAAATGATTTTTAGCAATTTACTGGACCAAACTATGTCACAATTGTAGTGAAAATTTGGGCATTTTCTGATAATTCACTAAAACTCAACGAAATGCATGGAATATAGCAATATCACTCTGAAAAAGCTGAAACTTGGTCAGTGGCCATCCAATGTGGCCTGCTTTTCATGAAAAATGAAATGGAACAAATGTCAGAATTATTTGAGGCACTTCCTTCACAAAAAAAGTCATTTCTGGGGCTTGGAAATGGAAAACATATTTTTTATTACTAAATAATTGCAAATTCCTATGCAACATTGTCCATAATGGTAACACCACTAGTTGTGCCAAATTTGGGCATGTTATCATGGATTTTGCCATGTATGTGACCATTTCCATGTGCACATGCCTGGAAATCCACACAAGTCCATAGTAGATAGTCAAATTTGTGAAGGTTTTTTTAAAAACATGTTGTATTGCAAGTTTAATATTTTTCCCACAAACTAGTGCACATAAGATGGCTCAATGCAAAGGCATTTGAATTTTTGTGCCATTTTTCATTTTCTTTGTTCTTTTCAAATTGGGGTCAAACTTGGAGTGTTGACCAGTCATACAAAATGGTTTGGAATTCTAACTTTCTTTGACCCAAGTTCATCCATCACCAATATTGGAGCATAAAATGATTGTTGGCAATTTACTGGACCAAACTATGTCACAATTGTAGTGAAAATTTGGGCATTTTCTGATAATTCACTAAAACTCAACGAAATGCATGGAATATAGCAATATCACTCTGAAAAAGCTGAAACTTGGTCAGTGGCCGTCCAATGTGGCCTGCTTTTCATGAAAAATGAAATGGAACAAATGTCAGAATTATTTGAGGCACTTCCTTCACAAAAAAAGTCATTTCTGGGGCTTGGAAAATGGAAAATATATTTTTTATTACTAAATGATTGCAAATTCCTATGCAACATTGTCCGCAATGGTAACACCACTAGTTGTGCCAAATTTGGGCATGTTATCATGGATTTTTGCCATGTATGTGACCATTTCCATGTGCATATGCCTTGAAATCCACACAAGTCCATAGTAGATAGTCAAATTTGTGAAGTTTTTTTTTTAAACTTGTTGTATTGCAAGTTTAATATTTTTCCCACAAACTAGTGCACATAAAATGGCTCAATGCAAAGGTATTTGAATTTTTAGCCTTTTTTCATTTTCTTTGTTTTTTTTCAAATTGGGGTCAAACTTGGAGTGGTGACCATTCATACAAAATGGTTTGGAATTCCAACTTTCTTTGACCCAAGTTCATCCATCACCAATATTGGAGCATAAAATGATTTTTGGCAATTTTCTGGAGCAAACTATGTCACAATTGTAGTGCAAATTTGGGCATTTTTTGATAATTCACTGAAACTCAACTAAATGCATGGAATATAGCAATATCACACTGAAAAATCTGAAACTTGGTCAGTGGCCATCCAATGTGGCCTACTTTTCATGAAAAATGAAATGGAGCAAATTTCATAATTATTTGAGGCACTTCCTTCACAAAAAAGTCATTTCTGGGCTTGGAAAATGGAAAATATATTTTTTATTACTAAATAATTGCAAATTCCTATGCAACATTGTCCACAATGGTAACACCACTAGTCGTGCCAAATTTGGGCATGTTATCATGGATTTTGCCATGTATGTGACCATTTCCATGTGCATATGCCTTGAAATCCACACAAGTCCATAGTAGATAGTCAAATTTGTGAAGGTTTTTTTTTCAAACTTGTTGTATTGCAAGTTTAATATTTTTCCCACAAACTAGTGCACATAAGATGGCTCAATGCAAAGGCATTTGAATTTTTGAGTCTTTTTTCATTTTCTTTTTTTTCAAATTGGGGTCAAACTTGGAGTGTTGACCATTCATACAAAATGGTTTGGAATTCCAACTTTCTTTGTCCCAAGTTCATCCATCACCAATATTGGAGCATAAAATGATTTTTGCCAATTTTCTAGACCAAACTATGTCACAATTGTAGTGCAAATTTGGGCATTTTCTGATAATTCACTGAAACTCAACTAAATGCATGGAATATAGCAATATCACTCTGAAAAAGCTAAAACTTGGTCAGTGGCCATCCAATGTGGCCTACTTTTCATGAAAAATGAAATGGAAGAAATTTCATAATTATTTGAGGCACTTCCTTCACAAAAAAGTCATTTCTGGGGCTTGGAAAATGGAAAATATATTTTTATTACTAAATAATTGCAAATTCCTATGCAACATTGTCCACAATGGTAACACCACTAGTTGTGCCAAATTTGGGCACGTTATCATGGATTTTGAGCCTTTTTTCATTTTCTGAGTTTTTTTTCAAAACCAAACTACGTCACACTTGTACTACAAATTTGGGCCTCTCCTGATAATTCACTGAAACTCAACTACATGTATGGAATATACCAATATTCAAATTCAAAACTATACTAATTTGGTTGACTCAAGTGCATCCGCCACACCTTTAATAAGCCACCTCTTTTTTTTAGGCATTCTGCCCACAAACCATCGCGGACCAGCTGACAGATGGACCCGCCGTTCGTGTCCCACGTGCCAGTAACCGCGCCCACCACCTACGACCACGAAGCCGCTGACAAAGGTGTCCCACAAGTCAGTAACTGCGCCCACCACCGACGACCGTGTAGCCGATGACAAAGGTGTCCCATGCGCCAGTAACTGCTACGACACGTACGACCGCACAGCCGCTGACAGAGGTGTCCCACAAGTCAGAATACGTGCCCACCTTCTACGAGCGCGCAGCGGCTGACAGAGGTGTCCCACAAGTCAGAATACGTGCCTACCATCTACGACCACGCAGCCGCTGACAGAGGTGTCCCACAAGTCAGTACAGGCGCCCACCTTCTACGAGCGCGCAGCCGCTGACAGGGGTGTCCCACAAGTCAGTACAGGCGCCCACCTTCTACGACCGCGCAGCTGCTGACAGGGGTGTCCCACAAGTCAGTACAGGCGCCCACCTTCTATGACCGCGCAGCCGCTGACAGGGGTATCCCACAAGTCAGTACAGGTGCCCATCATCTACGACCGCGCAGCCACTGACAGGGGTGTCCCACACGGCAGTAACCACGCCCAGTAACGGTCAAAGACTTTGACTAGACGGCAAACCCCCGTTTGGGCTTTTGCGAGGGTGGGCCGCACCATGGAGGGGAAAAGTGAGGACTGCCAAAGAGCATGGGCAAAACTGAGGAGAACTAAGCGATGAGGGGCACAGAAATAGAAATCCCAAGGGATAAACATCTTAGGCAATTCATAATAGCATGATATGGTATAGCCCTGAGCGCCAGGAAGTCTTCACGGTCTTCTTGAATCTTCATTCGGAACATCGCCGTGGCGGTAGAAAAATCGTTGCCGTGGCAGCCATTTCAAAAACGCTGTTGTGGCGACAATTTCAGAAAACGTTGTTGTGGCGACCGTTTCAAAAATGTTGTTGTGGCAACAATTTCAGAAAACACTGCTGTGGCACGAAAACTTGCGGCACCTCCTCCTGCGCCTGGTACACCTCCACGTCGGGGTCCTCCGTGTACACTTGCAACCATCACCTGTAACCTGTAGGCTATCTCTACATCTTTTACATTAAAGTGGCAATCTTGCGGCTCCACCCATCATGCCATGACGCGCAGGCCACTTAACGTTACAGCATATAACCATCTCATACATAAACTCATTATCATGGCGAAGGCTATACCACGTCATATGCAAACCTGCAAAACCAAGTTACACGTCCTCTAATCGGTTTCGCAAATTTTAATTACGTGGCTTCTAGGGTTTCCAGATAACACTAGCTACCTACGTACACAATCAAGGCGATCATTCTTGTTGCTAGATTAACTTTTGGGGTGTGTGTGAGTGAAGATACTTAATTAAAAATCTCTAGCCCCACACTAAACTTCATCAAATACGAGTGACCCCCTAGAAGATCGTTCATCTTCATTGCCCTCTTGTGTACGCGAAGGTTCACTATTCTTGACTGTGATGAAGCCCAAAGAACTATTACCAGTTCGTCGACAGCCAGAGCCGATCGATTGTCAGAACTTTGTACAAAGCTACACCATGCCGTCAATGAACTGAACCGAAGCAACACTCGAGGGAAGCATAGCAAGAACATCAAACCCTCACATCCACATGTGATCTAGATCGAAACCTGCATCTACTAATAGAACCGCTCATGATGCCACTGTTGGGAAACGTAATAGAAAACAAAAAATCGCCCTATGAACACCCAGGAACAATATGAAGATGCATAAACGGTTTAGATCACGATCGGTACCAACTCTAGAGTGCAGCGGAAGTAGATGAGTCGGTGTAGATCATACTTGGAGTTCCTCGAACCGTTGATGAACAATCCTGCGAACCACCCACGAATGTCCCTCGAACGGAAGGCCGAAAGCACAGTCTCTCTACTTGGTTGCAAGCGTATGGTCTTCACGATCCGGCAGCGCTTCACCTTCTAGAGCTAATCATCACTGGAGAATTGGAGGGACGATATTAGAACCACACTGGGCTTCTAATTATGAGGATTAGAGGATCCAAGTCAAACTCTAATTGATCAACTAGGATCAACTAGAACTAGAATTAGAGGACTAGAGGAGGCTCCAAAAGTTGTGTATATAAAAGTGCCTATATCCTCTAGTATATATAGGTTGGAGTGGAGGAGGGGATGCCAAGAGAAGGGGAAGGATGATGTCTACTACGCAACTTTTATTCTTGTAGACGTTGTTGGGCATCCAAGTGCAGAATTTTGTAGGACAGTAGCAAATTTCCCTCAAGTGGATGACCTAAGGTTTATCAATCCGTGGGAGGTGTAGGATGAAGATGGTCTCTCTCGAACAAACCTGCAATCAAATACAAGAAATCTCTTGTGTCCCCAACACACCCAATACAATGGTAAATTGTATAGGTGCACTAGTTCGGCGAAGAGATGGTGATACAAGTGTAGTATGGATAGTAGATATAGGTTTTTGTAATCTGAAAATAAAAAAAACAAGGTAACTAGTAGCAAAAGTGAGCACAAACGGTATTACAATGCTTGAAAACAAGGCCTAGGGTTCATACTTTCACTAGTGCAATCTCTCAACAGTGCTAACATAATTGATTCATATAACAATCCCTCAACATGCGACAAAGAATCACTCCAAAGTTCCTATTAGCGGAGAACATAAGATAGAAATTGTTGTAGGGTACGAAACCACCTCAAAGTTATCCTTTCCGATCAATCTATTGAGCCATCCCCATAAGTGTCACAAACAACCCTAGAGTTCGTACTAAAATAACACCATATGATACGCATCAACCAACTCTAATGTCACCTAGATACTCCAATGTCACCACAAGTATCCGTGAGTTGATTATTCGATATGCATCAAACAACTTCAAATTCATAATATTCAATCCACACAAAGAACTTCAAAGAGTACCCCAAAATTTCTTATCAAAGAAAAGATAATGAAAACGTGCAACCAACCCCTATGCCTAGATCACCCCAAGGTCACGGCAATCCGCGAGTTGATTACCAAAACATACATCAAGTGAATCAATAAAATACCCCATTCTCACCACGGGTATCCACATGCAAGACATACATCAAGTGTTCTCAAATTTGAAATATTCAATCCGACAATAACGAAACCTCAAAGGGGAAGACTCAATTCATCACAAGAAGATAGAGAGGGAAGAAACACCATATGATCCAACTATATTAACAAAGCTCGCGATACATCAAGATCGTGCCAAATCAAGAACACGAGAGAGAGAGATCAAACACATAGCTACTGGTACATACCCTTAGCCCCAAGGGTGAACTACTCCCTCCTCGTCATGGAGACCGCCAGGATGATGAAGATGGCCTCCGGTGATGATTCCCCCCTCCGACAGAGGGCCGGAACAGGGCTCTGGATGAGATCGCTTCGGTATAGAGGCTTGCGGTGGCAGCGTCGAAGTTCTAGGTTTCTTTCTGGGTTTTTTGGCATTTATAGGAATTTTTGGCGTTGGTTTCATGTCAAGGGGGGCCACGAGGGAGCGACAAGCCTGCTCCGCGTGCCCTGGGAGGAGGGCGCGCCCCCCAGGCTTGTCGCTTCCTCGTGAGGCTTCTGGACTTCCTCGAAACTTCGGGGGTCTCTTTTGGTCCACAAAAAATCACCGTAAATTTTCAGCCCATTCCGACAACTTTTATTTCTGCACAAAAAACAACACCACAGTAGTTCTGCCAAAAATAACGTCAGTCCGGATTAGTTCTAATCAAATCATACCAAAACCATATAAAATTGTTGTAAACATGGCATGAATACTTCATAAATTATAGATACGTTGGAGACGTATCAGCATCCCCAAGCTTAATTCCTGCTCGTCCTCGAGTAGGTAAATGAGAAAAGAAATAATTTATGAAGTGTGAATGCTAGCATAGTGCATAAGTTTGATCAATGATAATTCCAAACACTTTTTCTAGCATCATTATATATCATAGATAGTAGCTCATCTCATAATCAAATAGCAAGCTATTCACATGTTAAAGTATAGATCATAAACTTTCTTGAAAACTAACAAACTATGTTCTCAGTCATCAAACAATTGCAATTCATCTTATTTTCAGGAAGGGTCTATGTAAGAGCTTTGATTTAGAAAATTCCACATACTCAACTATCATTTAGTCTTCCATGATTGCTGACACTCAAAGCATATTTTTAGAACAAACCGTTTCAGTCAAACACATAGGAAGATAGAGGCTTAAGGTTTTGCCTCCCAACTTATTTATCACATGGATAATGTCAACAATAATAACGCATGATCACCTATATTCAACTGGATATATGTGCCTGGATCTTTCCCCACCACATGATGCTTGGCAAGAGAGAAAATAAAAAAGGGAATAGAGAAGAACACTATTGACTCTTGCATAAAAGTAAATACATAAAGTAAAAGATAGGCCCTTCGCAGAGGGAAGCAGAGGTTGTCGTGCGCTTTTTATTTTTGGATGTGCAAGCTCTTAATGCAAAGGAACGTCGCTTTATATTGCCCCGTGTGATAGCAACCTTTATTATGCAGTCCGTCGCTTTTATTTCTTCTCCATCACAAGTTCGTACAAAGCTTATTTTCCCTTATAATAAAAGATCATAAATATTTAGGAGCAATTTTTATTGCTTTTGCACCGATGACAACTTACTTGAAGGATCTTATTCAATCCATAGGTAGATATAGTGGACTCTCATGGCAAGAAACTGGGTTTAAGGGTTTTTGGATGCACAAGTAGTATCTCTACTTAGTACGAAATTTTGGCTAGCAAAAGATTATGGGCAAGCACCACATGTTAGAGGATCCAAGAACATATAACTTCTATGTGAATATAAACAAACATAATCCATTACATTGTCTTCCTTGTCCAACATCATCTATTTGTTCAACTTTGAAAATAATTAATGGGGGCTCACAATCATAGAAGATGTCCAAGATAGTATATCTATATGTGAAATCTCTCTTCCTTCAATATTCTTTCATGAATTGTTCAAGTGACCAATGCTGTGTTTGCTAACTTTCAATAATTTTACCACTTACACTTCTTTTATGTGAAATCACTACTCCCCATGGGACAAGCATTGAAGCACATATAATTTCATATTTATGACATTCAATTCATTCAACAATTCACTCTTGAGATATAAGTGAAGCACGAGAGTGAATGACAAACTACTCCAAAAGCTATAAGTGAAGAACAAAGAGTAGTTAAGTGAATGTGTAGCTATGTAAAGACTCTCTCTCAAATAAAGATTTCAGATCTAATTATTTTATTCAAACAGCAAACAAAATGAAAATAAAAGGACACTCCAAGAATAGCACATATCATGTGAACAAGTAAAAACTTAGTCTAACCGATAGGTGTTGATGAAGAAAGGTGGGATGCCTACCGGGGCATCCCCAAGCTTAGATGCTTGAGACTTCTTGGAATATTATCTTGGGATGCCTTGGGAATCCCCAAGCTTAGGGTCTTGTCACTCCTTATTCTCCTCATATCGATATCTCACCCAAAACATGAAAACTTCAATCACACAAAACTTAACGGAACTTGTGAGATAGGTTAGTATGATAAAAATAAATCATCCACTTAGGTAATGTCAAGACAAGATTCATAATTGTTCTCACATAATGCCTACTGTATTATATCATTTCCACAATTTATATTACTCAATATGAGCTATGGAAACACTAAAACAAGTAAACTATGCACCGAAAACAGAATCTGTCAAAACAGAACAGCATGTAGTGAGCGATTTAAAAACCATACTTCTGTACTTCCAAAAATTCTGAAAAATTAGTACAACGTAAAACATTTGTAAACCAATACTCTGTAAAAATTTCAGAATTTTCTCATGCACCAGTACAGAACAGAAATTCCAGCACTGGACGCAAATGTTTCTGTTTTTGCACAGAATCAAATCAACAGGTATCCACACTATCCCAAAGGCTTTACTTGGCACATTATTGAAAGAAAATATATAGAAATGATTACTACAGTATCTTAATCATGTGGACACACAAAAACAGTAGGTATAAATATTGGGTTGTCTTCCAACAAGCGCTTTTCTTTAATGCCTTTTAGTTAGGCATGATGATTTCAATGATGCTCACATAAAAGTAAAGAATTGAAACACAATGGTAGCATCATGAAGCATATGACTAGCAATACAACTATTACGATGATTGGTGATTTTAGGAGCCGTCCATCCACCCTAATCCGACGATGGGAAAATAGAAGTTACGATGAGTTACGAAATTGAAATTACGGGAAATTACATGTAATGGTGGGACCGTTACAAAATTTAGGTGGGACCGATTAGTTTGTGAAAGGGTAAATCCGTCATGAAGATCCCTCCATTGCAGCTGCCTCCTCTCAGTTTTGCAGATCGATTTGATCCTGGACATATTGCAGCCGCCGTGAGCGCACAAACTAGGGCATCCGGGGTCAGCCGGTCGCACGTCGCCATCACCGTCTGTCCGCCTTCCATCCGATAGCCCGAGCGATCACGCATCAGGAGGCCGTCGTCGTCTCCCTCACATCTCCGTCTGATCGCTGTAAGTCTAATCATATCTTCCTTCAGCCGTTATTCCAGTCCAATCCCTTGAGCTCTTTCAGGCCTTGAATTCAATAATCTGCATTATCCTAATTACGTCAGTATATTCTCAGTGGAAGTAGTGCTCTCCGCGCGTAGGCTAATTAATTACTGCGTAATGGAAATTAGCACTGTCAGTAACCTAATTTAATCCTGCGTAATGGAAATTAGCACTGTCACTAACAAGATCACTTCTAGCAGGCGTGTACGTACAGTTTCCGTTTTGCGTCGTGACAACAGTACATGACATCTTCTGTCTGCAGTGCCAATCGGTCACATCGTTCATTTGTGGCTATTCATGGCTAGCTAGATCCTCGCAGATACGTGTGTCTGCAGTGCGTGTGTGTTAACCTTGAGTTAGATTTGGAAGGCATTTGATGTCAAGTTCATGCTAGCTTGCCCTTGGATTTTGTTTGCCATGTAGAAACATCTTGGGAAATGGGAACTGGAGTAAAAGATGATGTACATACTGTATTACTATGATTTTGTTACTCTAAGATTACAAAACTGAATCCGTACATAGTGTAATCAACCTTTTTTTATCAGCGAAACTACTGTGTGGAGGACAGTAGCCCGGCCGACCGCTGGACGATGCTGGAACGGTGTTATTTCAACTACCTCTACGCATGAACGGCTGACGTGCTGCATCGTCCAAAAAACGTCCAGCGTTTGTCGTCCATGTAGCAGCGCTCTTTTATCAGTTAGTAATTGGATGTAGCAGTATGGGAGTTAGTAATTGGATTTATGTAGTTCACCTACCAGCAAGCACTCCTACCTTTAGTTCGGTCACATTCTTTTGAATACTGGCGATTTCATTATTTACTTATTTATTTATTTTATCATTATGGCATACTGGTAATTGGATGATGCAGGACCGTGCTAGTACAGACACGAAGGTACGTTCTTTTTATTTACTTATTTTATCATTATGTCATTGACACACAAACCAAAATCATTTTATAACCGCAGCAGGATGAGCAGGCACAATGTCATTATCAAGAAATTTGACTTGTGCATTGTGAAGAACTATCCATTCTCGGATGATAGTGGCAATGACATGAATGAACAGGTTGCATATAATGCCAAGTTGCTACATATTATATAAAACAAATGGCTACATCATTTCTATGTTGATCTGACTACCATTCTATGCCTTTGGACAGGGTATGTACGAATAAACCGGAAATTCATGTGAGTTCAGGGATAGGGGCGAGAGGGACTCGGACGAAGATGGGTCATCACCAAGAACGAAGAACCGTGCACTTAACAATCCCAGAAAGGCATTGACTTTTGGCAGCAGTGGCGATCTTCTTAAGTAGCCTTTTTGTTCCTGTTTAAGCTTGAGAGCTGATCTCTTGCTCCAAACAGTGTTTTTAATTTATGTTCAACCAAAAATCACTTCATTCATGACACAATTGTGAGACTATGTTTATACATGAATATGTTTTCAACTTTGAGGTGTTGCTCAATTTTCAGATGATGGTTCGTTTGATGATGCCGACACACTAAATAGTGCCTTGTACTATTTTTTAGCATTTTAACATTTTCAACATAAGGAATTCTACGGGCATGTGTTTTTCTCACTTATATCTACCACCTTCTCATTGCAATATCTTCCATGGTTTCGTTTTTATTTCTATAACATCTAAAGTAAAAAAAATATCATAGCCAAAATTCTTTAATTTTATATACTAAACGTTATGATAAAAAATTAGCTCATTTGGTTGAACGGATTGAGGGTACTTGAAAATAACAATTTCTGGTTAATTATTTGTTTACCGTAAGCACCAGGAGACAGGAGCTTTATCATTGCACGGGAGCCGCATGCACGAGCACCCAGTGCTGCCCAAGTGGTGCTGGCGCCGGAGGGGAAGGGGACACGGCTGCCCTGCTCGGGATCTGGAGCACCGCAGAGTGGGACGGGCGACCACGGCATGCATTGTGGTGGCGGCCCCCGAAGGAGCTGGCAGCAGACGCGACAGAGCTCGAGCTCCTGCCAGTATCTAGCCGTGAGCGCTGGATGGCGATGCGGAGCACGAGCTCCTCGTCGTCCGGCATGTCGCTGCCGGAGCCGACGTCCTCCTCCTTCATGAGGTCATCCCAGTCCATGGGATCGTTCTTCCTGCCGGAGTCGTGGTCGGACTTGGCCATGGCGAAGGAGGCGGAGAGATTGGGGGAGGAAGTAGAGAAGACGGGTGGGGATGGGAGATGTCGAGAGGACTGAGAGTGACTAGGGTTCGTCCGAGCGGGTGGGGTTTTTGTGGGGACGATGGTGGGGGCGGGGTGGGCCAGAGCGGGCTAGTCCGACGTGGCTGCGATGCTCGGGCGCGTCCGGGCCTCCCCATATCAGTGTCAGATATGGGCCGGACTGCTGGTTAGTCCGGACGTTTGGGCCGGTTTTAAGCGGCGCGGTTGGGTGCGGTTTTGTGTTCTGGAAATGACCGGGCAGCCCACCGGACGTTTGGAGCGGGTATTGGAGGTCCAGTTGTAGATGCTCTAAGACACGGATAAGGAAGTCAGAGTTGTCTCCCAGGAAGCAAAAAATCAAACTATACGTCATGCACTTCTGTGCAGAAAAGGAACTGAGTTTCAAGAGTGCTGGCTCATGCTTGAATAAATACTCAGTACAGAGCTACCCGACTGTCTGAAATATTACATATTCAGAATTTAACAAGTTCACAGATACATGGCGGAGTTAGAATAACTGTAACAAATTCTCAAAGAAATTATTAGTACACAATTAACTGCGACGCAAAAGTCGACGACGGTGCCTGTCAGGCGAGACAGACGTAGACGACGGCGCTGTTTGGCGACCCGGCGAGGTGATATGTAGACGATGGGTGGATGGAGACCATGTACCAGAGTAAACACTACTGCTAGTATGAATAAGCAGGAGGTCAAACATGTGATCAGAACCACAAAGCTGGGCCGTGGAGCAGTCCTCATCACAATTACGAAATGGTTTCGTTCGTTCTCATCATCTTCAAGGAAATGCAGACGAGCACATGGGTTCACACTTGGGAGCTTTTACAGTCTCCTATTCCACATCAGTCTTCCAATTTGCAGATGCAGAAATCCTCAATGATGTCGAAGACTCGTGTGCCATGCTGCGGGCTGAACGTCCGTCAAGTTAGTATAAGTATGTGAAATATAGTTCTTAGTACAATGACGTGTGAGCTTCACGTGCTCCTGAAAAGTATAATGGAATAGAAATACAAGTAGGGAAATCAGATGTAGCTCTCCATGAACAAAACTAGCCAATAAGAAACATCCCCATCGATAAGAAACATCCACATAAGTATTGTTTAAACTAAATGTTCTCCTTTGGACCATCCATCAGCTAGAACTATAATAAATTTACTAATGCAAATATCATCTGTCTTGTTTTGGATAACAACATCATGTTCTAAAATATCATGGATATGGACCAGTAAATTTTTCAGAGGGCAAAAACACACAGTTTCAGTGATAACAAAAAAATAAAATACATGGGCACTAAATCATGAATATGAATCAAGTGATTCGAGAGAAAATAATGGATGAGAATAAGGCTCAGGAAATTGACAGCATGCCTTTTCCTTAAGCTGGTTGGAAGCTACATGTTCAAGTTTCACCAAGGTTGATTAACTTGAATTGTGGATATGCGAAAACATAAGTAGAACTGTCGTTTGTTGTCGTTTGCTTAAATATAATAGTTATATCAGAACATATATTACAATCCATAAAGTATAAGGTCCCAAATTTCAAACCATGCATACCATAGCAGATGCCAGGATATGTGACAGTACCACTCCCAATATTTGATCGAGTTTACCTAACCATCCTACTACTGCAGGAACAAGTTCTCTGAGTGCAACATCCACCACAACCCCATAAGGGTCATGGGCGAACTGAAACAATAGCTCCTCAACCAACCAAACAAAAAGAAAATTAGGCGAATTCCAGAGGAGTATTATCTTTCAGTGATTTGCTACCTTTCAAGCTCTCATAACCAAATATTAGCCCACAACAAAACAAGCATTTAGCTAATATACCAAAATAAAATTTCCACTCCTTTACTGATTCTGAGAATTAGTGAGACTTAGACTGACCTCATAATATTTATCCATGTTTGGAAACAAAGGAAGCAGCAATGCCAGATTATGTGTTGCAGCCTCCCTTACAACAATTGCATAATCTTCGACAAGTATTTGCACAGTAGATAGGATAAGGGCATCACGTATCTCAGGACGAACATATATTGCCAGTTCTCCACAGGACTAAGCAACAAGCAATCTACGCTCCTCATATTGATGATTTATCTAAACACCAACACCAAGCAATTTAATTAAAATAAGATCTCAAAAGGAAGATGGCCAAAAGACTTGTCACAAAATTTGGAATACCTATTCCCAACACTGTGGTAGTAATTCAGTCTCTGTTCTCATCTCCCCAACATTCGTGGCTAATTACACGCAAGCCTGCATGGTAGAGAGCGAATAAATACAAAATGGTAGTTTACATGATAACGAATAATAATAAGTGTGCATTTGTATAATAAGTTGCAAGCCACATCATGAGAAACCCAGATCAATCTGTATCAAGCAATACTCAAGAACATACATCCATTATGATGCGCCTCTATTGTCCATCAGGCCGTTTTATCAAATTGAACAATGTGTGAGCCAATGAATCCCGTATATCGCTATCTGGATGTCTTTCTATAGCACATATGATAAATGGAACAAGCTCCTGTAACCATTTTAGCAGCATGTAACACTGGTTATATTCAAATAAATATTGGCACAAACTACAAAAGTTAAAGATGGGAACAAAAGCAAATAGGTTTGATACATGGCCGAAAATGCCTCACAAGCGACGCAGCGCATGCCAATAATAACTATCACACCACACCACCAACGAAAGCACCCCAAGGACTAGAGGATTATGCTAAGTAGATGTTTCCATGATCTAGAGAAGTCATAAGCTTGCTTTCAGTATACTTATTTAATTTTCAGTAATAAGGCAAGCTAGATTTCAGATTTGGACTCTCACAGCTACTCTAATCATGCATGCCAACAGTTCGTACAACGGGTAAATCGTCCTAATCAGGTGCTGAAATAAATATATCTGAACTAAAGAGCATTAGATTTTATCAAACATCTCCCATGGCATAAACCATACATCCTTCATCATGTCACGGGGGAGAGCTTAATTGTGAGCACAACCCAATACTGAGTATTTTTTATTTTTCCGAAAAAAGACATAAGTATGCTAACCACCACAGTAAGCATGAACGTATATGTTCAGACTTGTGATCAGGCAAAAAAACAGAGCTGTAGTACTAGAGCGTAGTGGCAAATGTATTGCTCTGAACTAGCAGCTGGCTGGTCGTTGTTGAGTGGCAATCACACCATGGGACAGCCACCGCGCGAACATGAGGATCAGAGGAGCTAGTACAACATGGATGCAGTTACCTGTAGTGGGAGGGAAGGTCGCCGGCGGCACTGACTCAAGCAGTAGGGTATCCTGCGTACGGTGGAGAGAAATCCTCTGTCACCGGCGACGGGTTGGGGCGGTGGGGTGATGTCTACTACACAACTTATTCTTGTAGACTCGTGTTGGGCCTCCAAGCGCAGAGTTTTGTAGGACAGTAGCAATTTTCCCTCAAGTGGATGACCTAAGGTTTATCAATCCGTGGGAGGCGTAGGATGAAGATGGTCTCTCTCAAACAACCCTGCAATCAAATATAAGAAATCTCTTGTGTCCCCAACACACCCAATACAATGGCAAATTGTATAGGTGCACTAGTTTGGCGAAGAGATGGTGATACAAGTGTAGTATGGATAGTAGATATAGGTTTTTGTAATCTGAAAATATAAAAACAGCAAGGTAAGAAGTGATAAAACGGAGCACAAACGGTATTGCAATGCTTAGAAACAAGGCCTAGGGTTCATACTTTCACTAGTGCAATCTCTCAACAATGCTAACATAATTGGATCATATAACAATCCCTCAACGTGCGACGAAGAATCACTCCAAAGTTCCTATTCGCGGAGAACATAAGATAGAAATTGTTGTAGGGTACGAAACCACCTCAAAGTTATTCTTTCTGATCAATCTATTGAGCTATTCCTATAAGTGTCACGAACAGCCCTAGAGTTCATACTAAAATAACACCATATGATACGCATCAACCAACCCTAATGTCACCTAGATACTCCAATGTCACCACAAGTATCCGTGAGTTGATTACTCGATGTGCATCAAACAACTTCAGATTCATAATATCCAATCCACACAAAGAACTTCAAAGAGTGCCCCAAGATTTCTACCGGAGAAAGTAGGACGAAAACGTGCATCAACCCCTATGCATAGATTACCCCAATGTCACCTCGGGAATCCGCGAGTTGAGTGCCAAAACATATATCAAGTGAATCAATATAATACCCTATTGTCACCACGGGTATTCATATGCAAGACATACATCAAGTGTTCTCAAATCCATAAAAATATTCAATCCGATAATAGTGAAACCTCAAAGGTACAAACTCAATTCATCACAACAAGATAGAGAGGGAGAAACACCATATGATCCAACTATATTAACAAAGCTCGCGGTACATCAAGATCGTGCCAAATCAAGAACACGAGAGAGAGAGAGAGAGAGAGAGAGAGAGAGAGAGAGAGAGAGAGAGAGAGAGAGAGAGAGAGATTAAACACATAGCTACTAGTACATACCCTCAGCCCCGAGGGTGATCTACTCCCTCCTCGTCATGAAGACCGCCGGGATGATGAAGATGGCCTCCAGTGATGATTCCCCCCCTCAAACAGGGTGCCGGAAAAGGGCTGTAGATGAGATCATGGAGGTACAGAGGCTTGCGGCGGCGTAGTCGAAGTTCTAGGGTTATTTCTGGGGGTTTTGGTATTTATAGGATTTTTTGGCGTTGGAATCACGCGAAGATGGGCTAAGATGGGCCCACGAGGCACCACGGCGCTCTTGCCCCCCCCCCAAGCGTGCAGTGGTGGCTTGTGTGCACCTCGTAAGGCTTCTGGTCCTTCCACGAAGCTTCGGGGGTCTCTTTTGGTCCAAAAAAAATCGTCAAAAAGTTTCGCTGCATTTGGACTTCGTTTGGTATGGATTTTCTGGAAAACCAAAAACAAGCAGAAAACAGCAACTGGCACTGGGCACTAGGTCAATATGTTAGTCCATAAAAATCATATAAAATCCATATAAGAGTGCACCAAAATCATACAAAACTATAATAAACATGGCATGAATACTTCATAAATTATAGATACGTTGGAGATGTATCAGCATCCCCAAGCTTAATTCCTGCTCGTCCTCAAGTAGGTAAATGATAAAAGAAATAATTTATGAAGTGTGAATGCTAGCATAGTGCATAAGTTTGATCAATGATAATTCCAATCACTTTTTCTATAACAGAAACTTTTTCTCATAAAACTCATCATGATAAAGTAGCAATTAAAAACAGAAATTTTGATGTGGAATGCTACCTATTATAATCATCATATAATCTTTTCTTTTATTGCATGGACACTTGGACTTGAATGATTCAAAGCAATAGTCTATAATTTGACATGAAGACATAAATACTCAAGCATACTAACAAGCAACCATGTCTTTCAAAATATCAACGCTAAAGAAAGTTATCCCTAGCCCATTATGCTCAATCATTGATCCGTTCATGAAACACACTCAATATTAGCTACATCCAATGCACAAGTATGACAATAGTGCTCTCCAATTGGTGCTTTATAAGAGAAGATGGAGACTCAAAATAAAAATAAAAATTGCATAAAAGTAAAGTAGATAGGCCATTCGCAGAGGGAAGCAGAGATTTGCAGAGGTGCTAGAGCTCAAGGTTTAAAATAGAGAGATAAAATTATTTTGAGAGGCATGCTTTTTCTGTCAACGAAAACGACCGAGAATTCCCAATATCTTCCATGCTAGACACATTATAGGCGGTTCCCAAACAGAAAATAAAGTTTATTTCCTTTACACCATTCTTTCACAATCCATGGCTAGCCGTATCCACGGGTGCCCTCCATACCAACACTTTCCAAGGAATTTATTATTATCATCATATTAAATTTTTCTTTGCATTTCGGGACTGAGCATCTCTAATACTTGCCACTCTCTCGTGCAATGACAAGTGAATAAACACTCGTCGTGAGAATAACACACCTAGCATGGAAAATATTGGCCACCCCCAGCCGCTTCATGAGCGGTACAGGCACACAAAACGAAAAAATTATTTTGAAAAATTAGAGTTGGCACAAGCAAATTTACTTGGAACAGCATGGAAATACCGCATATAGGTAGGTATGGTGGACTCATTTGGCACAACTTTGGGTTTAAGGAATTGGATGCACAAGCAGTATTCCCGCTTAGTACAAATGAAGGCTAGCAAATAGATTGAGAAGCAACCAACCAAAAAGCGAAAACGGTCATAAACATGCATTGAACATAACTAACACTGAATAATGCACCATATGTAGGATATAATTTCGTTGCATAACTATTGACTTTACGTGCATGCATAGGGAATCACAAACCTTAACACCAATTTTTCTTACTAAACCATAATTACTCACTAACATGACTCACATATTATCATCTCCATATCGCAAAACTATTGCAAGGAATCAAACTTATCATATCCAATGATCTACATGAAAGTTTTTATTATATCCTTCTTGAATATCCATCACATTAGGACCAAATTCATATCTTAAGCATATTGCCATTACTATTGTCAACTCTAAAAATAATATAAGTGAAGAATGAGAGTGTATGTATTTCTTCAAAATATAATCACCACCGTGCTCAAAAAGATATAAGTGAAGTACTAGAGCAACTGCCTAGCTCAAAAGATATAAGTGAAGCACAAGAGTAAATGACAAACTACTCCAAAAAGATATAAGTGAAGATCAAATGAGTAGTTAAGTAAATAGGTAGCTATGTGAGGACTCTCTCTCATTTAAAAATTTTAGATCTCAAGTATTTTATTCAAATAGCAAATAAAACAAAATAAAATGGCATTCCAAGAATAGCACATCTCATGTGAAGAAGCAAAAACTTAGGCTCAACCAAAACTGACCGATAGTTATTGAAGAAGAAAGGTGGGATGCCTACCGGGGAATCCACAAGCTTAGATGCTTGAGACTTCTTGAAATATTAACTTGGGATGACTTGGGCATCACCAAGCTTGAGCTCTTGTGTCTCCTTAATTCCTCTCATATCATGGCTTCTCCTAAATCTTAAAAACTTCATCCACACAAAACTCAACAAGAACTCGTGAGATAAGTTAGTATAAATCAACTCAAAACTTTAACATTATATACTGTAGCAAATCATTAAAATTATAATTAAACATTGCATACTAAATGCCTCTGCATATTTAATACTCCTATCCACAAATAGAAACATTAAACAAGCAAACATATGCAAACAATGCAACCATAACAGCAATCTGCCAAAACAGAACAGTCTGTAAAGGGGGATTTAAAATTCATACTTACCTAACTCCAAAAATTCTGAAAAATTATCACGTGACATAGAACTCATGCATTCTTACTGTGTAAAAATTTCAGATTTTTATCATATTCTGACTATTCAGGAATATTCTTAACATAACAGAAAACTTTCTGTTTTCAAACAGCAACACATAAACTTGCAAACTGAGCATGGTAAAGGCTATAATTGGCATTTTATTGAACTAAAAGATAAAAAACATGATTATTGATAACAGCAAGCAAATCTCAACAAAATAAAATGACGCTCCAAGCAAAACTCATATTATGTGACGAATAAAAATGTAGCTCCAAGTGAGGTTACCGATAGTGTTGAAGACGAAAGAGGAGATGCCTTCCGGGGCATCCCCAAGCTTAGACGCTTGAGTCTTCCTTGAATATTACCTTGGGGTGCCTTGGGAATACCCAATCTTAGGGTCTTGCCGCTCCTTATTCTCCTCATATCGATATCTCACCCAATACTTGAAAACTTCAATCACAAAAAACTTAACGGAACTTGGTGAGATAGGTTAGTATGATAAAAATAAAACATCCACTTAGGTACTGTCAAGACAAGATTCATAATTGTTCTCACATAATGCCTACTGTATTCTATCATTTCCACAATTTATATTACTCAATATAAGCTATGGAAACACTAAAACAAGCAAACTATGCACCAAATACAGAATCTGTCAAAAATAGAACAGCATGTAGTTAGCGATTTAAAAACCATACTTCTGTACCTCCAAAAATTCTGAAAAATTAGGACAACGTAAAAAATTTGTAACCCAATGCTCTGTAAAAATGTCAGAATTTTATCACGCACCAGTACAGAATAGAAATTCCAGCATTGGACACAAAAGTTTCTGTTTTTGCACAGAATCGAATCAACAAGTATCCACACTATCCCAAAGGCTTTACTTGGCACATTATTGAAAGAAAACATATAAAACATGATTACCACAGTAGCTTAATCATGTGAACACACAAAAACAGTGTAACACCCTGGATTTTGCCTTTTTCTTTTATTTGGATTTATTGAATATTTCAAATTGCATTTGAGTTTTTCAGTCAATTCTTTTGGACTTACCACTTGGATTTATTTTTGATTTTCTTCCAAGTGGGTTCTACCATCCATAAACCCTCCCTAGACCTCATCCCTCTCACCATAATGCCATTGGATATTTTTATTTAATGGCATTATATTCTCTTTCCTCCTGAAAATGCCCCTTTCCTCACTAAGCTATGAAGCAACCCTTATTTTTATTGCTCCAAAAATTCCAAGAATATTCCAAAATATTCTTTGGATCATGCCTCACCTCCCTATGCAAAAATATCCCATGGTCATTTGGAAATTTTCAGCTAAGGAAAATGTTTTTGCTTCTGGACAGAATGGTCACTTTGTGAAGCAACTATATTTTTCCTTGATCTGTTGGGGCTGAAATTTTTACCACATGACTACCTTCCTAAGAGATGTTCTGTCCAGAAACTTTGCAGCTAGCTCAAGTCACCTCCACCGCGCCAGATGGCAAGCCAAGCGCAGTTCTAAGCACCGCGTTGAAGGGACTACTCGAATGACACGGTTTGGCAGCACCGAAAGCACCGCGTGTGCTAGTGCACGCGATGACCGCGTGAGAGCGCGGTGCATTGCATGCGCTCGCCGCGCTCTGTGTGTCGGGGCCCTCTGCCGCCGTCCATTCCCTCTTCCCTCGACACCGCAGCGTGTCCCAGCTCGCCAGCAACCCCCAGCGCGCCACCTAAGCCCCGCCCTGCTCCTCCCCGACGCTGGCAAGCCGCTCGCCAGAAACGGCCGAACGCTACGCGGCGGAACAGTGAGCGCTTATGCTCCGTGTTCTCCGCGTAGTCCGCGCCACTATGCTCGCACGCGTGCACTGCGTAACATGTGCACCACTGCTCCTCCCCACGCCGCGCCCGAGCTTATCTCCTCCTCTCCTCTTCTGCAGCTCGTCACCGGCGGAGTCCCGAACACGGTCGAGCTCCATCTATAAATAGAGGCCTCCCCGACTCATTCTAACCATCCCCCTCACTCCACTTGGCCACAAATCACTCCCCCACGAGCACGGCAAGGCTGGGAGGGCCTCCTGCCGCCGTTGATCGCCGGAATCCGCCGCGGATCCCCCTCGAACGTGCACTCATCCTAGCCACTCCCAGCTTCGTCCACTGCTCACATCGAGACCGTGGAGACCTCCTGAGCTCGACGGTGCCGCTAGCTCGCCGAATCGTCACCGGAATCGCCGAATCCGACGAGCTCCGCCACCGCCGTCTCTGGAGAAGAAGCTTCCGACGCCGTCCATCCACCCAGCCATCGCCGCGGGTACGTGCGTCCTCGCCGTGCTTCACTGAGTCCATCTCGCCCAACTCCGGCGACCGCCGTGGCCTCCTCCCCGGAGAACCACCGGCGACAGCGCCGCCACCACTGTTCCCTCCCACTCTCTCATTTAACCCTGACAGTGGGACCCCCCTGTCAGCCTCTCACTCTCTCTCCCGAAGCGATATAAGTGGAGGCGTATTCGCCGAATACGCCTTCGACGTGGCCGTTTCTGGAATTTCAGTTAAATTCATTTAAATGAATATTTTGACCAGATTTAACCCCAACTTTGACCAGCTCTAACTTTTATTCTACAAATCCAATTGAGTTGATTCTTTTTGCTACTGGTTTGTATTGAGCCAAAGTTTATGCATGACAAATTTCAGAATTTTTCTTTTTGTTGAGAATTTCTGGTGAAATAAAATGTGTTATGTGACATTTTCTTTTTGCATTTAATTTTTTTAGAAGCTCCTAATTGTGTTGGAGGAGACCAGGAGTATTGTGACACTCCTCTGAACCAAGGCAAGCCACAACATTCATATGCAAGGATGGCATTGCAATGACATTGGTTTATTTGAATTAAATTCATCATATAATGCACTATTAAAAAGATTTGTTATATAGAACTTATTGCATAGAATTTGCTCCATGTCATTTTGATAATATGCAGTAGGGTACATGCTTTCTTGCTAGAGTGTGCAGAAGAGATCATGTCATATACTCTTATGGTAGTATGATGCATTCGTTATTCATGATCGTGACCCGTGCATCCATTCACACTATGGCTCGAATCATTTTTTATTTCAAGTTAAACTTGATATTAATTCAACTTGAACATGTTGTTGATCGAGTCATGGTGCCACCGAATCGAGCTCACCAGTGCAACCACACTTGCCTGGATGGGGAGGCCCTAATGCGGTCTATTGTCATGCCTCTCGCCGGTGCCTACTACGAGGGAAGGTTGTGGTCTGGCGCTACCCTGGCCCGGTAGGCAGTCATAACCTTGAGTGCCCGAGTTTTACGGTACCCACGTCCCTGTTTGGGACGATGTTGTTGTTTGGCCACGACGGTGGCAGCCACAGCGGTGGCGGATGTCACGAGTTGGCATCAGGGCAACCCAGGACATAGCCCAAAGGGGAGTTTGTCGGAGTGGCCGGGAGAGTGTCATGCAATAGATTGGTTTTGTCGGAATGTCGTTGGTCCACCCGAATGGGAGCACGAGGCCATGAGTTCCATAGTGTGGGTACAATGTACTAACCTCTGCAGAGTGTATAATCTATCGATAGCCGCATCCTCGGATATGGACACAGTTCATAGTAGGTCACACCATGGGTCAACAGATATAATTAACCTGCACACTAAGACTCACAAGATGGCACATGCAGAAGTGGTGATCGAGTGAGGATCACTATGAAAGGTATGGATGTGATCAAGTGAGGATCACGTTGGTAAGCTATGAACGGTGGTTACGTGGTAACCCCGAAATGGTAAGTTGGTCCCAGGGACCACGGCAAATTTTCACGCACACCTCATGTTGAGTAGTATCATGCTCATGCATTAATCTTGTTAAATGCCTTGTTGTTGTTTGTCGCACTTCTTTTTTTGTTGTGAGCTTGCGAGTACATTCAAAGTACTCACCTGGCTTATCATGCCAGATGCAGGAGAAGTTGTGCATGGTGTGGATGTCGAGCAGTATGTCGCGCTCTAGGCCGTGTCCTAGCAGTGTCCCTGTGGAGTGGAGTTCCGCTACCTCGTCGTTCCGCTGCCGCGTAGTAGTTCCCTTATCATCGAGGTCCCTGAGATGTCTACTAAATAATGTACATAAGTGCAGCCGCACCGTGTGTGCCGCTTGGCCTCGCTCATCATGTAATATGTGAACCCATGTATCCGCTAAGAGATCAATAAAGCGGTTGTTTTCTGTACCAAGTTGTTGTGTATTGCCAGAAGACTTGATCTCTGGGCTGGCAATGCAAGGTAAACCAGTTGTTCTGAGCCGGGGTGCCACAACGCTTGGTATCAGAGCCGCGCTGACTATAGGATGCCCTAGAGAACCGACGCGTTAGAAAATGGTAGTTTTAGCCTCTGTAGCGATCTGAGGATTGACTCTGCACTTGGGTGTTGCCTTGCATATAGCTTACTGTTAATACTGATCAACTAATATTGTGAGTGTAGATGGCACCAGTCCCTTATCCATACCAGCCTGAGCCGGCACCTTCCACCTTTCTGCATCTGCTTAGCAACGTGTGGCGCCGACTCTACCCCGACGGTGATGACCTCGTGTACCAGGTGTACCGAGAGCAGATTGCAGATGGCATTTACGAGTATCATGCGGAGGTCGTCATGCACAACAGTACTGTGGTGGGCACTTACACTCGCTCCACCAAGGGTGGAACTGCTTCTACACCCGACCAGGCGGTCCAGTTTGCAGCATTCGAGGCTCTCACTGACTTGCGCTATAACGAGATTCAGATGCAGACTCACCCAGGTTTCTACTTCTATCCGTCACTGTTTGAGTCAGGACAGATCCATTTCCCTTACATTGATCCGGAGTGTGACCGGTCAGCCAGCCACCTGTCTCGTTACATAACGGCTGGATACTTTCTGATCGTCAGCCTAGCCCAGGAGCTGAACCGCATTCGAGACGAGCTAGCTGCCGCTCGATCTGCCTTTGCTCCACCTTTACTTATCCATACATCACTTGTTCCTCCAGTTACCTTACCTCCACCCGCACCCATGACTCCCACACCTTCTCAGAGTAACTCAGGTATTTCGGTAGTGACTCCCCATGAGTCCCCAGCCCAGTGGGCTATGCTTCTTGCTATCCTAGCCGCTCAAGACCCTGAGGGAGAGTCGTCTCATCAGCGTCGTCATGTTTCCTTTGCTCCGGAGGTGTCCCTTATCAGTTCCGATTCGGAGTCCGACACCGAGGAGACACCAGCAGGGCCGTCAGAGTGCCGGTGCGATTGCTGTTGTCGCGAGTAGACGAGGATGATGTGGTGTTTGGTTGTATGCATGTAGTAGTACTATCCATGCTGTTGTCCTGTTATGTATGCTGGATGATGTATTGTATAATTATGTTGCTTTCTTTTATTCGCTTTGGCTTTTCCTCGATTTCTTTTCTGGGTTTGTTGCTTCACCTTCCTATTTTTCCCTTATGGATGTTGCTCATCTCGATGCTTCGTATTGGGAAACATATATAGGATGACAAGGTGTGGCAGTAACTGTCATGGCGGCGACGATACTCCAGTTCGTCGATCCGCCAGGCAAGCAGGACATTCTATAGAACCATATCAGCCACCACCTCCTCCATCTCAAGCACCCACAACAGAGCAGATTATGAGGATGTTTGAGGAGAAGAGAAACCAAGACCTGATGGAATTACTGAGAAGCATGCAGACTATGGTAGGGTAGAACAATCACAATGGTAATCACTCCAAGTTGTCAGACTTTCAGAGGACCAAACCGCCAAGTTTCAGTCAAGCAGTGCACCCAATGGAAGCCGATGACTGGTTGAGGACCATTGAGAAGAAGCTAGAAATTGCTTGCACTGAAGATGCTGATAAGGTACCCTTCGCCACTCATTATCTGGAAGGACCAGCTGCTATATGGTGGGACAATGCGAAAGTTATGTGGCCTGCTGAAGACGAGATTACTTGGGATAAATTCAAAGATAAATTTCGCAAGTATCACATTCCCGTCGGTATCCTGAAGGTCAAGCAGCGAGAATTCCTCACCCTTACACAAGGGAACTCGACTGTAAGTGAGTATTTACACAAGTTCAATCACTTGGCCCGTTATTCTACTCATGATGTGGCCACCGAAGAACGGAAGATAGATCGGTTCCTCGGAGGACTCAACCTTACCCTCCGATGTGCACTCAGCATGCTGGATTTCCCCGACTTCCAAACTTTGGTGAACAAGGCACTCATTGCCGAAAGGGAACACAAACTAGTTAATGATCATAAGACTGCCTATGAAGACCGCAAACGCAAGTTTGAACCCAAGAAGGAAGGGCAAGTTTTTCAGAAGGTTTGTACTTGGCAGCAACCCCAGTTCAAGGTCAAGCCAACCTGGCAGCAGGGGAATATCAAGAATGAAAGTCAGATCAAGACTGTGGTCGCCAAGCCAAATAAGGAAGACTGTCAGCGTAACAATGCATGTTACTCATGTGGACAAACTGGGCACTACGCTAGGCAGTGTCCCAAGAACGGCAAGACAACGGCCAACCTGAAGCCTCAAGTCAATTATGTGGGGAAATTCCCCAAACAAAAGTATATTCAAGGGCAAGTTCATCATATCTCCGCCGAAGAAGCCTCCGAAGTTCCCGATGTGGTCATTGGTATGTTTCCTGTTAATGACATACCTGCAACAATTTTATTCGATTCCGGGGCTTCCCATTCTTTTATTTCGCAGAGTTTTGTTGCCCAACATCGACTTTCCTATACTCTTTTGGACAAAGTTATGGTGGTACAATCCCTCGGATCCAGGCTCAGGACAAATATTGTATGCCGAGGATTGAAAATATCAATCAATGGAGTCATCTTCGCCGCATCCCTAGTATCCATTGAATCTCCAACATTGGATATTATTTTGGGGATGGATTGGTTGACAAGACACCAGGTCTGCATCAACTGCGCAACAAGAGAAGTCACACTAATAAATCCCTCGGGCCAGTCTGCTCGGTTCTTTGCCGGTAGAGCCATGCCAAAGAAGGGGATGGTTTATGCAGCAATTGCTATAGAGATGAATCTAGTCCCAGTGGTCTGTGAATTCCCAGATGTGTTTCAAGATGAATTACCAGGCATGCCACCTGATCGAGAGCTTGAGTTTTCAATCGAGCTTGTGCCCGGGACAACACCAATTTACAAGAAATATTATCGAATGCCTTCATCCGAACTAGTAGAGTTGAAGAAACAATTGGATGAGATGCTCCAAAAAGGATATATTCGCCCCAGTTCATCTCCTTGGGGTGCACCTGCAATATTCGTGGGCAAGAAGGATGGCAGTCTCCGGATGTGTGTTGACTACTGCGCTCTCAATGATGTCACAATCAAGAATAAATACCCGCTGCCCAGGATCGATGATTTGTTCGATCAACTCAGTGGAGCCCAAGTGTTCTCCAAGATTGATTTGCGCACCGGGTATCACCAGCTGAAAATCAAAAACGAAGATATCCCCAAGACAGCATTCACTACATGATATGGGCTGTACGAACATACGGTCATGTCATTTGGACTGACCAACACTCCTGCATTCTTTATGCACATGATGAACAAGGTGTTCATGGACTTCCTGGACAAGTTTGTAGTGGTGTTCATTGATGACATCCTCATATATTCCAAAAGTGAAGAAGAGCACAAGCAGCATCTCCGAGCAGTGTTGGAGCGACTACGCGCTCATCAACTCTACGCCAAGTTCATCAAATGTGAATTTTGGCTTAAGGAAGTGGGATTCCTTGGGCATACTCTTTCCGCTCAAGGAGTGGTCGTGGACCAAAGCAAAGTCACATAAGTCTTGAATTGGAAGACACCTGCTTCAGTGACAGAAATCAGGAGTTTCTTGGGTCTGGCAGGTTATTACCGTTGTTTCATTGAAGGATTCTCAAAGATTGCCAAGCCAATGACTGAACTACTCAAGAAGAATCAGAAGTTCGTATGGACGGAAGCATGTGAGAACCGTTTCAATGAGCTAAAGACCCGGTTGACCACCGCTCCAGTGTTGACTCTATCGGATATCTACCGGAGCTATGACATCTATTGCGATGCATCCAGGCGTGGCATTGGGTGTGTACTTATGCAAGATGGAAAGGTCGTGGCCTATGCATCAAGACAGCTATGACCGCATGAGGAGAATTATCCTACACATGACCTGGAGATGGCAGCTGTGGTCCATGCCTTAAAAATTTGGAGACATTACATCATTGGAAAACGTTGCCAAATCTACACCGACCACAAGAGTCTCAAGTATATATTCACGCAACCGGACTTGAACCTCCGACAAAGAAGATGGCTTGAGTTGGTCAAAGACTATGATCTTGGTATCAACTACCACCCAGGAAAAGCAAATGTGGTCGCCGATGCTCTCAGTCACAAACCGGCTACGGCGAACTCATTAATCGAGCGTCTGCACCCAGCACTTCAAGAAGAAATAGCTCAGCTCAACATGATCCTGTGTGATGCAACTTGCTTGGTTACCTTGGAAGTAACCCCTACTCTGGGAGACGAAATCCGAAAGGCGCAACCTGGTGACCCCATGTTACTCAAGGTAATGGCCCCCAAGTACGAGAAGGGAAGACGCTAGATTTCAACATTGACAACAAAGGTACACTACGATTTCGGGATCGAGTCTGTGTACCGGACCTCAGGGAATTAAAGCAGCAGATTCTAAAGGAAGCTCACGAGTCCGCATACTCTATTAATCCCGGAGGCACTAAAATGTATCAAGATTTGAAGAAAACATTCTGGTGGGAAGGTATGAAGAAAGATATCGCCTATTACGTCGCCTGTTGCGATATATGCAACAAGGTGAAGGCTAAACACCAGAAACCCGCCGGTCTACTTCAACCCTTACCCGTTCCGCAATGGAAATGGGATGATATCTACATGGACTTCATCGTGGGGTTACCAAGGACACCACGAGGTAATAACGCCATATGGGTCATGGTCGACATGCTCACCAAGGTGGCCCACTTTATTCCAATAAGGACCACCTACCGTGCAGACCAACTCGCTCAACTTTACATATCCAGGATTGTCAGTCTGCATGGTATACCCAGGACTATCACTTTAGACCGAGGATCTTTGTTTACCTCGGCGTTCTGGCTACGTTTACACCAAGCTCTGGGAACCGCCTTGAAACATAGCACTGCTTATCACCCTTAGACAGATGGGCAGACAAAATGGGTAAATCAAATCTTGGAAGACATGCTTCGGGCATGCGCTCTTGCTCATGGACCCAAATGGGAAGACAGCCTGCCGTACGCTGAGTTTTCTTACAACAACGGCTATCAGACTAGCCTCAAGATGTCACCCTTTGAGGCTCTATACGGACGTAAGTGTCACACCCCGCTGAACTGGTCTCAGACAGGAGACAGCCGAATCTTCGGGACTGATTTGATGATGGAAGCAGAAAAGCAAGTCAAAGAAATTCGAGACAGACTGCAAGTAGCAAAA
Organism: Elymus sibiricus; assembly: GCA_039707655.1. Classification (NCBI taxonomy): domain Eukaryota; kingdom Viridiplantae; phylum Streptophyta; class Magnoliopsida; order Poales; family Poaceae; genus Elymus; species Elymus sibiricus. The sequence continues at coordinate 167,380,545 of CM077664.1, forward strand.
TCTCGTCAGAAGAGCTACTATGACTCAAAGCATAGGCAGATCAGCTTCGAACCAGGTGAATATGCATATCTCTGAGTTACCCCCATGAAAGGAGTCAAAAGGTTTCATACTCAGGGAAAGCTCGCACCAAGGTACATTGGTCCGTTTCCAGTTATGACCAGAGTGGGCAAAGTGGCATATCAGTTAGAATTGCCTCCCGAGCTATCCGAGGTTCATGATGTGTTCCACGTGTCTCAGCTACGGAAATGCATCGCACCACCCGCAAAATAGACGGATATGACCGAACTAGAGCTTGCCAAAGATTTAACATATGAGGAGAAACCCTTGAGAATCTTGGAAGAGATGGACAGAGTCACCCGCAGCAAAACTATAAAGTTTTACAAGGTCCAATGGGAGCACTACACTGAGGAGGATGAGGCCACCTGGGAAAGAGAAGATTTCTTAAGGACTGCATACCCAGATTTGTTTCCTGAGCAACCGAATCTTGAGGACGAGATTTATCCTAAGGGGGGGGAGGTTTGTAACACCCTGGATTTTGCCTTTTTCTTTTATTTGGATTTATTGAATATTTCAATTTGCATTTGAGTTTTTCAGTCAATTCTTTTGGACTTACCACTTGGATTTATTTTTGATTTTCTTCCAAGTGGGTTCTACCATCCATAAACCCTCCCTAGACCTCATCCCTCTCACCATAATGCCATTGGATATTTTTATTTAATGGCATTATATTCTTTTTCCTCCTGAAAATGCCCCTTTTCTCACTAAGCTATGAAGCAACCCTTATTTTTATTGCTCCAAAAATTCCAAGAAAATTCCCAAATATTCTTTGGATCATGCCTCACCTCCCTATGCAAAAATATCCCATGGTCATTTGGAAATTTTCAGCTAAGGAAAATATTTTTGCTTATGGACGGAATGGTCACTTTGTGAAGCAACTATATTTTTCCTTGATCTGTTGGGGCTGAAATTTTTACCACATGACTACCTTCCTAAGAGATGCTTAACCCCAAAAATTAAGCTCTAAACTCCTAGCCGTTTGTCCCCAGCACTTGGCAGAAGTTTCTGTCCAGAAACTTTGCAGCTAGCTCAAGTCACCTCCACTGCGCCCGATGGCAAGCCAAGCGCAGTTCTAGGCACCGCGTTGAAGGGACTACTCGAATGACACGGTTTGGCAGCGCCGAAAGTACCGCGTGTGCCAGTGCACGCAGTGACCGCGTGAGAGTGCGGTGCATTGCATGCGCTCGCCGCGCTCTGTGCGTCGGGGCCCTCTGCCACCATCCATTCCCTCTCCCCTCGACACCGCAGCGTGTCCCAGCTCGCCAGCAAGCCCCAGCGCGCCACCTAAGCCTTGCCCTGCTCCTCCCCGACGCCGGCAAGCCGCTCGCCGGAAACGACCGAACGCTACGTGGCGGAACAGTGAGCGCGCATGCTCCGTGTTCTCCGCGTAGTGCGCGCCATTATGCTCGCACGCGTGCACCGCGTAGCCTGTGCACCACTGCTCCTTCCCACGCCGCGCCCGAGCTTATCTCGTCCTCTCCTCTTCTGCAGCTTGTCGCCGGCGGAGACCCGAACACGGTCGAGCTCCATCTACAAATAGAGGCCTCCCCGACTCATTCTAACCATCCCCCTCACTCCACTTGGCCACAAATCACTCCCCCATGAGCGCGGCAAGGCCGGGAGGGCCTCCTGCCGCCGTTGATCGCCGGAATCCGCCGCGGATCCCCCTTGAACGTGCACTCATCCTAGCCACTCCCAGCTTCGTCCACTGCTCCCATCGAGACCGTGGAGACCTCCTGAGCTCGACGGTGCCGCTAGCTTGCTGAATCATCGCCGGAATCGCCGAATCCAACGAGCTCCGTCGCCGCCGTCTCTGGAGAAGAAGCTTCCGACGCCGTCCATCCACCCCAGCCATCGCCGCGGGTACGTGCGTGCTCGCCGTGCTTCACTGAGTCCATCCCGCCCAACTCCGGCGACCGACGTGGCCTCCTCGCCGGAGAACCACCGGCGACAGCGCCGCCTCCACTGTTCCCTCCCTCTCTCTCATTTAACCCTGACAGTGGGACCCCCCTGTCAGCCTCTCACTCTCTCTCCCGAAGCAGTATAAGTGGAGGCGTATTCGCCGAATACGCCTTCGACGTGGCCGTTTCTGGAATTTCAGTTAAATTCATTTACATGAATATTTTGACCAGATTTAACCCCAACTTTGACCAGCTCTAACTTTTATTCTACAAGTCCAATTGAGTTGATTCTTTTTGCAACTGGTTTGTATTGAGCCAAAGTTTATGCATGCCAAATTTCAGAATTTTTCTTGCTGTTGAGAATTTCTGGTGGAATAAAATGTGTTATGTGACATTTTCTTTTTGCATTTAATTTTTTTTAGAAGCTCCTAATTGTGTTGGAGGATACCAGGAGTATTGTGACACTCCTCTGAACCAAGGCAAGCCACAACATTCATATGCAAGGATGGAATTGCAATGACATTGGTTTATTTGAATTAAATTCATCATATAATGCACTATTAAAATGATTTGTTATATAGAACTTATTGCATAGAATTTGCTCCATGTCATTTTGATAATATGCATTAGGGTACATGCTTACTTGCTAGAGTGTGCAGAAGAGATCATGTCATATACTCTTATGGTAGTATGATGCATTCGTTATTCATGATCGTGACCCGTGCATCCATTCACACTATAGCTCGAATCATTTTTTTATTTCAAGTTAAACTTGATATTAATTCAACTTGAACATGCTGTTGATCGAGTCATGGTGCCACCGAATCGAGCTCACCAGTGCAACCACACTTGCCTGGATGGGGAGGCCCTAATGCGGTCTATTGTCATGCCTCTCGCCGGTGCCTCCTACGAGGGAAGGTTGTGCTCTGGCCCTACCCTGGCCCGGTAGGCACTCATAACCTTGAGTGCCCGAGTTTTACGGTACTGAGGTCCCCGTTTGGGACGATGTTGTTGTTTGGCCACGACGGTGGCAGCCAGAGAGGTGGCGGATGTCACGAGTTGGCATCGGGGCAACCCAGGACATAGCCCAAAGGGAAGTTTGTCGGAGTGGCCGGGAGTGTGTCATGCAATAGATTGGTTTTGTCAGAATGTCGTTGGTCCACCCGAACGGGAGCACGAGGCCATGAGTTCCGTAGTGTGTGTACAGTGTACTAACCTCTGCAGAGTGTATAATCTATCGATAGCCGCGTCCTTGGATATGGACACAGTTCGTAGTAGGTCACATAGTGGATCAACAGATATAATTAACCTGCACACTAAGACTCACAAGATGGCACATGCAGAAGTGGTGATCGAGTGAGGATCACTATGAAAGGTATGGATGTGATCAAGTGAGGATCACGTTGGTAAGCTATGAACGGTGGTTACGTGGTAACCCCGAAATGGTAAGTTGGTCCCAGGGACCACGGCAAATTTTCACGCACACCTCATGTTGAGTAGTATCATGCTCATGCATTAATCTTGGTAAATGCCTTGTTGTTGTTCGTCGCACTTGTTTTGTTTACTGTGAGCTTGCGAGTACATTAAAAGTACTCACCTGGCTTATCATGCCAGATGCAGGAGAAGCTGTGCATGGTGTGGATGTCGAGCAGTATGTCGCGCTCTAGGCCGTGTCCCAGCAGTGTCCCTGTGGAGTGGAGTTCCGCTACCTCGTCGTTCCGCTGCCGCGTAGTAGTTCCCTTATCATCGAGGCCCCTAAGATGTCTACTAAATAATGTACATAAGTGCAGCCGCACCGTGTGTGCCGCTTGGCCTCGCTCATCATGTAATATGTGAACCTATGTATCCGCTAAGAGATCAATAAAGCGGTTGTTTTCTGTACAAAGTTGTTGTGTATAGCCAGAAGACTTGATATCTGGGCTAGCAATGCAAGGTAAACCGGTTGCTCTGAGCCGGGGTGCCACAAACAGAAGGTATAAGTATTGGGTTGTCTCACAACAAGCGCTTTGTTTAATGCCTTTTTAGCTAGGCATGGTGATTTCAATGATGCTCACATAAAAGTAAAGAATTGAAACACAAAGAGAGCATCATGAAGCATATGACAAGCACATTTAAATCTAACCCACTTCCTATGCATATGGATTTTGTGAGCAAATAGTTTATGGGAGCAAGAATCAACTAGCATAGGAAGGCAAAACAAGCATAACTTCAAAACTTTCAACACATAGAGAGGAAACTTGATATTATTGCAATACCTACAAGCATATGATCCTCTCTCATCATAATTTTCAGTAGCATCATGAAGAAATTCAACAATATATCCATCAGACAAAGCATTCTTGTCATGATACATAAGCAAATAATTTTTATTACTCTCCACACAAGCAATTTTCTTCTCATTCATAATAGTGGGAGCAAACTCAACAAAATAAATATCATGAGATACTTGATTGGAATAATCCAATTGAAAATAAAAATCATGATGATAAGTTTCATGGTTATCATTACTCTTTAGAGCATACATGTCATCACAATAATCATCATAGATAGCAACTTTGTTGTCATAATCAATTGAAACCTCTTCCAAAATAGTGGAACCATCATTAATTAAAGTTGTGACCTCTCCAAATCCACTTTTATCAATATTGTCATCATAAATAGGAGGCATGCAATCATCATAACAAATTTTATCATCAAAACTTGGGGAGTAAAAATATCATCTTCATAAAACATAGCATCCCCAAGCTTACGGCTTTGCATATCATTAGCATCATGGATATTCAAAGAATTCATACTAATTTCATTGAAATAATGCTCATCATTCAAAGATTTTATGCCAAACATTTTATTGAATTCTTCTTCTATCAATTGAGCACAATTTTCTGATCCATCATTTTCACGAAAGACATGATAAAGACGAAGAATATGAGGCAACCTCAATTCCATTTTTTTAGTTTTCTTTTATAAGCCAAACTAGTGATAAAACAAGAAACTAAAAGATTCAATTGCAAGATCTAAAGATATACCTTCAAGCACTCACCTCCCCAGCAACGGCGCCAGAAAAGAGCTTGATGTCTACTACACAACATATTCTTGTAGACTCGTGTTGGGCCTCCAAGCGCAGAGTTTTGTAGGACAGTAGCAATTTTCCCTCAAGTGGATGACCTAAGGTTTATCAATCTGTGGGAGTCATAGGATGAAGATGGTCTCTCTCAAACAACCCTGCAATCAAATACAAGAAATCTCTTGCGTCCCCAACACACCCAATACAGTGGCAAATTGTATAGGTGCACTAGTTCGGCGAAGAGATGGTGATACAAGTGTAGTATGGATAGTACATATAGGTTTTTGTAATCTGAAAATATAAAAACAGCAAGGTAGCAAGTGATAAAACAGAGCACAAACGGTATTGCAATGCTTAGAAACAAGGCCTAGGGTTCGTACTTTCACTAGTGCAATCTCTCAACAATGCTAACATAATTGGATCATATAACAATCCCTCAAGGCGCGATGAAGAATCACTCCAAAGTTCCTATTCGCGGAGAACATAAGATAGAAATCATTGTAGGGTATGAAACCACCTCAAAATTATTCTTTCCGATCAATCTATTGAGCTATTCCTATAAGTGTCACGAACAGCCCTAGAGTTCGTGCTAAAATAACAGCATATGATACGCATCAACCAACCCTAATGTCACCTAGATACTCCAACGTCACCACAAGTATTCGTGAGTTGATTATTCGATGTGCATCAAACAACTTCAGATTCATAATATTCAATCCACACAAAGAACTTCAAAGAGTGCCCCAAGATTTCTACCGGAGAAAGTAGGACGAAAACGTGCATCAACCCCTATGCATAGATTACCCCAATGTCACCTCGGGAATCCACGAGTTGAGTGCCAAAACATATATCAAGTGAATCAATATAATACCCCATCGTCACCACGGGTATTCATATGCAAGACATACATCAAGTGTTCTCAAATCCATAAAAATATTCAATCCGATAATAGTGAAACCTCAAAGGTAAAAACTCAATTCATCACAACAAGATAGAGAGGGAGAAACACCATATGATCCAACTATATTAACAAAGCTCGCGGTACATCAAGATCATGCCAAATCAAGAACACAAGAGAGAGAGAGAGAGAGAGAGAGAGAGATTAAACACATAGCTACTAGTACATACCCTCAGCCCTGAGGGTGAACTACTCCCTCCTCGTCATGGAGACCACCGGGATGATGAAGATGGCCTCCGGTGATGATTCCCCCCTCTGGCAGGGTGCCGAAAAAGGGCTGTAGATGAGATCGTGGAGGTACAGAGGCTTGCGGCGGCGTAGTCGATGTTTTAGGGTTATTTCTCGGGGTTTTGGTATTTATAGGATTTTTTGGCGTTGAAATCATGCGAAGATGGGCTAAGATGGGACCATGAGGCACCACGGCGCTCTTGCCCCCCCCCCCCAAGCACGCGGTGGTGGCTTGTGTGCACCTCGTAAGGCTTCTGGTCCTTCTTCGGGGGTCTCTTTTGGTCCAAAAAAAATCGTCAAAAAGTTTCGCTGCATTTCGACTTCGTTTGATATGGATTTTCTGGAAAACCAAAAACAAGCAGAAAACAGCAACTGGCACTGGGCACTAGGTCAATATGTTAGTCCATAAAAATCATATAAAATCCATATAAAAGTGCACCAAAATCATACAAAACTATAATAAACATGGCATGAATACTTCATAAATTATAGATACGTTGGAGACGTATCATTGGGCAGCCGAGGCTTCGGCGCACCGCGATGTACGACCTGCAGTACTGCCGGCTGGCCGGAACCTTGATGGCAGGAGCGACAGCAAGGTAGGGGACTATTGCTTCTCGCCTAGATCGGGGCCGCCACGCGGGGATGATCCAAACGGAGCCTGAGCTACCCATCTACGAGCGGGATGTGCGGCGGCGGCGGCGGCTATGCGAGGGGAATCAGATCATGGGGATGGCCTCTGAACGTGCCGTGAGGAACGGAAACGGACGAGAGACACAATTACTATTATACCCTTTTACAGAAAAATAAATCTTTAAATGATTTTCCCAGATCCATTGGCCAGGAAAAATCAGAGGTGGAGTTACATGAAATTACAAATCGTAACTCTCCAATCACCGTAAAAGAGCTCGACTAGCAAATTTAAGCCTAACCCACTTCCTATTCATAGGGATATTGTGAACGAACAATTTATGGGAGCAAGAATCAACTAGCATAGGAAGGCAAAACAAGCATGGCTTCAAATTTTTCATCACATAGAGAGGAAACTTGATATTATTGCAACACCTACAAGCATATGATCCTCTCTCATAATAATTTTTAGTAGCATCATGAATGAATTCAACAATATAGCTATCACATAAAGCATTCTTTTCATGATTCACAAGGATCGAGTTTTTATTACTCTCCACATAAGCAATTTTTTTCTCATTCATAATAGTGGGAGCAAACTCAACAAAATAACTATCATGTAATACTTGATTGGCATAATCATTGAAAATTAAAATCATGATGACAAGTTTCATAGTTATCATTATTCTTTATAGCATACACGTCATCACAACAATCATCATAGATAGCAACTTTGTTATCATAGTCAATTGAAACCTCTTCCAAAATAGTGGAATCATCATTAAGTAAAGTCATGGCCTCTCCAAATCCACTTTCATAATTATTGCCATAAGATTCAACACCCTCCAAAATAGTGGGTTCATTAGTACCTAGAGTTGACACTCTTCCAAACCCACTTTCATCAATATAATCATCATAAATAGGAGGCATGCTTTCATCATAACAAATTTTCTCGTCAAAACATGGGGGACTAAAAATATCATCTTCATCAAACATAGCATCCCCAAACTTGTAGCTTTGCATATCATTAGCATCATGGATATTCATAGAAAGCATACTAACAACATTGCAATCATGCTCATCATTCAAAGGACTCGCGTTAAACATTTTATTAAATTCTTCCTCTAACAATTGAGCACAATTATCGGAATCCTTATTTTCAAGAAAGACATCATATAGATGAAGCATGTGAGGCAATCTCAATTCCATTTTTTTGTAGTTTTCTTTTATAAACCAAACTAGTGATAAAACAAGAAACTAAAATATTCGATTGCAAGATCTAAAGATATACCTTCAAGCACTCACCTCCCCGGCAACGGCGCCAGAAAAGAGATTGATGTCTACTACGCAACTTTTATTCTTGTAGACGTTGTTGGGCCTCCAAGTGCAGAGTTTTGTAGGACAGTAGCAAATTTCCCTCAAGTGGATGACCTAAGGTTTATCAATCCATGGGAGGCGTAGGATGAAGATGGTCTCTCTCAAACAATCCTGCAATCAAATACAAGAAATCTCTTGTGTCCCCAACACACCCAATACAATCGTAAATTGTATAGGTGCACTAGTTCAGCGAAGAGATGGTGATACAAGTGTAGTAGTAGATATAGGTTTTTGTAATCTGAAAATAAAAAAAAGCAAGGTAACTAGTAGCAAAAGTGAGCACAATCGGTATTGCAATTCTTGAAAACAAGGCCTAGGGTTCATACTTTCACTAGTGAAATCTCTCAACAGTGCTAACATAATTGATTCATATAACAATCCCTCAACGTGCGACAAAGAATCACTCCAAAGTTCCTATTAGCGGTTAACATAAGATAGAAATTGTTGTAGGGGTACGAAACCACCTCAAAGTTATCCTTTCCGATCAATCTATTGAGCCATCCCTATAAGTGTCACAAACAGCCCTAGAGTTCATACTAAAATTACACCATATGATACGCATCAACCAACTCTAATGTCACCTAGATACTCCAATGTCACCACAAGTATTCGTGAGTTGATTATTCGATATGCATCAAACAACTTAAAATTCATAATATTCAATCCACACAAAGAACTTCAAAGAGTATCCCAAAGATTCTTATCGGAGAAAAGATAATGAAAACATGCAACCAACCCCTATGCTTAGATCACCCCAAGGTCACGGGAATCCGCGAGTTGATTACCAAAACATACATCAAGTGAATCAATAAAATACCCCATTGTCACCACGGGTATCCACATGCAAGACATACATGAAGTGTTCTCAAATCTGAAATATTCAATCTGACAATAACGAAACCTCAAAGGGAAAGACTCAATTCATCACAAGAAGGTAGAGAGGGAAGAAACACCATATGACCCAACTATATTAACAAAGCTCGTGATACATCAAGATCGTGCCAAATCAAGAACACGAGAGAGAGAGAGAGAGAGATCAAACACATAGCTACTGGTACATACCCTCAGCCCCGAGGGTGAACCACTCCCTCCTTGTCATGGAGACCGCCGGGATGATGAAGATGGCCTCCGGTGATGATTCCCCCTTCCGGCAGAGGGCCGGAACAGGGCTCCGGATGAGATCTCTTTGGTACAGAGGCTTGCGGCGGCGGCGTAGAAGTTCTAGGTTTCTTTCTGGGGTTTTTAGTATTTATAGGAATTTTTGGCGTTGGTTTCACGTCAAGGGGGCCCATGAGGGAGCGACAAGCCTGCTTCGCGCGCCCTGGGGGGAGGGCGCGCCCCCAGGCTTGTCGCTTCCTCGTGAGGCTGCTGGTCCTTCCTAGAAGCTTCGGGGGTCTCCTTTGGTCCACAAAAAATCACCGTAAATTTTTAGCCCATTCCGTGAACTTTTATTTCTACACAAAAAACAACACCATAGTAGTTCTGCTGAAAACAACGTCAGTCCGGGTTAGTTCTAATCAAATCATACCAAAACCATATAAAATTGTTGTAAACATGGCATGAATACTTCATAAATTATAGATACGTTGGAGACGTATCAAAGGACTCCCCACCCCTTGAACCGGCCAAGGAGGGAAGGAGGAGTCCTTCCCCTTCCCCAATTTGGCCTGCCACTAAGGAAAATGGGGCGCCACCCCAATTGGGCCTTGGTGGCCCAATTCTCCTTCCACCTCTTGGCCTTTTAAGGCCCGTTGATATTAAATTAAATATAAAAGCTTCCTAAAAATTACTAGAGCCTTTTATTATTAATTCAACATCTCCGGAAACATTTTCCACCTATATATTATTTATCGGTAATACCCGGTATTGCCTGATAAACTCCGAAACCCTTCCGGTGACCTCGAAACGCTTCTGGTTCCTCTCGAAACTATTTCGAATATTAATGAAATAATTACAAAAATAAATCCTTGATACTCCCGTTCTACTAACACTCAGCAGATCGTGATTACCTTAAGCTTGTGACCCCATAGGTTTGGTAAATTATAGACATGAGCGAAACTCCTTCGTTCAATGACCGATAGCGGAACCGTGGACGTCCATATCGATCCCTATGATTACACGAATGACATTTGAGTGAACATTTGGTTATCATGTGATGTTCCCTTTGCTTTGCGATACTTTACAAAATCCGAGATGCATTGGTATCCTCCTGAGTCATACACATGCTCACTATACCGTCATCCTCGTTACCGGTTTTGTTCTTCTTTCTTGTTGAAATGTTTCGGCATTCCCGTGACATAGTCATCTGTGTCTGGCCAGACGATGATTGATGTCGTCACGCTAAGAGGGCCCTAAGAATATCTGTCCATCGTAGAAAGAGTAAATCCCACTCTCGAGGTATCAAGTCCCTTGTCAAACTTTCCGATGAACCTGTAAGTTGTCGTTATGATCACCGTGTTACAATATTATCTCAAAGTATTAGTGCCTCTAGGGCATATTTCCAACATAAATAACTTAGCGGAAAAATGGATTCGTATCACTAACTAGTCTAGGAATAATAAACTACGAAAGTGATGTAGGGTGGAACCCTAGTTCATGATCTTTTCACACTTGGAATTGGGGAAAGGGGAAACCAAGAGAAGAACACAAGATGAACACTCAATTGACAAAGATCCAATCACACATGTGTTAAATCCACATACACATAAGGGGATGTAAAGGTCCAAATCCAACAAAGGTAGGCAAAAATAAACTAGTTCATCCCAATCCTTAGAGGAATTGAGGGCTTGGTATCCTTGGAGGATCTTCCCTAGAAGGGGTCTTGAATCCACTAGGGGATCTTCTCACATGGAGGGCTTGATCTCCATGGGAGAGGTAGTGGATGAGAAAAACTCAATCTCAAATGAGCTAAACCTTTGCTAACCCTAGCTAGAGGTAGAAGAGGGTCTATATATAGTCTTGGATGAAATAAGAGAGAGGGGATGGGTACAAGGGCCTTTGGATGTCCGGCCGGACGCCGAATGTCCGGCCAGACGCCGGATGTCCGAACGTTCAGGAGGCGCCGGATGTCCGGCATGGAGGAGGCCGAGATATGGCGCGGTACTGATGCCCTCGAGCCGGATTTCTGGGGCGGGGCCGGATGTCCGGCCGCTGTAGCCTGTTCCATCGTTGTCCTGAGGCGATTGTCTCCATCTTGGGGCCGCCGGATATCCGGGCAAGGGCCGAATGTCCGGCCGCTGTAGCACTTTGGCAAATCCTCTCGTCGTGCTCCTCCGTCCGCATCCATGTTGGCTTGGCCTTCATCCCGAGTATCTCCGAGGTTGCTTACTCGATACCTAAGCACACATATCATTCCTGCTTGAGGTAGTAGCCATGTCTAACATGGTTCATATGGAAGTTCATTAAGGAGAGATGTCACCTCGGTCTCTATAGCCCTTGCACGTGCTCTTGTCATCGGTCCAATTGGTGCTTGGGGTGACGATGGTGGGTCCATGGGGATGACCATGTGACGCTCCGCATCATCTCCCCCCCTTGGGGAAAATTCATTCTCGGATCGATAACCTCATCACCATGGAAGGGAGATTGGTCCTTGACGTTGAAGATGTCTCTCATGTTGTACTTGTCGTGTGGGATATCGATCTTGTAGGCATTGTCATTGTAGCGTGCTAGCACCTTGAATGGTCCATCGGCGTGAGGTAGAAGCTTTGAGTTGTGCTCGGTGGGGAAGCATTCTTTGTGTAGGTGTAGCCACAAGATCTTCGGGGTTGAACACCATGGGGTGCTTGCTGATGTTGAGCTTGGTGGCGAGGCATTGTACTTGGCATTCGATCGTGTGTCGTGTATATTCATGCACATTCTTGAGGTAACTTGCTCTTGCGCTCGCGTCCATGCTTGTTCTCTCTTGTAGTGGTAGCGGGAGGATGTCCAATGGTGACAATGAGTTCAAGCCATAGACCACCTCGAAGGGGGACTTGCCGGTTGTAGAGTGTCCTGCTCGATTTTTGGCGTACTCGGCGATGGGCAAACATTCTTCCCACTCCTTGATGTTTTTCTTGATCAACACGCGGAGGAGTGTAGAGAGTGTCCGGTTTGTGACCTCCGTTTGGCCGTTGGTTTGTGGCTGGTATGCCGAAGAGAAGAGTAGCTTGATTCCGAGCTTGGCGCATAGTGTCTTCCAAAAGTAGCTTAGGAACTTGACATCGTGGTCCGACACAATCATCTTGGGCACTCCATGCAGTTACAAGATTTCCCTAAAGAGATTTGCAACATGTGAAGCATCGTCTATCTTGTTGCATGGAATAAAATGTGCCATCTTAGAAAAATGGTCCACAACAATAAATACCGAATCTTTGTCGTTTCGAGACCTAGGCAAACCAAGCACAAAATCCATACTTATGTCTTCCCATGGGTGGTACGGAATAGGAAGTGGCATATGTAGACCATGAGATAGATCTTGTTACTTAGCTTTGCGGCATGTGGAGCACCAACTGGTGTAGCGCGCGACGTCACGAAACATCTTGTGCCAATAGTAATCATATATTTTAGCATGCTTAGTCTTCCTAACACAAGATATTAATCATGAAATACCCCGGTGACAAGCCGAGTAATCAAATCATACTTTTTCTCGCTTCAGCCTTTTCAACTTTCACTCAATACTTGAGCGTGAGTCAAGGACTTGGCACTTTGGATGGCAAAGAGAATGATGATGGGGGTTCATAAAGGAAGACAAAAATAGAGAAAGTCTCACATCAACGCGGCTGATCGTTAGGCAATGGAGAGGCCTTACAATCCATGTCAAAGTGAGGAGTAGGGATTGCCATGCAACGGATGCACTAGAGCTATAAGTGTATGAAAGCTCGCTACGGAAACTAAGTGGGTGTGCATCCAACTTGCTTGCTCATGAAGACCTCGGGCATTTGAGGAAGCTCGTCATCGGAATATGCAAGCCAAGTTATATAATGTAAAAATTCCCACTAGTATATGAAAGTGACAAATCAAGGAGACTCTCTATATGAAGAACATGGTGCTACTTTGAAGCACAAGTGTGGTAAAAAGATAGTAGCATTGCCCCTTCTCTCTTTTTCTCTCATTTTTTTAGAACAATATCATGAACCTCATCCCCAGTTTTTGGAGGACTCATCAGTCTCCATCATTCTTTACCTCACTAGGACAATGCTCTAATAATGATGATCATCACACTTTTATTTACTTACAACTCGATAAACTGAAACAATATGACTCTATATGAATGCCTCCGGCAGTGTACCAGGATGTGCAATGACCTAGCGTAACATGTATAACAATGATGAACGGTGGCTTTGCCACATATATCATGTCAGTTCTATATGATCATGCAAAGCAATATGACGATGAACACACAAGTCATGTGTATGATGATGGTGGAAGTTGCATGGCAATATATCTCGGAATGGCTATGGAAATGCCATGATAGGTAGGTATGGTGGCTGTTTTGAGGAAGGATATAATGAGGCTGTTGTGTGATAGAGCGTATCATATCACGGGGTTTGGATGCACCAGTGAAGTTTGCACCAACTCTCGAGGTGAGAAAGGGCAATGCACGGTACCGAAGACGCTAGCAAAATATGGATAGGTGGAAGTGCTTCAGTTCAAGAACATCACATTAGTCATAAAGAACTCAAGTACTTATTGCAAAAGTTTATTATCCCTCGAAGCAAAGCATAACTTTCCATACCCCTAGGGGGATAGATTGGGAGGAAAAGACCATCGCTCGTCCCCGACCGCCACTCATAAAGTAGACAATCAATAATAAATCATGCTCTAACTTCATCGCAAAACTAAAACTATACGTGCATGCTTCGGGAATCACAAACTTTAACATCGATATTTCTACTAGACCATGATAATCAACTAATACATCCACATATTACTATCTTTATATCGCAAAACTATTGCAAGGAATCAAACTTATTATATTCAGTGATCTACATGCAAGTTTTTATTATACCACTCTTGTATACATATCATTTTTAGACCAATCATATAACCCGTGCAAATTGCCACTCCCTATTTAGAAGACTCTCAAATAGATATAAGTGAAGCAAGAGAGTAATTCATTTCTTTAAAATATAACCACCACCGTGCTCTAATGATATAAGTGAAGCACATGAGCAACTGCATAACTCAAAAGATATAAGCAAAGCACATAGAGTATTCTAACAAATTATGATGAATGTGTGTCTCTCTCAAACGGTGTGTCCAGCAAACAATGATTGTGGCAAACTAAATAAAACTTTGGCACAAGATGCTCCGAGTAAAACTCATATCATGTGATAAATAAAAATATAGTTCAAAGTAACATACCGATGAATTGTAGACGAAAGAAGGGATGCCATCCGGGGCATCCCCAAGCTTAGACGATTGGGTCTTCCTTGAATATTACCTTGGGGTGCCTTGGGCATCCCCAAGCTTAGGGTCTTGCCGCTCCTTATTCCTTCATCCATCATGATCTCACCCAAAACTTGAAAACTTCAGCACATAAAACTCAACAGAAACTTCGTGAGATCCGTTAGTATAATAAATCAATCATCCACTTTAGGTACTATTATAAATTGATTGTTAATTGTTCTTGAATAATATCTACTATATTCTAACTTCTCCATGACTTATACCCCCGATATAATCCATAGCATCATCATAACAAGCACATATGCAATAAAAAACAGAATCTGTTTAAAATAGAACAATCTGTAATGATCTGAATTAAAATCATACTTCTGTAACTCCAAAAATTCTGAAAATTAGGACAACGTAAACAATCTGTGTAAAAAATCAGAATTTTATCACCTTCGAGTACAGAATAGAAATTCCAGAACTGGGCGCAAAACTTTCTGTTTTCAAACAACATCAATTATACTATCATCTAAATCATCTCAAAGGCATTACTTGGCACAAACACTAATGAAAAGATAAAAATAATCATTACAGTAGCAATGAGCATGTTACTAAAGAAAAATATAATGAAAGCAAAGGATAAATATTGGGTTGCCTCCCAACAAGCGCTATTGTTTTATGCCCCTAGCTAGGCATAATGCATAGTTTCAAGTATTATTGTCTTTCGAAGTATGATTAACCATTTCTTTTCCAATTGATCCAGTGCCATTATCAATCTTCCTCTTTCCCATCTTACTTTATTTTCCTTCATTGATTAGGTGAATCAAATGATCTATTTTTTTGTTGAGGGCTTCTATCTCAGTTTTCAAGAGGCCAACACTACCAAGCCTTTGATCTAGAGCATCATACTTCTTATTTCGTAACACTACGTTACCATTAACTTTAGTAGAAAGGTTGTACAACCCTTTAAGGTGAGCCTCCATGCTAGTTTTAGTTTCTTGAAATAATTCAGTTTGACAATAGCTCATTAAAACAGTGGGATCACTGGTTTTTAGCTTGGGTTGTCCTAGTAAGTCTCTTATCCTTTCATAAGTGTCAAAAGCATTATTCCCAAGGAAATCTCCTTCAAATATTAATTCCAAGATGTGTCTGTGACGGAGAGATAATCCAACATAAAAGCTTTTGAGTAATAATTTAACATGGCAGCTGGGCTTAGCTTTAACATGCATCTCTGTAAGTCTATCCCAAGCTTCTTTTAAAGACTCATCACTTAATTGTTTAAAATTCAAGATCTCATAACCTTCCCCAAGGTATGGAGGAAAGGGAACTTCAGGTGGAGGACTAGCCATAGCAACGAGCAAGTAAAGCACACAAGATAAATATATATTTTTGTATTTTTGATTTTTTTAACGAGACTAATAAAAGAAAATAAAAAGTAGAACAAGTAAATGATAATGTGTATAAATGGACCTTGCTTTGTTCGATGACATCTCCTCAGCAACGGCGCCATAAATTCTTTCTACTACTTGTGAGCTACGTTGGGATTTTCCCCGAAGAGGAAGGGTGAAGCAATATAGTAGCGGATAAGTATTTCCGTTAGTAGAGAACCAAGGTTATCGAACCAATAGGAGAACCACGTAAACAAAGGTCGACAGTACCTGCACACATAAGAGCAAATACTTACACCCAACGCGGGCAAGAGGGTTGTCAACGCCCTTGTGCTCGTTAATTGCAAGGATCAAATCTGATAGTGATAGGTTTATAAATTGCAAACGGAATTAAAAAGAAATAAATTGCAGCAAGTAAATTAGGCTTTTAGTAAAATGATTTGGATGGACCCGGGGCCATAGTTTTCACTAGAGGCATCTCTCTCATAAGCATAGCATACGGTGGGTAAACAAATTACTGTTGGGCAATTGATAGAAAAGCGCATAGTTATGACGTTATTCATGGCATGATCAGTACATAAGCATTACATCCGTGACAAGTAGACTGACTCCTGCCTGCATCTACTACTATTACTCCACCCCTCGACCGCTATCCAGCATGCATCTTAAGGTATTAAGTTCATAACAAACAGAGTAATGCTTGGAGCATGGTGACATAATGTAGACAGAATAAAATCAAGCAATATGATTGAACCTCGTCGTTTTACCCTTAGTAGCAACAATACAATACGTGCCTCGCTACCCCTTCTGTCATGAGGTGAGGACACCGCAAGATTGAACCTACCATAAATCAATTTAGTTGGCCAAACCAAACGGATAGATCGGAGAGAAATACAAAGCTATAACAATCACACATAATAAAGTTCAGAAAAGACTCAATTACTTTCAATGAATAATCTGATCATAAACCCACAATTCATCGGATCCCAACAAACACACCACAAAAGAAGATTACATCGAATTGATCTCCGATGAGAACATTGTATTGAAGATCAAAGAGAGAGAGAAAGCCATCTAGCTACTAACTATGGACCCGTAGGTCCTGTGGGAACTACTCACACATCATCGAAAGGGCAGCAAGGTTGATGTAGAACCCCTCCATGATCGATTCCCCCTCCGTCTACTGTAGTCTAATTTTTAAATAAATTAAAATTAGAATCTGAATATAGTATGAACAGTGGCTATAATTCAAACAGTATTGGTTAAATCTTGAAATAAGTTGTTTATTAGGATAATTATTTGCAACTAGTTTCAGAAACTTAAAAATGAACTTAAGTAAATATTTTTGGATTATTATTTGACTTTAGGGAATTCAAATAATAATTGAATCAATTCAAACCTAGTTTGGTTATAACCTTGAAACCATAGGTTTAATCTGAAGAAAACTATTGCAATATGGTTTAGTGAGTTGAATTAAACCTAGTAATTATTTTGGAGTTAATAATTGACTTTAGGGATAGATGAACTCAAATTAAATTCAAATAAAGTTGAAGACTTACACATAGTAAATCATTTTGGATTCATATTTGACTTTAGTTTAATCTAAAGAAATAAACTTAGTCACATCATTGTATTTATATTTGACTTTAGTTGAACTTGAATTAGGCAAATAAACTTTAGTAATTATATTGGATTTGTACTTGACTTTAGGGAAAGCATTAATTATAATTGGGTTGGATTTGAATTAACTTAGTCAATTATGGAATAGTTCATAATTCAATTTAACCTATGTGAAGCTTAGGAGTCACTTAATTAATCTAAATTAAATGAAATAGTTTTGTAGATGAATTCATGAACCAACATTAGTCACTTATGAAATATTTTGAACTTGAACCTAGCTTTGATAATTCAAACCTAATTCAATTTCAAATCTTAATTCAATTTGACTTCAAACATGGTGAACCCTAATTCAAATTCAAATTGAATTGGAAGCCAGACCAAGTTATCATTTTCAAACACTTAGTGTGTATCCAAGCTCATGAAAGGTCAACAAGTTTGAAATGTCATTCAAACTTGAACATGAACTTGGCTATCCAAGATTCATAGACCATGACTCTGTTGTTATGATTCCTTCTGTTTGGATCTGACAACCAAAACTTGACATCACATACTCCTTATGTGATGAACCTTATTGAGAACTTGCATGTGAACCCTTATGTCACATGTATTCTAAATGAAAACCACTGTGTTGTTTTCCAAACTCTTATGAGTTAACACTGACACATGATCTCACAATAGAATGACACTGACACCATGCACAACACTTGTTGTATGTTTGATTGTATTGTATGGTTGTTTATGATTGCTCTTACTTACGATAGATTGCTCGGAGAGCGAAGAGTAGCTTTATCAAGGTTGTGTGTGTGAAGAACTTCATCTCTTACCAAGATTGTTTATGTGAAGAACATCAATGATTACCAGGAAAGTTGCACTCCTGAACTTGCACTACCTTGCTTTACTTTACAAAGTTTGAAACCAGAACAGGATAGCCACTTGTTGTTGAAACTTATGTTACCTTAGTTGTTAGGCTTTGTGTGAATCTTCGACAAGAATGTCCGACCATGTTGTGTCTGAGAAACCATGATCCTGAGGGGCTCTCATGGCAATGTTTGTTAACTACGATCCTGAGGGGCTCTCGTGGAAATGTGTGATTAACCATGATCCCGAGGGGCTCTCATGGCATTGTTGTTTAACCATGATCCTGAGGGGCTCTTGTGGCATTGTTGAGTAACCATGATCCCGAGGGGCTCTCATGGCAATGTTTGTTAACCACGATCCTAAGGGGCTCTCGTGGAAATGTGTAATTAACCATGATCCCAAGGGGCTCTCATGGTAGTGTTTGTTTACCCATGATCCCGAGGGGCTCTTGTGGCAATGTTTGAGAAACCATGAGCCTGAGGGGCTCTCATGGTAAACCAATTAGAGGATACGTAAGTCATTCATTAGGTAACTGTGTAGAAATACCTTGACTAGTAAGTAGAAGTTAGAAGAATAAGTTTTCGGAAAATAAAACGACCACACTTCCCTTGACATGTTGAACACTCATAGGGTTGCTACTTCAAAGTTTGTGATTTGCCAATACATTCAATGTATTGACCCTTGTGGTTGCAACGTATCATGTTGCAGGTTTACCGTATCGAAGAAAGGTACAAAGTAGGGTTATGACGCTATACTCAACTGCTGCCTGTGTGTGGATGGACATCACAAGACTAGAATATTATCTCTGATGCATGATTGTATTGTAAGCTGGCCCATGAGCTAGCAGGTATGTATTGTATTAAAGACTGGATCGGCGATGTAATACTATGACATGTGTTATTTCATGGTATTTCATCGTCAACTGTGCGTGCCAGCAATCGATCCAGGGACTGGCACATAAAGCACAGAGATTTGGGGCCCCTCTCGGGACCAGGTCGTGACAGGCAGAGTACCGATGGAGGCCTCCAGATGGGATCGCAGAAGAACAGAGGCCTGCGGTGGCGGAATAATAGTTTCGGGGCTCGCTCTGGTGGTTTCTGGATTTATGGGAATTTATAGCACTTGAATTAGGTCAAACGGACATATGAGAGTCCCACAAGCTCACATGGCGCGCGAGTGCGCCATGTGAGCTTGTGGCCCTCTCGTATCGCTTTTGGCCTCCTCCCGATGCTTCTAGGGTCCCTTCCAGTCCAAAAAAAATCACCGAAAGTTTCATCGTGTTTGGACTTCGTTCAGTATGGTTTTTCTGCGAAACAATAAAATAGGCAAAAACAGAAACTGGCACTTGGCACTAGGTTAATAGATTAGTTCCCAAAGATGATATAAAATTGCATATAAAGTATACAAAATTGATAATATAATAACATGAAACAATAAAAATTATAGATACGTTGGAGACGTATCAGGTATACAAAGTTTGTTAGCCCGCATAAGATAGCCATCCTTGAGATAATATCGCTCCCAATAATTGTTAGTTTGGCATTTGGCATAAGGAATCACAAATGAAGGATCATGGCATACAAGTCTTTACTGTGCTCAAAGCCAACAACATTCAATTCAAGTTGAGTAACTAACATGCACTTGC
Source organism: Elymus sibiricus (assembly GCA_039707655.1). Lineage (NCBI taxonomy): Eukaryota > Viridiplantae > Streptophyta > Magnoliopsida > Poales > Poaceae > Elymus > Elymus sibiricus. Next base: position 167,400,643 of record CM077664.1, read on the forward strand.
GAGAAAGAGCATCCACCACTACATTCTCTTTACCCTTAATGTACTTAATGGCATAAGGAAAAGACTCAACGAATTCACTCCATTTGGCATGCCTTTTATTCAACTTGGTTTGACCTTTAAGGTACTTAAGCGTCTCATGATCGGTATGTATGACAAGGTCATGTGGTCGAAGGTAATGCTCCCAAACATGCAAGACTCTTACCAAAGCATATAACTCTTTGTCACAAATGGGATAACTAAGTTGTGCTCCGGAAAGTTTCTCGCTAAAGTATGCAATGGGTCGCTTTTCTTGCATCAACACGCCACCTATGCCATTACTGCTAGCATCGCAATGCACTTCAAATGTTTTGTCAAAATTGGGCAAGGCAAGTAATGGGGAATGTGTAAGCAAATTCTTAAGCTCATTAAATGCGGTATCTTCAGAAAGTCCCCAAGCAAATGGTGCATTCATCTTAATCAAAGCATGCAATGGTGATGCAATCATGCTAAAATCCTTAACAAAGCGCCGATAGAAATCGGCTAGGCCAAGGAAGCTACGCACTTGTTGCAAGTTGGTTGGTCGTGGCCAAGTTTTAATTGTGTCAATTTTAGACTCATCAACTTCAACACACTTAGAGGAGACTACAAATCCCAAGAAAACAAGCTTGTCTACACCAAAAGTGCACTTTTCCATGTTCGCATAGAGTTGCTCTTTTCTCCAAACTTGCAAGACTTCTCTAAGGTGTTGCACATGTTACTCAAGAGATTTGCTAAAAACAAGGATATCATCAAAGTAGACTACAACACAATAGCCAATGAGTTTTCGAAGAACATAATGAATCACGCGCATGAATGTGCTAGGCGCTTGAGATAAGCCAAAAGGCATGACTAACAATTCATAGAGGCCAAATTTGGTTTTAAAAGTCGTTTTCCATTCGTCGCCTTCTTGCATGCGAATTTGATAGTAGCCACTTTTAAGATTTGAAGAAAATGGTGGCTCTGCTACGTTCATCTAGCATGTCATCTAGGCGGGGAATGGGGTGACTGTATCTAACGGTGATAGCTTTAATGGGGAGGCAATCGGATCACATACGCCAACTACCATCTTTCTTAGGCACAATAATAACTGGAACTGCACAAGGGCTGAGGCTCTTGCATACATACCCCTTTTCGAGAAGGTGTTGGACTTGATGTTGAATCTCTTTGGTCTCCTCCAGGTTGACGCTGTAAGGAGCTTTGTTCGGTAATGGTGTGCCGGGGATGAGGTCGATGCAGTGCTCGATTCCACGAAGTGGAGGAAGTCCTAGAGGTCGCCGGGGATGAGGTCGATGCAGAATTTCGTCAGTGCCTCCCTGTTGTTCTCCGGGTACACATCCTCTCTGTTTATTGCCGAGACGTGTATCAGGAGAACAGCGGGGAGGTGCTGCCGAAATTTTGCGTCAGATCCGGAGCAGAGCATGGGAAAACGAACCCAATCTACACATACTCGGGTGGGATTAGGACCTATCTTTACCTATTAGTGTGTAGGTTGCATGGACGTAATAAAATTGACAAACTTGATTAACTGATGAATATATATGCTGAATTATATATATATTTCTTGTGTGTTTAGTAGGTAGGCAAGATGAGTGATCGTGCGTGGATGTACACCGGTCACACTAGTTAGAAAGACACGACCAAAGAATTGTTAACAAAAACCAAGGGGTTTGTGAAAGCCGCATTTGCAAATGGCCAGAGAAAAACCTGGTACCCCTGTGTTAGGTGCGACAACTTTTGACAGAGGACAGAGGGTGAAATGGGTAAACACCTGCAGAAGTGGGGTTTTACGCCTGATTATACGGTGTGGACATTTCATGGTGAGTCTGCCCAACGTACCAGAGCTGAGGTGGTTCATCGTCGCACCGACGAGCATGGTACCGGGATCGAAGACATGGTGCAAGACTTTGATGATGCTCGGGATTCGGATGATGAGATGGAGGAATCTGCAAAGGCCTTCAATGAAATGTTGGAGTCTTCAAAACGTCCTCTCCACGAGCACACTGAGCTTTGTCAGCTGGATGCCATCGCACAAGTAATGGCTCTGAAGGCTCAATTCAACTTGGGCAGAGAATGCTATGACGCGATGATGACACTATTTGGACGCTTTCTACCCAAAGGCCATGTAATGCTTGCAAACCTGTACCAGTCGGACAAAATCCTCCGTGTACTTAAGATTCCCTATGAGAAGATAGATGCCTGTGAGAAAGGATGTGCCTTATTTAGGCTTGAGTATGCGGGCTTGAACTATTGTCCCATTTGCAAGTCTTCCAGGTATGTTGTGGTAGACAACGGTATGGGTGAGAAGAGGCAGACCAAAATCCCCGTTAATGTTCTTTGGTATCTGCCAATCGTACCAAGACTTCAACGTCTTTTCATGGTCGAAGAGACGGCCAGACAGATGACATGGCACAAATTGGGCAAAAGAACCGAACTAGATGCAGATGGGAATCAGATGTTGGTACACACATCGGATGCTTTTGCATGGAAGCACTTCGATGCATTACATAAGGATAAAGCGGCAGATCCAAGGCATCCTCGAGTCTGCATCGGCACGGATGGGTTCAATCCGTTTGGTATGACGGCAACCCAATACAGTTGTTGGCCTGTATTTGTCATTCCACTCAATCTCCCCCCCGGACAGATTATGCAAAGAAAGAACATTTTCCTGACGTTGATAATTCCAGGGCTCAACTATCCGGGGAAGAATATGAATGTCTACATGCAGCCGCTTAAGGATGAATTGCAAGAAGCTTGGGATAATGGGTTCAAGACATACGACGCCGCTAGAAAACAAAACTTCACAATGCATGTCTGGTACATGTACTCGATGCATGACTTGCTGGCGTATGCGCTATTCGTTGGCTGGTGTGTGCATGGAAGGTCCCCGTGCCCCACATGCAAGGCAGCTTTTCAGTTTCGTTGGCTGGAGGCGGGTCGCAAGTATTCTTGCTTCGACTTGCATAGACCGTTCCTGGATCCTCACCATAAGTTCAGAAAAGACAAGAAGAACTTCATCAAAGGTAGAGTTGTCAAAAACTCTGCACCACCTGCATTGACAGGCCAACAGATCCTGGATTAGTTAAACGCTCTCGAGCCTGATCCAGAGCGTCTAGGGTATTTCAAGGGGTATAATTCGGAACACGCCTGGACTCACAAGACATGCTTGTGGGATCTGCCTTACTTCAAAGACCTCCTTCTTCCACACAACATCGACGTGATGCACACTAAAAAGAATATCGGCGAGGCCCTTTTTGGTACATTGTTCGGCATAGAGGGGAAGTCAAAGGATAATCCTAAGGCTAGAGTCGATCAGCAGACTCTATGTGATAGACCGTTACAAAACATGCGACAACCAAAAGGAAAGAAGAACTGGTCGAAGCCAAAGGCCTGGTTCAATCTTGGAAGGGGTGCTATGAGGGAAATTATCTTGTGGGTGAAAATGCAGTTGATGTTCCCCGATGGGTATGCAGCGAATCTAAAGAGGGGAGCGAGTCTTGAAAAATTGAAAATATTTGGTCTCAAGAGTCATGATTGGCACATATGGCTTGAGCGGGTAATGACGGTGATGTTGCGTGGCTTTATCCCTGAGGATGAATGGCTAGTACTGGCAGAGCTGAGCTATTTCTTCCATGTTCTTTGTGCGAAAGAACTATCGCCTGGCGTGCTAGATAACATGGAAAAGTTGGCGCCGGAGTTGCTCTGCAAGTTAGAGAAGATCTTTCCACCGGGCTTCTTTAATCCAATGCAGCATTTGATTTTACATCTCCCGACTGAGGCAAGATTGGGGGGGCCCGTGCAAAATCGTTGGTGCTATGCAACTAAGAGGATGCAGAAGATGCTTCGAGCAAAATGTAAAAATAAACGTAGAATTTAAGCATCGATGGCCGAGGCATTCATTACTGAGGAGGCGACAAACTTCGTGACAGCACACTACGAAGCCAAAAATCGTCATTTGCATAATCCGAAGCCTCGGTACAATGCTGGCGACCCTAAAAAAGGTGGATCCAACCTCAGCCTATTCAAAGGGAAGCTCGCACCAGCCGGTGCTTCGAAACCAATACCGTTGGATGTCGAAGAATGGCGGACCATTTCGTTGTATATCTTCAACAACCTAACAGAAGTGCGGCCGTACATCGAGTAAGTTCTCGGTACATTGTTTCGCAACTTCTAATTCCTTTGAACTTCTCTTATTCCCGGATATTTGATACAGTCGATACGTCACCAAATTCTTGGATGGAGCGGTGATCCAAAAGGATTCCATCGAAGAGTATGAGCTTCTGGCAAAGCATGGAGGCTGCTATCCCGGTTTCATCTCTTGGTTCAAACAAATGGTAATTACCATTAATAGACCATTTCATTTCTTTGTCTAATTTGCGGCTAATGCAACAATCCTTTCGTATTAAACTTGTAGGCTAATTCAGAGTCTATGGACGCCGAATTGAGACAAGCCGCTAATGGTTTTGACTATAAGGTCCGTTCATTTGAGAAATATGACATCAACTGGTATCGCTTTCGTACCTTTGGCAAAGAGCTATCTATGGCCGACCGAAAATCTACAAATTGTGGTGTCTCTGCTATCAGCGAAGGAGGTACCGAGTATTATGGAAGAGTTGAAGCAATTTATGAACTTCTATTCTATGGTGAAAACCGACCGAACGTCGTAGTCTTCAAATGTTATTGGTTCCAGCTGAAGGAGACTAGAAGGGCTAGTCGAAATCAAACAAAGCACCCATTTTGATGCTCCCGATGTCTATATTACGGCTCAACAGGCGACCCAAGTTTTCTATCTATCGTGGGCCTGCCAAACTAATACAAATCTGAATGGTTGGGATGTCGTTTATGAAGTGCCGCCATGTGCTAGACAACCTCCCCCCAATGAAGAGGATTATGAACCTCACATTAACCCAGACACATATGAAGGAGAATTCTTCCAAGAAACACGTCTTTCCAAAAAATGTTTCAAGAACCGCTCTACTTCACCCCAGAACATGGAAGTAGACAGCGACAGTGAATCCGACTTCACCCCTGAGCCGGAACAAGAAGAGCCAGAACAAGAAGAGGTTACTGCTGTGGATGACCTGTCAATGCTTGACCGATTACAGAAAGGCCTTCCACATGTTGATGCCGCTGAACCCGATGAGCACGTCATTCATGACGACACGCATGATAGTGATGATGATGATGCATTTATTGATCCAGATGATCCAGACTATTATTAGTTTGTATGCATCCCAACTTAAATTATATACATATTATTATTCATGTCAGGTATTCAATTTTTTTATGTTGTACTAATTTCGTTTACTCTTTGTCATGGCAGGTGTTGAAAGATGGTGGGCGCGGGTCGAGAGCGCTCCGCGGGTACTTCTTCGATGGCGGCCCGCGGGAGGGCTACTTCCATTCCACCCCTACCTCTCCAGAGAGCGTTGATAGAGAGTATGGGGACACCGGCAGGCGCTTCTGCATCGGCGTCCTTGCCCACTGAGAGAGGAGTTCGGGGAGGGAAGAAGAGAGGTGGAGGACGTGGCCGCGGGAGAGGTAGGCAGACTGCTACGCCTTCCTCGCCACCACCCCTAGCTCATTCACCCGAGCACAAGACTGCTAGGGTGGACCCGTCTGAGGTGGAGGCTACGGGGACTCCGGACCACGAGCCTTCGGTCGACGGTCCTTCAGCCCATGAGACTCCGGTCCCAGAGGCTTCGGCCCACGAGATTTCGGCCCACGAGACTCCGGACCACGACGGGGATCGGGCTACATCCCAGGAGACGTCCGGATGGGGTACCTGGCCGGATCCGTCTCAGGGGCCGAGTGGCCATGCTGATGGCGGCAGGGATCAGTTTACTAATAGTGAGGGCGAGGTGGTTGAGGGGGTCACCATGTACCAGCGTGGTAGTACACGGCTCCCGCCCCTGCCGGGGACCCGCGAGCAGAGGCCGGTGATTAGGCCTGATGGGGAGAAGTAAGTGCATTTACTCTTTTTGTACCTTTTGCCTTCATGTTTCTTCAAATATCTAGTGCGTTGGCCTTGTCATACTGCAGGGGTTGGGTACACACCAGTGGAGTCCGCAGGCCCAACAGCGTCCTTGGTGTGCTTTGCCGGCAAAATTTCCCGGGGTTTGTCACGTTGCCCGGTGAGGGTCAGCTTCCACAGCTAGGATTGAGCTGGGAGCACTATTTGGCTGCCCAGGCCCCGCCAGAGGAGATGATCGACGGTGTCTTGTGCCACACGAGGGCCGAGATGGTGATCAGAAGCTTTTGGGTAATTTCTCCTTTACACAATTAAAAATTAACAATAGCTAGCTATTGTACTAATCAGTGTTGTCTTGTTTGATTGCAGACCTTCTACAGGTGTGAGGAGGGATACGAGGAGGACGCGGCAAAAGTTATCGATACCGAGTGCAAGCGCCTATTACAAAACTTACGGCACGAGGCTCGGCCGCAGGCTGTTCGAGACTACTACGCCACGCGTGGTATAAAGAAGGACAAGCCGTCGTGCCGCGAAAAGTTTCTGAAAAAGCATCAGTACATGAAGGTAATTACCTATTCTTAAGGCCATGTACTTAGTTTCCTTGATTTGATTCGTAGGTGTAGCGCTCAAATTTCTCTTTACTAACTTAGGGGCCCCTGTAGGATCGAAGAGATAGGTCTAGAGGGGGGTGAATAGACTCCTAACTAGCCAAATTAGCAGTTTTTAATTTCTCTTGGAACTTAGGCAGATTTTGGCACAAGTTAAGATCACTCCAATACTTTCTACACATGCATACCTAGAGATTAAGCAGCGGAAATAGTAAAGCATGCAATAGTACGGAAAGTAAAGGGGTAGAGTATGGAAGATCAAATGCAATGAAGACACGGTGGATTTTTGGCGTGGTTCCGATAGGTGGTGCTATCGTACGTCCACGTTGATGGAGGCTTCAACGCACGAAGGGTAACGGCTGCGCGAGTCCACGGAGGGCTCCACCCACGAAGGATCCACGAAGAAGCAACCTTGCCTATTCCACCATGGCTTACGTCCACGAAGGACTAGCCTCACTCGGGGTAGATCTTCATGAAGTAGGCGATCTCCTTGCCCTTACAAACTTCTTGGTTCAACTCCACATCTGGTTGGAGGCTCCCAATCGACACCTAACCAATCTAGGAGACACCACTCTCCAAAAGGTAATAGACGGTGTGTTGTTGATGAACTCCTTGCTCTTGTGCTTCGAATGATAGTCTTCCCAGCACTCAATCACTCCTCACAGATTTGGCTATGGTGGAAGAAGGATTTGAGTGGAAAGCAACTTGGGAAAGGCTAGAGATCAAGGTTCAAATGGTAGGAATGGAATATCTTGATCTCAACACATGAGTAGGTGGTTCTCTCTCAGAAAATGAATGGTGGAAGTGTAGGCACGTTCGGATGGCTCTCCTTTCTGAGAAGGATGGGGTGGAGGGGTATATATAGCCTCCACACAAAATCCAACCGTTACACACATTTGACCCAACTCGGTGGCACCGAAACAATCATCTCGGTAGCACCGAACTGTGTAAAAGATATGAACTTTAGGAATCTCAGTGGGACCGATACGAACAACTTGGATGGACCGAAGTGCAATGGCTTAGGGCAATCCTCATCTCGGTAGCACCGATTGCATCAACTCGGTAGGACCGAAGCGAAGCAATAAGGCAACAGAGACTTGGCAAGCCATCTCGGTGAGACCGATTTGCAAACTCGGTGAGACCGAAGTAAATGCAAATGATTATAGAGAGTTGGCAAGGCCATCTCGGTGGGACCGAGATCCATTTCGGTGGATCCGATTTGTTAGGGTTTGGCAGTGGCTAAGTCTTCGATGAACTCGGTGGGGCCGGATTGGAATTTCGGTGGGGCCGAGTTGGACTTTAGGTTTAGGACATATTTGGGTAGAGATAGTGGTTGAGGGTTTAGGAATACTGTCACTAAGCACTTGAGCAAAAGGACCATTAAGCAACACCTCATCCCCTTTTAATAGTATTGGCTTTCCTATGGACTCAATGTGATCTTGGATCACTAAACCAAAAATGTAGAGTCTTGATCTTTGCCAATTCTTGTCCTTAGCATTTTGAGGGGGTTCCACGTCCTCTTGTCCATGCCACGCCATTGTTGAACTTGTCTGAAATTCACTAGATAAAAGCATTAGTCCAACAATATGTATGTTGAGATAAATTACCAAAACCACCAAGGGAGCAAATGTGCTTTCAATCTCCCCCTTTTTGGTAATTGATGACAACATACATCAAAGCTTCAAATACAGATATAGTAGAGGTATGTATGAAAGCTTTGAAGAAAACATGTAACATGTATGAGCTCCCTTGAACTCCCCCCGAAGATGTGCATAACATGATGATATCTTATGGGAAATATACATGTAACATGTATCTTGGCTATATGCATCAGAGCAATATATATATGACATTGGAGTATCCACATGTACAAGATTTTCTCCTTGCAAACAATATATACTTAGCAAGAGGTCAACCATGTACATGAGTGTGATGCATATACTTACCTTGAAGTTCTTGATCAAGTACCTGAAGAAATACACTTGAGAAAACAGGGTTAGATAACACAAGATAATTTCTTCAAGAAAAGGACACAAGGTCAACAAGAAACCAAGATTGGGATGACATGTAGAAGAGAGTATCACTAGGTGAATACTTCTTTGAAGCAGACATGTCCCCAAAAGAAATAGTTGTCTCCCCTTAAGGAACTTCCTCTCCCCCTGAATCTGACATGGATATTGGGAGTAGGTAGGGTGATAAAACTAGAACAACCAGAGAACAAACTTATCATGTTTCTCTCTCCCCCTAAAAGAAACATGTAACATTCTCTCCTCTTGTAAGGTGCATCTCTTTTATAGTGATAAGCTTTGATGTGTATTCCTCTCATAAGCTTTGATGTGTATTCCTCTCTCCCCCTTTGACATCAATTTCCAAGAAGGGACTTCAAGGTTATTGATCAAGTGGGTTTGGTCCTCGAGAAACACACTTGGCCATTGAGTGGCTCTAGATGCAAGTAGAGTAGAGGGTAAGAATCATCGAGTGGAGCTGGAGCAGAAAAACTCAGGGAAAATTTGACAGAAAATTCCTTAGAGCAGTCAAAATCGGTGACACCGAGTTGAGACCATTCGGTGGAACCGATTTTGATGCAATGGAATATTTTGTCAACTCAGCTCACTAGGCAAGGAAATCTCACAAGGATTTGCAATGAATTAACTGCGAATCAAACGAAAAGAAATGAAACAAAAACAAAGAAACGTCTAGATGAAGTTTTTTTTAACTTCATCTAGATGGGTCGGCGACTAGGTCACCTATGTTAGAGTATATTGACTTAGGAGTCAAGTGAGAATACTTGATCATAGGTCATACTCATCGTTAAGCTCAAAATGGGGTTGCCATTTTTCCTTTAAGCTCTTGATGTATTCACATCTTGTTGAGTTGCTTTAGCTCATGTCTTTGAGTAGAGCTTCTCTAAGATGTGAGAACTTACATTGGTATTTGGTGAAGTCCATCATGTAGTTGAACTTGAAGTGGATGCTCATGAATTTAAGTTTGGAGCTATCCTATCATTTGTAGTTCATCTTCCTACATGGGTTAGATTTGCGAGGAACAACATGTGTACCCAAAATGACAAGAATGAAGCATAACTTAAATGTTGTCAAAGGATATGTTTAGGTTGTCTTGTTCCTTGTTACTCCATCAATTGTTGATACTTGGGTTATACAAGATTGCTCTAGATAAGAGTGAGATGCAATCTTGTGACAAGAAGCTTGTCCAAGTACCTACAAGGGTTAGATACCATACAAGGGAGCAAAATGTCCAGGATATAAAATGATCATAAAGGATATCATGGGTTAGTCAAGAATGCTCATGCCCTTGTATGCATCCTCATGAACCTCTAGTTCACGTTTTAAGCATCAATGATGTTCAATTCACTTCTCAAGTGACAAAACACTTTCTCATCAAGTGGTTTGGTAAAGATGTCCGCCAATTGTTTGTCTGTACGAACATGTTTAAGGTCAATATCTCCTTTCTCAACATGATCTCGAATGAAATGGTGATGAACCTCAATATGCTTAGTTCGAAAATGTTGCACGGGATTGTGTGCAATCTTAATAGCATTGTCATTGTCACAAAGTAATGGTACATGTCTCACATGCACACCATAATCTTTAAGAGTCTGTGTCATCCATAGTAATTGAGCACAACATGATCCCGCGGCAATGTATTCCGCTTCGGCAGTAGATAGAGATACGGAATTTTGTTTCTTGGAGGACCAAGACACAAGAGATCTACCAAGAAATTGACATGTACCCGAAGTGGATTTTCTGTCAACCTTGTCTCCGGCATAGTCCGAATCGGAGTAGCCAACAAGATTGAAAGAAGATCCTTTGGGATACCATATGCCAAAGTTTGGTGTATGTATCAAGTATCTCACAATTCTTTTCACCGCCTTAAGGTGACACTCTTTTGGTGCCGCTTGGTATCGTGCATACATGCACACACTTAGCATAATGTCGGGACGAGAGGCACATAGATATAGTAATGAACCAATCATAGATCGATAAACCTTTTGATCAACTGGTTTGCCATCCTTGGTCAAGTCAAGATGTCCACTCGTGGGCATGGGAGTTTTCATACCTTTACTCTCTTGCATGTTGAACTTTTTGAATAAGTCCTTAGTATACTTTGTTTGAGAGACAAAGGTACCTTCCCTAGTTTGCTTGATTTGCAAACCAAGAAAGAATTTGAGTTCACTCATCATAGACATCTCAAACTTCTCCGACATCAACCTTCCAAACTTTTCACTAAAAGAGGGGTTAGTAGATCCAAAGATAATATCATCAACATAAATTTGTCATACAAATAATTCTCCATTAACCCTCTTAGTGAACAAAGTTGAATCAATCTTCCCAATTTCAAAACCTTTTTCAAGAAGAAATTTTGTCAAGCATTTGTACCAAGCTCTAGGGGCTTGCTTGAGACCATAAAGAGCTTTACGAAGTTTGTACACATGATTAGGTTTCTTGGGATTCTCAAAGCCGGGAGGTTGTTTAACATACACTTCCTCCTCAATTTCACCATTTAAGAAGGCACTTTTAATATCCATTTGGTAAAGAGTGATATCATGGTGATTGGCATAAGCAAGTAAAATGGGAATGGATTCAAGTCTTGCAATGGGGGCATAGGTCTCACCATAGTCCATACCTTCGACTTGTGTGTAACCTTGGGCTACGAGACGAGCCTTGTTGCGTACAACTTGTCCATCTTCATCTTGCTTGTTCCGAAACACCCATTTGGTTCCAATGATGTTTTTCTCTTCCTTAGGCTTCTCGAACAATGTCCAAACTTGGTTCCTCTCAAAGTTGTGTAGCTCCTCGTGCATTGCATTCACCCAATCGGGGTCCTTGAGAGCATCTTCTACCTTTAAGGGTTCAACACTAGAGATAAATGAGTAATGCTAACAAAAGTTTGCTAAACGAGATTTAGAGCGAGTGATTCTCCCGGTTTGGATATCTCCAAGTATTTGTTCGACGGGATGATCCTTGTCGATTCTTGCTCTAACTCGAGGTAGCTTTTTCTTGTGTTGTGGTGAGGCTTCCTCATCATCGTCATTTTCTTCGTCTTCATTGGTGTTGTCGTTGTCTGTTTGTGGAGGTGGTGAAGGAGGTTGAGGTGGATCATCTTGTTGCACTTCCTCATTCCCATCGTCTTGACGTGTTCCACTTGTGGATGCCTCCATATCAACTTGTCGTTCACCTTGATGTTAAGTTGGGGCTTCCACTTGAATAGACAAGGTACTCTCCTTTACTTCCACGGGGCGAATCTTGCCAATGGGCAAGTCTTGGATTGCTTCCGATGGTTCTTTATCTCCTACATCAAGTGGCAATTGCTCGACTTGCGAGCCGTTAGTCTCATCAAACTTCACATCTGTCGTCTCTTCAACTTTTCGAGTGAAGTTGTTGTAGACATGGTAAGTGTGAGAGTTCGATCCATAACCAAGTAGGAAACCTTCATGAGATTTAGGAGCAAATTTTGAACGAAGATGCTTATCAAGAATGTAACATTTTGAGCCAAATACTCGAAAGTATCCAACTTGTGGTTTGTTACCGGTGAGCAGTTCATACGCCGTTTTACCAAGAAGCTTGTGAAGATAGAGTCGGTTTGTTGCATGACAAGCTGTTTCAACCGCTTCTGCCCAAAAATGTCTTGGCGTCTTGTATTCATCAAGCATTGTTCTTGCCATCTCAATAAGTGTACGGTTCTTCCTCTCAACAACTCCATTTTGTTGAGGTCTGTACGTAGCCGAGAACTCATGTGAAATACCCTCCTCATCAAGAAAGGTGTCCACATTGGCGTTCTTGAACTCCGTTCCGTTGTCACTCCGAACCTTCTTGATCTTAACTTCAAATTGATTTTGAGCTTTTCTTGCGAAGTTTTTGAAGATCTTTTGTACCTGAGATTTGTCATCAAGAAAGAACACCCACGTAATTCTGGAAAAATCATCAACAATGACTAAACCGAAAGAGTTACCACCAAGACTCTTATAGGCGTTGGGACCAAACAGATCCATATGAAGTAGCTCGAGTGGTCTCCTCGTGGTCATAATGTTCTTTACGGGATGGCTTCCTCCAACTTTTTTTCCTGCTTGGCAAGCACTACAAAGTCGATCTTTGTCAAATATAACATCTTTTACTCCAAGAATGTGATCTCCTTTAACAAGTTTATCTAGGTTACGCATACCAACATGTCCAAGTCTTCTATGCCATAACCAACCTTTAGAAGATTTTGCAATTAAACATGTACGAGGTTGGGCTCTCTTAGTGAAGTCAACAATGTAAAGATCACCTCTACGAATGCCGGTAAAGACTATATTATGATTATCTTGGCGAAACACTTGGCAATCTACTTTGGTAAATAGAACATTAAAGCCAAAATCAGCTAATCTAGATACGGAAAGAAGATTGTAACCAAGAGATTCAACAAGCATAACATTTTGTATGGAGCTATCATTGGATATGGCCACCTTACCAAGGCCAAGTACCTTACCCTTGGAGTTGTCTCCAAAAGTCACATACTTGCGTGGACCATCATTTTTAGTAAGCTCACGAAACATGTCTCTATATCCGGTCATGTGATCGGTACATCCACTATCAAGAATCCACTCTTTTCCTCTGGCCATATAATCTCGAAGATTTGCCATAAGACTGAGATTCCTCATGGTCTTCTCAAATTCAATATCAAAGTCTTCGTCTTCATCATAATAGCCGCGCTCAACATCATCATCATGCATGTGATTAACAGATTTATTAGTTTCATGATCATGACAATGTTCAAGTTCATGAATTCTAACAGTTTCCATGATAATATTGCTAATAGTTCTAACATCTCCTTTGGCACGCATGAGATCATGAAGCTCAAACAAGCAATCATCAAACTTAGGATCATTAGGACTTATTTTGTGAAAACAACAGCCTTATGAAGAATCTTACCAAGACTCTTTAGAGAATAATCGGGATATCGCTTTTCTAAATCATGCCATAGAGTATAAGCACATGCAAAGTTTCGCATACAACCAAGCACAATCTTAGGTAATCCTCTAATGATAAGATTGACGGTTCTAAGATTATGAAGCATGTCAATTTCCTCTTCATGAGTAGGATGCAAGGGATCAATAGGGGGCACATAAGGATTATGAATATACTTGCTCAAGTTAAACTCATCAAAGATATCAAGCATTTCATCCCTCCAAAAGTTGTAATACTCCCCATTGAGAATAGGCACTCTACGTCTAATACTCCCGAACGTAGACATATCCATCTCCCTCCAATGGTGATGAAACCAAAGCAATGGAGACCAAAGCTCTGATACCAATTGTACGATCGAGGAGATAGGTCTAGAGGAGGGGTGAATAGACTCCTAACTAGCCAAATTAGCAGTTTTTAATTTCTCTTGGAACTTAGGCAGATTTTGACACAAGTTAAGATCACTCCAATACTTTCTACACATGCATACCTATCACTACTAGGAAAAGGGCTATAGATGATATGGCCACTAATGGCGCACCAGACACTTGGTGCGCCACTACTATATAGTAATGGCGCACCATGAGTTGGTGTGCCATTAGTGTGGTAGACACTAATGGCGCACCGGACCCACGGTGCGCCATTAGTAACAATTTTTTTATTTTTTTAGTTTTCCAAAAATACTAATGGCGCACCATGGTAGAGTGCGCCATTACTAGTTTAACTAGTAATGGCGCACCTCCAACACAGTGCGCCATTACTATATATATACTATATATATATATATATATAATTTTTTGTGCAAAACTACTAATGGCGCACCTCAAGCTGGTGCGCCATTAGTAATCAGGGTTACTAATGGCGCATTTGTGGGTGGTGCGCCATTAGTAACCCTGGTTCACCAAATGCACACCCCCCCCCCCCGGTGGACCGCCTTTTCAGTTTTAAAAAAATAAAAGAAAATGATAGAAATGTCAAAAAAATAAAAAAAAAATAAGATTCCCATATGATTTGTGGTCTAGTTGTACGCAAAATTTACAAACATGAATTTCGACTTTTTTTGCAAAATCTCTTGAGAATTTGTAAAATGGGCATAACTTTTGCATACGAACTCGGATGAAAAAGTTTTTTATATGAAAAAGCATCTACGCGAAAAGTTACATCCGAATTCAACCGGGGGAACCCCGTTGAAGATTTTTACAATCCTCAAAAACCTAACAGAAAAAAAGTTACGGGGCTTTCAAGATCTGGAGGCAAAAAAATTCAAAAAAATATCAAACTTAGTAATGGCGCACGGTTTGCTAGGTGCGCCATTACTATCTTCCCGCCTTCCAAATTCAAAATAAGTAAAAAAAATAGAAAAAAAGTTAGTAATGGCGCACCAGCCCACGGTGCGCCATTACTATCTTCCCGCCTTCCAAATTCAAAACAAATCAAAAAAATAAAAAAAAGTTAGTAATGGCGCACCAGCCCACGGTGCGCCATTACTATGCCGTATATATAGGGCTGGCCGGCCTCTCTCCTCCTCTCTTCTTCATTTTTCTCTCCACTCCACCTCCTCCTCTCCCCCACTCCATCTCCTCCACCATACTCCCCTCCTCCTCTCCGGCTGCCTCCTCTCCGGCGACCTCCTCCTCTTCGGTGACCTCCTCCCACTCCTCTCCGGCGACCTCCTCCTCCGCTCCGGCGACCTTCTCCTCCTCCCTCCTCTCCTCTCCTCCCCTCACGGTTTCTCCTCCTCTCCGGTGAGCTCCTCCTCCCTCCTCCCTCCTCTCCTCCACACGGTCTCTCCTTCCTCCTCTCCGGCGAAATGCTCTCCGGCGAACTCCTCTCCGGTGAACTCCTCTCCGGCGAGCTCCTCTCCGGCGAGCTCCTCTCCGGCCACATGTGGAGCTCGGCAAAAAGAACCAAAAATGAGAACGAAATTTGAAAAAATATCGAGCAAAAACTAGGCAAAAAAAGAGCAAAAAAACGAGCAAAAAAATCACGATCCAGATCCAGATTCAAAATTCAAAATAGTAATGGCGCACCGTGGAGGTTAGAATATGCGCCATTACTATTTTCCCGCCTTCCAAATTCAAAAAAAATAAAAAAAAATGAGTAAATATGGCCCCCTGGGAGGCATACTAATGGCGCACCGTGGGATATACTAATGGCGCACTGCGTGGTGCGCCATTAGTATACCAGATACTAATGGCGCACCCGTGGTGCGCCATTAGTAAAAAATTCTAATGGCGTGATGCTAGTGGCGCACCTGTAGTGCGCCATTAGTAGACAAAACAGGTGCGCCACTAGCAGCCCTTTTCCTAGTAGTGTATGATTAAGCATTGGAAATAGTAAAGCATGCAATAGTACGGAAAGTAAAGGGGGAGAGTATGGAAGATCAAACGCAATGAAGACACGGTGGATTTTTGGCGTGGTTCCGATAGGTGGTGCTATCGTGCGTCCACGTTGATGGAGGCTTCAACCCACGAAGGGTAACGGTTGCGCGAGTCCACGGAGGGCTCCACCCACGAAGGGTCCACGAAGAAGCAACCTTGCCTATTCCACCATGGCTTACGTCCACGAAGGACTAGCCTCACTCAGGGTAGATCTTCACAAAGTAGGCGATCTCCTTGCCCTTACAAACTTCTTGGTTCAACTCCACATATGGTTGGAGGCTCCCAAGAGACACCTAACCAATCTAGGAGACACCACTCTCCAAAAGGTAATAGACGGTGTGTTGTTGATGAACTCCTTGCTCTTGTGCTTCAAATGATAGTCTTCCCAGCACTCAATCACTCCTCACATATTTGGCTATGGTGGAAGAAGGATTTGAGTGGAAAGCAACTTGGGAAAGGCTAGAGATCAAGGTTCAAATGGTAGGAATGGAATATCTTGATCTCAACACATGAGTAGGTGGTTCTCTCTCAGAAAATGAATGGTGGAAGTGTAGGCACGTTCTGATGGCTCTCCTTTCTGAGAAGGATGGGGTGGAGGGGTATATATAGCCTCCACACAAAATCCAACCGTTACACACATTTGACCCAACTCGGTGGCACCGAAACAATCATCTCGGTAGCACCGAACTGTGTAAAAGATATGAACTTTAGGAATCTCAGTGGGACCGATACGAACAACTTGGATGGACCGAAGTGCAATGGCTTAGGGCAATCCTCATCTCGGTAGCACCGATTGCATCAACTCGGTAGGACCGAAGCGAAGCAATAAGGCAACAGAGACTTGGCAAGCCATCTCGGTGAGACCGATTTGCAAACTCGGTGAGACCGAAGTAAATGCAAATGATTATAGAGAGTTGGCAAGGCCATCTCGGTGGGACCGAGATCCATTTCGGTGGATCCGATTTGTTAGGGTTTGGCAGTGGCTAAGTCTTCGATGAACTCGGTGGGGCCGGATTGGAATTTCGGTGGGGCCGAGTTGGACTTTAGGTTTAGGACATATTTGGGTAGAGATAGTGGTTGAGGGTTTAGGAATACTGTCACTAAGCACTTGAGCAAAAGGACCATTAAGCAACACCTCATCCCCTTTTAATAGTATTGGCTTTCCTATGGACTCAATGTGATCTTGGATCACTAAACCAAAAATGTAGAGTCTTGATCTTTGCCAATTCTTGTCCTTAGCATTTTGAGGGGGTTCCACGTCCTCTTGTCCATGCCACGCCATTGTTGAACTTGTCTGAAATTCACTAGATAAAAGCATTAGTCCAACAATATGTATGTTGACATAAATTACCAAAACCACCAAGGGAGCAAATGTGCTTTCAGCCCCCGAGATGGTGTGCGGATAAGATGGATTGTTGGGAGGCGTTGGTGGATGAGTGGTGCACAGACCACTGGCGAGCCGTCCACAACAATGCCAAGGACCGGCGTGCCCAAATGGTTGGTGTGCCACACCATCAAGGCAGCGCCAACTTAATTCAGTACAGGCGGAACTGGGTATGTGGTTTGCTTCATGATTCATGCAATTCATTCTTCATGCTAGCTTGAGCCCTTTACTAATACTTTGTTCCTCTCTTTTAGGCGCAACACAATAAGACGGAGGTGCCAGAGGTGTACGACCTCTATGCCATGGCCCATACTTCCTCGTACAAGAAGGCCAAGGCATTCTCTGAGTCTGACCTCGATCATCCAGAAAAGTTCACCAACATCTCCTCCCACCACAAGCTCGTGATGTACAACAAGGAGGCGAAGGCGAGGAAAGGGGAGGACTATAACCCGAGCCAGAATCCTATTGATCCAGAGCTGGTGATGATAGCTGGTCGCGGGAGGCCCCATGGCTCGATAGCCATTGGAGATGGACTGATACATTGTCCTCTAACTCTCCCAGAGATCAAGGCGCGCCAAACGAGCTCCTCGCCTGAGATAAGGACTCGTCCACGGCCAGTCGATCTCGCCATCGAGGTTAGTTATACGGACTCAGATATCTTTCCTCCATCACATTGTGTGTGCGGCCATCGATGATTACAATGCTAACAAGGAGTGGTGTTGTAGGCTGCTCTTCAGAAAGAGAGAGTGACAACCCAGGCGCTTCTGGAGGAGAGGGACCGGGTGGCGGCGGAGAAGGAACTGCTTTTGGAGGAGAAGACGGCTAGTTTGTTGGAGGAGGAGAGGGCACGGAATGAGGCGGCTCACCGGGCCATGTACGAGCTTCTCGTGGTAAGTTTCTTCTGCATATTAGCTAAATCATGCACGTAATGTTCGTTTCATTACTGACTAATATGACTGACTCATCAAAACCAAATGTGCAGTCTATGTGCGAGAAGACCGGTCAGACCCCTCCGCCGATGCTAGTCATTACTCCGGTGGGAATGGTGAGTTTCATTTGAATGGTCATTAGTTACTAGTCTTAACATTTGAGTGTCATCATGCTAACGAGACATTGCAAATGATCTTTGGTGCAGCATAACTCCCGAGCCGCATCACAAAACCCTTCTGAAGGGCAACCTTCTCCAGGTGAAACCGGCGCGAGAAACCCCGGTGCTTGACCTTCGTGATGACGACGACGGTAAGTTTTCTCTAGTGTTTTGCTTAACAAATGCATACTTAGCTTCGTACATGCTAGTTAGCCCTAATATGCCACATACTTAGCTTATTTTCCGCAAAAGGACATACTTAGCTAATTATCCTCCAAAATGACATAATTAGCTTATTTAGTTCATTTATGACATAATAAGCTTAGTTAGCTCAAAAATGACATAATAAGCTTAGTTAGCTCCAAAATGACATAATTACCTAAGTTAGCTCAATAATGACCTATACTTAACTTCTTTTCCTCCAAAATGACATAATAAGCTTAGTTAGCTCAAAAATGGCATAATTGCCTAAGTTAGCTCAATAATGACCTATACTTACCTTATTTTCCTCCAAAATGACATATTAAGCTTAGTTAGCTCCAAAATGGCATAATTACCTATGTTAGCTCAATAATGACCTATACTTACCTTATTTTCCTCCAAAATGTCATAATAAGCTTAGTTAGCTCAAAAATGGCATAATTACCTAAGTTAGCACAAAAATGACCTATACTTACCTTATTTTCCTCCAAATTGACATAATAAGCTTAGTTAGCTCAAAAATGGCATAATTACCTAAGTTAGCTCAATAATGACCTATACTTACCTTATTTTCCTCCAAAATGACATAATATGCTTAGTTAGCTCTAAAATGGCATAATTACCTAAGTTAGCTCTAAAATGACACAAATAAGGAATAAGAAGAAGAAAAACAAGGAAGAGGAGAAAAAGAAAGAATAGAAGAAGAAAGAGAAGAAAAAGAAAGAATAAAAGAAGAAGAATGAGAAGGAAAAGGATAAAAAGATAGAAGAGAGAAGAAGAAGAAAATATATTCTTATTCTTCCTTTTTCTCTTCTTTCTTTTTCTCCATCTTCTACTCCTTCTTCTTATTCTTATTCTTCTTCTTTCTTCTTATTCTTCTTCTTTCTTCTTCTTCTTTCTTCCTTCTTATTATTTTTCTTCTCTTTCTTCTTCTTCTTCTTCTTCTTCTTCTTCTTCTTATTCTTCTAGTCTTCTTCTTCTTCTTCTTCTTCTTCTAACTTTCTTATTCCCATTTTGCAGATTTGATTCACTTCATGGAAGCTGGCATTGATGGACTGCTAGTGTTTAGTTTTTGTTTTGATTTGTATTGATGAACAATGTGAAACTATGTATGTATATATGGATGAACAGTGTGAAACTATGTATGTATTGGTTCTTTTAATAGCCTATGTGTTCTCTTGTTCAATATTTCACGATGATGTTGGATAGTACATACTATTTGTTGGAATACATGGCCTATGCTTCAGCTTGAAACTATATATATCATATATGTGTTGTGAAAATGCAGGGAAATAACAGAAAACAGATAAAAAAGTGGTAATACAGGCACTTTGCAGTCTGCCAGCGGACGGAAAATCCCTTTGCCGTCGGTAGGCTGACGGCAAAGGTGCCATGTGGCAGCACCCTGTGCAACCTGGGAGCACCATGCCTGACCCATTTGGTCATTCTGCCGTCAGCTGCCAGACGGCAAAGACCACACGGGCAGACGGCAAAGACAAAGCAGGACTGACGTGCAGCCACAGGCCTGCTGACGTCACTCGGCAGATGGCAAAGGCAAGTGTTTGTTTGCCGTCCGCAGGCAGACGACAAAGTCTGCCGTTAGCCACCTGACGGGGCTAACAGCTACACTTTGCCGTCCTGGACCTTTGCCGTCAGCTGTGCCAGGAAGGCGGACGGTAAAAGTCTTTGCCGTCTGCGGCGCTTCTACAGACGGCAAAGACGCTGATTACCGTGACTTTCAGTGCTGAAAGTTGTGCCGTCAGCCAGCAGACGGCAAAGATGTTTGCCGTCCGTGGTCTGGTCCTTTGCCGTCTGCTATGGCAGACGGCAAAGGACCTGATTCCTGTAGTGAAGGAGCTAAACCGGTAATTGAAAGCCAACGAATATTACATCCTGCCTCCAAGAATGTGGTAAGAAAAGAAGTAATACGTCTTCTTGACGCTGGGGTAATTTACCCTATCTCTGACAGTAAGTGGGTGAGTCCCGTTCATTGCATTCCTAAGAAAGGAGGAGTTTCTTTAGCAACTAATGAAAACAATGACCTAGTCCCTACTAGGGCTATTGTTGGATATGGAATGTGTGTTGATTTCAGGAAATTAAATAAATGGACTCGGAAGGATCACTACCCACTACCATTCATAAATGAGATATTGGAAAGGTTGGCTAGCAACTCCTACTTTTCTTATCTTGATGGATATTCTGAATTTTCGCAAATACCTATCCTACCTGAAGACCAAGAGAAGACCACCTTCACTTGTCCCTACGGTACATATGCATATCGTATTATGCCATTTCGCTTATGTAATGGGCCACCCTCTTTTCTGAAATGCATTTCTAGATTTTTCCCTGACTTTGTGGAGAAAATTGTCGAAGTGTTTATGGACAATTTTTCTGTCCAAGGCACTTCTTTTGACAACTGTCTCTATAATCTCACAAAAGTTTTACAGAGATGTGAAAAAAGTTTTCGTGCTGAATTGGGAAAAGAGCCACTTCATGGTCGCCGAAGGAGTAGTGCTGGGACATAGAGTTTCAGGAAGGAGTGTCGAAACAGATCAAGAAAGAATAGAGGTAATAGAAAATTTACCTTACCCTCAAGACATAAAAGGTATGCAAATTTTCATGGGACATGCTAATTTTTATACAACGTTCACCAAGGATTTATCTAAGTTATCAAAACCTTTGACTAACCTTTTTTGCAAAAAGATGTGCCCTATTCTTTTGACGAGAGCTGTGTACAGGCCTACGAAAAATTGAGTGATGCTATGATCATAGCTCCAATCATCCAACCTCCGAAGTGGAACGAACCCTTTGAGATCATGTGTGATGCTAGCAACTATGCTATTGGAGCTGTCTTGGGACAATGGGATGATAAAAAACTTAATGTTGTCTATTATGCTAGCAGGAGTTTGGATGAAGATCAAAGGCATTTAGCTACCACAGAGAAATAATTACTTGCTATTGTCTTTGCTTGTGATAAATTGAGACCTTATATTATTAATTCAAAAGCAATAGTCCACATGGATCATCATGCCTTACGTTATCTCCTCGCTAAGAAGGACGCTAAGCCCCGATTGATTCGATGGATATTACTACTTCAAGAGTTTGACTTGCAGATAGTAGACCTCAAAGGAGAGGACAATCCAGTAGCAGACCACCTATCACGCATGGAAAGGATACCATATGACTGAGTTCCTATAAATGAATCCTTTCTAGGTGAGAGTTTGGCTATGATTAAAAAGATAGAGCCTTGGTTTGTAGATTACTCCAACTTTCTTGCAGGAAAGTAAATGCCACTTGATATGAATTATCATCAAAGGAAGAAGTTCTTCAATGATCTGAAGTACTATTTCTAGGATGATCCTTTTATTTATCGGCATGGACCGGATGACATGATTAGGCGTTGTGTACTTGAGCATGAGATGAATTCTATACTCAAAAGTTGTCATAGCAGCCCTTATGCAGGACATCATGCAGGTGATCGAACAGCTGCCAAGGTGCATCAATCGGGATTCTACTGGCCTACACTCTTCAGAGATGCACACAGGTTTGTTAAAAATTGCGATGCTTGTCAACGCACAGGTAATATAGGCTGTAGACAAGAAATAACTATGAATTATAGTCTGGTTTGTGAACCTTTTGATGTTTGGGGATTGGACTATTTGGGACCATTTCCTGTTTCAGATGGGCATACTCATATTCTTGTGGCTGTAGATTATGTTACCAAGTGGGTTGAAGCCATCCCAACCCATCATGCAGACGCGGCTACCTCACTGAAGATGATAAAGGACATCATCATTCCCAGGTTCGGAGTCCCTAAAGTTCTTATTACTGACGGTGGATCTCATTTTATACAGGGAATTTTTGGGAGAGTACTTCGTGAGTACGGAGTAACCCACAGAATAGCTTCACCATATCACCCTCAAACCAGTGGTCAAGTGGAACTTTTGAACAATGAGATAAAGACAATATCACAGAAGACGGTGCAAAAGTCCAGAAAGGACTGGGCAGGAAAGCTAAATGAAACATTGTGGGCTTACCGCACCGCTTACAAGAATCCCATGGGTATGTCACCGTACAAGATGGTTTATGGTAAGGCATGTCATTTACCCTTGGAGTTAGAACATAAAGCTTATTGGGCAATCAAAATATCAATTTTAATCTTAAAGAAGCAGGTGAGAAAACACTACTAGACATACATGCCTTAGGAGAGCTTCGTAACAGTGCTTACGAGAGTGCCCAATTGTTTAAGGAAAAAGTTAAGATGTGGCATGATGTCTACTACACAACTTATTCTTGTAGACTCGTGTTGGGCCTCCAAGCGCAGAGTTTTGTAGGACAGTAGCAATTTTCCCTCAAGTGGATGACCTAAGGTTTATCAATCCGTGGGAGGCGTAGGATGAAGATGGTATCTCTCAAACAACCCTGCAACCAAATACAAGAAATCTCTTGTGTCCCCAACACACCCAATACAATGGCAAATTGTACAGGTGCACTAGTTCGGCGTAGAGATGGTGATACAAGTGTAGTATGGATAGTAGAAATATATTTTTATAATCTGAATAAATAAAAACAGCAAGGTAGAAAATGATAAAAGTGAGCACAAACGGTATTGCAATGCTTAAAAACAAGGCCTAGGGTTCATACTTTCACTAGTGCAATCTCTCAAAAATGCTAACATAATTGGATCATATAACAATCCCTCAACGTGCGAAAAAGAATCACTCCAAAGTTCCTATTAGCGGAGAACATAAGATAGAAATTGTTTGTAGAGTACAAAACCACCTCAAAGTTATCCTTTCCGGTCGATCTATTGAGCCATTCCTATAAGTGTCACAAACAGCCCTAGAGTTCGTACTAAAATAACACCATATGATACACATCAACCAACTCTAATGTCACCTAGATACTCCAATGTCACCACAAGTATCCGTGAGTTAATTATACGATATGCATCAAACAACTTCATAATCATAATATTCAATCCACACAAAGAACTTCAAGGAGCACCCCAAAGTTTCTATCGGAGAAAAGATAATGAAAACGTGCATCAACCCCTATGCATAGATTACCCCAATGTCACCGCGGGAATCCGCGAGTTGAGTGCCAAAACATATATCAAGTGAATCAATATAATACCCCATTGTCACCATGGGTATTCATACACAAGACATACATCAAGTGTTCTCAAATATGAAATATTCAATCCGACAATAACGAAACCTCAAAGGGAAAAGATTCGATTCATCACAACAAGGATAGAGAGGGAAGAAACACCATATGATCCAATTATATTAACAAAGCTCGCGGTACATCAAGATCGTGTCAAATCAAGAACACGAGAGAGAGAGAGAGAGATCAAACACATAGCTACTAGTACATACCCCTAGCCTCGAGGGTGAACTACCCCCTCGTCATCATGGAGACCGCCGGGATGATGAAGGTGGCCTCCGGTGATGAGTCCCCCCTCCGGCAGGGTGCCAGAAAAGGGCTCCAGATGGGATCTCCTTGGTACAAAGGCTTGCGGTGGCGTAAAAACTCATCTAGGTTAACTTTCGGGGTTTCTCAATATATAGGATTTTTCAGCGTTGGAATCACGCAAAGAGGTGCCACAGGGCGCCCACGAGGCACCAGGGCGCGCCTGGGGGGGGGGGGGGTGGCGCGCCCTGGTGGCTTGTGGGGCCCCTGTGGGTCTTCTGCTGCACCCCCGAAGCTTCCTGGGTCTGTTTCCTTCCAGAAAAAATCGTCAAAAAGTTTTGCTGCATTTGGACTTCATTTGATATGGATTTTCTGGAAAACCAAAAACAAGCAGAAAACAGCAACTGGCACTGGGCACTAGGTCAATATGTTAGTCCATAAAAATCATATAAAAGCCATATAAAAGTGCACCAAAATCATACAAAACTATAATAAACATGGCATGAATACTTCATAAATTATAGATACGTTGGAGACGTATCAGCATCCCCAAGCTTAATCCCTGCTCATCCTTGAGTAGGTATATGATAAAAGAAATAATTTATGAAGTGTGAATGCTAGCATAGTGCATAAGTTTGATTAATGATAATTTCAATCACTTTTCCTAGCATCATAACAGCAACTCTTTCTCATAAAACTCATCATGATAAAGTAGCAATCAATTCACATGTCATGGTTCAAACAATGCAATCTCTTAAAACTTAACAACCTATGTTCTTAGTCACTAAACAATTGCAATTCAACTTAATTTCAACAAAGTCTAAGTAAGAGCTTGATACGTCCATTTTGCATCATGTTTTCCTACTGTTATTTATAGTGTTTTTAATCAATATAACACTTTGTGGAGCAATTCTAATGCATTTTCTCTCTTAATATGCAAGATTTACACAAGGAGGGAGATTGCCGGCAGCTGGAATTCTGGACCTGAAAAAGCTATGTCAGAGATACCTATTCTGCACATCTCCAAATGAGCTGAAATTTCACGGAGATTTATTTTGGAATAAATAAAAAATACTGAAAGCAAGAAGTACCAGAGGGGGCCACCCAGGTGCCCACGAGGTACCAGGGCGCACCCCCCCCCACGCGCGCCCTGGTGGCTCGTGGGGCCCCTTGCCAGCCTCCGGTGCCCATTTTCTGGTATATAAGCCCATTTGCCCTAGAAAAAATAAGGAGAAGACTTTTGGGACGGTGCGCCGCCGTCTCGAGGCGGAACTTGGGCAGGAGCACTTTTGCTCTCCGACGAAGCGATTCGGCCGGGGATACTTCCCTCCGGGAGGGGGAGATCGGAGCCATCGACATCACCAATGATCCTCTCATCATGGGAGGACCAATCTTCATCAACATCTTCAACAACACCATCTCATCTCAAACCCTAGTTCATCTCTTATATTCAATCTTTGTCTCAAAACCTTAGATTGGTACCTGTGGGTTGCTAGTAGTGTTGATTACATCTTGTAGTTGATGCTAGTTGGTTTATTTGGTGGAAGATTATATGTTCAGATCCAATATGCTATTCAATAACCCTCTGATCTTGAACATGAATATGGTTTGTGAGTAGTTACTTTTGTTCTTGAGGACATGGGAGAAGTCTTGTCATAAGTAATCATGTGAATTTGGTATTCGTTCGATATTTTGATGATATGTATGTTGTTGATTCTCTTAGTGGTGTCATGTGAACGTTGACTACATGACACTTCACCATCTTTGGGCCTAAGGGAATGCATTGTGGAGTAGTAATTAGATGATGGGTTGCTAGAGTGACAGAAGCTTAAACCCAAGTTTATGCGCTATTCCGTAAGGGGCTGATTTGGATCCATATGTTTAATGCTATGGTTAGATTTATCTTAATTCTTCTTTCGTAGCTGCGGATGCTTGCGAGAGGGGGTAATCATAAGTGGGAGGCTTATTCAAGTAAGAACAGCACCCAAGCACCGGTCCACCCACATATCAAATTATCAAAGTAGCGAACGCGAATCAAACCAACATGATGAAAGTGACTAGATGAAATTCCCAAGTGTCCTCGAGAACGCTTTGCTTATTATAAGAGATCGTTCCGGCTTGTCCTTTGCTATAAAAAGGATTGGGCCACCTTGCTGCACTTTTTGTTACAATTGCTACTTTTCACTTGTTACAAATTATCTTGCTATCAAACTACTCGTTACCGATAATTTTAGTGCTTGCAGAAAATACCTTGCTGAAAACCGCTTGTCATTTCCTTCTGCTCCTCGTTGGGTTCGACACTCTTACTTATAGAAAGGACTACGATTGATCCCCTATACTTGTGGGTCATCAAGACTCTTTTCTGGTGCCGTTGCCGGGGAGTGAAGCGCCTTTGGTGAGTGGAATTTGGTAAGGAAACATTTATATTACGTGAGTGGAATTTGGTGAGTGGAATTTAGTAATCCTTTGAGGGGTTTGTTCGGGGTATCTTCACCTCGACCGGAAGCACAAATAGTTGCTCCTCAACCTACTGCACCTACTAATAATATTTATTATGAGATTCCTTCGGGTATGATAGAGAAACTGCTAGCTAATCCTTATGCAGGAGATGGAACGGTACATCCTGATATGCACTTGATCTATGTGGATGAAATTTGTGGATTGTTTAAGCTTGCAGGTTTCTCCGGAGATGGAGTTAAGAAGAAAGTTTTCCCTTTATCTTTGGAGGGAAAGGCATTGACATGGTATAGACTATGTGATGATACTGATACATGGGACTGGAACCGATTGAAACTGGAATTCCACCAGAAATTTTATCCTATGCATTTGGTTCATCGTGATCGGAATTATATATATAATTTTTGGCCTCATGAAGGAGAAAGCATCGCTCAATCTTGGGGGAGGCTTAAGTACATGATGTACACATGCCCCAACCATGAGCTCTCAAGAGAAATTATCTTACAGAATTTTTATGCTCAGCTTTCTCATGATGATCAAACCATGCTCGATTCTTCTTCGACTGGCTCCTTTATGAAGAAAACTATTGAATTCAGATGGGATCTCCTAGAAAGAATTAAACGCAACTCTGAAGATTGGGAACTCAACAAAGGTAATGAGTCAGGTATAATACTTGAGTTCGATTGTGTTAAATCTTTTATGGATACCGATGCTTTTCATAAGTTTAGCACTGAATATGGACTTGACTCTGAGATAGTAGCTTCCTTTTGTGAATCATTTGCTACTCATGTTTATCTCCCTAAGGAGAAGTGGTTTAAATATCATCCCCCTGTTAAAGAAAAGATTGAGGAACCTGTTAGTGTTAAAGAAGAAACAATTGTTTACCATGTTGATCCAGTCGTGCCTACTGCTTATATTGAGAAACCACCTTTTCCTGTTAGGATCAAGGAACATGCTAAAGTTTCAACTGTGGTTAACAAAAGTAATATTAGAGCACCTAGACCCTCTGAACAAATTAAAGTTGAACCTGATGTTGCTATGGTTAAAGATCTCTTGGTCGATAATATAGATGGGCATGTTAGAAATGAACGAGATATGTTAGACAAGAACAAGCCCGTAGTTGGCATGCCTGTTGTTTCTGTTAAGATTGGAGATCATTGCTATCATGGTTTGTGTGATATGGGTGCTAGTGTGAGTGCTATTCCATTTTCTTTATATCAAGAAGTAATGCATGATATTGCACCTATTGAGATTGAAGATATTGATGTTACTATTAAGCTTGCAAATAGAGATACTATTACACCACTTGGGATTGTTAGAGATGTTGAAGTCTTGTGTGGTAAATTCAAATACCCTACTGATTTCTTAGTACTTGGTTCACAACAAGATAATTTTTGTCCCATTATATTTGGTAGACCTTTCTTGAATACCGTTAATGCTGAAATTGATAGTGTTAAAGAAAAGGTTCGAGTTAAGTTTGTTGATATATCTCATGTGTTTAATTTCTCCAAGTTTTGTAGACAACCTCATGATAAAGAATTGCCTAGTAAAGATGAAATTATTGGTATTGCTTCTATTGCCATACCTCCTACTGATCCATTAGAACAATATTTACTAGACCATGAAAACGATATGCATATGAATGAAAGAAATGAAATAGATAAGATGTTCTTTGATCAACCACCTATCCTTAAACACAATTTGCATGTTGAAACTCTTGGAGGCCCTCCTCCACCTAAGGGTGACCCTGTATTTGAATTGAAACAATTGCCTGATACATTGAAATATGCTTATCTTGATGAAAAGAAGATATATCCTGTTATTATTAGTGCTAACCTTTCAGCGCATGAAGAAAAGAGATTACTAAAAACTCTGAGGAAGCACCGAGCTGCTATTGGATATACTCTTGATGATCTTAAGGGCATTAGTCCCACTCTATGTCAGCACAAAATTAATATGGAGCCTGATGCTAAACCAGTTGTCGACCACCAATGACGATTAAATCCTAAGATGAAAGAGGTGGTAAGAACCGAAATATTAAAGCTTCTCGAAGCAGGTATAATCTATCCCATAGCTGATAGTAGATGGGTAAGTCCCGTTCATTGTGTCCCTAAGAAAGGAGGTATGACCATTGTTCCTAATGATAAAAATGAACTCATTCCACAAAGAATTATAACTGGTTATAGGATGGTAATTGATTTCAGAAAATTAAACAAAGCTACTAGAAAAGATCATTACCCCTTACCTTTTTATTGATCGAATGTTAGAAAGATTGTCTAAGCATACACACTTTTGCTTTCTTGATGGATATTCTGGTTTCTCTCAAATACCTGTATCACAATCCATTCAAGAGAAAACCACCTTTACTTGTCCTTTTGGAACTTATGCTTTTAGACGTATGCCTTTTGGTTTATGCAATGCACCTGCTACCTTTCAAAGATGTATGACTGCTATATTCTCTGACTTTTGTGAAAAGATTGTTGAGGTTTTCATGGATGATTTTTCCGTTTACAGAACTTCTTTTGATGATTGCTTAAGCAACCTTGATCGAGTTTTGCAGATATGTGAAGAAACTAATCTTGTCTTGAATTGGGAGAAGTGCCACTTTATGGTGAATGAAGGTATTGTCTTGGGTCATAAAATTTCTGAAAGAGGTATTGAAGTTGGTAAGGCTAAGGTTGAGGCTATTGAAAAAATGCCATGTCCTAAAGATATTAAAGGTATAAGAAGTTTCCTTGGTCATGCTGGTTTCTATAGGAGGTTTATTAAAGACTTCTCTAAAATTTCTAGGCCTCTTACCAATCTTTTGCAAAAAGATGTTCCATTTGTTTTTGATGATGATTGACTAGAAGCCTTTGAAACACTTAAGAAAGCCTTAACCACTGCACCTACTGTTCAACCACCTGACTAGAACTTAACTTTTGAAATTATGTGTGATGCTAGTGACTATGCTGTTGGTGATGTTCTAGGACAAAGAGTTGATAAGAAATTAAATGTTATCCATTATGCTAGTAAAACTCTAGACAGTGCCCAAAGAAATTAGGCTACTACTGAGAAAGAATTTCTAGCAGTTGTATTTGCATGTGATAAATTCAGATCTTACATAGTTGATTCTAAAGTAACTGTTCACACCGATCATGCTGCTATTAAATATATTATGGAAAAGAAAGATGCTAAGCCTAGACTCATTAGGTGGGTTCTATTGCTACAAGAATTTGACTTGCATATTATTGATAGAAAGGGAGCTGAGAATTATCTGTCATAAATGCTTCTTGATGACCCACTTCCTATTAATTATGATTTTCCTGATGAACAATTATCTGTCATAAATGCTTCTCGTAATACTCCTTGGTATGCGGACTATGCTAATTATATTGTTGCTAAATTTATACCACCTAGTTTCACATACCAACAAAAGAAAAAGTTCTTCTATGATTTAAGACATTACTTTTGGGATGACCCACATCTTTATAAAGAAGGAGTAGATGGTATTATTAGACGTTGTATACCTGAGCATGAACAGGAACAAATCCTATGGAAGTGTCATTCCGAGGCTTACGGAGGACACCATGCGGGAGACAGAACTGCACATAAGGTATTACAATCTGGTTTTTATTGGCCTACTCTTTTCAAGGATGCTCGTAAGTTTTTCCTATATTGTGATGAATGTCAAAGAATTGGTAATGTTAGTAGACGTCAGGAAATGCCTATGAATTATTCACTTGCTATTGAACCATTTGATGTTTGGGGATTTGATTATATGGGACCTTTTCCCAAATCCAATGGGTATACACATATTTTAGTTGCTATTGATTACGTTACTAAGTGGGTAGAAGCTATTCCAACTAGTAGTGCTGATCATAACACTTCTATTAAAATGCTTAAAGAAGTTATTTTCCCGAGATTCGGAGTCCCTAGATATTTAATGACTGATGGTGGTTCACATTTTATTCTTGGTGCATTCCGTAAACTGCTTGCTAAATATGATGTCAACCATAGAATTGCATCTCCTTATCACCCACAATCTAGCGGTCAAGTAGAATTGAGCAATAGAGAAATAAAATTAATTTTGCAAAAAACCGTCAATAGATCTAGAAAGAATTGGTCTAAGAAACTTAACGATGCATTATGGGCTTATAGAATTGCTTATAAAAATCCTATGGGTATGTCTCCCTATAAAATGGTTTATGGAAAAGCATGTCATTTACCTCTTGAGTTAGAACATAAAGCATATTGGGCAATTAAAGAACTCAATTATGATTTTAAACTTGCCAGTGAAAAGAGGTTATTTGATATTAGCTCATTAGATGAATGGAGAACCCAAGCTTATGAAAATGCCAAATTGTTTAAAGAAAAAGTTAAAAGATGCCATGATAGAAGAATTTAAAAACGGGAATTCAAAGTGGGTGAGCATGTTCTATTGTACAATTCTCGTTTGAGATTCTTTGCAGGAAAACTTCTCTCTAAATGGGAAGGACCGTATATCATCGAAGAAGTTTATCGCTCCGGAGCCATCAAAATAAGTAACTCCGAAGGCACTAATCCGAGAGTGGTGAATGGGCAAATAATTAAGCATTATATTTCAGGTACTCCCATTAATGTTGAAACTAATATTATTGACAAAATTATACCGGAGGAATACATAAGAGAGACCTTCCAGAACACTCCAGAACCCTGAAAAGGAAGAGGTACGTGATACGGTGAGTAAACCGACTCCAAAAATTCCATAAAAACATTTTCTGTCATTTTTGGAATATTAGAAAAATACAAAAATAAAAAACAGCCGAGGGGACCCACGAGGTGCACACGAGGCACCAGGGTGCGCCACCCCCTGGCGCACCCTGGTGGCTCGTGGGCCCCTCGTGAGCCTTCCCGACTCCGTTTTCTCCTGGATTACTTGTTTTGCAAGATAAAAATTATTTATATATACTCCCAGATGTTTTGACCACCGTATCACAGAAATCTCCTCTGTTCTTATTTCATGCTATTTTTCTGACAGATCTAGATTGCTATGGCTCCACCAAGCTCTTCCAAGGACAAGTTCTACGTGAAGGTCATCAACCCCTACCTACCGGAGGTGATGAAACACCCTCGAGCCATTGAGATGTGTGAGGGGGTGCTTCATATCCGGGATGTTCAAGGACCCAAGAAGACTGGGAGCGTGGAGTCCAGGCTCGAAGCGGTGGAGCAGGAGATCTTCAAGTGCCAAGGGATGGTGGAACGTGGACTCAGCGCCAACCACTCCATTATCATGGAATTCACCCGTGATCACAAGGTGAATGGCCAATCGATGGGGGACGTCATCTTCAAGCTCAATGAACGGATCGACTATCTCCAAGGCCAAATCTATGATCTTCAAAACCAAAATTATGAGTATGAGGCAAGATTCAAAGGTATGAGTATAGCTGCAAGTTTCAGGACTCTGGAGACTCGTTCATCTTTTTATGATGGGGAACCTATGCCATGGAAGCCGGAGGACAAGCCCACCACTTCATCACCACCACCATCACCGAAGAAGGAAACTTGAGTACATGGGTATGGGCACTCCCCTTGGCTTTTGCCAAGCTTGGGGGAGGTGCCCCGGTATCCTATCACCATCACTTTTATTATCTTTACCTACTTTTAGTTCGATCCTTAGTGATTTCGTGATTTAGTTGAATAAAAGTTTAGTACGATCTATTTTCATGTGCTAGTTTCATGATCTATCTATCTATGTAATTGAGTTGAGAGTTATATAATAAAGAGTAGTTTGAGTTTTTGCTTCTTTACATTTATGTTTCAATCCTAGCAATGAAAATAATAAAAAAAATCATATGCTAATCTTATGAAAAGTAATGGCATTACATAAAGAAAAGTATAAGTGGTAAAATTTATTGAAAGTTAACAAACATAGCATTCGTCAATGATGCAATTCATGAAAAATTAATAGGGAAGAGAAGTTTCACATGCAAATATACTATCTTGGACATCTTTTATGATTGTGAGCCCCCATTAAGTATTTTATGTCAAATTGTTGACGTTGGACAAGGAAGACAATGTAATGAATTATGTTTGCTTATATTCATATAGAAGCTATATTGTCATAGATCCTTCAACATGTGGTGCTTGCCCAATATCTTTGCTAGCCAAAAATCTACACCAAGTAGAGATACTACTTGTGCATCCAAAACCCTTAAACCCAGTTTCATGTCATGAGAGTCCACTATATCTACCTATGGATTGAATAAGATCCTTCAAGTAAGTTGCCATCGGTGCAAAAAAGCAATAAAAATTGCCTCTAAATGTGTATGAACTTTTATTGTAAGGGAAAATAAGCTTTGTACGAACTTGTGATGGCAAAGAAATAAAAGCGACAGACTGTATAATAAAGGTTGCTATCACAAGGGGCAATATAAAGTGACGTTCCTTTGCATTAAAAGCTTGTGCATCCAACAACAAAAATCACATGACAACCTCTGCTTCCCTCTGCGAAGGGTCTATCTTTTACTTTTATGTATTTACTTTTTATGCAAGAGTCAATAGTGTTCTCCTCTATTCCTTTTTATTTTTCTCTTTTGCAAGCATCATGTGGTGGGGAAAGATCTAGGCACATATATCTAGTTGGATATGAGTGATCATGAGTTATTATTGTTGACATCACCCTTGAGGTGAATAAGTTGGGAGGCAAAACTATAAGCCCCTATCTTTCTTTGTGTCTGGCTGAAACTTTTTGCTCCATATATATGTTGTGAGTGTTAGTAATCATAGAAGACTATATGATGGTTGAGTATGTGGACTTGCTAAAAAGCTCCTACATGAGACCCTTCCTGAAAATATGATGAATTGCAATTGCATGGTTGACTGAGAACATAGTTTGTTAGTTTCCAAGAAAGTTTATGCCTTATACTTCATTGTTGTGATGAATTGTTACTTGCTCATGAGAAGTTTTATGATAAGAAATATTGTTGTTATAATAATGATCATGATGCTACTATGTCCATATTTTGTTTTTATCGAGACCTCTCTCTCTAAACATGTGGACATGATTATCGATATCGGCTTTCGCTTGAGGACAAGCGAGGTCTAAGCTTGGGGGAGTTGATACGTCCATTTTGCATCATGTTTTCCTACTGTTATTTATAGTGCTTTTAATCAATATAAGACTTTGTGGAGCAATTCTAATGCCTTTTCTCTCTTAATATGCAAGATTTACACAAGGAGGGAGATTGCCGGCAACTGGAATTCTGGACTTGAAAAAGCTATGTCAGAGATACCTATTCTGCACATCTCCAAATGAGCTGAAATTTCACGGAGATTTATTTTGGAATAAATAAAAAATACTGGAAGCAAGAAGTACCAGAGGAGGGCACCCAGGTGCCCACGAGGCACCAGGGCGCGCCACCCCCCCCCCCCCCAGGCGCGCCCTGGTGGCTCGTGGGGCCCCTGGCCAGCCTCCGGTGCCCATTTTCTGGTATATAAGCCCATTTGCCCTAGAAAAAATAAGGAGAAGACTTTTGGGATGGTGCGCCACCGTCTCGAGGCGGAACTTGGGCAGGAGCACTTTTGCTCTCTGGCGGAGCGATTCTGCCGGGGATACTTCCCTCCGGGAGGGGGAAATCGGAGCCATCGACATCACCAATGATCCTCTCATCGTGGGAGGACCAATCTTCATCAACATCTTCAACAGCACCATCTCATCTCAAACCCTAGTTCATCTCTTATATTCAATCTTTGTCTCAAAACCTCAGATTGGAACCTGTGGGTTGCTAGTAGTGTTGATTACATCTTGTATTTGATGCTAGTTGGTTTATTTGGTGGAAGATTATATGTTCAGATCCAATATGCTATTCAATACCCCTCTGATCTTGAACATGAATATGGTTTGTGAGTAGTTACTTTTGTTCTTGAGGACATGGGAGAAGTCTTGTCATAAGTAATCATGTGAATTTGGTATTCGTTCGATATTTTGATGATATGTATGTTGTTGATTCTCTTAGTGGTGTCATGTGAACATCGACTACATGACACTTCACCATCTTTGGGCCTAAGGGAATGCATTGTGGAGTAGTAATTAGATGATGGGTTGCTAGAGTGACAGAAGCTTAAACCCTAGTTTATGCGCTATTCCGTAAGAGGATGATTTGGATCCATATGTTTAATGCTATGGTTAGATTTATCTCAATTCTTCTTTCGTAGTTGTGGTTGCTTGCAAGAGGGGGTAATCATAAGTGGGAGGCTTGCTCAAGTAAGAACAGCACCCAAGCACCGGTCCACCCACATATCAGATTATCAAAGTAGCGAACGCGAATCAAACCAACATGATGAAAGTGACTAGATGAAATTCCCATGTGTCCTCGAGAACGCTTTGCTTATTATAAGAGATCGTTCCGGCTTGTCCTTTGCTATAAAAAGGATTGGGCCACCTTGCTGCACTCTTTGTTACTATTGCTACTTGTCACTTGTTACAAATTATCTTGCTATCAAACTACTCGTTACCGATAATTTCAGTGCTTGCAGAAAATACCTTGCTGAAAACCGCTTGTCATTTCCTTCTGCTGCTCGTTGGGTTCGACACTCTTACTTATCGAAAGGACTATGATTGATCCCCTATACTTGTGGGCCATCAGAGCTCCACATACTCAATTATCATATAGTCTTCTATGATTGCTAGTACTCAAAGCATATTTTTAGAACAAATGGCATCCATTGAACACAGAGAAAGATAGGGGCTTAGTGTTTCGCCTCCCAACTTATTTATGATAGAGATAATTGTCAACAATAATAATTCATGATCAAATATATTTGACTGGCCATATGTGCCTGGATCTTTCCCCGCCACATGATGCTTGCCAACTAGAGAATAATTAAGGTTCAAATGAGAATGAATACTTATTGACTCTTGCATAAAGGTAAAAACATAGAAGTAGATACATAAAAGTAAAATATAGGCCCTTCGCAGAGGGAAGCAGAGGTTGTCATGCGCTTTTTATTTTTGGATGCACAAGCCCTTAATGCAAAGGAACGTCACGTTATATTGCCCCTTGTGATAGCAACCTTTATTATGCAGTCCGTCGCTTTTATTTCTTTACCATCACAAGTTCGTACAACGCTTATTTTCCCTTGCAATAAAAGATCATACATATTCTAGGAGAAATTTTTATTGCTTTTTGCACCGATGACAACTTACTTGAAGGATCTTATTCAGTCCATAGGTAGGTATGGTGGACACTCATGGCAAGAAACTGGGTTTAAGGGTTTTTGGATGCACAAGTAGTATCTCTACTTAGTACGAATTTTTGGCTAGCAAAAGATCCTAAGCAAGCACCACATGTTGGAGGATCCACAACAATATAACTTCTATGCAAATATACCCAAACATAACTCATTACGTTGTCTTCCTTGTCCAACTTCAACTAATTTGCTCAAGTTTAAAAATAATTAATGGGTATTCACAATCATAAAAGATGACAAAGATAATATATTTATATGTGAAAGTTCTCTTCCTTATACTAATCATTCATGAATTGCTTGTATGACCAATATTGTGATTGTCAAGCTTCAATAGATTTCACTTTCTAACCCAAATGTGAAACTACTACTAGACATGATACAAGCATATGAAGCACATATAATTTAAACTTTATGATATTCAATTCTTTCACAATTTACTCATAGGATATAAGTGAAGCACAAGAGTAAATGACAACTACTCCAAAAAGATATAAGTGAAGATCAAATGAGTAGTTAAGTAAATAGGTAGCTATGTGAGGACTCTAATCATTTAAAAATTTCAGATCTTAAGTATTTTATTCAAACAGCAAAGAAAACAAAATAAAATGACATTCCAAGAATAGCACATCTCATGTGAAGAAGCAAAAACTTAGGCTCAACCAAGACTAACCGATAATTGTTGATGAAGAAAGGTGGGATGCCCCCAAGCTTAGTTGCTTGAGACTTCTTGGAATGCTATCTTGGGGTGCCTTGGGCATCCCCAAGCTTGAGCTCTTGTGTCTCCTTAATTCCTCTCATATCATGGCTTCTCCTAAATCTTAAAAACTTCATCCACACAAAACTCAACAAGAACTCGTGACATAAGTTAGTATAAATCAACTCAAAACCTTAACATTCTCTACTGTAAAAAATCACTAAAATTATAATTAAACATTGCATACTAAATGCCTCAGCATATTTAATACTCCTATCCACAAATAGAAACATTAAACAAGCAACATATGCAAACAATGCAACTATAACCGAAATCTGTCTAAACAGAACAGTCTGTAAAGGGTGAATAAGAATACATACTTCCCTAACTCCAAAAATTCTGAAAAATTACCAAGTGACATAGAAATCATGATTTCTTACTGTGTAAAAATTTCAGATTTTTATCATGTCCTGACTATTCAGGAATATTCTGTACATAACCGAAAACTTTCTGTTTTCAAACAACAACACATGAACTTGCAAACTGAGCATGGTAAAGGCTATAATTAGCATTTTATTGAACTAAAAGATACAAAACATGATTATTGATAACAGCAAGAAAATCTCTACAAAATAAAATGACGCTCCAAGCAAAACTCATATTATGTGACGAATAAAAATATAGCTCCGAGTAAGGTTACTGATAATGTTGAAGACGAAAGAGGGGATGCCTTCCGGGGCATCCCCAAGCTTAGACGCTTGAGTCTTCCTTGAGTATTACCTTGGGCTGACTTGGGAATTCCCAAGCTTAGGGTCTTGCCACTCCTTATTCTCCTCATATCGATATCTCACCCAAAACTTGAAAACTTCAATCACACAAAACTTAACGGAACTTGTGAGATAGGTTAGTATGATAAAGATAAATCATCCACTTAGGTACTGTCAAGACAAGATTCATAATTGTTCTCACATAATTAATACTTTATTCTATCATTTCCACAATTTATATCTCATTATATAAGCTATGGAAACACTAAAACAAGCAAACTATGCACCGAAAACAGAATCTGTCAAAAACAGAACAGCATGTAGTGAGCGATTTAATAACCATACTTATGTACCTCCAAAAATTCTGAAAAATTATGACAACGTAAATAATTTTTAACCCAATACTATGTAAAAATTTCAGAATTTTATCACGCTCCAGTACAGAATATAAATTCCAGCACTGGACGTAAAAGTTTCTGTTTTTGCGCAGAATCGAATCAACAAGTATCCACACTATCCCAAAGGCTTTACTTGGCACATTATTGAAAGAAAACATATAAAACATGATTATCACAGTATCTTAATCATGTGAACACAAGAAAAATAGTAGGTATAAATATTGGGTTGTCTCCCAACAAGCGCTTTTCTTTAATGCCTTTTAGCTAGGCATGATGATTTCAATGATGCTCGCATAAGAATAAAGAATTGGAACATAAAGAGAGAGCATCATGAATCATATGACAAGAAAATTTAAGCCTAACCCACTTCCTATGCATAGGGATTTTGTGAGAAAACAATTTGTGGGAGCAAGAATCAACTAGCATAGGAAGGCAAAACAAGTATGACTTCAAAACTTTCAACACATAGAGAGGAAACTTGATATTATTGAGGTATGTAGAAGCATATATTCCTCTCTTAAAATAATTTTCAGTAGCATCAAGAAGAAATTCAACAATATATCCATCACACAACACATTCTTTTCATGATCTACAAGCATAGAAATTTTATTACTCTTCACATAAGCAATTTTCTTCTCATTCATAATAGTGAGAGCAAATTCAATGAAATAACTATCATGTGATACTTGATTGGCATAATCCAGTTGAAAATTAAAATCATGATGACAAGTTTCATAGTTATCATTATTCTTTATAGCATACATGTCATCACAATAATCATCATAGATAGCAGCTTTGTTATCATAGTCAATTGAAACCTCTTCCAAAATAGTGGAATCATCATTAAATAAAGTTGTGACCTCTCCAAATCCACTTTCATAATTATTGCAATAAGGTTCAACACCCTCCAAAATAGTGGGATAATTAGTACCTAGAGTTGACACTCGTCCAAACCCACTTTCATCAATATAATCATCATAAATAGAAGGAATGCTATTATCATAATAAATTTTCTCATCAAAACTTGGGGGACTAAAAATATCATCTTCATCACACATAGCATCCCCAATCTTATGTCTTTGCATATCATTAGCATCATGGATATTCATAGAAAGCATACTAACAACATTGCAATCATGCTCATCATTCAAAGGAATCATATTAAACATTTTATTAAATTCTTCCTCTAACAATTGAGCACAATTATCGGAATCCTTATTTTCAAGAAAGACATTATAAAGATGAATAATATGAGGCAACCTCAATTCCATTTTTTTTGTAGTTTTCCTTTATAAACCAAACTAGTGATAAAACAAGAAACTAAAAGATTCAATTGCAAGATCTAAAGCTATACCTTCAAGCACTCACCTCCCCGGCAACGGCGCCAGAAAAGAGTTTGATGTCTACTACACAA
Organism: Elymus sibiricus; assembly: GCA_039707655.1. Lineage (NCBI taxonomy): Eukaryota > Viridiplantae > Streptophyta > Magnoliopsida > Poales > Poaceae > Elymus > Elymus sibiricus. The sequence continues at coordinate 167,439,608 of CM077664.1, forward strand.
CTTATTCTTGTAGACTCGTGTTGGGCCTCCAAGCGCAGAGTTTTGTAGGACAGTAGCAATTTTCCCTCAAGTGGATGACCTAAGGTTTATCAATCTGGGGGAGGCGTAGGATGAAGATGGTATCTCTCAAACAACCCTGCAACCAAATACAAGAAATCTCTTGTGTCCCCAACACACCCAATACAATGGCAAATTGTATAGGTGCACTAGTTCGGCGAAGAGATGGTGATACAAGTGTAGTATGGATGGTAGAAATATATTTTTATAATCTGAATAAATAAAAACAGCAAGGTAGCAAACGATAAAAGTGAGCACAAACGGTATTGCAATGCTTAAAAACAAGGCCTAGGGTTCATACTTTCACTAGTGCAATCTCTCAACAATGCTAACATAATTGGATCATATAACAATCCCTCAACGTGCGATAAAGAATCACTCCAAAGTTCCTATTAGCGGAGAACATAAGATAGAAATTGTTTGTAGGGTACAAAACCACCTCAAAGTTATCCTTTCTGGTCGATCTATTGAGCCATTCCTATAAGTGTCACAAACAGCCCTAGAGTTCGTACTAAAATAACACCATATGATACACATCAACCAACTCTAATGTCACCTAGATACTCCAATGTCACCACAAGTATTCGTGAGTTGATTATACGATATGCATCAAACAACTTCATAATCATAATATTCAATCCACACAAAGAACTTCAAGGAGCACCCCAAAGTTTCTATCGGAGAAAAGATAATGAAAACGTGCATCAACCCCTATGCATAGATTACCCCAATGTCACCGCGGGAATCCGCGAGTTGAGTGCCAAAACATATATCAAGTGAATCAATATAATACCCCATTCTCATCACGGGTATTCATATGCAAGACATACATCAAGTGTTCTCAAATCTGAAATATTCAATCCGACAATAACGAAACCTCAAAGGGAAAAGATTCAATTCATCACAACAAGGATAGAGTGGGAAGAAACACCATATGATCCAACTATATTAACAAAGCTCGCGGTACATCAAGATCATGCCAAATCAAGAACACGAGAGAGAGAGATCAAACACATAGCTACTAGTACATACCCCTAGCCTCGAGGGTGAACTACTCCCTCCTCGTCATGGAGACCGCCGGGATGATGAAGATGGCCTCCGGTGATGATTCCCCCCTCCGACAGGGTGCCAAAAAATGGCTCTAGATGGGATCTCCTTGGTACAGAGGCTTGCGGTGGCGTAAAAACTCATCTAGGTTAACTTTCGGGGGTTTCTGAATATATAGGATTTTTCAGCGTTGGAATCACGCAAAGAGGTGCCACAGGGGGCCCACGAGGCACCAGGGCACGCCTGGGGGTGGCGTGCCCTGGTGGCTTGTGGGGCCTCTATGGGTCTTCTGCTGCACCCCCGAAGCTTCCTGGGTCTGTTTCCTTCCAGAAAATATCATCAAAAAGTTTCGCTGCATTTGGACTTCATTTGATATGGATTTTCTGGAAAATCAAAAACAAGCAGAAAACAGCAACTAACACTGGGCACTAGGTCAATATGTTAGTCCATAAAAATCATATAAAAGCCATATAAAAGTGCACCAAAGTCATACAAAACTATAATAAACATGGCATGAATACTTCCTAAATTATAGATACGTTGGAGATGTATCATGGCACGCTCGTAAGATACTGAAACGAACCTTTGTTGTGGGGGACAAAGTCCTCCTATTTAACTCTCGTCTCAATCTATTTCCAAGGAAACTCGGGTCTAGCTGGGAAGGACCTTATGAGATAGAAGTTCATAATTCCGGAGCTGTTCGGTTAAAAGGGGGAAAAGATGGACCCTGGATCATGAATGGACAACGCTTGAAGCTATACCTCCCTGATGAACAAAAGGATGACCGGGAAGTGGAAGAGGTAAGTTTTATCATGATCGAGGAGGACGAATCCCTCCGGGGGAAACGAAAGGTATGAAGAAGTGCTATTGTAACATAGATGTGAATATTGGCATAGGAGTTATTTTTGTTGAGTTACACTTGTTTAATCTTATGCCTAAATCATTGAAGTTTTCGTCCATAGTTGGAGGTTTTCGTCATTAACCTTTTTGGGAGATAAAAATTTCTAAGGATGAAATTGACAAAGTGGACAACAGAGCAAAATACGGCATATCATACGACCACTACTGGTCGTATGGGCAGTCGCACGGATGCAAGACGGAAATGACAAAGGACACAGAGAGAATGACAGCATTCCATGCGGGTGCTTGCGGTCATTTGGGTGGTCGCATGAATCCTCTTCGGTGAAGGGTTCGGCGATAGAGCGAACGACGGCCTATCATGCGATCCGTGAGGCTCATATGACTGGTCGCATGGATACATTGCCATAACAGATTAGGAGGAAAAAAGAAGAAGGCTCGGCTACAGGCCATACGACCGGCTATGCGAGCGCTCCCGCTTGTATGGAAGGCCGTCGATCGGTCTGTTTCCGTGATTCATTCTCGATTTTATTTCGATTTCTTTCTAACTAACTTTTTTATCCTTGATCCCGTGATTATCTACAGACTTAACCTTTATAAAGACGGAAGGGGCATGTCACTACCATCTAATCTCACATCTTCTTTGCTTGCCATCTCCACTAAAAGCTTTTAGCTGCAGATAGCAAGCACGGGTGCCGCCATGAACAACAAGTCCTCATCCACCTATGATCGCATCATCCCCTTCCCCAACTTGGATGATGTGGTGCCCTCGAGATGGGAAGACTTGAGAAAGCTAAGACTCAAGGAAGAACCGCGCCCAAAGAAGGAAGAACTCGACAAGAAGGTCGAGGTGGTGGAGATCAAGGAAGAGGAACCGGAGAAAGAAGAGAATGGCAACATCACTCCAGATGAGTATCCTCCTAATCCCTACCAATTCAATATCCGAGGATCTATTCCTTTATTTCCTCTGGCCTCTAAGACCACGACAAGCAGCAGCTTTATGATGACCACATCCATTAGCATAAGCATTTCCACATCTGGGAACGGGAGGTCTCATGGCATGAGCAGGAGCACGGTTTCTTCTAGCTTGTGCATTGGAGGCAACACCTTCCCCATCAGTTGTAATATGTTCATCACCATGGACACTTGCATCTTCTCAGCCTTGATGAAGCTCTCACACAATATCAGCCCTTATGGCTTCCATGTTCTGAGTGAGCTGCTCATTAACATTACCCATAAATTGCTACAAATCTCTTGAAAACTTGTCTTGCTTCTCTTCAATTGGATCAAGGCAGTTTCTGAACTCTCGGCGTAGATGATCATGTAATGCATTAGAGTGAAACCGTGTGACAGGCTGACTGAGATGCCCATTTCCTTCAACATCATACTCATTTTCATCACCTACCATGGTTAGTTTTCCAAAAGCCCTATAGTAATAGAAGCATATATGTGCGTAACAACTCAAGCTCACCTTCACTTACCAACCAAAGCTCATGTAACTTCCAAGTGAGAGCAGAATCGTGCTCAACCGTGGTGCCGGTGGTTGGTATACAAAGAGTGATAATCAAGTGAATACAAGTCTAGGGTTGCACATGCGGGGCTGTTTGGTGGAGCTTGGGTGGGGTATATATATGTAGCAATAGATACACTAATGTACAATCTAGATATAGTTGAACCAAGTAATCATCCACACAAGATTCTAATTCCTTAGTTTTTGAATGAGATATAAGTGAGGAACATGCAACTCACACCAAGGAATCAGATTTGCTAGAAAGCAAGGATTGAAGATTTTGCACACTTGACAAGCTTCAGCTCACAACACAAACAGGGATTTCTCAAGATATAAGTGAAGAACAGTCCCAAATTTCTCTCTTTTGCTTCTTGCTCACACTTTCTTTCTTCGAGCAGATCTTTTTTTTGCCTCTTTTTTGCGCTTTTTATTGCTTTTTTTACAAACTTTGAACAAGGGACTTGGATCTGAACACACACTTTGGGGGAATCATGAAAATTACAAAGGGTGAGCTCAAATAGCAAGAACATGCAGCTGAAACTTTGGCAGCAAACACACACGAACTTATCTGATGTGGAAAACACTGTGGGAATCAGATCTCACAAGGATGGATGGAAAGTACACGGTGTGGGCTTTCCAAAATGCACAAAAACAAGCAAAATGGACTCCGGATGACAAAGATACAGACGATTTGGTGGAGGATGCATATCTGAAATCTGTGCACAAAAATGAACACATAGACACAAGAATGGTTGGGGGAAAACTCAGCAACTAAAAACAAAAATCTAGTGGATAAGAACTTGATAAAACTCACCAAATAACATATTAAAGGCTGCAAAGGGCTAGGTAAAGGTATTTTTTTGTGGGGCTATTTTCTGGACTTTAGGATGAACAAGAACACGAACTAAACTAGGGATACAAGATCCTACTGTGTCAACCAAAGCTCTGATACCAAGATGATACGGGGTTGCCCGATCTTCACGGAGGATTTGCTTGATGATGCGAATCAACGCCACCTGAAGGGTACGAAGGAAACCCTCGATCCCAGCCAACAACGTTGTCGGGTAAAGGATAACTAGTGCAACCTGACGAGACCGAAGCCATCTATTGCAAGGCAACAACCAGCAAGAAGTATTCGCCCGACCACACTCTTAGTTTCCAATCCACACAACCACGCATGAAGTTGGAAGCATGAACTGTTCGCCGCGTCAACGGCTACTGTTGTAAAATCATAAAGTGAGTTTACCCTCTCACAGGGCAAGATTACAAGAGCTAAGGAGGAAGTGAACTCTCAAACAAGATTCTGGTTACACTTAGCTAACCTATGCTGAAATCAAATTGCCAAAGAGTTGTGGCTGAAGTGGGGGAAGGGGTATTTATACTAGGAACAGCCCTCCTAGTTTAGGTGTGAAACTAGTCCAAAAGAGGGTCTCAAATTCGTGCTAGCCAGTTAGCCAAGGGGGCAAACACATGGATCCTCACACGGCAATTAATGCTCTGGACAGCTTGCATTGGAACTCTCATATCCTTTGACTCAGGACTCCAAATGATGCACCGTTTGATTTTCTTGAAAGTAGACTTCATATGCTATCTATTTTGTACCCCCACACATGATGGATACTCATATATTTGTGTTGCATGATGCAGCAAGTTCCGGAATGAATTCTGGAACTGTGCATGCAAAAATAGAGTGTTGAGATGGCTTGCTATTCTTCCTTGAGGTGTAACTAGTTGCCCTTGTCACCAAAACATGGTTTACATCAGAGTTGAAACTTGTTCTCTTCAAACTTGTTGTATGGGCTTCAGAACATGTTTCTTCATGTGCTGAAAGTTGTTGGTTGTCCTCAACATTGTACCTAAGTAAAACCAGCACACAAGATTTAGGTAGTATAAAGTTCTCATGGATAGTTGAAGTATGATCAGCTAGGAGCGCGTTCACCTCTTGTTCTATTTGTTTGGCACGGCTCCTTGTCATGGGACCCAAATAGGTCTTCTTTGTAGAAGCTTCATTTGAGAGATGATTTTATCATGAGAAGATGACAAATGAGGTGAACCTGGGATGTCCTCATCATCCTCCCCCTCTTGAAAAGGAGTCGCCCTCATCTCTTGACACTCTTGATCGAAGCATGGAGACAAATCAGCAACTTTGAATGTTGGACTCACAGCATAGTCTTCAGGAAGCTCGATCATGTAAGCATTGTCATTGATCTTGGCCAAGACTTTGAATGGTCCATCTCCACGAGTCATTAGCTTGGATTTTCACTTCTCTGGGAAACGATCTTTGCGCAAATGTATCCAAACCAGATCTCCGGGCTCAAAAGTCACATTCTTGCGCTTTTTTTTGTCATAGCTACATAGTACTTGGATTTCCTTTCTATCTCTTCTCTGGTCTTCGCATGAATCTTCTTCACATATGCAGCACGTTTTGAAGCCTCCATGTTACATCTCTCTTGCAATGGAAGTGGCAGCAAGTCAATTGGTGCAAGTGGTTTAAATCCATATACCACCTCAAATGAGCACATGCTTGTGGTAGAGTGAACTGCTCTGTTGTAAGCAACCTCCACGTGCGGCAAACACTCTTCTCACTCCTTCAAATTCTTCTTGATCATTGTCCGCAGCAAGACTGAGATGGTGCGGTTCACCACCTCTGTTTGCCCATCAGTTTGTGGGTGACATGTTATTGAAAACAGCAGCTTGGTTCCCAACTTTGCCCATAATGTTTTCCAAAAATAGCTCATGAACTTCACATCACTATCTAAAACAATGGTCCTCTGCATTCCATGCAAGCGAACAACTTCCCTAAAAAACAAATCACCAACATGTGAAGCATCGTCGTTCTTGTGGCACGGAATGAAATGTGCCATTTTTGAGAACCTATCAACCACAACAAAAACTAAATCCTTCCCCCTGTTAGTCCTAGGTAGTCCTAAAACAAAATCCATGCTAATATCTTCCCAAGGAGCACTTGGAACTGTTGGCGTCAGTATAACCAGGGTATTACTAAGCCGGTAAGAAGAGCCTTGGCGACAAAGGCATATATATATCTCCATTCCGGGGAATATCTTGTGAAGACCCTGATGTACCCATCGGACCATGGACTGGGTCGTCAAGAGGCAAGATATAAAGATACAACGCCTCAAGGAAGCCCTACGCGGGGCTTTCCGGGTGGCCACGTTGAGACCTCACCTGCCTGCTCGGGAGGAGCGGGTCTTGACTTCGGAGGCTACGCACGGGACCATACCGAGGAGCACTGTTGCCTATGTCAGGAAGGGGACGAGGGTCGAATGACTAGTCCTCGCGCATGATCTCCGGCAGGACCCGTGCGGCCGAAGCCATCTACGGCGACTACAGTAAGATTCACCTACCGCTTACACTTCTACAGTGGTGGTACCTTACCACCGCCCGGCGAATACCAAAGGAGGCAGGTAAGTGTCCGAAGGGTAACCCGCTGCCCCGGAAGGACGTCATCATCACGCACGCCAGCGTGCGATGGGCTCCCATGCCACACGAGTACAGGCTATGCTGGTCTACTCCAATGTATATTCAACCAATCGGAGCCCCCGGCAAGGCCTCCCCCGACGCTATAAATAGGGGAGGCCGAAGCCTCAGAGAGGGTCGATCTTTTCACCTTGTAACAGACATATTGTAGCTCTCTCCCTTGAAATACGAACAAGGCAGGAGTAGGGTATTACACCAAGAAGGTGGCCCGAACCTGGGTAGTTCTTTGTGTTCATATGTAGTTCATCCACATATCTCATCCATGACTTAGGATTGCTGGACGTGCTCAGTCCCTGGCCGAACTCTCAAAGGGTTGTTTCTCACAACTCATATGTTGGTTCTTAGAAACCGACAAGAACAGGTAGGGGAGTATATAAACCATGGGGGTTCAGTTTAGACTTACCTTTGTGGCATGTGATGCATCGCTGCACAAATCTCTCAACGTCCTTCCTCATCTTTGGCCAATAAAAATGATCAGCCAACAGTGATTCTAGACCCCTCAAAATGCTAAGGAAATACATTGGCAAAAGCTTCAAGACTCTACATTTTTGGTTAATTGATGAAAGATCACATTGAGTCCATAGGAAAGCCAATACTATTAAAAGGGGGTGAGGTTTTGATCATGAGTCATTTGCTCAAGTGCTTAAAGATATTGTTCCAAAAACCCTCAACTACTTTCCCACATTCCACCTGTCCAAAACCCTAAGTCAAACTCGGTCCCATGGAAACATTCACATCCGGACCCACCGAGTCAACCAAGATAGAGCCATAAAGCCAAACCCTAGAAACTCGGTACAACCGAGATGGCATTCGGTCCCACCGAAGTGCAGTGACCAAGTTTCTGTACCCAGTCGAATTCATTTCGAAATCACTGAGATGAACCGATCGGAACTACCAAGATGAGGAATATGGTTAGGTCATCACGAATCGGTCTCACCGAGTGGATTCATCTGGTCCCACTGAAAAGCCTAACATTCGAATCTTTTACACTGTTCGATCTCACCGAGATTTCATTTTGGTGTCACTGAGTTGTGCATAAAGTTTGTAGCAGTTGGATTTTTGGTGAAGGCTATATACCCCTCCACCACCACCTACTCTCAGAGAGAGCAACTAGGGTGAAACTACACTTCCCATATCCATTTTCTGAGAGAGAACCACCCACACTTGTGTTGAGATCAAGGCATTCCAATCCAACCGTTTGAACCTTGATTTCTAGCCTCCCCAAGTTGCTTTCCACTCCAATCCTTCTCCTACCCAAGCCAAATCTGTGAGAGGGTGATTGAGTGTGTAGGAGACTATCTTTTGAAACACAAGAGCAAGGAGTTCATCATCAACAACGCCATCTATTATCTTTTGGAGAGTGGTGTCTCCTAGATTGGTTAGGTGTCACTTGGTAGCCTCCAAGATCATGTGGAGTTGAACCAAGGAGTTTGTAAGGGCAAGGAGATCGCCTACTTCGTGAAGATCTACCCGAGTGAGGCTAGTCCTTCATGGGCATAAGCCATGATAGAATATACAAGGTTGCTTCATCGTGGACCCTTTGTGGGTGGAGCCCTCCATGGACTCGCGCAGCCATTACCCTCCGTGGGTTGAAGTTTGCATAAACGTGGATGTACGATAGCACCGCCTATCGGAACCACACCAAAACACACCGTGTCTTTATTGCGTTTGATTTCTCTGATCCCTCCTTTGCATTCATATGCAAAGTCTTTACTTTTCGCTGCACAACTCTTAGACTTGCATGTGTTGGGTATTGCTTGACTTGGTAGAATTGCTAAAACTTGCCTACAACTAAAATTGGGAAAAGGCTAGGTTTTATTTAGTCAAGTAGTCTAATCACCCCCCTCTAGATATACTTTCGATCCTACAAGTAGAGCTTTGGTCTCCATTGCATTGGTTTTACAACCTAGGAGAGTATGGCGTCTAGTGAGGGAAACTATCACCATAGAGGTCAATATTTCAATGGTACAAACTTTGCTAGTTTGAAGCATAAAATGGAAATGCATATTCTTGGTCATAACCCCACCATTTGGGCTATTGTTTGTGTTATCTTGCAAGGTGAATTCTTTGAGGATGGAAAAGAACCGGATCGTGAAGCAACCGCGGAAGAGTTGAAGATGTTAAAATACAACGCTCAAGCATGTGACATTCTCTTCAACGGTTTGTGCCCCGAGGAGTTCAACAAGATTAGCCGCCGCGAGAATGCAAAGGAAATTTGGGATACTTTGGTTGATATGCACGAAGGTACCGAGTCCGTCAAGGAATCCAAGTTGGATGTGCTTCAAAGTCAACTTGACAATTTCAAGATGAAGGATGGTGAAGGAGTCGCGGAAATGTACTCTAGGCTTGCTCTCTGATAACCAACAAGTATAGGGGTTCGCAACAATTTTTGCGGGTAGTATTTCACCCAGATTTATTGATTCGACACAAGGGGAGCCAAAGAATATTTGCGAGTATTAGCAGTTGAGTTGTCAATTCAACCACACCTGGAGAACTAAATATCTGCAGCAAAGTGTTTAGTAGCACAGTAGTATGATAGTTTCAAGAGCAATAGTAACAGTAGTGACAGTAGCAGAAGCAGTTTTGTAGTAATTGTAACAGCAGCAACAATGAAAGTAACTTAGCAAAGATCAATATGTGAAAAGCATAGGCATTGGATCAGTGATGGATAATTATGTTGGGTGACATTCATCATGTAAAGGTCACAACCTAGGGCGATACACAATAGCTCCAATTCATCAATGTAATGTAGGCATGTATTCCGTATATAGTCATACGTGCTTATAGTAAGAACTTGCATGACATCTTTTGTCCTACCCTCCCGTGGTAGCAGGGTCCTTAAGGAAAGTAAGGGATATTAAGGCCTCCTTTTAATAGAGAACCGGAACAAAGCATTAGCACATAGTGAATACATGAACTCCTCAAACTATGGCAATCACCGGAAAGAATCCCAATTATTGTCACCTTGGGGTATGCGGATCATGACACGTAACAGATGCGTATAACTTGTAAGATAGGATCAAGAACTCAAATATATTCATGAAAACATAAAGGGTTCAGATCTGAAATCATGGCACTCAGGCCCTAGTGACAAGCATTAAGCATAGCAAAGTCATAGCAACATCAATCTCAGAACATAGTGGATACTAGGGATCAAAGGCCAAACAAATTGACTCGATTACATGGTAAATCACATCCAACCCATCACCGTCCAGCAAGCCTACGAAGAAATTACTCACACACGGCGGTGAGCATCATGAAATTGGTGATGGAGGATGGTTGATGATGACGATGGCGTCGAATCCCCCTCTCCGGAGCCCCGAACGGACTCCAGATCAGCCCTCCCGATGAAGAACAGGAGGTGGCGATGGCTCCATATTGTAAAATGCGATGATTCCTTTTCTTTGATTTTTTTCTTCACGAATAGGTACTTATAGCGTTGGAGTTAGGGCAAACGGAGCTGCCAGAGGCCCACAAGCCTGCCAGGTGTGCCCTGGGGGGGTGGGCATGCCCCCTAGGCTTGTGGCGCCTGGTGGCCCCCCCCCTCTGGTGGATCTTTGTGCTAGTATTTTTATATATTCCGAAATAATTCTCCGTAAATTTTCAGGTCCATCCGAGAACTTTTATTTCTGCACAAAAACAACACCATGGCAATTCTGCTGAAAACAGCGTCAGTCCGGGTTAGTTCCATTCAAATCATGCAAATTAGAGTCCAAACTAGAGCAAAAGTGTTTGGAAAAGTAGATACGTTTGGGACGTATCAACTCCCCCAAGCTTAACTCATTGCTTGTCCTCAAGCAATTCCGTTGACAAACTGAAAGTGATAAAGAAAAACTTTTACAAACTCTTTTGTTCTTGTTGTCTGTGTATATACTTAACTAGCATCCAAGTTTTTAGAAAAGATTATGAACTAACCATATTGATGATAACACTTAGGTCTCACATTTACTCATGGCAATAACATAACCAACTAGCGAGAAATAATAAGATATCTCGGATGCCAACACATTGTCAAAACAATCATGATATAATATGATAACATGGTATCTCGCTAGCCCTTTCTGAGACTGCAAAACATAAATGCAGAGCACCTCTGAGATTCAAGCAACGACTAAACATTGTAATTCAGGGTAGAGGATATCCAGTCATGGTCACACCCAACATTAACTATACTCAATGCATAAAAATGACAATAGTGCTCTCCAACTGGTGCTTTAAATGAGAGGGTGATGACTCAACAATAAAAATAAAATAATGTAAAAGTAAATGGATAGGCCCTTCGTAGAGGGAAGCATGGATTTGCAGCGGTGCCAGAGCTCGAAGCTTAAATTAGAGATGAAAATAATTTTGGGAGGTATGCTTTTCTTGTCAACATCACGACCGAGAGTTTTCAATATCTTCCATGCTAAACAAATTATAGGTGGTTCCCAAGCGGAAAGGTAAAGTTTACTCCCCCTCCACCGTACCAACACAAGCCATGGCTAGCCGAATTCACGGGTGCCCTCCATACCAACAACTTTTCGGGGGAGTTTGTTTGCATTATGTGATTTCGATTTGAGCATAAGACTGGGCATCCCAATTACCATCATCTCTCGTGCAATGACAAGTGAATAAACACTCATCTGAGAGTAACCCGCTTTGCATGGAAAATACTGACCGCCCCCTGTCGCTTCATGAGCGGTACGGACACACAAAACAGATGTTCATTTGAATATTTAGAGGTGGCACTTGCAAATTTACTTGGAACAGCAGAGTAATACCGCATATAGGTAGATATAGTGGACTCATCTGGAATAACTTTGGTTTAAGGGTTTGGATGCACAAGCAGTATTCCTGCTTAGTACAGGCGAAGGCTAGCAAATAGATTGAGAAGCGACCAGCTAGAGAGCGAAAACGGTCATAGACATGCATTGCGAATAATTAACATTGAACACGAGCATGAGTAGGATATCAACACCCTGAACATAAATATCATGGAGGCTATGTTGGTTTTGATTCAACTACATGTATGAACATGTGCCAAGTCAAGCCACTCGAATTACTCAGAGGAGGATACCATGCTAACATACTACATCACAACCATTTTAATGCATGTTGACACTCAAGATAAATCATTATCCACTCCTAGCTATTTAAGCATGGCATGAGCAACTATAATCTCTAATTGTCATCACAAATATGTTTACTCATAATAATACCGAATCATGAATACTGAGCTAAACATATTTACAAAGACAAAAACAAGAAGAGTTCATACCAGATTTTCTTCACCGCAATCACTTCATCAAATATCATCATTATTGCCTTTCACTTGCACAACTGAATGATGTGATAATAATAAGAACGGTGCAAGTGTGCCGCGGACTAAGCTGGAATCTGCAAACATTTATTCAAAGGAGAAGACAAAGTAATCATGACTCTTTGTTAGATCAACAATAAAGCATATGGGAGCCACTCAACATTTTCATCATGGTCTTCTCCTTATGATGTCTCAACGAAAAGGAAAGAAATTCAGAGAAACACACTAAAATATTTTTGGAGTTTTTGGTTTTTCTGAAGGAAGCAAATTAACGAAGGAAAACGAAAAACGAGAAAAACTATTTACACGGGAAAGCTCCCAACAAGTAAAAGAAGAAACGAGAAATCTTTTTGGGTTTTCTTTTACTACTATGAATTAACTAAACAAGAAAGAAACTACAACTATTTTTTTTGGATTTTCGAAAGTTTTTCAAACACACAAAAGATAGCGAAAATAAAACTAACATGGATATACAATGAAAAAGGATGAACACCGACAACTGGAATGAGTGTGTGAACATGAATGTAATGTCGGTGAGAAATACGTACTCCCCCAAGCTTAGGCTTTTGGCCTAAGTTGGTCTACGGCCACGGGTCGAAATCAGCACCTCGTGGATAGTGCTGAGGCTGCTGAGGATCTCACTAGTAAATGGCCTCCTGAGGCTCCCACTGATAGATGGGCTCCTGGTACGGCTCTGGCTCAGGTGCTGGCTCAGGTGCTTGGGGCTGGTCCAAGCCCCAATAGGCATAAATGTCCTCAGGCATGATGATGTATCTGCCCCTGTGAATATCAAACAAGGTAGGCACAGGCAAAGTAATAATCTCACATGTACCCTGGCTGAATACCAAGTTATACTGAAATCGTTTACGGCCCCTGTTAATAAAGTCATGCCCAACCATACTCTCATAGTCAAGATGCATAATGGGTAAAAGCCTCTCTTCCCTCTCGTCATGCCTAATAGGGATCTCAAAGTGTTGTGCGAGACGAGAAGCATAAATACCACCATAAATAGTGCCCTTCGAACAGTTGGTGTGCAACCGCCGGGCAACCATAGCACCCAAACTGAAGGTCCTATCAGCATAAAGAGCGTGGCGCAAAATAGCAAGGTCAGGCGAACTGAGTGTGCCGCTCTCCCACCGACCAGTCAAACATCTCCCAGCAAATAATGAATAATAGCGCAAAACAGGGAAATGTAAACTAGCAACCCTAGCCTCAGAAACTCCCGTCGACTCCCCCACGGTAACCTCAGGGATGAACTCCGTGACATCCCTGGGATGTGGCTCTAATGGGCTACCCTCGTTGGGAAGCTTGCATACCTCGCAAAAATCCTCAAGTGTCATCTCTTGGGGAACATCATATAAATTAAATGTCACGGTGGGTGTATCTCTCCTAGCATGAAAATGAAAGCTTTGCACAAAAGTATTAGTGAGGAGAAGATACTGGTCACACTTATCTTCGAGGAACGGGATAATGCCAGCATTGTTCGCCAAATGATAGAAATCGTCGTAAATCCCCGCATACCTCACGAACGTGTTGCATGGCCATTCGCATGACCGCACCTCGGCCGCACGAGGAAGTGTATACTTGGGCTTCGGAGCCTCCTTGGGGTTCTGGCTCGAAGAACCCCTCAATCTCCACTTGAGCATTTTATTTTTCTGAAAATTTCTGAAATTTTTAGTGACTCAAAATAAAAGTGAACGAAACTCAACAAAATTGATACCAACTACTCCCACATGTAACTAGAAGCTATATCAAGCATCAAAACTACTTTGGACCATACAAATTCAACATGCAAGCTCATAAACATGGTCACCGCAGCAGCAAAAATTTGCAAAGTATAAAGCACTAGAACAAAAACTAATTGGAGCATTGGAGGAGTCACATACCAAGGAGTAATTCCTCAACAGTTTTGGAAACGGAGTTCCGAGCAAGGAGATCAAAAATCACAGCAAAATGAGCAAGAACACGGGCATGGGAGCAAGTTTGATTTTTTTTTCTGGAGGAAGAAGAAGGAGATGGGTGGCTGGCATAAGTGAGTGGGTCCTTGTGGGACCCACAAGCCTCCTGGGCGCGCCCAGGGGGGTGGTCGCACCCTGTGGGCTTGTGGCTCATAGGTGCACCCCCCGGGGTGTGTTCAGTGCCAAAAATTCTTAAATATTCTGGAAAAAATCATACTAAATTTTCATGGCATTCTGAGAACTTTTATTTTTGGGCCATTTTTTTTTTGCACGGAAAATTCAGAAAACAAGATAATCATGGCATTTTATTTTATTCCACTAAAAATAACAAAGGGTAAAAGGTGGGTATTGAAAGTTGTGCTTACTAAATTCATCGACCACATGCCCTTCAAAAAGAATCTATTAATAAGGTTGATCAAGTCTTATTAACAAACTGTTTCCGAATGGCATGAAACCGAAGAATCTTCGTACAACACTAAGTTACCTCAACGGGGATATGCATCTCCCCAACAATAAGAATTTCATATTTCTTTTTGATGGTAGGAAGAGGAAATTTGAATCCCCCAATAGTGATTGTCGAAACCTTTTTCAATACAATTGATACCGTTCACTGAAGTTTGTTTCTTCGGGAAATAAACCGTATGCTCATTACCATTGGCATGAAAAGTAACCATGCTTTTGTTGCAATCAATAACAGCCCCTGCAGTATTCAAAAAGGGTATTCCAAGGATAATCGACATGTTGTCGTCCTCGGGCATTTCAAGTATAACAAAGTCTGTCAAGATAGTAACATTTGCAACTACAACGGGAACATCCTCGTAAATTCCAATAGGTATAGCAGTTGATTTATCAGCCATTTGCAAAGATATTTCAGTAGGTGTGAGCTTATTCAAATCAAGTCTTCTATATAGAGAGAAAGGCATAACAATAACGCAGGCTCCCAAATCACATAAAGCAGTTTTGACATAACTTCTTTTAATGGAGTATGGTATAGTAGGTATTCCCGGATCTCCTAGTTTCTTAGGTATTCCACCCTTAAAATAATAATTAGCAAGCATGGTGGAAATTTCAGCTTCAGGTATTTTTCTTTTATTTGTGACAATTTCTTTCATGTATTTAGCATAGGGAGACATTTTCAACATATCAATCAAGCGAGTGCGCAAAAAGACAGGTCTAAGCATTTCAACAAAGCGCTCAAAATCTTCATCATCCTTGTTTTTGGATGGTTTAGTAGGGAAAGGCATAGGTTTTTGAACCCATGGTTCTCTCTCCTTTCCATGTTTTCTAGCAACAAAGTCTCTTTTATCATATCTTTTATTCTTTGGAGGTGGGTTATCAAGATCAACAGCAGGTTCTATTTCTACATCATTATCTGGTTGAGCATCAACATGAACATCTTCATTATCATTATCATTATCACTAGGTGTATGTTCATTACCAGATTGTGTCTCAGCATCAGAAATAGAAGCATCATTATGATTCTCAGGAGGTTTTTCTATCTCAGGTTCACTAGCAGCATGCAAAGTTTTATCATTTTTCTTTTTTCTTTTTCTTCTTAGATGGACTAGGTGAATCAATATTATTTCTTTGAGAATCTTGTTAAATTCTTTTAGGATGACCTTCAGGATATAGAGGATCTTGAGTCATGCTACCTCCTCTAGTAACAATTCTAACAGCATAATCATTCTTTTTATTATTCATCTCATCAAGCAAATCATTTTGTGACTTACCAATTTGTTCTAACTGAGTATGAACCATAGAAGCATGTTTACTCAAGCATTTAACATCATTAGCAATTCTAAACATCAAATCACTCAAGCATTCAATCATGATGGCATTCCGTTTTAGTTGATTGCTAACATACATATTAAAGTGTTCCTGTTTAGTGATGTAATTATCAAATTCATACAAGCATTGACTAGCAGATTTATTATACGGAATATCACCATCATCAAATCTAGTGAGAGAATTTACCTCCACTACCTGTGTCGGGATGTCGAGCCCATGTATTTCTTCAATAGGTGGTAAATTCTTAATATCTTCAGCTTTAATACCTTTTTCTTTCATATATTTCTTAGCTTCTTGCATATCTTCTGGACTGAGGAGTAGAATACCTCTCTTCTTCAGAGTTGGCTTAGGTGGTGGTTTAGGAAGTGTCCAATCATCGGCATTTCTCAATATATTATTCAATAGTACCTCGGCCTGTCCAATAGTTCGTTCCCTAAAAACACAACCAGCACAACTATCTAGGTAGTCCCTAGAAGCATCGGTTAGTCCATTATAAAAGATATCAAGTATTTCATTTTTCATAAGATGATGATCAGGCAAAGCATTAAGTAATTGGAGAAGCCTCCCCCAAGCTTGAGGGAGATTCTCTTCTTCAATTTGCACAAAGTTAAATATTTCCTGTAAGGCAGCTTGTTTCTTATGAGCAAGAAAATATTTTTCAGAGAAGTAATATATCATATCCTGGGGACTACGCACACAGCCAGGAGCAAGAGTATTAAACCATTTCTTAGCATCACCCTTTAATGAGAAAGGAAACAACTTAAGAATGTAGTAATAACGAATTTTTTCCTCATGAGCAAATAGGGTGGCTATATCATTCAACTTAGTAAGGTGTGCCACAACAGTTTCAGTTTCATAACCATGAAAAGGATCAGATTCAACCAAAATAATTAACACAGGATTGACAGAGAATTCATAATCCTTATCAGTAACAAATATGGGAGAGGTAGCAAACTTAGGATCATATTTCATTCTCTCCCTCATAGATTTTTCTTTCAATTCAGCAAGCAATGTTATTACCTCATCTCTATCATTACAAGCAAGAATAGCCCTAGCTGTCTCCCTATCAAAAACATGTCCATTAGATGTTTCAGGCATTTCAACTCTAGTACGAGAGCTAGGCATGATAGGTGAATCATAATTTTCATCAGTTTTAGCATTCTTAATTTCTTTAGCTTTAGCAATTTGTTCATCAATAAATTCACCTAGTGGCACAGTATTATCAAGCAGAGTACTAGCACCATCACAAGTTTCATTTATAGCAGAAGTAGTATCATCAATTACTTGCGACATATCAGAATGAATAGCAGGTGGTGGTGTCGGAAGCCTACTCAAAACAGATGGTGAATCAAGTGCGGAGCTAGATGGCAGTTCCTTACCTCCCCTCGTCTTAGAGGGTACGATCTTGGTCTTAGAGTCTTTCAGATTCTTCATAGTGATCAACAGATATAATTCCCAAGTGACTCAACAAATGGAGCTATGCTCCCCGGCAACAGCGCCAGAAAAAGGTCTTCATAACCCACAAGTATAGGGGATCGCAACAGTTTTCGATGGTAGTATTTCACCCAGATTTATTGATTCGACACAAGGGGAGCCAAAGAATATTTGCGAGTATTAGCAGTTGAGTTGTCAATTCAACCACACCTGGAGAACTAAATATCTACAGCAAAGTGTTTAGTACACAGTAGTATGATAGTTTCAAGAGCAATAGTAATAGTAGTGACAGTAACAGAAGCAATTTTGTAGTAATTGTAACAGCAGCAGCAACGAAAGTAACTTAGCAAAGATCAATATGCGAAAAGCGTAGGCATTGGATCAGTGATGGATAATTATGTTGGATGACATTCATCATGTAACAGTCACAACCTAGGGCGATACACAATAGCTCCAATTCATCAATGTAATGTAGGCATGTATTCCGTATATAGTCATACGTGCTTATAGTAAGAACTTGCATGACATCTTTTGTCCTACCCTCCCGTGGCAGCGGGGTCCTTAAGGAAACTAAGGGATATTAAGGCCTCCTTTTAATAGAGAACCAGAACAAAGCATTAGCACATAGTGAATACATGAACTCCTCAAACTACGGCAATCACCGGAAAGAATTCCAATTATTGTCACCTTGGGGTATGCGGATCATGACATGTAACAGATGCATATAACTTGCAAGATAGGATCAAGAACTCAAATATATTCATGAAAACATAAAGGGTTCAGATCTGAAATCATGGCACTCGGGCCCTAGTGACAAGCATTAAGCATAGCAAAGTCATAGCAACATCAATCTCAGAACATAGTGGATACTAGGGATCAAAGCCCTAACAAATTGACTCGATTACATGGTAAATCTCATCCAACCCATCACCGTCCAGTAAGCCTACGAAGAAATTACTCACACACGGCGGTGAGCATCATGAAATTGGTGATGGAGGATGGTTGATGATGACGACGGCGTCGAATCCCCCTCTCCGGAGCCCCGAACGGACTCCAGATCAGCCCTCCCGATGAAGAACAGGAGGTGGCGGCGGCTCCGTATCGTAAAACGCGATGATTCTTTTTCTCTGATTTTTTTCTCCATGAATAGGTACCTATAGCATTGGAGTTAGGGCAAACGGAGCTGCCAGAGGCCCACAAGCCTGCCAGGCGCGCCCTGGGGGGGTGGGCGCGCCCCCCAGGCTTGTGGCGCCTGGTGCCCCCCCCCCTCTGGTGGATCTTTGCGCTAGTATTTTTTATATATTCTGAAATAATTCTCCATAAATTTTTAGGTCCATCCGAGAACTTTTATTTCTGCACAAAAACAACACCATGGCAATTCTGCTAAAAACAGCATCAGTCCAGGTTAGTTCCATTCAAACCATGCAAATTAGAGTCCAAACTAGAGCAAAAGTGTTTGGAAAAGTAGATACATTTGGGACGTATCACTCGCATCACAAATGAGATTGCCGGCTTTGGAAGTGAAGAGATGACCGACAAATTCATCATCAAGAAGATCCTTATAGCCTTGGATGGAAAATATGATACCATGTGCACATTGATCCAAATGATGCCCAATTACAAAGATCTCAAGCCCACGGAAGTCATTGGAAGGATTATCACTCATGAGATGTCACTCAAGGACGAAGATGAGCTCCACAACAAGTCTAGTGGTGCTTACAAAGCTTCAAGCGAAGCTCCCACAACATCAAGTGACAAGCTTGTATCCAATGAAGAGATAAGCCTAATGGTCAAGAAATTCAACAAGTTCTACAAGAATAGAAGTAAATAGAGAAGCTCCAACTCAAGACACTATCAGCAAAGATCATCAAGCCGTGACCGTAATTGCTACAATTGTGGAACACCCGGACACTTCTCAAATGAGTGTACGGCACCTCTCAAGAAAAGAGACGAGTCACCTAGAAGGAGTAGAAGAGATGAATCACCTCAAAGAGAGAGGAGTAGAGATGATCATTATGAACGAAGACCCTCCTAGAGAAGCAAGGATTCAAAAAAGAAGGACAAGTCAACCAAGAGCTACTCAAGGAGAAGACATCAAGCTCATGTTGGTGAATGGATTTCCGGCTCCATCTCCGACGACCAATCTGAGAGAAGCTATCACTCCAACTCCGACTATAGTCAAGATGAAGGTGTTGCCGGACTAGCTCTCGTATCCTCCAACTCCTATGACCTATTTGATTCACCAAATGAAGGAATTGGAAGATGCTTCATGGGAAAAGGCCCTGATACGTCCATTTTACATCATGTTTTACTACTGTTATTTATAGTGTTTTTAATCAATATAACACTTTGTGGAGCAATTCTAATGCCTTTTCTCTCTTAATATGCAAGATTTACACAAGGAGGGAGATTGCCGGCAGCTGGAATTCTGGACCTGAAAAAGCTATGTCAGAGATACCTATTCTGCAAATCTCCAAATGAGCTGAAATTTCACGGCGATTTATTTTGGAATAAATAAAAAATATTGGAAGAAAGAAGTACCAGAGGGGGCCACACAGGTGCCCACGAGGCACCAGGGCGCGCCACCCCCCTAGGCGCGCCCTGGTGGCTTGTGGGGCCCCTGGTAAAAGATCATGGATGTCGCCTAGAGGGGGGTGAATAGGTGCTTTAAAATAATTATGGTTTAGGCTTGAACAAATGCGGAATAAAACTAGCGTTTAATTTGTCAAGCACAAAACCTAAATCGACTAGGCTCACCTATGTGCACCAACAACTTATGCTAAGCAAGATAAACAACTAAGTGATAGCAAGATATATAACAAGAAACAATATGGCTATCACAAAGTAAAGTGCATAAGTAAAGGGCTCGGGTAAGAGATAACCGAGGCACGCGGAGACGACTATGTATCCTGAAGTTCACACCCTTGCGGATGCTAATCTCCGTTTGGAGCGGTGTGGAGGCACAATGCTCCCCAAGAAGCCACTAGGGCCATCGTAATCTCCTCACGCCCTCGCACAATGCAAGATGCCGTGATTCCACTAAGGGACCCTTGAGGGCGGTCACCGAACCCATACAAATGGCAACCCTTGGGGGCGGTCACCGAACCCGTACACTTTGGCAACCCTTGGGGGCGGTCACCGGTGCCCGTCAAATTGCTCGGGGCGATCTCCACAACCTAATTGGAGACCCCGACGCTTGCCCGGAGCTTTAAACCACAATGATTGAGCTCCGAGGCACCACCAACCGTCTAGGGCGCCCAAGCACCCAAGAAGAACAAGCTCTAGGGTACCAAGCACCCAAGAGTAATAAGCTTCTCAACTTTTCACCACCACGTATCACCGTGGAGAACTCAAACCGATGCAACTAATGCAATGGCAAGAACACACGAAGTGGTCAAGTCCCTCACTCCCAAATCCCACCAAAGCAACAAAAGCTATGGAGGAATATGAGAGGAAGAACAAGGAGAATACCAAGAACTCCAAGATCTAGATCCAAGGGGTTCCCCTCACATAGAGGAAAAAGTGATTGGTGGAAACGTAGATTTAGATCTCCTCTCTCTTTTCCCTCAAGAACTAGCAAGAATCATTGGAGGGATTGAGAGATAGCAAGCTCGAAGAAGGTCAACAATGGGGGGCAAACACGAGCTAGAAGGATAAGGTCCATTGGGGAAGAAGACCCCCTTTTATAGGAGCCCTCGAATCCAACCGTTATCTGCCTTGCGCCCGCAGCCAAGCGGTACTACCGCTCCTAGGAGCGGTACTACCGCTTAGGCGGTACTACCTCGCACAAGCCTGAAATACACTGAGTGTACAATGGTAGTGCCGCCGGAGCGGTACTACCGCTGCCCCTGGCGGTACTACCGCTTAGGGGGTTTCAGACCAGGAGAGGCAGCAGTAGTAGAGGCAGCCAGGGCGGCAGTACCGTGCGAAGCGGTACTACCGTCCTAGTGCCGCACTACTACCGCAAAGGGGAAAAAGGAAACAGAAGCGCGCACGGAGGAAACCCCGCAAGCGGTAGTGGCGGCGGTATTACGGGCGGTAGTACCGCCAGAGCGGTACTACCGTGCTACTACCGCGCTACTACCGTGAATTGCAGACAGGCAACAGAGAGTTGCACGCTCGAGGAAACCCCAAGCGGCAGTGCCACAGAAGTACCGAGTGGTACTACCGCATAAGCGGTACTACCGTGGGCACCAGTGGTACTACCGCTTGCATGCTACTGAATATCCACAGAAAACAGAGGATACAATAAAGCCAGAACTGCCATAACTTCTGCAAATGAGCTCCGAAAAGAGCAAACTCAAGCTTGTCGGATAGAAGACGACAAGTACTATCCAAACAACCAAAGATATAGAGATGTGAAACCTCTATGAAAGAAGAACCAGCAAAAACTCCAAAATCGAAAACATCATAGAAGATGCATATATGAACTCCGATTTCGATGAACTCGAGCTTGTCATGAAGATGACCATAAGCTCAAAAACTCACAAAGAGACACACCAAACAAGAACCAAGAAAGATGATTCAAGAATGCAATGGTTTGAGCTCTCTACGAAAGATACGATTAAGCTACTCATCCGAGAGCCCCCCTTGATAGTACGGCTATCGATCCTATAACCCGGTCTCCCAACTACCACCATGAGACCGGTAAAATAGAAAACCTATCAAGGGCAAACCTTTGCCTTGCGCATAGTCCACTTGAGCTAGATGATGACGATCTTGACCTCCTCAAGTTGGACCACCTTTCTTGATTGCGCCGGCTCGATGAAGACTAGTAGATTGCTCCCCCATACTCCACTTTGGGTGAGCCACTCTTCGGCACATCTTCACAAGTCCATCGTCACCACAATGGACGGCAAGCTTCAAGCATGTGATCTCTTCGTGATGCTCCACTTGAACTTGCACACCGCAATCTTGATGACGATCACCACTTGATGTCATCCTCCATGGGTTGAATGAGATCTTCCTCTTGACGCAAGCCCATGGAAACATACCTAACCCCACATAGAATTCTCGCATAGAACATGGGTTAGTACACAAAGCGTAATGGACAATGCCTACCATACCGTGAGATCACTTGATCCCACTCGGTACATCTTCTACGCTTTGTGTGTTGATCAACTTGAATCACTCTTCATATTTAGTCTTGATCAACCTTGAATCTTTCCACTCTCTTCATTAGGATGATGTCTTGAAGGTACACATGAATGTTCACACAATCTTCTTCTTCAAGACATGCTTGCAATAGGCTCATCTCTTACATGACCAATCTTTGGATAACTCCATGAATAACCCCTTGGTCAACACATATTCTTCTTCAAATCACCTTGAGACCAACATATGGTCTACAAGCAAAGCCTATGGACAAATCCTTCAAATATAACTCAAGGCAACCATTAGTCCATAGGGATTGTCATCAATTACCAAAACCAAACATGGGGGCAGCGCATGTTCTTTCACCTGGCCAGCCTCCAGTGCCCATTTTCTGGTATATAAGGCCATCTGCCCTAGAAAAAATAGGGATGAAGACTTTTGGGACGGTGCGCCGCCGTCTCGAGGCGGAACTTGGGCAGCAGCACTTTTGCTCTCCGGCGGAGCGATTCTGCCGAGGATACTTCCCTCCGGGAGGGGGAAATCGGAGCAATCGACATCACTAACGATCCTCTCATTGTGGGAGGACCAATCTTCATTAACATCTTCAACAGCACCATCTCATCTCAAACCCTAGTTCATCTCTTGTATTCAATCTTTGTCTCAAAACCTCAGATTGGTACCTGTGGGTTGCTAGTAGTGTTGATTACATCTTGTAGTTGATGCTAGTTGGTTTATTTGGTGGAAGATTATATGTTCAGATCCAATATGCTATTCAATACCCCTCTGATCTTGAACATGAATATGGTTTGTGAGTAGTTACTTTTGTTCATGAGGACATGGGAGAAGTCTTGTCATAAGTAATCATGTGAATTTGGTATTCGTTCGATATTTTGATGATATGTATGTTGTTGATTCTCTTAGTGGTGTCATGTGAACGTCAACTACATGACACTTCACCATCTTTGGGCCTAAGGGAATGCATTGTGGAGTAGTAATTAGATGATGGGTTGCTAGAGTGACAGAACCTTAAACCCTAGTTTATGCGCTATTCCGTAAGGGGCTGATTTGGATCCATATGTTTAATGCTATGGTTAGAGTTATCTTAATTCTTCTTTCATAGTTGCAGATGCTTGCGAAAGGGGGTTGTAGGGGAACACGACAGAAAACAAAAAAATTCGGTACAGCGAGTGCGCCCAGGACCACTATGGAGACTGCATAAAAGGTTTGATCTGATCATTACCGACTCGTAGCACAGCGGAAGTAGAGTCGATGTAGATCGTCGGTGCAGATCCTTGCAGCTAGGATTTACAACCTCCCAAAAATTCGGTACAGCGAGCGTGCCCAGGACCACTATGGAGACTGCATAAAAGGTTTGATCTGATCATTACCGACTCGTAGCACAGCGGAAGTAGAGTCGATGTAGATCGTCGGTGCAGATCCCCGCAGCTAGGATTTACAACCTCCCAACTGCGCGCATGTACCCCCTCGTCAGACAGCCCTTCGGGAGGCGGTCGGACAGTCCCTAGGACGATGTCATGGACAGCCCTTCGGGAGGACCCTCGAAGCTCGAACGGTAACTCGGACAGCCCTTCGGGAGGACCCTCGAGCAGCCCCTCAGGAAAAAGATCGAAACTATGACCTCTCTACGGGGATGCACACATACGGTGTCAGCTATCCGGCAGGGCTTCGCCGTCCAGAACTAGTTCTAGCTGGAACCCAGACAACCTTTTGGCTCTACGAAACTATTTCCTGGGAGGGGGAGAGAAATCCAGATAATTCATGGCATATGTATGAGAGTTGGAGTGAGTGTGGAGAGCTCCTCTCCACCTCTATTTATAGGAAAACCAAGGGGTAGAGTTGGCATATTAAAATACCAAAGCACCCACACTTTATGTCACACATAAAGAGCATAAAAGGATGGCATGTGGAGCTCCATGGAGTTATCCAAAAAGTAACCATAAAGTGATTTTCACTATTCACGGAAACAATTTTCCGCGACCGTTAAATCCGAAAATATTTCTGTGGGTCTTAGAATAATTCCAGTACCCACTAAAATGATTTTGGATGCGTTCCGAAACAATTCCAGATTAGTGATTTTCACCTGTGAAAAGCAACCAAACCGGTTCCGGCAGCTACGGAACATTTCTGATTTTTATCCCGGAAAAATCCTAGAAGTTTCCAGAACAATTCTGGCACCCTCCAAGAATTTCTAGGCATGTTCCGAAACCAATTTGACTTAATGGTATACTCCAAAACAACTTTTCAGTTTTACCGAAACTATTCTGGTGTTCTCTCCGGAACGTTTCCGTTGTCTCCGAAACTTTTCCGGTGACTTTCTCTCAGACTCCCTGTCTAGTATTCAGCAGATAGATGACCCTTAAGCGTGTGACCCTATAGGTTTGGTGAAGTATAGACATGACCCGGAACACTTTCCAATCAATGATCAACATCGGAGCCGTGGACACCCATATTGACCCCTATACCCACACGAATAAATATTCGAGTGAACCTCCAGTTGCCGTGTGCTATTCCTGTTGCTTCGCGATATGTTTCAAAACCTGAGGTGAGATTTATCTGCATCTCCGTGGATCAACAACTTGTCCACTATGCCAGTTACCTCGTTACCGGTTTTTTTCTCTTTTCTCGTTTCTGTGTTTCGGCATCCCTGTGATCAAATCACAATGTGTCTGGCCAGACGATGATGGATACCGTAACACCGAGAGGGCCCGAGAATATCTCTCCATCGTCGGAGGAGCAACTCCCAATCTCGAGCTATCTCGTTTCTTGTCATACTTTTCCGTGAACCCGTAAGCCGCCGTAATAGCCACCTAGTTACGGATGACGTTTAACAAACCCCAAAGTTCACGAAGCAAGTACGAAGGAACTTGATACTCTCATGGTCTAAGGAATTATGCAAACATTAACTATCTCTGTGTTATTAACCATTAACTTGTGACGAATGTATCTCATAGCATAACATCAATTCGGGTCGATTCAACACAAGTGTTCTTCTAACATTGTGCCCTCAAAATTGCCGGCATAGACATGCCCGTGATCAGGAAAACAGGATCATCATGCAATACTTGAGCCAGTCTTAGAGGCATGACCAGGAATACATTTTACCATTTATTATACCACACGTGCACATGAGTTTCCCTCCGAGCCTCGTGGATATTGTAGACTCGAGAATCATTGCAGTTATAGCATGGAACATAAACATTCATTACAAACTTTGGAGATACAAAATAACTGTTATTACTGCCTCTAGGGCATATCTCCTACAGACTCCCACTTGCACTAGAGTCATAATCCAGTTACATGGCTTCCCTAACACCAATGGCTATCCGGTGTTGTTCATGCTTTGCTCGTGGTAGAGGCTTTGTCATCGGGTCTAACACGTTCAGATCCGTGTGAACTTTGCGTACTTTCACTAAACCCGCTTCGACATGATGTCAAATGAGTTTATATTTGCATTCGATATGTCTTGTCTTATGGTGTGAAGATGGCTCCCTAGCCTGAGCCACGGCGCCACTATTATCACAATAAATCTCCACCGGGTCCAGCACACTTGGAACCACACCAAGGTCTTCAAGAAACTGCTTGATCCAGACTGCCTCCTTGGAGGCTTCTGAAGCTGCAACATATTCCGCCTCCGTCGTAGAATCCGCCACAGTCTTTTGTTTGGAACTTTTCCAATCAACTACGCCGCCGTTCAATATGAAAACATAGCCTGATTGAGATTTGAAGTCATCTGGGTCAGTCATGAAGCCTGCATCAGTGTAACCACTTACAATGAGCTCTTCATCACCTCCGTACACAAGGAGTAAATCCTTGGTCCTTCTAAGGTACTTAAGAATACTTTTGACTGCGGCCCAGTGTTCCAGTCCTGGATCACTTTGGTACCGACTGCTAACACTTAGCGCATAGGAAACATCCGGTCTTGTACATAGCATGGCATACATAATAGAACCAACTGCCGAGGCATATGGAACATCATTCATTTGTACTCGCTCATCGAGAGTCCGAGGACACTGATTCTTGCAAAGCACTGTGCCAGGTGAGATGGGGAGTAGGCCTTTATTGGAGTTCTCCATGTTGAACCTTTTCAACACCTTGTCACTGTACGTGCTTTGGCTAAGCGCTATCAGGCGTTTTGATCTATCTCTATAGATTCTGATGACCAATACATATGCCGCTTCGCCTAATTCTTTCATTGAAAAACTCTTCTTCGATGAGTCTTTTATTTCGCTAAGAAAATTCACATCATTTCCAATCAACAATATGTCATCCACATACAAGATTAGAAATGCTTTTGCGCTCCCACTAAACTTCTTGTAAACACAAGATTCTTCGTCATTCCTGATGAAGCCAAACTCTTTGACTACTTCATCAAAACGAATGTTCCAGCTCCTTGATGCTTGCTTCAGACCATAAATGGCCTTCTGAAGTTTGCATACCTTTCCAGCATTCTCATGAACGACAAAACCTTCAGGTTGTATCATGTATACATATTCCTTGAGATTTCCATTTAGGAAAGCCATTTTGATGTCCATCTGCCATATTTCATAATCGAAATAAGCAGCTATTGCTAGTAATATCCGTACAGACTTAAGCATAGCTACAGGCGAGAAAGTCTCGTCGTAGTCCACTCCAGGAACTTGAGTGAACCCTTTCGCGACAAGTCTAGCTTTATGGATAGTAATGTTACCATCCGTGTCCGTCTTTCTTTTGAAAATCCATTTACAACCAATGGGCTTTACGCCTTCTGGAAGTTCTACCAAGTTCCAAACTTGATTTTCGTACATGGATTCCATTTCGGATCTCATGGCTTTGTGCCATTCCCTTGAGCTGGGCCCCGCCATCGCTTCCTTGTAGTGCGCAGGTTCATCGTCTTCAAAAATGAAGATTTCGTTATGAAACCACTCAGGTGGCTCGATAGCCCTACCTGATCTGCGCGGTTCAAATACAAACTTGCCTGAAGTTTCCGCATCACATGCGACAACTTCTGGCTCGGTTGTAGGGATAATTAGCAGAATTTCTTCCGGTTCCTTAGCCATATCAACGGTTGCCGAAGATTCACTAATCTCATTAAGTTGTACTGTCCTCCCACTTACTTCTTTAGCGAGAAACTCTTTCTCGAGAAAGACTCCATTTCTAGCGACAAACACTTTGTGCTCGGAGGGAAGATAGAAGGAATACCCAATGGTCTTATTGGGATAACCTACAAAGTAGCATTTATCTGCTTTGGGATCAAGTTTGCTAGGCTGTAAACATTTTACATATGCCTCACAGCCCCAAATTTTGAGATGCGACACAATGGATTTCTTTCCATACCATAATTCAAATGGCGTCGTCTCTACAGACTTAGACGGTGCTCTGTTTAATGTATAAGCGGCAGTAAGTAGTGCGTGACCCCAAAAAGATATCGGTAGATCTGTAAGAGACATCATCGACCTCACCATGTCTAACAGGGTTCGGTTACGTCGTTCCGACACTCTGTTTCGCTGTGGAGTTCCGGGAGGCGTAAGCTGTGAAACGATTCCACGGTCACTCAGATGTTGGCCAAACTCATGACTAAGATATTCGCTTCCGCGATCTGACCGCAGAAACTTAATCCTTTTGTTACGATGAGTTTCTACCTCATTCTAAAATTCTTTGAACTTTTGAAAGGTTTCCGACTTATGCTTCATTAAGTAGATATAGCCATACCGACTTAAATCAACAGTAAAAGTCACGAAGTAGAAATACCCACCCCGTGCGGCTGTGCTCATTGGACCAGATACATCACTATGTATTATTTCCAATAATTCACTCGCCCATTCAGGATGACCCGTGAACGGCGTCTTGGTCATTTTCCCCATCAAGCAAGCTTCACATGTGTCAAATGATTCAAAATCAAAGGACGGTAAAACTCCATCTTTATGGAGTCTTTGCATGCGTTTCTTTCCGATGTGGCCAAGCCGATAGTGCCACAAGAAAGTGGTGGTGGTATCAGCCTTCTTAAGGCATTTAGCATTCACGTTAAAGACATCATTTCCACATTCAAGATTTAGTATGAAAAGGCCCCCAACAATGGGTGCAAATCCATAAACCATATCCTTACAATAAAGTGAACAACCATTGTTCTCAGACTTGTAGGAATACCCATCGTGTACTAAACATGATCCAGAGATAATGTTTCTACACAATGCCGGAACAAAATAATAGTTACTTAGTTCTAGGGTAAATCCTGAAGGGAGACGTAGAGGCATAATGCCGACGGCTTGAGCGGCGATCCCAGCGCCGTTCCCGACACGCATCATGACTTCATTCTTTGCCAGCTT
The DNA here is from genome assembly GCA_039707655.1 of Elymus sibiricus. NCBI lineage: Eukaryota > Viridiplantae > Streptophyta > Magnoliopsida > Poales > Poaceae > Elymus > Elymus sibiricus. Next base: position 167,468,474 of record CM077664.1, read on the forward strand.
ACGCACCTTCTGAAGCCCGTGTATCGAGTTGCAAATGTGAGCAACCGATCCGGTATCAAATACCCAAGACTTAGAATTTTCGCTAGCAAGCAAAACGTCAATGACATTAACCTGTATAATAGTTATACCTTTTCCAGTTTTCCCGGACTTCTTATCTTCCAGATACTTCTTGCAGTTTCTCTTCCAGTGTCATGTGCCCTTGCAGTAGAAGCACTCAGTTTCATTCTTGGCTCCGCCCTTAGAGTTGCTTTGGGAGCCGGTCTTACCGGCGCCCTTGCCCTTCTTGGACTTGCCTTTGTTTTTGGAACTGGCCGTTTTATTCACAAGCAACACTTGCTTGCGATTTTTCTGCAGTCCTCTTTCCGCAGTTTTCAGCATGGCGAGCACCTCATTTGGTGTCTTCTCCATCCCACTCATGTTGTAGTTCATGACAAAACCGTCGTAAGACGGGGGGAGTGAAGAAAGCAACATGTCCATCATATGGGCTGGTCGAATTGGAAATTCCAGGGTTTTAAGCCTTTCAGCGTAGCCAATCATTTTGACCACGTGTTCGCCAACTGAACTGCCCTCAGCCATCTTGCAATCCATCACGGCCTTCATGATATCAAACCGTTCAGACCGTGCGGTTTCCTTGTACAGAGCATCCAATTCCCGGATCATATCACGGGCATTATGGAATTCAAAACATTTTTGAAGCTCTGGACTCATGCAAGCTAGCATAAGGCACTGCACTAAGTTGTAATCATCATCCTTAGTGGCCCAGACATTTTTTTCATCTTCCGGGGTAGTTGCCGCCGGTTTAGCCGGAAGAGGAGTTTCAAGCACATACATCCTCTTAACGCTCCTGAGGACAATCCTCAGGTTACGGACCGAGTCCGCATAGTTGTTTCCAGTCACAGCTAACTTCTCTTTCTCTAACATCGGGCCTAAGTTGAACGCGGTGTTTCGAGCCATTTGATCTACAATGGTAAACACAAGTTTCACTTAGACTTTGTTCATAATTAATTTGCACTACTGAATAAACAATTTTTATTCTAAAGTGTGCTCCCACTCAAATCAATATCTCTCATAATTGATTGTGAGTGATTCAAGATCCAAATTGCAATTCAGCGCCATTGTTCGAGATGAACACTGATGGTGCGAACTTTAATTGGTAGGCAAACTTGCCGATCACATCTCCATGTGACTCTTGTTCATCTTTCGATGCGTGTGTTCCGAGCTCAGGACGATCCTGCCATGAACATCAAGACAACCAAGTGATCTTGCTGCGAGGTCTGACCTCACCCGCCTTACACCCGTACAATCGTTCGTACCCATGTAGATCATGGCGCACCCCGAAAGGAAAGATGCTGTGACGGTGCTACACTTGGGAGAACACTAACTACTTGATATTTTTAGTGAGAGATCACCCTAATAAAAAGCGACTACCGTGCAATCAAAAGGGTGCATCAAGAGGGATAAACATCTCAGGCAATTCAAAATAGCATGATATGGTATAGCCCTTTCTGATGGAGAAGTCTTTATTTTCTTCGTCTTCGGCATTAGCGTCGGTATTCACCTTCACGAAGATTGCCACCACCTTGTCGATGCACCAGATAATATTGCTATCTCTATAGCTAATAAAATAAGTGCATTACTTAAGGTTGACACGCAGGTCATTAAAGTGACAATCATATGGCTCCAGCCATCATGCCGAATCATGACACGCAGGTCATGCTAGTAAATTTACATCATATAGTCATCTCATACATAATCGAATTAATATGAGAGCTGTTATACCACATCACATGCACATCCTGCAAAACCAAGTTAGATGCCTCTAATCGGTTAATGCAAAATTTTATTTTACGTGGCTTCTAAGGTTTTGACTTAAACCGCAGCTACCAACGTTTATCATCAAGTATGATTATTCAAGTCGCTAGATTAACTTTGCGGGGTGTATGAAATACGAGATAATAAAATCTCGAGCCCCATACTGAACTTCGTCATACGCATAACCCCCGTGCAGATCATATCTGCATTGCCCTTTCATCTGCGAAATTTCATCTTTCTCTCAACTATGGTGGAACCCAAAGAACTGATAGCACTTCGTTGATCAATCAGGATCGCGGATTGCCAGAACTTTGTGAAATTCCACCGTGCCATTTCAAGATCAGAAATACGCAAATTCTAGGGAAGCAACAAGAACATCGGGTAACAGATTTCATCTGCTACCCACATAAATAATTTTCAGCAATAGATCTCATCTACTACAAAATTGTATTATGCAATACCCATACATCTCTATGTATTCTAGATCGCAACCTGCATCTACGCATAGCAAGGCTCTTGATACCACTGTAGGGGAACGCGACAGAAAACAAAAAAATTTGGTACAGCGAGCACGCCCAGGACCACTATGGAGACTGCATACAAGGTTTGATCTGATCATTACTGACTCATAGCGCAGCGGAAGTAGAGTCGATGTAGATCGTCGATGCAGATCCCTGCAGCTAGGATTTACAACCTCCCAACCGCGAGGATGTACTCCCTCGTCGGACAGCCCTTCGGGAGGCGGTCGGACAGTCCCCCGGACGATGTCACGGACAGCCCTTCGGGAGGACCCTTGAAGCTCGAACGGTAACTCGGACAGCCCTTCGGGAGGACCCTCGAACAGCCCCTCAGGAAAAAGATCGAAACTATGACCTCTCTACGGGGTTGCACACATACGACGTTAGCTATCCGGCAGGGCTTCGCCTTCCAGAACTAGTTCCTGCCGGAACCCAGACAGCCTTTCGGCTCTACGAAACTATTTCGTGGGAGGGAGAGAGAAAGCCAGATAATCCATGGCATGTGTATGAGAGTTGGAGTGAGTGTGGAGAGCTCCTCTCCACCTCTATTTATAGTAAAACCAAGGGGTAGAGTTGGCATATTAAAATACCAATGCACCCACACTTTATGTCACACATAAAGGGCATAAAGGGCATAAAAGGATGGCATGTGGAGCTCCATGGAGGAGCTCCACCCTTGGCCGGCCACCCTCATGGGGGCCCCCTGAAGGGGGTTCCTTGGTCCCTAAGTCCTTCTAGAAGCCTTTTGGGAAAAACCCTAAAAGGTGGCTTTCCAAAAAAGTAACCATAAAGTGATTTTCACTATTCATGAAAACATTTTTCCGCGACCGTTAAATCCGAAAATATTTCTGTGGGTCTTAGAATAATTCCAGTACCCACTAAAAAGATTTTGGACGCGTTCCGAAACAATTCCGGATTAGTGATTTTCATCTGCGAAAAGCAACCAAACCGGTTCCGGCAGCTCCGGAACATTTCCGGTTTTTATCCTAGAAAAATCCCAGAAGTTTCCAGAACAATTCTGGCACCCTCCAAGAATTTCCAGGCGTGTGCCGAAACCAATTTGACTTAATGGTATACTCCAAAACAACTTTTCAGTTTTACCGAAACTATTCCGGTGTTCTCTCCGGAACGTTTCCGTTGTCTCCGAAACTTTTCCGGTGACTTTCTCTCAGACTCCCTGTCTAGTATTCAGCAGATAGATGACCCTTAAGCGTGTTACCCTATAGGTTCGGTGAAGTATAGACATGACCCGGAACACTTTCCGATCAATGATCAACATCGGAGCCGTGGACACCCATATTGACCCCTATACCCACACGAATAAATATTCGAGTGAACCTCCAGTTGCCATGTGCTATTCCTGTTGCTTCGCGATATGTTCCAAAACCCGAGGTGAGATTTATCTGCATCCCCATGGATCAACAACTTGTCCACTATGCCAGTTACCTCGTTACCGGTTTTTTTCTCTTTTCTCGTTTCTGTGTTTCAGCATCCCTGTGATCAAATCACAAATGTGTCTGGCCAGACGATGATGGACACCGTAACACCGAGAGGGCCCAAGAATATCTCTCCATCATCGGAGGAGCAAATCCCAATCTCGAGCTATCTCGTTTTTTGTCATACTTTTCCATGAACTCGTAAGCCGCCGTAATAGCCACCCAGTTACGGATGACGTTTAACAAACCCCAAAGTTCACGAAGCAAGTACGAAGGAACTCGATACTCTCATGGTCTAAGGAATTATGCAAACATTAACTATCTTTGTGTTATTAACCATTAACTTGTGACGAATGTATCTCATAGCATAACATCAATTCGGGTCGATTCAACACAAGTGTTCTTCTAACATTGTGCCCTCAAAATTGCCGGAATAGACATGCCCATGATCAGGAAAACAGGATCATCATGCAATACTTGAGCCAGTCTTAGAGGCATGACCAGGAATACATTTTACCGTTTATTATACCACACGTGCACATGAGTTTCCCTCCGAGCCTCGTGGATATTGTAGACTCGAGAATCATTGCAGTTATAGCATGGAACATAAACATTCATTACAAACTTTGGAGATACAAAATAACTATTATTACTGCCTCTAGGGCATATCTCCTACAGGGGTAATCATAAGTGAGAGCCTTCTTCAAGTAAGAACAGCACCCAAGCACCGGTCCACCCAAATATCAAATTATCAAAGTAGCGAACGCGAATCAAACAAACATGATGAAAGTGACTAGATGAAATTCCCATGTGTCCTCGAGAACGCTTTGCTTATTATAAGAGACTGTTCCGGCTTCTCCTTTGCTACAAAAAGGATTGGGCCACCTTGCTGCACTCTTTGTTACTATTGCTACTTGTCACTTGTTACAAATTGTCTTGCTATCAAACTACTTGTTACCGATAATTTCAGTGCTTGCAGAAAATACCTTGCTGAAAACCGCTTGTCATTTCCTTCTGCTCCTCGTTGGGTTCGACACTCTTACTTATCGAAGGGACTACGATTGATCCCCTATACTTGTGGGTCATCAAGATTCTTTTCTGGCACCGTTGCCGGGGAGTGAAGCGCCTTTGGTTAGTGGAATTTTGTAAGGAAACATTTATATTACGTGCTGAAATTTACTGTTACTTGTCACTATGGAAAGTAATCCTTTGAGGGGTTTGTTCGGTGTATCTTCACCTCGACCGGAAGCACAAATAGTTGCTCCTCAACCTACTGCACCTACTGAAAATATTTATTATGACATTCCTTTGGGTATGATAGAGAAACTGCTAGCTAATCCTTATGCAGGAGATGGAACGGTACATCCTGATATACACTTGATCTATGTGGATGAAATTTGTGTATTGTTTAAGCTTGCAGGTTTATCCGAAGATGGAGTTAAGAAGAAAGTATTCCCTTTATCTTTGGAGGGAAAGGCATTGACATGGTATAGGCTATGTGATGATACTGATACATGGGACTGGAACCGATTGAAACTGGAATTCCACCAAAAAAATTATCCTATGCATTTGGTTCATCGTGATCGGAATTATATATATAACTTTTGGCCTCGTGAAGGAGAAAGCATCGCTCAAGCTTGCGGGAGGCTTAAGTACATGATGTACACATGCCCCAACCATGAGCTCTCAAGAGAAATTATCTTACAGAATTTTTATGCTCGGCTTTCTCATGATAATCAAACCATGCTCGATTCTTCTTCGACTGGATCCTTTATGAAGAAAACTATTGAATTCAGATGGGATCTTCTGGAAAGAATTAAACGCAACTCTGAAGATTGGGAACTCGACAAAGGTAATGAGTTAGGTATAATACTTGAGTTTGACTGTGTTAAATCTTTTATGGCCACCGATGCTTTTCATAAGTTTAGCACTAAATATGGACTTGACTCTGAGATAGTAGCTTCCTTTTGTGAAACATTTGCTACTCATGTTGATCTCCCTAACGATAAGTGGTTTAAATATCATCCCCCTGTTAAAGAAAAGATTGAGGAACCCATTAGTGTTAAATAAGAAACAATTGTTTACCATGTTGATCCAGTTGAGCCTACTGCTTATATAGAGAAACCACCTTTTCCTGTTAGGATTAAGGAACATGCTAAAGTTTCAACTGTGGTTAACAAAAGTAATATTAGAGCACCTAGACCCTCTGAACAAATTAAAGTTGAACCTAATATTGCTATGGTTAAAGATCCCTTGGTTGATAATATAGATGGGCATGTTATTTACTTCTGTGATGAAGCAGCTAGAATTGCTAAACCAGATCCTAAAGATAAAAACAGACCTGTAGTTGGCATGCCTGTTGTCTTTGTTAAAATAGGAGATCATTGTTATCATGGCTTATGTGATTTTGGTGCTAGTGTGAGTGCTATTCCGTTTACCTTATATCAAGAAATTATGAATGACATTGCACCTATTGAAATAGAGGACATTGATGTTACTATTAAGCTTGCAAACAGAGACACCATTACACCGCTTGGGATCGTTAGAGATGTTGATGTCTTGTGTGGAAAAATAAAATACCCTACTGATTTTCTAGTCCTCGGTTCTCCACAAGATATTTTTTGTCCCATTATATTTGGTAGACCTTCCTAGAACACTGTTAATGCCAAGATTGATTGTGCTAAAGAAACTGTTAGTGTTAATTTTGGTGGTATGTCTCATGAGTTTAATTTCTCCAAGTTTCGTAGACAACCTCATGATATTAATTGCCTAGTAAATATGAAATTATTGGTCTTGCTTCTATTGCCGTACCTCCTACTGATCCGTTAGAACAATATTTGCTAGACCATGAAAACGATATGCATATGAATGAAAGAAATGAAATAGATAAGATGTTCTTTGATCAACCACCTATCCTTAAACACAATTTGCCTGTTGAAACTCTTGCAGGCCCTCCTCCACCTAAGGGTGACCCTGTATTTGAATTGAAGCAATTGCCTGATACATTGAAATATGCTTATCTTGAAGAAAAGAAGATATATCCTGTTATTATTAGTGCTAACCTTTCAGAGCATGAAGAAAAGAGATTACTGAAAACTCTGAGGAAGCACCGAGCTGCTATTGGATATACTCTTGATGATCTTAAGGGCATTAGTCCCACTCTATGTCAGCACAAAATTAATATGGAGCCTGATGCTAAACCAGTTGTCGACCACCAACGACGATTAAATCCTAAAATGAAAGAGGTGGTAAGAATTGAAATATTAAAGCTTCTAGAAGCAGGTATAATCTATCCCATAGCTGATAGTAGATGGGTAAGTCCCGTTCATTGTGTCCCTAAGAAGGGAAGTATTACCGTTGTTCCTAATGATAAAAACGAACTCATTCCACAAAGAATTGTAACTGGTTATAGGATGGTAATTGATTTTAGCAAATTAAACAAAGCCACTAGAAAAGATCATTACCCCATACCTTTTATTGATAAAATGTTAGAAAGATTGTCTAAGCATACACACTTTTGCTTTCTTGATGGATATTCTGGTTTCTCTCAAATACCTGTATCACCTGTAGATCAAGAGAAAACCACCTTAACTTGCCCTTTTGGAACTTATGCTTATAGACGTATGCCTTTTGGTTTATGCAATGCACCTGCTACCTTTCAAAGATGTATGACTGCTATATTCCCTGACTTTTGTGAAAAGGTTGTTGAGGTTTTCATGGATGATTTTTCCATGTACGGAACTTCTTTTGATGATTGCTTAAGCAACCTTGATCGAGTCTTGCAGAGATGTGAAGAAACTAATCTTGTCTTGAATTGGGAGAAGTGCCACTTTATGGTAAATGAAGGTATTGTCTTGGGGCATAAAATTTTTGAAAGAGGTATTGAAGTTGATAAAGCTAAGGTTGATGATATTGAGAAAATGCCATGTCCTAAAGATATTAAAGGTATAAGAAGTTTCCTTGGTCATGCTGGTTTCTATAGGAGATTTATTAAAGACTTCTCTAAAATTTCTAGACCTCTTACCAATCTCTTGCAAAAAGATGTTCCATTTGTTTTTGATGATGATTGTGTAGAAGCCTTTGAAACATTTAAGAAAGCCTTAACCACTGCACCTATTATTCAACCACCTGATTGGAACTTGCCTTTTGAAATTATGTGTGATGCCAGTGATTATGCTGTTGGTGCTATTCTAGGACAAAGAGTTGATAAGAAATTAAATGTTATCCATTATGCTAGTAAAACTCTAGATAGTGCCAAAGAAATTATGCTACTACTGAGAAAGAATTTCTAGCAGTTGTGTTTGCATGTGATAAATTCAGATCTTACATAGTTGATTCTAAAGTAACTGTTCACACCAATCATGCTGCTATTAAATATCTGATGGAAAAGAAAGATGCTAAACCTAGACTCATTAGGTGGGTTCTACTGCTACAAGAATTTGACTTGCATATTATTGATAGAAAGGGAGCTGAGAATCCCGTAGCAGATAATTTGTCTAGAATGGAAAATGTTCTTGATGACCCACTACCAATTAATGATGATTTTCCTGATGAACAATTAACTGTCATAAATGCTTCTCATAATACTCCTTGGTATGCGGATTATGCTAATTATATTGTTGCTAAATTTATACCACCTAGTTTCACATACCAACAAAAGAAAAAGTTCTTCTTTGATTTAAGACATTACTTCTGGGATGACCCACATCTTTATAAAGAAGGAGTAGATGGTATTATTAGACATTGTATACCTGAGCATGAACAGGAACAAATCCTATGAAAGTGTCATTCCAAGGCTTACGGAGGACACCATGCGGGAGACAGAACTGCACACAAGGTATTACAATCTGGTTTTTATTGGCCTACTCTTTTCAAGGATGCTCGTAAGTTTGTCTTATCTTGTGATGGATGTCAAAGAATTGGTAATGTTGGTAGACGTTAGGAAATGCCTATGAATTATTCACTTGTTATTGAACCATTTGATGTTTGGGGATTTTATTATATGGGACCTTTTCCTAAATCCAATGGGTATACACATATTTTAGTTGCTGTTGATTACGTTACTAAGTGGGTAGAAGCTATTCCAACTAGTAGTGCTGATCATAATACTTCTATTAAAATGCTTAAAGAAGTTATTTTCCCGAGGTTCGGAGTCCCTAGATATTTAATGACTGATGGTGGTTCACATTTTATTCATGGTGCATTCCGTAAAGTGCTTGCTAAATATGATATCAACCATAGAATTGCATCTCCCTATCACCCTCAATCTAGTGGTCAAGTAGAATTGAGCAATAGAGACATAAAATTAATTTTGCAAAATACCGTCAATAGATCTAGAAAGAATTGGTCTAAGAAACTTGACGATGCATTATGGGCTTATAGAACTGCTTATAAAAATCCTATGGGTATGTCTCCTTATAAAATGGTTTATGGAAAAGCATGTCATGTACCTCTTGAGTTAGAACATAAAGCATATTGGGCAATTAAAGAACTCAATTATGATTTTAAACTTGCCAGTGAAAAGAGGTTATTTGATATTAGCTCATTAGATGAATGGAGAACCCAAGCTTATGAAAATGCCAAATTGTTTAAAGAAAAAGTTAAAAGATGGCATGATAGAAGAATTCAAAAACGGGAATTCAAAGTGGTGAGCAAGTTCTATTGTACAATTCTCGTTTGAGATTCTTTGAAGGAAAACTCCTCTCTAAATGGGAAGGACCGTATATCATCGAAGAAGTTTACCGCTCCGGAGCCATCAAAATAAACAACTCCGAAGGCACTAATCCGAGAGTGGTGAACGGGCAAAGAATTAAGCATTATATTTCAGGTACTCCCATTAATGTTGAAACTAATATTATTGAAATAATTACACCGGAGGAATACATAAGAGAGACCTTCCAGAACACTCCAGAACCCTGAAAAGGAAGAGGTACATGGTACGGTAAGTAAACCGACTCCAAAAATTCCATAAAAATACTTTCTATCAGTTTTGGAATATTAGAACAAATACAAAAATAAGAAACAGCCGAGGGGACCCACGAGGTGCACACGAGGCACCAGGGCGCGCCACCCCCCCAGGCGCGCCCTGGTGGCTCGTGGGCCCCTCGTGAGCCTTCCCGACTCCGTTTTCTCCTGGGATACTTGTTTTGCAAGATAAAAATTCTTTATATATACTCCTGGATGTTTTGACCACCGTATCGCAAAAATCTTCTCTGTTCTTGTTTCGTGCTATTTTTCTGACAGATCCGAAAGTATGTCGTCTCAAGACTCAGATGGAGAGAGCTTCGTATCGCACTATGTTACAAATCCAAGGATCTATGGGGATATAGACCCCTATGGATGGTCCGCGGAGGAGGAGCGAGATGCCGACATGAAGGGAACAGAAGACGTGAGCTCGGATGAAGAAGATGCCCCTCTACCTCAACCGGGAGATATGCATGTGGAGTTCAAGAAGTCGAGCCTCCCAAACACAATAAACAAATCTAAGATCCAATTTATCCCTTTCCGTCTTCTATAGGAAAACAAGAATGTATTGTGTGAGAAGATAGTGGAGCTTGAGCAAGAAGTTAGCAAGCTGAAGGAAGAAAACTATGTTCTCAAGCGGAAACTGAAGGACAAGCCCACCACTTCGTCACCACCACCATCACCGAAGAAGGAAACTTGAGTACATGGGTATGGGCACTCCCCTTGGCTTGTGCCAAGCTTGGGGGAGGTGCCCCGGTATCGTATCACCATCACTTTTATTATCTTTACCTATTTTTAGTTCGATCCTTAGTGATTTCATGATTTAGTTGAATAAAAGTTTAGTATGATATATTTTCGAGTGCTAGTTTCGTGATCTATCTATCTATGTAATTGAGTGAGAGCTATATAATAAAGAGTAGTTTGAGTTTTTGCTTCTTTACTTTTATGTTTCAGTCCTAGCAATGAAAATAATGAAAAAAGATCATATTCTAATCTTATGGAAAGTAATGACATTACATAAAGAAAAGTATAAGTGGTAAAATTTATTGAAGGTTAACAAACATAGCATTGGTCAATGATGCAATTCATGAAAAAATTAAAAGGGAAGAGAAGATTCACATGCAAATATACTATCTTGGACATCTTTTATGATTGTGAGCCCCCATTAAGTATTTTATGTCAAATTGTTGACGTTGGACAAGTAAGACAACGTAATGAATTATGTTTGCTGATATTCACATAGAAGTTATATTGTCATAGATCCTCCAACATGTGGTGCTTGCCCAATATCTTTGCTTGCCAAAAATCCGCACCAAGTAGAGATACTACTTGTGCATCCAAAACCCTTAAACCCAGTTTCATGTCATGAGAGTCCACTATATCTACCTATGGATTGAATAAGATCCTTCAAGTAAGTTGTCATCGGTGCAAAAAGCAATAAAAATTGTCTCTAAATGTGTATGAACTTTTATTGTAAGGGAAAATAAGCTTTGTACGAACTTGTGATGGCAAAGAAATAAAAGCGACGGACTGCATAATAAAGGTTGCTATCACAAGGGGCAATATAAAGTGACGTTCCTTTGCATTAAGAGCTTGTGCATCCAACAACAAAAAGCGCATGACAACCTCTGCTTCCCTCTGCGAAGGGCCTATCTTTTACTTTTATGTATTTACTTTTTATGCAAGAGTCAATAGTGTTCTCCTCTATTCCTTTTTATTTTTCTCTTTTGCAAGCATCATGTGGTGGGGAAAGATCTAGGCATATATATCCAGTTGGATATGAGTGATCATGAGTTATTATTGTTGACATCACCCTTGAGGTGAATAAGTTGGGAGGTGAAATTATAAGCCCCTATATTTCTATGTGTCTAGCTGAAACTTTTTGCTCCATATATATGTTGTGAGTGTTAGCAATCATAGAAGACTATATGATGGTTGAGTATGTGGACTTGCCAAAATGCTCCTACATGAGACCCTTCCTGAAAATATGATGAATTGCAATTGCATTGTTGACTGAGAACATAGTTTGTTAGTTTTCAAGAAATTTTATGCCTTATACTTCATTGTTGTGATGAATTGTTACTTGCTCATGAGAAGTTTTATGATAATGAATATTGCTGTTATAATAATGATCATGATGCTACTATGTCTGTATTTTGTTTTTATTGACACCTCTCTCTCTAAACATGTGGACATGATTATCGATATCGGCTTTCGCTTGAGGACAAGCGAGGTCTAAGCTTGGGGGAGTTGATACGTCCATTTTGCATCATGTTTTGCTACTGTTATTTATAGTTTTTTTAATCAATATAACACTTTGTGGAGCAATTGTAATGCATTTTCTCTCTTAATATGCAAGATTTACACAAGGAGGGAGATTGCCGGCAGCTGGAATTCTGGACCTGAAAAAGCTATGTCAGAGATACCTATTCTGCACATCTCCAAATGAGCTGAAATTTCGCAGAGATTTATTTTGGAATAAATAAAAAATATTGGAAGAAATAAGTACCAGAGAGGGCCACCCAGGTGCCCACGAGGCACCAGGGCGCGCCACATCCCCCCCCCCCCAAGGCGTGCCCTGGTGGCTTGTGGGGCCCCTGGCCAGCCTCCGGTGCCCATTTTCTGATATATAAGGCCATTTGCCCTAGAAAAAAATAGGGAGAATACTTTTGGGATGGTGCGCCGCCGTCTCGAGGCGGAACTTGGGCAGGAGCACTTTTGCTCTCCGGTGGAGCGATTCTGCCGGGGATACTTTCCACCGGGAGGGGGAAATCGGAGCCATCGACATCACCAACTATCCTCTCATCGCGAGAGGACCAATCTTCATCAACATCTTTAATAGCACCATCTCATCTCAAACCCTAGTTCATCTCTTGTATTCAATCTTTGTCTCAAAACCTCAGATTGGTACCTGTGGGTTGCTAGTAGTGTTGATTACATCTTGTAGTTGATGCTAGTTGGTTTATTTGGTGGAAGATTATATGTTCAGATCCAATATGCTATTCAATACCCCTCTGATCTTGAACATGAATATGGTTTGTGAGTAGTTTCTTTTGTTCTTGAGGACATGGGAGAAGTCTTGTCATTAGTAATCATGTGAATTTGGTATTCGTTTGATATTTTGATGATATGTATGTGTTGATTCTCTTAGTGGTGTCATGTGAACGTCGACTACATGACACTTCACCATCTTTGGGCCTAAGGGAATGCATTGTGGAGTAGTAATTAGATGATGGGTTGCTAGAGTGACAGAAGCTTAAACCCTAGTTTATGCGCTATTCCGTAAGGGGCTGGTTTGGATCCATATGTTTAATGCTATGGTTAGAGTTATCTTAATTCTTCTTTCGTAGTTGCGGATGCTTGCGAGAGGGGGTAATCATAAGTGGGAGGCTTGTTCAAGTAAGAATAGCACCCAAGCACCGGTCCACCCACATATCAAATTATCAAAGTAGCGAACGTGAATCAAACAAACATGATGAAAGTGACAAGATGAAATTCCCATGTGTCCTCGAGAACGCTTTGCTTATTATAAGAGACCGTTCCGGCTTGTCCTTTGCTACAAAAAGGATTGGGCCACCTTGTTGCTCTCTTTGTTACTATTGCTACTTGTCACTTGTTACAAATTATCTTGCTATCAAACTACTCGTTACCGATAATATCAGTGCTTGCAGAAAATACCTTGCTGAAAACCGCTTGTCATTTCCTTCTGCTCCTCGTTGGGTTCGACACTCTTACTTATCGAAAGGACTACGATTGATCCCCTATACTTGTGGGTCATCAGGCCCCAAGGTATCACACCCCTAATACCTTAACTTTAATAGTGATGAGGATGATTTGCTAGGTGATGATGACTTGCTCAATGATAGAACTAGTGATGTTAGTTATAATGAACTTGCTAGTAATCATGATAGTCAAGATGAAATGAATGACTCTAGTCAAGATGAAACGAATGACAATGCTATGAGGGAGATTGAGCGCTTGACTAAAGAACTAAACACTCTTAAGTTAACTCATGGAACAACTCAAGAAGATCATAGAGAGCTCCTAAGAACTCATGAGAAGCTACGCTTCGAGAACCTAAATTTAGAGCAAGAGCATGAGTTTCTAAAAGCTATCAATGACGATCTTCGAAAGAAGAGTTCCTCTTACATTGCCAAACGTCTACTCTTGTCTACTTTTATGCCACAAGTTAAATCTAAGCAATCTAGTAACAAGGGCAAGAAAAGTTCTACCTCTAGTAGTAACAATAACAATGCTAAATCCAATGTTGTTACTTCTAGTAGTTCTATTGATTCCACTAATGATCCTCTTAGCCAAGCTACGCTTGAGCAAGAAAACAATCTATCGAAAGGAATTTTAGAAAAGGGTGTCTACAAGAGCCTTGCCGAGAGTAAGCAATTTGATGAAATTGTTCGCAAGCAAGGACGGCACCAGAAGAACCAAGGTGTTGGTTCTGAATGAAAGTTCAATGCCAATGGAGTTGAGTTGGAAGAAGATCAATACCCCAAGACGAAGTTTGTTCCTCAACAAGAGAAGTATGATCTTACTTCCTTCAAGGGAACACAAGCTCAAGATTATCTTCCACTAGAAGACCACAAGCTAAAAGGCAAGGACAAGCTTCAAGAAGAGATTGACTCATTTGAAGAACCACCTCAAGCCTTGGTCAAGTGGGTTCCCAAGACTACTTCAAGTTCTACTTCATCAAGAACAACTACAACTCCAAGGATTCCCATCAAGTTACAAACCCTCTTGTTGGTAAGTCATGAGACAAGGTATTCAATGCATTCATGGACATCATCATTTGTGCATTTCACTCTATGTCTATGGATATCCTTGTTGTTCCTTGTGGGACTAACCCATGTAGGTATTGAAAGTGCTACAAATCCCAAGGATAGCTCCCAACTCTTAATGGTCAACATCAACATTGAGCATCCACATCTACAACATCTACATGAAGTCTTTAATGACAAAACCCAAGGTTAGTTCATCCCTCTTTGGGGGGATCTCACATCTAGGGGGAGCTTTGCTCTAAGACTTGAGCTAAAGCAACTCTAATGGTGTGAACACATTAATACTTTATGTAAAAGTGGCAACCCCACTTGTGCTTAAATGATGAGTGTGACCTATGATCAAATGTTCTCATTTGTCTCCTAAGTCAATATACTCATATATAGATGACTTTGTCATCGACCATTGTTTGATAGTTTCTAGACTTGGTTGTGCATGTTTGACATATTACATTTGCTATCTTATTGTGTGAGCATGTCGCAATGCATATTTTCCCATTCGAGGACATCCAATTGTTGTTTGGTTGATTTGCATCTTTTGGCCAATTGGATGGACAAGAATGCCTAAGAACTTTATCTAGCTATCTATCTCAACTTGTCTCAAATTCATTCTTGCTATATCACAAAATTTGAACAAGCTACTGTCGTGGGTGCAAGCCTGACAGTAGTGTGTAGGGGTACGGATGCGAGGGCAGAGCCTAGCTACGGCGCAGGTGTTACACTCGGATTTACGAGTTCAGGCCCCTCAGCGGTGGAGGTAACAGCCCTACGTCTCCGTGCTCAGGAGCTTGATTACTTGAGTGTATGTGTTACAAATGGATTGCGAACCCTTGGAATGGAGCTAGGGGGTGGCTTATATAGTGTCCGCCAGCCCCCCCATGAATGCCGCCATTACCAGGGGTTAAAGAGGGGGTTTAAGGACGCCAGGTAACGGGCGCATTGATTACAATTAATACGAGCGGCGCACGTCCTGACCGTTACGTTCATGGAGTCTCCTGGTCTTCTCTGGTCGAGTGATTATCGGGTACTCTGAGTGAAACAGGTCTGTCGAGTGAACTCCTGGTTCCCGAGTGGTTCGTCGAGCTCTGAGTGAATGTCAGGTTGTAGAGCTCCTGACTGCTGATCTGGCCCTGGGGCCCAGTATAAGGCGCGTGGCATCCTAGGGTAGGGTCTATAGGTCAGGCCTGTTACCCTATCCCTAGTACATGTCCTCGTCATTAACCCCCGAATAGGTCGAGGTTAAGCGGGTCAAGTCAAGGCAAATTCCCAGGTGAGTTGAGCGCTACGGGGGCGCTCAAGAACTCTTACTGGTCTTTAAATGGCCTTGTCTTCGTGTGGCACCTTGACAGATTCCGGACCGTATGTCGTCTGAGTAAAATGAGTAGTCTCCATCCGAACGAGTAGTCTCCATCCGAGTGAAACGAGTAGTCACATGTCGTGTGTTGGAGCGGATCTGAGCGTACATGGCACGTCTTCAGAGTGAGAGCAATCGGGTTGCTGGACTCCGGATTTCGCGGGATTTGAAACCATATTTGAGCGCGCGCGAACGGTTGCAGCGCAGCGAGTGGGGAAAGTGGGGCGTGACGCCTCAATTTTCGCCCCGCTTACCGCCACGTACCGCTGGATCTTCGATGGCACGATTTGAGGAGATCTGCGGGCCCACGACTCAGTGGCGCGGATTGGGGAGCGGAGCGGGCGGCGATATAAGGAGCCGCCACGTCGGAGAGGGAGAGAGAGACAGATCCCCTTTTCCCCAACTTCTCCAGTCCGCCCAATCCCTTCTCCCGCAACCCACTCCGCGCGAATCCTCCTCGGCGCTGGAGAGCTCGGCGGCGATGGCGAAGGACAAGACGACGAATCTCGAGAAGGCAAGGAAGGCGTCGAGCTCCCGGGTCGCGCCTCCGCGCGGGTGGATCCAGGGCAACTGGCTCCCGCCGACCACCACGGTGGACGACATCAGTGGGCTTGTCGTGGACGGGCTGGTGTGCGACGGGACATGGAGGCTGCCGGAGGAAGGAGAGATCGAGCCTGCGCCGCGCCCCGGGGAGCGCGTGCTCCTCACCACCCACGTGGAGCGAGGTTTCTCCATGCCACCTCACCCTTCTTCCGTAATTTTTTGAACTTCTTCGGTGCTCAGCTCCATCATTTGCCTCCGAATGCCATAGTGTACCTCGCCGCGTTCGTTTCTTTGTGTGAGAATTTCTTAGGCTGCCAGCCGCACTGGGGATTGTTCAAACACATCTTCACGTGTCGATCTCAGTCGGTTAAAAAGGCTGACCCCAATGGAGAGAGGACCCACGTGACCCAGATGTGCGGCGGCTTAGGTATCCCATCTATGTCTTTTCCCGATTCGGTTAGGGGTTGGTAGTCGACCTGGTTCTACTGCAATGACCTGCCTTGCTTTGGCTCGTCGACTGGTCTTCCCCCTTACACGACTGAAAGAGTCAAGACCCCTCCCTCGCTGACGATTGATAAGGAGGAGAAGACTGACGTGGGGATCTTGGTGACTGCCGTGGTCGGTCTGATTCAGGGCGGAGTGACTGGCCTGGATCTTCTGGAGGTCTTCCTCAGTCGGAGGATCCAGCCGCTGCAGGAGCGGGCTCACCCCATGTGGCTCTACACTGGGGCCAACGACTCGACCCGAGTGCATCCAGAAGATGTCGAGGAGAAAACGGTGGAACAGTGGATCAAGTGCATCACTGGCGCGCGCGACAATCCGCGAGGGTCAAGACGGATCCTGCCCTACGACGCCAATAACCTACCATTGGAGGTATGACAAGCATTTCCGAGTGAATTCCTTATGCGCAAATTCTCTGAGTGAACTGGGTAATCCGAGTGAACTGACTGAACCTGCTGTCTCTGATCTTCATGTCTTGCAGGAGTTCCAGAAGATGCTCTCGCCTGTGCCGAATGGAGAACAACTTGCCGGAGGCGCAGAGAGCGAACATGGAAGCGCCAAGGGCAGCTATGCGGAGGATAGCGAGGAGGAAAGCGACGACTCGGAAGAGAGCGACGAGGTCGAGTCTTCCCAGTCTCCGGAGCTGCGCTCCAAGCGCCGCTCCAAGCTAACTCATGATCCGAGTGCTGGCCCGGAGAAGGGGGTGGTTCCGAGTACTAAGGCACCGAAGCGCACTCGGACATCGTCGCCCGAGCCGACTGAGAAGACCGCCAAGCAACCCAAGGTCGCTTCCCCCAAGCCTCGGAAGGCTCTGCCCAGGATCAAGGTCACTGTGCCTGTCGCCTCAACGTGAGTGTCTTTGTCAGCTTTTCTGTTTTGTCTTTGTCAACTTTCGGGATTCTTCCGACCGAGCGAATCTTATGAACCAGTGCTGCAACCTCGACGACGTCTCCCATGCAGATTGATGGGGATCGCACCGAGGCCGAGTCGGTGATGTCTACTACACAACTTATTCTTGTAGACTCGTGTTGGGCCTCCAAGCGCAGAGTTTTGTAGGAGAGTAGCAATTTTCCCTCAAGTGGATGACCTAAGGTTTATCAATCCGTGGGAGGCGTAGGTTGAAGATCGTATCTCTCAAACAACCCTGCAACCAAATACAAGAAATCTCTTGTGTCCCCAACACACCCAATACAATGGTAAATTGTATAGGTGCACTAGTTCGGCGAAGAGATGGTGATAAAAGTGTAGCATGGATAGTAGATATAGGTTTTTGTAATCTGAAAATATAAAAACAGCAAGGTAGCAAATAATAAACGGGCATAAAAACGTTATTGCAATGCTTAGAAACAAGGCCTAGGGTTCATACTTTCGCTAGTGCAATCTCTCAACATTGTTGACATAGTTGAATCATATGTAAATCCCTCACGTGCGACAAAGAGTTCACTCCAAAGTCACAAATAGCGGAGAACAAACGAAGAAATTGTTGTAGGGTACGAAACCACCTCAAAGTTATCCTTCCCGATCAATCTTACGAGCCATCCCCATTAATTGTCACGAACAGCCCTAGAGATCGTACTAAAATAACACCTTAAGATACACATCAACCAAAACCCTAATGTCACCTAGGCACTCCAATGTCACCACGAGTACCCACGGTTTTGATTATACGATATGCATCACACAATCTCAGATTCATCTATTCAAACCAACACAAAGAACTTCAAAGAGTGCCCCAAAGTTTCTACCGGAAAGTCAAGACGAAAACGTGTGCCAACCCTTATGCATAAATCCCCAAGGTCACGGAACCCGCAAGTTGATCACCAAAACATACATCAAGTGACTCAAGTGAATATCCCATTGTCACCACAGATATCCATATGCAAGACATACATCAAGTGTTCTCAAATCCTTAAAGACTCAATCCGATAAGAAAACTTCAAAGGGAAAACTCAATTCATCACAAGAAGATAGAGAGGGGAAAACTCCATATGATTCATCTATATCA
The DNA here is from genome assembly GCA_039707655.1 of Elymus sibiricus. NCBI lineage: Eukaryota > Viridiplantae > Streptophyta > Magnoliopsida > Poales > Poaceae > Elymus > Elymus sibiricus. The sequence continues at coordinate 167,487,394 of CM077664.1, forward strand.
ACAAAGCTCGCGATACATCAAGATCGTGCCATCTCAAGAACACGAGAGAGAGAGATCAAACACATAGCTACTGGTACAAACCCTTAGCCCCGAGGGCGAACTACTCCCTCCTCGTCATGGAGACCGTTGGGATGATGAAGATGGCCTCCGATGATGCCTCCCCCTCCGGCAGGGTGCCGGAAAAGGGCTGTAGATGGGGTCTCTCTGGTACAGAGGCTTGCGGCGGCATAAAAACTCATCTAGGTTAACTTTCGGGGGTTTCTGAATATATAGGATTTTTCAGCATTGGAAAACGGAGCCACGTGGGCCCCACGAGGTACCAGGGCGTGCCTGGGGGGGTGGCACGCCATGGTGCCTCGTGGGCACTGGGTGGCCCCCCTCCAGTGGGTCTTGGTGCCAATATTTTTTATTTGTCCAATAAAAAATCTCCAAAAAGTTTCAGCTCATTTGGAAAACTTTCATTTCTGCACAAAAAACAACACCAAGGTAGTTCTGCTGAAAACAGCGGCAGTCCGGGTTAGTTCTAATCAAATCATACCAAAACCATATAGAATTGTTATAAACATGGCATGAATACTTCATAAATTATAGATACATTGGAGACGTATCAGTCGGCAGACGCGGCCACTTCTCGAAAAGGTAATAATGACTTCATTTTTACTTTAACCTGTCATTTGACTGAAATGTCTTCATCCGATTGAATTGTGTACTGTGACTGATTGCGTTGAGTGAACGTAGCGCTTGCAGAGGTCATCCATGTCGGGGACGACGATGAAGAGCCGCCGCGAAAGGACGCCGAGAAGGGGACCGCAGCTCCGACTGCTTCTCAGACTACAACGCGGAAGACGCCGTCGAGCAAAGCGCCTCAATTTCTCCCTGCACCTGCCGTGACCGTGCCTCTGGGGCAGGTTTCTTCTCGGGCTGGAGCTGGTTCTACTGCGGCTCCATCGACTGCTCTGGCTTCGGTTCCGACTCCTCCCGTCAATATCTTCAGTCTGTACAAGGTGCCGGAGGACCAAACTGGGGCCAGCAAGGAGGCAATGATCCAGGCGGAGCTGATGACCCAACGACTCAAGGAGATTTGCACAGCTAGCAAGCTGGCATACGATGCCAGTGCTACCCTCCAGGAGAACGTTCGAGTAAGTACCCTTGTAAGTTGATCTCCGAGTCATTTTTCTTCAGTAGGAATTTCAGTCGGAAAATATCTGGTACACCCACTGGGTGTTTTTTTGTGTTTGGCCGTCACTCGGATCGGGCGGACCGTTCCGAGTGGATACCGTTCCAGTGGGGGCACGCTCAGTGCACACACTGGGTGTAGTCCCCAAGACTGCCGTCGGCTGCAGGCAGTCGGCGGGAGTCTTAGAACTTAAAACCTATTCTCTTGTTGTTGCTGTTGTTGTTTTTTTGCTTGGCCATCACTCGGAGCGGGCGGACCGTTCTGAGTGGATACCATTCCAGTGGGGGCACACTGAGTGCACCCACTGGGTGTAGTCCCCGAGACTGCCGTTGACTGCAGGCAGTCGGCGGGAGTCTTAGATCTTTTTCTCTTCTTCTTTTTTTGTGTTCGGCCGACACTCGGATCGGGCGGACCGGTCCGAGTGGATACCACTCCAGTGGGGGCACACTGAGTGCACCCACTGGGTGTAGTCCCTGAGACTACCGTCGACTACGGGCAGTCGGCGGGAGTCTTAGAACTTAGAATCTGATACTGGTCAAGCCTGTTCCTCCCTGTCAAAGGGTACTTCAGGATCTGATACGGGTCAAGCTTGTTCCTCCCTGTCAAAGGGTACTTAATGATCTGATACTGGTCAAGCTTGTTCCTTCCAGGAGCGTCGGTCTCTGGGCACTTGGAATATTTCTTAACGTTAACTAATATGCTCTTTCTTGTGTTTCAGAAAACTTGCGAGCTTGGGACTCAGTACGTGGCACTGGAGAAGGAGACGGCTCAGCTCTGAATGGATTTGGAGGTGGAGAGGAGGAACACAGCGCGCGCTCAATCAGAGCTCAAGACCATGGGAGGTAAGCTTCAATTACTGAGCATTCCGCTTTCATCTCTCTCCGTTCTTTGAACCGAGTGACTTCACTCGAACAGATGTGCGTAGTGAAAACCATCGACTCCAAGTGCGGCTCAGAACCTCTGTTTCTTTAGAAACTATGATGCAGGCACTCGAGAATAAGGACAACGAGCTGGCGGGAGCACAGAAAGTAGCGAAGGAAAAGACCAAGGCCGCCAAAGAGAAGCTGGCCTCACTCGAGAAGCTTGAAGCAGAGAACACACCGCTGAAGGCCACCGTCAAGGAGGCGAAGAAGGAGGCGGCCGAGCTCAAGAAGCAGAAGGTCGAGTGGGACAGCAAGCTCAAGGCCCAGGCGGAAGACTACGAGCAAGAGAAGAAGACTCTGAACGAGAAGATCACCCAGCTGATCGAGAAGAAGAACGCTCTGGAAAGGTACATAGAAGAGTTCACGGAGGAAATGTACACCAAGCTTGCAGGTAACCGGTAACACCCGAGTGAACTTTTATTCGAGTGAACTTCATGCATGCTGATCTTCAACTCTCCTCTTTTCTTGTCCCCAGAGTACTGCCGAGACTTCGAGCTGGAAACTGACAGAATCGAGAGGGATCTGGATCCTTCCAGGTCACTCGTCGGTGACAAGGCAGCTCTAGGCGTCTTGCGGGTCGAATCTCGCATTGAAGACGTCCAAGGGTACATCATCCGTCTGCGGGGTGCACTCGGAAGGATCGACAAGGAGCTGTGTCCAGAAGACACGCTCGACACCGATCTGGAGGCGATGATGATTCGCCTCAATGAGATTCCCAGCCGAGTGCAGGCGTGGAAGAAATCGGCTGCTCGCTGCGGAGCCGACGTGGCGCTCTCTCTCGTCTATGTGCACTGCAAGGACGCCAAGGACGAGAAGCTGAAGACTCTCCAAGTTGCCAACATGAAGAAACTCAAGTTTGAGGACTTCATGGAGACGTTCATCGAAGCGCCCACTCGGATCGCAGACGGCATCGACCTGGATTCCTTCGTTGAGCCGGCTAGCCCCATAGGAGCGTGAGAAAACTTTTAAGTCCTACCCATTAGCCTCAGTATGCCGAGTGGAACTGTATTCGTTAAACTCTTTCGGGCTTCAGGCCCACGTACCTGTATTCGCTTTTGAACTTCTGGAGTTATTCGAATGCTTTCCTTCGAGTCTTTTCGAGTCTTTGAAGCGGGTTTTAACTTAGGCGAAAGCTGGTTCGCAGCAAAGACTCCGAGTGGGAGTTACGCTCTTCACTCGGAGTAGCGTTTTAACTTGGACGAAAGCTGGTTCGCAGCCAAGCCCCCGAGTGAGAGAGATGCTCTTCACTCGGAGTAGTATTTTTAACTTGGGCGAAAGCTGGTTCACAGCCAAGCCCCCGAGTGGGAAGGACACCCTTCACTCGGAGTAGCGTTTTTAACTTGGCCGAAAGCTGGTTCGCAGCCAAGCCCCCGAGTGAGAGGGACGCCCTTCACTCGGAGTAGCGTTTTAACTTGGGCGAAAGCTGGTTCGCAGCCAAGTCCCCGAGCGGGAGGGACGCTCTACACTCGGAGTAGTGTTTTAACTTGGGCGAAAGCTGGTTCGCAGCCAAGCCCCCGAGTGAGAGGGATGCTCTACACTCGGAGTATCGTTTTAACTTGGGCGAAAGCTGGTTCGCAGCCAAGCCCCCGAGTGAGAGGGTTGCTCTTCACTCGAAGTATCGTTTTAACTTGGGCGAAAGCTGGTTCGCAGCCAAGTCCCCGAGTGAGAGGGACACTCTTCACTCGGAGTATCGTTTTAACTTGGGCGAAAGCTGGTTCGCAGCCAAGCCCCCGAGTGAGAGGGTCGCTCTTCACTCGGAGTATCGTTTTAACTTGGGCGAAATCTGGTTCGCAGCCAAGTCCCCGAGTGAGAGGGACGCTCTTCACTCGGAGTATCGTTTTAACTTGGGCGAAAGCTGGTTCGCAGCCAAGCCCCCGAGTGAGAGGGTCGCTCTTCACTCGGAGTATCGTTTTAACTTGGGTGAAAGCTGGTTCGCAGCCAAGCCCCCGAGTGAGAGGGTCGCTCTTCACTCGGAGTATCGTTTTAACTTGGGCGAAAGCTGGTTCGCAGCCAAGCCCCCGAGTGAGAGGGTCGCTATTCACTCGGAGTATCGTTTTAACTTGGGCAAAAGCTGGTTCGCAGCCAAGTCCCCGAGTGAGAGGGACGCTCTTCACTCGGAGTATCGTTTTAACTTGGGCGAAAGCTGGTTCGCAGCCAAGCCCCCGAGTGAGAGGGTCGCTCTTCACTCGGAGTATCGTTTTAACTTGGGCGAAAGCTGGTTCGCAGCCAAGCCCCCGAGTGAGAGGGTCGCTCTTCATTCGGAGTATCGTTTTAACTTGGGCGAAAGCTGGTTCGCGGCCAAGCCCCCGAGTGAGAGGGACACTCTTCACTCGGAGTAGGTTTTTAACTTAGGCGAAAGCTGGTTCGTAGCTAAGTTGAAGGGCAAATACCCACTGGGGGTTGTAAGCCAGTATATGCATACGAGTGAACTCAATGTAGAACTGGAAAAGTCATGCTTTTTATTCATCAAACATCACTCGAGTGCTTTTATTACATCTCAACATCAGGTATAAAATCGTCGCAGCAAATCCGCATTCCAAGCACGGGGCTCGTCTGCTTGCTTCTGAATATTGTATAGGTGGTATGCTCTGTTGTGCAAAACCTTTGAAACGACAAAAGGACCTTCCCACGCAGGAGCAAGCTTGTGAGGTCACTGCTGATCCACTCGGAGCACAAGATCTCCTTCCTGAAAAGTCCGACTTCTAACGTGTCTGCTGTGAAAACGTCGCAGATCTTGCTGATAAGTGGCCGAGCGGGTAAGAGCCATCTCCCTCTCCTCTTCCAGGAGATCAACTGCGTCTTGTCGTGCCTGCTCTGCTTCAGCTTCGGAGTATAGTTCCACTCGGGGTGAGTTGTGGAGCAGGTCACTCGGCAAGACAGCTTCAGCTCCGTACACCATGAAGAAGGGAGTACGATTGGTAGACCGATTGGGGGTCGTCCTCAAGCCCCAAAGAACTGACGGCAACTCGTTGACCCAGGCTCCAGCTGCGTGCTCCAAATCGCGCATGAGTCGCGGCTTTAACCCCTGAAGGATCAGTCCATTTGCTCTCTCAGCCTGTCCATTCGACTGCAGGTGCGCCACAGATGCATAGTCGACTCGGGTGCTTTGTGCGGCACAAAATGCCCTGAACTCTTCTGAGTCGAAGTTTGAGCCGTTGTCAGTGATAATGCTATGGGGCACGCCATATCTGAAGACTATCTCCTTCATAAACTTGATCGTTGTGCGAGAGTCTAGCTTCTTGATGGGTTTGGCTTCGATCCACTTAGTGAACTTATCGACTGCAACCAGCAAGTGGGTGAATCCACTCACCCCTGTCCGGAGGGGTCCCACCATGTTGAGTCCCCAAACTGCGAACGGCCAGACGAGTGGAATCGTCTTTAGAGCAGACGCAGGCTTGTGTGATAAGTTTGCATAGAACTGGCACCCGGCATAGTGTTGGACTATCTCCTGTGCAGCTTCATTGGCACGTGGCCAGAAGAAGCCGGCTCGGTAAGCTTTATCCACGATTGTCCGAGAGGATGCGTGGTGTCCACAAGTTCCCGAGTGAATCTCCTCCAGGATCAATCGACCTTCTTCCGGAGAAATGCAGCGCTGAGTCACACCGGTGACGCTCTTCCTGTATAATTGATCACCCATCACTGTAAAGGCTTTGGACCTGCGAACAATCTGGCGGGCTTTAGCTTCATCTTCTCGAAGTTCCTACCTGAGCAGGTATGCAATGTATGGCACTGTCCACTCGGGCGTGATTGCTAGGATCTCCATGACCAAATCAATGACTGCCGGGACCTCGACTTCAGTCGGATCGGACGGACCGACCGCTTGCCGGGGCTCTTCCGTGAAGGGATCTTCTTTCACTGTCGGAGAATGTAAATGCTCGAGGAACACATTGCTGGGTATAGGTTTCCGAGTGGACCCAATTTTTGCCAGATCATCCGCCGCTTGATTCTTGGCTCGGGGAACGTGATGCAGCTCCAGACCCTCAAATTTCTTCTCCAACTTTCTCACCGCGTTGCAGTATCCTGTCATAGCGGGGCTTCTGATATCCCACTCCTTCATCACTTGGTTCACAACTAGATCCGAGTCTCTGTAGACCATCAGGCGCCGGACGCCGAGTGAGATGGCCATACGAAGACCATAAAGGAGCGCCTCATACTCGGCTTCATTGTTGGAGGAATCGAAATGAATCTGTAGAACATATCTGAGTCGATCGCCCTTCGGAGATACTAACACAACTCCAGCCCCTGAACCATTCAGCATCTCGGAACCGTCAAAGAACATGGTCCAGTGTTCCGGGTGACTTTGAGTCGGTTGCTGCTGTTCTGTCCACTCGGCTAGGAAATCACCTAATGCTTGGGACTTGATCGCCTTTTTTTGCCTCGAACTTGATGTCTAGGGGCAGGAGCTCGATAGCCCACTTTGCCACTCGACCAGTCGCATCCCAATTGTTCATGATTTCAGACAGCGGGGTGTCGCTGACGACTGACATGGTGTGCTCTTGGAAGTAGTGGGCTACCTTCTTTGTGGTCAGGTAAATGCCGTAGACGAGCTTCTGGTAATGAGGATACCTCTGCTTGGACGAAGTCAGAACTTTAGAAATGTAATAGACTGGGCGCTGAACTTTGTAAGTTTTGCTCTGTTCTTCTCGCTCGACTGTGAGGACAGTGCTGACAACTTGACCAGTGGCCACAATGTACAAGAGCAACGGCTCGTTGCTGTTCGGAGCGGCAAGCACCAGCTGGGTGGAAAGCAGGGCTTTGAGTTCAACAAATGCTGCTTGTGCTTCAGCAGTCCACTCGAACGAATCAGACTTCTTCATCAATCGGTACAGGGGCAGTGCCTTTTCACCGAGACGGGAGATGAATCGGCTCAAAGCTGCGAGGCAACCCGTGAGCTTCTGTACGTCATGAAGCCGTTCGGGACGTTTCATTCATACAATCGCCCTGATCTTCTCGGGATTGGCATCTATCCCTCGTTTGGAAACGAGGAAACCGAGTAACTTGCCCCCAGGAACTCCGAAAGTGCACTTTGTTGGATTTAGCTTGATATCGTACTTCTGCAGATTTGCGAAAGTTTCAGCTAAGTCAGCCAGCAGGTCGGAACCCTTTCTGGACTTGACCACTATATCGTCCATGTATGCTTCGATGTTCCGACTGATCTGTTTTTGCAAACACTTCTGCACCATGCGCATGAAAGTGGTGCCAGCATTCTTAAGACCGAATGGCATGGTGATATAGTAGAAACACCCGAATGGGGTGATAAAAGCTGTTTTTATTTCATCTGCCCATACAGTCGGATCTGGTGGCACCCGGAGTACGCATCCAGAAAAGACAGTCGCTCAGAACCCGCGGTGGAATCTACGATTTGATCTATGCGGGGGAGTGGGAAATGATCCTTGGGGCAGACCCGATTGATGTGTTTGAAATCGATGCACATTCGGAGAGACTTATCCTTCTTAGGGACCATGACGACGTTGGCGAGCCACTCGGAGTGGTACACCTCACGGATGAACTCGGCTGCCAGGAGCCGAGCAACTTCTTCGCCAATGGCCTTCCTCTTATGTGTAGCAGAGCGACGAAGATCCTCCTTCACAGGTTTTGCCTTTGGGTCGACTCGCAAACGGTGCTCAGCCAGCTCCCTGGGTACACCCGGCATGTCGGATGGTTTCCAAGCGAAGATGTCCCAGTTCTCACGGAAGAACTGGATGAGCACTTCTTCCTATTTGCTGTCGAGTGTCGTTGAGATATTGGTGGGCTCAGCATTGGGATCTTTCGGGTGGATGTGCACAGGCTTCGTATCTCCGGCCGACTGAAACGCAGATTCTGCAGCTGGCTTCTTGGAGCGCAGCAGATCACTCGGATCAGCATTTTTCTTGTACTCCTCCAGCTCCACCATGGCCATCTGCTCATCAGCGATCTTGGACCCTTGTTGCAAACACTCCTCCCCGCGCTGCCGACTGCCAGTGACTGTGATCACACCTTTGGGGTCGGGCATCTTCATCTTGAGATACACATAACATGGGCGGGCCATGAAACGTGCGTAAGCCGGTCGACCAAGGATGGCATGGTAGGCACTGCGGAAGTCGACCACTTCGAAGGTCAGCCTTTCCTTCCTGAAGTTCTTGTCGTCTCCAAAGGCCACATCCAGGGCGATATGCCCGAGCGACTTTGCTTTCTTGCCGGGGATCACTCCGTGGAACTGCATGCTGCTCTCACTGAGACGGGACATCGGAATGCCCATCACTTTCAGAGTATCAGCGTACAGTATGTTCAGTCCACTTCCACCGTCCATGAGGACCTTGCGCAATCGGACGCCTGCCATGACTGGATCGACCACCAGCGCCTGCCGCCCAGGGGTGGCAATGTAGGTTGGGTGATCCGACTGATCAAAGGTGATCGGAGTCTTCGACCAGTTCAGAAACTTTGTCATCGCCGGCATGGCCATGTTCACTTATCGGTTGATAACCTTCAACCAGCTCCTGCTCTCTACATCTGCAAAGATCATCAGGGTTGCGTTGACACTGGGAAAAGGTTCATCTTTGTCTCCATCATCTGCATCTTCTGGGCTCTTCTCACTCGACTAGCCCTCTCGGAACTGCTGTATCAACAGTCTGCACTGTCGAGTGGTATGCTTGGGCAATATCAGATTGCCCTCGTCATCCTTTCGGGTGTGGATGTGACACGGGATCCACTTTTCCTTAGCCTTCCCCTTGTTCTTGGCTTGGCCGGCCAGTGCGGCAGCCTCGGCCTGAGCCGAACCATCAGCCTTGCGCTTCGGCTTCCGACTGGGATTATTGTTTCCGGGGTTGGGCTCACCAGTTTTCTCTTTGCCGTTACGGAGACGGTCTTCCTCTTCTCCGTTTGCGTACCGAGTGGCAATCTCCATCATTCGGCTCATGGTCAAAGATCTTGACCGACCGAATTTCAGGATGAGCTCCTGGTGTGGGATCGAGGAGATAGGTCTAGAGGGGGGTGAATAGACTCCTAACCAGCCAAAGGTGCAGTTTTTAATTTCTCTTGGAACTTAGGCAGATTTTGGCACAAGTTAAGATCACTCCAATACTTTCTACACATGCATATCTAGAGATTAAGCAGCGGAAATAGTAAAGCATGCAAGAGTATGGAAAGTAAAGGAGTAGAGTATGGAAGATCAAACGCAATGAAGACACGGTGGTTTTTGGTGTGGTTCCGATAGGTGGTGCTATCGTACGTCCACGTTGATGGAGACTCCAACCCACGAAGGGTAACGGCTGCGCGAGTCCACGGAGGGCTCCACCCACGAAGGGTCCACGAAGAAGCAACCTTGTCTATTCCACCATGGCTTACGTCCACGAAGGACTAGCCTCACTCGGGTTAGATCTTCACGAAGTAGGCGATCTCCTTGCCCTTACAAACTCCTTGGTTCAATCCACATCATGTTGGAGGCTCCCAAGTGACACCTAACCAATTTAGGAGACACCACTCTCCAAAAGGTAATAGACGGTGTGTTGTTGATGAACTCCTTGCTCTTGTGCTTCAAATGATAGTCTTCCCAGCACTCAAACAACTCCTCACAGATTCGGCTATGGTGGAAGAGGAATTTGAGTGGAAAGCAACTTGGGAAAGGCTAGAAATCAAGATTCAAATGGTAGGAATGGAATAGCTTGATCTCAACACATGAGTAGGTGGTTCTTTCTCAGAAAATGTATGGTGGAAGTGTAGGCACGTTCTGATGGATCTTCTTACAGAGAAGGAGGTGGTGGAGGGGTATATATAGCCTCCACATAAAATCCAACCGTTACACACTTTTGACCCAACTCGGTGGCACCGAAACGATAATCTCGGTAGCACCGAACTATGTAAAAGATATGAACTTTAGGAATCTCGGTGGGACCGATACGGACAACTCGGATGGACCGAAGTGCAATGGCTAGGGCAAACCTCATCTCGGTGGCACCAATTGCATCAACTCGGTAGGACCGAAGTGAAGCAATAAGGCAACAGAGAGTTGGCAAGCCATCTCGGTGAGACCGAGATCCATTTTGGTGGATCCGATTTATTAGGGTTTTGGCTAGGGATGAAAATGGAGTGGAAACTTTCCGTTTTTCCGGCAGAAAAATGGAAACGGAGAGGAAAAATGGAAGTGGAAATGGAAATTTGCAAAACGGAAATGGAAACGGAATTTTTTATGCGGAAACGGAAATGGAAACGGAACGATGTTTTCCGGTGGAACTGGCGCAGAAACGGTATTTTCCGTTTCCGTTAATATGAAACTTTCCGTTTTGAATATGAGCACATATATGGTTATTTTGTAGCCCAACGAACACACAATTAGGCCCTACAGACGATGAGCAGAATGGCTCAGATGGCCCAACTTCTACACTACTACTACTACTACTACTACTACTACTACTACTACTACTACTAGCAGAATTCCTAATCCCTAATTGAGCACGCTGACATCGCCCACATATCCTATTATATAGCCATGATATTGTTCGCACACGAACACGTCACATGTACCCTCGACGCCGGGGGTGATGCACCGTAGCTCACGTCGAAGGAGACCCGTCCGGAAGCGCGGTACGCAAGCAATCCGACGGGCACTTTTGTAGACCCGAACCGCTTCTCCGGGATGGAACCCGTCAGGAGTCACGGATGGACGATGGGCTGCCCTAGGTCGGTTCGCCCGCCCCTAGAGCCTCTAGGATTGCTTCCCTTCAACACGAAGAACGAACGAAGAACGAGAGAGAAAGAACAAGGGAGAAATGTAAAAACTAGGGTAAAAGATGTAGATTGATTTGTTCGATTGTCTCTCTTACAAATCGGCCGTCACCCCCAACATATATAAGAGGCGGCTGGACTTCCCGTACAAGCAAAGGATTCATCTAGGCTTTCCTTACAAGAAAATTACATCAATTCACGTCCTAGAGTCCTAGTTCTGGTCCCACTCGGATTCAGCCCGAATCTGGTCCAATCTTCTGTCTTGCTCCTTGCTTGGGCCGTGGAATCTGCATATGATTTCCGATGGAGACGGTTCAAATACCAATTTTGTGTGCTTCGACGAGGCTGACAATCCGTATGTTGATCACTTTTCCAAATAAGGCCATCTTGAATACTCCACGGGGTCATCTTTAATTTCGAGTCGGACTCGGTCATGTAGCTGACTGTACCGTCCGACTCTTGTAGCGTCTCTGCAGGTCGTATACTACGTCGGATGATGATGACTCCAAAAGCAAAGTTGACCATTTTGACGTTACGAACAACTTTTATGTTGAACACTTTTTCATCCGAAGCCGTCTAGATAATCTTTTGAACCCGTATTTAGCTTCTGGTCAGATCGCCCAAAATTGACATTCTTCACTCGGCCGGCAAGCTTTCACCCGGCAAGGTTTCCATCCCGGCAAGATTTCCCCGGAAAGGTTTCTATCCCGGCAAGGTTTCCATCCCGGCAAGATTTCCCCGGCAAGGTTTCCATCCCGGCAAGCTTTCTGGCTGTACCTTGCGGGTCTTTTTTGTGGCAGTAAACGACCTCGGATGAAAATGTGCCCAAAAGCAAAGTTGACCGTTTCGACGTTACGAACAACTTTTATGTTGAACGTTTTTCGATTCGAGGCCATCTTGAATGGCTAATTGCTCACGCATTGCATCAGACACTCGCCAAGACGTGTCTGGTCTCCCGCGTCTTATTTCGCCTCTTGACATGGCTGCATTCAGATAGCTCTAACTTTTGCATACGAACTCGGATTGAGACGATTTTTATATGAAAATCGACCGATTCGACGAGACAAAGACAATTCATGTAGAAAGTTTTCTCATATGAGATCATCTTGAGGGTGTAATCAGCCTAATAGTGTTCTGGATACAAAATCCTAGTACTTCGAACACAACTTCGGCCTTAGAGATGAGACCGGATGGCTATGGCCCAAACTTCAAAGTTTCTCCTTTCGATGATACAGAACTTTCTCACTTTGAGTACTTTTCCATTTGAGGCCTTCTTAATTGTGTTTTGGCTTCGTGCCAAAAACTGGTGTCAACACATGCCCCCCTGTTTTTCGGCAAAACTTGTGTGCCGAAAAATAATTTGTACCACATTGGTTCTAAGGACGATGTCAACACTCCATCGGCCATTTATATTCTTAGGGCGGTAATCATATATCATCCATGTTTGTGCTTAGGATGACAAGTATATATCTTGAAGCCGATTGCCACCAATCGGTCTTAAAGAGATGGGCACAAATCCGCTCCTTGTAGCACTGAGGAAATCAAACTCCGAAAGATCACGTCCTGTTAAGCAAGTAACATCGGGATGATTCCAATCCACCGATGCATCGGCCAAAGCAACACAAGCCGAATTATCCGCGTGAATAACTTCTACTTCATCATCGACCCATTGTATTAAGAATTGATGCATGGTAGATGGCACGCACTGGTTAGCATGAACCCAATCACGGCCTAATATAACATTATAGTTACCTTGCACCTCGGCGATGAAGAATGTGGTGGCCAAAGTTTTGCTTCCCACAGTGAGTTCCATGCACATCACACCTTTGGCCTCTGTCTTTTCTTTACCCTCAAATCCATTAAGCACCATATTGGTCTTCATCAATGCATCATCGTGTAATCCCATCTTCTTGAAGACCGAATAGGGCATAAGATTTACCACAGCACCACCGTCAACGAGCATCTTATCAACCGGCGATCCGTTAATATGACCTTTGATGTACAATGGCTTCAAGTGTTTCACCGGTTCTCTTGGTTTCTCGAAGATAGCATTCTTAGGACCAAAATCTAGTTGGGCCACCTCTCCTTGTTCATCTATAGCACGAAATTCGGCGGGTAAGTAATACACCATATTAATATCCATACCTTCCCGAGTCGGCGTAGATTCAAAATCCTCCATCTCATCTTCATCTCCCAATGTGTATATTGGACTTGCAGTTTCCTCAATTAAAGGGGATGTTTCAGGTGGTGTGGACAATGTAATAGGGACTGCATCATCCTTTTTTGGTGGTGTAGGTGCTGTTGTAGCTAATGTAGAAGCATATGCGTTTTCCTTCTGTTTAGGCCTCCACACTTGCTTTGCGGGTACCATGGGACGAATTTTATTGAACAATTCGTCCCTTCTCTTTTCAGCTTCTTGTTCCGCTTTCTCGTGTGTCCTCATGCGCTGCAATCTTCTCTTTTGTGCCTTGGACAGACCGGGAGGACACCACTTAGGTCGAGTATATTTGGGATCCCTAGGCTTGGCCTTGCTTGTACTAGCTTCATGATCATTAGCCATGGGTCCTTGCGGAACAGCAACAATATCATCATTAAAATTAGCCGAATTACCAACAGCGTTCGGCTTTTTGATCTCCTTTTGCTTGTCAGATTTTGAAATTTCTGCATTAGGTGACTTAGCACGCCATACTTTTTTACCGACCTTGCTCGGAGAAACTTGTAATGGCCGATTAGCACCATGATTTAAACGGCCTTGTGAAGAACAAGAAATCTTCTCACGAGTAGGCCTTCTAAGTGCTGCCCACCCCATATGAAAAGAATAAGCAACCATTGGGGGCTGCCCCCATCCTCCATTGAAGTCTCCCATGTAATATGGCGCATAGGGAGGTGGTAGCATCCATGGTGCCGGTGCCCATGACCCATATGGCCTTGCATAGCGTCGAAACTCTTGCTTGGGAGGTGATCTTGAACGCTTTGAATGTGATGGCCGATTAGAGCTAGAACCGGCCGCTTGACTTGCATATTTGGATAGCAACATATCAAAAGTCGGCTTGATTTTCTTGCGCTGCACCTTAGCTTCATTTGCTTTCCACTTGCCGACTTCTGGACTTTTGGGTTTAACAAATTTGACACGGGTATTCTCTTGCACTTGTGGTTGCCCCCCGAGTGTAGGATTTTTAATGGTGATCTTGATTATCTCTCCACCATCGGGTTGCTTGTCAAGCACAACTTGCCTCCCCAAGACCTTGTCGCCATCTATGTTTTTCCTGGGCTCCCCAATGACAATATTATCTTTGTTAGCTGATTCGGCCATATCGGGCCGAATTAACACCTTTTTCCCTTCCAAATCCATGGTGTTCATCGGGAAGGGCTGCTTATCAACTTGCATCTCAGAAAAATTCAATCGTCCGTCATTAATGGCCGATTGTATCTGTCTCTGAAAAACATTGCAATCATTAGTAGCATGAGAAAATGAATTATGATCCTTGCAATACGCACGCCATTTCAGCTCCTCAAACGGCGGTATGGTGTGTGATATTCTAATCATCTTATCTTGCAAGAGAGCATCAAATATTTTATCACACTTAGATATATCAAAAGTAAATTTCATCTCCTCATCACGATTCTTGCGAATCGGCTTAAGAGCATTGCACGTATAAGGTTTGGCGTTTGAGGACCAAACAAACTCAGTGGCATAGACATCAACCTCATCGTCCGAATTATCATCATTGTAATCAACCATATGCATCCTAGGACGATCGGTTGTTGACCTATGAACCTCTTTACTTCGGCTCTCTTGGGCCAAAGCTTTCTGCAAGACTTGGTTAATATTTAAAAACTCATAACTTTCTAGTCTCTCTTTAATGTGAGCTTTCAAACCATTAAGAACAAGATCCGCCAAGTCTCTTTCGGTTATCACTAAGCTATAACATCGGTTTTTTATATCTCTAAATCTCTTGACATAATCGGTGACCGATTCATCATGTTTTTGCCTAACCGATGTAAGATGTGACAACTTAAGCTCATTATCGCCACTATAAAAATGATCATGAAACTTTTGCTCTAATTGTGACCATAAGAGAATTGAGCCATGTGGTAAAGCAGCAAACCATGAAAACGCGGTGCCAGTTAAAGATAAGGGAAATAAACGCACTTTTAACTCTTCTATGAAACCTGCTTCACCCAACTGTGCTAGATACTGACTCACATGCTCCCAAGTTGTTTTCGTGCCCTCTCCACTAAATTTAACAAAATCAGGAACCTTGTAACCTTGAGGGTATAAAACTGCATCGAAGTGTTCAGGATAAGGCTTTTGATACACACGACTCTTTACTTTCGGCTCGTTTCCGAAAGTTTCCTGAAACATCTTATGCAAATCCTCCCTTAGTTTGGCTAAAATCGGATCTGGAGTAGATGATGATGTTTGTGGCAATGACATAGGAGCAACTTGGGTACTAGCTGGTGGCGCAGCTTGTGAGATGGACGCCGAACCATATTTCGGCGGAAGACAAAACATGCCTGCACTTACGGGCGGTGTGGCAAAGTGATTCGGCGTTGACGCCGAATTGGGTACACTCATAATAGGATTAGGGTATGTAGGTGCAGCCACAAGCTGATTGGTTTGGCTAGGATAAAAATTCATCGGCAAATTGTAATGTGGTTGCATAGGAGGTGCCGATGAAATAGGTAAAGTTGGATTAGGTTTTTCTGGGCTAACGGATACACCAACATTACCACTAGATGATGGCGGCATATTTTTCTGAGCATTGGTATTTGCTATGAATGCATTATACAACATATCATTACCCTTGCTAACAATGCTTTCAATCATAGCCACTTGCTCAGGAGAAAAAACTTTACTCACAGTGATTTCATCTAGTTTGTCAATGAGTGGAGGTAACCTGATTTCTCCAATCGGAGTGATGTTGCCTTGGCGGTCCTTCTTGAAACTTGAAAGAAACGCCTCCAAATCCTCCTCCTCGCGCTGCTTCTTGAGCGCCTCAAAAGCCTCTTCACGCTGCTTCTTGAGCGCTTCGTAGTCCTGGCGTTGTTCATCTGATAATTCATCAAGACCGGGCTTGATGATGTTATCGGCGCTAACTTCTGAGGGCTTGGGGAGATTTGACATGGTTGATGATGATTCTTGATCTTTCTTCCCCAGCGGAGTCGCCAAAAAGTGTGTTCGCACATGAACACGTCACGTGTACCCTCGACGCCGGGGGTGATGCACCGCAGCTCACGTCGAAGGAGACCCGTCCGGAAGCGCGGTATGCAAGCAATCCGGCGGGCGCTTTTGTAGACCCGACGCACCGCTTCTCCGGGATGGAACCCGTCAGGAGTCACGGATGGACGATGGGCTGCCCTAGGTCGGTTCGCCCGCCCCTAGAGCCTCGAGGATCGCTGCCCTTCAACACGAAGAACGAACGAAGAACGAGAGAGAAAGAACAAGGGAGAAATGTAAAAACTAGGGTAAAAGATGTAGATTGACTTGTTCGATTGTCTCTCTTTCAATCGGCCGTCACCCTCAACATATATAAGAGGCGGCTGGACTTCCCGTACAAGCAAAGGATTCATCTAGGCTTTCCTTACAAGAAAATTACATCAATTCACGTCCTAGAGTCCTAGTTCTGGTCCCACTCGGATTCAGCCCGAATCTGGTCCAATCTTCTGTCTTGCTCCTTGCATGGGCCATGGAATCTGCATATGACTTCCGATGAAGACAGTTCAAATACCAATTTTGTGCGCTTCGACGAGGCCGACAATCCGTATGTTGATCATTTTTCCAAATAAGGCCATCTTGAATACTCCACGGGGTCATCTTTAATTTCGAGTCGGACTCGGTCATGTAGCTGACTGTACCGTCCGACTCTTGTAGCATCTCTGCAGGTCGTATACTACGTTGGATGATGATGACTCCAAAAGCAAAGTTGACCGTTTCGACGTTACGAACAACTTTCATGTTGAACACTTTTTCATCCGAAGCCGTCTAGATAATCTTTTGAGCCCGTATTTAGCTTCTGGTCAGATCGCCCAAAATTGACATTCTTCACTCGGCCGGCAAGCTTTCACCCGGCAAGGTTTCCATCCCGGCAAGATTTCCCCGGCAAGGTTTCTATCCCGGCAAGGTTTCCATCCCGGCAAGATTTCCCCGGCAAGGTTTCCATCCCGGCAAGCTTTCTGGCTGTACCTTGCGGGTCTTTTTTGTGGCAGTAAACGACCTCGGATGAAAATGTGCCCAAAAGCAAAGTTGACCGTTTCGACGTTACGAACAACTTTTATGTTGAACGTTTTTCGATTCGAGGCCATCTTGAATGGCTAATTGCTCACGCATTGCATCAGACACTCGCCAAGACGTGTCTGGTCTCCCGCGTCTTATTTCGCCTCTTGACATGGCTGCATTCAGATAGCTCTAACATTTGCATACGAACTCGTATTGAGACGATTTTTATATGAAAATCGACCGATTCGACGAGACAAAGACAATTCATGTAGAAAGTTTTCTCATATGAGATCATCTTGAGGGTGTAATCAGCCGAATAGTGTTCTGGATACAAAATCCTAGTACTTCGAACACAACTTCGGCCTTAGAGATGAGACCGGATGGCTATGGCCCAAACTTCAAAGTTTCTCCTTTCGATGATACAGAACTTTCTCACTTTGAGTACTTTTCCATTTGAGGCCTTCTTAATTGTGTTTTGGCTTCGTGCCAAAAACTGGTGTCAACAGATATATCATAATATTTAGTAATCATCTTATCAATTGAAGGACTTTGTCTGTTTCCTTGTTTTTGGGTCGATGGTTCAAGGGGTCTTTAGTTCCGGCGAACACTCCACTTCCGTCTGTGTCCGTGCCGTATTCGATCCGTTTTCGTTTCCGGTAGTATTCATTTCTGTATTTGTTTCCGGGGTTTCTGTATTCGTTTCTGTTTCCGTAAAAAAATATGAAAACAAATGTGGCAGCACCCAGTTCCGTCCGTTTCCGCACCGTTTTCATCCCTAGTTTTGGCAGTGGCTAAGTCTTGGATGAACTCGGTGGGGCCGGATAGAGAATTCCGGTGGGGCCGAGTTGGAATGTAGGTTTTGGACATATTTGGTTAGAGAGAGTGGTTGAGGGTTTAGCAGTACTGTCACTAAGCACTTGAGCAAAAAGACCATTAAGCAACACCTCATCCCCTTTTAATAGTATTGGATATCCTATGTACTCAATGTGATCTTGGATCACTAAACCAAAAATGTAGAGTCTTGATCTTTTGCCAATCCTTGTCCTTAGCATTTTGAAGGGGTTCCACGTCCTCTTGTCCCTGCCACGCCATTGTTGAACTTGTCTGAAATTCACTAGATAAAAGCATTAGTCCAACACATGTATGTTGGCATAAATTACCAAAACCACCAAGGGAGCAAATGTGCTTTCAATCTCCCCCTTTTTGGTAATTGATGACAACATACATCAAAGCTTCAAATAAAGATTTAGCAGAAGTTTGTATGAAAGCTTTGAAGGAAACATGTAACATGCATGAGCTCCCCTGAACTCCCCCTGAAGAGGTGCATATAAGGTGATGATAGCACATGGGAGATATACATGCAACATGTATCTTGGCTATATGCATCAGAGCAATATATATGGCATTTAGATATCCACGTGTCCATGATTTTCTTCTTGCAAACAATATATATACTAGCAAGAGGTCAATCATGTACAAGAGTGTGATGCATATACTTACCTTGAAGTTCTTGATCAAGTACCTGAAGAAATACACTTGAGAAAACAAGGTTAGATAACACAAGATAATTTCTTCAAGAAAAGACACAAGATCAACAAGAAACCAAGATTGGGATGACATGTAGAGTAGTGTATCACTAGGTGAGTACTTCTGTGAAGCAGACATGTCCCCAGAAGAAATAGTTGTCTCCCCTGAATCTAACATTGGATATTGGGAGTAGGTAAGGTGAGAAAACTAGAACAACCAAAGAACAAACTAATCATGTTTCTCCCCTCTTAGAAACATGTAACATTCTCTCCTCTTGTAAGGTGCATCTTTTTGTAGTGATAAGCTTTGATGTATTCCTCTCTCCCCCTTTGACATCAATTTCCAAGAAGGGACTTCAAGGTTATTGATCAAGTGGGTTTGATCCTTGAGAAACACAGCTAGCCAGTGAGTGGCTCTAGATGCAAGTAGAGGATAAGAATCATTGAGTGGAGCTGGAGCTGAAAAACTCAGAAAATATTTGACAGAAATTTCCTTAGAGCAGCAAAATCGGTGACACCGAGTTGAGTCAATTCGCTGGAACCGAGTTTGATGCAATGGAACTTTTTGTCAACTCAGCTCTCTGGGCAACGGGATTCTCACAAAGATTTGCAATGAATTAACTGCGAAATTTGCGAAAAGTAAATAAACACAGAAAAGAAGCAAAGTCTAGATGAAGTTTTTTTTTTGAAAAACAAACACTCTAGCAAGAATAGAATATACACAAGGAACACTAGAGAACTTCATCTAGATGGGTCGGCGACTAGGTCACCTATGTTAGAGTATATTGACTTAGGAGTCAAGTGAGAGCACTTGATCATAGGTCATACTCATCGTTTAAGCTCAAAATGGGGTTGCCATTTTTCTTTTAAGCATTTCAATGTATTCACATCTTGTTGAGTTGCTTTGGCTCATGTCTTTGAGTAAAGCTTCTTTAAGATGTGAGAACTTACATTGGGATATGGTGATGTTGTCCATCATGTAGTTGAACTTGAAGTGGATGCTCATGAGTTGAAGTTTGGAGCAATCCTATCATTTGTAGTTCATCTTCCTACATGGGTTAGCTTTGCAAGGAACAACTTGTATATCCAAAATGACAAGAATGAAGCATAACTCAAAAGTTTGTCAAAGGATATGTTTAGGTTGTCTCGTTCCTTGTTCTACCATCAATTGTTGATACTTGGGTCATACAAGATTGCTTATGATAAGAGTGAGACACAATCTTGTGGCATGAAGCTTGTCCAAGTACCTACAAAAGGTTAGATACGATAGAAGGGAGCAAAATGTCCAAGATATAAGATGATCATGAAAGTATCATGGATTAGTCAAGAATGCTCATGCCCTTGTATGCATCCACGTGAATCTCTAGTTCACGTTTGAAGCATCAATGATGTTCAACTCACTTCTCAAGTGACAAAACACTTTCTCATCAAGGGGTTTGGTAAAGATGTCAGCCAATTGTTTGTCGGTACGAACATGTTTAAGGTCAATGTCACCTTTCTCAACATGATCTCGAATGAAATGGTGACGAACCTCAATATGCTTAGTTCGAGAATGTTGCACGGGATTGTGTGCTATCTTAATAGCACTCTCATTGTCACATAGTAATGGTACATGTCTCACATGCATACCATAGTTTTTAAGAGTTTGTGTCATCCATAGTAATTGAGCACAACATGATCCCGCGGAAATGTATTCCGCTTCGGCAGTAGATAGAGATACGGAATTTTGTTTCTTGGAGGACCAAGACACAAGAGATCTACCAAGAAATTGACATGTACCCAAAGTGGATTTTCTGTCAACCTTGTCTCCGGCATAGTCCGAATCGGAGTAGCCAACAAGATTAAAAGAAGATCCTTTGGGATACCATATGCCAAAGTTTGGTGTATGTATCAAGTATCTCACAATTCTTTTTACCGCCTTAAGGTGACACTCTTTTGGTGCCGCTTGATAGCGTGCACACATGCACACACTTAGCATAATGTCGGGACGGGAGGCACATAGATATAGCAATGAACCAATCATAGATCGATAAACCTTTTGATCAACCAGTTTGCCATCCTTGGCCAAGTCAATATGTCCACTCGTGGGCATAGGAGTTTTCATACCTTTACTCTCTTGCATGTTGAAATCTTGAATAAGTCCTTGGTATACTTTGTTTGAGAAACAAAGGTACCTTCCCTAATTTGCTTGATTTGCAAACCAACAAAGAATTTGAGTTCACACATCATAGACATCTTGAACTTTTCCGACATGAACCTTCCAAACTTTTCACTAAAAGAGGGGTTAGTAGATCCAAAGATAATATCATCAACATAAATTTGGCATACAAATAATTCTCCATTAATCCTCTTGGTGAACAAAGTTGAATCAATCTTCCCAATTTCAAAACCTTTTTCAAGAAGAAACTTTGTCAAGCATTTGTACCAAGCTCTAGGGGCTTGTTTAAGACCATAAAGAGCTTTACGAAGTTTGTACACATGATTAGGTTTCTTGGGATTCTCAAAGCCGGGAGGTTGTTTAACATACACTTCCTCCTCAATTTCACCATTTAAGAAAGCACTTTTAATATCCATTTGATAAAGAGTGATATCATGGTGATTGGCGTAAGCAAGTAAAATGCGAATGGATTCAAGTCTTGCAACGGGGGCATAGGTCTCACCATAGTCCATACCTTCGACTTGTGTGTAACCTTGTGCTACGAGACGAGCCTTGTTGCGTACAACTTGTCCATCTTCATCTTGCTTATTCTGAAACACCCATTTGGTTCCAATGATGTTTTGCTCTTCCTTAGGCTTCTCAACCAATGTCCACACTTGGTTCCTCTCAAAGTTGTGTAGCTCTTCGTGCATTGCATTCACCCAATCGGGGTCCTTGAGAGCATCTTATACCTTCAAGGGTTCAACACTAGAGATAAATGAGTAATGCTCACAAAAGTTAGCTAAATGAGATTTAGAGCGAGTGATTCTCCCGGATTGGATATCTCCAAGTATTTGTTCGATGGGATGATCCTTGTCGATTCTTACTCTAACTCGAGGTAGCTTTTTCTTGGGTTGTGGTTGTCGTGGGTGCAAGCCTGACAGTAGTGTGTGGGGGTAGGAATGAGAGGGCAGAGCCTAGCTACGGCGCAGGTGTTACACTCGGATTTACGAGTTCAGGCCCCTCAGCGGTGGAGGTAACAGCCCTACGTCTCGGTGCTCTGGAGCTGTATTGCTTGAGTGTATAGGTTTACAAAAGATGCGAACCCTTGGAATGGAGCTGGGGGTGGCTTATATAGTCTCGCCAGTTCTCCCATGAACGCCAGCCATTACAGGGGGTTAAGAGGGGTACGAGTGCGCCAGGTAATGGGTGTATTGATGACAATAATACAGGAGAACGTGTGTTCCGACCGTTGCGCTCCTGGAGACTCCTGGCCTTCTCTGGTCGAGTGACTTTCGGGTGCTCCGAGTGAAACGAGTCTGTCGAGTGAACTTTTGCCTCCCGAGTGGTTCGTAGAACTCCGAGTGAATGTCAGTCTGCGGATTTCTGGGTTGTTGATCTGGCCCTGGGGCCCAGTGTAAGACGTGCGGTGTCCTAGGGTAGGGTCTATAGGTCAGGCCTATTACCCTATCCCTAGTACATGCCCTCGTCATTAGCCCCCGAATCGGTCGAGGTTAGGCGGGTCGAGTCAAGGCGAATTTCCAGGCGAGTTGAGCACTACGGAGGCGCTCAAGAACTCTTACTGGTCATTAGGCGCCCTTGTCTTCGCATCGCACCTTGACGGATTCTGGACCATATGACGTCCGAGTGAAATGAGTAGTCTTCATCCGAATGAGTAGTCTTCATCCGAATGAGATGAGTAGCCATATGTCGTGCGCCGGAGTGGATCCAAGCGTATGTGGCACGTCTTCAGAGTGAGAGCAATCGGGTTGCCGGACTCCGGATTTTGCGGGATTCGAAACCATATTTGAGCGCGTGTAAACGGTTGCAGCGCAACGAGTAGGGAAAGTGGGGCGTTACGCCTCGATTTTCTCCCCACTTTTCGCCACGTACCGCTGGATCTTCGGCGGCACGATTTGAGGAGATCTGCGGGCCCGCGGTTCAGCGGCGCGGATTGGGGAGCGGTGCGGGCAGCGATATAAGAGGCGCCATGGCGGAGAGGGAGAGAGAGACAGATCCCCTTTTCCCAATTTCCTCAGTCTGCCCGATCCCTTCTCTCGCAACCCACTCCGCGCAAATCTTCCTCGGTACTGGAGAGCTCGGCGGCGATGGTGAAGGACAAGATGGCTAAGCTCGAGAAGGCGAAGAAGGCGGCGAAGGGGAGAAAGGCTTCGAGCTCGCGAGCCGTGCTCCCGCCCGGGTGGATCCAGGGCGATTGGCTTCCGCCGACCACCACGCTCGACGACGTCAACGGGCTCGTCGTGGACGGGCTGATCCGCGACGGGACGTGGAGGCTACCGGAGGAAGGGGAGATCGAGCCCGCGCGGCGCCCCGGGGAGCGAGTGCTTCTCACCACGCACGTGAAGCGAGGTTTCTCCATGCCACCCCATCCCTTTCTCCGCGGATTCTTGAACTTCTTCGGTGCTCAGCTCCACCATCTGCCTCCAAATGCTATTATGTATCTTGCCGCATTCATTTCCTTGTGCGAAAACTTTCTGGGTTGCCCGCCGCATTGGGGTCTGTTCAAACATATCTTCACGTGCCGATCTCAATCGGTTAAAAAGGTTGACCCCAATGGAGAGAGGACGCACGTGATTCAAATGTGCGGTGGTTTAGGTATTCAGATGAGGGGGAAAAGTGTGTTCCCATCCATGTCTTTTCCTGACTCGGTGAGGGGCTGGCAATCGACCTGGTTCTACTGCAACGACCTGCCATGCTCGGGCTCGTCGACTGGCCTCCCTCCTTACACGACTGAGAGAGTTCAGACTCCTCCCTCGCTGACGGTTGATAAAAAGGAGAAGACGGATGTAGGGATCTTGGTGACCGCCATGGTCAGTCTGATTCAGGGTGGATTGACTGGTCTGGACCTTCTGGAGGTCTTTCTCAGTCGGAGGATCCAACCGCTGTAGGAGCGGGCCCACCCCATGTGGCGCTACACCGGGGCCAACAACTCGACCCGAGTGCATCCGGAAGATGTAGAGGGCAAAACGGTAGAGCAGTGGATCAGGTGCATCACTGGTGCGCGCGATAATCCGCGAGGGTCGAGACGGGTCCCGCCCTTCGACGCCAACAACCTGCCGTTAGAGGTACGACACGCATTTCCGAGTGAATCACTTATGCGCAAATTCTCCGAGTGAACTGAGCAATCCGACTGAACTGTTTGTCTCTGATCTTTGTATCTTGCAGGAGTTCTAGAAGATGTTATCGCCTGTGCCGAATGGAGAACAACCTATCGGAGGCACGGAGAGCGAACATGGCAGCGTCGGGGGCAGCTACGCGGAGGACAGCGAGGAGGAAAGCGAGGACTCGGAAGGGAGCGACGACGTCGAGTCTTTTCTGTCTTCGGAGTTGCGCTTCGAGCACGGCTCCAAGCGAGCTCAAGATCCGAGTGCTGACCTTGAGAAGGAGGCGTCTCCGAGTGCCAAGGCTCCGAAGCGCACTCGGACGTCATCGCCTGCGCCGACCGAGAAGGCCGCCAAGCAGCCCAAGGTCACTTCCCCCAAGCCTCGGAAGGCTCTGTCCCGAATCAAAGTCGCTATGCCTGTCGCCTCAACGTGAGTAACTTTCTCAGTTTATCCTTTCTGTCTTTGTCAACTTTCGTGATTCTTCTGACCGAGTGCATCTTATGAACCAGTGCTGCAACCTCGACGACGTCTCCCATACAGATTGATGAGGACCGCACCGAAGCTGAGACGGCAGACGCGGCCACTTCTCAAAGAGGTAACAATAACTTCATTTTTACTGCAACTTCTCATTCGACAGAAATGTCTTCGTTCGATTGAATCGTGCATTGCGACTGATTGCGCCGAGTGAATGTAGTGCTTGCAGAGGTCATCCACGTCGGAGATGATGATGAAGAGCTGTCGCGGAAGGACGCCGAGAAGGGAATTGCAGCTCTGACTGCTCCCCAGGCCACCACACAGAGGACGCCGCCGAGCGGAGCTCCTCAAGCTCCACCTGCGCCCGCTTTGACCGTGCCGCTGGGGCAAAGTTCTCAGGCTGGGGCTGGTCCTGCTGCGGCTCTGTCGACTGCCCTGGCTTCGGTTCCGACTGCTCCTGTCAACATCTTCAATCTGTACAAGATGCCGGAGGACCAAACCGGGGCCAGCAAGGAGGCGATGATCCAGGCGGAACTGATGACCCAGCGGCTCAGGGAGATGTGCGCGGCTGGGAAGTTGGCTTATGATGCCAGTGCTGCTCTCCAGGAGAACGTTCGAGTAAGTGCTCTTGTAACTTGATCTCCAAGTCTTTTTTCTTCAGTAGGAATTGCAGTCGGAAAGTATCCGGTACACCCAGTGGGTGTTGTTGTCTCTTTTTTTTTGTGTCTGGCCATCTCTCGGATCGGGCGGACCGTTCCGAGTGGATACCATTCCAGTGGGGGCACGCTGAGTGCACCCACTGGGTGTAGTCCCCGAGACTACCGTCGACTGCGGGCAGTCGGCGGAAGTCTTAGAACTTAGGATCTGATACCGGTCAAGCTTGCTCCTCCCTATCAAAGGGTACTTCAGGATCTGATACTGGTCAAGCATGTTACTTCCGGGAGTGCCAGTCTTTGAGCACTCAGACTATCTCAGTCGGCGGAAGTCTTAGAACTTAGGATCTGATACTGGTCAAGCTTGCTCCTTCCAGAAGCATCGATCTCTGGGCACTCGGAACTTTTCTTTGTCTTGTTTTTTTTGTGTTTGGCCATCACTTGGATCGGGCGGACCGTTCCGAGTGGATACCATTCTAGTGGGGGCACGCTGAGTGCACCCACTGGGTGTAGTCCCCGAGACTACCGTCGACTGCGGGCAGTCGGCGGAAGTCTTAGAACTTAGGATCTGATACTGGTCAAGTTTGCTCCTCCCTATCAAAGGGTACTTCAGGATCTGATACTGGTCAAGCTTGTTACTTCCGGGAGTGCCAGTCTTTGAGCACTCGGAATATCTCTTAACGTTAACTGATCTGCTCTTTCTTGTGTTTCAGAAAATTTGTGAGCTTGGGACTCAGTACGTGGCCCCGGAGAAGGAAACGGCACAGCTTCGAGTGGATTTGGAGGTGGAGAGAAGGAACACTGCGCGCGCTCAAGCAGATCTCAAGACTATGGGAGGTAAGCTTCAATTGCCTGGCATTCTGCTTCCACTTTTTTACATTTTTGAACCGAGTGACTTCACTCGAACAGATGTGCGTAGTGAAAACCACCAACTCCAAGTGCGGCTCAGAACTTCTATCTCTTTAGATACTATGAAGCAAGCACTGGAGAACAAGGACAATGAGCTGGCAGGAGCGCAGCGAGTGGCGAAGGAGAAGACCAAAGTCGCCGAAGAGAAGCTGACTTCACTCGGGAAGCTCGAAGCAGAGAACGCGTCGCTGAAGAAAGAGGTACTGGAGCTCAAGAAGCAGCAAACCAAGTGGGAGAGCAAGCTCAAGGTCCAGGCTGAAGTCTTCGAGAAAGAGAAGGGGACTCTGAACGAGAAGATCACACAGCTGATCGACAAGAAGAACGCCCTGGAGAAGCATATAGAGGAGTTCACGGAGGAGATGTATACCAAGCTCGCAGGTAACTTATAGCATCCGAGTGTATTTCCACTTATCTCCGAGTGAACTTCTTGCATGCTGATGTTCAACTCTCTTTTTTCCTTCTCCATAGAGTACTGCCGAGACTTCGAGCTGGAAACTGACAGAATCGAGAGGGATCTGGATCCTTCCAGGTTACTCATCGGTGACAAGGCTTCCCTGGGCATCCTGCGGGTGGAAACCCGCATCGAAGATGTCCAAACGTACATCATCCGTCTGCGGGGCGCACTTGGGAGAATCGACAAGGAGCTATGGCTTGAGGACACCTTCGACACCGACCTGCAAGCGATGATGACTCGCCTCAACGAGATTCCCCGTCGGGTGCAAGCGTGGAAGAAGTCGGCTGCTCGCTGCGGGGCTGACGTGGCACTCTCCTTGGTTCGAGTGCACTGCAAGGACGTCAAGGAGGAGAAGCTGAAATCTCTCCAAGTCGCCAACACGAAGAAACTCCAATTCGAGGACTTCATGGAGACGTTCATCGAAGCGGCCACTCGGATCGCAGATGGCATCGACCTGGATGTCTTCGTCGAGCCAGCAAGTCCCACGGGAGCGTGAGAAAACTTTAAGTCTAAACCATTATCCTCGGTATGCCGAGTGGATCTATAACCTTTAAACTCTTTCGGGCCTTGGGCCCACGTACTCGTATTCGCTTTAGAACTTCTGGAGTTAATTGAATGCTTTCCTTCGAGTCTTTCATATCTTTGAATTGAGTTTTAACTTAGGCGAAAGCCGGTTCGCAGCCAAGCCCCCGAGTGAGAGGGATACTCTCACTCGGAGCAGCGTGTTTAACTTGGGCGAAAGCTGGTTCGCAGCCAAGCCCCCGAGTGAGAGGGATGGTCTTCACTCGGAGTAGTGTTTTAACTTGGGCGAAAGCTGGTTCGCAGCCAAGCCCCCGAGTGAGAGGGTTGCTCTTCACTCGGAGTAGCGTTTTTACCTTGGGCAAAAACTGGTTCGCAGCCAAGTCCCCGAGTGAGAGGGTTGCTCTTCACTCGGAGTAGCGATTTTAACTTGGGTGAAAGCTGGTTCACAGCCAAGCCCCCGAGTGAGAGGGTTGCTCTTCACTCGGAGTAGCGTTTCTAACTTGGGCGAAATCTGGTTCGCAGCCAAACCCCCGAGTGATGCTCTCACTCGGAGCAGCGTGGTTAACTTGGGCGAAAGCTGGTTCGCAGCCAAGCCCCCGAGTGAGAAGATTGCTCTTCACTCGGAGTAGCGATTTTAGCTTGGGCGAAAGCTGGTTCGCAGCCAAGCCCCCGAGTGAGAGGGACGCTCTTCACTCGGAGTAACGTTTTAACTTGGGCGAAATCTGGTTCGCAGCCAAGCCTCCGAGTGAGAGGGACGCTCTTCACTCAGAGTAACGTGTTTAACTTGGGCGAAAGCTGGTTCGCAGCCAAGCCCCCGAGTGAGAGGATTGCTCTTCACTCGGAGTAGCGATTTTAGCTTGGGCGAAAGCTGGTTCGCAGCCAAGCCCCCGAGTGAGAGGGACGCTCTTCACTCGGAGTAACGTTTTAACTTGAGCGAAATCTGGTTCGTAGCAAAGCCTCCGAGTGAGAGGGACGCTCTTCACTCGGAGTAACGTTTCAAACTTGGGCGAAAACTGGTTCGCAGCCAAGCCCCCGAGTGAGAGGATTGCTCTTCACTCGGAGTGGGTTTTTAACTTGGGCGAAAGCTGGTTCGCAACCAAGCCCCCGAGTGAGAGGGTTGCTCTTCACTCGGAGTAGCGTTTTAACTTGGGCGAAAGCTGGTTCGCAGCCAAGCCCCCGAGTGAGAGGGTTGCTCTTCACTCGGAGTAGCGTTTTAACTTGGGCGAAAGCTGGTTCGCAACCAAGCCCCCGAGTGAGAGGGTTGCTCTTCACTCGGAGTAGCGTTTTAACTTGGGTGAAAGCTGGTTCACAGCCAAGCCCCCGAGTGAGAGGGTTGCTCTTCACTTGGAGTAGGTTTTAACTTAGGCAAAAACTGGTTTGCAGCTAAGTTGAACGGCGTACACCCACTGGGGGTTGTAAGCCAGAGAATGCGCACGAGTGAACTTCAATGTGGAACTGGAAAAGTCATGCTTTTATTCATCAAATGTCACTCAAGTACTTTTATTACATCTCATCATCAAGTATAAAATCGTCGCAGCAAATCTGCGTTCCAAGCACGGGGCTTGTCTGCTTGCTTCTGAAGGTTGTACAGGTGGTACACTCCATTGTGCAGAACCTTTGAAATGACGAAAGGACCTTCCCACGCAGGAGCGAGTTTGTGAGGTCGCTGCTGATCCAATCAGAGCACAAGATCTCCTTCCTGAAAGGACCGACTCCTGACGTGTCTGCTGTGAAAACGTCGTAGATCTTGCTGATAAATGGTCGAACGGATCAGAGCCATCTCCCTTTCCTCCTCGAAGAGATCAATAGTGTCTTGCCGTGCTTGCTCTGCTTCAGCTTCAGAGTACAGTTCCACTCGGGGTGAATTATGGAGCAAGTCACTCGGCAGGACGGCTTCAGCTCCGTACACCATGAAGAAGGGAGTACGATTGGTGGACCGATTGGGGGTCGTCCTCAAGCCCCAAAGAACCAATGGCAACTCGGTGACCCAGGCTCCAGCTGCATGATCCAAATCGCGCATGAGTCGCGGCATTAACCCCTGAAGTATCAGTCCATTTGCTCTCTCAGCTTGTCCATTTGACTGCGGGTGCACCACAGATGCATAATCGACTCGGGTACCTTGCGTGGCACAGAACGTCCTGAATTCTTCCGAGTCGAAGTTTGAACCGTTGTCAGTGATGATGCTGTGGGGTACACCGTATCTGAAGACTATCTCCTTCATGAACTTGACCGCTGTAAGGGAGTCTAACTTCTTGATGGGCTTGGCTTCAATCCACTTAGTGAGCTTGTCAACTGCTACCAGCAAGTGAGTGAACCCACTCGCCCCTGTCCGGAGGGGTCCTACCATGTCGAGTCCCCAGACTGCAAACGGCCAGACGAGTGGAATTGTCTTCAAAGCAGACGCAGGCTTGTGGGATAAGTTTGCATAGAACTGGCACCCGGCACAGTGTTGGACTATCTCCTGCGCAGCTTCATTGGCACGGGGCCAGAAGAAACCGGCTCGGTAAGCTTTAGCCACGATCGTCCGAGAGGACGCATGGTGTCCACAGGTTCCCGAGTGAATCTCCTCCAGGATCAGTCGACCTTCCTCCGGAGAAATGCAACGCTGAGTCACACCGGTGACACTCTTTCTGTATAATTGATCACCGACTACTTCAAAGGCTTTGGACCTGCGAACAATCTGGCGGGCCTCGGCTTCATCTTCTGGAAGTTCCTGCCAGAGCAGGTATGCGATGTAAGGCACTGTCCACTCGGGTGTGATTGCCAGGACCTCCATCACCAAATCAATGATTGCCGGGACTTCAACTTCAGTCGGATCAGACGGACTGACCGCTTGCGGGGGCTCTTCCGTGAAGGGATCTTCTTTTACAGTCGGGGAACATAAATGCTCGAGGCAAACATTGCTGGGTATGGATTTCCGAGTAGACCCGATTTTTGCCAGATCGTCTACCTCCTGATTCTTTGCCCGGGGAACGTGATGCAGCTCCAGACCTTCAAATTTCTTCTCCAACTTTCTCACTGCGTTGCAGTATCCTGTCATAGCGGGGCTTCTGATATCCCACTCTTTCATCACTTGGTTCACAACAAGATCTGAGTCTCCGTAGACCATCAGGCGCCGGACACCGAGTGAGATGGCCATACGTAGACCATAAAGGAGCGCCTCATACTCGGCTTCGTTGTTGGAGGAATCAAAGCGAATCTGCAGAACATATCTGAGGCGATCACCCTTCGGAGATATCAACACTACTCCAGCTCCTGAACCATTCAGCATCTTGGAACCGTCAAAGAACATGGTCCAGTGTTCCGGGTGACTCTGAGTCGGTTGCTGTTGTTCAGTCCACTCGGCTAGGAAATCGGCTAATGCTTGGGACTTGATCGCCTTCTTCGCCTCGAACTTGATGTCCAGGGGCAGGAGCTCGATAGCCCACTTCGCCACTCAACCAGTCGCGTCTCGATTGTTCATGATCTCAGACAGCGGGGCGTCGCTGACGACTGATACAGAGTGCTCTTGGAAGTAATGGACTACTTTCTTCGCAGTCAGGTAAATGCCGTAGACGAGCTTTAGGTAATGAGGATACCTCTGCTTGGACGGAGTCAGAACTTCAGAAATATAATAGACTGGGCACTGAACTTTGTATGCCTTGCCCTGTTCTTCTCGCTCGACTGTGAGGACAGTGCTGACAACTTGACCAGTGGCCGCGATGTACAAGAGCAACGGCTCCTTTTCATTCGGAGCGGCAAGCACCAGCTGGGTGGAAAGCAGGGCTTTGAGCTCGACAAACGTTGCTTGTGCTTCAGCAGTCCACTCGAACGAATTAGATTTCTTCATCAATCGGTACAGGGGCAGTGCCTTCTCACCGAGACGGGAGATGAATCGGCTCAGAGCTGCAAGGCAACCCGTGAGCTTCTGTACATCATGAAGACGCTCTGGACGTTTCATTCGTACAATCGCCCCGATCTTCTCAGGATTGGCATCTATCCCTCGTTCGGAAACGAGGAAACCGAGTAGTTTGCCCCCAGGAACTCCGAAGGTGCACTTTGCTGGATTCAGTTTGATGTCATACTTCCGTAGACTTGCGAAAGTTTCAGCTAAGTTAGCCAGCAGGTCGGAACCTTTTCTGGACTTGACCACGATATCATCCATGTACACCTCAATATTTCGACTAATATGTTTTTGCAAACACTTCTGGATCATGCGCATGAAAGTGGCACCGGCATTCTTGAGACCGAATGGCATGGTGATATAGCAGAAACACCCGAATGCGGTGATGAAAGCTGTTTTTATTTCGTCCGGCCCATACAGTCGGATCTGGTGGTACCCAGAGTACGCATCCAGAAAAGACAGACGTTCACAACCCGCAGTGGAATCTACGATTTGATCTATGCGGGGGAGCGGGAAGTGATCCTTGGGGCAGACCCGATTGATGTGCTTGAAATCGATGCACATTCGGAGAGACTTGTCTTTCTTTGGGACCATGACGACGTTGGCGAGCCACTCGGAGTGGTACACCTCACGGATGAACACGGCTGCCAGGAGCCGAGCAACTTCTTCACCAATGGCCTTCCTCTTCTGTGTGGCAGAGCGACGGAGGTGCTCCTTCACAGGTTTCGCCTTTGGGTCGACTCGCAAACGGTGCTCAGCCAGCTCCCTCGGTACACCTGGCATGTCGGATGGTTTCCATGCCAAGATGTCCCAGTTCTCACGGAGGAACTGGATGAGCGCTTCTTCCTATTTGCTGTCGAGTGTTGTTGATATGTTGGTGGGAACAGCATTGGGATCTTCCGGGTGGATATGCACAGGCTTAGTGTCGCCGGCCGACTGAAATGCAGATTCTGCAGCTGGCTTCTTGGAGCGCAGCAGATCACTCGGATCGGCGTTCTTCTTGTATTCCTCCAGCTCCACCATAGCCATCTGCTCGTCAGCGATCTTTGACCCCTGCTGCAAACACTCTTCCACGCGCTGTCGATTGCCAGTCACTGTGATCACACCTTTGGGGCCCGGCATCTTCAGCTTGAGATACACATCACATGGGCGGGCCATGAAACGTGCATACGCCGGTCGACCGAGGATGGCATGGTAGGCGCTGCGGAAGTCGACCACTTCAAAGGTCAGTCTTTCCTTCCGAAAGTTCTTGTCATCTCCAAAGACCACATCCAGAGCGATTTGTCCGAGTGACTTTGCTTTCTTGCCGGAGATCACTCCGTGGAACTGCATGTTGCTCTCGCTGAGTCGGGACATCGGAATGCCCATCGCTTGCAGAGTGTCTGCGTACAGTATGTTCAGTCCGCTTCCACCATCCATGAGGACCTTGCGCAATCGGACGCCTCCCACGACTAGATCTACCACCAGTGCCTGCTGCCCAGGGGTGGCTATGTAGGCTGGGTGGTCCGACTGATCAAAGGTGATCGGAGTCTTCGACCAGTTCAGAAACTTCGTCGTCGCCGGCGCTGCCATGTTCACTTCTCGATTGATGACTTTCAATCGGCTCCTGCTCTCTACATCTGCAAAGATCATCAAGGTTGCGTTGACACTAGGAAAGGGTTCATCCTTGTCTCCATCATCAGCGTCTTCTGGGCTCTTCACACTCGACAGGCCCTCTCGGAACTGCTGGATCAACAGTATGCACTGTCGAGTGGTATGTTTGGGCAATATCAGATTGCCATCTTCATCCTTTCTGGTGTGGATGTGACACGGTAAATCGAGGACATCTTGGCCCGACTGATCTTTCTTTTTCTTCGGGATCCATTTATCCTTGGCCTTTCCCTTGTTCTTGGCTTGACCGGCCAGAGCGGCAGCCTCGGCCTGAGCTGAACCATCAGCCTTGCGCTTCGGATTCCGACTGGGATTGCTGTTTCCGGGGTTGGGCTCGCTGGTTTTCCCTTTGCCGTTACGGAGAC
This sequence comes from Elymus sibiricus, assembly GCA_039707655.1. Taxonomy (NCBI): domain Eukaryota; kingdom Viridiplantae; phylum Streptophyta; class Magnoliopsida; order Poales; family Poaceae; genus Elymus; species Elymus sibiricus. The sequence continues at coordinate 167,520,112 of CM077664.1, forward strand.
GGTCTTCCTCTTCTCCATTTGCGTACCGAGTGGCTATCTCCATCATTCGGCTCATGGTCAAAGATCCTGACCGACCAAATTTCAGGATGAGCTCCCGCTATCTGACTCCTGCCTTGAAGGCGCAGACGGCTTGATGCTCTGTGACGTTCTCCACCACGTGATGCAAGGTTGTCCACCGCTGGATGTACTACCTCAGTGTTTCATTCGGTTTCTGCACACAATGCTGTAGCTCAGACAATCCAGTCGGGCGTTTGCATGTGCCCTCGAATGTTTTGATGAACACTCGGGTCAAATCTTCCCAGCAGTATATGCTGGCCGGAGCGAGCTGATTGAGCCAGGCGCGGGCAGACCCTTCAAGCATCAATGGCAAATGCTTCATAGCCACATAGTCATTTCCTCCTCCGATCTGCATAGCCACTCGGTAATCCTTTAACCAAGTTTCTGGCTTGGACTCACCGGTGAACTTGCTTACTCCAGCTGCTAATCTGAAGTTTGGCGGAATCTCAGCGGCCCGGATGGCCCTGCTGAAACACTCGGGTCCGGAGACGAATGCTCCACTTCCACTCGGACGATCTCTGTCCAAGTTTTCTCTCTGAGCTCTGCCTCTGTTGACCAGGTTCTGAGCGAGAACGGATCTTGCGTTGAACTGCGGGTCACGGTAGTCGACTGGCTCTCTCTGGCGATAACCGTCACCATGACGGGGAGGGCTGGCCCTCCGATCGTTGCCGTAAGGACGCCTGGCGTCGTACGGCCGGGGCGCGTACGAGCCATCCCGCGGAGGGGGCGACTGCATGTGGTGACGATCATCCTAACGCCGCGGAGGCGTATTCCGACTGCGACCCTGCCCCGAGTACTGGTCTCGGTGGCGGTCTTGGTCGTTTCGCTGCGGAGGCGAGTGCCTGTTTCTCCTTGGAGACACTGGGTTGTGTGCCGTGACGAGGGCATGTACTAGGGATAGGGTAATAGGCCTGACCCATGGACCCTACCCTAGGACACCACACATCTTACACTGGGCCCCAGGGCCAGATCAACAACCCAGAATTCCGTAGACTGACATTCACTCGGAGTTCTACAAACCACTCGGGAGGCAAGACTTCACTCGACAGACTCGTTTCACTCGGAACACCCAAAAGTCATTCGGCCAGAGAAGACCAGGAGTCTCCAGGAGCGCAACGGTCGGGACGCACGTTCTCCTGTACTAATTGTCATCAATACGCCCGTTACCTGGTGCACTTATACCCCTCTTAACCCCCTGTAATGGCTGGCGTTGATGGGAGGGCTGGCGACACTATATAAGCCGCCCCCCTGCTCCATTCCAAGGGTTCGCAACCTGTTGTAATCATACACTCAAGCAATACAGCTCCAGAGCACCGAGACGTAGGGCTATTACCTCCACCGCTGAGGGGCCTGAACTCATAAATCCGAGTGTAACACCTACTCCGTAGCTAGGCTCTGCCCTCTCATTCCTACCCCCACACACTACTGTCAGACTTGTACCCACGACAGTTGGCACCCACCGTGGGGCAGGCGTCTAGCGAGTTCCGGCGTAGTTGCATTTTTCCGATCATCACCATGGTTTCTGGCGGCAGACTGACTCTGGGCGGCGAGATCCGTTTCGGCGTCCTCAGCTTCATCGCCGACGACTCGGCGTGGCTCCAGGAAGCCCCGCTAGATTTCGAGGCGTTGCCCGTCCGCGGCGCGGCGCACTTCCGTGCGAGTTCCTTCGGCGTCCTTCTTCGGCAACCGTCGACTCCCTACCAGTCGACTTCTTCGCTCCCCACCAGCCGTCGTCGCAAGCGCTCCGGACGCTCGCGGCTTCAGCGGTGGATCAGGCACGCGGTGGCCCTTAAGGTCGCGGCCCCGCAAATCGCGGCGATTGAGCCCGATGAGCCTGTCTTCAATCTGTTCGCCTCCATGTATGAGCACTCGGAAAGCGTATCCGAGTGCGAGAGTAGTGATCCCGCGGCGGAGGTGCTGATGGCCGATTCCCCGCCCAGTCCGCCTGGGTACTGCCGCGGCGGCGCGGAGAACGACGACCCATCGCACACTGATCTTGGCGGCGGCAGGGACCGGCGGGACGGCGAGTACTCCGAGTATGTCGCCCGACCTCTCACTCGGCAGCAGAGGGAGGAACAGCAGCGCAGGACCGAGCAGGCCCTCCAGACGCCCATCGTTGGGACGACCCCCGAAGCTCAGGCTTTGGAGGCCGTGCGCCAGGCCAACTTGGCTGAGCGCAATCATCTGGAAGCGCTCCAGAAGGCACTCGACGATCGCGCCCGCAGACAGCTTCAGCCCAGTTCCAGTCGGCGACAGCGGCAGTTGTTTCCGAATGACCAGCAGCAGAGTTTCCAGGTATTCCGCACTCCCGTCCAGAATCTGGCGGCGGCCACTCGGATAGCAGATTCCATCGAGCCGTCCCGATCCGAGTCGGGGGAGGGTCTTCGACAGATCCGGGCCCTGCTCAAGGCGGCTAAAGAGCAAAATTCGGCAGTATCTCAGTCGCGCAACAGGATACACAGCAGATCCATTCGGGCTGACACCGTTCAGTCGGCCCACAGCCCAGTGTCTCCCAGGAGAAACAGGCACTCGCCTCCGCGGCGAAACGACCAAGACCGCCACCGAGACCAACACTCGGAGCAGGGTCGCAGTCGGAATACGCCTCCGCGGCGTCAGGATGATCGTCGCCGCATGCAGTCGCCCCCTCCGCGGGATGGCTCATACGCGCCCCGGCCGTACGACGCCAGGCATCCTTACGGCAACGATCGGAGGGCCAGCCCTCCCGGTCATGGCGACGGTTATCGCCAGAGAGAGCCAGTCGACTACCGTGACCCGCAGTTCAACGCGAGATCCGTTCTCGCTCAGAACCTGGTCAACAGAGGCAGAGCTCAGAGAGAAAATTTGGACAGAGATCGTCCGAGTGGAAGTGGAGCATTCGTCTCCGGGCCCGAGTGTTTCAGCAGAGCCATCCGGGCCGTTGACATCCCGCCAAACTTCAGATTGGCGGATGGAGTGAGCAAGTTCACCGGTGAGTCCAAGCCAGAGACTTGGTTAGAGGATTACCGAGTGGCTGTGCAGATTGGAGGAGGAAACGATTACGTGGCTATGAAGCATTTGCCATTGATGCTTGAAGGGTCCGCCCGCGCCTGGCTCAATCAGCTCGCTCCAGCCAGCATATACTGCTGGGAGGATTTGACCTGAGTGTTCATCAAGCCATTCGAGGGCACATGCAAACGCCCGGCTGGATTGTCTGAGTTGCAGCACTGCGTGCAGAAACCGAATGAAACACTGAGGGAGTACATCCAGCGGTGGACAACCTTGCATCACGTGGTGGAGAACGTCACAGAACATCAAGCCGTCTGCACCTTTAAGGCAGGAGTCAGATATCGGGAGCTCATCCTGAAATTCGGTCGGTCAGGAGCTTTGACCATGAGCCAAATGATGGAGATAGCCACTCGGTACGCAAATGGAGAAGAGGAAGACCGTCTCCGTAACGGCAAAGGGAAAACCAGCGAGCCCAACCCCGGAAACAGTAATCCCAGTCGGAAGCCGAAGCGCAAGGCTGATGGTTCGGCTTAGGCCGAGGCTGCCGCTCTGGCCGGTCAAGCCAAGAACAAGGGGAAAGCCAAGGATAAATGGGTCCCGAAGAAAAAGAAAGATCAGTCGGGCAAAGATGTCCTTGATTTACCATGTCACATCCACACCAGAAAGGATGAAGATGGCAATGTGATATTGCCCAAACATACCACTCGACAATGCAGACTGTTTATCCAGCAGTTCCGAGAGGACCCGTCGAGTGAGAAGAGCCCAGAAGACGCTGATGACGGAGACAAAGATGAACCCTTCCCCAGTGTCAACGCAACCCTGATGATCTTTGCAGATGTAGAGAGCAGGAGCCGATTGAAAGTCATCAATCGAGAAGTGAACATGACAGCCCCGGCGACGACAAAGTTTCTGAACTGGTCGAAGACTCCGATCACCATAGATCAGTCGGATCACCCAGCCTATATTGCCACCCCTGGGCGGCAGGCACTGGTGGTCGACCCAGTCGTGCGAGGTTTCCGACTGCGCAAGATCCTCATGGACGGAGGGAGCGGACTGAACATACTGTACGCTGACACTCTGCAAGCAATGGGCATTCCGATGTCCCGACTCAGCGAGAGCAGCATGCAGTTCCATGGAGTGATCCCCGGAAAGAAAGCAAAGTCACTCGGACAAATCGCCCTGAATGTGGCCTTTGGAGACGACAGGAACTTTCGGAAGGAGAGGTTGACCTTCGAAGTAGTCGACTTCCGCAGCGCATATCACGCCATCCTCGGTCGGCCAGCGTATACACGTTTCATGGCCCGTCCATGTTATGTGTATCTCAAGCTGAAGATGCCGGGCCCCAAAGGTGTAATCATAGTGACTGGCAGTCGACAACACGCGGAAGAGTGTTTGCAGCAAGGGTCCAAGATAGCCGATGAGCAGACGGCCATGGTGGAGCTGGAAGAGTACAAGAAGAACGCCGATCCGAGTGATCTGCTGCGCTCGAAGAAGCCGACTGCAGAATCTGCATTTCAGTCGGCCGGCGACACGAAGCCTGTGCACATCCACCCGGAAGATCCCAATGTTGTTCCCACCAACATATCAACAACACTCGACAGCAAATAGGAAGAAGCGCTCATCCAGTTCCTCCGTGAGAACTGGGACATCTTAGCATGGAAACCATCTGACATGTCGGGTGTACCCAGGGAGCTGGCTGAGCACCGTTTGCGAGTCGACCCAAAGGCAAAACCTGTGAAGGAGCATCTCCGTCGCTCTGCTACACAGAAGAGGAAGGCCATTGGCAAAGAAGTTGCTCGGCTCCTTGCAGCCGAGTTCATCCGTGAGGTGTACCACTCCGACTGGCTCGCCAACGTCGTCATGGTCCCTAAGAAGGACAAGTCTCTCCGAATGTGTATTGATTTCAAGCACATCAATCGGGTCTGCCCCAAGGATCACTTCCCACTCCCATGCATAGATCAAATCGTGGATTCCACTGCGGGTTGTGAACGTCTGTCTTTTCTGGATGCGTACTCCGGGTACCACCAGATCCGACTGTATGGGCCGGACGAAATAAAAACTGCCTTCATCACCCCATTCGGGTGTTTCTGCTATATCACCATGCCATTCGGCCTCAAAAATGCCGGTGCCACTTTCATGCGCATGATCCAGAAGTGTTTGCAAAAACAGATCAGTCAGAATATTGAGGCGTACATGGATGATATCGTGGTCAAGTCCAGAAAAGGTTCCGACCTACTGGCTGACTTAGCTGAAACTTTCGCAAATCTGCGGAAGTATGACATCAAACTGAATCCAGCAAAGTGCACTTTCGGAGTTCCTGGGGGCACACTACTCGGTTTCCTCGTTTCCGAACGAGGAATAGATGCCAATCCTGAGAAGATCGGGGCGATTGTACGAATGAAACGTCCAGAGCGTCTTCATGATGTGCAGAAGCTCACGGGTTGCCTTGCAGCTCTGAGCCGATTCATCTCCCGTCTCGGCGAGAAGGCACTGCCCCTGTACCGATTGATGAAGAAATCTGATTCGTTCAAGTGGACTGCTGAAGCACAAGCAGCGTTTGTTGAGCTCAAAGCCCTGCTTTCCACCCAGCCGGTGCTTGCCGCTCCGAATGAAAAGGAACCGTTGCTCTTGTACATCGCGGCCACTGGTCAAGTTGTCAGCACTGTCCTCACAGTCGAGCGAGAAGAACAGGGCAAGGCTTACAAAATGCAGCGCCCAGTTTATTATATTTCTGAAGTTCTGACTCCGTCCAAGCAGAGGTATCCTCATTACCAGAAGCTCGTCTACGGCATTTATCTGACTGCGAAGAAAGTAGCCCATTACTTCCAGGAGCACTCTGTGTCAGTCGTCAGCGATGCCCCACTGTCTGAGATCATGAACAATCGGGACGCGACTGGTTGAGTGGCGAAGTGGGCTATCGAGCTCCTGCCCCTGGACATCAAGTTCGAGGCAGAGAAGGCGATCAAATCCGAAGCATTAGTCGATTTCCTAGCCGAGTGGACTGAACAGCAGCAACCGACTCAGAGTCACCCGGAACACTGGACCATGTTCTTTGACGGTTCCAAGATGCTGAATGGTTCAGGAGCTGGAGTTGTGTTAATATCCCCGAAGGGCGATCGTCTCAGATATGTTCTGCAGATTCACTTTGATTCCTCCAACAACGAAGCCGAGTATGAAGCGCTCCTCTATGGTCTACGTATGGCCATCTCACTCGGCGTCCGGCGCCTGATGGTCTACGGAGACTCGGATCTAGTTGTGAACCAAGTGATGAAGGAGTGGGACATCAGAAGCCCCGCTATGACAGGATACTGCAACGCAGTGAGAAAGTTGGAAAAGAAATTTGAAGGTCTAGAGCTGCATCACGTTCCCCGAGCCAAGAATCAGGAAGCAGACGATCTGGCAAAAATTGGATCCACTCGGAAATCCATACCCAGCAATGTTTGCCTCGAGCATTTTCGTTCCCCGACTGTAAAAGAAGATCCCTTCACGGAAGAACCCCCACAGGCAGTCAGTCCGTCCGATCCGACTGAGGTTGAAGTCCCGGCAGTCATTGATTTGGTAATGGAGGTCCTAGCAATCACACCTGAGTGGACGGTGCCTTACATCGCATACCTGCTCAGGCAGAAACTTCCAGAAGACGAAGCTGAGGCCCGCCAGATTGTTCGCAGGTCCAAAGCCTTTGAAGTGGTCGGTGATCGGTTATACAGAAAGAGCGTCACCGGTGTGACTCAGCGCTGCATTTCTCCGGAATAAGGTCGACTGCTCCTGGAGGAGATTCACTCGGGAACTTGTGGGCACCACGCGTCCTCTCGGACAATCGTGTCTAAAGCTTACCGAGCCGGTTTCTTCTGGCCCCGTGCCAAAGAAGCTGCGCAGGAGATAGTGCAACACTGTGCCGGGTGCGAGTTCTATGTGAACTTATCCCACAAGCCTGCATCTGCTCTGAAGACCATTCCACTCGTCTGGCCGTTTGCAGTCTGGGGATTCGACATGGTAGGACCCCTCCGGACGGGGGCGAGTGGATTCACTCACTTACTGGTTGCAGTCGACAAGTTTACTAAGTGGATCGAAGCCAAACCCATCAAGAAACTAGACTCTCTTACAGCGATCAAGTTCATGAAGGAGATAGTATTTAGATACGGCGTGCCCCACAGCATCATCACTGACAATGGTTCAAACTTTGACTCGGAAGAGTTCAGGACATTTTGTGCTGGCCAGGGTACTCGAGTCGATTATGCATCTGTGGCACACCCGTAGTCGAATGGACAAGCGGAGAGAGCAAATGGACTGATACTTCAAGGGTTAAAGCCGCGACTCATGCGCGATTCGGATCATGCAGCTGGAGCCTGGGTCACCGAGTTGCCATCGGTTCTTAGGGGCTTGAGGACGACCCCCAACCGGTCCACCGATCGTACTCCCTTCTTCATGGTGTACGGAGCTGAAGCCGTCCTGCCGAGTGACTTGCTCCATAATTCACCCCGAGTGGAACTGTACTCTGAAGCGGAAGCAGAGCAAGCATGGCAAGACGCCGTTGATCTCTTGGAGTAGGAAAGGGAGATGGCTCTGATCCGTTCAACCATTTATCAGCAAGATCTACGACGTTTTCACAGCAGGCACGTCCGAAGTCGGACCTTTCAGGAAGGAGATCTTGTCCTCCGAGTGGATCAACAACGACCACACAAGCTTGCTCCCGCGTGGGAAGGCCCCTTCCTCGTGTCAAAGGTCCTGCACAACGGAGCATACTGCCTGTACAACCTTCAGAAGCAAGCGGACGAGCCCCGTGCTTGGAATGCAGATTTGCTGCGACGATTTTATACTTGATGATGAGATGTAATAAAAAGTACTCGAGTGACATTTGATGAATAAAAGCATGACTTTTCCAGTTCTACGTTGAAGTTCGCTCGGACGCATTCTCTGGCTTACAACCCCCAGTGGGTGTATGCCGTTCAACTTAGCTGCAAACCAGTTTTTGCCTAAGTTAAAACCTACTCCGAGTGAAGAGCAACCCTCTCACTCGGGGGCTTGGCTGCAGACCAGCTTCCGCCCAAGTTAAACGACTCCGAGTGAAGAGCAACCCTCTCACTCGGAGGCTTGGCTGCGGACCAGCTTCCGCCCAAGTTAAAAACTACTCCGAGTGACGAGCAACCCTCTCACTCGGAGGCTTGGCTGCGGACCAGCTTCCGTCCAAGTTAAAAACTACTCCGAGTGACGAGCAACCCTCTCACTCGGAGGCTTGGCTGCGGACCAGATTCCGTCCAAGTTAAAAACTACTCCGAGTGAAGAGCAACCCTCTCACTCGGAGGCTTGGCTGCGAACCAGTTTTCGCCCAAGTCTAAAACGCTACTCCGAGTGACGAGCAACCCTATCACTCGGGGGCTTGGCTGTGGACCAATTTTCGCCCAAGTTGAACGCTACTCCGAGTGAAGAGCAACCCTCTCACTCAGGGGCTTGGCTGCGGACCAGCTTCCGCCCAAGTTAAAAACTACTCCGAGTGACGAGCAACCCTCTCACTCGGAGGCTTGGCTGCGGACCAGTTTCCGCCCAAGTTAAAAACTACTCCGAGTGATGAGCTACCCTCTCACTCGGAGGCTTGGCTGCGGACCAGTTTTCGCCCAAGTTAAACGCTACTCCGAGTGAAGAGCAACCCTCTCACTCGGAGGCTTGGCTGCGGACCAGTTTCCGCCCAAGTTAAAAACTACTCCGAGTGACGAGCTACCCTCTCACTCAGAGGTTTAGCTGCGGACCAGTTTTCGCCCAAGTTAAACGCTACTCCGAGTAAAGAGCAACCCTCTCACTCGGAGGCTTGGCTGCGGACCAGCTTTCGCCCAAGTCTAAAAATTACCCCGAGTGAAGAGCAACCCTCGCACTCGGGGGCTTGGCTGCGGACCAGTTTTCGCCCAAGTTAAACGCTACTCCGAGTGAAGAGCAACCCTCTCACTCGGGGGCTTGGCTGCGGACCAGCTTCCGCCCAAGTTAAACGCTACTCCGAGTGAAGAGCAACCCTCTCACTCAGGGGCTTGGCTGCGGACCAGCTTCCGCCCAAGTTAAACGCTACTCCGAGTGAAGAGCAACCCTCTCACTCGGGGGCTTGGCTGCGGACCAGCTTCCGCCCAAGTTAAACGCTACTCCGAGTGAAGAGCAACCCTCTCACTCGGGGGCTTGGCTGCGGACCAGCTTCCGCCCAAGTTAAACGCTACTCCGAGTGAAGAGCAACCCTCTCACTCGGGGGCTTGGCTGCGGACCACCTTCCGCCCAAGTTAAAAATTACTCCGAGTGAAGAGCATCCCTCTCACTTGGAGGCTTAGCTGCGAACCAGTCTTCGCCTAAGTCAAAACCCAGTTCAAAGATGCGAAAAACTCGAAGGAAAGCATTCGATTAACTCCAGAAGTTCAAAAGCGAATACGAGTACGCGGGCCCAAAGCCCGAAAGAGTTTAACGATTACAATTCCACTCGGTATACCAAGGTTAATGGATGAGACTTAAAGTTTTTTCACGCCCCTGTAGGGCTGGCTGGCTCGACAAAGACATCCAAGTCGATTCCGTCTGCAATCCGAGTGGCCGCTTCGATGAACGTCTCCATGAAGTCCTCAAACTGGAGTTTCTTCGTGTTAGCAACTTGGAGAGCCTTCAGTTTCTCCTCCTTGGCCTCCTTGCAATGCACTCGGACCAGGGAGAGCGCCACGTCGGCCCCGCAGCGAGCAGCCGACTTCTTCCATGCTTGCACTCGGCCGGGAATGTCGTTGAGGCGAGTCATCATGGCCTCCAGGTCGGTGTCGAGAGTATCTTCTGGCCACAGCTCCTTCTCGATTCTGCCGAGTGCACCCCGCAGACGGATGATATACCCTTGGACGTCTTCGATGCAGGTTTCCACCCACAGGATGCCCATAGCAGCCTTATCACCGACGAGTGAAACGGAAGGATCCAGATCCTTCTCAATTCTGTCAGTTTCCAGATCGAAGTCTCGGCAGTACTCTGCGAATAAGAAAAGAGGAGAGTGGAACATCAGCATGCAAGAAGTTCACTCGGAGAAAAGTTGAAATGCGCTCGGTCGATATAAGTTACCTGCAAGCTTGGTGTACATCTCCTCCGTGAACTCCTCTATGTACTTCTCCAAGGCGTTCTTCTTCTCGATCAACTGGGTGACCTTCTCATTCAGAGTCTCTTTCTCTTTCTCGAAGGCTTCCGCCTGGATCTTGAGCTTGCTCTCCCACTCGGTTTGCTGCTTCTTGAGCTCCAGTACCTCTTTCTTCAGCGATGAGTTCTCTGCTTCGAGCTTCCCGAATGAGGCCAGCTGCTCTTCGGCGGCCTTAGTCTTCTCCTTCGTGATTTGTTGCGCTCCTGCCAGTTCGTTGTCCTTGTTCTCAAGTGCCTGCTTCATGGTATCTAAAGAGATAGAAGTTCTGAGCCGCACTTGGAGTCGGTGGTTTTCACTACGCACATCTGTTCGAGTGAAGTCACTCGGTTCAAAGAATGAAAAAAGGTGAAGGCAGAATGCTCAGCAATTGAAGCTTACCTCCCATAGTCTTGAGCTCTGCTTGAGCACGCGCAGTGTTCCTCCTCTCCACCTCCAAATTCACTCGGAGCTGGGCCGTTTCCTTCTCCAGTGCCACGTACTGAGTCCCAAGCTCACAAGTTCTCTAAAATACAAGAGAGAACAGTTAACGTCAAGAAATATCCTAAAGTACCATTCGACAAGGGAAGAACAAGCTTGATCAGTATCAGATCCTAAGTTCTAAGACTCCCGCCGACTGCCCGCAGTCGACGGCAGTCTCGGGGACTACACCCAGTGGGTGCACTCAGCGTGCCCCCACTGGAATGGTATCCACTCGGAACGGTCCGCCCGATCCGAGTGATGGCCAAACACAAAAAAATAGGTGCCCAGAGATCGACACTCCTGGAAGGAACAAGCTTGACCAGTATCAGATCCTAAGTTCTAAGACTTCCGCCGACTGCCCGCAGTCGACGGTAGTCTCGGGGACTACACCCAGTGGGTGCACTCCGCGTGCCCCCACTGGAATGGTATCCACTCGGAACGGTCCGCCCGATCCGAGTGATGGCCGAAAAGCAAAAAAAAACAACAACAACAAAACAAGTTCTAAGCTCTAAGACTCCCGCCGACTACCCACAGTCGACGGCAGTCTCGGGGACTACACCCAGTGGGTGCACTCAGCGTGCCCCCACTGGAATGGTATCCACTCAGAACCGGTCCGCCCGGTCCGAGTGACGGCCAAACACAAAAACACCCAGTGGGTGTACCAGATACTTTCCAACTGGAATTCCTACTGAAGAAAAAAGACTTGGAAGTCAACTTACAAGAGCACTTACTCGGACATTCTCCTGGAGAGCGCCACTGGCATCATAAGCTAGCTCCCCGACCGCGCACATCTCCCTGAGTCATTGGGTCATCAATTCCGCCTGGATCATCGCCTCCTTGCTGGCCCCGGTTTGGTCCTCCGGCGTCTTGTACAGAGTGAAGATGTTGACGGGAGCAGTCGGAACCGAGGCCAGGGCAGTCGATGGAATCTCAGCAGGACCAGCCCCAGCCTAAGAACCTTGCCCCAGAGGCATGGTCAAAGCGGGCGCAGGTGGAGCTCGAGGCACTTCGTTCGGCGGCATCTTTCGTGTGGTGGTCTGAGGAGCAGTCGGAACTGGGGTCTCCTTCTCAGTGGTCCTCCGCGGCGGCTCTTCATCATCATCTCCGACGTGGATGACCTCTGCAAACATTACGTTCACTTGGCGCAGTCAGTCGCAATGCACGATTCAATCGAACGAGGACATTTCAGTCGAATGACAAGTTATAGAAAAGATGAAGTTATTGTTACCTCTCTGAGAAGTGGCCGCGTCTGCCATCTCAGCTTCGATGCGATCCCCATCGATCTGCATGGGAGACGTCGTCGAGGTTGCAGCACTGGTTCATAAGATGCACTTGGTCAGAAGAATCACAAAAGTTAGCAAAGACAGAAAAGAAAAGCTGAGAAGAATACTCACGTTGAGGCGACAGGCACAACGACCTTGATTCGGGGCAGAGACTTCCGAGGCTTGGGGGAAGCGACCTTGGGCTGCTTGGCGGCCTTCTCAGTCGGCGCAGGCGTTGGCGTCCGAGCGCGCTTCGGAGCCTTAGCACTCGGAACCGCCTCCTTCTCCGAGCCTTCACTCGGATTCTGAGCTCGCTTGGAGCCGTGCTCGTAGCCCAGCTCCGGAGAAAGAGAAGACTCGTCATCGTCGCTGCCGTCCGAGTCTTCACTTTCCTCCTCGCTGTCCTCCGCGTAGCTGCCCCCGGCGCTGCCATGCTCACTCTCCGCACCTCCGACAAGTTGTTCTCCATTCGGCACAGGCGATAACATCTTTTGGAATTCCTGCAAAGACACAAAGATCAGAGACAGTCGGTTCAGTCAGATTACTCAGTTCATTCGGAACATTTGCGCATAAGTGATTCGCTCGGAAATGCGTGTCATACCTCCAACGGCAGGTTGTTGGCGTCGTAGGGCAGGATCCGTCTCGACCCTTGCGGATTGTCACGTGCGCCAATGATGCATTTGATCCACTGTTCCACGTTTTTCTCCTTGACGTCTTCCGGATGCACTCGGGTCGGATCACTGGGTCCCGTGTAGAGCCACATGGGGTGAGCCCGCTCCTGCAGCGGCTGGATCCTCCGACTGAAAAATACCTCCAGAAGGTCTAGGCCAGTCAATCCACCCTAAATCAGACTAACCACGGCAGTCATCAAGATCCCTACATCCGTCTTCTCCTTTTTATCAACTGTCAGCGAAGGAGGAGACTGAATCCTCTCGGTCGTATAAGGAGGAAGACCAGTCGACGAGCCCGAGCATGGCAGGTCGTTGCAGTAAAACCAGGTCGACTGCCAGCCCCTCACCGAGTCGGGAAAAGACATGGATGGGAATGCACTCTTACCCCTCATCTGAATACCTAGGCCACCGCACATCTGGATCACGTGCGTCCTGTCTCCATTCGGGTCAACCTTCTTAACCAATTGAGATCGGCACGTGAAGATATGTTTGAACAAACCCCAGTGTGGCGGACAACCCAGAAAGTTTTCGCACAAAGAAACAAATGCGGCGAGATACATAATAGCGTTTGGACGCAGATGGTGGAGTTGAGCACCGAAGAAGTTCAAGAATCCGCGGAAAAAAGGATGGGGTGGCATGGAGAAACCTCGCTCCACGTGCGTGGTGAGAAGCACTCGCTCCCCGAGGCGCGGCGCGGGCTCGATCTCCCCCTCCTCCGGCAGCCTCCACGTCCCGTCGCGGATCAGCCCGTCCACGACGAGCCCATTGACGTCGTCGAGCGTGGTGGTTGGCGGGATCCAGTCGCCCTGGATCCACCCGGGCGGGAGCACGCCTCGCAAGCTCGAAGCCTTCCTTCCCCTCGCCGCCTTCTTCGCCTTCTCGAGCTTAGCGGTCTTGTCCTTCGCCATCGCCGCTGAACTCGCCGGCACCGAAGAAGATTTGCGCGGAGTGGGTCGCGGGAGAAGGGATCGGGCAGATTGGGGGAGTTGAGAAAAGGGTATCTGTCTCTCTTTCTCCCTCTCCGCCACGGCCGCCTCTTATATCGCCGCCCGCACCGCTCCCCAATCCACACTGCTGAACCGCGGGCCCGCAGATCTCCTCAAATCGTGCCGCCAAAGATCCAGCGGTATGTGGCGAAAAGTGGGGCAAAAATCGAGGCGTCACACCCCACTTTCCCCACTCATTGCGCTGCAACCGTTTACGCGCACTCAAGTATGGTTTCAAATCCCACAAAATCCGGAGTCCAGCAACCCGATTGCTCTCACTCCAAAGACGTGCCGCGTTCGCTCGGATCCGCTCCGGTGCACGGCATATGGCTACTCATTTCACTCGGATGGAAACTACTCACTCGGACAGAAACTACTCATCCGGGTGAAGACCACTCATTTAACTCGGACGTCGTATGGTCCAGAATCCGTCAAGGTGCGATGCGAAGACAAGGGCGTCTAATGACCAGTTAGAGTTCTTGAGCGCCCCCGTAGCACTCAACTCAACTGGAAATTCGCCTTGACTCGACCCGCCTAACCTCGACCGATTCGGGGGCTAATGACGAGGGCATGTACTAGGGATAGGGTAATAGGCCTGACCCATGGACCCTACCCTAGGACACCACACGTCTTACACTGGGCCCCAGGGCCAGATCAACAACCCAGAATTCCGCAGACTGACATTCACTCGGAGTTCTACAAATCACTCGGGAGGCAAGAGTTCACTCGACAGACTCGTTTCACTCGGAACACCCAAAAGTCACTCGGCCAGAGAAGACCAGGAGTCTCCAGGAGCGCAACGGTCGGGACGCACGTTCTCCTGTACTAATTGTCATCAATACGCCCGTTACCTGGCGCACTTATACCCCTCTTAACCCCCTGTAATGGCTGGCGTTGATGGGAGGGCTGGCGGTACTATATAAGCCGCCCCCTGCTCCATTCCAAGGGTTCGCAACCTGTTGTAATCATACACTCAAGCAATACAGCTCCAGAGCATCGAGACGTAGGGCTATTACCTCCACCGCTGAGGGGCCTGAACTCGTAAATCCGAGTGTAACACCTGTGCCGTAGCTAGGCTCTGCCCTCTCATTCCTACCCCCACACACTATTGTCAGACTTGTACCCACGACATGCCGACTGGACGGTGTCAGCCCGAATGGATCTGCTGCGTATCCTGTTGCGCGACTGAGATACTGCCGAATTTTGCTCTTCAGCCGCCTTTTGCAGGGCCCTGATCTGCCGAAGACCCTCCCCCGCTTCGGATGGGGACGGCTCAATGGAATCTGCTATCCGAGTGGCCGCCGCCAGATTCTGGATGGGAGTGCGGAATACCTGATAACTCTGCTGCTGATCATTCGAGAACAACTGCCGCTGTCGCCGACTGGAATTGGGCTGATGCTGTCTGCGGGCGCGATCGTCGAGTGCCTTCTGGAGTGCATCCAGACGATTGCGCTTAGCCAAGTTGGCCTGGCGCACGGCCTCCAAAGCCTGAGCCTCGGGGGTCGTCCCAACGATGGGCGTCTGGAGGGCCTGCTCGGTCCTACACTGCTGTTCCTCCCTCTGCTTCCGAGTGAGAGGTCGGGGGATGTACTCGGAGTACTCGCCGTCCTGCCGGTCTCTGCCGCCGCCAAGATCAGCATGAGACGGGTCGCCGTTCTCCACGCCGCCACGGCCGTAGCCAGGCGGACTGGGCGGTGACTCGGCCATCAGCACCTCCGCGGCGGGATCGCTGCTCTCGCACTCGGATACACTTTCCGAGTGCTCATACACGGAGGCGAACAGATCGAAGACAGGTTCATCGGGCTCGATCGCCGCGATCTGCGGGGCCGCAGCCTGAAGGGCCACCACGTGCCTGATCCACCGCTGAAGCCGCGAGCGTCCGGAGCGCTTGCGACGACGGCTGGTGGAGAGCGAAGAAACCGACTGATAAGGGGTCGATGGTTGCCGGAGAAGGACGCCGAAGGAACTCGCGCAGAAGTGCGCCACGCCGCGGATGGGCAATGCCTCGACATCCAGCGGGGCTTCCTGGAGCCACGCCGAATCATCGGCGATGAAGCTGAGGACGCCGAAACGGATCTCGCCGCCCAGAGTCAGTCCGCCGCCGGAAACCATGGTGATGATCGGAAAAATGCAACTACGCCGGAAGTCGCTAGACGCCTGCCCCACGGTGGGCGCCAACTGTCGTGGGTGCAAGCCTAACAGTAGTGTGTGGGGGTAGGAATGAGAGGGCAGAGCCTAGCTACGGTGCAGGTGTTACACTCGGATTTACGAGTTCAGGCCCCTCAGCGGTGGAGGTAACAGCCCTACGTCTCGGTGCTCTGGAGCTGTATTGCTTGAGTGTATAGGTTTACAAAAGATGCAAACCCTTGGAATGGAGATGGGGGGTGGCTTATATAGTCTCGCCAGCTCTCCCATGAACGCCAGCCATTACAGGGGGTTAAGAGGGGTATAAGTGCGCCAGGTAACGGGCGTATTGATGACAATTAATACATGAGAACGTGTGTCCCGACCGTTGCGCTCCTGGAGACTCCTGGCCTTCTCTGGTCGAGTGACTTTCGGGTGCTCCGAGTGAAACGAGTCTGTCGAGTGAACTCTTGCCTCCCGAGTGGTTCATAGAACTCTGAGTGAATGTCAGTCTGCGGATTTCTGGGTTGTTGATCTGGCCCTGGGGCCCAGTGTAAGACCTGTGGTGTCCTAGGGTACGGTCTATAGGTCAGTCCTATTACCCTATCCTTAGTACATGCCCTCGTCAGTGGTGAGGCTTCCTCATCATCATCATCTTCTTCTTCTTCGTTGATGTTGTCGTTGTTCGCTTGTGGAGGTGGAGAAGGAGGTTGAGGTGGATCATCTTGTTGCACTTCCTCATTCCCATCGTCTTGACGTGTTCCACTTGTGGATGCCTCCATATCAACTAGTCGTTCACCTTGATGTGAAGTTGGGGCTTCCACTTGAATAGACGAGGTACTCTCCTTTACTTCCACGGGGTGAATCTTGCCAATGGGCAAGTCTTTGATTGCTTCCGATGGTTCTTGATCTCCTACATCAAGTGGCAATTGCTCGACTTCCGAGCTGTTAGTCTCATCAAACTTCACATCTACCGTCTCTTCAACTTTTCGAGTGAAGTTGTTGTAGACACGGTAAGTGTGAGAGTTCGATCCATAACCGAGTAGGAAACCTTCATGAGATTTAGGAGCAAATTTTGAACGACGATGCTTATCAAGAATGTAACATTTTGAGCCAAATACTCGAAAGTATCCAACTTGTGGTTTGTTACCGGTGAGCAGTTCATATGCCGTTTTACCAAGAAGCTTGTGAAGGTAAAGTCGATTTGTTGCATGACTAGCTATTTCAACCGCTTCCGCCCAAAAATGTCTTGGCATCTTGTATTCATCAAGCATCGTTCTTGCCATCTTAATAAGTGTCCGGTTCTTCCTCTCAACAACTCCATTTTGTTGAGGTGTGTACGTAGCCGAGAACTCATGTGAGATACCCTCCTCATCAAGAAAGGTGTCCACATTTGTGTTCTTAAACTCCGTTCCATTGTCACTTCGAACCTTCTTGATCTTCATTTCAAATTGGTTTTGAGCCTTTCTTGCAAAGTTCTTGAAGATCTTTTGTACCTGCGATTTGTCATCAAGAAAGAACACCCACGTAAATCTGGAAAAATCGTCAACAATGACCAAACCGAAAGAGTTACCACCAAGACTCTTATAGGAGTTGGGACCCAAAAGATCCATATGAAGTAGCTCGAGTGGTCTCCTCGTGGTCATAATGTTCTTCACGGGATGGCTTCCTCCAACTTGTTTTCCTGCTTGGCAAGCACTACAAAGTCGATCTTTGTCAAATATAACATCTTTCACTCCAAGAATGTGATCTCCTTTAACAAGTTTATCAAGGTTACGCATGCCTACATGTCCAAGTCTTCTATGCCATAACCAACCTTTACAAGATTTAGCAATTAAGCATGTACGAGGTTGGGCTCTCTTAGTGAAATCAACAATGTATAGATCACCTCTACGAATGCCGGTAAAGACCATATTATGATTATCTTGGCGAAACACTTGGCAATCTACTTTGGTAAATAGAACATTAAAACCAAAATCGGCTAGTCTAGATACGGAAAGAAGATTGTAACCAAGAGATTCAACAAGCATAACATTTTGTATGGAGCTGTCATTGGATATGGCCACCTTACCAAGGCCAAGTACCTTACCCTTGGAGTTGTCTCCAAAAGTCACATACTTGCGTGGACCATCATTTTTAGCAAGCTCACGAAACATGTCTCTATCTCCGGTCATGTGATCGGTACAACCGCTGTCAAGAATCCAATCTTTTCCTCCGGCCATATAATCTCGAAGATTTGCCATAAGACTGAGATTCCTCATGGTCTTCTCAAATTCAATATCAAAGTCTTCGTCTTCATCATAATAGCCATGCTCAACATCATCATCATCATGCATGTGATCATCACAAAGGGCAACAGATTCATTAGTTTCATGATCATGACAATGTTCAAGTTTATGGATTCTAATAGTTTCCATGATAATGTTGCTAATAGTTCTAACATCTCCTTTGGCACGCATAAGATCACGAAGCTCAAACAAGCAATCATCAAACTTAGGATCACTAGGACTCATCTTGTGAAAAGCAACAGCCTTATGAAGAATCTTATCGAGACTCTTTAAGGAGTAATCAGGATATCGCTTTTCTAGATCATGCCATAGAGTATAAGCACATGCAAAGTTTCGCATACAACCAAGCACAACCTTAGGTAATCCTCTAATGATAAGATTGACGGTTCTAAGATTACGAAGCATGTAAATTTCCTCTTCATGGGTAGGATGCAAGGGATCCATAGGGGGCACATAAGGATTATGAATATACTTGCTCAAGTTAAATTCATCAAAGATATCAAGCATTTCATCCTTCCAAAAGTTATAATACTCCCCATCGAGAATGGGCACTCTACGTCTAAGACTCCCCAACGTAGACACATCCATCTACCTCCAATGGTGATGAAACCAAGGCAATGGAGACCAAAGCTCTGATACCAATTGTGGGATCGAGGAGATAGGTCTAGAGGGGGGTTAATAGACTCCTAACCAGCCAAAGGTGCGGTTTTTAATTTCTCTTGGAACTTAGGCAGATTTTGGCACAAGTTAAGATCACTCCAATACTTTCTACACATACATATCTAGAGATTAAGCAGTGGAAATAGTAAAGCATGCAAGAGTACGGAAAGTAAAGGGGTAGAGTATGGAAGATCAAACACAATGAAGACACGATGGTTTTTGGCGTGGTTCCGATAGGTGGTGCTATCGTACGTCCACGTTGATGGAGACTTCAACCCACGAAGGGTAACGGCTGCGCGAGTCCACGGAGGGCTCCACCCACGAAGGGTCCACGAAGAAGCAACCTTGTCTATTCCACCATGGCTTACGTCCACGAAGGACTAGCCTCACTCGGGTTAGATCTTCACGAAGTAGGCGATCTCCTTGCCCGTACAAACTCCTTGGTTCAATCCACATCATGTTGGAGGCTCCCAAGTGACACCTAACCAATTTAGGAGACACCACTCTCCAAAAGGTAATAGACGGTGTGTTGTTGATGAACTCCTTGCTCTTGTGCTTCAAATGATAGTCTTCCCAGCACTCAAACAACTCCTCACAGATTTGGCTATGGTGGAAGAGGGATTTGAGTGGAAAGCAACTTGGGAAAGGCTAGAGATCAAGATTCAAATGGTAGGAATGGAATAGCTTGATCTCAACACATGAGTAGGTGGTTCTTTCTCAGAAAATGTATGGTGGAAGTGTAGGCACGTTCTGATGGCTCTTCTTACAGAGAAGGAGGTGGTGGAGGGGTATATATAGCCTCCACACAAAATCCAACCGTTACACACTTTTGACCCAACTCGGTGGCACCGAAACGATAATCTCGGTAGCACCGAACTGTGTAAAAGATATGTACTTTAGGAATCTCGGTGGGACCGATACGGACAACTCGGATGGACCAAAGTGCAATGGCTAGGGCAAACCTCATCTCGGTGGCACCGATTGCATCAACTCAGTAGGACCGAAGTGAAGCAATAAGGCAACAGAGAGTTGGCAAGACATCTCGGTGAGACCGAGATCCATTTCGATGGATCCGATTTGTTAGGGTTTTGGCAGTGGCTAAGTCTTGGATGAACTCGGTGGGGCCGGATAGAGAATTTCGGTGGGGCCAAGTTGGAATGTAGGTTTTGGACATATTTGGTTAGAGAGAGTGGTTGAGGGTTTAGGAGTACTGTCACTAAGCACTTGAGCAAAAAGACCATTAAGCAACACCTCATCCCCTTTTAATAGTATTGGCTTTCCTATGGACTCAATGTGATCTTGGATCACTAAACCAAAAATGTAGAGTCTTGATCTTTTGCCAATCCTTGTCCTTAGCATTTTGAAGGGGTTCCACGTCCTCTTGTCCCTGCCACGCCATTGTTGAACTTGTATGAAATTCACTAGATAAAAGCATTAGCCCAACACATGTATGTTGGCATAATTTACCAAAACCACCAAGGGAGCAAATGTGCTTTCACCCGGTATCTGACTCCTGCCTTGAAGGCACAGACTGCTTGATGCTCCGTGACATTCTCCACCACATGATGCAAGGTTGTCCATCGCTGAATGTACTCCCTCAAGGTTTCATTCGGCTTTTGCACACAATGTTGTAGCTCGGTCAATCCAGCCGAGCGTTTGCACGTGCCCTCGAATGTTTTGATGAACACTCGGGCCAAATCTTCCCAGCAGTATATGCTGGCCGGAGTGAGCTCATTGAGCCAGGCGCAGGCGGACCCTTCCAGCATCAATGTCAAATGCTTCATAGCCACATAGTCATTTCCTCCTCCAATCTGCACAGCCACTCGGTAATCCTCTAACCAAGTTTCTAGCTTGGACTCACCGGTGAACTTGCTTACTCCAGCTGCCAATCTGAAGTCTGGCGGAATCTCGGCCACCTTGATGGCTCTGCTGAAACACTCGGGCCCGGAGATGAAGGCTCCACTTCCACTCGGACGATCTCTGTCCAAGT
Source organism: Elymus sibiricus (assembly GCA_039707655.1). NCBI lineage: Eukaryota > Viridiplantae > Streptophyta > Magnoliopsida > Poales > Poaceae > Elymus > Elymus sibiricus. The sequence continues at coordinate 167,540,729 of CM077664.1, forward strand.
TCTCTCTCAGAGCTCTGCCTCTGTCGACCAGGTTCTGAGTGAGAACGGATCTCGCATTGAACTGCGGGTCATGATAGTCGACTGGCTCTCTCTGGCGATAACCGTCACCATGGCGGGGAGGGCTGGCCCTCTGATCATTGCCGTAAGGACGCCTGGCATCGTACGGCCGGGGCGCGTACGAGCCATCCCGCGGAGGGGGCGACTGCATATGACGACGATTGTCCTGACGCCGCGGAGGCGTATTCCGACTGCGACCCTGCCCCGAGTACTGGTCTCGGTGGCGGTCTTGGTTGTTTCGCCGTGGAGGCGAGTGTCTGTTTCTCCTTGGGGACACTGGGCTGTGGGCCGACTGGACAGTGTCAGCCCGAATGGATCTGTTGTGAATCCTGTTGCGTGACTGGAACACTGTTGAATTTTGCTCTTCAGCCGCCTTGAGCAGGGCCCGGATCTGCCGAAGACCCTCTCCCGCCTCAGATCGGGACGGCTCACTGGAATCTGCTATCCAAGTGGCCGCCGCCAGATTCTGGAAAGGAGTGCGGAATACCTGGAAGCTCTGCTGCTGGTCATTTGAGAACAACTGCCGCTGCTGCCGACTGGAATTGGGCGGATGCTGCCTGCAGGTGCGGTCGTCGAGTGATTTCAGGAGCGCCTCCAGACGACTGTGCTCAGCCAAGTTGGCCTGGCACGCGGCCTCCAAAGCCTGAGCCTCGGGGGTCATCCCAACGATGGGCGTCTGGAGGGTCTGCTCGGTTCTGCGCTGCAGCTCCTCCCTCTGCTACCGATTGAGAGGTCGGGGGTAGTACTCGTCATGACGGTCTCCGCCACCACCAAGATCAGTGCGCGACGGGTCACCTGTCTCCGCGTCGCGGCCGTACCCAGGCGGACTGGGCGGGGAATTGGCCATCAGCACCTCTGCAGCGGGATCGCTGCTCTCGCACTCGGACAAGCTTTCCGAGTGCTCATGCACGGAGGCGAACAGATCGAAGACGGGCTCATCGGGCTTGATTGCCGCGATCTGCGGGGCCACGACCTGAAGGGCCACCACGTGTTTAATCCACCGCTGAAGCCGTGAGCATCCGGAACGCTTGCGACGACGGCTGGTGGAGAGCAAAGGCGTCGACTGGTACGGAGTCGACGGTTTTCGAAGGAGAACGCCGAAGGAGCTCGCGCGGAAGTGCGCTGCGCCACGGATGGGCAACGCCTCGACATCCAGCGGGACTTCTTGGAGCCACGCCAAATCGTCAGCGATGAAGCTGAGGACGCCGAAACGGATCTCGCCGCCCAGGGTCAGTCTGCCGCTGGAAACCATAGTGAAGATGGGAAAAATGCAACTACGCCGGAAGTCGCTAGACGCCTGCCCCACGGTGGGCGCCAACTGTCGTGGGTGCAAGCCTGACAGTAGTGGGTAGGGGTACGGATGCGAGGGCAGAGCCTAGCTACGGCGCAGGTGTTACACTCGGATTTACGAGTTCAGGCCCCTCAGCGGTGGAGGTAACAGCCCTACGTCTCGGTGCTCTGGAGCTTGATTACTTGAGTGTATGTCTTACAAATGGATTGCGAACCCTTGGAATGGAGCTAGGGGGTGGCTTATATAGTGTCTGCCAGCCCCCCATGAATGCCGCCATTACCAGGGGTTAAAGAGGGGGTTTAAGGACGCCAGGTAACGGGCGCATTGATTACAATTAATACGAGCGAGCGCACATCCTGACCGTTGCGTTCATGGAGTCTCCTGGTCTTCTCTGGTCGAGTGATTATCGGGTACTCCGAGTGAAACAGGTCTGTCGAGTGAACTCCTGGTTCCCGAGTGGTTCGTCGGGCTCCAAGTGAATGTCAGGTTGTAGAGCTCCTGACTGCTGATCTGGCCCTGGGGCCCAGTATAAGGCGCATGGCATCCTAGGGTAGGGTCTGTAGGTTAGGCTTGTTACCCTATCCCTAGTACATGTCCTCGTCAGCTACTTTTTGGAGCCTCCGGGTGATGAGCACTTGGAGTCACCGATCTGATTAGGGCTGAACACTTAAAACCTGAAATGTGCAAATCAGACAAACCAACCACTCCATTTCGGTCCAATTGGTTGCACTTAGATTGATCAATTTATTAAACTCAGAAAGACTGAAGTAAATCGATCAGCGCCACCGAGTTGCACTGTCTCAGACAGTTATACACTTTGGTGTCACCGAGTCGTTTCACTCGGTCAGACCGACAGGTCTCTGCCATCGCCTTGGTCTTCGGATCGTCGCCCTTGACTCCTGCATGCCCTCACCGCCGGAATCCACCGTCGTCGATGATATTTCCTCCCCGTCGTTGCCGCCGTAGCGGATCTTCACTGAGTTAGGGTATGATCCGAACCCTTTTGTGCTTCCATATCCGATTAAATGCACAAAAGCTTTGCGCCTGTATTCTTGCCATAGTATGCACAATCTCAACCATGAAACAAATCCGTAGATTGAGATTTGAGGAAAAAAATTAGGTTTAGGTTTCCGCCATAACCATCTCGGACGGACTGATTGGTCTGGATCGGTGTCACCGATTTGGCTTAGGCCATTGCACACAGTAGGACTCGGTGAAACCGAGATGTACTGATTGATGAGACCAATGCAGGTTTTTCTGCAGTACCATGAGCACCTCAGAGAGACCGAGTCACACATCAGTACAAGTGAAAATGTGTGACCTAGTTTCTATTGCTGCCTTGGTACTTCCAAAAATTTCCACTCGGTAATTCTGAAATGCTTACTATGAGAACCTAGAACTGAATTTTGAACTCAATTGTTTTGAAAAACAGTTGTATTTTGTGATCCTCATCCACTCCACTCTATCTATTCTACTTCACAGGGTCAGTTGAGCAAGATGTCAGGTTCAGAGGATAGTCAGAACAGATCAGCAAAGGATCCAAAGCTTAGTGCGGGCACTAGTCCTGAGGCCAGTTTTGAGGACCCTGGAACACCCAGTTCTCATGGTCTTCCCAAAGCTGCCACAAGGGCTAGGAAGAAGAGAAACTCTGACGAGGAAGATTCTGATTTTTAGCCTGAGGAGGTCACTTCCAAGAAGAGGCATGTTGTGCAAAAAGAGTATGGTCCTCAGAAGGAGTCCACCCACTGTTGCCAAGAGAGGTCTACTTCTCACAGCTGAGAACCCAGGAGGTTCAGGCCAAGGGCAGTCAAAGTCTATGGCTAAGAAGCCAGGCAAGAAGAGAGAGAGAGGAAGCAGACAAAAAATGTGGTGTTCAAACCCACATCTATGAGAATTGATGAGGCTACAAATGTTGCTGAGGAGGAGGAACCTTCTGCCAATCCACCACCTCCAATGCAAAGGAAGCTTATGGCTGATGCTATGCCTAAGAAGGCAGCCACCACTTCCAAAGCCAAGGTTGTTGCTGTTACTGCCACCAAGTCCAAGAGCAAGACCACTGCCACAATCTCAGCTGCTCAGAATAACAAGGCCCCGGTGCCTGAGAGAAGTGATGATGATGATGAGGCCGTAGTGAGAAGCTTAGACCAAGATTGCCAGATCATGATGATACACATCCAGAGGCTGAAAACATGAAGGAAAGGAAAGACAAAGGACTGAGGAAATGGAGAGAGACTGATCACTATGCTACTAGAAGGAGGACTGCTATGGACTACAGGTTCCACACCAAGGAGCAATAGGACTTCTATGAGACTGTGCTTCTTGACAAGAGCCCAACAGTCAGTGACATGAGGTGGGTGGACTGGAAGTTCATTGATGCAAATGTTGACAATTTCCCAAATGTGCATGAGAACTTCAGAGCTATTGTTGTTGATGAGTTCATAGGCACAAAGTTGATTGCATGGACTGATGAGCTGATAATGCAATTATATTCCACCGCACATTTCTATCCAGATGGGAAGATTGTGTGGATGTCTGAAGGTGTGAGATATCAGTCTACTATTGCTGACTGGGCTGAACTGATTGGTGCTCCAGAGGCTGATGAAAATGACATTGATGTGTATGCAAAGCCAAAGATGGACCACAATTCCATGAGCAACATGTATACTACCATTCCCCAGGATTATGTGCACACACACAAGTTTGGGTCGGTATACTATCTCCTGCCAGGGCTTGCAACAATCAACACTATCCTGAGGCACACACTGATGCCTAAGTTCGGAGATGACAAGATGATTAGAGGCCATTCCATCAATAGGATGCATCTAGTGGATGGCTTCACCAAGTTCAAGGTGATGGATCTTATTGTTGAGACAGTGAAGAGGACTGCAGCGGATCAAAAACAATCTTGTCGATTTGCCCCGCACATTCAGATGCCCATCAACTCCAAAGTTGGTAGCAAAGTGTATCTACTTGATCGTATACACCTGCCCCTACAGCCAGAGCTAGAGGATTGTACCGTGACGATGAGTCATTCTCATCCCACCTCTGCTGTAGCACAGGCACAGGCTGAGACAGCTGCTGCTCCTCATGGGGAACGTTGCATGAAAATCAAAAAATTTCCTACGAAACACCCAAGATCTAATCTAGGAGATGCATAGCAACGAGAGGGGAGTGTATCTACATACCCTTGTAGACCAAAAGCGTTAGCGTCGTAACGCGGTTGATGTAGTCGTTGTTGGGGAACGTTGCATGGGAAACAAAAATTTTCCTACGCACACACAAGATCTATCCATGGTGATGAGCATCTACGAGAGGGAGAGTGAATCTACATACCCTTGTAGATCGCTAAGCGGAAGCGTTAAGAAACGCGGTTGATGTAGTCGAACGTCTCCGCGATCCAAATCGCAAGTCGTCCCTCGATCCGATCACGAACTAGTGCCGAACGGACGGCACCTCCGCGTTCAACACACGTACGGCTTGATGACGCCTTCACCTCCTCGATCCAGCGAGCGATGATGAAGTAGTAGATGAGTTCCGGCAGCACGACGGCGTGGTGATGGTGGTGAGGAACAATCTCTGCAGGGCTTCGCCAAGCACTACGGAGATTATGATGGGAGAACTAGAGGGTTAGGGTTGCCGACACACGGCTTGGGAAATCTTGATGTATCCCGTGTGCTAGCCCTGCCCCTCTATTTATATGTTGAGCCTTGGGGTCTAAACTTGGAGTAAAAGCCTCCTCCAGGTCGGTTTTGCCCGCACAAGGTCGGTTTGGCCCGCAGGGAAAGAGTCCAACTCGGATCCCTGCAGTATCGCGTACAAGCGGTAGTACCGCTTACGATAAGCGGTAGTACCGCCCGTAGCGGTAGTACCGCTTACGATAAGCGGTAGTACCGCCCGTAGCGGTAGTACCGCTTACGATAAGCGGTAGTACCGCCCCAGACGCCAGCAAAACTTCCTTTTGCACCTTGCCTAAGCCTCGTGGGCTTTACCCCTTGGCCCAAATAAAGTGTTCTCGTATCCGAACATTTCGGGAAACATCCGGAACCTCTTCCGGTGAATTCCGGAACCCTTCCGGAAACCAAAACACTATTATCACATATATCAATCTTTACCTCCGGACTATTCCGGAGATCCTCGTCATATCCGAGATCTTATCCGGGACTCCGAACAACCTTCGGTCACCAACAAAATAACTCAACTATACTAATCGTCACCAAACGTTAAGTGTGTAGACCCTGCGGGTTCGAGAACTATGTAGACATGACCGAGACACCTCTACGATCAATAACCAATAGCGGGACCTGGACGCCCATATTGGCTCCTACATATTCTACGAAGATCTTTATCGGTCGAACCTCTATGTCAAGGATTCAGTTAATCCCGTATACTGTTCCCTTTGTTCTTCGGTATGTTACTTGCCCGAGATTCGATCGTCGGTATCTCTATACCTAGTTCAATCTCGTTACCGGCAAGTCTCTTTACTTGTTCCGTAATACAAGATCTCGTGGCTAACACTTTAGTCACATTGCTTGCAAGGCTCATTGTGATGTTGTATTACCGAGTGGGCCCTGAGATACCTCTCCGTCACACGGAGTAACAAATCCCAGTCTTGATCCATGCCAACCCAACAGACACCCTCGGAGATACCTGTAGAGCACCTTTATAGTCACCCAGTTACGTTGCGACGTTTGATACACACAAGGTATTCCTCCGATGTCAGGGAGTTGCATGATCTCATGGTCAAAGGAAAAGATACTTGACATGCAGAAAACAATAGCAATAAACTGACACGATCATATGCTACGTTCGTAGTTTGGGTCTTGTCCATCACATCATTCTCCTAATGATGTGATCCCGTTATCAAATGACATCTCATGTCAATGGCTAGGAAACCTTAACCATCTTTGATCAACGAGCTAGTCAACTAGAGGCTTACTAGGGACACAGTGTTGTCTATGTACCCACACATGTATTTGAGTTTCCAATCAATACAATTATAGCATGGATAATAAACGATTATCATGAACAAGGAAATATAATAATAACCAATTTATTATTGCCTCTAGGGCATATTTCCAACAGTCTCCCACTTGCACTAGAGTCAATAATCTAGTTCACATCACTATGTGATTTACATTGTAATGAATCGAACACCCATGCAGTTCTGGTGTTGTTCATGTTTAGCCCTTGGAAGAGGTTTAGTCATCGGATCTGCAACATTCAGATCCGTGTGTACTTTGCAAATATTTATGTCGTCCTCCTTGATGTAATCGCGGATGGAATTGAAGCGTCGCTTTATGTGTCTGGTCCTCTTGTGAAATCTTGGTTCCTTGGCTAGAGCAATGGCACCGGTATTATCACAAAACAGAGTCATTGGGTTAAGTGCACTAGGCACTACTCCAAGATCTGTCATGAACTCCTTCATCCAGACACCTTCCTTCGCCGCCTCCGAGGCAGCGATGTACTCCGCTTCGCATGTAAAATCAGCTACCACGCTCTGCTTGGAACTGCACCAGCTAACCGCACCCCCATTAAGAATAAATACGTATCCGGTTTGTGACTTAGAGTCATCCGGATCAGTGTCAAAGCTTGCATCGACGTAACCCTTTACGACGAGCTCTTGATCACCTCCATAAACGAGAAACATGTCCTTAGTCCTTTTCAGGTACTTCAGGATATTCTTGACCGCCGTCCAGTGTTCCATTCCTGGATCACTTTGAAACCTTCCGACCATACTTATGGCAAGGCTGACATCGGGTCTTGTGCACAGCATTGCATACATGATAGAGCCTATGGCTGAAGCATAGGGGATGAGACTCATCTTTTCTCTATCTCCTGCAGTCACTGGGCATTGAGTCTTACTCAACTTCATACCTTGCAAAACAGGCAAGAACCCCTTCTTGGACTGATCCATTTTGAACTTCTTCAAAACTTTGTCAAGGTATGTGCTTTGTGAAAGTCCTATTAAGCGTCTTGATCTATCTCTATAGATCTTGATGCCTAATATGAAAGCAGCTTCTCCTAGGTCCTTCATTGAAAAACTCTTGTTCAAATATTCCTTCACGCTTTCCAACATTTCTATATTGTTTCCAATTAGTAATATGTCATCCACATATAATATTAGAAACGCTATAGAGCTCCCACTCACTTTCTTGTAAATACAAGCTTCTCCGTAAACTTGTATAAACTCGAACGCTTTGATCACCTCATCAAAGCGAAGATTCCAACTCCGAGATGCTTGCACCAGCCCATAAATGGATCGCTGGAGTTTGCAAACGTTGTCAGCATTCTCTGGATCGACAAAACCTTCTGGTTGCATCATATACAACTCTTCCTTAAGGAAACAGTTAAGGATCGCTGTTTTGACATCCATCTGCCAAATTTCATAATCAAAAAAGGCAGCTATTGCTAACATGATTCTGACGGACTTAAGCATCGCTACGGGTGAGAAGGTCTCATCGTAGTCAACTCCTTGAACTTGTGAAAAACCCTTTGCCACAAGTCGAGCTTTATAGACGGTGACATTACCGTCCGCGTCCGTCTTCCTCTTAAAGATCCATTTGTTCTGAATGGCCTTACGCCCTTCAGGTAATACTTCCAAAGTCCACACTTTGTTTTCATACATGGATCCCATCTCGGATTTCATGGCCTCTAACCACTTATCGGAATCCGGGCCCATCATCGCTTCTCCATAGCTCGTAGGTTCATCGTTGTCCAACAACATGACTTCTAAGACAGGGTTGCCGTACCACTCAGGAGCAGTACGCGTCCTTGTCGACCTACGAGGTTCAATAGCAACTTGATCCAAAGCTTCATGATCATCATCATTAACTTCCTCTTCAGCTGATGTAGGCTCTACAGAAACATCTTTCTGCGTTGCGCTACTTTCAGGTTGAAGTAAAGGTTCAACAACCTCATCAAGTTCTATCTTCCTCCCACTCAATTCTTTCGAGAGAAATTCTTTCTCAAGAAACGTTCCGTTTTTAGCGACAAACACTTTGCCTTCGGATCTGAGGTAGAAGGTATACCCAACTGTCTCTTTTGGGTATCCTATGAAGACGCATTTCTCCGCTTTGGGTTCCAGCTTTTCAGACTGAAGCTTTTTGACATAAGCATCACATCCCCAAACTTTAAGAAACGACAGCTTTGGCTTCTTGCCAAACCAAAGTTCATATGGCGTCGTCTCAACGGATTTCGATGGTGCCCTATTTAAAGTGAATGCAGCTGTCTCTAATGCATAGCCCCAAAACGATAGTGGCAAATCGGCAAGAGACATCATAGATCGCACCATATCCAATAAGGTTCGATTACGACGTTCGGACACACCATTACGCTGTGGTGTTCCAGGCGGTGTTAGTTGTGAAACAATTCCACATTGTCTTAAGTGACTGCCAAACTCATAACTCAGATATTCTCCTCCTCGATCAGATCGTAGGAATTTAATCTTCTTGTTACGATGATTCTCAACTTCACTCTGAAATTGTTTAAACTTTTCAAATGTTTCAGACTTGTGTTTCATTAAGTAAATATACCCATATCTACTTAAGTCATCAGTGAAGGTGAGAAAGTAACGATAACCACCGCGCGCCTCAATGCTCATCGGACCGCACACATCAGTATGTATGATTTCCAATAAGTCACTTGCCCGTTCCATTATTCCAGAGAACGGCGTTTTAGTCATCTTGCCCATGAGGCATGGCTCACATGTGTCAAGTGATTCAAAATCAAGTGACTCCAAAAGTCCATCAGCATGGAGCTTCCTCATGCGTTTTACGCCAATATGACCTAAACGGCAGTGCCACAAGAAAGTGGTATTATCATTATCGATTCTACATCTTTTGGCATCAATGTTATGAACATGTGTATCATTACTATCGAGATTCAATAAGAATAAACCCCTCACATTGGGTGCATGACCATAAAAGATATTACTCATATAAATAGAACAACCATTATTCTCTGATTTAAATGAGTAACCGTCTCGCAATAAACAAGATCCAGATATAATGTTCATGCTTAACGCAGGCACTAAATAACAATTATTCAGGTTCATCACTAATCCCGATGGTAATCGAAGAGCGAGCGTGCCGACGGCGATCACATCAACCTTGGAACCATTTCCCACGCGCATCGTCACTTCATCCTTTGCCAGCCTCCGTCTATTCCGCAGTTCATGTTTTGAGTTGCAAATGTGAGCAACCGCACCGGTATCAAATACCCAGGCACTACAACGAGAGTTGGTAAGGTACACATCAATAACATGTATATCATATATACCTTGTTTGTTGTTGGCCGCCTTCTTGTCAGCCAAATACTTGGGGCAGTTCCGCTTCCAGTGTCCAGTTCCCTTGCAATGAAAGCACATAGTTTCTGGTTTGGGTCCAGCCTTGGGTTTCTTCACGAGAGGAGCAACTGCTTTGCCACTCTTCTTGGAGTTACCCTTCTTACCCTTGCCATTTTCCTTGAAACTAGTGGTTTTATTGACCATCAACACTTGATGCTCCTTCTGAATTTCAGACTCAGCGGCTTTCAGCATCGCAAACAGCTCGGCGACTGACTTGTTCATCCCGTGCATGTTATAGTTCAACACGAAGCTCTTGTAGCTAGGTGGCAATGATTGAAGAACTCTGTCAGTGATAGCCTCTGGCGGAAGGGGCATCCCCAATTCAGCCAGACGGGTGGAGTACCCAGACATTCTGAGTACATGATCACTGATAGACCCGTTCTCCTCCATCTTGCAAGCATAGAACTTATCAGAGATCTCATATCTCTCGATCCGGGCATTCTTCTGAAAGATAAACTTCAACTCCTGGAACATCTCATATGCTCCATGACGTTCAAAACATCTTTGAAGTCCCGGTTCTAAGCCATACAATATTGCACATTGAACTATTGAGTAATCTTCAGAACGAGCCTGCCAGGCGTTCACAACGTCTAGAGACTCAACTGGAGCGGGTGGATCACCAAGCGGTGCATCAAGGACATAAGCCTTCTGGGAAGCCGTAAGGATAATCCTTAGATTACGGGCCCAGTCCACAAAGTTACTTCCATCATCTTTCAACTTAGCTTTCTCTAGGAACGCATTAAAATTCAGGGGTGCTACTGCGCGAGCCATGATCTACAACATAAATATAGCAAAGACAACTTAGACTATTGTTCAAGATAATGAGTTTAGTTAATTATATTACTTAAAAACTCCCACTCAAATTGACATCCCTTCGATCATTCGAGTGTAACATGATCCAAATCCACCAACTCAAGTCCGATCATCACGTGAGTTGAGGTGGTTTCAATGGTGAACATCTTCATGTTGATCATATCTACTATATGACTCATGTTCGACCTTTCGGTCTCTTGTGTTCCGAGGCCATGTCTGTACATGCTAGGCTCGTCAAGTTTAACCCGAGTGTTCCGCACGTGCAACATGGCTTACACCCGTTGTATGTGAACGTAGAGTCTATCACACCCGATCATCACGGCGTGTCTCGAAACGAGGAACTTTCGCAACGGTGCACACTCGGGGAGAACACAATTTATCTTGAAATTTAAGTGAGGGATCACCTTATAATGCTACCGTCGTCCTAAGCAAAATAAGATGCATAAAAGGATTAACATCACATGCAATTCATAAGTGACATGATATGGCCATGAACTTGTGCTTTTGATCTCCATCTCCAAAGCACCGGCATGATCTCCATCGTCACCGGCATGACACCATGATCTCCATCATCTTGATCTCCATCAACGTGTCACCATGAGGTTGTCGCGCCAACTGTTGCTTCCACGACTATTGCTAACTCATAGCGATAAAGTAAAGCAAAAACGGCGAAAATAATTAAAGACAACTCTATGGCTCCTGCCAGTTGCCGTACTCATCGACATGCAAGTCGTGATATTCTATACAACACATGATCATCTCATACATCACATATATCTCATCATGTAATTGGCCATATCACATCACAACATACCCTGCAAAAACAAGTTAGACGTCCTCTAATTGTTGTTGCAAATTTTACGTGGCTGCTACGGGTTTGCAAGAACCATTCTTACCTACGCAAAACCACAACGTGGTGTAGTGATTGCTTTTTGATCTTCTAAAAGAACCCTCTTCATTGAAATCGATTCAACTAAAATGAGAGAGACAGACACCCGCTAGCCATCTTTATGCAACGAAGTTACATGTCAGTTGAAGGAACCTGTCTCGCGTAAGCGTACGCGTAATGTCGGTCCGGGCCGCTTCATCTCACAATACCGCCGAATCAAGTATCAACTAGTAATGGCAAGCAATATGTATACACCCACGCCCACAACTCGTTTGTGTTCTACTCGAGATCTCATCTACGCATAGACCTAGCTCTGATACCACTGTTGGGGAACGTTGCATGGGAAACAAAAAATTTCCTACGCACACACAAGATCTATCCATGGTGATGAGCATCTACGAGAGGGAGAGTGAATCTACATACCCTTGTAGATCGCTAAGCGGAAGCGTTAAGAAACGCGGTTGATGTAGTCGAACGTCTCCGCGATCCAAATCGCAAGTCGTCCCTCGATCCGATCACGAACTAGTGCCGAACGGACGGCACCTCCGCGTTCAACACACGTACGGCTTGATGACGCCTTCACCTCCTCGATCCAGCGAGCGATGATGAAGTAGTAGATGAGTTCCGGCAGCACGACGGCGTGGTGATGGTGGTGAGGAACAATCTCTGCAGGGCTTCGCCAAGCACTACGGAGATTATGATGGGAGAACTAGAGGGTTAGGGTTGCCGACACACGGCTTGGGAAATCTTGATGTATCCCGTGTGCTAGCCCTGCCCCTCTATTTATATGTTGAGCCTTGGGGTCTAAACTTGGAGTAAAAGCCTCCTCCAGGTCGGTTTTGCCCGCACAAGGTCGGTTTGGCCCGCAGGGAAAGAGTCCAACTCGGATCCCTGCAGTATCGCGTACAAGCGGTAGTACCGCTTACGATAAGCGGTAGTACCGCCCGTAGCGGTAGTACCGCTTACGATAAGCGGTAGTACCGCCCGTAGCGGTAGTACCGCTTACGATAAGCGGTAGTACCGCCCCAGACGCCAGCAAAACTTCCTTTTGCACCTTGCCTAAGCCTCGTGGGCTTTACCCCTTGGCCCAAATAAAGTGTTCTCGTATCCGAACATTTCGGGAAACATCCGGAACCTCTTCCGGTGAATTCCGGAACCCTTCCGGAAACCAAAACACTATTATCACATATATCAATCTTTACCTCCGGACTATTCCGGAGATCCTCGTCATATCCGAGATCTTATCCGGGACTCCGAACAACCTTCGGTCACCAACAAAATAACTCAACTATACTAATCGTCACCAAACGTTAAGTGTGTAGACCCTGCGGGTTCGAGAACTATGTAGACATGACCGAGACACCTCTACGATCAATAACCAATAGCGGGACCTGGACGCCCATATTGGCTCCTACATATTCTACGAAGATCTTTATCGGTCGAACCTCTATGTCAAGGATTCAGTTAATCCCGTATACTGTTCCCTTTGTTCTTCGGTATGTTACTTGCCCGAGATTCGATCGTCGGTATCTCTATACCTAGTTCAATCTCGTTACCGGCAAGTCTCTTTACTTGTTCCGTAATACAAGATCTTGTCGCTAACACTTTAGTCACATTGCTTGCAAGGCTCATTGTGATGTTGTATTACCGAGTGGGCCCTGAGATACCTCTCCGTCACACGGAGTAACAAATCCCAGTCTTGATCCATGCCAACCCAACAGACACCCTCGGAGATACCTGTAGAGCACCTTTATAGTCACCCAGTTACGTTGCGACGTTTGATACACACAAGGTATTCCTCCGATGTCAGGGAGTTGCATGATCTCATGGTCAAAGGAAAAGATACTTGACATGCAGAAAACAATAGCAATAAACTGACACGATCATATGCTACGTTCGTAGTTTGGGTCTTGTCCATCACATCATTCTCCTAATGATGTGATCCCGTTATCAAATGACATCTCATGTCAATGGCTAGGAAACCTTAACCATCTTTGATCAACGAGCTAGTCAACTAGAGGCTTACTAGGGACACAGTGTTGTCTATGTACCCACACATGCATTTGAGTTTCCAATCAATACAATTATAGCATGGATAATAAACGATTATCATGAACAAGGAAATATAATAATAACCAATTTATTATTGCCTCTAGGGCATATTTCCAACAGTCGTACTCTTCACGATCCAATCGCGATCCAATCTGATCTAGTGCCGAACGGACAGCACCTCCGAGATTAGCACACGTTCAGCTCAATGGCGTCCTCTTCATCTTGATCTAGCAAGCGAGGGAGAGGAGGTAGATGAGATTGAAACCAGCACGGCGGTATGGTGGTGGTGGCAGCAGCGGAACTCCGGCAGGGCTTCGCCAAGCGCGTACCGGAGGAGAGGTGAGAGGAGTTGGGAGCGACGGAGGGCAAGGGTGAAGGGGTGTAGCCCCCTGCACCCCTCCCCACTATATATAGGGGTGAGGGGGAGGGGGCGCCGGCCCTAGCCCCTCCTCCAAGGGAGGGGGCGGCGGCCCTAGGGGGTGGCTTGCCCCCAACCAAGCCAAGGGGGGCGCCTCCCACCCCTAGGGTTTTCCCCTTTAGGCGCATGGGCTAGGTGGGGGGCTGGTGCGCCTTACCCAACTAGGCCAGGGTGTGTAGGGGAACGCGACGGAAAACAAAAAAATCGGTACTGCGAGCACGCCCAGGATCACTATGGAGATGCATACAAGGTTTTTGATCTGATCGTTACCGACTCGTAGCGCAGCGGAAGTAGAGTCGATGTAGATCGTCGGTGCAGATCCCCGCAGCTAGGATTTACAACCTCCCAACCACGAGGATGTACTCCCTCATCAGCCCCTCGGACAGTCCCTTGGACAGCCCTTCGGGAGGCGGTCAGACAGTCCCCCGGATGGTGTCACGGACAGCCCTTCGGGAGGCACTCACAGAATCTCGGACGGTCACTCGGACAGCCCTTCGGGAAGCACTCTCGAACAGCCCCTCGGGCAAAAAGATTGAACCTATGACCTCTCTACGGGGTTGCACACATACGGTGTCATCTATCCGGCAGGGCTTCGCCGTCTAGAACTAGTTCCCACCGGAACCCAGACAGCCTTTCGGTTCTACGAAACTATTTCGCGGGGAGGGAGAGAGAAGGCCAGAACATGCATGGCATTTGTATGTGAGAAAGAGTGAGTGTGGAGAGTGCCTCTCCACCTCTATTTATAGGAAAACCCAAGGGGTAGGCTGGCTCTCATCCATCCATGTCATCCCTAAGATATTTTGGGACAAAGCCCAAAAAGGTGGCTTTCCATAAAGTAACCATAAAGTGATTTTCACTATTCACAAAAACATTTTTCCGCGACCGTTAAATCCGAAAATATTTCTGTAGGTCTTAAAACATTTCCAGTACCCACTAAAATAATTTTGGACGTGTTCCGAAACAATTCTGGATTAGTGATTTTCATCTGCGAAAAGCAACCAAAGCGGTTCCGGCAGCTCCGGAACATTTCCGGGTTTTTTCTCTGGAAAAATCCCAGAAGTTCCCAAAACAATTCTGGCACCCTCCAAGAATTTCCAGGCATGTGCCGAAACCAATTTCACTTAATGGTATACCCCGAAACAACTTTTTAGTTTTACCGAAACTCTTCCGGTGTTCTCTCTCCGGAACTCTTCCGTTGTCTCCGAAACTTTTCCGGTGGCTTTCTCTCAGACTCCCTGTCTAGCATTCAGCAGATAGATGACCCTTAAGCGTGTGACCCTATAGGTTCGGTGAAGTATAGACATGACCGGAACACTTTTTGATCAATGATCAACATCGGAGCCGTGGACACCCATATTGACCCCTATACCCACACGAATAAATATTCGAGTGAACCTCCAGTTGTCGTGTGCTATTCCTGTTGCTTCGCGATATGTTACAAATACCCGAGGTGAGATTTATCGGCTTTCCCATGAATCAACAACTTGTCCGCTATGCCAGTTACCTCATTACCGGTTTTGTTCTCTTTTCTCGTTCCTGTGTTCCGGTATCCCTGTAATCAAATCACAATGTGTCTGGCCAGACGATGATGGATACCATAACACCGAGAGGGCCCAAAGAATATCTCTCCATCGTCGGAGGAGCAAATCCCAATCTTGAGCTATCAAGTCCCTTGACATACTTTTCCATGAACCCGTAAGCCGCCGTAATAGCCACCCATTTACGGATGACGTTTAACAAACCCCAAAGTTCATGAAGCAAACATGAAGAAACTCGATACTCTCATGGTCTAAGGAATTATGCAAATGTTAACTTTCTCTGTGTTATTAACCATTAACTTCTGACGAATGTATCTCATAGCATAACATCAATCGGGTCGATTCAACACAAGTGTTCTTCTAACATTGTGCCCTCAAAGTTGCCGGCATAGACATGCCCATGATCAGGAAAACATGATCATCACGCAACACTTGAGCCAGTCTTAGAGGCTTGACTAGGAATACTTTTTACCGTTTATTATTCCACACGTGCACATGGGTTTTCCTCAGAGCCTTTATGGATATACGGGCTCGGGAACCATAGCGATTATAGCATGGAACATAAACTTAATTAGGAGCATGGGGATAAATAATAACATTTATTATTGCCTCTAGTGCATATCTCCTACAGGGCGCCCCCCCTACAGCCCACGTGGGTCCCCAGGGCTGGTGGACCCCCGGAACCCTTCGGTGACTCCGGTACACTGCCGGCATGCCCCTGAACTTTTCCGGCGACCAAAATAGGACTTCCCATATATAAATCTTTACCTCCGGACCATTCCGAAGCTCCTCGTGACATCCGGGATCTCATCCGGGACCCCAAACAACCTTCTGACTTTCCACTGCTAATTTCTCAATACTACCCTAGCGCTATCGAACGTTAAGCGTGCGACCCTACGGGTTCGGGAACATGCAGACATGACCGAGACTCTTCTCCGGTCAATAACCAATAGCGGGACCTGGATGCCCATATTGATTCCTACATATTCATCGAATATCTTTATCGGTTGAGCCATGATGTCGAGGATTCAGTTAATCCCGTATACAATTCCCTTTGTCCAGCGATATGTTACTTGCCCGAGATTCGATCGTCGGTATCTCCATACCTAGTTCAATCTCGTTACCGGCAAGTCTCTTTACTCGTTCCGTAATACAAGATCCCGTGACTAACTCATTAGCCACATTGCTTGCAAGCTCTTTACGATGTTGTATTACTGAGAGGGCCCAGAGATATCTCTCCGGCATACGGAGTGACAAATCCCAGTCTCGATCCATGCAACCCAACAGACACCTTCAGAGATACCTGTAGAGCATCTTTATGATCACCCTGTTACGAAGTGATGTTTGATAGCACACAAGGCACTCCTCTGATATCCGGGAGTGACATGATCTCATGGTCTAAGGAACAGATACTTGACATGAAGAAAGCTGTAGCAAATAATTAAACGATCTGATGCTACGCTTACGGTTGGGTCTTGTCCATCACATCATTCTCCTAATGATGTGATCCCGTTATCAAATGACAACTCATGTCTATGGTAAGGAAACCTTAACCATCTTTGATCAACGAGCTAGTCTAGTAGAGGCTTACTAGGGACACGGTGTTGTCTATGTATTCACACATGTATTTAAGTTTCCGGTCAATACAATTCTAGCATGAATAATAAACATTTATCATGAATGGAAAATATGATAATAACCAATTTATTATTGCCTCTTGGGCATATTTCCAACAGTCTCCCACTTGCGCTAGAGTCAATAATCTAGTTTACATCGTAATGAATCTAACACCCATGGAGTCCTGGTGCTGATCATGTTTTGCTCGTGGAAGAGGTTTAGTCAATGGGTCTGCCACATTGAGATCCGTATGTACTTTGCAAAGTTTTATGTCTCCCTCCTTGATATAATCACGAATGGAGTTGAAGCGGCATTTCATGTGCTTGGTCTTCTTGTGAAATCTGGGCTCCTTGGCAATGGCAATAGCTCCAGTGTTGTCACAAAAGATAGTCATTGGATCCGATGCACTAGGTATAACTCCCAGATCGGATATGAACTCCTTCATCCAGACTCCTTCTTGCGTTGCTTCCGAAGCAGCTATATATTCCGCTTCACATGTAGATCCCGCTACGACGCTTTGTTGGAACTGCACCAACTAACTGCTCCACCATTCAATATAAATACGTATCTGGTTTGAGACTTCGAGTCATCCGGATCTGTGTCAAAGCTAGCATCGACTTAACCCTTTACGACGAGCTCTTCGTTACCTCCATAAACGAGAAACATGTCCTTAGTCCTTTTCAGGTACTTAAGGATATTCTTGACCGCTGTCCAGTGATCTACTCCTGGATCACTTTGGTACCTCCCTGCCAGACTTATGGCAAGGCATACATCAGGTCTGGTACACAGCATGGCATACATTATAGAGCCTATGGCTGAGGCATAGGGGATGACTTTCATCCTTTCTCTTTCTTCTGCCGTGGTCGGGCTTTGAGTCTTACTCAACTTCACACCTTGCAACACAGGCAAGAACCCCTTCTTTGACTGGTCCATTTTGAACTTGTTCAAAATCTTCTCAAGGTATGTGCTTTGTGAAAGTCCTATTAGGCGTCTTGATCTATCTTTATAGATTTTAATGCCCAATATGTAAGCAGCTTCACTCAGGTCTTTCATTGAAAAACTCTTGCTCAAATAACCTTTTATGCTTTCCAGAAATTCTATATCATTTCCAATCCACAATATGTCATCCACATATAATATTAGAAATGCTATAGAGCTCCCACTCACTTTCTTGTAAATACAAGCTTCTCCGTAAGTTTGTATAAAACCAAAAGCTTTGATCACCTCATCAAAGCGTATATTCCAACTCCGAGATGCTTGCACCAGTCCATAGATGGATCGCTGGAGCTTGCATACTTTGTTAGCACCTTTAGGATCGACAAAACCTTCCGGTTGCATCATATACAACTCTTCCTTAAGAAAACTGTTAAGGAATGTGTTAGGGCATATTTCTCCCTTAGTGGTTTTGGTGATTGATGACAATGCATTTGCGGACTAATCGTGTGCATTGAGCATTTCAGATAATCTATCATATGGCACAAGATGATTGAAGCCCCTCGGAGTGTTAAAGCAAGACGGTTATTTTTCTCGCGTTTCTTTTTCGGTGGACTTGAGTCATAGGAAAACCGTACTATTAAGAGGGGGTCCGCTTCGCAAAGGTTTTGGGTGGAATCATCACGTACACGTTTCCTTTGCACCCTCTTTCCTTTCTCGCATCATTGGAGTTCCAACTGTTCTTCTGTGTTTAGTTCTGTAAGTTGCCAAGTGGTAGTACCGCTCCCCTGAGTGGTAGTACCGCTGGTCCAGTACCGCGCATACTACTGCTTAGCTTTGGTGTTCTGTTGCTATTTCGCGCTCAGCGGAAGTGGCACGGTTGTAGGGCGGTAGTACCGCTCTGGCACTTCCGTCCCTACCACCGCTCCACTACCGCTGGCTCGCTGTAGCACAGAGCTCTAAGCGGTAGTGGCGCGGCAGTGGCGTGGAAGTATCGCTCACTTGCGAGCGGCACTACCGCTCAGCCACTGCCGTTCCACTTCCGGTTACTCCAAAGCTTCTGGACACTTTTGCCACTTCATGGCAGCAGGGCGGCAGTACATGCGCGGTAGTGTCGCTGCCTCTGTACTTCCCCTGTCCTGTTTCGCAACACCACACCCCCAGCGGTAGTACCACTGGGATGGGTGGTAGTACCGCTCCGGTGGCACTACCGGCCCGAGGTCAGCACCTACTGTGCTGTGTACGTGAAACTACCGCGCGGGCGGTAGTACCGCTCGTTGAGCGATAGTACTGCTTAAGTGCGGGCTGTGAGGTGCATAACTGTTGGATTTGTCCCCACTATATAAAGGGGGTCTTCTTCCCCAAGAAGACTGACCTCTTTTCCCCGAAGCTCCATTGTTGCTCCAAGCTCCATTTTCGCCCGATCTCCCTCCCTAGCCGATAACTTTGGTTGATCTTCTAGGGTTTGGGTGAGAAGGCCTCGATCTACACTTCCACCAAGAGAAATTTGATTCCCCCCACTAATCCCTTGCGGATCTTGTTACTCTTGGGTGTTTGAGCACCCTAGATGGAAGAGGTCACCTCGGAGCCACATTCCATTGTGGTGAAGCTTCGTGGTGGTGTTGGGAGCCTCCAATTTGGTTGTGGAGAGAGCCCCAACCTTGTTTGTAAAGGTCCGGTCGCCGCCTTCAAGGGCACCACTAGTGGAATCACGACATCTTGCATTGTGCGAGGGCGTGAGGAGAATACGGTGGCCCTAGTGGCTTCTTGGGGAGCATTGTGCCTCCACACCGCTCCAACGGAGACGTACTTCCTCTCAAAGGGAAGGAACTTCGGCAACACATCCTCGTCTTCACCGACTCCACTTGTGGTTACTTCTTTCCTTTACTTTGTGCAAGATATTGTTGGGTTGTATTGTTTGCTTGCTTGTTGTTGTTATTGTTGCTAGCATCATATAGGTTGCTCACCTAGTTGCATATCTAGACAACCTATTTGTTGCTATTCCTAAATTGTTAAGAAAAGCTAAAAATTGGTAGTTGCCTATTCACCCCCCCCCCCTCTAGTCAACCATATCGATCCTTTCAGAACGCTGTTTTGACATCCATCTGCCAGATCTCATAATCATAAAATGCGGCAATTGCAAACATAATTCTAACAGACTTAAGCATCGCTACGGGTGAGAAGGTCTCATCGTAGTCAACCCCTTGAACTTGTTGAAACCCCTTTGCGACAAGTCGAGCTTTATAGACGGTGACATTACCATCAGCATCTGTCTTCTTCTTAAAAATCCATTTATTCTCAATGGCCTGTCGATCATCGGGCAAGTCCACCAAAGTCCATACTTTGTTCTCATACATGGATCCTATCTCGGATTTCATGGCCTCAAGCCATTTGTCAGAATCCGGGCTTATCATTGCTTCTTCATAGTTCGTAGGTTCGCCATTGTCTAACAACATGACTTCCAGGACAGGATTACCGTACCACTCTGGTGCGGATTGTACCCTGGTTGACCTACGAAGTTCAGTAGTAACTTGATCCGAAGTTTCATGATCATCATCATTAGCTTCCTCTCCGGCTGGTGTAGGCATCACGGGAACTTCTTTCTATGATGTACTACTTTCCAATTCGGGAGAAGGTACAATTACCTCATCAAGTTCTACTTTCCTCCCACTCACTTCTTTCGAGAGAAACTCCTTCTCTAGAAAGGAACCATTCTTGGCAACAAAGATTTTGCCCTCGGATCTGTGATAGAAGGTATACCCAATGGTCTCTTTAGGGTATCCTATAAAGACGCACTTCTCCGCTTTGGGTTCGAGCTTATCAGGCTGAAGCCTCTTGACATAAGCGTCGCATCCCCAAACTTTAAGAAACGGCAGCTTAGGTTTCTTACCAAACCATAATTCATACGGTGTCGTCTCAACGGATTTAGACGGTGCCCTGTTTAAAGTGAATGCGGCTGTCTCTAATGCATAACCCCAAAATGATAGTGGCAAATCGGTAAGAGACATCATAGAACACACCATATCCAATAGAGTACGATTACGACGTTTGGACACACCATTACACTATGGTGTTCCAGGTGGCGTGAGCTGTGAAACAATTCCACATTGTCTTAAATGCATACCAAACTCATAACTCAAATATTCACCTCCACGATCAGATCACAAAATTTTAATTTTCTTATTACGATGATTCTCTACTTCACTCTGAAACTCCTTGAACTTTTCAAATGTTTCATACTTGTGTTTCATTAAGTAAATATACCCATATCTACTCAAATCATCTGTGAAGGTAAGAAAATAACGATATCCACGGCGTGCTTCAACACTCATCGGATCACATACATCGGTATGTATTATTTCCAACAAGTCACTTGCCCGCTCCATTGTTCCAGAAAACGGGGTCTTAGTCATCTTGCCCATGAGGCATGGTTCACATGTATCAAATGATTCATAATCAAGAGATTCCAAAAGTCCATCAGCATGGAGTTTCTTCATGCGCTTTACGCCAATATGACCTAAGCGGCAGTGCCACAAGTATGTGGTACTATCATCATTAACTTTGCATCTTTTGGCATCGATATTATGAATATGTGTATCACTACGATCGAGATTCAACATAAATAAACCATTCACCAAGGGTGCATGACCATAAAAGATATTATCCATATAAATAGAACAACCATTATTCTCTGACTTAAATGAATAACTGTCTCGCAATAAACAAGATCCAGATATAATGTTCATGCTTAACGCAGGCACCAAATAACAATTATTCAGGTTCAAAACTAATCTCGAAGGTAAATGTAGAGGGAGCGTGCCGACGGCGATCACATCAACCTTGGAACCATTTCCGACGTGCATCGTCACCTCATCCTTAGCTAGTCTTCGTTTATTCCGCAGCTCCTGTTTCTAGTTACAAATATTAGCAACCGAACCAGTATCAAATACACAGGTGCTACTACGAGCACTAGTAAGGTACACATCAATAACATGTATATCAAATATACCTTTGTTGACGTTGCCAACCTTCTTATCTGCCAAGTACTTGGGGCAGTTCCGCTTCCAGTGACCATTCCCCTTGCAATAGAAGCACTCAGTCTCAGGTTTGGGTCCAGCCTTGGGTTTCTTCACGGGAGCGGCAACTGGCTTGCCGTTCTTCTTGAAGTTCCCTTTCTTTCCCTTGCCTTTCTTCTTGAAACTGGTGGTCTTGTTGACCATCAACACTTGATGTTCTTTCTTGATTTCTACCCCCGCGGCCTTAAGCATCGCGAAGAGCTCAGGGATCATCTTCTCCATCCGTTGCATGTTATAGTTCATCACAAAGCTCTTGTAGCTCGGTGGCAGTGACAGGAGAACTCTGTCAATCGCTACTTCATCCGGAAGATTAACTCCCAACTGGTTCAAGCGGTTGAAATACCCAGACATTTCGAGTACGTGCTCACTAATGGAGCCGTTCTCCTCCATCTTGCAGCTAAAGAACTTGCCGGAGGTGTCATACCTCTTGACCCGGGCGTGAGCCTAAAATACCAATTTCAGCTCCTGGAACATCTCATATGCTCCGTGGTGCTCAAAACGTCTTTGGAGCCCCGGTTCTAAGCTGTAAAGCATGGCACACTGAACTATCGAGTAGTCATCAGAACGTTCTTGCCAGACGTTCATAACATCTGTAGGCGAATCTTGAGGGGGTGCATCACCAAGTGGTGCATCAAGGACATATACTTTCTGTGCAACAGTGAGGATAATCCTCAAATTATGGACCCAGTCTGCATAGTTGCTTCCATCATCTTTCAACTTAGCTTTCTCTAGGAACGCATTAAAATTCAGGGGAGCTACAGCATGAGCCATTGATCTACAACATTAATTTGCAAAGACAATTAGACTAAGTTCATGATAATTGGTCCTGTTAATCAAATTACTAAAGAACTCCCACTTAAATCAACATCCCTCGAGTTGTCTATGTGTTACATGATCCAAATCAACTGACCCATGTCTGATCATCACGTGAAATGGGGTAGTCATCAATGGTGAACATCTCCATGTTGATCATATCTACTATATAACTCATGTTCGACCTTTCGGTCCTCCATGCTCCGAGGCCATGTCTGTACATGCTAGGCTCGTCAAGTTTAACCCAAGTATTCTGCATGTGTAAAACTGGCTTACACCCGTTGTATGCGAACGTAGAGTCTATCACACCCGATCATCACGAGGTGCTTCGAAACGACGAACTTTCGCAACGGTGCATACTTAGGGAGAACACACTTTTATCTTGAAATTAAGTGAAGGGATCATCTTATAATGCTACCGTTGTCCTAAGCAAAATAAGATGCATAAAAAGATAAACATCACATGCAATCAATATGTGACATGATATGGCCATTATCATCTTGTGCCTTTGATCTCCATCTCCAAAGTACCGGCATGATCTCCATCGTCGCCGGCATGACACCATGATCTCCATCATCGTGCCGTCATGTGGTTGTCTCCGCCAACTATTGCATCTACAACTATTGCTAACGCATAGCGATAAAGTAAAGCAATTACATGGCGTTTAATCATTGACACGTAGGTCATACAATAAATTAAAGACAACCCTATGGCTCCTGCCAGTTGCCGTACTCATCGACATGCAAGTCATGAACCTATTATAAAACATGATCATCTCATACATCAACATATATCACATCATGTTTTGGCCATACCACATCACAACATGCCCTGCAAAAACAAAGTTAGACGTCCTCTACTTTGTTGTTGCAAATTTTACGTGGCTGTTATGGGCTACTAGCAAGAACCGTTCTTACCTACGCAAAGCCACAACGGTGATATACAAGTTGCCTTTTAACCTTCTACAAGGACCGCCCTTGTCAAATCAGATTCAACTAAAGTGGGAGAGACAGACACCCGCAAAGCCACTTTTATGCAATACAAGTTGCATGTCAGTCAGTGGAACCGGTCTCTTGTGCGAGGACAAGTAAGGTTGGTCCGAGCCACTTCATCCCACAATACTGCCGAATCCAAATAAGATAAAGGAAGTAAGCAATTTGAACATCAATGCCCACAACTTCTTTGTGTTCATACTCATGCATATACATCTACGCATAGACCTAGCTCATGATGCCACTGATGGGGAACGTTGCATGAAAATCAAAAAAATTCCTACAAAACACCCAAGATCTAATCTAGGAGATGCATAGCAACGAGAGGGGAGTGTGTCTACATACCCTTGTAGACTGAAAGCGTTAGCGTCGTAACGCGGTTGATGTAGTCGTACTCTTCACGATCCAATCGCGATCCAATCCGATCTAGTGCCGAACGGACGGCACCTCCGAGATTAGCACATGTTCAGCTCGATACGTCCTCTTCTTCTTGATCCAGCAAGCAAGGGAGAGGAGGTAGATGAGATCGGAACCAGCACGACGGTATGGTGGTGGTGGCAGCAGCGGAACTCCGGCAGGGCTTCGCCAAGCGCGTACCGGAGGAGAGGTGGGAGGAGTTGGGAGCGACGGAGGGCAAGGGTGAAGGGGTGCAGCCCCCTGCGCCCCTCCCCACTATATATAGGGGTGAGGGGAGGGGGCACCGGCCCTAGCCCCTCCTCCAAGGGAGGGGCGGTGGCCCTAGGGGGTGGCTTGCCCCCCAAGCCAAGGGGGGCGCCCCCCACCCCTAGGGTTTGCCCCTTTAGGCGCATGGGCCAGGTGGGGGCTAGTGCGCCTGGCCCAACTAGGCCAGGGTGCCCCCCCTACAGCCCACGTGGGTCTCCAGGGCTGGTGGACCCCCCCGGTGGACCCCCGGAACCCTTCGGTGACTCTGGTACACTGTCGGCATGCCCCTGAACTTTTCCGACGACCAAAATAGGACTTCCCATATATAAATCTTTACCTCCGGACCATTCCGGAGCTCCTTGTGACATCCGGGATCTCATCTGGGACTCCAAACAACCTTCGGACTTTCCACTGCTAATATCTCAATGCTACCCTAGCGCTATCGAATGTTAAGCGTGCGACCCTACGGGTTCGGGAACATGCAGACATGATCGAGACACTTCTCCGGTCAATAACCAATAGCGGGACCTGGATGCCCATATTGATTCCTACATATTCAACGAAGATCTTTATCGGTTGAACCACGATGTCGAGGATTCAGTTAATCCCGTATACAATTCCCTTTGTCCGGCGATATGTTACTTGCCCGAGATTCGATCGTCGGTATCTCCATACCTAGTTCAATCTCGTTACCGGCAAGTCTCTTTACTCATTCCGTAATACAAGATCCCATGACTAACTCATTAGCCACATTGCTTGCAAGCTCTTTACGATGTTGTATTACCGAGAGGGCCCAGAGATATCTCTCCGTCATACGGAGTGACAAATCCCAGTCTCGATTCATGCAACCCAACAAACACCTTCGGAGATACCTATAGAGCATCTTTGTGATCACCCTATTACGAAGTGACATTTGATAGCACGCAATGCATTCCTCTGATATCCGGGAGTGACATGATCTCATGGTCTAAGGAACAGATACTTGACATGAAGAAAGCTATAGCAAATAACTAAACGATCTGATGCTAAGCTTGCGGTTGGGTCTTGTCCATCACATCATTCTCCTAATGATGTGATCCAGTTATCAAATGACAACTCATGTCTATGGTTAGGAAACCTTAACCATCTTTGATCAACGAGCTAGTCTAGTAGAGGCTTACTAGGGACACGGTGTTGTCTATGTATTCACATTTAAGTTTCCGGTCAATACAATTCTTGCATGAATAATAAACATTTATCATGAATGGGAAATATGATAATAACCAATTTATTATTGCCTCTAGGGCATATTTCCAACATCTCCTAGCTCTACACATGCTCCGTTGCTCAAGACGAAGGCTGACCAAATGACATATCTTCTTCAAGCTACTCAGAGGATTGAGCGAGGCCTAGCTAACCTCATGAAGAACCAGGCGAGTCTTGAAAGGATCATTGAAACAAAGTTCCACGATCTTGACAACAAAGTGACAGAGCTTTAGACGTCTGTTGATAAGCTTCAGAAGGATGTAGACGAGGCCAGGATGAGCACTGATAGTGATTATGATGGTCCTACACTCCCGACCACTACCCAGTTCCACACTATGCCCATGTCAGCTGCAGTACCAGTTAGAGAGACTCGAGCTACCGTGTCGCTCCAGCTACTGCTCCATCAGTTGCACCCTCAGAACCTCAGTGTCTACTCCTCCAGCTCAGCAGACGTCGGCAGAAGCATTCGCTGACGCACTTCTCTCCACTCCATCGACGCACAAGTCAGAGGACTTCATTACCCGGAGCAGGAGATCGAGCCCAGAGTGATGCTTAGCTCTATACTCATTCGAGCTTTTTGGTAACTTGTTGCCAAAGGGGGAGAATATGTATAGATCATAGGGCTTCAAGAGAGAGCGCTTTGCTTTTGCTTCGTTTGATTTCTTTTGGTTGCGTGTTTTGGAGTACTTTGGCTACTTTTGTTGGTACTTGTGTGAGACTACGCTGCTTAGGTGATTGATCATACCGTACTTTGATGCTATGCATGCTTATCTATCTTGATGATTCTTGCTATGATCATTCACTTGTATGCTTGGTCATGAATGCTTATTGTATTTCATTCATATCATGTTGTGCGCTCCACCAAGATGTATGTGACATGGAAGAGTGACCCATGATCCTAATCGATTGTTCATTTGCATTCAAACACAAATTCCAAATAATGCACAAATTTAGGGGGGCTCTTGCTTATCACATACTTCTCAAAGCGACGATGTTATTCATTGATTATATCCATTGTCGAAGCTTTGATCTATATGTTGTCATCAATTACCAAAAAGGGGGAGATTGAAAGTGTAACTAATCTCCGGGTTGTTTTGGTAATTAATAACAACATATACATCATTGAACTAATGTCCATTCAAAGATAATTCCAGGAAAGTTCAATGTTGGCATGGCTAGGAAATGTGATTGTGGACCCCTCAAAATGCTAAGGAAACACATTGGCAAAAGCTTCAAGAGCCTACATTTTTGGTTAAGTGATCAAAGATCACATTGAGTCCATAGGAAAGCCAATACCATTAAAAGGGGATGAGGTTTTGATCATGAGTCATTTGCTCAAGTGCTTAAAGATATTGCTCCAAAAATCCTCAACTACTTTCCCACATTCCATCTGTCAAAAACCCTAAGTCAAACTCGGTCCCATCAAAACATTCACATCTGGACCCACCGAGTCAACCAAGACAGAGCCATAAAGCCAAACCCTAGAAACTCGATACAACCGAGATGGCATTCGGTCCCATCGAAGTGCAGTGACCAAGTTTCTGTACCCAGTCGAATTCATTTCGGAATCACCGAGATGAACCTATCAGAACTACCAAGATGAGGAATCTGCTTAGGTCATCATGAATCGGACTCACCGAGTGTATTCATTCGGTCCCACCGAAAAGCCTAATGTTCGAATCTTTTACACTGTTCGGTCTCACCGAGATTTCATTTCGGTGTCACCGTGTTGTGCATAAAGTTTGTAACAGTTGGATTTTTGGTGAAGGCTATATATACCCCTCCACCACCACCTACTCTCAGAGAGAGCAACCAGGACGAAACTACACTTCCCATATCCATTTTCTGAGAGAGAACTACCTACACTTGTGTTGAGATCAAGGCATTCCAATCCAACCATTTGAACCTTGATTTCTAGCCTCCCCAAGTTGCTTTCCACTCCAATCCTTCTCCTACCCAAGCCAAATCTGTGAGAGAGTGATTGAGTGTTTAGGAGACTATATTTTGAAGCACAAGAGCAAGGAGCTCATCGTCAACAACACCATCTATTACCTTTTGGAGAGTGGTGTCTCCTAGATTGGTTAGGTGTCACTTGAGAGCCTTCAAGATCATGTGGAGTCGAACCAAAGAGTTTGTAAGGGCAAGGAGATCGCCTACTTCGTAAAGATCTACCTGAGTGAGGCTAGTCCTTCATGGGCGTAAGCCATGATGGAATAGACAAGGTTGCTTCTTCGTGGACCCTTCATGGGTGGAGCCCTCCGTGGACTCGCGCAGCCGTTACCCTCCGTGGGTTGAAGTGTCAACATGGATGTACGGTAGCACGACCTATTAGAACCATGCCAAAAATCACCGTGTCTTCATTGTGTTTGATTTCTCCGATCCCTCTTTACATTCATATGCAAAGTCTTTACTTTCCGCTGCACAACCCTTAGACTTGCATGTGTAGTGTGTTGCTTGACTTGGTAGAATTGCTAAAGCTTGCCTACAACTAAAATTGGGAAAAGACTAGGTTTTATTTGGTCAAGTAGTCTAATCACCCCCCTCTAGACATACTTTCAATCCTACAACCACCATAGTTCATCTTCCACTAGATCATACTTGTAATCGTGCATCATAGACGGCATCCATTTTAAGACATATTGTCAATCAATCAATCTCCATGATGTGTTCTTCAATGTGTTCTTCGTATGATCTGATCTCCATGTGTGAGTAGTTCGGTAAGGTATGGGTTGAGGCAAGAGCCTTACAACCCTCTGTATTTGTTGTGGGGATCAATGGAAGTGCTTTGAATTAACGCCCCGTATGTGTGAAATACAATTGTTCCGTAGATGTCTCTTGTCTCATCTGCGTTCTTCATCCCTGCAGGTACCCAAGATCATGGAGAGCGAGCCACGGAGAGGCTAAGGGCAGGGAGACTGTGAAGTGTTATTCTGAACACTAGTGACGGAAGGGTTTAGTACGATAACACGGATCCTATCTCTGGGGATTCAAGAGGTGTAGTCATTAAACGCCCAAAGCTCTTGTATGATTATTATAATCTTAATTATCGAGGCAACCCCGCGAGACGGATAGGGCCTTCAGTTGGACAACTGATTCTTGATGCAGGACGCGTGCCGGTCAAGATGTTATTTGCACACATTCCCCACTTCGGTTCGTAACAAGCACATCTCGATGGGTGACTTCCAGCGCACAAATTAAGATCATATTTGGTTCCAGCACAAATACATGGTTGTAAGCATTAAGAACTCATACCCGTACCTATTTTTATTGTAAGTGTTCAACTCAAGGTTGTTGATTTTGATCCGGTCAAAAGCTGGGATTGTTTCTTTAACGAAAGCTTGCTAGAGACCCTAGCTTCAAGGGAACCTTCCTCCCGTGGGTTCGATAACCCAGGGTCACCTCTAGGGAAATAGGTGTGGGTACTTTCTGTTCCATTTCCAGATCACAAAAAGGAAGTATCAGTAAGACATATTATCAATCAATCAATCCTCATGATGTGTTCTTCAATGAGTTTGTGTGATCTGATCTCCATGTGTGAGTAGTTCGGTAAGGTCACGGGTTGAGGCAAGGCCTTGCAACCTAATGTATTTGTTGGAGGGATCGATGGAAGTATTTTGAATTAACTTCCCGTATGTCTAGCATAAAGTTGCTTCGTAATTGTCTCTTGTCTCGTTCACATTCTTCATCCCTTAGGTACCTAGGATCATGGAGAGCAAGTCACGGAGAGGCTAAGGTCAGGGAGACCGTGAAGTGTTATTCTAAACACAAATGACAGAAAGGCTTCGTACGGTAACACGGATCCTATCTCTGGGGATTCAAGAGGTGTAGTCATTAAACGCCAATGCTTTTGTCTTATTATTGCTATCTTAATTACCGGGGCAACCCCGCGCGACGGATAGGGCCTTCGGTTGGACAACTGACTCTTGATGTAGGATGCATGTTGGTTGATACGTCTCCAACGTATCTATAATTTTTTTATTGTTTCATGCTATTATATTATCAATCTTGTGTGCTTTATATGCCATTTTATATCATTTTTAGGAACTAACCTATTAACTCGGTGCCCTGTGCCAGTTTCTGTTTTCTGCTTGTTTTTGGTTTTTCAGAAAATCCATACCAAACGAAGTCCAAACACGATGAAACTTTTTGACGATTTTTTCTAGAGAGAAAGAGACCCTGGAAGCTTTGGGAGGAGGCCAGAAGACTCACGAGGGAGCAACAAAGCAGGGGGCGTGCCCTAGTGCCTTGTGGCCCACTCGTTGCTGCGTTTGACCTAAATCCAGCGCTATACATTCCCATATTTCCAGAAACCCTCAGGGGAGGTCCCGAAACAATTTTATCGTTGCCGCAAGTCTCTGCTCTTCTGCGATCCCATCTGGAGGCCTTTTCTGGTACTCTGCCGGAGGGGGAATCCATCACGGAGGCCATCTTCATCAACCTTGCTGCCTCCCGGATGATGTGTGAGTAGTTCCCACAGGACCTACGGGTCCATAGCAGTAGCTAGATGGCTCTCTCTCTCTCTCTCTCTCTCTCTCTCTCTCTCTCTTTTGATCTTCAATACAATGATCTCATCTGAGATCAATCCGATGTAAACTTTTGCGGTGTGTTTGTTGGGATCCGGTGAATTGTGGGCTTGTGATCAGATTATCCATTGAAAGTATTTGAGTCTTTTCTGAGATGTATCTATGTGTGATTTTATAGCCTTGTATTTTTCTCCGATCTATCTATCTCTTTTGGCCAATTAGATTGATTTATCTTCAGTGGGAGAGGTGCTTGGTAGTAGGTTCAATCTTGCGGTGTCCTTACTCTGTGACAGGAGGAGTTGCAAGGCACGTATTTGTATTGTTGCTACTA
Organism: Elymus sibiricus; assembly: GCA_039707655.1. Classification (NCBI taxonomy): domain Eukaryota; kingdom Viridiplantae; phylum Streptophyta; class Magnoliopsida; order Poales; family Poaceae; genus Elymus; species Elymus sibiricus. The sequence continues at coordinate 167,571,324 of CM077664.1, forward strand.
AGGGTAAAACGGCGGGGTTCGAACATATTATTTGATCTTACTTTGTCTACATTATGTCATCATGCTTCAAGCATTACTCTGTTTGTTATGAACTTAATACTTTGAGATGCATGCTGGATAGAGATCTTGGGGGTGGAGTAATAGTAGTAGATGCAGATGGATGTCGGTCTACTAGTCTCGGATGTAATGCCTATATATTGATCATGCCATGAAGAATCATCATAACTATGCGCCATTCTATCAATTGTCCAACAGTAATTTGTTTATCCACTGTTGCTATGCTTATGAGAGAGATGCCTTTAGTGAACGCTATGGCCCCCGGGTCCATTCACTTTATATTTACTAAAACCCTAAAAGTAGTTGCTGCAATTTATTTACTTTTATTTCCCTTTTTATTCTATCTATCTAGCACTATTAGATTTAATCCTTGCAAATAACGAGTACAAGGGGATTGACAACCCTCTTGCCCGCATTGGGTGCAAGTATTTGCTTTGTGTGTGTGTGTGTGTGTGTGTGTGTGTGTGTGTGTGTGTGTGTGTGTGTGTTTGTGTGTGCAGGTACCGCTTATCTTGTTTGCGTGGTGTCTCCTACTGGTTCGATAACCTTGGTTCTTAACTGAGAGAAATACTATCTGCTACTATACTACATCACCCTTCCTCTTCAGGGAAATCCCAACGCCTATCACAAGTAGAACTGGTCAAGTCGTAATTTGGACACATTCCCCACTTCGATACATAGCAAGCACATCTTGATGGATAACTTCCAGAGCAGAAATTAAGATCATGATGATCCCGACACAAATATATGGTTGTAAGCATAAGTCCTCATACCCATGCCTATTTTTACTATAAGTGTTTTCAATGTTAGCTTGATTCGATTCGGTCAAAAACTGGAATTTAATTCTCTAGCAAAAGCTTGTTAGAAACCCTTGCTTAAAGGGGCACCATCCTCTCGTGGGTTCGATAACTCAGGGCCACCTTTGGGGGAAAAGGCGAGAATCCATTTTTCTCCTTTACTGGATCACTAAAGGAACTAATCAGCCACCGCCACGCCGCCACACCACCGACAAAACCCTAGGCCACCGCCCCACCGCCGGCGCAATGCCGTGGAAGTGGACCCCCCGGGAAGCACGACCACGAGGCCGGCTCCTCCTCAGGGCGGCGCCGCGCGCCCCCTTCACCTTGACGCCGCTGAGGGCTTCGCTGCCGCGACGAGACCACAGGTACGTCCCCATGGAAATGTGTCAGAGGTACTGGGAGGCGGCCATCCCAGTGCCTTGGCCCGATGTGCACCTGCCGAACAGCTAGCACTTGAACCTAGAAAGGGTTCCAGTACTAGCCGTTCTGGCCTCCGGTCGCGCATGGGTGGCGGAGATCCGTTGCCGTCGGGTACCACTTCCGGACGACCTCGTCGATGACTCGGCTTTTCCCTAGGAGTTCCCCTACTGGGACATGTGGTTCGACGACGAGCACGACCAGCGCTGCCGCTCGTGCTTCGCGTGTCCGCGTGCTCCAGCGCTCGAGCCGCTTTAGGGGCCGTGGTGAAGGAGGTGGAGACCGAAGACGTCGAGGCCCCTCAAGCAGGCCCTCGAGGCCTCCAAGATGGCCGAGCTCGCGCTCGGGCCTGACCTGCCCCTAACGCTCCACACAGTAACGATGGAGGCCCCCGCGCCGGAACTAGAGCCGTGGCCACTGCATGGCCTAGTGGGGCAGACGTGGACTTCCATGTTCCCAGCGGCGCCCGAGCCAGAGAAGGAGCGCTGGGAGCAACAGGAAGCGCCATCACGCGCGCCGACTACAGGGCCACCGCCACCACTAGCACCAGGATGGCCATAGTCGCCTCCAATCTACATCATCCTCGCCGGCGACGAGTACGGGAGTAGATCTAGGGTTATTTAATTTTTGGTTATGTGTTTTAGTTTAATTAATGTAATGAAACAAACTTTTGACGGGCTAATATATACATTTTGACTAAAAAAAAATGCGTTACACGAGGTAGATGCACTGACATACTGTGGACATGGACGAATTTTTGGTGTCCGTATGGCGACCCAAACAGACAATTTTTTTTTTTTTGTCTCCGTTTGGGTAGTTCCCCTAACCCTTGACCGGACGGCCGACAGGGACTTGCGGAACTGTATTTTGGCACTTCGGTTTCGGCTAAACCCCAGCTCACCCCACCCCTTTTCGTCAATCGACCACACCCTCCTCCTCCTCCCGCGCCGCCGACATCACCTGATGGGGGAAGCTGCGCACAAGGACATGATGGCTGAGTTTCTGCGCGCGAGCGGCGGTGCGGTGGTGATGGACGGCGGTCTGGCGACAGAGCTGGAGGCCCACGGCGCCGACCTCAAGGACACCCTTTGGAGCGCCAAGTGCCTCTTCACCTGCCCCCACCTCATCAAGAAGGTCATCTCCTTCTCCCTCCTCTGCTCTCGGTGGATTCGTGTCTCTCTCGGCCGGCCGGTGGATATGAAATGCTAACCCTTAAGTAAATTCTTTGTTATGTACTAGTACTATTTTGCCCTGTCCTTTTTGTACTTTAGGAGTGGTCGATGTGTTATAAACTATTCCCAGACGTTTTTGCAAGCCTAGCCTAGGTATAAGAAAAAATCAGGATGCACAGGCTTTCACGTTGGCCAGATGTAAGGAAATGAGGGTTTGTTGTAAGCCAACGGCAGAAGTATTTGCACATCCTTTTTATATCCATGACATCTAGTTCTCAAGCATCGTATGTGACATTGTACTTTGGAAATCTGATTGCATTTTGTAGTGTTGTTTGGATTTACATGGTTCCATGGGAAGGCATTGTCTACGATTTAGATGAAGTAAGATAGGTACTCCCTCCGTTCCATATTAAGTGTTGCTGATTGTACTAAATCAGCGTCACTTAATATAAAACGGAGGGAGTACTAAAGGCGTCGCACAATTACCGGTTGTACATATCCTGTGCTACCGTCTCCCAGCGGTTGCACCCAGAGACCATACGCTCTTTGACTTCCGCACGACTGGGTAATGACCACGTACGGATCCATGCAGAGATGCCCAGAAGATAGCCTGTAAAAAGTTTGTGAAATTGGTTCGGTTAAAGACAATGTCATTCCGACAATTCCAAATAGCCCAAAGTAATGAACAAACTCCCACGAGAATTTGTGTCGTTGTACTTTGTACTTGAGATGAGTTCCGTACTTTGTTGCAGAGGCTGGGGGTAATCTTCCTTTTCGAAAAAAAAACCCTAAAGGCGTCGCAAGGTGCTGTTGCATCACCTATTATTCCTTTGCTACATCATCTGTGCTTGACTGTAGTGCATTTATTTATGCACAGTTGTGTTACAGTGGATGATTCTTGTTGATGTCCATATGACCTGTAGTAGCTTCTTAATAAGTACACTGTATTTTCATTTCAATAGGTTCATTTAGAGTATCTTGAAGCTGGGGCAAGCGTTTTGATGACAGGATCATACCAGGTATTCATTGTTTACTATGACATCCTTTGAGCAAAGTTCATGATGTAAATTCTCGACTAAATGACTGCCATCGCTTGTGACATTGCTATCACAGGCAACAATTCAGGGTTTTCTCAGGAGGAAAGTGAATCTTTTCTGAGAAGAAGTGTGGAACTAGCGCGTGAAGCACGGGATACATATCTAGGAAAATGTTCTAGTAGTTCTGATGAGCCCAAAGATGGAATAATATATAAGGAGCGCCCCATACTAATTGCGGCATCAATTGGAAGTTATGGAGCATATCTGGCGGATGGCTCTGAGTATAGGTTGGTTCCTTATTTGGAATAACAAAAGATGATATAAGCAAAGCTCAATAATGGTTCCAAATACTATTGTGGGAATGATTATCTTCCATTATTGTTTTTAGAGTTTTGGGGATACTAGTTTACATCTGACTGAATGCTTGCAGTGGTCACTACGGAAAGGAGGGTAATTTAGAGTATCTGAAAAACTTCCATAGAAGGAGGCTTCAAGTTCTTGCTGAAGCAGGGCCTGATGTTATTGTTTTTGAAACTATTCCAAACAAAATTGAGACACAGGTATGTTTGGGAACTGGAATTGGATTTGATAACATGATGCATATTGAAACAAAACACATCAAATGGATACACAAAACTATGCCCATTTTGTGCATCGGTATATTCTCAGTGAACTTAGCATTGTGACTTGCTTGATCAACGCTGGATAATTGGTTTAACTTTTATCCTATATGATCAAACGTATTTGCTTAATACATGTTGTGCACATTAAGCATTTTGTAAAATGGATACACAAAACTATGCCCGTTTTGTGCATCGGTATATTCTCAGTGAACTTAGCATTGTGACTTGCTTGATCAATGCTGGATAATTGGTTTAACTTTTATCGTATATGATCAAACGTATTTGCTTAATACATGTTGTGCACATTAAGCATTTTGTAAACTAATGTTTAGCCCTCCTTGTGCTGTGATGATTCCGTTTATAGAACAGAATTAACATATAAATGTTTGCTTAATGCACATCTCAAGTGGTACAAGTTAATTTCTGATAAACATCCTTAAATCTAGTTATTGAGTATTGCTGACCTGATAAAAATATTGTAATAAGTGACATCTTATGGTCTTATGGTCTTTCACAGGCATATGTTGAGTTGCTAGAAGAATCTAATTTGTGTATTCCAGCATGGTTTGCTTTCCCTTCAAAGGATGGAACTAATGTAGTAAGCGGCGATTCCCTGGCGGAGTGTGTTTCTATTGCTGATTCATGCAAGGAGGTTGGTGCAGTTGGTATCAACTGCACTCCCCCAAGATTTATCCATGCATTAGTCCTATCAATCCGAAAGGTAACTCCTGTCATGGTTGCATTGACCTGTAAACGTCGCTGTACAAGTGTACATGTTATGCCTGATGTATTTCTTCTGTTATGCTGTGCAGGTTACGAACAAACCAATATTGATATATCCAAATAGTGGTGAGAGCTATGATCCTGTAAGGAAGGAATGGGTGGTAAGTATCATGATAATTTAGCTCCTGTTCTGTAGAAAAGAAATTGATAGGAAAACAAAGCAGCTTCTGTTCTTACCAAGGCAATATGTGTGTTCCGTATTCCGTAGATGAGAATAAGTGGTCGAATTTGTTCTAGTGAAATTACGAATAACGAACAGTATCCATACGCAGTCCATAACATCCAGACCTTGGATACTTTATGCAGGCTTGCTCAGGCGTTTCAAATGAAGATTTTGTTTCATACGTGAGAAAATGGCATGAGGCTGGAGCCTCCCTTATAGGGGGTTGCTGTAGAACAAGCCCAGACACAGTACGAGGCATATCGAAGGCTCTGCATCTGCATGGACTATAATCAGTGGAGACTGGAGAGTGCTAGAGTTGACAACTGTTTTGGGCAAAGTTGTTAACTCCATTCATGTGTGCACTACTGCCAACTTCTTATGGGCTACACTTGAGTTTTTATCTTGAAAAGCTGCTGAAGACAGGAAAAACTGATATTGTGTTACTCTTTAGTTAGTTTGACCCACCATTTCCTTATACTGATGAGATGATGTGAGGCTAATTGGGGATGAAGAGCTGTGACTCCCTTGTGCTTTTCAAATTCTTGTTCCCCTGTTTTATCCTTCAGTATTCAACTTTGAGTGAGTATCATGTCCAAATTTCTGGCCAAATATATGAAGCACCTAGACTGAAAGCAGCCATGCTGGCTTTAGCTTGGCTTGGTAAATGGTACTCCCTCCGATCAATAATAAGTGTCGGAAGTTTTGAACTAAGGTTGAACTAACTTTAGTTCAAAACTCCGACACTTATTTTGGATCGGAGGGAGTAAGTTAATTTGGGCACATACTTCGTAGGGTGCTTTGCAGAAGGAAAAATATCCAAGAAGCGAAAAGTGTGGCTTGGATTATTAAAGTGGGTGTCTTGCTTCTCTCTTTTTTTCTCTTTGCACACTCAGAAAGGTTTATTAGTAGATAAAACGATAAGGCCTGCTTCGGTACACCCGCTTAAATTTTTTTAAAGGGTATTATGGTATTATTGTCCATCCACCTCAATCTAATAATCAATCCACTTAATTACTCAGTAGTTTTCTGGACCAATAAAAGGAGTAATTAGTTTTTTATATTTTTCTGTACGCGTTTTTGGATTTTAAATGATTTTTTTCGATTTTTTTGGCTTTTCGGTTTTTGCCCAGTTTTTCCTAGGTTTTTTAAAAAAACGCTTTTTTTTTCCTTTTGCGAGAGGCACGGATTTACTTGGAAAAGAAAAAAAAAAACTGTTTTTTTTCTTTCGTGAGAGGCACAGATTTACTACTCATGGAGGCACATATTTGCTTCCACGAGAGACACACCTAAGCCTCCCGGAAAAGGAAAAAAAATCGGCGTTTTATTTTTTTTCCTTACGCAAGAGGCACAGTTGTGCCTTTCAGAAAAGGAACAAAACACGTTTTTACTTCTTCCGCGAGAGGCACAGATTTACTTCTCATGAAGGCACAGAGTTGCTTCCGCGAGTGCCTCTCGAAAAAGGGGAAAAGGTTTTTTTTTTCGCGAGAGACACAGATTTGCTTCTCGTGGAGGCATAGATTGACTTTCGCTGTGCCTCTTCGAAAAAGGAAAAAAAAGTGGGAAAAAACCATGCTTGCGGTGTGGTTTTTTTGTCCGGTTTTTTTATAAAAGAAAAAGTTCGTCGAAACCTATCAAGATGAGACCTAGTTTCGAAGATCTCGACGCAAGAAATCCAACGGTGAAAACAGTTCGAAATTTAGACGCACGAGTTAAGAGATAAAACGTTTTGAATAAACGAATCTATGAAAAAAAAGAAAGCTTCCATAAATGGCGCCACTTGTCGCAACTTAAGGAGGCGGAAGTGACCTTTGCAAAGAGTACTCCTTAATTAGTGTTAATTAGTGATTTCGAAGTAATTAGCCTTGTTCTCCGGGTTAGTTGCAGCGGACGTTTTGAAAGCCCTGTAATTTATTGCGCGGAATTATTCTCATCCATGTTTCACGCGCATGGCCAATCAGAAAAGAAAAGGAGCGCATGCAGTGGCTGATTCGTTTATTTTCTTCCCGCGGAGTCTTCCGCATGCAACGGCGAGTTAATTCCTTTGATATGTGCGAAGAAAATGTCAACTAGATTAATTAGCCGTCGTAGTCACCGCCGTCGGCGCCTGACGGAGTTAGGCTCCGGGAGCTGCTCTTGCGGCGGCTGCACGGACGGGAGCAGCCTCCTGTTGGACGAGGTGGGTGTAGGAGACGGCAGGGCGCGCACGGCGGTGACTTTAGGTTGAGGACGACGGCACTAGAGAAAACCTAGTAGAGTGTCTTTGTTTTTTCAACGCTCTAGAAGACTGGGCTTGGTAGGCCTACCCATTTAGTTTCTACGACGGGGCTGCCGGTTCCGGTATCACATGGCTACGTCGTTTTATACTTCAACTTAATTTTTTCTTAATGCCCATCATGCGATTTATTATGAAGGGGTATGGACCAATCTCAATCATTGATGTATCTAGGGATATGTACCGAAGCAGAAGTGTAAAATGATAAGGTACAGACGACTATAGAATTAGACCCAAAGGAACACAGAAATTACAGTCCAGTCCCTGATTTATGCATGAAGGGCCCATCTCCTCTCCAACTGGCGCTGCCGGCGGCAAGAGTCCGGGATCGGGCCGGGGCGGAAGAAGTCGATGGTCGCACTGCCTTTTGCCTCTATGAGTCTCTCAAACAGTAGAAGGGGGGAAGGAAAACTCTCTAATTTGGGTTAAGATAACAAACATGCTCGCCTTGTAGCATCAATGTCCTGAACATAATGCCTTTTTTTTTTGCGGGGTGCTGAACAGAGTGCCTTGGTGTTGGAAACGGCAGCCAAGCTAACCTTCGTGTGGCATAGCATGTTTAGAGAAATCGACATGACACTAAACTCACGAAACCCAATCTATCAAGTAGACACAAGAGTTCGCTGAATATTCCATGGAGCAACTCTTTTTTTTCCCGAAAAGAAGTATAAAGCATCTCAAACATAATAAAAACTACTCCCTCCGTGCTATAATGTAAGACTTTTTTGATACTACAGAGGGAGTAGATGAACCCCTGCGTTGCTGAAACACTAAGAGACATGCAACTATGAAATTACTGCATTCTAACATTTATTTTGTTAAATTCGCAACTTAACTATTCAAGGAATTTTTGAAGTAATTAAATTAAATTTTGTAATGAAAAAACATCTCAAATCATGTTGTCAGATTAATATTCCGTATTCATCTTTTCATTCCATAAACGTATCTTCAAAAAGTCTTATAGCATTGTAGAATTTTTCAAGAAAAAATGCTTTAGTATTTACGAATAGATGCCGCACCAACCAATACTTCTAGGACGTCGATATTGCCCTGACGTGCGGTCTGGGACCTGCCAGACCGAACGCCTCGTTTGGTATGAGCGATTGATCCCCCCGAACGATTCGTTCGGCAGGGGAAATCCACAGCCCGAACGTCGCCCAGGTTTTGATTTTTTTTATATGACAAAAAAGCCCAGTTTTTGCTCGGCTATGAAAGAAGTGCCATCAACTTTGAAAGCAGAAAAAAATGCTATGAAAAATTCTAAAAAAAATGTCGTTCGAATTTGACTAAACTATTTATGATTTGCCATCATATTATTTTCTACGATGGCAAGGTCTATAAAAAACATATTTGATTCCCTAATAAAAGCATGGCAAAGCTGCGGTGGCAAAAAATTCAAAATTGCCATGGCAAAAAAAATATTCAGAAAATGACATGGACTAAAAAGTTCTATATATCAAGATCCATAGACTAAAAAATATATGCCATAACCCACACACTATAAAACCCATGATGCATATGCTATAGTTGACATGGGCCATGTCAACTATGTTGAAAAAATGTACTATACATGATTCATAGACTAAAAAATGCATAGGCCATAATTTCATGGCATGATCTATAGACTAAAAAATGTAGACTAATAAAAATGCCATGATCCATACACTAAAATTTCCATGATGCATAGACTACATTTGCCATGGTCCCTGGGCAAAAGAATTTGCCATGTTGCAAAAAAGGAAGAAAAATTGGCCATGGTACATATAGTAAACATTGCCATGATCCATGAAACTATATTTGCCATGCTCGAACAACTTAAACTGCCATGGTCGGATAAAATTGCGATGGTATGGAACGAGAAACATGAGGAGTAAAACTAAATTTGCCATGGGACATGGAAAATTTGTTGGAAAAATGTTCTATATATCATGATCAGTGGACTACAAAAATGCCATGATCCATAAACTACATTTGCCATGATACATTCACTAAGTTTGCCATGGTCCATTCCAAAAAGAAAAATTGCCATGTTAAAAAAATGAAGAAAATTTTCCATGGTCCATAAAAAATTAGAAATTGACATGCTCCATAAACTACATTTGCCATGATACATACACTAAGTTTGCCATGGTCCCATTCCAAAAAGAAAATTTGCCATGTTAAAAAAAGGAAGAAAATTTGCCATGGTCCATTTAATTAGAAATTGCCAAGCTCCATAAACTATATTTGCCATGATATGATATGCACACTAAGTTTGCCATGGTCCCATTCAGAAATAAAATTTGCCATGTTGCAAAGAAGGATGAAAAATTGACATGCTCCATAAATTACGGTTGCCATGAAACATACACTGAGTTTTGCCATGGTCCCGTTCAAAAATGAAAATTTGCCATGTTGCAAAAAAAAGAAGAAAGTTTGCCATGGTCCATATAATTAAAAATGCCATGCTCCATAAACTACATTTGCCATGATCCATTAAACTAAATTGCCATGGACCAACCAAAGTAATTTTTGGCCATGTTGTGAACAAAAAGAAAAAAAAAGACATAGTAGAGTAAAGCATGTTCATATATTAAACTGTATGTGGAGTAAAAACATTTTCCATGGAACATGAAGTAAAATTTCCAAGCTACAAAAGTAAAAATTGCCATGTATTTGAAAGTAAAATTTGCCATGGATAATATTGTAGAATTTTCCATGGCAAAATAACGTAAAAGTTGCCATCTCATTTAAAGTAAAAAAAATTCCATCTCATTTAAAGTAAAAATGCCATGGCAAAAAAAGTAGAAATTTGCCATGGCAAAAAAAGAGTAAACATTTGCCATGGTAAAATGAAGTATATTTGCCATGCTAAAAAGTAAAAATTGCCATGTGTTTGAAAGTAAAAATTTTGCCATGGAGAATGTTGTAGAATTTGCCATGGCAAGAAAAACATAGAAAATTTTCCATGGCAAAAAGTAGAGTGAAACATTTGCCATGGAAAATGAAGTAAATTTGTCATGGAAAATGAAATAAATTTCCCATGCTACAAATTAAAATTGGCATGTGTCCGATATAGCTGTTGTAGTATGGCAAACTTTACCGGAAACGCACAAAGAGGCCGCGCCGGGGTGGCTCCGGCAATTTTATCAGACTACTCCAGAATTATGCCATGGCAATTACCCCAAGAAACTTGCCATGGCAACTACTCGTAACAATTATGACATGGCAACTACTCCAAAAAATTGTGCCATGGCAAGTACCCCAAAAAATTTGCCATGGCAATTGCTACAGAAAAAATTGCCATGGCAACTACTCGTTGTAATCTGCCCATGGCAACTATTACAGAAATTTGCCATCGCAAATACTCTAGAATGTTCCCATGGCAACTACTATAGAAATTTGCCATGGCAACTACTCCCAGAATGTTGCCATGGCAACCACTCATAGCAATTATCGGGTGTGCATATTGCTGGGACATTGAATGGCAAATTTGAGAAGAATGAACTAAAAATGACACTATCATCAGATGCACAGCAACAATTTCAGAAAACTTGTTGCTAAAAATATGGCCGAAACAATGTATAACAATAGTAATTTCTTGCCATACCCCACCTAAAACAAGTTGCCATGTCCTAAACAGAAAATATTGCGTGATTTTGCAGCTAAAATTCTTGCCATTCCCCATCTAAAACAATTGCCATGTGATCTCCATTCTAGTCATACGAACAAGTTGCCAGCCCCTCATACAAGAGAGATGCCGTGCAGATTCGACATAGTTAGCATTTTTTTGCAATGAATCTAGAATTAACCAGCTAAATTAGTTGCCACATCCCATCTAAAGCAAATGACATGTGCTTTCCATCTATTTAGCATTTTTTTTGCCATACCTATCAAAGAAGACAATAACTAGTCTTCAACGAAATTCACATTCAGGTGGCAAGAATGTTCAGTTTTGCAATTCAAAATGAACATCTAACACAGCATGCTCAAGTTTTGTTTTTCAAAAAAATCGCATAAAAAGAGGCGGAAAAGAATCATATCTGCTCAATACAGATGGCCATTGGCGTGAGACCAGGCAGCCATCACTGTGTGCACCTCCGCGTCCTCCCGATGGACGCCACGAGAAGCACCCGCGCCCTGCTGCTCATGGCCGCGGTCTGCTATAAGCCAAACCAGCCGCGCCACCAGATACTCGCCAGCCGCTAGCCCGCCTCCCACGAGCCTCGGAGGGAGACCAGCACGCGCCGCGCCGCCACGACGGATGCCCTCGCAGCCGCGGAGCATCTGCTGGCAGCGGAGATCGAACCCTAGCAGCAGTCGTGCGCGCGCCCTTCCTCCTCCGCTACGTCTTCCATCGCCGTCGGCCGGATCCACCTCCTGTTCGCCACCGCCGCAGCCTTCGCCCGCCACCGCCCGCAGCCTCCGCCTGCCACCGCCCTCACCCTCCACCCGCCACCGCCCGCAGCCTCCTCCCGCCACCGCCCTGGGCCGCCGTCTACCGCAGCCCGGGGCCGTCGGGATCTGTGGGCCTCGCCCAGACTATAGTGTGTGCTTTGTGTGGGTGAGTGGGGAAGAAGGTGAGGTAGGGTGGGGGAAGAAAGAACGCGAGATGGGGGAGTGGGGGCGTTCGGCACATTTGGTCGCGGCCCGAACGAGGCTGTAGGATGACGTGGCGATGTACTGTGCTCCAAAAATCATGCAAAAAGATCCAACGACAGATGAGGCGTTCGGGCGCAACGCTACACACCACACGTCGGCACTTATCATTTAGGTACTTCTATGCATGTGTTGCCTTCTTCAATTCATATTTCCACTCTTTAGTCCATCCTAATGATCAATGCCGTCAATCAATTTTCCATACCACATGAATAAAATGACATGCTATGAAATGAGTTTGTGTAAGATGCGTGACACGGATAATTATGTGACAAATTTTGATGTGGCAGACATGCATGACTTGGTGAGGTGGGAGAGTACATGTCGTAAGAATAAAAGAGAGTGGATGTGGTGCATGGCTGGAAAATAATTTTGATGTGGCAGACATGCATGACTTGGTGAGGTGGGAGAGTGCATGTTGTAGGAATTAAAGATAGTGGATGTGGTACATAATTGAAAATAGTGATAGTGGATGCTGACATAGCACACTTGGTGAGGTGGATGGATGCATGTTGAGACAATGGCTTGTAGTGGGGAACTTTTTAAGAATATAGGATAGGATTATATCGATGTCTGTAGAACACCGACGACCACTACCGTCACCAGAATGAGCCGTCGACATGCCGTTATCGTCGCTCCACTACCGGAGCCGGCTTGACCTTGTTGATGACAGTCGGGAAGTCTTCGTGCACGTGCCCCTAAGGACCAATGCCCTGGAGCCGCAATCGTCATCATTGAACGCTTGAATAGATCTGAAGCAACTGACAACAAATCTCGCTGTCGCGCACGCACGACGAGCAACCCTAACCTAGCCACGCCAAGGATACGATAGGAATCTATGCCGGAGTTTCGTCAACTATGTCCAGATGAATGAACTCAAGGAGGATCCGAACCTGAAAGACAAACTCGAAGAAGAAGCATCCCCATCCACCCAAACACCGCACCTGCGAGGACTACAAAACATAACCTAAACTATACTAGTCAGAGAGAAGGCACATGAATTCTCCTACCCATCAACAGCCGCTGGAGCGGTAGGCAGAGGGGAAGGCGAATCTGCAGGCTCATCTGCGAAGTTTGAAAGGGAGAGTTTGCCCTATCCGCCGATGGGAAGGGAAGAAAATGCTTGAAATACGCTAGATGATCCAAGGAGCAACACTTTATTCATCATCCATACATACTATTCGAGTATTCATCGTCAATATGATTTTAATAGGAAACCAACTAGTTTGGAATAGTTTGCAGGCGCCAGGCATTCGATTTGGAGTACGATACGTTGCATTAATTAGAATTAACGGCAAGTGATAGATTATTTTTCATTTATTTTTGAGAAAAATGAGAAGTGATAGAAAATCCTACAGGTTACTTGCCTCAGAGGAAGTAATAGATGCTCCTATTCAGCGCCCTTAGGTGGGCCGCGAGCCAGTACCGCTTTTTTTATATAGATTTTGAAGAAGTTCAAGAACTCAAAAGATATTCATGAATTTTAAAATAATTTCATGAATTTAAACAGATGTTCATGAATCATAAATAATTTTCACAAATATTTTAAAAGACATGAATTTTAAAAATGTATGCGAATGAAAAACAATAAACAAATTTGAAAAATGTTCATAAATTTTTAAAATACTGTTTTTAATTTTCAACATTTCATTAATATAAAAAATGTTTATGAATTTTACAAGGGTTATTGGCCTTGGAGAAAGAAAGCTCAAGATGAGCGTCTGAAAGCGTCAGGTGCGAACGGTATGTTTTTCTTTTATTACCGGTTTCAGGTGCGAATGGTGTGAATATGGGCTGGTTTTCTGACAGTTTTTTTTCTTTTTTTTCTTTTTCAACGGTTTCTTTGCCCAGTTATTTCTGTTTTAGGTTTTGTTTGTGGTTTCTCATGAACATTTTTTTTAATTCGCAAACCATTTTTCAGATCCATGAACTTTTTTTTAATTCGCAAACATTTTTTCAGATCCATGAACATTTTTTCAGGTTGGCTAATAGTTTTGGAATTTGTGAATAGTTTTTTACGAATACGTGAACTTTTTTCGACCATGAACATTTCTTTGAATTCGTGAACAATTTTTAAGAACATGAACATTTTTTGAATTCATGTTGAGACAATGGCTTGTAGTGGGGAACTTTTTAAGAATATAGGATATGATTATATCGATGTCTGTAGAACACCGAACGACCACTACCGCCGCCAGAACTAGACGTCGACATGCCGTTATCATCGCTCCACTATCGGAGCCGGCTTGACCTTGTTGATGACAGTCGGGAAGTCTTCGTGCACGTGCCCCTAAGGACCAATGCCATGGAGCCGCAGTCGTTGTCATTGAACCCTGGAATAGATCTGAAGCAACTGACAACAAATCTCGCTGTCGTGCACGCACGACGAGCAACCCTAACCTCGCCGCGCCAAGGATACGATAGGAATCTATGTCGGAGTTTCGTCGACTATGTGCAGATGAACGAACTCAAGGAGGATCCGAACCTGAAAGACAAACTCGAAGAAGAAGCGTCGCCATCCACCTAAACACCGCACCTGCAAAGACTACAAAACATAACCTAAACTATACTAGTCAGAGCGAAGGCACATGAATTCTCCTACCCATCAACAGCCGATGGAGCGGTAGGCAGAGGGGAAGGCGAATCCGCAGGCTCGTCACCGAAGTTTGAAAGGGAGAGTTTGCCCTATCCGCTGATGGGAAGTGAAGAAAATGCTTGAAATACACTAGATGATCCACGGAGCAACACTTTACTCATCATCTATACATACTATTCGAGAATTCATCGCCAATATGATTTTAATAGGAAACCAACTAGTTTGGAATAGTTTGCAGGCGCCAGGCATTCGATTTGGAGTACGATACGTTGCATTAATTGGAATTAACGGCAAGTGATAGATTATTTTTCATTTATTTTTGAGAAAAATGAGAAGTGATAGAAAATCCTACAGGTTACTTGCATCGGAGGAAGTAACAGATGCTCCTATTCAGCGCCCTTAGGTGGGCCGCGAGCCAGTACCGCTTTCTTTATATAGATTTTGAAGAAGTTCAAGAACTCAAAAGATATTCATGAATTTTAAAATAATTTCATGAATTTAAACAGATGTTCATGAATCATAAATAATTTTCACAAATATTTTAAAAGACATGAATTTAAAAAATGTATGCGAGTGAATAAAATAAACGAATTTGAAAAATGTTCATAAATTTAAAAAATATTGTTTTTAATTTTCTATATTTCATTAATGTAAAAAATGTTTATGAATTTTACAAGGGTTATTGGCATTGGAGAAAGAAAGTTCAAGATGAGCAAGCAAAGGGACGAAACCTCCTCCCCAGTGCCTTAAGCGCTAGGGAGGGTAACCGGCGCCAATGCGCAACGCTCATGGGCCGGCCCACACATGGAGGCGAGCGCTGGATCGGGACGCTCCGGTTTTTCCAGTTTGCTGGTCGTGGTTAACCGGTCGCTGTTGATCGGTCCACCGTTGACAATTTGCCGTTGACTTTTTGAGAATTATTTTTGAAAAAAAATTAAAAAGTTAACGGGTTCAAAAATAATCATGGTTTCAAAAAAAGTTCACGAGTTCAAAACATATTCATGGTATTCAAAAATATTTTATGGATTTGAAAGAAGTTCACGAACTCGGAAAATTTCACAGATTCAAAATTCATGCATTTAAAAAAGATCACGAACTCGGAAAAGTTCACGAGTTCAAAAAGAAATGTGGATTTTAAAAAAAGTCCATGCATATGAAAAAATTTCACGAATTTTAAATAAAGTTCAGGTATTTTACGCATTTGAAAAAAAATTCACAATTTTGAGGGAACAAATTTCATGAAAAAAAGTTCACGATTTGAAGGAAGTTTTCAAATTTAAAAAAATTCAGGTATTTATAAAATAAATAATGAAAAAGAAAAAGGAATGAAAATAAAAAAACGAGAAAAACCGAATAAAAAATGTCCAGAAAACCGAAAAAGAAAAGGGAAAAAACCGGTTAGAAGCTTCAGAAACCGGTCGGGTTATGGCGAGACAAATTGGACAATGCGCACACTAAGCACCCAGAAAACCCACACGTTGTGATAGTATATTTCCTTTTCTTCTTTTATAATTTCTCCACCGGGTTTTTTTTTCTTTTCGTTATGGGTTTTTTCTGGACCAATTTTTTGTTTTGAGTTTTTCCTTTCTTTTTCTGTTTCTTCATCTTTTTTCCTTTTTTTACATTTTTTCAAAACGCGCGAAAATTTTCTAATTTGATGAAAAAATTCAAATCGAAGAACTTTTTTCTATTTTGATGCACTTTTTTCAAATTCGATGAACTTTTTTTTCAAAATCGGTGAACATTTTTCAAATTGGATGAAATTTTATTAAAAATTGAAGAACTTTTTCCAAAATCAATGAACTTTCTTCCAAATTGATGAACTTTTTTTCCGAAATTTAATGATCTTTTTTTTAAAATGATAAACTTTTAAAAACTTGACGAATCTTTTTTCAAAGCCATGAATTTTTTATCGAATTCATGAAAAAATTCAAATTTGTGAACTTTTTTGAATTCACGATTTTTTTTTCTTTTTTGTGATTTTTTTTCATATGCGATCGAGCTAATCACGGGGAAATAATATGTGAAATCTACATGGGCCAGCTCACCAACGTGGGCGCGTGGGCTCTAGGGATCTTCCTAAAGGGGCAACATTCGTTTCAAACATGGGTAGTAGTCTTAGCGGCTTAGGTCGAGAAAAAACAAAGCGTACATGGGATAACCCAACCTCCCCCGTTTCCTCCTCTCTTTTTTTTTTGAAAAAACACAGATATTTCTTCATTTGCAATAACAAGTACATCGTTTTTGAGGAGCGGTACAATTTCACTCACAGGCTCCTCAAACCAGTTCAAAACTAAAGAAAATCTAGCTAACTTAGCAAGCTCATGGGCAACCCTATTGGCTTCCCTATTACAGTGCTCGAATCTAGTAATGGGAAAATCACAAGCCAAAAAATAACAATCATCAAACACTGCCGCCGCTGTACTTGCCGACCGTCCTCCATTATTCATGGTTTCGATGACCTCCAAGTTATCCGAGTTAATAACTAGACGGTTGCAACCCGCTCTTTGAGCAATTGATAGACCATATCTAAGCGCCAAACCTTCCGCCGTCAGGACATCCGTGCACCAATAATTCTCCAATTTCCCCCTGCAATGAATTTTCCTTTATCGTCCCTCAAAACAGCACCAGCCGTGCCCCTAAGCAAGTCATGATCAAAAGAGACATCCACATTAAGTTTTACCAACCCCTTTGGAGGTTGGACCCAACCCCCTCCTTTTATTGTAGCCTTTGGTGATATAGCCATAACATAGTTTAACGTAATAGCATGAATCTCCATAGAGATCTGGTTAGCATCTTGGGTTTTCTCTTTATGGACCAATTTTCGCCTCTCCCACCATAAGTACCAAGTTGTAATTGCAATCATCTCACGAACATTCGGAATACCCAAGATAGAGAGCTCCCGTTCAGGCATAGAAAGCAAAAATTCAAGAACCGCCTCACCAGCATAATCAACTTCGCAAGCTCTTTTAATGACCTGATCCAGTCCCAGCACTCTCCAAACCTCCTTTGCTTTCTGACATTGAAATAACATATGTTTTGTATCTTCTGATCCAAAGGGACAAGCATGACAGTTGGGGGTAATTTTTATGTGTCTATTTGCCAAAGTAACTCTACACGGAAGGGTGCCATGCAGCGTTCTCCAAATGAAATTTTTTACCTTCGAGGGACAAGATAACTTCCAAATCTCACTCCAAATAGGGTTAGTAGTCATATGTCCCATATCATCGAGTCTTCTTAGTTTTCCCCCGTATTGGTGATCCCATTGCACTGCATAGGCTGATCGAACAGAAAAAGTTCCATTCTTTGAATAGCTCCAAGCGACAAAGTCCGACATGTCATGTTGGGGCAAAGGAATTGCAAGGACCCTATGTACGTCAACTGGCCAGAACATTTGTGTAACCATATTTTTGTCCTAATTACTAGTAACATGATCAATTAAATCAGAAACCCTTGAGATCAAATTACTCCCTCTAGGTGTGATTACTCTTCTATTTGCACAATTCGGAATCCAAGCATCTTCCCAAATATCAATGTTGTGACTAGTTCCAACACGCCAAATATAACCATGATTTAGACAATTAACCCCCGCCATAATACTTTGCCAAGTAAAAGAGGAGCCCTTCTTTAGCTTTGTATTCAATAAATCACCATTTGGAAAATATTTAGCTCTAAACACGGTCGCACATAAGGATTCTGGATTCTCAAGAATACGCCACGCTTGTTTTGCCAACATTGCAAGGTTGAAACAATGAATATCCCAGAATCCCATCCCCCCTTGATTTTTGGGTACACACATTTTCCACCAAGCCATCCAATGCATCCGCTTCTGATTGCCCTCGTCCCCCCACCAAAAATGAGACATCGCATCAGTGATTCCCTTGCAAATTTTTTAGGGAATTTTAAAGACGGACATCGCATAGGTGGGGATCACTTGTACAACAGATTTCAGGAGGATTTCCTTCCCTCCCGCGGATAAAAGCTTTTCTTTCCATCCACTTATCTTCATGATGATACGGTTAATCAAATACTGAAAACAGTCAGACTTGTCCATACCCACATTAGCCGGGAGCCCCAAATATTTATCGTTCAGTGCTTCAGTCATAATATTGAGAGTGGTACAAAATTGCTCCCTAATCTCCACTTTCGTATTAGGGCTGAAAAATATACTTGATTTGTCAACACTCACCAATTGCCCAGAGGCTTTACAATACGATTCTAGAATGCCTTCAAAGCCTCGTCATTGTGAATATTTGCCTTCATCAGGATTAATGAGTCATCCGCAGAGAGAAGGTTCGTGATGGATGGAGTCTCTCTACATACCTTCACACCTTCAATTTTCCCACTCTCCTCCGCATGTGACAAAAGAGCGGTCAGCCCCTCAGTACATAACAAAAATAAATAGGGAGATAACGGGTCTCCTTGTCGTAAACCTCTGAATGGTTTTAAACTCTCAGTTTCTTCCGTATTAAACCTAACCCGATATTCAACAGTGGAAACACATTGCATAATAAAATTGATCCAACTCTCTTGGAAGCCTAATTTCAACATAATCTCCTTCAGGAAAACCCACTCAACCCAGTCGTAAGCTTTATGCATGTCAAGTTTGATAGCGCACAATCCTTCCTTTCCATCCCTCTTTTTTTTTATTTTGTGAAAACATTCATAGGACACTAAAATATTATCAGTAATCATTCTTCCAGGCACAAAAGCACTTTGTGTTGGGCTGATGATTTTTGGAAGAAAAACCTTCAAGCGAGCGGCCACCATTTTGGATATAACCTTGTACACAACATTACAAAGGCTAATTGGTCTGAACTGAGTTACCTTATTTGGTGAATTAACCTTTGGGATCATCACAATCACAGTATCATTCCAGCCTTCCAGAATAGTGCACGTGTTCACCGCTTGCAACACTTCTTGAACGAGATCATCCCCAAGCATAGGCCAAAATCTTTTATAAAAAATAGCATGGAGTCCGTCAGGACCAGGGGCCTTTAAATCACCATTATCAAATAGAGCTTTACGGACATCATCGGCCGTATACGGCGCCAGAAGGGCATTATTCATCTCATCTGACACTCTTTTCCTAACGAGAGATAGAACATCCATATTCAGTTGCACCACTTCAGAGATGAATAGGTTCGAGAAATAGCCCTTGATATGATCCTTTAACTCCGCTCCTTGTCGCCAAACACCAGAAACATCGAGATGTTTTTTAATGGTATTCCTTTTCTTTCTCACCGTTGCAGCATTATGAAAAAAAGATGTATTACGATCCCCATGCATCAACCAATTTGCTCTTCCTCTTTGTAGCCAAAAAATCTCCTCTTGATCTAGCAAATTCTCAATCAAAATGAGAGCTTCCTTCTGGCGAGATCAGGATTCCGCATTCATAGGACCCCATCTCAATTTTTCCAACTCTTTTTTTAATTTACTAATTCTTCGCTTTGGTCCTTGTAGGGTCTCTCGGTCCCAAGTGAGTAAATCAGCGTGTACCGCCCGTGTACGTGCATCAAGAGACCGACCAACACCCGCTAGTTTGGCCTTTTCCCATGTTGTTCGCACAATTTCTCCAACAATCTCCTCTTTGAGCCATCTAGCTTCAAATTGCTTCACATGGCCTTTTGGGATATTAAAAATATTCCCATCAAAATATTCAGTGTCAAGGACTAAGGGCCGATGATCAGAATGTACATGGTCCTCATTGATAATGCCCGCTTTTGGGAATTTATTTGACCATTCGACATTACATACAGCCCTATCAAGTCTCTCCCTAATGTCCCCTCTCCTCCAAGTGAAACAGTCGCCAATATATCCCATATCAAGTAGCCCACACTCTCCCAAACAATTTCGAAACTCTTGCATCCTTACATTCGGCCTTGGGTTACTGATACGTCTCCGTCGTATCTACTTTTCCAAACACTTTTGCTCTTGTTTTGGACTCTAATTTGCATGATTTGAATGAAACTAACCCGGACTAACGCTATTTTCAGCAGAATTGCCATGGTGTTGTTTTTTGTGCAGAAATAAAAGTTCTTGGAATTGGATGAAACTTTTCGGGGATTTTTTATGGAATATAAAAAAAATACTGGAGCCAAAACCTACTGGAGGGGGGCCACCCAGTGCCCACGAGGCACCAGGGTGCGCCACCCCCCCAGGCGCGCCCTGGTACCTCATGGGGCCCACGTGGCTCCGCTGACCCTAATTCCAACGCTATAAATTCACAATTCCAGGGGAAAAAATAGGAGAGGAAGTTTTATTGCGTTTCACGGTACGGAGCCGCCGCCACCTCCTATTTTTCATCGGGAGGCCAGATCTAGAGTCCGTTTGGGGCTCCGGAGAGGGGGATTTTCCAGCATCGTCATCATCAACCATCCTTCATCACCAATTTCATGATGCTCACCGCCGGGAGTGAGTAATTCCTTCGTAGGCTTGCTGGACGGTGATGAGTTGGATGAGATTTATCATGTAATCGAGTTAGTTTTGTTAGGGCTTGATCCCTAGTATCCACTATGTTCTGAGATTGATCGCTATGACTTTGCTATGCTTAATGCTTGTCACTAGGGCCCGAGTGCCATGATTCCAGATCTGAACCCTTTATGTTTTCATGAATATATTTGTGTTCTTGATCCGATCTTGCAAGTTATATACACCTGCTATGTGTTATGATCCGCATACCCCAAGGTGACAATAATTGGGATTCTTTTCGGTGATTGCCATAGTTTGAGGAGTTCATGTATTCACTATGTGTTAATGCTTTGTTTCGGTTCTCTATTAAAAGGAGACCTTAATATCCCTTAGTTTCCTTATGGACCCCGCTGCCACGGGAGGGTAGGACAAAAGATGTCATGCAAGTTCTTATCACATGCACGTATGACTATATACGGAATACATGCCTACATTACATTGATGAATTGGAGCTAGTTCTGTGTCGCCCTAGGTTATGACTGTTACATGATGAATGTTATCCAACATAATCACCGATCCAATGCCTACAAGCCTTTCACATATTGTTCCTTGCTAGGTTACTACTATTGTCACTGCTGTCACCATTGCTACTACTATTGATGCTATTGTTATTGCTACTGCTATCAAACTATCATACTACTGTGCTACTGATCACTCTGCTGCAGATATTTAGTCTCCAGGTGTGGTTGAATTGACAACTCAAGTACTAATACTTGCAAATATTATTTGGCTCCCCTTGTGTCGAATCAATAAATTTGGGTTGAATACTCTACCCTCGAAAACTGTTGCGATCCCCTATACTTGTGGGTTATCAGTTACCTCCATCCTTTTCATGAGAATACATAATTTCATTGAAATCACCAAGAACAATCCAGGGGTAAGAAGCATGAGAGTGTAAAGTGTGAAGGTCAGTCCAAGATAAATGTTTTTCATTCCAGGCCGGATGACCATAAAACCCCGTAAAACGCCAGTCCACATTATTCTCATTCATAAATATAACATCAATAAAATACGGAGACAAATAATTCAACTCAACTTTATTCTCTTTTTGAAAATATAATACAAGTCCACCAGCCTTGCCATCACTCTCTGATAAAAATAGAATTAAAGCCTAATTTACAACGTAGCTCGTCAACCTTTATTTTATTTAAATGCGATTCAGCTAAAAAAACTAGCTCTGGGCACACCCGTCCTTGGAGCTCCAGGAGCTCACGAACTGCCGTGGAGGAGAGCATACCACGACAGTTCCATCCTAGGATTTTCATTTGGCCCGGTGGACCTCCTCCTCGGAGGCCGCCGATGCGCCGGTATCTCCCTTCTCTTCTCCAACTGACTCCCCTCTCTGCTGCACATACTCCTCCTCCTTCTCATCTAGCTCCTTGGCAACATGTGTAACAGCACCATCAACATCCTTCACCATTTCCACTCTACCAGTGCATACTCGCTTAGAAGAAACACTCACATCA
Source organism: Elymus sibiricus (assembly GCA_039707655.1). Classification (NCBI taxonomy): domain Eukaryota; kingdom Viridiplantae; phylum Streptophyta; class Magnoliopsida; order Poales; family Poaceae; genus Elymus; species Elymus sibiricus. Next base: position 167,593,819 of record CM077664.1, read on the forward strand.
CCGTAAAGTAAGCACTCATAACTATCCAAAGCTTTCTCAAAAGAGAATTCTAAATCGCTTCCTGTCCGTGGAACTTCCTGTATGTGTCTTCTCTTTCTACCTATTACTTTCCTGCGAGCATCCTCCGCTCTCTCACTCCTTCCTTCCCCTTTCTCTTTCCTCCCCTTCCTCTTCAGCTGGCCCTGCATATGATTCTTGGTAGCACTAAACTTAAACAACACATTATCAGCCTCAGCGTCACCCGCGGCAACGGATGCCGAGAGCCTTGCAGCAACAGCCCCCGACAGGGCCTCCAGTACACCCGGCTGGAAAAGAAGATGGTCCTGAAAATTCACAGCCAAGGATATGCACTTAGCAGCCCCTACTGCTGCTCCAGTGGCAGGGCTAGATGCACCCGTCAGCAGGCCTTCCTGGCCACTAGGACCCCGTGGGTGAAGAGCAGCAACAAAAACAGAATTGGAGGCACTAGGGCCCCCCATCCGCTGCTTCACAGAGCTCTCCTGGCCAAGGAGCACACCCAACGACAGGCTCCCCTGGCCCTCCTGGCCAGGAGTGTGCTGCCCATGTACAACCGTTGCTACAGCAGCATTGTAGCCGCTGGAGTCTCCCAGATGCAGTCGATCAGGGCCCTCCTGGCCACATAACACACCCGGCTGGGAGTGCATCAGGGCCGCCAGCCCCTGGCCCTCCTGGCCAAGGCTAGCAGGTACAGCCGGCACTACAACCCGGCCCTCCTGACTGAGCCCAGCGCCGAAAGGAGGCGATGAAGGAGCCTCCGACGCCCGGCCCTCCTGGTTGAGTGGGAAGCTAGCTTGGACCGTGTCCGCCATGAGCAAGGCGGCCGCCTTTGAGGATGCAGCCACGGTCTTGTCAGATACCGTGAGCCCACTCACAACCTTGGCTACCTTGACCACGACACCCTCCATTACCTTTGACTTGTTGTTGTTGTCGGATGCGATGAACGGATGCTGCTCACCTCGAGGAAAGCCTCCAAAAATAAAATCTCTCTTGTGTGACCCTTGACCCTTCCAGTAAGCAACTACACTAAGATTTTTTGGGTAAATTGCTACTCTTTTTTCTTTTGGAGTACTACAATACCGCTCGGAAGTATGTCCTACAAGCCCACAACACTCACAATACAGGGGTAATTTTTCATACCGAACATCAAATTTAACTTTCTTGGAGCTGCCCAATGGAGTGAACTCTACTGTGCTCTTGAGCGGCTCATGCAATAAGATTTCCACACGCACCCGCAGGAATTTTTCAAGTATGACATGATTACGGTGCGACACATCCACCACTTCACCTAGCTGATCCCCGAGTGTCCATCCCATACTCTTCGTCTTTAGCACGAAAGGGACATCACGAACATGGGCCCAAATGGGCATGGCCCCAAGGTCGATCTCCGCCGGGTCGCCACAGCCGTCGAACTCGGCGAAGATGATGCCGTCCCGTTTGTAGTGCCACGGCTGTGCCCTGAGCACAAACCGTCGATCCGCCTCGGCGGTGAAGTTGAGGACAAAACGTCCGTCCTCACTGGCCACCTCTTGGACGGTGACCGTACCCTGAAGCCGCCACGCCCCGGAGTTCCGGAGCTAGTCAACAATGACCCGTGGGTTCACCTGGAAGGGCGACAAGAAGCGTCCAACCACCAGGAAGCCAGACATGGCCTTCCTAGCAGCCTCCATGTCGATGACGAGAGGAGGGGCCTCACCCCGGGAACGCCTCGACACCGACTTCCCCTTATGCTCAGCAGCCCGTTGGCCTAGCTGGGGGTCCTCTGTAGGGGAACGCGACAGAAAACCAAAAATATCGGTACAGCGAGCACGCCCAGGATCACTATGGAGATGCATACAAGGTTTGGATCTGATCGTTACCGACTCGTAGCGCAGCAGAAGTAGAGTCGATGTAGATCGTTGGTGCAGATCCCCGCAGCTAGGATTTACAACCTCCCAACAACGAGGATGTACTCCCTCGTCAGCCCCTCGGACAGCCCTTCGGGAGGCGGTCGGATAGTCCCCGGACGATGCCACGGACAGCCCTTCGGGAGGCACTCACAGAAACTCGGACGGTCACTCGGACAGCCCTTCGGGAGGCACTCGAACAGCCCCTCGGGCAAAAAAGATCGAACCTACGACCTCTCTACGGGGTTGCACACATACGGTGTCATCTATCCGGCAGGGCTTCGCCATCCAGAACTAGTTCCCACCGGAACCCAGACAGCCTTTCGGCTCTACGAAACTATTTCGCGGGGAGGGAGAGAGAAGGCCAGATCATGCATGGCATTTGTATGTGAGAAAGAGTGAGTGTGGAGAGTGCCTCTCCACCTCTATTTATAGGAAAACCCAATGGGTAGGGTGGCTCTCATCCATCCATGTCATCCCAAGATATTTTGGGACAAAGCCCAAAAAGGTGGCTTTCCATAAAGTAACCATAAAGTGCTTTTCACTATTCACAGAAACATTTTTTCGCGACCGTTAAATCCGAAAATATTTCTGTAGGTCTTAGAACATTTCCAGTACCCACCAAAATAATTTTGGACGCGTTCCGAGACAATTCCGAATTAGTGATTTTCATCTGCGAAAAGCAACCAAAGCGGTTCCGGCAGCTCCGAAACATTTTCGGTTTTTTCTCCGGAAAAATCCCAGAAGTTCCCAGAACAATTCTCGCATCCTCCAAGAATTTCCAGGCATGTGCCGAAACCATTTTGACTTAATGGTATACTCTGAAACAACTTTTCGGTTTTACCGAAACTCTTCCGGTGTTCTCTCTCCGGAACTTTTCCGCTATCTCCGAAACTTTTCCGGTGACTTTCTCTTAGACTCCCTGTCTAGTATTCAGCAGATAGATGACCCTTAAGCGTGTGACCCTATAGGTTCGGTGAAGTATAGACATGACCGGAACACTTTCCGATCAATGATCAACATCGGAGCCGTGGACACCCATATTGACCCCTATACCCACACGAATAAATATTCGAGTGAACCTCCAGTTTGCCGTGTGCTATTCCTGTTGCTTCGCGATATGTTACAAACACTCGAGGTGAGATTTATTAGCATCCCCGTGGATCAACAACTTGTCCACTATGCCAGTTACCTCGTTACCGGCTTTGTTCTCTTTTCTCGTTCCCGTGTTCCGGCATCCCTGTGATCAAATCACAATGTGTCTGGTCAGACGATGATGGATACCGTAACACCGAGAGGGCCCAAAGAATATCTCTCCATCATCGAAGGAGCAAATCCCAATCTTGAGCTATCAAGTCTCTTGACATACTTTTCCATGAACCCGTAAGCCGCCGTAATAGCCACCCATTTACGGATGACGTTTAACAAACCCCAAAGTTCATGAAGCAGGCATGAAGAAACTCGATACTCTCATGGTCTAAGGAATTATGCAAACGTTAACTTTCTCTGTGTTATTAACCATTAACTTGTGACGAATGTATCTCATAGCATAACATCAATTCGGGTCGATTCAACACAAATGTTCTTTTAACATTGTGCCCTCAAAGTTGCCGGCATAGTCATGCCCATGATCAGGAAAACAGAACCATCATGCAACACTTGAGCTAATCTTAGAGGCTAGACTAGGAATACATTTTACTGTTTATTATTCCACACGTGCATATGAGTTTTTCTCCGAGCCTCGTGGTTATTGTAGACTCGAGAACCATTGCAGTTATAGCATGTAATATAAACATAATTATGAACATGGAGATAAATAATAACATTTATTATTGCCTGCATATCTCCTACATCCTCCCCCTGGAAGCCGCCTGAGACCACCACGCCGCCGCCGAGACCATCTCTCCTCCGGTACCCACTACCCTCTCTTTCTCTATCTCCCCATCACCCCCTTTGGCACCACCCGTGCTCACCATGAAACTCACGGTAGGAGCAGAGTTGGATAGACGAACAGAGAAACTCCCTACTGCTGCTCCGTATGAAGAACACACGGTAGGAGTGCTCCCCTGTTCTGCACTTTTTCTTGAGGAAGACTGTCTTGTTGATTTGGTGCAAATATAGTGCGTACTGTCCCCAAAATCGCCCCCTCTACAACGGGATTGACAGGCTTTACAACGCATAATTGATCTTGAATCGGCAGTTTCTCAAAACTGCCAGCGCTAATTGCTCTATGGCCCGAATTAGAATTAAATACGCAATTTTCTAGGAGGATTTCTCTTGCCTTAAACATGACATGCTGAATCCCTTGTCCCACACCCGAATCAAAGGAAGAAAATTCCTTTCCAATCACAAAATCAGTCACGAGCGGACTGGGAACCCCCTTTCCATCCACAAAATCAGACTTAGAATCCACCCCCTCTAAGGAAATAACACAGAAAATCGCTTTCTTCCCTCTGATTGCTCCTTCCTCCCCCGGATAAGAGGAAATCTCACCTGCTGATTTCCTCAGGATCTCCCTCGCCCTTTCTTTCGATCTCTTAAGGCATCTCCCTCGATCTGCCGCCACCGAGAGGATACGCCTTACTCTTTGCTTGAACTCGGTCCAGTCCCTCTTGCTGATGAGGCTTCCGTGGATGCCCTCCTCCAAAGCGCGCCCCCCTCCGCTGGAGAGGCCGCCGGTGTCGGCGCCGCCTTCTCACTCTCTCTCATACTCCGTCGCCGCCAGATCGCCTAAACGATCGCGGGAGCTCCGAGGTTTTTTTTTTTTGCAAAGACCTTTTGCCTCCCTTGGGTATTTCCGTTTAGTATTGCTTGTGGGGCCATCTATAGTAGCTACTCCCAATTTGAGAAGCTCTTTCTTATTCATCGCAAATGATATGTATCGCCTATACGTATCACTTGCACCGTCCAATGGCGCACAAACATCAGTCGGCTCACTAGGAAGCGAGCGTCTGAAAGCGTCAGGTGCGAACGGTATGTTTTTCTTTTATGACCGGTTTCAGGTGCGAATATGGGCCGGTTTTCTGACAGTTTTTTTTTCTTTTTTTTTCTTTTTCAACGGTTTCTTTGCCCAGTTCTTTCTGTTTAGGTTTTGTTTGTGATTTCTCATGAACATTTTTTTTAATTTGCAAACAATTTTTCAGATCCATGAACTTTTTTTTAATTCGCAAACAATTTTTTAGATCCATGAACATTTTTTCAGGTTGGCTAATAGTTTTGGAATTTGTGAATAGTTTTTTACGAATACATGAACTTTTTTCGACCATGAACATTTCTTTGAATTCATGAACAATTTTTAAGTATATGAACATTTTTTGAATTCATGTTGAGACAATGGCTTGTAGTGGGGAACTTTTTAAGAATATAGGATAAGATTATATCGATGTCTGTAGAACACCGAACGACCACTACCGCCGCTAGAACGAGCCGTCGACATGCCGTTATCGTCGCTCCACTACCGGAGCCGGCTTGACCTTGTTGATGACAGTCAAGAAGTCTTCGTGCACGTGCCCCTAAGGACCCATGCCTTGGAGCCGCAGTCGTCGTCATTGAACCCTTTGTTAATAGATCTAAAGCAACTCACAACAAATCTCGCTGTCGTGCACGCACGACGAGCAACCCTAACCTCGCCGGGCCAAGGATACGATAGGAATCTATGCCGGAGTTTCGTCGACTATGTCCAGATGAACAAACTTAAGGAGGATCCGAACCTGAAAGACAAACTCGAAGAAGAAGCGTCGCCATCCACCCAAACACCGCACCTGCGAGGACTACAAAACATAACCTAAACTATACTAGTCAGAGAGAAGGCACATGAACTCTCCTACCCATCAACAGCCGATGGAGCAGTAGGCAAAGGGGAAGGCGAATCCGCAGGCTCGTCAGCGAAGTCTAAAAGGGAGAGTTTGCCCTATCCGCCTATGGGAAGGGAAGAAAATGCTTGAAATACGCTAGATGATCCACGGAGCAACACTTTATTAATCATCTATACATACTATTCGATTATTCATCACCAATATGATTTTAATAGGAAACCAACTAGCTTGGAATAGTTTCCAGGCGCCAGGCATTCGATTTGGAGTATGATACGTTGCGTTAATTGGAATTAACGGCAATTGATAGATTATTTTTCATTTATTTTTGAGAAAAATGAGGACTGATAGAAAATCCTACAGGTTACCTGCCTCGGAGGAAGTAACAGATGCTCCTATTCAGCGCCCTTAGGTGGGCCGTGAGCCAGTACCGCTTTCTTTATATAGATTTTGAAGAAGTTCAAGAACTCAAAAGATATTCATGAATTTTAAAATAATTTCATGAATTTAAACAGATGTTCATGAATCATAAATAATTTTCACAAATAATTTAAAAGACATGAATTTAAAAAATGTATGCGAATGAAAAACAATAAACGAATTTGAAAAATGTTCATAAATTTTAAAAATACTGTTATTAATTTTCAACATTTCATTAATGTAAAAAATGTTTATGAATTTTACAAGGGTTATTGGCCCTGGAGAAAGAAAGTTCAAGATGAGAAAGCAAAGGGGCGAGACCTCCTCCCCAGCGCCTTACGCGGTAGGGAGGGTAACCGGCGCCAATGCGCACCCCCTCATGGGCTGGCCCACACATGGAGGCGAGCGCTGGATCGGGACGCTCCGGTGTTTCCAGTTTGCTGGTCGTGGTTAATCGGTCGCTGTTGATCGGTCCACCGTTGACTTTTTGAGAATTATTTTTTAAAAAAATTTAAAAAGTTCACGGGTTCAAAAAAATTCATGGTTTCATAAAAACTCCACGAGTTCAAAACATATTCATGGTATTAAAAAATATTTCATGGATTTGAAAGAAGTTCACGAACTTGAAAAGTTTCACAGATTCAAAATTCGTGCATTTAAAAAAAGATCACGTACTCAGAAAAGTTCACGAGTTCAAAAAGAAATTGCGGATTTCAAAAAAAGTTCATCCATATGAAAAAGTTTCATGAATTTGAAATAAAGTTTAGGTATTTTGCGCATTTGAAAAAAAGTTCACAATTTTGAGGGAACAAATTTCACGAAAAGAAGTTCACAATTTGAAGGAAGTTTTCAAATTTGAAAAAATTCATGTATTTATAAAGTAAATAATGAAAAAGAAAAAGGAATGAAAATAAAAAAGAGAAAAACCGAATAAAAAATGTCCAGAAAACCAAAAAAGAAAAGGGAAAAACCCGGTTAGAAGCTTCAGAACCCGGTTGGGTTCGCTTCCCAAAAAATGGCGAGACAAACAAGACAATGCGCACACTAACCACCCAGAAAACCCACATGTGGTGATAGTATATTTCCTTTTCTTCTTTTATAATTTCTCCACCAGGTTTTTTTTTCTTTTTTCGTTATGGGTTTTTTCTGGACCAATTTTTTGTTTTGATTTTTCCTTTCTTTTTCTTCATCTTTTTTCCTTTTTTTACATTTTTTCAAAACACGCAAAAAATTTCTAATTTGATGAAAAAAAAAATCAAATCGAAGAACTTTTTTCCATTTTGATGCACTTTTTTCAAATTCGATGAACTTTTTTTTCAAAATCGGTGAACTTTTTTCAAATTGGATGAACTTTTATTCAAAATTGAAGAACTTTTTCCAAAATCAATGAACTTTTTCCAAATTGATGAACTTATTTTCCAAAATTTAATGATCTTTTTTAAAAAATTGATAAACTTTTAAAAATTCGACGAATGTTTTTTCAAATCCATGAATTTTTTATCGAATTCATGAAAAAATATTCAAATTTGTGAACTTTTTTTAATTCACGATTTTTTTTTCTTTTTTGTGATTTTTTCATATGCGATCGAGCTAATCAGGGGGAAATAATATGCGAAATCTACATGGGCCAGCCCACCAACGTCGACGCGTGGGCGCTAGGGATCTTCCTAAAGGGACAACATTCGTTTCAAACATGGGTAGTGGTTTTAGTGGCTAAGGCCGAGAAAAAACAAAGCGTACATGGGATAACCCAACTTCCCCTACTTCCTCCTAATTTGAGGAGCTCTTTCTTATTCATCGCAAATGATATGTATCGCTTATACGTATCACCACTGGCGGAGCTACATGCATCTCTACAGGTGCCGTGGCCCCCCCAGCCTAGGGTAGTTTAGTGAAGAAATTTTTTGTATGGAGTTCTAGATTGGAAAAAATAGAGCTCTGGCCCCCTCTAGAAACTACAGTTTCTCATTCGCCCCCCCAATCAACCTTGCCTAACTCCGCCACTGCGTATCACTTGCACCGGCCACTGGCGCACAAACATCAGTCGGCTCCCTAGGAAGCGAGCGTCTGAAAGCGTCAGGTGCGAACGGTATGTTTTTCTTTTATGACCGGTTTCAGGTGCGAATATGGGCCGGTTTTCTGACAGTTTTTTTTCTTTTTCAACGGTTTCTTTGCCCAGTTCTTTCTTTTTTAGGTTTTGTTTGTGGTTTCTCATGAACATTTTTTTTATTCGCAAACAATTTTTCAGATCCATGAACCTTTTTTTTAATTCGCAAACAATTTTTCAGATCCATGAACATTTTTTCAGGTCGGCTAATAGTTTTGGAATTTGTGAATAGTTTTTTACGAATACATGAACTTTTTTCGACCATGAACATTTCTTTGAATTCGTGAACAATTTTTAAGTACATGAACAGTTTTTGAATTCATGTTGAGACAATGGCTTGTAGTGGGGGACTTTTTAAGAATATAGGATAGGATTATATCGATATCTGTAGAACACCGAGCGACCACTACCGCCGCCAGAACTATGCGTCGACATGCCGTTATCGTTGCTCCACTACCGGAGCCGGCTTGACCTTGTTGATGACAGTCAGGAAGTCATCGTGCACGTGCCCCTAAGGACCAATTCCCTGGAGCCGCAGTCGTCGTCATTGAACCCTTGAATAGATCTGAAGCAACTGACAACAAATCTCGCTGTCGCGCACGCACGACGAGAAACCCTAACCTCGCCGCGCCAAGGATACGATAGGAATCTATGCCGGAGTTTCGTCGACTACATCCAGATGAACGAACTCAAGGAGGATTCGAACCTGAAAGACAAACTCGAAGAAGAAGGGTCGCCATCCACCCAAACACCGCACCTGCGAGGACTACAGAACATAACCTAAACTATACTAGCTAGAGCGAAGGCACATGAATTCTCCTACCCATCAACAGCCGAAGGAGCGGTAGGCAGAGGGGAAGGCGAATCCGCAGGCTCGGCAGCGAAGTCTGAAAGGGAGAGTTTGCCCTATCCGCCGATGGGAAGGGAAGAAAATGCTTGAAATACGCTAGATGATCCATGGAGCAACACTTTATTCAGCATCTGTACATACTATTCCAGTATTCATCGCCAATATGATTTTAATAGGAAACCAACTAGTTTGGAATAGTTTGCAGGCGCCAGACATTCGATTTGGAGTATGATATGTTGCATTAATTGGAATTAACGGCAAGTGATAGATTATTTTTCATTTATTTTTGAGAAAAATGAGAAGTGACACAAAATCCTACAGGTTACTTGCCTCGGAGGAAGTAACAGATGCTCCTATTCAGCGCTCTTAGGTGGGCCGCGAGCCAGTAGATCTTTCTTTATATAGATTTTGAAGAAGTTCAAGAACTCAAAAGATATTCATGAATTTTAAAATAATTTCATGAATTTTATAATAATTTCATGAATTTAAACAGATGCCCATGAATCATAAATAATTTTCACAAATATTTTAAAAGACATGAATTTAAAAAATGTATGCGAATGAAAAATAATAAATGAATTTGAAAAATGTTCATAAATTTAAAAAATACTGTTTTTAATTTTCAAAATTTCATTAATATAAAAAATGTTTATGAATTTTACAAGGGTTATTGGCCTTGGAGAAAGAAAGTTCAAGATGAGCAAGCAAAGTGGCGAGACCTCCTCCCCAGCGCCTTAAGCGCCAGGGAGGGTAACCAGCGCCAATGCGCACCCCCTCATGGGCCGGCCCACACATGGAGGCGAGCGCTGGATCGGGACGCTCCGGTTTTTCCAGTTTGCTGGTCGTGGTTGACCGGTCGCTGTTGATCGGTCCATCGTTGGCAATTTGCCGTTGATTTTTTGAGAATTATTTTTGAAAAAAATTTAAAAAGTTAACGGGTTCAAAAAAAATCATGGTTTCAAAAAAAGTTCATGAGTTCAAAACATATTCACGGTATTCAAAAATATTTCATGGATTTGAAAGAAGTTCACGAACTCTAAAAATTTCACAGATTCAAAATTCGTGCATTTAAAAAAGATCACGAAATCTAAAAAGTTCACGAGTTCAAAAAGAAATTGCGGATTTCAAAATAAGTTCATGCATATGAAAAGTTTCACGAATTTGAAATAAAGTTCAGGTATTTTGCGCACTTGAAAAAAAGTTCACAATTTTGAGGGAACAAATTTCACGAAAAAAAGTTCACGATTTGAAGGAAGTTTTCAAATTTGAAAAAATTCACGTATTTATAAAATAAATAATGAAAAAGAAAAAGAAAAAGAATGAAAATAACAAAAGAAAAAAACTGAATAAAAATGTCCAGAAAACCAAAAAAGAAAAGGGGAAAACCGGTTAGAAGCTTCAGAAACCGGTTGGGTTCGCTTCCCAAAAAATGGCGAGACAAACAGGACAATGCGCACACTAACCACCAAGAAAACCCACACGTTGTGATAGTATATTTCCTTTTCTTCTTTTATAATTTCCACCGGGTTTTTTTGTTTTTTCATTATGGATGTTTTCTGGACCAATTTTTTGTTTTGATTTTTCCTTTTTTGCCGTTTCTTCATCTTTTTTCCTTTTTTTACATTTTATCAAAATGCGCAAAAATTTTCTAATCTGATGAAAAAAATTCAAATCGAAGAACTTTTTTCCATTTTGATGCACTTTTTCAAATTCGATGAACTTTGTTTTAAATCGGTGAACTTTTTTTTAAATCGGTGTACTTTTTTCAAATTGGATGAACTTTTATTCAAAATTGAAGAACTTTTTCCAAAATCAATGAACTTTTTTCCAAATTGATGAATTGTTTTTCCCAAATTTAATGATCTTTTTTTAAAAATTGATAAACTTTTAAAAATTCGATGAATCTTTTTTCAAATCCATGAATATTTATCGAATTCATGAAAAAAAATCAAATTTGTGAACTTTTTTGAATTCACGATTTTTTTTCTTTTTTGTGATTTTTTTCAAATGCGATCGAGCTAATCAGGGGGAAATAATATGTGAAATCTACATGGGCCAGCCCACCAACGTCGGCGCGTGGGCGCTAGGGATCTTCCTAAAGGGGCAACATTCGTTTCAAACATGGGTAGTAGTCTTAGTGGCTAAGGCCGAGAAAAAACAAAGCATACATGGGATAACCCAACTTCCCCTGTTTCCTCCTAATTTGAGGAGCTCTTTCTTATTCATCGCAAATGATATGTATCGCTTATACATATCACTTGCACCGCCCACTGGCACACAAACATCAGTCGGCTCACTAGGAAGCGAGCGTCTGAACGCGTCGGGTGGGAACGGTATGTTTTTCTTTTATGACCGGTTTCAGGTGCGAATGGTGCGAATATGGGCCGGTTTTCTGACAGTTTTTTCTTTTTTTTTCTTTTTCAACGGTTTCTTTGCCCAGTTCTTTCTGTTTTAGGTTTTGTTTGTGGTTTCTTATGTACATTTTTTTTAATTCGCAAACAATTTTTCAGATCCATGAACTTTTTTTAATTCGCAAACAATGTTTTAGATCCATGAACATTTTTTTCATGTTGGCTAATAGTTGGAATTTGTGAATAGTTTTTTACGAATCCATGAACTTTTTTCGACCATGAACATTTCTTTGAATTCGTGAACAATTTTTAAGTACATGAACATTTTTTGAATTCATGAATATATTTTAATTCAAGATTAAATTTAAATTGGTGAATTTTTCAAATCCATGAACATTTTTTGAATTCACGAACATTTTGTGAATTCAAGATATAAAGCACGAGTGTGTATCTCCTAAGTGCCTACTTAAAAGAGAGATCCCACTTAAGGCGGGAGGCTCACTACCAAGCAACTTTTATTTGAGCAACGTTCAAACTAAAAAACATTACGGGCACTTGTGGTTGTAGTACGTCGAATTGAAGCAACAAAGTGGCTCGTGCGGGATTTTATATGGTTGGTACCATACCCTACACGTCTCCACATAAGGTCTAAGTCCCTATGAAAATAACACACGAAAATAATGTAAACGACTCAGTATATGAACGGTTTGTATACCCAACCGCGTAAAGAAAAAAAACAGACTACTATAGAGAATTATTAGTTAGGGAGCTTCGAATGTACTTAATTAACACTAAAAGACAAACAATCGGTTAGAAAGTACTCCGTCGGCCTCAGACATCAAAAATTAGTCAATTGAGTGGTTTTCTTGTCCTGGCACGAGCGCTGGTACGAGAAATTATGCTTGTATGTGTGTTAATTTGAGTATGTCCCTTGTATTTCCTCTCTATTCCCTTCGTGTTTTTCACGACCTTCCTCAAATCCACGTCCAATTCGTGGAGATCAGGCCACCATAGTTTTCCCTATATCACTCACGCCGGCGTATTGCGCCAAAACGCGGTGGAGGCCCGCCAAGCAGGGGCCCGACAATAGGTCCTCATTGACGTGGACCAACCTCTAAGCTCTCCGGAGCGCTCGGAGGAGGATATGAAGGAGGGCAACCCCATGTCTACGGTGGAGATCACCATGCAGGAGGCATAGGACGAGGAGAAGGAGTAGGCGTGCACAGTGGTGGAGGAGCCGCCAGTCTACAATCGGGTACTAGTGGAGGCGGAGGAGCAGGCGCCTACACCGGTGGACAAGATGTTGGTGTCCATGTTCGGGCAGCTACTGTTAGAACAACACTACAATATGTCGCTCCTGGAGGAGCACCAGCTAGCAGAGGAGCAGCTGCAGGCAGAGCATGTGTCCGTTGCCATCGTCGAGGCCATGGTTGTGGCGGACCCGGGCATCGTCAACGTCAACTGGGCGATGCTCGCTCCATGCAAAGCACCCACACCATCCACCGCTAGCGTTGACAGCTCTTCATCGATGAGGCGGGGCGTAACCGACTCTTCGAGGGGTTGGATGTGGCGGAGGATGACACACCAAAGCAGCATGACGACGATGCCAAAGAGGCATCCGTCATCACACTACTGCAGGAATGCCTAGCAGTGGCGGAAGCAAAAAGCCCGGCAGTGGCGGGCCAGGCTCTCAAGGCCGCCCGCCATTGACTCCCCGGCACTGCTAACATGTCATCAGTGGCGGGTGCGCGCCCGCCACTGGTACATAACTTCCAATGGTGGGCATTAACTACTACCCGCCACAGGTCGTTGTTGTTGCCCGCCACAGATGCCATGTTAGTAGTGGCGGTTCTGCCTTAGCGTCCGTCACTGGAGGGCTAGGCTCGAAAGAGGACACCAATTGTTGGCATTGCGCGTTGACAAAATATTACTTTCAGAAAGTTAATTCACTAGTGATATGATTCTCAATATAACTCAACCAGACTTAATTCATTATGGAAACAAACAACAAACTAATTAAGTAACACTTCAAATTTGTTTGACTTAAGAAACAAACATCAATATATCACATCCATCTTAACATACTAACTAACAGTTCATCGGCTAATATATTCATGACTTAGACCTTATTTCTAAACATGGTCAACGACAACCATCATCTGCAAGTCGTTGCGGTTGCTCTTCCTTATGGTGATTATCACAAGTGTGTCGACCCTTAGTTCTCTCTTTCCCGTCATGAACTCCCCGCTAGCCGGACTCATAGAAGGATATGCGCCCGTCTGATTTCGTCTTGTACTGAATGTTGGTGACACGCCCTGTTGGTCCATGGCGTACTCCAGCGGTGCCGACGGCGAGGATGTCCACTCCGGAAAACATCTTCATAGGTAACTTCTGAACTTCCCCATCATTAAGAGCAAATAGAGAGCACTCCATGTAAGACATCTCACTATACTTGGTTATGAACAAAAAAGATGAAAGAATACAAAACATCTCACCATGACTTTTTTGACGATGTTGGTTTTAGTTAAACGGTGCACAAAGGGCTTCCCCAAGAAGGCCACACTGGATGGTAACATCGCGATGACATTCATGGTCTCATCCTGAGTAAGCTTCTTCATTCTTTGAGAGAAAATTGCATAATTGAATGGACTATCCTCATCATCTTGCTCATCATCGTCATTCTGGCTGTCGACATCATCCTAACCGTCCTCATCTTCATGGTTGTCCTCGCTATCTTGGTTGTTTCCATCATCCTGGTCATCCTAGCTATCGTCATGAACCTGGTCATCGTCATCGTTGGAGAAATACAGTGTCCTTAACATGTTGACTGCTCCTTTCAAGGAAAAGGCCATGTACTCTCCTCCAATGAAATTATTCTGTGCAATGTACTGCTTCCATCCATCGCCATATATGATGTTTCTATCCTTTTGTTTACGCACATCCAGTTCGAATGTGCGCCCCTCATCATCCTCAAAGAATATAACATTGCCGCATTAATTGTTGAAGTCAACCCTTACGTTGCATGAGATACACTATGCAACAATTAATAATTAACAATAAAGTCAGTAAAAGAATTAGACAAATGGTTAGAATTGATCCCTAATAATCATTATGAAGCACTTATCAATTGTAAATGGTTGACATGAATACTAGCTTATGAAAGTAATATTGAGAAGAGGAACCGGCTAAGAAGGGTCCAAGAAAATTCGGCAGGACCTTTGCTGAATATTGAACATATTGAGTACCAGAAACTTGACGAAACGGAAGTTAATCAAAGTTTCATCAAAACGTTGGCACTCATTTTCAAATCCGTGTGAATGACATGCTAAGCCCATGCACTTGTCATATGTAAGAAAATTCGACTCGATTCCACTCATATGTAAGCAAATTAAACAATATTGTCATAGCTAAGCTTACGAAAGTAATATTGAACAATGTGCGATATTACAATGCCACTCTTATTGAGTGACAGAAATGAAATTCGGCATGAACTTTGCTTAAAAAGTTAACATATTGAGTGACAAAAATTTGGCGAAACGGAAATGAATCAACGTTTCGCCAAAACTTTGTCACTCTTTTTCAAATCCCTGTGAATAACATGAAGCCCATGCACTTCTCATATGTAAGAAAATTCAAACGTCATTGCCACTTGTCATATTTAGAGGCTAACCCTACCTAAAGCCTAATTATTTTTGAAATCAAAGGGGTTTCCACACATGAAGTTGAAACCCTAAAGCATAATTTAATCTAGAAGTTATCTAGAGGCAGATCCTAAACCCTAGAGCGTAATTTAGTCACAGAGATAGTATACCGTTGGCGGCTTTTCCGGCCGCGGACGTGACGGCGGAGGAAAGTACGGCGGGAAGGCGGCGCCGGTTGAGGCGGAGGACGGTGGCCGCGGTCGACGCGGAGGACGGCGGCTGCGGTCGAGACTGACGATGCGACGGCGAGCAGATCCGGGGGCGGACGCGTGGAAGGAGACTCAGGCGGGTCGGAGGGACGGCGGTGGCGGTCGAGGCGCAGGACGGCGCGGAAGGGGAGAGGAACTGACTGAGAGAAATAAAAATGTGGAAATGAAAATAGATTGAGGATGGTTGGGCGGGCGCGGAAGGGTAACTGTGCGTGTAGAGCAGTGGTGGGCGTCCACAGCCACCCGTCACTGGAAACTTCAAAATTTGGATTTTTTGGCGTCTTGCCAAGATGTGGTTGTGGCGGGCGCGACGCAACGCCCGCCACTGGATTATGACAAAACAGTGGCGGACGCTCATCTACTGCCCGCCATTACTCTTTCCATCCCGCGTGCTAATTTGGAAGAGCCTACCTGTGACGGGTACTGGTTGGCGCCCGCCACTGGATTGTCTCTAGCTGTGGTGGGTACGTCCAGTAACCCTGCCCGTCACTAATTTAAGTTCACTTATAGGGCTTTTTCCAGTAGTGTCACCTTTGCCTCGTTCACACCGAACACCAACGCGACGAGGCCAGACCGTCCACGCACAGGCCCCTTGACCTCACCTCCAATGAGTAGTAGAGGATTTTTAGTTGTTATTTTAGTTATTTTTAAGATTATTTTGCTATGTAAAAATTAATTATGAAATGAAGGAAAAATCCATGTCTGTTTATTTGATGTCTACTTTTTTTTTAAAAAAAAGGCCATCATGACTAGATTTATTAAATTAAACAAGAATTACATCATTCACTAGCTGGCTAATTAAGAACCCATGGGCTTCATCAGTCCAACTAGATTCACACTTGTTACAAAAACTGAATTTAGCTATCTCATGAGCTACATAATTTGCTTCACGAAAACAATGAGTAAAGATGGGACATGAAGTTCTGCATCCGAGATCATATGCACCCTGGTGAACAATAAAATAAAATAAAAATAGTAAAAAAATCAAAAAAAATCTGAATTTTTTTGGAACAAACTTTGATGGATTCTGAACATGCGTGCAAATTTCATGAAGAAAGAACATTCCAGAAATGCTGCCGTAAAAAATCAAAATTGATGCTCCGAGAAAGAGACTTTTTGGAGCGTCAATTTCTGTTTTTTACGGCAGCATTTTTGGAATGTTGTTTATACATGAAATTTTGCACGCGTGTTCAGAATTCGTCAAAGTTTGTCTCCAAAAAAATTTAGATTTTAAAAAATTCTTTTTACTATTTTTTTGATTTTACTGTTCACGAAGGTGCATATGAGCTCGGGTGCAAAAGGGTACTTTCGGTAAAGATGACCTTTCCTATTGATATAATCATGTCAATGCATTCGGCAAAAACTGCCGCTGCTGCATCCCACCATTGGTTTTGCCCTTGACAACAATTCACCACGCTCAAGGACTCAGATTCCGCTTCTACCCTGTTAATTTGATGTCTACGGTTGTATGACCGTCCGCCAACATTTGCTATTGTCTATTGGGTGATCCGCCTTGGAGTTACCCTGGCCACGGTCTGTGGGACCCCACGAGGCCTAGGAGATGTTTGTCAATGATGATCACCCACCTAATGTGGGAATTGTGGATATCAAGGGTGGACCCCCGAACCGTATCATGGGCCCCAGCTCCCCACGGCAACGAAGGAATGGTCCATGCATGCTGCATGCACAAGCTAGTGATGTGTAGGGCTTTGCTTCCTTGGCAGAGCATGCATGCACAGATGCATGTGGGACAAAAGGTTTACAAAGCTAGCTATGGAGGGAAGGAATATGACCCCTTCTCATAATAAGAATGTGCACGGTCTGGTACAGGCAGCAGAGAGCGGAGGCGACGGAAATTGGACCTACCAAACCAAACTCAAATCGCTGTCTTCAATGTCATCGATCCAAAGCCCTTTCAAAAACGATGGCCCAATGCAATGACCCATTCTTGTTTGTTGTCCGTTTGATGTCCATTCGGACCCATTACTGTCACAAATTTGCTCGCCATTTGGGTCTAAAGTGGACACAAACCAGACGTTCTCTGCGTCCTCCTCGTCGTCTGTGTCCGGGCCTAGCCCACCTATCTCTCTCTCCCCTGACCCACCACGCTACCCACCCACCACGAGGCAGCCGCGGGGCGCCGAGGAGCACACGGCGCGGTGACGCTACCTACGGCGGCCTCCTGGCCCTCCCGCACGGCGCTCCCTCCGGCCGACCTCGCCTCGCCGGCGTCGAGGCCTCCGCCGCCGCGGCCCCCGAAAACCGCATCGCCGGCGGGCTCGAGTACCTCGTCGAGGCGGGGCTCGACTCTCTGTGCGACCCGGCACCAACCGCATCCAAGTCCGCGCCCACAAGGGAGGAGCCCCGCGTCGCCGCAGCGCCTTGGGCTCCCCGAGCTGCGCCGGTATCTCCCCGGAGAGGCCGTTCTTGTTGAGCTGCACGACCGCGCCCGTAACTCCCGCAGCAGGGCGCCGGAGCAGCAGGCCGCCGCGCAGAGCATGGGAGGAGCGGCCGGGCTGCAGCAGCCGCAGCTGGGCACACCACTACGGCGAGGTAGGGGAGAGCAGCGGAGGCGGAGACCAGAGCCGCGGCGGCGGGTGTCGACCTCAACCACGGCCGGCGTGCTGCAAGGCGGGCGCGGGCGCGGCAAGGCGCAGGCGAGGCAAGGCGGGCGCGGGCGCTCAACGCGGCGCGGGAGCATGGCGAGGAGCTGGCGAGCGCGCGAGCACGGCGTGGCGCGGGTGAGCGCGCGGGCAGGTGACCACGTCGAAGAGCATGCGCAGCACCACCGCCTCCCTCTTCTGGCTCTCAGTCTCCCTCGGCAGCTACATCGGATGCGTGCTCGTCGTCGACGCCAGCGATGGCCGCCCCTGCTAGGTGTTCGACGAAATGTCGGGCCGGACAACTCACCAAATGGGGCAGCACCGTTGGGTGCAGAGGCCCTGTCCGAACGTGCCCACTTGTCCGTTGTCCGTTTTGCCGATTCAAACGGACAAAATTCGGACAAATCGAATGTCCGTTTGCGAGCCCCGGTCAGCGAGGGTTAGAGCAACTCCAACGCGTCGACCCATTTCGTCCGCGTATGTCCGTTTGGGTCAAAACGGACACAAAAGTCTGCCCAACGCGCCGACCCAAACGGACGCGCGTCCGCTTTTCGTCCGCCTGCCGACCCATTCCAGGCCCAAATTTGAGCCTCATTTGCGTCGGTGCGGACACGAAGCGGGCGCGCGACGCCCGCCTACTCCTCCCCCTGGCCCGCCAGTCGGCGACACAGCCTTCACCATTTCCCTCCACTTTCCCGAAAAACTCCTGCCCGCTCGCGCTCCCAGCTGCTCGCCATGGACGACGAGCCGACCCTCGACGCCGCTGCCGGCCTCGCCTCCCTCGCCTCCTCCGGCCTCGCCGCCACCGCCGCCGCCAAAGGCAAGCCCAGGCGCCCCGCAAGGCGGCGGCGCTGAAGAAGAAGCAGCTGACCCCCGAGCAGCGGGCCGTGCAGTCGGCCAAGAGGAAGGGCCGGAGGCACGCGTAGGAGAGCAAGCTCGAAGCCGCCGCCGCCCTCTCCGCCGCTGCACAGCAGGAGGAAACCAATGCCCGAGTCGCAGCGGCAACAAGGCAGGCCCTGCTGTACCTAGGGTTAGACCCTAGCCAGCACGGGCTCATCGGCGCAGCCGTGGCCACGGCTAGCACCAGCTCGTCGGTGTTCCCTCGGGTCGTACTGGCAGAGTCGCCGCGCGCGTCTGCTACACAGCCGATTCCCGACTTCCATGTGTACCCGCAAGCCTCCCGCTTCTCCGGGGAATGCTCGCCGGAGGTCAGAGTTGTTGCGCCGTCCACGCCCGTGCCCGCGCCCGGCCCCGCGTCCATCGACCTCAACACAACACTGGTGGCTGGTGGATCATCCTCCGGAGGGGCGAGGAAGCGCCCGCGGGAGGTACCAGCCGGCATGCTTCCCGAGGCCCGCAACATGTTCGATAGAATGCCGGCCACCGGTGAGGAAGACGCAACCAACCGCTTCGTCATGGAGAACATCATCTTCGCAGGCGGTGCTGCTGCGGCTATGTTCGATCCCAACGAGACCCAAAGCCAAGACGACCGAGCTCCGTTCATGGCATCCACCTTTGATCAAGATGGCTTGGACGACGCCTTCATGCAAGACCAGGTCGGCATGGGCAGCACCTTCCCGATCGACCACGAATTCCCGGAGGACTACGACCTTGATGAAGAAGAGATGGACATTGACGGGGAGTCGTTGTTCGAGGACGAGCTGACCACCCAAGCCGGCGCAAACCAGAAGCGCAAAAGCAAGCGGACGAAGGCGTACACGCAGTCGGAGGACAAGCTTCTTTGCGAGTGTTGGAGGGACATTGGACAAGACCCCAAGGTCGATGCCGAGCAAAAGGCATCTAGCTTTTGGCTTATGGTTCATCGTGAGTACCATGAACGCAAGAAGTTCGCGCCCTACCAAATGGAGAGCAAGCGCGGCTGGGTGTCTCTCTCGAAGCGATGGAAGGTCATACAACAAGAGTGCAACAAGTTTTGTGCAACCCTTGAGAGCATCAAGGCACGTCCCGTGAGCGGCCTCGGCATGAAAGACATGGTATGCATGCGGTCATCTTCGTTTCCGTTTGTGCTTGCATGTCCATTTAACCATATGTTGGCATGGTATACATTTGTAGGCATTCCAAGCTTTGGAGGCATTCAAGGCCCAACATAACGGCAAATCCTTCAACCTCAGCCATTGTTGGATGGTCATCAACGGGGAGGAGAAGTTCAAGGCACAATATGCCGCCCTCAAGGCGCGTGGAGGGGAGGAAGCTGTCGAGGAGCATGGTGAGGGCGAGAAGCCACGGCCGCGGGGGAAGACGAACTCGAAGGAGGACAAACGCGATGCGGCATCGATTGCCTTGCATGCCACTTTGGAGGGCATGATGACCAAGAAGGACACAAGGGACGAGAAGCGTCGGCAAGACAAGGAGGAGCAAATGAAGGCTTTCACGAAGCTTCAAAGGAAGAGGCTTGAGCTCGATGCGGAGAAGCAAGCCAAGTTGCTCGAGATGGAGGCGGCGAAGCAAGCGAAGATGCTCGAGATCGAGGCCGCCAATGCCAAGACTAAGGCAAAAGAAGTGGCGCTCGCTAGCATGATAACGGGGGTGGAGATCATGAAGGTGGATTTGAACACGGTGTCGCCGAGGAAGAGGCCATGGTTCGAGAAGATGCAGGCTGACATGCTTAAGTTCGATGACGAGTGAACAATGGCGGAGAGCGCCATCCTTTTTTTGTATGCCGGCAAGTGTGCTGGCTGGCATGACCATGGGCGAGATGCCGTGGTTGAACTTCGTCCCTTTTTGTGTGCTGGCATGTGTGCCGGCCCCGCTGGCAAGTGCGCCAGCGTGACTGTGTGGTTCTTTCTGAAGGCCGGCATGTATGCCGGCCGCTGGCATGGCGCCGGCATGAACTCTGGCGATAGCATGAACTATGCCCGCGGGCCTCTTTTCATAAATCTGTGTGCGGACATGAAATGGGTCGGCGCGTTGGGCGCACTGCCGATCCAAACGAAAAAGAGGACGGACGACGCGCGGGCGGACGACCCAAATGAACGAAAAGCGGACATAGCGCGCGTTCGTTTGGGTCGGCCTTATGGAGTTGCTCTTACATCCTTGATTGGTTTTGCAGCTGCTGCATGCCTGCATCCCACCATTGGTTTTGCCTTTGACAGGCGCCGGGCAGCGGGGGGCTACATCCTCGATTTGATCAAATCGTGGGGACGTGGAGGTACTCCGCATAAACCAAGTACGGGGTGTTGATACTTGTGACGTATACATATTATTCCGTTGGTTTTGTTCATTCTTGGTTCTTTGGATATTTTTTATAAATGAATTCACTTGTTTCGACTTGTATACTATTATTCAACAAAACATAAAATTAGTAGAAAACACATATTTGTCCCTTACAAAGTCATGTAATTTTATATTCTGTATCTCTATTTTTTTTTCAGGAATCATATTTGCAATTTAATCAATGCCTCTGATCTATACTCCCTCCGTTCCTTTATATAAGGTGTATTTGTTTTTTGAAAAGTCAAACGAGGCCATGTTTGACCGAGTTTTCGGAAAAATATATCAATATCCACATTACAAAATGTATACCATTTGATCCATCATGAAATGTAGTTTCATATTTTATCTATTTGGTATTGTAGATGTCATTAGTTTATTCTATAATCTTGGTCAAACATTTAAATGGTTGACTTGCACGGAAAACAATACACCTTATATTCTGGAACGGAGGGAGTACTATGCATCACATATGTGCCTGGATGTGTGAGTGGGCACAACGTGCCGTTCATTGTTGATTTCATGCAAGCAATCTCGTCTCATAGTATTAAGCTATGGACCTTAGGGCATCTCCAATGCCAACTCTTAAATCGTCCGCGTACATCTGGATCATGCGGACTGGACCGCGTAAGCCATCCAACGCGGGCCTGTATCAGTCCGCCGAGCTGTTCGGACGTGTTTTCTCCCGCAAACCGAAGACAAATGTGGGGGGCTTTGCGGGCGTTCGGACAGCACCCACACTCTGGCCCACCCAAACCCCCTCCTCCCTCGCTCACGCGCGTTCCAGCCCGGCGCCAGCTGCCCGCATTCATGCCGCTGTGGAACAGCCGCTCCACATTGAAGCCGACCCAGAGCGGACGCGACCTCTCACTGGCTCCTCCATTGAAGCGGCGCGCCGGCCGAGGGCGCCGTCCGCTGCACGTCCGGCTGAACACGCCTCCTCGCCGCATTCAACGGCTGAAGACTGCCCGCCTTCCCCCATTAAACCCGCGCGTGTGCCGAGATACCTACTCCATCCACACGTCCGTTCGCGAGCCGGCCGGCATTAATCATAACGCCGGTTGGCTCCTCGCGTCCGCCCGCTATTTAAACGATGCCAGACGCTGGGCAAGAACCGCACCACACCTCCGCTCCCCATTTCCTCCTTTAACAAATTTCTTCATGGCATCCGACGAGCAGGAAGAAAAGTTCTCCGGCATAAAAGCCAGCTGGGTGGCCCTTCGAGCCCACCGGTCGTGAGCCAGGGAACTGCCTCCCTAGTTCCACCTCCATCGACGCTCTAGGCCGCTGCAGGCCAGCTCGCGGAGGCTGAAGCTCCAAGCTGGCGCGTGGTTCAACTCGCTGAGGAGTGGCCAGTTGCTCCAGGCGGGCACGGTGGGGGTGGGTGGGTGGGGGGTGGTGGGGGGGAGCTCAGCGGCACGGGCATTGTGGCTGCCGTGGACGACGCCATGTCGTCCCGCGCCTCCCGTGCCTACGACCGCGCCATCCGCCATCAACGCGCGCATAACCGCGCCCTGCCTGCAGAGAAAGAAGCCAACTACGCGGACATCGACGAGGCGGCGCCCAACATGTCCGCGGCCGCTGCCATCATCGTGGAGAAGTAGAACACGGTAGGCCGCCGCCGCTTGGGTCCCATGAAGGCCATTGCCGAGGCGACGCCACGTACACAGCCGGTGTCTTGCCCTCTCGCAGGCCACCATCGTCCCCTACCCAAAAACCAACTCTGATCCGTGCAGCATAGGCACTTCCCCTCCGGCTGAAGCATCAGCCGACGGCTCCACTCCGATGAGCGGTGGGGAAGCGAGCCGCCCTTTCCGCTGAAGCATATACCTTCAGGGCTCGCGGCTACCGGACATGGGGACGACAATGGAGATCCGCCGCGGCCGGCCGTAGACCAGTCAAGGGTTCCATGTCGTCGGAATGGATATCCGCTGGCGCCGGCCATAGACTAGTTTTATCTTAGTCCGGTATCGTTTTTAGTATAAAAAATGTCAAAAATATAATGCATTTCGTCCGATTTGTATGAAATCCATCGTGTTTGCATGTATTTTGTCCGGTTAGTTCAAAGAGTGGTTGAAATGTATGCGGGCTGCGTTGGATGGCAGCCTCCGGCATCAGTGTCCGCGGACTGGTCCCCCCTGATGCGGAGCATCCTACGGACATCACCATGTCAAGAGTCCGTTTGGCAAGTGACACGTGCAACATCTACTTCACATACATAAAGGTGAATCATCTCCTATACACGTGTTCACTTGACCCCTTCGAGGATGGTATACTACTTGACACTCCTCTCGTGTGCACACATAGGTATTGTCGGAGCTTCAGGAATGACGAGGAGGAGTGCAAGCGCAAGAGTACGACTACACCATCCAAGAAGGAAGCGTGGAAGAGAAGACGGAAGAAGGCGGAAGGAGTGCAACTCTGCACTTGCCCGGACGTCTGGATGACAGCCCGGACGATCTGGCCGATGCCCGGATCATCCAGACTGCCACCCGGATCGTTCGGCTACAGCAACCGAAGACACCCGAAGCGCATGCGTGAAGCCAGATCATCTGGGTCCTCACTCGGATCGTTCGGAAGATGCCCGGATCGTCCGAGCAGTCATCCGGATCATCCGGGCCCTGCCTGCGAGCAGTGCGGGACTTGGGCCTTGTATACCCACCTAACTTACCCCTTTGCCCCTTAGACTATAAATAGGCCTCCTCCACCTCATTTGTGGGATAGCTAAGAATAGATCTCATATCATAGAGCTTAGCTCATGTACCTTCCTTTGTGGGATTACTCCTAGGAGAAGATCCATGAGTGGATTCAAGGCCTCTTCGGAGAAGATCCCGAAGTGGATATCAAGACCCCTTCATGGGAAGATTTCTTCATGGAACTCAAGACCCATCTCTCCTAGAGATTTGGATGAACTACACTTGTATCTTTATTTCTCTTGTTGTTCTTGGATCTTGTTGCACCACTTGTATTGCTTGTGATTTGAGGAGTACTTGGAGTGAATCTTGTCCAATAGAGTGTTTTCCCCTTTGATTTATCCACGTTTTCCCCTCGTGTTCTTCGTGTTCCTCCTCGAATCCACCTCCAATTCATGAACATCGGTCCACCTAGGGTTTTGCCCTATATCATCTTGGATCAGAGCAAGGTTGACACGAATTTGGAGCCCCCAACCTCCCCACTTTCTTGCTTTAGTTCGAATTTTTCTCCCCAATTTCGAAAATTTTCCACAGAAAGAGCCACCAAAAAATTTCTTGCATTTTGTTATTCTTGTGAGTTTTTGTTGATTTTGATCTGTGGATCTAGTGTTTGGCAAGTGGATCTACCTCCCTTGGTGTTTCCTAGCCCCAATTTTCATTTTCTCCATCAAATTCGTCCCCCAAAATCGAAATTCGGCCCAAAAAATTCGTCCCCGAGAGGAAATCCCGAGCAGTTTGACCCGCCCGGATCATCCGGGCATCACTCGGACATCTGGACTCCCTCCCGGACGTCCGGAATTCCCCACGCTGCAGTACCCGGACAATGAACCCGGATCGTCCGGAACCCCTCCTGGATGTCCGGCTACCCCTGAAACTGACACGGGCAAATTCTTGTTTTGCCCATAACTAATTCATTCGGAGTCCGATTTCGATGTTCTTTAGCTCGTTTTGTAGCTATCGACATTCCCCATCCCACAAAAATACTTCCACCATCATTTGACTCCATCAAATTTTGTGCTTTTTGGAATCTTTGCCTAGGCCCTCCACCATAACTTCCGCACCACCACCCAAAACTTCCGCAACCTAACCCATTTTGGTTACCATTGCATTTGTGGTTGCTTGAGTTGTGATTTGAGTCTCCTATGGTGTTTTGGCTACTTAGGGACGTTTACTTCTTTATCAACCACCAGACACTTGTATCGTGCCATCGACTACATCAACCACCGACGTTCGACATCGACGACGGCCATCCATCCTTTGAGACCACCTTCAACCGGAAGCAAGGACGGTTACCCCCGACTTCGTGAAAGGTTAAGTGTGACGAAGGTATCCATCCCGTCATAAACTTTACCTTCCTTGCCATTACACCTTGATAACCCCACCATCTTTGCGAATACCTTCATACCTATTGAGACTAGCTATCCGAGTATTGCCGGGCTTCGCGAAAACTTGAGCACCATAGTGATACGATATCTTGTTGCATCATTTGGAATATCATATGATACATTACTGTCAGGACCGGTTTTCCAGGATATTAATTCCCAGTAAATGGCCCTTGTGCTCACCAGCCCCAGGATTACTGTTAGCTGATGAGACACAATCTTGATACAGAAATTCCAAGCGAAATTACAAAAATATGAAGTACAAGACCATTTTGGTCTATGAGTACAACAAAAGGTTTCTAGTGGTTGATGGCGGAAGCGGTTTGCGGATCATCAGCGTCTATGGGACTCCATTTCCCACAGGAACAGCTGACCTGGATAACTCCTATCTTCGCGAGGCTGTTATCATCGTTGTCTAGATTCCGGGCTGTCTTCGTGGCGCTCCTCTCCAAACAAGAAATCTGGCCAAGACAATAGCCAGGGACAAGCCAGTGAGTACTTTGAATGTACTCGCAAACATTAAGAACACAAGTATAATATAACAGATGATAATCATGCACTGAAATATTCCATGATCACTTAGTTAGTCACGAAATAAAATCCATGACGCATGCATGCAGGTTATTCACATTAAACATGAATAAGCAATCAAAGAATAAAATAAACCGATCGGGTGTCTGAAGCGACGCCTCGAAAGGATAATAATATAAGGCATGCCTCAGTCGGGCGTCTGAGCGACGCCATATAAAGGGCTTATAAGGAAATAAATAACAAGCATGCCACAGTCGGGCGTCTGAGCGACACCACATAAAGGGCTTATAAGGAAAATAAATAACAAGCATGCCACAGTCGGGCGTCTGAGCGACACCACATAAAGGGCTTATAAGGAAATTAAATAACAAGCATGCCACAGTCGGGCGTCTGAGCGACACCACATAAAGGGCTTATAAGGAAAATAAATAACAGGCATGCCACAGTCGGGCGTCTGAGCGACGCCCCATAAAGGGCTTATAAGGAAAATAAATACATGAGTATCCAGGAGGTAGAACCATCCCAAGGATACTCAATAAATAGACAATATAATCGGTTAGTCCATAATAATAATCATAATCATCATTCCTCACACATCATGATCAATATTCCGGTTTAGAAGTTTTCCTCCGAAGACCGACACTAAGACCGACACTTGGCCCATCCCAGACTGTAGTCCTTAACCGCGGACACGGCTATTCGAATAGATATAAACTCTGCAGAGGGTGTACTCTTTACCCACGAGTAACGGATTTCCTTAGTCCATCGGGACTAATTCCGTTTACGGTCTTTGAATTGACAACACACTTGACCCGCACACACCAGCTTAACTTACCGGTGTCTGGAATCACCCATGCCACTCGTTAAGCAAAACTCTAAGTGGGGAGGCTCCAACCTCGATTAGCATGGGATGAAATTTATATCGCGCGCTCTAAGGGGTGCCCCCCTCTCGGTCCCAACCGGAAACACCCATGCCCCCGGACCAGGTGGCATGCCTACCGGCTGCAGCCGGTATCTTCCACCATGGCCTCTCTGTACGGTGTGTGCTAAGAAAGGGGTTGACAACTTACTGGACCGTACCCTACCTGCGGCAGGGACGAGTGGTAGTACGAAACAAGTATGGGGGTTACTGGAACAAGACTCGATCTATGGTCGACTCAGGAGGCTTATGTGTTCCCTGCATGGTTAGCACAACAAATATTTTTCCACACTCTTGGGCAGAATCACCACTTATCTCATCCCATCATGCCTCACTGACCATTCTCGCTCCAACGAGATGTCAGCACCAAGCTCATGTCTACCCAAGACAGAGACTTATCCTGGATTCCTTCCGGTAGGCAGGGGTGGCACAAGGTGGTGACTACTGTCACAAGCATCTCAAGTTTAATAGCAAGAATCATTATCATGTATTGCAAGCATGATCACACCTTCACATGAAATAACGCGCACGTCATGTGTGTATAGTTTCATTTGTCACACCAAACATTTCACCACAAATACTATACCAGGGTTCAGGATGCTTGCCTTTAATGTGGGGAGAGGTAGGGTGCATCACAAAACTTTTGAAAGTTTTTCTTCTCTCTCCGTTTCCTATTTTGAAAAATATTTGAATCAACACGCAATTCAAAAACAGTACAAAAAGTTGTCTTGGAAAGTTTTCAAATAAATATGAAAATAAACTAGATGAAATTTGAGAGAGGTAGGAAAAAGAATCAATTCATTTGGGGTTTTATTTTAAAAGATATAGCCAGTCAAAGTCTGGTCAAAATTCTGATTTAATAAAATCCAGAAAAAGGAAAACGCATCGGCTCGGAATACGTTTCCAGAGAAGGGGAGACGCACTTCGGGGGTTTTACGCTTTCTGAAAACAGTTGCGCACTTACAGGAATACGCCTCTCCAGGGGGAAAACGCATCAGCCGGGTTGCGCCACTGGCGGCTGGGTTGAGACACCGACAGGTGGGGCCCACCTGTCGGGTTTGCCTCCCACCTCTCGCGCGCTCCTGGCCAGAGGCAGAGGCCGACTCCGGCGACGATTGTCGGCGCTAGGAGGCACCTCTCCCGGAGCTGTGCACACCGGCGTGCTCAGGAGGAAGGGCCCCATCCTCTGGAGAGCAAAAGGATCGCCGGGGAGTTCGGGGGTGAGCACCCCTTCATCCATGGTGGACGACGGCTTCGGGAGCAATTGGGAGCTCGGGCTACGGTGGCTCCCGATCGAATTTGAGAGGCGGGGTGGCTTCGCGGGGCAGAGGGGAAGCTAACTGCGGCAAGAATGAGGAGGGGGACGCTCTGGCTTGCTCGGATTTAACCGGAAAGCGGCGGCGGCCGAAGCTGCCGGAGTTGGGGAAGACGGTGGCTTCCGGCTAAATTGGAGCTAGGGGAGGCTTCATTCTGCTTCTATCATGGCGCTGACGAGCTCACGGGGACCTGGGGGGGCTATTTATAGCCCGGGGAGGTCGGTTTCCCGCGGCTGTGGATAAGAACGCCGGCGAACCGCCGTTCTGTTGCTAGCAGGCGACGTGGCGGCGATTGGAGCTGGTCGGCACATCCAGACGAACTCACCACTGCACAATGGAGCGAGCTGGCACGCTGCGGTGGCTCGGACGGCGCCGGCCATGGCAGGCTCTGGCGGCGGCAGTGGCTGCTTGCGGGGACGGCGACAAGCTACAGAGGGGAAGGCTGGCAGGGTCTTGGCGCGTCGCGGCAGAACCAGGAGACAGGGGAGATGAATGGAACGAGCGGGGGAGGCGGTAGCTGGTCGCGGCGGCTCGGGAGCAGCACGAGCAAAACGTGCGCTCTGGCCGCGCCCAGAGCACGCACGCCAGGCGTTCGACGAAATGCCAGCGCTAGCCAGGAGGCTTGGGTGGAGCTGCAAATTAACAGGATGGCTGGGTGGTTTGCTAAAGCTCTAGTGGACATGCTGGTTTGGCCTGGAAGGCAACTTCCCAATGCAATAATAAAACCATGCCAAAACTGGACATGCACTACAGGTGCTTGACAAAATGTCATGGCCATCTAGGGATCTGCTATGGCCACCAAAATTACCAGATCATGGTCTCTCTAGATGCACACTAGGGTGGTAGACTTAGTTTGGCAAAAGCAAAAAGTTGTTAGTGCAAGTTTTTGAGAAAACCATTTCTGGACAGAAACTAGAGTGCATTATTGCATGGCCTTAAAACACTGCAATGATCCCAAACTCTTGGACTTAAGATTTTGGTAGGGTTTAATGCAATCATGAAAAATCCCAAGGCAATTTAGGCAAAATAAAATAGGGTTGCAGTACAAACTGCCAAACTAGACCAGAATGCAAATGAGGATGGTTTGCTCAAAATTTTCAAAGAACCCAAATGGAATTTTGCATAAACATGAGTCATATACCTCTACTGACATCCCCAAATTTTTATGGAATTTTTAAAGAGATATTTAAATAGATTGCAGTGCAAACTACAAACTGAACCAGATTTGAAAGCTTGAAGTGGAGCTCAAAATTTACAAAACACCAAGCTGGGTTTTTGCATAAAAGTGATCCAGGGACATCACATGCCATCTACAAATTTTTGTGGAATTTATAAATGGAGTTATAAAATAGTTGTAGTGCAAATGAAGCTCTTAAAAGGGGTAAAATGCTATTAAATGAATTAAATCTTGACAAATTTTATTTTAAAAATTATTCCACTGGTTTTAATGAATGCAATAAAATGATTAAATAAAACACTCAAGCCACACAACAATATTCAAAAGTTTTTAGATAGAACAGAAGAATTTTTGAAATTCAGACAAAAGGAGTGGCTCTGAGATCACAAGAAAATCCAGAAAGAAAAATTTTAATTTCCTGGCAAAATTTTAATTAACAAAACATGGTTAAATTTTTGGGGTGTTACAATTACTCCCGTATATATCTTGTGATACTTGTCTTGCATAATTGGTTGAGGCTCAAAAAGAATAGTGGAAAGGAAAAAAAAGCAAATAAAAAAAACAAGCTTTTAAGCAAGAAGAAAGATCAAAGCTTATAAGCAAAAGAGAGTTGAGCATAAAAGATATACTTGTGCATGAGGATACATGGAATAGGAAACGTATGCTTGCATGTATAGGATTGGTGCCAAGTTGTGAATCCTGCCCAAACGTGCAATCAAACTAGCGTCTCTCCTTGTGTTTGTGCAACACGAGCTTAGTCTTCGTTAGGCAATTTTGTATTGCTCATCCCTATAGTTGCACAAGCCCCATTATCCCACCGTGTGTGTTTCTTTTTGCCTTCCTCTATATTTGTGATCACTTGCTTTGCATTTTGAGTCCTTTGGATTGATTTCAACTCTTACAATATCTTGGACTTCAATTTGCTTGATATTTTGTGCCACTTTTCCCACTGAGCTCCACCATAAGCTATTTGTGTAGGTTGTGACGATTGGACAAGGTTTTTCACCAAGTGCACTCTTTTCCTTGCATACATTTGGGTATTTGAGATCCAACTACAACTCCGGAGAGAGATAACTTTGGTATGTTCATTCCATCTCCTTCTCACACCTTCTCGAGTGCTTCTATGGATAGGGACATCACTTCTACTTCGGTCTACACCAACAACGACGAGTTTGATGCCATCAAGAACCACTTGGACACCAAGATGGATGCTCAAATGGAGAAGGTCAAAGCCCTCATCAACACCGGCAAGAGGTCTTCCTCATCTTCGACAAGATGCTCAAGTGCACGTGCTTTCGAGCTACCATCTCCGGCAAGGTCACATCGGTATCGACACCATCACCAGCATGAAGAAATAACGACGCCAGCATCAAACCATCCGCCCATGAGCAAGCGTGAAGGTCAAGAGCTCAACACCAACCATCTACCTTGGCATATTCACCAAGTGACTTCAAGGCATCTTCGCCTTTCGATGTGCGGCATCTTCGCCGACAAGCACCTCAAGAGAAGCTCCCCAAGCTCAAGTCCACGACTTCCACGAGCTACTATGACTTCGACACCGACTACGAGATTCCTTTCTATGGGAATCAAGACCCTGAAGAGTACCTCGAGTGGGAGCGCAAGATGGACTACTCCCTCAAGCTACTTCAAGTCCCCTCCGAAGATCAAGTGAAGTGCGCCACAAGAAACTTCCACGACAACGCGTCAACATGGTGGCTTCACACACCTTCGAAGAGCTTCGACATGAGTTGACCCAAGACGAAGAAAGCCCTGCGGCGCGAGTTTGTGCCTTCCACCTACACGAAACATCTTCTTCATCAATTGGAGAACACCATGCAAGGAATCAAGTCCCTCAACAAGTACTTCATGGAGATGAAGAAAGCCTTGCGACGCGCCGGTGTGGACGACCCCATTTGGATGAAGTTCCACTTCACCATGGGATTGAACAACGACATCGCCAAGACTATCTTCCTCAACAACTACGAGTCCCTCGATGACCTCTACATTGGTGCTCTCAAGGCGGAACAAGAACTCGTGAAGGCCAAGTCTACTCGACCCCGAGCACACTTTGCGACGACCACGCCCCAAGACGGCGAGCATGAGGATAGTACCACCAAGATGTCCAAGCCCGACGAGCTCCAAGATGGCGCTCCCAAGGTTGACTTCATCTCCATCCCTCTTTGTGGCATTGATGATGCCGAGTCTACCATGACTCCTTTTGAAGACGACGTTGCGACGACTATGACCATGGAGCCACTCAGGGACCAAGATTTGGAGGCGAACGACATGGTGGCGAGCAAGGATGATGCTTCCATCTTTGGAGGCGAGATTGAGATGATCGAGCATGGGATTTTCTCTTCGGTAATGGAGGCGAGTGATGATGGGCCATCTTCGGCCTTCATCCATGGCGACGGTGATGAGACGATTGAGCATGGGATTTTCCCTTCGACCACAACGGCGTTTGGAGATGAGTTGAGTGACTTGTGCACCCATATTGAGAGTGAGAGCGAGTTCACCACTAGCCCAATATATGATGAGATGCCCCAATTCCCATGTGAGAAGAGCCACCCCCACCATCACTTCAGTGAGATGAGTGACTCCACCATATGTGAGTTTGAGTGCACTGATACGTCTCCAACGTATCTATAATTTATGAAGTATTCATGCCATATTTATAACAATTCTATATGGTTTTGGTATGATTTGATTAGAACTAACCCGGACTGATGCTGTTTTCAGCAGAACTACCGTGGTGTTGTTTTTTATGCAGAAATAAAAGTTCTCGGAATTGGACGAAACTTTTTGATGATTTTTTTTGGACCAAAAGAAACCCCCGAAGCTTCGTGGAAGGACCAGAAGCCTCATGAGGTGCTCACAAGCCATCACGGCACGCCCTGGGGGGGGGGGTCACGCCGTGGTACCTCGTGGGCTCATCTTAGCCCATCTTCGCGTGATTCCAACGCTGAAAAATCCTATAAATAGAGAAACCACCAGGAATAACCCTAGAACTTTGCCGCCGCCGCCTGCCTCTGTACCGAAGAAATACCATCTGGAGCCCTGTTTCGGCACCCTGCCGGAGAGGGAAATCATCACCGGGGGCCATCTTCATCATCCCGGTGGTCTCCATGACGAGGAGAGAGTAGTTCACCCTCGGGGCTGAGGGTATGTACTAGTAGCTATGTGTTTGATCTCTCTCTCTCGTGTTCTTGATTTGGCACGATCTTGATGTACCGCGAGCTTTGTTAATATAGTTGGATCATATGGTGATTCTCCCTCTCTATCTTGTTGTGATGAATTGAGTTTTTACCTTTGAGGTTTCACTATTATCGGATTGAATACTTTTATGGATTTGAGAACACGTGATATATGTCTTGCATATGAATACCCATGGTGACAATGGGGTATTATATTAATTCACGTGATGTGGCACTCAACTCGCGGATTCCCGAGGTGACATTGGGGTAATCTATGCATAGGGGTTGATGCACGTTTTCGTCCTACTTTCTCCGGTAGAAATCTTGGGGCACTCTTTGAAGTTCTTTGTGTGGATTGAATATTATGAATCTGAAGTTGTTTGATGCATATCGAATAATCAACTCACGGATACTTGTGGTGACATTGGAGTATCTAGGTGACATTAGAGTTGGTTGATGCGTGTCATATGGTGTTATTTTAGTACGAACTCCAGGGCTGTTTGTGACACTTATAGGAATAGCTCAATAGATTGATCGGAAAGAATAACTTTGAGGTGGTTTCGTACCCTACAACAATTTCTATCTTATGTTCTCCGCTAATAGGAACTTTGGAGTGATTCTTTGTCGCATGTTGAGGGATTGTTATATGATCCAATTATGTTAGCACTGTTGAGAGATTGCACTAGTGAAAGTATGAACCCTAGGCCTTGTTTTCAAGAATTGCAATACCGTTTGTGCTCACTTTTGTTACTTGCTACCTTGCTGTTTTTATATTTTCAGATTATAAAAACATATATCTACTATCCATACTACACTTGTATCACCATCTCTTCGCCGAACTAGTGCACCTATACAAATTGCCATTGTATTGGGTGTGTTGGGGACACAAGAGATTTCTTGTATTTGATTGCAGGGTTGTTTGAGAGAGACCATCTTCATCCTACGCCTCCCACGGATTGATAAACCTTAGGTCATCCACTTGAGGGAAATTTGCTACTGTCCTACAAAACTCTACGCTTGAAGGCCCAACATGAGTCTACAAGAATAAAGTTGCGTAGTAGACATCATGCACCTATTTTGAGGGAATGAGTGAGCCACCCCATAGAGAGAGTGAGCTAGTTGATAGGTCTTGTGAGGCCATTTGCACTTCTAACAACTTGACCTGTACCTCTATTGTGTCTTCTCATTTGGTGTTAGGTCCCATATATGATGACGCGCCAATCCTCGACGACTTCGTCCTTCCTTTGGACAAGACGATGGCCATGGTGGACTATGATGCAACCCCCACATGGTTCCATCACGATGAAGATGACCACACGTTGATCTTTCCCACCTCACCTACACCACATGTGTGGAATGAAAAAGGTAACATAGGTGAAGGTGATGAGCTTGTCCCACTAGTAGACATTGCTTGCTTGCATGATGTCGATCCTCCTATTAACACGCTTCATGCTAGTGCGATTTCCTCATGAGATGAATTACACATTTATGATGAGTTTGATGATTGCCATGTGGAGTCTATTAGTTGTGATGCCATGTTACATAGGATATCTTGTGAGAATTCCATAGGCCACATCATGTTTGATAATCCGCTTGACTTGTCATATGCTATGCATGAGATCCACCATGTCGCATCTTTGCAATCTCATCGTAGTAACTATGCATATGCCATTAAAATAAAACCAATTTGCACATATGGCATAGATGACAAGCCCATGGTTATTGGCATTTGATTTTCTTGTGATGATATTGATATGCTCCCTTTGCATCATTTCAATCATATGCCATGACATGACCACCTACCTTCGGACATGCATTGTTTGCCATGTTGTCCATATTCTCCATATAATGCTTCCGCTATTGCACATGAGGAGACCCCCATAGTTTCCTCATACATGTTAGGATATTTTGATCCATCCCATCCATCCCATGATCCCAATACTTGTGTGCACAATATGCTCCTCATGAATAAATATGTATTGATGTGCCATATACTTGCATGCTCACTTTGTGTCCCCATCGTGTTACACATAACAACTATTCTTTCATGATGGATGACATGTTCTTATATCATGCCTCAAATTTCTTTGAGCATTGCTTGTTTTGTGCTAACTTTCATGTGCACATACACATCATGAAGGATGATGTGTACATTTACCGCGCACACACTTTGTTTCGGTTGTCTCAATGTTGTGTAGGTACCCACACTTTCGCGTCAACCTCGCAAGCGCACGAGTTGACGAAACGAGCTCTAGAGAGCAATGAAGACGTGCGACACCATGGAGTGCTTACCCCCCACCCACCCTCCTCACGATGAGCTTTCACGCATTTCTTCTACATGGCCCTCACATGGTTATGGGTTATATACCACTTCTCACTTTATGCCCATATTGCCATGTTCACTATGCATGCTATGATCATTCCTATGCCTTTGCCATGCATTTGTGACCCATGCTTCACATCTCACATGACACTTTATTATAGTACTTGTATGTGTATTTGCAAGCTTGGTGAAGATATTGCTTGTTATTGCCATGTTCCTTTGGTGGCCCATGATATTGTTGATGCTTGTGTTGGGAGAGTCATATGGACCAATTGCTCTTTGCATAGGACTTCTCGCCAATACAATGATGATACTTTGATCTTGCTCTGTTTTCGTGCTTGCGATATGTCATGTGATTACCTATACCTACTATTATCTCACATGACATGAATGCCATGATTTCCTGTTGCACCTTTGCGCTACTAGTTTGCACGATATGATTACTATGCTTGCTTTGTGTGGTGCATCACCCATGATTCATACTTGCTCGTTTCATGCGGTTGATGGCATCCATTTCCTTGCTTTTGCACATGATTGCTATTGAATATTGTACAATTGCTCCATATGTTGCCTCTCTCATGCTAGATGAATTGCCATGTATTGAGTGCAATAATGCTTTTAGTATTTTTGATGAGATTGCCCCCATAGCTTTCTCCCATATGATTGGAGCTTTTTCCATCTTTCATGTGCAGCATGCTTGTCTTCCTTCTTTACACCATATGCCTAGTGCCAATAACGCCATTGTTGCATCATATCATTCATGCACTTTTGCTACTAATGGTTATGTGCAAGAGAAGAGTACCATCATGATGGATGATGAGTTTATCTACCATGCATATACATTCCTTGCTTTTGTGTGCATGTGTAGGATACTTCGGCCGCTTGTCAACTTCCACTTCGGGTGAGTTGACCATCCGAGCTCTTGAGAGCGAGCCACTTTCGATCGACGTGCTTCGACACCGCATTTCCTACCACTTCGACATTGTGAAGGACGCACAAGGATATGTTTTTGAGAAGATATCCTTCTCATTTGAGAACTGCCCAACCATGAGCATGGATATTGTGGATCATACTTCATGTGTTGCTTGCACCATTCACACACATACTAGAGATCTTGCTTCGACTTGTCATTGCCACATTGCCATGCCTCATGACATATATGCCTTGTGTGTTGCATCCAACTTGTTCATTATTTCCTCCTATCATATATTTGGTTGCAACAATGTCATCTCTTCACATATGCCATGCACCTATGATTGTCACATGCTTGACTTGATTGCCTCACACATGATGAACAATTGCTATTTCCATTGTGTTGAGTGCCACACTATCTTCACTACACCATATGCACATTATGCTTGGTTTGTCTTGCACTTGACCCATGTGTTTAGACATCTCATTTTCATTGGTGTTGTGAATGATTCTTATGCCTACCATAGACCATTTGTTGAGCAGTTTGTGCATGCTTGCTATGACCTTGAGGTCGATGCTTGTTCACTTGTCACACATATCAGCATCCCTACCTCACGTTTGCATGATTGTTTACATCATGCCTTTGATTGTGCTCAAATTGTGTGCTTACATGCCATGCCACACTCCTTTGTCACACCATATGATATGCTTGATGACAACACTTGTTGGGTGAATCACCACTTGAATGCTTGGTTTTGCACTAACGCCCGTATGGAACGAGTAGGGAGATCAGACGAAGTTTTGCTAGGGTTTGGAGAGGTTTGGAGGAAGAAGAAGAAGAAAAGAGAGAGATGGGGGCGATTTACCTCCTTCCTCGGGCTCTTTGTGGCCGTTGGGGCTCCATACGATCGGCCATACGAGCGGGAGAGCTCGTGTGAAAGGCCGTTGTTCACCCTGATAGCTTACCTATGCCTGTGCATACCTCATGCGACCGCTGAAATGGGCGGCAGCGCCCATATGGAACGTCGTTGAACGCTCTGGTTATTTTCTTCTTCTGGTCGAGGATGTCATACGACCGCGCACACGGGTGCGGGCGCCTATATAGAACATCGTCGAACGCTCTGGACTTTCTCTGCTTTCTGCGAAGATTTCAAACGACCGCTCATATGGGCGCATGCGCCCGTATGGAATGCCGTCGTTTATTCTATCGCCTCTCGTTGTTTTGTGCTGGAACCGCTAGGAGGTCATGCGACCGCCCAAACGACCGTTGTGGTCGCCTGAAAGGCCGTCTTTTGATCTGTTTCTTCCGAAACTTTTCTTTTTCTTTGTTTTCCTGTGGGGTTAGTTCCAACACAATACATAGGCATATTTCCAGGCATCCAAACGTCAATACAACATATAATTTAATTTGCACATAGCAAAGCCTTCATTAGAACGACTCTTCCAAACTCAATTTATTTATCTAGAACTTCAATCACTCTTTTTATTGAAACAAAAATAAAAACTTACTTGTCTACTTTATTTGCGTGGGTTGCCTCCCACGAAGCGCTTGTTTTCGGTCGGTTAGCTCGACCGTAGTGGTGATCAAGGTGGTGCAAACACACCGAGACCATAGCTTCTTGCATTCACAACAATGCCTTCTCCGGTATAGGTCTTCATTTTCTTTTTCCTGGGGAAATGTCTTACAAAAGGATCTTTAGCTGGTAAATAAAATCCAACATTTCCCTCAAATACATTTATCACAGCTTTGATAGTCCATAGAAAAGGTCTACCGAGAATTATTGGAGCAATAGGATCTTCAGGCATATCGACTATCCCAAGATCAATCATGACATGGCAATCATTTATTTGAACTATAACTCCATGCTTAATTCCTACTGCTTGAGAAAAAGTAGAATTGGCCATATTCAATCTAATCTCAGTAGTAGCATAAGGACCTAGATTGAGACTATCATAAATAGACTTGGGGATAGTAGAAACACTAGCCCCTAGATGACATAAAGCATTGAACTTATTTAAACCAATCTCAATCTCTATAGTAGGCTCAGAAGCATCTTCTTGCTTAGCTGGTAACATACTATAAAGCTTCTTTCTTTCATCATCTAGTTCACGTACCTTGGCTGCAACTTGATCAACAAAGACATTATATGCCTCATTGTTAGATACCTCAGGTAGTGGGGACTTCATTGATATCATCTTTACAAAGTCTGCAAGGGTGTAATTATATTCTCGCACATGGCTTGTGTCAAGTTCTTCGATCTTCTCTTCATTGCTTCTTACCATCTTGACATCTTCAACCGGGTTCCGGTTTACTTGCAAACTTAGCTAGGATCAATGTTTGGCTCTCTACAATTTTAGCCACTTGTGCCTCCATATTTTTGGATCTTCCCTCAAGCATCTACACATCATTTGTTAGTCCAACAATCTTACTCGTCAATTGACCAAGTAGGTTATCATAATTCTTCAAAATATTTTTGAAATTTTCATTCTGCTCAGTTTGACTAATAATAAAACTTTTAGGAGTATCTTCAAGAGTATTTCTATTGCTGCTATTAGCTCTATTAAAATTATTTGATGCTCCACCATTATTAGGATAAGGAAGTCTAGGAGCATATCCATTATTTTTCCAATTGGGATTATAGCTATTGCAAGCAATAAAATTCACATCACTAACTTCTTCATTAGTGAT
This sequence comes from Elymus sibiricus, assembly GCA_039707655.1. Lineage (NCBI taxonomy): Eukaryota > Viridiplantae > Streptophyta > Magnoliopsida > Poales > Poaceae > Elymus > Elymus sibiricus. Next base: position 167,632,143 of record CM077664.1, read on the forward strand.
GGAATTCACGTTCACCTCTTCTTTACCTTTCATGACGGAGATGAGTTCATCAAGCTTGGCTGTCAACTCTGCATTGCTTTCTTCAATTGCATTCACTCTTTTGGTAATAGCTCTTTCAACATGCCATTGGGCATGGTTTTCTTGCATATCATCAAGTAGTTTCTTGACATCGTCTATGGGCTTTCCCATGATTGTTCCTCCTATAGCTGTATCAAGTATAGTTTTTGACATATGATTGAAACCATTATAAAACATATGAAGGATTAACCATTCCTCCATTCCATGGTTGGGACAATTCCTTATGGCTTCTTTCATTCCATCCCACGCAAGCGCTAGTGGCTCACGTTCTTCTTGCTTGAAACCTATAATCTGAGAATGAAGTTGCCTAATTTTTACAGGTGGACAAAACTTAGATAAAAAATTTCTACAACAATCAGCCCAAGAAGTTATATTGCCTCTAGGTAAAGCTAGAAGCCATTCTTTTGCTTTTCCTCTAAGAGAGAAAGGAAGTAGATGCAACTTCAAAGCGTTAGGGTCATAATCCTTGATGCATGTCATGTTGCACAATTCAGTAAAATTATGCAAGTGCATACCGGCATCTTCAGAAGCAGAGCCTCCAAATTGGTCATGTTGAACCATGGAAACTAAGTTCGGTTTGATCTCATACTCAGCGGCTGCAACCTCAGGTTGTGCTGTGGGTTCACGTATAAAGTTATTGCTGAGTAGCAAAACTTCTAAGATTACGAGCCATGGTAATCTTTTTGGGTTTTTCAACTGAGAAGACTTGCAACAAAAATAAAACTTAAACTAAAAAAAACTGAGACCAAACTTTAACAAAAACTCTAAACACAAAGTCTAGGAACACTAAACTCCTCCTCGGTAACGGCACTAGAAAAAGGGCTTGATACTTTGTTTTTACTGATCCGGTAAAGGAACAGAAAGTACACCACACCTATTTCCCCAAAGAGGTGACCTTGGGTTATCGAACCCGCGAGAGGAAGGTTCTGTTGAAGTGATGGTCTCTAGCAAGCTTCTGTCAAACAAATAATTCCAGCTTTTGATCGGATCAATCAAGCTAGTTGTGATGAAACACTTATAATAAAAATAGGTACGGGTATGAGGTCTTAATGCTTACAACCATGTATTTGTGTTGGGACCAAATATGATCTTAATTTGTGCGCTGGAAGTCATCCATCGAGATGTGCTTGTTACGAACCGAAGTGACGGATGTGTCCAAATAACATTTTGACTGGCACGAGTCCTGCATCAAGAATCAGTTGTCCAACCGAAGGACCTATCCGTCACGCAGGGTTGCCTCGATAATTAAGATTATAATAATCAGACAAGAGCTTTGGGTGTTTAATGACTACACCTCATGAATCCCCAAGGATTGGATCCGTGTTGCCGTACTAAACCCTTCTGTCACTGGTGTTCAGAATAACACTTCACGTTCTCCCTGCCCTTAGACTCTCTGTGGCTCGATCTCCATGATCCTGGGTACCTGCAGGGATGAAGATCGCGGACGAGACAAGAGACATCTCCGGAACAATTTTATTTCACGCATACGGGACGTTAATTCAAAGCACTTCCATTGATCCCTACAACAAATACAGCAGGTTGTAAGGCCTATGCGTCAACCCATACCTTACCGAACTACTCACACATGAAGATCAGATCGCATGAAAAACACATTGAAGAACACATCTTGAAGATCGATTGATTGATAATATGTCTTACAATGGATGCCTTGTGCGATGCATGATTACAAATATGATCTAGAGAGGAAGCACTATAGTGGTGATGGTGGCTATGGAGATGGAAAAGGCGGCAAGGATTGATGAGTGGGGATGAAGATGGCTCTATTCTGGCTTCACTCGCGGATGTTTTGTTGACATTTCGGCGTGGTCCCCTTTATAAAAGTTGTTCAAGTGGACGAGGAGCTTCAGAATCCACGCCATACGACCGCTCATACGAGCGCTTGCAGTCTTATGAAACGCCGTCTTTTGTGCTGTCTTCACTGGTGCGCCTCCTGATGATTTGTTTTATCTCATTTTCCACTCCTTTCCATGTTCACACGTGATTTCTTCCCTTTTTAGCCCATTTCCTATGGAAACACATCAAAGAGATGATTTGTGGAATCCTTTGCATTCATTAGTCATTAGTAGCAATATCAGAGCAAATATCTCGGTTTTAAAGAAACATTATCGGTTTGAAAAAAGGGTGAATGAGTGTAAAAATATCACTCATCAGTGCAGCGTTCTGATACGTCTCCGTTGTATCTATAACTTTTGATTGTTTCATGCCAATATTCTACAACTTTCATATACTTTTGGCAACATTTTATATGATTTCTTGGACTAACATATTGATCCAGTGCCCAGTGCCAGTTCCTGTTTGTTGCATGTTTTTTGTTTCACAGAAAATCCATATCAAACGAAGTCCAAACGCGATAAAAATTTACGGAGATTTATTTTGGAATATATATGATTTTTGGGAAAAAGAATCAATGCGAGACGATGCCCGAGGACACGGCAAGCCTGCAGGGCACGGGCCCCCCTGGGCGCGCCCAGGGGGCTTGTGGCTCCCCTATAGGTCAGTTGAGGGTGTCCTTCTACCGCAAGGAAGCTAATATCCGGATAAAAATCCCCTCAAAATTTCAGCCCAATCAGAGTTACAGATCTCCAGGAATTTAAGAAACGGTTTTCGGCCAGAAAACGGGAACGCGAAACAGAAGAGAACAGAGAGAGAGAGAGAGAGAGAGAGAGAGATCCAATCTCGGAGGGGCTCCTGCCCTCCGGGAGCCATGGCGGCCATGGACCTGAGGGGGAACTCTCCTCCCATCTAGGAGGGAGGCCAAGGAAGAAGAAGAAGAAGGAGGGGGGCTCTCTCCCCCTCTCTCCCGGTGGTGCCGGAACGCCGCCGGGGCAACCATCGTGACGGCGATCTACACCAACAACTTCGCCGCCGTCAACACCAACTCTCTCCCCCTCTATGCAGCGGTGTAACACCTCTTCTCCCCGCTGTAATCTCTACTTAAACATGGTGATTAATGCTACATATTATTATCCAATGACGTGTTGCCATCCTATGATGTTTGAGTAGATTCGTTTTGTCCTATGGGTTGATTGATGATCGTGATTGGTTTCAGTTGTATGTTTTATTTTGGTGCTGTCCTATGGTGCCCTCTGTGTCGTGCAAGCATGAGGGATTCCTACTGTAGGGTTTGCAATACGTTCATAATTCTCTTATAGTGGGCGGCTAAAGTGCTAGAAGCTTACACCCGAGTAAGGGGGTTGTTGCGTATGGGAGTAAAGAGGACTTGTTACTTAATGCTATGGTTGGGTTTTACCTTAACGATCTTTGGTAGTTGCGGATGCTTGCTAGAGTTCCAATCATAAGTGCATATGATCCAAGTACGGAAAGTATGTTAGCTCATGTCTCTCCCTCATATAAAATTGCAATAATGATTACCGGTCTAGTTATCGATTGCCTAGGGACAAATCTTTCTCTTGTGTTACAAAAGCTTTCTACTAAACAACTAGCTTTTATTATCTTGCAAATTACTCGTAGTTTTATTCTCGCAAAGTACTCCTAGTTTTATTCTTGCAAAGTAGTTCTAGCATTACACCTACAAAGTACTTCTAGTTTCATACTTGTTCTAGGTAAAGCAAACATAAAGTGTGCGTAGAGTTGTATCGGTGGTCGATGGAACTTGAAGGGAATATTGATTCTACCTTTAGCTCCTCGTTGGGTTCGACACTCTTATTTACCGAGAAAGGCTACAGCTGATCCCCCTATACTTGTGGGTTATCAAGACCTTTTTCTGGCGCCATTGCCGAGGAGCAATAGCATGGGGTTGATATTCTTGTGTGTGCTTGTTTGCTTTATCACTAAGTAGTTTTTATTTTGTTCTCTTGTTTTCTATCTTTAGTTATGGGTAGGAAACGTAAAATACCAAAAAAAATAGTTGTACTTGCTAAACCAATGGTTGAAGAACCACCCAAAATCCATCATACTGCTGAAGCTTTCTACTTGGATCATCTTCGATCCCTTTGTGCTCGTGCTGAAAACCCAACTAGCTTAGTTGAGGGAAAATCATTAGATGAGCATGCTTATTTTGTGCAACACCGCTTGTCTCAAAAAGGGAAACTCTTATGGCATCGTATTAATACTTTGAATTGCTATGCTTGGAATTTATGTGAAATACATGATTTTACTTGTTGTTCTGAAAACCCTAAAAAACACCTTCAGTACCAATGTGAGTTTAAGGATAATGGAATCTTATCTTCTTATGCCAAAGGTGTTTATAGTTACTATGATATTGAAGAATTTGTTGCTTTTAAGGGTGCATATGAAATCGCTTCTTTGATTGAAAAGTGTGATGCTACTCTTTACAAATCTGAAAATTTTGTCATACTTAAATATTGCTATGAAAACTATGCTTCTAATGCCTATGTTAAAGAATATATTGAGGACACCTCAACTGTCCAAGAAGAGACTAATGTTTTGCAGGAATCTATGGAGGAAGAAATTGCTGAAACTGTGAGCTCATTAGATGAAAAAGATGAGGAGGAGAGCGAAGAACAAAGGGAGGAAGAGCGGATTGATCACCCATGCCCACCTTCTAATGAGAGTAACTCTTTATCTCATACATTGTTTAATTTCCCTTCGTGCTTACCGAAGGATGAATGTTATGAAAATTGCTATGATCCCTTGGATTCGTCTGAAATATCCCTTTTTGATGAACTTGATGCTTGCTTTGCTTGTGGCCATGATGCCAATATGAATTATGCTTATGGACATGAACTTGCTATAGTTCCTTATGTTAAACATGAAATTGTTGCTATTGCACCTACACATGATAGTCCTATTATCTTTTTGAATTCTCCCAACTACACTATACCGGAGAAGTTTGCGCTTATTAAGGATTACATTGATGGGTTGCGTTTTACTATTACACATGATGATTTTGATGAATATAATATGCATGTGCTTGCTGCTCCTAATTGCAATTATTATGAGAGAGGAACTACAACTCCACCTCTCTATGTTTCCAATACGATAAAATTGCAAGAAACTGTTTATGCTATGTATCGGCCTTTATTATGTGTGCATGAATTGTTCTTTTATGACATGCTGATGCATAGGAAGAGAGTTAGACTTCAGCATTGCATGATATATGTTGCTTTATGCTCACTACTAAATTATAAATCATTGTTAATTAAAATTGGCTTTGATATACCTTGGGATCCGGGTGGATCGATTACTTGAGCACTTTATGCCTAGCTTAATGGCTTTAAAGAAAGTGCTGCCTGGGAGACAACCCGGGCGTTTCAGAGAGTCATTTTATTCTGTTGTGTGCTTTTAAAAAGTTTTAAAAAAATATATAGAGGGGAACCTAAAAACTTTTTCAAAAAGAGAAGCGATTGGAAGGCTATGCATTGGAGAGGTGAAGGTCGACCTTGAACACTTGTGTTCATGCTCATGGAAACAATGTAGAATTTTTCATGGAAGTTTCTCACAAAAATAATTATCCCCTTGTACAAATCCATTTTATTATAAAAATAATGTGCCAAGATTTACCTTTAGGATGTTTAAATTGCTTGTTTGGTGTGTGCTGTGAAAAAACAGAAACTTTTGCTGTAGTGTTTGAATTTTTATAATTTACTGGAACATGAAAAAATTCTGAAATTTTTACACAGTACTCCTATGCAATTTTTTTTATTTTTTCCTAATTTTTCAGAATTTTTGAGTTACAGAAATATATGTTTCATTTGCATCTTTACATACTGTCCTGTTTTCACAGATTGCTGTTATAGTTTCTTTATTTGCGTATGTTTGAAATCTTGTTGAGCCCCATTGACTTGGGAGCCATAGAATTGTGATAGAATACAGTGGGTAATGTTTGATTATAATTATACAATGATTTTACAGCAGGACATGATGGGATTTGATGTTATATGTAATAACCCCTCTAATAAAAAGTTCGGTTAAGTTTTGTGTGGATGAAGTGTTTGAAGATCGAGGAGGTATGGATATGATGAGAATAAGGAGAGGCAAGAGTTCAAGCTTGGGCATGCCCAAGGCACCCTAAGTAAATATTCAAGGAGACTCAAGCGTCTAAGCTTGGGGATGCCCTGGAAGGCATCCCATCTTTCTTCAACAATTATCGGTATGTCTCGGTTTTTGTTTCGTTCACATGATATGCGTAAATTCTTGGAGCGTCTTTTGTGTTTATTTTCCCTTCTCTTTTAATAATGCACCATGCTGGTATGAGATAGTCCTTGGTTGATTTATAGAATGCTCTTTGCACTTCACTTATATCTTTTGAGTATGGCTTTATAGAATGCTTCATGTGCTTCACTTATATCATTTGAAGTTTGGATGCTTGTTTCTCTACATTTGGAAAACCGTTATTTGTAGAATGCTTTTTTTCTTTACTTATATTTATTAGAGCATGGGCAAGTCTTTTCTAGAAAGAATTAAACTCTCATGCTTCACTTATATCTATTTAGAGAGTCAACAGGAATTGGTCATTCACATGGTTAGTCATAAAATCCTACATAGAACTTGTAGATCACTGAATATGATATGTTTATTTCCTTGCAATAGTTTTGCGATATTAAGATGGTGATATGTGGGAGGTACTAGTGAATGATTGTGGTTTAGTAAGAATATTGGTGTTAAGGTTTGTGATTCCCGAAGCATGCACGTATGGTCTGTCATTATGCTAAGAAGTTGGAGCATCATTTATTATTGATTGTCTACCTTATGAGTGGCGGTCGGGGACGAGTGATGGTCTTTTCCTACCAATCTATCCCCCTAGGGGCATGCGTAGTAGTACTTTGCTTCGAGGGCTAATAAACTTTCGCAATAAGTATGTGAGTTCTTTATGACTAATGTGAGTCCATGGATTATACGCACTCTCACCCTTCCGCAATTTGCTAGCCTCTTCGGTACCGTGCATTGCCCTTTCTCACCTCGAGAGTCGGTGCAAACTTCGCCGGTGCATCCAAACCCCGTGATATGACACGATCTGTCACACATAAGCCTCCTTATATCTTCCTCAAAACAGCCACCATACCTACCTATTATGGCATTTCCATAGACATTCCGAGATATATTGCCATGCAACTTCCATCATCATCATATACATGACTTGAGCATTCATTGTCATATTGCTTTGCATGATCGTAAGATAGCTAGCATGATATTTTCATGGTTTGTCCATTTTTTGATATCTTTGCTACGCTAGATCATTGCACATCCTAGTACACTGCCAGAGGCATTCATATAGAGTCATCTTGTATAGTTTTTTATCGAGTTGTAATTTTGAGTTGTAAGTAAATAAAAGTGTGATGATCATCATTATTAGAGCATTGTCCCAGTGAGGAAAGGATGATGGATACCATGATTCCCCCACAAGTCGGGATGAGACTCCGGACGAAAAATAAATTTAAAAAAAACAGGCAAATAAAAAAAGGAGCCAAAAAAAAGGGAACAGAGAAAACAAAAAAAAAAAGAGAGAGAAAGAGAGAAGGGGCAATGTTACTATCCTTTTTCCACACTTGTGCTTCAGAGTAGCACCATGTTTTTCATATAGAGAGTCTCCTATGTTGTCACTTTCATATACTAGTGGGAATTTTTCATTATAGAACTTGGCTTGTATATTCCGATGATGGGCTTCCTCAAATGCCCGAGGTCTTCATGAGCAAGCAAGTTGGATGCACACCCACTTAGTTTTCAGTTTCAGCTTTCATACACTTATAGCTCTTAGTGCATCCGTTACATGGCAATCCCTACTCCTCGCATTGACATCAATTGATGGGCATCTCCATAGCCCATTGATTAGCCTCGTCGATGTGAGACTATCTTTCTTTTTTTGACTTCCCCTTATTAATCTCTATCATCATTCTATTCCACTCATAGTGCTATATCCATGGCTTGCACTCATATATTGCGTGGGGGTTGAAAAAGCTGAAGCGCGTTAAAAAGTATGAACCAATTGACGAGGACATGTATTGGGGGTAGGGTAACAGGCCTGACCTAAAGACCCTACCCATGGACACCGTACACTTTGTACTGGGCCCCTGGGCCAGATCGCCGTTCAGATGTACCGCAACTTGAAAGTCACTCGGACAACAACAACCACTCGGAGCATAGCACTCCACTCGACGAACTCATTCCACTCGGAGTACCTGATTTCACTCGGACATACGAAGACCAATAGTCAGCATGGCGGTTTCGTAGTGGGCAGATATTATGGCATTGATGCTCCACCTTGTAACATAAGAGGTGAGGGGGTGGCGCACTCTATATAAGCCACCCCCACCACTAGACTTGGGGGCAGGCCCTCATTCTTCTCCCCTGGCTCTCTCGCCATTAGTTTCAGGACTTAGCTCAGGCATGGAGATCCGTTCTCCCCTCTCTCACACATTGTAATTTCCGGATTCAAACTCAGATAAAGCAAAGCCTCTCCGGAGCACGAGACGTAGGGCTGTTATCTCCACTGCGAGAGGCCCGAACTCGCTAAAATCATTCGGGTCACCCGTTTGCATCTCAATAGATCATGCTCCTTTACCCTACCCCTCTCTATTGTCGGAATCGTTCCCACGACAGTTGGCGCCCACCGTGGGGCATGGCGTCTATCGAACCATGATGCGGACGGTTTGTATCCATTCTTACATCTATTCCCTATTTTACTTGTGATGCCTCTCGCCTTTGCCAAGAACAGGGTCGTCTTCGGCCTCGTATGCGAACATCGTTGCCGCTCTTCCACGCATGGTCGCCGCATGTGCGGACGAAGGGGCGAAGAGATCAGCCCCGTCCGACTCCCGGAGCGGTGAAATGCTCTGCCACACTCGCCGGCTCAGCGCCGTGCACGCTTGCCGCCCCGCGACGCGCTCGCCGGCCCAGCGCCGTGCTCGCCCACCCCGCGACACACTCGCCGGCCCAGCGCCGCGTTCGCCGGCCCCGTGCCATGCTTGCCGCCCCGTGATGCGCTCGCCGGCCTTCACTTACATCGCCGACAGCACAAGCTACCCGGCCACCTGCGTCTCCTTCATCTGCGTCATCTACATCGAAGGTGACTCGGCCGCCCCACGCGTCACCACTCGGTTGGACACGTCCTCACCACTCGGCCGCCCCACGCGTCGCCACTCGGTTGGACACGTCCTCACCACTCGGCTGTCCCGCACGTCGCCACTTGGTTGGACACGTCCACACCACTCGGCCGCCCCGCGCGTCGCCACTCTGTTGGACATGTCGTCACCACTCGGCCGCCCCGCGCGCTGTCGCTCAGCTGTACGTGTCTTCATCACTCGGCCGCCCCGCGAGCCATCGCTCAGCTGTACGCGTCTTCATCACGCAGCCGCCCCGCGCGCCATCGCTCAGGTGGACGCGTCTTCATCACTCGGCCGCCCCGCGCGCCGTCGCTCAGCTGGACGCGTCTTCATTACTCGGCCGCCCCGTGCGTTGCCACTCAGCCGGACACGTCCTCACCACTCGACCGCCCGGCGCGTCGCCACTAGGTTGGACACGTCCTCACCACTCGGCCGCCCCGCGCGCCATCGCTCAGCTATACGCGTCTTCATCACACAGCCGCCCCGCGCACCGTCGCTCAGCTGTACGCGTCTTCATCACTCGGCCGCCCCGCGCACCGTCGCTCAGCTGTATGCGTCTTCATCACTCGGCCGCCCGCGCACCGTCGCTCAGCTGTATGCGTTTTCATCACTCGGCCGCCCGCGCACCATCGCTCAGCTGGACGCGTCTTCATCACTCGGCCGTCCCGCGCACCGTCGCTCAGCTGTATGCGTCTTCATCACTCTGCCGCCCCACGCGCCGTCGCTCAGCTGTACGCGTCTTCACCACTTGGCCGCCCTGCACGTCGCCACTCGGTGAGACACATCCTCACCACTCGGCCGCCCTGCGCGTTGCCACTCGGTGAGACACATCTTCACCACTCGGTTGCCCTGTGCGTTGCCACTCGGTTGGGCACGCCCTCACCACACGGCCGCCCCGCGCATCGCCACTCGGTGGGACACGTCCTCACCACTCGGCCGCCCCGCGTGCCATCGCTCAGCTGTATGCATCTTCATCACTCGGCCGCCCGCGCACCATCGCTCAGCTGGACGCGTCTTCATCACTCGGCCGTCCCGCGCACCATCGCTCAGCTGTATGCGTCTTCATCACTCAGCCGCCCCACATGCCGTCGCTCAGCTGTACGCGTCTTCACCACTCGGCCGCCCTGCACGTCGCCACTCGGTGAGACACATCCTCACCACTCGGCCGCCCTGAGCGTTGCCACTCGGTGAGACACATCTTCACCACTCGGTCGCCCAGTGCGTCGCCACTCGGTTGGGCACGTCCTCACCACTCGGCCGCCCCGCGCATCGCCACTCGGTGGGACACGTCCTCACCACTCGGCTGCCCCGCGCACCATCGCTCAGCTGTACGCGTCTTCATCACGCAGCCGCCCGCGCACCATCGCTCAGCTGGACTCGTCTTCTTTACTCGGCCACCCCGTGCGTCGCCTCTCAGCTGGACACGTCCTCACCACTCGGTCGCCCTGCGCGTCGCCACTCGGTGAGACACAACTTCACCACTCAGTTGCCCTGTGCGTCGCCACTCGGTTGGGCACGTCCTCACCACTCGGCCGCCCCGCGCATCGCCACTCGATGGGACACGTCCTCACCACTCGGCCGCCCCGCGCGCCGTCGCTCAGCTGTACGCGTCTTCATCACGCAGCCGCCCGCGCACCATCGCTCAGCTGGACGCGTATTCATTACTCGGCCGCCCCGTGCGTCGCCACTCAGCTGGACACGTCCTCACCACTCGGCCGCCCTGCCCGTCGCCACTCGGTGAGACACGTCTTCACCACTCGGCCGCCCTGCGCGTCATCACTCGGTGAGATACATCTTCATCACTCGGCCATCCCATGAGCCGCCACTCAGTTGGGCGCGTCTTCATCAACACGCCCACTCGGGCGCTCATGCGCCATCAGACAGCTAAGTCATTCTTCACACACTGCACTTCTGCCTCATTTGGGTCCAATACTCCAATGAGTTCAGTCGGATCCTTCACTTCGACAAATTCGATCGGATCCTTCGCTCTTTTGGACTCTTGCTGGTTCCGAACCAGCAAGGCCCTTGCACACCTAGCAGGTGTCTATGGGTTTTATTTACACAAATCATTTCAGCACACATCAAATTACCACGAGAAATTATTGCGTTGGCTTGTGCTATTTTCATACACAGCTTACACGATCACTCGGCGCCTCTGTGCACCAACTTCATTGCTACTCGGACTCGGTCACCGCACCGATCCTAACGCACCGCAACACCGACCTGTCGCTCTGTTGACTTCACACACATCCAGCCGACCCCTCCGTGGAGTCTTCTTCATCGTGTCAACGACATTGACCTCGTCATCATGTTGAGCATGAGACAGGTCCACGTCGAAACCTGTAGTACGCTCAGGGGCTGCGCCGCACTCGGGGGCTGCAACTCATTCGGAATTGCACTCTCCTGAGTGGTCTAGTACTTCATCACCAGTCGGATCCTTCACTTCAACGACTGCAGTCGGATCCGCCACTTCGACAAGTTACATGATCACTCAGACGCTCTACGCACCATCTTCGTCGCTACTCAGACTCATCCGCCGTGACGGTCTTGTTGCACCGCAACCACGCTACACCGACCTCGTCGTTGCACCAGCTTCAAAAACATCTGACTGACTCCTCCGAGGACGTTTTTCGTCGTGTCATGGCTTCGACGACTTCAGCTACATCCCCAACGCGGAAACAACCAAGTTACTCATATGATCAAACCTCAGATCACACTCTATAGCAAGCTTACCTCTTGCGAGCATCATTCGGGCGCTACGCCACAGCCGAGGGCTATGCCACCCTCAGGGGTTACGCCCATTTGATCAACCTGTTGATCATGTCAGGAATATTTTTCTGAACATACTTACTCGGTCCGCCGAAGATCTATAAGGGTAGCATCGTTCACTCGGACGATCGCCCAAATCATTACCTGGAGTCATCTTCAGGACTGCAAAAGGGTGAAAATGACGCTCCTCTACGGATACACTTGGCCCTTCTTCTAGGCTCCAAGGCGTCAGTTTCACAAACTTGGACTCAGAGATGGCCTGTGCTGGTGTTCCCCCGGGATAATGAGTGGCCTCTCTCTGGAGAGTCAGTCCACGCGCTAGCCTCGCCACTCGGGTTTTCATGGCACGTCCACCTCAGACCACTAGTCTATCTCCTCCGGGAGACATACGAGTGCCATCAAGTTTTTCCTCGCAGCCAACATACCCCAATCAGTCGGGAAGCACGTCCACTTGGACGATCTCCCAAATCATTACCTGGAGTCATCTTCAGGACTGCAAAAGGGTGAAAATGATGCTCCTCTACGGATACACTTGGTCCTTCTTCTAGGCTCCAAGGCGTCAGTTTCACAAACTTGGACTCGGAGATGGCCTGTGCTGGTGTTCCCCCGGGATAATGAGTGGCCTCTCTCCGGAGAGTCAGTCCATGTGCTAGCCTCGCCACTCGGGTTTTCATGGCACGTCCACCTCAGACCACTAGTCTATCTCCTCCGGGAGACATACGAGTGCCACCAAGTTTTTCCTCCCAGTCAACATACCCCGATCAGTCGGGAAGCACGTCCACTCGGACAAATACCCCTTTCATGCAAAAGGGTGAGACCGGCGCTCCTCTACGGATACACTTGGCCCTTCTTCTAGGCTCTAAGGCGTCAGTTTCACAAACTTGGACTCGGAGATGGCCTGTGCTGGTGTTCCCCCGGGATAATGAGTGGCCTCTCTCCGGAGAGTCAGTCCACGCGCTAGCCTCTCCACTCGGGTTTTCATGGCACGTCCACCTCGGACCACTAGTCTATCTCCTCCGGGAGACATACGAGTGCCACCAAGTTTTTCCTCGCAATGCCCCACTTTCCCCACTAACCGCGACGTAACCGCCTCCGCGCGCACGCACAGTTTATCTTTGTGCCTTTCCTAAAGGACACACATCGGTCCGACCGACCACCCTCCAAGGGTCTCCGTGCACTCGGACACCCAAAACACCCGACTGGAGTCACCTTCAGGATTGTAATGGATGAGCTCGACGCCCCTCCGTGGGTTAACTTGGCCCTTTGTCTAGGCTCCAAGGCGCGTGCCTCATAAACTTGGACTCGGAGATGAGCTGCGCTGGCGTTCCCCTGGGATAGTGAGTGGCATCTCTCCGGAGAATCAGACCATGCGTCGGCGTCGTCACTCGGGTTTCATGGCATGTCCTCACTCGGACCTGTAGTCAATCTCTCCCAAGAGACATATGAATGCCACTGAGTTTTGCCCAGTAATCAACCCAATCCGATCAATCGGAAAGCGTATAGTCCAGAATCCGTTGAAGTTTTGTTCAAATCGTAGTTGACTAAAGCTTGACGACAGGCGCCGAGTGCCCCCGCAGTGCTCGGGCCAAATCAAGTTTTTAGTGAACTCGTTCTACAAAACCTCAACCGATTCGGGGGCTAAGCCTATCGGCGCGCCGCCAGTCGGCATGTTCCTCACTCAGCTTTCTACTTTTTCACAAAATATGCTCAATACCTAACGCTCACTCTTCGTCTCCAACCCGGTCCCAACCCTATCGTCTGGTTGGCAAGAGCAAAAGCTAACGGTCAATATAAGAAGCACTCCTTGCAGTGTACAACTTTTCTCTCCAGTCGACATTTTCAAGACCGAAATTATTTACCATGCCGAGTGCACGAAGATTCACCTGCTTGACCCAGTTCCAGGATGAATTTACTTACCGTGCCAAGTGCATGAAGATTTGCCTGATTGACCCAGTTCTAGGCTGAACTTATTTACTGTGCCAAGCGCAGTAAGATCCATCAGATTGACTCAGCTCCAGATTGCAGTTATTTAACGTGCCGAGCCCACGAAGATCCATTCCGAATGCATGAAGACCTGCCACAGTTCTAGGCTGAAGTCATTTACCGTGCCGAGCGCACGAGGGTTCACTTGTTTAATTCAGTTCCAGACCAAAAGACTTAAACCCTCTGCCAGACTCATCTAGTCCGACAGAGGCTCGGGGACTACACCCAGTGGGTGCACTCAGCGTGCCCCCACTGGAAGAGAAACCAAAAAGAAACATTCTGCTCGGTCAAGTCCAGCAACAACATTCGAGTACAACAAATCTTACATACTCCAACCGACTATCAGCAATCAGTCAGAGTCTTGAGGGCTACACCCTATGGGTGCACTGATCGCGCACCCATAGAACAAAATTCCGAGTATCTTCACTCAAGCAAACGTTCCGTGCCTAGGCGCGAAGAAATTCCGAGTAATCAGTTACTCGATACAGGACCGGCTCCAAATCACTAAAAAAAATTGCTATAAGGTGAGTTTAACGCTCCTCCGTGGACCCGTTTGAGCCTTCTTCTAGGACTCAAAGTGTGAAACTCATAAGTTTGGATCTAGAGCCAACTTGTATTGATGTTCCTCCGGGATAAGAATGGCATCTCTCCGAGAGAACAGCCCATGCGTCAATCCTGTTGCCCAGATTTAATGACTCTTCCATACTCAGATCACGAGTCAGCCTCTTCCGAGAGATGAACGACTGTCACCAAGTTTCTCCACACGGTCTCCGTCGATCTGCGCGCGCACGTCTCTGATTTCGAATCCCGCAAAATCTGGGATCCAGCAATTCGATTGCTCGACCTTTAAAACCTTTCCAAAAACGCCCAGGTCTGGTCCGCCACCCGACGCGCGAAGGGATCATTTCACTCGGACACCATGTAGTCTGGAATCCGTCAAGGCAACACGAGGAGATAAGACCGCCGGGTGACCAGAGGGAGTTCATGAGTGCCTCCGTAGCACTCGACTCATCTGGGAATTCACCTCAACTCGACCCGCTCAACCTCGACCGATTCAGGGGCTAATGACGAGGACATGTATTGGGGGTAGGGTAACAGGCCTGACCTAAAGAACCTACCCATGGACACCGTACACTTTGTACTGGGCCCCTGGGCCAGATCGCCGTTCACATATACCGCAACTTGAAAGTCACTCGGACAACAACAACCACTCGGAGCATAGCACTCCACTCGACGAACTCATTCCACTCGGAGTACCTGATTTCACTCGGACATACGAAGACCAATAGTCAGCATGGCGGTTTCGTAGTGGGCAGATATTATGGCATTGATGCTCCACCTTGTAACATAAGAGGTGAGAGGGTGGCGCACTCTATATAAGCCACCCCCCACCACTAGACTTGGGGGCAGGCCCTCATTCTTCTCCCCTGGCTCTCTCGCCATTAGTCTCAGGACTTAGCTCAGGCATGGAGATCCGTTCTCCCCTCTCTCACACATTGCAATCTCCGGATTCGTACTCAGATAAAACAAAGCCTCTCCGGAGCACGAGACGTAGGGCTGTTATCTCCACCGCGAGAGGCCCGAACTCACTAAAATCATTCGTGTCACCCGTTTGCATCTCAATAGATCATGCTCCTTTACCCTACCCCTCTCTATTGTCGAAATCGTTCCCACGACACCAATTGCTCGGCTTGTCATCGGGGTAGTGCATGATAAATACTTTATGTTAAGAAGATGGAGCATGACAGGATTATATGACTTTGTAGGGATAACTTTCTTTAGCATTTTTATTTTGAAAGGCATGATTGTTTGTTGGTATGCCTGAGTATTGATGTCTTTATATCAAATTATAGACTATTGCTTTGAATCACTCGTGTCTTAATATTCATGCCATGATTAGATTATATGATCAAGATTATGCTAGGTAGCATTCCACATCAAAAATTATCTTTTTATCATTTACTTACTCAAGGACGAGCAGGAATTAAGCTTGGCGATGCTGATACGTCTCCATCGTATCTATAATTTTTTATTGTTTCATGCCAATGTTCTACAACTTTCATATACTTTTGGCAACATTTTATGTGATTTCTTGGACAAACATATTGATCCAGTGCCCAGTGCCAGTTCCTGTTTGTTGCATGTTTTTTGTTTCACAGAAAATCCATATCAAACGAAGTCCAAACGTGATAAGAATTTATGGAGATTTATTTTGGAATATATGTGATTTTTGGGAAAAAGAATCAACACGAGACGACGCCCGAGGACACGGCAAGCCTGGAGGGCGCGGGCCCCCTGGGCGCGCCCAGGGGGCTTGTGGCTCCCCTGTAGGTTGGTTGAGGGTGTCCTTCTGCCGAAAGGAAGCTAATATCCGGATAAAAATCCCCTCAAAATTTCAGCCCAATCAGAGTTACGGATCTCTAGGAATTTAAGAAACGGTTGTCGGCCAGAAAACGGGAACGCGAAACAGAAGAGAACAGAGAGAGAGATCCAATCTCGGAGGGGCTCCTGCCCTCCGGGAGCCATGGCGGCCATGGACGAGAGGGGGAAATCTCCTCCCATCTAGGGGGGAGGCCAAGGAAGAAGAAGAAGGAGGGGGGCTCTCTCCCCCTCTCTCCCGGTGGCGCCGGAACGCCGCCGGGGCAACCATCATGACGGCGATCTACACCAACAACTTCGCCGCCGTCAACACCAACTCTCTCCCTCTCTATGCAGCGGTGTAACACCTCTTCTCCCTGTTGTAATCTCTACTTAAACATGGTGCTTAATGCTACATATTATTATGCAATGATGTGTTGCCATCCTATGATGTTTGAGTAGATTCGTTTTGTCCTATGGGTTGATTGATGATCGTGATTGGTTTGAGCTGTATGTTTTATTTTTGTGCTGTCCTATGGTGCCCTCCGTGTCGCGCAAGCGGGAGGGATTCCCGCTGTAGGGTTTGCAATACGTTCATAATTCTCTTATAGTGGGCGGCTAGAGTGACAGAAGCTTACACCCGAGTAAGGGGGTTGTTGCTTATGGGAGTAAAGAGGACTTGTTACTTAATGCTATGGTTGGGTTTTACCTTAATGATCTTTGGTAGTTGCGGATGCTTGCTAGAGTTCCAATCATAAGTGCATATGATCCAAGTACGGAAAGTATGTTAGCTCATGCCTCTCCTGTCGGCACTAAAACCGGCAGATCCCAGGTTGGTGGTTCTGAACTGTGGATCTTAGAATCAATGGGTAACAGGGAACGTAGAGACATCGTTTACCCAGGTTCGGGCCCTCTCAAGGAGGTAAAACCCTACGTCCTATTTGGTTGTATTGATGTGTTGGTATGACAATTACAGGGTTGATCTACCTCGAGATCAGATGAACTAAACCCTAGGTGGGTATGATGATAATGACTCTGCCCTCTACGGACTAAACCCTCTAGTTTATATAGACACCAGGGGTACCTAGGGTTACATATGGTCGGTTGCCACCAGGAGATAATCAAGCCGGCCACGCTAAACTTGACTTGGAGGAGACGCCAAGTCTTCGGACGTTTCCTTCTGGAGCCCGGGATCGACTGTAGTCCGGCCTTCCTTTGACAGATTAGGAGCGGCCCATCAATACGGCCTACGAGGGACAGGCCAGCGGCCCGAGGACCCCTTAGTACAGGACACCCTCAGTAGCCCCCGAACTAGTCTTCGAAGCCGAGGTATTTGCCGAACATCATCGGCTTTGCAGATCAGTTCCTTCCCTTCCATGTGTGCAATCCCTCTGAGTCAGGTCCTCGAAGGTTGCTTGGCCATTCTTGACCATATGTTTCCCGGATTATACTTCGGCTTCCGAAGTGCATAAATAACTTAGCCCCGAAGGCCAGTCGCACAAGTGTGAACAGTGACCTCATCTGACAACTTTTGCCGAAGGGTCATGACCTGCTACGACCACAAGCCAGTTATGAAAACTCAATTCGCGGTTCGAGGCGGTTTCTCCATTGGCACGTCCCATCAATATGGAGATCGTGCCCTGTTTTTAAGGGATATGATCAATGATTTGTGCTATCCCACACGTGCATAATGGCACGATTATACGGGGAAATGGCGAAGCCTGCGGCGCAGTAAAAGGACTCTTGGTTTTACGGTAGCCCATAAAAAGGAGGGCAGCCACCATTTCCTTTGCACGCTCTCACTTCCTCCTATGCCATTGCTTTCCCAATCCTCTGAGCTCCAGTGCCCAGATCCGTTTTCTCCCCCAAGAACCTCTTCGGCCATCCCCTCAATCCGTCCATGGCCGGCTCTGGATCTAGGGGCAAGTGGGAGGCCTCCATCATCACCGAGAGCACCATCCAGGAGCTGAAGAACGCGGGTTACCTTCCCGCTGATGTCGCTCACCGCGCTCCGGAGGCGGGTCAGGTCATCCCCACGCCGAGGCCTAATGAGAGGGTGGTGTTCCTCCCTCACTTTATTCGGGGACTAGGTTTTCCCTTCCACCCCTTTGTCAGGGGCCTGATGTTTTTCTACGGGTTAGATTTCCACGATCTTGCCCCGAACTCTTTTCTGCACATTTCGGCCTTCATCATTATCTGCGAGGCCTTTCTTCGGGTCCAGCCACACTTCGGCTTGTGGTTGAAAGTGTTCAAGCTTTCCCGGGTTGAGTGGCTAGAGGGCACTTTCATCGAAACTGTCAAGATCTGGCAGAAAGAGTGGTTCTATATCACAGAGCCGCGAAACGCGGACTGGGCGGCGATTCCCGCCTTCAGATTCAGACCCCCCACGAGGTTGGTCTCGTGGACCAAGAAGGGCCTCGACTGGTGCATACCTCGGCCGCCGAAAACCAGGAGGGGAGAACCCTTCTGGTGAACGAAGAGGGGGAGCCCGGACGATCCGAGCTCTCCCCGAAAGTGGTTCCGGAGCCGTTACGGCACCAGGAACCAACCATTCCGGTCTCCATCGAGGAAGGAGCCAAGGTGCCTCTGCCACCCCCGCCCGCTCCAGGGCGGGTTTCGACTGGGTGGCCGGATGAGATGGAGGAAGCTTTAACCGGCTCCTCTATCGCCGAAGTGCACCGTGCCCTGATGGGCACGGTTTTACAAAGTCTTCAGTCCGTGGACAACGGACTGAAGGAGGCCTTCAGCGGCCTTTTGACAGGCTTCAAAGTAAGCCATGTAATGACTTTTCCTTAGAAAATTTCTTTTGTATGATCATGCAACCTGATACAAAGTAGCCCCCGAGCCCTGAGTGAGTTTTGAAAAACTTATGCGGGGGTCAAATAACTTTAAGACATAGATGATAGCAAAATGGGCAATAGCCCTCGAGACTCTGGCTGGATTGAAAATGCCGGTCAGAGGATCAAAAATCGATAACTCGGGCATCTAATGTGCTTAGTCTATTGTGCAGGCGTCGTCTTCGGCGGCAGCTGCCAATGCCGAGGGGCTGGCCGAGCTGAATCGGAAGCTCAAGAGCTCAGATGACGAGCTCGATCTGCTGAATAAGCGGTTCGACGCAGCGCAAGGCAAGTCCGGACTAAACTGTTTACTACAGCGGTTTGTTAGTAAAGTTTAAGAGGTTAATCTAAACAAGATGCAACTGTCATTACTGCAGCTTCCGCTGCGGAGGTTGAGAACCTCAAGGCTGAGCTGAGGAAAGCTCAGCAGGAAGCCGCGGAGCAGAAGGCTGCGGCCGAACTGGCCATGGTGAAAACCGCTAGCTAGAAGCACGAGGCCAGAGTGTCTGAGGTGCAACAAGAGCTCAAGGATGCCATCACAAAATGTGAGGTCCTTGAGCAGAAGAGTAAGGATCAGGCCACCGAGCTGACCTCGCTGAGGTTGGCGGTTAAGGAAGCGCGGACGGAGGCGCGGGGCCACCAGGAGGAACTCCGCCAAGTCAAGCTTATTGCGGATGGTAAGCCGTAATTACTGCAAAGTGTCTTTGGTGGTAACATGTTCACTTTGCTCACGCGAGTATGGCGTTCCCCAGGCGCTTTTGCGGACCTCCCGAGGAGTGCATCAGACTCGGCTAAGTACTTTGCGTCCTAGGAGGGTCGTACCAAGCAGAGGCTGTTTTGGGCACAGTTTCAAGCACCCGAACACCCTCCCCTCCTCAACAACCAGATGAAACAACTGATGGAGTTGCATCGGATGGCGGAGCCGGCGATGAAGGACCTCTGTGTCAAATTGTGGCCTTCGGAGCCGCTGTCGAGCAACTACTTTGGCTTGGTGCAGAAGTTATAGGACGCCATGCCCCGGATCGATATCTGGAAGCGCTCCGTATGCATTGAGGGAGCTCGGATGGCCTTCGGCAAAACCATGGTGCATTGGCCGAAGATCAAGCCAGCCGAGGTGGCCACCGGACCTCCGCCCCCTGGGAAGGAGCACAGGCGCCCCGAGCACTATTTCCCCATCGTGATGGATGGTGCTCGGGCAATAGAAGCCCAGTGCTCGAAGGATGTAATTTATGAGTGAATTTATTTTCTTGTATCCGAAGAAGTTGAAACTTTTGTGCTTTATGATGCAACTGGTCGGCTTTGTATATAATGCCTTTTCTGTTTATTTTGACTCCTGTGCGGCCGTTTAAACTGAAAGTTACCAGTCGTTGGCTTCAGCCCCCTAGCAGATACTGCATGGGGTGTTTTTCCTTGACACCTTAACCCTTAGCCAATGTCTCGGTGCCCGGAGGCAGTTGTGTGTTAGGAAAACAAGGCAATCGAACTATGCGGCTTTAGTGCTTTCACTCCATAGGAGCTTGACTGCGGGAGCTAGTGGCTAGCCCCCAATGTGTGATATTCGGATGAACCGAGGTTGATGCCATTATCACTTGGTTCCTGTGACAGCGAACCCTTCGTTTGACGCGGAATAACCTCCATCGATTTTTAGTTTAACACTGGTCATTGGATCACCGACCTGTTCTCGCTTATTATGACAGTCAGTTTCCGGCTTTCTCCACTGAGGTACTTAACCAGGCGAGCTAGAAGTACAATCGCATTGGTTCTCCCTTTACCCCCCTAGCCGAACAATGCAGAACGTAAGAGGGTAAACACAGGAGCCGGGCAACCCAACTATTGACCAAAGACATAATTCGGAACTGGTTCATATAATGCAATATCCAAGACGCCGAGCACATGCAATGAATTTGAGTGCCGGAGTGATGCTTAGGCGACATTTATGGTCGAGCCCCCGGTCTATTATTCGGTCGCATCTAAAAAAAGGAATGTATTATGATAGTTTACTTCGGCTTATAAGCGGAAAGGAAGACACAACACAAATGACTGCGGTATGACCAGAAAAGAATGGTCTTTATTTCCTTTAAATTCGTGACGTTCAACTGTACAATCCGAACTACCGAAGCAACTTTTGTAGATACTTAAAAAAAACTTATCAGAGGAAGGTTTACACATGGCCTCCATGAGTGGTTTGACGTCCCTACTGCGCCCCGCTGCACGTCTGTGCCTTTGCTCTTTATGAAACTTCCGTAGGTAACATGCGATTGAAGTCGCCGCTTGTATGCACGACGGAAGTGATAGTGTTCGGCGGATGAGCCCTTGAGAAAGGGTTTTGAGAAGTCGCCGACAGGTATTAGCTTGACGCTGATCAGGCCCTAGATGGTGCCTGTTGTTGATGTTGATCCGAGAACATCATTGGTCATGACTCATTCGAATCGAGCGCTTGACCCTTGCAACGTTTGCCTCCACAGATGCCCATGGAATTTTAAGCGTGAAATTATGTACCCGAGGTACGTATTTCGCGGCTAGGGAGGCCATACTGTGGGGCGCGTATCCCTATTTAGGGTGAGTGCGGGAGTGCTCCGGGACTGAGGCCATAGCTCGGGCGCGTTTCCATGCGTCCAACGCCTTAATGGTGGAGAGGGCCTTCGATGCTTCTTTGGTGGCCTGGACTTCGGCTGCCAGAGCCGCTGTCTGTTCCTCGGTTCGGAGCGAGCGCTCGGTGTTACCATTAACGGTAATGACACCCTTAGGTCCTGGCATTTTAAGCTTCAGATATGCGTAGTGCGGGAGGCATTAAAGCGAGCGAACGCTATTCGGTCAAGGAGTGCGTGGTAACCACTGCGGAAAGGAACAATGTCGAAGATTAAGTCTTCACTGTGGAAGTTGTCGGGCGAGCCGAAGACTACTTCCAAGGTGACGGTTCCCGAGCAGCGTGCCTCGACGCCTGGGATTACTCCTTTAAAGGTAGTGTTGCTGGGTCTGATCCTTGATGGATCGATTCCCATCTTCCTCACTATATCTGAATAAATCAGATTGAGGCTGCTGCCTCCGTCCATAAGGACTCTAGTGAGGTGGTATCCATCTACGATGGGGTCGAGCACCAGAGCCGCCGTTCCTCCATGACTGATGCTGGTCGGATGGTCTCTCCGGTCGAAGGTGATCGGACAAGCCGACCATGGGTTGTATTTCGGGGCCACCGGCTCTACGGCGTAGACATCCCGGAGTGCACGCTTCCGCTCCTTCTTGGGTATATGTGTGACATAAATCATGTTCACGGTTTTTACCTCGGGAGGGAACTGCTTTTGGCCTCCATTGTTTGACCTGCGAGGTTTGTCGTCGTCCTCGCTGCGGTGCCCCTTGCCGGATTCCTCGGTTGTAAGCTTGTCGGCCTGCTTGATTACCCAACAGTTACGGTTGGTGTGGTTGGCGGGCTTGTCTGAGGTACCATGGATCTGGCAGGGCCTATCCAGGATTTTGTCCAGCGCGGTTGGGCCATCTCGATTCCCTTTAGAGGGCTTCTTCCGCGGTCCTGATTTCGAGTTGCTGAACCCGGTGTTTACCGCCGCGTCATCGGCTTCGCTGCCGTTGTTTGTGTGTCGGCGCTTGTTATTCTTATTGCGCTGGGGTTTCCCGTTCCCGTCCCGAACCTCTGAGGTGCCGGGGTCATCGGGCTGGTTGCTTCTACGAGCTAACCAACTGTCTTCACCCGCGCAAAAGCGGGTCATTAGGGAGGTGAGGGCCGACATTGTTCTCGGCTTATCTTGGCCGAGCTGTCGAGCAAGCCATTCGTCCCGAATGCTGTGCTTGAATGCAGCTATTGCCTCGGCATCCGGACAATCGATAATCTGGTTCTTCTTCGTCAAGAACCGATTCCAAAATCGCCGAGCTGACTCCCCGGGCTGTTGAACAACGTGGCTCAAGTCGTCGGCATCCGGTGACCGAACATAGGTGCCTTGAAAGTTGGCTCGGAAGGCGTCCTCGAGCTCTTCCCAGCTCCCGATGGAGTTTTTGGGTAGGCTGTTCAACCAGTGCCTTGCCGGTCCTTTAAGTTTTAATGGCAGATATTTAATGGCGTGGAGGTCATCTCCTCGGGACATATGAATGTGGAGAAGGAAATCTTCGATCCACACAGCAGGGTCAGTTGTCCCATCATACTGTTCTATGTTTACGGGTTTAAATCCCTCGGGGAACTGATGCTGCATCACCTCATCTGTGAAACACATTGGGTGTGCAGCGCCCCTGACCCGGGCCACGTCATGCCGGAGATCAGTTATCATCCGAGCATGATGCTGCTCCCGGGCTCTATCATTCCTGTCGCGCCAAGCTTGGTATCCGTCCCGTCCAGCGGGCGTGTGTCCTCTGGATCCGTAGATGGATCTTGACTGTGCCGCTATGGCGTTTAATTTGTGCCGTGGATCATATGGATCATCTGGTTGTACTGGCTCCTTGCCCGCCCGGCGAGGGAGCAGAGGTGGGTTTTCGGCTTCTCCAGCCGTCCTGTCCCGTCCTCGAGGGGGGCGGTCGGGTTGGTTTGCCTGAGTTCGTCTGGGGGGGATGGGCTCAAGGGCCTCGTCATCGAATGACAGAAGCAGATGTCGCCGTGGGTAGCTTTTGTTTTGATCCTGATGCTGATTGCTGAAGCCTTCTTCAGCAGCTAGGACCATCGTCCACCTGTCATTAAGGGTATCCTGTTCAGTTTTTAGCTGTTGCTGCTTTTTCTTCAGGCTTTGGGCGGTGGCTATGAGTTGCCGTTTGAACCTCTCCTGATCCAGGGGGTCCTCGGGGACGATGAAATCCTCGGGTTCGAGGCTGTCCTCCTCTTTGGAAGGAGGGAGGCAGTTGCTGTCCTCGGAATCATTGGGGTCCCCGGGGTCACCCTGGTCCTCATGCCCTTCAGAAGCGTCGCGGTGCTGTTCAAGGGTGGTGTTGTCGCCGAGCTCGTCCATGTTATCCGGAGTATCATCATCTCCGGTGCCGTTTGTGTCTGTATTTGTGTGGCTTTCCCTGCCCTTTCCCTGCCCCTTGGATCACTTTCGCTGGCATCGGCGTTTGGGTGGCTCCTCGCCGGGGTCATCGCCATCCTTCTTGGGGGTGTCGACCATGTACACGTCGTAGGTGGAGGTGGCTGTCCATCTTCCCGTGTTGGGAGCGGCAGGGGAGGGAGCGGTGTAGGACGTGACGTCGATATCCGCATCCATGTCGTCAGCCTCTTCGGAGGCGTAGTCCAGCATGTCGGTTAAATCGTCGACAGTGGATACTAAGTGGGTGGTGGGTGGGATGTAAAATTCCCTGTGGATGGCTTCAAGTCCGATCTGATCATAGACCGAGGACAGGCCATCCGCGATACTCATCATCTGGATCCGATCTAACATCTCGCTTAACAGCGAGAGGTGTGCCGGATTCATCCTCTGACGTCTTTCGGAGTTAACCTCCGGTATGCCTGCGACGGGGGCGGGTTCAGCCAAGGCTGACCCCTGGTTCTCGGACGCTGAGATCGGATCCGAGCTCAAAGCTAGATCTGAGATAAAGGCCGACCCGGAGATGGGATCGGGGAGAAGATCCGAAGTCGAGGCCTCGCGATCACTGGGCCCCTCAGGCGAAGCTGAGAACCCAGTAAAGATTAGATCGCCCTGAGAGTCGGTGACGTACTCCAGGTTACCGAACCTGATTTCCTGCTCGGGGGTGAAACTATCGATCTGGTCAAGGCGACCGGTCGGGTTGGCGTGTAGAACAACGCTGCCAAACGCGAAGAGCTGGCCGGGAATGAAGATGTTCCTAGTGCGGATGCCGTCGCCGATGACTAAGCGAGCCATTGGTCCTTTGACGATCCCACAGTGGAGCTCTCAATGAAAGCACCAATGTCAGCACTAAAACCGGCAGATCTCGGGTAGGTGATTCCGAATTGTGGATCTTAGAATCAATGGGTAACAGGGAACGTAGAGACAACGTTTACCCAGGTTCGGGCCCTCTCAAGGAGGTAAAACCCTACGTCCTGCTTGGTTGTATTGATGTGTTGGTATGACAATTACAGGGTTGATCTACCTCAAGATCAGATGAACTAAACCCTAGGTGGGTATGATGATAATGACTCTGCCCTCTACGGACTAAACCCTCTGGTTTATATAGACACCAGGGGTACCTAGGGTTACATATGGTCGCTTGCCACCAGGAGATAATCAAGCCGGCCACGCTAAACTTGACTTGGAGGAGACGCCAAGTCTTTGGAGGTTTCCTGGAGCCCGAGATCGCCTGTAGTCCGGCCTTCCTTTGACAGATTAGGAGCGGCCCGTCAATACGGCCTACGAGGGACAGGCCAGCGGCCCGAGGACCCCTTAGTCCAGGACACCCTCATCTCCCTCATATAAAATTGCAATAATGATTACCGGTCTAGTTATCGATTGCCTAGGGACAAATCTTTCTCTTGTGTTACAAAAGCTTTCTACTAAACAACTAGCTTTTATTATCTTGCAAATTACTCGTAGTTTTATTCTCGCAAAGTACTCCTAGTTTTATTCTTGCAAAGTAGTTCTAGCATTACACCTACAAAGTACTTCTAGTTTCATACTTGTTCTAGGTAAAGCAAACGTAAAGTGTGCGTAGAGTTGTATCATTGGTCGATAGAACTTGAAGGGAATATTGATTCTACCTTTAGCTCCTCATTGGGTTCGACACTCTTATTTATCGAGAAAGGCTACAACTGATCCCCTATACTTGTGGGTTATCACGTTCCGATCTGCGGCCCGTGCCATTCTCTCTGACGCAGCGCCGGCTTGGGAGGGCCTCCGACCCCTTCTTCCTCCATGCCGTATTGTGGGAAGATCCGGACTCCCGCTGCCCTCCTAGCCACATCCCGACGACCATCAGGTATAACTTCCTTCGAAACCGGCCTTGCTCTACTACCCCAGCTCCCCAAGTCGCTGCATGTGGATCTTTTTCTACTTCTCAGCCCCCCCCCCCACGTAGCTAGGATCGATCGGCTATTCTAGTGACACCTAAATTTTTACTATTAGAGGTAAAGCTAGTTCATGAAGACAAATCTAGGACTTGGCTCAAGCAGGTAAGAAAGGGGGGAAAGTTGTAGCATGAATCTAGGACTTTGGTTCAAAGAGGAAAGAAAGGGATTGAAAGTAGTAGAGACTAGCTACCCAACCGGTCGCTTGTTCTAAAAGGAAAATAAAGGGAAAACGCAGTACAAACTGGATAACGAATCAATCTATTATTGGTTGAAAAAGGAAAGAAAGTGGGGGCTGGGGGACAAGTCAACAAAGTATGTCCAAGACTAGATTTGTTGCCCTCACATAGTAAAAGGTGGCTAAAGAGAACTAAATTTGGGACCAGCCCAGATCTTGATTGGATGTTTGTTGCTCGGGGCAACAAACTTAGCAACACCACTTTATTACTCATTGGAGGTACATGGTGGTGGTGCGCCCACTGTCCCATGCCCTTATAGCAACTTTTAGCTGTTGTTAAACTAATGTCGCTAGTAAAATGAAGCAATCCCACTGTTAAAGGAATGACACGTTTAACTAATGTTATTTTTAATGTAATGCCTCCAGTAATATGAAGCAATGACACTGCTTTAGAAATGCTACTGTCCTGCTATATTTCCCATTATGATAAGGTGTTTCTTTTTGCTGGTAAACTTAAGCAATGACATTGTTTTCACTATTAATCTGATGCCGCTGGTAAAATGAAGCAATGCCACTGTTAAAAGTAGTGACATGTTTCACCAATGTTTGTTGTTAATCTTTTTTCTATGGTAATATGATGCAATGACACTGTTATAGAAATGTTACTATCTTGCTTTATTCCCAATTAAGATAAGTAAGTTGCTTCTTTTCTTTTGTGTATGTGCTGGTGCGCCCACTGTCCCATGCCCTTATACCAACTCTTTAGCTGCTGTTAATCTAATGTAGCTGGTAAAATGAAGCAATGCCACTGTTAAAGTAATGGCATGTTTAACCAATGTCATTGTTAATCTAATGCCTCCGGTAATATGAATCAATGCTGCCGTTCTAGAAATCGCTACTGCCCTGCTATGATTACCATGAAGATAAGGAAGATGCTTCTTTTCATTTCGTGTATGTTTCATATCTTGTTATTGACCAGTAACTGTTCCCTTTCTATCTTTTTGTGTACATAGGGATATCCATTTCACCTCATTGTTATTGCAACCTTTTGATGAACTGCACAAAACATTTTTTTTGAAAGAGTGTCTTGTGCAGTTCTACTAAAATGTCACACGGGCAACGTCTCTCGATTTTAGTGGAACTGCACAAAGGGTGATTGGAGATCCTAACCTCTTCGTGCAACTCTACGGGTAATCTCTTCCAACAGTTAATTAGCCTTTGCAAGATTAGCCGTCACTGTCACCACAATGGCACTTGCCACATATTTGTGCAACGAACATGGACGCTCGATTTTAGTGGAACTGCACAAAAGGATAACCAAATTATAGTTGCACCTTCCATGAGCTTGACGACCAACCTTGATGTTGCTCAATTTTAGTGCAACTAATGAAAAAGAAGCTACCAGCTCATGGGACAAAGTACTTCTTGCTAACTGCATGATGCAAACATTGCTTCATTTTAGGTGAACTGCATAAAAAGGTCGCATGAATTGAATCATCCATGTTGGTGACTGGTATCAACCCTTCTACAATGGCGTTGACTGTAGATATGGTTCCCATGACGAGGTATGTTCCTTTTGGTACTACCCTTTGCCAGAACGATTTTGCATATTGACTGTGCATGCAGCTAGTGATCTTGTGCTACTGTTTTGGCACTGCCATGAGAAAGCAATAATGTATCGTTTTTTCATCTTAATCCAATGCAATTAATATTTTGAGGCACTGTTTTGGCACCGCTAGTGCCACTGATAAAATGAAGAATAATACAGTTAAAATAGAGCTACTGTCTTCCCTATCATTTCATTTCCAATGAAGATAATGAAACTGCTTCTCTTTGTGAGTATACGTTTCATCAACTAGTCCCATTCTTAAAGTAATGACACGTTTAAGTATTTCTACAAATAGGGATGCTTAATTTTAGTTGAACTGGAGAAAAAAAGAGACCGGAATGACTCAAGGCCCCTCCTTCTACTACCACACTGAAGTTGTTCATAGTTTTGAACGAATTGCCTTGTGAAACAGGTTAGTAGTGTCTAGTCGTTCATGATGGTTTGGCCATGTGCAAATGGTAGACAACGAAATGCGCGACGCTAGGATTAATTCGAGAGTTGACTTGGAGGATATAGAGAATGAGTGCACCATCACATGTGGGACCAATTGCTGATGGAGCTAAATCTGAAGATCTCCTGGTAGGGGATCCTAAGTTAGGCGTCTAAGAGCGATGGTAACAAAGACACAGGGTTTACCCAGGTTCAGGCTCTCCGAAGAGATAATACCCTATGTCCTGTTTGTGTTTATTGCGTTGGAGTGTGCAGAGTACATGTAATGTACCAAGAGATTGTAATGTGTTGTCTACAAGCCTGCCCCCTCGGTTTATAAAGGTACTGAGGGGTCCTAGGGTACAAGATGGGTCGGCTACATATTGGGAGATAGATTCCTCCACGGATCCAGCGTCTTGGAGTATACGTCAAGTCTTCTCGATCTTCCTTGTAATCGCCATGAGCCATCCAAAGTGGCCCAGGATAGAACCGACAAGGGGTCCGGCCCACCAGCCCGACGGTGGTGATAAGCCCCTTAGTCGGGACACCATCAGTCACTTCTTTTAACTTGTTTATGCTAACTAGGATAAAGACTTGTCGCCCTTCCTGCCACATTACACCAAAACAACCTAAACCCATCTTAGAGGGGGTGGGTACATTGAACGGTTTTGATACATTGCGGTTCTGTCTTAACCGGTTTTGAAGTTTAGGGTTGCAAATTAAATTAGGTTAGGATTCTAGGGTTGAAATATGGACTTCTCTCGGCAATCCTTTCTTTGTTTGTTGCACTCTCAATACCTACATGGATTAGTAACACAGGGGAGAACAAGGATATCCTATAGACATGGAATGCCAATCATGATGGATGATGTCTATGAATGCACTGGGTTGCCTTGTCCCTATGCCTTACCAACACAAGAGTAAGTGACCCAGTTGTGATAATTAGTGTTACCACACAAGATTTTGAAGCAAGTGCTTATCATTTAAGCTCATCCAAATACCTAGAAGAGTTAGATGCACAACAAAAATCCAAGACATATAATAGTTCATCATAAGAGAAATATCATGGACCAAATGTTGAACATGGATTTACTATGCAAGCATGAGCGAGATTTCAACGCACATTAGAAGCATCAAGGATATTTAGCTCACTCCTCAAATGAAAAAAAGTCTTCTGATCAAGAGGTTTGGTAAATATGCCGGTTAGTTGTTTACCGGTATGAACATAGGTAAGATCATTGTCTCCTTTGGATACATGGCGAACATGAATGCGTTTGTCTCGATTATGTTGGACGAGATTGTGGGCAATTTTTATGGCACTTTCATTGTCACAAAGAAATGGAACATGTTTGAGATGAATGACATAGTCTTTGAGTATTTGTGTCATCCACAAGAGTTGAGCACAACAAGATCCGACTAAGATCTATTCAGCTTCGGCGGTGGATAGAGATACTAAGTTTTCCTTCTTGGAGCACCGAGATACAAGGGATCACCCAAGGAATTGGCATGTACGTGAAGTGGACTTCCTATTAACCTTGTCACCAGCATAGTCTGAATCAGAGTAACCAAACAAATAGTTCACCATTAGCTCGCTCGGTGAAAAGAGTTGAATCAATTTTGCCAATTTCAAAACCATTTTTCAAGAGAAGCTTCATCAAGCAATTGTACCAAGCTCTAGGAGCTTGTTTAAGACCATATAAACCTTTATGAAGTTGTAGAAATAATTAGTTTTCTTGGGGTTCACAAAGCTGGGAGATTGTTTAACATAAATTTCCTCCTCAAATTCATCATTCAAGAAAGCAATTTTAACATCCATTTGATATAAAGTGATACTGCAATGATTAGCATATGCAAGTACGATGCGACTAGATTCAAGTCTAGCAACGAGGGCATATGTCCCACTATATTCCATACCTTCCACTTGAATATACCCTTGGGCAACTAAGTGTGTCTTGTTGCAGACGACGAGTATACCCTCTGGCGGCAGTGAGATGCGGAGGAGGAGGGGAAGAAGTTGCGGCGGTTCCTCCCCCGAGCCACCCGGGGAGGCGAAGCATGGGCAGTTTTTTCTCATGAACTAATGTTAGAAGGAAAAAAAATATCAAATCTTCCTCATGTTTTTTTCCTCTATCTCAACGTTTTCTGAGCTGTGACGTCCAAATTACACTTTTGAAGTTTCCTTTGGTGTTTAGAAATCCAGGTTACATGGCACGACAGCTGGCAAGACAAAAAAGACCCTAATTGCTATGATCTAAATTATGAAAAATGCCATGCTACTTTTATGAAACTACCAGTTATCTAATTTTTAAATTTACAATGAGAATGTTGAAAAAATAAAATTGTCATGCTAAACTTTAAAAGTTGCCATCCTCTAGATAAAAAAATGTTTTATCTGGATAAGATCCCAGTTATATTGTACATTTTTTGTTTCCAAAAACATAACAAAAATCACACACAAGAATTGCCATGGTCAAGAAAGAAAATATTGGCATGCCATAACAAATAAAAATGCCATCCTCTTAATAATAAAAATACCATCCTCTTAAAAATAAAAAGGCAATGTTATTGACTATTAAAATGCCATGCTATTATCCTATCTATATGTATATCTATATCTATACCAATATAGAAAGACCCAAAGTGGCAGATCCAATTAATCTCGTCCACCAAACCATGTCAATCCAACGACCTAGATTGCTTCAATGGTAAGTGCTCAACATGTTTAGCGTACAACTAATATCATACCAAATATCAGCGTATGTGCTAATCACATAACTAACACATAATTGATATCCTACCTGATATCAGCTTGCAGTTAATTTCCTTCTTAATATTAAGTTATTAACGTGCATTGCACGTACGCATTTACTAGTATAACTAAGTAGTTGATCCCCACTAATATATTTATCTCAACATGCAACTATACCACCTCAACATGTAACCATGCATGCAAAGAGCTTAAATGTTTTAGTTATATTATGCTACCTTTATTCAGGAAATATTTTATCAACATGCAACCACACATGCAAAGAGCTTAAATGGTTTGATTATATTATGCTACTTTTTTCAATAAATATTCCATAAATTATACAAAAATTATATGAATTTTCACTTTTAGTTCTTATATTATTATTTCAAATATTCATGTTTATATAACTAAATCACATTGAAATATAATGGAAACAATTTCCGTAGCAACGCGCGGGGTATCTTCTAGTATAATAATTAAACTGGCGTCCTCTTATTAATAAAATTCCATGTTATTAATTATTAAAATGCCATGCTCTTAATAATAAAACTACCATCCTCTTGTTAATAAAAAATGCCATGTTATTAATTATTAAAATGCCATGCGGCTCTTAATAATAAAAATGTCATGTGAGAAAGTAAAAATGCCATGTTTTGGAAGACAAAAAATGTGATGGTTTTAATAGAAATATAAATTGCCATGCTACCTATAATAAAAATTGCAGATGGCAAGTTTAGAAGAAAAAAATCCCCTCTACAAATAGGGATTTTTGTCGTTTCAAAAATGAAAAATAAATCAGGATTTTTGTTTTGTTTTCAACTGAAAACGGATTTAAAACAACCTTCAAAGTATATATAACAACTTTTACTGCATTGTTCACAAGACAGCTTCGGTCCAAGTGGTAAACGCCTAAAAATAGGGGCAATCGCCAGGGAGTTGGTCACATCGAACTAATAGGGAACCCTGACGTGACATCATCCTTGCGCTGCGATTCGTGCCAGAAGATTGAACGGCAGCCGATGCGTTCGCTGGGAAATGCCAGATTAGCATTTCCGAAAAACAAAATACTAATGCACACGCACGCGTAGTCGGGAGTGATTCCAGCTCCAGTGACCGAGCGAATTCAACTTTGAACTCTCTCCCCTCTCTCTCTCCAGCTTTATACTCTCTCAATCTCTCAGTTACTCTTTCTTCCTCTCCCCCCGAATACAGACAGTGTCCTTTAGGCCTTTACCTCCTAGAAGTAGCAGCCAGTGCCAGGGGTGGCAGCATCACTCGCGGTCTGCTCGTCTCCCTCCCCCACACTTTGCTTCGGAGGCCAGGCACAAACAATTCCGATTCTTCCCACAGAGCCCGATCCTGTCTTCTTCATTCGATTTCCCTCCAATCTTCACTCAGACAAATTACCTCCCCAGCCCCTTTCCGTCAAATCACGATCTCTGTGCGCGGAAAGCCAAACACAGTGCCCTGCTTGTCCTTGGCTCTCCCACCACCACTGCTGCTGCTACTAGTACTAGTACCTTAGCCTCACCTGGCACGCCGTCTTGCAGGAGCGCCAAGATAGCAGGAACAGAGGTTTTTTCTTCTTCTTGAAATCGCCTGCATGAGTGTGCTCTCCGTTGCTTCTTCCTCCTCCTCCTCCCCGGTCTGGAACGATGGGGGATGGCGCCAAGAAGAGCAAGGTGAGTGTCCCAATCCTCGACTCTTTTTTAAGCTGCAAGTCAGGGATTTGGTTCCAATCTTGTTCTTGTTCCGCCCTTGTTGTGCAGCTATCATGGTCCAACTCCAAGAGCCTCGTGAGGAAGTGGTTCAACATCAGGGGCAAGTCCCAAGACTTCCATGCCGATGACGCTGCTGCCGCTGCAACCATTGGCAGGACCGCAGGAGAGGTAAGCACTGCACGGTAGTACACTAGCTAGTCAAAGCCCTCCATGGCCATGAGCCCGTCCCTGTGGTGTCATTGTGTGTTCTTGTGGGTCCTTCACTTCCACCCGTTGCTCTGCACAGTCTCTTCTACCCCTTGTCTGCGTCTGTGAGATCACTCTTTTGTTTCTTGTTGTACTACCCTGTTCCTCCGTCCCATTGTCATGTTCTTTTGCTGCTGCTAATAGTCAAAGCCCTCAGCTTAGCTTTTTCAGGTCCCTCTGGTTGGTTTCCAGTGTTTTAATACGTATATTTATTTCATCAAAATTTGTGGAGACAGTACTCGTTGTCCACTTGTAGTAGTAGTAACTGTTGTGCTTGGCCGCAGGAGGAGGGGACGGCGAGTGGATGAGCGGCAGCTTTTCCAGGCGGGAATCCTGCACGGTCAAGAAGAGCAGGACAGGTACTACTTAATCGCATTTATATGCTTATAATGGATGGATTGGACAGAGTTAAATTTCTGACCTGCAATGTGTGATTTGGATCTCAGAGAGGAGGAGCTCGCACGAGCGGTCGCGGCGGAGCAAGATCGACCTCGACGCCGCGGAGGCCACAGTCACCCTGGACTACAGGTACGTACCAGCTAACTCTCCGGTCTCTCCGGCCGCCACGTTTCTTGGGAACTCGATCCCAATTCCCCATCCGTGAATGATGCCGACGTCCTTGTTTGGTCTTGAGGTAGGATCTTTGTTGCTACGTGGAATGTAGGTGGTCGCGCGCCGCCCTGCTCCCTGGGCCTCCACGACTGGCTCCACACCTCGCCGCCGGCGGACATCTACGTCCTCGGGTACGTACATCCGTCCAATGCACAAGCACGAGCACTGGTAGACCCTGGGTTGAATTGCCGCCGGCCCCTCCTTGCGCAGGGTCCAGGAGATCGTGCCGCTGAACGCAGGCAACGTGCTGGGCGCCGAGGACAACGGCCCGGCGCGCAAGTGGGTGTCACTGGTCCGGCGGACGCTGAACAGCATGCCGGGGAGCGGCTGAGGCAGCGGGAGCGGGACTCTGCATACGCCGTCACCGGCGCCCAACCCGGTGGTGGAGATGGACGACGACTTCGAACGGTCGTCGAGGCGGGGCAACCCGTCCTTCTTCCGCCGTCGGTCATTCCAGGCCGGGCTCAGCCGGAGCCTGAGGATGGAGGGCGACATCCTCGCCCCCAGGCTCGAGCGCCGGTACAGCGTCAACGACCGCGTCATGTACGGCAGCAGGCCGAGCGACTACGAAGCCAACTACCACCGGTGGGACGACGACAACAACGACGGCGAGTCGCCCAGCACGGTGTTCTCGCCGATGTCGTATGGATACGGCAATGCGCCGCCGTACGTGGAAGAAACCAATGGGACGGCTGCTGACCACACGAGGTAAAAATAATATTCAGCTCAGTCCATTCATGGCTAATTAAAATGGAATATATCCCTTTGAAATCCAAATTGCACCTCCTTTAACTGTTTGTTTTGATGAGATTTAGTGCTCTTGTTCATTCGTGAAAATCTGGTAGGTACTGCCTTGTTGCAAGCAAGCAAATGGTTGGGTTGTTCCTCATGGTTTGGGCTAGGAGAGAAATAAAGAGTGACATACGGAATCTTAAGGTCTCTTGTGTCGGCAGAGGATTGATGGGGTATCTTGGAAATAAGGTGAGGACATGATTGAATTTGAAGGAAAACATTACACTTTTGGTAGCTTTGGAACCCGATCGATGAGAAATTAAGGTTTTATTTTCCAGGGCTCGATTTCCATTAGCATGCTATTGCACCAAACGAGCTTCTGCTTCGTCTGCAGTCACCTGACATCAGGGCACAAGGACGGCGACGAGCACCGTCGGAATTCTGATGTCATGGAAATCATGAGAAAAACCAGGTTTCCAATGGTTTATGGGCAATACGAAAGATCGCCGGAAACTGTCCTAGAGCATGAGTAAGCAATGCACATCAGTTTGAGTTCATAATTTTCAGAGCAACTTGCAGTTGCATTTTTCTTATGGAATACCATTGATCCACACTTTTTGTTTTCCTGCATAGTCGAATCGTTTGGCTTGGGGACCTGAATTACCGGATAGCGCTTTCTTACCGGGCAGTGAAGGCCCTTGTGGAGATGCGCAACTGGAAAGTATTGTTAGAGAAAGATCAGGTGAGAGCTTAGCAACAACTCATGAACACAGTGCACATACCTACCTGATGTTACAAAGCCAAAAGGTCGAGTAGACTTCGGATGAGAAGGCATGAAATGCCGGTGGTTTCAGCTGAGGAGCGAGCAAAGAGGTGGCCGCGTGTTCCCCGAGTGGAATGAGGGGAGGATATACTTCCCGCCAACATACAAATACTCAAATAACTCTGACAAATATGCAGGGGAAGACATGAATCAGAAGGAGAAGAAGAGAACTCCTGCATGGTATGGTAATTTAAAGTACATTGTTGCATTGCAAATTGTTTTGCCAGATTATGTACAGTTAGAAAAGAAAACTCAGTGATCTGTTTGCACAGGTGCGACCGCATTTTGTGGTACGGGAGAGGCCTTAGCCAACTATCATATGTCCGAGGAGAGTCGCGCTTCTCTGATCATAGGCCTGTGTACAGCATGTTCAGTGCAGAAGTAGAGTCCATCAATCACAGCCGGATACAGAAGATGAGTTCTTCAAGCTCGCAACTCGACATGGAGGAATTGCTGCCCTATTCGTATGGGTACACCGACATCAACCCGTATGGATACACTGATCTTAATTTCTACTAGAGTGGAATTCAGAACGAGCCTTCATGCCTCATGGGATTGGGAGGTACACTTGAGAAATTGTAAGCCCAGTGCTGAGCCTGAAATGCGTTGCAACGTCAGTCTTTGTCAACAACAACAGAGGATATTTGCGGTGAAGCCAACTGGTGCTCTTTTTTGCAGTATAAACCAAGTTAGGAAGAGATTGCAGGCAGTAGAAAGCAACATACAGATAAAATGAGAACAGAAAATAACATACCTTACATAACTCATAAAATGGGCAGGTAGTATC
Source organism: Elymus sibiricus (assembly GCA_039707655.1). Taxonomy (NCBI): domain Eukaryota; kingdom Viridiplantae; phylum Streptophyta; class Magnoliopsida; order Poales; family Poaceae; genus Elymus; species Elymus sibiricus. The sequence continues at coordinate 167,668,047 of CM077664.1, forward strand.
GGCCGTTGTTCCATCTGAAATCCAATCCGTGACTTCAGCCAAAGCAGAGATATGCTGCCAGATAGAAATGGCGAGTGTTTCCCAGAATTTTTTTTCCTGTACATTGTAGGATAATTTCTTCCATCATTTTTGGTTGCTGTGAGAAAACGACAAGACTCGCGTTGTGAGATCCTTGTTTTTCTTGGCTTTTGAGAGCAGTAAAAAAGAAATGCATGCATGCAGTGTTTATACTCATTTCTGTGGATGGAAAGAGAAGCAACTGTAAGCCATGATCACGACGCATGTGTTGCTGTAGGAGCACTGCTTGATCCGTAGTGAGCTGACAGAAAGGCTACTAGTCAAATTCAGCATTCAGCTCGCAGGAAAACTGTGTTCTGCCCTTGCTTCCCTCCTTTTGGTGTTGTTTGCAGGTGGCAGGAATTGTGAACAAAGCCACAAAAGGAGCTCTGTGTTACTGGAATCTGCACAGCCGTCTGAAATTCCTGTTTCCTGTGTGTCTGAGGGCAACTCCAATGCGGATCACCAAACCTCCCGCAAATGTTTGGACCAAACGGTTGTCACATTTTTAGTCATCCAACGTCGGCCATCAAAATTATCTGAACAGACCAGGACGTCCGAAATCTCGCAAGCCGGCACTAAACTGGGGGGAAGTTTGAGGACTCTGACAACACGTCATAACCCTTTCCCGCCATGTCTCGCAAACCGGCAATAAACTGGGGAAGTTTGGGGGAGTCCGGAAGTCCGCCACGTTGGGCAAACCGGCTCTAGAACACTCTCTTCATGTTGTATTCATGTCGGTCAGAGCGGACGTGACTCCATCATTCATGTTGGTTGATCGACTGTCCGCCTACCTCGCATTCACACCTGCATGATGACCGAGAAGCCTACTCCACCACTTTGAAGCTTTGTCGGGCCTGCCGGCCGAAATCGGATGGAAACCCTAAACTCCTCTCCCAAATCCGGCGCACACCAAAAACACCTCGCCGCAATGGGCAAGAAGTTCAACGCCGAGAAGACCCATGCGTTGTGGTTGCTCCACAGCTACAACAACGACCAACCGCCATAGAGCCAGGACAACGGATCCGGGGGAGCTCCAGATCCAGTTCGCGCCATCGCCTATGGTTGTCGGGCGGCGCCTCATCGTCCATGGCTGCAACCGCCTCTGTCAAGGTGGAGATCTGCTTAGACGAGGAGCAGAAACCGCCCCTGCTGCCCGAGGCCGCGTAGATGGAGGACGAGTTCACGACACAGACGGAGGACGCGCTACGCCGGTCGCTACTCGCCCGGGGTCCGGCGCGGCCCTCCCCTCGTGGCCACCGTGGCAACCAAATCAGACGTCGTGTGAAGGCCAAGCCACGGCCCCCTCCGCAGCTGCGACGTCTAGATTGGACGCCGCGTGAAGGAGGGGCCCCCGTCTCGCCGCGGCGCCAGCCAGGCAGCCAATGGAGTTTGGTCCTCCCTGCTGTCAAGACGGAGGAGCCCGTGTCCCCACCCCGTCGCCAGTTGCGCTTCTACTACTACCTCAAAGGCACCGGCGGGCCTCGTCGTCCAAGAGCAAAGCCGAGGCGGAGGCGGCGCACCGGGAGCGGCGCAATGCAGCATGCAGGGCGGCGTTCGTGAAGAGCCAGGTCGCCCAGCCCTGGGTGCTCGCGGTGGTTTGAGCCATCAACCGGTACAAGACCACCTTGAGTCGGAAGCTCGCCATCCGCTCCGGCTCAACGACCAGCTCCTCAAAGTGGGGCCCGCGGAGTGCGAGCGGGCCAAGTTCATGCGAGCCGCCGACGCCGTCGAAGACAAGCGGTGTAAGGCGGTGGAGAATGTGGTAGAGTATCTCAATGTGACGATGATGACAGCTCGGACGGCGGCACGGACGACCACGAAGGTCCCTGTGGTCAAGGAGGATTTCCCTACGGGGTCACGGTCTGGTACCTCGCCTAGTTTTGTTTTATTTATGTCAAAATTAATTTGAACTTGTTAAATTTTGTCCGTTTGGTTGTAAATATTTCAAAATTTAGCAAATTGTGTTCGTTTAGCATGAATTTTATGTTTGTTTGTGTTCGATTCATTTCAAATGGCTCGGACATTTGGTGCCTACGGTTGGATGGCCGACACCTCGCCCGCTTTCGGCAAACACAAGTGGATGTGTCGGCAGACATTTGGTTGGAGTTGCCTCATGGATTAGAAAGAGAGAATGCGGACTCATGGAACCATCTGCTGCCACTTCTGCATTCTGCAACTATTCATTGTGGGTGATGATGTGCCTCTAGCAGTTATCGAGTATTTTATGAGTTTATCATGGAATCTTGATGTAGTAAGATCCAAACATCAAGTAACTTCAAAGTAAACATATCAATACAAGTATATATGGAACTAAATAATAAATAGAAGTAGCATGCTGAACTTGAACAGAGACGAGTAACACATGCACCACGAACTGAAACTGCGTGAAATTTTTTTCTAGATTTTTAAGAACAGACAAGAATACTTTAACATATATTGGAGCAAACAATCAAAGAACGCAACAGTATTCCTAGTCATGGGAAGTCCAAAACTATCACATCAACGTTCCAACAAGGCCCCTAAAGCACTTTAACCATGCACAATACTCTACTAGCCTAGAAACTGTACTTCTTTTCACGAAGAGTATTTGGTAACCCTGAGCTAAAGATGTCCCCTACTCCTCAAAAGAAGTGTATTTCTTACAATATTGTTGTGGCCGTGCAGTCATATACCACCCTTGTCACTGACTGACGTCCAATAAATTTTCTGGTGTATGGCAGTCTTTTTTTTTAACCTCGTTTGGGGAAAAATAAACTGATTTTTTCATTTTTGAAGAGAACATTCAAGGAAGTGTTTGCAAATCTTTCGTTAACAGCAGAAGCAAAATAAACACGAGACTGAGCGGTGATACAAGCTACCACATGCCCAGCATGATTACAACCCCCAGCAAAACCACAACACAGAAAACTTAAATTTTGATTTAACCTACCTTGTGTCACTTAAAATATCCCCAAATATTTTTGCGTGATATAAAATTATATCAATGATTTTATTACCTGCACAGAACATACAATAACTGCTTAATGTTTTTCCTCTTATTCAAGTGCATCATCCATCAGCATGGGGGTAAACATGGCTGAGTTATGACATCGCACCCTTTGGGCATGGAAGTGACCGCAGAAAAACAAAGGGATGACATGACCCTTGAAGAGAGAGACAGAGGAGAGACGAAAGTACCCTTTTGAGCTCGAGCTCAAATGAGCTTGGATGAACAGTAAAAATAGAAAAATTAAAAAAATTCTGACTTTTTTTGGTAAACTTTGAAAAATGTTCTAAGTGTTTGCAAATTTTCATCATCAGATCACATTCGTGGAAGGCGTGGCAAAAAAAAACAATATCAGTGCTCCAAAATGCTTTCGAAAGTAGCATTTTCGGAGCATCGATCTTGTTTTTTTTTCACGCCTTCCACAAATGTGATCTCATGATGAAAATTTGCAAGCACTTAGAACATTTGTCAAAGTTTACCAGAAAAAATTTCAGATTTTTATGATTTTTTTTTGATTTTTTGATTTTACTGTTCTTCTGAGCTCATTTGAGCTCGAGCTCAGATACTCCGCGTCCTAACCCTAGTGTTGGTGATCGATTGGATCGATTCGCAGCGAATCAGCGCAACTCTCTCGACGGAAACTCCCGCGGCGACTTGCGTATAACTTGCGAACAAAAGTAGAACGGAGAAACATTTGGTAATGCGTACGACTTGCACTTTTTCGTGTTTTTCTCTATCATATATATATATATAAGTGTACATATCGACCTGCCGCGTCCAACACGTCATGGACTCAGCGACCAATACCACGTGACCCGGACCTATTACAATGGACCCTCATACAAGCTAGAAGACAATGCAAGATGCAACGTATATCACACTCCCAAGTTAAATGTGTCTTATGGTAAGTGATCGTTGCAGGATACACAACAGTACTTTGATGTAAGAACATGGTGTGATAGACAAATTTAGTATGTTCTAGAAACAGGAACACGTGTCATATTCACAAGTATAATGTGTAAACTAAGTAGATGCAAATCAACAAAATTAGAAGCAATACAAACTAGACATCATACGCAACATGCAACCACATATAACAGTGCCAAGTTAGAGCAAGCACCTGTGATGGTGGAGTAGGGGAGATGTGTTCATCATCTACATAACTACGTTGACTGTCTAGCCCTGCGTTGTCTTGCGAATCTTGTTGGGAGGATGGCTGAGTAGAATCTGTAGAGACCCTCTGTTTCAGTTGCTCGGAAGGACCACCATCATCCACTGCCTTACTAATTTCCTTCCGCTGTATTGATTTTGCATTGTGAAGTCAAACCGACAAGAAAAAGGAATAAAATTCGCTCTTCAGAACTTATTCATGAATGAATGACTGACGAACAATACTTTGATGTTAGGAAAACACATGATACAAGGATGGAATATGTACGAAAACAGGACCGCATGACATATTCACACCTATGATGTGTCAACTAAGAAGAAGGATTTTCTAGAAATTAGAAGCAATGCAAGCTAGACACCATATGAAAGATGCAACCAATATCACTCTGCCAAGTTAAAAGTGTCTCGTCATAAGTGGAATGTTGAAAAATTAGAAGCAGTACAAGATAGAAATCAATGCAAGATGCAACCAATATCACACTGCCAAGTTAAAGGTGTCTCATCATAAGTGATTGATGCAGCATACACAACAGCAGTACTTTGATGTAAGAACATGGTGTGATAGACAGATATAGTATGTACCAGAAACAGGAAGGCGTGTCATATTCACATGTATAATGTGTAAGCTAAGCAGATGCATTTTACCCTAATTAGAAGCAATACAAGTTAGACACCATATGCAATATGCAACTAGATATCACACTGCCAAGTTAGAGCAAGCACCTGGGATGGTGGAGTTGGGTGATGGTGTCCTGGACTAGGGGGTACTCATCACGTCGTCTCCCGACCAGTGGGTCGGGCCGAGGACCCCCATGGCGGTTCACTAATGGGCCACTTCGGGCAGCCATGACGAATACAAGGAAGATTCCACAAGACTTGTCGCCCAAGCCGAGGACTCTCCTAAACCCTAGGCCTCCGGTGCATATATAAACCGAGGCCAGGCTAGTCAATAGAACAACTCAGATTCATTAGAACAATCTCGTGGTAGATACATGTACTCTGTACTATACCCCATATCAATACAATCAAAAGCAGGACGTAGGGTATTACCTCTTCGAGAGGGCCCGAACCTGGGTAAAACTCTGTGTCCATGTTACCATCGCTCCATGACGCCTAGCTTAGGACCCGTACTACGAGATATGCCGAATTTAGAACCGACATTGGTGCTTTCATTGAGAGTCTGCTGGGTAGTCGCCGCGGTGCGATGGGAATTTAGATCGGCTCCACCGCGATCTACGCATCGGAACCGAACTACATCGTCAACGTCGGCATCTTCGTCGCCGGCTCGACTGGTCACCTCAGCTAGGCCGAGGACTAGGCTTCTCTTCGGATCGTCAAGTTCGGACGGATGTCTTCGTCATCATCAACTCCGATCTCATCCGGGATCATGGACAAATCATCCATGGTGCTCGGGAGCTTAACGTCAACATTGCCCTCGCGCGATCATGCAGTTTTTTCTGGACAGCGAATTTGTGTTCGTCGTCCCTGTCTCCTCGAGCGTCGCTTTGACGATTGCTTCGGTGGAATTGTGCGGAATTGAGTCTAGAACAACCCTGTAAAATTTCATCGCGTTCCGATGGAGGAATCTCCGGGAATCTCTGTTATACCGTAGCCCTGTCTAGTCTGGACGGGAATCTGGATGAGTTTGGGGCGAGTAGTCCAGGAGTTAGCTCGGACATCCTTTGGAAGATCCCACCGTTCATCGGCTGCGCAATTCCTATATCAATCACCCCTTAAAATTTCAGCTCGATCCAACCGTCCGAACTCCGGGACGAGTCCGAGGAGTGCGCCAATTTTCGGATCTATTTTCTGCGCGAAAACGAATCCGACTCGAGCTCATATTCTTTCATGAACGGGATATTGGACATCCCTTTTGAAGGAAATTCTTATCTAGGGTATTATGTGTTGTTCTCAAACATGTGCCCACAAATTTTTAGCCTTTCCCGAGGCGATCTTCGTCGTCGCGCCGGTGTCAAACCAGGCCGACCATGTTGCTCCATGATTGCCGACCTGTGCCAGCATCGATTGCGCCGTCGCTTCATCCAGCCGATGACAACCACCTTGGATCATCACCTCGGTGAGCCGACCAAGAGTTCGGCACCGCTCTCCCTAATGATCGTCAAGATAACATCGTCACCTCACGGATTGCACGGGTCGGGCGCGCCAGCATCGCCGCGCGGTCACCTCTCAAGCCGGCATTGACCGCGTCACAAAGTTTCGACCTGCGTCGGCATCACCGCGTCGTTGCTTCTTCAAGCCGATGTCCACCACGCCGACCTGTTTCGACACCTCGGCTGGCATGGGGGCTGCAACATCACCCGACCTACTCTGTCTCCTCGGCTGGACCAGGGGCATCGCGCGTCTCGGCACATCGGCAGTGTTGTGCTGCCACTTCATCAGCCGAGCTCTTTGCTCGGCCACCTCGGGACCGGCTTGTGGGCTGGGACCTCGACCCGCCACAAGCTCGGACTACGTCATCAACACCGAGCACATTAACCAGCTAAGTCGCTTTCATGCTTAACTTTTTTCAATTTTCAATTTTTGTTCGGTTCGACCAAGCATTATATTTGTGTTAGACAAAAACTCTATTTGTTAAAAACACTTTCTTTAACCAGGTTAACTGGGGGCTCTTAAATTTATATGAGCCGTTATAATAAGTGTTTTCTTCTAAGTCGTTGCAAAGTCTTTTTCTACCACTTATTTCTCGACACGAGTGTGTGGTCAATAGCCGGATAGCCTGGTTTCTCTCTAAAGCCGCTCGAGTTTGGTTCGCTAAACTGGCCTGAGAAGCACTCCGCCTTCAGGAATAGGAGGTTGAAGTCGATGGCTGACCCGCTTGAAGTCTTGAGATCGGATGTGTCATGTTAAAGCACGACGGAAGCACAAACTAATTTTAAGACCACTTTTCGGATTGGCACCAAAAAACTTGATTTAGTTCGGACGTCAAGTTTTCACATAAGTTTTTTGGTTTTCCGAGCTTATGGCACCTTTAACCTATTTTTATGTTTTCTTTCAGGAGGCGGGACAGCCTCTTGACCGAGGTGTTCTGCGTGATGGTTTTGCTCGGGAAATCTTTTCTGACCTGTAGTTCGGCATCTTTCCTGCCGAGCTGCACCTCGGCGTTATCAAAACGTACATGGCAGTTAAACTAGTTCCCGAGGAGATACGATCCTAGGGTCGGCCTTGTGGCCCAACCCAAGTCTCGGGGGCTACTGCATTGACGATTCAATGCAGAAAATTTAAGTGCAAAACAGTTTCCGAGGAGATTACGATCCTCGGGTTGGTCGGCCGCACCCAACCTGAGTCTCGAGGACTATGCACACCGTGTTTCTGTTCCTACGTATGCTGCCGAGCTAGGAGTTGATCCTCAGGCCGATTTCGCGAATCGACCTGAGTCTCAGGGGCTATTGGGATCAGTGGTTTTGTTATATCCTTCAGGCGCATCCCGGATTTTAGGCCGGCACACACCTTGAGGGCTACTGGTTATACATCTCGGCAGAGAATAAATTGCACCAATCCACAAAAAATCAGCCCACGGCCCACGGCCGGCCTAAAACTTGATCCCAGCGGAGTGCGAGTCCGGAGTTTTGGGGGCCGCGTCCGGGATTGTCATAGAATCCGGTGTGCCGAGCTCTGGATAATTGACCGGGCGCGGGCGCGTGGATCCGGACTTGCATGTTGAACCAGACTTCGGCTCTAAACCCTCTACAGAGCTGAATTCAGCTGCCGAGCTGGAAGGCGATGCCTGCTTGGAAACTTGCACCTCATGCGTTTTCGGTTCTGAGGTAACGGGTCAGCCCTCTGAGGGGCCTTCGATAGTGGCGACCAAGTGAGTAGTGGCGGGGGCGCCAATTTCCCTGTCGTCGGTTTTAAGCCCGATCTGATCGTAGACCAAGGACTGGCCGTCGGCGATTCCCAGAGCCTGGATCCGATCTAGTATCCCGTTTAATGACGAGAGATCTGTTGGTCCCAGGTTCGGGTAATTTGCGGGGTCGACCCGCAGTACGGCCGTGACGGGGGTGTCAGGATTCGCCCCACAGTTATGTTCGGCCGAGGCTGGTGTTCGGCAACCGAGCGCGGAGATTAGATCCGGGCTCAAGGTTGGATCCGCCACGGCGGCCGTCTCGGCAGTGGGGCTGGCCGTACTCGAAGTCGGTGCTTCAGGATTCGTGGGTCCGTCAGGCGAAGCTGAGGACCCCATGAGGATAAGATCTCCCCGGGAGTCGGCGACGAATTCTAAGTTTCCGAACCTGATCTCCTGGTCGGGGGTGAAGCTGTCGACCCGGCCGAGGTGACCGGCCGGATCGGCGTGTAGCATGATGCTTCCGAACGCGAAGAGCTGGCCGGGAATGAAAGTGTCCCTGCGGCTAGCGCTGTTGCTGATGATTAGGCGAGCCATTGATCCTTGACGACCCACGGCGGAACTCTCAATGAAAGCACCAATGTCGGTACCAAAACCGGCAGATCTCGGGTAGGGGATCCGAACTATGGGTCAAGGAGTCGATGGTAACAGGAAACGTAGAGACAACGATTTACCCAGGTTCGGGCCCTCTCGAGGAGATAATACCCTACGTCCTGCTTGATTGTATTGATGTGATTGTATGAAGGTTACAGCGTTGATCTACCTCGAGATCGACTGGGCTAAACCCTAGGTAATGGATCTCATCCTCTACGGACTAAACCCTCCGGTTTATATAGACACCAGAGGGTCCTAGGGTTACACATAGTCGGTTACATCAGGGGATAAACAGGTCAGGCACGCCAACTATTCCTTGGAGGAGACGTCAAGTCTCTGAAGGTTTCCTTCTGACACACGGGGTAGCCCATAATCCGGCCTTCCATCGACGAGTAGAGAGCGGCCCATCAGTCCGGCCCATGTAAGATAGGCCGGCGGCCCGAGTACCCCCTAGTCCGGGACACCCTCAGTACTGATGGTGTCCTGGACTAGGGGGTACTCACCATGTCGTCTCCCGACCAGTGGGTCGGGCCGAGGACCCCCATGGCGGTTCACTAATGGGCCACTTCGGGCAGCCCATGACGAATACAAGGAAGATTCCACAAGACTTGTCGCCCAAGCCGAGGACTCTCCTAAACCCTAGGCCTCCGGTGCATATATAAACCGAGGCCAGGCTAGTCAATAGAACAACTCAGATTCATTAAAACAATCTTGTCGTAGATACATGTACTCTGTATTATATCCCATATCAATACAATCAAAAGCAGGACGTAGGGTATTACCTCTTCGAGAGGGCCCGAACCTGGGTAAAACTCTGTGTCCATGTTACCATCGCTCCATGATGCCTAGCTTAGGACCCCTACTACGAGATATGCCGGATTTAGAACCGACATTGGTGCTTTCATTGAGAGCTTGCTGGGTAGTCGCTGTGGTGCGATGGGAATTCAGATCGGCTCCACCGCGATCTACGCGTCGGAACCGAGCTACATCGTCAACGTCGGCATCTTCGTCGCCGGCTCGACTAGTCACCTCGGCTAGGCCGAAGACTAGGCTTGTCTTCCGATTGTCAAGATCGGAAGGATGTCTTCTTCATCATCAACTCCGATCTCATCCGGGATCATGGAAAAATCATCCATGATGCTCGGGGGCTCAACGTCAACATTGCCCTCGCGCGATCATGCAGTTTAATCTGGACAATGGATTCGTGTTCGCCGTCCCCGTCTCCTCGAGCGTCGCTTTGACGATTGCTTCGGTGGAATTGTGCGGAATTGAGTCTAGAACAACCCTGCAAAATTTCGTCGCGTTCCGATGGAGGAATCTCCGGCGATCTCCGATATACCGGAGCCCTGTCGAATCTGGATGGGAATCTGGACGAGTTTAGGGCGAGGAGTCCAGCAGTCAGCTCGGACGTCCTTTGGAAGATCCAACCGTTCATCGGCTGCGGAATTTCCATATCTACCACCCCTCAAAATTTCAGCTCGATCCGACTGTTCAAACTCCGGGAAGCGTCCGATGAGTGCATCAATTTTCTGATCTGTTTTCTGCGCGAAAACGAATCCGACCCGAGTTCATCTTTTTCATGAACAGATTATCGGACATCCTTTTTGATGGGAATTTTTTTATAGGGTATTGTGTTTTGTTTTCAAGCACGTGCTTGCAAATTTTATGCCTTTTCCGAGGCGATCTTCATCGTCGCGCCGGTGTCAAACCAACCCGGTCACGTTGCTGCATGGCTGCCGACCTGCGCCAGCATCGACTGCGCCGTCGCTTCATCGAGCCGACGACAACCACCTCGGATCATCACCTCGGCGAGCCGACCAAGAGTTCGGCACCGCTCTCCCTAACGATCGTCAGGATAACATCGTCACCTTACGGATTGTACGGGTCGGGCGCGCCAGCATCGCCGCGTGGTCACTTCCCAAGCCGGCATTGACCGCGTCACAAGTTCCGACCTGCATCGGCATCGCCGCGCCGTTGCTTCTTCAAGCCGATGTCCACCACGCCGACCTGCTTCGACACCTCGGCTGGCATGGGGCTACAACGTCACCTTACCGACCTGCTCCAACACCTCGGCTAGACCGGGGGCTTCGCCATCTCTTCACCAACCTACTCCGGGGACTTCGGCGTCACCAGCCGACCAGCTTCGTCAGCTCGGCCGGACCGGGGGCTTTGCCTCAACATATCGGCAGTGTTGTACTACCACTTCCTCAAGCCGAGCTCTTCGCTCGGACACCTCGGCCGGACCGGGGACTTCACCGTCGCTTCATCGACCTACTCCGGCGTCACCCTGCCGACCTACTCTGTCTCCTCGGCTGGACCAGGGGCTTCGCCAAGGCACATCGGCAGTTTTGTGCTGCCACTTCATCAGCCGAGCTCTTCGCTCGGCCACCCCAGGACCGGCTTGGGGGCTGGGATCTCGACCCGTTGCAAGCTCGGACCGCGTCATCAACACCGAGCACATTAACCAGCTAAGTCGCTTTCATGCTCAATTTTTTTAATGTTTAATTTTTATTCGGTTCGACCAAGCATTATATTTGTGTTAGACAAAAACTCTGTTTGTTAAAAACACTCCCTTTACCCATGTTAACTGGGGGCTCTTAAATTTATATGAGTCGTTTTATAATAAGTGTATTTTTCTTGGTCGTTGCAAAGTCTTTTTTCTACTACTCCTTTTTTCCGACGCGAGTGTGTGGTCAATAGCCGGGTAGCTTGGTTTCTCTCTAAAGCCGCTCGAGTTTAGTTCGCTAAACTGGCCAGAGAAGCACTCCGCCTTCGGGATAGGAGGTTGAAGCCGAGGGCTGACCCACTTGCAGTCTGCAGATCGGATGTATCATGTTAAAGCACGACGGAAGCACAACCTACTTTTAAGACCAATTTTCGGATTGGCACCAAAAAACTTGATTTAGTTCGGACGAAAAGTTTTTTCTAAAGTTTTTTGGTTTTCCGAGCTTATGGCACCTTTAAGCTATTTGTATGTTTTTCTTTCAGGAGGCGGAACATCCTCATGACCGAGGTGCCTTGCGTAATAATTCAGCTCGGGAGATCTTTTCCGACCTGCAGCTCGGCATCTTTCCTGTCGACCTACACCTCGGCGTTGGCGAAACACACATGACATCTGGACTAGTTCCCGAGGAGATTCGATCCTCAGGTTGGTCGGCCGCACCCAGCCTGAGTCATACTGTGTGTCTCCAGCATAACTCTCGCAGTACAACGTCGGATGCCTTTAAAGCATCGGCAATATCAACGGGGGGCTACGACTAGAGCCGAACCCACCAAAAGCCAAGGTACTCCGAGGAGTTCTCGGCAAAACGTTCTCAGATATTGCTTTATATGCATCAGTTTCGAATTGTGTCTTCGGTCAATAGTTGGGTTGCCCGGCTCCTGTGCTTGCCTCCTACGTTTCGCACTGTTCGGCTAAGATGGTAAAGGGAGAACCACTGCGATTGTACTTCCGATTCAACCGGTCAAGTACCTCAGTGGAGAAAGCCGAAAACTGACTGTCACAATGAGCGCAAATTGGTCAGCGATCCGATGACTGTGTCAAACTATAGATCAATAGAGGTTACCCCATGGGCCTTTCATAAAATTGGCCGAAGTGTTAATGGCTTGACCTCGGCTGACGCCGAACACTAACCGGGGGCTAGTAACTGGCCTCCCAACTTTAAGCTCCTATGACTAAGTGAAAGTTATAAAGCCTACATATCTGATTGCCTCGTTTCCGCTAACACAACCGCCTCCGGGCACCGAGACGTCGGCTAAGGGTTGTCTTGTTATTGCGGAAACACCCTGCGTAGCATCTACAAAGGGGTGGAAGCCGACGATGGGCCACTTTCAGATTATAAACAGTCGCAACGGAGCCAACATAACATATAGCATAAAGATGCAAATACAGCTTAAAGGCTGACAATCACAACATGTGCCGAGGGCTCCTTGAGGCACCTCGGCATGGTTACATCGGGACTCCTGGAGAGCCCAACATATCATCCGCGTTTGTATTCAATATACGAGCGCTGCCTTCCGTAATCATCGTTATAAAGCCATAAATATGCATCATTTTGACTTAAGATTTTGGCCAAGCTGGGTTGCCTGGCTCCTGTGCTTACCCCCTACGTTCCCGATTGTTCGGCTAGGGGGTAAAGGGAGCACCTCTGTGATTGTTACTTCCGGGTCATCCGGGCTAGTACCTTAGACTGGGTGAAGCCGAAAACTAGTCATCTTAAGAATATAATTAGTCGGCAACGACGGAAGTGAAAATTTCGGTTCATTAAGACCACAGAGTTCGGGAACATTCCCCAAACTAAATACTCAATATTTTCCTCCCACATTGATCGGAGGTGAGGTTTCATGATCATGGTCAACATGACAACCTGGGAAAAGGAATTTATAAAGGAACTATTTTTCCCAGAAGATGTTTCTTACGTTAAATAGTAATATACCATATCTCTCCGCGTACCTTTGTTTATAAAACCGTATGGCCGCATTGCCTTGTTTTCCGTAAATCTTTGCCCTTATAAAGGCTTTCTAAAGTAGGAAAACACTCCTTGGCTATTGGCCGAGGAGGTTGAAGCCGATGGTCGGTCAACTAAGTTTTGTACAATGCGGATCCGAGCATTAATGATGTAAAGTACTTGGATACATAGAATCATTACACATAAATTATGATTAAAATCAATTTACTCCGGATATTGATCCTTAATTCGGCAACCCTTGCCCAACTTAAGGCTCGGGGGCTACTGGGCTTCGCGCTTCTCACTTAAAAGCCATTAACGAGTTACATCGATCCCCTGATCTGGTGTTGCCACCCGACCAGTGGCTCGGGGGCTACTGCATTGATGATTCAATGTAGAAAATTCAAAGTGCAAAACAGTTTCCGAGGAGATTACGATCCTTGGGTTGGTCGGCCGCACCCAACTTGAGTCTCGAGAACTATGCACACCGCGTTTATGTTTCTAAGTATGCTGCCGAGCTAGCATTTGATCCTCAGGCCGATTTCGCGAATCGACCCGAGTCTCAGGGGCTACTGGGATCAGCGGTTTTATGTTATCCTTCAGGTGCATCTCGGATTTTTGGCCGACACACACCTTGAGGGCTACTGGCTATATATCTCGGCAGAGAATAAATTGCACCAGTTGAAAAAAAATATATTCACAACAAAAATGTCGATTCGCGCCGCAGAAGGTTAATATCAATCAGCTATTGTTAATGAGCTCGGATACAAACCGGCGTCGGAGCTCGGCTGCTAAAATGTACCTCGGATGCGGACCAGCGTTGGAGCTCGGTTGCAAAAGACACCTCGGATGCAGTCCGGCGTTGGAGCTCGGATGCAAGAGGACACCGCCGCACGGGAAAAACTTCGAACCCAAGGTGTCGGTGTAATGAGAACCAGGGTCTCATCAACCTTCTTAGCATGGGTCATTCCCGTCCAGGATTGTTGCCTGGCAACCCCGGCAAGGCCAAGCTTCCCGGCGAATACCATATCTGGCAAGCATTATATTAACAAGCAAGAACAAGAGCTCATTGGGGAGAAGCTTCTTCCCAGCGGCATGATCTCCTAGCAAGACAAGACCCGGCAAGGCTTGCCGGGGGACAGCTGGGAACAAACACGAGAATATCAAGAAGGCATTCGAGCCGATGATCAGAAGACAGAAGACCGAAGGCTGGGTTCTCGGCAAGATCCTTGCCGGGAAGGCTCACGAAGGCCCGGCAAGGCCTCGCACCCGGCAAGATCCCACCGCTTCAGCACAGTGCCGCCGCTCCAGCGCAGCGACTAGCCTGTCGTTTAGGGCTTGTCCTCCTGGTTACGTGTCACGGCGTCGACCGCAAATGGGGTTAAGCGGTGCTGATGGGACGGGCCCTTTTCCCACCCCCGAGAAAGTAAGGGACACCTAAACGGAGCATTAAATGCGTTTGTCCTAAGACGTTTGTCCTAAGACGTCGGTGATAATCATGAAACACTGTAGTAACTTTACACCTCTTGTACTGCTGTCTGCCACTGTTGGTGACCCCTTGGACGTATAAAAGGAGGCCCAAGGCGTAGCTACAGGGAGGAGGACCTTCCGGCCCATTCTACATGCGTAGCTGCTTTCCCACCACAAGCGCTCCGTGTACTTGAGCCAAGAACATCCACAATAAACAACAGCAGGAGTAGGGTTTTACGCTTATCAGCGGCCCGAACCTGGGTAAAGATCCTCGCGTTGATCGTTGGTTCCGCTCTTTGTGCAAATCTTTTTCCCTTGCCGAACCGTAAAGGGATCCACGCGATCCCATAGGTGTCGTACGCCGACATCTTTGGCGCGCCAGGTAGGGGGAGAGGTTGCGCGAACCCGATCTAGCGGTCAGCGCATCAGTTTTTGATCGTCTTCATCGTCATGGCGCCCAAGAAGAAGCGGGGGCTGCTGAAATTCCTTGCGAAAGCTAAGTCCTAAAACTTTAATCGCTTTCTGCTGCGTAGTCTTATCCTTGATGGTGTTTTTGTATAACCTGTGCACGGGGGAGCGCTCTTATAACACTCTGCGCTCCTGGTTGTTCTGGGTCCGCCCAGCAACACAGATGCCGCTGTAGTTGTTTCTAGAGCGTTAAGCTCCCGAAGAGGCGGCGTTCTCGATAGGCTGCTAGACAGGACCCGGTCCTAAGCGCCATTGACCAGGACGTGCGCATTCGGGAGGTATTCCGGCAAGCGTAGGGATTCATTGTACAAAAATGCAATCATTTAAGGAAAGGGCTTAGCAAGTTTTATTTTAAGGTTTCTGCGTAAACCCGTTTGCTGAGGAGCCTTCCCGGGGCTAGTTGCGCTCCTTGTCGCCTCGAGTCCGCTCGGCGATGTGAGCAGCTGCACTAAAGCTGGGAAGGAATTTTTTTTTTCGGGAGGCGGCGTTCCCGGCAAGCCGCTAAGGACCAGCTCCTCAAAGCGCTGCTGACTGGATCGTGCGCACCGGAAAGTGTTCCGGCAAGCAAGGGAATATTCGGCAGAAGTCAAAATTACAACAAATTAGTCATAAAGCCAGAAGCTAATTAATTTGTTGTGTTAAAACGCTGTCGTGGCATTACATGTCCGAATCAGTGTTGCAGGTATACAGGTGGGCGATTACTTTGCAGCCTTCCCGGCAACATCATTGCCGGAAGCCGGCGTCGAGAACGTCAAAGTTCTTCGCTGAAGTCATAAGCCTTCCTGGCAACATCTTTGCCGAAGGCCGGCATCGAGAACGTCAAAGTTCTCTGCCGAAATCGCAAACTTTTCCAGAAATATTCTTCGGCGGAAGAATAGCAAACCTTGTCATCGAGCCATGAGCCATGCGCTCCGACAAGGGGGCTTTCAACCTTGTCGTCGAGTCATGCGCTCCGACAAGGGGGCTTCCAACCGTGTCGACGAGTCATGCGCTCCGACAAGGGGGCTTTCAACCTTGTCGTCGAGTCATGCGCTCCGACAAAGGGGCTTTCAACCTTGTCGTCGAGCCATGCGCTCCGACAAGGGGGCTTTCAACCTTGTCGTCGAGCCATGCGCTCTGACAAGGGGGCTTTCAACCATGTCGTCGAGCCATGCGCTCTGACAAGGGGGCTTTCAACCTTGTCGTCGAGCCATGCGCTCCGACAAGGGGGCTTTCAACCTTGTCGTCGAGCCATGCGCTCCCACAAGGGGGCTTTCAACCTTGTCGTCGAGCCATGCACTCCGACAAGGGCTGTTTTTCTTAAACAACTATACTTCCAGAAGGAAAGGGCATGGCAGTCATGACCCACGCCAAATTTGGCCCCACCTCCAGCATCAAGATCTTTGAGTTCTCTGCTGAAGGCGGGCCCGGGGGCTCCTGTCGGTGTAATGAGAACCAGGGTCTCATCAACCTTCTTAGCATGGGTCATTCCCGTCCAGGATTGTTGCCTAGCAACCCCGGCAAGGCCAAGCTTCCCGGCGAATACCATATCTGGCAAGCATTATATTAACAAGCATGAACAAGAGCTCGTTGGGGGAGAAGCTTCTTCCCAGCGGCATGATCTCCTAGCAAGACAAGACCCGGCAAGGCTTGCCGGGGGACAGCTGGGAACAAACACGAGAATATCAAGAAGGCATTCGAGCCGATGATCAGAAGACAGAAGACCGAAGGCTGGGTTCCCGGCAAGATCCTTGCCGGGAAGGCTCGCGAAGGCCCGGCAAGGCCTCGCGCCCTGCAAGGCCTCGCACCCGGCAAGATCCCACCGCTTCAGCACAGTGCCGCCGCTCCAGCGCAGCGACTAGCCTGTCATTTAGGGCTTGTCCTCCTGGTTACGTGTCACGGCATCGACCGCAAATGGGGTTAAGCGGTGCTGATGGGACGGGCCCTTTTCCCGCCCCCGAGAAAGTAAGGGACACCTAAACGGAGCATTAAATGCGTTTGTCCTAAGACGTCGGTGATAATCATGAAACACTGTAGTAACTTTACACCTCTTGTACTGCTGTCTGCCATTGTTGGTGACCCCTTGGACGTATAAAAGGAGGCCCAAGGCGTAGCTACAGGGAGGAGGACCTTCCGGCCCATTCTGCATGCGTAGCTGCTTTCCCACCACAAGCGCTCCGTGTACTTGAGCCAAGAACATCCACAATAAACAACAGCAGGAGTAGGGTTTTACACTTATCAGCGGCCCGAACCTGGGTAAAGATCCTCGCGTTGATCGTTGGTTCCGCTCTTTGTGCAAATCTTTTCCCCTTGCCGAACCGTAAAGGGATCCACGCGATCCCATAGTTGTCGTACGCCGACACAAGGTATGGCGTAAAAAGTAACAAGGCATTGATAAAGGCCAAGAACCTAAAGGGGCTCCTCGGATACCCGACGTATGAACTGTTCGGATACACCTCGGCGATCCTCAAGATAGGAGATGGGAAGATTGTTGAACCAGTTTTCAAGACCGACGACCGAAGACGAAGAACAGTTCGGAAGAACCGAGGAGCGTCCCCAACTTGAAGACCGGTTCAGGGGGCTACTGATGGTGTCCTGGACTAGGGGGTACTCACCACGTCGTCTCCCGACCAGTGGGTCGGGCCGAGGACCCCCATGGCAGTTCACTAATGGGCCACTTCGGGCAGCCCATGACGAATACAAGGAAGATTCCACAAGACTTGTCGCCCAAGCCGAGGACTCTCCTAAACCCTAGGCCTCCGGTGCATATATAAACCGAGGCCAGGCTAGTCAATAGAACAACTCAGATTCATTAGAACAATCTCATGGTAGATACATGTACTCTGTACTATACCCCATATCAATACAATCAAAAGCAGGACGTAGGGTATTACCTCTTCGAGAGGGCCCAAACCTGGGTAAAACTCTGTGTCCATGTTACCTTCGCTCCATGACGCCTAGCTTAGGACCCCTACTACGAGATATGCCGGATTTAGAACCGACATTGGGGAGATGAGACTTGGAACTTGTAATGCACTAGAAGTACAAGGAGAATGTGTAGAGATGGTACGTTTACGTTGCTGCAGAGGACCACCATCATTCCCTTCCTTCCTCTTTTTTGATTTTGCCTTGTAAAGTCAAACCCATAAGAAAAAGGAATAAAAATTGCTTTTCAGAACTCATTGATACATGATATTGATGAACACTACTTTGATGTGAGGCAACTGCATGATAGGAGGATGGAATATGTATGAAAAAAGGACAGCATTGCATATTCACACCTATGATGTGTGAACTAAGCAGAAGACATTTCAACTAATTAGAAGCAATGCAAGCTAGACACCATATGAAAGATGCAACCAATATCACTCTGCCAAATTAAAAGGGCGGGCTAATAAGGGTATTTCAACAAATTAGAAGCAATACATAGCTACATGCTAGAAATCATATGCAATATGCAACAAATAAAGGTGTCTCATCATAAGTGATTGATGCGGGATACACAAGAACGGTAGTTTCATGTAAGAACATGGTTAATAGATAGATGTAGTATGTACCAAGAACAGGAAGGCATGTCATATTCACAGGTATAATGTGTAAACTAAGCAGATGCAATTTACCCTAATTAGAAGCAATACAAGCAAGACACCATACTTAACATGCAACCACATATCACACTGCCAAGTTAGAGCAAGCACCTGCGATGCTGGTGTAGGGGAAATGTGGTCATCAACTACAGAGCTACGTTGACTATCTTCATCTTGCCTTCCTGTTTCTTGAGAATCATGTCGGGAGCATGAAACTGCACTCTTTAAAAGAGTAGCGTGTCTCACACTAACCCACGGGTGTGACTGTCCCATCATAAGTGATTGATGAGGGATACACAAGAACATTAGTTTGATGTAAGAACATGGTTAATAGACAGATGCACTATGTACCAAAAACCAGAAGGCATGTCATATTCACAGCTATAATGTGTAAACTAAGCAGATGCAATTTAACCAAATTAGAAGAATTACAAGCTAGACACCATATGCAACATGCAACCACATATCACACTGCCAAGTTAGAGCAAGCACCTGCGATGGTGGTGTAGGGGAAATGCGGTCACCAACTACAGAGCTACGTTGACTATCTTCATCTAGCCTTGTTGTTTGTTGAGAATCATGTGGGGAGGATGACACTGCACTATTTAAAAGAGTAGCGCGTCTCACACTAACCCACGGGTGTGCCTGTCTCATCATAAGTGATTGATGAGGGATACACAAGAACATTAGTTTGATGTAAGAACATGGTTAATAGACAGATGCAGTATGTACCAAAAACAGGAAGACATGTCATATTCACAGTATATGGCTAAGCAGATGCATTTTAACCAATTTAGAAGCAATACAAGGTAGACACCATATGAAACATGCAACCACATATGACACCAAAGTTAAAGAAAGCACCTGCGATGCTGGTGTATGGCGAATGGAGTCATCAACTACAGAGCTACGTTGACAGTCTTCATCGAATGACACTACACTCTTCATTAGAGCGTCAAACCGCGTCTTTCCAATCCTCGATGCAGACTGGAGAGACTGCTCTGTTTTCTTTTTAGAATACTGTGATTGAGATTCTGAAATACCCATGCGTAATAATACAATAGTGAGAGAGTATGGGTGTAGTTTGTGCACAAGTAGTACAGTGTAAAAGTATCAGATAGCAGGTGGGTCAAAAATAAATGACGGCAGACATATGATAGCTCTACAACATGCATGGCACACGAAATTAGATTCTAGGCTTTTGAAATATGAGCACAGGGATGGCTGGGAAGTGCAGGTAATCCTCCAGCAAACCACCACATGTGGTCCTATGAAAATAACAATCGACTGAAAACAAATAGGTCAGCCGATTTTTTCTGCACCGTCCGATCTACAAGGAACGGGCAGATGGCCTTCATCTACCTCCCGCCAGTCACCATTGACGATCTTCCTCAAATCGCCAGCGACCACCGGCCCAGACCCTTGCCTCCGCCGCCACGGCCTCCCCTCGACCTCACCCCACCGCCGTGCTTGGCTGCGCCCCCGGCCATCCCTTTAAGCCCGGCGAACATCCAGCTCGGGCGCCAGCAGCTCCTGCGCCACACACACCTCTAAGATAGACACCGAGGCGCTGCTTCCCTGGCGAACAGGTGGACTAGGTGCTCCACGCGCCTTTGCGGGTGGTGCTTCCTTTAATTGGGAATCAACTGACACTGAATTGAAATCCAGGCAGGCGACGGACGTCTAGCTAAAGTGAAATAGTAAATGGGGGGAAACCTTGTGCATCGCGAGTTACTTGGAACATCTAGTATCAGGAAGAATGTGCAGTAAGAAGCGGTCAACTAGTTTCCTGCGCGGGATGAATACCGTGGGAGAGATTTGCAAGAATAAGGGAAGAGGAGTACCAAAATCGGCTGGCGATGCTGTGTCCTCCTTCTGTTTTTTCGAAGATCTTCTTGTGGCTTGCTGGAAACAAGATGTTGTGGTGGACGGTGGAGCCTTGGACGAACCCATGGCCAAGTAGCTGAGTGTGGTGCGGTGGCCCTCTGTCGGCGGCAGGGAAGCAGATCCGAGGCGGCGAACGACGGCGTAGCGGGAACAGCTCCGGTGCGGTGGACGGCTGCGACGTTGGAGTGGCAGCGGTAAGGCGCAGGACGGAGGGGTTGAAGTGGCTCGGGTACGGCGCACGTCCGCGTCATGGAGGCAGCTCTATCTCAGCTTCAACTGCTAAGTCATGGAGGGCGCCGCGGTTGAGGTTGCGGTGGACGACGACGTCGGGGTATCGGCTCCGGCATGATGGAGGAGGGCGGTGGTGGATCGGTGCGATGGGGTGGCGGACGAAGGAGGCTGGGGTTTCGCGGCTGGTGGAGAGGGAGTTTTGGCGCCCACGGAGTATGAATGGGGAATTGGACGGGGGGGGGGGGGGGGGGCTAAGGGGGAACCATGTTTTCGGGACGTGCTTGTTTGAAATTTGGGGAAAGTTACAAACTTTGCCCCCATCTAAATTTTCGGACATGCTGCGGGTCGGGGGTAGGACGGTAATCTCACGTGTCCAAAATAGTGGGCGGGAGTGATTTCGGCCGAGCGCATCGGCGTTTAGGCGCCCGCGGTATATGAATGTTTTTCGGAGGCGGTTATGTGGCGTCTCGGTGAAGTTACAAACCTACCCCGGTTTAGACTTGTGGACGTCGGGCCGGTAGGCTTCACGGGTCAGAGTTAGGACGGTAATTTCCTTCTACCAAATATTGGTCTCGCGCGGTTTCGGGCGAGGAGAGGATATTTTGGCACTTCATTCAAAATTTTGAACCAGAAGCATTCATGTTTACAGCACTCTTCAGTTGAACTTTCCTAATTAGACCTCATTATATTTGACCTTGTATGTTTAAAAATCTCATTAAATTATGCGATTCTTTTGAAATTTTTGACTCTTGAAAATCCTATAACTACGATTATTTTGGAATGGAGGAGGTAAACTTGAATCTATTTTGTACACGACTATGTATTATCAACAAAGATTGATGCCCCTTTTAGATGTGATTTACAAAAGTCATTATCTCGAATTCAAATAGTTGAATGCACTTCCTATGAATTTGAATATTTGAAACCACTTTTATGTTGAATTCAAAATGTATTCTAGTTCGTCGCTAGCAATTTGGAATGTATACCATGTATGTTTCTTATGTATAATGTGTTTGACACTGACCGCAGAGTGTACTCACGTTTATATATGAATTGCAAGAGCCATGCATTGTCTGGATTTCAAACTATTGACTATGGATCAATAATGTGAAATAATACCATACACATGCTCGAATTCGATAGAGTATGGATGTTTGCTAGACCAATGTTCGTTCATACGCAAATTGCAAATTTCATGATCTCATCCAATTTTTTAAATACAATTTATATTTTAATTTAATGGGTAGAACAGTCCTTTACGCGTAGATGCACTCTCCCTCGACCCGTCCTCACACGCGCGCTATCTTTCTCTCTCACGCATACGCGCACACACTATATATCCATCGGCCTTTCTCTCTCACAAATGCTCACCCTCTCTCCCGAAGTGTCTCACGCACACACACTCTATATATCTCCCTCTCTCTCTTACTACTATCTACGACTCTTTTCACTAATCTCAGTCACAAACACTATTTCTCTCACATGCATGCGCACGCATGGTCTCCGCCGCCCCCCTGTACATATCTCTGCCTCGTGTCACCCGCACACATACTCTATTTAGTCCTCTCTCGCACGCATTGTCTCCACCTCTCTTACTAGTTGACAGATATGATTCCATCAGATCATTCGGCAGGATATCCCTGACGGTTAAAGTGGATGGTGATAAGAGGCAAAGATTTTCCCAAGTCGGGGCCCTTGCGATCGAGGAAATACCCTGCTCCTGGTCGTGTATACTTTGATTGGGGTGTGTACAAAGTACATGTCAATACCAAGGGATTGTGTGTATATATACTATCGATGAACTAGGCCCCTAGCCTATATAACATACCCGGGGCCTAGGGTTACAAATCGTAGTCCGCTTCGTCAGTGGAGATAGAGTCTTCCACGGCTCTGGTATCTTCGTCTTGTACGTCAAGTCAGTCTTCGCATAACGCGTCTCGGGCCGACCTATGTGGCACAGGACGGAACCGACCAAGGGGTCCTCACCTCGATCCATCAGACCAAAAAATGATGTGCCACCACCACACCTCGCACTCTCTACCCCCCTAGGTCTCACTATATTCTCACACCCACACATACCAACACACACACTATTTCTGCTCATGCCTCTCTCCCCTTCTCCTCTGCATACACAAACTCACCATCTCTCGTTGAGACATCCTATTCGTCTCTCTCTATTTCTCTCTCTCCCTCTCTCTCTCATCTCTCGTGCTTTCTCTTTCTCCCATCGCACCCCCTCGTATCCACGCCTCACTCGAATACGTACACATACCCTTTCCAGTCCCTCCAAAATACGTCAACCACACATTCACGCATGTTACATCTCATTATCATGTGCTCCCAATGATCTAAAAACGGCATCCGTTCACTTTTACTCCACATACAAGATTTGTTTTGAATTAAAACTACACAGATTGTGACAAAAAAAATACTTAAGAAAATCTACATATACAATACTACAAAGTTATATATGAAAGTTAATTGCATGGTGCATCCAATGATATTTGTTCCGTATTGTGAATGTTTACATTTTTATCCTATAAAATTAGTCAAAATAAAGAGAATGAACGACATCTCTCTCTCTCACTCTCTCCATCGCACACCCCCTCTCTCTACGCCCCTTTCACGTACGCACACAAACTATCTCTCGGCCCTCTAAAAGTACGCCCCCATTCACATTCACGCGTGACGGTCATTGTATTTCAAGCGAAAGCGCAATACAGTCTCTGGACTTTAGAATGCGCTCATTACGGTCAACATATACATTTTCTGGTGATTATATGGTCACTAGCTCACAGTACAACTCCGTATTTTGATGGTGACACTGACGGTCATTGTATTTGAAGCGAGAGCATGATACGGTCAGCATATACATTTTGTGGTGATTATACAATCACTGGCTCACCGTACAACTACGTATTTTGTTGATGACACGATCAATTGACCAGTCAAACAGTCCACATTGCGCAACTATTGTTGCATCAGAAGCGCACATTATCTCCCTAACGTAGGGCCCACCTATCAGCGGGTATAAGAAAGAAACAAATGGTAATAAATTAGTGATCGGTGGGGATTCGAAGTCGAGACCTCAGGTTGGTAGCCCGCGCGCGATAACCACAGCGGACAAGGTCGCCTAGTGATGATATGCTAAGCCGGCCTTTTAATACACAGGAGCTACTGTGGTGAATGCACACACATCACACATGCGGACAAACACACACGCAACGCCCGCATGCATGCATGTAATACTCACACGTACACATGCACGCACGCAACACTCGCACGAACACATGCACTCAAGCATGCATGCAACACTCACACGTACACATGCACGCACGCAACACTCGCACGAACACACGCACTCAAGCATGCATGCAACACTCACACGTACACATGCACGCACGTAACACTCGCATGAACACACGCACGCATGCATGCACACAACACAAGACGCATGCATGCACACAACACAAGACACAACACACACGCTCACGCTCAAGTGCTCAACCTACACGTGCATGCACACATATACACAGCCAGGGTGGTTCGCGCGTAAGGGCCAGTTCCGCAGGGTCGCAGGTTCAACCCCTCACGCGCCTGCGTAAATTTTTGTTTACCAACCAATAGGTGGGACCCGCAAGCCACGTGGCCAGTTTGACTAGTCAACAGAGTGCCACGTAGACTTTTTGACCGGTCAACTGAGTGCAATTTGTAATTACGATTTTCACATCCGTATTGGGCCGGCGGGTTTCGGATGTTTAGTCCCACCTCGCCGTGTGAGGAGCTGGTCGACCGGCTTAAATAGCCAGGTCGTCCAGAAGCGATAAGCTGCAGTCATCATTGCACCCTTTGTTAAGGACATGAATTGTTAATAGTATTAATCTTCTCTGTGATATAAAGGCTGCTTGTAGTGGTTAGTATCATAGCTATTATTCCTAAATATGTTTATTATGATAGCGTATCATGATATGATACTCAACCCTCTCTTTCTTCATTTAGTTATCTGCCACCTCAGCATTGCTGCAGGTGGGACCACTATGTGCTAGAGCGGGGTGCTCGGTCACAAGCATTTCACAAGCATTCAAGTCTACCGCACACGCCACCAGACAACCACACGTGGTTGGCGCGCCGTCCGGTGCGCCTCATTTGGGAATAAAAGATGACAAATATTTGCAAAATTTCCGGTTTGGCGCCAAAACCCGAGCCTCTGCATTTCGCCAAAAAATACAAACCGAGCCTCTGCATTAACTTCCTGCCCCACTCCGCTAAGCACATTCAAATCCCTCATTTGCCGCGAAATTTTGCTGTGTGTTGTTGTTTTCAGGTATATTTTGCTGTGTGAAAACAAATTTAAATATCAATGAATAATCGGTGTCCGGGGTATTTTGCCGGGACACGGTTGAATGGCCTCATATTAGTTCTACTAGTACTAGTACTACTAGTGTAGAGTAGTAGGAGCAGGAGTAGTACAGTGGTAGTAGAGTACAAACCAGTACGATTCCCATCGGACACCAATTTTCTTGGAGTCCGTGCTACAGCTAGCACTTCTCCCTCCTCGTTCCTCTAAACTCAGCCGACGCAAGGCGGGCAGGGTGAGGGTTTGCCGATAGTCGGTTTGCTCAACAACGGTCCCAGGTGTCAGTGAAAATGCAAGACAATACGCGTTCCCTAGCTTGAGCGGCGTGCCGGACCGACCGTCTGGAGGTGCGACGCGAATGCGGCAAGCTTTTCATTTTGAACTCATAAGTTGTAACATTTGGTTCTGCTCCTTGGAGTGAAGATAGACACAAATAACGATTGAAAACGCTAGGGCGGGCTTTTCCCGCGTGATAAGAGGGGGAGTTTGCCAGCTTGGCCAATCGTCGGTTTGCTCACATGCAGTCCCACATGTTACTGATATGCCTTGGTAATGGGCGTTGAGCAGCGGGCCGGAACATATTGTTACTTCAATTATTCATGTTGCATGTACATTAAAAATGCATTGAAATATACTCAACAACATGTGGGCTAGTATCATCTAGTGATCTGAAAGGGCCCACTTCAAAAAAGAAAGAAAGGCGATTTGGTGCCGAGGCTCATCTGCTCCCGGTCGGAAAAAAAATCACAAAATTTTTAAAAAAAATCATAAGATTCCAGTTTTTTTGCATGGTAGAAAATTTGATGCATGAGGTCTGCTCCAATTTTCAAGTCATTCGGACATATGAGCAGCTCTCGGCATAAAAGACAAATCGGGTCAGAACAGTGCATGACTAGTAAACCTTTTTTACAGACCCCGAATTTGTCTTTTTTGCCGAGAGCTGCTCAGATGTCCAAATGATTTGAAAATTGGAGCGGACCTCACGCATCAAATTAACTACCATGCAAAAAAGAATTGGAATTTTTTGAATTTTTCTAGTATTTGTTTTGATTTTTTTTCTTCTGCGCGGGTGCAGATGAGCCTGGGCTCAGAAGTGGATTATCGCCCACTACACATTCAAGCATTTCACATCGTTCTCTGGCTCTCTTTGTCAAACCGACTATGCCAAACTCCCCTGCCTACCGCGCGGGAAAAGACCTGCCCTCGCTTTTTTAATCGGGTTTTGTATCAATGGATCGCGCGAAGCAGCAAAACCAAGTGTTACAAGACTACTACTACATACTACTACAGTACACTGGGCTGCCGTGTCTTGTACTCCTCCGTCGTAAGAGTGGAGACGCTCGCTTTCATAAATGTTCTGCTTCTGTTAGCCAACATGTGGGACATCTAGCATCCGGGTCCACGTGCCATGCACCAAATAACAGTGCAGAACAGCAGGGGGGACACACCCCGGTCGTGGCGCCGTAGTAGTACTAATGAGCAATGAGGCGTCAAATCACAAAGCCGCACCTTTCCAACCATCATTTCACTCTTCGCTTAATCTGCTTCTCCATCATCTTCTTCAAGAAAACCATGTGTTGCTTCTGCCATTGTTCTGATTTTTCATGAGGGACGCGCATCAGCTTTGTACATCACTGACACGTGTGACCGCATGTTAGCAAACCGACAGGCCAACCTCCCCCGCCCACCGCTCGGCAAAAGCACCTCCTTTTTCCTAATCTGGATATCTACTTTTAGATCAATATAATCGAGATTTGTATATATCGCACCAAGAAGCAAAACCAAGTGGTACGCTTTACAGTTCAAAACGAAACGGCGGCACACTTCTATTACGGCTGTCGCGTTCGCGTCGCAAGTCCGCAGGGTCAATCCGCACATGAAATGGCGACATACTAACAGCACGCCTTTCGCCGACATGTGGGACATCCACCATCTTGGTCCACGTGCCATGCACCAAAGTTCGGAGTAGCGGGGGGAGGCACCCCGGTCGTAGCGCCGCAGTACTAGTAAATGAGCAATGAGGCGTCAAATCACAAAGCCCCACCTTGCCCGCAGTAAGCTGGACGGACTAGGGGAGTACAAAAAATTGTGGACGCATCTTCGACCCAAAGGCAGTGATGCGTGGGTCCCGCATTTTGATATACCCGCGGCCTCCTTTCGTTCACAAGGTAGGAATATTATAGGAATATGAAAGTTGTTGGAAAAGAGATGACATACGGCCACCTTTGGTTTGTAGGAATTTCGTAGGATAGGATTTTCAAAGAAAAATTCCTATGGAGCTCTGTGGTTTGTAGGAATGGATTCCTAATCCTATGTAGGATAGGAACAAGTCCTTCACATTTTAAAGGAAAAAAACCATTACCCTAGACTCAATGGAAAAATTCCTATCCTATGCATCAAATGACATTTCTTTCTCTACAGGAATTGAGATGCATGTAATCTCTCTTCCTATGTTTTTTCTATTCCTATGATATTCCTATCCTATGAACCAAAGGAGGCCGACATGTATCTCAAATCCTATGAGTAGGGATAAGAAAGAGATGTCATTTGGTTCACATCATATGAAGTTTTCCATTGAGTCTTAATGTTTATTTTCCTCTGAAATGTGGAGTATAGGAATCCATTTGTATGAACCTAATGGCTCTAAAGGAAAAATTCCTATAAAAATCCGATCATATAGAATTCCTATGATATTCCTCCACACCAAAGGAGGCTTGAAATTGCTGTAGGTGATACGGCGGTCTTCCTTTGCCGAGTGTCGGCTAACGGAGACTCGGCTAACAAACTTGGCGAAGTGTGGCAGTCAGCAATAGAGCAGTGCCACGCGTCGAGTCCTTACTCGATGGGACATTGTCGAGTTTAGAACTCAGCAAAATATTTGCCCGGTTCTTCTACTGAAGGATCACACTATATTTCATCTCTCTACTGATCCTGATCGTTCTTTATCTCTCCTTAGTTAGAGGACTCAATCCTACGATGTCTCTTGCTCTCTCTCACAACACACACACACATACAACCCCTCTTTATCGAAGACACACTCTTGCATTCCTCCCCCATCTCTATAGATATCTCTCGATGATGAATGAAATGATATATGCTGGGTTTTCTATATGTGCATGTTATTCTACGAAAACTCGATAAAAGTTCGTGAGGTTTGAATTTTCAATAAAGCTATATGCACTATATTTTGGAACGGAGGGAGCATACAGCAGTTGCGAACGCTCACGTGGAAATTTTATGTGTCGGAGGAGTGGTTGTTCTGTCAAATGCCATGGCAAAACTGCCACCGTCAGATTCAGATCTGGCGGTTCTTTGGGCCTTTGCCAGGAAACGGCTTGTGGTGAACGTTCGCTAGATATGATTTACGGACACATGCATTGCATTGACATGTTAACCCTCCCTCTCACGCACACACGCACCTCACGACTCTCCCAAGACTTCTCGCACACACCATCTATCTGTACTCTATAGGTAGACGTGACACACATATATGTGCTCTTCACACCCTTCCCTATGAACTTCTAAAAAATAAAAGACGTCACACATTTTTTTTTGTAACTCAGACGTCACACATGTATACATCTTACTCTAGGTGGAGTATGTAGTACACGAAAAGAAGCGGTGCACGCATGCACCAGTTCTCTCACACCCACGCGCGGGTACATGTACGAGCGCATTTGTTTACAAAGAGGCATCCCAAGTGACAATTTGACTCATGCAGTTTTCAACTTCATGGAGGGTCGGGGACCACACGTGTACATAGTGCGACCTGGACACGGTGGCGCGTTATTGATTGAGTTTTTTTACTAGAACGTTAAATGAAAATAGTGGTTCGCGCGTATTCATTTTAAAAACGATTGCTACAAGAAAATCACTCCACTATATATATAAGCAGGAGCTTCAGCACTTGCTTTACTAGGGTTTCTCTCATTCACTCTCTCATCCTCTCCAGATCTAAACAAGACAGCGGCGGCCACACCCTCTCTCTGCTCACCGCTGGTCACAGTTCCGGCCGGATCGCCTCCGCCGGTGAAGCGGAGAAGGTGCAGCGTTCACGCGGTCGTCGGCGGCGAGGGAGGAGACCCGCAGCTGCCGGCGCGTCCCGTTCGGTGGCCCGTGCCGTTCTGTCCAACACAGCGCCGGTTCGGGAGGGCCTCCGACCCCTTCTTCCTCCTTGCCGTATTGTGGGCAGATCTGGCCTCCTGCCACCATCCTAGCCACATCCGGACGACCCTCAGGTATAACTTCCTTCGAAACCGGCCTTGCTCTACTGCCCCAGCTCACTACGTGGCTGCATGTGAATCTTTTTCTACTTCCTTCGGCTGTTCCAAAGCCATCTAAATTTTTACTATTATTAGAGGTAACCTACTTCATGTCGTCGAATCTAGGACTTTATTCAAAAGGGAAGAAAGGGGGGGAAAGCTGTAGCATGAATCTAGCACTTGGTTCAAAGAGGAAAGAAAGGGGGGAAAGTAGTAGAGACTGGCTACCCAACCGGTCTCTTGGTTGAAAATGGGAAGAAAGTGGGGTGGATAGCGAAGGGTGGGGGGAAGTACTAGTAAGATACTGGCCAGACCGGTCTCTTGGTCGAAAAAGGGAAGAAAGTGAGGGGGTGTTGGGGGGACAACACAACTGAGAATGAGCAGGTCTAGATTTCCTGTGCTCACATAGGAAAAGGTCGCCGAGGAGATAAAAAATTGGACAAATGCAGACATGTTGCCTGAATGTTTGCCGCTCCCGGCAACCAGATCTGCTTCACCACTTTATGCCCCTGCTGTCCCTTTGCCCTTATCGCTACCGTTTATCTAATATCAGAGGAAAAATGAAGCAATGCCATTGTTAGCCTAATGTCGCTTCTAAGTAATGCTGATGTCAGTCTAGTGCCATCGATAAATTGACGCAATGACACAACCATTTTATGAAGTGCTTCTGTCTTACTTTATTTCCCATGAATTTTGTTTTGCCAGTTACACTTAAATCTCACACTGCTAACATTGCTTCATCCCAGTGGAACTGCACAAATTTGATTGCACCATGCACGGAGCTACTGACCATGTGCTACTCTCATGACAGTAATACTAGTGCTGTTGTTTTGCATGTTAATCTAGTGCCAGTGTTGATGTGATGTTATGCTACTTCTTACTTAATGGCACTTTTTCATACTGTCAATGTAATGCCATTCATAACACAAGAGATGTTGTTGTTAATCATATGCCACTGCAAATAACTGCCACTGCTTAAATAACCATATTACATATTTGTGCAAACAGGGATGTCTATCTCCATATCGTTTCTATTTGTGCAATCATAAGCACACACCTCAATTTTAGTAGAACTGCACAAAATCAGATGGATGTTCCTACCTGTCGTCCTCTAGCCACCAGTATTCCAGGTATTCCTACATTCATAACTAGCTAGAATGACCAACGCAAGCTAAAAGAAGTTGATTCGTACGTGGACTTCCTGATTGCAATGCAGGAACGAGCCTTTCATGTGTGGGCGAAGAAAACAAGTAGTGCGTCCGTGCCGTGAACTACACTCACTCCCAATTTAAGGATGGCCCGAGGACGAGCTTGCACGGTTGCATGGAGGTTTTGGGGTCAGGTGCGCGTATAAGAGGCATTGCGGTCTGCTTATTTCTGCAAATAGCGATGCTTAAATTTAGTGGAACTACACAAGAAGTTCAGATGGTCAATCCACTTCAAGGTTCAGTTCAATATTCCAACTGAGAACACAATTATAATTTGTTATTCTGGAACGAGAGAACCTAACCCTGGATGGTGGCAACAAGAAAAACCAGAGTGAACCCCAGGAAATTAAAGCTGGCCTAGGGAGGCCCTTTGCTCAGAGAAGCCTGGCTTGATTTTACCTGATTTGTAAACCTTCTCACAACTTTGTCTTTTGCTGTCAACTTCTAAAAGAGATGTTATGTTCTATGAATCATTGAGATGTATAAAAAAGCTGAACTTATGCTTTTGAAGTATTTTATGCAGCCAAGTTTATTGTGAATGTTTAACATGAATGCTGGACTAGCGTGTTAACATTTGGAATCTATATTGTGGCCTCAATTAACCGCATGAACCACTGTAACTAGATACGTAGTTGCTTATATGTCAGACAACAGAGTATGAGTGTAAGCTGGTCGATCTAGTGTTGAAGCGATCTGCGCTAATGTGCCGTGTTTGCACCAACTGTGCTTACAAGTGGGGTAGCACAAACAGTGCATTACCTACACTATGTATACGTCGGAGCACCAAGAGTTGTCAAACAAGTATTTCATCAAACACACACTGGTCGTTTGATAAACAGTGCCAACTTATGTCTTACAATGCCATATTACATGAAAGAAGTTGTGAGGATGCATCTGTTTCGGCAACACTTACGAGGGTTCTCACATGATTCACGGGCACACAAAAGTAGCAGTAGTTCCCATTGAGGGATTCAAACAGAGTACTACCCCAAGAGGGCTCGATAATACGCAAGGTTCGGGTAATTAAACACAATCCAAGCTACTTTGAAACACTCACTGGGCCAACTATTTCATGCCATCGATCTAATTGGGGATGGACACAAGATGGACCTTGCCATGAACATCCCCGAGGACGTCCGGCAGCAGCTCAATCCTGTCAACCTTCTTGAAGATAACCTTGTGGCCTTTCCACTCATAAACTTGTTTGTCGAGGCATGCCACGTCATCTTCATGGATAAGCTTGACAAGAACATTATGCCTCACAAACGAAGGAGTAGCTATGAACTTGTTGTGCTTCAGTACACCCTGGACAACACGCCTGACAATAGTGTGGCTGGAATACATTTCGTCTTCGGTATAAGTGCAAATGGCTTCCAGGATCGAACAACCTAAGAACTTTGTTTTCCTAGTGCATATATTCAGGTCATCCACCTCATAGCGAGTGACATGTACAACCACACAATCCTTGTCTGCATCAGGGCTCTAATTGAAATAGAAACGAATTCTAAATTACTTTCCAATATAAAAAACACAAGTTATTTAAACCACCATGTAGAGTAAGTATGCATGACAAGGAAGGTAGCATGACATCGGAGCTAATAAATGTTGCATTATTTATCACCTCATACTTAGATGAAAAACCACAATCAAGATCACCAAAGAAGAAAATCACCTTGGGCAGCTCAGCGGGGGGGGGGGGGGGGGGGACACATCCTCGAAGGGGTCCATCTTGCTAGGGAAAACTGCTCCTGCACGGCCACGGGGGCTGTAACCTCAAACGCGGCGTTGACCATCTGAGTAGTGGCCATGAGCGCATCTGGGGTCGGCTTGGTGGTGGCCTTCATCTTCTTGGAGCTCTTTGTCTCGTGGGGATCAGCCTGCCGCGTCTGCTCCAACATCGGTAGATCTTTGCCCGGTTCTCCATGATTCATAATGAAACTAACAAATAGAAGACATACTAGTGCAGCGACCTGCTATACAAACGGTTTTTACCCCCTTTCAGCGACGAAGTTTTAAACCGTCGCCTTGCCTGTGTGTGCGATAGGGGGGGTCCTTTCCACACGACCCAGAAACCATTCGCGATAGGGCCTCTGGTCACACACACGCGGCAAAAAGAGCTCGTGTGTGATTGGGTGAGCCATCGCAGACAATTATACTGGCCCAATCGTTTCTGTTCGTATGTACATCCCACACAGTGAATTCAAGACAAATGTTTCCGTTCGTATATACATCCCACACATTGAATCCCAGACAAACGTTTCCGTTCGTATATAAAAAACACACAGTTTTCCGCATCACATCGTCTGTGATAACGTTGCCATTGCAGATGATAGTAATAATTTTATCGTTTGTGTTTTTGAATGCATTACGCACGGTGTCTAGAAGAAACTGTGTGTCATAGGCTGTCCATCACACACACTATTTATGTGGAAAACGTTTGTGCAAGGTGGCCTAACGCAAACAGTTGTCCAGAGGAAGTCGTGTGTGATTGTTCATTGATCCAACACGTTTACTTCCTAGAAACTGTGTGGGTTATCTGAGATCATCGCCCATGGTGTTGACTCAATAACCTTTTGCACTAGAAAAACCCAATAAGCAGGCTAATTGGCCTATTATTATTAATCCATTTAGTAATCAAATTTACATTTCATAATGAACACACAATATATTTCATTTTCGTATTACGGAACCAGGATTTCATAATTGAAATATGTCAGAGTACAACATCATATAGCTTCAGCACTCACTCACACCATATAGGCAGATAGCTAGCTACCCCATTACATAACAACACCAAGTTTTACATGCAACATCTAAAACCTTTGGAAATTAGCATCATAGACGGTAGATAGACAGATGAATCTCATCTGGAAAACTGCTGAAGCGGAAGGCGAATATTGAGCCTTCAATGATGTTGAAGGTCCTTGCAACTTTAGGCCAGTGTCTGTGGATGATTGACCGCCCATCCTTCTTCCTCTCGAGGAATACTTCAATATTGTACCGTGGGTGTTGTATGAACACCTTCCTCGCCTCTTGACCATACAAGTGGTTTGAGAGGTAATCATCTATGAACTGCTTTGGAAAGGCCTAAAAACAAAGATATGCATAAATATCTTCTCTGAATTTTGAAATGGCGCAAAGGAATAAAAAACAAGGTGCTCCCTCTAGTCCTTTTTACTCCGCACATTAGATTTGTATCAAGTCAAACTTTGTAAAGTTTCACCAAATTTATTTTAAAAAAAATCAACATCCACGATACCAAATATGTATACTATAAAATTGTATTTCATAATGCATCTAAAAATAATGATTTTGCAGTTTGAATGTTGATACTTTTTTCTATAACTTTGGTCAAAGTATAGATACTTTGACTTCGGACAAAATTTATATGCAGACTAAAAAGGACCGGAGGGAGTATAAGAGTTAGTACCATCCTGTAGTTCACTGATGTCTTCTTCATTGTGCAGACAAAGATCTTGTTGTTTTTCGTCGCTAGTTTCTTTATCCTAACAATCTTTCTGAGTTTCTTGACTTGACTGATATTCATGGACATCTCATTTCCCCATATGCAAAATGGGTCGAGTAGTGGGTCAAAACCTCTGACAGCAGGACCTACATGTGCAAGACCAAATTGTAAAAAACCTAAATACTACTCCCTCCGTCCCATAATATAAGAGCATTTTTGACACTAGTGTAGTGTCAAAAACGCTCTTATATTATGGGACAGAGGGAGTAGAATGGTTCCTGCAATTGCACAATAATGTGCTATTAGACAAAGGACCATGCATGTGCGAACCTCGATGGTAAACCTCAGTGCCTCCCATTGTTTCCCTGCAACACATATAATGTTGTTATTGATCAGGTTAAGTGAGGGTTGGCATACTATCAGTAAAATATGTTGATGAAAAATAAACACATTGCAGATTGAACAGATTAATTCGAGCCACATGGAAAAGCCATTTATCCAAACCAAGCATGCTTAAGAACTAGGAAATATAGCAATTGTATATGTTTCTCATGTACTTAGTACAGCCAAATTCGATTTATTTCTCACATGCATAATAGTACAAAATTGTACCCACGACAATTGAACATCGCATTGCAGAATTGAACCAAACAGTTAACTAAGCACCAAAACAAATGAACCAAACAGTTAACTGAGCACCACATTGCACAAGAGAACATACTACAAGATCAGATAGTTAACCAAACCTAGTATGCTTAACAACTTGGAAATATGGAAATTGTATTTGTATCTCATGTATTTTGTACAGCCAAATTCGATTATTTCTCACATGCAAGAGAATACAAAATTGCACCCACAAGAATTGAGCATCACATTGCAGAATTGAACTAAACAGTTAACTGAACATGACAAAAAAATAACCAAACAGTTAACTCAACACCACATTGCACAATATATAGAACATATATACTAGAGGACCAGATTGCATAGTAACAGTACATAGGACAATTCACTAGAATTTGTAAAGGAAAGGCAGGAGCAGCACATGCAACTGGTAAACCGAACATGCTTAACCGGCGTAGCTAGCTAGCTGAACATAGGTCCTTGTAGTGAGCTAAAAAGACAAGCTACTCCTCATCGTCGGAGATATCGATGACGATGGGCTCCTTAGACTTGGAAGAGGGCAAGGCCTCCACATCGTGGGTGCCCTCCTCGTAGTGGTGAGTCGCCTGAGCCGCTCCGGGCACCAACCTGCTAGCTCTGGAGTTGAGAAAACACCTCGTAGTCTTTGTCGAAGACACCGACGGTGGCCTCGAGAAAATGCCATGAACTGTCTTTTAAAGAAGCCAACCGCATGGCGGTGTCCGCACGCGAGGCATCGACGGTGGCCTCGACGGCGAGGTGCTCCTCCAAGATCTGGGGGTCAGCACGCATGGCAGCCATCACGACCTCATCTGCGCGTGCGGCCGCGATTTGCTTCTCCGCTGCCAAATCCTCCATGAGCTCCTGGCTATACTGTGTGCACCATGGTTAGGGCGGTGCTTATTTGGAGGATGGGTCAGTGATTTGGGTGGAAGGTGTCGCGCCAGTGGTCGGGGCATGTGGGATGTAGAAGGAGGTGGAGGATGGGGGTCGGGTGTGGATTACCTGACTAGATCGACGAGGCCGAGCAGCAGGAAGGAGCGTCGCTAGCAAGGCAGCGGTGCTGCAAGCAAGAAGTGAAGGTTTGAACTTGGAATGGAAGGCGGAAACAGGGGAAATGTGGCTTTTGGTAAGGAGGAGGGGGGCATGGGAGGTAGATATTTCTGCGGATGCCGAAAATTTTCGCTCCGTGCAGCGAAAAACTGGCGCGCGAAGTGTCATCAGACACAGTCCCTTATTTAGCATTGTGTACAATATCTGAACATCACAAACGATTAATATGGCTTACGCCGTGTGTGATGAGTTTGAACGTGCAAATTTTGGTTCGAATTTCCCTGGTTACAGTGGTCATCCACGTCATTGCATAATTTGGGTACACAAAAGAGCCTACAACACACCCACACTTCTTAATCGAGCAAGTTCAGCAATTAAATAGAGCTAGCTGACCTAAATATTACTCTTAACAAAAGACCGACGCTCTAAACAAAGACTACTACTCCGCCTGGCACTCGTCGATCTCCGCCGCCTACTCCATGTCCAGCTCGCGCCCGACGATCTCCTGGGGAAGGGGCTCCATGGCATCCATCGCACCATACTCGGCAAGCATCTCTCCATCCGCGTCCGCCATCTCTTTGGAAAAGGCCGCCATGAGCTGGGCATGGGCAGCCACGGTATAGGCTTGGACGGGCTCCATCCCGGCAAGGTATGCTGCAAACGAATGGACGGCTGCTCGAACGCTCTCGGCGATTGCCAACTCTTCGGCCGTGGGTTGCCGACTATTGTCGGAGAAGCTTCATGTGATTTGTGTGGTGGCCGCCAGGAGCTGGGCGTGGGCGGCCTCGACATCGGCGCGGGCAGCCTCCATCAGGACTAAGGCAGCTGCCGCGGAACGGACAGCTGCTGTCCCGCTCTCGCCATTTGCTATCCCCGTCGCAGAGGTTGCTGCCGCCATCTGAGCTGCAGTAGTGGCTGTTTTGGCTGTCGCAGCCGCCTGGTCACAGATTGCGGCCGCGCTCACGCAGGTTGTGAGCACGCTCATGGAGGCTGCGGCCTCGCTCTCGCCGGAGTGGGCCATTGAAGTTGCCCTCACGACGCGGGTCCACGTCCCCATCGTTGGCCGACGACGATTGAACAGTGAAATGATATTTGGGGAGCTAGTTTGCTTGACGTGCCGGCTGTGGACTGTAGCCGACGAACCTTCTCGCGTAAGCCATATATGACGGTGCACCAAGATATTTTGTACTGCATCTCACACGGTTGGTGATAATAAACCGTGTGTGATGTACTTGAATTTCCGTCTTGATTTGAAATACGGAATGGGGTCACAGTGGCAAAGGACGGTGTTTGAATTGCTAGAACATTTGTCTACAGTGAACATAAAACTATACGAGTGTCGTGTTAAAATTTGGAATTTATTCGGGGTTCGTTTGGAAATTTTTATACATTAACTGAGTTTTCTAGGCATTTTATGTGCATAATTGAAATTTGAACTACACGCACATGCTCCGGTGCACCAAAATGGGTTGAAAAAATCATATATGTGTCCTTAGGTGCATGCTTAGGTCCCATGCAAGAAATGGGAATGAATTTCAAACACCTCGGTATCATGGCTCCACCGCAAACGTTGAGATACTTGGTTTTGAAATTCTAGTAAATCCAAAACTCGTCTAAAATTCATGAAACTTGGCATGCTATCATGGAATGGCACCAACATGCTGTGGTAAAAAATTGTCCCATTTGGGGCAGGTTTTGGTATAAGCTTCTCACAAACCAGAGCTTCCCACAAGAAGCCTCATGGTTCCGGTAAGGAACATGTCACCTTTGTGGACGAAACGACATTCGTTGCCTCTTCTTGCCTTCAATTTTTTTTCTAGAGGCAACATGGACCAATAGGAGTGTCGTGTTAAAATTTGGAATTATTCGGGGTTCGCTTGGACATTTTTATACATTAACTGAGTTTTCTAGGCATTATATGTGCATAATTCAAAATTGAACTACATGCACATGCTCCGGTGCACCAAAATGGGTTGAAAAATCAAATGTGTGTCCTTGGGTGCATGCTTAGGTCCCATGCAAGAAATGGGAATGAATTTCAAACACCTCGGCATCGTTGCTCCATCGCAAACGTTGAGATACTTGGTATTGAAATTCTAGTAAATCCAAAACTCGTCTGGAATTCATGAAACTTGGCATGCTATCATGGAATGGCACCAATTGGTGTGGTAATTTTTTTGTCCCATTTGGGGCAGGTTTTGGTATAAGCTTCTCACAAACCATAGCTTCTCACAAGAATCCTCATGGTTCCGGTAGGGAACGTGTGTCACCTATGTGGACGAAACGACAATCGTTGCCTCTTCCCGCCTTGATTTTTTTTCTAGATGCAACATCGACCAATAGGAGTGTCGTGTTAAAATTTGGAATTATTCCGGGTTCGTTTGGACATTTTTATACATTAACTGAGTTTTCTAGGCATTTTATATGCATAATTCAAATTTGAACTACATGCACATGCTCCGGTGCACCAAAAATGGGTTGAAAAATCATATGTCTGTCCTTGGGTGCATGCTTAGGTCCCATGTAAGAAATGGGAAAGAATTTCAAACACCTTGGCATCGTGGCTCCACCGCAAACATTGAGATACTTGGTTTTGAAATGCTAGTAAATCGAAAACTCGTCTGAAATTCATGAAACTTGGCATGCTATCATGAAGTGCCACCAACATGCCGTGGTAAATTTTTTGTCACATTTGGGGTAGGTTTTAGTATAAGCTTCTCACAAACCAGAGCTTCTCACAAGAAGCCTCGTGGTTCCGGTAGGGAACGTGTCACCTTTGTGGACGAAGCGACATTCGTTGCCTCCTCTTGCCTTGATTTTTTTTGTAGACGCAACATAGACCAATTGGAGTGTCGTGTCAAATTTTGGAATTATTCGGGGTTCGTTTGGACATTTTATACATTAACTGAGTTTTCTGGGCATTTTATGTGCATAATTCAAATTTGAACTACATGCACATGCTTTGGTGCACCAAAATGGGTTGAAAAATCATATACGTGTCCTTGGGTGCATGTTTAGGTTCCATGCAAGAAATGGGAACGAATTTCAAACACCCAGGCTTCGTGGCTCGGCCGCAAACATTGAGAAACTTGGTTTTGAAATTCCTGTAAATCCAAAACTCGTCTGAAATTCATGAGACTTGTCATGGTGTCATGAAATGGCACCAACATGCTGTGGTAAAAAAATTGTCCAATATGACAGAGGGCGCACACACTAACAGCCACGGCCAACATAGCCATTTTGGAACAAATAGCTGTCACGTTATCATCACAAACGGTTGTACAATATTATTTAAATCGTGGGCGTTCTACTGACCATTTACGTGCCACCACGCGTCCCACTTTTTTATTGGCAAGGAGGTGCCGTGCGGGCAGCTGTTTGAGTAGACGGGAGGCGTGCGAGCGAAGTCCGCGGCGCAGACTGACCGAGAGGCGTGCGACCAGTCCAGCGCTGCGCAGGCTGACCGGGAGGCGTGCGACCAGTCCTCCGCCGCGTAGGCTCACCAGGAGGCTTGCGACCAGTACACTGTGCATGCTCACCGGGAGGCGTGCGAGCAGTACGCTGCGCAGGCTCACCGGGAAGCGAGCCCTTTGACCTCCATCACCTCCCGCCTTGCTCTCAACCTCTCCATTAATGGCGCCCAAGCCGCTGTTTAATAGGCAGCCTTACTGGTCTCTCTTCGCCTCCCATTCCCCTCTCGTCCGAATCCTATTTTTCAGAGCTCCACCTACGCCATGGCGCACAAGGATCATCTCGCACTAGTCTTCTGGTTTGGTGAAGTCGACTCCGAGCCAGAGGAGATAGAAAATAAGGAGGAATGGGACCTCAGGGACATGGCCCTGAATGAGCTGGCCACGGAGGATGCTGCCCCCGCACCCGTCCCAGCTCCCATCTTCGCGCCCGCGCCTGCGACCATCCCCGTGGCATTGACGGGCTGGTCGCCGAGCACCATCGCAGCGCTGGAAGCCGCGGGCGTCGGCGAGGTCCCTGCAGACCCGCGCGAGCTCGTGTACGTGCCAGCGCCAGTGCCCCGTCTGTGCTCGTGCGCGCCCCAGCACCCACCGTGGCACCGGTCCCCATGCGCCTGCCCGCCGCGCCCGTGCCCGTGCACGTGCCTGCACCCACCGCCCCCCTCAGCGTCATGGGACACCGCCGTCGACCGCTACCTCGTAGTGACGCGAGTCGCCGTCCCCCGCCCCCCGCCCTTCGATCGCGCGACGAACGGCTCTTGGATTTGCATGTCCAGAACATTCTGGGATGGGTTGAAGACTTGAACAACGGCGTCCCGGAGGACGACAACGCCGGCGCAGTACGCCACCGCCACCGTATAGTTTTTTAGTTTAATATTGTAACTCGATCGTATGAATGTAAAATCACAGTGTCACTGAATGAAATCTATGGTTTTGATCAACTTAGCATTTTTTCTCTGAATGTACAGACTTATCAAAGTAATAAAAAGCATCAATGTTTTTCTCTGAATAAAACACTCATCGCAAACGTTTCAGACTGAACACCCGTATGCAAAGCGAGAACTTGGTTCCTTCGTAGCTAAGCCAAGGGAAAAATGTGGTGCGCAGGTTTTGTGCATCTCTTCATCGCAAACGTTTCAGAATGAACACCCGTATGCAAAGCGAGAGCTGGATTCCTTTGCAGCGAAGCCAAGGGAAAATGTGGCGCCAGGTTTTGTGCATCTCTTCATCGCAAACGATTTTGCATGATGACCCGTGTGCAACGATGTACAAACAATGTGGTAAGATTTGCATCTGTCATATTAGGTATATTTGCCATTTGTCAAATTGGAAAAATTGGCATTTGTCAATCTAGTAACATTGCCACTTGTCAACCTTGTAACACTGCCATTTGTGATCCTCAGAAAAAAAAACACTGCCATTTGTCAAATTTTGCAGCTAAAAATCACTAGTACTGTAATTTTTGCAAATGAAATTCAGTAAGCATAGATTTCATTCATAGATTAAGCAGACGTTCTTTATACAAACAGTTCAACTCGACAACTGAACCGAACAAACTTTTACCCAATTGTTGCCAACCACGTACTGAAATAGCTAGTTCAACTATATATACTGGCTAAATGTAAGTACATAGTACAGTTCAACCATATCTATAGTCAGATGAACTGAACAAAATAGCCCCTAAATACTACTACTACGGAGGGGCTTTGTACTACTTCCAGCAGCCTCTCCTCTGCCAAGCGCGCTCAGTAAGAGGCCGAGGAGGAGGAGCCTACCGATGAGCTGGAGAAGTGGAATCCGGCGCCTGCCGCTGCTGCACCTTTAGCGACGCCCAACTCGAACGCCCTCTGCCGCTCCAGACGATCCCTCTCGAAGTGGCGGGACTCCTCGTATATCTCCGCATTCCGCGCCACTACGGCGGCTTCTGCTGCGGCCACGGTGGTAGTATGACGCTTTGCGTGCTAGACCAGGCACTCCTCCTCCTCCTCCCGCAGGAACTCGATGTAGCGCGCGGCAAGGTCGCTGATGCTTGTGCGGGCCTCCACATCCCGCCTTTGGGCCGCGGTGGAAGAGCTGGTGATGACCCCGGCGATCGACGGTGGGGAGGCGGCCACGGCGGCCGACGGTGGGGTGGAGGCCACCTCCCGCCTTCGGGCCGCGGTGACGGAGCGGGTGTTGGCCACGGCGGCCAACGGTGGGGTGGCGACCAAGACAGCCAGCACCCGCCTTCGGGCCGCGGTGGTGGAGCGTGTGTTGGCCACGGCGGCCAGCGGTGGGGTGGCGGCCAAGACAGCCACCACCCGCCTTCGGGCCGCGGTGGCGGAGCGGGCGATGGCCCTAGCGGTCGACGTGGTGTGGCGGCCACGGTGGCCGACGGTGGGGTGGCAGCAACGGCGGCCGGCAACAGCTGCCATCGGGCAGCGGCGGCGGAGCGTGTGGCGGGTGTTGTGCGCACAACCGCGTAGGTTCCTTCCCACCCGACTCGGTGAAATCCCCCAAAACCCTAGTGCTTACCGGCCTGCTATATAAACAGTCGCAGCCGGCTAGTCAGCATCGCATTTTCCCCTCCCTCCCCGTAGCTTATCTCGTCTGCTTCTCCCGCCATCGCCAATGGCACCGGTCCGTCATCGTCGCTCAGGCACTCCGCCGTCATCTGAGGACAACTCCAGCTGGGAGGCTACACCGCGGCGGCGGCGCAGTCCCCGGTGGCGTGTACTGCCCGTGGCATCCCTGTTGGGTGTGCGCACAACACCCGCCACACGCTACGCGGTTGTGCGGGAACGGGCTCACCGATGATTCATTGGTGCCTCTTCGAGCTAACGTTTGGCCAAAAGAACGCCTGTGTGGTACTCAAGCTTTCGCTCGATGCCTTCTGCGGCAGCACGTTGACAAGACGTGCGAGAGGAGGACGAAATGACACATACACAAACGGTTAATAAAAAAATGTTTGCGATTTAATTACCTAGCACACGGCCGCTCTCTATGCAGTGTCGCGAACGATTGTTCGCCCACAGTGTGATGTGGAACGCGACGTAGTTTCACATCACGCCGCCGGCTCGCAACTGCCGGCCGGCTTGTAGACGGCCATTCCCTGCGTGTTCAACTGCTCTATGCGTGTGGTTGCTCGCGGTTGAGGCGGCCGAGGCACGCTCTGCCCGTGTCCCGCCGCGCGCACTCTGCCCGCGTCCTTCCGCACGCACTGCAAGCATTTCGGGCAGGCACACAATCACGTACGTTCGGGATGCCATATGCATGCGGTTACGCCGGACGTGGCGCCACGACGCAGTTACGTGTGGCAAAAACTGCCATGCGGACGTGCCGAGAATCCTGGCCGCCCGACCCTCATTTATTCCCGCGGCCATTTACCTTCATCTCTTGCGCCCCACGACACAATAAGCACACCCATGACGACACATACAGAGAGGATATCCAGCAGCTCCAATGGCGCTCCGAGCGGCTGACGACGACGATGGGCGGCAGTTCACCACGCCTCACGTAGTGGACACCCACGTGAGAGGGAAGTACCTCTCGGTGGTGTACACCAATGAGCCGGTCTCGGTGGAGAGCTCCATCCACACTATGGAGCAGTTGCTTGCTGAGGACGAGTACCAAGTGGTCGGCTTCGACCTCGAGTTCACCGGCGGTCGTGCCGGGTATGATCAGAAGGTTGTCGTCGCCCTGTTGTGCATGCGCCATCACGTCCTCGTCTACCACTACTCCCTGGCCACAAGGCCTTGCGAGCGTTTCGCCAGGTTTATCAATAGCCCCGACTACAGGTTCGCTACGGTGGACACCTTGAACGATCTAAAGGTGTTCGAGACTACGGGCTTGGCCTGCCAGAAGCTTGTCGACATCCAAGGCCAGTACAGGGTCTGGGGCAGAAAGAAGATGAAGGACTCCCTGGTTGATCGAGCCGTGGCCATCATCGACCCCTACTACAGAGGCATGAAGGATGAGTGCAACAAGAACAAGGATGCCTGGCACGAGGCCTGGGCGCGGAGACTGGATGAAGAACACGTCAAGTATGTGGCCAAGGACGCGTAGACAAGCTACGAGATGTACAGGCGGATCGTTGACATGAGGGAGTGCCTCC
Source organism: Elymus sibiricus (assembly GCA_039707655.1). Lineage (NCBI taxonomy): Eukaryota > Viridiplantae > Streptophyta > Magnoliopsida > Poales > Poaceae > Elymus > Elymus sibiricus. The sequence goes on from CM077664.1 coordinate 167,711,340, forward strand.
TTCCTGTGGACGACAAGGGATCGAGCCACAAGTAGAGCAGTGGCGGCAGCGTCACAAGATGTAGATGATCGTTTCTCCTAGTTTAGAATGCATGTAATTGTTTATTGAGGTGTGTGAGAATGTTTTGTATAGTGACCTATGTAATTGGATGTTTAATTTGGTTATATATGTTGTTCTTTTATAGACAGAGCAGATTACATCACAGACGGACTAAACTAGGGAACCCGTCGGTGATGATTTCATCAATCGCTGACAATTGTATACCAGCAAGCGTTTGCCCATAGCACACACGGGTTATTAGTAGGAATCGTCTGTGTTGTTATCGGTCTTCCCACATATTTCTGATTACTGACCTGTTTGCCGCGTATCACACACATCTTGTTAAGTTGAACCGTTTTTGTTGTGTTGGGTAATCGCAAACAGTTCATCCGAATGAACCGCATGCCGTAGATCGCACACACCTTGATCTGCCTGACCATTTTTGTTGTGTTGGTTAATCACAAACAGTTCATCCGAGTAACTGTATGCCATGTATTGCATACACCTCGAACTCGCTGACCCTGTTTGTTGTTCTGGCTTATCGCAAATAGTTCGTATGGATGAACTGTATGCCACTTATCGCACACGTGTCTCTAATCTAAATCGTGCTTGATGTCTCCGGCATCGCAAACAGTTCGTCTTATTGGCGACGGTTTTATTACGACACCGTTTGCGATTCATGCATCACACACAGTTTGGTCGCGGGGTCTCTGATTCATGTGTCGCGTTAGCGGTCGCATGCAGTAGTGACAACCGAAAGGAAAACACAATCGCAATGACAATGACACAAAAAAGGGAGTGAGGATCAGTTACTGCTTTGCAAAAGATTTTTTTTGGAAAGAAAATATACCAACATCACGGATGCGCTCACCTTCCCTTTGTTGGGAGAGAAGAACAATGGCGGAAGCGAGTGGTGACTTTCTTGAAGAAGATGAGGGAGAAGTGGATTCAGCGAAGAGTGAAATGATGGTTGCTTCGTCCGACCAACTTACTGCGGGGAGGTGGGGTTTTGTGATATGATGGCTCATTACTGCCGCGCTACGACCGGGGTGACTCTGCGCCTGCATACCGCCTTCTAATTTGGTGGATGCCATTTGGGCCCGCAAGCTGCATGGCCCGCATGTTGCTGAACCAAAGTAAAACGGCAGTAGCGGGAGCCATTTCGACGACCGATGAGGAGCCAGAAGCGGTAGTGTCTCTACTGTACTATAGGAGTAATTGTTTGTTTTGAGGATTGAGTAATTGTTTTTCTGGGGAGTGGTAGTGTCCCCACTGTATTGCTAGTAGTAATTGTTTTTCTGGGTCCAAGACAAAATAGCCCATCCACCCTATTTAATAAAATCAATTCAAAAGCCCTTATTTTACTTAAGAAGAGGCGCCCCCCTGCACCGCCCCCCAAAAAAACCCGGCTGCTCTGGTTCCTCCTCACTCCCACCTCACGTCCGCTCGCTCGACTCATCTCCCCCTCCGGTTGTACCCCCAAATTCCTCACCTCACTCCTACAGAAAACCCCAGCTCCCCTTCTTCCTCACTGCTTCAAAAAACCCCAGCTCCCCATCTTCCTCACTGCTACAAAAAACCCCAGCTCCCCTTCTTCCTCACTCGCACCACAACTAGGCTCGTCATTCGTTACTCTGCTCAAATCCGTGAGCTCAACGCGACGCCCACAAGGAAAATGAAGTCGGTTGGCCCCAGTGCCAAAAAGATGAGGCTCCCGCCAGTGGCGACGCCGGTTGTAGAACCTGCACCCGGCAGCGCGGGGAGAAGCGGTGAGCCCCCCTGTATCTGAGGAACCCGAAGAATCTCGGGTGGACCGCATCTGCGATCTCCCGGACGCCATCCGTGGGGAGATCATCTTGCTTCTCCCACCAAGGATTGCTGCCGCACCCAAGTCCTCGCATCTCGGTGGCTCCCTCTATGGTGCGCCGTGCCTCTTAATCTCGACTGTCGTGGCCTATCTCTCGTTGATGATTTTGAACTCCCCGGAGCCATCATCTCCTCCCACGGGGGCTCCGTTCACCGCCTCTGCATCCCGGCGTGCTACCTGCACATGCCCCGCATGGTGGACACCTGGCTAACATACCCTGATTTCCACAAACTCCAGATGCTTGAGTTCTATTATTCCTACGAAACTGACATACCACGAACCGAATGCCATATATTTGACCCATCGCCACCGATGTCCATCTCGTGGTTTCCCTCCTCTCTCCACACTGCCACCTTTGCCTTGTCAAACTACCAGACAATCTGGTACGAAAGCTTCGACTCCCACTTCTCAAAAAACTTTCACTTGTGCTGGTTCGTATGTCGGAGGCCTCACTGCACAGCATCATCCAATCCAGGTGCCCTGCCCTAGAGTGCTTAGTGCTTGTTTTGACAGTTAAAATTGGTTGTTTCCGAATAAAGTCGCCTAACCTTGTAAGAATTGGAATTTGTTTTGACGTAGGGGAGCTCATCATCGAAGATGCCCCTTCACTTCAAAGGTTGATCCTTGATTCTTGTTATTCACCTTCGCAAATAATTGTCGTCTCTGTGTCTAAACTGGAGACCTTGGGTGTAATTCATGATCTCTGTGATCATTTCAAGATTGTGTTTGGCTCCACAATTATCATCTAGACTTTTGTAATCATAAGCTGCATTTTTCATTTGTGCGCATAAGTTCTATATCATCTTGGAGTGCACTTTTTGTACTAATATTATGTTCTATATGCTCAATGAAGAGTTTGTCCATGGATAGCCTATCAGTGGTGCTGGATTCTGTCAATATCTAATATATCAATATGAATACTTTTGATCTGAACAAGATTATTGGCTTGTTGCGATGCTTTCCATGCCTGGAGAAGTTGTATATAAAGGTGATGATTTCACGCACATTGGGAACCCATATATAGTGTACTAGAATTAACCATTAAGTTGTTGCTCTTTGCACATACTCTTTTTTTAGACCTTAATTGTTTTCAATCTTCATATCTATTTAGGCAGCAGGACGGGGTACAAAAGGTATAACCAATCGGTTGCATCGTAAGCACCGGGATTTTCTCAGTTCTCATCACATTCGTTTGAAGACAATAACGTTGGAAGGATATGTAGCCACCCATGCAAACACTAGATTTGTCACATTCTTCCTACTGAATGTGAGGGTACTATTGTCCATCAGGCTTAAGTTTTGACAGATGGATATGTAGAAGAGCAAAAAAAGGACTTTCAGGTGGACAAAAGGGCTTCTGAACGAGCCATGCTTCTTTTTACATCATCTTGTGATCATATTCCATTATGTTTTACGACCCGGGATGCTCATTTTATGGATCTGACCGATCCATTTGATAGTGACAGCTGCCGAAAACAGTGCTGGAGTTAGATGTTGTTGCCCTTTTCAATCTGGGTTTAGTCTAAACCTGATGAACAATTACCCTCGTGCTTTTGTATAGTTTGTAATTAAGCTGGAGTTTGATGTTGTTGCCCATTTCAACTCGGCTGTGGCTGTCATAGTTTCTTTGAAAAAGGCTAATGGCTTGCCATTTCTTTAATTAAGAGAGAAATATGTTAACAAATCCCAACCAAGGGAAATAACATCACTCTCGCCGGCTACTTGATCTCATTGTGCATTACAGAACACAAGTGCTTAGCGCCCGCCAGCACCCAGAAACTTATTTTGAGCTGGCACACCAAATGGGCTGTAATTCCTAATAAGAAAGGCTACATGGCCGTGACAGATTTGGATTTTGACATTTGGGACCCACAAGCAAAAATCCTATCCAAGGTGGTGTCAACTTAGTCAACAAACGATTTTGCCTACCAACCGTTTGATGACCCACAAGTATAGGGGATCAATAATAGTCCTTTTGATAAGTAAGAGTGTCAAACCCAATGAGGAGCAGAAGGAAATGACAAGCGGTTTTCAGCAAGGTATTCTCTGCAAGTACTGAAAGTAGCGATAACAGATAGTTTTGGTAGCAAGATAATTCATAACAAGTAACAAGTAACAAGTATAATAAAGTGCAGCAAGGTGGCCCAATCCTTTTTGTAGCAAAGGACAAGCCAGAACAAACTCGTATAATAAGCAAAGCGTTCTCGAGGACACATGGGAATTTCATCTAGTCACTTTCATCATGTTTGTTTGATTCGTGTTCGCTACTTTGATAATTTGATATGTGGGTGGACCGGTGCTTGGGTGCTGTTCTTACTTGAACAAGCCTCCCACTTATGATTACCCCCTCTCGCAAGCATCCGCAACTATGAAAGAGGAATTAAAATAAATCTAACCATAGCATGAAACATATGGATCCAAATCAGCCCCTTACGGAATAGCGCATAAACTAGGGTTTAAGCTTTTGTCACTCTAGCAACCCATCATCAAATTACTACTCCACAATGCCTTCCCTTAGGCCCAAAGATGGTGAAGTGTCATGTAGTCGATGATCACACAACACCACTAAAGGAAGCACAACATACATAGCATCAAAATATCGAACGAATACCAAATTCACATGATTACTTATGACAAGACTTCTCCCATGTCCTCAAGAACAAAAGTAACTACTCACAAATCATATTCATGTTCAAGACCAGAGGGGTATTGAATAGCATTAAGGATCTGAACATATAATCTTCCACCAAATAAACCAACTAGCATCAACTACAAGATGTAATCAACACTACTAGCAACCCACAGGTACCAATATGAGGTTTTGAGAGAAAGATTGAATACAAGAGATGAACTAGGGTTTGAGATGAGATGGTGCTGGTGAAGATGTTGATGAAGATTGGTCCTCCCATGATGAGAGTATCATTGGTGATGTCGATGGCTTCGATTTCCCCCTCCCGGAGGGAAGTATCCCCGGCGGAATCGCTCCGCCGGAGAGCGAAATAGCCCCTGCCAAGGTTCCGTCTCGAGACGGCGGCGCTTTGTCCCAAAAGACTTCTTCTGATTTTTTTTCTGGGGAAAATGGCTTCATATAGCAGAAGGAGGGGCCCGGAGGCCTGCCAGGGGCCCCACAAGCTTGGGGGGCGTGCCTAAGGGGGGTAGGGCGCGCCCCCCAGGCTTGTGGCTGCCTGGTGGGTCCCCTTCTGTTGATTCTTTCGCCAGTATTTTTTATATATTCCAAAATAATTCTCCGTAAATTTTCAGGTCATTTGGAGTTGTGCAGAATAGCTATCTCTATTTCACCCCTTTCAGGTCCAGAATTCCAGCTGCCGGCATTCTCCCTCTTCACGTGAATGTTGCAAAATAATTGAGAAAAGGCATAAGAATTGTACCATAAAGTGAAATAATGATCAGAAACATAATAATTATCAATAAGAAATCATGATGCAAATTGGACGTATCACTGTTGGATTGACATCCAACATCTGTCATGCTTCTTCTATCTCTTGTCTTCTTCGTCCAGGCGCCCAAACGAAACCACGCCGTGGGTCCCGCCTGCTCCTGCCGCGCCTCCGCCTCCGCCCACGAATTGCCGCCCCACCGTACCCTCAAACATTAGCAGTACACAAGCAAGTGCCTCCTTATAACAAGCCAAACAAAAATGCTTCCTCCTAATGGTTTGACATCTGGGTCCCACGCCATTGTCAACGTAGTCAATAAACGAGAGAATTGCCCAACGAGCGGCTGACACCAGGGACCCAGCAGCTCGCACAGACCGACTCGATCCTACACGAATAACCAGCGGATCACGCACGTCCCTCATCTGGATGAATCGAGTGCACTCGTTTGACCGTCGTGCTGATGTGCGACCCAGCACTGACAGGACGGGACGGAGTACGGCACAGTCATAATTTCAGTTTTTCCAGTTTTCCACGGCAACCTGGCGTGCTAAAAGCCATGCCTGCTTATGCATTGAATTCTGATGACCTTCGCGATTCCCGTGACACGCCGGTTTACCTATCGTCCGCCTATAATTACTGGTTCCCGGCGTGCTCCGATGGCACCTTCACCAAACGCACCCTATCCTCACAAGGCCCCACCGGCCACACGTCGCTCGCCACTTGCCCTCGCTCTCGCCACGTCCGTCATGCCCCCGTGCGGCATCAATAGGCGACGCCAGAGGTGCTCACCGCCGGAGTTAGTGTTCGGTTTTTCATGGGAAGGCAGACAGAGGGAGGAGGCATTCTGGCGGTCTTTAGATGGCAATGCAGAGTATGAGGATGCCTTGGAGCGCGACCGCATGGCGGAGGAGTAGCGTACCGCCGATTTGCGCCGCCAGCAGAGCATGGAGAAGGAGCAGCGCACTGCCGCTCTGCGTCGCAAGCAGAGCGCCCGCAACCGGGCCGACTACGTGGAGGCCAGCGCCTGGCGAATAGCCCTAGAGGCTGTCGGGCACGCACGCGTGCGCGACGCTGAATTTTACTATCAGCTCGTCAAGTGGGTTTCCCACTTAGAAGCCGAAGCTTCGGTGGACCACGCCGGCATGGAAAGGGCCAACGGGCGCGAGCAACACGCCCTATCGCACCTCTGCCAAGTTCGAGGCGAGGAGGAGGACGTCGGTGCTGGCGTTTAGCGTGTGCCGTAGATGGTGGCCGGCATCGTCTAGTTAGCTAAGAGTATGTTAGTTGTTCTAAACTCGAGTATTAGTGGGAGTAGATAGTTAAGTTGGCTATGATGGTTGTCAACGTGGAAGTTCAGTACTCTATCTCTGAATCAAACCTGTTACTTTGCTCTGAATGTTGAACTTTCCGATTGAACGTTTGGAATGGGCTGCTATTTTTTTAAATGGGCTCTATTTGTCCGCCATGGATTCAGAGGCTGACTTGTGGGCCGACTAGGTTGACGTGTACACAAGGCTTTGTCAACTTAGTCAACAAACGATTGTGGTAGTCTAAGCCGTTGGATGTCAATCCAACGTCTGTCGTGCTTTTTCAATCTCTTGTCTTCTTCCTCCAGGCTCCAGCCGCCCAAACCAAACCAACGCCGGCGGGATCGCCTGCTCCCGCCTTCCGCGGCTTGCTGCGCAGCCGCGCACGTACCGCTATCCCACCGTACCCTAACCGGTGCCAGGCCATCGCTCTACAGCCCCCACCCACCCACCCCCACCTCCTATTATTCTCCAGCGACGGCATCCCCTCCCCGCACCAACCCTCGTACTCCCCTCCGCTTCCGACCACACTGCCACATCTTCCACGACTCCTTTTCGTTCCCGTCTGAGGCCTTGCCGTCGTCCTCCGCTTTGGTTCCCTCGCCGCGGCACCGCCTTCTGGCGTTGTCAACATGGTCAACAACCGAGAGGAATCAGGAGATGATTGTACGTGGAGAGGATGACAGTAGGGACCCACCAGGGTCATGGCAGTACGCAAGCAAGTGCCTCCTTATTACAAGCCAAAAAAAATGCATCCTCCTAATGGTTTCCTGACATCTTTGTCCCACCACATTGTCAACATAGTCAATAAACGAGAGAATTGCACAACGAGCTGTCGGGCCCATGGAACCCGGGGTATCCAGGCCCGTTTGCCTTTGGCCCAGGGCGCAACGCCTGGCGTGGGCCCAGCGGGCCGTCATCACCAAGCACCTCACCAGGACTCCTCATGAGGCCTTGGCCTCCCGAGGACCCCTCCTCAGGGAGCGGGCGAGCAAGGCTCCGCACCTCCACCAGCGGCCTCGCGAGGTCCTCTCGCGAGGCGACCTCCTGAGGCGGCCCCCCGAGGCCCCCTCTCGAGGGCGCACGAGACGAAGGCCGTTCGGCACAGCCGCGCTGTCTGGGGCCCATCACATGGGTGCCGCGCGCGGCAACGAGCGGCGACAGAGGCCGCGCCAGCAGGCGCGGATGAAGATGGTTTCCTCTTTTGTGTTAAGGGAGCAGGGCCAGCTATCTACTCCCCAAAGCAACCCCAAAGATTGCCCGATCGGCAAAGGAAGACCAAGAAGGCGGGCGCGCAGGGCGGAGGTCATCACCGAGCCCACCGGCGCATCATGGATCACGCTTTGGCAGGTGAAGACCGCCTTTAGTCAGGATAGCCTGAGCGCCTGTCCCCTTTCAAAACCCGCCAAGTGTGGTAGCCCTTCCCGCCTAAGTTTCAAGGGGGAAGAGGACCGATGCGGGTATAAGGGGGGCAGTGCTGCCTTTGTAGAGGAAGATCAGCTCTGGTTCTCATCATCCCCAACCTTGTACTCTCTCTGACTAGAGCAATACCAACCAAGCAGGAGTAGGGTCTTACACCGCAAGGTGGCCCGAACCTGGGTAAACCGCTGAGTCCACGGTCCGTCCCTCGCTAGCGCGCTCTTACCGTAGCTTCGCCGTCGCCTAGCCGTGGTAGGAGACGAAGTGGTAGAACGAGCTCACCCCAGTGTTCGAACCTTTGGGTCCCTAGAGCCCGACTTCCCACATTTGGCGCGCCAGGTAGGGGGGCGCTACTGTTCTTCAGCTCCGCCCTCTGCTCCACCGACCTCATGGCCGACGCACGTCGCGAGCGCGCCGAGCGCAGGGCTGGCCGCGTGGCTCAGATGGAGCTGGTGGCCCGTGGCAATTGCCGCCGCCCCGACGTCGAGGCTGCTGCCGCCACCGACCCCGCTGCCCGCGAGCAGCAGGACTCCTCCCTGCATCACTCCGTGCAGGTGAACGGCCACACCGCCATGGCCTCCTCCCTCGCCCACCGTGGGCCACCGAACCCGTAGGCCGCGCTGCTCATGGCGCGCGAGCTGCTCTGCTACCGTCCGGCTGACGCCGGCTACGACGCCTAGCTTGGCCGCATCACCAAGCTCGTCAACGCCGCCGGGGACGCTCCGGCACCTTCCCACTCGCTCCGCCCTCCGCCGTCTCGCGCTGGGGACCTGGCGCACGGCGCTCCCCCGTTGCCTCCTCTACGCGACGAGCGCGGAGGTCCCCAGCGCAGTGCGCGGGTTCGTGAGCCATGCCGTGGCGCATCCTCGCCAGACCGAGACGAGGCCAGCTGCCAGATCGTCCGCCGCGCGCCCCCCGACGCGCGAGTGCTCCTCGAGAGGCAGCGCCAGTGCCAGGACCTGGCCGTTCAGGATGTTGCGGCGGCTGGGCGCCAAAACCGCGCCGCCCTTGCTGGCGGCGTCCCCTCAAGTGGTGTGGGCTGCCGCGCCTTCACCCGCGAGCTGCGTCGCGTCGTATGGCCCGCGAAGTTCAAGCCTGAGCTGCCTCCGCGCTACGACGGCACCCCCCAACCCCACGGAATTCCTCCAGCTCTACGCGCTGAGCGTTGAGGCGGCGAACGGCGACGCCAAGGTCATGGCGAACTGGTTTCCCATGGCCCTCAAGGACGGCCCGCGCTCCTGGCACATGAACCTCCCCGAGGCATCCATCTCGTCGTGGGCCGAGCTCTGCAGCCAGTTCGTCGCCAACTTCAAGGGCACGCAGGACCGCTCCCTCACCATCAACAACCTGCGGCATGTTCGGCAGCGCCCAGACGAGACCCTCAGGAAGTACATCCAGTGCTTCAGCCAGGTGCGTAACAAGATCCCGCGCGCCTCCGACGCGGCCGTCATCTCTGCGTTCTCCACCGACGTCACGGACGTCAAGATGCGCGAGAAGCTCGCCATCAACAGTGAGCTCGACTCCGTGCTTGAGCTGCTCGACCTCGCCGACAAGTGCGCCAAGGCTGAAGAGGGCCGCCTCTTCATCCACAACGACCCCTACGCGGCGCTCGACGCCGCCAAGACCAAGAACAAGGATGTCAAGCGCAAGGGCCCTGCCGTGCTTCCGACGGAGCCTGAGCAGAAGCGCAGCCATGACCACGATGAGCCCAGGAAAGACAGCCGGCCACTCTGCGCCTTTCACAACGTCCGCTCCCACAGCACCGAGGACTGCCACGAGCTCAAGCTGCTCCGCGACGAGCGCCAGGGCCGCCGAGATGACCGCAATGGCCGCGGCGCAGGCCGTGGAGGTGGCCGCGGCGGCAACCGTTGGGACGGCCGCAACAGCAACGGCAACTTCCGCCAGGGTTGGCGCGACCAGCCTTGTGAGGCAGACCCTTAGGCCAATGCCGCTCTTCCACCGCTGCCGCCGCCACCCCGAAGGAATGACGTCAACCGGCCTGATGAGGGTGCTGGGGGCAACTAGGAGCCTCGCGCGGTCGCCTGCATCCTTGGCGGGTCCCAAGCCCCCGCGTCCATCCGCCACTTCAAGCAGCTCTCTCGCAAGGTGTATGCCGCCCTCCCGAGGCCATAGGCTTCGCGGCCCCTCAAATGGTCGCAGTACCCCATCACTTTCGGCTCCAAGGACCACCCCAAGTCCACGGCCTCCGCAGGTGCGCTCCCCATGCTGTGCACTCCCACCATCAGCAACGTCGCGGTCACGAAGACCCTCATCGACGGGGGCCCCGGCCTCAACATGATCTCCATCGAGACCTTCGAGACGCTCCAGGTGCCCTACGACTAGCTGATGCCGACCAGGCCCTTCTTCGGAGTGACCGATGGTTCCACCATCCCACTGGGTCAAGTGCGCCTCCCTGTCACCTTCGGCACCCACAAGAACTACCACACCGAGCTCATCGACTTCGACGTGGCGCACATCGGCCTGCCTTACAATGCCATCTTGGGCTACCCAGCTCTCACCAAGTTCATGGCGGCCACCCATCACACCTACAATGTTCTCAAGATGCCCGGCTGCAGCGGCATCATCACCGTCACCTGCGACGAGAAGGACGCGGCCAGCACCCTCGAGCGTGCCTACAAGGCTACTGCTGTCGCGCACCCGACCGACGAGGATGCGGCCGAGCCTCCTGAGGCCGCGGCCGCGAAGAAGAAGCAGCTGTTCTCTCAGGACCACACCGAGATGAAGAGGGTGTCAGTGGACGGCAGCGGCTCCGGCCCTGCTTTCACCATCGACACAGGCCTCCCTCCTGCATAGGAAAGCATGCTCGTCACCTTCCTTCGGGCTAACTCGGATGTTTTTGCCTGGAAAGCATCTGACTTGTCCGGTGTGCCGAGGGAGGTGATCGAGCACCACTTAGCGGTGTGCCCCAATGCACGCCCCGTCAAGCAGAAAGCACGGCTCCAGGCACCAGAGAAGCAAGATTTCATCGTCAAGGAAGTTCAGAAGCTCCAAGAAGCTGGAGTTGTCCGAGAGGTGCGCCATCCCGAATGGCTCGCCAACCCAATTGTCGTCCCCAAGAAGGGCGGCAAGGAGCGCATGTGCGTCGACTTCACCAGCCTCAACAAGATTTGCCCTTAGGACCCCTTCCAGCTTTCGCGAATCGGCTAGGGCATTGGCCCCGCCGTCGGCGGCATGCGCATGCCCTTCGGCTTGGCGAACGCCGGCGCCTCTTTCCAGAGGCTGCCGCCCTTCGTGCCAGGGCCTCGCGGGCCTCCTGCTCCTCGCGAGCCCCCAGGCCCTCGCAAGCCCCCTGGCCCCGGAGGAGCGGACTCCCTTGGAGCGCCTCACCAAGCGGTCTGACGTCACCTCAGCGCAGTCCTGCCAAGTGCACCCGACGCGTCGCCTCGCGCGGCCCACACTCCTTCTCGCCATGCCTCCCGCGCCTCGCTCCCGGAACCCTTCCACCAAGGTGATCTTGTTTAAATGCGGCTGAGGGCGCCCCACGGGCTGCATCAACCTCGAGCTGATCCGTGCCAGACACGGCAGCCTAGCCCCTATCCTTTTGGTTGTGTAATGGATTTTGCTGATTTCATCCTGATGAGTTGTGTTACCTGCTTAATTTTCTGTTAAGTTCGATGCCGACCGGAGAGCGCCACATGCTCGCGACCCCTCCCCTGGCCGATTCCGTGAGCGGGGCCTAGGCACGGTGCCTGTGCTCGGGTCCGTCCCTGCAGCGCCGCCAAATCCAAGCGACCGAGCTCTGGCTCGCGGGCCTGCTCCCGTGCACGTCACCTCACCAAGGTCCTTGGTGCCTTATCTCCTCACGCAGCAGCCACGGGCGAGTTAGCGAGCGCGTGCCGCTCCCCCCATTGTGAAATCTGATTGACAATGCAGTCCCCCAGGAGACAAGCTCGCGAGGACCTCGTGGGCGGCCTCTCACGAGCCGGCCTCGCGAGGCGAGGACACTTCGAACGACGAGCCTCGTGAGCACGCCCCGTGAGCGGCACGGGTTGGCTCGACGAGCTGCGGTCCGTGCTGTGGCCCATCCACATGACGGCAAGCAAGCCTACTGGCGAGACCCCCTTCTTCCTCGTCTACGGCGCTGAGGCGGTCCTCCCATTGGAGCTTAAGCACGGCTCCCCGTAAGTCCTTGCCTTCGACAAGGCGCGTCAGGACGGCTCGCGGGAGACCGATCTGCTGCTCCTCGAGGAGGGCCGCCGCCAGGCCGCCATTCGCGCCGCGAGGTACCAGCAGGCCTCGCGTCGCTGCCACAACCGCGGCATCTGCCCTGGCACTCTCGAAGTCCGCGACCTCGCCCTGCGCAGAATCCTCTCCAGAGAGGGGCTCCACAAACTGTCACCAATGTGGGAAGGCCCTTTCAGGGTTACTCATATCTCCAGGCCCGGCCCAGCCCGGCTGGAGACGGAGGACGGAGTTCCTGTGCCTAACGCCTGGAACATCCAACACCTCCGCAAGATCTACCCGTGACCCTCACACGTATGAACAAAATGGGGTTGTGCACGCCCCGGAGCCTCTCATTGCGTTCGCCTGATGGGCCCGCGAGAGCTCCCGCCCACGCCCAAGTGGAAGCCCCATGCTCTGCGCTGGCGGAACGATCGACCCACGATCATACCCACACCCCTATGGAAGCCCCATGCTCCGCGCTGGCGGAACAATCAATTGAGGGCGCCCCACGGGCTGCACCAACCTCAAGCTGACCCGTGCCGGACACGGCAGCACTCTTCCTCTCATTTCGATGTGTAATTGAGGGCGCCCCACGGGTTGCACCAACCTCAAGCTGACCCGTGCCGGACACGGCAACCGCATCTTGTTTTAGTTATGTAATGGGTTGCTATCTTACTTTAGTATAGCTCGGTTTCTTACATGGCGTTTCGTTTTGTCCTCGCCTCACGAGCCTCGCGCGCTCACGACATCCCTCATGAGCCCCACACGAGCGGGGGCTGGACACGATGTCTGTGCCCGGGCCAGCCCCAGCAGCGCTTAAAAACCCAAGCAACCGGGCTCTGGCTCGCGGGTCTGCTCCCATGCACGCCACCCCACCAAGGTTCTTGGTGTCTTGTCTCCTCGCGTGATGCCCATGAGCGAATCGACGAGCATGCGCTGCTCCCCTGTCGTTAAGTACTCTACATGCAGTTCCCTCAGGAGCAGGTTCCCGGAAGGGCCTCGCGAGGATGTCTCGCGAGATGGCCCCCTCAGGGCCTCAGGAAGCCAGCAGGCCCCGCCTCAGAAGATCGCGCAAGCGGAACCCTCACGAGGCGTACTCTACGAGAGATGGCCCACCAGACACTACCTTGTGCAGAGCTAAGTCTCCTGCCTCGCGAGCCGCCCTCGCTGCCTCTTAAGCCTTCCCCTCTGGCAGCCTCACGAGCGCCAGCATTTCTCTTGGCGCAAGCCGCTTGCGCGTCGAAGGGGGGCACTCTGAGCATCGCGCCTCAGGAACCCTCACTAGCTCCCGGTGCCCCTCGCCTCCTTGCCTTGTCCAGGCATCGCGACCTGACATACCAGCGACAGCTATGGCCCACTCAGGGGCTGGGTCCTGACAACATAGAGCACCATGGCAAGCAAAAAGAGCAAAACAGGCTTCGAGGGAGAGCGTTATGAGGGCACGGGCATTCGATACAACCAGGAGCGAAAGTACTTAAAATGTAAAAGCATTGTCCTCATGCCCCCACGGGGTCACGATCAACTATACGCATGATATGGGGAAGGGCCTAAGAAGACATGGCGCCATCACCGCTGCTGCCACCGTCATCGTCATCTCCCTCGACTCCACTCTAGCTCTCGCCAGGGGTGAAGTGCTCATGCAAGGCGTCCACGTGGTCCTCCAACGCCTTCCCGAGGGTGTCGCGGACCTCCTCCGGGACGGGGGCAATCACTTTGCCGAAGTCAAAGTTTGGGTCGGCGTCGAGAAGATGGCTGAAGATGCGCGTCGCGGCCTGGGTGAGGATATCGCGGCTCTCCTCCTCGATGATTCCGCCCACCTTCTTGGCGCCCACCTCGAGCCGCTCCACGAGTTGGTGAAGAAGTCGAGGTAGCTGCCGTCGTGGGTCTCGAGAGGGCTGCTGACGTCCTCCTTGCAAAGGGAGCCTAAGACGCGGCAGGCCCGGAGCTCGAGGGCACGGAACATCTTAGAGCGTTGGAGTTGCCGCCCTCGTGCTCGGGCCGCCTCGTCGCGCGCCTGCTCCACGACCGCGGCGACACGCCCCACCTGCTGCCGGAGGGAGGTCAGCTCGACCTCGGCGTCAGCCCGGGGCTTTAGCGCGGTCTCCTGCCGCCTTTTGGCTTCAGCCAGCATCTCCTTGAGGCCCGCGATCTCGTGCTGGAATTCCTCGCGCTTGGCCTTGAAGCGGTCCTCCTGCCGCTTCAGCTTCTTGCTGTTCTCGTTGGCAAGCGCTTCGCGGCTCAGCGCGACCCTCCTATCGGCGTCCTCCTGGATCTTCTCCGCCTTCGCCTCTAGACTGGCGTTGGCCTTGTCTAGGCGCTCGGCGTAGGAGCCTTCGGTAGCGGACACCTCTCGCTCCAACGTCTTCAACCGCTCGCGCTCCAAGTCCTGCGTGGATGCCGACCGCGCGAGCTCCCGCTCACGGATGCCAAGGTCCGCCTCGCGGGCCGCCAACCCCTCTTTGATGGCGGAGATGGCATCTCTCCGTGCCTGGAGTTGTTGCTCCAGCAAGGCGTTCTGGTCCTGGAGCTCCTTCTTGCGGGCCTCCGCCGGCTCGCGTCGCCTGTCGGCCTCTTTGGCCTCCCTGACAGCGTTCTCGAAGATTTCCTTCGCGTCCTGGGCGGCCTTCCCGCGCTTCTCCCGCGCGGCGTCGTCTCGACGGCAGCCCAGTTTGATGGCCACATCAAGCTAGCGCAACCTCTCCGCGAGGCGCTGGCGCTCCTCGATGATGCGTGCCTCCTCCACCCGGAGGTCTGCTTCCAGCTGGTCAAGGGCAGCCCTGGCGCCTTGCAGGGCCCCACGCTTAAGCACGGTGCTACTGCTCACGAGCTGCAGGGCCCAGCCGGTGTACGCTCCAGCGCCGCCCTCTCGCGAGGGCCCGGCGCTGCCGGTCAGGAGCGGAGAGCTCGCGGGGACCCCCTCTTCGTTCCGACGTGGCGACGCACCCCACGGGCTCGGCGACCCCCCAGAAGGGGCCCCACGCGCAGGCAAGTCCGGCCGGCCCCCCGCGACGCCGCTGTCACTGGTGGTGCGGGGCAAGAAAGCCGGCGTCTCCGCCTCCGTCGCCGCAATGTCCGCCCTGGCTGCGGGCGCCCCAGGAGCTGTGGAGCCGCCCCCTGATGACGCCTCCTGAGGCTCGCCTGCTTGGGTCCCCCGAGCCGCGTCCTCCAGCGGCTCAGAAGGGGCTGCCTGCCCCTCAGTCCTCGCGAGGCCAGCCTCGGCGGCGAGGCTGCTGGTGCTCTCTTCACGCCCCCCGGCCCTAGCAACCGGGGATGTAGCCCCCGCCAGGCCGGGGGACCTCTCCTCCTTCTTCCTCTTCTTGCTCGAGGAGGTCCTGAAAAGGGAAAGAGAAACAAGGGCTCAGGCGCGCGCAATGCGCCAGGCGCAGGAGAAAGGAATGCAAGCGCTTACTGGTCCCTGGCAAACCACCTCCTCTTCTTCAGCGGCCACGGGGGAACGTTGCCGCCACCGCCTTCACGGGGCCCCCTCTCGCGATCGGCCCCCCTCTTGGGAGGGCCACAAGATCCGCCCTCGCCACCGCCTCTGGAGCCCCGCAGCTTCGCAGCTGCCACACGGGGGCTTCCCGTACCCTCCGCCCGGACGGGCGCGGCGGGCGAGGCCCTAGGCGGGGTGACGTCGTCGTCGTCTTCAAGCCCGCGGATGAGTCGGCAGCGGGCCGGCCGAACCGGGCTGCCTCCGCCCTCCGTAGCGCCCGACGAGGCCCCGGCGTCGCCATGCTCGCCTGAACTAGGAACCACCAGAAAGGGGTTGTCCCGGGGCCCTTCGAGGCCCTCTGGAAGCGATCCCCACTGGTTGAAGCGCGGCATTGAGCCGGCCAGCGCCTCCTTGTTCTTGTAGCGATACAAGGGAAGCCCATCCATGGGTGGCTCGCTCGTCTCTTCGCCCGTCAGGGTTTGGAGCACCCCGTTCAACACCTCTGGCAGCAAGCTGTCTGTGCTCAGCCGCATCGGGTCCTCCGGGCCGGTGAAGGCCCACATCGGGCGGGAGTGCCGCTGGAGGGGAGCAATGCGGCGCCGGAGGAACTCCCTCACGACCATGACCACCGTTACTTTCGCGGCCCTTAGCTCGGCCAACCTCCTCCATACCCGCGCCAGCCTTGGGTCGGCGAGCCTTTCGTGCCCCCACCCAGAGCTTCTCGCCGCCGGAGATGACGGCAGCTACAGCAGGGGGCTGAATTGGGTCGTATCCACGTACACCCATTGCCGCCTGAAGCCCTCGACCTTCTTGGTAAGCCTCATGTCAATGTCGTCGCCCGCCGTCTCGTCTGCGATGCGGAACGAGACACATCCGGAACATTGGTTCGCCGCGGTCAGCCGCAGGCTGAAGAAGTGGCGGAAGAGCGCCACTGAGGCGTCACGCCCAGGAAGGCATCGCATAAGAAGGCAAAGGCAGAAAGAAGAAGGACGGAGTTTGGCTCGAGATGCAGCGCGTGGATCTGATAGTGGGAAAGGGCGGCATTAAAGAAATCGGAGAATGGAGGTAGCAGGCCCGCGAAGAGCGCTGGAAGGAAGAGGACGGCAGAGGTGGCGTCGAGGTTGGCGGTCGGGCGCGAAGCCGGCCAGATGTGAGTGGCCCCCCACTCATTGGAAGCAGCTGCGGTCATTGGAAGCACCTTGCTGAGCCCCTCGGCGTTGACGATTGTGGGCCAACTCAGAGCAGGCTTTGGCACCACCCCCACAGCCTCCGTGTCTGCCACCTCTTCCTCCCTGCCGGGGGGCGACATGGCGGCACATCAAGCGTTTAAGGCGGCGGAGTTTTGAGAGAGGTAGAAGGAGCCGTGCGTGGGAAGGCGCAGGGCGGTGGAATGTACGAAGGAAGGCAATGATGGCCTCGCATCACCCGCGGCAGGTTTTATGTTAGCGCGGGCGGTTACCGAGGCATCGTGGGAGAAGTGGAGGCGTCCCCCGTCCCATCATGCGCCACGCGTCGCGCCTGGCCCCAGGCGGTTAGGGCCCGCGCCATTTCGCCCCCCAGTAGGCGGGAACGAGCGCGTCGCGGGCCTGGGGGCCACTGTTGGGCCCATGAAACCCGGGGTATCCATGCCCGTCTGCCTTTGGCCCAGGGCGCAACGCCTGGCGTGGGCCCAGCGGGCCGTCATCACCAAGCACCTCACCAGGACTCCTCATGAGGCCTTGGCCTCCCGAGGCCCCTCCTTAGGGAGCGGGCGAGCAAGGCTCCGCACCTCCACCAGCGGCCTCGCGAGGCGATCTCCTGAGGCGGACCCCCGAGGTCCCCTCTCGAGGGCGCATGAGACGAAGGCCGTTCGGCACAGCCGCGCGGTCTGCGGCCCATCATGTGGGTGACGCGCGCGGCAACGAGCGGCGACAAAGGCCGGGCCAGCAGGCGCGGATGAAGATGGTTTCCTCTTTTGTGTTAAGGGAGCAGGGCCAGCTGTCTACTCCCCAAAGCAACCCCAAAGGTTGCCCGATCGGCGAAGGAAGACCAAGACGGCGGGCGCGCAGGGCGGAGGTCATCACCGAGCCCACCGGCGCGTCATGGATCACACTTTGGCAGGCGAAGACCGCCTTTAGTTAGGATAGCCTGAGCGCCTGTCCCCTTTCAAAACCCGCCAAGTGTGGTAGCCCTTCCCGCCTGAGTTTCAAGGGGGAAGAGGATCGATGCGGGTATAAGGGGGGCAGTGTTGCCTTTGTAGAGGAAGATCAGCTCTGGTTCTCATCATCCCCAACCTTGTACTCTCTCTGACTAGAGCAATACCAACCAAGCAGGAGTAGGGTCTTACACCGCAAGGTGGCCCGAACCTGGGTAAACCGCTGAGTCCACGGTCCGTCCCTCGCTAGCGCGCTCTCGCCGTAGCTTCGCCATCGCCTAGCCGTGGTAGGAGACAAAGTGGTAGAACGAGCTCACCCCAGTGTTCGAACCTTTGGGTCCCCGGAGCCCGACTTCCGACACGAGCGACTGTCAACAAACGACAGGAATCGGTCAGTACTGTACGTGGAGAGGATGACAGAAGGGACCCCCAGGTCCATAGCCGTACGTAAGCAAGTTCCTCCTTATTACATGAAAAAATGCTTCCTCCTAATGGTTTGCTGACATCCGGGACCTACGACATTGTCAATGTAGTCAATAAATGAAAGAATTGCACAAGGAGCGGCTGACACCTCGGACCCAGTTCCTTGAGCAGTTTTTTGTTGTTGTTGTTGTTGTTGTTGTTGTTGTTGTTGTTGTTGTTGTTGTTGTTGTTGTTGTTGTTGTTGTTGTTGTTGTTGTTGTTGTTGTTGTTGTTGTTGTTGAGACGGAGCAGGGTATCAACTGGGCTGTGCGGTGTCTGTGGCCCGTCTAGCCCAGGCTTTATTTACAACATGACGATCCCAACTATTTTTTTTGTCTGTGAAAATGACTAGCGCACCTTTTTTTCGTACAATACCCTACACAGGCCGATTTCCTTTTTCCCTGCCCTGCTGGGCTGCAAATCTTTCAAGACGACGAGGGATACATTGGGCCTGGCCATAAAAAAAGGCTGTAAATTTTATGAGTAATATGAAATGGAGTGTAAATATATAAAAAACACATTAAATGGGAAATTAGTTTCAAATTGCAAATTTTATTTTATTTTTTCATATTTCATTGGATTTTAACATAATTTAAATATATTTTAAATTTTTTTTTTATCGGGCTCAAAATTTCGGGATTAAAAATAGTTCAAAAATTTCAATGACCAGTCTTTTATTTTATGTTTACCACATGACCAGCCCAGTTTTTTTTCTTTCTTGAAATGGCTAGCCCAGTTCTATTTTTTTTGCACAATACCCAACCGGGGCCTACTTGCTTTACTCAGCCCTACTGGGCTTCAAATCTTTCAAGACGAAGAGGGATGCATTCGGCTTGCCCACAAAATGGCCTATTTCCCTAACAAAATAAAATGGCCTACAAGCAATAAGAAATGGGTTGTAAATTTTAAAAAACACAGCAAACCGGTAATTAGTTTAAAATTTCGTTTCATCCGGATTTTGAAATTTTAAATTTCATTGCATTTTTCTGCGGTGAAAATATCATTGGATTATAAATTAATATAATTTTATTTTTCAAATTAGTCTTAATCAGCCTCGAAACATCGGGATTAAAATCAGTTCGGAGCCCACCAAAATATGCAAAATTTCATTGAATTTTTTTACCGTGGCCAGAATATTGGCTGTAATGCTAACAAAAAGAATATGTGCTGCAAAAAATTCCTTAAGAATGAGCAAACGGGCTGTAATTAATTAAAAATAATAGCAAATGTGTTGTATGATGTTTGCCACAGTTTTGGAGGCTGACTTGGGCCTACTAAGTTAACGCGTATGCATGGCTTTGTCAACTTAGTCAACAAACGATTCTAGCAGCAGTGACCGTTGGATATTAATCGAACGGCCGTGCTACTTCTTCAATCTCTGATCTTCTTGCTCCAGCCGCCTAAACCAGCGCCGGCGGAACCGCCTGCTCCCACCTCCCGTGGCCGGCTGTGCTGCCGCGCAGGCCTCACCGCCGCACCTTACTCCCATCATTGGCCAGGCCATCCCTTTACTCACCCACACCGTCCTGTTATTCACCGACGATGGCATCCTCACACCGCAGCCGAACTAGTAAACCCTCGTACTCCCCTCCGCGTGCGCAACCACTACAAAGTCTTCCTCGTCTCCGGGTCATTCCCTTACTAGGCCTCGCCGTTGTCCACCGCCTTGGTGCTCTCGGCACGGTGTCGTCAACGCAGTCAATGAATGGCAGCCATCGGAAGAGGACTGTACGTGAAGAGGCTGACAGCTGGGACCCCCGAGGTCCATAGTCGCACGCAAGGAAGTGCCTCCGTATTACGCGCAAAAAAATGATTCCTCCCCCTGCTAGCTGGGACCCACCTGATTTGGAGGTTGACATGTGGGCCTCAAGTTGACGCGTATGCAGGTCTTTGTCAACTTAGTCAATAAGCGATTCTAGCAGCAGTGACCATTGGATGTTAATCCAAGGGCTGTGCTGCTTCTTCACTCTCTAAACTTCTTGCTCCTGTCGCCCAAACCAGCGCCAGCTGGATAGCATGCCCCTGCCTCCCGTGGCCGGCTGTGCTGCCGCGCAGGCCTCACCGCCTCACCCTACTCCCACCGCTGGCCAGGCCATCCTTCTACTCACCCACACCTCCTGTTATTCTCCGCCGATGGCAGCCTCACACCGCAGCTGAACCAGTAAACCCTCGTACTTCCCTCCATGTGGGCAACCACTGCCTTGTCTTCCCCGCCTCCGGGTCGTTCCCTTCCTAGGCCTCGCTGTCGTCCACCGCCTTGCTGCACTCGGTATGGCGTCGTCAACGCGGTCAACGAACGACAGCCCTCGAAAGAGGACTGTACATGGAGAGACTAACAGCTGGGACTCACGAGGTCCATGGTCACACGCAAGGAAGTGCCTCCTTATTACGCGGAAAAAAAATGTTTCCTCCCCCTGACAGCTGGGACCCACCAGCTACATCTTCGCACGCAAGTGCCTCCTTATTAAGCACAAAAAAATGATTCCTCCCCCTGACAGCTGGGACCTACCAGCTATATCTTCGCACGCAAGGAAGTGCCTCCTTATCCTCCCTGACAGCTGGGACCCACCCGGTCAAAGCGTACGTAGCGTTGTCTGTCTAGTCGTGAACGTGTACATACATACTGGTCGATTGGTCTCTCTGCAATGATGAACCATGGGCATGTAAGGAGCGGAACGTGTCGTAGTAGAGCCCCCGACGTAACAGTTCAGGCAGCCTGATACGTCTCCAACGTATCTATAATTTTTGATTGTTCCATGCTATTATATTATCAATCTTGGATGTTTTTATATACATTTACAACAATTATATATCAGTTTTTGGGACTAATCTATTAACTTAGTGCCCAATGCCAATTGCTGTTTTTTGCCTGTTTTTGGTTTTCCAGAATATCAGTACCGAACGAAGTCCAAATGCCACGAAACTTTTTGGAGATTTTTTTGGACATAACAAGTACTGGAAGCTTCGGGAGAGGGCCAGAAGATGAAGCAGTGGCCCACGAGGCACCACGGTGCGCCCCAGGGGGGCACCCTGGTGGCTAGTGGGGCCCACACAGCTTTGTTTGACCTAATTCCACCTCTATAATTTCTCTAAAATCGGGAAACCAACAGAGCAGTCCACGAAATACTTTTTCCGCTGCCACAAGCTTCTGTTCTCGAGAGATCACATCTGGAGGCCTTTTTCGGTACTCCGCCGGAGGGGGAATCAATCACGGAGGGGCTCTCCATCAACCTTGCTACCCTTCCGATGATGCGTGAGTAGTTTACCACAGACCTTCGGATCCACAGTTAGTAGCTAGATGGCTTCTTCTCTCTTTTGATCTTCAATACAATGTTCTCCTCGATGTTCTTGGAGTTCTATCCGATGTAATCACCTTTTGCGGTGTGTTTGTTGGGATCCAATGAATTGTGAGTTTATGATCAGATTATCCATGAATATTATTTGAGTCTTCTTTGAACTCTTTTATGCATGATTATTATAGCTTCGTATTTCTCTCCGATCTATTGATTTGGTTTGGCCAACTAGATTGATTTATCTTGCAATGGGGAGGTGCTTTGTAATGGGTTCGATCTTGCGGTGCTCAATCCCAGTGACAGAAAGGGACATGACACGTATGTATTGTTGCTATTAAGGGTAAAAAGATGGGGTTTATTCATGCGTGAGTTTACTTTGTCTACATCTTGTCATCTTGCTTAAGGCGCTACTCCGTTCTTTATGGACTTAATACACTAGATGCATGCTGGATAGCGGTCGATGTGTGGAGTAATAGTAGTAGATGCAGGCAGGAGTCGGTCTACTAGTCTCGGACGTGATGCCTATATACATGATCATTGCCTTGGATATCGTCATGATTATTTGCTTTTCTATCAATTGCCCAACAGTAATTTGTTTACCCACCGTATGCTATTTTCATGAGAGAAGCCTCTAGTGAAAATTATGGCCCCCGAGTCTACTTCTATCATATATTAAAAATTCTAAAAATACCTTGCTGCACTTTTACTTTATTTATTTTATTTTATATTTTAGTTCAATCTATCTATCTATCTATCTATCACATATAATTTAATCTTGCAATTAACCGCCGAGGGATTGGCAACCCCTTGTTTGCGTTGGGTGCAAGGATTTGTTGTTTTGTGTGCAGGTACTGCTAACGAGGTATTGCATGATTCTCCTACTGGATTGATAACCTTGGTTTCATAACTAAGGGAAATACTTATCTCTACTGTACTGCATCTCCCTTCCTCTTCAGGGAATTACCAACGCAGCTCACAAGTAGCTTAGCCCCGTCTAAATCGTGTGCACGTACGTACGTACAGCCACATCACAAAAAATACAGCCACGTACGTACATATACGGGCGGGATCTCGAACGTGTACTCACGCATGCATACGGCCAGGGCTCGTGTACATGGAGAGAGGCAACGGACGGCAACAACGACCTCCTGTTCATCGTCAGCCAATCGGCTGGGTCGGAACGGAGGAAACAACACCGTGTTCATCGGGAGCCAAGCGACTGGGTCGGGACGTGTCCTGTTCATCGGGAGCCAACCGGCTTGGACGGAACAGCCGTAACGGGGGTCCTGTTCATCGACTCAGGGTCTGGCGTACCGCAAAACAGAGGAAACGCCCTTCTGTTCGACCGCCTACGGTCAAAACGGGGTCATGTTCATCGGCTGGGGGTCTAGCGTACCGCAAAACGGAGGAAACAAACTTCTGTTTGAGCGCCTACGGTCAAAACGGGGTCCTGTTGATCGGGAGGGCTCTGGCATACCACGAGGTACGGAGGAAACGGACTTCTCCCCAACTGCCTACGGTCGAAACGGGGGTCCTGTTCATCGGGAGGGGTGTGGCGTACCGCAAAACGGGACTCCACGGGCTACTGTTCATCCACGGTCGACCTCCCTCCAGCCTCCACCAACTACTGTTCATCCACCATCGACTTCCTCCAGCCTCCACCGGCTACTGTTCATCTAGCCTCCACGGGGTCCTGTTCATCCACCCCCAACCGGCTGGGGTGTGGCGGCCTCCTCGGGGTCCTGTTCATCCAGCGCCAACCACCTTCACATGGCCAGGGTACTGTTCATCCATAGCCAACCCACCGGCTGGGGTGGGGCGTACGAGCGGGCGGCAGCAACAGGAACTGTTCATCCACAGCCAACCAACCGGCTAGGTCATCTCACCACGTCTCGCGCAAGGAGCTCGATCGATGCATGTCGACTCGTTCTACGTATCACGCGCGTGGCAGCAACAGGCACTGTTCATCGAGAGGCAACCCAACCGGCTACGCTCTCACGTACGGGGGCTCGACCGGCTTCTGTTAGCAACCAAGGAATCGCTCAGGTTCAGTTAGCAGCGAAGAAATCTCTCAGGCTCAGTTAGCAGCGAAGGGATCGATCGGCTTCAGTACGTAGCTAGTGCGATCGCTCAGGTTCAGTAAGCGAACGCCTCGCTCGGGTTCAGTTAGCGAACGCCTCGCACACATGTGCATGTATGAGAGAAACGCGCAAACCACACTGCATCGCTCGGCCCCGACCACCCACCGTAACCGGGAATTCCCCGAAAATTTCCTCGGGCTCACTTCTACCACGATTTTTACGTCATGGATGGCCCAAAGAATGTCATGCGGGTGCGTCTCCGGCCCGCCCAAGACAAAAAGCCCATTTTCTATCATAATTTTTTGTCATAGAAGTGGGAGCCCACCACATCTATGATGATACGTGTTTTTGTCACAATTATTGTCATAGAAGTGTCACAACCATGACAGAAAAAGTTTTCGTTCGGGCCATAATGTCACGGATGTGTCTTTTTTTGTAGTGCTAGGGCTCTTGATCTACCAAACTTATGTGACCTTGTCTTAGTGCACTTTGCCTTAGAGCAACTCTAGCACATACCGTAAAATGACATACTGTAAAAGGGGTTTGCGGTACGGAGTAGGTTTGGGCAGAACAGGTACCGTAAAAAGCATACTTAAAAAAACATGTGGGACCCACGTGTCATTGGCTACACTTTTTTCCCCTTATTTTCTTTCATCAATATTTCCTCGTTCCTCGTCAGGAAGAGCACTGGCACCGACGCAGCCCAGCGCCTCCGTCCTGACCGCCAAGGCACCGGCCCAGCCTCCCTGTCCTGGCCTCCCCCTCGATGGCGTCGAGCCGCCATGGCCTCGGTGTCAAGCGTCTGCTGGCAAGCTGGTGGCGGGCAGCCACGCAGTGATGAGCATGAAGACGTGTTGCGAGGGGCCCGATGGCGTCGAGCTTGGCCGCTGCAACCTCCAGCCCACAGCATGGCCCAACAGCCGCGGCTACCTGAGAGATCGATTCATGTGTGCTCGAGCTCGAAGAGCCTCAGGAATAAGGCGAAGAAGGGCGGGGGCATCGGTCGGCTGGTCAGCAGCAACGGGAACACCGGAATCGTGAGCCAGAGGTGGCGGCAGCGCGTGTGGCATAGACGAGCGCGGCGTGAAACTTTCTTGGTGCTAGATATATTGTGGATGTGGCATGCTGTATATTTTACCCTAGGAACTATATATGAGGTTCAGGAGGTTCATTTTTTAGTATACCGCAAAAGAATAACAGTACACCCTCATTTACGGTATCCGTTCTGGTATTTTTTTTGCCCCAAAACCTTAAAACACCAGTTATTTTTACAGTATACCCCCTTTACGACATCTACTTGAATTGGTCTTAGACTACAACTAGATTAACTTCTACAGCTAGCCTCCTAGAATCCTAAAGTCATCCACGGCCTGGAACAACTATGACGCATTTGGTTGCCTGCATTAGGCCCAGCCAGACCCGCGCGGGATGTTTTTGAGCTGCTTGGTTGCCTGGGCCGCATTGAAAAGTTGGCCCGCACGGAACATAAAGCACCTCTGGGCCTGCATCCAGAAGAACGCTCAAATTGGCAGTTTCTACAGGGCCAGGCTGAGTCGAGCCACAATCGAGCACACATGGTGGACCTCTTGCACGAGAGGATGCGAGCAGTATATAGCCTATACGTTGTTTCTTCTTCCACCTCCAGTAAGCTCCTTCTCTAATCTCCTTTCTTATGTCCCTTCTAATCTATATAATAGTTCTTTGATTTGAGATAAGTTCTACATGAAAAAGATGCGCATCGATGTTATGGTTCCATTTTTGCAATTAGTTCATAGTTTCGTCGACAATAAATGTTCAATTTCGTGTTCATGTTTGGAGCTATTTTGGATGAATTTTGTCAAATTCTCGTGTCCTGCTACACCGGCGTCACCGCCGGTGTCGCTCCTCTCAGCCTCCTCTCCCGCGTGTTGTTGCACTCGCGCCATCACCGGTGTCGTTCCTCTCAACCTCCGCTCCCATGTCCTACTACACTCACGCAGTCGTCGTTCCTCTTTGCATTCTCTCCAATGTCCTGCTACACTGAAGCCATCGCCGGCGTCATTCCTCTTGGCCTCCTCGCTCGCGTCCTACTACACTTGCGCCGTCGCCATCGTCGTTCTGTCCCGTGTGTTGTTGCATTAGCGCTATCGCGGATACGTCTAATTTGCATCATGATTTCTTACTGTTATTTACAATGTATTTGGTCATTATTTCACTTTATGATGCAATTCTTATGCCTTTTCTCTCTTAATTTGCAAGATTTATATGAAGAGGGAGAATACTGGCAACTGGAATTCTGGACCTGAAATAGCTACAGCAGAGATACCTATTCTATGAAGCTCCAAGTGACCTGAAATTTTATGTAGATTTTTTATTGAATATATAAAAAATACTGGAGAAAAGAAATACTAGAGGGGACCCACCAGTTGCCCACAAGGCAACAGGGCGCGGCCCCCCTGGGCGCACCATGATGCCTTGTGGGGCCCACAGCTGGCCTCCGCCCCCCTCCTTCTGCTATATAAGGCCATATGCCCTAAAAAAATTATAGAGAAGACTTTCGGGATGAAGCGCTGCTGTCTCGAGGTGGAACCTGCGCAGGAGCAATTTTGCTCTCCGGCGGAGCGATTCCACCGGGGATACTTCCCTCCGAGAGGGGGAAATCGAAGCCATCGACATCACCAACGATCCTCTCATCATGGGAGGACCAATCTTCATCAACATCTTCACCAGCACCATCTCATCTCAAACCCTAGTTCATCTCTTGTATTCAATCTTTGTCCCAAAACCTCAGATTGGTACCTGTGGGTTGCTAGTAGTGTTGATTACATCTTGTAATTGATGCTAGTTGGTTTATTCGGTAGAAGATTATATGTTCATATCCTTAATGCTATTTAATACCCCTCTAATCTTGAACATGAATATGATTTGTGAGTAGTTACCTTTGTTCTTGAGGACAAGGGAGAAGTCTTGTCATAAGTAATCTTGTGAATTTGGTATTCGTTCGATATTTTGATGATATGTATGTTGTTGCTTCCTTTAGTGGTGTCGTGTGAACGTCGACTACATGACACTTCACCATCTTTGGGCCTAAGGGAAGGCATTGTGGTGTACCAAGTAGATGATGGGTTGCTAAACCCTAGTTTATGCGCTATTCCGTAAGGGGCTGATTTGGATCCATATGTTTCATGCTATGGTTAGCTTTATCTTAATTCTTCTTTTGTAGTTGCGGATGCTTGCGAGAGGGGGTAATCATAAGTGGGAGGCTTGTTCAAGTAAGAACAGCACCCAAGCACCGGTCCACCCACATATCAAATTATCAAAGTAGCGATCGCGAATCAAACAAACATGATGAAAGTGACTAGATGAGAATTCCCATGTGTCCTCGACAACTCTTTGCTTTATATAAGAGACCGTTCTGGCTTGTCCTTTGCTATAAAAAGGATTGGGCCACCTTGCTGCATCTTGTTACTATTGTCACTTGTTACTTATTACTAATTATCTTGCTATCAAAACTATCTGTTACCGCTACTTTCAGTACTTACAGAGAATACCTTGCTGAAAATCGCTTGTCATTTCCTTCTGCTCCTCATTGGGTTTGACACTCTTACTTATCGAAAGGACAACGATTGATCCCTTATACTTGTGGGTCATCAAGACTCTTTTCTTTCGCCATTGCCGGCGAGTGAAGCGCCTTTGGTAAGTGGAATTTGGTAAGGAAACATTTATATTACGTGCTGAAATTTACTGTCACTTGTCATTATGGAAAGTAATCCTTTGAGGGGTTTTTTCGGGTTATCTTCACCTTGACCGGAAGCATTAAGAGTTTCCCCTCAACATACTGAACCTACTGAAAATATTTATTATGAAATTCCTTCGGGTATGATAGGGAAATTGCTAGCTAATCCTTATGCAGGAGATGGAAAGGTACATCCTGATATGCACTTGATATATGTAGATGAGATTTGTGGATTGTTTAAGCTTGCTGGTTTATGTGAGGATGGAGTTAAGAAGAAGGTATTCCATTTATCTTTGGAGGGAAAGGCATTGACATGGTATAGGCTATTGGATGATACTGGAACATGGGATTGGAACCGGTTGAAGCAGGAATTTCACCAGAAGTTTTATCCTATGCATTTGGTTCATCGTGATCGGAATTACATATATAATTTTTGTCCTCGTGAAGGAGAAAGTATCGCTCAAGCTTGGGGGAGGCTTAAGTATATGTTGCACACATGCCCCAATCATGAGCTCTCAAGAGAAATAATTATTCAAAACTTTTATGCTCGGCTTTCTCATAATGATCAATCCATGCTCGATACTTCTTGTACTGGTTCCTTTATGAAGAGGACTATTGAATACAAATGGGATCTTCTGGAAAGAATAAAACATAACTCTGAAGATTGGGAAATCGACAAAGGTAAAGAGTCAGGTATAAATCTTAAGTTTGATTGTGTTAAATCTTTTATGGAAACTGATGCTTTTCATAACTTTAGTACTAAATATGGACTTGACTCTGAGATAGTAGCTACTTTTGGTGAATCTTTTGCTGCTCATGTTGATCTCCCTAAGGAGAAATGGTTTAAGTTTCATCCACCTATTGAATTAAATGATGAACCTATTAGTGTTAAAGAAGAAACAATTGTTTACAATGTTGATCCAGTTGTGCCTACTGCTTATTTTGAGAAACCTCCTTTCCCTGTTAGGATTAAGGAACATGCTAAAGCTTCAACCGTGGTTAATAAAAATAATATTAGAACACCTAGACCTTCTGAATAAATTAAAGTTGAACCTAATATTACAATGGTTAAAGATCTTTTGGTTGATAATATAGATGGACATGTCATATATTTCTGTGATGAAGCAACTAGAATTGCTAAGCCTGACACTAAAGATAAAAACAAACCTGTAATTGGCATGCCTATTATTTCTGTTAAAATTGGAGATCATTGCTATCATGGTTTATGCGATATTGGTGCTAGTGTGAGTGCTATTCCATTTACTCTTTATCAAGAATCATGAATGATATTGCACCTGTTGAGATTGAAGATATTGATGTTACTATTAAGCTTGCAAATAGGGATACTATTACACCACTTGGGATTGTTAGAGATGTTAAAGTCTTGTGTGGTAAGATCAAATACCCTACCAATTTTCTTGTTCTTAGATCACCACAAGATGATTTTTGTCCCATTATTTTTGGAAGACCTTTCTTGAATACAATTAATGCTAAGATTGATTGCAATAAAGAAACTGTCAGTGTTAATTTTGGTGATGTGTCTCATGAGTTTAATTTCTCTAAGTTTCGTAGACAACCTCATGATAAAGATTTACCTAATAAGGATGAAATTATTGGTCTTGCTTCTATTGTTGTGCCTCCTATTGATCCTTTAGAACAATATTTGTTAGACCATGAAAATGATATGAATATGAATGAAAGAAACGAAATAGATGAGATGTTCTTTAAACAAGCACCTATTTTTAAACATAATTTGACTGTTCAAACTTTGGGAGATCCTCTCCCACCTAAGAGTGATCCTGTGTTTGAATTAAAGAAGCTACTTGATACACTTAAATATGGCTATCTTGATGAAAAGAAAATATATCCTGTTATTATTAGTGCTAACCTTTCAGAGCATGAAGAAAATAGATTACTCAAAACTCTAAGGAAGCACCATGCTGCTATTGGATATACTCTCGATGATCTTAAGGGCATTAGTCCCACTTTATGTCAGCACAAAATTCATATGGAGCCAGATGCTAAACCAGTTGTTGATCATGAAAGAAGATTAAATCCTAGAATGAAGGATATGGTAAGAACTGAAATATTAAAGCTCCTGGAGGCAGGTATAATTTATCCCATAGCTGATAGTAGATGGGTAAGTCATGTTCATTGTGTTCCTAAGAATGGGGGTATTACTGTTGTTTCTAATGATAAAAATGAATTTATCCCACAAAGAATTGTAACTGGTTATAGGATGGTAATTGATTTCAGGAAATTAAATAAAGCTACTTGGAAAGATCATTACCCCTTGCCTTTTATTGATCAAATGTTAGAAAGATTATCTAAGCACACACACTTTTACTTCCTAGATGGTTATTCTGGTTTTTCTCAAATACATGTTTCACCTGAAGATCAAGAGAAAACCACATTTACTTGTCCTTTTGGAACTTATGCTTATCGTCGCATGCCTTTTAGTTTATGTAATGGTCCTGCTACCTTTCAAAGATGTATGACTGCTATATTCTCTGAGTTTTGTGAAAAGATTGTTGAGGTTTTCATGGATGATTTCTCCATTTACGGAACTTCTTTTGATGATTGCTTAAGCAACCTTGATCGAGTTTTGCAGAGATGTGAATAAACTAATCTTGTCTTGAATTGGGAGAAATGCCACTTTATTGTGAATGAAGGTATAGTCCTTGGGCATAAAATTTCTGAAAGAGGTATTGAAGTTGACAAAGCTAAAGTTGATGCAAATGAGAAAATGCCATGTCCTAAAGACATCAAAGGTATAAGAAGTTTCCTAGGTCATGCTGGTTTCTATAGAAGGTTTATAAAATATTTCTCTAAAATTTCTAGGCCTCTTACTAATCTCTTACAAAAAGATGTTCCATTTGTTTTTGATGATGATTGTGTAGAAGCCTTTAAAATACTTAACAAAGCCTTAATATCTGCACCTATTGTTCGACCACCTGATTGGAACCTACCCTTTGAAATTATGTGTGATGCTGTTGGTGCTGTCCTAGGGCAAAGAGTTGATAAGAAATTGAATGTTATTCATTATGCTTGTAAAACTCTAGACAATGCTCAAAGAAATTATGCTACTACTGAGAAAGAATTTTTAGCAGTTGTGTTTGCATGTGATAAGTTCAGATCTTATATTTTTTATTCTAAAGTAACTGTTCACACTGATCATGCTGCTATTAAATACCTTATGGAAAAGAAAGATGCTAAACCTAGACTTATTAGGTGGGTTCTTTTGTTACAAGAATTTGATTTGCATATTGTTGATAGAAAAGGAGCTGAAAATCCAGTAGCGGATAATTTGTCTAGGATGGAAAATGTTCTTGGTGACCCACTGCCTATTAATGATAATTTTCCTGATGAGCAATTAGCTGTTGTAAATGCTTCCCGCACTAGTCCTTGGTATGCAGACTATACTAATTACATTGTTGCTAAATATATTCCACCTAGTTTTACCTACCAACAAAAGAAAAAGTTCTTCTTTGATTTAAGACATTACTTTTGGGATGACCCACATTTATATAAAGAAGGAGTAGATAGTGTTATTAGACGTTGTGTACCTGAGCATGAACAGGAACAAATCCTACGGAAGTGTCACTCCGAGGCATACGGAGGACACCATGCGGGACACAAAACTGCACATATGGTATTACAGTCTGGTTTTTATTGGCCTACTCTTTGTAAAGATGCACGTAAGTTTGTCCTGTCTTGTGATGAGTGTCAAAGAATTGGTAATATTGGTAGACGTCAGGAAATGCCTATGAATTATTCACTTGTTATTGAACCATTTGATGTTTGGGGTTTTGATTATATGGGACCTTTTCCTTCCTCTAATGGTTATACTCATATCTTAGTTGTTGTTGATTACGTTACTAAGTGGGTAGAAGCTATTCCAACTAGTAGTGCTAATCATAACACTTCTATTAAAATTCTTAAAGAAGTAATATTTCCGAGGTTTGGAGTCCCTAGATACTTGATGACTGATGGTGTTTCACATTTTATTCATGGTGCTTTCCGTAAACTTCTTGCTAAATATGATGTTAATCATAGAATTGCATCCCCTTATCATCCTCAGTCTAGTGGACAAGTTGAATTGAGTAATAGAGAAATAAAGCTAATTTTGGAAAAGACCGTTAATAGATCCTGGAAGAATTGGTCTAAGAAACTTGATGATGCATTATGGGCTTATAGAACTGCTTATAAAAATCCTATGGGTATGTCTCCATATAAAATGGTCTATGGAAAAGCATGTCATTTACCTCTTGAACTAGAACATAAGGCATATTGGGCAATTAAAGAACTTAATTATGATTTTAAACTTGCCGGTGAAAAGAGGTTGTTTGATATTAGCTCTCTAGATGAATGGAGAACCCAAGCCTATGAAAATGCCAAGTTATTTAAGGAAAATGTTAAAAGATGGCATGATAAAAGAATCCAAAAACGGGAATTTAAAGCGGGTGAGCATGTTCTATTATACAACTCTCGTTTCAGATTTTTTGCAGGAAAACTTCTCTCTAAATGGGAAGGGCCATATATCATCGAAGAAGTTTATCGCTCCGGAGCTATAAAAATCAATAACGCCGAGGGCACTAATCCAAGATTGGTTAATGGTCAGAGAATTAAACATTATATCTTAGGTACGCCCATTAATGTTGAAACTAATATTATTCAAACTATGACACCGGTAGAACATATCGAAGAGTCCTTCCGGAACGCTCCAGAACCCTGAAAAGGGGTAGGTATGTGATACGGTAAGTAAACCGACTCCAAAAATTCCATAAAAAATATTTTTGTTCATTTTGGAATATTAGAAAAATTACAAAAATAAGAAATAGCTGAGGGGACCCACGAGGAGGTCACAAGGCAACAGGGCACGACCCCCTGGGGCGCGCTGTGTTGCCTTGTGGGCCCCTCGTGTGCCCTCCCGACTCCGTTTTCCTCTCGTATGCTTGTTTTTCAAGATAAAAATTCTTTATATATACTCCCTTATGTTTTGACCACCGTATCGCAAGTTTCTCCTCTGCTCTTGTTTCGTGGTGTTTTCTGTCAGATTTTTGAGGCCAGGAATTATGTCGTCTCAAGACTCGGATGGGGAGAGTCATGTTTCCCACACTATAGTAAATCCGAGAATTTACGGTGATGTTGACCCCTATGGGTGGTCGACCGATGAGGAGGTGGAGGCTGACTTGAAGAGGATGGATTCCACAGACGTGGAATAAGAACAAACCTCGCTACCCCAACCTGGAGATATGCATGTGGAATTCAAGAAATCAAGCTTGCCGAATACGGTTAAACCTCCCAATACTCTATTTATTTCCCACCGTAACTTGAAAAAGTGTGTTGCTTTGTCTCCTTCAGCCAGGATGCATCCTTGGGTGGATGGTGCATTAACTGTCACCGGAAAGCTCCGAAAGGAAATCATGATTCTTAAGCGTCAAGTTAATAAGATCGAAGAGGAGAATCGCATCCTCAGGGGTATCATTGCTAAGAATATTGCACCACCATCACTGAAGAAGGAGACTTGAGTACACGGGTATGGGCACCACTCTTGGCTTGTTCCAAGCTTGGGGGAGGTGCCCCGGTATCGTATCACCATCACTTTTATCATAATTATCTACCTTAGTTCGATCCTTAGTTATTTCGTGATTTAGAAGAATAAAGTTTTAGTATGATTTAGTCTTTAGTGCTTGCTTTGTGATCTATCTATCTCTATAATCGAGTGTGAGAGTTATATAATAAAGAGTAGTCGAGTTGAGTTGTTTTACTTTTGTTGATCCAATCTTAGAAATAAAATAAAAAGAATAAAGAAAAGAGAGATCATATGATAATCCCATGGGGAGTGATGACTTCACATAAAAGAAGTATAATTGATAAAACTTGTTGGAAGTTGACAAACATAGCATTGGTCATTGTTGCAATTCATGAAAAAAGTAATAAAGGAAGAGAGGTCTCACATATAAATATACTATCTTGGACATCTTTTGTGATTGTAAGCCCCCATTAAATATTCTATGTCAAACAGTTGGCGTTGGACAAGGAAGACAACGTAATGAGTTATGTTTGCTTATATTCACATAGAAGCTATATTGTTGTGGATCCTCTAACATGTGGTGCTTGCCCCCTATCTTTTGCTAGCCAAAATTCGCACTAAGTAGAGATACTACTTGTGCATCCAAAACCCTTGAACACAGTTTCATGTCATGAGAGTCCACCATATCTACCTATGGATTGAATAAGATCCTTCAAGTAAGTTGTCATCGGTGCAAAAGCAATAAAAATTGCTCCTAAATATGTATGAACTTTTATTGTAAGGGAAAATAAGCTTTGTACGATCTTGTGATGGTGAAGGAATAAAAGCGACAGACTGTATAATAAAGGTTGCTATCACAAGGGGCAATATAAAGTGACGTTCCTTTACATTAAGAGCTTCCACATTGATACGTCCATTTTGCATCATGTTTTACTACTATTATTTATAGTGTTTTTAATCTATATAATACTTTGTGGAGCAATTCTAATGCCTTTTCTCTCTTAACATGCAAGATTTACAAAAGGAGGGAGATTGCCGGCAGCTGGAATTCTGGACCTGAAAAAGCTATGTCAGAGATACCTATTCTGCACATCTCCAAATGAGCTGAAATTTCACGGAGATTTATTTGGAATAAATAAAAAATATTGGAAGAAAGAAGTACCAGAGGGGGCCACCCAGGTGCCCACAACGCACCAGGGCGCGCCACCCCCCAGGCGCGCCCTGGTGGCTTGTGGGGCCCCTGGCCAGCCTCCGGTGCCCATCTTCTGGTATATAAGCCCATTTGCCCTAGAAAAAATGAGGAGAAGACTTTTGGGACAGTGCGCCGCCGTCTCGAGGCGGAACTTGGGCCGGAGCATTTTTGCTCTCCGGCGGAGCGATTCTGCCGGGGATACTTCCCTCCGGGAGGGGGAAATCGGAGCCATCGACATCACCAACGATCCTCTCATCGTGGGAGGACCAATCTTCATCAACATCTTCAATAGCACCATCTCATCTCAAACCCTAGTTCATCTCTTGTATTCAATCTTTGTCTCAAAACCTCAGATTGGTACCTGTGGGTTGCTAGTAGTGTTGATTACATCTTGTAGTTGATGCTAGTTGGTTTATTTGGTGGAAGATTATATGTTCAGATCCAATATGCTATTTAATACCCCTCTGATCTTGGGCAGGAATATGATTTGTGAGTAGTTACTTTTGTTCTTGAGGACATGGGAGAAGTCTTGTCATAAGTACTCATGTGAATTTGGTATTCATTCGATATTTTGATGATATCTATGTTGTTGATTCTCTAAGAGGTGTCATGTGAACGTCGACTACATGACACTTCACCATCTTTGGGCCTAAGGGAATGCATTGTGGAGTAGTAATTAGATGATGGGTTGCTAGAGTGACAGAAGCTTAAACCCTAGTTTATGCGCTATTCCGTAAGGGGCTGATTTGGATCCATATGTTTAATGCTATGGTTAGAGTTATCTTAATTCTTCTTTCGTAGTTGCGGATGCTTGCGAGAGGGGGTAATCATAAGTGGGAGGCTTGTTCAAGTAAGAACAGCACCCAAGCACCGGTCCACCCACATATCAAATTATCAAAGTAGCGAACGCGAATCAAACGAACATGATGAAAGTGACTAGATGAAATTCCCATGTGTCCTCAAGAATGCTTTGCTTATTATAAGAGATCATTCCAGCGTGTCCTTTGCTAAAAAAGGGATTGGGCCACCTTGCTGCACTCTTTGTTACTATTGCTACTTGTCACTTGTTACAAATTATCTTGCTATCAAACTACTCGTTACCGATAATTTCAGTGCTTGCAGGAAATACCTTGCTGAAAACCGCTTGTCATTTCCTTCTGCTCCTCATTGGGCTCGACACTCTTACTTATCGAAAGGACTACGATTGATCCCCTATACTTGTGGGTCATCACACATCCAAAAATAAAAAGCGCATGACAACCTCTGCGAAGGGCCTATCTTTTACTTTATGTATTTACTTTTATGCAAGAGTCAATAGTATTCTCCTCTACTCCATTTTTATTTTCACTCTTGGCAAGCATCATGTGGTGGGGAAAGATCCAGGCATATATATCTAGTTGGATATAGGTGATCATGAGTTATTATTGTTGACATTACCCTTGAGGTAAATAAGTTGGGAGGCGAAACTATAAGCCCCTATCTTTCTATGTGTCTAACTGAAACTTTTGCTCCATAAGTATGCCGTGAGTGTCAGCAATCATAGAAGACTAAATGATCGTTGAGTATTTGAACTTGCTAAACAAAGCTCTTACATAGACTCTTTCTGATAATATGATGAATTGTAATTGCATCAGTGACTGAGATCATAGTTTGTTAGTTTTCAATACGGTTTGTAGTTCATACTTTATCTTGTGGATGAATTGTCACCTTTTCATGAGAAATTTTATGATGATATATTGCTGTTATAATACTAATCATGATGCTTTCATGTCCATATTTTGTTTTATCGACACCTCTCTCTCTAAACATGTGGTCATGATTATCGATTTCGGCTTTCGCTTGAGGACAAGCGAGGTCTAAGCTTGGGGGAGTTGATACGTCCAATTTGCATCATTATTTCTTACTATTATTTACAATGTATTTGGTCATTATTTCACTTTATGTTGCAATTCTTATGCCTTTTCTCTATTAATTCTGGACCTGAAATAGCTACAGCAGAGATACCTATTCTACGGAGCTCCAAATGACCTGAAATTTTACAGAGATTTTTTATTGAATATATAAAAAATACTGGAGAAAAGAAATACCAGAGGGGACCCACCAGTTGCCCACAAGGCAACAGGGCGCCCCCCTGGGCGCACCCTGATGCCTTGTGGGGCCCACAGCTGGCCTCCAACCCCCTCCTTCTGCTATATAAGGTCATTTGCCCTAAAAAAATTGTAGAGAAGACTTTCGGGACGAAGCGCCACTGTCTCGGGGTGGAACCTGGGCAGGAGCAATTTTGCTCTCCGGTGGAGCGATTCCGCCGGGGATACTTCCCTCCGGGAGGGGGAAATCGAAGCCATCAACATCACCAACGATCCTCTCATCGTGGGAGGACCAATCTTCATCAACATCTTCACCAGCACCATCTCATCTCAAACCCTAGTTCATCTCTTGTATTCAATCTTTGTCCCAAAACCTCATATTGGTACCTGTGGGTTGCTAGTAGTGTTGATTACATCTTGTAGTTGATGCTAGTTGGTTTATTCGATGGAAGATTATATGTTCAGATCCTTAATGCTATTCAATACCCCTCTGATCTTGAACATCAATATGATTTGTGAGTAGTTACTTTTGTTCTTGAGGACATGGGAGAAGTCTTGTCATAAGTAATCATGTGAATTTGGTATTCGTTCGATATTTTGATGATATGTATGTTGTTGCTTCCTTTAGTGGTGTCGTGTGAACGTTGACTACATGACACTTCACCATCTTTGGGCATAAGGGAAGGCATTGTGGAGTACTAAGTAGATGATGGGTTGCTAGAGTGACAGAAGCTTAAACCCTAGTTTATGCGCTATTCCGTAAGGGGCTGATTTGGATCCATATGTTTCATGCTATGGTTAGATTTATCTTAATTCTTCTTTCATAGTTGTGGATGCTTGCGAGAGGGGGTAATCATAAGTGGGAGGCTTGTTCAAGTAAGAACAACACCCAAGCACCGGTCCACCCACATATACAATTATCAAAGTAGCGAACGCGAATCAAACAAACATGATGAAAGTGACTACATGAGAATTCCCATGTGTCCTCGAGAACTCTTTGCTTTATATAAGAGACCGTTCCGGCTTGTCCTTTGCTATAAAAAGGATTGGGCCACCTTGCTGCACCTTGTTACTATTGTCACTTGTTACTTGTTACGAATTATCTTGCTATCAAAACTATCTGATACCGCTACTTTCGGTACTTGCGGAGAATACCTTGCTGAAAACCGCTTGTCATTTCCTTCTGCTCCTCATTGGGTTCGACACTCTTACTTATCGAAAGGACTACGATTGATCCCCTATACTTGTGGGTCATCAACCGTTGGCGTCGTTCCTCTCAACCTCCTCTCCCATGTCCTACTACACTCGTGCAGTCGTCATTCCTCTCGGTCTGCTCTCCCATGTCCTGGTACACTGAAGCCATCGCCGACATCGTTCCTCTCGGTCTCCTCTCCCATGTATGGGAGAATTATGTGATGGACAGACCCGACCGTAAGCTTGGCATCAGATCGTATCACTTAGTTTAATTACTACAGCTTTTTTCATGTCAATTATCTGTTCCTTTGACTATGAGATCATGCCACTCCCTAATACCGGAATAATACTTTGTGGGTTATCAAACGTCACTTCGTAACTGGGTGATCATAAAGGTGCTCTTCAGGTAACTCAGAAAGTGTTTGTTGGGTTGTATGGATCGAGACTGGGATTTGTCACTCTCTGTGATGGAGAGATATCTCTGGGCCCTCTCGGTAATACAACATCATGAATAGCTTGCAAGCATGTGACTAATGTGTTTAGTCACAGGGATCTTGTATTACAGAACGAGTAAAGAGACTTGTCAGTAACGAGATTGAACTAGGTATGGCGATACTGACGATCGAATCTCGGGCAAGTAACATATCGTTGGACAAAGGGGATTGTATACGGGATTAACTGAATCCTCAACACTGTGGTTCAAACCGATAAAGATCTTTGTTGAATATGTAGGAGTCAATATGGGCATCCAGGTCCCGCTATTGATTATTGATTGGAGAGGAGTCTCGGTCATGTCTGCATGTTCTCGAACCCATAGGGTCACAAACTTAATGTTCGGTAACGCTAGGGTAGTATTGGGATATTCATATGGTGAAGACCGAAATTACTTCGGAGTCCTGGATGGGATCCGGGACCTCACGAGGAGCTCCAGACTAGTCCGGAGGTAAAGATTTGTATATGGGAAGTGGTTTTTTAAGGTTCCGAAAAAGTTCGGGAATTTTCGGTAGAGTACCGGGAAGGTTCTAGAAGGTTCCGGGGGTTCCACCGTGGGGCCCAACGACCCAGGAAGGGCCCACATGGACCGAGGGGTGGGGCTACACCCCACATGGCCAGTCCGCGCCAGCCCCAAGGCCCAAGTCGTTTAAATCTAGAGATAAGATCTTATCTCTAAATTAAAGGGTTGAATCTAGAGATAAGATGGTATCTCCAAATTTAAAGGGATTTCTCCCTTATGGCCGGCTCTAGGATGGTTTTGGCTGCCCTCCCCTGCCCCCTAGCCTATATAAAGAGAGGGGAGGCGCATGGGGGCAGCCACCCTTTCACCCTTGGCCGCCGTCTCTCCCAATTCCTCCCATCTCCTCCGCGCAGACGCTTGGCGAAGCCCTACTGCAATTCTGCTGCCACCACCACCACCACGCCATCGTGCTGGCCTAGATCCCATCTACCTCTCCACCCTCCCTTGCTGGATCAAGAAGGCAGAGATGTCACTGAGCCATACGTGTGCACATCACGGAGGTGTCGTCCGTTCAGCGCTGGATCGAATTGGATCGCGAAGGGTGTATAACTACGCCAACCATGATCTTTAGATCCTTAAATCTTTTGGTCTACAAGTGTCGGAAGTCGGGCTTCGGGAACCCAAAGGTTCGAACACTGGGGTGAGCTTGTTCCTACCTCTTCGTCCCCTACCACGGCTAAGCTATGGAGAAGCTACGGCGGGAGCGCGCTAGCGAGGAGCGGACCGTGGACTCAGCGGTTTACCCAGGTTCGGGCCACCTTGCGGTATAAAACCCTACTCCTGCATGGTTTCGATTGTAGTGAGCAAGAGAGTGTTCTCGCGTACAAGGTAGGAGAAGAAGGAGTCGACCGAATCGGATCTCTCTACCACGATGGCAGCATTGTCCCTTTATACCTGCCTTGGTCCTCTTCCCCCTCAAAACTTAGGCGGGAAGGGTTGCCACACTTGGCAGGTTTTGAAGGGGGACAGGCGCTCAGGCTATCCTGACTAAAGGCGGTCTTCGCCTGCAAAAGCATGATCCATGACGCGCCGGTGGGCTCGGTGATGACCTCCGCCCCGCGCGCCCACCGTCTTGGTCTTCTTTCACCGATCGGGCAACCTTTGGGGTTGCTTTGGGAAGTGGACTGCTGGCCTTGCTCCCTTAACACAAAAGGCGAAACCCTCTTCATCCGCACCTGCTAGCACGGCCTCTATCGCCGCTCATCGCCGCGCGCGTCACCCACGTGATGGGCATGAGACCACACTGCCGGACCGAATAGCCCTTGTCTTGAGCGCCTTTGGGAGGAAGCCTCGGGAGGCCACCTCGGGAGGCCGCCTCGCGAGAGGGCCTCGCGAGGCTGCTGGTGAAGATGCTGAGTCTTGTTCGCCGCTCCCTGAGGAGGGGTCCTCAGGAGGCCAAGGCCTCATGAGGGGTCTTGGTGAGATGCTTGATGATGACGGCCTGCTGGGCCCACGCCAGGCGTTACGCCCTGGGCCAAAGGCAGATGGGCCTGGATACCCCAGGTTCCATGGGCCCGACAACAAGGGTATGTAGGCACTCCCCCTCTCGTTGCTAGCATCTCCATAGAATAGATCTTGGGTGATTCATAGGAATTTTTTTGTTTTCCATGCAACGTTCCCCATCTGTGGCATCATGAGCTAGGTCTATGTGTAGATGTTATGCACGAGTAGAACACAAATTGGTTGTGGGCATTGATGTTTAGATTGCTTACCTCTCTTGTTATTTTTGGATTCGACGGTATTGTGTGATGAAGCGGCCCGGACCAACTTTACTTGTCCTCACACAAGAGACCAGTTCCACGATTGACATGCAACTTGTATTGCATAAAGTGGCTGTCGGGTCTCTGTCTCTCCCAGTTTAGTTGAATCTGATTTGATAGTGGCGGTCCTTGTAGAAGGTTAAAAGGCAACTTGTATATCACCGTTGTGGCTTTGCGTAGATAAGAACCATTCTTATAGATTGCCCCTCAAAGCCACGTAAAAATTGCAACAACAAAGTAGAGGACGTCTAACTTGTTTTTGCAGGGCATGTGATGTGATGTGGTATGGCCAGGATGTGATTTGATATATGTTGATGTATGAGATGATCATGTTTTGTAATAGGTTCACGACTTGCATGTCGATGAGTACGGCAACCAGCAGGAGCCATAGAGTTGTCTTAATATTATTTTATGACCTGCGTGTCAATAATAAAACGCCATGTAATTGCTTTACTTTATCGCTATGAGTTAGCAATAGTTGTAGAAGAAATAGTTGGTGGAGACAACTATGTGACGACACCTTGGAGATGATGGAGATCATGGTGCTATGCTAGTGATGATGGATATCATGCCGGTGCTTTGGAGATGGACAGGGACGAATCCAAGGGGGGGCAAGGGGGGGCTAGACCCCCGCCCCCAACGATCTGTTTTTCTCCCTTAATCACGATTAGGCAACTGCTAATCTTGTATCTATCGTGAGGCCGTGACTACTCTCGCCCCCCTGTTGGTCTGTAACGTAAAGTAAAGCCCATTATATATGGCAGATTTATAGCAGGCCAAAATTCAGCAACAACTACTACATTAAGCCCATCATGAAAGACTTGGAAACCAGTAACCCATGCACACAGATAGGTTAGGTTTTGGCTTGCTGGTACTACGTGCGTCGTCGCCGTCGGGG
Organism: Elymus sibiricus; assembly: GCA_039707655.1. NCBI lineage: Eukaryota > Viridiplantae > Streptophyta > Magnoliopsida > Poales > Poaceae > Elymus > Elymus sibiricus. The sequence goes on from CM077664.1 coordinate 167,752,355, forward strand.
CAGTTTCCTGATTCCAAATTTCTGATCGAACTCTTCTTTTTTTGCGAATGGAAAGGAATGTATTAATCAAGGTAGATCATTACAATCCTGCTGGCATAAGGTGCTAATCTCATCAGGTCCGTTCCACAACCAAACAGCAGTACGAGGAATCGAAAGTCCCATTTGGGCTAACATATGACTAACTTTATTTCTACTCCTACTCACATGTGATATCACATGCTCTGGGCTAACAGAAAGAAGCCTCTTTATCTCGCCAACTAGAGCTGCCACAGGTGATCTGTTCTGGTCCGTTGCCATGATCATGTTGGCTGCAGTGGTCCTATCAGTTTCCAATATGAATGGTTCGTTGTTGCTCCACTCCAATGCTAGGGCGATTCCCTCCCTACATGCTTCTACCTCTGCCTCAAGTGGGCTAGCACAGGAAGTAATGAACCTGCATGATGAATAGGTTATTGCCCCGGTATGATCGCAAAGGATCATCCCAGCACCTCCAGTATTGTCCGACTCCCTCCAGCTCCATCAACATTCAGCTTGGTCCATCAAGCAGGAGGCTTTGTCCATCGCTCCGGTGGCCGTGTGCACGAAGCCGACATGCTTCTCACCACAGATTGTCGGCGGCATTGTCCTTGAGTTACAACCATTTTCCCTTTAGCCAGATCGCCATGGGGGTGCTGCTCAATGCACTTGAGGCTGTCAATGTAACTGCAGAAAAATCTGCAAGAAGCTTCAATAGTTGGTGCCGGCTTGTGATTGGTAATCTCATTGCGAACGTGCCATGTACGCTAGAAGGTCATGAGTATTGGCAGCCGCTGCTCTTCCAAGCACTCGTTCAGAAGAAGCAAAGCCCATTCAGAACCAGTGTTTGCAATATTCTCAAGTTGTGGCATGCTGAATGAGGCGGCCATCTCTTCCCACAGCATACGAGCAAGCGGACATCTGCACATAGCGTGGTATGTATCCTCGGATTCCATGCCACATAAGACACAAATATTAGTGACCTCCAGATTTCTTTTAGCCTTATTCTCCATTGTTGCAAGGGAATTTGTGATTAGACGCCATGCAAAGACGCGTACCTTGGGAGGGGCAGGGCACCCCCACACTGCCTTCCAGACAGCACGCATGCCGTCCGGTGCCCTGCTAGTGGCGCACATAGTAGTGCTGGACATGTTGTCGATGGCGAGGCGATACGTGCTTCTGACGAAGAAAATACCCCGCGGGTCGGGTGCCCAAGCCAAGACATCCTATAGACGCCGCAGAGAAGCCTTGATCTTGAGGATGCATGCAGTGTCAATTGCGTGGAAGTGCTGGTGGACCGCCCGTAGTCGTCTAGCAACTCGCTAGCTCGATGAAGACGGCAAGTGCCCCGCGCCGTGATGGGCCTGTATGATGGCGGTCGAGGCAGCCATGGGTCACGCCAGATACGAATCTGCTCACCATTGCCGACGCGCCAAAGAAGCCCTTTTTTCAGCAGCTCCAAGCTATGTTGGACTGCATGCCATGTGGGTGATGCGTTGCCTGCAAAAACAGTGTCCACTAGGGACCCATTAGGATAATACCTCACTTTCAACACCATGGCACAAGGCGAGTTTGGCTTCGTGAGTAGGCGCCATGCTTGGCGAGCTAGTAAGGCTTGGTTGAAGATGCGAAAATCCCGGAAGCCAAGCCCTCCTCTTCCCTTTGGTTCGATAATTTTGTCCCATGCCCTCCAATGTGTCTTTCTCTTACCATTCTTAGAGCCCCACCAAAAGTTTCGCACTAGCCTTGTTAGATCATCACACACCGATGCCGGTAACTTAAACAGTCCCATGATATAAGTGGGTATAGCCTGTGCCACAGACTTTATCATTGCTTCAATACCTGCTTGGGAGAGGGAGTCCCCCCATGCCATGATCCTTTTAGTTAGACTAGCCTATAGCATTTGGAAATTTCATTTGTACATTCTACCATCTGGGGTCGGTAAACCGAGATACTTCCCCTCAAATTCCGAGTAAACTACATGAAGCTCCTGTTTGATAGCTTGCTGCACCTCCACTGGGCAAGCCTCACCAAACTGAATAGAACATTTCTATGGGTTAATAAGTTGTCCTGTAGCTTGCTCATAACTATTAATAACACCACGGATGTACTGGGCCTGCTCTAGGTTAGCTTTGAAGAACAATAATGTGTCATCTGCAAATAGAAGATGTGAAATACCGGGTGCTCTCGGGCATACCTTAAAAGCTTGTATGTTATGATTTTCTATTCCTTGCCTCAGTAAAGCACTTAGCCCATCGGTGACAAAGAGAAATAGAAACGGTGATAGGGGGCCTCCTTGCCGAAGCCCATGCGACGGTGCAAACGAATCTAAGATGACTCCATTAAAGTTCACAGAGTATCTCACCGAGGTCACACATGTCATAATCCACTGAACCCACTGGTGAGTGAAGCTGAACTTTATCATCGTTTGCTCCAAGAAGACTCAATCCACTCGATCATAAGCTTTTGATAAATCCAACTTATAAGCACAGTAGTTGTTTTCCTGCTTTTTCTCGTGTTGCATGAAATGGAGGCACTCAAACGCCAAGAGGGCATTATCCATGATCATCTGTCCAAGTACAAAGGCACTTTGTTGCGGAGATATGATTTCGTCCAAGATGGGTCTCAACCTATTCACCAGGCATTTTGCAACAATTTTGTATATGACGTTACAGAGGCTTATTGGCCTGAAATCAGAGACACGGGTTGGATCATTTACTTTTGGAATAAGAACAATTATCGTATCATTTACCCCCTCTGGCATTACTCCTGTACGAAAAAAATTCTTTGACTGCACATATGACTTCCTCCTTTAAAACCAGCCAGTTCCGCTGAAAGAAACGAGCGGGGAATCCATCACTACCCGGAGCCTTAAGCGGTCCGATCAAGAGGCTATCAGAGATTTCCTTATCAGTGAAATCAGTGCAAAGACTTAAGTTCATTTCATCAGTTACCTTCGGCTGTACTGGCTGTACAAGGGGAGCCTGAACGAGTGCATTGTCACATGTAAAAAGGTTCTGGAAAAACGCCTCAACCAGACTGCCCATCTTTTTTTTCTCAACTTTAGCACCTAAATCATCAACAAGGAATTTGACTTTATTTTTCCTCGCTCTCCACACTGCCCACTGATGAAAAAACTTTGTATTGTGATCTCCTTCCCGCAGCCAGTCAATACGTGATCGTTGCAACCACATGAGTTCTTCCTAGTACATGAGATCATTCATGTGGTCATGTACTGCCCGTATTTCATTGCGATCAGCATTCATACGCAGCAACTCTTCCAGCCTTGTTCTAGACTTCTCAAGTTCACGCACCACACATCCAAACCTAGATTTGCTCCAAACGTGTACCTCGGCCATCAGCTCATGTAAGCCTCTGCGTATATCAAACCTGCAATAGCCCATGCATTCTTAACTCTCTCAGGCAGGCTACTGTCAGTCTCCCACATAATCTTGTATCATCTCTGGTTTGGCTTGAAATTCAGCTTTTCTTCTTTTATGCATTGTAACACCACTGGACAATGGTTCGAGCAAGGGCTGACACAGTGCATGACATGTGCCTCCGAGAAGATGTCCCGCCAACGGTTATCCGCCACCGCCCGGTCAAGGCGGACTTTAACATTCTGACGTCCAGCTTGCTTATTATCATAGGTAAAAGGCACACCCGAAAAGCCAAGTCTGACATCTGAAGGCCAACGTCTGTCTTTCTCACGTTGTGTTGCTGAGAGGTGTTCGAAAGACCACATGGCTTCATTGAAGTCACCAATCACACACCACGGTAGTGGAGACCTTGTTTTTAAGCTTTGCAATTTCTCCCACATCAAATGATGGTTTTCCACCCATGGCTCACCATACACACAAGTTAAGTGCCAAAGTGGATCATTATCAGACACACGGACGTACGCATCAATATATCTATCATTTATTTCTTGAACATCGACAAAGATTTCATCACTCCAGAAGAGGACTAGGCCCCCACTTAGACCATTGCTATCACATCCGGCAAAACCCCTCAGACCCAGTCTACCTCTTAAACGACGCACTTTTTCAGCTTTAACTCTGGCGGTCCTCGCAAGTCCCACCAACGCATGAACTATCGGTTTGTTGGCCACGCCCCGACAGTTCCAACTCAGGAAATTCATTGCTCCCGATGTGGCGCCACATTCGGCCCCGTCAGGTCACCGGCAGCCCCTGGGCCGGTTGCTTCCTGTTTAATAGACTGGTCCTCTGTCCCTGCAGATGTGCCATCCGCCACCACCTTGCCCCTCTTCTGGTCACCACCTGCCATAATAACCTCCTCAAAGATAACAACTGTCTCGTCTTGCTCGTTTTGGTTCATGCTTTGCTCCTTTTCTACCACTGTATGCTTGTTCAGAACCGAGACAGTAGCGTTCATCTCCGTGTCTAGGCTGCTCAAGGAGGCAGCCATGACCGAGTACCTTAATTGCCGCAGATCGGCCATGCACTCTTTGATTAGTGCTCCTCTCACTGGTACATCAACATAAGGCACAAGGGCCTTTGACGCAACCAGCCTCTGATTGGCGTCGGCGACAGCAAATACACCAGGGATCACAGATGCGTGTTCCACGAGTTCCCCGTCAACCGGCTTCGGGCGGGAAGCATCCACAAGGGGAGCCCCATGGGCTTCCGGGTTTGTCGCGGAAGCACCTGGCCCGATTTCCTCTGGCTGCACCGAAAGTGCCATTGCCTCCGCACTCTTCATCTCCACAGAACAGCACTCAGGAGGTAGGGATCGATCTGGCGGATCGCAAGCCTTCAGATGAGTTTGTGCCATCAGTCTAGGGTTCCTTAAGAAAGCCCCAGCCTCTCCTTCTGCTTCCCTGAAGTAGTTTGTTCCTATATTGGGCTTCAGCTCTTGCACATGGATAGAGTACGCCATGGATTCCTGAACGTGGATAGGGTACGCCATTAGGCGACCAGCAGGGTCAATAGGAGCACGGGGCTCGAGCGACGGACGGGCGGACGTAGCCACGACGGGGCCGTAGTACGCCCTGGGGACGCACACGGAAACATTGCCATTGGCCGCGAGGCCAGGGCCAGGCGGCAGCGGTGGCGGCAAGGGCGTCGCCCCTGAGTCGCCAAACCCTAACATGACAATCGATCGAACTCTTCGGTGACCAGAAAATGAGGATAGGGCAAGGCGGCGATCTACAGACCACAGGTGCTTGGACGCACGCAGGGCCGCATGTCCGCATGGTCGCCATGACCTATGAGGGGCGACAAAGAAAGCAGGGAAGGTCAGTTTACTCTTCTCTAATTCTCTCTTTTTTTAGAAACTCTCCTCTCTAATTCTGATTGTTTTAGTTATTAGTCCTTGGAAAATCTCCCAACATTAGATTAATTTATGCATTCAAAATGTAAAAAGTACAGTAGTAGAAACTACAGTCATAGAAACTAATTAGAAAAATTCAGAGTCGTCCATGTAGACATGAAGAGGAAGAGAACCAAATGTATTCATAAATTTTACAAGCTAATTGATTCAATCTCTCAATGTCCATGTGAACATGAGGGTAAGGCAAATACGAACAATGTGGAGGCTAGTGAACACTGAACAGAATGGCCCCAATAAATATTTAAAGAAAAACAGTGCTAATAAATATGTCATTTGATCGTGTTGGTCATTGAGCGGACTTCAAATTTTATTTATATTGCAGAATAACGAAAATATTTTGACCATCTAGACCTACTATTATCTATATTACCAGTCTTTAAAAAAATGATACTATGCTAGGTGACTATATCTTTTATGGTTTTGATGCATCTAGACCTTGCCCCCCTTATCACCATTTTCTGGCTCCGTCCCTGGAGATGGAGATCAAAAGCACAAAATGACAATGGCCATATCATGTCACATATTGATTGCATGTGATGTTTATCCTTTATGCATCTTATTTTGCATAGAATGACGATAGCATTATAAGACGATCCCTCCACTTAATATCAAGATAAAAGTGTTCTCCCTTAGTATGCACCGTTGCGAAAGTTCGTCGTTTCGAAGCACCTGGTGATGATCGGGTGTGATACTCGCATACAACGGGTGTAAGCCAGTTTTACACATGCGAAAATACTTTGGTTAACTTGACGAGCCTAGCATGTACAGACATGGCCTCGGAACACGGAGGACCAAAAGGTCGAACATGAGTCATATAGAAGATATGATCAACATGGAGATGTTCACCATTGAAACTACCCCATCTCACGTGATGATCGGACATGGGTTAGTGAATTTGGATCATGTATCACTTAGACAACTTGAGGGATGTTGATTTAAGTGGGAGTTCATTAGTAATTTGATTAGTTGAACTAATTATCATGAACGTAGTCTAAATGTCTTTGCAAATTATGTTGCATATCAATGGCTCGCGCTGTAGCTCCCCTAAATTTTAATGCGTTCCTAGAGAAAGAAAAGTTGAAAGATGATCGAAGCAACTATGCAGACTGGGTCCGTAATATGAGGATTATCCTCACTGCTGCACAGAAGGCATATGTCCTTGATGCACTAGGTGTGGCACCTGATCCCTCAACTGTGGATGTTGTGAACATTTGGCATGCGAGGTGTGATGACTACTCGATAGTTCAGTGCACCATGCTTTACGGCTTAGAACCAGGGCTCCAAAAGCGTTTTGAGCACCACGGGATATGAGATGTTTCAGGAGCTAAAATTGGTATTTCAGGCTCACACCCGTGTAGAGAGGTATGACGCCTCAGACAAGTTCTTTAGCTGTAAGATGGAGGAGAACAACTCCATTAGCAAGCACGTACTCATAATGTCTAGGTACTTCAACCGCTTGAATCAGTTGGGAGTTAATCTTCCGGATGACATAGCGATTGACAGGGTTCTTCAGTCACTGCCACCAAGCTACAAAGGCTTCGTGATGAACTATAACATGCAAGGGATGAAGAAGACGATCCCTGAGCTTTTCGCGATGCTTAAAGCCGCGGAACTAGAAATCAAGAAAGAGAATCAAGTGTTGATTGTAAAAAATACCACCAGTTTCCAGAAAGGTAAGGGACAGAAAGGGAACTTCAAGAAGAATGGCAAGCCGGTTGCCGATCCCGTGAAGAAACCCAAGGCTGGACCCAAATCCGAGGCTGAGTGCTTCTATTGCAAGGGGAATGGCCACTGGAAGCGGAACTGCCCTAAGTACTTGGCAGATAAGAAGGCTGGCAACGTCAACAAAGGTATATTTGATATACATGTTATTGATGTGTACCTTACTAGTGCTTGTAGTAGCGTCTGGGTGCTTGATACTGCTTCGGTTGCTAATATTTGTAACTCGAAACAGGAGCTGCAGAATAAACGAAGGCTAGCTAAGGACGAGGTGACGATGCGCACTGGAAATGGCTCCAAGTTTGTTGTGATCGCCGTCGGCACGCTCCCTCTACGTTTACCTTTGAGTTTAGTTTTAAACCTCAATAATTGTTATTTGGTGCCCGCGTGGAGCATGAACATTATATCTGGATCTTGTTTATTGCGAGACGGTTATTCATTTAAGTCAGAGAATAATGGGTGTTCTATTTATATGAATAATATCTTTTATGGTCATGCACCCAATGTGAATGGTTTATTCTTGTTGAATCTTGATCGTAGTGATACACATGTTCATAATATTGATGCCAAAAGATGCAAAGTGAATGATGATAGTACCACATACTTGTGGCACTGCTGCTTAGGTCATATTGGTGTAAAGCGCATGAAGAAACTCCATACTGATGGACTTTTGGAATAACTTGACTTTGAATCATTTGATACATGTGAACCATGCCTCATGGGCAAGATGACTAAAACCCCGTTTTCCGGTACAATGGGGTGGGCAAGTGACTTGTTGGAAATAATACATACCAATGTATGCCGTCCAATGAGTGTTGAAGCCCGCAGTGGATATCATTATTTCCTGACCTTCACGGACGATTTAAGTAGATATGGGTACATTTACTTAATGAAAGACAAGTTTGAAAATGTTTGAAAAGTTTAAGCAGTTTCAGAGTGAAGTAGAGAATCATCGTAACAAGAAGATAAAATTTCTATGATCTGATCATGGAGGTGAATATCTGAGTTACGAGTTTGGTATGCATTTAAGACAATGTGGAATTGTTTCATAAGTCACGCCACCTAGAACACCACAGCGTAATGGTGTGTCCGAATGTTCGTAATTAATCGTACTTTATTGGATATGGTGCGTTCTATGATGTCTCTTACCGATTTGCCACTATCGGTTTGGGGTTATGCATTAGAGACAACCGCATTCACTTTAAACAGGGCACCGTCTAAATCCGTTGAGACGATACCGTATGATATATGGTTTGGCAAGAAACCTAAGCTGTCATTTCATAAAGTTTGGGGATACGACACTTATGTCAAGAGGCTTCATCCTGATAAGCTCGAACCTAAAGTGGAGAAGTGCGTCTTCATAGGATACCCTAAAGAGACCATTGGGATACCTTCTATCACAGATCTGAGGGCAAGATCTTTGTTGCCAAGAATGGATCCTTTCTAGAGAAGGAGTTTCTCTTGAAAGAAGTGAATGGGAGGAAGGTAGAGCTTGATGAGGTAATCGTACCTTCTCTCTAATTGGAGAGTAGCGCATCACAGAAAGAAGTTCCCGTGATGCCTACACTAGCCGGAGAGGAAGCTAATGATGATGATCATGAAACTTCGAATCAAGCTACTACTGAACTTCGTAGGTCGATCAGGACATGTACCGCCCCTGAATGGTATGGTAATCCTGTCCTGGAAGTCATGTTGTTGGACAACCGTGAACCTACGAACTATGAAGAAGCAATGATGAGCCCGGATTCTGACAAATGGCTTGAGGCCATGAAATCCGAGATAGGATCCATGTATGAAAACCAAGTATGGACTTTGGTAGACTCACCTGATGACCGAAAGGCCATTGAGAACAAATGGATTTTTAAGAAGAAGACGGACGCTGATGGTAATGTCACCGTCTATAAAGTTTGACTTGTCGCAAAGGGTTTTCGACAAGTTCAAGGGGTTGACTACGATGAGACTTTCTCACCCATAGCGATGTTGAAGTCTGTTAGGATTATGTTAGCAATTACTGCATTTTTCGATTATGAAATCTGGCAGATGGACGTCAAAACAACGTTCCTTAATGGTTTCCTTAAGGAAGAGTTGTATATGATGCAACCGGAAGGTTTTGTCGATCCTAAGGATGCTGATAAGGTATGCAAGCTCCAGCGATCCATTTATGGACTGGTGCAAGCACCTCGGAGTTGGAATCTTCGCTTTAATGAGGTGATCAAAGCTTTTGGTTTTATACAAGTTTATGGAGAAGCTTGTATTTACAAGAAAGTGAGTGGGAGCTCTGTAGCATTTCTAATACTGTATGTGGATGACATATTATTGATTGGAAATGATAGAGACTTTCTGGAAAGCATAAAGGGTTATTTGAACAAGAGTTTTTCAATGAAAGACCTGGGTGAGGTGGCTTACATATTGGGCATCAAGATCTATAGAGATAGATCAAGACGCCTGATAGGACTTTCACAGAGCACATACCTTGACAAGGTTTTGAAGAAGTTCAAAATGGACCAGTCGAAGAAGGGGTTCTTGCCTATGTTGCAAGGTGTGAAGTTGAGTAAGACTCAAAGCCCGACCACGGCAGAAGAAAGATAAAGGATGAAAGTCATTCCCTATGCCTCAGCCATAGGCTCTATCATGTATGCCATGCTATGTACCAGACATGATGTGTGCCTTGCCATAAGTTTGGCTGTGAGGTACCAGAGTGATCCAGGAGTGGATCACTGGATAGCGGTCAAAAATATCCTTAAGTACCTGAAGAGGACTAAGGAAATGTTTCTCATTTATGGAGGTGATAAAGAGCTCATCATAAAGGGTTACGTCGATGCTAGCTTTGACACTGATCCGGATGGCTCGAAGTCTCAAACCGGATATGTATTTATTTTGAATGGTGGAGCAGTCAGTTGGAGTAGCTCCAAGCAGAGCATGGTAGCAACAACTACATGTGAGGTGGAATATATAGATGCATCGGAAGCGGCGCAAGAAGGAGTCTGGATGAAGGAGTTCATGTCCGATCTAGGAGTGGTTCCTAGTTCATCGGATCCCATGACTATCTATTGTGACAACATTGGCGCCATTGCCATTGCCAAGGAGCCAAGGTTTCACAAGAAGACCAAGCATATCAAATGCCACTTCAACTCCATCCGTGATTACATCAAGGAAGGAGACATAGAACTTTGCAAAGTTCAGACGGATCTGAATGTGGCAGACCCGTTGACTAAACCTATTCCACGAGCAAAACATGATCAGCACCAGAACTCTATGGGTGTTAGATTCATTACGATGTAAACTAGATTATTGACTCTAGTGCAAGTAGGAGACTGTTGGAAATATGCCCTAGAGGCAATAATAAATATTTTATTATCATATTTCGTTGTTCATGATAAATGTTCATTATCCATGCTAGAATTGTATTGACCGGAAATTTAAATACATGTGTGGATACATAAACAAATACCGTGTCCCTAGTAAGCCTCTACTAGACTAGCTCGTTGATCAAAGATGGTTAAGGTTTCCTAACCATAGACATGAGTTGTCATTTGATAACGGGATCACATCATTAGGAGAATTATGTGATGGACAGACCCGACCGTAAGCTCAGCATCAGATCGTATCACTTAGTTTAATTGCTACACCTTTCTTCATGTCAAGTATCTGTTCCTTTGACCATGAGATCATGCCACTCCATAATACCGGAAGAATACTTTGTGGGTTATCAAACGTCACTTCGTAACTGGGTGATCATAAAGGTGCTCTACAGGTATCTCAGAAATTGTTTGTTGGGTTGCTTGGATCAAGACTGGGATTTGTCACTCCGTGTGACGGAGAGATATCTCTGGGCCCTCTCGGTAATACAATATCATGAATAGCTTGCAAGCATGTGACTAATGTGTTTATTCACATGGATCTTGTATTACGGAACGAGTAAAGAGACTTGCCGGTAACGAGATTGAACTAGGTATGGCGATACTGACGATCGAATCTCGGGCAAGTAACATATCGTTGCACAGAGAGAATTGTATACGGGATTAACTGAATCCTCGACATTGTGGCTCAAACCGATAAAGATCTTTGTTGAATATGTAGCAGTCAATATGGGGCATCTAGGTCCCGATATTGATTATTGATCGGAGAGGAGTCTCGATCATGTCTGCATGTTCTCGAACCCGTAGGGTCACACACTTAACATTCGGTAACGCTAGGGTAGTATTGGGATATTCATATGGTGAAGACCGAAAGTACTTCGGAGTCCCGGATGGGATCCGGGACCTCACGAGGAGCTCCGGAATAGTCCGGAGGTAAAGATTTATATATGGGAAGTGGTTTTTCAGGGTTCCGGAAAAGTTCAGGAATTTTCGATAGGGTACCGGGAAGGTTCTAGAATGTTCCGGGGGTTCCACCATGGGGCACAATGACCAGGGAGGGGCCCACATGGATCAAGAGGTGGGGCTACAGCCCACATGGGCTGGCCGCACCAGCCCCAAGGCCCATGTCATTTAAATCTAGAGATAAGGTCTTATCTCTAAATTTAAAGGGTTGAATCTAGAGATAAGATGTTATCTCCAATTAAAGGGATTTCTCCCTTGTGGCCGGCCCTAGGATGGTTATGGCCATGCACCCCTGCCCCTAGCCTATATAAAAAGAGGGGGGCGCATGGGGGCAGCCACCCTTCCACCCTTTGTCCACCGTCTCTCCCAACTCCTCCCATCTCCTCCGCGCAGACGCTTGGCGAAGCCCTACTGCAGTTCCGCTGCCACCACCACCACCACGCCATGATGTTGGCCTAGATCCCATCTACCTCTCCACCCTCCCTTGCTGGATGAAGAAGGCGGAGACGTCACCGAGCCGTACGTGTGCACATCTTGGAGGTTTTCGACGCTGGATCGGATTGGATCGCGAAGGGAGTACAACTACGCAACCATGATCTTTAGATCGTTAACGCTTTCAGTCTACAAGGGTATGTAGACACTCCCCCTCTCGTTGCTAGCATCTCCATAGAATAGATCTTGGGTGATTCATAGCATTTTTTTTGTTTTCCATGCAACGTTCCCCATCAGCATCCAACTACACTGGCACCATCTCCATCGTTGTTCTTTTCATCCTCCTCCTGCGCGTCCTACTGCACTGACGCCGCCATGGTGCACACAATGCATTTTTTCTCGATCATTCTCTGCCTCACCGCCTTCCTATTCGCTACTCCACACGGACTTTCTCTGCGGCGACGGCGCTAGCAACTAGTTCACTGCGCCGTTGATGGGATCGCTCGCCCGCGACTCCGTGCTCGTCGTGTCAGACACAGCGCCGCGACCACCGCCCACCGCTGTCGCTGAGCCACTCTAGTGTAACACTGTGTGTTATGTGTAGTTGTTAACTCTTAATCATGCCCGGTGTATGCAACCAAACAACGTGCACTAGTATGAGTACAGTCAATGCGAGCAACCAAACACAGTGCGTAAAGGCGTTGCTACGATGCAGGGAGACGAGATGCAGGAACCAATCAACATGCAAACGATGATTTTTTGGCTGTATATGCTCAACCAGGCCCAACTGGGACAAGTATGCAAAGGGGCAAAAAACGATGCAGGTAACCAAACGCGTCCCTACTAGCCGAAAGCTGGAGCAGCAGCAGCACTTTGCATCTCATGGACAGTGTATGGCATAAAATGAGTGTAGGTTGGTGGCCATGCATGGATTCAACAACAACAACAAAACAGGCAAGAACTCGAGATCCATCAACCATATCTTTACCTAGACCTACTCAAATTTTCTATGCAGCTCTGAGTTGATTGTGTCTTCTTCTAATTGACGACTGTGGAGTGCCTTGACTCATGAGCAGGGGGATGCTGCTCTTTCCACATCATCCTGCCCTAGCTGCTTGCACCTCAGTTATCCTCAGCACCGCTCCTAGGTCGGAAAATTCACCCATTGTCGTGGGAAAACGACGATCTATGGGATCGGGAGGATCCCTTTGCGGTTCGGCTGTGGGATCAATATACTACAAAGAGCAGGGCTAATAGATATAAGCACAAGCAACGATTTATCCAGGTTCGGGCTGCTATGAGCGTAAAACCCTACTCCTGTTCTGGTGGTTTGATTGTATGAGAGCTCAAAGGTTACAAAGAGCGCAGCTTGCCGGCAAGGTGCGCGGGAAGTGCAGCTACAGCGTGTAGTCGAGCTAGGAGTCGACCGTTCTAAGTGTAGCCATGGGCCTCCTTTTATAGGCCAAGGGGTTACCACAGAGGCTAACATGGTCATTACAGAGTATGAATAGTAACTTGCACCGTCACCACGTCTATCTCCAGACGGGGTAAGACAAGCGCATTAAATGCACCGTTAGGTGCTACGTCGGGGAGGCGAGGCTGTGGGTAAAAGATCTGTACCACCGGTCCTGGCGCCTTCTTGTCACCTTGACACATCCCAGGGACGGGTGTCATTAAAGTTAATCCTGGCGTGGCATGCTGACACGTGCCCTGGCCAGCTGCGTTGACTGCCTGCCCGCTCGACACCTATCATGCGTGCTTATCTAGCCGATGATGAGGTGGAGCGGTAACGGGACAAAACGAGCTTGCCGGCGCGGAGCTTGCCGAGCCGTTGCTTACTGGCAAGGAGCTTGCTGGCAACCAGAGTCTTGGCCTTCACCTTGCCGGTACGAAGCTTGCCGGCGAGGGCAATCTTGATCTTCAGTACGAGAATAGTAATTCTCGATGACCTGCCTTGAGGTCTTCTTCACGGTCTTGTTTATTCTAAGTCTTGGGTCATAGTTATCCTCCGTCAAACCCTTGCCGTTAGGAAGGCTACAACTGTCTGTGCATAAGTCAGGGTACGACGGCACCCGTGCTTTAGTACACCGACAACCATTGTCGCTGACCATGCATAATACATTTGCAACAGCAACAAATAATTATACTGATGGCATATCAACGCCCAGTGATTACTAATGTAGCAGTGGCATGCAAAAAACAAAAGAGATGTTAGATCCTGCATGCATGGCAGTTTGTGACATGTACGTGCAAGATCACCATCAATTGGCTCACAAGTACGCATGCAGAAGAAGAGTAAAGAGCAAAGTGCCTATCATTCGACTTGACCCGAATCTCGAGGGGAGAAAAGTAGTGATATCAGCACCTTCACCTTCCCTCTCCCCTCTCCTCTCCTCGCGCCGTCCCTGCGGGCGGCTGGGGGGAGCCCAGATCTGCTACCCCTCGCCCCTCCTCCCTCCTCCGCCCCTCCTCGCCGCCGCCGGCGCAGGTCGCCGGGCAAAGCCCGCTCAGCCTGGGCGGCGGCGGGGCCTTCTTCTGCTCCTGCCCGAGGATGGCGGCGCGGGACGCTTTCTTCTAGTGGCGGCGCGGCGCGGGCGTGGGGCGCGGCGGCGCGACGGCACGGACCGGCGGCGGTGGCTGCTGGGCGTACGTGGCGTCGTCCTCTCCTCGGCCGGCGGCGGGATCTGGTGTTGGGCTCTCCGGTGCCGCGGCTGGGGCCTGTCTCGGGCGGCCCTGCTGCTCGCGCGGTGCGGCTGCTAGCTGGTCAGGCGGTGGCGGCCTGGATCCTACTTCTAGTCCCCGGTGGAGATGGCGGCGATCCGTACACAAGACTTGATGGAGATTCTTCGAACAGATCTGGGGGAAAACCTTGCGCTCGGCTAGATGCCAAGGCCGGCGATGGCGGCGCTCTTCTGTGTAGTTATCTTCTTGAAGACATCGCCGTGGAGAAGTTCCAGACCTCTATCTGTTACCTCCGGGGGAAACCCTAGATCGGTAGATCAGATGACGGCGGCGCTCTTGCGTCGTTTCCCCCTTGGCGGCGTCAGTCTTGGAGGTGTGCACGGGCTCGAGGGACCAGCGGACATCATCTTTGGTGGAGCGGTGTTTCATCTTACGCATCGACGACTGTGGATCTCGGCGGCGTGGCGCAGTGGAGTCTCGGCGTTCGATGTGTGTAGACGGACTCGCGCAGGAGGATGGCGCTGTCTGGCGCCATGGTGGCGTCGATGGCAGACCTGGCAAGGTCGTGGCGTCAGTACCTGCTCTGAAGATGGATCAGTGGAAGATGGCGGCGGCGGCCTCTCAGAGTGCGCCGGACTTGTGTGTGCCCCAGACCAGGTATGTGGCTTGGCTGGGGCCTCCGGTTTTAGATGTTAGGCTTTGCTGCGAGGTCTGTTTGGTATTAGGCTCAGACTATCAGCACCCCTTCATCAAATGGATAGAAGTAGCGACAGATGTTGTCAAGTTCAGACTTACTGATGTACTACTTTGTAAGGTCTTTGTGAATAATTAATAAAGTGGCTGCATGCATCGCCCAGATGCAGAGGCCGGGGGTCTTCCTCCTTTTCAAAAAAAAAAAAAAAAACCTTCCAGGGAAAAGAAAGCCATAAGCCTATCCCATAGCCAGTGCCATCGTAAGGTGGCCTACTGCCAAAACGTCTTACATTTGTTTACTGAGGGAGTAATTCATACGTAACATCTCTGCATTTAGCAAAGGAAGGAAATTAATCAAATGTAGCACGAGGACTCATATACAAGTAGAAGCAAAAAGAAATTCTTCCATAACTGGTGGACACAGACTGCAAATAGATTTTGCATTCTCAGCCCCAGGTTCAAACGAAGTGAGCCTGTCTATCTCGGCTGTATGGATTTATAAATCAAACATCAAACTGAGAATTAGAACTTTGCTTATACGCCTTGGTTGTTGAAGCTGCACCAACAATTTGTTGCAGGATTTTAATTACAGAGTTTAGGTCATGATATAATTCTCCAATTTTGTAACTTGTACTGCGTTGTTTACTGCATGTTTTTTTCTTCTTGCGGGGGTAGTTTACTGCATGTTGGTGCAATGAAGTTCACTTGAGTTGCAGCATTATAGCACATGAAGCTTTAGGTAGTTACGGCAACTCCAACGCTGGACATCAAACCTCCACTAAACGTCCGAACCATCCTATCCGCACACGAATTGCCATCCAACGTCATGCCTCATCCGCACACGAATTGTCCGCATACTTCAGGTAAATTAACTATTTCGTGAATCTGATTGAACCATTGTAATGTCTAGTTAACAGAAATTTATTGTATAGACATAGAGTGAATCTGATCGAATCATTTTGTTGTCGCGCTACCAGAAACTTATTAGATAGATTAGAGGGAGTTAACCTTAACACGAAAGACATTAAACATTCTTACCTTCTCAAACCTCTTTAATTTGGTAGATAGTAGAGGCATTTCATCAAACATCGTTCGAGCAACCTAAGTATCTTGAATCAACAA
This sequence comes from Elymus sibiricus, assembly GCA_039707655.1. Classification (NCBI taxonomy): domain Eukaryota; kingdom Viridiplantae; phylum Streptophyta; class Magnoliopsida; order Poales; family Poaceae; genus Elymus; species Elymus sibiricus. The sequence continues at coordinate 167,768,692 of CM077664.1, forward strand.
GGGTCATAAATTATTTGTCGAGTATAAACACATCACTTGCTAAATATAAGAAACCAGCATGTATTGTAATTCTTACGCAAGTGCATGTATTGTCAGATGCCGAATTAGTATTGTCTGACTCTGATGCCATCCATATGTAGCATGTCTAGGGATCAAAATCTAAAGAAATTAGAGATGGAAAGGTCATTAGTGAGAGGACAACTGTTCTGGGACCGGACATGAGCTTTCCTCGACGCGACGCCCATGCGGAAGTCTTGTACAGAGCCGGCCATGTGGACGTACGCCACAGTCAGCCGGCCGCATCCAGCTGAATATTGGCGGGTAGGTGTTCGATACGACAATCTACACGTTCAGGCTAGGGAACCATGCTGGATGCCTGCGGCCTGCCGGAGCGGTGGCGACGCAAGCGCGACTGGGGACGTGCCAAGCACATCCTCGACCGCAACCTAGCCTGGCTTGCTTTGCTCCTTCACATGCTCCGCACATCATGTTCGACGTCAAAGATGGCTCTTCCGCGAGGCGCCTTACTACGGCCTCTACGACAGCCGCTGGCAATGGCGAGCTCGACATCAACAGGATCCGCCTGGCTGCGTCCGTGCTGCCATGCCGGACTGCCGGTAGGCCGCTTGACCTTTCGTGCGGGGCGCTTGATGCAGAGTGTCGCATCATGCACGGCCACGCAGCCACTGTTGGGGTGTATAACTGGATGCTCCAGGTGGGCCGGCATGTCCGCCTGGCCGACGCCTGCGATGCAGTCTATCTTCTTTTTTTTTTTTTTTTTTCATCTACGATGCAGTCTATCTACGAACTACACCTCCATGCTGCTCTTTTTTTGCATCTACGATGCAGTCTATCTACGAACTACACCTCCATGCTGCTTAGTTACATCTAGCATCTTCTTCCGCATTTGCACGGTAGTGAAAGGCGGGGATTGAATGTTGCCGTTTCATGGAGATGAATGACTGTTGTTTGGGGCGATTTCGAACGTGTTTGGTTGTCTGCATAAGACCCAATCAGGCCCACACGGGAAAAAAACCGGCTGTTTGGTTGCATGGGCTGCATCTACATTTCGGGCCGCACGGAACTTAAAGAAGTCCCGGGCCAGGCCCGTGAGCTACTGCTGAATCGGCAGTTTCTCACCAGCCAGTCTCGCTGCGGCCACGCGTGGCTCTTGGCTGCACGCCTCGGGGAGCGTGGGAGACGGACGGGACGTCTCAATAAGTCCCCTCTCTCTCATGTCACCGCCCACGCTCCATACACACCACTCTCCCCCACTGTCCTCACCGCCCGTTGCTCTCCTCTCCTCCGATGGCTCGCCCGCCGCCGCGCCGTCCCCTGACCCCCATCGACGCCGGCGGCAACCGCATCCACGAGAGGTGGATTGCCGGCCTGGCGAACTCAGGCGTCGACCTGAGGGCGGCCCTCCGCGCGCCGTCGCCCATCTGCACCAGGCCCCCTCGTCCGGCCAATGCGGTGCCGGCCGCTCTGGCTCCGCCGCCGTATCCGGACCTCGTGGTCCTGGGTTCGATGGCGGCGCCGGAGGGGACGGCAACCGCGCCGCTGCTCGGAACCCCTGTGGGTGGGTTTTTTTTTAACCCCCATTCGAGGGTTTGCTCCGGGCAGCGCGGCCGGGCCTTGGACGACGGCACCCGCTTCCTCGACCTCCCGCGTGGCCACGAGCACCAGGACAATGCCGACCGCCGTCACCATTGCCGGCTCCTCCTCCTTTTCGCCCGCCATCACCTTCCTGCAGGGGTTTTCTCCCCGGCCGGCGTACGCTCAAACTCCACCCGCTCCGGTAAATTACAAATTTCCCCTCTTCTCGTACATGTAGATTAGGGTTTTCTGCAATAGGCATCACAAGGATTCGATTGGATTCGATTCGAATCGAATCGATTCGAATCCAATCGATTCCTTCTTGGCTGCTACTGTTCATGTTGTTCATGCTATTCATGTTCATGCTGTTCGTAGGCAGGGTAGATTTGTTCTTGTTCATAGGTAGTTACATCGAACTTCATAGATAGGGTAGATTGGTTCTTGCATGATAGGTAGTTACATGTTCATGTTGTTCATAGGTAGGGTTTGTGTTAGATGTTGAAGCTAGATCGGTGCTGACTTAGGCATGATTTGTTGCATGATTTCATTACGAGCATGGCGTTCATGGTAGGTAGGACAAATTTGCATGCTCATACACATTGTAGGACCATTGTGTTTCCTCGTTTAGGTACTAGTACCAATGTAGATTGCTGCCAAATGTGGAAGTGCTCACAACTTGCACTGCTAGCTTTAGATCATGCCATGATATTCACTGATCAGTGCCTGTTGCCCATGAGCAAGTGCCACTCATTAGTGACACTTGCTCTTCGGCAAGTGCCACTGATCATATTTTGGAAACTGCACTGATCAGTGGTTGTTGCCCATGAGCAAGTTCCACTCATCAGTGACACTTGCTCTTCGGCAAGTGCCACTAATCAGTGTCTGAGCCCAATGCCCTGTTACTAACCCTTGTCATCTTACCTGACAAGGTGATGAAGACGGAGTGGGACAGCGTCGGTCGAGGAGCCCAGGTGCTGGTTGGCGCCGAGGGCGCCATGGACTTCATCCCCACGAACCGCTGGCTCAAGAGGGTGGACCTGCCTGGCAGGGCCGCCTTCATGAGCCGGCCGCGTTCAAGGGGACGATCTCCAAGGACCGGTCACGAGGAGGGATCCCGAGAGCCTCTGCGTTTCTACGTCCAGATCAAGGACGAGGAGGATCTCGCCATGCTCGTCATCCCTCCCAAGTTCCAGGAGGTGATGAAGCAGTGGCTGGTGATCAAGCCCCCGCGCGTTGTCAGGCTGCCAGCCAACAAGAGGTGTGAGTTCTGGGTTCAAGTCCAGAGGTTCAAGGGGCAGATGGTGCTTGGCCGGGGCTGGCAGTACTTCTGTCGGCGCCACGGGATCGTCCCCGGCGACCTCGTCATCGTGCGGATCTCCGGCCTGGGCCTGAAGGTGCAGATATACAACCACGACCGCTCAATCATGTGCAGGGTGCGCTGCAGCAAGGATAGCTACGTCGGCGAACTTTCCGAAGCTATCTAGATCGTCAGTTTAGTACCCAGTCGTATTATAGAACTGCTAGTAGTTTGTGGTGATGGTGATGGTGAACTTGATCATTTTGGCCAGGATCAGCACCCTGGTGTGAAGTAGGGGGCATGGGATGCCCCTGCTGTCTTTATGGTCGTAGTTATACTAGTTTGGCTATTAATCTGTTGTTTTACCTTCATGTGCATTGCTTGTTGTCATTGTTTGCCTCTTTATCTGCTCTCAGCTGTGCCTGCTGTTGTGTTGCTAATGTGGTGGTAAGGTCACCACATTTGAATGGGGTGAGCAGAACACAAACGTGTATGCAGCCAAACAGCTGTGGTTTGCATCTGCTCGCCCCTAAAGCACATATGCAGGTAACCAAACAGCCAACCCTAAAGTGCTCATTGATGCAATGCAGGCAACCAAACAACATGCAGATGTTGGTTTGTTGTCTGTTTTTGCTCAACTAGGCTGGGTTGAGATGGGTATGAAATGCAGGCACTGTTGGAGAAGACAACCAAACACGTCCTTGGGATGACTTGGCTTCACCAGAGGCCAGGAAAATCAGCTAGTGAGGCCTCCTATTCCTATAAATAGGTCGTAGTGACAAAAATACGTGGCTTACCGTGTGGCCTCGCACCAGCTTAACTCCATTTACCCCAGCCGTCAACGACCGCACCCCCCGCTACATGGCCCGTGGTTTAAGTGCGTCCATAGACTCCTATGTCCTTTCCCGTTTACATGCATCCACAAAGCTCGACCACCCCTTCCTACCTCCGCGTCTCCTTCAAATCTAGAATTTCTGCAGGCCCCTCTCTCTTTTGGCTAGCTAGTTAGAGATAGATTGGGATGGCCGACCACATGGAGCTCTCCGTGGAGAGCGGCGGCGGCGGCAGGCCCCCGCCTACGCCGCAGATCAGCCTTGTGGGACTGTTCCTCGCGTGCATGGTCGCCGGCGGTGTGCAGTACGGCTGGGCGCTGCAGCTCTCCCTCCTCACCCCCTACGTCCAGGTATGTAAACGTGTGTGTACGCGGGCGTGTTTTTCTCAAAGAGTGTGTACTGTTGTTCTGAAAATAAGCAATCTTTTAAATGTAAATATTTTGTACCAGGGTTTGATATTTATTGCGTATTATTTGAGAGTGTTGAGTTTGTTTTTTCCGGCCGTTGAGTTTGCTTATTCAGTTTTTAGGGGAGAAAACTCAGAGGAAACTAGGTGATATCCCGCGCGTGGCTGCGGGGATCAGTTGCAATATATTTTAATAATATTTGGTTGCATGAAACAAAATTTTCTGATTAATAATATGTTAAGTGAAATTGAAAATATATTTTAATATGCATAGTCCACAATATTTATCGAATATAACTAACATATTTAAAATGAAGAAAACTAAGCATTATTTCATGCATAGTTGCATGTTGGGGTGGGACTTTTCCCGTGCATTGTTGCGTTTTGAGATGGGATGATTGCATGTTGAGAGAAATATGTTAGTGGGATCACATATTTAGTTATATTAGATAATACTTCTGCACATTCTTACGATATATGAATCGTAGGGGACCTAGTAGGACGCTTCAATGGAATGATTTGTTGCTGAAAAATAGAAAATAAGAAGAGATGATTGGAAGACTTGCATGTGCTTAATGATGTGACGGGTCTCCAGCGACCATGCAATTGATCTCATCAAAATCGCACTGAGTCAACTCATCTCATGAATTAGCTATCGAAACATATCAATCTCACAGACTTGCCATTGGTTTAGCGATAGGTCCCCCATCTAAACGCCGAAACATATAACATTTGCGCGTAATCTGAGTCTGGAATCAACCAACATTGCTCCGATAACAGTATTGGGGTACGAGGTGGGCTACAATGGTCAAAAAAAATTCCACCTCGGACCACCTGAGATCATGATGTAGGTACGGTCTCACACGATTACCCCTTGATATGTTGGCCCATAATGGAAGTAGAGTTGACAATGATCGTTGATGTAGTTGTAGCCATACGTCTCCTCCCCTTCAGTCGTTGATCAATTATTGTCCGACCATCATGGGTGCAATGCCTCCAAGGTGTATCCACCTATAAATGAATGGCCCAAAGATGAACTGATAGTTTCCATGTCGCAAGCCTCGGAAGGAGACCGTTGTGGTGGTTGGAGGGTTTCTCCTAACCTTGAGTGCATCCCTAAACTGGTTATTTCACTTGTGACCTAAATTGATGCACTCCTCCTTATATGACTTCCCCCAAAGGGATCAACAATTATGATCACGCAGACTACAATTCTCGTAATGTATTTGACCTTATCCAAAGGGATTATGAATCCTTATGTGTGTGACCCCACGGGTTCATGAGGACATGGACATGGGAAGTGACCCTAGTAACTCTTACTCAACCTGGTAGTTGAGTAACTCCTTACTCTTTCGCAAAAAAAAAAAAGAGTAACTCCTTACTCACATGAATCAGCTGCTTCTCCGGCGCCAAGTTCATAAACTAGAACCTAACCAACTAGAACTCATCCAATAACTGGCCGCGACCTCTAGTAAGACATGCTAGTTCCTAATTCCCATGAAGGCATTCCGCCGAACCTCTAAATATGTCATATACGAAATCTTCTCGAGTCACAACATATTTTGTTGAACGCAATGTGATAGCTTGTCATCTTTGTTGGTGGCTGCAACCTCTCTTGTCGACCTATGAACTAATCCATGGTGAGGTTAACTCTTAACCTCAGCCGTATGGCAATGCATTCCTTGATCAGATATGTCAAGAGGACCCAGATAAATCTCTCCAAGTCAGAAGGGAAAGATCATGTATTAATCGACCATGCCTTGCAATATGCTTCACAACATGCCCGGAAGATGCCTTTATAACTGCCTAGTAAAGAGTAGTGTTTGGCAACCCCTAATCAAGTCGAACGTCTTCCTAAGGATCATGAGACAACGTTTACTCTAAGGACATGTCATATACATTGAACTCGAAACTAATAAATGATAAACAACTCGGCGCATCTTGAAAATGTAAATTCTAGCTATGAGTTCCCAACTCAAGCTACATCCATGAGATTGACGTCTCCATGTATATTGCATCTGAGTGTAGCCATCTATTGATAGACATAGTAGTATAAGGTTGTACTCCCCTTCCCCACATCCTCCATGACTGGGGACATTAGGGTATTGTCATACAACTCGAAGCTCCCACAATGGATCCCATATTTATTGCTCGATAGCATGATCGACACGAGTTGTCCGTCCTGGTCGCAGTTCACACGAGTTGCTCACACGCTAGCTATTCTCAACTCCCTCTGACCATGACGATGCCCTCCTTCCCTGTAGCCGCACCTGTCACTCTCCTCACCTCCAACCACTTTCGTACTTGCTCTTATTGCTATGTGAAATAGCTCATTGGTGAGCTATCACAAGTGCTTCTTCTTCGCAACTTCGATATGTTCAAAGAAGTACCTCCTTCGAGTCACAATTCTTTCACTCCTCCCCCACGGCCTTGCTCATATAGTTCTTGTGGAGCTTGAGATGGTTTCCCTCGATGCGGCCACGTAGGACAAGGCGCTTGGCACCGAGGCCACTCATGCACTATTGTGCCTCTCTCACCCAGGAGATGAGCGCTTAGGTGACCTATGTCAATTGGTCGACACCGTCGACAAGTAATATCGGCTCCTGGGGATGTGCTTGGTGGTGGGGCGTCCCATGGATACAATGTTACAAGATGTGATAGACACATGTTCATTCCAGTGATGGTCAATGGAGGATGATGAGAGTGAGTTATCATGGGACTCTGACAGGCTAATGGCAATATTGTTCTTTTTTATGGCATCGTTTGTACTTATGCTTTGGACGGTGGTGCAGGAGGAATGCCAATCGATTTCTGTTAGAAATTATATTTCATGCAGATTTGGATGGAGTCTGTTGCATGGCAAAATTGGCTTATCTCACATTTTTCATTGGCCTAACAAAGATGCTAGATATTAATAAGCTTTGGAACGCAAAAGCGCCACTCAAGTGGATTTAGAGAGCTAGAGATGTGAGACAATGTGTCCCCCATTCTAAGATTTAGAACGTGGAGCCCGATCTAAGAGGAATGAGTCAAATTTGGAGATTTTATGGAGGTGGAAAGATACCGAACATGCTATAACTCTCGCATGTATGTGATATGTGGTATAATTTTGATTGAATATAGCCCAAACATTGTTTGTTTTGAAGTTATACTAAGAAACTACGTTAGATTTATAGATTACAATCATTGTAGCATGTACACGCTTGGATTCACTGACATGGTTTAATATGTTTACCGTTGCTTTGACAGACATTGGGAATACCTCACGCTCTTACTTCAGTTATGTGGCTCTGTGGACCTATTGCTGGATTAATTGTAAGTAACTATGACAATGGATGTTGTAGAACAAGGAGTACTTTTTTGGTTTCCATAAGACAACTCTCTAACAACTTAAGAGAGGAAAACCTGCACACTTGGTGCTTCTTTTTTGTTATACTTTGAACCGTGGTCTATAAAAGCAATAAATTCATGGTGCAACCTCATGAATATTTATTAAAAGAATAAGAAGTAACATAAAGTGCACATCACTTTTATTCATCATTTGAGCAAGCACATGATTTTTTTTGATTCATTCAGGAGTTGGCGTATTTCCTACGAGTTTATTGTGAAGCATATATTTCAAATTAACGCATGCATCGTATGTTCATGAAGGTGCAACCATGTGTGGGTCTCTCTAGTGACAAGTGTGGTTCGCCCCTAGGGAGGCGGAGACCGTTTATCCTCTCAGGATGCATCGTTATCTCCATATCGGTGAGTACCATGCAATCACACCTCTTCTGATGACATACACCATCAACCTGTTATGAACAGTCACTGATATGTTGCCACACTCATATGTGTGACCCTGTAGGTTATAATTGTTGGGTTCTCCTCGGACATCGGGTACGCACTCGGGGACACGAAGGAGGATTGCAAGTAAGCTAAATCTTTAATTTCAGGCATATGGTAGCAAAGTAAAGAATCTTAGTAAAATCTAACGCCAAGTTGACGAGAGATTTGTACAGAGATTACACTGGGCCTCGGTACCGTGCGGCTGCCGCCTTCATTTTGGGCTTCTGGCTGCTCGACTTCTCCAATAACACAGTGCAAGTAAGTGTGCGCATGCTTGGTCAAGAGCATACCGACATATTTCATAATTATTTTTGGTAGCCTAGACTAGAAAAAATTATTACTTTCACTCAAAAAAACAAAAATTGTTATGAAGATTTTAGTAATAATCAAATCCAAGGGACAAAAGAATCATTAGAGAAAACGGCAATTCTTAGTATATATAGAAAATAATAATCCTATCAAGCAATACCCAGGGAGATTCTATGTAAGCCATCCATTAACTCTTGAGATATGTGTAGAAATTCCAACACATTCCATTTGTTGCATTTTCAGAAAACATTGAGTCAAATCACATCTACTCTCCTCCGTACACACGTCATGTCATGTATCCACCCAACATCATGCCTCTGCCCACGTGAAGAATTCAAATTTGAATACCTCCCTGTCTCGGTGTGAAAATTGTTTGTATTTAACTAACATTTGTTTGACATTGCTGAGAGTAATGAAATATTTTCAATTAAGCTATGGTTAATAATTGTGATAACATAATTATGGGAAAACATCAACAACCTAATGTGCCAAGTCAATACGAACTGTGACAAGCACATGATAATCCCCAAGTGCAAGGAATTGTCGTAGCACTTTCCAAAGATAGAAGTGGTAAGTATGGAGTGTCGAACACACAAGGAGCTGAAGGTAAGATCAATATTCCCCCAGGTCCTATCTGCCACTGATACAAACCTATGTAAACCGAGAGTTTGCTTTATCTAGAAACAAGAAATAAAACTACAAAGTGGGTACAAAGAGGTAGCTTAATTTGCAAGGTAACGAAGACCATAAATATAAAAGTAGGTGCTGCCTAAGTAATGATACAATACAATACAAATAGCGAGTGTGGAATAGTGGTGGTATGGTGTGCGGAATTGTCCCTAGCCAATCAGCTAAGTTACTAAATCAATCATCATCGCAAGTTTATACGGGGGAGAGGCCTCTGCTAGCATGCCATCCCTTACTCGGAATTTTATGCACTTATGATTGGAACTATTAGCAGGCATCCGCAACTACTAACAAATTCATTAAGGTAAAACCCAACCAAAGCATTAAGATATATTGGCCCCCCTTCAATCCTGTATGTATCAATTTCTATGGTCCGGCAAGGTTTCTCTCGATCCTGCCCCCATATGCATAGTCCAATCAACATACAACTAACCCTATGGCGTGATCCACGCCCGCGCTCATATGATGGGCACCAAAGGATAGTAACATAACAACAAGCAACTCAAACCAAGCATGGAAATTCACCAATTAACCCAAAGAACAACAAGAATCTACTCAAACACAATATCGATGACACAAATAATTCGATAATAATTCATAGCACCAAAACACCATGTTCAAGTAGGGGATTCCAGCGGGTTCCAGTAGAGTGGGCCACTGAAAAGAGGTGAGGAAGGTGATGGAGATGTTGGTGAAGACGGCGACGTTGATGAAGACGATCGCCGCAATGATGGTTCCCCGAGCGGCACTCCGGCGCCACAGGGGGAGAAAGGGTGAGAGGCTCCCCCTCCGACTTCTTCCTCCGTGGCCTGCCCCCTAAATGGGAGAGGTTCTCCCCTCTGGTCCTTGTCCACCATGGCTCCCAGAGGGGCGAGAGCCCCTCCGATATTGGATCTCTTCTCTCTGTCTCTCTATTTTTCGCTACTATTTTCTAGCCGAATACCGTATCTTTTATAGCCAGAGGTCCGTAACTCCGACCGGGCGGAAATTTTGAGGGGATTTATTTCATAAAATTAGCTTTCTTGTGGATAAAGAAGGGTTCTAACCGACATCCACAACCACCACACGGGCCCATGGCATGACTTGGGGGTGGGCACACCACCTGGCCGTGTTGGGCCCTTGGGCAACGTCTTGCATAACATATATTCCAGAAAAAATCATAGTAAATCGCCAGGGTATTTTGAACTTCCTAGATATTGATTTTCTGTAAAAGAAAAAAAACATGCAGAAAACAACAACTTGCACAAGGCACTAGATTAATAGGTTAGTCCCGAAAAATAATATTAAAATGCACCAAAGCCATATATAATTGATGTTAATATAGCACGAATACTTCAAAAAAATTAGATACGTTGGAAATGTATCAACATCCCCAAGCTTAATCCCTGCTCGTCCTCGAGTAGGTAGATGATAACAAGAATAATTTTTGAAGTGTGAATGCTAGTATAGAGCAAACCTTTGATCACATAGGCAATGATAATTCTAAAAAGAAGTAACATCATTCCATTAAGTTCAACATATCATAAAGTGGTAATGAAGTATCTCGCGAATCTTTCAGGATTATATTGCAAACATAAAGCAACCAATGAAGTATAGATGATGACTAGGTACCGCAATTTGAAGATAACCATCATACTTGTACAATGCTCAACAAATTACTATTATAGGAATGCATACAAATCTAAGAGTGACCGCCATGCTCAATACATGGTGCGCAATTAAAAAAGATGGAATTGGCTCAACAATAAAAGTAAATAGATAGGCCCTTCACAGAGGGAGTAGAGATTAACATGCACCAGAACTCATTGGTTTAAAACAGAGATAAATTAATTTTGTGAGGTGTACTTTTCCTGTCAACGGTTTAGCGCCCATTATCTTCCATACTAAACACATTAAGAGCGGTTACCATGCATCAACACTCCGCCTCCACCATAACCAACACAAACCATGGCTAGCTAAATCCACGGGTGCCTGCCAACTTTCAACTTTTCCGGAGGAGTGCCTTTTTTCAAAAATATATTATTGGGTCTGGGCATCCCTATACCAGCTATCTCATAAATTGAACAAGGAGAATAAAATCTCGTCGTGAGTAAAAACACATTTAGCATGGAAGATAATGGCTACCCCCACCGCTCCATGAGTTGTACGGGCACACAAAATAGAAGTTTATTTGAAGGTTTAGTAGTGGCCATGCAAATTTACTTGGAATGGCAGTGAAATACCATGTATATGCAGGTACGGTGGACTTTTTGTGGCATAAACTTGTTTCAAGGATTGGATGCACAAGCGGTAATTCCGCTTAGTACAGGAAAAGGCTAGCAAAAAACTTTGGGCAACCACTTTACCAAGCACAAAAAACATAATCATTCATTATCTAATAGTAACATTATTGAGAAAATATAATCATGATGATAACCTTTAAACCTTGAATACCACCAAGGCTGAACTGGAATTTATCAAACATGTGTAAACATGTGCCAAGCCAATCATCCGTCCTTCATAGGGAGATACTTACCACCACAACATAATAGGTTCGACTTAATGCAACTAATGCTCTTTGTCATTAAAATATAACTCCCTTACTTGATTAAAGATATGCACTATGATAGTCTCACTTCTATTTTAATGGATTAAACGGAGGATGCATGTTTACTTCCCAATATACATATCATAAATGAAGCACATGACATTCAATTCATTCGTAAATTTTACTGTAAAGATATAAGTGAAGCACAAGAGTAAATGATTATACTTATTCAATGAGGGATTCTCCAAGATAGTGGGATCAATACTAATGACTAAAGTTTGACCTCTCCCAACCCACTTTCAATAATAATGTAATCCACATGAATTGTGTCAACCTCCTAAATAGTGACATCAATAATATCTAAAGTTGACCTATTCAAAGCCACTTTCAATGATAATTTCATCCATACTCTAAAAGATATAAGTGAAGTTCGTAGAGCATTCTACAAATAACATAAATATAGAGAGACCAATATCCAAACTCAAAAGATATAAGTGAAGCACACAAAGCATTCTATAAAACCAAACTCAAAAGATTTAAGTGAAGCACAAAGAGCATTCTATAAAGCCATACTCAAGAGATATAAGTGAACTACATGGAGCATTCTATAAATCTACCAAGGACCATAAGAAATCATCCCCAACCAGCATAGTGTAAATTTATTCAAAAGAAAAAGAAAAATGACGCTCTAATACTTTGCACATATCATGTGAACAAATAAAAACATAGGCTCAACCGAGACATACCGATAGTTGTTGAAAAAGATGAAGGGGATGCCCTGGCATCCCCAAGCTTGGAGTTTGAGATCTCTTAAAAGTATTTCTCGGGGATGCCTCGGGCATCCCCAGTCTTGAGATCTTGCGTCTCTCCAACTTTCTCTCATATCGCTGTCTCCCCTGAGTCTTAAAATTTTCATCCACACAAAATTCAACAGAACTCGTGAGATAGGTTAGTATACATAAAAATAAATGACCAAATCATGTACTGTCAAGACAAGTTGCATAATTATTTTCAAACATTAGGTACTGTATATATACTATCATTTTCCCAATTTATATCCCACAATATAAGCCATGAAAAAATAAAGTAAGCGGATAACAAAACTATAACAGCAATCTGTCTAAACTGAACAGTCTGTAGTAACTAATTCTAAATGTATACTTCTGAAACTCCAAAAATTGTGAAAAATTAGGAAGTAATAAAAAAAATTATTACAGTACTGTATAAAAATTTCAGAAAATTAGCACGTTCCAGGAAAATATAATAATTCAATTACTACAGCAAAACTTTCAGTTTCTGCAAAGCACACATCAAACATGCAATTTAAATATCCTATAGGCAAACCTTGGCACTTTATTTTTATGGTACAGTGGTTTATACATGGAGATAATTATTTTTATGAGAAACTTCCATGAAAAGCTTTACATTGTTTCCATGAGCATGAAGACAAGTGTTCAAGGTCGACCCTCACTTCTTCAATGCACAACTATTCAACCACTTCTCTTTTTGAAAAAAAAGGTTTTAGTTTCCCCTCTTTATTTTTTGTTTTTTTTGAAAAAAAATAGCACAGAAAAGAAGAAGAAGAAGAAGACTCTCTAAAACTTCTGGGTTGTCTCCCAGGCAGCGCTTTTGTTAAAGCCGTTAAGCAACACATAAAGGTGCAAGTAATTTATTTATTTTGCTTTTTTTATTTTTACCCACAACTAAAGAAAGAAAACAAGAACAAGAATAAAAAAACTACTTAGTGATAAAGCAAACAAGCATACACGATAATTTCCACCCTACGCTATTGCTCCCCGGCAACGGCGCCAAAAAAGAGCTTGATAATCCCCAAGTGCAAGGAATTGTCGTAGCCATTTCCAAAGATGGAAGTGGTAAGTATGGAGTGTTGAACCCACAAGGAGCTAATGGTAAGATCAATATGCCCTCAGGCCCTATCTGCCACTGATACAACCCTACGTACACCGACCGTTTGCTTTATCTAGAAACAAGAAATAAAACTACAAAATGGGTATAAAGAGGTAGCTTTGCAAGGTAACGAAGAACATAAATGTAAAAGTAGGTGCTGACTAAGTAATGATACAGTATAATACAAATAGCGAGTGTGGAATAGTGGTGGTATGGTGTGCAGAATTGTACATGGAAAGATCAAAGCCTCGCGGGACACATAAAGAGACCTACCCACTACCCTTGTGCATGCGAACCTAACAAGAGATGATGATGCCAGCTACATCGTGCTTTCTTTTTGACCGACCTGACGTTCTGGGGAGAAGAAGCAATGGCTGTATCCATGCGTCGGACGCCTATAAAAAAGTAAAAGAAACCATGGATGGGGAGAAAGAAATCGCTACTTACTTTCAGACATGTACAAGGTGCCACTTACAACAAATTGCCAAATTATTACGAAGTGCCACACATATACAAAGTGCCAAATCATTACAAAGTGCCTAAAATTTACACAAAGTGCCAAATATTACAAACTGCTTGTCAATTCACACAAAGATCTCTACAAATACAATATGTTGTTAAGTTCTACTAGATCAATCATTAAGTTGTAATGGGTCAACCATTAAGTTACAACAGGAGACAATACATCGTAATGCGCAGTCAAAGTTCGAAATAATAGTAAGCAATGAACCAAAATCGAAAGGAGGAAAGACAAAGGAGGGGAAGATGCGCATAACATTGAGCGCACCATGTGTCTGATGTCATTGGTGCTACTATGGGGATGTGGAGGAGGAGGGGAGCCCACCAATTTCTTGATTCAGAGCCCCCGTGGTGGTGGTGGACGGCCGACATTCCCAGCATCGATCAACTTGAGATCACCGGTCAGATCTAGTGGAGAGAAGGCGAGACAGACATGGGAAGGACCCAAGTGATGGCGACACATGGCCTCATAAAGCGCACAAACAAATCAGTGTTTCATCAGCCAGATCCTGTCAGAGAGTAGGAGGCTCCTGCTCGATATTCGAACAGAGGTGGGGGAAGACCTCACGGGCACCGTGTCCTGCGCCCAGGCCAGAGGCTCACCGCTAGATTCCACCTTAGAGGGAGGTCGTTGGTGTCGATAATTCACTATAGTAAGGAGGGTAGGGGATATGTTTCGGTTGTTCTCACCATCCTGGGATGGGGATAGGCACGACGATGATGGGCCATAGTGAACTCGACGAATTCTGATGGTTCTTTTCTAGATCTGGTCTCCCCGCGTCTTCCTCGTCACCCATGGTGAGGATCCTATTATGACCATAGAAGGAGCACGCCGACCTCCTCCTCTCCATGGGTTCATGCACACCTTCTTCCCCCACCCATGATCTTGTTTGATGGAGCACATCTCCTTCCAGGAAGAGGTGTGGTGGAGGCAAGGGGAGAGGTGGTGTTGTCAGCTGCTTGGGGGAGTGGTGGTTGGATCTGGTTGGTAGGGGCAAGTGGGGAGGTGAGGTTAGCTGGAGAGGAGAGCAGCAATATTTTGGGTGGAGAGTGGAAAGTTTGTGGAAGGGGTGACAAAAAGTGTAGGTTGATTTAAAGATGCTCTGGGGAGAGGCGAGAAGTATGGACCCACACGTGTCAGTGAGGTGCCTATTTTCTCTCTCCCTGGGTTTTTTGCTAGTTTAGCTGCCCGGATCATGAGGTGGGGTGAACAGCTAGATTGCATCTCCATGTTTACACTAACATAGCACACATTTCATTGACAAGCACTTATTCAGCAAGCACTTTGAACTGCAATAGAGAAACCACAAAATTGCAATAGTGAAAACTTATAAACTTCATGTGGCTTTTGGTATGGTTGTTGAGACAATTGTCAAACTGTTTGTCGAAATCATGCGTTAAATATATCACTGGAAAGCTATGGATTAGGTGACACTTTTTCATGTAACACACTTTTCAAGCTTCGTTGTGGTCTAATAGCAATTTTGAAAATGGTGTTGTTCCCGGCAAGTGACATCGATAGTATTTTTGAGACTTTTTTTATCGCTTGCGGGAATGATGTAGATGATATATTATCGGACAGATATCGAAGAGGCAAAAAAATCATGTAAAATAGTTTTCCTAGTTCCTTACGGTTTAAGAGCAGTTTAAAAATAAGAAAACCAGACGTCATTTTTTTTGCCACATTCCAAATTGGCAAGTGAATTGCACCAAAGAGGCAACTGAACTGAGGTGGCTGATAGAAGTCGGCTGAGTGCAGTTCAGTGAACTCAAAGTGAAATTTTCAGTGCCAACAAGTTAACTACCGGAAATATTTGCCACGCAAGGGTGTCGACTTCCCGAATAGAAGCGAACCCCTGGCACATCGAAGCGATCTGCAAGCTTTTCTACATCATTTTTCCCCTGTGTTCTGAGCTCCACGACATGAGAGCAGCAAAATGCATATGTGTTTTTCCACAATTATTTTATAGAGAGAACCAAGGAACTTATTATAACAAACTACTTCCATTTTCTCAGCAATTTATGAACAAGCCCCTAACTTTTCATGAAATGACCCCTTAAAACACAAAGATAGTTATTTGTCCCCTATGGAGCATTATGGGACACCCAAGACCGCGCATGCGCAGGGCTAAATGTCTGTCATACGCCAGAGAACTATAGTACCATGCCGCACGCCGATGACAAAATCCTGGGGTGGCCTCCACCATACACTGGTTGAGCCTTGGATCGACGCTGGAATCAAAGGGTGGGGAAGAGCATGGATGACATGGGGCAAGCCACAAGGGTGGCGTGATCTTCATCAACTTTTGGTGTATTTGAGGAACAACACAAAGAAATGGAGGAAATCATGAGGAATCACAAAGAAATCAAGGGAACGCACATGGATAACTAGTGATGCCAAGGCTACATCCTCTTGTAACCATATATCCACACCACACGGTTCACATTGTTTCTTATAAATCCATTGGAGAAGCAACAACAAGGTGGAAGATTCCTCCCCAAGTCATAAGACATGGATGGCTTGAATTCCATGGAACGAACCTTCTCCACAAGTGGAGGTCTTGAACTCCAAAGGAGTCTTGACCGCAAAGGGTGGCCTTGTACTATATGAGGAGTCATCTTCACAAGGAGAAGTCCCACAAGGGGAGGTACATGAGCTAAGCTATAATGTATTGTCGTTTCTTAGCTAAACATAATCTAGGAGGGGGATGGGTATATATAGGTCCACCCACGAAGGGGTAAATGAGGACGAAAAGATACATAGGCTAGTCGCCCAAAAGTTGCGCGCATGCAGTTGCCTGGTTATATGGGGCATTCTTGGCCGGTATAACTGGCCAATGGGGCGAGTGTTGGCCAGGCAATGGAGGTAGGTGGCATGACTCCAGGGGTTTACACCGAGGTAAGTGGTTCGTATAATAGGGACAAACGTTAGGTTTTCTCGGGTTCCTGCTAGTGTAACCGGGCGGGTTGAGCCGGTTATATCGGCCACTTGGATGTGGCCATCCTTCACCATCTTTCGCCACATGACTGTCTTGGTGTTTCTTCCCACGCTCCTCATGCTTCCGTTGCAGATAGTGTGAGCTCTCTCTTGTGCATGTCCTCCTCCGTTGCACAATTGTCACTAGGCTCAAACATATATGTGCAAATGGAAGGAGGATCAATTATTATATCATCCATGAGAGAACCAAGTAGACACGCATAAAAGGTAGAATTCACCTTAGTAGATGTGATGCATGTGTCCCTTGGCGATGGAGACAAAACCGTGGTGATGATCGTAGGATGCCAATTATCATCTCATTTGCCACACCCTTCAAGACGAGTCTTCTTGTACTTAAAACATCATCACCATAGAGAAGGGATAGATCAGAGTTGCCACAAAAATGGAACGTGTCAATCACCATGTACTAAAGGCCTACACATGCACAAAACAAAGCAAATAATGTGTGTTCATGGTTAAAAAAAATGCATCATCCATCAATACACATCTCTTCTTTTGCACATACCATTAGCAAGAAATATGGTTGATGAATATGTGGTGTATTTATGCATATGTCATAGAAATGACGTGCATGGTGTAAATAAGGAAAACAAGCATGCTTCACATGTAACATGTCAAAATATGTAAGTATATATGAGAAAGCCATGGGGGCCTTATCGTCCAAGAATAAAAGCAATGTCACACTCAACACATAGAATATAGTAATTATTCAACATGATAGAGGCAACAACGGGAATTATTAGACAACATTCAAAACAAAGCATGGAAATGGTTGCCATCAACCCTATGGAAAGAGCAATTATTCATCATGGGTGATGCAACACACAAGGTGTATGAAAAACAAAACCATGGTAAAAGTTTCATTGTGTAGGCAAGTGCTCCTACATAAAGAAAAATGTGTCATCATGCCACCCCCGACACAACAAGCATCATGAAAGGTATGGGTGAAAGATCTAACATGATAAAAGCAAGTGATTACTCCACCAAGCATGTAAATACACATAAAAATAATAGAACAATGGGTCATTTATAATGCAAAGCATGGGTCACAAAGGCATGTCATTTGAATAGAAATGATTAAAGCATGAAATGTGAATATGGTAATATGGGCACAACTTATGCAGTGGAAAATACCCAAGAACCATGTGAGTGCAATTTAGAAGAGATATGCAAATTCGTGTCACGAAGAAGAAGAGAGGAATAATACTCCAGAGACCTATGCCTTGTTTGCTCTCAAGTGCTTGTTTTGTAACCACATGTTGAGTAGGAGTTGATAAGTAGTCGTGAAGTCCTACACATGCAAAAGACAAAACTAAGTATGTGTGTGCATGGTAGATAAAGAGATCATCCATCATGATGTGTTTGTTCATTTGTACATCACCGTTAAACTCAAAGTGCATGAATAATAGGTGCATCAATGTTTATATCCATGGCACTAGGCATATTGTGCAAGGAAGGAAAAAACAACATGTTGCACATGATACAAACCAAAATCTCCTATCATATGGGAGAATGCTAAGGGGGCATTCGCATGTGCAATAGTAAAAAATTTTACACTCCAAACAATGAAACAAGAAATTGTTCTATATGTTTGAAGCAAACAAGGGGAGTTTTGACAAAAAATTATGGAATGACAAGTGCAAAGCATGAGTGTAATTGCAATCAAGCTGTATGGAAGAACAATTGGTCAACAAACTTGACGCGACACACAAAGCATTGCTATTTTATGGATGGGAAAATGTTAACCACAAGCTATACATATAACACTATTATGCTTAAAATCAAAACAATAGAAGAAGAACTATTCATCATATTTGTTACAACACATGAGGCATTACCAAGAACATTTACCATGCAAAGGTGGTCATGGCAAGGCATATGAAGTTTATTGCAAGAATTATGCAAATGTAACATGGTAATATCATCACAATATATGCAAATACCACAAGCTAAAACATTTCATCTATTTCTTTGCACAAATCAAATTCAACTTAATTCATATGCATAGGTGCTAAGGATAGATCTTGAAGATGTGATTTCTGAAACCTTAAGCATAGCACAAGACAAATTCATGGGACTATCAAGCATGATATAACATATGGGATTGACATAAGATATCATATGCAGAACGCTATCACAACTACTTGACATCATATATTGTCACCTTACTCATCATAGATAGGTGGCAAATCAAAGCACGCAGAAGGAAAAATAGGGCGTGCCATAAAAATATGAGCATTATTATCATGCAATTTGTCCAAGTCCACTAGCAGGACAAACACATCATCAAGACCCATTGTACCTTTGTATTCCCGCTCATGTGTAGTAGGTGTTGTAGTGGAAAAGAACATCTTGTGTCCAAGTTCAACATTTTGATGGTAAAATGTGTGTGGGGGGGGGGGGGTATTCTTCCACTATGGCCATCTTCTTGCCCATTGGAGGGAAGGAATTGTCGAGGATCGGGGAGCCATCAAGTACGAGACCTTGCACCAAGTAATAAGACACAATAGGAGTAGAGGTTAAGTTGTTAGATTGGTAAATGGCCCCGGATCAAAATGCAGAGGTGATTAAAAGAAAACAATAAAAAATAGGCTAGGTCTAAAGGTTTTCACCTGCAGCTGTGAACTTGGGCTCGAGATCCTATCTAGATAATCAACATGGCACTCGTAAACATTGTTACATATATCTTGTCAAAGTATTGTTATGGGAGATGCGTCCAAATAACCCATGACCAAGTACCGCCAAATCATTGTTCTATTGTCCAACAAAGGCCCTTCCAACACATGGGGTTACCTCAGTTATTAAGGGAAAAGTAGAGCAATACATTGGGCATTTAATATTGCAACTTATCTACCCCTAGAGACTATCTTTCAGCTATCATACTAATCTTATTGCCACCGACGTTTGTCATAGCCTTCCACTCTTCTCTACCCTAAGCCTCTCCTTGTTAAATCTTTGGTATCTTGGGTATCTGTAAGCCCTAGGATCGAGCAAGGGACAAAACCATTGTGTAGCACATAGAGATAATGTTAACTCAAAGTAAACTAACAATACCTTAATGCATCTATATGGGTCTACGAGGCTATGACTCGCCCCTTAGCCCATGGGGACTACTCACACAACACAAATAAATCACATGCAATAGAAATTATAAAGATTTCTACTTGGGGATGAATGAGTATAAGTCATACAATGTTGATCGCGTTGTACACTCGATTACAAGAATGATGGATAGTGGAGATAAAGGCTATGGTGGTGGAGATGGCTATGGAGTGATGGTGGCTGATGTAGATGGGAATGAGTTGGTAGCTCTGATGAATGGTCAGTCGTCTTATTGGCGGCTCTCATTTCGTGAAGGTTTCCTATCCTTTACAGTGCAGATGGGCTGAATAGGGTTTCGGAGTGCCTCTGATGCAAATCGGCCTAGAGCCCCTTTACTGATGTTGTCATGCATCATGTCATGGAGGCGGTGGCATGCGATAAGAGCAGTATTACAAGCGTGGAGGCTTGTAGGACATGACGTCTTGTTGCCTTCTCCTCTGGACACTACTGTGTTGCTCCTTTTGATGGGCATCATTTATGATGTCCTAAAAGACCAAAGGCAATTGTAGCATTTTCGCGATAAGTTGACTGTCGGACCTATAGAGAGCGGAAAGGAAGGCACTACTAACCTCGTAATTACGTTATTGCCAACGTAGTTCCGTACACACCCAAACAAGAGTTTGGAAATAGACTACTCTATAAGTTGCTAGGAAAACGAAATATAAAGGAGTTTATCTAAACTACGAACGGAAATGTAAAAAAGTAAGGTGTTCTCGAGGGTTCCGGAGTCATCATTACTAAGATGATCCGTGCAACAAGTGCGGAGCATAGCTCTCTATCATATCACTAAGCCACTCTTTTATGTATGGAAGTGGGTGGTTCACGGTACAGATATGTTCTACTCGAAGTAGACTTCATATCACATAGGCCACAACCATAGTTTCCCCATGCCGGTTTTCACTACGGTTCTTAAGGGTTTCCCCGTGGACGCAGCCAGATGTGAGTTTCCCCCCTACCAACTGCAGAAGGACAAGAAAGAGGCTTTTACTGTTTCCTCACATTACCTCAACATCCGAACCTAAAACAACGGAAGTAATTTGCTTCACGGGCAATCACAGTGATAATGCAAGAGAGGCCTCCTCTCAACATTCGTGAAGGCTACTAACTCAAAAATAAACATAAGATATTGGATCACTTGAAGGGATTTAATTCTAATCATAATGAGTTCATCCATATCCTCGAGAATAAGTACGACTACTCAAACATGTAAATGGAACACATAAAAGAGAGGGTCTAGTTACAAGCCGACATTGAGCCAGTGAAATGAGAAGGCATGGCGGTGTTGGTGAAGACGGCGCCGATGGTGATGGTGATGGTGTCAGCGACATTGGTGATGAAGGAAGTGTCGGTGGAGGTGGCATGGTGGAGATGGCACCGGCCCGAAGGCTGGTGCGCGCAGTGGCGGAGCCTCCTCCTCCTTCTCTTGATCTTGTCCCTTGTTCTATGGAGGTGTTGTTGGAGCAGCAATGGAGGTGATGGAGATTGATCTTGGATGAATAATGGATGATGGCGGTGGCTAGGGTTGGAGAGATATTTATAAGGGCTCTCCCAAGGCCTCCTCCATAGATGTAGCTTTTCTCCTTTGATCTAAGGGCTCTATATGAGCCCAATCCTCTCCCAAACCCTTCCTTATTAGCCAAGGATCACGTAATAACCAACGGGGACAGAATCGGTGAAGAATCTTGTCTAGAGAGGCATCTTTCGGAGCTATCTGGGCCTGGTACGAGCAGCGGTATGACCAGGTTTGGTCATACCAAAGACCGTCGAATCCAAAAACTTTTACATCCAAACTCTGTTTTCAACGTTCTTGGGCTCGTTGCAAGAACAACGCCGATGCACCTATGGTATTAGATCTTGATTTGGAGCACTTTGGAAAAAAAATCTCATTTTTGACCTTCCGAAATGCCTAAGTCTGGTGCTCGTAATCCTCCGTATTAAACCCATCTTTGGCCTTTTCATTGTGCTTGGTCCTAGGTTACTCTAAAACACCTTTAGACACAACAAAACAAAGGAAACTAATAAAAACTAAAGAAAAACATAAACTATGCAATGCTCACAATGAAAAGAGTAAAAACTGGTAATCATGCATAATGGACATATATTTGGTTCAGCGGGACATGATATATGCAGAGAACATGCAACAAATGAGCTCTAAAAAATCATAAAATATAGAGCCATCAAACTCCCCACACTTATACCTTGCTCGTCCTCGAGTAAGAAGGTTGACTACCTAAGCTTTGCCAACTCTAAAGCTTACACTGAAACCAAACCCAAACAGTGAATCCATGTTCATCGTGCGAGCATGCAAAAATTAACTAGCAAGGGAGTGATACATGATATCTCCTTAGTTCCATTGCCATGGAGGTCGAGAAAGATGGAATATTTCTATGGAGTCCAAATTCACATAGCCAATGGTTTGGAGAGAAGGCCAAATTATGTTAGGAACAAAGCAATGCCCATCATGGACAAAAGAGATTATGCATTAGCAATGGCTTCAAAAGCACCAACCCAACGCATACCAGGTACAATTGGAAGATCGTCCATCTGCATTAGTCAACCGCTCAACTACCTATGCAGAGCTGAGCGCAAGCCTATGCCTCACGCTTAATGGAAAAATAGAATTTTTTGGGGGTTTTAAGAATTAAAAAATATAGAAAGTCTTTCATCAATGTAGCTGGCCATTAGGAAGGCGTTATGACTATTGCTAATGCGACTATGCGAGGAGTTGGCCATGCAACTAGTATGCAAACAGAGCTATGAATATGTGAAATCTTTCCTATGGACTAAGTGGGGTGCATCCAACTTGATTCCTCATGACGATCTCGAGCATTTGAGGAAGCTCGTCATCGGAATAAAACATGCAACTTATGAAACTTTCTACTCTACAATGCATGAAGTGGTGCTACTTTGAAGCACAAGTGTATACTAAAAACTAAAATGGTGTTGCTCCTTCTCTCATCGTCACCCTTTTTTGTGGCACCTCCGTGGTGCATCACTTATTTGGTCTCTCTCTTTTTGGTAGAAGCAACACCTTACAATGATGATCAACACACTTTTCTACTGACACACTTAAACTAAATGTAATCATAACTCAATATCAAAACATGAGAGAAACTCTATATGAATGACTCAGGCTGTGTACCAGCATATGCAATGATTCGGCGTAGTATAGACATGAAAAAATGGACAAGCTATAAAAATATCAAGCTAGCCATAGTACGGTCATGCAAGGCAAATCAAAATAATTAGTATGTCTCTAGTCATGTAATGTAATATGATGGTAGTGTGATGTCTACTACAAAACTTATTCTTGTAGACTCGTGTTGGGCCTCCAAGCGCAAAGGTTTGTAGGACAGTAGCAATTTTCCCTCAAGTGGATGACCTAAGGTTTATCAATCCGTGGGAGGCATAGGTTGAAGATGGTATCTCTCAAACAACCCTGCAACCAAATACAAGAAATCTCTTGTGTCCCCAACACACCCAATACAATGGTAAATTGTATAGGTGCACTAGTTCGGCGAAGAGATGGTGATAAAAGTGTAGTATGGATAGTAGATATAGGTTTTTGTAATCTGAAATAATAAAAACAGAAAGGTAACGAAAAGTAAACGGGCATAAAAACGGTATTACAATGATTAGAAACAAGGCCTAGGGTTCATACTTTCACTAGTGCAATCTCTCAACAGTGTAGTTGAATCATATGTAAATCCCTCACGTGCGACAAAGAGTTCACTCCAAGTCACAAATAGCGGAGAACAAACAAAGAAATTGTTGTAGGGTACGAAACCACCTCAAAGTTATCCTTCCCGATCAATCTTATGAGCCATCCCCATTAATTGTCACGAACAGCCCTAGAGTTCGTACTAGAATAACACCTTAAGATACACATCAACCAAAACCCTAATGTCACCTAGGCACTCCAATGTCACCACGAGTACCCACGGGTTTGATTATACGATATGCATCACACAATCTCAGATTCATCTATTCAAACCAACACAAAGAACTTCAAAGAGTGCCCCAAAGTTTCTACCGGAAAGTCAAGACGAAAACGTGTGCCAACCCTTATGCATAAATCCCCAAGGTCACGGAACCCGCAAGTTGATCACCAAAACATACATCAAGTGACACAAGTGCATATCCCATTGTCACCATAGATATCCATATCCAAGACATAAATCAAGTGTTCTCAAATCCTTAAAGACTCAATCCGATAAGAAAACTTCAAAGGGAAAACTCAATTCATCACAAGAAGATAGAGAGGGGAAAACTCCATATGATTCATCTATATCAACAAAGCTCGCAATACATCAAGATCGTGCCATCTCAAGAACACGAGAGAGAGAGAGAGAGAGAGAGAGAGAGAGAGATCAAACACATAGCTACTGGTACAAACCCTCAGCCCCGAGGGTGAACTACTCCCTCCTCGTCATGGAGACCGCCGGGATGATGAAGATGGCCTCCGGTGATGATTCCCCCCTCCGGCAGGGTGCCGGAAAAGGGCTGTAGATGAGATCGTGGAGGTACAGAGGCTTGCGGCGGCGTAAAAACTCATCTAGGTTAACTTTCGGGGGTTTCTGAATATATATGATTTTTTGGCGTTGGAATCACGCGAAGAAGGGCCACCGGGGGCCCACGAGGCACCAGGGCGCGCCTGGGGGGGTGGCGCATCCTGGTGGCTCGTGGAGCCCCTGTGGGTCTTCTGGCCTCCTCCCGAAGCTTCTAGTGTCTCTTATGTTTCAGAAAAAAATCGTCAAAAAGTTTCGCTGCATTTGGACTTCATTTGATATGGATTTTCTGGAAAACCAAAAACAAGCAGAAAACAGCAACTGGCACTGGGCACTAGGTCAATATGTTAGTCCATGAAAATCATATAAAAGCCATATAGAAGTGCACCAAAATCATACAAAACTATAATAAACATGGCATGAATACTTCATAAATTATAAATACGTTGGAGACGTATCAGCATCCCCAAGCTTAATTCCTGCTCGTCCTCGAGTAGGTAAATGATAAAAGAATTAATTTATGAAGTGTGAATGCTAGCGTAGTGCATAAGTTTGATCAATAATAATTTCAATCACTTTTCCTAGCATCATAACAACAACTTTTTCTCATAAAAGTCATCATGATAAAGTAGCAATTAAAAACAGAAATTTTGATGTGGAATACTACCTATCATAATCATCATATATTCTTTTCTTTTATAGCATAGACATTGGACTTGAATGATTCAAAGCAAGATCATTATTATAACAGCAATATTTATTATCATAAAACTTCTCATGAGCAAGTAACAATTCATCACAACAATGAAGTATAAGGCATAAACTTTCTTGGAAACTAACAAACTATTCTAGTCAACAATGCAATTGCAATTCATCATATTTTCAGGAAGGGTCTCATGTAGGAGCTTTTTAGCAAGTCCACATACTCAACCATCATTTAGTCTTCTATAACTGCTAACACTCACGACATATATATGGAGCAAAAGTTTCAGCCAGACACATAGAAAGATAAGGGCTTGTGATTTCGCCTCCCAACTTATTCACCTCAAGGGTGATGTCAACAATAATAACTCATGATCACTCATATCCAACTGGATATATGTGCCTAGATCTTTCCCCACCACATGATGCTTGCGAAAGAGAAAAATTAAAAAAAAAGTAGAGGAGAACACTATTGACTCTTTCATAAAAAAATAAATACATAAAAGTAAATGCATAAAAGTAAAAGATAGGCCCTTCGCAGAGGGAAGCAGAGGTTGTCATGCGCTTTTTATTTTTGGATGCACAAGCCCTTAATGCAAAGGAACGTCACGTTATATTGCCCCTTGTGATAGCAACCTTTATTATGCAGTCCGTCGCTTTTATTTATTTACCATCACAAGTTCGTACAACGCTTATTTCCCTTACAATAAAAGTTCAAACATATTTAGAGGCAATTTTTATTGCTTTTTGCACCGATGACAACTTACTTGAAGGATCTTATTCAATCCATAGGTAGATATGGTGGACACTAATGAGAAGAAACT
Organism: Elymus sibiricus; assembly: GCA_039707655.1. Taxonomy (NCBI): domain Eukaryota; kingdom Viridiplantae; phylum Streptophyta; class Magnoliopsida; order Poales; family Poaceae; genus Elymus; species Elymus sibiricus. The sequence goes on from CM077664.1 coordinate 167,794,739, forward strand.
GGGTTTAAGGGTTTTGGATGCACAAGTAGTATCTCTACTTGGTGCGGATTTTTGGCTAGCAAAGATATTGGGCAAGCACCACATGTTGGGGGATCTATAACAATATAACTTCTTTGTGAATATGAACAAACATAATTCATTACGTTGTCTTACTTGTCCAACGTCAACATTTTAACATAAAATACTTAATGGGGGCTCACAATCATAAAAGATGTCCAAGATAGTATATTTGCATGCGAATCTTCTCTTCCCTTATTAACTTTTTCATGAATTGCATCATTGACTAATGCTATGCTTGTTAACCTCCAATAAATTTTACCACTTATACTTTTGTTTATGTAATGTCATTACTTTCCATAAGATTAACATATGATCTCTTTCATTATTTTCATTGCAAGGAATCACACTTATCATATTCAATGATCTATATGAAAGTTTTTATTATATCCCTCTTGAATATTCATCATCTTGGGACCAAATTCATATCTTGTGCAAATTACCATTACTATTATTAACTCTCAAAAAGATATAAGTGAAGCATGAGAATTAATGACAAACTACTCCAAAATATATAAGCGAAGATCAATGAGTAGTGAAACAATTAAGTAGCTATGTGAGGACTCTCTCTCATTTAAAAAGTTTCAGATCTTGATATTTTATTCAAACAGCAAGCAAAACAAAGACACAACCAAGTATAGCACACATTATGTGAACGAGTAAAAACTTGGGTTCAATCGAGACTAACTGATAGTTGATGAAGAAAAGTGATGGGATTCCTACCGGGGCATCCCCAAGCTTGAATACTTGATACTTCTTGGAATATTAACTTAAGTAGCCATGGGCATCCCCAAGCTTGAACTCTTGTGTCTCGTTAATTCTTCTCATATAATAGTTTCCCTAAGTTTCAAAAACTTCATCCCCACAAAACTTGACAAGAACTTGTGAGATATGTTAGTATAAATCCACTCAAAACCTCAACATTCTCTACTGTAGCAAATCACTAAAATTATAATTAAACATTGAATACTAAATGCCTCTGCATATTTAATACTCCTATCCTCAAATAGAATCATTAAACAAGCCAACATATGCAAACAATGCAAACATAACAGCAATCTGCCTAAACAGGACAGTCTGTAAAGGATAATTAAGAATCCATACTTAGATAACTCAAAAAATTCTGAAAAATTACCACGTGACAGAGAACTCATGCATGCTTACTGTGTAAAAATTTGAGATTTTATCATGTCCTGACTATTCAGGAATATTCTGGACATAACAGAAAACTTTTTGTTTTCAAACAACAACACATGAACTTCCAAACTGGGCATGGTAAAGGCTATAATTGGCATTTTATTGAACTAAAAGATGCAAAACATGATTATTTATAACACCAAGCAAATATCAACAGAATAAAGTGACGCTCCAAGCAAAACTCATATTATGTGATGAATAAAAATATAGCTCCAAGTGAGGTTACCGATAGTGTTGAAGACGAAAGAGGGGATGCCTTCCGGGGCATCCCCAAGCTTAGACGCTTGAGTCTTCCTTGAGTATTACCTCGGGGTGCCTTGGGAATCCCCAAGCTTAGGGTCTTGCCGCTCCTTATTCTCCTCATATCGATATCTCACCCAAAACTTGAAAACTTCAATCACACAAAACTTAACGGAACTCCGTGAGAACGGTTAGTATGATAAAGAATAAACCATCACTTAGGTACTGTCCAAGACAAGATTCACAATTATTCCCATATAATTCCTACTGTATTCTATCATTTCCACAATTTATATCCCATAATATAAGCTATGGAAACATTAAAACAAGCAAACTATGCATTGAAAACAGAATCTGTCAAAAACAGAACAGTCTGTAATGATTTGAGCAACTACCATACTTCTGGAACTCTGAAAATTCTGAAAAATTAGGACAATGTCAACAATTTGCATATCAATACTGTGTAAAAATTTCAGAATTTTTGACACTCCAGTAAAATCTGGGAAATTAAACACTGGAGGCAAAAGTTTCTGTTTTTGCACAGAATTGAATCAACAAGTATCCACACTATCCCAAAGGTTTTACTTGGCACTTAATTGAAAGAAAACATATAAAACATGATTACTACAGTAGCTTAATCATGTGAACACACTAAAACAGAAAGGATACATATTGGGTTGTCTCCCAACAAGCGCTTTTCATTAAAGCCTTTTAGCTAGGCATGATAATTTTGAATGATGCTCACATAGAAGTAAAGAATTGAAACGTAAAGGGAGCATAATGAGAAATATATCAAACACATTTAAGCCTAACCCACTTCCTATGCATAGGGATTTTGTGAGCAAATAGTTTATGGGAGCAAGAATCAACTAGCATAGGAAGGCAAAACAAGCATAACTTCAAAACTTTCAACACATAGAGAGGAAACTTGATATTATTGCAACACCTACAAGCATATGATCCTCTCTCATAATAATTTTCAGTAGCATCATGAAGAAATTCAACAATATACCCATCACACAAAGTATTCTTGTCATGATACATAAGCATATAATTTTTATCACTCTCCACACAATCAAATTTGTTCTCATCAATAATAGTGCGAGCAAACTCAATGAAATAACTATCATGAGATACTTGATTGACATAATCCAATTGAAAATTAAAATCATGATGACAAGTTTCATGGTTATCATTATTCTTTATAGCATACATGTCATCACAATAATCATCATAGATAGCAACTTTGTTTTCATAATCAATTGAAATCTCTTCCAAAATAGTGGAATCATCATTAAATAAAGTTGTGACCTCTCCAAATCCACTTTTATCAATATAATCATCATAAATAGGAGGCATGCTTTCATCATAATAAATTTTCTCATCAAAACTTGGGGGACTACAAATATCATCTTCATCAAACGTAGCATCCCCAAGCTTGTAACTTTACATATCATTAGCATCATGGATATTCAAAGAATTTATACTAACAACATTGCAATCATGCTCATCATTCAAATATTTTATGCCAAACATTTTATTGAATTCTTCTTCTATCAATTGAGCACAATTTTCCGATCCATCATTTTCAAGAAAGACATGATAAAGACGAATAATATGAGGCAACCTCAATTCCATTTTTTTGTAGTTTTCTTAGATGAACCAGACTAGTGATAAACAAGAAACTAAAAGATTTGATTGCAAGATCTAAAGATATACCTTCAAGCACTCACCTCCCCGGCAACGGCGCCAGAAAAGAGCTTGATGTCTACTACACAACTTATTCTTGTAGACTCGTGTTGGGCCTCCAAGCGCAGAGGTTTGTAGGACAGTAGCAATTTTCCCTCAAGTGGATGACCTAAGGTTTATCAATCCGTGGGAGGCGTAGGTTGAAGATGGTATCTCTCAAACAACCTTGCAACCAAATACAAGAAATCTCGTGTGTCCCCAACACACCCAATACAATGGTAAATTGTATAGGTGCACTAGTTCGGCGAAGAGATGGTGATAAAAGTGTAGTATGGATAGTAGATATAGGTTTTTGTAATCTGAAATAATAAAAACAGCAAGGTAACGAAAAGTAAATGGGCATAAAAACGGTATTGCAATGCTTAGAAACAAGGCCTAGGGTTCATACTTTCACTAGTGCAATCTCTCAACAATGTTGACATAGTTGAATCATATGTAAATCCATCACGTACGACAAAGCGTTCACTCCAAAGTCACAAATAGAGGAGAACAAACAAAGAAATTATTGTAGGGTACGAAACCACCTCAAAGTTATCCTTCCAGATCAATCTTATGAGCCATCCCCATTAATTGTCACGAATAGCCCTAGAGTTCGTACTAGAATAACACCTTAAGATACACATCAACCAAAACCCTAATGTCAGCTAGGCACTCCAATGTCACCACGAGTACCCACGGGTTTGATTATACGATATGCATCACACAATCTCAGATTCATCTATTCAAACCAACACAAAGAACTTCAAAGAGTGCCCTAAAGTTTCTACCGGAAAGTCAAGACGAAAACGTGTGCCAACCCTTATGCATAAATCCCCAAGGTCACGAAACCCGCAAGTTGATCACCAAAACATACATCAAGTGACACAAGTGAATATCCCATTGTCACCACAGATATCCATATGCAAGACATACATCAAGTGTTCTCAAATCCTTAAAGACTCAATCCGATAAGAAAACTTCAAAGGGAAAACTCAATTCATCACAAGAAGATAGAGAGGGGAAAACTCCATATGATTCATCTATATCAACAAAGCTCGCGATACATCAAGATCGTGCCATCTCAAGAACACGAGAGAGAGAGAGAGAGAGAGAGATCAAACACATAGCTACTGGTACAAACCCTCAGCCCCGAGGGTGAACTACTCCCTCCTCGTCATGGAGACCGCCAGGATGATGAAGATGGCCTCCAGTGATGATTCCCCCTCCGGCAGGGTGCCGGAAAAGGGCTGTAGATGAGATCGTGGAGGTACAGAGGCTTGCGGCGGCGTAAAAACACATCTAAGTTAACTTTCGGGGGTTTCTGAATATATATGATTTTTTGGCGTTTGAATCACGCGAAGAAGGGCCACAGGGGGCCCACAAGGCACCAGGGCGCGCCTGGGGGGGTGGCGCGCCCTGGTGGCTCGTGGAGCCCCTGTGGGTCTTCTGGCCTCCTCCCGAAGCTTCTAGTGTCTCTTATGTTCCAGAAAAAATCGTCAAAAAGTTTCGCTGCATTTGGACTTCATTTGATATGGATTTTCTGGAAAACCAAAAACAAGCAGAAAACAGCAACTGGCACTGGGCACTAGGTCAATATGTTAGTCCATGAAAATCATATAAAAGCCATATAGAAGTGCACCAAAATCATACAAAACTATAATAAACATGGCATGAATACTTCATAAATTATAGATACGTTGGAGACGTATCAGCATCCCCAAGCTTAATTCCTGCTCGTCCTCGAGTAGGTAAATGATAAAAATAATAATTTATGAAGTGTGAATGCTAGCGTAGTGCATAAGTTTGATCAATAATAATTTCAATCACTTTTCCTAGCATCATAACAGCAACTTTTTCTCACAAAAGTCATCATGATAAAGTAGCAATTAAAAACAGAAATTTTGATGTGGAATGCTACCTATCATAATCATCATATATTCTTTTCTTTTATAGCATAGACATTGGACTTGAATGATTCAAAGCAAGATCATTATTATAACAGCAATATTTATTATCATAAAACTTCTCATGAGCAAGTAACAATTCATCACAACAATGAAGTATAAGGCATAAACTTTCTTGGAAACTAACAAACTATTCTAGTCAACAATGCAATTGCAATTCATCATATTTTCAGGAAGGGTCTCATGTAGGAGCTTTTTAGCAAGTCCACATACTCAACCATCATTTAGTCTTCTATTATTGCTAACACTCACGACATATATATGGAGCAAAAGTTCCAGCTAGACACATAGAAAGATAGGGGCTTGTGATTTCGCCTCCCAACTTATTCACCTCAAGGGTGATGTCAACAATAATAACTAATGATCACTCATATCCAACTGGATATATGTGCCTAGATCTTTCCCCACCACCTGATGCTTGCAAAAGAGAAGAAAAAAATAGAGGAGAACACTATTGACTCTTGCATAAAAAAATAAATATATAAAAGTAAAAGAAGTAGAGGGAACGCATTGAATGTTTTTATTTAGTTGAGCTTTTGGTATGACTTAATTTAATTTAGGTACGGGCAGGGAAACAAAATGTGAATTTTGATTTAGTTGAGGCTTTGGCAAGATTTTATTTTGTTTGATTGAGTTAATACATGACATGGGAGGGATGGCATACATGACGAAAAAAATCAAATGGGGAAGGGGCAGGGGTGAAGGCGAACATACAACATACAACTCCCCTTTAATAGTTGAGATATGCAAGTCAGGGAATTTCCCACTTCCGAAAAGAATCCTCCTTTGGCTAGAGTCGTATTAGATCATGTAGAGCGGTTGATAAGACAATTTTATCTTAAGCGTGCTACATAATCTCGAGAAGACAATAAATAGTTATGTACAGTGAATGATATGTTAGTCTTATCTCTGGTAAGTAAATATGTGGTGAGAGAAATTGTGTTAAGACATCAAAAAAAAAAAGACATCATCCTTTATTAATTAAGAGAAGAAAAGCTTTTTTTTTATGGTTTCTCTCTTCCACCTCAACATTTACCCTACATGGCAATTCTAAGATAAATCATTGTACAATCCCAAACTTGAAATAACAAGCATAAATGGGGGACTTCAAAAGATTGCATCCTTGAAGAAATACGTGGTGCAAATAGTAATGATTTAGAATTTCTGTTCCCGCATATATAAATAAGGTTCAGATCAGCCACCGAGCTGCAAGCAGAATATTTAACTTCTTTTATTCGTGAGGTCGAGGGATTGACTGACACAATTGAATCATATATATATTTTATATAGACGCAATTTTACCATATAGGAGGAAAATTTTCTATCGTAGCTTATCACACAGAACCAGTTAAGATTTTGTGAGATTTCTACTGTGTACAAGTTTTCAAAAATCATGAAAAAATACTGGAATAATACACCCATAATATAAGATGATCCGATGGACTGACTGAAAAAAAAAATAAGATTATGTGTGCTTTGGACGAAAAAAACAAATAATTAAGTATATATTTATGCAGTGAGCTGAAATGATTGTTATTTTTTTTTTTGTGTGCCGATAGCATGTAAACGCATATTTTCACAATCACACCATTGGGTCACCTTATAACATTGGTGTGATGTTCCACTATTTATTTCATATATATAGATTTATTGTGTCTATCATAGCTAACCCGCACAAGATCGACCACACATGCAACTGTGTGTGTGAAAAATATTACGCTGTTCATATTTCATAAATATTTTACATCTTGCTCAAATATAAAACAACCAATTGCGGCAATAATTTGCGGGGTATATTGTCTAATTTGTAAAGTTTGAATGAAAGCGTGAACCACTGAAACTTGGTCTCGGTTCCATAATAAATATGCTCCTTGACGTCTTTTTATCTGTGTCTTCTTTTGTCTAGGGTCCAGCACGCGCGTTGATGGCCGATTTATCAGGTATATAACGAGCATCACCCTGCTTGGTTCGGTCATCCAGCTTATGTTCTTCCTAGACGTCTAAAAAAAAATTTATGCGATGGATCACCAACATGTTTGGATTTGACGAGTGCATATCCGCTCCGCGCGCAGCCTTCCCCTAGTGGCCACTCCGGCCCCGGCGTCCAACCACACCCTTCTCGCGCTCCGGTGCCCCTCCTCACCTCCATGGATTATCCCTCCTCCCACGACGCCGGCCACTCCTGAGCGCTATGCCGGTTGGACGCGAGGCCCTCTCCCTCTGCTAGCCCCGTGTAGGCACTCTGTGACGACATGGTCAAAATCCCCTGAGTGGCTCCAGTGAACCCCCCCCCCCCGCCCCCCCCCCCCCCCCCCCCGCCGCGGCCCTCGTTCCGAGATCCACTGTGTCTCGCCAGTGGAGGAGCCTGCGGCTGACGCTGAGAACTGGGAGACCTTGTGCAACCGCCAGGCCTCGGCTCGCGCCTCTTCCTCCAGCATGTCTCCTGATGCGGGAACCTGTTCTAAGTGTCTCTACTCTGGCCACCCCCGCTCGGAGTGCCTTCGAGACTGGCGCTGCAAGCATTCTCCCTCCCTCCCACGCCTACGCACCAGCGCCATGCTGCCGGCCAACCGCCCGCATCCTAGCTCCCGGGGGTCCTCGGCTTTCAGTGTGCCGCCCCCAGCTCTGACTGCCTCCCCCCCCTCGCTCCCCGTCGTGCCTACCATGTCCTCCCCCCCCCCCCCCCCCCCCCCCCCCCCCCCCCCTCCCACAGCGTTGGCGGCTTCATCCTCTCAGGAGGTGGTGGCCATGTTTGGGCACCACTCTCTCCGCCCCGCGAGCTCGATGTGCTATCTCCCTCGCTCGGCTGAGATGGAGGCAGCCAAGGTTGGTCTGCGACGTGTGCTCCTAGCCACTATGGCCGGCAACCGTAGTCGCGTCGTCCGCACCGACGTTGAGGAGGCCCTCCAGATGCGATATGGCCTAATCGCAAATGAGTTCTCCATTCATAGTCACTGTCCCGAGGACTTCCACTTTCGCTTTGGTTTCGAGAAGACTCGCACCCGCGTCGCTGTCGTCAACCTCCACACACCGCGCTTCCAGCTTCTTTTCCAACCCTGGAGTCATCCGTTGGTGCTGAGCCTGTATGCTCATCAAGATCACCGGTGTGCGATACCATGCATGGTTTTGGTCCTCGACCGATATGCTGCTTACCCAATTCTATCTGATCGAGGACCTCGCGCCAAAGACAAGTGATGGCCTTCCGCCTATCGGCATGGATGGCGAACCACGATGGCATCCCCGCTTGTCAAAACTACTTCTTCAGGTGCCCGACGGTGTGCCCCTGTAGGCCGCCCCAGACCGCGTCGACAGTTTCACCATGCCCACGACGTGTTTCCCGGTGTCTATCCACGTCTCACTGCCCCTGGATGAGGCCCCCAGCCCAGGATCCCCACCAGGCCCAGACGTGTGGCCTCGCCGCCGCGCTCTTGTGATTTCCCTCCCTAGAGCGGCTGAAGTGCGTCCGTTTATGGTCGTGGACGCCGCCACCCGCCTTGCCGCAAATGGCATTGGGTCTTGAGACCATACCCCACTGCCCCTCCACTTTGTAGGCCCCACCCCCATAAGCGGCTCTTTGCTCCTTTGGAAAAGTCGACTGAGGCTCCTATGACCAACGAAGATCAGCCAGGCGTGGAAGGTGACTAGGTCCAACCTGCAATTCAAACTCCGCCTGATGTGCCTCCCAGCGTAGCTCGCTCTCTCTCTCTCTCTCTCTCTCTCTCTCTCTCTCTCTCTCTCTCTCTCTCTCTCTCTCTCTCTCTCTCTCTCTCTCTCTCTCTCTCCCTCTAAAGTTGCGGCCCCACAACGCCATCCTCCTCTTGAGCCTGACCGAGACTATGCGAAGCCTTGGAGGTGGCCAGCCTACCGGTGTGGCCTGCACCACCTCTTCCGCTACCGGGCAAACTGGCGATGCCACTCCTGCGCTTACAACTACCGAACAAGGCCTCCCTGCCGTAGCCGCTCCTACCGTTACCTCCCTGTCGGCCACCACCAACACTCCAGAGCATTCGCTAGTGGGCCATGCTTCCAGTGATTCGCGACCGCCCCTTGAGGAAGATTCTCCAACCCTTGCACCCACCAATGCTCCATCTGCTGACCTCGATCCGGAGGCGCCCAATCCGGACCCAGCTGACGAGCCATGCTTGGATGCACCGCTGCATGGGTGGGTCCCATCCATGGATCCCGCGAACCCCCAAATGACACGTGTTGTGTCCACGGACGATCCCATGCAACGTCCTCCCTGCCCTATGTCCATGCTTGTGAGCCAAGACCCTTGCGTCCAGCCTGCCGCACAAACCTACCAAGCTTCTGTGCAAACTGTGGTTGAGCCGATTCTTTCTACTCCAGCCCCACGACGCAAACATGTTATCCTGCTTGATTTTGCACCATGCCATAGCAGTAGAATTGCCAAGGCTGACTGGGTTTTGAGTTGGAAACCAAGGCCAAACGCGTGCTCCTACGATAGACGATCTCCTAGACAATCATGGAGAAATACGCAAAATTGTTCGAGCGGCCCTTGGAGAGCAATGTGGTGCAGGCCTTCGCTGATTTTTATGGGGTAGAAAATATCTGGCAACCTAAAAAAAGCCTAGCCGACTAGGTCTTCATGGAAAGGGCTCTGCCTAGCTGGTCGCGGTGTGATATATGTGCCTCCAGCCTCCTCCCCCCGGGAACGTAATCATCAACTGTTGGGCCAAACATATCACCATCGGAAGCGTGATTCCCACTTCCTCCCCTTGTATTGTCTGTTCAGGAAACAAAATTTGCTTCGATCTCTCCTGCCACTATCTATGAGTCCCTTCGCACTGCCTTCCAGATTTTTCATTTCCTCCCTGCTGACGGCACATGGGGTGGGATCTTGATAGCCTGGCAGAGCACGATTATATTCTTATCCAATTCATCCATTGGTGATCATCACATCACCTCTTTGGTCTCACCATGATCTAGAGATGGGCATTGTTAGCTGACTAGTGTCTACGGGCCCCAGGATGACTCTTGCAAGCTCAAGTTCCTTTCCGAGCTTCAAGATCTGCCATGTCTTGCTCCTGGATGATAGGAGGTGACCTCAACATGATTCTTAGCGTCGAGGACCAAAATAACAGCCGCCTTAACAGGCGTATGATGCACCATTTGCGGTGTTTTGTCGCTGACATACACCTCTGTACCACGATGTATCTTCATGGGCCCCACTACATTGGTCCAACGAGAAAATAACCCAACTCTCATGCGCAACGACCGGGTGCTCTGTACTATCAGTTGGGAAACAATCTACCCCAACTACATGCTCCGCGGTCTCGCCTCTGCAGGATCCGATCACTATCCTCTCATCATCGACTACTCCCGGCGCTCCAAAGCCCCGTGACGTTTTCACTTCGAAAGAATCTAGCCAAACCTTGACGCATTCTCCCAGGTTGTCTCTGAGGCCTGAAACTCGGTCGCTGCCGACCCCTACCTCTTTCACCGCGTCTCTGCCAGGTTGATCATGACTGCGTGGCACCTTCAAGGTTGGAGCACTTGCAACTTAGGCAATATCGCGTTGCAGCTCAAAATTTCTCGCGAGATTATTGCATGCCTTGATGCCGCCCACGACACGTGCCCACTCATGCCCATTGAGTCGTGGGTGAGTCGGAAGCTCCATTGCACCGTAGTGCACCCTGGACCGCTCCATTGCACAACAGCGCACCCGCTGCACTTGGCTCCAAGAAGGCGAATCTAATATTGTTTTCTTCAAAATCCATTGAGCACATCGACAACACAAAAACCACATCGTGAGCTCCATGTGGACAACCACATTGTCTCCGACGAACGTGACCCTGCCAAAGCCGCCTTTGAGCACTTGTCCTCCATATTTGGCTCATTGGAAACTCGATATTTCACAATCAACCTCAGCCTCATCGACGACTACATCTTTGACTTACACGACCTCGGCCAGCCCTTCTCCGAGTCTGAGATTTGGGACACCATCAAGAAGCTCCCCAACGTAAAATCACCACGCCCGGATGATTTCACCGTGGAATTCATGTGATCCTGCTAGGATATCACTAAGACTGATTTTTGTGAGGCCATTGGAAATCTGTACAAGCTCATTGGGCAGGGCTTCCAAAATCTCAACGAGGCCTTGCTCATGCTCTTGCCCAAGAAATCGGACGCATCCACGCGCTTCGAGTATCACCCCATCAGCTTGATTGACCTCTTCGCCAAGCTATTTGCGATGGTCCTCTCCCTACGCCTTGTGCCAAGGCTCGGAGAGATCGTTCCACCAACCAGAGCGCCTTCGTGGCTGGGGTTCCACGCACGACAATTTTTTGTTGGTCCAACAGACAGCCCACCAGCTCCACCAGCAAAAATCCCCACGTGCCCTGCTCAAGCTCGACATCACGCGCGTGTTTGATTCTATCTCGTGGTCATTCCTCTTGCAAACCCTCTAGCACCTGGGTTTTATTATGCGATGGCGTGCATGGATATCATCCTCATCTCCTTGGCTTTCCACGAGGATCTTGATCAATGGCAATCCAGGACCTCTGGAGCCCGATGGACGCGGACTGCGCGAGGGCGGCCCCTTGTCCCCCTGGCTATTCGCCCTGGTTATAGATACTCTCAACTCCCTTCTCCAACACGCGGTGAGAAAAAGAATTCTCCGGTGCCTTACCACTCGCCAGACTGCCTCGAGCATCTCCCTTTTCATGGACGATGAGGTTGTCTTCAGCCATCCTGACCAAGCCGAGCTCAAGACCATCGAAGATCTACTGTAGGTCTTCTGGCATGCCATGGGCTTGCGCACTAAGTTCGCCAAGTGCTCCATCAGCCCGATCCAGTGCACCAACAAGACGGTGACGGCAATGGGCACCGTCTTTTCCTACCCGGTAGCCCCATTCCCTATTACCTACCTAGGACTCCCACTTTCTATCCTCAAAGTGCACCACACCGCCCTCATGCCGCTGGTGAACAAGATCTACAAAAAGCTCAGTACCTGGCGAGCTTCCCTCCTCTCCCGTAGTGAGCGTATTGCTCTTGTTCGCCACGTCCTCAGTGTCATGCCGCTTCACCTCCTCCTATACATGGCGCTCAGTCCACTGATCCTCAAGTTGGTCACTAAGGCTATTCGGTATTTCCTTTGGCATGGGCACAAGGAGGCCCGCTCTGACAGTTGCCTTGTGAGCTGGCCACGAGTGTGCCGCCCCATCAAGCTTGGTGGATTAGGCATCCGTGGCCTCCACCATACTGGCATCTCCCTGCGAGTGTGATGGCTTTGGCTTCATGCTACATATCCCTCACGACCTTGGCGCCACCTACACCCCCTACGAGCCCCAGGGGCGACAATTTTTTCGCGCATCCACTACCTAGACCCTTGGGGATGACAACACCTGCCGCTTTTGTAGTGCTCATTGGTTAGATGGCCACTCCATCGCCGAGTTTACACCCGATCTAGCGAATTTGGTGCCTAAGCAACTGCGCAAGCGTTGCCTTGTCTGTGAAGCCCCCCCCCCCCCCCCCCCCCCCGACTCTCCTGGATACAAGACATCAACGGCGGCATGGGCCCTGCCGCAATGATCCAGTACATTGACATCTGGCGACGTGCCTACACCCTCTCCCAGACGCCTGCTTGCATCCGTCGGAAGTGGAAAGAGAATGCTACATACACTGCCAAGGCGTGCTACCTCGCCTTATTTCAAGGTTCCACTACGACACCCCACTGTCGACTAACCTGGAAATCATGGGCTCCACTGAGCATCAAGTTCTTCCTCCGCCTTGTGAGCTTGGACCAATGTCGGACGGTAGAGGGGCTTACACGCCGCTGCCTGCCCCACATCTCCGCTTGCACCCTTTGCGACCAAGAAGATGAGACCGTGAACCACCTCCTCTCAGGATGCGTCACCTCTCACATTGTCTAGCCCGAGATCTTCTCCTAGTGCCGCCTCACCATGGTACCACTTGATGGCACCACTAGTTTCTTGGACTGGTGGACAGCTACCACCCACACGTCGCCGGCAAGCCTACGGAAGCACACGAGCTCCCTCATTGCACTTTCAGCATGGATAATTTGGAAACACCGCAGCGCTTGTGTCTTCAAGGGCGCCCACCCATGTCACTCTCTCATCACCGAGTAGATCAAAGCTGACGCACGCGCTTAGGCTAAGACGGGCGCCAAAGGACTAAGACATGATCTTACCTGTATCCTGAACCTCTGTAGCTAGGGCCTAAGCAACCCCTCCTTCTTCTGATCCCCGCATCCCTGATTGTGCCTTCCTGTGTACACGGCCTAGCGACTGGAACTTTGTATTTTCAAACCCTCTATCAACAGAAAGATACGCAACCCACGTATTCGCGAAAAAGTAAAGGAAAAATTTATGCATTGGTCGATCCGGGAGATGCAGCAGGGTGCGGCGTCCCGGTGAGGGCTTGCTAGGACCTCGCCGGTGGCGGGAAAGACGCCGATATTTGGCGTCTCTTGCAAAAGAGTGGCAGGATGTTGACGATTTGGTTGCAGAATGTGGGGGTTCGTCGATGTAGGAGACGCTGATGGACTATAGAAGAATGGTCGGGGCAGCGGAGGCTGGTCGAAGGGCGGGGGGTGGGGGTGGGGGGTTTAGGCCAGGTTGGGCGGAGAAGCAGCACACGAATGGCGGCGGCATGTAGTTAGGCCGGCTCAGGTTGACGGCTCGAAAGAAGCCAGGAGGAAGAAGAAACAGTAGCGGCTGGAGGAAGAAGAAGAAACTGGAGCCGTTGGATTTGGATCCAATGGTTCTAGAAAAATCGACTGAAACTTTCTTTTTCCTGACTTATAGTTACTCCGTAAGGAATACATCATTCACGTTCCTTAATTCTGAAACTACGTACTTGAGTATGCAGGTAAACATGGCCCGAGTGCAGCCAACGCGATCTTCGTCTCTTGGATGGCTATCGGAAATGTCCTGGGATACTCCTCTGGCTCCACCGACAAATGGCACGAGTAAGTGCCTCATCGATCTCATCGTGATCAGCATGCATGCACATACCTTGATCTAGCAGCGGTGCGGCGAATTGACGGTTGTTTTGATGCGTACGTGCACAGGTGGTTTCCCGCCCTCCAAACAAGAGCTTGCTGCGAAGCTTGCGCGAACCTCAAGGCCGCCTTCTTGGTCGCAGTGGTGAGCACGGAGCGGCTAATCAAGCGCGCAACCTCAAGGAATTGCATGTCTATTTCTATAGGTGTTCCTATAATAATTTGGATCTCATTTGCATGTCGTGCGTCTTGATTTACAGATATTCCTGGGTTTTTCGACGGTGGTTACAATGATCTTTGCAAAGGAGACGCCGTTGGACCCTGAGGTGGCGAAGCAGGGCGAGGGGGAGGCGACGGGCCCGCTGGCTGTATTCAAGGGCCTAAAGAACCTGCCGGCCGGCATGCCACAGGTGCTCATCGTTACCGGCCTCACGTGGCTGTCATGGTTCCCCCTCATCCTCTTCGACACCGACTGGATGGGCCGCGAGATATACCATGGCAGGCCGGACGGGAGCCCCGCGGAGATCGCCGCCTTCCAGGAGGGCGTCCGGCAGGGTGCCTTCGGCCTGCTGCTCAACTCTGTGGTTCTCGGGATAAGCTCCTTCATGATCGAGCCCATGTGTCGGAAGCTCGGACCAAGGACCGTGTGGGTCGGCAGTCAGGTCCTCGTGTGCATCGCAATGGCGCTGGTGGCCATCCTCGGCGCATGGTCGCTCGGCGACTTCGGCGGAAACGTGCAAGACGCCGCGGCAACGGAAAAGGGCCTCAAGACATCAGCCCTCGTCCTTTTCGTCTTCCTCGGCCTTCCCTTTGCAGTAAGCAGCATACATTGATAATGGCATTGTTATAACTTAAATCAGCTCCGATCAATTAATTGTCTCTGATGGCTAGTTTCGCGCCCAATGCCTGCAGGTTCTATGCAGTGTTCCGTTCGCCGTGACGGCACAGCTTGCCGCGAGCAAAGGTGGTGGACAAGGTGAGCTAGCTGCTCTCAACTGATCGTGAACTTTGAACAAAGTGTCCAACTCCAATAATTATATTTGTGCGGCAGGACTGTGCACGGGGATCCTGAACATCTCCATCGTGACGCCCCAGATGATCGTCGCCATCGGCGCTGGGCCGTGGGACGAGCTGTTCGGGAAGGGAAACATCCCGGCGTTTGCCCTCGCCTCTGTGTTCGCCTTCGCCTCCGCCGTCGCCGGAACAATCATGCTGCCCAAGATGTCAAAGAGCAGCTTCCGGTCCGTAAGCATGGGCGGAGGACACTGATTGAGTGGTGTTGCTCTATAACAGGCACCTGAAATTTTTCATGCGTTCAACCGAATCTGCAACCGTCCATTCCCATAGTTCGTGATTCGTACGTGGGGTGTGTTGGGCTGTAGTTGACTGACGTAACTTTCATTTTCAGAGGATTTTGTTCAACGGAATGGGCCTCAGCCCATTAGTTTTAGGTTAGTGAGTTATGCATTAGCCCAGTAGTAGTCCATTTGTTTTTTAGTTGATGCTTGTTGTAGCTTGGGTCACTATTTCTCTTGTTTTCTTGATAAATTCCTCTTCACTTTTATAGCAATTGTGATGGCCATTTTAGAGTTCGGTGTTCGTTTTGATTTGTTTTCATCGTCCAAGTGTTCCGAGTATTATTTTTTTAGTATATACCAGCCTTTTCCCCTCTTTGTGTATGTCACTATTTTTTTCTGTGTCCGCACAAAATCGTCCAAGTGATTCTTGTGTTTAGCTGTATGTGCCGGTCTTTTTTCTCCCTTCGTGCCACTATCCGTTTGTACGTGCGCGCGTTGCACACACGATATCAATATGAGATGCAATTCATTTGTGAGGTGTTTGTATATGCACGTTCCGAGGCGATACCATCGGCATGAGTAAGACAATGAATCTCCGACATACACACGCAAGTACTAATATGTGTGCAAATTATATTGGAGTCTTAAAAACTGCATTGTTATATGTTTCTTCTTGCATATTGTGAAAAGGTGTGATTTTCTCTTTAAGTTGTTCACATCAATTTATTTTTTATTTCTTTCTTCATTGAGGGTAATAGATATGTCTTGATTCATTCTTCCCAAGAAAACTTTAGAGTTTAATTAATTTTTAGTTTTTATTTTATATATAGTTTTTATTACCAGATCCTGCATTTTAATTTTGTGATTCATTTAGGGTAATACCATCGGCATGAGTAAGAGAATGACTCTCCGACGTACACACACAAGTACTATGTAATATGTGTGCAAATTATATTGGAGTCTTAAAAACTGCATTGTTATATGTTTCTTCTTGCATATTGTGAAAAGGTGCGATTTTCTCTTTAAGTTGTTCACATCAATTTATTTTTTTATTTCTTTCTTCATTTAGGGTAATAGAAATGTCTTGATTCATTCTTCCCAAGAAAACTTTAGAGTTTAATTATTTTTTAGTTTTTATTTTATATATAGTTTTTATTACCAGATCCTGCATTTTAATTTTGTGATTCATTTAGGGTAATATCATCGGCATGAGTAAGAGAATGAATCTCCGACGTACACACTCAAGTACTATGTAATATGTGTGCAAATTATATTGGAGTCCAAAAAACCGCACTGTTATTTGTTTCTTCTTGCATATTGTGAAAAAGGTGCAATTTTCTCTTTAAGTTGTTGTCATCATTTTTAATTTTTAATTTTTTTCTTCATTTAGGGTAATACAAATGCATTTATTCATTCTTCCTAAGAAAATATCAAAGTTTAATTTTGTTTTATTTTTTATTTTTTATTTAGTTTTTATTACCAGATCCTGCGTTTTTATTTTGTGGTTCATTTAGGGTAATACCATCGGCATGAGTAAGACAATTTATCTCCAACGTACACACACAAGTATTATAATATGTGTGCAAATTATACCAGAGTCCAAAAAATGCAGTATTATATGATTATCCTTGCATATTGTTAAAAGGTGCAATTTTCTGTGTAAGTTTTGTCCTTTTTTTTATTTTTCATTAGGGTAATACCAATGTCTTTAATTCAATCTTCCATACAAAACTTCAGGTTTTTATTTTGTTTTTGGTTTTCTTTAATTTTTATTTTTAATTACCAAATCTTGTGTTTTTTAATTCATTTAGGTAATACCAATGGCATGAGTAATATAATTAATCTCTGACGTACACACGCAAGTGCAATGTAATATGTGTGCAAATTATACTGGAGTCAAAAAATTGCACTATTATATGCTTTTTCTTGCAATGGAAAAAAAGTGCAATTCATGTGCAAATTGTGTGTAAGTTTTTGCCTTTTTATTATTTATTTTTCTTTTCTTTTTTATTAGGAAGTACCAATGCCTTTAATTCATTCTTCCTTAGAAAACTTTAGTTTTATATTTTGTTTAATTTTTATTTTATTTCTAGTTTTTAACACCAAATCCTGATTTCTTTTATGATTCTAATTAAAATATTTAGCATGAAGATTGCTAAATATAGACTAGAATCCCTATACTAATCTTCTACAATTACTATGTATATGCGAAAGCAAACATACGTGTCAAAGCAAAGCATATATACTCAGGAGCGGAGCTGGAGCTAATCTTACCCTGATGCACCACTTAACTATGGCATAAATTTTTAAAGCAACGATGCACTAAATAAAGGTGTGTTAGCTTGTAACACGGATTACCAAACATAATAGAAGTTGATTTATAAAAACAAAATGGAACAGTGAAACTGCTTAATAGAATAATAAAACGAACGAAAAAATTACTTGAAAAGGTCTTGCATTCTCAAATTCCAAAACACATCATCACACATAAAGGTTCAATAACCTACTCCCTCCGTCCTAAAATAAGTGTCTTAGACTTAAGTTGTACAAAGTCTAAGATACTTATTTTAGGACGGAGGAAGTACAATATAAAAAGTAGAATTAGATTTTTAAGTAGAACATAATAAAATGCCTAAATCAAAGTACTTAACTTTGCTAAAATTTAGAGCCATTAGGAGGGAGAGTAATCAAGTTAGTAACGAGCTAGCTAGAATAGGACGTGCCTATGTTAAAACGATCTGCACCTGAGGAGGTTGTAAACTTATGCTCCTTGGATCACCCTGATCCAGACTAATTAATAGAAGGTCTTTCATCCCGCAAAAAAAAAAACTTTGCCAAAATTTTACAAATTACCTTCAGTATATTCTCTTCCTCCGAGCAATGAAATACTCAACCACTTGATCATTGGTGACCTTTTTCATTTCTTATTTCTCCACATGACAAATAACATCATCACTCAAGCTGTCAGTGATTGCGCAAGTAAGTTTTGACTAATTTCATTGCTGAAAATCACCTCTCAGCTGTAGCAGTAGCAATGATGTATACGTAATTACAAGTTAAAACAATAGCTAAGGCCCAACGTTTTGCCAAAACACATACGTACATTTAAATAAGATTTAATCCACTAGCCATAATTTCATACATACAATTGTTGCAACTTACAAAAATATTTAGGACAAACAACACAGAAAAGGCTTAAATTTGAACCAAGAGATGACTGTAATCTAGACCAAAAAAATTCAAAAACACATTACTATTTTGCTAAGAGAGGAAGAAAAAATTACGCGGCGCCGCGTGGTCGCGAGGGGGGCGTTGACGTGTGGTCGCTGCAGCCCGCAGAGTTAGGTGTCGTCGACGGTCGATCGGCGGCCTGCCGGTTGCCGTTGCTGCTCGTAAGCTTCGGATCGATCGGCGGCCTGACGGCTGCGCGCGTACGTTCAGATCGATCGGTGGCATGCTGGCTGCCGCTGCTGCGTGTACGTTCGGATCGATCGGGAACGGATCCATGCTGCCGGCTACTTCAAATTATTAGGAACGAATCGATTTGAATCGGATCGATTGATCGCCGCCGCGCATGTTCTGTGTGCGCCTGCTCGAGACAGAACAGGAGATGACGAGACGTGATTACTTTTTTTGGAGTGGAAGACGGATCGGTTGTTCGCTAGAGGAAACGCGAGATGGAGATAGTTCTTTTTTGTTGAGACAACGAGATGGATATAGCTTTTTTTTTTTAGGGATAACACCAAGTTTTATTCATCATATGCCACAGTGTGTGGATACAAATTGGATTATAGGGTTGGCCAAATAGACATGGCGCGCCAGACCAAGAGGAAGGGAGTACATGGCTAGACTATGTGCTTCACCATTGACAACATGACCTTCAAAAATAAAAATACAATTAAACGCAATTGCTTTAAGTCTAATCTCACTAATGATAGCACCAAAACAACCTCGGGAGCCCTTCATGATATCTGAAACAACTCGCTTGCAATCTGATGAGATGACACAATTCTGCACATGGAGATTTTCAGCTAGTGAGAGTGCTTCCCGGCACGCGATGGCCTCAAGTGTAGCTGGATCATCCACCCCTGGTATGGCTAGTGCGGCGCTCCCCAGATAGTTCCCGTTACTGTCGCGGCATACTGCTGCTGCTGTCCCTCCTCGACCTAGACGAACACCAGCGTCGACATGGATTTTCACAAAACCAGCCGCCGGTGCCTTTGGGCGTATCTGTGCACTTGCGCGCGGCCCAGTGGGATGTTGAATCATCGCTGGGCAGTTTTCCTTGACCAAACCGAGCTCCTCAATGAACCTTTTTATAAAAATATTGGTGCCTGGGGACTCTGAAAGACCCCCTCATGGATGGCTTTACGTCGCGCCGACCAAATAGCCAACACCGTGACTGAAAGGCTGACAAACTATCATGTCGTAGCATTTCCGTGAGAGTAAATAGCCACTGCTTAGCACTCGGTTCCATGGTAGTCATCATTTTTTGTGCAACCTCTTCATCTGCTAGAGCCTAGGTACTTCTAGACATGGTGCACTCAACCAAGGAATGCCTCTAAGAGTCGGGCGCTCCACATAGCCCGCACGCACTGGAGTCCGACATATGCCTATGAGCTCTGACATCCGAGGTTGGTAGCGAGATGGAGATAGCTGGTTTGGTGCGTGCGTAATTTTTTGAGACAAATGCTTCGTGGGTATGTGAAGCGGACCAAAGGGGGCCTGCTGCGGTTTGTTCAATGGGCCCTGTAGCACTCTTTATGGCCCACACTATTGCACCGGCCAAATTCCTGATATTTAGCAGTAAAAAAAATATTCGGACCCTGTGGCTCAGCCCACTGGGCTCCGCCCCAGTATATACTTTTTTGCGTGGTAAAGAATCATAGTACAAGTCACGTACATGCCGACCGGGTAAAACTGAACAAATAGCAGAACGCTAGCCTTTGAACAACGGAACAACAGCCAAGAAGTAAAGTTACAAACGGGACCGAAGAAACCTCTGAGCTTGACACCAACGCTCGTCACCTGCCTCTGGCACCACCATAGAAGCCACCAAAGGAAAAAATGACGGATCACCTCCACACCCGAGCTTGACGCGGCTCCATCGCTGATATGTAGCTTTGCGAACCTCCAAGGTGGCCCGCCAAAGGCGAAACCCTTACCGTTGAACGAATCAGACCGGGGCAACACCTCGGACATGCCATCGAACTCCAGATCTGGCACCCCACAAGACTGAGACGTCGGAGGAAGAAACCATACCTGCCTTCCACATACCACTCTCGAAATAGGCTTTCACCCCGCTTTATAGATAAAGCAAAGATCCATACAACCAACATCCAGATAACCCATAAAGGCGACGGCTGGGGCAACAACACAATAATGCCCAAATAGAAACACAAGAGAAAAGAAAAACAAGGCCACCTAGTGGCTGTCGACTAGCGAAGCTAAGATGACGAAAGCCGACGTGCCGAATCCACGAGCCCATCCAGCATGATGCCTAGACGGTCGCGATCGTGCTGCCTAGTAAGCGGGTGCCATTGCTGCAGAAAAGCAAGGAATTTGAACAAAGAGTCAGACGCCTGCCTCGGGAGCACACTCTCAATCACCATTTTATTTCTTGTCGTCCAAAGAGTCCATGACATGGCCGCAAAGATCATCCAGAATATGCGGCGGTGTCGTCCTGGCATGGTAGCCCTGGCCTGAAGGAAGTCCGCGAGATCCAGGGCCTCCCAGTCGGGCCCTAGTGCCTCACGGACGAACTGCCAAAGGACACGAGCCGCCGTGCACGAGAATATGATATGGGCCACAGTCTCAGGGACCCTGCATAAAGGGCAGAGTCCATCACCCGGGTCCTGTCGCTTGAGCACCTCGGTCCCCGAAGGGAGGCGATTTCTAAGAAGCTGCCAAACAAAGATCTTTATCTTCAGGGGCATGAGGGCCTTCCACAAGTAAGCTAGCCAAGGGATAGCGGGGAGGCGGCCTAAAGCCTTGTATGCGAATTTGATGGAAAACTCACCCGAAGGTGAGAGCCGCCACGATACAGTGTCCGGATAATCCGGCAACACTGGAGGCAGAGCTGCCAACAGTCTAGTCCAGTCGGCATGCTCTGCCTGCCCAAACATCCGGCGGAACCGGATATCCCACTGTCCCGATCGGATCGCCGCGGAAACTAGGATTGACGGGTCCGTGCAGATAGAGAATAAGGTAGGGAACCCCACCCTGAGGGGCTCGGTACCCATCCATGGGTCTAGCCAGAATTGGGTCCCGTCCCCATTACCTATAGAGAAGGAAATCCCAAGACGGATATCCTCCTTGATCTTTTGGATGGATCGCCAAAACTGGGAACCTCCCGGCTGGGAGCACGCCAGGAGGGGTTCACCCCTCAGATATTTTGCTTGAATCAGCCGTAGCCAAAACTCTCCCTCACCGCGCAAGATCCGCCATACCCATCGTAGCATAAGTGCAACGTTCATGCGACGAGAAGCCATAATGCCCAGACCACCCTGGTCCTTGGGTCTGCAGATATCTACCCACTTGACCATGTGGTATTTCTGGCGGCCGTCTGCTGCCTGCCAAAAGAACCTCGTGAGCTCCTTATCGAAGGAGCCATGAACACCCTCCGGTAGGATATACATCCCCATCATGAACATGGGGAGACTCGCAAGGTTTGCAGAAATAAGGATCGATTTACTCCCCTTGGACGTAAACCGTCCGCGTCAGGGCTCGGCCAGCGTCGCCACTCGTCCTACTAACGGATCGAAGGCATTCATTAGAATCTTCGAGTCGGCCATCGGCATTCCCAAGTAAGTGATGGGAAATGATGCCAGTCTGCGGTTTAAGTTATCCGCAATCCGTTGCTGCTCATCTGCCGGGAAGCCTATAATGACGACCTCGCTCTTATCAAAGTTGATCTTAAGTCCCGACATAGCCTCAAAGTAAAGGAGCATGAACTTAAGATCACTATGTCAAGGGCCGACCCTTCCACCATAATCATGGTGTCGTCCGCATATTGGAGGTGGGTGACCCCACCCCCCGGGATCAAATGGCCAACAACCCCAGATATGTGGCCAGACGTCCTAGTTTTATCCAGGATGCCTGCCAGAGCGTCAACGGCGAGGTTGAAGAGGAGAGGAGAGATCGGGTCGCCTTGCTTCACTCCCGCAGAGGACGTGAAGAAAGGCCCCACCTCGTCGTTGATATTGATCGCAGTTCTACCAGATCGGACCAACTGCATGATCCAAGAACACCATCTGTCATCAAAGCCCCGAAGCTGAAGTACCAACCGCAAGAAGGACCAATCCAGACGATCGTAAGCTTTCTGGAAATCCAACTTGAGGAAGACGCCCTTATGACCACGCGTCCTGACCTCATGAACAATCTCATGAAGGGTCAGGATCCCATCATGGATCCGCCGCCCTTTCAGAAATGCCGTCTGTAGGGGGTGGTCCAGCCGCTCTGCTACAGGGGCAAGACGGGTCGCGCACACTTTTGAAAAAATGCGCTCAAGCACATTAATCACTGTGATAAATCGAAAGTGGCGGATATCTGTAGGCCTTTCACATACCACGAACCCAGCACACGATCCACCATCTTCCAGATGCCGCCGATGCAGACCACAATCTGCATCTGCTCATGGACTACCTCCCAAGCTCCGCGCCAACGCTGGAATAAACGCCGTCGCAACGGCGGAGCTCGAGGACACAGGTGCACCACAAGGATGCCGCCGCCGCCACACCATTCTTCTTTGAACAGACTGGATTCCAAATTCACCCCAACCATAGGACTAATCGCCTGATCGGAGTAGGATCTGAAGAAATTTTATTCAGCACCGCCATCGCCGCCGCCGAAGCAAGAAGATGAACAGGCTAAAAACTAAGTTACTTTGGCCTAAAACTATCCCCACACGCGGATCCAACGACCCCCCTCACCACCGACGACCGAGGTCGTCGGCGGAGGGGAGCCGCCGGAGGACGGCGGCGAGGAAACTACCTGGCGGCGCGGCGCTGGCGAGATCGCCTCTTCCTTCGATAGGAAGAAAGAGCGATATGTAAAACTAACCTAACCTTACCTGGACGCGGTCCGCCCCTGTATATACTTGCTAACTGATATACAATGCTTTCCACGTATAGTGTATGTGCATGCATAAAGGACTTATTCTAGCATGTACAGTATCTGCTCTAGTATTGTAGGTGTAGATTAGTGTATGTGCTTTTGCAAGGCGTTGCAAGTGTGACAAGGTAGTGGGTCCCGCTAGGAGATGTAGAGAGAACGTTCGTACTCTACAATTTTCGCAATATCAAATATATTTGATCTCCACGGCAACACTAATGCAGGTAAATAAATCGATTAAAATTTGTTGCAAGTTCATAGAGATTTATACATGATAATCGAATTAATAATCAAGACATATAATAATCTTGAGGTCCTAATTAATTAAGCCTGACAAATGGTGATAGATGCTCGACGGAGGCAGAGCCGGCTAGCTGGCTAGACTGAGACTTGGTAAGAGGCCTCGTCGATGGGCACCACCTTGGGCACGTTCACCGAGAGCACATCAATGTCCTGGATCCATGGGTTCTCACCGGCGTCATCAATGGTACGCAGCGCTCTCCACACGGCGTTGTTGCATTTGAACCCGGAGCCGAAGGCGATTTGCCAGACACGGTCGCCCTTCTTGATCCGCCGCTTGGCCTCACAGTAGGTGAACTCGTACCATAGCGAGCTGCTGGAGGTGTTGCCGAACCTGTAGAGCGTCATCCTTGACGGCTCCATGTGCCAGGGGCTGAGCTTGAGGCTCTTCTCGAGCTCATCGAGGACACCCTTGCCGCCCGCATGGATGCAGAAGTGCTCGAGCGCGAGCTTGAAATCCGGCAGAAACGCCTTCACCTCGGCGCGGAAGACCTTCTTGAGCACCACGGTGGCGAGGAAGCGGAGCTGTTCCGACATGGGGAGGACGAGCGGGCCGAGCGTGGTGATGTTAGTCTTGAGGGCCTCGCCAGCGACCACCATGAGCTCCTTGGAGAGAGACACCCCAACCTCGCCAACCTCATCCTCCTCCTGGGTCACGCACCCGTAGCTCTGGTCGTGCGCTCCGCGGTGGGTGCGCACCGTGTGGATCAGCTGGTACTTGGACCGCGCCCGGTCTCGGCCCCTGTTGGTGAGGAGGATCGCCGCGCCGCCGACACGGAACAGCGTGTGGGTCACCAGCATCGGACGGTTGTTACCCATGTAGGCGTTGAGGGTGATGTTCTCCGTGCTCACCACCATTGCGTACGTGTTCCGGTGCACCTGCGACACCACAACAAATGAACGTCGATACCGTTATCGTAGCAATGTTATTTTTCTCTAAGATAGCTACTGTAGCGCGTACTGATCTCCTGACCGGACGTTCGTCCACCGGCACACCTAAAGCACCAGTGCTGACCTCCTGACCGGACGTTCGTCCACCGGCACACCTAAAGCACCAGTGCTGACCTCCTGACCGGACGTTCGTCCACCGGCACACCTAAAGCACCAGCACTTAAACAACTTTCCTCTGTACACAGCTACAGCTAGGTATGGAACCCGGGTCGACGAACGACGGAACGAGAACAATTCTGGAGTTTTGCTATTGCATCATGAGGCGCTCCGCGCTTGATGCTTGATGTCAGGGGCATTCCTCCTTTGTCAAAAAAAAAAAAAAAAACAAATCATGGAGGGGACAGAACACTGAGCAATGGTCAATAGGTAAGCTGCCCTAGGATTAAATTCTGAAATGTGGGTGACTGAGCCTGAATATTTAAGATTGAGACAGAGGCTGTTCCCTGGCAGGAACATGGAGGAGGTCCTAATCAGTGAAGCACTTGTCTAAAGGAATCTCGTGTTTTGGCATGCTAGTCATAACTGTCAGCTACTCCCTGTGTTTCAAAATGTAAGACGTTTTTTAACACTACAATAGTACTGGTATCAAAAAGTCCATAACTATGGGTTTGTGCACATCTTTTTTTTAGCCAAAAAAAAAGATGAACAAACAAAATGGGCCTATATTTTACTAGCTATTGACATCTTACAAAGTCGTAGTTGGTTAAAGAAAAAAATCTTACTATGCAGCCGGCATAAAGAAAGTTACGAAATATACTTTTTCTTTGGGAATATAGTATGCACTATGCATTAAAAAAATACTTCCTCCCTTCGGAATTAACCCTCGTGGAAATGAGTGAATCTACACACGGATCGAAAGTCCCTTTCTACACCCAAGCTCAAATGAGCTCGGGGTGAACAGTAACTCGAAAACATTTAAAAAATGTTCAAAAATATCTGAATTGTTTTTTATGAAAAACTTTGACAAATGTTCTAAGAGCTTGCAAAATTTCATCACGAAATCACATTTATGAAAGTCGTGGCAAAAAAAAAAAATCAGTGCTCCAAAATGCTTTCGAAAGTAGCATTTTCAGAGTATCGATTTTGTTTTTTTTATCAGGACTTCCACAAACGTGATTTCATAATGGAATTTTGCAAACTCTTAGTGCATTTGTCAAAGTTTGGCATAAAAAAATTCAGATTTTTTTGAACATTTTTTAAACATTTTATTGCAGGATTGCTAATCTAGTGTGATAGCCGGTCACACAACAAAGATGGTCTCGTTTATTCCATCCGCATCTGAACGACATGCATCATGTGCAGTCCTACACTGTACGGTTGCCCAAGCGGACCAGCCATTGGTTATGGCCGCAGACGTTACCACCATGCATGCATGCGCCAATGCAGTTGCTAGACGTAATATACCTAGGCAGGGGGTGTCAGGCAGCCACTCCTGACGTGCATATGCCCGCGCACGTACCTGGAGCCAGGGGCGGACCCAGGAATTGGCTAAGCCCCGGGCCCTAGGCTGGCTACAGTGCCGCTACAGTACCCATCATGCTATACTGAAGGCAGTGTGAATTCCTCACGCCCAGGGGATCAACGACATGGGGAAGTGGGTGGCCTCGCCGAGCCCGGACCGCTCCAGCATCCTCTTCTGGAACGCCATGCTCTGCTCGCTGAACCGTCCGCACCGCGAGAAGTGGACGATGGTCTTGGCGCGGGATGCCTCGTGCGTCGCCGGCGCCTTGTACCCAGCAAGGTCCAGCAGGTAGACCGATGAGGCGTACGTGTAAGCGGCCAGCGCCGCCGCCCAGCACGCCATGGCCAGCGCCGGCGCGTTGACGGTGCGCAGCGCTTCGCTCAGCATGGCGCGCACCTTGTCCGGCGTCAGCATCGAGAGCTGCGGCGCCACGATGACGAGCAGCGTAACCACGAGGAGGTGGGGGATGTGGCCTACGAAACGGTGGTACATCAGGCTGGCGTGGTTCTTCGTCGCCTGCTTCACCGTCCTGAACAGCTGCGTATCCATGGTAGCCACCGATGAACACGCTGAAACTTCCTCCCTCTATCTCTCACTACTCTTGCGAGCAACACGCCCTCTGCGGGTGGATTTATAGAGTTGGATTAATGCCAACCCGTGGCAGGTGGGTGATGAGAGGAGGCCAGTGCGGAAATGCATTAATAAGTGTCGCGTGCTGCTTCTGCACGTAGTACTCCCTCCTTTCCGGTTTAGAGGGCTTATCTCATTTTTTTCGTTTTTCCGATTTAAAGGGTTCATCTCCATCTTCTATTGAGATTCCGAGGCGCATTAAATCTTTGCATGCAAGAATTAAACATGAATTCACCAATGCATGTAACGTTCATACTCATCTAGTGGTCAAGCATGCATGCACTGAATTAATCTCAATTAATGCATCAGTTTAATTTGGGTAGTTTTGTAAAGTACTACCTCTCTTCCGGTTTATAGGGCTCATCTCAAAATTTCAGTTTTTTAGTTTTATAAGTCTCATTTGTACCACCTCTCATCACATGTTCAGATTTCAATATGCATTAAATCTCTACATGCAAGAAATATGATAGAACTCACCAATGCATGTAAAGCTTCTTGGTCATTTATTGGCCACACATGCATGCATTGCAATTAATGCATTGGTAAACACAATTTTTTGAGGAAAAACAAGCACATTAATTGAGTACTTTTTCAAACTAAAAATTATTCCACCACTCATCATCTACCTTGTTTGGTGAGAATTGTGAATTGAGCCCCATAAACCGGAAGGGAGGGAGTACTAGATACATTCCTCCACTCACCAAATGCCTTGGTTGATGAGATTTCAGATTTAAGCCATGTAAACCGGAAAGGAGGGAGTACTGTTGCAGCAGCTCAAAAATCATCTCTGACAGATGGTCAATCTTAAAAGTCCAAAACCTTTTTTTTCTTAAAAATTACACCCTCCGTTCCACGACGTAGCGTGTATAGATTTTTTTTTAAAGTCAAACTTTATAAACTTTGACCATGTTTGTAAAGAAAAACATATACATCTAGAATACCAAACACATATCCTTAGATACATCACAAGACGTACTTTCACATTGTATATATTTGGTATTATAGATATGAATGAATATTGCCCGCAAAAAAAAAGATATGAATGAATATTTTTCTCTATAAACATGGTCAAAATTTGTAAAGTTTGACTTTTCAGAAAATCTATAGACACTACATTATGAAATGGAGGGAGTATAATTTGTAGGGGATTAAAAAAATTCTCATCTAACAAACCCCTATAATAACTTAATCCTAAAACTGACATTTGGTTCATTCATCGAACACTTAGCCTGCAAGCAACGCCTTTCAGACACATTAAGCTAAACTAGATGATACCCGCAAGTTGCAGCGGTAATCTTGTTACAAGATGTCACATCCCAAATTTTCTCTAAATTTTGGATGTACATTTAGAAGCATTTGCATTCATGATTTCCTTGGATATTTGGTTTTTAAGAAAAACATGACCAATTCTTAAACCCTAAATAATTTGGAGTTTAATAAATGGCCATGGATGTTTTTCTGAATAAAAGTTTTATCAAAACAATGCATAAGGGCAGGAAAGAAATTTCCAAAGATTATTATCTGTCTTATTTTGTTGAGTGAACCATGATTTGAATATAGTTTAAATATGGACAATTTAAACTATAAGTAAAACCTGGATAAAAGAATAAAAACAGAAAACAAAATGTAAAATAAAATACTTTGCGAAAGGGCCCAATAGTAGTTGACAAAAATAGTTTGTGAAAATCCACACACAAAAAAAGTTCATACAACCAGGAATATTCCAAAATGAATTCAAGGCAAGTTTACAGTTGGGAGAAAAATCAAATTCAATTTTTGATTGAATTTACGAGAAGACAGAAGAGAAAGAAAAAGAAACGGCCCACGCCAGCCAGGCCAACTAAGGCCCAACTAGCCAGCCGATCCCACGCCGCGCCTGCGCTCTCTCTTCTCTGTCACTGGCGGGCGGACCCACCCGTCAGGGTCACCCCTAACCTCCCGCAACCGCCGCCCGACGCACGCGCCCACGTCGCCCACGACCCGACACGCCCACGGTCCCCAACTCACGCTCTTCGTGCAAGCAAACGGATGTGGCCATGCCCGTTAAATACCCCTCGACCCCCTCGTCATTTCGCCCCACTCAATCGGCACTGAGCGCCACCAGGCTGCCGGCGAGCCACCCCTAAGTTTCGCCACTGTCCTAGCCACCGTTGGCCAAATCCCGGCGAGGCAAGCCACCCCCGAGCCCAACAACCACCATCGTTTGACCCACCACTCCACGACGACCCTTCTGGGCATCGTCCGCACGTCCAGGGACCCCGGGAGCGCCAAGTGCATCGTCAACCGAAGCTCGCCACCGCCGATGACGAAGCTTCGGTGAGCCCCGAGACCTTTTGGCACGCGCACCATGTTCACTCGTCCTTTCTCACTCACGCACATCTCACTAACCAATTCATGTGTTGAAACGCCCTTGTTTTTTAGCAACCCATCTTCACCCGAAGCACCTCGCCGGCGTGCACCACTCTGGCAGCCCTGCACCGTCGTCTCCGTCCATCCCAGCGTCGACCAAGGTCACAAGGAGCTCTGCCGCTGTCGTCCGCATCTCGTTGACCACTTTTCCGTCGCTAGGGAGCACCGGAGCGTCAAGTTCGAGCACGTCCGAGCCACGCCCGAGTTTTCCGGCGAGACTCCGACGACCTAGCCGCCGTGGTGAGCTCCGACCTACCCCTAGCCGTCCGATTGAGATCCAACGCACTAGATTAGATCACTTAAACGAATCGGTATGTGACGATACTAAAACCGGCAGATCTCAGGTAGGGGGTCCCGAGCTGTGGACCTTAGAACAATGGTGAATAGGAGACGAGGAAGATGATGTTTACCCAGGTTCGGGCCCTCTCGAAGAGGTAAAACCATACGTCTTGCTTGATTGTATTGATGATGGAGTATCGAGTACAGGTTGATCTACCTCGAGATTGTATGTTGTGTTCTAAGCCCTCAGGCTAGTAATTGTCATCATGCCTCTATGGACTAAACCCTCTGGTTTATATAGGCACTAGGGATATCTAAGGTTACACATGGTCGGTTGCCAACATGCCGATATCTGGAGTCATCCTTGAAGTACACGCCAAGTCTTCGGCGGTGTTCGTCTTGATCACGCCTGGGTTCGAGGCTTCCGGAGTCCTTCCTTTGTGAGATCGGCGGGCCATAAGCTCGGCCCATGGACTGTGGGCCAACTAGGTTGGTACCCGCTAGTCCAGGACACCGTCAGTGGTCCCTAAACTTGTCTTTGAAGCCGAGGACAGAAATTCCATCCTCGGACCAATGTCTCTGGCATGAAGTCTTCGGCTTGGCAGGCGAGTTCTTCTCTCTAGATGGCTTTCATATAAACCCGGGACCTTCCTTATTTAAAGTAATTATCAAGCTTCCCCTTAACGGTATTGCCCGCTGACCACAAGTTTTAAGGGCCGCTCTTCGGCACCCAAAGTCCTGAGTTAGCTTAGCCTCAAAGGCTTGCCACATAGGTGTGAACAATGCTCTCATCTGACAACTTTTACGAACCGTCACCCCCTATGGCGCTCAAGCGAGCCAGTTATTGTAGCTCGAATCGCGGCCCGAGGCAGCTCTTTCATTGGCACGTCTCATTAATACAGAGATCGTGCCCCGTTTTTTAGGGGATATCATCAACGAATTGTTGCACCCCATGCGCGCACAACGGCAGGAACATGTTGATTTATCCGGCGCAGTAAGGGGGCACTTGGCCTTTCACTGGCCTATAAAAGCAAAGGGTGGTTACCGCATTTACCCCCACGCTTCCATCCCTAGCGCCATTGCTCAAAGCTTTCAGAGCTCGAGCGCCCCAGATCCGTTCCCAACCTCTGAGCCCTTTCCTGCGCCCCCCCCCCCCTTTAGCGATGGCTGACGCCGATCTGAAGGGCAAGTGGGTGGCTGATACGTCTCCAACGTATCTATAATTTTTTATTGTTCCATGCTATTATAGTATCAATCTTGGATGTTTTATATTCAATTATATGCCATTATATATCATTTTTTGGGACTAACCTATTAACCCAGTGCCCAGTGCCAGTTGCTATTTTCTGCTTGTTTTGCCTTTTCAGAAAATCATTATCAAAAATGTCCAAACGAGAAAAACAAACTTTGGAATAATTTTTTCTGGACCAGAAAAGACCCACGAAGCTTCGGGAGAAGACCAGAAGAGCCACGAGGAGGCGACAAGCCTGGAGGGCGCGCCCCCCACGCTTGTGGGCTCCTCGTTGCCCCTCCTGACATAATTCCAACGCTATAAATTCTCAAATATTCCCCATATACTAGAAAGGGAGAAGAGAAAACCTTTCCGCCGCTGCAAGCCTCTGTTCTTCCGCGATCCCATCTGGAGGCCTTTTCCAGTACTCTGCCGGAGGGGGAATCGATCACGGAGGGCTTATTCATCAACCTTGCTGCCCTTCTGATGATGTGTGAGTAGTTTACCACAGACCTACGGGTTCATAGCTAGTAGCTAGATGGCTTCTTCTCTCTCTTTGATCTTCAATACCATGTTCTCCTCGATGTTCTTGGAGTTCTATCCGATGTAATCTTCTTTTGCGGTGTGTTTGTTGGGATCCGATGAATTGTGAGTTTATGATCAGATTATTCATGAGAAATATTTGAGTCTTCTGTAAACTCTTTTATGCATGATTATTATAGATTTTTATTTCTCTCCGATCTATCGATTTGGTTTGGCCTATTAGATTGATTTGTCTTGCAATGGGACAGGTGCTTTGTGATGGGTTCAATCTTGCGGTGCTCAATCCCAGTGACAAAAGGGGATATGACACGTATTTGTATTGTTGTCATTAAGGATAAAAAGATGGGGTTTAATCATATTGCTTGAGTTTACTTTGTCTACATCATGTCATCTTGCTTAAGGCGTTACTCTGTTTCATACTTAATACCCTAGATGCATGCTGGATAGCGATCGATGGGTGGAGTAATAGTAGTAGATGCAGGTAGGAGTCGGTCTACTTGTCTCAGACGTGATGCCTATATACATGATCATTGCCATGAATCTGTCATAATTATTTGCTTTTCTATCAATTGCCCAACAGTAATTTGTTTACCCACCGTATGCTATGTGTTCGAGAGAGAAGCCTCTAGTGAAAACTATGGCCCCGGGTCTACTTTATCATCTATAAAAAACCTAAAAATACCTTGCTGCAATTTATTTACTTTTATTTTAATTAGTATTTTAGTTTATCTATTTACCTCTAGAAGATTTAATCCTTGCAAATAACCACTAAGAGGATTGACAACCCTCTTATTTGCGTTGGGTCCAAGTGTTTGCTCTTGTGTGTGCAGGTGCGCTTAACGGAATTTTGCTTGGTTCTCCCACTGGATTGATAACCTTGGTTCTTAACTGAGGGAAATACTTATCTCTACTATACAGCATCATCCTCTCCTCTTCGAGGAAATACCAACACAGTCTACAAGTAGCAGTGGCCTCCATCGTCACGGAGGGCACCATCCAGGAGCTCAGGAGCGCGGGTTACATCCCCGCCGAAGCCACCTGGCGGACCCCCGAGCCCAACCAGCGCATCCCTACTCCCAAGCAAGGGGAGAGGGTCATCTTTGTCCCCCACCTCATCCGAGGCTTGGGGTTCCCTTTACACCCCTTCGTGAGGGGAATTCTCTTCTTCTACAGGCTAGATTTCCATCATCTAGCCCCAAACTCTATCCTGCACCTCGCAGCATTCATCACCATCTGCGAGGCATTTCTCCGCGTCGAGCCGCACTTCGACTTATGGCTGTAGACATTCAGCATCAAGCCGAAGAGCAGCGGTGCTCAACTGGCCGACTACGGCGAGGACATGACAGCAAGCTCCAAAAGGTGATCTGGCCAGAAGGTGTCTTTGTGGAGACCATTAAAGTGTGGCAGCGAGAGTGGTTTTACATCACCGAGCTGCCCGTTGGAGGCCAAACAGAGATCCCGACCTTCTCGGCCGCGCCCCCGAAGAGGTTCGTCTCCTGGAAGGAGAAAAACTTGGCCTAGGGCAATCTAGCAGAGGTCGAATTGCTCCAGAAGAGGATCCAGGCCATGAAGGATGATGGCTCGAGAATTTGCGATGTTTTTCATAGTGATTTCCATTTGGTTTCATTGGATTTTTGTTATTCTTCGGATATTTCTAATGCTAATCCAACAAAAGAGAAGAATATCTACTTTGGTATTTGCATGGCAGGAAATATCATATTTGGAAGGAAACCAAAGGAGATTGCTGCAAATCAAGCCAATTGGAGCAACTTTCCTAAAGAGAGCATTGTTAACAGGCGATTCAGGGTGAAAGACGACGTTCCATACGACCGCACGCGCTCGTATGAGCGGTCGTTTGGAGTGCCCACAGCCCCTCCTCGTCTATACAAGCAACTTTCATGAAGGACCAAGAGGAGAAGAGAACCCTAGCTGCCGCCACACCATCCAGAACAGGAGAAGTGAGGATCTGAAGAACTCACGAGGATCATCGTAGTTTTTGGTCCTTTCATCTCCATCATCATCATCACCTCCTTCACTATTGTAAGAGGGATTGGAACTTGTAATCTCTACTCCATCTCATCTGAGATCAAGACTATTTGGGCACCATTTCATCTCATTGTGGATCCCCTCAATATTACCGATATGGTTTTCATGGTTTTTCTCTTTGATGTGATTGATTCCCCTCTTATGATGTGTGAGTAATTCCCCTAGGTGTGGGAGATGTAGGTAAGTGGTAAGATTGATATGTGCCTATCCTATATGTTGTCATTTGAATTCGTAGTAGTATGATCTATTTAGTATGTTGTTATACTGTGGTGAACTCTATGCGTGTTGTCCAATTTAAGGGCCCAGGCAACATGATCTCAAGACCTACACAGGTAACACGTATTGTTTAGGAACTCTGTGACCTCTGACGTGACAGGTGGAGATATCTATGAGAACCGAAGACAATATGAGATAACGGTGATCCATTGAACTTAATGCTTGGTTCCGGTCTTATGACCTTAATTGTGGAAACGACCACTCTGTAGCAACGGAGAAGCAGGACCATAGAATGAAATGTAACCCCTATTGGAGGAGTTTCATGACCCTAGGGAGAACCGCCTACAGAAAGTTTATATCAAATACTATGAGTACAATACAAGGTAACTGGTATTACCGTCGCACTGGCACAATTCATATATTCTTACCATGAACTGAAACCTCTCCGCACCTAATCTCTTCATTGCAGGCAACACTATTTATGTTTTAGTTCTACCACTTCCGCTCGAGGTGAAGATACCCCGAACAAGCTCCTAAAAGGATTATCTTCCATAATGACAAGTGAAGATAAAATTCAGCATGTAATATAAATGTTTCCTTACCAAATTCCACTTACCAAGAGCGCTTACCTCCCCGGCAACGGTGCCAGAAAGGAGTCTTGATGACCCAAAAGTATAGGGGATCAATCATATTCCTTTCAATAAGTAAGAGTGTCGAACCCAACGATGAGCAGAAGGAATTAATAAGTAGTTTTCAGCAAGGTATTCTCTGCAAGTGCTATAGAGTTGTTGTGATAGATGGTTTGATAATAAGATAATTCCTAACAAGTAGCGAGTAACCAAAGTGAGAAAGTGCAGCAAGGTAGCCCAATCGTTTTATTCCAAAGGACAGACCGGAAGTACTTCTTATAATGAGCAAAGCGTTCTCGAGGACACATGGGAATTTCGGCTAGTTAACTTCATCACGATTCGTTAATCCACGTTCACTACTTTGATAAGTTGTTATGTGGGTGGACCGGTGCTAGGGTCTAACTTGAACAAACAACCTACTTATGATAACCCTCTCTCACAAGCATCCGCAACTACGAAAGAAGAATTAAGATAAATCCAATCATATCATGAAACATATGGATCCAAATCAGCCCCTTACGAAATAGCGCATAAATTAGGGTTTAAGCTTCTGTCACTCCCGCAACCCATCATCTACTTACTAATCCCACAATGCCTTCCCCTAGGCCCAAGCATGGTAATGTGTCATGTAGTCGACGTTCACATGACACCACTAGAGGAAGAACAACATAACACATCATCAAAATATTAAACAAAAACCAACTTCACAAGATTACTTACAAGAAGACTTCTCCCATGTCCTCAAGAACAAACGGAACTACTCACAAAGCATATTCTTGTTCATGATCAGAGGAGAATAATATATGATTAACAATCTGAACCTATGATCTTCCACCAAATAAACCAAATAGCATCAACTACAAGATGTAATCAACACTACTAGCAACCCACAGGTACCAATTTGAGGTTTGAGACAAAGATTGAATACAAGAGGTGAACTAGGGTTTGGAGATGAGATGGTGCTGGTGAAGATGTCTATGGAGATGAGTACTCCCATGATGAGAGGAGCATTCGTGATGACGCTGGCTTCGATTTCCCCCTCCAAGAGGGAAGTATCCCTGGCGGAATCGCTCCACCAGAGAGCAAAAGTGCTCCTGCCCAGGTTCGGCCTTGAGACGGCGGCGCTTCATCCTGTAAGTTTTTCCTTTTTTTTTCTAGGGCAAATGGCCTCATATAGAAGAAGATGGGCACCGGAGGGCATCTGTGGGCCCTACAAGGCACCAGGGCGTGCCCTCCTGCCTTGTGGGCCCACTAAGGGTCTTCTCCGGTACTTCTTTCTTTCAGTATTTTTTATATATTCCAAAATAATTCTTCGTAAATTTTCAGGTCATTTGGAGCTCCGCATAATAGCTATCTCCACTGTAGCTCTTTTAGGTCCAGAATTCCAGCTGCCGGCAATCTCCCTCTTCATGTGTATCTTGCATATTAAGAGAGAAATACATTAGAATTGCATCATAATGTGAAGTATTGATCTAAAACATTATAAGTAATAGTAGGAAACATGATGCAAAATGTACGTATCACAAGGTGATTGTACGATTTCTTAGTAATAACTAGGACAATGCCCGTGCGTTGCAACGGGATACAAATATTCTAGTACGTTAGCTCGTGATTTACCTGTCCATATAAATGCAAGTGTGTAAATAAATGTTTATCAAATCCAGCCCATATTTATCTTTAATTAGTTTGATGAGAAGTTTGATAAGTAAAAGTTGGATAGTTAAATTAAGATGGAATCGGTTCAGAAGATAAGTAAATTAAGGTGGTTGATTAGCATTGGGGAAGCTACGGACAAAGGGTGTGGTGGGACAGAAAAATCGACAGGACGATTTTTTTTTTATGAAGGGACGTGGTGGGGCGGAGAACCGGTTGCCAAAGCGTTCTGCTGGCAAGAAACGGGACGCTTCTCTTTTTTAAATTAGTATACTCCCTTTGTAAACAAATATAAGACCTTTTAGATCACTACTTTAGTGATCTAAAACGTCTTAAATTAGTCTACAGAGGTAGGTAACAGCCCCTTGCGTTGCAAGGGGTGAACATTATGTATGGGTGGATGATATATTCATGCTATGCTATCAAGAATGAACACAACCAAAAATTTCAATGTGATAAACCTTACTTTTGTTAAGCATCATGTAATGCATGTATTTTTTTTCAATATAAAGATATATAGTTCGTATATGGTTGAATGCCTCATGCTATATGTCATCAGAGCCTTACTCAATTTCCTTTTGCCAATAAAAACAATATAATATGTTGAATATGTATCACGAAATCACTACAAGTCCACACATCAGGAGCAACCTCTTGCAATATTTACCTGGCTATTTTTAAGGCCGGCCTATAATCTGACATGTCACCTTGATTTTGCATCCATTTCCAGAAAGTCTTCTCCACTGTTACCTAAATGTATGCTTGATAGAACATGCCAAAAAATAATAAAATTATGCAACAAAGAATGGTCTCAAATTTAGGAATTCCTTGCTCGGAATTCAATCATTCACCCTGGAAAGATGTGAGGAAGACAAGCCAATTGAGGAGAGGCGGATCTACGGCGGAGATGTGCACAAGGAGGAGGAAAGGACGCGCCGACAGGTGCTCTCCCTCCACACCGATCCATGCCCGACTATGAGGCAAAATTAAACTTCAATGCATGTTAGCCCAGAATCTTCATACGTACTGTATTGTGTGCATATATCTCTTCAATCGCCAATACTAAATGGGAAAGAAAATAGCATCTCCGTCCGCTTAACTTTGTCACGCAAGGCCCGGGCATCCACCACCTCTCCTCGCCGGACGTCAGGGCCAAGTTGTCGCAGCTATCCTTGTGCCTCTTGTCTTGAAGCACCAGAACTCGGTCTTCTAAAAGCCGTCCAGGATCTCCTGCGCGCACAACATCAAACTAAGCCACGTGAACGGCGATTCTTTCATAGACTCCATCTCTCGGAAGGCGAGTAGGATGTTAGGCCTAGCTAATCTCATGCAACGTTTGTTGTTTTTCTGTTTAGAATAAGGAAAGAATAATGTGTGCATGGTCGTGATGTCACCCATGAATGCACGTACGTAGTGGGGAGCTGCTCCTAGCACGCATCTCTCCTTTCCTTTCTTTTCTCCGGGTCGTTGGCACACTGTGAGACGCAGTCGCCGGATGGAGCGCGGATCATGGCGTCCCGGCCGGGAGGTTGCTATAGCTTCTTTGTGTGTACTCGCATAAACGAATGAAAAGATAACAGAAAACGCTGCGACGTTGGCAGCACAAAAATTCCTTTGCCTATGTAGCGTCTCGTTCTTCTCCTACAACGTCTTGAAGAGTTCGGCAACAGCAAAGGGACTCAGATTTTACAAGCAGCATGTTGTCGAGCTTCTCGATCGAGGGCGGGGAGGTTGACGTAGATGTCAGATCTCGGCCTGGTCGCCATCACCTGACGGAATCAGAATGCACATAGTACGTTGTCGTTGCTTTGCCGGTGACATGAATGCATATTTTCAAGCCATGGTACTGATGTTTCAATTCCTCACCTCTCGAGTTGGACGGGAAGAACTCGAAGATGTAGTCGTAGACCCAGATCGAGCAGGCAGTCCATCTCGACTCCTTCTCCGCCGGCAGAGGCTCCAGTCTGTGGCAGCTCCCGAAAATAGTGGCTGCGAGTAGGGGAAAGCAATGGATATTATCAGCGTCCTCTGTTCTATTGGTAATTAACCTCTTCCACACAAGGACATGCCGGCATGATTAATTACTTACCGTGTAGGTTGGTTATGGCAGCGGCGGTGGAGACACCCTTGCCGCCACCAGACATGTCTTGCCCGAGCACGAGCTTCCAGAACCTCTGCGGGGTCCCTGCGTCATGCCCGCATCGAACTGCTCGCCCGGCGAGCCGACCACCACACCACCGCTGCAGGGTCCCGTCGCCGCTCGCCTCGCACACCGACCGCGCCTCGACCGGCCAGTACCGCGGCTGCTCTCCTCTGTGCTCTCGCTCGTTCTCTCTCATCTTCCACAATGACACAAGAAAGGACGAGACTGGAGGCAACCCCTCCTCTAGATCAGATGGAGCCGGGAGGGCTGTAGATCGGGCAGGGCAGGTTTGGAAGAAATAAAAACAGGAAACCGAACGGGGGTCACGGGAGCAATTAATTATCGGATTAATTAAGGGAATCAGACGTAACCAACCTGATAGGACAGAAAACCGGTGGAGGGAGGAAAGAAAATCGATGGTGTGGGAGGAAAGAAAATCAGTGGGGGGTTGGGGGTCGTACGAGGGGAGGAGGTTGGACGAAGGGAGGGTAAGATGGGAGAGGGAACATTACGTTTTTTTTAAGGTAGTAGAGATTGAGAATGGACCCGGGGCCATAGATTCATTAGAGGCATCTCTCTCATAAGCATAACATCGGTGGGTAGAAAAATTACTGTTGGGCAATTGACAGAATTGCGCATAGTTATGATGATC
The DNA here is from genome assembly GCA_039707655.1 of Elymus sibiricus. Taxonomy (NCBI): domain Eukaryota; kingdom Viridiplantae; phylum Streptophyta; class Magnoliopsida; order Poales; family Poaceae; genus Elymus; species Elymus sibiricus. The sequence goes on from CM077664.1 coordinate 167,833,462, forward strand.
ATCCAACGCATAATCAATATATAGGCATTACGTTCGTGACAAGTAGACCGTTAATCCAACTGCATGTACTACTATTACTCCAGCCCAAGACCACTATCCAGCATGCATCTCAAAGTATTAAGTTGATACAAACAGAGTAACGCATTAAGCAAGATGACATAATGTAGACAAAGTAAGACCAATTAATATGACCGAACGACCATCGTTTTATCCTTAGTAGCGACAATACAAATACGTGCCTCGCCCTTTTTATCACTGGGTAAGACTTACTGCATGATTGAACCTACCACAAAGTACCTCTCCCACAGAAGATAAATCAATCTATTTGGACAAAATAGATGGATAGATCAGAGAGAAATACAAAGCTATAAAATTACGCAACAAATAAATCTCAAGAGACTCAAATAGTTCAATGGATAATTCTGATCATAAACCCACAATTCATCGGATCCCAACAAACACACATCAAAAGATGACATCGGATTGATCTCAGAGGAGATGATTGTATTGAAGATCAAAAGAGAGAGAGAGAGAGAGAGAAGCATCTAGCTACTACTATGGACCCGTAGGTCCTGAAGGAACTACTCACACATCATCATGGAGACAGCAAGGTTGATGAACATTGCCTCCCCAATGGTTTCCCCCTCCGGCAGAGTACCGAAAAAAGCCTCCAGATGGGATCACCTCGGAACAATTGGGTCTCGCACCAAATGTTTTGGAATATGGGAATTTATAGACTAGAAATTAGAGCAAACGGAGCATCAGGGAGCTTACAAGCTTGCTAGGCACGCCTCCCCAAGGGCGCGCGACCTGAGCTTGTGGTCCCCTCGTGTGTCTTCTGGTCTCTCCCCAAAGCTTCTAGGATCTCTTATGTTCCTGAAAAATGCACCGTAAAGTTTCATCGTGTTTGGACTTCATTTGGTATGGTTTTTCTGCGAAACAAAAACATGCAAGAAAATAGGAACTGGCACTGGGCACTAAGTTAATAGGTTAGTCCTTAAAAATAATATAAAATGGCATATAAAGCATACAAAAGTGATAATATAATAGCATGAAACAATAAAAAATTATAGATACGTTGGAGACGTATCAGCCGCTCCCGTGAGCTCCGAGCATGGCCACCGCCATGGCTGACAAGCTCGAGCGTACAATGCTCCCCTAAATCACCTCCTTCTACTATCGTGCTCCTGGTGCCCCGTAGCTATCTCCTAGTCGCTCCATTTAGTCGAAGAGCTCCCTTAGTCAAATTGGTTGCCGTGCAGCCATGAAAACCAAACTCTGGAAGCCCCTCAATTGGTCGCAGCTGTCGCTGTCGTCCATCCCCGGCTACGCAGCAACAATGTTCGGCCGCTCATCTCCTCTGTATGCTCGACCGCGAGCTGCAACCGTGCATGCGTCATCGCCATCAAACACATGTGTGTGGCGCCACAGTTTTTGTCAACGCCGTCCACTCCGGCCATCCTTGGGGCTCCCTTGAGTTTTCCTGGATGCGGGAGTGCATGGGTTGGCTCTCGAGTCACCTTCAATGCCCACTTTTTGCCCTCCCGAGCGGACTCCGCCGTGGCCACCGATCACTGGCGTGGTGAGGGAATGTGTTTTTATGTTTTATAGTGTTGGTACCTCCTTTCATAAGTGGTCCCACATGTCAGCGTTTTAATTGGTCCAACTTGTCAGGAACACATCCAAGTAACGGTCAACGGACTTTGACCCTTAGGAAATGTCTGTTTCAACATTTGTGGGGTTGTGGGAGAGAGAGGAGGGGAAAAGTGAGGAACGTTAAGACGTTGGGGCAAAACTGAGTACAACTAAGGAACCGAGGCACGAAAATAGAAAGCCCCAGCAAAAAAGTGTCTCGTTTCGAAAGAAGTGAAGGAACAACTATATAGGTATGCTCCAAGCGTCCAACACATATAATATGTCTATAAGATCACAAAATCTAATGCAAAAAAATGCATGATGACTTACATGCATGAACTGATGGTGTGGCACGCTGCATGGATATGTTAATGCAAAAAATGTACCTATAACTTACATGCATGGCTTGCTGATGTGGCATGTGTCACATCCCAAATTTAGGATCTGCATTTAAAACATTACATCACATGATTTCAGTGCATATTTGGTGTTTTGGAAATCAAATTACTATTTCTTAAACCCTAAAGCTTTTTGGAGTTTAATTAATAGCCATAAGAATTTCCTTATGTTTAAAACCCTTTTTGAAAATTGCATATGGGTAGTGTCGTGGGAAAACGACGATCTATGGGATCGAGAGGGTCCCTTTGCGGTTCGGCTGTGGGATCAATATACTACAAAGAGCAGGGCTAGTAGATGTGAGAACAAGCAACGATTTATCCAGGTTCGGGCCGCTGTGAGCGTAAAACCCTACTCCTGTTCTGGTGGTTTGATTGTGTATGAGCTAAAATGTTACAAAGAGCGCAGCTTGCCGGCAAGGTGCGCGGGAAGTGCAGCTACAACGTGTAATTGAACTAAGAGTCGACCGTTCTAACTGTAGCCGTGGGCCTCCTTTTATAGGCCAAGGGGTCACCACAGTGGCTAATACGGTCATTTACAGGGTATGAATAGTGACTTGCACCGTCACCACGTCTATCTCCAGACGGGGTAGGACACGGGCATTAAATGCACCGTTAGGTGCTACGTCGGGGAGGCGAGGCTTTTGGCAAAAGATCTGTACCACCGGTCCTGGCGCCCTCCTGGTATCTTGACACGTCCCAAGGATGGGTGTCATTAAAGTTAATCCTGGCGTGGCATGCTGACACGTGCCTTGGCCTGCTGCGTTGACTGCCTACCCGCTCGACACCTATCATACGTGCTTATCTACCCGATGATGAGGTGGAGCGGTAATGGGACAGAACGAGCCTTTGCTTGCCGGGCCTTTGCTTGCCGGCAACTAGAGTCTTGGTCTTCACCTTGCCTGTACGAAGCTTGCCGGCAAGGGCAATGTTGATTTTCAGTACTAGAATAGTACTTCTCAATGACCTGCCTTGAGGTCTTCTTCACGGTCTTGTTTATTCTGAGTCTTGAGTCACAAAAACCCTCCGGCAAGCCCTTGCCGTCAGGAAGGCTACAACTGCCTGTGCACAAGTCAGAGTACGAGGGCACCCATGCTTTAGTACACCGACATGAGCCCCTGGGCCTGGGCCACATGCGCACGTGAGGCGTCGTTGGGCTAGGCCCGAACAGTGCACAGGCATGCGTGGCAGAGGATAACTGTCGTAATCTTCTCTTTTATCATGCCCTCACGACGCGCATTAAATGCAGGTGTGGGAGAGGTGGAATGGAACGGGCGTGGGGAGGTAGTGCGCCTGAAAAGCGCAGCCACGTAGGACGGTAAAGAGCCAGCCCCCGCGCCTTCCCCATAAATAGGAATCCGCGAAGGGCGCTGCTCATTTACCCCCTTCTCCCAATCTCGCCATTGCCGTCGTCTTCTTCCTCGCGCAAGAGCAGGGAGCGCCATTTGATTCCGCCGCCGCCGCACCGCACCCCCGTCTGCCTCCTAACTCGCCCTCCCCAAGGCAGCCATGTCTCCTAAGAGGAACCAGAACAAGCGGGAGAAGGCGGTTGATCCTAACGCAAAGGCGAGGAAGGAGGAGCTGGCAGCGGCGCGGAGAGATAATGTCACCTTCGCGCCGGTGCTGGATCAAAGCGACCTGGTGAGTCGATACTCGATCATGTGGGGGAAGGAGACGACCGCCCACACCGCGCCAGAAGTTCTCCCCGGCTCCATCAGGCCTGGACCAAACAAGTATCCCTTCTTCGCCGTTTATTTTTACTGCGGGCTTGTCCCCCCATTCTCTAAGTTCTTCGTAGAGATCATGTACACCTACGGGTTTCGTCTTCTGGATTTCACCCTGATACGTCTCCAACGTATCTATAATTTTTGATTGTTCCAAGCTATTATAGTATCAATCTTGGATGTTTTATATGCAATTATATGCCATTATATATCATTTTTTGGGACTAACCTATTAACCCAGTGCCTAGTGCCAGTTGCTGTTTTTTTGCTTGTTTTTGCCTTTTCAGAAAATCATTATCAAACGGAGTCCAAATGAAGAAAAAACTTTGGATTAATTTTTTCTGGACCAGAAGGGACCCACGAAGCTTCGGGAGAAGACCAGAAGAGTCATGAGGGAGCGACAAGCTCGGGAGGCGTCCCCTGGGGGGTAGGGCGTGCCCCCCAGGCTTGTGGGCCCCTAGTGGCACCTCCTGACCTAATTCCAGCGCTATAAATTCCCAAATATTCCCAATATACCAGAAAGACAGAACAGAAAACCTTTCCACCACCGCAAGCCTCTGTTCTTCCGCGATCCCATCTGGAGGCCTTTTCTGGTACTCTGTCGGAGGGGGAATCGATCACGGAGGGCTTCTTCATCAACCTTGCTACCCTTCCGATGATGTGTGAGTAGTTTACCATAGACCTACGGGTCCATAGGTAGTAGCTAGATGGCTTCTTCTCTCTCTCTCTTTGATCTTCAATATCATGTTCTCCTCGATGTTCTTGGAGTTCTATCCGATGTTATCTTCTTTTGCGGTGTGTTTGTTGGGATCGGATGAATTATGAGTTTATGATCAGATTATTCATGAGAAATATTTGAGTCTTCTCTGAATTATTTTATGCATGATTGTTATAGCTTTGTATTTCTCTCCGATCTATCGATTTGGTTTGGCCAACTAGATTAGTTTATCTTGCAATGGGAGAGGTGCTTTGTGATGGGTTCAATCTTGCGGTGCTCAATCCCAGTGACAGAAAGGGACATGACACATATTTGTATTGTTTCCATTAAGGATAAAAAGATGGGGTTTAATCATATTGCTTGAGTTTACTTTGTCTACATCATGTCATCTTGCTTAAGGCGTTACTCTATTTTATACTTAATACCCTAGATGATGTAGGGGAACGCAACAGAAAACAAAAAATTTCGGTACAGCGAGCACGCCCAGGACCACTATGGAGACTGCATACAAGGTTTGATCTTTTCGTTACCGACTCGTAGCGCAGCAGAAGTAGAATCGATGACGATCGACGGTGCAGATCCCCGCAGCTAGGATTTTACAACCTCCCAACCGCGAGGATGTTCTCCCTCGTCTGCCCCTCGGACAGCCCTCCGGGAGACAGTCGGACAGTCCCTCGGACGGTGTCACGGACAGCCCTTCGGGAGGACGCTCGAAACTCGGACGGTCACTCGGACAGCCCTTCGGGAGGACACTCGAAACTCGGACAGCCCTTCGGGAGGCACTCTCGAACAGCCCCTCGGGCAAAAAGATCGAACCTACAACCTCTCTACGGGGTTGCACACATACGGTGTCATCTATCCGGCAGGGCTTCACCGTCCAGAACTAGTTCCCACCAGAACCCAGATAGCCTTTCGGTTCTACGAAACTATTTCACGGGGAGGGAGAGAAGAAGCCAGATCATTGCAATGGCATGTGTATGTGAGAAAGAGTGAGTGTGGAGAGTGCCTCTCCACCTCTATTTATAGGAAAACCCAAGGGGTAGGGTGGCTCCCAAAATACCAAAATGCCTCAGATTTTTTCACACTATTCATAATAGTGTTTCCACTATTCATGAGATATTTTCTCCCAATAGTGTTTCCACTATTCGTGAGATATTTTCTCCCAATAGTGTTTCCACTATTCATAATAGTGTTCCCACTATTCACAAAACATTTTCCGCGACCGTTTAATCCGAAAATATTTCTGTATGTCTTAGAACATTTCCAGTACCCACTAAAATAATTTTGGACGCGTTCCGAAACAATTCCGGATTAGTGATTTTCATCTGCGAAAAGCAACCAAAGCGGTTCCGGCAGCTCTGGAACATTTCCGGGTTTTTTCTCCGGAAAAATCCCAGAAGTTTCCAAAACAATTATGGCACCCCCCAAGAATTTCCAGGCATGTGCCGATACCAATTTGACTTAATGGTATACCCTGGAACAACTTTTCAGTTTTACCGAAACTATTCCGGTGTTCTCTCTCCGAAACTTTTCCGATGTCTCCGAAACTTTTCCGGTGACTTTCTCTCAGACTCCCTGTCTAGTATTCAGCAGATAGATGACCCTTAAGTGTGTGACCCTATAGGTTCGGTGAAGTATAGACATGACCGGAACACTTTCCGATCAATGATCAACATCGTAGCCGTTGACACCCATATTGACCCCTATACCCAGACGAATAAATATTCAAGTGAACCTCCAGTTGCTGTGTGCTATTCCTGTTGCTTCGCGATATGTTACAAACACCCGAGGTGAGACTTATCGGCATCCCCGTGGATCAACAACTTGTCCACTATGCCAGTTACCTCGTTACCGGTTTTGTTCTCTTTTCTCGTTCCCGTGTTCCGGCATCCCTGTGATCAAATCACATTGTGTCTAGCCAGACGATAGTGGATACCGTAACACCGAGAGGGCCCAGAGATATCTCTCCATTGTCGGAGGAGCAAATCTCAATCTTGAGCTGTCAAGTTACTTGACATACTTTTCCATGAACCCGTAAGCTGCCGTAATAGCCACCCATGTACGGATGACGTTTAACAAACCCCAAAGTTCATGAAGCAAGCATGAAGAAACTCGATACTCTCATGGTCTAAGGAATTATGCAAATGTTAACTTTCTCTGTGTTATTAACCATTAACTTGTGACGAATGTATCTCATAGCATAACATCAATTCGGGTCGATTCAACCACAAGTGTTCTACTAACATTGTGCCCTCAAAGTTGCCGGCATAGTCATGCCCATGATCAGGAAAACAGTACCATCATGCAACACTTGAGCTAGTCTTAGAGGCCAGACTAGGAATACATTTTACCGTTTAATATTCCACACGTGCATATGAGTCTTCCTCCGAGCCTCGTGGTTATTGTAGACTCGAGAACCATAGCAGTTATAGCACGGAATATAAACTTAATTACGAATATGGGGATAAATAATAACATTTATTATTTCCTCTAGGGCATTTCTCCTACAGACTCCCACTTGCACTAGAGTCAATAATCTAGTCAATGCTAAAACACTTTACACCTATGGCATACCGGTGTAAAATATGGTTCGCTTGTGGTATAGCTTGATGTCCAACGGATCTGACAGCTTCAGTTCCGTGTGTATCTTTGCATCTCCTCGCGTTTTATGCTTTCACAAAATTCATATTTTGTGTGGACTTGGCTTTGTATAAATGTGAATCTTAGGTCAAACCTTGATTCCTCAGACTGAGCTATGGAGCAACTATCTGCAATAGTGTCCCATTGACCAAAGCCTTCTTGGAACCATACTAAGTTCATGAATGAACTATATGATTCAACATCTTCTTTGTCGCTTCTAAAATGTCAACATACTTAGCCTTTGTTATAGAAATCGCCACAGTAACTTGTTTGGAACAATTTCCAACTACCGTGCCACCATATCGTGTATTACACAAAACCCTTAACTTAAATCGAAAATCGCATGGAGCATTGATGAAGACTGTATCGATGTAATTACTTAAAACAAGCACTTCATAATCTCTGCTTGCGAGAAAACATGTCATCAGTGCTACTTTAGTACTTAATGACATTTTTCACTGTTGTCCCATGATCAGTACTTTGATCACTTTGGTATCTATATTCGCAACTGCTTGGGAGTATCGGACATATCTGGTTGTTTTACATACCATGGAATACATGATTAATCCAAACACAAGAGTGTGTGGAATCTCCATCATGTATTTTGCTCATCAGTGTTTTGGGACACCGAGTCTTGCAAAACTCTTTCCATGTGACTTCGGCAAGAATCACTCCCTGGCGTTCTTATTTTTGGCTTTAGCTCTATCAGTCAATTTTATCTCGTAGATAATTATGCCTAATACCGAGGCTACCTAGCCTAAGCACTTCATCGAAAACTATTTTCAATGAAGTCCTAATTCGTATCAAGAAATTTATATTATTTCCAATCAACAATGTGTCAAGCACACAAGGTTTTTAGAAATATTATTATGCTCCCACTTACTTTCTTGAAACCACAAGCATCTTCGTTATCCATTGATGAAATCGAACTCTTTTGACTATTTCATCAAAAACGAAGATTCCAACTCCATTTTGCTCTCTTCTGCCCATTGCTGGAACTCTGAAGTTTGCATACTTACTAGCATCCTCTGGATTGACAAAATACCTTGGACTGTATCACATTCAAGTCCTAGGTTGTATTTTCATCTCATGGAAATCCTTTTGGCATCCATGTAACATATCTCATGATTGAAATATGTATCAATTGCTAGTTTAACCCGAACCGACTTTAAGCATCGCTACGGAGAGACAATCTCGCCGTAGTTAATTCCTTGAATTTGCTATAAGCAACAAGTCGAGCTTTATGGATAAAACATTTTTATACGTATCAGTTTATAGTTCCATTAATGTTCGTTAGACTCTAAGTCTTCCGAAGGGTTTATCAAGATATAATCTTGAATCGTTTATATGGAAACTATCTCGGATTATATTGGCATTTAGCCAATTCCGGAGTCAGGGCCCATCAACACTTCCTTGTGAATTGTAGGTATACTGTTGTCCAACAACAATATCTCGCTTGCGCACCTAAGAGGTTTGCACGAGTTTTGCCTACGTGGTTCAGTTGCAAGTTCGACCGAAGTCCATACATCTCATGTAGAGGCTTCCGTATCAGTCGCAGTAGGAAACTCTGGAATTACTTCCAAGGTTTCTTTTCTTTGAACTGATGACGAAGATACTGTTATCTCGTCGAGTTGCACTGTCCTCCCACACACCTTTTTGCAAGAACCATTTTTTCAAAAGCATACCGTTTTGTGGCAAAACCTTTTGCCTCGGTATAGTGGTGGAGGAATTCCCAATAACATGGGATAACCTACAAAGCAGCACTTGTCTGATTTGGAATAGGTTTGTAAATGTTTTATACAAGCCCCATATTCCAAATGTTAAGAAAAGACATAACATGGCTGGGGTTACCATTCCATGGCGTCATTTCAACAGATTTGATGGTGCTCTTTTCAGTGTAAAAGCTGCAGTCGCTAAAGCATTACTTTTAAAAGGGATAATTGCAAATTTATTTATGTCATCTTTGATCTTACCATGTCATAAATGGTTTGATTTACATCTTCACGGATATTCCACTCACAGTGGTGCTCCGTGAGGTGTAAGTTATGAAACTCTTTTCACAACTCATCAGACAATCGCTAAACTTGTAACTCAAATATTCCTTTCCGCAATCAAATTGTAGAAACACAATTTTCTTGTTACAATAATTTCTACTTCATATTGAAAACCTTATGAATGATTTCAAAAGATCCAGACTTACGTCTCATCAAGTAAATATCCATATATCTACTTGAGTCATTTCTGAAGATAGATAAATCCACTGCTAGCAAAAACATTTATCGGACTACATACATCAAATTGTATGATCACCAATAAGTTCGTTGCTCGTTCCTTATGGCCTGTGAACGGTATTTCAGTCACTTCACTTTTCGGAGGAAAGTTGCAAGTGTCAGATGATTCATAATCAAACGACTTCAAAATCCATCATTATGGAATTTCTCCATGCGGGTTTCTCCAATGTGACCAAATGCAGTGCCACACATGTGTGGTATTCTCTTAGTCTTGCGACATTTAGCGTCAGTGTTATGGATGTATCATATTACCATCAATATTCATAACATACATCCCATTCATGATGGAAGTATGGCCCTTACACTACTGGAATCAGGATCTTTGCCGTCAGCCAGCTCTTTGCCGTCAGCTAGCTGACGGCAAAGAAGGTCTTTGCCATCAGCTTACAGAAAACTGACGGCAAACAAAGAGCTGACGGCAAAGATCATGTTTGCCGTCAGCCATCTCTTTGCCGTCTGCTAGCTGACGGCATAGAAGCTTTGCCGTCAGCTAGCAGACGGCAAAGAGGAAGGGTGGCCCACTAACGAGAACCACCTAACAGCCACTTTCTTTGCCGTCTGCTAGCTGACGGCAAAGCTTCTATGCCGTCAGCTAGCAGACGGCAAAGAAAGTGGCCAACTAACGTCCATTCCCCCCCCGGCCCCACCCCACTAGCTAGGCTCTTTGCCGTCTGCTAGCAGACGGCAAAGAGATTTGACCTATCTAAAACAGTCAGCGCCCCGCGCCCCACCCCTCTCTCTCTCCCCTCACCTCACCCGCGCCGCCCCCGTGCCCGAGCCGCCGCCGCCCCGCGCCACCCCCCGGAGCCCGCCCCGCGCCCCACCCCTCTCTCTCCCCTCACCTCACCCGCGCCGCCCCCGTGCCCGAGCCGCCGCCGCCCCGCGCCACCCCCCGGAGCCCGAGGCGCCGCCGGCCAGCCCCGCCCCCCGGAGCCCGCCCCGTCGTCGGCCGCCCACCCGCCCCGCCCGGCCGCCCCGCCCAGCGGACGCAGGCCGTGGCGGCCGCCCTGCCCCGCCCCATCGCCGGAGCCGCGCCACGCCGCCCCTACCCGCCCCGCCCCGCCCTGCCGCCGGAGCCGCACCGTCGCCGGCCGCCCTTCCCCTCAGCCTCCTCAACCCGCGCCACCTCCCCGTGGCCTGCCTCCTCAACCCGCGCCCCCTCCCCTTGGTGAGTTTTTCTGTTTTTTTAGATTTAGTTTAGGTTAGTTTAGTTTAGTTTAGTTTAGTTTAGGTTAGGTTAGATTTAGTTTAGTTTAGTTTAGGTTTTTTTTTCTGTTTTTTAAGAATAAACAAGAAAGATGAAAAAAAAGTAAAAGAAGAAGAGGAAGAAGAAGAAGAAGAAGAAGAGGAAGAAGAAGAAGATGAAAAAAAAAGAACAATAAGTAGAAGAAGAAGAAGAAGAAGAAGAAAGAAGAAGAAGAAGATGAAAAAAAAAGTAGAAGTAGAAGATGAAAAAAAGAAGTAGGAAAAGTAGAAATAGAGGGTCGCCGATGGTGATGCATTTATTGATGATGCTGATGAGCACGTCATTACTGATAGTGATGATGATTATGCATTTATTGATCCCGGAGCATATATAGACGATGAAGATTAATATTAGTAATGTCAGGTATTCAATTATTATTATGTACATATATATTATTAATTAGTTCATGTTATTAGGTATTCAATTTTTTTATGTTGTACTAATTTCGTTTACTCTTTGTCATTGCAGGTGTTGACAGATGGTGGGCGCGGTTCGAGAGCGCTCCGAGCCTCCTTCCTTGGCGTGTGCTGGGAGGGGTGCTATTATTCCACCCGAGCACCTCCGGAGAGCGCTGGTACACAGTATGCAGACATCGGCGGGCGCTTCTTCTTCGGCCGGGAGAGGTCGGGGGAAGACGAAGAGGGGTGCTAGAGGTGGACGTGGCGGCGGGAGAGGTAGGAAGGCTGCTGCGCCTTCCTCGCCGCCACCCCCAGCTGATTCTCCCGACCACTGGAGTGCTCCGTCTCAGGTGGACCCGTCTGACTTGGACCCGTCTCGGACTCCGGTCCACGAGCCTCGGGCCGACGAGCCTCGGGTCGCCGAGCCTTTGTCCCAGGAGACTCCGGTCCCAGAGTCTTCGTCCCAGGAGACTCCGGTCCCAGAGTCTTCATCCCACGTGACTCCGGAGGCTAGTGGCCATGCTGATGGTGGCGAGGACAGCTTTTCTGAGGATAGCTATAGCGAGGGCGAGCTGGTTGAGGAGGGCAAGAAGGTCTACCAGTGTGGTGGTACAAAGCTCCCGCCCGTGCCGGCGACCCGCGATCAGAGGTGGTTGATTGTGCCTAATGGGGAGAAGTAAGTGCATTTACTCTTTTTTAACCTTTTGCCTTCATGTTTCTTCAAATTAATATCTAATGTGTTGGCCTTGTCATACTGCAGGGGTTGGAAACACGCCCCTGGTGTCCGCAGGCCCAACCAGGTCCTTGGTGTGCTTTGCCGGCACCATTTCCCGGGGTGGGTCACGTTGCCCGGTGAGGGTGAGGTTCGACAGCTAGCACTGAGGTGGGAGCTGTACGTGGCTGCCCCGGCCCCGCCGGAGGAGAGGGTCGACGGTGTCTTGTGCGAGACGGTGGCCGACATTGTGATCCGGCAGTTTTGGGTAATTTCTCCTTTACAGAATTAAAAAACAACAACACCTAGTGATTGTACTAATTAGTGTTGTCTTGTTTGATTGTAGACCTTCTACAGGTGTCTTGAGGAACACGAGGCGGACGCGGCTATTGTTCTCGTAGCCGAGTGCAAGCGCCTATTTCAGAACTTACGGCACGAGACTCGGGTGCAGGCTGTTCGAGACTACTACGCCTCGACTAACATTAAGAGGGCCAAGAAGAAGTGACGCGCCAAGTTTCTGAGTAAGGAGAAGTACATGAAGTTAATTACCTATTCTTAAGGCCTTGTACTTAGTTTCCTTGATTTGATTCGTAGGCGTAGCGCTGAAATTTCTCTTGTCTAACTTAGGTGCCCCCGAGATGGTGTGCGGATAGGATGGACTGTTGGGAGGCGTTGGTGGATGAGTGGTGCTCTCCCCAATGGCTAGCCGTCCACAACAAGGCCAAGGATAAGCGTGCCCAAATGAAAGGTGTGCCACACCATCAAGGGAGCTCCAACCTGTTTGAGTTCGGGGATCACTGGGTATGTGGTTTGCTTCATGATTCATGCAATTTCATTCTTCATGCTAGCTTGAGCCCTTAACTAATATTTTGTTCCTCTCTTTTAGGCGCGACACAACAAGAAGGAGGTGCCACCATTGTTCAACCTCTATGCCATGGCCCATACTGCCCTGTACAAGAAGGCCAAGGCATTCTCTGAGGATGACCTCGATCATCCAGAGAGCTTCAGCAACATCTCCTCCCACAACAAGCTCGTGAGGTACAGAGATGAGGGGAAGACGAGGAAAGGGGAGGACTTCAACCCGAGCCAGAGTCCTTTTGATCCAGAGCTCATGATGATATCTGGTGGCGGGAGGCCCCATGGCTCGATAGCCATTGGGGATGGACTGATACGTTGTCCTAGAACTCTCCCGGAGATCAAGAAGCGCCAGACGAGCTCCGATCCTGAGATAAGGTCTCGTCCACGGCCAATGGAGCTCGCCATCGAGGCTAGGGCCCAGGAGCTTCTGGCGGAGGCAAACAGGCAGGCGGCGGAGAGGGAGAGGGACATGGAGGAGAGGACGGCTAGGATGTGGGAGGAGGAGAGGAACCGGAATGACGCGTCTCACCGGGCCCTATACGAGCTCCTCGTGGTAAGTTTCTCCTGCATATTAGCCAAATCATGCACGTAATGTTCGTTTCATCACTAACTAATATGACTGACTCGTGAAAACAAAATGTGCAGACCGTGTGCCAGAACAACGGTCAGACCCCTCCGCCGATGCCCCAGATTGGTAAAGCACCCACGGTGAGTTTCATTTGAATGGTCATTAGTTACTAGTATTCACATTTGAGTTGCATCATGCTAACGAGACATTGCAAATGATCTTTGGTGCAGCATGCCTCCCTACAAGCATCGACCGATCCTTCTGCGTCTGCCGCAACCCCGACCGGTCCTTCTTCGTCTCACACTGGCGCAAACCCGACCGGTCCTTCACCTCCGTGATGATGGTAAGTTTTCCAAGTGTTTTGCTTAACAAATGCATACTTAGCTTAAGAAATGACCTATTTAGCTCCAAAATGACCTATACTTAGCTTATTTTCCTCGAAAATGACATAATAACCTTACTTAGCTCCAAAATGACATATTTTACCTAGGATAGCTATAAAATGACCTATACTTAGCATTTTTTCCTCCAAAATGACTTAATATGCTTAGTTAGCTAAAAAATGGCATAACTACCTAGGATAGCTCAATAATGATCTATACCTAGCTTAGCTAGTTCATTTATGACATAATTAGCTTACTTAGGTAAAAAATGGCATAATAACCTTGGTTTAGCTCCAAACTGTCATATCATTAGTTTATTTTCCTCCAAAATGACAAAATATCCTTACCTAGCTCCAAAATGACCGATTTTAACTAGGATAGCTCAAAAATGACCTACACTTACCATTTTGTCCTCCAAAATGAATAAATATGCTTAGTTAGCTAAAAAATGGCATAACTACCTAGGTTAGCTCAAAAATGACCTATACTTAGCTTCTTTAGTTCATTTATGACATACTTAGCATACTTAGGTCAAAAATGGCATAATAATCTTGGTTACCTCCAAAATGACATTGACTTAGCTTATTTTCCCCGAAAATGACATAATAACCTTACTAACCTCCAAAATGACCTATTTACCTAGCTTAGCTCTATAATGACCTACACTTAGCATTTTTACCTAGCTTAGCTAAAAAATGGCATAATTACCTAAGTTACCTTCGTTAGAAGAAGAAGAAGATAAAGAAGAGGAGAAAAAGAAAGAGAAGAAAAATTCTTCTTCTTCTACTTCTACTACTTCTTCTTCTTCTTCTTCTTCTTCTTGTTCTTCTTCTAACTTTCTTCTTTCCCAATTTGCAGATTTGCTTTAGATCACGGAAGCTTGCGTTGATGGAGTCTACTCTTCTCCTTGTCCTTCCTTTTTGTTTTGATTTTGTAGGATGAACAATGTGAAACTTGCTACCTATATATGTATGTATGGATGAAACCATTGTATGCTTGTTGTTGGATATATGTTGGCTATATATATATGTTGGATATGGACTTTTGAGTTGGTATGTATATGTGTTGGATGATCATATCCATATGGCAGGGATATCTATGCTTGTTGAAAGTATTTTAAAATGTATATATATATATATCTGTGAAATTGATTGAATTTAAGAAAAAACAGAAAAAACAGGGGCAGTACAGGCACTTTGCCGTCCGCTGGCAGACGGAAAGTTCTTTGCCATCTGCCGGCAGACGGCAAAGCTGCCACGTGGCAGCTACCTGTGCAACCTGGGGGGCACTGGGCTGGCCTATGTGGTTGCTTTGCCGTCTGCTAGCAGACGGCAAAGAACTTTGCATCTTTGCCGTCTGCCAGCAGACGGCATAGCGAGCCACGTGGCAGCTACCTGGGGGGAACCTGGGCTGGCCTATTTGGACACTTTGCCGTCTGCTAGCAGACGGCAAAGCACGCCGTTAACCCCTTAACGGACCTAAGCTGCCACGTGTGCCGTCCATACCCTTTGCCGTCTGCTGGCAGACGGCAAAGATCTTTGCATCTTTGCCCTCTGCCAGCAGACGGCAAAGTGCCCTTTACCGTAGCTTGTTCAGCCGGATGTGGTGCCGTCTGCTGGCTGACGGCAAAGACCTTTGCCGTCCGCCATGCATGCCTTTGCCGTCAGCCATGGCAGACGGCAAAGATCCTGATTCCAGTAGTGTTATGTTATTCATAACACTGAACAACAATTGTTCTTTTATGAACAACCCTTTTGCTACAAACATTATGCAATGGGCTAGAGTGTGTAAAAACTCTAAAATGAATTTACGAAAGTAAATACGGAGGTAATATATTATTATCAATATTCATAACATACATCCCATCCATGATGGAAGCATGGCCCTTATGTTATTCATAACACCGAACATCAAAAGTTCTCTTATGAACAACCTTCTTGCAAGATGCTTTATGCAATGGGCTAGAGTGTATAAAAACTCTAAAATGAATTATGAAAGTAAATACATAGGTAATGTACTGAGTATAGCAACTTTTACTATGTTCCCAGCGCATATCTAAACCTCACTCCGGCAAGTCTTTTAGGCCGTAGTAGTTCTTGCATCGAGTCGCAGCAGAATGCAATCGAGCGGGTATCTTTTGTGATCAACTCACAATACGCAAGAATTAGTGACTAACAATTTAATCACAATTCCCAAGAACTATTTCTTAGACCAGCCTTCTATACATCCATAGTTTGTATGACTTTCATACATGAGCTGGACATTCCAGTCTTCTCTCTTTTTGCCTTTATACTTCTAACAGTTTAACTTTCAGTATTTCTCCTACTCTCAGAAGAAGCACTCAACTTAAGAGTGGAGTTAGCCCGAGACTTCCTAGGTGTGTAAGTCACACTAACACCCTTTGGACATTTCCTTTCTCTTTAAGTTGTTGTTTTATTCACCTTTATCATATGATAGGCGTTCTTCTGGATCCCTCTCGTATTAGTCAAATGCATAGTAAACACTTTTACT
The DNA here is from genome assembly GCA_039707655.1 of Elymus sibiricus. NCBI lineage: Eukaryota > Viridiplantae > Streptophyta > Magnoliopsida > Poales > Poaceae > Elymus > Elymus sibiricus. Next base: position 167,849,541 of record CM077664.1, read on the forward strand.
AATAGTTTGCAAACAAACATTGCTTTGGATATCTCATATCTTTTAGCCTTTGTTTGTATCTGAAACTAATTTTCAGCTCCATGAATATCACATAGCTATCCCAAACTTTTGAAGTTCGGGTCTCATGGAAGCAAACATATTGCACTTGACCGTAACGGAATTCTAGCTTTTGGATCGAAGGACGAGAGTCACATCATCCATAGCATTAGCGGGAGAATACTGAAAGCATGCGATAGGACAAAGTCCTTCTCGGCACTCTTGAGGACAATCCTCACATTACGTTACCAACCGTAAAGTTTTAACCAGATATTTAACAGCTTATTCAATTTTAATAGGGAAGGTGGAAACGCGAGCCATTATTCTATAACTATTATGCAAATTTCACTTAGACAATGTTCATAATTAATTGCACTGAGAATTAAACAAGTTAATTCTACAGTGCGCTCCCACTCAAATCAATATCTCTCATAATTGATTGTGAGTGATACAAGACCCATATTACAATTCAACGCCAAGGATGCATCCATCTCAAGTGACGAGAATTGCAATCGGTAGTCCAACTTGCCAATCACATCTCTATGTGACTCTTGTTCATCTTTTGATGGGCGTGTTCCGAGCTCAGGACAATCAAGCCAGAACGTCAAGACAACCAAGTGATCTCGCTACGAGGTCTCAACTCACCCGCCTCACACTTCTCTAATCGTTCGTACCCATGCATCCATGTGATACCCCGAAGAGATAGGTGCCGTGACGGTGCTACACTTGGGAGAACACTAACTACTTGATATTTTTTTGTGAGAGATCACCCTAATAAAAAGCGACTACCGCGCAATCAAAAATGGTGCATCATAAGGGATAAACATCTCAGGCAATTCATAATAGCATGATATGGTATAGCCCTTTCTGACGGAGAAATCTTTTATTTCTTCATCTTCGGCATTCGCATCGGTGTTCACCTTCGCGAAGATTGCCACCACCTTGTCAATGCACCAGATAATATTGCTATCTCTATAGCTAATAAAATAAGTGCATTACTTAAGGTTGACACGCAGGTCATTAAAGTGACAATCATATGGCTCCAGCCATCATGCCGAATCATGACACGCAGGTCATGTTAATTTACATTATATAGTCATCTCATACATAATCAAATTATTATGAGCACTGCTATACCACATCACATGCATATTCTGCAAAACCAAGTTAGATGCCTCTAATCGGTTTATGCAAAATTTCATTTTACGTGGCTTCTAAGGTTTCGAAACAAACCGAAGCTACCAACTTTCATCATCAAGTATGATTATTCAAGTCGCTAGATTAACTTTGCGGGGTGTATGAAACACGAGATAATAAAATCTCGAGCCCCATACTGAACTTCGTCATACGCATGACCCCCGTGCAGATCATATCTGCATTGCCCTTTTGTCTGCGAAATTTCATCTTTCTCTCTAACTATGGTGGAATTCAACGAACTGTTAGTACTTCGTTGATCAATCAAGATCGCGGATTGCCAGAACTTTGAAACCCCACCATGCCATTATCAAGATCAGAAATATGCAAATTCCAGGGAAGCAACAAGAACATCGGGTAACAGATTTCATCTGCTACCCGCACAAATAATTATCAGCAGTAGAACTCATCTACTACAAATTATATTGTGCAACACCCATACATCTCTATGTATTCTAGATCGTAACCTGCATCTACGCATAGCACGGCTCATGATGCCACTGTAGGGGAACGCAACAGAAAACAAAAAATTTCGGTACAGCAAGCACGCCCAGGACCACTATGGAGACTGCATACAAGGTTTGATCTTTTCGTTACCGACTCGTAGCGCAGCGGAAGTAGAGTCGATGACGATCGGCGGTGCAGATCCCCGCAGCTAGGATTTTACAACCTCCCAACTGCGAGGATGTTCTCCCTCTTCTGCCCCTCGGACAGCCCTCCGGGAGGCAGTCGGACAGTCCCTCGGACGGTGTCACGGACAGCCCTTCGGGAGGACGCTCGAAACTCGGACGGTCACTTGGACAGCCCTTCGGGAGGACACTCAAAACTCGGAAGGTCACTCGGACAGCCCTTCGGGAGGCACTCTCGAACAGCCCCTCGGGCAAAAAGATCGAACCTACGACCTCTCTACGGGGTTGCACACATACAGTGTCATCTATCCGGCAGGGCTTCGCCGTCCAGAACTAGTTCCCACCGGAACCCAGATAGCCTTTCGGCTCTACAAAACTATTTCACGGGGAGGGAGAGAAGAAGCCAGATCATTGCAATGGCATGTGTATGTGAGAAAGAGTGAGTGTGGAGAGTGCCTCTCCACCTCTATTTATAGGAAAACCCAAGGGGTAGGGTGGCGCCCAAAATACCAAAATGCCCTCAGATATTTTCACACTATTCATAATAGTGTTTCCACTATTCATAATAGTGCTTCCACTATTCATGAGATATTTTCTCCTACTAGTGTTTCCACTATTCATAATAGTGTTTCCACTACTCGTGAGATATTTTCTCCCAATAGTGTTTCCACTATTCATAATAGTGTTCCCACTATTCACGAAACAATTTCCGCGACCGTTTAATCCGAAAATATTTCTGTAGGTCTTAGAACATTTCCAGTACCCACTAAAATAATTTTGGACTCGTTCTGAAACAATTCCGGATTAGTGATTTTCATCTGCGAAAAGCAACCAAAGCGGTTCCGGCAGCTCCGGAACATTTTCGGGTTTTTTCTCCGGAAAAATCCCAGAAGTTTCCAGAACAATTCTGGCACCCCCCAAGAATTTCCAGGCGTGTGCCGAAACCAATTTGACTTAATGGTATACCCTGAAACAACTTTTCAGTTTTACCGAAACTATTCCGGTGTTCTCTCTCCGGAACTTTTCCGATGTCTCCGAAACTTTTCCGGTGACTTTCTCTCAGACTCCCTGTCTAGTATTCAGCAGATAGATTACCCTTAAGCGTGTGACCCTATAGGTTCGGTGAAGTATAGACATGACCGGAACACTTTTCGATCAATGATCAACATCGGAGCCGTGGACACCCATATTGACCCCTATACCCACACGAATAAATATTCGAGTGAACCTCCAGTTGTTGTGTGCTATTCCTGTTGCTTCGCGATATGTTACAAACACCCAAGGTGAGACTTATCGGCATCCCCATGGATCAACAACTTGTCCACTATGCCAGTTACCTCGTTACCGGTTTTGTTCTCTTTTCTCGTTCCCGTGTTCCGGCATCCCTGTGATCAAATCACATTGTGTCTGGCCAGACGATGGTGGATACCGTAACACCGAGAGGGCCCAGAGATATCTCTCCATCGTCGGAGGAGCAAATCCCAATCTTGAGCTATCAAGTTACTTGACATACTTTTCCATGAATCCGTAACCCGCCGTAATAGCCACCCATTTACGGATGACGCTTAACAAACCCCAAAGTTCATGAAGCAAGCGTGAAGAAACTCGATACTCTCATGGTCTAAGGAATTATGCAAACGTTAAATTTCTCTGTGTTATTAACCATTAACTTGTGACGAATGTATCTCATAGCATAACATCAATTCGGGTCGATTCAACCACAAGTGTTCTACTAACATTGTGCCCTCAAAGTTGCCGGCATAGTCATGCCCATGATCAAGAAAATAGAACCATCATGCAACACTTGAGCTAGTCTTAGAGGCCAGACTAGGAATACATTTTACCGTTTAATATTCCACACGTGCATATGAGTCTTCCTCCGAGTCTCGTGGTTATTGTAGACTCGAGAACCATAGCAGTTATAGCACGGAATATAAACTTAATTACGAATATGGGGATAAATAATAACATTTATTATTTCCTCTAGGGCATATCTCCTAGAGATGCATGCTGGATAGCGGTCGATGGGTGGAGTAATAGTAGTAGATGCAGGCAGGAGTCGGTCTACTTGTCTCGGATGTGATGCCTATATACATGATCATTGCCATGAATCCATCATAATTATTTGCTTTTCTATCAATTGCCCAACAGTAATTTGTTTACCCACCGTATGCTATGTGTTCGAGAGAGAAGCCTCTAGTGAAAATTATGGCCCCCGGGTCTACCTTTATCATATATTAAAATCCAAAAATACCTTGCTGCAAATTATTTACTTTTATTTTATTTAGTATTTTACTTTATCTATCTATCACTATCAGAATTAATCCTTGCAAATAACCACTAAGAGGATTGACATCCCTCTTATTTGCGTTGGGTGCAAGTGTTTGCTTTTGTGTGTGTAGGTGCTGGTAACGAGGTTCTGTGTGGTTCTCCTACTGGATTGATAACCTTGGTTCTTAACTGAGGGAAATACTTATCTCTACTATACTGCATCATCCTCTCCTCTTCGGGGAAATACCAACGCAGTCTACAAGTAGCAGGAAGAATTTCTGGCGCCGTTGCCGGGGAGACATCACCAAAATCTATCAAGTACCTTCGCACAAACTATCATCCACTCGCATTTATTCTATTTGCCTTTTTATTTGCATTTGCCTCTTGTTTTCATCTCCCCCACTTCTAAAACAATTTTACAAAAAACACAAAAATATTTGTGTTTGCTCGCTTGTTTGCTCAAAGTTGCTATCATGACTAAGTTTGGAAAAATTGGTAATCCTCCCACCACTAGAGTTGAGTCTTTAGACAACCCTTCCGTACTTTTGAAGCTTATAAATGAAAAGAGAGGTTTTCCTAAAGTTGCTAAAGAAAAATTAGATAATCTTGCCAATGATGATCCTGATAAAGAACAACCCACTATCATGCATACTAAAAAACTCCGTATAGGTAGTGGTAATATTATTGTAAAAGGTGTTGTTCAGGATTTCTTTACTTGTGCGGGCACGTTACCTATGTTAGGAGGGTCAATTCTTAATAAAACTTCTAGCCTTGTGGATGCCATATCTTTGCTTATAGTTGAATTTGGGAGACAATTTGTGCATATGCATCTCGCTATACAAAGGATACTCCTAGAGTTTTCAAACATTCGTAATCCTCCCGTCAAACGTGTAGTCACTTTATTCCTAGCTTATGAATTTGGCCACAGCATGAAAGAGGCCCGTAAAATATTTGCTCATTACAATATAAATAGTGGATGTCCTCCTATAGAAGACATCCTTTACAACCAGGAGGCAATGAGGAGATTACAATCTCTAGATTATGCTGCTTACAATGGGAATCTTAGAAAAAAGGTTCCCCCATCCACTTTACTTGATAAAATTTCTGAACTCAATGATAATTTTGCTATACAAAATAATGGATTGGGACTTGTGCTTGAGAAAAAACTAAAGGAACATATTCAAAGAAACATGTATAATGAAGAGATAGTCATCACTTACAAAGGGCCAAAGGAGGAATCCCCTCCTCCTAAACTTGATCTTACGGATCCTTATCCTATTAAATTTAACCCTTTTAAGTACTTTTGCTTTCCACTTAGAAAACCTGCTACTGAAAGAAGAGAGTATGAGATGAGCATGGATGATCTCCCTTACCTTGATGACAACACTTGAAATTATGCATTATGCCTAGCTAGGGGCATAAAACAATAGCGCTTGTTGGGAGGGCAACCCAATGAATAAAATAAATTTTTGTTTTACTTTCTGTTTTTGTGTGTTCACACAATTATAGCCTCGGTTATGATTGTGGTTTTATCCTTTAATTAGTGTTTGTGCCAAGTAATGCCTTTGGGATGATTTGGAAAACAGTATAATTGATGTTGTTTGAAAACAGAAACTTTTGCGTCTAGTGCTGGAATTCTCATTTTTTGCTGGAGCGTCAGAACCTTCTGAATATTTTAAAAAATATTGATATATGAATTTCCCACATTTTCCTAATTTTTCAGAATTTTGGGAGTTACAGAAGTATGACTTTAATTCAGATCTTTGCAGACTGTTCTGTTTTAGACAGATTCTGTTTTTGTTGCATAGTTTGCTTATTTTGATGAATCTATGGATCGTATCGGGGGGAATGAGTCATGGAGAAGTTGGAGTACAGTAGCATTATGCCAATATTAAATATGAATCAATTTACAACAGTACCTAAAGTTTAAGATTTGTTTGTTATACTAACGGATCTCACGAGGTTTCTGTTGAGTTTTGTGTGCTAAAGTTTTCAAGTTTTGGGTGAGACTACGATGGATGAAGGAATAAGGAGTAGCAAGAGCCTAAGCTTGGGGATGCCCAAGGCACCCCAAGGTAATATTCAAGGAAGACTCAAGCGTCTAAGCTTGGGGATGCCCCGGATGGCATCCCCTCTTCCGTCTACAATCTATCGGTAACTCACTTGGAGCTATATTTTTATTCATCACATGATATGTGTTTTACTTGGAGCGTTTTGTGCTATAGTTTGTTTGCTTTTTAGTTTGTCACATTAATCTTTGCTGAACACACCTTTTTGAGAGTGATACACATTATTCATGATTTGTTAGAATACTCTATGTGCTTCACTTATATCTTTTGAGCTAGGCAGTTGCTCTAGTGCTTCACTTATATCTTTTAGAGCATGGCGGTGGTTATATGTTAAAGAAATAGTTGCACTCTCATGCTTCACTTATATCTTTTTGAGAGTCTAATAAATAGCAATGGTAATATGGACGGGTTATGAATTTGGTCCTAATATGATAGGTATTCAAGAGGGATATAATAAAAACTTTCATGTAGATCACTGAATATGATAAGTTTGATTCCTTGCAATAGTTTTCTAATATTAAGATGGTAATATGTGGGAGGTGCTAGTAAATAATTGTGGTTTAGTAAGAATATTGGTGTTAAGGTTTGTGATTCCCGAAGCATGCATGTATGGTCTGTCGTTATGCTAAGAAGTTGGAGCATGATTTCTTATTCATTGTCTACCTTATGAGTGGCGGTCGGGGACGAGCGATGGTCTTTTCCTGCCAATCTATCCCCCTAGGGGCATGCATAGTAGTACTTTGGTTCGAGGGCTAATAAACTTTCGCAATAAGTATGTGAGTTCTTTATGACTAGTGTGAGTCCATGGATTATACACACTCTCACCTTTCCGCAATTTGCTAGCCTCTTCGGTACCGTGCATTGCCCTTTCTCACATCGAGAGTTGGTGCAAACTTCGCTGGTGCATCCAAACCCCGTGATATGATACGCTCTATCATACATAAGCCTCATTATATCTCCCTCAAAACAGCCACCATGCCTACCTATTATGGCATTTTCATAGCCATTCCGAGATATATTGCCATGCAACTTCCACTGTTCTTTTTTTTATATGACACACATCATCATTGTCATATTGCATTGCATGATCACATAGCTGACATAGTATTTGTGGCTCAGCCACCGTTCATCACTTTTTTATACATGTTACGCTAGTATCATTGCACATCCTGGTACACTGCCAGAGGCATTCATATAGAGTCATATTTTTGTTCTAGTTTCAAGTTGTAATTTTCTTTTGAGTTGTAAGTAAATAGAAGTATGATGATCATCATTATTAGAGCATTGTCCTAGTGATGAAATAAAAAAAATAAAAAAAGCAGGCCAAAAAGGGCCACAAAAAAAAGAAAAAAAAGAAAGAAAAAATATAAAATGAGAGAAAAAGAGAGAAGGGGCAGTGTTACTATCCTTTTCCATACTTGTGCTTCAAAGTAGCACCATGTTTTTCTTATAGAGAGTCTCCTATTTTGTCACTTTCATATACTAGTGGGAATTTTTCATTATAGAATTGGCTTGTATATTCCGATGATGGGCTTCCTCAAATGCCCGAGGTCTTCATGAGCAAGCAAGTTGGATGCACACCCACTTAGTTTTCATGTTGAGCTTTCATACACTTATAGCTCTTAGTGCATCTGTTGCATGGCAATCCCTACTCCTCGCATTGACATCAATTGATGGGCATCTCCATAGCCCGTTGATTAGCCGCGTCGATGTGAGACTATCTTCTTATTTTTGACTTCCCTTATTTATCTCTACCACCACATTTTATTCCACCCATAGTGCTATATCCATGGCTTGCGCTCATGTATTGCGTCGGGGTTGAAAAAGCTGAAGCGCGTTAAAAAGTATGAACCAGTTGCTCGGCTTGTCATCGGGGTAGTGCATGATAAATACTTTGTGTTAAGAAGTTGGAGCATGACAGGATTATATGATTTTGTAGGGATAACTTTCTTTAGCATTTTTATTTTGAAAGGCATGATTTTTTATTAGTATGCCTGAGTATTGATCTCTTTATGTCAAACTATAGACTATTGCTTTGAATCATTCTAATCTTATTATTCATACCGTAAGAGAGATTACATGATGAAACATGTTAGGTAGCATTCTACATAAAAAAATTCTGTTTTTATCATTTACCTAGTCGAGGACGAGTAGGAATTAAGCTTGGGGATGCTTGATATGTCTCCAACGTATCTATAATTTTTTATTGTTCCATGCTATTATAGTATCAATCTTGGATGTTTTATATGCCAATATATATCATTTTTGGGGACTAACCTATTAACCCAGTGCCCAGTGCCAGTTGCTGTTTTTTGCTTGTTTTTGTCTTTTCAGAAAATCATTATCAAACGGAGTCCAAACGAAGAAAAAACTTTGGATTAATTTTTTCTGGACCAGAAGGGACCCACAAAGCTTCGGGAGAAGACTAGAAGAGTCACGAGGGAGCGACAAGCTCGGGAGGCGCGCCCTGGGGGGTAGGGCGCGCCCCCAGGCTTGTGGGCCCCTCGTGGCACCTCCTGACCTAATTCTAGCGCTAAAATTCCCAAATATTCCCAATAAACCAGAAAGATAGAAGAGAAAACCTTTCCACCGCCGCAAGCCTCTGTTCTTCCGCGATCCCATCTGGAGGCCTTTTCCGGTACTCTGCCGGAGGGGGAATCGATCACGGAGGGCTTCTTCATCAACCTTGCTGCCCTTCCGATGATGTGTGAGTAGTTTACCACAGACCTACGGGTCCATAGATGGTAGCTAGATGGCTTCTTCTCTCTCTTTGATCTTCAATACCATGTTCTCCTTGATGTTCTTGGAGTTATATCCGATGTAATCTTCTTTTGCGGTGTGTTTGTTGGGATCTGATGAATAGTGAGTTTATGATCAGATTATTCATGAGAAATATTTGAGTCTTCTCTGAACTCTTTTATGCATGATTGTTATAGCTTTGTATTTCTCTCCGATCTATCGATTTGGTTTGGCCAACTAGATTGGTTTATCTTGCAATGGGAGAGGTGCTTTGTGATGGGTTCAATCTTGCGGTGCTCAATCCCAGTGACAGAAAGGGACATGACACGTATTTGTATTTTTGCCATTAAGGATAAAAAGATGGGTTTTAATCATATTTCTTGAGTTTACTTTGTCTACATCATGTCATCTTGCTTAAGGCGTTACTCTGTTTTATACTTAATACCCTAGATGCATGCTGGATAGCGGTCGATGGGTGGAGTAATAGTAGTAGATGCAGGCAGGAGTCGGTCTACTTGTCTCGGACGTGATGCCTATATACATGATCATTGCCATGAATCCGTCATAATTATTTGCTTTTCTATCAATTACCCAACAGTAATTTGTTTACCCACCGTATGCTATGTGTTCGAGAGAGAAGCCTCTAGTGAAAATTATGGCCCCCGGGTCTACCTTTATCATATATTAAAATCCAAAAATACCTTGCTGCAAATTATTTACTTTTATTTTATTTAGTATTTTACTTTATCTATCTATCACTATCAGAATTAATCCTTGCAAATAACCGCTAAGAGGATTGACAACCCTCTTATTTGCGTTGGGTGCAAGTGTTTGCTTTTGTGTGTGTAGGTGCCGCTAACGAGGTTCTGTGTGGTTCTCCTACTGGATTGATAACCTTGGTTCTTAACTGAGGGAAATATTGATCTCTACTATACTGCATCATCTTCTCCTCTTCGGGGAAATACCAACGCAGTCTACAAGTAGCACACCCCCAACGCCATGACCTGTATGGCTGTTTTTGCGCACATGTGCGAAAACTTCGTTGGGGTGTTGCCTAGTGTAGCCCTCTTCAGCCACTACTTCACCCCATGCATCGAAGTAGATGCACTCTCCGGCCGCATCACTTGGATCCCCAGGGACAGGAACGCCTACCTTCCGGGGCTGCTTCATCGGAAGTGGAACGAGTGGCGCGGAGAGTGGTGCTGGATCAAAGAAAAAGACTTCCCGACCTTCTGCCTGCCCAGGACGACAAAGGTGGTGCGCGACGACGACTGGAGTTCTTTCGACGCCGACGACAATAAGCTCACCATCGCTACGACATGCATCCTCCGCCTCAAGGCTGCCGGCCTCACCATCGAAATGGTTGGGGCTGATTTTCTTCGTTGCCGCATCGCTCCTCTCTAGAACAAGGGCAGGCTTGCTTGGGACTACAAGAATGCAGCAGACACCATGCGGGTGCGGACCGGAATGCACACCAACTTGATGGTACTGCAGCACCGGGCCCTCTGTGAGCAGCTCTTCCGCCCCTCCGGCAACTTCAAGCTGCCGGCAAGCATGGTGCCCTTGTGCAACAACTTTGCCAGGGACTCCGTCATTGCGATGATGCCATCCTGCAATGCTCATGGCATCGAAGCACTTTGGCAGGAACTGCCCGAAGACGCAGTACAGGAGTGGTTCGACACCCTGGTGGAGAGGCCCGTCACGGAGGAGAAAGACCTCGTCCGCGACACCACCCCTGAAGAGTTGGCGCATATTGCCAACAGGGTGGTGGAAGCGAGACTGGCTGAAGGCGCTAGCGGTTCTGGGTCCGTGGCAGCCGACGCTGATGAGGAGACCGACAATGAAGCAGCAGAGGAGTCACTGGAGGGGCTTGCCGGAGGGCAAGAGGAGCCTGTCAGGGAGCAAGGCAAGGAGGTCGCCGAAGGGCAGGTGCAAAGGGAGCCCCCTGCTCCCGCCGTTCCAGCAAGGAGGCCTCGCGTCCTCTGGAGGGCTGTCTCCGGAGAGCCCGTCCATGGAGCCTCTTGAGGCAACGAAGTAGGCGATAAGGAGGCAGCCAGCAAGGCCGCCGGGCGGCAGATCTCGACACCAGGCCCCTCAACAACAGCGAGTGCGGCGTACCTCTACGAGGAAAACCACCGTACTGGCTGCCGGAGAAGGCGGGTCTTCTCGACTTGCCATGCCCGCGGCGTCCAAATGAGCCAGGACTTCTACTCCGCCCCCTCCTCCCGCACCAGGCCTAAGAGTTTGTATGATCCCTCCATCCTTAGCGATGAGGAGGAGGAGGAGGAAGAAGAGTACGTATCTCTGTCAACTTCCATCAATCCTTGATATCTTATTATTGCTAATCTGACTTGCCTCGTCTTGCCTTGATTTGACAGTGATGGGGAAACCTTGGCGCAGACGATGGCCAAGAGGGCGAGGACCATGGCAGAGGATGAGCCGGCAACAAGTACGGCACCATGCGACGATGTCGTGGATATCAGCCTGGACCGCAGCCCCCAGCGTGAGGCCACTATCCAATTTCCCTTGGCAGGCGCTGGTGTCGAGATATTTACCGCTAACATCGGCACGGGAGCAGCAGAAGAGCACCATGAGGAGGAGCGCCCGGAGGCAAATCCAACTGGGGCGTCTCCGTCAACCGCTGCTCCGGCAAGCGGCTCTCCGGCAAGGACCTCCATAGACGAGCCCGTTCGCGCTGATGACATGCCGGCAACTGAAGCTGCCGGCAATCAGGCGACGACAACCAAGGTTGTCAGAGAGGAAACTGACCCCCTCAACAGTCCCAGTTTGGTAAGCCTTCTGCAGTTGAGTACCTTTCTCTTTCAATCTTCTTTTTTGTTTTCTTGAACTTGATCTGAATCTTGATTTTCTCCCTCCTCCATTCTTTCAGATCCGCCTCCATCTGATGAAATGGACATCGACTCTACCATCAAGGGGATTGCGAGGGATGCCGCCAATGAGGCCAGCAACATTGCTGCTGGTGAGGCCGTCGAGAGGACTGATGAGGAGGCCGCCGAGGCCACTCAAGGAGAGGCCGCCGAGGATATTGCTGAGGAAGGTGGCAACGATGGTGCCGAGGCCACTGGAGACATCTCTGTCCCAGGAGTGCCAAGCGCTGACTCGGCCACGAGGGCGATCCTGACTGGCAAGGCAACCGTTGATGATCACCCCTCGACACCTGAGGAACCCTTCTTGAGCAGATACCTGAAGGTTGGCGACAACCTGTTCGTCAACCCCCCTGGGATGTCAAGCATCGGGGCGCCCACTGAAGGAGAGATCTTGGACGATGAAGTCATTGCTGCTGCCGGGCTCGAGGTCGTTGATGAGCTGCATGCCAACATCAACGAGACCAAAGAGCAGCGGCTCCTCAAGGCCATGGGCGAGAACTTCTAGAAGCTTCAGGCATGCTACCACAGCCGCACGGAGAGCTTGGACTCCAGGGCAGCTGTCCTTGACAAGGCGGAGGACGAATTCAAGAAGCGCGTGGAGGAAACGCAGATCTGGTATGCGGAATGCCTCCAAGACATTCAAGTAAGTCATACTCAACTCGCCAACGCCCAGGAGGAATTTACTTTGACAAGGCCGAGGCCGACAAGGCACAAGAGGAGGCTGCGCAAAAGATAGTAGCAGAGGAAGCAAAGTTGAATGAGCGCAAGATCGGCCTCGACGCTCATGAAGAAGAACTTGCCACTCACAAGGCAGAGCTTGCCGCTATGCTTCATGGCAAGGACGATGAGGTCCAGGCTCTTGTTGCCCAACAAACCCAGGAGCTAGAGCAAAAGCATAAAGAAGCTATCGAGGCTCAAGCCACAGAGCACGCCGGCAATATCAAGGAGGCCGTCCATGCTGCCGAAGCCGCAGAGGTCGCTAGGATCGAGCTAGAAGGCAAAGTGCGAGTGCTCAAAGCAGATCTTGCCACCAACGGCAAGGAGATCTTGGCGCTCAAAGCAGATGCAGAGAAGGCAGTCGACACCTTGGCGGAGCTGCAAACTTCAGTATCCACTAAGAACCAAGAGCTCGCCAAGGCCAACGACACGATTGAAGATCACAAGATGAAGCTAACCACCCTGGGGCAGTCTCTTGACGAAGCCAAGAAGCGTGAGAAGGTCTTGGCGAAGGATCTCCAGGACGAGAAGGCCCTACTCAAGAGCGTTGCGAACTCCTTCAACGAGCTCAAAGACGCCTACAAGCTTTGGACTGATCGCCTTGTGATCGCCGTGGAGAACCTCTCTACACAGCTATCTGCCATGAGCTTGCCGGAGTACCACTACTCCACCGCCGAAGGGGACACCGCCAGCGCCAGGCTCACTCTCTTCTTTGAAAGTTTAATTGAAGCACTGGAGAAACATCGCGGGGCTCAAGCTGCACACCTTGCCAGCGAATCTCGCAAGCTTTGTCGGGATGTCCTCTTCAAGGTACTCATGAAAGTGGTGTACCGGAACCCAGGCGTTGATCTCACCAAAGTTTTCGCCAGTTTATTGAGGGGAGTCGACACCAGGACCGCCGAAGAGCTCGTCGCGCCCATCGCCGACAGGGTTGGCCAGATCCCCAGGACAGAGGGTGGCTTCACGAACTAGACTTGTAGTCTCACCTTGCCACGTGTAAGATCATATAAAATACAGATTCATCTTGAGTTAGATCCGCACTTGGCATTTGATGTACTATAACTTGTGTTTTGGATGGATGTATGCATGCTATTCCTCCTTATTTTATTCTATCTTTGCATGATTTTTGTACCCTACGCTTGCCGGAATCTTGCCGGTGCGTGCACTCTTGCCGCGAGCGCTTGAGGAACGGGTCCTTAGCAGCTTGCCGAAAGTGCCGCTACCGGCAAGGACACGCTTGACGATCACAACGTAGCCACTTAAGTTGTTGAGCAGACTCGAAACAAAGTAAGAGCGTAGCTGATCACGACAAGTTTCCTTAGTGTGCAGGTTTCTCATACAAAGACCAAAATCGTTCAAGGAGAAATTGCAACTATAACAAAGAATTTATTTCAAAGTTTCTCAACTTAGCCTTTTTCTTTGTTGTGCTTCTTGCCGTAGGACGATATCTTGAACGTCATTTGGTATCCATACCATCACTCCCCCCGGGAAACTTGCACGCGAGGAACCCTTCTGTCCTTTGAGAAAAAGAAAGAAGAGAAAAGAGGAGGCTGGAACCTTGATGGTTCGTTAATCATCCTATGCAATGGAAAAATGTAACACAAGACCGTCTGCAACACAAAAACAAATATGTATTTTGACAAAGAGTTGTGAAAAACTTAGCTTTATTTATTGTGCACGGGATCTGTGCCCGGCTATGTACAAAGGTTTACATGCCTTGCCGGAAAACTTGTACAAAGTGGTTGCTGGGCAGCCCAGCAATTGCGCCTTACGGGTAAAACTTGCGAAGATGCTCAATATTCCATGAGTTGAACACCGGAGTGCCATCTTCGGTCTATAGGCGGACTGTGCCGGGCCTAGTGACTCGTACCACCTGGTAAGGGCCTTCCCACTTCGGCGTCAACTTGTTTTGACCCTTCGTGGACTGAATTCGACGAAGAACAAGGTCGCCTTCCTCAAGGTTCCTGGCATTCACTTTGCGGCTATGGTAGTGGCGCAAAGCTTGCTGGTACCGTGCAGCACGGACAGCAGCCCAGAAACGATCTTCCTCAAGGAGTGTGGCATCATCTTGCCTCAGCTCATCTTGATCCTCCTCATCGAAGGCCAAGACTCGAGGTGACCCGTATCTGAGTTCTGTGGGGAGCACCGCTTCTGCACCATAAACAAGGGAGAAGGGTGTCTGGCCAGTGGCTTGACTTGGCATCGTTCGGATCGACCAAAGAACTGCCGGCAACTCTTCCACCCAGCGCCTTCCATACTTGTGCAGCCTGTCGAAAGTTCTGGTCTTGAGACCACACAACACTTCTATATTTTCCCTCTCTACTTGTCCATTGCTCCTTGGGTGAGCAATAGACGCGTAGCAAATCTTATTTCCAAGTTCTTGGCAATATGCTATGAAGGCGCGACTCGTGAACTGGGTGCCATTATTGGTGATGAACCTGTTGGGGCACCAAAACGAGCAACCAATCCTTTGAGGAACTTGATGGCTGACTGTGTCGTCACCTTCCTCACTGGCTCCACCTCAGGCCACTTTGTAAACTTGTCGATTGCAACGTACAAGAATTCAAAGCCCCCAGTAGCACGGGGGAAGGGGCTGACGATGTTGAGCCCTCGGACCGAGAAAGGCCAGGAGAGAGGGATGGTTTGGAGGGCTTGAGCTGGCTGGTGGATGTCCTTGGAGTGGAACTGGCATGCTTCGCATCTGATGACCACCGCCAAGGCGTCTTGAAGGGCTGTCGGCCTGTAGAATCCTTGACGGAACGCCTTGCCGACAAGCGCGCGTGACCCAATGTGAGAGCCACACATCCCTTCATGCATCTCTTCCAATAGCCTCTGTCCATTTTCCCGGCAGATACACTTCAATTTCACCCCATTTGGTCTCTTTCTGTACAGAATGTTGTCAACAAACTTGTACATCCTTGATTGATGGGCTACTCTTTCTGCGTCCCCTTGTTCATCGGGAAGATCTCCTGTCTGAAGGTACTGGACAATTGGTTGCGCCCATGCTGGAGCTTGTGGCTCGACGACAAGGACTAAAGGCACTTCTTACTCTACGGGAGCGCTTGCTTCGACGGCAAGGATCTGGCTTGCCGGAAACTGTGGCTCACCGGCCAAGGGTATCTTGTCGGCGGTATTCACTTTCTTGGCGGCTGCCGGCAGCTCTGCCAGAAAGTAACCACCAACATCCTGTTTTCTCTTCTTCGCCAGCCTTGATGGTGTAACGGATGGCCGAGTCAGATAGAGCACAAAAGTTCCTGGTTTCACAGGCATCTTTTGGGCGGCAAGCTTTGACAGGTCGTCGGCAATCCAATTCTGGGCACGGGGAACGTGCTCTGCTTGCAGACCGTCAAAGTGCTCTTCCAACTTCCTCACCTCATCAACGTACGCCTCCATCAAAGGGCTTTGGTAATCCTTGTTGACTTGCCTCACCACTAATTGCGAGTCGCCTCTGATAATTAGCTTCCGAATACCAAGGTCGATTGCAATGCGCAGACCGGCAAGCAATCCTTCATACTCAGCAGTGTTGTTGGTGCCCTGCTCCCTGGGAAAGTGCATCTGAAGCACGTACTTGAGGTGCTCTCCGGTGGGTGCTATAAGTAGCACGCCCGCACTGGTGCCTTTCAGCGTGAAAGCACCGTCAAAGTACATGATCCAATCATCAACAATTTCCTTGCCGGGGAGAGAGGTATCTAGAATTTCTTCGTCTGGCGTTGGGGTCCATTCTGTAATGAATTCCGCCAAGGCTTTGCTCTTAATCGTTGAGGTACTCTCAAACTTCAAATCAAAGCTTGACAACTCTAATGCCCACTCCACAATCCTGCCGGTTGCTTCTAGATTTCTCAAGATGCGTTGCAACGGAAAGCGAGTGACGACGGTGATTGGGTGTGCTTGAAAATAATGGCACAACTTCCTTGAGCCCATGAGAAGGCCAAAGAGCAGCTTCTGCACACCAGAATACCTTGACCTATCCCCTTGCAGGAGGGAGCTGACAAAGTAGACTGGGCGCTGCACCATCTTCTTCTTTACAACTTGCTGATCTAGCTTGCTGGCTTGCACAATCTCTGGCTTGTCGGCACCTGACCTTGTCGGAGAAGATTCTGGCTCGTCGGGTCGTGGCTCTGCGGCTGCTACCTCCTCCTCATCTGCCTCTCTTTCAGCCACAAGTGCAGCACTAACCACTTGATTCTTTGCCGCTAAGTATAGTAGCAACGTCTCTTGCGGCCTAGGCGCAACTAAGACTGGCGGAGAGGACAGGTACCCCTTCAAATCTTGGAGTGCGGCCTCCGTTTCCGGAGTCCGGTTCACTGGACCTGCCTTTTTCAATATCTTGAAAAACGGCAAGGCGCGCTCTGCTAATTTGGAGATGAACCTACAGAGGGCGGCAACGCAGCCGGCAAGACGCCTGACGTCCTTGACGCGTCTTGGTGCTTCGATCTGCTCAATTGCTTTGATATTGTCGGGGTTGGCTTCGATCCCTCTCTGAGATACAAAGAAGCCAAGAAGCTTGCCGGACGGGACACCGAACACACACTTTTCGGGGTTGAGCTTGTGCAAGTTCGCAAACGTCTCTTCCAAATCCTGGATCAAGGTTGACTTGTCTCTGGTCTTGACCACAATATCATCCATGTCGGCTTCCACATTTCTGTGCAGCTGTGGCTCAAAACTGATCTGAACTGCTCTAGCAAAAAGTTGTATGTGCCACATGGAGTGATGAATGCGGTTTTCTCCTCATCTTCCTTGGCCATAAAGATCTGATGATAACCAGAATAGGCGTCAAGGAAAGAGAGTAACTCACAGCCGGCAGTGGAGTCTACAATCTAGTCGATGCGCGGCAAAGGGAAAGGGTCCTTTGGACAGGCTTTATTTATATCAGTGAAGTCTATACAAAGGCTCCACTTCCCATTCATCTTGCGCACTACGACTGGATTGGCTAACCACGTAGGGTCTAGCACTCCTCTGACTAGACCTGCTGCTTCCAACTTCTTGATTTCCTCGGCAATGAACTCTTGCCGCTCCAAGGCTTGCTTCCTGACCTTCTGCTTGACGGGTCTCGCATGAGGGCAGATAGCAAGGTGGTGCTCAATTACCTCCCTAGGAACACCGGGGATGTCAGATGCTTGGCAAGCAAACACATCGACATTCGCCCGTAGGAAGGCAATGAGCTCGCTTTCCTATTTGTCACTGAGAGTGGCACTTATAGAAAAAGTGCCACTCGTCCCATCTTCCCTTGCGGAAACTTGCTTGGTCGCCGGTGCAGAGGCCTTGGCTTTCTTGCTCTTGCCGGTAGAGCTCTCTGGTATGTCCTCAACAGGCGTGCTGCACTCTAAAGTGCGCTTCCCGGAGTCCATATCAGATGTCTTGCCGGACTTCTTCTTCTTTCCTCCCCCGGGAGCTTTGCTGGCAGGAGCAAGTGCCTTGACGGCAGGTGCTGCCACTGCCTCCTGGTAGAGCTTGTCGGCGCAGATGATTGCGTCTCTCTGGTTGGACTTGATGGTGAGAACGCCCATCGACCCTGGCATCTTGATGACATTGTAGGCAAAGTGCGACACAACCATGAACTTGGCCAGCACCGGACGGCCTAGAATCCCATTGTATGGCAACGGCATCTTGACGACGTCGAAGACGATCTTCTCTGTCAGGTAATTGAGGTCACTGCCGAATGTGACCGGCAGCGTGATGTGGCCCTTCGGCTTGTTCCTCCCTGGACTGATCCCTTGGAACGTGCCGGCCTCCTCAAGATCCTTGTCGGGGATCTGCAGCCTGTTGATCACGTCGGGAGAGATCAAGTTCAAGCCGGCCCCACCGTCAACCAACATCTTTGTCACCTTGAGGTTGCGGATTGTTGGCGAAACCAACAACGCAAACACCCGACCGCAGTGGTGCGATCAGGGTGATCCTCGGCGTCAAAGACGATGGGCGTGTGCGACCACTTGAGTGGCTTCTGTGCTCCAATCATGGGCTCCGCGGCATTCACCTCGTGGATCCATTGCTTCAGTTGCCGGTGCAAGGAGTGCAAAGATGCGCCTCCGTCAACACACATGGCCTCCACTGCATTCTGTAACTCATTCTCGGACCCATCTTCGTCCTCATCACCATCATCTTGGCCTTGAACAACATTCTCTTTTGGCTGCTTGGCCTTGCCGTGGCGGCCCCCTCGGCCACCATGATTCTGCTTGCCGGATCCACCGGCACCATCCTGGCCCTTCTCCTTGTCGCGCTTCTCGTACTCATGTTTCTGCTTCTCGGCAAGATGCTCCACTTGCCGGCACTCCTGAAGATTGTGGCCCTTGTTACGGTGGATCTTGCAGTACGGCCCACCGGTCTTGCCGTCCTTGTCGCCTGCCGCAGCCTCCCGGTAGTCAGCGCATCCGGCAACCTCCTTCCCGGGGCTTTCTGCCTTGGATTTCTTGGCGGCGGCATCACCGGGGCTCTCGACTGCCATCACTGTCTTGCCTTTGCGCTTTCTGTTGCGCTTTTGGCTCTTCTTCTGCAGGGTCGATGCGTCATCTGCGTAGTCGACTTCGGCGCTAGCATCTTCCCCAAGGAATTGCCTCCCTTGCTCTGTACGTGCACACTTGTCCGCCAAGGTGTACAACTCGTTGATGGTTCTAACCTTCATGATATTCATCTCAGACCGCATTCTGCGGTTGCGCACATTTGTGTGGAATGCGGTGCAAATAGCTGCGGGATGAACATCGGGGATGTTGTGGTGCACACGACAGAACCTCTGTATATACTTGCGGAGGGTCTCGCCATCTCTCTAGGGGATCACATGCAAATCGCTCTCCTGACCAGGGAGCTTGTGGCCACCCCGGTAGGCACCCACAAATTGGTGACATAGATCCGAACAAGAAGAAATGGAGCCCTCCGGCAAGTTCATCAACCATGATCTGACGTGGGCTTGAGCGCCAACGGAAAGTAGTTGGCCAAAAGCTTGTCGTCGCGCCCCCCCGGCAGCCTGCTCCGCGATGGTGTACATGCTAAGGAACTCTGCTGGACTGAGTGTGCTGTCGTACTTGTCGGGCAGCTCTGGCTTGAAGGGACGGGTGGACGGCCAGCAAACCTGCCACAGCTCACAAGTAAACACTGGGTAGCCCACCTCGTAAGGTAAGCACCCAGGGTACCCTGGCACTGGCACGTATGCTATCGGCCCGGCACGGTCGTATGATAGACGGCGTGCCTCCCGGCGCGGCTCAATCTTCGTACGGGCGTCCTCGTCGCGCCATTCGTGGAGCACTTGGCACTGGTCTCGGCGGCCCCGCGGATCCAACGATGCCATGGACATAGTGTCCTGGTCATCCGATCGGCGAGCTTGCCGCCACTGTGGTTGCTGGTGTGGAGGCGACTGCATCGTTGGTGCACCATCTCCGGCATGGCAGCCAGACGGTCCTGCCGGCACTGTGGGTGGTCATCTGGAGGGGCCCACATCTTGTGTTTCTGGCCTCTGCTGCTGATGAGGCTCTGAATGGTGGCCCTCCATTCTTCCATCTTGTTTGGGGCTGGCGGGAAGTTCAAAAGCATTTGAACTCGCGCCATGGCCTCTGCCGCTGTGGTTGGCATGGCGGGAAACACAGAACGGGACGGCGTTCGACTCCTGGCAGGGCCGGGAGGGAGCTCGTCGCGTACCTGCTGCCGTGGCGCATGCTCAGGGCCGGCTTGATGCCATCCGGGACCACCAGTGCCGCGGGGAAGCATGGCGCGCCCGTCTTGCGATGGTCGCTGCACACGTCCTGCCGCAGTGTTGTTGGACGTCGCCGCTCCGTCCTTGGACGTCGCGAAAGTGGGGTCCTGGTTCGCACCGGTCCGAATTGTAATACTGGGATGGATAGGCTCACCAGTGGGTTGTTGGAGTTGGCCGTCCACATCAACTCCGGTGTGGTGGCTGGGATCGCCGGCACGGTGGGGAGGCTAGACATCCGCACCGCCGGTGCCTCCTGCCCCGGCCGTTCCAACCGTAGCGCCCATGCCGACTGCGCCGCCTGCGCCGTCTACGGACGCCTGGGAAGGCAGCTTGGAGGTGGTGGGATCCGTCATGGCTCCGGTCTTCTTCTTCAGCGCCATCGACGATGGTGATGGAGCCAGTACTCAAACTACGAACACTGATTCGTAATACAAGACCCCCTGCCGGCACACGGCTTGGGAAATCTTGATGTGTCTCGTGTGCTAGCCCTGCCCCTCTATTTATATGTTGAGCCCTGGGGTCTAAACTTGGAGAGAAAGCCTCCACAAGGTCGGTTTTGCCCGCACAAGGTCGGTTTGGCCCGCACGGAAAGAGTCTCACTCGGATTCCAGCAGTACCGCGTACAAGCGGTAGTACCGCTCACGAGGGGTAGTACCGCTTGAGCGGTAGTACCGCTTCACACAAGCGGTAGTACCGCTTACGCGGTAGTACCGCTTCACACAAGCGGTAGTACCGCTTACGCAGTAGTACTGCCTTACCAGCGGTAGTACCGCTTAAGGCAGCAGCAAAACTTCCTTTTGCACTTTCCAATACCTCGTGGGCTTTACCCCTTTGGCCCATATAAAGTGTTGCTGCACCCGAACACTTCGGTAAACACCCGGAACCCCTTCCGGTGAATTCCGGAACCCTTCCGGAGATCAAAACACGGTTATCACATATATCAATCTTTACCTCCGGACTCTTCCGGAGATCCTTGTCATGTCTGGGATCTTATCCGGGACTCCGAACAACCTTCGGTCACCAACACAATAACTCAACTATACTAATCGTCACCAAACGTTAAGTGTGTAGACCCTACGGGTTCGAGAACTATGTAGACATGACCGAGACACCTCTACGGTCAATAACCAATAGCGGGACCTGGATGCCCATATTGGTTCCTACATATTCTACGAAGATCTTCATCGGTTGAACCTCTATGTCAATGATTCAGTTAATCCCGTATACTGTTCCCTTTGTTCTTCGGTATGTTACTTGCCCGAGATTCGATCGTCGGTATCTCTATACCTAGTTCAATCTCGTTACCGGCAAGTCTCTTTACTCGTTCCGTAATACAAGATCCCGTGGCTAACTCTTTAGTCACTTTGCTTGCAAGGCTCATTGTGATGTTGTATTACCGAGTGGGCCCTGAGATACCTCTCCATCACACGGAGTAACAAATCCCAGTCTTGATCCATGCCAACCCAACAGACACCCTCGGAGATACCTGTAGAGCACCTTTATAGTCACCCAGTTACGTTGTGACGTTTGATACACACAAGGTATTCCTCCGGTGTCAGTGAATTGCATGATCTCATGGTCATAGGAACAGATACTTGACATGCAGAAAACAATAGCAATAAACTGACACGATCATATGCTACGTTTATAGTTTGGGTCTTGTCCATCACATCATTCTCCTAATGATGTGATCCCGTTATCAAATGACATCTCATGTCCATGGCTAGGAAACCTTCACCATCTTTTGATCAACGAGCTAGTCAACTAGAGGCTTACTAGGGACACAGTGTTGTCTATGTACCCACACATGTATTTGAGTTTCCAATCAATACAATTATAGCATGGATAATAAACGATTATCATGAACAAGGAAATATAATAATAACCAATTTATTATTGCCTCTAGGGCATATTTCCAACATTCCCCCCTCTGGCAGGGTGCCGGAAAAGGGTTGTAGATGAGATCATGGAGGTACAGAGGCTTGCGGCGGCGTAAAAACTCATCTAGGTTAACTTTCGGGGGTTTTGAATATATATGATTTTTTGGCGTTGGAATCACGCGAAGAAGGGCCACAGGGGGCCCACGAGGCACCAGGGCGCGCCTGGGAGGGGGGGTGGCGCGCCCTGGTGGCTCGTGGGGCCCCTGTGGGTCTTCTGGCCACCTCCCGAAGCTTCTAGTGTCTCTTATGTTCCAGAAAAAAATCGTTAAAAAGTTTCGCTGCATTTGGACTTCATTTGATATGGATTTTCTGTAAAACCAAAAACAAGCAGAAAACAGCAACTGGCACTGGGCACTAGGTTAATATGTTAGTCCATAAAAATCATATAAAAGCCATATAAAAGTGCACCAAAATCATACAAAACTGTAATAAACATGGCATGAATACTTCATAAATTATAGATACGTTGGAGACGTATCATACACCACCATCACCCCAAGCAACAAGTGAACCAATGCCTTGATCCCGTGATGTGCTATTGAAACTGAGGTTACTTCTCTTCTTTTGAGCTCCCTATGTATTCACATGAGTCATGGCTACTACCTCAAGCGGACACCCTTTGCATGCTCAGGTACCATGGAGAAGCTAGGAAGCAAGACCCAACCATGACGAAAGAGGGACATCAAGAAGAGGGAGAGAAGTGTGCTCAACCTGGGAGGAGCAATGTGAGCGGTACAACCACTTAGGCAATCTGCGGTACAACCGCCCCTACTACCGCTACAACCATCGCTACCCCCTCAATCTTCTCGGGTTTGGCAGTGGCACAAGACCGATACCTCCATGATACTACCGTTATTAGAGAATAACCGGTACAACCGGACCTCCTATCCGGTACTGTCACCCTGGACGTCAACGCACGATGCCAGCCTGGGAGGAGCAGTACAACCGCTCCTTTGTGCAGTACAACCGCCTGCCATTGCATAGAGTAAAGGGCCACGGCCCGTGTATCTGATGAGTCCCTTTAATGATCCGGTAAAGGAGCAGAAAGGATTCTCACATTTTTTCCCCAGAGGTGACCCTGAGTTATCGAACCCACAAGAGGAAGCGTACCTTGAAGACAAGGGTTTCTACCATGAGAGGAATGTGTTTCGATTGTCGTCCCATAAACAACATAACTGTTAGGTATCGACACCATATTCCACATCCAGATGATATGCTTGATGAATTGAGTGGTGCCACTATCTTTTAAAAAATTGACCTTAAAAGTTGCTACTATCAAATTCGCATGCAAGGAGATGAGTGGAAAACCGCTTTGAAAACCAAATTTGGTCTTTATGAGTGGTTAGTCACGCCTTTTGGTTTATCGCAAGCACCTAGTACGTTTATGCGTATCGATCATGAAACTCTTAAGTACCTTAATGGTCAAACTAAGTTGAATAAATGGCATGCTAAATGGAGTCAATTTATTGAATCTTTTCCTTATGTCATCAAATAAATTAAGGGTACAGAGAATGGTGTGGCGGACGCTCTTTCTTTCAAATGCAATTTGGTTACTCAACTAGAGCTTAATGTCATTGTTCTCGAGCTTATCAAAGACCTATATGAGCATGATACATTCTTTGAGCTTCCTTTTGCCAAATGTCAAGCTAACACTGGTTGGGAGCGTTACTATTTGAAAGATGGATATCTTATGCGTGCTAACAAGCTTTGCGTGCCCGAGAGCTCTTTGCATTTGTTGAGTTTGCAAGAGTCACATGGTGGAGGTCCCATGGGACACTTCGGCCGCGGCATGACATTTGCCACTCTCTCCAACAAGTACTATTGGCCCAAGATGTCTCTAGATGTGACGCGCTTCACCAACCGTTGCTGCACATGCCGCAACGCTAAGTCAAAAGCTCAATCCCATGGATTATACATGACTTTACCTATACAATATGCACCTTAGGAGGATATAAGCATGGATTTTGTACTTGGTCTGCCTAGGGCTATAAATGACAAAGACTCAATATTTGTCATTGTAGATCACTTCTCTAAAATGGCACATTTCATTCCATGCAACAAAGTAGACGATGCTTCACATGTTGCAAATCTCTTTTGTAGGGAAATCTTGTGTATTCATGGTGCCAAAGACAATTGTCTCCGACCACGACGTCAAGTTCTTGAGCTACTTTTAGAAGACCCTATGTGCCAAGCTCGGAATCAAGATCATGTTCTCTTCGGCCTATGACCCTTAAACTGATGACCAGACCGAGGTGGTCAACCATACGCTATCTACACTTCTTCGCGTGCTTATCAAGAAGAACATCATGGAGTGGGAGGAGTGCTTACCCATCGCTGAATTAGCCTACAACCGCTCAAGACACACGATTATGAACAAGTCTCCATTTGAAGTGGTGCTAGGCTTCAACCCTTTATCCCCAATGGACATCCTTCCGCTTCCTCTACAAGAGCGCCCGAACATGGATGTGAGTGCCTGTGCCACATACATGAAGAATATACACGACAAGGCTCACCATAGAGCGACAAGTCACAATGCTTGCCTCCAAGATCAACACACCAAACCTGCCAATGGTATTCAATCCTAGCGACCTAGTACGGATTCACCTTCGCAAGGATCGCTTCCCCAACGAACGCAAGTCCAAGCTCATACCTCGTACGGACCGTCCATTCAAGGTGTTACAACGCATCCACGACAACGCCTACAAGGTCGACATACCACTCAAAAAGTACAACGTAAGCGACACATTCAATGTCATCGACTTGGCACCTTACCATGGTGATGAAGAACACGATCCAAGAGCGGATCTTTCCAAAGGGGGTGGTGGTGCGGAGTACCCTACGGTCATCCCCGTGGATACACCACCATCACCCCAAGCACCAAGTGGACTAATGACTAGAGCCCGTGCACATGCTATTGAAGTCGAGGTTACCTCTCTCCTCTTTGAGATCCCTATGTATTAACATGAGTCATGGCTACTACCTCAAGCGAAGACCCTATGCATGCTCAGGAACCATGAAGAAGCTAGGAAGCAAGACCAAACCATGGCGGAAGAGGGACATCAAGAAGAGGGAGAGAAGTGTACTCAGCCTGGGAGGAGCAGTACAACCGCTCACATGAGCTATACAACCGCTCAGGCCATTAGGCAGTACAACTGCCCCTACTACCGCTAAAACTACCTCTACCCCCTCAATCTTCTAATGTTTGGCAGCAACACAAGACCGGTACCTCCATGGTATGACTGATTATTGGAGAATAACCGGTACAACCGGACCCCCGTCCGGTACTACCACCCTTGACTTCAATGCGCGACGCCAGCCTAGGAGGAGCAGTACAACCGCTCAAGCAGTACAACTTCTCATGTGAGCAGTACAACCATCTGCCAGTGCGCAGAGTAAAGGGCCACGACCCATGTATCCCTCTCTTACCCCTTGGACTATAATTACTCGTTTTCTAGCTCCGTATTAGGGTTAGCAAAGCATATATGAAGAACTAGAGAGAGCTTTGCTCTTTTATCCACCTCTTGGAGGCCAAGACATCTATTGGAGAAGATTGCAAGTGGATGGAAGACCCCTGCATGGTAAGATCCTCCATGGATGCAAGCCCCAATCTCTCCTAGAGACTTGAAGAACTACCCCTCCAAGGCCTCATCTCCCCCAAGGATTTGAGATGAACTCTACCCTAGTTCCTATTTCCTCTTATTGATTTGTACTCCTTGTGCATCTTGTGTGTTTGCAAATTTAGTGGGTGTGTGATTTGGACTTGTCCTTGTGTTTCTCCACTTGTGATTTGTGAGTTTCTCTTGAATCCCCTCCAGGTGTGAAAGATTGGGAAACCTAGGGTCCCTACCATATATGAATAACCTTTCTGCCAAAACATTAAAATACACTTTTGAATAATTTAAAATTCAAATTCAAACAAAATCATTTCAAACTTAAATAGGGCCTAACCTTTCACTTTCATAGGGAGTCGTGCCTGTTCGCAAGGTGATTTTCCTCACTAAAATATTGTGTCATTTACGCTAACACGGATACGAAAGATATAATTGGCTAGACAGGCGTGTCGCAAGCTTCGATTTCTCTACGCCAACCAGCCACGGTTCCGCGAAAGTTGCTGAACCGGACGGTCTACTCCCACTCGTCGCGATTCAGCGCAGTTTCAGCCCATGGGCCTCTAGGTGCGCGACGACTCGTTAATGTCCGCGCGTGGCTTAATTTGCTATTTGCCGCTCATTGTCGCTAGTCGGGCTTGGCCCTTTTATTTCCTGTTAAATCGCGCCCAAGAGCGGCGTGTATTACGTTACGTTTGGCTAATTTCTCATATTCGGCCCGATTATCGTTTAATAATTATTCTAGAGTATATTATTTTAAGAGAAACCTAAAACCTGCAAAATTCATCTAAAATCAACCGTAGCACGGATTTGAACAAGTACTTTATGAAACTTGTTCAGAAGAATGTGAGGAACCCAGAACTGGACTTAATTTCCAGATCTGAGCACCTTGCATTTCACACCCTGGACATTTCAAAACCTAAGCACCTTGCATTTCATCGGTTTTTACTTTTCTTTCTCATTTTCTCCTTTTTCTTCAGTTTTCTTTTTTTGTTACTTGTTTTTTTTCGGTTTTTTGTTTCTTTGTTGGTTTTAACCTTTTCTCATTTCTTTTTCACTGGTTTTCTTTGGTTTTCTTTTTCATTTTTCCTTGGTTCTTTTTCAGTTTTCATTGGTCTTCTTCGTTTTTCTTTATTTCATTTTTTGGTTTCATTCTACATTTTTTATACACACGTTTAACATTTTCCAAATACATGATTAACGTTTTTTAAAACATATTTTTTTGATGTCTAGTTTTTTACATACACATTGTACATTTTTTGCATACATCAGAAATATTTTAAATCAACATGTTTAACCTTTTCTAAATACTTGATTAACATTTCGAAAAACATATATTTTTATGTCTACTTTTTTCCATACACATTGTACATTTTTTGTAGTCATCATTAAAAAAATTATATACACATTTAACATATTTTAAATACATGAATGACATTTTTGTAAACATATGTTGTTTATGTCTAATTTTTCTATATACATTGTACATTTTCAATAAACATCAGCAACATTTTTTATACACGTCTAACATTTTTTAAATACATGATTAACATTTTTTTCATATATGTGTTTTGATGTCAACTTTTTCCGTACACATTTGTACATTTTTTAAGTACATCCGGAACATTTTTCTGTACACATTTATAACATTTCTTAAATATATGGTTGACATTTTTTCATATACACTTTTTGACGTCTCATTCTATTATTTTATACATCAGAATTATTTTTCGATACACGTTTAACTTTTTTATAACGTTCAATTAACATTTTTCAATTTTGTATGTAAAGTGATTTCTAAATAGATATATTCAGAATATTTCAAAATATAAGCAAAAGTAAGAAAATAAAACAAAAGAAAAGCAAAAAATATGAAAAAAAAGAAGAAAAAAAAGCTTAAGGCCTCTGTTCTCCGCTGGGCCGTCCCATTCTGGCAGCTCTTGACGCGCGGCTACGCTCTGTCTCGCTACACATAGTCATGCCATGCGTGGATGGATGGGAATTTCTTTTTCTTTTTTGCGGGAAGATGGATGGGAATTTCGATTGTCATATGCGTGAATGGAACAACAATCGAAGAAACACACAATCCTTTATTAGGGCATCTCGGACCCTCAAACCGTCCGGATACGTTTGAACAGCGCGGATCGGGCGTGTTGTGACATTCAACGTGGGTCTGAATCGGTCCGTCGGGCGGTTCGGACATACTTTTTCTCGTAAACCGGAGACAAACTAGGGGGGCTTTGCGGGCGTACAGATCGCTGTCACGCCCGCGTCTGACCGCCCTGGCTCACCAAAAACCCATTCCTCGCCCGCGCGCGCTTACCGCCCGGCGCCAGCTGCCCGCATTCATGCCGCTGGAGAGCGGCCGCTCCGCATTGACGTCGGCGCAGAACGGACGCGACCTCTCACTGCCGGCATTGAAGCGGCACGCCGGTCGAGAGAGCACCGCCCGCTGCACGTCCGGCTGAGCATGCCTCCTCGTCGCATTCATACGGCCACAAACTGTCCGCCTTCCTCAATTAAACCCGCGCGTGTGTCGAGAAACCTAGTCCGGCTACATGTCCGTTCGTGAGCCGCCCGCCATTAAACACAACGCCGGTTGGCTTCGGCCGTCCACCCGCTATTTAAACGATGCCAGACGTTGGGCCGAAATCGTCACACTCCGCTCCCATCTCCTCCTTGCACCATTTTCTTCACAATCTCCATGGCATCCGGCGAGTAGGAAGACAAGTTCTCCGGCATAAAAGCCGCCTGGGAGGCCCGTCGATCCCGCCGGATACGAGCTAGGCAACTATCTGCTCCACCTCCCTCGACGCTCCAGGCCGCTGCATGCCAGCTCGCGGAGGCAAAAGCTCCAAGCCGGCGCGTCATTCAACAACTCGCCGCTCCAAGCCAGCTTGCCAAGGAGTGGCGAGTTGCTCCAGGCCGACATGCGGGGGACCACGACGACACAAGCATCGTGGCTGCCGTGGACGACGCCATGTCGCACCGCACCTCCCGTGCCTGCGACCGCACCATCCGTCCTCAACGTTTGTGTAACCGCGCCCTGCCGGCGGAGAAAGAGGCCGGCTTCGTGAAGATCGACGAGGCGGCGTCCAACACGTCCGCGCCCGCCGCCATCATCGAGGAGAAGTAGAACATGGGAGGCCACCGCCGCTTGGGTCCATTGATGGCCACCGCCGAGGCGACGCCGGCATACACAGTGGTGTCTTGCCCGGTCGCAGGTGACCGTCATCCCCTTCCACTCCGGCTGAAACACATCCCGGCGGTGCCACTCCGATGAGCGGCGCTGCCGAACATGGGGAAGCGAGCCACCCTTTGCGCTGAAGCATATACCTCTGGGGCTCACGGCAGTCGGATGAGCGGGCTGCCGGATATGGGGAAGACAATGAAGATCCGCCGCGGCCGGCTGTAGACTAGTGAAGGGTATCCATGTCATGGGAATGGATATCCGCCGGCGCCGCCCGTAGACTAGTTTTTACCTTAGTCCGGTGTAATTTTTAATTAAAAAATGTCCAAAATGTAATGAATTTCGTTCGATTTATATGAAATCCGTTGTATTTGCACGAATTTCGACCGGTTATTCAAACAATGTTTGAAATATATGCGGACAGCGTTGGATGGCCGGCTCCCGTATCAGTGTCCGTGGACTGATCCCCTGTCCGCGAAGCAGACGCCGGAGTAAATTTGCGGATTTAGACTTACTAGCAAAAATGCCCGTGCGTTGCAACGGGAAAATGCAAGGTGCGAGAATCAGGCCAGGATCATATATTCGATTCAAGCGACAAAAAGAATGGCAGGTTTTGAATTCGGCTCTGGCGACGCCCCTAGCGACGGCTTGACTGCCCCACCTTTGCCGCCCCCCTGCCTCCCTCGCCGATGGTCCCTGCCTTCCCCTCCCCCCACCCCCGCTCCTCGCCGCGGCGACGTGCCCCCCGTCCCCTCCCTCGCGCGTCGTCTGGGCGGACCTCGCCAAGGAGGCCAACCGGGCTGCAGGTCGTGCGGTCGAGCGCCGCGACGCCGTCGTCCCTTTCATCCCCGGACTCCGGTGGCTAGCCCCGGTGCGCCTGGCAGCTCAACCCCCGGGGGTGGGGGTTCGACTGCTCGGCCACGGGCTGGCCCTGGTCCATGGCCGCCGTGCTCCGCTCGCGGACCGGTCAAGAAAGGCTCGACCTTGCGTCGCGGTGGAGGGCGCCACCGTCGCGCGGATGGCTGGGTGGTTTCCGGGCATGCTGACCACGGGTGGTCGCGCTCCTCTTGGCTTGCTCCCCCTGCCCCGCCGTCTGTTGCTGCCGCCGGAGCTCCGTCGGACTCGCTAAGCCGTCCGGTGCTCCTGTCCCGTCGGTCACCATTTAGGCCTCTCATGGTCTTAAAATCAACATTTACAAATGAATGCACTACAATGGGATATATATCAACACTATTAGGTACAACAACAAACGGGAAAATAGCCAAGTAAAGTTTCATATTAGTCTGTGAAGACGAAGCATAATTCAGATATCTCACCATATAATTTGGAGATTGAATGTACACCAAGCCTAAACTTCATGTGCCAAATATCCCTAGAGATCCATCATATAAATTTTTTCTTCACTTCATTTCGTCTCCTAAAACAGAGCAGTATAAAAAAATACTGAATTTCCCAAATGGACCACATGAGTAATTTGTATTTCTTTATATCTTCTCCTAAATTGATTTAGAAAAAAAAAAGAAAGAAAGAATAACATTTAGATGGAAACATTCATTTCTTATCCTACGCCCAGGATGCGTCATGCAGGACCAACATGTGTAGAGTGGAGATGGAGAAATCTCATTGGCTAACATCACAAAATGGAGGAAGTCGTATGGCGTATGGGGCTTACATCTAGTAATGTTTATCAACTCTGAATCTAAAGATCAAAGTCTTGTCACCACGACTCGCCGGAGTTACGTATGCAAGTAGCAGCCTTCTGTGTGTTCTCTGTATAGATGTGTAGTAGTAACCAAGCAGCAGCATGAAGAAAATCGCAGCAGCAGGTTGCTGCTCTCCTCCCTGATCTCCCTCTATATTCAATAGCAGTAGCAGAACATCATAATTAGCAGCGGTAGAGCAACCTCTGAAAAATAGTAGGGATAATTAAAAAGATTCTAATGCATTTATTTTGGCATATCAGAGCATTTAGTGTGCATATCTGAGTTTAACACCAGCTATCATGGTTATGCATCTTGGTTAGGTATTGATCAAGTAGCATCATGCTGAGAAAAAGCAATAAACTTCAGTGTTTAGGTCCAGAGAAAATTAGAAACAATAGTGAGCAAAGCATATGAACAGATCTCATTATTCAAAAATTAAATCTTACTTGGACCTGTGCTGGACAATGAGAAGTAGTAGAGGAATTGCAAGTTTAGGTTCATCTTTTGGAAGCAAAGAATCGCACAATTTGTTAGTAGACTTATATTCAGGACCTACAAAAAAATGACTTAGTAAGCTGTTTACTTGACCTTATCACGAAACAGAGAAAAGAAGCCTTGATTCCTCACAAAACCTTATAGTTTCGTGTTGATCCAAACAACGAAGATTGAAGCCGCAACATTTCACTCCTGACATAGCATCCTGTTCATCAGTCATTTTCTCAGTGTGCTGTACATTTCCATTTGCTGAATGAGTTCCTGCATGGTACATCAATTTAAACTTCAGATAAATACAATACCATGGCAGCAAGAAAGTTTTGACATAGCCAAGAAACCTCAAGTACAAGAAGCTCAGTACCCAATCCTTTCTTCCCTTGATTAACTATGTATTGGAAAAGTCATTTAAGCTCCATGGAAAGATGCTTCTTGCAGCTGTTAAAGTTTATTGTTTGAGAATAGAAGCATGAAGATAAAGATTGAAGACAATAACAATACTGGGAAGGAAAACACAAGCACCCTATGATTAGAAGGATATATATAGAACTATTGCTTGCATTTTCAAAGCATTAGGATTGAAGACTTATCCAAAAAGCTGTAATTATCAAATGTGATTAACAATAAATAACAAAAATCTGGAGTCTTGGCAAATCGGTGATATTTTGGTGTACACTTCTGTAGATAAAAGGGTAATATTTTCTTATCATTGGACATTTGGATTTAATCTACATGCTTGCAAATTCAAAACAAAATCAACGTATCAATTTTCAGGACCTGAGCAAAGGCAGATGGAGTGCATCCTTAGTAGCTGAACCTTGCATCTGTACGAGACAAATCGATTTGCCTGCTTCATATAGAATAGAAAACCAGAACATGTGAACCCTTTGTACTAAGAGAAATTGAAGGGGAATCAGGCACCAGTACGTCCACACCAAACCACCAGATAGAACTTGACTAAAGGAAAAAATACTCACATGATTTTTCACTGGAGCAGAGGAGCACTCGACCAACTTCCCTGACCCCATTTAGTTCACTGGATCCATCTGCCACTGAAGCAGAGGAGCACTCGACCAACTTCCCTTGACCTCATTTACTGTCTCCTATCCATGGGGGAAAAGGTTTCAACGGACTTAGGCAGGCATCCACGATCAGGTTTCAGAGTGAGAAGACTCACCGTGGTGGGCTCTGATCCACTGCCTGCAAGAGAGAAGGAGCAGGGGAAGAAAGAAAGAAGGAGCGGAGAGGAGGCATGCGGCGCCCGAGCGCAGCGCCGCCTCCCCGCCATGGCCACCGCCCCCTGCAAGCTTGCGCCGCCGTGCTCCGTGGCTTCGACGCCGGCGAACTCCTCGGCCCGGCCGACTCGCCATTTTCTCCTTCATCTGAGCGTGCGCCTCCCGCCCCGCTGCCGCCGCCTGATGCGGCACCCGAGCGCAGCGCCGCCTCGACGCCTCGCTGCTGCATCCCCAGAGCACAGCGCCGCCTCTCCACCTCGCTGCCGCCGCCTGATGCGGTGCACGAGCGCACCGCCGCCTCCCTGCCTCACGGCCGCATCTCCCAAGCCTAGCGCCGTCTCCCATGAGTCCACCCGGAGCTGTCGCCACCGTGAAGGGCGCCGCCCCGCCGCGGTGGAGAGGAATCGTCTGGATAAGATAAGAGATAAGGGTCGCGGGCATATTTTCTAACAAACACAGGGGTATTTTTGCAAAAGCGAAACGTTTCCCAGAGTGCCACTTAAGCAGGGACCGCGGGTTGATTTCATATAAACCCAGGGACTTTTTTGCAAAACATCTGACGACGTACGACCAGATACTCAATTCTCTTTATTATTAGGTAAAGATTCGGAAATTCTCATTGGTGCGTGTGTACGAGCGTCCTCATTTACAAGATCAGCGAAGCATGGACAGGGTAGAACGTAGGTCCAGAGGATAAGGTACGCTGCCACATGGCGCTCGACCCGATCTACACGATGTCACCGTGGCCGGGGATAATCCCCGAGGCAAACAGCAGCCACTCCTCCCAGATCTTGTGCAGATAATGGAATAAGTGCGAGCCTACGGTTTATATAAGCATTGTCGCCGACCCAGCGCATAGTCTCAAGGAAAGCCTGCCTCTCCTATTAGCTATCAACGATGGCTCCCACCGTGATGTCGTCGGCAGCCACCGCCGTCGCACCCTTCCAGGGGCTCAAGTCCACCGCTGGCCTCCCAGTCAGCCGCCGCTCCGGCAGCGCGGCTGGCCTCGGCAGCGTCAGCAACGGCGGAAGAATCCGGTGCATGCAGGTATGGTCACCAGATCCAACACAAAAGTTTACTTGCCAGCCCAATCCATCGAGCTGGCTAACGGAGGACAAACTAAATTCTGGCAACAATTCAGGTGTGGCCGATTGAAGGCATCAAGAAGTTCGAGACCTTGTCTTACCTGCCACCGCTCTCCACGGAGGCCCTTCTGAAGCAGGTCGACTACCTGATCCGCTCCAAGTGGGTGCCGTGTCTCGAGTTCAGCAAGGTTGGCTTCATCTTCCGTGAGCACAATGCCTCTCCAGGGTACTACGACGGCCGATACTGGACAATGTGGAAGCTACCCATGTTTGGGTGCACCGACGCCACACAGGTGATAAACGAGGTGGAGGAGGTCAAGAAGGAGTACCCTGACGCCTATGTCCGCATCATCGGATTCGATAACATGCGTCAGGTGCAGTGCGTCAGCTTCATCGCTTTCAAGCCACCAGGCTGCGAGGAGTCTGGCAAGGCCTAAACAAGCTAACTCCCTTTTATCATACAACATGGTTTCGTGTCAGGTTGATTTTATTTCCCTTTTTTACTTTTGTTCTGCTTGTGTATGTGTTCTCTCCCTGCAACTTGAGTTAACATTGTATGAGTACTACAATCATAAGAGTACTACAACTATCGTTGGGTGAGAAATATGTGAATGTAAACTACGGCTATGCATAAAGGAAATATATACATGATATGAATACCAGTGAGATACTATGCCGCGGTGTTGACGATATTGTCTATTATGTCAGTTCTCGGTATATTAAAGTTTATTGAGATGCGAATATTGGTAAATTTAACCTTTGAAAGTTGTACGTAGCATGAAGTGATCGTTAAACGACCCGACTAGAGGCCAGAGCCCAAGCCCGCGGACCCTCTCGACCAGACCCCCGCGTCGCCCCCCACGGGCGACACTGGGGAAACCTAGCCGCCACCGCCGGTAGCCCGCCCCCTCCGCTCAACCCCGCGTCGCCGCCGTTGGAGGGCCGGTCGGCGAAGCCGCGCCGGTTCCTGGGATGGCGGCGGCGGGGCAGTTCCGCCCTCACCCTCCCACCCCGCGGCTGCAACCTCCCCCCCCCCCCCACCTCCTCCCCGAGATTTGGTTTCGGTCACCCCCGGCCGGCGCCGCCACCATCCCCCCAGAGCCGGCCGGCATGGCTGCGGCGGGGCAGACCACTCCTCCTCCACCACGATGCGCTGGAGGACTCCCCCCTCCCCCCCGCGACGGCCCCAGATCAGATCTGGCGAACCGCGGGCTCCCCCCGTCCAGCTGCTGCACCCCCTTCGTGCCGGTCCTGCGCGGCGGCCCCGTGGTGATCCTCCCCATCGGCTTCCCCCCTTGGACGCAGCTCCTCTTCCTACTGCTTTTGGGGTGTGCGGGGCCCTTGGGGTAGTGGTCAGGCTGGCCGGGGCTTGGTCCTGCCTTGGTGCAGACCACCTTCAGTCCACGGCGGCGCCTCGGTGCAGACCACCTTCAGTCCACAGCGGCGCCTCCTCCGAGCTGTGGCGACGACTCCGCCGTGTGTGTGTCACTACGTTCCTTTGGCGAACGGTTGAAGCTTCGTGGTGGTTTGTAAGTGCATCAAGTGCCCCCTTAGTGGTTTTGGAGTATTGAAGACAAATAGGTTGACGAACTAATGTGTTTGTGAGTATACACAGGAGACAGAGTCCCTGAGGATTTGGTTTAACACATGGAAGACGACCCCTAAAAATAGATTTCTTCAAGTGAAGAATTTGATGATGAAATTGGTACGGCCTTTGAAGAAATTGATGTGAAGACTTTGAAGCTTGAAGACTTTGGTTTTCGTAATTTCTTTTCTTCTTATTTGAGTCATAGGAAAAACCGTACTGTTAAAGGAGGTCTAGGCGAAACATATTTCACATTTCCAAAGTGATGCTCAAAACTTCTCAAACTTACTGAAACCCATACACAAGCCGCTTCGAGTGAAGCCTTTGGAAATCTCCAGTACAGTTGACGCATTTGCTAGCGACAGTGACGAAGTTCATCTGGTCGCTGACGAATTTGGTCAGGCTGAGGAGTTAGGAGTTCGCCAGTGCGATCTGCCTAAAGTGAGGAAATTGAGTGCCCTGACGAAATTGAGAGTACAATTTTCCGACCGTTGCTGCGCCGAGTGCCAGCTGTCGAGTGGATTCTTATCCTGACAATGGTCGAATCAGACAAGGGCGTTTATGACATTTTACGTCGGGTTGCCCCCTGGCTATGAATTGCCGCCCCCCAACCAGTTGTTAGTTGGCTGCTCCGAGAGAACTCGACACTTGTCATTTGAGAGCAACCCATCCTCTGACGACTTTGAGTGAACCCAAGTGAGGAAAAACCCAACCAGAGCCTAAGTGATTGAGCATCACTGAAGAGATTGATCTGTGTGATCCGACGCTTGTTACCTTTGAGGACTGTCATTCCTCCAGACGGTTAGGCGTCATGTTCTGAGCACCCAAGAGTAATTATGGCGTGCCGGTGAACAAGTCTGTGAAGGTTTTGAAAGTCTACCTTGAAGACTTACCACGAGTGATTGGGCGAGGTCTAAGTGACCTTAGCTCAAGAGGAATACGGTGAAGACTAAGTGTTCTCTGAGTTGCGACTCAGCCGTCTCAACCAGACGTACAGTTGATGCAGCAACTGGAACTGGTCTACCAAATTCCATTGTCTTCACCGAGTCAACCTGCAGGTTTCAAATTCCTCACCCTCTCTTACTTTATTCCGCTGCTGAAGAATTTGTGATATATCCTCTGACGAATTTGAACTGAAGTATTTGATCATGCTATTTTTTATTTCCTCAGTTCATATTCTTCATGCGTGAATGATTGTATGATTGCATGTTCTTCACCCTTATGTATCATGTTCGCATGTACTCTGATTCTGTGATGACTTAGTCTCCCTTGTGTTTCTATTTCTTCACTCTGATCTTCGTCAAATTCATCAGAGTTTGACGAATTTCTAATAATCTCCCATTCACCCCCCTCTGGGAGATAACCTGCGCTTTCATGGTTCTTTGTCGACACGCTCCGGTCCCGGCGTCCACGGAACCTGCGTTCTCCAGTGTTCACGGTCTGCTGGCGTCCTCACCGGCGCGGTTTCGGCCCCGGCGGACCGGTTGCTACGCCCCTTCCAGCTTCTTTGGTTCGCCGGCGTCCTGGTGGCTCCGCCTCCGGCAACACGGATCTGCGTTCCCTTCCGGCTCCAGATTGCCGACAGCTTCGGATTGCCGGCGGCTCCGGCCGCCATCCTACCATCTATGTCGGCTCTCTACTCTAGTGCCTCTCCGACCCCGTCCACCTACACGCCATGTCGGTTCCAAAGCTCGCGTTTTTCGTCGGCGGCAGGTGCAGCCCCACCCCCCTTCTGAGGTTGTGGTCGACAAGCAGGTTGACTCCGCATCTTCGGATCCTGATCTGGCAGCTATGGGATTGCTCGGACTCAGGCCAGGCGAAATCCATGCTCGGCTTGCCGATGCTGGCAGCGGCGACACTCTCGGTGTCGTTTCCCTTCCTGGAGGCGCTGCCATGGCCTTTTGTCCGAGCCCCTCTTCGAGCATCAGGGGAAACCCTAGGTCCGGTTCTCCGGATCGGATGGCGGCGGTGTCACGGCGTCGTTCCCCTTCTTGAAGGCGCTATCTTGCTCGCTCGTGGAATCCCCGGTGTTGGATTTGTAGATGTTCGACGTCCTGCTGATTCGGTCTGCACCTCTAGTTTTAGGCTTGGTGGGTTTAGCTGTGTATTTTTTTCCCTGTTTGGGCTGAGCACCCCTTCTCTCTGCTCCGGGCCCCATGCTCATGCCTCCTTGCGTTGATGTCATGTGTTGTATCCTTTGTTGTTGTATTCATTCTCATTTCTTCTATCATGAAAAGATACGCAAGCTTTGCGTATTCGCGAAAAAAGTTAAACGACCCGACTAACGATGAAATATATAGGTGGTTACTAATTATATTCATTAAGGGCATGTATAATGGTGTTATCTTTTAACGTTGCAATGTACGATAATTGGTAAGGTGAAGAGAGAGAAAGAAAAAAAAATCATTGCCTTCCGTGAACTAAGAGATATGATATTTATGAAAAAAATCTAAGACATTTGTTTTGATTGTATGAGTCGTCTATTATTCACATGTATTTTAGTTTGTATTTCAATCATCCCGTATTTATAGGATTGGTAGCAATAAATGTACAGATAACACTAAGAAATATTAGATTGTATAACATATTTTATTGCTTTCTCTAGATTGTATGGAATATATAAAAAACAATGTCTTATCATCTTTAACAAATGCCCTAAGGATCCAGTTACCGATGAAATGAGGTGGCTATTATTAATAGGGCCTATTCAGGGCGGTTCAGGCTCGTAAATCCGCAGATGGAGTGCGCGGAGCAGCACCAAAATTGTGTAGCCCCTTGGATCTAAGCATGCTGATGTTTATTTTTAGTAGCCGTCATTTGGAGGATCAGTTCGCCTATGCGTGGAGGTTGAGTGTTCTGCAAGAAAGGATGCAGAGTTGGAGTTATTCACCTGTAGAAAGCTGTTGTTGAATTCAATCGTTGCATGACTCTATCCGCAAAATAATATACACCTTTTTACCTGGTGTCACCGCCGTCCCTCCCCACCCAGCTTGCGTCCTCCACGAGTAGGCGCGCACCGATCCAAGTTCTCTCGTGCTTGGTAGCGCAAATCAACCGCTACCATTGCCATGTCCTCTCCTAGTTCCGCGTCACTTATCTAGTTCGCGCTCACACTTGCTCCGACATTCAACAGCCCCACCGTGATGGTCCGCTACAATCCTACATCCTCATTGTCCCCATGACCTATGTAACCTTAGCGGGCCTCTATTTCAACAACATCGTGTCCTC
Source organism: Elymus sibiricus (assembly GCA_039707655.1). Taxonomy (NCBI): domain Eukaryota; kingdom Viridiplantae; phylum Streptophyta; class Magnoliopsida; order Poales; family Poaceae; genus Elymus; species Elymus sibiricus. The sequence continues at coordinate 167,887,831 of CM077664.1, forward strand.
TGTGCTCTTCAATGACCCACGCTTCTGGTAATCACAACATGACCGCTCCATCTGTGGCTCAGCCGAGGGTCCAATTGTGGAGGTAGACACTGCTCTTAATTGTGGTTGTTGTTGTAGCCAGGCAAAGAAACCAAGACAAGTTGGCTCATCAACCACCTGGATGCATGGTTTGCTCCCACTCTAGGCTCATCCCGCATCTTGGCATCCCACTGCTCCTACTACAGAAGTTCTTATATGTGGGACCTTACTAGTGGCAGGCATGCATAGTTACCGACCACTGGTAATCATGCCACTTACAAGTGGCAGACACAAAGTCCCACCCACTATTGGTATTCCCGTATCGGTGGTGGGAAGCTCACTGCACCCGCCACTTGTTGATTTGGTCCACGTACCAGTGTTGGTGCATCAACCTGCCCGCCACAACTACTTTCAAACAGTGGCGTGCGCCTCTCTCTATGTGCCACTGGTGGTTTGTTCCAAATTGGCCCAGGTTAGTTGGGGGCAAACTTACCAGTGGAAGGTGCATCAACCTACCCACCACTGATACATTATAAACCAGTGGCGGGCTGTGCTACCCACCCGTCGCTTGTAAAATTTTAGGTGTTTTTGTCATTTTTAGGGGTTTAGAATTTGGGGGGTAGGATTTTATGGTATTGTGTGGAAAAATATTCCAAATTTTAAGGGTTCATTTTTTATATTTTAAGTATTTTTATGAAAATCTATATATTCCATTGGAAATTATTCAAATTTGAACCTTGTATTCGGTGGAGACCTTGGTGATTTGGGAGTTCACGGGTTTGGGAGGAGCGTGAGGGGAATGGAACTGCTGTGATGTGCATGAGATGATGGAGAGGGTTCTTCGAGCGCTCACACTAGTTACCGAAGATGAAAGGTCTGCAATGTGTGGAGGGCGAATTAAGGGTACTTGGAGCGGTGGCTTTGCCCGGTGGGAGGCTGTGAGATGGGAAGTGAGTCTGAACCTCTACACGCAATGGGGAATTAATAAGGCCCATGTGTCGCGTCTCCCACACTTCCCTAGAAATACGAGCGCGTAGGGCTGCATGCAACATTGCACCCTCTCGACGTTGACTCCTTGGGCACGGATGACTATGACGTTATTCATCCTCAAGGCTGATGAGTCTCTTTAGTGATCCGGTAAAGGAGCAATACTGATTCTTGACTTTTTTTCCCAGAGGTGGCCCTGAGTTATCGAACCCACGAGAGGAAGTGCAACTTGAAGACAAGGGTTTCTAACAAGCTTTGCCAGAGTACTAAATTCCAGTTTTTGGACCGGCTCGTAATCAAATTGCATAGTGGACACTTATAAATAAAAATAAACATGGGTATGAGGACTTCATTCTTACAACCATATATTTGCGAATGGGATCATTGTGATATTAATTTGTGCTCTGGAAGACACTCGTCAAGATGTGCTTGCAACATATCGAAGTGGGGGATGTGTCCATATTACATCTTGACTGGAACGCGCTCTGCATCAACAGTTAGTTGTCCAAACAAAGGCCAGCTACTTGTGAGCTGCGTTGGTAATTCCCTGAAGAGGAAGGGAGATGCAGTACAGTAGAGATAAGTATTTCCCTCAGTTATGAAACCAAGGTTATCAATCCAGTAGGAGAATCACGCAACACCTCGTTAGCAGCACCTGCTCACAAAACAACAAATCCTTGCACCCAACGCAAACAAGGGGTTGTCAATCCCTCGGCGGTTAATTGCAAGATTAAATTGTATGTGATAGATAGATAGATTGAAACAAAAATACAAAATAAAAAAAAATAAAGAAAAAGTGCAGCAAGGAATTTAAGGGTTTTTAACATATGATTTAGATAGACCCGGGGGACCATAGTTTTCGCTAGAGGCTTCTCTCATAAAAATAACATACGGTGGGTAAACAAATTCCTGTTGGGCAATTGATAGAAAAGCAAATAATCATGACGATATCCAAGGCAATGATCATGTATATAGGCATCACGTCCGAGACAAGTAGACCGACTCCTGCCTACATCTACTACTATTACTCCACACATCGACCGCTATCCAGCATGCATCTAGTGTATTAAGTCCATAAAGAACGAAGTAACGCCTTAAGCAAGATGACATGATGTAGACAAAGTAAACTCACGCAGGAATAAACCCCATCTTTTTACCCTTAATACCAACGATACATACGTGTCATGTCCCTTTCTATCACTGAGATTGAGCACCGCAAGATCGAACCCATTACAAAGCACCTCTTCCCATGGCAAGATAAATCAATCTAGTTGGCCAAACCAAATCAATAGATCGGAGAAGAAATACGAAGCTATAATAATCATGCATAAAAGAGATCAGAGAAGACTCAAATAATATTCATGGATAATCTGATCATAAACTCACAATTCATCGGATCCCAACAAACACACCGCAAAAAGTGATTACATCGGATAGAACTCCAAGAACATCGAGGAGAACATTGTATTGAAGATCAAAAAGAGAGAAGAAGCCATCTAGCTACTAACTATGGACCGGAAGGTCTGTGGTAAACTACTCACGCATCATCGGAAGGGCAGCAAGGTTGATGTAGAGCCCCTCCGTGATCGATTCCCCCTCCGGCGGAATACCGGAAAAGGCCTCCAGATGGGATCTCTCAAGAACAGAAGCTTGCGGCGGCGGAAAAAGTATTTCGTGGACTCCTCTATTCGTTTCCCGATTTTTGGGAATTTATAGTGGTGGAATTAGGTCAAAAGGGGCAGAGGTGGGCCCACGAGGCACCAGGGCGCGCCTGCCCCCCCCCCCCCCCCAGGCGCGCCCTGGTGGCTCGTGGCCACCTCCTGAGTCTTCTGGCCCTCTCCCTAAGCTTCTAGTGTTGATTATGTCCAGAAAAAAATCTCCAAAAAGTTTCGGGGCATTTGGACTTCGTTTGATATTGATATTCTGTAAAACCAAAAACAGGCAGAAAACAGCAACTGGCACTGGGCACTAAGTAAATAGGTTAGTCCCAAAAAATGATATATAATTGCTGTAAATGTATATAAAAACATCCAAGATTGATTATATAACAGCATGGAACAATCAAAAATTATAGATACGTTGGAGACGTATCAGCATCCCCAAGCTTAATTCCTGCTCGTCCTCGTGTAGGTAAATGAAGAAAACAGAATTTTTGATGTGGAATGTTGCCTATCATATTCATCATATATTCTTTTATTTTGTAGCATGGACATTTGGACTTGAATGATTCAAAGCAATAGTCTATAGTTTGACATGAAGATATAAATACTCAAGCATGCTAACAAGCAACCATGTCTTTCAAAATATCAACGCTAAAGAAAGTTATCCCTAGCCCATTATGCTCAATCATTGATCCATTCATTAAACACACTCAAATATTAGCTACACACAATGCACAAGTATGACAATAGTGCTCTCTAGTTGGTGCTTTATAAGAGAAGATGGAGACTCAAAATAAAAATAAAAATTACATAAAAGTAAATAGATAGGCCCTTCGCAGAGGGAAGCAGAGATTTGCTAATGTGCCAGAGCTCAAAGCTAAAATTAGAGAGATAAAAATATTTTGAGAGGCATGCTTTTCCTGTCAACGAAAACGACCGAGAATTCCCAGTATCTTCCATGCTAGACACATCATAGGCGGTTCCCAAAAAGAAAGTAAAGTTTATTTCCTTTCCACCATTCTTTCACAATCCATGGCTAGCCGTATCCACGGGTGCCCTCCATACCAACACTTTCCAAGGAATTTTGTTGTTATTAATTTTTGATTTCATTGTGGGACTGGGCATCCCTATTACCAGCCACTCTCTCGTGCAATGACAAGTGAATAAACACTCATAGCGAGAATAACACACCTAGCATGGAAAATATTGGCCACCCACTGCCGCTTCATGAGCGGTACGGGCACACAAAACGGAAAATTATTTTGAAAATTAGAGTTGGCACACGCAAATTTACTTGGAACGGCACGGGAATACCGCATATAGGTAGATATGGTGGACTCATATGGCACAACTTGGGTTTAAGGAGTTTGGATGCACAAGCAGTATTTCTGCTTAGTACAAATGAAGGCTAGCAAATAGATTGAGAAGCAACCAACTAAAAAGCGAAAACGGTCATAAACATGCATTGAACATAACTAACACCGAATAATGCACCATAAGTAGGATATATTTCTTTGCATAACTATTGACTTAATGTGCATGCATAGGGAATCACAAACCTTAACACTAATATTCTTACTAAATCACAATTACTCACTAACATGACTCACATATTATCATCTCCATATCGCAAAACTATTGCAAGGAATCAAACTTATCATATCCAATGATCTATATGAAAGTTTTTATTATATCCTTCTTGAATATTCATCACTTTGGGACCAAATTCATATCTGGTGCAAATTACCATTACTATTGTCAACTCTCAAAAAGATATAAGTGAAGCATGAGAGTGCAAATATTTCTTCAAAATTTTAATCTTACCAACTCTCAAAATAATATAAGAGAAGCATGAGAGTTTAAATATTTCTTCAAAATATAGTCACCGCCGTGCTCAAAAAGATTTAAGTGAAGCACTAGAGCAACTGCCTAGCTCAAAAAAATTAAGTGAAGCACATAGAGTATTCTAATAAATTATGATGAACATGTGGCTCTCTCAAATTGGTGTGTCCAACAAAGATGATTGTGACAAACTAAAAAGCAAACAAAGCAAAGACTTATATAATACACGACGCTCCAAGCAAAACACATATCATGTGATGCATAAAAATATAGCTCCAAGTAAAATTACCGATGGTTGGTAGAAGAAAGAGGGGATGCCTTCCGGGGCATCCCCAAGCTTAGAATCTTGAGTCTTCCTTGAATATTACCTTGGGGTGCCTCGGGCATCCCCAAGCTTAGGCTCTTTCCACTCCTTATTCCTTCATCCATCGCGATCTCACCCAAAACTTGAAAACTTCAATCACACAAAACTCAACAAAACCTTCGTGAGATCCGTTAGTATAACAAAACAAATCACTACTTTAATTACTTTTGCAAACCATTCATATTTTATTTTTGCATTATACCTACTGTATTATAACTTCTCCATGGCTTATACCCCCTGATACAATCCATAGTTTCATCAAAACAAGCAAGCAGTGCATCAAAAATAGAATCTGTCAAAAACAGAACAGTCTGTAGAAATCTATTTAAAAGCTGTACTTCTGTAGCTCACAAAATTCTGAAAAATTAGGACAACGTGGGAAATTCATATACCAATACTGTGTAAAAATTTAAGATTTTTCTGACGGTCCAGTACAGAACCAAAATTCCAGCACTGGACGCAAAACTTTCTGTTTTCCAAACAGCATCAATTATACTATCTTCCAAATCATCCCAAAGGTTTTACTTGGCTCAAACACTAATTAAAAACACAAAAACACAATCATAACAGTAGCATAATTGTGAAAACACACAATAACAGAAACAAAAAGTAAAAATTTATTTTATTCATTGGGTTGCCTCCCAACAAGCGCTATTGTTTTATGCCCCTAGCTTGGCATAATGCATAGTTTCAAGTATTATCATCCTTGCTTTCCAACTCCTCAATCACACATCCATTTTTTCTAATAGATTTAACATAGGTGTTTCTCATCATCACACTTCTCGGCACCAAATCAAGAATTTTCCTTTTGTGAATAGGTTCCTTAATTATATCAATGAAATTGGGGTGCACGCTAATCATTTTAAGATCCTCATTTCCCTTACTAGATGTAGCACCATTGGTTTTAGGAACATATATGAACTTGCAATTTTTATTGGGAGGAGTTCTATCAATATTCTTAACGGAGGAAAAAGCCGACCCCAAATTGTTAATAATTTCTTCTATCTCATCGATTCTAGCGGGGCTTTGTTCTATTCTTTCATTGACTACCGGTTCCTTCTCTTTTAAGGTTTTCAATGCGATTCCTACCTTAGAACCAAATTGAGTGATATGATTATGGAATTTCTTATCTAAATTCTCAAGATGTTCAATAGTAGACATTTTACTTTCAATAGCCTCTAACCTTTGCATAACATGTTCCAAAGTCAAGGTTGTTTCATTAACAGTGATAGGTGGTGATCCCACTAAATTTCCCATAGCATTGAAAGCATCCATAGAGGGACACATCAAGAAATTTCCTCCAGTAATAGTATCAAGCACGAATCTATACCAAGTAGTAATACCCACATAAAAATTGCGAAGAAGGATTGTGGTGGATTGCTTACGAGTTGATCTATTATGAGCATCACAAATCCTATACCAAGCATCTTTTAAATTCTTTCCTCCCCTTTGTTTAAAATTAAGTACTTCAATTTCAGGGGTAATAGTAACAAGCGAAGAACTAGCCATACTGATAAAGCAAGCAATCAAACAAGCAAAAGGCAAACGGAAAATATTTTTGTGTTTTTGTAAAAACTTTTTAGAAGTGGGGGAGATGAAAACAAGAGGCAAATAAAATAAATGCAAGGAGATGAAAGTTTTATGCGTAGGTACTTGATAGATGTTGATGATGTCTTCCCGGCAACGGCACCAGAAATTCTTCCTGCTACTTGTGAGCTGCGTTGGTAATTCCCTGAAGAGGAAGGGAGATGCAGTACAGTAGAGATAAGTATTTCCCTCAGTTATGAAACCAAGGTTATCAATCCAATAGGAGAATCACGCAACACCTCGTTAGCAGCACCTGCACACAAAACAACACATTCTTGCACCCAACGCAAACAAGGGGTTGTCAATCCCTCGGCGGTTAATTGCAAGATTAAATTGTATGTGATAGATAGATAGATAGAAACAAAAATACAAAATAAAATAAATAAAGAAAAAATGCAGCAAGGTATTTTATGGTTTTTAATATATGATTTAGATAGACCCGGGGGCCATAGTTTTCACTAGAGGCTTCTCTCATAAAAATAGCATACGGTGGGTAAACAAATTAGTGTTAGGCAATTGATAGAAAATCAAATAATCATGACGATATCCAAGGCAATGATCATGTATATAGGCAACACATCCGAGACAAGTAGACCGACTCCTGCCTGCATCTACTACTATTACTCCACACATCGACCGCTATCCAGCATGCATCTAGTGTATTAAGTCCATGAAGAACGGAGTAACGCCTTAAGCAAGATGACATGAAGTAGACAAAGTAAATTCACGCATGAATAAACCCCATCTTTTTACCTTAATAGCAACGATACATACGTGTCATGTCCCTTTCTATCACTGGGATTGAGCACCGCAAGATCGAACCCATTACAAAGCACCTCTTCCCATGGCAAGATAAATCAATCTAGTTGGCCAAACCAAATCAATAGATCGGAGAAGAAATACGAAGCTATAATAATCACGCATAAAAGAGATTAGAGAAGACTCAAATAATATTCATGGATAATCTGATCATAAACTCACAATTCATCGGATCCCATATGAGACGTTAATTCAAATTACTTCCATCATCGCTCCAACTGATACATAGGGCTAGAGGGATATGCCTCAACCCATGACCTTACCGAATCACTCACACATAGCGATCAGATCGCAAGAAGACACTATTGAAGAACACATCAAGAGGAATGATTGATTGATAATATGTCTTACAATAGTTACCGGATACGATACACAATTCCAAGCTCTAGCTAATGATGAGTCCAATTTATGTGATGATTTTAATAGTTATTTTCTGCCTACATGGTAGGCTTTGTGGAATTTTACCGCGTTCGCGCACCTATTTTTGTTGATATTCCTCGGGTAACGCTTTTTGGACCGAATAACACTTTATGGAAGAAAATCCTAGGAAATGGTAGTAGAATCACGTATTTAATGTGATAATTACCTACCGTAAAAGAATCAAGCAAGGGGGCTAAAGGAGGATCCGCCACGACGCTTCCAGAGCAAAAGACGACGTTCCATATGAGCACGACCGCTCGTATGGGCGGTCGCATGGAGTGCCAGCGCCGCCGCCTCGTCAACTATTTTCACCCCGCGAAATCGGATCGTGGATCATACGCCCAGAGAGATCAGAAACTCATCCAGAAGGCAGAACCCTAGCCTCCGGAGATCATCCGGAGGGTGGATTCACAAGGAGAAAGCCGCCATCTTCATCACCAAGCACAAGGGGGTTACAACATCATCACTACTGTCATCATCAACAACATCATCACCACTGTCATCATCATCATCATCCACATCCTTATTCATTGTAACATTAGCAACCCTAGTGGAATGTCTTGTGTGTTACTCGTGTGATTCATTCATGTTCACCATCACCACTCTCATGATGTTTGTTGTCTCCATGTGTGAGTAGACCCCTAGTTCTCAGGGATGTGGATGAACCTTGGTATGTATAGGATTTAAGTCGTTATATTGGATATAAGATCCTTTGTTGAATGCTTAGTTTAATAACTTCGTGAATGTTGTGAAGGGGCCCCACTCAGCATTTTTGCCTTTTGGCCACGAAGTATATCACTGTCGTTGTAAAGGGGTAGGATGTGAAGGTAATTCGAGGTGACAGTAAAATCCGTTACTCCTAACCTTTGCAATTGATAGGGGAATTACTAAGAACCCTTAGAGAGGCCGCGTCCACGAGGCAACCCTTAATTATCATAGTTGTAACCCGCTGGGGGAGACTATGGTGGTGGCGTGCGTGGCATGAAGTCTACTTCGAGTAGAACGTGTTCTGTACCCGGTTCCGCCCAGCATAATCGTCAAGAGTGGCTCAAGTATCCAGCTCATAATATGCCCATGCATAGGTACGTTAGAAACATACCAATGGGGGTTTCAGACTCCCTGAGAACGCCTTACTCCTCTGCTAGTTCACAAGTTACTCAAGTTACTATTTTATTATTTCCTTTTAAGTTATTTACTTTAAAGCTTGATTCGCACCTTAATCACGATTTATTTCCGCCTGCACTTTGTTTGGAGTCTACAATTATTTGCAGGCACAAATCCATAATTCATTACAACATGCAACGCCTGATTCCTGTGCTCCATGTGGGATCGATACTCTTACTTCGAAAAGGCTACAGCTAAACCCTGTGCACTTGCAGGCTATCAAGCTTTTTCTCGTGCCATTGCCGGGGAACTGAGCGCCTTTGGGCTTTGCTTTAAGTCTTGAATTATTTGTGTTCTAACGGTTTTGTAGGTTGCAAGCAACCATGGTCTTGCAAGAACAAATTTACGAGGTAGGAGTGCAACTAGTAGCGGGACCAGCTCGAGGAGAGAACTTTGTATCTGTTGATCCCGACCTATCCATTAAAATATTTGAGATAAATCCTCGGTTACTTGAGATGTTGAAAAAGCAGATGTTCCGGGGTGATGGAACTGAAAATCCTTATAAACATATTAAGGAGTTTGAATTTATATGTGGTACATTTCAGTTGCAGGATCTGATTAATGAGGAGATAAAAGCTAAATTATTTCCTTATACTCTTGAAAATGAAGCCACTGAATAGCTATTACAGCAGCTTGCAAGTACTTTGAGTAACTGGAAAAAGTTATCATCTGTATTCTTCGCTTGTTTTTATCCACATGGGAAATTATATAAAATAAGAAGGAAGATTGGTAGCTTTGGAGAACGACCAGGTGAAAAGCTGGTGGATGCCTACATAAGGTACCGAGGTATACTCTCTAAATGCCCTGAACACTGTTATCCTGATTATTTAATTGTGAACTTGTTTTATGGTGGAATTGACTCACAAAGTAAACAGGCATTAGACATTACTTCTCTAGGTTCTTTTATGGGAATCAAGATTTCACAAGCCTGGTGTCTGCTTGATAGGATATGACACAATGCTGAGAATTGGTACCTATGTTCAAAACAGAAGGCAAAGATTGATCCTGGTTATGATAGTATTAAATCCTTCTTCAGAACTAAGAAGATGAAAAATCTTTGCCATGAGCTTAATATTGGAACTGACCCTGCATTACGAATCTTCAAAGATATTTCTAAGTTTTTGCAGCTACCAGATGACGGGTTCGTAAAACACACCAGGGAATCTAAAGCAATCCACATGCTAGAAGCAATTATGAAGAAAGCTACTCCACCCCCGACCGAAGAGAAGCTTATTTTAAGAAGAAGGCAAAAGAAAAGGGAGAGTCACTTTCATCTAAGCACACTACTGCAGGATGCTGCTAATGCGACATATCAATCAGAGACCCTTCGACCAAACTATGTGTGATGCATGAATTGCAAATGGTGTCGTAATAAAACCGTCACCAATAAGACGAACTGTGTGCGATGGCGGAGACATCAAGCACGATTCAGATTAGATACGCGTGTGTGATACGTGGCATACAGTTGATCCTTACGAACTATTTGCGATGAGCCAGAACAACGGAAACGGTCAGCCAGATCAAGGTGTGTGCGATATACGGCATACAGTTTACTCGGATGAACTGTTTGTGATTAGCTAACACAACAGAAACAGTCAGCTAGATCAAGGTGTGTGCGATACACGGCATACAGTTCACTTAGATGAACTGTTTGTGATGAGCCAAAGCAACAGAAACGGTTCAATTTAGCAAGATGTGTGTGATACGCGGCAAATAGGTCAGTAATCAGAAATGTGTGGGAAGACCGATAACAAGACAGACGATTCTTGCTTATAAGCCGTGCGTGTTGTGGGCAAATGGTTGGTGGTAAATAATTGTTAGGGATTGATGAATTCATCACCGACGGGTTCCGTAGTTTAGTCTATGTGTGATGTGATTTGCTCTGTCTGCACAACATCTATGCTCTGTCTACAGAGCAACATATATACATATAAGAACATGATTGCATAACCAAATTAAACATCCAATTACATAACTGACTATAGATAGCGTTTGCACACCTAAGTAAACAATTATATGCCTAATAAACTAGGAGAAACGATCATCAAATCAACTACTTCTTGTTGTGACGCTTGCCTCCAGTGCTCTGCTTGTGGCTCGATCCCTCATCGTCTACAGGAAGGATCCACTTCCTCATGTCAACGATCCGCCTGTACATCTCATAGCACGTGTACGCGTCCATGGCCGTGTACTTTAGGTGATCTTCATCCAGTATCTGGCGGGGAAGGAGGGCAGGTCACCTCGCCTAGGATGCATGCCTAGCGCCGCCGCTGCAGCGGGTTGGGCGATTTGGCTTCTTCTACCGCCCATTTGAACAGCCGCACCGGATTCGTATACCATTCCGCAGGCATGCGCGTTCTCTCCTCCACAGTCGACTCCGTGAATATGTTGAGATTTCAGAGTTAGATCCAAGTCCAGAGGCTCAAATTGTCCGTAACCGGGGACACGGCTAACCGATTAGGTTTTACTCTGCAGAGTTTTGTGCACTTTACCCACAAGAATCGTTCCCTCCTTTTAAGTCCTCACACTGCTGGGTGTTTGATAACAGGACGAACAAAACATGGTCTTTCAGAGTGTTTCCCCGACCATGGACAGTGCCCATCCAATCTTACCTTTCAACTACATCTGCTAGCAACTGTCCCGCCAGAGTCACAACTAAGATCAACCAAGCCAGAGCCCATAATGACTTGTGGCTGCACAGGTAAGCTTCCGGGCATGAAGTATTCTTCCGTTTCTTTGAGTCTGGGTGAAGCTTTCCGCAAGATGTCATGGCGCTTCCCCATGCATCCCGGGGTAATCCCCTGGTTGCCCCAGGATACCCGTCAATCCATCCTCCACCCAGTAGTGTGTATTGAATCTTGTCTCGAGTCTTGAAGTCTTGAGGTCTTGTAGATGCAGGCCTTGAAGTTGCCATCTTGAAGTTGTCGTCATTGACGTAGAGTCCTCCTTCTCACACCACTCACGAGCACTCATACCAATCCCCGTCTACTATAGCGTAGCATAACATAAACAACGTACCCGGGGTTTAGTATCAGGGGTGTGGGTTCCTACCTCATGCTTCTACCCAACTACAAGATTCAATATAACTACTGGAGGGATGTTCAAAAGGTGACACTAAATGCAATAAAACATAGGTATGAAAATATGGTCAAAGTGAACTTTCCTGGTAATAGTTGATGAAGATTTATCGCTCTCAGAAATAACTTGATAGAACTATTCGTCACTCTCCGATGAAATCTATATTAAGTTAGACATTGCATTCATATAAGCAATCATTCTAGCAAGCATTCTAGGACTCAAAATAACAATCAACAAATAAAAGCAATAAAGAAAACAATAGTGAAGTCAAAGAAAACCAAATAAAAATCCAAATAAAACTTCAAAAGAAAACTATAAAGAAACTACTAAAGAAAACTCTATGACTTAACTACACAACAACAAAAATAGTTTTTTTGGTCCTAAGTAACAACTTAACATCAAGGAGAAATACTAAACTAATAAATTAACAGAAAATAAAATATAAAACAACTAAGTTAAAAGAAAGAATTTAACAAGGGTTTTAACTAGCAAAAGCAAACACTTAAAAAGCTAATATAAAACCTAAGTTATCAACTAGACAAGTTTTAACTAAGAACTTGGCTAAAAAAATTATATTTATTTATAAAACATTGTTTTATTAACTAAAAGAAGGTTTTAATAAAATAAACTAATGGACAAAAACAACTACTTTAAAAAAACAGAAAACAATTTTTCTATCACTAAAAACTAGCATAAAAGGTTCTGTTTTTTAAATCTAATTTGAACAGATATAAGTTACGCTAAAAATTATTTTCATTAGTTAACTAGTTAAATAAAACTACTAGAAAATAGGAGCAAAAATAAATAATTGAAAAACTATTTTTATTTAAAAGATATTAGAAATCTAGTGATTTGAACAAATTTCATCAAATTCAGTTTTAAACTATTCAAATAGGGCCAACTTTGAAACTACAGAAGCTAGATAAAAATTTGAAACTAATGCAAAAAGAAGCACTCAAAAACAATTTAAAACATAAAAGATCTAAGCAAAACAAATTTGAAACTATTCTGAAAAAGAAAACAGAAACAAAAAAAAATTAACAGAAATACTATTTGCCGGCCAGGGGACACGTGGTTAGATCTGACTGGCTGAGGGACGTGCACTGCGGAGCTAAACGACGGACGACCGCAAACTAAAGTAAAACGATTCGGGGTAATAAAAAAAACTCGATCTAATCCTATCCATTCATGGTAGATTGGACGGTGGAGAGGGGTTCCGAGACTCACAGCGGCGGCGACGAGCTCCGGCGACGGCGTGGGCTTCGGGAGTTGACGGCGACGGCGCTCCGGTGATCCTCCGGAGACGGCGACAGCTCCGGCGACGGCGTGGGCTTCGGGAGTTGACGGCGACGGCGCTCCGGTGATCCTCCGGAGACGGCGACAGCTCCGGACGAATGGACGAGGGCGGCGCGTCGAGTGGTGGTGGAGGCGAGGGTCGGGGTGGCTAGAGGCGGCGGGGCGAGCTCAGGTGATGCGGTGGCAGTGGCGGACTCCGGCGAGGTCGCACGGCGTAGTCAGGGCGTCGGGAGAGGGGGTTCGGGAAGGAATCGGGCGTGCGAGGCAGGGGTTTTATAGTGGTGCTGTCGTGGGCGAGGGGGAAAGCCAGAATCGGCAGGGGATCGCGAGGTCGCGGCGGCTATCTCCGGCGAGGGATGGGGATCGGCGCGAGGAGGAAAGTGAGCGCCGCGGGGAGACGGTCGGACGGGTGGGGTCGGGTGTCAGTGAGAGGGAGAGAGGGGAAAGAGATCGGGTAGCCGGATCCTAAGGGATTCGGTCGCGGGTGGATCCTGGTGGGCTGACTGGCCAATGGGCCTCGCTGGCACCTTTCCTTTTAAAGGAAATTTGCTTCCTAATTTAATAAAATAGAGAAAGAAAAAGAGATAGAAGAAAAGAAATAAAAATCTCCCCTAGACATATTATATACCAAAATTTGCAGAAAAATACAAAGAAAAAGATGAACTATTTTTCAAGTTCAAATAAAGTAACTATAAAATCCCAAAATTCAAATAATGCTACTGTTGCAACAAAACCCAATAAAAATCATTTTGAAAATACCAAAATGATTTCAAATTTATTTTCTCCTATTTATTTCTTGGAAGGAATCATTTTACCTTCATTTCCATATATTTATTTTATAGGAGAAAATAATTTGCATAAAAACTTAATAAAGCTAAATTCAAATAAATCCAAGAAAGGACTATTAAGTTGAATTCAAATATTTTTGAAACCACTTTGGGTTGGCTTCATAATTCATTTTCCATATTTATTTCTGATATTTGAAGGAGTCCTATTTCCCTCTCTCTTTATTTATTTTGAAATATATGGAAAAGATTTTGAAACCTATATGGAAGATTTTCAAAAGTGGCTCAAATGCCATTTTGAAAGTGGCCTCATTACTTCCCACTCTATTTCAAAATGTGAAGAAGTCATGTGATCTTCCTCCATGAAAATCTTTGAGTGGCATAAAGTTTCTGGTTTGAAAATATTTTCAAATGGAATTCAAATCTTTTCAAATCCCTTTTCATTTCTCTAAATGGAAAAAGTCATATTATCTTCACTCTAGGGTTTTGTGATGAATTGAATTTGAATTCCCTGGGGACCAAAATGCAAGAATGCAAGTTTTGGGAAAGTCCTTTTATTCCCTCTCATTTAACTTTCAAAAAATTTCAAATTCCACTCAGTTTCACACAATCAATCACACAAACAATTACAATCATTTATTTAATATAAAATTCCAAAATTTAGAAATTTGGGATGTTACAAACTACCACCCTTAAAATGAATCTCGTCCTCGAGATTTGGAGAGGCTAGAAAGAAGGTTAGGTTTGGGCGGTCTTCTTGAAAATCCGTTGATCGTCACAAAGATCTGGGGTGCTACCACCATTAAAAGCAAAGTTACGGTCCCATCAAAACTCCGGTATTCCACCTTTAGGGTTGACAATGTCGGTCTTCTCATATCTTCGGGATAACTACTTCATTGATGCTTTTCCAGTAGGGGCATAACATTTTTCTCAAAAACTTGTGTCCTTTCATCAAAATAGGGCTCTTCCAAGACTGGATCTTCTTAGCTGACAGGTCTGGCGCCAATACTAAACAACTATCGTAAATCTCATGGTGGTCAACAATACAGGTTCCTGTAGGAAAATGGTTTGGGTTGAATCTCACCGTATAACCTACTGTTGGCAACGGTTGCCTGTACAGGGTTCCATCGTCCTGCCATTCTAAGGTTTTTGGGCTTGTCGTGTAGACACTCTTCGAAGGTTTTAAGGCTCTCTGATTTTCCATCAACATATGATAGTTCATGATAGAAGTCTCCGGTATGGGGGCCAATCCATCCCACACTTGAATCATTACTACATATGTAGATAGTGAATCATGTATTCTAACACTTGGGCATCTTGCTACTTGTGAGCTGCGTTGGTAATTCCCTGAAGAGGAAGGGAGATGCGGTACAGTAGAGATAAGTATTTCCCTCAGTTATGAAACCAAGGTTATCAATCCAGTAGGAGAATCACGCAACACCTCGTTAGTAGCACCTGCACACAAAACAACAAATCCTTGCACCCAACGCAAACAAGGGGTTGTCAATCCCTCGGCGGTTAATTGCATGATTAAATTGTATGGTGGTAGATAGATAGATTAAACTAAAATATAAAATAAAACAAGTAAAGTAAAAGTGCAGCAAGGTATTTTTAGGATTTTTAATATATGATAGAAGTAGACCCGGGGGACATAGTTTTCACTAGAGGCTTCTCTCATGGAAATAGCATACGGTGGGTAAACAAATTACTGTTGGGCAATTGATAGAAAAGCAAATAATCATGACGATATCCAAGGCAATGATCATGTTTATAGGCATCACGTCTGAGACAAGTAGACCGACTCCTGCCTGCATCTACTACTATTACTCCACACATCGACGGCTATCCAGCATGCATCTAGTGTATTAAGTCCATAAAGAACGGAGTAACGCCTTAAGCAAGATGACATGATGTAGACAAAGTAAACTCATGCATGAATAAACCCCATCTTTTTACCCTTAATAGCAATGATACATACGTGTCATGTCCCTTTCTGTCACTGGGATTGAGCACCGCAAGATCGAACCCATTACAAAGCACCTCTCCCATTGCAAGATAAATCAATCTAGTTGGCCAAACCAAATCAATAGATCAAAGAGAAGTATGAAGCTATAATAATCATGCATAAAAGAGTTCAGAGAAGACTCAAATAATATTCATGGATAATCTGATCATAAACTCACAATTCATCGGATCCCAACAAAGACATCGCAAAAAGTGATTACATCGGATAGAACTCAAAGAACATCGAGGAGAACATTGTATTGAAGATCGAAAAGAGAGAAGAAGCCATCTAGCTACTAACTATGGACCCGAAGGTCTGTGGTAAACTACTCACGCATCATCGAAAGGACAGCAAGGTTGATTGAGAGCCCCTCCGTGATCGATTCCCCCTTCGGAGGAGTACCGGAAAAGGCCTCCAGATGGGATCTCTCGAGAATGAAGCTTGCGGCGGCGGAAAAAGTATTTTGTGGACTCCTCTGTTGGTTTCCCGATTTTAGAGAATTTATAGAGGTGGAATTTGGTCAAACGGAGCTGTGTGGGCCCCACAAGCCACCAGGGCGCCCCCCTGGGGCTCGTTGTGGTGCCTCGTCGGCCACTGCTTCATCTTCTAGCCCACTCCCGAAGCTTCCAGTACTTGTTATGTCCAGAAAAAAATCTCCAAAAAGTTTTGTGGCATTTGGACTTCGTTTGGTACTGATATTCTGGAAAACCAAAAACAGGCAAAAAACAGCAACTGGCACTGGGCACTAAGTTAATAGGTTAGTCCCAAAAAATGATATATAATTGCTGTAAATGTATATTAAAACATCCAAGATTGATAATATAATAGCATGGAACAATAAAAAATTATAGATACGTTGGAGACGTATCAACATCCCCAAGCTTAATTCCTGCTCGTCCTCGAGTAGGTAAATGATAAAAATAGAATTTTTGATGTGGAATGCTACCTATCATATTCATCATATATTCGTTTCTTTATAGCATGGACATTTGGACTTGAATGATTCAAAGCAATATTCTATAATTTGACATGAAGATATAAATACTCAAGAAAGTTATCCCTAGCCCATTATGCTCAATCACTGATCCATTCATGAAACACACTCAATATTAGCTACACACAATACACAAGTATGACAATAGTGCTCTCTAGTTGGTGCTTTATAAGAGAAGATGGAGACTCAAAATAAAAATAAAAATTGCATAAAAGTAAATAGATAGGCCCTTCGCAGAGGGAAGCAGAGATTTGCAAATGTGCTAGAGCTCAAAGCTTAAATTAGAGAGATAAAATTATTTTGAGAGGCATGCTTTTCCTATCAACGAAAACGACCGAGAATTCCCAATATCTTCCATGCTAGACATATCATAGACGGTTCCCAAACAGAAAATAAAGTTTATTTCCTTTCCACCATTCTTTCACAATCCATGGCTAGCCGTATCCACGGGTGCCCTCCATACCAACACTTTCCAAGGAATTTTGTTGTTATTAATTTTGATTTCATTGTGGCACTGGGCATCCCTATTACCAGCCACTCTCTCGTGCAATGACAAGTGAATAAACACTCATCGTGAAAATAACACACATAGCATGGAAAATATTGGCCACCCCCTGCCGCTTCATTAGCGGTACGGGCACACCAAACGGAAAATTATTTTGAAAATTAGAGTTGGCACACGCAAATTTACTTGGAACGGCATGGAAATACCGCATATAGGTAGGTATGGTGGACTCATTTGGCACAACTTGGGTTTAAGGAGTTTGGATGTAGAAGTAGTATTTCTGCTTAGTACAAATGAAGGCTAGCAAATAGATTGAGAAGCAACCAACCAAAAAGCGAAAACGGTCATAAACATGCATTGAACATAACTAACACCGAATAATGCACCATAAGTAGGATATAATTTCTTTGCATAACTATTGACTTAATGTGCATGCATAGGGAATCACAAACCTTAACACTAATATTCTTACTAAATCACAATTACTCACTAACATGACTCACATATTGTCATCTCCATATCGCAAAACTATTGCAAGGAATCACACTTATCATATCCAATGATCTATGTGAAAGTTTTTATTATATCCCTCTTGAATATTCGTCACTTTGGGACCAAATTCATATCGTGTGCAAATTACCATTACTATTATCAACTCTCAAAAATATATAAGTGAAGCATGAGAGTGCAAATATTTCTTCAAAATTTTAATCTTATCAACTCTCAAAAAGGTATAAGTGAAGCATGAGAGTTTAAATATTTCTTCAAAATTTTAATCTTACCAACTCTCAAAATAATATAAGTGAAGCATGAGAGTTTAAATATTTCTTCAAAATATGGCCACCGCCGTGCTAAAAAAGATTTAAGTGATGCACTAGAGCAACTGCCTAGCTCAAAAAATTTAAGTGAAGCACATAGAGTATTCTAACAAATCATGATAAACGTGTGGCTCTCTCAAATTGGTGTGTCCAGCAAAGATGATTGTGACAAACTAAAAATCAAACAAAGCAAAGATTCATATAATACACGACGCTCCAAGCAAAACACATATCATGTGACGAATAAAAATATAGCTCCAAGTAAAATTACCGATGGTTGGTAGAAGAAAGAGGGGATGCCTTCCGGGGCATCCCCAAGCTTAGACGCTTGAGTCTTCCTTGAATATTACCTTGGGGTGCCTTGGGCATCCCCAAGCTTAGGCTCTTGCCACTCCTTCCTTCATCCATCGTGATCTCACCCAAAACTTGAAAACTTCAATCACACAAAACTCAACAAAAACCTTCGTGAGATCCGTTAATATAACAAAATAAATCACAACTTTAAGTACTGTTGCAAACCCATTCATATTTTATTTTTGCATTATACCTACTGTATTCTAACTTCTCCATGGATTATACCCCCCAATACAATCCATAGTTTTATGAAAACAAGCAAGCAGTGCATCAAAAACGGAATCCCTCAAAAACAGAACAGTCTGTAGAGATCTATTTAAAAGCTATACTTATGTAACTCCAAAAATTATGAAAAATTAGGACAACGTGGGCAATTCATATACCAATACTGTGTAAAAAGTTCAGATTTTTCTGATGCTCCAGTACAGAACTAAAATTCCGCACTGGACGCAAAACTTTATGTTTTCCAAACTGCATCAATTATACTATCTCCCAAATCGTCCCAAAGGCATTACTTGGCACAAACACTAATTAAAACATAAAAACACAATCATAACAGTAGCATAATTGTGTAAACACACAAGAACAGAAATAAAAAAGCAAAAAATTTATTTTATTCATTGGGTTGCCTCCCAACAAGCTCTTCCTTTATAGCCATTAAGATAGGCTTTGAAATTTCAATGATGCTCACATGAAAGATTATAATTGAAACACAAAGAGAGCATCATAAAACATGTGACAAACACATTTAAGTCTAACATACTTCCTATGCATAGGCATTTTATAAGCAAACAAATTATCAAGACAAGAAATATCTAGCATATGCGAGGAAGAAGAATAAAACATTGACAATCTCAACATAACAAGAGGTAATTTAGCAACATGAAAATTCCTATAACCATATTTGCCTGTCTCATAATAATTACATGTAGGATCATATTCAAATTCAACAATATAGCAATCATGTAAAATATTCTCTTCATGATCCACATGCATAAAAGTTTTATAATCTTCCAAGATAGTGGGATTAACATCAAGTAAAGTCATGACCTCTCCAAACCCACTTTTATCATAAAATTCATAAGATTGATAATTCCCCAAAGTGGTGGGATTATTATTACCTAAAGTTGACACTCTTCCAAACCCACTTTTAATATTACTGCAAACATTATTATCAATAACATATTCATCATGAGGCTTAAATAAATTTTCGAGATCATAAGAAACATCATCACCCCAATCGTGATCATTGCAATAAGTAGTGGACATAACAAAATTATCATCCCCAAGCTTGTAGCTTTGCATATTATTAGCACAATTGACATTAATAGAATTAATAATAAAATCATTACAATCATGCTTTTCATTCATGGAGCTATCATGAATCACTTTATAAATTTCTTCTTTCAATACTTCATCACAATTTTTAAATTCATCATTTTCAAGCAAAACTTCATAGAGATAATCAAGTGCACTCAACTCACTAGCAATTTGTTCATCATAATTGAATCTTTTGAAAAGATTAGCTAGTGGATGAGGATCCATATCAATAGATTTTTTTAGCAAGCAAAGATGCAAGCAAATAGGAAGCACATGGCAACACAAGCAAACAAGCAAATAAAACATTTTTGTATTTTTGTAAAAAAAAATTAGAAGTGGGGGAGATCAAAACTAGAGGCAAAGGCAAATAAAATAAATGCAAGGAGATGAAAGTTTATGCGTAGGTACTTGATAGATGTTGATGATGTCTCCCCGGCAACGGCGCCAAAAATTCTTCCTGCTACTTGTGAGCTGCGTTGGTAATTCCCTGAAGAGGAAGGGAGATGCAGTACAGTAGAGATAAGTATTTCCCTCAGTTATGAAACCAAGGTTATCAATCCAGTAGGAGAATCACGCAACACCTCATTAGCAGCACCTGCACACAAAACAACAAATCCTTGCACCCAACGCAAACAAGGGGTTGTCAATCCCTCGGCGGTTAATTGCAAGATTAAATTGTATGGTTATAGATAGATAGATTAAACTAAAATACAAAATAAAATAAGTAAAGTAAAAGTGTAGCAAGGTATTTTTAGGATTTTTAATATATGATAGAAGTAGACCCGGGGGCCATAGTTTTCACTAGAGGCTTCTCTCATGGAAATAGCATACGGTGGGTAAACAAATTACTGTTGGGCAATTGATAGAAAAGCAAATAATCATGACGATATCCAAGGCAATGATCATGTATATAGGCATCACGTCCAAGACAAGTAGACCGACTCCTGCCTGCATCTACTACTATTACTCCACACATCGACCGCTATCCAGCATGCATCTAGTGTATTAAGTCCATAAAGAACGGAGTAACACCTTAAGCAAGATGACATGATGTAGACAAAGTAAACTCATGCATGAATAAACCCCATCTTTTTACCCTTAATAGCAAAGATACATACGTGTCTTGTCCCTTTCTGTCACTGGGATTGAGCACCGCAAGATCGAACCCATTACAAAGCACCTCTCCCATTGCAAGATAAATCAATCTAGTTGGCCAAACCAAATCAATAGATCAGAGAGAAATACGAAGCTATAATAATCATGCATAAAAGATTTCATAGAAGACTCAAATAATATTCATGGATAATCTGATCATAAACTCACAATTCATCGGATCCCAACAAACACACCGCAAAAAGTGATTACATCGGATAGAACTCCAAGAACATCGAGGAGAACATTGTATTGAAGATCAAAAAGAGAGAAGAAGCCATCTAGCTACTAATTATGGACCTGAAGGTCTTTGGTAAACTACTCACGCATCATCGGAAGGGCAGCAAGGTTGATGGAGAGCCCCTCCGTGATCGATTCCCCCTCCGGCGGAGTACCGGAAAAGGCCTCCAGATGGGATCTCTCGAGAACAGAAGCTTGCGGTAGCGGAAAAAGTATTTTGTGGACTCCTCTGTTGGTTTCCTCATTTTAGAGAATTTATAGAGGTGGAATTAGGTCAAACGGAGCTGTGTGGGCCCCACAAGCCACCAGGGCGGCCCCCCGGGGCGCGCCGTGGTGCCTCGTGGGCCACTGCTTCATCTTCTGGCCCTCTCCCGAAGCTTCCTGTACTTGTTATGTTCAGAAAAAAATCTCCAAAAAGTTTCGTGGCATTTGGACTTCGTTTGGTATTGATATTTTAGAAAACCAAAAAGAGGCAAAAAACAACAACTGGCACTGGGCACAAAGTTAATAGTTTAGTCCCAAAAAATGATATATAATTGCTGTAAATGTATATAAAAACATCCAAGATTGATAATATAATAGCATGGAACAATCAAAAATTATAGATACGCTGGAGACGTATCACATCCTCACAAGGATTGCAGAATTTCTCTTGTCAACAAACTAAGTTCGGATAAATCCATTGATCCTGCAAGCTGAACAAAACATCTATTGTTTCTTCACAACTCTCGGGTTTTCGTATCCTCCTATGTAACGTCTCTTGATGAAATCATAGTTTCTTCCTAATTTCTTCCTCCAACAAGGTAGTGCTTGCTCTTTACTAACAACTGGGGCCTGTGGCCCACTTCAACACTTGTACAACTTTAACTCATCCTTGGAGTTACTATTGTTCCATATTCCAACATTACACCTCCTTTAAATCCAATAGTACTTCATTCCTTCATACTCTTGGGTAAACCATCTTATCAAAAACTCAACCTTATTTAGTCCAAACCCCTTGGCATGAACAGTACATTCTCCATTGTTCCTGTGTTTTTTGTAGATTACTACCACACTTAAAATGAAATACACTAGTTCATCCATAGACCATATTACTCATGTCTCCGAACATGATCACATTCATCACATACAATTCAGTAATTAATATCAGGAGTCATTAATTTTATTGATTCATGATTCATTACAATCTCTGAGACTTTGATTACATAATTCAACTCCATATCCTCATGAAAATAAGAGTGCTTCCTACTTCACTTGTTACCAATATCAAAATCTCAACTACTCCGCTCCAGCTTTCTTCTTGTCTGGACATTTGCTAGCGTAATGTCCTGCTTCCTTGCAGCAAAAACACACGATTTCCGACAATGCTCGGGGCTTCTTTGGGATTATGCAAGCTCCTGGGTTTCTTGGCTTCTTTTCTAGGTATTGGTCAGCGTAGTGACCTAAATCCTTGCACTTGAAACACATGATATGACCCTGGTCCTTCTCTACATAAATTGGGTTGTTCTGGGGATGCTTCGGTTTCTTTTCCTGGACTTCTTCGTTCCGATCAATTTTTTTATTTCTTGTGGATCAAACTCCACTTTTTCTGTCAGGAAGTTTCCCAGATACTCTTTTCTTTCCTTCGTGCAATACTGTGAAAAATGTCCTTTTTCTCCACATGAATAGCAAGCATGAGAGTAAAATCCGATTAGGCCTTCTGCATCTGTGTCTTCAACATCTTCCTTCCCCACAAGTTCTTCTAAACTTTCCCTGATGGCTTCCTTCATTGTTTCCTTCTGCTGTTTGGTAATTTCTTGTACCTTGGGGTAAATTTGGCACTGAGTAGGGTAATGAGTAGTTCCTTCACACAAGAAACAAGTCACCTGCCTAGTTGGGCATTCTTCATCAGTGTGATTTTCTTCACAATGAGGGCATCCATCCTTGTGTTCTTCCTGGGTGTGTCCTATTTCTCTGCATATCTTGTAGGCACAGGGTTTCTTTATTGGGTTGTCACAGTGCTTCCGGATAAGACAGGATCTTAACAGAGTCTTCTTGAATTCCTCCCAAGTTTTTACTCCATTACATCCTTGTATGGCTTGATGCATTTTCCACTAGGTTGCATCACTTTTTGTAAAGTACTGAAGAGCGTATTGAACCTCATACTTCCTTGCAACCAAATTGTTCCCGAAGTGATTCTCCATGTTCTGAATCCATAGCTCTGCCTCCGGCTGAGTCATCGGTCCAGAGAATGCAAGTCCATCTTCATTCATCATCTATTGGGTCCAAGGGTTTTGGGATGAGATAAGAGAGAGATAGAGGGATACACACAATACAAACAATATAGTTTTAAAATAGATTTTATTTGTGGCTGTCAGAAAAAATCACACAATGATAGCTCACAAATCATCGTATCTAACATGAGTATACAACAGGGGTTTGGTCTTCTAAAGGTCATATAAACATTGGGATTCTTTAGGGTCTTCGGAGTCTTCAACTGTTGTAGCTGCAGTTCTGCATGATGAAATCCTTTTACTCTGAAGTGGTCCTCAGTTGATTCTCTGTGTGGTCAAAAGGGAAAGGGGTATATTCTAACTATTTGAGGTAAGAGGGACTATTTGATAAAATCAGAAAAGGATGAGAAGTAAAGGATCTTTTTGAAAATAAAGTTTTAGAGATATCCTGTCCTAGGGCTTTCCAGTTTCTAGGGTCACGTCATACAGTCAACATGTGCTCAGATACTATCTCTGTAGCGACCCGACCCAATACGGTCAAGTTTCTGTGCTTTCTGTGCCATCCCTCGATCAGTATGCTGGCACACACAGTACTTCGATGAAATACCATAACATCACATGTAAAATAAATACCGTAGATCCAGAGTATACCTTATTTATCACCGCAGAAACAAAGCATAAGGGTGTGGAGTCCCATCAACGCCAGCGGCAAGTTGAGTGTAGACCATAACCCTATATCGTAACTCTTACTCGTCGTAGAAATATCTGCAACATGATAAGTTGCAGCCATGTAGGTCAGTACATTGAATGTACCGGCAAGATCACAATAAGAAGCAGATGATAAAGACTATTCTACATGCAATATGGCTTTGTGGCTCTATGTCTGAGTTTTTACATAAAAGCTGGTTTTTATTTTCCCTACAACAAAGGATTGTCAAGGAACCTTCACTATAGAGTTATCTACTATGACATGGTTCTGCCAACCGATGTCTCATAGCCCATAATTGTAAGTTGCCCACAATTAATTATCAGTCCGGTGTTGAGAGTTCAGAGATAGATCCAAGTCCAGAGGCTCAAATTATCCGTAACCGGGGACACAGCTAATCGATTAGGTTTACTTTGCATAGTTTTGTGCACTTTACCCACAAGAATCATTCCCTCCTTTTAAGTCCTCGCACTTCCGGGTGTTTGAGAAAAGGACGAACGAAACATGGTTTTTCAGAGAGTTTCCCTGACCACGGACAGTGCCCATCCAATCCTACCTTTCAACTACATCTGCTAGCAACTGTCTCACAACTAAGATCAACCAAGCCAGAGCCCATAATGAATTGTGGCTGCATAGGTAAGCTTCCAGGCATGAAGTATTCTTCCGTCTCTTTGAGTCTGGGTGAAGCTTTCCACAAGATGTCATGGCGCTTCCCCATGTATCCCGGGGTAATCCCTTGGTTGCCCCAAGATACCTGTCAATCCATCCTCCACCCAGTAGTGTGTATTGAATTCTTGTCTCGAGTCTTGAGGTCTTGTAGATGCAGACCTTGAAGTTGCCATCTTGAAGTTGTCGTCATTGATGTAGAGTCCTCCTTCTCACACCACTCACGAGCACTCATACCAATCCCCGTCTACCATAGCGTAGCATAACATAAACAACGTTCCTGGGGTTTAGTATCAGGGGTGTGGGTTCCTACCTCATGCTTCTACCCAACTACAAGATTCAATATAACTACTGGAGGGATGTTCAAAGGTGACACCAAATGCAATAAAACATAGGTATGAAAATATGGTCAAAGTGAACTTGCCTGGTAATAGTTGATGAAGATTTACCACTCTTAGAAATAACTTGATAGAACTATTTGTCACTCTCTGATGAAATCTATATTAAGTCAGACATTGCATTCATATAAGCAATCATTCTAGCAAGTATTCTAGCACTCAAAATAACAATAAACAAATAAAAGAAATAAAGAAAACAATAATGAAGTCAAAGAAAACCAAATAAAAATCCAAATAAAACATCAAAAGAAAACTATAAAGAAACTACTAAAGAAAACTCTATGACTTAACTACACAACAACAAAAATAGTTTTTTTTGTCCTAAGTAAAAACTTAACAGCAAGGAGAAATACTAAACTACTAAATTATCAGAAAAGAAAATATAAAACAACTAAGTTAAACGAAAGAATTTAACTAGGGTTTTAACTAGCAAAAGCAAACACTCAAAAAGCTATAAAACCTAAGTTATCAACTAGACAAGTTTTAACTAAGAACTTGGCTAAAACAATTTTATTTATTTATAAAATATGTTTTTATTAACTAACAGAAGGTTTTAATAAAATAAACTAAGGGACAAAAACAACTACTTAAAAAACAGAAAACAATTTTTCAATCACTAAAAACTAGCATAAAAGGTTCTGTTTTTTGAAATCTAATTTGAACAGATCTAAATTACGCTAAAAATTATTTTCATTAGTTAACTAGTTAAATAAAAGTACTAGAAAACAGGAGCAAAAATAAATAATTAAAAACCCATTTTTATTTAAAAGATATTAGCAATCTAGTGATTTGAACAAATTTCATCAAATTCGATTTTAAACTATTCAAACAGGGCCAACTTTGAAACTACATAAACTAGATAAAATTTTGAAACCAATCCAAAAAGAATCAGTCAAAAACAATTTAAAACATAAAAGATCTAAGGAAAACAAATTTTAAACTATTCTGAAAAAGAAAACAGAAACAAAAAATATTAACAGAAATATTATACACCGGCCAAGGGACATGTGGTTAGATCTGACTGGCTGAGGGACGTGCGCTGCAGAGCTAAATGATGAACGACCGCAAACTAAAGGAAAACGATTCGGGCTAATAAAAAAAACTCGATCTAATCCTAGCCGTTCGTGGTAGATCGGACAGTGGAGAGGGGCTCCGAGACTCACAGCGGCGGCGACGAGTTCCGGCGATGGCGTGGGCTTCAGGAGTTGATGGCGACGTCGCTCCGGTGATCCTTCGGAGAAGGCGACTGCTCCAGACGACGTGGACGAGGGCGACGCGTCGAGTGGTGGTGGAGGCGAGGGTCGGGGGTGGCTAGAGGCGGTGGGGTGAGCTCAGGCGATGCGGTGGCGGACTCTGGCGAGGTCACACGGCGTAGTGAGGGCGTCGGGAGAGGGGGTTTGGGAAGTAATCGGGCAAGCGAGGCAGGGGTTTTATAGTGGTGCTGTCGTGGGCGAGGGAAGTGGATCGGTGCGAGAAGGAAGGTGAGCGCCGCGGGGATACGGTCGGAGGGGTGGGGTCGGGTGTCAATGAGAGGGAGAGAGGGGAAAGAGATCGGGTAGCCGGATCCTAAGGGATTCGGTTGTGGGTGGATCCTGGTGGGCTGACTGGCCAATAGGCCTCGGTGGTACCTTTCCTTTTAAAGGAAATTTGCTTCCTAATTTAATAAAACAGAGAAAGAAAAAGAGATAGAAGAAAAGAAATGAAAATCTCCCCTAGACATATAATATACCAAAATTTGCAGAAAAATACAAAGAAGAAGAAGTATTTTTCAAGTTCAAATAAAGAACTATAAAATCTCAAAATTCAAATAATGCTACTGTTGCAATAAAACCCAATAAAAATCATTTTTAAAATACCAAAATGATTTCAAATATATTTTCTCCTAATTATTTCTTGGAAGAAATCATTTTACCTTCATTTCCATATATTTATTTTATAGGAGAAAATAATTTGCATGAAAACTTAATAAAGCAAAATTCAAATAAATCCAAGAAAGGACTATTAAGTTGAATCCAAATATTTTTCAAACCACTTTGGGTTGGCTTCATAATTCATTTTCCATCTTTATTAATGATATTTGAAGGAGTCCTATTTCCCTCTCTCTTTATTTATTTTGAAATATATGGAAAAGATTTTGAAACCCATATGGAAGATTTTCAAAAGTGGCTCAAATGCCATTTTGAAAGTGGCCTCATTACTTCCCACTCTATTTCAAAATGTGAAGAAGTCATGTGATCTTCCCTCATGAAAATCCTTGAGTGGCATAAAGTTTGTGGTTTGAAAATATTTTCAAATGGAATTCAAATCTTTTCAAATCCCTTTTCATTTCTTTAAATGGAAGAAGTCATATTATCTTCACTCTAGGGTTTTGTGATGAATTGAATTTAAATTCCATGGGGACGAAAATGCAAGAATGAAAGTTTTGGGAAAGTCCTTTAATTCCCTCTCATTTAACTTTCAAAAAAAATATTCAAATTCCACTCAATTTCACACAATCAATCACACAAACAATTACAATCATTTATTTAATATAACATTCCAAAATTTAGAAATTTGGGATGTTACAGCGCTGGTGCCGGCGTGCTGCTCATAGCACCCACCGGAGAGCACCTCAAGTACGTGCTTCAGATGCATTTTCCCAGGGAGCAGGCCACCAACAACACTGCTGAGTATGAGGGATTGATTGCCGGTCTGCGCATTGCAATCAACCTTGGTATTCGAAAGTTGATTATCAGAGGCGACTCGCAGCTTGTGGTGAGGCAGATTAACAAGGATTACCACAACCCCTTGATGGAGGCGTACGTTGATGAAGTGAGGAAGTTGGAAGAGCACTTTGACGGTCTGTAAGCGGAGCTCGTTCCCCGTGCCCAGAATTGGATTGCCGATGACCTGTCAAAGCTTGACGCCCAAAAGATGCCTGTGGAACCAGGGACTTTTGTGCTCCATCTGACTCAGCCATAAGTTACACCATCAAGGCTGGCAAAGAAGAGAAAGCAAGATGTTGGTGGTTACTTTCTGGCAGAGCTGCCGCTAGCCGCGAAGAAAGTAGATACCACCGACAAGATACCCTTGGCCGATGAGCCGTAGCTTCCGGCAAGCCAGATCCTTGCCGTCGAAGCAAGCGCTCCCGCAGAGGAAGAAGTGCCTTTAATCCTTATCGTTGAGCCACAGGCTCTGGCATGGGCGCAACCGATCGTCCAGTACCTTCAGACAGGAGATCTTCCCGATGAGCAAGAAGACGCAGAAAGAGTAGCCCGTTAGTCAAGATTGTACAAATTTGTCGATGACACCTTGTATAGGAAAAGACCAAACGGGGTGAAACTGAAGTGCATTTGCTTGGAAGATGGACAGAGGCTGTTGGAAGAGAGGCATGAAGGAATGTGTGACTATCATATTGGGTCACGCGCGCTTGTCGGCAAGGCGTTCCGTCAAGGATTCTACTGGCCGACAGCCCTTCAAGACGCCTTGGCGGTGGTCATCAGGTGCGAAGCATGCCAGTTCCGCTCCAAGGACATCCACCAGCCAGCTGAAGCCCTCCAAACCATCCCTCTCTCCTGGCCTTTCTCGGTCTGGGGGCTCGACATCGTCGGCCCCTTCCCCCGTGCTACCAGAGGCTTTGAATTCTTGTACGTTGTAATCGACAAGTTTACAAAGTGGCCTGAGGTAGAGCAAGTGAGAAAGGTGACGACACGGTCAGCCATCAAGTTCCTCAAAGGATTGGTTGCTCGTTTTGGTGTACCCAACAGGATCATCACTGACAACGACACCTAGTTCACGAGCCGCGCCTTCACAGCATATTGCCAAGAACTTGGAAACAATATCTGCAACGCATCTGTTGTTCACCCAAGGAGCAATGGACAAGTAGAGAGGGCAAATGCAGAAGTGCCGCGTGGTCTCAGGACCAGAACTTTTGACAGGCTGCACAAGTGTGGAAGGCGCTGGCTGGAAGGCTTGCCGGCGGTTCTTTGGTCAATCAGAACGACACCAAGTCGAGCCACTGGCCAGACACCCTTCTCCCTTGTATATGGTGCAGAAGCTGTGCTCCCCACGGAACTCAGATATGAGTCACCTCGAGTTTTGGCCTTCGATGAGGAGGATCAAGATGAGCTGCGGCAAGATGATACCACGCTCCTTGAGGAAGATCGTTTCCGGGCTGCTGTCCGTGCTGCACGGTACTAGCAAGCTTTGCGCCGCTATCATAGCCGCAAGGTTAATGTCAGGAACCTTGAGGGAGGCTGTAGGAGATATGCCCTAGAGGCAATAATAAATGTTATTGATTATCTCCCTGTTCATAATTAGGTTTATGTTCCATGCTATAACTGCTATGGTTCTCGAGTCTGCAATAACCACGAGGCTCGGAGGAAGACTCATATGCACGTGTGGAATAATAAACGGTAAAATGTATTCCTAGTCTGGCCTCTAAGACTGGCTCAAGTATTGCATGATGATCCTGTTTTCCTGATCATGGGCATGGCTATGCCGGCAATTTTGAGGGCGCAATGTTGGTAGAAGACTTGTGTTGAATAGACCCGAATTGATGTTATGCTATGAGATACATTCGTCATAAGTTAATGGTTTATAACACAGAGATGGTTAACGTTTGCATAATTCCTTAGACCATGAGAGTATCGAGTTTCTTCATGCTTGCTTCATGAACTTTGGGGTTTGTTAAACGTCATCCGTAAATGGATGGCTATTACGGCGGCTTACGTGTTCATGGAAAAGTGTGTCAAGTAACTTGATAGCTCGAGATTGGGATTTGCTCCTCCGACGATGGAGAGATATCTCTGGGCCCTCTCGGTGTTACGGTATCCATCATTGTCTGGCCAGACACAGGGTGATTTGATCACAGGGATGCCGGAACACGGGAACGAGAAAAGAGAACAATACCGGTAACGAGGTAACTGGCATAGTGGACAAGTTGTTGATCCACGGGGATGCCTACATGTCTCACCTCGGGTATTTGTAACATATCGCGAAGCAACAGGAATAGCACACGGCAACTGGAGGTTCACTCGAATATTCATTCGTGTGGGTATAGGGATCAATATGGGTGTCCACGGCTCCGATGTTGATCATTGATCGGAAGGGGTTCCGGGTCATGTCTATGCTTCACCGAACCTATAGGGTCACACGCTTAAGGGTCATCTATCTGCTGAATACTAGACAGGGAGTCTGAGAGAAAATCACCGAAAAAGTTTTCGGACACCGGAAAAGTTTCGGACAGCGGAAAAGTTCCGCAGAGAGAACACCGGAACAGTTTCGGTAAAACTGAAAAGTTGTTTCAGGGGATAACATAAAGTCAAATTGGTTTTGGCACATGCCTGATAATTCTTGGAGGGTGCCAGAATCATTCTGGAAACTTTCTGGAATTTTCCGGGATGAAAACCGGAAATGTTCCGGAGCTGCCGAAACCGCTTCAGATGCTTTTCGCAGATGAAAATCACTAAACCGGAATTGTTCCGGATCGCATTGAAAATTATTTTAGTGGGTACTGGAAATGTTCTAAGCCCACATAAATATTTTCAGTTCGACCGGACGCTGAAAAATGTCGTCATGAATAGTGAAAGTGCTTTTTGGTTGCTTCTTGGAGAAGCTACCTTGAGGGCATTTTGGTAATTTTCATAGTGGATGGAAATATCTGAAAATATCTGGATAACACTATTTATGAATAGTGGAAACACTATTCATGAATAGTAGAATCACTATTATGAATAGCGAAAAAACTGAGGGCATTTTGGTACTTTTACCATTGTCTCTCACCCTATAAATAGAGGTGGAGGGTGCTCTCAAATATGACATCCTTGCTCTCATACACATGCCATAGACTTGTCTGGCTTCTCTCTCCCTCCCAGCGAAATAGTTTCGTAGAGCCGAAAGGCTGTCTGGGTTCCGGCAGGAACTAGTTCTGGACGGCGAAGCCCTGCCGGATAGTTGAGACCGTATGTGTGCAACTCTGTAGAGAGATCGTAGTTTCGGTCTTAGTTTCGATGGTCCTCCTGAAGGGCTGTCCGAGTGACTGTCCGAGTTTCGATGGTCCTCCCGAAGGGCTGTCCGAGTGACTGTCCGAGTTTCGATGGTCCTCCCGAAGGGCTGTCCGTGACACCGTCCGAGGGACTGTCCGACCGCCTCCCGGAGGGCTGTCCGGGGGCGGATGAGGGTATACATCCTCGCGGTTGGGAGGTTGTAAATCCTAGCTGCGGGGATCTGCACCGCTGATCGTCATCGACTCTACTTCCGCTGCGCTACGAGTCGGTAACGAAAAAGATCAAACCTTGTATGCAGTCTCCATAGTGATCCTGGGCTGGTACGTAGGTTGGAAAAATTTTGTTTTCTGCTGCGTTACCCTTCAGAGGCGACCTTGTTCTTCATCGGATTCAGTCCACGATGGGTCAAAACAAGTTGACGTCGAAGTGGGAAGGCCCTTACCGGGTGGTACGAGTCACTAGGCCTGGCGCAGTCCGCCTAGAGACCGAAGATGGCACTCTGGTGCTCAACTCATGGAATATTGAGCATCTTCACAAGTTTTACCCATAAGGCGCGGTTGCCGGGCTGCCTGGCAACCTCTTTTGTACAAGTTTGCTGGCAAGGCATGTAATCCTTTGTACAGAGCCGGGCGCAAATCCCATGCAAAGTGAATAAAAGTTAAGTGATTCACAACTCTTTGTTAAAGTACATATTTTATTTATGTGTTGCAGGCAGTGTTGTGTTACATTCTACCTTGCATAAGATGATTAACGAACTGTCATGGTTCCAGCCTCCTCTTTTCTCTTCTTTCTTTTTCTCAAAGGACAGAAGGGTTCCTCGCGTGCAAGTTTCCTGGGGGGAGTGACGGTATGGGTACCAGGTGACGTTCAAGATATCATTCTACGACAAGACGACAAGAAGTACATCAAAGAAAAAGCTAAGTTGAAAGGTTTTGAAATAAATTCTTTGTTGTAGTTGCAATTTCTCCTTGAACAATTTTGTCCTTTGTATGAGAAACCTGCACGCTAAGGAACCTTGCCGTGATCAGCTACGCTCTTACTTTGTTTCGAGTCCGCTCAACAACTTAAGTGGATGCATTGTGATCGTCAAGTGTGACCCTGCCGACAGTGACACTTCCGGCAGGCTGCTAAGGACCTATTCCTCAAGCGCTCACGGCAAGAATGCAAGCACCAGCAAGATTCCGACAAGCGTAGGGTACAAAAATCATGCAAAGATAGAATAGAACAATGGGAATAGCATGCATACATCCATTCAAAACACAAGTCATGTTACATCAGTGCCATAATGTGGATCTAACTTAAGATGAATCTGTCTTTTACATGACCCCACTTATGGCAAGATCAATGGGAGGCCCCACCCTGAGTCTTGGAGACTTGGCCGACCTGATCGGCTATGGGAGCGACGATCTTGTCGGCAGCTATGGTGTCCGCGTTCTTCGGCAATCTTGTGAAGGCACCAGAGAGGTCGACATTTGGATTGCGGTACGCAAGTTTGATAAGTACCTTGTAATGTATGTCTCGAGCAAGCTTGCAGGATTCCTTGGCAAAGGAGTCGGACCGCTATCCATGGTGCTTCTGCAGCACCTTGATGAGGCCCTCAAAGAAGAGCGTCAGGCTGGCGCTTGCCACTTCTTGGTCAGTGGGGGAGTAGCTGTACTTCGTCAAGCCCATGACGGCAAGCTGGGCGCTGATCTGTTCTGCAGCCTCTACAAGGCGGTCGGTCCACAACTGCAAGTTGCCGTTGAGCGTGTTGAAGGAATTGACGGCGTCGGTGTACGCATCTTTCTCCTTCTCAAGATCTTTGGCCAAGGCTGCCTCTCTGGCCTTGGCGCCCTCAAGATGCTCCTCCAGACCACGTAGCTTTAGCTTCAGATCTTCCTTGGCGTCGGCAGCTTGGCTAAGTTCTTGGCTCTTGGCAGATAGCTGCGTCTGTAGTTCACCCAGAGTGTGGGCTGCCTTCTATGCTGATGCTTGGAGAGTCAAGAGCTCCTCTCTGTTGCTGGCAAGGTCTTCTTTGAGCTTCGCTACCTTGGACTCCAACTCTACCTTGGCGGCCTCGGTGCTCTCTGCGGCCTTGACGGCTTCCAAGAGCTTGTCGGCATGAACCTGAGCTTGAGTCTCAATGGCCTTTTTGTGGCCCTCCTCTAGTTCTTTGGGTTGCTGCACGCGCAGAGTCTGGATCTCTTCATCCTTGCTGCGGAGCTTGGCGGTGAGTGCTTCTTCTCGGGCGGCACGGTCTTTTTCCTTGATGATGAGCTGCGCTTCGTGTTGGAAATATGCCCTAGAGGCAATAATAAAATGGTTATTATTATATTTCCTTGTTCATGATAATCGTTTATTATCCATGCTATAATTGTATTGGTTGGAAACACAAATACATGTGTGGATACGTAGACAACAACATGTCCCTAGTGAGCCTCTACCGGACTAGCTCGTTGATCAAAGATGGCCATGGCTTCCTGGTCATAGACATGAGTTGTCATTTGATAACGGGATCACATCATTAGGAGAATGATGTGATGGACAAGACCCAAACTATGAACGTAGCATATGATCGTGTCAAGTTTATTGCTATCGTTTTTGCATGTCAAGTATCTGTTCCTATGACCATGAGATCATGCAACTCACTGACACCGGAGGAGTACCTTGTGTGTATCAAACGTCGCAACGTAACTAGGTGACTATAAAGATGCTCTACAGGTATCTCCGAGGGTGTCTGTTGAGTTGGCATGGATCAAGACTGGGAATTTGTCACTCCGTATGACGGAAAGGTATCTCAGGGCCCACTCGCTAATACAGCATCACAATAAGCTTGCAAGCAATGTGACTAAAGAGTTAGCCACAGGATCTTGTATTACGGAACGAGTAAAGAGACTTGCCGGTAACGAGATTGAACTAGGTATGGAGATACCGACGATCGAATCTCGGGCAAGTAACATACCGATGGACAAAGGGAACTGCATACGGGATTGACTGAATCCTTGACATCGAGGTTCAACTGATAAAGATCTTCGTAGAATATGTAGGAACCAATATGGGCATCCAGGTCCCGCTATTGGTTATTGACCGTGGATGTGTCTCGGTCATGTCTGCATAGTTCTCGAACCCGCAGGGTCTACACACTTAACGTTTGGTGACGATATAAGTATAGTCGAGTTATTATGTTGGTGACCGAAGGTTGTTCGGAGTCCCGGATGAGATCCCGGACATGACGAGGAACTCCGGAATTGTCCGGAGATGAAGATCAATATATAGGATGAAGGGAATCGGAGTCCGGAAGTGTTTCGGGGGTACCGAGGTTTTCGACGGAGTACCGAAAAGGGTTTCGGGGGGCCCCTGGCAAGTGTTGGGGGGCCTCATGGGCCAAGGGAGGGGGCACACCAGCCCACAAGGCCGGGCTGGGCGCCTCCCCTCACCCAAGCCCACTCGGCCAGGGAGGTGGCGCACCCCCTAGGGCAGCCGCCCCCTATGCTTGGGAGGCAAGGCGCCTGGGGGGGGCACCCAAACCCTGGCCGCCGGCCCCCCTAGGGGAAACCTTAGGGCCCCTCCACCCCTCCCTTCCCCCTATATATAGAGGGGTAGAGAGAGGGCAGCCGCACCCATCTATGCCACGGCGCTGCCCTCCTTCTTCCTCGTAGTTCCTCTCTCTCTCTGCGTAGCTTAGCGAAGCTCTGCTGAGATTGCTCCACCACCACCGCC
The DNA here is from genome assembly GCA_039707655.1 of Elymus sibiricus. Classification (NCBI taxonomy): domain Eukaryota; kingdom Viridiplantae; phylum Streptophyta; class Magnoliopsida; order Poales; family Poaceae; genus Elymus; species Elymus sibiricus. Next base: position 167,922,909 of record CM077664.1, read on the forward strand.
GCCACGCCGTCGTGCTGCCGGAGGAATCGAGCTACTACTTCACCATCGCTCGCTGGATCGAGGAGGTGAAGGCGTCATCAAGCCGTACGTGTGTTGAACGCGCAGGTGCCGTCCGTTCGGCACTTGATCGGGAGTTCGCGGGACGGATCGTGATTGGATCGCGAAGACGTTCGACTACATCAACCGCATTTCTTAACGCTTCCACTTAGCGATCTACAAGGGTATGTAGATGCAATCTCTCCTCTCGTAGATGTTCATCTCCTAGATCGATCTTGGTGAGCGTAGGAAAATTTTTGTTTCCCATGCAACGTTCACCAATACTTCGCACTTCGTCAACTTGCCGTCCAGGGTCGCTGCCTTCTCGTTGGCAGCGTCAAGCTTCTCTTCCAGTCTCTTGAGGCTATGGAATTTGCCATTATACCACATGTGGAGTTCCTCTGCTTTCTCTTTCAGTTTCCCCTCAGCTAGCTCTATGGCTTGCCGCTGTGAATGGAGCTCCTCCCAACGCTGGCTGTAGTGCTGCTGCACATCCTGGAAGCCGGTGTCCATCGTCTTCAGGAAGGCCCTATCAGTGGCGTTGTTGGTGGAGTCGTCCGTTCCTGGGGCGCTTTGAGAGAGGGGCACCAAAATTCCGGCAATGGCATCCTCGAAGGAGAGTTCCCCAACACTAGATGAGCCGGGGGATTCGGATCCCTGCTGCTGATTGGTTGGCCCCAAGGGCCCCGTCAGAGCCTGCGCCTCAGGTGCACTAGGGTGGACGTCGGTGGTTGGCTTGTCGCTGCCAACCTCCCCATCTCAGCGTCTGTTATGGCAAGTTCAGATGCGCTGCCAGACGGCATGCCAGGCTTTTCGGGGGTTTCCCTAGCCTCCTCAGTGGCGGGTGCAATGGGCTCCGTGGCCGAAATCTTGGCGGCCTCGTCAGCAGCGCTCTTCGCAATTTCCTCCATAGAAACCTCCCTCTCCTCCACAGGGGTTGGTTCTCCAAGACTGGGAAGAAGCGAAAAGCAAGACGGAATCAAAACTTTAGGACAAGTTCAAGAAAACAAAAAAAGAAGGATTGACAAGAGTTGGATTGCGTCTGGGAAGAGATTTACCTCGATGAGTACGGGGAGGGGATGCCGTTCTTCCTCCAGCAACTTCGGTTGCCGTCGTTTGGTCCTCGGCAACGTTGGTTGCCGGAGGGGCCCCGATGCGAAGGAGACCTTCTAGGGGCTCCTCGGGGGGAGGGCTACTCCTTGCCAGTGAAAGTCTTGGCGACGGCTCAGAGGTCGAGGATGCCATCAAGGGATCCGTCCCTTGGCGCTCTCCTTCCGGCTGGCCACTTCCCAACTCCTTGTCAGTCTCCATTGCAGAAGACTTGATGACGGCACTCGCCAGAGGGAATTGGACGTGAGCCTCGCGCGGGGGGCTCGAGCCAACAAGCTCAGATGGGGTGACGCCTTGCTCTGTGCCTGTTGCCGTCTCGCCCTCCCCGGCGGTCCTAGGTTTCTTCCTCTGCCTTTCCGCCAACGGCACCTCATCCCTGCAAGATTAGAACAGTCAAGATGATTAGTTCAGCAACAACATCAAGATAATTATGAGAAAGATGGACGAAGATGGTGTTCTTACTCTTCCTCCTCTTCTGGATCACTGAGGACAGACAAGTCCCAGTGCACCATGTCATCCACGCCGGAGGGCGTAGGTGCTGGCGGCGTCTTCCTAGCTTGCTTGGCTCTTGCCAGAGCCAGGGGCTGCAACGCGCCCTCACCCCCTGCGGTTGGCGAGGCTGGTTGCCGGGAGGCGGCCTCGCGAGGAGGCTGATGCCTAGAAGGCTGAGGCCGGGAAGCTGCAGCCACTGCCCTAACGCCGGCAAGCTCTTTACTTGCCGGCTCGGTGTGCGCTGCCTTCTTGGTGGGCTTCTTCGCGACGGTGGTCGTCATCTTGATGGGAGAAGGGCGAGGTGCTCCCTCCTCTTCCTCCTCATCTGAAGATTCCTCGGGTTGCTCCTCCTCTTCCTCAGAATCCCTGGCCTGGTCCTCTTCGGTTGCATGCTCTTCGGCATGCTCTCGAGTGCGGCTCCCTCCGCTAGTTCCCGAAGCCGTGGCCTACTCTTCGGCTTGGCTTCCGGTGCGCTCCCCCTTGCCGGCACCCTTGCCCACTCGGGAGCGAGCTGCCTTCTTGATCTCATTAGCCCTTGCGGCAAGGAACTCCTTCTCATCATCATTTGTCGGATGAACCATGTCGTCCTCGACTCAGACAGATGTTTCCTTCAGGCCGGCAAGCCAGTCTTCCACTGCCTTCTTGCCGGGTACTTTCCATGTGCTCAGAACCATCTTGGTGTCACAGGCCGGCATCATTGCCAGTATGGAGGCCTTGGCGGTGTGGTTGCACAGTGGGATTACCTCTGCCGGCAGATGGAAGGTGCAGCCCCTGTTGAAGAGCTGACAGATGAGCCAGTAATGTTCCATTACTGACAGGTTGTCATTCAGGCCTGGGTGCAGACACATTGGATCGATAGGACCCTGGTAATCCCATGCTTGCCGGCCTCCTCTGTGCTGCAGCGGGGCAATCCGGCGGCGGGTGAAGTCTGCTCCCACCATCTCGATCGTCAAGCCGGTCACCTTGAGGGTGATGATTTGATACAGTGCTATTCCAACCTTGGCGTCATTGGGGTAAACATTGCTCCAGCTGGCGGCCTTCTCGATCTTCTCGGTTCTGAGGTGGCAGAACGCCGGGAAGTCCTGCTGCTTGATCCAACACTAATCGGCCCGCCACTCGTTCCATTTGATGTGCAACTTGCCCTCCAAATAGTGCTTCTTCAGATTTCCCCTTAGGATCCAGGTGACGCTGCTGGAAGGAGAGTTGTCCTCGACCCGGGGAATGAAAAAGTGCCGGAACAAGGCGACGTTTGGGGCTATTCCCACAAAGTTTTTGCGCAGGTGCGTGAAAACTGATAAGCAGGTGACGACGTTGGGTGTGAAATCCAGTAGCATGAATCCGAAAGTATTCATCACCTCAACAAAAAAATCAGAGAAGGGCGGGCACATTCGGCAGTAAAAGTACACGGCGAAGAAGTGAAATTGGTCGTTGGCAGGAGGAAGGGATCCTGGGAGCACCACTGTGGCCTCGTGGTCCTGCGTCTTGCTCACGTACACATATGAGTAACTCTTCGTCAGATCATCTTCTGTGAGCACCGGCGGAAAAATGGCGATTGCCAGCCGCCATGCGGCTTTAGAGGCCTTCCTCTCCTCCGCTCTCTTCGGTGCCATGGCAAGGTTTGGGGGGTAGCTTAGCGATGAAGGAAGCAAATGGCGTGCTCTGATCTTGTGCGAGGAAGAAGACGATGGCGATGGCGAGATTGGGAGAAGAGGGTAAATGAGCAGCGCCCCTCGCGGTTTCCTTTTTATGGGGAAGGCGCGGGGGGCTGGCTCTTTACTGTCCTACGTGGCCGCGATTTTCAGGCGCACTACCTCCCGTAGCCGCTTCATTCCACCTCTCCCACGCCTGCATTTAATGCGCGTCGTGGTCGGCGTGGGAAAAGAGAAGATTATGGCAGTTATCCTTTGCCACACATGCCTGTGCACTGTTTGGGCCTAGCCCAACGAGGCCTCGCATGCGTGTATGGCCCAGGCCTGAGGGCTCCTATCGGTGTACTAAAACATGGGTGCCTTCGTACCCTGACTAGTGCACAGGCAGTTGCAGCCCTCCCGACGGAAAGGGCTTGCCGAAGGATTGCTTCCGCATCCAAGACTCAAGACTTGGTAAAAAAGAAAGTGAAGAAGACCTCCAGGCAGGTCATTGAGAAGTACTATTCTAAGTATTGAAGATCAAGATTACCCTTGCCGGCAAGCTTCGTACTGGCAAGGTGAAGACCAAGACTCTGGTTGCCGGCAAGCAAAGGCCCGACAAGCTCCGTGCCAGAAGGCTTCGTCTGTCCCGTTAGCGCTCCACCTCATCATCGGCTAGATAAGCACATGATAGGTGTCGAGCGGGCAGGCAGTCAAACGTAGCTGGCCAAGGCACGTGTCGGCATGCCATGCAAGGATTAACTTTAATGACACCCTTCCCTGGGATGTGTCAAGATAGCAGGAGGGCGGCTAGACCGGTAATACATATCTTTTCCCAAAAGCCTCGCCTCCCCGGCGTAGCACCTAACGGTGCATTTAATGCATTTGTCCTACCCCGTTAGGAGATAGACTTGGTGACGGTGCAGTCACTATTCATACCCTATAAATGACCGTATTAGCCACTATGGTAACCCCTTGGCCTATAAAAGGAGGCCCACCGCTACAGTTAGAACGGTCGACACCTAGTTCAATTACGCGTTGTACCTGCACTTCCCGCGCACCTTGCCGGCAAGCTGCGCTCCTTGTAATCTCAAGCTCATATACAATCAAACCACCAAAGCGGGAGTAGGGTTTTATGCTCATAGCGGCCCGAACCTGGATAAATCATTGCTTGTTTTTGCATCTATTAGCCCTGCTCTTCGTAGCACACCGATCCCATAGCCGAACCGCAAAGGGATCCTCTCGATCCCATATATCATCGTTTTCCCACAGCAATCATCATCATCCACATCCTTATCTTTGTAACATCAGGAACCCTAGTGGATTGTCTTGTGTGTTACTCGTGTGATTCATTCATGTTCACCATCACCACTCTCATGATGTTTGTTGTCTCCATGTGTGAGTACATGCCTAGTTCTCGAGGATTTGGATGAACCTTGGTATGTATAGGATTTGAATCGTTATATTGGATATGAGATCCTCTGTTGAATGCTTATTTAATAACTTCGTGAATGTTGTGAAGGGGCCCCACTCAGCATTTTTGCCTTTTTGGCCATGAAGTATATCACTGTCGTTGTAAAGGGGTAGGATGTGAAGGTAATTCGAGGTGATAGTAAAAGCCTTTACTCCTAACCTTTATAAATGATAGGGGAATTACGGTGTCGGTGTATTGAACATGGGTGTTTATACTCTGACGATGCACAGACAAGTTGCAGCCTTCCCGACAACAAGGGCTTGTCAGAGGATAGCCTTTCCAACACACTCAAGACTTGGTAATCAAAACCAGGAACAAGACCTCCAGGCAGGTCATCGATAAGTACTGAAGATGAAGATTCAAGTAGCCAGCAAGCAGCGAGCCGGCAAGCCTCGTGCCGACGATCTCAAGACCGATGAGCTTCGTCCCACCGTTGCACCATGGCAGTCTTTGAAGGCAGTATTTCACCCAATTTTTTTGATTCGACACAAGGGGAGCCAAAGAATATTTATGAGTCTTAGCAGTTAAGTTGTCAATTCAACCACACCTGGGATATAATATCTCTGCAGAAAAGTGTTTAGTAGCAAAGTAGTTTGATAGTTTTGGTAGTTTCAGTAATAGTAGCAATAGTAACAGGAATATTAACAGAAGCAGTTTGTGATGATTGTAACAGCAGCAGTAGTAACTTAGCAAAGATCAATATGAGAAAAGCGTAGGCATTGGATCAGCGATGTATATTTGTGTTGGATGACATTCATCATGTAACAGTCAGAACCTAGAGCGATACACAATAGCTCCAATTCATCAATGTAATGTAGGCATGTATTCCGTAAATAGTCATACGTGCTTATAGTAAGAACTTGCATGACATATTTTGTCCTACCCTCCCGTGGCAGCGGGGTCCATAAGGAAGCTAAGGGATATTAAGGCCTCCTTTTAATAGAGAACCAGAGCAAAGCATTAACACATGGTGAATACATGAACTCCTCGAATTACAATCATCCCCGGAGAGTATCCCAACTATTGTCACTTTGGGATCTACGGATCAGAACAATAACAAGTGCATATAACTAGCAGATAAGGTCAAGAACTCAAATATATTCATGAAAACATAGAGGGTTCAGATCTGAAATCATGGCACTCGGGCCCTAGTGACAAGCATTAAGCATAGCAAAGTCATAGCAACATCAATCTCAGAAAATAGTGGATACTAGGGATCAAGCCCTACCAAATTGACTCGATTATATGACAAATCTCATCCAACTCCATCACCGTCCAGCAAGCCTATGGAGGAATTACTCACTCCCGGTGGTGAGCATCATGGAATTGCTGATGAAGAAGGGTTGATGATGACGACGGCGACGAATCCCCCTATTCAGAGCCCCGAACGGACTCCAGATCAGCCCTCCCGATGAAGAACAGGAGGTGGCGGCGGCTCCATATCGCAAAACGTGATGAAACTTTCTCTCTGATTTTTTTCTCCGTGAGACAGTACTTATATTGTTGGAGTTAGGGCAAACGGAGGCCTGTGGAGCCCATGAGCTTAGAGGGCGCGCCCTTGGGGGCGAGCTGATGACCCACAAGTATAGGGGATCAATCGTAGTCCTTTTGATAAGTAAGAGTGTCGAACCCAACGAGGAGCAGAAGGAAATGATAAGCGGTTTTCAGCAAGGTGTTTTCTGCAAGCACTGAAAGTAGCAGTAACCGATAGTTTTGTAGCAAGATAATTCATAACAAGTAACAAGTAACAAGTGTAACAAAGTGCAGCAAGGTGGCCCAATCCTTTTTATAGCAAAGGACAAGCCGGAGCGGTGACTTATATAAAGCAAAGCGGTCTCGAGGACACATGGGAATTCTCATCTAGTCATTTTCATCACGTTCATTTGATTCACGTTCGCTACTTTGATAATTTGATATGTGAGTGGACCGGCGCCAGGGTGCTATTCTTACATGAACAAGCAACCCTCTTATGATTACCCCCTCTCGCAAGCATCCGCAACTACGAAAGAAGAATTAAGATAAATCTAACCATAGCATGAAACATATGGATCCAAATCAGCCCCTTACGGAATAACGCATAAACTAGGGTTTAAGCTTCTATCACTCTAGCAACCCATCATCTACTTATTACTCCACAATGCCTTCCCTTAGGCCTAAATATGGTCAAGTGTCATGTAATCGATGTTCACATGACACCACTAAGGAAAGCAACAACATACATATCATCAAAATATCGAACGAATAGCAAATTCACATGATTACTTATGACGAGACTTCTCCCAGGTACTCAAGAACAAAAGTAACTACTCAGAAATCATATTTATGTTCAAGATCAGAGGGGTATTGAATAGCATTAAGGATCTGAACATATAATCTTCCACCAAATAAACCAACTAGCATCAACTACAAGATGCAATCAACACTACTAGCAACCCACAGGTACCAATCTGAGGTCTTGGGACAAAGATTGAATACAAGAGAGGAACTAGGGTTTGAGATGAGATGGTGCTGGTGAAGATGTTGATGAAGATTGGTCCTCCCACGATGAGAGGATCGTTGGTGATGTTGATGGCTTCGATTTCCCCCTCCCGGAGGGAAGTAACCCTGGCGGAATCGCTCCGCCATAGAGCAAAAGTGCTCCTCCCAAGTTCTGCCACGAGACGGTGGCGCTTCATCCCTAAAGTTTTCTCTATAATTTTCTTTAGGGCACATGAGCTTATATAGCAGAAGGAGGGGGCCAGAGGCCAGCTGTGGGCCCCATAAGGCATCAGGGCGCGCCCCAGGGGGGCCACGCCCTGTTGCCTTGTGAGCAACTGGTGGGTCCCCTCTGCTATTTCTTTTCTCTAGTATTTTTTATATATTCAATAAAAAATCTCCGTAAAATTTCAGGTCATTTGGAGCTCTGTAGAATAGGTATCTCTGCTGTAGCTATTTCAGGTCCAGAATTCCAGCTGCCGGTATTCTCCCTTTTCATATAAATCTTGCAAATTAAGAGAGAAAAGGCATAAGAATTGTATCATAAACTGAAATAATGTCTAAATACATTATAAATAACAGTAGGAAATCATGATGCAAATTGGACGTATCAAATCCCCCAAGCTTAGACCTCGCTTGTCCTCAAGCGAAAGCCGAAATCGATAATCATGACCACATGTTTAGAGAGAGAGAGGCGCCGATAAAATAAAATATGGACATGAGAGCATCATGATTAAATTCATAACAACAATATATTATCATAAAGCTTCCCATGGACAAGTAATAATTCATCACAACATTGAAGTGTAAAGCATAAACTTTCTTGAAAACCAACAAACTATGTTCTCGGTCAATGAAACAATTACAATTCATGATATTTTCAGGTGTGACGCCCCCGACTTAATCGTGCACTAATCATACACGCAAATGCACACGATCAAGCCTAAGGACTCACTGGAAGATATCACAACACAACTCTAAACACAAATAAAAGTCATACAAGCTTTATATTACAAGCCAGGGGCCTCGAGGGCTCGAATACATAAGCTCGAGATCAAGCGTCAGCGGAAGCAACAATAATATCTGAGTACAGATAGAAAAGGGAAACAAGTTTGCCTTAAGAAGGCTGAGCAAAACAACGACACTAATCGAAAAGGCGCAGGCCTCCTGCCTGGGTGCCTCCTATCTACTCCTGGTCGTCGGTGGTCTCCACGTAGTAGTAGGCTCCTCCGTTACGGTAGTAGTAGTCGTCGACGGTAGCAGCTGGCTCCTGGGCTCCGTCATCTGATCGTAGTAATCGGGTATAGGGGAAAAAGAGGTAGCAAAGCAACCGTGAGTACTCATCCAAAGTACTCGCAAGACTTACATCAGATTTATACTATTTATGGTCCAGTATCAAAGAGAGGCTGTATCTTTGGGCTAGACTGCAGAAATGCCAGAATAGAGAGAAAGGCCTAGCCTATCGAAGACTAGCAACTTGCAGCATCTTGCAGCATTAGAAGAGTGCAGATTAGCATAATATAAAGTAGCAAGTAAGTATTAGCAACGCCCAGAGATCCTTCCTCGACTCCCTACGAGAAAGCAATCCCGGAGCCAACATATCAGTTTAGTATCACAAGAATCCAGTTCTAGTTGTAGTAGATCGGGATACTCTCTGAGCGTCCATTACCGTGGACACGGCTATTCAAAAAGATATACTTCCCTGCAGGGGTGCACCAACTTTACCCAACACGCTCAATAAACTCTGGCCGGACACACTTCTATCGGGACATGCCCGACCTGGGCTGATCGACACGTCGCAGCCCTACTTAGGATCAACAGAGAGGCCAGCACACCGGTCAACCTCCTAAGCGCTCAGGGGTCTTGAGCCCATCGCCCTTTGCACTCCTGCGCGTTGCGTACGTGGCCGGTGAGCAGACCTAGCCCCCTTAGTACAAGCGCAGGCTTTCACGGTCCAACCCGGCGCGCGCCGCTCAATTGCTGACATCTGGAGAGCTTCGGTTGATACATACAACGCCGAGTGCCCATACTTATTCCCGCGTGGTGGTTAGTGCGCTAAGGCCAGAGGCCTACTCAGATTACATATCCTAACCCATTAGTGCTCTGGGAGCTCGCGGTGACAATCAGCGATCCATGATCTGTGGTCCCGTCGCCCCGTCTCATGGACTTACGGCAAGGGCTAGGAATGCCCGGCCGTACCACGTAATCATCACACGGATACCCTCATGGTCAACCCGATTCCACATCACTCGCGGGTACCCCTTGGGGCCGACCCGACTTTATCAAGTATCTGTAGTAAAGTCAAAGTATCCGTGTGTTCATCACATCAAGGGGGAATCCGAGGAATCACCCTCGTTGGATTCCTACTCGAAGTATCCGTCAAGGTGAACTCGGAGGAATCACCCTCGATGGTCCACACTTGAGGGGTTGCACAACAGAGTCATCATCGGGAAGGGGAGAGCGAGGAATCACCCTCTGCAATCACCACCGAAGTGCTATACTACAGAGATATCATCAGGAGTGCAGTATGAGGTATCACCCTCGGCACTCGATAGTAGCCCTACAGAGTCGTACAACTAAGGGGGGTGTGCGGTGATGTGTCGGTCTCAGCACATCGATCTCAATGATTGAGGCACTGGTAACAAAGCGGGGCAACAGGGACAAGGGTGAGGGGTCACTGATGGATCACTAACCAACCTATTCTAAGCAGTTTAGGATGACAGGTAAAGTCACAACAGCAGGTTACAAAAACAGGCTATGCATCGGAATAGGAGCAATCAATAACAGTAGCAAATTCTAATGCAAGCATGGGGGAGAAAGAATCGTTGATATTGGAATGATCAAGGGGGTTTGCTTGCCTGGAAGCTCTGCTGAAAAGGTCTGGTCGTCAGGGGTGTAGTCGTACTCAGCAGCAGCGTCGGTCTTGGGGTCTACCGGAGAGAAGAGGGGGAAGAAACAATAAATAAAAGCAAACAACTGCAACACAGATGCATGGCATGGCAATATGCAGTGCTGGTGGTGACCTATTGCAGTACTACACGTTGCAGATGAAGCGAGAAAATATGGGGTATTTTCCCGGCTTCAGGCATCTGTCAGACAGATGAACCGGAGGGGAAGGTTCCATGTTTGCATAGTTGTGGGTATGTGATAGATAAACGGAGGGCATATTCGGATTCGTCTCATTTTTCTGAGCAACTTTCATGTAGAAAACTTTTTGATCCGAGCTACGGTTTATTTTCTATGATTTTTCAAAGATTTAAACATTTTCTAGAATTTCTGGAATTAATTTAATTATTAAATTCGAATTTAAACAGTGCAATTAGTTTGGTCACCTAACAGTGGGCTAGCCACTGAGGCTGACAGTGGGCCAGGGCTGCCTAGTCAGCGTGCACAGTCAGCAAGTCAACAGTCAGAGTTGACTGGGTCAAAGGGTGAACAGTGCACGTGGGCCCCATTTGTCAGCATTTCAATTAGTTAAAATAGTTTTATTAGCCTGTTAATTAAACCATGCGGGGCCCAGCATCAGTGAGTGTTAGCAAGGGGGTTATGGGGGTTAGTTAGTGGCTAATGACGCCACGTCAACGCAGCCGGCGGTTAGCCGCCGGTAGCCACAGAACGCGGCGGGGGCTCGCCGGAGTGGTGTTCCGGCGACCCTTTGGGTGGCCGCTGCTATCTAAAGAACGGGCACGATGCGGCGGGTCGAATGGCTCCAGTAGCCGGAGTAGCGAGGGCCTGAAACATTGCCGGCGATGACCGAAGGCGGAGGCAGGGGCTCGGGCCCGGCGGAAACGAGGCTACGGCGACTAGAGGGGGGAAAGGAAGGGCGCATTAGGCGCGGCGACTCACCGCGGGGGTCAAGGAGAGGTCGACGGGGCTGGGGAAGGTCGAGGATGAGAAGATCGACGGGGCGGAGGGGGTGGATGCCGGCGAAGGGAATGGACGCGAGCGAGGTCACCAGTGCCCCTCGACTTCGATCCGGTGGTGCGGTAGACGGAGAAGAACCCGCCGGGGCTCCTGGACACCCTCGCAAGGCCCGGGGTGGCCGGTGGCCGCGCAGACGAGCAGCGGCGGCGATGGCTGCGCTCGGGGAGGAGCCCTAGATCAAGAAGAGAGCGAGAAAGAGAGTACAGGGGGGCTAGGGTTTGAGGGGGAGTGAGGGGCGTCCTTATCTTCCCCCAGGCGAGCTCCTTGCCTCGGTGTCGAACGGAGAAGAGGGGGGGCCGGCGTGGGTGCGCGCTTTGCGGGCGACAGTAGGGAGAGAGGGGTGGCAGGAGGTGGGAGAAGGCCTCGGTGGGCTGGGCCTCACCTACAGTGGCGAGCAGGCCAAGTGCACAGGGGTATTTTCCCTTTTTCTTTTCTGTCAAAAGGAATTAACCACTGTTGGCATTTTAGTTTGGCACCAAACGAATTTTGTTACAACTGAGACTTGGCACATAATTAGTTGGCAATATACTGGGCCTGCACAAAAAGTTTCAGGACCAATGGAATTGTCTAACCATTTTTAGGAATTGAAAAGGCCAAAAGAAATGCTGTTGGACCTCTCAAATAATTCCCAGGGGCATTTTGGGAATTCAAATGATGTTGGTTTCAACATGACAATTACTTAGTGAATATTTGCTAATTTATGAACTATTTTGCTGGCTCATTTGAAGAGGCAAATATTTGACTTGTATTTCAGAGAGGAATTTGAATTGGATTTTGGACAAGTGGCATATTTGTATTAGAAAAACATGATGACATGGCATCATTAGGTGGAGATTACTGTAGCACGATCCTGGGGGTGTTACAAATCTCCTCCACTACAAGAAATCTCGTCCCGAGATTTAAGAGGTGAAGAAAGGAGTATCTTCGGGAGAACGGACCTTTGCAAGGTTGAATTTCTGGTGGATAACTCAGAGAATGTGGCAGAAAGTATCTCTCGAGTTGAAATTTAAGAAAACATCGAGAGCAAAGTAAGAAGGTACCATAAGAAGTTTCGAGCGAGTAGGCAATCGTTCGATGCTTGGAACATAGTGTGAAAGGGGTTCAGAGCAACGGGAAAAGTATTGCGTCTGATACTAGAATAGATCGTCTCTAGGAAGGTGGCTCATGAATTACATACGAAGCCAAGCACGAGGAGTAACTTTGGGAACAGGGATGTACAGGAGAGTCAGGTTTCGATCCTGTGGAACGATAGTGAGTGTGGATTAAGAGTAGGGAAGATGGTGACATCTTGCATGGTCACGATGGCAAGACATGTCAGAGGATAGCTATGTCAACAACAACGTCGGTACCAAGGGCGGGGGACGATGAGTACCGTTTTCCTGCTCGTTAATACGAGGCGGACCAATAGGCAAAGTTCTCGTCCACCGGTGGTTTCCGGAATGTCATCAACAATAGTAACAGGGTCTTACTGACAGAGTTGTACACTGAGGTGTTTACATAAGCAGGGAATTATCACTGCTCAGATAAGTTAGATTACAAGAAAGGTTAAACAGACCAATGGAAAGGAAAATGTGATTATAAGATTAAACAGACCAATGGAAAGGAAAAATATGATTATACACATGTATTAGGTGTATATCCTTCCCAAGGAAAAGCAGAGCATGATATACATGGCAGGACAGCAAGTAAAAAAATCATTTAGATAAAGGGGCGAAGAAATTCATGATGTTACTCATACAATGGTGTTTGGATAATTGATCAAGAAACATTTAGCATTGTGCTTCCAATGTTCTTGTTGATATTCGAAATACCACAGTCATGCTTCGGGGTAGCAATAATATGGTGTTTCAAGTATGGGTTGGGTCCGAAGATCATAAGAAATACACAAGAAACAATTTCAGGAATAGCAGGGAAAACAAGGTGTAAGCAAAACATGACCAAGTCTGTGTTGGCAGGAAGTCAAGGATGTTGTCGATGATAACACAAATCATCGAGAGGCAAGATGGTATTTCTCACCATGAGTTCAATTGACATCTCAGAAGAAGTCCAAATGTGGACACTGATCACAACACATTTTGTCAAGAGGTTTCAAGAAGATGAAATCGATCAGTAAGATGATCAAAGCAGATGGAATAAGGTCAAGGTCAACGGAACCACTGATATGACGCTGGGATTCTAGTTGTATAAGCAGAATGATATGATGATGAAAGTTTGACACATGCTTAGCCCATTGTCAGAAATGTGCACCGGGAAGGAGGACCAGGTAGCGCAGTTAAGATTAGCACGATAATTATGTAGCCGAACGGCTAGGAATGACATTGTTGAGTACAGACTCATAAGCAACAAGGATGCAATAAGAGTTATTGAATATGAAGGACACTGTCGCATAATAATCCAACAAAGGATTCGGCGGTCCACGAAGGATTTGGTGTGAGTATCGGTACTCAATCAGAGGAAGAAAAATGTAAAGGCATCGGATTATAAAAACATCTGAATAATTCAACGCTTAAATGCAAAGGAATTATGATTTCCAAATCGAAGGATCTGAAGCAGACGCTCTAATCAAAAGATGAGTAAGTTGAATAGAACTAGATGGACAATCAATTGCAACTTGATTGGCCGAGAACAAACTCATGTCCAAAATGACGTCTGAGCCGGAAGGATGATTTCTAGGATTCGACTGATGATTGCGAGCATTCGCAGCATATTGAAGCTAGGGACTCAAAATGGTAAAGACAAGGGATGTCAACGGAGATTACTAGACATATGGAATTAACAATAATGCAAGCAGGCAAGAATTTCCAAAGCAATAGGCTGCAGAGGATTCTCGGGAGATCAAATAGCATTCCGAAGAATTTTCCGAAACATATGAACAACTGGGGGTGAACAGATCCCTGGAAAGTGTGAGGCATTATTCATAGGTGCGGAAAGGAGCTGCATGGCGGTAGGCTCAAAAGGATTCTCGGAACAACGGAGAGTATTTCGGGGTATCTTGTAAAAACATGAGTAACTAGGAATGAAAGTATGAATGACAAGGATGTGTGGTAATCCACGAGGATTTATCGGTGGTAGGGAACTGCAAAAGAAGTGGGCACAAGGGTCTCGGGAAAATATCGAAGAGTATCTTCAGAATCTTCTGGTGAAGCAGGCGATCATCTGAAATGAAGGGCTCTCCGGGAGGAAGTGGTCACGGGAACCTAATGTTAGAGTTAGCAAAACCTGAATAGAAGAGAGATCAGAGTCCCAGAGTAAAGGAGAGGAATAAAAGACCCTAAACCCATCCATTGGCGACGTGGGCCTGTAAGCCACACAACCATGTCAGTAAAACAGTTTTTGAAAGACTAGACTCAACTTCGGCCAAGGAGTTGGAAAGGGGGATTCCTACAGGCAGTCGGCTCTGATACCAACTTGTGATGCCCCCGACTTAATCGTGCACTAATCATACACGCAAATGCACACGATCAAGCCTAAGGACTCACTGGAAGATATCACAACACAACTCTAAACACAAATAAAAGTCATACAAGCTTTATATTACAAGCCAGGGGCCTCGAGGGCTCGAATACATAAGCTCGAGATCAAGCGTCAGCGGAAGCAATAATAATATCTGAGTACAGACATAAAAGGGAAACAAGTTTGCCTTAAGAAGGCTGAGCAAAACAACGACACTGATCGAAAAGGCGCAGGCCTCCTACCTGGGTGCCTCCTATCTACTCCTGGTCGTCGGTGGTCTCCACATAGTAGTAGGCTCCTCCGGTAGGGTAGTAATAGTCGTCGGCGGCAGTAGTTGGCCCCTGGGCTCCGTCATCTGATCGTAGTAATCGGGTATAGGGGAAAAAAGGTAGCAAAGCAACCGTGAGTACTCATCCAAAGTACTTGCAAGACTTACATTAGAAGGGTTCGAGGGGGAACGAGGGGCGTCCTTATCTTCCCCCAGTCGAGCTCCTGCCCTCGGTGTCGAACGGAGGAGAGGGGGGGCTGGCGCGGGCGCTCGCTCTGCGGGCGACAACAGGGAGAGAGGGGTGGCAGGAGGTGGAAGAAGGCCTCGGTGTGCTGGGCCTCAGCTACAGTGGCGAGCAGGCCAAGTGCACAGGGGTATTTTCCCTTTTTCTTTTCTGTCAAAAGGAATTAACCACTGTTGGCATTTTAGTTTGGCAGCAAACGAATTTTGTTACAACTGAGACTTGGCACATAATTAGTTGGCAATATACTGGGCCTGCACAAAAAGTTTCAGGACCAATGGAATTGTCTAACCATTTTTAGGAATTGAAAAGGCCAAAATAAATGCTGCTGGACGTCTCAAATAATTCCCAGGGGCATTTTGGGAATTCAAATGATGTTTGTTTCAACATGACAATTACTTAGTGAATATTTGCTAATTTATGAACTATTTTGCTGGCTCATTTGAATAGGCAAATATTTGACTTGTATTTCAGAGAGGAATTTGAATTGGATTTTGGACAAGTGGTATATTTGGATTAGAAAAACATGATGACATGGCATCATTAGGTGGAGATTACTGTAGCACGATCCTGGGGGTGTTACATCAGGAAGAGTCTATCTAAGAGCTTTTTGTTTAGCAAGTCCACATACTCAACTATCATTTAGTCTTCTATGATTGTTGACACTCACATCATATTTTTATGGAGCAAATGCTTCAAGCAGACACATAGAAAGATGGGGGTTTATAGTTTCACCTCCCAACAATTTTACCTCAAGGGTAATGTCAACAATAATAACTCATGATCACTTACATCCAACTGGATATATATGCCTAGATCCTTCCCCACCACATGGTGCTTGCAAAGAGAAAAAAAATAAAAATGGAATAGAGAAGGATACTATTGACTCTTGCATAAAAGTAAATACAGAAAAGTAAAAGATAGGCCCTTCGCAGAGGGAAGCAGAGGTTGTCATGCGCTTTTTATTTTTTGATGTGCAAACTCTTAATGTAAAGGAACGTCACTTTATATTGCCCCTTGTGATAGCAACCTTTATCATGCAGTCTGTCGCTTTTATTTCTTCACCAACACAAGATCGTACAAAGCTTATTTTCCCTTACAATAAAAGTTCATACATGTTTAGAGGTAATTTTTATTGCTTTATGCACCGATGACAACTTACTTGAAGGATCTTATTCAATCCATAGGTAGATATAGTGGACTCTCATGACATGAAACTGGGTTCAAGGGTTTTGGATGGACAAGTAGTATCTCTACTTAGTGCGGATTTTTGGCTAGCAAAAGATAGGGAGCAAGCACCACATGTTAGAGGATCTATGACAATATAACTTCTATGTGAATATAAGCAAATATAACTCATTACGTTGTCTTCCTTGTCCAACGTCAACTATTTGGCATGGAATATTTAATGGGGGCTCACAATTATAAAATATGTCCAAGATAGTATATTCATATGTGAATCCTCTCTTCCTTTATTAACTTTTTCATGAATTGCATCAATGACCAATGCTATGTTTGTTAACTTCCAATAAATTTTATCAACTATACTTTTCTTCATGTAAAGTCATTACTCTCCAAGGAATTCGCATATGATCTTTTCATTCTTTTATTGCTTAGATTGAAACATAAAAGTAAATAAGCAAAAATCAAACTACTCTTTATTATATAACTTTCACACACGATTACATAGATAGATTGATCAAGAAACAAGCACTCAAAACTAGATCATCCAAAAACTTTATTCTTCCAAATCACAAAATAACTAAGGATCGAACTAAGATAGATGATGATGATTAAAAAGGTGATGGTGATACGATACCGGGGCACCTCCCCTAAGCTTGGAGCAAGCCAAGAGTGGTGCCCATACCCGTGTACTCAATTGTCTTTCTTCGGTGATGATGGTGATGAAGACTCGTCCTTCCACTTGATGATGCGAATTTCCTCTTTTAGTCTATCAATCTCCCTTTCAAGATCCAAAATTTTGTGATGCAATCTATCCAAATCTTCCTGCACATGATGAAAAGGAGTGAATTCAACTTTAGGATCTTTCACCATATTGGGCAGGCTGGACCTCTTGAATTCAACATGCATGTCTCCTGGTTGAGGCAGAGGAGGATCCTCTTCCTCCTCACTAGAATGATCTTGCTTTCTCCTCAGATCGGTGTCTTCCTCTTCATCAGTTGTCCATCCATAAGGATCAATATCCCCATAGACTCTAGGGTTTGCAATAAGGTGCGAGATATAGCTCTCCCCATCCGAGTCTTGAGACGACATACTTCCTGGCCTCAAAAATCTAACAGAAAACAGCACGAAACAAGAACAGAAGAGAAACTTGTGATATGGTGGTCAAAACATACGGGAGTATATATAAATAATTTTTATCTTGCAAAACAAGCATACGAGAGGAAAACAGAGTCGGGAGGGCACACGAGGGGCCCACAAGGCAACACGGCGCACCCCAGGGGGGTCACGCCCTGTTGCCATGTGACCTCCTTGTGGGTCCCCTCGGCTATTTCTTATTTTTGTATTTTTTTCTAATATTCCAAAACGGACAAAAATAATTTTTATGGAATTTTTGGAGTCAGTTTACATACCGTATCACATACCAACCCCTTTTCAGGGTTCTGGAGCGTTCCAGAAGGACTCTTTGATATGTTCTTCCGGTGTCATAGTTTGAATAATATCAGTTTCAACATTAATGGGAGTACCTGAGATATAATGTTTAAACCTTTTACCATTAACCACTCTCGGATTAGTGCCCTCGGAGTTATTGATTTTGATAGCTCCGGAGCGATAAACTTCTTTGATGATGTATGGCCCTTCCCATTTAGAGAGAAGTTTTCCTGCAAAAAATCTGAAACGAGAGTTGTACAATAGAACATGGTCACCCACTTTAAATTCCCGTTTTTGGATTCATTTATCATGCCATCTTTTAACTTTTTCTTTAAATAACTTGGCATTTTCATAGGCTTGGGCTCTCCATTCATCTAAAGAGCTAATATCAAACAACCTCTTTTCACTGGCAAGTTTAAAATCATAATTAAGTTCTTTAACTGCCCAATATGCCTTAAAATCTAGTTCAAGAGGTAAATGACATGCTTTTCCGTAGACCGTTTTATATGGAGACATACCCATAGGAGTTTTATAAGCAGTTCTATAAGCCCATAATGCATCATCAAGTTTCTTAGACCAATTCTTCCTGGATCTATTAACGGTCTTTTGCAAAATTAACTTTATTTCTCTATTATTCAATTCAACTTGACCACTTGATTGAGGATGATAAGGGGATGCAATTCTATGGTTAACATCATATTTAATTAGCAAGCAATTTATGGAAAGCATCATGAATAAAATGTGAACCACCATCAGTCATCAAGTATCTAGGGACTCCAAACCTAGGGAATATAACTTCTTTAAGCATTTTAATGGAGGTGTTGTGATCAACACTACTAGTTGGAATAGCTTCTACCCACTTAGTAACATAATCAACAGCAACAAGAATATGTGCATACCCATTGGATTTAGGAAAAGGTCCCATATAATCAAAACCCCAAACATCAAATGGTTCAATAAAAAGTGAATAATTCATAGGCATTTCCTGACGTCTACCAACATTACCAATTCTTTGACATTCATCACAAGAGAGGACAAACTTACGTGCATCTTTGAAAAAGAGTAGGCTAATAAAAACCATACTGTAATACCTTATGTGCAGTTCTGTCTACCGCATGGTGTCCTCCATATGCCTCAGAGTGACACTTCCGTAGGATTTGTTCCTGTTCATACTCAGGTACACAATGTCTAATAATACCATCTACTCGTTCTTTATATAAATGTGGGTCATCCCAAAAGTTATGTCTTAAATCAAAGAAGAACTTTTTCTTTTGTTGGTAGGTAAAACTAGGTGAGATATATTTAGCAACAATGTAAAAAGCATAGTCTGCATACCAAGGACTATTGCGGGAAGCATTTATAATAGCTAATTGCTCATCAGGAAAACTATCATTAATAGGCAGTGGGTCATCAAAAACATTTTCCATCCTAGACAAATTATCCGCTACTGGATTTTCAGCTACTTTTCTATCAATAACAAGCAAGTCAAATTCTTGTAACAAAAGAACCCACCTAATAAGTCTAGGTTTAGCATCTTTCTTTTCCATAAAGTATTTAATGGCAGCATGATCAGTGTGAACAATTACTTTAGAATCAACAATATAAGATCTGAACTTATCACATGCAAACATAACTGCTAAAAATTCTTTCTCAGTAGTAGCATAATTTCTTTGAGCACTGTCTAGAGATTTACTGGCATAATGGATAACATTTAATTTCTTATCAACTCTTTATCCTAGAACAACACCAACATCATAATCACTAGCATCACATGGAATTTCAAAGGGTAGGTTCCAATCAGGGGGTTGAACAATAGGTGCAGATATTAAGGCTTTCTTAAGTATTTCAAAGGCTTCTACGCAATCATCATAAAAAACAAATGGAACATCTTTTTGCAAGAGATTAGTAAAAGGCCTAGTAATTTTAGAGAAATCTTTTATAAACCTTCTATAGAAACCAGCATGACCTAGGAAACTTCTTATACCTTTGATATCTTTAGGACATGGGATTTTCTCAATTGCATCAACTTTAGCTTTGTCTACTTCAATACCTCTTTCAGAAATTTTATGCCCAAGGACTATACCTTCATTCACCATAAAGTGGCACTTCTCCCAATTCAAGACAAGATTAGTTTCTTCACATCTCTGCAAAACTCGTTCAAGGTTGCTTAAGCAATCATCAAAAGAAGTTCCGTAAATGGAAAAATCATCCATGAATACCTCAATAATCTTTTCACAAAAGTCAAAGAATATAGCAGTCATACATCTTTGAAAAGTAGCAGGTGCATTACATAAAACAAAAGGCATACGACGATAAGCATAAGTTCCAAAAGGACAAGTAAAAGTGGTTTTCTCTTGATCTTCTTTTGACACAGGTATTTGAGAAAAACCAGAATATCCATCTAGGAGGCAAAAGTGTGTATGTTTAGATAATCTTTCTAACATTTGATCAATAAAAGGCAAGGGGTAATGATCTTTCCTAGTGGCTTTATTTAATTTCCTGAAATCGATTACCATCCTATAACCAGTTACAATTCTTTGTGGGATAAGTTCATTTTTATCATTAGGAACAACAGTAATGCCTCCTTTCTTAGGAACACAATGAACATGACTTACCCATCTACTATCAGCTATAGGATAAATTATACCTCCCTCCAGAAGCTTTAATATTGTAGTTCTTACCACATCCTTCATTTTAGGATTTAATCTTCTTTGATGATCAACAACTGGTTGAGCATCTGGCTCCATATGAATTTTGTGCTGACATAGAGTGGGACTGATGCCCTTAAGATCATCAATAGTATACCCAATAGCTGCACGGTGCTTCCTCAGAGTTTTAAGTAATGTCTTTTCTTCATGCTCTGAAAGGTTAGAACTAATAATAACAGGATATATCTTCTTTTCATCAAGATAAGCATATTTAAGTGTATCGGGTAGTTTCTTTAATTCAAAAACAGGATCACTCTTAGGTGGAAGAGGATCTCCCAGAGTTTCAACAGGAAAATTATGTTTAAGAAGAGGTGCTTGTTTAAAGAATATTTCATCTATTTCATTTCTTTGATTCATATTCATATCATTTTCATGGTTTAACAAGTATTGTTCTAAAGGATCAGTAGGAGGCACAGCAATAGAAGCAAGACCAATAATTTCATCTTTATTAGGTAATTCTTTATCATGAGGTTGTCTACTAAACTTAGATAAATTGAAATCATGAGATACATCACCAAAATTAACACTGACTATTTCATTATTGCAATCAATCTTAGCATTAACTGTATTCGAGAAAGGTCTACCAAATATAATGGGACAAAAATCATCTTGTGGTGATCCAAGGACAAGAAAATCAGTAGGGTATTTGATCTTACCACACAAGACTTCAACATCTCTAACAATACCAAGTGGTGTAATAGTATCTTTGTTTGCAAGCTTAATAGTAACATCAATATCTTCAATCTCAACAGGTGCAATATCATTCATGACTTCTTGATAAAGAGTAATTGGAATAGCACTCACGCTAGCACCGATATCACATAAACCATGATAGCAATGATCTCCAATTTTAACAGAAATAACGGGATGCCAATTACAGGTTTGTTTTTACCCTTAGGGTCTGGCTTAGCAATTCTAGTTGCTTCATAACAGAAATATATGACATGTCCATCAATGTTGTCAGCTAAAAGATCTTTAACCATTGCAATATTAGGTTCAACTTGAATTTGTTCAGAGGATCTAATTGGTTTAATATTACTCTTATTAACCACAGTTGAACCTTTAGCATGTTCCCTAATCCTAACAGGAAAAGGAGGTTTCTCAATATAAGCAGTATGCACAACTGGATCAACATTATAAATGAGTATTTCCTCTTTAGCTATAGTAGGTTCTTCTTTTAATTCAATAGGTGGATGAAAATTAAACCATTTCTCCTTAGGGAGATCAACATGAGCAGAAAATGATTCACAAAAAGTAGCTACTATCTCAGAGACAAGTCTATATTTAGCACTAAACTTATGAAAAGCATCAGTTTCCATAAAAGATTTAACACAATCGAACTTAAGATTTATACCTGACTGTTTACCTTTGTCAATTTCCCAATCTTCAGAGTTGCGTTTAATTCTCTCCAGAAGATCCCATTTGAATTCAATAGCCCTCTTCATAAAGGAACCAGTAGAAGAAGTATCGAGCATGGATTGATCATTATGAGAAAGCCGAGCATAAAAGTTTTGTATAATTATTTCTCTTGAGAGCTCATGATTGGGGATTGTGTGCATCATATACTTAAGTCTTCACCAAGCTTGAGCGATACTTTCTCCTTCACAAGGCAAAAAATTATATATATAATTTTGATCACGATGAACCAAATGAATAGGATAAAACTTCTGGTGACATTCCAGCTTCAACCGGTTCCAATCCCATGTTCCAGTATCATCCAATAGCCTGTACCATGTCAATGCCTTTCCCTCCAAAGATAAACGGAATACCTTCTTCTTAACTCCATTCTCAGATAGACCTGCAAGCTTAAACAATCCACAAATGTCATCTATATATATCAAATGCATATCAGGATGTACCTTTCCATCTCCTGCATAATGCCAGCAGTTTCTCTATCATACCCGAAGGAATTTCATAATAAATATTTCAGTAGGTTCAGTAGTTTGAGGGGCAACTCTTAATGCTTCCGGTCGAGGTGAAGATACCCCGAACAAACCCCTCAAAGGATTACTTTCCATAGTGACAAGTGACAGTAAATTTCAGCACGTAATATAAATGTTTCCTTACCAAATTCCACTTACCAAAGGCGCTTCACTCCCCGGCAACGGCACCAGAAAAGAGTCTTGATGACCCACAAGTATAGGGGATCAATCGTAGTCCTTTTGATAAGTAAGAGTGTCAAACCAAATGAGGAGCAGAAGGAAATGATAAGCGGTTTTCAGCAAGGTGTTTTCTGTAAGCACTGAAAGTAGCAGTAACCAATAGTTTTGTAGCAAGATAATTCGTAACAAGTAACAAGTAACAAGTGTAACAAAGTGCAGCAAGGTGGCTGATAACCCACAAGTATAGGGGATCAGTTGTAGCCTTTCTCGATAAATAAGAGTGTCGAACCCAACGAGGAGCTAAAGGTAGAATTAATATTCCCTTCAAGTTCTATCGACCACCGATACAACTCTACGCACACTTGATGTTTGCTTTACCTAGAACAAGTATGAAACTAGAAGTACTTTGTAGGTGTAATGCTAGAACTACTTTGCAAGAATAAATCTAGGAGTACTTTGCGAGAATAAAAATACGAGTAATTTGCAAGATAATAAAATTTAGTTGTTTAGTAGAAAGCTTTTGTAACACAAGAAAAGGATTTGTCCCTAGGTAATCGATAACTAGACCAGTAATCATTATTGCAATTTTATATGAAGGAGAGGCATGAGCTAACATACTTTCTGTACTTGGATCATATGCACTTATGATTGGAACTCTAGCAAGCATCTGCAACTACCAAAGATCATTAAGGTAACACCCAACCATAGCATTAAGTAACAAGTCCTCTTTACTCCCATACGCAACAACCCCCTTACTCGGGTATAAGCTTCTGTCACTCTAGCCGCCCACTATAAGAGAATTATGAACGTATTGCAAACCCTACAGTGGGAATTCCTCATGCTTGCGCGACACGGAGGGCACCATAGGACAGCACCAAAATAAAACATACAACTCAAACCAATCATGATCATCAATCAACCCATAGGACAAAACGAATCTACTCAAACATCATAGAATTGCCACCTATCATTGGATAATAATATATAGCGTTAAGCACCATGTTTAAGTAGAGATTACAGTGGGGAGAAGAGGTGTTACACTTCTGCATAGAGGGGGAGAGACTTGGTGTTGACGGCGGCGAAGTTGTTGGTGTAGATCGCTGTCACGATGGTTGCCCCGGCGGCGTTCCGGCGCCACCGGGAGAGAGGGGGAGAGAGCCCCCCTCCTTCTTCTTCTTCCTTGGCCTCCCACCTAGATTGGAGGTGAGTTCCCCCTCTGGTCCATGGCCTCCATGGATCCCGGAGGGGAGGAGCCCCTCCGAGATTGGATCTCTCTCTGTTCTCTTCTGTTTCGCGTTCCTGTTTCCTGGCCCTTCACCGTTTCTTAAATTCCCGGAAATCCATAAATCCGATTGGGCTGAAATTTTGAGGGGATTTTCTTCCGGATATTATCTTTCTAGCGGCAGAAGAAGGTCCCCAACCGCCTTACGGGGTAGCCACAAGCCACCTGGGCGTGCCCTGGGTAGGGGGGCGCGCCCCTCGAGCTTGTGGTCCCCTCGGGCATCGTCCTGCGTTGATTCTTTGTCCCAAAAATCACATATATTCAAAAATAATTCTCCATAAACTTTTATCACGTTTGGATTTCATTTGATATGGATTTTCTGCGAAACAAAAAACATGCAACAAACAGGAACTGGCACTGGGCACTGGATCAATATGTTAGTCCAAGAAATCATATAAAATGTTACCAAAAGTATGTGGAAATTGTCGGATAATGGCATGAAACAATCAAAAATTATAGATACGATGGAGACGTATCAGTGGCCCAATACTTTTTATAGCAAAGGACAAGCCAGAGCGGTGACTTATATAAAGCAAAGCATTCTCGAGGACACGCGGGAATTCTCATCTAGTCACTTCCATCATGTTCATTTGATTCGCGTTCGCTACTTTGATAATTAGATATGTGGGTGGACTGGCGCTAGGGTGCTGTTCTTACTTGAAGAAGCAACCCTCTTATGATTACCCCCTCTCGCAAGTATCTGCAACTACGAAAGAAGAATTAAGATAAATCTAACCATAGCATGAAACATATGGATCCAAATCTGCCCCTTATAGAATAACGCATAAACTAGGATTTAAGCTTCTGTCACTCTAGCAACCCATCATCTACTTATTACTCCACAATGCCTTCCTTTATGCCCAAATATGGTGAAGTGTCATGTAGTCGACGTTCACACGACACCACTAAGGAAAGCAACAACATACATATCATCAAAATATCGAACGAATACCAAATTCACATGATTACATATGACAAGACTTCTCCCAGGTCCTCAAGAACAAAAGTAACTACTCACAAATCAAATTTATGTTCAAGATCAAAGGGGTATTGAATAGCATTAAGGATCTGAACATATAATCTTCCACCAAATAAACCA
The DNA here is from genome assembly GCA_039707655.1 of Elymus sibiricus. Taxonomy (NCBI): domain Eukaryota; kingdom Viridiplantae; phylum Streptophyta; class Magnoliopsida; order Poales; family Poaceae; genus Elymus; species Elymus sibiricus. The sequence goes on from CM077664.1 coordinate 167,947,814, forward strand.
ACTAGCATCAACTATAAGATGAAATCAACACTACTAGCAACCCACAGGTATCAATCTAAGGTTTTGGGACAAAGATTGAATACAAGAGATGAACTAGGGTTTGAGATGAGATGGTGCTGGTGAAGATGTTGATGAAGATTGGTCCTCCCACGATGAGAGGATCGTTGGTGATGTCGATGGCTTCGATTTCCCCCTCTCGAAGGGAAGTATCCCAGGCGGAATCGCTCCGCCGGAGAGCAAAAGTGCTCCTGCCCAGGTTCCGCCTCGAGACGGCGGTGCTTCGTCCCGAAAGTCTCCTTGATATTTTTTTAGGGCAAATGAGCTTATATAGCAGAAGGAGGGGGCCAGAGTCCAGCTGTGGGCCCCACAAGGCATCACGGCACGCCACACGGGGGCCGCGCCCTGTTGCCTTGTGTGCAACTGATGGGTCCCCTCTGCTATTTCTTTTCTCTAGTATTTTTTATATATTCAATAAAAAATCTTCGTAAAATTTCAGGTCATTTGGAGCTCTGTAGAATAGGTATCTCTACTGTAGCTATTTCAGGTCCAGAATTCCAGTTGCTGGCATTCTCCCTCTTCATATAAATCTTGCAAATTAATAGATAAAAGGCATAAGAATTGTATCATAAAGTGAAATAATGACCAAATACATTATAAATAACAGTAGGAAATCATGATGCAAATTGGACGTATCACGCGCCCCCTGAGCTCGTTGCTCTCTGGTGGCCCCCCTCCAGTAGTTCTCTTCACCAATATTTTTTATATATTCTGGTAATATTCTCCGTAAATTTTCAGCCCAATCCGAGAACTTTTATTTCTGCACAAAAATAACACCATGGTAGTTCTGCTGAAAGCAGCGTCAGTCCGGGTTAGTTTCATTCAAATCATGCAAATTAGAGTCCAAAACAAGAGCAAAAAGTGCTTGGAAAAGTAGATACGTTTGGGACGTATCAACTCCCCCAAGCTTAACTCATTGCTTGGCCTCAAGCAATTCAGTTGAGAAACTGAAAATGACAAAGAAAAACTTTTACAAACTCTTTTGTTCTCGTTGATGTATATATGCTTAACTAGCGTTCAAGTTTTCAACAAAGATTATGAACTAACCATATGAATGATAATACTTAGGTCTCACATTTACTCATGACAATAACATAACCAAATAGAGAGCAATAATAAGATATCTCGGATGCCAACATTTTGTCAAAACAATTATGGTATAATATGATAATATGGTATCTCGCTAGCCCTTTCTGAGACCGCAAAACATAAATGCAGAGCACCTCTGAAGTTCAAGCAGCGACTAAAATTGTAATTTAGGGTAGAAGAGACCCAGTCATGGTCACATCCAACATTAACTAGACTCAATGCATGTTAAACTAAGAATGACAATAACGCTCTCAAAGTTGGTGCTTGAATGAGACGGTGATGACTGAACAATGAAAGTAAATAACATGAAAGTAAATAGAAAGGCCCTTCGCAGAGGGAAGCAGAGATTTACAGAGGTGCCAGAGCTCGAAGCTTAAAACAGATATGAATACATTTTGAGAGGTGTGCCTTTCCTGTTAACGTCACGACAAAGGATTTCGATATCTTCCATGCTAAACACATTATAGGCGGTTCCCAAGCGGAAAGGTAAAGTTTTACTCCCCCTCAATCATACAAACACAAGCCATGGCTAGCCGAATTCACTGGTGCCCTCCAAACAATCAACTTTCCGGGGGAGTTTTTATTATTATATTTTTCTTCATTTTCAATTATAGGACTGGGCATCCCGATTACTAGTCTCTCTTGTGCAATGACAAGTGAATAAACACCATCATGAGAGTAACCCACTTAGCATGGAACATATCGACCGCCCCATCGCTCCATGAGCGGTATGGGCACACAAAACAGATGCTTATTTGAATGTTTAGAGGTAGCACATGTAAATTTACTTGGAATGGCAGAGTAATACCGTATATAGGTAGATATGGTGGACTCATCTGGAACAACTTTGGGTTTTAGGGTTTTTGATGCACAAGCAGTATTCCCGCTTAGTACAGGCGAAGGCTAGCAAATAGATTGAGAAGCGACCAACTAGAGAGGGACAACGGTCATAATCATGCATTGCGAATAATTAACATTGGAGACGAGCATGAGTAGGATATAAACACCCTTTACATAAATATCATGAAGGCTGCGTTGGTTTTGATTCAACTACATGTGTGAACATGTGCCAAGTCAAGCCACTTGAATCATTCAGAGGAGGATACCATCCTACATACTACATCACAACCATTTTAATGCATGTTGACACACAAGATAAATCATTATCCACTCCTAGCTCATTAAGCATGGCATGAACAACTATAATCTCTAATTGTCATCACAAACATGTTTACTCATAATATGCTGAATCAAGATCAACTGAGTTAAACATATTTACAAAAACGAAAAACAAGAAGAGTTCATACCAGCTTATCTTCACCTTAATCAGTTCATTAAATCATCGTCATTATTGCCTTTCACTTGCATGACCGAATGATGTGAAAATAATAATAGTGCAAGTGTGCTGTGAACTAAGCTGGAATCTACATGCATTTTATTCAAAGGAGAAGACAAGGTAATATTGGCTCTTCATTAAATCAACAATAAAGCATATAAGAGCTACTCAACAATTCTAGCATAGTCTTCTCCATATGACGACTCAACTAAAAGAAAAGAATTTTAGAGAAACATACTGAAATGTTTTTGGAGTTTTTAGTTTTTCTGAAGAAAGCAAACTAACGAAGGAAAAACGAAAAGCAAGAAAAACTATTTACACGAGAGAATTCCCTACAAACAAAAGAAGAAACAAGAAATCTTTTCAGGTTTTCTTTTAATACTACGAACTAACTAAACAAGAAAGTAAAACCAAAAAGAAGCGAGAAATATTTTTGGGTTTTCGAAGTTTTTCAAACACGCAAGAAGAAAGCGAAAATAAAACTAACATGGATATACAATGAAAGAGGATGAACACTGGGAACTGGAATGAATATGTGGTACTCAAATGTAATGTCGGTGAGAAATACGTACTCCCCAAAGCTTAGGCTTTTGACCTAACTTGGTCTATGGCCACGGCTAGCTTGGATAAAACTCGTGGAGGTAGTCTGGGTTATACTGGAGTGCAGCCGCGACAGCCTGGTGGGCTGCCTCATTACGGCGAGCAGTCTCCTCTGCCGTCTCGTACGCCTCCGCCTCCTCCTCAAATATAAAATATCTCTGTTTTTTCCTGAAGTTGAAGAAGGCAGGAGCAGGCAAAGTAATATGGATGACACGATGCTTATTAAAGATTAGCCTGTACCGACATGGTGAGGTATCTCTTTCGAGAAACTGATGACGCTCCATGGCCTCATAATCAAGGTAGCTAGGGGTAACAGGGTTTCATTTTGTTTTATGGGTATATTAGGATAAGTAGCTAGACGAGTAGCATAGATTCCACTAAATAGATCACCAACAAGAGCATTGTTATGTGTTGGCAGAAGAGAGGGCCTAACCTGAGGTAGAGATAGACAGTGGCGGCTGGGAGGAACTCCTTCACGTTAGGTTTAGAACTCTGTGGTAGAGGCACCTTATATAGGACAGGAACTGGGCTGGGCCAGATGGGCCACAACATAGAACAAGAAGACAGCCCAACATGCCAAACAACAGACTCTCCAACAGTTATCCAACACTCCCCCTCAAGATGGGTGATAAATGTCAATCATCCCCATCTTGGCACAGGCAAGATTGCACTCCTTTGTTCCCAGCCCTTTTATTAAACAGTCTGCCACTTGTTGTCCTGATCTCACATAAGCCAATGAGATAATCCCTGCATCAATCTTTTCTTTAATAAAGAACCTGTCTATCTCCACATGTTTAGTTCGCTCATGCTGGACAGGGTTGTTTGCTATGTTTATGGCAGACATATTATCACACCACACCTTCAAGCTTCCATGCCTTAAAATTTTCAGCTCTCTTAGAAGGTTTCGTACCCACAACATTTCACTCAGGCCCTGTGACATAGCTCGATACTCTGCTTCGGCTGTTGATTTCGAGACAACAGATTGTTTCTTGCTTCTCCATGACACCAAGTTTCCTCCAACAAAAACACAATACCCTGAAGTGGATCTTCGATCATCTAAGCAGCTAGCCCAATCTGCATCACAATATCCATCTATATTTAGGTGTCCATTACTTTTAAACCACAATCCTTTTCCCGGAGTGCCCTTCAAGTATCTCAAGATTCTTTGAGCTGCTTCCAAGTGTCCATCCCTAGGGTCATGCATATAGCGACTCACTACACTCACTGCATATGATATATCTGGTCTTGTGTGGCATAAGTAGATTAGTCTTCCAACAAGTCTTTGGTATTTCTCCTTGTCTATGGGTTCTCCAGACTCTGCTGTGACTTTATTATTTTGGTCAATAGGTGTTGAAGCCACTCGACACCCCAGCATGCCCATATTATCTAAGAAATCCAAGGTATACTTTCTTTGAGATAGTGATATCCCTTTTGACGATCTTGCAACTTCTATTCCAAGGAAGTATTTGAGTTTTCCCAAATTTTTCACCTCAAATGCTTGACTCAAGCATTCTTTCAGTTTTGCGATTTCCACATCATCATCTCCCATGATAATAATATCATCAACATACACCGCAAGCATAGCGATTTTCTGTTCAAAATGCCTGTAAAATAAGGTATGATCTCCATTGCATTGACCATATCCCATGCCACACACCACTCGTCTAAACCTATCAAACCAGGCCCGTGGGGATTGTTTGAGTCCATATAGCGATTTCTTTAGTTTGCATACCTTCCCTTTAGTTTCAGGTGTGGCAAATCCTGGTGGCATCTCCCTATACACATCTTCCTGAAGATCACCATGCAAAAAGGCATTTTTGACATCAAGTTGATGCAAGGGCCATCCGAAATTTCCTGCACAAGAGACTAATATTCTAACAGTGCTCATTTTTGCCACTGGTGCAAAGGTCTCATCATAATCGATGCCATAAGTCTGACTATATCCTCTTGCCACAAGTCTTGCCTTATATCTCTCCACTTTTCCTTCTGCATTTTGTTTTACTGTATAGATCCACTTGCTGCCTACTGCATTTTTTTCCTTTTGGGAGATATGTTAACTCCCATGTTTTAGTCTTCCTCAAAGCCTCTAATTCTTCCATCATCGCATTGCACCATCTTGGGTCCAACTTGGCTGTCTTCCAATCCTTAGGAATAGACACAGCTTGCAGTGAAGCAACAAAAGCCCGAAATGAGGCTGACAACGCCTTGTAGGAGATATAATTTCCTATGTCATAGTCATCATAACTATGTCGCTTTATGGGCTCAAGTTTCCTTATCCCTTTTCTTATTGCAATTGGCAAATCTAGGCTATTATTTGATTCAGTCTGAGATTGATTTTTTTTAGCAGAATCTACACTTGTGCTCCCTTGGTTTTCATGTTCAGTGGGTTGCTCCCCCTGTCCCTGATCTTGTTCAGTGGGTTGTTCCTCCTGCTGATCAACTTGTTCCCTTTGAACTTGTCTTCTGGAGTACACAAGTGGATTCTGCAGCCGTCTTTGTGGTGTAGGTGTACCAAGAATTGCAGGAATCTCCGCAACAATAGGAATTTGTTGATGTTGCTGTTGGTCACCACCTTGCTGCTGTTCACCTTGCTGTTGTTCACCAATTTGTTGATGTTGCTGTTGGTAACCACCCTGCTGTTCACCTTGCTGCTGTTCGTTTCCAATCTGCTTCTCCCCCTCTTGAGCATCACCAAAATGGTCAAGCCCCTGGAACAAGCCACTGAGATCACTCTCACCGCCATAAAAAGGTTCTGACTCGCGAAACGTAACATCCATGCTGACAAATGTCCTCCTATCGGTAGGACTCCAACACTTGTAACCCTTCTGTCTGGAGGAATAGCCAATAAAAATGCACTTGATAGCCCGGTGATCTAGCCTGCCAATAGATGGCCTGTGATCCCTTACAAAGCATGTACAGCCAAAGAGTTTGGGTGGAACAACAAAGTGATTGTTATTTAGAAGGAGTTGGCATGGAGATTGCATACCTAGAATCTTTGAAGGCATTCTGTTGATCAAATACGTAGCAGTCATAACTGCCTCACTCCATAAGAATTTGGGAAAATTCATGGTAAACATAAGGGACCGAGCCACTTCAAGAATGTGCCTATTCTTCCGCTCAGCAACTACATTCTGGGGAGAGGTATCAGGACATGAAGTCTGGTGCAGTATACCTTGTGAAGATAAGAAAGCAGCAAAAAGGTTGTTGAGATATTCAGTACCATTATCAATTCTGATCACTTGCACCTGAACATTGAATTGGGTTTTCACATAGGCACAAAAACTCTGAAAACAAGTGAACACTTCATCTTTGTGACGCATAAGATAGATCCAAGTCATTCTGGAATAGCAATCAATAAAAGTCACAAAGTATTTCATGCATCTTACTGATACAACAGGACACGTCCATACATCAGAGTGCACTAACACAAACGGGGATACACTTCTGATCCCTCTACTAACATAAGAGGTTCTTGTATGCTTAGCATATTCGCAAGCATCACAACATAATTTGGTTTTGTCCACTCCATCCATTACATCAGGAAAAACTCGAAACATTTTATCAAACGCCATGTGGACCATTCGACAATGATGAACCAGTGCCATACTCTCCTTTCCTCCAACAATCGCAGCAAGCACAGAACTCGCCTCATGGCCCATCTTGTCACGATCCATGTGCCAAAGACCTCTATGCCTGGTTGCAGTCCCAATCTTCTTGCTGCTCTCCCTCTCCTGAATTAAACACATATATCTATCAACTGTTATACGGTAGTCCTGCTGATCAATTAAGGCACTTAGAGACAATAGATTTACAGGAAAAGCAGGAACATGTAGAACGGATGACAATTTTATGTTGGGTGTACATTGCACTGACCCCTCCCCTTTTATAGATTGTGCTGTGCCATCTGCTGTTTGGATAGTGCCTCTATGTGTGGGAGGATACTGAATATAAGAGTCAAACTCACTAATATTCCCAGTGACATGTTTGGATGCTCCAGAATCAAGAATCCAATCTGAATTAACATTATGAGTGGCTATAGACACTCTATCAATATTACCTTCATCTTTGTAGACATAGTGAGCAAAGTTCCCAAAGGTTGCTTCATTTTGTCCTTCTTCCTTTGATTGTCCCTGAGAGGTACTGGTTGTTGGCACTGAAGCTGCGGCCAATTGTGCCTTGGGTGATGCAGCTTGCTGCTGTCCACCACCTCTGCCATACTGATGTCCATATGGCTGTCCACCACCTCTGCCATATTGCTGTCCACCACCTCTGCCATACTGATGTCCATATGGCTATCCACCACCTCTGCCATATTGCTGTCCACCACCTCTGCCATACTGCTGTCCATATGGCTGTCCACCACCTCTGCCATATTGCTGTCCACCACCTCTGCCATACTAATGTCCATATGGCTGTCCACCACCTCTGCCATATTGCTGTCCACCACCTCTACCATCACCTCTTCCTTTGTAGCTTCCTCTGCCATATGTGTATCCTCCTCTCCCCCTGCCGGGTGTAGCAAAGGAGGTACACTGATGCTTCAAGTGTCCCTTCTGTCCACAAGAATAGCATTCTCTCATCTCCTGTCTCTCGGTTGTGTAGAAGGTCGGATGAGGGACAGAATCACTGCCCTTTGTCATGTTCAGACGCACTTCCTCTCTGGACATAGCAGCAATGGCTTCTTTGAGAGAAGGGGTAGTGGTTTGATGCAGTAAAGCAGCCCTTCTCCCCTCAAATTCTTGATTAAGACCTTTCAAGAACTTCATGACCCGCCGGTGTTCAATCCAGCTTGCAGCAGCACTCACACATTCCCCATGGGCAACTTCCAGAGGATCAACATGGTCTAAATCTCCCCAAAGATGATGCAACTCAGCCACATATGCCATCACAGTTTTTTCACCTTGTCGCAAGTCATGCACTTTATCCTCAATCTCAGCAATCAACATAATGTTCCCCTTTCCAGAATAGAGATTTGATAGGGTGTCCCATACCTCTGAAGCCTTTGTGAGTGCCTCTACTGAAGCAGCAATGTTAGGAACCAAAGAGTTAAGCAACGATGCCACAATCAGAGAATTTATGGCATTCCACTTCTTCCATTCAGGACTGGTCTTGTCTGTTGGTTCCGCAGCTTCACCACTCACACGTTCATCCAGCCCTTTTGAGTTCAAAATCAACAGAGTCCTCCTTGACCACCGGAGATAGTTGGTCACTCCTTCCAACTTGATTTCATTCGCCGGCAGCTCAAGTTTCTAAACGATTTCGGTATGGGGAACGATTGCTCCCCCTCCAGCAGATGCTCCTCCATCTCCTTTGGTAGTGATAAGTTCTGCTAACTTCTCTAGAGCCTTGGCCAAGTCCCCATTGTCACCCATGCTTGCCTTCGCTGTGGTACTGCCTTTTTTTTCACCTCCAGCCAACTAGACAACAAACTAACCTCTCAAAGACAACAAGGGCTTACCCGCAGGATGCCCTCTTACTCTCCTTACTCGTCACTGCCTTCCCCTCCTTGCCACCGCAACAGCCTGCTTCCTTCCTCTTCCTCCTAGCCGCCGCAGCAGCCTGCTCCCTTCCTTTTCCTCCTAGCCGTCGCAGCAGCCTAGGCTTCCAGATCAGCAATCCTTCCTGCCGACTGCCCCTTTCTCTGATACCATGTTGGCAGAAGAGAGGGCCTAACCTGAGGTAGAGATAGACAGTGGCGGCTGGGAGAAACTCCTTCACGTTAGGTTTAGAACTCTGTGGTAGAGGCACCTTATATAGGACAGGAACTGGGCTGGGCCAGATGGGCCACAACATAGAACAAGAAGACAGCCCAACAGGCCAAACAACAGACTCTCCAATAGTTATCCAACATTATGTAAACGACGCGCGATGATGGCTCCCATGTTAAATTTCCTATCTCTTAATACCGCGGTCTTAAGAATGCTCAAATCAGGTGCACACAGGGTACTAAGGTCATGTTTGCCATTGATGCATCTACATATGAACAGAGCAAAATAGTGAATGGCAGGAAAATGAATGCTCCCAACTCTAGCTTGTGTTATGCCTCTAGTTTATCCTCGAGTAATACTCATGAGAAAATCATTGCAATCGGATTTACGAGGTTCAAGGCAAGTTCCCCAAGAAGGAATTCTACAAGCGGCACTAAACTCCTGAATAGTCATGCAAAAATATTTATCATATAAGTCAAACATAACATCATGAGTGGAGCGATGAGATACGTATTTAAATTTCCGCACAAAAGAATCAGTGAGATCATGGTATTGCGGACATTTATCTGACAAGAAGTCCGTGAGCTCGGCATTGTGTACGTACATATCAAATTCTTCCTTGATGCCAGCTCTGATCATGAAGGCGTCAGACGGCCATTAACATGGTTTCACGAGGGCATCCCGCGGTGGTTCAATGTCCGGCTCACGTATTGCAAGCCTTGGGGAGCTCTTGCTCGATGAACCCCCATGGAATACCTTCCTAAGCATTTTCTTTGCTATGAAAAATTACTGAAATTTTTAGTCCCCAAAATAAAAGTGAACAAAACTCAACAAAATTGATAGCAACTACTCCCACAAGTGTCTAGAGGTTATATCATGCATCAAAACAACTTTGAACCATACAAATTCAACATGCAAGCTCATATATATGGTCACCAACAGTTGCAATGTTTTGCAAAACATAAAGCACTAGAACAAAAACTAATTGGACCATCAGAGGAGTCACATACCAAGGAGCAATTCCTCAAAGCAGTTTCGGAAACGGAGCACCGAGCAAGGAGATTGAAAATCGCACGAAAATGAGCAAGAACACGGGCTAGGAAGCAAAGGTGATTTTTTTTGGAGGTGGTAGAAGGCAGTGGGCTGGTGCACTAAGTGTGGGGGGCCTTGTGGGACCCACGAGCTCACTAGGCGCGCCCAGGGGGGGTGGGTGTACCCTGTGAGCTTGTGGCTCACAGGTCCACCCCCCCTAGGGTGTGTTTAGTGCCAAAAAACTTAAATATTGTAGAAAAAATCATACTAAATTTTCAGGTCATTCGGAGAAATTTTATTTTCGGGACATTTTTTTATTGCACGGATAATTCAGAAACCAGGGTAATCATGGCATTTTACTTTATTGAATTTTAAATAACAGAGAGTAAATAAAAAGTACAGTAGGTTGTGCTTACTAAATTCATCGACCACATGCCCCTCAAAAAGAATCCATTAATAAGGTTGATCAAGTCTTATTAACAAACTATTTTCGAGTAACATCAAACCAAAGAATTTTCATCTAACACTAAGTTACATCAACGGGGATATGCATTTCCCCAACAATAAGAGTTTCATATTTCTTTTTGACAACCGGAAGAGGGAATTCAAAACCTCCAATAGTAATTGTCGCAATTTTTTCAATGGAGTTGATCCTATTCGCCGAACTTTGTTTCTTCGGGAAGTATACCATATGGTCATTACCATTGACATGAAAAGTAACCTTGCTTTTGTTGCAATCAATAACAGCCCCTGCATTATTCAGAAAGGGTCTACCAAGGATAATCGACATGCTATCGTCCTCAGGCATATCAAGAATAACAAAGTCTGTCAAGATAGTAACATTTGCAACTACAATGGGAACGCCCTCACAAATTCCAATAGGTATAGCAGTTGATTTATCAGCCATTTGCAAATATATTTCAGTAGGTGTCAACTTATTCAAATCAAGTGTCCTATATAAAGAGGAAGGCATAACACTGACACCGGCTCCTAAATCACATGAAGAAGTTTTGACATAACTTCTTTTAATTGAGCATGGTATAGTAGGTATTCATGGATCTCCTAGCTTCTTAGGTACTCCACCCTTAAAAGAATAATTTGCAAGCATAGTGGAAATTTTAGCTTCAGGTATCTTCCTTTTATTAGTGACAATATCTTTCATGTATTTAGCATATGGAGGCATTTTCAAAATATCCGTCAAACGTGTTAGCAAGAAGACGGGTCTAAGCATTTCAACAAAGCGTTCAAAGTCCTCCTCATCCTTATTTTTCGGAGGTTTACTAGGAAAAGGCATGGGTTTTTGAACCCATGGTTCTCTTTCTTTACCATGTTTTCTAGCAATGAAATCTCTTTTATCATATCTTTTATTCTTAGGAGGTGGGTTATCAAGATGAATAGTAGGTTCTATTTCTACATCATTATCAGGTTCTTTATCATTGTCTAGTTGAGCATCAACATGAACATCATCATTATCATTAGGTGGATGTTCATCACCAGATTGTATCTCAGCATCAGATATAGAAACATCATTATGATTCTCAGAAGGTTTTTGTATCACAGGTTCGCTAGAAGCATGCAAAGTTTTATCATTTTCCTTTTTCTTTTTCTTCTTAGATGTGCTAGGTGCATCAACATTAATTCTTTGAGAACCTTGCTCAATTCTTTTAGGATGACCTTTAGGATATAGAGGCTCCTGAGTCATTCTACCTCCTCTAGTCACAACTCTAACAACACGATCATTCATTCTATTATTCATTTCATTAAGCAAATCATTTTGTATCTTAGAAACTTGTTCTAACATCATTAGCAATCATAAACATCAAGTCACTCAAGCGATCAATCATGATAGCATTTCGTTTCAATTGATTGCTAACATATCTATTGAAATTCTCTTGCTTAACAATGTAGTTATCAAATTCATCCAGGCATTGACTAGCAGATTTATTATAGGGAATATCACCTTCATCGAAACTATAAAGAGAATTTACCTTGACTACCTGTGTCGGGATAATGAGTCCATTTATTTCTTCAATAGGTGGTAAAATCTTGACATCTTTAGATTTAATACCCTTTTCTTTCATAGATTTCTTAGCTTCTTGCATATCTTCTGGACTGAGGAATAGAATACCCCTCTTCTTCGGAGTTGATTCAGGTGGTGGTTCAGAAAGTGTCCAATCATCGGCATTCTTCAACATATTATTCATTAGTTCTTCAGCCTGTCCAACAGTTCGTTCCCTGAAAACATAGCCAGCACAACTATCTAGGTAGTCCCTAGAATCATCAGTTAGTCCATTATAAAAGATATCAAGTATTTCATTTTTCTTAAGAGGATGATCTGGCAAAGCATTTAGTAATTGGAGAAGCCTCCCCCAAGCTTGAGGGAGATTCTCTTCTTCAGATTACACAAAGTTAAATATTTCCTGCAAGGCAGCTTGTTTCTTATGAGCAGGAAAATATTTTTCAGAGAAGTAATATATCATATCCTGGGGACTACGCACACAACCAGGAGCAAGAGTATTAAACCATTTCTTAGCATCACCCTTTAATGAGAAAGGAAACAACTTAAGAATATAGTAATAACGAATTTTTCCTCATGAGCAAATAGGGTGGCTATATCATTCAATTTAGTAAGGTGTGCCACAACAGTTTCAGTTTCATAACCATGAAAAGGATCAGATTCTACCAAAGTAATTAACTCAGGATCAACATAGAATTCATAATCCTTATTGGTAACATAGATAGGAGAAGTAGCAAACTTAGGATCATATTTCATTCTCTATATCATAGCTTTTTCTTTCAACTTACTCAGTAATCTCTTAATATCATCTCTATCATTACAAGCAAGAAACTCTCTAGCTATCTCCCCATCCATAACATAACCATCGGGTATCTTAGGCATTTCAACTCTAGTAGGAGAGCTAGGCATAATAGGTGAATCATAATTTTCAGCAGTTTCAACACTCTCAATTTCTTTAGCTTTAGCAATTTTTCATCAAGAAATTCACCTAGTGGCACAATATTATCAAGCAGAGTACTAGCATCATCATAAGTTTCATTTATAGCAGAAGTAGTATTATCAATTACTTGTGACATATCAGAATGAATAGCAGGTGGTGGTGTCGCAAGCCTACTTAAATGCGAAGGTGAATCAAGTGCGGAGTTAGATGGCAGTTCCTGACCTCCCCTCATCTTAGCATCTTTCAGATTCTTCCTAGTGTAAAATCCCAAGTGAACTCAATAAATATAGCTATGCTCCTCGGCAACGGCGCCAGAAGAGGGTATTGATAACCCACGGGTATATGGGATCATGACAGTCTTCGAGGGTGGTATTTCACCCAAATTTGTTGATTCGACACAAGGGGAGCCAAAGAATATTTATGAGTCTTAGTAGTTGAGTTGTCAATTCAACCACACCTGGATATAATATCTCTTCAGCAAAGTGTTTAGTGGCACAGTAGTTTGATAGTTTTGATAGTTTCAGTAACAGTAGCAATAGTAACAGGAATAGTAACTGAAGTAGTTTGTGATGATTGTAACAGCAGCAACAGTAGTAACTTAGCAAAGATCAATATGAGAAAAGCGTAGGCATTGGATCAGTGATGAATATTTGTGTTGGATGACATTCATCATATAACAGTCACAACCTAGAGCGATACACAATAGCTCCAATTCATCAATGTAATGTAGGCATGTATTCCGTAAATAGTCATATGTGCTTATAGTAAGAACTTACATGACATCTTTTGTCCTACCCTCCCATGGCAGTGGGGTCCATAAGGAAACTAAGGGATATTAAGGCCTCCTTTTAATAGAGAACCCGAACAAAGCATTAACACATGGTGAATACATGAACTCCTCAAACTACGGTAATCACCGAAAAGAATTCCAATTATTGTCACCTTGGGGTATGCGGATCATAACACATAGCAGGTGCATATAAATTGCAAGATCGGATCAAGAACACAAATATATTCATGAAAGCATAAAGGGTTCAGATCTGAAATCATGGCACTCGGGCCCTAGTGACAAGCATTATGCATAGCAAAGTCATAGCAACATCAATCTCAGAACAAAGTGGATACTAGGGATCAAGCCCTAACAAAACTAACTCGATTACATGATAAATCTCAGCCAACCCATCACCGTCCAGCAAGCCTATGAAGGAATTACTCACTCCCGGCGGTGAGCATCATGAAATTGGTAATGGAGGATGGTTGATGATGACGATGACAGAAGATCCTCCTCTTCGGAGCCCCGAACGGACTCCAGATCTGGCCTCCCGATGAAGAACAGGAGGTGGCGGCGGCTCCGTATCGTAAAACGCAATGAAACTTCCTCTCTGATTTTTTTCTCGGGGAATAGGAATTTATAGTGCTGAGATTAGGGTCAGCGGAGTCACGTGGGCCCCACAAGCCACCAGGGCGCGCCCTGGGGGGGGGGTGGGCGTGCCCTGGTGCCTCGTGGGCACCTGGTGGCCCCCCTCTAGTGGGTCTTTGCTCCAGTATTTTTTATTTATTCCATAAAAAATCTCCAAAAAGTTTCGTACAATTCCGAGAACTTTTATTTCTGCACAAAAACAACACCATGGTAGTTCTGCTGAAAACATCGTCAGTCCGGGTTTGTTTCATTCAAATCATGCAAATTAGAGTCCAAGACAAGAGCAAAAGTGTGTGGAAAAGTAGATACGACCCAGACATATCAATCACACTGGATAAATGTGTAAAACTGAAATAAAGGGCATGTGTTAACTACACCAGGCATAACAGGAACCAAATATAGCCGTTCAAACTGGTATTGATGAAATCGAACTGCACAGTTCATACTTGCACATAATGAACATCACATTGTTTATAACTGAAATAAACAAGGCATATATGCTCACTATAACAACCAAATATAACCATAGAAAACTGGACAAAGGCTCACTCCAACCAACCTAGCAAGCAAATACAGATAAACAAGGCTTCTGCTTGAAAACTGGACAAAGGCTCACTGCAACCAACCTAACAAGCAAATACAGATAAACAAGGCATCTGCTTGAAAACTGGACAAATGCTCATTGCAACCAACCTAACAACCAAATACAGATAAACAAGGCATCTGCTTGAAAACTGGGCAAATGCTCACTTCAACCAACCTAACAACCAAATATAGATAAACAAGGCATCTACTCACTATAAACAACCAAATATAGCCATTGGAGAAACTGAAGTGGACAATTCATATTTAAACATCAGATAGCCCTATTGAACGTTACATTTTTGCATAACTGAAATAATTAAACATGACACAGTTAAAACATCGCATGGCAAAAGCTACTACAACAATGGGTACGAGTTGGCTAGCTAGAAAAAGTAAGATTTGCTTATAGGATATTGCCTCACTTGTCATGGACGGGATCCTTCCACTTGGAAGAGCACAGACCCAGGGTGCGCCTCCTGATGTCACAGATGAGTTGTTTCCCCTTGGAAGAGCCATAGTGGGTGACCTTCGCGTGGTCGTGGTCGATGAGATCTGACTTGGCAGCTAAGGATCCCAAGCCACCGTCGTAGAACTTGTCCTTCAGAAATGACAAAATGGGCTCGATGATGTACAAGGAACGCAAATCCTTGACCACGAGGCGGAGGAGATCAGCGGCAGGGCCTTCAAAGAGATCGACGTCGATTGAACCAGAGGCGTTGGGGATGGACCAGTTGACCTGTGACATGGCCCGCATGAAGCCTTCGCTGTCGACGAGCTTGATATCATAGCCGGTTGTCCCGAGATATAGTAATACGCGAGCCCGCTGACGTGAAAGCCTTCGACATGGCAACGTAGTCAACGTCCTCGCCGGCTTCCGTGGCGAGGTGTTCCTCCGGGATCGACAGGTCAGCACGAATGGCGGCCACCTCTCCATCATCCGGCGGAGAGGCCATGATAGACCTCCTTTTGGACGTACGCTCCTCGGGCTCCCCGGGATATGTGGTCGGGCTTAGGCTGTGACTCTCTAGAGTAGGGGATGGGGATCTGGAGGGAGGGACACCGCATGCCTCATCTAAAAACTCAGGGCGGTAAGGGTATGGGAATCGGCGGGTAACCTAAACTTATATAAGCTAGGAGGCACGGGCAGACCGACAGGGGTTGGTGGCGGCGGCGGCGAGCTAGGGTTCGAGCGGGGGGGGGGGGGGGGTGGGTGGGTGTGTGTGTGTAGACTATGGAGGAGGCGGGGTTAGGGTGGGGTGGTGTTTGAGGATATGCGGCGGCTACTGAAAATTTTAGTAATGGTGGGTGGAGATGGTGGTGGACGAGGGAGGGCGATGGTTTAAATGCCTCGGCTACTGGAATTTTACTATAAGGTCGATGGTGGAGGAGTGAGGGCGACGGTTGAAATGCCGTGGCTGCTAATATTTGGGTAAAGGAATTGAAGCGGGGCGGGAGCAACCAAGATCGCACACGTTCCAAACATAATAATTGTGTATGATAATAAGGAAAAGCCGCGGAACCACCAATTTTTGCATCGCTCAAGGTGGGTAGCTTTTTTGAGATTTCTAGCGAGTTGGTTTATCACACACGGTTCGTCCTAATTTTCAGACGCAGACGTGGAATTCATACTAAATATCATGTACACATTACCCATTCACCCTTGCTGGCGCTTGCGAAGTCATGGCGATTTTACAGGGCACGAGCTTCGCTTACGGTTAAGCCATTGCACCCGTGTCCGTTGCGCGTACGTTCATAGACAATTGTTTCATCCGAGTCATGTGCTATTTTATATAGCACCATTTGGCAACAAAAAATGCGAGAGAGGGTTAGAACACAACCACACCAGCATGTGGCCCAAATATATATGTATGAAAAGGGTGTTGTGTGAAGTTCAAATTCCCAATGCACAACTTTGACGCGCGGGCCCATGGGTGGGCGCGTCGTCGATGATCGGGTGAGAGGGGCCAGAAGACAACAACCACCTGAAAGTGGCCAAATATATGTAGGAATAAAGGGTGTGATGTTTAAATACACAATGCACAACTTTGATGTGGCACCTCCCTCGCAAACCGGAAAGCCCCCTTGGATATCTATAATGACAGGTTAAGGTCGTAGCTAGGGTGCCTGCCCCACCCGCACTTCGTGTTGGCGGGATGCATGCACGTACTCATACTTTGGTCGGACATGCATGTCACCATGACGTACCATAAGACGGACCAAGTGAATCTATCTTGGTCAAATGACCACTGTTGTTGTCGGTCAAAAAGGGATATAATAGACCGCTCAGGCCCATAGATTGGACCATCATAAACCGCACGAGAGGGGCCACAAAACCAGCACCACCTGCATGGGGCACAAATTGATGTACGTTGGAAGGGGTGATGTGTTTTAAATACCCAATAATGTACAATGTTGATGTGGCGCCTACGTCATGAAACGGACAACCCCCATGAAATCTAGGTAATTAAGGACGACATACGTCGGGTGTTGGTCCCACCCACCAATTCGAGCGCTTGGGAGGGAATCCTGAGAACGCATGAGCTCAAACTTTGCTCGGACATGTCACCATGACCCGCCGTAACACGAACCAGGAAGAATCCATTCATGGTCAAACCCCCTCGTTGTCGGCCAAAGGGATGATATATATATATAGACCAGGAGCCCACAGATAGGCATGTCGTTGAAAACCGCACAAGGGAGACGGGGTCGATCAGAAGACCCTATACCCTGCATGCAGCCCAAATATATGTATGGGTGGTGTGTGATGTGTTCAAATCCCTAATGCACAACTTCGATGGGGCACCATCAGCATTACAAACCGAACACCATACCCCCAGGAAGCCAGGTTCAAGATGTACGATGCCGGTTCCCCAACTTCGAGCCGACGGGAGGGAATCCAACACATGTTCCCAAACTTAATTTGGTCTGACATGCCACCATGACCTATACCAAGAGGAACCCGTCACGGTTAAACCCTTCTCGTATGTTGTGGGTCAAAGGATAGAACATGCGGGCCCACATATCTCGATCGTTCTCCGATTTTTCAAAACAACAAATAACAAAAAACATCATTCTCCAAATTTTCGAAACAAGGATCTCAAGGTTTATTTAATCGACATGACAGGTCACTACAGACACATTTAGATGCTAAATATCTGTAATGACCGTATCATAACGCTTAAATGAAGCTTGAGATATAGCAACTTCCCACCCGGTCACCCATCCTTAGACTGCTCCAGCCCCAGCATGCTTAACTTGTGCGTTCTATTCGACTAGGCTAGCAGATGGGAAGTGCTACTTGTGAGCTGCGTTGGGATTTCCCCGAAGAGGAGGGGATGATGCAGTCCCTCTTGTGTTTAATTTAGAGCAGTGATTTGCCTAGTTACTTAGGATTAGGGTTTTTCTCCCCAAAACCCTAATAGCCCATTCTGCTAATAGAAACCCTAGGACTCTAGTTGAACTACAACACCCATGTCCCTTGCACATAAATTCACCAAATTAATTGGGGAGTTTATCCATCACATATCTTCACCATTTCCATCCTCACCACTCACACCCAAGACAAAGTTTAGCCAGATTAATTCATCCAAGTTTTCTGCCAGATCTGTCAGGTTGCAAAGCAAGTGCATTATAGCTTCACCCAATGAAGCTCATATTTTGCATACACCAGAATACCATCATATAATGCATGGCCACCAAATTTGAGCCACATCCCACCACCATAGCTCCCTCCACAATTTTCCTAAATATTGCATCCACTTGGCCATGTTGTGAAGGAAGTATATTTTTCATTCACCCCCTTGCCACCAAAATTTGCATGCATGTGCACACACATATAGGTTCATCGTACACCAAATTTCAGACCTAATGGCCTAGCCATTTGAGCACAGCAGGTCTGCGAAACATTCTGTACAGATGGTCATGTTGTACAGGAAGTGCTAGCTACACTGATGCATTAGCCACCAAAGTTTGCATACATATAGGCCTTCATACCAAACTCTAGTCCCCAAAAAATGAGCATGTTTTCCAGAGCCAAATTCAAATGGCAAGCATCAAACACTTGCTAACAGAAACTTAGGTGGAAGCTCCACTCACAACAAAACCTCTATGGACCCAATCCAGGACACACAAACCCTAAAAACACTAAGGACTAACCCCTAGACACTCTTAGCCACACGGGAACGCACCAGAGGGTGTCGGGCCGGTGCTGACCACGCTGCCAGCAGACCAAAACACACACTTTGCGCAACAGAGCGCTCCCGAGCTTGCTGCCCTCGTGCACATGCCGTCCCGGCCCCTCCCTAACGTGTCCAACAGCTAGCCCCAACCACCACCTCCTTCTAGATGCCAACCCCGCTCGCCGGAAGGCGCCAAACACCTCTGACCTCGCTGGCGCACTGTTCACCCGTGCCCTCGGCAGAGCCCCCCGTCCCCCCTCCTCTCCTTCTTCCCCGCTATGCCGGCCTACTCTCCCTAGCACTACACGACGCAGTAGCCTGCGCCGGCCTACTCTCCCTTGCACTATGCAATGCCGTAGCCTGCGCCGACCTACTCCCGGCCAGCCAGAGCCATCAGGCCGTCAGCGGCAAGTGCGGCGGCGCCATGGCCCCCCTCTCCTTCTCCGGCTATGAATACGCACCCTCGTGTAAGGTACCAGATATCTCTCTCACAATCTATGGGATACAAGCTTCGATTACACACGAATTGGATTACAGGAGGGGAGAGGAATGAGGTAAAGGAAGAGTAGAGGAAGGAGAAGGAGGTAGCCGCCGGGTTCGTCCATGATCCACTGGATGCCCCTCCCGTCGCCTTGTCTCTGGTTCTTATCATCTCGGTAGTTCCGAAACAGGCCAGGCCTGTTAGCTGGTCCAAGGGGCCAGCCCATGTACATGATGACAGGAGGGCTCCTAACATCCCTCCCTTCTTGAAATGCAGCTTGCCCCCAAGCCGCTGTCATGAAGAGCTTGCCAGGATCCCAGGGTGCTTGAAGGTCCTTGATCATACCGGAGTAGCTGTGGTAGTTGTTGTGGTAGTAGCGATAGTTGAGGTGGACTTGAACGAGTTCGGAGAAGCAGTCATGGTTGAGGTAGTAGTCGCTGCCATGGGGAACTTTGTCGAGGAAGCCAGTGCCGTCTTTGACATCCCTCCCTTCTTGAAGAGCTATTTGTACACCAGCTGATGTCATGTAGAAGTTGTTTGGGACATAAAGTCCAATCACCAGGATTGAACATCATGGCAAGCATCTTGTTTGCTGTTGTAGTTGAGACTTGCACAGAAGAGCGACAATAGAAAATGGCATAGTTGCACTCGCAACAAGGAACCATAGTTGTGCTCGTCGAGTCAATTCCAGTAACAGGAACACCGCCGGTCCTCCGGGATCCCAAGACATGACCATCTGGTAGGTGCCCATGTCGAACTCCCATATACAGATAGCAAAGACGAGCAGAAAAAGGAAACATTAGCACTGAGCATCACCAATCTATATGGCATAGGTGGCAATCACCCACTGTTGCACTGAATCATCTACATAGCTAGCACCAATATACAAACTGATTGGGCTGGAGTCCACCATTCTCAAATATGCAAGAGGCGGTAGCTGATTGAAATAGATCCCTAACTCCCAGTTCTGAAAAGATCCCCACTCGAAGAGCTAACCATTGTAGCTGTATGATGCATCTCCATCAGAGCTAACCATTGTAGCTCCAAGTATAGACCAGACTTAATTTGTACCTCTGATGTTCTCTCCCGCGCAGGTTGCCTGACCCATAATTTCCAATCTGGTCGAAACTTGAAGCAGTAGTACTCCAAACTGATTAGTACAGCAAGTTGAATTCTAGCTCTTGGCACACCAAATAAATGTTCAAGCCTACATCGTCCACTCCTCTTAAATTCCTCTTGGTTCAAAATTTTCCAATGCATTGACAATTTCTCAAGCGACAAATGAGTAGCAACCTTCCTGACCTGTACTTCTCTGAAGTTGCCAAGAAATGGTGGCCACAGTAGCTCCAGCGACACATTCTCTTGCTCACTTACTACATAAGATGACTACACAAAAGAGATCACTTACCACCACTCCACAACACCCCAATTCACCTCACCCAGCAACTGCATTATCTGTTGATTCTGAAGAGGACTAGCTTTTGGCAACTTAGGGATCCAACCAGCAGGCTTCTCACGGTGACAAGATTTCATTTGCACACTTGGTAGATACCTCCAGGATGTTCTGAGTTCTGCTCTACTCAAACATTTCAGAACACCATTGGCCTCACTACAGCAGACTAGTTCATATAACAAGCGAAATACTACATACTGCCATGGATATCCGTCAGAGTTTAGCCGGCCTTGTTCAGTTATGCTAGCTGGAGCAGTACACAGTAATTTCTCAAACGGTATCAACTGAAGACCCATGCTGTTTGCCGTGTTGCAAACACTCCAGTTCCTTTTGCTCCTAAACAGATGTACTGGCTGCTCCCTGAACCTCCATAGATGGAGTCCTTGAACCGAAGTAGTCACCTGGAAGTTACAATAGGTAGCACTAGTACAACAGACATCTGATGTTCGCTCTCCTGCAGGTGGGCCGAGCAATAGTATCCAATGCACCGACATGCTCAATACCTGCACTTGTCGGCAATAGCATGAAAATGATGGCCAAGGTGGCTTCAGCTGGATAGTCTCTTGACTGAACTCGAACAGTAGCCATGGCTTCGGTTGGGGCTCGCAACTGGCGCCAAGTAGGTCATAGCCTTATAGCTCAGCTGATACAGACATCATCCATTCTTCATATGTAACTTGTGGGAGCAGCCTTTCATAATTCAGAGTCGTGCTTTCAAGAAAACAAGCAAACGA
Source organism: Elymus sibiricus (assembly GCA_039707655.1). Classification (NCBI taxonomy): domain Eukaryota; kingdom Viridiplantae; phylum Streptophyta; class Magnoliopsida; order Poales; family Poaceae; genus Elymus; species Elymus sibiricus. Next base: position 167,969,444 of record CM077664.1, read on the forward strand.
CGGCCATGGCACTGGCCGTACCTCATTGCCGTCAGCAAGATGCATCTGAAACGATGGGCACGGCGTCGGACGCAGCTCAACCTTGCTGCAATTGCCTTGCCAAATGAAAGATCCTTCTCCATTTACCCTCTGCAGTTGCAATTCACTCTTCACACTTGGCTGGTGATGTGTACTGAAGGATCCGAGGCAAGGTATGTCATACACAAATTCTAATTCAGTAAATCCTTTAATATCAGATGGGGCCTGATCTGGTGGCCGCCCAGGCTGCCATCGTGCACCTGAGAAACAACTGAAAGCTCCTTCTGGGGAAACAGTTCATAACAGCAATCTTGAGGAGAGGCCACATCTGAACATGGCTCCTTCGGATAGTTTGTATCAGAAAGAGGCTTGAACGATGGCCATGAACTAGGCCTGAAGAGGTGTCCCATTTGCCTGGTCTTCATTTGTACAGGTGGTGGCCATAATTGTTGTTCGATATGAGCGGGGCATTCTACCGAGCACCTGGTTGGCTCTGGTGCAGCCAAGCTACTGGGGACGATGAGGACGACACTGTGGTCCGCCTCGCTCGCTACTTGGGTGGAGGTGTTGATGGAGGGTAGTCGCGAGTCATCCAACTCCTGCATGCTGGTCTTGGGGTCGACGTCGGTGGTGCTTGCCACCAGGGTGATGATCTCGGCAGCGACCTCCTGCTGGATGAGATCGACCACGAGCACGTGGTGGACGGTGGTGGTGGTGCCCTGGATCTCCTTAAGGTTGACGACGGTGGATACTTGAGTCGAGCAATCCGTCGAACAGGTGATGGGCGCCCTGGCAATGCAGTCAGTGGATGCATCACAAATGACCTCGAGGACCCCCGTGGCCTTGGTGGTGGAGGAGGAGACATCGGTGGTGGCCAGGGTGACCGTGGCGTCGATGGTGAGGTCGACTACAAGGTCGGGGCAGAAGTCCGAGGCGGGGGCGTGGATCTCCTTGACAAGGGCGGGCGGGGCGGTGATGATGCTGATGAAATTGCCGTCGCTGCTCGAGAGGGCCTGACCGATGGGCGTGGACGAGTCCAGCGTCGTGGTCGCGAGGTCGGTGCTGGGCACGACCAGGGGCGATGTCATTGTAGCTGAGGAAGCAACCGAGTCGAGCCGTGCGGTAGCAGCAACGAGTTGAGCTGTCATGCCCTCAATCCTAGAGATGAAGGACGCGAGATACCATATCGTCTTCTCCTTGGCGGGCATGGCATCCCATTCCGGTGGTAAGTCAGCGGGCATGGCGTCGTCGCCGGTGGAACGGAGGAATCAGGTGTGGAAAAAAATTTGGGGAAAAATTGAGGGGTGTTAGGGTGGTGGTCGGGCTCTGAATACCAGATGTAAGGTACCAGATATCTCTCTCACATGAATTGGATTATCGTAGGGGAGAGGAATGAGGTAGAGGAAGAGCAGAGGAAGGAGAAGGAGGTAGCCGCTGGGTTCGTCCGTGATCCACTGGATGCCCCTCCCGTCACCTTGTCTCTGGTTCTTATCGTCTCGGTAGTTCCCGAACGGGCCAGGCCTGTTAGCTGGTCCAAGGGGCCAGCCCATGTACATGATGACAGGAGGGCTCCTAACACCCCGTCCTGCCCAAACACGCGCACCACTCCTCTCTCCCCCTACCATTACCGGCCGACGCCCTCGTGCTATCGCGCCTCTCGCCCTTCTTGCACGGCCTCCGGCCACCGCACGGCTTGAGCCAAAGTTCGTGCCACTCCGGCTTCTCCTCTCCCCCCGAGCTCCCCACTGGACTCTCCACTCCACGGCGGTCACCCCCACGCCCTCGCCCGACCAATTCCACTGCCGGAGCACCTCCCTCGCCGTGGAGCCGCTGCCCTCGGCCACCATTGCCGCGGCCAACTCCTGCCACCCTCGGCACCCTCTCCACCACCCACGGGCGCGGGGTGGAGCGGCGCATCCATCCCCAGCGACTCCCAAGCCCGCCGTGGCCTCCAGTCACCGGCGCCGGCAAGGCCGAAGCCCTCTGTTGCTCGCTGTTGGGAGGAGGAAGGAGATGGAGGGAGGAGAGAGAAACAAGGTGGGACCCGCCCGTCAGCGACCCAGGGCACAACCACATCAGTTAAGTGGAGGCGTATTCAGTCAAATACGTTTTATGTTTTCGGAAAACTTATATTAGGCGGTGTTATTTTCATTTAGAGAAAACGTAAATAGGTCAAATACGCTTTCCACATCGAAAAGCGTATTTCCAGAGAAGGCGCCAGCAGAATCTGTCCCAGGGGCCTCCTAGTAAATACTTTATTCACAGATTAGTCCTTCCCTTACCACCCCTCATATCTCCTTCATCGTAACTCCGTTTTCGATGAAAGCAATGCCCACATTCTCTACTCCTCGCACACTTTCCGGCCAGACCACTTCCACCATATTTCCACACACTATATTTACCATTTGGCCCTTGGCCCTTGTTAGGCCATTTTGAAACACCGAAACTCCCCCTCCCTGTTACCGGCCTTTACCGAACCCCTCCTCGATAGACCCCAAGTGTCAAGGCAAGTCAATTTCTCGATGCAGACCCTGAGTTTTCACTCGCTATTATTATTGCATGATTTTGGCTCTGTTTTGTCGGTTTCTGCCGACATGTTTGCTTGATTTGTTTACTTGTTGTCATGTACTTTCAGTTGTTTACTTATTGCTTACTTCTGTTGTAGTGTAAATACTTACTTATGCTTGTTCCCACATGCCAGTGGTAAAACACATACTGGAGTTGGGATGTTACTTTTACTGCTGCTTATTATCTTTACTTTCGTTGTACCGTAATTACTTATTATTTCTGCTTTGTCCTACGTACAAGTTGAAACCCTACTTGAGATAGGACATTACTTATTACTGCTGCTTATTATTTCTGCTTTGTCCTATGTGCCAGTTGAAACCCTACTTGAGTTAGGTTGTTATTGCGTATTACTGTTGTTTATTTACTTCTTGCAAGTTTAATGTAGCGGGTTCACCCGATACAGTAATAAACTGGATACTGTAACAACCACCTCCAGACAGATGAGACAATGGTGCCACATAAACAAACTAACCCGTACAACCACGTTTGCCCAAATGGGAGGGCCCTATTTTGTTTGTAGTTATGTCTCTTGCGCGTGGTTCTAAAGAGGGAAGGTTGTGGAGTGGTAATGCCTTTGATCCAGGATTACCTCTGAGCCTTTGAGAGCCTGGGTGAGTGGATGAGCTCAAGAGAAAAGATTCTCGAGGGAACACAAGTGGTGCCACGAGGTGGCAAGGACCCAGATCCTCTCTCCCAGGACTAGCCTGCGGGAGGTCGTAAACATGGTTAGAGTGCCATGCTATAAATAGGATTTGTTAGACTTAGAGTCTATGGTGTGGGTAAAGTGTACAACCTCTACAGAGTCTGTGTTTAGAAACTAGTTAACTAGCCGCGTCTTCAGTAATGGGCATAGTTTGGGGAAGTCACACTGGGAGCATCTAGTCGAAGGCAACATCTTTAATAACTTGAGTAATTTAATTAACCCTAAGAATGGCAGTTGCGAAGGCAAGAGGTTGGCGCAAGGGCGGCCTGCATCGTGGATGTCGGGACTTGATCAATGCTCAAGCCATCACCCCGATTGTCATAAGACCATAACAAACATGAGTTATTTACTGGTTTTGCTATTGTGATGATCATAGTTGGTGGACAGACTTTAGTCTAGTAGTGATCATCGTATGCTAGTATTGTTGTTGTACTGTTGTTATTCCAAGTGTTCTTTAAGTTGTTGCATGGATCACATCGGTGGACAGACTTTAGCTAGTAAGTGATCACGTTGAGGATAAGCTTTAGCTTAGCATGGTTGCTCTGTTTATATTACTAGTTCAAGCTTTGCATGTTGATTACTGCTTTACGTCAGTAGATATGACTTGATAGATATTCATGCTAGTTGTTATTATAGTTGTTGGTATGATAGCGATCTCATGCTTGAGTAACTTGTTGTTTTTCTTTGGTGCGATTGCGAGATCTTTTTGGCTTGTGAGTACATTCAATGTACTCATGGCTTTTAACATGACCAAGTAGGAAGCCCTTAAGGAGACCCGGTTGATATGACACTAGGCGAGAGAGCACCTGGTCAGATCCCTGTGGAATGGAGCCGTGCTAGGACCGTGCCACTACCATTGTAGAAGTTTCCACTGCAGTCATCTCTAAGGTAGTCACCACGACTACCCAGACCATTCCGACCTCAACACCATGTTGAGACTTGGAACGCTAGTGATGTAATAGTGTATATAGCAATAAAGCATCCCTTTTGTCGAATGGCTTGTACACTGTTACTCAAGGATTGTAAAAGCATGCGCCAGGTGGATTCCTGGGCTGGCGTATGCGGCCTCCCTGATGAATATAGTGGTCGTCCACTGTATTCAAAAGGGGGTGTCACAAGACTTGGTATCAGAGCCCAGGCTGACTAAGGCTGCCCTAGTTGTCGTTACTTGAAAGACAGCCCCGATGGATATCAACTATCTTTGCCATACCGGCACGGCTGCTATCGATGTACCGACAGTGCGTAGCTTCCCCGTAAGACCAAGACCCCCTCTCACGGCTTTGCTGACAGAGATGAAACATTCGCATCGGGCACCGACCGATGAGCCCTCAGCCACAATTAGAAACCAAACCCCTACCCTGCTTGCTAACCCATGGACTTTCTCTTCCCAACTCTAGTTTCCTTGTGAAATGCTAGATATCTATTCTCTCCTCAGTAAACCCGGTTTAGTGACTACGCCGTCTTGGCAACAATCTCATGTCAAGTCACGGTACAATGTCCTAAGGAAGTAGTAGAAACCCGACAACAGTTGCTACCAGGAGCACCGAATGTCTTGTCTCTAAAATCCTTATAGGTGTATTGAGTGTGCTAGATAGTTATAGTAGTATACCTACGCCATGTTACACCGTCCTAAGGACTTGCTTTATTTTCTCTTGTGTTTTTGCTCTTTTGTTCTTGCTTCTTGTGTTTCTCGCTTTCTTTGTTGCAACCACCCCCGTTACTCGTCCTCAAGGTGTCAAAGAAGGATATCGACACCCAGCTCGGACAATTCCCAATAGTCGCAATCCGAAGAAGCCCCCGTCAACCAAACTGCAACAACAAGAAAGATGCCAACGGAAACAGAGCAGAATCAGCACAAGACTTCGTGGCAAAATAAGATTTGAATCAAGAGTGACCCCAGCCAACAAGGTCAGAATACAAGAGGGCCAAGGAACGACTCGATCAGATGCAAGACCCACAAACTCGGATAAAAGGATGGGAGAGCCGGACAAAAAATCCCTCGACAGACTTCTCGTACATCAATTCACCGATCAATTCAAGATTCAAGGTTCCAAGACTTGGTGTCAACTACCCGATCACATTAAGATTTGGTGTCAAGCCCGCAAGCAACAACGACCGACAGCCAACGACGAAGCTTCTCACCGAAGACACCCCTCAAGCTTCCCGCGGAAGGAATCGATCCTTCCACCACAAGCCACCACCTACTCATCCTTCTTCCATACGCTACCGTCAAGACCATCTTCTTTGACAAGATACCGCCAAAGCCGCCTTCTCTGACAAGCCATCACCGAAGCAACCTTCTCCTACAAGCCACCGTCAGCACTGTCAAGCCTGGCCGACAAGGTGCCAAAGCTTCAAAGGTATGCCTCAAAGATGACCTCACTCTAGTATCAGTAATATCAACTACATCGCCAGAAGACACCCACCCACCATAGAACCCCAATGTTCTCGAAAAGATCTATATATGGTTTCATTCAAGTGAGGGATTCTCAGTAACCCCGACAAGCTGTTCAAGACAAGAATGTCCTAGAAATAGTACCGATACAAAACTCGACGACAATGCAAGACTAGATACCAGTGCCAAGACTTGGTCGAGCACGGATAATACAAGACTTGATGGAAATGCAAAGTTGGATATGCGTACAAGACTCGGTGAAGACACGAGGAGTACAAGGCTTGGTATCGGTACAAGGTATAATACCGAAGCAAGATTGGAGAAGTATACAAGGCTCATTATTGGGACAAGAGTCGGCACAAATAAATGATTTAGCATCGCTACAAGACCCAGTGCACATACAAGACATAAGACTTGGTGTCGAAGCACTAAAACCAAGCGATACTCGGACTCAGCTCCACCCAACACTTAGAAGACAAAATGCAAGAAGCATTGGTGTCAGAACCACCGCACCAAACGACAAGACTGGACCATTAGAAAACACATGGATGTATGGTCTCCCAAAAATTTGACTGTTCAGTGTTCCCGCGGAAATGGATTGCCACCCAAATTCAAAGATTGAGTTCCCGCGCAACGGAAGATTCCCATGACGAGCATGACAAAGTGTAACACCCCAAAAAATTTAACCATATTTTTATTAAGTAAAATTTGGCCGAAAAAAAATATTGAATTATATTAGGTCTTTTATTATTTTCAGAGTCTTTTCTGTTTTCCAAAATTCTTCCCTCCATATAGAAATTTTTGTAAAATATTGTGGGCTTTGGTAGTTTTCTTAAATCATTTCATTTATATTTTAAATAACAGTAGGAAATATTTTCATAATAAAATTTGCCCAAAATAATCCTTTTAATAGCATTTTCAACACCTGAAATGCTTCTGTTGCACTACAACTATATTAAATAATTCTTTTAAAATTCCACAAAAATTATGAGGGGTCATATGATGCCTATCGATCACTTTTATGCAAAAACCCAACTTGGTCTTTTGTAAATTTTGAGCACAACTTCCTCTTTTCAATTCTGTCCCATTCCTAGGTTATAACTGCAACCCCAATTTTCCTTCATCAAACAATTCTGAAATTTTCCCGCTTGTAGTCCTTCCAACCAAACCCTTAAGTCCAGAAGATCAACTCCATTTGCATCTTGGAAGACCTCCAAATAATTCCCAGTAGTTTCTGTCCAGAACTGAATACTAGTAAAACTTGCACTAACAAGTTTTTCTTTTTGCCAAACTAACTTCACCATCATCACTATCATACAAGGAGTCATCATCCTGCCAAATTCCAACCTCAGAAAAGATCCCTAGGTGGCCCTAGCATTTCATCAAGCAGCTTATGTGCATGGCAGAAATCTGCAAGCTTATGAACTTGCACTGGGGACTTGCTTTTCTGGCCAAACCAACATGTCCACCATTCTTACCATCTTAGTAATCACCACCCTATAAAATCTTAGATCATTTAGGTTACTCTAGGACACGCTGGCATTACATCGAGCATCTGGTGCGCATGCGCAGAGCGCGGCCAGAGCGCCGGAACTGCCGGCGTCGGCACCACCCCGTGTGGCCCTCCCTGCTGCCTCCCCTTGCGCGCGACCCGTCTGGATAGCTTCACGTAGAAGCCACAACATGCATCGACACCCGAGCCTGGCCTCTAGCGCCGCCCCCACCGTCCAGAGCCGCCGTCTCTGCCATGTCTCTGCCCGAGACACGCTGCTCGCCCCGAGCCAACCAGCTCTTCCCTGGCGTAAATACGGGCGGCCACCGTCCTCACCTACTTCGCCGACAATGGCAACCGGCCTCAACGGCCTAAACCACCGCTATAATGGCCTCTGCCACCGTGTCCATCTTCGGGAGCCCACGGAACCAACCCTCCCCCGCTTATAAAGCCACCCCGAGCTCACAGCACTCAAGGGCACTTCTCAACCCCTCTCTGTAAGCCTCCTCGAGCAGCAACCCGGCCAGGAATGGCCGTCTTCTTCGTCTCCAATAGCCACTGCCGCCGTCGCTTCCTCGTTGATTGCGTCGCACCCACGGCCTCCCCACCAAAAACTCCTCCACCACTAGCCTCCTAGAGCTCCCGCAGATCCCTTGCCCCTAGCAATTTCACTCGGGAGCCGCCGTAGGCGAAATCTCCTTTCAACCAACGGCCGCCGTCCGCTACGAAGCTCACCGCCGGTGACCCCGTGCCCTCCACCGGCCATGCCGCACACCGGGCGAACCGCCAGGACCTCCTGAGCAAGACGGTGGTCTCAGCTCACCGTGGGGCGCCGCCGTTCGCCGGCGAGATTCATCGAAGTGCCGCCTCCGTTCGGCCAGAGGAGAAGGCGGGGTGGACCGCGGTCAAACCTGACCAGTGGGCCTGGTGGGGCCCACTGTCAGCGACCGAAGCCGCGCCGGCTCGTCTGTAAGTGGAGACGGGTTTCCCCGAAGCCATCTTCGCGCGGGGAAAGCGTATTCCCGCGAATACACCTTCGATGTCAGCAACCCTCCTGCGCGGTCGAGCGGCTGGGCCTTGCCTAGTGGCGCCATACTGCTAAATCCCGCCCAGGGCACGCTTCTGCCCATCAGGTTGATGCCTTTTCTTTTTCTTTTCCAGCTGGTTTCAAATAATCCCACAGCAGTCATTTCAAAACCAAATTTGATGATTCAAATTTCTGTATACTCCTAAATTCATGCTCTATTAATCCAGCTAGGATGAACATTTTTCCAAAGCTTTGTTTCTGTTGGATCTATTAAATAGTCCATTTCTTCATTTATTCCAGCTTAGAAATTCCCTAGGAAAATCATCTGAACTCCAAATTAATTAATTATTTTTCTAGAATTCTTTATTTTTTCCTCTAGTTTATTTTAGTATTTATTTCAAAATTTTCCAAACAGCTTTTTTGTACGCTTTCAAGTTTATATATGTGGTAATTTCAATATTTTGAAAATAGGAAAATGGAGGGAAGAGAAAAATTTCAAAAGTTTTGGAGCGCACCCAATCCTTCTGCATGCTTAAGGCAAGCATCTTGAACACTTGATATGGTGAATGCATGGTTAATTGGTTGCGAGAATAATTGGATCATGAATATGTTGAATTCAAATAAATTTTGCATATTGCTAGTTATACATGCATGACCCCTTGATAATATTTTATCATGAAGTATGAGTGAGTATGGTTATTTTCACATGTCATATATGCCTATGCTAGTCTGGACTAATCTACAAGAAGGAGACAGTCACGAGAAAGGTGACCGTGAGACTGAAATCTCGTTATGACGAGAATGATCAGTGATGGCATGTTGGGACATGCTAGGTGGTGACCCTGTTGGGTACTACCAAGTAAATATATTATGCTAACCACTGCAGGAAAACTTAAACCTCCTGAGTTGACCATAGATCGAGTCTTGTTCCGGTAACCCCCATAGTTGTTTCGTGCTGCCACTTGTCCCTGCCACAGGTACGGTACGGTTCAGTAAGTTGTTAACCCCTTTCATTTGCACACACCGTACAGAGAGGCCATGGTGAAAGATACCAGAGGCCTCTGGTAAGCATGTCACCTGGTCAGGGGGCTTGGGTGTATCCGGCTAGGCCGAGAGGGGGGCACCCCTTGTAATCCGTGCGTTATAAATAGTGATCCCATGCTATTCGGGGCGATGGTCTCCCCGTCTTAGAGTTTTTATTGAACGATGCTTTAGGTGATTCCTGGCATCCGGAAAGTTAATCTAGTGTGTGCTGGTCAGGTGTGTTTTCAACCTAAAGACCGTAATGGGAATTAGTCAGCGTCTCGGTGTTGGCTAAAGAAATCCTATACACGTGGGTAAAGAGTACACCCTCTGCAAAGTTATACCTATTCGAATAGCCGTGTCCGCGGTGAAGGACTATAGTCTAGGTTGGTCAAGTGCCGGTCTTAGTGTCGGTCTTCTGAGGAAATAATTAAAATTGAGCATGATTCAATTTTTGTAGAATAATTATTGTCACTACTGATGCTAGCAAGATATTACTGTTAACATGAATATTATTGTGGACTAACCCTTTTCCTTCTATGTGCAACCTTGGGTATCACTTGGGATGGCTAGTCCATCTGGATACTCATTTCTATTTTTCTGAGTATCACTTGGGATGGCTAGTCCACCTGGATACTCATTTCTATTTTTTTTCTGGGTATCACTTGGGATGGCTAGTCCACCTGGATACTCATTTCTTTTCAAGACCTCTCAAGGCGTCGCATTCAGACACCCATTTGGCATTTTTCTTGGAATTCCTCAAGCGGGCCAACGCCCGATGTTCCATATTATATTCCTGGTTTATTACTAAAATGATATATTTATCCATACACATTGTATTATCATTTATCATGCCACGCTTTAATATCAGTTAGCATAGGCATATAATTTAGATCATCATGATCATATGTTCTCTACTGCATTCGGTATGTCTTTTGTCCATGATGTTTGCGAGTACATTCAAAAGTACTCACTGGCTTGTCCCTGGCTATTGTCTTGGCCAGATCACGATTAGGAGAAGAGCACTACGAAGGCACACCCCGTAACCTAGGAGCCGGAGATAGCAGCCACGCGGGATAGGAGTTACCCAGGTCAGCTGTTCCTATGGGAATGGAGCCCCACCAGAGATGGAGATCTGCTACCCGCTTCCGCCATCCGCCGTTAGCAATCATTGTTGTATCATTAGACCTTTATGGTCTTGTACTCAAATTCTTGTAATTGCTTGGAATTATGTATCAAGGAAGTGTCCACCAGCAACAGTAGTCCTGGGGCTGGTGACGACACGAGGGGTTAGTTTCTAGGATATTGTGTCCCGGAGAACCGGCCCCGACAGCCTTGGTATCAGAGCCAGGCTGACCACTGGCTAATCCTTTCTTAGCCTGGTCGCTATCTCTAGGTTTCCACACCATCTAAAATCTTTCCTGTTCACAACCATGCCCATTCCATCCGATAAGCCTACACAGTGACCAGCCGACATCTTTTGACAGTCGGTGCCCAACCTATCAACCTGTCCATAGGCCGTGTGCCTGTGGCGGACACCTGAGTAGTCCCATCCACAAGTGTGCGATGGAAGACTCCACTGACCTATAAAGGAAGCCTTATCCCAACTCAGCACATCACAGCCTCACTCTCAGTTCGATATCCAACCATCAAGATGCCTGGCCCCATCGTTCGTAACGAGACCACCGCAGCCGAGCTGGGAGACTTTGTAGTCATCCTCGCCAATCTCACTCGTCGAGCTTTTGGCATAGAAGAGCCGCCTGAGTATGTTGTGTACCAAGAGCACATGAGTGATGCCATCCACCACTTCTGGGCCACGGTGCACATCTACGGGAGGGGCACTGTCGGTACCAAAACCGGCAGATCTCGGGTAGGGGATCCGAACTATGGGTCTAGGGATCAATGGGTAACAGGGAGCGTAGAGACGGTGATTTACCTAGGTTTGGGCCCTCTTGAAGAGGTAATACCCTACGTCCTGCTAGATTGTATTGATGTGATTGTATGAAGGTTACATAGTTGATCTACCTCGAGATCGGATGGGCTAAACCCTAGGCAATGGATATGATGATCCTCTACGGACTAAACCCTCTGGTTTATATAGACACCAGAGGGTCCTAGGGTTACATATAGTCGGTTACCATCAGGGGATAAACATACCGGCCACGCCAATTATTCCTTGGAGGAGACGCCAAGTCTTCGGAAGTTTCCTTCTGATACACGGGGTCGCCCACAATCCGGCCTTCCATCGACGAGTAGGGGGCGGCCCACCAGCCCGGCCTATGAGAGATAGGCCGTCCGCCCGAGTACCCCCTAGTCCAGGACACCCTCAGTAGCCCCCGAACTAGTCTTCGAAGCCGAGGTAGACGCCGAACACCATCGGCTTTGTGGATCAGTTCCCTTCCTTCTGTGGTATTGATGACCGGCCTGCATCTCCTTCTGAGTCGAGTCTTTATGTGTTGCCTGGCTGCGCCCGCCCCGAAATATACTTCGGTCGTCAAGGGGTATCGATAACTTAGCCTCGAAGGCCAGTCACCTCGGTATGAACAGTACCCCCATCTGACAACTTTTTACCGAAGGGTCACAATGCGCCACGACCATGAGTTGTTTTATGAAAAACTCAATTCGCGGTTCGAGGCGGTTTTTTCATTGGCACGTCCCATCGATATGGAGATCGTGCCCTGGTTTTAAGGGATATGATCAATAATCTGCCCCGCCCCACGCGCGCATGATGGCACAGTTACATGGGGAAATGGCAAGGACTGCGGCGCAGTAAAGGGGCCGTGGGTTTTACAACCCATAGAAGGGGAACGGTCTCCATTTCCTTCGCACGCTCCCTCTCTGCCTTCGCCATTGCCTTCCCCATTCTTCGAGCTCCAGCACCCAGATCCACTTTCCTATTCAAGAACCCGGCCGCCAGTTTCAATCCAGCAATGGCGGGCTCCGGGTCCAAAGGCAAGTGGGAGGCGTCCGTCGTCACTGAGAGCGCCATCTTGGAGCTGAAGGACTCGGGCTATCTCCCCGCCAATGTCGCCCACCACGCCCCAGAGGCCGGCCAGGTCGTTCCCACACCACGGCAGGGCGAGAGGGTGGTATTCCTGCCCCACTTCATACGAGGCCTGGGTTTTCCCCTCCATCCCTTCGTCAGGGGACTCATGTTCTTCTACGGGCTTGATTTCCATGATCTCACGCCGAACTCCTTCCTCCACATCTCGGCCTTCATCATCATCTGCGAGGCCTTTCTTCGGATCCGGCCACACTTCGGCCTGTGGCTGAAGATCTTCAACATCAAGCCGAAGATCGTCGATGGCCAGCAGGCGGACTGTGGGGGTGCTATGGTCAGCAAGCTCCCCCGAGTGGAGTGGCCAAAGGGCACCTTCATCGAGACCGTCAAGGTCTAGCAGAAGGAATGGTTCTACATCACCGAGCCAAGGAGCGCGGATTGGGGGGCGATTCCAGCCTTCCGATCTAGACCCACTGCGAGGCTGGTCTCATGGACCAAGAAGGGCCTCGACTGGGGGGTGAACAAGGAGGTGGCGCAGCTGCAGAGCCGGATCGGCAAGATGATAGAGCAGGGCGTCGAGCTGCCCAACGTGATCCAGATCATGCTCGGCCGCCGAAAACTCCCATGCCAGGACAGGGCCTCCACCATGTGGGCCTACAAGTCCGAAGACCCGGCCACCGTGCACAACTTCTTCCACACCTCCCACGCTCAATAGTGGAGGGCGCTGTTCAAGCCGTAGAAGGACTGGCCGGCCAAGGAGGAAGACATCGGACTCGACGCCGCAAATCCCCCACGGGAGGTATGAATAATTTTGTACTTATACCCGAACTGTTCCCTTTTGATAAGGTACTTAGCCTTTTCACCTTCCACCCGCAGAACTAGCTAAAGAAGTCCGAGCGAATCAACAGTCTGGCGCCGCTGCCAGAGGGGCCCAGGACACGCCTACTAACGGCCATGTTGGCCGTGGAGCCATATGAGGCGCCGGAGAGGAAGGAAAAGAAGAAGGATCAGAAGAAGGAGGCCAGAGAGGGCCTCCGTTCCCGAGGACCCCCGGACACTAGATCCGGGACACCCATGCTCCCACCGCACAGGAGGAGGAGAAGGAGCAGGGAGAAGGGGAGGAATATGATTCCTCCCGAACAGGGAAAAGGGCGGCGTCCGAAGACGTCGAGGAGGAGCCGCTTCGCCCTCCCCCCAAGAGAGCATGGAGGGCCAAGTTAGCCCTGTCCGACCATATCTCGGCTTCTGCCGAGGACTCCGAGCCCTCCGAAGAGGTTCCTCGGAGGATCCCCAGGGCCAAACCGCAGGCCCAAAGGTACGCATTCTAGTATCCTCGGAAGTGTTTTTGGTCGAACTAAGCTCAATATCGATCACTTTTCGCCTTTGATATCGCAGCCCGCTACGCGACCTCCCCACCGACCGAGTCTCGGAGGGGGATTCTCCACCCGGCCGCGCTGGCGGAGAGCGGGACCGAATCGCGCACCTTGCCTCCCCCAATCGCCGAGGAGGCCGAGGAGGTCCTGTCAAGGAGGACCCCCCCCCCCCCGTGCCGCACACAGGGGGAGGGGGCGACGTTATCATGGCCGAGGCAAACACCTCGGTCGCCGAAGACCAGGAGGGGAGGGCCCCTCTGGTTCACGAAGAGGAGGAGCCCGGACAATCCAAGCTCTCTCCGAGAGCGGCTCCGGAGTCGTCAAGACGTCCGGAGTCGGGCACATCGGTCCCCGGGAGGGAAGAAGCCGAAGTGCCCCCACCAGCCCCGCCCACCCCAGAGCGGGCGTTGACTGGGTGGCCGGATGAGATGGAGGATGCTCTAACCAGCTCCTCTATCGCCGAAGAGCACCGTGCCCTTATGGGCGCGGTGTTGCAAAGTCTTCGGTCCGTTGATAGCGGACTGAAGGAGGCTTTCAATGGCCTTCTCACAGGCTTCAAGGGAGCCAAGTAATGTTTTCCCTTAAAGAATTACTTTTGTATAAATGTATGGCCTTACACACAGTAGCCCCCGAGACTCTGGCTGGCTGGATCAAAGCCGGTCAGAGGATCAAAAATCAATATCACGGATACTAATGTGCGTAGAGTGATGCGCAGGCGTCGTCTTCGGTAGCAGCTGCCAACGCCGAGGAGTTGGCCGAGCTGAATCGGAAGCTCAAAAGCTCCGAGGACGACCTCAGCCTGGTGAACAAGAGGTTCAACGAGTCGCAAGGCAAGTCCGGACTACAGTATTTACTTATAGCCATTGCATTTTTGTTAACTAAGGTTTAAATTAGCCTAAACGGAATCAACTGGTATGACTACAGCTGCCGCCGTGGAGGTCGAGAACCTCAAGGCCGCGCTGAGGATGGCTCAGCTAGAAGCGGCGGAGCAGAGGTTGGCAGCCGAACACGCGGCTGCCGAACTGACTTCGGTGAAAACCGCTAGTCAGAAGCACGAACACAGAGTGGCGGAAGTGCAACCAGAGCTCGCGGATGCCGTCACAAAGTGTGAGGCTCTCGAGCAGAAGAATAAAGAGCAGGCCGCCGAGCTAACCTCACTGGGGTCGGTCGCCAAGGAAGCGCGGACAGAGGTGCGCGGCTACTAGGAAGAACTCCGCCAAGTGAAGCTCATTGCGGATGGTAAGCCATATTTGCTGCAGAGTGTCTTTGGTGGTAACAGGTTCGCTTTGCTCACGCGGGTGTGGCTTTCCGCAGGCGCCTTTGCGGACCTCCCGAAGAGTGCGGCTAATGGGGCGAGGTTCTTCGCCACCCAAGAGGGTCGGGCCGAGCAGAGGTTATTCTGGGCGCAATTTCAAGCGCCCGAACACCCTCCCCTCCTCAACAACCAAATGAAGCAGTTGATGGAGCTGCATCGGATGGCGGAGTCGGTGATGAAGGACCTCTGTGTCAAGATATGGCCATCGGAGCCGCTGCCGAGCAGCTACTTCGGTCTGGTGCAGAGGCTGTACGACGCCACTTCCCGGATCGACGACTGGAAGCGGTCCACATGCATTGAGGGGGCTCGGATGGCCTTCGGCAAAACAATGGTACATTGGCCGAAGATAAAGCCAGCCGAGATGGCCACCGGACCTCCGCCGCCAGGGAAGGAGCATAGGCGCCCCGAGCAATACTTTCCCATCGTGATGGATGGTGCTCGGGCAGTAGAGGCCCAGTGCTCAAAAGATGTAATTTATGAGTAGATTTAGTTTCCTTGTAACCAAGGAGTTGAAACTTTTGTTTTATTGTAATGCAAGTTGTTTGGCTGTGAATAAAGTGCATGCTTATGTTAATTTTGACTCCTGTGCGGCCGTTTGTAAACTGAAAGTGACTAGTTATCCGCTTCAGCCCCTTGCAGATACTGCATGGGGTGTTTTCTCATAATACTTGAACCCTTAGCCGACGTCTCGGTGCCCGGAGGCGGTTGTATGTACGGAAAACCAGGCAATCAAACTATGCGGTTTTAGTGCTTTCACTTAGCCAGAGGAGCTTGACTGTGGGGCTGGTGACGAGCCCCCAGTGTTTGTGATATTCGGACAAGCCGCGGTTGATACCATCATCACATGGTTTCTGTAACTGCGAACCCTTCGTTTAACACGGACTAACCTCCAACGATTTTAGTTTAACATGAGTCATCGGATCGCCGACCAGTTCTCGCTTATTGGGACAGTCAATTTTCGGCTTTCTCCACTGAGGTACTTAACCAGGCTAGCTAGAAGTATAATCGCAGTGGTTCCCCCTTTACCCTCTTAGCCGAACAGTGCGGAACGTAAGAGGGTAAACACAGGAGCCGGGCAACCCAACTATTGAGTAAAGACGCAATTTGGAACTGATTCATATAGTGCAATATCCGTGACGCTGAGCACATAAAATAAGTGTCAGGATAAAGTTTGAGGCAAGATTTATGTTCGAGCCCCCGGTCTTTTAGCCGGTTACCAAAAAAAAGGGACGTATCGTAATAGTTTACTTCGTCTTAAAAAGCGGAAAGGAATATGTAACGCGAATGACTGCACAAGTACCATAGAAAAATGGTCTTTATTTCCTTTGAATATGTGACGTCCAACCGTACAATCTGGATTGCCGAAGTAACTTTGATAGATACTTTTGAAGAAATGAATACGTTAGAGTAAAGGTTTACACAGGGCCTTCATGAGTGGTTTGACGTCCCTACTACGCCCTGCTGCACGTCTGCGCCTTTGCTCTTCAAGAAGCTTCCGTGTGAGCGAAGCTGTCGACTGTATGTTCGGCGGAAGTAGTAATGTTCGGCAGACGATCCCTTGGAGAAGGGTTTTGAGAAGTCGCTGTGGAATTTCATTTTGACGCTGATAGGGCCCTAGATGGTGCCCGTTGTCGATGTTGATTTGAAGACATCTGTAGTCCATTGCTCGGTTGAACCGGGCTCCCGGTCTTTGTGTCATGTTTCCCCATAACCGCCCATGGAATTTTGAGCGCAAAATTGTGCACTCGAGGTACGTATTTCGCGACTAGGTGGGTCGTGCTGTGGGGTGCGTACCCCTATTTGGGGTGAGCATGGGAGTGCTCCAGGACCGAGGCTGCAGCTCGGGAGCGCTTGCGTGCATCCAGTGTCTAGGCAGTAGACTGGGCTTGCGACGCCTATTCGGCGGCTTGGACTTTGGCGGCTAGAGCCGCTGTGTGTTCCTCTGTTCGGAGCGAGCGCTCGATATTACCGTTGATGGTAATAACGCCCTTTGGTCCTGGCATCTTGAGCTTCGGGTATGCATAGTGCGGGACGGCGTTGAAGCGGGCGAACGCAGTCCGGCCGAGGAGTGCGTCGTAACCGCTGCGGAAGGGGACAATATCGAAGATCAAGTCCTCGCTGCGGAAGTTATCGGGCGATCCGAAGACAACTTCCAATGTCACGGATCCCGAGCAGCGTGCCTCGACACCTGGGATTACACCTTTAAAGGTGGTGTTGCTGGGTTTCATTCTTGACGGGTCAATCCCCATTTTCTTCACTGTATCTGAGTAAATCAGATTGAGGCTGCTACCTCCGTCCATAAGGACTCTGGTGAGGTCAAATCCGTCCACGATGGGGTCGAGCACCAGAGCCGCCGTTCCTCCATGGCGTATACTGGTCGGATGGTCTCGACGGTCGAAACTGATCGGGCAAGCCGACCACGGGTAGAATTTCGGGGCTACCGGCTCTAAGGCGTAGACATCCCGAAGCACGCGTTTCCGCTCCTTCTTTGGTATATGCGTGACATAGATCATGTTCACGGTTTTGACCTCTGGAGGGAACTTTTTTTGGCCTCCATTGTTCGGCCCACGAGGTTCATCGTCGTCCTCGCTGCGGGGGCCCTTGCCCTGTTCTTCGGCTGTGGCTTTGCCGGCCTGTTTAATTACCCAACAGTTATGGTTGGTGTGGTTAGCTGGCTTGTCAGGGGTGCCGTGAATCTGGCAGGGCCTATCCAATATTCTGTGGTCCCGATTTCGAGCCGCTGAATCCGGCGTTTACTGCTGTGTCATCGGCTTCACCGCCGTTGTTTGAGTGCCGGCGCTTATTATTCCTATTGCGCCGGGGTTTTCCGTTCCCGTCCCAGGCCTCTGAAGTGCCGGGGTCTTTGGGGTGGTTGCTTCGACGAGCCAACCAGCTATCCTCACCCGTGCAAAAGTGGGTCATTAGGGAGGTAAGGGCCGACATTGCTCTCGGCTTGTCCTGGCCGAGCTGGCGGGCGAGCCACTCGTCCCGAATACTGTGTTTGAATGCCTTAATCGCTTCGGCATCCGGACAGTCCACGATCTGGTTCTTCTTGGTCAAAAACTGGTTCCAGAATTGCCGGGCTGACTCCCCGGGCTGCTGAATAACATGGCTCGGGTCATCGGCGTCCGGTGGCCGAACGTAGGTGCCTTGAAAGTTAGCTCGGAATGCATCCTCGAGCTCTTCCCAGCTCCCGATGGTGTTTTCGGGTAGGCTGTTCAGCCAATGCCTTGCTGGTCCCTTGAGTTTCAACGGTAGGTACTTAATAGCGTGGAGATCATCTCCTCGGGCCATGTGAATGTGGAGGAGAAAATCCTCAATCCACACGGCCGGGTCAGTTGTCCCATCGTAGGATTCTATATTGATGGGTTTGAACCCCTCGAGGAACTGATGCTGCATCACCTCATCAGTGAAACACATTGGGTGTGCGGCGCCCCTGGCCCGGGCCGCATCGCGCCGGAGATCGGTTATCATCCGGGCACGGTGCTGCTCCCGAGATCTGTCGTTTCTATCGCGCCAGGCTTGGTATCCTTCCCGTCCGGCGGGTGCGTATTCTGTGGATCCATAGATGGATCTCGACTGGATCCCTTGTGCGTTCAGGTCGTGGCGCAGATCTTATTGGTCGTCCGGTTGAACCGGGTCTTTGCCTGCTCAGCGAGGGGGCGCGGGTGGGTATTCGGCTTCTCCGGCCGCACTATCCCGTCCTCGAGGGGGCGCGGGTGGGAGTTTGACTTCCCCGGCTGCCCTATCCCGTCATCGAGGAGGCGCGGGTGAGTATTCAGCTTCTCCGGCCGCCCTGTCCCGTCCTCGAGGGGGTGTAGGTGGGAGTTTGGCTTCCACAGCCGTCCTATCCCGTCCTCGAGGGGGGCGGTCGGGCTGGTTTGCGTAAGTTCGTTTGGGAGGCATGGGCTCGAAGGCCTCATCCTCAAATTCTGGGAGTAGGCGCCGCCGTGGGTAACTCTTGTATTGGCCCTGACGTTGATCGTTAAGGCCTTCTTCGGCAGCTAAGACCATCGTCCATCTGTCGTTGAGCGTATCCTGTTCGGCTTTTAGCTGTTGTTGTTACCTCTTCAAGCTTCGGGCAGTGGCGATAAGTTGCCGCTTGAATTTCTCTTGCTCCAGGGGATCCTCTGGGATGATAAAGTCTTCGGGTCCGAGGCTATCTTCCTCTTCAGACGGAGGAAGGTAATTGCTGTCCTCGGAATCGTCGAGGTCCTCGGGGTCACCCTGATCCTCGTGCCCCTCATCGGCGTCGGGGCACTGCTCGGGCGTGTTATCGCCGAGCTCCCCCAAGTTGTCCGGAGTCTCGTTATCTCCGATGCCGTTCGTGTCTGTGTGATTTTCCTTGCCCTTTCCCGGCCCTCTGGCTCGCCGTCGTCGGCGTCTGGGCGGTTCTTCGACGGGATCGTCGCCGTCCTTTTTGGTTGTGTCACCGTCCTTCATGGGGGTGTCGACCATGTAAACGTCATAGGTGGAGGTGGCGGTTCACTTTCCGGTATTGGAAGTGGCAAGGGACGGATCTGTGTAGGGCGGGACGTCGATATCCTCGTCCATGTCGTCAGCCTCCTCGGAGGCGTAGTCCAACATGTCGGTTAAATCTTCGACAGTGGCTACCAAGTGGGTGGTGGGTGGGACGCAAAATTCCCCGCGGCTGGCCTCCTGTCCGACCTGCTCCTGGTCCGAGGACGGGCCATCTGCGATATTCATCCTCTGGATCCGATCTAACATCTCGCTTAAAAACGAGAGGTCAACCGGATTCACGTTCGGGCATTCGTCGGAGTTGAGCTCCGGTGCGCCAATACTATGAATGTGTCCGGCCAAGGGCGACCCTTGGTTTTCTGGCACTGGGGTTGGACCTGAGCTCAGGGCCAGATCCGAACTGAGGCCCAGCCCAGGGATAGGGACGGGGAGGGAATCCAAGGTCAAGGCCTCAGGAATGGTAGGCTCCCCGGGTAAAGCCGAGAACCCAGTAAGGACCAGATCGCCCCGAGCATCGGCGACATACTCAAGGCCGCCGAACCTGATTTCCTGCTCAGGGGCGAAGCTACCGACCTGGTCAAGTGTTGGGGAACGTTGCATGGAAAACAAAAATTTTCTATGCACACGCAAGATCTATCCATGGAGATGCATAGCTACGAGAGGGGGAGTGTGTCTACGTACCCTCGTAGACCGTAAGCGGAAGCGTTAGAACAACACGGTTGATGTCGTCGAACAACTTCACGATCCAACCGACCGAGCTCCGAACGTACGGCACCTCCTCGTTCAGCACACGTTCAGCTCGGTGACGTCCTCGACTTCTTGATCCAGCAAGACGGCGAGGTAGTTAATGAGTTCTGGCAGCACGACGGCGTGGTGACGGTGATGGTGATGCTATCTCCGCAGGGCTTCGCCCAAGCACTACGAAAATATGACCGAGGGACGGAACTGTGGAGGGGGGCGCCGCACATGGCTAAGACAATGTTGTGTCCTTTGGGGCGCCCCCTCTCCTCTATTTATATATGTGTAGGGGCTTGGAGTAGAAGGAATAGTGCCACATGAACAGTAACCGTGAATAGTAAACACGTGGACTTGGACTCCAATCCTATTCCTACTAGGACTCTCCCTTTTTTTCCTTCCCTAGCTGCGTGGGCTTTTGAGGACTTGGTGCGCCTGGCCCAATAAGGCCAGTGCGCCTCCCCTTAGCCCATGCCAGCCCTTGGGACGTGGTGGACCCACTTGTGGACTTCCGGACTCCTCCGGAATCCTCCGGAACCTTCTGGAAGCTTCCCGGTACAATACCGAAAAAACTACACCTTTTTTCGGAACCCAAAATATGACTTCCCATATATAAATCTTTACCTCTCGACCATTCCGAGACTCCTCGTGACATCCAGGATCTCATCCAGGACTCTGAACAACATTCGGTTACCAATTCACATAACTCACATAACACTATATCGTCAACGAACGTTAAGCGTGCGGACCCTACGGGTTCAGGAATGATGTAGACATGACCGAGACGCCTGTCCGGTCAATAACCAATAGCGGAACCTGGATGCTCATATTGGTTCCTACATATTCCACGAAGATCTTATCGGTCGAACCGCAATGACAACATACGTAATTCCCTTTGTCTATCGGTATGTTACTCGCCCGAGATTCGATCGTCGGTATCTCCATACCTAGTTCAATCTCGTTACCGGCAAGTCTCTTTACTCGTTCCATAATACATCATCCCGTAACTAACTCCTTAGTCACTTTGCTTGCAAGCTTCTTATGATGTGCATTACCGAGAGGGCCCAGAGATACCTCTCCGAAACACGGAGTGACAAATCCCAGTCTCGATCCATGCCAACTCAACGGACACCTTCGGAGATACCTGTAGAGCATCTTTATGATCACCCAGTTACGTTGTGACGTTTGATAGCACACAAGGTATTCCTCTGGTATCCAGGAGTTGCATGATCTCATGGTCTGAGGAACATGTATTTGACATTCAAGAAAGCAGTAGCAATAAACAGAACAATCATATGCTAAGCTAACGGATGGGTATTGTCCATCACATCATTCTCCTAATGATGTGATCCCGTTATCAAATGACAACTCATGTCTATAGTTAGGAAACCTTAACCATCTTTGATCAACGAGCTAGTCTAGTAGAGGCTCACTAGGGACACAGTATTTGTTTATGTATTCACACATGTATTTAAGTTTCCGGTCAATACAATTCTAGCATGAATAATAAACCTTTATCATGAACAAGGAAATATAAAATAATAACAACTTTATTATTGCCTCTAGGGCATATTTCCATCAGTCTCCCACTTGCACTAGAGTCAATAATCTAGATTACATAGTAATGAATCTAACACCCATGGAGTCTTGGTGCTGATCATGTTTTGCTCGTGGAAGAGGCTTAGTCAACGGGTCTGCCACATTCAGATCCGTGTGTACTTTGCAAATTTCTATGTCTCCATCCTTGACATATTCACGAATGGAGTTGAAGCGTCTCTTGATGTGTTTGGTCTTCTTGTGAAACCTGGGCTCCTTGGCTATGGCAATTGCTCCAGTGTTGTCACAAAAGATTGTCATTGGACCCAATGCACTAGGTATTACACCTAGATCGGATATGAACTCCTTCATCCAGACTCCTTCATGTGCTGCTTCCGAAGCAGCTATGTATTCTGCTTCACACGTAGATCCCGCCACGACACTCTGCTTGGAACTGCACCAACTGACAGCTCCACCATTTAATATAAATACGTATCCGGTTTGTGACTTAGAGTCATCCGGATCAGTGTCGAAGCTCGCATCGACGTAACCCTTTACGACGAGCTCTTCGTCACCTCCATAAACGAGAAACATGTCCTTGGTCCTTTTCAGGTACTTCAGGATATTCTTGACCGCTATCCAGTGATCCACTCCTGGATTACTCTGGTACCTCCCTGCCGAACTTATGGCAAGGCACACATCTGGTCTGGTACACAGCATGGCATACATAATAGAACCTATGGCTGAGGCATAGGGAATGACTTTCATTTTCTCTATATCTTCTGCCATGGTCGGGCATTGAGTCTGACTCAACTTCACACCTTGCAAGACAGGCAAGAACCCTTTCTTTGACTGATCCATTTTGAACTTCTTCAAAACTTTGTCAAGGTATGTGCTTTGTGAAAGTCCTATCAAGCGTCTTGATCTATCCCTATAGATCTTGATGCCCAATATATAAGCAGCTTCACCGAGGTCTTTCATTGAAAAATTCTTATTCAAGGATCCCTTTATGCCATCCAGAAATTCTATATCATTTCCAATCAACAATATGTCATCCACATATAATATTAGAAATGCTACAGAGCTCCCACTCACTTTCTTGTAGATACAGGCTTCACCGTAAGTCTGTACAAAACCATATGCTTTGATCACCTCATCAAAGCGTATATTCCAACTCCGAGATGCTTGCACCAGTCCATAGATGGATCGCTGGAGCTTGCACACTTTGTTAGCACCCTTAGGATCGACAAAACCTTCTGGTTGCATCATATACAACTCTTCTTTGTGAAAACCATTAAGGAATGCAGTTTTGACATCCATTTGCCAGATTTCATAATCATAAAATGCGGCAATTGCTAACATGATTCGGACAGACTTAAGCATCGCTACGGGTGAGAAAGTCTCATCGTAGTCAACCCCTTGAACTTGTCGAAAACCTTTTGCGACAAGTCGAGCTTTGTAGACAGTGATATTACCATCAGCATCTGTCTTCCTCTTAAAAATCCATTTATTCTTAATGGTTTGCCGATCATCGGGCAAGTCCACCAAAGTCCACACTTTGTTCTCATACATGGATCCTATCTCAGATTTCATGGCCTCAAGCCATTTGTCGGAATCCGGGCTTATCATAGCTTCTTCATAGTTCGTAGGTTCGCTGTTGTCTAACAACATAACTTCCAGAACAGGATTACCGTACCACTCTGGTGCGTAACGTACTCTGGTCGACCTACGAAGTTCAGTAGTAACTTGATCTGAAGTTTCATGATCTTTATCATTATCTTCCTCTCTTATTGGTTTAGGCATCACGGGAACGGTTTTCTCTGATGAGCTACTTTCCAATTCGAGAGAAGGTACAATTACCTCATCAAGTTCTACTTTCCTCCCACTCACTTCTTTCGAGAGAAACTCCTTCTCTAGAAAGGACCCATTCTTGGTAACAAAGACCTTGCCTTCGGTTCTGTGGTAGATGGTGTACCCAATTGTTTCTTTAGGGTATCCTATGAAGACGCACTTCTCCGCTTTGGGTTCGAGCTTATCAGGTTGAAGCTTTTTCACATAAGCATCGCATCCCCAAACTTTAAGAAACGACAGCTTAGGTTTCTTGCCAAACCATAGTTCATATGGTGTCGTCTCAATGGATTTAGACGGTGCCCTATTTAACGTGAATGCACTGTCTCTAATGCATAACCCCAAAACGATAGTGGCAAATCGGTAAGAGACATCATAGAACGCACCATATCCAATAAAGTACGGTTACGACATTCGGACACACCATTACGCTGTGGTGTTCCAGGTGGCGTGAGTTGTGAAACAATTCCACATTTTCTTAAATGAAGGCCAAACTCGTAATTCAAATATTCGCCTCCGCGATCAGATCGTAGAAACTTTATTTTCTTGTTACGATGATTCTCTACTTCACTCTGAAATTCTTTGAACTTTTCAAATGTTTCAGACTTGTGTTTCATCAAGTAGATATACCCATATCTACTCAAATCATCTGTGAAGGTTAGAAAATAATGATACCTGCCGCGTGCTTCAACATTCATCGGACCGCATACATCAGTATGTATTATTTCCAACAAATCAGTAGCTCGCTCCATTGTTCCGGAGAACGGAGTTTTAGTCATCTTGCCCATGAGGCATGGTTCGCAAGTATCAAATGATTCATAATCAAGAGATTCCAAAAGTCCATCCGCATGGAGTTTCTTCATGCGCTTTACACCAATATGACCTAAACGGCAGTGCCACAAGTATGTTGCACTATCATTATCAACTTTGCATCTTTTGGCATCAATATTATGATATGTGTATCACTACGATCGAGATTCAACAAGAATAGACCATTCACAAAAGGTGCGTGACCATAAAAGATGTTACTCATATAAATAGAACAACCATTATTCTCTGACTTAAATGAATAACCGTCTCGCAATAAACAAGATCTAGATATAATGTTCATGCTCAACGCTGGTACCAAATAACAATTATTGAGGTCTAAAACTAATCCCGAAGGTAGATGTAGAGGTAGCGTGCCGACGGCGATCACATCAACCTTGGAACCATTCCCGACGCGCATCGTCACCTCGTCCTTAGCCAATCTTCGCTTATTCCGTAGCTCCTGTTTCGAGTTACAAATATTAGCAACCGAACCAGTATCAAATACCCAGGCGCTACTGCGAGCATTAGTGAGGAACACATCAATAACATGTATATCAAATATACCTTTGCTCACTTTGCCATCCTTCTTATCCGCCAAATACTTGGGGCAGTTCCGCTTCCAGTGACCAGTCCCTTTGCAGTAGAAGCACTCTGTTTCAGGCCTGGGTCCAGCTTTGGGTTTCTTCGTGGGAGCGGCAACTTGCTTGCCGTTCTTCTTGAAGTTCCCCTTCTTTCCCTTGCCCTTTTTCTTGAAACTAGTGGTTTTGTTAACCATCAACACTTGATGCTCCTTCTTGATTTCTACCTCTGCTGCTTTCAGCATCGCGAAGAGCTCGGGAATTGTCTTCTCCATCCCTTGCATATTATAGTTCATCACGAAGCCTTTATAGCTTGGTGGCAGTGACTGAAGAACTCTGGCAATAACACTCTCAACCAGAAGATCAATTCCCAGCTGAGTCAAGTGGTTGTGGTACCCAGACATTCTGAGTATGTGTTCACTGACAGAACTGTTCTCCTCCATCTTACAGCTAAAGAACTTGTTGGAGACTTCATATCTCTCAACTCGGGCATTAGCTTGAAATATCAATTTCAGCTCTTGGAACATCTCATACGCTCCGTGGAGTTCAAAACGCTTTTGCAGTCCCGGTTCTAAGCCGTAGAGCATGGCACACTGAACTATCGAGTAGTCATCAGATCGAGCCTGCCAGGCGTTCACAACGTCTGCAGCAGCTCCTGCAGCAGGTCCATCACCTAGCGGTGCATCAAGGACATAATTCTTCTGTGCAGCAATGAGGATAATCCTCAAGTTACGGACCCAGTCCGTGTAGTTGCTACCATCATCTTTCAACTTAGCTTTCTCTAGGAATACATTAAAATTCAATGGAACAGTAGCACGGGCCATTTATCTACAACATAGATATGCAAAGAAACTATCAAGACTAAGTTCATGATAAATTAAGTTCAATTAATCAAATTACTAATGAACTCCCACTTAAATTAACATCCCTCAAGTTAACTAAGTGATACATGATCCAAATCAACCAGCCCATGTCCGATCATCACGTGAGATGGGATAGTCATCAATGGTGAACATCTCCATGTTGATCAAATCTACTATATGACTCATGTTCGACCTTTCGGTCTCCAGTGTTCCGAGACCATGTATGTACATGCTAGGCTCGTCAAGTTTAACCCAAGTATTCTGCTTGTGTAAAACTGGCTTACACCCGTTGTATGTGAACGTAGAATCTATCACACCCGATCATCACGAGGTGCTTCGAAACGACGAACTTTAGCAACGGTGCATACTCGGGGAGAACACTTTTATCTTGAAATTTAGTGAAGGGATCATCTTATAATGCTACCGTCGTTCTAAGCAAAATAAGATGCATAAAGGATAAACATCACATGCAATCAAAATATGTGACATGATATGGCCATCATCTTGTGCTTTTGATCTCCATCTCCAAAGCATCGTCATGATCTCCATCGTCACCGGCTCGACACCTTGATCTCCATCGTTGCGTCGTGGTCATCTCGCCAACTATTGCTTCTACAACTATTGCTAACGCATAGCGATAAAGTAAAGCAATTACATGGCGCTTGCATTTCATACAATAAAGAGACAATCATAAGGCTCCTGCCGGTTGCCGATAAATTACAAAACATGATCATCTCATATAATAACGTATATCACATCATGTCTTGACCATATCACATCACAGCATACCCTGCAAAAACAAGTTAGACGTCCTCTACTTTGTTGTTGCAAGTTTTGCGTGGCTGCTACGGGCTTCTAGCAAGAACCATTCTTACCTACGGCACAAAACCACAACGGTGATTTATCAAGTTTGCTGTTTTAACCTTTAACAAGGACCGGCCGCAGTCAAATTCGATTCAACTAAAGTAGGAAAAACAGACACCCGCCAGCCACCTTTATGCAAAACAAGTTGCATGTCTGTCGGTGGAACCGGTCTCATGTACGTGGACATGTAAGGTTGGTCCGGGCCGCTTCATCTTACAATACCGCCGAATCAAAATAAGACATTGGTGCTAAGCAGTATGACGATCACCGCCCACAACTCTTTGTGTTCTACTCGTGCATATCATCTACGCATAGACCTGGCTCATGATGCCACTGTTGGGGAACGTTGCATGGAAAACAAAAAATTTCTACGCACACGCAAGATCTATCCATGGAGATGCATAGCTACGAGAGGGGGAGTGTGTCTACGTACCCTCGTAGACCGTAAGCGGAAGCGTTAGAACAACGCGGTTGATGTCGTCGAACAACTTCACGATCCAACCGACCGAGCACCGAACGTACGGCACCTCCGCGTTCAGCACACGTTCAGCTCGGTGACGTCCTCGACTTCTTGATCCAGCAAGACGGCGAGGTAGTGGATGAGTTCCGGCAGCACGACGGCGTTGTGACGGTGATGGTGATGCTATCTCCGCAGGGCTTCGCCCAAGCAATGCGAAAATATGACCGAGGGACGGAACTGTGGAGGGGGGCGCCGCACACGGCTAAGACAATGTTGTGTCCTTTGGGGCGCCCCCTCTCCTCTATTTATATATGTGTAGGGGCTTGGAGTAGAAGGAATAGTGCCACGTGAACAGTAACCGTGAATAGTACACACGTGGACTTGGACTCCAAAGTCCAATCCTATTCCTACTAGGACTCTCCCTTTTTTCCTTCCCAAGCTGCGTGGGCTTTTGAGGACTTGGTGCGCCTGGCCCAAGAAGGCCAGGGCGCCTCCCCTTAGCCCATGCCAGCCTTTGGGACGTGGTGGACCCACTTGTGGACTTCCGGACTCCTCCGGAATCCTCCGGAACCTTCTGGAAGCTTCCCGGTACAATACCGAAAAAACTGCACCTTTTTCCGGAACCCAAAATATGACTTCCCATATATAAATCTTTACCTCTCGACCATTCCGAGACTCCTCGTGACGTCCGGGATCTCATCCGGGACTGCGAACAACATTCGGTTACCAATTCACATAACTCATATAACACTATATCGTCAACGAACGTTAAGCGTGCGGACCCTACGGGTTCGGGAATGATGTAGACATGACTGAGACGCCTCTCCGGTCAATAACCAATAGCGGAACCTGGATGCTCATATTGGTTCCTACATATTCCACGAAGATCTTATCGGTCGAACCGCAATGACAACATACGTAATTCCCTTTGTCTATCGGTATGTTACTCGCCCGAGATTCGATCGTCGGTATCTCCATACCTAGTTCAATCTCGTTACCGGCAAGTCTCTTTACTCGTTCCGTAATACATCATCCCGTAACTAACTACTTAGCCACTTTGCTTGCAAGCTTCTTATGATGTGCATTACTGAGAGGGCCCAGAGATACCTCCCCGAAACACGGAGTGACAAATCCCAGTCTCGATCCATGCCAACTCAACGGACACCTTCGGAGATACTTGTAGAGCATCTTTATGATCACCCAGTTACGTTGTGACGTTTGATAGCACACAAGGTATTCCTCTGGTATTTGGGAGTTGCATGATCTCATGGTCTGAGGAACATGTATTTGACATTCAAGAAAGCAGTAGCAATAAACAGAACGATCATATGCTAAGCTAACGGATGGGTCTTGTCCATCACATCATTCTCCTAATGATGTGATCCCGTTATCAAATGACAACTCATGTCTATAGTTAGGAAACCTTAACCATCTTTGATCAACGAGCAAGTCTAGTAGAGGCTCACTAGGGACACGGTATTTGTTTATGTATTCACACATGTATTTAAGTTTCCGGTCAATACAATTCTAGCATGAATAATAAACCTTTATCATGAACAAGGAAATATAAAATAATAACAACTTTATTATTGCCTCTAGGGCATATTTCCATCATCAAGGTGACTGGTTGGATCGGCGTGTAGCACAATGCTGCCGAACGCGAAGAGCTGTCCGGGGACGAAGATGTCCCCGCTGCGGATTCCATCGCTGATGAGAAGGCGAGCCATTGATCCTTGGTGACCCACGGCGGAACTCTCAATGAAAGCACCAATGTCGGTACCAAAACCGGCAGATCTCGGGTAGGGGATCCAAACTGTGGGTCTAGGAATCAATGGGTAACAGGGAGCGTAGAGACGGTGATTTACCCAGGTTCGGGACCTCTTGAAGAGGTAATACCCTACGTCCTGCTAGATTGTATTGATGTGATTGTATGAAGGTTACAGAGTTGATCTACCTTGACATCGGATGGGCTAAACCCTAGGCAATGGATATGATGATCCTCTACGGACTAAACCCTCTGGTTTATATAGACACCAGAGGGTCCTAGGGTTACATATAGTCGGTTACCATCAGGGGATAAACATGCCGGCCACGCCAATTATTCCTTGGAGGAGGCGCCAAGTCTTCGGAGGTTTCCTTTTGATACAGGGGGTCGCCCACAATCCGGCCTTCCATCGACGAGTAGGGGGTGGCCCACTAGCCCGGCCTATGAGAGATAGGCCGGCAGCCCAAGTACCCCCTAGTCCGGGACACCCTCAGGCACCACATCAGAACGCCCCTACCGGTTCACTGGGAGGATGACCTCCGACGAGCCCCAAGCTATCCAACTTGCAGCCCGAGAAGCTGTAGTTAATCTTCAGCATTTGTCGCCGAGGGTTAACATCCGTCCTTTCTACTACTACCCTAGTCGTGAAGGCTATGGTAGCCCGACCCAAGTCGCCAACGGAGACCATGAGACGGATCCTGCTCTAGTGCATCTGGTGCGCTACCTGAGAGCGCAAGAGGCACTATTCGATCAGGTCACCCTGGACCTAATTGTGACCCACAGGACGCTCGCTCTCCTGCCTCCGGTAAAAAGTGAAGCTGCACCCGCCACCGATACCCCTATAGTGCTGTACGGGAGACCGATCGAGCCCTCGGAGTCTGCCCCTGTTGTCTATCCAGGCAATGCCTTCGTCTCCCCCGGGGAACTCCGTCATCTCTTGGAGACCTACTCCAATGGGACTGTGACCTCGACACCCCGCGAGGGGCACCACCGCTACCCCAGCCCTATAGCTCCCCATCCTAGCCCGGTCAACTCCGACACCGAAGCACATGGAGAAGCCTCGACATCTGCAAAACCCGCCCGACTAGATGTCAACGAGGTGGACTGAGTCCACCAAAATTGTTGTCGAGCTTTAGTGGCCCGGTTTCTCTGTATTTTCACAGTAGCCGTTGTATGGCGTGGTAAGTTTGTAAATTACTTGTGTGCCATTGTTTTGATGGTACTATGCGCGAACTAGCGTAAATTATTGGCATGTGGTGGCAGAGTAAGTTCTAGACGTGACAGCTGAACCCCCTAACCGACACACACAGTAATACGTCACATTCCTTTTGGGGAGTGAGGTCTGAGATTTTGACTCAGACAACCCTACGCTGGAACTGATACACAAGTCGTACTGGCGCCGCCTCATGTTTCCTAACCCAGGTACCTTATAAGCGGCTGTATCCCACTCTACACCAGCCACCATCAACCTTGAGCATTGCTTTTCCCCATCTATCACTCCATGTTTCACTCCGGAGCCTACCTAAGAACCCCAGATGCAAGCCCTGGTAGTTTTGTTAAGGTTTTGTGGGCTCGCAATACCATTGGTTCCATCCACCCACCCCAATATGAGTTGTTCAAATCGAGGATCACCCCTAGTTCCTCGAAATACTGGGCAGTTGTACACATCCCACCAGTGCATTTAAACCATGGCCCTCTGTATATTGTCTTCATCGGGAGATCCATGCCATCCTCAGGCATGGCCATTGAGGCTGCTTCTTATGAAGCAGTTACCCGTCTTCGGTTCACGGTACCTGTCGTGGTTTTGTCACGGCAGATGTCCTCGTGAAAGGACTTAGTCGTGAGGCCATCGCAGCTAGGTGGTAGCTTGAACGGGGTTGATCGGAATCGAGAGACAAGGGTTTACCCAGCTTCGGCCCCTCACGAAGGAGGTAATAGCCTACGTCCTGCTTTGGTTGTATTGATGATGATCTCGATTACAAGGGTGCGACTTGGCTAACCTAGTACTCGAGAGCTTGTAACTTAAGTCTTTCTCGCCTCAGGGGCTCGCCTTTATATACAGGTCGAGGCCCTAGGTTTACAACAGGATCCGGGTCGTAACATGACCCGTGACCTACTCTTACTCTTACTCATCTTATTACACAAGGGAACTTCTTTATGGCGCCTTACAAGGAAAGTGCTCAAGGCGGTTGACCGTAAGTCGGCCCACTAAGGGCGGCTCATCCTCTGGCCTATGTCTTCTGGATCAACACGACCCACCTAGCCAAAGCCTTCCTCTTGAGTCGGCATGTAATGACCCGGCCCTAAACGGGCGGGTTACATCCAGGCGGGTTATATCCAGGGGTTATATCCCCAACATTAGCCCCCAGGTTGATTTGAATTCATTCATGTCAACCTTCAAAATAAGAATAACCCGTACTGATCTTATGGATCGTGGCCGGCTTATAGTTGCCGGCTTATAACATGCTTCACACTTGTCATATCTTCCCTTTGAAATCTATGACTCCTTTCAACTAATATCCGCAAATCTCGCGTGACGTCATTCAAAATCTTGAGTGGATCTGACAGGCCCGATAAACGAGGCGCCTTTTATCACTGCGTCGCCTTGATTTTCACGCTTGCCGTTTCACTTCTCCTCTCCTTTTAAATGTTCCCGAGGGGTCCTCATTTTCACTTCACCGCCTCGACTCTTCTTCTTTCTCTCGCCACACGTGCGCCTGGAGCTCCGCCGCCGCTCGCCCTCAAGCTCGCCGGCGTCCCCAAGCCCTCGTCTTCCTCGCGCGTGTCATCACCAGAGCTCATTCAAACCACCCGGGATCATCTCCCGCAACCAGGTACTCATCCCCATTGCCATAGATCTGTACTGTAGCTCAACCTAGTTCTTCTCTGTTCTTGCCTCGGCCATACCGCCATTGCCATTGTTAGGTCTAGGTTTTGCACTTCCTTGAATCAGAAATGCCCCGCCGTTAGTTGTAGCATTATTTTTGTATCTGGACGAAATTGAACTTGGGCAGAAACAACAGATAGATCAACTTAGGCTTCCAGTGTACGAACTCGGCGCTGAAAATATTCTTCTTTAAACTGATTTTATAGATCTGAAATATCATCCGATCTGTGTGAAACCTGTTAGTGCAACACTTAGCAAAAACTAGAAATTTTAGCATCTGGTAAGCCGCCCTTACTCTTGGCGACTCATGTCCACTTATTATGATCCGCCCAATTCTGATAATCATAGCTGAAATCCCGGTCGGGCGATTTACTGAACATGGTGACTCGCCCCTGTACCTTTGATCATATGATGCGAGCTTATCACGAACATGAGTAATCCTGCCATTTATGTTTTTGTATTCCTCGTTCATATTTAGGCGACTTGCTATGGCGAAGACCACAGTCTGCAACTGGGCGTGTTGTCAAGTCTCTGATCTTGTACTGAACGATTATAAAGAGCAAGGCTTCCTGCCGGCTCAAGAAGTAATTGGCTATCGAGCCCCTTCAGCAGCAGAAGACATCCCTCACCCCCGCGAGGGGGAAGTCGTGATTTTTACAGACCATCTCCTCAGGGGTTTTTCTCCACCCGGGTCAAAAAAATTCCGGGACGTTCTACACTTTTTCAACCTTCATCCTCAAAACATTGGTCCAAACTCTGTATCCAATTTGTGCCAATTTCAAGTTTTGTGTGAAGTATATCTGCAAATAGAGCCCACCGTTCCTCTCTTCAGAGAGTTTTTCTATCTCAACCGGCAAACTGAGTGCGCTGATGGACCCTGCCTAGAACTTGGCGGGGTCTCAATTCAAAGACGAAGAGACGTCCCTTTTCCTGCAGCTGTTCTACCGAGTCACCCTAAAGGTTGGAACAAAGCATGGTTCTACTGCAAGAACACAGCTCTAGCTGATGAAAACCCTCTGCCGGGTTATAGACCTGAACACCTTCCCCCAACCTTTGAACTTCCTGGCTGGGCTTCACAAGAAGAACGCGCGCAAGTCGCCCACGTATATCCAAGGTTGAGAGCTTTGCTAGTCAACGGTCTGACTGGTGTTGACTTGACCCGGTGCTGGCTTGCCTGGAAGATCCTACCCTTAAGCTGCCGAGGCGAATTAATGTGTAATTATTCTGGCGAGTCAACCGACCCACAACGGTTCAGTCCCGTTGATATGTCAGCTGATGGCATAAATAAGGCTACGAAGAAGCTACTCGGGGAAACTCAAGAAGCATGCAACAAGACCGGACTGAAGCCATTTTATGCCCACAACCAAGCTCCTCCAGTAAGCATTCTTGTAATTGTTTGATCCGACTTATCAATCCATAAATTAAGCTTACTTGTTGATCTCGTTAAACTGCAGGTCAACTCTTCATTCTAGAACAGGAGGACAAAGAAGGCAGTCGCCAAATCCAAAGTTGTGCCAGCTCGGAAAAAGAACAAACCAGCCGCTGAACATGAGACGGCAGCTAGGGGCCAGTCGCCATTGGCTGATGATGAATCACAGGTAGAACTTGACTCCCTTGGCTGTCTTTTCGTTGAACTGGCTGACGCCTCTTATTTCCAGGATGATGTTGATGTAAGCCGGGCTGATGACGTTTCGGTAATTTCTATCTCTTCCGACTCAGACAACTTTGTTCCCCAAAAGCTAAGAAAAACTGTGAGGAAAGTGCCCTTTTCTCATCCACTTGCTTACTTAGACCAAAAATTTTCTCTAAAGAAATCATAGCATGCCGAATCAATAAGGCGCCAGACTCAAAGTGGCTCTGGAGAGCTTTTGGGCAGCTTATCTGATACGCCAAATTCCCGCAAACGGCGAAATGAGGTGCCTCATAGTCCCACTCCATCTCACTCGCTTGCCGGTCTTTTTAAACAACCACTTAACCCGTCTGATTCGGATTATCAGGAGTCGCCACCATCATCTAGCGACTCATCTACCACTCAATTGCCACCCTTGATCATCAAACCAGGGTAAGTGCTCTTCGATGAGTCATGCTTGGTTATACATGTTGTATTATTGATCTGAATTTGCTTGTGCTTTCGCAGGGCCAAGGCCAAAAAGAGGAAAACTGGCGAGTCATCTTCGACCCCAGAGAACCTTGAACCGGAAGATTCAAATTTGGTGACCCCTGTAGGACAACATGAGATGGCAAAGGATCAAGCTGGTGCAAATGTTGATCCGCCCAAGCAAAACGACCCGCCAACTACTGAAGAGGTGAATACTCAAGTAGGCGCATCTGACACGATGGAGGATCTTAACCCGCCAAGTTCTATCCACCCTTCTAGTCCAAGGAAGGCGACTAAAGATATAGCTTTATCATCTTCGCAACCTGCCGACGAAGTCACCGTCACAGGGGCGTCTTTTAAAGCTCCAGAGCCATCGACTGTTTTGACCAAACTTGTATCAAAAGATGACCCGGTGGCGGCTGAGAAAGGGAAAAACAAACTTGAACTCCCAATGCTTGATGGACTCAGCGCGGCTGATATTCATGAATTATATCTGACCCGGCTATCTACAAGCCGGGAGATGGAAGCCAACTTGGGCAACATGTTGAAAAGGAAATATGAGGTAAATAGAATCTCGTCCATTCCATACTTATATATCTTGTAGCCACCAAGTCTTAGACAGAGGTCAGCATGAATGTGCGTAAGACTTCCAGGATGATAATACTTCGGTGCGGAACTGTAGCCCCCAAGGACCGGGTTGTTATGTATATAACAAGCCGGTTCTTTAACATATGTCTGAAAAGCAACATGTAGACCCCAAGGGCCGACTCATTTTGATAAGATGAGCCGGATCTTCAACAATTGTCCTTTGTAAAAGTGACGTGTAGCCCCCAAGGGCCGGCTTGTTTCTGTGAAACAGCCGGGTCTTCATTAATTATAGAGCAAACTGATGTGTAGCCCCCAAGGGCCAGCTTGTTTCTGTGAAACAACCGGGTCTTCATCAATTATAGAGCAAACTGATGTGTACCCCTAAGGGCCGGCTTGTTTCTATGAAACAGCCGGGTCTTCATAATATTGATTCAGTATGTAGAAGAAAATTGACTGTGATATCCGCCAAGGGCCGACTCATTGTACTGAGATGAGTTGGAGCTTTCCCTTGATATTTGTGAAAAAATGAACTTGCATTAGCCCCCAAGTGCCATGTAGATTGCTAGCAACTTCTTGGGACTTCAGGATTATATATTGTTGTACTGATGTGACCTGGTTATGACAGGATCTGTTGAATGGTGCCGAGTCAAGAGCAGCCGGCTTGCAAGAGCAACTTAAGGCGGAGAAGAAACTTCGATCTGATGCCGAGTCAGCAGCCGCGTCTCTAGAAGAGTCAGCATCAACAACCGCCGAAAAACTGAGAGCGTTGACGGCCTCTCATGAGAAAGAGAAATCACTGCTGTTGAAACGTGCTGAAGAAGCAGAGAACCAGCTCAAGCCTGTTACTGATGAATTAAGCGGCTTGAAGTGCTATATTGCTGATATGACCCAGGCCATCTTTGGTGAGTGATCCGCCAACCAGCCAGTAATAACTCGCCCAAAATCTGTAATATCTTGAATGGGAATTCTGTAACCAAGTGTCCTCAAATTTGCAGGTAGTAGAAGCAGCAATCTGCGTCAAGACCCCCGTGTTAAGCTCAAGGCGGTTTACACTTTCTTGGAGCAACTGTATGCAGGGAGGCTATTCACCATTATGTCTGTTATGGGTCACAAAGAGCCGCCACGTTTCATAAAGGACGTGTTGAAGCAACTTTCAACAGTGCCTGCCCAAATTGAAGATTTGAAGAAATCAGCCGCCCGAGCGAGCGCCATGTTAGCCCTAAGCCGGGCCAAAGCTTATGTGCCAGATATGGATCCGTCCGAGATGGCTGGCGGGTTTCCAGAATCCAACCCCGACGGCACCGAATTCACTGCAGAAGATTACACCCGGTGCATGAAGCAAACCCGTGTTTTGGCGAGTCAACTTGTGGAGGAGTTGGACTTTAAGAGGTATCAACCGGCTTACAACGAAGAGAACATGCGGGTCACCCCACCGTCTTACACGCCCATTGACTTAACTCCAGCACGGCGTAAGCATATCTTTGCTCCTGACGTTGACCCGTCTATTATCTTGAAAGAGGATGCCGTTTTCCAAGCTTTGACAACGATCGACTGGGATCTGGAAAATCTTCAGATCGGAAGAAGAGCGGAGCCGGAGCAAGATGACCCGGACGCCCAAGCCGCCAACGAACATCAAGAAAGGGTTGACCCGGGAACTGATAACCCGGCGGGCACAGCAACTGGTCCCCAGGAGTAGGTCTCCAAAAAACTTTGCCATCATGGAGCCCACTTGTGGCTTTTTGTTAGGATAGCTAAAACATTTGGGTGCTCTGACGTGCCTTCGCGCACTTTAAAAAATTTGGCAGTATTGGGTATGAAAAACCGGCACTGGTGTGATGATATATTAACCCGCCCCGTCTCCTTTTGAAGAAACTGCTTTGTTGAAGAGTAGTATGGCGAGTCATATTTGTATGAACCAGCAGTAGCTTATCCTGCACCGCAGAACATAGGCGTAAAATAACCCGGAGCGCTTTAATAGCTGTCCGGCTTGTGGTTAGCACAAGTCTGAAATAACCTGTTAGGTTTTTTGTTTAACCCGGCTCATATATAATCCGGCGGCTCATGGCCAAAGGGAAACAATTGTAACCCCTGTAAAAATGGAACATAAATCATGAATAGATATCAATGTTGAGTCGGCTTTCGAGGCACGACAATATAGACCGGCTTTCGAGGCTCGAGTCTTGCTTCAAGGAAGCTGGCGTGATAGCCCATGGTTTATCCTCGCTCTCTGTAAGCCGGCTCTCACGTGACATCCGATGTTTTAACCAAGACAAGTTCAGGGTCATAGAGATGATTGACTTGTCAAGAGTACACCGGGTCACCTAATCGGAGTAGCATCAAGCAGACAGGCAGGTTTAACCAAGATAATGTGGCGTTAATTGCCGGGTCAAGAGGGTGAGATAGCTAAACTCGGTGAGTTGGAAGCCCCCAAGTGACCAATGATCCAAAAAACAAAAAGACTCATGCACAATATTGGAGATGAAACGACAGAGGCCCCGAGTTTCGAGGGTGCCGGCTTATGTTTATTGATCATATTATATACAAAGGTATGTACAAGTAACTTGAGCCGGTGGCTCTAAGTGTAATAAGGACGGAGATGAGCGATATTCCAGGGCCTGTTGGTCTCCTCCTTCGACGTACGTGACTTATGGTGCTCACGTATATCCATCAGGTAATATGAACCGTTGTTGAGATTCTTGCTGATGACAAAAGGCCCTTCCCAGGGAGGGGAAAGCTTGTGCATACCCGCCTGTTCTTGAATCAGACGGAGTACTAAGTCGCCCTCTTGGAAAGTACGGCTGCGAACCCGACGGCTGTGATAGCGACGTAGGTCTTGCTGATAGATTGTAGATCGTGCTGCTGCTAAGTCCCGTTCCTCCTCCAATGCATCGGGAGAATCTTGACGAGCCTGCTCGTTATCTGCTTCGACATAGGCGATGACCCGGGGGGAATCATGGCAAATATCGCTGGGTAGGACAGCTTCTGCACCGTAGACCATGAAGAAAGGCGTATAGCTTGTTGATCTGTTAGGGGTAGTCCGTATGCTCCAAAGGACAGAAGGAAGCTCCTCAACCCAGCAACCCGGCGTGCGCTCGAGGGGGACCATAAGCCTTGGCTTGATACCGCGTAAAATCTCTTGATTAGCACGTTCTGCTTGGCCATTGGACTGAGGGTGTGCAACTGAGGAAACATCAAGCCGGATATGCTCTCGTTGACAAAACTGCTTCATAGCTCCCTTTGTCAAATTTGTGCCATTATCAGTGATGATGCTATGTGGATAACCAAAGCGAAAAATCAACTTTTTCAAGAACTTGACTGCTGTGGCTGCATCACAATTGCTGATTGGCTCGGCCTCAACCCACTTGGTGAATTTATCAACAGCAACCAAAAGATGGGTCTTCTTGTCCTTGAATGGTTTAAACGGGCCAACCATGTCGAGCCCCCAGACTGCAAAAGGCCATGTGATAGGAATCATCCGGAGCTCTTGAGCCGGAATATGAGCCTGGCGTGCAAACTTCTGGCAACCATCACACTTTTGTGCGATATCCTCAGCATCACCATGAGCTGTAAGCCAGTAAAAACCATGCCGAAAAGCTTTTGCCACCAAGGATCTTGAGCCGGCATGATGACCACAATCACTAGCATGAATCTCATTGAGAATCTCTCGCCCTTCGTCAGGGGAGACACAACGCTGAAAACCCCCTGTGATGCTTCTTCTGTGTAACTCGCCATTGACGATTGTCATAGACTTGGAGCGGCGGACGATCTGATGAGCCATGAGTTCATCAGCAGGAAGCTCGCCTCGAGTCAGATAATCCAGATAAGGAACTGTCTAGTCCGGAATAGCGTGAAGAGCCGCCACCAATAGTGCCTCCGGGTCAGGAATAGCGAGATCTTCCTCGGCAGGCAATTTGACAGAGGGATGATGTAGCACGTCAAGGAAAACATTGGGAGGGACCGGCTTACGTTGAGAGCCGAGTCGTGACAATGCATCAGCCGCCTTGTTGAGCCGCCGATCAATGTGATCAACTTGATACCCTTTGAAGTGTCCC
Source organism: Elymus sibiricus (assembly GCA_039707655.1). NCBI lineage: Eukaryota > Viridiplantae > Streptophyta > Magnoliopsida > Poales > Poaceae > Elymus > Elymus sibiricus. The sequence goes on from CM077664.1 coordinate 168,007,922, forward strand.
GCCACAGTGGTTACCGCCTGCCGATAAGCCGCCATAAGTGGGTCCTTGGAATCCCACGTTCCTGAAACTTGTTGTGCGACTAGATCTGAGTCGCCCAAGCACCTGACCCGGCTGAGATTCATCTCTTTGGCCATCCGAAGACCATGGAGGAGAGCCTCTTATTCAGCTGCATTGTTAGTACAGGTAAACATGATCCTCAAGACATAACAAAATTTATCACCTCGAGGAGAAGATATGACCACTCCAGCCCCCGAGCCATTTAGCTGTCTGGAACCATCAAAATGTATAGTCCAATATGTGTTATCAGGCTTCTCTTCCGGAGCTTGGAGTTCAGTCCAATCATTGATGAAATCAACAAGTGCCTGGGACTTGATGGCCGTGCGAGGCACGTATTTAAGATGATGTGGGCCAAGCTCAATTGCCCACTTAGCAACCTGGCCAGTCGCTTCCCTGTTCTGGATAATATTTCCCAAGGGTGCTGAACTGACCACAGTAATGGGGTGCTCCAGAAAATAATGTCTGAGCTTGCGACTAGCCATGAAGACACCAAACACCAGTTTCTGCCAATCTGGGTGCCTCTGCTTAGACTTGGACAAAACTTCACTGACATAATAGACTGGCCTCTGGACTGGATATTCTTTCCCTGTCTCTTTCCTCTCGACCACAACTGCAACACTTACCGCTTTATTATTAGCAGAAATGTACAGGAGCATAGGTTCTTTAGCAATAGGGGCAGCGAGGACAGGCGGCTCAGCCAGCTGCTTCTTGAGGGCTTCGAAAGCTGCATCAGCTGCATCACTCCAGACAAAGTCATCAGTCTTTTTCAGCATCTGGTACAGGGGGATAGCCTTCTCACCAAGGCGGCTTATGAACCGACTTAGGGCTGCAATACGACCCGCCATGCGCTGAACGTCATTAATATTCTCTGGCTTCGCAAGTGAGGTGATGGCTTTGATTTTATCCGGGTTGGCCTCAATGCCTCTCTCCGACACTAGGAAACCCAGCAATTTGCCTGCAGGAACACCAAAAACACACTTATCCGGGTTAAGCTTCATCTGGTAAGTCCGAAGATTAGCGAAAGTTTCCTTGAGATCATCCAGCAACGTCTCCTTCTTCACTGACTTGACCACGATATCATCCACATAAGCATGAACGTTGCGCCCAATCTGTTTGTGGAAGCAATTCTGGACACAGCGCTGGTAAGTCGCCCCTGCACTTTTGAGCCCGAAAGGCATAGAGACATAGCAGAAGGCCCCAAAGGGTGTGATGAAAGCCGTCTTCTCCTGATCCTCGACGGCCATTTTTATCTGATGATAGCCGGAGTAAGCATCCAGGAAACACAAACTCTCACAACCCGCCGTAGCATCAATGATCTGATCAATGCGGGGAGGGCAAACGGGTCTTTGGGACAAGCCTTGTTGAGATCTGTGTAGTCAACACACATGCGCCAAGTGCCATTTTTCTTTAGAACAAGCACTGGATTGGCCAACCATTGAGGGTGAAAAACTTCAACGATAAACCCGGCAGCTAGGAGCCGGGCTACTTCTTCCCCAATAAGCTTGCGTCTCTCCTCGTTAAAATGACGGAGGAATTGTCGAACAGGCTTCATTTTTGGATCCACATTAAGGTGGTGCTCAGCGAGTTCTCTCGGTACACCTGGCATGTCAGAAGGTTTCCACGCGAAGATGTCCCGATTCTCACGGATGAACTCGATGAGCGCGCTTTCCTATTTGGGATCCATACCAGTCCCAACAGTGAACGTTTTGGACGGGTCACCAGGGACAAACTCAACCTGCTTGGTGTCCTCGGCCGACTTAAACTTGAGTGGCGGGTCAGACTCCACGGTGGGTTTCTTCAAGGGCGTCATATCGGCCGGGTCAACGTTTGCAGTGTAATATTTCAACTCTTCGGTAGCGCAAGCCGTCTCAGCGTAGGCTGCATCCCCTTCCTCGCACTCAAGGGCGATCTGTCGATCTCCATTAACTGTGATAGTGCCCTTTGATCCAGGCATCTTGAGCTTGAGGTAGACATAGCAGGGTCGAGCCATAAAGCGAGCGTAAGCCGGCCGCCCAAACAGGGCGTGATAAGGGCTCTTGATTTTGACCACCTCAAAGGTCAATGACTCACACCTGTAGTTATCATCAGTGCCAAACGCGACGTCCAGCTTGATCCGCCCGATAGGATATGCAGACTTTCCGGGAACAATCCCATGAAACACGGTGGAAGACGACTGGAGCTGTTTTTCAGATAGATTCATCCGTCGGAAAGTGTCATAGTATAAGATGTTTATACTGCTTCCCCCGTCCATGAGCACTTTCGTGAGTGAATAACCGCCCACTTGAGGCGCCACCACCAGGGCCAGACAACCCGGATTCTCAACCCGGGGAGGGTGATCCTCTCTGCTCCATGTAATGAGCTGTTCCGACCAACGTAGATATTCCGGGACCACCGGCTCAACGGCATTGATTGCTCGTTTCCGGAGTTTGCGATCTCGTTTGTCAGTATGAGTCGTGAACGCATGGTACTGCCCACTATTCAACTGCTTAGGATTGCTCTGAAAACCAGACTGATTGCCATGCTGATGACCGCCCTGCTGTTGATTTCCCGGCCCTGAATGCTGATTGCCACCGTTGTTGCCAAAGCCCTGATAACCTGCTCCTGAGCCTCCCGGGCCATGGAACCCCAGGTTATGAAAACCACCAGACGAGCCGGCTCTAGGTTGCCCCGGGTCGCCCCCGCCGCCGCCTTGACGGCTCTGAAAGAACTGCTCGCCGAAAGCCTGCATTATGTGACAGTTCTCCCAGGAGTGGGTTGACGGCTTATTAGGGAGGCTGTGCTTTGGGCATGGGGCTTTGAGGGCTTCCGCAAAATTACGGGGCTTGTTGCCACTATAGGACCTTCCCGGATTATTCCCCTTCGGGTATTTGTAACCAGCGTTGGTATTAGTGAGCAAATCTGATCCTCCTTCCTGATACTTGCGCTTCCCTCCATTGCCTTGATTACCATGGTTTCCATTGTTCCCCGAATTGTTCTGCTGGTTACCCTTGCCACCATTGTTTTTCTTTCCCTTGCCGGTCTGGTCATCATCCGGGTTAGGATCCTTCGTGGTGTCTGACTCGGCATACCTAGTGAGGACGTCCATGAGCTCGCCCATATCCTGAACCTTCCGCTTGAGCCGGCCAAGTTTCTGCACGAGGGGCTCAAAGTGACAGTTTTTCTCCAGGATCAGCACTGCCTGAGCCACTGTGATGCTGTCAGAGGCGTGAATAATGTCCGCGACCCGGCGCGTCCAGTGATGGGCCGACTCACCCTCACGTTGGATGCAGTGCTGAAGATCGACGATCGTCATTGGACGCTTGCAGGTTCCCTGGAAGTTCTTGATGAAACTGTCCTTCAGCTCCGCCCAGGTGTTAATGGAGTTAGGGGGCAAGTTTTTCAACCATGTACGAGCCGGCCCTTCCAACATCATCGTCAGATACTTGGCACAGACAGCGTCGCTCACATCGAGCATGTCCATGGCTATCTCGTAGCTCTCAATCCAAGCAGCCGGCTCAAGATCAGCCGTGTAATTTGGAACCTTACGAGGGCCTTTGAAGTCCTTGGGCATGCGCTCGTTGCGTAAAGCTGGCACCAAACACGGAATCCCGATGGTCCTACTACTGGAAGTCAATTGGGTTGTGACAAGCGGCGCTTGAGCCGCCGCATTCGCCGCTTCTGCTGCCCGCTGAGCCCGAGCCGTGTCAACGATCTCCTGGGCGCGAAGGGGCTCACGACGCGGCGGGTCATGAGGTTGCTCACGATGTCGACGAGCACTGCTAGAGACGGCCGGCGACTCATCATGGCGGCTCCGGCTCCGGCTCGGAAGCGGGTTAGAGTGAATTCGCTGCCGACTGTAGGAGTAGTTCGCCTGCTGGGCCACCGCAGTTTTTAACATCTCAATGGAATTCCGGGCCTCAATCTCAACCGGCGAGTTTCCCGTGATTGGGAGCGCGGCCAGGTTGGTCGCTGCTGCCACTAAGTTATCCAAAGGGTTGGTGAAGTGACCCGCCGGTGTGAGGAAACGATGAGGAGGCGTCTGAACCGGCTGGGCCGGCTCTTGCGGTTGCTGCTGAGCCGGTCGATGTGGTTGACCCGGCGACGGCTGCCTGCCTCCGCTCGGGGGTACAAACGGAGCTTCCGGGGTGCCTGCCCCAGCTCCCTGAACAGGCGCATCCTGCGGCGTGTTAAACAGACGCATGGGCTCATAGTTGGGCGGTAGACGACTCATGTGGTGCCTCTGATGAACCGCTTCAGAGGCATTCTGACGGAGCCCCATGAGCCAGGCTTCGGCTTTCAGGCGTTCTACCTCGGCTTGGACTTGAGACTGTAACTCCGTGTTTTCAGTGTTGATATCTGCCTGTACCTTAGCCATCTGGTCGCGGAGCTTAGTTACCTCCGTGTTGCGTTCCGCCTGGTTCTCTGCGGTCACCAGTGTCGCAAGGAGCGTCGCCAGGGCAGTTGCCAATTCCGTCAAGGCCTGAGCCAGTGGCACGGCTGATCGGGCCCCTGTGGTGTCGGTTCCCGTCGCTGCGCCAGCCAGCGTTGAGTTAAGGGCCGGGGCTGAGCCGGCCATATAAACAGCAACCCGGGGGGGGGCGTGTTGAAGGAGTCCTGAGCCGGCTGGTCGTCAGGGTAGCCCCCAAGCCCGCCATCATAAAGCGGGAGGATTGACTCGGTTTCGCCTACCGAGGACTCGCCATCAGAGTAGACGAGGGTCTCGCCGCCGGACGCAGAATTATCTGCGAGGTCCACCCCCTGGGTGAAACCGACGAAGACGTGCTTCCGGGCGGCTTGAGCTTGGGCGGGTTGCGCGCGCCGAGCCAGCTCGACGATGTTGGTGCATATGTCCGGCTCGGGTTCAGATCCGCCGGCTTTGCCGATGAAGACGTGGACGTTGCCGAAGGGGACCCGGTACCCGTACTCGATTGAGTCGGCCTCGGGGCCCCAGCCTGAATCGTCGATGTAGAGCTTGTCGCGGCGACTCTTGGTCATGTGGCCGATCGCGTATCCCTCGATCCCTGTGGGAGTTCCCTTCAAGTACTCAACACCACCGAGCGATAGCCCCACGGTGGGCGCCAACTGTCGTGGTTTTGTCACGGCAGATGTCCTCGTGAAAGGACTTAGTCGTGAGGCCATCGCAGCTAGGTGGTAGCTTGAACGGGGTTGATCGGAATCGAGAGACAAGGGTTTACCCAGGTTCGGCCCCTCACGAAGGAGGTAATAGCCTACGTCCTGCTTTGGTTGTATTGATGATGATCTCGATTACAAGGGTGCGACTTGGCTAACCTAGTACTCGAGAGCTTGTAACTTAAGTCTTTCTCGCCTCAGGGGCTCGCCTTTATATACAGGTCGAGGCCCTAGGTTTACAACAGGATCCGGGTCGTAACATGACCCGTGACCTACTCTTACTCTTACTCATCTTATTACACAAGGGAACTTCTTTATGGTGCCTTACAAGGAAAGTGCTCAAGGCGGTTGACCGTAAGTCGGCCCACTAAGGGCGGCTCATCCTCTGGCCTATGTCTTCTGGATCATCACGGCCCACCTAGCCAAAGCCTTCCTCTTGAGTCGCCATGTAATGACCCGGCCCTAAACGGGCGGGTTACATCCAGGCGGGTTATATCCAGGGGTTATATCCCCAACAGTACCCACTGCCAGCGAAAGGGAATACTGTTATTTTCCGAGCCGCGCAGCTTTTGGAGCACAAGGTACATTCCGCTGTGAATGTATAGAAAGAGATCCAGCTCTGGCTTATCTCATTCAGTATGTGATGGCCCAGGAGCATTTCACCCAGCAACTGATGGGTCATCTCCATTATCTTGCTGTCCTGAATCCCCAGATCGCCATTGGCAGACCACCTCTGCCAACTCAGGAAGGACATGTTCTTCGTCTGCTTCCTCCACTTCCTCCGGAAGAAGAAGAAGAATGTGCTCCAGCACCAGGAACTTTTCCGCAAGACCCTGTAGAACTTACCTTCGAACCGTAGACGGTCATGAGTGGGGTTGTTACTTTGTCTAGCACCTGTTTGCATGATGCAATCTTGCGATATATTTTAGGGCATATATCATGAATGCATTAATATGATTGCAGTTTGTGTATGAATCTTCGATTGCGGAGATCTGCATTTGGTTTATCCGCCCTTAGGGGAGAAAATTTTCTTAAGGGCCATTATCACAAAAAATTTCTCAGCATAAACTTAATTCGCGTGCAGCCACGGCATCCGGCTTACAGTCACACTAACTCTACCACATGCACTAAGTGCAGAAACCACACACACACACACACTTAGCATCTAATTAACCGCCTCGCTCACTGGATCACTCTCACCACACCATAGTTTTTCCGAAGAAAAACTCATGGGTTTTTATTTCTACGGAGCCTGCTGTAGAATGCACTAACACTCACTCACCCGACACTGATGCCTAGTCCCCATGATCACCGCCGCCTCCGAGAGCCACCACTCGAGCAGCGGCATCATGGCGATCATCAAGGATTATCGCACATAGCAGCAGCGAGAACCCAACCAACGCCGCCAGTAGACCAGCTAGGAGGATCGTGATCAGCTCCGGAACCACGTCCTCCATTACTGCCTCGTCTCAAGCTCCTGCAACCAGAAGGAGAAGAAGAAGAAGAAGTGAGGTGAGGTGTGAGCTAGAAGGAAGAAAAAACGCGGTCGTTTTTATAGCTCGAGCTCGATGCACGGTGAGCAAAGTCCACCAGCGCCACTCGCCGCTCGATCGCTAGTGTTCGGAGGCGAATCCGCGAGCAGTGTCGACAGGGTGCTAGCCCGCGAGGTGAGTGCACGCTGCGCCGGCAGCAAGCACACCACGCACTACCGCGGTACGGCCTAGATGCCCTATGCGCTAAACGCCGCGGGTGGAGAAAGCGCGAGAGAGAGAGGAGGAAGGAGAGCCGGAGGAAGAAGAAGAGACTGACAGTGGGCCCTGGGCCCACCTATCAGCCGGAGAGAACACTGTACACTGGAGTACGGCAAGCAAAATTTGGAATTAGATACTATACTTTTTCCAAATTTGTCGTACAGTAAAACCACAACACCAATACCTCACTGTAGTTGCACCAATTACCAGTAGCCCCACATCAAGTGTGCGCAATTAGGTTAATTAAATAATTAGTTCAGAAAAATCTCCTAGAAAAGGTGGGCTTAATTCTGATGACCACCTTAATAAATCTCGAGGACGAGATTTTCTTAAGGTGGGTAGAGTTTGTAACACCCCAAAAAATTTAACCATATTTTTATTAAGTAAAATTTGGCCAGAAATAAAATTTTGAATTATATTAGGTCTTTTATTATTTTTAGAGTCTTTTCTATTTTCTGTTTTCCAAAATTCTTCCCTCCATATAGAAATTTTTGTAAAATATTGTGGGCTTTGGTAGTTTTCTTAAATCATTTCATTTATATTTTAAATAACAGTAGGAAATATTTTCATAATAAAATTTGCCCAAAATAATCCTTTGAATAGCATTTTCAACACCTGAAATGCTTCTGTTGCACTACAACTATATTATATAATTCTTTTAAAATTCCACAAAAATTATGAGGGGTCATACGATGCCTATAGATCACTTTTATGCACAAACCCAACTTGGTCTTTTGAAAATTTTGAGCACAACTTCCTTTTTTCAATTCTGTCCCATTCCTAGGTTATAACTACAACCCCAATTTTCCTTCATCAAACAATTCTGAAATTTTTCCCATTTGTAGTCCTTCCAACCAAACCCTTAAGTCCAGAAGATCAACTCCATTTGCATCTTGGAAGACCTCCAAATAATTCCCTGTAGTTTTTGTCCAGAACTGAATTCTGGTAAAACTTGCACTAACAAGTTTTTCTTTTTGCCAAACTAACTTCATCATCATCACTATCATACAAGGAGTCATCATCCTGCCAAATTCCAACCTCAGAAAAGATCCCTAGGTGGCCCTAGCATTTCATCAAGCAGCTCATGTGCATGGCAGAAATCTGCAAGCTTATGAACTTGCACTGGGGACTTGCTCTTCTGGCCAAACCAACATGTCCACCATTCTTACCATCTTAGTAATCACCACCCTGTAAAATCTTAGCTCATTTAGATTACTCTAGGACACGCCGGTATTACATCGAGCATCTGGTGCGCGTGCGCAGAGCGCGGCCAGAGCGCCGGAACTGCAGGCGTCGGCATCACCCCGCGTGGCCCTCCCTACTGCCTCCCCTCACGCGCGACCCGTCTGGATAGCTTCACGTAGAAGCCACAGCATGCACCGACACCCGATCCTGGCCACTAGCGCTGCCCCCACCGTCCAGAGCTGCCGTCTAACGTTGCCGTCTCTGCCACGTCTCTGCCCGAGACACGTGGCTCGCCCCGAGCCAACCAGCTCTTCCCTGGCGTAAATACGGGCGGCCACCGTCCTCACCTACTTCGCCGACCACGGCCACCGGCCTCAACGGCCTCAACCACCGCTGTAATGGCCTCCGCCGCCGTGTCCATCTTCGGGAGCCCCCGAAACCGACCCTCCCCCGCTTATAAAGCCACCCCGAGCTTGCTGCGCTCTAGGGCACTCCTCAACCCCTCTCTGTAAGCATCCTCGAGTAGCCATCTGGCCAGGAATGGCCGTCTTCTTCGTCTCTGATAGCCACTGCCGCCGTCGCTTCCTCGTTGATTCCGTCGCACCCACGGCCTCCCCACCAAAAACTCCTCCACCACTACCCCCTAGAGCTCCCGCTGATCCCTTCCCCCTATCAATTTCACTCGGGAGCCGCCGTAGGCAAAATCTCCTTTCAACCGACGGCCGCCGTTCGCTGTGAAGCTCGCCGCCGGTGACCCCGTGCCCTCCACCGGCCATGCCGCACACCGGACGAACCGCCAGGACCTCCTGAGCAAGACGGTGGTCTCAGCTCACCGTGGGGCGCCGCCGTTCGCCGACGAGCTTCACCGGAGTGCCGTCTCCGTTCGGCCAGAGGAGAAGGCGGGGTGGACTATGGTCAAACCTGACCAGTGGGCCTGGTGGGGCCCACTGTCAGCGACCGAAGCCGCACCGGCTCGTCTGTAAGTGGAAACGGGTTTCCCCGAAGCGTCTTCGCGTGGGGAAGCGTATTCCCGTGAATACGCCTTTGACATCAGCAACCCTCCCGCGCGGCGAGCGGCTGGTCCTGGCCCAGTGGCGCCATACGGCTAAATCCCGCCCAGGGCACGCTTCTGCCCATCAGGTTGATGCCTTTTCTTTTCCAGCAGGTTTCAAATAATCCCACAGCAGTCATTTCAAAACCAAATTTGATGATTCAAATTTTTGCATACTCCTAAATTCATGCTCTATTAATCCAGCTAGGGTGAATGTTTGTCCTAAGCTTTGTTTCTGTTGGATCTATTAAATAGTCCATTTGTTCATTTATTTCAGCTTAGAAATTCCCTAGGAAAATCATCTGAACTCCAAATTAATTAATTATTTTTCTGGAATTCTTTATTTTTCATCTAGTTTATTTTAGTATTTATTTCAAAAATTTCCAAACAACTTTTTTGTATTGTTTCAAGTTTATGTGGTAATTTCAATATTTTGAAAATAGGAAAATTGAGGGAAGAGAAAATTTTCAAAAGTTTTGGAGCGCACCAAATCCTTCTGCATGTTTAAGGCAAGCATCTTGAACACTTGATATGGTGAATGCATGGTTAATTGGTTGTGAGAATAATTGGATCATGAATATGTTGAATTCAAATAAATTTTGCATATTGCTAGTTATACATGCATGACCCCTTGATAATATTTTATCATGAAGTATGAGTGAGTGTGGTTATTTTCACATGTCACATACGCCTATGCTAGTCTGGACTAATCTGCAGGAAGGAGACAGTCACGAGAAAGGTGGCCGTGAGACTGAAATCTCGTTATGACGAGAATGATCAGTGATGGCATGTTGGGACATGCCAGGTGGTGACCCTGTTGGGTACTACCAAGGAAATATATTGTGTTAACCACTGCAGGAAAACTTAAACCTCTTGAGTCGACCGTAGATCGAGTCTTGTTCCGGTAACCCCCATACTTGTTTCGTGCTGCCACTTGTCCCTACCACAGGTAGGGTACGGTTCAGTAAGTTGTTAACCCCTTTCATTTGCACACACGATACAGAGAGGCCATGGTGAAAGATACCAGAGGCCTCTGGTAGGCATCTCACCTGGTCAGGGGGCATAGGTGTATGCGGCTGGGCCAAGAGGGGGGCACCCCTTGTAATCCGCGTGTTATAAATAGTGATCCCATGCTATTTGGGGTGATGGTCTCCCCGTCTTAGAGTTTTTCTTGAACGATGCTGTGGGTGAATCCTGGCATCCGGAAAGTTAATCTGGTGTGTGCTGGTCAGGTGTGTTTTCAACCCAAAGACCGTAATGGGAATTAGTCAGCGTCTCGGTGTTGGCTAAAGAAATCCTATACACGTGGGTAAAGAGTACACCCTCTGCAGAATTATACCTATTTGAATAGCCGTGTCCGCGGTTAAGGACTATAGTCTGGATTGGTCAAGTGTCGGTCTTAGTGTTGGTCTTCGGAGGAAATACTTAAAATTGAGCATGATTCAATTTTTGCAGAATAATTATTGTCACTACTGATGCCAGCATGATATTACTGTTAACATGAATATTATTGTGGACTAACCCTTTTCCTTCTATGTGCAACCTTGGGTATCACTTGAGATGGCTAGTCCACCTGGATACTCATTTCTATTTTTCTGGGTATCACTTGGGATGGCTACTCCACCTGGATACTCATTTCTATTTTTTTCTGGGTATCACTTGGGCTGGCTAGTCCACCTGGATACTCATTTCTTTTCAAGACCTCTCGAGGCGTCGCATTCAGACACCCATTTGGCATTTTTCATGGAATTCCTCGGGCGGTCCAACTCCCGATGTTCCATATTATATTCCTGGTTTATTACTAAAATGATATATTTATCCATACACATTGTATTATCATTTGTCATGCCATGCTCAGTTAGCATAGGCATATAATTTAGATCATCATGATCATATGTTCTCTGCTGCATTCGGTATGTCTTTTGTCCATGATGTTTGCGGGTACATTCAAAAGTACTCACTTGCTTGTCCCTGGCTATTGTCTTGGCCAGATCACGATTAGGAGAAGAGCACTACGAAGGCACACCCCGTAACCTAGGAGCCGGAGATAGCAGCCACGCGGGATAGGAGTGTCACGCCCAATATGCGATCCTATTCTCGAGGAACTCGGAGGCCCCACCCAGAGTAGAAACGCATATTGGAGATGCTTGTAAGGTGGATATCATTACATCGTACCATATATATAATAGATGGGGATACATATAAATACATACAATCACCACATGAATACATTAAAACATAGCAAACACCATACAGAAGAGCAAAATCCGACTACGGATGAAACACAAGCGAAAAACACGAATGACATCCACCCTGCTAGCCCAGGCTACCGACCAGGAACCTATTCCAAGATCAATGAAGTGGAAGAAGCAAAAGAAGAACTCCAAAAGCAAACATGCATCGCGCTCACGTCAAATCATCGCTTTACCTATACCTGCATCTGTTGTTGTAGTAATCTGTGAGCCACGAGTACTCAGCAATCCCATAACCATTGGTAGCAATACTATCAAAGCTTATTGGGTATGGAAGGGTAAGGTGGTGAGGTTGCAGCAAGCACTAAGCATTATATGGTGGCTAACTTACGAGTACAAGAATAAGAAGAGCATCTACGCAAAATGGTCGCAAACTACAAATGATCACTAAGTGATCCTGAACACCTACATACGAGTACAAACATAACCCCACCGTGTTCTCTTCTCGAACTTCCTCGAAAAGAGACGATCACGGTTACGCGCGCGGTTGGTGTATTTTAATTAGGATTTAGTGTCAAGTTTTCTATAACCGGAGGTTATAAATATCCAAGCGCCACATAACCGCGGGCACGGCTTCACGTAAGATTTAACCCTGCAGGGTTGTTCCAACCTGGCCCATCATAAGCCTACACAAGCTGCGGTGGAAATACCTCAACCTCGAGATAGCCCGAAGTATCCTCGGAATCCCGGTGCACAAGACATTTCGACAATGGTAACACAATTCCAGCAAGACCTCCCGACGTTTCGACACCATGATAGGAGCCGCGCGTATCTCGTTGTCAGGACACTATCGGATGAGCAGTACGTACAGTTACCGAAGACCCCAGTTGCCCAGGGAGGTACCGCAAGTGGCTCTAGTTTGGACCAACACCATCGGCACTGGCCCACCTGCATTATGTGGAATTAAAAGAATCCTCGGGTTCATGACGCCCTATGCCAATTAATTATTTAGTTCAGTATTATTATGTTGGCAAATGTTAAAACCAATGTTGGGCCTTGCTAGAAGCGGTTATTCAAAGCGAACTATCAAGAGTGTCCCATTCCCCTGAGCATGGTAGGAACGCTAAACATGGATCATAACACCAGCATTACGGAAACTAAGGCGGCTTGAGTGGAACAAAACACTAGGCAAAAGGCCGAGCCTTCCACCCAATACCAAGTGTATAGATGCATTAATTAAATAAGAGATATTGTGATATACCAACATATCCATGTCCCAACATGGAACAACCTGCAAGAGCACCTGCAACTAGCAACGCTATAAGAAAGGGGCTGAGCAAAGTGGTCACATAGCCAAACAACAGTTTGCTGGGTAAGGGTTGTTAGAGGTTGTATCATGGCATATGGGAGGCTGACATATATGTGGTAGGAAGAGCGACATAACGATAGCAACGAGACGACTAGCAAGCAAAGATAGTAAAGATATCCAAGGTCATGATCATCTTGCCTGAAATCACGCTCGGAAGAAGATCGAGTCCATGAAGAAGACAAACACGCGTAGTCGAACGAATCCTCACAATCGCAACGAAATCGGAACTATCGAGAAGAGGCACAACCGGAAAGAAGCAAACAACATGGTAAACACACAAGCATAAAAATGGTATGATGCACAATCAAATATGATGCATGACAAGGTTAAATATTGTTGAACATGGCAAGAGATGAAGCAAAAGCAATCCATAGAACTAGGCAAGTTTAAATGAGGCCGGAAACACAAACAACAATTCCGGAAAATCCCCATATGCAAATTTCGAAATTAGTACTGATCTGAATTAAACACAATCTTAAAGTTTTTAAACAGCAAGTTAAGATGCACCATGATGATCTACACGTTTTTCTAGTCAAGTTACATATGTAGAACATTTAATTCGGAGCTACGGTCTAAAAGATATGAGCTAAACAAGTTGAACATGGCAATGATGCAAACTGCATGCAAACATCAACCACACACACGCTCAAATCAAGGATGCAACATGACAATAGGAAGCTACACACAATTCTAAGCAAGTTTCATATAGGACATGAACAAAACGGGGCAACGGTTCAACACATACACTACACAAGTTATAATAGCAACCTGCCCAAAACAGTAACATAGCACTTTGCAAACATCAAAACAGCAAGCTACAGTAGCATGGTGGGCACAAACTTGATATGCAATGAAAATAGATATGATATACTTCAATTTATCCTAAAGGTTCAGGTTCATAGGCATCAAGGTTAATTCAATATGATCCATGCAAAATGCAAAGTTCTGCTAAACAGGGCATATACATGAGCAGAGTTAATATGAGGACATGTTGGAGGCATGAAATAAATATGCTACAGCGCTAGAACTTGGCATCAAATGGTACATCATGAAAGTATACAACATATAGATGAAAACATACAACATGGGTATAATCATAGGAACAATAGATTCATGGCAATCATCAAGGCAATATGCAATCATGAACTAACAGAAAACTGGACATGCTGCCAACAACATTATGATGCTGACTTGGGAGGCACATAACAGCAAGCATAGCAATTTTAATATTTATGAAATTGACATGAGCATACAGTAGACATGGCAATCTTCAAATCACTCCATTGGCTAAAGTTCATAGGATGCACAGATTAATTACTATGATTTTTACGAAATGGAACATTTTGTTAACAGGCTGATCATTTTATCATGATGGCAATTTGAGAGCAACAAAGAGACAAGCTACAGCAAGACTACATGGCAACCGAGGGCATGACATCAAAGTACACATTACCTAGACTAAATCACATGAAGTAATCATATGCATATGAGCTCTAGATTAGTGGCAACCATCAAGCAAAGTGGGCAAGTTTATAACACAGACAGTTTTACTCAGAACAGCAACATTAACTAGGCATGTTTACAAGCTCATGGCACTCACATCAGGGCATATCATGGCATTAAATAAATACTACCAGCAAGAACTCATGAAAATGCTCCAAAGTCATGTTGACAAGTTGCGCATATGGTGCATGCATTAAATCACACAAAAATGACAAAATGACAATTATTAACAGTTTTCAGCAGTTAACAGCACATAGCACTCTTGCAACAGAGATTATGACATGAAGATGAACCCTATTATGCATGCAACAGAAACCATCACGTAGAGCACGAAGAGTAGATCATTTTTCATATAATGAGCATTGTCATAGGATCAACATGTACAAAGTTACAAGCCTCACAAAATGACCATATGATGCTGGAATTTTCAGAAACTGGGCGCTGGATAGCTATAACGCACGGGCGAGAGGTAGCTGTGGCTGCTCACCAGAGGGCCCGTGGGCCTGCTGGACGGTGGAGAGGCTGCTGGGCAGGCCAGGAGGCATGGGCTGGGCCTTGGGCGCCGGCGCGGCCCACGTGGACGAGCTGGACAGGGGCTCGTCGTCCTCCCTATGCGCCCACACGGGCAGAAGGCCATGGCGGCGGCGCGGAACTCTGGCGAGGCAGCGGGAAGGTCGGGAGGGACGCAGGAGTCGCGGAGGGGCAGATCCGGGGAAGGGGAGCCCGTTACCGGCGGCGGAGGCGCGAACCGGCGTCGGTGTGGCTCGAGGTCGTCCATGGCGGCGGCCTCCGTGCCCCTGGCTGCTACTGGTCCGGCGGCGGCGCTCGCCGGCGCGGCTGCTGGAGGTGAGGTGCGGCGAGGGCAAGGCGGAGGCGGCGGTGAGCAACGGGCGATGGCGCGCGAGGCAGGCGGCGGCGGACGTGGTGGCGCTCGGGATCGGCCCGATCCGATCGAGCGGGGGCTGCGGAGTTCGGGCGGCGGCGGCAGTTCGATCCGGGCCCGGGCGGGCCTCCAGATGGGCTTCGCGGGCCCGCATGGCTGGGAGGTGGGAGGTGGCGGCTGTGGAGTGGAGGAGGCTGGCGGCGGCGCGGATTTCGAGGCGGGGCTAGGGCTTTCCAGAATAGGAAGGAGAGGGCCTTCCTTTTATAGGCAGGAGGGGCTAGGAGAGAGGTTTTTGGGCATTTTGAAGCCCTCCGATCGCGATCCAACGGTTCCATTCGGAGGGGGGCCAGGCTGGGCTAGGTGGGCTATGGAGGAGGGGATCGGGCTGAGGAGAGAAGGAAGATGGCAGCCCGGCACAGTTTTCGGAACACCGAAAACGTCCGACGTTTATCCGGCTATAGTGCCGCTATAGTTTAACGGTTGGGCTATCAAACGGTTTCCGAATGCCACGAAATTTGGCAGGCGGTCTACCTACAATATAATAAGACCGCACGCCAACTTTCAACCCATTACGAGAACATTTTTATCCCACTTATAAAATAATATTTCGGAGGTACCGCGGGCGCGTGCGAGTGTGTCCGGTCTTGAAACCGACAACAGAAGCGACGGGGAGAAGCTGGCAACTGCAAACGGATGCAAGTTTAATGAAAACATGCGGATGAAATGCACATGATGACATGACGAAGTGCAACAAGCAAACGAATCACACGACAACGACGGAAAATAAATGGAAGGAATCTGGAGCATCGGTCTCGGGGCGTCACAAGGAGTTACCCAGGTCAGCTATTCCTATGGGAATGGTGCCCCACCAGAGATAGAGATCCGCTACCCGCTTCTGCCATCCACCGTTAGCAATCATTGTTGTATCATTAGACCTTTATGGTCTTGTACTCAAATTCTTGTAATTGCTTGGAATTCTGTATCAACGAAGTGTCCAGCAGCAACAGCAGTCCTGGGGCTGGTGACGACACGAGGGGTTAGTTTCTGGGATATTATGTCCTGGAGAACCGGCCCCGACACAAAGCCTAAAAAGAACAAGCCCAAGAGCAGACGGAATACAGGATTGGTGTCAGAGACAACCCTTGGTACACTCGGTGTTAGAAACTACCCTGGATACGAGACTTAGTGTCAGAACCCAGCCCGGATCAAGCCAGCATGAGACTGTGGGCGCAAGGCTTGGTACACGGAGCACACTGCAACGCTCGCCACCGCCAACAAAGCAAACCAATCATTTGATACAACACCACAACAACAGTATGTGCCCGAGCAAGCCCTTGCCAACACAAGGTCATTAGCAGAATAAACCATTATTCCAACAAGTTGAGGGAAACTGATGCAGCAGCTACCAAGAAGATTCAATGCTCCCAAAGCAACAGAAATCAGCCACATCAACAACAAGGAACAATACCAATAGCAAGGCTTGGGAAACCTGGTGTCGGACCGCCCCAAGACAAGATATAACCAAAGAGGATGTCAGCAAGGCTTGATGTCTGACCATCAGCAGGACACCACTTCAAGCAGTAATTGATGTCAGATAACCAGACTTCAACCCCAATAACTCCATTGTAGAAGTTTCCGCTGCAGTCATCTCTGAGGTAGTCACCCCAAATACCCAGACCGTTCCAACCTCAACACCATGCTGAGACTTGGAACACTAGTGATGTAATAGTGTATATAGCAATAAAGCATCCCTTTTGTCGACTGACTCGTACACTGTTACTCAAGGATTGTAAAAGCATGCGCCAGGTGGATTCCTAGGCTGGCGTATGCGGCCTCCTTGATGAATATAGTGGTCGTCCACTGTATTCAAAAGGGGGTGTCACAACCTCGGAGGTACGTGACGGCAACGGGAAGCCTAAGCGCAATAAGAATAACAAGCGCAGGCACAAAAATAGCGGCAGCGACACCGAGGACGCGGCCATCAACGCTGGATTCAGCAATCCAAGGGCTGGCCAGAAAAAGAAACCCTTTAAAGGGAATAGGGACGGTCCTACAGTGCTTGAAAAAAAATCCTTGACAAGCCCTGCCAGATCCATGGCACTTCGGAAAAACCTGCTAATCACACTAACCGGAACTGCTGGGTCATCAAGCAGGCCAGGAAAATCCCAGTCGAAGGTCAAGGCAAGAACCAATCTCGCAGTGATGATGAGGATGAACCTTGCAGGCCCAATGTTGGAGGGCAAAAACATTTTCCTTTCGAAGTAAAAGATGTGAACATGATTTATGACACTCACATCCCTAACAAGGAAAGAAAATGTGCACTTCGAGATGTCTACTCCCTAGAGCCCGTAGCCCCGAAGTATAACCCATGGTCGGCCTGCCCGATCACCTTTGATCGACGAGACCATCCGACCAGTATTTGTCATGGAGGTTCGGCGGCTCTGGTCCTCGACCCTATCGTCGATGGGTTTCACCTAACAGGGGTCCTCATGGACGGAGGCAGCAGTCTAAACCTGATTTACGCTGACACGATCAGAAAGATGGGCATCGATCCATGAAGGATTAAGCCCAGCAACACCACATTCAAAGGTGTAATACCTGGTGTTGAGGCGCAGTGCTCGGGGACCATCACACTGGAAGTAGTCTTCGGCTCACCCAAGAACTTCCGAAGCGAAGACTTGATCTTCGATATCGTTCCCTTTTGCAGTGGTTACCAGGCGCTTCTCGGGTGAACCACATTTGCCAGATTCAACACCGTCCCGCATTACACGTACTTAAAGCTTAAAATGCCGGGACCAAATGGTGTTATCATAGTTAATGGTAACACCGAACGCTCCCTCCATACAGAGGAGCAAACTGCGGCCTTTGCAGCCGAAGAGGCATCCAGGACCCTCACCGATATAGTTACTTTGGGCTCTTCAAAGTGCATCCGAGGCGTTCCTTCAGCCTCTAGGCAGCCACGCGGTAACCCCAAATAGGGGTACACGCTCTGCTGTTCTCCCCTCTTGACCAAAGATTATGTACCTATAGTACATAACTTTGCACTTAAAATTCCATGGGGAGCCACAGAGCATAAAAACAAGGGCACACTATTCGGCTTGACCCAACAGCGACCCAAACACACCCTGGGCACCTTTGTGGCACTGTCAAAGGCCAACCAGGAATGGCCCACCAGCGGCGTCAAACTATTGTTCTGCGACCGTCTGGTACAAACCCTTTTAAGGATCCACCAATCGAATGTATCATAAAGCAAAGCAATGACGGCTTAGCACGCAGAATTGACGAACCCTTGGATAGACAAGGAACAGCTGATAAATGACAAGGAGGCGCAGATGTACAGTAGGGCCAAACCAGGAAGCTTAAACCCAACTTCAAGATCCCCTGTATAAACCTTCCCCCTCGCATATTTTTATCTTTTAAAAGTTTCTTCGACAACTCGGCTTGTATGGTTCGACCATATTAAATCAAAAGTAAAGTAAGGACCTTTTGCGGTCATCATACATTTGTTTATGTATACTTTTCTTTCCAATCCCAAGCCGAAGATGACTCTCACAATACGATATTTTACGATTCTCGACCGGGGGCTCGGACTCAAACCGTCCCCTAAATATCACCCCGGTATTCATATCAAAATACTCGATGTCTCGGATATTGCAGTATATGCATCAGTTTCGAAATCATGTCTTTGGTCAATAATTGGGTTGCCCGGCTCCTGTGCTTACCCCTTACATTTCCGCATTGTTCGGCTAAGGGTGTAAAGGTAGAACCACTTCGATTGTACTTCCAGCTCGATTGGTCAAGTACCTTAGTGGAGAAAGTCAAAAACTCACTGTCATGATAGACGCAAATTGGTCAGCGATCCGATGACTATGTCAAACTAAATTGTTAGAGGTTACCCCGTGTCAAAAGAAGGGTTCTTGTCAAATGAACCAAAGTGTTAAAACGGTCTTGACCTCAGCGCGTCCGAACAATACACACACCGGGGGCCAGTCAAATTGCCCACACAGTCAAGGTCTTATGACTAAGTGAAAGTTATAAAGCCGAATAGTCTGATTGCCTAGTTTCGATTCACCACGAACCGCCTCTGGGCACCGAGACGTCGCCTAAGGGTGGAAGTGTTATAGAAACACCCCGCGTAGCATCTACAAGGGGTCGGAAGCCGATGACCGATCACTTTCAGTATTAACGGTCACACATGAGTCAAAATAAAACATATCAAACATTAAAGCCAGGAATTTCAAAATATAACTTGTCTTTTTTACATACTGTTGGCGCAGAAAATTGCACCGCGCAACACAAGATAATCCTCGCACTTTCGTGGCGAGGGACGGATGCTTTTCGAGCAAAGCAACAAAGGGGTTCCTCAATTTCGGAGAGGAGGACGACTGCTTTACGGCGCAAAACAGCAAAGATGAACCGCGCCCTAGGGTTTCTAGAGCTCGGCGAGAAAGACAGTAAACGAAAAGCAAAGGTACGTGAAAACAGTATATTGAATTGGATGTAGATCGATTGTGTGTTTTTTCATCGGCCGTCACCCCTTAGGTATATAAAAGGCGGCTGGACTTCCCGTGCAAGGAAAAGGCTTGGATTCACGTCCAGAATCCTAGTCCAATTCGGAAGGTTTGGTCCGAACTTTCCAAAATTGTTCGGTCTAAAACAGGCTGCACCTTGCGGGTCACTTTTGAGGGGGTAAACGATCTCAGATGAAAATGTGCCCAAGAGCAATTTCAACCGTTTCGACGATACGAACAACTTCCATGTTGAACGTTTTTCGATTCGAGGCCGTCTTGAGGGCTGAATCGGTCGCGCGACCCATCAGACATAACCCACACGGGTGTCTGATGCCCCGGGCCAGTTTTTACTCAGGATAGGTCTGCAGTGCATTGGCTCCAACTTTTGCATACGACCGCGGATTGAGACAATTTTTATATCAAAATCGACCGATTTGACGAGACGAAGACAATCCGTGTGGATCATTTTCTCATAGGAAGCCGTCTTGGAGGCGTAATCGGCCGAACAGTACTTTGAATACAAAATTTTGGCACTTCGAGTACAGTTTCGGCCCTCTACATGAGACCAGATGGCGATGACCCAAACATCAAAGTTTCTCATTTTGACGATATCAAACTTTCTCTTGTTGAGAACTTTTCCATTTGAGGCAATCTTAATTAATTTCTTGACCATGCCAAAATCTGGTGTCAACACAGGATTACCTGAAACTTTAGCTTGGCGTCCGGCTAGGATTTGTCCTTGGCAGTGTACTAGCTCGACGTAAACCAGGATCTGGGTAGGACTTGTCCCATGTAACTGCCAATCCATGCAAAATACCTGTTGTAACACTAGAGCAATATATCAGCTGATCAGCTTAATCAATAAATTAATTAATTTGGCCTATTAAAATACGCATCAGCCAAATTATAGCTCCAACACATGCCCCTCTGTTTTTGGTATAATATCATTTATCAAAAACATATATACTCAGGGCGATATTCAGAATAACATATCGGCCATAGCACTACCAATTCTCAGGATATTTCACAAAAATTGTATCTTTCCGAGTTGCTGTAACTCGGTGAACATCATTACTTAGGGCGATGTACAAAGAACACATCGGCCAAGTTTTTCTTAGGGCGATATTTCAAACAACATATCGGCCACAGCATCCTCAAGCCTCCTGCCACATGCTAGGATAGTACTTCTTCAAATATTTTCCATTGAGGGCTTTAGACAACTTCTCCCCTTGCAAAGATTGTACAAAATATGAATTGCCAGGAACAATCTCTACAACTTTATATGGACCTTCCCAACTCGGCGACCACTTGCCGAATTTTCTATCTTTAGTTCCAATGGGTAAAATCGTTTTCCATACTAAATCTCCTATTTGAAACGATTTTTCTTTCACCCTTTTGTTATAAGCCTTGGCTACTCTTAATTTTTTTTCTCAATCTCTCGCAAAGCTTTTAGTCTTTCTTCTGGAATATCATCTATTTTGTCCATCATCAAATCAGTGTACTCCACAGCCGACAAATCATTTTGTCTGGCTATTCTAAGAGCTTGCAACTTAACTTCCACGGGTAACACCGCCTCCTGGCCATACACTAGCTCAAAAGGTGATACTTGAGTAGCTCCATGCTTAGATATTCTATGAGCCCATAAAGCTTCCGAAAGCACCTCGTGCCATCTTCTCGGATATTCTTCAATCTTCTTCTTTATAAGTTTGATCAAAGTCTTATTGCTAGATTCGGCCTGTCCATTAGCTTGAGCATAATAAGGCGACGAATTCAACAACTTAATCCCATAAGATTCGGCAAATTCACGAAATTGTTGGGACATAAAAGAAGCACCTTGATCAGTAGTCAAAGTTTGAGGAATACCGAATCTATGAATAATATGCTCCAAAACAAAATTAATCACTTCTCTATGAGTCATATTTCTCAAAGGAATCGCTTCTGTCCACTTGGTGAAATAATCAGTGGCTACTAGGACAAAGCGATGTTGTTTAGAAGACGAAGGATGTATCTCACCAATAAAATCTAAGCCCCATCCTCTAAACGGCCACGGCTTAATTATGGGATTCAACATAGCTGCGGGTGCTAATTGTATATTGCCAAACTTCTGACAAGCCTCACAGCCTTTATAATAACAGAAGCAATCTTCTAACAAAGTCGGCCAATAAAACCCTGCTCTTTTTATCAACCACCGCATCTTATGAGCCGACTGGTGTGTCCCACATATGCCTTCATGCACTTCACCCATGGCTAATCTAGATTGGTCAGAATCCAAGCATTTTAACAGTAGCCCATCTATAGTTCGGCGATGTAACTCGTTATTCAACATAGTATATTTTAAAGCCTGTCGCCGAACCTTCCTATCCCTGGTTTGACTTGGATCTTTTAAATGATTAATCAAAGGAACCCTCCAATCTACAGCCTCCGAATTATTAGCTAACTCGGTCACTGGTGGGATTTGTACCGGATTACTAGCTAACTTGGTCACTGGTGATAATTTGCTCACTCGCTCCGAGTTATTTAACTCAGTCACTGGCGATAACTCGGTCATTTGTGATGACTCGGTCATTTGTGGGCCTTTCACCGAGTTATCTAACTCGATCATTTGTCGCGCTGAATTTTCTTCTCCTCGCGCACTGCAACCCGGTGTGAATTCCGAATTATTTGGCGCTCGCTGTAGCTCGGCATAATTCGGTGTATGTTCCGAATTATCTTTCTCTCGGTATGACTCGGCATAACCCGGTGTGTGTTCCGAGTTATCTGGCACTCGGCGTGTATTCCGAGTTATCTGTAACTCGGTCTCACCCTTTGCAGCAACCAACATCGGTTTTTCTAAGATGAAGAACTTTCCTCTACTGATATTATAACCGGATGCCTGCTGTGCCAAAGAATTAGCCCTAGAATTTTCCTTCCTAGGTATATGACTAATAGTGAAAGTATCCAGGGACTTGATTATATCTAAACATCGGTCCATGTAACTACTTAGTAACCCATCAAAACATTGAAATTCGCCTTTAATTTGTTGCACTACTAGAAGCGAATCACCAAAAGCATCTACATCCTTAACACCCATATCCAGTAAATTTTGTAACCCAAACAAAAGAGCCTCATACTCAGCTTGGTTATTTGTGCAAGGATATTCTAAGCGAACCGATGTCTCATATATAACATTATTAGGAGAAATCAGAACATTGCCGACACCTTGTCCCTCTCTACAAACCGATCCATCAAAATAAAGTTTCCATGGGCATATGCTAACATAAATAATATCTTCCTCATCTTTAACTCTATGATCAACAATGAAGTCGGCGATAATTTGACCTTTCATAGCACGCAACGATTCATATGTCAAATCATACTCTATTAGTGCATAAGCCCATTTACCAATCCTACCACTAAGAATCGGTTTTTGCAACATATATTTAACTACGTCGGCTTGACAAGCTACTACACAAGTACTGGACAGCAAATAAGGTCGAAACTTGGTACATGCATAATATAAGGATAAGCATAACTTTTCAATAAACACATACCGAGTTTCGGCGTCAATCAAACGGCGACTTAAGTATGCTATGATGTACTCCTTCCCGCCATCTTCTTGTGCCAACACCGCGCCGATCACTCTATCTTGCGCAGCAATGTATAATTTGAACGGCGCACCAGATTTGGGTGCACGCAATACCGGAGGATTCAACAAATATCTCTTTATGTTATTAAAAGCCTCCTGTTGTTCTGCCCCCCAAGTGAATTTGGCTTCATTCTTTAGCCAAAGTATTGGAGCAAACGATTCAATCTTCCCTGCCAAGTTAGATATGAATCGTCTCAAGTAATTGATTTTCCCCAATAACTTTTGCACATCTCTTTTGCAAGTCGGTTGTTCCAGATTTTTAATTGCCTCCACTTTCTTAGGGTCAATCTCTATACCATCTTCATGAATTATAAACCCCAAGAATTTTCCAGCCGACACACCAAAAGCACATTTAAGGGGATTCATCTTTAACCCATACCGGTGCATTCTTTCAAAACCGAGTCGTAAATCGGCAAGATGATGTTCAAACCCATCCGATTTAACAACTATATCATCAATGTATATTTCTAATATAATGCCAAGAAGATCATGAAATATTAGATTCATGGCACGTTGATATGTAACACCGGCATTCTTCAACCCAAAATTCATGACTACCCACTCAAACAAACCGACAAAGCCAGGGCACCGAAAAGCAGTCTTAGACATGTCCTTTTCGGCCATAAATATCTGATTATAACCAGCATTACCATCTAAAAAACTGATTATTCTATGTCCCGAAGCATTATTAATAAGGATGTCGGCAATAGGCATAGGATATTCATCTTTCGGAGTAGCCTTATTCTGGTCCCTAAAATCAACACATACTCTAATTTTGCTAGTGTTCTTCTTTTCAACAGGAACAATATTAAACACCCAATCTGCATATCTACATGGCCGAATAAACCCTGCTTTTATCAACCGATCAACTTCTTCTTTGATGCGGTCATACATGTCAGGATTAAAATTTCTACGGGGTTGCTTATACGGCCTAAAACCAGGTTTGATAGGTAATCTATGTTCCACTAAATCTCTATTTAAGCCAGGCATCTCGGTATAGTTCCAAGCAAAGCAATCAACAAATTCTTTAAGTAACTCGGTTACCTTGCTTTTCTGATCGGCAGCATTGATGAATGTAGGTCTCGGAGTGCTTCCATCACCAATGTCTATTTCTTCAAGTGGATCAGCCGATGAGAACCCATGCCCAAGCTTGTCCATGTCTTCAAATTCTTCAATAGTTTCATGCATATCGTTCTTTCTGGAACGATACTCTTCTGTACGTTTTTGTAACCATTTAATGCTATCTTCTTTATTCATCATTTACATAGATAGATCATTAAGCCGAGCTACATCAGCCGGCTGTACATTTACAGGTACAAAACCATCTCTACCTATACTAATTTAGTCATAGTCCGATAGATCTCTACCGGTCAAGCATTGCATATCACCGAGTTGCCAATCAACCGGCGCTTCTGTCAAGGCTATGCAAGTCGAGTTGTCTGCCCCAATCACCTCCACATCATCATTTACCCATTGAATTAAGCACTGATGCAAAGTAGATGGGATGCAACAATTCGCATGGATCCAGTCACGCCCCAACAGAACATTGTATCGGCCTTTGACATCAACTACAAAGAAAGCAGTCGACAATGTCTTGCTTCTGACTCTAAGCTCCATAGATATAACGCCCTTGGCTTCAGATAGCTCTCCTGAGAACCCACTGAGTCCCATGTTGGTCCTCATTAGCTCGCTCTCCTTTCGGTTCAGCTTGGAAAACACCGAAAGAGGCATGATATTAACACCTGCGCCGCCATCAACAAGCATGCGCCCAATGGGCTTGCCATCAATATGTCCCCTGATGAATAACGGCTTCAATTGCTGGTCGGGCTTCTCTGGTTTCTCAAACATAGCCTTACTCGGCCCAAGAACTAACTCGGAAACTCTAGACACAGGCGCACGGAACTCGGCGGGCAATGCAAAAACCATGTTAATATCCATATCTGTGAATGAATTGTTGCCATTCTCCGAGTTGGTACTACCTTCCGAGTTGTCGCCGTCAGCCTTGTCATCTGCCATGTCATCGTCTGAGTACTTGCCATCATCTTCCGAGTTGTTGCCACCATCTTCCGAGTTGTGGGTAGAATCTTCCGAGTAATTGCCACCATCTTCCGGATTCTGGGCGGCATCTTCCGACTAACTGGTGACTGCATCAACCGAGCCTGCGGGAGCATCAACCGAGTTATCGGCAACTGCATTTCCCTCTTTCGATGCGCGCTTTTCTTTCCACGCCAGTCGGGGTATTATTGGTTTCTCCTTATTGAATAGCTCGTCCCGCTTCTTCTCGGCTATCTCCTCTCTGATTTCCAACGCTCGCAGCCGCTGCACTCGGCGTTTCTGAGTGTGATTCAATCCTGTCGGACACCATTGTGGTTCCGGTTTAGTCCCCGGCGCAAGTGACCGAATCTTGTTGCCCCCCGAGTTACTCGGCCTATCCTGACGTGCTGTCATGTTGATCCCCGGGTTACCCGGCCTATATTGGCTGCCACCCGAGTACCTTGGCCTGTACCGAGTAACAGGAATGTCTTTCCAATGACGAGATACACCCCCTATTGCAAACTTCTGGCTCCCGCTGGAATTCGGGTTCCCATTGTTGGAAATATGCCCTAGAGGCAATAATAAATTAGTTATTATTATATTTCCTTGTTCATGATAATCGTTTATTATCCATGCTATAATTGTATTGATTGGAAACTCAAATACATGTGTGGGTACATAGACAACACTGTGTCCCTAGTAAGCCTCTAGTTAACTAGCTCGTTGATCAAAGATGGTTAAGGTTTCCTAGCCATGGACATGAGATGTCATTTGATAACGGGATCACATCATTAGGAGAATGATGTGATGGACAAGACCCAAACTATAAACGTAGCATATGATCGTGTCAGTTTATTGCTATTGTTTTCTGCATGTCAAGTATCTGTTCCTATGACCATGAGATCATGCAACTCCCTGACATCGGAGGAATACCTTGTGTGTATCAAACGTCGCAACGTAACTGGGTCACTATAAAGGTGCTCTACAGGTATCTCCGAGGGTGTCTGTTGGGTTGGCATGGATCAAGACTGGGATTTGTTACTCCGTGTGACGGAGAGGTATCTCAGGGCCCACTCGGTAATACAACATCACAATGAGCCTTGCAAGCAATGTGACTAAAGTGTTAGCCACGAGATCTTGTATTACGGAACGAGTAAAGAGGCTTGCCGGTAACGAGATTGAACTAGGTATAGAGATACCGACGATCGAATCTCGGGCAAGTAACATACCGAAGAACAAAGGGAACAGCATACGGGATTAACTGAATCCTTGACATAGAGGTTCGACCGATAAAGATCTTCGTAGAATATGTAGGAGCCAATATGGGCATCCAGGTCCCGCTATTGGTTATTGATCATAGAGGTGTCTCGGTCATGTCTACATAGTTCTCGAACCCGCAGGGTCTACACACTTAACGTTTGGTGACGATTAGTATAGTTGAGTTATTTTGTTGGTGACCGAAGGTTGTTCGGAGTCCCGGATAAGATCCCGGACATGACGAGGATCTCCGGAATAGTCCGTAGGTAAAGATTGATATATGTGATAATAGTGTTTTGATCTCCGGAAGGGTTCCGGAATTCGCCGGAAGAAGTTTCGGATGTTTACCGAAGTGTTCGGGTGCGAGAACACTTTATATGGGCCAAGGGATAAAAGCCCACGAGGTATTGGAAAGTGCAAAAGTAGTTTTGCTGCCGCGTAAGCGGTACTACCGCCCGAGCGGTACTACCGCTTGTGTGAAGCGGTACTACCGCCCAAGCGGTACTACCGCTTGTTTGAAGCGGTACTACCGCTTGTACGCGATACTGCAGGGATCCGAGTTGGACTCTTTCCCTGCGGGCCAAACCGACCTTGTGCGGGCAAAACCGACCTGGAGGAGGCTTTTACTCCAAGTTTAGACCCCAAGGCTCAACATATAAATAGAGGGGCAGGGCTAGCACACGGGATACATCAAGATTTCCCAAGCCGTGTGTCGGCAACCCTAACCCTCTAGTTCTCCCGTCATAATCTCCGTAGTGCTTGGCGAAGCCCTGCAGAGATTGTTCCTCAGCACCATCACCACGCCGTCGTGCTGCCGGAACTCATCTACTACTTCATCATCGCTCGCTGGATCGAGGAGGTGAAGGCGTCATCAAGCCGTACGTGTGTTGAACGCGGAGGTGCCGTCCGTTCGGCACTAGTTCGTGATCAGATCGAGGGACGACTTGCGATTTGGATCGCGGAGACGTTCGACTACATCAACCGCGTTTCTTAACGCTTCTGCTTAGCGATCTACAAGGGTATGTAGATTCACTCTCCCTCTCGTAGATGCTCATCACCATGGATAGATCTTGTGTGTGCGTAGGAAAATTTTTGTTTCCCATGCAACGTTCCCCAACAGTGGTATCAGAGCCAGGTCTATGCGTAGATGAGATCTCGAGTAGAACACAAACGAGTTGTGGGCGTGGGTGTATACATATTGCTTGCCGTTACTAGTTGATACTTGATTCGGCGGCATTGTGAGATGAAGCGGCCCGGACTGACATTACGCGTACGCTTACGCGAGACAGGTTCCTTCAACTGACATGTAACTTCGTTGCATAAAGATGGCTAGCGGGTGTCTGTCTCTCTCACTTTAATTGAATCGATTTCAATGAAGAGGGTTCTTTTAGAAGATCAAAAAGCAATCACTACACCACGTTGTGGTTTTGCGTAGGTAAGAACGGTTCTTGCAAACCCGTAGCAGCCACGTAAAATTTGCAACAACAATTAGAGGACGTCTAACTTGTTTTTGCAGGGTATGTTGTGATGTGATATGGCCAATTACATGATGAGATATATGTGATGTATGAGATGATCATGTGTTGTATAGAATATCACGACTTGTATGTCGATGAGTACGGCAACTGGCAGGAGCCGTAGAGTTGTCTTTAATTATTTTCGCCATTTTTGCTTTACTTTATCGCTATGAGTTAGCAATAGTCGTGGTAGCAACAGTCGGTGCGACAACCTCATGGCGACACGTTGATGGAGATCAAGATGATGGAGATCATGGTGTCATGCCGGTGACGATGGAGATCATGCCGGTGCTTTGGAGATGGAGGTCAAAAGCACAAGTTCATGGCCATATCATGTCACTTATGAATTGCATGTGATGTTAATCCTTTTATGCATCTTATTTTGCTTAGGACGACGGTAGTATTATAAGGTGATCCCTCACTTAAATTTCAAGATAAATTGTGTTCTCCCCGAGT
Source organism: Elymus sibiricus (assembly GCA_039707655.1). Taxonomy (NCBI): domain Eukaryota; kingdom Viridiplantae; phylum Streptophyta; class Magnoliopsida; order Poales; family Poaceae; genus Elymus; species Elymus sibiricus. Next base: position 168,036,422 of record CM077664.1, read on the forward strand.
GTGCACCGTTGCGAAAGTTCGTCGTTTCGAGACACGTCGTGATGATCGGGTGTGATAGACTCTACGTTCACATACAACGGGTGTAAGCCATGTTGCACGTGCGGAACACTCGGGTTAAACTTGACGAGCCTAGCATGTACAGACATGGCCTCGGAACACAAGAGACCGAAAGGTCGAACATGAGTCATATAGTAGATATGATCAACATGAAGATGTTCACCATTGAAACCACCTCAACTCACGTGATGATCGGACTTGAGTTGGTGGATTTGGATCATGTTACACTCGAATGATCGGAGGGATGTCAATTTGAGTGGGAGTTTTTAAGTAATATGATTAACTAAACTCATTATCTAGAACCATAGTCTAAGTTGTCTTTACTATATTTATGTTGTAGATCATGGCTCGCGCAGTAGCACCCCTGAATTTTAATGCGTTCCTAGAGAAAGCTAAGTTGAAAGATGATGGAAGTAACTTTGTGGACTGGGCCCGTAATCTAAGGATTATCCTTACGGCTTCCCAGAAGGCTTATGTCCTTGATGCACCGCTTGGTGATCCACCCGCTCCAGTTGAGTCTCTAGACGTTGTGAACGCCTGGCAGGCTCGTTCTGAAGATTACTCAATAGTTCAATGTGCAATATTGTATGGCTTAGAACTGGGACTTCAAAGACGTTTTGAACGTCATGGAGCATATGATATGTTCCAGGAGTTGAAGTTTATCTTTCAGAAGAATGCCCGGATCGAGAGATATGAGATCTCCGATAAGTTCTATGCTTGCAAGATGGAGGAGAACGGGTCTATCAGTGATCATGTACTCAGAATGTCTGGGTACTCCACCCGTCTGGCTGAATTGGGGATGCCCCTTCCGCCAGAGGCTATCACTGACAGAGTTCTTCAATCATTGCCACCTAGCTACAAGAGCTTCGTGTTGAACTATAACATGCACGGGATGAACAAGTCAGTCGCCGAGCTGTTTGCGATGCTGAAAGCCGCTGAGTCTGAAATTCAGAAGGAGCATCAAGTGTTGATGGTCAATAAAACCACTAGTTTCAAGGAAAATGGCAAGGGTAAGAAGGGTAACTCCAAGAAGAGTGGCAAAGCAGTTGCTCCTCTCGTAAAGAAACCCAAGGCTGGACCCAAACCAGAAACTGTGTGCTTTCATTGCAAGGGAACCGGACACTGGAAGCGGAACTGCCCCAAGTATTTGGCTGACAAGAAGGCGGCCAACAACAAACAAGGTATATATGATATACATGTTATTGATGTGTACCTTACCAACTCTCGTTGTAGTGCCTGGGTATTTGATACCGGTGCGGTTGCTCACATTTGCAACTCAAAACAGGAACTGCGGAATAGACAGAGGCTGGCAAAGGATGAAGTGACGATGCGCGTGGGAAATGGTTCCAAGGTTGATGTGATCGCCGTCGGCACGCTCGCTCTTCGATTACCATCGGGATTAGTGATGAACCTGAATAATTGTTATTTAGTGCCTGCGTTAAGCATGAACATTATATCTGGATCTTGTTTATTGCGAGACGGTTACTCATTAAATCAGAGAATAATGGTTGTTCTATTTATATGAGTAATATCTTTTATGGTCATGCACCCAATGTGAGGGGTTTATTCTTATTGAATCTCGATAGTAATGATACACATGTTCATAACATTGATGCCAAAAGATGTAGAATTGATAATGATAATACCACTTTCTTGTGGCACTGCCGTTTAGGTCATATTGGCGTAAAACGCATGAGGAAGCTCCATGCTGATGGACTTTTAGAGTCACTTGATTTTGAATCACTTGACACATGTGAGCCATGCCTCATGGGCAAGATGACTAAAACGCCGTTCTCTAGAACAATGGAACGGGCAAGTGACTTATTGGAAATCATACATACTGATGTGTGTGGTCCGATGAGTATTGAGGCGCGCGGTGGTTATCGTTACTTTCTCACCTTCACTGATGACTTAAGTAGATATGGGTATATTTACTTAATGAAACACAAGTCTGAAACATTTGAAAAGTTCAAACAATTTCAGAGTGAAGTTGAGAATCATCGTAACAAGAAGATTAAATTCCTACGATCTGATCGAGGAGGAGAATATCTGAGTTATGAGTTTGGCAGTCACTTAAGACAGTGTGGAATTGTTTCACAATTGACACCGCCTGGAACACCACAGCGTAATGGTGTGTCCGAACGTCGTAATCGAACCTTATTGGATATGGTGCGATCTATGATGTCTCTTGCCGATTTGCCACTATCGTTTTGGGGCTATGCATTAGAGACAGCTGCATTCACTTTAAATAGGGCACCATCGAAATCCGTTGAGACGACGCCATATGAACTTTGGTTTGGCAAGAAGCCAAAGCTGTCGTTTCTTAAAGTTTGGGGATGTGATGCTTATGTCAAAAAGCTTCAGCCTGAAAAGCTGGAACCCAAAGCAGAGAAATGCGTCTTCATAGGATACCCAAAAGAGACAGTTGGGTATACCTTCTACCTCAGATCCGAAGGCAAAGTGTTTGTCGCTAAAAATGGAACGTTTCTTGAGAAAGAATTTCTCTCGAAAGAATTGAGTGGGAAAGTAGCGCAGCGCAGAAAGATGTTTCTATAGAACCTACATCAGCTGAAGAGGAAGTTAATGATGATGATCATGAAGCTTTGGATCAAGTTGCTATCGAACCTCGTAGGTCGACAAGGACGCGAACTGCTCCTGAGTGGTACGGCAACCCTGTCTTAGAGGTCATGTTGTTGGACAACGATGAACCTACGAGCTATGGAGAAGCGATGATGGGCCCGGATTCTGAGAAGTGGTTAGAGGCCATGAAATCCGAGATGGGATCCATGTATGAAAACAAAGTGTGGACTTTGGAAGTATTACCTGAAGGGCGTAAGGCCATTCAGAACAAATGGATCTTTAAGAGGAAGACGGACGCGGACGGTAATGTCACCGTCTATAAAGCTCGACTTGTGGCAAAGGGTTTTTCACAAGTTCAAGGAGTTGACTACGATGAGACCTTCTCACCCGTAGCGATGCTTAAGTCCGTCAGAATCATGTTAGCAATAGCTGCCATTTTCGATTATGAAATTTGGCAGATGGATGTCAAAACAGCGTTCCTTAACAGTTTCCTTAAGGAAGAGTTGTATATGATGCAACCAGAAGGTTTTGTCGATCCAGAGAATGCTGACAAAGTTTGCAAACTCTAGCGATCCATTTATGGACTGGTGCAAGCATCTCGGAGTTGAAATCTTCGCTTTGATGAGGTGATCAAAGCGTTCGAGTTTATACAAGTTTACGGAGAAGCTTGTATTTACAAGAAAGTGAGTGGGAGCTCTATAGCATTTCTAATATTATATGTGGATGACATATTACTAATTGGAAACAATATAGAAATGTTGGAAGGCGTGAAGGAATATTTGAACAAGAGTTTTTCAATGAAGGACCTAGGAGAAGCTGCTTTCATATTAGGCATCAAGATCTATAGAGATAGATCGAGACGCTTAATAGGACTTTCACAAAGCACATACCTTGACAAAGTTTTGAAGAAGTTCAAAATGGATCAGTCCAAGAAGGGGTTCTTGCCTGTTTTGCAAGGTGTGAAGTTGAGTAAGACTCAATGCCCAGTGACTGCAGGAGATAGAGAAAAGATGAGTGTCATCCCCTATGCTTCAGCCATAGGCTCTATCATGTATGCAATGCTGTGCACAAGACCCGATGTCAGCCTTGCCATAAGTATGGCCGGAAGGTTTCAAAGTGATCCAGGAATGGAACACTGGACGGCGGTCAAGAATATCCTGAAGTACCTGAAAAGGACTAAGGACATGTTTCTCGTTTATGGAGGTGATCAAGAGCTCGTCGTAAAGGGTTACGTCGATGCAAGCTTTGACACTGATCCGGATGACTATAAGTCGCAAACCGGATACGTATTTATTCTTAATGGGGGTGCGGTTAGCTGGTGCAGTTCCAAGCAGAGCGTGGTAGCTGATTCTACATGCGAAGCGGAGTACATCGCTGCCTCGGAGGCGGCGAAGGAAGGTGTCTGGATGAAGGAGTTCATCACAGATCTTGGAGTAGTGCCTAGTGCGCTTAACCCAATGACTCTATTTTGTGATAATACTGGTGCCATTGCTCTAGCCAAGGAACCAAGATTTCACAAGAGGACCAGACACATAAAGCGACGTTTCAATTCCATCCGCGATTACATCAAGGACGACGACATAAATATTTGCAAAGTACACACGGATCTGAATGTTGCAGATCCGATGACTAAACCTCTTCCAAGGGCTAAACATGAACAACACCAGAACTGCATGGGTGTTCGATTCATTAGAATGTAAATCACATAGTGATGTGAACTACATTATTGACTCTAGTGCAAGTGGGAGACTGTTGGAAATATGCCCTAGAGGCAATAATAAATTAGTTATTATTATATTTCCTTGTTCATGATAATCGTTTATTATCCATGCTATAATTGTATTGATTGGAAACTCAAATACATGTGTGGGTACATAGACAACACTGTGTCCCTAGTAAGCCTCTAGTTAACTAGCTCGTTGATCAAAGATGGTTAAGGTTTCCTAGCCATGGACATGAGATGTCATTTGATAACGGGATCACATCATTAGGAGAATGATGTGATGGACAAGACCCAAACTATAAACGTAGCATATGATCGTGTCAGTTTATTGCTATTGTTTTCTGCATGTCAAGTATCTGTTCCTATGACCATGAGATCATGCAACTCCCTGACATCGGAGGAATACCTTGTGTGTATCAAACGTCGCAACGTAACTGGGTCACTATAAAGGTGCTCTACAGGTATCTCCGAGGGTGTCTGTTGGGTTGGCATGGATCAAGACTGGGATTTGTTACTCCGTGTGACGGAGAGGTATCTCAGGGCCCACTCGGTAATACAACATCACAATGAGCCTTGCAAGCAATGTGACTAAAGTGTTAGCCACGAGATCTTGTATTACGGAACGAGTAAAGAGGCTTGCCGGTAACGAGATTGAACTAGGTATAGAGATACCGACGATCGAATCTCGGGCAAGTAACATACCGAAGAACAAAGGGAACAGCATACGGGATTAACTGAATCCTTGACATAGAGGTTCGAACGATAAAGATCTTCGTAGAATATGTAGGAGCCAATATGGGCATCCAGGTCCCGTTATTGGTTATTGATCGTAGAGGTGTCTTGGTCATGTCTACATAGTTCTCGAACCCGCAGGGTCTACACACTTAACGTTTGGTGACGATTAGTATAGTTGAGTTATTTTGTTGGTGACCGAAGGTTGTTCGGAGTCCCGGATAAGATCCCGGACATGACGAGATACACTGTAGTTAGTATGGCTTACCAGTAACGATTTGCATCACTTGATGAAGCTCCTCGCGGTCCGCCCGGGCCTGGCTCTGGGCCTCTTTGCACGCCAAGCTCAGTTTTTCGAGCTCGGTGGCCTTTTTCTTCTGGTCCTCCTGGAGGGTGTCGCGTTACGCGAACAAACCCCTTAGGTCTTCCTCGACCTCAGTAACCCGGGCCTGGTCTTTGCTGTGAGCAATCTTCCCCTCGGCTAGCTCCATTCTAGCCTTTGCTGCCGCAGCCTTCTGCTGCTCGGCCTCTTGCTGAGTCTTCTTCAGCTCAGCTCAGAGGGTTTCGGTCTCCTTGGTGGTAGCTGCAAGGTTACAATCATATAAATGTGGTTTAGACATACCGGATTGAACTATTCCAGCGCTTGGGAACAGGTTCTCGGCTTACCTTTCGCCTGGTCAATTCTCTTTTTGACCAGCTCCATATCCTGTTCGGACTACGACAGCTTGTGATTCAGGTCTTCCACCTCCTTGGATTTGGACGCTGAAGCAGAGGCCGAGGCCTACAAATACATGGTCGGCCTTCGGCAACGATATCGATCCTCTGCTCAGATCCTTGGATCCGACCAGAGTCTCGGGGGCTACTGCATATTAAGTTCTTATATACAACCGATGGACCCCCAATTCAGTTTTTCCAATCTAACTTAGGGCTCGGGGGCTACTGGTACAATGCTCTTAAACATACACTAGTAGTTCAGTAAATGAAAGTCTTCGGACAAGATTGATTGCCGCACTTGTCTATCAAGGGCTACTAGGAATATTAGGCATAAACTATAAGTTTTAAAACAATACAAGCAAAGTAATAGCAGGGATATATGACATACCTCAAAACCCTTAAAAAACCTTTGAAGCCTCTCTCATTCCGGTCTCTGCGGATCGGAAGTCATTTAGGTGACAATGGAGGAGCTCGTCATAGTTGCCTCCATCTCCTCAGGCCATCTCGGGAAAGACTGCTCTTGAGCAGGAGGGGATGGTGGGCTCACCTCGGCCCCACCTCCCGTGGAAGTGAGGTTGGCTGTGTCCAGTTGCTGTGATGGCTTCGGAGTTGCCAGGGCCGGCGACTCGGATTATCCAGGCCCTTCTCCTCCTTTGGCCAAAGGAATTTTCTCCCTCTGGTCATTGGCGACTGAGGTAGTGACCTCGGTCATGGGGGCGCCGGAGCCACCCTCTCTAGGGGCGGCCAGGTGCGATGATACCTCCCCTAGCCCGTTGTTAGCTGGGGGAGGACGGGTGTGCTCGTCCGTTCCGCTCTCCGCCATTTCAGGTGGAGGGAGCTCATTCTCCGACGACCTGTCACCGAGGAATGCACGCTGCGGGCTGTGAAAGCAGGCGGCAGATCACAGATCAAGGATATACGTATTTGAGAATGTGTTGAGCATAGCATGTTAAGCTGATTACCTCCTCAGGGCCGGCTTCTCCCTGCGTGGTGCTAGGAGGTCATCATCTAAAGAATCAGAGAGCACGACCTTGGTGGGCACGAACGGCTGATAACCCACAAGTATAGGGGATCGCAACAGTTTTCGAGGGTAGAGTATTCAACCCAAATTTATTGATTCGACACAAGGGGAGCCAAAGAATATTTGCAAGTATTAGCAGTTGAGTTGTCAATTCAACCACACCTGGAGACTAAATATCTGCAGCAGAGTGATCAGTAGCACAGTAGTATGATAGTTTGATAGCAGTAGCAATAATAGTAGCGGTAACGGTAGCAGTAACAGTAATAGCAATTGTGACAGCAGTAGCAACAATAGTAACTTAGCAAGAACAATATGTGAAAAACTCGTAGGCATTGGATCGGTGATTTTGTTGGATAACATTCATCATGTAACAGTCATAACCTAGGGCGACACAGAACTAGCTCCAATTCATCAATGTAATGTAGGCATGTATTCCGTATATAGTCATACGTGCTTGCGATAAGAACTTGCATGACATCTTTTGTCCTACCCTCCTGTGGCAGCGGGGTCCATAAGGAAACTAAGTGATATTAAGGCCTCCTTTTAATAGAGAACCGGAACAAAGCATTAACACATAGTGAATACATAAACTCCTCAAACTACGGCAATCACCGGAAAGAATCCCAATTATTGTCACCTTGGGGTATGCGGATCATAACACGTAGCAGGTGCATACAACTTGCAAGATCGGATCAAGAACACAAATATATTCATGAAAAAATAAAGGGTTCAGATCTGAAATCATGGCACTCGGGCCCTGGTGACAAGCATTAAGCATAGCAAAGTCATAGCAACATCAATCTCAGAACACACTGGATACTAGGGATCAAGCCCTAACAAAACTAACTCGATTACATGACAAATCTCATCCAACTCATCACCGTCCAGCAAGCCTACAAAGGAATTACTCACTCTCGGCGTTGAGCATCATGAAATTGGTGATGAAGGATGGTTGATGATGACGATGCCGGAAGATCCCCCTCTCCGGAGCCCCAAACGAACTCCAGATCTGGCCTCCCGATGAAGAACAGGAGTTGGCGGCGGCTCCGTATCGTGAAACGCAATAAAACTTCCTCTCCTATTTTTTTCTCTGGAATTTTGAATTTATAGGCCTGAGATTAGGGTCAGCGGAGCCACGTGGGCTCCACAAGCCACCAGGACGCGCCAGGGGGGTGGCGCGCCCTGGTGCCTCGTGGGCAGTAGGTGGCCCCCCTCCAGTAGGTTCTGGCTCCAGTATTTTTTATTTATTCCATAAATAATCTCCAAAAAGTTTCGTCCAATTCCAAGAACTTTTATTTCTGCACGAAAAACAACACCATAGTAGTTCTGCTGAAAACAACGTCAGTCCGGGTTAGTTTCATTCAAATCATGCAAATTAGAGTCCAAAACAAGAGCAAAAGTGTTTGGAAAAGTAGATACGATGGAGACGTATCAACTCCCCCAAGCTTAACTCATTGCTTGTCCTCAAGCAATTCAGTTGACAAACTGAAAGTGATAAAGAAAACCTTTTACAAACTCTTTTGTTCTTGTATCTATATATATGCTTAAATAGTACCCAAGTTTTCAGCAAAGATCATGAAATAACCACGCAAATGATAACTCTTAGAAATTATATTCACTCATATCAATGGCATAATCAACTAGCGAGGAATAATAAGATATCTCAAATGCCAACACTTTGTCAAAACAATCATGATATAATATGACAACATGGTATCTCGCTAGCCCTTTCTGAGACCGTAAAACATAAATGCAGAGCACCTCCAAAGTTCGAGCGGCAACTAAACATTGTAATTCATGGTAGCAGAGATCCAGTCATGATGCACACAACATTAACTATACACAATGCATGAGCATGACAATAGTGCTCTCAGGACTGGTGCTAATTTGAGAAGGTGATGACTCACAAATAAAAGTAAAATAACATAAAAGTAAATAGATAGGCCCTTCGCAGAGGGAAGCATGGATTTGCAGAGGTGCCAGAGCTCGAAACTTAAATCCGAGATAAGTAAAATTTTGGGAGGTATGCCTTTCCTGTCAACGTCACGACCGAGAGTTTTCAATATTTTCCATGCTAAACACATTAGCGGCGGTTCCCAAGCGGTAAAGTAAAGTTTTTACTCCCCCTCCACCAACAAACACAAGCCATGGCTAGCCGAATCCTCGGGTGCCCTCCATACCAACAACTTTTCGGGGGAGTTTGTTTCATTTTTTTGCAATTTTAATATTGGGACTGGGCATCCCGATTACCAGCCCCACTCGTGCAAGGACAAGTGAATAAACACTCATCATGAGAACAACCCGCTTAGAATGGAAGATACTGACCGCCCCCTATTGCTTCATGAGCGGTACGGGCACACAAAACAGATGTTCTTTTGAATATTTAGAGGTGGCACATGCAAATTTAATTAGAACAACAGAGTAATACCGCATATAGGTAGATATAGTGGACTCATCTGGAATAACTTTTGTTTAAGGTTTTTGATGCACAAGCAGTACTCCCGCTTAGTACAGGCGAAGGCTAGCAAATAGGTTGAAAAGCGACCAGCTAGAGAGCCAAAACGGTCATAATCATGCATTATGAATAATCAACATTGAATACTAGCATGAGTAGGATATAAGCACCATGAACATAAATATCGTGGAGGCTATGTTGGTTTTGAATCAACTACATGCATGAACATGTGCCAAGTCAAGCCACTCGAAACATTCAGAGGAGGATACCATATCGTCATACTACATCATGAACATTTTAATGCATGTTGACACCCAAGATAAATCATTATCCACTCCTAGCTACTTAAGCATGGCATGAGCAACTATAATCTCTAATTGTCATCATAAACATGTTTAATCATAATATGCTGAATCATGGATACTGAGTTAAACATATTTACAAAAACAAAGAACAAGTTGAGTTCATACCCGCTTTTCCTTGACACAGTCACTTCATCAAATCATTATCATTATTGCCTTTCACTTGCATGACCGAATGATATGAAAATGAAAATAGTGCAAGTGTGCCGTGGACTAGGCTGGAATCTGCAAGCATTTTATTCAAAGGAGAAGACAAGGTAATATGGGCTCTTTGTCAGATAAACCATAATGCATATGAGAGCCACTCAACATTTTCATCATGGTCTTCTCCTTACAACGACTCAACCGAAGTAAAGAATTTCAGAGAAACACACTGAAATATTTTTGGAGTTTTTAGTTTTCTGAAGAAAGCAAATTAAAGAAGAAAACAAAAAACGAGAAAAACTATTTACACGGGAAAGCTCCCAACAAGCAAAAGAAGAAACGGGAAATCTTTTTGGGTTTTCTTTTAATTCTACAACTAATTAAGCTAGAAATAAAAACCGAAAAGAAACGAGAAATGTTTTTGGATTTTCTCAACGTTTTTCAAACACACAAGAAGAAAGCGAGAAAAATAAAACTAACATGGATTATACAATGAAACAGTATGAACACCGACAACTGGAATGAAATGTGTGGACATGAATGTAATGTCGGTGAGAGATACGTACTCCCCCAAGCTTAGGCTTTTGGCCTAGCTTGGTCATCGCCATCCCTGGTCTGGGTAATAATCAAAGTGGTAACTCGTAGAGGCGTTCTGAGCCGCCTCCTCAGCCAGACGGGCAGCCTCAACCGCCGCCTTGTACTCGTGCACTTCATACTCATGGAGAAAATATCTCTGTTTGTTCTGGTAATCAAAGAGAGCAGGAGCAAGCAAAGCAACATACAGAGAACGATTTTTATCAAAATCTAAGTTATATTCATATCCCTGTGCATTGCATTTTAAAAACTTATGTTCTCGCATTGTTTCGAAATTTAAATATTTATCAGGTAGGAGGGGATCATTGGAATTGGGCGAGACCCCGAACCTTGCAGCTACGCGAGAGGCATAAATTCCTCCATACAAATCACCATTACCCGCGTTACGCTGCACCCTATGTGCGACAATAGCCCCAAGATTATAATACTTGCTGCCAGTCAAAGCTGTATGAATAAGACTCAGATCAGGGGTGCAAACCGTACTGCAGTCTTAATTACCAACAATGCATTTACCATTAAAGAGTGCAAAATACCGAATAGCAGGAAATTGGATGCTAACTATTCTAGCCTGCGTGACTCCCCTATCCTCACCGTTGAAAAGGCTATTAAGAAATGACTCATACTCAGATTTTTGTGGTTCATCTAATGAACCCCAATATGGAATTTTGCATGCATTACAGAATTCTTCTAGAGACATATTATAGGATTTGTCATAGAGGTGAAATAAAACTCTAGAAGTGTGCGGATGATATTCAAAGTTTTGAGTGAATGAATGAGTAAGGTAGTAATGCTGTGGTGGCTTATCTGTGATGAAGGTGAAGAGCTCGGTGTTGTGAATATATTGGTCAAATTCTTCCTTGATGCCTGCACCTAGCATGAACTCGTTGCACGGCCATCTACATGATTTTTCTTCGGCACCTCGCACCGAACTTGCCCTCGGTTCAACGTAAGATTGACGTGCGGGGTCTTCGCTAGATGATGCCTCGGTGGTCCTCCTCCTCGAAGAACTCCTCCGGAAGATATTCATTTTCCTAAGAACAAATTTCTGAAAATTTTTGGGCCACAAAATGATATCAATAAAACTTCACAAGATTGATAGCAACTACTCATATGGATGTCTAGAGGCTATATCAAGCATTCAAACTACTTGGAACTCAAAGAATTCAACATGCAAGCTCATTTTCAGTAGCACCAAGAGTAGATAATTATGCAAAATATAATCCACTAAAGCAAAAACTAATTGGAGCAATGGAGGAGTCACATACCAAGGAGCAATCTCCCAAAACAGTTTCGGAAACGAAGCTCCGAGCAAAGAGATCAAAAATTTCAGGTTTGTGAGCAAGAACACGAGAGAGAGAGCTACCAAGAATTTTTGCTAGAGGTAAGAGACGAAGTGAGCTGAAGGGATAATTGAGGGGGTCCCTGTGGGGCCCACAAGCCACCAGGGCGCGCCAGGGGGGGTGGCGTGCCCTGATGCCTTGTGGGCACCTGGGGCATCCCCCTTGTATGTTTTTAGTGCCAAAAATTCTTAAATATTCTATAAAAATTCATATCAAAATTTTATTGCATTCTGAGCACTTTTATTTTTGAGCATTTTTTTATTGCACGGATAATTCAGAAAACAGGGTAATCATAGCATTTTATTGCATTTAACTAAAAATAACAGAAAACAAAAGGTGGGTATAGAAGGTTGGGCTTACTAAATTCATCGACCACATGCCTCTCAAAAAGATTCCATTAATAAGGTTGATCAAGTCTTATTAACAAACCATTTCTGAGTGACATGAAACCGAAGAATTTTTGTATAACACTAGGTTACCTCAACGGGGATATGCATCTCCCCAATAATAAGAATTTCATATTTCTTTTTAATAGTAGGAAGAGGGAGTTGAAAACTTCCAATAGTAATTGTGGGAGTCTTTCCAATAACACGAATACCATTTACTTGAAATTGTTTCTTAGGAAAGTGCACCGTATGTTCATTACCATTGATATGAAAAGTGACCTTGCTTTTGTTGCAATCAATAACAGCCCCTGTAGTATTTAAAAAGGGTCTACCAAGGATAATCGACATGTTGTCATCCTCGGGCATATCAAGTATAACAAAGTCTGTTAGAATAGTAACATTGGCAACTACAACGGGCACATCCTCACAAACACCGATAGGTATGGCAGTTGATTTGTCAGCCATTTGCAATGATATTTCGGTGGGAGTGAGTTTATTCAAATCAAGTCTTTTATATAAAGAGAAAGGCATAACACTAACACCGGCTCCTAAATCACACAAAGCAGTTTTGACATAATTTCGTTTAATGGAGCATGGTATAGTTGGTATTCCTGGATCTCCTAGTTTCTTAGGTACTCCATCCTTAAAAGAATAATGTGCAAGCATGGTAGAAATTTCAGCTTCAGGTATCTTTCTTTTGTTTGTGACAATGTCTTTCATATATTTAGCATAAGGGGCCATCTTTAAAATATCAGTCAAACGAGTACGCAAAAAGACTGGCCTAAGCATTTCAGCAAAGCGTTCAAATTCTTCCTCATCTTTTTTCTTAGATGGTTTAGGAGGAAAGGGCATGGGTTTTTGAACCCATGGTTCTCTTTCTTTACCATGTTTTCTAGCAACGAAGTCTCTTTTATCATAACATTTATTTTTAGGAGGTGGGTTATCAATATCAACAGCAGGTTCTATTTCAACGTTATTATCAGGTTCTTTATCATTATCTGGTTGGGTATCCACATGAACATCATCGTTATTATCATCATCAGGTGAATGTTCATTACCAGATTGTGTTTCGGCATCAGAGATAGAAACATCATTACTATCCTCAAAGGGTTTTTCTACCTCAGGTTCACTATAATTATGTAAAGTCCTATCATTTTTCTTTTTCTTTTTCTTTTTAGATGGACTAGGTGCATCAACATTAATTCTTTGAGAGTCTTGTTCAATTCTTTTAGGGTGACCTTCGGGATAAAGTGGCTCCTGAGTCATTCTACCTCCTCTAATCATTACTCTAACAGCATGATCATTCATATTGTTATTCATTTCATTGAGAAATTCACTTTGAGATTTAGCAACTTGTTCTAATTGGGTTTGAACCATAGATGCATGGTTACTTACACCTTTAACATCATTAGCAATTCTAAATATCAAGTCACTCAAGCGATCAATCATGTAGGCATTTCGTTTCAATTGTTTCATAACATTTGCATTGAAGTGATCTTGCTTAATAATATAATTGTCAAATTCATACAAGCATTGACTAGGAGGTTTGTTATAAGGAATATCACTTTCATCAAACTTTATAAGAGAATTTACCTCTACTACCTGTGGCGGTGTGTCAAGACCATGTATTTCTTCAATAGGTGGTAAATTCTTAACATCTTCAGCTTTAATACCTTTTTCCTTCACACATTTCCTTGCTTCTTGCATATCTTCAGGACTGAGAAATAAATACCCCTCTTCTTCGGAGTGGGTTTAGGCGGTGGTTTGGGAAGTGTCCAATCATTATCATTATTCAATATATTATTAAATATTTCCTCAGCTTGTTCAATAGTCCGTTCCTTGAAAACACAACGAGCACAACTATCTAGGTAGTCCCTAGAAGCATCGGTTAGTCCATTATAGAAGATATCAAGTATTTCATTTTTCTTAAGAGGATGATCAGGCAAAGCATTAAGTAATAGGAGAAGCCTCCCCCAAGCTTGAGGGAGATCCTCTTCTTTAATTTGCACAAAGTTAAATATCTCCTGTAAAGCAGCTTGTTTCTTATGAGCAGGAAAATATTTTTTAGAGAAGTAATAAATCACATCCTGGGGACTACGCACACATCCAGAAGCAAGAGTATTATACCATTCCTTAGCATCACCCTTTAATGAGAAAGGGAATAACTTAAGAATATAGTAATAGCGAATTTTTTCCTCATGAGCAAATAGGATGGCTATATCATTTAATTTAGTAAGATGTGCCACAACGGTTTCAGTTTCATAGCCATGGAAAGGATCAGATTCACCCAAGGTAATTAACTCAGGATCGATAGAGAATTCATAATCCTTATCAGTAACAAATATGGGAGAGGTAGCAAACTTAGGATCATATTTCATTCTCTCCCTCATAAATTTTTCTTTCATTTCAGCAAGCAATTTTATAACTTCATTTCTATCATTACAAGCAAGAATGGCTCTAGCCGTCTCCCTATCAAAGCAATGTTCATCAGGTGTTTCAACTCTAGTAGGAGAGCTAGGCATAATAGGTGAATCATAATTCTCAAGAGTTTTAACATTTTCAATTTCTTTAGCTTTAGCAAGTTGTTCACTAAGAAATTCACCAAGTGGCACAGCATTATCGAGCATAGTACTAGCATCATCATGAGTATCATTCATAGCAGAAGTGGTATCATCAATAACTTGCAACATATTAGAATTAATAGCATGTGGTGGTGTTGCAAGTTTACTCAAAATAGAAGGTGAATCAAGTGCAGAGCTAGATGGCAGTTCCTTACCTCCCCTCGTCTTAGAGGGAACGATCTTGGTCTTAGCGTCTTTCAGATTCTTCATGGTGATCAACAGATATAAATCCCAAGTGACTCGACAAATAGAACAATGCTCCCCAGCAACGGTGCCAAAAAAAGGTCTTGATAACCCACAAGTACAGGGGATCGCAACAGTTTTCGAGGGTAGAGTATTCAACCCAAATTTATTGATTCGACACAAGGGGAGACAAAGAATATTTGCAAGTATTAGCAGTTGAGTTGTCAATTCAACCACACCTGGAGACTAAATATCAGCAGCAGAGTGATCAGTAGCACGGTAGTATGATAGTTTGATAGCAATAGCAATAATAGTAGCGGTAACAGTAGCAGTAACAGTAATAGCAATTGTGACAGCAGTAGCAAGAGTAGTAACTTAGCAAGAACAATATGTGAAAAACTCGTAGGCATTGGATCGATGATTTTGTTGGATAACATTCATCATGTAACAGTCATAACGTAGGGCGACACAGAACTAGCTCCAATTCATCAATGTAATGTAGGCATGTATTCCGTATATAGTCAGACGTGCTTGCGATAAGAACTTGCATGCCATCTTTTGTCCTACCCTCCCGTGGTAGCAGGGTCCATAAGGAAACTAAGGGATATTAAGGCCTCCTTTTAATAGAGAACCGGAACAAAGCATTAACACATAGTGAATACATAAACTCCTCAAACTACGACAATCACCGAAAGAATCCCAATTATTGTCACCTTGGGGTATGCGGATCATAACACATAGAAGGTGCGTACAACTTGCAAGATCGGATCAAGAACACAAATATATTCATGAAAACATAAAGGGTTCAGATCTGAAATCATGGCACTCGGGCCCTAGTGGCAAGCATTAAGCATAGCAAAGTCATAGCAACATCAATCTCAGAACATAGTGGATACTAGGGATCAAGCCCTAACAAAACTAACTCGATTACATGACAAATCTCACCCAACTCATCACCGTCCAGCAAGCCTACGAAGGAATTACTCACTCCCGGCGGTGAGCATCATGAAATTGGTGATGAAGGATGGTTGATGATGACGATGCCGAAAGATCCCCCTCTCCGGAGCCCCAAACGGACTCCAGATCTGGCCTCCCGATGAAGAACAGGAGGTGGCGGCGGCTCCGTATCGTGAAACGCAATAAAACTTCCTCTCCTATTTTTTTCTCTGGAATTGTGAATTTATAGGCCCGAGATTAGGATCAGCGGAGCCACGTGGTCCCCACAAGCCACCAGGGTGCTCCAGGGGGGGTGGCGCACCCTGGTGCCTCGTGGGCATCCGGTGGCTCCCCTCCAGTAGGTATTGGCTCCAGTATTTTTTATTAATTCCATAAAAAATCTCCAAAAAGTTTCGTCCAATTCCAAGAACTTTTATTTCTGCACAAAAAACAACACCATAGTAGTTCTGCTGAAACAACGTCAGTCCGGGTTAGTTTCATTCAAATCATGCAAATTAGAGTCCAAATCAAGAGCAAAAGTGTTTGGAAAAGTAGATACGACGGAGACGTATCAATGGCCAGCCGGACTGGTCTGCAGTGGCTGCTCGATGCTTTCTATGAGCCCAAGGAGCGTCATCCTCCTCGGCGTCTTCGGACGCTGCCCTTTTTCTCTTTCGGGAAGGCACTCCTTCCCCATCGTCTTCCTCCTCTTCCTCCCTTGCCTCCTCCTCTTGGATGGAGGAGGCATGAGTGTCTTTGGATCTGGCATCCAAAGTACCTCGGATGCGCATACCCTCCCTCTTCGGCTCCTTCTTCTCCTTGGCCGGAACCATATACGGTGCCTCGATCAAAAGAGCTCTAGCTAAGGAGTCCGGGCCTCTTCGAGCAATGGCGCCGGGCAGGTCATCTTCTCCGCCTTGGCAAGCCATTTTTGAAAAAGGAAGGGCGAGATTAATAATTCTGAATAAAGAAATTGGGGATTACTTAAAATAAACCGGCACGAGTGAAACTCCTGTTACCGGAGATGGGGGATTCCCAGCGTCGAGGCCGCAGTCTTCCCCCTCGGCGGGGAACTCGTCTTGGATAGCTTAAAGAGTGTCGTCCACATCCTTCCCAAGTCAATTCGGAAGAAGTTTCGTCCTATCGCCGCATCCTCGGGCTTGTAAAGCTACATCGGACTACTTCAGAGTTGGAGGGGGAGGATGCGGCGCTGGAGCATGACTTGGACCACATCAACCAACTTGATTTTCTTTCCTTCATGGCCTGGATCCTCTTCTGGAGCAACTTGACCTCCCCTGGGTTACCCCAGGTCAGGTTTTTCTCCTTCCAGGAGATGAAACTATTAGGAGGCGCGGTCGAGAAGGCCGAGATCTCTGTTTGACCTTCAATGGGTAGCTCAGTGATGTAAAACCACTCTCACTGCCACACTTTAATAGTCTCCACAAAGATGCCTTCCTACCAGATCACCCTTTGGAGCTTGCTGATCATGCCCCGCCACATTTGGCTAGTTGGGCGCCGCTGCTCTTCGGCTTGATGCTGAATGTTTTCTGCCATAAGCCGAAGTGCAGATCGACACGGAGAAATGCCTCACAGATGGTGATGAACGCCACAAGATGCAGGATAGAGTTTGGGGCTAGATGATGGAAATCTAGCCCGTAGAAGAAGAGAATTCCCTTAACAAAGGGGTGCAAGGGGAACCCCAAGCCTCGGATGAGGTGGGGGACAAAGACAACCCTCTCCCCTTGTTTGGGAGTAGGGATACGTTGGTTGGGCTCGGGGTCCGGCAGGCGGCTTCGGCGGGGATGTAGCCCGCGCTCATGAGCTCTTGGATGGTGCCCTCTGTGACGTTGGAGGCCACCCACTTGCCTTTCAAATCGGCATCGGCCATCGCTAAAGGGGGGGTGTGGGCGCGGGAGAGGGCTCAAAGGATGAGAACAGATCTAGGGCGCTGGAGCTCTGGAAGCTTTGAGCAATGGCACTGGAGATGGAAGCGTGGGGGTAAATGGTGACCACCCTTCGCTTTTATTGGCCAATAAAAGGCCAAGAGTCCCCTTACTGCGCCGAATAAATCACCACATTCCTGCCGTTGTGCGCGCATGGGATGAAACAATTCGTTGATGATATCCCCTAAAAATGGGGCATGATCTCTGTATTGATGAGACATGCCAATGAAAGAGCTGCCTTGAGTCACGAGTCGAGCTACAATAACTGGCTCGCTTAAGTGCCATAGGAGGTGACGGTTCGTAAAAGATGTCAGATGAGAGCACTGTTCACACCTATACGACAAGCCTTTGAGGCTAAGCTAATTCAGAACTTCGGGTGCTGAAGAGCGGCCCCTAAGACATGTGGTCGGTAGGCAACACTGTTAAGGGGAAGCTCAATAATTGCCTTCAATAAGGATGATCTCGGGTTTATGAGAACGCCATCTGGAGAAAACAACTCGCCTGTCAAGCCGAAGACATTGGTCCAAGGATAGAATTTTCGTCCTTGGCTTTGAAGACAAGTTCAGGGGCTACTGACGGTGTTCTGGGCTAGGGGTACCAACCTAGTCGGCCCACAATCCATGGGCCGAGTTTGTGGCCCGCCGATCTCTCAAAGGAAGGACTACAGAAGCCTCAAACTCAGGCGTGATCAAGATGGACACCACCGAAGACTTGGCGTGTACTTCAAGGATGGTTCCAGATATCGGCGTGTTATTCCAAGTTGGCAACCTACCATGTGTAACCCTAGATACCCCTGGTGCCTATATAAACCAGAGGATTTAGTCCATAGTGGGACAATCACAATTACTAGCCTTAGGGTTTAGAACACATCATATGATCTCGAGGTAGATCAACCTATACTCGATACTCCATCATCAATATAATCAAGCAGGACATAGGGTTTTACCTCTTTGAGAGGGCCCGAACCTAGGTAAACACTGTCTCCCTTGTCTCCTGTTCACCATCGTTCCAAGATCCACAGCTCGGGACCCCCTACCCGAGATCTGCCAGTTTTAGCACCGACACCCCTCCCCGAGATCCACCGGTTTTAGCACCGACACTGGGTACCTGCAGGGACGAAGATTGTGAATGAGACAAGAGACAACTATGAAGTAATTTTATTTCGCACATACGAGACGTTAGTTCAAAGTCATTCCATCGACCCCTTCAACAAGCACATAGGGTTGCAAGGCTATGCCTCAACCCATGACCTTACCAAATTACTCACACATGGTGATCGGATCGCAAGAAGAAATCATTACAAAACACATCAAGGAGAATATTTTATTGATAACATGTCTTACAATGGTTGCCGAATGCAATACATGATTACAAGGTATGTCTAACTTGGTGGTGAATGTTGTAGTGATGGTGATGCTGGAGGCTATGGAGATGGATATTGAAATGGCAGTGGCTAGGGTTTGTGGATGCTACTGTTGACGAAGATGGAGGTCTGCAAGTTGCTCCGATCCAATTCTGGTGTTCGCCCTATAACGAAAGTTGAAGGGTTGGACGCCACGATGTCGTGGGCACGCGCTCGTACCAGACGCCGTCTTGCACTCTGGAACGTTTCAAGCGCCTCCCGCTTGATCATTCTTATCTCCCTTTTGCTCCTTTCCATATATGCATTTGATTTAGTCCATGTATAGCCAATTTCCCGTGGAAACAACATTAAGAGAGTATTTTTGGAATCCTTTTCATTCATTAGTCATCTATTATCTATTATTTAATTAAAACAAAAGGCAAACAAGCCACCACGTGCGTCCACATAGATTAAATTATCTTAACCCTTACTTTTATGTATTGACGGCTGAGATTAAAAGATGCAAACATTACATTAAAATATGTACATGTACAAGTACTACAACATGTCATGTATAAATAGTGCACATAGGGTCGACAAACACGCACGGCCATCCTCCATCGAAACATAACTAGCCCGCACAAACAAAAGAAACTTTGCATCAATGGGTTAACGAGAAAGGAAAAAATAGTAGTCAAAGCTAAACAAACAAGGAACATACACAAATATGGACAACCACCGGACCTCACGTGAGGAAAGTTCCAGGACAGAAACGAGTACATGCAAATAAGACAAGTTTATAATCTGATTTTCACACGGTCTCGTCCACCTCAACCTAGACACCTCAACCCATTATATAAACACAAGTGCAACCCGCCACACCAGCACCCACCAAACAATAAGATGTTGGCAACCGGACGACATGAACACACCACGTCCACACGAAAAGCCACGTCCAGCCGCTTCACTCGACGTTCGACGAAGTCACGCCAAAGCACGCTCGACGCCCGACGAAGCCACGTCCAACTGCTCCAATCGACGTCGGAACAAGTGATGCAAAGCACTTCTCGCCTGAATAAGATTTGGTAAAATTTTCTGGCACAATCTTCATAAATACTATATCAATTCACAAATTATTCCCTGCTAATTTTGAACACATAACACCATGGCATACAAGAATTTGAGCGACTTAACTTCAAGGGGTCAGAATTGGAACAGTCAAGTGAAAGCAATGAGAATGTGGGATTCAGTAAATCCTATGACCGATGAACTTATTAGCCTAGATATGATACTGATGGATGAGCAGGTCTATTTTTTATATATATTTAATTCGATTTTTTCTATCAGATGAAGCAACACTTACAAACCATATTTGATTCTTTTGACAGGGTGAAACAATCCATGCTACTATTTGGAAGAATCTTATAGATACTTTTATATCAAAGATCAATGAGAAATCTATTTATGCATTCAGCAATTTTAAGGTCATAAAATCCAAAAAATATAGGCCAGTAAGCAATGAAATTAATATATTTTTTGCATACAATACAAAGGTAAAGGAGATAAAAGGATCTTCGGAAATTTTCCCGGAATATTGCTTCGAGTTTGCTACCATGGACACACTAGAAGAAAGGGTAGAAAAAGATACACAATGCTTAGGTATGTTTATAGTTGTAATTACGACTTCCAAATAATAGATATTTTTGATTGTTATATCACTAATCTTGAAATGTACAAATGTCATTGGACTACTAACACAAATGAAGCCCGTGGAGACCAGAATAGCCAAAAAGAACCCACAACCTTCATATATTCGGGAGATTGGAATCCTAATGCCAGAGTAAGTGCATATGCATGTCTCAAATTTAACAAAACCTCCCCCATGTGGTTCGCACTAACTTCTCAGAGTAAATTCTTTAGGGGTGACAAAATCAGAATTACGTTGTGGGGAAAGTTTGCTTATTTTTTGACCGAGGATGTAATCGGTAGCCAAACTGTCCTTATTATTACATCAACGATGGTGTAGAGATTCAATGGTAAGTACATAAATCTTACATGCTATTCTTATCATTTACAAATTCTAACTGGTTGATTAAATAGTTCTGTGCCTAAAGTCAACCAGTGCCACAAGAATATATATAGATCTGGATATACCAGAAACACAAGAACTTATTGATAGGTATGAAACACCACCAATTTATATTTTTCCACTCATAAATAGTGACTCAAGTTTATTAAAGATTGTATATTTTATTTACTTCATACATATGTAGGTACTCGACAGAAGAAACCTTACCAAAACTAATGAGTATAGATAGAAATAATCAAGGAACACTAGTAGAACAAATGTTTTATAGGAGGAGAACATTACAAGAACTTACTACAATGAGGCACAAAAACCTGCCAGACCAGGCAATGCATCAAAATTCCAATAATGATATCATCAATCTTCATGATACGAGTTATGACCTGCATTGACAATTCATTCAATATTAGTTACAATGAAACCATATTATACTTATATATGTCTCTTAATCCCTCACCCCCACCCCAATGCTAACGTTGATTTTTTTAGGATTTTGTGTTCACAACAATTGCTACAATAGATTGTTTGCAAGAAAATATTCGATGGTGGTACATGTCATGTGATAACACTACAAAAAAATACTTCCGTGATGATACGCCTTTGTCACAGTAGGTCACGTTTTCTGTCATGCATGTACACCCGTGACGATTTTATGACAGAATCAAGATAGTCATACCTGTACTGTCGTACAAGTGTTCCATGACAATACTGAAATTATCATCATGGAAGTGTCCACTTCCATGACGATAAATGGCGTGTCATGGAAGTGTTTTCGTCAAGGGTAATCGACACGTGGCATCGACCGTAACGGGTCGCTGTTAAGCTATCTGGTGCGGGTTTGGATCCGATAGCCCGTTAACAGCCCTGACCAATGGCGAATTTCCACGTGTAAAATTGTCATTCACCAACAGATCCATGTGTCAGCTCGACGTCGTGACAGATGTCATCCTTCCATTGGACGGTACGCGCCTATGAAACAGTGACACGTGGAATGGCCCAACAGTGGCCCATTTAGGTAAAAAGGCCATCCCAGTCAAAGTTAGCGGGCTAGCCCATTAACGGCCTGGTTGCACACGGCCCATTTGCAGGTAAGGCCCGTTTGAATAGTGTCAAATCGGCCCGTCACCGGCCCGTTATGGATTTCTCATCATTGCGGCCCATGGTCACTTCTGGCCCGTTAACAGTCCGCTTTGTATTTGGGCCCAATTACGGCCCGGTGTGTTTTTGACCTGTTTAAGGTCCTGCTACATTTGGGCCCATATGTGGCCCGATGAAACTTTTGGCCCATAAACAGACCATGATGGAATTGGGCCATTTTCGGCCCGGTATGACTTTCGGCCTGTTAACGGCCGACACAACCCATGGACCATATGTAGCCCAATGTCACATCGGGCCTATTAACAGCCCATATTCTCGAGGACACAAATCTAGCCCGCCAACACTTTCGGCCTGTTAAAGGCCTGAGTAGTAGGTTGGCGCAATTACGGCCCGTGCTGACTTTCGGCCTGTTAACGGCCCACCATGTAAATGGGCCACCATGGGCTGAGCTACATTTTGGCCTGCTAATGACCAGTGGGCTATTTGGTACATTTTAGGCCGAATCATCTTTCAGCCTGCTACAAGCCCGAGGTATATACTGGCCCTATGAAGGCCCAATATGCGATTTGGCCTGTTAACGGCCCGTGTCATTTATGGGCCAGAAAAAGCCTGCGTGATATTTAGACATGTTAACGGCCCATTAATACAATGGGCCCATATTATGTTTAGGGCTGTTAATGGCCCATTATGGTCACGGGCCTACAAATGGAATGATCAGAAATAAGAAGAGCTTACGCTGATTTCGGCCCAGTTATTTTGTGTGGGCTACATACCGATTACGGCCCGTAATCGTTTTTAGCTCCATTCTAGTTGTGGGACGGACGAATATTGGCCCTTTGGGCTCCTACGATGGTTTTGGCCTAAAGGAGACCGATGATGCCGAATACATTACTAAGAATAAACCTACACTGTTGGGGATATTCCCCACGGTTTGACCCGGCCAGGAGGTATAACCCGGCCCATCGCTTGGCGGCTCATGGGTCACCTTGCTTACCCGGGCGACCAAGATGACAAGGACTCAGGCCTAGTGTGCAACCCGGCAGGAGGCCGGCTCACGAAGAGACCAAGGGGCCAGTACGAGACCCGGCTTGACAGGAGCCCAATGGGCCGGCTCGCAGAGAAGGCCCAAAGAGATGACCCGGCCTGGGAGACCCGGCACGGAGAGACAACCCGGCCTGGAGAGAAGACCTGGCCTAGGTAGATCAGTTCGGAAGAAAAAGACCCGGACTAGGATTCAGCTTGTAATAGAAAATAGACCAGTCCTAATCCTGCTAGGACTCTACATGTAAGCCGCCCCTTCAACTTATATAAGGAGGGGCAAGGCACCCCAAGAGGGGCGGGTCAAGATAGACAGAAAAATAGAAGCTCTCGAGATAGAGGTAGCGAAACAGCACCCTTGTAATCAAGATCATCATCATCAATATCAATCAAGCAGGATGTAGGCTTTTACCTCCACCGCGAGGGGCCAAACCTGGGTAAAAACTCGCGACTCTCGATTCCAACCAACCCCTTCAAGCTTCCACCTAGTTGTGATGGCCTCACCACTAAGTCCTTTCACGAGGACATCTGCCGTGACAAAACCACGACAGTTGGCGCCCACCGTGGGGCCTGCGCACGGTGGTGTTGTGTTCTTGGAGGGAGCACTCCTAGGGATCGACAAGCTCGCGATTGGCCAGATCAAGAAGTGCCGGCTAGAAAGAATCTACGTTGACTTCGAGTATCATCAATTGAGACCTGGAAAAAATTTGGCAAGCGAGAGACGAAGCGCAGCGTTTGCAGGTTCAATTCGACCGACCTCAGCGGCGGCGGCTGCTCTCTAATTGCTTGGCAAGCCGCCGTTAGTTCGCT
This sequence comes from Elymus sibiricus, assembly GCA_039707655.1. Taxonomy (NCBI): domain Eukaryota; kingdom Viridiplantae; phylum Streptophyta; class Magnoliopsida; order Poales; family Poaceae; genus Elymus; species Elymus sibiricus. Next base: position 168,060,587 of record CM077664.1, read on the forward strand.
GCGTGGCTAACCTTCAGATGATCACGGGTCTTAGCGGCTGACTGCCGTGCTATTCACAGAAACCCTAAACCTTCCTCAATCAAAATAGAAAAAAGTTCCGGTGGCAGCGTCCGATAGTCAATCAGATCCGATCTCTACTACGGCAACGCGAAGGAACAAACGCTTTCCGAAGGTTTCCAGCAGAGGGAATTAGGCCGGCTGCCGATCCCGCACACGAGATCCAATCTAGTTACAGAAAAAAAAGTGTAGATGGCTGGTGCAAGCGGCAGGGCCGGATGATCCAAGTCCCGAGGTCGCGGCGTGGGGGTGCCAGCAGCAAGCCGCGTGAGCCATCGAGAGTGGATGTTGTGTGTAAAAGAAAAAGAAAATCAATCTCCCAGGCGGTTTGACCAGCCGCTGGTATTTCTCGAGATCAGACCAAGGCGACAACAGAGTCTAGAGTGATTTGACCGATCGTAATCAGCACTGCTCCTTGCCGACCAGAAGCAAAGTAGTTCATAACGTGAGCTTCTTCTATGTGAGCCAATATAAAATATTCTTGTCTTACCGTTCACTTGAAGGCTAGTACTACTACTTGAGTACAAGTAGATCAAATGTGTTTTTGTCCCCGATTACTACATCCGCCCGAGACATCCTACGAGTACGGCAACCAGCGAAAGAACAAAGGACCAAGGAGTTTGACTTGGTAAAAAAATCGATCTGCAGCATGAAATGCTAGGGCGAATATCGTCAATCGGACGTCCCAGCGGACATACGTACGGATTATCCGTCGTCTAAATAAATCAGGTGCTATCCATCCGGTTTGTTTTATTAGCATATTTTAAATTTTTCAGAGAACAATTACTCTGGCCTGTAATATTTTTACGCAGGACAATTATTCATCACAGAAGTGGTGTTATACCACGGATACGGAACGCGCACCAGCATCATTCTACACTGGCGTTCATCCGTGCCGCGCTACTCGACGGACATGCGTGTAAGCTGCTGCTTCCGCGGTTCAGTCTACATCAACACGCCAGGCGACACCCTCGTCCGCGCTGGCTTACAATGTCGCGGCCGACTCACGCGCCCGCGCTGGCTTACAATGCCGCGGCCGACTCACGTGCCCGCGCTGGCTTACAAACGCCACAGCTGACTCGCACGCCCCCGCCAGTTTACAACGCCGTGGCCGACTCGCGCGCCTGCGCCGGCTTACAACGCCGCGGCCGACTTACGCGCCCGCGTCGGCTTACAACGCCGCGGCCGACTCGTGCATCCGCGGTTTCCAATGCCGCAGCCGACTCCCACGTCTTCATCAACGCACCAGGGCCGCGCCTGCTCGCCTGAACTGCCCAACAGACGCGCGCAAGCCGCCGCCCCCGCGTTCTGGACTACATCAACATGCCAGGGCCACGCCCGCCCGTACAAGCAGCTTAACGGACGCGCACAGGTCGCCATCCCTGCAGCCTGGTCTACTCCAACAAGCTGGAGCAAAATATATATATATATATATATATATATATATATATTATCAGCCTCCGAGGGCATACAAAGAGCATTGCGAAGATCATCAACCCGCCACGCACCTTTGGCTTCAATAAATTTCATCTTTCGGCTGTCAGCTCTATGCCGGCTTATGCCACAGCCAGGGGAATTATCCGCGGTAAAGACCCAACTTGCTACAGGACCTAGCCTCAAGGATGACCCGGCCTGCTTCAGGACCTGGCCTCAAGGATGACCCGGCCTGCTCAATAATGATCAAAGGAATGCCGGCTTATCTGGACCCCAGATGTTTGCAGTAGTAGCATTGTCTCCTGTATATCCTATGCTGAGCTTTTCCATGATCATATGGTTACTTGGGGGCTTCCAACTCATCGAGTTTAGCTTACAAAACCCTTTTAACCCGGCGAAATGCCAAACTATACTTGGTTAAACCTGCCTGTTAGCAAGATGCTACTCCCTAAAAAGCGACCCGGCGTACGCCTGATGAGTCAATCACAAAGGTGACCCTGAATTCATCAGAGTTAAAACGCTCGATTGGTTGCGTGAGAGCCGGCTTTCAGAGAGATAGGACAAACCAAAAGAGGCCAAAAATCCTGCTTCCATAGGAAGTGAAACCAAGACTCGAGCCTTGAAAAGCCGGTCTTATGCCATGCCTCGAAAGCCGGCGTTTTTATACTCTGTTATCATACACATACATTATCATCCATTGCATCATCATACATTGCATCATCATACAATGCATCATTTATGCATATCTATATTTGTTTATGTCGCAGGAGCCGGTCTTCAAACTGGGTTACATTGTGACTCCACAGGAACAAACGAATCTTTGATAGCCAAAATGGCTGGATCTTCATCATGGTTTATCATAACCAGTATTAACTGATTGAGATATCAATTCTTCTAAATTCCTGGGTTACAAATCCAGCCGGGTCACATATAACACCTGGTCATTTAATTGACCGGGTTTTGGGTTATTCAACATGTGCTTTGTAGAAGACTACAACACTTATGGATTTTTTCACACATATTTGTCGGGTTGCACTACAACCACGGCCAAGGATTTCTTTCATCGTAAAAGCATCATCAGTTCACAGGCAAAATATTAAAGTGCTTGATGGCATTGGCGGACTATGCAGTTTCACGCTCAAAAACTATTACAAGCCACGATTGGGATATTTTCTATCAAGTTTTTTAAAGCAAATTCAAGCTTACAGAGTGATTGGTGGTTGAGACCCGGTAGCTGGATCTGCCGAATTAACATTTGTTTGTTCTCCTTCTGCGTCAATTGCCGCCGGGTTGTCACTTGCCGGGTCACCAGGATTTATTTGGTGAGTTGATAATACAAAAGTGTCTACTATGCGGCCAGGTAACCCGGTTCTTGGAGGCTACGGTGGATCTGATTTTATTCTACAGTGGAAGGAATAGTCCCGAGTCGCCGCAGGAAATACGACCCGGCACTTGGGGGCTACATTATTCAAATCAAGATTACATTCAGTATGAAAGTCCCATGTCGCTGCAAGCATGCACCACGGCACTTGGGGGCTAATGCATTGTCATTTTAAACTATTTTCATCGAAGACCCGGCTCACTATTAATAGTGACCCGGCCCTTGGGGGCTATAGTCATTGACTCTACAGATAGTAATTCAAGTTCCAGATTGATAAGAACAGCTAACCCGGCACTTGGGGGCTACATTGTTTGTAGTTATACATCTACAAACATCAAAAGTTAAAGTTCAAAGTCCCAGGTTGTTGTAGGCAAGACAACCCGGCCCTTGGGGGCTACAGCATTCAGTTGTTTAATCAGATTCTAAGATCCAAATTGAAGACCCGGCCCATCTCATATTGATGAGCCGGCGCTTGGGGGCTACACAAGTTTTCAGTTTTGAGCGAACTGGGTCTCATATTCTTGGTGGAGAAATTGGCAAAGTTTATCTCCTCTAAAGCTACTCATAGAAAGGCCCAGAAAGCCGGTTCAACATCATATGGATTTCTTATTCCCAAAAATTTCATCAAGCCAAAGCATTGGAAGCCGACTCAATGGCAGATGGGTGTTTTATTTCCCAATATTTTTCCGCAAGGAACCAGCGTGAGCAAGTTAATTGTGAAGCGAGCTTGTCGATGACAGAGGCCCAAAATTTCTAGGAATCCAATTCCATGACCCGGCGGTATCAACTTCCATGACCCGGCAACCTCGACGCTCGTAACTCGACAAGTTCTATATCTACAAGACGGAAGATGTCATCGACATGTTGAAGCTTTTGAAAACCGGTTCAATAATGGATGGATTATTATTCCCAATATTTTCCTGTAAAGACGCGCATAAGCAAGTTGATTGAGAAGCCGGCTCGAAATTATGAGGAAGAAACCCGGATTTTTCCAGAAGCTGGTTCATTGAATAAAGGCGGCCTTTTGGGCGAGCCATTTTCTCTTAAATATATTTTTGTTTTCAGGAGCTTAGCATGAATAAATTCAAGCTAACCTGGGGGCTAATGTTGGGGATATTCCCCATGGTTTGACCCGGTCAGGAGGTATAACCCGGCCCATCGCTTGGCGGCTCATGGGTCACCTTGCTTACCCGGGCGACCAGGATGACAAGGACTCAGGCCTAGTGTGCAACCCGGCAGGAGGCCGGCTCACGAAGAGACCAAGGGGCCAGTACGAGACCCGGCTTGACAGGAGCCCAATGGGCCGGCTCGCAGAGAAGGCCCGAAGAGATGACCCGGCCTGGGAGACCCGGCCTGTAGAGAAGACCTGGCCTAGGTAGATCAGTTCGGAAGAAAAAGACCCGGACTAGGATTCAGCTTGTAATAGAAAATAGACTAGTCCTAATCCTGCTAGGACTCTACATGTAAGCCGCCCCTTCAACTTATATAAGGAGGGGCAAGGCACCCCAAGAGGGGCGGGTCAAGATAGACAGAAAAACAGAAGCTCTCGAGATAGAGGTAGCGAAACAGCACCCTTGTAATCGAGATCATCATCATCAATATCAATCAAGCAGGATGTAGGCTTTTACCTCCACCGCGAGGGGCCGAACCTGGGTAAAAACTCGCGTCTCTCGATTCCAACCAACCCCTTCAAGCTTCCACCAAGTTGCGATGGCCTCACCACTAAGTCCTTTCACGAGGACATCTGCCGTGACAAAACCACGACATACACTATACAAAAATAGCTTGCTAATTTCTATGGCCTTTGGCAGCAGGATAAATGTTGTATCAAAACAAAATAAATTACAGCCATACAACAAAAGGCTTGTTGGCATAAAAGTTTACAGTCCTTGCAGATAAATGCACCATGAGATGTATAGAAGCAGAGATCATTTGAGCAGAGTGGTAATGTTTCAGGCTGTAGAATCTGATGGAACAGCATGACCTTCCCCTTTTTTGCGCCATTCCCCTTGAACAACGAAGCAAATGTCCCATAGTCTAGTTTCAAAACCATTCATATCTTGACGACATTTGTCAACCACTATTCTTGTTTCAGAAACAACCTCCATTAGGGATTGGACTTGTGTCTGGAGCACAGCTATATCACTCTATCTAGCCTGAGGATATTGTTCAGTAGGCGGTTTAGATGAGGTTACCTTAACAACCAACCCAGAATTACTCAGGAAGGTGCTTTTTGCACTGTTACTGGAGAGATACTGACACACTGCAGCAAGAGGTGACATTGTGCCTGTGGTAGCCTCGCCACCTTCAGGAGGTTGTGGCTGTTCAATCATTTGTTCCATAGCTTGCTGAAAGTTTAATTTTGTAGATTAGTGTATCAGATAAGAAGTTACTAATGAGACAAAAATAAACAAAATAGCTTTCACATTTATACATAACTTATTTTGGTGAACTACTGTAATACTTTAGCATGTATTTTAGTGGTAAGTACATAATAAAATCATGTTCGGAACATATGTCCATGTAGCATGCCTAATGTATTGTCTATTTCCTCACATTTATTGACATCTATCTAAGGCTAAAGAGACACGGTTTAAAATACGATGAACATAGTATGACATCATTCATATCATGGGCAAACAGATATCAAACAAATAGGCTACTGTATCATTGTGTGGACACGTGAACGTCACAACTAGATTACAGATCAAGACCAAAAGAATATCATACCTTTCTTTTAAACCGTGTAAGGTGAAATGATACGTTAAGACAACTGTGTATAAAAGTGAACAGAGTAACTGACATTGGCTGCAAACCAAGTAGTTAAATGAACATGTCACAGTAACAATCAGTTCAAAGGCATGAGGAGTAAGGACTTACAACAGCGGCTTGGACTGGTGTAGTCATGCCCTTCATCTTGCTGGTGTGACAATCCTTGAAGATTTGCACTGCATTCAGTTCAGGTTCTTTTTGGTCCGCACGGGCTTTCCTTTGTATTTGGAACAAGTCAATATAGATACGATAATATGGCACAACAAAAAGGAGGTAATAGCAGCTATTTACAAGAGCCTCGCAGTGTGCAATATAGCTACGAGATCCTGTTGTTTGTTGGAATTTCACTTTAGAACGGTTGGTCTTGTTCTTCAAACAGTTAGCCTAGAAGAAGATAGACTTATAAGGCACATACGTAAATACGAGTTCAATATGTGATCTGATCACATACATATACCCTACCTGATACTTCGGATCGGACCAGTGTTTAACAAGGGCTGTCCAGTCTTCGTCCGTAATATATTCTACTGGAGATGTTTGGGCGATTTCATTGTTAGCCTTGCCTTCAAAGTGAGTTTTTCTAAGGTGATACCGATACTGTCGCAGAGCAGAAAAACATGAGTGCATGCTTGTTTGGTTGCATCATCTTTCGGATCCAACTTGAACCCCATCTGTTGAAAAAAGAATGGGAGTCTCATTAGGAGCAAGCTAGAAAGTATGGGACAGAGCAAGACAATATTACAAATTGCGATGAATAACATTACTTACGGATAAATGGTCAAGGAAGGTGTTAAACTGGGTTTCGTCTTTGTCATTCCTGTACTTGATCCACATTGGTAGGATACGTGCATGACACCTAACGACAACGACTGCCTCTGATACTAACTTGGCTGACTCTATAGCATCACGTGGCCTTTTTAAACCTGCCTCAAAATGGATCTCCATTCTTCCACCTTTAGATTTTGTTAACATGTCAAGAATTATCCCTAATGTCTGTTTCCTCCTGCACTGAGGTGCTAGTTCAACAACGAATATGGAAAGTGTTAGTTTACATCAAACTGTGAGAGTACATATAAAGGAGAACGCAACTGCAACTTGACTCGGTCACGTACCTTCTTGGTGTTGATGCTCATGAGGTTCATCTGATCTTGCCAAGTCCTGTAATGTCAGCAGTGCTTTAGAAGTAGTGTTAGGTGGGAAGGCAGCTTGGGAACATGCCACTTGCGGAGCATTCGAACGAGTAACTCGTTGAGATGTCGGTACTGCGGAAGGAGGTGCTATAGCTGGTGGAGCAGGGGATACTGTGTTTGTAGATTTAGCCAGTGGACTTTGACCTTCTACTGCACTATAAGTACCAGCAGAATCTCGAGGGAAGCTCCTTTTTTGTTGCACCCGACGACTAACAGCATCCCCTACCATACTCTTTTCCTTACTCTTTTTTGACTTTGCCATGTCAAGCCATACCCACAGCACAAAAGAATAAAATTCGCTCTTCAGAACTCATTGATGCATGATACAGACAAGCAATACTTTGATGTAAGATAACCATATGAGGATGGAATATGTACGAAAAACAGGACGTCATGACATATTCACACCAATGACGTGTCAACTAAGCAGAAGGATTTTCAAGAAATTAGATGCAATGCAAGCTAGACACCATATGAAAGATGCAACCAATATCACTCTGCCAAGTTAAAAGTGTCTCGTCATAAGTGGAATTTTGAAAATTTAGAAGCAGTACAAGTTAGAAATCAATGCAAGATGCAACCAATATCACAGTGCCAAGTTAAAAGTGTCTCATCATAAGTGATTGATGCAGGATACACAACAACCGTACTTTGATGTAGGAACATGGTGTGATAGATAGATGCAGTTTTATTCTAGATATAGAAAGGCATGTCATATTCACATGTATAACGTATAAACTCAGCATGTGCAATTTAATCAAATTAGAAGAAATACAAGCTATACACCATATGCAACATGAAACCAATTCTTACACTATCAAGTTAGATCAAGCACCTACGATGGTGGAGTAGGGGAGATGGAGTCATCATATAGACATGGAAATTCAACTGCAGTAGCAGTAGCAGTGGCAAATCTAGAGAGCCTTAGTTTGCGTTGGTCCGGAGGACCACCAACATACCCTAACTTACTCGTTTCCTTCCTCTTTTTTCATATTGCCTTCTGAAGTCAAAACCACAAGAAAAGGAATAAAATTGGCTCTGCATAACTCATTAATGCATGATACAGACGAAGACTACTTTGATGTAAGGAAACCGCATGATAGGAGGACTGAGTATCTACGAAAAAAGGATATCATTGCATATTCACACCTATGATAGGAGGATGGAATATGTATGAAAAACACTAAGAAGAAATCATTTCAACAAATTAGAAGAAATGAAAGCTAGGCACCATATGAACATGCAACCAATATCACTCTTAAAAGTGTCTCGTCATAAGTACCATTTCAACAAATTAGAAGCGGTATAAGCTAGAAGACAATGCAAGATGCAACATATATCACACTCCCAAGTTAAATGTGTCTTATGGTAAGTGATTGTTGCAGGATACACAACAATACTTTGATGTAAGAACATGGTGTGATAGACAGATTTAGTATGCTCTAGAAACAAGAACATGTGTCATATTCACTAGTATAATGTGTAAACTAAGCAGACACAAATCAACAAAATTAGAAGCAATACAAAATAGACATCATATGCAACATGCAACCACATATAACAATGCCAAGTTAGAGCAAGCACCTGTGATGGTGGAGTAGGGGAGATGTCTTCATCATCTACACAACTACGTTGACTGTCTAGCCCTGCGTTGTCTTGCAAATCTTGTTGGGAGGATGGCTGAGTAGAATCTGTAGAGACCCTCTGTTTCAGTTGCTTGGAAGGACCACCATCATACACTGCCTTACTAATTTCCTTCCGCTGTATTGATTTTGCATTGTGAAGTCAAACCGACAAGAAAAAGGAATAAAATTTGCTCTTCAGAACTCATTCACGCATGATACTGACAAACAATACTTTGATGTAAGGCAAACACATGATACGAGGATGGAATATGTACGAAAAATAGGACCGCATGACCTATTCACACCTTTGATGTGGAAACTAAGCAGAAGGATTTACAAGAAATTAGAAGCAATGCAAGCTAGACAACATATGAAAGATGCAACCAATATCATTCTGCCAAGTTAAAAGTGTCTCGTCATAAGTGGAATTTCGAAAAATTAGAAGCAGTACAAGCTAGAAATTAATGCAAGATCCAACCAATATCACACTGCCAAGTTAAAGTGTCTCATCATAAGTGATTGATGCAGGATACACAACAACAGTACTTTGATGTAGGAACATGGTGTGATAGATAGATGCAGTGTATTCTAGATACAGAAAGGCATGTCATATTCACATGTATAACGTATAAACTCAGCAGGTGCAATTTAATCAAATTAGAAGAAATACAAACTATACACCATATGCAACATGCAACCAATTAACACACTGTCAAGTTAGAGCAAGCACCTGCGATGGTGGGGTAGGGGAGATGGAGTCATCATATAGACTTGAAACTTCAACTGCAGTAGCAGTAGTAGTGGCAAATCTAGAGAGCCTCCGTTTGCGTTGGTCCGGAGGACCACCAACATCCCCTAACTTACTCTTTTCCTTCCTCTTTTTTGACATTGCCTTCTGAAGTCAAAACCAGAAGAAAAGGAATAAAATTGGCTCTGCATAACTCATTGATGCATGATACAGACAAAGACTACTTTGATGTAAGGCAACCGCATGATAGGAGGACGGAGTATGTACGAAACAAGGACAGCATTGCATATTCACACCTATGATAGGAGGATGGAATATGTATGAAAAACACTAAGAAGACATTTCAACAAATTAGAAGAAATGAAAGCTAGGCACCATATGAACATGCAACCAATATCACTCTTAAAAGTGTCTTGTCATAAGTGCCATTTCAACAAATTAGAAGTAGTACAAGCTAGAAGACAATGCAAGATGCAACGTATGTCACACTCCCAAGTTAAATGTGTCTTATGGTAAGTGGTTGTTGCAGGATACACAACAGTACTTTGATGTAAGAACATGGTGTGATAGACAGATTTAGTATGTTCTAGAAACAGGAACACATGTCATATTTATAGGTATAATGTGTAAACTAAGCAGATGAATATCAACAAAATTATAAGCAATACAAACTAGACATCATACGCAACATGCAACCACATATAACCATGCCAAGTTAGAGCAAGCACCTGTGATGGTTGAGTAGGGGAGTGTCGGTGTATAAAACATGGGTATTTTATACCCTGACTTATGCACAAGCAGTGGTAGCAATCTTGATCGCCAGGGGTTGCCGGAGATCATCAACGTTAAGATTCAAGCATTGGTTGCGAAATCAGGAAGGATTTATCAAGACAAAGCATCGAGAAGCACTTGACTAGTGTTGAAGATAGAAGCATCACTTGCCGGCAAGGCAGTCCAGCAAGTTGAAGACCGGGCAAGCTCCGTGCCGGCAAGCCTTCACTAGCTCCTCTTTGCTCCACCTCATCGAGCAGCTAGTCGCTAATCTGTGAGGTGTCGAGCTGGCAGGCAGTTTGGTGAGGTTTGTCGGGGCACGTGTCAGCATGCTGGAAGGAGGGTTACCTTTACTGACACTCGTCCAGAAGGCGTGTCAAGATAATAGGGGTCAGCTGGGCGAGCGGTGCATGCCGGGGCTACTTCTCCACGTGACACCTAACGGCGCATTTATTGCGTTTGTCCTAATCCGACAGAGTTAGGTATGATAGCACTGTTTGCTATCTAATCAACATGTAAAGACTGTTTTGCTACTGTGGTTACCCCTTAATCTATAAAAGGAGGGCCAGGGGCAACCTTTACAAGGGGTCGACTTTTTGCTCATTCCGCATGCGTAGCTGCTCTTCCTGCACCTTGCCGGCAAGAAGCGCTCCTTGTACTTGAGCTCAAACACATCCAATACACAAAGCAGGAGTAGGGTTTTACACCTCACGGTGGCCCGAACCTGGGTAAATCCTTTGTGTTGATTGTTGATTCTGCTCTTTGTGCTTGCGCATTCCCCTAGTCGAACCGCAAAGGGGCTAGATGGCCCCATAGATGGTCGTACGCACGACATCTTATGGCATGCCAGGTAGGGGAATCGCTTGCGCAAACCTGAATTAGTAGTTTGCGCTTCATTTTCATCTTCATCATCTTTGATGGCGCCCAAGAAGAAGGGCGTATCCGCAGCAGCTCCATCGACCCCCAAGCTTCCATCGCAGATGCCCACAGGCGGCACGGATGATCCCGCCAGTGCATGTGGCGCAATCGGCGCGGGCGGCGCAGGTGGCGTAGCCAGCACTGGTGGAGCAGGCGGAGCACACAACACCAGCCCGCAGCTTCCTCGCCAATCCGGCGATCGAAGCCAAAACGGTGCAGGCGGCGCGGGTGGCCAACTCCCGCCTCCTCAACGCACCAGCGAACGAAGCCACTGGAGCAACACCGTCTGGACTGGCATGAGCCAAGACCCAGCGGCTACGGCGTCTAAGGACACCGCTTCAGGATGCTTGCGATGGTCGCGACGCGAATCCAAATGGCGTTGGTGGTTCCAGACAGTGGCGTCCACATGGCAAGACACTTGTTGATCAACCACAAGATCTTCAGGCACCACCGCCGCCGCGTCAGCCCGCTGCTGGGCATGAGCTACGGTAGCAAGTTCGTGATGGCACTCCTACTGGTTCTGCCAGGAGTCGAGTGACGTCCCGTTCTTTGCTCCCGGCCATGCCAGCTATAGCAGCAGAGGCCATGGCACGGGCGCAAATGTTGTTAAACTTCCCTCCAGTTGCCGACAAGATGGATGAGTGGAGAGCCACAATCCAGAGCCTCATCGGGTTTGCGGAAGCAAACAACTCGCAGCAGGCGGGACCTTCACGGCGTCCACTGACAGCACCAACTGATAGCCATGCCAGAGGTGCTGCGCCAACAGTGCAGTCACCACCACAGGAACAGCTTCAGTAGCCGCGGCGAACTCGCCAATCCTCTGAGCCCGACGAGATGTTGATGGCCTCTTCGGTTCCGCGAACGCGGCAAGACCAACGTCAAGTGTTGCTCGATAGGCGGGTAGAGGATGCCCACACCACCATTGAACGGCGTCGGGAAGTGCGCCATCAATCTGACGTGCGCAACGGCCCAGCCGTTGATGAGCCTGTGCCCGAGGTTGGCGGGTACTTTCCTTACGAGGTTGGGTGCCCGGCCTTTACTCATGAGCTGTGGCAAGTCCGCTCGCCGTCAACCCGGGCCTTCATGCTAGAGTTGCCAGAGAAGTATGACGGCAAGCTCAACCCGGCAGAGTTTCTGGGCATCTACATGATTGCCGTACAAGCTGCGGGAGGATGGGACAAAATGATTCTCGCCAATTATTTTGCATTGGTGCTCAAACCTAATGTGAGATCTTGGCTGATGAACTTACCAGAGGGCTCTATTTCTTCATGGTCTAATCTATGCAACGAGTTCATTGGTAATTTTACCAGAGGCCACAAGGCTACTGGTCAGCCCAGTGACCTGCAAGTGATCCCACAAAGAGATGGTGAGTCCTTGAGAAAAGATATACAGAGGTTCAGTCACATACACCGCAATATTCCAGATGTGCACCCCGCAGCTGTGATTGCTGCCTTTCACACAAATGTGCGCAATCGAAGGATGCGGGAAAAGATGAATGTTCGGCAGCCAAAAACCGTCACCGAACTGTATACGTTGGCGGACAAGTGTGCATGCACTGAAGAAGGAAGGAGACTTCCCGGGAAGATGCTAGTACCGAGGTTGATTCCGAGGACGATGATGCCACCACCCTGAAGAAAAAGGGCCGAAAGCGCAACATGAAGCGCAAGGGCAAAACCATTCTGGCCGTCGAGGGCTCCGGCGATGCCGCTCCCGCCAAGAAGGCTAAAACAGATAGCTCCGGCAAGGAAGCTATTGTATGCACTGCTTGTCAGGAGGCTGTGGCAAATGAGAAGGCCGGCAAGTCTGATGGGCCATACTGCAAGATTCACCGCACCAAAGGCCATGATCTCCAAGAGTGCCGGCAGGTTGAGCAACTTGCCAAGAAACAAAAAGCTGAGTATGAAAAGCGCGACAAGGAGAAGGGGCAAGACGGTGCTGGCGGATCAGGTAAGAAGGGTCGCGGTGGCCGAGGAGGTCGCCGTGGCAAGGCTAAGCAGCAGAAGGAGATACCTGCTCGAGGCCGTGACAAGAAAGAAGAGGATAATGATGAGATTGATGACGAGGACGAAGATGAGTCCAGCGAACGGGAATTTCAGAAAACAACAGAAGTCATGTGCGTTGACGGAGGCGCATCTTTGCACTCCTCTCACCGTCAACTTAAACAGTGGTCACGTGAGGTTAATGCGGCAGAACCGGCAATGGGTGCTCAGAAACCACTCAAGTGGTCCCACACGCCCATCATTTTCGATGTTGAGGATCACCCTGATCGCACAACTGCGGTCGGGTGCTTGCCGTTGTTGGTCTCACCAACGATACGCAACCTCCAAGTCACGAAAATATTGGTTGACAGTGGAGCCGGCCTGAACTTGATTTCACCAAAAGTCATTAAGAGGCTGCAGATTCCTGATGAAGATCTCAAGCAAACGGGCACGTTTCAAGGGGTCAATCTGGGAAGGAGCCAGCCCAAGGGAAAGATCACTCTGCCGGTGATGTTTGGCGGGGAATTAAATTATAGAACAGAGAAGATTGTCTTCGATGTGGTCAAGATTCCCCTACCGTATAATGGAATTCTCGGCTGCCCTGCCTTGGCAAAATTCATGGTAACATCGCACTATGCTTATAACACTCTCAAGATGCCAGGGCCGATGGGTGTCATCACCATCAACTCCGACAAGAAGGATGCAGTGATTTGCATCAACAAGCATTACAGAGAGGCGGTTGTAGCATCTGTCGCCAAGGTACCCGCTCCCGCTGACAGGACTCCAGAAGCGGAGGCCGCGCTGCAAGATTTGAAGAAGTACCTCTCCTCTCCGCCAATACTAGTTGCGCCAAAACCACAAGAACCGTTGCTGCTGTACTTGGCGGCAACAAACCAAGTGGTCAGTGCTGCATTAGTGGAAGAGAGGGATGCTGACGACGAAGAAGCAGCGGCCGCAACCCCGTCAAGCGACAAGCCAGAATCTTCTCCGCCAGAATCTGGTGCCAACAAGTCAGTATCAGCGCAAGTAGAAGAAGCGAACCAGCAAGTAGTGCTGAAAAAGAAAGTGGTGCAGCGCCCAGTTTACTTTGTTAGTTCCCTCTTGCAGGGGGCTAGGTCAAGGTACTCTGGTGTGCAGAAGTTACTTTTCGGCCTTCTCATGGCCTCGAGAAAGCCGCGCCATCATTTCCAAGCACATGAGATTACCGTCGTCACTCGCTTTCCGTTGCAGGGCATCTTGAGGAATCCAGATGCAACCGGTAGCATAGTGGAGTGGGTGTTGGAGCTGTCTAGTTTTGCACTCAAGTTTCAAAGTACTTCAACTATTCAGAGCAGAGCTTTGGCGGAGTTCATTGCTGAATGGACACCAATGCAAGACGAAGAGATTCAAGAAACTTCTCTCCCCGGCAAAGAAACTACTAAGGAATGGATCATGTACTTTGACGGAGCCTTCTCGCTGCAAGGTGCTGGTGCCGGAGTGCTGCTTGTCGCACCCACCAGAGAGCACCTCAAGTATGTGATACAGATGCACTTTCCCAGGGAGAAAGCTACAAACAACACTGCTGAGTACGAAGGGCTCCTTGCTGGTCTCAGGATCGCAGTGGACCTTGGAATCAGGAAATTGATCATTCGTGGCGACTCGCAGCTAGTTGTGAAGCAAGTAAACAAAGATTATCAAACTCATTGATGGAAGCTTATGTGGAAGAAGTGAGGAAATTGGAAGAGCACTTCAACGGATTGCAAACAGAGCACATCCCTCATGCGGAAAATAGCATCGCCGATCATCTGTCAAAATGTGCTGCTCAAAAGCTACCTGTGGAACCGGGAACTTTTGTGCTCCATTTAACTCAACCATCTATTACACCATCAATGCAATCTAACAATAGAAGAAAGTTGAACACCGGCAAATATTTCCCGGCAGAGCTTCCGGAAGCTGCCGGCGAGAAAGTTGCCAGAAACAACCATGCGTCTGCCGGTGAGCAGTGACCTCTAGCGGAACCTCAGGTTCTTGCCGTTGAGGCAAGCGCTCCCGCAGCCGAAGAGATGCCTTTAGTCCTTGTCGTTGAGCCACAAGCTTCGGCATGGGCACAGCAGATCGTCTGTTTCCTTCAAACAGGAGAACTTCCCGATGACCAAGAAGAAGCTGAACAAGTAGCCCGGCAGTCAAGTATGTATCAGTTTGTTGATAGCATTCTGCACAGAAAGAGGCCAAATGGGGTGAAATTGAAGTGTATTTGCCGGGAGGATGGACTGAAGCTGTTGGCAGAGATACATGGAGGACTGTGTGGCTCTCACATAGGATCAAGGGCTCTTGTCGGCAAGGCATTCCGGCAAGGCTTCTCTTGGCCCACTGCTCTCCAGGATGCAATTGAGCTAGTAACCAAGTGCGAAGCATGCCAGTTTCATTCCAAGAATATACATCAACCAGCTCAAGCCCTTCAAACAATCCCACTCTCCTAGCCCTTCTCGGTCTAGGGGCTCGATATCTTGGGCCCCTTTCCCTGTGCTACCAGGGCTTTGAGTTCTTGTACGTCGCAATCGACAAGTTCACAAAGTGGCCTGAGGTAGAACCAGTGAGGAAGGTGACAACACAGTCAGCCGTCAAGTTCCTTAAAGGACTAGTTCGCCGTTTTGGTGTTCCTAACAGAATCATCACAGTCAACGGCACATAGTTCATGAACCGTGCCTTCATGCAGTACATCCAAGACCTTGGGAGCAAAATCTGTTTTGCATCTGTTGCTCACCCAAGAAGCAACGGCCAAGCGGAGAGGGCGAATGCTGAAGTGCTGCGAGGCCTCAAGACGAGAACCTTCGACAAGATGCACAAGTGCAGAAGGCGCTGGATTGATGAGTTGCCAGCGATTCTTTGGTCACTCAGGACGACACCAAATCGAGCTACTGGCCAAACACCCTTCTCCCTAATCTATGGTGCAGAGGCGGTGCTCCCCACGGAACTCACATACGGGTCACCTCGAGTGCTTGCTTATGATGAAGCATAGCAAGAGCAGCTGTGGCAAGATGATGCCATGCTCCTTGAGGAAGATCGTCTTTGGGCTGCTGTGCGAGCTTCACGCTACCAGCAAGCTTTGCGCCGCTATCATAGCTGCAAGGTTCATGCCCGAAGCCTTGAGGAAGGCGACCTTGCTGTTCGGCGCGTTCAATCTGCCAAGTGATCAAACAAGTTGACGCCAAAGTGGGAAGGCCCTTATCGGGTAGTGCGAGTCACCAGACCTGGCGCAGTCCGTCTGGAGACCGAAGATGGCATTCCAATGCAAAACTCATGGAATATTGAGCATCTTCGCAAGTTCTATCCATAAGGCGCAGTTGCCGGGCCTCCCGGCAACACCTTTTGTACAAGCCTTGTCGGCCAGACATGTAACCCTTTGTACAAAGCTAGGCGGAGATCCTGTACATAAGTGAAATAATGCTAAGTGTTTCACAGCTCTTTGTCAAGTACATTTTCGTGTTACGTATGATTACATGTGATGTTGTGTTACGCTTTGCTTTGTATGAAATGATTAACGAGCCGTCAAGGCATCCACCTACTTCTTTCTTTTCTTCCTATTTCTCAAAAGGATAGAAGGTTCCTTCCCGTGCAAATTTCCCGGGGGGGGGGGGGATGATGGTGTGGATACCACCGAATGACGTTCATGTAATCGTTTTGTAGCAAAAAGCACAACAAAGAAAAAGCTAAGTTGAAAAACTATAAAACAAATTCTTTGTTGTATTTGCAATCTTCCTTGAATGATTTTTGTTCTTTGTATGAGAAACCTGCATGCCGAGGAACCTTGTCAAGATCAGTCGCGCTCTTATTTTGTTTCTAGTCCGCTCAACAATTTAAGCAGCTGCGTTGAGATCATCAAAGGTAAAACTTGCCGGCAGCGGTGCTTCCGGCAGGCTGCTAAGGATCCATTCCTCAAGCGCTCGCGGCAAGTGTGTGCGCACCGGCAAGCTTCCGACAAGCGTAGGGAATAATAAAACATGCAAAGGCAGGATAAGACAAGGAAAATAGCATACATTTATACAAAACAGTTTAAGTTGCATTACATTGCAATCCCAGTGCAGATCTAACTTAAGATTAATTGTATCTTTTACATGATAGCACTGGTGGTAAATGCGACGACAAGGCTAGTTCTGAAGATTGCCTTTGTGTCTCGGAACAAGAAGGACCTTGTCAGCTAATGGAGCAACAACCTTGTTGATAGCCGTGATATCAGTATTCTGCGGCAAGGTTCTGAAAATCCTGGAGAGATCAACATCAGGATTGCGGTAGGCGACCTTGACGAGCACCTTGTAAAGGACATCACGGCCAAACTTGCGGGATTCATTAGCAAATGAAGCAGACCTATCTTCGTGATAAGTTTTCAAGGCATCGATGAGACCCTCGAAGAACTTGGTCAGTCTGGCGCTGGAAGCCTCCTTATCGTTGATGGTGTAGCTCCAGCTCCTCATATCCATGACGGTGAGCTGCACAGTTATGCTTTCAGCGATATTGATGAGCCTGTTGGTCTAGAGGGTGAGAACTTCTCGCAGCTGAGTGAACTTGTTCTCAGCATCTTCTCACGATGTCTCTTCTGCATCAAGCTTCTCCGTCAAGATTACCTCCCTCTCTTTGGCGGATTCAAGATCTTTCTCTAGAGTGACAAGTTTGGATTTCAGATCTTCCATTGCCTTGCCGGTTTTGTCGAGATCTTGGCTCTTAGATGCTAGCTATGTCTGCAGCTCCCCTAGGGTATGAGCTGCCTTCTGCGCTTCACCTTTGAGAGCCTCGATCTCTCTACTGTTGGCGGCAAGATCTTCTTTCAATTTGTTTATCTGGGATTCCAAATCAGCCTTGGCGGTAGAAGCAGCGGCATCATTATCAGTTGCTTCCTTGAGCTTGGTGGCGCTTTCTCGAGCTTGAATCTCAATGGATTCCTTGTAGTTTTTCTCCAGCTCTTGGGTCCTCCGCTCAAGGAGCTTTTCAATCTCTTCATCCTTGCCGCGGAGTTTGGTGGCAAGGGCATCCTCCTGTGTGGCAAGGTCCTTCTCTCTGGCATTGAGCTGCGCCTCGCGCTCTGTCAACTTGTCATCAAAAGCTGTTGCCTTTTCCTGGGCAGCGGCAAGTTTTTCCCCTTACCTCCTAAGGTTACGGGATTGCCCATTGTACCATGCACGGATTTCCTCCACCTTCCCTTTCAGCTTCTCTTTGGCCATGTCGGAGTCGGGGCTCTGGAGACTCAAAGGTTCGAACACTGGGGGCGAGCTAGTTCCTACCAACCAAAGGTGACCACGGCGAGGCTACATCGAGAGCGCTAGTGCGGAGCACGACAGGGGACACGACGGTTACCTAGGTTTGGGCCACCTTGCGGTGTAAAACCCTACTCCTGCTTGTGGTTGGGATTGCAATGGGCAAGACTCGCGTACAAGGTAGAAGACGAAGGAATCCGTCCTCTCTACAATGGCTGCACTGCCCCCGGTGGGCTCCGTCTGGGCCACCCTGGCAGCTCGGTGCGCGTAGCGCTCACGACGAGCGTCGGCCATGGCGGTGAGGAAGTGGGAAGAACTGAAGCAGCCCCCTACCTGGCGTGCCAAATGTCGGAGTCGGGGCTCCGGAGACCCAACGGTTCAAACACTGGGGGCGAGCTAGTTCCTACCAACCAAGGGACAGCGAGGCTACGGCGAGAGCGCTAGCGCGGAGCACGACAGGGGACACGGCGGTTACCCAGGTTCGGGCCACCTTGCAGTGTAAAACCCTACTCCTGCTTGTGGTTGGGATTGCAATGGGCAAGAAGGTGTTCTCGCATACAAGCTAGAAGATGAAGGAGTCCGTCCTCTCTACAATGACTGCACTGCCCCCTTTATAGCTGCCTTGGTCCTCTTCCCCTCGAAAAATAGGCGGGAAGGGATGCCACACTTGGCGGATTTTTGAAAGGGGACAGGCCCTCAGGCTATCCTGACTAAAGTCGGTCTTCGCCTGCAAAAGCATGATCCATGACGCGCCGGTGGGCTTGGTGGTGACCTCCGCCCTGCGCCCCTTGCTGCCTCGGTCTTGTTTCACCAAACGGGCAGTCCTTGGGACTTGCTTTGGAGGTGGGCAGCTGGGGCTGCCCCTTTAGCACCAAAGAGGAAAGCCTCTCTGTCTGCGCCCACTGGCGCGGCCTCTGCCGACGTTTGTCACCACATGCGTCACCCACGTGGTGGGCACAAGACCGCGCGGCTGTTGTCAGGGGGGGCGCCTCGGGAAGCCGCATCACGTGAGAGCCTTGCGAGGCTTCCGCCGCTGCTGCGGCTAAGTCTTGATGGCTCGCACCTTGAGGAGGGGCCCGCGGGAGGCTGGTGCCTCGCGAGATGTCTTCACCCTGTGGTGCCCTTAGATGGGCCGCGTCTTGGGCCTTCGCCAAGCATCGCTTCCTAGGCCGCAGGCAAACGGGCCAAGGTACCCTGGTTCCCAATGGTCCGACAGTAGCCCCCGGGCCCGTGGTGCACACGTTCCCGCCTGTTGGGAGCGAAACGGCGCGGGCCCTGATAGACTGCGGAGCCCAGGTTCGACGCATGGTGCATGACGGGACGTGGGACGCCCCCACTTCCCCACTATGCCTGCCATAAAGCCTGCCCGCGTGGGGCGCAGGCCATCATTGCTTCCCTTCTGCTTCTGTCGGAGTCTAGGATATGCGTCCAAGAAACTTCTCCAAGAACATAGGATTCAAACTCTGGGGAACTTTGCTTGGCAGCCAACGACGGGACTACGACGGGGGCACGACGGAATCGCTGGCTCGCACCAGGCATGAAGGGGACGCGCAAGCTACCCAGGTTCGGGCCACCGTACGGTGTAATACCCTACTCCTGCTTGTGTTGGATTGCTCTGTGGAGAGCTTGTACTCCGAGTACACCAGGTGTGGGGGAGAATGAATCGATTCCCTTACATGGAAGCGGCCCTGCCCCCTTTGTAGTGCCTTGGTCCTCTTCCCCAAAAATATGAGCGGGAAAGGGTAGCCACAGGGCGGCAATTCAAAGGGGGACAGGGGCACAGGCTTATCTTGACTAAAGGCGGTCTCCGCCTGCCAAAGTAGCTCCTTGTGACGCGCTGGTGGGCTTGGCAATGACCTCCGTCCTGGTGGGCTGATCCGTCCTGATCTTCTATCACCAAAGAGGAAAGCCTTTGGGACTTTCTTTGGGGGAGGCAGATGCCGCTGCTCCCTTATCACCAGAATGGAAGCTGGGCTTGGTCGCGCCACGCTGTCCTTATCCTGACAGTGGGACGTCACCCGCGGCTGGTGCCGTACGATTTATTTCATGAGAAGGCCTCACGAGGGGAGCCTCGCGAGGGAACCCGGTGCTTGGCGGCCTCGGCAGGGCCTGGCCTGGCGGGGAGGGGCCTCGTGAGGCTTGCCCCTCGAGAGGCGGCTTCCTCCGGAGCGGCCGCGGCAGGGCCACTATCATGGGCCGGCCGCCGAGCGTGGTCCTCTGGGCCAGAGGCAGGCGGGCCATGGTACCCTAGTTCCCACTGGGCCGACAGTAGCCCCCGGGCCCGCGGCGCGCACGTTCCGCCCATTAGGGATGAAACGCTGCGGGGCCCACTGAGCTGCCGGGCCCAGAGGAAACGCGTGGCGGCTTTTATGGGGAGGGTCGCCCCCACTCCCCACGACGCCTCGGTAACCGCCGTCTTGGCGATAAAGCCTGCCCGCGCGGGGCATAGGCGCGTCATTGCTCCTTGTCCCCACCTTGCCCTTTCGTCCCACGTGAGCAGTTCCCCTGTTACTCCTCCTCCAACTTCCAACCTCTCCTCTGCCATGGCCCCAGGCAAGAAACCCGCGGCCGCCGAGGCCTCCTCCAGCAAGAGCTCCCCGGCGGCAGAGCTTGGTCCGGCCTTTGCTGCCAGCCACCATCAACGCGAACGGGCTGGCCAGGGCCCGCCCCCTATTGGCCTCGGCGCACTTCGAGGGAGGCGCCACCGAGATCTGGCCGGGCTTGGTCCCACGGCGCGACCTCGGCCCCAAGGTAATCCCCATCTTCTTCCACTCGCTCTTCGCCGGGCTGGTGCCGCCCTTCTCCGACTTCCTCTATGCCATCCTCGAGCATTATGAGATTTGCCTTCTCCACCTTCATCCCAACTCCATCCTCGTCCTCGCTCTCTTCGCGTACCTCTGCGAGGCCTTCCTGGGAGTGATGCCGTTCGTGGCGCTCTTCCGGACCTTCTACAGTTTGCGGGTTTTTTCTTCCGGGAACCACCGCTCCGGAGGGGCCTCCTTCCGTATCGACGATGAGATGGGCAAGGTCTTCATCTACATGAAGATCTTGAAGAAGGTGGAGAACTTCAGGTCACGCTGGGTCTATGTTGATGCCCAGTGGACCAGTCCTCTCCCGGCGATCCCTACCGAGCCGGTTGAGAAGATCCCCCGCTGGGAGCACAAGGAGCTTGGCGGCGCCGCCCTGAGGCCGATCCTGATGAGGCTGGCGGAGCTGCGTAGGGCCCGGCTCACGGCGAGCATGATTGCCAAGGAGTTCCTCCACCGCCGCATCGCGCCCCTGCAGAAGTGCTCGCACCCGGTGTGGGACATTACCGGACCCGGGGACCGGATCAGGCTGGCACGGGAGCCTCTCTCGGCCGAAGCCGTGGCCGATGCCTGGGAAGTTTTATTCCCCGGGGAGGTAGAGGATGTGCCTTACGATGCGTGCCCGGTGCACCGCTGGTCCAACAAGGCTGAGCTGGTCGTGGCGATGCCCCAGTTCGACCAGTGGGGGCCGATTCGGATGGACCTCGAGGAGCCCGAGGAGCTTCTTGAGGATTCTTCGGAGACGGGGTCCTCCTCAGGCGACCACGAGGCCTCCGACTCTAGGCACGGGAGCAGCGAGGAGTCGTCTCCGCCGCCCCCTCCGTCTCCGCCGGTGCTTCGTCGGCTTCGGCTGGGTGAGGGCGAGGGCGGCGATGGGGACGCGTTTCGCATCGTGCCGGCCAGGCCCGCGGCGGAGAGGGAGGGGGAGGCGATGCCACGGAGAGCGTCGAGCCCCGCGAGGAGCGGGAGGAGGGGACCACCGTGGCTGCCGACCCCGACGAGGATCGTGCCGGGCCCTCGGGCGGCCGCCCAGGCGCACTGCGCGATGGGGGCAGCAGCAGCGGCACCATCTAGGAGCGAAAGAGGAGGCGCTTCTACCCCAAGGACGAGTAAGTTTCTCTGCCCCTTCCTATCGATCCCTGCTTCCTGGCTGCTGCAGTCCTGATGAGCTGTCGCCCGCGCAGAAGCTCAGAGCCGGCCACCGAGGAGGAGGAGGAGAAGACGAAGAAGAGGAAAGCCGAGGCCGAAGGACCCTCCCCTCTTCTGAACACCGCCTCGCCTGCCGCGCCGATGCCCCCGGCGGTGAGACCGGGGGGTGGCGAGGAGACTGTGCTGGCGCCTCCCGAGGCGGTCCCCATCGCCGATGTCGAGATGGCGAGGAAGGGGGGCGAAGCGCCAACACCTCCCCAGCGCACCATGCCTGCCACGGGGGAGGCCACCACAGCCCCCATGGGAGCCACCTCCGGGCCCGGGCGCTCGGACCCCGAAGCGTTCAGGGCGGCGCCGGAGCACGGGATGACGCCGCCGGCGCCGGAAGTGGCCATCCTGAGCCCCCCGCGCCAGACGGCGAGCGCAACCCTTGCCGGGGGCGACGGTGCGGGGCAGCCAGAGGGGCTCGAGGTTGTGCCCTCCCGCCTGTTGACGCCAGCAGGCGATGAGGAGGCCCGGGCGAGCCGCGCCTTGGTGCTGCGGGAGGGCGGCACCGCGCCCTGGAGCGGGGCCGTAAACGGCGTCAAGGCGGCTCTGGAGGCCCTCGAAGGTGAGCTCGGGAAGGAGGTGAAGCTCTGCGCGGAGGAGCAGCGGAGGCTGGCGGAGGGGAGGAGCCAGCTTCGTGAGGCGGCGAAGCTCAACCACCGGCGGGACAAGGAGGCGCAGCGCGAGCAGCTCGCCAAAGATGCCTAGGCGTCCCTTGCGAAGGACCTCGAAGATGCCCAAGAGGCCAAGCGGCAGCGGGAGGAGGCGGACGCTTACGAGAAGACGCTCCAGGAGTAAGCCGCCTCGCGCGAGCGCTGGCTTAAGGTGCGAGAGGAGGCCACAGAGGCCCTCGAGGGCCGGCTCGCGTCCCGCAAAGCTGAGCTCCCGAAGCACGAGGAGGAGATCCTTAGGTCCCAGGAGGCGGTCGCTACCCGCGAGGCGAACGCCAAGATCTGGGAAGGCGAGCTCACGGCATCTGCATCCACGCAGGAGGCAGAACGGGAGCGCCTGCTAGCGAAGGGGTGCGAGCTGGCGGCTGCCCAGGCCGCTCTCGACGTGCAGAGGAGCCTCGCGGCCAAGCGGGACGAGCTCCAAGCCGAGGTTGACGACCTCAAGAAGCAGCTGCTGGACACGGATGCCACCATCGAGGAAGCGTGCCGTGACCTGCTGACCCAGGCGACGACGCAACTCTTCAGCAACCTCCTCCGCCTCGACGATCGCTTCGACTTCGGGCGGGTGGTGACCCCTGTCCCAGCGGAGCTCCGCAAACCCCTCGAGGAGGCTGTGAGGGAGCGCGTGGCCGGCTTCGTCGGGCTGTACGCCTTCGAGCCTAAAGTTAGCAGCGGCAGCGGTGAGCCCCCTCGCGACGGCGGTGGGAGTGGCGACGGCGGCGCCTCACGCGCCTGAATTCCCCTTGACCTGTTGCTGTAATAGGATAGACGTGGCCCGCGGGGGTGTGAAAACATTTGCATGGTACTTTTGCTGTATGCACTTAATGATTCGTGTGTTTTCGCTTTCCTCCCGAGGCCTTTATTCCCTTTTCACATTGCCTTCGTGCCCTGTGTCGCTGGGACCCAGCGCCCGAGGCAAGCTACAGCCGTCGCTGGTAGGAGCCCCTGAGGCGCGATGCTCAGGGTCCCCCCCTTGACGCGCAGGCGGCTCGTGCAAAGGAAATCAGGATGCCACGAGACAGAAGCGAGAGGGAAGAAGACCCGAGGGGTGCTTTAGTCTTAGCTCCTTCGAGGCGTGCGGCTTGGGGAGAGTCCTTCGCAGAGCGCGGCTCGTGAGGCACAGTCCCTCGTGAGGCCCTCCGTCCGTAGGACCCGCTCGCGGCACCTCCCGAGGGGGGCTCCTGAGGCCTTCGTATCCTGCACCAGGAAAACTGCCAAGTTTTTGCAAATAGTGCAGCAGGGCGCGCTCACAAGGTCGCCTGTGGGTGTTACGTGAGGAGACAAGAGCACCAAGGACCTGGTGAGGTGACATGCACGGGAGCAGGCCCGCGAGCCAGAGCTCAGTCGCTTGGGTTTTTCAGTGCTGCTGGGACTGACCCGAGCACAGACACCGTGCCCAGCCCCCGCTCGCGTGACAGGCACGGGCGAGACCATGAGCGCGCGGCCTGTAGCGGCAAGCACACGGGGTTTTGAAGGAAATAAGCTTTACTGATGCATGAAGCAAGTTCATTACATAATAGAAAGATACATGCTGCCATGTTCGACACGGGTCAGCTTGAGGATGTGACGGCCGAGGGGCCCTCAAGTAAGCCGCCAGCGCGAAGCATGGGGCATCCGCCAGCGCTGAGCATGGGGCTTCCACGAGAGTAGAGAGAGCCCTGGAGCGTGTACAGCTCCATGTCGCTCGTATCCATGGGGCACGGATAGAACTTATGGTGATGGCGGGCGTTCCATGTGTTTGGTACCGGAACACCCGCCTCCATCATGAGTGGGGCCGCGGCAGGCCGGTGGGCGAGTGTTAACCACCTCCGTATTCCTTGCGACGTGGGGCTCCAGGCTCATGCGCATCAGCCTCGCGAAGGTGGCTGCGGCACCCTCCAGGCCGAACGGCATACACATGAGCCAGGGCGAGCCTGCGGCGATGCGCGGAGGAGGGAAAGGGCCTGCGGGGCAAGCCTGGTTGAGGGCGATGAAGTCGACGCACATGCGCACGCTATCGTGCGGCCTGGCGACGGGGGTGAGGCTGGCGATCCTCCCGGGGTGGTGGACTTCACGTGCGATCCCGGCATCCTGGGGCTTGTTGACTTCTTGGGAGACGACTTCCTGCTTCTTCGGCGCTTCACGATATTCCTCACGCTTGACGGGCCGCGCGCTCCGGCATGCGGCTGAGTGGTGCTCGATCACCTCCCTTAGTAGACTGGGTGCGCCTGATGCTGTCCAAGCCAACGCATCAGGGCACGCCTAGAGGAAGGTGACGAGTGCGCCTTCCTATTTGGGGGAGGGCCCGCCGCCAGTGACGGGGGAGGGGCCTGCTTCGCCCCCATCCAGCGACGCCTTCTTGGACTCGACCCACTCCTAAGGGAGCAGGGGCTTCTTCTTCACGGGCGCTTCCTCGGCAGGCCCAGGTGCGTCCTCATCGGCCTGGTACGCGACGGAGGCAGTTTTGTAGGCGTGCTCGAGGGTTTGCAGCGCATCCTTCTCGTCGCAGCGGACGGTGAGGGTGCCGCGGCTGCCGGGCATTTTGACGAGGCCGTAGGCGTGGTGGGTTGCGGCCATGAACTTGGTGTGCGCCGGAAAGCCCAAGATGACGTTGTAAGGCAGGCCGATGTGAGCCACATCAAAGACGATGAACTCCATATGGTAGTTCTTGCGGGTGCTGAAGGTGACGGGAAGGAGCACCTACCCCAGGGGGACAGTGGAGCCGTCGGTGACGCCCGAGAAGGGCCTGGTGGGCATCAGGCGCTCGTAGGGCACTTGAAGCGTCTCAAAGGTCTCGATGGAGATCACGTTGAGGCCGGCGCCTCCGTCGATGAGGGTCTTGGTGACGACGATGTTGCTGATGGTGGGGGTGCATAGTAGGGGGACGGCGCCCACGCCCTTCGTGGACTTGGGGTGGTCGCTGGCGTCGAAGGCGACGGGAGGGCCGCGTTCAACTCCGGAGAGAACTGCTTGAAGTGGCGGTTGGATGAAGGGGCCTGGGCCCTGCCGAGGATGCAGGCCACCCTGCGGGGCACCTGGTAGCCCCCAGCGTTCTCAGCCGGAGGGGAGTCATTGGCGCGTGTTGGGGCGGCGTTGGCTGGAGGGTCAGCCTGCCATGGCTGGTTCTGCCAGCCCTGACGGTTGCTGTCGCCAGCGCCGTTGTTGTCGTTGTTGCCCCAGCGGCCACCTCCGCTGCCGCCACCGCTGCCCTTGCCGCACTCCTTGCGGCATTCGGTGCAGCCCTCGCGAAGCAGCTTGAGCTCGTGGTAGTCTTCTGTGTTGTGGGAGTTCATGTTGTTGTAGGTGCGGAAAGGGCGGGCGTCCTTCTTGGCCTCGCCGCGGTCGCGGCCGCGCTTGCAGTCCGGCTCCGCCGCGAGCACGGCTGGGCCCTTGTGCTTGGTGTCCTTGGCCTTGGGCTTCGCCGCGTCAGGCTCAGCGTCAGCGTCGTTGTGGAGGAAGAGACGTCCCTCTTCGGCCTTGGCACAGTGGTCGGCGAGGACGAACAGCTCTGCCGCGGAGTCTAGCTCGTCTCAGACTGAGAGCTTCTCACGCATCTTCACGTCCGTGACGCCACAGGTGAAGGCGGAGATGATCGCGGCGTCGGAGGCCTTCGGGATCTTGTGGCGCACCTGGATGAAGTGCTGGATTAACTGACGAAGGGGCTCGCCAGGGCGCTGACGCACGTTCTGCAGGTCGTTGATCGTGAGGGCGCGGTCGCTCGTGCCCTTGAAGTTGGTGACGAACTGCTTGCACAGGTCCTCCCACGAAGAGATGGATGCCTCGGGGAGGTTCATGAGCCACGAACGCGCAGTGTCCTTGAGGGCCATGGGGAACCAGTTCGCCATGACCCGATCGTCCCCCCTCGCGGCCTAGATGCTGACGGTGTAGAGCAGGAGGAACTCCGTGGGGTTGGCGCTGCCGTCGTAGCGCTGAGGGAACTCTGCCTTGAACTTGTCGGGCCACACCACGCGGCGCAGCTCGGGGGCGAGGGCCAGGTAGCCCCCGTTGGTGATGGCTCCACCGTTGAGGGCTGCACAGTTCTGGCACCCAGCCATGGCGACGTCGTGGAGGACGCGGTCCAGGCGGTCGTGCGCCCTCTCGAGGCCCACGCGCGCGTCCTGGGGCGCGCGGTTGACGATTTGGCAACTGTCGCCGTCGCCGCCTAGCGCGAGCGAGGCGCGAGACGGCTACGGGGCGCGTGCGGCGGGGCGGCGCTCGGCCACATCGTAGTCCGAAGGAGGAGGAGGAGGAGGAGGAGCGCCGCGCCCGGCCTGGTCGGGGCAGGACGGCGGAGCAGGCGGGGAGCGGGAGGGTGCCTGGCCATCGCGCGCGGCATCGACGAGCTCGGTGATGCGCCCCAGCCAGGCGTCGTAGGCATCCTCGGTGGGGCGTAGCGCAGCAGCTCCTGCGCCATGAGCAGCGCGGCGCGCGGAGCGGGTGGATCGCGATGCGCGAGCGAGGAGGAGGCAGCGGAGGGGTCGTGCGCCTACTCGTTCACCGACGGGTGGGCAGAGGAGGCCACCCGCTCCCCAACGGGCTCGGTGGCGGCTCGAGGGCGCCGCCCAGGGGTACCGCGGGCGGCGGGCGCCGCGGGGACCCTGACGGCGGCACGGCGCGCGGCGCGTTCCCGGCGAGCGGCGGCGGCGTCCATGTCGATGTTGTTGTCGAGGTCGAAGGCGCGAAGACGGCAAGCCCCGCTACCTGGCGCGCCAAATGTCGGAGTTTAGGATCTGCGTCCAAGAAACTTCTCCAAGAACTTAGGATTCGAACTCTGGGGGACTTTGCTTGGTAGCCTACGACGGGACTACGGTGGGGGCACGACGTAATTGCTGGCTCTCACCGGGCACGAAGGGGACGCGCGAGCTACCCAGGTTCGGGCCACCGTGCGGTGTAATACCCTACTCCTGCTTGTGTTGGATTGCTCTTTAGAGAGCTTGTGCTCTGAGTACACCAGGTGTGGGGGAGAATGAATCGATCCCCTTACATGGAAGCGGTCCTGCCCCTTTTGTAGTGCCTTGGTCCTCTTCCCCGAAAATATGAGCGGGAAAGGGTAGCCACAGGGCGGCAATTCAAAGGGGGACAGGGGCGCAGGCTTATCCTGACTAAAGGCGGTCTCCACCTGCCAAAGTAGCTCCTTGTGATGCGCTGGTGGGCTTGGCGATCACCTCCGTCCTGGCGGGCTGATCCGTCCTGATCTTCTATCACCAAAGAGGAAAGCCTTTGGGACTTGCTTTGGGGGAGGCAGACGCCGCTGCTCCCTTATCACCAGAATGGAAGCTGGGCTTGGTCGCGTCCCGCTGTCCTTATCCTGACAGCGGGACATCGCCCATATGCTAGGCACGGAGCCCCGCGGCTGGCGCCATACGATTTGCTTCGTGAGAAGGCCTCACGAGGGGAGCCTCACGAGGGAACCCGGTGTTTGGCGGCCTCGGCAGGGCCTGGCCTAGCGGGGAGGGGCCTCATGAGGCTCGCCCCTCGCGAGGCGGCTTCCTCCGGAGAGGCCGCGGCAGGGCCACTATCATGGGCCGGCCGCCGAGCACGGTCCTCTGGGCCAGAGGCAGGCGGGCCGTGGTCAGGGGCGTAGACAGGGGTGCGAGCAGGGGTCAGACACCCCCCATCGCTTCGCCCCCCTATGGAGTTACGGAAACTACTAGTATGCGTACAAATTGGCAGCATGCATTTAATTAGCACTAATTAGGATTAAGCCCAACAGATATACATGGCCCAATAAAAAGCAAAGACTTATTTGGGCATGTGGCCATGTACGTATTTTATTCTACAATAGGAGTATAATGTACCTACGAGGCCCTAGGCCGTCTGCATTGGACGAGAGTACAGAACAGGGATGATTCCTATCTTCTACTCCTGCCATCGCCGCCGCCGCGGCCATCTCGCCTGCCGCCGCTTGCCAGGAAGGGAAACTACCGCCTGAATTGATCGATCTCTGGTTCTTGCAGTCTGAAACCTGAAGGTACGACATATAAATGATCTGAATCCTAGAAGCATCAATCTCCGTGGCCCTTCAAAGATGATGGCTGCCGTGCTGGATTTTATACGTACTGAATGGATTGCTGGCGCTCTTGAAGCAATGCACTGCGGCCCCGCCGTGGCATCAAGGCATCCGATCATTGTTTGTTAATCATGTCTACTCATCTTGACCTAATCAAGGTACAACTATATACAAGCTCTACTCTTACGAATTAAGATTGATTACTGCATTTACATTTTTACGTATGAGCTATACAATTTACTTTCGTAGAAGACAAAGATCATATATTTATCAAATGACGTAAGATTATTAACTAATTATGCCTTTTTTGTTGATGATATTCACTGCAATAACAAAGAGATCATGAGCCTTAGAACCTCTTTTATCATGTTATATTAATTTTTATTCTACGTTCTAAAAAGAAAACGGTGTACTCGACGGGCTGTGCCTGCTATTTAGAATAATCTATCATGTCTCCTTTGCCCCCCCCCCCCCCTATGTCCAAATCCTGGTTCCGCCCCTGGCCGTGGTACCCTGGTTCCCACTGGGCCGACAGCTTCCTCCTCA
This sequence comes from Elymus sibiricus, assembly GCA_039707655.1. Taxonomy (NCBI): domain Eukaryota; kingdom Viridiplantae; phylum Streptophyta; class Magnoliopsida; order Poales; family Poaceae; genus Elymus; species Elymus sibiricus. The sequence goes on from CM077664.1 coordinate 168,089,897, forward strand.
AGCGCCTCGCCTCTCGCGTCTACACCTTGCGCACCACATCTTCCTCCTACTGCCCCCAAGCTCCTCCGCGTAGCAATGGCGCCCGTCGGCAAGAAAGGCAAGGCGACGGCCGCAGCCACGCGCGCGCCGGTCGTGGAGCCGGCTCTGCAGCCCTCCATCATCACCAACCGAGAGGGCCTGGATAAGGTGATCTCGATCACCGCTAGTGACCAGAACGAGAATGGAGCGATGAAGATCTGGCCGGGCGCGCGCGCGGCGCGATCTGGAGGTGACGACCTTCCCCTTCTTCATCCACAGCGTCTACGCCGGCCTGGTGCCGCTGTTCTCTGACTTCTTCAACGCCATCCTCTCCCACTACCAGATCCAAGCTCTCCACCTCCAACCCAACTCCATCTTCCTCCTTGCGATCTTCGCCTTTTACTGCAAGGCCTTCGTGGGCGTGATGCCCTCGGCGGCGCTCTTCCACCACTTCTTCAGACTACGGATATCTGCGGCGAATCATCGCTCCGCGTGCGCCTCGTTCCTCGCTGTCAAGGTGATGGACAACGACATCATCAGCCTGAAGATCCCTAAGAAGGTGGAAGGCTACCGGCAGCGCTGGATCTACATGGATGTGCGCCATCGCAACCAGCTGCTGACGGAGCCGACAGCCCCTGCCGCGAAGAGCTCGAGGTGGGAGCACGAGAAGTTCACCGACCCAAGGCTAGCGCCCGTCTGGGAGCGACTGGCCAACCACAAGGCGGCTCGCCTCACGGGGGCGATGGTTGTCAAGGAGTTCCTGCAGCGGTGCATAGCGCCACTCCAGCGGCGCTCACGCCCGGTGTTGGAGATCACCAACACGAAGGATCCCATGCGGCTGAGTGTCGCCAGCCTGAAGTCGGAGGTGGTGGACGGAATCATGCAGATCTTGCTCGGCAGCACCATGGAGGACCCGCCCGCGGACGTGCTCCCGCTGTATCGCTACGAGGAGGTCGATCAGCTGGTCGGTGAGATGCCGGTCTTCGACGAGTCGGGCCTCGTGCCAGAGGGCCATGAGGGGCCTCACGAGAACCCGTTCGTGGTGGTTCCCGGCTCGGGGGAGCTGGACGATGCCGAGGCCTCGGGGGGCGACGCGGAGGGGAGCGACGGCGGTCCGGCCTCACAGACCCACCGCCAACTCATCTGTGACCTCGAGTATGACGACGACGATGACGATGATGCCCGATTCAGGGTTGAGCCCTCCTGACCTGGTGATGCGGGGGGCGAAGGGAGTACCAGCACGACGGCTGGCGAGCCGCGCGTGGAGGAGATAGACGCCGGTAGCGGGGGCACCGAGCCCCCCGCGGAAGAGGCCGGCGGAGAAGGCGGGGCCACCAAGCCCCCGGCCGAAAAGGGCGACGCCGAGGCCGAGACCGCCGAGCCTCGGGGGCCACCTCGGGAGGAGGCCTCGGGAGGGGGCCTCGCGAGGGCGGCGGTGGCGACCGCCCGCCGCCTGTCCTGAAGAAGAGGAAGTGGGTTGCCAACGACGAGTAAGTGTCTAACTTCCCTTTTCTGTGGTCGCCTCACGGTTTAGGGCTGAGGCCTGGCTTCGCACAGGGCATCCACGAAGAAGAATAAGACGGTGAAGAGGACCCCTGGCTCGAAGGGGGCCCCGACGCCTGCCGCAGGCGCCGAGGGGCGAAAAGAGGCCACCCGCCGCTCTGATGCCGGACGGGGCATGCGGAGGCGGAGAAGGAGCACGTGGTTCCTCCGGAGCCGCACGCGAGCGCGGCTCCTGAGGCCAAGGACGCCGAGCCTCAGGAGGCAGCTTCCGGAGAAGGCGTCGCGACTCCCGAGGTGCCTGCCGCGGAGGCGGACGTAGTGATGACGGAGGCGGAGGCGCCGACTCCACTGCCGAGCACCGCAGATGCCGGGGGTGCCTTGGGAAGCCCTCAGCACTCGCCGGTGCATGAGGTTTCCGCCGCAGGTGCGACAAGCCCGCGGAATGCACTGCCGTAGCGGGAGGAGGAGGAAGTCACGGCGAGTCCGCCGCTCCTGACGAACGACACGGGGCCTTCCCAGGCCATGACGACAGAGGGCGGTGAGGAGTCGGACCTTGCTTGGGCCTTGACACTCGTGCGCAACCGCACCCTGCTCAGGCGCGGGGTCCTGCGGACTGCAAGGGGAGCTTTGGGCCAGCTCGAGGCGGAGTTCCAAGAAGATGATGGGTGCCTTGCCGAGGAGCGCCTGCGCCTTGCCGACGGGTGGCGCCGGCTTGACGTCGCCGTCAAGCTGGGCTATCGCCAGGACAAGGCCGCGCAGGAGAAACGCGAGAAGTCCACCGCCGAGGCAAAGGAGGTCTTCGAGAGCACCCTCTGGGAGGCAAATGCGGCCGATAAACGCCGCGAGGAGGCGGAGGCCTGCACAAGGGTGCTCCGAGAGCAGCACGCCGCGTAGGAGCATGTTGGGTTCTACGGTAGGGTGCGTCGACTGCAAATTAAAATTTTCCTACCCGCAGAACAACCAGGAACATGCTAACAGAGATGGATCACAGATCATTACCACTAGACGCGCAGTGACGTGCAGCGGAAGTAGTCGTGGCAGCGCGTCACTGGAGTCGTCTACTCCTCGTCGATCTCCCACGTACAGCTGATCACCAAGTCCAACGAACAGGTCCGCCGGAGTGGCCCAATTGCACCACCTCTAATGGTATCCGCGCGTGCGGGAGGAACGCTATGCGGCGGACTGCTAGGTCCGATCGCACAGCCGGCGGCACATGGAGGTGGCTAGTTGCAACACATGCAAAGCCCTAATGACGACGCCAAAGCGATCCACCTTTATAAGCGTGTTGTACCTCCACTATATATAGGCATCCGTCGTGGGCTCAACACTTGGGCCTCACACAGATCCTAAAGCCCAAAGTCGACTCGGTCACGATCCAAGTCCAGCTCGGATCACATCCGAAGTGTCCTCGGATCCGACCTCGTAGGTTCCTTCCCTTAAGCGCGCGACCCCTTAGGTTCAAGTTGGCTTGGTCGCAGTTCGGATCACCTCCGAACTGCTCGGCAGGTAGCGGCCTCTAGCAAGGCGTGCCGACCACCAAGTAGACTATGAAGCCGGTTGGCGAACCTGTACGTCACACTTCCGTTCCCTTTGCCACATGATATATGTTGTCGGGCTCAAGGCGATGTGGCCACCCCTGTTACAGCCCGAACTCTCTCTCTCATTTCAGTGAATCCGACCAACACCTCGGATTATCTCATAATCCTCGTCGCATGGCCATGCTTATACAAGTCGGATCACACGAGGGGCCCAGAGTATATATCTCCTCATCGGAGGGGCAAATCCCATCTTGCTTAACCATGTCTCGCAGCATGGGTTTGGACAAGCCCGAAACCTACCTTTATAACTACCCAGTTACGGAGTAGCATTTGGTCGGCCCAAAGCAGGTCGGTCACCATCCCGAGCACATGCGTCAGCTCAGGTCCGAGGACACAGAACGTATGTGTACTAGAGACTCACAAATGACCTATCGATGTGTCTCATAGTTGGGTCTATCCAATCCGATATCCATCCGAGCTCGGATCCGGTCACCCGTATCCTACCTCGGATCCGATCAGATCCATGCAGTTCGGCAGCATCACATGCTTCATGGCTAGTGAGACAAAACCATCCACCGTATTGCACGCTAGTCTAGTCCGATGTGTGCCCACACGTCACTTACGACTAGGGACCATTTTAGGACGTATCATACAACACAAGATCTCACAGACAAGTCACGTACTTGTCAACAAGTATCAGTGATAACATCCGAGGACTACATCGGTTCATAAACACATCGGAAATATCATCATACATGATTGCCTCTAGGGCATACTTCCAACAGTCTCCCACTTGCACTAGAGTCAATCAAACAGGCATCGTATGCCCATGGCTCTAATATGCCCCTCATCCTTGGGTTGTGGAAGCGGCTTAGTAAACGGATCTGCAACATTTGCATCCGTGTGAATTTTGCATAACTCTATATCACCACTCTTTACGATCTTACGTATCAGGTGATATTTCCGATCTATGTGTCTGGTCTTGTGGTGGTTCCTTGGCTCCTTGGCTTGTGCAATGGCACCAGAATTATCACAATAAAGGTCCAACGGTTTTACCGAGGTTGGGAAAACACCAAGATCGTCCAGAAAGTTCCGGATCCAAACACCTTCCTTTGCAGCTTCACAAGCCGCAATGTATTCGGCTACTGTTGTGGAATCGGCCACCGTATCTTGCTTGGAACTGGTCCAGCTCACTGCTCCTCCATTCATGACGTACACGAATCCGGACTGTGATCGACAATCATCTCGATCGGTTTGGAAACTAGCATCGGTGTAACCCTTTACGATGAGCTCCTCCTCACCTCCATAAACTAGAAACATTTCTTTAGTCCTTTTCAGGTACTTTAGAATATTCTTCACCGCCACCCAGTGAGCCTCACCGGGGTTTGCCTGGTATCTGCTCATTAAGCTTATTGCAAAAGCAACATCAGGCCGGGTACATATCATGGCATACATGATGGATCTGTTTGCCGAGGCATACGGTATCCGGCTCATCCTGCTTTGCTCATCAGATGTCGAAGAACTCTGAGTCTCGCTCAGCCTTATACCATGTGAGAGTGGCAAGAACCCTTTCTTGGCCTCACTCATGTTGAACCGTTTCAACACTTTATCTATGTACGTGCACTGGCTCAAGTCGAGCAGTCTCCTCGATCTATCTCTATAGATCTTAATGCCCAATATGTAAACTGCTTCACCGAGGTCCTTCGTCGAAAACTTTTCATTCAATGATTCTTTGACCGAGTTCAGCATCGAAACATTGTTTTCGATCAGTAGTATGTCATCCACATACAGGATCAAAAACACTACCGAGCTCCCACTCAATTTCTTGTATAAACAAGCGTCCTCTTCGCTTTTCATAAATCCGAGGTCTGTAACAACCTCATCAAAACGAATGTTCCAGCTCCGAGATGCTTGTCTCAATCCATAAATGGATCTCTTGAGCTTGCATACCTTACCAGCACTAGTCGGATCGACAAAACCCTCGGGCTGTATCATATACACGTCCTCGATTAAATTTCCGTGAAGGAAAGCCGTTTTGACATCCATCTGCCATATCTCATAATCGAAATATGCAGCTATAGCTAGTACGATCCTCACCGACTTCAGCATCGCTACTGGTGAGTAGGTCTCGTCATAGTCAATCCCTTGAACTTGTGCATATCCTTTTGCGACAAGCTGAGCTTTGTGGATCTGAACATTTCCATCCACATCGGTTTTCTTCTTAAAGACCCATCTGCAACCAATGGCAGTGACGCCAGGTGGCAGATCAACCAAGTCCCAGACTTGATTGTGATCCATGGACTTTAACTCAGATCTCATGGCTTCTAGCCATTCCTCGGAATCCGGGCTCACCATCGCTTCCGCATACGTAGCCGGCTCGTCGCTTTCCAGCAACAGCACATCACACACTCTGCGCATTCTTTCCGACCTTCGTGGTTGTGGTGCTGCATCCACCTCGGGTTCCCTGACAGACTCTGGTATGATCACATCACTAGCCGAGCTATCCCCAAGTGGTTCTCGAATTTCTTCGAGTTGCACCTGCCTCCCACTGGCTTCCCGCCCGAGAAACTCTTTCTCAAGGAAGACCCCGTTCCGAGCAACAAACACTTTGTTCTCTTCGCGGTTGTAGAAGCTATATCCCAAGGTTTCCCTCGGATATCCCACAAATATGCACTTATCCGACTTGGGTGTAAGCTTGTCTGACATGAGTCGCTTGACAAATGCTTCACAACCCCAAATCTTTAGAAAAGACAGCTTGGGACTCTTCCCAGTCCACATCTCATGTGGTGTCTTGTCTACGGATTTTGGTGGTACTCTGTTGAGTGTAAAAGCTGTAGTTTCTAGAGCGTATCCCCAGAATGACAAGGGTAAATCCGATTTGCTCATCATAGATCAGACCATGTCTAACAAGGTACGATTCCTCCGTTCCCATACGCCATTTCTCTGTGGTGTACCCGGAGGTGTGAGCTGAGGTACTATACCTGGGCCTTTCAGATGATTATCAAACTCCTAGCTCATGTACTCACCCCCCACGATCAGATCGTAGAAGCTTTATAGTCTTGCCGAGCTGATTTTCAACCTCGTTCTGAAACTCCTTGAACTTTTCAAAAGTTTCTGACTTGTGCCTCATCAAATAGATATATCCATATCTACTCAAGTCGTCGGTAAAAGTCACGAAGTACTGATAGCCACCTCTGGCAGTTGTGCTCATCGGACCACACACATCACTGTGTATCAGTTCCAACAGCTCGGACGCCCTTTCGCAACTCTTTGCAAAAGGTGACTTAGTAATCTTGCCGAGGAGGCATGATTGACATGTCTCGAACGACCCGAAGTCAGACGAAATTAGAAGCCCATCATCATGGAGCTTCTTCATGCGTTTCAGACTAATGTATCCAAGCCTGCAATGCCAGAAGTATATTGAATTTATCTCATTAGGCTTATGCCTCTTGACATTCATATTATAGACAGGTTCAGATTCCAGATTCAAAATAAATAACCCATCAACTATGGGTGCATAGCCGTGGAACATTCCATTCAAAGATATCGAACAACCATTTGTCCTTTAAATTGAATTCATAACCCTGACTCATCAAGCATGAGGCAGAAATAATGTTTCGACTAAGCGCAGGAATATAATAACAATTATTCAATTCCAAAATGAATCCGGAAGGTAGCTGGAGTTGCATCGTGCCGACCTCCAACGCAGCAACTCTTGCTTTGTTGCCGACCCTGATGTCAATCTCCCCTTGTGACACACGCCTAGTTCTTACTAGCCCCTGCATCGAGTTGCAAATATGAACAACCGATCCGGTATCAAATACCCAAGAGCTACTAGGTATGTCGGCAAGGTAAATGTCTATAACATATGTAACAAGTGTACCTTTGCCCGAAGTCGCACTTCCGGCCTTCTTGCCATGCTCGGCAAGCCACTTGCTACAGTTCCTCTTCCAGTGACCGGTCTCCTTGCAGTGATAGCAAACAGTTCTCGAGTCAGGTCCAGACTTCGGCGTAGCGGCGGAGCTCGGAACAGATTCCTTCTCCTTGCCCTTTGCCTTAACCTTTTTCTTGGACCAACTTTTCTTGAACTTGCCCGAATTCTGCACCATCAACACTTGATGCGTGCCTTTCTTAATATCCTGCTCTGCCACCTTAAGCATGCCATGCAGTTCAGTGAGCTTCTTATCCATGCCATGCATATGATAGTTCAAAATGAACGTCCCATAGTGTGGCACCCCGGCTCAGAGAACCGGTTTACTAGTGTTTTCAGCCCAGAGATCATGTCTTCTGGAAACACACAACAACTTGGAACAGAACTGAACTGAACTTTATTAAAAGATCTCGAGTACAAGCCCATAATTTACATCGATAGTGAGGCCAGAAGCACTGCGGGTGCTGAGAACAATATCTACATTATTTATGGAACATGGCAGGGCCTCGATACTACTGGGTAGTCTACGGCGTAGCGGAACATAGCGCGGGAAACTCCATCCACAGGGACACTGTTGTGGACACGGCCTAGTTAGCGTAGCATGAACCTCCGGGACCTCCGTCCTCGGCTTCTCCTGCATCTGGCATGATACGCCAGGTGAGTACCTGGAATGTACTCGCAAGCTCATGGCAACCAAAACAATGCAGCAAACAATAGCATGGCAATTAACAGATTAAGAGATTACGTTGCTCACTTACTGGTACCCAGTAGCAACTTACTCTCATCTGGGTTGTCCCACAACCCTCGGAATGCTCACAAGCCACAGAGCACTTCCGAACATAAGACAAGTTCTTCCATCATTATTATCATTACGGTTGATCATCCTAGAGAGGCCTAAACGGACTGTCCAATACCGTGGACGCGGCTATTCGAATAGATTTTAACACTCTGCAGAGGTTGCGCACTTTACCCACACCATGGAGTACCTGGCCTCGTGATCACATTCGGGTGGACCGGTGGTGCTCCAACGAAACCTGCCTGACCCGTGACCCCTCTATCGTACCACCGACAATCATACCCTCCCAGGGTCATGTCCTGGGTGGCCCCTGTGTCACCCCGTGACACCTGCCACCGTCGTGGCCAAACAAACTGTCCCAAACGGGGACGCCGGCAAAATAACTCAACTGGGCTCACAGGATTATCGTCGCCTACCTGATCAGGCCAACACGCACGCATAACCCTCCCTAGTTTGGTGGTACCGATAAAAGAGCACAAAGCCAGACCAAGTCAAGGCCGTCCCATACTGGCAAATGTGGCTGCACAGAAAAATCCGGGTAGCTGGCTCTTGATCAACCAACTAAGTTTAATATAGCCAAGCATTTAACCAGTATGGATATTTAATTGCAAGTAAATTATCATGGCAGTAGCTATGTATTTAAATAATTTACTAAGAATTATCACATATTAAAATAATGCATGAAATTCAATTAAACAACCAACACTATTGAAATGCTTCATGCAATGGATGACATGGCTTGCCTTGCTCTGTTGGGTTGTCCACAAACTCCTGGGCTTCAAATCCAAAGTTATTTCCTTCTGAAAATAATTTTAAAAAGCAAATGAAAATGTCACATGCTACTGTTTTGAGCACCAGAAATTCTGTGAACATGGGAAAAATACCAAATTTGGCCAGAAAATAGAGGAGCTCAAGACAAACCAGATGCAAAAAGAATCAATTGCTTTGGACTTATGGTTTAAAAGTTATGAACGGTCAAAGTTCTGGTCAAAATCAGGAATTTAATTAGAAAATCAGAAAATCCACAGCGGGCCACGTCGAAGGCATATTTCGCCCGGGCGCCTCCACTTACCGCTTCGGCGCGCGCGAGTGAGTCGCTGACGTGCAGGACCCGCGGTCAGGTTTAAACAGGGGGAGGAGGGAACAGAGAGGGAGCGGAGCTCCGGCGATGCTCGCCAGCGAGACAGACGGCGGCCAGGTCCGGTGAGTAGCGGAGTGGAACGAGCGCTCGGAGACGAACCAGCACGTACCCGTGGCTTGGAAAACGGTGGCCGGACGGCGTCGTCCCCTTCTTCTCCGGCGGCGGCGGCGCTCGGGTGTCGTCGGAGACGGCAACTCCGACAGCAATTCGACCGGGCAAGGGCTTGGGCGTGATCAGTGGGTTGAGCTGAGCTCGATGGAGGAGTCGGTGGGGCTCGGGGAGGAGTGAATCGGCGGAGAGGCAGGGCTCGGGTGGCGGCGGATCTCCGGCGAGGTTCGAGGCCAGAGGGCCTCTCGGCCATGGCTCGGGCTCGGGGAGGACGATTGGGAGGAGGAGGAGTGGGTTGATGAGCTCGGGAGGGGCCGGGGAGGGGTATTTATAGGAGGGGGAGGAGCTCGGGCGAGCTCTCTAGAACGGCCGGGAACCGGGACACGTCGCCGGTGCCAGGACACCGCGTTGGCTAGCTGCTTGCGGGCAACGAGACGGGAGCTAGCAGGGGAGTTATGGCGGGCAGTGGCGGATAGCGGGACGAAGACGACGACGGCAGAGCCACTGTGGCCGCACGGGCGCCACAGTGCGTGGATGCCGTGGCGGCCGCCGAGGCCGATTCCGGCGAGGAGAAGAGCCCAAAACGACCAGGTGGAGGAAGGAGAGGATGTCGGCGCACGGAGACAAGCTGCTGCGGCGCAAGGCAGTCGGACGCGACGCCACAGGAACGGGCGTGATGCAGAGCGCGATATTTGGCGTGCCAGTGCCGTGCTCACCACGGGCATGGGTGTCTAGAGGCCTCGCGAGCCTGGCATTTCTTGTCTGGCACGTCGACCCTCGATCACTTAGCCTCTCCACGCCTCTGGTTCGACTAGGTTCACTCTGAACCGAAGTGTAGCTTCAGCTACAGTCTCTGACAGAAAAATTGAGAGAGATCTAGAGGAGAGGTGAGCTAGGGATGGAGTCAATGGAGATGTCTGGGGTGTTCTGCTTTGGAAGGACTATGATCTGGCCAAGTTTGAGAAGATTTGATCTAGATTTGAATATAGTTCATGTACAAGGGCTGTACTGAACCAGAAACAGAGATGAGCTTGATGCACTCATCTGGTTGATCTCCTGGGGCTGAAATTTGGTGTGGCAGGATTATTTGGTGAGGAGAAGATGCCATAAAAATTTCAGCTCAATTGGAAACCTCTAGCTGGTACTTCCTTCACAGAGGTTGCAACTGAACAGAAACTTGGCAGAATATTGGTGGTGAAAATTTGTACTGGACAAGATGATATTTTTGGATATTGTGGAAAGATAGATTCCCTAATATCTCAGGGAATTTTCTGGGAATTAATTGAGTAGGGAAAATATGAGCTCCTTCACAAATGACCAGTACTGTCCAGAGAGCAAATGGAGTTTTCTGGACAAAACTTTGTACTGGACCATGAGATGTTTTTGAATATTGTGGGAGTAGATGATGACAATAAGGTCTGGGATTAATTTGGGATTTTTCTGATCACCAGAACTATAGGTTGCTGTGTAACCCATAGTGATGACAGATTTTCCCAAAGGAAGAAAATGAATATTTGGGAGAGATAAAGAATTGGAAATTGATCCAGATGGTGAGTGACAAGGTTTTGGCAAGATGCTGAGGGCTTTGGATCATTGAGAGGAATTCATAAGTCCAAAGTCAACTGAAAAGGTTCAAAATCCATCCAAATTGCAAATAAAGCCAGAAAGATTTCGAAAAGAAAAGGTTGCCAAAAACCAGGGTGTCACAAACCTACCCCCCTTAGAAAGAATCTCGTCCTCAAGATTCGGTTGCTCAGGGAACAAGTGTGGATAGGCTGATCTCAGAAAATCCTCTCTTTCCCAGGTAGCCTCTTCCTCAGTATGATGATCCCACAATACCTTGTAAAATCTGATTGTCTTACTCCTGGTGGTTCTTTCCATCTCATCCAATATTCTGACAGGTATTTCCTCGTTTGTCAGATCTTTGGTCAATTCCAGCTCACTCATATCTACTTGCTTGATCGGAGGTGCAATGCACTTTCTCAATTGTGATATATGAAAGACATCGTGAACGTCTGCCAACTCTGGTGGTAACTCTAGCTGATATGCCACTCTGCCTCTTCTAGCCATGACTGGAAGGGTCCGATATACCTCGGTGCAAGCTTTCCTCGGGTGTGAAACCTTTTTATTCCTTTCATGGGGGTAACTCGGAGATAGGCATATTCTCCGAGCTCAAAAGTTACTTCCCGATGCTTTGGGTCATAATAGCTCTTTTGTCGGGACTTGGCCGCTCGAAGACGCTCCTGAATATCCTTGAGTTGTCTCTCAACCTCGAGCATCAAATCCGTGCCAAAGATACGGCTGTCTCCTATCTGAGACCAATTTAAAGGAGTGCGGCATTTCCGCCCGTACAAAGCCTCAAACGGTGACATCTTGAGACTTGACTGGTAACTGTTATTGTAGGAGAATTCTGCATAAGGTAGACTGTCCTCCCATTTGGGTCCATGGGCGAGAGCACAAGACCGAAGCATATCTTCCACTATCTGATTCACGCGTTCGGTCTGTCCTTCTGTCTGTGGGTGATATGCCGTACTATGCCTTAGCACAGTTCCCAGGGCTTGGTGCAGTCGCAGCCAAAATGCTGAGGTAAACAGGGAGCCTCTGTCTGATGTGATAGACTTGGGTACTCCATGAAGGCTGACTATCCGGGACATATAGAGATGTGCGAGCTGATTTGCATTGAAAGTGGTCTTTACTGGAAGGAAGTGAGCCACTTTCGTAAGTATGTCTACGATGACCCAGATAGCATCATGGCTTCTTGTGGACTTGGGTAGTCCGACAATGAAGTCCATGCATATGTCATCCCATTTCCACTGGGGAACTGGTAAAGGTTGCAGTAGCCCAGCGGGTTTCTGATGTTCAGCCTTGACTCTGTTGCAGATGTCACAACATGCGACATAGTATGCTATGTCTCTTCTCGTTCCTGGCCACCAAAAAGTTTCTCGCAGGTCCTGGTACATTTTTGTTCCTCCCGGATGGATAGAATATGCAGATTCATGTGCCTCTCTGAGTATTTGCTGTCTCAAACTGTCTTGATCAGGCACACATATTCGGTTCTCAAACCATACAGTGTCCTGGTCATCAATTCGGAAGGACTTGGCCTTTCCTAGCGGAATGCGCTCTCTGATCTCTTGTATTTCTTGGTCTGATTTCTGAGCTGCCTTAATTTCTTCCATAAGTGTCGGAGTAATTTCCATTGTATCCGGGCTAGTTGGGCCGCATAACACCATATTCAACTTGGCGAATTCTTCTCGCAGCCTCGGATGCATTCCCTCCATGAGTGCATTGAGGGTACCTTGCTTTCTGCTGAGGGCATCGGCGACCACATTGGCTTTTCCCGGATGATAGCTTATCCCAACGTCATAATCCTTGACCAATTCAAGCCATCTTCTCTGCCTGAGATTGAGATCAGGCTGAGTGAAAATATACTTAAGACTCTTGTGGTCTGTGTATATTTCACATCGCTGCCCAATGAGATAATGCCTCCAAATCTTTAATGCATGAATCACGGCTGCCAGTTCCAAATCATGAGTGGGATAGTTCTCTTCATGATGTCGTAGCTGTCTGGATGCATAGGCTACAACCTTTCCCTCTTGCATTAACACGCAGCCGATTCCATCCTGGAAGCATCACAATATATGTCGAAGCTCTTGTGAATGTCCGGAAGAACTAAGACAGGGGCGGTGGTTAGCCTCGTCTTTAGCTCCATGAAACTGCTATCACATTCTTCCGTCCAGTCAAATTTGTGGTTCTTCTTCAGCAATTCTATCAATGGCTTGGATATTTTTGAGAAGCCTTCGATGAAGCGACGGTAGTAGCCTGCCAATCCCAGGAAACTGCGGACTTCAGTTACTGTGGCTGGTGTCTTCCAGTTTAATACAGCGGTCACTTTGCTGGGGTCGACAGCCACACCTTGTTCTGACAGAATATGTCCCAGAAATCCCACCTCTCTTAGCCAAAATTCGCATTTGCTGAATTTGGCATACAAGCGATGGGTCCTTAGTCTTTCCAGGACAGTACGGAGATGTTGCGTGTGCTCCTCTTCATCTCTGGAGTAGATGAGAATATCATCGATGAATACTACCACAAATTTGTCCAGAAAGTCCATGAAGACTTTATTCATCATGCTCATGAAATATGCCGGAGCATTTGTCAGCCCAAATGACATGACTGTAAATTCATACAGACCATATCTGGTAGTAAAGGTTGTCTTGGGGATATCCTCTTTTCTGATCTTTAGCTGATGATACCCCGTTCGGAGGTCAATCTTGGAGAATACCCGGGCTCCGTGCAACTGGTCGAACAAGTCATCAATGCGAGGGAGCGGATATTTATTTTTGATGGTGGCCTCATTCAATTGGCGATAGTCTACGCACATTCATAGGCTGCCATCCTTCTTTTTGACAAACAGCACGGGTGATCCCCACGGTGAGGTGCTTGGACGAATATACCCTTTCTGTAATAATTCATCCAACTGTTTCTTCAATTTCACCAGCTCTGGGGAAGGCATGCGGTAGTACTTCTTGTATATTGGAGCAGTTCTGGGAACAACCTCAATAGCAAACTCTAGTTCCCGATCAGGTGGCATTCCCGGTATCTCTTCTGGAAATACGTCCGGGAATTCACTGACTACCGGAATCAGACTTATGTCTGTAGCTGTGGCTTTGAATGCCATTCCTTTCTTTGACATCACTCTACTGGCAGTGAATTGCACTGTTTGGCCTGCCGGGTTAACCAGTGTCACTTTCCTGGTGGCACAGTTGATACACACCTGGTGTGGTACCAACCAATCCATTCCCAGTATTATATCCAGTCCAGGGGATTCAATGGCAACAAGAGTAGCTGGAAACTTCACATCGTGTATCAGAATTTCCAGATTCTTGTATACCACATTTGTTCTGAGCATGGAGCCAGGGGATTGTACCACCATGATTTTGTCCAAAAGAGATGGAGAAAATTTGTGCAAGGTGGCAAAACCCCGCGAAATAAACGAATGAGAAGCCCCAGAATCGAATAAAATTATTGCAGGTATGTTGTTAATAGAAAACATACCAAGGACCACATCTGGTGCTTCGCGGGCTTCTTCAGCGGAGATATGATGGACTTGGCCGCGGTAGAAGTTCGGATTGGGGCGGCGTCCAACACTGTTGACTTGTGGCTTGAAGTCGGATAGTGGCTTCCCATTTCTTGTGGGGCATTGCTTGGAATAGTGCCCGCTCTGGCCGCAAGTGAAGCAGGTGTTGTTGCGGCGGCGGTCCTCCAGCACTGGCTGCTTGCCGAAGGTCTTGTCCTGGCTGACAGGCTTGTTGATGTTGTTGCCATTGTTCCATGCAGGCTTGTATTCAGATGAGCTTGGTTGCCAGATACGCGGCTTCTACACAAGCTGCTCACGGTTGTCCTTCTTCAGTTCAAACTTCCGCTTGTGATCATTATATCCTGACTTAAGCTCTTGTTCAGCTATGAAGGCCTTGTTTACCAGAGTCTGAAAGTCAGGGAAGTCCAGCATACAAAGCTGACAACGGAGGGTATGATTCAGCCCTCCGAGGAATCGGTCAATCTTCCTTTCTTCGGTGGACACATCATGGGTAGAGTACCGTGCCAGATTGTTGAACTTATTCAGATACTCACCCACTGACATGTTCCCTTGAGTAAGAGCCAGAAATTCCCTCTGCTTTACCTTCATAATGCCAGTAGGAATATGATACTTGCGGAATGCCTCTTTGAATTTTTCCCAAGAAATATCTTCTCCAGAAGGCCATAACATTTTTGTGTTGTCCCACCATATGGCTGCTGGTCCCTCCAGGTAGTGAGTGACGAAAGGAACCTTATCTGCCTCATCATAGCGGGCTATTTCCAATTTCTTTTCCATGGTCCTTAGCCAATCATCAGCTTCCATCTGATCCACAGCTTGACCAAAACTGGGTGGCTTTGTCCGCTGAAAATCAGACAGCTTAGAGTGCATACTGTTATGGTTGTTCTGACCCACCATAGTCTGCGTACTTTTCAAAAACTCCATGAGATCTTGGTTTCTTTTCTCTTCGAACATTCTCATGATCTGATCAGTGGTAGGTGACTGTGGTGGTGGAGGTGGAAAATCTTCTGATGGCTGTCCTGCCTGTCGGGCGGATCGACGAACGGGAGTTCCATCGCCGCCTTGAGTACTACAGCTCTTCATCCTAAATTTTGTTCCCATTGCAAATACCGAATCGATGAGGAAAAGCAGGGTAGTATGACACCAGAAAACAAGCCAAATAAAAAGAGCGAATAAAGAAAGCAACGTAATTATACAAGGCAACCCAACATCATACATGACAAGTTAGTAGGGGAATGATCATGACTAGACTGCTCAGACGGCAGTTGACATATGCAGGGATGCTATGATGCATGCACTGAAACTCAAGCCTCTGCTCTAGTGACGCAGGTGGCACGAAGACTGGTACACTGAAGACTCCTCGTCGTCTGACTCTGACTCGGAATCTAAGCTGATGATGTGCACCTCGGCCTCCGGATCAAAGGAAACACGATGACGCTGACGGGACGGTTCTCCCTCCGTAGGAGAAGAAGCACGACGCCGCAGCATCGGAGCAGCTGGAGTAGCTAGGAGTGAGGCCCACTCTGACGGGGTCTCACGTCGGCTACCAGACGAAAAGCCTGGCGGTCCGAACGAACTAGAAGGAGTGTCGGAAGGTGGAGCGGGTGGAGTGTATATAGGTGAAAACGGAGGGGGAGGAGGAGACTGTGCTGCCGCAACAGCAGCGAGTGCCTCACGGGCAGAAGTCAGCTCCTCGGCTAGAGAAGTGATCATACAGTAACTGGCGTGCAGATAGCGAGATAAAACACCAGTAGCACGATCACTCTCCGGATCAACGGGTGCGAACAGGACTCGCCCTGTCGTAGGCGACAGGGTGGTGTAGTGAAAGAAACCTGGATGAGTCTGCATCTCGACCTCGTGAAAGCGCAGGTCGGTGAGAGCCTCCATCGCAGCAAACTGGATCACCAACTCCGGAGTAGAAGCAGTTCCACCCTTGGAAGAACGGGAGTAGCTGCCGATGTCTGAACTCGTAGTGAGAAAGGCTTCTGCACGATACTCGAATACTGAACTAGCGAGCTTCTCTCGAAACACCTGGAACACTGGGTCTTCGCCGTTGGGATACAGCCGAAGCCAGACGTTACGAAGCAGTACTGGAAAAGTGAATGGTGCCAGCTCATGATTGTAGTGGTACGAAACTGGTGCCATCTACACTCATCAAACCAGCGGTTAGCACAATAAGAACTATATGCATGCCATGCAATGCAAGCACTCAAATGCAACAATCAGATGCAGCAAGCAAGACACACCAATACTCTAAACTACTCGCAGTTCTAGCGCAGGGTTAACTAGGGTGTCCTACAGTCAGCGCGGCTCTGGTACCAAGCGTTGTGGCACCTCGGCTCAGAGAACCGGTTTACCAGTGTTTCCAGCCCAGAGATCATGTCTTCTGGAAACACACAACAACTTGGAACATAACTGAACTGAACTTTATTAAAAGATCTCGAGTACAAGCCCATAATTTACATCGATAGCGAGGCCAGAAGCACTGCAGGTGCTGAGAACAATATCTACATTATTTATGGAACATGGCAGGGCCTCGATACTACTTGGGAGTCTACGGCGTAGCGGAACATAGCGCAGGAAACTCCATCCACAGGGACACTGCTGTGGACACGGCCTAGTTAGCGTAGCATGAACCTCCGGGACCTCCATCCTCGGCTTCTCCTGCATCTAGCATGATACGCCAGGTGAGTACTTGGAATGTACTCGCAAGCTCATGGCAACCAAAACAATGCAGCAAACAATAGCATGGCAATTAACAGATTAAGAGATTACGTTGCTCACTTACTGGTACCCAGTACCAACTTACTCTCATCTGGGTTGTCCCACAACCCTCGGAATGCTCACAAGCCACAGAGCACTTCCGAACATAAGACAAGTTCTTCCATCATTATTATCATTACGGTTGATCATCCTAGAGAGGCCTAAACGGACTGTCCAATACCGTGGACGCGGCTATTCGAATAGGTTTTAACACTCTGCAGAGGTTGCGCACTTTACCCACACCATGGAGTACCTGGCCTCGTGATCCCATTCGGGTGGACCGGTGGTGCTCCAACGAAACCTGCCTGACCCGTGACCCCTCTATCGTACCACTGACAATCATACCCTCCCAGGGTCATGTCCTGGGTGGCCCCTGTGTCACCCCGTGACACCTGCCACCGTCGTGGCCAAACAAACTGTCCCAAACGGGGACGCCGGCAAAATAACTCAACTGGGCTCACAGGATTATCGTCGCCTACCTGATCAGGCCAACACGCACGCATAACCCTCCCTAGTTTGGTGGTACCGATAAAAGAGCACAAAGCCAGACCAAGTCAAGGCCGTCCCATACCGGCAAATGTGGCTGCACGGAAAAGTCCGGGTAGGTGGCTCTTGATCAACCAACTAAGTTTAATATAGCCAAGCATTTAACCAGTATGGATATTTAATTGCAAGTAAATTATCATGACAGTAGCTATGTATTTAAATAATTTACTAAGAATTATCACATATTAAAATAATGCATGAAATTCAATTAAACAACCAACATTATTGAAATGCTTCATGCAATGGATGACATGGCTTGCCTTGCTCTGTTGGGTTGTCCACAAACTCCTAGCTTCAAATCCAAAGTTATTTCCTTCTGAAAATAATTTTAAAAAGCAAATGAAAATGTCACATGCTACTGTTTTGAGCACCAGAAATTCTGTGAACATGGGAAAAATACCAAATTTGGCCAGAAAGTAGAGGAGCTCAAGACAAACCAGATGCAAAAAGAATCAATTGATTTGGACTTATGGTTTAAAAGTTATGAACGGTCAAAGTTCTGGTCAAAATCAGGAATTTAATTAGAAAATCAGAAAATCCACAGCGGGCCACGTCGAAGGCGTATTTCGTCCGGGCGCCTCCACTTACCGCTTCGGCGCGCGCGAGTGAGTCGCTGACGTGCGGGCCCCGTGGTCAGGTTTAAACAGGGGGAGGAGGGAACAGAGAGGGAGCGGAGCTCCGGCGACGCTCGCCGGCGACACAGACGGCGGCGAGGTCCGGTGAGTAGCGGAATGGAACGAGCGCTCGGAGACGAACCAGCACGTACCCGTGGCTTGGCGAACGGTGGCCGGACGGCGTCGTCCCCTTCTTCTCCGGCGGCGGCGGCGCTCGGGTGTCATCGGAGATGGCGACTCCGGCAGCAATTCGACCGGGCAAGGGCTTGGGCGTGATCAGTGGGTTGAGCTGAGCTCGATGGAGGAGTCGGTGGGGCTCGGGGAGGAGTGAATTGGCGGAGAGGCAGGGCTCGGGTGGCGGCGGATCTCCGGCGAGGTTCGAGGCCAGAGGGCCTCTCGGCCGTGGCTCGGGCTCGGGGAGGACGATTGGGAGGAGGAGGAGTGGGTTGATGAGCTCGGGAGGGGCCGGGGAGGGTATTTATAGGAGGGGGAGGAGCTCGGGCGAGCTCTCTGGAACGGCCAGGAACCGGGACACGTCGCCGGCGCCAGGACGCCACGCTGGCTGGCTGCTTGCGGGCGACGAGACGGGAGCTAGCAGGGGAGTTATGGCGGGTAGTGGCGGGTAGCGGGAGGAAGACGACGACGGCAGAGCCACTATGGCCGCACGGGCGCCACAGTGCGCGGATGCCGTGGCGGCCGCCGAGGCCGATTCCGGCGAGGAGAAGAGCCCAGAATGACCAGGTGGAGGAAGGAGAGGATGTCGGCGCACGGAGACAAGCTGCTGCGGCACAAGGCAGTCGGACGCGACGCCACAGGCACGGGCGCGATGCAGAGCGCGAGATTTGGCGTTTCAGTGCCGTGCTCACCACGGGCATGGGTGTCTAGAGGCCTCGCGAGTCTGGCATTTCTTGTCTGGCACGTCGACCCTCGATCACTTAGCCTCTCCACGCCTCTGGTTCGACTAGGTTCACTCTGAACCGAAGTGTAGCTTCAGCTACAGTCTCTGACAGAAAAATTGAGAGAGATCTAGAGGAGAGGTGAGCTAGGGATGGAGCCAATGGAGATGTCTGGGGTGTTCTGCTTTGGAAGGACTATGATCTGGCCAAGTTTGAGAAGATTTGATCTAGATTTGAATATAGTTCATGTACAAGGGCTGTACTGAACCAGAAACAGAGATGAGCTTGATGCACTCATCTGGTTGATCTCCTGGGGCTGAAATTTGGTGTGGCAGGATTATTTGGTGAGGAGAAGATGCCATAAAAATTTCAGCTCAATTGGAAACCTCTAGCTGGTACTTCCTTCACAGAGGTTGCAACTGAACAGAAACTTGGCAGAATATTGGTGGTGAAAATTTGTACTGGACAAGATGATATTTTTGGATATTGTGGAAAGATAGATTCCCTAATATCTCAGGGAATTTTCTGGGAATTAATTGAGTAGGGAAAATATGAGCTCCTTCACAAATGACCAGTACTGTCCAGAGAGCAAATGGAGTTTTCTGGACAAAACTTTGTACTGGACCATGAGATGTTTTTGAAGATTGTGGGAGTAGATGATGACAATAAGGTCTGGGATTAATTTGGGATTTTTCTGATCACCAGAACTATAGGTTGCTGTGTAACCCATAGTGATGACAGATTTTCCCAAAGGAAGAAAATGAATATTTGGGAGAGATAAAGAATTGGAAATTGATCCAGATGGTGAGTGACAAGGTTTTGGCAAGATGCTGAGGGCTTTGGATCATTGAGAGGAATTCATAAGTCCAAAGTCAACTGAAAAGGTTCAAAATCCATCCAAATTGCAAATAAAGCCAGAAAGATTTCGAAAAGAAAAAGTTGCCAAAAACCAGGGTGGTAAAATTTGTTCCATTAAGTTTATCCTTTTCCAAGATTGATTTCAATGCAAAGTTGGGTTGAGCAGGTGGTGCCATTGATCTACAACAGAATAATATGCAAACACTAAGCACTGTGTTTATGTAGAGTAAATCAAGCCTAAACAGATATACTCCCACTGAAGTTGACATCCCTCTGCTACTTCGAGTGATCCAGGATCCGAGTAGTGCAATCCGACTAGTGAGCTTTAGCATCACTGCTAGCCGAAGTGGCTATCCGGTAAGCAACTCTTTGCTAATCGTATTTCTATACGACTCCTGTCGGCTGGGTTGGTATCTTATACCACGGCTCTCGACCTCTTTTGCCACAAGGCCCAAAACCGTTTTGATAGCCTTGTGAAGTTAACCAGATGCAGTGCATGTCCGTGTCCGACACGAACCCTTCAGTTCAAGGACACCTAGCAGCACCCCAATTTTATGAGCCCACTACTAGACGTACTTGACGTGCGAAGGTGCAACATCGGGGATGGCAATTTGCTTGATATTAACGAGGGATCTTTCTACCATTTCTAACATGTGTAGAAGACAAGAAGCAATATCAATCACAAATAAACAAATATTGTGAAATAGTATGGCTCCTTCATGGACGTCCGAGGACCAGGTCGGCTCCAACTCCGAGGACCAGGTCGGCTCCATCTTGTCATACCGTAACACCACCTCGGATCTCTATCCGAGCAGCGACTTGATCTCTGTCCTCCAACTATTACAACTAGTAATGAATTTACAGAGAATCACAAGTCGACACACAGGTCGTTATACATTATAATGACAGCACTTTGGCTCCTGCCGGCTGACAAATCATGACGCGCAGGCCATGCACAATTGCTAGCTCGCTCGTGGGCGTCACGCGAGGAGACGAGACACCAAGGACCTTGGTGAGGTGGCGTGCATGGGAGCAGACCCGCGAGCCAGAGCTCGATCACTTGGGTTTTGCAGTGCTGCTGGGACTGACCCGAGCACAGGCACCGTATCCAGCCCCCGCTCGCGAGATGCGCAGGAGCAAGGTCGCGAGCGTACACAGCTCCTGAGGCAAGCAACTTAGCAACACATGAAATATCTTAGGAAATAAAGCTTTACTTCAACATAATAATAAGTTCATTACACAACCAAAAAGAGATGCGGCTGCCGTGTCCAGAACGGGTCAGCCTGTGGTTGGTGCAGCCCGTGGGGCGCCCTCAGTTTCACATCCAAAAAGAAGGGCTGCCACGTCCGGCACGGGTCAGCTTGAGGTTGGTGCAGCCTGTGGGGCACCCTCAGTTGATTGTTCCACCAGCACTGAGCATGGGGCTTCCACCGGGGTGTGGGCATGATCGCGGTTCGATCGTTCGGCCAGTGTGGAGCATGGGGCTTCCACTGAGACGTGGGCGGGAGCTCTCGCGGGCCCATCAGGCAAACACAATGAGAGGCTCTGGAGCGTGTACAGCTTTACTTCGTTCGTACGCATGAGGGTCACGGGTAGAACTTGCGGAGGTGTTGGATGTTCCATGCGTTAGGCACAGGAACTCCATCCTCCGTCTCCAGCCGGGCGGCGCCGGGCCTGGAGACATGAGCAACCCTGAAAGGGCCTTCCCACATGGGTGAGAGTTTGTGGAGTCCTTCTATGGAGAGGATCCTTCTCAGGATGAGATCGCCGACTTCGAGGGTGCGCGGGCATATGTTGCGGCTATGGTAGCGACGCAAAGCCTGCTGGTATCTTGCGGCGCGCAGGGTGGCCTGGCGACGGGCTTCCTCGAGGAGCACCAGGTCGTCCTCTCGTGAGCCGTCCTGACGAGCCTCGTCAAAGGCGAGGACTCGCGGAGATTCATGCTTGAACTCAGAAGGGAGGACTGCTTCGGCTCCATAGACGAGGAAGAAGGGGGTCTTGCCGGTAGGCTTGTTTGTTGCCGTGCAGATCGACCACAGCACAGACTGTAGCTCGTCAAGCCAGCCCTTGCCGCAGGCTTCGAGATTTTTCTTGAAGCTTCTTGTCTTGAGGCCCTTGAGGACCTCAGCATTGGCGCGCTCGGCTTGGCCGTTGCTCCGCGGGTGCGCCATAGAGGCATAGAAGATCTGCGTGCCGAGGCTGGCGTAGTATGACTTGAAGAGGCCGCTTGTGAACTGGGAGCCATTGTCGGTGATGATGCAGTTGGGGACGCCAAAGCGGCTCACGAGGCCCCTGATGAACTTGACGGCAGAGCCTACCAGGATGGTGCGCACGGGCTCGACCTCTGCCCACTTGGTGAACTTGTCGATGGTGACGTAGAGGTAGCGGTAGCCGCCAGCTGCACGAAGGAAGGGTCCCAAGATGTCCAGCCCCCAGACCACGAAGGGCCATGAGATAGGAATCGTCTGCAGGTCTTGTGCCGGCTGGTGGATTTGCTTGGCGTGGAATTGACAAGCTTCACAGGATTGGACCAGCTCAGTGGCGTCGTGGAGCGCGGTGGGCCAGTAGAAGCCACTACGGAAGACCTTGCCGGCGAGGGTGCGTGATGAGGAGTGGTGACCACAGTCTCCTCCATGGATGTCGGCGAGCAGCTCGCGACCTTGTTCTTCAAAGATGCACCGTAGAGAGACACCGTTGGGGCGCCTGTGGGCCACACGCTTCTGCCTCCGAGTCCTTCTCTGGGAGGGCGCCGTGGAGCAAGTAGGCCTTGAACTCAGCGGTCCAGCAGTCCACTTGAGGCTCCAGCGCCAGCAGCAGGTGGGCGCCTCAGGCTGGGCCATAGTCTGGCGCACCCGTGGGCGGTGCGGGTGTGAAAGCACATTTGCTCCCTTGGTGGTTTTGGTAATTCATAACAACATATATCTCATTGAACTAATGTCCATTCAAGATTAATATTTCAGGATGTTCAATGATTGGCATGGCATGGACTAGAGATGTAGACCCCTCAAAATGCTAAGGACAAGGATTGGCAAAAGCTCAAGACTCTACATTTTTGGTTTAGTGATCCAAGATCACATTGAGTCCATAGGAAAGTCAATACTATTAAAAGGGGATGACGTGTTGCTTAATGGTCTTTTTGCTCAAGTGCTTAGTGATAGTACTCCTAAACCCTCAACCACTCTCTCTAACCAAATATGTCCAAAACCTACATTCCAACTCAGCCCCACCGAAATTCTCTATCCGGCCCCACCGAGTTCATCCAAGACTTAGCCACTGCCAAAACCCTAACAAATCGGATCCACTGAAATGGATCTCGGTCTCACCGAGATGGCCTTGCCAACTCTCTGTAATCGTTTACACTTACTTCGGTCTCACCGGGTTTTGCAAATCGGTCTCACCGAGATGGCTTGCCAACTCTCTGTTGCCTTATTGCTTCACTTCGGTCTTACCGAGTTGATGCAATCGGTGCCACCGAGATGAGGTTTGCCCTAGCCATTGCACTTCGGTCCATCCGAGTTGTTCGTATCGGTCCCACCGAGATTCCTAAAGTTCATATCTTTTACACAGTTCAGTGCTACCGAGATTATCGTTTCGGTGCCACCGAGTTGGGTCAAAAGTGTGTAACGGTTGGATTTTGTGTGGAGGCTATATATACCCCTCCACCACCTCCTTCTCTGTAAGGAGAGCCATCAGAACGTGCCTACACTTCCACCATACATTTTCTGAGAGAGAACTACCTACTCATGTGTTGAGATCAAGCTATTCCATTCCTACCATTTGAATCTTGATTTCTAGCCTTTCCCAAGTTGCTTTCCACTCAAATCCCTCTTCCACCATAGCCAAATCTGTGAGAAGTTGTTTGAGTGCTGGGAAGACTATCATTTGAAGCACAAGAGCAAGGAGTTCATCAACAACACACCGTCTATTACCTTTTGGAGAGTGGTGTCTCCTAGATTGGTTAGGTGTCACTTGGGAGCCTCCAACATGATGTGGAGTTGAACCAAGGAGTTTGTAAGGGCAAGGAGATCGCCTACTTCGTGAAGATCTACCCCGAGTGAGGCTAGTACTTCGTGGACGTAAGCCATGGTGGAATAGACAAGTTTGCTTCTTCGTGGACCCTTCGTGGGTGGAGCCCTCCATGGACTCGTGTAGCCGTTACCCTTCGTGGGTTGAAGTCTCCATCAACGTGGACATACGATAGCACCTCTAGACATACTTTCGATCCTACAAGTGGTATCAAAGCTTTGGTCTCCGTAAGCCTTGATTTCCATTGCTTTGGTGATCATAGCCTTGGTTTCACAACCTAGGAGAGTATGGCGTCTAGTGAGGGTAACTATAAGATGAAAATGCATATTCTTGGTCATAACCCCGTCGTTTGGGCTGTTGTTCGTGTTGGCTTGCAATGTGACTTCTTTGAGGATGGCAAGGAACCGGATCGTGAAGCAACCTCGGAAGAATTGAAGATGTTGCAATACAATGCTCAAGCTTGTGACATTCTATTCAACGGTTTATGTCCCGAAGAATTCAACAAAATCAGCCGCCTCGAGAATGCAAAGGAAATTTGGGATACTTTGGTTGATATGCATGAGGGTACCGAGTCCGTCAAGGAATCTAAGTTGGATGTGCTTCAAAGTCAACTTGACAAGTTCAAGATGAAGTATGGTGAAGGAGTCGCTGAGATGTACTCTAGGCTTGCTCTCGTCACAAATGAGATTGCCGGCTTAGGAAGTGAAGAGATGACCGACAAATTCATCATCAAGAAGATACTTAGAGCTTTGGATGGAAAATATGATACCGTCTGCACATTGATCCAAATGATGCCAAATTACAAAGACCTCAAGCCCACGGAAGTCATTGGAAGGATTGTTGCTCATGAAATGTCACTCAAGGACAAAGAAGAGCTACACAACAAATCAAGTGGTGCTTACAAAGCCTCAACCGATGCTCCAACAATACCAAGTGACAAGCTAGTATCCAATGAAGAGATTAGCCTAATGGTGAAAAGATTCAACAAGTTCTACAAGAACAAAGGGAAAGAAAGAAGCTCTAGCTCAAGACATTATGAGAGAAGATCATCAAGTCGTGACCGTAATTGTTACAATTGTGGGAAGCCCGGACACTACTCCAATGAGTGTACGGCTCCCTACAAGAAAAGAGACGAATCACCAAGAGGAAGACATAGAAGAGATGAATCACCTCATAAGGAGAGAAGGAATAGAGATGATTGTTATGAACGAAGACACTCTCGAAGAAGCAAGGATTCGGAGAGGAAGGACAAGTCATCCAAGAGCTACACAAGAAGAAGACATCAAGCTCATGTTGGTGAATGGATTTCCGGCTCTGACTCCGACAACCACTCCGAAAGAAGTTATCACTCCAACTCCGACTATAGTCATGATGAAGGTGTTGCCGGACTTGCACTTGTGTCATCCAACTCCTATGATCTATTTGACTCACCAAATGAAGGAATTGGAAGATGCTTCATGGCAAAAGGCCCCAAGGTATCACACCCCGAGTATCTTGATTTCAATAGTGATGAAGATGATTTGCTTGGTGATGATGATTTACTTGTTGACAAGGATAGTAATGTGAGCTATAATGAAAATGCTAGTAATCATGATAGTCAAGAGGAAACGAGTGACAATGCTATGAAGGAGATTGAGCGTCTAACTAAAGAACTAAATGCTCTTAAGTTAGCTCATGAAACAACTCAAGAGGATCATAGAGAACTTCTAAGAACTCATGAGAAGCTACGCTTCGAGAAGCTAAATTTAGAGCAAGAGCATGAGTTTCTTAAAGCTATCAATGACGATCTTCGAAAGAAGAGTTCTTCATATCTTGCCAAACATTTACTCTTGTCTACCTTTAGGCCACAAGTTAAACCTAAGCAAACTAGCAACAAGGGTAAAAATGGTTCTACCTCTAGTAGTAACAATAACAATGCTAAATCCAATGTTGTTGCTTCTAGTAGTTCTATTGATTCCACTAATGATTCTCTTAGCCAAGTTACACTTGAGCAAGAAAATATGCTATTGAAAGGAATTATAGAAAAAGGTGTCTACAAGAGTCTTGCCGGGAGTAAGCAATTTGAGGAAATTGTACGCAAGCAAGGAAGGCACCGGAAGAACCAAGGTGTTGGTTTTGAACAAAAGTTCAATGCCAATGCAGTTGAGTGGGAAGAAGATCAATACCCCAAGACGAAGTTTGTTCCTCAACAAGAGAAGTATGATCCTACTTCCTTCAAGGGAACACAAGCTCAAGAAGATCTTCCACCACAAGACCACAAGCTAAAAGGCAAGGATAAGCTTCAAGAAGATTCATTTGAAGAAGCTCCTCAAGCCATGGTCAAGTGGGTTCCCAAGACTTCATCAAGTTCTACTTCATCAAGTGCTACTACAACTCCAAGGACTCCCATCAAGTTGATGTGGGTCCAAAAGAAGAAGAACTAGAGAGTTCTTGAGGGTGACTCCGCCAACAAACTTCACTCATATTCTTTTTGGCAAGAACTTGTGCAACCAACTTCCACATTTTGCACTAGTTCATGGAGTCACAAACCCTCTTGTTGTGAAGGCAAGGGACAAGGTATTCAATGCATTCATGGACATTATCACATGTGTATTTCACTCTATGTGTATGAATATCCTTGTATGTTCCTTGTGTGGGACTAACCCATGTAGGTATTGAAAGCACAAAACTCTAAAGGATTGCTCCCAACTCTTGATGATCTACATCAACATTGAGCATCCACATCTTCAATATCTACATGAAGTCATCATTGACAAAACCCAAGGTTAGTTCATCCCTCTTAGGGGGAATATCACATCTAGGGGGAGCTTTGCTCTAAACAATTGAGCTAAAGCAACTCTAATGGTGTGAACACATCAATGCTTTATGTAAAAATGGCAACCCCACTTGTGCTTAAACGATGAGTATGACCTATGATCAAATGTTCTCATTTGGCTCCTAAGTCAATATACTCATATATAGATGACCTAGTCATCGCCATTGCTTGATAGATGCTAGAATTGGTTGTGCATGGTTGACACATATTTCATTCGCTATCTTATTGTGTGAGCATGTTGGATTGCATGTTTTCATCATTCGAGGACATCCATTTGTTGTTTTGATTGTCTTGGTTTTTCTGGCCAAGTGGATGTACAAGAATGCCTAAGTACCTTCTCTAGCTATCTATGCTTTCTTGTCTCAAATTCTATTCTTGCTGCATCACAAAAATTGAACAAGTCATTTTCGGACCCTCCGGGTGAGGAGCACTCGGAGACACCGATCTGAAAGGGCTGAACCTCCAAAACCTTCTATCTGATTTCGGCCGAACCAACTCACTCAAACTCGGTCCAACCGAAATCACGTAGATTGATCTAGGTTTCCATCTCGGTGCAACCGAGTTGAACCATTTCGAAGCCACCGATGTGCTAATCTGCGTGCAGTTACACATATCAGTGCCACCGAGTTGTCCAACTCAGCGCCACCGACAGCGTACGGGTATATATATCGCGCGGACCGAACGGTTGAAATTTCTCGACCCCACTCGTTCCCGCTCCCCGTCGCTACCGTCGCCTTCATCTTCGGACTTCGCCGTCGTCTACAGCGCGCTCTCGCCGCCGGATTCCGCCGCCGTCAATGGGAATCTGCCCCGCCATTGCCGCCGTAGAGGATCTCCACCAAGTTAGGGTGAGATTCGATCCCTCTCGTGCTCCCATTTCTGATTCAATGCACGATTGGACTGCCTGAATTCACGCCATGGATTGAGAACTCCTGATACACTACGAACTCTGTAGATTAGATGCGACTAAAAAATTTAGGTTTAAGTTTCCGCCGAATGCATCTCGGACCAACCGATTCAAAATTTTCGGTCCTACTGATTTGGCCTCTGGCCATAGCACTAGTACATCTCGGTGCCACCGAGTTGTGCGAATCGGTGAGACCGAAAGTAAATCTCAGTGAAACCCTAGCAAGTCGGAGTCACCGAACCCCATCTCGGTCTGACCGAAGTGGTGTGTAAGGTTTCTGTAGTGTGCTTCGGTATCACCGAGATGATCAACTCGGTCCATCCGATATGCATCCTGTGAAAACTTGAAACTAAGAGTTGAACTCAAATTTTATGAAAAATCTCCGCTTTTTGTGATGACTCATCTACTCGGCCCATACCTATCCATTCACAGGGTCAGCTCAGCAAGATGTCAGACAACAGTGACAGTCAGAAAAGATCTGAACAGCAGACAGAAATGACTGAAAGGTCAAGCCCAGCTGAAAGTTTCTATGAGGGAGAGAGGAGCTCTCCAGATCTTCCTAAAGATGCAACCAGAACAAGGAAGAAGAAAACCTCTGACGGTGAGGATGAAGATTTTGTTGCAAGTGAAGCTGCATCTAAGAAAAAGAGAGTCGTGCTTGCTAAGGAGTACATCACCAAACCATCAACTGCCAAAGAGAGGACTGTTGTGAGGAAAGTGCCCAAACAGACTATGCAATTCACTCTTGAAGAGCGTAGTGACACAGAACCAGTTGCAGGTGGCAAGAAGAAGAGAGTAAGGAAAACCACTGCCCGTGTGATTGGCAGACCCTCCATGATGATTGATGAGGAAGAAGAGGAGGAGGAGCCAGCAGCCACTGCACCTCCAGCCAAGACTCAAAAACTTATGTCAGATGCAATCAAGACTGCTGCCCCCAAGTCCAAGCCTAAGGTGTCAGCACCCAAGAGATCCACTAGGAACATATCAGCTAGAGAGAAGAACAAGGCCCCAGTGCCTGAGTCAAACGTTGATGAAGAGCCTCTAGTGCTCAGAAAATTGAAGCCAAAGATACCAGACCATGACAATGCACACCCAGTCGCAGAGAACATGATGCTGAGGAAGGATAAAGGACTGTGTCAGTGGAGACTGTCAGATCCTTATGCTATAAGGAGGAAGACAGCTTGTAACTATCGCTTTCACACTCATGAACAACAGGATTTTTATGAGACAGTGTTGCTTGATAAGAAGCCCATAGTTAGTGACATGAAATGGGTGGATTGGGAATACATTGATGAGAATGAAGATTATTTTCCCCATGTTCATGAGAGCCTCAGGATTGCTGGTGTTGATGACTTTGTTGGAAAGAAGTTGACCAAGTGGAATGACGAAATGGTCATGCAATTCTACTCAACAGCACACCTCTATCCAGATGGCCGCATTATATGGATGACTGAGGGTATAAGATACCAGTCTACTATCTCTGAGTGGGCAAGTCTTCTTGGTGCTCCCAAGGAAGAGGATGATGACATAGATATTTATGCTAAGCTCAAGATGGATCACAACTCCATGGCCAACATGCAATTCCTCAGAAAGACCTTGAGACTCACAAACTTGGATCAGTAAAGCATCTGCTCCCAGGATTAGCCACAACGAACACCATCTTGCGGTACACTCTGCTACCCAAGTCAGGAGATGACAAAATGATTCGTGGCCACTCCATGAATTTGCTGCATTTGTTTGACACACCTCAGAAATACAAGGTGATGAGCCTGATAGTAGAGACTATCAAGAGGACTGCAACGGATCAGAAGAGATCGTGCAGATATGCTCCACATATTCAGATATTGATCAATTCCCAGGTTGGAACCAGCACATACCTTCTTGATCGAGAGCATTTGCCTTTGCGTCCAGAGTTTGAGGACAATGTGATTGTAATGGATCCTTCGCATCCCACTTTAGCACAAGCCCAAGAGAAGATTCGCAAAGCCAAAGAAGCAAAAGCAGCTCAGGAGGCATCAGCTCCAAATGCTCCAATTGCCAATCTCAAGACACCCAAGGACCAAATGACATATCTGCTTGAAGCCACTCTGAGGATTGAGCGAAGTTTGGCCAACCTCACCCAGACCCAGGCTAGTTTTGAGCAGATTATTGAGACTAAATTTCATGATCTAGATGTCAAGGTGACAGAGATTCAGACTACAGTGGAGCAGCTGCAGAATGATGTCAATGCTGTCAAGACAGCCCCATCAGATGACAGTGGAGATGACAGACCTACCACCGAGCGTTTTCAGATAGTGCCCAGAGCAGCCAGGTCTGCTGCAGTGCCAGTTGTGGATCCGAGGACCACAGTCTCGGCACCTGCTGCTGTTGCCTCAGTGTCACCGCCGGTATCTACTCCACCAGCCCCACAGACATCTGCAGAAGCCTTCGCGGATGCTCTTCTCTCAACGTTGCCTTCAGGAGCTTCGGAGGACCGTGCCTAGAGTGTCGACTAGTCCTATACTTATTCGATCTTTTTGGTACTTGTTGCCAAAGGGAGAGCATTTGTATAAATCATAGGCTTTGAGAGAGAGTGTTTTAGTTAGTCATTGGTTTTTCTCTCGAGAGTTCTTTTGCTACTTATTTGCTTGTTGGTACTTTGTTATGTGTGTGCTTGCTACGGTATCTGTGAGATATTCTGTCGTTTATGCCTGTGAGATACTATGTTGATTGATCATACTATGCTTATTCTGATGATCTATGCTTATCTTTACCATTATCTTGTATGATCATTCATTTATGTTGGTGACGCGTGCCTATTATTCTAATCATATCATTTTGCGTGATCCACCAAGTTGTATGTGACATGGAAGAGTGACCCATGAGCCTAATCGATTGTGCATTTGCATTCAAATGCAAATCTTTAATAATGCACAAATTTAGGGGGAGCTCTTGCTTATCGCATACTTCTCAAAGCGACGATGTATTTCATTCGTTTAATCATTTGTCGAAGCTTTGATCTATATGTTGTCATCAATTACCAAAAAAGGGGAGATTGAAAGCACATTTGCTCCCTTGGTGGTTTTGGTAATTCATAACAACATATATCTCATTGAACTAATGTCCATTCAAGATTAAGATTTCAGGATGTTCAATGATTGGCATGGCATGGACTAGAGAAGTGGACCCCTCAAAATGCTAAGGACAAGGATTGGCAAAAGCTCAAGACTCTACATTTTTGGTTTAGTGATCCAAGATCACATTGAGTCCATAGGAAAGCCAATACTATTAAAAGGGGATGAGGTGTTGCTTAATGGTCTTTTTGCTCAAGTGCTTAGTGACAGTACTCCTAAACCCTCAACCACTCTCTCTAACCAAATATGTCCAAACCCTACATTCCAACTCGGCCCCACCAAAATTCTCTATCCGGCCCCACCGAGTTCATCCAAGACTTAGCCACTGCCAAAACCCTAACAAATCGGATCCACCGAAATGGATCTCGGTCTCACCGAGATGGCCTTGCCAACTCTCTGTAATCGTTTGCACTTACTTCGGTCTCACCGGGTTTTGCAAATCGGTCTCACCGAGATGGCTTGCCAACTCTCTGTTGCCTTATTGCTTCACTTCGGTCTTACTGAGTTGATGCAATCGGTGCCACCGAGATGAGGTTTGCCCTAGACATTGCACTTCGGTCCATCCGAGTTGTTCGTATCGGTCCCACCGAGATTCCTAAAGTTCATATCTTTTACACAGTTCGGTGCTATCGAGATTATCGTTTCGGTGCCACCGAGTTGGGTCGAAAGTGTGTAACGGTTGGATTTTGTGTGGAGGCCATATATACCCCTCCACCACCTCCTTCTCTGTAAGGAGAGCCATCAGAACGTGCCTACACTTCCACCATACATTTTCTGAGAGAGAACTACCTACTCATGTGTTGAGATCAAGATATTCCATTCCTACCATTTGAATCTTGATTTCTAGCCTTTCCCAAGTTGCTTTCCACTCAAATCCCTCTTCCACCATAGCCAAATCTGTGAGGAGTTGTTTGAGTGCTGGGAAGACTATCATTTGAAGCACAAGAGCAAGGAGTTCATCAACAACACACCATCTATTACCTTTTGGAGAGTGGTGTCTCCTATATTGGTTAGGTGTCACTTGGGAGCCTCCAACATGATGTGGAGTTGAACCAAGGAGTTTGTAAGGGCAAGGAGATCGCCTACTTCGTGAAGATATACCTCGAGTGAGGCTAGTCCTTCGTGGACGTAAGCCATGGTGGAATAGACAAGGTTGCTTCTTCGTGGACCCTTCGTGGGTGGTGCCCTCCATGGACTCGCGCAGCCGTTACCCTTCGTGGGTTGAAGTCTCCATCAACGTGGGCGTACGATAGCACCACCTATCGGAACCACGCCAAAAACCATCGTGTCTTCATTGCGTTTGAAATCTCCGATCCCCTCCTTTACATACATATGCAATTGCTTACTTTCCGTTGGTATACTCTTAGAATTGCATATGTAGGGTGATGCTTGACATGTACTATTGCTAAAATCTGCCCACAACTTAAATTGGGAAAAGGTTAGGTTTTATTTGGTCAAGTAGTCTAATCACCCCCCCCCCCTCTAGACATACTTTCGATCCTACAGGGTGGGAGCTCTTCGTGAAGCAGTGTGGTGCCCATGGCAGGTGGTGTAGCTGATGGCTTGAGGAGCCTTTCCTCAAAGATGCCGGGGTTCTGAGGCTCGCGGCGAGATGCTCGCTTGGCGATGTCGTCGGCTTCCTTGTTGCCGCCGCAAGGAACGTGCTGGAGCTGCAGGCCAAGGAAGCGCTTCTCGAGCTTACGTACCTCTTCCAGATAGGCCGCCATGTGCTCGTCCTTGGGCTTGTAGCTTTTGTTGGAGAAGTTGATGAGGAGCTGCGAATCACCCTTGATGGTGAGGTGCTTGATGCCCAGAGCAGAGGCAGCCTTGAGTCCGGCGATGAGGCCTTCATACTCTACGATGTTGTTGGAGACCTTGTCGTCGTGCTTGAAGCAGAGTTGGACAGCGTAGTAGAGCTTGTCTCCTGTTGTCGAGGTGAGCATGACACCAGCCCCTGCGCCCTGTCGGGAGAAGGCACCATCGAAGTGCATGGACCATCCGCCAGACGCCTCGTCCCTAGGCAAGAGGGATTCGGCCTCGCGAGGCTCCTCCTGGGGTGGATCCGTCCATTCTGCTACGAAGTCAGCCAGGGCTGCACCCTTGATTACCCTCGTGGTGCAGAATTCCAGCTCGAAGGCCTGCAGCTCGATGTTCCACTCGGTGACATGGCCGACGGCGTTGGGGCTGCGCATGACTTGCTCCAGGGGGTAAGACGAGATCACCTTGATGGGATGGCCTTGGAAGTAGTGGCGCAGCTTCCTGGAGGCGACGAGGAGCGCGAGGAGCAGCTTCTGCTACATGGGATAGCGCTCGCGCGCATCTCACTGTACTGTGCTGACGAAGTACACAGGGTGCTCGACGAGGCGTGTAGTTTCCGTGGTAGCTTGGTCCTCAGGGGGGCCGAGGGGCCCATAAGGCTTAGGAAGATCGGGAGGCGGCTCACCGGGGGCCTCCTGAGGAGGGCCCCAGCAGGTGGAGGTGCGGCCTCAGGAGGCAACGTGCCAAGGGCCTCCTAAGGCGGGATCTCAGCAGGCGACGGTGCGACCTCGGGAGGCGCCATCACGGCAAGCTTCTTCCGTGCGCAGACGCGCTCTTCTCGACTAACACCAGGGCCGCGCTTGCCGTCTAGGGATTGGCCGCCAAGTATAGGAGCAAAGGCTCGTGAAAGCGCGGCGCAACCATGATGGGCGGGCTTGTGAGGTACCTCTTGAGGTCTTCGAAGGCAGCGTCAGCCTCGGGAGTCCACTTGAAGGGGCCAGATCTCTTCATGAGCTTGAATAATGGCAGGGCTCGCTCGCTGAACTTGGAGATGAATCGCCCAAGCGAGGCCATGCATCCCGCCAGGCGCTGCATCTCCATGAGGCTCTGGGAAGGACGCATCTACTCGATGGCCTTGATCTTCTTAGTATTGGCCTCGATGCCACGGTGGGAGACTAGGAAGTCAAGCAGCTTGCCGGAGGGAACCCTGAAGACGCACTTGTCTGGGTTGAGCCTGAGGTTGACCTTGCGCGGGTTGTCGAACGTCTCTTTGAGGTCCGCGAGGAGGGACCAGGCCTCGCGAGTCTTGACAACAATGTCATCGACGTAGGCCTCGGCGCTTCTTCCCATCTGGGGTCCCAAGGCGATGCGCATCAGCCTCTGGAAGGTGGCCCCGGCGCTCCTGAGGCCGAAGGGCATGCAGATGTAGCAGAATATGCCGCAGGGAGTGATGAAGGCCATTTTCTCCACATCTTCAGTCACCATCTTGATCTGGTGATAGCCTGAGAAGGCATCTAGGAAGCATAGCAACTCGCACCCGGCGGTGGAGTCCATGATCTGGTCGATGTGGGGCATCAGGAAGGGATCTTGAGGACAGAACTTGTTAAGGCTCATGAAGTCGACGCACATTCGCTCTTTGCCGCACTTCTTGGGCACCATGACTGGGTTGGCGAGCCATTCGGGATGGCGCACCTCACGGATGACTCCAGCTTCTTGGAGCTTCTGAACTTCCTTGATGATGAAATCTTGCTTCTCTGGCGCCTGGCGCCGTGCCTTCTGTTTCACGGGGTGTGCATTGGGGCACACCTCTAAGTGGTGCTCGATCACCTTCCTCGGCACACCGGATAAATCAGATGCCGTCCAGGCGAACACATCCGAATTTGCCTGAAGGAAGGTGATGAGCGCGTCTTCCTATGCAGGGGAGAGGTCGGTGCCGATGGTGAAGGCAGGGCCTGAGCCGCTGCCGTCCACTGACACTTTCTTTGTCTCGGCGCTGTCCTGAGAGAATAGCTACATCTTCTTCACTGGTGCGGCCTCATGAGGCTCGGCGACGTCTTCGTCGGCAGGGTAGGCGGTGGCGGCAGCCTTGTAGGTGCTCTCGAGGGAGCGGACCGTGTCCTTCTTGTCACAACAAACGGTGATGATGCCGCTGCATCCGGGCATCTTGAGGACGTTGTAGGCATGGTGGGTCGCCGCCACGAACTTGGTGAGTGCCGGGTAGCCCAGGATGGCGTTGTACGGCAGGCCAATGTGTGCCACGTCGAAGTCAATGAGCTCGGTGTGGTAGTTCTTGCGGGTGCCAAAGGTGATGGGGAGGCGCACTTGCCCCAGAGGGATGGTGGAGCCATCAGTCACTCTAGAGAAGGGCCTGGTCGGCATCAGCTAGTCGTAGGGCACTTGGAGCCGCTCGAAGGTCTCGATGGAGATCACGTTAAGGCCGGCACCTTCGTCGATGAGCGTCTTGGTGATGGCGATGTTGCTGATGGTGGGGGTGCACATCATGGGGACCGTGCCCATAGCGCTCGAGGACTTGGGGTGATCATTGGAGTCAAAGGTGATTGCATACTGTGACCACTTGAGGGGACGAGAAGCCTCAGGCCTCGGGAGGGCAGCGTTCACCTCGCAAGAGAACAACTTGAAGTGGCGGTTGGACGTGGGAGCCTGGGCTCCGCCAAGGATGCAAGCCACGCCGCGAGGCTCCTGGTAGCCCCCAGCGCCCTCGCCAGGCTGGTTGCCGTCGTTCCTCTGGGGTGGCGGCGGCAGCGGTGGGAGAGCGGCGTTGGCCTGAGGGTTGGCCTCACGTGGCTAGTCGCGCCAGGCGGCCTCGCGAGGCTGGTCGTGCCAGCCCTGGCGGAAGTTGCCGTTGCCGTTGCGGTCTCCCCAGCGGTTGCCACTGCGGCCACCTCCATGGCCGGTGCCACGGTCGTTGCGGTCGCTGCGGTGGCCCAGGCGCTCGTCGCGAAGCATCTTGAGCTCGTGGCAGTGCCTGTGGGAGTGTGAGTTGTGGTAGGTGCAGAGAGGGTGGTTTTCCTTTCTGGGCTCGTCGCGTTCACGGTCGCTCTTCTGCTCGGGCTTCGCCGCGAGCACGGCAGGGCCCTTGCGCTTGGCGTCCTTGCCCTTCGTCCTGGCGGCGTTTGGCGCCGCGTCAGGGTCGTTGTGGACGAAGAGGCGACCTTCCTCGCCCTTGGCGCACTTGTCGGCGAGGTCGAACAGCTCAAGCACGGAATCGAGCTCATCATTGATGGCGAGCTTCTCGCGCATCCGGACGTCCGTGACGCCGTTGCAGAACGCGGAGACGATGGCCGCCTCGGAGGCACGCGGGATCTAATTACGCACTTGGCTGAAGCGCTAGATGTACTTGCGGAGAGTCTTGTCAGGGCGCTGGCACACGGCGCGCAAGTCGGTGAGCGTGAGGGAGCGCTCGTGCGTGCCCTTGAAGTTGGCGACGAATTGTCGGCAGAGCTCGCCCCACGAAGAGATGGACGCCTCGGAGAGATTCATGAGCCACGAGCGCGGGCCGTCCTTAGGGCCATGGGGAACCAGTTCGCCATGACTTTGTCGTCGCCGTTCGCTGCCTCAATGCTCAGGGCATAGAGTTGCAGGAACTCCGCGGGATTGGGGGTGTCGTCGTAGCGCGGAGGTAGGTCCGGCTTGAACTTGCTGGGCCACACCACGCGGCGCAGCTCGTGGGTGAAGGCGCGGCAGCCCACGCAGCTCGAGGGAACGCCGCCGGCGAGGGCGGCGTGGTTCTGGCGACCAGCCGCCACGACTTCCTGGATGGTCCTGTCTTGGCACTGGCGCTGCTGCTCAAGGAGCACGCACGCATCGGGAGGCGCATGCCAGACGATTTGGCAGCTGGCCTCCTTGCGGATCGGCGAGGACGCGCCGCGGGATGGCTCACGTGGCCGCGCATCGCGCCGGCGTCTGGCGACCTCGTTGGACGGAGGAGGCGGCGGAGGAGCGCCATGCGCTACGTCCCCGGTGTGGGAAGGCGTAGGGGGAGCGAGTGGGAAGGCGCTGGAGCTTCTCCCGCGGCGTTGA
Source organism: Elymus sibiricus (assembly GCA_039707655.1). Classification (NCBI taxonomy): domain Eukaryota; kingdom Viridiplantae; phylum Streptophyta; class Magnoliopsida; order Poales; family Poaceae; genus Elymus; species Elymus sibiricus. The sequence continues at coordinate 168,126,361 of CM077664.1, forward strand.
CGAGCTCGGTGATGCAGCCGAGCCAGGCGTCGTAGCCGGCATCGGTGGGGCGGTAGCACAGGAGCATCGCGCCGAACGAGCGAAGAGGCTATGGCGGTGTGGCTGTCCGCCTGCACGGACGGGTGGAGGGAGGAAGCCTGCTCCTCCCTCGCAGCAGGGTCGGTGGCGGCGCTGGCGGCGCGGCGTCGACGGTCGTCACGGGCGATGGGCTCCGTCTGGGCCACCCTGGCAGCTTGGTGCGCGTAGCGCTCACGACGAGCGTCGGCCATGGCGGTGAGGAAGTGGGAAGAACTGAAGCAGCCCCCTACCTGGCGTGCCAAATGTCGGAGTCGGGGCTCCGGAGACCCAACAGTTCAAACACTGGGGGCGAGCTAGTTCCTACCAACCAAGGGACAGGGAGGCTATGGCGAGAGCGCTAGCGCGGAGCACGACAGGGGACACGACGGTTACCCAGGTTCGGGCCACCTTGCAGTGTAAAACCCTACTCCTGCTTGTGGTTGGGATTGCAATGGGCAAGAAGGTGTTCTCGCATACAAGCTAGAAGATGAAGGAGTCCGTCCTCTCTACAATGGCTGCACTGCCCCCTTTATAGCTGCCTTGGTCCTCTTCCCCTCGAAAAATAGGCGGGAAGGGATGCCACACTTGGCGGGTTTTTGAAAGGGGACAGGTGCTCAGGCTATCCTGACTAAAGTCGGTCTTCGCCTGCAAAAGCATGATCCATGACGCGCCGGTGGGCTCGATGGTGACCTCCGCCCTGTGCGCCTTGCTGCCTCGGTCTTCTTTCACCAAACGGGCAGTTCTTGGGACTTGCTTTGGAGGTGGGCAGCTGGGGCTGCCCCTTTAGCACCAAAGAGGAAAGCCTCTTTGTCTGCGCCCGCTGGCACGGCCTCTGCCACCGTTCGTCGCCATGCGCGTCACCCACGTGGTGGGCACAGGACCGCGCGGCTGGCGTCAGGCTCGGTCGACCTCGGGCAGCCGCCTCAGGGGGGGCGCCTCGGGAGGCCGCCTCGCAAGGCTTTCGCCGCTGCTGCGGCTAAGTCTTCATGGCTCACGTCTTGAGGAGGGGCCCTCGGGAGGTTGGTGCCTCGCGAGATGTCTTCGCCCTGCGGCGCCCTTAGATGAGGTAAACTTTGAAGGATTACGGCATCACTTGTGACAAAATGCCTCTTCTATGTGACAATGAAAGTGCAATCAAGATCTCCTACAACCCCGTGCAACCTTGACGAAGCATATTGAGATTCATCATCATTTCATCCGGAATCACATCAAGCATGAAGAGATTGATCTTATATTTGTAGGTACCGGACAACAACTAGCGAATATTTTCACGAAACCATTGGATGAAGCAAGATTTCACGAGTTAAGGCATGAGCTAAGTATCATTTATTTGAGTAATGTAGTTTGAGACAATGCACATCCCACCGCACTCCTCATTTTATCTTGTTCTAGATGTAGGCACAGGCATAGGAGGAGTGTTGTTCCTCTTATGAACTCACACTCCTCTTATTATGCATAAATAAAATCAATGTTTCAAATTAGCCATTTTAGATAGTACTTGTGCTTCAAATATGAGTTTTAGTCTTGGGCTCAAAGTTAAAATCTTCGCGGTGCCAAACCAATTGACTCTTACATTGGTGGCCTCGGCAACCGACCCTCTCTTTGAGAGGTCTTGGTTCTCTTTGTGTTTTTCTTTAGTTTTTCTTTTAGGTGTCTAGGTCTTAGGTGTTTGATCTCTCCAAAGTTGAGTTTTCTCATTTGCTTCTTGCAACTTTGGAGAGTTCATCACGTGTTCCTGGTCTTGTCTCCAACCTAAGCCATCTCATCTTAGACCCTCTCGAAAATCAATGCTAAGCAACTCTCCAAACTTGATCATGGCAGTTTTCTGCACTACAAGCGGTACTACCGCTTGGAATAAGCGGTACTACCGATGCTTCAACCACGCAGTACCGTGGGGCGGTACTTCTGGCTTTGTGTCGTTTAGTCCCGAAGTGGTACTACCGCTTAGATCCATATGGGTCGGTTATGTGAAGGGGTACGGGGGTTCCTCTAATTCCCATACCCATTCATCTCTCATGTCCCTCATCTCTCCCCCACAGCGCCGGAGAACTGCCGTAGTCGCCGCCCCCGGTGCGTCACATCCGTGCTCCTCCTCCCATTCCGACCAGTGGGATCGATCCCCACCACTTCCCCTCATCTTGGATGCCAGTAATGCCCTCGTTTCTCCTTCTCTTAGGTTCTGTTTTTTGAATCTAGGGATTTAGGGCATTGCTTTGGTGTTTGTCGATTTTTGGAGAGTTCGAGACAGGAAGGAGTCTAGGGATGTTGCTAGATAGGAGTGTAGGATCTATTTTGCCATTTTTCAGAGTTTTAGGGTTCCGGTACTACCGCATCTGGCCGCGGCAGTGCGCCTGAGACACGCACGGTACTACTGCTTGTGTCTCAAGCGGTACTACCATGGTCTGAGCGGAAGTACCGCTTGAACCTGACATCTTCTGAATTGCTGTAATTTAGCTCCTCTCTCACCGCGTCTTGGGCTTATGCATTGTATCCTACACTTGTTATTCCCTCTCGTTGTTTGTCTGGTTCAAGTGGTAGTGGCTCCTCTCGTCAGGGTGCTCGTCGCAAGAATCCAAAGCGGCCTCGCTATGTCAACACCCCGAGTGAGGATGAGGATGTTCCAGAGGTTCCAGTCAGGTAGTCAGTCAGGCAGGACCAACGTGTAGGATCGAAAGTATGTCAAGAGGGGGGTGATTAGACTACTTGACCACTTGTGGGCAGATTTTAGTTGTGGGCAGATTTTAGCAAATACACCAAGTCAAGTATCACCCTACACATGCTATTCTAAGAGTATAGCAGCGGAAAGTAAAACATTGCACATGTAAGTAAAGGAGGGGTTTGGAGATTTCAAACGCAATGAAGACACGATGATTTTTGGCGTGGTTCCGATAGGTGGTGCTATCGTACGTCCACGTTGATGGAGACTTCAACCCACAAAGGGTAACGGTTGCGTGAGTCCACGGAGGGATCCACCCATGAAGGGTCCACGAAGAAGCAACCTTGCCTATTCCACCATGGCTTCCGTCCATGAAGGACTAGCCTCACTCAGGGTAGATCGTCACAAAGTAGGCGATCTCCTTGCCCTTACAAACTCCTTGGTTCGACTCCACATGATCTTGGAGGCTCCCAAGTGACACCTAACCAATCTAGGAGACACCACTCTCCAAAAGGTAATAAATGGTGTGTTGATGATGAACTCCTTGCTCTTGTGCTTCAAATGATAGTCTCCTCAACACTCAATCTCTGTCTCACAGATTTGACTTGGGTAGGAGAAGGATTGGAGTGGAAAGCAACTTGAAGAGGCTAGAAATCAAGGTTCAAATGGTTGGATTGGAATCTCTTGATCTCAACACATGAGTAGGTGGTTCTCTCTCAGAAAATGTATGGTGGAAGTGTAGACACGTTCTGATGGCTTTCTTTGAGAGTAAGTGGGGGTGGAGGGGTTGATACGTCTCCAACGTATCTATAATTTTTTATCGTTCCATGCTATTATAGTATCAATCTTGGATGTTTTATATGCAATTGTATGCAATTATATATCATTCTTTGGGACTAACCTATTAACCTAGTGCCCAGTGCCAGTTGTTGTTTTTTGCTTGTTTTTGGTTTTTCGAGAAATCAGTACCAAACGAAGTCCAAATGCCACGAAACTTTTTGACGATTTTTTTCTGGACAAAAGAGACCCTGGAAGCTTCGGGAGGATGCCAGAAGCCTCACGAGGAGGCCACAAGGCAATAGGGCACGGCCCTAGGGGGGCGCGCCCTGATGCCTTGTGGGCCCCTCATGGCTCCTTTTGACCTAATTCCACTTCTATAAATTCTCAAATATTCGGAAACCAACAGAGAGCCAGACAAGAAAATCCTACCGCCGCCGCAAGCCTCTGTTCTTCCGCGATCCCATCTGGAGGCCTTTTCTGGTACTCTGCCGGATGGGGAATCGATCACGGAGGGCTTCTTCATCAACCTTGCTGCCATTCTGATGATGTGTCAGTAGTTTACCACAGACCTACGGGTCCATAGCTAGTAGCTAGATGGCTTCTTCTCTCTCTTTGATCTTCAATACCATGTTCTCCTCGATGTTCTTGGAGTTCTATCCAATGTAATCTTCTTTTGCGGTGTGTTTTTTGGGATCCAATGAATTGTGAGTTTATGATCAGATTATTCATGAGAAAAATTTGAGTCTTCTCTTAACTCTTTTATGCATGATTGTTATAGCTTTGTATTTCTCTCCGATCTATCCGTTTGGTTTGGCCAACTAGATTGATTTATCTTGCAATGGGAGAGGTGCTTTGTGATGGGTTCAATCTTGTGGTGCTCAATCCCAGTGACAGAAAGGGACGTGACACGTATTTGTATTGTTACCATTAAGGATAAAAAGCTGGGGTTTAATCATATTGCTTGAGTTTACTTTGGCTACATCATGTCATCTTGCTTAAGGCGTTACTCTGTTTTATACTTAATACCCTAGATGCATGTTGGATAGTGGTCGATGGGTGGAGTAATAGTAGTAGATGCAGGCAGGAGTCGGTCTACTTGTTTCGGATGTGATGCCTATATACATCATCATTGCTTTTCTATCAATTGCCCAACAGTAATTTGTTTACCCACCGTATGTTCTGCGCTCGAGAGAGAAGCCTCTAGTGAAAACTATGGCCCCCGGGTCTATCTTTATCATATATTAAAATCCAAAAATACTTTGCTGCAATTTATTTACTTTTATTTTATTTTGCAATTTACTTTCTATTTATCACTATCAGAATTTATCCTTGCAGATAACCGCAAAGGGGATTGACAACCCTCTTATTTGCGTTGGGTGCAAGTGTTTGCTTTTGTGTGTGTAGGTGCTGCTAATGAGGCTTTGTGTGGTTCTCCTACTGGATTGATAACCTTGGTTCTTAGCTGAGGGAAATACTTATCTCTACTATACTGCATCATCCTCTCCTCTTCGGAGAAATACCAACGCAGTCTACAAGTAGCAGGAAGAATTTCTGGCCCCGTTGCCGGGGAGACATCACCAAAACCTATCAAGTACCTTCGCACAAACTATCATCTACTTGCACTTATTTTCATTTGCCTTTTATTTGCATTTGCCTCTCATTTTCATCTCCCCCACTTCTAAAACAATTTTACAAAAAACACAAAAATATTTTTATTTGCTCGTTTGTTTGCTTGTGTTCCCATGTGCTTCCTATTTGCTTGCTAAAAAACTATTGATATGAATCCTCATCCACTTGCTAATCTTTTCAAAAAATTCAATTATTATGAACCAATTTCTAGTGAGTTGAGTGCACTATATTATCTTTATGAAGTTTTGCTTGAAAATCGTGAATCTGAAAATTGTTATGAAGAAATTTATGAAGTGATTCATGATAGCTCCTTGAATGAAAAGCATGATTGAAATAATTTTATTATAAGTTCTATTAATGTCAATTGTGTTAATAATATGCAAAACTACAAGCTTGGGGATGATGATTTTGTTATGTCCACTACTTATTGTAATGATCATGATTGGGGTGATGCTTCTTATGATCTTGAAAATCTATTTAAGCCTCATGATGAATATGATATTGATAATAATGATTGCAATAATATTAAAAGTGGGTTTGGAAGAGTGTCAACTTTAGGTAATAATGATCCCACTACTTTGGAGAATTATCAATCTTATGAATTTTATGATAAAAGTGGGTTTGGAGAGGTCATGACTTTAGTTAATGTTAATCCCACTATTTTTGAAGATTATAAAAAATTTATGCATGTGGATCATGTAGAGAATATGTTATGTGATGGTTATATTGTTGAATTTTATTATGATCCTATATGTAATTATTATGAGAGAGGAAAATATGGTTATAGAAGTCTTCATGTCACTAAATTACCTCCCTTTGTGTTGAAATTATTAACTCTTCATTCTTCCTATTTGCATATGCTAGATATTGGTTGTCTTGATAATTTGTTTTCCTATAAAATGCCTATGCATATGAAGTATGTTAGACTTAAATGTGTTTTTCATATGCTTCATGATGCTCTCTTTGTGTTTCAATTGTTATCTTTCATGAGAGCATCATTGAAATCTCAAGCCTATCTTCATGGCTATATAGAAAGCGCTTGTTGGGAGGCAACCCAATGAATAAAATAATTTTTTTGTTTTACCTTCTGTTTTTGTGTGTTTGCACAATTTTAGCCTCTGTTATGATTGTGTTTTTATATTTTAATTAATTTTTGTGCCAAGTAATGCCTTTGGGGTAATTTGGAAGATAGTATAATTGATGTTGTTTGAAAACAGAAACTTTTGCGTCCAGTGCTCGAATTTTTATTTTTTTATGGAGCGTCAAAACCTTCTGAATTTTTTATAAAATATTGATATATGAATTTCACAAGTTGTCCTAATTTTTCAGAATTTTGGGAGTCACATAAGTATGACTTTAATTCATATCTTTATAGACTGTTCTGTTTTAGATAGATTTTGTTTTTGTTGCATAGTTTGCTTTTTTTGATGAATCTATGGATCGTATCGGGGCGTATGAGTCATGGAGAAGTTGGAGTAAAGTAGAATTATGCAAATATTAAATATGAATCAATTTACAACAGTACCTAAAATTTAAGATTTGTTTGTTGTACTAACGGATCTCACGAGGTTTCTGATGAGTTTTGTGTGCTGAAGTTTTCAAGTTTTGGGTGAGACTACGATGGATAAAGGAATAAGGAGCGGCAAGAGCCTAAGCTTGGGGATGCCCAAGTCACCCCAAGGTAATATTCAAGGAAGACTCAAGCGTCTAAGCTTGGGGATGCCCCGGATGTCATCCCCTCTTTCGTCTACAATCTATCGGTAACTCACTTTGGAGCTATATTTTTATTCATCACATGATTTGTGTTTTACTTGGAGCGTCTTGTGCTATAGTTTGTTTGCTTTTGTTTGCTTTTTTAGTTTGCCAAAATCATCTTTGCTGAACACACCTTTTTGAGAGGGACACACATTATTTGTGATTTGTTAGAATACTCTATGTGCTTCACTTATATCTTTTGAGCTAGGCAGTTGCTCTAGTGCTTCAATTATATCTTTTAGAGCACGGGGGTGGTTATATTTTAAAGAAATAGTTGCACTCTCATGCTTCACTTATATCTTTTTGAGAGTCTAATGAATAGAAATGGTAATATGCACGGGTTATGAATTTGGTCCTAATATGATAGGTATTCAAGAGGGATATTGTTGGGGATGTTTCCCAGCATATAGACCCGGCAGGTGATAACCCGGCCATGGAGAAGACTGAGCGGGTCATCTCACTGCGAGGGTCTTGGATGGACCGGCTTGAGTAAGGCTCAGTAGGAAGGGCCGGCTTACAATGTGGGCCGACTTAAGACGAAGATGTTCGGCTTCATGATTGCCTTAGAGAACAAGTAGACTCAAGGTAGGAGCCGGGTTGAGATTACGACCCGAACTCATGTAATCTAGGGTTCCACCTGTATATATAAAGGGGAGCACCTAAACGAAAAAGGCTAAGTTGCAATCTCCTCGAGAGCTAGGTTAGCGAATCCGCATCTTGTAATCGAGATCTACATCAATATAATCAAGCAGGACGTAGGCTTTTACCTCCACCGTGAGGGGCCGAACCTGGGTAACCCGGCGTCTTCTCGTTCTCGATCAACCCCGTTAAGCTTCCACACTTGTGCGATGGCCTCGTCTCCAAGTCCTTTCACAAGGGCATCTGCCGTGTTAAAACCACGACACTTGGCGCCCACCGTGGGGCACACGCACGGTGGAGTTGAGTTCTTAGCGGGGTCTCTTCCAGGGTTCGGGAAGTACGCAGTTGGCATAATGACCAAGAGCCGCCGCGGGAAGTTCTACATCGACGATTCATACTGGGGCCCCGATGCCGACTCGATCGAGTACGGGTACCGGGTCCCCTTCGGCAAGATCCATACCTTCATCGGCGTGGTCGGCGAGTCGGCCGCCGGGTTGGAGAGCATCGCTGTAGTTGAGTCAGCACGCCGCGCTGGCCAGCACCAGGCGAGACCTGGCCCGCGTCAAGCCGGCCCAAACCATGTCTTCGTCGGTTTCACCCAAGGGGTGGCCTTATCGGAGAACTCCCTGTCTCAGGATGACACGCTCATCCAATCTGACGGCGAGTCCTCGACGGGGGAAACCGAGTCAATTCTTCCGCTGCATGATGGAGGGCTCGGGCACTCGGACGACGTCTTTCCGGAGAGCCCTGATCCGCCTCGCTTCGCGGCGGTGTACATGGCGGGTAGGCAAGATCCAGTGCGTGACCCGGCCAATCCGACGGCGGGGCAGAACAACCTCCTGGCTGGCTCAGGAGGAGCCGGTGCCTCGGCCTCCGGCGCTCAGAAGACCGGGGTTCAAGCATTTGCGGACTTAATGACTACGCTAACAGCCCTGTTGACTGAGCCGGTCACTGCAGAGAACGCAGCGTCGCGCAACACAGAGATCACCAAGTGTCGCGAGCAGATGGCCAAGATCCAAGAGGACATCAATGCGGAGAACGCCCGCATGGCGCAGGAGCAGGCACGGATGGCCACGGAGAGGCAGCGTCTGGATGGGGAGGCGCATTATCTGAACCGCCGACAGGCCGAGTCGGAGCTCGTTCACAGGAGGTGTCATCAGAGCCGGCTTCCGGCTAATCTCGAGCCTACTCAGCTGTTCACCACACCGCTGGCTCCGGTGAACCCGGGGGCTGGGGTCATCCCCACGGGAGAGCCGCCTTTGCAGCAGCCTGTTCAGCAGCGAGAGCCGGCCCGGCATCACACGCCGGATCAGCAACAGCAGCCGCCGCCTCACCGGTTCTAGACCCCAATTGGACACTACTCCAACCCGGTTGATAACGTGCTGGCTGCAACCCACAACTTAGCAGTTATTCCGATCGAGGGGGACGGCCCGATTCAGACCGAGGCCAGGAACGCCATCGCAATGCTCAAGACAGCAGTGGTGCACCAAGCCAACTACTCGCATAGCCAGCATCGGCTTCACTCAACCCCTCATCAGAGCCGCACCAGGAGTCAGCGCCCTGAGTCGCCTGCGGTCTCCAGCAGCGCACACCGCAGGAGAGCCGCCCAGCTGCTGGCGGAGCAGCACCTGCCCAGGATCCCGCAAGACGTTGCGGACGCGGCTCAGATTCTATGAGCGTGGGAGGAGGAAAACGCGTGTGCAGGGCACAACCCGCCGGCACACGTCAACACGCCGGCGCGAGTCGACCCGCCGCCGAATGCCAACCCACCGGAAGTGCAGCACTCGCCCGACGTAACCCGGTCAGATGGCAGCTTGGGGGCTCTTCGAGCCGCATGATCGGAACTCCCTGCTTGGTACCAGCGTTGCGGGAGGCGCGCATCCCCCCGGATTTCAAAGGGCCTCGCAAGGTTCCTAACTATACAGCGAATCTAGAGCCCACCGAGTGGATCGAGAACTATGAGTTGGCAATGGACTTGTTGGGCGCAAGTGAGTCGGTCTTTGCGCGTTACCTGCCTCGGATGTTGGAAGGCCCTGCACGCACCTCGATGAAAAACCTACCGGCGAATTCCATCAACACGTGGCTGGAACTGAACGAGCGCTTCATCAAGAATTTCCAGGGAACCTGTCAAAGGCCAACCACAATTGTGGATCTTGAGCGTTGTGTCCAGCGTGAGGATGAGTCGGCGCATCACTGGGCTCGCCGAGTTGCAGAGGTTATACACAGCTCAGACAGCATCTCGGCCGCACAAGCAGTGCTTGTTCTGGAACGAACATGCAAGTTTCAGCCCCTGGTCCAGAAGCTTGGGTGGCTCAAGCGTAAAGTCCAGGATATGGGTGATCTCATGGATGTCTTAACCCGGTATGCAGAGTCAGATAACACCAAGGATCCGCTGTCGGACGAGGAGAAATCTGACAAGGGAAAGAAAGCCGGTGGTAAGGGTCAGCAGGAGAACAACAGTAATGGTCAGAACAACAACGGCGGAAAACGTAAGGGTTATGATGGTAGCTCTGATCTAGTGGCAAATACGAATGCAGAGAACAAGGGTCAGCGTCAGAACGACGGCTCTAGGAGGCAGTCCACTGGTAATCGCCCTCTCACTTACGAGGAGGCTCTTAAGGCTCCTTGCCCGAAACATAGTTATAATGGTAAGCCGTCCAGTCACTCCTGGGAAAATTGCTATGTCATGCAAGAGTTCGCCAAGAGGGTCTTCCAGAATCATCATAATGGGGGCGGCAATGGCAGACAACCCGTCCAACAGGGACCCGACTTCTCTGGGGCCGGCTTGCAAGTGCCCTTCGCAGGACCCGGTTTCCAGGGGAACAGTGGCCAAGGAGGTGGGTTTCAGGGGGCTGGCAATACAGGAGGTGGCAATCAGAGGAGCAACCAGGGAAATCAGCATCAAGCTGGCGCTGCGGGGTTTCAGAGTAACCCGAAGCAGTTAAATAGTGGACAGTACCATGTCTTCACCACCAGTACCTGCAAGCGGGATCGGAAGGTGCAGCGACTAGCCGCCCACACGGTTGAGCCGGCAACTCCTTACTATCTCAACTGGTCTGAGCAGCCGGTTACCTGGAGCAGGGCGGATTATCGAGTCCTACTTGATCACCCTGGCCACCTAGCTCTAGTGGTTGCGCCACAAGTCGGTGGTTACACCCTGACTAAGGTGCTTATGGACGGAGGCAGCAGCATCAACATTCTGTACTACGACATGTTCAGGCGGATGAATCTGTCCGATAAGCAGTTAACTCCGTCCTCTACAGTCTTTCACGGCATCGTTCCTGGCAAGTCAGCCTATCCCATGGGAAGAATTTCCCTTGAGGTGGCCTTTGGCTCAGAGGATAACTGGCGTTCTGAGTTCCTGTCCTTTGACGTGGTTAAGCTTAAGAGCCCATACCACGCCTTGTTTGGCCGGCCGGCTTACGTGCGGTTCATGGCGCGGCCGTGTTACGTCTACCTGAAGATGAAGATGCCAGGACCGAGGGGAACCATCACAGTGGAAGGAAACCGCAAGATTGCACTCGAGTGCGAGGAAGGAGATGCAGCTTATGCTGAGACGGCTTGCGCCGTAGAGGAGTTGCGGTATTATAAGGTCAATGTTGACCCATCTGACAGGACATCCCTAAAGAAGCCCACCACAGAGTCTGACCCTCTGCTCAAGTTTAAGTCAGCCAGAGACACAAAGCAAGTTGATTTCACCCTAGGCAATTCTTCTGAGCAGTTCACCATTGGGGCAAATATGGATCCCAAATAGGAAAGCGCGCTCATCGAGTTCATCCGTGAGAACCGGGACATTTTTGCATGGAAACCTTCTGACATGCCAGGTGTACCGAGAGAACTCGCTGAGCACTCCCTTAATGTGGATCCCAAGTTTAAGCCAGTTCGCCAGTATCTCTATCGCTTTAATGAGGAAAGGCGGAAAGCTATTGGGGAAGAAGTGGCCCGGCTCCTAGCTACCAGGTTCATCGTCGAAGTCTTCCATCCTGAATGGCTAGCTAACCCGGTGCTTGTTCTGAAGAAAAACGGGACTTGGCGGATGTGTGTTGATTACACAGATCTGAACAAGGCTTGTCCTAGTGACCCGTTTGCCTTGCCCCGTATTGACCAGATCATCGATGCTACGGCTGGTTGTGAGAATTTATGCTTCCTGATGCTTACTCTGGCTATCATCAGATTAAAATGAAGTTGGAAGACCAGGAAAAGACGGCTTTCATCACACCCTTTGGAGCCTTCTGCTATACAACCATGCCGTTTGGTCTGAAGTGTGCACAGGCGACTTACCAGCATTGTGTCCAGAGTTGTTTTCACAAAAAGATCGGGCGGAATGTTCATGCTCATGTTGATGACATTGTGGTCAAGACCCGGAAGAAAGAAACTCTGTTGGAGGATCTCAAGGAAACGTTTGACAACCTCCGCATCTACCAGATGAAGCTTAACCCGGAGAAGTGTGTTTTGGTGTCCCTGCAGGAAAACTTCTGGGATTTCTTGTTTCCGAGCGTGGCATTGAAGCTAACCCAAAAAAGATTAAGGCAATCACAACTCTGACTAAGCCAGCCAGACTGAATGATGTGCAGAGGCTGGCTGGGCGGGTCGCATCGTTAAGCCGGTTCATAAGCGGCTTGGAGAAAAGGCCATTCCGTTATACTAGTTGCTTAAGAAATCAGACGACTTCGTCTGGAGTGATGCTGCAGATCAGGCTTTTGAGGCCCTCAAGAAACAGTTATCTGAGCCGAACTAACAAGGCTGCCCCTCGTGAGAAGGAGCCAATGTTGCTATATATTGCTGCTAATAACAAGGCTGTAAGTGTGGCAGTCGTGGTAGAGCGCAAGGAAGATGACAAGGAGTATCCAGTCCAGCACCCTGGGTATTATATCAGTGAGGTATTAACCGAGTCCAAGTAGCGGTATCCACATTGGCAGAAACTGGTCTACGGAGTATTTATGGCTAGCCGCAAGCTCAAGCATTACTTCCACGAGCATCCGATCACTGTGGTCAGCTCAGCACCTCTTGGGGATATAATCCAGAACTGGGAGGCGACAGGCCGGGTTGCTTAGTGGGCTATCGAGCTCGGTCCGCATCTTCTTAAATACGTGCCTCGCACAGCAATCAAATCTCAGGCGTTGGTGGACTTTATTAATGATTGGACAGAGTTGCAGGCTCCCGAAGAGAAGCCCGACACAACATACTAGTCCATACACTTTGACGGCTCAAGACAGCTTGAAGGCTCAGGGGCTGGAGTTGTGATTACTTCCCCACGAGGAGTTCTGTTATGTTTTGAGACTTATGTTCCCCTGTACTAACAATGCGGCAGAATATGAGGCCTTGCCTCATGGGCTCCGGATGGCCAAGGAGATGAACCTGAGCCGGGTCAGGTGTTTGGGCGACTCAGACTTGGTGGCCCAACAGGTTTCTGGTACTTGGGATTCCAAGGATCCCCTTATGGCGGCTTATCGACACGCGGTCACAAATATTGTTGGACACTTCAAAGGTTATCAGGTTGACCATATTGATCGCCGGCAGAACGAGGCGGCAGACGCACTCTCTCGCTTGGGTTCTCAGCGCAAGCCAGTCCCACCCAATGTGTTCTTGGATGTTTTGCACAACCCGTCTGTCAAATTACCAACAGAAGAGGACTTGGTTGTTCCTGACCCGGAGGCGGCTCTAGTGGCTTCTATCCACGCAATCCCTGATTGGACGGTCCCCTACTTGGCTTATCTAAGCCGGGGAGAACTGCCAACATAGGAACTCCTTGCTCGGCAGGTCATTAGACGATCCAAGTCTATGACTATTGTCAACGGCGAGTTGCACCGACGAAGCATCACTGGTCTTTTTCAACGTTGTGTTTCACCTGAAGAAGGCCGCGCAATTCTCAATGAGATTCACTCTGGCGATTGTGGACACCATGCCGGCTCAAGATCACCGGTCGCGAAAGCTTTCCGGCAAGGTTTTTACTGGCTCACGGGCTCATGCTGACGCAGAGGACATTGTCCGTAAGTGTGATGGTTGCCAGAAATATGCTCGCCAGGCCCATGTGCCGGCTCAAGAGTTGAGGATGATCCCGATTACTTGACCATTCGCGGTCTAGGGGCTTGACATGGTGGGACCCTTCAAACGTTCTAAGAACAAGCATACGCACCTACTGGTAGCTGTTGACAAGTTTACCAAGTGGGTGGAGGCAGAGCCGGTCAGCAACTGCGACGCGGCTACAGCTGTCAAGTTTCTGAAAAAACTAATATTCCGATTTGGCTACCCGCACAATATCATTACAGACAATGGGACCAATCTTTCCAAGGGAGCCATGGAACAGTTCTGTCAACAGGAGCACATCCGGCTTGATCTAGCGTCGGTTGCGCATCCTCAGTCCAACGGACAGGCAGAAAGGGCCAATCAGGAATTGCTGCATGGGATCAAACCCCGGCTCATGGTGCCTTTGCAGCGCACGCCGGGTTGCTGGGAAGAAGAATTACCTTCAGTACTTTGGAGCATACGGACTACTCCCAACAGGTCAACAGGCTATACGCCGTTTTTCCTAGTCTATGGTGCAGAAGTTGTGCTTCCGAGTGATATTCGTCATGACTCCCCTCGAGTGGTGGCTTATGTGGAATCAGATAATGAGCTAGCTCGCCAAGATGCTATTGATGCTCTGGAGGAAGAGCGTGACCTTGCCGCTTCCAGATCAGCAATCTATCAGCAAGACCTACGTCGCTATCACAGTTGTAGAGTTCGAAGCCACACTTTTCAAGAAGGTGACTTGGTGCTCCGTCTGATACAAGACCAGACAGGCATGCATAAGCTTTCACCACCTTGGATAGGGCCCTTTGTGGTCAGCAAGAATCTCAACAACGGGTCATATTACCTGATTGATATACGTGAGGCAGATAAATCACGCACCTCTGAAGAGGAAACAAGCCGGCCCTAGAACATTGCCCAGCTCCGGCCATACTATACCTGAGTCATTGACTGGGTCACATCTTTGTACATACCTTCTATTATGTATATACCTCTTTTTTGATCAAATAAAATAACGACCAGCAGCACTATGTAAAAGTGTTGTTTTGCCTCAAAATTTGTGTGTTGGATCTTTATTTGTTGATCTTGGTTACTTGGGGGCTTCCAACTCAATTGAGTTTAGCTTACAAAACCCTTTTAACCTGGCGAGATGCCACAAAGTTGGTTAAACCTGCCTGTTAGCAAGATGCTACTCCCTAAAAAACGACCTGGCATACGTCTGACGAGTCAATCACGTTGGTGACCCTGAATTCGTCAGAGTTAAAACGTCCGATTGGTTGCGTGAGAGCCGGTTTTCAGAGAGCGAGGAAAACCAACAGGCCAAAGTGCAAGCTTCATGAAAAGCATATTCCGGCTTGCGCTCTATGAGCCGGTCGTTGGAAGCATATTTCGGGTTGCGCCTTATTAGCATATTCCAGCTTATTTCGATTAAGTTCTTTTTATTGCACTCATCTCATATCTGCATACATGCATGCATCCATGCATAGTATTTACTTAAGATAATTTTGATTCATTGCAAACAGTAACAAAGATTACTCGTTATGTGCTTTCATCATAGGCAATTATTATTGTTTCAGCGGGATCACTCTATTGCAAAAACCGGCTCTCAACGCCCAAAAGAGGATTCACAGAAGCACAAGTTATTTGTACAGGCAAGAAACAAGCTCAGTACACGATGGCACTAGCATCAGCACAAGTGTTTCATACTACTCTATTACAAGCCGCCAATCAATTGCGGCCACGACAAAAAAAATTACATGTTCCGCCTACAAGAGATAAGCCGGTGTTTCTATGTTGCCGGGTCAGAGCTGGCGCCCGTGCCCGATGAAGCACCATGTGTCGGCTCTTCGCGGCCGTCGTCATCCTCCGCTTCTTGGCTTGAGTCGCCGGTCGACCACTCAATTGAGCGCAATGCTTCAAATAGGGCATTGTCGGATATCAGGGAGGAAGGGTCGACTTCAGGAGCAAAGGATGGCTTACGCATACGGGTTAGGGCCACCGGCTCATGGTTAGGCGACCCTATACACTCGTTCTCCTTTGAGTACGGCGCCTGGTACCGGGTCAGGTCTGCCTCTTCTGCGATTTCGGTGGCGGCAACCCGGGTTCCTTTGATACAGCGTTGGAAGTCCCTCTTGGTAAATGGCGAGTCGTCCACATTGAACTCTGGATACCCGCCCGCCACCTGAGCCGGATCGAGCTCTGGCACATAGGCCTTGGCTCGCGCAAGCGCCGTCAGGGCCCCAGTACGGCAAGCCGCCCTTTTCCAATCTTCGAACCACCTGGGTACGACTGATAGTTCTCTCAAAGTATCTGCAATCAGCTGCGGCGGCGCCATAGTATTCTTGGCGGCCATTATACAACGACAACCGCCTATGTACAGCTGCTCTACAAGGGTGTAGACCGCCTTTAATTTCACCAGTGGTTGCTGCACCAGTGTTTGGTTCTTGCGGCCTTCAAAAGGACAAGTATGTACGATCAGTTAAGCCGGCTCAGTATGATAAGCCGGTCCAAGTGACTCATTCTCATAAGTTTTACTTACCAAAGATGGCCCGGCACATGGCGGTTATTTGACCCTTAAGAGTTGTCAGCTCCTGAGTTACCGGCTCAAGCTTGGCTTCGGCCTCTTCAGCTCGCCTGGCTTGGTTGGCTCTTGCAGTTTCTGTCTCTTTCAAAGTGGTCCTCACAATGACCAAGGACTTATTGGCTTCCGCGGCAGCTTCTTCAGCTTCCTTGCGCAAATTTTTCTCCTTCCGTGCTTCCTTTCGGAAGGAGGAAGCCTGGGCCTCCGCTTGATCCAGCATTTCTTGCAGTGCAGTCTGTTATACAGCATATATGCATGACCCGAGCCACCCTAAAGGACAACCCGGCACATGGGGGCTACATGCTTTCGAGCTTAAAACAAACAGACAGGCAAGTTCCATGTAGCTGCAGGCACTCTACATGGCACTTGGGGGCTAATGCATAAATTGGTCTATCCTGCTAAGTGGTGAAGACCCGCCTGTCATGAATGACAAGCCGGCCTTTGGGGTCGCCGGTTGAAGTTCTATTTACAAGTCAAAATTTTGAAGTCTCGGGTCATCATTTCATAATGACACGGCCCTTGGGGGCTACATATATATATATATATGGTACAGAATGAAGGGAGCAAATTACCTCATACTTCCGCTTCAAAGACGTGATCATGGCGATCTCTGTGTCCCGGCTTTCGGACAGCCGGGTCAGCACGGCCCGGTGCTGGGTACTGGCATCTTGGTCTTCAAATGTAGAAAACTCAAGAGCCGACTTCCCCTTGTCCTTCGGGGCCGGCTCAGGCTTGGCCGAAACTTTGGTAAGAGCGGTGGAGGATTCTGGTGCAGCAGTTTGCCGCTCACTCGTCACCACTACTTCTTGAGCAGGCGCTTCCTCTTGAGCTGGTGCCTCTTCTTGAGCCAGCGCCTCTTCTTGAGCTAGCGCCTCGGGCTGTAGTACGGGTTGGTCTTCGATTATATTTTCCCACTCCTGAGCAGGAGGGGATGCGCGAGCTGGGCTTGCTGTGTCCAGGGGCGGCGGGCTGTTCCGGAATGCCGGCTCGTCCTGGGTGACCAAGGGGGTCGCTTTTCGAGGGTCTATTGGA
The DNA here is from genome assembly GCA_039707655.1 of Elymus sibiricus. Classification (NCBI taxonomy): domain Eukaryota; kingdom Viridiplantae; phylum Streptophyta; class Magnoliopsida; order Poales; family Poaceae; genus Elymus; species Elymus sibiricus. The sequence goes on from CM077664.1 coordinate 168,143,499, forward strand.
ATGACCGGGTCAGATGACCCGGCAACTGCTTTCTTCTTGATGGCTTTGGCACTGCAAGGAGCAAAGAGTTAATTCAGTTAGAAGGTGAAGAGTTGTGCAATAAAGGAATAATCAATATACTTACCCCGGGTTGATGTTGAAAGCCAGCGCCTGAGTGGCGCTTGATTCATCCGAGGAGGGGGATGTCTGGTATGCCGAGTCATTTAAATGTAAGGGTTCTTTGAAGCAACCAGCTAGAGGAAAGGAAGGAGTCAGACTGAGAAGCACCTCTGCCCATGCTCTACGGGATGGCGGCTCATATGGAAGCCCGCCGCTCAACTCGCCCTCACTGCTCTGGGTCTTCCGTTTGGAGGTGCCGGCTTGTTGTGCTTTCTTCAAAACAAATTGGGGATCCAAATGAGCATCTTGATGTGAGAAAGGGATTTTACGGATGGCAACCCGGGGTTTTCTTCGAACTTTGCGGATTGCGATGAATAGGTACTGGGGAGTCTGAATCTGAGGAAATTAAAGTTACCTCTGGCTCAACTGCATGGCTAACTTCAGCTTCTTCCTGAGATGTGTAAGCATCAGTGATCTGATTAAAAAGGCGGCCTAGAGAGTCAAGTTCTACCTCATTGTCTTCGTCGTTATCCGACTCCTCTTCATCGTCCTCCCGAGGGGGGGTAGGGTCTACAGGCTCGACCCGCCACCAGTCGTCGTTTTCCTGCACCAGGGCAGATTGGCGAAATGAAAACAAGGACAATGTAGAATTGATAATGTTAAAGGGCGGAGACGGCTTACTGGAGGGGCCGGCTTGTTGGCTCTAAACGGGGCAAGCCCCACAGTTTTGATGTCTTCCTTTGTCTCGCCAAGCAGTTTCTTGGCTAATTTTATAAACTCCTTCTCCTTGAGGTTGACCCGGTTGAAACGGAGTGGGTCTTCGTGGTGGCCGGTGTAGGTGTGCATCAGCCGGGTCCTGGAGCTCAGCGGCTGAATCCTCCACTCGACCCAAGTCCGGGTCAAATCGACGCCGGTGAGGCCGTGAGCAAGTAAGGCGTTCATCTTTGGGTATAATGGCTCTAAATTCTCCCTCTCTTCTTGGGGAGCAAGACCCAGGAAGGTTGCATTAGTAAGCCGGGTTACCCGGTAACCCGGTAAAGGGTTCTGACCTGTGGGAGAGGTGTCTTTGCAATAGAACCAAGTCCTCTGCCACCCCTTCGGATGACTGGCCGGCTTGGCATTGGGGAAGATAATGTTCTTTCGGCGTTGGATAGAAATCCTGCCGAGTTCAATGCTTGGGCCGTCCTTGTGCTCAGTTTGGTGGTTAAGATAAAAGAGCTCTCGGAACAAAGTAAGAGACGGCTCGAGCTGCAAATAGACTTCGCAGAACACTTGGAATTGGCACAGATTGAAGATGGAGTTGGGGGCCAAGTCTTGGGGCCTGATGTTGAAACGTCCCTGAAAAACTTTGAGCCGGGAGGACGAAAACCCCTTGAGACATGATCAGCGAATACGACTACTTCATTTTCGCCGGGTTGAGGGTGGATTTCTTCTTCAGGAGCTTGCCATGAGATTATCTCCTTGGCTGGTAACAACCCGGTGTCTGTCAGAGCTTGCAGGCTCAGTTCGGACATGCTGGACTTTGCCCAGTTGACGATCTTGGGCTTGGGAGGCATGGCTTCAGCGGCTCTGAAAAGGTGTCACAAGCCGGCGATATGAGCTCTTTTTGATAAAGTATGAATAATACAAACGAGCCAGCAAGTAAAACATTCGGCCGACATATGAAAGAAAAGGGATCAGTTGCCGGGTCAAGATTATTAGCACAGATAAGATGGAAATTGCATGTTGTGAATTTTGCAAGTGTCGAGACGTGGCCTGGGCAGTGAGTCCGCAAACAGGTTTATATGAAATGAGAGAATTTTGCGGATCTACAAAAGGGATAAAATGACAAAAATAAGGGTTGAGTGTGTTCTTCGTATGGTAAGATGAACCGCAATGGGATTAGCTATGGTAGGGCAATGGATCTACTAATATGGAAAATGCTGCGGAATGCGTCGGGAGTTAAAACAGAAAGGGGACTGAAGGCATTTGAGATCTACCATGGCCGCGATGAAGAACGTGGAAGAACTCGAGAGAAACCACGGTAATGGCGGGGGGCACTTACAGATCCAACCGGAGTAAACTTGAAGGGGAGATGGCGCGGCGGAGCTGCTTGACCAGATTGGGTTCTGGCGACGGCAGTGTGGCCAGAGGCGGCGCCGGCGAGTAGCGGTGAGGAGCTCGTGGAGGCTGGCGCCGTCGGACGATGGGAATAAGAAGAGCAAGGGGTAAAAGGTGAAATGGGGGTGAGCTAGCCTTTTTTATAGGCACAATAGAATTGAAACGGCAGGGGCGGAGCCCCAGGCGGCACAGTAATTTTCGACTGTGGGCTCCTCGATTTTCGCGCTTGACGAGATGATACATACTCACTCAAAGATTCGATATGATGTCATCCCAAATATTGTGGAAGTGGATTGTGACGTCATGAGAGGAAAAGAGCTGAAAGTGCCAAGTCTGCACCTGAAGGAATGACTCGTCGATCTACTTAACCCGGCATATTGAGCCGGTCAGGGACGGCATTCAAAAAGATCGGCTTCGGAAGCATTTGAAGAGTATATTGCTAATGTTCTGTTTTTCAGGGTGAAGTTTAACATGAATGAATTCAAGTCAAACTGAGGGCTAATATTGGGTATGTTTCCCAGCATATAGACCCGGCAGGTGATAACCCGGCCATGGCGAAGACTGAGCGGGTCATCTCACTGCAAGGGTCTTGGATGGGCCAGCTTGAGGAAGGCTCAGTAGGAAGGGCCGGCTTTCAATGTGGGCCGACTTAAGACGAAGATGTTCGGCTTCATGATTGCCTTAGAGAACAAGTAGACTCAAGGTAGGAGCCGGGTTGAGATTACGACCTGAACTCATGTAATCTAGGGTTCCACCTGGATATATAAAGGGGAGCACCTAAATGAAAAAGGCTAAGTTGCAATCTCCTCGAGAGCTGGGTTAGCGAATCCGCATCTTGTAATCGAGATCTACATCAATATAATCAAGCAGGACGTAGGCTTTTAACTCCACCGTGAGGGGCCGAACCTGGGTAACCCGGCGTCTTCTCGTTCCCGAGCAACCCCGTTAAGCTTCCACACTTGTGCGATGGCCTCATCTCCAAGTCCTTTCACAAGGGCATCTGCCGTGTTAAAACCACAACAGATATAATAAAAACTTTCATGTAGATCACTGAATATGATAAGTTTGATTCCTTGCAATAGTTTGTGATATTAAGATGGTAATATATGGAAGGTGCTAGTAGATAATTGTGGTTTAGTAAGAATATTGGTGTTAAGGTTTGTGATTCCCGAAGCATGCACGTATGATCTGTCGTTATGCTAAGAAGTTGGAGCATGATTTATTATTGATTGTCTTCATTTGTGTGGCGGTCGGGGGGGCGCGATGATTAACTCCTACCAACCTCCCCCCTAGGGGCATGCGTAGTAGTACTTTGCTTCGAGGGCTAATAAACTTTCACAATAAGTATGTGAGTTCTTTATGACTAATGTGAGTCCATGGATTATACGCACTCTCACCTTTCCGCAATTTGCTAGCCTCTTCGGTACCGTGCATTACCCTTTCTCACATCGAGAGTCGGTGCAAACTTCGCCGGTGCATCCAAACCCCGTGATATGATATGCTCCATCACACATAAGCCTCCTTATATCTTCCTCAAAACAGCCACCATACCTACCTATCATGGCATTTCCATAGCCATTCCGAGATATATTGCCATGCAACTTCCACCGTTCCATTTTGATGACACACATCATCATTGTCATATTGCTTTGCATGATCATATGGTGACATAGTATTTGTGGCTCAGCCACCGTTCATCATTTTTTATACATGTTACGCTAGTATCATTGCACATCCTGGTACACTACCAGAGGAATTCATATAGAGTCATATTTGTGTAGGGGAACGCAGCAGAAAACAAAACATTTCGACCTACGCACCAGCCCAGGACCACTATGGAGACTGCATACAAGGTTTTTGATCTTTTCGTTACCGACTCGTAGCGCAGCGGAAGTAGAGTCGATGACGATCGGCGGTGCAGATCCCCGCAGCTAGGATTTACAACCTCCCAACCGCGAGGATGTATTCCCTTGACTGCCCCTCGGACGGCGTCGCGGACAGCCCTTCGGGAGGACCTTCGAAACTCGGACGGTCACTCGGACAGCCCTTCGGGAGGACCCTCGAAACTCGGACAGTGACTCGGACAACCCTTCGGGAGGTACTCTCGAACTAAGACCGAAACTACGATCTCTCTATAGAGTTGCACACATACGGCGTCATCTATCCGGCAGGGCTTCGCCGTCCAGAACTAGTTCCCACCGGAACCCAGACAGCCTATCGGCTCTACGAAACTATTTCGCAGGGAGGGAGAGAAGAAGCCAGATAATTGCATGGCATGTGTATGTGAGAGAATTTCTGATTTTGGAGAGCCCTCTCCACCTCTATTTATAGGAGGAGCAAGGGGTAGAGGAAAGGGGTGAAAAAGACCAAAAGGGGCTCAAGATCTTTTCACCCAAATGCCACATAAGGGTGTGTGTAGAACATATCCACCATGAGGTGGAAGGAAACCCCAAGGGGCCCCCCTACACCACCATGGACGAAATTTGCTGCTGCCCCCTTTGGGGGGGGCACCACCTTTCACACACCTTTCTCTCTCACCAAAAGTGATTTTCTTCTAGAAGAAAAAACCCATTTGGAAACCAACCCATAAAGCACTTTCACTATTCATGAAGACAATTTTTTCGCGACCATTTGAACCGAAAATATTTATGTAGGCCTAGAACATTTCCAATACCCACTAAAATAATTCTGGATGCGTTCCGAAACATTTCCGGATCAATGATTTTCTTCAGCGAAAAGCAAACAAAGCGGTTCCGGCAGCTCCGGAACATTTCCGGTTTTTTTCTCCGAAAAATCCCAGAAGTTCCTAGAACAATTCTGGCACCCTCCAAGAATTTCCAGGCGTGTGCCCGAACCAATTTGACTTAATGGTATACCCTGAAACAACTTTTCAGTTTCACCGAAACTATTCCGGTGTTCTCTCCGGAACTTTTCCGTTGTCTCCGAAACTTTTCCGGTGACTTTCTCTCAGACTCCCTGTCTAGTATTCAGCAGATAGATGACCCTTAAGCATGTGACCCTATAGGTTCGGTGAAGTATAGACATGACCGGAATTCTTTCCGATCAATGATCAACATCGGAGCCGTGGACACCCATATTGACCCCTATACCCACACGAATGAATATTCGAGTGAACCTCCAGTTGCCGTGTGCTATTCCTGTTGCTTCGCGATATGTTACAAATACCCGAGGTGAGAATCATCGACATCCCCGTGGATCAACACTTGTCCACAATGTCAGTTACCTCGTTACCGGTTTTGATCTCTTTTCTCGTTCCCGTGTTCCGGCATTCCTGTGATCAAATCACATTGTGTCTGGCCAGACGATGGTGGATACCGTAACACCGAGAGGGCCCAGAGATATCTCTCCATCGTCGGAGGAGCAAATCCCAATCTTGAGCTATCAAGTTACTTGACACACTTTTCCATGAACCCGTAAGCCGCCGTAATAGCCACCCATTTACGGATGACGTTTAACAAACCCCAAAGTTCATGAAGCAAGCATGAAGAAACTCGATACTCTCATGGTCTAAGGAATTATGCAAACATTAACTTTCTCTGTGTTATTAACCATTAACTTGTGACGAATGTATCTCATAGCATAACATCAATTCGGGTCGATTCAACACAAGTGTTCTCCTAACATTGTGCCCTCAAAATTGCCGGCATAGACATGCCCATGATCAGGAAAACAGGACCATCATGCAACCCTTGAGCTAGTCTTAGAGGCCAGACTAGGAATACATTTTACCATTTATTATTCCACATGTGCATATGAGTCTTCCTCCGAGCCTCGTGGTTATTGTAGACTCGAGAACCATAGCAGTTATAGCATGAAACATAAACATAATTACAAACATGGAGATAAATAATAACATTTATTATTGCCTCTAGGGCATATCTCCTACAGACTCCCACTTGCACTAGAGTCAATAATCTAGTCAATGCTGATGCACTTTACACCTATGGCATACCGGTGTAAAACATGCTTCGCTTGTGGTATAGTCTGATGTCCAACGGATCTGACAACTTCAGCTCCGTGTGTATCTCTGCATATCCTCGCGTTTTCACGCTTTCACAAAATTCATATTTTGTGTGGACTTGGCTTCGTATATATGTGAATCACTGGTCAAACCTTGATTCCTCGGACTGAGCTATGGAGCAACTATCTTTAATAGTGTTCCATTGACCAAAGCCATCTTGGAATCATACTAAGTTCATGAACGAACTGTACGATTCAACATCTTCTATGTCACTTTGAAAGCGGCAACATACTTAGCCTTTGTTATAGAATTCGCCACAGTAACCTGTTTGGAACGATTTCCAAACACCGTGCCACCATATCGTGTATTACACAAAACCCCTAACTTAAATCAAAAATCGCATGGAGCATTGATGAAGACTTTATCGATGTAATTACTTACAACGAGCACTTCATAATCTCTGCTTGCGAGAAAACATGTCATCAATGCTACTTTAGTACTTAATGACATTTTCCACTGTTGTCCCATGATCACTACTTTGATCACTTTGGTATCTATACTCGCAACTCCTTGGGAGTACTGGACATATCTGGTTGTTTTACATACCATGGAATACATAATTAATCCAAACACGAAAGTGTGTGGAATCTCCATCATGTATTTCGCTCATCAGTGTTTTGGGAAACCGAGTCTTGCAAAATCCTTTCCATGTGACTTCGGCAAGAATCACTCCTTGGCGTTTTAATGCTAAAATGTTTTAGCATCTTGTCAGTATGTATTTTTGGCTTTAGCCTATTAGGCAATTCTATCTCGTAGATAAATATGCCTAATGTCAAGGCTATTTAGCCCAAGCACTTCATCGAAAACTATTTTCATGGAAGTCCTAATTCGTGTCAAGAAATTTATTTTATTTCCAATCAACAATGTGTCAAGCACACAAAGTTTTTCTAAATATTATTATGCTCCCACTTACTTTCTTGTAACCACAAGCATCTTCGTTATCCATTGATGAAATCAAACTCTTTTGACTATTTCATCAAAACGAAGATTCCAACTCCATTTTGCTCTCTTCTGTCCATTGCTGGAACTCTGAAGTTTGCATACTTACTAGCATCCTTTGGATTGACAAAATACCTTGGACTGTACCACATGCAAGTCCTAGGTTGCATTTCCATCAGATGGAAATCCCTTTGGCATCCATGTATCATATCTCAAGATTGAAATATGTATTAATTGCTAGTTTAAGCCGATCTGACTTTAAGCATCGCTACGGTGAGACAATCTCATCGTAGTCAACTCCTTGAATTTGTTATTGCAACAAGTCGAGCTTTATGGATAAAACATTTTATCCACATCAGTTTATAGTTCCATTAATGTTCCTTAGACTCTAAGTCTCTCGAAGGGTTTATCAAGATATAATCTTGAATCATTTATGGAAACTATCTCGGATTATATTAGCATTTAGCCAATTCCGGAGTCAGGGCCCATCAACGCTTCCTTGTGTATCGTAGGTATACTATTGTCTAACAACAATATCTCGCTTGCGCACCTAAGAGGTTTGCACGAGTTTTGCCTACGTGGTTCAGTTGCAAGTTCGACTGAAGTCCATACATCTCATGTAGAGGCTTCCGTATCAGTCGAAGTAGGAAACTCTGGAATTACTTCCAAGGTTTCTTTCCTTTGATCTGATGACGAAGATACTGTTATCTCGTCGAATTGCACTGTCCTCCCACTCACCTTTTTGCAAGAACCATTTTCTTCAAAAGCATACCGGTTTTTTGTGGCAAAACTTTTGCCTCGGTATAGTGGTGGAGGAATTCTCAATTACTTGGGATAACCTACAAAGTAGTACTTGTTTGATTTGGAATAGGTTTGTAAATATTTTACACAAGCCCCATATTCCAAATGTTAAGAAAAGACAAAGCATGGTTGGGCGTACCATAGCATGGCGTCATTTCAACAGACCTGATGGCGCTCTTTTCAGTGTAAAAGCCGCAGTCTCTAAAGCATTACTTTTAAAAGGGATAATGACAAATTGATTTATGTCATCTTTGATCTTACCATGTCATGAATGGTTTGATTACATCTTCACGGACGTACCACTCACAGTGGAGTTCCGGGAGGTGTAAGTTATGAAACTCTTTTCACAACTCATCAGACATTCGCTAAACTTGTAACTCAAAAATTCCTTTCAGCAATCTAGTTCGCAGAAACATATTTTTCTTGTTACAATAATTTCTACTTCATTTTTTAAAACCTTATGAATGATTTCAGAAGATCCAGACTTACGTCTCATCAAGTAAATATCCATATATCTACTTGAGTCATTTCAGAAGATAGAAAAATCCACTGCCAGCAACAACATTTATCGGACTACATACATCAAAATGTATGATCACCAATAAGTTCGTTGCTCGTTCCTTATGGCCTGTGAACGGTATTCCAGTCACTTCACTTTTCGGAGGAAAGTTGCAAGTGTCAGATGATTTATAATCAAACGACTTCAAAATCCATCATTATGGAATTTCTCCATGCGGGTTTCTCCAATGTGACCAAATGCAGTGCCACACATGTGTGGTATTCTCTTAGTCTTGCTACATTTAGCGTCATTGTTATGGATGTATCATATTACCATCAATATTCATAACATACATCCCATCCACGATGGAAGTATGGCCCTTATGTTATTCATGATTCCGAACAACAATTTGTTCTTTCATGAACAACACTCTTGCAACAAACATTATGCAAATGGGCTAGAGTGTATAAAACTCTAAAATGATTTATGAAAGTAAATACAGAGGTAATGTATTATTATCAATATTCATAACATACATCTCATTCATAATGAAGGTATGGCCCTTAAGTCATTCATAACACCGAACATCAAAAGTTTCTTATGAACAACCTTCTTGCAAGATACCTTATGCAATGGGCTAGAGTGTGTAAAACTCTAAATGAATTATGAAAATAAATACATGGGTAATACACAGATGGAATGTATAGTAACATTTACTATGTTCCCAGCGCGTATCTGAACCTCACTCCGGCAAGTCTTTTAAGCCGTAGTAGTTCTTGCATCGAGTCGCAGCAGAATGCAATCGAGCGGGTATTTTTGTGATCAACTCACAATACCCAAGAATCAGTGATTAACATGTTTAATCATAATTCTCAAGAACTATTTCTTTGACCAGCCTTCTATACATCAATAACTCGTATGACATTCATACATGAGTTGGATATTCCAGTCTTCACTCTTTTTGCCTTTATACTTCTAACAGTTTAACTTTTAGTATTTCTCCTACTCTCAGAAGAAGCACCCAACTTTAAGAGTGGCGTTAGCCCCGGACTTCCTAGGTGTGTAAGTCACACTAACACCCTTTGGACATTTCCTTTCTCTTTAAGTTGTTTGCTTTATTCACCTTCATCACATGATAGGCGTTCTTCTGAATCCCTCTGTTATTAGTCAAACGCATAGTAAACACTTTTACTAACAGTTTGCAAAACAAACATTGCTTTGGATATCACATATCTTTTAGCCTTTGTTTGTGTCTGAAAAATGATTTTCAGTTCCATGAATATCACATAGCTATCCCTAAACTTTTGAAGTTCGGGTCTCATGGAAGCAAACATATTGCACTTGACCGTAACGGAATTCTAGCTTTTGGATCGAAGGACGAGAGTCACATTATCCATAGCATTAGCGGGAGAATACCAAAAGCATGCGATAGGACAAAGTCCTTCTCGGCACTTTTGAGGACAACCCTCACATTACGTTACCAACCGTAAAGTTTTAACCAAATATTTAACAGCTATTCAATTTTAACAGGGAAGGTGGAAACGCGAGCCATTATTCTACAACTATTATGCAAATTACACATTAGACAAAGTTCATAATTAATTGCACTGAGAAATAACAAGTTAATTCTATAGTGCGCTCCCACTCAAATCAATATCTCTCAAAATTGATTATGAGTGATTCAAGACCGCCATTTCAATTCAACGCCACGGTTCGAGATGAACTCAAATGGCGCGAACTTCAATCGGTAGGCAAACTTGCCGATCACGTCTCTATGTGATTCTTGTTCATCTTTCGATGCATGTGTTCCGAGCTCAAGACTGTCCTGCCTGAACGTCAAGACAACCAAGTGATCTCGCTACGAGGTCTCAACTCACCCGCCTCACACTTCTCGAATCGTTCACACCTATGGAGATCATGTGATGCCCCGAAGAGATAGGTGCCGTGACGGTGCTACACTTGGGAGAACACTAACTACTTGATATTTTTGTGAGAGATCACCCTAATAAAAGCGACTACCGCGCAATGAAGATGGGTGCATCATAAGGGATAAACATCTCAGGCAATTCATAATAGCATGATATGGTATAGCCCTTTCTGACGGAGAAGTCTTGTATTTCTTCGTCTTCGGCATTCGCGTCGGTGTTCACCTTCGCGAAGTTTGCCACCACCTTGTCGATGCACCAGATAATATTGCTATCTCTATAGCTAATAAAATAAGTGCATTACTAAAGGTTGACACGGAGGTCATTAAAGTGACAATCATATGGCTCCAGCCATCATGCCGAATCATGACACGCAGGTCATGTTAATTTACATCATATAGTCATCCCATACATAATCAAATTAATATGAGCACTGCTATACCACATCATATGCACATGCAAAACCATCTTGAAAACCAAGTTAGACGCCTCTAATCGGTTCATACAAAATTTCATTTTATGTGGCTTCTAAGGTTTCGAACAAACCACAGCTACCAACGTCCATCATCAAGTATGATTATTCAAGTCGCTAGATTAACTTTACGTGGTGTATGAAACACGAGATAATAAAATCTCGAGCCCCATACTGAACTTCGTCATACGCATGACCCCCGTGCAGATCATATCTGCATTGCCCTTTAGTCTGCGAAATTTCATCTTTCTCTCTAACTATGGTGGAATTTAATGAACTGTTAGCACTTCGTTGATCAATCAGGATCGCGGATTGCCAGAACTTTGAAACTCCACCATGCTATTATCAAGATCAGAAATATGCAAATTCCAGGGAAGCAACAAGAACATCGGCTAACAGATTTCATCTGCTACCCGCACAAATAATTTTCAGTAATAGAACTCATCTACTACAAATTATATTGTGCAATACCCATACATCTCTATGTATTCTAGATCGTAACCTGCATCTACGCATAGCACGGCTCATGATGCCACTATAGGGGAATGCAGCAGAAAACAAAACATTTCGACCTACGCACCAGCCCAGGACCACTATGGAGACTGCATACAAGGTTTTTGATCTTTTCGTTACCGACTCGTAGCGCAGCGGAAGTAGAGTCGATGACGATCGGCGGTGCAGATCCCCGCAGCTAGGATTTACAACCTCCCAACCGCGAGGATGTACTCCCTTGACCGCACCTCGGACAGCCCTTCGGGAGGCAATCTGATAGTCCCTCGGACGGTGTCGCGGACAGCCCTTCGGGAGGACCTTAGAAACTCGGACGGTCACTCGGACAGCCCTTCGGGAGGACCCTCAAAACTCGGACAGTCACTCGGACAGCCCTTCGGGAGGCACTCTCGAACTAAGACCGAAACTACGATCTCTCTACAGAGTTGCACACATACGGTGTCATCTATCCGGCATGGCTTCGCCGTCCAGAACTAGTTCCCACCGGAACCCAGACAGCCTTTCGGCTCTACGAAACTATTTCGCGGGGAGGGAGAGAAGAAGCCAGATAATTGCATGGCATGTGTATGTGAGAGAATTTCTGATTTTGGAGAGCCCTCTCCACGTCTATTTATAGGAGGAGCAAGGGGTAGAGGAAAGGGGTGAAAAAGATCAAAAGGGGCTCAAGATCTTTTCACCCAAATGCCACATAAGGGTGTGTGTAGAACATATCCACCATGAGGTGGAAGGAAACCCCAAGGGGGCCCCCCAACACCACCATGGATGAAATTTGGTGCTGCCCCCTTTGGGGGGGGGCACCACCTTTCACACACCTTTCTCTCTCACCAAAAGTGATTTTCTTCTAGAAGAAAAAACCCATTTGGAAACCAACCCATAAAGCACTTTCACTATTCACGAAGACAATTTTTTCGCGACCGTTTGAACCGAAAATATTTATGTAGGCCTAGAACATTTCTAGTACCCAGTAAAATAATTCTGGACGCGTTCCGAAAAATTTCCGGATCAATGATTTTCTTTAGCGAAAAGCAAACAAAGCGGTTCCGGCAGCTCCGGAACATTTCCGGTTTTTTTCTCCGAAAAGTCCCAGAAGTTCCCAGAACAATTCTGGCACCCTCCAAGAATTTCCAGGCATGTGCCGGAACCTATTTGACTTAATGGTATACCCTGAAACAACTTTTCAGTTTCACCGAACTATTCCGGTGTTCTCTCCGGAACTTTTCCGTTGTCTCCGAAACTTTTTCGGTGACTTTCTCTCAGACTCCCTGTCTAGTATTCAGCAGATAGATGACCCTTAAGCATGTGACCCTATAGGTTCGGTGAAGTATAGACATGACCGGAACTCTTTCCGATCAATGATCAACATCGGAGCCGTGGACACCCATATTGACCCCTATACCCACACGAATGAATATTCGAGTGAACCTCCAGTTGCCGTGTGCTATTCCTGTTGCTTTGCGATACGTTACAAATACCCGAGGTGAGAATCATCGGCATCCCCGTGGATCAACACTTGTCCACAATGCCAGTTACCTCGTTACCGGTTTTGTTCTCTTTTCTCGTTCCCGTGTTCCGGCATCCCTGTTATCAAATCACATTGTGTCTGGCCAGACGATGGTGGATACCGTAACACCGAGAGGGCCCAGAGATATCTCTCCATCGTCGGAGGAGCAAATCCCAATCTTGAGCTATCATGTTACTTGACACACTTTTCCATGAACCCGTAAGCCGCCGTAATAGCCACCCATTTACGAATGACGTTTAACAAACCCCAAAGTTCATGAAGCAAGCATGAAGAAACTCGATACTCTCATGGTCTAAGGAATTATGCAAACGTTAACTTTCTCTGTGTTATTAACCATTAACTTGTGACGAATGTATCTCATAGCATAACATCAATTCGGGTCGATTCAACACAAGTGTTCTCCTAACATTGTGCCATCAAAATTCCCGGCATAGACATGCCTATGATCAGGAAAACAGGACCATCATGCAACACTTGAGCTAGTCTTAGAGGCCAGACTAGGAATACATTTTACCGTTTATTATTCCACACGTGCATATGAGTCTTCCTCCAAGCCTCGTGGTTATTGTAGACTCGAGAACCATAGCAGTTATAGCATGAAACATAAACATAATTACAAACATGGAGATAAATAATAACATTTATTATTGCCTCTAGGGCATATCTCCTACAATTTGTTCTAGTTTCGAGTTGTAATTTTGAGTTGTAAGTAATAGAAGTATGATGATCATCATTATTAGAGCATTGTCCCTGTAAGGAAATAAAAAAAGGAAAAAAGAGGCCAAAAAGAGCCCACGAAAAAAAGAAAAAAAGAAAAAGAAAAAAAAAGAGAAAGAAAAAAAGGGAAAAATAAAAATAATAAGTAGTGGGAATTTTTCATTATAGAACTTGTGCTTCAAAGTAGCACCATGTTTTCCATATAGAGAGTCTTCTATTTTGTCACTTTCATATACTAGTGGGAATTTTTCATTATAGAACTTGGCTTGAATATTTCGATGATGGGCTTCCTCAAATGCCCGAGGTCTTCATGAGGAAGCAAGCTGGATGCACACCCACTTAGTTCTTCTTGTTGAGCTTTCATAAACTTATAGCTCGTAGTGCATCCGTTGCATGGCAATCCCTACTCCTCGCATTGACATCAATTGATGGGCATCTCCATTGCCCGTTCATTAGCCGCGTCCATGTGAGACTATCTTCTTCTTTTTGACTTCCCCTTATTTATCTCTACCACCACATTCTATTCCACCCATAGTGCTATATCCATGGCTTGCGCTCATGTATTGCGTGGGGGTTTAAAAAGCTGAAGCGCGTTAAAAAGTATGAACCAATTGCTTGGCTAAAACCGGGGTTGTGCATGATAAATACTTTGTGTTAAGAAGATGGAGCATGAAAGGATTATATGATTTTGTAGGGATAACTTTCTTTAGCATTTTTATTTTGAAAGACATGATTGTTTATTAGTATGCCTGAGTATTGATGTCTTTATATCAAATTATAGACTATTGCTTTGAATCATTCGGATCTTAATATTCATACCGTAAAAGAGAATTACATGATGAAACATGTTAGGTAGCATTCCACATCAAAAATTCTGTTTTTAACATTTACCTACTCGAGGACGAGCAGGAATTAAGCTTGGGGATGCTTGATACGTCTCCAACGTATCTATAATTTTTTATCGTTCCATGCTATTGTAGTATCAATCTTGTATGTTTTATATGCAATTGTATATCGGTTTTTGGGACTAACCTATTAACCTAGTGCCCAGTGACAGTTGCTGTTTTCTACTTGTTTTTGGTTTTTCAGGAAATCAGTACCAAACGAAGTCCAAATGCCATGAAACTTTTTGACGATTTTTTCTGGACAAAAGAGACCCTGCAAGCTTCGGGAGGATGCCAGAAGCCTCACGAGGAGGCCACAAGGCAACAGGGCGCGGCCCCAGGGGGCGCACCCTGACGCCTTGTGGGCCCCTCGTGGCTCCATTTGACCTAATTCCACTTCTATAAATTCTCAAATATTCGGAAACCAACAAAGAGCCAGACGAGAAAACCCTACCGCTGCTGCAAGCCTCTGTTCTTCCATGATCCCATCTGGAGGCCTTTTCTGGTACTCTGCCAGAGGGGGAATCGATCACGGAGGGCTTCTACATCAACCTTGCTGCCCTTCCGATGATTTGTGAGTAGTTTACCATAGACCTACGGCTCCATAGCTAGTAGCTAGATGGCTTCTTCTCTCTCTTTGATCTTCAATACCATGTTCTCCTTGATGTTCTTGGAGTTCTATCCGATGTAATCTTCTTTTGCGGTGTGTTTGTTGGGATCCGATGAATTGTGAGTTTATGATCAGATTATTCATGTGAAATATTTGAGTCTTCTCTGAACTCTTTTATGCATTATTGTTATAGCTTTGTATTTCTCTCCGATCTATCCATTTGGTTTGGCCAACTAGATTGATTTATCTTGCAATGGGAGAGGTGCTTTGTGATGGGTTCAATCTTGCGGTGCTCAATCCCAGTGACAGAAAGGGACATGACACGTATTTATATTGTTGCCATTAAGGATAAAAATATGGGGTTTAATCATATTGCTTGAGTTTACTTTGTCTACATCATGTCATCTTGCATAAGGCGTTACTCTGTTTTATACTTAATACCCTAGATGCATGCTGGATAGCGGTCGATGGGTGGAGTAATAGTAGTAGATGCAGGCAAGAGTCGGTCTACTTGTTTCGGACATGATGCCAATTTACATGATCATTGCCATGAATCCTTCATAATTATTTGTTTTTCTATCAATTGCCCAACAGTAATTTGTTTACCCACCGTATGTTCTGCGCTCGAGAGAGAAGCCTCTAGTGAAAACTATGGCCCCCGGGTCTATCTTTATCATATATTAAAATCCAAAAATACTTTGCTGCAATTTATTTACTTTTATTTTATTTTGCAACTTACTTTTTATCTATCATTATCAGAATTAATCCTTGCAAATAACCGCTAAGGGGATTGACAACCCTCTTATTTGCGTTGGGTGCAAGTGTTTGCTTTTGTGTGTGTAGGTGCTGCTAATGAGGTTTTGTGTGGTTTTCCTACTGGATTGATAACCTTGGTTCTTACCTGAGGGAAATACTTATCTCTACTATACTGCATCATCCTCTCCTCTTCGGGGAAATACCAACGCAGTCTACAAGTAGCAGGGGTATAAATAGCCTTCACCAAAAATCCAACCGTTACACAATTTTTGACCCAACTCGGCGAGACCGAACATAAACTCAGTGAGACCGACTAGTGTAAGAAGTGAGAACTTTAGGCTTTTCGGTGGGACTGAAGTGGAACAACTCGGTGGGACCGAAGTGCAAAGGCTAGGGCAGAACTCAGTTTCGGAAATTCTGATTATTTCAACTCGGTGATTCCGAAGTGAAATAATGGCGTTACAGAAACTTGGCAAAGCCATCTCGGTGGGACCGAGATCCTTTTTGGTGAAACCGAATTGCTAGGGTTTGGCAGTGGCAATATGAGTGATGGTCTCGGTGAGTCCGGATGAAGTAGTTTCGGTGGAACCAAGATAGGAATTTAGGGTTTGGACATATGTGATTTTGGGAGAATGACTGAGGGTTTTTGGAGCAATACCACTAAGCACTTTGAGCAACAACCTTGTCATTAACACCTCATCCCCTTTTAATAGTATTGGCTTTCCTAAGGGACTCAATGTGATCTTTGATCACAAAAATGAAAATGAAGAGTCTTGTAGATGCCAAACTTGTCCTTAACATTTTGAGGGGTCCACATCCATTGGTCCTTGCCATGCCAATCATTGATGTTTTCTGAAATCTATTAGGAATGAATATTAGATCAATGATGTATATGTTGTTATTGATTACCAAAACCACCCGATGATTAGTTGCACTTTCAATCTCCCCCTTTTTGGTAATTGATGACAACATAAGATCAAAGCTTCGACAAATGATATAATCAATGAAATACATTATCACTTTGAGAAGTATGTGGTAAGTAAGAGCTCCCCCTAAATTTGTGTTTGAATGCAAATGCACAATCGATTAGGATCATGGGTCACTCTTCCATGCCACATACATCTTGGTGGAGCACTCAAAATGATAAGAATACAATAACATAAGCACTCATCACCAATCAACCAAGTAAATGATCATACATAGATAATGATAAAGATAGGCAGTGAGCATAGCATGAAGCATCGTATGATCAAACACACATAACCAAACGTAGTATCACAAACATAACGATCAAGGTAGTTCAAAAGGTAACACAAACCAAATTGTAGCAAGAAACTCTCAAAGGAAAACAAACGAACAAAGGCAAAACACTCTCTCTCGAAGCTCTAATGATCTATACAAATTCTCCCCCTTTGGCAACAAGTACCAAAAAGATTGAATAGGTATAGAGCTAAACGTCGCTCTAGACACGATCTCTGGCAGCTCCTGGCGGTGAAGACCTCTGGCTGGCAGCTCCAGTGTGCATCGATGTCGGAGTAGAGAGAACAGCATCTGCAAATGCCTCTGAAGAAGTCTGCGGGACAGGTGGAGGAGTGGCAACAACTGGAGCAGCTGAGGGAGCAACTGAAGGTGCAACAGCTGGAGCTGAAACTGTGGCTCTGGAAGTGTTGGGAACTGCTGCTGACCTAAGCTGGGTCCTGAACTTCGTAGTAGTGGGAAGTATTGTACCATGATGCTGCTCATCATCACTACTAGCATTATTTGCTGTTGGAAATATGCCCTAGAGGCAATAATAAATTGGTTATTATTATATTTCCTTGTTCATGATAATCGTTTATTATCCATGCTATAATTGTATTGATTGGAAACTCAAATACATGTGTGGGTACATAGACAACACTGTGTCCCTAGTAAGCCTCTAGTTAACTAGCTCATTGATCAAAAGATGGTGAAGGTTTCCTAGCCATGGACATGAGATGTCATTTGATAACGGGATCACATCATTAGGAGAATGATGTGATGGACAAGACCCAAACTATAAACGTAGCATATGATCGTGTCAGTTTATTGCTATTGTTTTCTGCATGTCAAGTATCTGTTCCTATGACCATGAGATCATGCAATTCACTGACACCGGAGGAATACCTTGTGTGTATCAAACATCACAACGTAACTGGGTGACTATAAATGTGCTCTACTGGTATCTCCGAGGGTATCTGTTGGGTTGGCATGGATCAAGACTGGGATTTGTTACTCCGTGTGACGGAGAGGTATCTCAGGGCCCACTCGGTAATACAACATCACAATGAGCCTTGCAAGCAAAGTGACTAAAGAGTTAGCCACAGGATCTTGTATTATGGAACGAGTAAAGAGACTTGCCGGTAACAAGATTGAACTAGGTATAGAGATACCGACGATCGAATCTCAGGCAAGTAACATACCGAAGAACAAAGGGAACAGCGTACGGGATTAACTGAATCCTTGACATAGAGGTTCAACCGATGAAGATCTTCGTAGAATATGTAGGAACCAATATGGGCATCTAGGTCCCGCTATTGGTTATTGGCCGTAGAGGTGTCTCGGTCATGTCTGCATAGTTCTCGAACCCGCAGGGTCTACACACTTAACGTTTGGTGACGATTAGTATAGTTGAGTTATTGTGTTGGTGACCGAAGGTTGTTCGGAGTCCCGGATAAGATCCCGGACATGACAAGGATCTCCGGAAGAGTCCGGAGGTAAAGATTGATATATGTGATAATAGTGTTTTGATCTCCGGAAGGGTTCCGGAATTCACCGGAAGGGGTTCCGGGTGTTTACCGACGTGTTCGGGTGCAGCAACACTTTATATGGGCCAAAGGGGTAAAGCCCACGAGGTATTGGAAAGTGCAAAAGGAAGTTTTGCTGCTGCCTTAAGCGCTACTACCGCTGGTAAGGCAGTACTACCGCGTAAGCGGTACTACCGCTTGTGTGAAGCGGTACTACCGCGTAAGCGGTACTACCGCTTGTGTGAAGCGGTACTACCGCTCAAGCGGTACTACCGCTCGTGAGCGGTACTACCGCTTGTACGCGGTACTGCTGGAATCCGAGTTGGACTCTTTCCGTGCGGGCCAAACCGACCTTGTGCGGGCAAAACCGACCTTGTGGAGGCTTTCTCTCCAAGTTTAGACCCCAGGGCTCAACATATAAATAGAGGGGCAGGGCTAGCACACGGGACACATCAAGATCTCCCAAGCCGTGTGCCGGCAACCCTAACCCTCTAGTTCCTCCCGTCATAATCTCCGTAGTGCTTGGCGAAGCCCTGCAGAGATTGTTCCTCACCACCATCACCACGCCGTCGTGCTGCCGGAACTCATCCACTACTTCACCATAGCTCGCTGGATCGAGGAGGTGAAGGCGTCATCAAGCCGTACGTGTGTTGAACGCGGAGGTGCCGTCCGTTCGGCGCTAGATCGTGTTTGGATCGAGGGACGACTTGCGATTTGGATCGCGAAAATGTTCGACTACATCAACCGCGTTTCTTAACGCTTCCGCTTAGCGATCTACAAGGGTATGTAGATTCACTCTCCCTCTCGTAGATGCTCATCACCATGGATAGATCTTGCGTGTGCGTAGGAAAAAATTTGTTTCCCATGCGACGTTCCCCAACAGTGGCATCTGAGCTAGGTCTATGCGTAGATGAGATCTCGAGTAGAACACAAAAGGGTTTTGTGGGCGTTGATATTCAGATTGCTTCCTCCCTTGGTCTTTTCTTGTTTCGGCGGTATTGTGGGATGAAGCGGCTCGGACCAACATTACTCGTACGCTTACGAGAGACCAGTTCGTTCAACTGACATGTAACTTCGTTGCATAAAGATGGCTAGCGGGTGTCTGTTTCTCCCACTTTAGTCGGATCGGATTTGACAAAGGCGGTCCTTGAGAAGGTTGAAAAGCAATTTTTATATCACCGTTGTGGTTTTTGCGTAGGTAAGAATCGTTCTTGCTAGATACCCGTAGCAGCCACGTAAAACTTGCAACAACAATTAGAGGACGTCTAACTTGTTTTTGCAGGGTATGTTGTGATGTGATATGGCCAATTACATGATGAGATATATGTGATGTATGAGATGATCATGTGTTGTATAGAATATCACGACTTGCATGTTGATGAGTACGGCAACTGGCAGGAGCCATAGAGTTGTCTTTAATTATTTTCGCCGTTTTGCTTTACTTTATCGCTATGAGTTAGCAATAGTCGTGGAAGCAACAGTCGGCGCGACAACCTCATGGCGACACGTTGATGGAGATCAAGATGATGGAGATCATGGTGTCATGCCGGTGACGATGGAGATCATGCCGGTGCTTTGGAGATGGAGATCAAAAGCACAAGTTCATGGCCATATCATGTCACTTATGATTTGCATGTGATGTTAATCCTTTTATGCATCTTGTTTTGCTTAGGACAACGGTAGCATTATAAGGTGATCCCTCACTTAAATTTCAAGATAAATTGTGTTCTCCCCGAGTGTGCACCGTTGCGAAAGTTCGTCGTTTCGAGACACCACGTGATGATCGGGTGTGATAGACTCTACGTTCACATACAACGGGTGCAAGCCAGTGTTGCACATGCGGAACACTCGGGTTAAACTTGACGAGCCTAGCTTGTACAGACATGGCCTCGGAACACAAGAGACCAAAAGGTCAAACATGAGTCAAATAGTAGATATGATCAACATGAAGATGTTCACCATTGAAACCACCTCAACTCACGTGATGATCGGACTTGAGTTGGTGGATTTGGATCATGTTACACTCGAATGACCGGAGGGATGTCAATCTGAGTGGGAGTTTTAAGTAATATGATTAACTAAACTCATTATCTTGAACAATAGTCTAAGTTGTCTTTGCTATATTTATGTTGTAGATCATGGCTCGCGCAGTAGCACCCCTGAATTTTAATGTGTTCCTAGAGAAAGCTAAGTTGAAAGATGATGGAAGTAACTTTGTGGACTGGGCCCGTAATCTAAGGATTATCCTTACGGCTTCCCAGAAGGCTTATGTCCTTGATGCACCGCTTGGTGATCCACCCGCTCCAGTTGAGTCTCTAGACGTTGTGAACGCCTGGCAGGCTCGCTCTGATGATTACTAAATAGTTCAATGTGTAATTTTGTATGGCTTAGAACCGGGACTTCAAAGACGTTTTGAACGTCATGGAGCATATGAGATGTTCTAGGAATTGAGGTTTATCTTTCAGAAGAATGCCCGGATCGAGAGGTATGAGACCTCCGATAAGTTCTATACTTGCAAGATGGAGGAGAACGGGTCTGTTAGTGATCACATACTCAGAATGTCTGGGTACTCCACCCGTCTGGCTGAATTAGGGATGCCCCTTCCGCCAGAGGCTGTCACTGACAGAGTTCTTCAATCATTGCCACCTAGCTACAAGAGCTTCGTGTTGAACTATAACATGCACAGGATGAACAAGTTAGTCGCCGAGCTGTTTGCGATGCTGAAAGTCGCTGAGTCTGAAATTCAGAAGGAGCATCAAGTGTTGATGGTCAATAAAACCACTAGTTTCAAGAAAAATGGCAAGGGTAAGAAGGGTAACTCCAAGAAGAGTGGCAAAGCAGTTGCTCCTCCCGTGAAGAAACCCAAGGCTGGACCCAAACCAGAAACTGTGTGCTTTCATTGCAAGGGAACTGGACACTGGAAGCGGAACTGCCCCAAGAATTTGGCTGACAAGAAGGCGGCCAAGAACAAACAAGGTATATATGATATACATGTTATTGATGTGTACCTTACCAACTCTCGTTGTAGTGCCTTGGTATTTGATACCGGTGCGGTTGCTCATATTTGCAACTCAAAACAGGAACTGCGGAATAGACGGAGGCTGGCAAAGGACGAAGTGACGATGCGCGTGGGAAATGGTTCCAAGGTTGATGTGATCGCCGTCGGCACGCTCGATCTCCGATTACCATCGGGATTAGTGATGAACCTGAATAAATGTTATTTGGTGCCTGCGTTAAGCATGAACATTATATCTGGATCTTGTTTATTGCGAGACGGTTACTCATTTAAATCAGAGAATAATGGTTGTTCTATTTATATGAGTAATATCTTTTATGGTCATGCACCCGATGTGAGGGGTTTATTCTTATTGAATCTCGATAGTAATGATACACACGTTCATAACATTGATGCCAAAAGATGTAGAATTGATAATGATAATACCACTTTCTTGTGGCACTGCCGTTTCGGTCATATTGGCGTAAAACGCATGAGGAAGCTCCATGCTGATGGACTTTTGGAGTCACTTGATTTTGAATCACTTTACACATGTGAGCCATGCCTCATGGGCAAGATGACTAAAACGTCGTTCTCTGGAACAATGGAACGGGCAAGTGACTTGTTGGAAATCATACATACTGATGTGTGCGGTCCGATGAGCATTGAGGCGCGTGGTGGTTATCGTTACTTTCTCACCTTCACTGATGACTTAAGTAGATATGGGTATATTTACTTAATGAAACACAAGTCTGAAACATTTGAAAAGTTCAAACAATTTCAGAGTGAAGTTGAGAATCATCGTAACAAGATTAAATTCCTTCGATCTGATCGAGGAGGAGAATATCTGAGTTATGAGTTTGGCAGTCACTTAAGACAATGTGGAATTGTTTCACAACTGACACCGCCTGGAACACCACAGCATAATGGTGTGTCCGAACGTCGTAATCGAACCTTATTGGATATGGTGCGATCTATGATGTCTCTTGCCGATTTGCCACTATCGTTTTGGGGTTATGCATTAGAGACAGTTGCATTCACTTTAAATAGGGCACCATCGAAATCCGTTGAGACAACGCCATATGAACTTTGGTTTGGCAAGAAGCCAAAGCTGTTGTTTCTTAAAGTTTGGGGATGTGATGCTTATGTCAAAAAGCTTCAGCCTGAAAAGATGGAACCCAAAGCGGAGAAATGCGTCTTCATAGGATATCCAAAAGAGACAGTTGGGTATACCTTCTACCTCAGATCCGAAGGCAAAGTGTTTGTCGCTAAAAACGGAACATTTCTTGAGAAAGAGTTTCTCTCGAAAGAATTGAGTGGGAGGAAGATAGAACTTGATGAGGTTGTTGAACCTTTACTTCAACCTGAGAGTAGCGCAGCGCAGAAAGATGTTTCTGTAGAGCCTACATCAGCTGAAGAGGAAGTTGATGATGATCATAAAGCTTCGGATCAAGTTGCTATCGAACCTCGTAGGTCGACAAGGACGCGTACTGCTCCTGAGTGGTACGGCAACCCTGTCTTAGAGGTCATGTTGTTGGACAACGATGAACCTACGAGCTATGGAGAAGCGATGATGGGCCCGGATTCCGAGAAGTGGTTAGAGGCCATGAAATCCGAGATGGGATCCATGTATGAAAACAAAGTATGGACTTTGGAAGTATTACCTGAAGGGCGTAAGGCCATTCAGAACAAATGGATCTTTAAGAGGAAGACGGACGCGGACGGTAATGTCACCGTCTATAAAGCTCGACTTGTGGCAAAAGGTGTTTCACAAGTTCAAAGAGTTGACTACGATGAGACCTTCTCACCCGTAGCGATGCTTAAGTCCCTCAGAATCATGTTAGCAATAGCTGCCTTTTTCGATTATGAAATTTGGCAGATGGATGTCAAAACAGCGTTCCTTAACGGTTTCCTTAAGGAAGAGTTGTATATGATGCAACCAGAAGGTTTTGTCGATCCAGAGAATGCTGACAAAGTTTGCAAACTCCAGCGATCCATTTATGGACTGGTGCAAGCATCTCGGAGTTGGAATCTTCGCTTTGATGAGGTGATCAAAGCGTTCGAGTTTATACAAGTTTACGGAGAAGCTTGTATTTACAAGAAAGTGAGTGGGAGCTCTATAGTGTTTCTAATATTATATGTGGATGACATATTACTGATTGGAAACAATATAGAAATGTTGGAAAGCGTGAAGGAATATTTGAACAAGAGTTTTTCAATGAAGGACCTAGGAGAAGCTGCTTTCATATTAGGCATCAAGATCTATAGAGATAGATCAAGACGTTTAATAGGACTTTCACAAAGCACATACCTTGATAAGATTTTGAAGAAGTTCAAAATGGATCAGTCCAAGAAGGGGTTCTTGCCTGTTTTGCAAGGTGTGAAGTTGAGTAAGACTCAATGCCCAGTGACTGCAGGAGATAGAGAAAAGATGAGTGTCATCCCCTATGCTTCAGCCATAGGCTCTATCATGTATGCAATGCTGTGCACAAGACCCGATGTCAGCCTTGCCATAAGTATGGTCGGAAGGTTTCAAAGTGATCCAGGAATGGAACACTGGACGGCGGTCAAGAATATCCTGAAGTACCTGAAAAGGACTAAGGACATGTTTCTCGTTTATGGAGGTGATCAAGAGCTCGTCGTAAAGGGGTACGTCAATGCAAGCTTTAACACTGATCCGGATGACTCTAAGTCACAAACCGGATACGTATTTATTCTTAATGGGGGTGCGGTTAGCTGGTGCAGTTCTAAGCAAAGCGTGGTAGCTGATTCTACATGCGAAGCAGAGTACATCGCTGCCTCGGAGGCGGCGAAGGAAGGTGTCTGGATGAAGGAGTTCATGACAGATCTTGGAGTAGTGCCTAGTGCGCTTAACCCAATGACTCTGTTTTGTGATAATACTGGTGCCATTGCTCTAGCCAAGGAACCAAGATTTCACAAGAGGACCAGACACATAAAGAGATGTTTCAATTCCATCCGCGATTGCATCAAGGAGGACGACATAAATATTTGCAAACTACACACGGATCTGAATATTGCAGATCCGATGACTAAACCTCTTCCAAGGGCTAAACATGAACAACACCAGAACTGCATGGGTGTTCGATTCATTACAATGTAAATCACATAGTGACGTGAACTAGATTATTGACTCTAGTGCAAGTGGGAGACTGTTGGAAATATGCCCTAGAGGCAATAATAAATTGGTTATTATTATATTTCCTTGTTCATGATAATCGTTTATTATCCATGCTATAATTGTATTGATTGGAAACTCAAATACATGTGTGGGTACATCGACAACACTGTGTCCCTAGTAAGCCTCTAGTTAACTAGCTCATTGATCAAAAGATGGTGAAGGTTTCCTAGCCATGGACATGAGATGTCATTTGATAACGGGACCACATCATTAGGAGAATGATGTGATGGATAAGACCCAAACTATAAACGTAGCATATGATCGTGTCAGTTTATTGCTATTGTTTTCTGCATGTCAAGTATCTGTTCCTATGACCATGAGATCATGCAATTCACTGACACCGGAGGAATACCTTGTGTGTATCAAACGTCACAAGGTAACTGGGTGACTATAAAGGTGCTCTACAGGTATCTCCGAGGGTATCTGTTGGGTTGGCATGGATCAAGACTGGGATTTGTTACTCCGTGTGACGGAGAGGTATCTCAGGGCCCACTCGGTAATACAACATCACAATGAGCCTTGCAAGCAAAGTGACTAAAGAGTTAGCCACAAGATCTTGTATTACGGAACGAGTAAAGAGACTTGCCGGTAACGAGATTGAACTAGGTATAGAGATACCGACGATCGAATGTCGGGCAAGTAACATACCGAAGAACAAAGGGAACAGCGTACGGGATTAACTGAATCCTTGACATAGAGGTTCAACCGATGAAGATCTTCGTAGAATATGTAGCAACCAATATGGGCATCCAGGTCCCGCTATTGGTTATTGGCCGTAGAGGTGTCTCGGTCATGTCTGCATAGTTCTCGAACCCGCAGGGTCTACACACTTAACGTTTGGTGACGATTAGTATAGTTGAGTTATTGTGTTGGTGACCGAAGGTTGTTCGGAGTCCCGGATAAGATCCCGGACATGACAAGGATCTCCAGAAGAGTCCGGAGGTAAAGATTGATATATGTGATAATAGTGTTTTGATCTCCGGAAGGGTTCCAGAATTCACCGGAAGGGGTTCCGGGTGTTTACCGAAGTGTTCGGGTGCAGCAACACTTTATATGGGCCAAAGGGGTAAAGCCCACGAGGTATTGGAAAGTGCAAAAGGAAGTTTTGCTGCTGCCTTAAGCGGTACTACCGCTGGTAAGGCAGTACTACCGCGTAAGCGGTACTACCGCTTGTGTAAAGCAGTACTACCGCGTAAGCGGTACTACCGCTTGTGTGAAGCGGTACTACCGCTCGTGAGCGGTACTACCGCTTGTACGCGGTACTGTTGGAATCCGAGTTGGACTCTTTCCATGCGGGCCAAACCGACCTTGTGCGGGCAAAACCGACCTTGTGGAGGCTTTCTCTCCAAGTTTAGACCCCAGGGCTCAACATATAAATAGAGGGGCAGGGCTAGCACACGGGACACATCAAGATCTCCCAAGCCGTGTGCCGGCAACCCTAACCCTCTAGTTCCTCCCGTCATAATCTCCGTAGTGCTTGGCGAAGCCCTGCAGAGATTGTTCCTCACCACCATCACCACGCCGTCGTGCTGCCGGAACTCATCCACTACTTCACCATCGCTCGCTGGATCGAGGAGGTGAAGGCGTCATCAAGCCGTACGTGTGTTGAACGCGGAGGTGCCGTCCGTTCGGCGCTAGATCGTGTTTGGATCGAGGGACGACTTGCGATTTGGATCGCGAAGACGTTCGACTACATCAACGGCGTTTCTTAACGCTTCCGCTTAGCGATCTACAAGGGTATGTAGATTCACTCTCCCTCTCGTAGATGCTCATCACCATGGATAGATCTTGCGTGTGCGTAGGAAAAATTTTGTTTCCCATGCGACGTTCCCCAACATTTGCTTCATCCACCTCTTTCTTCAGGCTCTCAACAGTGGTTTGCGTCTCTGTTACTTTGACGTCCAGGTCATAGAATTTAGTCTCAATAATCCTCTCAAGACTCTTCTAGTTCGTAGCTAAGGTGGCCAAACTTTGCTCGATCCTCTGAGTGGCTCGAAGAAGATGGTTCATTTGGTCGGCCTTTGTCTTCAGTAATGGAACAGATGTAGCTCTAGGCTGTGCAGACTTGGCAGCTTCTGCTCTTGCTTCCTTCTCGGCTTGTGTTGTGGCTGAAGTGGGATGGGATGGATCCATGGTCACGGTGTTATCTTCAAACTTAGGCCTAAGTGGTAAGTGCTCACGGTCAAGCAAATAAGTCTTGTTACCAACTTTGGAGTTGATAAGCATCTGAATGTGTGGAGCAAATCCACATGACCTCTTCTGATTGGCTGCAGTTCTTGTGATAGTCTCAAGTATAAGATCCATGACTCTGAATCTTTCAGAACGATCAATGTGATGCAGCATGTTGATGGAGTTTCCTCTGATCATCCTCTCATCTCCTGACTTGGGCATCAATGTATGCCTCATGATGGTGTTGGAGGTAGCAAGTCCTGCCAACAGATGGTAGACTGAGCCTAGCTTGTGAGTCTCAACATCTACCAATGGAATTTCCTTATACATGTTGGCCATGGAGTTGTGATCCATCTTGCGCTTGGCATACACATCAGTGTCATGCTCTTCTGGCTTGGGCACATCAAGCAAGGTAGCCCATTCCTCAACTGAGGATCCATACCTGATACCTTCTGTCATCCATACAATTCTTCCATCTGGATAGAAATGAGCAGTGGAGTAGAATTGCATAACCATCTCATCATTCCATGCTGTCAGCTTCTTTCCAATGAAATCATCAATGCCAATCATCTTGAAGTTCTCATGCACATGAGGAAAATGGTCTTCATTTGCATCAATGAATTTCCAATCCACCCATCTCATGTCACTGACTATGGGCTTCTTGTCTAGCAAAACTGTCTCATAAAAATCATGTTGCTCCTTAGTGTGAAAGCGATAATCTACAGCAGTCCTTCTTGTCATAGCATATGGATCAGTTTGCCTCCACTTCCTCAAACCATTATCCTTCCTCTCCTTCATGTTTTCAGCAATGGGATGTGTGTCATTATGTTCTGGCAGTCTGGGTCTTAGTTTCCTTAGCACCGTGGCTTCATCAACATCATCATCATTTCCTTGAGGCACTGGGGCCTTGTTCTTCTCACTTGCTGGCACATTTCTTGTAGTTCTCTTGGGCTTGGCAGCTGTAGGCTTGGCCTTGGAAGAAGTAGCAGTTTTCATGGCATCCCCCATGAGTTTCTGTTGCTTGGGTGGAGGTGTTGCTCTTTCTTCCTCTTCTTCTTCATCTGTGGCATCATCTCTCCTCATAGATGTGGGTTTGAACACCACATTAGCCACTTGCTTTCTTTCTCTCTTCTTGCCTGCTGCCTTGGGCTTAGACTTGATGGGTGCCTGCTGAGATCCTCCTGGATTCTCTGAAGAAATACCTTTCTTGGCAGCTATAGAGGCAGAGACCTTCCTGGTGACTCCTCTTTCTTTCTGAGTGCCATACTCTTTGGAAACAACTTTTGGCTTCTTCTTGGAGGTTACTTCCTCAGGATGGAAGTCCTCATCATTAGATTCTGAGCCCTTAGCTTTCCTGGTTCTCTTGGCTGCTTTGGGCAGATTACTGGGTGTGCTCCTGCTGCCCTCATCAAAACTGCCCTCTAGACTAGAGCCTGCACTTAGATCAACATTGGCCTGGGAGGCATTCTGACTGTCACCGGCATCAGACATCTTGCAAACAGACCTGTGAAGAAGTTGGGTATAGGCAGAGTAGATGGGTTATCACAAAATGCAGCTAGTTTTTCAAAAAAAAATTGAGTTCAAATCTTAGTTTCAAATTTTCACAGAAGACATTTCAGAAAAACCGAGTTGAACATTTTGGTGATACCGAAGCACTTTATAGAGACCAGACACACAGTTTCGGTTAGACCGATTTGTGGTTCGGTCTTGCCGAGATGCTAGGGTTTCACAGAAACTTCATTTCGGCCTCACCGATCAGTACAACTCGGTGGCATCGAGACATAATTGTGCAATGGCCGAAGCCAGATCGGTGACTCCGAAATTTTCAGATCGGCTAGTCCGAGATGTATTTTGCAGAAATTTAAACCTAAAATATTTGCTCGCATCTAATCTAAGAAGTTTATTCGTGGAATAGAAGTTGCACACAGTAGCATGAATCATGGCGAAACCCTAGTGCATTGAATCAGAAATTGAAGCACTAAGGGGTCAGATTTTACCCTAACTTGGCGCAAATCCTCTACAGTGGCAACGGAGAGTGAGATTTCCGTTGATGGCGGCGGAATCCAACGGCGAGTGCGCGCTGGATGGAACGGCGATCGTCTGGAGACTGGGGCGACGGCTGCAGTGGGGCGCGAGGTTGAAAACGTTTGAGAAATTTCAACCGTAGGGGCTCGCTGGATATATATACCCATCTGCTGTCGGTGGCTCCGATTGAAACAAATCGGTGGCACCAAGATGTGTAACTGCTAGCAGTACAGCCTATCGGTCTCTCCGAGTTGGTTCAAATCGGTTACACCGAGATGAAAACCTAGATCAATCCAAATGGTCTCGGTGGGTCCAAATGAGAGTGAGTTGGTCACACCGAAATGCATTCAGAAGGTTTTGGAGTTCAGTCTTAGACAGATCGGTGGCTCCGAGTGCGCCTCACCCGGAGGGTCCGAAAAAGACTTGTTCAAATTTTGTGATATAGCATGAAGAGAATTTGAGACAAGAAAGAATAGATAGCTAGAGAAGGTTCTTAGGCATTCTTTTACATCCACTTGGCCAGAAAAACCAAGACACTCAAAACAACAAATGGATGTCCTCGAATGAGAAATATGCATGCCAACATGCTCACACAATAAGATACCAAATGAAATATGTGTCAAACATGCACAACCAACACTAGCATCTATCACACAATGGGCGATGACATACTCATCGTTTAAGCACAAGTGGGGTTACCACTTTTACATAAAGCATTAATGTGTTCACACCATTAGAGTTGCTTTAGCTCAAGTCTTAGAGCAAAGCTCCCCCTAGATGTGATATCGCCCCAAAGAGGGATGAACTAACCTTGGGTTTTGTCGATGATGACTTCATGTAGATGTTGAAGATGTGGATGCTCAATGTTGATGTAGACCATCAAAAGTTGGGAGCAATCCTTGGAATTTTGCACTTTCAATACCTACATGGGTTAGTCCCAGAAGGAACAAACAAGAATATCCATAGATATAGAGTGAAATGCACATATGGTGATGTCCATGACTGCATTGAATACCTTGTCCCTTCACTTACCAACAAGAGGGTTTGTGACTTCATGAACTAGTGCAAGGTGTTGAAGTTGGTTGCACAAGTCCTTGCCATAAGTGAATATGAGTGAAGTTTGTTGGCAGAGTCACCCTCAAGAACTCTCTAGTTCTTCTTCTTTGGGACCCACATCAACTTGATGGGAATCCTTGGAGTTGTAGAAGCACTTGATGCAGTAGAACTTGATGAGGCCTTGGGAACCCACTTAAACAAAGCTTGAGGTGGTTCTTTAAATGAGTCAATCTCCTCTTGAAGCTTGTCCTTGCCTTTTAGCTTGTGGTCTTTTGGTGGAAGATCATCTTGAGCTTGTGTCCCCTTGAAGGAAGTAGGATCATACTTCTCTTGTTGAGGAACAAACTTCATCTTGGGGTATTGATCTTCTTCCCACTCAACTCCATTGGCATTGAACTTTCGTTCGAAACCAATGCCTTGGTTCTTCCGGTGCCTTCCTTGCTTGCGCACAATTTCCTCAAATTGCTTACTCCCGGTGAGGCTCTTGTAGACACCCTTTTCTATTATTCCTTTCAATAAATCATTTTCTTGCTCAAGTGTAACTTGGCTAAGAGAATCATTAGTGGAATCAATATAACTAATAGAAGCAACAATATTGGATTTAGCATTGTTATTGTTACTACTAGGAGTAGAACCCTTTTTACCCTTGTTACTAGTTTGCTTAGATTTGACTTGTGGCATAAAGGTAGACAAGAGTAAACGTTTGGCAAGGTCTGAGGAACTCTTCTTTCGAAGATCGTCATTGATAGCTTTTAGAAACTCATGCTCTTGCTCTAAATTTAGCTTCTCGGAGCGTAGCTTCTCATGAGCTCTTAGAAGCTCTCTATGATCCTCTTGACCTGTTTCATGAGCTAACTTAAGAGTATTTAGTTCTTTAGTTAGACGCTCAATCTCCTTCATAGCATTGTCATTCGTTTCCTCTTAACTATCATGATTACTAGCATGTTCATTATAGCTGACATCACTAGTCTTATCAACAAGTAAATCATCATCACCAAGTAAATCATCCTCATCACTATTAAAGTCAAAGTATTCGGGGTGTGATACCTTGGGGACTTTTGCCATGAAGCATCTTCCAATTCCCTCATTTGGTGAATCAAATAGATCATAGGAGTTGGAGGATACGAGAGCAAGTCCGGCAACACCTTCATCTTGACTATAGTCGGAGTTGGAGTGATAACTTCTCTCGGATTGGTTGTTGGAGTCGGAGCCGGAAATCCATTCACCAACATGAGCTTGATGTCTTCTTCTAGTGTAGCTCTTGGATGACTTGTCCTTCCTTTCCGAATCCTTGCCTCTCCGGGAAGGTCTTCGTTCATAACGATCATCTCTACTCCTTCTCTCCTTGTGAGGTGATTGATCTCTTCTATGTCTTCCTCTTGGTGATTCATCTCTTTTCTTGTGAGGTGCCGTACACTCATTGGAGTAGTGTCCGGGTCTTCCACAATTGTAGCAATTACGGTCATGACTTGATGATCTTTGCTCATAGTTTCTTGAGTTTGAGCTCCTTTCTTTTCCTCTACTCATGTAGAACTTGTTGAATCTTTTCACCATTAAGCTTATCTCTTCATTGGATACCAGCTTGTCGCTTGAAGTTGTGGGAGCATCAGTTGAGGCTTTGTAAGCACCACTTGACTTGTTGTGTAGCTCCTCCTTGTCCTTGAGTGACATCTCATGAGCAACAATCCTTCCAATGACTTCCATGGGCTTGAGATCTTTGTAATTGGGCATCATTTGGATCAATGTGCACACGGTATCATACTTTCCATCCAAGGCTCTAAGAATCTTCTTGATGATGAATTTGTCAGTCATCTCTTCACTACCTAAGCCGGCAATCTCATTTGTGATGAGAGCAAGCCTAGAGTACATTTCGGCGACTCCTTCACCATCCTTCATCTTGAACTTGTCAAGTTGACTTTGAAGCACATCCAACTTGGATTCCTTGACGGACTCGGTACCCTCGTGCATATCAACCAAAGTATCCCAAATTTCCTTTGCATTCTCGAGGCGGCTGATCTTGTTGAACTCTTCGGGGCACAAACCGTTGAAGAGAATGTTACATGCTTGAGCATTGTATTGCAACATCTTCAATTCTTCCGCGGTTGCTTCATGATCCAGTTCCTTACCATCCTCAAAGAATTCACATTGCAAGCCAACACGAACAACGGCCCAAATGGCGGGATTATGACCAAGAATATGCATTTCCATCTTATGCTTCCAACTAGCAAAGTTTGTACCATCAAAATATGGACCTCCATGGTGGTAATTTTCCTCACTAGACGCCATACTCTCCTAGGTTGTGAAACCAATGCAATGGAGACCAATGCTCTGATACCACTTGTAGGATCGAAAGTATGTCTAGAGGGGGGTGATTAGACTACTTGACCAAATAAAAATCTATCCTTTTCCCAATTGTGGGCAGATTTTAGCAAATACACCAAGTCAAGTATCACCCTACACATGCAATTCTAAGAGTATAGCAGAGGAAAGTAAAACATTGCACATGTAAGTAAAGGAGGGGTTTGGAGATTTCAAACGCAATGAGGACACGATGATTTTTGGCGTGGTTCCAATAGGTGGTGCTATCATACGTCCACGTTGATGGAGACTTCAACCCACGAAGGGTAACGGTTGCATGAGTCCATGGAGGGCTCCACCCACGAAGGGTCCACGAAGAAGCAACCTTGCTATTCCACCATGGCTTCCTTCCACGAAGGACTAGCCTCACTCGGGGTAGATCTTCAAGAAGTAGGTGATCTCCTTGCCCTTACAAACTCCTTGGTTCAACTCCACATGATCTTGGAGGCTCCCAAGTGACACCTAACCAATCTAGGAGACACCACTCTCCAAAAGGTAACAAATGGTGTGTTGATGATGAACTCCTTGCTCTTGTGCTTCAAATGATAGTCTCCTCAACACTCAATCTCTCTCTCATAGATTTGGCTTGGGTAGGAGAAGGATTGGAGTAGAAAGCAACTTGAAGAGGCTAGAAATCAAGGTTCAAATGGTTGGATTGGAATCTCTTGATCTAAACACATGAGTAGGTGGTTCTCTCTCAGAAAATGTATGGTGGAAGTGTAGGCATGTTCTGATGGCTCTCTTTGAGAGTAAGTGGGGGTGGAGGGGTATAAATAGCCTTCACCAAAAATCCAACCGTTACACACTTTTTGACCCAATTCGGTGAGACCGAACATAAACTCGGTGAGACCAGCTAGTGTAAAAAGTGTGAACTTTAGGCTTTTCGGTGGGACCAAAGTGGAACAACTCGGTGGGACCAAAGTGCAAAGGCTAAGGCAGAACTCAGTTTCGGAAATTCCGATTATTTCAACTCGGTGATTCCGAAGTGAAATAATGGCATTACAGAAACTTGGCAAAGCCATCTCGGTGGGACCGAGATCCTTTTCGGTGAAACCGAATTGCTAGGGTTTGGCAGTGGCAATATGAGTGATGGTCTCGGTGAGTCCGGATGAAGTAGTTTCGGTGGGACCGAGATAGGAATTTAGGGTTTGGACAGATGTGATTGTGGGAGAATGACCGAGGGTTTTTGGAGCAATACCACTAAGCACTTTGAGCAACAACCTCATCATTAACACCTCATCCCCTTTTAATAGTATTGGCTTTCCTAAGGGACTCAATGTGATCTTTAATCACTAAAATGAAAATGAAGAGTCTTGTAGATGCCAAACTTGTCCTTGACATTTTGAGGGGTCCACATCCATTAGTCCTTGCCATGACAATCATTGATCTTTTCTGAAATATGTTAGCAATGAATATTAGATCAATGATGTATATGTTGTTATTGATTACCAAAACCACCCGGGGATTAGTTGCACTTTCACAAGGCCACAACAAAGAAGAAAGCACAGGTCAAGATAGTGATGGAGATGAATGCCAACGAGTATTGGGCATACCGTCAGAGCAACCCATATGTTCGCCCATAGGAGCCTGCTCTTCAGGGTCGCCCTTTCTGGAATAGGGACCAAGCGTCTGTGTATCATGAGGTCATTATGAACAAGAAGAACTCTTTTTTCAGGACTAAGTTGTCAATGTGTTAAACATGGGTGTTCATACCCTGACGATGCACAGACAAGTTGTAGCCTTCCTGACGGCAAGGGCTTGTAAGAGGATATCACTTAATCAACACTCAAGACTTGGTAATCAAAACCATGAAGAAGACCTCTAGGCAGGTCATCGAGAAGTACTAAGGTAGTACTGAAGAACAAGTTTCAGGTAGCCGGCAAGCATCGAGCCGGCAAGCTTCGGGTTGAAGACCTCAAGACTGGCAAGCTTCATTCCATTGCTCCACCGTGGCAGTTGTCAGAGACTTGCCGACCGGTGTCGAGCGGGCAGGTGGGTTGGTAGATTTTATCGGGACATGTGGCGACCCATCACTGAAGAAGTAACTTTATTGCCACCCGTCCAAGGGGCATGGCAGAAGAATAGGAGGTAGTTGAGCGAGAGGTACAGGTGGAGTTAGACTCCCTTGCCGGCATTCATCCCCAGCATGACACCTAATGGACCATTTATTGCTTTTGTCCTAATCCATCTGTATTAGGCATGATAGCACTGTTGCTATTGTGTCACTATGTAATTACGGTTTTGCCACTGTGGTAGCCCCTTCCATCTATAAAAGGAGGCCCACGGCAACCTTTACAAAGGTCAACACCCTGCCCAATTGCACTACGTAGCTGCACCTCCCGGGCATCTTGCCGACAAGGTCGCGCTCTCTTGTAACTTGGGAGTTTCACAATCATAATCCACCAAAGCAGGAGTAGGGTTTTACGCCTCACGGTGGCCCGAACCTGGGTAAATCTCTATGTGCTTTGCTGCTGGATCTGCTCTTTTGTGTACTGCGATTCCCATAGCCGAACCGTAAAGGGACCACGCTGGTCCTAAAGATTGTCGTACGTCGACATCTTTGGCTCGCCAGGTAGGGGATCGCGTGCATGAATCTGCTCCAGCAGCGTAGGCGCCAGCTTCATCATCCATGGCGCCCAAGAAGGCCAAGGGCGCGGCCGCTACAGCTCCGTCCACGTCCAAGTTGCCGTCCCAGACGTCCGCAGGAGGCGGAGGCGGTGCGGGCGGAGGCGGTGAAGGCGTCCAACTTCCTCATCGTTCCGGTGATCCCAGTCACCAGAGCGGCGTAGTTCGGAGCGCTGCAAGCAGATGTCTACTACACAACTTATTCTTGTAGACTCGTGTTCGGCCTCCAAGCGCAGAGTTTTGTAGGACAGTAGCAATTTTCCCTCAAGTGGATGACCTAAGGTTTATCAATCCGTGGGAGGCGTAGGATGAAGATGGTCTCTCTCAAACAACCCTGCAATCAAATACAAGAAATCTCTTGTGTCCCCAACACACCCAATACAGTGGTAAATTGTATAGGTGCACTAGTTCGGCGAAGAGATGGTGATACAAGTGTAGTATGGATAGTAGATATAGGTTTTTGTAATCTGAAAATATAAAAACAGCAAGGTAACAAGTAACAAAAGTGAGCACAAACGGTATTGCAATGCTTGAAAACAAGGCCTAGGGTTCATACTTTCACTAGTGCAATCTCTCAACAATGCTAACATAATTGAATCATAGAACCATCCCTCAACGTGCGACGAAGAATCACTCCAAAGTTCCTATTAGCGGAGAACATAGGATAGAAATTGTTGTAGGGTACGAAACCACCTCAAAGTTATCCTTTCCGATCAATCTATTGAGCCATCCCTATAAGTGTCACAAACAGCCCTAGAGTTCGTACTAGAATAACACCATATGACACACATCAACCAACTCTAATGTCACCTAGCTACTCCAATGTCACCACAAGTATCCGTGAGTTGATTATACGATATGCATCAAACAACTTCAGATTCATAATATTCAATCCAACACAAAGAACTTCAAGGAGCACCCCAAAGTTTCTATCGGAGAAAAGATAATGAAAACGTGCATCAACCCCTATGCATAGATTACCCCAATGTCACCGCGGGAATCCGCGAGTTGAGTGCCAAAACATATATCAAGTGAATCAATATAATACCCCATTGTCACCACGGGTATTCATATGCAAGACATACATCAAGTGTTCTCAAATCTGAAATATTCAATCCGACAATAACGAAACCTCAATGGGAAAAGATTCGATTCATCACAACAAGGATAGAGAGGAAAGAAACACCATATGATCCAACTATATTAACAAAGCTCGTGATACATCATGATCGTGCCAAATCAAGAACACGAGAGAGAGAGAGATAAAACACATAGCTACTGGTACAAACCCTCAGCCCCGAGGGTGAACTACTCCCTCCTCGTCATGGAGACCACCGGGATGATGAAAATGGCCTCCGGTGATCATTCCCCCCTCCGGCAGGGTGCCGGAAAAGGGCTGTAGATGAGATCGTGGAGGTACAGAGGCTTGCGGCGGCGTAAAAACTCATCTTGGTTAACTTTCGGGGGTTTCTGCATATATATGATTTTTTTGGCGTTGGAATCACGCGAAGAGGTGCCACAGGGGGCCCACGAGGCACCAGGGCATGCCTGGGGGGCAGGCACGCCCAGGTGGCTCGTGGGGCCCCTGTGGCTCTTCTGCTACTTCCCCGAAGCTTCCTGGGTCCGTTTCCTTCCAGAAAAAATCGTCAAAAAGTTTCGCTGCATTTGGACTTCATTTGATATGGATTTTCTAGAAAACCAAAAGCAAGCAGAAAACAACAACTGGCACTGGGCACTAGGTCAATAGGTTAGTCCATAAAAATCATATAAAAGCCATATAAAAGTGCACCAAAATCATACAAAACTATAATAAACATGGCATGAATACTTCATAAATTATAGATACGTTGGAGACGTATCACAAGCGAAGATGGCGGCGATGCGACATCTAAGGATGGCGCGGCGACGTCCAAGAATGGCGCGGCGAAGCAGACGTCAAGACCATCGCAAGATGGGCGCGGCACGCTTCCTCACAACGCTGGCGGCTCTGGACAACGTCAAGACAAGAACCCTGAGCATCGTTCTCAAGATGCTCATGGGCCACCACGGTGTCAGCCCGCCGGCGAGAATGGGCCACGGCAGCAGGCTTGGGATGGGGCTCCTTCTGTCTCTGTCAGGAGTCAAGATCCATCTTGTTCCTCGCACCTGGTCATGCCCAACACGTCGGCGGAGTCCATGGCGCGAGCACAGATGTTGTTGAACTTCCCTCCAACGTCGGAGAAGATGGATGAGTGGAGAGCCACCATCCAGAGCCTCATCAACTTCCCCAACAATGACAGAGCATAGTTGGCAGGACCTTCATAGCAGCAGCTAACTGCTCCGGCAAGAGCGGCTGGCAAAAGGAGGTGCTGCACCAATGGTACAGTCTCCTCCACAACAGTAGTGGCAAGCCTGGCAAACTGACGCGTAGGATGAGGTGTCCATGGCGTCGTCTGAGCCACGGATCCATCAAGATCAGTGCTTAGTGCTGCAAGACTGGCGAATTGAAGACGCTCGCACAACCATTAAGCAATGCCTAGAAGCACGTCGTCAATCAGATGACTGTGCTGGGCCGGCAGTGAACGAGCCTGCGTCAGGGTATCCTGGGTGCTTGCCGTATGACATCGGCTACCCAGCTTTTACCCGTGAGCTGCGGCAAGTTCGCTGGCCCTATGATCCAACTATATTAACAAAGCTCACGATACATCAAGATCGTGCCAAATCAAGAACACGAGAGAGAGAGATAAAACACATAGCTACTGGTACAAACGCTCAGCCCCGAGGGTGAACTACTTCCTCCTCGTCATGGAGACCGCCTGGATGATGAAGATGGCCTCCGGTGATGATTCCCCCCTCCGGCAGGGTGAGGGAAAAGGGCTGTAGATGAGATCGTGGAGGTACAGAGGCTTGTGGCGGCGTAAAAACTCGTCTAGGTTAACTTTCGGGGGTTTCTGAATATATATGACTTTTTGGCATTGGAATCACGCGAAGAGGTGCCACAGGGGGCCCATGAGACACCAGGGCGCGCCTGGGGGCGGCAGGCGTGCCCAGGTGGCTCGTGGGGCCCCTGTGGCTCTTCTGCTACTTCCCCGAAGCTTCCTGGGTCCGTTTCCTTCCATAAAAAATCATCAAAAAGTTTCGCTGCATTTGGACTTCATTTGATATGGATTTTCTGGAAAACCAAAAACAAGCAGAAAACAGCAACTGGCACTAGGCACTAGGTCAATATGTTAGTCCATAATATTCAGATAAAAGCCATATAAAAGTGCACCAAAATCATACAAAACTATAATAAACATGGCATGAATACTTCATAAATTATAGATACGTTGGAGACGTATCAGCATCCCCAAGCTTAATTCCTGCTTGTCCTCGAGTAGGTGAATGATAAAAGAAATAATTTATGAAGTGTGAATGCTAGCATAGTGCATAAGTTTGATCAATGATAATTTCAATCACTTTTCGTAGCGTCATAACAGCAACTCTTTCTCATGAAACTCATCATGATAAAGTAGCAATCAATTCACATGTTATGGTTCAAACAATGCAATCTCTTGAAACTTAACAACCTATGTTCTTAGTCACCAAACAATTGCAATTCAACTTAATTTCAACAAAGTCTAAGTAAGAGCTCCACATACTCAATTATCATATAGTCTTCCATGATTGCTAGTACTCAAAGCATATTTTTAGAACAAATGACATCCATCGAACACAGAGAAAGATAGGGACTTAGTGTTTCGCCTCCCAACTTATTTATCATAGAGATAATTGTCAACAATAATAATTCATGATCAAATATATTTGGCTGGCCATATGTGCTTGGATCTTTCCGCACCACATGATGCTTGCCAACTAGAGAATAATTAAGGTTGAAATGAGAATGAATACTTATTGACTCTTGCATAAAGGTAAATACATAAAAGTACATGCATAAAAGTAAAAGATAGGCCCTTCGCAGAGGGAAGCAGAGGTTTTCATGCGCTTTTTATTTTTGGATGCACAAGCCCTTAATGCAAAGGAACGTCATGTTATATTGCCCCTTATGATAGCAACCTTTATTATGTAGTCCGTCGCTTTTATTTCTTTACCATCACAAGTTCGTACAACGCTTATTTTCCCTTACAATAAAAGATCATACATATTTTAAGAGCAATTTTTATTGCTTTTTGCACCGATGACAACTTACTTGAAGGATCTTATTCAATCCATAGGTAGATATGGTGGACACTCATGGCAAGAAACTGGGTATAAGGGTTTTTGGATGCACAAGTAGTATCTCTACTTAGTACGAATTTTTGGCTAGCAAAAGATCCTAAGCAAGCACCACATGTTGGAGGATCCATAACAATATAACTTCTATGCAAATATACCCAAACATAACTCATTACGTTGTCTTCCTTGTCCAACTTCAACTAATTTGCTAAAGTTTGAAAATAATTAATGGGTATTCACAATCATAAAATATGTCCAAGATAATATATTTATATGTGAAAGTTCTCTTCCTTATACTAATCATTCCTGAATTGCTTGTATGACCAATATTGTGATTGTCAAGCTTCAATAGATTTCACTTTCTAAACCAAATGTGAAGCTACTACTAGGCATGATACAAGCATATGAAGCTCATATTATCTTAACTTTACGATATTCAATTTATTCAACAATTTACTCATAAGATATAAGTGAAGAACAAGAGTAAATGACAAACTACTCTAAAAAGATATAAGTGAAGACCAAAGAGTAGTTAAGCAAATAGGTAGCTATGTGAGGACTCTCTCTCATTTAAAAATTTCAGATCTTGATATTTTTATTCAAACAGCAAATAAAACAAAATAAAATGACATTCCAAGAATAGCACATATCATGTGAAGAAGCAAAAACTTAGGCTCAACCAAAACTAACCGATAATTATTGATGAAGAAAGGTGGGATGCCAACCGGGGCATCCCCAAGCTTAGTTGCTTCAGACTTCTTAGAATGTTATCTTGGGGTGCCTTGGGCATCCCCAAGCTTGAGCTCTTGCGTCTCCTTAATTCCTCTCATATCATGGCTTCTCCTAAATCTTAAAAACTTCATCCACACAAAACTCAATAAGAACTCGTGAGATAAGTTAGTATAAATCACCTCAAAACCTTAACATTCTCTACTGTAGCAAATCACAAAAATTATAATTAAACATTGCATACTAAATTCCTCTTCATATTTAATACTCCTATCCACAAATAGAAACATTAAACACACAAACATATGCAAACAATGCAACTATAACAGCAATCTGCCAAAACACCAAAACAGAACAGTCTGTAAAAGGGGAATAAGAATCCATACTTCCCTAACTCCAAAAATTCTATACACGATTATTGAAAACAGCAAGCAAATCTCAACAAAATAAAATGACGCTCCAAGCAAAACACATATCATGTGACGAATAAAAATATAGCTCCAAGTGAGGTGACCGATAGTGTTGAAGACGAAAGAGGGGATGCCTTCCGGGGCATCCCCAAGCTTAGTTGCTTGGGTATTGCTTGAATATTACCTTGGGGTGCCTTGGGCATCCCCAAGCTTAGGGTCTTGCCACTCCTTATTCTCCTCATATCGATATCTCACCCAAAACTTGAAAACTTCAATCACACAAAACTTAACGGAACTTGTGAGATAGGTTAGTATGATAAAAATAAATCATCCACTTAGGTACTGTCAAGACAAGTTTCATAATTGTTCTCACATAATGCCTACTGTAGTCTATCATTTCCACAATTTATATCTCATAATATAAGCTATGGAAACACTAAAACAAGCAAACTATGCACCGAAAACAGAATCTGTCAAAAACAGAACAGCATGTAGTGAACGATTTAAAAACCATACTTCTGTACCTCCAAAAATTCTGAAAAATTAGGACAAAGTAAAAATTTGTAACAAAATACTGTGTAAAAATTTCAGAATTTTCTCACGCTCTAGTACAGAATAGAAATTCCAGTACTGGACGCAATAGTTTCTGTTTTTGCATAGAATCAAATCAACAAGCATCCACACTATCCCAAAGGCTTTACTTGGCACATTATTGAAAGAAAACATATAAAACATGATTACCACAGTAGCTTAATCATGTGAACACACAAAAACAGAAGGTATAAGTGTTGGGTCATCTCCCAACAAGCGCTTTTCTTTAATGCCTTTTTAGCTAGGCATGATGATTTCAATGATGCTCACATAAAAGTAAAGAATTGAAACACAAAGAGAGCATCATGAAGCATATGACTAGCACATTTAAGCCTAACCCACTTCCTATGCATAGGGATTTTGTGAGCAAATAGTTTATGGGAGCAAGAATCAACTAGCATAGGAAGGCAAAACAAGCATAACTTCAAAACTTTCAACACATAGAGAGGGAACTTGATATTATTGCAATATGTAAAAGCATATGATCCTCTCTCATAATAATTTTCAGTAGCATCATGAATGAATTCAACAATATAGCTATCACATAAAGCATTCTTTTCGTGATCCACAAGCATAGAAATTTTATTACTCTCCACATAAGCAAATTTCTTCTCATCAATAGGAGTGGGAGTATCATATGAAACTCGAATACTATAAATTGTTTCCAGACTAAAAGAGTAATGTTCAGTAAAAGGGTAATCATAATTATGACAAGTTTTATAAATATAATTATCACTACTTTTTATGACATAAGTATCATCACAATAATCATCATAGATAGGAGGCATGTCATCATCATAATAAATTTGCTCATCAAAAGTAGGGGGAATAAAAAGATCATTTTCATTAAGCATAGCATCCCCAAGCTTAGGGCAACCATTATTTGCAGAAAATAAATTCTCAAACATATCATTCCAATCAAACATAGCATCCTCAAGCTTGTTGGTTTGCATATCATAAGCATAATCACTATTATCATCAATAGTATGAATAGCACCAATAGTATAACAATTATTATCATCATAATTTTCTAAGTTGGTGCCAAAAAGATTCTCAAGATTATAAGAAGTATCATTATCTTCCCAATCATAATTATCATAATGAGTACTAGGCATAATAAAATCATCCTCAATAGTTCCTTCGGACATTGTGCCATAAGACAAAGAAGCAATATCATCATCAAGTGTATCATCTTCCACAATTATTTTTGATTCATTCTCATGAGGCACAACAATAATAGGAGCAACATTATTTGGGAGAGATACCTTTTTACCTCTACTTTTTCTTCTTTTCTTTTTCTTTACCACATTATGTGTGGGTTTATTTAATCATTCTGAGCTTCTTATTGAAGAGATTGGTTGGATAGGAAGCTCCTCCTCGTTACCTGTTTCATCATGAGAGAAAATAGGAGGGAAAGGGGGAATCTTTACCCTTCCATTAGTATTTCTTTTATATTATATTTGTTTTCCTGTTTTTCTATAGTTGGCAATATAAGCATTCTCATTGCAATTTACCACACAAAACATATAGATTTCCTTTAGATTAGTTTCAATGTCATCCGTGAGAATGAATACTTCAAACCAACTATTTTTATGTGACAATTCCTCACACCCCAAAAATAGATAAAGCTCATTATATAGTTCAAGGGCGGTAAAGTCATTACAATATTTAGCCATGATTCGATCATGAAAAAGTATGCATTGAAAATTAAGGTGACCAACTTTATTGCAAAGTTCACAAGTAATAGGATAAACATAACATAATTTTGTAGCAAATACATCTATCACTTTGAGCAAAAAATTGGTTCTATCATGTTTATGCTTCTTACAAAATCTATCATCCCTATAAGGCATGTCTTCACAAACTTTATGCACTCCACAAAAATTGACATGCTTATAAGAAACATTTTTGTCATGACTAGTGCAATCATCATTAGTATTTTGGATATTCATAGAATTCATACTAACAACATTGAAATCATGCTCATCATTCATGGATTTTATGCCAAACATTTTATTGAATTCTTCTTCTATCAATTGAGCACAATTTTCCGATCCATCATTTTCAAGAAAGACATTATAAAGACGAATAATATGAGGCAACCTCAATTCCATTTTTTTGTAGTTTTCTTTTATATACCAAACTAGTGATAAAACAAGAAACTAAAAGATTTGATTGCAAGATCTAAAGATATACCTTCAAGCACTCACCTCCCCGGCAACGGCGCCAGAAAAGAGCTTGATGTCTACTACACAACTTATTCTTGTAGACTCGTGTTGGGCCTCCAAGCGCAGAGTTTTGTAGGACAGTAGCAATTTTCCCTCAAGTGGATGACCTAAGGTTTATCAATCCGTGGGAGGCGTAGGATGAAAATGGTCTCTCTCAAACAACCCTGCAATCAAATACAAGAAATCTCTTGTGTCCCCAACACACCCAATACAATGGTAAATTGTATAGGTGCACTAGTTCGGCGAAGAGATGGTGATACAAGTGTAGTATGGATAGTAGATATAGGTTTTTGTAATCTGAAAATATAAAAACAGCAAGGTAACAAGTAACAAAAGTGAGCACAAACGGTATTGCAATGCTTGAAAACAAGGCCTAGGGTTCATACTTTCACTAGTGCAATCTCTCAACAATGCTAACATAATTGAATCATACAACCATCCCTCAACGTGCGACGAAGAATCACTCCAAAGTTCCTATTAGCGGAGAACATAAGATAGAAATTGTTGTAGGGTACGAAACCACCTCAAAGTTATCCTTTCCGATCAATCTATTGAGCCATCCCTATAAGTGTCACAAACAGCCCTAGAGTTCGTACTAGAATAACACCATATGACACACATCAACCAACTCTAATGTCACCTAGCTACTCCAATGTCACCACAAGTATCCGTGAGTTGATTATACGATATGCATCAAACAACTTCAGATTCATAATATTCAATCCAACACAAAGAACTTCAAGGAGCACCCCAAAGTTTCTATCGGAGAAAAGATAATGAAAACGTGCATCAACCCCTATGCATAGATTACCCCAATGTCACCGCGGGAATCCGCGAGTTGAGTGCCAAAACATATATCAAGTGAATCAATATAATACCCCATTGTCACCACGGGTATTCATATGCAAGACATACATCAAGTGTTCTCAAATCTGAAATATTCAATCCGACAATAACGAAACCTCA
The DNA here is from genome assembly GCA_039707655.1 of Elymus sibiricus. Lineage (NCBI taxonomy): Eukaryota > Viridiplantae > Streptophyta > Magnoliopsida > Poales > Poaceae > Elymus > Elymus sibiricus. Next base: position 168,187,685 of record CM077664.1, read on the forward strand.
ATGGGAAAAGATTCGATTCATCACAACAAGGATAGAGAGGAAAGAAACACCATATGATCCAACTATATTAACAAAGCTCGTGATACATCATGATCGTGCCAAATCAAGAACACGAGAGAGAGAGAGATAAAACACATAGCTACTGGTACAAACCCTCAGCCCCAAGGGTGAACTACTCCCTCCTCGTCATGGAGACCACCGGGATGATGAAAATGGCCTCCGGTGATCATTCCCCCCCTCCGGCAGGGTGCCGGAAAAGGGCTGTAGATGAGATCGTGGAGGTACAGAGGCTTGCGGCGGCGTAAAAACTCATCTTGGTTAACTTTCGGGGGTTTCTGCATATATATGATTTTTTTGGCGTTGGAATCACGCGAAGAGGTGCCACAGGGGGCCCACGAGGCACCAGGGCATGCCTGGGGGGCAGGCACGCCCAGGTGGCTCGTGGGGCCCCTGTGGCTCTTCTGCTACTTCCCCGAAGCTTCCTGGGTCCGTTTCCTTCCAGAAAAAATCGTCAAAAAGTTTCGCTGCATTTGGACTTCATTTGATATGGATTTTCTAGAAAACCAAAAGCAAGCAGAAAACAACAACTGGCACTGGGCACTAGGTCAGTAGGTTAGTCCATAAAAATCATATAAAAGCCATATAAAAGTGCACCAAAATCATACAAAACTATAATAAACATGGCATGGATACTTCATAAATTATAGATACGTTGGAGACGTATCACAAGCGAAGATGGCGGCGATGCGACATCTAAGGATGGCGCAGCGACGTCCAAGAATGGCGCGGCGAAGCAGACGTCAAGACCATCGCAAGATGGGCGCGGCACGCTTCCTCACAACGCTGGCGGCTCTGGACAACGTCAAGACAAGAACCCTGAGCATCGTTCTCAAGATGCTCATGGGCCACCACGGTGTCAGCCCGCCGGCGAGAATGGGCCACGGCAGCAGGCTTGGGATGGGGCTCCTTCTGTCTCTGTCAGGAGTCAAGATCCATCTTGTTCCTCGCACCTGGTCATGCCCAACACGTCGGCGGAGTCCATGGCGCGAGCACAGATGTTGTTGAACTTCCCTCCAACGTCGGAGAAGATGGATGAGTGGAGAGCCACCATCCAGAGCCTCATCAACTTCCCCAACAATGACAGAGCATAGTTGGCAGGACCTTCACAGCAGCAGCTAACTGCTCCGGCAAGAGCGGCTGGCAAAAGGAGGTGCTGCACCAACGGTACAGTCTCCTCCACAACAGTAGTGGCAAGCCTGGCAAACTGACGCGTAGGATGAGGTGTCCATGGCGTCGTCTGAGCCACGGATCCATCAAGATCAGTGCTTAGTGCTGCAAGACTGGCGAATTGAAGACGCTCGCACAACCATTAAGCAATGCCTAGAAGCACGTCGTCAATCAGATGACCGTGCTGGGCCGGCAGTGAACGAGCCTGCGTCAGGGTATCCTGGGTGCTTGCCGTATGACATCGGCTACCCAGCTTTTACCCGTGAGCTGCGGCAAGTTCGCTGGCCCTCCTCCCGAAGTTTCAAGCCAGAGTTGCTGGAAAAGTACAACGGCAAGCTCAACCCAGCGGAGTTCCTCGGTATCTACACCATAGTTGTTCAAGCTGCGGGTGGTAGAGATGAGAAGATTCTCGCCAACTACTTGCCATTGGCGCTCAAGCCCAATGTGAGGTCTTGGCTGATGAACTTGCCGGAGGGCTCGATTTCATCTTGGGCAGACATGTGCCATCAGTTTTTGGTGCTTACGCCGGAGGCCACAAGCTTCCCGGTCAGCCCAGCAATCTGCGTGTGCTCCCACGGAGGAATGGCGAGCCCTTATGCAAATATATCCAGAGGTTCAGCCGTGTGCGGCACAAAATCCCAGACATTCACCCTGTTGCTGTAATTGCCTCGTTCCACACGAATATACGCAATCGTAGGATGCGTGGAGAGATGAGCATCAACAAGGTCAGTGATACCGCCGAGCTATCGCTCTGGCCGACAAGTGTGCGCGCGCTGAAGAAGGGAGGAGACTCCCTGGAGAGGATGTCGGAGCTGCTGTTGACTCAGAAGATGATGATGCAGCCACTCCGAAGAAGAAGAACCGCAAGCGCAATCGCAAGCGGAAAGGCAAGGTAGTCATGGCTGTTGAGGGGGTCTGGGAGCACCGGCAAGAAGCCTAAGATTGAAGGTGCCAGCAAGGAGGTGTGTCGGGCCCATGGAACCCAGGGTATCCAGGCCCGTCTGCCTTTGGCCCAGGGCGCAACGCCTGGTGTGGGCCCAGCGGGCCGTCATCGCCAAGCACCTCACCAGGACTCCTGATGAGGCCTTGGCCTCCCGAGGCCCCCTCCTCAGGGAGCGGGCAAGCAAGGCTAAGCACCTCCACCAGCGGCCTCGCGAGGTCCTCTCGCGGGGTGACCTCCTGAGGTGGCCTCTCAAGGCCCCCTCCCGAGGGCGCACGAGACGAAGGCCGTTCGGCAAAGCCGCACGGTCTGGGGCCCATCACGTGGGTGACGCGCATGGTAACGAGCGGCGACAGAGGCCGCGCCAGTAGGCGCAGATGAAGATGGTTTCCTCTTTTGTGTTAAGGGAGCAGGGCCAGCTATCTACTCCCCAAAGCAACCCTAAAGGTTGCCCGATCGGCGAAGGAAGACCAAGACGGAGGGCGCGCAGGGCGGAGGTCATCACCGAGCCCACCGGCGCGTCATGGATCATGCTTTGGCAGGCGAAGACCGCCTTTAGTCAGGATAGCCTGAGCGCCTGTCCCCTTTCAAAACCCGCCAAGTGTGGTATCCCTTCCCGCCTAAGTTTCAAGGGGGAAGAGGACCGATGCGGATATAAGGGGGGCAGTGCTGCCTTGTAGAGGGGATCGGCTCTAGTTCTCATCATCCCCAACCTTGTACTCTCTCTCACCAGGGCAATACCAACCAAGCAGGAGTAGAGTCTTACACCGCAAGGTGGCCCGAACTTGGGTAAACCGCCGAGTCCACGGTCCATCCCTCGCTAGCGCGCTCTCGCCTTAGCTTCGCCGCCGCTTAGCCATGGTAGGAGACGAAGTGGTAGAACGAGCTCACCCCAGTGTTCGAACCTTTGGGTCCCCGGAGCCCGACTTTCGACATTTGGCACGCCAGGTAGGGGTGCGCTACTGTCCTTTCGCTCCGCCCTTTGCTCCATCGATCTCATGGCCCACGCACGTCGCGAGCGCGCCGAGCGCAGGGCTGGCCGCGTGGCTCAGACGGAGCCGGTGGACGTGGCAGTCGTCGCCGCCCCGACGTCGAGGCTGCTGCCGCCACCGACCCCGCTGCCCGCGAGTAGCAGAACTCCTCCCTGCACCCCTCCATGCAGGCAAACGGCCACACCGCCACGGCCTCCTCCCTCGCCCACCGTGGGCCGCCGAACCCGCAGGCCGTGCTGCTCATGGCGCGCGAGCTGCTCCGCTACCGTCCGGCTGACGCCGGCTACGACGCCTGGCTTGGCCGCATCACCAAGCTCGTCAATGCTGTCGGGGACGCTCCGGCACCTTCCCACTCGCTCCGCCCTCCGCCGTCTCGCGCTGGGGACCTGGTGCACGGCGCTCCCCCGCCGCCTCCTCTGCGCGACGAGCGCGGCGGGCCCCAGCGCAGCGCGCGGGTTCGTGAGCCGTCCCGTGGTGTGTCCTCGCCAGACCGAGACGAGGCCAGCTGCCAGATCGTCCACCGCAGGCCCCCCGACGCGCGTGTCGTGGAGAATTCGCGGCAGATGCCATGAGATGGCTAAAAGTGGGGGGCTGCGTGAGGACGCCGGTGGGTTCCGGAAGCGAGGTTGGCACGCGTGTGCGGGAGACACAAGGCGTACCCAGGTTCGGGGCCCTTCGGAGAGGTAACACCCCTAGTCCTGCCGAATGGGTTGATAGGCTCAGAGGCCACAATGGTTATGGTGCTCCTGGAGCTGTTGGGTGGAGGAGGAAGAAGGAGCTAGCTTTCCCTCGGCCTCTCCTGTGAGTGTGGATGCGTGTGTTGCTACTGGATCCCGCCTGGTGCCGACCAGTGCCGACCCCGCTGCATGGAGGCCTCCTGGGGGTCTTATAGCCCGACCCCTCAGGGTTACAAGGGTAAACCGCACACGCCGGGACCCGGGCGTCGGCGTCTGGAGCCGGCTGTGGGCCCGCCGGCTGCTGGGCCCCGCCTGCTGCGGGGCCCGCCGGCTGCTCGGCACTATGGCCCGTCGCCTCGAGCGTCATGGAGTGGACGGCGCGTGCGCGCTCTGCAAAGGCGTGCAGGAGTGGGCGGCGCGTGCAGGAGTGGGCGGCGCATGCGCGCTCTGCAGAGGCGTGCAGGAGTGGACGGCGCGTGCGCGCTCTACAGAGGCGTGCAAGTGCTGACGCCGGCCGTCACGGTCAACAGGGTTGGCAGCTTTGCAGGCGCACCCTCCCGAGACGGATTGCACTGTAGCTATGTTCTCCCGTTGTGGGGGGCTGTCTTGTCGTCGGATGCGATGGGACGGCCGCCGGCCCATCGCCAGCCGGCTAGCGGATAGCCGGACCCGGCCCCGGGCCGGGCCCAGCCGGCTAGCGCTGGGAAGCCGGTCGGTTGGCCAGCCGGTGGGGAGGGGCATGGGCTGCCCTGATGTTTTTGAAAAGGGGCACCGAGTTCGCTTGCCTACCCGGGGGTCATCCCCCCGATAGTAGTCCCCGAAGTTGTAAAGGCTCGCTGGCTCCAAGCGGGGGAGGCTTTGCAGCTTACCCTCTCCCCGAAGGAGCGCGGTCGCGTGGCGAGGATGTGCCGGCTCGAAGTCGCCGCTCGCCGGCTTCCGGGAGTCGGGTTGAGATACGTGATTTCGCCGGAGCATGATTGGTTCGGCCGGCTGGCCGTGCCGGTACGGGGGAGCGTGCCGGTCGCCAGACGAAATCCCGCCACGTGCAGCCCAGCGGCCGAAGAGGCCTGCCAGGCCACGCGCGCGATGAGACGTCGCGGCGGGCTGGGTCCCACTGGGCCGGGGCCTCGGCTGGCGCGCGGGATTTACTGCGGCCGCACGCGCCTGTTGGAATTCTCGAGGCAGTTAAGGCACGTCTTTAACGCGCCCGCGCATGGCGGGGAGTGGGGATCGTGAGCGCAAACGATCCCACTCCCCCACGATCGACAGTGGTCTTTAAATGGGAAGGGAGGGGGAGTGGCCGAGGCATTCGTTCCTCCGCCCCCGCCCGTTGCTTCGCCTCTGCCTCCCCATCTTCCTTCTCGCGCACTCCGCCGCCGTACGCCGTCGCCCGCGCGCCGTCGTCCGCCAAGCACGCCACCGCACCGCGCTGCGACGCTCGCGCAGCCTTTCTCTCCTTGCTCCACCATTTTCTGCTTTCTTTCTTCCTCGGCCGCGTTTCTCCCGCTTTCGCCAATGGCGCCGCCGAAGGGCTCGTGGGAGGGGTCGGTGGTCACCGACGACAACATCGAATATCTTTGCCGCACGCGACGGCGGAGGTGGAGGCGCGCGCGCCCGGCGAGGAGGTGGCGCCGGAACCACGGAGTGGCGAAGTGGTGGTGTTCTACACCCACTTCCTCCGCGGGCTCGGGCTTCCGGCGAGTGTCTTCTTCAGGCGCTTCCTCACGTACTTCAGTCTCCAGCCGCACCACCTGGGGCCGAACGCCATTCTGCAGCTCGCCGGCTTCGCAACGCTGTGCGAGGGCTATGTCGGCATCCTCCCGTACGTGGAGCTGTGGTGCCGGATGTTCTACCTCAAGCAGCAAGGAGCGGCAGCCGGCGTCATGTCCGAGTGCGGGGCGGCCGTGCCGGTTACCCGGACGGCGGGGCCCTTCCTGAAGCTGCCGCTCGAGGACTCCGCCAAGAAGTGGCAGAAATCCTTCTTCTACGTGAAGAACGCGAACCCGGCCAACGACCGGATCAACCTCCCTCCATTCATCGATGTGCCCCCGGCCGAGAAGCTGAACTGGGGGCACAACCCGAAGAGCCCGTCCGCGGAGATCTTGGGGATCTGCCGCCGGGTCAAGGAGATGACGGACCGCGAAGGGCTCACCGCCGTGGACCTCATCGCCGCCTTCATCAGTCGCCGGGTGCTGCCGCTGCAGAGGCGGCCGCACCAGATCTGCGATATGAGCGGCCGGCGCGACCCCTGCCAGCTGTCAACGAAGAAGCTGACGGCGGAGGAGATCGCCGTGCGCGTCAACGACGTCTCCGCTGCCGGGCTCAAGGTGAAGGAGTGGCGGTTCGGCAAGGAGCCGTACAGCCGGAATGACCCGGCGCCAGCGGTGTGTGTCTGGTCTCTGTTTTTTGCCACGTCCGCCCTTCTCATGCGCCCTGACCCCCTGGGCCGGCTGCAGCGCTTCCCGAGCCAGTTGGTATATGATGGCCCGAGTCCCATGGTTCTGCAGCCGGACCGAGATGAGTCGGACCCGAAGGACGAGGAGGCCGGCAACGCGGGAGCCGAAGGCGGTGAAGAGCACCTCGCGGACGCGGAAGCCGGCGGCTCCGCTCAAGCCGATAAGTCTCTGATCCCGGATGCTTTGCGTGAATGGCCGGATGACGACGAAGATAACGAGGACGGGACGGGCAATGCAGCTCCTCAGGGCGCGGAGGCGGGCGACGGGGCCGTCCCCAGGGGCCGCCCTTCATGCTTTCTTGCTTTTCGTTTTCTTTTTGCTCTTTTTGACCGGCTTGGTCGCTTTCTAGTGGGGGCGCGTCAGCGCACCCACTGGGTGTAGCCCCCGAGGCCCGGGCCGGCTGCGCAGCAGGCGGGTCGGGCCTTCTCAGGCGTTCGTGTGCTGACTTGCTTCTTCTTTGCAGTCCATCTACGACCAGTGGGTAGTTTCGTACAACCGCCTCCTGGGCCGGTACCGTGCGGCCAGGGACCAGCTGGCGGCCAAGGAGGGGGAACTCTGCCAGGCCCGAGGTATTTTTTCGAACTTCTTTCGTGCATTCCTCCAGTGGGGGCGCGCCAGCACTCCCACTGGGTGTAGCCCCCGAGATCCGGGCCGGTTGCGCAGCAGCCGGGTCGCATCTTCTTCGCTTCTTCTTTTGCTTTTTCGCTCGGCCTCTGACCGGAGTTCGGATCCGGATGCGCAGCCGCCGCCGTTGACCCGGCGGAGATGGAGGCGCTCCGGCGCCAGCTGGCGGAAACCGGCCAGCTCCGTGACCGGGCGGCCGCGGAGCGCGACCGACGGCAGGAAGAGGCGGCCCGGGCAGTCCGGGAGAGGGACGAGGCCGCCGCCGCCGCCCATAAGGCCGAGCTGGACTGGCTTGCCGAGGAGCGCTGTCAAGTGGTGGCACGGCAGGAGGAGGTGGCGAAGAAGGCCACCGAGGAGGTCGTTCAGCTCCACGCGGACCGCGACCGTAGCGCCAACGCATTGGCGGCGAGGGAGCGGGAGGCGCTGCAGGAGGCGCTTTACATCGACGAGCTCCTCACGCGTAAGCGTTTTTTACTTGCGTCTTTTGCTTCTTTCTGTTTTCCGCCCTTTGGCGTCCTAGTTAATCATCTTCCCCTTCCCTTCCAGGGTTCTTCCCCGAGACCCAAGGGTCGGCCGAGGCGGCGGTGAACGCCCACCGGCAGGAGCAGATGGTGGCGGGGGCCGCCATCGAGGAGTACGCCGCCTGGTCGGTGGCGGAGATCACCGTGGCCGCCAAGGCTCGCTTGGAGGCAGTGGAGCGCCAGATGAACCGGCTATTCGAAGCCAGTTTGTTGATGGTGGCCACCCTCTGGCCGGGTGCGGTGGCGCCGAGCAGCGTGAGCCGGCTGGCGCGTTGGCTGGAGGCCGGCGCGGCGCGACTCAACGCGTGGAGGGCCTCCGCGGCTCGAGCCAGCGCGGACATGGCGCTTGGGGTCGTCTTGTCGTGGTACCCGACCATCCGCTTGGACCAGTTGCGTGCCCGGAGGGCTGGGGCGGAGGCGGACTTGGCGGAGCGGGCGACGTCGATTGCCGTGCGGGCCAGCGACATTGCGTCGTTCGCCCCGTACGGGGAGTTTGTGCCGGAGCGGGCGCCGGACGGCGCGGAGCTTCCCGCCGATGACTTCGGCCTGGAGCTCAAGGACCCGGAGGGCAGCTCGGCCGTCAAAGTGCATGCGCCAGTGCGTTGCGTCGGGCGTCGGCGGCAAGTACTGGGTCTTCGCCCAATCGACGAGGAAGTCGGCCAACGCCCGTGATTTGATGGCGGTGCAAAGCTCGTAGAGGATGTTGTGGCCGGCTAGCTCGATGGCCCATTTGGCGATCCGGCCAGAGGCGTCCCGGCATCCCATGATCTCGCCGATGGGGGCCATGCTCACCACGGTAATGGCGTGCTCCTGGAAGTACTGCCTCAGCTTCTTGGCGGCCAAGTACATGCCATAGCACATCTTCTGATAGTGTGGGTAGTTCTGCTTGGAGGTGGAGAGGACCTCGCTTAGGTAGTACACAGGGCGCTGGACCGGCTGTGCCTTGCCTTCCTCGGGGCGCTCTACCACCAGCACCACGCTGACCACGCGGGTGGTTGCCACGATGTACATCAGGAGCGGCTCCTTCTCAGCCGGCGCGGCCAAGACGGGCGTGGTGGAGAGCATGCGCTTGAGGTCGCGGAAAGCTTCGTCCGCCTGGTCGGACCACTCGAACGGCGTCGTCTTCTTCATCAGCTGATACAGGGGCAGGGCCGTCTCCCCCAGCCGCCTGACGAACCGGCTGAGAGAGGCCAAGCAGCCGGTGAACTTCTGGAAATCGCGCAGCCGGGCCGGCTTGCGCATGCGGTCGATGGCCTTGATCTTCTCCGGGTTGGCCTCAATGCCGCGCTCCGAGACGAGGAAACCAAGGAGTTGGCCAGCCAGCACGCCGAAGACGCATTTCTCCGGGTTGAGCTTGATCTGGTACTGGCGCAGGTTTGCAAACGTCTCCCTAAGATCCTTGTGGCACCCCGGCTCAGAGAGACCGGAACACCCCGTATTCCAGCCCAGAGATCAAGTCTTCTGGAATACGGCACTGCTTGGCATAGAACAAATCAGCTCTTTATTACAAATACTCGGGTTCAAAGGTTCTGAAGGCACGAAGGTTACAGGGGCACGGCGACACTTTGCCTGCTTAGATAGCTCTATGCTAGCAGCGAGACATCTCAAAGCGGAATAACTACTAGCTGCGGAATAACGACGACGGTGATGAACTCCACTCCGCAGGGACTCTGGCTGGGACGCATCCTAGAGCGTAACCTCGGGATCCTCGACAAACAAGCAATCACGGCATCACCTGCAATCTGGCATGAGACGCCAGGTGAGTACTTTGAATGTACTCGCAAGCTCATAGCAACCAAAGCAATCAAGACATACAACAGCATGGCATTTACCGGTTAATTCTCCATGATGAACATGATACTACTAGAGCAACATGAGCATGGCAACAACATGAGCATGGTAACAGCATGAGCATGGCAACAACATGAGCATGGCATGTACATATAATTCATGATATGAACAAGATGCTACTAGCACTAGCATGCAAGGGGTTTGACATTTAAGGTCTCATGGACCAACTTACTCTGCTCGGAGATTATCTCGTAACCACAAACTTACCATCGTGATCATCACATGACCACACGGAGCTTGATCTCTACCTGTGATCATCGCATGACCACATAAAGATCAACCAACTTCTTTTCTCATCGAACCGGGGTTGTTTATTATTCAGATTATTATTTCTGTTGACCCATAGTGTGACCTACTACGAACTGTGTCCATGACCGAGGACGCGGCTATCGATAGATTATACACTCTGCAGAGGTTAGTACACTGTACCCACACTACGGAACTCATGGCCTCGTACTCCCATTCGGGTAGACCAACGATGTTCCGACAAAACCAATCTATTGCATGACACTCTCCCGGCCACTCCCGAAAAACTCCCCTTCGGGCTATGTCCTGGGTTGCCCCTGATGTCAACTCGTGACATCCACCACCTTTGTGGCTGCCACCGTCGTGGCCAAAACATAACATTGTCCCAAACGGGGACCTTGGATCCATACAACTTGGGCACTCAAGGCTTATGGTAGCCTACCTGATCAGGGTAGCGCGCACCCATAACCTTCCCTAGTTGGAGGTTCCGGCGAGAGGCATGACAATAGACCGCATTAGGGCCTCCCCATCCAGGCAAGTGTGGTTGCACTGGTTAGCTCGATTCGGTGGCACCATGACTCAGCCAACAGATTTGTTCAAGTTCGATTAATGTCAGGTTCAACTTGAATAGTGATGAGCTGAGTCACAGTAAAATACATAATGAAATGACAATGCAGATGAGCATGACATCAGTGTAACCATGGATGGACAACATAATCATTTAACATCATAATTATAAATCATTTATGCTACGGGATGCAAATGAGCATGGCATAGCGATGATCATAACTATCACAAGTATTTTCATATCAAACCATAACTACCCAAGTGAGCATAGCATTATCACTAGCATCAAAAATAATTACAGGAATAAAACATGATAAAATATCCTTAGCAATTAATCATATCACTTACTAGATGAAAATGAACATGGCATAAGCATAGACATGGATTCATAAGCATATTCGAAGTATTCACAAAATAATTAAATGCGCAAACAATTATTAAATATTCAAGTGGAAACCATGGCTACTGCAATGCCATCATGCAAGTGGCTGTTGTGGCTTGCCTGGGGATGGAGGATACACCGGGGAGAAGTGCGGAGACACTCGCAGAAAAATCGCCGGAAAAGTTTCCCTCTCGGCGGAGCTGTTTTAAGGGCAAGGGCAAAATGGTCATTTTCAGAGTGTGACAACATCATGAAAATGGTACCATCGGAACGGGCTCGACGAACTGAGATCGTGGGCTTTGGAATCACCTGATTCGGAGTTACGGTCGCCGAGTTACGGCCGTTTTCGATAGGCAGAAAAAGAATAAAAATCTGTTCTTTTCTGGCCTTAACGGGCGAACCCCCGCTATTTAAAGGTTTCGGCGGCGGCTGGAAAAAGAGAAAGCGCATTTGGATAAATACGTCTTCGATGTAATGAAAGCGTATTTTTGACAGAAGACTTAGCAGAATACGCTTTCAGTAAATGAAGACGTACTTTTCGGAAGTACGCTTCCACTTAAAAATACGCGGGCCCGGGGTCAACTCTTCTGTCCCGCCGACTGGTGGGGCCGAGAGAAGGCGGGGCCCACCAGGCTGGGTCAACGCCTTCAACCTCCCGCTCGCCCGCTCATGGCCGTGGACAGGGCCGACTCCGGCGAGGGTTGCCGGCCACTCCAGCCACCTCCCACTGTGCACGGCCTACCGGCGTGCTCGGGAGCTCACGCCGCATCCATCCCGGGGCAGCACGGGTCGCGAGGAGGTCGGAGTAGGGCGTTCCCTTGACGGCGGCGGACGGCGACTTCGGGCGGAGTTGGGGCTTGCGGCCACGGCGTCCTGGCGATGGAACGAGGTGTTGGGGCGGCCAGTGGAGGTCTGGGAGAAGCTCTGGTGGGGAGAGGAGGAGGCGAGGGGCTCGGTCCGGCTCGAATTTAAGCGGACTCCGGCGATGGCCGTGGCGGCAATGTGAGGGAGGGAGACCTCCTCGAGCTAGTTTGGGTGGTCGGGGCGAGCTATAGGAGAGTGGAGGTGAGCTTGGTGAGGTCAGAGAGGCTCGGGGGTGGCTTATATAGCCACGGCGTTGATGCCGTCCGCGGATGCCGCCGCGAAGGCGAGGTTGATGCTCTCTGGCACGACCGCGTGCACGCGCGCACGCGCGGAGGGGGAGAGAGGGCTAGGGGAGGTGTATTCGGTGCAAAGGTACCGCGGGGAGGAAGAAGATAACGGCAAAGCGACGACGGCCGCGGGCATCCCGGGATGGCGTGCTCGCCGGAGCGGAAAGAGGGGAGGGGGAGGGGTCCAGAGAGTATACGCGGACGCATGAGAGTGGTGATGATGCTGTGGACAAGGTGCGTTGGCGGGAGCTCGGCGTTTGGGCGGCGGCAGAGGACCCCGCCGGCCAGAGCACGCTTTCGGCATGCCAGACCGCGTGGTCACCGCATGCACAGGTGCACGCGGTGCACTCTGGCCAATCAAACGATGTCTAGCGTGTTGTCTCTCCTAAGTGGGTCCTACCCGAGGTGATAGATCGAAGAAAAGCACTGTGGGTGGATGGGAGAGGTCGACTGAACTTTGTTGTTACAAACTTAAGCAGGAAGTAGTGATCAAATGGGCTAGGTTAAGAGCAAACCAGAATATCTCAGAGGTTTATGGTAGGAAGGACTATGATCCTGTGAATTTTGAGGTCATTTGTGCAAGGTTTGAGTGCAGTTGCTTTACAACTGCCAAAAATTGGCCAGAATCTAGATCAGGAAGTATCACTCACTTAGGTGTTGGATTGATCTGAAAATTTGTGGATCATGATCATTTGGGCACATGAAGGTACCATAAAAAGTTCATACCAATTGTATGAATAAAAATGGTACTTCCTTCACAATGATCCACACTGGACAGAAACTTGGGGGAATTGTTCAGAGAAAATGTCTTGACAAAATAATGTGAATTTTGGCATTCTCACATTATTTATGTATATTTAGGTCCTGGATTAATTTCAGAATTTTTGAAGCAATATAAAATATAGTTGCTTCACAAACTGAAATTATGACCAGAAACCAAGATTTGAAGGTGTGCTCACATAGATTGTTGTATGGAGATGAAATTTGGTGGAGAGTCATTATTTGATCATATAGATGATATCCCAAAATTTCAACTCATTTGGATAATCCTAGCTAGTACTTCCTTCACAAAGCTTCTCTCTGGTCAGAAATTTTGGAAATTTGCTGAGGAAGATTTACTAGGCAAATGAGGTTGAATTTTGGCATGTGGCAATAATTTGGATAGGAAAGAGTGCCCAAAAATTTTTAGGGCAATCAAGAAAAGATAAATAGCACTTCCTTCACAAAGTGCCATACTTGACAGAATAGGAAATGAATATTCCTGAATTATTTTTGGACTAGGCAAGGATGGATTTTGACATATTTGTGGAAGATATGATCCAAAGAATTTATGAGAATTTTGTGGGAATTTGAGGAATGGCAGAAATATAGGTTGCTTCACAACCTAGGGCAAACAGGGTTATTCCTTTAATAGAAAAAGGAATATTCCCAATAAAAAGAATTTGGGGTTGGGCTAAGATGGAAATGACATGGCCTTGGGATAGATTTGAGAATGACAAGCCACTAGGAAGTGGCAGGAGAGAAGATTTTCCCAGGTTTCAAGACCACATAGCCACGGAAAAAAGGAACTCCAAATAAAAACATCAAGGAAATCCAAAAGAAAAAGAAAGGGCCAAAAATCGGGGTGTTACAAACCTACCCCCCCCCCCTTACGATAAATTTCGTCCTCGAGATTTGTTTGCTCAGGGAACAAGTATGAATATTCTGACTTAAGGAAACCGTTTCCAACTCGGGTATCCTTTTCCTTTATAAAATGGTTCCCACTGAATTGCATCTGACGGACTGCCTTGCTCTGAGGTGGTTTGCTTCACTGTATCCCACATTCTGACAAGTCTTCCTTCATATGTTCATCCTTGCTCTGACTTCAATTCTTTTATGTCTGCTGGCTTGTTTGATATCATCCCGACTGGAATTTCCATAGGTCCGGGAGTGATTTCCATTCGACGTTTCTTCTATCCAGCACCGATAGTAGTCAATGGAGTTGGGTACAAATTTCCTTGGTGGACATGAAACATTTATTCCTTGCATCGGGTTACTCGAGTAGATGCATGTCCTTCGGGTTCAAAACAATGCTGAGAATCATAGCCATTCTTTTTGGCAGAGTGTGACTGCTTGCAGGGATTTCTGAATCATCTTGGCTGACTTCTTTGTCTCAGATCCGTACTGACGAAGGCTGTCACCTTGATATGAGGTCCTTACAGGCAGAGTAGACCCTTTGGGTGTGTGTTCATGATGATCAATACGGAATCATATTGTCTTGGGTATCCGTACCATGTTGTTCATGCCACAATTATCATACCTGTATTGCCGGTCTTGCTCCTTCAGTATCGTTTTCTTTTGTCCGAATATTTTGCTAAAAGAGCTTGGCCATATATATCCTTAATTCTTTGTGTGCCCATAGGTACTGTCAGGTGCAATATTTCGGCGGTCATACCTTATCCTTATCCTCAAGTAGTGCAGCAACGTTTTACTGGCAAGTTTATCATCTCACAAGCTCTAACTGTAGGGCAATGATCATCCGAACCTTTGCATGAAAACCGGCAAATAAATCAGTAGCCACCAGAACGGTCTTTACAACTTAGATCTGGGACATTACTGAAATAACTCAACCATGGCTCACGACGGCTAAAAAGCTGCTCAGAGCATGAGACAGTGTTGATAAGAAGAATGTAGCAGTTCCCTAAGACGGCCGGGGAACAGCTCAGAGCATAGGGTCACTGCTATAAAAAGAAACTCAACAGCTGCCCGAGACGACCGAAAAGCAGCTCAGAACATGGGCCAGTTGTTGAAAAGAGAAATATAAAGGCGGCATCCACCCTGGACGGCCGAAAGCAGCTCAAAACACAGGCGTGGTGCCGTTACCAGGAAAAGGTAAGCAAGGGTTCATCACGATCATATACCAGGTCCACAGTTACTTGGACAGAGCTCACTATTGTGGTCAATCATGCATGACGGTGACAGAGGTTAATGATATCACTTTGTCGGGTGTGAGGAAGCTGGCCTTGATATCCACTGTCAGGATTGTTGTCACAACATTGTCTTGCTTCATAGCTTGTCAGACATTGCATCACACTGAGGTGTATACTGGCTTTCTTCCTCTTCATGTGGTTGTCGAATTCTCACCGTGCTGGCATCATCATACGAGTGACTTGCATGACCTTGGCAGTATGTTCACAATATATATGGAAGTATGTTTAGCTGAACATTTTATTCCCGAGGCAAACTTGTGTCCTGACTGATTCTTGCTTCTGACAAAACTGTTGCGGATCCAATTCTTGAGATGCACTGCCATATGCTGCCAACTCACTGTGTAATATCTTGTACCAATGATGATGACTATTGGTAGTGCCGTATGGACGAAGACTGGATAGCTTGTGTTGGAAGCCATCGAGAGTAGCGTGCTGAGGAAGGCTGGATAGCTTATGCTCGAAGCTTTTGTCGATGGTAGCGTGCTAAAGAAGGCTGGGTACTGTGCTTTAGAAGCTTCTCCCTTGGTTGCTTACTGAGGACGATTCGGTTCCTTACGCTGGAAGCTTTCTGCGGTGACTTACTGAAGATGACTGGGTATCTTACACTGGAAGTTATCCACATGTCGTACTGAGGAAGATTGCGGAACCTTGCGTCATAAGCTTCTCTGGTAGCTTGTGGAGAAAGACTGGGTTGCTTACATCAGAAGCTTCTCTCCATGATATGCAGATTGAATGCCATATATATGTATACCCTTGATATTCCTTTGACTAGAAATGTACTTTTGTCTTGCACACCAATTGTCTTCCAGCTGGTTCATTACGATTGTGATGGTTGCACACTGATGTAACCTTGATGCTGATAATCAATCTAGGATGTCCTTTGTATTCAGATCAGATATTCCCAATATAATGCAGTCGGCTGTGAATTCCAAATAATTGAATCCCTTATTGATTCTTTGAGTCCGGTGTTGGTTGATGAGCAACTTTCATAAGGGGAAATAAGGTAACACCGAAGGCCCAAAGAAAGAAACAAAAGAAACGACTGAACAAAAGCACACACAGCATTAAGATTACATACAAGCAACATCACATTTCACAGCTATTCACCTCACTATGCATGCCTACTTAAGCACACAATTCTCGAGGGAACTCCGGTACTACGATCTAATATGTTGTGGCGGTGTGCACGAAAGTGGATCAGCGTGTGGAGGGATTGGTGTAAACGGAGCTACACCAAGCGCTGGCTCAGCACCGGTTGCATCTGGACGGGCTCAGGGGTGAGGACGGACTCGGTGATCATGTAGTGAGACACAGATGTCACGGCCATATCATCATCAAGCGTACGGAAGGGAACCGTACTCGTCCAGAGAATGGGTGATAGGGTAGGATAGCGGTGGAAAGAAAGGTCTGCTGGCATTGCCCTTTCCTGGTAACAAAGACCAGTGAGGGTTGCCAAATGGTGGGTTGGATGGCAAGATCCGGGGTAGAAACATGTCTACCACCGAAACAATAGATGTGGCTGGAGAAAAAAAATACTGGTGCGATACCTGTGCATCAATCCTGTAAATGATCGACACCCCTAGGTACCTCGGCATCACTCCGCTGGGACAAAGATGACACCAAACACCAGAGAACAAGTATGCAAAACTGGAGGGTGCAGGTAGTGGATCGAAACCGATGCCACCTACACTCACAAGATCAGCTGTTAGAGACAATATAATAAGTCTATATGCATGCTGTGCAGCAAAAAAATGCAACAACCAAATGCAACAAGTAAGCTAGACTCTGAACTACCGGTTTCTAACGCTCGCGCTGACTAGGGCGTCCTATAGCCAGACCTGCTCTGATACCAATCGCTGTGGCACCCCGGCTCAGAGAGACCGGAACACCCCGTATTCCAGCCCAGAGATCAAGTCTTCTGGAATACGGCACTGCTTGGCATAGAACAAATCAGCTCTTTATTACAAATACTCGGGTACAAAGGTTCTGAAGGCACGAAGGTTACAGGGGCACGGCGACACTTCGCCTGCTTAGATAGCTCTATGCTAGCAGCGAGACATCTCAAAGCGGAATAACTACTAGCTGCGGAATAACGACGACGGTGATTAACTCCACTCCGCAGGGACTCTGGCTGGGACGCATCCTAGAGCGCAACCTCGGGATCCTCGACAAACAAGCAATCACGGCATCACCTGCAATCTGGCATGAGACGCCAGGTGAGTACTTTGAATGTACTCGCAAGCTCATAGCAACCAAAGCAATCAAGACATACAACAGCATGGCATTTACCGGTTAATTCTCCATGATGAACATGATACTACTAGAGCAACATGAGCATGGCAACAACATGAGCATAGTAACAGCATGAGCATGGCAACAACATGAGCATGGCATGTACATATAATTCATGATATGAACAAGATGCTACTAGCACTAGCATGCAAGGGGTTTGACATTTAAGGTCTCATGGACCAACTTACTCTGCTCGGAGATTATCTCGTAACCACAAACTTACCATCGTGATCATCACATGACCACACGGAGCTTGATCTCTACCTGTGATCATCGCATGACCACATAAAGATCAACCAACTTCTTTTCTCATCAAACCGGGTTTGTTTATTATTCAGATTATTATTTCTATTGACCCATAGTGTGACCTACTACGAACTGTGTCCATGACCGAGGACGCGGCTATCGATAGATTATACACTCTGCAGAGGTTAGTACACTGTACCCACACTACGGAACTCATGGCCTCGTACTCCCATTCGGGTAGACCAACGATGTTCCGACAAAACCAATCTATTGCATGACACTCTCCCGGACACTCCCGAAAAACTCCCCTTCGGGCTATGTCCTGGGTTGCCCCTGATGTCAACTCGTGACATCCGCCACCTTTGTGGCTGCCACCGTCGTGGCCAAAACATAACATTGTCCCAAACGGGGACCTTGGATCCATACAACTTGGGCACTCAAGGCTTATGGTAGCCTACCTGATCAGGGTAGCGCGCACCCATAACCTTCCCTAGTTGGAGGTTCTGGCGAGTGGCATGACAATAGACCGCATTAGGGCCTCCCCATCCAGGCAAGTGTGGTTGCACTGGTTAGCTCGATTCGGTGGCACCATGACTCAGCCAACAGATTTGTTCAAGTTCGATTAATGTCAGGTTCAACTTGAATAGTGATGAGCTGAGTCACAGTAAAATACATAATGAAATGACAATGCAGATGATCATGACATCAGTGTAACCATGGATGGACAACATAATCATTTAACATCATAATGATAAATCATTTATGCTACGGGATGCAAATGAGCATGGCATAGCGATGATCATAACTATCACAAGTATTTTCATATCAAACCGTAACTACTCAAGTGAGCATAGCATTATCACTAGCATTGAAAATAATTACAAGAATAAAACATGATAAAATATCCTTAGCAATTAATCATATCACTTACTAGATGAAAATGAACATGGCATAAGCATAGACATGGATTCATAAGCATATTCAAAGTATTCACAAAATAATTAAATGCGCAAACAATTATAAATATTCAAGTGGAAACCATGGCTACTGCAATGCCATCATGCAAGTGGCTGTTGTGGCTTGCCTGGGGATGGAGGATACACCGGGGAGAAGTGCGGAGACACTCGCGGAAAAATCGCCGGAAAAGTTTCCCTCTCGGCGGAGCTGTTTTAAGGGCAAGGGAAAAATGGTCATTTTCAGAGTGTGACAACATCATGAAAATGGTACCATCGGAACGGGCTCGACGAACTGAGATCGTGGGCTTTGGAATCACCTGATTCGGAGTTACGGTCGCCGAGTTACGGCCGTTCGTTCGATAGGCAGAAAAAGAATAAAAATATGTTCTTTTCTGGCCTTAACGGGCGAACGTCCGCTATTTAATGGTTTCGGCGGCGGCTGGAAAAAGAGAAAGCGCATTTGGATTAATACGTCTTCGATGTAATGAAAGCGTATTTTTGACAGAAGACTTAGTAGAATACGCTTTCAGTAAATGAAGACGTACTTACGGAAGTACGCTTCCACTTAAAAATACGCGGGCCCGGGGTCAACTCTTCTGTCCCGCCGACAGGTGGGGCCGAGAGGAGGCGGGGCCCACCGGGCTAGGTCAACGCCTTCAACCTCCCGCTCGCCCGCTCCTGGCCGTGGACAGGGCCGACTCCGGGGAGGGTTGCCGGCCACTCCGGCCGCCTCCCGCTGCGCACGGCCTACGGGCGTGCTCGGGAGCTCACGCCGCATCCATCCCGGGGCAGCACGGGTCGCGAGGAGGTCGGAATAGGGCGCGCCCTTGACGGCGGCGGACGGCGACTTCGGGCGGAGTTGGGCTTGCGGCCACGGGGTCCTGGCAACGGAACGAGGTGTTGGGGCGGCAAGTGGAGGTCTGGGAGGAGCTCTGGTGGGGAGAGGAGGAGAGGAGGGGCTCGGTCCGGCTCGAATTTAAGCGGACTCAGGCGATGGCTGTGGCGGCAATGTGAGGGAGGGAGAGCTCCTCGAGCTTGTTTGGGTGGTCGGGGCAAGCTATAGGAGAGTGGAGGTGAGCTTGGTGAGGTCAGAGAGGCTCGGGGGTAGCTTATATAGCCACGGCGTTGATGCCGTCCGCGGATGCCGCCGCGAAGGCGAGGTTGATGCTCTCTGGCACGACCGCATGCACGCGCGCACGCGCGGAGGGGGAGAGAGGGCTATGGGAGGTGTATTCGGTGCAAAGGTACCGCGGGGAGGAAGAAGACTACGGCAAAGCGACGACGGCCGCGGGCATCCCGGGACGGCGTGCTCGCCGGAGCGGAAAGAGGGGAGGGGGAGGGGTCCAGAGAGTATACGCGGACGCATGAGAGTGGTGGCGATGCTGTGGATATGGTGCGGTGGCGGGAGCTCGGCGTTTGGGCGGCGGCAGAGGGCCCCGACGGCCAGAGCACGCTTTCGGCATGCCAGACCACGTGGTCACCGCATGCACAGGCGCACGCGGTGCACTCTGGCCAATCAAACGATGTCTAGCGTGTTATCTCTCCTAACTGGGTCCTACCCGAGGTGATAGATCGAAGAAAAGCACTGTGGGTGGATGGGAGAGGTCGACTGAACTTTGCTGTTGCAAACTTAAGCAGGAAGTAGTGATCAAATGGGCTAGGTTAAGAGCAAACCAGAATGTCTCAGAGGTTTATGGTAGGAAGGACTATGATCCTGTGAATTTTGAGGTCATTTGTGCAAGGTTTGAGTGCAGTTGCTTTACAACTGCCAAAAATTGGCCAGAATCTAGATCAGGAAGTAGCACTCACATAAGTGTTGGATTGAGCTGAAAATTTCTGGATCATGATCATTTGGGCACATGAAGGTACCATAAAAAGTTCATACCAATTGGATGAATAAAAATGGTACTTCCTTCACAATGATCCACACTGGACAGAAACTTGGGGGAATTTTTCAGAGAAAATGGCTTGACAAAATAATGTGAATTTTGGCATTCTCACATTATTTATGTATATTTAGGTCCTGGATTAATTTCAGAATTTTTTAAGCAATATAAAATATAGTTGCTTCACAAACTGAAATTATGACCAGAAACCAAGATTTGAAGGTGTGCTCACATAGATTGTTGTATGGAGATAAAATTTGGTGGAGAGTCATTATTTGATCATATAGATTATATCCCAAAATTTCAACTCATTTGGATAATCCTAGCTAGTACTTCCTTCACAAAGCTTCTCTCTGGTCAGAAACTTTGGAAATTTGCTGAGGAAGATTTACTAGGCAAATGAGGTTGAATTTTGGCATGTGGAAATAATTTGGATAGGAAAGAGTGCCCAAAAATTTTTAGGGCAATCAAGAAAAGATAAATAGCACTTCCTTCACAAAGTGCCATACTGGACAGAATAGGAAATGAATATTCCTGAATTATTTTTGGACTAGGCAAGGATGAATTTTGACATATTTGTGGAAGATATGATCCAAAGAATTTATGAGAATTTTGTGGGAATTTTAGGAATGGCAGAAATATAGGTTGCTTCACAACCTAGGGCAAACAGGGTTATTCCTTTAATAGAAAAAGGAATATTCCCAATAAAAAGAATTTGGGGTTGGGCTAAGATGGAAATGACATGGCCTTGGGATAGATTTGAGAATGACAAGTCACTAGGAAGTGGCAGGAGAGAAGATTTTCCTAGGTTTCAAGACCACATAGCCACGGAAAAAGGAACTCCAAATAAAAACATCGAGGAAATCCAAAAGAAAAAGAAAGGGCCAAAAATCGGGGTATTACAATCCTCGAGGAGGGTGAGGTGCTGCTTGGTCTTCACCACGATGTCGTCGACGTAGACGTGCACGTTCCGGCCGATTTGAGGCAGGAGGCATTTTTGCATGCAGCGCTGGAAGGTGGCATCGGCGTTCTTCAAGCCGAACGACATGGTGATTTAGCAATACGCGCCGAAGGGGGTGATGAAGGATGTCTTGAGGGCATCCACCGGGTCCAGCTTGATCTGGTGGTAGCCCGAGTAAGCGTCCGGGAAGGACAGGTGCTCGCAGCCGGCTGTGGAGTCGATGACTTGGTCGATCCGGGGTAGGGCAAACGGGTCCTTGGGGCAGGCCTTGTTCAGGCTGGTGTAGTCGATACACATGCGCCAAGTGACGTTCTTCTTCCGGACGAGGACCGGGTTGGTCAGCCACTCGGGGCGGAACACTTCCATGATGAACCCGGCTTTGAGCAGCCGAGCGATCTCTTCGCCAATGGTTCTTCGCTTCTCCTCGAAGAAGCGGCGTAGCGGCTGCCGGGCCGGCTTGGCATCCGGACGGACATGGAGTTTGTGCTCGGCGAACTTCCTCGGAACACCCGGCATGTCCTTAGGGGACCACGCGAAGATATCCTGATTCTCATGGAGGAAGTCGACGAGCTCGCCTTCCTATTTGCTGTCGAGGCCAGATCCCACGACGACGTACTCGCTGGAGTTGGGGTTGGACGGGTCGAGCGAAACCTTCCTCCTGCCCTTGGCCGGCTTGAAGGACCCCTCATCGGCCGGCTCCTTGAGCTAAGCCGGCATGACCGGCTGCTCGCCAGCCAGCGCGACAAGACGGTCGAGCTGGCGCCTCTCCTCGGCGATGACCAGCGACTCGGCCAGCTTGGAGCCGGCTTTGGCGCACTCCAGGGACTTCTTGTAGTCGCTGGTGATGGTGATGATGCCCTTGGGACCCGGCAGCTTCATCTTGAGGTAGGCGTAGTGGGGAACCGCCATGAACTTGGCCATAGCGGGCCGACCCAAAAGCGCGTGGTAGGGGCTAGCGAGGTTGACCACCTCGAACCAGATCGGCTCGTGTTGGAAGTGGGCGCTGGTGCCGAACAGCACGTCCAGCCGCACCTGGCCGATGGGGGAGCACGAGGCGCCTGGCACGATGCCGTGGAACACTGTCTGGGTGGGCTGCAGCTGGCCCTCCTCGATGCCGAGCTTGACCATGGTGTCGCGGTAGAGGATGTTGATACTGCTGCCTCCATCGATCAGCACCCGCGAAAAGTGGCTGACCCGGTCGCTTGTACGTGCTGGTGAAGTTGCGTACGAATGCATCCTCGAAGTCCAACCAGGAGTTGACGCTGCCGGCCCTCAGGCTGTTAAGCCATGTCCGGGCCGAGCCGAGCAGCATGAGGGGAACGTAGCGAACCGCCACACGCCGGTTGCCGCCGGCGATGCCGACAGCCGTGGTGTAGTCGGTTAGCCAGTCCTCCGACTTGGAGACGCCGCTGTACTTGGGGGAGTCGCGGGGCAGCAAGAAGCCTTTGGGGAAGGGCTCCTCGCGAATGCGGGGGCCAAAGCACGCCGGGCCGACAGAGCTCTCCTCCTCGAGAAGCGTGGACCACGCCAGCTGGTCGATGCGGTGGCAGGCGTCGGTTTCGTCGTAGGGCTCCCGGGGGCCCAGCCGGCTTACGACGGGGCCGCGTGGCACCGCGCCGGCGGAAGCCGGCCGGGGCCGTTGAGGCTGTGGGGGAGGAAGTTCCGGCCGCCGCACCCGGTCGTTGCCGGCTGTCTCGTCGGCAATGCCGTCGCCAGCCATTGCGACGTGGTCATGCCGGCTCCGACTTGCCCGGTGCCGGCCAAAGCGGCTGGCGCTGCCGTCAGGGGAAGACGCCTGCTGTGTGTCCCGAAGAGCCCTCTCCGGGTTTCTGGTTTTGCCTGAGGCGGAGGCGGATGGCTGTGCCGGGTCGAAACGATGTTGCTGCTTGTTCGCCGTGGTGATGAGGTCACGGATGCGCTGTTGCTGCTGCAGCAGCTCCTCGCCCTCCAGGAACTCGAGATCCGCCATGGCCGCCTGCGCCGCGCGCATGTTCTTGACGGGGGTGTCGTAGACGGGCCGGCCTGCGCCTAGCGCGCGGCCGATTGCACCCCCACGGATACGCACCTCCGCAACCCGGTTGGGCTCAGCGGCGGCCGGCGTGAAGCCGTGGGCGCTGTCGTACTCACGCTGGGCGGACTCCAGCCGGCGCCGCATTGCCGCGAGCTCCGTGGCCTCGACCAGCAGATGCTCACGGTCCTCGTTGAGCTGAGCCGCTGCTGCCGCCGTGTCGGCGTCGGGCATGATGGGGGCTTGCCGGCTTCGGATCGTCTCGCGGAGCGGGTCGACCCGGCGGGGCGGGGCCGCAGCCGCGGCGGCGGCGGCAGCGGCGGCCTTCTCCTTGTCACGTGAGGAGCCGGTGCTAGCGCCGATGGTCAGCACCTCCGCGGGGGCGCAGAGGTTCGCGCCGTCGTCGGAGGCGGCGCAGCCAACGGGGACGGGCGAGTCGGTGAAGCTGCGTACCTCACTGGGGTACTCGTCGGGGACGAGCGCAACGAAGACGCACAGCGCACCGAAAGGGACGACGAGGCAGCCTGCAGGACAGACGGCGTCCGCGCCAGGTGCTGCGTCGCAGCCGGCCGGGTTGGCCGCGCGGGGCGCGCGGGCCAAGCCGTGCGTGATGCGCTCGCCGGAGCTAGTGAAGGGCCTCGTCCAGAACTTGACTCCGGCCAACGCCGCGAGCAGCCCCACGGTGGGCGCCAACTGTCGTGGTGAAATCGCGGCAGATGCCATGAGATGGCTAAAAGTGGGGGCTGCGTGAGGATGCCGGTGGGTTCCGGAAGCGAGGTTGGCACGCGCGTGCGGGAGACACAAGGCGTACCCAAGTTCGGGGCCGTCCGGAGAGGTAACACCCCTAGTCCTGCCGAATGGGTTGATAGGCTCAGAGGCCACAATGGTTATAATGGTGCTCCTGGAGCTGTTGGGTGGAGGAGGAAGAAGGAGCTAGCTTTCCCTCGGCCTCTCCTGTGAGTGTGTATGCATGTGTTGCTACTGGATCCCGCCTGGTGCCGACCGGTGCCGACCCCGCTGCATGGAGGCCTCCTGGGGGGTCTTATAGCCCGACCCCTCAGGGTTACAAGGGTAAACCGCATGCGCCAGGACCCGGGTGTCGGCGTCTGGAGCCGGCTGTGGGCCCGCCGGCTGCTGGGCCTCGCCTGCTGCGGGGCCCGCCGGCTGCTCGACACTGTGGCCCGTCGCCTCGAGCGTCACGGAGTGGACGGCGCGTGCGCGCTCTGCAGAGGCGTGCAGGAGTGGGCGGCGCGTGCGCGCTCTGCAGAGGCATGCAGGAGTGGATGGCGCGTGCACGCTCTGCAGAGGCGTGCAGGTGCTGACGCCGGCCGTCACGGTCAACAGGGTTGGCAGCTTTGCCGGCGCGCCCTCCCAAGACGGATTGCACTATAGCCATGTTCTCCCGTCGTGGGGGGCTGTCTTGTCGTCGGATGCGATGGGACGGCCGCCGACCGATCGCCAGCCGGCTAGCGGACAGCCGGACCCGGCCCCGAGCCGGGCCCAGCCGGCTAGCACTGGGAAGCCGGTCGGTTGGCCAGCCGGCGGGGAGGGGCACGGGCTGCCCTGATGTTTTTGAAAAGGGCCTCCGGGTTCGCTTGCCTACCCGGGGGTCATCCCCCTGACAACGCGAGTGCTCCTCGAGCGGCAGCGCCAGCGCCAGGGCCAGACCGTTCAGGATGTTGCAGCGGCTGGGCGCCAAAACCGCGCCGCCCTTGCTGGCGGCGTCCCCTCAAGCGGTGTGGGCTGTCGCGGCTTCACCCGCGAGCTGCGTCGCGTCGTCTGGCCCGCGAAGTTCAAGCCTGAGCTGCCTCCGCGCAACGACGGCACCCCCAACCCCACGGAGTTCCTCCAGCTCTACGCGCTGAGCGTTGAGGCGGCGAACGGCAACGACAGGGTCATGGAGAACTATTGTCCCATGGCCCTCAAGGACGGCCCGTGCTCCTGGCTCATGAACCTCCCCGAGGCATCCATCTCATCGTGGGCCGAGCTCTGCAGCCAGTTCGTCGCCAACTTCAAGGGCACGCAGGACCGCTCCCTCACCATCAACGACCTGTGGCGTGTTCGGCAGCGCCCAGACGAGACCCTCCGCAAGTACATCCAGCGCTTCAGCCAGGTGCGTAACAAGATCCCGCGCGCCTCCGACGCGGTCATCATCTCTGCGTTCTCCACCGGCGTCACGGGCGTCAAGATGCGCGAGAAGCTCGCCATCAACGGTGAGCTCGACTCCGTGCTTGAGCTGCTCGACCTCGCCGACAAGTGTGCCAAGGCTGAAGAGGGCCGCCTCATCATCCACAGCGACCCCGACGCGGCGCTCGACGCCGCCAAGACCAAGAACAAGGACGTCAAGCGCAAGGGCCCTGCCGTGCTTGCGGTGGAGCCCGAGCAGAAGCGCGGCCGTGACCACGACGAGCCCAGGAAAGATAGCCGGCCGCTCTGCGCCTTCCACAATGTGCGCTCCCACAGCACCGAGGACTACCAGGAGCTCAAGCTGCTCCACGATGAGCGCCAGGGCCGCCGAGATGACCGCAATGGCCGCGGCGCAGGCCGTGGAGGTGGCCGTGGCGGCAACCGTTGGGACGGCCGCAACAGCAACGGCAACTTCCGCCAGGGTTGGCGCGGCCAGCATCGTGAGGCCGCCTAGCGCGACCAGCCTTGTGAGGCAGACCCTCAGGCCAATGCCGCTCTTCTGCCGCTGCCACCTCCACCCCGAAGGAACGACGTCAACCAGCCTGATGAGGGCACTGGGGGCTACCAGGAGCACCGCACGGTCGCCTGCATCCTTGGCGGGTCCCAAGCCCCCGCGTCCATCTGCCACTTCAAGCAGCTCTCTCGCGAGGTGTATGCCGCCCTCCTGAGGCCAGAGGCTTCGCGGCCCCTCAAGTGGTCGCAGTACGCCATCACTTTCGACTCCAAGGACTACCCCAAGTCCATGGCCTCCGTAGGCGCGCTCCCCATGTTGTGCACTCCCACCATCAGCAACGTCGCGGTCACCAAGACCCTCATCGACGGGGGCGCCGGCCTCAACGTGATCTCCATCAAGACCTTCGAGACGCTCCAGGTGCCCTACGACCAGCTGATGCCGACCAGGCCCTTCTCCGGAGTGACCGATGGTTCCACCATCCCACTGGGTCAAGTGCGCCTACCCGTCACCTTCGGCACCCGCAGGAACTACCACACCGAGCTCATCGACTTTGACATGGCGCACATCGTCCTGCCTTAAAACGCCATCTTGGGCTACCCAGCTCTCACCAAGTTCATGGCGGCCACCCATCACGCCTACAACGTTCTCAAGATGCCCGACTGCAGCGGCATCATCACCGTCACCTGCGACGAGAAGGACGCGGCCAGCACCCTCGAGCGTGCCTACAAGGCTGCCGCTGTCACGCACCCGACCGACGAGGACGCGGCCGAGCCTCCTAAGGCCGCACCCGCGAAGAAGAAGCAGCTATTCTCTCAGGACCGCGCCGAGACGAAGAAGGTGTCGGTGGACGGCAGCGGCTCCGGCCCTGCCTTCACCATCGGCACAGGCCTCCCTCCTGCATAGGAAAGCGCACTCGTCTCCTTCCTTCAGGCAAACTCGGATGTTTTCGCCTGGAAAGCATCTGACTTGTCCGGTGTGCCGAGGAAGGTGATCGAGTACCACTTAGCGGTGTGCCCCAATGCACGCCCCGTCAAGCAGAAAGCACGGCGCCAGGCGCCAGAGAAGCAAGATTTCATCGTCAAGGAAGTTTAGAAGCTCCAAGAAGCGGGAGTCGTCCGAGAGGTGCGCCATCCCGAATGGCTCACCAACCCAGTTGTCGTCCCCAAGAAGGGCGGCAAGGAGCGCATGTGCGTCGACTTCACCAGCCTCAACAAGTTCTGCCCTCAAGATCCATTTCCACTGCCTCGCATCGATCAGATCGTGGATTCCACCACCGGGTGCGATTTGCTATGCTTCCTGGATGCCTTCTCAGGCTATCATCATATCAAAATGGCGGCCGAAGACGTGGAGAGGACGGCCTTCATCACCCCCTGTGGCATATATTGCTACGTCTGCATGCCCTTCGGTTTAAGGAGCGCGGGCGCCACCTTCCAACGGCTAATGCGCATCACGCTGGGGCCTCAGATGGGGAGGAACACGGAGGCATACGTCGACGACATCATAGTCAAGTCTCGTGAGGCTGGATCCCTCATCGCGGACCTCCAGGAAACATTTGCCAACCTGCGCAAAGTCAATCTCAAGCTCAACCCGGAGAAGTGCGTCTTCGGAGTCCCCTCCGGCAAGCTCCTCGGCTTCCTAGTCTCGCACCGTGGCATCGAGGCCAACCCAGAGAAGATCAAGGCCATCGAGAAAATGCGTCCTCCCCGGACCCTCAAGGAAATGCAGCGCTTGGCAGGATGTATGGCCTCCCTTGGGCGTTTCATCTCCAAGTTTGGCCAGCGAGCCCTGCCCTTCTTGAAGCTCCTAAAGAGGTCCGGCTCCTTCAAATGGACTCCTGAGGCAGACGCCGCCTTTGAAGCCGTCAAGAGGTACCTCACAAGCCCGCCCATCATGGTCGTGTCGCGCTCTCGCAAGCCCTTGCTCCTGTACTTGGCGGCCACCCCCCAGACGGCCAGCGCGGCGCTGGTGGCGGTGCAGGAGGAGCGCGTCTGTGCTAAGGAGAAACCTTCCGCGCCCCTTCAAGCTCAGGAGCCCGCTGAGCCTTGCTCGCCCGCTGAGCCTCGTGAGCCTCCTGAGCCTCGTGAAGCCGCCGGTCCTCGTGAGCCTTCTGAGCCTCGTGAGGCCGCCGGTCCTCGTGAGCCTTCCGAGCCTCGCGAGCCTCCTGAGCCTCGTGAGATTCCCGAGCCTTCCAAGCCTCGCGAAGTGCCTGTAAAGCAAGCTGCCACAACAACTACGCGCCTCGTCGAGCACCCCGTGTACTTCGTCAGCACCGTGCTAAGGGACGCGCGCGAGCGCTACCCCATGCAGTAGAAGCTCCTTCTTGCGCTCCTCGTCGCCTCCAGGAAGCTGCGCCACTACTTCCAGGGTCACCCCATCAAGGTCATTTCTTCCTACCCCTTGGAGCCGCGTCGCCGAATGGAACATCGAGCTGCAAGCCTTCCAGCTAGAATTCTCCACCACCAGAGTCATCAAAGGCGCGGCTCTGGCCGACTTCGTGGTAGAATGGACGGACACATATGAGGAGGAGCCTCGTGAGGCCCAGTCCCTCCTGCCAGGGGACGAGGCGCCTGGCGGCTGGACCATGCACTTCGACGGCGCCTTCTCCCGACAGGGCGCGGGGGCTGGGGTCATGCTCACCTCGCCGATAGGGGATAGGCTCTACTATGATGTACAGCTCTGCTTTAGGCACACCGACAAGGTCTCCAACAACATCGCAGAGTATGAGGGCCTCATCGCCGGCCTCAAGGCCGCGTTCGCCCTGGGCATCAAACGTCTGACCATCAAGGGCGATTCGCAACTTCTCGTCAACTTCTCCAACAAAAGCTACAAGCCCAAGGACGAGCACATGGCCGCCTACCTAGAAGAGGTACGTAAACTTGAGAAGCGTTTTCTTGGCCTGGAGCTGCAGCACGTCCACCGCAGCGGCAACAAAGAAGCCGACGACATCGCCAAACGAGCATCTCGCCGCGAGCCTCAGAGCCCCGGCGTCTTCGAGGAAAGGCTCCTCAAGCCATCAGCCGTCCGTCCTGCCGCGAGCATGGCGCTCCTTCGCGAGGAACTCCCGCCCGCACCACCCACGGGCGCGCCGGACTGCGGCCCGGCTTCGGGAGCCCGCCTGCTGCTGGCGCTGGAGCCTCAAGAGGACAGCAGGGCCGCGGAGTTCAAGGTTTACTTGCTTCGCGGCACCCTCCCGGAGAACGACTCAGAAGCAGAGCGTGTGGCCCGGCAAGCCACCGCTTACTGCCTAAAAGATGGCGAGTTGTACCACAGGCGCCCCAATGGCGTCTCGCTACGGTGCATCTCTGTAGAGCAAGGGAGCGAGTTGCTAGCTGATATCCATGGAGGAGACTGCGGCCACCACTCCTCGTCACGCACCCTCGTCGGCAAGGTTTTCCGCAGCGGCTTCTACTGGCCCACTGCGCTGCGTGACGCTACCGCGCTGGTCCAAGCCTGCGAGGCCTGCCAATTCCATGCCAAGCAGATCCACCAGCTGGTGCAGGGCCTCCAGACGATTCCCCTCTCATGGCCCTTCACGGTCTGGGGGCTAGATATCCTGGGGCCCTTCCCTCGCACGGCTGGCGGTTACCGCTACCTCTATGTCGCCATCGACAAGTTCACAAAGTGGGCAGAAGTCGAGCCGGTGCGCACCATCCCTGCAGGCTCTGCCGTCAAGTTCATCAAGGGCCTCGTGAGCCGCTTTGGGGTTCCCAACTGCATCATCACCGACAATGGCTCCCAGTTCACAAGCGGCCTCTTCAAGTCCTACTGCGCCAGCCTCGGTACGCAGATTTGCTACGCCTCGGTGGCGCACCCGCGAAGCAATGGCCAGGCCGAGCGTGCCAATGCCGAGGTCCTCAAGGGCCTCAAAACAAGGAGCTTCAAGAAGAAACTCGAGGCTTGCAGCAAGGGCTGGCTCGACGAGCTACAGTCCGTGCTGTGGTCCATCCGCACGATAGCAAGCAAGCCTACCGGCGAGACACCCTTCTTCCTCGTCTACGGCGCTGAGGCGGTCCTCCCATTGGAGCTTAAGCACGGCTCCCCGCGAGTCCTTGCCTTCGACGAGGCGTGTCAGGAGGGCTCGCGGGAGATTGATCTGCTGCTCCTCGAGGAGGGCCGCCGTCAGGCCGCCCTTCGGGCCGCGAGGTACCAGCAGGCCCTGCGTCGCTACCACAGCTGCAGCATCTGCCCTCGTACTCTCGAGGTCAGCGACCTCATCCTGCACAGAATCCTATACAGAGAGGGACTTCACAAACTCTCACCTATGTGGGAAGGCCCTTTCAGGGTTACTCATGTCTCCAGGCCCGGCTCAGCCTGGCTGGAGACGGAGGACGGAGTTCCTATGCCTGACGCCTGGATCATCCAACACCTCCGCAAGTTCTACCCGTGACTCTCACGCGTAAGAACGAAATGGGGCTGTACATGCCCCGGAGCCTCTCATTGCGTTCGCCTGATGGGCCCGCGAGAGATCCCGCGCACGCCCAAGTGGAAGCCCCATGCTCCGCGATGGCGGAACGATCGACCCGCGATCATACCCACACCCCTGTGGAAGCCCCATGCTCCGCGCTGGCGGAACAATCAACTGAGGGCGCCCCACGGGCTGCACCAACCTCAAGCTGACCCATGCCGGACACGGCAGCACTCTTTCTCATTTCGATGTGTAACTGAGGGCGCCCCACGGGTTGCACCAACCTCAAGCTGACCCGTGCCGGACACGGCAGCCGCATCTTGTTCTAGTTATGTAATGGGTTGCTACCTTACTTCAGTAAAGCTCGGTTTCTTACATGGCGTTTCATTTTGTTCTTACCTCACGAGCCTCGCGTGCTCACGACGTCCCTCATGAGCCTCACACGAGTGGGGGCTGGACACGGTGTCTGCACTCGGGTCAGTCCCAGCAGCACTGAAAAACCCAAGCAACCGGGCTCTGGCTCGCGGGTCTGCTCCCGTGCACGCCACCCCACCAAGGTTCTTGGTGTCTTGTCTCCTCGCGTAATGCTCAGGAGCGAATCGACGAGCGTGCGCTGCTCCCCTGTCGTTAAGTACTCTGCATGCAATTATCTCAGGAGCAGGTTCCCGGAAAGGCCTCGCGAGGATGCCTCGCGAGGTGGCCCCCTCAAGGCCTCAGGAAGCCAGCAGGCCCCGCCTCGGGAGCTAACCCTCGGCGGCCGTCTCTGCAGGAGATTTCGCGAGCGGAACCCTCATGAGGCGTACCCTACAAGTGATGGCCCACCAGACACTACCTTGTGCAGAGCTAAGTCTCCCTCCTCGCAAGCCGCCCTCGCCGCCTCTTAAGCCTTCCCCTCCGGCAGCTTCACGAGCGCCTGCGTTTCTCTTGGCACAAGCCGCTTGCGCGTCGAAGGGGG
Organism: Elymus sibiricus; assembly: GCA_039707655.1. Lineage (NCBI taxonomy): Eukaryota > Viridiplantae > Streptophyta > Magnoliopsida > Poales > Poaceae > Elymus > Elymus sibiricus. The sequence continues at coordinate 168,218,638 of CM077664.1, forward strand.
GTTCTCTGGGCATTGCACCTCAGGAACCCTCACTAGCTTCCGGTGCCCCTTGCCTCCTGGCCTTGTCTAGTCATCACGACCTGACATACCAGCAACGGCTATGGTCCGCTCGGGGGCTGGGTCCTGACAACGTAGAGCATCATGGCAAGCAAAGAGAGCAAAACAGACCTCAAGAGAAAGCCTCGCGAGGGCGCGAGCGTTCATTACAGCAAGTCATAAAGTACTTAAACATCAAGGCATCGTCCTCACGCCCCTACGGGGCAATGTCAATCTAGCGCAGGGTGACGAAGGGAAAAGGACCCTAAGAACTCGCGCCGTCGTCGTCGTCGCCGGCGCCGCCGGAGCTCTTGTCGCTGCCGCAGGAGTACTTCCTGAGCAACGCGCCCACGTGGCCTTCTACCGCCTTTGCGAGCCCATCGCGAAGCTCCTCGGGGACTGGGGCTATCACCTTGTCAAAATCAAAGTTGGGATCGGTGTAAAGGAGGTGGCTGAAGACGCGAGTCGCCGCTAGGGAGAAGAGGTCGCGGCACTCCTCCTCCAAGATGCCGTCCACCTCCTTGGCTTCGTCCTCAAGCCGTTCCACGAGCTTGGTGGAGAAGTCGACGTAGTCGGCATCACCGGACTCGCGGAGGGCTCCAAGCCTTCCCTGGCAGATGGAGTTCTGGGCGTCGTGGGCGCGGAGCTCGAGGGAGTGAAGCGCCTTGGCGCGTTCGCGCTGATGCTCCTGTTCCTGGTCCGTGGCGCCAGAGCTGGGCTGCGGCGCGGCCCCCCGGCGGGTCCCTGCCTTGGCGAGTGCCGCCTTGAGATCAGTGATCTCCTGCCGGAATCGCTCGCGTTCCGTCTCGAAGGCGTCCCTCTGCTGCGACAGCATCTTATCGTGCTCTTCGGCAAGCGCCACGCGCGCCTCCGCTACCTTCGCGTCAGCATCCTCCTGAACCTTCTTTTCCTTGGCCTCCAGCTGGGCGTTGGCCTCGGTGACACGCTTCGTGTGGGCCTCCTGGGCATGGGCCAGCTGGCGCCCCAGCAGCTCCAGGTGCTCCTTCTCCGTGGCCGGCTCGGTCGCCGTCCTCTCGAGGCTCTCTATGCGAGTCTCGAGGCCCGCTTCGCGAGCCGCAACCTCCTTCTCGCGGGTGGCGAGAGCGCCTTCCTGCATGAGGAGCGACTGTGCCTGCTCGGCGCGTTGGTCCTGGAACTCCTTCAGGCGGGCCTCCGCCTCTTCGCGACGCGTGACGGCCGCTTCGGCCTCCTGGAGGGCTCTCACACGGACCCCCTCTGCTTCGATGGCGTACTTCTCGCCCTATGCGCGAGCGTGTTCGCTCTGGCGCCGGGCCATTTTGACGGCGACGCTGAGCTGGCGCCACCCGTCAGCAAGCTTCAAGCGCTCCTCGGCGAGGCGCGTCTCCGCATCCTAGAAGTCCGTCCCGAGCCGAGAAAGTGCGGCCTTGGTGTCGCGCAGGGCTTCGGGTCGGAGCAGGGTGTGGCCGCCCACAAGGGCCAGAGGCCAGTCCGGGTCGGGCCCTCTGGCGCTCTCCGCCGCCGCGGCAAGGGAGGACTCGGTGCCGCTTGCCAGGAGCGGTGGGTTCGCCAGGCCACCCCCCGCGTTTGGCTGCGGCGGCAGGCTATGGGGGCTCTCCATGCCTGCGACGGCGTGCCCCGCGGCTCCTCCCCCCACGCTTAGGGAGGCCCCCGGCGGGGGGGGTGGGCGTTTCGACCTCTCCCGTCGCCGCTCCCTTCCTCGCGGCGGGGTCAAGGGGGAGGGCGTCCCCACCTCCTGAGCCTGCATCCCGAGGGTCCTCCGTCTCGGCTTCACGAGGCGCACCCACATGCGACTCCAGAGGAATGACCGTCTCCTCCTTGACTTCCATGCACCCCGCCTCGGCGTCGGGACGGCGGGTGGCCCCTCCATGCCCCCCGGCACCTGTGGCGAGTGCCGACGCCCCCTGCGGGCTGGGTGTCACTTTCGTCTTCGTCGTCTTCTTCTTCTTCTCCTTCTGATCCGCGGCAGACCTCCTGCGCGAATGGTGGCTCAGCCTCGAGCCCGGACGTAGAGCAAGGACTGGGAGCACTGGGAGGAGGCAGGGGACTTACTCGTCGCTGACGTACCACTTCCTCTTCCTCTCCCTCGCGGGGGGCGGCCCATCGCTGCCACCGTCAGGCATTGCCTCAGCACCGCCATCGCTCGGGCCCCCGGGATGTGTCGCAGTAGACCCGGACGCGCCGCCACTCGCCTCGGGGCCCTGGGGGATTTTGGCCTCATGATGGGCCTCAGGTGCCGGGGGCTCGGCCGCCTCTCGGCCGGGAGCCCCCTCCGTCGTAGGAGGCGCGTTGTCGGCGTCGTCGTCCTCAAAATCGCAGAGGAGCTGACGGCGAGTGCGCGGTGGCACCCGGTTGGCGTCCTCCTCCATGGCTTCCGCTTAGTCCTCCTCGCCACCGCTGCCCGCTGAGTCCAGCTCCACCACGAGAGGGTCCTCGCGAGGCCCGACGTGGCCTTCCGGCACGAAGCCCCACCGGTCAAAGAGAGGCATCTCCTTGACCAACTCTGCCATCTCCTCGTAGTGGAACAGGGGAAGTGCATCCTCAGGCGGACCCCCGGCAGGGGTGTTAAGCAGATTCGCCAGGGCCCCGTCTAGCACCTCTTGCGTCAGGCTGCTAGGGTGCAGCCTCATGGCGTCGCCCACGCCGGTGTACTCCCACACAGGGCGCGAGTGCTGCTGGAGTGGCGCTATGCGCCGCCGAAGGTACACCCTGACGACCAATGTTCCCGATAGCTTCGCGGCCCGGTGTGTAGCCATCCGCTCCAGAATGGGTTCCATCCTCGGATCAGTGAGTCTCTCGCTCCCCCACCGGGAGTTCTTCTCAGCCGGGTCCGTCGGGATCATCAGGAGTGGGCTGGTCCGGCGTGCGTCCATGAAGACCCAGCGCTGCCGATAGCCCTCCACCTTCTTCGCGACCCTCAGGTTGATGATGCTGTTTTCCGTTCCCTTAACGGCAAGGAACGACGCGCATCCAGAGCGCTGGTCTCCCGCGGTCAGCCGCAGGCAGAAGAAGTGGCGGAAGAGCGCCACCGAAGGCATCACACCCACAAAGACCTCACAGTAAAAGGCAAACATGGCCAGGAGGAAGATGGAGTTGGGCTGAAGATGGAGGGCATGAATCTGATAATCTGAGAGAATGGCGTAGAAAAGGTCCGAGAATGGCGGCACCAACCCGGCATATATGTTGTGGATGAAGAAGGGGTAGGCTGTCGCCCCCAGGTCGCGCCGTGTGCACGACCCTGGCCAGATCTGGGTCGCCTGGTTCTCGTTCTGGTCGCCGGCCACAAACGGGAGCACCTTGTCCAAGCCCTCTCCGCCAACGACTACAGAGCGCTGCAGCGCCACCCCGAGGACAAGCGCGCTTGGGGATGAAGCCCCTGCTTTCCCCCTCTTGCCGGCGGGTGCCATCTGCACGGCGGGGGCGCGGATTGAGGAGCGGGAAGAGGCAGAGCTTGGAGAAGGGGTCGCGAGGAGCTATGCGCAAGAAGGCAAGCGCTAAGGGACGGGATGTGCGAAGGAAGGCAATGATGGCCTCGCGTCGCCCGTGGCAGGTTTTATGTCAACGCGGGCGGTTGCCGAGGCGTCATGGAGAAGTGGAGGTGTCCCCAGCCACATCGTGCGCCACGCGTCGCGCCTGGCCCCAGGCGGTTAGGGCCCACGCCGTTTCGCCCCCCAGTAGGCAGGAACGTGTGCGCCGCGGGCTCGGGGGCTACTGTCGGGCCCATGGATCCCGGGGTATCCAGGCCCGTCTGCCTTTGGCCCAGGGCGCAACGCCTGGCATGGGCCCAGCGGGCCGTCATCGCCAAGCACCTCACCAGGACTCCTCATGAGGCCTTGGCCTCCCGAGGCCCCCTCCTCAGGGAGCGGGCGAGCAAGGCTCAGCACCTCCACCAGCGGCCTCGCGAGGTCCTCTCGCGGGGCAACCTCCTGAGGTGGCCTCCCGAGGCCCCCTCCCGAGGGCGCACGAGACAAAGGCCGTTCGGCACAGCCGCGCGGTCTGGGGCCCATCACGTGGGTGACGTGCGCGGCAACGAACGGCGATAGAGGCCGCGCCAGTAGGCGCGGATGAAGATGGTTTCCTCTTTTGTGTTAAGGGAGCAGGGCCAGCTATCTACTCCCCAAAGCAACCCTAAAGGTTGCCCGATCGGTGAAGGAAGACCAAGACGGCGGGCGCGCAGGGCGGAGGTCATCACCGAGCCCACCGGCACGTCATGGATCACGCTTTGGCAGGCGAAAACCGCCTTTAGTCAGGATAGCCTGAGCGCATGTCCCCTTTCAAAACCCGCCAAGTGTGGTAGCCCTTCCCGCCTAAGTTTCAAGGGGGAGCAGGACCGATGCGGATGTAAGGGGGGCAGTGCTGCCTTGTAGAGGGGATCGGCTCTGGTTCTCATCATCCCCAACCTTGTACTCTCTCTCACCAGGGCAATACCAACCAAGCAGGAGTAGGGTCTTACACCGCAAGGTGGCCCGAACCTGGGTAAACCGCCGAGTCCACGGTCCGTCCCTCGCTAGCGCGCTCTCACCTTAGCTTCGCCGCCGCTTAGCCGTGGTAGGAGACGAAGTGGTAGAACAAGCTGACCCCAGTGTTCAAACCTTTGGGTCCCCGGAGCCCGACTTCCGACAAGGTGCACTTTGCACTCCTCTCACAGGCAGCTTAAGCAGCGGGCCCGTGAGATTAATATTGCAGAGCTGACAATCGCAGCACAAAAGTCGTTGAAGTGGTCTAACACTCCCATCATCTTTGATGTCGAGGACCATCCTGATCGCACCACCGCGGTTGGATGCTTGCCATTGTTGGTCTCACCAACAATACGCAACCTCAAGGTCACAAAGATGCTGGTTGACGGCGGTGCTAGCCTGAATTTGATGTCACCAGATGTAATCAAGAAGCTGCAGATTCCTGACGAAGATCTCCAGGAGAAAATAGTCTTCGATGTCGTCAAGATTCCATTGCCTTATAATGGGATTCTTGGTCGCCCCGCTCAGGCAAAGTTCATGGCTGCATCTCACTATGCCTATAACATGCTGAAGATGCCAGGGCCCATGGGTGTGTGATAACCCACAAGTATAGGGGATCGCAACAGTTTTCGAGGGTAGAGTATTCAACCCAAATTCATTGATTCGACACAAGGGGAGCCAATGAATATTTGCAAGTATTAGCAGTTGAGTTGTCAATTCAACCACACCTGGAGACTAAATATCTGCAGCAGAGTGATCAGTAGCATAGTAGTATGATAGTTTGATAGCAGTAGTAATAATAGTAATAGTAATAGTAGCAGCAATAGTAGTAACAATTGTGACAGCAGTAGCAACAGTAGTAACTTAGCAAGAACAATATGTGAAAAGCTCATAGGCATTGGATCGGTGATTATGTTGGATAACATTCATCATATAACAGTCATAACCTAGGGCGACACAAAACTAGCTCCAATTCATCAATGTAATGTAGGCATGTATTCCGTATATAGTCATACGTGCTTGCGATAAGAACTTGCATGACATCTTTTGTCCTACCCTCCCGTGGCAGCGGGGTCCATAAGGAAACTAAGGGATATTAAGGCCTCCTTTTAATAGAGAACCGGAACAAAGCATTAGCACTTAGTGAATACATGAACTCCTCAAACTACGGCAATCACCGGAAAGAATCCCAATTATTGTCACCTTGGGGTATGCCGATCATAACACGTAGCAGGTGCGTATAACTTGCAAGATCGGATCAAGAACACAAATATATTCATGAAAACATAAAGGGTTCAGATCTGAAATCATGGCACTCAGGCCCTAGTGACAAGCATTAAGCATAACAAAGTCATAGCAACATCAATCTCAGAACATAGTGGATTCTAGGGATCAAGCCCTAACAAAACTAACTCGATTACATGATAAATCTCATCCAACTCTTCACCGTCCAGCAAGCCTACGAAGGAATTACTCACTCCCGGTGGTGAGCATCATGAAATTGGTGATGAAGGATGGTTGATGATGACGATGCCGGAAGATCCCCCTCTCCGGAGCCCCAAACGGACTCCAGATCTGGCCTCCCGATGAAGAACAGGAGGTGGCGGTGGCTCCGTATCGTGAAACACAATAAAACTTCCTCTCCTATTTTTTCTCTGGAATTGTGAATTTATAGGCCTGAGATTAGGGTCAGCGGAGCCACATGGGCCCCACAAGCCACCAGGGCGCGCCAGGGGGGTAGCGCGCCCTGGTGCCTCGTGGGCAGCAGGTGGCCCCCTCCAGTAGGTTTTGGCTCCAGTATTTTTTATATATTCCATAAAAAATCTCCAAAAAGTTTTGTCCAATTCCAGGAACTTTTATTTTTGCACAAAAACGACACCATAGTAGTTCTGCTGAAAACAGCGTCAGTCAGGGTTAGTTTCATTCAAATCATGCAAATTAGAGTCCAAAACAAGAGCAAAAGTGTTTGGAAAAGTAGATACGACGGAGACGTATCAACTCCCCCAAGCTTAACTCATTGCTTGTCCTCAAGCAATTCAGTTGACAAACTGAAAGTGATAAAGAAAAACTTTTACAAACTCTTTTGTTCTTGTATCTATATATATGCTTAAATAGTACCCAAGTTTTCAGCAAAGATCATGAACTAACCATGCAAATGATAACTCTTAGAAATTATATTCACTCATATCAATGGCATAATCAACTAACGAGCAATAATAAGATATCTCAAATGCCAACACTTTGTCAAAACAATCATGATATAATATGACAACATGGTATCTCGCTAGCCCTTTCTGAGATCGCAAAACATAAATGCAGAGCACCTCCAAAGTTCGAGCGGCGACTAAACATTGTAATTCATGGTAGAAGAGATCCAGTCATGATGCACACAACATTAACTATTCATAATGCATGAGAATGACAATAGTGCTCTCAGGACTGGTGCTTATTTGAGAAGGTGATGACTCAACAATAAAAGTAAAATAACATAAAAGTAAATAGATAGGCCCTTCACAGAGGGAAGCATGGATTTGCAGAGGTGCCAGAGCTCGAAGCTTAAATCAAAGATAAATAAAATTTTGGGAGGTATGCCTTTCCTGTCAACGTCACGACCGAGAGTTTTCAATATCTTCCATGCTAAATATATTAGCGGCGGTTCCCAAGCGGTAAAGTAAAGTTTACTCCCCCTCCACCAACAAACACAAGCCATGGCTAGCCGAATCCTCGGGTGCCCTCCATACCAACAACTTTCCGGGGGAGTTTGTTTTATTATTTTACAGTTTTAATAATGGGACTGGGCATCCCGATTACCAGCCCTTCTCGTGCAAGGACAAGTGAATAAACACTCATCATGAGAATAACCTGCTTAGCATGGAAGATACTGACCGCCCCCTGTCGCTCCATGAGCGGTACGGGCACACAAAACAGATGTTCATTTGAATATTTAGAGGTGGCACATGCAAATTTACTTAGAACGGCAGAGTAATACCGCATATAGGTAGATATAGTGGACTCATCTGGAATGACTTTGGTTTAAGGGTTTTGATGCACAAGCAGTATTCCCGCTTAGTACAGGTGAAGGCTAGCTAATAGGTTGAGAAGCGACCAGCTAATGAGCGGAAATGGTCATAATCATGCATTATGAATAATCAACATTGAATACTAGCAGGAGTAGGATATAAGCACCATGAACATAAATATTGTGGAGGCTATGTTGGTTTTGAATCAACTACATGCGTGAACATGTGCCAAGTCAAACCACTCGAAACATTCAGAGGAGGATACCATATCATCATACTACATCATGAACATTTTAATGCATGTTGACACCCAAGATAAATCATTATCCACTCCTAGCTACTTAAGCATGGCATGAGCAACTATAATCTCTAAATGTCATCATAAACATGTTTAATCATAATATGCTGAATCATGGATACTGAGTTAAACATATTTACAAAAACAAAGAACAAGTTGAGTTCATACCCGCTTTTCCTTGCCACAGTCACTTCATCAAATCATCGTCATTATTGCCTTTCACTTGCACGACCGAATGATATGAAAATAAAAATAGTGCAAGTGTGCCGTGGACTAAGCTAGAATCTGCAAGCATTTTATTTAAAGGAGAAGACAAGGTAATATGGGCTCTTTGTTAGATCAACAATAATGCATATGAGAGCCACTCAACATTTTCATCGTGGTCTTCTCCTTACAATGACTCAACAAAAGAAAAGAATTTCAGAGAAACACACTGAAATATTTTTGGAGTTTTTAGTTTTCTGAAGAAAGCAAAATAAAGAAGAAAAACGAAAAACGAGAAAAAATATTTACACGGGAAAACTCCCAACAAGCAAAAGAAGAAACGGGAAATATTTTTGGGTTCTCTTTTAATACTACTACTAATTAAGCTAGAAAGAAAAACCGAAAAGAACCGAGAAATATTTTTGGATTTTTTCAAAGTTTTTCAAACACACAAGAAGAAAGCGAGAAAATAAAACTAACATGGATTATACAATGAAAAAGTATGAACACCGACAACTGAAATGAAATGTGTGATTATGAATAAAATGTCGGTGGGAAATACGTACTCCCCCAAGCTTAGGCTTTTGGCCTAGCTTGGTCATCGCCATCCCTGGTCTGGTAATAATCAAAGTGGTAGCTCGTAGAGGCATTCCGAACCGCCTCCTCAGCCAGACGGGCAGCCTCGACCGTTGCCTTGTACTCGTGCACCTCGCTCTCCAATAGATAATATCTTTGTTTGTTCTGAAAATCAAAGAGGGCAGGAGCAGGCAAAGCAACATACACAGATCAATATTTATTAAAAACTAAGTTATATTCATCTCCCTGTGCATTGCGTTTTAAAAAACTTATGTTCTCGCATTGTTTCAAAATTTAAATATTTATCAGGTAAGAGGGGATCATTTGAATTGGGCGAGACCCCTAACTTTGCAGCTACGCGGGAGGCATAAATTCCTCCATACAAATCACCATTACCCACGTTACGCTGCAGCCTACGTGCGATAATAGCCCCAAGTTTATAATACTTGCTGCCAGTCAAAGCCGTATGAATAAGACTCAGATCAGGGGCACAAAGCGTACTGCAGTCTTGCTTACCAACAATGCATTTACCATTAAAGAGTGCAAAATATCGAATAGCAGGAAAGTGGATGCTAACTATTCTGGCTTGCGTGACCCCCCTATCCTCACCATTGCAAAGGCTATTAAGAAATGACTCATAATCAGATTTTTGTGGTTCATCTAACGAACCCCAATATGGAATTTTGCATGCATTACAGAATTCTTCTAGAGACATACTATAGGATTTGTCATAGAGGTGAAATAAAACTCTAGAAGTGCGTGAATGATATTCAAAGTTTTGAGTGAATGAATGAGTAAGGTAGTAATGTTGTGGTGGCTTATCTACGATGAAGGCGGAGAGCTCGGTGTTGTGAATATATTGATCAAATTCTTCCTTGATGCCTGCACCTAGCATGAACTCGTTGCACGGCCATCTACATGATTTTGCTTCGGCACCTCGCACCGAACTTGCCCTTGGTTCAACGTAAGATTGACGTGCGGGGTCTTCGCTAGATGATGCCTCGGTGGACCTCCTCCTCGAAGAACTCTTCCGGAAGATATTCATTTTCCTAAGAACAATTTTCTGAAAATTTTGGGCCACAAAATGATATCAATAAAACTTCACAAGATCGATAGCAACTACTCATATGGATGTCTAGAGGCTATATCAAGCATTCAAACTACTTGGAACTCAAAGAGTTCAACATGCAAGCTCATTTTCAGTAGCACCAAGAGTAGCTAATTATGCAAAATATAATCCACAAAAACAAAAACTAATTGGAGCAATGGAGGAGTCACATACCAAGGAGCAATCTCCCAAAACAGTTTCGAAAACGGAGCTCCGAGCAAAGAGATCGAAAATTTCAGGTTTGGGAGCAAGAACACGAGAGAGAGAGCTACCAGGAATTTTTGCTAGAGGTAAGAGACGAAGTGAGCTCACGGAATAAGTGAGGGGGTCCCTGTGGGGCCCACAAGCCACCAGGGAGCGCCAGGGGGGTGGCGCGCCCTGGTGCCTCGTGGGCACCTGGGGCATCCCCATGGTGTATTTTTAGTTCCAAAAGTTCTTAAATATTGTATAAAATTCATGTCAAAATTTTATTGCATTCTGAGCACTTTCATTTCTGGGCATTTTTTATTGCACGGATAATTCAGAAAACAGGGTAATCATGGCATTTTATTGCATTTAACTAAAAATAACAGAAAACAAAAAGTGGGTACAGAAGGTTGTGCTTACTAAATTCATCGACCACATGCCTCTCAAAAAGAATCCATTAATAAGGTTGATCAAGTCTTATTAACAAACCATTTCCGAGTGACATGAAACCGAAGAATTTTCGTATAACACTAAGTTACCTCAACGGGGATATGCATCTCCCCAATAATAAGAGTTTCATATTTCTTTTTAACAGTAGGAATAGGGAGTTGAAAACTTCCAATAGTAATTGTTGGAGTCTTTTCAATAATATGAATACCATTTACTTGAAATCGTTTCTTCGGAAAATGCATCGTATGTTCATTACCATTGATATGAAAAGTGACCGAGCTTTTGTTGCAATCAATAACAGCCCCTACAGTATTCAAAAAGGGTCTACCAAGGATAATCGACATGTTGTCGTCCTCGGGCATATCGAGTATAACAAAGTCTGTTAGAATAGTAACATTTACAACTACAACGGGCACATCCTCACAAACACCGATAGGTATGGCAGTTGATTTGTCAGCCATTTGCAATGATATTTTAGTGGGAGCGAGTTTATTCAAATCAAGTCTTTTATATAAAGATAAAGGCATAACACTAACACCGGCTCCTAAATCACACAAAGCAGTTTTGACATAATTTTGTTTAATGGAGCATGGTATAGTTGGTATTCCTGGATCTCCTAGTTTCTTAGGTACTCCATCCTTAAAATAATAATTTGCAAGCACGGTAGAAATTTCAGCTTCAGGTATCTTTCTTTTGTTTGTGACAATGTCTTTCATATATTTAGTATAAGGGGCCATCTTTAAAATATCAGTCAAACGAGTATGCAAAAAGACTGGCCTAAGCATTTCAGCAAAGCGTTCAAATTCTTCCTCATCCTTTTTCTTAGATGGCTTAGGAGGAAAGGGCATGGGTTTTTGAACCCATGGTTCTCTTTCTTTACCATGTTTTCTAGCAACGAAGTCTCTTTTATCATAACATTTGTTTTTAGGAGGTGGGTTATCAAGATCAACAGCAGGTTGTATTTCAACATCATTATCAAGTTCTTTATCATTATCTGGTTGGGTATCCACATGAGCATCATTATTATTACCATCATCAGGTGAATGTTCATTACCAGATTGTGTTTCAACATCAGAAATAGAAACATCATTACTATCCTCCAAGGGTTTTTCTACCTCAGGTTCACTAGAAGTATGCAAAGTCCTATCATTTTTCTTTTTCTTTTTCTTTTTAGATGGACTAGGTGCATCAACATTAATTCTTTGAGTGTCTTGTTCAATTCTTTTAGGGTGACCTTCAGGATAAAGTGGCTCCTAAGTCATTCTACCTCCTCTGGTCATTACTCTAACAGCATGATCATTCATATTGTAATTCATTTCATTGAGCAATTCACTCTGAGATTTAGCAACTTGTTCTAATTGGGTTTGAACCATAGATGCATGTTTACTTACACCTTTAACATCATTAGCAATTCTAAATAACAAGTCACTCAAGCGATCAATCATGTAGGCATTTCTTTTCAATTGTTTCATAACATTTGCATTAAAGTGATCTTACTTAATAATATAATTGTCAAATTCATACAAGCATTGACTAGGAGGTTTGTTATAAGGAATATCACCTTCATCAAACTTTATAAGAGAATTTACCTCTACTACCTGTGGCGGTGTGTCAAGACCATGTATCTCTTCAATAGGTGGTAAATTCTTAACATCTTCAGCTTTAATACCTTTTTCCTTCATACATTTCTTTGCTTCTTGCATATCTTCAGGACTGAGATATAAAATACCCCTCTTCTTCGGAGTGGGTTTAGGCGGTGGTTCAGGAAGTGTCCAATCATTATCATTCTTCAATATATTATTCAATAATTCCTCAGCTTGTTCAACAGTCCGTTCCCTGAAAACACAACCAGCACAACTATCTAGGTAGTCCCTAGAAGCATCGGTTAGTCCATTATAGAAGATATCAAGTATTTCATTCTTCTTAAGAGGATGTTCATCAGGTGTTTCAATTCTAGTAGGAGAGCTAGGCATAATAGGTGAATCATAATTGTCAAGAGTTTCAGCATTTTCAGTTTCTTTAGCTTTAGCAATTTGTTCAGCAAGAAATTCACCAAGTGGCATAGCATTATCAAGCATAGTACTAGCATCATTCAAAGCAGGAGTGGTATCATCAATAACTTGCGACATATAAGAATTAATAGCATGTGGTGGTGTTGCAAGTTTACTCAAAACAGAAGGTGAATCAAGTGCAGAGCTAGATGGCAATTTCTTACCTCCCCTCGTCTTAGAGGGAACGATCTTGGTCTTAGCGTCTTTCAGATTCTTCACAGTGGTCAACAGATATAAATCCCAAGTGCCTCAATGAATAGAGCTATGATCCCCGGCAACGGCGCCAGAAAAAGGTCCTGATAACCCACAAGTATAGGGGATCGCAACAGTTTTCGAGGGTAGAGTATTCAACCCAAATTTATTGATTCGACACAAGGGGAGCCAAAGAATATTTGCAAGTATTAGCAGTTGAGTTGTCAATTCAACCACACCTGGAGAATAAATATCTGCAGCAGAGTGATCCATAGCACAGTAGTATGATAGTTTGATAGCAGTAGCAATAATAGTAACAGTAATAGTAGCAGCAATAGTAGTAGCAATTGTGACATCAGTAGCAACAGTAGTAACTTAGCAAGTACAATATGTGAAAAGCTCGTAGGCATTGGATCGGTGATTATGTTGGATAACATTCATCATATAATAGTCATAACCTAGGGCGACACAGAACTAGCTCCAATTCATCAATGTAATGTAGGCATGTATTCCCTATATAGTCATACGTGCTTGCGATAAGAACTTGCATGACATCTTTTGTCCTACCCTCCCGTGGCAGCGGGGTCCATAAGGAAACTAAGGGATATTAAGGCCTCCTTTTAATAGAGAACCGGAACAAAGCATTAGCACTTAGTGAATACATGAACTCCTCAAACTACGGCAATCACCGAAAAGAATCCCAATTTTTGTCACCTTGGGGTATGCGGATCATAACACGTAGCAGGTGCGTATAACTTGCAAGATCGGATCAAGAACACAAATATATTCATGAAAACCTAAAGGGTTCAGATCTGAAATCATGGCACTTGGGCCCTAGTGACAAGCATTAAGCATACCAAAGTCATAGCAACATCAATCTCAGAACATAGTGGATACTAGGGATCAAGCCCTAGCAAAATTAACTCGATTACATGATAAATCTCATCCAACTCATCACTGTCCAGCAAGCCTACGAAGGAATTACTCACTCCCGGCGGTGAGCATCATGAAATTGGTGATGAAGGATGGTTGATGATGACGATGCCGGAAGATCCCCCTCTCTGGAGCCCCAAACGGACTCTAGATCTGGCCTCCCGATGACGAACAGGAGGTGGCGGCGGCTCCGTATCGTGAAACGCAATAAAACTTCCTCTCCTATTTTTTTCTGTGGAATTGTGAATTTATATGCCTGAGATTAGGGTCAGTGGAGCCACGTGGGCCCCACAAGCCACCAGGACGCGCTAGGGGGGGTGGCGCGCCCTGGTGCCTCATGGGCAGCAGGTGCCCCCCTCCAGTAGGTTTTGGCTCCAGTATTTTTTATATATTCCATAAAAAATCTCCAAAAAGTTTCGTCCAATTCCAAGAACTTTTATTTCTGCACAAAAAACAACACCATAGTAGTTCTGCTGAAAACAGCGTCAGTCCGGGTTAGTTTCACTCAAATCATGCAAATTAGAGTCCAAAACAAGAGCAAAAGTGTTTGCAAAAGTAGATACGACGGAGACGTATCAGTGTGATCACCATCCAGTCCGAAAAGAAGGACACAGTAATCTACGCCGACAAGTTATACCGAGAAGCAGTTGCAGCATCTGCCGGCAAGGCACTTGCTCCTACCGACAAAGCTCCCGAGGGGAAGAAGATCGGCAAGTCCTCAGGCAAGGCCTTTGGAAAGCGCACTACGGAGTGCAGCACGTCCGTTGAGGAGCCAGAGACCTCTGCCGGCAAGAGCAAGAAGTCCAAAGCCACTACACCTGCAACAAAACAAGTCTCTGCAAAGGGGGATGGGACGGGAGGCACTTTCACCATAAGTGCCACCCTTAATGACAAATAGGAAAGTGCGCTCATCGCTTTCCTGTGGGCAAATATTGATGTGTTTGCATGGCAACCATTTGACATCCCCGGCGTTCCCAGGAAAGTGATTGAGCACCACCTTACCGTCTGTCCTAATGCGAGACCTGTCAAGCAGAAGGTCAGGAAGCAAGCTTTGGAGCGGCAAGAGTTCATCGCCCAAGAAATCCAAAAACTTGAAGCGGCAGGCCTGGTCAGAGGAGTGTTACATCCAACATGGTTGGTTAACCCTGTGGTAGTTCATAAAGCAAATGGAAAGTGGAGACTTTGTGTTGATTTCACTGATATCAACAAAGCATGCCCAAAAGATCCTTTTCCTTTCCACGGATTGACCAAATTCTTGACTCCACTGCCGGCTGCGATCTCCTCTCTTTTCTTGACGCCTATTCTGGTTATCATCAGATCTTCATGGCCAAGGAAGATGAGGATAAAAATGCATTCATAACTCCATGTGGCACATACTGTTTTGTACATATGCCTTTCGGGTTAAAGAGTGCCAGAGCTACATTTGCAAGAGTTGTCCAGATTGGTTTTGGTCCTCAGCAGCACAGAAATGTGGAAGCCTATATGGATGATATAGTGGTCAAGACTAAGGACAAATCAACACTTATCCACGATCTGGAAGAAACATTTGCAAATTTGCGCAGCATCAACTTGAAGCTCCACTAGTGCAAGCGAGTGCTATACAAACGGTTTTTACCCCCCTTTCTATGACAGAGTTTTAAACCGTCGCGTTGCCTGTGTGTGCGGTAGGGGGGTCCATCCCACACGACCCAGAAACCGTCGGCGATAGGTCCTCCAGTCACACACGCTGGGCAAAAAGAGCTCGTGTGCGATCGGGCGAGCCATCGCAGACAATTATACAGGCCCAATCATGTGAGATATACATAGCATCCCACACAGTGAATCCCATACAAACGTTTCCGTTCACATGTACATCACACACAATTTACCGCATCACATCGTCTATGATAGCGCTGACATCGCAGACGATATTTATAATTTTATCGTTTGCATTATTGAATGCATCACTCACGGTGCCTAGAAGAAACTGTATGCCATTGGCTGTCCATCACACACACTATTTATGTGGAAAATGTTTGTGCAAGCTGGCCTAACGCAAACGGTTGTCCAGAGGAACTCGTGTGTGATTGTTCATTGATCCAACACGTTTACTTCCTAGAAACTGTGTGCGTTGTCTGAGGTCATCGCCCACGGTTTTGTCTCAATAACCGTCTGCAATAGCAAAACCCAATAAGCAGGCTAATTGCCCTATTATTTTTAATCCATTTAGTAATCAAATTGACATTTTAGATTAAACACACAATATATTTCATTTTCCTATTACGGCAACCAGGATTTCATAATTGAAATACATCAGAGTACGTACAACATCATATAGCTTCAGCACTCGGTTACACCATATAGGCACATACCTAGCTACCCCATTACACAACAGCACCAAGTTTCAAATGCAACATCTAAAACCTTTGGAAATTAGCATCATAGACGGTAGATAGACAGATGAATCTCATCGGGAAAACTGCTGAAGCGGAAGGCAAATATTGAGCCTTCAATGATGTTGAAGGTCCTTGCAACTTTAGGCCAGTGCCTGTGGATGATTGACTGCCCATCCTTTGTCCTCTCAAGGAAGACTTCAATATTGTACCGTGGGTGTTGTATGAATACCTTCCTCACCTCTTGACCATACAGGTGGTTTGAGAGGTAATCATCGGTGAACTGCTTTGGAAAGGCCTGAAAACAAAAATATGCATAAATATCTTCTCTAAATTTTGAAATGGCGAAAAGGAATAAAAAAACAAGGTATAAGAGTTAGTACCATCCTGTAGTTGACTGATGTCTTCTTCATTGTGCAGACAAAGATCTTGTTGTTTTTCGTCGCTAGTTTCTTTATACTAACAATATTTCTGAGTTTCTTGACTTGACTGATAATCATGGACATCTCATTTCCCCATATGCAAAATGGGTCGAACAGTGGGTCAAAACCTCTGATAGCAGGACCTACATGTGCAACACCAAATTGTTAAAAACCTAAATATTAGAATGGTTCCTGCAATTGCAAAATAATGTGCTATTAGCCAAAGGACCATGCATGTGCAAACCTCGATGGTAAACCTCAGTGCCTCCCATTGTTTCCCTGCAACACATATAAGGTAGTTATTGATCAGGTTAAGTGAGAGTTGGCATACTATCAGTAAAATATGTTGATGAAAAAATAAAAACATTGCAGATCCAGCAGATTAATTCGAGCCACATGGGAAAGCCAGTTATCCAAACCAGGCATGCTTAAGAACTAAGAAATTTAGCAATTGTATATGTTTCTCATGTATTTAGTATAGCCAAATTCGATTTATTTCTCACATGCACAAGAATACAAAATTGTACCAACAACAATTGAACATCGCATTGCAGAATTGAACCAAACAGTTAACTGAACACCACAACAAATGAACCAAACAGTTAACTAACCACCACATTGCACAATCGAACATACTAGAAGATCTGACAGTTAACCAAACCAAACATGCTTAACAACTTTGAAATATAGCAATTGTATATGTTTCTCATGTATTTAGTACATGCTAATTCGATTTATTTCTCACATGCATAACAAGCCAAAATTGTACCCACAAGAATTGAACATCGCATTGCAGAATTGAACCAAACAATTAACTGAACATGACAACTAATGAAGCAAACAGTTAACTGAGCACCACATTGAACAATATATAGAACATATATACTAGAAGATCAGATTGCATAGTATAACATTACATAGGACAATTCACTAGAATTTATAAAGGAAAGGCAGGAGTAGCACATGCAACAGGTAAACCGAACATGCTTAACTGGCGTAGCTAGCTGAACATAGGTCCTTATAGTAAGCTAAAAAAGAGCTACTCCTCATCGTCCAAGGTATCGATGACGATGGGCTCCATAAACTTGGAAGAGGGTGAGGCCTCCACATCGTGGGTGCCCTCCTCGTAGTGGTTAGTTGCCTAAGCCGCTCCGGGCACCAACCTGCTAGCTTTGGAGTTGAGGTAAGCATGGGCACGCTGAGAAAACACCTCGTAGTCTTCGTCGAAGGCACCGGCGATGGCCTCGAGAAAACACCACGAACTGTCGTTTAAAGCATCCAACCATGTGGTGGGGTCCGCGCGCGAGGCATCGACGGTGGCCTCTACGGCGAGGTGCTCCTCTAAGATCTGGGGGTCGGCATGCATGGCAGCCATCGCGACCTCATCCGCGCGTGTGGCCGCGATTTGCTTCTCCGCTGCCAAATGATCCTTGAGCTCCTGGCTATACTGCGTGCACCATGGCTTTGGGCGGTGCTTATTTAGAGGATGGGGTAGTGATTTGGGTGGAAGGTGTCGCGCCGGCGGTCGGGGCATGTTGGGATGGAGGAGGAGGAGGAGGAGGATGGGGGTCGGGTGTGGATTACCTGACTAGATCGATGAGGCCGAGCAGCAGGAAGGAGCGTCACCGGCAAGGAGGCGGCGCTGCAAGCAAGCAGTGAAGGTTTGAACTTGGAAAGGAAGGTGGAAACAGGGGAAATGTGGCTTTTGGTAAGGAGGAGGGGCAGGGGAGGTAGATATTTCTACGGATGCCGAAATTTTTCGCTTCGTGTAGCGAAAAACTGGAGCGCAAAGTGTCATCACACACGGTCCCTTATTCAGCACTGTGTACGATATCTGAACATCACAAACGATTCATATGGCTCACCCCGTGTGTGATGAGTTTGAACATGCAAATTTTGGTTCGAATTTCCCTGGTTACAGTGGTCATCCACGTCATTGCATAATTTGGGTACACTAAAGAGCCTACAGCACACCCACACTTCTTAATCGAGCAAGTTCAGCAATTAGACAGAGCTAACTGACCTAAATATTACTCTAACAAAAGACCGGCGCTCTAAACAAAGACTACTACTCTGCCTGGCGCTCGTCGATCTCCGCCGCCTCCTCCATGTCCAGCTCGCGCTCAACGATCTCCTAGGGAAGGGGCTCCATGGCATCCATCGCAACATACTCGGCAAGCATCTCGCCGTCCGCATCCGCCATCTCTTTGGAAAAGGCCACCATGAGCTAAGCATGGGCGGCCACGGTCCGGGCGTGGATGGCCTCCATCACGGCTAGGGATGCCGCCGACGAACAGACGGATGATCGAGCGCTCTCGGCGATTGCCAACTCTTCGGAAGTGGGTTACCGACCGGTGTCAGAGAAGCTTCATGCGATTTGTGCGGTGACCGCCAAGAGCTGGGCGTAGGTGGCCTCCACATGGGCGTGGGCGGCCTCCATCAGGGCTACGGTGGCCGCCGAGGAACGGACAGCTGCTGTGCCGCTCTCGCCATTTGCTATCCCCGTCGCAGATGTAGCTGCCACCATCTCAGCTGCAACAACTGCCCTTTTGGCTGCCGCAGCCGCCCGGTTGGAGATTGCGGCCGCGATGATGGAGGTTGTGAGCGCGCTCATGGCGGCTGCGGCCGCGCTCTGGCCGGAATGGGCCACCGAAGTTGCCCTCATGATGCGGGTCCACCTCCCCATCTTTGACCGGCGATGATTAAACAGTAAAATGATATTGGGTATCAAGTGTGGTTGATGGGCCGGTAGTCGACTATAACCACCGAAGCTTTGGGCATAAGCCATAGATGAGGGTTCTCCAAGATATTGTGTACTGCATCTCACACGATTCCTGATGATAAACTGTGTGTGATGTACTTGATTTTTCATTTTGATTTGAAATACAGAATGGGGTCACAGCGGGAAAGGACGATTTTTGAATTGCTAGAACATTTATCTACAGTGAACAGGAAACTATAGGAGTGTCGTGTTAAAATTTGGAATTATTCCGGGTTCGTTTGGACATTTTTATACATTAACTGAGTTTTCTAGGAATTTAATGTGCATAATTCAAATTTGAACTACAGGCACATGCTCCAGTGCACCAAAATGGGTTGAAAAATCATATATGTGTCCTTGGGTGCATGTTTAGGTCCCATGCAAGAAATGGGAATGAATTTCAAACACCTCGGGGTTGTGGATCAGCCGCAAACATTGAGAAACTTGGTTTTTAAATTCCTGTAAATCCAAAACTCGTCTGAAATTCATGAAACTTGGCATTGTGTCATGAAATGGCACCAACATGCTGTGGTAAAATTTTTGTCCAATTTGGAACAAGTTTCAGTATAAGCTTCTTACAAACCAGAGCTTCTCACTAGAAGCCTCGTGCTTCCGATGGGGAACGTGTCACCTTTGTGGACGAAATGACATCCGTTGCCTCTTCTCACCTTGAATATTTTTCCAGAGGCAACATGGATTAATAGGAGTGTCATGTTAAAATTTGGAATTATTCAGGGTTTGTTTGGATATTTTTATACATTAACTAGGTTTTCTAAGCATTTAATGTGCATAATTCAAATTTGAACTACAGGTACATGCTCCAGTGAACCAAAATGGGTTAAAAAATCATATATGTGTCCTTGGGTACATGTTTAATTAGGTCCCATGCAAGAAATGGGAATGAATTTCAAACACCTCGGCGTCGTGGATCGGCCGCAAACATTGAGAAACTTGGTTTTTAAATTCCTATAAATACAAAACTCGTCTGAAATTCATGAAACTTGGCATGGTGTCATGAAATGGCACCAACATGTTGTGGTAAAAAATTTGTCCAATTTGGAACAAGTTTCGGTATAAGCTTCTTACAAACCAGACCTTCTCACTAGAAGCCTCGTGGTTCTGATGGGGAACGTGTCACCTTTGTGGACGAAACGACATCCATTGCCTCTTGTTGCCTTGAATATTTTTCCAGAGGCAACATGGATTAATAGGAGTGTCGTGTCAAAATTTGCAATTTTTCAGGGTTCGTTTGGATATTTTTATACATTAACTGGGTTTTCTAGGCATTTAATGTGCATAATTCAAATTTGAACTATAGGCACATGCTCCAGTGCACCAAAATGGGTTGAAAAATCATATATGTGTCCTTGGGTGCATGTTTAGGTCCCATGTAAGAAATGCGAACAAATTTCAAACACCTCGATGTCGTGGATTGGCCGCAAACATTGAGAAACTTGGCTTTTAAATTCCTGTAAATTCAAAACTCGTCTGAAATTCATGAAACTTGGCATGGTGTCAAGAAATGGCACCAACATGTTGTGGTAATTTTTTTTCTAATTTGGAACAAGTTTCGGTATAAGCTTCTTACAAACCAGAGCTTCTCACTAGAAGCCTCGTGGTTCCGATAGGGAACATGTCACCTTTGTGGACGAAACGACATTCGTTGCCTCTTCTCGCCTTGAATATTTTTCCAGAGGCAACATGGATTAATAGGAGTGTCATGTTAAAATTTGAAATTATTCAGGGTTTGTTTGGATATTTTTATACATTAACTGAGTTTTCTAGTCATTTACTGTGCATAATTCAAATTTGAACTATAGGCACATGCTCCAGTGCACCAAAATGGGTTAAAAGATCATATATGTGTCCTTGGGTGCATGTTTAGGTCACATGCAAGAAATGGGAATGAATTTCAAACACCTGGCGTCGTGGATCGGCCGCAAACATTGAGAAACTTGGTTTTTAAATTCCTGTAAATCCAAAACTCATCTAAAATTTAAGAAACTTGGCATGGTGTCATGAAATGGCACGAACATTGACGGTGTCCTGGACTAGGGGGTCCCGGCCTAGTCGGTCTAGTCCATGGGCCGGACTGATGGCCCGTTGAAGAATAAGGACTCCGGAGGCCTTTTGACCTGTGGTGCAAGCATATCGGGCCATACCGAGGACTTGGCGTGTGCTCCAAGAACATCTATTAGATTTGGCATATAACCCCTAGATGGCAACCGACCATGTGTAACCCTAGATACCCCTGGTGCCTATATAAGCCAGAGGGTTTAGTCTGTAGAGACATTCGCATTTATCATCACCCCTAGGGTTTAGACCACTACTTACGATCTCGAGGTAGATCAACTATGTACCTTGATACACCAATAATATAAACAAGAGCAGGACGTAGGGTTTTACCTCCTTAAAGAGGGCCCGAACCTGGATAAAACATAGTGTCCCTTGTCTCTTGTTACCCATCGATCCAATCTCACAGCTCGGGCCCCCCTACCCGAGATCCGCCAGTTTTGACACCGATATTGGTGCTTTCATTGAGAGCTCGTTGTGTGATCGCTTCGGATTGATGGCTCGCTTGCAGATCAACAGCAGTATTGGTTGTGGTGACATCTTCGTCCCCGGCCAACTTTTTGCCTTCGACAGCATTGTGCTGCACGCCGATCCGACCAGCTGCCTAGGCCGTGTCGAGAACTTCCCCCCAAGTCAAATCATCAAGTTCAGAATCCTGGAGTACATCGCGGACGCCCGAGGTGACCTGGTCCTTTCGGGATGGACCTTGGATCAGCTTCAAAATCCCTCCGATGTCGCAATTCCGGAACTGGCTCCCAATCAGATCCTCGGGTCCGACCTTTCAGCAGAACCGATCCCGGAGATAGATCGAGTGGTCGCCACACCTGGCCCAATCGCTACATCCTCGAACGCTGGCCTCGAGCCAAGCTCGTCGATGGGCCCGGCAATAACAGCCTCGTCGCCAATGACCGATGAGATCTCTTCTCCTGCCGACTAGGGGTCAGCCCTAGACCAGCAGGATGACAGCGCTGCATCAGGTAGCCCGAACAAACTACTTCAGATCGGCTCAACCTACAGCCAGGTCCTGAACACGGAGGAGATTTCGCAAATAAATGAGGTGCTGGACCGGATCCAAAAATGGCGATCTCATCCGCCGTCTACGATCAGATTAGATGTAAAGCCGACGATCGGGAAATTTTGGTCCCACCCACCACCCACTTAGTTGCCACGGTCGAGGACTTGACTGATGCGCTTGACTATGGCTCCGATGAAGCCACTGACATGGATGAGGATGTCTGTGGCGATACCTGAGCAAATCCACCCGACGCCAAACCCCGTATAGGGGATTGGGCGGCAACGTCTACTTACAATGTCTACATGGTCGACACTCCCAAAAACAGTCCTCAGGAGAAGCCTACGGAAAACCCTAAGCGTCGTCGTCTGAAGAGGCGATCAAATGGAAGCAACAGAAGCAAAAGTACGACCAACACCGCGGGTGCCGCCAATAACGGTGCGGCCCCCGACGCCGCTGAGAACCCGGATGAGGACAATCAAGCCTCGCCCGCCCAACAGAAGGAGCCTATAGAGGCACCTGCGGAGGATGATCTCGAGGACATGGGCACCTTCGACGATGGGTCGGACAGGGATTACCTCCCCGAGTCTGAAGACGAGGTCAACCTCGGACCCGAAGATTTCGTGGTACCCACAAACCATCCGAGCAGGCACGGTTCCAATGGCAGTTAATGGCAACCACGCGGAGCATGAAAAAGAAGCAACAGGAACTGTACACTCACGAAAACACACTTAATGAAAAGAGGGTAAAAGTCCTTACTACCAAAGCGGACCTCGAGGCCTGACATACGGCCGCCAAATCATACCCTAAAAGGCGGCTGCTGCCCGACTTCGACGATGAGGTAGCGAATGACGAGCTGTTCACGCACGGCCATGTAGGACAGGTTGACCGCCCCCCTAGAGGGCGAGACCAGCCAGAAGGGGCAAACAAAGAACCCCCTGCAAAAACCCGCCCTCGCGGCAAGAGTGCGGTCGAATACCATGAGCCTTTCGATTTGTGCGACAAGATACAGGCCAATAAAGCCCATCTCCGATCCATCTGTTGATCACAGGAACGCGTGCCCGCCGGCTTAGAGGGCTACGACGTCTGGTTAGACAGGCACGATAGAGCTCGAGGAGTAGGCACGCACTACAAAAAAAAGACACATCCGTGACATTATGTCCTGAACGAAAAAAATTTCTGTCATGGTTGTGACACTTCTATGACAATAATTGTGACAAAAACACGTATCATCATAGATGTGGTGGGCTCCTACTTCTATGACAAAAATTTATGACAGAAAATGGGCTTTTCGTCCTGGGCGGGCCAGAGACGCACCCGCATGACATTCTTTGGGCCGTCCATGACGTAAAAAATCGTGGTAGAAGTGAGGCCGGGGAAATTTTCGGGGAGTTCCCGGTTACGGTGGGTGGTCGGGGCCGAGCGATGCAGTGTGGTTTGCGCGTTTCTCTCATACGCGCGTGTGTGTGAGCGTTCGCTAACTGAACCCGAGCGAGGCGTTCGCTTACTGAACCCGAGCGATCGCACTAGCTACGGACTGAAGCCGATCGATCCATTCGCTGCTAACTGAACCCGAGCGATTCCTTCGCTGCTAACTGAACCCGAGCAATTTCTTTGCTGCTAACTGAAGCCAGTCGAGCCCCCCGTACATGCGAGATGTAGCCGGTGTTGGGTTGCCTCTCGATGAATAGTGCCCGTTGCTACAGCGCGTGCGATACGTAGCTAGAGCGAGTCGAGATGCATCGATCGAGCCCCTTGCGCGAGACGTGGTGAGTTGACCTAGCCGGTTGGTTGGCCATGGATGAATAGTTCCCGTTGCTGCCGCCCGCTCATAGGCCTCACCGCATACAGTCCTCTTCCGATGGCTGTCATTCATTGACCACGTTGACCACGTCACGCCGAGAGCACCAAGGCGGTGGACGACGGTGAGTCCTGGAAGGGAACTACGCGGAGCCGGGGAAGACGCAGTAGTGGATGCCCACACGGAGGGGAGTACAAGGGTTGACTGGTTCAGCTGCGGTGTGAGGTTGCCGTCATCGCAGAATAACAGGGGATGTGGGTGAGTAGAGGGAAGGCCTGGCCAGCGATGGGAGTAGGGTGGGGCGGTGAGGCCTGCGTGGCCGCACAGCCGGCCATGGGAGGCAGGAGCAGGCGGTCCCACCGGAGCTGGTTTGGGCGGCTGGAGCAAGAAGATCAGAGATTGAAGAAGCAGCACGGCCGGTGGATTAACATCCAACAGTCGCTGCTGCTAGAATCGTTTGTTGACTAAGTTGACAAAGCCCTGCGTATGCGTCAACTTAGTAGGCCCACAAGTCAGCCTCCAAATACGGTGGGGCCCAGTTGTCATGGGGAAGAATCATTTTTTCGCATAATAAGGGGGCACTTCCTTCCATGCGAAGATATAGCTGGTGGGTCCCAGCTGTCAGGGGGAGGAATCATTTTTTCGCGTAATAAGGAGGCACTTGCTTGCGTGCGGCCATGGACTATGTTGGTCCCTACTGTCAGCCTCTCCATGTACATCCCTCTTCCGATGGCTGTCGTTTGTTGACCACGCTGACCACGCTGTGCCGAGAGCACCAACGCGGTGGACGACGGCGAGGCCCAGGAAGGGAATGACCCAGAGTCGGCGAAGCCATAGCAGTGTATGCCCACGATGAGGGGAGTACGAGGGTTGACTGGTTGGGCTGCGGTGTGAGGCCTGTGTCGCCGGTGAATAACAGGAGGTGTGGGTGAGTAGAAGGATGGACTGGCCAGCGGTGGGAGTAGGAGGGGGCGGTGAGGCCTGCGCGGCAGCACAGCCGGCCACGGGAGGCGGGAGCAGCCAGTCCCGCCGGCGCTGGTTTGGGCGGCTGGAGCAAGAAGTTCAGAGATTGAAGAAGCAGCACGGCCGTTGGATGTTATCCAACGGTCACTGCCGCTAGAATCGTTTGTTGACTAAGTTCACAAAGACCTGCGTACGCGTCAACATAGTAGGCCCACAAGTCAGCCTCCAAATCTGTGGCAAACAGCGTACAGCCCATTTGCCATTATTTTTAATAATTTACAGCCCATTTGCTAATTCTTACGGATTTTTTTGAAGCCCATATTCTTTTTGCTAGCATTACAACCCATATTCTGGCCACGATTAAAAAATTCAACGAAATTTTGCATATTTCGGTGGGGTCCGAACTATTTTTAATCCCAAAATTTCGAGTCCGATTCAAACTAATTTGAAAAATAAATATATATTAATTTAAAATCGAACGGAATTTTCCCGCAAAAAAATCAATGAAATTTAAAATCTGGAAATCATAAAAAAAACATAGTTTGAAACTAATTGCCGGTTTGCTGTATTGTTTCTAAAATTTACAGCCCATTTTTGGGCAAGCCCCGAATACATCCCTCCTCGTCTT
The DNA here is from genome assembly GCA_039707655.1 of Elymus sibiricus. Classification (NCBI taxonomy): domain Eukaryota; kingdom Viridiplantae; phylum Streptophyta; class Magnoliopsida; order Poales; family Poaceae; genus Elymus; species Elymus sibiricus. The sequence goes on from CM077664.1 coordinate 168,244,181, forward strand.
GAAAGATTTGCAGCCTAGCAGGGATGGTTTAAGCAAGTAGGCCTCGGTTGGGTATTCTGCAAAAAAAGTAGAAGTGGGCTAGCCATTTTCAGAAAGAAAAAAAACAACTGCGCTGGTCATGTGGTAAACAGAAAATAAAAGCCTAGGCTAGACGGGGTACAGCCCCCGCACAACCCAGTTGATACACTGCCCCGTCCGTCTCAAAAATAGAAAGAAACTGGGTGAGCTCTTGGGTCCCTGGTGTCTGCCGGTCGTTGTGCAATTCTCTCGTTTATTGACTATACGTTGACAATGGGGTGGGACCCAGATGTTAGGAAACCATTAGGAGGAAGCATTTATTTTGGCTTGTAACAAGGAGGCACTTGCTTGCGTACTGCCATGACACTGGTGGGTCCCTACTGTCATTCTCTCCATGTACAATCATCTCTTGATTCCTCTCGGTTGTTGACCATGTTGACAACGCCAGAGGGCGGCGCCGCGGCGAGCGAACCAAGGCAGAGAACGACGACGAGGCCTCGGACGGGAACGAACAGGAGCCAGGGAAGATGAGACAGTGTAGTCGCAGGCGGAGGGGAGTACGAGGGTTGACTGGTTCGAGTGCGGGGTGGGGCTGACTTCGCCGGAGAATAACAGGAGGTGTGTGGGGTAGATGGATGGCCTGGCCAGAGTTTTAGAGTGCGATGGGGCGGTGATGCGTGCACGGCAGCGCAGCCAGCCGTGGGAGGCGGGAGCAGGCGGTCCCGCTGGCGCTAGTTTGGTTTTGGCGGCTGGAGGAAGAAGAGACTGAAGAAACACGACAGACGTTGGATGTCAATCCAACAGTCAACGTTGGCAGAATCGTTTGTTGACTAAGCCGACACCACATTGCATACGTTTTTCACAAGAAAAGAAAAACTGGGCTTGTTCGCCAGGTAACATTCCGGAAACTGCCACCGTTTGATCTTGCGTCGCAACTAAAACTGCCAGGAAAATGCGTTCGTTTGCCATCCTCCTCCAAGGGAACGTTCACCAGATAACATTCCCGAAAATCAAAGACTTGGGAAGGCATACAGAACAAGCTAGTCTAGCAGTAAAGAGACATTCCTGACTGTTAGAAAAAAGAGAGACGTGCTGCTGTAACTGGTTCGAATCCAAACCTAGACTATATATAGTGTTATACTACTCTGCAAGTAATGAAACTGACATATCCAACGTTCACTTCTCCTCTTCTCTAGTTACTCTTCCTAGCTTCAGAAGCTCCGGCCGCAGCAACCATGTCCGCTGGCTCGTCCACCTGCTCTTCAGCAGGGAATCGAGCCAACAACCAGATGTGCGCCAAGTCGCCACCCGTACCACCGCCTGTGGGTCTCATCACACCCCCGCCGGCACACTCACCGCAGCCAGTTGCTCATCGCACCCCACTGCCATTGGTGTGGTGCCATTGCTGCAAATCACGCAGAGTCATCCGTCGCGTCTCAACTAAACCCTCAACCCTGGCCGAGTCTTCTACAAATGCCCAAATCATGGGGTAATATGGTCAAGTTGTTCACCTGCTTTCAGTTGCTGAATTTTATTTTTTAAGAGTTTGGTTTATGATCTTCGAATTTGATTCGTGCAGAAAAGGGAGGATTCTTGTGATATTTATTTCTGGGAAGTTGCAGATGTGGGGGAATGGAACTACGCGGATTATTTGGTTAGCCGACGAATCACAATACCAGCAGGCTGGGGTGTTGGACAAGTAACTGAAGGAACGGTAGAAGAGGAAGATGCAGAGCAGAAGGTTAAAGACGATGCAGTTCATCAGATCATGGCCAAGCAACAGCTGGTGAACAGCCTTGGCATCAATGAGGAGATGAAAGAGCTTGTGAAGATAATGGGCAAGATCATTGTGCTCTATAGGATGATTGTCTCTTTATTTGTAGTGTATGTAGCACTCATGATGTATTCAGTGGCTCTGACATGAGCACTTTGCTGAAACTAGTAATGAATGAAACCTATTTAGCAGGCTTGGCGTCTAGTGTTTTGAACATCTAATGATTTCTATATTAACGGGAATCGGGGGGCATCCCCTTTTGCTAATAAATAAATAGATAAGCAGAGGACCTGTCGGGTCAGCTATGTTCCCATTGCAAGACGTTTAGCAAATTGCAGTCCAATAGCAAACTGCCATCAACTACATTTGTGGTTGTACAATCATCAAATACAAGTTTCACAGCAAAATATGAGTACTACTAAACAACAATGTCATCATGTTTCAGTCGTGATACAATCACCAAACACAAATCAACATACATAATAAGTGATGTTCTCACTGAACAACTATTTCATCAGGTTTCAGTTGTCATAGCAAACACAATTTAACATAGTAGATAATAAGTCGTCTTCTCATAGGCAAATACGACAAAAGCAATCTAATCATCATCCGCAGCAGCAGCGTCAACATCTTCACCATGTGTGTCAGTCTGAATCGTAATTCCCCCCAGTGTCATCTTCTTCTTCAGCATCAATGTCCTCGAACGTTGGCTTCTTGTTGATCAACTCATCTACTTCCACAACCTGACAGGCAATCTTTTCTCCAGCCTTATTGATGTGATGGTCCGCAAACATATCATAAACATATGTGGAATCCTCTACATCAGCAGCAGTGTAAGCATCATCTTGTTGTGCAACTTCATTAAACGAATTCCTCTGCTCAAACTTTTGCAATATTCTCCAGTCTTGGCTACGTGCATATGTCTCTTCCAAGAAAAATATTTGTGTTGCTTGATTTGCCAAAATATAAGGCTCGTCGGTGTAGTACGCCGCCTTGACATTGATGGATTTGAAATAATCATCAGCTTTGGGTTTTGAGGTCCTGGTAAACTGGTTATACCAACGACAGCAAAACAAAACCACGCACCGATGAACCTTGAAACTAGAGATATACTGCAACTGAACAATGTCTTTTATGTTAGCATACATTTTAGTTGTCACTTTCTTGTGCGTATCCGTGCTCATGACGACACTGTTTTGTGTCTTCCTGCCTTCGTCGCATGCAAGGGTGTTATAGCGCACATCTCCAACAACGCAAGATGCACAATGTCTTACCCGAGTATCAGGACCCATTGCTAGTGCGTAAAGGGCATCACTAACTGCCTGCCCCTCCTCCAGCATCTCCTTAACCTATGGTTAGAAAATAGACAAGCTAATCATCTTATGTACTCTATATATTAAAAAAAACTGACAGTGCAATTCAAAAGCTTACACGGCTCTTCAACCATTTCGCAAATCCTTCCCTAACCCGTTCGTCAATGTTTCTTGGATTTTGCGCCAGTAACTTCTCTTCGTACATGCTGCAGAACATAGTGATCGTGTCAACCATCTAAATATATAAGAATGTGATGCAAGTTTAGTAGATTACGATGTATAAGCTGTAGTACTTAGCACTTACTCGATATAAGGTAGAAACTCAGGACAGTTATTCAACACATACCAAACCATTTTTTCCAAATCTTTAGGTTTGTCATCTTGTCGACTCTTCCCTGTTACTCGAACAGCAGGATCGAAAACATTGAGCTAAGGATTTTTTTCGCCCACCTTTTTGCTAGGCTGATTAGCTGTTTCAATATATCTTGAGCAGAATGTCAATGCTTCTGTAGCAATGTAGGCCTCTGCAATGGAACCCTCAGGTCTAGCTATGTTCCTAACATAGCCCTTGAAAGTGCCTAGCCGCCTTTCAATAGGGTACATCCATCCATACTGTACTGGACCTCTAAGTAGTGCCTCATCAGGTAGATGAACAGCCAAATGCACCATCACATCAAAGAAGGCTGGAGGATATATCTTCTCAAGGTCGCATAGGATAGTTGGTATCCTCTCTTTAAGACACTTCACAGCATCTATCCTGATATTTCTACTGCAGAGTTCCCAGAAGAATTGTCCCAGCTCTACAACTGCTCTGTATAAGTCAGGGCGGCCCAATACTCTAAGGAGAACAGGTAAAACTCTTTGAAGTAGGACGTGGCAGTCATGAGTTTTCAACCCTTGTACCTTGGTTCCATCTGCACTGATTCTCCTTTCAGGGTTGGAAGCAAATCCATGTGGGAATCTTACACGTGACAGGATCTTGCAGAATTCTTTTCTCTTTTGCTTGTCCAAGACGTACACAGCTGGTGGAATATCCCGTGATTCACCAGTGCTATCCACCTGCAAATCAGATCTGATATCCAGGTGTGTCAAATCAATCCTAGATTTTAAGGTATCTTTTGTCTTGCCTTCAATATTAAGAAGTGTGCCGATAATGCTGTCACATATATTTTTCTCGATGTGCATCACATCAAGATTATGTCTCAGATCCAAATCTTTCCAATACTCCAAGTCCCACAAAGTGGACATGTGGTAAACAATAATCTCTCTTTTGCCTTGCCACGCTTCCTTTTCCCGCTACCATTATCAGGATGGTTTCCTGGTGTAATATTCCTGACCTTCTCTAATTCCTCCTGCAACTCATCGCTGGTGAGCCTCTCTGGTGCATCATGGTTTTCATGACTTGCATTGAACACAGGTTTTTGGTATTTTCTAAGACGCAGCTTGTCCTTGTCAAGGAAACATGGGTATGACAGCGGATTCTTGTCACGGCGAACACATGCATTGTAACCATGTGTCGTTCGCCCTGACATAGTGCCCAAAGCCGGATAATCATGGATGCACCAAATTATAACAACATGCATAATGAAATCAGCTGGTGGGCTGCTATATAGGTCTCGAGTGAAACACCCCTCCATAGCTTTTGATAAGTTCCTCCACAACAGGCTCCATGAATAAATCAAAATCCTTTCCAGGACATTTTGGATCTGGGATGAGCAAGGCCATGATGTAGTTTGATTCTTTGGTGCAGACATTTGGCGGCATGTTGTAAGGGATAACAAGCACTGGCCACATGCTATATGTCGTGCTCTGGTGGCCAAATGAGTTGAATCCATCTGTAGCTAAGCCAAGTCTAATGTTTCTCGGCTCAACAACAAACTCTTTGTGTTTCAGATTGAAGTTTGTCCAGTCACTACCATGAGATGGATGGCTCATTACATTCAGATCTTTGTGCTCCTGGTTCCTAGAATGCCACAGTACATCCTCTCTTGTTTGAGCATCATGAAACAACCTCTGCAATCTTGGTATAATTGGAAAATGTCTCAGAACCTTATGAGGAATCCTCTTCATAGCATCGCCATCTTTCCACCTTGATGATTTGCATTTTGGGCATTCACTTAAGTTGGCATAATCCTTCCGAAACAGAACACAATTATTCTCGCAAACATGGATCATATCATATCCAATTCCAACCGCACGGAGGAAATTCTTCATTTTACTGTAGGTGTGTGGCAGCTCCGACACGGCTGGGTAACAATCGCGGAAAGCAGCCATCACAGCATCGAATGATTTGTGGGTCATCCGCTGAGATGTCTTCACCTGAAGAAAGCTGACCATAGCTGAGAATACTGACAGCTTACAACCTGCGGTGACTGCCATGTTGCATTGCTCCAACATGCGGGCCCACCGTTTTTCTTGTACATGTGTAAGTTCTCGAAATGTGCGAGCATTTCATAGCATTGTTTCAACCTTGGTCAAAATCACTGGCTCCGCCGCCACATCCTCCTCCTCCTCCTCTTCCACCTGAGCAACTGGCAGATCAAGATGGTGACCTGCTGCTTCCACATAGTCAGTGGCATTGACGTTCACAGCTTCACCATGATGAACCCACCAAGTATATGTGACTGACATCCCATACAAGTGTAGATGATTTCGCACAGTTGACTGGGGTCTTGAAACTGAATTCATACGACTGCTACACGGGCAGCGTACATCTACTTTCGGACCACCGTACTCAGCTCTGATAAAGTTCATGAAGTTTTGAACCCCCTCAACATATGCAGGGGAGAATCATCGAGCAGAAGTTATCCAAGTCATGTCCATATGTCAGGCATACAAATTAGTTCTTCTACTAGATATTACAGAAAAAACATATATGTTTCATTATAAAGTCCAGAAAAAATACATAGGCCGATGTCTAAAGCTATGGCAAGATATTTGGACAAGCAGATCTAAGTAACGAAATATATGTAATGCTAATTCAGCAAACAGATTGACTGCTAAATTATGGCAGGCTATTTCAGCAATCAATGGGGCCAAGCACACAGCCATCAAAGGCCATCTCAGCAACAAAGATTGAGTGTAAAACGGTGTCGAGCTATTTCACCTAACAGGTTGGCTACTAGACCATGGCAATCTACATCACAATACATACATGGTCCTAAAATATGGCAGGATATTTTAGCAACTAATCAGGCATGGCATGCCATCTCAGCATAGCAGATTGAGTGCAGAACAGGGCCAGGTAGCTTTTTAAGCACAACATATTGAGTGTAAACTATTTTGGCAAGCAGTGAGATTAACAGCGTCTATCAGCTAACATCCAGCGCTACTCCGACATGCACGGGGTCTCAGTCTAGAATGCGCATACCGTGGGAGAAGCTGACCGCCGTGCGTCTCCAAAAGAACGTCGCCAGCAGTGGTGGCGCGGCTGGAGGACGGTAGTTTACGAGAGCGTACTGTGAGATCGAGAGGATCGCCGTGTGTGCCCTCAAAGAACCGTGGCGCCGACGTATCAGCGCGGCGGGGAGGGCTAGTTTGGCAGAGCGAATGGAGTGGAGGAGGGTGGGGGGAGGGCGGTTTGGGGAATATTATTGGCTAGTTGGCCGAAGGGGAGTTGAATTTGGGATTTGGTGGGAATTTTCGCGCGGTGGGCGGGGGATTTTGGCGAATTGTCGGTTTCTCCAATTGCGGTCCCATGTGTCAGTGAAGAGGCAAGCAGAAGCGCGTTCCCTTTGGGTGAGCGGTGTGTAGGACCGACCGTGTGAGGGGTGCAATGTGACCGCGACAGGCGTGCTGTAAGTGTACCGCCTTTTCCTTTTGAACTTGTAGAGCGTAACACTTGGTTTTGGTGCTTCGCGTGATCCATTGATACAAATCCCGACTAAAACGGAGCGGGCAAGTCTTTTCCTGCGTGATATGCTGGGAGTTTGGCTTAGTTTGTTTGACAGACACAGCGAGAGAAAGACATGAAATGCGTGAATGTGTAGTGGACGTACTTTTGGAGGGCCTAAGAGAAATTGTGTATGTAAACCCTTTGTATTTATTTACTTCGCATATTAGCTTTGTCTCGGGTCAAACTTTCTAAACTTTGATGAAGTTTATACATACAAAAAAAATGACAACCACAATACCAAGTAAATACGATTAGAATCATTATTCAATATACTTTCATACAACATATCTTTTTATTGTGAAAGTTCATATAACCGGACAAGATTCATGCAAACACGGCAGATTTTCATTACATTTCGAACTTTTAGGACAAAAAAAGAAAAGAAACCCGACCCTAAACCTATCCTACGGCGACGACGTCCGTCCACTTTCCTTTGTATTCCGCATCGGCAACCACGTCCTCCATCTCCCGTCTCCATGAACGGCGGCGGGGTTCAAGACCCGTGAAGTAAAGGTGCGGTCTCTGGCGAGGAAGAGTAGAACATGGGAGATGGACTGGCCCACTTGGGACACCATGCCCTGCTGCCTCCCATGCCCTACTCATCCTCGTAGGAGTCCGCGACCACGGCGGTGTCGGTGGACGTGAGGTCGATGATGGACGTGGACGGTCCGTCGTTGTTCACGTGCCATATGCGCCCCCGAACGTTGGACAGCGGCAAGTAGAACGTGCGGCCGGCGGAGGTCTTGTCCTCGGCCACCGGCGCGGCCGGCGCTTGTGCGACCGCGTCCGCGTCCGGCTACGCCGGCATTGCGTTGCGAGCGGCGGGTTGAGCAAGGGCGGCGACCTCGAGCTTCATCTTCGAAGACAAGCTCTCCTGCAGAGCGTTCCCACCCACGGTCATGGTGGATGTGGTGCCAGGGAGGAGGATGTGGTCTGGTGTGGAGTTTAGTTGGGTGTTGCTGCCTTTAAGTAGCGCATACCGGTTAGGCCAAGCGTCCAGGTGCGTCAATGAGTCGCCGGAGTTCGTACCTCGGGTGGCGAGCCTGCTTAATGGCGGCATGCAGACGGACGACATGAATGCGGGCAGCTGGCGCCGGGGGGGGGGACGCACACGGGCGAGGGACGAGGGTTTTTTGTGGGCCAGGGTAGTCAACTGCGGGCGTGGCAATGTCGCAGATGCCCTTTGCTCACATGCGATCCCACATGTCAGTGACAAAGCAAGACGACCCGCATTCCCCTGGGTCAGAAGTATGCCGGACTGGCCGTCTGGGGGTGCGACGTGAACACGACAGGGGTGCTATCAGTGCACAGCCTTTTCATTTCGAACTTGTAAACCGTAACACCTGTAGAGCGTAAGACCGAAAGCATATAGTATGAAGTTGGCACCTCACCTATATCTAGCCTAGTAGCCCACGTGTACAATAGTTATTCATACTAGCATATGTACCAGTATAATTAGTGTCCCGCCCTTTCCATTTCAACTCGTGAAGCGTAATGCTTGATTAAGTAGCCGGACAATGTGTGTTGCCTGTCTTTGTATGTATTTGAGGTGTGTTGATTGAAGTGTCCGACTGTTTGAAGGAATAATTGAGGTGTGCCCGCTCCGTGCTCACATTTAGGTGTCCAACTTACCATGTTCCAGCTGTAGTAACTATACTATGTAAGTTGCTTGGACAAATAGTTACCTAGGTCAGTTTTGTGAGCCGTCCACTACGTGTCGCTCCCCATCTTAGTAGTGACAAACCCCTTCGGTTCATGACCCGACACACCTTGACGATATCGATAGATGTGGAGAGATCGAGGGTGTGTCGTACAAATCAAGGTTTTGGTGTGTGTCTATGATAGAAATGATCGTGTAAGGTGGAGAGTGGGGGGGGGGTGGGGTTGTGTGTACGCTAGTCAGTCATGTACCATCTAGCTGTAGATCGATTGAAAGAGGACTAGGGTGGGTCCGGAGATAGATCGAATGGCCGATGTAAATAGGGGTGTAGAGAAAGATGAATGTATTCTTAAAAAAGATAGGTGAAAGGCTTGGCTACAATTAATGCATGGTAGAGTGACCTAGGCGTGTGTCGAAGAGCGACCTGATGAGCGAGATACAATCCCGATACCTCAAGAGGTCGATCATGTGTGACATGCACAAAGAGGAAGAGAGGTGCTATGCGTTTGTGTGTGTGTGTGTGTGAGAGAGAGAGAGAGAGACCCTGAGATGAAACCGAGAGAGATCGAGTGGGTGTGCAATACAGAGAGAGCGTGCGTCAAAGAAAAAAAAACGTGACAACACTCTATGTTGGGTGTGTGAGACACATTATGCATAAGAAGACACTTGGTACTTGAATCCAACCTAAAAAAAGTTTCAAATATTAGAATTCAACCTAAAGTGGATTCAAATATTTGAACCGGTGATCATAGCATTTGCAAATCATATGTAAAGGGCATTCAATCTTCGTTTCGCTTTTCAACTTACAATATACCATGTACAAGCACGTACATAAATTTGTATTCAAACAGAAATTGGTTTCCAATTTGTATTCAAACACGTGAATGTTTGTTCTCGCACATGCGCTTGCTACTAGGATTTCGCCATGTATAGCCAGTCCAATAGCAGTAGGAGTACTAGTACTAGTACTACCTTTGTTTTTCGTGCCAAATTTTGACTATAATTTCAAGTCAATTTTTTTAATGCATGTCATCAAAAATTATATCGTTCGATTCGTATTTGAACATAGTTTCCAATGATATTATTTTCGGTGACATGCATTAATATTATTTTAGTTAAATCTAAGGTCAAAATTTGACACAAAATACGAAGGGGACCAATAAACCAGGACGGAGGCATCTGCACTAGAGTATGGAGTGCTTATTAACACATGGCCGACCTCACACTCTCAACAAATTTCTTGGAATCCTTGCTACAATCTCTCCATCCTCGTCTCTTTCTTCTAGTGTTTTTTTTACATCAGTCGTCTCTCTCTTCTAAATTCAGCCGACGCGGGTGGGCGAGGGGGAGATGGAGGGGGAAAGTTTGCCTACCGTCGATTTGCTCTCAACTGCGGTCCCGCAAGCGAGTGAAAACGCAAGACGAAGCGCGTCCATTCGGTGAGCGATGTGCCGGACCGACCGTGTCGGGGTGCAACACGAACGTGACAAGTGTGATGTACACCGTCAGTTCCTTTTGAACTTCCATACTTCTTTTTTTGGAGGGAATGAACTTCTATACTTCAAGTACTCGTATTGAGTACGTAACACTTGGTTTTGCTGCTTCGAGCAATCCATTGATACAAACGGGAATGGCTAATGCGCACGCGCGTCGGAGCACACGATTTTCGACCAACTGGGCTTGTCCTAATTAAGTTCATCAGGGTGTATTATAGATAATTAAAGAAAGGGCGGGCGCCACCCAAGTGAAAATCAGGGGGGGCGATTAATGGATGGAAAGGTCCATGCGCGTTCACCAGGCGAGGATTAAATGGAAAGTAGAGTGGGCCAACGTGCATGCAACCATGTGTTGCTTGTATCGTCAAAGGAGGAGGTGGGGCCACTATAAATACATGGAAACGGCTGCAGTTATTAATTCAAAAAGAAACAGACTTGGTCGGAAGTTGATTGAGGTTGCGAGAAGGGGATCCGCGCGTTGGCACGCGCGATCACGGAAGAGTCTTTTCGGATACGAATCCCACCTACAGCATCTCAAAAAAAAAACAAATCCCACAGACAGAACGGTGGGGAGGTCCGGACGTCTGCGATGTCAAACTCCAAAACTTTGGTCCCATCCCACCTCACAACTCTCCAGGCTCCAGCCGTCCGGCTTTGCAAACTCCACACAGTCAAAACCGATTGACCGGTCGTCACCGGTACCACTATTCACACCGGAACCTTCGCTGCTCGGCCTACGCCAGCTACTTGCCAGCCGGTCACCACTGCCCCAAAACCCCACCTCCCAGCCCATTCTCCCACCTTTCGATCCCCTAGCCCACATCAGCCATCCCCTAGTTCGCCGGATAGCCATGGTGCGCAGCAAGATCACGTACTACAAGATGTTGACGCCGGAGCGCCGCACAGAAATCGCAGCGGCGGTAGGCACCACAGACCTTCGTTCCCAAGATCGCTTTGCGGCGGGCCAATCCCCGAGTCCTCTGGAGCCGAGCCCCGAGGAGGAAGGTGATCCAATGTTCATGGCGGAGGTCACGGCGCAAAAGGCCCCCGCGGAGAAGGAGACGATGGACGTCGACTTCGTGCCGGCGTTTGGGTCCCCCATGGTGCAGGCGGACCAGCGGTTCAACCTGGCAATCCTAAAGAAGCACCGAGCGGCAGAGGCTCAACTCGATGGGGAGCGCGCGGATGCCGCTGCCATCGAGGCCCTCCTGCAGGCTGAACCAGATGTCGTGGTCGTGAACCAGGCAGCGGAGGCTCAACTCGATGCGGAGCGCCCGGATGCCGCTGCCATCGAGGCCCTCCTGCAGGCGGAACCGGATGTCGTGGTCGTGAACCGGGCGGTGGAGGCTCAACTCGACATGGAGCGCGCGGATGTCGCTGCCATCGAGGCCCTCCTGCAGGTGGAACCGGATGTCGTGGTCGTGAACCGGGCGGTGGAGGCTCAACTCGACGCGGAGTGCGCGGATGCCGCTGCCATCGAGGCCCTCCTGCAGGCGGAACCGGATGTCGTGGTCGTGAACCGGGTGGCGGAGGCTCAACTCAATGCGGAGCGCACGGATGCCGCTGCCATTGAGGCCCTCCTATAGGTGGAACCAGATGTCGTGGACTTGAACCGGGCGGCGGAGTCTCAACTCGACGCGGAGCGCGTGGATGCCGCTACCATTGAGGCCCTCCTGCAGGCGGAACCGAATGTCATGGATGTGAACCGGGCGGTGCTCGCATCCATGCAGAGCGCCATCACGCTCCGCATGAACGAGTAGCTGGAGGCCCAGGTTAACCACGCCGTGGAGACACATGTCGGCAGCTCCGGCTGGTTCGCGCCGGCAGCCAAAGACGACGAGGCCGGCTCGTTCCGTGAGCAGTGATAGTTTTTCTTTATGTTGTTGTTTTTAGGGATCATTTGCTGTGTAAAAACATATTTATATTTAATAAATCAGCCTTATAAACATACTGTATCGACGAAAATTAGGTGTCAGCGATTGGATGGCTGAGTTTGGTTTGATCACATGCGGTTTCTCCCTCCGTCCAGGTGTATAAGTCACCTTACGAAAATCAGATATTCCCAAAACGCTTAGGCGCAATGCATTAAATTTCGTCCTCGTTCCCCTCACTGCCTCGTTCATGAGTGAGCGAAAAATTTCTTTGTATTATTTCGTGATTTGAATACAAGCATACCTTCTCAAAAAAAGCGAGCGAAAATTTTGGCCGAACCACGCGCGTGGAGGAAATGGCGATGGCGGGGCGGGCTAGTTTGGCCCATGGTCGGATTGCTGACATGCGTTCCCACATGCCAGTGAAATGCCAAGCCGGTTGGCGTTGAGCGGCGGGGTAGATCGACCATGTGCTAGTCTGATGCGAACGCGACATGCGTGCTGTGAGTGTTCCTTTTCCTCTTTTTAAACTTGTGAAGATAACCCCCTCAAAAAAATTGTGAAGATGGTTCTTTGCCTTCGCGCGATACATCGATGGAAATCCTGATTATAATGACGCAGAATTTTCTACTAAATCCCGTAAAAAGGCGTCCTCTTCGCCCCTCCGGCCGCAATCATCGCGCTAATCATACTTTCTATTTGACTTCCTTCCTCATTACGGTGACGTCGATGATATCGTGATCACTGTGGCTTTGACGAAGTGCGTTCGACGGAGCGCACCATTGAGGCAGACGATGGTCATGTCGTTCGGAAGTGCCGCCTAGAAGCCGAGACAACAGCCTTCTTTCCATCCAGGAAGTCCGTAGGAGACAACAACTATCGTGTCACCGTGACCGTTGGATGCGACGTGACCACGTCGTTCGAGCTCGAGCTGTCGCAAGGGGACTCGAACGTGACCGTGTACCCTTACACGGGCACCGGAATTTTATCAGAATTTTATCACGCTCCAGTACAGAAACAAAAATTCAGCACTGGACTCAAAACTTTCTATTTTCAAACAGCATCAATTATACTATCATCCAAATCATCCCAAAGGCATTACTTGGCACAAACACTAATTAAAAGATAAAAACACAATCATAACAAAAGCTAAAATTGTGTAAACACACAAAACATAAAACAAAGCAAAAAATTTAAGATACATATTGGGTTGCCTCCCAACAAGCTCTTTCTTTATAGCCATTAAGATAAGCTTGGAATTTTATTGATGCTCACATGAAAAACAAGAATTGAAGCACAAAGAGAGCATCATGTAGTATGTGAAAAACACATTTAAGTCTAACATACTTCCTATGCATAGGCATTTTATAAGCAAACGAATTATCAAGACAAGAAATATCTAGCATATGCAAGGAAGAAGAATAAAACATTGACAATCTCAACATAACAAGAGGTAATTTAGTAACATGAAAATTCCTATAACCATATTCTCCTCTCTCATAATAATTACATGCAGGATCATAATCAAATTTAACAATATAGCTATCATATAAAATATTCTCTTCATGATCCCAATGCATAAAAGTTTTATAATCTTCTAAGATAGTGGGATTAACATCAACTAAAGTCATGACCTCTCCAAACCCACATTTACCAAAAAATTCATAAGATTGAACACTCTCCAAATATGTGGGATTTTTTTACCTAAAGTTGACACTCTTCCAAACCCACTTTCAATATTATTGCAAACATTATTATTAATGATATATTCATCATGAGGCTTAAATAAATTTCCAAGATCATACGAAGCATTATCACCCCAATCATGATCATTGCAATAAGTAGTGGATATAACAAAATTATCATCCCCAAGCTTGTAGCTTTGCATATCATTAGCACAATTGACATTAATAGAATTTATAATAGCATCATTGCAATCATGCTTTTCATTCCAGGAGCTATCAAGTGTGGGTGCAATAGCAATAATTTCATTTTTAACATAAGGAACTATAGCAAGTTCATCCCCATAAGCATCATTAATATTGGCATCATGGCCATAAGAATAACAAGCATCATGTTCATCAAGAGGGGATATTCCAACTGAATCAATGGGATCATGATTATCTATAGATTCTTGCATATCATTATTTTCTTCCAAAGCAACAGACATTCTCTCAATAAATTCATTAACATAGGCATTAGGAGCATAATTTTCATAGCAATATTTAAGTATGGAAGAATTTTCAGATTTGTAGAGAGTAGCATCATACTTTTCAATTAAAGAAGCAACTTCATAAGCACCCTTAAAAGCAACAAATTCTTCGATTTGTTCGATATCATAGTAACTATAAACACCCTTGGCATAAGAAGATAAGATTTCATTATCATTAAACTCACATAGGTAGGGAAGGTGTTTTTTTGGGTCCTTAGAGCAACAGATAAAATCATAAATTTCACATAGATTCCAATCATAGCATAGCAAACAATTTATTTGATTCCATAAGAGTCTTCCTTTTTGAGACAAACGGTGACGCACAAAATAAGCATGCTCATCTAATGATTTTCCCTCAACTAAACTGGCTGGGGTTTCAGCACGAGCACAAATGGATCGAAGATGATCCAAGTAGAAAACTTTAAGTGAATCCATATGTTTATATTTTTATTTTCATTTAGTCACACAATTATAGCTAGCAAACAAATTTTTTGTTGTTGTGTTTTTCGCTTTTTTATGAGAAGTGGGGGAGATGAAAACGAGAGGCAAATGCAAATAAAAAGGCAAATGAAAATAAGAGCAAGTAGATGATAGTTTATGCGAAGGTACTTGATAGGTTTTGGTGATGTCTCCCCGGCAACGGCGCCAGAAATTCTTTCTGCTACTTGTGAACTGCGTTGGGATTTCCCCGAAGAGGAGAGGATGATGCAGTACAGTAGAGATAAGTATTTCTCTCAGTTAAGAAGCAAGGTTATCAATCCAGTAGGAGAACCACACAGAACCTCGTTAGCAACACCTACACACACAAAAGCAAATACTTGCACCCAACGCAAATAAGAGGGTTGTCAATCCCCTTGGCGGTTACTTGCAAGGATTAATTCTGATAGTGATAGATAGATAAATAAATTGGAAAACAAAATAAATAAAATAAAATTGCAGGAAGGTATTTTTGGATTTTATATATGATAGATAAATGACCCGGGGGCCATAGTTTTCACTAGAGGCTTCTCTCTTGAACACATAGCATACGGTGGGTAAACAAATTACTGTTGGGCAATTGATAGAAAAGGGCATAGTTATGACGGATTCATGGCAATGATCATGTATATAGGCATCACGTCCGAGACAAGTAGACCGATGTAACACCCCCATGTATTAGTTATAGTAATACCCCATGATCAATGCCAAGTCATCATGCTTAATAGTGCTTGATCACCTTTGATCTCATATCTCATTTCAAATTCCACTTTGAAATGGAATTCAAATTTAAAGTGAACATAAAAGTTGTGCAAATCCAGGAACTAAATAGTTCATAATATTGCAAATATTCCCAAAGCGATTATAAAAATAAAGCCAACATTATTTGGATTCTAAAATTGCCCCTAACCTAATTAAAACAGTACCAAACAGTAGCATTTAATCCATTTCCAATTAAACAAAAAATCAAATGAAATCATTTTGCCTCCAAACCTTTTTCTGGCAGTGATATATATTGCCTAGTATTTAATTGGACAAGTCTCATATTTTACAAAAGAGAAATGGAGGCCAAACATTTTTCAAAGAGAAAAGAAATAAAAACAGAGAAAGAAAGAAAAAGAAAAAGAAAAAGGGGAGGACCTCACTGTGCTACTGGGCTTGAGCAGCACAGTGTGCGGCCCAACCCACCACCTGTCCCCTCCTTCCCCCTACTGCTCACCCACGCTCGCTGTCGAGCACAGCGCACGCGCGCGCGCAGCCAGGCCTCCCCTCCGCTCTGGTCGACAGAGCGCCGCGCCCGCTCCTGGTGGATAAGGGCGCAGCCCCGCGCCCCCCTGAGCTCCCCCTTGCCTTGCTCCTCCCCTCCCTCGCTCTCTCCCACATCACCCGAGCGCCGCCATGGGCGGCCCTCGCTGAAGCACGTGGCCACCGAAGTCCCCGAGCGCCGTGCCCGTGTCCAGGAGGACTGCCGACGTCCGTTTCGCCCCCTCCGACCCCTGCCCCGAGCTCTTTGCCTCTACACCGTCCGCAACGTCCTCGACTTCGTCTCCGATCGCCGGAGATTGCCGACGCCGCTCCGTCCACACCGAGCCTCCCCCGAGCCCACTGAGCACACCTGCAGGAGCCCAGTGAGCCTACCTCTCTTCCCCATCACTCCATGCGCTCGTTTGGAAGCTTTGTCACCCGATTCCACCGCGACCGAACGCTCCGCCGCTCGCGCTCGTCTCCGGCGATGCTCCGATGACCTTTTGGTCGCGTGCGTGCGGCCACCCGCTTCGTTAGCTCGTGTAGGTGCTGTAGGTGCCGCTTGCTGGCCGTTTTGCTCGCCGCTACGCCCGTTCTGCCGAGCTCCCGTACGCACCGCCGTCCACCGTCGCTGCTCCGGCCACTTCCGGCCTCCCCTGCCGCTTCCACCGCCACTGATCGACGCGCGGCTCTGCCCGCGTTTGATCCCGCCCATCCGCGCACCGAATGGTCGCCGGATGGCGATTTCCGACGCCCTCCCGTGCGCACCGCCGTCGTTTTGGTCGCCGGCGGCGAGTCGCCGGTCGACGCCGATGTGGCGCTGACATGGGCGCCTCTGGGCCCCACCCCCGAGTCGCTGACGCTGGGTCCCGCGGGCCCAGTTGACCGGTCAACGGTCGCCGTTGACCGCTGACTGGGCTGGCACAGCCACTGACATGCGGGCCCCACGCCACTAATTAACTAATTTACTAATTAAACTAATTTGTTAACTAAATGTGACACTGACAGAGGGGTCCCACTAGCTAATTAAGTTAGTTAGTTAAAATAACCCTCTGTTAAATAGCACTGTCTATGACAGGTGGGACCCACTGGTCAGGTTTGAAAGGATCGATATGGTCGACTAGAGGGGGGGTGAATAGGCAACTAACAATTTTTTTCTTCTTTTAGCAAATTAAGGCTTAACAAGTAAATAGGTTGTCTAGATATGCAACTAGGTGGACAACCTATATGAGTAGCACAATAATCACAATAGAAGCAAGTACAAGAGAGAAACACAAAGTAAGCTTGCACGAAGTAAAGGTAAGATGTAACCGCAAGTGGAGTCGGTGGAGACGAGGATGTGTTACCGAAGTTCCCTCCTTTTGGGGGAGGTACGTCTCCGTTGGAGCGGTGTGGAGGCACAATGCTCCCCAAGAAGCCACTAGGGCCACCGTATTCTCCTCACGCCCTCGCACAATGCAAGATGCCGTGATTCCACTATCGGTGCACTTTGAAGGCGGCAACCGGACCTTTACAAACAAGGTTGGGGCTATCTCCACAACCAATTGGAGGCTCCCAACACCACCACGAAGCTTCACCACAATGGAATGTGGCTCCGAGGTGACCTCTTCCATCTAGGGTGCCCAAACACCCAAGAGTAACAAGATCCGCAAGGGATTAGTGGGGGAAATCAAATATCTCTTGGTGGAAGTGTAGATCGGGGCCCTCTCCTCCAAACCCTAGAAAATCAACAAGTTCTATTGGCTAGGGAGAGAGATCGGGCACTTTTGAGCTTAGGGGCAACAATGGAGCATGGGAAGGAAAGAGGAAGAGAGTCTTGGGGAAGAAGACCCCCTATTTATAGATGGGGAAATTCCAACCGTTATCTGCCCGCAAACCGCACACAGCGGTACTACCGCTCTAAGAAGCGGTATAGTTCCGTAATAAATACACAGCAGTTCACAGAACAGAGGCCGGTAGTGCCACCGGAGCGGTACTACCGCTCCCTCTCACGGTACTACCGTGACGAGTGCTGGTACCAGAGGGAACTACGGAGGTGGAGTGAAATAGGGCCGGAAGTACCGCAGGAGCGGTACTACCGCCCTACATCCGCTCTACTACCGCTTAGGCAATTTGGGCAACCGATTCGAGCACAGAGCAAAAACTCCAAGCGGTACTAGCGCGGTAGTAGTCAGCGGAAGTACCGCCCAAGCGGTACTACCGCCCTACTACCGCCCTACATCCGCTATTTACACCTGAGCAACAGAGACAAGCACAGATGCAAACCTCCAAGCGGTACTCGCCGCGGAAGTACACAGTGGCAGTACCGCCAAGTGGTACTACCGTGGTACTCAGCGGTACTACCGCTTTGGGTGCTGAAAAAACTGCCCAGAAAACAGTTGGCACTCCACGTTGCCGGGAAGGGAATGAGGGTGCAAAAGGAAAGTGTACGTGTTTGATTCCACCCTAACCGTTCCAAAGCGGACCCCCTCTTAATAGTACTGTTTTCCTACGACTCAATTCCACCGAAAAAGAAACGCCAAAAATAAACCGTCTTCACTCTGAATCACCGAGGGGAATAAATCGTCTTGTGCCATATGATGAAATATCTGAAATGCTCAATGCACACGATTAGTCCGCAAAACGCATTGTCATCAATCACCAAAACTACCAAGGAGGAAATATGCCCTAACAATCTCCCCCTTTTTGGTGGATTGATGACAACACGGGATTTGCACAAAAAATATCAAAGAATAGTATGCAAACCCAAAGACTACAAAATATAGACGGGCTCCCCCTAGATGTGTGCACTATTTGAATATGCTTTTGGAATGCAAAGCACACACACTAGGATCAACACTCCCCCTATATTTTATAGACTAGGCAATACTTGCAATAACAAAAATATGAAACTAGGCATGGTTGCAAGAATGAGCATGTGAACATAAAGATACAAGGCACAATAAGTAAAGCATCACATACTACGATAAAGACATAAAAGATAGGAAGGGCTAACGTATGTCTCACACCATACATACTGAGTCTCAAGTCTCACACGAAAGCAAGTAAGATAAAAGAGTTCACAAGCGAGAAATCGAGGCAAATAAAACAAGCTTGTGACTCGGCAACACCCTACGAAGGCAAATCCCTCGGTCCTAAACTCTCTCCCCCTTTGGCATCGAGACACCAAAAGGGCAAAGAGTGACTACCGCCCCAAGGTGGTGGCACTACTCCACGTCCTCACCCGTGGACTCCTCGGGATCATCCTGCTATCCACCTCGGCAATCTCCTCATCATCAGCCCTAGCAGCACGACGAGCAGACGCACGACGAACCAACGTGGCACCAGTGGAGTCATCAGAATCAGTCCACTTGCAGTCCTTGGAGATCCAATCCTCCTCATCAGTGATCTTCTTCTCAGATCCACTCTGCACATCAAGCTCCATCTTCCTCATCATCAAGATCTGGCTCTGTCGGGCAATCTTTGCAGCCACATGTGCCATGTACATCTTCTTCTGAGTGTCCACCTGAATGCAGAAAAGCTTATTCATCTTCTTCTTGAGCTTGGCGGCCCAAGACGGTTGCTCCGTGGGTGGCACATAATCAGGCTCCTCTGACTCAGCAGAATCTGAAGATGGGAGTGGAAACTCAGGAGCAGCAGCAGGGGCACCACCGCTCCAGTGCTCCTTCTGCCTGAGCTGAATAGCCTCATGAGTCACGAGAGAACCACACTCAAATCTCTCCCCCGGGAACGACGAGTGCCAAGTGTCCACAATGAGCTTGAAAATAAATGGTGCATAAATGGGCACATGACCTCCATAGGTAGCATTGACGAGCTCCTTCCACATAACGTGCGAGACATCCAGAACAGAGTTGGTGCCCTTCTCCTTCTCGCACAACAGCAGCATATCAACCAAGTAGCCATGTACCATGTCAAGGTTTCCCACACGAGGGAAAAGTGTCTGCCTGAGGATGCGGTGCATGATATCCAGGAATGGCACCAGTTCCTTGCGACCAGTCTCCGTAACTCTCATGTACGGAAACAGCTTGGACTTGTGGGTAGCCTGAGACTCCGAGTGAGGATGAAGACCGAGAGGGGTCCTAAGGCCCTCATCATTGTACCCCAAGCTGTTCATGAAGGTCTTCCAGTTGGATACTACCTTCCTGTTATGAATCATCCAAGTCATTGTCCTCTCATCATCAGTCCCGAAGTAGACGGTGGCAAAGAACTGAGCCACCATCTCTGGATCATAGTCATAGCTAAACGTCATGATCTTCAGCATGTCAAACTGCTCACACAGGGCCAAAGCTTCTCCAAAATAGTTCATGTCCTTCTTCATGTGCTCAATATTGATGGACTTGGTCTTGACAACCAAATTCTTCTTTGCCTTGAGAACATCATGATATGCACCACCCTGATTGCGGTTCCAGACAGGTTTCCCAACCAGAGATGGGTCCTGAGGACGAGCGTACGGATTGCGCTCACGATATGCCCAATACTCAACGGAGTTCATCTCCAACACAGACTTGACAGGAGCTTTGTCCTTCTTTGCAACAGACTTGACGTTGGTTCTTTGGGGCTGATTCCTCTGAGGCTGAGTTCTTGACTTGCGGGGAGCTTGTGGTGCTTGGGTAGCTTCTTCCTCTTCATCATCCGAATAGATGACCTTGGCATAAAAAGTACGCCCTCGCTTTGCAGGCTTGCGAGGGGCATCGGCATTCTTGCGACGAGAAGAACTACCACCACCTGAACACGACACACAAACCACGGAAAGCAGGTGTAAAAGGTATGCATAAGCCAAGAAATAAGAGTGAGGGAGAGGAACCAGTTGTAATGATTCAGAAGAGGTGGATCTCAAACGGCAGTACTGGCCTGACAACGGTAGTACCGCCTGGGAGACGAGCGGTAGTACCGCTGGTCAGTGGGCGGTAGTACCGTCCATGACCTAGCGGTAGTACCGCTGTCTGCACAGGCGCACAACCGTGTCAGATCCGGTAGTACCGGAGATCCAAACCTTCGAAATCGAGACAAAAAGTTCCTACCCTCCTATCTAGCAGTCATTCTACATCCTACTCAAGCCTCGATTTGGTCAAAAATCGAAGAAACGCCATGCATTGCCCTAAGTCCAAGATTCAAAAACTAGAACCAATGGAGAGAAGAACGGGGGCAATACCGGGTTCCATAGCAAGAGGAGATGGTGGGGATCGAGTCCACCGGTCGGAAATGCAGAAGACGGCACGGAACCGGCGTGCCGGGGGCGGCGGCCAGAGCAGTTGAAGTCGCTTGCGAGGGGAGGAGTCGTGAGGAGGAAGAGGGCGAATGGGTATGGGGAGTTTTAGACTCCCTGTACCCGTCCACTTATCCCGCCCGTAGACTACAGAGCGGTAGTACCGCGGGACATGGCGGTAGTACCGCTAGAAGCGGTAGTACCGTTCTGATCCCGGCGGTAGTACCGCCCGGGTACTTAGCACGGCAGGAGACCAGAAGTACCCACCCCAGCGGTAGTACCGTTCGGCCGGGAGCGGTAGTACCGTTTGAAACGGTAGTACCGTCCCCATCCAGTGGTAGTACCGCTTGCACGCAACAAAAACTGCAAGATACAATTTTGGAACAGCGGCTTATGCAGTTTTGAGATGTTTGTAGGTGAGAGGGCTTGGGATGGAGACTCGAAAACCAGCAAATGGGAATGGACACTCCAAGTTCAAAAGACAATAAAGCGGAGAGCAAACTTGGAGTGGACCAAAACACAAAAAGACCAAAATGTCTAGATAAATGCAATGAAAAACACATGAGAGCCAAACCCTCCCAAAAGAGAGGGTCGGTGGCCGAAGCCACCTTTGTTTGAGTCGAATGGTTTGGCACCGCGAAGATTTTAACCTTGGGCCCAATACCAAAACTCATCTTTGAAGCACAAGTACCATCAAAAATGGCTAATGTGAAAGATTTGGTCAATTTATGCATAATAGGGGGAGGGAGAGTTCATTGAGAGAACAACACTCCCCCTAAATCCATGCCTACATCTAGAACAAGATAAAATGATGAATGCGGTGGGGTGTGCATTGTCTCAAGCCACATTACTCCAATCAATAATATTTAGCTCATGCCTTAACTCGCGAAATCTTGCTTCATCCAATGGCTTCGTGAAGATATCCGCTAGTTGTTGACCGGTGCCTACATAAGCTAGCTCAATATCCCCGCGCTTGACATGATCTCGAATGAAATGATGACGGATCTCAATATGCTTCGTCTTGCAATGTTGCACGGGGTTGTAGGCGATCTTGATAGCACTTTCATTGTCACATAGAAGAGGCACTTTGTCACAAATGACACCATAATCCTTTAAAGTTTGCCTCATCCATAGCAATTGTGCACAACAACTTGCGGCGGCAACGTACTCGGCTTCGGTGGAGGAGAGAGACACGCAACATTGCTTCTTGGAAGACCAACTCACCAAAGAACGACCAAGAAATTGACACCCTCCGGAAGTGGACTTCCTCTCCACACGGTCTCCTGCCCAATCCGAATCCGAATAACCCATGAGCTTGAAGCTTGACCCTTTAGGATACCATAAGCCAAAGTTTGGGGTATGAGCCAAATATCGAAAGATTCTTTTGACGGCCACAAGGTGACTATCTTTTGGTGCGGCTTGAAACCGTGCACACACTCCCACACTGAACATGATATCCGGTCTAGATGCACAAAGGTAAAGCAAAGATCCAATCATAGAACGATATACC
This sequence comes from Elymus sibiricus, assembly GCA_039707655.1. Taxonomy (NCBI): domain Eukaryota; kingdom Viridiplantae; phylum Streptophyta; class Magnoliopsida; order Poales; family Poaceae; genus Elymus; species Elymus sibiricus. The sequence continues at coordinate 168,266,858 of CM077664.1, forward strand.
TTTTGATCCACCGCTTTACCATTGGGATCAATGTCAAGTTGGCATTTGGTTGGCATAGGAGTCTTGGCCGGCTTGACATCATCCAACTTGAACCGCTTGAGCATGTCTTGGGTATACTTGGCTTGGTTGATGAATGTTCCTTCTCTACGTTGCTTGATTTCGAATCCAAGAAAGAACTTCAACTCTCCCATCATAGACATCTCAAACTTCTCCGTCATTAGTGCGGCAAACTCATCATTGAAAGCTTTGTTAGGAGAACCAAAGATAATATCATCAACATATAGTTGACATATGAACAAATCCCCTTTAACCCTCTTAGTAAAAAGAGTGGGATCGATTTTCCCAATTTCAAACCCACGATCTTCTAACAACTCGGTAAGATGCTCATACCATGCACGTGGGACTTGTTTAAGGCCATAGAGCGCCTTATCGAGTTTATAGACATGATTGGGGAACTTGGGATCCTCGAACCCCGGGGGTTGTTTGACATATACCAACTCATTAAGAGGACCATTTAAAAATGCACTTTTCACATCCATTTGTTGTAACTTAAAATTATGATGTGATGCATATGCAACCAACATGCGAATAGATTCAAGACGAGCAACGGGAGCGAAAGTTTCACCGTAATCGACACCTTCAACTTGGGAGAAACCTTGAGCCACCAATCTTGCCTTGTTGCGAATGACTATCCCATGTGCATCTTGCTTGTTCTTGAAGATCCATTTGGTTCCAATGACATTGTGATTCTCCTTTGGCCTTTCCACCAATTGCCACACTTTGTTGCGCTCGAAGTTGTTAAGTTCTTCATGCATGGCTTCAAGCCATTCCGGGTCCTCGAGCGCCTCAAATACCTTTTGGGGTTCAACACAAGAAACAAACGCGTGATGCTCACAAAAGTTTGACAATTGTCTTCGAGTGCTTACCCCTTTTCTTAGACTACCTAGGACATTGTCCAAAATGTGTCCTTTATTTTTAAGCTTGGAAGCAATCTTGGCGGCACGACGCTCTATTTGCTCTTCAAGAGTTTCTTGAGGAGCTACATCTTGATCATCTTGAGCGTCGTCTTGAGCTTGCTCACGGTCATGAACTTGATCTTGAGCACCACTTGGTGAGACATCACCATCATCGTGTTGGCCTTGCTCTTGATCTTGTTCACTTGGTTGAGGGCCTTCACTTTGTTCTTCGGAAGCGTGTGGGTCTTGTGTCGGTGATGGTTCCACTTGCGTAGAACATTGTCCTTCTCCTTCCACCACAAGGGGTTCCTCAATGGGTAGGATTTGGCCCACACCCATTCTTCTTATGGCTTGAGGAGGAATTTCATCACCTACATCACAAAGACCACTTTGCTCCACTTGGGAGCCATTATTCTCGTCAAACTCCACGTTACACGTCTCCTCAATGAGTCCAGTGGACTTGTTGAGAACACGGTAAGCACGAGAGTTTGTAGCATAACCAACAAATATGCCCTCTTGAGCTCTAGAATCAAATTTAGACAAGCGAACACCTTTCTTGAGAATGAAACACTTACAACCGAACACCCAGAAGTACGTGAGGTTGGGCTTGTTGCCGGTAAGTATTTCATATGGAGTCTTGTTCAAGCCTTTGCGGAGGTAGAGCCTATTGGATGCATGACAAGCGGTGTTGATGGCTTCGGCCCAAAAGTTGTATGGAGACTTGAACTCCGCCATCATGGTCCTTGCCGCGTCCATCAACGTCCGGTTCTTCCTCTCCGTTACACCGTTTTGTTAAGGGGTATAAGGTGCGGAATATTGATGCTTGATCCCCTCATCACCAAGAAACTCATCCAAGGTGTAGTTCTTGAACTCGGTGCCGTTGTCGCTTCTAATGATCAATATCTTTGCATCATGTTGACATTGAGCTTCATTTGCAAAGTCGATCACGGTTTGTTGGGTCTCGCTCTTCCTCTTGAAGAAATATACCCAAGTGTATCTTGAATAATCATCCACAATCACCAAGCAATACTTTCTTCCCCCAAGACTGTCAAACGTTGGAGGACCAAAGAGATCCATGTGAAGGAGATCCAAGGGCCTCTTCGAAGAGATAATGGTCTTGGGTCGGTGAGCCGTCTCATGTAACTTCCCTTCGATACAAGCACTGCAAGCACGATCTTTGACAAAACTAACATTTGTTAGTCCTCGGATGTGGTCCCCTTTGAGGAGACTTTGCAAAGATCTCATATTGACGTGGGCTAAACGGCGATGCCAAAGCCATCCCACGTCAACTTTAGCCATTAGACATGTTGCGGTCTTAGTGGGTTTCTCCGAGAAGTTAACCACATAGAGACCGTTCTCAATATATCCAACAAAGGCTACTTTAAGAGTCTTGCTCCACAAAAGGGCCACGGTATCAATATCAAAGAACATTGCAAAGCCCATAAGTGCAGGTTGACGAACAAAAAGTAAATTGTATGCAAGGGTCTCAACAAGCATGACCTTCTCTATGGACAAGTCCGGTGAGATGACCACCTTGCCGAGACCCAATACCTTTGACATTGAAGCATCACCAAATTGGACATGGGTGGGCATAGATGAACTTGCTTGAACGTCCACCACCAAGTCCTTGCTTCCGGTCATATGATTTGTCGCTCCACTATCAAGCAACCATGACACCCCACCGGAAGCAAACTCCTACATAAGATCAATGCTTGGTTTTAGGTACCCATTCTTGAATGGGTCCTTTCATGTTAGTAACAAGGGTCTTAGGAACCCAAATGGACCATTCAATGTACTCATAAGAAAAACCAACAAATTTGGCATAAACATGCCCATCACTAGCACGGCATAAAACATAAGAAGGGTTAAAATCGCCGGCTTTGTTGGGATGAGTGGTCTTGCCCCTATTGACATTACCACCCACCGCCTCGTTCTTCTTGTTCTTAGGAGCACCCTCTCCCTCTTTCACAAATGTATCTTTGAGAGGGAGAGCTCGCTTGGTCTTGCTCTTCTTGTTTGACTTCTTCTTCTTCGACTTGGGTGCAAATCCAAGTCCCTCCTTGGCCACAACTTCCCTTTGATTGCTCAAAAGTTCGTTGAGGTTTTTCTCACCTTGTATGCACGAGACAAGGCCTTTCTCAAGTTGCTCTTTCAACTTGGCATTCTCCTCAACAAGATGTGCATGCTCACAACAAGGGTTAGTTGCATGAGCATTATCAATTAAAACAAAAGGAGGACAAGTAGCAATTTCTTTAGTTAGCTTCACTTGGAGTTGATCATGAGACTCCTTGAGTGTAGCATGAGCACTTTTCAAGGCCTTGTGAGCCTTGTCAAGTAAATCAAACTCCTCTTTGAGTCTAGCATGGCCCACCCCAAGTTCAGCCTTCTCAGTCTTAAGCACTTTAGCAAGAACAATAGCATGATCATGATCTTTCTTTAATTTAGCAAGATCTAGATTGTGTGTCTCCTCAAGAGCCACTCTATGACCTTGCTCCTCCTCAAGAGCAATAGAAAGATCGGCAATCTCATCGGCATAATCTCTACTATGCCCTTCCAACTTAGAGATGGTCTCTTCATGAGATTCGATGATATCATTGGCCTCACCTAATTGTTCCAAGAGAGCCACAAAGTGCTTCTTGGTCTCACCTTTGAGCTTGGCCATGAACTTGTCAAACTCATTTTCCTCCACCTTTGCCTCCTCACTTTCTTCCACACAATTCATCAAAGAAGGACTAGTAGAAATGCTAGTTTTGATGTTGGAGGTTACCTTGTTGGTGGCCTTGGCCATGAGGCACTTGTGGGTGGTGATGAAGTTCTCGTTGGGGGAGTCGAAGAGGGACACCTTTGGTGATGGAGAGGTGGCGATGGCGACGGAGGCCGTAGCAACCCCTTCACCACTAGCATCTTCATCATCATCGGAGTCGTACTCTTCGTGCACCACCAAACTCTTGTGAGGAGCCTTCTTCGCGAAGTTGTTGCTCTTGCTTGGGAATGACTTGGATTTGTCCTTGCGAATAAGCTTGCCTCCATTGTCTTCCCTATTCTCATACGGGCAATCGGTGACGAAGTGACTCACATTACCACAGTTGTAGCAAGTCCTCACACGTTGACCTTTGCCTTTAGGGCCATTAGGCTTGTTCCTTGAAAAGTTGGGCTTGGAGTTTCTTTTGTTGCCCCAAAATTGTCTTGACGCAAGAGCCATGTGCTCGTGGTAAGCATATTTGGTGTCTTCGGGGCAATCTTGATCCTCATCTTCTTCTTCTTCTTCCTCTTCATGGACTACCTTGGCCTTCAAAGCAAGGTTGGGCTTCTTTGAGCGTTGAACACGAGCAAGTGCGTTGTCGGCGGTCTTGTTCAAAATGTTCATAGCGATAAACTCATCCAACACATCACCGGAGGACAAGGTGTGGAAGTCCGGTCTTTGATGAATCACGGAGGACATGCTCTTGTTGTAAGGCATAATGGCCTTGAGGAATTTGCGCTTGATCCAATTGTCATCCGTGTCCTTGCTCCCGTGATCTCGGAGTGAGACCGCAAGAGTAGTCAATCTCCGGTAAAGCTCACGAGGATCTTCATCTTCATTCATAACAAACTCATCGGCCTCATCAAGAATAACCTCAAAGTTGGAGCGTTGAATGCTCGAGCTTCCCTTGTACAACGAGTTGATATGCTCCCATGCATCTTTGGCAAGAGTGAATGGGCGCAATTGAGGAAGCTCTTCGGGAGGCATGGCGGCTTAAAGAATGAACAAGGCGGATGTGTTGAGTTGGTTGTCCACTTCTTCTCTTGGGGACAAGTTGCTTGGGTCATGCGGATAATAGCCTTGTTCAATGATTCTCCAAAGTTGAGTTGAGCTATAATTCAAATGAGACTTAATACGAAACACCCAATTAGCGAAGTTAGTCAAATCAAGCTTAGGAGGAGGGCCATGATTGTTTATATGAGGTAAGGGGACCGGTCCACCATAGGCCGGAGGAGGGGCAACCGCGGCATGGGAGCCCGACCCATTCTTTCCTTGAGACTAGGTAGGCTTTAAGTTATTAGCCGTCTCCTTGACGGAGTCGGCATCCGTTTCCATGGAAGTAGAATCAACTACTTTCACAGGAGCGGTAGGGTTTTTCAAGTCCTTAAGGAGAGTTTTTAACATGGCTTGGACCTCGACCACCATCGATGTCTTAAGTGAGGCCATGGCCTCATTCAAGACATCTCGGGTGACCACGGTCGTCTCCACGGCCGCGAGGATCTCCTCCTGCCCCACATCGTCGTCGACCATACTCTTTAGGCGGTAAAGCCCTTATAAAGAGACGAGGCTCTGATACCAATTGAAAGGATCGATATGGTCGACTAGAGGGGGGGTGAATAGGCGACTAACAATTTTTTTCTTCTTTTAGCAAATTAAGGCTTAACAAGTAAATAGGTTGTCTAGATATGCAACTAGGTGGACAACCTATATGAGTAGCACAATAATCACAATACAAGCAAGTACAAGAGAGAAACACAAAGTAAGCTTGCACGAAGTAAAGGTAAGATGTAACCGCAAGTGGAGTCGGTGGAGACGAGGATGTGTTACCAAAGTTCCCTCCTTTTGGGGGAGGTACGTCTCCGTTGGAGCGGTGTGGAGGCACAATGCTCCCCAAGAAGCCACTAGGGCCACCGTATTCTCCTCACGCCCTCGCACAATGCAAGATGCCGTGATTCCACTATCGGTGCACTTTGAAGGCGGCAACCGGACCTTTACAAACAAGGTTGGGGCTATCTCCACAACTCAATTGGAGGCTCCCAACACCACCACGAAGCTTCACCACAATGGAATGTGGCTCCGAGGTGACCTCTTCCGTCTAGGGTGCCCAAACACCCAAGAGTAACAAGATCCGCAAGGGATTAGTGGGGGAAATCAAATATCTCTTGGTGGAAGTGTAGATCGGGGCCCTCTCCTCCAAACCCTAGAAAATCAACAAGTTCTATTGGCTAGGAAGAGAGATCGGGCACTTTTGAGCTTAGGGGCAACAATGGAGCATGGGAAGGAAAGAGGTAGAGAGTCTTGGGGAAGAAGACCCCCTATTTATAGATGGGGAAATTCCAACCGTTATCTGCCCGCAGACCGCACACAGCGGTAGTTCCGTAATCAATACACAGCAGTTCACAGAACAGAGGCCGGTAGTGCCGCCGGAGCGGTACTACCGCTCCCTCTCACGGTACTACCGTGACGAGTGCTGGTACCAGAGGGAACTACGGAGGTGGAGTGAAATAGGGCCGGAAGTACCGCAGGAGTGGTACTACCGCCCTACATCCGCTCTACTACCGCTTAGGCAATTTGGGCAACCGATTCGAGCACGGAGCAAAAACTCCAAGCGGTACTAGCGCGGTAGTAGTCAGCGGAAGTACCGCCCAAGCGGTACTACCGCCCTACATCCGCTATTTACACCTGAGCAACAGAGACAAGCACAGATGCAAACCTCCAAGCGGTACTCGCCGCGGAAGTACACAGCGGCAGTACCGCCAAGCGGTACTACCGCTTTGGGTGCTGAAAAAACTGCCCAGAAAATAGTTGGCACTCCACGTTGCCGGGAAGGGAATGAGGGTGCAAAAGGAAAGTGTACGTGTTTGATTTCACCCTAATCGTTCCAAAGCGGACCCCCTCTTAATAGTACGGTTTTCCTACGACTCAATTCCACCGAAAAAGAAACGCCGAAAATAAACCGTCTTCACTCTGAATCACCGAGGGGAATAAATCGTCTTGTGCCATATGATGAAATATCTGAAATGCTCAATGCACATGATTAGTCCGCAAAACGCATTGTCATCAATCACCAAAACTACCAAGGAGGAAATATGCCCTAACAAGGTTTGACCCCGGCCAGTCACGCAACGTGCAGGAGTGCAGAGGGCGATGGGCCCAAGAACCCTGCGCATTTAGGATTTAGACCGGCGTGCTGACCTCTCTGCTGAGCCTAGGTAGGACTACGCCGTGTCGATCACCCGAGGCCGGGCATTACCCAGCAAGTGTGTCCGGCCAGATGTAATCGAGCGTGTTGGGTAACAGTAGTGCACCCCTGCAGGGAAGTTATCTATTCGAATAGCCGTGTCCACGGTAACAGGACGCTCAGTGTTGTATCCCGATCTACTACAACTTAAAATGGATACATGCTACTCTAATTGTAAGCTCCGGGATCGCTTTCTCGCAGGGAGTCTAGGAAGGATCTCTGGGCTTTGCTATTACATGCTTGTTACTTTATAATATACTAATCTGCACTCTTCTAATGCTGCAAGATGCTAGTCTTCGATAGGCTAGGCCTTCCCCTCTATTCTGGCATTTCTGCAGTCTAGTCCACTGATACAGCCTCCCTTTGAAACCAATGCATAAATAGAATAGTTCTGATGTAAGTCTTGCGAGTACTTTGGATGAGTACTCACGGTTGCTTTGCTCCTCTTTTTCCCATTCCCGTTTGCTGCGATCAGATGACGGAGCCCTGGAGCGAGCTGCTCCCGCCGACGACTGCTACTACCCGACCGGTGAAGCCTACTACTACGTGGAGACCGACGACCAGGAGTAGATTCGGAGGCTCCCAGGCAGGAGGCCTGCGCCTTTTCTATCAGCGTCGTTGTTTTGCTCAGCCTTCTTAAGGCAAACTTGTTTCCCTTTCATGTCTGTACTCAGATAATAATGTTACTTCCGCTAACGCTTGCTCGCGAACTTATGTATTCGAGCCCTCGAGGCCCCTGGCTTGTAATATAAAGCTTGTATGACTTTTATTTGTGTTTAGTGTTGTGTTGTGATATCTTTCTGTGAGTCTCTGATCTCGATCGTGTGCATTTGCGTGTATGATTAGTGCACGGTCGAGTCGGGGGCGTCACAACCGACTCCTGCCTGCATCTACTACTATTACTCCACCCATCGACCGCTATCCAGCATGCATCTAGGGTATTAAGTTAATAAAAATGGAGTAACGCCTTAAGCAAGATGACATGATGTAGACAAAGTAAACTCAATCAATATGAATAACCCCCATCGTTTTATCTTTAATGGCAACAATACAAATACATGTCTTGTCCCTTTTTGTCACTGGGATAGAGCACCGCAAGATTGAACCCATCACAAAGCACCTCTCCCATTGCAAGATAAATCAATCTAGTTGGCCAAACCAAACGAATAGATCGGAGAAAAATACAAAGCTATAACAATCATGCATAAATAAGTTCAGAAAAGACTCAAATATTTCTCATGAATAATCTGATCATAAACCCACAATTCATCGGATCCCAACAAACACACCGCAAAAGAAGATTACATCGAATAGAACTCCAAGGAGATCGAGGAGAACATTGTATTGAATATCAAAGAGAGAGAAGAAGCCACCTAGCTACTAGCTATGGACCCATAGGTCTGTGGTAAACTACTCACACATCATCGGAAGGGCAGCAAGGTTGATGAAGAAGCCCTGCGTGATCGATTCCCCCTCCGGCAGATTGCCGGAAAAGGCCTCCAGATGGGATCGCGGAAGAACAGAAGCTTGTGGCGACAAAAAAGTTATTCAAGGTGGCTCTCTGGTATATGGGGAATATTTGAGAATTTGTAGCGGCGGAATTAGGTCAAGAGGTGCCACGAGGGACCCACAAGCCTGGGGGCGCGCCTCCCGAGCTTGTCGCTCCCTCGTGGCTCTTCTGGTCTTCTCTCGAACCTTCTAGGGTCCCTTCTGGTCCAGAAAAAATTAATCCAAAGTTTTTTCTCTGTTTGGACTCTGTTTGATATTGATTTTCTGAAAAGCCAAAAATAAGCAAAAAAAACAGCAACTGGCACTGGGCACTAGGTTAATAGGTTAGTACCAAAAAATGATATATAATTGCATAATAAACATCCAAGATTGATACTATAATAGCATGGAATAATCAAAAATTATAGATACATTAGAGACGTATCAACTACCTCAAACGGAGACACTTTGTGTGCTTAGGTACCAAGGAATCAACCAACGAGAAGGAAATGAGCAAGATGGACCCCAAGAACATGGAGAGGATTTGTGCCCAACCCAGAAACACCGGTACAACCGGTCCACTACCGCTACAACTACCGCTCCACCTTCTGTAAACGAGCGGAACAAGACCGGTACCACCCCGGTTGTTCCCACAGTCGCAGCCTGACCGGTACAACCAGTCCTCTGTAGGATCGAAAGTATGTCTAGAGGGGGTGATTAGACTACTTGACAAAATAAAGGTTTTTTTCCAATTTTAGTTGTAGACAAGTTTTAGCAATTCTACCAAGTCAAGCAACAACCTACACATGCAAGTCTAAGAGTTGTGCAGCGAAAAGTAAAGACTTTGCATATGAACGTAAATGAGGGATCGGAGAAATCAAATGCAATGAAGACACGGTGATTTTTGGTGTGGTTCCGATAGGTGGTGCTATCGTACATCCACGTTGATGGAGACTTCAACCCAGGGAGGGTAACAGCTGCGCGAGTCCACGAAGGACTCCATCCACGAAGGGTTCACGAAGAAGCAACCTTGTCTATTCCACCATGGCTTACGCCCACGAAGGACTAGCCTCACTCGGGTAGATCTTCATGAAGTAGGCGATCTCCTTGCCCTTACAAACTCCTTGGTTCAACTCCACATGATCTTGGAGACTCCCAAGTGACACCTAACCAATCTAGGAGACACCACTCTCCAAAAGGTAATAGATGGTGTTGCTGATGATGAACTCCTTGCTCTAGTGCTTCAAAAGATAGTCTCCTCAACACTCAATCACTCTCTCACAGATTTGGCTTGGGTGGGAGAAGGATTGGAGTGGAAAGCAACTTGGGGAGGCTAGAACAAGGTTCAAATGGTTGGATTGGAATGCCTTGGTATCAACACATGAGTAGGTGGTTCTTTCTCGGAAAATGAATGGTGGAATCGTTTTGATGGCTCTCTTAGAGAGTAAGTGGGGGTGGAGGGGTATAAATAGGCAGCACCAAAGATCCAACCGTTACAATCTTTTGACTCAACTCGGTGACACCGAAACAATAATCTAAGTGAGACCGACCTGTGTAAAGATTCGAACGTTAGGCATCTCGGTGAGACCGAACGGATCAACTCGGAGGGACCGATATGCGATGACCTAAGCGAGACCTCGTTTCAGTAGTTTCGATCGTTTCAACTCGGTAATTCCGAAGTGAAATCGACTGGGTACAGAAACTTGGTCAGTGCACTTCGGTGGGATCGAATGTCATCTCGGTTCTACCGAGTTTCTAGGGTTTGGCAGTGGCTCTGTCTGGGTTCAACTCGGTGGGTCCGGGTGTGTATGAATCGGTGGGACCGAGTTTGATAGTTAAGGTTTGGACAGATTTGAATGTGGGAAAGTGGTTGAGGGTTTTGGAGCAATATCTTCAAGCACTTGAGCAACTAAGTCATGATCAAAACCTCATCCCCTTTTAATAGTATTGGCTTTCCTATGGACTCAATGTGATCTTGGATCACTTAACCAAAAATGAAGAGTCTTGGAGCTTTTTGCCAATATGTTTCCATAGCATTTTGAGGGGTCCACATCCACATGTCTTTGCCATGCCAACATTGAACTTTCCTGAAATCTATCTTTGAATATGCATTAGTTCAATGACATATATGTTGTTATTAATTACCAAAACCACCCGGAGATTAGTTGCACTTTCATCCTCCCACCGGTACTACCGGCCTCTACTTCAGCGCACACCTTCAGGAAGAGGTACAACCGCTCCAAGCGGTACAACCGGTTGGAAGACCGGTACAACTGGCCTGCCTGCATGCAGTGAAAGGGGCCACTACCCTTGTATCCCCAACTTACCCCTTGGACTATAAGTACTCGTCTCCTAGCTTCGAATTAGGGTTAGCAAAGTATTTGAGACTACTAGAGAGAGCTTTGCTCCTTGTACCTCCATCTTGGGGATCAAGACCTCTCAAGGGAGAAGGATCCCCATCATAGGATCATCAAGACCTCCTAAGGGAGAATGATCTCTCTAGATCATCAATACCTCATCTCCTTTGGATTTGGGAAGAACTTTACCCTTGTGCTATTTTCCCTTGATTGTTCATGTACCTTGTGGATCTTATGTGTATGCTATTCTAGTAGATGTGTAATTGGGTTTGTTTGAGAGATTTCCCCTTTGTGTTCTTGTTGTTCTTGTGATTTTCCCCTTTCTCCACCTCAAAGTGTGAAAAGATCTACACTTAGGGTTCCACCCTACAACAGTATGGCTTGGTAGATCGAGGCCCTGTTGTGGAACAGGAACCTGATATTGTTATTTCTTTTATGTTGGAACAAATGATGGTTTGATCTGTGTGCAATTGCATTGTTTATTTCTCAATCCGGGGAGATCGAATTATTAATTATATTGACATATCCCTGTGCTTTATGTCAAGAGATTGTTATTGTAGTTGCCTATTTATTGTTATAAACTCCCTCCAATCCAAAATAATTTTGGATTGGAGGGAGTACCATTTTTTAATCTTCTGCAACATAGCATGTGCAGTACTATACTCTCATATATTATGCCAAGGCACTATGCAGGACTTCGGACGATTAACGTTTTCAAATTCTACTGTCAGAGGTTTACGCTCTTTTTGAATTACAAATGCCACGCATACCAAAGGTGGTTGTTTTTTTGGTATAACTATGTTTATACTCTTTTTCCATCCTAACCTTTTCAGATAATATTCAAATGATATAGCAATCGGGGACTTGCAAGAGGAAGCTTTTGGAGACAACATCCTTGGCATGTGCTTTTGAGCAATAACTGAAGAAAGATACCGATTTTTTTGTTTTTGTTTCCAAAGGACCATTTATAGCGCAGCTTATTCTAACCAATCCTATTACTATCGTGTTCCAGAGATTTTCACTGAAGTTTATTACCATAAGAGATGATTTAGATAGTTTGAATTTTAAAAGCAAGCATATCTAAGGATATGCTCATCTGTAACAATTGGAGAGGAATATTACCACATGTGTAAATCAAAATTATTGTTCATGATCCTAATCATACTGTTTTGGTATATAAAATCCTAACTGTAAAAGAAAGACCATGTTATAAAAATATGTTTTGAAAGCACCTATGATTTTGAAGGTACATATCTTTTAAAAAATAAACCTATGTAATCTACTCCCTCCGTACAAAGTTGATACAAAGTTGAGTCACTTATTTTGAGACGAAATGAGTACTTTATATAAAGGGGCCTAAGTTCCGCGCATGATTTTAAAGGGCCTCTGCGTCATTTGACGCAACGGTTCATCTAGTGGGCAAAAAAATAACGCATGTCAGGCGTCCAGCGCGAGATCAAAACGAGTCGGTCACAAACCTGACGGGAGCACATCATCTCTTGCTTGCAGTGACAGGGAGATCCATGTCCCACGAGGCCACGAGGCAGAGCGATGGCATCCACTCGTCTTCACAACTCCGAATTATCTGCCCCATCGGTCATGGTGAGCGACCGCAGAAACATCCCGTAGAACGAAATGCGTTTTGCAAATGCAAGGCCCACACAGGAGCAAAGCCCAGTAAAAACTTGACTGGCTGACAACCGGGCCCCTGCCCCCATGCCCCACCTGTCAGAGGTAATATCGAGCAGGTTGGCCGCAACCTACGACTCCCACGGCCCAAGCAGTCTCTCTCTCTCTCTCACCCTCGCCTCCCCCCTTTCCGAAGTACTCGCGAGCCAGCGGCCTCCAGCTCACCACCGTTTCCGCCGCGCGCAGATCCGCCCAATCCGTGCAGCCTCAGGCCACCGGACGCCGCTTACCCTGCTCCTTACCGTGCTGGCGTGTCCCTCCTGGATCGAGCATCAGCCGCCGCCCTCCAGCATCCCTAATCCGGTTCGACCAAATTCGGTGTAATTTGGCGAGGCTTCGGCCGCAATCGTTGGAGTTTGCTCGTGGCGGGCTGGTATCTGGGTCGCCGGAGGTTGGCCGAGGATGGTGGCGGAGGGGGTAGTTCTAGGGTTAGGATTTGGTGCGGTGGTGTGAGGCGATGGCGGATGGGGGGAAGATGAAGGGCGTGGAGGGAAGCGGCGAGGGAACCGGGCATGGTGAAGATATGGATGAGGAGGCGCGGGACGAGCTGGAGCTCGCACTGTCTCTGGGGCGCCGGGGTTGGCATCTGCCGCCAGTGCCGGTGCCGCCGCCGGCACCCGCCTTGAGATGGTCGATGGTCTTCCCGGCATGGGACCCTGACGCTGCCGGGAGTTCGCGTGCTGCTGAGAGCGTTTGGGATTCACCACCTGTCCCGCCACTCAGGTTCCGTGACATGTGGCGAGGTGGTGGCGCAGACGCTGATGCAGGAGGCGCTGGCGAGGCCGAGGAGCACAACAATGTCGAGGAAGAGGAGGGGAGTGAGGATGGAGATCGGGACCTGCAGAATAAACGTCCTAAAGTGGGTGCTTTTGGCGAGTAAGTTCCTCAAAGACTGCTATTCTTTCTATTGCATTGCAGGCTTGCAGCTGTGTGGATTGTTAACAAATTTGTTTGGTGGATTTTTGGTTGCTACTAGTTCTGTTTGCAGGCAAGGATTGTCACTTGATGTCATTTTCATGTAGTATGGTTTAGCATAGCCACCCTGGAAAATCCGGGAGTGTGGTAGAGAGAATTTAATATTTTGTACTTGTCACTAGAAATGCTGAGATGGGTAACAAATATGTTTGCTTGCAGTGGACAGAGTGTCCCCCTATGGTATTCTTGGCACATATATCCTTCTGTAGAGCTAACACTATTTAATTTACTGCGTTGAAGGGACTATCTCTGAGATGATCTGTGAGAAACTCTAGAATTAATCTTGCATACGGCAACTTGTATTAACCACGTGACACTCTTCTTCCATAATTCATTTTTTCCTAATTATGTTTCATCCAGTAGTTACTTGCCTCTATGCATTGCTAGCCCATTTCTTTGTGTGCTGCGTCCTTGCAAGATCTTTTATATTCTCTCTGACTACGCACAGTACTAGGACAGATCAAGTTGACGAACCTAAATCAAATATGAAAAATATTTTCTTGATATTTCAAGTACATTTTCTTATTTATAAATGTATTGTTTAGGTTTGTTCCTGAGGGGGAAGAAAACTAAAAAAAACATGGAGTTACAAGCACAATTTTTTATCTTATATTTGACCTTTATTTGTAGGTTTTCTAGCACTACATAACTGAAAAATAAGGAAGATATTTTTTCGGCAATGACATTTCTTTTAAGGATAGGAAACACCAATTTCTTTTTATGTGGTAATTGAAAATTGGGATTAATTAAGAGACAGTAATTATAATAATGAGGCAATAAGTAATTAAGTATAGGAGTGATGGGTTGGGGGGGGGGGAGTCTAATCACACTGGATGGAGAAATATGGAATTGAGCTAAAGATTTTGGACGACTCAGATTGAAAGTATCCCATCCACTTGTGCTTTATAGTGCTTTATATTTATATTATAATTCGTATGAAATGATACGATGTGGTAATTGAAAATTGGGATTAATTAAGAGACATTAATTATAATAAGGGGACAATAAGTATAGGAGTGATTGGGGGGGGGGGGTGGTGTCCTAATCACACTTGATGGACAAATATGGAATTAAGGTAAAGATTTTGGACGACTCAGATTGAAAGTATATCCACTCGTGTTTTATAGTTCGTATGATATGATGTATAGGTTTTGCAATTTGTAATGCATATTTTTTCTGATATTTTGATTATTCCAAATAGTATCCCCTACATGTTTCGCATAGTGTTGTGGTTTAGGGTTTCCTTCTCTAAGACATTAGACTAACAAGGAAAATGACCACCTTAGATTCTCCTGAGTGTTGATATCGTATTTGAAGATAATGGACTGCATCAGTCTGTCTTTTACTGCTGCTGTGATGGTTATAGGTGTCTTAATGTGGTTACTACTTGCGTTTAACTAGAAATTTTGATTGAATAGTTAGTTATTTCGCTTCATTTCTATCTGCTGGATTGCATTTGATGCACACCATATGGGTGTCATCATACAGCTATTTTGTGGACACCTTTTAATTCTGTCTTACAGGGATCCCAGGGAAGTTGCTTAGATTGTTGTTGGAGTCTAGTGGGCTTACCAAAAAATTGTTCAACCTGTTAATCAGTTATGCAAATTTATTAATTATGGTTCTCTTGATTAGTAATCCTTATGTACTTATATTTTTTCAGAGAAAGCTCTGGTGTTAATGCATCCTTCTTTGGATATGAAGCACCACATTTGCATGCTTTTGCTGAACATGATCATTTGAAGCTGTCACATGGTCCAGAAAATGAATTGGATTTTGGTTTGTCGCTTATCTCAAATGATGGTGGGAATGATATTCCAAGGGAGACCAACAATCATGGTGTCTGTGATGTAGAAAGATCAGGTGGAACAAATGCAGAAGATCTTGAAATAAGAATGGACCTATCTGATGATCTCTTGCACCTGGTGTGCCTCTATGTTTCTTTAATTGTTCTCTGTATCCACATATTGCTACCGCTTCATTCAAATTTGACTAAGTTTTTTGAATGTGCCATTACAGATATTCTCCTTCTTATGCCAGAAGGATTTATGTAGAGCAGGGGCTGCCTGCAAACAGTGGCAGTCTGCTAGTATACATGAGGATTTCTGGAAATATTTGAAGTTTGAGAACACCAGAATATCTCTGCAGAACTGTATGCTATTTGCTTTGCTCTGTCGTTTTCATTTATTTATTGAATGTATGCTGCCTGAATACAATTGACATGTGCATACTCTATATAATAACTTCTGTTTGAAATACATTTGAATAATGTGTGTGTCAAGACATCCATATGTCTGTGAAGTAAGGAGGTGGTAATATGTAATCCATGATAGTGATGACTTACTCATCTACTGCCATTGCAATGAGCCATTAGTGGCATGCAAGGAAAGGCAATGATAACAATTGTACAATTATTTAGGGTTTTCGGTTTAGTTGCATTGCCTGGCCTTTAACCTAATTAATAAAGCCCCCGTAAAAAAACCTAATTAATAATGGTAAGATTGAATTGCGTCCCACAAGATTTTATTAGGTTAGATTGCATTCTGTCGTTTAGCTGAAGTTGTTAGGACCTACCTCTATAGAAGTTGAGGCAACCCATTGACATTATTTTTTATAGATGAAACAAATAATCCGCAGCAACTGTAATCACTCCTAATTTCCTCTTCTATGGTGAAGTCACATTATCACTCTCTTTTCAGCCTTCGGACGAGTGTTGAGAGGTCCTGATTGGATATATAGTTGTGCACCAGTGTCATGGTTTAGCTAAGAATTGACCATCTGAGTATCATTCTCATTATTTTCCTTTATTATATTCTGACTTCTGTTCGATTGTATGAATCAATGAATGTTAGCTTCATTCATTGATATTATTGCAAGTATGTATATATTGCAAAGAATTTTCCTGTCTAGGGGATGGGGTGGGGGTGGAGGGAGGCGAAATAGCATGAAGTTTCAAACAAATAATCAAGAGAACAAACATGGTTTTGACTCCTGGGAGCACATGTTTGTTTGAAATTATTTGCAAATTTATTGGATAAAAGTCTGTTGTTTCTTGTTTGAAACTTGTTGACTATAATTTTATATATTTTACCATAAATGCATAATTGCTCTACTAAGCCGTTCAGCTGAACTGCCCATCCTTCTCATTGTGAAAGCTACAGGTTGCAACTAGTTTAAAAAAATGTTCATTTCAGATGTTCTTTGTGATCCCACTGAATTACCTTGTGTTGCTTACCCGGTTTATCATTATGTTGCTTTTGCAGTTGTTAATATTTGCCACCGTTATCAGAATGTGACAAATCTCAATTTGTCTGGTGTCTTAAGTGCAGAAAGCCTAGTGATTGAAGCAATAACATTCTTAAGGTATTTCACCAGTCATTTTCTTTCTTCGCTGTTGTAATGATCTTCCCCCTTCTCTCTTTTTCTAATTGGGTGGTTTTCAGGCATCTTAAGACGTTGATAATGGGCAAGGGACAACTGGGAGAAACATTTTTTCAGGCGTTGGCTGAATGCCCATTGTTGAATACTTTAACAGTCAGTGATGCATCCCTTGGTAGTGGCATTCAAGAGGTAACTGTTAATCATGATGGATTGCGTGAACTTCAAATTGTGAAGTGTCGTGCACTCAGAGTATCTATCAGGTAATAGCTATTTGTGCAATTAGTTCTCCTGTGTAGGTTTGTATGTTTTCTTAACTAATGTATGCTCTTTTACCATCCAGATGCCACCAACTTCGAATACTGTCTCTGAGGAGAACTGGCATGGCTCATGTATCACTCAATTGTCCTCAGTTGCTTGAATTGGATTTTCAGTCCTGCCATAAGCTTTCTGACACTGCAATTCGTCAAGCAGCGACAGCCTGTCCACTGTTAGCGTCACTAGATATGTCATCCTGCTCGTGTGTTACTGATGAGACATTGCGTGAGATAGCTAATGCATGTCAAAATCTTTCTGTTCTTGATGCATCTAACTGCCCCAACATTTCATTCGAGGTTCGCTACCCTATGACTTTGATTTATGCCTGTTAGATCATCCTTAGCACTATTTACTACATATATCATACATGTCTGACACATGTTTTCTCTTTGTTTGTTTCCATTGAAGTCGGTAAAGCTTCCAATGTTGATAGACTTGAGACTATCAAGTTGTGAGGGAATCACATCTGCTTCAATGGGTGCAGTATGTTTTAGTCGTATACTTGAGGTAGTGATTCAGTCGCCCTTTGGTTATTGCTATGTATATGATTTTTCTTGATATCTAATGGGATTTTTTTCCCAATCATTCCAGGCGTTGCAACTTGATAATTGTAGCCTGTTGACATCTGTGTCTTTGGATCTGCCACATCTCAAGAATATTAGTCTTGTACACCTCCGCAAGTGAGTGGGATGGCTTTTCATTATACTAGATGATACCCCGCGCATTGCTGCGGGAATTAGTTGCAATATATTTTAGCAAGATTTGGTTGTCTGGAATATGGATTTGAAAATGAAAATTGAAAATACATATGATTTTTTGTATTTTGATATACAGAATATAAGTAGCATTTTTCATGCATGTTGAAGAAATAGAAGTAGTGGAATTAATGAGGTGACATGTGTGCATGTTGAGCGAGAATATAATAGCATTTCCCATGCATGTTGAGAGAAATATGTGTAGTGGGGTGATGAGGTGACATGTGCGGTGAGGTGGCATGTGTGCATGTTATAGAAATTGAAGTAGTGGGGTTCAACTATTTAGGTATATAGGATTTGTTCGTTGTCAATGTTTTCTTACAGTTTTTCTCCCTGTTCAATATATGATTGTATTACCTGCCATGTTAGGTTTGCTGATTTAAATCTGCGAAGCCCTGTGCTTTCTTACATAAAAGTTTCCAGATGTTCAGCACTTCGTTGTGTTACCATAACATCAAATGCTCTTAAGGTTAGTTCATTTTTTTCATGCATTGCAGTTTTATGATTATGTTTACTAATTTAAATGAATGTTCTTTTAAATTACGGAGTGCTGAATTTGTGACTATCTGCAGAAACTGGTGCTTCAAAAACAAGAGAGCCTATGTAATTTATCATTGCAATGCCACAATTTAATTGATGTTGATCTTAGTGATTGCGAGTCATTGACAAATGAGATCTGCAAAGTTTTCAGTGACGGAGGGGGTTGCCCCATGCTCAGGTCATTAATTCTTGATAATTGTGAGGTATGATGTATGCACAGGCAACTTACGTTCTGGCCATATATAAATCAACACATGGAATGTCACCACCTCTCTGCTAGAATAATTTCTTAATTAAGTAAATGTAGCATTTTAGTAGATACAATGTGACATTATTCCATTCCATCAAGTAGTGTCATTTTCCGACAGCCTGTGTATTCTTGTTGATAAATTTTCCTCATCTCAGAGTTTGAGTGTCGTGGAACTGAATAATAGTTCTTTGGTTAATCTCTCACTTGCTGGTTGCCGTTCCATGACATTCCTGAAACTTGCATGCCCAAAGCTTCAAGTGGTGATTCTTGATGGTTGTGATCATCTTGAAAGAGCATCATTTTGCCCGGTGAGTTTTTTTGTTCGTTCTGCTTTTGAGATGTAGTACATTTTTTTGGAGCTATGCCTGAATTGTTTTGCTAGTATGAACTACTCTTATTGTGTATGATACTAGCTAAATGCCAGTGCATTGCTACATAAACTATTTTTTGTTATATATTAATAGTTGTTTAAACACTTGTGCCATCATAGTCCCTGAGTTCGTATAAAAAATATTGCAAAATTTACATCAGTCAAATCAACCATATGTCCTTCGTAGGATGTACAATTGTGATAGTTCATAGTAACTTAAGAGGTGAATGAACCACCACCAACTCAGATATTTATATGCGTATTAGTACAAGTAAAGATGGCTTGATCTCTTGGATATATCATTCACTCAACCCCCCCACCCCCACCAAAAAAAGAGCTAGTAGTTGCACTCATACTACTTGCTTGATATGTAGGTATTAGAATGGTGTGTCAAAAGGATATGTAGTTCTAAGAAGCACTGATATGGGGATTAGTCATGGGGATGCGGGATACAACATCATAAAAAGATCCGGTCACAAGGAAAGTTTTGTAGTAAAAAATTCCAGAAACAGCCTTATGGGCACCGCGAGCATAAATAATTAATTGAGGGCGTGTTCGGAACTCCTCCCAACTCTCCAAACTCCACGAATCCAGCTTCTCACAACAGCTTCCTACTCCACGTAGCGAAGTAATTCCGTTCGGCAGCATCGCTAAGCTTCTCCATTGCTCCCATGGGCTGGCAGCGTCGCTGGCCTGCCTTACCGCCATAACGGGCCGTCTAGAACCAGCCCAGTTCGGCCAGCCCTGTGTACGAGAGAGGGAGCCGCTTCTCTAGCGAGATAGGTTTTTCTGTTTTGAGGGGGAGGAGAATGAATCGTTTTCTTTGGCGGGGCAACTCTTTGTAAATATGGTGAACTCTCAGCTTCTTGGTTTGGTGGAGCTGGGCTTTCTCCGCTTTACATTTTTGCACTGAGGGCTGCCTTAGCTTCTCAGATTCAGCTTCTCGGAGATAAAACGTTCGGCCCGACTCCAAGTGTAGAGTTCGTGAAGTTGGAAGCTGGAGGACATCAGAATAGGCCCCGAGTATGCAGCATGTATACAACAACAATAACAACAAAGCCTTTAGTCCCAAACGAGTTGGGGTAGGCTAGAGCTGAAACCCATAAGATCTCGCAACCAACTCATGGTTCTGGCACATGGATGGCTAGCTTCAAGTCATCCCTTTCCATGGCTAGTTCTTTGGTGATATTCCAGCCCTTCAGATCTCTCTTCACGGACTCCTCCCATGTCAAGTTTGGTCTACCCCGACCTCTCTTGACATTATCAGCACATTTTAGCCGTCCGCTATGCACTGGAGGCTTGCGCTGAATATTCTCAAACCATCTCAGACGATGTTGGACAAGCTTCTCTTCAATCGGTGCTACCCCAACTCAATCCCGTATATCATTATTCAGGATCCTATCCTTCCTTGTGTGGCCACACATCCGTCTCAACATGCGCGTCACCGCTACACCTAGTTGTTGAACATGTTGCCTTTTAGTCGGCCAACACTCAGCGCCATACAACATTGCGGGTCGAATCGCCGTCCTATAGAACCTGCCTTGTAGCTTTTGTGGCACTCTCGTCAGAGAGAACACCAGAAGCTTGGCCCACTTCATCCATCCGTCTTTGATTCGATGGCTCACATCTTCATCGATATCACCATCCTTCTGTAGCATTGACCCCAAAGCTAACCCCCTCCTCTTTGTGCCTAGTAGTACTGAAACCGCACCTCATGTACTCGGTTTTAGGCTACTAAGCCTAAAACCTTTTGATTCCAAGGTTTGTCTCCATAGCTCTAACTTCCTATTAACCTCCGCCCTACTATCATCGACTAGCACCTGTTCGAACACCTGTCACAACATTATCTACATGTCCTTGATGAGGGTAATGTACTTTGTTGGGACTTTGTGTTTCTCCAAGGCCCACCACATGACATTCTGTGTTATCTTATCGTAGGCCTTCTCCAAGTCAATGAACACCATATGCAGGTCCTTCTTTTGCTCCCTGTATCTCTCCGTAAGTTGTCGTACCAAGAAAGTGGCTTCCATGGTCGACCTTCAGACATGAAACCAAACTGATTTTTGGTCACGCTTGTCATTCTTCTTAAGCGGTGCTCAATGACTCTCTCCCATAGCTTCATTGTATGGCTCATCAGCTTAATTCCACGGTAATTGGTACAATTTTGAACACACCCCTTGTTCTTGAAGATTGGTACTAATATACTCCGCCTCCATTCTTCTGGTATCTTATTTGCCCGAAAAATGAGATTGAAAAGCTTAGTTAGCCATACTATCGCTATGTCTCCGAGGCCTCTCCACACCTCAATGGGGATACAATCAGGGCCCACCGCTTTGCCTCCTCTCATCCTTTTTAAAGACTCCCTGACCTCAGACTCCTGGATTCGCCGCACAAAACGCCTGCTAGTATTATCAAAGGAGTCGTCCCGTTCAATGGTAGAGCTCTCATTCTCTCCATTGAACAACTTGTGGAAGTACTCCCGTCATCTATGCTTAATTTCCTCGTCCTTCACTAAGAGCTGATCTGCTCTGTCCTTGATGCATTTGACTTGGTCGACATCCCTCGTATTGCTCTCTCGGATCTTGGCCATCTTATAATTGTCCCTTTCGCCTTCCTTCGTGTCTAAGCGCTGGTAGATTTCCTCATATGCCCGACCCCTTGTTTCACTCATAGCTCGCTTGCGGCCTTCTTTGCCACCTTGTACTTCTATGTTTTCTGCACTCCTATCCAGGTGAAGGCGTCTGAAACAATCTTTCTTCTCCTTAATAGCCTTCTGGACATCATCGTTCCACCATCAGGTATCTTTAGCTTCACTTCTACTTCCCTTGGGACACTCCAAACTCCTCTGAAGCCACCTTACGAATGCAAGTCGCCATCTTCATCCACATATTTGTCTGCATCATCTCCTTCCTCCCAAGGGCCCTCCTTAATGACACTCTTCTTGAAAGCCTGAGCTACCCCCCCCCCCCCCCTCTCGAGTTTCCACCACTTCGTTCTCGTGACTTTGGCGTGCTTATCCTGCTGGACACGAATCCGAAAGCGGAAGTCAGCCACCACAAGCTTATGTTGAGGGACAACACTCTCTCCAGGTATCACCTTACAATCTAGGCAAGCATGCCTGTCTTCTCTTCTCGAGAGGATGAAATCAATCTGGCTAGAGTGTTGACCACTACAAGTCATTAGATTCGATTCTCTCTTTTTAAAGAGGGTGTGAGCTACGATCATGTCGTAGGCTAGAGCAAAGCTTAAGGCATCTTCTCCTTGATTCCTGATGCCATAGCCAAAGCCCCCATGCACCCCTTCAAAACCTGTGTTAGATGTACCCACATGGCCATTGAGGTCTCCTCCTATGAAGAGCTTCTCGCCAATAGGTACACTCCTGACCATGTCCTCCAGGCCTTCCCAGAACTCTCTCTTGGTGTTCTCATTGTGGCCTACTTGCGGGGCATACATGCTGATAACATTGAGAACTAAGTTCCCAACTACCAACTTGACCAGGATAATCCGGTCCCCATGCCTCTTGACGTCTACTACTACATACTTGAGGCTCTTGTTGATCAAGATGCCTACTCCATTTCTGTTTGCAGTTGTCCCCGTGTACCACAGCTTGAAAAACTTGACAGCTGCGGGATAAATATGCAGCATGTATAACGCTAAAAATATAATTTGTAGACATGAGATCAAACTATTACCCGTTTGTTGTCTGGCTCTCCTTTTCATTGATAAATGATCCTCAATTCCTCATCCATGGTCTTTGTCTCTTTGGAGCTTGCAAAATATTCCTACATCATGTTCTCAACGCCAATATTGCCATCTGCCGGTAGATACTAGCTACCGCTGGCCATACCAGTCCCTTAAGTCTCTAGCAATAGCATCAGCACCTCAGCAATGATAGCAACTCAGCAAAGAAGAAAACCAGCTAGAAAGCAGCAAGCCAGCATTGGCAGCAGCACGAGAGGGAGGGGGCAGGGGAGAGATTAGGATGTGAGGGGGGTAGCGAGTAGAGGTGGCAGCGGTGGGGTTGGCACCGGCGACTGGATGTGGAGGATTCCAGCAAGCAAGAATATGCAGGCCATGCTGGGGGAGGTAGCCACACAATTGCTCGGGAGAGATGTCAACATGTTTTTTTTTTTTTTGTGGGGGGGTGCCTGGAGTAGAAGGGCGGGACACTGGGGCAATGAGTGACGGCTGGCTGCCTGGCCGGATACCTTTTAGCCTAGGATTAGCTTCGTACTGGTCCTTGCCTGAGCTGAACGTATCCCATGTGCATCCCAGCCATATTTCTTATTCTGCTTAATAATTTCCAATAAAAAGCGGGATACTCGGGGATGCGCATATCCCTGTATCGCACACGCCCTTGACGAGGACACTACCTCCATGCCACTCTATTGGTGCTTCGGAGGTGCAGTTATTATTATTATTGAGCTTATAATTTTATTTGTCAGTTTAACCTTGTGAGGAGCTTGCAGAGGCTGTTTGGACACTGCCCCATGTTGGCGTATTGGTGCTTTAGATGCACAGTTGTTGAAGCAAACCATTTTTAATTATTACCTAGATAAATAAATATATCTCTATGTTCTGATGCTTACTTCTTTTCTAGGTTGGTCTTGAATCCCTAAACCTTGGAATTTGTCCAAAGTTGAGTGTTCTACGCATAGAGGCCCCAAATATGTCTATATTGGAGCTGAAGGGCTGTGGTGTCCTTTCTGAGGCTTCAATTAATTGTCCTTGCTTGATATCTTTAGATGCCTCTTTCTGCAGGTTGTACCGTGCTTCTGAATCTCTCCTGAACATTTTCTAATCTAAAGCAAACTGCTAAACATTATTTGCTGGTATTAATGGTTTCTGTACTATTTTGTGTGTTCAGACAGCTTATGGATGATTCACTGTCCCAAACAGCAGGGGCATGCCCTCTTATTGAACATCTTATATTGTCTTCATGTTTATCCATTGACGTCCGTGGATTGTCTTCTCTGCATTGCCTTCAGAAGCTGGCCTTGCTTGACCTATCATATACATTTTTGATGAACTTGAAGCCGGTTTTTGACAGTTGTCTGCAGTTGAAGGTACCTGATCCGGGTTTCTTTTTTAAATATTTTTTTGTTGTAAGTCTTGTCATGCAGCATATGGCAAATGCAAAATCTTATTGAACTGGACTTGCTAATGTTATACACATGGCAATTGATGCCATTCTTTGTAATACTTAAATATTAAGACATCACACCATATGCCATATGTTCATTCTTTCGTCCATATGTTATATTATACATTAAGAAATTGTTCCCCATCTATGTGGTACCATAGGGAAGGTGGTGTGATGAGTATATTCTCTGCAACATTTATTAGTAGGAGCAGTCATGGCAGTTCATTTCTATTCTATCTTCTTATGAACTGGTCCAGCATTTAGAGTTTTCTAATATGTGATGCTGTTACCATAATGTTACAATGGAGAAGTAGATATGTAATATGTTATGGTAAAATGAAATTACTCTGTTCTTACCGTATCTGTTTTTTTTGGGGGGGCAGGTCTTGAAACTTTCAGCTTGCAAGTATCTCAGTGATTCATCTTTGGAACCACTCTACAGAGAGGGTGCTCTACCGATGCTCGTTGAGCTAGATTTGTCCTACTCGTCCATTGGGCAGACTGCAATAGAAGAGCTTCTTGCGTGTTGTACAAATTTGGTTAATGTGAACTTAAACGGATGTACGAACTTGCATGAATTGGTATGTGGATCAGACTATTGCCGGTCCGGTGACATGCCAGTTGATGCTTTCCCCCCTGATTCTGCACCAGACAAGACCAAAGAGATCAGGGAGAGTTTGGATTGTCAGCTTGAAGTTCTCAACTGTACTGGTTGTCCAAATATTAAGAAAGTTGTTATTCCTTCAACGGCCAACTATCTGAATTTGTCTAAGATCAACCTTAATTTGTCTGCAAACTTGAAGGAAGTAGATTTGAAGTGCTCCAATCTTTACAATTTAAATTTGAGGTAATACTAATGTCAATTTTTGCACTGTCCTAAGTTTGTCTTTTCAACATCTTTTGCTCTTACACTTTGTACTATTCAACTATTTTTTTTTTTTTGCAGCAATTGTAACTCACTGGAGATTCTGAAGCTTGATTGCCCAAGATTGGCTAACCTCCAACTTTTGGTACTGTTCTTAATGCAACTCTCACCATGTTCTGAACTCATTTCGAGCATGTATGATCTCTTAGTGTATAGGAAATTCAGGGATTAAATTTAATGCTGCTTCTGTTGATTATATTGATGGTGTTTGTTCTAATTCTTGAAAGCATGATTATACCAAGTTATCTGTTATTCTTCATTTTTACCCATTCTTTTCGATGATCACCTTTTAGCCTTTATGTTGTAAGTTGTAAATGGTTTTACTGTTAAATTCAGAGTATGAGTTTGCAGTAACAAAAAAAGCATCTAATTTATTTATCTTTTGCAATAACTAACAGACCTGTAGCAATTATCCTCTGGTGACATGAATGAGGAGGGCTTGATACTTTTCTACACTTGCGAATTCCTTACAGCCGATGCTATCATTATTAGTCATCTTACCCAGGATGTGAATGTATCTACAACTTAAAAGTAGCATTTATGCATGTTGTATCTCAAACTGTGCTAAGTAATGATTAACCTCTCCGTTCTTCCTTGGCCAAATACTTAAAATTTGTAAATGGACCTCATAGGCTTAGACAACCTTCTGTCTAAACAAACTATTTATATGGCGCAAAACTTTGAAATATTGATAATTGTAACAGATAGGCTAAACATGTCATGTATGTGCTTTATCTAGTACTATCACGTATACTTTATTCTTCCAATATGACTCTTATAGGCATGCACAATGTTGCAAGAGGATGAACTGAAATCTGCACTATCCTTTTGCGGTGCATTGGAGATCCTGAATGTGCACTCTTGTCCACAAGTAAGCTTTAATATTTGCTGTGCACTACTAGTCTAATCATGTGTATATGAATTTCCTTGTTCTAAGTAGCCCCTTTTATTTCTCAACAGATAAACACGCTGGATTTTGGCAGGCTACAGGCTGTTTGCCCAACTCTCAAGCGCATCCAGAGCAGCCTCATCACATAGTATGAAGGATTCTGGGCTTCTTAATGGACTCGAGTAAATAGTCCAGATTTGAAACAAAAAAGGCCTCATACTCTTGTACATACGCAGCACCGCCAATATATTGTATGGCAGCATGTATTAGGGAGCCAGGGCCGACATGAAACCTGTTCTTCCAATCGATTTCTTGTGCTGAATCTAGTTTGTTGAAACATGGAAACCGCACTTCCCAGTTTGTATTTGCTTCTGAGGTGCAGTGATGGAGTAAGCAGATCTGTATTTATATGAATGAATAACCATCTTGTTTGGATCGTAGATGCTGTATGCTTCATTGATGACATGGGGTGCTAAGTTTGTGTGAAATTATACCAGATTCTATGGTTCTCTCATAAGGTGCAGTGATTCTGTGGTCTTTATCAGTCTGTCTCAACTGTGACGATGCAACTGAGACCGTGAGACGTTTCCACCTGCCGGCTGCTGATGCTGTGAACCCATAGTAAAAAAACCTGGTGTACTTGATCCTAGAGCATTCGTTGGGTCACTTGTCTCCTTGAAAATTGAGTAACTAATAAATGCTGCTCCTTGCGTAAAAAAAGGGCTTTCTTTAAGAGTACCCTAAAGGTTTACCCTAATTTTGTAGAAGGCAAAAAAGAATTTGCGAGACCTGCGTAGAGCGCTGATAGCTGATATTAACACAGGCCACACGACCATACCTCCTTTTTAACTAGCAAAACGCCCTCTGTGATGCAAATGGTCACGAGTGATAATATTTATCCATCTTGAACGTTCCGTGAAGAGTTACAACGCACGGCCATGATACTCCTGATAGGCTCACATTTGGTTCATGTATGCAGATGGCATGTAGAATGATAATATTTATCCATCTTGAATGTTCCTGTGAAGAATTACAACGCACGGCCATGACACACCCGTAGGATAGGCTGACATTTAGTTCATGTATGCGGATGGCATGTATCATAGTGTGCGCGACCAACAACAGAAGGATGTTGGACAAATGAATAGATGGGTGAGAGTAATTAATAAATTTCTTACCGAGCGCGACGTAGGTTTGTGGTGCTCAGTGTAGATTGAACGGTGAGATTCGTCCTCTAGGATGCACATTTTGAGATGTTCTACTTATCTATGTAGTCTTGATGGCACAAGAGTCCATGCGTTGCAACGAGTACAAAGGATATAAATATATGCTTAGAAATCTTACCACTAAAGCAATTTTGTAGGTAGTTAACAGTACCGAAAGTAGTCAAAAGTATCAAGGGCCATTCTTTCAAAGATAATCCATTCTCAGGTAGAAAGTGCCAGACATCTTGTATTGCAATTGTTCTTGCCTATCAATGTTTTTTTCTCACTCGTCATGAACTGTTGCCACCTGTCACTATGAACCAGTACAACCTTGCTGATGTAGGGTGGAACCCTAGTTGGTGATCTTCACACTTGGAGGTGGGAAAGAGAAAAATCAAAAGGAAAACACAAAGAGAGGAACAATCAAGACAAAATCCAAGGTCACACATCCACTAAATCCACATACACATAAAAGATTCAAGATCCAAATCCAACAAGAGGAAAGTAAAAGGGGTAGATAGTTCTTCCAATCTCTAGGAGAGAGGGGCCTTGAATCCAAGATGGATCTTCCCTTGGAGGGGCCTTGAATCCTCTAGGGATCTTCTCACATGGAGGCCTTGATCTCCATGGGAGAGGTAGGTAAGGAGCAAAGCTCTCTAGTTCATCTCATATGCTTTGCTAACCCTAAAAGAGAGGAAGAGGTCGTCTATTTATAGCCTAGCGCAGAATAGGGAGGTGGGTGGAGAGATACAAGGTAACATGGCCGATTTGCGCGCAGGCAAGGACGGACGTCCGGGTGGGTACCTGGTTGATCCGGGCATTGTCCGGATGATCCGGGTAGTCACCCGGATGGTCCGGTAGGGTCGCTACTACAGTCGTCGGGCCGAATGTTCGGGACGTCGTTCGGACGTTCGGGCATCTTTCGAATGATCCGGGCGGGGTCCCGGATGATCCGGCTTCGCGGTGAGTCTTCAGGGGCATTCGGGTGCTCTAGCCGGATCGTCCAGGCGTCGTCCGGGTGGAGGTCCGGATTGTCCGGGTAAGTGCAGACTTGTCTGTTTTGCTCTTCTTCTTCACGTTCTTCTTCTGCCATCGCTTGGCCTTGGTTCTTAGCTTCTCCATGGCTGGTTCCTTGGTACCTGAGCATGCAAAGTGTCTCCATTTGAGGTAGTAGCCATGTCTCATGTGATCCGAAGGGAAGTTCAACAAGGAGAGAATTAACCTCACTTTCGATAGCTCTTGCACAAGCTCTTGTCACCGGTCCACTTGGTGTCTTGGGTGATGATGGCGTGCCCATGGGATGACCATAGGATGCTCCACATCATATCCCCCCTTGGGAAAGATCCGCTCTCGGATCGATAACCTAATCACCATGGAAGGGAGATAGGTCCTTGACGTTGAAGATGTCGATCACGTTGTACTTGTCTCGTGGGAGGTCGATCTTGTGGGCATTGTCATTGTAGCGTGCCAACACTTTGAATGGTCCATCGGCTCGAGGTAGTAGCTTGGACTTGCGCTTGGTGGGGAATCGTTCCTTGCGAAGGTGTAGCCACACAAGGTCGTTGGTGTTGAACACCATGGGATGCTTGTTGGTGTTGATATTGGAGGCGAGGCGTTGCACGTTGATGACCCACAAGTATAGGGGATCAATCGCAGTCCTTTCGATAAATAAGAGTGTCAAACCCAACGAGGAGCAGAAGGAAATGACAAGTGCTTTTCAGCAAGGTACTCTCTGCAAGTGCTGTAACAGTGGTAACAGATAATTTTGTAGCAAGTTGATTCGTAGCAAGTAACAAGTGACAATAGTAACAAAGTGTAGCAAGGTGGCCCAATCCTTTTTATAGCAAAGGACAAGCCGGAAAGTTCTTTTATAGTAAGCAAAGCGTTCTCAAGGACACATGAGAATTCTCGTCTAGTCACGTTCATCATGTTTAGTTGATTCGCGTTCACTACTTTGATAATTTGATATGTGGTGGACCGGTGCTAGGGTGCTGTTCTTACTTGAACAAACAACCCTCTTATGATTACCCCCTCTCGCAAGCATCCGCAACTACGAAATAAGAATTAAGATAAATCTAACCACAGCATGAAACATATGGATCCAAATCAGCCCCTTACGGAATAACGCATAAACTAGGGTTTAAGCTTCTGTCACTCTCGCAACCCATCATCTACTTATTACTCCCCAATGCCTTCCTCTAGGCCCAAATATGGTGAAGTGTCATGTAGTCGGCGTTCACATGACACCACTAGAAGAAGAACAACATACATATCATCAAAATATTGAACGAACACCAACTTCACATGATTACTTATAACAAGACTTCTCCCATGTCCTCACGAACAAAAGTAACTACTCACAAATCATGTTCATGTTCAAGACCAGAGGGGTATTGAATATGATTAAGGATCTGAACATTTAATCTTCCACCAAATAAACCGACTAGCATCAACTACAAGATGTAATCAACACTACTAGCAACCCACAGGTACTAATCTGAGGTTTTGGGACAAAGATTGAATACAAGAGATGAACTAGTGTTTGAGATGAGATGGTGCTGGTGAAGATGTTGATGAAGATTGGTCCTCCCACGATGAGAGGAACGTTGGTGATGTCGATGGCTTCGATTTCCCCCTCCTGGAGGGAAGTATCCCCGGCGGAATCGCTCCACCGGAGAGCAAAAGTGCTCCTGCCCAGGTTCCGCCTCGAGATGGCGGCGCTTCATCCCGAAAGTCTTCTTCTGATTTTTTCTAGGGAAAATAGCATCTTATAGGAGAAGGGGGGACACGGAGGCCTGCTGGTGGAGCCACGAGCTCACCTGGTGTGCCCCGGGGGGGGGGGGGGGCACCTGAGCTCGTGACTCACTGGTGGTGCCCCTCCCGATAATTCTTCTTCCAATATTTTTTATTAATTCCAAAATAATTCTCCGTAAATTTTCAGGTTATTTGGAGCTCTGGAGAATATCTATCTCTGCTGTAGCTTTTTCAGGTCCAGAATTCCAGCTGCCGGCAATCTCCTTCTTCATGTGAAACTTGTAAAATAAGAGAGAAAAGGCATTAGGATTGCTTCATAAAGTGAAATAAAGACCAAAAACATTATAAATATCGGTAGGAAAACATGATGCAAAATGGACGTATCAACTCCCCCAAGCTTAGAGCTCGCTTGACCTCAAGCGAATACCGAACTCGATAACCATGACCACATGTTTATGGAGAGAGGTGTCGATAAAAACAAAATACGGACATGGTAGCATCATGATCATTATTATAACAGCAAGGAATTATCATAAAACTTCTCATGAACAAGTAACAATTCATCCACAATGTTTAAAGTACGAGAGATAAACTTTCTTGACAACTAGCAAACTGTGCTCTCAGTCATAAAAGTAATTACAATTCATCATATTTTCGGGAAGAGTCTATATAAGAGCTTTCTGGTTTAGCAAGTTCCACATACTCAACCATCATATAGTCTTCTATGATTGCTAACACTCAAGGCATATTTTTGGAACAAAAGTTTCAATCAGACACATAGGAAGATGGAGGTTTGTTGTTTTCACCTCCCAACTTATTTACCATGAGGATAATGTCAACAATAATAACTCATGATTACCTACATTCAACTGGATATATATGCCTGGATCTTTCCCTACCACATGATGCTTGCCAAGTAGAGAATAATTAAGAATGGAATAGGGATGAACATTATTAACTCTTGCATAATAATTAAAACATAAAGATAAAAGATAGGCCCTTCGCAGAGGGAAGCAGAGGTTGTCATGCGCTTTTTATTTGGGATGTGCGAACTCTTAATGGAAAGGAACGTCACTTTATATTGACCCTTGTGATAGCAACCTTTATTATGCAGTCCGTCACTTTTATTCCTTTGCCATCACAAGATCGTACAAAGCTTATTTTCCCTTACAATAAAAGATCATACATATTTAGGAGCAATTTTTATTGCCTTGGCACCGATGACAACTTACTTGAAGGATCTTACTCAATCCATAGGTAGGTGTGGTGGATTCTCATGACAAGAAACTTGGTTTAAGGGTTTTTGGATGCACAAGTAGTATTTCTACTTATCATGAAATTTTTGGCTAGCAAAAGATTATGTGCAAGCACCACATGTTAGAGGATCCATGACAATATAACTTCTATGTGAATATGAGCAAACATAACTCATTACGTTGTCTTCCTTGTCCAACATCAACTATTTGATCAAGCAAAGAATATTTGATGGGGGCTCACAATCATAAAAGATATCCAAGATAGTATATTTATATGTGAGACCTCTCTTCCTTTATTACTTTTTCATGAATTGCATCAATGACCAATGCTATGTTTGTTAGATCCCAATAAATTTTATTCATCATACCACTTATATGTGAAGTTATTACTCCCCATGGGATTACCATATGACCTTTTATTATTATACTTTTTCTTGCTAAGCTTGGATCAAGAAAAGAAAGCAACAAAACTCAAACTACTCTTTATTATATAACTTTCACACATGATTACATAGATAGATAGATCACGAAACAGACACTCAAAACTAAATCTTACTAAAACTTTATTCTTCTAGATCACAAAATAACTAAGGATCGAACTAAGATAGATAATGATGATAAAAAGTGTTGGTGATACGATACCAGGGCACCTCCCCCAAGCTTGAAACAAGCCAAGGGTGGTGCCCATACACTACAAAAAAAACACTTCCGTGATGATACGTGTTTGTCACAGTAGGTCATGTTTTCTGTCATGCATGTACATCTGTGACAATTTTATGACAGAATCAAGATAGTCATACATGTGCTGTCGTAGAAGTGTTCCATGACAATGCTCAAATTATCATCACGGAAGTGTCCACTTCCATGACGATAATTGCCGCGTCATGGAAGTGCTTTCGTCAAGGGTAATCGACATGTGGCTTCCACCGTAACGGGTCGCCGTTAAGCTATCGGGCCCGGTTTTGGATCCGATAACCCGTTAACAGCCAGGACCAATGGCGATTTTCCACGTGTAAATTTCTCATTCGCCAACGGAACCACGTGTCAGCTCGGCGTTGCGACAGATGTCATCCATTCATTGGACGTGAGACGCCTATGATATGTCGACACGTGGCACGACCCAATAGTGGCCCATTCAGGTTAAACGGGCCGGCCCGGCCAAAGGCCCACAAGATTTTGTCAGATACTAGTGGACCAGCCCGTTAACAGCCTACCATGTTTTGGGCCAAATTATGGCCCATATCAGAATCGCCGTTAACAGTCCACTGTGTTTTGGGCCCATTTAAGGCACGGTTTGTATTACGGCCTGTTATAGGCCCATTGAACAGTTTGACCCAGTTCGGCCCGATGATTGTTTTGGCCTGTTAGCGGCCCTTCGTGCACTTGGGCCATTTTTGGCCTGGTTTAACTTTTGGCCATTTAACGGCCCGTGCAGCATTTGGCCCATTTCTGGTACAAGTGACTTTCGGCCTCTTAACGGCCCGTGCATCATTTGGGCCCATTTCTGGTACAAGTGACTTTCGGCCTCTTAACGGCCCGTGGTCTTCGTGGATAAATTTCAGCCCACTTTTACTATCGGCCTTCTAAAGGCCCGTTATATAATTGGGCCTAATTATGGCCCGCTTTGCATCCGGCCTGCTTACAGCCCATAATGTTATTGGGCCAACCAAGGCCCGAGATAAATTTGGGCCTGTTAACGACCCGTCATATAATTTGGGCCAATCATGGGCCGAGGTATATTTCGGCCTGCTGTCGGCCCGTGAATTGTTCGGCACAATTCAGGCCCTATCTAATTTTCAGCCTGTTAAAAGCCCATGGTATTTTCTGGCCCAACTAAGGCCCGCGGTTTACTCAGCCTGTTAAAGGCCCGAAACTACTTGGGCCCAGTTTACGTTCCAGCCTGCTAATGGCCTGAGATGATTGTGGGCCCATGTTTCAACCCATATATAGAGTTGCGGGCCGGCCCGTTTGCGTAGTCTAATTTTTTTTATATATATACCACTGACGGACCAATAACGTTTTGGTCCATTGATCTCCGTCGAAGCTTACGGCCTAGCGACGATAGCATATACAGTAAGTAAATTACAACATAGTGACTAAGAATAAACCTAGACTATACAATAAAGAAATAACAAGATATTACATACACTGGGCATCAAAGTTTGCCACCAGTGATAATAAAGCGCAACCAGACAACAGATTACATACACTGAGCATCAAAGGCCGCCACCAGTGCAAATAAACATGCCAACAAAATAATATACAGAACCGACAGCACTTCAACACAGTTAAGAAAGGTTAGCCCTGCACGGCAGCTTCAGCGCAAGCAGCTAAGCAAGCTGATGAGACTGCGCTTGCTTGACTCTTATATCCTCCAACTCTAGCTGCATAGCATCAATGGATGCACTGTACTTCTCGTTGGTCTTCCATAGAGATTGGAGTTCCAGTAGGAGTTGAGCCGAGCCACGTCTTTCTGCTTGAAGTTGAGACTGAAGAAGTCGAACAGATTCAGGTGGCGACTTCATCGTGTTTGTGTCACTGCTATTAGCGAGTAACTTGAACACTACATCAAGACATGACTTTGGGATTGTATCGCTATCTCCAAGATGTGTTGCCTTCTTCCCTACAATATATGTTAGAGGGACAAGCAATGGGTTCGTCTCACTATCATTGTGGCAGTTCTTCCTAGCGTTAGAGATATCACTCTGAAAGACAAACAAGAAAACAGATAACAGGTTTTGCACGTATAAGCATCAGTGCTGTCAATTCATCCCATTTCTTATTGGCAAATAAAGAGACACGGTTTAAAATAGAATTAACATCATATGGCATTGTTCATAGTTAAGACATGGCAGGAAATGACATTGTGCAGGAGTGGCCAGCTTCACCACACCACTGGATTACAGATCAAGAACACAAGCATACATGCAGTGCTAAAGAACGTATAAGCATTAATGGCCAGTGTGCTGTCAATTAATCCCATTTCAGATTGGAAAATAATGAGACACGATTGAAATAACATTAACATAATATGGCATAGTTCATAGTTAAGACATAGCAGGATATGACATTGTGCTGGAGTGGTAGTTTCACCAGACCACTGGATTACAGATCAAGAACACAAGCATGTATGCACTCTAAAGAAGATCACTTGCTCTGTTTAGTTTAATTTACATGGTATGAATAAGGAATTTGGTTGTACAACTAAAAACTAAAAATGAGAAGGACAAACTTATGTTTATGAACTTCTTCATAATAAACTTTAAACATGCAATTTGATGCAAACGTGAAAAATAAATAGCAGTTGCAGTCATGCCTATCCAAATATACACAACAAAGTTTGAAGGCTCGAGAAGGACAAACTTACGTTAGTAGTGAAGACCGACTCTATAAAGCCCTTGTCCATGCTGATGGGGGGGGGGGGGGGGAGGGATTCAAGTAGTTTACCACAGAATCTTCTTAATAAGCATTGCCTTTATTCTACATTTGTTATGCACAAATATAGATGTGATAATATAGGAACAAATGGAGAATATTTAAGCTAAGATGCAGAGTGATGCTACATAATCAACTAGCTATACATGTAAGTACAGCGATACATGCAAAAAGGTACTAACAAGAGCAATGCAGAGCTAAACTTATTCAGTAGCATTTGTTTTATTCAACATTTTGGTAAGAGTAAATATAGATCTGATAAGGTCTAGAAAATGAAGGGCAAGGGGAAATAAGCTGCAGAGTGATGGTACATGAACAACTAGTTATCAATATAAGTACAGTGATAAAGGACAACAGGTACTTACAAGAACAATGCAGAGCTAAACTTCTTCATAAGCATTGGGTTTATTCTACATTAATGTAAGCATTAATATAGATCTGATAATTTGGAGCGAACAGTGGATAAGCAAGCTATCATGCACACAGATGTCACATAATCAACCTGCTATGAATGTAAGTACAGCGATACAGGGCAACATGTACTAACAAGAGCAAAGCAGCGAGCAGCATAGTTGCGATATCCTGTCGTCCATTTCAAACCATTATTCTTCTTCAAGCAGTTTTCCTGCAAAAGAGATCGGTAAGGCACATGCAGAAATGTAGGAGTTCAAATTGTCATGTGATCTCATAGACAACACCTCTTCCTCGGGACGAGACCAGTGCATAACAATGTTTTTCCATTCAATGTCTTGTAAATTTAGCACAGGAGACTTCACTAAAATTTTGTTTATAGACTTGCCATCAAAGTGTGTTTTCCTTAGGTAACACCGATACTGTTGCAACGCGTCCTTGAAAAGGGCAAGCAAGCTTTGCTTGTCATGACTATCCAGATTGACCCTCGCCTATTTAGAAGAATGTAATGTAAATCATTGATGTGTTCAATCAACAGGAAACAAGACAATAATCACCATGAATAATAGCACTTACACGTAAGTGGGACAGGAAGATGTGAAAATGGTGTTTGTCTTCACTATAATCTTCCCATGATGGGAAGATACGCACGTGGTTCCTAACAACATTGAAAGCATTGTCATTTAAACTGGGAATAACTGGAATGAGGTTCAAATCTGCGGGAATTGGGGCTCTCCGTAGTTGGAATAGGTCTTTGGCCTGTGGATTTGGTGTACTTTTTGCTGGACTGGGATTTTTCTGTGGTACGGCTGGTGCTATGGCAACTGAAATCGGCATACCTTTTGCTGGAGTGCGGTTCCTATGTGGTGGGGCTAGTGGTATGGCCAGTGGAGTATGGGTACAGTCAGCTGGAGTTGGGCCTAGGTTTTGTGGTGCTGGTTCTATCGCCAATATAAGTGGGGTGCTATCTGATTTCTCCGGTACCACCACCTTTTTCAAAGACTTTGTTTGTACTCCTTCAGGTTCTGCAATCACCCTCTTCCTTTTGGATGTCTGATACACAAGAACATCATTTGAATGGAAAAACATGGTATGATGACAGATGGAATAGGTATTGATAATGGATGGGCATGGCATCTTCACATATATGATGAGTAAACTAAGCAGATGGCGGTGCAACGAAGTAGAAGAAATGCAAGACACCTTATGTAAGATACATGCAACCAATAAAACCTTGCCAAATTAGAACAGGCACCTTGATGGGTGAACATGATAGGCGATCTGCCTTTGACTGCACGAGCTCAGAATAGTCATTAGGATCATATTCTGAACACGAATCTGTAGGTGGGGAGCGTGTGGGTTTCATTCCATCCAGAATGGAACTCAATTTCTTGATGATGCCAAGTTTGTTAGCCATTGCACTTTTCTGTAGTATTATCCTTATGTGCGCATTCTCATATTCATTGTGATCATGTTCAATATCTGAAATGCATGAAAACATAAATAGTAGTGAGATTATCTTTGAAATGCATACGATATCCTAATATAATAGGGGCTCCCTGTAAACCCTTGTGTGCTACCTCTAGAATTCTGATGAGAGAGCCCATGTGTGCTGTAATTTGGTGCGTACATTAATATAATCTGGCACTACCGCTAAAAAAAAGGCTCCCTGTTAGGAGCTCCAGAAGTAATGATAGTTGGCAGATGATAGGTTCAAAATATACTGTATACAAAGTTTATTGCCAAACCATGAGGACGAGAGCGCACAGAGAAATAGTATTCCCTCATGTCTCTATATGTGGCACACGTGCATTTCAAAACTTGCGTAGTAACATTAGCTGACCAATTAAATGTGTCTCTATTTTATTAGTATCTGTATTGTATCAGATTCAAATCTGATAACTAAGCTTTGGAATTATGAGTGGCATGTAGTTTAGCTTGAAGGATGGAGTGCTGCTAGTACGACACGAAGCATCTAGGCTGATCGTAGTGTAGATAAAAGGGGGAAACCATAACATCATAAATAAATCGGGAAAGTGGAACTGGCTGGAAAATATGGGGTTGTATTGCCGCTACTAATCGAAAGCATTTCGATCCCCTACAGGCCAGCTCTATTCAACTGAAGGCGCACTACTGTTACTATCAGTCTAGTCTCTCAAAGGCCACACAACTCCTAGCATTTCCTGGATATTATGGCAGACCAACTCGAAGTACTGAAAGCATCTAGCAGCAGCGTCCCAATAGACCTGTTTACTGTAGATCTCCCTACTCCCCTTCCTGACAAGGAACATATTGTACTTATTAAAGAAGAACAAAAGAGGAACATGTTAAAGAATAGAAGAGGAAGCATATTATGGAGATTCCACTTCTTTCTACACATTTGGAAACTAAGCTCATGATAAACCAGGCCACGTGCATTTGGAAACTCAAGTGGGAACATTAGCTGACCAATTATATGAGCCTGTTAACTAATATCTGTAAGTGCATCTAGTGCCACCCCTTGTTGGTTTTGGAGTATTGAAGACAAACTTGGTTTATGGGACTAATGTGTTTGTGAGATTCACAGGAGAACACATGTAGAAGTCCCTATTGATTCGGTTTACCCATCAAAGATGACCCCTAAAAATGTATAAAGACATTGAAGACAATGGTGGTTCACGAAGACATTCGTGTTGAAGCTAATGGTTCACGAAGACATTCACTTGAAGCCAATGGAACGCGAAGACTTAGTCTTTTGGTAGTTTCATTTTCTGCTTTCTTGAGTCATAGGAACCACCGTACTGTTAAGTGGGGTCGAGGTAAGCGAAGTCAGAAACTGACGTGATGCTCAACCCAATCCTATGCCTTCGAGCGAAGACAAATGAGAGAAAACCTCTTCCAAAGTTGGTTGAGTCAGCTTTGCTTGGAGCCCAAGTAAAGTTGCCGCGTGTGTTGGGATCCGACCGTTAGACACATGTCAGCTTCCCTATGACCCAAGGTCATTTCGGACATATCATGTCGGATTGCCTCCTGGCTATAAATAGCCACCCCTACCACCATAAATTGGTGGATGCTCCGATTTAGTACACGGCTTTTGTCGTTTGAGAGCAACCCACCTCGAAGCCTTTGAGAGAGAATCCTTGCGAGGATAAAACCCAAAACACCCAGAGCCCAAAGTGATTGAGCATCACTGAAGACATTCTGTTTCGAGTGAACCGAAGACTTATTACACTTGAAGACTGTGATCTTCCAGCCGGTTAGGCGTCACGTTCTGAGCATCCAAGAGTCATTGTGGATTGCCGGTGAACGAAGTCTGTGAAGGTTTGAAAGTCTACCTTGAACACTTACCAGAGTGATTGGGCGAGATATGCGGGTCTTAGCTCAAGGGGAATAAGGTTAAGACGTGGTCTTCTGAGTTCAATCTTAGCCTCCCTAACCAGACGTACAACTGTCACAGCAGTTGGAACTAGTCAAACAAATCACTGTCTTCCCCGAGCTACTAGTTCTATCCTTTCACTTCCTTACTTACTGTTTTGAACTGTGAAGCCTTTGCATGCTTGTCTGTGTTTGAAGATATTCCTTGAAGCCATTCATCTGTTTACTCATTTATCTTCATGCTTCTTGTGTTTATGATCAACGCATGCTTGTATGTATGATGTCTATGCTTGTCATATCTGTTCATCTTAATCATAGGCTTTGCTAGTTCTCATCTTGCTTCCGCTTACTTCGAAGACATTGCCTGTTTACGAAGCCTTTCATAAAAATCTCCTATTCACCCCCCCTCTAGTCGATAACTAGCACTTTCAATATCATTATCATATCACATTCGTATATGAACAACTAAGCTTTGGAAATATGAGTGGTGTGTTGTTTAGCTTGAAGGGTGGAGTGCTGCTAGTACGACACAAAGCACCTACGCAGATCATAGTGTAGATATAATGGGAAGACCCTAAGCATCACGAGTATAATCGGGAAAGTGGAACTAGCTGGAAAATATGGGCTTGTATTGCCCGTACGGCTAGAAAGGCTTTGGATCCCCTGCAGGGGCAACTCTCTTCAATTGAAGGCGCACTACTATTACTATCAGTCTAGACTCTCAAAGGCGACACAACTCTATAGGATCGAAAGTATGTCTAGAGGGGGTGTGATTAGACTACTTGACCAAATAAAAACCTAACCTTTTCCCAATTTTAGTTGTAGGCAGATTTTAGCAAGTATACAAGTCAAGCATCACCCTACACATGCAATTCTAAGAGTGTAGCAGCGGAAAGTAAACAATTGCACATATAAGTAAAGGAGGGGATCAGATATATCAAACGGAATGAAGACACGGTGATTTTTGGCATGGTTCTGATAGGTGGTGCTATCGTACGTCCACGTTGATGGAGACTTCAACCCACGAAGGGTAACGGCTGCGCGAGTCCACGGAGGGCACCACCCACGAAGGGTCCACGAAGAAGCAACCTTGTCTATTCCACCATGGCTTACGTCCACGAAGGACTAGCCTCACTCGGGTAGATCTTCACGAAGTAGGCGATCTCCTTGCCCTTACAAACTCCTTGGTTCAACTCCACATCATGTCGGAGGCTCCCAAGTGACACCTAACCAATCTAGGAGACACCACTCTCCAAAAGGTAATAGACGGTGTGTTGATGATGAACTCCTTGCTCTTTTGCTTCAAATGATAGTCTCCCCAATACTCAAACAACTCCTCATAGATTTGGCTATGGTGGAAGAAGGATTTGAGTGGAAAGCAACTTGGGAAAGGTTAGAAATCAAGGTTCAAATGGTTGGATTGTAATGTCTTGATCTCAACACATGAGTAGGTGGTTCTCTCTCAGAAAATGTATGGTGGAAGTGTAGGCACGTTTTGATGGCTCTCCTTACTTAGGAAGGAAGGGTGGAGGGGTATATATAGCCTCCACACAAAATCCAACCGTTACACACTTTTGACCCAACTCGGTGGCACCGATCAGAAATCTTGGTAGCACCGAACTGTGTAAAAGATATGAACATTAGGAATCTCGGTGGGACCGATCAGAACAACTCGGATGGACCGATGTGCAATGGTTAGGGCAAACCTCGTCTCGGTGGCACCGATTGCATCAACTCGGTGGGACCGAAGTGAAGCAATAAGGCAACAGAGAGTTGGCAAGCCATCTCGGTGAGACCGATTTGCAAATCTCGATGGAACCGAAGTAATTGCAAACGATTACCGAGAGTTGGCAAGGCCATCTCGGTGGGACCGAGATCCATATCGGTGGATCCGATTTGTTAGGGTTTTGGCAGTGGCTAAGTCCAGATGAACTCGGTGGCTCCGGATAGGAAATTTCGGTGGGGCCAAGTTGGAATATAGGTTTTGGACATATTTGGATGGAGAAAGTGGTTGAGGGTTTTGGAGCACTGTCACTAAGCACTTGAGCAAAAAGACCATTAAGCAACACCTCATCCCCTTTTAATAGTATTGGCTTTCCTATGGACTCAATGTGATCTTGGATCACTTAACAAAAGATGTAGAGTCTTGAGCTTTTGCCAATCCATGTCCTTAGCATTTTGAGGGGTCCACATCTCTAGTCCTTGCCATGCCAATCATTGAACATCTTGAAATATTTATCTTGAATGGACATTAGTTCAATGAGATATATATTGTTACAAATTACCAAAACCACCAAGGGAGCAAATGTGCTTTCAATCTCCCCCTTTTTGGTAATTGATGACAACATATAGATCAAAGCTTTGACAAATGATTAAATGAATAAAATACATCGTCGCTTTGAGAAGTATGTGATAAGAAAGAGCTCCCCCTAAATTTGTGCATTATTAATAATTTGCTTTTGAATGCAAGTGCACAATCGACTAGGATCATGGGTCACTCTTCCATGTCACATACAACTTGGTGCAGCACGCAAAATGATATGAATGGAATAGTAAGCACGCATCACCAAAAATGATCATACAAGATAATGATAAGGATAAGCATTAATCATCACATGAAGCATAGTATGATCAATCACACACATAGTATCAAGCACATCAAACCAAAGTAGCATAAACCAAATAGAAATAGTAGTAGAAACTCAAGAAAAACAACGAGCAAAAGCAAGACACTCTCTCTCGAAGCCTAATGATCTATACAAATTCTCCCCCTTTGGCAACAAGTACCAAAAAGTTCAAATAGGTATAGGACTATGCGGCTCTCTAGGCACGATCCTCGACAGCTCCTGAAGGTGATCTCTTGCTGGCGGCTCTGGTGTGCATAGATGGCGTTGAGAGAAGTGCATCCGCGAAGGCTTCAGCTGACATTTGCTGGGCTGGACGGGTAGAGATTGGAGGTGGCACTGTAGTAGCAGCAGCAGGTGCAGAGACTGTAGTCCTCGTATCTGCAATAGGCACTGCAGCAGACCTGGATGCCCTAGGCACTGTCTGGAATCTCTTAGTCATCGGTCTGTCATCTCCACTATCATCAGTAGCAGCCCTGGCTGCGTCAACATCATCTTTCAGCTTCTCCACTATAGTTTGTACCTCAGTGATCTTCACATCAAGATCATGAATCTTTGTCTCGACTATCCGCTCTAGGCTCGCCTGTTTCTTGGTGAGGTTGGCCAGACTTCGCTCAATCCTCAGGGTGGCTTCCAGCAGATAAGTCATTTGATCATTCTTTGTCTTGAGGTTAGCAATAGGTGCATTGGGAGCAGATGCCTTCTGGACTTCTTTTGCTGCCTTAGCTGCCCGGATCCTCTCTTGAGGTTGGGCAGATGTAGGGTGTGAAGGGTCCATCACCACTACATTGTCTTCGAACTCTGCATGCAATGGGAGATGCTCACGATCAAGTAGATATGTGTTCGTTCCAACCTTGGAGTCGATGAGCATCTGAATGTGCGGAGCATATCCACAAGATCTCTTCTGGTCAGCTGCGGTTCTCTTGATAGTTTCAACAATAAGGCTCATAACTTTGAACTTCTGAGGTGTGTCAAACAAGTGTAGCAGGTTGATGGAGTGGCCACGTATCATCTTGTCATCTCCAGACTTTGGCAACAGAGTGTACCTCAAGATTGTGTTAGTGGTGGCCAAACCAGGTAGCAAGTGCTTCACTGAACCTAGTTTGTGAGTCTCAATATCTTTCTCAGGAATTGCTGTGTACATATTTGCCATGGAATTGTGGTCCATCTTGAGCTTGGCATATATATCAATGTCATCTTCTTCTTCCTTTGGAGCACCAAGAAGAGCAGCCCACTCAGAGATGGTTGACTGGTATTTGGATCCCTCAGTCATCCACACAATTCTACCATCTGGATAAAAGTGTGCTGTCGAATAAAATTGCATGATCATCTCATCATTCCATTTGGTAAGCTTCTGTCCAACGAAATCATCAACACCAGCAATTCTGAAGCTTTCATGAACATGGGGGAAATAGTCTTCATTTGCATCAATATATTTCCAATCCACCCACTTCATATCACTGACAATAGGCTTCTTGTCAAGCAACATAGTCTCATAGAAATCTTGTTGCTCTCGTGTGTGAAAGTGGTAATCACAAGCAGTCCTTCTCCTTGCAGCATATGGATATGATAATCTCCACTGACGCAATCCTTTGTCCTTCCTGAGCATCATGTTCTCTGCAACTGGATGAGCATTGTCATGATCTGGAATCTTGGGTTTCAACTTTCTGAGCACTAGTGGCTCCTCATCAACATCAACTTCAGGCACCGGGGCCTTGTTCTTCTCAGTAGCAGGGATGTTTCTCGTAGATCTCTTGGGTGCTGGAGCTTTGGGCTTGGACTTGGTGGGAGCAGCAGACCTCATAGCATCAGACATGAGCTTTTGAGTCTTGGCAGGAGGTGCATCAGCTGCTGGTTCCTCCTCTTCCTCTTCATCAGCCATGGAGGGTTTGCCTAGAACACGAGCAACTGTTTTCCTTGGCCTCTTCTTCTTTCCTGCAGCAGCTTCCTCTGTATCACTTGGTTCCTCAAGTGTAAATGTCATAGTTTCCTTTGGCACTTTCTTCACTGTAGTTTCATCTTTGGCAGCAGATCTTGTGCTAGTAGTTCTGCCATACTCCTTAGCTACCACTTTCTTCTTTGATGTGGCCTCACTAGCCACAAAGTCCTCATCCTCATCATCTAAGGTTCTCTTCTTTCTTACCCTAGTAGCTGCTTTGGGCAATTCTGGAGAACTCCTCTCTCCCTCATAGTAGCTGCCCTCAGGGCTAGAGCCTGAACTGAGATCAGTGTGTGCTTCTGAGACATTCTGACTATCACTGACATCTGACATCTTGCAAAGCTGACCCCTAACTTGGTGGAGATCCTCTACGACGGCAACGGCGGGGAAGATTCCCGTTAACGGCGACGGATTCCGGCGGCGAGAGCGCGCTGGACGCAACGTTGAAGTCTGGAGACGAGGGCGACGGCAGCAGAGGGGGTGCAGGAGTCGTGACGTTTGAGAAATTTCAACCGTACGGGCCTGCTGAGTATATATACCTAACTGCTGTCGGTGGCTCCGAGTGGAACAACTCGGTGGCACCAATATGTGTAACTGCAAGCAGTATAGCAAATCGGTGACTCCAAAACGTTCAACTCGGTGACACCGAGATTGAAACCTAGATCAATCTAAATGATTTTGGTTTGACCGAGTTTGAGTGAATTGGTCCAACCGAAATGCATAAAGAAGGTTTTGTAGGTTCAGCCCTTTCAGATCGGTGACTCCGAGTGCGCCTCACCCGGAGGGTCCGAAAATGACTTGTTCAATTTTTGTGATGTAGCAAGAATAGAATTTGAGACAAGAAAGCATAGATATCTAGAGAAGGTACTTAGGCATTCTTGTACATCCACTTGGCCAGAAAAACCAAGACAATCAAAACAACAAATGGATGTCCTCGAATGAAGAAAACATGCAAATCAACATGCTCACACAATAAGATAGCAAATGAAATATGTGTCAAACATGCACAACCAATTCTAGCATCTATCAAGCAATGGCGATGACTAGGTCATCTATATATGAGTATATTGACTTAGGAGTCAAATGAGAACATTTGATCATAGGTCATACTCATCGTTTAAGCACAAGTGGGCTTGC
Source organism: Elymus sibiricus (assembly GCA_039707655.1). Lineage (NCBI taxonomy): Eukaryota > Viridiplantae > Streptophyta > Magnoliopsida > Poales > Poaceae > Elymus > Elymus sibiricus. Next base: position 168,310,990 of record CM077664.1, read on the forward strand.
CACTTTTACATAAAGCATTGATGTGTTCACACCATTAGAGTTGCTTTAGCTCAAGTCTTAGATCAAAGCTCCCCCTAGATGTGATATCCCCCCAAAGAGGGATGAACTAACCTTGGGTTTTGTCGATGATGACTTCATGTAGATGTTGAAGATGTGGATGCTCAATGTTGATGTAGACCATCAAGAGTTGGGAGCAATCCTTTGGAGTTTTGTGCTTTCAATACCTACATGGGTTAGTCCCACACAAGGAACACACAAGGATATCCATAGACATAGAGTGAAATACACATATGATGATGTCCATGAATGCAATGACCACCTTGTCCCTTGCCTTACCAACAAGAGGGTTTGTGACTCCATGAACTAGTGCAAGATGTGAAAGTTGATTGCACAAGTTCTTGCCATAAATGAATGTGAGTGAAGTTTGTTGGCGGAGTCACCCTCAAGAACTCTCTAGTTCTTCTTCTTTTGGACCCACATCAACTTGATGGGAATCCTTGGAGTTGTAGTAGCACTTGATGAAGTAGAACTTGATGAAGTCTTGGGAACCCACTTGACCAAGGCTTGAGGTGCTTCTTCAAATGAATCAATCTCTTCTTGAAGCTTGTCCTTGCCTTTTAGCTTGTGGTCTTGTGGTGGAAGATCTTCTTGAGCTTGTGTTCCCTTGAAGGAAGTAGGATCATACTTCTCTTGTTGAGGAACAAACTTCGTCTTGGGGTATTGATCTTCTTCCCACTCAAAACCAACACCTTGGTTCTTCTGGTGCCTTCCTTGCTTGCGTACAATTTCCTCAAATTGCTTACTCCCGGCAAGGCTCTTGTAGACACCTTTTTCTATAATTCCTTTCAATAGTTTGTTTTCTTGCTCAAGTGTAACTTGGCTAAGAGAATCATTAGTGGAATCAATAGAACTACTAGAAGCAACAACATTGGATATAGCATTGTTATTGTTACTACTAGAGGTAGAACCCTTTTTACCCTTGTTACTAGTTTGCTTAGGTTTAACTTGTGGCATAAAGGTAGACAAGAGTAAACGTTTGGCAAGATATGAAGAACTCTTCTTTCGAAGATCATCATTGATAGCTTTAAGAAACTCATGCTCTTGCTCTAAATTTAGCTTCTCGAAGCGTAGCTTCTCATGAGTTCTTAGAAGTTCTCTATGATCCTCTTGAGTTGTTTGATGAGCTAACTTAAGAGCATTTAGTTCTTTAGTTAGACGCTCAATCTCCTTCATAGCATTGTCATCCATTTCCTCTTGACTATCATGATTACTAGCATTTTCATTATAGCTCACATCACTAGCCTTATCAACAAGTAAATCATCATCACCAAGCAAATCATCCTCATCACTATTGAAATCAAGATACTCGTGGTGTGATACCTTGGGGCCTTTTGCCATGAAGCATCTTCCAATTCCTTCATTTGGTGAGTCAAATAGATCATAGGAGTTGGATGACACAAGAGCAAGTCCGGCAACACCTTCATCTTGACTATAGTCGGAGTTGGAGTGATAGCTTCTCTCGGAGTGGTTGTCGGAGTCGGAGCCAGAAATCCATTCACCAACATGAGCTTGATGTCTTCTTCTAGTGTAGCTCTTGGATGACTTGTCCTTCCTTTCCGAATCCTTGCTTCTTCGAGAGGGTCTTCGTTCATAACGATCATCTCTACTCCTTCTCTCCTTATGAGGTGATTCATCTCTTCTATGTCTTCCTCTTGGTGATTCGTCTCTTTTCTTGTAGGGAGCTGTACACTCATTGGAGTAGTGTCTAGGTTTTCCACAATTGTAGCAATTTCGGTCACGTCTTGATGATCTTCTCTCATAGTGTCTTGAGCTAGAGCTTCTTTCTTTCCCTTTGTTCTTGTAGAACTTGTTGAATCTTTTCACCATTAGGTTTATCTCTTCATTGGATACTAGCTTGTCGCTTGAGGTTGTTGGAGTATCGGTTGAGGCTTTGTAAGCACCACTTGGTTTGTTGCGTAGCTCCTCTTTGTCCTTGAGTGACATTTCATGAGCAACAATCCTTCCAATGACTTCCGTGGGCTTGAGATCTTTGTAATTTGGCATCATTTGGATCAATGTGCAAACGGTATCATATTTTCCATCCAAAGCTCTAAGGATCTTCTTGATGATGAACTTGTCGGTCATCTCTTCACTTCCTAAGCCGGCAATCTCATTTGTGATGAGAGCAAGCCTAGAGTACATTTCAGCGACTCCTTCACCATCCTTCATCTTGAACTTGTCAAGTTTACTTTGAAGCACATCCAACTTAGATTCCTTGACGGGCTCAGTACCCTCATGCATATCAACCAAAGTATCCCAAATTTCCTTTGCATTATCGAGGCGACTGATTTTGTTGAATTCCTCGGGACACAAATCGTTGAAGAAAATGTCACAAGCTTGAGCATTGTATTGCAACATCTTCAATTCTTCCGTGGTCGCTTCACGATCCGGTTCCTTGCCATCCTCAAAGAATTCACCTTGCAAGCCAACACGAATAACAGCCCAAACGGTGGGGTTATGACCAAGAATATGCATTTTCATCTTATGTTTCCAACTAGCAAAGTTTGTACCATCAAAATAGGGACCTCTACGGTGATAATTACCCTCACTAGACGCCATACTCTCCTAGGTTGTGAAACCAAAGCTACGATCACCAAAGCAATGGAAATCAAGGCTTACAGAGACCAAAGCTCTGATAACACTTGTAGGATCGAAAGTATGTCTAGAGGGGGGGGGGTGATTAGACTACTTAACCAAATAAAAACCTAACCTTTTCCCAATTTTAGTTGTAGGCAGATTTTAGCAAGTATACAAGTCAAGCATCACCCTACACATGCAATTCTAAGAGTGTAGCAGCGGAAAGTAAACAATTGCACATGTAAGTAAAGGAGTGGATCGGACATATCAAACAGAATGAAGACACGGTGATTTTTGGCATGGTTCCGATAGGTGGTGCTATCGTACATCCACGTTGATGGAGACTTCAACCCACGGAGGGTAACGGCTGCACGAGTCCATGGAGGGCTCCACCCACGAAGGGTCCACGAAGAAGCAACCTTGTCTATTCCACCATGGCTTACGTCCAAGAAGGACTAGCCTCACTCGGGTAGATCTTCACGAAGTAGACGATCTCCTTGCCCTTACAAACTCCTTGGTTCAACTCCACATCATGTCGGAGGCTCCCAAGTGACACCTAACCAATTTAGGAGACACCACTCTCCAAAAGGTAATAAACGGTGTGTTGATGATGAACTCCTTGCTCTTGTGCTTCAAATGATAGTCTCCCCAACACTCAAACAAGTCCTCACAGATTTGGCTATGGTGGAAGAAGGATTTGAGTGGAAAGCAACTTGGGAAAGGCTAGAAATCAAGGTTCAAATGGTTGGATTGGAATGTCTTGATCTCAACACATGAGTAGGCGGTTCTCTCTCAGAAAATGTATGGTGGAAGTGTAGGCACGTTCTGATGGCTCTCCTTACTTAGGAAGGAAGGGTGGAGGGGTATATATAGCCTCCACACAAAATCCAACTGTTACACACTTTTGACCCAACTCGGTGGCACCGATCAGAAATCTCGGTAGCACCGAACTGTGTAAAAGATATGAACGTTAGGAATCTCGGTGGGACCGATGTGCAATGGTTAGGGCAAACCTCGTCTCGGTGGCACCGATTGCATCAACTCGGTGGGACCGAAGTGAAGCAATAAGGCAACAGAGAGTTGGCAAGCCATCTCGGTGAGACCGATTTGCAAATCTCGGTGGAACCGAAGTAATTGCAAACGATTAAAGAGAGTTGGCAAGGCCATCTCGGTGGGACCGAGATCCATATCGGTGGATCTGATTTGTTAGGGTTTTGGCAGTGGCTAAGTCCAGATGAACTCGGTGGCTCCGGATAGGAAATTTTGGTGGGGCCGAGTTGGAATATAGGTTTTGGACATATTTGGATGGAGAAAGTGGTTGAGGGTTTTGGAGCACTGTCACTAAGCACTTGAGCAAAAAGACCATTAAGCAACACTTCATCCCCTTTTAATAGTATTGGCTTTCCTATGGACTCAATGTGATCTTGGATCACTTAACAAAAGATGTAGAGTCTCGAGCTTTTGCCAATCCATGTCCTTAGCATTTTGAGGGGTCCACATCTCTAGTCCTTGCCATGCCAATCATTGAACATCCTGAAATATTTATCTTGAATGGATATTAGTTCAATGAGATATATGTTGTTAAAAATTACCAAAACCACCAAGGGAGCAAATGTGCTTTCAAACTCCTAGCATTTCCTGGATATTATGGCAGACCAACTCGAAGAGTTGAAAGCATCGATCAGAAACGACCCAATAGACCTGTGGACTGCAAGTGTCCCTACTCCTCTTCCCGACAAGGAACATACTGTACTACTATACTTATTAAAGAAGAACATAAGAGGAAAGTGTTAAAGAAGAGCAAGCAGATTTTGGATAATACAATGTTCATTGCCCACCCATGATGAACCAGAGCGCACAAAGAAATGCAATTCCCTGCTGTCTCTCTATATGTGGCCACGTGCATTTGGGAACTCAAGTGGAAACATTAGCTGACCAATTAAATGTGTGTCTGTTAACTAATATCATTATCATATCACATTCGTATATGAACAACTAAGCTTTTGGATTATGAGTGGTGTGTTGTTTAGCTTGAAGGGTGGAGTGCTGCTAGTACGACACAAAGCACATACAAATCATAGTGTAGATAAAATGGGAAAACCCTAAGCATCACGAGTAAAATCGGGAAAGTGAAACTAGCTGGAAAATATGGTCTTGTATTGCCGGTACGGCTAGAAAGGCTTTGGATCCCCTACAGGGGCAACTCTCTTCAACTAAAGGCGCACTGCTGTTACTATCAGTCTAGACTCTCAAAGGCGACACAGCTCCCAACATTTCCTGTATATTATGGCAGACCAACTCGAAGAGTTGAAAGCATCCATCAGAAGCGACCCAATAGACCTGCCGACTGCAAATGTCCCTGCTCCTCTTCCAGGCAAGGAACATACTGTACTACTATACTTATTAAAGAAGAACAGAAGAGGAACAGGTTAAAGAAGAGCAAGCAGATTTTGGATACTACAATGTTCGTTGCCCACCCATGATGAACCAGAGCGCATAAAGAAATGCAATTCCCTAATGTCTCTCTATATGTGGTGCACATGCTTTTTTGAAACTAAAGTAGGAACATTAGCTGACCAATTAAATGTTCTCTGTTTTAGTAATATCAGCATCATATCAGATTCGTATTTGAACAAGTAAGCTTTGGAAATACGAGTGGCATGTTGTTTCGCTTGATGGGTTGAGGAGCAGTGCATGCACGACACGAAGCACCTAGGATGATGTTAGTGAATATAAAAGGGGAAAACCATAAGCATTGCGAGTATAGTGTTGAGCATGCCATGGCGGATCTGAAGGTGCAAAGGGGACAAAGGCTACTTCGCAAGAATGTTTGCTTTCAACTAAGAAGATTCTAAGTGATGGACAAGAAATCACAGTAAAGCAGTGGCAATCTATTTTCTGGGTGAGATAAATAACTTGAGCAGATATGAAAGAGTACCGCCTCCGTTGCGGCGCCGTGTAGGCATCTGCTGAGAAGTTGAGGGTGCTGCGGTTGCGATGGCTGTCGGCGGCATGGAAGCAGATCTGGCAGGGCAGACGGTGGCGGCGGGGGATATGTCCCGGAGTTGTGGACGAGATGGTCGTAGGAGCGGCCCCGGCAAGGTGGATGATGATGCAGATGATGCGAGAGGACGCGATGCAAGGATCCTGGTCCGGAGCCGTGGATGAGAGACGTCGATCTCTTGTAATGGACGACGGCGTCGGGGTATCAGCTCCGGCATGGTGGAGGAGGACAGCGGCGGATGGGGTGGCCGACGGAGGAGGCTGGGTGGAGAGGGTGTTTTGGTACCCACGGAGTACGAATGGGGAAATGGAGGGAGAGAGGTAGGGGGGAACCACGTCTTTGGGACGCGCTTGTCTCAGATGCGGGGAAAGTTAACATCAGAGCGATATTGCTCGGTTGGGGGTAGGACGGTAATCTCGCATACCCCGAATATTTGCCGAGAGCAATTTCGACCGAGGAGAGTTTGTTTTGGTGCCCACTGTTGGCGCCCACCGTGTATGAATCGGAGAGAGTGCCGATTTCGCCCGAGGAGAGACTGTGTTTTGGCGCCCATCGTGTATGAATCGGGGTGAGAGGCGGTTATGTCACGTTTGAGTGAAATTACAAACCTACCCCTATCGAGACCTATAGAAATCGAGCCTGCAGGTTTTGCGTGTCAGGGCATAGGCAGTAATTTTCATCTCCCAAAATTTGGTTTCGGGCGGTTATGGCCGAGGAGGGACTGGGTGTTTCGCCGCTTCGTTCAAATTTTAGGAGAATAAGCTTGCACATTTACCATGCCAACTCAATTTGGATCCATTTTGTATTCTTGTTTTTCCAGGTAGGATCCATTTTGTATTCGAATACAAATCTATATACATCATTTTTTTTATATATACTTTCAAAAGCACAACACCTTTATATATAAATAATATGGTTTACAAATGCCATGATCTCAAATTCATAAGGTTGAATTCAAATATTTGAAACCACTTTATGTTCAACTCAAGTGCATGGATCACTAATATCAAGAAATTAAATAACATACATGTGCCCAAATTCAAATGAATATGCATGTTTGATAGATCAATTTTGGTTCGAGTATGAATTACATGTATCATCATCTCTAAATCAAATATTTGAATCCCTTTTATGTTGACATCTTTTATACATGCAACTAAATATTTGAATCTCCTTTCATGCCCATCTCTCTCTAGGTCTCTCTCGCGTGCTCCTTCATATAGCTATCACTCTCTTTTCTCTATCTCACCCGCACACTCGGTACATGTTTATCTTTTTTTCACAAACACAGTCTCTCACCGTCTCTCTCGAGAGGTGTCACACTCTCTCTATCTCTATAGACCACTCGGCTTTCATTATCTCTTACGTGTCTATCGTGCTCTGGTATCTCTCCAACTACATAGCATTATTTTTCCCCGCCACACACTCTCTCTCACTCGGATTTCATTCTCTCTCTCTCTCTCTCTCTCTCTCTAGGGATCTCTCACGCACCTCATCTCTTTCTAGATATGACTCCTACCACTAAAATTTCTCTCTCTCTCTCTCTCTCTCTCTCTCTCTCTCTTGCACACACACCGTTTGTCGGAGTCTCCTTTTCCTCTTCACCTCCATTCCAAAACTGAAACTATTCCTTTGTTTACTAGTCAGACAAACTCACTCACTCACTCTCTCTCTCTCTCTCTCTCTCTCACACACACACACACACACACACACACACACCTCTTTGCTTTCGCCCGCCCCTCCCGACTCCCGTCTCCCTCACACACACAGACACACACACACACACACACACACACATACACAACTCTCGCTTTCGCACCCCCGACTCCCGTCTCTCCCACACACACTTATCGACCAGCCTCTGGCTAGGTTTATCTATCTATTACACACTCTCGCTTCCCCTCTCTCGTATATGCTGTCTCTCTCGCGCTCCTTGTATCTATGTAGATATCTCGCCCCTTCCTGAAACACGCCCTCTCTGTGTAGTGTCTCCCACGCTCCCTATTTGTTTGTAGCAAGAACTCTTTCTCTGTAGCACACATACACACGCACTCGGCATTCTTTCTCCTGCGCTCTCTCTAGCTAGGTCTCTCTTGCATAATGTTTGTAGGCCCCTTCGTTCCACGAACCCCATCTCTCTAGGCCTCCCTTGCACACAATGTATCTCGCTCCCTAACCATTCATGTGTACTCCCTGTGACTTATCCCATTCTCTCTCCGTCGCACACACACGCGCTCCATCGATCACCGAGCCTTCTTCCCTACCTCTCTCACACCCGCATACTCCGATGTCTCTCTCCGATCCTCGATCTTTTGTCTTCCTCTATTTCTCTCGATCATGCACACACACTAGCTACCGTCTCTTCTTATGTCTATACCTCTCGCGCACACACTCTTCGTGTCTTTGTCACACATGCACTCCCTCCTCTCTCTCTCTCTCCCCCCTCTCTCTCTTTCAGACACATGATCTATCTCGAGGTCGATCTCTCATATGCACGCGCTCCCCCCTCTCTCTAGGTTACTCTATTTCTCAATGCCGGCTCTCACGCACACACACCATTTGTTCGTAGGACGATCCCTTGTAGGAAAAAATCTGGTGCTCCAAGGCCTACCATGCTCCCATGATACGAGAGCTCTCGAGCCGGTGGATCGTGGATACAACCTCTAGACCCGAGTGAAATTTCGAGACTCTTTGAGGGGTTTTCTGCAATTTTTTACGACCTCTACCTGTGTCCGTTTGATCGACGATCCAACGGTCCCCATAGGCATGCTAGAGTATTATTATTATTATTTTTTGGACATCACACAAACACTGGAGTACATATATGAAGAGAAGAGGTGCACGCAGTCGGTCTCTCGCTGTCTCGCACACATGAGATTTGCATAACGCACCATAAACAAATAAACCTGTAGGTGCACGATTTCTGCATGCGCAGGTACCGGGTACGTGGTGGAGCGCACTTTTGTACGAAGAGTCAGCTCGCGTGATAATTTGATCCGCAGGTGTTGACGGTCCGGGACCACACATGAACGACCTGGAGGCGGTGGATTGCTACTGATCGAGTTGCCACGTTTATAAAATACATTTTTAGCGGGGTAAGAGTTCCGTTTTTCAATGGCGCGTTATACAATTTATTAAAACGATTGGTATGGAGGAAAAAATGAAAATCATCACTATACACGTAGGGTGGAGTTTCAGTGCTTGGTGCTAGCTAGGGTTGCTCCCTTCACACTCTCACCCTCTCTTGATCTAAATAAGATGGGCGGTAGCCATTGTCTCTCTCCTCACCGGCGGTGAAAGATCCGACCGGATCCTGTCCATCGTGAAAGGGCGGCGATGCAACGTTGATGCGGTCGCCGTCGGCGAGGGAGGAGACACACTGCCGGTGCGTCCCGATTTGCGGACCATGCTGTCCTCTCTCACCCAGTGCCAGAGCGGACGCGACCTCTCACTGGCGCAGGCATTGAACCGGCGTGCCAACCGAGAGAGCGCCACCCGCTGCACGCCAGGCTAAACACGCGTCCTCGCTGCATTCAACTGGCTTCAGACTGCCCCGCCTATCTCCATTGAACCCTCGCGTGTGCCGAGAAACCAACTCCGCCCACACGTCCTTCTGCGAGCCTACCGGCATTCAACACAATGCCGCTTGGCTCCTCGCATCTGCCCGCTAGTTAAACGAGGCCAGACGCCTGGCAAGAACCACACCACACCTCCGCTCCCCATCTCCTCGTTGCACCATTTTCTCCACACTCTCCATAGCATCCGGCGATCATGAATACGAGTTCTCCGGCATAAAAGCCGGCTGGGTGCCAAGCCGAGCCTGCCGGATACGAGCCAGGCAACTCGCTGCTCCACCTCCCTCCCCGCCCCAGGCCGTTAGTACGATGGGCGAGGCTGCAGGCGGGCAAGCGGAGGAGCAAGCCGCTGCTCCAACCTGGCCCCTGGTGCATCAACTCCCCTCTCCAAGCCAGCTCGTAGAGGAGTGGCCAGTTGCTCCACGTCGGCACGTGGGGGAGCATGACGTCCAGTGCACCATGGCTGGCTGCACCATCCGCTGCAAACGTTGGCGGAACCGCGGCTTGCCGACGGAGGCAGCCAGCAACTCCGCAGCTGCTACCGACATCGAGGAAAAGTAGACCATCGGAGCCGCTGGCACCGCGTCGCTGGCATACACACCCATTGTGTTGCCCAGTTTAGCGCACAACACCGTAGACCCCCGCCTCGGCTTCACGGAAGCGGAGGAGCCACTCTTCCCCTGAGTCATCCCCTTCGGCTGAAGCGCAGCCGAACATAGGGAAGTTATGGCGGAGGTGGAGGCCACGGAGGCGGAAGGCACGGACGGCCGCCGCGGCCGGCATTAGGCTATTACCTCCAGAGCCGGACGAGCTTTGCGTTTAGTTAAAAAAATGTTTGAAATGTAATTAATTTCGTACGTTCTAGTTTTGTTGTGCTCGCATTGATATGTTTGTTGCTCTCGGCAACCAGCTCTGCCTCGCCAATTTATTGCATTTGTGGAGGTACTTTACATGGTGTTGGCGCGCCCAATATCGCCATGCCCTTATATTGCCATTGTTTTATTGCTGTCAATCCAATGCCACTTGAAAAATGATGCAATGTCACATAGGGAGTAATATGCTGCTGTTAATATAGTGCCCAAACACAAATGTCATTCTCCATCTCAGGCATGTTTGTGCAAACAAAATTAGATACCTCAATTTTAGTGGAACTCCACAAAATTATATGGGAGTCCCTCCAACGCCATTGGTAGAGAATGCACCTTTTTCATCAATGATCTCAGAAGGAATTTGTGTTATGGCTGTGAACTAAATGTTGTTTCGGAGAAGCATTAATGTTAGTAGTAAGAACAAGAGATTTTTATTTATTTGTAATCAAACTCACATGTTTTTTTACCTGTGAAGTGAATCATTGGGATGCATAAACTATTTCAACTATGGCTATTAGTTGGTTCTGAACGTTATCTATGAATGTGAAGATATCTGTGAACATGAGTTTGATGTGAAAGTTGAACCTGGAATGTTGGGCTTGCGTGTGAACTATACCATGTCCAATGGTTTGTCTATTATTGTTCTGGAAATAATGTTATTACATGACCCGGAAAAAATATATTCCGTGCCACATCTCGGCATCACAGACTTACATACATCTCAGTCGGTGCACGCACATCACAATATGCATGCTTACTGGATCAACATTTGAACCTAGCTATTATGAATGAAAATTCGGATTGACAACAGTTTTAGATAGCAAGAGACACTTACCCTGCTCTGCCTCTGCTAGCTTCTCTCTGGCTTCTTCCATCTCTTGTTTGGCTTGGATGAAGAGAGCATCTGATTGCTCTTTTCGCTTCTTCAGGAACTCAGCTACATTCCCAAGGGCTGCTGCACGCTTTCTTTCAGCCTTTACTAGAGCCACGAGTACACGAACACTTGATGACTCCACCTGGCTAGTGTGTAATCCAGCATCATTTAGGAATTAGCATCATTAGGAAACTGGCACCTTGTGTGTAATCCAACATCATTTGGGAACTGGCACATAGGACTAGCCTCAAAACCTAATCTTGAGGTTGACCATACTTCCCTCCTCGCATGAACTGCATCCTGACATGAAGAAGTTACTTCTTTTTTAGATCAATAATGAGAGCTCCCCAGATCCATTCAATAGAAGCCCCATAAACAGGACTAGTAGAAATGAGTTCAAAAGGCCCAGGGTGAGAACACCCACTTCCTACATCAAGCTAAAAAGGAAAGCATTAGGACGATTAAGAGTGTGCTTATTACATATCAAGTAGAGCTAGCTTACAGAAACTACAATATATACATCAAAGAACACAAGGCTAAGCCAAATAGGAAAACCAACAGACGGGTGCACTAAGCCAAGGGTAGCTCCAGAAAAACAACCGGCAACCAGATGATCTCCAGGGTCTCTATAGCCGCGTTTGACTGACTAGCTTTGACATGAAATTACAAAGGTTATATTTTTTCATCCTACGACATGGTGGGTCAAGTGAGTAAATTGAGATCCTACAAATGATGGAGAGCCTAATCAAGTGTAGAGGCATTTGTTTGTCCTACCTATTACTGTTTAATAATTTGCCACACTGCTGGATTGCATGGCAAGAACCCTAGCCAAGCACACAACATTGTTTGACGCTGTTTTCGGCTCGGGGCTTGCCCAGGGCCTGGCCTGGTCCTGTCTACAATACTGCTGCCAAACACATACCATGTCAAAGTAATTGAAAGGCTGTTACTTATGAAAGCTCATTTTACAGGTTCGGTGCAGCTCGTCTTTATCTTGCGATGTTCCGTGAAGATGTCCCCAACATCCCGTATTTGATCTTCATTGCCCCTCTGCATGTTGGCATTAGTAGTTTTATAAAATCCCAACATGGCAAGAAAAATATAGTAATACTCACACATCTTGTAGGCAACATTAATGCACTCATCTGCAATGTTGGCATGAGTAATTTTTAATATCCTACTTTGTGGTTATTCAAATTTAATAGAACTACGTTGTGGTATCATCTTGAGTCAATAGAACAGGGGGATCACCTCCCTGCTATTCTAAAAAACTTTTAATCATCTGCCACACTACTGGTTAGAGATGAAGAACCTACGCAAGCACACCATAATACAGGAGCGACGCCCAATTACAAGATGGTATTCTGTTGGATAATGCAAGCTATAACCAATTACTTTTGCTGGAACAATAGCAGCCAGGAAAGGGGAATAATAGCAACACGAAAATTTGAAGGGTAGGTATGAACAAAATCGGAACAACACACGTACTGCTAAGAGAATCAATGTACACATTACCAATCGCAGCAGAGCACGAAGGTCGCGGCGGCGTCTATGCATCATGGGCGGCAACGGGAGTTAGTTCATTGTCGCCGACGGTGCTGCTGCTGCGCTTGCCGCCGGCTTCCAGGAAGCAGATCCAAGACCGTGGACGATGGCGCCGGGGAAGCGGCTCCTGCGCGTAGTACGACAACGATGGTGGACCGGCTTCAGTGCGGCGTACGACGTCATCGATGAGGCAGATGCGCTGCGGTTGACGAGTGCGCCGATGTAGAAGGGGAGGGGCAGGAAGGCCGGCTAACCGCAGCCGGCTTGTTGTGGGGTGCTGCGGTGCCGTGGAGAAGTCTATTTTGCGGTGGGATAGAAAATGGGGATTATTGAGGTGTACTCTGGGTGCGGGGTGGGGGTGGCCGGGCGGGGTGAACGTGAAGTTACCAAAGTAACCCCCGACCCAACACCGTCCGTCGGCCTATTCGACCAAGGGTATGATGGTAATTTCGCATTGCTCGAATCTGGGTCGCATGAGATCTCGATGGAAGTGGGAGATTTTGCCGCCGACCTGAAAATTTGTAACACTGTACTCCCCGTCTGGCGTGTTGAGTACATCTATTTTCTTAGTTTAATGTTGTGGTATTAATTATTTGATGTAGTTGCGAAATAAATATATTAAGCCATTGAATCAAATGTAATGGTTTATACAATTCAATAGTTAGAATCTCTGTTGAATTCCAAAATGAATACCAAGTCTACAGTATTAGACAATATACTCAAACTCACATAATCCAACTCAAATGAAAATCTAAATGCATTTCATAATTATTAATTAGTTGGATGCAACAAAACCAACCATAACTCCACATGATCCAATCCATAACAACATTTGAACACATCCCAATGTGTGAATTCTTGCGTGTGTGAATGAAGCGTAGAGAGAAAGAGGGTGTGAAGATGGAGCAATGGCGGGAGAGAAATGTGTGAGCAACACACAAGATATACACCCCATGGAAGAGAGAAACAAAGGGCGGGAAATATTGTATATATGTGGGCGAGAGAGTAGGAGTGAAACCTCACGAGAGAGGGGGAGAGAGAGAGAGAGAGAGGAAGTGTGCGAGAGAGAGACATATATATATAGGGAGGGAGAAGTTAGGTCTGTGAGAAAGATGGAGACATGTATATATAGGGAGCGAGATGCATGCGTGCGATCGAGATTTTGTACATGTGGAAGGAGAAGAGACAAAGGATTTGAAGAGAGAGCTCAAAAAAACATGGACGGGAGGGGGGTGGAGAGCTTGTGTGTGTGCTTGTGGGGTGAGGGATTGATATTTTTGTGCGAGAGAGAGAGAGAGAGAGAGAGAGAGAGAGAGAGAGAGAGCAAAGGAGTCAGTCAACCGCTTTTACGTCGTCTTGCTTCCCAATGGCCCCGCATTCTCTAGTGCGGTCTAGTCGGCGTCTCCGTTCTTCTCGATGCCCTCCTTGAAGATCGAGGTGTTGTGCATGCCGAGGTGCAGAGGAGCACAAGTGACTGTGGCCGCTATATAACCTTGGACGGGGATAGATAGTGTCCGAGGGGGGGAGTGTTTGTGTGCGAGATATTGAGAGAAATCAAACCTAGGGAGAGAATGTGTGTGCAGGCGAGAGAGGCTAATGGTGCAAGATGGATACATCGTGTGCGTGAGTGTTTAAGAAATATAGAGGGATCGTGTGCGGGATACAAAGAGAGGACCATGTGGAGTGTGTTTTTGAGGCAGAGAGACATAGTGAGAGATAGATGTGTGTGTGTGTGGTATAGGGTGTATGTGACGGAGAGGTACATGCTAAATATGGTTTTCGGGAAGAGATTGTGTGTGCGTGAGAGCGATGTAGTGGCCTTGGGGCGGGCAGGGGCCGGGTGAGGGTGTGAAAATGCATGTGTGCGTTAATGCATGTGTTACATGCGAGTGTGCGAGGGAGGGACGAATCGAGAGAGATAGTTGTTGTGTTACGGATGCTTCTCTCTCTCTCTCTCATTCACACACATACACACAAATATAAGACCGTTCTCTCATGCATACACCATATCTCGGCATCTCTCTATGTCTCACTCATACATGATCATTTGCACATTCACATCTCTCTATCGCACGCACACCGTCTCCACATTGCCCTTCCGCCACAACACGCATATAGACACATACACACGTTCTCTCTCCGTCACACACACAGAATCTCTCTCAAAAAAATATTATTAGGGTGCATCTAAAACGTCCAAATCCAAATAAGCACGAACTTCGAGCGCGACACCGTGACGCATCGTTTGATCGATCGCGTGGCCGCGGTGCATGCGCTTGCAGAGGATTCCGTATCGATGCTGTGCTAATTAATGTGGTAAGCGCTGCCTCAGTTTAATGTTTACGTGTACTAGTATGGAGTTCTTTTAGGTTTGACCAACCCTATCTAAAACTAAACTAAGCTTCCATACGCGCACTCATCAATATGCCACCGCCGCCGTTGCGCATGTCGGCGCCCGCTTGCTCCGGCCGACCATTTCTCGCGCATCACCGCCGCATCCCGGCAGCGTACGAAGAGGAGGAGGAGGAAGAGCACGTGCTCCAGTACGCCGGCTAGGAGGAGGAGGAGCTAGCGGGTCATTGTGGTCTCCCCCCATGAAGAGGAGGCCCGCATGGTGGCTATCACGACGGAAGCCGGTCGCGCCTGCTAGGAGCGTGAGCTCGACTAGTCCCGCGCCGAGGCCGCAAACCGGGTGCCGACGTGGAATCTACCTTTGAGACCTTGAACGCCACGTGGATCCTCCAATCTGAAGGTACAAATTGGGTTAGTCAAATCTTGCGAGCCGTTGGATGCAACATGGATGGTCATATGGGCTTCTTCAACCTCCGAAAATGATGCACTATTCATCTTCTCTCTCAATCATCGAGCCGCCACAGGCCTAACCGCCTGGTGCCGCCGCCCCGCCCACCCCTCAACCGCCTCCCACAACTGTGCTGCCCCCCGCCATCCGTCTAACCCCGGGCACGATCCATTTTTTCCGGCGAATTACATCCCACAGCCAACACTCCTAAGATAGATCATGGGCACCCTGCCACCCATAATAGATAGTGGGGTAGCTTCTCTGACATCTTTTTCCTTTCCTCCAGTGAACTTCTTCTTTCACAAATCGACTGACCCAAATTGCTATAGCTATTGTGTACCACTTATTAAGTACAAGATAAGAAATGAGTAGTATAGACGAATAGTACCAACTAGTTAGATGAATGGAAATAATACTACTAGTACTACTTATTAAGTACAGTAGCAACGTGAAGAAACGAGTAGTAGTACCAACTAAAAGATGAACTGTAAGAAATACTAGTACATACTAAAGAGTTCGAGTAACAAGAAAGAACATAACATAGTTCGGCTGGGGGCTCAGCACAACACACCCCTGAAATAAAACTAAGCACCCTGAAATAAAACTAAGCAACTAATCCAGTTGACACTGCATTAGAACCTGCATTAGCAACGACACTGCCACCTTACTCGGAGTCCTCGTCCACGTCCTCGACTTTGTCCTTGTCCCTCTTCCTCTTCGCCGATACTTCTTTGCTTGAACCGGACACAAGGCTCCGCCTCTTCATCCAACCCTTGTAGAAATTTAAACAAAGGTAGGCATCCAGTGCCGCATACTCGATGTGAGCTTCATCTACTTTCTTCCACTCCCATGAATTATGAAACCTATAGTGATGTTTCTTCTGTTTATCGTACCAAGGATCAATCATGGCTCTTGCCAGGGTTAGCATTGATGGTTGAGAGGAGGACACTAGGACTTTCTTCTGGAGGTCGAAGGGCTGGTGTACAATGAGGCCTATCCGATCCAGGACTTCCCTTGTCGTTCTTAAAGTCTACAGTAACGAATTTGACTCTTTCATCCTTGAGGAAGTCTTCAAAATTCTGGCACCTAACGTCGGCATGGCATATGTGGTAGACGAAGCACAAGTTATGTACGCAAACCTGGATCACGGCAGGCTTCTTCTTCTCTTCCTCCGTTAGAAAATTCTCTTTTCCCAAGACTGTGGTGTACTCAACATCTAGCCCAGCGACCCACTCATCATTTGACTTATCGAACATGCGTTTGAAGCGACCAAGCCATCCTTCTACCGTCGCGGCAGTACGGTTGTAGATGATGTCGAACTCATTGCCGGTGATGGTTTTAACCTTGTACTCACCGCCAATCATGGAGATTTAGGAGGCCATGGAGTTTGGAGGAGGGTTAGGACAAGTGGAACTGCTGTAATGTGAAAGGACGAGACGAGTGGGAGCGAACTACTGTAATGTTAAAGGACGGGGACAAGATGGAGCGAACTGCTAGTGGTTTTCTGATTGTAAAAATGCTGAGTAGGGCGTGCGAACGGCGTGGGGTAGTGGCTTGCGCGGTGGATAAACGGCTGCATGCTTCCAAAGAGTTCTCTAGTACTATGGGGGACCCACCAGATGTCATGTGTACTAGACCCACTTCGTAGGCCTGACATTATAGCTAGCATCTGTGTGTTCGCACGCCATACCGGCGTGTGCATGCAACTTTGAGTTAATTCCGTTCAGCGCCGCGCCTCCCACGACCGTCGCCTCGCTCGCGCGGTCGCACCCTTTGAGACTTCGGACGGCTATAAATGAGCAATTTTTTTGCCTACCTCGCAGCATGATACTACTTCCTCCGTCCAGGTGCGTTAGGCTATATGATGTTGCTATGTCATATATAGTCATCACTTATAGTGACTCATACTACAAGGTTAGCTATAAGGTTCGCTATAAGAGTACTAATTTTTTAATCTTCTCTCTATCTCTTTCTTCGTATTTCTTGCATTTGCCAAGGAGTACGCATATAGCTAGGCTCTTGCATGAGAGCCCAGTCCCACCATTTTTCCATTTCTCTCTACTCCACATAGGCAAAAGTGCCATGTAAGCGGGCTATAAGCTCATTATTATACTTACTCTAAGAGAATTTAGAAAATCGTAAAGTATTAGCTGCGATGTACAATACTCCCTCCGTACCGGTGCAGAAGTCATCTTACGAAAACCAAATAATCTCAAAACACTCATGCGTGGTGCATTAACGCCCACCTCGTTTCTTGTTTCTTTTCATGAATGAAGGAATCAACCAATAAGAAACATGGGGCGTGGATGTTTTTAATGAGTTGAGACTACCTAGCACGTCATGTAGTGGTCAGTTCATTGCGTGCAATGGTATTAATTAGCAAATAAACATTAAGTTCTCTCGTTTTCTCTTCCGCCTTGGTCGCGGTGCACAACGTTAGATGACTTATACACCGGTACGGAGGGAGTTTTAATTAAACTGCGCCTCATTTAACTCAACCGCCTCATGCGCCCACCTCCCTCTCGATTCATTTTTCTCGTTCGCCCTGCTAGGAAACCCGTTCGCCTCCAAATCTTTTCCTCTCCATGTGTGAAAACAATCTGCATGCATGACTCTCCCTCCCGTGCTCGTCCAATCTCCTCCTGCCTAAATCGCAGATCACCTAAACCCTAAGCCGTTGTGACCAGCAATATCTCCACCCCTCCCCCTGAATTCAGCTCGGTGGCCCCCCTCCCCCTTAATTTCCTCCAAAAAAAATGCCCACCTACCTGTTACGTTAATCACGCAACATATCTTACGTCGGTGTAGCATTGCTCGCTATAAATAATGCGCCTCCCACGGCATTTGGAAGAACGCTCACATTCATCTCCTTTATCTCCTCGGCCTCCCTCTCAATCATGGACCCGTCGACCACCATGGCATCGCCCCTCCCTAGCCTAGGCGCCGCTCGCTGCCCCGCGCGGAGGGTCACGCGTTGGCATTTTGTTCCTCGCCGTCACGATTCGAGGAGGATGCGTCGCGTTCCGCTCCTCGCTGCCCCGCGCGGAGGGTCATGCGTTGGAGTTTCGTTCCTCACCGCCACAATTCGAGGAGGAAGCGTCGGTGTGCCGCTCCTCGCTGCCACGAGCCGAGGATGATGCGTCTGCGTTCCGCTCCTCGCCGCGACGCGTTGAGGTGGACGCATCGGTGTTCCCAGTCTCGCCACCACGCGCATCGGAGGACGCGTCGGCGCCCCGCTATGAGGAGGACGTCGCGCTAGCCCCCGAGCCCCCCAGCTTCGAGGAGCTATGGAAAGAAATGGTGGTCGCCTTGTGGGAGGCTTTGCCTCTGATGGAGCGCGCCAAAAGAGAAGCGGAGAAGAAGGCCGAGGAAGAGAAGCGCGCCGTGAGGGATGCTGCCTGGCAGTTCTATGTCGCTTCCGAGAGAGTCAAGTAATTCGCTCTTTGGCAGAAGGCTCGTGCGAGGGCCGTGTGGGTGGCGGAGGATGCCCGTGCCAAAGCCCTGAGTGCAGTCGGGTCCATGCGCCTCATCTACGCTTGGCGGTACATCGATCGGGTGCACACTTCCAGCGAGGAGGAGTACCTGTTGGCGCCGGACCACCAGACCGGTGAGATCGCGCTCGCCCGCCGGCAAGCCGCTAATCAGCACCTCGCAACTTGCGAGGCCGAGGAAGAGGCATTGGCTCGCCGCGCTGGGAAACGGCCGTGCACCAGGGCACTCGTGGCGTGCCGCAAGCGCTGCTGCGAGCGCCGTGGCTTTTATTAGGAATAATTTAGTGTTGTAAGGTGATCCCATTAGTAGGTAGGAGTACTCGTAGTTTTCTATGGTATTGGGACGGAAATGATAAATCCCGAACACTCGGGACTTATTAGCGTCCTTAATTAATTATGTATAAAAGGAACAAGTTTGAAAACCTTTTGTATCCGTACGCTTGTTACTCTTTGTAAGTACGTACATAGCACGAAGTTCAACACTATATATCGCAGTACACGTCTCTCTCTAGTACACGTCTCTCTCTATATCTATACTATCTATGCTTCTGCACTATAGGACAACTAGTATGTATACACACGTGCGAATGTACGTTTGAACATTACGATGCGGTTTTGGTAAAATTAGTAAAATAGCAGACAACCTTGTGAAATGATTCAATGCAAAAGAAATGCAAGAATGAGAAGTGAAAACTCCATTGATTGTTTTGTGATGAGCTATAAATGGTGGGACCCATTCTCATTTGATTGTTTACTTCCTTCTCCCTGTAGATTTTTCTCTATCGTAGTAGTACGATATCTCACTGGTCGGGAGGCATGCAAATTTTTCGGACAAGTGCCCTTGAGATTGTTCCAGAATAGTACGGATGCAGCAACTATCTACTGTTCAAGCAAATCCTGAAGATCAGCCATTTGATCTATGCACTATGCACCGCGAGGGATTAGTGACCTTTGGTGGCACACGGTACGTAGCACGTACTCCTACGAGTGACTCCTACTACCACTACCCTCCGTTCCATAATGTAGTGCATATAGACTTTTTGGAAATTCAAACCTGACTATATTTGACCAAGTTTTTCGAGAAATTTTTTTACGTCTAGAATGCCAAACATATATCATTAGATTCATCACAAGACATAGTTTCATAATTTATATATCTACTATTATAGATATAAATAATTTTTTATATAAACCTGATCAAAGTATGTCAAGTTTGACTTTTCAAAAAATCTATACGCACTATATAAATAGTTTTTTTGCAAGTACTACTACTCCTCCCAAACCGCTTCGTACCCCCTCGTTCATATTTTTTTCCTACGAAGTTGTGCCGTGCAATTGGAATTCCAACTTACATGGAGTTGTATTTTTTTCCATAGGGATCGAGCGTGCCGCTTAGGATCAACCGTAAATGCGGAGAAATGAACCGGACAAAAATGCAGAGAGATGAAATGCAATAAAGACAGGAGTAATATGATGGTTGCTTGTCCGTTCATTTTACCAGGCCACTTATTACTGGGAGTGGTGGGGTTTTGTGATATGATGGCTTTACTGCCGCGCCACGAGCGGGGTGAGACTCCCCTGCAGCGCCGCCCTCTATACTCCTACTTACGTCCCGGTTTACTAGCACCTCTCGTATTTTGAGCTATATTTTGACTAGTAGGGAAATAGTTGTAGTACAATATAAGTTTGACATCGGATTGGGGTTAAAAAATACTGTACGTTATATGCCATGGCAAAGAAACAATATTGGAAAGTGCATTCAAATGCAAATCCAACAATATAATTTTCGATGACATGCATTAAAATTTTGCAAATGAAATATGAGGTCAAACTTTGACCGATAATATGATGTGAACTAATAAACCCGAACGGAGGTAGTAGTAATTTATTGGAAGGCCAGTGGGCCCGGATGTTGGTTGGCCCGCACGTGGGCCGAACAAATTAGGATGGCTGTGAGTCGCAGAAACCGGTTCCAATGATCAAAGAGGATCCAGCAAGAGGTACATCGTGTACTTACTAGTACTAGTACAGTACAAATGTTACGACCGAGGGGTACGAAGCACTGCAGCCCAGTGATTTGATTACGACCGAGGGGTACGAAGCACTGCAGCCTAGTTATTACTACCTCCGTCCTGGTTTATTGGTCCCTTAGTATATTGTGCCAAATTTTGACCATGAATTTAATTAACAAAATGTTAATGCATGTCGCAAAAAATAGTATCATTGGAAACTATGTTACAATACGAATCCAACGATATAATTTTTAATCACATGCATTAACATTTTGTCAGTTAAATCTATGGTCAAATTTTGGCACAAAATACGAAGAGTACCAATAAACCAAGATGGAGGTGTATACAATAAAAATAATGTAAGCAGCATGTGAAATGGGTGCAGCGGTTTGGGTCAAACACTCAAATATACTATAGTAATTTGCTTATTTATAATTCCAAACACCATGTAGACACGTTCGCTGACCAGAAACATGTATGTAGTACCATTTTACAACTTTTAGTATGTCACAACCCTAGAATAATGCTTGTAATTAGTTACATCAGTGAGCATCATGCATCATGTTAATTCAAAGAAATTTGAATTGAGGAATTTTCCAAAGCCTCAGAAATCTTTTAAAAATTATCAAATTAAAAATCTCCTCAAATGAGCCCAGGAAAATGTTCCTGTTAAACCTTGAAAAATATTGGCAAGAATAATTAAAACCAATATTTTTGGAGGTTCAAAAGTATTTATTTTTGGACCTTTGAATTAATTCATAGCTATTTGAATTGGATTTATATTTACTATTCAATAAATATAAGTCCAATAATTCTGGAATTTTCTATGTGGCTCTGGGTTTATCCATTTAGTCCACATATTTAATTTCAGGAGCTGTAAAAATGATTTAGTATTTTTTACTAAATCGAAACAGAAAATAAAACAAAAAACAGAAAAAGATAAATAGCAAAGGACCTACCTGGGCCACTTACCTATAGCGGCAGCCCAGCAGCCGGCCCAGCCCGCCAGGGGCAAGGTTGTCTTCAACCTTGCGCCTACTGGCGAGCCAGCGCACGCGCACCCGAACGCCACCTCCTGCTTCGCGGTGGCAAGGCCTCGGCCCTTCTCCCCTCGCCAGGGCGATGCCCTGGGTGTCCTGCTCCTCTCCCCTCTCTCTCCGCACTCCCTCCACCTCTCTGGCTCTCTCTCCCGTAGCCGCCGAACACACCCGCAACGCGCAGCTCATCGTCGCCGTGGCCACTGGCCTCCCCTCGCCTCGCCGTCTTTTCCAATGGATCTGCCTCGAAGCCTTGAAGCACTACGCCGACGCACGCAATGCCGGACGCTCTGCCGCTTCGCCATCGACTTCGTCTTCCTCGTCGGCCACGGAGAAGCACCGTCGTCGATTCGCTGCCTACCGGTCGTCCCCGCACCCGCCGAGCCCTCTGTTTACCTCGCTGTGAGCTTCCGCGTCGAACCACTCTCCTCCCTTTCTCATTTGCGCCCACTAGCACCGATCCCCACCATGGCCGTGAGCTCACCACCGGCGTCCTCGTCGCCGCCATCATTCTAGCTTGCTTTAGTCACGCCTGAGCACACGGTCGCGCTCCTGGAGTTCTCAGGAGGCCGTAGAGCACCTCATCCGGCCTCCCCGTGCCCTGCAGCCCCGCCTACCGTCAAGCCCGTGCTCTGGCCGCCGCTGCGAGCTCGTCTCCAGTGAGCACAACGCACCCAACTACTGCTGCGTGCGGCAGTGGATGCGGACGAGCACTAGCTCCGCGCAGAGCTCCTCCGCCGTTGTTTTGGTCGCCGGAGGGCGGAACTCGAACCCTCCGCCGCGTCTGGACGCCGCCAGCGGCTAAATGCCGGTGCGTTTGACCCTGTTAACCAGGGGTTTGACCTCCCATGGGTCACAGACAGGTGGGGCCAGCCCTGTTAATCACTGGTTTAGTTTAAAATTTAAACTTAATTAGCATTGTGCCTATGACATGCGGGTCCCACTCGTCAGGTTTGACCTGGCACGGTCAGTTGACCTACTGACGTCACCCTGATGTAGAGCTGACGCAGTAAGGCTTCTCTGGATTTAGTTTATTTCGAATTAGCCAGGAAATTCCAGAAAATGCTTTAAACTTCTAAAAATCATATAAAATCAACCGTAGCTCAGATGGAAATAATTTATATATGAAAAATTATTAGAAAAATCCAAAGAATATGTTTATGGCACTTTCATGCATGTTTGAACAACCTAAAGTTGCTGTATATGATAATTTGAATAAAGGGCATTTGAAATGTCCTATAAGGAGTTTGAATTTGAACCTTGGGTTCAAACCAACTTCATTTAAATTGTTGCTAGTTGCATTAGCCCAAATCACAGCATGTTGCCATGTCATGATCATGCATCATATTGTTGCATTGCATTGATTGTGTTCCTTCTTTGTTTGCCGGTGTTTGTTCCTTCTCGGTGGAAGACGGTTCCGACGTTGTGATCGTTGACACCGATGAAGAGCTAATAGCTATACTATCTTCAGAAGTGTCACGCAAGCAAACCTCCCTTGAGCATTCCGATACTATCCCATTCTCTCGCTCCTGCTCTCTTTTATTGCATTAGGACAACAATGATTCAACTGTTACTTGTTGCGGTAGTTGAACCCATTCCTCTGCATGACCTGTCTTTGTCACAGTAAATAGTAAAACCCACTAGTATGAGTAGGAATTGCTTGAGCCATGTTGTGCCTACTCATTCATGCTTGCTTGTTATGCTTGCTATTGCTTAGAGTTGTGTCAGGTCTGATCCATCTGGGCGATGAGTTGGAATGGTTGTGAACATGTCCGACTGATGAGAGCTAAGTGTGTGAACACGTTTTGGTAAAGGTAGCGATGAGAGACCATGTAGGAGTACATGGTGCGTTGTCTCATTGAGACCGTCCTTAAGAACTGAGTTCTGTGTTTATGATCCAAGAACAACTACTACCACACATTGGGCCCTGAAATATGACCTCGCTCGAATTATTAATCGCCTTGATCTCTATCCAGGAGTTGCAACTAGTTTCTGGTAGGATGTGCTGGGGGCCGTACTTAGCGCTGGCCGAAGGGGTAGGCTTTGTTACAGCAGGCACGAGGCACGGTGTACCAAGTGACACCCGGACGGTGCTCTTGGGAACCCTGTTCTCATTGTTTGGGGCCGTATTGGAAACTTTGGCCGGACTTCCTTGCGGGTTCAGTCTCAAATAGGCGATAAACCTGGACTAGAGTCTTGTGTGGTTAGTCAGGTCGTGGTCTACACCCACGCCGGCTTTCGCTTGAAGTCTGCCGAGCACATGTCATGTGCAGGCGCTAAGTGGTGGAAACATGTATGAAGAAGTACACCCCTGCAGGGTTAATGATCTATTTAGATAGCCACGTCCTTGGTTATGGACTACCTGGAAAGCTTACATTGTTCATAGACAAGTTGAAATGGATACTCTAAAATGCGCAAGATAAGTGTGAGTGCTATGGATGGCCTTCTCGTAGGGAGACGGGAGCGGATCAATAGTGGTGTATTGTCCTGGTGACTATGTGGACTCGTGTGTGCTCTCTCACCCCAAAGAAGTTACTGGTAGTCGTAGTTCAGGATAGCCACTGAGTCAAAGCTGGCTTGCTGCAGTTAAACTCCACAACCCCCCTTCATTGATACCTGATGCATAAGTAGATAGTTCTGATGTAAGTCTTGCTGAGTACCTTTGTACTCACGATTGCTTAATTTATGTTTTGCAGTGGAGACCTCAGTCTCACTAGTAGTTCCGTGTGAGCTTCGATGAGTAGCTTGGGAATCCCAGACAGAGGTCTGGTTCCTATGGAGGGTCTTGTAGATAAACATGCTTCCTAGCCTTATTTCTTTTCAGCTGTCTGTACTCAGACAGGTTTATGCTTCCGTTGCTTGTATGACTTTGTATGTTGGGTCATGAGACTCATGTTTGTAATATCATGTTATGTATGGCTCCTCGGAGCCTCTTAAATAAATACTTGAGTCGTAGAGTTATGTTGTGATGCCATGTTGTATTTACACATATCGTGCATATTGTGTGTATGTTTTGAAATGCACTAGTATGTGTGGGATTCGACACCTAGTTATCTGCCTTGGTAGCCTTTCCTACAGCGAAATGCCTCCTAGTGCGTCCACTGAGCCTTGGTAGTTCGCTACTGCTCCGGAACACATGGATTGACCGACATGTATCCTTCTTTGCTCCTGTGTCTGTCCCTACAGGGAAATGTCACGTGGTGTTACTGGAGTCCTGATAGCTTGCTACAGCCCAGTTACACACGCTGATGACCGACACGTGCATTGCTGGGTTACCTATGTCTGTCCCTGTACGTTTGTGCCACCTTGGTTTATGACTAGTCATGTCGATCCGGGTTCTCTGTCATATGGATGCTAGCATCACAATCATATACGTGAGCCAAAAGACGCAAACGGTCCCAACCAAGGTAAAGGTGGCAGCCGTGGGTTACCGTGCGTGAGGCCGCAAAGTGATATGATGTGTCTTATGCTAGATCGATGTGACTTAGGATCGGGGTCCCGACAGCTTTGGTATCAGAGCCTGACTGCCTGTAGGATTACCAAGCCAAACTAGTTGAAGTCGAGTGTAGAAATTCTTTAGTTATATAGGGGAATTGATTGTGGAAGGGAACGTAAGGCTCTTTTTACTCCTTATCCTTGTGTCCTTCTGATTCTGAGTCACCCTCTTCTTTTCTATGGGGATTAAGGAACTAGGCTTTCTCTTCTATCTATCGGGATGACGGGTTACTATTCTGCAGACCTATAGGAAAGGTGCTGTCTTCTTGGATCTGTGTTTTCCATAGGATTCAGTGGTTGACTTCTCAGTTGTCTTGCAGGTTGTCTCATTTTTCATGCCCGTACAGCCGTTATGCTGTCCGAGTTATCCAAGGTTTCTAAATAGTCTGATGCATTTGCAAAACATTTCTTCCTGTTCCAATGTCTTTTTAGCCAGAATGGACACACAAATTGTTGTGTTGGGGTATTCCATTACCTTGACATATATGGTGAAGTTAATAGGAAACCATGTTATCTTGAGCGAACCACCCAGAGTTTCAGTTTTTGTGTTGTATCCCCAGTGTGAAAATTCTGGCCATCATTCTCTAAAGCATCTCGTGATGCCATCTAGTTAGTAGGTAATCTATTTCTGGGTTCTTGAACCCATGATTCATTCCGCTTACCTCTGTTGATAGTGTTGCTCGTTCCTTTAGGATGATTAGTAACCTTGTTCTGGACTTCGAGGTCCGTGGTATATCATTCTTCCAATACCATGAACCATCCTCGGCAGAAGTTCTTTTGAACCAAAAGATCACAACAAGAGTGCTCTTGATGATTTCTCCATTCTATATTGTGGCTCTGCCAATTCTTTCCTTTCTGCATGGGTTATCCGGAAGAAATATGTTGAGCCTTGTTCGACATGCTAATCTATGCATCCACAACTCAGAAAATCATATGTTCCTTTGAGTTGTCACTCTCCAGTTGTATTCCGACCTTTGTCTATCAATTGATAGTCAAGAGTATGTCATGCATTCACGATACCTATTACTCTTGTGGTCCGTAAAACCATTCTATTCCAGAATGACTAGGAGAAACAAACTCCAATACCTCATCCATTTCTAGGATTGGGTCGAAGCAGTTGTATTCCGCAGATAAAAATGCCAATCCAGCTTTTGTTCTGTTCTACCCTGAAGTATTACCGTCTTTATGTCAAGAATGTCATTGGAATTGCACAACCTCTTATGAACTCTTGATACAGTGATACTTCTCATCATCATCATTCATTCCTCGGTCCCCGTGTTGTTGTAACCGGAATGCCGACAAGTCAACTGTGATGTGTGAAATCAATACTCCTAGCAACCCTATTGCTTGGTAATTAATGGACAATAATTTCCTTCTTAGCGTGTTGATTATTGAATCACCAATCTAAGATTGATCGTGCTACCTAGTCCATTTTTCTTGGTGCACTTTTCGATCAATGAGTTAGGATTGTGTCAATTCCTTGCTCTTTTGATCATATCGTCTTGCCCTGAAAAGCAAAACTGTTCTCGAGCTTAGAAACATATCGGTGGTTCATGATTTTCTGAATATCTTCTTGGAAGTATCACCAGGTTGTCCCTGACCGTTATGTTGAATTCGTGAGCAAGTTGGTTTTCCTCTAAACCACCCCTTCTCCAAGAATCTGTGTTGGATACCCCTGAGCTAGTTGGTTAAGCTTAAACAACAACTTGGAGAGTTGGAAGATAAAAGCTTTGCCTCACTTAGTTCAATCCAAAGGGATATGTTTGTGTTTGTTTGTGTGTGTGTGTTGAAGAAAGTTGATACCTTCATCAATTGACCTTCGTGATCAATTATTGGTTCTATTGTCTTACCCAAGCTTTGATTTGAGTGTGGGCTATCATCAAATCAAATTAGCACCAACAATTTTCGTAATGTTGTCTTACTCGTGGTTGTTCCTCGAGTATGCACCATTATATCTTTTGGTCTGACCAATGCTGTCACCTTGTTCACATAATTATGGAATTCCATCTTTATGGAAATCTTGATAAATTGTTGTTGAGCTCATCGACAACAACTTTGTCTTCTCCATGATTCATGATGAACATTAAGCTAGTTTTGGAAACTTTTGAAACATTTCTTCATGCCAGTTCACGAAGCATATGTTTTGGATGAAAGAAGTGACTTCCTCTAAGTTCATGTGCATTTGATGCAAGTTGCCGCCGTGAATTTGAGAAAGTTTGTTTTGCTTCCTCTGGAATCATACCAAGTCAGTAATGCATGTGCGAAGTATTCTATGGTCTAATAGGCTCGCTACCTCCATTCCATATGTATTACCTAGCACACCAAGCTACTGATTGATTTGTTCAAGATAAAGGAGTCTGTTCTAAAGTGTTAACCCTTTAGACCTCCGCGCGGAGACTTCGATATCATTAATGATGGTTCCCAACCAGAACTCGGTAGTATTTTGTTGTAAGAATTCTATGTGGCCACGATTGTCCTGGACATTCTGTTGACATGTATCTTGCAAACCAACTCATGTTTTGGAGCTTGCTTCCGTAGTTCATTCCCCGAGAATCTCGCAACATTGTCTCATCGATTTGTGTTGCAAACTTTCTTTTTCAGACAAGCTGAGTTTGAAGTATCCTGTCACCAACCAAATCTGAATCTCAGGCAGATATGATGGTTGGAACGCTTCCCAAGGTTTATAATACTGGTCTCTCTGTACCCCGGTAAAGTGGATGTTGTGGCTAACACACCTAGCCGGAAGACCTGTTATTACAATATCTTGTACCAGCAACATTAGCCACTTCCCCATGAGGATTTCATATGACTTATTCTAGAAGTTGTTCCTTATGGATCCTTTGTGTTCCCGAAGTCCGACCTTTACTTAATGACCTTATCAATGATGCTTTTAAGCATGATCGTGGTATTTAGTACATCAAGGAGAACATTAGAAGCGGAGTGCTAAATGTCTCTCGGTCGATCATCCAGATTTTGTTTCCTTGGCCTAGTCAAGGTAAAATCTGAGAAAGTGTTGTCTTCCTTTGCATATGCATCTTCCATCATTATTCATCATGGTAGTATGAAGTGTTGCCAGGATCTTTGCATAGATGTTGGTAAAACCCTGATGAATGTGGAAATGCTCAAGTTTTTGAAAGTACGATCAGACACTGGGTTATATCCTCGGTATCAACTGGATTGTGCCTTCAGTTTGCCGGTTGTTCTATAACCATAGTTTCCTTTCCAAACTGAGTATGTCATTCTCTTGGATTCCCTCAAATAATCAATTGTGAATTTGCCTCAGTCTGGTATAAAGAGTTTCAATGATCCCTATATCAAAAGTAATTCTTCTTGCCTGACTTAGGAGATAATTCAACGGTCACCTCCTCTACGGTGCCCCGTTCGGTTAAGGGCAATTAATTCCTCGCTACTTTGAAACCTATGCACCATCCTAATTAAGCATGGAAATGTTGCCTAGCAAATTGGACCTTCGTCATTTGCTTCTCTCCATCACCCCTGATGCGTGTTTTGTGTCTCAGCTCGGGAGATGTTCTTACGTCTCATTCCATGAGTTGATCGTGAGTTGCTCGATCTTTGTGAAGATCGATTCCTGTAGAGTTTCCCTTTCTTCCCATCGTCATGTTCGGATGAAGATCTCGAAGCAAGATGTCCAAATCAAGATGATGCAATGAATCAACATCTTCAAGAAGTGCAATCTGAATAGTGAAGATCATGCTAGTTTGTGTCCCCTTCCTCTTACCCTACGTGTTGAATCTCGAGACGAGATTCTTGTTTAGTGGGGGTGAGTTGTCATAACCCTAGAATAATGCTTGTAATTAGTTACATCAGTGAGCATCATGCATCATGTTAATTCAAAGAAATTTGAATTGAGGAAATTTTCCAAAGCCTCAAAAATCTTTTAAAAATGATCAAATTAAAAATCTCCTCAAATGAGCCCAGGAAAATGTTCCTGTTAAACATTGAAAAATATTGGCAAGAATAATTAAAACCAATATTTTTGGAGGTTCAAAAGTATTTATTTTTATGCGATCTTTTTTGTCTAATAGAACAAACACTAATACCTTAATTGAGTCAGTAAAGATCAAATCTGTTTATCAAAGTGCTTCTCTGATTGCTCAAGACATCTCTTTTCAACTGAGGAACAATCCAATCTCATTTCATTCCATTTTTAGTCAAATAGTGAAGGATATTCCATTAATAATGCCAAAAGGGGTGGAGGGGATACGTATTTGTTGTTCTGGTGGATTAGGGGGTGTGGAAATAGCTAGAACTGAATGCGGAAAGTATGGAAAAACATCTTGTAATGTATTTAACCAGAAAATCGATTATGCTCCTGCGGAAGTATCTACTCGTAACGGCCTTTGAATTAATTCATAGCTATTTGAATTGGACTTATATTTACTATTAAATAAATATAAGTCCAATAATTCTGCAACTTTCTATGTGGCTCTGGGTTTATCCTTTTAGTCCACATATTTAATTTCAGGAGCTGTAAAAATGATTTAGTATTTTTTACTAAATCGAAACAGAAAAAAAAACAGAAAACAGAAAAAGATAAATAGCAAAGGACCTACCTGGGCCACTTACCTGTAGCAGCAGCCCAACAGCTGGCCCAGCCCACCAGGGGCAAGGTTGTCTTCAACCTTGCGCCTACTGGCGAGCCAGCGCATGCGCGCCCGAATGCCACCTCCTGCTTCGCGATGGCAAGGCCTCGGCCCTTCTCCCCTCGCCAGCATGATGCCCTGGGCGTCCTGCTCCTCTCCCCTCTCTCTCCGCACTCCCTCCACCTCTCTGGCTCTCTCTCCCCTAGCCGCCGAACACACCCGCAGCGCGCAGCTCACCGTCGCCGTCGCCACTGGCCTCCCCTCGCCTCGCCGTCTTTTCCAATGGATCCGCCTCGAAGCCTTGAAGCTCTACGCCGACGCACGCAACGCCGGACGCTCTGCCACTTCGCCATTGACTTCGTCTTCCTCGTCGGCCACCGAGAAGCACCGCCATCGATTCGCTGCCTACTGGTCGTCCCCGCGCCCGCCGAGCCCTCTGTTCGCCTCGCTGTGAGCTTCCGCGTCGAACCACTCTCCTCCGTTTCTTGTTTGCACCCACTAGTGCCAATCTCCACCATGGCCGTGAGCTCACCACCGGTGTCCTCGTCGCTGCTGTCATTCTAGCTTGCTTTAGTCACGCCCGAGCACACGGTCGCACTCCTGGAGTTCTCAGGAGGCCGTAGAGCACCTCATCCGGCCTCCCCGTGCCCTGCAGCCCCGCCTACCATCAAGCCCGTGCTCTGGCCGCTACCGCGAGCTCATCTTCGGCGAGCACAGCGCACCCCAGCTGCTGCTGTGTGCGGCAGTGGATGCGGACGAGCACCAGCTCCGCGCAGAGCTCCTCCGCCGTTGTTTTGGTCGTCGGAGGGCGGAACCCGAGCCCTCCGCCGCGCTTGGACGCCGCCGGTGGCTAAATGCCGGCGCGTTTGACCCTGTTGACCAGGGGTTGGACCTCCCATGGGTCAGTGACAGGTGGGGCCAGCCCTGTTAATCACTGGTTTAGTTTAGAATTTAAACTTAATTAGCACTGTGCCTATGACATGCGGGTCCCACTCGTCAGGTTTGACCTGGCACGGTCAGTTGACCTACTGACGTCACCCTGACGCAGAGCTGACGCAGTAATGCTTCTCTGGATTTAGTTTATTTCAAATTAGCGAGGAAATTCGAGAAAATGCTTTAAACTTCTAAAAATCATATAAAATCAACCGTAGCTCAGATGGAAATAATTTATATATGAAAAATTATCAGAAAAATCCAAAGAATCTGTTTATGGAATTTTCATGCATGTTTGACCAACTTAATGTTGCTGTATATGACAATTTGAATAAAGGGCATTTGAAATGTCCTATAAGGAGTTTGAATTTGAACCTTGGGTTCAAACCAACTTCATTTAAATTGTTGCTAGTTGCATTAGCCCAAATCACAGCATGTTGCCATGTCATGATCATGCATCATATTGTTGCATTGCATTGATTATGTTCCTTCTTTGTTTGCCGGTGTTTGTTCCTTCTCGGTGGAAGACGGTTCCGACGTTGTGATCGTTGACACCGATGAAGAGCTAATAGCTATACTATCTTCAGAAGTGTCACGCAAGCAAACCTCCCTTGAGCATTCCGATACTATCCCATTCTCTCGCTCCTGCTCCCTTTTATTGCATTAGGACAACAACGATTCAACTGTTACTTGTTGCGGTAGTTGAACCCATTCCTCTGCATGACCTGTCTTTGTCACAGTAAATGGTAAAACCCACTAGTATGAGTAGGAATTGCTTGAGCCATGTTGTGCCGACTCATTCATGCTTGCTTGTTATGCTTGCTATTGCTTAGAGTTGTGTCAGGTCTGATCCCTCTAGGCGATGAGTTGGAATGGTTGTGAACATATCCTACTGATGAGAGCTAAGTGTGTGAACATGTTTTGGTAAAGGTAGCGATGAGAGGCCATGTAGGAGTACATGGTGGGTTGTCTCATTGAGACCGTCCTTAAGAACTGAGTTCCGTGTTTGTGATCCAAGAACAGCTACTACAACACATTGGGCCTTGAAATATGACCCGCTCAACTTATTAATCGCCCTGATCTCTGTCCAGGAGTTGCAACTAGTTTCTGGTGTTTATAGGATGTGCTGGGGGCCGTACTTAGCGCTGACCAGAGGGGTAGGCTTTGTTACGGCAGGCACGAGGCACGGTGTACCAAGTGACACCCGGACGGTGCTCTTGGGAAACCTGTTCTCATCATTTGGGGCCGTATTGGAAACTTCGGCCAGGCTTCCTTGCGGGTTCAGTCTCAGATAGGCGATAAACCTGGACTAGAGTCTTGTGTGGTTAGTCAGGTCATGGTCTACACGCCGGCTTTCGCTTGAAGTCTGCTGAGCACATGTCGTGTGCAGGCGCTAAGTGGTGGAAACATGTGTGAAGAAGTACACCCCTGCAGGGTTAATGATCTATTCGGATAGCCGCGTCCTCGGTTATGGACTACCTAGAAAGCTTACATTGTTCATAGACAAGTTGAAATGGATACTCTAAAATGCGCAAGATAAGTGTGAGTGCTATGGACGGCCTTCTCGTAGGGAGACGGGAGCGGATCTATAGTGGTGTATTGTCCTGGAGACTATGTGGACTCGTGTGCGCTTTCTCACCCTAAAGAAGTTACTGGTAGCCATAGTTCAGGATAGCCACTGAGTCAAAGCTGGCTTGCTGCAGTGAAACTCCACAACCCCCCTTCATTGATACCTGATGCATAAGTAGATAGTTCTGATGTAAGTCTTGCTGAGTACCTTTGTACTCACGGTTGCTTAATTTATGTTTTGCAGAGGATACCTCAATCTCACTAGTAGTTCCGTGTGAGCTTCGATGAGTAGCTTGGGAATCCCAGACAGAGGTCTGGTTCCTATGGAGGGTCTTTAAGATAGACATGCTTCCTAGCCTTCTTTCTTTTCAGCTGTATGTACTCAGACAGGTTTATGCTTTCGTTGCTTGTATGACTTTGTATGTTGGGTCATGATACTCATGTTTGTATTATGATGTTATGTATGGCTCCTCGGAGCCTCTTAAATAAATACTTGAGTCGTAGAGTTATGTTGTGATGCCATGTTGTATTTACACATATCGTGCATATTGTGTGTATGTTTTGAAATGCACTGGTATGTGTGGGATTCGACACCTAGTTATCTGCCTTGGTAGCCTTTCCTACAGGGAAATGCCTCCTAGTGCTTCCACTGAGCCTTGGTATTTCCCTACTGCTCCGGAACACATGGATTGACCGACATGTATCCTTCTTTGCTCCTGTGTCTGTCCCTACGGGGAAATGTCACGCGGTGTTGTTGGAGTCCTGATAGCTTGCTACAGCCCAATTACACACGCTGATGACCGACACGTGCATTGCTGGGTTACCTATGTCTGTCCCTGTACGTTTGTGCCACGTTGGTTTATGACTAGTCATGTCGACCCGGGTTCTCTGTCATATGGATGCTAGCGTCACAATCATATACGTGAGCCAAAAGACGCAAACGGTCCCGGCCAAGGTAAAGGTGGCAGCTGTGGGTTACCATGCGTGAGGCCGCAAAATGATATGATGTGTCTTGTGCTAGATCGATGTGACTTAGGATCGGGGTCTCGATATAGTATCAATGTTAGTGGTCAGCCGGTGCAATTTCTAGACCCTGGTGTATTAACCTTATTTTTTCCGTAATAATATCTAGCGAATGTTCGCCACGAGCCCAATCCTGGCGAATGCCGACATAACCGCCAGATTTCCATCCGACGGTGGCATTTTTTTAAGCCCATGGTATTTTACAAAACTGCCACCCTTACACATGTAACTGCGACGCGGGCGTTTGCAACTGCCATGTCTCCCAGCGAACGTTTGCTCGGGATTGGCATTAGCACCGATGGTGGTTCGTAGTCATTCCACACTCGGGCATTGAAGTTTGTACTATTTACTATACTACTCCAGTAGAGCAGAGTCCTACTCCACTATAGTAGGTAGTACTGTAATATTGTACTGTAATCAGTCAAGTTCTCTAGCATCGATATGACCCTACGCTGCTGGGATGTGTCTCGTAAGTCAAGCGGCGTGCTGCTGTTACATTGTCATCATCACCTGTCCACTTCCCGCAACACATATTCGCTTCTCCATCCTTGGCCCGCACATAATCGTCCAATGTTCCATCCCCGCTTGGCGCCTCCCCCTCTTCCGAAACCCAAGCACTAACAATGGCAGAACCGAGCAGCGTCCATAGAAAGAGTGGCTGGAATTCGCTCCCCACAGAGGTAATCAAACCCATTGTTTCGCGTGTGGACAATCTCAGTACCATGCCGCTCGCCGCGTGCTCGTCGGGGCTGTACCTTCTACTCAAAGCCCTCATCCCGGAGGTTTTTAAGCCAGCTCCCTACTTGCTGATGCCGCCTGATCTTTAGAAACGCCGTGTCACGTAGCATAAGGATCGTAGTGTGGCGAGCCTCAACCCCCTCGACCGCGATCCGATCCCCGTCACCCTCAACTACATTAACGGTATGTATTGGGTCGGCATGAACACATCTTGAATGGTGCTCGTCGACGGACGCGGCAGGTGGATGCTCGTGGAGGTCTACACACAATGATTGATCCCTCTTCCTTTGATTAACACTGCACTGCTTTGGCACCGCGGCCCAGAATACTCGAAATCTTACAGTAGCCACCATGATACCAAGTTTGATTTGCTCAAGGTTGTAATCTGCCAAGTGCCCACAAGATCTGCGAAATATAAAGACTTCAGGCTAATTGCGTTCTTCAACCGCGGTCTCGCCTATCTGACAGGTCACTGCAGTAAGTGGATAGATATCTGCGTGCATCACAGGATCATACATCCTCCATGGCTCTCGGATGCGATTGAACACAAGGGTTTCATTTACGCTGTGGACTCCTTCTATGGCTGGACATATTGCTGGCCTACTCCAGTCATCGCTACAAATGGCTGTTATAGCAGTATGTTACTTTCCTATGATATCATGATGGCTTGCTTCCTATTATCAGAGTATAGTTTGAGAAGAGTTAGAATCATGACATTGTTGTTAGAAATTAACACCACATTGTCAAATACACCCTCTGTTCAGTAACGTAGGACGTTTTGACAGTTTAAATTGAACTACCAAAACATCCCACATTGGTGACCAGATGCAGTACAATTTTGGTTAAATCAAATCATCCTTCCCATGCTTATATTACTGTCAACATTTACTGAAAACATATTCATGCTCTGTACATGCTATTCTTAGATTTACAGTACCAGCCCTTTTTATTTGACTCCAACTTGATATGATGTTGTAGGCCGCCTGATGTCCCTAACCTTCCTAATCCCAGAACCTTTCAAAGAAAAGCGGCATGGCAGTTGCAGGTGGTTCCTGGCTCGATCAGACGAGGGTGAACGATTGATGATCGTTCGCACGTATCGGACGTGTTGTTTCGCGGAATACAATCACAGTCACTGCATGGTCTTTGAGCAGGATCCTGGGTTCTTTGGGCCTTCAGGAATTTTTGACTGGAGGCCGGTAAGTAGCCTCGGCACACGCTCTCTGTTTCTTGGACTGAATTATCCGATTAACCAGGAGATCACCGACGGCAAGGATCCTGATGGCAGCGTGGTTCCATTCATCAGGCAAAACTATGTGTACACAACGTACCGTGCGTCTCTCCATGCACCATACCCTGATATGTGCCGCCACGCTCTGCATACCAAAGTAGGAGAGAGGGTCGCAAGTATCAGACTTCGACCTGCTAGCTGGAATTTCCCCCGTCAGGCACCCATCTGGTTCAAGCCTTCAGCCAATCTCCATAGCCTAATAAATAGTAACGTCTAACTGAGCCAATTAGTTAGATGCGTACACTTGGTGTAGTAGGATCTTTATTTAGTTTGATGCATACACTTGGTTTTTTTGGTAGCCCTTCTATAATGTTGGCTAATGTTTGGTTGGAAGAGAGTGCTGCGTCTTTACTCTTCTGGCCTGCTTACTGCTTCTGTTGCACCCCCACCCCTTGTGGTATCTTCAATCCCAAGGCTCCTTTGTAGGGCTCTAGTTTGCTGTGAACCTCTAGTGGTTTCTATTAACAGGAAATTGACGGCAAACCCCTTTTAGTAAAACAATATAGAGCCATGGATGCTGCTGGTGTTTTCAATGTAAAATTAGTAATATATTTTGTCTGTTGGTTGAATAAATAGTGGTGTTAGAATGATAAAATCAATGTTTTGGAAGTGGTTGCACGCTCCGATCCTTTAGTGCCCCGTACGTAGCACATACTATTTTTTCTAGGGAACAAATCTTCCACTTGTCGAGGACATGCAGCCCAGTGATTTAGGCCCAATAAAAGAGCCCATAATTAACTGGGAGGGAGGCGCTCACATGAATCCGGCCCAGCTACATGCTCATGCTCCCCTAAATAAATAAATAAAGCTAAATGCTCAGGCACATGTTGTTTAAATTTACGATTTGAAAAGTATGATTTTAATAGGAGGATATTATTTTCCTATGAGAGTATCTTTACATTCAATCGATATTATTCTTAGGCAAAGATAGTGACTAGTCTTTTTTCCCCACCCTTTTCTTCCTGCAACCAGCGGACTGTTATCTGGTACCCACCAGGTTGAAGCCGATGCAAATCGTAGTCAACGTGGTCAACATCTAACAATTATTAGCGGCAAGTTGTAATAAATATCACAATTTTTTTCCATTGCATTTGTATGTTTTATGGATTGTGCTGCCCAGGTCTCCCGTTTGAATCCCAAGTACCACAAGTTTTTTGACAAGCCGGGTTTTTTTTATGATAAAAAGTTCCAGCCCAACATTATTTTTCGATAAGAATGCCTAGCCCAGCCCAACACATGTGGCGACACCACTTTATCCCAGGGCTTCTGAATGTGCTGGGCTTCACAGCTAAAAAAAAGTGCTCGGCTTCATTTTACAATAAGTTGCAACCATATAAAATTAATTCTTATAATCCAGCATGCTGAGTTTTTGGGTCTGACTGATCCAGGCGCCAAAACCAAACCAGTGCCGGCGGGACGGCCTGTTCCCTCCTTCCACGTCTGGTTGCGGTGTCGTGCCCGGATCGCCACCCTGTCGTACCATGAAATGCTGGCCAGGCCATCCCTCTACTCCCCCACACATCCTATTCTTCTCCAGCGATGATAGCCAATCTCGCACCAGAACCAGTCAACCCTCGTACTCCCCGCCGGCTATGACCACACAGCCGCATCTTCCCCGACTCCTGTTCATTCCCGTCCGAGGCCTCGCCGTTGTCCTCCACCTTGGAGCGCTCACTGCAGCGTCGCCGTCCGGCCTTGTCAACATGGTCAACATGGTGAATCGGGAGAGGACTATACTTGAGAGTATGACAGTAAGGACCCACCAGATCCACTGCCGAACGCAAGCAAGTGCCTCCTTACTACTCAGATCCACCCCTCAATTTTTTTACTCAGATCCACCTTGCTGATATCTGGGACCCACATCATTGTCAACATATAGTCTATTAACGACATACTTGCACAAGGAGCGGCTGACACCTGGGATCCAGCAGCTCGAGTAGTTTTTTTGGTTGTTCAGACGGAGTAGGGTATAAACTGGGTTGTGTGGTGTCTGTGGCCCATCTAACAACATGACCAGGCCAGCTGTTTTTTCTTTGGGAAAATGGGTAGCCCACCATTTTTTTGAAGAATACCCAACCTTGGCCTATTTGTTTTCTCCGACTTGCTGGGCTGCAAATCTTTCAAGATGAGGAGGGATGCATTCGGCCTGGCCAGAGAATGGGTAGTAAATCTTAAAAGTAATATGAAATGGGCTGCAAATGTAAAAAAAACACGGCAAATGGGCAATTAGTTTCATATTTTGTTTTTTTCTTCATTGAGATTTTATGTTTCATTGGATTTTAACATTTTTTTTAAATTAGTTTTAATCTGGCTCCTAATTTTGGGATTAAAAATAGTTCGGACTCTAGCAAAAATATGCGAAATTTTGAAATTTTCAAATATTTTTTAGTTGAAAATTTTAACCCTGGTCCTGACCAGAAAATGGGCAGCAATTCTACAAATGGTAAATGGGCTGTAATAAATTCCATATGAATTAGCAAATGGGCTATAAATTATAAAAATATTAGCAAATGGGCTGTACATGCCACAGATTTTGAGGCTGACTTGTTGGCCGACTAAGTTGATGCGCACGTAAGGCTTTGTCAACTTATAATCAACACACGATTCTAGCAGCAGTGACTGTTGGATGTCCATCCAACGGCCGCCGTGCTTCTTCAATCTCTGATCTTCCTACTCGAGCCGCCCAAACCAGCGCCGGCGGGACTGCCTGCTCCCTCCTCCCGTGCCTCACCGGCCCACCCTATTCCCACCGCTGGCCAAGCCATCCCTCTACCCACTTGGACCTCCTGTTATTTTCCCGCGATGGCAGCCTCACCCTGCAGCCGAACCAGTCAACCCTCATACTCCCCTCTGTGTTGGCATCCACTGCCGTGTCTTCGCCGGCTCCGGGTCGTTCCCTTCCTAGGCCTCGCCGTCGTCCACCGCGTTGGTGCTCTTGGCACGGCGTGGTTAATGTGGTCAACAAACGACAGCCATCAGAAGATGGATGATGTATGTGGAGATGCTGACAATAGGGCCCCACATGGTCCATGGCCGCATGCAAGCAAGTGCCTCCTTATTACACGAAAAAATGATTCCTCCGTCTGACAGGTTGGTCCCACCAGCAACATCTTCGCACGCAAGGGAGTGCCTCCATATTATGCGGGAAAACAAGTTTCCTCCCCCTGACAGCTGGGACCCACCAGCTACATCTTTTTCAAGGAAGTGCCTCCTTATTACGCGCAAGAAAAATAATTCCACCCCCTGCTAGCTGGGTCCCACCAGATTTGGAGGCTGACTTGTGGGCCTACTAAGTTGACGCGTACACACGGCTTTGTCAACTTAGTCAACAAATGATTCTTGCAGCAGTGACCGTTGGATGTTAATCCAACGGCCGTGCTGCTTCTTCAATCTCTGATCTTCTTGCTCCAGCCGCCCAAACCAGCGCCAGCGGGACCGCCTGCTCCCGCCTCCCGTGGCCGGCTGTGCTGGCACGCAGGCCTCACCGCCCAACCCTACTCCCATCGCTGGCCAGGCCATCCCTCTACTCACCCACACCTCCTGTTATTCTCCAGCGATGGCAGCCTCACACCGCAACCGAACCAGTAAATCCTCATACTCCCCTCTGCGTGGGCAACCACTGCCCAGTCTTCCCCGTCTCCGGGTCGTTCCCTTCGTAGGCCTCGCGGTCGTCCACCGCCTTGGTGCTCTCGGCACGACATTGTCAACGCAGTCAACGAATGGCAGCCATCGGAAGAGGACTGTACCTGGAGGGCCTGACAGCTGGGACCCACGAGGTCCATGGTCGCACGCAAGGAAGTGCCTCCTTATTACGCGCAAGAAAAATGATTCCTCCCCTGCTAGCTAGGGCACACCTGATTTGGAGTCTGACTTGTGGGCCTACTAAGTTGACGCGTACGCAGGGCTTTGTCAACTTAGTCAACAAATGATTCTAGCAGCAGTGACCGTTTGATGTTAATCCAACGGCCGTGCTACTTCTTCAATCTCTGATCTTCTTGCTCCAGCCGCCCAAACCAGTGCCGATGGGACCACCTGCTCCTACCTCCCGTGGTCGGCTGTGCTGCCGCGCAGGCCTCACCACCCCACCCTACTCCCACCGCTGGCCGGGCCATGTACGTACATACGGGCGGGGTCTCGCATGCGTACTCGCGCATATGTACGGGCAGAGCCGCGCATACGTATGGCTGGACTGGATGGCAGCAACGGCGTCCTGTTCATCGGCAGCCAACCGGCTGGGTCAGAACGGAGGAAACAACGTCATGTTCATCAGGAGCCAAGCGACTGGGTCGGAATGCGTGCTGTTCATCGAGAGCCAACCGGCTTGGACGGAACAGCTGAAACGGGGTCCTGTTCATCGGCTGGGGGTGTGGCATACCGCAAAACAAAGGAAACAGACTTCTATTCAACTGCCTATGGTCGAAATGGGGTCCTTTTCATCGGGAGGGGTCTGGCGTACTGCAAAACGGAGGAAACGGACTTCTCTCCAACTGCCTACGGTTGAAATGGGGTCCTGTTCATCGGGAGGGGTCTGGCGTACCGCAAAACGGAGGAAACGGACTTCTCTTTGAGCGCCTACGATCGAAACAGGGGTCCTGTTCATAGGGAGGGGTGTGGCATAGCGTAAAATGGGACTCCACGGGATACTGTTCATCACCGTCGACTTCCAACCGCGCGCCTCCACGGGCGACTGTTCATCTGCAACTGCCTACGGCCTCCACAGGGTCCTGTTCATCCGCCCCAACACCGGCTGGGGTGTGGCGTACCGCGGCACGAGCTCCTTGGGGTCCTGTTCATCCAGCGTTAACCGCCTACATGGCTAGGGTAGGGCGTACGAGCGGGCGACAACAATGGGAAATGTTCATCCACAGCCAACCAACCGGCTAGGTCAACTCACCACCACGTCTCGCACAAGGGGCTTGATCGATGCGTCTCGACTCGTTCTACATATCGCGCGCGCGGCAGCAGCGGGCACTGCTCATCTAGAGGCAACCCAACCGGCTAGCTACGTCTCGCACATATGGGGGCTCGATCGGCTTCAGTAAGCAGCGAGAAGGGATCGATCGGGTTTAGTTAGCAGCGAAGGAATCGCTCGGGTTTAGTTAGCAGCGAAGGGATCGCTCGAGTTCAGTTAGCAGCAAAGGGATCGATCGGGTTCAGTACGTAGTGCGAGGGATTGATCGCTCGTGTTCAGTACGTAGTGCGAGGGCGATCGATCGCTCGGGTTCAGTAAGAGAACGCCTTGCTCGGGTTCAGTTAGCGAACGCCTCGCACACACGCATGCCTATGAGAGAAACGCACAAACCACATTGAATCGCTCGGCCCCGACCACCCACCGTAACCGGGAACTCCCCGAAAATTTCCTTGCTCTCACTTCTACCATGATTTTTTACATCATGAATGGCCCAAAGAATGTCAAGCGGGTGCGTCTCCGGCTCGCCCAGGATGAAAAGCCCATTTTCTGTCATAATTTTTTGTCATAGAAGTAGGAGCCCAGCACATCTATGATGATACATGTTTTTGTCACAATTATAGTCATAGAAGTGTCACAACCATTACAGATTTTTTTTTCGTTCGGGCCATAATGTCACGGATATGTCTTTTTTTTTGTAGTGATACCCGTGTGCTTAAGTTTCTTTCTTCGGCAGTGGTGGTGCAATATTCTTGGTGATGATCCTCTGAGGATGTGATTTTCCTCTTCGAGCTTATTGACTTGATGTTTAAGATCCATGATTTCCTTGCGGAGCTTATTGGTGACAGTTAGTGCACCAACAACACAAGGATGCAACTTGGCTGCAGAGGATGAGGCAACACTCTTTTGCATATGACGATAAGAGGTAAATCGAGTATTGGGGGTTTTAACCGTATCCGGCAGGCTTGATTTCTTGAATTCCACATGCATGTCTCCCGATTGGGGTTGTCGGAGTCTAGGATCTGCGTCCAAGAAACTTCTCCAAGAACTTAGGATTTGAACTCTGGGGGACTTTGCTTGGCGACCTACGACACGACGGCAACTACGGCGGGATCACGACGGGCTCACTGGCTCTCACCGGACACGAAGGGGATGCGTGAGCTACCCAGGTTCGGGCCATCGTCCGGTGTCATACCCTACTCCTGCCTGTGTTGGATTGCTCTGTAATGGAGAGCTTGTGCTCGAGATACACCAGGTGTGGGGGAGATTTAG
The DNA here is from genome assembly GCA_039707655.1 of Elymus sibiricus. NCBI lineage: Eukaryota > Viridiplantae > Streptophyta > Magnoliopsida > Poales > Poaceae > Elymus > Elymus sibiricus. The sequence goes on from CM077664.1 coordinate 168,352,668, forward strand.
TAGATCCCCTTACATGGAAGCGGCCCTGCCCCTTTTGTAGTGCCTTGGTCCTCTTCCCCGAAAATATGAGCGGGAAAGGGTGGCTACAGGGCGGCAATTCAAAGGGGGACAGGTGCGCAGGTCTATCCTGACTAAAGGCGGTCTCCGCCTAATAAAGTAGTCTCCCTGACGCCCTAGCGGTCTCGGCGATGACCTCCGTCCTGGCGCGCCGATCCGTCCTGATCTTCTTTCACCAAAGAGGAAATGCTTTGGGATATACTTTTGGGGGAGGCAGATGCCGCTGCTCCACTATCACCAGAATGGAAACCTGTCTAAGCCGTGTCCTGCTGTCCTTGCTCTGACATCGAGACGTCACCCACGTGACTGGACAGCCGCCCCGCGGCTGGCGCCATGCGCCATGCGCCGCAAAGCGGCCTCGCGAGGGATTGCCTCACGAGGTGATCTGGGGCTTTCCGGCCTCACCAGGGCTTGGCCTAGCGGCAAGGGGCCTCGCGAGGCTCGCCCCTCGCGAGGCGACCCCCTCCTGGGTCACGATGCCAGGGCCATCTTGCCTGGGCCGGCCCAAGCACCACCTTCTGGGCCAAAGGCAGATGGGCCATGGTACCCTGGTTCCCACTGGGCCGACAGTAGCCCCCGGGCCCGCGGCATGCGCATTCCACCCGTTGAAGACGAAGCGCTGCGGGGCCTATCGAGTTACCGGGCCCAGGGGCGACGCGTGGCGGCCTTTGCGGGCGCGGCGCCTCTGCTTTCCCGCAACGCCTCGATAACCGCCGTCTCGGCGATAAAACCTGCCCACGCAGGACGCAGGCATCTTACTGCCCCTTCACCCCGCCCCCAGCCTTCCTTGCGACCAACTCCTCGGCTCCCCCTCCTGCTCCAACTTCCCAATCTCCGCCCCCGCCGCCGCGACTGTCACATCCCTAGTCCGGTATGCACTTAGACTAGCTAGTCTTGTGTGCATCATGTTTAAATTCTTTTAATCTTGAAATGGGGATGTTCAAACCCTAGCATCAAATGGTTTTCAAATAGGTTCAACTAAAATATTTTTAGTGAACCCAAAATGGCCTTCAAAATGTTCATCATTTTAGAAAATGCTGGAAACAGCAACCAGAGGTGATGCACATTTTTCCTAGCCATGTTGGATTTTGAATTAATTCATATTCTATTTTGAATTGGAGCAAATAAATGCTATAAATATTTTTATTGCTTCAATAATTCTGATATTTTGTGAGGGGCTCTGGAATAACCCACCTAGTCCCTACAAAAATTCTCAGAAGCAAATAAATTGATTTGGTATTTTTACTAAATCAGAAACAGACTACAGAAAAGAAAAAAACGGAAAAGAAATAGAAAAAGGGAAACTTACCTGGTGCTCACCAGCCGGCCCAGCACCATGGCTGTGCGGCCCAGCCCACCAACGGACGACGCCAGTCGTCCCTGACCTCGCGCCAGTCGGATAGGGCGTGTTCCCGCGGGGCGCCGGCACGAGCGCGGCCACCTCCACCCTGCCTGGCTGCCCCCTCTTCTCTCTGGACGCCCTGGACGATGCCACGACAGCCCCTAGCTCACTCCCCCCTCTCTCCCGTGCTTGTCCCCTCCCCTGTCTCTCTCGCGCGCAACCACCCGAGCGCAGCCATCGCCGCCGCTCGCCGTTGCCTTGCCCAGAGCATCCGCCTCGCCTCGGGACTGTGTTCCTCGACCTCGCCGTGACGCCGCACGTCGACCAGACGAAGCACAGGAGCCGGGAAGCACCGTAGCCTTGCCAGCGCCATCGTCTTCACCCCTCGGCCGCCGAGATCGTTGGTGATCGTCCGTCGTCTCCGAGCCGTCCCCGAGCACGCTGACCCACCCGTCGGCTCCGCCGTGAGCTCCTGAGACCTTCCCCTCTCTTCACCGTGCGGTTTGCATGCCGTAGCCGCGCTAATCGCCGGAGCCGAGAGCTCGTCGCCGGCGCATATGCTCGCCACCGTCGCCGCTATGCGCCGCCTCTGGCATCCCCACGACCACCAATGGATGCGCCGCACCGTGGCCGTTCCAACGCGCCTAGCCGCGCGACCAGCCGTGGCCGGAAACGGCCGACCGGCGATCGCCGCCGCGTCGGATTAGTGTCGGTGTTAGCTGCCGATGTGGCAGGGTCATTAGGGGCTAACCCCACTGATTAGCCACCCATTAGCCACTGACAGCGGGCCCTACCGCTGGTCAAACCCCAATCAGCGCTAGGTTTGACCGGATTAGTCCCTGTGTCACTGACCAGTGGGCCCCACTGGTCAGGTTTGACCTGGGTCAACCCCGTTGACCTGCTGACGCAGTGCTGATGTCATGCTGATGCAATAAACACTTTTCTGGATTAAAAATAATCCAGGAAATTCCAGAAATTCATTTAAACTTCAAAAATTCATAGAAAATCAACCGTAGCTCAGATTGAAATAGTTTATATATGAAAAATTATCAGAAAAATCCAAAGAATCCATTTGTACTATTTTCATGCATGTTTAAACAACTTATACCTGCTGATCAGGTCAAATTCAAATAATGGCATTTTAGATGCTTATCTTTGAAGTTGCATTTGAATCTTGGTTCAGATGGACTTCATCCAAATTGAATGTTAGATGCATTAGCTCAAACCACATCATATCTTTATGGCATGATCATGCATCATATTGTTGCATTTGATGTGTATTGATTGCCTCTCCGGTACTGTTCTTCTCGATAGGTCCTGCTCATGCGAGTGGCACCGACTACCTATCCGAGGAGAAGTGCTACCGTTTTGATATTCCAGGCAAGCAAACCCCCTTGAGCATTCCGATACAAACCCATTCTCATGCTCTTGCTCTCTTTTACTGCATTAGTACAACAACGATTCAACTGCTACTTCATGTTGTGGTAGTTGAACCCATTCCTCTGCATGACCTGTCATTGTCACAGTAAATAGTTAAAACCTCCTAGCTTGATTAGGAGTTGCTTGAGCCATGATGTGAACTATCCATGCCATGCCTGCTATTGCTTAGAGTTGTGTCAGGTCTGATTCATCGGGATTGGATCAGAGTGATATGCTATGTTCTGATGCTGAGAGCTAAGTGTGTGAACACGTTTTGGTAAAGGTAGCGGTGAGAGGCCATGTAGGAGTACATGGTGGGTTGTCTCATTGAGACCGTTCTTAGGAACTGAGTCCTGTGTATGTTGTCCAAGACAGTTGCTACCACACATTGGGTTCCGGTAACTCGGCCCCTCTCGGCTTATTAATTGCCTCTATCTCTGTCCAGGAGTTGCAACTAGTTTCTGGTGTTTGTAGGACGTGTTATTGGTCTACCAAGTGGCACCCGACCAGGTGGGCTTGGGGTAGACTAGGCATAGTGGCATGGTGTACCAAGTGGAACCCGGATGGTGGGCTTGGGAACCCTGCTCACATCGTTTGGGGCCGTAGTGGAAACCTCGGCCAGACTTCCTTGCGGGTCAGACTCAAATAGGCGATAAACCTGGACTAGAGACTTGTGTGGTTAGACAGGTTGTGGCCGACACCCTCGCCAGGCTTCTGCTTGAAGGTTGCCGAGATACATGACATGTATATGGTGGTAAGTGGTGAGAGCGTGTGTGAAGAAGTACACCCCTTTAGGGTAATATGATCTATTCGAATAGCCGCGTCCGTGGATATGGACTACTTGGAAGACTTATATGGTTCATAGATAACCTGAAGTGGATACTCTAAAATGCTCAAGATAAGCGTGAGTGCTATGGATGGCCTTCTCGTAGGAAGACGGGAGTGAATCCATAGTGGTGTATCGTTGTGGTGATTAGTGGACTCATGTGCGCTTCCTCACCTCAAATAAATTACCGGTAGTCATAGAACAGGATAGCCACTGAGTCAAAGCTGGCTTGCTGCAGCCAAACCCCACAGTACCCTTCTTGATACTAATGCATGTATGATAGAATCTGATGTAAGTCTTGCTGAGTACCTTTGTACTCAAGTTTGCTTAATTTATTTTTTGCAGAGGAGACTTCGGTCTCACTAGTAGTTCCACGTGGACTTCGACGAGTAGTTTGTTTCCCAGCTACAGTCTTGTACCCTTGGGAGGGTCTTGTAGATAGTCAGGCTTCTCAGCCTTTTCCTTTTGTAGTTGTCTGTACCCAGACATGTTATGCTTCCGTTGCTTGTATGCTTTGCATGATGGGTCATGTGACCCCTGTTTGTAATATCATGTTACGCATGGCTCCTCGGAGCCTCTTAAATAAATACTTTGAGTCATAGAGTTATGTTGTGATGCCATGTTGTATTTACACATATCATGCATATCGTGTGTATGTTTGAAATGCACTGATATGTGTGGGATCCGACACCTAGCTGCTTATTCTTGGTAGCCTTCCTTATGGGGAAATGCCTCCTAGTGCTTCCATTCGGAGCACCAGGATTGACCGGCATGTGTCCTTCTTTTCTCCTATGTCCGTCCCTACGGGGAAATGTCACGCGGTGTTTTACTAGAGTCCTTGTAGCTTGCTATGACTCGGTTACACTCGCTGCTGACCGACACGTGCATTGCTGGGTCATGTATGCCTGTCCCTGTAGGTTTGTGACACCTTGGGTTATGACTAGTCATGTCGGCTCAGGTTCTCTGTCACATGGATGCTAGCGACACAATCATATACGTGAGCCAAAAGGCGCAAACGGTCCCGGCCCAGGTAAAGGCGGCAGCCGTGGGGTTACCGTGCGTGAGACCGCAAAGTGATATGATGTGTTACATGCTAGACCGGTGTGACTTAGGATCGGGGTCCTGACAGCAACCATGGCTCCCAAAAGGAAGCTCTCCGCAGCTGAGAAAGGGAAGAAGGCGGCGGAGGAGGTGGAGCTGCCGAAGCCGACACCGGCGAGGGGCAGAGGCCGGACCCGTGGTTCTACCACGGAGAGGAGGGCTCCTCCCCAGGGCCGGACACGCTCCACGGCCGCCGCCACGGAAGCCGGCCCCAGCACCCGCAGAACAGCCACGACTCGCGGTCGCGGGAGGCGTGGCGCTCGCGGCCGCGGGGGACGCGGCGGAGCGCGCGCGCCCTCTCCCCGGGCGGATACCCACACAGCGGAGGTTGCGCACGAGTTCATCGTGGGGCTGCACCGCCCGCCTCGCAGCTGGCTCCGGCTTTTGGATTCCTTCACGAGGACGATGGAGGATGACGAGCCCCTGGGCCTGTGGCTGCAGGTGGACGACTGCTGCAACGGCCCTTTCTAGGTAGCGGTGGAGTTTTCCCCCACCGGGTTCATGTTCCTGGCCAGGGGGTGGAAAACATTCGCCTGCTCCCACGATCTGAAGCGCGGGTAGGTCTTGCAATTCAGGTACGACGGGGTCGCAGCCCTCTTCGTGAAGTTCTTCAGGGTCGCCAGCGGCCGCAGGGGGTGCTGCGCGGAGAGCGAGAGCGGGAGCAGCTCTGACTCCTCCAGCGGGAGCGACTCTGACTCCTCAAGCGGGAGCGAAGGTGGCGGGAGCCCCCGGAGCGTCAAGAGCGAAGACAAGGATTCCGACTAGGCACGGGCAGCGCCTGGAGCGGACCCCTGAGGACGATTCCTTCCTTTTGCCCCTGCAACCAATGTAGCATGGTGGGGCGTAAAAATATTTTGTATGGCGTCATATGCTTAAGTACTTGATGTCTCCCGCATTTTTGCTTTCTCCCCAAGATCCTTCTTTCCTTCTTACGTTGCCCTTGTGCCCTGCATCACTGGGACCCAGCCCCCGAGCTAGCTACGACCATCACTGGTGTTCTTGGAGCGTGCGCTCAGCAAGACCAGAGGGTGTAGGGCTCTTAAGGCTGGTAAGAGTCCCTGAGGCACGATGCTCAGGGTCCCCCCCTTGACGCGCACGCGGCTCATGCCAAGGAAATCCAGGTGCCTCTAGGGGAAAATGAGAGGAGGGAAACCCGAGGGGCACTTAGACTTAGCTCTCTTAGACGCGCAACTCGGAGCGAGTCCTTCGTAGGGCGCAGCACGCGAGGCATAGTCCCTCACGAAGACTTCTGCCCGTGGGGCGCCGATCGCGAGGCCTCCCGAGGGGGGGGGGCTCCTGAGGCCCTTGAAATCCTGCACCATGGAAATTGCCAAGTTTTCACAGGTGATGTAACGGGGCGCGCTCGCGAGGCCGCCTGTGGGTGTTACGCGAGGAGGCAAGAGCACCAAGGACCTGGTGAGGTGACGTGCACGGGAGCCGGCCCGCGAGCCAGAGCTCAGTCACTTGGGTTTTGCAGCACTGCTAGGACTGACCCGAGCACAGGCACCGTGCGTAGCCCCCGCTCGCGTGAGACACACGGGGGGAGATCATGAGCGCGCTTCTCGAAGCCAATTCAGCTGCAAGGACACCGGTTGCTATTAGGAAGTAGGCTTTACTGATGCATGAAATAGATTCATTACACAACAGAAAAGATACGCGCTGCCGTGTTCGACACTGGTCAGCTTTGAGGATGTGATGGCCGTAGGCCCCTCAAGTAAGTAGGCTGCCAGCGCGGAGCATGGGGCGTCCGCCAGCGCGGAGCATGGGTTTTCCGCCAGCGCGGAGCATGGGGCTTCCACGAGAGTGGGAAGGAGCTCCCACGTGCCGAAGGCAGCGCCGGTAGAGGGAGCTCGGGAGCATGTATATCTGCATGTCGTTCGTATCCGTGGGCACGGATAGAACTTGCGGAGATGTTGGATGTTCCATGTGTTTGGCACCGGAACACCCTGTAACACCCTGGTTTTCGCTCCTTGTTTTTTTTTCCTTCGCGGGACTTGGCTCCCGTCTTTTTTTTTCCGGTGTTATTGGATTTTCTCTTGCCTTTGGGTATATGAAGATGGTCATTTAGTCTTGCCTTCCCTATCCAACCAGAGATTCTCTCTGATTCAACCTTGCCACCCAAGATATTTTCTCAAGATTTTGCCACCAAAACCCTACTCTCCGATCTACCGGAAGGGAAACCCTAATTCCTTCCGTTACTAAGGAACCCCAATTTCCTTTGATATGTTGCCTCCCAAACTTTTCCTAGTGATCATCCCACATCTATAAACCCTGGATATGCAAAAATATTGCCAAGTCATTTGCAATATTTTTCATTTAAAAATTAATTCCTTTTTCTGCTATTTAAAGGAATTAAATCCAAGAAAATATCTATTCATCTCCAAAGTTCATGAAAACTTGTGGAGATATTCTTTGTGATCAGATTGAGCTCCAATAAAAATATTGGCCATAATTAAATAGGGGAAATTGCCTTTTCCTATTTAAAGCCAATATTGCAATTTGGGCACTTTCCAAAGCAGCTACCATTTTCGTAGCCAGGAAAAATCCCAAATAATTTGTGGAGCTTCTCCTATCCATATATTCACCATTTCCATCAAGATCCCAAGTTCCATAGTTTAAATTTTGAGCACATCATCCAATTCTTGTTTCTGGATTTATTTTGAGGTTGTGAAGCAACTATATTTTATATTGCTTCAAAAATTCTCAAATTAATCCAAGACCTCACATTCCCTATATGACGTGAGCATGCAAAAATTCACATAATTTTATCTAGCCAATTTCTTCCAAAAATTCCATCAAGTTTCTGTCCAGATTCTAGCTCTGTGAAGGAAGTACCATTTTGGTATATCCAAATGAGCTGAAAATTTTCCAGTACCTTCATATATCCAAATCATCACCCTACACCAAAATTCAGCTCATTTCACTTAGCCATTTGAGCACAGCTTCAAATTCCAGTTTCTGGATCAATTTTTGCATTGTGAAGGAAGTGTATGCAGAACTTGTCCAAATGGCTTCAAATTTTTCCAGCAGGTACTCCTTCTTATCTCTTTCCCCTGTGATAACCTGGACAGCTCATTGGCACCTCTGTTTGACCCCAGCATCCTATCCAAATTTCTGACCAGAACCTATCTCAGCTCAAATCATTCAATTTCATGTCTCCACTTCCCTCCAAACCCTCACAGGTCAACTCACTGACCTTGGATGCATCTAGTAGACAAGGTTCCAGGACCATCTGGTGCCCTGGACATGCGGAACCCGTGGTGACCACGCGGTGGCCACGCCAAACAGGCGCTCTGCGCACTGTCCTCGTCGGGTAGCTCACTCCGGCCAGCTCCGGCGTGTCTAGTGGCTTTGCGGAGTCCACCTTCCCCTCTCCCGCACCTTCTCCCCTCCAGTTTCTTCCTCCCCATGCCACGGCGGTCGCCGCCGCAATACTGCCCGCCCGTGAACCGCCGTCGTTTTCCTCTCCGTTGGCCTCTTCCCTCCCGAGCCGTCTCGTCCATCCGAAGCTCGTCAGGTCGGCACCACCCATCGCTCGCCAGCTCGCCGCGAGCTCCAGTGCGCGGCTAAGCTCACCACGGCTGCCATCCCCATCCGCACGCCACGGCCGGCTATAAATAGCCACGGCCGTGCCCTCCCCGAGCCACTCCACCTCTCCCGCAGCCTCTCCTCCCTCCCAGCTTCCCCCTCACTCCACTGGTTCGAGCTACCGCGCTCGATTTCCCCTCCCATGGCCGAAGCCTTGCTGCTGCCCTCCTCTCAAATTCGCGAGCCCCGGCCATCCCCAGCTCCATTCGAGCCCACAGCAGGCCTCCCCTGTCGCCGGAGATCACCCCGCACCCCTTTCCCAGCCATCCCCACCCCTGGAGCACTCCGGTTGCTCTAGGCCGCCGCCCACTGCCGCCCTCCGCCGCCGCACCTCTAGCCATCTCCGACGCCCACGCAACCCACCCTCAGATGAGGTCGTTGTCGGCGAGCCCATTCGCCCAGTCACCGGGCCCCAAAGCTCGCCGGAGCGCCGATACGCTGCCGGAGCCGCGCCTCTGTTGCGGCGTCGGGGAAGGCAGGAGGAGGAAGGAGAAGGAGAGGGAGGAGAGAGAAGGCACCGGTGGGCCCCACCTGTAAATGACCCAGACGGCGGGCCCGGTCCCTTAAGTGGAAACGTATTTCTAGTAAATACGCTTTCCAGTGCGAGTCACGTACTCAGTAACGGCTTCGGGCCAGAGTACGTTTTCGCTTAATAGAAACCGTATTCTTCAAAATGCGCTTCCTCTCTCCAGCCGGCGCCGAAACCTTTAGATTGCGGCCGTTCGTCGGTTAAGAGCAGAAATGAACACCTTTTTGTTTGTTTTCTGCCTAACGAACGAACGCCCGTATCTTTTCGCTCGTAACTCCGATTAAGGTAAATCCAACGCCCACATCTTCAGTTCGTCGAGCCCGTTCCGATGGTATCATTTTAATAATGTTTCCACACTATGAAAATGACCATTTTGCCCTTGCCCTTCTATCAGCCCCTCCGAGAGAGAATCCTGTCCGGCGAATTTCCCGTGAGGTGATCGCACTTCTTTCCGGAGTATTCCTCGACCCCCAGGCAAGCCGACCATCTGATATATGCCCTAAAGCATTGCTCTGTGTTATTCTTGCGTGTTTAAATTAATATGTTTATGTTCGAGTGCATAATAGTAGGCGGTATGTGACTGTGACGAACCCTTGCTTGCCTTTCTTTGATGACGGCACCACGCCTGTGTTCTGAGCTGCTTTCAGCCGTCCGGGGTGGATGCCGACTTTATGTTTCTCTTTTCAACAACTGGCCCATGTTCTGAGCTGCTTTTCGGCCGTCTCGGGCAGCTGTTGAATTTCTTTCCGTAGCGGTAACCCTATGCTCTGAGCTGTTCTTCGGCTATCTTAGGGGACCGCTACACTCTTTTTATCAACACCGTCTCATGCTCTAAGCCGCTTTTCAGCCGTCTTGAGCCGGGGTTGAGTTATTCCGGTAACGTCCCAGATCTGAGTTGTAAAGACCGTTCTGGTGGCTACTGGTTTATTTGCCGGTTTCATGCAAGGGTTCAGACGGTCTTAACTTACAGCTAGAGCTTGTTAGGTGATAACTTGACATTTAAATATTGTTTCACTAATGACTCATTGTGGTACTGTATGGAGATAGGTTGTTATGTTTTCATAATTTTTACATCATGCTTTGTTACGGTTATTGCAATAAGAATCTGATATAATGACAACAACCTCCTCCGTCGACTGGATCGAGTCATAGTGCCACCGAACCAAGCTCATCGAGTGCAACCACATTTGCCGGTATGGGACGGCCCTAACTTGGTCTATTGTCCTGCCTCTTGTCGGTACCTCCAAATAGGGAGGGTTATGCGTGCGTGCTACCCTGGCCCGGTAGGCAGCGATAATCCTGTCAGCCCAGTTTAGTTATATGGTACCAGGTCCCCGTTTGGGACAGTTTGTTTGGCCACGACGGTGGCAGGTGTCACGGGGTGACACAGGGGCCACCCAAGACATGACCCTGGGAGGGTATGATTGTTGGAGGGACCGTAAGAGTGCCAGGCAATTGGCAGGTTTTGTTGGAGCAGCACTGGTCCACCCAAATGGGAACATGTACTAAAGTACGAGGCCAGGAGCTCCATGGTGTGGGTAAAGTGCGCAACCTCTGCAGAGTGTAAATCTATTCGAATAGCCATGTCCTCGGTCATGGACAGTTCGTACTCGGCCACTATTTGGTCTGTGTCAAGTCGGGAGGAACAAACTATATAACGTATGGTTAAGACTGAACCAGAGAGTGGTAAGGGTTGTCAGACTTGCAGTGCAGATGCCTGGACATCAGATGATGTCAGAGGTTTGAATGCTAGCCATGAGATGGCTATGAGATGAGTGGTCGGGTGACCGCAAAGCTTGGATCAGATTTGGATCGTGAGCATATTCGGAGCTCGGATCATTTACCTGATGTACTTTATTGCATTTACTTCAGTAATTATCATGCTAGATAATCCTGCTATGACATGATGATTAATGCGGCTAGATGTTTAATCTTGCTAGATAATCCTATCATAACATAATAGTTAATACTGTTAAGATAACAAATGCATGCTTGAATGCCTTGGATTGCATTGCTTGGTGTATATGTTGGTTTGGTTTGCTTGCGAGTACATTCAAAAGTACTCAGCGGCCTTCAATGTGGCCAGGTTCACCTAAGGACTCGACGCCCTCTAGCGAGGAGCCGGAGTATTGGCGGGCTAGAAGAGTAACCCAGTCAGATCCCTGTGGATTGGAGCCGCACCAAGACCATGCTGCCTTAGATAGAGCTTTTCCGCTGCCATCACCCTTGTAAATATCATGTAAGACTTATATATCCATTCATAGAAAAGCTTGTGTTCATGATACTTGTTGTAAAAGCACATGCCTGAGTGATTTTCCTGGGCTGGTATGTGCGGCGACCGTCTGGCTACAGTGGTATTCAGGCGGGGCGCCACACACCCTCCTTCGTTTTGAGCCATGCCGCGCCGGGCCGGGAGATGTGCGTGACCTTGAAAGGGCCCTCCCACATGGGTGAGAGTTTGTGGAGTCCCTCTCTAGAGAGGATCCGGCGTAGGACAAGGTCACCCGCCTCGAGGGTGCGGGGGCGTATGTTGTGGCTGTGATAGCGACACAACGCCTGCTGGTACCTTGCCGCGCGAAGGGCGGCTTGGCGGCGCGCTCCCTCGAGGAAAAGCAGGTCATCCTCCCGCATGCCGCCTTGATGAGATTCGTTGAAGGCCAAGACCCGCGGGGACCGGTGCTTCACCTCGGCTGGGAGGACCGCTTCTGCCCCGTAGACGAGGAAGAAAGGCGTCTCGTCGATGGGCTTGGTCGCTGTGGTGCGGATGGACCACAACACTGACGGGAGCTCATCCAGCCAGCCCTTGCCGCAGGCCGCGAGCTGCTTCTTGAAGCTCCTGGTCTTGAGGCCCTTGAGGACCTCGGCGTTGGCACGCTCGGCCTGGCCGTTGCTTTGAGGGTGTGCCACGGAGGCGAAGCAGATCTGCGTGCCGATGTTGGCGCAGTAGATCTTGAATTGGCCACTGGTGAACTGCGTGCCGTTGTTCGTGATGATGCAGTTGGGGACGCCAAAGCGGCACACCAGGCCCTTGATGAACTTGACCACTGATCCTGCTGGAATGGTGCGGACAGGCTCCACCTCTGCCCATTTGGTGAAATTGTCGATGGCGACGTAGAGGTAGCGGTAGCCGCCAGCCGCGCGAGGGAAGGGCCCGAGGATATCCAGCCCCCAGACCGCGAAGGGCCACGAGAGAGGGATGGTCTGGAGCCCTTGCGCCGGCTGGTGGATCTGCTTGGCGTGGAACTGGCAGGCCTCGCAAGCCTGGACCAGCTCCGCTACATCCTCGAGCGCTGTGGGCCAGTAGAAACTGCTGTGGAATGCCTTACCTGCGAGAGTGCGTGAGGATGAGTGGTGGCCGCAGTCGCCTCCGTGGATGTCGGCAAGCAGCTCGCGCCGTTGCTCCTTGGAGATGCACCACAATGCGACTCCGTTTGGGCGGTGGCGGTATAGGTCACCCTCCTGCAAGTGGTAGAGCGCAGCCTGGCGGACCACACGCGCTGCTTCTGCATCGATCTCTGGGAGGGCACCGCACGTCGGGTAGGCCTTGATCTCCGTGATCCATCTTTCGGGCTGCAGCTCGAGCTCCAGCAGCAGGCGAGCGCCTGAAGATGGTCCGCAGTCTGGTGCGCCCATGGGTGGTGCGGGAGGGAGCTCCTCATGAGGCGCCGTGAGGCTGGCGATCGGAGGCACTGCTGAAGCCTTGAGGAGTTGCTCCTTGAAGACGCCAGGGCTCTGGGGCTCGCGGCGAGAAGCGCGCTTAGCGATTTCGTCTGCCTCGCTGTTGTCGCCACGAGGGATGTGCTGTAGCTCCATGCCCATGAAGCGCTTCTCAAGCTTGCACACCTCCTCCAGGTAGGCCGCCATGTGCTCGTCCTTCGGCTTGTACTTCTTGTTGGAGAAGTTAATGAGGAGTTGCGAGTCGCCCTTGATGATGATGCGCCTGACTCCAAGCGCGATGGCGGCCTTGAGCCTGGCGATGAGTCCCTCATATTCGGCGATGTTGTTGGAGACCTTGTCGGTGCGCCCGAAGCAGAGTTGCACTGCGTAGTAAAGCTTGTCGCCTGTGGGTGTAGTGAGAACCACCCCAGCCCCTGCGCCCTGGCGCGCGAAGGCCCCGTCGAAGTGCATGCTCCTGCCTCCGGAGGTAGCCTCCTCGGGCAAGGACTCCTCCTGGGGCCCGCCCTGATGCGTGTCCGTCCACTCCACCGCGAAGTCCGCCAAGGCCGCGCCCTTGATGGTCCTGGTGGTGAGGAACTCTAGCTCGAAAGGCTGCAGCTTGATGTTCCATTCGGCGACGCGGCCAGTGGCATTTGGGCTCCGCAGGACTTGCTCCAACGGGTAGGAGGAGATCACTCTGACTGGGTGACCCTGGAAGTAGTGGCGCAGCTTCCTGGAGGCCATGAGGAGCTCCAGGAGGAGCTTTTGCTGCATGGGGTATTGTTCACGCGCGTCTCGCAGCACTGTACTGACGAACTAGACGGGGTGCTCGACGAGGCACGTGACCGTGGTATCCAAGTTGTGCTCACCGAGGAGCTCAGGATGCTGTGCCGCGGGGGCCTCTGGAGGCGGCACCACGGGGGCCTCCGGAGGCCAAGCTCCAGAGGCCTCCTGAGGGGGCGTTGGGGCCTCCTGAGGGGGGCCCTTGTCAGGCGCCGGTAGGGCCTTGAGGGGCTCCAGCGATGTCTCCATGGGGGCGGCATCCGCAGGTACAGGCTTGGCAGGCTTCTTCTTGACACAGACTCGCTCCTCCCGCTCTGCCACAAGGGCCGCGCTGGCCATTTGGGGAGTGGCCGCCAAGTACAACAGCAGACGCTCATGTGGGCGCGGGGCGACCATGAAGGGAGGGCTCGTGAGGTACCTTTTAAGATCCTCAAAGGCAGCGTCGGCCTCGGGGGTCCACTTGAAGGGGCCAGACCTCTTCATGAGCTTGAAGAAAGGCAGAGCCCGCTCGCCAAACTTGGATATGAAGCGACCGAGCGAGGCCATGCACCCCGCCAGGCGCTGCATCTCCTTGAGGTTGCGGGGCAGCCGCATTTCCTCGATAGCCCTAATCTTCTTAGGGTTCGCCTCGATGCCGCGATGGGAGACCAGGAAACCAAGGAGCTTGCCAGAAGAGACACTGAAGATGCACTTGGCGGGGTTGAACTTGAGGTTGACCTTGCGCAGGTTGGCGAAGGTTTCTCTCAGGTCCTCGATGAGGGTGCGCGCCTCGCGCGTTTTGATGACAATGTCATCGACATACGCCTCCCCGTTTCTCCCCATCTGGCGCCCTAGGCAGATGTGCATCAGCCTCTGGAAGGTAGCCCCCGCGCTCTTCAGGCTGAAGGGCATGCACACATAGCAGTACACTCCGCAGGGGGTGATGAAGGCGGTTTTTTCCTCATCCTCCTTTGCCATCTTGATCTGATGATAGCCTGAGAAGGCGTCCAGGAAGCAGAGCAGATCGCACCCGGCAGTGGAGTCTACTATCTGGTCGATCCTGGGCAGCGGGAAGTGGTCCTTGGGGCAGGCCTTGTTGAGGTTGGTGAAGTCTACGCACATACGCTTGCCGCCATGCGGCTTGGCGATGACAACGGGGTTGGCGATCCACTCCGGGTGGAGCACTTCGCGGATGATTCTGGCGTCTTGGAGTTTCTCGACCTCCCCAATGACGAAGTCCTGCTTCTCAGGCGCCTGGCGCCGTACCTTCTGCTCGACGGGGCGCGCGTTGGGGCACACCGCGAAGTGGTGCTCGATCACCTCCCTTGGCACGCCGGGCATGTCTGAGGCTGTCCAAGCGAATATATCAGCATTCGCCCGGAGGAAGTCGACGAGGGCGCCCTCCTGCTCGGGGGGAAGGCCGCTACCGATGGTGAGGAAGGGGCCCGGGCCGCTCCCTTCCAGCGGCACTTTCTTGGTCTCGGCCCGCTCCTGGGAGAACAACGGCTTCTTCTTCGCGGGCGCCGGCTCGGCCAGCTCAGGGGCGTCCTCCTCAGCCAGGGATGCGGCCGCCGCCGCCTTATGGGCGCACGCGAGGGTGCGCACTGCATCCTTTTCGTCGCAGTGGACGGTGAGGGTGTCGTCGCTGTCGGGCATCTTGACGAGGCCGTAAGCATGGTACGTCGCGGCCATTAACTTAGAGAGCGCCGGGTAGCCCTAGATGGCATTGTAGGGCAGGCCGTTGCGAGCCACATCGAAGACGATGAACTCCGTACGGTAGTTCTTGCTGGTGCCGAAGGTGATGGGAAGGCGCACCTGCCCCTGGGGGGCAGTGGAGCTGCCAGTGACTCCCGAGAAGGGCCTGGTGGGTGCCAGGCGCCCACCTGGCGCCTGGAACGTCTCGAAAGCCTCCACAGAGAGCACGTTGAGGCCAGCGCCGCCATCGATGAATGTCTTGGTGACGGCCACACCGCCAATGGTAGGAGTACATAGCAAAGGGATGGCTCCCACAGCCCTGGTGGACTTAGGGTGATCGCTGGCGTCAAAGGCGACCGGAAACTCGGACCACTTGAGGCGGCCGGCGGGCTCGGGTGCCGGTAGGGCCGCGCTTACTTCGCGTGGAAGCGCTTGAGGTGGTGGCTGGACGGAGGGGCCTGGGCCCCTCCCAGGATGCAGGCCACCCCGCGGGGCCCTTGGGAGCCCCCGCTGGTGACAGTGCCCTTGGTCGGAGCCGCACGGCCCCCGCGCTCCCCTGCGGCAACGCCGCGAGGGACGCGGCGAACGATTCGGTGGCGGCCGGCGATGACGTCCGGGGGGGACGAGCCATGGGACAGCTCCGAGGCGCACTCCGCGTGGCGCCACCCGGCCGCGCCGCAGCCCGGAGAAGAAGGAGGACAAGGAGCGGCATGCCCCGGTCACTCGACGCGCCGTGGTGGAGCGGGCGAGGAGCGAGGGGGCGCCTGGCCGCCGCTAGCGGCGGAGACGAGCTCGGTGATGCGCTCGAGCCAGACGTCGTGACCGTCCTTGGTGGGGCGACAGCGCAGCAGCCCCAGCGCCATGAGCAGCGCGACGCGTGGAGCGGGAGGGCCGTGACCTGCGGGCGAGGACGCGGTGGAAAAGAGGCCACGCTCCTGCTCTCTCACCGACGGGCGGATGGAGGAGAACGCCTGCCCCCCAACGAGCTCAGCGATGGCGCGAGGGCGCCGCCTAGGGGCACCTCGGGCGGCGGGTGCCGTGTAGACCTTGGCGGAGGCTCGACACGCAGCGCACTCGCGGCGCGCGGTGGCGTTGTCCATGTCGATGCCGACGTCGAGGTCGAAGGCGCGAAGACGGCAAGTCCCCCTACCTGGCGCGCCAAATGTCAGAGTCTAGGATCTACGTCCAAGAAACTTCTCCAAGGACTTAGGATTCAAACTCTGGGGGACTTTGCTTAGCGACCCACGACACGACGGCAACTACGGCGGGATCACGACGGGCTCACTGGCTCTCACTGGACACGAAGGGGACGCGCGAGCTACCCAGGTTCGGGCCATCGTGCGGTGTAATACCCTACTCTTGCCTGTGTTGGATTGCTCTGTAATGGAGAGCTTGTGCTCGAGATACACCAGGTGTGGGGGAGAATGAGTCGATCCCCTTACATGGAAGTGGCCCTGCCCCTTTTATAGTGCCTTGGTCCTCTTCCCCGAAAATATGAACGGAAAAGGGTGGCCACAGGGCGGCAATTCAAAGGGGGACAGGCGCGCAGGTCTATCCTGACTAAAGGCGGTCTTCGCCTGATAAAGTAGTCTCCCTGACACCCTGGCGGTATCAGCGATGACCTCCGTCCTGGCGCACCGATCCATCCTAATCTTCTTTCACCAAAGAGGAAACTCTTTGGGACATACTTTTGGGGGAGGCAGATGCCGCTGCTCCCTTATCACCAGAATGGAAACCTGTCTGAGCCGTGTCCCGCTGTCCTTGCTCTGACGTCGGGATGTCACCCATGTGACGGGCCGGCCACCCCGCGGCTGGCGCCGTGCACCACGCCCGCAAAGCGGCCTCGTGAGGGATTGCCTCACGAGGTGATCTGGGGCTTGCCGGCCTCACCAGGGCTTTGGCCTGGTAGCGAGGGGCCTCGCGAGGCTCGCCCCCCGTGAGGCGACCCCTCCTGGGTGACGATGCCAGGGCCACCTTGCCTGGGCTGACCCAAGCGCCGCCTTCTGGGCCAGAGGCAGATGGGTCGTGGTTCCCTGGTTCCCACTGGGCCGATAGGGGTAGTGAAGTTTCTTCTTCCTCCCTGCTCGAAGAGTCCATCCTCTTCAAGTCGGCGCCCACCTCCTCATTAGTCGACCACCCATAGGGGTCAAGAACACCATAAACCCTCGGGTTTGCGGTAGTGTGGGAGACATGGCTCTGTCCGTCTGATTCTTTAGACGACATAGTGCTCCAGATCTGTCAGAAAATAGCCCGAAACAAGAACAGAGGAGAAACTTGCGATACGGAGGTCAAAACATTGAAACATATATATAATGAATTTTTCCCTTACAGGACAAGTCCATGAGAGGAATACAGAGTCGGGAAGGTCCACGGGGGAGTCACGAGCTCACACGGCGCGCCCCAGGGGGGGCGCCACCTGAGCTCGTGGCTCCCTCGTGCACTTTCCTGGCTGTTTCTTATTTTTGTATTTTTCTAATATTCCAAAACGGACAGAAAGTACTTTTATGGAATTTTTGGAGTCGGTTTACTTACCGTATCACATACCTATTCCTTTTTCAGTGTTCTGGAGTGCTCAGGAATGTTCCTTCTATATGTTCTTCCGGTGTAATTGTTTGAACAAAGCTGGTTTCCATGTTAATGGGCTTACCTGAAATATAATGTTTAATTCTTTGCCCATTAACCACCTTTGGATTTGTGCCATCGGCATTGTTAATCTTGATAGCTCCAGAACAATAAACTTCCTCAATAATGTATGGTCCTTCCCATTTGAAGAGAAGTTTCCCTGCAAAGAGTCTAAAACGAGAGTTGTATAATAGAACTTGATCACCGACATTAAATTCTTGTTTTTGGATTCTCTTATCATGCCATCTTTTAACTTTTCATTAAATAACTTGGCATTTTCATAAGCTTGTGTTCTCCACTCATCTAGAGAACTAATATCAAACGACCTCTTTTCACCGGCAAGTTTAAAATCATAATTAAGTTCTTTAATTGCCCAATAAGCTTTATGTTCTAATTCAAGAGGTAAATGACATGCTTTTCCATCGACCATTTTATATGGAGACATACCCATATGATTTTTATAAGCAGGTCTATATGCCCACAATGCGTCATCAAGTTTCTTTGACCAATTCTTATGAGATCGGTTAACGGTCTTTTGCAAAATTAGCTTTATTTCTCTATTACTCAATTCAACTTGACCACTAGACCGAGGGTGATAAGGTGATGCAATTCTATGATTGACATCATATTTAGCTAGAAGTTTACGGAATGCACCATGAATAAAATGTGAACCACCGCCAGTCATTAAATATCTAGGGACTCAAAACCTTGGAAAGATAACTTCTTTAAGCATTTTAATAGAGGTGTTGTGATCAGCACTACTAGTTGGAATAGCTTCTACACACTTAGTAATGTAATCAACAGTGAACAGAATATGAGTGTATCCATTAGAGGAAGAAAATGTCCCAAATAATCAAAGCCCCAAACATCAAATGGTTCAATAACAAGTGAATAATTCATAGGCATTTCTTGACGTTTACCAATATTACCAATTCTTTGACATTCATCACAAGAAAGGACAAACTTATGTGCATCCTTGGAGAGAGCAGGCCAATAAAAACCAGATTGCAATACCATGTGTGCAGTTCTATCTCCCGCATGGTGTCCTCCGTATGCTTCAGAATGACACTTCCTTAAGATTTGTTCATGCTCATGCTCAGGTACACAACGTCTAATAACACCACCTACTCCTTGTTTATATAAATGCGGATCATCCCAAAAGTAATGTCTTAAATCAAAGAAGAATTTTTTCTTTTGTTGGTATGTGTAACTAGGTGGTATATATTTAGAAACAATGTAATTAGCATAGTTTGCATACCAAGGATTATTGCAAGAAGTAGAAGCATTTACGACAACTAATTGCTCATCAGGAAAACTATCATCAATAGGCAGTGGGTCATCAAGAATATTTTCCATCCTAGACAAATTATCTGCTACAGGATTTCCAGCTCCTTTTCTATCAACAATATGCAAATCAAACTCTTGTAATAAAAGAACCCACCTAATCAGTCTAGGTTTAGCATCTTTCTTTTCCATAAGATATTTAATAGCAGCATGATCGGTGTGAATAGTAACTTTAGAATCAACAATGTAAGGTCTGAATTTATTACATGCAAACACAACTGCTAAAAATTCTTTCTCAGTAGTAGCATAATTTCTTTCACCACTATTCGAGGTCTTACTAGCATAATGAATAACATTTAGTTTCTTATCAACTCTTTGACCTAACACATCACCAAGGGCATAGTCACTAGCATCACACATAATTTCAAAAGGTAGGTTCCAATCAGGTGGCTGAACAACAGGTGCAGTTATTAAGGCTTTCTTAAGTATTTCAAAGGCTTCTACATAATCATCATAAAAAAAAATGGAACATCTTTTTGTAGGAGATTAGTGAGAGACCTAGAAATTTTATAGAAGTCTTTAATAAACCTTCTATAAAAATCAGCATGACCAAGGAAACTTCTTATACCTTTAATATCTTTGGGACATGGCATTTTCTCAATTGCATTATCTTTAGCCTTATCTACCTCAATACCACTTTCAGAAATTTTATGACCAAGGACTATACCTTCATTTACCATAAAGTGGCACTTCTCCCAGTTCAAGACGAGATTAGTCTCTTCACATCTCTGCAAAACTCGGTCAAGGTTGCTTAAGCAATCATCAAAAGAAGTTCCACAAATGGACAAATCATCCATGAAAACCTCAACAATCTTTTCACATAAGTCACATAATATTGCAGTCATCCATCTTTGAAAAGTAGCGGGTGCGTTGCATAAACCAAAAGGCATACGTCTATAAGCATAAGTTCCAAAAGGGCAAGTAAAGGTGGGTTTCTCTTGATCTTCTTGTGATACAGGTATTTGAGAAAAAACAGAATAACCATCTAGAAAACAGAAGTGTGTATGCTTAGACAGTCTTTCCAACATTTGATCAATGAAAGGCAAAGGATAATGATCTTTTCTAGTAGCCTTATTTAATTTCCTGAAATCAATTACCATCCTATAACCAGTTACGATTCTTTGTGGGATAAGTTCATTTTTAAAATTAGGAACAATGGTAATGCCTCCTTTCTTAGGAACACAATGAACAAGACTTACCCATCTACTATTTGCTATGAGATAAATGATACCTGCTTCCAGAAGCTTTAATATTTTAGTTCTTACCACATCCTTCATTTTGGGATTCAGGCGGCGTTGATGATCAATGACTGGTTCAAGAGTACAATTAATCTTATGTTGACACAAGGTGAGACTAATGCCCTTAAGCTCATCAAGAGTACAATTGCAGCACGATGCTTCCTCAAAGTTTGAAGTAATCTCTTTTCTTCGTGCACTAAAAGGTTAGCATTGATAATAACATGATATATGTTCTTTTCATCAAGATAAGCATATTTGAGTGTATCAGGCAATTTCTTTAATTCGAACACATGATCTCTCTTAGGTGGGAGAGGATCTCCCATAGTTTCAATAGGCAAGTTATGCTTAAGGATAGGTACTTGTTTAAAGAATATCTCATCTATTTCATTTCTTTCATTCATGTGCATATCATTTTCATGGTCTAGCAAATATTGTTCCAATGGATCAGTAGGAGGCACAACAATAGAAGGAAGACTAATGATTTCATCTTTACTAGGCAATTCTTTATCATGCGGTTGCTTACTAAACTTGGAGAAGTTAAATTCATTAGATACATCACCAAACTTAACTCTAACCTTTTCTTTAACACAATCTATTTCAGCATTAACAGTATTAAGAAAGGGTCTACCAAATATAGTGGGACAGAAATTATCTTGTAGTGATCCGAGTACTAAGAAATCAGAAGGGTATTTAACCTTACCACACAAGACTTCAACATCTCTAACAATCCCAAGTGGTGAAATAGTATCTTTGTTTGCAAGCTTAATAGTAACATCAATGTCTTCTATCTCGACAGGAGCAATATTATTCATAACTTCTTGATATAAAGAGAACGAAATAGCACTTACGCTAGCACCCATATCACATAAATCATGATAGCAATGATCTCCAATCTTAACAGAAACAACAGGCATGCCCACTACATGCTTATTCTTATGTAACATATCTTGTTCATTTCTGGCAGGTTTAGCAATTCTAGCAGCCTCAGAACAAAGGTAAATAACATGCCCATCAATATTATTAGCCAATAGATCTCTAGTCATGGCAATATTAGGTTCCACTTTAATTTTTTCATAGGGTTTAGGTGTTCTAATATTACTTTTATGAACCATGGTTGTAGCCTTAGCATGTTCCTTAATTGATAGAGGCTACGGTGTACCGTCTTTCGATGAGATGGTAGTTATCATTTTGGTAGAAGTCGACTTTGATGATCTGACTACGAACGTGCGATGACGTTGCGCCTTAGCAATCGCTAAACCAACTCCGAGAGGTTATTGACCACGCCGGAGCACGATCAACCTGACCACGAGGGTCTATTTCCTACGAGCAAACAAAGAACAAGCAAGAAACTGAGATTGCAATCTGGATATTGCGAATATAAGAGGAAAGCTTTATTAATCAAGTGGGGTTCTGTGACATCTTGGTTTGGTCATTGAACACAAACAAAGGACGCGAGTTGCAGCTATGGCGAACTTTAATCTAAACAAAACCCAAGTCTAATTGGTGCCTTAAGGGCTCTATTTGTAGGAGAAAAGGGAGGGGATTTCGTCCACCCTTGGCATGGTGGGACTAAAACACCTCCTGAGTCGTTTCCCCTACAATACGGACTCCAAAACCAGCCTATGAAGTAGTATTTCGAAATTACATGGGCCTGGCCCAAAACTAAGGTGGCGCAGCACCTAAAATAAGCTATGAACGAAATTTATGAAAGGGCATCTTGTATATTTTGTCCATGTCCTTGTATGCCATCATGCAGGTTCAAAGTGCTGAAAACTCCATCAGAAACGCCGTTCTGGTTCCCTTCGCATGTACCTTCATGTCCATGCTTGATCCTGCTCCAGTGTTCATCCCTCTTGTCCATGCTAGGCCCTTCATTAATAATCAACAGAAATGTATCTAATTTAGGCAGCATCATATTCTCATGAACATTAGAATTACTCCCAAGAAAGGAAAGTACATGATAATTTAATTGGCATGCGCGAGCTCTAGTAATGGGTCCAGTATGTGTAGTAGTAGGGGCTGTGGGTGTAACTATGGTATTGATGTCCTCATCATCCTCCCCTTCTTGAATTGAAGTCGTCCTCGACGGAAGCTCATCTTCCTCACCCAAATAAGGCTTCAAATCTGTAATGTTAAAAGTGGGACTAACCCCAAAATCTATAGGCAGCTCAAGTTTATATACATTATCATTGATTTTCTCTAACACCTTAAAAGGACCGTCAGCACGTGGCATTAGCTTTGACTTGCGCAAATCAGGAAACCTATCTTTGCGTAATGTAACCAAACAAGATCTCCTAGTTCAAACACAATATGTCTTCTACCCTTATCGCCAGCAAGTTTGTATTTAGCATTCATGCGCTCAATGTTTTCCTTAGTTAACTCATGCATTTTCAAGATCAATTCAGCACGTTGTTTAACATCAAAATTAACCTTCTCCGAAGATGGAAGAGGCAACAAATCAATGGGTGCACGAGGTAGGAAACCATACACAATTTCAAAAGGGCACATCTTAGTAGTAGAACGCAGTGAACGATTATAAGCAAATTCAATATGAGGCAAGCATTCTTCCCACATTTTCAGATTAGTCTTCAAAACAGCCCTAAGCATAGTAGACAATGTTCTATTAACTACTTCAGTTTGTCCATCAGTTTGGGGGTGACATGTAGTACTAAAAAGCAATTTCGTCCCCAATTAAGCCCACAAACATCTCCAAAAGTGGCTAAGAAATTTAGTATCATGATCTGAAACAATAGTATTTGGCACACCATGCAAGCGAATAATTTCACGAAAGAACAAATCAGCAACATTAGCGTCATCATCACTTTTATGACATGGTATAAAGTGTGCCCTTTTCGAAAATCTATCCACGACAATAAATATGCTATCCCTCCCCTTCTTTGTTCGAGGTAAACCTAAAACAAAGTCCATAGATATATCCTCCCAAGGAACACTAGGTACAGGCAAAGGCATATATAAACCATGAGGATTGAGTCGTGACTTAGCTTTTTGAAATGTAGTGCAGCGAGCAACGAAACGCTCAACATCCCGTCTCATCTTTGGCCAAAAGAAATGTGTAGCAAGTACGTTCTCCGACTTCTTGATGCCAAAGTGTCCCATTAATCCTCCTCCATGCGCCTCCTGCAACAACAAAAGATGAACGGAGCTAGCTGGAATGCATAGCTTGTTAGCACGGAACACAAATCCATCATTAATAACGAACTTGTTCCATGTTCTTCCTTCTTTACAATTCTGCATTACATTTTTAAGTTCAACATCATGCACATATTGATCTTTGATGGTCTCCAAACCAAATATTTTAAAGTCAAGTTGTGAAAGCACAGTATAACGACGAGATAATGCATCAGCAATAACATTTTCTTTACCCTTCTGTCGGTGTACTAAAGCATGGGTGCCCTCGTACCCTGACTTGTGCACAGGCAGTTGTAGCCTTCCTGACGGCAAGGGCTTGCCAGAGGGTTGCTATGACCCAAGACTTAGATTAAACAAGACCGTGAAGAAGACCTCAAGGCAGGTCATTGAGAAGTACTATTCTAGTACTGAAGAGCAAAATTGCCCTTGCCGGGAAGCTTCGTACCGGCAAGGTGAAGACCAAGACTCTGGTTGCCGGCAAGATCCTTGCCGGCAAGCGAAGGCCCGGCAAGCTCCACACTGGCAGGCTCGTTCTGTCCCGTTACCGCTCCACCTCATCATCGGCTAGATAAGCACGTATGATAGGTGTCGATCGGGCATGCAGTCAACGCAGCTGGCCAAGGCACGTGTCAGCATGCCACACAAGGATTAACTTTAATGACACCCGTCCCTAGGATGTGTCAAGATAACAGGAGGGCACCAGGACCGGTGGTACAGATCTTTTGCCCAAAGCCTCGCCTCCCCGACGTAGCACCTAACGGTGCATTAAATGCGCTTGTCTTACCCCGTTAGGAGATAGACGTGGTGATGGTGCAAGTCACTATTCATACCCTATAAATGACCGTATTAGCCACTGTGGTAACCCCTTGGCCTATAAAAGGAGGCCCACGGCTACACTTAGAACGGTCGATTCTTAGTTCAATTACACGCTGTAGCTGCACTTCCCGCGCACCTTGCTGGCAAGCTGCGCTCTTTGTAACCTTTGAGCTCATACACAATCAAACCACAAGAACATGAGTAGGGTTTTACGCTCACAGCGGCCCGAACCTGGATAAATCGTTGCTTGTTCTCACATCTATTAGCCCTGCTCTTTGTAGTATGTTGATCCCACAGCCGAACCGTAAAGGGATCCTCTCGATCCCATAGATCGTCGTTTTCCCATGACATCTTTGGCGCGCCAGGCAGGGGGTCTTATATTACGAATCCGCGTTCGTAGTGTGAGTACCGGCCCCATCACCTTCGTCGATGGCGCCGAAGAAGAAGACCGGAGCCACGACGGCTCCCACCACCTCCAAGCGGCCTCCCCAGGCGTCCGCAGGCGGCGCGGGCGCTACGGCTGGGACGGCCGGGGTTGGAGGCGTCGGCGGTGCGGGTGTCCAGCATCCCCACCGTTCCAGCGATCGCAGTCAGCACATTGGAGATGGCGCAGACGGCCAACTCCAACAACGCTCAGGTGAGCACGATCATCGCAGTAATACAATTCGGACCGGTGCGAACCAGGACCCCGCCGCCGCGACATCCAAGGATGGAGCGGCGATGTCCAACAACACTGCGGCGGGACGTGTGCAGCGGCCATCGCAAGATGGGTGCGCCATGCTTCCCCGCGGCGCTGGTGGTCCTGGACGGCGTTAAGCCGGCCCTGAACATCGTCCTCACGATGCTCAGGCTCCACCACGAGCACGCCAACCCGTTGGTGACCATGCGCCACGGCAGCAGGTACGTGACGAGCTCCCTCCTGGCCCTGCCAGGAGTCGAACACCGTCCCGTTCTGTGTTTCCCGCCATGCCAACCACGGCGGCAGAAGCCATGGCGTGAGTTCAAATGCTTTTGAACTTCCCGCCAGCTCCAGACAAGATGGAAGAATGGAGGGCCATGATGACCCACAATTATAGGGGATCAATCATAGTCCTTTCGATAAGTAAGAGTGTAGAACCCAACGAGGAGCAGAAGGAAATGACAAGCGGTTTTCAGCAAGGTATTTTCTGCAAGCACTGAAATTATCAGTAACGAGTAGTTTGATAGCAAGATAATTTGTAACAAGTGACAAGTAGCAATAGTAACAAAGAGTGCAGCAAGGTGGCCCAATCCTTTTTATAGCAAAGGACAAGCCGGAACGATCTCTTATAGTAAGTAAAGCGTTCTCGAGGACACATGGGAATTTCATCTAGTCACTTTCATCATGTTTGTTTGATTCGCGTTCGCTACTTTGATAATTTGATATGTGGGTGGACCGGTGCTTGGGTGCTGTTCTTACTTGAACAAGCCTCCCACTTATGATTACCCCCTCTCGCAAGCATCCGCAACTACGAAAGAAGAATTAAGATAACTCTAACCATAGCATTAAACATATGGATCCAAATCAGCCCCTTACGGAATAGCGCATAAACTAGGGTTTAAGCTTCTGTCACTCCAGCAACCCATCATCTAATTACTACTCCACAATGCATTCCCTTAGGCCCAAAGATGGTGAAGTGTCATGTAGTCGACGTTAACACGACACCACTAAGGGAATCAACAACATACATATCATCAAAATATCGAACGAATACCAAATTCACATGATTACTTATGACAAGACTTCTCCCATATCCTCAAGAACAAAAGTAACTACTCACAAATCATAATCATGTCCAAGATCAGAGGGGAATTGAATAGCATAATAGATCTAAACATATAATCTTCCACCAAATAAACCAACTAGCATCAACTACAAGATGTAATCAACACTACTAGCAACCCACAAGTGCCAATCTGAGGTTTTGAGACAAAGATTGAATACAAGAGATGAACTAGGGTTTGAGATGAGATGGTGCTGGTGAAGATGTTGATGAAGATTAGTCCTCCCACGATGAGAGGACCGCTGGTGATGTCGATGGCGACGATTTTCCCCTCCCGGAGGGAAGTATCCCCAATAGAATCTCTCCGCCGGAGATCAAAAGTGCTCCTGCCCAAGTTTTGCATCGAGACGGCGGCGTACCATCCCGAAATTCTTCTCTATATTTTTTCTAGAGAAAAATGACTTATATACCAGAAAATGGGGGCCAGAGGCTGGCCAGGGGCCCCACGAGCCACCAGGGCGCGCCTGGGGGGGTGGCGCGTCCTGGTGCCTCGTGGGCACCTGGGTGGCCCCCTCTGGTACTTATTTCTTCCAATATTTTTTATTTATTCCAAAATAATTCTCCGTGAAATTTCAGCTCATTTGGAGATGTGTAGAATAGGTATCTCTGACATAGATTTTTCAGGTCCAGAATTCCAGCTGCCGGCAATCTCCCTCTTTGTGTAAACCTTGCATATTAAGAGAGAAAAGGCATTAGAATTGCTCCACAAGGTGTTATATTGATCAAAAACACTATAAATAACAGTAGCAAAACATGATGCAAAATGGACGTATCAACTCCCCCAAGCTTAGACCTCGCTTGTCCTCAAGCGAAAGCCGATATCGATAATCATGTCCACATGTTTAGAGAGAGAGAGGTGTCGATAAAAACAAAATACGGACATAGTAGCATCATGATCATTATTATAACAATAATATTTATTATCATAAACTTCTCATGAGCAAGTAACAATTCATCACAACAATGGAGTATAAGGCATAAACTTTCTTGAAAACTAACAAACTATGTTCTCAGTCAACAATGCAATTGCAATTCATCATATTTTTAGGAAGGGTCTCATGTAGGAGCTTTTCAGCAAGTCCACATACTCAACCATCATTTAGTCTTCTATGATTGCTAACACTCACGACATATATATGGAGCAAAAAGTTTCAGCCAGACACATAGAAAGATAGGGGCTTGTGATTTCGCCTCCCAACTTATTCACCTCAAGGGTGATGTCAACAATAATAACTCATGATCACTCATATCCAACTGGATATATGTGCTTAGATCTTTCCCCACCACATGATGCTTGCAAAAGAGAAAAATAAAAAGGAAATAGAGGAGAACACTATTGACTCTTGCATAAAAAGTAAATACATAAAAGTAAAGGATAGGCCCTTCGCAGAGGGAAGCAGAGGTTGTCATGCGCTTTTTGTTGTTGGATGCAAGAGCTCTTAATGCAAAGGAATGTCACTTTATATTGCCCCTTGTGATAGCAACCTTTATTATACAGTCTGTCGCTTTTATTTCTTTACCATCAGAAGTTCGTACAAAGCTTATTTCCCTTACAATAAAAGTTCAGACATATTTAGAGGCAATTTGTTTTTGCTTTTTTTGCACTGATGACAACTTACTTGAAGGATCTTGTTCAATCCCTAGGTAGATATAGTGGACTCTCATGACATGAAACTGGGTTTAAGGGTTTTGGATGCACAAGTAGTATCTCTACTTGGCACGGATTTTTGGCTAGCAAAGATATTGGGCAAGCACCACATGTTAGAGGATCTATAACAATATAACTTCTATGTGAATATGAATAAACATAATTCATTACGTTGTCTTCCTTGTCCAACCTCAACAATTTGGCATAAAATACTTAATGGGGGCTCACAATCATAAAAGATGTCCAAGATAGTATATTTGCATGTGAATCTTCTCTTCCCTTATTAACTCTTTCATGAATTGCATCATTGACTAATGCTATGTTTGTTAACTTCCAATAAATTTTACCACTTATACTTTTCTTTATGTAATGTCATTACTTTCCATAAGATTAGCATATGATCTTTTTCATTATTTTTATTGCTAGAATTGAAACATGAAAGTAAAGAAGCAAAAAATCAAACTACTCTTTATTATATAACTCTCAACTCGATTACATAGATAGATAGATCATGAAGCTAGCACTCGAAAATAGATCATACTAAACTTTTATTCAACTAGATCATGAAATAACTAAGGATCAAACTAAAAATAGGTAATGATATAAAAGTGATGGTGATACGATACAGGGGCACCTCCCCCAAGCTTGGCACAAGCCAAGGGGAGTGCCCATACCCATGTGCTCAAGTCTCCTTCTTCGGTGATGGTGGTGGTGATGAAGTGATGGGCTTGTCCTCCTGCTTCCATGGCATAGGTTCCCCATCATAAAAAGATGAATGAGTCTTCGGAGTCCTGAAACTTGCAGCTAAACTCATACCTTCGAATCTTGCCTCATACTCAAAATTTTAGTTTTGAAGATCATAGATTTGGCCTTGGAGATAGTCGATTCGCTCATTAAGCTTGAAGATGATGTCCCCCATCGATTGGCCCTCCACCTTGTGATTATGGGTGAATTCCGTGATCATGGAGTGGTTGGCGCTGAGTCCACGTTCCACCATCCCTTGGCACTTGAAGATCTCCTGCTCCACCGCTTCGAGCCTGGACTCCACGCTCCCGGTCTTCTTGGGTCCTTGAACATCCCGGATGTGAAGCACCCCCTCACGCATCTCAATGGCTTGAGGATGTTTCATCACCTCCGGTAGGTAGGGGTTGATGACCTTCTCGTTGAACTTGTCCTTGGAAGAGCTTGATGAAGCCATAGCGATCTAGATCTGTCAGAAAAATAGCACGAAAGAAGAACATAGGAGATTTCTGCGATACGGTGGTCAAAACATCCATGAGTATATATAAAGATTTTTTTTCTTGCAAAAGAAGTAATCCAGATGAAAACGGAGTCGGGAAGGCTCACGTGGGGCCCACGAGCCACCAGGGTGGTGCCTGGGGGAGGGGGGGTGGCGCGCCCTGGTGCCTCGCGGGCACCAGGTGGGCCCCCTCGGCTGTTTCTTATTTTTGTATTTTGTCTAATATTCCAAAACTGACAGAAAGTATTTTTAAGGAATTTTTGGAGTCGGTTTACTTACCGTATCACATACCTCTTCCTTTTCAGGGTTCTGGAGTATTCCGGAAGGTCTCTCTTATGTATTCCTCTGGTGTAATCATTTCAATAATATTAGTTTCAACATTAATGGGGGTACCTGAAATATAGTGCTTAATTCTTTGCCCATTCACCACTCTCGGATTAGTGCCTTCGGAGTTGTTTATTTTGATGGCTCCGGAGCGATAAACTTCTTCGATGATATACGGTCCTTCCCATTTAGAGAGAAGTTTTCCTGCAAAGAATCTCAAACGAGAATTGTACAATAGAACTTGCTCACCCACTTTAAATTCCCGTTTTTGAATTCTTCTATCATGCCATCTTTTAACTTTTTCTTTAAACAATTTGGCATTTTCATAAGCTTGGGTTCTCCATTCATCTAATGAGCTAATATCAAGTAACGAGAGTTGTATAATAGAACTTGATCACCGACATTAAATTCTTGTTTTTGGATTCTCTTATCATGCCATCTTTTAACTTTTCATTAAATAACTTGGCATTTTCATAAGCTTGTGTTCTCCACTCATCTAGAGAACTAATATCAAACGACCTCTTTTCACCGGCAAGTTTAAAATCATAATTTAGTTCCTTAATTGCCCAATATGCTTTATGTTCTAACTCAAGAGGTAAATGGCATGCTTTTCCATAAACCATTTTATAAGGAGACATACCCATAGGATTTTTATAAGCAGTTCTATAAGCCCATAACGCATCGTCAAGTTTCTTAGACCAATTCTTTCTAGATCTATTGACGGTTTTTTGCAAAATTAATTTTATTTCTCTATTGATCAATTCTACTTGACCACTAGTTTGAGGGTGATAGGGAGATGCAATTCTATGGTTAACATCATATTTAGCAAGCAATTTACGGAATGCACCATGAATAAAATGTGAACCACCATCAGTCATTAAATATCTAGGGACTCCAAACCTTGGGAAAATAACTTCTTTAAGCATTTTAATAGAAGTGTTATGATCAGCACTACTAGTTGTAATAGCTTCTACCCACTTAGTAACATAATCAACAGCAACTAAAATATGAGTATAGCCATTGGATTTAGGGAAAGGTCGCATATAATCAAATCCCCAAACATCAAATGGTTCAACAGCAAGTGAATAATTCATAGGCATTTCTTGACATCTACCAACATTACCAATTCTTTGACATTCATCACAAGATAGGACAAACTTACGAGCATCCTTGAAAAGAGTAGGCCAATAAAAACCAAATTGTAATACCTTGTGTGCAGTTCTGTCTCCCGCGTGGTGTCCTCCGTAAGCCTCGGAATGACACTTCCGTAGGATTTGTTCTTGTTCATGATCAGGTATACAATGTCTAATAATACCATCTACTCCTTCTTTATAAAGATGTGGGTCATCCCAGAAGTAATGTCTTAAATCAAAGAAGAACTTTTTCTTTTGTTGGTATGTGAAACTAGGTGGTATGTATTTAGCAAAAATATAATTAGCATAGTCTGCATACCATGGAGTATTATGAGAAGCATTTATGACAGCTAATTGTTCATCAGGAAAATCATCATTAATAGGTAGTGGGTCATCAAGAACATTTTCCATTCTAGACAAATTATCTGCTACGGGATTCTCAGCTCCCTTCCTATCAGTAATATGCAAGTCAAATTCTTGTAGCAATAAAACCCACCTAATGAGTCTAGGTTTAGCATCTTTCTTTTCCATAAGATATTTAATAGCAGCATGATCGGTGTGAACAGTTACTTTAGAATCAACTATATAAGATCTGAATTTATCACATGCAAACACAACTGCTAGAAATTCCTTTTCAGTAGTAGCATAATTTCTTTGGGCACTGTCTAGAGTTTTACTAGCATAATGGATAACATTTAATTTCTTATCAACTCTTTATCCTAGAATAGCACCAACATCATAGTCACTAGCATCACACATAATTTCAAAAGGCAAGTTCCAATCAGGTGGTTAGACAATAGGTGCAGTGGTTAAGGCTTTCTTAAGTGTTTCAAAGGCTTCTAGACAATCATCATCGAAAACAAATGGAACATCTTTTTGCAAAATATTGGTAAGAGGCCTAGAAATTTTAGAGAAGTCTTTAATAAATCTCCTATAGAAACCAGCATGACCAAGGAAACTTCTTATACCTTTAATATCTTTAGGACATGGCATTTTCTCAATAGCATCAACCTTAGCTTTATCAACTTCAATACCTCTTTCAGAAATTTTATGCCCCAAGACAATGCCTTCATTCACCATAAAGTGGCACTTCTCCCAATTCACGACAAGATTAGTTTCTTCACATCTCTGCAAAACTCGATGAAGGTTGCTTAAGCAATCATCAAAAGAAGTTTCGTAAACGGAAAAATCATCCATGAAAACCTCAACAATATTTTCACAAAAGTCAGATAATATAGCAGTCATACATCTTTGAAAGGTAGTAGGTGCATTGCATAAACCAAAAGGCATACGTCTATAAGCATAAGTCCCAAACGGACAAGTGAAGGTGGTTTTCTCTTGATCGGGTTGTGATACGGGTATTTGAGAAAAACCAGAATAACCATCTAGGAAACAAAAGTGTGTATGCTTAGACAATCTTTCTAACATTTGATCAATAAAAGGTAAGGGGTAATGATCCTTTCTAGTAGCTTTGTTTAATTTTCTAAAATCAATTACCATCCTATAACCAGTTACAATTCTTTGTGGAATTTGTTCATTTTTATCATTTGGCACAACGGTAATACCTCCTTTCTTAGGGACGCAATGAACGAGACTTACCCATCTACTATCAGCTATGGGATAGATTATACCTGCTTCCAGAGGCTTTAATATTTCAGTTCTTACCACCTCTTTCATCTTAGGATTTAATCGTCGTTGGTGGTCGACAACTAGTTTGGCATCAGGCTCCATATTAATTTTGTGCGGACATAGAGTGGGACTAATGCCCTTAAGATCATCAAGAGTATATCCAATAGCAGCACGGTGCTTCCTCAGAGTTTTTAGTAATCTCTTTTCTTCATGCGCTGAAAGGTTAGCACTAATAATAACAGGATATATCTTCTTTTCATCAAGATAAGCATATTTCAATGTATCAGGCAATTGCTTCAATTCAAATACAGGATCACCTTTAGGTGGAGGAGGGCCTCCAAGAGTTTCAACAGGCAAATTATGTTTAAGGATAGGTGGTTGATCAAAGAACATCTTATCTATTTCATTTCTTTCATTCATATGCATATCGTTTTCATGGTCTAGCAAATATTGTTCTAACGGACCCGTAGGAGGTACGGCAATAGAAGCAAGACCAATAATTTCATCTTTACTAGGCAATTCTTTATCATGAGGTTGTCTACGGAACTTGGAGAAATTAAATTCATAAGATATATCACCAAACTTGACTCGAACCTTTTCTTTAACACAATCAATTTCAGCATTAACGGTATTCAAGAAGGGTCTACCAAATATAATGGGACAAAAATTATCTTGTTGTGAACCTGAAAGCACATTTGCTCCCTTGGTGGTTTTGGTAATTCATAACAACATATATCTCATTGAACTAATGACCATTCAAGATTGAGATTTCAGGATGTTCAATGATTGGCATGGCATGGACTAGAGAAGTGGACCCCTCAAAATGCTAAGGACAAGGATTGGCAAAAGATCAAGACTCTACATTTTTGGTTTAGTGATCCAAGATCACATTGAGTCCATAGGAAAGCCAATACTATTAAAAGGGGATGAGGTGTTGCTTAATGGTCTTTTTGCTCAAGTGCTTAGTGACAGTATTCCTAAACCCTCAACCACTCTCTCTCTACCCAAATATGTCCTAAACCTAAAGTCCAACTCGGCCCCACCGATTTTTCCTATCCGGCCCCACCGAGTTCATCCAAGACTTAGCCACTGCCAAACCCTAACAAATCGGATCCACCGAAACAGATCTCGGTCCCACCGAGATGGCCTTGCCAACTCTCTGTAATCGTTTGCATTTACTTCGGTCTCACCGAGTTTGCAAATCGGTCTCACCGAGATGGCTTGCCAAGTCTCTGTTGCCTTGTTGCTTCACTTCGGTCCAACCGAGTTTATGCAATCGGTGCCACCGAGATGAGGTTTGCCCTAAGCCATTGCACTTCGGTCCATCCGAGTAGTCCGTATCGGTCCCACCGAGATTCCTAACGTTCATATCTTTTACACAGTTCGGTGCTACCGAGATGATTATTTCGGTGCCACCGAGTTGGGTCAAAAGTGTGTAACGGTTGGATTTTGTGTGGAGGCTATATATACCCCTCCACCACATCCTTCTCAGTGAGGAGAGCCATCAGAACGTGCCTACACCTCCACCATTCATTTTCTGAGAGAGAACCACCTACTCATGTGTTGAGATCAAGATATTCCATTCCTACCATTTGAACCTTGATCTCTAGCCTTTCCCAAGTTGCTTTCCACTCAAATCCTTCTTCCACCATGGCCAAATCTGTGAGGAGTAGTTTGAGTGCTGGGAAGACTATCATTTGAAGCACAAGAGCAAGGAGTTCATCAAAAACACACCGTCTATTACCTTTTGGAGAGTGGTGTCTCCTAGATTGGTTAGGTGTCACTTGGGAGCCTCCAACCAGATGTGGAGTTGAACCAAGAAGTTTGTAAGGGCAAGGAGATCGCCTACTTCGTGAAGATCTACCCCGAGTGAGGCTAGTCCTTCGTGGATGTAAGCCATGGTGGAATAGACAAGGTTGCTTCTTCATGGACCCTTCGTGGGTGGAGCCCTCCGTGGACTCGCGCAGCCGTTACCCTTTGTGGGTTGAAGTCTCCATCAACGTGGACGTACGATAGCACCACCTATCGGAATCACGCCAAAAACCACCGTGTCTTCATTGCGTTTGAAATCTCCAATCCCTCCTTTACATACATATGCAATTGCTTACATTCCGCTGCTATACTCTTAGAATTGCATGTGTAGGGTGATGCTTGACATGTACTATTGCTAAAATCTGCCCACAACTAAAATTGGGAAAAGGTTAGGTTTTATTTTTTGGTCAAGTAGTCTAATCACCCCCCTCTAGACATACTTTCGATCCTACAAGTGGTATCAGAGCTTTGGTCTCCATAAGCCTTGATTTCCATAGCTTTGGTGATCATAGCCTTGGTTTCACAACCTAGGAGAGTATGGCGTCTAGTGAGGGTAACTATCACTGTAGAGGTCCATATTTTGATGGTACAAACTTTGCTAGTTGGAAACATAAGATGAAAATGCATATTCTTGGTCATAACCCCGCCGTTTGGGCTGTTGTTCGTGTTGGCTTGCAAGGTGACTTCTTTGAGGATGGCAAGGAACCGGATCGTGAAGCAACCCCGGAAGAATTGAAGATGTTGCAATACAATGCTCAAGCTTGTGACATTCTATTCAACGGTCTATGTCCCGAGGAATTCAACAAAATCAGCCGCCTCGAGAATGCAAAGGAAATTTGGGATACTTTGGTTGATATGCATGAGGGTACCGAATCCGTCAAGGAATCTAAGTTGGATGTGCTCCAAAGTCAACTGGTGAAGGAGTCGCTGAGATGTACTCTAGGCTTTCTCTCATCACAAATGAGATTGCCGGCTTAGGAAGTGAAGAGATGACCGACAAATTCATCATCAAGAAGATACTTAGAGCTTTGGATGGAAAATATGATACCGTCTGCACATTGATCCAAATGATGCCAAATTACAAAGATCTCAAGCCCACGGAAGTCATTGGAAGGATTGTCGCTCATGAAATGTCACTCAAGGACAAAGAGGAGCTGCACAACAAGTCAAGTGGTGCTTACAAAGCCTCAACCGATGCTCCAACAACTTCAAGTGACCAGCTAGTATCCAATGAAGAGATTAGCCTAATGGTGAAAAGGTTCAACAAGTTCTACAAGAACAAAGGAAAAGAAAGAAGCTCTAGCTCAAGACATTATGAGAGAAGATCATCAAGTCGTGACCGTAATTTCTACAATTGTGGGAAGCCCGGACACTACTCAAATGAATGTACGACACCCTACAAGAAAAGAGACGAATCACCAAGAGGAAGACATAGAAGAGATGAATCACCTCATAAAGAGAGAAGGAGTAGAGATGATCATTATGAACGAAGACACTCTCGAAGAAGCAAGGATTCGGAGAGGAAGGACAAGTCATCAAGGAGCTACACAAGAAGAAGACATCAAGCTCATGTTGGTGAATGGGTTTCCGGCTCCGACTCCGACAACCAATCCGAGAGAAGTTATCACTCCAACTCCGACTATAGTCAAGATGAAGGTGTTGCCGGACTTGCACTTGTGTCATCCAACTCCTACGATCTATTTGACTCACCAAATGAAGGAATTGGAAGATGCTTCATGGCAAAAGGCCCTAAGGTATCACACCCCGAGTATCTTGATTTTAATAGTGATGAAGATGATTTGCTTGGTGATGATGATTTACTTGTTGATAGGGCTAGTGATGTGAGCTATAATGAAAATGCTAGTAATCATGATAGTCAAGAGGAAACAAGTGACAATGCTATGAAGGAGATTGAGCGTCTAACTAAAGAACTAAATGCTCTTAAGTTAGCTCATGAAACAACTCAAGAGGATCATAGAGAACTTCTAAGAACTCATGAGAAGCTACGCTTCGAGAAGCTAAATTTAGAGCAAGAGCATGAGTTTCTTAAAGCTACCAATGACGATCTTCGAAAGAAGAGTTCTTCATATCTTGCCAAACGTTTACTCTTGTCTACCTTTATGCCACAAGTTAAACCTAAGCAAACCAACAACAAGGGTAAAAATGGTTCTACCTCTAGTAGTAACAATAACAATGCTAAATCTAATGTTCTTGCTTCTAGTAGTTCTATTGATTCCACTAATGATTCTCTTAGCCAAGTTACACTTGAGCAAGAAAATATGCTATTGAAAGGAATTATAGAAAAAGGTGTCTACAAGAGTCTTGCCGGGAGTAAACAATTTGAGGAAATTGTACGCAAGCAAGGAAGGCACCGGAAGAACCAAGGTGTTGGTTTTGAACGAAAGTTCAATGCTGATGGAGTTGAGTGGGAAGAAGGTCAATACCCCAAGACGAAGTTTGTTCCTCAACAAGAGAAGTATGATCCTACTTCCTTCAAGGGAACACAAGCTCAAGAAGACCTTCCACCACAAGACCACAAGCTAAAAGGCAAGGACAAGCTTCAAGAAGAGATTGATTCATTTGAAGAAGCTCCTCAAGCCATGGTCAAGTGGGTTCCCAAGACTTCATCAAGTTCTACTTCATCAAGTGCTACTACAACTCCAAGGATTCCCATCAAGTTGATGTGGGTCCAAAAGAAGAAGAACTAGAGAGTTCTTGAGGGTGACTCCGCCAACAAACTTCACTCATATTATTCATGGCAAGGACTTGTGCAACCAACCTCCACACTTTGCACTAGTTCATGGAGTCACAAACCTCTTGTTGGTAAGGCAAGGGACAAGGTAATCAATGCATTCATGTACATCATCATATGTGTATTTCACTCTATGTCTATGGATATCTTTGTATGTTCCTTGTGTGGGACTAACCCATGTAGGTATTGAAAGCACAAAACTCCAAAGGATTGCTCCCAACTTTTGATGGTCTACATTAACATTGAGCATCCACATCTTCAACATCTACATGAAGTCATCATCGACAAAACCCAAGGTTAGTTCAACCCTCTTAGGGGGGATATCGCATCTAGGGGGAGCTTTGCTCTAAAAATTGAGCTAAAGCAACTCTAATGGTGTGAACACATTAATGCTTTATGTAAAAGTGGTAACCCCACTTGTGCTTAAACGATGAGTATGACCTATGATCAAATGTTCACATTTGGCTCCTAAGTCAATATACTCATATATAGATGACCTAGTCATCGCCATTGCTTGATAGATGCTAGAATTGGTTGTGCATGTTTGACACATATTTCATTTGCTATCTTATTGTGTGAGCATGTTGATTTGCATGTTTTCATCATTCGAGGACATCCATTTGTTGTTTTGATTGTCTTGGTTTTTCTGGCCAAGTGGATGTACAAGAATGCCTAAGAACCTTCTCTAGCTATCTATGCTTTCTTGTCTCAAATTCTATTCTTGCTGCATCACAAAAAATGAACAAGTCATTTTCGGACCCTCCGGGTGAGGAGCACTCGGAGCCACCGATCTAAAAGGGCTGAACCTCCAAAACCTTCTAATTGATTTCGGTCAGACCAACCTACTCAAACTCGGTCGAACCGAAAGCATTTAGACTGATCTAGGCTTTCATCTCGGTGCTATCGATTAGACCAACTCGGTTGGACCGAGTTGCTGTAACTGCAAGCAGTTGCACGTCTCGGTGCTACCGATTTGTTCCACTCGGTGCCACCGACATCGAATGGGTATATATTCCCAGCGAACCGTGCAGTTGAAAATTTCTTCAAACGTCACGCACCCGCGCCCCATTGCTGCCGCCCCTTTGGTCTTCGGATCGTCGCCGTCGTCTCCAGCGCGCCCTCACTGCAGGATTCCTTCGCCGTCAACGGCAATCTCCACCGCTGTTGCCACCATAGAGAAACTCCACCGAGTTAGGGTGAGTTTCGATCCCTTTTGTGCTTCCCTTTTTTCCGATTCAATGCACGATTGGATTGCCTGTAATCTTGCCACGAATGCAATCCTCTTTCCACAAGATTTGTTCGTTTGAACGAGATTCGAGCAAAAAATTTAGGGTTAGGTTTCCGCCGAACGCATCTCGGACCGACCAAATAGGAATTTTCGGTCCCACCGATTTGGCCTTGGCCATAGCACTAGTACATCTCGGTGCCACCGAGTTGTGCGAATCGGTAAGACCGAAAGTAATATCTCAGTGAAACCCTAGCATCTCGGAGCCACCGAAACCCATCTCGGTCTGACCGAAATGGCGTGCCATGTCTCTGTAGTGTGCTTCGGTGTCACCGAGATTACCAACTCGGTCCATCCGAACTGCATTCTATGAAAACCTAGAACTAAAGTTTGAACTCATTTTTATGAAAAACTATCTGCTTTTTCTGATGACTCATCTACTCTACCCATACCCATCTATTCACAGGGTCAGCTCAGCAAGATGTCTAGTGGCAGTGACAGTCAGAACAGGTCTGAACAGCAGGCAGAGATGAGTGAAGGATCAAGCCATAATGAGAGTTTCTATGAGGGAGAGAGAAGCTCTCCAGATCTTCCTAAAGCTGCAACCAGAACAAGGAAGAAGAAAACATCAGAAAGTGAGGATGAGGATTTTGTTGCCAGTGAGACAGCAACCAAGAAAAAGAGAGTAGTGCTTGCTAAGGAGTACAACACAAAGCCTACATCTGTCAAAGAGAGAACAGCTGTAAGGAAAGTGCCAAAACAGTCCATACAATTCACTCTTAAAGAGCCTAGTGAGGCAGCTGCAGGTGCTAAGAAGAAGAGGATAAGAAAAACTATTGCCCGTGTGATTGGCAGACCCTCCATGATGATTGATGAGGAGGAAGATGAGGAGGAGGATGAGCCAGCTGCTGCACCCCCTGCAAAAGCACATAAGCTCATGTCTGATGCAATCAAGACTGCTGCATCTCCCAAGTCAAAGCCTAAGGCACCGGCACCCAAGAGATCAACCAGGAACATATCAGCTGCAGAGAAGAACAAGGCCCCAGTGCCTGAATCAAATGTTGATGAAGAGCCTCTAGTGCTCAGAAAGTTGAAGCCAAAGATACCAGACCATGACAACGCACACCCAGTAGCTGAGAACATGATGTTGTGAAAGGACAAAGGACTGCGTCAATGGAGATTGTCAGATCCTTATGCTATCAGAAGAAGGACTGCTTGTGATTATCGTTTTCACACACGTGAATAACAGGACTTTTATGAGACAGTTTTGCTTGACAAGAAGCCCATAGTCAGTGACATGAAGTGGGTGGACTGGGAATACATCGATGAGAATGAGGATTACTTTCCCCATGTCCATGAAAGCTTCAGGATTGCAGGTGTTGACGAGTTTGTTGGAAAGAAGTTGACCAAGTGGAATGATGAGATGATCATGCAATTTTACTCTACTGCTCATTTCTATCCAGATGGCAGAATAGTGTTGATGACTGAGGGTATAAGATACCAGTCTACCATCTCTGAGTGGGCAAATCTTCTTGGTGCACCCAAGGAAGAGGAGGATGATATTGACATATATGCCAAGCTCAAGATGGATCACAACTCAATGGCCAACATGTGTACTGCAATTCCTCAGAAGGACCTTGATACACACAAGCTTGGATCAGTGAAGCATTTGCTACCAGGACTGGCCACATCAAACACTATCTTGCGGTACACCTTGTTACCCAAGTCAGGCGATGATAAGATGATTCGTGGCCACTCCATCAACTTGCTGCACTTATTTGATACTCCTCAAAAATTCAAGGTGATGAGCCTGATAGTTGAGACTATCAAGAGGACAGCAGCAGATTAGAAGAGATCGTGTGGTCATGCTCCACATATTCAGTTGTTGATCAATTCCAAGGTTGGAACCAGCACGTATCTTCTTGATCGAGAGCATTTGCCACTCCATCCAGAGTTTGAGGACAACGTTATAGTGATGGATTCTTCGCATCCCACTTCTGCACAAGCTCAAGAGGAAATCCGCAAAGCCGCAGAAGCTAAAGCAGCTCAGGAAGCAGCAGCACCCAATGCTCCAATTGCGAATCTCAAGACACCAAAGGATCAAATGCAATATCTGCTTGAAGCCACTCTGAGGATTGAGCGAAGTTTGGCCAACCTCACCCAGACCCAGGCTAGTTTTGAGCGGATCATTGAGACTAAATTTCATGATTTGGATGTCAAAGTGACTGAGATTCAGACTTCAGTGGAACAGCTGCAAGGTGATGTTGATGCTGTCAAGCTTGCCAGATCAGATGACAGTGGAGATGATGGACCAACCACAGAGAGATTCCAGTCAGTGCCTAGGGCAGCTAGATCTGCTGCGATACCAGTTGTGGATCCACGGACCACAGTATCTGCACCAGCCGCTACAGCCACAGTGCCACCACAGGTCTCCACTCCACCAGCTCAACAGACATCGTCAGAAGCATTCGCGGATGCTCTCATCTCAACGCCATCTACGCACACCGGAGCTGCCAGCAGGAGGTCGCCTTCAGGAGCTTCAGAGGACCGTGCCTAGAGAGTCGATTAGTGCTATACTCATTTGAACTTTTTGGTACTTGTTGCCAAAGGGGGAGAATCTGTATAGATCATAGGCTGAGAGAGAGAGAGAGAGAGAGTTTCTTGCCTTTGATTTGCTTCGAGAGTTTCTTGTGCTACTTGTTTGTTTGTTGCTACTCTGTTTTATGTGCGCTTGCTACAGTATTCTGTCATTTATGCTTGTGAGATACTATGTTGATTGATCATACTATGCTCATTGTGATGATTCATGTTTATCTTTTTCATTATCTTGTATGATCAATTACTTATGTTGGTGATGCGTGCTTACCTTTCCAATCTTATCATTTTGCGCGCTCCACCAAGATGTATGTGACATGGGAGAGTAACCCATGAGCCTAATCGATTGTGCATTTGCATTCAAACACAATTTTTTTAATAATGCACAAATTTAGGGGGAGCTCTCGCTTATCACATACTTCTCAAAGCGACGATGTATTTCATTCATTCAAATCATTTGTCGAAGCTTTGATCTATATGTTGTCATCAATTACCAAAAAGGGGGAGATTGAAAGCACATTTGCTCCCTTGGTGGTTTTGGTAATTCATAACAACATATATCTCATTGAACTAATGACCATTCAAGATTGAGATTTCAGGATGTTCAATGATTGGCATGGCATGGACTAGAGAAGTGGACCCCTCAAAATGCTAAGGACAAGGATTGGCAAAAGATCAAGACTCTACATTTTTGGTTTAGTGATCCAAGATCACATTGAGTCCATAGGAAAGCCAATACTATTAAAAGGGGATGAGGTGTTGCTTAATGGTCTTTTTGCTCAAGTGCTTAGTGACAGTATTCCTAAACCCTCAACCACTCTCTCTCTACCCAGATATGTCCTAAACCTAAAGTACAACTCGGCCCCACCGATTTTTCCTATCCGGCCCCACCGAGTTCATCCAAGACTTAGCCACTGCCAAACCCAAACAAATCGGATCCACCGAAACGGATCTCGGTCCCACCGAGATGGCCTTGCCAACTCTCTGTAATCGTTTGCATTTACTTCGGTCTCACCGAGTTTGCAAATCGGTCTCACCGAGATGGCTTGCCAAGTCTCTGTTGCCTTATTGCTTCACTTCGGTCCAACCGAGTTGATGCAATCGGTGCCACCGAGATGAGGTTTGCCCTAAGCCATTGCACTTCAGTCCATCCGAGTTGTCCGTATCGGTCCCACCGAGATTCCTAACGTTCATATCTTTTACACAGTTCGGTGCTACCGAGATGATTGTTTTGGTGCCACCGAGTTGGGTCAAAAGTGTGTTACGGTTGGATTTTGTGTGGAGGCTATATATACCCCTCCACCACATCCTTCTCAGTGAGGAGAGCCATCAGAACGTGCCTACACTTCCACCATTCATTTTCTGAGAGAGAACCACCTACTCATGTGTTGAGATCAAGATATTCCATTCCTACCATTTGAACCTTGATCTCTAGTCTTTCCCAAGTTGCTTTCCACTCAAATCCTTCTTCCACCATAGCCAAATCTGTGAGGAGTAGTTTGAGTGCTAGGAAGACTATCATTTGAAGCACAAGAGCAAGGAGTTCATCAACAACACACCGTCTATTACCTTTTGGAGAGTGGTGTCTCCTAGATTGGTTAGGTGTCACTTGGGAGCCTCCAACCAGATGTGGAGTTGAACCAAGAAGTTTGTAAGGGCAAGGAGATCGCCTACTTCGTGAAGATCTACCCCGAGTGAGGCTAGTCCTTCGTGGACGTAAGCCATGGTGGAATAGACAAGGTTGCTTCTTCGTGGACCCTTCGTGGGTGGAGCCCTCCGTGGACTCGCGCAGCCGTTACCCTTCGTGGGTTGAAGTCTCCATCAGCGTGGGCGTACGATAGCACCACCTATCGGAACCACGCCAAAAACCACCATGTCTGCATTGCGTTTGAAATCTCCAATCCCTCCTTTACATACATATGCAATTGCTTACATTCCGCTGCTATACTCTTAGAATTGCATGTGTAGGGTGATGCTTGACATGTACTATTGCTGAAATCTGCCCACAACTAAAATTGGGAAAAGGTTAGGTTTTATTTTTTGGTCAAGTAGTCTAATCACCCCCCTCTAGACATACTTTCGATCCTACAGAACCAAGTACTAAGAAATCAGTAGGGTATTTGATTTTACCACACAAGACTTCAACATCTCTAACAATCCCAAGTGGTGTAATAGTATCTCTGTTCGCTAGCTTAATAGTAACATCAATATCTTCTATTTCAACAGGTGCAATATCATGCATTACTTGATATAAAAAAATGGAATAACACTCACACTAGCACCCATATCACACAAACCATGATAGCAATGATCTCCAATCTTAACAAAAATAACAGGCATGCCAACTACGTTCTTGTTCTTGTCTAACATATCTCGTTCATTTCTAACAGGTTTAGCAATTCTAGCAGCCTCCTCACAAAAGTAAATAACATGCCCATCTATAATATCGACTAAGAGATCTTTAACCATAGCAATATCAGGTTCAAATTTAATTTGTTCAGAGGGTCTAGGTGCTCTAATATTACTTTTGTTAACCACAGTTGAAGCTTTAGCATGTTCCTTAATCCTAACAGGAAAAGGTGGTTTCTCAATATAAGCAGTAGGCACAATTAGATCAACATGGTAAACAATTGTTTCTTCTTTAACACTAACAGGTTCCTCAATCTTTTCTTTAACAGGGGGATGATATTTAAACCACTTCTCCTTAGGGAGATCAACATGAGTAGCAAATGATTCACAAAAGGAAGCTACTATCTCAGAGTCAAGTCCATATTTAGTGCTAAACTTATGAAAAGCATCAGTGGCCATAAAAGATTTAACACAATCGAACTCAAGCATTATACCTGACTCATTACCTTTGTCGAGTTCCCAATCTTCAGAGTTGCATTTAATTCTTTCCAGAAGATCCCATCTGAATTCAATAGTTTTCTTCATAAAGGAGCCAGTCAAAGAAGAATCGAGCGTAGTTCGATTATCATGAGAAAGCCGAGCATAAATTTTTTGTAAGATAATTTCTTTTGAGAGCTCAAGATTGGGGCATGTGTACATCATGTACTTAAGCCTCCCCCAGGCTTGAGCGATGCTTTCTCCTTCACGAGGCCAAAAATTATATATAAAATTCCGATCACGATGAACCAAATGCATAGGATAAAATTGCTGATGGAATTCTAGTTTCAATCGGTTCCAGTCCCATGTATCAGTATCATCACATAGCCTATACCACATTAATGCCTTTCCCTCCAAAGATAAAGGGAATACTTTCTTCTTAACTCCGTCTCTGGATAAACCTGCAAGCTTAAACAATCCACAAATTTCATCCACCTAGATTAAGTGCATATCAGGATGTATATTCCATCTCCTGCATAAGGATTAGCTAGCAGTTTCTCTATCATGCCCGGAGGAATTTCATATGAAATATTTTCAGTAGGTGCAGTAGGTTGAGGAGAAACTATTGGTGCTTCCGGTCGAGGTGAAGATACCCCGAACAAACCCCTCAAACGATTACTTTCCATAGTGACAAGTGACAGTAAATTTCAGCACGTAATATAAATGTTTCCTTACCAAATTCCACTCACCAAAGGCGCTTCACTCCCCGGCAACGGCACCAGAAAAGAGTCTTGATGACCCACAAGTATAGGGGATCAATCGTAGTCCTTCCGATAAGTAAGAGTGTCAAACCCAACGAGGAGCAAAAGGAAATGACAAGCGGTTTTCAACAAGGTGTTTTCTGCAAGCACTGAAATTATCGGTAACGAGTAGTTTGATAGAAAGATAATTTGTAACAAGTGCAAGTAGCAATAGTAACAAAGAGTGCAGCAAGGTGGCCCAATCCTTTTTATAGCAAAGGACAAGCCGGAACGATCTCTTATAGTAAGTAAAGCGTTCTCGATGACACATGGGAATTTCATCTAGTCACTTTCATCATGTTTGTTTGATTCGCGTTCGCTACTTTGATAATTTGATATGTGGGTGGACCGGTGCTTGGGTGCTGTTCTTACTTGAACAAGCCTCCCACTTATGATTACCCCCTCTCGCAAGCATCCGCAACTATGAAAGAAGAATTAAGATAACTCTAACTATAGCATTAAACATATGGATCCAAATCAGCCCCTTACGGAATAGCGCATAAACTAGGGTTTAAGCTTCTGTCACTCTAGCAACCCATCATCTACTCCACAATGCATTCCCTTAGGCCCAAAGATGGTGAAGTGTCATGTAGTCGACGTTCACACGACACCACTAAGGGAATCAACAACATACATATCATCAAAATATCGAACTAATACCAAATTCACATGATTACTTA
The DNA here is from genome assembly GCA_039707655.1 of Elymus sibiricus. Lineage (NCBI taxonomy): Eukaryota > Viridiplantae > Streptophyta > Magnoliopsida > Poales > Poaceae > Elymus > Elymus sibiricus. Next base: position 168,397,280 of record CM077664.1, read on the forward strand.
TGACAAGACTTCTCCCATGACCTCAAGAACAAAAGTAACTACTCACAAATCATAATCATGTCCAAGATCAGAGGGGAATTGAATAGCATAATAGATCTGAACATATAATCTTCCACCAAATAAACCAACTAGCATCAACTACAAGATGTAATCAACACTACTAGCAACCCACAAGTACCAATCTGAGGTTTTGAGACAAAGATTGAATACAAGAGATGAACTAGGGTTTGAGATGAGATGGTGATGGTGAAGATGTTGATTAAGATTAGTCCTCCCATAATGAGAGGATCGCTGGTGATGTCGATGGCGACGATTTCCCCCTCCCGGAGGGAAGTATCCCCAGCAGAATCTCTCCGCCGGAGAGCAAAAATGCTCCTGCCCAAGTTTTGCCTCGAGATGGCAGCGTATCGTCCCAAAAGTCTTCTCTATATTTTTTCTAGGGCAAAATGACTTATATACCAGAAAATGGGGGCCAGAGGCTGGCCAGGGGCCCCACGAGCCACCAGGGCGCGCCTGGGGGGGTGGTGCGCCCTGGTGCCTCGTGGGCACCTGGGTGGCCCCCTCTGGTACTTCTTTCTTCCAATATTTTTATTTATTCCAAAATAATTCTCTGTGAAATTTCAGCTCATTTGGAGATGTGCAGAATAGGTATCTCTGACATAGCTTTTTCAGGTCCAGAATTCCAGCTGCCGGCAATCTCCCTCTTTGTGTAAACCTTGCATATTAAGAGAGAAAATGCATTAGAATTGCTCCACAAGGTGTTATATTGATCAAAAACACTATAAATAACAGTAACAAAACATGATGCAAAATGGATGTATCAGGCCACCATCCAGAGTCTCATCAGTTTTGCCGATCCCGGCAAAACATAGGATGTGGGCCCCTCCAGACGACCACCTACAGTGCCGTCATGACCAACTGGCTACCGCGCCGGAGAAGGTGCACGAATGGTGCAGTCGCCTCCATGCGAACAACCACAGCGGCGGCAAGCTCGCCGATCGGATGACCAGGACACTATGTCCATGGTGTCGTCTGATCCACGGGGCCGCCAAGACCAGCGCCAAGTGCTCCACGAACGGCACGACGAAGACGCCCGTACGAAGATCGAGCGGCGCCCGGAGGCACGCCATCTGTCAGACGACCGTGCCGGGCCGGCAACATACGTGCCAGCGCCGGGGTACCCTGGGTGCTTACCTTACGAGGTGGGCTGCCCAGCGTTTACTCGTGAGCTGTGGCAGGTTTGCTAGCCGTCCACCCGCCCCTTCAAGCCAGAGCTGCCCGACAGATATGACGGCACGCTCAATCCAACAGAGTTCCTTGGCATCTACACGATCGCGGTGCAGGCTACCGGGGGGCATGACAACAAGCTTTTGGCCAACTACTTTTCATTGGCGCTCAAGCCCAGTGTCAGATCGTGGTTGATGAACTTGCCGGAGGGCTCCATTTCTTCTTGGTTGGATCTATGCCATCAATTCGTGGGTGCCTACCAGGGTGCCCACAAGCTCCCTGGTTAGGAGAGCGATTTGCATGTGATCCCCCAGAGGGATGGCGAGCCCCTCTGCAAGTATATACAGAGGTTCAGCCATGTGCACCACAACATTCCCGATGTTCATCCCGCAGCTGTTTGCACCGCATTCCACATGAATGTGTGCAACCACAGAATGCGGTCTGAGATGAATATCGTGAAGGTTAGGACCATCAATGAGCTGTACGCCTTGGCGGACAAGTGTGCATGTGCTGAGGAAGGGAGGCGACTCCCTGGGGAAGATGCTGGCACCGAAGTCGACTCAAAGACGACGACGCAGACGATCCATCGACCCCGCAGAAGAAGAGCCGGAAGCGCAACAGGAAGCGCAAAGGCAAGTTAGTGATGGTAGTCGAGAGCCCCAGTGACGCCAACGCCGCCAAGAAGTCCAAGGCAGAAAGCCCCGGGAAGGAGGTTGCCGGATGCGCTGACTGCCGGGAGGCTGCGGCAGGCGACAAGGGCGGCAAGACCGGTGGGCGTACTGCAAGATCCACCGTACCAAGGGCCACGATCTCCAGGAGTGCCGGCAAGTGGAGCAGCTTGCCGAGAAGCAGAAGCAAGAGTACGAGAAGCATGACAAAGAGAAGGGCCAGGATGGTGCCGGTGGATCCGGCAAACAGAACTGTGGTGGCCGTGGGGGCCGCCGCGGCAAGGCCAAGCAGCCGAAAGAGAAGGCTGCTCAGGGCCAGAATGATGATGATGAGGACAAAGATGGGTCCGAGAACGAGTTCCAGAATGCAGTGGAGGCCATGTGTGTTGACGGAGGTGCATCTTTGCACTCCTCGCATCGGCAACTGAAGCAGTGGGTCCGCGAGGTGAATGCCGCGGAGCCCATGATGGGAGCGCAGAAGCCACTCAAGTGGTCACACACACCCATCATCTTTGACGCCGAGGATCACCCTGATCGCACCACTGCGGTCGGGTGTTTGCCGTTGTTGGTTTCGCCAACAATCCGCAACCTCAAGGTGACAAAGATGTTGGTTGACGGTGGGGCCGGCTTGAACTTGATCTCTCCCGACATGATCAAGAGGCTGCAGATCCCCGACAAGGATCTTGAGGAGAATGGCACGTTCCAGGGGATCAGTCCAGGGAGGAACAAGCCGAAGGACGAGATCACGCTGCCGGTCACATTCGGCAGCGAACTCAACCACCGGACGAAGAAGATTGTCTTCAACTTTGTTAAGATGCCACTGCCGTACAACGGAATTCTGGGACGTCCGGCGCTGGTCAAGTTCATGGCTGTGTCGCACTTTGCCTACAACGTCATCAAGATGCCGGGACCGATGGGCGTTCTCACCATCAGGTCCAACTAGAAGGACGCAATCATCTGCGGCTGCAAGCTCTACCAGGAGGCAGTGGTAGCACCTGTCGTCAAGGCACCTGCTCTTGCCGGCAAAGCTCCCGGGGGAGGAAAGAAGCAGAAGAAGTCTGGCAAGACCTCTGATACAGACTCCGGGAAGCGCACTTTAGAGTGCAGCACGCCTGTTGAGGACATACCAGAGAGCTCTACCAGCAAGAGCAAGAAAGCCAAGGCCTCTGCGCCGGTGACCAAGCAAGTTTCCGCAAGGGAAGATGGGACGAGTGGCACTTTTTCTGTGAGTGCCACTCTCAGTGACAAATAGGAAAGCGAGCTCGTTGCCTTCCTACAGGCGAATGTCGATGTGTTTGCTTGGCAAGCATCTGACATCCCCTGTGTTCCTAGGGAGGTAATTGAGCACAACCTTGCTGTCTGCCCTCATGCGAGACCCGTCAAGCAGAAGGTCAGGAAGCAAGCCTTGGAGCGGCAAGAGTTCATTGCCGAGGAAATCAAGAAGTTGGAAGCAGCGGGCCTAGTCAGAGGAGTGCTACACCCTACGTGGTTAGCCAATCCAGTCGTAGTGTGCAAGGCGAATGGGAAGTGGAGGCTTTGTATAGACTTCACTGATATAAATAAAGCCTGTCCAAAGGACCCTTTCCCTTTGCCGCGCATCGACCAGATTGTAGACTCCACTGCCGGCTGTGAGTTACTCTCTTTCCTTGACGCCTATTCTGGTTATCATCAGATCTTTATGGTCATGGAAGATGAGGAGAAAACCGCATTCATCACTCCATGTGGCACATACTGCTTTTTGCATATTCCTTTCAGATTGAAAAGTGCTGGGGCAACCTTTGCCAGAGCAGTCCAGATCGGTTTTGAGCCACAGCTGCACAGAAATGTGGAAGCCTACATGGATGATATTGTGGTCAAGACCAGAGACAAGTCCCTGATCCATGATTTGGAAGAGACATTCGCAAAATTGCGCAAGCTCAACTTGAAGCTCAACCCCGAGAAGTGTGTGTTCGGTGTTCCGTCCGGCAAGCTTCTTGGGTTCTTTGTATCTCAGAGAGGGATTGAAGCCAACTCCGACAAGATCAAAGAAATTGAGCAGATCGAAGCACCAAGATGCGTCAAGGACATCAGGTGCCTTGCCAGCTGCGTTGCCGACCTCAGTAGGTTCATCTCCAAATCAGCAGAGCGCGCCTTGCCATTTTTCAAGATATTGAAAAAGGCAGGTCCAGTGAACTGGACTCCGGAAGCGGAGGCCGCGCTCCAAGATTTGAAGGGGTACCTATCCTCTGTGCCAGTCTTAGTTGCGCCTAGGCCACAAGAGACGTTGCTGCTATACTTAGCGGCAATGAATCAAGTGGTTAGTGCTGCACTTGTGGCTGAAAGAGAGGTAGATGAAGAGGTGGTAGCAGCCGCCGAGCCATGACCCAATGGGCCAGAATCTTCTCTGGCAGGGTCAGGTGCCGAGAAGCCAGAGATTGTGCAAGCCAGTAAGCCAGATCAACAAGTTGTGAAGAAGAAGATGGTGCAGCGCCCAGTCTAGTTTGTCAGCTCCCTCCTGCAAGGGGCTAGGTCAAGGTATTCTGGTGTGCAGAAGTTGTTCTTTGGCCTTCTCATGGGTTCAAGGAAGCTGCGCCACTACTTTCAAGCACACCCAGTCACCGTCGTCACTTGCTTTCCTTTGCAACAAATTTTGAGAAATCCAGAAGCAACCAGCAGGATTGTGGAGTGGGCATTGGAGCTGTCAAGATTTGATTTGAAGTTTGAGAGTACCTCAACAATTCAGAGTAGAGCCTTGGCGGAATTCATTACAGAATGGATCCCAACACCAGACGAAGAAATTCCAGAGACATCTCTCCCCAGCAAGGAAACTGTTGATGATTGGATCATGTACTTTGACAGTGCTTTCACGCAAAAAGGCGCCGATGCCGGCGTGCTGCTTATTGCACCCATCGGAGAGCACTTCAAGTACGTGCTTCAGATGCATTTTTCCAGGGACCAGGCCACCAACAACACTACTGAGTATGAAGGATTGCTTGCCGGTCAGCGCATTGCAATCGACCTTGGTATTCGAAAGCTGATTATCAGAGGCGACTCGCAGCTAGTGGTGAGGCAAGTCAACAAGGATTACCAGAGCCCTTTGATGGAGGCGTACGTTGATGAGGTGAGGAAGTTGGAAGAGCACTTTGACGGTCTGCTAGTAGAGCATGTTCCCCGTGCCCAGAATTGGATTGCCGACGACCTGTCAAAGCTTGCCGCCCAAAAGATGCCTGTGGAACCAGGAACTTTTGTGCTCCATTTGACTCAGCCATCCATTACACCATCAAGGATGGCAAAGAAGAGAAAACAAGATGTTGGTGGTTACTTTCCGGTAGAGCTGCCGGCAGCCGCCAAGAAAGTGGATACCACCGACAAGATACCCTTGGCCGGTGAGCTGCAGTTTCCGGTAAGCCAGATCCTTGCCGTCGAAGCAAGCGCTCCCACAGAGGAAGAAGCACCTTTAGTCCTTGTCGTCGAGCCACAAGCTCCGACATGGGCATAGCCAATTGTCCAGTACCTTGAAACAGGAGATCTTCCCGACGAACAAGAGGACGCATAAAGAGTAGCCTGTCAATCAAGGATGTACAAGTTTGTTGACAACATTTTGTACAAAAGAAGACCAAATGGGTTGAAATTGAAGTGCATCTGCCGGGAAGATGGACAGAGGCTGTTGGAAGAAATGCATGAAGGGATGTGTGGCTCTCACATTGGGTCACGCATGCTTGTCGGCAAGGTGTTCCGTCAAGGATTCGACTGGCCGACAACCCTTCGAGATGCCTTGGTGGTAGTCATCAAATGTGAAGCATGCCAGTTCCACTCCAAGGACATCCACCAGCCAGCTCAAGCCCTCCAAACCATCCCTCTCTCCTAGCCTTTCTCGGTCTGGGGGATCGATATCATCAGCCCCTTCCCCCGTGCTACCGGGGGCTTTGAATTCTTGTATGTTGTAATCGACAAGTTTACAAAGTGGCCTGAGGTGGAGCCAGTGAGGAAGGTGACGACACAGTCAGCCATCAAGTTCCTCAAAGGATTGGTTGCTCGTTTTGGTGTCCCCAACAGGATCATCACCGACAACGGCACCCAATTCACGAGCCGTGCCTTCACATTGTATTGCCAAGAACTTGGAAATAAGATTTGCTATGCATCTGTTGCTCACCCAAGGAGCAATGGACAAGTAGAGAGGGCAAATGCAGAAGTGCCATGTGGTCTCAAGACCAGAACTTTCGACAGGCTGCACAAGTGTGGAAGGCACTGGGTGGAAGAGTTGCCGGCAGTTCTTTGGTCGATCAGAACGACACCAAGTCAAGCCACTGGCAAGACACCCTTCTCCCGTGTTTATGGTACACAAGCGGTGCTCCCCATAGAACTCAGATACGGGTCACCTCGAGTCTTGGACTTCGATGAGGAGGATCAAGATGAGCTGCGGCAAGATGATGCCACGCTTCTTGAGGAAGATCGTTTCCGGGCTGCTATCCGTGCTGCATGGTATCATCAAGCTTTGCGCCGCTACCATAGCCGCAAAGTGAACGCCAGGAACCTTGAGGAAGGCGACCTTGTTCTTCGTCGGATTCAGTCCACGAAGGGTCAAAACTAGTTGACGCCGAAGTGGGAAGGCCCTTACTGGGGGGTACGAGTCACTAGGCCCGGCACAGTCCGCCTAGAGACCGAAGATGGCATTTCGGTGCTCAACTCATGGAATATTGATCATCTTCGCAAGGTTTACCCGTAAGGCGCGGTTGCCGGGCTGCCCGGCAACCTCTTTTGTACAAGTTTTCCGGCAAGGCATGTAAACCTTTGTACATAGCCGAGCGCAGATCTCGTGCAAAATAAATAAAGCTAAGTGTTTCACAACTCTTTGTCAAAATACATATTTGTTTATGTGTTGCAGGCAACCTTGTGTTACATTTTCCCTTGCATAGGATGATTAATGAACCGTCAAGGTTCCAGCCTCCTCTTTTCTCTTTTTTTCAAAGGACAGAAGGGTTCCTCACATGCAAGTTTCCCGGGGAGAGTGATGGTATGGATACCAAATGACGTTCAAGATATCGTCCTACGGCAAGAAGCGCATCAAAGAAAAAGCTAAGTTGAGAAACTTTGAAATAAATTCTTTGTTGTAGTAGCAATTTCTCCTTGAACAATTTTGGCCTTTGTATGAGAAACCTGCATGCTAAGGAACCTTCTCGTGATCAGCTACACCCTTACTTTGTTTCGAGTCCGCTCAACAACTTAAGTGGCTATGTTGTGATCATCAAGCGTAACCTTGCCGGCAGCAGCACTTCCGGCAAGCTGCTAAGGACCCATTCCTCAAGCGCTCGCGGCAAGAGTGCGCGCACCGACAAGTTTCCGGTAAGCGTAGGGTACATAAATCATGCAAAGACAGAATAAGACAAGAGGAATAGCATGCATACATCCATTCAAAACACAAGTTATAGTACATCAAAGCCAAGTGCAGTTCTAACTTAAGATGAATCTGTCTTTTACAGGAACTACATTTGCAATGAGGAACAACGAAGGGGGCTAATCCTCACGATCACACTCAGTTCTCGGGACATGATGAATCTTGCTAATGACGGGAGCGACGGCTTCTTCGGTAGCTATGGTGTCTGTCCCCGACGGCAAGCTTTTGATGGCCTTGGAGACGTCAATTCTAGGGTTTCGGCAGATAATCTTGATGAGCACCTTGGACCTCTTTTGGTGGACCTCTTTTCGTGATGTTTCTTCATTACCTCGAGGAGTCCTTCGAAGAACAGGGTGAGGCTGGCACTTGTAGAATCCTGCTCGTCGACTGTGAAGCTGTAGTCCTCCTTGTCCATGATGGTCACTTGAGTAGCGAGGCGCTCGGCAACATCGACAAGGCAACCAGTCCACAGATCCAGGGCCTTCTGGTGCTCGTTGAAAGAGTTTGCAGCATCGGCATGCGCAGCTTTCTCCTTTTCCCAGTTTACCAACAGCTCCCTCTCCTTTTCCCCGCCAACCTCCAGATCCTTCTCCAGAGTCGCGAGCTTTGACTTGAGGTCAGCAATGGAGTTGTTGGTGGTCAAGAGTTCTTGGGCTTTGGTGACGAGTTCCTCTTCGAACTTTGATACCTTGGACTCCAACTCTACCTTGGTGGCCTCAGCGCCCTCTGCGGCCTTGACGACTTCCAAGAGTTTAGCGGCGTGAGCCTGAGCTTGAGTCTCGATGACCTATTTGTGGCCCTCCTCTAGCTCTTGGGTTCACTACACAAGCAGAGTCTGGATCTCCTCGTCCTTGCCGTGTAGCTTGGTGGCAAGTGTTTCCTCTCGGGCGGTAAGGTCTTTTTCCTTGATGATGAGCTACGCTTCGCGCTCCATCAACTTGCCGTCCAGGGCCGCTGCCTCCTCCTTGGCAGCGTCAAGCTTCTCTTCCTGCCTCTTGAGGCTATGGAATTTGCCATTATACCAAGTATGGAGTTCCTCTGTCTTCTCCTTCAGCTTCCCCTCGGCCAGCTCTATAGCTTGCCGCCGTGAATGGAGCTCCTCCCAACGCTGGTTGTAGTGCTGCTGCACATCCTTGAAGGCGGTGGCCATCGCTGTCAAGAAGGCAAGATCCGCAACATCGTCGCTGGAGCCGTCTGATGCTGCGACGCTGCTGGAGAAGGGCGCCAAGATCTCCGCGATGGCTTCATCAAAAGTAGGCTCCCCGGCACCAGATGTGCTAGGGGCTTCAGATCCCTGATGCTGATCGGTTGGCCCTAAGGGTCCCGTTAGAGCCTGCGCATCAGCCGCACTGGGGTGGACGTCGATGCTTGGCCTGTCACTGCCAGCCTCGCCCATCTCAGCGTCTGTTATGACGAGTTCAGATGCACTGCTGGAGGGCATAGCAGGCTCTTCGAGGGTTTTCGTGGCTTCCTCAGTAGCGGGCGCGGCGGCCTCCATGGCAGAAATCCTGGCAGCCTCATCAGCGACGCTCTTTGCAATTTCCTCCATAGGTACCTCCCTCTCCTCCGGAGGGGTTGGTTCTGTAGGACAGGGAAGAGGTGGGAAGCAAGATGAGATCAAAATCAAAATCCAGATCAAGTTCAGGAAGACAAAGAGGAAATGGTAAGGGTAAAGTAACACTCGAGCGATGGTTTACCTTGGCGGGCTTGTGGAGAAGATGTTATTCCTTCTCCAGCAATGTTAGTTGCCTTCGCTCGGGTCCCGGCAACGTCCATGGATGGCGGGTTCTTGATGTGGATGAGCCCCTCATGCCGCTCCTCCAGAGAGGGGGTGGACCATGCCGGAGAAATGCTTGGCGGTGGAGCAGAGGTTGAGGACGCCGTCAAGGGATCCGATCCCTGGTGCTCTCCCTCCGGCGAGATGCCCCCCGTCTCCTTGCCGGTTTCCATGATGGCGGTCTCAATGGTGGCGCCCATCGACGGGGGTTGAAGGTTGGACGTACGTTGGGGGCTGGAGCCGACAACATTAGGAAGGATTGGATCCTGGTCGATGTTTGTTGCCGCTTCGCCTTCCTCGGTCGCCCTGGCTTTCTTCCGATGTCCCTCCATCAACAGCGCCTCTTCCCTATGAAGCCAAGCCATTCGTTACAGTCAAGACCAGCAATAGATGCAAATTAATGGTTCGAAAAACATGGAGGAAGAATGAGGTGCTTAGTCTTCATCCTCATCGGGATCACTTAGGACTGACAGGTCGTAGAGAACTGTGTTCCCAATGCCTGCAGTTCTAGGTGATGGCGGTGAACTCCTGGGACGCTTCATCCCTAGGGGAGCTGGGGGCTACGAAACGCCTGCCCCCTCCATGGTTGACGGGGTGGGTCGACGAGGAGCAGCAGCGCGGGAAGGCTATTGCTGGGAAGGCTGTGCCCGGGAGGTTGCGGCTGCTACCTTGACGGCGGCAAGCTCCTGGCTTGTTGACTCGGTATGTGCTGCCCTCTTTCGAGTGGGCTTCTTGGCGACGGTCACCTTCACCTTGGCGGGAAGAGGGTGAGGCGCTTCCTCCTCCTCCTCTTCCTCTCCCTTTTCCTCATCCCCTTCAGTCTCTTCAGCGTGCTTCACGTCATCGTCCTCATGCTCGTCGGAATGCTCGTTATCCGCTGAGGTCTCGCCCGTGTGCTCCTCGGTGTGCTCCTTGGCCTGTTTTCCCTTGCCGGAATCCTTAGCCGTCTGGGTGCAGCGCGTTCTCTTCAGTTCCTGGGCTCTGGCGGCACGGAACTCCTCTTCATCGTTCCTTGTCGGGTGAACCATGTCATCCTCGACTTGAACAGCTGCTTCCTTCAGGCTGGCAAGCCAATCATCCACTGCCTTCTTGCTGGGTATGTTCCTTGTGCTCAGTACCGTCTTGGCATCACATGCCGGCATCATTGCCAGTATGGAGGCCTTGGTGGTGTTGTTGCACAGTGGGGTTACCTTTGCCGGCAGGTGGATGGTGCAACCCCTATTGAAGAGCTGACAGATGAGCTGGTAGTGTTCCATTACCGACCGGTTATTATTCAGGCCTGGGTGCAGATGCATTGGATCGGTAGGGCCCTGGTAATCCCACGCTTGCCGGCCTCCTCTGTTTTGCAGCGGAGCAATCTGGCGGCGGGTGAAGTCCGCCCCCACCATCTCGACCGTCAAGCCGGCCTCCTTAAGGGCAATGATCCGGTACAGAGCCAGCCCAAGCTTGGGTGAAGTCTGCCCCCACCATCTCGACCGTCAAGTCAAATGATCCGGTATAGAGCCAGCCCAAGCTTGGCATCATTGGGGTCAACATTACCCCAGCTATTGGCCTTCTCGATCTTCTCCGTCCTGAGGTGGCAGCATTCCGGGAAGTCTTTCTGTTGGACCCAGCACCAATCGGCCCTCCATTCATTCCACTTGATGTGCAGCTTGCCCTCCGGGTAGTACTTCTTGCGATTTCCACTTGGGATCCAAGTCACACTGCCGGAAAGGGCATCGTCTTCAACCCGAGGGATGAAGAACTGCTGGAACAGAGCAACATTTGGGGCTACCCCCACAAAGTTCTCACACAAGTGCGCGAAGACTGATAGGCAGGTGACCGCGTTGGGTGTGAAGTCCAGCAGTCTGAATCCGAAAGTATTCATCACCTCAATGAAAAAATCAGAGAAGGGCGGGCATAGCCCACAGTAAAATTACCCGGCAAAGAAATGAAAGTGGTCGTCGGCGGGAGGAAGGGATCCTGGGAGCACCATGGCGAGTAGTTCTTCGTCAGATCGTCTTCTGTAAGCGCCAGCGGGAAGACAGCATTGGCCCGCCGCCATGCGGCTTTGGCGGCCTTCCTCTCATCCGCCACCGAACTGGAGAGCTTCGCGCCTCTCTTAAGTGCCATGGCGAGATTTGGGGGGGGGGAGTCTAGCGAGCGGCGGCGGAAGTAGATGGCGCTCTCTGTTTTTGCGCGAGGAAGAAGACGACAGAGATGGCAAGATTAGAGAAGGGGGGGGGGGTAAATGAGCAGCGCCCTTCGCGGAATCCTTTTTATGGGGAAGGCGCGGGGGCTGGCTCTTTACTGTCCTACGTGGATGCGCTTTTCAGGCGCACTACCTCCCCGCGCCTATTCCATTCCACCTCTCCCACGCCCGCATTTAATGTGCATTGTGGGGGGCATGGTAAAAGAGAAGATTATGACAGTTATCCTCTGCCACGCATGCCTGTGCACTGTTTGGGCCTAGCCCAACGACGCCTCGCATGCGCGTATGGCCCAGACCCGGGGGCTCTTGTCGGTGTACTAAAGCATGGGTGCCCTCATACCCTAACTTGTGCACAGGTAGTTGTAGCCTTCCTGGCGGCAAGGGCTTGCCGGAGGGTTGCTATGACGGTATGACCCAAGATTTAGATTAAACAAGACCGTGAAGAGGACCTCAAGGCAGGTCATTGAGAAGTACTATTCTAGTACTGAAGATCAACATTGCCCTTGCCGGCAAGCTTCGTACCGGCAAAGGTGAAGACCAAGACTCTGGTAATTGCAAGCAAGCTCCGCGCCGGCAGGCTCGTTCTGTCCCGTTACCGCTCCACCTCATCATTGGCTAGATAAGCACGTATGATAGGTGTCGATCGGGCAGGCAGTCAACGCAGCTGGCCAAGGCACGCGTCAGCATGCCACGCAAGGATTAACTTTAATGACACCCGTCCCTGGGACGTGTCAAGATAACAGGAGGGCGCCAGGACTGGTGGTACATATCTTTTGCCCAAAGCCTCGCCTCCCCGACGTAGCACCTAACGGTGCATTAAATGCGCTTGTCTTACCCCGTTAGGAGATAGACGTGGTGATGGTGCAAGTCACTATTCATACCCTATAAATGACCGTATTAGCCACTGTAGTAACCCCTTGGCCTATAAAAGGAGGCCCACGGCTACAGTTAGAATGGTCGACTCTTAGTTCAATTACACGTTGTAGCTGCACTTCCCGCGCACCTTGCCAGCAAGTTGCGCTGTTTGTAACCTTTGAGCTCATACACAATCAAACCACAAGAACAGGAGTAGGGTTTTACGCTCACAGCGGCCCGAACCTGGATAAATCATTGCTTGTTGTCGGGGGGATGACCCCGGGTAGGCTCAAGGAGACAAGACGGCATTTCAAAAAATCGGGGTGGCCAATGCTCCTCGGTCTGGCCGCTCGCCACCCGGCTGCTCTAGCCGGCTCTCCAGCCAGCTGCTCCGACCGGCTCCCCGTCCAGCTGCTCTAGCCAGCCTACTGTGCGAGGTCAACTGCAGCGTCCCATCAGACATGACGGGAAGACACTATAGCAGGTGTCATGCATCACTTCACTGCACCCCAATAGTCCAACACTGTTGATCAATAGTGGCGCACTATAGCCTGCGTCATGTGACGCCTTGAATAGTGTTGTTAGGCCATGTGGGCCACCCCTTGTCCCCTGGGCACCCCTTTATAAGGTGCACCAGGGGAGCTCACTCAGGCCAGGCTCATTCACGCACACATTCGCCCAGGCTCTCACGGGCTCATCTCTCTCTCACTCTCATTCTCACACACCCATACGAGGCAAAGGGAAAGGTGCTCACATCTCCTGCTTCCTCCTCTAATACAGTTCTAGGAGCAACTCTGTACTACCATATACACCGCATATACATCAGACATGTAGGAGTAGGGGTTCTACCTCCACGCGAGGTACCCGAACCTGGGTAAACCACCGTGTGCTGTTGCCCAATCCCGTCCCGGATCTCCACCGTAGCCTTGCCACCCCATACTTTTAGCCATCCTTTGGCACCTGCCGTGAGAAAACCATGACACTTGTTCTCACATCTATTAGCCCTGCTCTTTGTAGTATATTGATCCCACAGCCGAACCGCAAAGGGATCCTCTCGATCCCATAGATCATCGTTTTCCCACGACACCTTCTTGTGTTTAATGACATAAGGGATAGTCTCAATGAGTTCAACCCATTTAGCATGTCTACGGTTCAGTTTTGCTTGACTTTTAATATGTTTCAAAGATTCATGATCAGAATGTATAACAAATTCTTTGGGCATAAATAATGTTGCCATGTTTCTAAAGTCCGAACCAGAGCATATAATTCTTTATCATAAGTAGAATAGTTCAGACTAGGCCCACTCAATTTTTTAGAAAAGTATGCAACAGGTTTACCATCTTGTAATAACACACCTCCTAATCCAATTCCACTAGCATCACATTCAAGCTCAAAAGTCTTATTAAAATCAGGAAGTTAGAGTAATGGAGCATGTGTCAACTTATCTTTCAATACCGTGAAGGCTTCTTCCTGTGCAGTACCCCTAACAAAAGGCACATCCTTCTTTGTAAGCTCATTGATAGGTGCAGCAATGGTGCTGAAATCTCTCACAAAACGCCTATAGAAACCAGCGAGGCCAAGAAAACTCCTCACTTGTGTGACCGTTTTGGGCTGCAGCCAACTCTCAATAGCTTCAATCTTGGCTTTATCAACTTCAATGCCCCGTGGAGTAGCAACATAGCCAAGAAAAGAGACTCGGTCGGTGCAAAAGGTGCACTTCCCAAGGTTACCAAACAAGCGTGCATCACATAGAGCAATAAAAACAACACGTAAATGTTCCAAATGTTCCTCCAAAGATCTGCTATAAATCAGTATATCATCAAAATAGACTACCACAAATCGTCCAATGAAAGCATGTAAAACCTCGTTCATTAATCTCATGAAAGTACTAGGTGCATTAGTTAACACAAAAGGCATTACTAACCACTCATATAAGCCAAACTTAGTTTTCAATGCTGTTTTCCATTCATCTCCCAATTTCATACGAATTTGATGGTATCCACTACGCAAATCAACTTTGGAGAATATGGTAGGACCACTTAATTCATCATGCATATCATCTAGCCTAGGAATAGGATGATGATAGCGAATAGTAATATTATTAATGGATCTACAATCAACACACATACGCGAGGTACCATCCTTTTTTAGCACTAGAATAATAGGAACATCACAAGGACTAAGGGATTCGCGTATATAACCTTTGTCGAGCAGTTCCTGTACCTAACGCATAATCTCCTTCGTCTCCTCTGGATTGGTACGGTATGGTGCACGGTTGGGCAGTGAAGCGCCGGGAATTAAGTCAATCTGATGCTCAATCCCTCGAATAGGTGGTAATCTCGGTGGCACGTCTTGTCCAAAGACGTCAGCGAACTCCTGCAAAATGTTAGTGACAGCAGGAGGCAAAGAGGGTGGCATGTCCTCGAATGAAAATAATGCCTCTTTGCACACAAATGCATAGCAAACAGATTTGCTAAAATCTAGATCATCAATATCAGATTTGGTGGCAAGCAAACATCCACTTTTCAATTTAATTTCAGAGGCAACATGAGATGATGGTTTGTTATTAGGCTTCATTTGTTGCTCAAATTCTTTTGCCACAATCTGATTTTCACTCTTGTTTTGCTCCTGTTTTGCTTTACTAGCTCTATTAAGATCATCTTTCAAAATGTGTTCAGGAGTCATAGGAAGCAAAGTAACATGTTTGTCTTTATGAACAAGAGTATACTGATTGTTTCTACCATGGCGTACAAATTTTTATCGAATTGCCATGGTCTACCAAGTAATAGAGAGCATGCTTGCATGGGTACCACATCACAATCAACGAAATCAGCATATGTAGCAATACTAAAATGCACCCGAACAGTATGTGTTACCTTAACCTTGCCGCTGTTGTTGAACCATTGTATGTAGTAAGGATGAGGATGTGGTCGTGTGGTGAGAGACAGCTTCTCCACCATCTCCATGCTAGCCAAGTTGTTGCAACTCCCTCCATCTATGATGATGCGAACAGACCGTTCCTTCACAACTCCCTTTGTATGGAACAAATTGTGCCTCTGATTTTGCTCAGCCTATGTTACCTGCACACTCAAAACACGTTGAGCAACTAAAATTTCATACCTATCAGCGTCTTCAGCAACCATGTATTGCGTCTCTTGTTCAGAAACTTCTCCACCTTGTTCTTCACTAGCAATAAGAGCCAAGGTCTCCTCATCATAATCACTAGCGGACTCATATCCACCAACCTCAGTAACAACCATCACACACTGGGATGGGAATTTGCTCGCATAATGACCACGACCGCTGCAACGACGACATATAACATCATGTGTTTGCCCCGTCGATGCCATGGATGAAGAAGAGCTTTGTGCGGGACTGGTAGGTGTGCTCTTGGAGGATGATGGTGGTGCCTGTTTTCTTGTATCTCGATTGGAGTTGGTGGCTGAAGTAGGAGGTGGTGCAGCCGGATGTGTGGAAGTAGATGATATATGTCATGTCCATGATGAAGATCGACTTGTAGAAAAATTAGTTCACGCCAATGCCTGTCCATCCTGCACTTCACATTCAGCTTTGCAAGCAAGATGGAACAAATGAGTGATATTGTTATACTCCTTATACTCTAAGATGGTTTGAATTTCTTTGTTTAATCCACCCATAAAATGTGCTAGCATAACTTCATTATCCTCAACAATATCACATCTAATCATGCCAGTTTGTAATTCCTGATAATATTCCTCTACAGAATTTTTTCCTTGTCTAAAATGCTGCAATTTTTGAAGTAATTCATGTTGATAATATGGTGGAACCCAACGAGTACGCATAGAAGTTTTCAAAGCAGCACATGTAGTGGGGATATTATCATGATATAATCGACAATGTTTAGACCACCAAACACAAGCAAAACTAGTGAATGCACAAACAGCAGCAGCAACACGTCTATCCTCCAGATATTGTAAACATGTAAAACATTGTTCAGTTTCTAACTCCCAAGTAAGATAACATCAGGAACATATCTACCCTCAAATGGCAGAATATTCAATTTTAGTTTAGGAACATGGTCAAGATCTCATACCTGAGATGGTGGTGCAGCCCTACCGTGCGATTATATGCATGTGGACGACCTGGTGGTGGTGCTGGTGGTTGCACGTAGTTCTGATTTTGAACAACCTCATCCTCGTAATCGCCCTCGTAATCGTTGTCCTCCTCGGTAGTAGCAGTAGGAGCCATAGAAGCATCAACAGCAGTAGCAGCGGCACCAGAATGTTGGCGTTCCTCAAGAGGAACACGCTTCACTCGTCGTACTTTATCGCGACGTGGAGGTGGTAGTTGTTGGTGTTGCAACGGTGCAACATGTGGTGGTGGTAGACGCGCGAGCACTTCATCGAACTTGGCGTTCAACTTGTTGTCAATTGTCTTCTCAATGTCATCTATCTGCTCCATTGCCTTTCCAAAGCTGCTCATCATGTCGTGTACCTGTTCACCCAACATTTGTTGAAATTTATCATGTAGTTCCTTGTTCGTCATGTTCTCCCAATCCATCTGGTTCTCTTGTGATCCTGTCATGGTTAGCAGCAATAGAAATACACAAGGATATGCCCTACAGACTACTAATAGGATGTGGTGTGGTGGAAAATCACAAATCCGTCAAGCGAATCACAAATTCTTACCCGTTCTTACCAAGCAGCAGGCGGTAATCGGCACCCGTTGTAGTCAAAACTCTCAAAGCTTGGATAGAGCGATGGCCAGGTGGTGTCAAACGCACGACGCAGAAGTATGTGGAGCTGGGAAGGCTTATAATATGGTATCAAAAAGGGTCAGCAATAATCAGTTCAGAGATGCGAAGTTGAATAAATGCTCAACGACGGTACTGTGCTGGTCCTAGGCTAGACCGTACTAGAGACGCAAGCTTAGAACACTAACAAAATCACGGCGCGACACGTAAACAAGGGAGAAGCACACTCTGAATTTCTTTTTTCTTTTTCTCTCTGTTTTTTCACTTTTTTCATCTTTTTTTCGCTCCGCAACAATTTTTTTCGAAAAAGTCTACAAATGGTCTAAAAACTGCCTAGCCAGAATTTTCCAGACTTAGTTTTTTTTTTGAGTTTGGAACTATTTTCCTTCTACGGGTGGCACGAAAGTTGGGGAGTCCGACTTGGTCATGACACGTAGTATGGTGTGATCTGGAAATCAATAACAGAGAATCAAATACTGGACTCGAACTAGGATTGGTGGCAGAGATGAATCTGGTGGAACTCGGACTAGTGGCGGATATATGTAGGGGCGGTGGAACACGGACTGGTGGCAAATCTGTGATGGAGGTGGACTCGGATTGGCGTGATGGCGGCGGATATGTGTTGGAGGTGGACTCTTATTGGCAGGATGGCGGCGGATATGTGGTGGTGTATATGGACTCTGATTGGCGGCGGATATGCAATGGTGGTATAGGGTAGCGGTGATGACGATGGTGCGGCGGCAGTGATGACGATGGTGCGGTGGCGGTGTGACAACCTATGAATAGAACTTGAAACTCTAAGGGACCAGACGCTAAGACCAGCAACTCGACACGACGAAGCAACCGCAAATTCAACAAAGCAAAAACACTGAAAAGATTATGCAAAAGGCTCAGATTGGTTCGGATATGATGATCTAACCCTGATTTTTTGGTGGCTTTTTCGTGGACTGTAGGTATGAAGAACAGATATGATCTAAACTACAGAAAACTAGAAAATCTCATCGAGCAACCTAGAAATCTGATACCACTTGATAGAGGCTAAGGTGTCCCGTCTTTCGATGAGATGCTAGTTATCATTTTGGTAGAAGTCGACTTTGACGATTCTACTACCAACGTGCGATGACGTCGCGCCTTAGCAATCGCTAAACCAAGTCCGAGAGGTAATTGACCATGCCGGAGCATGATCAACCTGACCACGATGGTCTATTTCCTACGAGCAAACAAACAACAAGCAAGAAACTGAGATTGCAATCTGGATATTGCGAATATAAGAGGAAAGCTTTATTAATCAAGTGGGGTTCTGTGACATCTTGGTCTGGTCGTTGAACACAAACGAAGGACGTGAGTTGCAGCTATGGCGAACTTTAATCTAAACAAAACCCAAGTCTAATTGGTGCCTTAAGGGCTGTATTTGCAGGAGAAAAGGGAGGGGATTTCATCCACCCTTGGCAAGGTGGGACTAAAACACCTCCTGAGTCGTTTCCCCTACAATACGGACTCTAAAACCAGCTTATGAAGTAGTATTTCAAAATTACATGGGCCTGGCCCAAAACTAAGGTGACGCAGCACCTAAAATAAGCTATGAACAAAATTTATGAAAGGGCATCTTGTATATTTCATCCATGTCCTTGTATGCCATCATGCAGGCTTCAAAGTGCTGAAAACTCCATCAGAAACGCCGTTCTGGTTCCCTACGCATGCGCCTTCATGTCCATGCTTGATCCTGCTCCAGTGTTCATCCCTCTTGTCCATGCTAGGCCCTTCATTAGTAATCAACACAAATGTATCTAATTTAGGTAGCATCATATTCTCATGAACATTAGAATTACTCCCAAGAAACGAAAGTACCTGATAATTTAATTGGCGTGCGTGAGCTCTAGTAATTGGTCAAGTATGTGTAGTAGAAGGGGCTGTGGGTGTAACTATGGTATTAATGTCCTCATCATTAATCCTAACAGGAAAAGGGGGTTTCTCAATGTAAGCAGTAGGTACAACTGGATCAACATTGTAGATACTTGTTTCAGCTTTAGTTATGATAGGTTCTTTACAAATTTCTTCAATAGGTGGATGAAATTTAAACCACTTTTCCTTAGGGAGATCAACATGAGCAGCAAAAGACTCACGAAAAGTAGCTACTATCTCAGAGTCAAGTCCATATTTTGCACTAAACTTATGAAAAGCATATGTTTACATAAAAGATTTAACACAATCGAATTCAAGATTTATACCTGACTCATTACCTTTGTCAATTTCCCAATCTTCAGAATTACATTGAATCCTTTCCAGAAGATCCTATTTGAATTCAATAATTTTCTTCATAAAGGAACCAGTGGAAGAAGTATCAAGCATTGATCGATCATTATGAGAAAGCCGGGCATAAAAAGTTTTGTATAATCATCTCTCTTGAGAGCTCATGATTGGGACATGTGTGCATAATATATTTGAGCCTCCCCCAAGCTTGAGCGATACTTTCTCCTTCACGAGGCCAAAAAAAATAATAATTCTGATCACGATGAACTAGGTGCATAGGATAAAATTTCTGGTGGAATTCGAACTTCAAACGTTTCCAATCCCATGATCCAACATCATCCAATAGCCTATACCAAGATAATGCCTTTTCCCACAAAGATAAGGGAGGTTCTTTCTTCTTAACTCCATCCTCTGATAAACCTGCAAGGTTAAACAATCCACAAATTTCATCTATATAGATTAAGTGCATATCAGGATGTATTGTTCCATCTCCAAGGTAGGGATTAGTAAGCAGTTCTTCCATAATACCCGAAGGAATTTCATAGTAAATATTTTCAGTAGCTTCAGTAGGTTGAGGAGAGGCTCTTACCACTTCTGGTCGAGGTGAAGATACCCCGAACAAGCCCCTCAAAGGATTACTTTCCATAGTGACAAGTAACAATAAATTTTAGCACGTAATAAAAAATGTTTCCTTAAAAAATTCCACTTACCAAAGGCGCTTCACTCCCCGGCAACGGCGCCAAAAAAGAGTCTTGATGACCCACAAGTATAGGGGATCATCGTAGTCCTTTCAATAAGTAAGAGTGTCGAACCCAACGAGGAGCAGAAGGAAATGACAAGCGGTTTTTGGCAAGGTACTCTCTGCAAGTGCTGTAATAGTGGTAACAGATAGTTTTGTAGCAATTTGATTCATAGCAAGTAACAAGTGACAATAGTAACAAAGTGAAGCAAGGTGGCCCAATCCTTTTTATAGCAAAGGACAGATCGGAAAGTTCTCTTATAGTAAGCAAAGCGTTCTCGAGGACACATGGGAATTCTCATCTAGTCACGTTCATCATGTTTAGTTGATTCACGTTCACTACTTTGATAATTTGATATGTGGGTGGACTAGTGCTCGGGTGCTGTTCTTACTTGAACAAACAACCCTCTTATGATTACCCCCTCTCGCAAGCATCCGCAACTACGAAAGAAGAATTAAGATAAATCTAACCATAGCATGAAACATATTGATCCAAATCAGCCCCTTACGGAATAACGCATAAACTAGGGTTTAAGCTTCTGTCACTCTCGCAACCCATCATCTACTTATTACTCCCCAATGCCTTTCTCTTGGCCCAAATATGGTGAAGTGTCATGTAGTCGACATTCACATGTCACCACTAGAAGAAGAACAACATACATATCATCAAAATATTGAACGAATACCAACTTCACATGATTACTTATAACTAGACTTCTCCCATGTCCTCAAGAACAAAAGTAACTACTCAAAAATCATGTTCATGTTCAAGATCAGAGGGGTATTGAATATGATTAAGGATCTGAACATTTAATCTTCCACCAAATAAACCGACTAGCATCGACTACAAGATGTAATCAACACTACTAGCAACCCACAGGTACCAATCTGAAGTTTTGGGACAAAGATTGAATACAAGAGATGAACTAGGGTTTTGAGATGAGATGGTGCTAGTGAAGATGTTGATGAAGATTGGTCCTCCCATGATGAGAGGAATGTTGGTGATGTCGATGGCTTCGATTTCTGCCTCCCGGAGGGAAGTATCCCCGGCGAAATCGCTCCATCGGAGAGCAAAAGTGCTCCTGCCCAGGTTCCGCCTCAAGACGGCGGCGCTTCATCCTGAAAGTCTTCTTCTGGTTTTTTCTAAGGCAAATAGCATCTTTTAGGAGAAGGGGGGCCATGGAGGCCTGCTGGTGGAGCCACGAGCTCACCTGGCACGCCCCAGGGGGGGTGCGCCACCTGAGCTCGTGACTCACTGGTGGGGCCCCTCCCGATGATTCTTCTTCCAATATTTTTTATTAATTCCAAAATAATTCTTTGTAAATTTTCAGGTTATTTGGAGCTCTGGAGAATATCTATCTCTGCTGTAGCTTTTCAGGTCCAGAATTCCAGCTGCCGGCAATATCCTTCTTGTGAAACTTGTAAAATAAGAGAGAAAAGGCATTCGGATTGCTTCATAAAGTGAAATAAAGACCAAAAACATTATAAATATCGGTAGGAAAACATGTTGCAAAATGGACATATCACACGTGGCGCCCAATTGTGAGTCTTGTATTTTAGTGCATATTCTTGAGGTAACTTGCTCTTGCGCTCGCGTCCATGCTGGTTCTCTCTTGTAGTGGGAGTGGGAGGATGTCCAAGGGTGACAACTGGTTGAAGCCGTAGACCACCTCGAAGGGAGACTTGCCGGTTGTAGAGTGTCGTGCTCGATTCTAGGTGTACTCAGCGATGGGCAAGCATTCTTCCCATTCCTTGATGATTTTCTTGACGAACACGCGGAGTAGTGTAGATAGTGTCCGGTTGGGGACTTTTGTTTGGCCGTCGGTTTGTGGGTGATATGCCGATGAGAAGAGAAGCTTGATTCGAGCTTGGCGCATATGGTCCTCCAAAATTAGCTTAGGGACTTGACGTCTCAGTCCGACACAATTGTCTTTGGCACTCCATGTAATCTCAAGATTTTCCTACAAAAGAGATTGTCAACATGTGAAGCATTGTCTAGTTTGTTGCATGGGATGAAATGTGTCATCTTTGAGAAATGGTCCACAACTACAAATACAAAATCTTTGCCATTTTTTGTTTCATGCAAACCAAAAATGAAATCCATGCTTATTGTTGGGGAACGGAGCATGAATTTCAAAAAATTCCTACGCTCACGCAAGATCTATCCATGGAGATGTATCGCTACGAGAGGGGAGAGTGTGTCTACGTACCCTCGTAGACCGTTAGCGGAAGCGTCTCACAACGCGGTTGATGTAGTCGAACAATCCTTCGAGCTCCACCGATCGAGTACCGAACGTACGGCACCTCCGAGTTCTACACACGTGCAGCTCGGTGACGATCCTCGCCTTCTTGATCCAGCAAGACGTCGAGGAAGTAGATGAGTTCCGTCAGCACGACGGCGTGGTGACGGTGACGGTGAAGTGATTCCGGCAGGGCTTCGCCTAAGCTCTCCGAAAATATGACCGAGGTGGAAAACGGAGATCGGGGCACCGCACACGGCTATGGGACAATTGTGTGTTTCCAAGGGGTGCCCCTCCTCCGTATATAAAGGAGGGAGGGGGGAGGAGGCAGCCAAGGGGCTGCGCCCCCATAGGGAGGCCGAATCCCACTAGGGATTCCTCCCATTGGCCGGCGCCCCCCCCAATCCTACTCCAAGTAGGATTCCTACTTGGAAAGGGGGAGAGAGGGAGAAGGAAGGGGGGCCGGCCCCCAACCCTAGCCCAATTCGGTTTGGCCCCTTGGGGGGGGCACACCAGCCCCTTGTGGGCTGTTGCTCCTCCCCTACATGGCCCATGTGGCCCATGTTGCCCCCCGGGGGGTTCCGGTAACCCCCCGGTACACCGATAAAATATCCGGAACCTTCCGGAACCTTTCCGGTGTCCGAATACCACCTTCCAATATATGAATCTTTATCTCTCGGACATTCCGAGACTCCTCGTCATGTCCGTGATCTCATCCGGGACTCCGAACAACATTCGGTCACCAATCACATAACTCATATAATACTATATCGTCATCGAACCTTAAGTGTGCGGACCCTACGGGTTCGGGAATGATGTAGACATGACCGAGACGACTCTCTGGTCAATAACCAACAGCGGAACCTGGATGCTCATATTAGTTCCTACATATTCCACGAAGATCTTTATCGGTGAACCTCATATGTCAACATACGTTGTTCCCTTTGTCCGGCGGTATGTTACTTGCCCGAGATTCGATCGTCGGTATCTAATACCTAGTTCAATCTCGTTACCGGCAAGTCTCTTTACTCGTTCCGTAATACATCATCTTGCAACTAACTCTTTAATCACGGTTCTTGCAAGGCTTCTGTGATGCTGTATTACCGAGAGGGCCCAGAGATACCTCTCCGATAGTCGGAGTGACAAATCCCAATCTTGATCCATGCCAACTCAACAAACACTTTCGGAGATACCTGTAGTGCACCTTTATAATCACCCAGTAACGTTGTGACGTTTGATATACCCAAAGTATTCCTACGATATCCGGGAGTTGCATGATCTCATGGTCAGAGGAACGTGTATTTGACATAGTGAAAGCAATAGCAATAAACTGAACGATCATTTGCTATGCTAACGGTTGGGTCATGTCCATCACATCATTCTCCTAATGATGTGATCCCGTTATCAAATGACAACTCATGTCCATGGTCAGGAAACCTTGACCATCTTTTGATCAACGAGCTAGTCTAGTAGAGGCATACTAGGGACATAGTATTTGTCTATTATCCACACATGTATTTAGTTTCCGGTCAATACAATTCTAGCATGAATAATAAACTATTATCATGAACGGGGAAATATGATAATAACTAATTTATTATTGCCTCTAGGGCATATTTCCAACAGTCTCCCACTTGCACTAGAGTCAATAATCTAGATTACATCTCCATGTAATTAACACTTAATCAGTTCTAAAGCTGATCATGTTTTGCTTGTGAGAGAGGTTTTAGTCAACGGGTCTGCAATATTCAGATCCGTGTGTTCTTGGCAAATCTCTATGTCATAAGTAGATGCTGCTACCACACTCTGCTTGGAGCTACTCCAAAACCGACTGTCCCACTTTACGTATCCGGTCTGAGACTCATAGTCTTCCGGATCGGTGTTTAAAGCTTGCATCGACGTAACCCTTTACGACGAACTCTTTATCACCTCTATTCCCGAGAAATTCTTCCTTAGTCCTTTTCAGGTTCGAGCTTATCTAGCTGAAGCCTTTTGACATAAGCATCGCATCCCCAAACTTTCAGAAACGACATCTTAGGTTTCTTGCAAACCACAGTTCATACGGTGTCATCTCAACGGATTTAGACGGTGCCCTTGTTTAAAGTGAATGCAGCTGTCTCTAATGCATAACCCCAAAATGATAGTGGAAAATCGGTAAGAGATATCATAGAACGCACCATATCCAATAGAGTACGATTACGACGTTCGGACACACCATTACGCTGTGGTGTTCCATGTGGCGTGAGCTGTGAAACAATTCCACATTGTCTTAAGTGATTGCCAAACTCGTAACTCAAATATTCTCCTCCACGATCAGATCGTAAGAACTTTATTTTCTTGTTACGATGGTTCTCTACTTCACTCTGAAATTCTTTGAACTTTTCAAATGTTTCAGATTTATGCTTCATCAAGTAGACATAACCATATCTACTCAAATCATCAGTGAATGTGAGAACATAACGATATCCACCGCGCGCCTCAACACTCATCGGACCGCATACATCGGTATGTATTATTTCCAATAAGTTGGTTGCTCGCTCCATTGTTCCGGAGAACGGAGTTTTAGACATCTTGCCAATAAGGCACAATTCACATGTCTCAAATGATTCATAATCAAGAGATTCCAAAAACCCATCTGCATGGAGTTTCTTCATGTGTTTAACACTGATATGACCTAAGCGGCAGTGCCACAAATATGTGGTACTATCATTATCTTTTGGCATTCGTGTTATGAACATATGTATTACTACGATCAAGATTCAATAAACCTTTCATTTTAAGTGCATGATCATCAATGATATTATCCAAATAAATAGAATAACAATTATTCTCTGAAATTGAATAACCGTCTTGCAATAAACACTATCAGATATAATGTTCATGCTTAACGCAAGCACCAAATAACAATTATTAAGGTTCATCACAAATCCTGAAGGTAGAGAGAGCGTGGCGATGGTGATCACATCAACCTTGGAGACACTTCCAATGCACATCGTCACCTCGTTCTTAGCTAGCCCTCGTTCATTCCGAAGCTCCATGTTTCAAGTTGTAAGCAACTGAACGAGTATCAAATACCCAGGTGCTCCTACGAGTACTAGTAAGGTACATATCAATAACATGTATATCAAATATCTTTGTTGACATTGCCAGTCTTATTATCTGCCAGTTACTTTGGGGAAGTTCCGCTCCCTGTGACATTTCCCTTTGCAATGGGAGCACTAAGTCTCGGGTTTGGTTCAGCCTTGGGTTTCTTCGCGTGAGCGGCAACTGTTTTACCGTTCTTCTTGAAGTTCCCTTTTCTTTCCCTTGCCCTTCTTGAAACTAGTGGTCTTATTAACCATCAACACTTGATGCTCCCTTTTTTTTTGATTTCTACATCCGCAGATTGTAGCATCGCGAATAGCTTAAGGATCTTCTATCCCTTGCATGTTTATAGTTCATCACGAAGATCCAGTAGCTTAGTGATAGTGACTAGAGAACTCTATCAATCACCACTTTATTCGGAAGTCTAACTCCCACTTGACTCAAGTGTTTGAAGTACTCAGACATTCTGAGTACATGCTCACTAACGGAGCTGTTCTCCTCCATCTTGTAGCTATAGAACTTGTCGAAGGTGTCATACCTCTCGACCCGGGTGTGAGCTTGAAAAACAAATTTTCAGCTCTTGGAACATCTCATATGCTCCGTGTTGCTCAAAACATATTTGGAGCTCCGGATCTAAGCCGTAAAGTATGGCGCACTGAACTATCGAGTAGTCATCTTTTCTTGTCTGCCAGACGTTCATAACGTCCTCAGACGAAGCCGTAGGGGTATTTCACTGAGCGGTGCATTAAGGACATAAGCCTTCTGTGCAGCAGTGAGGACAATCCTCAGATCACGGACCTAGTCCGCATAGTTGCTTCCATCAACTTTCAACTTCGTTTTCTCTAGGAACATAATAAAAACAGGGGAACTACAGCGCGGTCTATTGATCTACAACATAAATTTGCTAAGACAAGTAAGACTATGTTCATGACAATTGAAGTTCAATTAATCAAATTACTTAAGAACTCCCACTTAGATTAACATCCCTCAAGTTGTCTAAGTGTAACATGATCCACATCAACTAAACCACGTCCGATCATCACGTGAGGTGGATTAGTTATCAATGGTGAACATCTTTCATGTTGATCATATCTACTACATGACTCATGTTCGACCTTTCGGTCTCTTGTGTTCCGAGGCCATGTCTGTACATGCTAGGCTCGTCAAGTTTAACCCAAGTATTCGGCGTGTGTAAAACTGGCTTACACCCGTTGTATGCGAACGAAAGAATCCATCACACCCGATCATCACGTGGTGCTTAGAAGCGTCGAACCTTCGCAACGGTGCATACTAGGGGAGAACACTTATCTTGAAATTTAGTGAAGGGATCATCTTATAATGCTACCGTCGTCCTAAGCAAAATAAGATGCATAAAAAGATTAACATCACATGCAATTCAATATATATGTGACATGATATGGCCATCATCGTCTTGTGCTTTTGATCTCCATCAGCAAAGCACCATCATGATCTCCATCGTCACCGGATTGACACCATGATCTCCATCATAGCGTCATGACACCTTGATCTCCATCGCAGCATCGTGGTCGTCTCGCCGGCTATTGCTACTACTGCTACTGCTAACATGCTCATATAAGTCTTTTATGTGCTCAAATCCAATCAAAAATTCAAGTTGAGTGACTAACATGCGCTTGTGGGAAAGAGCATCCGCCACTACATTCTCTTTAGCCTTAATATACTTGATGATATAAGGAAAAAACTAAATGAATTCACTCCATTTGGCATGTCTTTTGTTCAACTTGGTTTGAACTTTAAGGTAATTGAGAGTCGCATGATCGGTATGAATAACAAACTCATGTGGCCTAAGGTAATGCTCCCAAACATGCAAAACTCTCACCAAAGCATATATTTCATTATCATATATGGGGTAATTAAGTTGTGTGCCAGAAAGTTTCTCACTAAAATATGCAATTGGTCACTTCTTTTGCATCAACACGCCACCTATGCCATTACTACTAGCATCACAATGCACTTCAAATGTTTTGTCAAAGTTGGGTAATGCAAGTAATGGGGCATGTGTAAGTAAATTTTTAAGCTCATTAAATGCGGCATCTTGTGAGGGTCCCCAAATAAATGGTGCATTCTTCTTACTCAAGGCATGCAAGGATGAAGCAATGGTGCTAAAGTCCTTAACGAAGTGACGATATAAACCGGCTAGGCCAAGGAAACTACACACTTGTTGCAAGTTGGTTGGTTGTGGCCAAGTTTTAAGACTCATCAACTTCAACTCCCTTAGAGGAGACTACAAAGCCCAAGAAAACGAGCTTGTCTACACCGAAAGTGCATGTTTCCATGTTCGCATAAAGTTGCTCTCTCCTAAGAACTTGCCAGACTTCTCTACGGTGCTTCACATGATCCTTAAGAAATTTACTAAAAACGAGGATATCATCAAAGTAGACAACAATACAATAACAAATGAGATGACTAAGAACATAATGCATCACACACATAAATGTGCTAGGTGCTTGAGATAATCCAAAAGGCATGACCAACCATTCATAAAGGCCAAATTGTGTTTTGAAAGCCGTTTTCCACTCATCACCTTCTTGCATGCGAATTTGGTAATAGCCACTTTTAAGATTAATTTTTGAGAAAATGGTGGCACCACTAAGTTCATCTAACATGTCATCAAGGCGTAGAATGGGGTGTCCATACCTAACGATGATAGCATTAATGGGACAGCAATCGGAACACATACACCAACTACCATCTTTCTTAGGCACACGAATAACCGGAACTGCACAAGGACTAAGGCTCTCGCGTACATACCCATTGTTGAGGAGGTGTTGTACTTGACTTTGGATTTCTTTGGTCTCCTCGGGGTTGATGCGGTAGGGTGCTTTGTTCGGTAATGGTGCCCCAGGGATGAGGTCGATGCGGTGCTCGATTCCGCGAAGTGGAGGTAGTCCCAGAGGTAACTTGTCACAACCCTTGAATATTTGAGAGTAAATAATTATATTAGTGAGCATCCATGCATCATATTTAAATCCAGAGAAATTTGAATCGAGGGATTTAAAGCCACAAAATTTAATTAAAAAGGGCAAAGAACCCTGAAAGTGCATTCAATATTTCCAAAATGTTCTTAGTTAATGTTTGAGAGTTTTGGCAAGTATGACTCAAACCAAAATTTGTAAAAAAATTAAAAATTTATTTTTGGAATTTGAATTTAAATCAATATTCTATTTGCATTGGTTTTATATTCATTATAATTATAATATAAATTCAAAACTTCTGAAATAAATTATGTGCACTTGGCTAGGTCCATTGTGGCAACATAAATAATTTCAGAGGAATTTTGGGAGTGGTTTGAAGTTCATTTAAATTTTAATCAGTGGCAAAATAAAAATTAAACAGAGAACCAAAGAAAAAGAATAAAAGAAAACAACCAGGAAACTTACCTGTAGCCTGGCCCAGTAACCGGCCCAGCCCACCAGGGGCGAACACGTCTTCTTCCACCTCTTGCCAGTAGGACGAGATGCGAGTCGCCCGTGCGTGTACCAGTGGCCAACTCTTGCTTGCCATGGAGCTGATCCCCTCGTTCCAATCCCCTTGCCGCAGAGACGTCGATGATTCCTCGAACCTTTCCCCTCGCCCTGGAACTCTCCTCCTCTCCTCTGGCTCTCAATCCTGAGCTCATCCGAGAGATCCCGCTGGCTGCCGCATCTCGCTTCCGTGGCCATCGTTGTCTCCTCATCAAGCGGCCATGTCCAGACGCTCCGCCGAGCTCCGCAGCATCTCCAAGCCAACGAACTCGATCCCGGATGCCCTACATCATCGCCGTCATCACGTTCTTCATCGCCTCTGTCCAAGCGCTATTGTCATTGATTTGCGATGTCCAGAGCTTCCCTGACCCCGCCTTCCTGCTCGTCTCAACCGCCGTGAGCCCCTGCACATTTCCCCCTGTCCCCTCGCTCACGCGCTTGCTCTAGCTGCCGTCCTCACAAACCCGACCTCCGGTCGCCGCCAAGGTCATCGCCGGCCTCGTTTCCAGTGACCCCTCGGCCTTCCTTTGGGTCTGTTAGATGTGTGTGTGTGTGAGAGAGAGAGCTGCCTCCTAGTGCCCTCGGCTGGTCCTCCTGTGGTCTACCGAGCGGACACCGTCCCGTTTCCAGGTCGCCGGCGTTGAGCTCTGGTGCTGACGTGGCCGGTTTAGGTTAGCCGGTAGCTACCTAGTAAACTTAACCCTAGCCACTGACCTATGGGCCCTAGTGATTAGTTTAGCCAGCTAATAAAATTAGTTAGAGTTAATTAATACCCAGTAGGCCCCATTGGTCAGGTTTGACCAAGCCACGTAGGCGTTGACCAGGCCTAGTCGTCAGTGTCACTTGCTAGCTGACCACTGTTTAATAAAAGGATTTTCTGGGATTTTAAATAAATCAGAAATGATTTATTTATTTCAGAAAATACTTAAAACTTCAAAAATTCATAGAAAATAATCTACACATCAGATGAAAATATTTTATATATGAAAAATGATCAGAAAAATCCAAGAAATCTGTTGGTGCCATGTTCATGCATGTTTGAACAAGTTAACTTCACTATTTAGGACAATTCATGGAAATGGGAATTTAATTAACTAGTTTTGGAGTTGGATGCTATATTGCTCTAGTTCCACTTCAACTAAATTGACTAATTATTGCATTAGGTAAATTCAGTACCTTAACTTGTCATACCATGTATTTGGATGTGCATTATTGTTGTGAATTGAATGTTGTTCCCCTTCTTGTCGGCGTTTGCTTCTTCTCAGTAGAAGACAATTCCGACGTAGTGATCGTTGACACCGATGAAGAGCAGTACTATCTTCAAAAGTGCCAGGCAAGCAAACCCCCTTGATCATATCGATACAATCCCATTCTCTTGCTCTTGCTCTCATTTCAATGCATTAGTCCGGTTCCTTTGGGAAGGTCGTTGTTTATTTTCAAGCTTCTTAAGCTGCTTGTATGTACTCAGACATGATTTGCTTCCATTGTTCCTTGTATGCTTTGAGTCTTGGGTCATGTGACCCTTGCCTGTAATGACTATGTTATGTTCGCTCTTCTGAGCCTTAGATAAATACTCTGAGTCATAGTGTTATGTTGTGATGCCATGATGTACCAACATATATCGTGCACATTGTGTGTATGCTTTGAAATGCATGGTATGTGTGGGCTTTGACACCTAGTTGTACACCGGTAGCATCCTTTCTTACAAGGAAATGCCTCATTGTGCTTCCATTGAGCCCTGGTAGTTTCGCTACTGCTTCGGAACACAGTGATTGACCAACATGCTCCCTGAGGGGTTCCTGTGTCCGTCTCTGTATGATTGAGCCGCCTTGGTTTACAACTAATCATGTCGAGCCGGGTTCTCTGTCATATAATTGCTAGCGACATATTCATATAAGTGAGCCAAAAAATGCAAACGGACCAGCCCAGGTGATGGTGTCCTGCATTAGGGGGTGTTAACCATGTCGGCCCATCATAGTGGGCCGAGCAGAAGACCCCTGGATCATCAACACATGGGCCAAGACTACCACGCCCTTCGGCGCACCGAAGATGGAACCTTTCGAAGACTTGGCGCATACTCCAAGACACATTAGAATCATCAGCATGTTTATCCCTAGATGTAACCAACCTTATGTAAACCCAAGATACCCCGTGATGGTGTCCTGGATTAGGGGGTGCACACCATGTCGGTCTGCCAATCATGGGCCGGGCCAAGGACCCACCGACAACTGAAGAATGGGCCATGCAAGCCGTCATGCTCGGTGTACTCAAGATGGAATCCTCCAAAGACTTGGCGTACACTTCAAGGCATATTCAAATGATCGACATGTTATCCCTAGTTGTAGCCGACATACTTGTAACCCTAGATACCCCCGATGCCTATATAAGCCGAGGGGTTTAGTCTGTAAAGGCATCCTAGAACAGGTTAGAATTCAATCAGATGATCTCAAGGTACATCATCCTGTACTTTGTACCCCATCGCAATCAATATAACAAGAGCAGGACGTAGGGTTTTACCCCTTCTAGAGGGCCCGAACCTGGGTAAATACTGTGTCCCCTTTACTTCCTGTTACCATCATGCCAAGATCACCAGCTCGGGACCCCCTATCCGAGATCTGCCAGTTTTAGCACCGACATTGGTGGCCCATGCAGGTCCCACTGTGTGGTCATGAAGGAACGATGGAAGCATCGTTTCACGATCAGATCCATGTCGGCGTGCTCCCCATGTCAGAAACTCAAAACATTGGCTCAATCGAGGCTTAGAAGCACTTCGGAACTCCTACCCGCTGTCAGGACTTAAAGCTGGATGAATCAAATCCGAGGATCGGACCCCTCGCCGCGTCTTCGGATCCAGCCGAGGGCCTTCAAGCAACCGCCGCCCAAAAATCGGCTTCATGCTCGTCAGATCATAGTTGTTCGGACCAAGATTGGAGTTTGGATCCGAATTCTCACCAAAGTGACTCGATTAACGTTATTGCGGAATCCTTCCAAAGGGCTCCTTCGAGCCATCCTCGGGAGGGTTTCCTCAAGGGACCAATGTCAGATCGGGCTGGAATCAAAAAAATTCTCCCACACACCCCCCACATCCCGTATTGCCCCGATAATTCAGGGCCAACTGACGTCTGGGATCTAGCTTATGTCGCATAAAAACCTAAAGAGACACTCCGACAGTTTTGGATGAGATTCTTGTTCGTAAAGAACAAGATCCCAGATTGCTGTGATGCGGAGGCCTTAGTAGCACTCCGCTTCAATTGCCACGATGAAGGCATCTCTAACATCTTGGCAAGGAGACGCGTTGGAACGTTCTCCGAGCTATCAGATATCGTATCAAGATACTGCGCCATGGAAGATGCCTGGCTAACAGAAAAAGAACAGAGGGATTCAATCCGAGGTCTATCAGATTCTGACGACAACAGGTGCACGCGTCTGAGCCGACGCCAGAAACGCTCTAGAGCTGATAAGCAAGTTGATCAGCCGGCATGGAAAAAGAAGCAGCCAGAGCAAGCAACCAAATCTACGCTGGCGCAATCTTGGACTAACCATGCGCAATCCACTCTGTCTCGTTGAATACAAAACCAACCCACAAGTTTCGGGCATGTTGGGTCATCAAGCAGGTGGCAAAAGGAGGAATAAACCTCCTAGACAACCTCGGAACCCAGAAAGTCCGAGGAAAAGTACCAAGCTGGGAGGAACAGTCGTCCGACGAGGATGAGATCCTAATGATCTATGAGACACACTCATCAAGGAACTAGCGAAAAAGAGCTCTCTGGGAAATAAACCATGTTAGCTACGTGGTAACCTCGGACAGCAGGTGGTTGGACACCCAGATCACCTTCGGGCAGGATGATCAGCTGAAAGCACATTTGCTCCCTTGGAGGTTTTGGTAATTTATAACAACATATATCTCATTGAACTAATAAACATTCAAGTGAAAGATTTCAGGAAGTTCAATGATTGGCATGGCAAGTACTAGGGAATGTGGACCCCTCAAAATGCTAAGCATATACATTGACAAAACCTCAAGACTCTTCATTTTTGGTTTAGTGATCCAAGATCACATTGAGTCCACAGGAAAGCCAATACTATTAAAAGGGGATGAGGTTTTGATAATGATATGTTTGCTCAAGTGCTTAGTGATATTGCTCCAAAACCCTCAGCCACTTTCTCTATCCAAACTTGTCAAAATTTCCAAAGTCAGACTCGTTCTCACCGAATCCTATTCTTCCGGACCCACCGAGTTCATAAGGACAGTGCCACAAGCCAAACCCTAACAAGTCGGATCCACCGATATGGATCTCGGTCCCACCGAGATGGCCTGGCCAACTCTCTGTCATCTGTTGCAATTATTTCGGTCTAACCGAGTTTGCAATCGGTGCCACCGAGATGGCTTGACCAACCTTCTGTTGCCTTGTTGTAATTATTTCGGTCTCACCGAGATGTTGTAATCAGTGCCACCGAAACGAGGTTTGCCCTACCATTGCACATCGGTCGCTCCAAGTTGTTTCCATTCGGTCCCACCGAAACTTCAAAAGTTCACATCTTTTGCACAGGTCGGTCTCACCGAGAATTCCAGTCGGTGCCACCGAGTTTGGTCAAAAGTGTGTAACGGTTGGATTTCATGTGGAGGCTATATATACCCCTCCACCACCCTCTTACCAAGTAAGAGAGCCATCAGAACGTTCCTACATTTCCACCATACATTTTCTGAGAGAGAACCACCTACTCATGTGTTGAGATAAAGTGATTCCAATCCTACCATTTGAACCTTTATTTCTAGCCTTCCCCAAGTTGCTTTCCACTCAAATCCTTCTTCCACCATAGCCAAATCTGTGAGGGAGTGTTTGAGTGTTGGGGAGACTATCACTTGAAGCACAAGAGCAAGGCGTTCATCATCAACAAATTGTCTATTACCTTTTGGAGAGTGGTGTCTCCTAGATTGGTTAGGTGTCACTTGGGAGCCTCCAAGATCATGTGGAGTTGAACCAAGGAGTTTGTAAGGGCAAGGAGATCGCCTACTTCGTGAAGATCTACTCCGAGTGAGGCTAGTCCTTCGTGGACGTAAGCCATGGTGGAATAGACAAGGTTGCTTCTTCGTGGACCCTTTGTGGGTGGAGCCCTCCGTGGACTCGCGCAACTGTTACCCTCCGTGGGTTGAAGTCTCCATCAATGTGGACGTACGATAGCACCACCTATCGGAACCACACCAAAAATCATCGTGTCTTCATTGCGTTTGAAATCTCCGATCCCCTCCTTTACTTACATGTGCAATGTTTTACTTTCCGATGCTATACTCTTAGAATTGCATGTGTAGGGTGTTACTCGACTTGGTATACTTGCTAAAATCTGCCCACAACAAAAATTGGGAAAATGATAGTTTTTATTTGGTTAAGTAGTCTAATCACCCCCCTCTCTAGACACACTTTTGATCCTACAAGTGGTATCAGAGCTTTGGTCTCCATTGCATTGGTTTCGCAACCTATGAGAGTATGGCGTCTAGTGAGGGTAACTATCACCGTAGAGGTTCATATTTCGATGGTACAAACTTTGCTAGTTGGATGCATAAGATGAAAATGCATATTCTTGGTCATAACCCTGCCGTTTGGGCTGTTGTTCATGTTGGCTTGCAAGGTGAATTCTTTGAGGATGGTAAAGAACCAGATCATGAAGCAACCGCGGAAGAATTGAAGATGTTGCAATACAATGGTCAAGCTTGTGACATTCTCTTCAACGGTTTGTGCCCCAAGGAGTTCAACAAGATCAGCCGCCTCGAGAATGCAAAGGAAATTTGGGATACTTTGGTTGATATGCACGAGGGTACCGAGTCCGTCAAGGAATCTAAGTTGGATGTGCTTCAAAGTCAATTTGACAAGTTCAAGATGAAGGATGGTCAAGGAGTCGCTGAAATGTACTCTAGGTTTGCTCTCATCACAAATGAGATTGCCAGCTTAGGAAGTGAAGAGATGACCGACAAATTCATCATCAAGAAGATCCTTAGAGCTTTGGATGGAAAATTTGATACCGTGTGCACATTGATCCAAATGATGCCAAATTACAAAGATCTCAAGCCCACGGAAGTCATTGGAAGGATTGTTGCTCATGAGATGTCACTCAAGGTCAAAGAGGAGCTACACAACATATCAAGTGGTGCTTACAAAGCTTCAACCGATGCTCCCGCAACTTCAAGCGACAAGCTAGTATCCAATGAAGAGATAAGCCTAATGGTGAAAAGATTCAACAAGTTTTACAAGAACAAAGGAAAAGAAAGAAGCTCAAGCTCAAGACACTATGAGAAAAGATCATCAAGTCATGACCGTAATTGCTACAATTGTGGAAGACCCGGACACTATTCCAATGAGTGTACGACACCTCACAAGAGAAGAGACGAATCACCAAGAGGAAGACATAGAAGAGATGAATCACCTCACAAGGAGAGAAG
This sequence comes from Elymus sibiricus, assembly GCA_039707655.1. Lineage (NCBI taxonomy): Eukaryota > Viridiplantae > Streptophyta > Magnoliopsida > Poales > Poaceae > Elymus > Elymus sibiricus. The sequence continues at coordinate 168,432,356 of CM077664.1, forward strand.
GAGTAGAGATGGTCGTTATGAATGAAGATCTTCTCGAAGAAGCAAGGATTCGGAAAGGAAGGAAAAGTCATCCAAGAGCTACACTAGAAGAAGACATCAAGCTCATGTTGGTGAATGGATTTCCAGCTCCGACTCCGACAACCACTCCGAGAGAAGCTATCACTCCAACTCCCATGATCTATTTGATTCACAAAATGAAGGAATTGGAAGATGCTTCATGGCAAAAGGCCCCAAGGTATCACACCCTGAATACTTTGAATTCAATAGTGATGATGATGATTTGCTTGGTGATGATGATTTACTTGTTGATAAGTCTAGTGATGTGAGCTACAATGAAAATGCTAGTAACCATAGCCAAGAGGAAACGAATGACAATGCTATGAAGGAGATTGAGCGTCTAACTAAAGAACTAAATGCTCTTAAGTTAGCTCATGAAACAACTCAAGAGGATCATAGAGAGCTTTTAAGAACTCATGAGAAGCTACGCTTCGAGAAGCTAAATTAAGAGCAAGAGCATCAGTTTCTTAAAGCTATCAATGATGATCTTCGAAAGAAGAGTTCTTCATATCTTGCCAAATATTTACTCTTGTCTACCTTTATGCCACAAGTTAAATCTAAGCAAAATAGTAACAAGGGTAAAAAGGGTTCTACCTCTAGTAGTAACAATAACAATGTTAAATCCAATGTTGTTGCTTCTAGTAGTTCTATTGATTCCACTAATGATTCTCTTGGCCAAGTTACACTTGAGCAATAAAACAATTTATTGAAAGGAATTATAGAAAAAGGAGTCTACAAGAGCTTTGCCGGGAGTAAGCAATTTGAGGAGATTGTGCGCAAGCAAGGAAGGCACCGGAAGAACCAAGGTGTTGGTTTTGAACGAAAGTTCAATGCCAATGGAGTTGAGTGGGAAGAAGATCAATACCCCAAGACGAAGTTCGTTCCTCAACAAGAGAAGTATGATCCTACTTCCTTCAAGGGAACACAAGCCCAAGATGATCTTCCACCACAAGACCACAAGCTAAAAGGCAAGGATAAGCTTCAAGAGGAGATTGACTCATTTGAAGAAGCACCTCAGGCCTTGGTCAAGTGGGTTCCCAAGACTTCATCAAGTTCTACTTCATCAAGTGCTACTACAACTCCAAGGATTCCCATCAAGGTTATGTGGGTCCCAAAGAAGAAGAACTAGAGAGTTCTTGAGGTTGACTCCGCTAACAAACTTCACTCACATTCATTTATGGCAAGAACTTGTGCAACCAACTTCAACATCTTGCACTAGTTCATGGAGTCACAAACCCTCTTGTTGGTAAGGCAAGGAACAAGGTATTCAATGCATTCATGGACATCAACATATGTGCATTTCACTCTATGTCTGTGGATATCTTTGTATGTTCCCTGTGTGGGACTAACCTGTGTAGGTATTGAAAGTGCAAAACTCCAAGGATTGCTCCCAACTCTTGATGGTATACATCAACATTGAGCATCCACATCTTCAACATCTACATGAAGTCATCATCGACAAAACCCAATGTTAGTTCATCCCTCCTTGGGGGGATATCACATCTAGGGGGAGCTTTGCTCTAAGACTTGAGCTAAAGCAACTCTAATGGTGTGAACATATTAATGCTTTATGTAAAAGTGGTAACCCCACTTGTGCTTAAACGATGGGTATGACCTAGGATCAAATGTTCTCATTTGGCTCCTAAGTCAATATACTCATATATAGATGACTATGTCATCGCCCATTGCTTGATAGATGCTACAATTGGTTGTGCATGTTTGACACATATTTCAATTGCCATCTTATTGTGTGAGCATGTTGCAACGCATATTTTTCTTCATTCAAGGACATCCATTTGTTGTTTTGCTTGTCTTGGTTTTTCTGGCCAAGTGGATGTACAAGAATGCCTAAGAACCTTCTCTAGCTATCTATTCTTTCTTGTCTCAAATTCTATTCCTACTATATCACAAAAATTGAACAAGTCTTTTTTGGACCCTCCGGGTGAGGCGCACTCGGAGTCACCGATCTGTTAAAGGCTGAACTGCAAAACCTTCTGGATGTTTTTCGGTTAGACCAACCCACTCTTATTCGGTCTCACCGAAATCATTTAGACTGATCATATTTTTTATCTCAGTGCAACCAACATGAACCGTCTCGGAGCCACCGATACACCTAACTGCAAGCAGTTGCACGTCTCGGTGCCACTGATTCACTTGAAATCGGAAGCACCGACAGCCAGTGGGTATATATATATATCCAGCGGGTCCGTTCGATTGAAATTTCTCAAAACCCTTCAAACCCGCGCCCACTGCTGCCGTCGCCAGGTCTCCGGACTATCGCCTTTGCGTCCAGCGCACCCTCGCCATTGGATTCCATCGCTGTCAACGGGAATCTCTCCCTCCGTTGCCGCCGTAGAGGAATTGCGCCAAGTTAGGGTAAAATCCGATCCCCTTGTGCTTCAATTTCTGATTCTATGCACTAGGGTACTCGTCATGATTCATGCCACAGTTTGCAATATTCATTCCTCATATAAAATTCCTTAGAATAGATTCGAGCAAAAAATTTAGGTTTAAGTTTTCGCAGAATGCATCTCGGACCAACCGAATTGAAATTTTCGGAGTCACCGATTTGGCTTTAGCCATTGCACTCTTACCCCTCGGTGCCACCGAGTTGTACGAATCGGTGAGACCAAAAGTAAGTTTCTATGAAACCCTAGCATATCGGAGACACCGAGCCACAAATCCATCTGACCAAAACTGTGTGCCAAGTTTCTGTTGAGTGCTTCGGTATCACCGAAATGACCAACTCGGATGATCCGAAATTCCTTCTGTGAAAAGTTGAAACTAAGATTTGAACTCACTTTTTCAAAAACCAGCTGTCTTTTTGTGATGACTCATCTACTCTGCCCATACCCAACTATTCACAGGTCTGTTTGCAAGATGTCTGAAGCAAGTGACAGCTAGAACACGTCAGAGCAAGCAGCAGAGCTAAGTGCAGGGTCAAGCTCTGAGGAAAGTTACTATGAAGGAGAAAGGAGCTCTCCAGAATTGCCTAGGCAGCCACCAGATCAAGGAAGAAGAAAAATTCTGATGATGATGATGAGGATTTTGCTGCAGAGGAAGCTACCTCCAAAAAGAAGAAGCCAACTATTCTTGCCAAGGAATATGGCACAAGGAAGGAAAGAGGAGTCACAAGAAAGGTTTCAGAATCAACTGCAGCCAAGAAAGGAATGACACTCACTCTTGAGGAGCCAAGTAGCTCTAAAGCAAAAGTTGCAGGCAAGAAGAGAGAGAGAAAACAAACTGCCCATGTGATCTTCAAGCCAACCTCCATGAGGAGAGATGATGCAACTGATGATGAAGAGGAAGAACCATCAAATCCACCTCCTGCAAAGCAACAAAAGCTTATGGCAAGTGCAATGAAATCTAGCACCAACTCCAAGACTAAGAAAGCTACAACAACCAGACCCAAGAGAACCACAAGAGATGTTTCAGCTAAGGAGAAGAACAAGGTCCTAGTGCCTGAAGCTGAGGTTGATGATGAGCCACTAGTGCTCAAGAAGCTAAGGCCAAAGTTGCCTGATCATGATGACACTCACCCAATTGCAGAAGACATGAAAGCAAGAAGGGACAATGGTCTGAGGAAATGGAGAGAGAGTGATCCCTATTCTATCAGGAGAAAAACAGCTTGTGACTATAGGTTTCACACTCGAGAGCAACAAGATTTCTATGAGACAGTGCTGCTAGACAAGAAACCAATAGTCAGTGACATGAGATGGGTCAAATGGGAGTACATTGATGGGAATGAAGACTATTTTCCTCATGTTCATGAGAGTTTTAGGCTTGCTGGGATTGATACCTTCATTGGAAGGAAACTTACATCATGGAGTGATGAAATGATCATGCAATTCTATTCCACAGCACATTTCTATCTAGATGGGAAGATAGTGTGGATGACTGAAGGTGTGAGATACCAGTCTTCTATCACAGAGTGGGCTGCTCTTCTTGAAGCTCCTAAGGAAGAAGAGGATGATATTGATGTTTATGCTAAGCCCAAGGAAGACCACAATTCCATGAAGAACATGTACAAGCCTATTCCAGAGAAGGATCTTGAGACACACAAGCTAGGGCCAGTGAAGCATTTGCTACCTGGTTTGGCCACCACCAACACTATTTTGAGGTATACATTGATGCCCAAATCTGGAGATGACAAGATGATTCGTGGCCACTCCATCAACTTGCTGCACCTGTTTGATGTCCCTCAGAAGTTCAAAGTTATGAGTCTGATTGTAGAGACCATAAAGAGGACAACAGCTGACCAGAAGAGGTCATGTGGTTTTGCTCCGCACATTCAGTTGCTCATCAATTCCAAGGTTGGAATGAACACATATCTTCTTGACCGAGAGCACCTTCCATTCTTTCCAGAATTCGAGGATAATGTAGTGGTGATGGATCCATCTCACCCTACTTCTGCTGAGGCACATGCAAAGATTGAAGCAGCTAAAGCCGCCAAGGAAGCATCAGCCCCTAGGTCATCCACAGCTCAGCTCAAGACCAAGTCTGATCAAATGACTTATCTGCTAGAAGCTACCCAGTGGATTGAACAGAGTCTGGCCAACCTTGTCAAGAATCAGGCAAGTTTAGAGCGGATTGTGGAAACAAAGTTTTATGATCTTGATGTGAAAGTCACAGAGATTCAGACAACCGTGGAGAAGCTTCAGAGAGACGTTGACAGAATCAGAGAGTCTGACAGTGGTGATGAGAGACCTACCATAGACATGTTTCATACAGTGCCTAGGGCACCAAGGTCTGCCGCTGTACCTACTGCAGATGTGAGGACTATAGTTTCTACCCTAGCTGCTGCTCCATCCGTTCCACCGCCAGTGTCCACTCCACCAGCACAGCAAACTTCAGCCGAAGCTTTTGCAGACGCAGTGATCTCAACGCCGTCGACGCACACCGGAGCTGCCAGCCAGAGACCTTCACCTCCAGGAGCTGCCGGAGCTTGTGCCTAGAGTGACGAGTAGCTCTATACCTATTTGAGCTTTTTGGTACTTGTTGCCAAAGGGGGAGAATTTGTATAGATCTTTAGGCTTCGAGAGAGAGCGTCTTGTCTTTTGCTTCGTTTGATCTTCTTTGAGAGTGTTTGGTTCATGCTTGCCACTTTGTTTGTTATGCTTGAGACTACGTTGGTTGATTGTGTGTGCTTGATCATACAATGCTTCATGTTATGCACTTTGGTTATCTTTATCTCTAATCTATGCATGATCATTCACATGTGCTTTTGGTGATGCGTGCTTACTATTCCACTCATATCATTTTGTGCGCTCCACCAAGTTGTATGTGACATGGAAGAGTAACCCATGATCCTAATCGATTGTGCATTTGCATTCAAACGCAAATTATAAATAATGCACAAATTTAGGGGGAGCTCTTGCTTATCACATACTTCTCAAAGTGACAATACTATTCATTGATTATATCCTCTAACGAAGCTTTGATCTATATGTTGTCATTAATTACCAAAAAGGGGGAGATTGAAAGCACATTTGCTCCCTTGGTGGTTTTGGTAATTTATAACAACATATATCTCATTGAACTAATAAACATTCAAGTGAAAGATTTCAAGAAGTTCAATGATTGGCACGGTAAGGACTAGGGAATGTGGACCCCTCAAAATGCTAAGGATATACATTGGCAAAAGCTCAAGACTCTTCATTTTTGGTTTAGTGATCCAAGATCACATTGAGTCCATAGGAAAGCCAATACTATTAAAAGGGGATGAGGTTTTGATAATGATATGTTTGCTCAAGTGCTTAGTGATATTGCTCCAAAACCCTCAGCCACTTTCTCTATCCAAACTTGTCAAAATTTCCAAAGTCAGACTCGGTCTCACCGAATCCTATTCTTCCGGACCCACCGATTTCATAAGGACAATTCCACAAGCCAAACCCTAACAAGTCGGATCCACCGATATGGATCTCAGTCCCACCAAGATGGCCTGGCCAACTCTCTGTCATCTGTTGCAATTATTTCGGTCTAACCGAGTTTGCAATCGGTGCCACCGAGATGGCTTGACCAACTTTCTGTTGGCTTGTTGCAATTATTTTGGTCTCACCGAGATGTTGTAATTAGTGCCACTGAAACAAGGTTTGCCCAACCATTGCACATCGGTCGCTCCGAGTTGTTTCCATTCGGTCCCACCGAAACTTCAAAAGTTCACATCTTTTGCACAGGTCGGTCTCACCGAGAATTCCAGTCGGTGCCACCGAGTTTGGTCAAAAGTGTGTAACGGTTGGATTTCGTGTGGAGGCTATATATACCCCTCCACCACCCTCTTACCAAGTAAGAGAGCCATCAGAACATGCCTACATTTCCACCATACATTTTCGGAGAGAGAACCACCTACTCATGTGTTGAGATCAAGTTATTCCAATCCTACCATTTGAACCTTGATTTCGAGCCTTCCCCAAGTTGCTTTCCACTCAAATCCTTCTTCCACCATAGCCAAATTTGTGAGGGAGTGTTTGAGTGTTGGGGAGACTATCACTTGAAGCACAAGAGCAAGAAGTTGATCATCAACACACCGTCTATTACATTTTGGAGAGTGGTGTCTCCTAGATTGGTTAGGTGTCACTTGGGAGCCTCCAAGATCATGTGGAGTTGAACCAAGGAGTTTGTAAGGGCAAGGAGATCGCCTACTTCATGAAGATCTACCCCAAGTGAGTCTAGTCCTTCATGGACGTAAGCCATGGTGGAATAGACAAGGTTGCTTCTTTATGGACCCTTTGTGGGTGGAGCCCTCTGTGGACTCGCGCAACCGTTACCCTCCATGGGTTGAAGTCTCCATCAATGTGGACGTACGATAGCACCACCTATTGGAACCATGCCAAAAATCATCGTGTCTTCATTGAGTTTGAAATCTCCGATCCCCTCCTTTACTTACATGTGCAATGTTTTACTTTCCGCTGCTATACTCTTAGAATTGCATGTGTAGGGTGTTACTTGACTTGGTATACTTGCTAAAATCTGCCCACAACAAAAATTGGGAAACGGATAGTTTTTATTTGGTAAAGTAGTCTAATCACCCCCCTCTAGACATACTTTTGATCCTACATCAGCCGACATCCAGCCCCTGCCTTGGAGTCACGGCTCTAGTCCTCTACCCCATTATTGACGGCTATAGACTGACCAAAGTCTTGATGGATGGCGACAAAAGCTTAAACCTCATTTACGAGGACACTATGCAAAAGATGCAGTTCAACAAGTCGCGCATCGAGCTAGTCCGAACCACGTTCAAGGGAATCATCCCAGGGAAAGAGGTGTGATGCAGTGGTAGGGTCACGCTCGACATGGTATTGAGAACACCCGACAACTACCGGGTTGAGGAGTTAATCTTCAACATCATACCCTTCTGAAGTGGTTACCATGCTCTACTCTGGCAAGACACGTTTGCTAGGTTTCACGCCATCCACCACTATGCATATATGAAGCTGATGATGCCAGGGCCGAGTGGAGTGATCACAATTTCCAGCAACGCAGACAGATCGCTCAAAGTCGAGAATAAAACAACAACACTCGCCCCAAAGGCCGAGGCCGAGGTCCTCGCAGCTAAGAAATTAACAACACTGTGTGCAAGCATGGATAGGGACGACATCATCCTTGACAAGAGGCCTAAATCTACGTCATTTAAATAAGCCGATGAGATAGTTAAATTTCAGGTGCATCCTGAGGATCCCTCTAAAACGGCCTCCATTGGAGCATGGCTGGACCAGTTGCTTGACGAAGCACTACGCATTTTCCTTCAGGAAAACTAGGACATCTTCGCCTGGCATCCATCAGATATGCCAGGAATCCCAAGAAACCTTGCAGAGCACAACCTCAATATAATCGAGGGATTTACACCTGTTAAACAGGCGCTCCGCCGGTTCTCGGAACCAAAAAGACAGGCTATGGGAGAAGAGCTGGCCAAGCTATTAGAGGCTAGATTCATCCACGAAATCAAATAGCCCGAATGGCTGGCCAATCTGGTCATGGTACTGTAAGTGCACCTAGTGCCACCCTTTGTTGGTTTTGGAGTATTGAAGACAAACTTGGTTGTGGGACTAATGTGTTTGTGAGAGTCAGAGGAGAACACAGGTTGTAGTCCCTATTGATTCGGTTTACCCATCGAAGATGACCCCTAAAAATGTATGAAGACATTGAAGACAATGGTGGTTCACGAAGACATTCGTGTTGAAGATAATGGCTTTTGAAGAAATTCACTTGAAGAAAATGGAACACGAAGACTTAGTCTTTTGGTAGTTTCATTTTCTGCTCTCTTGAGTCATAGAAACCACCGTACTGCTAAGTGGGGTCGAGGTAAACGAAGTCAGAAACTGACGTGATGCTCAACCCAAATCCTATGTCTTCGAGCAAAGACAAATGAGAGAAAACCTCTTCCAGAGTTGGTTGAGTCAGCTTTGCTTGGAGCCCAAGTAAAGTTGCCGCGTGTGTTGGGATCCGACCATTAGACACGTGTCAGCTTCCCAATGACCCAAGGTCATTTCGGACATATCATGTCGGGTTGCCATCTGGCTATAAATAGCCACCCCCTACCACCATAAATTGGTGGCTGCTCCGAGTTAGTGCACGGCTTTTGTCTTTTGAGAGCAACCCACCTCGAAGCCTTTGAGAGAGAATCCTTGCGAGGACAAAACCCAAAACACCCAGAGCCCAAAGTGATTGAGCATCACTGAAGACATTCTGTTCTGAGTGAACCGAAGACTTATTACACTTGAAGAATATGATCTTCCAGCCGGTTAGGCGTCACGTTCTGAGCATCCAAGAGTCATTGTGGATTGCCAGTGAACGAAGTCTGTGAAGGTTTGGAAGTCTACCTTGAAGACTTACCAGAGTGATTGGGTGAGGTCTAAGTGACCTTAGCTCATGGGGAATAAGGTGAAGACGTGGTCTTCTGAGTTCAATCTCAGCCTCCCTAACCAGACGTACAACTGTCACAGCAGTTGGAACTGGTCAAACAAATCACTATCTTCCCCGAGCTCCTGGTTCTATCATTTCTCTTCCTTACTTACTGTTTCGAATTGTGAAGCCTTTGCATGCTTGTCTGTGTTTGAAAATATTCCCTAAAGCCATTCATCTGTTTACTCATTTATCTTCATGCTTCTTGTGTTTATGTTCAATGCATGCTTGTATGTATGATGTCTATGCTTGTCATATCTGTTCATCTTATTGATAGGCTTTGCTAGTTCTCATCCTGCTTCCGCTTACTTCGAAGACATTGCCTGTTTTCGAAACCTTTCATAAAAATCGCCTATTCACCCCCCTCTAGTCGATAACTAGCACTTTCAATTGGTATCAGAGCAAGGAGCTCCCTTGTTCTGTGTGATTCGGTTTAACCATCTGGAGTTTTAGCTATGTCCACTGCAGGGAGAATCAAGGTTTCCGCTACGTGCCCCGTCTTTGATGGCACTGACTATCCCTACTGGAAGAATAAGATGCGAATGCATGTTGAAGCCATTGACAACGACCTCTGGTATGTCATCAAGACTGGTGTCCCCAAGGTCGGTGAAGGCATCACCGCTGCTGATGTGAAGAGGTTCGCGCAACTGGACTCGACCGCCAAGAATATCATCTGTGGTCATCTGACCAAAGGACAGTATGGTCGTGTGAGTGCACTAGAGTCTGCAAAGCTAGTCTAGGACTAGCTCTCCAAGGTCAACGAGGGCGTCTCATCTCAACACGACTCCCGAATTGATGTACTTCGCAATCTCTTCAACCACTTCAAGAGGCTCGAGAATGAAAATGTTCAGCTCACCTTCGATCGTCTCACTGATATCACCAATGAGCTGCATGCTCTGGGCGCCACTGACATCATCATTTATGAAGTTGTGAAGAAGCTACTAAGGTCTCTTGACAATTCGTTTGACACCTTATCACTGATGATTCAAGAGCGCCCTGATTTCAAGCAATTGGATCCTGTCGATATACTTGAGAGGCTCAATACACATGAGTTCCAGCTATCTGAGAAGAGAGATATCTATGGTCCCAGCTATGGACGTTCTCACGCTTTGAAAGCAAAGGCTGTATCTTCATTTGAAGACTCTGACTACTGTTCCGATGGTGCTAAAGACATTGGCAGAGAGCTTGCAATGCTTGTGAAGAAGTTCCAGAAGTTCACCAAGAAGAACCGTTTTGGAAAGTCTTCAAAGTATGGTTCCAAGAAGGATGAGGCTTCCACTCGTGACTACAAGAAGAGAACTTGCCACAAGTGCAAGAAATCAGGTCACTACATCGCTGATTGTCCTCAATGGGAAAAGGAATCAAAGAAGAAGAAGAGCAAGGACTATGACTCTGACGACAAGAAGATGAAGAAACACTCAAAGTCTTCTTCAAAGTCTTCATCAAAGTCTTCATCGCACAAAAGAAGTTCCTCCAGCAAAGCTCGTGCATTCATCGGCAAGGGAATGGATTCAGAGGAGGAGTCTGCCTCAGAGGAGGTGGTGGAGGAGTCAGAGGAGGAGTCAGATTCAGGCGTGGCAAACCTGTCTTTGGCTTCAGCATTCATCGCCAAGTCCATCTTCAGCACTGAAGACAATGACCACGTCACCGACACTAATGACGACGACGACTCTGCTCCTGCCTACTGCTTCATGGCAAGAGGCGCTAAGGTAACTTCTCACGCTTCCTACTTTGAAATTTGAAGTGAAGATGACTCTGAATGTGAATCCAAACCTAGCTATAAGACACTTGCTAAAATTGCAACTGAGCAACAAACTGCTATGGAGAAGATTCCAAAACTACAAGACAAAAGCGATGATCTGTTGGACGAGGAAATGAATCGAAGTCAATCCTTAATTGAAGACATAAAAAATTGTAACACCCTAGTTTTCAATCCTTGTTTTTTTTCCTTCGCGGGATTTGACTCCCGTCTTTTTCTTCGGTGTTATCGGACTTTCTCTCGCTCTTGGGTATATGAAGATGGTCATTTAGCTTTGCCTTTCCTATCAGACCAGAGATTCTCTCCAACTCAACTTGCCACCCAAAACATATTCTCAGGGTATTGCCGTCGAAACCCTACCTTTCGAGTTACCGGAAGGGAAACCCTAATTCATCCCGTTACAAAGGAACCCCAATTTCCTTTGATCTATTGCCTCCCAAACTTTTCCCAGAGACTCTTCTGTATCCATCAACCCTGGATATGCAAAAATATTGCCAAGTCATTTGCAATATTTTTCATTTAAAATTAATTCCTTTTTCTGCTAGTTTAAGGAATTAAATCTAGGAAAATATCTATCCATCTCCAAAGTTCATGAAAACTTGTGGAGATATTCTTTGTGATCATATTGAGCTCTCATAAAAATATTGGCCATAATTAAATAAGGGAAATTGCATTTTCCTATTTAAAGCCAATATTGCATTTTGGGCACTTTCCAAAGGAACTACCATTTTGGTAGCCAGGAAAAATCCCAAATAATTTGTGGAGCTTCTCCTATACATATCTTCACCATTTCCATCAAAAACCCAAGTTCCACAGTTCAAGTTTTGAGCACATCTTCCAATTCTTGTTTCTGGACCTATTTTGAGGTTGTGAAGCAACTATATTTTATATTGCTTCAAAATTCTTGAAATTAATCCAGAACCTCAAATGCCCTATATAATGTGACCATGCAAAAATTCACATCATTTTATCTAGCCAATTTCTCCCAAAAATTCCATCTAGTTTCTGTCCAGCAGGAAGCTCTATGAAGGAAGTACCATGTAGAAGCATCCAAATGAGCTGAAATTTTTCCAGTACCTCCATACACCCAAAGAACTCCCACCCACAAAAATTCAGCTCATTTCATTCAGCCATTTGAGCACAACTTCAAAGTTTAGTTTCTGGACCAAATTTTGCATTGTGAAGGAAGTATATGCAAAATAGGTCCAAATGCCTTTAAATTTTGCAAGCACCTACACCTTCCTACCTCATTCCATCCTGACAAAGGTTCAACTTCAATTCTTCATCCATTTCTCCAGAAAGATCCAGCTAAGTGTTTGTTCAGAAACAACTACGTGCCAACTCTCTCACCTCAAAGCTATCTGGATAATCCCAGCCACTTCTCTCATCTATATGAGCAGTGAGACACCCCGTTGACATGATGTAGCATCCAAGAAAATGCCAGAGCGCGTGTTGACGTGGTGAGCATGCCATGGACAAGTCCAAACACGCGCTCTGCACGCTGACCGCGTCTGGTCGCCTTGACCAGCTAGCTTCCGGCCAGCCCCGGCTTGTCCGGCCATGTCCATCGTCTCCGCACCACCCACGTACCCCCTCTGGACCCTCTCCCCCTTCGTTTTCTCCCTCATTGCGCCACGGCAAGCCCCGCCACCATACTGCACGCCCGTGACCGTCATCGTCTTCTCGCTAGCTTCTCCCTCAAGCCTCCTTGAGCACACCCGAGACCTCTCCACTCTCCGTGAACCGTCTCGACGCCTCTCCCCCTCCCTCCGCGTGGCCTCCGAGCTCCAGTGCACGGTGGCAGAGCTCATCCGGAGAGCTCACTCGCCTATAAATAGGCCACCCCTGAGCCATCGACCTGACCATCAGCCTTCCCTCTCCCTCCTAGCTATGTCCAAGCTCCAAACCGAGCTCGAGAAGCTCTCCTGCTCCTATGGCCGAGCCACCGCCGCTGGACTCCACTTAAATTCAGGCGAACCAAGCCCTCTCCCTCCGTTCTACCACCACCAGAGGACTCCCCAGATCCCGGTGGACCCCCCATCGCTTCGGTTCATCCCCGGGATGACTGTATGCTCGAGGCCAAACATGGCCGACGGCCTCCGCCGCGGGTGCCTGATGCCGCCGCCGCCTCAGCCCTCCCCGGCGTCTGCGTCCAGCCGGGTCGGAGGCGGCGCCCCCTCGTGAGCTCGCCGGTGGGCGGAGCACTGCCGGAGGTGGCCTGAGCCGTCGGGGAGCGCCGGCGCGCGCGCTCGGCCGAGCCCTGCCCTCCAGCGTCGGGAGGTAGGAGGAGACCGGGAGGAGAGAGAGAGATCTCGGGTGGGACCCGTTTGTCATCGACCCAGCAGCCGGGCCCGCCAGCGTATGTGGAAATGCATTATCGGAAATGCGTTTTCCAGATAAGAAAGCGTACTTTTCTGCAGCCTACGGGCTAAATACGTTTTCATTTATCGAAAGCGTATTCGCAGAAAGGCGCTTCCTCTCTCCAGCCCGGCGCCGAAACTCTTATATGGTGAACGTTCGTCAGTTAAGCGCAGAAATGAATACTTTTCTATTTGTTTTCTGCCTAAACAATGAACGGCCACAACTTTCCACTCGTAACTCTGATTCAGCTCCTTCGAGAGGGAATCTTCTCCGGCAAATTTTTGCGCGAGGTGATCGCACTTCTCTCCGGTGAATCCGTCGACCCCCAGGCAAGCCGACCAACTGATATATGCCCTAAAGAATTGATCTGTGTTATTCTTGCGTGTTTAATTAATGAATAAGCTTATGCTCGTGTGCATAGTAATAAGATGTATGTGATTCGGAGGAACCCTTGCTTGTCTTTCTTTGGTAACGGCACCACGCCTGTGTTCTGTGCTGCTTTCGGCCATCCGGGGTGGATGCTGACTTTATATTCCTCTTTTCAACAACTGTCCCGTGTTCTGAGCTGTTTTTCGGCCGTCTCGGGCAGCTGTTGAATTTCTTTCTGTAGCAGTGACCCTATGCTCTGTGCAGTTCCTCGGCCGTCTCAGGGAACTGCTACATTCTTCTTATCAACACCGTCTCATGCTCTGAGCTGCTTTTCAGCCGTCTTGAGCCGGGGTTATGTTATTCCAGTAACGTCCCAGATCTGAGTTGTAAAGACCGTTCTGGTGGCTACTGGTTTATCTGCCGATTTCATGCAAGGGTTCAGAAGGTCATAACTTACAGCTAGAACTTGCGAAATGATGGACTTGCCATTTAAATATTGTATCACTAATGACTCATTGGAGATAGGTTGTTATGTTTCCATAGTTGTTACATTATGCATTATTACTGTTATTGCAATAATAACGAATGTGACTTAATAATAACAACCTCCTTTGTCGGCTGGATCGAGCCATAGTGCCACTGAACCGAACTTCTCAGTGCAGCCACATCTGCCGGAATGGGACGGCCTTGACTTGGTCTAAACGCGTGCTCTTTTACCGGTACCACCAAAGAGGGAAGGTTATGCGTGCGTGCTACCCTGGCCCGGTAGGCGACGATAACCTTGTGAGCCCAAGTTAAGTTATTTGTCGGCGTCCCCGTTTCGGACAGTTTAGTTTGGCCATGGCGGTGGCAGGTGTCAGGAGTGACACAGGGGCCACCCAGGGCATGACCCGAGAGGGGGAATGATTGTCGGTGGTACAATAGAGGAGTCACGGGTTAGACAAGTTTCGTTAGACGAATGTCCATGGTGTGGGTAAAGTGCGGAACCTCTGCAGAGTGTAAATCTATTCAAATAGCCGCGTCCTTGATCATGGGACACAGTTCGTACTGGGTCACACTATGTGGTCTATGTCGAGTCCGGAGGAATAAAACTATATAATGTTATTGCTAAGAATGAACCAGAGAAAGTAAGGTTTGTCGGACTTGCTGTGCAGACGTGTGGACATCGGTTGATGTCAGGAATATAAGATGCTGGCCATGCAATGGCTATGAGATGTGTGATCGGATGACCGCAAGGGTTAGATTGGAGATGGTTATGGTTTGGACTGGATCATGAGAATAGTCAGAGTATGGATTATTTACTTGATATGCTTTACTTTACTTTAGTAGTTATCATGCTGGATAATCCTGTTATGACATGATAGTTAATATTGCTAGATAAGTATGCTATGCCATGATAACTAATGTTGCTCTAATAACAAGTGCATGCTTGAATGCCATGGATTGCTTTGCTTGGTGTATATGTTGGTTTGGTTTGCTTGCGAGTACATTCAAAAGTACTCTGCGGCCTTCAATGTCGCTAGGTTCACCTAAGGATTCGACGTCCACTAGTGAGGAGCCGGAGTGTTCGCGGGCTAGAAGAGTAACCCAGTCAGATCCCTGTGGATTGGAGCCGCACCAAGACCCTGCTGCCTTAGATAGAGTTTTTCCGCTGCCATTACCCTTGTAAAATATCATGTAAGACTTATATATCCATTAATAGAAATGCTTGTGTTCATGATACTTGTTGTAAACGCGCATGCCAGAGTGATTTACTGGGCTGGTGTGTGCGGCGACCGTCTGGCTACAGTGGTATTCAGGCGGGGTGCCACAAAAATCTTCAAGTCAAGTATGACGAGCTCCTAAGTCGTTATGATACCCTCTCAGCTGATCATGAAAAGCTCTCCTATGAATATCTTCAAAGGAAGCAAGAGCTTGAGAAGCTGAGAGCATCTCATGATGATCTTCGAACAGAAAATGATTCACTACTCGCTCAACAGATCAGTACCGCTCAGGATGAATTTGTGCCACCTTGCTTGAAATGCCTTGAGCGTGATAACGCTAACTCTTCTGCTGAATGTTCCACTATTTCTGAATCTACAATATCTTCAACTGTTGATGTGGCCACTAACCCCTCATCTGAGGAAGCCAATGCTCTTACTGATGAGAATGCCAGGTTGAACACATTGCATGAGACAGGCATGTATAAGAGTCTCAAAGGGCATCAAACTCTTTGTGATGTCCTCAAGAAACAGATCCTGAACAGGAACCCTAGGAAAGAGGGCATTGGCTTCGAGAGAAACATAAATGTTGATGGTACATATTGGAAGCCTGAGCAGTACCCCAAAACCACTTGGGTTGTAGCAACAGGCCCTCCAGTAGACCCATCCACATTATCTAGCTATACTTGTGCTAACCCCATCATCATTGATGAGTCCTTTGACTCAAACTATAAACTGTTCAAGAATCAGAATGGTGGAGTGTTTGCCAGGTTTATTGGAACTAACTGCAGGAATGGTTCACCTATGAAGAAGATCTGGGTTCCCAAAAGTCTTTTGGAGAGACTTCTCGTGAATGTCATCATGACACCACCAGGGAAGAAGACAAACCCCAGACCAAAAGCTTCATATGGACCAAAGTCTTCATACAGACGAAGGTCTTCGTATGGTCGCCCTAACGCCAATGTTTTGCAGGGTTACAATTATCAGACTCATGAATATGAGAGACTTTCCTCAAACCATTATGTTCACAAATCAAAGAATTTCTCTGCTTATTCATTTGAGTACTCTAACCCTCATATGAAGCTATTTGCTAGGGCTTCAAAGCCAAAGTTCTCAGATGCTTCACTTAGACTCATTGCTTCTAAGCCACCCCTTCACATTTGGGTGGTTAAGAAGAACTGATTTCTCTCTTGCAGGGTCAGGTCTCCAGCCGAAAAGCATTGGGTTCTGAAGACAATGCTGGGGACCTGAAAAATCTTATCGGACGCAAGATAAAATGTCCAAATGGTCCTACCATTTATTTCGTCCATGGATTTCTTGATGATCATCCTATCATATCCTCCAAGAAACTTACATTCTCTGAAAGTCTTCATCGTCAAATGTTTGCACTACACAATTGTCTTGGTGAAACCTATCCTACTAACTGCTCTGTAGGGTACACTTCCGAAAGCTACTGAATGGATCCTGGACAGTGGCTGCACCAACCATATGACTGGTGACCGAAGCTTACTCATGGACTCAACACTTCATCCATCTACTCAAAAGCACATTACTTTTGCTGATACTGGGAAAAGCAAGGTATTGGGTCTAGGTAGGGTTGCAATCTCAAAGGATCGGCACATGGATAAAGTGATGCTTGTCGAATCCCTTGGATTCAACCTCATGTCCATCTCAATGCTTTGTGATCTTGATATGATTGTCATCTTTGGCGAATTTCGCTGTCTTGTGCTTATGGTTTCTGACAAAAACTCAAGTCTTCGAAGGTTATCGAAGCGGTGACTTGTACATGGTAGATTTCTCCACAGGACCACAACTTGCCACATGTCTTCTAGCAAAAGCTTCAGAATGCTGGCTTTGGCATCGACGGCTAGGGCATGCTGGCATGAGGAACTTGCACACCCTTGTGAAGAAGAAGCACATCATTGGGATCGAGGGCGTCAAGTTCAAGAAGGATCACCTATGTGGAGCCTGTGAAGCTGGGAAGATGACTAGGGTGAAACATCCCTCGAAGACAATCATGATGACCACTCGTCCCTTTGAGCTGCTACACATGGATTTATTTGGCCCTACTCATTACTCCACTCTTACTACTTCTGCACATCTATATGGCTTCATGATTGTTGATGATTATTCTCGATATACCTGGGTGCACATAATCCTATATAAGAATGAAGTGCAGGATGTCTTCAGGCGGTTCGCCAACCGGGCCATGACCAACTATGGCATCAAGATCAAGCACATCAGGAGTGACAATGGCACCGAGTTCAAGAACACTGGGCTTGACACCTATCTTGATGTTCTTGGCATCACTCATGAGTTATCAGCTCCATATACTCCATAGCAGAATGGCGTCATGGAGCGCAAGAATAGGACTCTCATTGAGATGGCTCACACTATGCTTGATGAATACAAGACACCACGCAAGTGGTGGCCCGAAGCCATTGACACCGCATGCCACATCATCAACAGAGTATATCTTCACAAGTTCTTGAAGAAGACATCTTATGAACTTATCACTGGTAAGAAGACAAATGTAAGTTATTTCAAAGTATTTGGTGCTAGGTGTTGAAGACATCTTATGAACTTATCACACTTCCAAATTTGCACCAAAAGCACATGAGGGTTTTATGCTTGGCTAAGGAAAGGATTCGCACACCTACAGAGTCTTCAACCTCTTTCACCACAAAGTGGTTGAAACTGTAGATGTGCGGTTCGATGAGACTAATGGCTCACAAAGAGAGCACCTGCCACATGTGATAGATGAACTCCCTCCTAGTGAATCCATCAAGCTAATGGGTACTGGAGACATAATACCCACTGAGGAGCCCAGAGATGAAGAAGTTGTGATACCTGCTCCTGTCCAGCGTGAAGACAATGATCAGAATGAAGATAATGCTGAGCCTGAAGACAATGCTCAGCAATAGCAAAGTCTTCGCCCTGTACATCCTCGAGTGGCCAATGAAGTTCAGATTGAGAAGATAATTGACAACATCAATGCACCTGGTCCTCTCACTCGCTCAAGAGCCACCCAGCTAGCAAACTTTTGTGGACACTTTGCCTTCGTCTCTATCACAGAACCCACCAAAGTCACTGAAGCTTTCATGGAACCAGAATGGATTCAAGCTATGCAAGAAGAGCTTAAGCAATTTGAACTCAACAATGTGTGGGAACTTGTTAAGCGTCCTGACCCTCGCAAACACAACATTATTGGAACCAAATGGATCTACCGCAACAACCAAGACGAACATGGTCAAGTTGTCAGAAACAAAGCTCATCTAGTTGCTCAAGGTTACACACAAGTGGAAGGAATTGACTTTGATGAAACCTTTTTGCTCCTATGGCTAGACTTGAAGCCATTTGCATACTCCTTGCTTATGCCAATCATCATGATATTCTCCTGTATCAAATGGATGTGAAGAGTGCCTTTCTCAATGGCAAAATTGAAGAAGAAGTCTATGTTGCTCAACCACCTGGGTTTGAAGATCCAAAGCACCCTGACGAGGTCCATAGGCTCAATAAGGCACTGTATGGCCTCAAACAAGCTCCACGAGCCTGGTATGACACACTCAAGGAGTTCTTGAAAAGCAAAGGCTTCAAACCTGGTTCACTTGATCCCACTCTCTTCACCAAATCATATGATGGAGAACCGTTTGTCTGCCAAATCTATGTGGATGATATTATCTTCGGCTGCACTGACAAACGATATAGTGATGAGTTTAGTCATATGATGCAAGAGCAATATCAAATGTCCATGATGGGAGAGCTGAAATTCTTCCTTGTCTTCAAATTCGTCAACAACGTAATGGCATCTTCATATCACAAGAGAAGTATCTCAAGGATTGATTGAAGAAGTTTGGAATGCAAGATTGCAAGGGCTACAAGACGCCAATGTCAACCAATGGTCATCTGAGTTCTGACGACAATGGTAAAGAATTCGATCAAAAGGTATACCGCTCCATGATTGGCTCTTTATTGTACCTATGTGCATCTAGGCCGGATATAATGCTTAGCGTTTACATGTGTGCCCGATTCCAAGCGGCACCAAGGGAATCGCATCACCTTGCGGTGAACCGAATACTTCGATATTTGGCTCACACCCCAATGCTAGGATTATGGTATCCAAAGGGCTCAGAGTTTGATTTGGTTGGATTCTCCGATTCTGATTATGCTGGAGATAGGGTGGATCGTAAATCCACATCAGGCACTTGTCACTTTCTTGGACGTTCACCTGTATGTTGGTCTTCAAAGAAGCAGAACTGCGTATCACTCTCCACTGCTGAACCCGAATACATTGCTGCTGGATCCTGCTGTGCTCAGCTTCTCTGGATGAAGCAAACCCTGAAGGACTTTGGCATCAACAAGAAGAAAGTACCCCTATACTGTGACAATGAGAGCGCCATCAAGATTTCACACAATCCTGTCCAGCACTCCAAGACAAAGCATATTGAGATCAAGCATCATTTCCTTCGTGATCATGTGCTCAAAGAAGACATTGACATCATTCACGTCAACACTGAAGATCAGCTGGCAGATATCTTCACGAAGCCTTTGGATGAAAAGAGGTTTTGCAAGTTGTGGTGTGAGCTAAATATCTTAGAATCCTCGAATGTTCAGTGAATGGACACACATCCTAACGCTTATGCATTGTTGATGACTATGATGTGCAACACACGAAGTAACGTATGTCTTTAAGTCATGAAGACGTACAATCTAAGTGTGAATATATTCACGTGGAATTTGACTTCAGAGCGCCACGATAATTGTGCGCTGTGTCTGGGTCTAATACTTCCTATACGGTGGGTGACGCCACCACCAAACTTTTCTTGAAGATTTCCAATTGGCGTCACATCTTTTGCATTATCTTCTTGATTTGGTTTGTCTTCACAAATGTTTTTATCTTAGCATTTCATTTGATCTCATTGGCTATACTGTACTATAACTATATATGAGTTTGTCCTCAACAGCATTCACTTATAGCTATGTCTTCAAACTGTGTTTTCTGAACTAAGTGAATGTGATCGGACCCGTACCCCCTCTATGCATATCTTTTCCAATCTCTCTGAATCTTCATATGCATTATACTTGACACGTGTCGATTGTCTTCACTGTGTCCTTGTCAGTCGAAGATTTTGAGACCAAAATTTAAAACGTTTTTATATCCTTATCCATCTTAACCGGCCGCCGCAGAAGCCGGAACGACCTCCCACCAAAACTGCTAAGTAGTGGGGTCCAGGCATGGCAGTAAAACAGCACCTTCGTGCCACGTGTCAAGCAAATACGTATCACCAGGGGCAAAACAGTCGTTCCACCTGGGCCGACACTTCCCTTATATATACTTCGCCCCCGCATCCATTAATGCTCTTCACATCTGTCGCCATCGCCTCCATACAACCCTAGCGCCGTCGCTAGCTTCCATCGACGCCGAAGAAGAAGCGCTTCGCTACCGTGACCTCTTTGACGTTGTACTCACGCCGGCCGCGGATATCATCTCGCCGCTGCCGCCGTAGCCATCTTCCACCGCCAAGTTAGGGCATGGGAGATTGAACTGCTCAGCTTCCTTCGCGTCTCGCTGAGCTGTTCATCGTGCGGTAAATAAAATACTACTTTTTACCGTTTGTTTGATCTGAAATTTCTACATATATCTTCAGAAGTTGTTCTTTCATATTCAAATCTATATATTCATTCACACATCTCATAACTTGCTAAGTTCCTTCACTTATGCTATGTTTCATATGATTCCTCAATTGTACCTATTTTCGGATTCGTACAAATCTGGAACCAACACACTGTAAGTGAATGTCTTCGCACTATGATGTCATTGTCTTCAAACTGATTTATCTTCAAAATCCTCTGAGAATGCATATGACCTCTCCTCCTTCCCTCGCATCTCTAATTCTTTCACATGTCCATGGGGGAGTCTCTTGGTTCTCATAGTCTGAATTCATTTGCAGACTTCTTACAGCTTCATCTCGATTCTCCTGAAGCCAGTTCCTGTCAAATCAGCAGTGCGAAGCCATTCAGCCCTTTGAAGCCAATGGCCAGTGGAAAATCTGCAAAGAAGGGAGGAAGGCAAAGGCGAGCTAACACTGCTCTTGACCTCCCTCCAGAACTGTATGAGCAATACAAGTCAGATCCAGAGGAAACATATGGTGAGCGCAAGTCACGTGTGCAGTGGATTCGAAGATATTGGCCAGAGCAGTGGTTCTACTATCATTTTGTTACACCAGAGTATGCTGACAAGAATGCAGTCAAGCCACCATGGGCAGATATTGTGTACCAAAAGCTTATTCCGAAGACAAAGGCTAACGCCATTGCCCAGAACTTCTATCCATGCATGGTAAGATGTGTGATGCCCGAAGATGTTGACCCATCCAGTATTAGATGGTGTCGTGAAGATGATCTATTTGAAGCCAATTATCAGTTTGCTAAGGGTTCAGCAGAGCAGAACAAGAAGGACTATGGTGTTGACTTCAACCCTGGTCCAGCTGAGCCAAGGCCCGATGGCTCGCGTCAAGCAGATCCCAATCTGACTGGGCCATGGGATAATCTTCAAGCATATATTGAGCATATCAATGCTCTTCATGCTGCCGCTACTGCTGCTCGCGGAGAAGCCCCTGATGAAGACATTGCTCTTGCCTCCCCCAAGACACGGAGGAAGCCAAAAGGCTCCAAAGCCAAAGAGGGGCAATCTTCCAAGTCTGCTGCTGCTCCAAAAGCTTCAGGAGTGAAGCCAATGATAACTGCACCTCCTGAATCCAGTGTGCAATCTGAAGATGTATCTCGGACCTCTCCGAAGACAAAGAAAACTGCTGGGCGTGGCCTCAAACCAACATTCACGTTGAGAGATGATGATGCTATAATCGACTTATCCGATGATGAGTTTGACGATGATGCCCTTGAGCTTCTCATCAAAAACAAGCAGGAAGAGGCTGATATCTTCAAAGACCTGCCTCTGTTCGACCATGACATTCTGAATAACTTCATTTATGAATGGTTTCGCGACCCAACCTTGTCCATTGACGATCTGCAGCTCCCAATTGACATCAGTGTCACGTTCCAAGGCTTCATCAACCAGGAACTTGCAGTCGTGCAGAAGGTGCTTGAGCAGAAGAACAAGATTGAGCATGAAAAGCAGCTCTTCAAGAAGCATCTGGCCAAGTTTAGCGTCAAGGAAATTCAAGGCTACAAGAAGATGATGGCCGAGCTAAAAGATGAATTCCAAAAGCGTCGTGATGACGCCAAAGGTGCCAGGGAGCGCCTCAAACATTACGCTGAGAAAACTGTGCAAGCGCATAATGAGGGCTTGAAGCGAAAAGCTCTTGGCCGCCCTGCCCTTGATCCTAAGCTGATCAAGAAGAAGAAGAAGAAGCCAGTCACACCTGCTACTGAGGCTTCAAGTCAAGAAGCGCCCAAGATTGTATTCCCATCATCTATGCTCTGCTCGAAGCCATCTGCTCCATCAATTGCTTCAGAGAGGAAGCGGACTCAGCAAGCCGAAGCTGATGCTCGCAAGCGCAAGCAAACTGATGCCTCTGCTGCTCCTCCGTCTCAAAAGCATCAGAAGACTAAGTCTTCAAAGGCTTCGCGTAGGGCTCAAGCAGAAACTGCTCCATCAGCTCATCAAGAGCCTCTGCTTGTGACACCAATATCGGTTGCTCCCCCTGCCACCGTCAACACCGAGAGATGAGTCATTGTGCATGAACCTGCTTCCACAGAGGTTCCTGTCACTGAAGACATACCAGCTGCTAACCCCACCGCAGTTGAAGACATTGTACTGATGCCAATGTGCAAGATGATGATGATGCAGTTCTTCCTCAAATTACTCAAGAAGTGGTATCATCGCCTGTTCAAGAGAACAGTGAGCCTATCAGCATTGGCCGACCTCTGACGCCAATGGACCATGATGAAGTGATTCCTCACACTCCACCCCCTCAAGCGGAACCAACTGATGCGCTTCCAGCCCAAGGAACACCAGAAGCCATGGAGGAAGACAACTCTTCTCCAAAGGCATCGCCCTCATTCCGGAGGCTTCGCCGCAGCCCAAGAGCCTCCATGTCCAGCATTCCAGAAGAGGAAGTTCGTTAGGAACCTTCTGTTGCTCAAGAGGATGTTGTGCTAGAAGATGCACCAGTTGAAACTGTTATGCGTGCATCAGCTGAAGCCAATCTTGAGCATGAAGCCACACAGACTGAAGACATTTCGGCTGCAACACATGAACCTATTCACGAGCCGGTGTCTGAAACTCCTACCCCTGCTGCCACTGAGGCCCTTGTGCCTGAAGTCATATTGAGTGAAACTCATGAAGCTCCTGCTCCTGCTCCTGACGCCATTACTTCAAGTGAAGATAATGCGCCCAATATGGCTATGGCCTACAATTGAGCTGGTGAGCTAGTTCCCGTTCTGTGGCCAACACTTACTCTTCCAGTGCAGCATGGCCCACAATATGAGTTTAACATCAACGAGCGACCACAAGTTCAGAGGCCTATGCCGAGATTGCCAAGGCTTCACAGTGCTCCATCCACTGACGGCACATTCAGTGTTGCTGGCTTCAGGAATGAGAACACATTTTTTGACAGCTCCAAGAATCCATTCAGGAAGCCACACATATCGTCAGATAGGTTTTGGACTCATCATCAGAGAAGCTACTACATGTGTGTCCTCTACAACCAAGACAGGATTCACCCTCACAGGCGTCTGGATCATGAAGCCATGTATGGGCTCCCTTGTCTGGATGTTGGAATGCTTCAGAGATGTTGGTTTGTTGCCCTTTGTCACGGACAAGGAACACTGGAACGAGGAGCTCATACTCCAATTTTATGCAACCCTCCACATTTCTGGCTTCAACAGAGACCCCAAGACTTATACCCTTGAGTGGATGACTGGTGACGTTCATCATGAAGCCAAACCTCAGGATCTTCTCGAACTCACTCGTCTGCCTGTAGCTGGTGACATCTATAATCCAGGTTGTGCTTCTTATAAAAAGGAAGTGGAAAGTATCTTCCAGAAGCCAGAGCCCAACATGACTGAGATGCTGACAATGATGAAGCCATTGCCATTTGAAGCTGAATACCCCAAGGAGTTCTTTGTCAATGACCTTGAGTACTTGCCCAGAACCGTATATCACATTCTTTGCAACACTCTGCGGCCAATCAAGGGGCATTCATCTTCAGCCAAGCTTGAAGGCGCCATGAAGACATTGGTCTACAATTTAGTAAATGGCATCAGATTCAACACGCATGACTTCTTCATTCGCCAACTTGCTGCGTCTGGCATGGATCTGTTTGGCCTCAAATTCTATGCTCCATGGATTATGTGCCTCATCAAGCTTCGTTCAACTGTTTAGTACGAACCTTCTGGTCGCACTCATCATATCTTTCTGCCTAAAGTTGATGCTCCCCATGAAGTCATTTATCCTTCGGCTGAGAAAGATCCAAGACTTGTTGAAGCCAACCACTCTGCTCATATGGAAGCCATTCACCTTCCGAATGTGGCCCCTATCTCTAAACTTGCTGGTCAGTTTTAGCAACCACGTCAAGCAAACACTAAAGCCACTATCAGTACTGTACCTCTGAGGCCTCAGAAGCGAGCCAAGGTGATGACAGATAGAGAGCTTCTTGTTTCTCTTCATCAGAAGCAAGACAAGCATCATGACTGGCTGAAAAGGCAAATGAAGAGCATCGTGTCTGATCTAAATAGAGTGCGCAACCTCTCTACCAAGAATGCATTTGTTGCACATGAAGCCAACCGTCGAGCTTGGAAGAGCCTCACACTTCTATGTTCTGAAGATGACCTTGTTGCCGATGGCTTCAAGGAGAGCTTCAAATTTGGCTCCAAGCCTTCCTCATCTGAGAAGTGGCGTGCTGCACCTTCACTTGAGGACTCCGATTATTCTTCTTCAGCGCCCACGATTCATGCAAGGATTGTTGATGAAGAAGATGATGCCACCTCTCTGGCTATGGCTTCACTGCACCACGATGCTGCATCAGGCCCGTCTGCTCCACCGAACTCCAACATTGACCCGGCTGCCCCAACATCATCGTCACCTCCTCGGGACGTGTAGACATCCTATGTCTTCACACCTTTTTGGTCACTTGTTGACAAAAGGGGAAGAAGCATTTGGGTTGATAGTCTTCAAGCGGGCATATTGGGTCGGGCTTGTGATATTTTGTTAAGTTTGCAACTCTCGTTCTTGAACATTTGGTATTTGGGTTGTAAACTTAAGTCCTGATGGACGTGTGCTACATTCACTGCCGTTTTATTGTGCGCTACTTAAATTTGATCTTATGCGCATTAAGTCATTTGCAGACACCCATATTCCATTATGCATTCCATTATCTTCATATTATATGTATGCACATGCTGTGACTTCATGAATGGAGGGAGATCTCCACAAAGTAAAACCAACCATGTGCATTTGCATTCAAAAGCAAATTACTTTTATGCACATCTTTAAGGGGAGCTCCTCAACATTCATGAAGCCATACACTTTGCTCCTTAACTTTCACATATTTTTATCCCCGTTGAAACTTCAACCAGTTTGTCATCAATCACCAAAAAGGGGGAGATTGTAAGTGCATCTAGTGCCACCCTTTGTTGGTTTTGGAGTATTGAAGACAAACTTGGTTGTGGGACTAATGTGTTTGTGAGATTCACAGGAGAACACATGTTGTAGTCCCTATTGATTCGGTTTACCCATCGAAGATGACCCCTAAAAATGTATGAAGACATTGAAGACAACGGTGGTTCACGAAGACATTCGTGTTGAAGATAATGGCTTTTGAAGACATTCACTTGAAGCAAACGGAACGCGAAGACTTAGTCTTTTGGTAGTTTCATTTTCTGCTTTCTTGAGTCATAGAAACCACCGTACTACTAAGTGGGGTCAAGGTAAACGAAGTCAGAAACTGACGTGATGCTCAACCCAAATCCTATATCTTCGAGCGAAGACAAATGAGAGAAAACCTCTTCCAGAGTTGGTTGAGTCAGATTTGCTTGGAGCCCAAGTAAAGTTGCCGCGTGTGTTGGGATCCGACCGTTAGACACGTGTTAGCTTCCCAATGACCCAAGGTCATTTCGGACATATCATGTCGGGTTGCCCCTGGCTATAAATAGCCACCCCCTACCACCATAAATTGGTGGCTGCTCCGAGTTAGTGCACGGCTTTTGTCATTTGAGAGCAACCCACCTCGAAGCCTTTGAGAGAGAATCCTTGCGAGGACAAAACCCAAAACACCCAGAGCCCAAAGTGATTGAGCATCACTAAAGACATTCTGTTCTAAGTGAACCGAAGACTTATTACACTTGAAGACTATGATCTTCCAGCCGGTTAGGCGTCATGTTCTGAGCATACAAGAGTCATTGTGGATTGCCGGTGAACGAAGTCTGTGAAGGTTTGGAAGTCTACCTTGAAGACTTACCAGAGTGATTGGGCGAGGTCTAAGTGACCTTAGCTCAAGGGGAATAAGGTGAAGACGTGGTCTTCTAAGTTCAATCTCAGCCTCCCTAACCAGACGTACAACTGTCATAGCAGTTGAAACTGGTCAAACAAATCACTGTCTTCCCCGACCTCCTGGTTCTATCATTTCTCTTCCTTACTTACTGTTTTGAACTGTGAAGCCTTTGCATGCTTGTCTGTGTTTGAAGATATTCCCTGAAGCCATTCATCTGTTTACTCATTTATCTTCATGCTTCTTGTGTTTATGTTCAATGCATGCTTGTATGTATGATGTCTATGCTTGTCATATCTGTTCATCTTATTGATAGGCTTTGCTAGTTCTCATCCTGCTTCCGCTTACTTCGAAGACATTGCCTGTTTTCGAAGCCTTTCATAAAAATCGCCTATTCACCCCCCTCTAGTCGATAACTAGCACTTTCAGGTACCAACGAAGGACAAATCATGGCGCCTCTATGTGGACTTCAAGACGTTAATAAAGCCTGCCCAAAAGATACCTTCACATAGCCCTGGATTGACTAGATAGTGGACGCTATAGTACGACATGATCTACTCTGTTTCCTCGATGCCTACTCGGGATACCATGAAATAAAAATGAGAGAATCTGACCAGGCGGCCACAACTTTCATAACTCCCTATGAGCCATTTTTTTAATACAATGCCCTTTGGCCTGAAAAACGCCGGGGCAACTTACCAGTGCATGATTCAAACGTGCCTGAAGCCACAAATTGGCAAAACAGTGGAAACATATGTGGACGATGTGGTTGTTAAAACCAGACAGGCCAATACGCTCATTGACGATCTTTGGGAAACATTTAAAAACCTCCGAGCATATAACATTGAGTTAAACTCGAAAAAGTGTGTCTTTGGTGTGCCATCCAGCAAACAACTCGGCTTCATTGTATCCCATAGAGGAATAGAGGCAAATCCTGACAAGATCAGAGCACTGGCGCGACTAGAATTGCCAACGGAACATAAGCATGTCCATAGACTAGCATGATGCGTTGCCTCCCTCGGTTGTTTTATCTCACGACTTGGGAAAAGGCCCTACCACTATACAAATTGCTTAAACACACAAAGAAGTTCGAATGACAAAGGAGGCTAGTGCTGATCTAGAAGAGATCAATACACTCCTCGGCACTAACCCAATCATGGCCGCTCCCCACCTCGGCAAACCAATGTTGCTGTACATCTCAGCAACAAATCAAGTCGTCAGCGCAGTCCTCGTTGTCGAGCGCAGCATGGAGGGTCATAAACTACAGGTACAAAGGCATGTTTACTATGTTTCCAAAGTGCTTACCCCGTGTAAAACTAGGTACCCGCACTACCAGAAGATAGCTTATGTAGTCTTCATGGCTTCTCGGAAGTTACGACACTACTTTCAAGAGTGCTCGATTACCATGGCCTCGGAAGTACCAGTCAATGACATTATCAATAACCATGATGCCACTGGCAGAATCACAAAATGGGCTATTGAGCTCTTGCTTTTTGAAATTGCTTATCGGTCGCGCCGAGCTATCAAATCACATGTATTGGTCGACTTTGTGGCCGAATGGACAGAAGCCGAGCTCCCTAGAGAGCACAATAGGTACTCACATTGGATCATGTACTTTGCCGGCTCCAAGATGCTCGCCGGCCTAGGAGTAGGGGTGGTTCTCACATCACCAACCGGAGAGAATATTAGATACATACTTCAGATTATGTACACTCATTCTAACAACACTTCAGAGCATGAAGCACTGTTGCATGGTCTTCAGATGGCGGTTTCAATGGGAATCCAGCGTCTTGAAGTACGAGGAGATTCTAACCTTGCAATATCCCAGGTTAATGGGGAATTTGACTCTAAGGACCCAAAAATGACAGCCTATCGCAATGCCATCATAGCAATTTCGGCCCGCTTCAAGGGGCTGGAGTTTTATCACATCCCTAGAGACAACAATCAAGATGCTGATATCCTTACCAAAAAACACCTTTCTCGAATGGTTATTCAAACCATCGGTGATATGGCAAGATGGAGCACAGGCAACCAAGCACTTGACCCCCGAAATGATCACCCCTCTAGCCGTCGAGCCAGACGAGGGGATAATTGGGGGCTCGGCAATAGAAGAGACATCCTTGGTACACGAGATCATGGCAGTAATCGTGCCATGGACCGAGCCCATCCTAGTATACTTACTATGCAAAGAGCTACCTGAGGACTAGACAGACGCACGGCGGATCGTTAGACAATCCAAAGCATACAAAGTCCATGAAGGAGAATTGTACAAGCACATCATCACTGGCATGCTCCAGCGATGTATATCCGAGGAGGAGGGAAAAGCGCTCCTCTCAGAAATTCACTCCAGCATGTGTGGCCATCACGCAACACCTCAGACCTTGGTCAACAAGATTTTCCAAGCTGGATTTTATTGGCGTACCGCAAGGGAAGATGCAAGAGAATTGGTACAACAATGCGTAGGCTGTCAAGCCTTCGCAAGTCAAAGTCATATGCCGGCCATAGCCCTGCGAACCATCTCAATCACATGGCCCTTCGCAGTCTGGGGGTTTGACATGGTTGGCCCACTTCGAGGAGGCTCTGACCACAAAAAGTACCTGCTTGCTATGGTGGATAAATTTACAAAATGGATAGAGGCAAAGTCGGTGACCTCGGCAAAAGCAGGGCCGGTGCTTGATTTTATCTCTGGCGTTGTGCATCGTTACGGTGTACCACACAACATCATTATGAACAATGGGTCCAACTTCACAGCCAAGGAGGTAAAAGATTGGTGTGCCAAAATGAGCATTAAGCTTGACTTTGCCTCAGTATACCACCCCAGTCCAACGGCCAAGTTGAACGAGCCAACGACTTAATATTAAGTGGCATTAAGCCGCGTCTGGTTCGCTCTTTAGAGAAGGCCGATGATACGTCTCCAACGTATCTATAATTTATGAAGTATTCATGCCATGTTTACAACAATTTTATATGGTTTTGGTGCACTTTTATATGATTTTTATGGACTAATTTATTGATCCAGTGCCCAGTGCCAGTTCCTGTTTTCTGCATGTTTTTTGTTTCACAGAAAAACCATACCAAACGATGTCCAAACGCGTTAAAAATTTATGGAGATTTATTTTGGAATATATGTGATTTTTGGGAAAAAGAATCAATGCAAGACGATGCCCGAGGGGTCCACAAGCTCGAGGGGCACGCCCCCTACCCAGGGCGCGCCTGGCAGGCTTGTGGCGCCCCTGTAAGGCGGTTTAGGCCCTTCTTCTGCCGTAAGAAAGATAATATCCGGACGAAAATCCCCTCAAAATTTCAGCCAAATCAGAGTTATGGATCTCCAGGAATATAAGAAACGGTTTTCGGCCGGAAACAGGAGCGCAGAAACAGAAGGAAACAGAGAGAGAGATCCAATCTCGGAGGGGCTCTCACCCCTCCGGGCACCATGGAGGCCAAGGACCAGAGGGAGAACCTCTCCCCATCTAGGGGGAAGGCCATGGAGGAGCAAGCCGGAGGGGGAGCCTCTCTTCCCCTCTCTCTCTCGGTGGCGCCGGAGTGCCACCGAGGGAACCATCGCCGTGGTGATCGTCTTCATCAACATCACTGTCTTCATCACCTCCCTCATCTCTTTTCAGCGGTCCACTCTCCCGCATCCCACTGTAATCCCCTACTTGAACATGGTGCTTTAGGCCACATATTATTATCCGATGATGTGTTGCCATCCTATGATGTTTGAGTAGATTTCTTTTGTCCTTTGGGTTGATTGATGATCTTGATAGGTTTGAGTTGTATGTTTTATTTTGGTGCTGTCCTATGGTGCCCTCCATGCCGCGCACACGTGGGGGATTCCCTCTGTAGGGTGTTGCAATACGTTCAAGATTCGCTTATAGTGGGTTGCGTGAGTGACTGAAACACAAACCCGAGTAAGGGGGTTGTTACGTATGGGAGTAAAGAGGACTTGTTACTAAATGCTATGGTTGGGTTTACCTTAATGATTTTTAGTAGTTGCAGATGCTTACTAGAGGTCCAATCATAAGTTCATATGATCCAAGTACAGAAAGTATGTCAGCTCATGCCTCTCCCTCATATAAAATTGCAATAATGATTACCGATCTTGTTATCATTTGCCTAGGACAATTCCGCACACCGATCCATCATTATTCCACACTCGCTATTTGTAATATATTGTAATATATTCTAACTTTATTTAGGGAGCACCTATTTTTATTTTTTTATTCTCCGATATCATGCAAAGCTATCCTCTTTACACCCACGACGTTGTTTTATTTCTCGTTTCTAGATAAAAGCAAACGCTCGGTGTATGTAGAGTCGTATCAGTGGCAAATAGGACTTGAGAGAATATTGATCTTACCTTTAGCTCCTTGTGGGTTCAACATTCCATACTTACCACTTCCATCTTTGGAAATTGCTATGATGATTCCTTGCACTTGGGGATTATCAAGCGGTTTTCTGGCACCGTTGCCGGGGAGCAATAGCGTGGGGTTAATATTTTCGGGTATGCTTGTTTGCTTTCATCACTAAGTAGATTTGGTTTTTCCTTATGTTTTTGTTTTCTTTCTTTAGTTGTGGGTGAAACAAACAAACAAAATTAAAAAAATGCAAAATACAAAAAACTTTACTTGCCCCTTATGCCTAGCTTAATGGCTTTAAAGGAAGCGCTGCCTGGGAGACAACCTGGAAGTTTTAGAGAGTGTTTTTCTTATTTTGTGTAATATAAACTTTATTATGTGTGCCATTTAAATATTAAAAAATATAGAGGGGAACCTAAAACTTTTTCAAAAAGAGAAGCGATTGGAAAGTTATGCATTGAAAAAGTGAGGGTCGACCTTGAACACTTGTGTTCATGCTCATGCAAACAATGTAAAAAATTTCATGGAAGTTCCTCATAAAAATAATTATCCCCTTGTATATACCACTGTACCATAAAAATAATGTGCCAAGATTTACCTTTAGGATGTTTAAATTGCTTGTTTGGTGTGTGCTGTGAAAAAACAGAAACTTTTGCTGTAGTGTTTGAATTTCTATATTTTACTGGAATGTGCAAAAATTCTGAAATTTTTACACAGTACTTCTATGCAAATTTTTTATTTTGTCCTAGTGTTTCAGATTTTTTTTGAGTTGCAGAAGTATATGTACCATCTGCATCTTTACAAACTGTCCTGTTTCCACAGATTGCTGTTTTAGTTTCTTTATTTGCTTGTGTTTGAAATTTTGTTGAGCCCCATTGACTTGGGAGGCATAGAATGGTGATAGCATATAGTGGCTAATGTTTGATTATAATTATACAATAATGTTACAGTAGGACATGATGGGATTTGATGTTATATGTACTAACCCCTCTAATAAAAAGTTCGGTTAAGTTTTGTGTGGATGAAGTGTTCGAAGATCGAGGAGGTATCGATATGGGAAGAATGAGGAGAGTCAAGAGTTCAAGCTTGGGTATGACCAAGGCACCCCAAGTAAATATTCAAGGATACTCAAGCGTTTAAGCTTGGGGATGCCCCAGAAGACATCCCATCTTTCTTCTTCGACAATTATCAGTATGTCTCGGTTTTTGTTTTGTTCACATGATATGCGTAAATTCTTGGAGCGTCTTTTGTGTTTTTCCCTTCTCTTTTATGCACCATGCTTGTTGGGGATGATTTCTTATGGTTCTTGGTTTATTTATAGAATGCTTCATGCGCTTCACTTAAATCTTTTGAGTATTTCTTTATAGAATGCTCTTTGTGCTTCACTTAAATCTTTTGAGTATGATTTTATAGAATGCTTTGTGTGCTTCACTTATATATTTTGAGCTTGGATATTGGTCTCTCTCTATTCATTGCAGAATGCTCTATGAACTTCACTTATATCTTTTAGAGTATGAATAAAATTATCATCGAAAGTGGGTTTCGAAGAGTGTCAACTCTATGTAGCAATGATCCCATTATTTTGGTGGGTGTTTAATCTTATTGGAAAAATGATAAAGGTGGATTTGGAGAGTTCATAACTTTATCTAGTGATGATTCCACTATTTTGGAAGAAATTTCAATTGATTACTTTGAGAACAAAGTTGCTACTTATGATAATTATTGTGATGGTACTTAAAGTAGTAATAATTATTTTTGTAAAATTTGTCATAATTATTAATATCCTCTCAATAATACCAAGTTCCCTCTCCATGTGTTGAAATTTTGAAATTTTCACTTGTTATACCTTCCTATGCTAGTTAAAATATCAATGCCTAGCTAAAAAGTTTTACAGAAAAGTGCTTGTGTTGAGGCAACCCAATATTTATACCTACTATTTCTGTATGTCCACATGATTAAGCTACTGTAGTAATCACGTTTTATATGTTTTCTTTAAATAATGTGCCAAGTAAAGCCTTTGGGATAGTGTGGATACTTGTTGATTTGATTCTGTGCAAAAACAGAAACTTTTGCGCCCACTTCTGGAATTTCTATTCTGTACTGGAACGTGATAAAATTCTGATTTTTTTTCACATTATTGGGTTATAAATTTTTTACGTTGTCCTAATGTTTCAGAATTTTTCGACATACAGAAGTATGACTTTAATTCATATCAATACAGACTGTTCTGTTTTTGGCAGAATCTGTTGTGTTTGTGAAAGCACATTTGCTCCCTTGGTGGTTTTGGTAATTTATGCCAACATACATGTTGTTGGACTAATGCCTCTATCTAGTGAATTTCAGACAAGTTCAACAATGGCGTGGCAGGGACA
Source organism: Elymus sibiricus (assembly GCA_039707655.1). Classification (NCBI taxonomy): domain Eukaryota; kingdom Viridiplantae; phylum Streptophyta; class Magnoliopsida; order Poales; family Poaceae; genus Elymus; species Elymus sibiricus. The sequence continues at coordinate 168,465,680 of CM077664.1, forward strand.
AGGAGATGTGGAACCCTTCAAAATGCTAAGGACATAGATTGTCAAAAGATCAAGACTCTATATTTTTGGTTCAGTGATCCAAGATCACATTGAGTCCATAGGAAAGCCAATACTATTAAAAGGGGATAAGGTGTTGCTTAATGGTCGTTTTGCTCAAGTGCTTAGTGATAGTACCCCAAAATCCTCAGCCACTTTCTCCATCCAAATATGTCCAAAACCTACATTCCAACTCGGCCCCACCGAAATTCTCTATCCGGAGCCACCGGGTTCATCTGGACTTAGCCACTGCCAAAACCCTAACAAATCGGATCCACCGATATGGATCTCGGTCTCACCGAGATGGCCTTGCCAACTCTCTGTAATTTTTTGCACTTACTTCGGTCTCATCGAGTTTTGCAAATCGGTCTCACCGAGATGGCATGACAACTCTCTGTTGCCTTATTGCTTCACTTCGGTCCTACTGAGTTGATGCAATCGGTGCCACCGAGACGAGGATTGCCCTAACCATTGCACATCGGTCCATCCGAGTTGTTCCAGTCGGTCCCACCAAGATTCCTAACGATCATATCTTTTACACAGTTCGGTGCCACCAAGATTTCTGATCGGTGCCACCGAGTTGGGTCAAAAGTGTGTAACGGTTGGATTTTGTGTGGAGACTATATATACCCCTCTACCATTCCTTCTAAGTAAGGAGAGCCATCAGAATGTTCCTACACTTCCACCATACATTTTCTGAGAGAGAACCACCTACTCATGTGTTGAGATCAAGATATTCCAATCCAACCATTTGAACCTTGATTTCTAGCCTTTCCCAAGTTGCTTTCCACTCAAATCCTTCTTCCACCATAGCCAAATCTGTGAGGAGTTGTTTGAGTGTTGGGGAGACTATCATTTGAAGCACAAGAGCAAGGAGTTCATCAACAACACACCGTCTATTACCTTTTGGAGAGTGGTGTCTCCTAGATTGGTTAGGTGTCACTTGGGAGCCTCCGACATGATGTGGAGTTGAACCAAGGAGTTTGTAAGGGCAAGGAGAATGCCTACTTCGTGAAGATCTACCCCGAGTGAGGCTAGTCCTTCGTGGACGTAAGCCATGGTGGAATAGACAAGGTTGCTTCTTCATGGACCCATCGTGGGTGGAGCCCTCCGTGGACTCGCGTAGCCGTTACCCTCCGTGGGTTGAAGTCTCCATCAACGTGGACGTATGATTGCACCACCTATCGGAACCATGCCAAAAACCACCGTGTCTTCATTGCGTTTGATCTTCCATACTCTACCCCACTACTTTCCGTACACTTGCATGCTTTACTATTTCCGCCGCTCAATCTTTAGATATGCATGTGTAGAAAGTATTGGAGTTGCCTTAACTTGTGCCAAAATCTGCCTAAGTTCCAAGAGAAACTAAAAACTGCAACTTTGGTTGGTTAAGTGTCTATTCACCCACCGTCTAGACCTATGTCCTCGATCCCACAATTGGTATCAGAGCTTTGGTCTCCATTGCTTTGGTTTAACCACCATTGGAGGGAGATGGATGTGTCTACTTTGGGGAGTCTTAGTGTCGGGGCCGGATTTCCGGGACATAAACTCCCAGCAATTAACCCCTCGTGTCGTCACCAGCCCAGGATTACTGTTACTGGTGGACACGACCTTGTTACAGATTACCAAGCAATTACAAGAATTGGATACAAGACCATAAAGGTCTAATGATACAACAATGATTTTCTAGTGACGGGTGACGGAAGCGACTCGTGGTTCTCCAACATCGATGGGGCTCCATTCCCACAGGAACGGCTGACCAGGATAATTCCTATCCCGCGTGGCTGTTATCCTAGGCTCCGCATGAACGTCGTGGTAATACTCCTTGTCGAAATCCCGACCTAGCCAATTAAATAGCCAGGGCCAAGCCAGTGAGTACGTTGGAATGTACTCGCAAACATATTGAACAAAAGATATACCGAATGCATATGATCATGATGGGTTAAATGAGATGCATATGTTGGCTGAAATTAAATTACGGCATTTTAAATATTAGCATGTGCAAAAGTATAAGTGAATAAAATGTTAGTGACAAACCAATAAAGTTAAAAGTGGACAATCGGGCGAGACATGACCGCCCGAGAATCCAAAAGAAAATATAAAGTGGAGAATCGGGCGAGACAAGACCGCCCGAGAATCCAAAAGAAATGCCAAACGGGTGTCTAAAAGAGAATTGAGCGAGACAGGACCGCCCGAGAACTCAAGCGACGCCACGAGAGGTCTTGAAAAGAAATGCCAAACGGGTGTCTAAAAGAGAATCGGGCGAGACATGACCGCCCGAGAACTCAAGCGACGCCACGAGAGGTCTTCAAAAGAAATGCCAAACGGGTGTCTAAAAGAGAATCGGGTGAGACATGACCGCCCGAGAACTCAAGCGACGCCACGAGAGGTCTTGAAAAGAAATGAGTATCCCGGGTACTCTAGCCAGCCCATGAGATACTCAGAAAATAAAAATAAGAGAAACGGTTAGTCCATAATAACAATAATGTTCATGACAACCATAATATTCATGATAGCGTCAGTGGTGACAATAATTATCCTGCAAAATAAATCATGCTCAATTTTAATTATTTCCTCCGGAGACCGACACTAAGACTGACACTTGACCAACCCAGACTGTAGTCCTTAACCGCGGACATGGCTATTCGAATAGGTATAGTCTGCAGAGGGTGTACTCTTTACCCACAAGTAAAGGATTTCTTTAGCCAGCATTGAGACGCTGACTAATTCCCATTACGGCATTTGGGTTGAAAACACACCTGACCAGCACACACCAGATTACCCTTCCTGATGCCAGGAATCACCCAAGGCATCGTTCAAGATAGACTCTAAGACGGGGAGACTACAATCTCGAATAGCATGGGATCGCAATCTCATATATAATGTGCGCAAAGATCAGGGGCGCTACCCCTCTCGGCTTCAACCGAATACACCCATGCCCCCTGACCAAGTGACATGCCTACCAGTGGCCTCTGGTATCTTTCACTATGGCCTCTCTGTACGGTGTGTGCGGAAAAGGGGTTAACAACTTACTGGACCATACCCTACCTGCGACAGGGACATGTGGTAGCACGGATCAAGTTTGGGGGTTACCGGAACAAGACTCGATCTACGGTCGACTCAGGAGGCTTATGTATTTCCTGCAGTGGTTAGCACAATAAAGTGTTCTTTCAACAGTAACACCAAAACAGGGCCACAGCCCTTGCATGTCCCAACATGCATAACCAACAAGGCATGATCACGCTCCGACGTGATCACCCTTCTGCCAGTAACGGTATTTCTCTTATGCCTGCTCCTGCAAGTTAGTCATGACAAGCACACGTTGCACGGTACGAGGAAACATGCCAACACTACATGCATGCAAATTTTATTCTAAATCAACATATGCATGATTCAATTATTTCTTGCAAACATTTAACCATGCAATCACCATATCAAGTGTTCAAGATGCGTGCCTTGAGCATGCAGAAGGATTGGGTGTACTCCAAAACTTTTGAAATTTTTCTCTTCCCTCCATTTTCCTATTTTTCAAATAATGCAATTACCACACAAATATTAAGCAGGAAAATAAAAGTGCTCTAAAAAATGGGAATTTCACTTTTCTAGGGCTTCTCTAGCTATATGAAAAATAACCAGAATGTTCCTACTATTTATAGAACTACTGAGATTTTTGAACATTTCAATTTAGTGGATACAAGGGATTAATGGACATGCAAGAATTTTTACAGAAAACATTTTATAAAAATGATTTGTGGCTCCTATTAAATTAGGCATAATTTTAGAAGCATTTATAAATTGGTTTCACTGGATTTGGAGCTGGAGGGAATATTCTAGGAATTATCTAAGTTGACTTATACTAGAAAATGACCTATTAAATAGGTCAGGCAGAAATTAGCCAATGTTCACTATAGTTAGTTAAATAAATATCAATTTTATAAGCCCCTACAAATTTGTATTGCCTCATTTAAATTTGAAAAGAATTCTGTGGAGAATTTATGCCTCTGGGTAAAAAGAAAAAAAACAGAAGAACACCCGACTGGCTGGAGGCGCGCACCGGGCGAGGCCCAGCTAAACGGCGCCACTGGGCTGAGCCCAGAGACGCAGCCACGCAGGGCGAAACGGTGACTCACCGACAGGTGGGACCCACCTGTCGGGTTTGTCTCCCACCTCGCGCACCTGGACAGGAGCAGAGGAGGATTTCAGCGATGATTCCCGGCAGCAGGGACCACCACTCGCGAAGCTGGTGGTACTGGCGTGTTCTTGGGAATGCGCCGCGCCCAGGGGAGGTGGAGATGGCCGCCGGGGAGCTCGGATTCAAGCAAGGCATCAACCATGGCGGAGAAGAGCTACGGTTGCCAGGGGCTTTTGCTCCTAGTCGATTTCAGTTGAAAATGAGTGGTGGAAGGGAACCGTGGGATCGAGGGGGAGCTTCTGGAGAAGAGAATGAGGCGAGGGAGGCTCTGGTTAGCTCGGGATCGACCGAACCGAGGCGGTGGTGGGTTTCACCGGAGACAGAGAAGGTGTCCACCTACGGCCGCTTTGGTCGTTCCAGGAGGTCTCTGGAGGATGGTGGAGGGGATATGAGGATCGAGAGTTTGGGACGCCTATATATAGCATGGTGGAGTCGGTTCCGTGGCTTCCAAAAGCACGCACGGTGGTGATGGCCACTAATGGCGAGTAGGGGCGGTGGCTGTGGTCAGCGAGGACGGTGCGAGGTCGTTGAGCTACTCAGGTAGGTGGTAATAAAGGGGAGGTGTGCTGGCGCTCGCGGATTTGACCAGGGGCTTCTGGACGGTGCCGACAGCGGTGTGCGGCGGCTGGTGGCGGTGCTGGCCGATGCTAGGAGACAGGAGGGAGTGTCGGCGAGCTGCGGGGTGGCCTGAGGTGCCAACTGGGTGCGGGGAGATCCGGGGAAGGCAGCAGAGAGGCCACGCGGGGCGGTGCCGACGCCTGCCATATGGGCATTCTGGCCGTGCTCTGTGCATGCACACAAGGTACTTGACAGTATGCCAAGCGCACCTGGGCTGGTCTAAACAAGCTAAGTTTTAACAGTATGGTTGCTTACTAGTCCCTAGTGATGTTGGACATGTTGGTTTGACCAAAGGATCAAATGATCCATGGAGTCCAAAGATTGCCAAATTCCTGCCATGCCTATAACCTATTCGACAGAATGATGGAGCTAGCTAGGATATTTTGTTGGGTGTGAAATTTGGCAGGATGGTGTCTCCTTAGATGATAAAGATGATGGTGGAGTTGTTTTGTGAAAAGAGGAAACTTGCTAGTGCAAGTTTGGAAGAATTTCTGTTCTGGACGGAAACTTGGGGGTCATATTTGGTGAACTAAAATGACTCAAATGGAGTTGATATCCTGGACTTAAGGGTTTGGTTGGAAGGGCTATAAGGTGGAATAATTGCAGAATTTTTGGAGCAACAAAAGTTGAGGTTGTAGTTAAAACTCAAGAATGGGACAGAATTTAAAAGAGGAAGTTGTGCTCAAAATTTCCAAAGTACTAAGTTGGGTTTTTGCATAAAAGTGATCTATAGGCATCACATGACCTCTCATAATTTTTTTGGAATTTTAAAAGAATTATTTAAAATAGTTGTAGTGCAACAGAGGCATTTAAAGAATTGAAAATGCTATAAAAAAGATTATCTTGGGCAAATTTTTTTATGAAAATATTTCCTACTGTTATTAAAATATAATTAAATGATTTAAGAAAACTACCAAAGCCCACAATATTTTACCAAATTTTTTTACATCGGGAAAGAATTTTGGAAAACAGAAAACAGAAAAGACTCCGAAAATAATAAAAGACCCAATATAAATCAAAAATTTATTTCTGGCCAAATTTTATTTAATAAAAATATGGTTAAATTTTTGGGGTGTTACACTTAGACGTAGAGTGCCTATTCTCAATGGGGAGTATTACAACTTTTGGAAGGATGAAATGCTTGATATCGTTGATGAATTTAACTTGAGCAAGTACATTCATAATCCTTATGTGCCTCCCATTGACCCCTTGCATCCTACTCATGAAGAGGAAATTGACATGCTTCGTAATCTTAGAACCATCAATCTTATCATTAGAGGATTACCCAAAATTGTGCTTGGTTGTATGCAAAACTTTGAGTGTGCTTATACTCTATGGCATGACCTGGAAAAGCGATATCCCGATTACTCATTAAAGAGTCTTGATGAGATTCTTCATAAGACTATTGCTTTTCACAAGATGAGTCCTAATGATCCTAAGTTTGATGATTGCTTGTTTGAGCTTCGTGATCTTATGCGTGCTAAAGGAGGTGTTAGAACTGTTAGTAACATTATCACGGAAGCCATTAGAATTCATAAACTTGAACATTGTCATGGTCATGAAACTAATGAACTCATTGCCCTAGGTGATGATCATATACATGATGATGATGATGATGTTGAGCATGGCTACTATGATGAGGACGAAGAATTTGATATTGAATTTGAGAAGACCATAAAGAATCTTTGTCTTATGGCAAATCTTCGAGATTACATGGCCAGAGGAAAAGAGTGGATTCTTGATAGTGGATGTACCGATCACATGACCGGAGATAGAGACATGTTTCATGAGCTTGCTAAAAATGATGGTCCACACACGTATGTGACTTTTGGAGACAACTCCAAGGGTAAGGTACTTGGCCTTGGTAAGGTGGCCATATCCAATGATAGCTCCATACAAAATGTTATGCTTGTTGAATCTCTTGGTTACAATCTTCTTTCCGTATCTAGACTAGCCGATTTTGGCATCAATGTTCTATTTACCAAAGTAGATTGCCAAGTGTTTTGTCAAGATAATCATAATATGGTCTTTACCGGCATTCGTAGAGGTGATCTATACATTGTCAATTTCACTAAGAGAGCCCAACCTCGTACATGTTTAATTGCTAAATCTTCTAAAGGTTGGTTATGGCATAGGACACTTGGACATGTTGGCATGCGTAACCTTGATAAACTTGTTAAAGGAGATCACATTCTTGGAGTGAAAGATGTTATATTTGACAAAGATCGACTTTGTAGTGCTTGTCAAGCAGGAAAACAAGTTGGAGGAAGCCATCCCGTGAAGAACATTATGACCACGACGAGACCACTTGAGCTACTTCATATGGATCTTTTTGGTCCCAACTGCTATAAGAGTCTTGGTGGAAACTCTTTCGGTTTAGTCATTGTTAATGATTTTTCCAGATTTACGTGGGTGTTCTTTCTCGATGACAAATCGCAGGTACAAAAGATCTTCAAGAACTTCGCAAGAAAGGCCCAAAATCAATTTGAAGTGAAGATAAAGAAGGTTCGGAGTGACAACGGAACGGAGTTCAAGAACGCAAATGTGGACACCTTTCTTGATGAGGAGGGTATTTCACATGAGTTCTCGGCTACGTACACACCTCAACAAAATGGAGTTGTTGAGAGGAAGAACCATACTCTTATTGAGATGGCAAGAACAATGCTTGATGAATACAAGATGCCAAAACACTTTTGGGCGGAAGCGGTTGAAACAACTTGTCATGCAACAAATCGACTCTACCTTCACAAGCTTCTTGGTAAACCGGCGTATGAACTGCTCATCGGTAACAAACCACAAGTTGGATACTTTCGAGTATTTGGCTCAAAATGTTACATTCTTGATAAGCATCGTCGTTCAAAATTTGCTCCTAAATCTCATGAAGGTTTCCTACTTTATTATGGATCGAACTCTCACACTTACCGTGTCTACAACAACTTCACTCGAAAAGTTGAAGAGACGGTAGATATGAAGTTTGATGAGACTAACGGCTCGCAAGTCGAGCAATTGCCAATTGCTGTAGGAGATCAAGAACCATCGGAAGCAATCCAAGACTTGTCCATTGGCAAGATTCGCCCCATGGAACTAAAGGAGAGTACCTCATCTATTCAAGTGGAAGCCCCAACTTCACATCAAGGTGAACGACAAGTTGATATGGAGGCATCCACAAGTGGAACACGTCAAAACGATGGGAATGAGGAAGTGCAACAAGATGATCCACCTCAACCTCCTCCTCCACCTCTACAAGCGAACAACGACAACATCAACGAAGAATAAGAAGATGATGATGATGAGGAAGCCTCACCACAACCCAAGCAAAAGCTACCTCGAGTTAGAGCAAGAATCGACAAGTATCATCCCGTCGAACAAATACTTGGAGATATCCAATCCGGGAGAATCACTCGCTCTAAAACTCATTTAGCTAACTTTTGTGAGCATTACTCATTCATCTCTAGTGTTGAACCTATGAAGGTGGAAGATGCTCTCAAGGATCCCGACTGGGTAAATGCAATGCACGAGGAGCTACACAACTTTGAGAGGAACCAAGTTTGGAGATTGGTTGAGAAGCCTAAAGATGAGCAAAACATTATTGGAACCAAATGGGTGTTTCGGAATAAGCAAGATGAAGATGGACAAGTTGTACGCAACAAGGCTCGTCTCGTAGCACAAGGTTACACACAAGTCGAAGGTATGGACTATGGTGAGACCTATGCCCCCGTTGCAAGACTTGAGTCCATTCGCATTTTACTTGCTTATGCCAATCACCATGATATCAATCTTTACCAAATGGATATTAAAAGTGCCTTCTTAAATGGTGAAATTGAGGAGGAAGTGTATGTTAAACAACCTCCTGGCTTTGAGAATCCCAAGAAACCTAATCGTGTTTACAAACTTCGTAAAGCCCTTTATGTTCTTAAACAAGCCCCTAGAGCTTGGTACAAATGCTTGACAAAGTTTCTTCTTGAAAAAGGTTTTGAAATTGGGAAAATTGATTCAACTTTGTTCACTAAGAGGGTTAATGGAGAATTATTTGTATGCCAAATTTATGTTGATGATATTATCTTTGGATCTACTAACCCCTCTTTTAGTGAAAAGTTTGGAAGGTTGATGTCGGAAAAGTATGAGATGTCCATGATGTGTGAACTCAAATTCTTTCTTGGTTTGCAAATCAAGCAAACTAAGGAGGGTACCTTTGTCTCTCAAACAAAGTACACCAAGGACTTATTCAAGAAGTTCAACATGCAAGAAAGCAAAGGTATGAAAACTCCAATGCCCACAAGTGGACATCTTGACTTGACCAAGGATGGCAAACCAGTTGATTAAAAGGTTTATCGATCTATGATTGGATCATTGCTATATCTATGTGCCTCCCATCCCGACATTATGCTAAGTGTGTGCATGTGTGCACGATACCAAGCGGCACCAAAAGAGTGTCACCTTAAGGCCGTGAAAAGAATTGTAAGATACTTGCCACATACACCAAACTTTCAATCTTGGTGGCTATTCCGATTCGGACTATGCCGGAGACAAGGTTGACAGAAAATTCACTTCGGGTACATGTCAATTTCTTGGTAGATCTCTTGTGTCTTGGTCCTCCAAGAAACAAAACTCGGTATCTCTATCTACCGCCGAAGCGGAATACATAGCCGCGGGATCATGTTGTGCACAATTACTATGGATGACTCAAACTTTTAAAGACTATGGTGTGCACGTGAGACATGTACCATTACTATGTGACAATGAGAGTGCTATTAAGATTGCACACAATCCCGTGCAACATTCTCGAACTAAGCATATTGAGGTTTGTCACCATTTCATTCGAGATCATGTTGAGAAAGGTGACATTGACCATAAACATGTTCGTACCGATAAACAATTGGCGGACATCTTTACTAAACCCCTTGATGAGAAAGTGTTTTGTCACTTGAGAAGTGAGTTGAACATCATTGATGCTTCAAACTTGAACTAGAGGTTCATGTGGATGCATACAAGGGCATGAGCATTCTTGACTAATCCATGATACTTTCATGATCATCTTATATATTGGACTTTTTGCTCCCTTGTATTGTATCTAACCTTTTGTAGGTATTTGGACAAGCTTCATGTCACAAGATTGCATCTCACTCTTATCTTGAGCAATCTTGTATAACCCAAGTATCAACAATTGATGGTGGAACAAGGAACAAGACAACCTAAACATATCCTTTGACAAACTTTTGAGATATGTTTCATTCTTGTCATTTTGGATATACATGTTGTTCCTTGCAAATCTAACCCATGTAGAAAGATGAACTACACATGATAGGATAGCTCCAAACTTCAACTCATGAGCATCCACTTCAAGTTCAACTACATGATGGACATCACCACCAAATCCCAATGTAAGTGCTCACATCTTAGAGAAGCTTTACTCAAAGACATGAGCTAAAGCAACTCAACAAGATGTGAATACATTGAAATGCTTAAAGGAAAAATGGCAACCACATTTTGAGCTTAAACGATGAGTATGACCTATGATCAAGTGTTCTCACTTGACTCCTAAGTCAATATACTCTAACATAGGTGACCTAGTCGCCGACCCATCTAGATGAAGTTCCCTAGTGTTTCTTTTGCTTGTTCTTCTTGCTAGAGTGTTTCTATTTCAAAAAAAAACTTCATCTAGACGTTTCTTTGCTTCTTTTCTGTGTTTCTTTTCTTTTAGTTAGTTTCGCAGCTAATTCGTTGCAAATCTTTGTGAAAATTCCTTTGCCTAGTGAGCTGAGTTGACAAAATATTCCTTTGCACCAAACTCGGTTCCACCAAATTGATTCAACTCGGAGTCACCGATTTTGCTGCTCTAAGGAGTTTTCTGTCAAATATTTTTGAGCTTTTCTGCTCCAGCTCCACTCAATGGTTCTTATCCTCTACTTGCATCTAGAGCCACTCAATGGCTAGATGTGTTTCTCAAGGACCAAACCCACTTGACCAACAACCTTGAAGTCCCTTCTTGGAAATTGATGTCAAAGGGGGAGAGAGGAATACATCAAAGCTCATCACTACAAAAGAGATGCACCTTACAAGAGGAGAGAATGCTACATGTTTTTAAGAGGGGAGAAACATGATTTCAGTGTTTTTTAGTGTTTTAATTGCTTTAGTTTTCTCACCCTACCTGCTCCCAATATCCAATGTCAGATTCAGGGGGAGAGGAAGTTCTTTAAGAGGAGACAACTATTTCTTTTTTTCGGGGACATGTCTGCTTCAAAGAAGTATTCACCTAGTGATACTTTCTTCTACATGTCATCCCAATCTTGGTTTCTTGTTGATCTTGTGTCTTTTCTTGGAGAAATTATCCTGTGTTATCTAACCTTGTTTTCTCAAGTGTATTTCTTCAGGTACTTGATCAAGAACTTCAAGGTAAGTATATGCATCACACTCATGTACATGATTGACCTCTTGCTAGTATATATTGTTTGCAAGGAGACAATCATGGACATGTGGACACCTATATGCCATATATATTGCCCTGATGCATATAGCCAAGATGCATGTTGCATGTATATTTCCCGTGTGATTTCATCATTCTATATGCACATCTTTAGGGGGAGCTCATACATGTTACATGTTTTTCTTCAAAGCTTTAGTACATTCTCAGTTAAATGTTTGTTTGAAGCTTTGATGTATGTTGTCATCAATTACCAAAAAGGGGGAGATTGAAAGCACATTTGCTCCCTTGGTGGTTTTGTTAATTTATGCCAACATACATGTTGTTGGACTAATGCCTCTATCTAGTGTATTTTAGACAAGTTCAACAATGGAGTGGTAGGGACAAGGAGATGTGGAACCCTTCAAAATGCTAAGGACATAGATTGGCAAAAGATCAAGACTCTATATTTTTGGTTTAGTGATCCAAGATCACATTGAGTCCATAGGAAAGCCAATACTATTAAAAGAGGATTAGGTGTTGTTTAATGTTCTTTTTGCTCAAGTGCTTAGTGATAGTACTCCAAAATCCTCAGCCACTTTCTCCATCCAAATATGTCCAAAACCTACATTCCAACTCGGCCCCACCGAAATTCTCTATCCGGAGCCACCGAGTTCATCTGGACTTAGCCACTGCCAAAACCCTAACAAATCGGATCCACCGATATGGATCTCGGTCTCACCGAGATGGCCTTGCCAAATCTCTGTAATCATTTGCACTTACTTCAGTCTCACCGAGTTTTGCAAATTGGTCTCACCGAGATGGCTTGCCAACTCTCTGTTGCCTTATTGCTTCACTTCGGTCCTACCGAGTTGATGCAATCGGTGCCACCGAGATGAGGTTTGCCATAACCATTGCACATCGGTCCATCCGAGTTGTTCCAGTCGGTCCCACCGAGATTCCTAACGTTCATATCTTTTACACAGTTCGGTGCCATCGAGATTTCTGATCGGTGCCATCGAGTTGGGTTAAAAGTGTGTAACGGTTGGATTTTGTGTGGAGACTATATATACCCCTCCACCACTTCCTTCTAAGTAAGCAGAGCCATCAGAACGTGCCTACACTTCCATCATACATTTTCTGAGAGAGAACCACCTACTCATGTGTTGAGATCAAGATAGTCCAATCCAACCATTTGAACCTTGATTTCTAGCCTTTCCCAAGTTGCTTTCCACTCAAATCCTTCTTCCACCATAGCCAAATCTGTGAGGAGTTGTTTGAGTGTTGGGGAGACTATTATTAGAAGCACAAGAGCAAGGAGTTCATCAACAACACACCGTCTATTATCTTTTGGAGAGTGGTGTCTCCTAGATTGGTTAGGTGTCACTTGGGAGCCTCCGACATAATGTGGAGTTGAACCAAGGAGTTTGTAAGGGCAAGGAGATCACCTACTTCGTGAAGATCTACCCCGAGTGAGGCTAGTCCTTCGTGGACGTAAGACATGGTGGAATAGACAAGGTTGCTTCTTCGTGGACCCTTCGTGGTTGGAGCCCTTCATGGACTCGCGCAGCCGTTACCCTTCGTGGGTTGAAGTCTCCATCAACATGGACGTACGATAGCACCACCTATCGGAACCACGCCAAAAACCACCATGTCTTCATTGCGTTTGATCTTCCATACTCTACCCCACTACTTTCCATACACTTGCATGCTTTACTATTTCCGCTGCTCAATCTCTAGATATGCATGTGTAGAAAGTATTGGAGTTGCCTTAACTTGTGCCAAAATCTGCCTAAGTTCCAAGAGAAACTAAAAACTGCAACTTTGGTTGGTTAAGTGTCTATTCACCCCCTCCTCTAGACCTATCTCCTCGATCCCACAGTTTGCCTAGTTTGCTTGTTTTAGCATTTCCATAGCTTATATTGGGTGATATAAATTGTGGAAATGATAGAGTACAGTAGGCATTATGTGAGAACAATTTTGGATCTTGTCTTGACAGTACCAAAGTGAATGGTCTATTTATTATCATACTAACCTATCTCACGAGTTCCGTTAAGTTTTGTGTGATTGAAGTTTTCAAGTTTTGGGTGAGATATCGATATGAGGAGAATAAGGAGAGGAAATACCCTAAGCTTGGGGATGCCCAAGGCACCCCAAGGTAATATTTAAGGAAGATTCAAGCGTCTAAGCTTGGGGATGCCCCGGAAGGCATCCCCTCTTTCGTCTTCAAAACTATCGGTATATCTTACTTGGAGCTATATTTTTATTCGTCACATGATATGTGTTTTGCTTGGAGCGTCTTTTCATTTTGTTTGCTGATTGAATAAAATCCTTGGATATGGAATCTTTATTTGGAGAGAGTCTTCACATAGCTACTTAATTGTTTGACGACTCATTGATCTTCACTTATATCTTTTGGAGTAGTTTGTCATTCACTCTTGTGTTTCACTTATATCCTAAGAGTGAATTGTTGAATGAATTGAATGTCATAAATATGAAATTATATATGCTTCATATGCTTGTCCCATCGGGAGTAATGACTTCACATATAAGAGGTATAAGTGGTTAAATTTATTGAAAATTAGCAAACACAACATTGGTCACTTGAACAATTCATGAAAGAATATTAAAGGAAGAGAAGTTTCACATATAAATATACTATCTTGGACATCTTCTATGATTGTAAGCCCCCATTAATTATTTTCAAACTTGATCAAGTAGTTGATGTTGGACAAGGAAGACAACGTAATGGGTTATGTTTGTTTATATTCACATAGATGTTATATTGTCATGGATCCTCTAACATGTGGTGCTTGCTCATATTCTTTTGCTATCCAAAATTTCGTACTAAGTAGAGATACTACTTGTGCATCCAAAAACCCTTAACCCAGTTCCTTGCCATGAGAGTCCACTATATCTACCTATGGGTTGAATAAGATCCTTCAAGTAAGTTGTCATTGGTGCAAAAGCAATAAAAATTGCAACTAAATATGTATGATCTTTTATTGTAAGGGAAAATAAGCTTTGTACGAACTTGTGATGGTGAAGAAATTAAAGCAACGGACTGCATAATAAAGGTTGCTATCACAAGGGGCAATATAAAGTGACGTTCCTTTGCATTAAGAGCTTGCACATCCAAAAATAAAAAGCACATGACAACCTCTGCTTTCCTCTGCGAAGGGCCTATCTTTTACTTTATGTATTTACTTTTATGCAAGAGTCAATAGTGTTCTTCTCTATTACGTTTTTATTTTTCTCTCTTGGCAAGCATCATGTGGTAGGGAATGATCCAGGCACATATATCCATTTGAATATAGGTGATCATGAGTTATTATTGTTGACATTATCCCTGAGATAAATAAGTTGGGAGGCGAAACATTAAGCCCCTATCTTCCTATGTGTTTGACTGAAACGGTTTGTTCTAAAAATATGCTTTGAGTGTCAGCAATCATGGAAGACTAAATGATAATTGAGTATGTGGAATTTGCTAAAACAAAGCTCTTACATAGACCGTTCCTGAAAATAAGATGAATTGTAATTGTTTGATGACTGAGAGCATAGTTTGTTGGTTTTCAAGAAAGTTTATGGTCTACACTTTAAACATGTGAATAGCTTGCTACTTGATCATGAGAAGTCTTATGAGATAAGCTACTGTTTACGATATATATTGATGCTAGAAAAAGTGTTTGAAATTATCATTGATAAAACTTGTGCACTATGCTAGCATTCACACTTCATAAATTATTTCTTTTATCATTTACCTACTCGAGGACAAGCAGGAATTAATCTTGGGGATGCTGATACATCACCAACATATCTATAATTTATGAAGTATTCATGCCATGTTTACAAATTTTTTATATGGGTTTGGTGCACTTTTATATGATTTTTATGGACTAACTTATTAATGCAGTGCCTAGTGCCAGTTCCTGTTTTTTGCATGTTTTTTGTTTCGCAGAAAAACCATTCCAAACAAAGTCCAAACGCGATAAAAATTTACAGAGATTTATTTTGGAATATATGTGATTTTTGGGAAAAAGAATCAACGTGAGACGATGCCCGAGGGGCCCACAAGCTCGAGGGGCGCTCCCCCTGATACGTCCAATTTGCATCATGATTTCCGACTGTTAATTATTATGTTTTTAATCATCATTTCACTTTATGGTACAATCCTTATGCCTTTTCCCTCTTAATTTGCAAGATTTACATGAAGAGGGAGAATGCCGGCAGCTGGAATTCTGGACCGGAAAGAGCCACATCAGAGATACCTATTCTACAGAGCTCCAATTGAACTGAAATTTTACGGAGATTTTTTATTGAATATATAAAAAATACTGGAGAAAAGAAATACCAGAGGGGACCCACCAGTTGCCCACAAGGCAACAGGGCGCGCCCGCCTGGGCGCGCCCTATTGCCTTGTGGGGCCCACAGCTGGCGTCTAGCCCCCTCCTTCTGCTATATAAGGTCATTTGCCCTAGAAAAAATAATGAGAAGACTTTCGGGACGAAGCGCCGCCATCTCGAGGCGGAACCTGGGTAGGAGCTATTTTGCTCTCCGGCGGAATGATTCCGCCGGGGATACTTCCCTCCGGGAGGGGGAAATCGAAGCCATCGACATCACCAGCGATCCTCTCATAATGGGAGGACCAATCTTCATCAACATCTTCACCAGCACCATCTCATCTCAAACCCTAGTTCATCTCTTGTATTCAATCTTTGTCTCAAAACCTCAGATTGGTAGCTGTGGGTTGCTAGTAGTGTTGATTACATCTTGTAGTTGATGCTAGTTGGTTTATTTGGTGGAAGATTATATGTTCAGATCCTTAATGCTATTCAATACCCCTATGATCTTGAACATGAATATTATTTGTGAGTAGTTACTTTTGTTCTTGAGGACATGGGAGAAGTCTTGTCATAAGTAATCATGTGAATTTGGTATTCGTTCGATATTTTGATGACATGTATGTTGTTGCTTCCTTTAGTGCTGTCGTGTGAACGTCGACTACATGACACTTCACCATCTTTGGGCCTAGGTAAGGCATTGTGGAGTAGTAATTAGATGATGGGTTGCTAGAGTGACAGAAGCTTAAACCCTAGTTTATGTGCTATTCCGTAAGGGGCTGATTTGGATCCATAAGTTTCATGCTATGGTTAGAGTTATCTTAATTCTTCTTTCGTAGTTGTTGATGCTTGCGAGAGGGGGTAATCATAAGTGGGAGTCTTGTTCAAGTAAGAACAGCACCCAAGCACCGGTCCACCCACATATCAAATTATCAAAGTAGCGAACGCGAATCAAACAAACATGATGAAAGTGACTAGATGAAATTCCCATGTATCCTTGAGAACGCTTTGCTTATTATAAGAGATCGTTCTGGCTTGTCCTTTGCTATAAAAAGGATTGGGCCACCTTGCTGCAATTATTGGTATCATAACTACTTGTTACTTGTTACGAATTATCTTGCTATCAAAACTATCTTTTACCGCTACTTTCAGTACTTGCAGAGAATACCTTGCTGAAAACCGCTTGTCATTTCCTTCTGCTCCTCGTTGGGTTCGACACTCTTACTTATCGAAAGGACTACGATTGATCCCCTATACTTGTGGGTCATCAAGACTCTTTTCTGGCACCGTTGCCGGGGAGTGAAGGGCCTTTGGTGAGTGGAATTTGGTAAGGAAACATTTATATTACGTGCTGAAATTTATTGTCACTTGTCACTATGGAAAGTAATCCTTTGAGGGGATTGTTCGGGGTTTCTTCACCTCGACCGGAAGCAATAAGAGTTGCTCCTCAACCTATTGAACCTACTGAAAATATTTATTCGGAAATACCTTCGGGTATGATAGAGAAACTTCTAGCTAATCCTTATGCAGGAGATGGAACGGTACATCCCGATATGCACTTGATCTATGTGGATGAAATTTGTGTATTGTTTAAGCTTGCAGGTTTATCCGGAGATGGAGTTAAGAAGAAAGTATTCCCTTTATCTTTGGAGGAAAAGGCATAGATGTGGTATAGGCTATGTGATGATACTGAAACATGGGATTGGAACCGGTTGAACCTGGAATTCCCCCAGAAATTTTATCCTTTGCATTTGGTTCATCGTGATCGGAATTATATATATAATTTTTGGCCTCGTGAAGGAGAAAGTATCGCTCAAGCTTGGGGGAGGCTTAAGTATATGTTGCACACATGCCCCAATCATGAGCTCTCAAGAGAAATAATTCTTCAAAACTTTTATTCTCGGCTTTCTTATAATGATCAATCCATTCTCGATACTTCTTCTGTTGGTTCCTTTATGAAGGGAACTATTGAATCCAAATGGGATCTTCTAGAAAGAATTAAACATAACTCTGAAGACTGGGAAATCGACAAAGGTAATGAGTCAGGTATAAATCTTGAGTTTGATTGTGTTAAATCTTTTATGGAAACTGATGCTTTTCGTAAGTTTAGCACTAAATATGGACTTGACTCTGAGATAGTAGCTACCTTTTGTGAATCTTTTGCTGCTCATGTTGATCTCCCTAAGGAGAAATGGTTTAAATATCACCCACCTATTGAATTGAATGAAGAACATGTTAGTGTTAAAGAAGAAACAATTGTTTACCATGTTGATCTAGTTGTGCCTATTACTTATATTGAGAAACCTCCTTTCCCTATTAGGATTAAGGAACATGCTAAAGCTTCAACTGTGGTTAATAAGAGTAATATTAGAGCACCTAGACCCTCTGAACAAATTAAAGTTGAACCTAGTGTTGCATTGGTTAAAGATCTTTTGGTTGATAATATTGATGGACATGTCATATATTTCTGTGATGAAGCAACTAGAATTGCTAAGCCAGACCCTAAAGATAAAAACAAACCTGTAGTTGGCATGCCTGTTATTTCTGTTAAAATTGGAGATCATTGCTATCATGGTTTATGTGATATTGGTGCTAGTGTGAGTGCTATTCCGTTTACTCTTTACCAAGAAGTCATGAATGATATTGCACCTGTTGAGATTGAAGATATTGATGTTACTATTAAGCTTGCAAATAGAGATACTATTTCACCACTTGGGATTGTTAGAGATGTTGAAGTCTTGTGTGGTAAGATCAAATACCCTACTGATTTTCTTGTTCTTGGATCACCACAAGATGATTTTTGTATCATTATATTTGGTAGACCCTTCTTGAATACTGTTAATGCTAAGATTGATTGCACTAAAGAAATTGTTAGTATTAATTTTGGTGAGATGTCTCATGAGTTTAATTTCTCTAAGTTTCGTAGACAACCTCATGATAAAGAATTACCCAATAAAGATGAAATTATTGGTCTTGCTTCTATTGATGTGCCTCCTACTGATCCATTAGAACAATATTTGCTTGAGCATGAGAATGACATGAATATGAATGAAAGAAATGAAATAGATGAATTATTCTTTAAACAAGCACCTATCCTGAAACATAATTTGCCTGTTGAAACCTTGGGAGGTCCACCTCCACCCAAAGGTGATCCTATATTTGATTTAAGGCAATTACCTGATACTCTTAAATATGCTTATCTTGATGAAAAGAAGATATATCCTGTTATTATTAGTGCTAACCTTTCAGAGCATGAAAAAAAAGAGATTACTAAAAACTCTCAGGAAGCACCGAGCTGCTATTGGATATACTCTTGATGATCTTAAGGGCATTAGTCCCACTCTATGTCAGCACAAAATTAATATGGAGCACCGAGTTGTCAACCACCAACGACGATTAAATCCTAAAATGAAGGAGGTGGTAAGAACTGAAATATTAAAGCTTCTGGAAGTAGGTATAATTTATCCCATAGCTGATAGTAGATGGGTAAGTCCTGTTCATTGTGTTCCTAAGAAAGGAGGTATTACCATTGTTCCCAATGATAAAAATGAACTTATCCCGCAAAGAATTGTAACTGGTCATAGGATGGTAATTGATTTCAGGAAATTAAATAAAGCTACTAGAAAAGATCATTACCCCTTGCCTTTTATTGATCAAATTTTAGAAAGATTGTCTAAGCATACACACTTTTGTTTCCTAGATGGTTATTCTGGTTTCTCTCAAATACATGTGTCACGTGAAGATCAAGAGAAAACCACATTTACTTGTCCTTTTGGAACTTATGCTTATCGTCGTATGCCTTTTGGTTTATGTAATGCACCTGCTACCTTTCAAAGATGTATGACTGCTATATTCTCTGACTTTTGTGAAAATATTGTTGAGGTTTTCATGGATGATTTCTCCGTTTATGGAACTTTGTTTGATGATTGCTTGAGCAACCTTGATCGAGTTTCGCAGAGATGTGAAGAAACTAATCTTGTCTTGAATTGGGAGAAGTGCCACTTTATGGTGAATGAAGGTATAGTCCTTGTCGGCCCAGTGGGAACCAGGGTACCACAGCCCGTCTGCCTGCGGCCCAGGAGGCAACTCTTGGGGCGGCCCACGAAGGACGTCTCTGCCATAGGCTCTTTGAAACAAGTCACCTTGTGACGAGCCAGCCTCGCGAGGCCACTTCATCGCCAGGCGGAACGCTGCAATCAACAAGTGGCAAGTAGCCTCGCGAGGGGCGGCCTCGTGAGGGCCACCCCACGAAGGAGGCTGCGCGGCGCCAGTCGCGCGGCATGTGCCCATCACGTGGGTGACGTCCTGCTGTCAGGATAAGGATGGCAGGGCGCGACCAAGACCAGTTTCCTCTTTGGTGCAAGGGAGTAGCGGCATCTACCCCCCTCAAAAGCAGGCCCCAATGCCTTCCGCTTTGGTAAAAGAAGATCAGGACGGATCGGCGTGCCAGGACGGAGGTCATCGCCAAGCCCACCAGCGCGTCACGAAGACTGCTTTATCAGGCGGAGACCGCCTTTAGTCAGGATAGACCTGCGCGCCTGTCCCCCTTTGAATTGCCGCCCTGTGGCCACCCTTTCCCGCTCATATTTTCGGGGAAGAGGACCAAGGCACTACAAAAGGGGCAGGGCCGCTTCCATGTAAGGGGATCGATCATTCTCCCCCGCACCTCTTGTACCTCGAGCACAAGCTCTCCATCACAGAGCAATCCAACACAGGTAGGAGTAGGGTATTACACCGCACGGTGGCCCGAACCTGGGTAGCTCGCGCGTCCCCTTCGTGTCCGGAGAGAGCCGGCGAGTCCGTCGTGTCCCCGCCGTAGTCCCGTCGTAGGCTGCCAAGCAAAGTCCCCCAGAGTTTGAATCCTAATTTCTTGGAGAAGTTTCTTGGACGCAGATCCTAGACTCCGACATTTGGCGCGCCAGGTAGGGGGACTTGCCGTCTTCGCGCCTTCGACTTCGACGTCAGCATCGACATGGACGATGCCGCTGCTCGCCAGGAACGCGCTGCGCGCCGAGCCGCCGCCTGAGTTGCCCCTGGGCGGCGCCCTCGCGCCGCCACCGAGCCTGGTGGGGAGCGGGTGGCCTCCTCCGTCCACCCATCGGTGAACGAGCAGGCACACAGCCACTCCTCTGCGGCCTCCTCACTCACATGTCGCGGCCCTCCCGCTCTGCACGCCGCGCTGCTCATGGCGCAGGAGCTGCTGCGCTATCATCCCACCGAGGACAGCTATGACGCCTGGCTCGGGCACATCACCGAGCTCTTCGACGCCGCCCGCGACGGCCAGGCGCCCTCCCGCTCCTTGCCTGCTCCGCCGTCGTGCGCCAAGCGGGCAGGGCGCGATGCTCCTCCTCCTCCTCCTCTAGGCCGCGATGCGGCCGGACGCCGCTCCGCAGCGCGCGCTCTGAAGCCGTCCGACGGCTCATCTACGCCTGACAGCGTCGACGACAACTGCCAGATCACCCGCCACGCGCCTCCGGACACGCGCGTGACCCTCGAGAAGTAGCGCAACTTCCAGGACCGCGTCCTCCATGACGTTGCCACCGTAGGGTGCCGGAACCGCGTGGCCCAGGACGGTGGTGTCGTCACCAACGGGGGCTACCCGGCCCTCACCCCCGAGCTACGCCGCGTGGTGTGGCCCAACGAGTTCAAGCCAGAGCTCCCTCCGCGGTACGACGGCAGCGCCAACCCCTCGGAGTTCTTCCTGCTCTACACCATCAGTATCCAGGCCGCGAAGGGGGATGACCGGGTCATGGCGAACTGGTTCCCCATGCCTCTCAAGGACGCCACCCGTTCTTGGCTCCGGAACCTTCTTGGGGCGTCCACCTCTTCGTGGGCCGAGCTGTGCAAGCAGTTCACCGCCAACTTCAAGGGCACGCATGACCACCCCCTCACGCCGAACGACCTGCGAGAGGTGCACCAACGCCGGGATGAGGCTCTCCACAAGTACATCCAGTGCTTCAGCCAGACGCGCCACCGGATCCCGAAGGCCCTCGACGCCGCAATCATCTCCGCCTTCTCCTGTGGCGTCATGGACGTGATGATGCACGAGAAGCTTGCCATCAACGACGAACTTGGCTCCGTGG
This sequence comes from Elymus sibiricus, assembly GCA_039707655.1. Classification (NCBI taxonomy): domain Eukaryota; kingdom Viridiplantae; phylum Streptophyta; class Magnoliopsida; order Poales; family Poaceae; genus Elymus; species Elymus sibiricus. The sequence continues at coordinate 168,487,349 of CM077664.1, forward strand.
CCGAGCTGTTCGTCCTCGCCGACCACTACGCGAAGGCTGAGGAGGGCCACCTCTTCATCCACAACGACCCTGATCCTCGTGAGGGGCGGCCTCGTGAGGGGCCACCTTGGGGACGCCACCTCACCTCACCGAGGCCGCACCCACTCCAGCCGAGGCAGCATCTGAGCCTGCCGAGGCCCCTTCGGCGCCTCCCGAGGACCCGCCTCGGGAGGCCCCTGGTGCCCCACCTCAAGAGGCCCGCAACGGGCAGACCGGTCATGCCAACGCGGAGGTCCTTAAGGGCCTCAAGACGAGGAGCTTCAAGAAGCAGCTCACGGCCTGCGGCAAGGGTTGGCTTGACGAGCTCCCCTCTGTGTTGTGGTCCATCCGTACAATGGCGATCAAGCCCACCGGTGAAACACCCTTCTTCCTCGTCTACGGGACAGAAGCGGTCCTCCCAGCCGAGGTCAAGCAGGCCTGCAGGAGGATGACCCGCTCGTCCTTGAAGGGGCATGCCGCCCGGCTGCCCTCCGCAAGGCAAGATGCCAGCAGGCATTGCGTCGCTAGCACAGCCCCAACATACGCCCCCGCACCCTCGAGGCTAATCCGTCACGCCCTTCGGAGCTCTCTCTACCTGTGCTGCCACGAGGCACGTGAGAGCTCCCGCCCACAATCACGTGGAAACCCCATGCTCAACGCTAGCGGACTGCTTATGGAGCTGTACATGCTTCGGGGCTCTCTCTACCCACGTTGCCTCCGGCACGTGAGAGCTCCTTCCCACTCTCGTGGAAGCCCCATGCTCAGCGTTGGCGGATGCCCCATGCTCAGCGCTGGCGGCCTACTTACCTGAGGGGCCCCCGGCCATCACATCCTCAAGCTGACCCGTGTCGAGCGCGGTAGCGCAAAACGGAGTTGTACACGCTCTGGAGCTCTCTCTACCCGCGCTGCCACGAGGCACGTGAGAGCTCCCTCCCACAATCACATGGAAGCCCCATGCTCAGCGCTGGCGGACTGCTTATGGAGCTGTACACGCTCCGGGGCTCTCTCTACCCGCGCTGCCTCCGGCACGTGAGAGCTCCTTCCCACTCTCGTGGAAGCCCCATGCTCAGTGCTGGCGGATGCCCCATGCTCAGCGCTGGCGGCCTACTTACCTGAGGGGCCCTCGGCCATCACATCCTCAAGCTGACCCGTGTCGAGCACGGCGGTGCAAAATGGAGCTGTACACGCTCCGGAGCTCTCTCTACCAGCGCTGCCACCGGAACGCGAGAGCTCCCTCCCACTCTCGTGGAAGCCCCATGCTCAGCGCTGGCAGATGCCCCATGCTCAGCGCTGGCGGCCTACTTACCTGAGGGGCCCCCGGCCATCGCATCCTCAAGCTAGCCCGTGTCGAGCACGGCAGCATGAAGGGCGCGCGCTCGTGATCTCCCCCATGCGTATCACGCGAGCGGGGGCTGGGCATGGTGCCTGTGCTCGGGTCAGTCCCAGCAGCACCGCAAAAACCCAAGTGACTGAGCTCTGGCTCGTGGGCCTGCTCCCGTGCACGTCACCTCACCAAGGTCCTTGGTGCTCTTGTCTCCTCGCGTGACACCCACAGGCGACCTCGTGAGCGCGCTCCGCTGCATTACTTGCAAAAACTTGGCAATCTCGCTGATGCAGGACACCGAAGGCCTCAGGAGCTCCTCCTCGGGAGGCCTCATGAGCGACATCTTGTGAGCAGGGGGCTTTGCGAGCAAGCTCCCCTCATGAGCCACCGACTGCGGGCGGCACCATGCCAAGTCACGTGCTGCTAAAAAGCTAAGTCTAAAGTATCGCTTGAAGCTTTGGTAGCACCCTTCAATCTTTCTTCCTTTCTCTTTCCCCTTGAAGCATCTTTGTTTTCCTTGGCACGAGCCACCTGTGCATCAAGGGGGAGATCCTTGAGCATCGCGCCTCGGGAACTCCTACCAGCCCTAAGAGCCCTACACCCTCTGGCCTTGCTGAGCGCGCGCTCCAGCATACTAGCGACGGTCATAGCCCGCTCGAAGGCTGGGTCCCAGCGACGCAGGGCACAAGGGCAATGTAAAAAGGGAATAAAGACTTCATGAGGAGACGAAAACACAACAAATATTAAAGTACTTCAATCAAAAGTGCTAGGCGACATCTTCACACCCTCACGGGGCCATGTCTACTCTATGATAGGAGACAAAAGGTAAAGACTCAAGCAGACAAGCCACTGTCAGCGCCATCGTTGCCAGCTATGCCTCCGCCCTCGGCGGCCTCCACGATGCGCTCCAGGTTCTCCAGGAGCTCACGCTCCTTCTCCTGCTCGGTGGTGCTCAGCGCGAGCTCGTGCTCCCGGATCTCCCTGTCCAGTTCCCGGACCGCCACCATGCTCTCGCGCCCGCTGAGCGCCTCCTCGTGAGGGGCAAGCCGGGCCTCGCAAGTCGCGGCGCGCTCCATGTAGGCCTTCTCCGCGGCCTCTGCCTCCTCAAGTCACCGGGCGGGCCCTTCCGCATCTGGGATCGCCCCATCAAGGAGCTCCTTTGTCTTCCGGGTGGCCTCCTCGTGCTCCTCCCGCACGACGCCGTCCCGCCGGCGGCCTAACTTGGCGGCCACTTCTAGTTGCCGCCAGCCCTCCACGAGGCGCACTCGCTCTTGGCGGAGGTCCTCCTCCTCGGCCATGAGGTCGGCCTCGAGGGTGATGAGGGCCGACCGGGCGTGGTGCAGAGTCCCGCGCCGCAGCAGAGTACTGTGGCCTACGAACGCCATGGACAGGGACGCGTCTGGCCCACCTTCCTCGTCCCTCCCCGCTGGCCACGAGGGGCCCGGGGGCTGCAGCTCCACCGAGCCCAGCGATGTCTCCGCCGGCAGGGGCTTCACCCCCCGTCAGATGCTGGGGGTTCTGCACAGCCTCCACCTCCGCCTACGACATCATCGCGTGCGGGGGGCTTGGCACGGTCGCCTTTGGCTCTTGGCGCACTGGCGGGCGCTCGGGGCTCACCGCGTCCGCTGTGTCTGCGCCTGCCGCCCTAGCCGCCGTGGAGCGCTTCGAGGGACTCGGCCTCACGGCGTCCCCCGTGGCATCGCCGCTTTCGGCGCCGGTCGCCTCCGGCACCTCTTCCTCCATGTGGACCTCCTCCAGAGGTCCACCTCCCCCAGCAATTGGAGGCGCATCCTTTGCACAGCTGGGGAGACGTCGTGCGCTCTCCCTTGCCATCCGCCCCGCGCCTCTCTAGGCTTGGCGGGGGCTCCAGCGGCTCTTCATTCCGCACCCCCCGTGGGGGCGCGGTCTGCCTTGCGGCCCCCTCTGCCCCAGAGGTCTCCTTCTTCGATGGGGGGTCCCTGCGCCGCCAAGGGGTCTCAGCCCATGCCTCACGAGGAAGAAGAGTAAGCGTAAAGGGAAAGGACAGGACGAGGGGACTTACACGTCCGTAGGGGCCCACCGCCTCTTCTTCAGCTTCACGCCGGTGTAGCTGCCGCTGCCGCTCCACGCCAAGGGTCACCTCGTCCTCCAGAGGCAGAACCTGGGAGGGCACGACCGAGAACCCCCCCTAGGCGTCATGGGGGAGTGGAGGCCGCTACGCGTCACTCCCTGGGCCCGGCAGTTCGATGGGCACAACGTCGTTTCATTCCTAGCAGGCGGAACATGCGCGCCACGGGCCCGGGGGCTACTGTCGGCCCAGTGGGAACCAGGGTACCACGGCCCGTCTGCCTGCGGCCCAAGAGGCAACTCTTGGGGCAGCCCACGAAAGACGTCTCTGCCTTAGGCTCTCCGAAACAAGTCGCCTCATGAGGAGCCAGCCTCGCGAAGCCCCTTCATCGCCTGGTGGAACGCTGCAATCAACAAGTGGCAAGTAGCCTCGCGAGGGGCGGCCACGTGAGGGGAGGCCTCGTGAGGGGCTGCCTCGTGAGGGCCACCCCACGAAGGAGGCTGCGCGGCGCCAGTCGCGCGGCATGTGCCCATCACGTGGGTGACGTCCTGCTGTCAGGATAAGGATGGTAGGGCGCGACCAAGACCAGTTTCCTCTTTGGTGCAAGGGAGTAGCGGCGTCTGCCCCCCTCAAAAGCAGGTCCCAATGCCTTCCGCTTTGGTAAAAGAAGATCATGATGGATCGGCGCACCAGGACGGAGGTCATCACCAAGCCCACCAGCGCGTCACGAAGACTGCTTTATCAGGCGGAGACCGCCTTTAGTCAGGATAGACCTGCGCGCATGTCCCCCTTTGAATTGCTGCCCTGTGGCCTCTTCGGGGAAGAGGACCAAGGCACTACAAAAGGGGCAGGGCCGCTTCCATGTAAGGGGATCAACTCATTCTCCCCCGCACCTCTTGTACCTCGAGCACAAGCTCTCCATCATAGAGCAATCCAACACAGGTATGAGTAGGGTATTACACCACACGGTGGCCCGTACCTGGGTAGCTCGCGCATCCTCTTCGTGTCCGGTGAGAGCCAGCGAGTCCGTCGTGTCCCCGCCGTAGTCCCGTCGTAGGCTGCCAAGCAAAGTCCCCCAGAGTTCGAATCCTAAGTTCTTGGAGAAGTTTCTTGGACGCAGATCCTAGACTCCGACAGTCCTTGGGCATAAAATTTCTGAAAGAGGTATTGAAGTTGATAAAGCTAAAGTTGACGCTATTGAGAAAATGCCATGTCCTAAAGATATCAAAGGTATAAGAAGTTTCCTTGGTCATGCTGGTTTCTATAGAAGGTTTATAAAAGACTTCTCTAAAATTTCTAGACCTCTTACCAATCTCTTGCAAAAAGATATTCCATTCATTTTTGATGATGATTGTGTAGAAGCCTTTGAAATACTTAAGAAAGCCTTAATTTCTGCACCTATTGTTCAACCACCTGATTGGAACCTACCCTTTGAAATTATGTGTGATGCTAGTGATTATGCTGTTGGTGCTGTTGTAGGACAAAGAGTTGATGAGAAATTAAATGTTATCCATTATGCTAGTAAAACTCTAGACAGTGCTCAAAGAAATTATGCTATTACTGAGAAAGAATTTTTAGCAGTTGTGTTTGCATGTGATAAATTTAGATCTTACATTGTTGATTCCAAAGTTAGTGTTCACACTAATCATGCTGCTATTAAATATCTTATGGAAAAGAAAGATGCTAAACCTAGACTTATTAGATGGGTTCTGCTGCTACAAGAATTTGGTTTGCATATTGTCGATAGAAAGGGAGCTGAGAATCCCGTAGCTGATAATTTGTCTAGAATGGAAAATGTTCTTGATGGCCCACTTCCTATTAATGATGATTTTCCTGATGAACAATTAGATGTGATAAATGCTTCTCGTAATACTCCTTGGTATGCAGACTATGCTAATTACATTGTTGCTAAATACATACCACCTAGCTTTACATACCAACAAAAGAAAAAGTTTTTCTTTGATTTAAGACATTATTTTTGGGATGACCCACATCTATATAAAGAAGGGGTAGATGGTATTATTAGACATTGTGTACCTGAGCATGAACATGAACAAATCCTACGTAAGTGCCACTCCGAGGCATATGGAGGACACCATGCGGGAGACCAAACTACACATAAGGTATTACAATCCGGTTTTTATTGGCCTGCTCTTTTCAAGGATGCATGTAAGTTTGTCCTTTCTTGTGATGAATGTCAAAGAATTGGTAATGTTGGTAGACGTTAGGAAATTCCTATGAATTATTCACTTGTTATTGTACCATTTGATGTTTGGGGTTTCGATTATATGGGACCGTTTCCTAAATCCAACGGGTATACTCATATCTTAGTTGCTCTTGATTACATTACTAAGTGGGTAGAAGCTACTCCAACTAGTAGTGCTGATCATAACACTTCTATTAAAATGCTTAAAGAAGTTATTTTCCCGAGGTTTGGAGTCCCTAGATATTTAATGACTGATGGCGGTTCACATTTTATTCATGGTGCTTTCCGTAAGTTGCTTGCTAAATATGATGTTAATCATAGAATTGCATCTCCTAATCATCCTCAGTCTAGTGGTCAAGTTGAATTAACTAATAGAGAAATAAAATTGATTTTGCAAAAGACCGTTAATAGATCCAGAAAGAATTGGTCTAAGAAACTTGATGATGCATTATGGGCTTACAGAACTGCATATAAAAATCCTATGGGTATGTCTTCGTATAAAATGGTTTATGGAAAAGCATGTCATTTACCTCTTGAACTAGAACATAAAGCTTATTGCGCCATTAAAGAACTTAACTATGATTTTAAACTTGCCGGTGAGAAGAGATTATTTGATATTAGATCTCTGGATGAATGGAGAACCCAAGCCTATGAAAATGCTAAGTTGTTTAAAGAAAAAGTTAAAAGATGGCATGATAAAAGAATTCAAAAACGAGAATTCAAAGTAGGTGATCATGTTTTATTATACAATTCTCGTTTAAGATTTTTTGCAGGAAAACTTCGCTCTAAATGGGAAGGACCATATATCATCGAAGAAGTTTATCGCTCCGGAGCCATCAAAATAAATAACTCCGAAGGCAATAATCCGAGAGTGGTGAATGGGCAAAGAATTAAGCATTATATCTCAGGTACTCCCATTAATGTTGAAACTAATATTATTGAAACAATTACATCGGAGGAACACATCAAAGAGTCCTTCCAGAACGCTCCAGAACACTGAAAAGGGGTAGGTATGTGATACAGTAAGTAAACCGACTCCAAAAATTCCATAAAAATTATTTCTGTCAGTTTTGGAATATTAGAAAAATTACAAAAATAAAAAACAGCTGAGGGGACCCACGTGTTGCCCACAAGGCAATAGGGCGCGACCCCCCTAGGGCGCGCCGTGATGCCTTGTGGGCCCCACGTGTGCCTTCCCGACTCCGTTTACTTCCCGTATGCTTGTTTTGCAAGATAAAAATTCTTTATATATACTCCCGTATGTTTTGACCACCGCATCGCAAGTTTCTCCTCTATTCTTGTTTCGGGCTATTTTTCTGACAGATCTAGGTCGCCATGACGTCTCCAAGATCGTCCAAGGACAAGTTCTATGAGAAGGTCATCACCCCGTACCTACCGAAGGTGATGAAGCACCCTCAGGCCATTGAGATGCGTGAGGGGGTGCTCCACATCCGGGATGTTCAAGAGCCCAAGAAGACCGGGAGCAAGAAGGCCAGCCTGGAAGTGGTGGAACAGGAGATCATCAAGTGCCAGGGCATGGTGGAGTGCGGACTTTGTGCTAACCACTCCATGATCACAGAATTCATCTGTGAGCACAAGGTGGACGGCAAGAATATTGGGGACGTCATCTTCAAGCTCAATGATCGGATTGATTATCTCCTGGCCCAAATACATGACCTACAAAACCAAAATTTTGAGTATGAGGCCAAGTTCAAAGGTATGAGTTTAGCTGCAAATTTCAGGACTCCGGAAACACGTTCGTCCTTTTATGATGGAGAGCCTATGCCTTGGAAGACGGAGGACAAGCCCACCACCTCACCATCACCACCATCACCGACGAAGGAGACTTGAGTACATGGGTATGGGCACTCCCCTTGGCTTGTGCCAGCTTGGGGGAGGCGCCCCAGTATCGTATCACCATCACTTTTTCATCATCATTATCTATCTTAGTTCGATCCTTAGTTATTTCGTGATTTAGAAGAATAAAGTCTAAGTATGATTTAGTTTTAAGTGCTTGCTTTGTGATCTATCTATCGTGTGTGAAAGTTATATAATAAAGAGTAGTTTGAGTTGAGTGTTTGCTTTTGATGATCCAATCTTAGAAATAAAGAAAGAATAAAAATAAGATCATATGCTAATCCCATGGGGAGTGATGACTTCACATAAAAGAAGTATAATTGATAAAACTTGTTGGAAGTTGACAAACATAGCATTGGTCATTATAGCAATTCATGAAAAAGTACTAAAGGAAGAGAGGTCTCACATATAAAAACACTATCTTGGACATCTTGTATGATTGTGAGCCCCCATCAAATATTCTATGTCAATTAGTTGACCTTGGACAAGGAAGACAACGTAATGGGTTATGTTTGCTTATATTCACATAGAAGTTATATTGTTTTGGATCCTTTAACATGTGGTGTTTGCCCCCTATCTTTGCTAGCCAAAAATCCGCACCAAGTAGAGATACTACTTGTGCATCCAAAACCCTTAAACCCAGTTTCATGTCATGAGAGTCCACTATAGCTACCTAGGTTGAATAAGATCCTTCAAGTAAGTTGTCATCGGTGCAAAAGCAATAAAAATTGCTCCTAAATATGTATGAACTTTTATTGTAAGGGAAAATAAGCTTTGTATGATTTTGTGATGGTGGAGCAATAAAAGCGACAGACTGCATAATAAAGGTCGCTATCACAAAGGGCAATATAAAGTGACGTTCCTTTACATTAAGAGCTTGCACATCCAGAAACAAAAGCGCATGACAACCTCTGCTTCCCTCTGCGAAGGGCCTATCTGTTACTTTATGTATTTACTTTCATGCAAGAGTCAATAGTGTTCTCCTCTATTCCATTTTCATTTTCTCTTTTGGCAAACATCATGTGGTGGGGATTGATCCATGCATATATATCCAGTTGAATGTAGGTGATCATGAGTTATTATTGTTGGCATTACCCTTGAGGTAAAGACGTTGGGAGGCGAAATTATAAGGCCCTATCTTTTTTATGTGTTCGACTGAAACTTTTGCTCCATAAGTATGACTTGAGTGTCAGCAATCATAGAAGACTAAATGATAGTTGAGTATGTGAACTTGCTAAACAAAGCTCTTACATAGACTCTTTCTGATAATATGATGAATTGCAATTGCTTCAATGACTGAGATCATAGTTTGTTAGTTTTCAATTCGGTTTATGTTTCATACTTTAACTTGTGGATGAATTGTCACTTTTTCATGAGAAGTTTTATGATGATATATTGCTGTTATAATACGGATCATGATGCTCCATGTCCGTATTTTATTTTTATCGACGTCTCTCTCTCTAAACATGTGGTCATGATTATCGATTTCGACTTTTCGCTTGAGGGCAAGCGAGGTCTAAGCTTGGGGGAGTTGATACGTCCAATTTGCATCATGACTTCCTACTGTTAATTATTATGTTTTAAATCATTATTTCACTTTATGGTACAATCCTTATGCCTTTTCTCTCTTAATTTGCAAGATTTACATGAAGAGGGAGAATGCCGGCAGCTGGAATTCTGGACCTGAAATAGCCACATCAGAGATACTTATTCTACAGAGCTCCAATTGACCTGAAATTTTACGGAGATTTTTTATTGAATATATAAAAAATACTGGAGAAAAGAAATACCAGAGGGGACCCACCAGTTCCCCACAAGGCAACAGGGCGCGCCCCCCCTGGGCGCGCCCTATTGCCTGGTGGGGCCCACAGCTGGCGTCTAGCCCCCTCCTTCTGCTATATAAGGTCATTTGCCCTAGAAAAAATAATGAGAAGACTTTCGGGACAAAGCGCCGCCATCTCGAGGCGGAACCTGGGCAAGAGCTATTTTGCTCTCCGGCGGAGCGATTCCGCCGGGGATACTTCCCTCCGGGAGGGGGAAATCGAAGCCATCGACATCACCAACGATCCTCTCATCGTGGGAGGACAAATCTTCATCAACATCTTCACCAGCACCATCTCATCCCAAACCCTAGTTCATGTCTTGTATTCAATCTTTGTCTCAAAACTTCAGATTGGTACCTGTGGGTTGTTAGTAGTCTTGATTACATCTTGTAGTTGATGCTAGTTGGTTTATTTGGTGGAAGATTGTATGTTCAGATACTTAATGCTATTCAATACCCCTCTGATCTTTAACATGAATATGATTTGTGAGTAGTTACTTTTGTTCTTGAGGACATGGGAGAAGTCTTGTCATAAGTAATCATGTGAATTTGGTATTCGTTCGATATTTTGATGATATGTATGTTGTTGCTTCCTTTAGTGCTGTCGTGTGAACGTCGACTACATGACACTTCACCATCTTTGGGACTAAGGGAAGGCATTGTGGAGTAGTAATTAGATGATGGGTTGCTAGAGTGACAGAAGCTTAAACCCTAGTTTATGCGCTATTCCGTAAGGGGCTGATTTGGATCCATATGTTTCATGCTATGGTTAGAGTTATCTTAATTCTTTTTCGTAGTTGTGGATGCTTGCGAGAGGGGGTAATCATAAGTGGGAGGCTTGTTCAAGTAAGAACAACACCCAAGCACCGGTCCACCCAGATATCAAATTATCAAAGTAGCGAACGCGAATCAAACAAACAAGATGAAAGTGACTAGATGAAATTCCCATGTGTCCTCAAGAACGCTTTGATTATTATTAGAGATCGTTCCGGCTTGTCCTTTGCTATAAAAAGGATTGGGCTACCTTGCTGCAATTATTGTTACCATCAGTACTTGTTACTTGTTACGAATTATCTTGCAATCAAAACTATCTGTTACCGCTACTTTCAGTACTTGCAGAGAATACCTTGCTGAAAATCGCTTGTCATTTCCTTCTGCCCCTCGTTGGGTTCAACACTCTTACTTATCGAAAGGACTGCGATTGATCCCCTATACTTGTGGGTTATCACCCCCCTACCCAGGGCGTGGCTGGCAGGCTTGTGGCGCCCCTGTAAGGCAGTTGGGGCCCTTCTTCTGCCGCAAGAAAAATAATATCCGGAAGAAAATACCCTCAAAATTTCAGCCCAATCTGAGTTATGGATCTCCGAGAATATAAGAAACTGTTTTCGGCCAGAAACAGGAGCGCAGAAACAGAAGGAAACAGAGAGAGAGATCCAATCTTGGAGGGGCTCTCGCCCCTCCGGGCACCATGGAGGCCAAGGACCAGAGGGAGAACCTCTCCCCATCTAGGGGGGAGGCCATGCAGGAGCAAGCCGGAGGGGGAGCCTCTCTTCCCCTCTCTCTCGGTGGTGCCGGAGTGCCACCGAGGGAACCATCGCCGCGGTGATCGTCTTCATCAACATCACCGTCTTCATCACCTCCCTCATCTCTTTTCAGCGGTCCACTCTCCTGCACCCCACTGTAATCCCCTACTCGAACATGGTGCTTTATGCCACATATTATTATTCAATGATGTGTTGCCATCCTATGATGTTTGAGTAGATTTGTTTTGTCCTTTGGGTTGATTGATGATCTTGATTGGTTTGAGTTGTATGTTTTATTTTGGTGCTGTCCTATGGTGCCCTCCGTGCCACGCACACGTGGGGGATTCCCACTGTAGGGTGTTGCAATATGCTCATGATTCGCTTATAGTGGGTTGCGTGAGTGACTGAAACACAAACTCGAGTAAGGGGGTTGTTGCGTATGGGAGTAAAGAGGACTTGTTACTTAATGCTATGGTTGGGTTTACCTTAATGATTTCTAGTAGTTGCGGATGCTTGCTAGAGGTCCAATCATAAGTTCATATGATCCAAGTAGGGAAAGTACGTTAGCTCATGCCTCTCCCTCATATAAAATTGCAATAATGATTACCGATCTTATTATCAATTGCCTAGGACAATTCTGCACACCGATCCATCATTATTCCACACTCGCTATTTGTAATATATTGTAATATATTCTAACTTTATTTAGGCAGCACCTATTTTTATGTTTTAGTTCTCCGATATCATGCAAAGCTATCCTCTTTATACCCAGGACGTAGTTTTATTTCTCGTTTCTAGATAAAAGCAAATGCTCGGTGTACGTAGAGTCGTATCAGTGGCAGATAAGACTTGAGAGAATATTGATCTTACCTTTAGCTCCTTGTGGGTTCGACATTCCATACTTACCACTTCCATCTTTGGAAATTGCTACGATGATTGCTTGCACTTGGGGATTATCAGCCGACTGTAAATGGGTTGAGGAGCTCGAGTCCGTACTATGGGGCTTGCGCACCACATCTAATATATCCACAGGCTGCACTCCATTTTTTATGGTTTACGAGGCTGAGGCCATAGTCCCCAGCGATCTCATTAACGACGCACCTCGAGTACGCATGTATGAATAACGAGAAGCTGAGTTAGACCGACAAGATGACCATGATTCCCTTGACGAGGAGCGCGATGTTTGATGAGTCCAAATTGCGTGATTATTTTGTTAGTATTTTTGTGTCTACTTAGTACGCTTTGTGGAATTTTATTGCGTTCGCGCACTTCTTTTTGTTGTTTTCCTCAGATAAAGCTTTTGGGACCAAATATTATTATATGGAAGAAATCTCAGAAAATGGTAGTGGAATCACCTAATTAAAGTGATATTCACCTACCATAAAAGAAGAAAGCAAATTGGGCAAAGAAGCAATCATCGCAGAACCTCTAGAGCAAAAGATGACGTTCCATACGACCTCGCTCGCCCGTATGAGCGGTCGTATGGAGTGGCATCGCCGCCGCCTTGTCAACTATATTCACCCCATGAAGATGGATCGAGGGGGGGGGAGACGCCCAGAGACACCAGAAACTCATCCAGAAGCAGGAACCCTAGCCGCGAGAGTGATCCGGAGGCAGGAACCGGCAAGAGGAGGCCGCCGCCTACACCATCTTCACCAAGAGGGCTCCAACATCATCCCCACAGTGATCATCATCATCCACCTCTCCCTTATTGTAATCTCAGGAACCCTAAACATGGGGCAGCTTGTGTATTACATGTGTGATTTGTTCATGCCCTTTACGCACGGTGATATGATGATTGTTGCCTTCATGAGTGATTAGATCCCTTAGTTCTCGGGGATATGGATGAACCCTAGTGTAATAGATCATTGGTATTAGGATTTAATATCCTCTTTGCATGTTCATGTTACTAGTCTTCTTGGCGTTGGGTGAAGTCGACCATCCAATGTGAGCCAATTTTGGACGGAGGGCTATTACTGTTGGCGGATCGTGTGGTTGCGGAAGTGGGTGACGTGACAGGCCCCATTTCCCATTGTAGCGGACCATTGTAGTAGGGGATAAAACAGAGACCACCCATAGGCTACATCCACAGGGACTTCTTCCCCTCAATCACCATTTGGTAACCAGAGTGGGGAAGGACGGTGGTGGCGTATGTGATACGGGGCTGCCTAGAGTATGCACGTATCTGTACCGGCTCAGCCTACAAGAAGAAACATGCAAAGCGGCTTAGGAACATAAGTAGCATTGTGTTTAGGCACCGCTATCAACGCACACTAGAGGGGATTTTGGACTCCATGGGAACGCTTTAATCCTATTTGTCTCAAGTCTCTATTAACAATTCTAGTCATTTACTTTGGTTGGTATATTCCCCTTTACGCTTGCAACATCATTTTCATTAACATTCCTCTGCTTTGGATCACTAATGATTTATAGGCATACTATTTGCACCATCCAAAAGACGAAAGATTGATTCCTGTGCTCCCTGTGGGATCGATACTCTTACTTTGAAAAAGCTACAACTAAACCCTATGCACTTGCAGGACATCAATGTTTCCCGAGCATGTTCCACCTTTTATCAACAACAGACGAGGATCTACCAGAGCCAGGAGGTCCGAGCAAAGACGTATAACGCTAGAGACCTGGTTCTACGACACCATCCAGATAAGCCAGATCTACATAAACTACCGATCAAATGGGACTGACCATTTGTAAGTGCATCAAGTGCCCCCTTAGTGGTTTTGGAGTATTGAAGACAAATAGGTTGTGGAACTAATGTGTTTGTGAGTATACACAGGAGACAGTGTCCCTGAAGATTTGGTTTAACACATGGAAGACGACCCCTAAAAATAGATTTCTTCAAGTGAAGAATTTGGTGATGAAATTGGTTCGGCCTTTGAAGAAATTGATGTGAAGACTTTGAAGCTTGAAGACTTTGGTTTTCATAGTTTCTTTTCTTCTTATTTGAGTCATAGGAAAAACTGTACTGTTAAAGGGGGTCTACGTGAAACATATTTCACATTTCCAAAGTGATGCTCAAAACTTCTCAAACCTATACACACAAAAGCCGCTTCGAGTGAAGCCTTTGGAAATCTCCAGTACAGCTGACGCATTTGCTAGCGACAGTGACAAAGTTCATCTGGTCGCTGACGAATTTGGTCAGGCTGAGGAGTTAGGAGTTCGCCAGTGCGAGCTGCCTACCCTGAGGAAATTGAGTGCCCTGATGAAATTGAGAGTTCAATTTTCAGACCGTTGCTGCACCGCGTGCCAGCTGTCAAGTGGATCCTTATCCTGACAACGGTCGAATCAAAGAAGGGCATTTATGACAATTCATGTCGGGTTGCCCCCTGGCTATAAATAGCCGCCCCCCACAACCACTAGTTGGTTGGCTGCTCCGAGAGAACTTGACACTTGTCATTTGAGAGCAACCCATCCTATGACGACTTTTTGAGAACCCAAGTGAGCAAAAACCCAACCAGAGCCTAAGTGACTGAGCATCACTGAAGAGATTGATCTGTGTGATCCGACGCTTGTTACCTTTGAGGACTGTCATTCCTCAAGATGGTTAGGCCTCATGTTCTGAGCACCCAAGAGTAATTGTGGCGTGTCGGTGAACAAGTCTGTGAAGGTTTTGGAAGTCTACCTTGAAGACTTGCCACGAGTGATTGGGCTAGGTCTAAGTGACCTTAGCTCAAGAGGAATACGGTGAGGACTAAGTGTTCTCTGAGTTGCGACTCAGCCGACTCAACCAGACGTATAGTTGATACAGCAACTAGAACTGGTCTACCAAATTCCATTGTCTTCACCGAGCTAACCTGGTTCCAAATTCCTCACCCTCCCTTACTTTATTCCGCTGCTGAAGAATTTGTGATCTATCCTCTGACGAATTTGAACTGAAGTATTTGATCATGCTATCTTTTATTTCCTTAGTTCATATTCTTCATGCGTGTATGATTGCATGTTCTTCACCCTTATGTATTGTGTTCGCATGTACTCTAATTCTGTGATGACTTAGTTTCCCTTGCGTTTCTATTTCTTCACTCTGATCTTTGTCAAATTCATCAGAGTTTGATGAATTTCTAATAATCTCCCTTTCACCCCCCTCTGGGAGATAACCTGCGCTTTCAATTGGTATCAGAGCAAGGTACTCCCTTGTTCTGTGTGATTTTGGTTTAACCACCGGGAGTTTTAGTTATGTCGACCGCAGGTATGATCAAGGTCTCCGCTGTGTGCCCCATCTTCGATGGCACAAACTACCCGTACTGGAAGGTCATGATGCGAAAGCGTCTCCTTGACATGAACAACGAATTATGGACTATTACTGAACTGGGATTGACTGATCTTTGCAAAAGGGCGAATGCTGAGGACATTCGCAGATACACTCAACTCGATGCTCCGGCGAAATACATCATCTGTTCCCGTCTGACCAAGGATGAGTTCACTCGCATCTCCCATCTGAGCAATGCGAAGCTCATCTAGGACAACATCTTTGACGTGATGATCCCTGGCTTGTGGAATTTGCGAATTCCCTCAGATCCCGGGAACCTGATGATGCCTCCACTTTGTCTGTAGTTTGTCTCATGGCACGAGGTGCAAAGGTAACCTCATCTGAAGCTTACTATGAAACTTCCAGTGATGATGACTCTGAGTGTGAATCTAAACCAAGCTATAAGAAACTTGCTAAAATTGCTACTGAGCAACAACATGCCTTGGAAAAGACTCAAAACTGCTAAACAAAAGCAATGATCTGTTGAATGATGAAATGGAACGCTCACAAATCTTGACTAACGAAATCAAACGTCTCCAGTCAAAATTTGACGAACTTGAAAGTCGTCATGTGTCCCTCTCAGTTGATCATGAGAAGCTGTCCTATGAATTTCTTCAAAGGAAGCAAGATCTCGAGAAGCTGAGAGCATCTCATGATGATCTTCAAAAGGAAAACGATCCACTCCTCGCTCAACAGATCAGTACCGCTCAGGAAGAATTTGTTGCACCATGCTTAAAATGCCTTGAACGTGATAATGCTAATTCTTCAGCTGAATGTTCAAATGCTTCTGTACTTGCAATTGCTTCAACTGCTATGGTGGCCATTAACCCCTCATCTGAGGAGGCCACCCATGATACTGATGAAAATGCAGGGATGAAGGAATTGTATGTCACTGGCATGTACAAAAGCCTCAAAGGGAATCAAACCCTGTGTGACGTGCTCAAAAAGCAAATTCTTCACAGGAACCCTAGGAAAGAGGGTATTGCCTTTGAGAGAAATCGCAACGTTGATGGTTCATATTGGAAGCCTGAGCAGCATCCCAAAACCACATGGGTTGTTGCAAAGGGACCTCCAGTAGACCCATCCACTTTATCTGGCTATACTTGTGATTCTTCATATTCTTCAGATGAGTCATTTGACTCCAACTATAAATTGTTCAAGAATCAGAATGGTGAGGTCTTTGCCAGATTCATTGGTACTAACTGCAGGAACGGTCCACCTGCGAAGAAAATCTGGGTTCCTAAAAGCCTTCTGGAAAATCTTCAGGTGAATGTCATCATGACACCACCGATGAAGAAGAAACTTCCCAGGGCAAATTCTTCACAGGGATCAAAGTCGTCAAATGGACGCAGGCCCACTTATGGTCGCACTAATGCCTCTGTTTCGCAGGGAAATAGACAGCGAGTTGATGAATATGAGCATTATCCTTCGAACCACTATGTTCATAAATCTTTGAGGAATTTCTCTGCTTATTCATTCAATTACTATAACCCTCCTATGAAGAGAAATGCATATTCTTCAATGCCTAAGTTCTCCATCAATGCACTTCATCACATTGCTTCTTAGCCACCCATTCAGATGTGGGCAGTTAAGAAGAAGAACTAATCTCTTCTGCAGGGTCAGGTCTTCAAACAACAAAATGTCTGATGAATTTGCTGAAGACCTGACAAAATGCCTGTTGGGATGCAGGCTAATCATACTGGAATGAATGTTTCATTTCACAAATCCCTTATGCTGCTAGATACTACTCATTGATGAAATTGTCTGACGAAATTGATCATCATCATATTCTTCACTTTGAAGCATATGAATTTGTAAGTCAGACTAATGCTTCTACAGGATGATACACCTTCAGCCACTGAATGGGTCTTGGACAGTGGCTGCACGAATCATATGACTGGAGCTAGGAATCTCCTCACTGATGCTCCCCTTACTCCGTCTCATCTGAAGCATATCACATACGCTGACAAAGGAAAAAGCAAGGTATTGGGTCTAGGTAAGCTTGCCATTTCAAAGGATCGACGCATGAAAAAGGTGATGCTTGTCGAGTCCCTTGGATTCAACCTCGTGTCTGTCTCAATGCTTTGTGATCTTGATATGATTGTCATCTTTGGCAAATATAGATGCATTGTGCTGTTGGAATCTGACAAATCCAAAGTCTTCGAAGGCTTTAGGAGAGGTGACTTGTACATTGTAGATTTCTCTACAGGTCCTCAGCCTGCAACATGTCTAATGGCAAAAGCTTTGGAATGCTGGCTTTGACATCGACGTCTTGGACACGCTGGAATGAGGAATTTGAGCACTCTCGTCAAGAAGAAGCATATCATTGGCGTTGAGGGTGTCAAGTTCGTCAAGGATCACCTCTGTGGTGCTTGTGAGTCTGGAAAGATGACCAGAGCCAAGCACCAGGCGAAGAAAATCATGACCACTACTTGTCCTTTTGAATTACTTCACATGGATTTGTTTGGTCCTACACATTATGCCACACTAACCAATGTAGCATCTCTCTACGGATTCGTCATTGTTGATGACTACTCTCGCTACACCTGGGTGCACATCATTACCTACAAGACTGAAGTTCAGAATGTCTTTAGACGATTCTCCAATCGGGCCATGACGAATTATGGTCTCAAGATCAAGCACATCAGGAGTGACAATGGCACTGAGTTCAAGAACACTGGCCTCGACGACTATTTTGATGAAGTTGGTATCACTCATGAGCTCTCTGCTCCCTACACACCTCAGCAGAATGGAGTCGTGGAGCGCAAGAACAGAACCCTCATCGAGATGGTGCGCACTGTGCTTGATGAATACAAGACACCTCGTCACTTCTGGCCTGAGGCAATTGACACTGCATGCCACATCATCAACCGGGTATATCTTCATAAATTCCTCAAGAAGACCTCATATGAGCTCCTCACTGACAAGAAACCCAATGTGAGTTATTTCAAAGTCTTCGGTGCTAAATGTTGGATTAGAGATCCTCATCATAGTTCTAAATTTGCACCGAAAGCACATGAAGATTTGATGCTTGGTTACGGAAAGGACTCGCACACCTACAGAGTCTTCAACTCCTTCCACCACAAGGTTGTTGAAACTGTAGATGTGCGGTTCAATGAAACTAACGGCTCACAAAGAGAGCACCTGCCTCCTATGCTAGATGAAATGCCTCCTGAGGAATCTATTAAGCTGATGGGCACTGGTGAAATTGTGCCCAGTGAAGAAATAGCTGTTGATGAAGAAGTGGTTGTTCCTCGTCGTGAAGAAAATGAACATCCTAACAAAAATGATACTGAGGATTCTGCACGGCAACAACAACATCAAGGCCCTCGTCCAGCACATCCACGAGTGGCAAATGAAGTGCAGATTGAGAAGATCCTCGACAATATCAATGCACCTGGTCCCCTCACTCGCTTAAGAGCTTCACATTTAGCTAACTTTTGTGGGCATTACGTGTTTGTCTCTATTTTAGAGCCCACCAAAGTTGATGAAGCCTTTCTGGATCCTGAATGGATTCAAGCGATGCAAGGTGAATTGCGTCAATTCGAGCTCAACAATGTGTGGGAGCTTGTTAAGCGTCCTGATCCACGCAAGCACAATATCATCGGCACTAAGTGGATCTACCGCAACAAACAAGACGAAAATGGCCAAGTGGTGAGGAATAAAGCCCGTCTTGTAGCTCAAGGCTACACACAGGTTGACGGTATTGATTTCGATGAAACATTTGCACCTGTTGCTAGGCTTGGAGCCATTCGTATATTGCTTGCATATGCTAACCATCATGATGTCCTCTTATATCAAATGGATGTGAAAAGTGCATTCCTCAATGGTAAGCTTGAGGAAGAAGTATATGTTGCTCAACCACCAGGTTTTGAGGACCCAAAGCATCCTGACAAAGTCTTCAGACTCAACAAGGCTCTCTATGGCCTCAAGGAGGCCCCTAGGGCTTGGTATGATACACTGAAGGAATTCCTGAAGAAAAAGGGGTTTAAGCCCGGTTCACTTGACCCTACTCTTTTTACTAAATCTTATGATGGTGAATTGTTCATATGCCAAATATATGTTGATGATATTATCTTTGGTTGCACTAACAAGAAATACAGTGACGAATTTGCTCATATGATGTAAGAAGAATATCAGATGTCTATGATGGGGGAGTTGAAATTCTTCCTCGGGCTTCAAATTCGTCAACAACCCAATGACATCTTCATATCTCTGGAAAAATACCTCAGAGACTGCCTGAAGAAATTCGGAATGCAAGATTGCAAAGGCCTCAAGATACCAATGCCAACAAATGGCCAACTTAACACTGGCGAAAATGGTAAAGATTTTGATCAGAAGGTATATTGCTCCATCATTGGTTCGCTGCTTTACCTATGTGCATCTAGGCCAGATATTATGCTTAGTGTTTGCATGTGTGCCCGCTTTCAAGCATCACCAAAGGAATCACACCATCAGGTTGTGAAACGAATTCTTCGATATTTGGCTCACACCCCAACGCTTGGATTATGGTATCCCAAGGGCTCATCACTAGATCTTGCTGGATATTTCGATTCTGATTATGGTGGTGATCGTGTGGATCGCAAGTCAACATCAGGCACATGCCGTTTCCTCAGACAATCTCTTGTATGTTGGTCCTCGAAAAAGTAGAACTGCGTCTCACTTTCCACTGCCGAGGCTGAGTACATTGCTGCTGGCGCCTGCTGCTCTCAGTTACTATGGATGAAGCAAACCCTCAAGGACTATGGCGTCAACGTGAAGAATGTGCCACTCTACTGTGACAATGAGAGCGCCATCAAGATCGCCCACAACCCAGTGCAACACTCAAGGACGAAGCATATTGAGATTCGTCACCATTTTCTTCGTGATCATGTGCTGAAGGGAGACATCGTCATCGACCACGTGAAGAATGAAGACCAGCTTGCAGATATCTTCACAAAGCCCTTGGATGAAAGAAGGTTTTGCATGTTGCGGTGTGAGCTAAACATCTTAGAATCTTTGAATGTCCTTTGAAAATGACACATATCCTAACGCTTATGCATTCTTGATGACTTTGATGCACAACACACGAAGTAACATTTTTCTTCAATCAATGAAGACTAACCCTCTAAGTGTGAAGAAATTAATGAAGAACTTGATTCTTAGAACCCTACGACAATTGTACGCGGTGTATGAAATCATCATAGTTCTTATACGGTGGGTAACGCCACCACCTCTTTTTGACATTCTTCAAATTTGAGTTTTTCGTCATTTGCAATTTCGTCAAACTTATCAAATTCGTCATTTGAGGTTATTCTTCACTGCTTATCGTCTATATATATATTTGAGTTTTTCATGTCCTCAACAGCATCCACATATAGCTAATTCTTTAAACGGTGTTTTTCGTCATCTATGTGGATGTGATCGGACCCGCTCCCCTCTGTGCTAAACTCAACCCACTCTGTTCACAAATTCTTCATATGCGTTCTACTTGACACTGTTCAAAGTCTTCACCGTGTCCTTTACAGCCGAAGAAATTGCGAACACATTTTGAAAATATTCTAATCAATTTTTGGCGGTTGCCACAGTAACTTCATCCCGCGCTTCACACGCATGGATAAAGGTGAAAATGCATGTGTGACATGTGTCACTCAGATGCGAAATGCCAGGGGCTTATCCGTCCAAAATCTTCGGACCTCTCAGTTTTTACCGCGCCTATATAAAGGCTTGACCTCGTCAACCCTAACTCATTTCACTCTCGCGCCCTTCTCGCTCTCAAACCCTAGCGCCGCCGCTGGAACTCATCGTCGCCGGAGAGGAAGAGCTTCACTGCCTCGACTTCTTTGCCGTCGTACTCGCGCCGACCGCAGATTTCTTCACCTCCGCCGCCACCGTAGACGTCTTTCATCGCCAAGTTAGGGCACAGAAGATCTGAACTGACGATTTTCTTCAACTCGTCGTCCAGTTCATCGAGTTCATCCTTGGGGTAATTAAAATTTATTTTTACCACCCAAGTTTGATCTTTTCACTGCCACAAAATCTTCAAGTGCTGTCTTTACCACTCTTCCAATTTGTCAGCACTTCCTTCTGGCCAGTCTTGAGTATTTTCATCTAAGTTATACTTAACAACTAGATTCCTCAATTGTGAAATTGCTTCAATCTGTATAACTCTGGAATCTATGTCAAGAACACTTAGTGAATTGTGTCAAGACGATAAGGGTCAATTTCTTCACCTGGTTTATTTTGAAAAATCTCTGAGAACGCATGTGACTCTTCCCTATTTCCTCGCAACTATACTCTATTACAGGTACAATGTCTGCCGACGAATCACTAGGTTCTCATCAAATTAATTCATTTGCAGCATTGCTTGAGGAAAACCTTCAAACATCTTCAGAGTCCTCACGAGTTCAAAAACCTCAGCTGAAGAAAATGACTGATGGCAAAAGGCCTCAGAAGGGAGGCAAGAGGAAGGAGGAACATACAGCTTTTGAGATTCTTGATGATCTGTATGAAGGATATTGCACTCTAGATGAGGAAACTCATGGAAAGGAAACCAAGGAGCAGCGCAAAACGCGCTGCAAAAGATCAAGAGATACTGGACCTATCAGTGGAGAGACTACAATTTCGTCACCTCCAAATACATGAAGGATTTTGCTGTGAAGCCTCCGTGCAATAGGCCACCGCTTGCTAAAGGTCAAACTGCTCATCCTACAAGCATCAGAAGGGGTGAAGAATTCCCCAAAGAATGGGCAAAGCAACAAGCTAAACTGTAGAAACAGGCCAAAAAGGCAGTTGAAGAATTCAACAAGGCCGCAAAGGCCTCAGCTGAAGCGGATGCTAGTGGCAGTGCAAGTGCTCCAAAGAAGGCTATGCAATAGAAGCCTGCCAACAAGCCAAAGCCGTCTATCCCTAAGCCCTCAGTGGCCCAGCCGGCAGCTTCAAAGACTTCAGCACCCAGGATATCGAAATCTTCAGTGCCTCCTCCTGCTTCAAGTTCATCAATGGCAGCAGCAAAAGCTTCAACACCGGTCGTGCTCGCATCTTGCCAGCGCACCGAGGGCTTTCCAACAGCCTCAATTGCTGCATCAAGTGCCTCAACTAGTGGGCAACCATCGTCTTCACTGCCCAAGCTGAAGAAAAAGGTCACTGCTGGCCGTGGAACCAGGCCAAGTCCCAAGAGCAAGGCCATTGTGCCACAGGCTGACGAACATGGGCTGGCTGATGAAGATGAGCTCGCCGAGTTCCTTAGAAGAAAGCAAGAGCAAGCTACTATTGCTAAAAAAATTTCAGTTCCGATGATGCTGGACCCCAAGAAGCTTCTGGACTTCATTGACATCTGGTGCACCAAGCCAGATACGCCTCTTGATGAATTGAATCTACCTCCTGGCCCAAGTCATGTATTATCTGCCTTCATTTTGAATGAGAAATACAAGATTGCTCAAGCCAAGTTGGTGAGGAAACATCAGCTGCAGAAAGAGAAGTAGCTGCGGAAGAACATGCTTTCAATTTCTCCTCAGCAGCTAGTGACCTTGCAGTCTGAAATACAATAGTTGTCTGAAGAATTTGAATGCCAGTCAAGTCACTGCTGTGGGGTGCGTGACAGATTCATCCAAGCCACCACCAATGTGGTCAATGAGCACAACAAGCGTGAGGCTGCCAAGTTTGGCATCGTGCCACCTTCTAGTTCCTCAACTCCACCACCTTCAGCTCAGACCAGCGAGACTGTCAGGGCAACAGTGGTTGCGCCTGATGAATATGAAAGGGCAACGGATGATGTTGTGCCTGAAGAAACAGACAGGGCGACTGCATCAGTTGTTCCTGAAGAAAATGCACCACCAAGTTCCTCAGCAGCGGCACCACCAACGACTTCATCTGTGAAGACTATCACCCTTCCTTCTGCATCAGAAGTGAAGAAGACCAAAGCTGCTGAGAAGGAAGAGAAGAAGAGAAAAGCTTCAGCTCCTCCTACCATCACTGAAACAGTGAAGAAAGTGAAGACGACTCCATTGTCTTCAGATGTTCCAATTGATGCCATTCCTATCTCATCAGCGCCCCCAGCTCCTGCCATTGAAAATCTTCAGATTGTTCCGTATGGGGTGGATTATGTAATCCCTCAGGCTGATGAAGATGATGCTGAAACCCACTCTGCTGCTACCACAGAGCAAGTGGATGAGGAAATTGAAGTCGAAGACGATGCTTTGCGTCACCAAGTCTTGTCTCGGAAGCCCTCATAGGTTCCGGTGACTGAAGAACATGCCACTGCTTCATCTGGATGTAGTGAAGAAACTGAAGAGGATGTGGACATTGACGGTGCAACTACCCCTCCTATCATTGATGAATTTTGGGAAGCTTTCCATCCAAATTCGCCCCTCACCACTCCTCTGACGCAAGTTCCACAGTCACCCGCCGTCACTGAAGAAATTCACGCGGGCTCTGAGGAAAGACAACCATCACCACTCCAAAGCATTCCGGAAGAAATTCCAGCTGCAGCAGCTGAAGAAATTGCTCAAGATGAGCCAATGGTTGATGTCGTCAATACATCCCCTCAGCGCGATGACTCAATTCCTTCAGCAGATACCGACACAGTTCGAACTGCCACTGCTGAGGAAATTGCCAAATCACTTGCTGTGACAGATCCGAATGATTCCATTGGGTCCCCACGACCAGTGTTTGATGTACGCAAAAAGATGCACAATCTTCACCCAGTACCTATGATGCCAAAGATTGGCAGATCCCTCAGGAGGCCTCAGTTTGATGATGCCAAATTCTTCGAAGAAAAGAACTTCTTCATTGGTGAGTCCCCATATGACTCAGCCAAGATTAAGCGCCTGCGTTTCTGGACAAGAACACAGATGAACTTCTATGCTTCGCTCCTATTCGACAAGAACAAAGTATTTCCACATCGCCATATTCCTCACGTGGATATGGAGTCATTACCGTGCTTTCGGCCAGTTCTGGCTGTTCTTCACGATGCTGGATTAATCAGCTTCTGCTCCGACGTCTGTGATTAGAATGAAGAACTCATCCTTCAATTTTACGCCACCGTACACTTCTCTGGAGACGCTGACGACATTGCAACATGGGCTCTGGACTAGATGAGTGAAGACACTCACTACAAAGCTCCAATTGAAGAACTTCTTTGAGCTCTCCCAGTTGAACCACCCCATGAAGAAGCATGGAGAATTTACGAAGAAACTGAGCTGCCCAACCACCTGATGCAAGTGCTTATGAAGCCAATCGCTGAAGCAGAAGCTCCAAGGACAACCTTCCTAGTGAAGGATTTGCTATATGTGCCAAGAACGGTGTACCGCATTCTGGCCAAAACCCTCAGTCCAATCAAGGGACACAACTCCAATACTGAAGAAGTTGTGGGGATTATGAAGAATCTGCTGTTCCACATCATTCATGGAACTCCCATCAACATTCACGATTTCTTCCTGAGGACTTTGGTCACTGTGGCACAGTCGCCTTTTGATCTGAAGCCATATGCTCCATGGATCATGAGATTCATCAGATCCCGATCTGCAATTCACTACAAGGTTCACAGTCAAAATCATTTGAGCTATTTGCCTGACATAGAACTTCTTCAGAGCACCATCTCCTCAGTTCCTGGCAAGGGCAAAGCTGCTGTCGATGAAGGAATTCGTCCCCTTGATGGACAATTTCGTCAACCAATCTCCAGCTCCAATGCTGATGAATCTGCTAGCCAGGATACCGCTGCAAAAGCTTCAAGGCTAACTTCTTCACCTGAAGTACCACGAGTCATGACGGACCGTGAGCTGCTCATAAGCCTTCATTAGAAAGTTGACAAGAATCACCGATGGGTTAAGCATCAGTTTACAGCTATTCAAGCCAACATGACTGTGACGCATAACGCCGTCCGCAAAAACCGCTATTATCTTCATGAGATATTTGACAGATCATGGGCCATCCTCTCACACCTCAAGACTGATGAAGAACTTGCAGATCTGGATTTCCAAATGAACTTCGACTGGGTCGAACCACCAAGGAAGAAGTTCAAGAACACCAAAGTTCCTCCTCTTATGCCAAGTTCAGAGTCTTCATCGTGCACCACTGACACAAATGAAGCTGTTGAAGACACTGAGGCTGGTCCATCTGCATCACGCGACCCCAACAACGCTGGCGCTCCCTAGTCTTCACCGCGATGATTTTCTTCAGGGGCGTTAGTCCTCACCTTGTCCCCTTTTGGTCATTTGATGACAAAGGGGGAGAAGTGTGAGTTAGTCTTCAAGTGGTTCATTATATGGGTTGTTTTTGCTAAGTTACAACTCTTGAACTTCATTTGATTCGCTCTTGATGAGTTGTAACTTAAATAACTGTTGGTTGTCTCACTCTTCTGCAATGTTTTATTATGCGTGCTCTGATCTTAAATATATCTGCTCATGCATGCACAATTTTGTCAGACACCAATTTTCATCATGCATTCATATTCCTCAAATATCTTATGATCATGCATGATTGGATTCCAAGATATAGGGGGAGATCTCCACAATTTCAACCTGCCATGTGCATTTGCAATCCAAAGCAATTTCCTCATATGCACATCTTCAGGGGGAGTTCCTCAATATCTTGTAATCAATTTCTTCAAACTCTGTACTTACACTTCAATTATTTTTACTCCCGTTGAAAGCCTAATCAATTTGTCATCAATCAACAAAAAGGGGGAGATTGTAAGTGCATCAAGTGCCCCCTTAGTGGTTTTGGAGTATTGAAGACAAATAGGTTGTGGAACTAATGTGTTTGTGAGTATACACAGGAGACAGGGTCCCTGAAGATTTGGTTTAACACATGGAAGACGACCCCTAAAAATAGATTTCTTCAAGTGAAGAATTTGGTGATGAAATTGGTACGGCCTATGAAGAAATTGATGTGAAGACTTTGAAGCTTGAAGACTTTGGTTTTCGTAGTTTCTTTTCTTCTTATTTGAGTCATAGGAAAAACCGTACTGTTAAAGGGGGTCTACGTGAAACATATTTCACATTTCCAAAGTGATGCTCAAAACTTCTCATACCTATACACACAAAAGCCGCTTCGAGTGAAGCCTTTGGAAATCTCCAGTATAGCTGACGCATTTGCTAGCAACAGTGACTAAGTTGATCTGGTCGCTGACGAATTTGGTCAGGCTGAGGAGTTAGGAGTTCGCCAGTGCGAGCAGCCTACCGTGAGGAAATTGAGTGCCCTGACAAAATTGAGAGTTCAATTTTCAGACCGTTGCTGCGCCGCGTGCCAGCTGTCGAGTCGATCCTTATCCTGACAACGGTCAAATCAGAGAAGGGCATTTATGACAATTCATGTCGGGTTGCCCCCTGGCTATAAATAGCCGCACCCCAAGACCACTAGTTGGTTGGCTGCTCCGAGAGAACTTGACACTTGTCATTTGAGAGCAACCCATCCTCTGACGACTTTGTGAGAACCCAAGTGAGGAAAAACCCAACCAGAGCCTAAGTGACTGAGCATCACTGAAGAGATTGATCTGTGTGATCCGACGCTTGTTACCTTTGAGGACTGTCATTCCTCCAGACGATTAGGTGTCATGTTCTAAGCACCCAAGAGTAATTGTGGCGTGCCGGTGAACAAGTCTGTGAAGGTTTTGGAAGTCTACCTTGAAGACTTACCACGAGTGATTGGGCGAGGTCTAAGTGACCTTAGCTCAAGAGGAATACGGTGAGGACTAAGTGTTCTCTGAGTTGCGATTCAGCCGCCTCAACCAGATGTACAGTTGATACAGCAACTGGAACTGGTCTACCAAATTCCATTGTCTTCACCAAGCCAACCTGGTTCCAAATTCCTCACCCTCCCTTACTTTATTCCGCTGCTAAAGAATTTGTGATCTATCCTCTAATGAATTTGAACTGAAGTATTTGATCATGCTATCTTTTATTTCCTCAGTTCATATTCTTCATGCGTGTATGATTGTATGATTGCATGTTCTTCACCCTTATGTATTCTGTTTGCATGTACTCTGATTCTATGATGACTTAGTTTCCCTTGCGTTTCTATTTCTTCACTCTAATCTTCGTCAAATTCATCAGAGTTTGACGAATTTCTAATAATCTCCCATTCACCCCCCCCTCTGGGAGATAACCTGCGCTTTCACCATTCATCATCGACAAGGTGCTCACTGGAGGGGCATATCGTCTTCGGGATCCCAAGAACAACCACCTTGAGACAAACTCATGGAACGCTGCTTGGCTGCACCATTTTCATGGTTAAATGAAGCTTTACCTTTTTTCCGTTCTCCCCATATTTTTTATACTTAGTCGACTAGTACCTTTTTTGAATGAAGATTACCATCGAATTATCGTACTAATATCATTACTGTTCTTCTTTCTTTGCTCATTTTGAATGACGCACAATGCATAATATGGCTCATGGCCACTCTCTAAGTAGTACTTAAAACTTGATTATTTCTACGTAAAGTATCTTGGACTTATAAAAGAGTCAAGTAAGCCATGCTGGGGGCTCTTTAAGGCACCTCTGCCAGGTTACCTCGGAACTCCTTAAAGAGCCCAACATATCCTTTGCATTTGTATTCAATATATAAGCGTTGCCTTCCTACAAATCATTATAAATCCACAATATGCATCAATTTGACTTGAGATATTTTGCCAAGTTGGGTTGCCTGGCTCCTGTGCTTACCCCTTACGTTTCCGATGACTTTGGCTAAGGGTGTCAAGGGAGCTCCTCTACGATTGTTACTTCCGAGTTAACCTGGTAAGTACCTCAGATGGGCGAAGGCGAAAGCTAGCGGTCACAAGAATATAATTGGTCGGCAACGGAGGAAGTGAAAATACAAGCCTTTTCAAAAGGTACCAGCATTGGGTCTGAAGCCCACCTATTAAGCCGAGGATATTCCCGAGTAGTGGTCTTCGGACAAACATGTCGGGATATCGGCTAATTAGTCATGATTAACATGACAACCCGGGAAATGGAACAGTTAGAGGAACTATTTTTCGCCGAAGATGTGACTTGCGTGAAAAAGCAATATAACATAAATCTCTGCAAGGCTTACGTTTTGACCTTATGGCTTGATTGCCTCGTTCCCTATAAACATTTCCTGAGGATTTAGGCCGACGTTGGGAAGACTCCTCATCCTCTGGCCGGGGAGGTAGAACCCGATGACTGGTTAACGGAGTATAAAATCCGTGGATTTGAGCATTCAACATGATAAACATACATCAATACACAAAGTCATCATTCAACATAACTTGTTTACAAAAATTATTTGAGACCATCTACAAGGGTATCGAGGAGACAATCTTGCTTGGTTAGCCGAGCGGCTAGCATAACATTCTCATAATTCCCGCTGGCCTTGATTTCCTTTCCATCAAGTCCCTTGGGGCTGACTGATGGGGAACGTTGCATGGAAAACAAAAAAATTTCCTATGAAACACCCAAAGATCTATCTATGGAGATCCTAGCAATGAGAGGGGAGTGTGTCTACATACCCTTGTAGTCCAAAAGCATTAACGATCTAGAGATCGTGGTTGATGTAGTCGTACTCGCGTGCGATCCAATCCGATCCAAGCACCGCACATGCGACACCTCCGAGATTAGCACATGTTCGGCTCGGTGAAGTCTTCTCCTTCTTGATCCACCAAGCAAGGGAGAACTAGTAGATGAGATCGGAACCAGCACAACGGCGTGGTGGTGGTGGTGGCAGCGAAATCCCGGCAGGGCTTCGCCAAGCGTTGACGGAACATTGAGGAGGAGTAACAGGAGAGAGACGGGGCAAGCGTGGAAGGGTTCGGCCCCCCTACGCCTCCCCACTATATATAGGGGCGAGGGAGGGGGTGGCCAACCCTAGCCCCTCCTCCAAGGGAGGGGTAGCGGCCTAGGGGGTTGCCTTGCCCTCCAAGGGAGTGTAGCACCCCAAACCCTTAGGGTTTCCCCAACCCTGGCCGCATGGGCTCAAGGGGGGCTGGTGCGCCTGGCCCAACAAGGCCAGAGCGCCTCCCCTCAGACAATGCTAGCCTATGGGATGTGGTGGAACCCTCCGGGACCTTCCGGATGTTTCCTGGTACAATACCGAAAAAACCAAACCTTTTTCTCAAACCCCGACAACAACTTTCCATATATGAATCTTTACCTCCAGACCATTAGGAGCTCCTCGTGATGTCCCGGATCCCATCCGGGACTCAAAACTACGTTTGGACTTCACCATATTAATATCTCAATACTACCCTAGCGCTACCGAATGTTAAGTGTGTGACCCTACGGGTTCGGGAACATGCAGACATGACTGAGACTCCTCTCCGATCAATAATCAATAGCGGGGCCTGGATGCCCATATTGACTCCCACATATTCAACGAAGATCTTTATCGGTTGAACCATGATGTCGAGGATTCAGTTAATCCCGTATACAATTCCCTTTGTCCGGCGATATGTTACTTTCCCGAGATTCGATCGTCGGTATCGCCATACCTAGTTCATGTTGGAAATATGCCCTAGAGGAAATAATAAAATGGTTATTATTATATTTCCTTGTTCATGATAATCGTTTATTATGCATGCTATAATTGTATTGGTTGGAAACACAAATACATGTGTGGATACATAGACAACAACATGTCCCTAGTGAGCCTCTACCAGACTAGGTCGTTGATCAAAGATGGCCATGGTTTCCTGGTCATAGACATGAGTTGTCATTTGATAACGGGATCACATCATTAGGAGAATGATGTGATGGACAAGACCCAAACTATGAACGTAGCATATATGATCGTGTCAAGTTTATTGCTATCATTTTCGCATGTCAAGTATCTGTTCCTATGACCATGAGATCATACAACTCACTGACACCGGAGGAATACCTTGTGTGTATCAAACGTCGCAACGTAACTGGGTGACTATAACGATGCTCTACAGGTATCTCCGAAGGTGTCTGTTGAGTTGGCATGGATCAAGATTGGGAATTTGTCAGTCCGTATGACGGAGAGGTATCTCAGGGCCCACTCGGTAATACAACATCACAATGAGCTTGCAAGCAATGTGACTAAATATTTAGCCACGGGATCTTGTATTACGGAACGAGTAAAGAGACTTGCCGGTAACGAGATTGAACTAGGTATGGAGATACCGACGATCGAATCTCGGGCAAGTAACATATCGCCAGACAAAGGGAATTGCATACGGGATTGACTGAATCGTTGACATCGTGGTTCAACCGATAAAGATCTTCGTTGAATATGTAGGAACCAATATGGGCATCCAGGTCCCGCTATTGGTTATTGACTGGAGAGGAGTCTCGGTCATGTCTGCATATTCCCGAACCTGTAGGGTCGCACGCTTAACGTTCGGTAGCGCTAGGGTAGTATTGAGATATTAATAGTGGAAAGTCCTAAGGTTGTTCGGAGTCCCGGATGGGATCCGGGACATCACGAGGAGCTCCGGAATAGTCCGGAGGTAAAGATTCATATATGGAAAGTTGTTATCGGGGTTCCGGAAAAAGTTCAAGTTTTTTCGGTATTGTACCGAGTAGGTTCTAGAAGGTTCCGGAGTGGGGCCCACCTGCATGGGGGACCCACATGAACGTGGGTAGGGGGGAAAGTCCCCACAACCCTGGTCTAGGCGCACCAAGATCCTCCCTTAAAAGGAATAGTATCATATCCCAAAGGGATAAGATCAGGATCCCTAAAAAGGGGGGATAGTGATCGGTGGGGAAGGAAAGGAGGGATTTCCTTCCTCCCCCTTTGGGCAACGACCCTAGGGCCTTGGAGGGCAAGCCACCAGCCCCCTCCACGCCTATATAAAGGTGGGGAGGCGTTGGGGGCAGCCACCCCTTGGACCCTTGCCCGTTACCTCTCCCAACTCCTCCCACGTTTCACCGGTACGCGCTTGGCGAAGCCCTGCCGGAATTCCGCTGCCACCACCACCACCATACCGTCGTGTTGGTCCCGATCTCATCTACCATCTCTCTCTCGCTTGCTGGATCAAGAAGGAGAGGACGCCGCCTAGCCGCACGTGTGCTAAACTCGGAGGTGCCGTCCGTTCGGCACTTGATCGGGAGTTCGTGGACGGATCGTGATTGGATCGCGAAGACGTTTGACTACATCAACCGCGTTTCTTAACGCTTCCGCTTAGCGATCTACAAGGGTATGTATATGCAATCTCTCCTCTCGTAGATGTTCATCTCCTAGATCGATCTTGGTGAGCATAGGAAATTTTTTGTTTCCCATGCAACGTTCCCCAACAATTCAATGTCGTTGCCGGCAAGTCTCTTTACTCATTTCCGTAATACAAGATCCCTGTGACTAAATTCATTAGTCACATGCTTGCAAGTTTCTTGTGATGTTGTATTACCGAGAGGTCCCAGAGATATCTCTCCATCACACGGAGTGAAAAATCCCATTCTCGATCCATGCAACCCAAAAAATACCTTCGGAGATACCTGTAGAGCACCTTTATGATCACCCAGTTACGAAGTGACGTTTGATAGCACACAAAGTATTCCTCCGGTATCCGGGAGTGGCATGATCTCATGGTCTAAGGAACAGATACTTGACATTACGAAAGCTACATCAAAGTGAACTTAGTGATACGATCAGATGCTAAGCTTACGGTTGGGTCTGTCCATCACATCATTCTCCTAATGATGTGATCCCGTTATCAAATGACAACTCATGTTTATGGTTAGGAAATGTTAACCATCTTTGATCAATGAGCTAGTCTAGTAGAGGCTCACTAGGGACACAATGCTGTTTATGTATCCACACATGTATTTAAGTTTCCGGTCAATACAATTATAGCATGGATAATAAAAATTTATCATGAATGGGAAATATGATAATAACATCTTTATTATTGCATGTAGGGCATATTTCCAATAGTCTCCCACTTGCACTAGAGTCAATAATCTAGTTTACATTGTAATGAATCTAACACCCATAGAGTTCTGGTGCTGATCATGTTTTGCTCGTGGAAGAGGTTTAGTCAACGGGTCTGCCACATTCAGATCCATATGTACTTTGCAAAGTTCTGTGTCTCCCTCCTTGATGTAATCACAGATGGAGTTGAAGTGGTGTTTGATGTGCTTTGTTTTCTTGTGAAACCTTGGTTCCCTGGCAATGGCAATGGCACCAGTGTTGTAACAAAAGATAGTCATTGGATCCGATGCACTAGGTACCACTCCTAGATTGGATATGAACTCCTTCATCATGACTCCTTCCTGCGCCGCTTCCGAAGCAGCTATGTATTCTGCTTCACATGTAGATGCTGCTACCATGCTCTGCTTGGAGCTACTCCAACTGACTGCTCCACCATTCAGAATAAATACATATCCGGTTTGAGACTTCGAGTCATCTGAATCAGTGTCGAAGCTTGCATCGATGTAACCCTTTACGATGTGCTCTTCGTCACCTCCATAAACGAGAAACATTTCCTTAGTCCTCTTTAGGTACTTAAGGATATTTTTGACCGCTGTCCAGTGATCTACTCCTGGATCACTCTAGTACCTACCTGCCAAACTTATGGCAAGGCACACATCAGGTCTGGTACACAGCATGCCATACATTATAGAGCCTATGGCTGAGGCATAGGGGATGACTTTCATCCTTTCTCTTTCTTCTGTCATGGTCGGGCTTTGAGTCCTAGTCAACTTCACACCTTGCAACATAGGCAAGAACCCCTTCTTTGACTGGTCCATTTTGAACTTCTTCAAAATCTTGTCAACATATGTGCTCTGTGAAAGTCCTATCAGGCGTCTTGTTCTATCTCTATAGATCTTGATGCCCAATATGTAAGTAGCTTCACCCAGGTCTTTCATTGAAAAACTCTTATTCAAATAACCCTATATGCTTTCCAGAAATTCTATATCATTTCCAATCAATAATATGTCATCCACATACAGTATCAGAAATGCTACAGAGCTCCCACTCACTTTCTTGTCAATACAAACTTCTCCATAAGTCTGTATGAAACCAAAAGCTTTGATCACCTCATCAAAGCGAATATTCCAACTCCGAGATGCTTGGCCCAGTCCATAGATGGATCGCTGGAGCTTGCATACCTTATTAGCATCCTTAGGATCGACAAAACCTTCTAGCTGCATCATATACAACTCTTCCTTAAGAAACCATGAAGGAACACTGTTTTGACGTCCGTCTGCCAGATTTCATAATCGAAAAATGCAACAATTGCTAACATAATCCTGACAGACTTCAGCATCGCTACGGGTGAGAAAGTCTCATCGTAGTCAACCCCTTGAACTTGTCAAAAACACTTTTTGACAAGTCGAGCTTTATAGACGGTGACATTACCATCAACATACGTCTTCTTCTGAAAGATCCATTTGTTCTCAATGGCCTGCCGGTCATCGGGTAAGTCTACCAAAGTCCACACTTGGTTTTCGAACATGGATCCTATCTCGGATTTCCTGGCCTCAAGCCATTTGTCGGAACCCGGGCTCATCATTGCCTCTTCATAGTTCGTAGGTTCACCGTTGTCCAACAACATGACTTCCAGGACAGGATTACCATACCACTCAGGGGCGGTACATGTCCTGGTCGACCTATGAAGTTCAGTAGTAGCTTGATTCGAAGTTTCATGATCATCATCATTAGCTTCCTCTCCAGCTAGTGTAGGCATCACAGGAACTTTTTTCTGTGATGCACTACTTTCCAATTCGAGAGAATGTACGATTACTTCATCAAGCTCTACCTTCCTCCCACTCACTTCTTTCGAGAGAAACTCCTTCTCTAGAAAGGATACATTCTTGGCAACAAAGATCTTGCCCTCAGATCTGTGATTGAAGGTATACCCAATGGTCTCTTTAGGGTATCCTATGAAGATGCACTTCTCCGCTTTGGGTTCGAGCTTATCAGGAAGAAGCCTCTTGACATAAGCGTCGCATCCCCAAACTTTAATAAATGACAGCTTAGGTTTCTTGCCAAACAATAATTCATACGGTGTCGTCTCAACAGATTTAGATGGTGCCCTGTTTAAAGTGAATGCGGCTATCTCTAATGCATAACCCCAAAACGATAGTGGCAAATCGGTAAGAGACAACATAGAATGCACCATATCCAATAGAGTACGATTACGACGTTCGGACACACCATTACGCTGTGGTGTTCAAGGTGGCGTTGGTTGTGAAACAATTCCACATTGTCTTAAATGCATACCAAACTCATAACTCAGATATTCACCTCCACAATCAGATCATAGAAAATTTATCTTCTTGTTACGATGATTCTCCAATTCACTCTGAAACTATTTGAACTTTTCAAATGTTTCAGACTTGTGTTTCATCAAGAAAATATACCCTTATCTACTCAAATCATCCATGAAGGTTAGGAAATAACGATATCCACCGCGTGCTTCAACACTCATTGGACCGCATACATCGGTATGAATTATTTCCAACAAGTCACTTGCCCGCTCCATTGTACCAGAAAACGGGGTTTTCGTCATCTTGCCCATGAGGCATGGTTGACATGTTTCAAATGATTCATAATCAAGTGATTCCAAAAGTCCATCAGCATGGAGATTCTTCATGCGCTTTACACCAATATGACCTAAGGGAGAGTGCCACAAGTATGTGGTACTATCATCATTAACTTTGCATCTTTTGGCATCAATATTATGAACATGCGTATCACTACGATCGAGATTCAACAAGAATAAACCATTCACATTGGGTGCATGACCATAAAAGATATTATTCATATAAATAGAACAACCATTATTATCTGACTTAAATGAATAACCGTCTCGCAATAAACAAGATCCAGATATAATGTTCATGCTTAACGCAGGCACCAAGTAACTATTATTCAAGTTTAAAACTAATCCCGAAGGTAGATGTAGAGGGAGCATGCCAATGGCGATCACATCAACCTTGGAGCCATTTCCAACGCGCATCGTCACCTCGTCCTTAGCTAGCCTTCGTTTATTCCGCAGCTCCTGTTTCGAGTTACAAATATTAGCCAGTATCAAATACCCAGGCGCTACTACGAGCACTAGTAAGGTACACATCAATAACATGTACATCAAATATACCTTTGTTGATGTTGCCAGCCTTCTTATCTGCCAAGTACTTGGGCAGTTCCACTTGAAGTGGCCATTCCCCTTGCATTAAAAGACTCGGTCTCAGGTTTGGGTCCAGCCTTGGGTTTCTTCATGGGAGCGGCAACTAGCTCACCATTCTTCTTGAAGTTCCCTTTCTTTCCCTTGCCCTTCTTGAAGCTGGTGGTCTTTTTGTCCATCAACACTTGATGCTCTTTCTTGATTTCTACTTTTGTGGCTTTAAGCATCGCGAAAAGCTCAGGGAGTGTCTTCTCCATCCCTTGCATGTTATTATTCATCACGAAGCTCCTATAGCTTGGTGGCAGTGACTGAAGAACCTTGCCAATCGCTACTTCATCTGGAAGATTAACTCCCAACTGATTCAAGTGGTTGAAGTACCTAGACATTTTGTGTACGTGCTCGCTAACGGAGTTGTTCTCCTCCATCTTACAGCTAAAGAACTTGTCTGAGGCGTCATACCTCTCCACACGGGCGTGAGCCTGAAATACCAATTTCAGCTCCTAAAACATCTCATATGCCCCGTGGTGCTCAAAACACTTTTTGGAGCCTAGTTTCTAAGCCGTAAAGCATGGGGCACTGAACTATCGAGTAGTCATCATAACGTGCTTGCCAGATGTTCATAGCGTCCAAGTTTGTAGGGGGCGGTGCCACACCGAGCGGTGCATCAAGGACATAAGCCTTCTGTGCAGCAATGAGGATAATCCTCAAATTATGGACCCAGTCCGCATAGTTGCTTCCATCATCTTTCAGTTTTTCTTTCTCTAGGAATGCATTAAAATTCAGGGGAGCTACAGCACAAGCCATTGATCTACAACATAATTTGCATAGACATTTAGACTATGTTCATGCTAATTGGTTCAATTAATCATATTACTAATGAAGTCCCACTTAAATCAACATCCCTCAGGTTGTTAAGTGATACATGATCCAAATCCACTAACCCAAGTCCGATCATCACGTGAGATGGGGTAGTTACCAATGGTGAACATCTCCATGTTGATCATATCTTCTATATGACTCATATTCGAACTTTCGGTCCTCCGTGTTCCGAGGCCATGTCTGTACATGCTAGGCTCGTAAAGTTTAACCCAAGTATTCCACATGTGTAAAACTGGCTTATACCCGTTGTATGCGAACGTAGAGTCTATCACTCCCGATCATCACGAGGTGCTTCGAAACGATGAACTTTCGCAACGGTGCATACTTTGGGAGAACACCTTTTATCTTGAAATTAATTGCGAGGGATCATCTTATAATGCTACCATCGTCCTAAGCAAAATAAGATGCATAAAAGATAAACATCACATGCAATCAATATGTGACATCATATGGCCATTATCATCTTGTGCTTTTGATCTCCATCTCCAAAGCACCGGCATGATCTCCATCATCACCGGCATAGCACCATGATCTCCATCATCTCCAAGGTGCCGTCACGTAGTTGTCTCCACCAACTATTGCTTCTACAACTATTACTAACTCATAGCGATAAAGTAAAGCAATTACATGGCGTTTAATTATTGACACGCAGGTCATACAATAATATTAAGACAACCCTATTGTTCCTGCCGGTAGCCGTACTCATCGACATGCAAGTCGTGAACCTATTACAAAACATGATCATCTCATACATCGACATATATCAAATCACATCTTGGCCATACCACATCACATCACATGCCCTGCAAAAACAAGTTAGACGTCCTCTACTATGTTGTTGCAATTTTTACGTGGCTTCTAGGGGCAATCTATAAGAACCGTTCTTATCAACGCAAAGCCACAACGGTGATATACAAGTTGCCTTTTAACCTTCTACAAGGACCGCCATTGTCAAATCAGATTCAACTAAAGTGGGAGCGACAGACACCCGCCAGCCACTTTATGCAATACAAGTTGCATGTCATTCGTGGAACCGGTCTCTTGTGCGTGGACAAGTAAAGTTGGTTCGGGCCGCTTCATCCCACAATACTGCCAAATCCAAAAATAACAAGGGAGGTAAGCAATCTGAACATCAACGGCCACGACCAATCTGTGTTCTACTCGTGCATAACATCTACGCATAGGCCTAGCTCATGATGCCACTGATGGGGAACGTTGCATGGAAAACAATTTTTTTCCTATGAAACACCCAAAGATCTATCTATGGCAACGACAGGGGAGTGTGTCTATGTACCTTGTACACCGAAAGCGTTAACAATCTAGAGATCGTGGTTGACGTAGTCATACTGACATTGTGATTCAATCCGATCCAAGCACCGCACGTGCGGCACCTCCGAGATTAGCACACGTTCGTCTCGGTGGGGTCTTCTTCTTCTTGATCTAGAAAGTGAGGGAGAAGTGGTAGATGAATCGGAACCAGCATGACGGCGTGGTGGTGGTGGTGGCAGCAGAATCCCGGCAGGGCTTCGCCAAGCGCTGACGGAATGTGGAGGAGGAGTAACGGGAGAGAGACGGGGCAAGTGTGGAAGGGTTCAGTCCCCTACGCCTCCCCACTATATATAGGGGTGAGGGAGGGGGGCGGCCAGCCCTAGCACCTCCTTCAAGGGAGGGGAGGCAGCCTAGGGGGTTCCCTTGCCCTCCAAGGGACGATGGTGCCCCAAACCCTTAGGGTTTCCCCACCCCTGGCCGCATGGGCCCAAGGGGGGCTGGTGCGCCTGGCCCAACAAGGCCAGAGCGCCTCCCCTCAGCTCATGCTGGCCTATGGGACGTGGTGGAACCCTCCGTAGACTTCTGGACCCCCCGGGAACCCTCCAGAACCTTCCGGATGCTTCCCGGTACAATACCGAAAAAACCGAACCTTTTTACGGAACCCCGACAACAACTTTCCATATATGAATCGTGACCTCCGGACCATTTCAGAGCTCCTCGTGATGTCTAAGATCCCATCCGGGACTCGAAACTACCTTCGGACTTCACCATATTAATATCTCAATACTACCCTAGTGCTATTGAATGTTAAATGTGCGACCCTATGCTCGTCCTCGAGTAGGTAAATGATAAAAACAGAATTTTTGATGTGGAATGCTACCTATCATATTCATCATATATTCTTTTCTTTTGTAGCATGGACATTGGACTTGAATGATTCAAAGCAATAGTCTATAATTTGACATGAAGATATAAATACTCAAGCATGCTAACAAGCAATCATGTCTTTCAAAATATCAACGCTAAATAAAGTTGTCCCTAGCCCATTATGCTCAATCATTGATCCATTCATAAAACACACTCAAATATTAGCTACATTCAATGCACAAGTATGACAATAGTGCTCTCTAGTTGGTGCTTTATAAGAGAAGATGGAGACTCAAAATAAAAATAAAAATTGCATAAAGTAAATAGATAGGCCCTTCGCAGAGGGAAGCAGAGATTTGTCAAATGTGCCAGAGCTCAAAGCTTAAATTAGAGAGATAAAAATATTTTGAGAGGCATGCTTTTCCTGTCAACGAAAACGACCGAGAATTCCCAATATCTTCCATGCTAGACACATCATAGGCGGTTCCCAAACAGAAAGTAAAGTTTATTTCCTTTCCACCATTCTTTCACATTCCATGGCTAGCCGTATCCACGGGTGCCCTCTATACCATCAGTTTCCAAGGAATTTTGTTGTTATTAATCTTTGATTTCATTGTGGGACTGGGCATCCCTA
Source organism: Elymus sibiricus (assembly GCA_039707655.1). NCBI lineage: Eukaryota > Viridiplantae > Streptophyta > Magnoliopsida > Poales > Poaceae > Elymus > Elymus sibiricus. The sequence goes on from CM077664.1 coordinate 168,526,086, forward strand.
TTACCAGCCACTCTCTCGTGCAATGACAAGTGAATAAACACTCATCGTGAGAATAACACACCTAGCATGGAAAATATTGGCCACCCCCTGCCGCTTCATGAGCGGTACGGGCACACAAAACGGAAAAATTATTTTGAAAATTAGAGTTGGCACATGCAAATTTACTTGGAACGGCATTGAAATACCGCATATAGGTAGATATAGTGGACTCATTTGGCACAACTTGGGTTTAAGGAGTTTGGATGCACAAGCAGTATTTCCACTTAGTACAAATGAAGGCTAGCAAAAGATTGAGAAGCAACCAACCAAAAAGCGAAAACGGTCATAAACATGCATTGAACATAACTAACACCGAATAATGCACCATAAGTAGGATATAATTTCATTGCATAACTATTGACTTAACGTGCATGCATAGGGAATCACAAACCTTAACACTAATATTCTTACTAAATCACAATTACTCATTAACATGACTCACATATTATCATTTCCATATCGCAAAACTATTGCAAGGAATCACACTTATCATATCCAATGATCTATATGAAAGTTTTTATTATATCCCTCTTGAATATTCATCACTTTGGGACCAAATTCATATCTTGTGCAAATTACCATTACTATCATCAACTCTCAAAAAGATATAAGTGAAGCATGAGAGTGCACATATTTCTTCAAAATTTCAATCTTATCAACTCTCAAAATAATATAAGTGAAGCATGAGAGTGTATTTCTTCAAAATTTAAATCTTGTCAACTCTCAAAATAATATAAGTGAAGCATGAGAGTTAATTTCTTCAAAATTTAGCCACCGCCGTGCTCAAAAAGATTTAAGTGAAGCACTAGAGCAACTGCCTAGCTCTAAAAATTGAAGTGAAGCACATAGAGTATTCTAACAAATCATGATGATCGTGTGGCTCTCTCAAAATAAGTGTGTTCAGCAAGGATGATTGTGACAACTAAAAAGCAAGCAAAGCAAAGACTCAAATAATACACAACTCTCCAAGCAAAACACATATCATGTGACGAATAAATATATAGCTCCAAGTAAAATTTCCGATGGTTGGTAGAAGAAAGAGGGGATGCCTTCCGGGGCATCCCCAAGCTTAGACGCTTGAGTCTTCCTTGAATATTACCTTGGGGTGCCTCGGGGATCCCCAAGCTTAGGCTCTTGCCAGTCCTTATTACTTCATCCATCGTGATCTCACCCAAAACTTGAAAACTTCAATCACACAAAACTCAACAAAACCTTCGTGAGATCCGTTAGTATAACAAAATAAATCACTACTTTAAGTACTGTTGAAAACCCATTCATATTTTATTTTTGCATTATACCTACTGTATTCTAACTTCTACATGGCTTATACCCCCCGATACAATCCATAGTTTCATCAAAACAAGCAAGTAGTGCATCAAAAACAGAATCTGTCAAAAACAGAACAGTCTGTAGCAATCTATTTAAAAGACATACTTCTGTAACTCCAAAATTTCTGAAAACTTAGGACAACGTGGGAAATTCATATACCAATACTGTGTAAAAATGTCAGATTTTTCTGACGCTCCAGTACAGAAACAAAATTCCAGCACTGGACGCAAAACTTTCTGTTTTCCAAACAGCATCAATTATACTATTTCCCAAATCATCCCAAAGGTTTTACTTGGCACAAACACTAATTAAAAACACAAAAACTCAATCATAACAGTAGCATGAAAGTGAAAACTCACAATAACAGAAAAAAAGGTAAAAATTTATTTTATTCATTGGGTTGCCTCCCAGCAAGCGCTATTGTTTTATGCCCCTAGCTAGGCATAATGCATAGTTTCAAGTATTGTCATCTTTCAAGTTGATTCCATAAGTGGCCCTCATAATGGATTCATATGGTGCTTTAATTTTCTTCCTAGGGAAATGCTCCATACCCTCCTTTAGTGGAAACTGAAATTTTATATTCCCTTCTTTCATATCAATAACGGTACCTATAGTTCATAAGAACGGTCTACCAAGTATTATGGGGCAAGAAGGATTGCATTCAATGTCAAGTAAAATAAAACAACGGGCACATAATTTATATTTGCAAGAATAAGAACGTCATTAATTGTACCCAAGGGCTTTTTAATAGTAGAATCTGCAAGATGTAAATTAAGAGAACATTCATCTATATTGGTAAAACCTAGCACATCACATAGAGATTTTGGAATTGTGGAAACGCTAGCACCCAAATCACACAAAGCATTGCACTTATAATTTTTAATTTTAACTTTAATGGCGGGTTCCCATTCTTCATATAATTTTCTAGGAATTGAAACTTCTAGTTCTAGTTTTTCTTCTAACGCTTTCATCATTGCTTCTACAATGTGTTTAGTAAAAGCCTTGTTTTGCTCATAAGCGTTGGGTGAATTTAACATGGATTGCAACAAAGAAATGCACTCAATCAAGGAACAATTATCATAATTAAAATCTTTGTAATCCAAGAGAGTGGGCACATCACTATTTAAAGTTTTTACCTCTCCAAACCCACTTTTAGCAATTTTCTCATCAAGATTTTCACCCTCCGAATTATGGGGACGCTCTTTAGCTAAAGTTGACTCTTCTTCAGTCCCTTTTTCATCAAGTTTTATTTTGCTAAACAAAGAATCAATAGATGAAACACCAATCATTTTAATATCCTCATCATTACTACGATAAAAACCGGGAGGAATCGCTTTTTCTAAAAATTCTCGTTTAGCTTTTAGCATGGCGGTTCTTTTCTTACTCTCATCCATGGAGACATATAAAGCTTTAATTGATTCATTAATATCAATTTTAGGTGGCAAAATTTTAGTCTTAAGATTTTCCACATCATGAATAATTCTATCAATGCTCCTAGACATATCATCAAGTTTACTCAATTTTTCTTCTATCGTAGTGTTGAAAACCTTTTGAGCATTAATAAATTCTTTAATATTACTTTCAAGATCAGAGGGCATCCTATTATTATTATTATTACAAGAATTACCGTAGGGATTGCCATAATTATTAGAGGAATTTCCAGGAAACGGTCTAGCATTGAAATTACCTCTATAAGCATTATTATTAAAATTGTTTCGCGAGACAAAATTCACATCTACGGGATCATTATTTTGCTCAATCAAAGTGGATAAAGGCACATCATTAGGATCAATAGGAGCATTTTTGCTAGCAACCAATTTTATAAGCGCATCAACTTTATCACTCAAAGTATTAATTTCTTCAACAGAATTCACTTTTTTACTAGTAGGAACTCTTTCAGTATGCCATTGTGAATAATTTGCCATAATATTATCAAGAAATTTAGTAGCTTCTCCCAAAGTAATTTCCATAAAAGTACCACCCGCGGCGGAATCTAAAAGATTTCTAGAAACAAAATTTAATCCCGCATAAATTTTTTGTATGATCATCCACAAATTTAAACCATGAGTAGGGCAATTTCTTACCATTAATTTCATCCTTTCCCAAGATTGGGTAACATGTTCATGATCAAGTTGCTTAAAATTCATAATTTGATTTCTAAGTGAAATAATTTTCGTGGGAGGAAAATATTTAGTAATAAAAGCATCTTTACACTTATCCCAAGAATCGATACGATTTCGTGGTAAAGATGAAAACCAATTTTTTGCACGATCCCGCAATGAGAATGGGAATAATTTTAATTTGAAAATATCATTATCCACATCTTTTTTATTTTGCATATCACACAATTGTACGAAAGTGTTAAGATGGGATGCAACATCTTCATTAGGACTACCAGAAAATTGATCTTTCATCACAAGATTAAGCAAAGCGGCATTAATATCACAAGTCTCCGCACTAGCGGCGGGAGGAGCAATTGGAGTACTAATAAAATCATTATTATTAGTATTTGAAAAATCACACAATTCTGTATTTTCTTGAGACATCGTGACTACGCAAACAAGATAACAAGCATGCAAAGAAGCAAACAAGAAAAAGGCAAATGGAAAATATTTTTGTATTTTTGTAAAAACTTTTTAGAAGTGGGGGAGATGAAAACGAGAGGCAAATAAAATAAATGCAAGGAGATGAGAGTTTATGCAAAGGTACTTGATAGATGTTGATGATGTCTCCCCGGCAACGGCACCAAAAATTCTTCCTGCTACTTGTAGCTTGCGTTGGTAATTCCTTGAAGAGGAAGGGAGATGCAGTACAGTAGAGTAAGTATTTCCCTCAGTTATGAAACCAAGGTTATCAATCCAGTAGGAGAATCACGCAACACCTCGTTAGCAGCACCTGCACACAAAACAACAAATCTTTGCACCCAACGCAACCAAGGGGTTGTCAATCCCTCGGCGGTAAGTTGCAAGGTTAAATTGTATGTGATAGATAGATAGATAGAAACAAATATACAAAATAAAATAAATAAAGAAAAAGTGCAGCAAGTATTTTTAGGGTTTTAGTATATGATTTAGATAGACCTAGGGGCCATAGTTTTCACTAGAGGCTTCTCTCAAGAAAATAGCATACGGTGGGTAAACAAATTACTGTTGGGCAATTGATAGAAAAGCAAATAATCATGACGATATCCAAGGCAATGATCATGTATATAGGCATCACGTCCAAGACAAGTAGACCGACTCCTGCCTGCATCTACTACTATTACTCCACACATCGACCGCTATCCAGCATGCATCTAGTGTATTAAGTCCATAAAGAATGGAGTAACGCCTTAAGAACGATGACATGATGTAGACAAGATAAACTCACGTATGAATAAACCCCATCTTTTTACCCTTAATAGCAACGATACATACGTGTCATGTCCCTTTCTGTCACTGGGATTGAGCACCGCAAGATCGAACCCATTACAAAGCACCTCTTCCCATGGCAAGATAAATCAATCTAGTTAGCCAAACCAAATCAATAGATCGGAGAAGAATTACGAGGCTATAATAATCATGCATAAAAGAGATCAGAAAAGACTCAAATAATATTCATGGATAATCTGATCATAAACTCACAATTCATCGGAACCCAACAAACACACCGCAAAAAGTGATTACATCGGATAGAACTCCAAGAACATCGAGGAGAACATTGTATTGAAGATCAAAAAGAGAGAAGAAGCCATCTAGCTACTAACTATGGACCCAAAGGTCTGTGGTAAATTACTCACGCATCATCGGAAGGGCAGCAAGGTTGATGTAGAGCCCCTCCGTGATTGATTCCCCCTCCGGCGGAGTGCCGGAAAAGGCCTCCAGATGGGATCTCTCGAGAACAGAAACGTGCGGCAGCGGAAAAAGTATTTCGTGGACTCTCCTAAGGGTTTTTGATTTTTTGGGAATTTATAGTGGTGGAATTAGGTCAAACGGAGCTGAGGTGGGCTCACGAGGCATCAGGGCGCGCCTGCCCCCCCCCAGGCACGCCTTGGTGGCTCGTGGCCACCTCCTCTGGCATCTGGTCTTCTCCCAAAGCTTCTAGTGTTGTATATGTCCAGAAAAAAATCTCCAAAAAGTTTCGTGGCATTTGGACTTCATTTGGTATTGATATTCTGTAAAACAAAAAACAGGCAGAAAACAACAACTGGCACTGGGCACTAAGTTAATAGGTTAGTCCCAAAAAATGATATATAATTGCTGTAAATGCATATATAAACATCCAAGATTGATAATATAACAGCATGGAACAATCAAAAATTAGAGATACATTGGAGACGTATCACCCTATGGGTTCAGGAACATGCATACATGACCGAGACTCCTCTCTGATTAATAATCAATAGCGGAACCTAGATGCCCATATTGATTCCCACATATTCAACGAAGATCTTTATCGGTTGAACCACGATGTCGAGGATTCAGTTAATCCCAAATACAATTCTGTTTGTCCGGCGATATGTTACCTGCCCGAAATTCAATCATCGGTGATATGGACCGAACCTCGATGTGAGATCCAATCTGTTGTTGCGTCCCGATCTTTCACGACACCCCACCTTCAATAGTAGCAACCTCTCACCCGCGCACAGGATGAACATGAAGTAGAGGGTTTGAACCTTACGGCTCAGCACGAGAAAACCAATCTCGAAGACAGTATTCACGCACAGAACAATTTCCACGAAGAGAAATCGCAACACAGAGGTTTTCTAAAGCTTCCTCCAAAACTTAGGGATTTTTAGTCAGCTTCCCCCAAACTCGATACGGGTATTTACCCTAAAAACACATCGTGTTTATTCATAAAATATAACCTGTCCCTATTACATCGTATTGGCTTGGCCTTATATAATTGCTGCAAAAGCTAACTAGCTTGGGAAGCAAGCATCGCATCCTACCATCCATCTCACGTACAAGATATATAGATAAAGAAAAGGTACCTTCTAAAACTAGGACTCTAAAGCTAGCTATTAGATTACTTGTCTTATAGTTTGACAAGTTAATCTCTATATTAACATGGACTGTTTGTTGGTCCGTTTGTGGTGGACCCCATCCCAAGGCACACAAGGATAGAGTTCTCCACAACGCAAGCCTCCTGCAAATTCTTTCTATCTCTTCACGTGGGCGTGGCATGTCAAAGTAGTAACCAGCATCATCTCCTTTAATTCCAACTGAATAAAATTCCTGTACTTGCAACCTTGTACGAGCAGACAGCAAATCCTCCATATTAACCATGCATACTTCGTTTCTTCTATCTCCTAAAAAACTGGAATCTTTATGTGCATTAGTAGCATGCAAACCAAGCCCTCCAAAATATACGTACGTGCATGCACTTTCTCCTGAAAATACATAGAATTTCTTATCCTTTTTCATCCGTTCTGGCTTGACCCATGTAGCGTGCTTCATAGGAATAACAAGTAATTTTTGTTCATTGTCGTAACTTGGCCTCAGGTGCTCTGGTGTATACGTAGCGTATTTTTGGACAACACTGACTTCAGGCAGAACAACAACGACCTCAGTATTTATATTACAAGGGGCCATATCATCCTCTCCCCCTTGAATTGAAACCGTCCTCGCTTTCGAGTTAATCTCTTCAACAATATTTTTGTTTGCGGACTGAGCGATGACAGTAAAAATTTCAGCAACTTTGACTTTCTTCTTTTCTTCTTCTTTCTTCTATTTTATCTTCTCAACATGTTCTTTCCTCCAAGAAATAAAATGCTCCTCATCCATTGGCACGAGGCTGCACTTCTTACCTCTCTTGATGGTATATCTGTGTGTTTTGCAATCATATGCAACATCATGCTCTTTGTACCATGGCTCGCCTAATAACCAGTGACATGAAATCATCGATGCTGGAATCACGTCGCACAAAACCTCGCAAAAATAATTTCCCAACAAAAATGGTACCTTGGTTTGGTGCGTGACAATGAGCTCTTCATGACCCCAACGAAACATATATGGTTGTGGACATGGTGTCATTGATATATTCAGCTTTTCCACCATCTCGATGCTTGCGGCGTTGATCAAATTGATCTGATCGATCGTCATGGCACAAGATTTCTCTCTCACCACCACACGGGTGTGAAAAAGCCCAGCCCAGCAGCCTTCCTCCTCCAACTGAAATCCATAGCTTAACTTACTGAATGACGATGCGCTCGCCATCTTCTTCATAGTATCGTGAACAACCTGATGCTCTGAATACCAACTGATATGGACCAAACCTCGATGTGAGATCCGATCTGTTGTTGCGTCCCGATCTTTCACGACACTCCACCTTCAGTAGCAGCAACCTCTCGCCCGCGAACGGGATGAACGCGAAGTAGAGGGTTTGAACCTTATGGCTCAGCACGAGAAAACCAATCTCGAAGACAGTACTCACGCACAGAACAATTTCCACGAAGAGAAATCGCAACACAGAGGTTTTCTAAAGCTTCCTCCAAAACTTAGGGATTTTTAGATAGCTTCCCCCAAACTCGATACAGGTATTTACCCTAAAAACACATCATGTTTATTCATAAAATATAACATGTCCCTATTACATCATACTGGCTTGGCCTTATATAATAGCTGCAAAAGCTAACTCGCTTGGGAAACAAGCATCACATCCTACCATCCATCTCACGTACAAGATAGATAGATAAAGAAAAGGTACCTTCTAAAACTAGGACTCTAAAGCTAGCTATTAGATTACTTGTCTTATAGTTTGACAAGTTAATCTCTATATTAACATGGACTGTTTGTTGGTCCGTTTGTGGTGGACCCCATCCCAAGGCACACATGGATAGAGTTCTCCACAACGCAAGCCTCCTGCAAATTCTTTCTATCTCTTCAGGTGGGCGTGGCATGTCAAAGTAGTAACCAGTGTCATCTCCTTTAATTCCAACTGAATAAAATTTCTGTACTTGCAACCTTGTACGAGCAGACAGCAAATCCTCCATATTAACCATGCATATTTCGTTTCTTCTATCTCCTAAAAAACTAGAATCTTTACGTGCATTAGTAGCATGCAATCCAAGCCCTCCAAAATATACGTACGTGCATGCACTTTCTCCTGAAAATACATAGAATTTCCTATCCTCTTTCATCTGTTCTGGCTTGACCCATGTAGCGTGCTTCATTGGAATAACAAGTAATTTTTGTTCATCGTCGTAACTTGGCTTCAGGTGCTTTGGTGTATGCGTAGCGTATTTTTGGACAACACCGACTTCAGGCGGAACAACAACGACCTCAGTATTTATATTACAAGGGGCCATATCAGTCGGCATCGCCATATCTAGTTCAATCTCGTTACCGACAAATATCTTTTCTCGTTTCCATAATACATGATCCCCGTGACTAAACTCATTAGTCACATGCTTGCATGCTTCTTGTGATGTTGTATTACCAAGAGGGCCAAGAGATTCCTCTCCGTCACACGGAGTGACAAATCCTAGTCTCGATCCATGCAACCCAACAAATACCTTCGGAGATACCTGTAGAGCACCTTTATGATCACCCAGTTATAAAGTGACGTTTGATAGCATACAAAGTATTCCTCCGGTATCCGGAAGTGGCATGATCTCATGGTCTATGGAACAGATACTTGACATTACGAAAGCTACGGCAAAGTGAACCTAGTGATACGATCAGATGCTAAGCTTATGGTTGGGTCTGTCCATCACATCATTCTTCTAATGATGTGATCCCATTATCAAATGACAACTCATGTCTATGGTTAGGAAATGTTAACCATCTTTGATCAATGAGCTAGTCTAGTAGAGGCTCACTAGGGACACAATGCTGTTTATGTATCCACACACGTATTTAGGTTTCCGGTCAATACAATTATAGCATGGATAATAAACATTTATCATGAACAGGAAATATAATAATAACATCTTTATTATTGTCTCTGTGGCATATGTCCAACACCGACCTTGGCAAGCTTTTCGATCTTCAATAGACGATAGTGTGTCTTGGCCATCGCCCATGCTTCTCGGGCACCTTCTCGGCAGGCCGACACCTTCCATGTCTTAATCTGAAGCCTGGCTTCTTTCAGGCTTTTAGCAAGCTCGGTCATGTCCCTCGGCACGGCTTCGTTAGGCCATAGAGCTTGAAAAATCTTCTCCATGGATTTTTGAGAAAGATCGTGCTGCTCACTAAGGTCAACCATGACATCTTTTAAAGATGAAAAGCCGGACTCACCGGGCCGGCCAGGTAGACCAGCTGCACGAAACATAGTAAATATTTTTTCAAGAAAACGAAGCAAGGCCGTACACATGTTAGTTACTTACTCGCGAGAAAATCGCAGGCCTCTGTGTTCTCCTTCTCGGCGGCAGCCAGCCGAGACTTCCATCTCTTAATCTCCAGTGCTTGCTGATCCTTCTCGGCCTTAAGCTTATTGCATTCATCGATTTTCCGAGCAAGGACTCGATGAACTGCTTCCTCTGGAGCGCTAGCATAATGAGTAGCTTCTCGAGCTTGCTCCAGGTCCTTTTTAAGTTGACCTAGGGTCTCCGCTGCTAGTAAAAGCTAGATAAATTAGCCATTAAGCATTACCGCTAATAAGAGGTTTCAAAAAATAAAATTTTACCATGTGCTTTGATACGTCTCCAACATATCTATAATTTTTGATTGTTTCATGCTATTATATTATCAATCTTGGATGCTTTATATGCAATTATATGCTATTTTATATCATTTTTTGGGACTAACCTATTAACCCAGTGCCAATTCCTATTTTTTTTTTGTTTTTGGCTTTTTAGAAAATCAATATCAAATAAAGTCCAAACAAAAAAAAATCTTTACATTGCTTTTTCTGGACCAGAAGGGACCCTAGAAGCTACGGGAGGAGACCAGACGAGATACGAGAGAGCCACAAGCTCGAGGGATGCGCCCAGGGGTCAGGGGCGCCCCCTGAGCTTATGGGCCCCATGCAGCTCCGTTTGACCTAATTCCAAGCCTATAAATTCACATATATTCCCAAACCAACAGATGGCCAGACGATATAACTTTTTCGCCGCCGCAAGCTTCTGTTCTTCTGCGATCCCATCTGGTGGCCTTTTCCGGTAATCTGCCGGAGAGGGAATCGATCACGGAGGGCTTCTACACCAACCTTGCTGCCCTTCCGATGTTGTGTGAGTAGTTCACCACAAACCTATGGCTCCATAGCTAGTAGCTAGATGGCTTCTTCTCTCTCTTTGATCTTCAATACAATGTTCTCCTCGATCTCTTTGGAGTTCTATCCGATGTAATCTTCTTTTGCGGCGTGTTTGTTGGGATCCGATGAATTGTGGGTTTATGATCAGGTTATTCATTGAAAGTAATTGAGTCTTTTCTAAACTTTATTATGCATGATTATCATAGCTTTGTATTTCTCTTCGATCTATCTGTTTGGTTTGGCCAACTAGCTAGATTTATCTTCAGCGGGAGAGGTGCTTTGTAATGGGTTCAATCTTGCGGTGCTCTATATCCTAGTGACATAGTAGGGGACAAGACACGTATTTGTATTGTTGCCATTAAGGATAAAACAATGGGGTCTATTCATATTGATGGATCTCACTTTGTTTAAAGCGTTACTCTGTTTGTCATGAACTTAATACCATAGATGCATGCTGGATAGCGATCGATTGGTGGAGTAATAGTAGATGAAGGCAGGAGTCGGTCTACTTGTCACGGACGTGATGCATATATACATGATCATTGCCATGAATAATGTCATAACTATGCGCTTTTCTATCAATTGTGCAACAGTAATTTGTTTACCCACCGTATGTTATGCGTTCGAGAGGGAAGCCTCTAGTGAAAACTATGGCCCCCGGGTCTACTTTAAACATATTAAAAAGCCTAAAAATACTTTGCTGCATTTTATTGACTTTTCTTTTGTTTTGCAATTTATACTTTTGCCTATACAAGATTTAATCCTTGCAAGTAACGAGTTCAAGGGGATTAACAACCCTCTTGCTCGCGTTGGGTGCAAGTATTTGCTTTTGTGTGTGCAGGTGCTGTTCACGATGCTTTGTGTGATTCTCCTATTGGTTCGATAAACCTTGGTTCTCACTGAGGGAAATACTTATCTCTACTGTACTGCTTCACCCTTCCTCTTCGGGGAAAATTCCAACGTAGCTCACAAGTAGCAGAAAGAATTCATGGCGCCGTTGCCGGGGAGACTTCATCAAAACCTATCAAGTACCTTCACTCAAACTATCATCTACTTGCTCTACTTTTTATTTGCCTTTTTATTTGCCTCTCTTTTTCATCTCCCTCACTTGTCTAAAAAATCAAAAATACCAAAACTATTTTGTGTGCTATCTTTGCTTGTGCTGCCATGTGCCTTCTATTTGGTTGCATCTTCGCTTGCTAAAAATTATTGATATGGATCCTCATCCACATGCTAATCTTTTCAAACAATCCAATCATGATGAACCAATTGCTAGCGAGTTGAGTGCACTTGATTATCTTTATGAAGTTTTGCTTGAATATCGTGAATCTGAAAATTGTGATGAAGTGTTAAAAGAAGAAAATTATAAAGTGATTCATGATAGCTCCTTGAATGAAAAGCATGATTGCTATGATGTTATTATAAATTCTATTAATGTCAATTGCGCTAATGATATGCAAAGCTACAAGCTTGGGGATGATAATTTTGTTATGTCCACTACTTATTGCAATGATCATGATTGGGGTGATAATGCTTCTTATGATCTTGAAAATTTATTTAAGCCTCATGATGAATATGTCATTGATAATGATGTTTGCAATGCTATTGAAAGTGGGTTTGGAAGAGCGTCAACTTTAGGTAAAAAGAATCCCACATATTCGGAGAGTGTTCAATCTTATGAAATTTTTGATAAATGTGGGTTTGGAGAGGTCATGACTTTAGTTGATGTCAATCCCACTATCTTGGTAGATTATAAGATTTGCTTGCATGTAGATCATGGAGAGAATATTTTATATGATAGCTATATTGTTGAGTTTGATTATGATCCTACATGTAATTATTATGAGAGAGGCAAAAATGGTTACAAAAATCTTGATGTCACTAAATTACGTCTCTTTGTGTTGAATTTATTAATGCTTCATTCTTCCTATTTGCATATGCTAGATATTGCTTGTTTTGATAATTTGTTTTCATATAAAATGCCTATGCATAGAAAGAGGGTTAGACTTAAATGTGTTTGTCACATGTTTAATGATGCTCCCTTTGTGTTTCAATTATTATCTTTCCTGTGAGCATCATCGAAATCTCAAGCCTATCTTAATGGCAATAAAGAAAGAGCTTGATGGGAGGCAACCCAATAGTTATCTTAATTTTTTGCTTTTATTTTCTGCTTTGTGTGTTTGCACAATTATAGCTACTATTATGATTGTGTTTATATCTTTTAGTTAGTGTTTGTGCCAAGTAATGCCTTTGGGATGATTTGGATGATAGTATAATTGATGTTGCTTGAAAAACAGAAAGTTTTGCACCCAGTTCAGGAATTTTCATTCTGTACTGGAACGTGATAAAATCCTGATTTTTTTACACAGTATTGGAATACAAATTTTTTACGTTGTCATAATTTTTCAGAATTGCTGGAGTTACAGAAGTATGATTTTAATTCAGATCTTTACAGACTGTTCTGTTTTAGATATATTCTGTTTTCTATTGCATATTTTGCTTGTTTTAATGATGCTATGGATTATATCGGGGGGTATAAGTCATGGAGAAGTTAGAATACAGTTGGTTTTATAAAATATTAAAATATGAATCAATTTATAACAGTACCTAAAGTTTAAGATTTGTTTATTATACTAACGGATCTCACGAAGTTTCTGTTGAGTTTTGTGTGCTGAAGTTTTCAAGTTTTGGGTGAGATTACGATGGATGAAGGAATAAGGAGCGACAAGACCCTAAGCTTGCGGATGCCCAAGGCACCACAAGGTAATATTCAAGGAAGACCCAAGCATCTAGGCTTGGGGATGCCCCGGATGGCATCCCCTCTTTCGTCTACAATCTATCGACAACTTACTTGGAGCTATATTTTTATTCATCACATGATATGAGTTTTACTTCGAGCGTCTTGTGCCATAGTTTCCTTTTCTTTGTTTGCTTTTTAGTTTGCCACAATCATTGTTTGCTGGACACACTTTTGAGAGGGACACACATTTATCATGATTTGTTAAAATACTCTATGTGCTTCACTTATATCTTTTCAGCTAGGCAGTTGCTCTAGTGCTTCACTTATATCTTTTAGATCACGGCGGTGGTTATATTTTGTAGAAATAATTGCGCTCTCATTCTTCACTTAAATATTTTTGAGAGTCTAATAAATAGTAACGGCAATTTGCACGTGTTATAAGACTAGTCCAGAAAGGATAGGTATTCAAGGGGGATATAATAAAAGGGATAATTAATTCTGTGCCCTTAGTTGTGTCCCCTTCGGCAGGTTTACCCCTAGTTTCCGAAAACACTCGTTCCTGCCCAAACCACTTTGCTTGTCTTATGCTTTTGCCCTTTGACCATTTGACCGTCACTTTGAAAAAATCATAACAAATTCATACTAACTCAGAAAAATGTGAATAAGATATCAAAATGTTTAGAAAAACATCACCTATATGTGCATGTGATCTGCATTCATGAAAATAGTGTTGGAAAGTCCCCATCTCAGCTTGAGCTCATATGATCTCAACACAAATAGTAAAATCCAAAAAAAAATGATTTTTTTCTCTTAAAATTCTATATTTTTTTGGTGGAAAACATTGACCAATGTTTTTAGTTCTTGCCAAGTTTCATAAGGGAATGACATTCGTGGAAGTTGTGATGAAAAAAACAAAACCGATGCTCCAAAACAAAAGCATTTTGGAGGGCTAATTTTGTTTTTTGGCCACGACTTCCATGAATGTCATTCCCTGATGAAACTTAGCAAGCACTAAAAACATTGGCCAATGTTTGCCACCAAATTTTTTAAGAATTTTTTTTATTTTTTTTCCATTTTTTCAGATTTTACTATTCGTATTGAGATCATATGAGCCAAACTGAGATGGGGACTTTCCAACACTTTTTTCATCAATGCAAATCACATGCACATATAGGTGATGTTTTTCTTAACATTTTGATATCTTATTCGCATTTTTCTGAGTTAGTATGAATTTGTTATGAATTTTTTGAAATGACGGTCAAATAGTCAAAGGGCAAAAGCATAAGACGAGTAAGGAACGAGTGTTTTCGAAAACTAGGGGTAAACCTGCCGAGTGTGACCCAACTAGGGGCATAAAATCAATTATCCATAATAAAAACTTTCATGTAGATCACTAAATATGAAGCGCATGGTTTAATGATATTGATGTCGTAATATGAAAGGATATTGGTTCATGATCATTGGTTAGTAGAAATATCGGTCTTAAAGCTTGTTATTAACTTCTCATCTATTTGTTGGTCATGGCATGGTGGGGAGGTTTGAGCATTTTTATGTCTGAAATGAAATCCTTGAGTGCTGTTATAATCGGATGCGTGCGATGGTTAACTCCTACCAACCAATTCCCTAGGGGCATGCGAGTAGTACTTTGCTTCGAGGGCTAATAGGCTTTACAATAATTATGTGAATTCTTTATGACTAATGTGAGTCCATGGATTATACGCACTCCTACCTTTCCGCAATTTGCTAGCCTCTTCGGTACCGTGCATTGCCCTTTCTCACCTCGAGAGTTGGTGCAAACTTCGTTGGTGCATCCAAACCCCGTGATATGATACGCTCTATCACACATAAGCCTCCTTATATCTTCCTCAAAACAGCCACCATACCTACCTATTGTGGCATTTCCATAGCCATTCCGAGATATATTGCTATGCAACTTCCACCGTTCCGTCATATGACTTGTGTGTTCATTGTCATATTGCTTTGCTTGATCATATAAAGCTGACGTAATATTTGTAGCACAACCACCGTTCATCATTATCATACATGTTACGCTAGATCATTGCACATCCTGGTACACTGCCAGAGGCATTCATATAGAGTCATCTTGTATAGTTTTTATCGAGTTGTAAGTAAATAAAAGTGTGATGATCATCATTATTAGAGCATTGTCCCAGTGAGGAAAGGATGATGGAGACTATGATTCCCCCACAAGTCGGGATGAGACTCCAGACGAAAAAAAAGAAAAAAAAGTGGCCAAAAAGAGCCCAACAAAAAAAAAGAGAAAAAAAATAAAAATAAAAATGAGAGATAAATAGAGAAGGGGCAATGTTACTATCCTTTTACACACTTGTGCTTCAGAGTAGCAGCTTGTTCTTCATATAGAGAGTCTCCTATGTTGTCACTTTCATATACTAGTGGACATTTTTTGTTATAGAACTTGGCTTGTATATTCCGATGATGGGCTCCTCAAATGGCTAAGGTCTTCATGAGCAAGCAAGTAGGATGCACACCCACTTAGTTTCAGTTGAGCTTTTATACACTTATAGCTCTTAGTGCATCCGTTGCATGGCAATCCCTACTCCTCGCATTGATATCGATTGATGGACATCTTCATAGTCCGTTGATCCGCCGAGTTGATGCGAGACTTTTTTCCTTTTGACTTCTCCTATTGATCTCTACCACCGCATTCTATTCCACCTATAGTGCTATATCCATGGCTCACGTTCATGTATTGCGTGAAGTTGAAAATGCTAAAGCGCGTTAGAAGTATGATCCAATTGCCTGGTTTAACACCGGGGTGCTCATGATTTATATTTATGCGGTGAAGGCGGAGTCATGCCATGCTAACATGATAAAATGAGTGGGGATAACATTCTTTAAGAATCGTATATTTTGAAAGTTTAATGATTATGCTTCTTATATTCATGGATATTATTATGTTGATATTGTTACTTCATCGTTTCTCAATATTTATACCGTAAAGAGATTACATGATACACATGTTAGGTAGCATTCAACATTAAAAATTCTGTTTTTATCATTTACCTACTCGAGGACGAGCAGGAATTAAGCTTGGGGATGCTGATACGTCTCCAACGTATCTATAATTTTTTATTGTTTAATGCTATTATATTATCAATCTTGGATGCACTATATGCAATTATATGCTATTTTATATGATTTTTTGGGACTAACGTATTAACCCAGTGCCCAGTGCCAGTTCCTGTTTTTTGCTTGTTTTTGGCTTTTCAGAAAATCAATATCAAATAAAGTCCAAACGAAAAAAATAATCTTTAGATTAATTTTTTCTGGACCAAAAGGGACCCTAGAAGCTTCGGGAGGAGACCAGACGAGATACGGGAGAGCCACAGGCTCGAGGGGCGCGCCCCAGGGGGGTAGGCACGCCCCCTAAGCTTGTGGGCCCCATGCAGCTCCGTTTGACCTAATTCCAAGCCTATAAATTCACATATATTCCCAAACCAACAGAGGGCCAGACGATATAACTTTTCCGCCACCGCTAGCTTCTGTTCTTCCGCGTACCCATCTGGAGGCCTTTTTCAGTAATCTGCCGGAGGTGGAATCGATCACGGAGGGCTTCTACATCAACCTTGTTGCCCTTTCGATGATGTGTGAGTAGTTCACCACAGACCTACGGGTCCATAGCTAGTAGCTAGATGGCTTCTTCTCTCTCTTTGATCTTCAATACAATGTTCTCCTCGATCTCTTTGGAGTTCTATCCGATGTAATCTTCTTTTGCGATGTGTTTGTTGGGATCCAATGAATTGTGGGTTTATGATCAGATTATTCATTGAAAGTAATTGAGTCTTTTCTGAACTTTATTATGCATGATTGTTATAGCTTTGTATATCTCTCCGATCTATCCGTTTGGTTTGGCCAACTAGATAGATTTATCTTCAGTGGGAGAGGTGCTTTGTAATGGGTTCAATCTTGTGGTGCTCTATATCCCAGTGACATAGTAGGGGACAAGAGACATATTTGTTTTGTTGCCATTAAGGATAAAACGATGGGGTCTATTCATATTGATGGAGTTTACTTTGTCTACATCATGTCATCTTGCTTAAAGTGTTACTCTGTTTCTCATGAACTTGATACAATAGATGCATGCTAGATAGCGGTCGATTGGTGGAGTAATAGTAGTAGATGCAGGCAGGAGTTGGTCTACTTGTCATGGACGTGATGTCTATATGCATGATCATTGTCGTGAATAATGTCATAACTATGCGCTTTTCTATCAATTGCCCAACAGTAATTTGTTTACCCACCGTATGCTATGCGTTCGAGAGAGAAGCCTCTAGTGAAAACTATGGCACCGTGTCTACTTTAAACATGTTAAAAACCCTAAAAATACTTTGCTGCATTTTATTGACTTTTCTTTTGTTTTGCAATTTATACTTTTGCCTATACAAGATTTAATCCTTGCAAGTAACGAGTTCAAGGGGATTGACAACCCTCTTGCCTGCTTTGGGTGCAAGTATTTGCTTTTGTGTGATTCTCTTACTGGTTCGATAAACCTTGGTTCTCACTGAGAGAAATACTTATCTCTACTGTACTACTTCACCCTTCCTCTTTGGGGAAAATCCCAATGCAGCTCACAAGTAGCATGCTTCACGGGTGAACTTCTTGATGTCAGCAACCTCTTTGTTTGCCTCAGCAAGATAATCCTTGGCTTGCTTGAGCTCCTTCAAGAGTTTGTCATTCTCTTGCCGGGTTGTCTACATCAATTAAATGGCAAACATTAAGATATACACATCGTTCCTTAAACCGGCCACCTATGCCCAAATTAAGGCTCGGGGGCTACTGGGCTTCGCACTTTTCTAATTACATACCATCTAAAGGAGTAAATCGGGTGTTGACACCCAACCAGTGGCTCGGGGGCTATTGGGCTTCATGCTCTGTATTAAAAGACTCCTTGGCCAGGACAAACACTTTTAACTTTGGATAAGGTTGGCGTAGCATTCGATCTTGGTGAACGCGGGCGTAAAGCATACGCTGACCTTGAGGGCTACTGGGTTAGTCAGAATACCCTATATTAATAAACCTAAAAATAGAATTACCTTCAAAACCATCGCTAATACTTCGGCAGCCTCTTTAAGCCCCATTCGAGCAGCCCTGAGGTGAGCATCCACTGTTCGGAGTGCGTTAAACTCCTCATCAGAAAATACTGGATTCACCAGTGATGCCCTCCTCACCCGATGACGCATCAAGCTTTCGGCTTCAAAGGTAGTCACAGAATGCACTGCCGAGGAGCCCCATTGAGGAATATCGCGATTCTCCTCGGCATGAGGCGGCACTTCCAAGGCCACCTCATGGATGGGGACGTGAGTTTCTGAGGCCTCAGGAACGGGTGCATTAGTAGAAGAAGGAGGCCTACAAAATGAGAAAGTAAACATCTCATAAAAATGTAAGGATCTGTAAAAGATCAGAACAAAAAACTGACACTTACAAGGCAAGATTGTGCGTTGCACCCTCTACAGCTCGCTGGACGGCCGGCCCAGGTTTCCTCCTATTCCCTCGAGGAATTGAGATAATCCTTTGCCGCTTAGATTGGCGGACTTTTATGGAAGGAGTGTTAGTGCTCAAAGTTGGGACAACATCAGTGAGGGACTGTTGGGGATGTTTACCAGCGTATAGACCCGGCAGGGTGATAACCTGGCCATAGAGCAGGCTCAGTGGGTCAACTCACTGCGAGGCTAAAAGACTCTTTGTGGGCCGGCTTGACGAGGCCCAATGAAGATAGGCCGGCTTATGCAATGGACCGGCTCACGAGAAGATGAATGGCATGAAGGCCGTCTTGGAGAACAAGTAGGAAAGAGTAGGAGACGGGTCAAAGGACGACCTGAACTCTCATGTAATCTAGGGTTCCACCTGTATATATAAAGGGGAGCACCTATACGAAAAAGGCTAAGTTGCAACCTCCTTGAGAGCTAGGTTAGCGAATCCGCATCCTTATAATCGAGATCTACAGCAATATAATCAAGCAGGACGTAGGCTTTTACCTCCACCGTGAGGGGCCAAACCTGGGTAACCCGGCGTGTTCTCGTTCCTGTTCAACCCCGCTAAGCTTCCACACTTGTGCGATGGCCTCATCTCCAAGTCCTTTCACAAGGGCATCTGCCGTGTTAAAAGCGCGACAGTTAGCGCCCACCGTGGGGCCTACGCACGGTGGAGTTGAGTTCTTAGCAGGATCTCTTCTAGGGTTCGGGAAGTATGTGGTTGGCATGATGATGAAGAGCCGTCGTGGGAAGTTCTACATTGACGATTCATACTGGGGCCCCGACGCCGACTCGATCGAGTACAGGTACCGGGTCCCCTTTGGCAAGATTCACACCTTCATCGGCGTGGTCGGCAAGCCTGCCGCCGGGTTGGAGAATATCACACCTTCATCAGCGTGGTCGGTGTGGTCGGCGAGCCTGCCGCTGCGCTAGTCAGAACCAAGCGAGACCCAGCCCGCGTCAAGCCGGCCGAAACCATGTCCTTGTAGGTTTCACCCAAGGGGTGGCCTTGTCAGAGAACTCCCTATCTAAAGATGATATGGTTGTCCAATCTGACGGCGAGTCCTCGACAAGGGAAACCGAGTCAATCCTTCCTCTGCACACTGGAGGGCTCGGGCACGCAGACGACGTCTTTCCACAGAGCCCAGATCCACCTCGCTTTGTGGCGGTTTACATGGCGGGTAGGCAGGATCCGGTGCGTGACCCGGCCAATCTGACGGCGGGGCAGAACAACATACTTGCCGGCTCAGGTGGAGCCGGCGTGTCAGCCGCCGGCTCTCAGAAAACCGGGGTTCAAGCTCTCGCGGACTTGATGACCACCCTGGCAGCCCTGATGGCCGAGCCGGTCACTGCGGAGAACGCAGCGGCGTGCAACGCGGATTTCACGAAGTGTCACGAGCAGATGGCCAAGATCCAAAAGGACATCAATGCGGAGAACGCCCGCATGGAGCAGGAGCAGGCCCGGATTACTGCGGAGAGGCAGCGCCTGGATGAGGAGGCACATTACCTGAACCGGTCGACATGCCGAGTCGGAGCTCGTCCACAGGAGGCGTCATCAGAGCCGGCTTCCGGCTAATCTCGAGCCGACTCAGCTGTTCACCACACCGCCAGCTCCGATGAACCCGGGGGCTGGAGTGATCCCCACGGGAGAGCCGCCTTTACAACAGCATGTTCGGCAGCGAGAGCCAGCCCGGCATCGCACGCCAGATCAGCAACAGCTGCCTCCATCTCACCGGTTCCAGACCCCAATTGGGCACTACTCCAACCCGGTCGATAACGTGCTGGCTGCAACCCACAACTTGGCGGCTATTCCGATCGAGGGGGACGGCCCGATTCAGACCAAGGCCCGGAATGCCATTGCAATGCTCAAGACAGCAGTAGTGCAGCAAGCCAACTACTCGCACAGCCAGCATCGGCTTCACTCGACCCCTCATCAGAGCCGCACCAGGAGTCAGCGCCCTGAGTCGCCTACGGTCTCCAGCAGCGCACACCGCAGGAGAGCCGCCCAGCCGCTGGCGAAGCAGCACCAGCCCAGGATCCCGCAAGACGTTGTGGACGCTGCTCGGGTTCTACGAGCGTGGGAGGAGGAAAACGTGTGTGCAGGTCATAACCCGCCGGCGCACGTCAACACACCGGCGCGAGTCAACCCGCCACCGGATATCAACCCACCGCCGAATGTCAACTCGCCCGTCGCAACCCAGCCAGATGACTGACTTGGGGGCTCTTCAAGCCGCATGATCGGAACTCCCTGCTTGATACCAGCGCTGCGAGAGGCGTGCATACCCCCCGATTTCAAAGGTTCTCGCAAGGTTCCTAACTATACAGCGAATCTGGAGCCAACCGAGTGGATCGAGAGTTACGAGCTGGCAATGGACTTGTTGGGTGCAAGTGAGTTAGTGTGCGCATGTTACCTGCCTCTGATGTTGGAGGGTCCTGCACGCACCTGGATGAAAAACCTACCGGCGAATTCTATCAACACATGGCAGGAACTGAAGGATCGCTTCATCAAGAATTTCCAGGGAACATGTAAAAGGCCAACCACAATTGTTGATCTTGAGCATTGTGTCCAGCGCGAGGATGAGTCAGCGCATCACTGGGCTCGCCGGGTTGCGGAGGTCATACATAGCTCAGATAGCATCTCGGCCGCACGAGCAGTGCTCGTTCTGGAACGAACATGCAAGTTTCAGCCCTTGGTCCAGAAGCTAGGGCGACTCAAGCGAAAGGTCCAGGACATGGGAGACCTCATGGATGTCTTAACCCGGTATGCGGAGTCAGATAACACCAAGGATCCGCTGTCAGACGAGGAGAAATCTGATAAGGGGAAGAAGGCTGGCGGTAAGGGTCAGCAGCAGAACAACAGCAACGGTGAGAACAACAACGATGGTAAACGCAAGGGTTACGATGGTAGCTCTGATCTAGTAGCAAACACAAACACAGAGAACAAAGGTCAGCGACAGAATGACGGTTCTAGGAGGCAGTCTAGTAATCGCCCTCTCACTTACGAGGAAGCTCTCAAGGCTCCTTGTTCGAAACACAGTTACAATGGTAAGCCGTCCAGTCACTCCTGGGAAAATTGCTATGTCATGCAAGAGTTTGCCAAGCGGGTCTTCCAGAATCATCATAATGGGGGCGGTAACGGTGGACAACCCGCCAACCAGGGACCCGGCTTCTCAGGAGCCGGCTTGCAAGGGCCCTTTGTAGGACTCGGTTTCCAGGGGAACAGTGGCCAAGGCGGCGGGTTTCAGGGGGCTGGTAATACTGGAGGCAGCAATCAGAGAAACAACCAGGGAAATCAGCACCAGGCTGGCGCGACAGGATTTCAGAGTAACCCAAAATAGCTAAATAGCGGGCAGTATCATGTTTTCACCACCAGCACCTGTAAACAGGATAGGAAGGTGCAGCGACAAGCCGCCCACACGGTTGAGCCGGCAACTCATTACTATCTCAACTGGTCTGAAAAACCGGTTACCTGGAGCAGGGCAGATCATCCTGTCCTCCTCGATCACTCTGGCCACCTGGCTCTGATGGTTGCGCCACAAGTCGGCGGTTATACACTCTCATGGACGGAGGCATCAGCATCAATATTCTGTACTACGACACGTTCAGGCGGATGAATCTGTCTGATAAGCAGTTAACTCCGTCCTCTACAGTCTTTCACGGCATTGTTCCTGGCAAGTCAGCCTATCCCATGGGAAGAATTTCCCTTGAGGTGGCCTTTGGCTCAGAGGATAACTAGCGTTCTGAGTTCCTGTCCTTTGAGGTGGTTAAGCTTAAGAGCCCATACCACGCCTTATTTGGCCGGCCGGCTTAAGCATGGTTCATGGCACGGCCGTGCTACGTTTACTTGAAAATGAAGATGCCAGGACCAAGGGGAACCATCACAGTGGAAGGAAACCGGAAGATTGCACTCGAGTGCGAGGAAGGAGATGCAGCATACGCCAAGACGGCTTGCGCTGCGAAGGAATTGCGGTATTATAAGGACAATGTTGACCCGTCTGACAGAACATCCCTGAAGAAGCCCACGACGGAGTCAGACCCTCTGCTCAAGTTTAAGTCGGCCAGAGACACGAAACAAGTTGATTTCACCCCGGGCAATTCTTCTGAGCAGTTCACCATCGGGGCAAATATGGATCCCAAATAGGAAAGCGCGCTCATCGAGTTCATCCGTGAGAACCGGGACATCTTTGTATGGAAACCTTCTGACATGCCAGGTGTACCGAGAGAACTCGCTGAGCACTCTCTTAATGTGGATCCCAAGTTCAAGCCAGTTCGCCAGTATCTCCGTCGCTTTAATGAGGAAAGGCGGAAAGCTATTGGTGAATAAGTGGCCTGGCTCCTAGCTGCCGGGTTCATCGTAGAAGTCTTCCATCCTGAATGGTTAGCTAACCCAGTGCTTGTTCTGAAGAAAAACGGGACTTGGCAGATGTGTGTTGATTACACAGACCTGAATAAAGCTTGTCCCAGTGACCCCTTTGCCTTGCCCCGTATTGACCAGATCATCGATGCTACGGCTGGTTGCGAGAGTTTATGCTTCCTGGATGCTTACTCTGGCTATCATCAGATCAAAATGAAGGTGGAAGACCAGGAAAAGACAGCTTTCATCACACCTTTTGGAGCTTTCTATTATACAACCATGCCGTTTGGTCTGAAGTGTGCACAGGCGACTTACCAGCGTTGTGTTCAGAGCTGCTTCCATAAACAGATAGGGCGGAACGTTCATGCTTATATTGATGATATTGTGGTTAAGTCCCAGAAGAAAGAAACCTTGTTGGAGGATCTCAAGGAAACGTTTGACAATCTCCGCATCTACCAGATGAAGCTTAACCCGAAGAAGTGTGTTTTTGGTGTCCCTGCAGGAAAACTTCTGGGGTTTCTTGTTTCCGAGCGTGGCATTGAAGCTAACCCAGAAAAGATCAAAGCAATCACGACCCTGGCTAAGCCGGCCAACCTGAATGCCGTGCAGAAGCTCGCTGGGCGGGTTGCGGCACTGAGTCGGTTCATAAGCCGGCTTGGAGAGAAGGCAATTCTGTTGTACCAATTGCTTAAGAAGTCAGATAATTTTGTTTGGAGTGATGCTGCAGATCAGGCTTTTGAGGCCCTCAAGAAGCAGTTGTCTGAGCCGCCGGTCCTTGCTGCCCCTCGTGAGAAGGAGCCAATGTTGTTGTATATTGTGGCTAATAACAAGGTTGTGAGTGTGGCAGTCGTTGTCGAGCGCAAAGAGGATGGCAAGGAATATCCAGTTTAGCACCCTGTGTATTACATCAGTGAAGTACTCACCGAGTCCAAGCAGCGATATCCACATTGGCAGAAGCTGGTCTACGGAGTGTTTATGGCCAGTCGCAAGCTAAAATATTACTTCCACGAGCACCCAATCACTGTGGTCAGCTCAGCACCTCTTGGGGATATAATTCAAAACCGGGAGGCGACAGGCCGGGTTGCTAAGTGGGCCATCGAGCTTGGTCCGCATCATCTCAAATACGTGCCCGCACAGCAATCAAAATCTCAGGCATTGGTGGATTTCATTAATGATTGGATAGAGTTGAAAGGCTCCCGAAGAGAAGCCCGACACAACATACTGGTCCATACACTTTGACGGCTCAAGGCAGCTCGAAGGCGCGGGGGCTGGAGTTGTGATTACTTCCCCACGAGGAGATAAGTTCTGTTATGTTTTAAGACTCATGTTCGCCTGTACTAACAATGCAGCAGAATATGAGGCCTTGCTTCGTTGGCTTCGGATGGCCAAGGAGATGAACCAGAGCTGGGTCAGGTGTTTGGGCGACTCAGACTTGGTGGCCCAGCAAGTTTCAGGTACATGGGATTCCAAGGACCCCCTTATGGCGGCTTATCGGCATGCGGTCAAAAATATAGCTGGACACTTCAAAGGTTATCAAGTTGACCATATTGACCGCTGGCAGAACGAGGCAGCAGACGCACTCTCTCGCTTGGGTTCTCAACGCAAGCCAGTGCCACCCAATGTGTTCCTGGACGTTTTGCACAACCCGTCTGTCAAGTTACCAACAGAGGAGGACTTAGCTATTCCTGACCCGGAGGCAGCTCTGGTGGCTACGGTCCACGCTATCCTTGATTGGACGGTCCCCTACTTGGCTTATCTAAGCCGGGGAGAACTGCCAACAGAGGAAATTCTCGCTCGACAGATCATCAGGCGATCCAAGTCTATGACTATCGTCAACGGTGAGTTGCACCGACGAAGCGTCACTGGTGTTTTCTAGTGTTGTGTTTCACCTGAGGAAGGCCACGCAATTCTTAATGAGATTCACTCTGGCGATTATGGACACCATGCCGGCTCAAGGTCACTGGTCGCGAAGGCTTTCCGGCACGGTTTTTACTGGCTCACAGCTCATGCTGATGCAGAGGACATTGTACGCAAGTGTGATGGTTGCCAGATATATGCTCGCCAGGCTCACGTGCCGGCTCAAGAGTTGAGGATGATCCCGATAACTTGGCCTTTTGCGGTCTGGGGGCTTGATATGGTGGGACCCTTCAAACGTTCGAAGAACAAGCATACTCACCTATTGGTTGCAGTGGATAAATTTACAAAGTGGGTGGAAGCAGAGCCGATCAACAACTGCGACGCGGCTACAGCTGTCAAGTGTCTGAAAAAAGCTGATATTCCGATTTGGCTACCCGCACAGTATCATTACAGACAATGGAACCAATCTTTCCAAGGGAGTCATGGAACAGTTCTGTCAACAGGAGCACATCCAGCTTGATCTAGCATCGGTGGCGCATCCTCAGTCCAACGGACAGGTAGAATGGGCCAATCAGGAATTGCTGTGTGGTATCAAACCCCGGCTCATGGTGCCTTTGTAGCGCACGCTGGGTTGCTGGGAAGAAGAATTGCCTTCGGTGCTTTGGAGCATACGGACTACTCCCAACAGATCAACAGGCTATACGTCGTTTTTCCTAGTCTATGGTGCAGATTCTGTACTTCCAAGCGGTATTCGTCATGTCTCCCCTCGACTAGCGGCTTATGTGGAATCAGACAATGAGCGTGCTCACCAGGACGCTCTTGATGCTCTGGAAGAGGAACTTGAACATGCTACGTCCAGATCCGCGATTTATCAACAAGACCTACGTCACTATCACAGCCGTAGAGTTCGAAACCGCACTTTTCAGGAAGGTGACTTGGTGCTCCGTCTGATACAAGACCAGACAGGCATGCATAAACTTTCGCCACCTTGGGAAGGGCCCTTTGTGGTCAGCAAGAATCTCAACAACGGGTCATATTACTTGATTGATATACGTGAGGCAGAGAAGTCACGTACCTCTGAGGAGGAAACAAGCCGGCCTTGGAACATTGCCCAGCTCTAGCCATACTACACCTAAGTCATCGACTAGGTCATATCTTTGTACATACCTTTTATCATGTATATACCTGTTTTTCATCAAATAAAATAATGACCAGCAGCACTGTGTAAAGGTGTAGCTTTGCCTCAAAATCTGTGTGCTGGATCTTTATTTGTTGATCTTGGTTACTTGGGGGCTTCTGACTCAATTGAGTTTAGCTTACACAACCCTTTAACCTGCCGAGATGCCACAAAGTTGGTTAAACCTACCTGTTAGCAAGATGCTACTCCCTAAAAAACAACCCGGCATACGTCTAGTGAGTCAATCACATAGGTGACCCTGAATTCGTCAGAGTTAAAACGCCCGATTGGTTGTGTGAGAGCTGTCTTTCAGAGAGCGAGGACAAACCAACAGGCCAAAGTGCCAGCTTCATGAAAGCATACTCCGGCTTGCGCTTTATGAGCCGGCCGTTTCAAGTTGTGTTTCGCAGCCGGCGTGTGCTTTATGAGCCAGCCGTTTCAAGCATATTTCGGCTTATGATAATGTTCTTTTGTTGCACTCATC
Source organism: Elymus sibiricus (assembly GCA_039707655.1). Lineage (NCBI taxonomy): Eukaryota > Viridiplantae > Streptophyta > Magnoliopsida > Poales > Poaceae > Elymus > Elymus sibiricus. Next base: position 168,552,753 of record CM077664.1, read on the forward strand.
TCATCTCTGCATACATGCATACATCCATGCATCGCATTTATTTTAGTTCACTTTGATAATTTTTGATTCATTGCAGACAATAACAAAGATTACTCGTTTATGTTATTTCATCAGTAACCATTACATGCAAGTATTATTGTTTCAGCACGAATCGCTCTATTGCCAAACCGGCTCTCGAAGCCCAAAAGAGGATTTACAGAAGCAAGGCATCCATAGTATTGGTACAGGCATCAGCACCAAGTGTTTCATTCCACCCTGTTACAAGCCGCCTATCAACTGTGGCCACGACACAGATTTTTACAAAGTTCGGCATACAAAAGGATAAGCCGGTGTTTATGTCGCCGGGTCAGAGCTGGCACCAGCGCCCGATGAAGCACCATGTGCTGGCTCCTCGCGGCCGTCGTCATCCTCCGCCTCTTGACTTGACTCGCCGGTCGACCACTGAATTGAGCGCAACGCTTCAAATAGGACATCGGCGGATATCAGGGAGGAAGGGTCAACTTCAGGAGCAAAGGATGGCTTACGCATACGGGTTAGGGCCACTGGCTCATGGTTAGGCGGCTCTATCCACTCATTCTCCTTTGAGTAGGGCGCTTGGTACTTGGTCAGATCGGCCTCTTCTGCGATTTCGATGGCGGCAACCCGGGTTTCTTTGATGCAGCATTGGAAGTCCTTCTTGGTAAATGGCGAGTCGTCCACGTTAAACTCTGGGTACCCGCCCACTATCTGAGCCGGGTCGAGCTCTGGCACGTATGCCTTGGCTTGAGCAAGTGCTGTTAGAGCCCCAGAGCGGCAGCACGCCCTTTTCCAGTCATCGAACCACCTGGGCACGACTGACAGTTCTTTCAATGTATCTGCAATCAGCTGAGGTGGCGCCTTGGTGTTCTTTGCGGCCATTATACAACGACGGCCGCCTATGTACAGCTACTCTACAAGGGTGTACACCGCCTTCAATTTTACCAGAGGTTGCTGCACAAGAGTTTGATTCTTCCGACCTACAAAAATGTACACGGTCAGTCAAGCCGGCTTAGCCTATTTAAGCCGGAACTATTGGTGCATGGTGGTCTGCTTTGCTTACCGAAGATGGCCCGGCACATGGCGGTGATTTGGCCTTTTAGAGTCGCCAGTTCTTGAGTTACCGGCTCAAGTTTGGCTTCGGCCTCTTCAGCTCGCGTGGCTTGGGTGGCTCTGACAGCTTCAGTCTCTTGCAAGATTTTCCTCACAATGACCAAAGATTTATTGGCTTCAGCAGCGGATTCTTCAGCTTCTTTGCGCAATTTTTTCTCCTTCCTTGCTTCCTTTCGGATGAAGGAAGCCTGGGCTTCTACTTGATCCAGCATTTCCTGCAGAGCAGTTTGTTATACATCATATATGCATGACCCGAGCCGCCCTAAAGGACAACCCGACACATGGGGGCTACATGTTTTTGAGCTTAAAGCAAACAGCAAGGCAAGTTCCATGCAGTTGCAAGCACTCTACATGGCACTTGGGGGCTAATGCATAAATTGATCTATCCGGCTTAGAAGTTATGAAGACCCGCCCGTCATGAATGGCGATCCGGCCTTTGGGGTCACCAATTGAAGTTATGCATACAAGTTAAAATTTGAAGTCCCGGGTCATCATTCTATAATGATCCGGCCCTTGGGGGCTACATATATATATGGTACAGAATGAAGGGCGCAAATTACCACGTACTTCCGCTTCAATGACGTTATCATGGCAATCTCTGCGTCCCGGCTTTCAGACAGCCGAGTTAGCACAGCCTAGTGCAGGGTACTGGCATCTTGGTCTTCGAATGTAGCAAAGTTAAGAGCTGTCTTTCCCTTGTCCTTCGAGGCCGGCTCAGGCTTCGCGGGGATTTTGGTAAGAGTGGTAGAAGCCTCCGGAGTCGCTTGCTATTCTCCAATCACCACCACATCATCCTGAGCCGGTGCCACGGGCGGCTCTTCGGGCTACTCCTCAATTGGATTTTCTCTCTCCTGGATAACAGGCGAGGGAGCACGAGCCAGGCTGGCGATGTCTTGAGGTGGCGGGCTATTCTGGTGGGCCGGCTCATCCTGGGGAACCAAGGTGGACTCCTCTTGAGGGCCTGTTTGAATGACCGGGTCAGATGACCCGGCTGGTGCTTTCTTCTTAATGGCCTTGGCACTGTACAAGGAACAAGGAGTTATTCGGTTAAAGGGAGAGGAATAAGAAACTGCTATGTCACAGGAATGATTGCTTACCCAACGTTGATGTTGAAAGCCAGCGCTTGAGTAGCGCTTGACTCGCCCGAGGAGGGGGACGTCTGGTAAGCCAAGTCATTTAAATGTAAGGGTTCTTTGAAGCAACCAGCTAGAGGAAAAGAGGGGGTTGGACTGAGAAGCACCTCTGCCCGTGCTCTACGGGATGGCGGCTCATATGGAAGCCCGCCACTCAACTCACCTTCACTGCTCTGGGTCTTCCTTTTGGAGGTCCTGGCTTGATGTGTTTTCTTCAAAACAAATTGGGGATCCAAATGAGCGTCCTAGTGTGAAAAAGGGACCTTACGGACGGCAACCCGGGGCTTCCTTCGAACCTTGCGGATTACAGCCTGGGTTTTCTTCCGAATAGGTATTGGAGAGTCAGAGTCTGAAGAGATCAAAGTTACCTCTGGCTTGTTGGTGTGGCTAATTTCGGCTTCATCCTGAAGAGAAGAGCCGTTAGCAAGTTGAATAAAAAGACGACCAAGCGAGTCGAGTTCTACCTCAGCCTCATTTTCTACAGCCGGCTCATCCGCATCAACCGGCTCATCCTGTTGCTCGACTGGAGCGGGGGCGGGTTGTCGAGGTTTCTTCCTTTTCCAAAACTTGTCGTCTGCCTGCATTTGTGACGAGTCGGCAGTTAAGAATGAGATGAAGAAGGCGAGTCAAGAATAGAATAAGAAGGGGCAAGAACTTACTGAAGGCACAGGGTTGGTTAAGCAGAAGGGTGCTATCCCGGTTTTGTTGCATTTCTCCTAAGGCTCTCCCAATAATCTTTTGGTGGCTTTGTTGATGTCACTCACAAATAAATTGACTTGGCTAAAGCGTTGAACGTCAGCCGGCTCGCCAGTATAATTGCACATCAAGTCGCCCCTCAGGCTAAGGGGCTAGATTCGCCGGCTTATCCAGCACCGGGTCAGGTCGATCCCGGTGAGGCCATTAGCAGCCAAGGCCCTTAGCTTGGAATAAATAGGGGCAATTTGCTTACGTTCCTCTGCTGACGGCCAACCCGGAAAGGCAACCGTGGCGTTGAGCCGGTCCAGTCGGTAACCCGGCAGGGGGTTTTCATCATGAGGAGCAGTGTTTTTGCAATAAAACCAAGTCTTGTTCCAACCCTTGGGATGACTCGCCAGTTTGGCCTCAGGAAAAGGAGTGTTTCTTCGCCTTTGAATGGAAACGCCACCAAGTTCTATGCTAGGGCCATCGGTGAACTCGGTCTGATGATTGATGTAGAAAAACTCTTGGAAAAGAAGGACAGTTGGCTCTGTCTGGAGGTATACTTCGCAGAAGACTTGAAACTGGCAAAGATTGGTGATTGAGTTTGGACCAAGATCCTGTGGCCGAAGGTCGAAGAAATTGAGAACGTCACGGAAGAATTTTGACCCGGGCGGACGAAAGCCCTTTTGAAGATGATCTGCGAAGACCACCACTTCGTCTTGCTTAGGCTGGGGGGAGCTCTCTTCATCAGGCGCCCGCTAGGTAATTGTCTCTTGAGACGGCAAGAGGCCTTGCCCCACGAGCTCATTCAACATAAGAGTTGAGACCTGGGATCTAACCCAGTTGCAGGACTTGTCGGTCTTGGGGGCCATGACGATTTCAAATTTCAACTGCAAAGGTAATAATGATAAGCCGGCGTGTTAAGCTCATAAGGTATAACCCGGAAAAATGATAAGACGACCATGATTGCTAAAAACGTGACCCGGTTTATTTAAGCTACGGAAAGCAGTGGTGAGCCAGAAGAACAATGAGCCGGCATCAGTAATTCAGTGGTATTTTGAGTTTTTGCTAAGTGTTGAGCTAGCTACAAACAGGTGTGGCACCCCGGCTCAAAGGACCGGTTTACCCAGTGTTTCCAACCCAGAGATCATGTCTTCTGAAAACACACAACAACTTGGAACAGAACAAAACTGATCTTTATTGATAGGTCTCTAGTACAAGCTCTTAATCTGCATCGATAGCGAGGCCAGAAGCACATCAGGTGCTATGACAATATCTACATTATTTATGAAACATAGCAGGGCCTCGATACTACTAGGTGATTCTATGGCGTAGCGGAACATAGCGTAGGTAACTCCATCCACAGGGACACTGCTGGGACACGGCCTAGTTAGCGTAGCACGAACCTTCGGGACGTCCGTCGTCGGCTTCTCCTGCATCTGGCATGATACGCCAGGTGAGTACTTGGAATGTACTCGCAAGCTCACGGCAACCATAACAATGCAGCAAACAACATCATGGCAATTAACAGATTAAGTACTTAAATTCTTACTTACTGGTACCAAGTACCAACTTACTCTCCTCTGGGTTGTCCCACAACCCTCGGAATGCTCATAATCCACTGAGCACTTCCGAACATAAGACAAGTTCTTCCATCATTATTATCATTATTGTGGTTGACCATTCAGTGGCCTAGTACGGACTGTCCAATACCGTGGACGCGGCTATTCGAATAGATTCTTACACTCTGCAGAAGTTGCGCACTTTACCCACACTATGGAGCTCCTGGCCTCGTGCTCCCATTCGGGTGGACCAGTGCTGCTCCAACGAAACCTGCCTGACCCGTGACTCTTCCACCGTACCACCGACAATCATACCCTCCCAGGGTCATGTCCTGGGTGGCCCCTGTGTCACCCCGTGACACTGCCACCGTCGTGGCCAACTAAACTGTCCCAAACGAGGACGCCGGCAAAATAACTCAACTGGGCTCACAGGATTATCGGCGTCTACCTGATCAGGGCAGCACGCACGCATAACCCTCCCTAGTTTGGTGGTACCGATAAAAGAGCACAATGCCAGACCAAGTCAAGGCTGTCCCATACCGGCAAATGTGTCTGCACGGAGAAGTCCGGATAGGTGACACTCGATCAACCAATTAGGTTTAGTGTTGTCAAGCACTTATCAAGCATGTATTTTGATCATGAATAACTAAACATGGCAGTAGCTAGGCATCCAAGTAAATTACTATGGATTATCACATATTAAAAATAACGCATGAAATTCAATTAAATAGCCAACACTATTGAAATGCTTCATGAAATGGATGACATGGCTTGCCTTGCTCTGTTGGGTTGTCCACAAACTCCTGGGCTTCAAAACCAAAAGAATTTCCCTCTGAAAATATTTTAAAAAATATAATTGAAAATGTCACATACTACTGTTCTGTTCACCAGAAATTCTGTGAGCATGAGAAAAATACCAAAATTTGCCAGAAAATAGAGGAGCTCAAGACAAACCAGATGAAAAAAGAATCAATTGATTTGGACTTATGGATAAAAAGTTATGGCTGGTCAAAGTTACTGGTCAAATCTGGAATTTAACAGAAAATCAGAAAATCCACAGTGGGCCACGTCGAAGGCATACTTTGCCAGGGCGCCTCCACTTACCGCTTCGGCGTGCCACTGACAAATGGGCCCCGCTGTCAGATTTAAAAGGGGGAGGAGGGAAACAGAGAACGGCGGAGCTCCGGCGACGGTCGTCGGCGATACAGATGGCGGCAAGGTCTGGCGACTACAGGAATGGATCGAGCGCATCGAGACGAACACGCACGTACCCGTGGGTTGGCGAGAGATGGCCGAACGGCGTCGTCCCCTTCCTCTCCGGCGGCGGTGGTTCTCGGGCGTCGTCGGAGATGGCGATTCCGACGGGGATTCGACCGAGCAAGGGCTTGGGCAGGGTTAGTGGTGTGAGGTGAGCTCGCGGGTGCAGTCGGTGGAGTCCGGGGAGGAGTGGAACGGCGAGGAGGCAGAGCTCGAGTGGTGGCGGATCTCCGGCGAGAAGCGAGGCCAGATGGCCTCTCGGCCTTGGCTCGGGGCTCGGGAGCTCGATTAGGAGGTGGAGGAGTGGGGTGAGGAGCGAAGAGAGGCCGGGGAGGCCTTTATATAGGAGGAAGGAGGAGCTTCTAGAGCGGCGGAGCTCGGGACACGTCGCCGGCGCCAGGACGCCGCGCTGGCTGGCTGGGAGCGGGCGATGGGATAGGAGAGGGTAGGGGGAGTTAATGCGGCGATGGCGGCTAGCGGAGGAAGGCGACGAGCGGCAGAGCCACTGTGGCCGCACGGGTGCCATAGTGCCCGCGTGCGTGGCGGCCGGCGGAGACGATTCCGGCGTGGGGCAAGTTCCAGAACGACCAGGTGGAGGAAGGAGACGATGTCGGCGAGCTGGGACAAGCCGGGGTCACGCGAGGCAGTCGGATGCATTACATCCCTCACGGGCGCGATGCAGAGCGCGAGATTTGGTATGCCAGTACCGTGCTTACCACGGGCATTGGCACTTGGTGGACACGCAAGTCTGGCGCTTCTTGTCCAACACGTCGACCCTCGAGCACTTAGTCCTCCTGTGCCTCTGGTTCGACTAGATGTACTCTGGTGTGAAGTGTAGCTTCAGCTATAGTTTCTGACAGAAATGTTGAGAGAGATCTAGGGGAGAGATGAGCTGGAGATGGAGCCAATGGAGATGTCTGGGGTGATCTATCTTGGAAGGACTCCAAGCTGGCCAAGTTTGAGAAACTTTCATCAAGATTTGAATATAGTTCATGTACAACTGCTATTACTAGAACAGAAGCAAGATGAGCTTGTAGCACTCATCTGGTTGATCTGCTGGATCTGAATTTTGGTGTGGGAGGGTCATTTGGTGGATAGAAGATGTCATAAATTTTTTAGCTCATTTGGAAACCTCTAGCTGGTACTTCCTTCAGAGAGGCTCCATTTGAGCAGAAACTTGTCAGAATATTGCTGCTGAAAATTTGTACTAGGCAAGATGATATTTTTGGATATTGTGGCAAGATAGGTTCCCTAGTAGCTCAGGGAATTTTCTGGGAATTTTCTGAGTTGGGAAAATATGAGTTGTTTCACAAAGGGCCAGTACTGTCCAGAAGACAAAGTGAGTTTTCTAGACAAAACTTTATACTGGACCATGAAATGTTTTTGAAGATTGTGGGAGTAGATGATGACAAGAAGGTGTGGTATTAATTTGGGATTATTCTGATCACCAGAACTATAGGTTGCTTTGTAACCCATAGTGATGACAGATTTTTCCCAGAGGAAGAAAATGAATAATTGGGAAAGATTGAGAATTAGAATTTGATCCAAAAAGTGAGTGACAAGATTTTGGCAAGATGCTGAGGGCTTTGGATCATTGAGAGAGATTCATAAGTCCAAAGTCAACTGAAAAGGATTCAAAAGCCATCCAAATTGCAAATAAAGCCAGAAAGATTTTGAAAAGAAAAAGTTGCCAAAAACCAGGGTGTCACAACAGGAATCCAACCGAGCAGCTACTTTTATGGATCTGAAAAATACTTCAAAAAAGAAAAGTTTAAAAACCTAAATATGGGTGAATATGAGAGCCCGTTTGCAATGGGGGGCTGTGAAAGGCAGTCCAGAGATTCGGATAGCAAAAATGGCACTGCCGCAATATTAAGGGCTCCTATTCAGATTATTACGGTGCATCTAGATCTACTAGTGAAAGGGGGAGAAGAACACTGACGAATACGCGCGAACGCCGACGAACTATAATGAGAAATGGGGCATGCAGATCTAAAGAAAGAGGAATTTGGGCGTACCTGTGAGCGGCAGAGGTGGCCGGAGTATTCTGGATGAGCTCCGTCGTCGACTGGGCAGCGGAGAAGGACGCGGTCGAGGTGGTCGGAGAGCTCGAAGGTGGCGGCGCTTCGGGCGTGCGAAGAGGCAGATGCGAGGAAGAGCAAGAGTAAGAGGTAAAAGGTAACAGTGGTGGTGAGCTGGCCTCTTTATAGGCACAGTAAAAATTGGAACGGTAGGTGCGGAGCCCCAGGCGGCGCAGTAATTTTTGGCTGCGGGCTCCTCGATTTTCACGCCTGACAGGACCATACAAACGCACTCAAAGATACGGCATGATGTCATCCCGGATTTTGCGGAAATGAATTGCGACGTCATCAGGAAAGGGAAATACAAAATGCTAAGTCTAAAACCCAAAGGAATGACCCGGCAATCTAATTAACCTGGAAGATCGAGCCGGTCAAAGACAACATTCTAAAGGGCTGGCTTGGGAGGCGCTTGGAGAGTATCTTACTACTTTTTTGTTTACAGGGTGAAGTTTAACATGAATAAATTCAAGTCAAACTGAGGGCTAATGTTGGGGATGTTTACCAGCGTATAGACCCGGCAGGGTGATAACCCGGCCATAGAGCAGGCTTAGCGGGTCAACTCACTGCGGGGCTGAAAGACTCTTGGTGGTCCGGCTTGACAAGGCCCAATGAAGATAGGCCGGCTTAAGCAATGGGCCGGCTCACGAGAAGATGAGGGGCATGAAGGCCGTCTTGGAGAACAAGTAGGAAAGAGTAGGAGACGGGTCAAAGGACGACCCAAACTCTCATGTTATCTAGGGTTCCACCTGTATATATAAAGGGGAGCACCTATACGAAAAAGGCTAAGTTGCAACCTCCTCAAGAGCTAGGTTAGCGAATCCGCATACTTGTAATCTAGATCTACAGCAATATAATCAAGCATGACGTAGGCTTTTACCTCCACCGTGAGGGGCCGAACCTCGGTAACCCGGCGTGTTCTCGTTCCCATTCAACCCCGCTAAGCTTCCACACTTCTGCGATGGCCTCATCTCCAAGTCCTTTCACAAGGGCATCTGCCGTGTTAAAACGACGACAGGGACTGTTTCCGGGAAGAATCACGGGGAGCACTAGCGTGACGCCCCCGACTCGACCGTGCACTAATCATACACGCAAATGCGCACGATCAAGATCAGAGATTCACGGGAAGATATCACAACACAACTCTAGACACAAATTAAAATAATACAAGCTTTATATTACAAGCCAGGGGCCTCGAGGGCTCGAATACATAAGCTCGATTACACAAGAGTCAGCGGAAGCATCAGTATCTGAGAACAGACACAACTAAACAAGTTTGCCTTAAGAAAGCTGAGCAAAACAATGACATCTAGATTGAAAAGCCGCAGGCCTCCTGCCTGGGGCCTCCTAACTACTCCTGGTCGGCGATCTCCACATAGTAGTAGGCTCTATCGGTGTAGTAGTAGTCGTCGACAGGATCAGCTGTCTCCGGGGCTCCGTCATCTGAACGCAGCAATCGGGTAGGGGGAAAAGAGGTAGCAAAGAAACCGTGAGTACTCATCCAAAGTACTTGCAAGACTTACATAAAATCTATGCTAAGCATGCATCGGTATCAAAGGGAAGGGGCTGTATCTGTGGACTATACTGCAGAAATGCCATAATAGAGAGAAGACCTATCCTATCAAAGACTAGCATCTTGCAGCGTCTTGTAGCATTAGACGAGTGCAGATTAACATATTATAAAGTAGTAAGTAAGTAGTAGCAACGCCCAGAAATCCTTCCTCGACTCCCTGCGAGAAAGCGATCCCAGAGCCATCATATCAATTTAGTATCACAAGTATCCAGTTCAGGTTGTAGTAGATCGGGATACAACTCTGAGCATCCTGTTATCGTGGACACGACTATTCGAATAGTTAACTTCCCTGCAGGGGTGCACCAACTTACCCAACACGCTCGATTAACTCTAGCCGGACACACTTTTCCGGGTCATGCCCGGCTTCGGTTAATCAACACAACGTAATCCTACCTAGGCTCCGCAGAGAGGTCCCCGCCGGTCTACATCCTAAGCGCTCAGGGGTCTTGGACCCATCGCCCTTTGCACTCCGGGTCGTTGTGTCGCAGATCGGAGTCCAAGCCCACCACTGTCCTGGATGGCACTTGCTCCAACCGGCTCACAATGATGAACTGGACGTCTGACAGAGCTTTCGGGAGAATCGTACGACGCCGAATGCCCATGACTTATCCCGTGTGGTGGTTAGTGCGAAAAGGCCAGAGGCCTACTCAGATCATATATCCAAACCGTTAGTGCATTGGTAGCTCGCGGTGACGATCAGTGCTCCTGTCGCCCTGTCTCGCGGACTTTCGGCAAGGGCCAGGCCCATCCCTCTCCTAGGGCGGTCTGCCTGCCCGACCGTGCCGCATAATTATCTCGCGGGTACCCTCACGGTCAACCCGACTTCACATCTCTCGCGGGTACTCCTTGGGGTTGACCCGACTTCAATAAGGGACTGAGGTGAATACAGGGTATCCGTGTGTCCAAAACATCAAGGGGGAGTCCGAGGAGTCACCCTCGTTAGATTCCCAATCGATGTAACCGTCAACGAGAACTTGGAGGAATCACCATCGATGGGTTCACACTTGAGGGGCTGCACGACAGGAGCATCATCGGAGGTGGTGAAAGAGGAATTACCCTCGGTAACCCACAACCGACTACCTATGCTACAGAGAAATCATCAGGTGTGAGGTAGGAGGTATCACCCTCGGCACTCGATAGTAGCTCTGCAGAGTCGTACAACTAAGGGGGTGTGCGGTGCTATGTCGGTCTCTGCACATCGATCATGTTGATCGAAACATCCAGAAGCAAAGCATGGCAACACGTACAAGGGTGCAGGGCCAGTGATGGATCACTAACCAACTTATACTAAGCATATAGGACAACAGGTAAAGTATCAACAGCAGGTTACAAAATCAGGCTATGCATCAGAATAGGAGCTATCGAACATCGGTAGCAAAAATCTAATGCAAGCACGAGAGAGAAAGAATGGGCGATATAGGAATGATCAAGGGGGTTTTGCTTGCCTGGAAGCTCTGCTGAGAGGGGCTGGACGTCAGGAGCATAGTCGTACTCGGGAGTAGCGTCAGTCTCGGAGTCTACCAGAGAGAAGAGGGGGAAGAAACAATAAATACAAAGCAAACAAATGCAGCACAATGCATGACATAGCAATATGATGTGCTAGGGGTGACCTAATGCAGTGCTACACGTTACAGACAGTGCGGGAAAATATATGAGAATATTTTCCCGGCTTTAGGCAATTATCGAACAGACGATCCGGAGGGGAAGGTTCCATGTTTTTAGTGCTGGAGGCATGTGATAGGTATGTGGATGGCATATTCGGATTCGTCTTATTTTTTTGATCATTTTTCATATATAAATTATTTTCATCCGAGTTACAGTTTAATTTCTATGATTTTTCAAAGTTTTCAACAATATTATGAAATTACTGGAATTATTTTAATTCGAAACATAAACAGTAAAAGCTTTTATTACACAGGGCAGAGCCAACCACAGTCAATGACATGTGGGGCCAGTCAAAGTCAATAGTGCACAGTCAGCAGTTGACTCAGTCAACGTTGACTGGTCAACAGGGTCAAAGGGGCCCGCATGTCATAGACTAATCTTTTAACAGATTTATTTATCTAGTTAATTTAGTAGTGGGGGCCCACATGTCAATTGCACATTTGACTAAGCAGTAATTAAACTAACCTAAACAGTGGCAGTGGGCCACTACTAGCCTAACACAAACACGCTAACTACACAGGGCCGGCCAGGGCATCGCCGGCCACCATGGCTAGGCACACACGCACGCTTGTGCGGCGGCCATGCCCACGCCCAGGGGCGAGCACGGCAGCGGCCGGGCGAGCGGCGGACCACGGGCAGGGGCTACGGCGCAGGGGGCTATGGCGCAGTGCAGGTAGCAACAGTGATCAGCAGCAACAGTAGAGGAGCAGCAGTAGAGCAGCGAGCAGGCAGGGCGCATCGGCGAGGCGCAGCAGCAGCAACACACAAGCAGCAGGAGTAGCGAGCAGCAGCGGCCAGTAGAGCAGCATCAGCGGCCGCAGGCGGGCGCGGGGCGTGGCCCGCAGAAGAAGCACACAGGAGCAGCGCGAGCGCAGAGTGAAGTAGGGGCGCATACACGTACGCTGAGCTTCAGCCATGGCGGCCTCCAACTCGTACAGGTGACTATGGCGATAGATCGAGACTAGGGTGAGGCGGATTCGGAGGAGAAGCTCACCGCAGAGCCGTAGGCATGCTCGGGGAGGTCGGGGACGGACCGGAGCGGTGGCAATCGACGGCGGACAACGACGATGTACGCGGTGAAAACGAGGTCGATGGCGAACGTACGGGCCATCCCGGCTCGATTCGGTGTTCGGGATGGACGAAGTGGACCGTGGCAGTTCTCCTGAACGTCTTCTCAGGCGACAAGGCGTGCGGTGTCCACGGCTACGATGACGGCCATGGCGACCACGAGCTCAGGCGAGCTCCAACGACAAGAGCGAGCGAACGAGGGGGAGAACGAGGGCTAGGGTTTGTCAGGGGGCTCTGGGGGATGCTCTTATCCAACTGCACGACCGTGGGATGGTCGACACGGCGACATCCGCGGCGTCGATGGGCGTGCCGAGTCCACGCCATGGCCTCTATTCCCTCTACACAGAGGTTGAAGAAAAGGCCCTGATGGTGGGCTGGGCCATTTACTATAGCAGGTAGAGCCCATTAGCACAGTAGCTAGTTTCCTTTTTTCCTTTTTCTCACATTTAAAACAGCCACTGTTTGCAATTAAATAAGCCACCAAATGACTTTGCAGAAATGTGGAGCTTGGCCAATAAAATGTATTGCAATATTTTCCACTGTGACAAAAAGTTTGGGAGGCATTTGAATTTATTTGAATTTTTCATAATTGGAAAAGAATTTAAATATGCTGATTTGGCACTGTTTTAATTGCTATAGCCCGTTTAAGCAAATAAGTGATGTTGTTTTCCTGATCAATTAATTGTTATGGAATATTTGCTAAATGATGAACTATTTTGCAACCATGTTTGTGCAACTTTAAATTCCACTTGCTATTTGAATTGATTTCAGTGGTGGAATTTGAAATGAGATATGAATCCACTGTAGCTCATTACACAGGGGTGTTACAATTCTCCTCCCCTAAAAGAAATTCTCGTCCCGAGAATTCAGGAGGTAGAAGGGAAAAGATCAGGGTATTCTTCACGAAGGCAATCCTCACGTTCCCAAGTGGCTTCATCTGCAGTATGAGTCGACCACTGCACTTTAAGGAACTTGATTACCTTCTGACGGGTTCGACGTTCAGCTTGATCAAGAATGCGGATCGGATGCTCTTTATAAGATAGATCATCTTGCAATTCGAGCATCTCATGATCCACTGCACGGTGTGGATCCTTGAAGCAATGACGAAGTTGCGATACATGGAAGACATCGTGGATGTGAGAAAAATGCGGTGGCAATTCCAATTTATAAGCCACATGTCCACGTCTGGCAAGAATGCAGAAGGGTCCAATGTAGCGAGGAGCTAACTTGCCCTTGATTCCAAAGCGATGAGTGCCCTTCATAGGAGTGACACGCAGATAAGCTTGCTCACTAGGTTGATAGATTGATCCCCAGTGTTTACGATCATAATTGCTCTTCTGACGGGACTGGGCCACCTTGAGATTTTCTCGGACAATACAGACTTGCTCTTTAGCTCGTTGGATAATATCCGGACCGATGAGCAGCCGTTTCCCAGTTTCTGACCAATTCAGAGGGGTTCGACACTTACGTCCATATAACACCTCGAAGGGTGCCTTCTTCAAGCTAGCTTGATAGCTGTTGTTGTACGAGAATTCAGCATACGGGAGGGATTCTTCCCATTTCTTGCCAAATGAGATGACACAAGCACGTAGCATATCTTCAAGCACTTGGTTAACTCATTCAACTTGACCTTGGGACTGGGGGTGATAAGCTGTACTCCAGGTTATATGAGTTCCCATAGCTCTTTGGAAACATTCCTAGAATTTTGAGGTGAAGAGGCTGCCACGGTCTGAACTGATCTCCTTTGGAATACTGTGGAGTGTCACAATTCTGGAGATATACAAGTTTGCTAACTGACTAGCAGTGATCGTCTCCTTGACTGGCAGAAAATGTGCAACTTTGGAGAATTGGTCAACAATGACAAGAATAGGATCGTGACCCTTTTGCGACTTGGGAAGGCTAGTAATGAGATCCATCTGAACCTTATCCCATTTCCACTCAGGAATAGGAAGCGGTTGCAAAAGTCCAGCAGGCTTCTGATGTTCTGCCTTAACGCAATGGCAAATGTCACATTCAGCAACATAACGAGCAATATCTTGCTTCATGTTAGACCACCAGTACCTTTGACGAAGGTCTTGATACATCTTGGTGCTACCCGGAGGAATAGACAGTGGTGTATCATGTGCCTCCTTCATATCTTTATCTGTCATAAGTTTGAACCGGGGTACCACAAGGCGATCTCTGAAGTACAAGGTTCCATCTTCAGCAATAGAGAAATCTCTGGCTTTCTCAAAAGCAAGATCCCGTTTCATCTGATCAACCTCAGCGTCTTTTGCTTGCGCAGACTTAATAGCTTTCTCGAGAGTTGGTTCCAAGACAAGGGTATTAAGGGAACCCTGGGGAACAATAAGAAGATTCGACTTACGAAGTTCTTCGTAAAGAAGGGGTTGAGCTTGCTGAACCATGAGGTTGTTGCAATAAGACTTCCGGCTCAAAGCATCGACCATGACATTAGCTTTACCAGGGGTATATGAAATACCGCAGTCATAGTCCGTAATTGCTTCCATCCATCTCTGTTGATAGAGATTCAGATCCGGCTGAGTAAACAGATACTTTAGACTTTGATGATCAGTGTAGATCTCACAACGATTACCGAGGAGGTAATGTCGCCATAACTTCAGTGCATAAATAACTGCAGCAAGTTCAAGATCATGAACTGGGTAGTTCTCTTCATGAGGACACAAATGTCGGGAGGCATAAGCAATCACTTTGCGTTCTTGCATTAGGACACAGCCTAATCCTTGGCGAGACGTATCACAATAAATCACGAAGTCCTTGCGATAATTCGGAGGAGCAAGCACTGGTGCAGAAGTCAGCTTGTCCTTGAGAGTCTGGAAACTTTCCTGAAATTTGTCTATCCACTGAAACTTAACGCCTTTGTGAAGCAGATTAGTCAGAGGCTTGGCAATCCTGGAAAAGATCTCGACAAAACGACGACAATAGCTGGCGAGTCTGGGAAAGTTTCTCACTTGCTTGACATTCTTTGGGGGAGTCCAGTCAAGAATAGCTTGAACTCGCTCTGGGTTGATAGCAATACCATCTTTGGAAATCACATGACTGTTGGCCCAGTGGGAACCAGGTTACCACGGCCCGTCTGCCTCTAGCCCAGAGGACCGCGCTCGGGGAGGGCCCGTGAGAGTGGCCTTGCCTCAGCCGCTCTGGAGGAAGCCGCCTTGGGAGGGGCGAGCCTCGCGAGGCCCTTCCCCGCCAGGCCAGGCCCTGCCGAGGCCGCCAGGTACGAGGTTCCCTAGCGAGGCCTTCTCACAAAGCAAGTCATATGGCGCCAGCTGCGGGGCTCTGCGCCCAGCACATGGGTGACGTCCCGCTGTCAGGATAAGGATAACGAGGCGTGACCAAGCCCAGCTTCCATTCTGGTGATAAGGGAGCAGCGGCGTCTGCCTCCCCCAAAAGCAAGTCCCAAAGGCTTTCCTCTTTGGTGATAGAAGATCAGGACGGATCAGCGCGCCAGGACGGAGGTCATCGCCAAGCCCACCAGCGCGTCACAAGGAGCTGCTTTAGCAGGCGGAGAACGCCTTTAGTCAGCATAAGCCTGCGCTCTTGTCCCCCTTTAGAATTGCCGCCCTGTGGCAACCCTTTCCCGCTCATATTTTCGGGGAAGAGGACCAAGGCACTACAAGAGGGGCAGGGCTGCTTCCATGTAAGGTGATCGACCCATTCTCCCCCACACCTCTTGTACCTCGAGCACAAGCTCTCCACCACAGAGCAATCCAACACAAACAGGAGTAGGGTATTACACCGCACAGTGGCCTGAACCTGGGTAGCTCGCGCGTCCCCTTCGTGACCGGTGAGAGCTGGCGAGCCCGTCGTGTTCCTGCCATAGTTGCCGTCGTGTCGTAGGTTGCCAAGCAAAGTCCCCTAGAGTTCGAATCCTAAGTTCTTGGAGAAGTTTCTTGGACGTAGATCCTAGACTCCGACATTTCGCATGCCAGGTAGGGGGGCTTGCCGTCTTCGCGCCTTCGACCTCAACGCCAGCATCGACATGGACGCCGCCGCCGCTCGCCGAGAACGCGCCGCCGTCAGGGTCCCCGCGGCGCCCGCCGCCCATGGTGCCCCTGGGCGACGCCCTCGCGCCGCCACCGAGCCTGTTGGGGAACGCGTGGCCTCCTCCGCCCACCCGTTGGTGAACAAGTAGGCGCCTAGACCCTCCGCTGCCACCTCCTTGCTCGCGCGTCGCGATCCTTCTGCTCCGCGCACCGCACTACTCATGGCGCAGGAGCTGCTGCGCTACCACCCCACCGAGCACGCCTACGATGCCTGGTTTGGGTGCATCACCGAACTCGTCGATGCCGCACGCGATGGCCAGGCGCCCTCCCGCTCCCCGTCTGCTCCGTCGTCCCACGCGGACCGGGCCAGGCACGATGCGCCTCCTCCTCCTCCGGACCGCGACGTGGCCGAGCACCGCCCCGCCGCACGCGCCCCGGAGCCGTCACGTGGCTCGCTCATGCCGGACGGCGACGGCGACAGCTGCCAGATCATCCACCGCACCCCCGGATGCGCGCGCGGCCCTCGAGAGGGCGCGCAACCGCCAGGACCGTGTCCTCCATGACGTCGCCATGGCTGGGCGCCAGAACCGTGCAGCCCTCAACGGTGGAGCCGTCACCAACGGAGGCTACCAGGCCCTTGCCCCCGAGCTACGTCGCGTGGTGTGGCCCAACAAGTTCAAGCCAGAGCTCCCTCAGCGCTACGACGGCACCACAAACCCCACGGAGTTCCTCCTGCTCTACACCATCAGCATCCAGGCCGCGAGGGGGGACGATCGGGTCATGGCGAACTGGTTCCCATGGCCCTCAAGGACACTGCGCGCTCGTGGCTCATGAACCTCCCCGAGGCGTCCATCTCTTCGTGGGAGGACCTGTGCAAGTAGTTCATCACCAACTTCAAGGGCATGAGTGACCGCGCCCTCACGATCAATGACCTGCGGAATGTGCGTCAGCGCCCTGGCGAGCCCCTTCACAAGTTCATCCAGCGCTTCAGCCAGGTGCGCCACAAGATCCCGAAGGCCTCCGATGCCGCGATCGTCTTCGCCATCACCAGTGGCGTCACAGATGTGAAGATGATCGAGAAGCTCTCAGTCAGGGACGAGCTAGACTCCGCGGCACAGCTGTTCGTCCTCGTCGACCGCTGTGCCAAGGCCGAAGAGGGACACCTCTTCCTCCACAATGACGCTGACGATGAGCCTGACGCGGCAAAGCCCAAGGCCAAGGACACCAAGCGCAAGGGCCCAGCCGTGCTCGCGGTGGAGCCGGACTGCAAGCGCGGCCGCGACAGTGGTGAGGCCAAGAAGGATGCTTGTCCTTTCTGCGCCTACCACAACATGAACTCCCACAACACAGAAGACTGCCACGAGCTCAAGCTGCTTCACGAGGGCCGCACCGAGCGCCGCAAGGAGCATGGCAAGGGCCGCGCTGGTGGCAGTGGAGGAGGCTGCTGGGGTGACAAACACAACAACGGCGCTGGCGACAACAACCGTCAGGGCTGGCAGGACCAGCCGCGGCAGGCTGACCCTCAGGCCAACGCCGCCCCAATACACGCCAATGACTCCCCTCCCGCTGAGAACGCTGGGGGCTACCAAGAGCCCCGCAGGGTGGCCTGCATCCTCGGCGGGGCCCAGGCCCCTCCATCCAACCGCCACTTCAAGCAGTTCTCTCGGGAGGTGAACGCGGCCCTCCCAGCTTTCGAGTCCACCGGCCGCCTCTAGTGGTCTGAGTTCCCCATCGCCTTCGACGCCAGCGACCACCCCAAGTCCACGAAGGGTGTGGGTGCCGTCCCCCTGCTGTGCACCCCCACCATCAGCAACGTTGCTGTCACCAAGACCCTCATCGACGGAGGCGCCGGCCTCAACGTGATCTCCATCGAGACCTTCGAGACGCTTCAAGTGCCCTACGAGCGCCAGATGCCCACCAGGCCCTGCTCGGGCGTCACCAACGGCTCCACTGTCCCCCTGGGGCAGGTGTGCCTTCCCGTCACCTTCGGCACCCGCAAGAACTACTATACGAAGTTCATCGTCTTCGATGTGGATCACATCGGCCTGCCTTACAACGCCATCTTGGGCTACCCGGCGCTCACCAAGTTCATGGCTGCAACCCACCATGCCTACGGCCTCGTCAAAATGCCCGGCAGCCGCGGTACCCTCACCGTCCGCTGCGACGAGAAGGATGCACTGCAAACCCTCGATCACGCCAACAAAACTACATCCGTCACATACCCGGCCGATGAGGACGCGCCTGGGCCTGCTGAGGAAACGCCTGTGAAGAAGAAGCCCCTGCTCCCTCAGGAGCGAGTCGAGTCCAAGAAGGCGTCGCTGGTTGGGGGCGAAGCAGGCCCCTCCCTCGCCGCTGGTGGCGGGCCCTCCCCCAAATAGGAAGGCGCGCTCGTCACCTTCCTGCAAGCGTGCCCTGATGCGTTGGCTTGGACAGCATCAGGCGCGCCCAGCCTGCCGAGGGAGGTGATCGAGCACCACTCAGCCGCGTGCCGGAGCGCGTGGCCCGTCAAGCATGAGGAATATCATCAAGCGCCCAAGAAGGAAGTCATCACCCAAGAAGTCAACAAGCCCCAGGATGCTGGAATCGCACGTGAAGCCCCCCACCCCAAGAGGATCGCCAGCCTCACCACCGTCGCCAGGCCGCGCGATAGCGTGCGCATGTGCGTCGACTTCATCGCCCTCAACAAGGTTGCCCCGCAGGCCCCTTCCCTCATCCGCGCATCGCCGTAGGCTCACCCTGGCTCATGCGTATGCCGTTCGGCCTGGAGGGTGCCGCAGCCACCTTCGTGAGGTTGATGCGCATGAGCCTGGAGCCCCACATCGCAAGGAATACGGAGGTGGTTAACACTCGCCCACCGGACCGCCGCGGCCCCACTCATGATGGAGGCGGGTGTTCCAGTACCAAACACATGGAACGCCCGCCATCACCGTAAGTTCTATCCGTGCCCCATGGATACAAGCGACATGGAGCTGTACACGCTCCGGGGCTCTCTCTACCCGCGCTGCCTTCGGCACGTGAGAGCTCCTTCCCACTCTCGTGGAAGCCCCATGCTCAGCGCTGGCGGACGCCCCATGCTCCGCGCTGGCGGCTTACTTGAGGGGCCCTCGGCCGTCACATCCTCAAGCTGACCCGTGTCGAACACGGCAGCATGTATCTTTCTATTATGTAATGAACTTGCTTCATGCATTAGTAAAGCTTATTTCCTTCAAAACCATGTGTGCTTGCCGCCGCAGGGCGTGCGCTCATGGTCTCGCCCGTGCCTGTCACGCGAGCGGGGGCTGGGCACGGTGTCTGTGCTCGGGTCAGTCCTAGCAGCACTGAAAAACCCAAGCGACTGAGCTCTGGCTTGCGGGCCTGCTCCTATGCACGTCACCTCACCAGGTCCTTGGTGCTCTTGTCTCCTCATGTAACGACCACAGGCGACCTCGCGAGCGCGCCCTACTGCACTATTTGCAAAAACTTGGCAGTTTTCCTGGTGCAGGGTACGAAGGCCTCAGGAGACCCCCCCTCGGGAGTCCTCGCGGTGGGTCCTACGGACGGAGGGCCTCACCAGGGACTGCGCCTCACGAGCTGTGCCCTGCAAAAATACTCCCGCCACAGCCCAAAGTGGGCTTCACAACCAAGAAATTAAAGGCTTCGCAAAGAGTGAAGAAGCCTGATACGTGGAGGATGGCATTGGGCGTGAGGTGGTGGAGCTGGATCCCATAGAACTCTAGAAGGCCCCTAAGGAAAGGATGTATGGGAAAGTCTAGTCCTCGTAGGAGGAAGGGTATGAAACAGATTCGCTCTGCCCCATTAGGTGTGGGATACTTATCATTTAGAACCGCTTAGTCTATGGCCACCAAGCCGGGGCGAACCGGCGCGAATTCTAGATCAGGCACATACCCTTGCATTGCAAGTCGATTCAGTTGCCCTTGGGAATCCGAGCAACTCTTCCAGTTGTCGGTGTATTGAAAATGGGTGTTCCAATACCCCTGACTATGCACAGACAGTGGTAGCCTCCTCGCCAGGAAGGGCTTGGTAGAGGACGAACTTATTCCAAGCGATCAAGACTTGGTAGACAAAGTTGTGGAGAAGACCTCCATGTAGGTGCTCAAGAAGTACTGAGATGTACTGAAGATCAAGACTCAAGTTACCAGCAAGCTCCACACCGGCAAGATCCTGGCTGGCGAGCACAGGACCGGCAAGCTCCCTCCACCGCTCCACCTCCGCGACCTGTCAGAGTCTTGCCGATAGATGGCGGACGAGCAGGCAGTTAGGTGAAGCTTGTCGGGGCATGTGGCAGCTCGCCACCTGAAGATTAAATTTATTGACACCCGTCCAAATGGCGTGTCAAGATAATAAGGGGTAGCTGGGCTGATGCTACACGTGGAGCAGCACTCCCTTGCCGGCATTCACCTCAGCATGACACCTAATGACATATTTAATGCTTTTGTCCTATATCGTCAGGGTTAGGTATGATAGCACTGTAGCCACTATCCACCCTCTGTAATTACCATTTTGCCACTGTGGTAACGCCTTTCATCTATAAAGGAGGCCCATGGCTACCTTTACAAGGGTCGGACCCTTGCTAGTTTATAGTAGATAGCTGGACCTCCCGAGCTCTTTGCCGGCAAGGTTGTGCTCTTGTAAACTTAGGGTTCCAAAACACTCATCAATCCACCAAAGCAGGAGTAGGGTTTTACGCATCATAGCGGCCCGAACCTGGATAAACTTCTTGTGTGTTGCGGTTGTTGCTGCTCTTCGTGTGCTATAAGCCCTCAATCGAACGTAGAAGGGGCGATGGCCCCATAGATTGTCGTACGCTGACACCAGTCTCCATCAAGGGGACCGTTTGGGCGCATAATGATCCCAGAGCGTGCGCCATCATTGGAGATTTGGAAGCAAAAAAGATGGGAGGGGGAGTTGCGTTGGCGCAAGCAAGAAGCAGGCGGGGTGAGAGTAAAAACACCTTGTCGGTACCATGACGGTTTGGTTCATGGGCCCAACTACGCACGATCCATAGTCGCCCCTGACCAAGTCCAAGAGGATAGAGGAACTCTTCGTCTACAAAAGCTTTGTTCATCTCTCCGTGGTGGTATGCAGATCTTCATCAAGAAACAACACCAACAACATCTTCAAGGAGGAGCCTAAGCTCCGTAGTGGCATGTAGATCATTGTCAAGATCTGCCCTACGCTCACCCCACCCAGCCAACAGTCGGGAGGTGCAAGTCCAAACCGCCCGGCAACGAGCCCAGACAGCTGATACCCGGGAACGACTACACCCGGCAAGGATTGCCCCAGCTAGCCCACACTCAGCAAGCATCGACAACAAGCTATCACTCCCACGCGTGGTGCATTTACTATGTGTACACATGGCTTTTGCACCACATGGCATGGGGCAGGCTCGCCAGTGGAGGGACATGCCAGGAATGAATCACCCCTTCGCTTCACCGCATGGTGCATACATGTACGGAGGCATGTCACACCCAGCTCAAGTGGCACCATGGGCGGTGGTGACCAGACAGGCATTCATTCCTGGAAGAAAGAAGATGAAGACACTTCACCATGCATTTAATGCCCGTACCTACCTAGTCAGACCCAAATAGCTTCCTTAGTAGTGAAGCCACTGTGGTACCCCTTGAGCTATAAAAGGAGGACCAGGCTACTAAGGAAGGGGGACTTTTAGGAAACTTTTAGAGAGAACTTTAGAGGACAACTTTCCATACTCTCACTAGATCTATTCCAGGAAAGGGTTGGACACTTGGTAGAAAACTAGTAGGAGCACACTACACTTCCCGTCCCCGGGAAGGACATGTAGCTTGCTATCCACCAAAGAAAACCACACACAAAGCAGGAGTACGGTATTAGGCAACCATGTGGCCTGAACCTGGGTAGATCGCTGTGTCATCTCGTGCATTTCCTATTGCGATAGATCCTCACCTTGCACCCCGTCTACGGAACGGCAAGGGACATCCACAGTCCTTGGTGTCTCGCATGTGTTCTACACACAAGCGACAAAATATGGCGTGCCAGGTTGGGGACACTCGTGCGGATCTACATCGACAAAGACGTCGGCATCCCTGGCGATGCCAGATCCATCGTTGTTTTCACCAACTTCTTCCAAGAGATGGCTAGGAGTCTGCCCTCCAAACCTACTACCAAGCGGCAGGTGTTTAGGTAGAAGCACCGCCATGCTCGGCGACCGAAGGGTGTCTGGTCGTCACCCCTGAAGAGTCACCCACGTAGCACGACTAGGAGCAGGCGACCCCGGCCCAGGGGTGGCAAAGTGGGCCACCACCCGTGGTGCCCTCGCGTGGCCGCCGCAGACGCCTCCCTCACAAAAGGAGATTTCATGGTGGCCCGCCCTACCTACATCTCACTCCACTACCTCAAGAAGAAGCCAGGTGAACCATTTCGGGAGTGCATCCGACGCTTTTGCCAGATGCAGGGTGGGGTTTGTGGCTTGCCCACAGGCTCCATCATCACGACGTTTTACCTGAATGTTTGCAGTGCCAGGGTGCGCGAAGCGATGGCGACTCACTGGGTGCACACTGATGAGTGATATTTTTACAATCATTCACCTTTGTTTAAACCAAGATATTTCATTTAAAAAGAGATATTCGCTCCGATATTATCACTAATGCCTAATAATTGCAAAGGATTCCACAAATCCTCTCTTTGATGTGTTTCCACAGGAAATGGGCAAAAAAGGGAAGAAATCACGTGTGGGAATAGATAGGAAGGAGAATGTAAGAAGACGGAATCAACAGGAGGCGTTTCTACGGAAACAGAGCAAACAACATCATTCCATATGGGCGTGCGTGCCCGTATGAGCACCTGTATGGCGTGGGAAACTGAGGCAAATCATCCACCTGTACAACTTTTATAAAGGGGACCCCATCGAAATGTCAAGAGAACAAGCATGGGGAGAGCGTCATCAGCAGCCAGAACACCTTCATCATCATCTTCATCCACAAACCATAGCCGCTGCCATTTCCATCTCCATAGCCACCATCACCACCATAGTGCTTCCTCATCTAGTTCATACTTGCAATCGTGCATCGCACAAGGCATCCATTGTCAGACATATTTGCAATCAATCAATCGCCAAGATGTGTTCTTCAATGTTTTCTTCTCGCGATCTGATCTCCATGTGTGAGTAGTCCGGTAAGGTATTGGTTGAGGCATGAGCCTTGCAACCCTCTGTATTTGTTGTGGGGATCAATGGAAGGGCTTCGAAATAACGTCCTGTATGTGTGAAATAAAATTGTTCCGTAGATGTCTCTTATCTTGTCCACAATCTTCATCCCTGCAGGCACCCAGGATCATGGAGATCGAGCACCGGTGAGGCTAGGAGCGGGGAGACCGTGAAATGTTATACCGAACACCGGTGACAGTAAGGTTCAGTAAGGTAACATGGATCATATCCTTTGGGATACATGAGGGTGTAGTCATTAAACGCCCAAAGCTCTTATCTGATTTTATTATCTTAATTATCGAGGCAATCCCACGCGATGTATAGGGCCTGCGGTAGGACAACTGATTCTTGATGCAGGACTCGTGCTGGTCAAGATGTTATTGATGGGGAACGAAGCATGAAAATCAAAAAATTTCCTATGAACACCCAAGATCTAATCTAGGAGATGCATAGCAATGAGAGGGGAGTGTGTCTACATACCCTTGTAGACCGAAAGCGTTAACGTCGTAATGTGGTTGATGTAGTCGTACTCTTCACGATCCAATCGCGATCCAATCCGATCTAGTGCCGAATGGACGGCACCTCCGATATTAGCACACGTTCAGCTCGATGGCGTCCTCTCCTTCTTGATCCAGCAAGCGAGGGGTAAGAGGTAGATGAGATCGGAACCAGCACGACGGCGTGGTGGTGGTGGTGGCAGCGGAATTCCGGCAGGGCTTCGCCAAGCATTGACGGAATGTGGAGGAGGAGTAACGGGAGGGAGACTGGGCAAGCGTGGAAGGGGTGGCTGCCCCCTGCACCTCCCCACTCCAAATAGGGGTGAGGGAGGGGCGTTCCAGCCCTAGCCCCCCTCCCAAGGCATGGGGCTGCGGCCAAGGGGGGAGGAGTGCCCTCGAAGCCAAGTGGAGGGCACTCCCCTTTAGGGTTTCCCTTCCCCTAGGCGCATGGGCCAAGTAGGGGCTGGTGCGCCTGGCCCAATAAGGCTAGGGCGCCCCCTATAGCCCATGCTACTGCTTGGGACGTGGTGGAACCCTTCGAGGACTTCTGGACCCCTCTGGAACCTTCCGGTGACTTCCCGGTACAATACCGAAAAAACCGAACTTTTTCCGTAACCCCGAAAACAACTTTTCATATATAAATCTTTACCTTCGGACTATTCCGGAGCTCCTCGTGATGTCACGGATCCCATCCAGGAATCCGAACAACCTTCAGACTTTCCACAATTAATATCTCAATACTACCCTAGCGCTATCGAACGTTAAGCGTGTGACCCTACGGGTTCGAGAACATGTAGACATGACCGAGACACTTCTCTTGTCAATAATCAATAGCGCGATCTGGATACCCATATTGATTCCCACATGTCCAATGAAGATCTTTATCAGTTGAACCACAATGTCGAGGATTCAGTTAATCCCGTATGCCATTCCCTTTGTCCGGCGAAATGTTACTTGCCCGAGATTCGATCGTCGGTATCTTCATACCTAGTTCAATCCCGTTACCGGCAAGTCTCTTTACTCGTTCCATAATACAAGATACCGCGACTAACTCATTAGCCACATTGCTTGCAAGCTCTTTATGATGTTGTATTACCGAGAGGGCCCAGAGATATCTCTCTGTAATACGGAGTGACAAAACCCAGTCTCGATCCATGCAACCCAACAGACACCTTCGGAGATACCTGTAGAGCACCTTTATGATCACCCAGTTACGAAGTGACGTTTGATAGCACACAAGGCATTCCTCTGGTGTCCGGGAGTGACATGATCTCATGGTCTAAGGAACAGATACTTGACATGAAGAAAGTTGTAGCAATAAACTTAAGTGATACGATCATATGCTAAGCTTACGGTTGGGTCTTGTCCATCACATCATTCTCCTAATGATGTGATCCCATTATCAAATGACAACTCATGTCTGTGGTTAGGAAACCTTAACCATCTTTGATCAACGAGCTAGTCTAGTAGAGGCTCACTAGGGACACGGTGTTGTCTATGTATTCGCACATGTATTTAAGTTTCCGGTCAATACAATTCTAGCATGAATAATAAAAATTTATCATGAACAAGGAAATATAATAATAACCAATTTATTATTGCCTCTAGGTCATATTTCCAACAGTCTCCCACTTGCACTAGAGTCAATAATCCAATTTGCATTGTAATGAATCTAGCACCCAAGGAGTCCTGGTGCTGATCATGTTTTGCTCGCGGAAGAGGTTTAGTCAACTGGTCTGCCACATTCAGATCCGTATGTACTTTTGCAAATCTTTATGTCTACAACACTCTGCTTGGAGCTACTCCAGCTAACTGCTCCACTATTTAATACATATCCGGATTGAGACTTTTAGTCATCCGGATCAACGTCAAAGCTATCATCGATGTAACCCTTTACGACGAGCTTATCTTCACCTCCATAAATGAGAAACATGTCTTTAGTCCTCTTTAGGTACTTAAGGATATTCTTGACCGCTGTCCAGTGATCTACTCCTTGATCACTTTGGTACCTCCCTGCCAGACTTATGGAAAGGCACACATCAGGTTTGGTACACAGCATGGCATACATTATAGAGCCTATGGTTGAGGCATAGGGGATGACTTTCATCCTTTCTCTTTCTTCTGCCATGGTCGGGCTTTGAGTCTTACTCAACTTCACACCTTGCAACACAGGCAAGAACCCTTTCTTCGACTGGTCCATTTTGAACTTCTTCAAAATCTTGTCAACGTACGTGCTTTATGAAAGTCCTATTAGGCGTATTGATCTATCTCTATATATATTTTAATGCCCAATATGTAAGCAGCTTCACCCAGGTCCTTCACTGAAAAACTCTTGTTCAAATAACCTTTTATGCTTTCCAGAAATTCTATATCATTTCCAATCAATAATATGCCATCCACATATAACATTAGAAATGCTACAGAGCTCCCACTCACTTTCTTGTAAATACAAACTTCTCCGTAAGTTTGTATAAAACCAAAAGCTTTGATCACCTCATCAAAGCGTATATTCCAACTCCGAGATGCTTGCACTAGTCCATAGATGGATCGCTGGAGCTTGCATACTTTGTTAGCATCCTTAGGATCGGCAAAACCTTCCTATTGCATCATATACAACTCTTCCTTAAGAAACCCATTAAGGAATGCTGTTTTGACGTCCATCTGCCAGATTTCATAATCATAAAATGTGGAAATTGCTAACATAATTCTAACAGACTTAAGCATCGCTACGGGTGAGAAGTCTCATCGTAGTCAACCCCTTGAATTTGTCAGAAACCCTTTGTGACAAGCCGAGCTTTATAGACGGTGACATTACCATCAGTGTCTATCTTCTTCTTAAAGATCCATTTGTTTTCAATGGCTTGCCGATCATCGGGCAAGTCCACCAAAGTCCATACTTTGTTGTCATACATGGATCCTATCTCGGATTTCAAGGCCTCAAGCCATTTGTCGGAATCCTTGCTCATCATTGCTTCTTCATAGTTCGTAGGTTCGCCGTTGTCTAACAATATGACTTCCAGGACGGGATTACCGTACCACTCTGGTGCGGAACATACCCTGGTCGACCTATGAAGTTCAGTAGTAACTTGATCCAAAGTTTCATGATCATCATCATTAGCTTCCTCTCTATCTGGTGCAGACATCACGGGAACTTCTTTCTGTGATGTGCTACCTTCCAGTTCGGGATAAGGTACAATTACCTCATCAAGTTCTACTTTCCTCCCACTCACTTCTTTCGAGAGAAACTCCTTCTCTAGAAAGGACCCAGTCTTAGCAACATAGATTTTTGCCCTCGGATCTGTGATAGAAGGTATACCCAATGGTCTCTTTAGGGTATCCTATGAAGATGTACTTCTCCACTTTGGGTTCGAGCTTATCAGGCTGAAGCCTATTGACATAAGTGTCGCATCCCAAAACTTTAAGAAATGACAGCTTAGGTTTCTTGCCAAACCATAATTCATACGGTGTCGTCTCAACGGATTTAGACGGTGCCCTGTTTAAAGTGTGCGGCTGTCTCTAATGCATAACCCCAAAATGATAGTGGCAAATCGGTAAGAGACATCATAGAATGCACCATATCCAATAGAGTACGATTATGACATTCGGATACACCATTACGCTGTGGTGTTCCAGGTGGCGTGAGCTGTGAAACAATTCCACATTGTCTTAAATGCATACCAAACTCGTAACTCAAATATTCACCTCCACGATCAGATCGTAGAAATTTAATTTTCTTATTACGGTGATTCTCTACTTCACTCTGTAAATCCTTGAACTTTTCAAATGTTTCAGACTTGTGTTTCATTAAGTAAATATACCCATATCTACTCAAATCATCTGTGAAGGTAAGAAAATAACGATATCCACCGCGTGCTTCAACACTCATCGGACCGCATACATCGTTATGTATTATTTCCAACAAGTCACTTGCCCGCTCCATTGTTCCGGAAAACTAGGTCTTAGTCATCTTGCCCATGAGGCGTGGTTCACATGTATCAAAAGATTCATAATCAAGAGATTCGAAAAGTCCATCAGCATGGAGTTTCTTCATGCGCTTTACACCAATATGACCTAAGCGGTAGTGCCATAAGTATGTGGTACTATCATCATTAACTTTACATCTTTTGGCATCAATATTATGAATATGTGTATCACTATGATCGAGATTCATCAGAAATAAACCATTCACCAAGGGTGCATGACCATAAAAGATATTATCCATATAAATAGAACAACCATTATTCTCTGACTTAAATGAATAACCGTCTCGCAATAAACAAGATCCAGATATAATGTTCATGCTTAACGTAGGCACCAAATAAGAATTATTCAGGTTTAAAACTAATCCCGAAGGTAAATGTAGAGGGAGCGTGCCGACGGTGATCACATCAACCTTGGAACTATTTCCGACGCGCATCGTCACCTCGTCCTTAGCTACTCTCTGTTTATTCCATAGCTCCTGTTTCGAGTTACAAATATTAGCAACCAAACCAGTATCAAATACCCAGGCGCTACTACGAGCACTAGTATGGCACACATCAATAACATGTATATCAAATATACCTTTGTTGATGTAGCCAGCCTTCTTATCTGCCATGTACTTGGGGCAGTTCCGCTTCCAGTGACCATTCCCTTTGCAATTGAAGCACTGAGTCTTAGGTTTGGGTCCAGCCTTGGGCTTCTTCACGGGAGTGGCAACTGGCTTGCAATTCTTCTGGAAGTTCCCTTTCTTTCCCTTGCCTTTCTTCTTGAAATTGGTGGTCTTGTTGACCATCAACACTTGATGCTCTTTCTTGATTTCTACCTCCGTGACCTTAAGCATTGCGAAGAGCTCAGGGATCGTTTTCTCCATCCCTTGCATATTATAGTTCATCATGAAGCCTTTGTAGCTCGGTGGCAGTGACTGGAGAACTCTGTCAATTGCTACTTCATCCGGAAGATTAACTCCCAACTGGTTCAAGCGGTTGAAGTACCCAGACATTTTGAGTACGTGCTCACTAATGGAGCCGTTCTCCTCCATCTTGCAGCTAAAGAACTTGCCGGTGGTTTCATACCTCTCAACCCGGGCGTGAGCCTGAAATACCAATTTCAGCTCCTAGAACATCTCATATGCTCTGTGGTGCTCAAAACGTCTTTGGAACCCCAGTTCTAGGATGTAAAGCATGGCGCACTGAACTATCGAGTAGTCATCAGAACGTGCCCGCCAGACGTTCATAACATCTGCAGGCGCATCTTGAGGTGGTGCATCAAGGACATACACTTTCTGTGCAGCAGTGAGGATAATCCTCAGATTACGGACCCAGTCCGCATAGTTGCTACCATCATCTTTCAACTTTTCTTTCTCTAGGAACGCATTAAAATTCAGGGGAGCTACAACGCGAGCCATTGATCTACAACATTAATTTGCAAAGACAATTAGACTAAGTTCATGATAATTGGTTCTTCTAATCAAATTACTTAAGAACTCCCACTTAAATCAACATCGCTCAAGTTGTCTAAGTATTACATGATCCACATCAACTGACCCATGTCCGATCATCACGTGAGATGGGGCAGTCATCAATGGTGAACATCTCCATGTTGATCATATCTACTATATGAATCATGTTCGACCTTTCGGTCCTCTGTGTTCTGAGGCCATGTCTGTACATGCTAGGCTCATCAAGTTTAACCCAAGTATTCTGCATGTGTAAAACTGGCTTACACCCGTTGTATGCGAACGTAGAGTCTATCACACCCGATCATCACGAGGTGCTTCGAAACGACGAACATTCGCAATGGTGCATACTTAGGGAGAACACTTTTATATTGAAATTAAGTGAAGGGATCATCTTATAATGCTATTGTCGTCCTAAGCAAAATAAGATGCATAAAAAGATAAAGATCACATGCAATCAATATGTGACTTGATATGGCCATCATCATCTTGTGCTTTTGATCTCCATCTCCAAAGCACTGCCATGATCTCCATCGTCACCGGCATGACACCATGATCTCCATCATCCTGTCGTCATGTGGTTGTCTCGCCAACTATTGCCTCTACAACTATTGCTAACGCATAGCGATAAAGTAAAGCAGTTACATGGCGGTTAATAGTTGACACGCAGGTCATACAATAAATTAAAGACAACCCTATTGCTCTTGCCGATTGCCGTACTCATCAACATGCAAGTCGTGAACCTATTACAAATCATGATCATCTCATACATTAACATATACCACATCACGTTTTGGCCATACCACATCACAACATGCCCTGCAAAAACAACTTAGACGTCCTCTACTTTGTTGTTGCAATTTTTATGTGGCTCCTAGGGCAAACTATAAGAACCGTTCTTATCTACACAAAACCACAATAGTGATATACAAGTTGCCTTTTAACCTTCTACAAGGACCGCCCTTGTCAAATCAGATTCAACTAAAGTGGGAGAGACAGACACCCACAAAGCCTCTTTTATGAAATACAAGTTGCATATCAGTCAGTGGAACCGGTCTCTTGTGTGAGGACAAGTAAGGTTGGTCCAAGCCGCTTCATCCTACAATATCGCTGAATCCAAATAAGACAAAGGAAGTAAGCAATTTGAACATCAACGCCCACAACCTTTTGTGTTCTACTCATGCAAATACATCTACGCATAGACCTAGCTTATGATGCCACTAATCTAGGAGATGCATAGCAATGAGAGGGGAGTGTGTTTACATACCCTTGTAGACCGAAAGCGTTAGCGTCGTAACGCGGTTGATGTAGTCATACTCTTCACGAACCAATCGCGATCCAATCCGATCTAGTGCCGAACGGACGACACCTCCGAGATTAGCACATGTTCAGCTCGATGGCGTCCTCTCCTTCTTGATCCAGCAAGCAAGGGGGAGGAGGTAGATGACATCAGAACCAGCACGATGGCGTGGTGGTGGTGGTAGTAGCAGAATTCTGGCAAGGCTTCGCCAAGCGCTGATGGAACGTGGAAGAGGAGTAACGGGAGGGAGACGGGGCAAGTGTGGAAGGGGTGGCTGCCCCCGTGCCTCCTCAGGATATATAGGGGTGAGGGAGGGGTGTTGCAGCCCTAGCCCCCCTCCCAAGGCAGGGGGGCGGTGGCCAAGGGGGGAGGAGTGCCCTCGAAGCCAAGTGGAGGGGCCTCCCCTTTAGGGTTTCCCTTCCCCTAGGCGCATGGGTCAAGTAGGGGCTGGTGCGCATGGCCCAATAATGCCAGGGCTCCCCCCTACATCCCATGCTATTGCTTGGGACATGGTGGAACCCTCCGAGGACTTCCGGACCCCTCTGGAACCCTCTGGAACCTTCCGGTGACTTCCCGGTATAATACCGAAAAAACCGAACTTTTTCCGTAACCCCGAAAACAACTTTTCATATATAAATCTTTACCTTCGGACTATTCCGGAGCTCCTCGTGATGTCACGGATACCATTCGGGAATCCGAAAAACCTTCAGACTTTCCACAATTAATATCTCAATACTACCCTAGCGCTATCGAACGTTAAGCGTGTGACCCTACGGGTTCGAGAACATGTAGACATGACCGAGACACTTCTCTTGTCAATAATCAATAGCGCGATCTGGATACCCATATTGATTCCCACATGTCCAATGAAGATCTTTATCAGTTGAACCACAATGTCGAGGATTCAGTTAATCCCGTATGGCATTCCCTTTGTCCGGCGAAATGTTACTTGCCCGAGATTCGATCGTCGGTATCTTCATACCTAGTTCAATCCCGTTACCGGCAAGTCTCTTTACTCGTTCCATAATACAAGATACCGCGACTAACTCATTAGCCACATTGCTTGCAAGCTCTTTATGATGTTGTATTACCGAGAGGGCCCAGAGATATCTCTCTGTAATACGGAGTGACAAAACCCAGTCTCGATCCATGCAACCCAACAGACACCTTCAGAGATACCTGTAGAGCACCTTTATGATCACCCAGTTACGAAGTGACATTTGATAGCACACAAGGCATTCCTCTGGTGTCCGGGAGTGACATGATCTCATGGTCTAAGGAACAGATACTTGACATAAAGAAAGCTGTAGCAATAAACTTAAGTGATACGATCATATGCTAAGCTTACGGTTGGGTCTTGTCCATCACAGCATTCTCCTAATGATGTGATCCTGTTATCAAATGACAACTCATGTCTATGGTTAGGAAACCTTAACCATATTTCATCAACGAGCTAGTCTAGTAGAGGCTCACTAAGGACACAGTGTTGTCTATGTATTCACACATGTATTTAAGTTTCCGGTCAATACAATTCTAGCATGAATAATAAACATTTATCATGAACAAGGAAATATGATAATAACAAATTTATTATTGCCTTGAGGGCATATTTCCAACAGTTATTTGGACACATCCCCCACTTCTATCCATAACAAGCACATCTCGATGGGTGACATCAAGCGCACAAACTAAGATCATATCTGGTCCCAACACAAATACAGGGTTGTAAGCATTAATACCTCATACCCGTACCTCTTTTTATTATAAGTGTTTGAATCACTATTTGCTTGCTTGATCCGGTCACAAGCTGGATTTGACACATTGACAAAAGCTTGCTAGAGACCATCGCTTCAAGGGAATCTTCCTCTCGTGGGTTCGATAACCCAGGGTCACCTTGATACGTCTCCAACATATCAATAATTTTTGATTGTTTCATGCTATTATATTATCCGTCTTGGATACTTTATATGCCTTAACATGCAATTTTATATCATTTTTGGGAACTAACCTATTAACCTTTTTTATATCAATTTTATATCACCTGTTTTTTATTTTCTAGAAAATCAGTACCAAACGGAGTCCAAACGCTGTGAAATTTTTTGACATTTTTTTCTGGACATAAGAGACCCTAGAAGCTTCAGGAGGAGACCAGACGGCAAACGTGGAGATGGCAAGGCAACAGGGCGCGCCTTTGGGGGGTAGGCGTGCCCTGATGCCTTGTGGGCCCCACGTGGCTCCGTCTGACCTAATTCCACTTCTATAAATTTTCAAATATTGGGAAACTGACAGAGAGCCACCAGAAATAACTTTTCCACCGCCGCAAGCTTCGGTTCTTCCGTGATCCCATCTGGAGGCCTTTTTTGGTACTCTGCCGGAGGGGGAATTGATCACGGAGGGCTTCTACATCAACCTTGCTGCCCTATCGATGATGTGTGAGTAGTTCACCACAAACCTACGGGTCCATAGCTAGTAGCTAGATGGCTTCTTCTCTCTCTTTGATCTTTAATACAATTTTATCCTCGATCTTCTTCGAGTTCTATTCGATGTAATATTCTTTTGCGGTATGTTTGTTGGGATCCGATGAATTGTGGGTTTAGAATCAGATTATTCATCGAAAGTAATTGAGTCTTTTCTGAACTCTATTATGCATGATTATTATAGCTTTGTATTTCTCTCCGATCTGTCCGTTTGGTTTGGCCAACTAGATTGATTTATCTTCAGTGGGAGAGGTGCTTTGTAGTGGGTTCAATCTTGCGGTGTCCTCACCCAGTTACAGAAGGGGACGAGGCACGTATTGTATTGTTGCTACTAAGGATAAAACGATGGGGTTTATTCATATTGATTGAGTTTACTTTGTATACATCATGTCATCTTGCTTAAGGCGTTAGTCTGTTTGTCATGAACTTAATACCATAAATGCATGCTAGATAGCGGTCGATTGGTGGAGTAATAGTAGTAGATGCAGGCAGGAGTCGGTCTACTTGTCACGGACATGATGCATATATATGTGATCATTGCCATGACTACGTCATAACTATGCGCTTTTCTATCAATTGCCCAACAGTAATTTGTTTACCCACCGTATGCTATGTGTTCGAGAGAGAAGCCTCTAGTGAAAACTATGGCCCCCGGGTCTACTTTAAACATATTATAAAAACCAAAAATAACTTGCTGCAATTTATTTACTTTTATTTTGTTTTGTAATTTATATATCTACCTATACAAGATTTGATCCTTGCAAGTAATGACTTCAAGGGGATTGACAACCCTCTTGCCCGTGTTGGGTGCAAGTATTTGCTTTTGTGTGTGCAGGTGCTGTTCACTAGGGTTTGCGTGATTCTCCTTTTGGTTCGATAAACCTTGGTTCTCACTTAGGGAAATACTTATCTCTACTGTACTACTTCACCCTTCCTTTTCGGGGAAAATCCCAATGCAGCTCACAAGTAGCACAGCTCTGGGGAAATAGGTGCGGGATACACTTTTCTGTTCCATTACCAGATCAATAAAAGGAGGTATCAAGCCCTTTTTCTGGCGCCGTTTCCGGGGAGGAGTTTAGTATTACTAGTCTTTGTGTTTAGAGTTTTTCTTAAAGTTAATTTGCAGTATTTGTTTTTACCTTTCTATTTTTAGTTTAAGTTTAATTTTTGTTGCAAGTCTTGTTAGTTGAGAAAAACAAAAAAGATTACTATGGCTCGTAATCTTGGGAGTTTTGCTACTCCCAGCAATAACTTCATGCGTGAACCTATAGCACAACCTAAGGTTGCAGCCGATGAGTATGTGATCAAACTGAACTTAGTTTCCATGGTTGAACAGGACCAATTTGGAGGCTCTTCTTCTGAGGATGTCGGTATGCACTTGCATAATTTTACTGAATTGTGCAACATGACACACATTAAAGATTATGACCCTAACGCTCTAAAATTGCGTCTATTTCCTTTCTCTCTGAAAGGAAGAGTTAAGGAATGGCTTCTAGCTCTACCTAGAGGCAGTATTACTTCTTGGGCTGATTGTTGCAGTAAATTTTTATCTAAGTTTTGTCCACCTGCAAAGATTATGCAATTATGTTCTCAGATTACAGGTTTCAAGCAGGAAGCATGTGAGCCAC
The DNA here is from genome assembly GCA_039707655.1 of Elymus sibiricus. Lineage (NCBI taxonomy): Eukaryota > Viridiplantae > Streptophyta > Magnoliopsida > Poales > Poaceae > Elymus > Elymus sibiricus. The sequence continues at coordinate 168,587,418 of CM077664.1, forward strand.
TAGCACTTGCATGGGATAGGATGAAAGGAGCTATAAGGAACTGTCCCAATCATAAAATGGAGGAATGGTTAATCCTTCATCTGTTTTATAATCGCTTAAATCACGTATCAAAAACTATGCTTGATACAGCTGCAGGAGGAACAATCATGGGAAAGCCCATAGAAGACATCAAGAAACTACTAGATGATGTGCAAGACAACCATGACCAATGGCATGTTGAAAGATCCAGTGCCAAGAGGGTGAATGCCATTGAAGAAATTAGCACGGAGTTGACATCCAAGCTTGATGAACTTATCTCTGTGATGAAAGGTAAAGAAGAGGTAAATGTGAATGCCATCACTAACGAAGAAACTAGTGATGTGAATTTTATTGCTCATAATAGCTACAATCCTAATTGGAAAATAATGGTTATGCTCCTAGACTCCCATACCCTAGTATTGGAGGAGCATCCAATAATTTTAATGGAGCTAATGGTAGCAATAGAAATACTCTTGAAGAAAGTCTTAAAAGTTTTGTTGCTAGTCAGACAGAGCAAAATGAAAACTTCAAGAATATCTTGAAGAACCATGATAACTTACTTGGTCAATTGACCAGTAAGGTTGTTGGACTAACAAATGATGTGTAGATACTTGAAGGAAGATCCAAGAATATGGAAGCACAAGTGGCTAAAATTGTAGAGAGCCAAACATTAATTTTAGCCAAGTTTCACTACAAAAAAACACTTCCGTGATGATACATGTTTGTCAAAGTAGGTCACGTTTTCTGTCATGCATCTACATCCGTGACGATTTTATGACAGAATCAAGATAGTCATACCTGTGCTATCGTAGAAGTGTTCCATGACAATACTCAAATTATCATCATGGAAGTGTCCACTTCCATGACGATAAATGGCGCGTCATGGAAGTATTTTCGTCAAGGGTAACCGACACATGGCATCCACCGTAACGGGTCGCCGTTAAGCTATCGGGTATGGTTTTGGATCCGAAAACCCACTAACAGCCCCGACCAATGGAAATTTTCCACGTGTAAATATCTGATTTGCTAGAGGATCCATGTGTCAGCTCCCTGTGGCCACAGATGTCAACCGTCCAATGAACAGGAGTTGCCAATGAAACGTCGACATGTGGAATGGCCCAGCATTGGCCCATTTAAGGTAAAAGGGCTAGCCCAGCAAAAGGCCCACAAGATTTTGGTAGATACTAATGGGCCGGCCCGTTAACAGCCTACCGTGTTTTGGGCCAAATTACGGCCCATATCAGATCCGGCCTATTGACAGGTATAAGATCCGACCCGTTAACAGCCTGCCATGTTTTCAGCCAAATTATGGCCAGTATCAGATCCGGCCCGTTAACAACCTGCCAAATTTTGGGCCAAATTATGGCCCATATCAGAACCGGCCCGTTAATAGGCACTGTGCTTTTGGGCCCATTGCCGACCCAATTTGGACTTCGGCCTCTTAAAGGCCCGTTTAACAGTTCGGCCCGATATTAGTTTCCGCCTGTTAGCGGCCCTTGGTACATTTGGGCCGTTGTCGGCCCGGTTTCACTTTCGGCCATTTAACGGCCCGTGCTGCATGTGGGCCTATTTCTGGTCCGAAGTGACATTTGGCCTCTTAACGGCCCGTAGTCTTCGTGGATACATTTTAGCCCAACCTGGCTATCGGCCTGTCAAAGGCCCATGATATAGTTGGGCCTAATTATGGCCTACTTTGCATCCGGCCTACTTACAACCCATCATGTGCTTGGGTCAACCAAGGCCCGACATAAATTTTGGCCTGTTAATGGACCGTCATGTCATTGGGCCATTCATGGGCCGAGGTATATTTCGGCCTGCTGTCGGCCCATGAATTGTTTGGCACAATTCAGGCCCAATCAACTTTTCAGCCTGTTAAAAGCCCATTGTATTTTCTTGCCCATCTAAGGCAAGCAGTTTACTCGGCCTATTAAAGGCCCGAAACTAATAGTGGGCTAGTTTACGTCTAGGCCTATCGGCCCAGTGGGAACCAGGGTACCACGGGCCGTCTGCCTGCGGCCCAGGAAGCAACGCCTGGCGAAGGCCCAAGAGGCGGCCCAGCCACGGGCGCCACGAAGCAAGACACCTCGCGAGGCGCCGGCCTCGCGAGGACCCTTGTCACAGCCCTAGAATAATGGTTGTAATTAGTTGCATCAGAGCATCAAGGCATCATGTTAAATTCAAATGAATTTGAAATGGGGATGTTTAAGCCCTAGCACCAAATGAATTGCAAATAGGTTCAACTTAAAATATTTTTCAATGAACCCAAAATGCCCTTCAGAAAAGTTCATCATTCTTGAAATGGGTGAAAACCTCTGCCAAAAATGGTGCACATTTTCTAGGTCATCTCTGGATTTTTGAATTAAATCATAGTGTATTTGAATTGGGGCATTTAAATGTTATAAATACTTTTAAATACTCCAATAACTCTGAAACTTTGTAAGTGGCCCTGAATATTTATTATCAACCACATAATAATTTTCAGAATATTTTGAAATGATTTGATGTTGAAATCAAATGAAAACAGAATAAAACAAACAGAAAATAGAGCAAATAAGAAAAAGGACTCACCTGGCCTAACCTGGTAGCCCAGCTGCGCGGCCCAGCCCGCCAGGGGCACGCCCGTCTTCCTTCCCGTGCCAGCGCATGAAGCAGCTCGGTGGCGAGCGCCGACGCCGCATCCCGCCACCTCCTGCTTGGCCTCGGTCTCTCCCTCCACCAGCGCGATGCCCTGGCCCGTCCTGATCCTCTCCCCCCTCTTTCTGTGCTCTTTCCCCCTTCCCTGCTCTCTCCCCGCAGCGCACCCGAGCATGCCCATCGCCGCCGCTCGCCGCCACCATGGCCACTGAGCTCGCCTGACCTCCCCATCGAGTTCCTGGGCTCCGCCGCGACGCCGCACGTTGGCCAGAAGAAGAAAAATGAGGCCGGGAGCCCCTCAGCCTCACCATTCCCGTCGTCTTCCTCCTCGGGCTCCGACCACCATCGCCGTCGATTCGCCGCACGCAGGACCTCCCCGAGCCCACTGACCACCCCTTCGACCTCGCTGTGAGCTCCTGCGTCAAACCCCTCTTCTCCTTCTCTCGTTTGCGTCTGCTAGCCCCGACCCCGAGCTCGTCCGAGATCTGGTCGCCGCCAAACCTCGCCGCCGGCCATTCTTTCATCCACCCTAGCACCACCCGCCACCACCGTTGGACGCGCTGCGTCGCGGGCGTTCCAACGTGCCCAACCCCGCCCCCTCTCGTCGCCGGAATCGCCGGGACGAGCGACGCCGCCGCCTCTGTGTGTCGCCGGCGGTTAGCCGCCGACGTGGTAACGTCAATAGTGACTAATGACGCCACTAATTAACCCTCTGAGACACTAACAGTGGGCCCAGCCCTGTTAATCTTTTAGATTAGGTTTAATTTAAACCTGTTAGTCACCTGTGCCACTGGCGTGTGGACCCCACACGTCAGTTTGACCCCTGTTGACCGCTGACGCAGGGATGACATCATAATTACTTTTCTGGAATTAGAATAAATCACGAAATGATTTATTTATTTCAGAAAATGTTTAAAACTTCTAAAAATCATAGAAAATAATCTATAGCTCGGATAAAAATAATTTATATATGAAAAATTATCAGAAAAATATGAAGAATCTGTTTATGCCATTTTCATGCATGTTTGGGCAATTTAACATCACCAACTAGGACAATTCATGATTAGGGCAATATATGAATTAGCATTTGGAGTTGGAGTTTTATCTTGTTTGAATTCCACTCCATTTAACCTGGCTAGATGTCGCACTAGGCTAATTCAGTACCTTAATATGACATATCATTCATTTGGTTGTGCATTGCATTGAATGTGTTCCTTTCTACCTTGCCGGTGTTTCTTCCTCGATAGAGGACGGTTCCGACGTTGTGATCATTGACACCGATGAAGAGCTATACTATCTTCAGAAGTGCCAGGCAAGCAAACCCCCATTGAGCATTCTGAAACAATCCCACTCTCTCGCTCTTGCTCTCTTTTACTGCATTAGGACAACAACAACTCAACTGTTACTTGTTGCGGTAGTTGAACCCTTTCTCTGCATGACCTGTGTTTGCACAGTAAATAGTTGAAACCCACTAGCATGAGTAGGAGTTGTTTGAGCCATGTTGTGCCTACTCATTCATGCTTGCTTGTTATGCCTACTATGCTTAGAGTTGTGTCAGGTCTGATTCATCTGGGATGGATTGGAATGGTGGTGAACATGTCCTACTGTTGAGAGCTAAGTGTGTGAACATGATTTGGTAAAGGTAGCGATGAGAGGCCATGTAGGACTACATGGTGGGTTGTCTCATTGGGACCGTCCTTAGGAACTGAGTTCCATGTTTGTGATCCAAGATAGTTACTACCACACATTGGGTTCCGGTAACTCGACCCCTCTCAGCTTTTTAATCGCCTCGTACTCTGTCCAGGAGTTGCAACTAGTTTCTGGTGTTTATAGGTCGTGCTAGTAGTCTACCAAGTGGCACCCGGCAGGGTGGGCTTGGGACAGACTAGGCACCGTGGCCCGGTGTACATGGTGGCACCCGGATGGTGGACTTGGGAACCCTGCACACATCGTTTGGGGCCGTAGTGGAAACCTCGGCCAGACCTCCTTGCGGGTCGGACTCAAATAGGCGATAAACCTGTACTAGAGACTTGTGTGGTTAGTCAGGTTGTGGCCGACACCCTGGCCAGGCTTCCGCTTGAAGGTTGCCGAGATACATGTCGTGTATATGGTGGTAAGTGGTGAGAGCATGTGTGAAGAATTACACCCCTGCAGGGTAATATGATCTATTCGAATTGCCGCGTCCGTGGATATGGACTACTTGGAAGCTTACATTGTTCATAGATAACTTTAAGTGGATACTCTAAAATGCGCAAGATAAGTGTGAGTGCTATGCATGGCCTTTTCGTAGGGAGACGGGAGAGAATCCATAGTGGTGTATTGATATGGTGAATATGTGGACTCGTGTGCGCTTTCTCACCTCAAAGAAAGTACTGGTAGTCATAGTACACGATAGCCACTGAGTCATAGTTGGCTTGCTGCAGTTAAACTCCACAACCCCATTGTTGATACTGATGCATATGTAGATAGTTCTGATGTAAGTCTTGCTGAGTACCTTTGTACTCACGGTTGCTTATCTATGTTTTTGCAGAGAGACTTCAGTCTCACTAGTGGTTTCATGTGGTCTTCGACGATTAGCTTGGGAATCCCAGACAGAGTTCTGGTTCCTTTGGAGGGTCTTGTAGATAAACAAGCTTCCTAGCCTTCTTTCTTTTCAGCTGTCTGTACTCAGACAGGTTTATGCTTCCGTTACTTGTATGACTCTGTATGTTGGGTCATGAGACCCATGTTTGTAATATCATGTTATGTATGGCTACTCGGAGCCTTTTAAATAAATACTTGAGTCGTAGAGTTATGTTGTGATGCCATGTTGTATCTACACATATCGAGCATATTGTGTGTATGTTTGAAATGCTTTGGTATGTGTGGGATTCGACACCTAGTTATCTGCCTTGGTAGCCTTCCTTATAAGGAACTGCCTCCTAGTGCTTCCACTGAGCCATGGTAGTTCGCTACTGCTCCGGAACACATGGATTGACCGACATTTATCCTTCTTCACTCCTGTGTCTGCCCTACGGGGAATGTCACGCGGTGTCACCGAAGTCATGTTAGCTTGCTACAGCCCGGTTACACTCCCTGATGACCGACACGTGTGTTGCTGGGTTACTTATGTCTGTTCCTGTACGTTTGTGCCACCTTGGTTTATGACTAGTCATGTCGACCCGGGTTCTCTGTCATATGGATGCTAGCGACATAATCATATACGTGAGCCAAAAGACGCAAACGGTCCCGGCCAAGTGATATGTTGTGTTACAGGCTAGATCGGTGTGATTTAGAATCGGGGTCTTGACAACCCTCTCCACTAGGAGCGGCCCCACCAAAGACTCAGCAGCAACAGGAGGCCTCGCGAGACCCCTCGCGAAGCGGCCTCCCGAGGCAGCCTCCCAAAGCCACCCGAGCAGGGCGCCACCTGGCACCAGCCTCGCAGTCATGTGCCCACCACATGGGTGACGCGCCCGCGTAGGATGGAGATATCGACAAGGGCCGTACCAGCATGTGCGGTCGAGGAGGATTTCCTCTTTGGTGATAAAGGAGCGGCACTGGCTGCCCTCCTATAAAGCAAGTCCCAAAGCTTGCCTGTTTGGTGAAACAAGACCAAGACGATGGAGCGCACAGGGCGGAGGTCATCACCGAGCCCACCCGCGCGTCATGTATAGCCTCTTTGCAGGCGAAGACCACCTTTTGTCAGGATAAGCCTGGGCGCCTGTCCCCCTTCAAACCGCCGTTGTGTGGCTACCCTTCCCGCCAATATTTTCGGGGGAAGAGGACCAAGGTGGCTATAAAAGGGGTAGTGCTGCCATCGTAGAGAGGGATCGATCGATTCCGTCTCCTTCAACCTTGTACGCGAGAACTCTCTTGCCCACAATAATCCCAAACACAAATAGGAGTAGGGTTTTACACCGCACGGTGGCCCGAACCTGGGTAGCTCCTGTGTCCCTGCCGTGCCCTGCGTGTGTGCGCACTCTTGCCGTGCTCCGCTCGCCGTAGCCTCGCCGTGGTCACCGTTGAGTAGTTAGGCAGCAAGTAGCCCCCAGAGTTCGAACCAGGGTCCCCGGAGCCCCGTTTCCGACATTTGGCGTGCCAGGTAGGGGGCTGCTTCCGCTCCTTCTGCCTCGACATCGCCATGGCCGACGCCCGACGCGAGCGTGCCTTGCCCAGGGCGGCCAGGGTGGCCTAGACGGAGCCCGTCGCCAACGACAGCCACCGTCCCCGCGCCCGTGCCGCCACCGACATCGCAGCTGGTGAGGAGGAGGCTTCTTCCCTGTACCCGTCGGTACGGCCACCTGGCCGCACCGCCAATGTGTCCTTGCTTGCGCGCCCGGATCTACAGGCCGCGCTGCTCATGGCGCAGGAGCTACTGCGCTACCGCCCTACCGAGGCCAGCTACGACGCTTGGCTTGCGCGCATCACCGAGCACATTAACACCACTGGGGCTACTCCGGCGCCCTCCCGCTCTCTCCCTCCTCCGCCGCCGCATGGCGTGGAGGCAGAGCACGGTGCGCCTCCTCCGCCTCTTCCGAGCAACGATGACGCAGGCCGGCGCCACGGCGCACGCGCGCGGGAGCCATCCCGCAACGCGTCCTCACCAGACCCCAACGACGCGAGTTGCCAAATCGTCCGGCGTGCACCGCTTGACGCGCGCGTGCTCCTCGAGCAGCAGCACCAGCGTCAAGACCGCACCATCCAGGAGGTCGCGGCGGCTGGGCTCCAGAACCGCGCCGCCCTCACTGGCGGTGTCACCTCCAGCAGCGGGGGCTGCCGTGCCTTCCCTCGTGAGCTGCGTCGCGTGGTGTGGCCTACAAAGTTCAAGCCGGACCTGCCACCTCGCTATGACGGCATCCCCAACCCCACGGAGTTCTTGCAGCTCTACACTCTGAGCGTCGAAGCCGCGGGCGGTGACGACAAGGTCATGGCGAACTGGTTCCCCATGGCCCTCCAGGACGCCCCGCACTCGTGGCTGATGAACCTTCCTGAGGCTTCCATCTCCTCGTGGTCCGAGCTGTGCCGCCGGTTCGTCGCCAACTTCAAGGGAACACACGAGCGCCCCCTCACGCTCAACGACTCGCTTGACGTGCGCCAGCGGCCTGACGAGACCCTCCGCAAGTACATCCAGCGCTTCAGCCAAGTGCGCAACAAGATCCCGCTCACCTCCGACGCTGCCATCATCTCCATGTTCTCCTCCAGCGTCACGGATGTCCGGATGCGCAAGAAGCTCGCCATCAATGACGAGCTCGACACCGCGGTCGAGCTGTTTGACCTCGCCGACAGGTGCGCAAGGCTGAAGAGGGCCACCTCTTCGCCCACAATGACACAGACATGGCGCCTGACGCCGCCAAGGCCAAGAGCAACGACGCCCAACGCAAGGGCCCTGCCGTGCTTGCGGCGAAGCCTGAGCAGAAGCGTGGCCGTGACCGCGATGAGCCCAAGAAGGATGGTCGCCCCTTCTGCACCTACCACGGCATGCATTCTCACAGCATCGAGGAGTGCCACAAGCTCAAGCTGCTTCGCGAGAGCCGCCAGGATGGGCGCGGCAACCGCAATGACCACGGCGCTGGCCGCGGAGGTGGCCGCAACAGCAGCCGCTGGGGAGACCACAACAATGGAAACAACAACTTCCGGCAGGGCTGGCACGACCAGCCGCGGCAGGCCAATCCTCAAGCCAACGCCACCCTGTCGCCGCTGCCGCCACCGCCACCGGGCAGGAAGAACGGCAACCAGCTTGAAGAGAACGCTGGGGGCTACCAGGAGCCTCACGGAGTGGCGTGCATCCTCGGCGGAGCCCAGGCTCCCTCATCCAACTGCCACTTCAAGTAGTTCTCTCGCGAGGTGAATGCGGCCCTCCCGAGGCATGAGGCTTCTCAGCCCCTCAAGTGGTCACAGTACGCGATCTCCTTCGACCACGGACCACCCCAAGTCCACGATGGCTGTGGGCACTGGCCCCATGCTGTGCATGCCCACGGTCAACAACGTCGCCGTCACCAAGACGCTTGTCAACGGCGGCACAGGCCTCAACATGATCTCCATCGAGACCTTCGAGAGGCGCCAAGTGCCCTACGAGCGCCTGTTGCCGACAAGGCCCTTCTCAGGTGTGATCGATGGCTCCACCCTGCCTCTGGGGCAAGTGCGCCTTCCCGTCACCTTTGGCACCCACAAGAACTACCACACTGAGCTCATCGACTTCGATGTGGCGCACATCGGCCTACCCTACAACGTCATCTTGGGCTACCCCGCGCTCGCCAAGTTCATGACGGTGACTCATCATGCCTACAACATCCTCAAGATGCCGGGCTGCAGCGGCATCATAACCGTCCCCTATGACAAGAAGGATGTGGTACACTCCCTCGAGCGCGCATACAAGACTGCCGCTACCGCGTATCTTGCCGACGAGGATGACGCCGAGCCTCCCGAGGCCGCACCCACAAAGAAGAAGCATCTGTTCTCTCAGGCACGCGCCGAGACGAAGAAGGTGTCGGTGGATGACAGTGGCTCCGGGCCCGCCTTCACCATTGGCAACGGCCTCAATCCCAAATAGGAAGGCGCGCTCGTCGCCTTCCTCCGAGCAAATGCTGATGTGTTCGCGTGGACAGCATCAGATTTATCAGGTGTGCCGAGGGAGGTGATCGAGCACCACTTAGCGGTGTGCCCTAATGCGCGCCCCCTCAAGCAAAAGGCATGGAGCCAAGCGCCCGAGAAGCAAGAGTTCATCGTCCAAGAAGTTCAGAAACTACCAGAGGCAGGAGTCATCCGCGAGGTGCACCACCCTGAGTGGCTCGCCAACCCTGTCATCGTCCCCAGGAAAGGCGGCGAAAGTCAAATGTGCATCAACTTCACCAACCACAACAAGGATTGCCCCAAGATCCCATCCCGCTGCCGCGAATCGACCAGATCGTGGACTCCACCGCTGGGTGATAGTTGCTCTGCTTTCTGGACGCCTTCTCAGGCTACCACCAGATCAAGATGGCTATAGAAGACGGAGAGAGAACGGCCTTCATCACCCTCTGCGGGACATACTGCTACATCTGCTTGCCCTTCGGCTTGAGGAGCGTGGGGGCTACTTTCGAGAGGCTGATGTGAATCGCCCTGGGACCCCAGATGGGAAGAAATGCGGAGGCCTACATCGACGACATCGTCGTGAAAAGCTGCAAGTCCTGCTCCCTCATTGCGGACCTCAAAGAAACCTTCGCCAACCTCCGCAAGGTCAACCTCAAGCTCAACCCTGCCAAGTGCGTCTTCAGAGTCCCTTCCGGCAAGCTGCTTGGCTTCCTGGTCTCCTACCATGGCATCGAAGCCAACCCCGAGAAGATCAAGGCCATCGAGCGGATGAAGCCTCCCTGGAACCTCAAGGAAATGCAGCGCCTCATGGGATGCATGGCCTCGCTTGGGCACTTCATCTCCAAGTTCGGTGAGCAAGCCTTGCCATTCTTCAAGCTCGTGAAGAGATCAGGCTCCTTCAAGTGGACTCCTGAAGCTGATGCGACCTTCGAGGACCTCAAGAAGTACCTAACAAGCCCTCCTGTCATGGTCGCCCCGCGCCCACGCGAGCCTCTGCTCCTATACTTGGCGGCCACTCCCCAGACGGTCAGCGCAGCCCTCGTGGCGGAACGGGAAGAGCCCACCATCGCCAAGAAGAAGCCTGCCGCGCCAGCACCTCCCGAGGCCGCGCCAGTGCCTACCGGAGATCCTCTTCAAGAGGCCCCCGATGAGCCGCTTCCCGAGTTCCCCGAAGAACAAGCTGCCACGCCTACGTCTACACGCCTCGTTGAGCACCCCGTCTACTTCGTCAGCTCGGTGCTGTGGGATGCGCGTGAGCGGTACCCCATGTAGCAGAAGCTCCTCCTCGCGCTCCTCTGAGGAGCAAGGGCGCGAGCTGCTTGCTGACATACACGGTGGAGACTGCGGCCACCACTCTTCATCGTGCACGCTCGCCGGCAAGGTGTTCTGCAGCGGCTTCTACTGGCCCACCGCGCTTCAGGACGCCACCGAGCTAGTCCAATCTTGCGAAGCCTGCCAATTCCATGCCAAGCAAATCTACCAGCCGACGCAAGGCCTCCAGACCATCCCCCTCTCATGGCCCTTCACGGTCTGGGGACTAGACATTTTGGGCCCCTTCCCTCGCGCAGCTGGCGGCTACCGCTGCCTCTACGTCGCCATCGACAAGTTCACCAAGTGGGCGGAGGTGGAGCCTGTCCGCACCATCCAGGCAGGCTCAGCCGTCAAGTTCATCAAGGGCCTCGTGAGCCGCTTTGGCGTACCCAACCGCATCATCACTGACAACGGCTCACAGTTCACGAGCAGCCTCTTCAAGTCATACTGCACCAACTTTGGCACGCAGATCTGCTACGCCTCCGTGGCGCACCCGTGAAGCAACGGCCAAGCCGAGTGTGCTAACGCTGAGGTCCTCAAGGGCCTCAAGACACGAAGCTTCAAGAAGAAGCTTGACGCCTACGGCAAAGGCTGGCTCGACGAGCTCCAGTCCGTGCTACGGTCGATCCACACGACAGTGACCAAGCCTACCAATGGAACACCCTTCTTCCTCGTCTATGGGGCAGAAGCGGTCCTTCCTCATGAGCTCAAGCATGGGTCCCCGCGAGACCTCGCCTTCGACGAGGCTCACCAGGGCGGCCCGCGGGAGAGTGATCAGCTCCTCCTCGAGGAAGCACGTCACCGGGCCGGCATCCACGCCACCCGGTATCAGCAGGTGTTGCATCTCTACCACAACCGCAACATACGGCCCCACTCGCTTGAAGCTGGCGATCTTGTCCTGCGATGGATCCTCTCCAGGGAAGGACTCCACAAGCTCTCGCCCATGTGGGAAGGCCCATTCAGGGTTGTGCATGTTTCCCAGCCCGGTGCGACATGGCTGGAGATGGAGGAGGGTGTTCCAGTGCCAAACACATGGAACATCCAACATCTCCGCAAGTTCTACCCGTGACCTCACGGGCACGAATGAAGTGGAGCTGTACACGCTCCGGAGCCTCTCTATGCGGTACCCTGGGGCCGCAAGAACTCCCTCCCACAACCCAGTGGAAGCCCCATGCTCAGACATGGCGGAACGATCGAACTGAGGGCACCGCCTGGCTGCACCATCCTCAAACTGTCCCGTGTCCATCACGGCAGCCTCATCTTTTGGTTGTCAAACTGAGGGTGCCATGTGGCGCCACCATCCTCAAGCTGACCCGTGTCCATCACGGCAGACGCATCTTTTTGGTTGTGTAATGAAACCTATTTTATGGAGCAGTAAAACTTTATTTCCTAAGTATTATGTGTGTTCGGTAAGCAATTTACTTCAGGAGGTTGTGCGCGCTCACGATCTCCCTCCTACGTATCACGCGAGCGGGGGCTGGACACATTGCATGCGCTCGGGCCAGGCCCAGCAGCGCCATCAAACCCAAGTGACTGAGCTCTGGCTCGCGGGCCTGCTCCCGTCCATGCCACCTCACCAAGGTCCTTGGTACTCCGTCTCCTCGCGTGATAGCCATGAGCAAGCTAGCGAGCGCGTGCCGCTACAATACTTGCAAAACTTGTCGGCATGCAGTTGTCACAGGAACAAGGCACATGACAGGCCTCGCAAGCGCTGCCTCGTGAGGCGACTCCCGGCGGATCGGCTCTTCAAGATGCCCCCAAGAGGCCTCACGGGCGCTGCCTTGCGAGGCAACCTACGGCGCCCATATTCACCAAGTGCCAGCGGGAAGCCTCACGAGCGAGCACCTCGCGAGGCGCTACTCCGCAAGCCACGGCGCGCTAAGCCACACTCCGCGAAAAAGCTAAGTCTAAAACGCTTTGCATGCTGCTCTCAGCACCTCTCAAACCTTCCTCCCCTAGCAGCCTCGCTGGGCGCTGGTGTTTTTTCCTTTGCGCAAGCCGCTTGCATGTCAAAGGAGGGCTTCCTGAGCATCGCGCCTCGGGAGACCTTACCACCTCACAGAGCCCTACACCCTCTGGCCTTGTCTAGGCATGCGTCCTAACATACCAGCGATGGTCGTAGCTCGCTCGGGGGCTGGGTCCTAATGACGTAGAGCACGAAGGCAAGCAAGAAGAGAAAAACAGGCCTCACGAGGGTGCCTCGCGAGGAACATAAATTAAGACAAAGCGTTAAGTACCTTACTTAATCCTACAAATCCTGTCCACACGCCCCCACAGGGCTACATCTATTTGGATAAAGAACCAAAGGAGAAGGGAAAAGGCCTAAGAGGACGTGGCTTCGTCGTTGTCGTCATCGTCGCCGTCGTTGTCGTCGCCTTCGCCGTCGCCAGCCTCGCCGGAGCTCTCGCTGTCGTGGGAGAACTTCTCGAGCAGGGCTTCCACATGATCCTCCACCGCCTTCCCGAGGCCGTCACGAAGCTCCGGAGGGACGGGGGCCATCACCCTGTCGAAGTCGAAGGAGGCGTCGGCACGGAGGAGGTTGCTGAAGATGCGCGTCACCGCCTGGCTGAGGAGCTCGCGACACTCATCCTCGATGATGACGTTCACTCACTTGGCCCCGCTCTCTAGCTTCTCTACAAGCTTGGTGAAGAAGTCCAGGTAGCTGGCGTTGTTGTCTTCGAGGGGGCCCCCTAGCCTCTCTTGGCAGATGGCAGCCAGGGCGCCGCGGGCGCGGATAGAGAGAGCAATGTACATCTTGGCGCACTCGTGCTGGCGCTCCCTCGCCCGCGCCGCCTGGTCCTTGGCCTTCTCGACAACGTCGAAGACGCTGCCCACCTGCGCCTGGAGAGAGGCCAGCTCCCCCTCAGCGTCAGGCTTGGCCTTCAGTGTAAGCTTCCTGCTGCCCTCCGCCTCCGTCAATAGCTCCTTGAGGCCAGAGATCTCCCCTTGGAGCTCCTCGCACTTCTTGGTGAAGCGGTCCTCCTGGAACTTTAGCTTCTTGGCTTAGTCCGTGGCAAGCGCCTCGCGATCCCTCTTGTTCTTCATGTTAGCGTCCGCCTGGATCTTCTTCTCCTTCGCCTCCAGCTGAGCATTAGCCTTGGCCATGCGCTGGTCATAGGAAGCTTGGGCGGCTGCCACCTGGCGGTCTAGCGTCTCCAGGTGTTCGCGCTCCACGGCCTTCTCACCCGCCGTCCTCGTGAGCTCTCGCTCACAGATCTCGGTGTCCGCCTCATGGGCCGCGAGGGCTTCCCCGCGCTTGTCGAGCTCACCCTCGCGGGAGGCAAGCTCGCCGTCGCGGGCCGCAAGGGCGTCTTCTCGTGCCAGCCAGTTTTAGTACCGTAATTTTTTTTATATAAACCTAATGATTTGGCCCATTGCGCTCGGTCAAAGCTTACAGCCTTTTTAGAGAGTGACGACAGCATATACAGTAAATAAATTACAACATCGTGATGAAGAATTAACTTAGACTATACAACAAAGAAATTATAGCATATTACATCCACTGGGCATTAAAGTTCGCCGCCAGTGATAATAAAGTGCAACCAGACAGCAGATTACATACACTGGGCATCAAGGGTCGCCACCAGTGCAAATAAACACGCCGACAAAATAATATACAGAACCGACAGCACTTCAACACAGTTCAAGAAAGGTTAGCCCTGCTCGGGAGCTGCAACGCAAGCAGCTGAGCAAGCTGATGAGACTGCGCTTGTTTGACGCTTATATCCTCCAACTCTAGCTGCATAGCATCAATAGACGTCCTGTACTTTCGGTTAATCTTCCATAGAGATTGGAGTTCCAGTAGGAGTTTAGCTGAAGCATGTCTTTCTGCTTGAATTTGAGATTTAAGAAGTCGAACAGATTCAGGCGGCTACTTCATCGAGCTTGTGTCACTGCTATTAGCGAGTAACTTCAACACTACATCAAGACATGACTTTGGGGTTGTATCGCTATCCCCAAGATGTGTTGCCTTCTTCCCTGCAATATATGTTAGAGGGACAAGCAATGGGTTTGTCTCACTATCATTGTGGCAGTTCTTCCTGGCGTCAGAGATATCACTCTGAAAGACAAACAAGAAAACAGATAACAGGTTTTGCACGTATAAGCATCAGTGCTGTCAATTCATCCCATTTCTTATGGGCAAATAAAGAGACACAGTATAATATAGCATTAACAACATATGACATTGTTCATAGTTAAGACATGGCAGGAAAGGGCATTGTGCAGGAGTGGCCAGCTTCACCACACCATTGGATTACAGATCAAGAACACAAGCATACATGCGGTGATAAAGAACGTATAAGCATCAATGGCCAGTGTGCTGTCAATTAATCCCATTTCAGATTGGCAAATAAAGAGACATGATTTAAATAACATTAACAAAATATGGCATAGTTCATAGTTAAGACATAGCAGGATATGACATTGTGCAGGAGTGGGTAGTTTCACCACACCCCTGGATTACAAATCAAGAGAACAAGCATGCATGCACTCTAAAGAAGATCACTTGCTCTGTTTAGTTTCATTTACATGGTATGAATAAGGAAGTTGGTTGTACAACTAAAAACTGAAATTGAGAAGGACAAACTTATGTTTATGAACTTCTAAGAAACTTTAAACATGCAATTTGATGCAAACGCGGAAAATAAACAGAAGTTGCAGTCATGCCTATCCAAATATACTCAACAAAGTTTGAAGTCTCGAGAAGGATAAACTTACATTAGTAGTGAAGACGGGCTCTATAAAGCCCTTGTCCATGCTGATGGGAGGGCGCAATTCAAGTAGTTTACCACAGAATCTTCTTCATAACCATTGCCTTTATTCTACATTTTGTTAAGCGTAAATATAGATGTGATAATATAGGAACTAATGGAGAATATTTAAGCTAAGGTGCAGAGTGATGCTAGATAATCAACTAGTTAGAAATGTAAGTACAACGGTACAGGCAAAAAGGTATTGACAAGAGCAATGCAGAGCTAAACTTCTTCAGTAGCATTTGTTTTATTCAACATTTTGGTAAGAGTAAATATAGATCTGATAAGGTCTAGAAAATGGAGGGCAAGGGGAAATAAGCTACAGAGTGATGGTACATGAACAACTAGCTGTCAATATAAGTATAGTGATAAAGGACAACAGGTACTTACAAGAACAATGCAAAGCTAAACTTCTTCATAAGCATTGGGTTTATTCTACATTAATGTAAGCATTAATATAGATCTGATAATTTGGAGCGAACAGTGGATAAGCAAGCTATCATGCACACAGGTGTCACATAATCAACCAGGTATGAATGTAAGTACAGCGATACAGGGCAGCAGATACTAACAAGAGCAAAGCAATGAGCATCATAGTTGCGATATCCTATCGTCCATTTCAAACTGTTATTCTTCTTCGAGCAGTTTTCCTGCAAAAGAGATCGGTAAGGCACATGCAGAAATGTAGGAATTCAAATTGTCATGTGATCTCATAGACAATACCTCTTCCTGGGGACGAGACCAGTGCATAACAAGGTTTTTCCATTCAATATCTTGTAAATTTATCACAGGAGACTTCACCAAAATTTCGTTTATAGACTTGCCATCAAAGTGTGTTTGCCTCAGGTAACACCGATACTGCTGCAACGCGTCCTTGAAAAGCGCAAGCAAGCTTTGCCTGTCATGACTATCCAGATTGACCCTCTCCTATTTAGAAGAATATAATTTAAATCATTGATGTGCTCAATCAACAGAAAACAAGACAATAATCACCATGAATAATAGCACTTACACTTAAGTGCGACAGGAAGATGTGAAAATGGTGTTTGTCTTTACTATAATCTTCCCATGATGGGAATATATGCACATGGTTCCTAATAACATTGAAAGCATTGTCTTTTAAACTGGGAATAACTGGAATGGGGTTCCAATCTGCAGGAATTGGGGCACTCTGCAGTTGGAATAGGTCTTTGGCCTATGGATTTGGTGTACTTTTTGCTGGATTGGGATTTTTCTGTGGTACAGCTGGTGCTATGGCAACTGAAATCGGCATACCTTTTGCTGGAGTGCGGTTCCTGTGTGGTGGGGCTAGTGGTATGGCCAGTGGAGTATGGGTACAGTCTGCTGGAGTCGGGCCTAGGTTTTGTGGCGCTGGTTCTGTCGCCAATATAAGTGGGGTGCTATCTGATTTCTCTGGTACCACCACCTTTTTCAAAGACTTTGTTTGTACTCCTTCAGGTTCTGCAATCACCCTCTTCCTTTTGGATGTCTGATACACAAGAACAACATTTCAATGGAAAAACATGGTATGATGACAGATGGAATAGGCATTGATAATGGATGGGCATGGCATCTTCACATATATGATGAGTAAACTAAGCAGATGGCGGTGCAACGAAGTAGAAGAAATGCACGACACCTTATGCAAGATACGTGCAACCAATAAAACCTTGCCAAATTAGAATAGGCACCTTGATGGGTGAACATGATAGGTGATCTGCCTTTGATAGCACGAGCTCAGAATAGTCATTAGGATCATATTTTGAACACGAATTTGTAGGTGGGGACCGTGTGGGTTTCATTCCATCCAGAATGGAACTCAATCCCTTGATGCCAAGCTTGTTAACCATTGCACTTTTCTGCAGTATTCCTCTGATGCGTGCATTCTCATTCATTGTGATCATGTTCAATATCTGATATGCATGAAAACAGAAATAGTAGTGAGATTATCTTTGAAATGCATAGGATATCCTAATATAATAGGGGCTCCCTGTAAACCCTTGTGTGCTACCTCTGGAATTCTGATGACAGAGCCCATGTGTGCTGTAATTTGGTGCGTACATTAATATAATCTGGCACTACTGCTAAAAAAAATAGGCTCCCTGTTGGGAGCTCCAGACGTAATGATAGTTGGCAGATGATAGGTTCAAAATATATTGTATGCGAATTTTATTTCCAAAGCATGATGACAAGAGCGCACAGAGAAATATTATTCCCTCATGACTCTATATGTGGCACACATGCATTTCAGAACTCGCGTAGTAACATTAGCTAACCAATTAAATGTGTCTCTATTTTATTAGTATCTGTATCGTATCAGATTTGAATTTGATAACTAAGCTTTGGAATTATGAGTGGCATGTAGTTTAGCTTGAAGGATGGAGTGCTGCTAGTACGACACGAAGCATCTAGGCAGATAGTAGTGTAGGTAAAAGGGGGAAACCATAACATCATAAATAAACCTGGAAAGTGGAACTGGCTCGAAAATATGGTGTTATATTGCAGCTACTAATCGAAAGCATTTAGATCCCCTACAGGCTAGCTCTGTTCAACTGAAGGTGCACTGCTGTTACTATCAGTCTAGTCTCTCAAAGGCCACACAGCTCCTAGCATTTCCTGGATATTATGGCAGACCAACTCGAAGTGCTGAAAGCATCTAGCAGAAGCGGCCAATAGACATGTTTACTACAGATCTCCCTGCTCCCCTTCCTGACAAGGAACATACTGTACTTATTAAAGAAGAACAGAACAAGAACATGTTAAAGAATAGAAGAGGAAGCATATTATGGAGATTCCACTTCTTTCTATACATTTGGAAACTAAGCTCATGATAAACCAGGCCACGTGCATTTGGAAACTCAAGTGGGAACATTAGCTGACCAATTAAATGTGTCTATTAACTAATATCATTATCATATCACATTCAGATATGAACAACTAAGCTTTGGAAATATGAGTGGTGTGTTGTTTAGCTTGAAGGGTGGAGTGCTGCTAGTACAACACAAGGCACTTACACAGATGATAGTGTAGATAAAATGGGAAGATCCTAAGCATCACGAGTAAAATTGGGAAAGTGGAACTAGCTGGAAAGTATGAGCTTGTATTGCCGGTACAGCTACAAAAGCTTTGGATCCCCTACAGGGGCAACTCTCTTCAACTGAAGGCGCACTACTGTTACTATCAGTCTAGACTATCAAAGGCGACACAGCTCTCAGCATTTCCTGGATATTATGACAGACCAACTTGAAGAGTTGAAAGCATCGATCAGAAACAACCCAATAGACATGTGGACTGCAAGTGTCCCTGCTCCTCTTCCCGACAAGGAACATACTGTACTACTATACTTATTAAAGAAGAACAGAAGAGGAACATGTTAAAGAAGAGCAAGCAGATTTTGGATAATACAATGTTCATTGCACACCCATGATGAACCAGAGTGCACAAAGAAATGCAATTCCCTGCTGTCTCTCTATATGTGGCTATGTGCATTTGGGAACTCAAGTGGAAACATTACCTGACTAATTAAATGTGTGTCAGTTAACTAATATCATTATCATATCACATTCGTATATGAACAACTAAGCTTTGGAATTATGAGTGGTATGTTGTTTAGCTTGAAGGGTGGAGTGCTGCTAGTACGACACAAAGCACATACAAATCATAGTCTAGATAAAATGGGAAAACCCTAAGCATCACGAGTAAAATCGGGAAAGTGGAACTAGCTGGAAAATATGGGCTTGTATTGCCGGTACGGCTAGATAGGCTTTGGATCCCCTACAGGGGCAGCTCTCTTCAACTGAAGGTGCACTACTGTTACTATCAGTCTAGACTCTCAAAGGCGACATAGCTCCCAGCATTTCCTGGATATTATGGCAGACCAACTCGAAGAGTTGAAAGCATCCATCTGAAGCGAGACAATAGACATGTCGACTACAAATGTCCCTGCTCCTCTTCCAGGCAAGGAACATAATGTACTACTATACTTAATAAAGAATAGAAGAGGAACAGGTTAAAAAAGAGCAAGCAGATTTTGGATACTACAATGTTCGTTGCCCACCCATGATGAACCAGAGCGCATAAAGAAATGCAATTCCCTAATGTCTCTCTATATGTGGCGCACATGCTTTTCTGAAACTAAAGTAGGAACATTAGCTGACCAATTAAACGCTCTCTGTTTTAGTAATACCAGCATCATACCAGATTCGTATTTAAACAACTAAGCTTTGGAAATATGAGTGGCATGTTGTTTCGCTAGATGGGTTGAGGAGCAGGGCTGGCACGACACGAAGCACCTAGGATGATGGTAGTGAATATAAAAGGGGAAAACCATAAGCATTGCGAGTATAGTGTTGAGCGTACCATGGAGGATCTGAAGGTGCAAAGGAGACAAAGTCGCAAACAATGTTTGCTTTCAACTAAGAAGTAAGATTCTAAGTGATGGACAAGAAATCACAGTAAAGCAGTGGCGATCTATTTTCTGGCTGAGATAAATAACTTGAGTAGATATGGAAGAGTACCGCCTCTATTGCGGCGCCGTGTAGGCATCTGCTGAGAAGTTGAGGGTGCTGCGGTTGCGATGGCTGTCGGAGGCGTGGAAGCAGATCTGGCAGGGCAGACGGTGGCAGCGGGGGATATGTCCAGGCGCGGTGGACGAGGCGGTCGTAGGAGTGGCCCTGGCAAGGTCGACGATGGCGCGGATGAAGCGAGAGGACGCGATGCAAGGATACTGGTCGGGAACCGTGGATGAGAGACATCGATCTCTTGTAATGGACGACGGCGTCGGGGTATCAGCTCCGGCATGGTGGAGGAGGACGACAGCGGATGGGGTGGCGGACGGAGGAGGCTGGGGTGGAGAGGGTGTTTTGGCGCCCACGGAGTACGAATGGGGAAATGGAGAGAGAGAGAGAGGTAGGAGGGAACCATGTCTTTGGGACGCACTTGTCTCAGATGTGAGGAAAGTTACAAACTTAGACCCCATTCAAAATTTCAGACATCAAAGCTATATTGGTCGGTTGGGGGTAGGACGGTAATCTCGCATAACCCGAATAGTGGGCAAGAGAGATTTCGGCCGAGGAGAGTTTGTTTTGGCGCCCACTGTTGGCACCCACCGTGTATGAATCAGGGTGAGAGCTGATTTGGGCCGAGGAGAGACTGTGTTTTGGCGCCCACCGTGTATGAATCGGGGTGAGAGGCGGTTATGTTACGTTTGAGTGAAATTACAAACCTACCCCTATCGAGACCTATAGAAATTGAGCCTGCAGGTTTTGCGTGTCAGGGCATAGGCAGTAATTTCCATCACCCAAAATTGGGTTTCGGGTGGTTACGGCCGATGAGGGACTGGGTGTTTCGCCGCTTTGTTAAAATTTTAGGACAATAAGCTTGCACGTTTACCGTTCCATCTCAATTCGAATCCATTTTGTATTCTTTTTTTCGGGCAGGATCCAGTTTGTATTCGAATACAAATCTATATACATCATTTTTTTATATATACTTTCAAAAGCACAACACCCTTTATATATATATATATATATATATATATATATATATAAATGGTTACAAATGCCATAATCTCAAATTCATAAGGTTGGATTCAAATATTTGAAACTACTTTATGTTCAACTCAAGTGCATGGATCACCAATATCAAGAAATTAAATAACATACATGTGCCCAAATTCAAATGAATATGCATGTTTGATAGATCAATTTTGGTTCGAGTATAAATTACATATATCATCATCTCTAAATCAAATATTTAAATCCCTTTTATGTTGACATCTTTTACACACACAACTAAATATTTGAATCTCCTTTCATGCCCATCTCTCTCTAGGTCTGTCTCGCATGCTCCTTCATATAGTAGTATAGCTATCACTCTCTTTTCTCTATCTCATCCGCACACTCAGTACATCTTTCTCTTTTTTCACAAACACAGTCTCTCGCCGTCTTTCTCGACACGTGTCACACTCTCTCTATCTCTGTAGACCTCTCGGCTTTCATTATCTCTTACATCTCTATCGTGCTCTGGTATCTCTCCAGCTACCTAGCATTATTTTTCCCCGCCACACACACTTTCTCACTCGGCTTTCATTTTGTCTCTCTCTCTAGGGATCTATCACACACCTCATCTTTTTCTAGATATCACTACTGCAGGCGACCGCTAACGCGACACATAAATCAGAGACCCCGCGTCCAAACTGTGTGCGATGCATGCATCGCAAACGGTGGCGTAAAAAAACCATCCCCAATAAGACGAACCATTTGCGATGCTAGAGACATCAAAAACGATTCAGATTAGAGACGTGTGTGCGATACGTGGTATACAGTTGATCCATACGAACTGTTTGCGATAAGCCAGAACAACAAACACGGTCAGCCAGTTCGTGGTGTGTGCGATACACGGCATATAGTTCACTCGGATGAACTGTTTGTGATTACCCAACACAACAGAAATGGTCAGAAATATCAAGGTGTGTGCGATGCACGGCATGGGGTTCACTCGGATGAACTGTTTGCGATTACCCAACACAACAAAAATGGTTCAACTTAACAAGGTGTGTGTGATACGCCGCAAACCGGTCAGTAATCCGAAATATGTGGGAAGACGGATAACAACATGGACGATTCCTGCTAATAACCCGTGTGTGTTGTGGGCAAATGCTTGCTGGTAAACAATTGTCTGCGATTGATGAAATCATCACCGACGGGTTCTGTAGTTTAGTCCGTGTGCGATGTGATTTGCTCTGTCTGCACAACATCTATGCTCTGTCTACAGAACTACAACATATATACTTATAAGAACATGATTGCATAACCAAATTAAACTTCCAATTACATAACTGACTACAGATAGCGTTTGCACATCTAAGTAAACAAGTACATACATAATAAACTAGGAGAAACGATCATCATATCAACTACTTCTTGTTGTGACGCTTGCCTCCAATGCCATGCTTGTGGCTCGATCCCTTGTCGTCTATAGGAAGGAGGCACTTCCTCATGTCAATGATCTGCCTGTACATCTCGTAGCATGTGTACACGTCCATGGCCGCGTACTTGAGGTGATCTTCATCAAGTATCTGGCGGGGAAGGAGGGCAGGTCACCTCGCCTAGGATGCATGCCCAGCGCTGCCGCTGAGCAGGTTGGCGATTTGGCTTCTTCTACAGCGCATCTGAACAGCCACACCGGGTTCGTATACCATTTCGCAGGCATGCGCATTCTCTCCTCCGCAGTCGACTCCGTGAATATGATCTCTGCCATTAGCGCCAGCTCCAAGTCGGTGCGACGCTGCCCGATGCTGACATCCCTCAGCATCTCTGCCCTGAGATCGACTTCTGCCTCCGCCTTGTGCCTCGCCATGCGCAGCTCCTTCGAACATGTCCCCAATCGATGCCTCGCTTCCTTGATCCGATTTGCCCTTGCTGCCCACCACCTCCAACGCAGCCCCGGCATGGCCTCCGGCAGCACCGATCTGTGAGTCCAGAGCAATGGATCCCCTCTGATAGATACATGGGTTTCGCTCAACGGCGGCAGTGCCATGGGCCGCAGCGAGAGGGAAGCCTACGGGATGCTGGGATGTAGGGGATTATCCATGGCGCAATTCAATGGGTAAAGCGGGGAGGCGAGCGTGGAAGGCCAGATTTGGGGGCTCCGAGAGGAAAGAGACGATAGAGAGCGAAGAGAGGATAGAGAGCAAAGAGAGGATAGAGAGCGAAGGAGGAGGAGCGCAACCAAGGTGAACAGGGAGTGGGCGAGACAAAAAAATTGACCGCGCCAAATTGCCAATGAACACATCCCATTAATTAGGTTATTATAATTGCCAGTGTGGAATCACTGCCCACTTCCTTATCGTTTTCCTCTTCCACCACGCATGCAGGCAAACATAGTTAAATTTTGGAGGTAGTTGGTTCGCTCATACGTGGGAAGGGAAAACTAAAAACTAAAAACACTTTTAATGAGGAGAAAGACAGTCGGGCAATTGGTTCTAATTAAGAAAGTGCGACTAAAATTCTTGAAAAAATCTGAATTCCCTTAGGCACCCTACGGACCTAGATGTTTCGTGTGCGATTATGTGTGTGTACAAAAACCTTTGAAAATGCAAACGAGTTGTTTACGATGGTAGGAGCATCGCACACGATGCGTGGTGCGAGTACTCGTGAGTGATGATTTGTAAGTTACACATACGTTTCCTTATGTTAACACGTGTGTGATAACAAGTGACACCGCAAACGGTTGTGTGCTGGGAATTGTGTGCTCCACTTAGTCTTCCCGCGCTCTAGCGATGCCTTCCCGTGCAAGCGCCAGCCATAGGGGTAAACTGTAAATCCCCAATGCCCTAGCCAGGTGCTAGCTGGCTATAAATAACCACAACAATGGCCGGTGGCGGCGACTCACTACTGATCCCCTTGCTAGCTAGTTAACCACACATACCGGCATACCCGGCCCCAACGGTCGACGACCGGATGGAGTTGGGCGATAGCGGAATCGAGGCTGCCGGCGTGATGGTCGGCTTTGCGGTCGACGGCCATGCTGCCGCCTCTCCCGACGACAGCCAGACGAGGCAGGAAACGCAATACGAGCAAGCCACTAGGTTAGCCAGGGTCGTCCTAAAAGCGGCTAGGGATCGCCGGCAGGTGATACTGTGGGCTCGACGCAGAGTGCGGCGGATGGTGCAGGCGGCGGAGCAGGAACCGCGACGACGCAAGGATAACTGCGGCAGTGGCGGCCGCCGCACGAGGCGCAAACTTATGTCCGAGATGGAGGAGGGCGCAGCGCCGGGTGTCGCCGGTGCAGGCCTGGGGGCAGTGACGGCAGCCCTGGCGAGAGCCAACGTCTTGTTGGCCGCCGGGGCGATGTACGCACAGCCGGCGATCGCGGCAGCCCTGGTGAGAGCTGCGCCCAAGGCAATACCGGCAATCACCGATGTCGAGGCTGCCCCAGCCTCGATCGATCAAGGTGGTTTGTTATATTGATGCAAATTAGGGAGCTAATAATGGTTTGTTTATTACTCCTCGAACTAGGCACTAGACCAATTTGAGCTTATATATGCTCGATTGATTATTTGTTCATGCATGTCAAGTATGTCAATTGTATGGGCTGGCAATTTGG
The DNA here is from genome assembly GCA_039707655.1 of Elymus sibiricus. NCBI lineage: Eukaryota > Viridiplantae > Streptophyta > Magnoliopsida > Poales > Poaceae > Elymus > Elymus sibiricus. Next base: position 168,611,795 of record CM077664.1, read on the forward strand.
ACTTGAATTACGGTGACATCATCATTTCGCGTCCAAACTATTTACACGGTGCGCAAGCAACATCAGCCGCTAGATTTGAATTTTTTGCGCATTTCAAGACTCGTTCGATATACTTAAGCACTTTATAGCATTTACCTGACATTTAGCGCATATAAGTCAAATCCCAGCTACAACTACACGGGTGTGATGGTAGGGATGTGGATTGCCGTTCGATCGTGGTGCATCCTACGGTGCACACGCGCGATCCGCGTGGCTGGGGTTCCGGCCAATCAGAACGCATTGCACGATAGAGTCATCCCACACGGCTTTCATAAGCAACAAAAATGAACCGTGTGCGATAATAAATCACAGGGATTTCAAGGGAATCCAATTTTCCTTGGTCGTCGGCCCTTGTTTTTTTCTACGATCTACATAGACCCTAGAACGCACCGTGTTCAAATTTGGCACTTTTCCGGGCTAATTTACCATATTTGGGCCATTATTTGCATTTTCTAGACATTTATGCACATAATTCAAATTGGCACGATATATAGGTTCATGAAAAGGTGCACAATAACAGTATAAAAAATGAAGCTTGTGGTATTACTAAATTTCCATGCCTTTTACAAGGGAATGGGGAGAGATTTCGATGATATGTGTCGCAAGAGTCAACCACAAACGTGTCATTTATTGGTTTTTCGACTCTATAAAATTGAAAAACATGCCTGAAAAAGATGATACCTGGCATGGTGCCATGGTATGACCTCAACAAAGTGTGGTAATTTTTTGAGAGGGTTCGGCTAATGTCATTGTACACGCTCTTCGTAAACCGAACCATCACAATAGGAAGTTTTGGTGGTTTCGAGAGGGAAATCACCAAGTTTGAAGGGGAATCCAAAGTTCCTTCGTCGTTTGTCCTTGAGTTTTTTTCTATGATCAACATACACCCTATAATGCACCGTGTTCAAATTTGGCACTTTTTCGGGCTAATTTACTATATTTGGGCAGTTATGTGCATTTTCTAGGCATTAATGCACATAATTCAATTTCACACAATCGGTCAATGAAAAAGTGCACCAAAACAGTTTGGAAAATCATGCTTCTGGTGTTTACTAAATTTGCATGCCTTTTACGAGGAATGGGGAGAGATTACAAGGACAGTGTGGCAAGAGTCAACCACAAATGTGTCGTTTATTGGTTTTTTGACTCAACAAAATTGAAAAACATGCCTGAAAAAGATGATACCTGGCATGGTGCCATGGTATGACCTTAGCAAAGCATGGTAATTTTTTGAGAGGATTCGGCTAAATGCTCTTCGTAAACCGAACCATCAGAAAAGGAAGTTTTGCTGGTTTCGAGAGGGAAATCACCAAGTTTGAAGGGGAATCCAAAGTTCCTTCGTCGTTTGTCCTTGAGTTTTTTTCTACGATCAACATACACCCTATAATGCACCGTGTTCAAATTTGGCACTTTTTCAGGCTAATTTACTATACTTGGGGCAGTTATGTGCATTTTCTAGGCATTAATGCACATAATTCAATTTCAGACAATGGGTCCATGAAAAAGTGCACCAAAACGGTTTGGAAAATCATGCTTCTGGTGTTTACTAAATTTGCATGCCATTTATGAGGAATGGGGAGAGATTTCAAGGACATGTGTGGCAAGAGTCAACCACAAATGTGTCATTTATTGGTTTTTCGACTCTACAAAATAGAAAAACATGCGTGAAAAAGATGATACTTGGCATGGTGCCATGTTATGACCTTAGAAAAGCGTGGTACTTTTTTGAGAAGGTTCGGCTAATGTCGTTTTACACGCTCTTCATAAACCGAACCATCACAAAAGGCAGTTTCGTGGTTTCGATACGGAAATCACAAAGTTTGAAGGGGAATTCGAACTTCCTTTGTCGTTTGTCCTTGAGTTTTTTTGTACGATAAAAAAACACCCTATAATGCACCGTGTTCAAATTTGGCAATTTTCTGGGCTAATTTAGTATATTTGGGCAGTTATGTGCATTTTATAGGCATTAATGCACATAATTCAATTTCGCACAATCAGTCCATGGAAAAGTTCACAAATTCCTTTTGGAAAATCATGCTTGTGGTATTTACTAAATTTGCATGCCTTTTACGAGGAATGGTGGGAGATTTCAAGGACATATGTCCCAAGAGTCAACCACAAACGTGTCGTTTATTGGTTTTTCAACTCTAGAAAATTGAAAATATGCCTGAAAAAGAAGATACCTGGCATGGTACCATGGTATGACCTCGGCTAACCTAGTTGTACACGCTCTTCATAAACCGAACCATCACAAAAGGAAGTTTTGGTGGTTTCGAGAGGGATATCACCAAGTTTGTAGGGGAATCCAAAGTTCCTTCGTCGTTTGTCCTAGAATTTTTTTCTACGATCAACATAGACCCTGTCATGCACCGTGTTCAAATTTGGAACTTTTCTGGTCTAATTTACTATATTTGGGCAGTTATGTGCATTTTCTAGGCATTAATGCACATAATTCAACTTTGCACAATCGGTCCTTGAAAAAGTGCAAAAAAAGGGTTTGGAAAATCATGCTTGTGGTGTTTAGTAAATTTGCATGCCTTTTACGAGGAATGGGGAGAGATTTCAAGGACATGTGTGGCAATTTGGACTTGAATTTACTGTGACTTTATCGTTTCACATCCAAACTATTTACACCGTGCGCAAGCACCATCAGCCGCTAGATTTGAATTTTTTGCGCATTTCAGGACTCGTTTGATATACTAAAGAACTTTATAGCATTTACCTGACAATTAGCGCATATAAGTCAAATCCCAGCTACAGCTACACGGGTGTGTTGGGAGGGATGTGAATTGCCGTTCGATCGCGGTGCATCCTACGGTGCACACACGCGATCCGCGTGGCTGGGGTTCCGGCCAATCAGAACGCAACGCACAATAGGGTTAGCGCACACGGTTCTCATAGGCAATTAGATCTCGAGTGCTCTAAAAAACCACCGCACTACGTACGGTTGTCCGGCCACTCCGTCCCAGAGCTCTCTCCAAGAGTCGCCGTCCATGCCACCGCGCCGCACACTAACTGGTAAGGAAGCGATGGCATCCCGGCGCACCGAGTTCATCGCCGCCCGCGACCGCACACTAACTGGTAAGGAAGCGATGTCATCCTGCCACGCCGAGTTCATCGCCGCCCGGGACCGCACACCTACGTGGGCGGACTTTGAAGCTGCCATGGCCGAATGGGCGGTGGAGCAAGAGGAGGCCAAAGCCGCATAGAAGGAGCGGAAAAGGCAGAAAGCACTCAAGAGAAGAGAGTCCCACCGTCGCAAGAAAGAAGTGGCCGCACGCGTTGCTGAGGAGAGCCCGGCATAGATCCAAGCACGGTGGGCTGCCGCCGACAAGGGCGGGAAGGAGAACGACAGCGTCTGCGTCTGGCCAGCATGCGAGAAGTAGTTAGTGTGTGTGTGTCGCCCATACGTTTGTTTAATTAATTATGAGCATCTACCAGTACTACTTACTACTTTTTTAGAGAAAATTAGTGCCTGGTCAAAAAAATTGACTCAACTGAGTCATAGCGGTCCCACCCGCAGCCACCCCGGAGCTCCTTCCTCTCTCATCTCTGCACTACCGGGTCGGAGACGACCTCGCCTGAGCTGTTTTTTAGTACCACCTTGCCGCGCGGGGCGGACGCGGACAGACTTAAATAGCAGCGCCGGCAGGAGGCAGCAAGCATTTCTCTTGTTGCATAGGTCGATCAATTCTCACTGTGTGAGCGAGTCAGGTTGACCCTTGATTGCATTTCATAAATGTATGATTATGATTGTTCATCGAGTGTCAACTTCGCCTCCTTCATGTACGTTGATAGCCCTACTGCAATGAAATATATTTTTAAATTTGCAGGTTACGCCACTACATGCTGATAGATATTTTAATTCTTAGAAGACCACAAAACACACGGTTGCTATGGCGTACCGTGTGCATTACTGATCCATAAGTCAGTTAGAAAACATCGCACACGTACCATCATGACCGCCCGTGAGTGATTTAATTAACTCCACGTGTACAATTTTTTGAATACGGGATCTGCCAATTTTCTCCTTTCTCGCACACGAGTATATTATACGCTTCGTCTGCGTTGTGTGTTTCGCCCACGTAAGTTTCGAGTTTCGCAGCGAAATTTTCAGTAGGCGCGGGATTTCAGAATTTACCCCCCCCCCAAACCCATCCCCACCCTTCACATTTCCGCAGTACCCTCCTCCCCCTCTCTTGGCTGCTCAAACCACCGCCGTCGCAACAACAACTTCAACCACATCTATGTTCTGCCCAAGCCTCGTCGATCCAGTCAGGTAACCCACCGATCCCCATCACCGCCACGGCCTGATTGCTTAAATGGCGCCTGCGAAACATCCTCATGCCTCCAAATCCCCACCCCCTACTCTAGAGCATCACCGCGTAAGCGTAATGATGGAGGTCAAGGAGCTGAAGGCTATCGATGGCGCGGTGTCCGCTGTGCTTGTCGACCCGGAGGAACACCTCGCCTCCGCCGCCGCAACTTGGTGCGGGATTTGGCCCAGATGAAGTGCCGCAGCAACTACCCCTCGGGATTTACCAAGTACGAACTGCCCAGTTCAATTTTACCAATACCAGTTGCAATGGCTATGTTTTGTATGGTTGATGTATTAAGCCTGTTGTAGTAAACACGGCTGACCATTCTTAGCTATTTCCCCTGCCTTTTTATAGACAACTGGGCCATTCTGCTCTAGCAGCACTTGCCTTGCAATGTTTAACTCTATCAATTTCAATTTCATCAGTACCAGTTTCAATGGATATATTAGGTTGTCTGTACTTAACACATGCCTTGTTTATTTCAATAATATACACTGTGATGTTCAAGTATGAACTGCCCAGTTCAATTTCACCAATACCAGCTAGAAACTTACAATGCCTGACTTAGGTTGCTGTTAAGCCTGTTGTGGCAAACAGTTCTATCCATTTTTTAATCTGTCCCTTTACTACTATGCTTCTCTTCGCAATGAAGATATCACTACAGATGATGTCATTTTATTACCATTTTCTATTTTTGGTGGATATCAACCCTGTTGTAGTTAACATGCCTTTCCATGTACTTACACAGGGCCACAATGGGAAATGTTGTTGTTTACCGTCGAGGTTAGTTCCATCCCAATGTCTTATAGTACTTTACATCATTTCTGTAATTGCAGTTTAGCTTGTAGCATTTACTTGCTTCTTGTAGGTACACATGTCAGCGGCACTGATCCACGCTTCAACACGGAGGAACACCTCGCCTCCACCGCCGCCGACTTGGGGCGGGCTCTGGCCCAGATGAAGTGCCCCACCAACTACCCCTCGGGATTTACCAAGTAGGAACTGTCCAGTTCAATTTACCAATACCAGTTGCAATGGCTATGTTTTGTATGGTTGATGTATTAAGCCTGTTGTAGTAAACACGCCTAACCATTCTTTGCTATTTCCCCTACCTTTTTATTGACAACTGGGCCATTCTCTGCTCTAGCAGTACTTGCCTTGCGATGTTTAACTCTATCAATTTCAATTTCATCAGTACCAGTTTCAATGGCTATATTAGGTTGTCTGTACTTAACACACGAATTGTTTATTTCTGTAATGTACATTGTCATGTTCAAGTATGAACTGTCCAGTTCAATTTCACCAATACCAGCTAGAAACTTACAGTGCCTGACTTATGTTGTTGTTAAGCTTGTTGTAGCAAACAGTTCTATTCATTTTTTTAATCTGTCCCTTTACTACCGTGCTACTCTTCGCAATGGAGATATCACTAGAGATGCTGTCGTTTTATTACCATTTGCTATTTTTAGTGGATGTAGTTAACATGCCTTTCTATGTACTTACGCAGGGCCGCAACGGGCGATGCTGTTGTTTGCCGTCGAGGTTAGTTGCATCCCATGTCTTATAGTATTTTACATCATTTGTGCAGTTGAAGTTTAGCTTCTAACATTTAGTGGTTGCTTGTAAGTACATATATCAGCGGTACTGATCCACGCTTCGACCCCTTTTGCGTATGGGGCAATGGGATATTCATGAACAAGCATCAAGTGAGGAAACTAAGAAAGATTGTTAGGCGAAATGGAACGGTGATGGGAATTAAACTCTTTATTTACACTTTATCCAAGACAACAGTGAACTTTAGGATGGTAAGTAATTTGTTGCCTTTTTCCCCTGCCCACAATGAGTTACTCTATTAGACAAGAATTTCTGAAAGTTTTCTCTTTTTAGTGGTTTCCAAAGCATTTTACTCATGATTACCTTGCAAACTACATGACCAGAGTGGAGGCAACTAAGGTTAAAGTATATAATTCAAACTACCATGATAATGGTCTAGAAGTCTTCCTGAAGGCGGTGAAGGATGGGCGGGTGATCGTCACAAGGGGTTGGACAAAACTTGTGCGCGCCTTTGCCATGGAGTAGGGCACATTATGGGCATTCTGCTTCTTCAAGCGAGGCTGTGATGATTAGGCTGATCTATTTCTGCAGATAGTGTGGCAGCGTCTTCCACCGGCGTGTCAGGGGTGTGCAATGGATGTGGACACAGTCCTCAGCGATCACCTATTTGGTCAGCGTAATGGAGAAGACAATCCTTCCTAGTTCTGGCGGCGGCGCATGCTGGAGTTATGGGAATGTAAGCGTGGTTACAGACCAGGTGGCACATATTGATCAAACAACAAACAAGCAAAATAACAATTAATCCTGTCGGATACAATGTTTACCTTGATGAAGTGTATCCCCAAATCTTAAAATCAAAATTCTGAACTACACTTTTTGTTCCCTATTCCTGAGAATGGCTTGAAAAAATAAGAGGAATGACTCCTCACATCTGCAATGTCTTCTCAACATCGAACTTTCTGGCCTTCAAGAACACGCATCATACGCTCATATAGCAAAGTGTCAGATACTGTTTTTTTCACAAATCTATCTAACACTACGAGGGAAAAATAAAAAGGATAACGTCAGAAATTTTCCTGGCAGGACGTGATCATCATCATGTATTAGTCTCCATGATTGTCCGGGAGGAGTCTGTGCATCGTGTGGGAAGCAGAAATCTGTGACCCCTGTCGGCTATGGACGAGGGTGCTCCAGGGAAGAGGCATGGTAGGAGGTGCACCCCTCTATGGAGAGTCGGCGTAGTGCTTGGTATTGGAGGCAACGATGATCTTGACTGAAGATGGCGGCGGCGTGGGTTGCCGGAGCCACGAACATGGTGGTGATGATGAACGAGGGGAACGGGGTAGAGAATTGCGGTGGTGGCTGTGTAGGGTATGCGAGCGAGAGGTCTTTTTCGTGGGAGGAAGGGAACCTTATTTCTCTTGTCTTTACTTGTTTTATTTTTCGAATCCGTAGGACGTGGAGCAGTGAAAAAGGAAAGAGGAAGAAGGCGTGGGGTCAGGCGATCGCACGAGGGAGGGGGGCTTCGATCGATCGCTTGACGAGAGGAAACGAACGAAACGAGCGAACGAGCTACGTACTGAGACTTTAGGATTAGAGATAGAGAGGCTAATCAAGTGTAAAGGCAATTGCTTTTCCCGCCTATTACTATTTAATAATTTGCCACACTGCTGGATTGCATGGCAAGAACCCTAGCCAAGCACACAACATTGTTTGACGTTGTTTTCGGCTAGGGGCTTGCCCAGGGCCTGGCCTGGTCGTGTCTACAATACTGCTGCCAGACACATACCATGTCAAAGTAATTGAAAGGTTATTACTTACTAAAGCTCGTTTTACAGGTTTGGTGCAACTCGTCTTTATCTTGCAACGTTCCTTGAAGATGTCCCCAACATACCGTATTTGATCTTCATTTCCCCTCTGCATGTTGGCATTAATAGTTTTGTAAAATCCCAACATGGCAAGAAAAATATAGTAATACTCACACATCTTATAGGCAACATTAAAGCACTCATCTGCACTGTTGGCACTTTAATATCCTACTTTATGGTTATTCAATTTTGCTACCAATATGTTGTGGTCTCATTCTGAGTCAATAGAACTGGGGAATCACCTCCCTGCTATTCTCAAAAACTTTCAACCATCTACCACACTACTGGTAAGAGATGAGGAACCTACGCAAGCACACCACAATATAGGAGGGACGCCCAATTACAAGATGATATTCTGTTGGATAATGCAAGCTATAACCAATTACTTTGGGACAATTACACTTTTGCCCTTAGTTGTGCCAGCCCGTGGGTTTTGCCCTTACTTTTCGGCTCTGCTCATTTTTGCCCTTAGATTTGTCTGTGAGGTCGTCTGAGTGCCCTTTGACCGTTTGACCAATACTTTGAAAGTCCATAACAAATTCATATGAACTAGTAAAAATGCAAATAATATATCAAAATTTTCAGAAAAATAGTACCTTTATGTGCATGTCATTTGCATTCAAGAAAAATGTACTATTTAAATAACTCAAAGTTATTAATGTTATTAACATTATAAAAAATAAAAGGGTATAAACAATACTTTTTTCATGAATAAAAATTACAGGAAAATATAGGTCATGTTTTTTGAACATTCTGATATCTTATTTGCATTTTTGTGAGTTCATATCAACTTGTTATGAAGTTTCAAAACAATGGTCAAAATCGTTTGAAAATTCATAACAAGTTGATATGAACTCAGAAAAATGCAAAAAAGATATCACGATGTTCAGAAAACATCACCTACATTCGCATGTAATTTTTATTCATGAAAAAAGTATTGTTTATACCTTTTTATTTTAATAATGTTAATAACATTAATAACCTCGGGTAGTTTAAACATTCCTTTTTTCCTGAATGCAAATGGCATGCACATAAAGGTAATGTCTTTCTGAACATTTTGATATCTTATTTTCATTTCTATGAGTTTGTATGATTTTTTTATGAATTTTCAAAGTATTGGTCAAACAGTCAAAGGGCACTCGTATGACCTTAGAGACAAATCTAAGGGCAAAACAGAGCAGAGCCGAAAAGTAAGGGCAAAACCCGTGGGGTGGTTCAGACTAAGGGCAAAAATGCATTTGTCCCAATTACTTTTACTGGAACAATAGCAGCCAGAAAAGGGGAACAATAGTAGCACGGAAATTTGATGGGTAGGTATGAACAAAATCAGAACTGCACAAGTACAGCTAACAGAATCAATGTACACATTACCAATCACAGAGGAGACCGAATGTCGTGGCCTCATCTGTGCATCATGTGCGGCAACGGGAGTCAGTTCATTGTCGTCGATGGTGCTGCTGCTGCACTTGCCGTCGGCTACCGGGAAGCAGATCCGAGACCGTGGACGACGACGTCGGGGAAGCGGCTCCTGCACGGTGTACGACGGTGATGGTGGACCGGCTCCAGTGCGGCGTACGACGTCGTCGATGAGGCAGATGCGCTGCGGTGGACGAGTGCGCTGATGTAGAAGAGAATGGGCAGGAAGGCCGGCTAACCGCAGCCGGCTTGTTGTGGGGTGCTGCGGTGCCGTGGAGAAGTGTATTTTGCGGTGGGGATAGAAAATGGGGATTATTGACGTGTCCTCTGGGTGCGGGGGTGGGGGTGGCTGGGCGGGGTGAATGTGAAGTTACCAAAGCAACCCCCAACCCAACACCGTCCATCGGCCAGCTGTACAAAGGGTATGATGGTAATTTCACATTGCTCGAATCTGGGTCGCGGGAGACCTCGATGGAAGCGGGAGATTTTGCCGCTGACCTGAAAATTTGTAACACTGTATTCCTCGTCCGGCATGTTGGATGATTGGGCTAAGCAACTATGAGTACTACTACACATCTGTTTTCTTAGTTTACTATCATGACATTAATTATTTGTTGTAGTTGTCCAATAAATATATTAAGCTATTGACTTCGAATGTAATGGTTTATACAATTCAACAGTTAGAATCATTGTTGAATTCCAAGATGAATCCCAAGTCTATGGTACTTCACAATATACTCAAACTCACATAATCCAACTCAAATGAAAATCTAAATGCATTTCATAACTATTAATTAGTTGGATGCAACGAAACCATCAATTACTCTACATCATCCAGTCCAAAACAATATTTGAACACATCCCAATGTGTGAATTCCTGCGTTTGTGAATGAAGCGTAGAGAGAGAGTGTGTGACGATGGAGCAATGGCGGGAGAGTGATGTGTGCGCGCAACACACAAGATATACACCCCATGGAAGAGAGAGATAGAGGGCGGGAAAGATTGTATATATGTGGGCGAGAGAGTAGGAGAGAAACCTCACGAGAGAGAGAGAGAGAGAGAGAGGAAGTGTGCGAGAGAGGGACATTTGTATAGGGAGGAAGAAGTTAGGTCTGTGAGAAAGATGGTGACATGAATATATACAGAGTGAGATGTGTGTGTGCGATCGAGATTTTGTACATGTGGAAGGAGAAGAGACAAAAGGTTTGATGAGAGAGCTCAAAAAAACTTGGACGAGAGGGGGGGAGCTTGTGCGTGTGCTTGTGGCCTTGTGGGTTGAGGGATTGATATTTTTGTGCGGGAGAGAGAGAGAGAGAGAGAGCAAAGGAGTCAGTCAGCCGCTTTTACGTTAGCCTGCTTCCAACTGGCCCCGCATTCTCTAGTGCGGTCTGGTCGGCATCTTCGTTCTTCCCGATGCCCTTCTTGAAGATCGAGGTGGTGTGCATGCCAGGGTGCAGAGAAGCACAAGCGATAGTGGTCGCTATATAACCTTGGACGAGGATGGATAGTGTGCGGGGGGGGGGGGGGGGAGTGTGTGTGCGAAATATTGAGAGAAATCAAACCTAGGGAGAGAATGTGTGTGCATAGTGTGCAGGCCAGAGAGGCTAATGGTGCGAGATGGATACATCATGTGCGTGAGTGTTTAAGCAATATAGAGAGACCGTGTGCGGGATACGAAGAGAGGACTATGGGGAGTGAGTTTGTGAGGCAGAGAAACATAGTGAGAGATAAATGTGTGTGCGTGGTATAGGGTGTATGTGACGGAGAGGTACATGCTAAATACGGTTTTCGGGAAGAGATTGTGTGTGCGAGAGAGAGAGAGAGAGAGAGAGAGAGAGAGAGAGAGAGAGAGAGATAGGGGCCTTGAGGCGGGCAGGGGCTGGGTGAGGGTGTGAAAATGTGTGCGTTGATGCATGTGTTACATGCGAGTGTGCGAGGGAGGGTCGAATCGAGAGAGATGGTTGTTGTGTTACGGATGCCTTTCTCTCTCTCACACACACACAAACACAAATACAAGACCGTTCTCTCATGCATACACCATATCTCAGCATCTCTCTATGTCTCACTCATACACGATCATTTGCACATTCACATCTCTCTATATCACACACACAACTTCTCCACATTGCCCTTTCACCACAACACACATATAGACACATACACACGTTCTCTCCATCACACCCACATAATCTCTCGCAAAAAATACTATTAGGGTGCACCTAAAACGTCCAAATCCAAATAAGCACGAACTGAAGCTAAATTCAAATATATGGAAATATTGTAGGGTGAAGAACTTTTCCAGCAAAAAGTGTAGCGTGATATTCAGGGATTGTTTTCACACACACACACAAAGCTTCGGTGGATGTCCTTCGAGCGCGACACCATGACGCACCGTTCGATCGACCGCGCGGTCGCGGTGCACGTGCTTGCAGAGGATTCCGGATTGATGCTGTGCTAATTAATGTGGTACTGCTCCGGCTGACCATTTGTCGCCCATCACCGCCGTGTCCCCGCCATCCCTGTGCCATGAAGTCGCAGGCTCGCCCGCTCACGTCGTCTGTAGTCCCTCCGAGCAATGCCGCCGAGCTGGCAAGGACGCAAGCAGCTGGAGCTGCGTCTATGCCCACAGCGTACGAAGAGGAGAAGGACGAGTGCGTGCTCCAGCACGCCAGCGAGGAGGAGGAGCTAGCGGGTCATTGTGGTCTCCGCCCGCGAGGAGGAAGCCTGCATGGTGGCTGTCGTGGTGGAAGCCGGTCGCGTTCGCGCCGAGGCCGCAAACCGGGTGCGGACGTGGAATCTACCCTCGGGACCTTGAACGCCACGTGGATCCTCCAATCTAAAGGAACAATTTGGGTCAATCGACTCTTGTGAGCCGTTGATGCAACATGGATGGCCAGAAGGGCTTCTTCAACCTCCGAAAATGATGCACTCTTCTTCTTCTCTCTCAAACATCGAGCTGCCACAGGCCTAACCGCCTGCCGCCGCCGCCTCGCCCTCCCCTCAACTCCCTCCCACCGCTGTGCCCCCCCCCTTGCCATCCATCTAACCCCGGGCACGATCCATTTTTTTGGCGAACTGCATCCCACACCCAACACTCATAAGATAGATCATGGGCACCCTGCCACCATAATATAGATACTGGGGTAGCATCTCTGCCGTCTTCTTCCTTCCCTCCGGTGAACTTCTTCTTTCACAAATCGACTGACCCAAATTGTTATAGCTGTTGTGTAAGAAATGCGTAGTACAGACAAATAGTACCAACTAGTTAGACGGATGGAAATAATACTACTAGTACTTATTAAGTACAGTAGGAAGGTGAAGAAACTAGTAGTAGTACCATCTACAACTCGAACTGTAAGAAATACTAGTACGTAGTAAAGAGTTCAAGTAACGATAAAGAACATAACTTAGTTCTGCTGGGGGCTCAGCACAACACACCCCTGAAATAAACTAAGCACGTAGAAATAAAACTAAGCACCCTGAAATAAAACTAAGCAACTAATCCGGTTGACACTGCATCAGAACCAGCATGAGCAATGACACTGCCACCTTACTCGGAGTCCTCGTCCACGTCCTTGACTTCGTCCTTGTCCCTCTTCCTCTTCGCCGATACTTCCTTGCTTGGACCGGACACTAGGCTTCGCCCCTTCATCCAACCCTTGTAGATATTTAAACAAAGGTAGGCATCCAGTGCTGCGTACTCGATGTGAGCTTCATCTATTTTCTTCCACTCCCATGAATAATGAAACCTATAGTGAGGTTTCTTCAGTTTACCGTACGAAGGATCAATCATGGCTTCTGCCAGGGTCAGCATTGAAGGCTGAGAGGAGGACACCATGCCTTTCTTCTGGAGGTCGAAGGGCTGGTGTACAACGAGGCCTATCCGATGCAGGACTTCCTTGTCGTTGTTAAAGCCTACAGTAACAAATTTGACTCTTTCGTCCTTGAGGAAGTCTTCAAAATTCTGGCACCTAACTTCGGCATGGCATATGTGGTACACCAAGCACAAGTTATGTACGCAAACCTGGATCACGGCGGGCTTCTTCTTCTCTTCCTCCTTTAGAAACCTCTCTTTATCCAAGACTTTGGTGTACTCAACATCTAGCCTAGTGACCCACTCATCATTTGAATTTGGGAACATGCGTTGGAAGCGACCAAGGCATCCTTGCACCGTCGGGGAAGAACGGGTGTAGATGACATCGTACTCATCGCCGGTGATGGTTTTAACATTGTACTCACCGCCAATCATGGAGATTTGGGAGGCCATGGAGTTTGGAGGAGGGCTAGGACAATTGGAACTACTGTAATGTGAAAGGAAGGGACGAGTGGGAGCGAACTGCTGTAATTTTAAAGGACAGGGACGAGTAGGAGCGAACTGCTAGCGGTTTTCCGATTGTAAAAATGCTAAGTAGGGCATGCAAACGGCGTGGGGTAGTGGCTTGCCCGGTGGATAAATAACTACATGCCCCCAAAGAGTTCTCTAGTACTATGGGGGACCCACTAGATGTCATGTCTACTAGACCAACTTCGTAGGGTTGACAGTATAGGATTTGTGTGTTTGCACGCCATGCCGGTGTGTGCATGCAACTTTGACTTAATTCCGTCAAGCGTCGCACCTGTGACGACCGTCGCCTCGCTCGCGCGGTCGCACTGTTTGAGACTTTAGACGGCTATAAATGAGCAATTTTTTTTTCTGATTTTCCCTCTCTGTAAGGCTCGTCTCCTAATGCTAATTACTCTCTACCGGTCCTTTCTCCTTTTTTCCATTGGTGGAAATGACTAGCATGCCAGTGGGTGGGAATTCCATTCATCTTCATGAGGGGGCTGCATTGACCGTACCGTGAGAATACAATTGCATGCATGCATATCGTGGGAAACCAACTCTATTTAATTAACAAAACAGGATCTTGATTGGAGGAAAGGAACGAGACGAGTAATCGCTACTAGCCAGTAGTCATCCAACTTGGTCACGATGCGATACCTAGTGAGCCTTACACACCAGACCAGAGTATTACTTCCTCCGTCCGGGTGCGTTAGGCTATATGATGTTGCCATGTCATATATAGTCATCACTTATAGTCACTCATACAACAAGGTTAGCTATAAGATTGGCTATAAGAGTACTGTTTTTTTTACCTTCTCTCTATCTCGTTCTTCGTATTTCTTGCATTTGCCAAGGAGTACGCATATAGCTAGGCTCTTGCATGAGAGCCTAGTCCCACCATTTTTCCATTTTCTCTACTCCACATAGGCAAAAGTGCCATGTAAGTGGGCTATAAGCTCATTATTGTACTTACTCTAAGAGAATTCAGAAAATCTTAAAGTATTAGCTGCGATGTACAGTACTAATTAAACTGTGCCTCATTTAACTCAACCGCCTCATGCGCCCACCTCCCTCTCGATTCATTTTTCTCGTTTGGCCTACCAGGAAACCCGTTCGCCTCCAAATCTTTTCCTCTCCATGTGTGAAAACAATCTGCTGCATGACTCTCCTCCCCCCCCGCCGCAGTCCCACCTATCCTCCCCGTGTGAAAACAATCTGCATGCATGAGAGCAAGTACAATAAGGTGATGTAGGCGGGCTGTAAGACTTTAAATAATACTATATTTTTGCTGAGTTGGATGAGAGAAGAGGAGAGAGAAGAGAAGCGGGCTACAAACTTACAGCCGGCTGTAGCATGAGCTCCAACACACTTTGTGAGAGAAACATGTGGGCCATATATTAATGCTATAGCATACTAGTATGACTAACCATTGTATGAGTGGGCTATAAGGTTGGCTGTAAGTGACATGGCAAATTCATATAGCCGATTGTTGACTCTCCCTCATGTGCTCGTCCAATCTCCTCCTGCCTAATAAATCATAGATCACCTAAACCCTAAACCATTGTGACCAGCAATATCTCCACCTCTCCCCCTAAATTCAGCTCGGTGCCCCCCACCTCCCCCTTAATTTCCTCCAACAAAAAAAATGCCCACCTAGCTGTAGCTGTTACTTTAATCATGCAACCTATCTTACGTAGGTGTACCATTGCTCGCTATAAATAATGCGCCTCCCACGGCATTCCGAAGAACGCTCACATTCATCTCCTCACCCCCCCTCTCAATTACGGACCCGTCGACCACCATGGCATCGCCCCTCCCTAGCCCTAGGCGCCCCTTGCTGCCCCGCGCGGAGGGTCATGCGTCGGCGTTCCATTCCTCGCTGCCACGATTCGAGGAAGACGCGTCGGCGTTCCGCTTCTTGCTGGCACGAGTCAAGGATGACATGTCCGCGTTCCGCTCCTCGCTGTCACCGCGACATGTTGAGGTGGACGTGTCGGCGTTCCCAGTCTTGCCACCACGCACATCGAAGGACGCGTCGGCGCCCCGCTATGAGGAGGACGTCATGCCGGCCCCTGAGCCGCCCAGCTTGGAGGAGCTATGGAAAGAAATGGAGGTCGCCTTGTGGGAGGCTTTGCCTCCGGCGGAGCGCGCCAAAAGAGAGGCGGAGATGAAGGCTGAGGAAGAGAAGCGTGCCGCGAGGGATGCTGCCTGGCAGGCCTATGTCACCTCCGAGAGAGTCAGGCAATTCACTCTTTGGAAGAAGGCTCGTGCGAGGGCCGTGTCGGTGGCGGAGGATGCCCATGCCAAATCCCTGAGTGCAGTCGGGTCGATGCGCCTCATCTACGCTTGGCGGTACATCGATCGGGTGCACGCTTCCAGCGAGGAGGAGTACCTGTTGGCGCCGGATCACCAGACCGGTGAGATCACACTCGCCCGCCGGCAAGCCGCTAATCAGCACGTCGCGACTTGCGAGGCCGAGGAAGAGGCATTCTCTCACCGCGCTAGGAAACGACCACGCACCAGGGCACTCATGGCGCGCCGCAAGCGCTCCTGCGAGTGCCGTGGCTTTTATTAGGAATAATTTATTGTCGTAAGGTGATCCCATTAGTATGTAGGAGTACTCATAGTTTTCTATGGTACTGGGACGGAAATGATAAATTCCGAACGCTCGGGACTTATTAGCGTCCTTAATTAATTATGTATAAAAGGAACAAGTTTGAAAACCTTTTGAATCCGTACGCTTGTAACTTTTTGTAAGTAGAGTACGTACATAGCACGAAGTTCAACACTGTATATCACAGTACAAGTCTCTCTCTAGTACACGTCTCTCTCTATATCTAGGCTTATGCATAGGACAACTGGTATAAATGTATACACACGTGCGAATGCACTTTTGAACATTACGATGCGGTTTTGGTAAAAGTAGTAAAATAGTAGACAACCTTGTGAAATGATTCAATGCAAACGAACTGCAAGAATGAGAAGTGAAAACTCCATTGATTGTTTTCTGATGAGCTATAAATGGTGGGACTCATTCTCATTTGATTGTTTACTTCCTTCTCTCTGTAGATTTTTCTCTATCGTAGTAGTTATATCTCACTGGTCGGGAGGCATCCAAATTTTTTGGACAAGTCACCTCTTGATTGTTCCAGAACAGTACAGATGCAGCAGCTACTGTTCAAGTAAATCCCGCAGATCAGCCATTCAATCTATGCCCTATGCATCGGGGAGGGAGTAGTGTCCTTTGGCAGCACCTACGAGAGACTCCTACTACCCTCCGTTCCATAATGTAGTGCATTTAGACTTTTTGAAAAGTCAAACTTCACTAAATTTGACCCAGTTTTTGGAGAAAAATATGTGCATCTAGAATGCAAAACATATTTCATTAGATTCATCACAACACATTGTTTCATAATTTATATATTCACTATTATAGATACAAGTAGTTTTCTATATAAACTTGGTCAAAGTTTGTAAAGATTGACTTTTCAAAAAATCTATACGCACTATATTTTTTTTGCAAGTACTACTACTACTCCCAAATCGCTTCGTACACCCTCGGTCATATTTTTTCCTATGAAGTTGTGCTGTGCAATTGGAATTCCAACTTGAGTACTAGTAGTAGATAGGGATCGAGTGAGCCGCTTTAGGATCGACCGTAAATGTGGACAGATGAATCGGACTGCAGAGAGATGAAATGCAATAACGACAGGAGTGATATGATGGTTTCTTGTCCGTTCATTTTATCAGGCCAGTTATTACTGGGAGTGGTGGGGTTTTGTGATATGATTGCTTTACTGCCGTGCCACGAGCGGGGTGAGACTCCCCTGCAGCGCCCCCCTCTACACTAGTACTACTCCTACTTTCGTCCTGGTTTACTAGCACCTCTCGTATTTCGACTTTTCGACCATTATTTTTTACCATAAATTTAACTAGTAGGGAAATAGTACTCCAGTATAAGTTCGATGTCAGAACCACGTGACAGATGTGGTAAGCAATCCAAACAATTCATAAAAAAAATCGACATTGGATTCGGGTTAAAAAATAGTGTATGTTATATGCCCTGGCAAAAATAATATTACTGGAAAGTGCATTCAAATGCAAACTATGATGGTTGTGAGTCGAGAAACCGGTTCCGATGATCAAAGAGGATCCAGGAAGCGGTAGATTTTTTATAGAAAAGGCAGATCGCCCGCCCAACCAGCCAAATCACAGAGTAGCAACATGAACAATACAACAACAAGGAAGGTTTAATACAGCCAAGCAGGCAAAAGGCACGTAAGCCCAACGAAATGAACGAAGATAAAGTAGTAGCAATCACACTCGAGGGAGATGGCTCTCATGGGCTGCAGGATGAAGGCTAAGGGCAGACGTACGGATCTTGGTAATGAAACCGGTGAGAGTGTCGGTGTCCACATGCTTAGACAGCTGCTTCCATTGAGCGAAGACTAATGATGAACAGTTAACTTGGTAATGCATATGCCCAGGTGAACCTCCTTGGAGTCCCCGTGCAGCATGTTGGGGTTGACATGTGCATGAAGCCAGCCCTGTTCCATGTCCACCTTGCCGGGAATAGAGCAGCTCGCCACAGTCTCATTCAGCCTGAGGGAGCCGCCGAGGTCACCCTCGTACGCCGGAGGGGCATCAACAGTGAGCACGCACCTGTACAGTGGCCTCGTGTCGGTGTCGGCGGCGTTGCCCCTGACGCACACGATAGAGATGGGGCGGCGGCCTGCGCAGGCCCTGCCGGTGCCCACGGCCAAGAGGAAGATGATGTCGTCCTCCTCCGTGACAAGCAGGCGGCGGTGATCCTCCAGCGACTCTGGCACGGCGAACGGGTAGCAAGTCTCATACTTGATGTTCGCCGTGAGCCAGGAGTGTTTTCCAGACGGTGCCGTGAGGTGATGCATGAGGCTCACCGGCGAGCCCTCAAACGGCGACGTGCACTCATAGCAGTAGCAGGGCACGTGCGCGCATCTGGACCTATTGTCCGCC
This sequence comes from Elymus sibiricus, assembly GCA_039707655.1. Taxonomy (NCBI): domain Eukaryota; kingdom Viridiplantae; phylum Streptophyta; class Magnoliopsida; order Poales; family Poaceae; genus Elymus; species Elymus sibiricus. Next base: position 168,630,310 of record CM077664.1, read on the forward strand.
ACCGAGTGGTAGGCGACGGACCTCTCGCAGCCAAAACTCTTGTAGACGCAGGGCACCTTGCAGGCATCGACTAGGCCATCCATGAAACAGGAGTGGCTATAGGGGACGTCGCGCCCGCCGCATGGAGCGCAGGAGTAGCACACGAAGCGGTAGATCGTACGTAGTACTAAAATGGTATTAGTCAACCGGTGCAAGTTCTAGCCCCTGCTATTTTAACCTTTTTTTAGTAATGATACCTGGCGAACGTTCGCCATGAGCCCAATCCTGGTGAACGCCCACATAACCGCCTGATTTCCATCCGACGGTGGCCTTTTTTTTATGCCCATGGTATTTGACACAACTGCCACCCTTTACACATGTAACTGCGACGCGGGCGTTTGCAACTGCCATGTCTCCCAGCGAACGTTTGATGGAGATTGGCGTTAGCACCGATGGTGGTTCGTAGTAGTTTCACGGTCGGGCATTGAATTTGTACTATTTACTATACTACTCCAGTAGAGCAGAGTCTGTCGGAAGTCGGGCTCCGGGGACCCAAAGGTTCGAACACTGGGGTGAGCTCGTTCCTACTGCCTCAACCCGTACGACAGCAGAACTACGGCGAAGCTACGGTGAGAGCACGCTAGCGGGAGCGGGTCGAAGACACATCGGTTTACCCAGGTTCGGGCCACCTTGCGGTGTAAAACCCTACTCTTGCTTGGTTGTGATTGCTCTAGCAAGAGTACAAGGTTCGGGGCGGAAGAGTCGATCCTTTCTATAGCGGCACCCTTCCCTCCTTTTATATCTGCCTTGGTCCTCTTCCCCCGAAAACATTGGCAGGAAGGGTTGCCACAAAACGGCAAGTTTGAAGGGGGACAGGGGCGCAGTCTATCCTGACAAAAGGTGGTCTTCATCTGCAAAGCAACTATCCATGACGCGCCGGTGGGCTCGAGGGTGACCTTCGCCCTGCGCATCCGTCGTCTTGGTCTTCTTTCACCGATCGGGCAACCTTTGGGGGTTGCTTTGGGAAACGGACTACTGGCCTTGCTCCCTTAGCGCGAAAGGGGAAATCCTCTCCATCCGCGCCTGCTGGCGTGGCCTCTGTCGCCATTCGTCGCCGCGCGCGTCACCCACATGGTGGGCACGAGACCGCGCGGCCGAGCCAAACAACACTTGTCTTGCGTACCTTCGGGAGGGTGCCTCGGGAGGCAACCTCAGAAGGCCGCCTCACGAGAGGGCCTCGCGAGGCTCTCGGTGATGTCGTGGCTGAGTCTTGCTTGCCCGCTCCCTGAGGAGGGGTTCTCGGGAGTCCAGAACCTCGCGATGCGTCTTACTCGGGGTGCCCGCTGGTGGGCCACCTATTGGGCCTCCGCAAGGCATTACATCCTGGGCCGCAGGCAGACGGGCCGGGATACCCTGGGTTCCATGGGCCCAACAGTAGCCCTCAGGCCCGCGTCACGCATGTTCCCACCTATTCGGGGGCGAAAAGGCGCGGGTCCTAACCGCCTGCGGGCCAGACGCAACGCGTGGCTCACGATGTGACGGGGGACGCCCCCACTTCTCCCACGAGGCCTTGGAAACTTCCCACGCTGACATAAAGCCTGCCCGCGCACGGCGCGAGACCATCATTGTCTTCCTTCTGCTGCCGCCTCGAATCCTTGCGCACGTCGAAGGTAGAACGGCGCGGAGCGAGCCTCCCTTGAGCGCTATAAAGATGCGGGGGAAGGACTTCCCTGCCCATCTTCTTCCATCAGTCCTTTCCTCCTCCTCCACTATCTAGGCGGGCCTCCGCGGCGATGGCGAGGGGAAGAGGCCGAGCCCGTAAATCTGCTGCTGCATCCAGGGTCCCCCCTGGGGCCAAGGCCGCTCTCCGGCGGCTGCCGGTGCAGGTCCCAGCGCCCGTGGAAGGGGCGCTGCCCGCGGGCGCGGTGCCTGCGGCCGAGGTGGCCGCGGCGGGGCAGCCACCCTACCTCCTCAGGCTGGGAGCCACTCAGCGGAGGCGGCTCATGAGTTCATCATGGGTATGCATCGCCGGCCCTGCACCTGGCTTCGGCTTCCAGACTCCTTCGTGAAGGTGATGGAGGACCGCGCGCCCTTGGGGCTATGGCTGCAGGCGGATGGCTACTGCAACGACCCCTCCTGGGTGACGACAGAGCTCACCCCCTCAGGCTTCATGTTCTTGAAGCAGGGGTGGAAATCGTTTGCCCTTGCTCGCGGCCTAAAGTGGGCCCACGTTCTCCAGTTCAAGTACAACGGGGCCGCCACACTCTTCGTGAAGTTCTTCGGGGTCTTCGGCAGCCGTCTGGAGTGCTGCGCGGAGAGCGAGAGCGGCAGCGACACCGGCTCCTCCAGTGAGGGTGCCAGCGATGACGGTGGCACCTCCTCCGGTGGAAGCAAGAGCGACGATGGCTCCCCCCACATCAAGAGCCAAGATGAAGACTCCGACTAGGCGCGTGCGACGCTCGAGGCGGATCTTGGGGGCGAGCCGCGCTCCGCGCATATTCTTTCCTTGCCCTGTATGAGAACAATGCAGTCCCTTTGGGACGTGAAAACAATGGCTTCTGTGTTTTAACTTAATGCTTTTGTGGTTTGGAATGTATGTTCCCTCCCGAAGTCCTCTCGCGTGGCTTGCTGGCATTTTTTTCTGCTCGCCTATGTGCTCTACGTCGTTAGGACCCAACCCCCGAGCGGGCTACAGCCATCGCTGGTATGCTAGGACTGGCGCCTGAGCAAGTCCAGGAGGTGTAGGGCACCGAGGGCAGGAGGGGCTCCCGAGGCGCGATGCTCGGGAAGCCCGCCTTCGACGTGCAAGCGGCTCGCGCGAAGAAAAAATGCCAGCACTTAGCGAGATCGCGAAAGGAGGGAACTCGAGAGATGGTGAGGGCGTCTCATGAGGTGGTTAGACTTAGCTTTTGCGGAGAGTGGCATCGGGGGAGCCTCGGCTCACGAGGCATGCCTCACAAGTCTTGGCCTTCACGATTTTCTGCTCGCGAGGTCTTCTGATTAGGCAACCGCCGTAGGCCGGGCCGCGAGACGCCACCCGCGAGGCTTCCGAGCGGCTTGCTCCTGAGACAACTGCATGTTGACAAGCCTCACAACAGGAGAGCGACGCACGCTTGCTAGCTTGCTCGTGGCCGTTACGTGAGGAGATAAGGCACCAAGGACCTTGGCGAGGTGACGTGCACGGGAGCAGGCCCGCGAGCCAGAGGTCAATCACTTGGATTTAGTGGCGCTGCAGGGATGGACCCGAGCATAGGCGCCGTGCCTAGCCCCCGCTCAGGGAACGGTCAAGAGGGAGATCGCGAGCGCGCGGTGCTCTCGAAACAGCATCGTACCAAGTACACAATTATGCAGGCAACATGAACTTATTAGGGCATAACAATAAGATTCATTACACAACCAAAAAGAGATGCGGCTGCCGTGTCCGGCACGGGTCAGCTTGAGGTTGGTGCGGCCCATGGGGCGCCCTTAGTTACACATCAAAAAGAGACAAAGAGGGCCTGCCGTGTCCGGCATGGGTCAGCTTGAGGATGGTGCAGCCCGTGGGGCGCCCTCAGTTGAGTAAAACAAAATCACCTTGGTAGGAGGATCCCGGAAGCGATGGTGCGGAGGGCGCGGCGAGGAGGAACTCGGGCCACGTGAGGTAACGCTCAAACGCATCTGGCAGAATTGTGCTGGAGAAGTGAACAGGTTGCCTGGCAAGGCATGGCGTGGAAGCTTGCTCCTCAGGGGCCGAGGGGCTCCTGAGGCCCAGGGGGCTCGCGAGAAGCAGGGGGCTCACGAGACTCAGAGGGGGAGAGGTCTAAGGAAGTGACGCGCCGGGGGCGTCCCGGGAACTCCGTGTCCCTCCCCGTCCGAGGCCCCGGCTCGAGGTGCGCCAGCCACTGGAAGGTGGCGATGGCGTTCCTCAGGCCGAAGGGCATGCGGGCATAGCAGGTGGCGGAGTCCACAATCTGGTCGATGCGCGGCAGCAGATAGGGGTCCTGAGGGCAGGCCTTGTTGAGGCTCGTGAAGTCGACGCACATTCGTTCCTTGCCACCCTTCTTGGGGACGACGACTGGGTTGGCGAGCCATTCGGGATGGCGCACCTCACGGACAACTCCAGCTTCTTGCAGCTTGTGCACTTTTTGAACAATGAACTCTTGCTTCTCGGGCGCCTGGCGCCGTGCCTTTTGCTTGACGGGGCGTGCGTTGGGGCACACCGCTAAGTGGTGCTCGATCACCTCCCTCGGTACACCGGACAAATCAGATGCTTTCCAGGCGAAAACATCTGAGTTTGCCCGAAGGAAGGCGACGAGCACGCCTTCCTATGCAGGAGAAAGGTAGGTGCCGATGGTGAAGGCAGGGCTTGAGCCTCTGCCGTCAACCGACACCTTCTTCGTCTCGGCGCGGTCCTGAGAGAACAGCTGCTTCTTCTTCGCGGGCGCGGCCTCAGGAGGGTCAACGGTGTCATCGTCAGCTGGATGGGTGGTAGCGGCAGCCTTGTAGGCGTGCTCAAGGGAGCAGATCGCGTCCTTCTCGTCGCAGGAGACGGTGATGATGCCGCTGCAGCCAAGCATCTTGAGGACGTTGTTGGCGTGATGAGTCACAGCCATGAACTTGGCGAGTGCGGGGTAGCCCAGGATGGCATTGTAGGGCAGGCCGAGGTGGGCGACGTCGAAGTCGATGAGCTCAGTGTGGTAGTTCTTGCGGGTGCCGAAGGTGACAGGGAGGCGCACCTGCCCCATAGGCAGCGTGGAGCCGTCGGTCACGCCCAAGAAGGGCCTCGTCAGCATGAGCTGCTCGTAAGGCACCTGGAGCTGCTCGAAGGTCTCGATGGAGAGCACGTTAAGGCCTGCGCCTCCGTCGATGAGGGTCTTAGTGACCACGACGTTGCTGATGGTGGGAGTGCACAACATGGGGAGCGCGGCTGCGGTGGCCGTGGACTTGGGGTGGTCCTTGGAGTCGAAGGTGATGGCGTACTGCGACCGCTTGAGGGGTCGTGCGGCCTCAGGCTTCGGGAGGGTGGAGTTCACCTCGCAAGAGAACTGCTTGAAGTGGCGATTGGACGCAGGAGCCTGAGCCCCGCCGAGGATGCAGGCAACCACGCCAGGCTCCTGGTAGCCCCCAGCGCCCTCGTCAGGCTGGTTGACGTCGTTCCTCCGGGGTGGCGGCGGCAGTGACGGAAGAGCAGCGTTGGCCTGAGGGTTTGCCTCACGAGGCTGATCATGCTAAGCGGCCTCGCGAGGCTGGTCGTGCCAGCCTTGGCGGAAGTTGCCGTTGCCGTTGCAGTTGTCCCAGCGGTTGCCACTGCGGCCACCTCCGCGGCCGGCGCCGCGGTCATTGCAGTCACCTCGGCGGCCCGGGCGCTCGTCGCAGAGCAGCTTGAGCTCCTGGTAGTCTTCGGTGCTATGGGAGTGCACATTGTGGTAGACACAGAGCGGCCGGCCGTCTTTCCTGGGCTCGTTGCGGTCACGGCCGCGCTTTTGCTTGGGCTCCGCCGCAAGCACGGCAGGGTCCTTGCGCTTGACGTCCTTGCTCTTGGCCTTGGCGGCATCGGGCGCCGCATCGGGGTCGTTGTGGATGAAGAGGCGACCTTCTTCAGCCTTGGCGCACTTGTCGGCGAGGTCGAACAGCTCAAGTACCGAGTCCAGTTTGTCATTGATGGCGAGCTTCTCGCACCTCTTGACGTCCATGACGCCAGTGGAGAATGCAGAGATGACGGCCGCGTCGAAGGCACGCGGGATCTTGTTGCGCACCTGGCTAAAGTGCTGGATGTACTTGTGGAGGGTCTCGTCCGGGCACTGCCGCACATGCCGTAGGTCGTTGATCATGAGGGAGCGGTCGTGCGTGCCCTTGAAGTTGGTGATGAACTGGCTACAGAGCTCGCCCCACGATGAGATGGATGCCTCAGGGAGATTCATGAGCCCAGAGCATGGGCCATCCTTGAGGGCCATGGGGAACCAGTTAGCCATGACCTTGTCGTCGCCGTTCGCCGCCTCGACGCTCAGCACATAGAGCTGAAGGAACTCTGAGGGGTTGGGGGTGCCGTCGTAGCATGGAGGTAGGTCCGGCTTGAACTTGGCGGGCCACACCACCTGCGCAGCTCGCGAGTGAAGGCACGGCATCCCACGCCGCTCGAGGGAACAACGCCGGCGAGGGTGGCGCGGTTCTGGCGCCCGGCCGCCCTGACATCCTGGACGGTCCGGTCTTGGCGCCGGCGCTGCTGCTCGAGGAGCACACGCGCATCAAGCAGTGCGCGGTGGACGATCTGGCAGCTGGCCTCGTCTCAGACCGGCGAGGACACACCGCGGGACGGCTCACGCGCTCGCGCGTTGTGCTGGTGCCCGGCGAGCTCGTCGCGCAGAGGAGGTGGCGGGGGAGCGCTATGCGCTACATCCCCAGCGCGAGACGGCGGAGGGCGAAGCGAGTGGGAAAGCGCCAGAGCGTCCCCGGCGGCGTTGACAAGCTCGGTGATGCGACCAAGCCAGGCGTCGTAGCCGGTGTCGGCTGGACAATAGCGGAGCAGCTCACGCGCCATGAGCACCGCGGCCTGCGCGTTTCGCGGCCCACGGCGGGTGAGGGAGGAGGAAGCTGTGGCGGTGCGGCCATCTACCTACACGGAGGGGTGCAGGGAGGAGTCCTGCTGCTCCCGAGCGGCAGGGTCGGTGGCGGCAGCGGCCTCAACGTGGCGGCGGCAGTTGCCGCGGCTCACCGGCTCGGTCTGGGCCACGCGACCCGTGCTGCGCTCAGCGCGCTCACGGTGAGCATCAGCCATGAAGCTGGTGGAGTGGAGGACGGAGTGGAAGAACGGTAGCGCACCCCTACCTGGCGCGCCAAATGTCGAAAGTCGGGCTCCGGGGACCCAAAGGTTCGAAAACTGGGGTGAGCTCGTTCCTACTGCCTCGTCCCATACCACAGCAGAACTACGGCGAAGCTACGGCGAGAGCGTGCTAGCGGGAGCGGGCCGGAGACACAGCGGTTTACCCAGGTTCGAGCCACCTTGCGGTGTAAAACCCTACTCCTGCTTGGTTATGATTGCTCTAGCGAGAGTACAAGGTTTGGGGCGGAAGAGTCGATCCTTTCTACAGTGGCACCCTGCCCTCCTTTTATATCTGCCTTGGTCCTCTTCACCCGAATACATTGGCGGGAAGGGTTGCCACACAACGGCAAGTTTGAAGGGGGACAGGGGCGCAGTCTATCCTGACAAAAGGTGATCTTCGTCTGCAAAGCGACTATCCATGACGCGCTGGTGGGCTCGGGGCTGACCTCTGCCCTGCGCGTCCGTCATCTTGGCCTTCTTTCACCGATCGGGCAAACTTTGGGGGTTGCTTTGGGAAACGGACTGCTGGCCTTGCTCCCTTAGCGCAAAAGGGGAAATCCTCTCCATCCGCGCCTGCTGGCGCGGCCTCTGTCGCCATTCGTCGCCGTGTGCGTGACCCACGTGGTGGGCATGAGACCGCGCGGCCGAGCCGAACAACACTTGTCTTGCATACCTTCGGGAGGGTGCCTCAGGTGGCAACCTCAGGAGGCCGCCTCGTGAGAGGGCCTCGGGAGGCTCTCGGTGAAGTCGTGGCTGAATCTTGCTTGCCCACTCCCTAATGAGGGGTCCTCGGGAGGCCAGAACCTCGCGAGGGGTCTTGCTCGGGGTGCCCGCTGGTGGGCCACCTATTGGGCCTCCGCCAGGCATTGCATCCTGGGCCGCAGGCAGACGGGCCGGATACCCTGGGTTCCACGGGCCCGACAAAGTCCTACTCCACTATAGTAGGTACTGTAGTTTATAGGAGTATATTTTAGTAGTACTGTAATCAGTCAAGTTTTTTGGCATCGATATGACCCTACGCTGCTGGGATGTGTCTCATAAGTCAAGCGGCGTGCTGCTATTACATTGTCATCATCACCTGTCCACTTCCCGCAGCACATATTCGCTTCTCCATCCTTGCCAGCACATAATCGTCCAATCTTCCATCCCCGCTAGGCGCCGCCCCCCTCTTCCAAAACCCAAGCACTAACAATGGCAGAACCGAGCAGCGTCCGCCAAAAGAGTGGCTAGAATTCGCTTCCCACAGAGGTAATGAAACTCATTGTTTAGCGTGTGGACAATCTCAGTACCATGCCGCTCGCCGCGTGCTCGTTGGGGCTGTTTCGTTTACTCAAAGCCCTCAGGCTGGAGCTTTTAAGCCAGCTCCCTGCTTGCTGATGCCACCTAATCTTCAGAAACGGCATGTCACGCAGCTTAAGGATCCTAGGGTGGCAAGCATCAACCCCCTCGACTGCGATCCGATCCCCGTCACCCTCAACTACATTAACGGTATGTACTGGGTCGGCATGAACATGTCTTGGATGGTTCTCATCGACGGACGCGGCAGGTGGATGCTCGTGGAGGTCTACACCCGATGATTGATACCCCTTCCTTTGATTAACACTGCACTGCTTTGGCACCGTGGCCCAGAATACTCAGAATCTTACAGTAGCCAACATGATACCAAGTTTGATTTCCTCAAGGTTGTAATCTGCCAAGTGCCCACAAGATCTGCAAATTATAAAGACTTCAGGCTAATTGCGTTCTTCAACCGCGGTCTCGCCGGTCACTGCGGTAAGTGGATAAATCTCCACGTCCATCGCAGGATCATACATCCTCCATGGCTCTCTAATGCCATTGAACACAAGGGCTTCATTTACGCTGTGGACTCCTTCTTTGACTGGACATATTGTTGGCCTACTCCAGTCATCGCTACAAATGGTTGTTACAGCAGTATGTTACTCCTAATTTCCTATGATATCATGATGGCTTGCTTCCTATTGTCAGAGTATAGTTTGAGAAGAGTTAGAATCATGACATTGTTGTTAGAAATTAACACCACACTGTCAAATACACCCTTTGTTCAGTAACATGGACGTTTTGACAGTTTAATTCGAACTGCCAAAACGTCCCACATTGGTGATCAGATGTAGTAGAATTTTGGTGAAATCAAATCATCCTTCCCATGCTTATATTACTATCAACATTTACTAAAAAAATATTCATCCTCTGAACATGCTGTTCTTAGATTTATAGTACCAGCCCATTTTTATTTGACTCCAACTTGATATGATGTTGTAGGCCGCCTGGTGTCCCTACCCTTCCTAATCCCAGAACCTTTCAAAGAAAAGCGGCATGGCAGTTGCAGGTGGTTCCTTGCTCCATCAGACGACGGCGAATGATTGATGATCGTTCGCACGTATCGGACGTGTTGTTTCGCGGAATACAATCACAGTCACTACATGGTCCTTGAGCAGGATCCCAGCTTCTTTGGGTCTTCAGGAATTTTTAACTGGAGGCCGGTAAGTAGCCTCGGCGCATGGTCTCTGTTTCTCGGACTGAATTATCTGATTAACCAAGAGATCACCAACGTCAAGGATTCTGATGGTAACGCAGTTCCGTTCATCAGGCAAAACTGTGTGTACACAGCGTACCATGCGTCTCTCCATGCACCATACCCTGATATGTGCCGCCACGCTCTGCAGCCCAAAGTAGGAGAGAGGGTCGCATGTATCAGACTTCGACCTGCTGGCTGGAGTTTCCCCCGTCAGGCACCTATCTGGTTCATGCCTTCAGCCAAACTCAACAGCTTAATAAATAGTAACGTCTAACTGAGCCAGTTAGTTAGATGCGTACACTTGGTGTAGTAGGATCTTTATTAAGTTTGATGCATACACTTGGTTTTTTTGGTAGCCCTTCTTTAATGTTGGCTGATGATTGGTTGGAAGAGAGAGCTGCGTCTTTACTCTTCTGGCCTGCTTACTGCTTCTGTTGCACCCCCACCCCTGGTGGTATCTTCAATCCCAAGGCTCCTTTGTAGGGCTCTAGTTTGCTGTGAACCTCTAGTGGTTTCTATTAACGGAAAATTGGCGGCAAACCCCTTTTACTAAAACAATATTGAGCCATGGATGATGCTAGTGTTTTCAATGTACAATGAGTAATATATTTTGTTTGTTGGTTGAATAAATAGTGGTGTTAGAATGATAAAAATAATGTTTTGGAAGTTGTTGCACGCTCCGATCCTTTCTTGCCCCGTATGTAGCACATACTATTTTTTCTAGGGAACAAATCTTCCACTTGTCGAGGACATGCAGCCCAGTGATTTAGGCCCCATAGAAGAGCCCATAATTAACTGGGAGGGAGGCTCTAACATGAATCCGGCCTAGCTACATGCTCATGCTCCCCTAAATAAATAAATAAAACTAAATGTTCATGCACAGGTTGTTTAAATTTACGATTTGAAAAGTATGATTTTAACTGGAGGATATTACTTTCCAATGAGAGCATCTTTACATTCAGTCGATATTTTTCTTAGGCAAAGATAGCGACCAGTCTTTTTTCTCACACCCTTTTCTTCCTGCAACCAGCGGACTATTATTTGGTACCCACCAGGTTGAAGCCGAGGCAAATCATAGTCAACGTGGTCATGATCTAACAATTATTAGCGGCAAATTGTAAAAAATATCAGAATTTTTTTCTGTTGCATTAGTATGTTTTATGGATTGCGCTGCCTAGGTCTCCCGTTCGAATCCCAAGTACCACAAGTTTTTTGACAAGCCGAGTTTTTTTATGATAAAAAGTTCCAGCCCAACATTATTTTTTAATAAGAATGCCCGGCCCAGCCCAACACATGTGGCGACCCCACTTTATCCCAGGGCTTCTGAATGTGCTCGGCTTCACACCTAAAGAAAAGAAAGTGGTCGGCTTCATTTTACAATAAGTTGTAGCCATATAAAATTAATTCTTCTTATCGAGCAGGCTGAGTTTTTGGGTCTGACCGATCCAGGCGCCAAAACCAAACCAGCGCCGTCGGGACAGCCTGTTCCCGCCTTCCATGGCTGGTTGTGGTGCCGTGCCCAGATCGCCGCCCTGTCATACAATTAAATGCTGGCCAGGCCATCCCTCTACTCCCCCACACATCCTATTCTTCTCCGGCAACGGCAGCCCACCCCGCACCAGAACTAGTCAACCCTCGTACTCCCCGCCACCTACGACCACACTGCCGCATCTTCCCCAGCTCCTATTCATTCCCGTCCGAGGCCTCGCCGTCGTCCTCCGCCTTGGTGCGCTCGCCGCGGCGCCGCCGTCCGGCCTTGTCAACATGGTTAACATGGTGAATTGTGGGAGGACTGTACTTCAGAGTATGACAGTAGGGACCCACCGGGTCCACTGCCGAACGCAAGCAAGTGCCTCCTTACTACTCAGATGCACCCCTCATTTTTTTTCTCATATCCACCTTGCTGATATCTGGGAGTGACATCATTGTCAACGTATAGTCAATTAATGACAGAATTACACAAGGAGCGGCTGACACCTGGGATCCAGCAGCTCGAGCAATTTTTTTGGTTGTTTAGACGGAGCAGTGTATAAACTGGGTTGTGCGGTGTCTGTGGCCCGTCTAAAAACATGACCAGGCCAGCTGTTTTTTCTTTCGGAAAATGGGTAACCCACCATTTTTTTTTGAAGAATACCCAACCTAGGCCTATTTGTTTTCTCCGACTTGCTGGGCTGCAAATCTTTCAAGATGAGGAGGGATGCATTCGGCCTAGCCAGAAAATGGGCAGTAAATCATAAAAGTAATATGAAATGGGCTGCAAATGTAAAAAAAACACAGCAAATGGGCAATTAGTTTCATATTTTGTTTCTTTTTCTTCATTGAGATTTTATATTTCATTGGATTTTATCATTTTTTCAAGTTAGTTTTAATCTCGCTCCTAATTTTGGGATTAAAAATAGTTCGGACCCAGGCAAAAATATGCGAAATTTCAAAAATTTCGCATATTTTTTAGCCATTTTTTCAGCCTGGTCCTGACCAGAAAATGGGCAGCAATTCTAAAAATGGCAAATGGGCTGTAATAAATTCAATATGAATTAGCAAATGGGCTTTAAATTGTAAAAATAATAGCAAATAGGCTATACACGCCACAGATTTCGAGGCTGACTTTGTGGCCAACTAAGTTGACTCCTACGTATGGCTTTGTCAACTTATAGTCAACAAATGATTCTAGCAGCAGTGACTGTTGGATGTCCATCCAACGGCCGTCATGCTTCTTCAATCTCTGATCTTCCTGCTCCAGCCGCCCAAACCAGCGTCGGCTTTACTGCCTGCTCCCTCCTCCTGTGGCCGGCTGTGATGCCCCGCAGGCCTCACCGTCCCACCCTTCTCCCACCACTACCCAGGACATCCATCTACGTACCCGCACCTCCTATTATTTTCCAGCGATGGCAGCCTCACCCCACAGCCGAACCAGTCAACCCTCGTACTCCCCTCCGCGTGGGCATCCAATGTTGTGTCTTCGCCGGCTCCGGGTCGTTCCCGTCCTAGGCCTCGCCGTCGTCCACCACGTTGGTGCTCTCGGTGCGGCGTGGTCAACGTGGTCAACAAACCACAGTCATCGGAAGAGGGATGTAGGTGGATAGGTTGACAGTAGGGCCCCACATGTTCCATGGCCGCACGCAAGCAAGTGCCTCCTTATTACGCGAAAAAAAATGATTCCTCCCCCTGACAGATTGGACTCACCAACGACATCTTCGCACATAAGGAAGTGCCTCCTTATTACTATGCGGAAAAAAAGTTTCGTTCACCTGACAGCTGGGACCCACCAGCTGCATCTTTTTCGAGGAAGTGCCTCCTTATTACGCGCAAGAAAAATAATTCCTCCCCTTGCTAGTTGGGTCCCACCAGATTTGGACGCTGACTTGTGGGCCTACTAAGTTGACGCGTACGCAGGGCTTTGTCAACTTAGTCAACAAATCGACTCTAGCAGCGTGAGACTATTAGATGTCAATCCAACGGCCGGCGTGCTTCTTCAATCTCTGATCTTCCTGCTCCAGCCGCCCAAACCAGCGATGACATGACCGCCTGCTCCCGCCTTCCGTGGCCGACTGTGCTGCCGCGCAGGCCTCACCGCCCCGCCCTAGTCCTATCGCTAGCCAGGCCATCCCTCTACTGACCCACACCTCCTGTTATTCTCCGGCGACGATAGCTTCACACTGCAGCCGAGCCAGTAAACCCTCGTATTCCCCTCCGCATGGGCAGCCACTGCCGATTCTTCCCCGGCTCCGGGTCGTTCCCTCCGTAGGCCTCACCGTCGTCCACCGCCTTGGTGCTCTCGGCACGGCGTGGTAAACGTGGTTGTTGGTGTACTAAAGCATGGGTGCCCTCATACCCTTACTTGTGCACAGGCAGTTGTTGCCTTCCTCGTGGCAAGGGCTTGCCGGAGGATAACTATGACTCAAGACTTAGAATAAACAAGACCGTGAAGAAGACCTCAAGGCAGATTATCGAGAAGTAATATTCTCGTACTGAAGATCAAGATTGCCCTTGCCAGCAAGCTTCGTACCGGCAAGGTGAAGACCAAGACTCTGGTTCCCGGCAAGCTCCTTGCCGGCAAGCAATGGCCCGGCAAGCTCCGCGTTGGCAAGCTCGTTCTATCCCATTACCGCTCCACCACATCATCGGCTAGATAAGCACGCATGATAGGTGTCGAGTAGGCAGGTAGTCAACGCAGCTGGCTAAGGCACGTGTCAGCATGCCACGCCAGGATTAACTTTAATGACACCCATCCCTGGGACGTGTCAAGGTGATAAGAGGGCGCCAGGACAGGTGGTACAGATCTTTTACCCAAAGCCTTGCCTCCCCGATGTAGCACCTAACGGTGCATTTAATGCACTTGTCTTACCCCGTCTGGAGATAGACATGGTGACGGTGCAAGTTACTATTCATACTCTGTAATGACCATGTTAGCCTCTATGGTAACCCCTTGGCCTATAAAAGGAGGCCCACGGCTACGCTTAGGACGGTCGACTCTTAGCTCAACTACACGATGTAGTTGCACTTCCCCCGCACCTTGCCGGCAAGCTGCGCTTTTTGTAACCCTTGAGCTCACATACAATCAAACCACCAGAACAGGAGTAGGGTTTTACGCTCACAGCGGCCCGAACCTGGATAAATCATTGCTTGTGCTCATATCTACTAGCCCTGCTCTTTGTAATATTTTGATCCCACTCTCGAACCGCAAAGGGATCCTCTCGATCCCCTAGATCGTCCTTTTCCCACGACATCTTTGGCACGCCAGGCAGGGGGTCTCGTATTACGAATCAGTGTTCGTAGTTTGAGTACCGGCTCCATCACCTTCACCGATGGCGCCGAAGAAGAAGACCGGAGCCACGACGGCTCCCACCACCTCCGAAGTGCCTTCCTAGGCATCCGGAGATGGCGCAGGCGGCGCAGGCGGCGCGGGCGCTACGGTTGGGATGGCCGGCGCAGGAGGCGCCGGCGGTGCGGGTGTCCAGCATCCCCACCATGCGTGCGAACCCAGCCACCACACTGGAGACGGTGCAGATGGCCAACTCCAACAACCCGCTGGCGAGCCTGTTCATCCCAGTATTACAATTTGGACTGGTGTGAACCAGGACCCCATCGCTGCGACGTCCAGGGACAGAGCGGTGACGTCCAACAACGCTGTCGCGGACATGTGCATCGACCATTGCAAGATGGGCGCACCATGCTTCCCCGCGGCACTGGCGGTCCTGGACGACGTCAAGCCGGCCCTGAGCATCGTCCTCATGATGCTCAGGTTCCACCATCACCACGCCAACCCATTGGTGAACATGTGCCGCGGCAGCAGGTATGCGATGAGCTCCCTCCTGGCCCTACCAGGAGTCGAACGCCGTCCCGTTCTGTGTTTCCCGCCATGCCAACCACGGCGGCAGAGGCTATGGCGCGAGTTCAAATGCTTTTGAACTTCCCGCCAGCCCCAGACAAAATGGAAGAATGGAGGGCCGCTATCCAGAATCTCATTAGTTTTGCCGATCCCGGCAAAACCCAGGATGTGGGCCCCTCCAGACGACCATTAGCAGTGCCGGCAGGACCGACTAGCTGTCGTGCCGGAGATGGTGCACCCACAGTGCAGTCGCCTCCACGTCAACAACCACAGCGGCGGCAAGCTCGCCAATCGGATGACCAGGACACTATGTCCATGGCGTCATCGAATCCGCAGGGCCGCCGAGACCAGCGCCAAGTGCTCGACGAGCGGCGTGATGATGTTGCCTGCACAAAGATTGAGCGGTGCTGGGAGGCACGTCGTCGGTCAGACGACCGTGCTGGGCCGGTAGCGTACTTGTTAGTGCCAGGGTACCCTGGGTGCTTACCTTACGAGGTAGGCTGCCTAGCGTTCACCCATGAGCTGCGGCAGGTTTGCTGGCTGTCCACCCGTCCCTTCAAGCCAGAGCTGCCCGACAAGTATGACAGCATGCTCAGTCCAGCAGACTTCCTCGGCATCTACACCATTGCGGTGCAGGCTGCCGGGGGCATGATGACAAGCTTCTAGCCAACTACTTTCCATTGGCGCTTAAGCCCAACGTCAGATCGTGGTTGATGAACTTGCCGGAGGGCTCCATTTCCTCTTGGGCGGATCTGTGCCATCAATTCGTGGGTGCCCACCAGGGTGGCCACAAGCTCCCTAGTCAGGAGAGCGACTTGCATGTGATCCCCAGAGAGATGGCGAGACCCTCCAAAACATTCCTGATGTTCATCCCGCAGCTGTTTGCATCGCATTCCACACGAATGTACACAACCGCAGAATGCGGTTTGAGATGAATGTCATGAAGGTCAGAACCATCAATGAGTTGTACGCCTTGGCAGACAAGTGTGCACGTGCTGAGGAAGGGAGGCGACTCCCAGGGGAAGATGCTGGCGCCAACATCGATTCTGAAGACGACGACGTAGATGATGCATCGACCCCACAGAAGAAGAGCCGGAAGCGCAATTGGAAGTGCAAAGGCAAGATAGTGATGGCAGTGGAGAGCCCTGGTGACGCCAATGCTGCCAGGAAGTCCAAGGCAGAAAGCCCCGGCCAGGAGGTTGCCGGATGCGCTAACTACTGGGAGGCTGCGGCGAGCGACAAGAGCGGCAAGACTGGTGGGGCCTACTACAAGATCCACCATACCAAGGGCCACGACCTCCAAGAGTGCCGGCAAGTAGAGTAGCTTGCTGAGAAGCAGAAGCAAGAGTACGAGAAGCGCGGCAAGGAGAAGGGCCAGGATGGTGCCGGTGGGTCCGGCAAGCAGAACCGTGGTGGCCGAGGGGGCCGCCGCGGCAAGGCCAAGCAGCCAAAAGAGAAGGCCGCACAAGGCCAAGATGATGATGATGAGGATGAAGATGAGTCCGACAAGGAGTTCCAGAATGCAGTGGATGCCATGTGTGTTGACGGAGGTGCATCTTTGCACTCCTCGCACCGGCAACTGAAGCAATGGATCCATGAGGTAAATGCCGCGGAGCCATTATGGAAGCGCAGAAGCCACTCAAGTGGTCGCACACGCCCATCGTCTTTGACGCCGAGGATCACCCTGATCGCACCACTGCGGTCGGGTGTTTGCCGTTGTTGGTTTCGCCAACAATCCGCAACCTTAGGGTGATGAAGATGTTGGTTGACGGTGGGGCCGGCTTTAACTTGATCTCTCCCAACATGATCAAGAGGCTGCAGATCCCAAGAAGGATCTTGAGGAGACCGGCACGTTCCAAGGGATCAGTCCAGGAAGGAACAAGCTGAAGGGCCAGATCACGCTGCCGGTCACATTCGGCAGCGACCTCAACTACAGGACGGAGAAGATCGTCTTTGACGTCGTCAAGATGCCCATGCCCTACAATGGCATTCTGGGCCATCCGGCGCTGGCCAAGTTCATGACCGCGTCGCACTTCGCCTACAATGTCATCAAGATGCCAGGGCCGATGGGGGTCCTCACCATCAAGGCGAACCACAAGGACGCAATCATCTGCGCCAACAAGCTCTAGCGGGAGGTAGTGGCAGCATCTACCGATAAGGCACCTGCTCCTACCGGCAAAGCTCCCGGGGGAGGAAAGAAGAAAAAGAAGTCCGGCAAGACCCCTGATACAGACTCCGGGAAGCGCACTTTAGAGTGCAGCACGCCCGTCGAGGACATACCAGAGAGCTATACCGGCAAGAGCAAGAAGTCCAAGGCCTCCGCACCGGCGACCAAGCAAGTTTCTGCGAGAGAGGATGGGACGAGTGACACTTTTTCTGTGAGTGCCACTCTGAGTGACAAATAGGAAAGCGAGCTAGTTGCCTTCCTATGGGCGAATGTCGAATGCATTTTCTTGGCAAGCATCTGACATCCCCAGTGTTCCTAGGGAGGTAATTGAGCACCACCTTGCTGTCTGCCCTCATGCGAGACCCATCAAGCAGAAGGTCTGGAAGCAAGCTTTGGAGCAGAAAGAGTTCATTGCCGAAGAGATCAAGAAGTTGGAAGCAGCAGGTCTAGTTAGAGGAGTGCTACACCGTACGTGGTTAGCCAATCCAGTTGTAGTGCGCAAGGCGAATGGGAAGTGGATGCTTTGTATAGACTTCACTAATATAAATGAAGCCTGTCCAACGGACCCTTTCCCTTTGCCACGCATCGACTAGATTGTAGACTCCACTGCCGGCTGTGATTTACTCTCTTTCCTTGATGCCTATTCTGGTTATCATCAGATCTTTATGGCCAAGGAAGATAAGGAGAAAACCGCATTCATCACTCCATGTGGCACATACAGCTTTTCGCGTATGCCTTTCGGATTGAAGAGTGCCGGAGCAACCTTTGCCAGAGCAGTTCAGATCGGTTTTGAGCCACAGCTCCACAGAAATGTGGAAGCATACATGGATGATATTGTGGTCAAGACCAGAGACAAGTCAACCCTGATTCAGGATTTGGAAGAGACATTTGCGAACTTGCGCAAGCTCAACTTGAAGCTCAACCCCAAGAAGTGTGTGTTCGGTGTTCCGTCCGGCAAGCTTCTTGGGTTCTTTGTGTCTCAGAGAGGGATTGAAGCCAACCCCGACAAGATCAAAGCAATTGAGCAGATGGAAGCACCGAGACGCGTCAAGGATGTCAGACGTCTTGCCGGCTGTGTTGCCGCCCTCAGCAGGTTCATCTCCAAATCGGCAGAGCGCGCCTTGCCATTTTTCAAGATATTGAAAAAGGCAGGTCCAGTGAATTGGACTCCGGAAGCGGAGGCCGCACTCCAAGATTTGAAGGAGTACATGTCCTCTCCGCCAGTCCTAGTTACACCTAGGCCGCAAGAGACGTTGCTGCTGTACTTAGTGGCAATGAATCAAGTAGTTAGTGCTGCACTTGTGGCTGAAAGAGAGGCCGATGAGGAGGAGGTAGCAGCTGCAGAGCCATGACCCGACGAGCCGGAATCTTCTCCGGCAAGGTCAGGTGCCGACAAGCCAGAGATTGTGCAAGTCAACCAGCCAGATCAGCAAGTTGTGAAGAAGAAGATGGTGCAGCACCCAGTCTACTTTGTCAGCTCCCTCCTGCAAGGGCTAGGTCAAGGTACTCTGGTGTGCAAAAGTTTCTTTTTGGCCTTCTCATGGGCTCAAGGAAGCTGCGCCATTATTTTCAAGCACACCCAGTTACCGTCGTCACTCGCTTTCCGTTGCAACGCATCTTGAGAAATCCAGAGGTAACTGGCAGGATTGTGGAGTGGGCATTGGAGTTGTCAAGCTTTGATTTGAAGTCTGAGAGTACCTCAACAATTCAGAGCAGAGCCTTGGAGGAATTCATTGGAGAATGGACCCCAATGCCAGACGAAGAAGTTCCAGAGACCTCTCGCCTCGGAGAGGAAACTATTGACGATTGGATCATGTACATTGACTGTGCTTTCACGCTGAAAGGCGCCGGTGCCGGCGTGCTGCTTCAGATGCACTTTCCCCGGGAGCACCTCAAGACATGCTTCAGATGCACTTTCCCCGGGAGCAGGCCACCAACAACACTGGTGAGTACGAAGGATTGCTTGCCGGTTTGCGCATTTGCAATCGACCTTTTGTATTCAGAAGCTAATTATCAAAGGTGACTCACAGTTAGTGGTGAGCCAAGTGTCGGGCCTATTTCCGGAATAAATCTTGGAATAGCCTCAAGTCACACCAGCCCCAAGAACAGAACAACTGGTGGACTCCCTTGATTTATATATCCAGTACATACATAATATTACACAAGGTTGAGCCAGAGTGCTCAACATTTATTACAGACTTGTCATTATATGACGGTGGAGGTATAAGACAGTGGTGTGGTGATGTTACAACACTGATACAATAAAGTAAAGCCAAGCTTCAGTGTGAGGCTTGACTATTTTATTAGTGGGGCAGAAGCACTGCGGATGATACACGTGGTAGACTCCAAGACCACAAGGTGACTGACTGGGAACACCTCTAAGCGTCGGGCTCGCTAGCGCACTCTTCCTCCATAAGTTCGTCTTCATCCAGGTCTGGCCAAATTAACAAGCCAGGGACAAGCCAGTGAGTACGTTTGAATGTACTCGCAAACATTATGAACGAAAGATATACCGAATGCAATAGAGTGCATATGATCTGATGGAATAATTTATATGCATATGCTGACCGAAATTAAAGCATGGCATGGTAAATATCAATACGGTGTGGATGGCTAAATATATCATTTTAGTAATAAACCAAGAACTATAAAATGGAACATCGGGCGTTGGACCGCCCGAGGATTCCAAGAAAATAAAATTGTACATCGGGCATTGGACCGCCCGAGGATTTCCAAGAAAAATGCCAAACGGGTGTCTCAATGCGATTCCTCGAGAGGTCTTGAAAAGAAATGCCAAACGGGTGTCTGAATGCAACGCCTCGAGAGGTCTTGAAAAGAAATGAGTATCCAGGTGGCACAACCATCCCAAGAGATACTCAAGGTTACACAGAAGAGAAAAGGGTTAGTCCATAGCAATATCCAGGTTACCAAAAATATTCAAGATAGCATCAGTAATGATAATAATCATTCATTAAAAGTGGATCATGATCAGTTATATTATTTTCAGAAGGTGTTCGATGAAATGCTAGATGGCCCTGGGCATTTTTGGAATTTCTGAATTTTTTTGTGGTGAGGTACTGATGCATAACAAAGGTGCTGGCAAAGTTTCAAATTTTTTGGAGTAGTCTAGATTAGGTTTTGAGCAAGGAGATTGAATTTGGTCCAAATTTCATTTGAATGAAATTTGAAAATTTTGAACTGTGGATCAAAAGGTTTTTGGTGAAATGGAGTGTGGGTTCTGTCGTGTAGTTGGGATAATTTTTGTGGGTGCAGAAGAGCTAAGGAATTTATAGTTCCTTTGTAAATCAAAGGAACTAGGAATAAATGGAATTCTAGTTTTGGAATTTGCTAAATATGATAAATAATAATTTTGTAGAGAGGAAGTATTGGCTACTGTCCTAGGGTGAGAGGATAGCTTGGATGATAAATTTGAAAATGACAGATGAATTTTTTTAAGAATTTTCGAAGTGTTTGAAAAAAATGAAATGGACCATTTCTTTGAAATAATTCATTATTCTAAGAGTTTTCTAAAAGAAAAGATTTTTTTTGGTCCTACAAAATATTTACTCAAGTAAGAACCCAATAAATCAGAAAACATTTTAAAATTTTAGAAACCCTATTGAAAACTTAAAAATGGCTTTCAAAACAAAAGAAAGAGAGAAATAGAGCCATAGTAATCCAGAGTATTTTCTTTTAAAGAAAAGATTTTGAAAATTAGAAGGAAATATTTTTGGGGTGTTACAGCAAGTCAACAAGGATTACTAGAGCCCTTTGATGGAGGTGTACATTGATGAGGTGAGAAAGTTGGAAGACCACTTTGACGGTCTACAAGCAGAGCACGTTCCACGTGCCCAGAATTGGATTGCTGACAACCTGTCAAAGCTTGCCGCCCAATAGATGCCTGTGGAACAAGGAACTTTTGTGCTTCATCTGACTCAGCCATCCGTTACACCATCAAGGTTGGCGAAGAACAGAAAGCAAGACGTTGGTGGTTACTTTTCGGTAGAGCTTCCGGCAGCCGCCAAGAAAGCAAATACCGCCAACAAGATACCCTTGGCCGGTGAGCCGCAGTTTCCGGCAAGCCAGATCCTTGCCGTCGAAGCAAGTGCTCCCGCAGAGGAAGAAATGCCTTTAGTCCTTGTCGGAGCCACAAACTCTGGCATGGGCACAGTCAATTGTCCAGTTCCTTCAGACAGGAGATCTTCCCGATGAGCAAGAGGGTGCAGAAAGAGTAGCCCGTCAATCAAGGATGTACAGGTTTGTTGACAATATTCTGTATAGAAAGAGACCAAATGAGGTGAAATTGAAGTGTATCTGCTGGGAAGATGGACAGAGGCTGTTCAAAGAGATGCATGAAGGTATGTGTGGCTCTCACATTGGGTCGCGCGGGCTTGTCGGCAAGGCATTCCGTCAAGGATTCTACTAGCCGACAGCCCTTCAAGATGCCTTGGCGGTGGTTATCAGATGCGAAGCATGCGAGTTCCACTCCAAGGACATTCACCAGCCAGCTCCAGCCCTCCAAACCATCCCTCTCTTCTGGCCTTTCTCGGTCTGGGGGCTCGACATCGTCAGCCCCTTCCCCCGTGCTACCGGGGGCTTTGAATTCTTGTACGTTGCAATCGACAAGTTTACAAAGTGGCCTGAGGTGGAGCCAGTGAGGAAGGTGACGGCACAGTCAGCCATCAAGTTCCTCAAAGGATTGGTTGCCCGTTTTGGTGTCCCCAATAGGATCATCACTGACAATGGCACCCAATTCATGAGCAGCGCCTTCACAGCATATTGCCAAGAACTTGGAAATAAGATTTGCTACGTGTCTGTTGCTCACCCAAGGAGCAATGGACAAGTAGAGAGGGCAAATGCAGAAGTGCTGCGTGGTCTCAAGACCAGAACTTTCGACAGGCTGCACAAGTGTGGAAGGTGCTGGGTGGAAGAGTTGTTGGCAGTTCTTTTGTTGATCAGAACAACGCCAAGTCGAGCCACTGGCCAGACACCCTTCTCCCTTGATTATGGTGAAAGGGAAAGTGCTCCTAACAGAACTCAAATACGGGTCACCTCGAGTCTTGGCCTTTGATGAGGAGGATCAAGATGAGCTGCGGCAAGATGATGCCACGCTCCTTGAGGAAGATCGTTTCCGGGCTACTGTCCATCTTGCACGGTACCAGCAAGCTTTGCGCCGCTACCATAGACGCAAAGTGAACGCCGGGAATCTTGAGGAAGGTGACCTTGTTCTTCATCGGATTCAGTCCATGAAGGGTCAAAACGAGTTGACGCCGAAGTCAGAGGGTCCTTACCAGGAGGTACGAGTCACTAGGCCCGGCGTAGTCCGCCTAGAGACCGAATATGGCACTCCGGTGCTCAACTCATGGAATATTGAGCATCTTCGCAAGTTTTACCCGTAAGGCATGGTTGCCGGGCTGCCCGGCAACCTCTTTTGTACAAGTTTGCCGGAAAGGCATGTAAACCTTTGTACAGAGCTGGGTGCAGATCCCGTGGACATAAATAAAGATAAGTGTTTCACAATTCTTTGTCCAAGTACATATTTGTTTATATGTTGCAGACAGCCTTGTGCTACATTTTCCCTTGCGTAGGATGATTAACGAACAGTCAAGGTTCCAGCCTCCTCATTTCTCTTCTTTCTTTTTCTCAAGGGACAGAAGGGTTCCTCGCGTACAAGTTTCCCGGGGGGAGTGACGGTATGGATACCCAATGACGTTCAAGATATCATCCTACGGCAAGAAGCACAACAAAGAAAAAGCTAAGTTACAAAACTTTAAAGTAAATTATTTGTTGTAGTTGCAACTTCTCCTTGAACGATTTTGGCCTTTGTATGAGAAACTTGCACGCTAAGGAACCTTGTTGTGATCGACTGCGCTCTTACTTTGTTTTGAGTCCGCTCAGCAACTTAAGTAGCTGCGCTGTGATCGTCAAGTGTACCCTTGCCGGCAGCGGCACTTTTGGCAAGCTGCTAAGGACCTGTTCTTCAAGCGCTCACGGCAAGAGTGCGCTTACCGGCAAGTTTCCGGCAAGCGTAGGGTACAAAAATCATGCAAAGACAGAATAAGACAAGAGAGATAGCATGCATACATTCATCCAAAACACAAGTTATATTGCATCGAAGCCAATTGCAGTTCTAACTTAAGATAAATATGTCTTTTACATGATCATGCACTAGACAAAGTATAGCTACAAGATTAGTGGGTTTCTCCACCCTATGTCCTGGGGATCTGGACAACCCTATCGGCGATAGGCGTGATGAGTTCTTCGGCGACCCTGGTATCGGCTCCCTTCGGCAGACGGGAGAGGACCTTGGAAAGATCAATGCCTGGGTTCCGATACACCCCTTTGACAAGTACCTTGAATAGGACATCCCGGAAAGCTTGCGGGATTCGCTGGCAAGGTATGCAGCTCAAGCCCCATGATGCTTCTCTAGCGCCTCGATCAAGCTTTCGAAGAAGATAGTGAGCCTGGTGCTGGCAGTGTCCCCTTCGGCGGTGGAGTAGTGGTATTCCGGCGAGCCCATGGCGGACAGCTGTGCAGAAATGCCCTCCGCGGCAACCACGAGACGGTCAGTCCAAAGCTTGTAGGCGTCCTTGAGCTCATTGAAAGTACTGGCGGTGCTCGCGACCAAGGCCATTTCATTTTTGAGGTCCTTCGTCAAGATCTTCTTGCACTTCCTGGCGTTGTCAAGGGACTTCTCCAAGGTGGTCAGCTTCATCTTGTGATCTTCGATAGTACCGTTGGCCTTGGTGAGCTCTTGGCTCTTGGCGGATACTGAAGTCTGCAGCTCCGCCAAGGTGTGAGTTGCCTTCTGTGCCTCTGCTTTCAGCACCAGGATCTCCTTGCCATTGGCGGCGATATTCGCCTCGAGCGCTCACACCTTGCCTTCTAGCTCGGTCTTGGCGACCTCTGCGGCTTCGGCAGCATCGATGGCCTCCTTGATCCTTTTGGCATGCTCTGTAGCTTGATCCTCGATGGCCTCCTTGTGCTTGCGCTCCAGCTCCTGAGTTTGCTATTAGACGAGGGCTTGGATCTCATTATCCTTGCCGGGAAAGTGTGGCGGCAAGCTCTGCTTCCCGAGTGGCGAGCTCTTCTTCATAAGCGTCAAGGTCAACCTTGCGCTCATTCAGCTTTGCTTCCTCTGCTGCTACCTTCTGCGCAGCCTCCTGTTGCGCCTTGTCGACCTCAGCCTTCTCCAGAATAAATTCTTTTTGGGCCTTGGCCAGCTGGGTATGACGTTCTTGAAGGTCTTGGAGGCATTCCGTATACCAGATCTGCGTTTCCTCCACGTGCTTCTTGAATTTGTCCTCCGCCTTGTCAAGGATGGCTGCCCTGGAGTCCAAGTTCTCCATGCGGCTGTGGTAGCACGCCTGGAGCTTTTGGAAGTTCTCGCCCATGGCCTTGAGGAGCCGCTGCTCTTTGGTCTCATTGGTGTTGGCATGTGGCTCATCGACGACCTCGAGTCCGGTAGCAGCAGTAACCTCATCGTCCAAGATCTCTCCTTCAGTAGGCGCCCCGATGCTTAACGTCCCAAGGGGGTTGACGAACAAGTTGTCGCCAACCTTTATGTATCTGCTCAAG
Organism: Elymus sibiricus; assembly: GCA_039707655.1. Taxonomy (NCBI): domain Eukaryota; kingdom Viridiplantae; phylum Streptophyta; class Magnoliopsida; order Poales; family Poaceae; genus Elymus; species Elymus sibiricus. The sequence continues at coordinate 168,654,698 of CM077664.1, forward strand.
AAGGGCTCTTCAGGTGTCGGGGGGTGATCGTCCGTGGCTGCCTTGCCGGTCAGGATCGCCCTCATGGCCGAGTCAGTGCTTGGTACTCCTGGGACAGAGATGTCTCCAGTGGCCTCGGCACTACTGTTGCCGCCCTCCTCAGCAGCATCCTCGGCGGTCTCTTCATGAGCTGCCTTGGCGGCCTCCTCGTCAGTCCCCACGAAGGCCTCACCGGCAACGATGTTGCTGGTCTCATCGGCGGTGTCCCTCATGATCTCCTCAATGGTGGAAACGATGTCCATTTCATCAGATGGAGGAAGATCTGAAAGGATGGAGAAGAGAGAAAATCAAGACTCGGGTCAAGTTCAAGAAAACAAAAAAAGAAGATTGAAAGAGGGAGGTACTCAATGGCAGAAGGCTTATCGGGCTAAGACTGTTGAGGGGGAATAGTTTCCTCTTCGACAACCTCAGTTGTCGTCCTTGGTTGCCAGTGACCTCAGTTGCCGGCACTTCATCAGTGCGAACGGGCTCGTCTGTGGAGGCCCTTGCCAGAGAGCCGCTTGCCGTAGCAGCGGTTGACGGAGACGCCCCAGTTGGATTTGCCTCCGAGCGCTCCTCCTCACGGTGTTCTTCTCCTGCTCTCGTGCCGATGTTAGCGGCAAATATTTCAACACCAACACTTGCCAAAGGAAATTGGATAGTGGCCTCACACTGGGGGCTGCGGTCTGGGCTGATATCCACGTATTCGTCGCCTGGCGCCGTGCTTATTGCCAGCTCATCCTCTGCCGTGGTCCTCGTCCTCTTGGCCATCCTCTATGCCAAGTCTCCCTGTCGCTGTCAAGTCAAGGCAAGACGAGACAAGTCAGATTAACACAAGCAAGGAATCAAGAGTTTACAAAGAAAATTGGAGATGCATACTCCTCTTCCTCCTCCTCATCGCTAAGGATGGAGAGATCATACAAGCTCTCAGGCATGGTGCTGGAAGAGGGCTGTCGTGTAGAAGTCCTGGCCCACTTAGTCGCCGCAGGCATAGTAGGACGAGACGACTCGCCCGCTCTGGCAGCCGGTGCAGCTGTACTCCTCTTAGAGGTACGCCGCATTCGCTGCTGTTGAGGGGCTTGGCGTTGAGTTCCTTGTCGTCCGGCAACCTTGCCAGTTACCTCCTTGCTGGTAACTTCCTCACCTGAGGGTACGCCACGAACTGGCTCTCCGGAGGCAGCTCTTCAAAGGACACGAGTTCTCCTTGCCAGAGCAGAAGGAGAGGGGGGCTCTTCGGATACTTGTTCTGCAATAGTATCCCCGCCCCGTTCCCCGGCAAGTTCTTCCTGCTCTTCGGCAAGTTACTCTGGCGTTCCCCTTGCCGTTCCATCACCAGATTCCTCATCGACATTGGTTGCCGTGGACCCAGAGCCACTAATGCCTCCAGCCATTCTGGCCTCTACTGCCCTATTGGCGATATGCTCCAATTCTTCGGGTGTGGTGTCGCGGAAGAGATCTTTTTCCTCTCTGACGGGCCTTTCGACCAAAGTGTCAAACCACCCTTGCACCGTGTCTTCAGGCGGCTCCTGCCAAAGCACTTCAACGCCATGGGCATCGCAGGATGTCATCACCGCGATGACGGAATCCTTGGCGGAGCTGTTTCATAAAGGCACCACCCTTGCTGGCAGCTTGAAGTTGCCGCTAGGGCGGAAGAGGTGCTCGCAGAGGGGCCGGTGCTGCAACACTATCAGGTTGGCATGAAGTCCAGTACGGACCCGCATGATATCTGCCGCATTCTTGTAATCCCAGGCGGGCCTGCCCTTGTTCTGGAGAGGAGCAATGCGGCGGTGAAGGAAGTCAGCCCCCACCATTTCAGCGGTGAGGCTGGCAGCCTTGAGGCAGAGGATGCGCGTGTTGGCGATTGTGAGCTTGTCGTCGTCAGCGGTAAAAGAGTTCCAATCCGTGCCGTGCTCCACCCTTGCCATCCTGGGTTGGCAGAACTCTAGAAAATCCTTTTCTTTGATCCAACACCATTCCCTGCGCCACTCGTTCCACTACTGATAGGGCAGCCCCGGAAGGTAGGCGTTCTCATCCCTGCTTCGATGTGTGGGGTGAAGTAATGGCGGAAGAGAGCTACACTAGGCAATACTCCTATGAAGTTTTCGCACATATGTGCAAAAACAGCCATACAAGTCATGGCGTTGGGGGTGAAGTCTAGAAGGTGAAACCCATAGGTATACATCATTTCTACGAAGAACTCAGAGAAGGGAGGAATGAGCCCACAGTAAAAATATGCAGCGATGAAGGGGTACTTGTCTGGTCCAGGCCTGATGGAGCCGGGAAGCGCCTCAAGCGCGGTGTGGGCGCTCATCTCTTTCCCCCACATGATCGAGTATCAACTCACCAATTCGCTCTGATCCAGCACCGGCTCGAAGACAATGATGTTTCTCCGCTTCGCTGCCAGTTCTTCCTCGGGATCGACCGCCTTCCCCGGCTGTTTCGGTTCTTCTTGGGAGCCATAGCTGCGCTGGGGAGGGCGAATGTGCAAGCAGGCGGGGGAGAGCTACGCTGCATGGCGGCGGAAGCAGAGGGCCTGCTCTGCTCTGGCGCAAGGAAGAAGACGAAGACGGGAGCGATGGCGACATTGGGAGAAGGGGGGTAAATGAGCAGCGCCCCTCGCAGATTCCTTTTTATGGGGAAGGCACGGGGGCAGGCCCTTTACCGTCCTACGTTGCTGCGCTTTTCAGGCGTACTACCTCCCCGCGCCCGTTCCATTCGACCTCTCCCACGCCCGCATTTAATGCGCATCGTGGGGGGCGTGGTAACAGAGAAGATTACGATAGTTATTCTCTGCCACGCGTGCCTGTGCACTATTCGGGCCTAGCCCAATGACGCCTTGCACGCGTGTATGGCCCAGGCCCAGGGGCTCCTGTCGGTGTACTAAAGCATGGGTGCCCTCGTACCCTGACTTGTGCATAGGCAGTTGTAGCCTTCCTCATGGCAAGGGCTTGCCGAAGGATAACTATGACTCAAGACTTAGAATAAACAAGGCCATGAAGAAGACCTCAAGGCAGGTCATCGAGAAGTACTATTCTTGTACTAAAGATCAAGATTGCCCTTACCGGCAAGCTTTGTACCGGCAAGGTGAAGACCAAGACTCTGTTTGCTGGCAAGCTCCTTGCTGGCAAGCAACGGCCTGGCAAGCTCCGCCCCGGCAAGCTCGTTCTGTCCCATTACCTCTCCACCTCATCATCGGCTAGATAAGCATGCATTATAGGTGTCGAGCAGGCAGGCAGTCAACGCAGCTGGTCAAGGCACGTGTCAGCATGCCACGCTAGGATTAACTTTAATGACACCCGTCCCTGGGACGTGTCAAGGTGACAAGAGGGCGCCAGGACCGGTGGTACAGATCTTTTACCCAAAGCCTCGCCTCCCCAACGTAGCACCTAACGGTGCATTTAAAGCGCTTGTCTTACCCCGTCTGGAGATAGACGTGGTGACGGTGCAAGTTACTATTCATACTATGTAATGACCATGTTAGCCTCTGTGGTAACCCCTTGTCCTATAAAAGGAGGCCCACTGCTATGCTTAGGATGGTTAACTCTTAGCTCAACTACATGATGTACTGCACTTCCCGCACACCTTGCCGGCAAGCTGCGCTCTTTGTAACCCTTGAGCTCACATACAATCAAACCACCAGAACAGGAGTAGGGTTTTACGCTCGCAGCGGACTGAACCTGGATAAATCATTGCTTGTGCTCATATCTACTAGCCCTGCTCTTTGTAGTATTTTGATCCCACTCCCGAACCGCAAAGGGATCCTCTCGATCCCATAGATCGTCGTTTTCCCACGATAGTGGTCAATGAACAATAGCCATCGAAAGAGGACCGTACATGGATAGGCGGACAGCTGGGACCCACGAGGTCCATGGTCGCACGCAAGGAACTGCCTCCTTATTACGTGGAAGAAAAATCGCCCGAGAATAACAGGGGATGTGAGTGAGTAGAGGGAAGGCCTGGCTAGCAGTGGGAGTAGGGTGGGGCATTGATGCCTGCGCGGCAGCACAGCCGGCCATGGGAGGCAGGAGCAGGCGGTCCTACCGGCGCTGGTTTGGGCAGTTGGAGCAAGAAGATCAGAGATTGAAGAAGTAGCACGGCCGTTGGATTAGCATCCAACGGTCACCGCTACATGAATCGTTTGTTGACTATAAGTTGACAAAGCCCTGCGTACGCGTCAACTTAGTAGGCCCACAAGTCAGCATAACATCTGTGGCGGACAACATATAGCCCATTTGCTATTTTCCTAAATTTACAGACCATTTGCTAATTATTACGTAATTTATTGCAGCCCATATTATATTTTTAGAATACCTTTACCATTTTCTCGCAAGGACAGGATTAAAAATTTCAGCGATATTTCATTGAAATTGCCGAACTATTTCTAATCCCGAAATTTCGAGCCCGATAAAACCTAAATTTAAAATATATTTAAATTATGTTAAAATCCAATGAAAATTGAAATATCAAAAAATAAAATAAAATCCGCAATTTGAAACTAATTGCCCATTTTCTTTGTTTCTATACATATACAACCCATTTCATATTACTTATAAGATTTACAGCCCTTTTTGTCTGGGCAGGCCGAATGTATCCCTCGTCGTCTTGAAAGATTTGTAGCCCAGCAGGACAGAGAAAATGAAGTCGGCCTGTGGAGGCTATTCTACGAAAAAAGAGGTGGGCTAGACATTTTCACCGAGAAAAAAACAGCTGGGCTCATCATGTTGTCAACATAAAATAAAAGCCTGGGCTAGACAGGCCACAGACACCGCACAGCCCAGTTGATAACCTACTCTGTCTCAACAACAACAAAAAAACAACAACAACAAAACTGCTCGAGCAACTGGGTCCCACGTGTCAACCGCTCCATTTGCAATTCTCTCGTTTATTGACTACGTTGACAATGTCGTAGGTCCCAGATGTCAGCAAACCATTAGGAGGAAGCATTTTTTTCATGTAATAAGGAGGAGCTTCCTTGCGTGCGAAGATGTAGCTGGTGGGTCCCAGCTATTAGGGAGTGGAACACCGCAGCCGAACCAGTCAACCCTCGTACTCCCATCCGCGTGGGCATCCACTGCCGCGTCTTCCCCGGCTCCGCACCGTTCCCTTCCGAGGCATCGCCGTCATCCACCGACTTGGTGCTCTCGGCGCAGCGTGGTCAACGTGGTCAATGAACGACAGCCATCGAAAGAGGTCTATGCGCGGTGAGGCTGACAGCTGGACCCACCAGCTACATCTTCGCACGCAAGGAAGTGCCTCCTTATTACACGCAAAAAACTATTACTGGGACCCACCAGCTATATCTTCGCACGCAAGGAAGTGCCTCCTTATCCACTGACAGCTGGGACCCACCAGGTCGAAGCGTACGTAGCGTTGTCTGTCTGGTCGCGAACGTGTATGTACATACTAGTCGATTGGTCTCTCTGCAAGGATGAACCATGGCCAAGTAAGTAGCGGCACGTGTCGTAGTAGAGCCCCCGACATGGCAGTTCAGACAGTTCCGTCTAAATCGTGTACACGTACGTATAGCCACACGGCAAAGAATATGACCATGTACATACATACGGGCGGGGTCTCGAATGCGTACTCGCACATATGTATGGCAAGGGCTCGTGTCCATGGAGAGGCAACGGACGGCAGCAACGGCCTCCTGCTCATCGGCAGCCAACCGGTTGGGTCGAAACGGAGGAAACAACGCCGTGTTCATCGGGAGCCAAGCAACTGGGTCGGAAGGCGTCTGTTCATCGGGAGCTAACCGGCTTGGACGGAACAGCCAAAATGGGGTCCTGTTCATCGACTCGGGGTCTGGCGTACCGCAAAACGGAGGAAACGGCCTTCTGTTCGACCGCCTACGGTGGAAACGGGGTCCTGTTCATCGGCTCGGGGTCTGGCGTACCGCAAAATGGAGGAAACGGACTTCTGTTCGAGCGCCTACGGTGGAAACAGGGTCCTGTTTATCGGGAGTGCTCTGGCGTACCGCAAAACGGAGGAAACAGACTCCTTCCCAACTGCCTACTATCGAAATGGGGGTCCCGTTCATCAGGAGGGCTGTGGCGTACCACAAAACGGGACTCCATGGGCTACTGTTCATCCACGGTCGACCTGCTCCAGCCTCCACCAGCTCATGTTCATCCACCGTCGACTTCCTCCAGCCTCCACCAGCTACTGTTCATCCAGCCTCCACGGGGTCCTGTTCATCCACCCCCAACCGGATGGGGTGTGGCGGCCTCTCCTTGGGGTCCTATTCATCCAGCGACAACCATCTTCACATGGCCAGGGTACTGTTCATCCACAGCCAACCCACCGGCTGGGCTGGGGCGTACGAGCAGGCGGCAGCAACGAGAACTGTTCATCCACAGCCAACCAACCGGCTAGGTCAACTCACCATGTCTCGCGAAAGGGGCTCGATCGACGCGTCTCGACTTGTTCTACGTATCGTGCGCGCGGCAGCAACGGGCACTGTTCATCGAGAGGCAACCCAACTGGCTATGTCTCGCACATACGGGGGCTCGACCGGCTTCAGTTAGCAGCGAAGGAATCGCTCGGGTTCAGTTAGCGGGAAGGAATCTCTCAGGTTCAGTTAGCAACGAAGGGATCAATCGGCTTGAGTACGTAGCTAGTGCGATCTCTCGGGTTCAGTAAGCGAATGCCTCGCTCGGGTTTAGTTAGCGAACGCCTCGCACACACGCGCACATATGAGAGAAACATGCAAACCACACTGCATCGCTCGGCCCCGGCCACCCACCGTAACCGAGAAATCCCTAAAAATTTCCTCGCCCTCACTTCTACCCAGGACAAAAAGGCAATTTTCTATCATAATTTTTTGTCATAGAAGTAGGAGCCCACCACATCTATGATGATACATGTTTTTGTCACAATTATTGTCATAGAAGTGTCACAACCATGACAGAAAAAGTTTTTGTTCGGGCCATAATGTCACGGATGTGTCTTTTTTGTAGTGTTTGTAGGTAAACCGGAGCCTAACCCGGTTGAAGATGTAAAAATGATGAGAAGCAACGAAGAGAAGGCCGAAGTACTTGACACAAGCCATGTACCGGAGTACAACTACACCATTGCCAATTTTGTAAAGATGATATCCATGAAGTATCCATTACCTGAGGTAACTGATAACGAAGCATATAATGTCTTTGTTGAACAAGTTGCAGCCAAGGTACATGAATTTGATGATGAAAGGAAGATGTTTTATAGTAAGTTACGAGCTAAGCAAGAAGATGCTTTTGAACCTACAATAGAGATTGAGATTGGATTGAATAAATTCAGTGCCTTATGTGATCTAGGGGCTAGTGTTTCCACTATCCCTAAATCTCTTTATGATAGTGTCAACCTATGTCCTTATGGTACTACTGAGATTATATTGAATATGGCCAATTCTACTTTCACCCGGGCGGTAGGCATTAAGCATGGAGTTATAGTTCAATTTAATGATTGCCCTATCATGATTGATCTTGTGATAGTAGATATGCCTGAAGACCCAATAGCTCCTATAATTCTCGGTAGACCTTTTCTAAGGACTATCAAAGCTGTGATAAATATGTTTGAGGGGAATGTGAGATTTGACTTACTAGTTAAAGATCCTTTTGTGAGACATTTCCCCAGGAAAAAGAAAATGAAGACCTACACAGGAGAAGGCATCATCGTGAATGCTCGAAGCTACGGTCTCGGTGTGTTTGCACCGCCTTGATCACCACTACGGTCGAGCTAACCGACCGAAAACAAGTGCTTCGTGGGAGGCAACCCATGCGAATAAAGTAGACAAGTAAGTTTTTATTTTTGTTTTAATAAAAGAGTGATTGAAGTTCTCTATGAAGAAGTAAGTTTGGAAGAGTTGTTATAATGAAGGCTCTGCTATGTGTAAGTTGAAATATATGTTGTATTGATGTTTGGATGCCCGGAAATATGTCTATGTATTGTTTGGAACTAACCCCGCAGGAGAACAACGAAAAAGAACAATTTTGGAAGAAACAGATCAAAGGACGGCCTTTAAAACGACCGCAATGGTCGTATGGGCGGTCGTATGACCTGCTGGAGGTTCCAACGCAAAACAACCAGGGACATCAGAGTAAAACACGGCGTTTCAAATGAACGCAAGTGCTCATTTCAGCGGTCATTTGAAATCTCTGCAGAAACAATGAAGAGACCAGAGCATTTGATGGCGTTCCAAACGGGCGCACACGCCCGTTCAAGCAGTTTTATGACATCCTCGACCAGAAGAAGAAAAAGATCAGGACGAAAGATGGTGTTTCAAATGGGCGCCGCCGCCCGTTTCAATGGTCATTTCATTTATGCACACACGCAGGTAAGTCATCAAGGTAAACGACGGTGTTCCATACGGGTGCCTGCGCCCGTATGAGCGGTCGTTTCGACCCCTGGCGGCCCCAATACGCCCGAGGAAGAAGGTAAATCACCCCATCTCTCTCTTTTCTTCTTCTTCTTCCTCCAAACCTCTCCAAACCCTAGCAAAACTTCGCCCGATCTCTCTACTCGCTCGATTTCAGTTCAAATCCTTCCGTGTGATCGAACTACGGTATGTTTCTCCTCCGATCCCCAATTTATTTTCCGCGAATCCGTGTTCTACATGCCTAGCATTGCCATGACTAGGAGATGCATATTTTTTATCCAAATTTGAGTTTGGCTTGGATTCATTGATGTTTTTAGAGGAGTATGATTTTGTGACTACCGTAGGATCAATTTTTCTTAATTGTACTGGACTAAAAAATTGTTTTGTAGATGTTTACAAGGAGGTCCACTCGTGTACGCGGTGCTTCGAGTTCATCCACCGTGCCGCCACAACAAATCCTCACTCAGGGAATCATCTTCACCAACCGTGAAGCAAGGAGGAAATTCCAAAAGCTCAGTACAAGGAAGATCAAAGCAACCAGATGGACTTGCACGACAACCCTCGCCAATCTAGGTATTACTAATGATTTCAATTTGCTTTGTCATAATGCTGGGTTCCATCATTTCGTTTATCAGGGATGTGAGACATATGAAGCATGATGCTTGAGTTTGTTAGTACTCTCTCGCATAATGTTGGTTTGGTGCTAAATGCATATGAGGAGGAGAGAATCACTTTCTGTCTCCTGGACCAAGACTTCAACATTACTCTCGAAGAGTGGTGTAATTATTTTGGCTTCACCAACAATGATGATGATCTTAGATATATTTATGATTTCACTGACCCACACCCAAGGCAATCCTTCAATTTGATGAGCACAAGTGGCTCAAGAGCCAGTTGCATTGAAAGTCCTATTATACCTTATTTCTATTATGTCATCACTAACTCGTTGCAGGCACGAGGAGAAGTTTCTAAGGTGAATGATGAGAACATCTCGGGAAAGCAGCAAACCTTGACGTCGGTTATTCGCCCAACTTAGGGGAAATACTTTTGCTACACCTCGCGCATCAAGCAAATCATGCACAAGGAGATATCGTGTGTGGAGGAGTGATCACCATGTTGGCCAACTCCCTTGGTATCAACTACAATGACCTTCGCCCCATTGTCGGTGACACCCTTGTTAATGTTCGTGTTCTCACTAGCGCTGGAATGGGAGTAGTTCGTAATGGCCGTCATTGCATCAGAATTCCTGGAGTGGCATACTTGTTGCCTACCCCTATGGCTAACCGTTTTTCCATAGAACATCGACAATTGCATTATGTTGCGTAGGAAGGAGATGCAGCTTTTGACCAAGAAGGCCCAGGGCCAGAACAAATAGATGAAGAAGATCTCGCTGCCAACGACGAAGAGGAGCAGCCCCAAGAGCAACCACAACAAGGAAGCTACACCACCTATGCGGACCTCAACACCCTCCAGAGCTCTATCCAAGATATGAGCAACCTCGCCATGTCTCTTTGAGGCACGTCCGCCTACATGAACATGAACTTCTCCAACTGGAGCCAAGGCGCTCCTGACCAACCGCCGCAATGATCCCGCCGATTTGGGCTTGCAAAAGCGTAAGCATGGGGGGAGGTCATCACCACTTCTTCATCAAGATGTGGCGGTGTTATTTGAATAAATTGTAATGAGGTTGTACTTAAGCTCGTGGAGCTTCAAAGCACTCGTGTTGGTTTGTTTCAACACTTTGCTTTTATTTGCTTTTGGTTTTCATCTGCCTTTGCTCTTTTTCTTTTGCAAGTTAGTTTTCAAAAACCAAAAAATAGAATAAGCTTTGCTTTGCTCTTTATTTTGCCCCTTGGAGTCCATTTGCATTTTGTTTTCAGAGGAGTTGATCTACGCCGGACAACGAGGAATGCAAGAGTAAGGAAGAGAAGTGTGTAAATTCGCAACCGTGAAGGTATGTCCTACGACTCCCGTCTTTTGCACTTGAAATACTTAGAGTAGATGTAGTAGTAGTATGTGTGATATGTGCAAATGGGAATAAGTCTTGATAATTAAGGCAAAGGTTTTGTTCTAGTAGCTGAAATAATTTTGTAGCCTCTGTTCTGTTTAGTTTAGACAACCAAGACTTGCCGTGGTACTATTTTTGAATGATGATCTTAACTAAGAATAACCATGCACACGAGAAAGTCTTCAAAGACTTGGGAGTTGAGAAAATTGTAGCAGCAATGATGTTTGAAATGCTCAGCCCCATGTTGTTAATTTTAATAGACTTGATAGCACTTGTGGATTAAATTGTCTAGAGGAACTTAGTTGAAGGGTGTACGAGATTATGCCAAAAATCTGTGTTCTATCTCTTACATGGTGCTTCAGCATCTTGCTGGTGCCATGGCCCCGCTACTCTATGCATGTGTATGTGTGTAAATGTGGCTTCGTCACCTTTCTTGATGTTATGCTGAGGACTCCGCTAGCCAATGAATGATTCACCAAGAGCGATAGCTCGGATTTCGGCTATGAGTTTGTTACCGTAAGTAGTGGCAACACTAGAAACGCATATTATTCGGCTTTCTCTTGAATGGGTGTGTATGTGGTAAATAAAGGCGACTAATCAACAGAGCTCGAAAGAGACATATATCAGGTCCATAGTTCCCAAACATTAAGCCACAACGAAACTCTATGCATGATCACTTATTTGGCATAATCCCTTCATGTGACAACAAAAGTTCCAGCAAACAATGATTGAAATGAAGTGCTTAAGAGCCTTGAGGAGGAAATAATTGTGGGCATGCTTATGAGCACTAGAGCATCATATTTTTTACATGCTTTTCACTCCCTAACATATGTTTTTATGGCTCTATCAAAAGAAAACTCTTCCGTGCATTCCCGGCAAGCAAGTGTTGTCTAGAATAAATAGAATAGAGTGTTACAAAGTTGTTTTATCTAGTAGATCAAGGACTTTGTGTTGATTATCTTTGCTTCACTAACACTTGCATAATAACCATGCCACCGCTACAGCTATGCTAAGTATTCAGGCCAAAAAGCGGAGGGCTATCTAGGCATACCGATCATAAGTGAACCAAAACCTTCTCGTTATTTCAGGTTAAACAACTGAGTTCCCTATGATTCAGATTTGTCTTTATGTTGCTCAAGGACAATCAAGTTTAAGCTTGGGGGAGTCGATGAGTGATATTTTTACACTCATTCACCATTGTTTAAACCAAGGTATTTCATTTAAAAAGAGATATTCGCTCCGATATATCACTCATGCCTAATAATTGCAAAGGATTCCACAAATCCTCTCTTTGATGTGTTTCCACAGGAAATGGGCTAAAAAGGGAAGAAATCATGTGTGTGAATGGAAAGGAAGGAGAATGGAAGAAAAAGGAATCAATAGGAGGCGTTTTTGCGGAAACAGAGCAAAAGACGGCGTTCCTTACGGGTGCGCGCACCCGTATGAGCACCCGTATGGCATGGAAACCAAGGCAGATCGTCCACCCGTACAACTTTTATAAAGGGGACCCCATCGAAATGTCAACAGAACAAGCACAGGGAGAGCGTCATCAGCAGCCAGAACACCTTCATCATCATCTTCATCCACAAACCCTAGCCGCCGCCATTTCCATCTCCATAGCCACCATCACCACCATAGTTCTTCCTCATCTAGTTCTGACGGAGTATTTAAACATGGGGTATACTTGATATACTGTATATATGCGCCCGCTCGATGATAAAAATACTTTGAGATTTTAGCTTAGAAGAAGCTAAAATAAAAGAGGGAAAAACAGATAAACAATGGCGATACGACATCCACAGAAGATCCCCGAGGAGATCCTAATGTCATCCGGGATGCACACGGGGGCTGCCTCCCCGAGCTGGCAGGACACGCGTTGGCAGGGCAGGGCTGGCCTTGCGGCGCACTCCACCGACCAGGCTTTGAATGCCTGATCAGGCTACGGGCATAGCTCGGTGCAGGGCTACGCTTAGGGCCATCATCACGACGACCTGGGAGGCGCAAGACAAGACCAGACGCTGGCCATCAGTAAAGACCGAAGGGCGGTGTGGCGCGTCAGGTTATCCCCTGACCAATCGACAGGAGCAAGTGGACAAGGCACGGCGAATATCTTCATCTATGCAATGTATCGAATTTATTAATATGACAAAGTGTGGTGCCCCCCAGGCCTATATAAGGGGAGGGTCTTGGTCGAATAGAGGAGAGCTTCTCCAGCAACCACACCCCCGCAACAAGCATTTTTAGCAGAAGATAGAAGGCACAAGGATAGCTAGTTGATCGGGCACTCTAGCGAGTACCCCGACCACCTCCTATCACATCCCGACTGACAGTGTCCTGGACTAGGGGGTACCAACCTAGTTGGCCCGTAGTCCATGGGCCAAGCCCACGGCCCATCGTTCTTATAAGGAAGGACTCCGGAAGCCTCGCACTTTGGCGTGATCAAGATGGACTCTGCCGAAGACTCGACGTGTACTCCAAGGATAGCATCGGCCGACGACGTGTGTATCCCTAGATGGGCAACCGACCATGTGTAATCCTAGATATCCCCCAGCGTCTATATAAGCTGAGGGGTTTAGTCCGTAGAGACCACGGTCATAATTGCGACCACCTAGCCTTAGTGTTAGAACACAACTTACGATCTCGAGGTAGATCAAGTTTGTACTCGATACATCATCATCAATACAATCAAAGCAGGACGTAGGGTATTACCTCTTCGAGAGGGCCCGAACCTAGGTAAATACTGTCTCCTCCGTCTCCTATTACCATAGATCCGAGATCCACAGCTCGGGACCCCCTACCCCGAGGTCTGCCGGTTTTAGTACCGACATTGGTGCTTTCATTGAGAGGTCCGCTGTGTGACTGGGAAAAGATCGATGGCTCATCTGCAGATCAACTGCAACACTGGCTGTGGTGACATCTTCATCCCCGGCCAGCTCTTCGCGTTCGGCAGCATCGTTCTGCACGCCGACTCGGCGGGCCATATTGCCTGCATCGAGAACTTCACCTCGGATCAATCCATCACGTTCGGGAGCTTGGAATACACCGCTGATTCGCACGGTGAGCTCGTCCTCTCTGGCTGGATGCCAGGTCGGATCAAGAACTCCTCAGCCACCATAGGCGTAGCCATGAAGCCAACTTCCGATTCGAGCTGCAGATCCAATCCCGTGGTAGGTCCGGGCTCGAGCAAGGAATCGATCGCCGCCACGCCAAGCCTTGACTCGGGTGTGGACCTTATCCTCTCACCGGGCCAAGACCTCGAGTCAAGCCCGAACACGGACCCAACATCAAGCTCGGATCCGATCTCCCCTATAGATGGCCAGGGATCAACCCTGGCCGACCAACACATCGAGGCCATGCCAAGCGACTCACGAATCACACTTCAGATCAGCCCGGCCTATAGCCAGGCCATGGACACCGAGGATCTATCTCACATTAATGAGATGCTGGATCACATTCAGAGGTTATCAATCTCGACCTCGGTTTATGATATGATCGGACTTAAAGCCGATGACAGGGAAATTTACGTCCCACCCACCATCCACCTAGTCGCCATGGTCGATGACTTAACTGACGTGCAGGACTACGCCTCCGAGGAGGCCACCGACATGGATGAAGATGTCGGCGTCACACTAGAAGCGGCCACGCCCTCAGCTCATACCGGTAGATGGACCGCTACATCTACCGACGACATCTATATGGTCGACACTCCCAAGAATCCTTCGAGACACCGACGCCGACGGCCGAAAGGCACCGGCAGCGACCCCAGTGGGCACAACACACGCGCTACTAAAAACGGCGCCATGGATGATGGTACTGACGACCAGGGAGAGGACATTCAAGCTTCCCCAGGAAGGCAGAATAGCCCCATAGAAATACCCGAGGATGAAGACCCCAACGATCTCTACGACGGGGTCGACAACAACTATCTACCTGAATCTGAGGAGGATGTTTGCCTCGGAGCCAAGGACTTCATAGTCCCCAAAGACCCATATGAGCAAGAGCGGTTCAGAAGGCGGCTGGTGGCAACCGCCAAAAGCATGAAAAAGAAGTAGCAACAGTTGCACGCCGATCAGAACGAGCTCAACGACAAGTGGGTGGGGGTCCTCTCAGCCGAACAAGATCTCAAAGACTGTCGAGGTACGGCAAAGACAATCTGTGGGACCAGCAAAGATCCCTTTGCGGTTCGGCTGTGCGGATCGACGAGCACAAAGAGCAGAATCAGCAGAACACCCAGGTTTTACCCAGGTTCGGGCCGCCGTGAGGCGTAAAACCCTACTCCTGCTTTTATGTATTGGATGTGTTTATGCTCAAGTTACAAGGAGCGTGGCTTGCTAGCAAGGCGCGCAGGAAGTGCAGCTACAGCGTGTAAATGAGCAAAGTTTTGAGCCTTGTAAAGGTAGCCAAGGGCCTCCTTTTATAGACTAAGGGGTCACCACAGTGGCAAAACCATAATTATAAGATGAAATGACAGCTACAGTGCTAGCATACCTAATTCTGACGGATTAGGACAAATGCATTAAATGCCCATTAGGTGTCATGCTGGGAGCATCCCCTGGCAAGGATTCTGTAGCGCTCATCCAGCTACCTTCTATTGCGTTGACACGCCTCCTGGACGGGTGTCATTAAAGTTGATCTTCATCGCAACGTGCTGACACGTGCCCCGACAAGCCTCACCTAACAGCCTGGCTGCTCGACACCTCATCGATAAGTGACTAGCTGATCGATGAGGTGGAGTGGTGGCGAGGCAGAGAAAGCTTGCCGGCACGGAGCTTGTCGGGTCTTCGCCTTGCCGGTGTATAGCTTGCCGGCAAGTGTAGTCTTGATCTTCAGTACTGAGTTAGTACTTCTCGATGACCTGCCACGGGGTCTTCTTCATGGTTTGATCAACCAAGTCTTGGGTCTTGATGAGAGTAATCTTCTGGCAAGCACTTGCCTTCGGGAAGGCTACAACTGTCTGTGCACAAGTCAAGGGGTATAGAAACACCCAAGTTTGTATACACCGACAACGATCGGAGAGAGACTGCTTCCGAATCCTACCCATGCCGGTGTTTACTGCTAGAATTCGACGACGAGGTAACTGACAACGTGCTCTTGACACGTGGCCGTGCTGACGAACCTAACCGACCCCCTAGAGGGCGTGACAGGCCAACAGGGGAACACAGGACTCACCAAATAACAACACGCTGTTACGGCAAGGATCCTGTCAACGACCTCGAGCCCCACGACGCACGTCAGAGGATAGAAGCGAATTGAGCCCTTCCTCGATCCATTTTTGGGTCAAGAGGACGCGCGCCAGCCGGACTTGATGGCTATGAGGCCTAGTTAGACAGCCATGGCAGGGCTCGGGAACAGGCATACACACAGATGTCTCCCGACATCTGGCACAATACATCTCGATTTTGAGGGCCCGCACATCTGATCTGTTTCACAGACGAGGTGATGGAGCATCAGTTCCCGGGCGGGTTTAAACCCATAAACATCGAACAGTACGATGGGACGACCGATCCAGCCGTGTGGATCAAAGATTTCCTCCTTGATATCCAGATGGCCCACAGAGACGATCTCCACGCCATCAAGTATTTGCCACTCAAACTCAAGGGGCCGGCGAGACACTGGCTTAACAGCCTACCTCCTCACTCCATCGGGAGCTGGGAAGCTCTCGAGGATGCCTTTAGGGAAAACTTCCAGGGCACTTATGTCCGACCCCCGGACGCCGACGACCTCAGCCACGTCATTCAACAACACGACGAATCGGCCTGGAATTTCTGGAATCGGTTCTTGACTAAAAAGAACCAGGTTGTCGACTGCCCCGATGCAGAAGCAATTGCCACCTTCCGGCACAGTATCCGGGACGAGTGGCTTGCACGACAGCTCGGGCAAGACAAACCGAGGACCATGGCGGCCCTCACTTCCCTCATGACCCGTTTTTGCGCGGGAGAGGACAGTTGGCTGGCTCGCAGCTCTCATAACGGCGAGGCCAGCACCTCGGAAGCCCGCGATGGCAACGACAAACCCAGATGCAACAACAACAAGCGTAGGCATAAGAACGACAGTAGCGACACCGAGGACGCCGCAGTCAATGCAGGGTTTAGCGGCCCCTAGGCCGGACAGAAAAAGAAGCCCTTTAAAGGGAATAAAGACGGCCCAAGCCAGCTTGATAAAATCCTCAACAGGCCTTGCCAAATCCATGGAAACTCGGACAAACCCGCTAACCACATTAACCAAAACCGCTGGGTCTCCAAGTAGGTCGGAAAAGTTACGGCAGAGGGGCAAAGCAAAAGCCAGCCCTGTAGTGAGGAAGAGGATGAACCTCGACGGCCCAACAGTGGAGGCCAGAAACTGTTCCCTCCCGAGGTAAAGGATGTGAACATGATTTATGTCACTCACATCCCTCGAAAGAAGACAAACGAGCACTTCGGGATGTCTATGCCCTAGAGCCCATGGCCCCGAAGTACAATCCGTGATCGGCTTACCCGATCACCTATGACAAACACGACCACCCGACCAGTATCCATCGTGGAGGGTCGGCGGCTCTGGTCTTGGACCCTATCATTGATGGATTCCACCTAACACGCGTCCTTATGGATGGAGGCAGCTTCCTCAACCTGATCTATGCTGATACGATCTGGAAAATGGGCGTCGGTCCATCAAGAATCAAGCCCAGCACTACCACTTTTAAGGGTGTCATACCCGGCATCAAAGTGTGCTGCACGGGAGCAATCACATTGGAGGTAGTCTTCGGATCTCCCGAAAACTTTCGAAGTGAAGACTTGATCTTCGACATTGTCCCCTTCCGCAGTGGCTACCATGCACTGCTCGGGCGAACTGCATTCGCTCGCTTACACGGTCCCGCACTATGCATATTTAAAGCTAAAGATGCCAGGACCAAATGGTGTTATCACAGTAAATGGCAACACCGAACGTTCCCTCCGCACAGAGGAGAAGACAATGGCTTTCGCAGGCAAGGTTCAGCCGTCCGAGGAGGCAACCCGTACTCCATCCGGGAAGGGTACACCTCGCTCTTCAAAGCGCAACCGGGGTACCCCTTCCATCCTCGGACAGTCCAACGTTGAGCCCAAATAGGGTTACGCGCTCCTCGCTTCCCTCCCTCTGGTCGAAGATCATGTCCCTAGAGTACATAACTCCACACTCAAAATTCCATGGGAGACCGAGGAGCATAAAAGTATAGTGCGCGCCGTTCGGCTCAACCAGGCGGCGCCCACCCGAAGACTTGCGCACCTACAGGGCACTGTCAAAGGCCCAATAGGAGCAGCATAAGTACATGGTTTAAACCATTGTGCGATAGCTACAACCTATTCAAAGGACCCGCTTCACGAATGCATAATGCATAGTACATGCGGGGTAGCAGGCGGCACACAATAACCTCACCATACACGAGGACAAGCTGATAAACAGCACGGAGGCGCAGACGTGCGGTAGGGAAGGACTAGGGCTGTAAACCCAACTATAACCCCCTTGTTTAATTCCTCATTTCTTCTTTTTACAATGTATCTTTCAAAGTTTCTTTGATAAAGCTCGGCATGTACGGCTTTGACCTTAATTATAAATTAAAAAGAAAACAGACCCTTCGCAGTCACCAGCATATATTTGTGTTATTTTCTTTTCCTCCTTGTCTTTGAGCCAAAGATAAACTCTCACGATACAAATTCTTTCGTAACTTACTTAGCTATCGACCGGGGGCTTGTATTCAAATCCCGCGCCTGAAAAGAAGTCCAAATAGTGTATTCAGCGTCTTGGATATTGCATTATATGAATCAGTTTGGAACCATGATTTTGGTCAATAGTTGGGTTGCCCGGCTCCTATGTTTACATCTTATGTTTCCGCTTTGTTCGGCTAAGATCGTAAAGGGAGAACCACTGAGATTGCGGTTCCAGCTCGAATGGTCAAACGCCTCAGTTGAGAAAGCCGAAAACTGACTGTCTTGGTACGCGTAAACTGGTCGGCAAACCGATGACTGTGTTAAACTATGGATTGATGGAGGTCATCTGTGTCAAACGAGGGGCTCTTTGTAAAATGAGCCGAAGTGGCTAATGGTTTAAAACCTCGGCTAAATCCGAACACTTCAAAAAAGGGGGCTGGTCACTAGCTCCCACAGTCAAGCTCCTATGACTAAGTGAAAGTTATAAAACCAATATGGTCCGATTGCCTAGTTTCTATATGCACGAACCGCCTTCGGGAACCGAGATGTCAGCTAAGGGTTAAACCGCTATAGAAACATGCCTTGTATTCTGTACAAGGGGGAGGAAGCCAATGATTGGTCACTTTTAGTATACGGTCGCACAGGAGTCAAAAAATATAAGAAACAAGTCAGAACCTAAAGCTGAATTCATTTAAATCAAAAACTTGTCTTTGTTACAACATTCCAAACTTTAGCATCCCGAAGTATAAACTAGAAATGCATTTTAGCTTTGCTGCAACATGGCCCTGTCATTCGAGCAACCTCCATCACCTTGGCCATAAACTGCTCCGGCGTCCTGTCCTTCCCGGCGGGCGGTCCCGAAGCCACGGCCGCCGCATCGATGCAAGGATAGTGCGTCTTCCTGTAGGCATACGCCCGTTGTGTGCCCTCCAAGCATGCTAACCGCTTCCAACGCAGAACTTGGGGGCCGGCATCTTGGAGACGAGCCACCAGGCCAAAGAAGCTGGTCGACAGCGGCTCCGTTGGCCACAAGCGGATACAGAGGTCCTCCATCGTCGACCTCGCCATGCGATAGAGCTCCATCAACTATTTCATCTGATCATTGAGCAGTGGTGGATGCGACGGCGCCTGGAACTGACGCCAGGACTCCCTTTCCGTGGCGTGACCCTCCAGGTCGCCGAAGTGACGGCCGGCGTCGGATACAGTCCTCAGTAGATCCGTGAAGGCTTCTGTGGATTGTCAGAGTTGATTAAGCTCGGCGAACCTCTTGCGGCCAAAAATACACTGAAGTAAGTACGGCTTACCAACAACGATCTTCCTCACTTGCTGGAGCACCTCACAATCGGGTCGGGCCTGGGTCTGGACCTTAGCATGAGCCACGCTAAGCGTCTCGAGCTTGGCGGCTGCTTTCTTCTGGTCCTCCTGAAGGGCATCACGTTCAACGTATACTCCCTTTAAGGTGTCCTCGACTTCGAGGACCTGATCCTGATCCTTGTCGCGGGTCGCCCTTTCTTCGGCTAGCTCCTTGCTGGCCTTCACCGCTGGAGCCTTCTGCTGCTCGGCCTCTTGCCGAGCCTTCTGCAGCTCGGCCCTAAGGGCCTCAAGCTCCGTAGTCACAACTGTCATTGCACAAGCGTGACATTAGAATAATTTGAAATAAATACGAAAGTTGTATTGTTCTAGCATTAGCTTTTCGTTTAGCTTGTGCCCGTTTGATCTGTTGTTGCATCAGATCGAGGTCCTTCTTGGACCGCTTCAGCTTCCGGTCCATCTCCACTAACTCCTCAGAGTTAGAACCCGAAGCCGAAGCCGAGGCCTGCACAAAAACTCGAGCGTTAGTCTTCGGGTATCGATTTTGATCCTCTGGTCGGTTTTCCAAACCCAATTAGAGTCTCGAGGGATACTGCATCTCCACTTTTATAAATATCCAACATCGACCCTCAAGTCCGTTCTTCAAAACCAACTCGAGGCTCGGGGGCTACTACTTGCTACGCGTTCTCGTGTACTGTTGGCAGCTTATAGTCTTCGGCCTATGTTGTGCCTAAAGAGGGCTACTGGATGGAACTAGGGTCAAACTAAAGCGTAAATAGAACAAGAAAGAAAAAATAGAGTTGTATCAAACATACCTCGAAGCCTCTGAGGAGGCCCTTGAAGACCTCATGCATTCCGGCCTCTACAGACCGGAAGCTGCCCAGCTCCGTGCCGATAAGGGCATGGTGCTCCTCCACGATAAAGGAGCTTGCTATAACCACCTCCATCTCCTCGGGCCACCCCTTGTAGACCTGCCCCGGGGCAGGAGGGGTAGTTGGACCCATCTCGGGTCCACTCGTCTTGGCGACGGGAGTGGAGGCCTCCGCCTACTGCGGTGGTGTAGGAGCTGCCCGGATGGAGGGCTCGGTTTGGTCGAGCTCGCCTTCTTTGACCTGGTCCTCCGTGGCCGAGGTGTTTACCTCAGCCGAAGGAATCCCGACGCCCGCTCCCATGTGGTCGACAGCCAGGATCGGGCGGGACGTTGCCTCCCCCAGCCTGTCAGGGGCAGTGGAGGGCAGTGGGTGCTCGGCCGACCCGCTTTCCACCATAAATGGCGGAGGGAGCCCGTTGACCTCGACCACTTCATCGATAAGGACACGTTGTGGGCTAAAAAAGACTGATTAGACATTGTGCATCAAAGCATATTTTCATAAAGAAATGGAGCAGGTTCCATAAAGAGTACCTCCGGGGTGCCGGCTTCGTCCTACGCCATTGCGCAAGGACATCCTCCGAAGTGTCGGAGAGGGTAACATGGACGGGCGTGGCCCGTTGGCCGGCTGGTGCGGCCGAGGCCTTGCGCAGTTTCCTGCGGCCCCGAGGATGCTCATCCTCCTCGACGTCCTTGGAGGTCGCCCTCTTCCTCTACGGAGAAGGAACATCCTCCTCCCCCCCCCCCCCCGTGTCCTCTTCCTCCTCACCCTCCTTGTGGGTTGCAGAGACGTGGGTGTCCTCAGACCTTGCATCCAAAGTATCTCGGATGCGATGGCTGCTCCACCCCTTCGGCCGCTTCTGCCCCTTGGCTGGAACTACGTATGGTTCCTCAGTCAAGAGCGCCTCGAGCTGAGGAGGCATCTCCTGCTCGGGCAGTGGCACCGGGCACCGCATCCGCTGTGCCCTGGGGATCCACTTCTGAGAAAGGGAGGATCGATTTAGTCATTCTAATAAAGACGACCTAAAAATAAAATTTCAGAATAATTAACAAAGTTTACCTCACTGGCGTCGTTCTCGGCGTCTAAGCCGGGGTCCGCCCCTTCCTCGGGAAACTCATTCTTGGATAGCTTGAACAGCACCGTCCACATCCCGGCCAGGGTGGAGCGGAAGAAGCGCCGCAGCATCGGCACGTCCTCGGGCTCACCCGAAGCTGGAGTGGTAGTATGCGGCGGTGGAGCATGATGTTGACCACGTCCACCAGCTTGATCTTCTTCTTGTCTGCCTGAGTTTTCATCCTCATTTGCAGCAAGAGTATGTCTTCGGGACAGTCCCAGTCCATGCTCTTCCTCGTCCAGGAGGCGAGCCTCTTCGGAGGAGCCCCCATAAACACGGGGACCTTGGCCTGGCCATTTGCGTGTGGCTCGGTGATGTAGAACCACTCTTTCTGCCATTCCTTAACTGCTTCCACGAAGGTGCCTTCATACCAGGCGACCTTCTGGATCTTGCTGATCATGGCTATGCCGCACTCCGCCAGTTCGGAGCCACTTGACTTTGGCTTGATGCCAAAGGTCTTCAGCCATAGACCGAAGTGTGGCTCGATGCGGAGGAAGTCCTCGCAGACGATGATGAGCGTTGCGAGGTGGAGAACAGAGTTCGGGGCTAGATGGTGGAAATCTAGCCCGTAGTAGAACACTCCGCGCATGAAGGGGTGCAACGGGAATCCCAGACCTCGGACGAGGTGGGGAATGAAGACAACCCTCTCCCCTGGATGGGGAGTGGGAACTCTTTGGTTCGGCTCCGGGGTCCGGCAAGCAACGTTGGCAGGGATGTACCCCACGCTCCGCAGCTCCTGGATCATGGTACCTGCAGACCAAATAGGGTAGTGTAGCACTTTCGCGGAAGTATCCCAATGAGTAATCGCCCCAAAAAAGAGTGGAGGAGAGTATTTATGGAGGCGTTTCTGTCACACACAAGGTGTCACAGTTCTTGTGTGAAGTACTGCTTGAGCTTCTTCAAATACTGTTACTGTCCTGGGTAAACGATAAAATATGCTAATATAAAGAGGATTTAAAGGTGTCTACTAAATAACTTGTTGAAAGTAAATAACAAGTACGGAAATGTAAATGTTGTTTCCTGCAATGAAGAGATTAAGTGCGGAGAGATTGTAGTTCATGGTAATAATATATGACTTGTGCCAGTGCGACGGTAATACCAGTTACCTTGTATTGTACTCATAGTATTTGATATAAACTTTCTGTAGGTGGTTATCCCTAGGGTAATGAAACTCCTCCACTAGGGGTTACATTTCATTCTATGGTCCTGCTTCTCCGTTGCCACAGAGTGGTCGTTTCCACAATTTAGCTCATAAGACCGGAACCAAGCATTAAGTTCATTGGATTACCATTATCTCATATTGTCTTCGGTTCTCATAGATATCTCCACCTGTCACATCAGAGGTCACAGAGTTTCTAAACAATACGTGTTACCTGTGTAGGTCTTGCGATCATGTTGCCTGGGCCCTTAAATTGGACAACATGCATAGAGTTCACCACAGTATAACAACATACTAAATAGATCATACTACTATGAATTCATATGACGACAAATAGGATAGGCACATATCAATCTTACCAGTCACCTACATCTCCCACACCTAGGGGGATTACTCACAGATCATAAAAGGGGAATCAATCACATCAAAGAGAAAAACCATGAAAACCATATCGATAATATTGAGGGGATCCACAATGAGATGAAATGGTGCCCAAATAGTCTTGATCTTAGATGAGATGGAGTTGAGATTACAAGTTCCAATCCCTCTTACAATAGTGAATGAGATGTTGATGATGATGGAGATGAAAGGACGAAAAACTATGATGATCCTTGTGAGTTCTTCGGATTCTCCCTTCTCCTCTTCTGTATGGTGTGGCGGCGGCTAGGGTTCTCTTCTCCCCTGGGTCCCTTCACAAAAGTTGCTTGTATAGACGAGGACGAGTTGTGGGCACTTCAAACGACTGCTCATATGAGCGCGTGCGGTCATTTGGAATGCCGTCTTTCACTCTGGTGCGCCTGTTGACAGTGCTCTCTTCAGAAAAGTTGCTCCAAATGGCTTGATTTGTAGCAATCTCCCTTGGTTTCCTTCCATATATGATATTTCCTGCCATCCAAAGGACAAAGTAGATTTTCCTCTCTTTTGTTCGATTAGCGTTAGAAATATCCAAAGAATAACAAAAATCCAATGAAACCAAATAGAAATCACTATGAAAAACATCGCAAATTCTCGAGCCATCAACTCCCCCAAGCTTAAGATTTACTCGTCCTCGAGCAAACAAGAAATCAAGAGAGTGGAAATGAGCTTGATTGAATGGGAAGAATTTTACCGACTCGAGAAAATACATCATATCCATCTTCTCTTATCCTGCAAGATCATTCAAGGAAGTATTTGCAATTGAATAGCTGCACCTAAACTCGTTGCCTAACCACATATAGTCTCGTACCATTAGTTATAATTTCTCAAAACAAATTTTCTTCACTAACCAAGCATTTAGGCAAATGAAGGTGTTCATTTATTAGATGGATATTCAACATAAGCTCAATCTTCAAAATGCATTTAGAAGATTTGGAGATCAAAGATAGCAAAGTACTCAAGCTTTTCATTAACACCCACTAATGCCTCCTAGTCATGGCTCTCAAACACTTCTCTCAGTCGTTGTTCATTGGGATTTCAACTCTCGGTGACGGGGTTATGCCAAAATTCACTATATGCAATTGGGTTCCGATGTGACTTAATTTCATGCACTATGGATCAAGGATGGTTGTCTCTTTCGAGCTCAGCGATCAGTGCTTTTATTTTCCATTTGCACACTCCCTTGGGGAAGGTCGATCATTTACTACACAATCCCCAAGTTCATGACGGAGTTGCCGTTACGCGAATTATCTCAACATATAGCAATGAGACGTAAAGCCAGCCTAGGGCTGGAGCTCCACGATTTGAGTATTATGAATAAATTTTGGCATAACCTCAACCACTTCAAATATTCATCCCTCTAAACAACTCCATCAATAGGTGTCATCAAGTCAATCAAAATCAGCATGTGGAGTTGAATTGCTTAAGTACTCGTTCTCTTCAAAAGTTCCTGACCTCTAATTTTTTTAGATTTTCATTAAAACAAAAACATGCTTACCCACAAGGTTTGACTAGCAAAATCTGAAATTGGGAGTTATGACTAGATGATATTCAACTATCACGGGGAACTAATTCAAGTGCAGCCAATCAACTGAAAATTCTTCCTCAAATAATATTGCGAGGCAAGGGATTATGTATATGCTATACCTTCTCGCGCTAGCTCATTCTTCCCCTTCATCAAGTCCCAATTCATTTTCTCCATTTCTTTTTGCTAGTAGAGAACAAACCTATAGGCTTAAAGAAAACACACGAAGAGAATTGCATCAAGGCAAGATCAAAGTGCTCCTCACTTTATTATGCAAACTAAAAATAAAAATGTTTAGAAAAAGAAAATGAAGAAAAATAAATATGCATGCATGGATAACTAGGGGATTAGCTCCCCCAAGCTTAGGCTCATGGCCTACTCTCTAGTCCATGTCCTCATCATCATCGCCCTTCTGGCGAAAGTGTGGCCACCGCATCTGAGAGGGTCCACTAGAGGACTGGCCTCCAGTGCCAGGGTGTGGCTGCCAAAAAGAAAAGAGGGACTGCATGTTCCCACTCAGCAGGTTAATGTTGTTGTTGGCCTCATGGAGGTCCGTGCGGATCCCTCCTACCTGCTGCTGCAGCTGTTGGAACTCTACCCTAGGCACATAGTCACTTGGTTCCCCAAAGTTAACATGCAGTGAATATCATGGTGCAGGCTGTGATGGATAGTTGGGTGCATACTGAGGGGCATCGCCCCATGCATCCCAACCGTGGGCAGGACCTACTGCTATAGCCTCCCACTCTGGAGCAGGTTCGGGTTGAGCAATGTTCCCGAAGCCAGCCTCGTGGCGGTCCTCGTTGATTTCGTCAACAAAGAGTACCCACATATCACGCGTAGAAACAGTAAACGCTTGTGGTAAGGGAAAATGAACATCGACAGAGTGCGAGTTAGGTAGGGGGCACATGTAGCAATGCTCCCCTTGCATGGGCCCAATGAAATGAGTGATGATCATAATTCTACAATTGAGTACCATAGGGCCTGGTACGTGCTGCACCTCCTCAAGATCGAGGCCAAAGTGCTCGGCAAGCCGAGTCACTATGCCTCCCACAATAATAGTCACCCTCGGCTGCTTGTGCTGCCTACCGAGGTGATGCATAAGAAAAGCTCCCAAGTTCGGCTTGGGGGTGTAAGCGGGGTGGAGTGCTACGTGGGGCACACACATGTCATAGCTCGGCATGCCCCTGAGGTTCTCCCTACCGAAAATAGTGTTGGTAAGGAAAATCATGAAGTAGTGAATAGCGGGGTTTTGGATGCTCGATACCTTCTTCCCGAAGAGGTCATGCTCATCCCTAATGGAGATGAGTTCCCACTAACCCAACGCGTCGGCAATCGGCGTGCCCCTAGTGTCGAGAACCCCTTGGTTCTCGAAACCGAAGGCATTGCAAAATTGTTCCAGCGTCATGGTGCGCTGAACTCCTCCGAGCATAAATGAACAGCTCGGTGCTACTCTTGAGTCCTCGAGAGTGTGGGTGAAGGTGGAGAGGAGCTCCACAGTGATGCTACGGTACGTGAGGTAATTGAAGTTGCTGAAAACTCCCATCCCTATGTTGTTCGCGAGCCACGCGAAGTTGTTGTGAAGCCCTTGGGACTCCAAGAATGCATCACACTTCCACTTTGTGGGGGCCATCCCCCAGTTGCTCACACGTTGGTGGTCCTTGTTCACAGCACGGGGTTCATCCTCCCCGTTCTGGGCACGCTTAGAGTGCGAGCCCATGGCCTTCTTCACCGCAGCAATCGCTGATCTCATCATTTTCTACACACAACGAAAATAACAACAGAAAAATGTAAGTTTAACGTGGGGATCGAGTTCTAATACTACCGAAGATCGATTATAACCTATTACATTGAATCCTAACGTGCAAATCGATCAAAAATCAAAAATATTATGCATCTCATCTAGGATATGAACATTGATGAAAGTACCACCAAAACTTGCAAATAAACTGTGGATCGGAGGAGAAACTCACCGAGGATGAAGATGCATGGATCAAACAAACAAAATCCGCAAAGAAACGAAGGTTATGGAGGAGTTTTGTTAGGGTTTGAGAGAGAGAGGGGAGAGCTTTGGGCATTGGGAGGAAGAAGAAGAAAACCTCCCAGCGTCGGCGGCTCAGATTTATGAAAGCTTAGGCGAAACGGGCGCTCATACGGGCGCGGGCGCCAGTATAGAACGCTGTCTTATGTCAAAATAAGCCGATCTAGGGTTTCCATACCTGAAATGATCGCTAAAATGGGCGCTCACGCTCGTTTGAAATGCCGTCGTCAAACCTGTTAATCCGAAGCTCTGCTGGGCGGAGGTTAAAACGGACGCTCGAAGGCCGTCTTTCTTCCTGATCCCATGGACGCATCTGGTCGAAGAGTCAAACGACTGTACAAATGGGCGCTTGCCCCCGTTTGGAACACCGTCTTCAAACCTGTAAATTTGGGCTGATTTCGGCGAGAGTGTCATACGACTGCGCAAATGAGCGCAGGCGGTCATATGAAATGCCGTCGAACCTTCTGATCTTTTCTGCGTTTCTTCTGAAGTTTCATGCGACCGCGTATACGGGCAGCAGTGCTCGTATGAAACGCTGTCATTCTCCTCCATTGATTTCCTCCTTTGTTTATTCTCCTAATCCTCTTTTCAACATTTCTCCTTCAATAAATAGGTCAAAGACAACTTTTTCGAGGAATTTGCATCAGTTCATTTATAAGAGCAAAATATTGACTAAAACAAAAATAAAATTTTATCGAAAAATAAAGGGATAATGGGTTGCCTCCCATAAAACACTGGTTTTTAGGTTGTTTAGCTCAACATTTTACCTTGGTACTTCATCAAGTATCAGGTGGTCGTGGGTTTTCCCTAGTCACCATACATAGTCATTTAGGCGGTGGCACATACTTAACCCTTGCTCCTGGCTTCTTTGGGAAGTACTTGACTATTTCTTCCTCACAGATTTTAAAGGTCACCTTGCCTTCTGAGCAATCTAGCGATGCACCTAGAGTATTTAAAAATAGTCTACCAAGGATAATCGATAATTTCTCGTCTTTGGTCATGTCAAGAATAATAAAATCAGTTGGTATAACATGCCCGTCCAATCTCAACGGAACGTTTTCGGCCATCGCCACTGGCTTCTTTGTGGACTTGTCTGCCATCTGCAAAGTTATGCCTGTGGGTATGCATTCAGATAAATTTAGCTTGTGAAAAAGAGTTAGAGGCATTACACTTACCCCTGCTCCTACATCACAACGAGCATTATTTATATCAAGATTATCGATAGAACAAGATATCGTGGGTATACCTGGGTCTCCCAATTTTTCTGGTATCTTGTTATCAAATGGATACTCTATTATCATGGCAACATGTTCCTTCAGAGTCATACTCCTTTTGTTATTCACAATATCATGCATGAACTTAGCAAAAGTAGGTATCTTTAACATATCAGTAACATGATTAACATTTTAAGATCAGCTATGGCTTGAAGAAAAGAAGAGTATAGTGCATCATTTGAAGGTGGTCTTATAGCCTTAGGATAAGTAAGAGTTTTCTTAGACTTACCTTTATCTTTCACCTTCTCCTTACCTTTCTCTTTGTTTTTCGATGCTTGACCCCTAACCTTCTTGGTTGGATCAGGTGGTTGTTTACTTCTTTGCACCCTAGGTTCTTCTTCTTCTTCTTCCTCTTCTTCTTCTTCTTCTTCTTCTTCTTCTGCTTCCGGAGTTTCTTCCTCATTGCTACTGCCATCAGTTGTTTCTGCATCAGAGTTAACTTCTTTTTCAACTTCTGCTTCATCCCTCTGAGTATCCTGATGGACCTGTTCTTCAGGTTCTTCCTCACCAAAGAGCAATTCTCTATTCTCTTGAGTTTGGCTTTGGCTTTCTATTCTTCTTTGTTCTTGCTCCCTTTCATACCATTCCGTGCCCTTGGGATCCTGCGTTCTCTTACCACTTCGAGTAGATATTTCATTACCAGAAATAGGGTTATCTAATTGAGCAAGGATCAAAGCTTGAGTCTCAGAGATTTGAATACATTGAGTCTCTATCATACGAGAGTGTTTATCATGATTCTTTACCGCTTGGCTTAACGCATCTACCTCTCATGAGATATATGCTATTACCTTTTCATTATGATAGATAAATCTTCAAAAGTCTCTGTTGAAGTTAACTTGATGGAATTTAAACTGGTTCATCGTATCTTGAAGCTCATCTTCCTGGCGATAAATACTGAATATATCCACTTTTTCATCGATAACTTGTTCAACAGGCTTACCTTTCTCTTGAGTAACCTTCTTGAATTCTTCCATGTCTTCAATATGGTATACCTTTCCAGTTGGTTTACTAGGTTCTTCAATATCCCATTGCTCATGTGCAGATACAATCTTCTCAATATGTTCCTTCCCTTCTTCTAGGGTTAATGACATGAATTGTCCTCCTGCACTTAGATCGAGAATGGATTTTGATTCATCATTAATTCCATGATAAAACATATGTAGTACAACATATTTAGCATAACCATGGTTAGGGCATAATGTTAAAAATTTGGAGTATCTCTCCCAAGCCTTATATAATGTTTCTCTATCTTCTTGTACAAATAAAGTGAGGTTTCTCCTCAATTTAGTAATCTTTGAGCCTGGAAGAAATTTAGCCATAAACTTTTAGCACACATAATCCAGCTGGTTATACTGCCTTGAGGCAATCAATTATACCACTTTTCAGCTTCACCTTTTAAAGAAAACCTGAAGAGTCTCAATAGCACAAATTCTCGTGAAACATATTTTATCTTAAATGTTCCACATAGAGTATCAAACATAATCAAATGTGCTTCAGGATCCTCCTCTTCAGTTCCTACAAAAGCATGGTTTCTTACGTCTATAATAAGATCACAGTCAATTGAATACTCTTGAGCATAATTAGTAGGATAAACTATAGGAGATCTAGAGACAAGTACTGGAGCACAGTGATCCCTGATAGTATTCTTGGGCTTTTGAGTGATTGTCATTCCTGCGAACAAAGTGTTAAGCTCAACTGTCTCACTATTTTTGTATTTTTCTATTAATGAAGCATGCTGCTCCTGACGAAAACGAGTGATATAATCTGGCAAATACGTTCTCTCTGAACGAGTAGACCCCCTATGGGTTACAGGAAGCATCTATAATAACAATACTTGCAAAAACAGTTACAAAACAAATACTCTGCGCTTAGCTCCCCGGCAACAGCGCCAGAAAATGCCTTGGTACCTGTAGACCAAACAGGGTAGTGTAGCACTTTCATGAAAGTATCCCAATGAGTAATCGTCCCAACAAAGAGCGGAGGAGAGTATTTATGGAGGCGTTTCTGTCACACACAAGGTGTCACAGTTCTTGTGTGAAGTACTGCTTGAGCTTCTACAAATATTGTTACTGTCCTGGGTAAACGATAAAATATGCTAATATAAAGAGGATTTAAAGGTGTCTATTAAATAACTTGTTGAAAGAAAATAACAAGTATGGAAATGTAAATGGTGTTGCCTGCAATGAAGAGATTAGGTGCGGAGAGATTTCATCTCATGGTAAGAATATATGAATTGTGCTAGTGCGACGGTAATACCAGTTACCTTGTATTATACTCATAGTATTTGATATAAACTTTTTGTAGGCGGTTCTCCCTAGGGTAATGAAACTCCTCCCCTAGGGGTTACATTTCATACTATGGTCCTGCTTCTCCGTTGCCACGGAGTGGTCGTTGTCGGTCCAGTGGGAACTAGGTTACCACGGCCCGTCTGCCTACGGCCCAGGAAGCAACGCCTGGCAAAGGCCCAAGAGGCGGACCGGCCATGGGCGCCGCGAAGCAAGACACCTCGCAAGGCGCCGGCCTCATGAGGACCCTCCCCCCACCCCCCCGCAAGGAGCGGACCGCCAAGACATAGCAGCTGCAGCAGGAAGCCTCGCGAGGCGGCATCCCGAGGCAGCATCCAGAAGCCACCCGTGCCAGGCACCACTTGGTGCTGGTCGCGGGATCACATGCCCCCCACGTGGGTGATGCACCCCCGCAAGACGATGACAATGAAAGGAGCCGTACCAACAGGCGCAGACAGGAAGGATTTCCTCTTTGGTGCTAAGGGGGCAGCGCCAGCTGCCCACTCCCAAAGCAAGTCCCAAAGCCTGCCCGTTTGGTGTATGAAGACCAGGACGATAAGGCGCGCAGGAAGGAGGTCATCACCGAGCCCACTGGTGTGTCATGGATAACACCTTTGCAGGCGGAGACCTCCTTTTGTCAGGATAAGCCTGGGCACCTGTCACCTTTGAAAACTGCCGTTATGTGTGGCTACCCTTCCCGCTGACATTTTCAGGGGAAGAGGACCAAGGCGGCTATAAAAGGGGCAGTGCTGCCACCATAGAGAGGGATCGATTCCACCTTCTCCTACCTTGTACACTTGTACTCACCAGAGGAATCCAAACCACAAGCAGGAGTAGGGTTTTACACCGCAGGGTGGCCCGAACCTGGGTAGCTGCTGTCTCCCCTGTCGTGCTGTCGGGGCCGGATTTTCGGGACACAATATCCCAGAAATTAACCCCTCGTGTCGTCACTAGCCCCAAGATCATTGTTACTGGTGGACACGTCCTTGTTACAGATTACCAAGCAATTACAAGAATTGGATAGAAGACCATAAAGGTCTAATGATACAACAATGATTTCTAACAGCAGATGGCGGAAGCGGGTAGCGGATCTCCATCTCTGGTGGGGCTCCATCCCCACAGGAACAACTGACCTGGATAACTCCTATCCCGCGTGGCTGCTATCTCCGATTCCTAGGTTGCGGGGTGTGCCTTCGTAGTTCTCTTCTCCTAATCGTGATCTGGCCAAGACAATAGCCAGGGACAAGCCAGTGAGTACATTTGAATGTACTCGCAAACATCATGAACAAAAGATATACCGAATGCAACAGAGAGCATATGATCGTGATGAACTAAATTATATGCATATGCTGACTGATATTAAAGCATGGCATGATAAATATTAATATGGTGTAGATGGCTAAATATATCATTCTAGTAAATAAACCAAGAAATATAATATGGAATATCGGGCGTTAGACCGCCCGAGGATTCCAAGAAAATAAACTGGAACATCGGGCATTGGACCGCCCGAGGATTCCAAGAAAATAAAATGGAACATCGGGCATTGGACCGCCCAAGGATTCCAAGAAAAATGCCAAACGGGTGTCTGAATGCGACGCCTCAAGAGGTCTTGAAAAGAAATGCCAAACGGGTGTTTGAATGCGATGCCTCGAGAGGTCTTGAAAAGAAATGCCAAACGGGTGTGTGAATGCGACGCCTCGAGAGGTCTTGAAAAGAAATGAGTATCCAGGTGGCACAACCATCCCAAGAGATACTTAAAAGAAATGAGTATCCAGGTGGCACAACCATCCCAAGAGATACTAAAAAGAAATGAGTATCCAGGTGGCACAACCATCCCAAGAGATACTGAAAAGAAATGAGTATCCAGGTGGCACAACCATCCCAAGAGATACTGAAAAGAAATGAGTATCCAGGTGGCACAACCATCCCAAGAGATACTCAGGGTTACACATAAGAGAAAATGGTTAGTCCACAGTAATATTCAGGTTAACAATAATATTCATGATAGCATCAGTAGTGACAATAATCATCCTGCAAAAGTGAATCATGCTCAATTTTAATTATTTCCTCCAAAGACCGACAGTAAGACCGACACTTGACCAACCCAGACTGTAGTCCTTAACCGCAGACATGGCTATTCGAATAGGCTATAAAACTCTGTAGAGGGTGTACTCTTTACCCACAAGTAAAGGATTTCTTTAGCCAACACCGAGACATTGACTAATTCCGATTACGGTCTTTGGGTTGAAAGCACACCTAACCAGCACACCTCCGCTTAACTGTTCTGATGCCCGGAATCACCCAAGGCATCACTCCAGGAAAACTCTAAGATGGGGAGACCACTGTCTCGAATAGCATGGGATCACAATTTATAACGCGCGGAATACAAGGGGTGCCCCCCTCTCGGCCCAGCCGGATACACCCATGCCCCCTGACCAGGTGACATGCCTACCAGAGGCCTCTGGTATCTTTTACCATGGCCTCTCTGTACAGTGTGTGCAAGGAAAGGGGTTATCAACTTGCTAAACCATACCCTACCTGTGGCAGGGACAAGTGGCAGTACGAATCAAGTATGGGAGTTACCGGAACAAGACTCGATCTACGGTCGACTCAGGATGTTTAAGTTTTCCTGCAGTGGTTAGCACAATATATTTCCTTGGTAGTACCTAACAGGGTCACCATCTGGCATGTCCCAACATGCCATCACGGAACACTCTCGCCACAACGAGATTCCTGTCTCACGGTCACTTTTACTCGTGACAGATTCTTTCCTGCATGTTAGTCAGAACAAATATAACCGTGTGTGTCACGGGGCAGTAACCACATCCACATGTGTTCATGTTTAAGTGAAAATAATACTACTAAGGAATCCACACATGTCTAAATATCATCATGCAAATTTTTATTTGAATTGTGATAAACATGTTCAAACTATCCTAGCAAGCAAACAACCATACTTTCAACATATCAATTGCTCAAGATATTTTCCTTAAGCATGCAAAAGGATTGGGTGCACTCCAAAACTTTTGAAAAGTTTCTTCCCTCCATTTTTCCTATTTTCAAAATATTGCAAATATCACATAATTTGAAAACAGTACAAAAAAGTTGTTTGGAAAATTTTGAAATAAATACTAAAATATACTAGATGAGAAATGAGGAATAACAGAAAAAGAATCAATTCATTTGGACTTGGGGTTAAAAAGTTAGAGGCAGTCAAAGATGTGGTTAAATCTGCTTTTAAAATAAACATAAAAAGAAAACGGTTCGCTGAAGTTTACGCTTTCCAGTGGAGAAAATGTACTTTCATGAATACGTCTTCACTTAACAGTGTGTGCGTGACCTATGGGTCACTGACAGTGGGTCCCGCGGGCCCCACCATTCAGGTTTGACTGGTCGCCCACGCCTTCTCTCTCGCGGTCGAACAGAGGCGGGACTCTGGCGATCCTCGCCGGCAAACGGCGGCACCCCTCAGTGAGCTGAGCTCACCATCAGGCTCAGGAAGTCAAGACGGTCCTTCTGGTACCCGCCACGGTCGGTGGGGTGGATGGAGTCGCCGGCGGCGAGGTTCTCTAGCGGACGGCGGTGTCGGGTGAAAGGGGGCTTTTGCCCACGGCGCATCTTCGGGGAATTTGAGAGGTGGAATGGATTGGTGAGGGTTACCGGAGGCTAGTGGTGAAGAAACTTGCGAGGGGGAGGCATTGGTTGCGTCGGAATCAACCGGAAGGCAGCGGCGGCCGAAGTTACCGGAGAGGAAGAAGACGACCTCTCCCAGCCGTTTGGCTGCCTGAGTCGCTTGCAGAGGGGATAAGGGGATGTGGTGCTGAGGGGAGAGAGCTCTGGCTGGCTTATATAGGGAGGGGAAGGCAGTGCCATGGTTTCTAGAGAAGGGACGCGTCAGTGGCGGCCATTGATGGCGGAACGGCGGACGGTGGCGAGGCCGGTGTGGACGGCGGGGTTGGTGGAGATTTTGGTGAGCTGCGGATGAGCTCGGTCGTTTGCAATTAAGCGAGAGGGCCCCAGGCAGAGACGTGGCAGAGGAGGACTCGTCAGGCGGCAGCTCTGGATGGTGGGGGGCGGTGCTAGAGGCCAGGGGAGGTGCTTGGGCGGCTAGCAGGGCGTGCGGGGCAAGCCAAGGCTGCAGCTATGGCGCAGTCGAGGCGCGGAAGCTGCGACGTCGCGAGAGTGCAATACGCACGTTCTGGGCACGCGGTGCGTGCTCTAGACACACACACACACAATGCGTTCGGTGAAATTCCAGGGCCACCTAGACTGGCCCAATTGAGCTCAAACTTGGTAGGGTGGCGTTTACTAAGGTGGTGAGAGGGGTGGACATGCTGGTTTGGTCAGATGGTCAAGTTCCCAATGTAGTTCAAAGGAGTTGCAAGATTCTGCCATGCACATGAGGTGTTTGGTGAAATGAAAGGGTGACCTAGGCACTTTGGTTGGATGTGGAAATTGCCAGGATGGTGTATCCTTAGATGATAAAGATGGTGGTGGGGTTAGTTTGACTAAAAGAAAAACTTGCAAGTGCAAGTTTTACTAGAATTCAGTTCTAGACAGAAACTACAGGGAATTATTTGGTGAACTTAAGTTATGCTAATGGAGCTGGTCTTCTGGACTTAAGGGTTTGGTTGGAAGGACTATAAGGTGGAAAATTTTCAGAATTTTTGGAGCAAGAAAAATTGGGGTTATCGTTCAATGCTCAAACTGGACCAGAATTGAAAAATGGGAAGTTGTGCTCAAAATTTTCAAAGGACCATGTTGGGTTTTTGCACCAAAGTGATCTATAGGCATCTCATGACCCCTCTTAATTTTTGTGGAATTTTAAAACAATTATTTGAAATAGTTGTAGTGCAACAGAAGCATTTCAAAGATTGAAAATGCTATTAAAAGGATTATTTTTGGGGCAAGTTTTATTATGAAAATATTTCCTACTGTTATTAAAATATAAATGAAATGATTTAAGAAAACTACCAAAGGCCACAATATTTTCCCAAAATTTTCTATATGGAGGGAAGAATTTTAGAAAACCAATAACAGAGAAGATTCTGAAACAATAAATGACCTCCTATAATTCAAAATTTTATTTCTGGCCAATTTTTACTTAATAAAAACATGGTTTAAATTTTGGGGTGTTACACGTGCCTTGTGCGTAGCGTGCTCTCACCGTAGCCTCGCCGTGGTCACCGTCTAGCTGGTAGGAATGAGCATGCCCCTAGTGTTTGAACCAGGGTCCCCGTAGCCCCGATTCCGACATTTGGCGCGCCAGGTAGGGGGCGTGTTTCTGTTCCCTCCGCCTCGACATCGCCATGGCCGACACTCGACGCGAGCGCATGGAGCGTAGGGCGGTCAGGGTGCCCAGATGCAGCCGGTCACCCGTAACAACCGTCGTCGCCGCGCCGGTGCCGCCACGAACCTCCCTGCTAGGGAGCAGCAGGCCTCCTCCCTACACCCGTCTGTGCAGCCGGCTGGCCACACCGCCACCGCTTCCTCGCAGGCCCACCGTGAGCTGCCGGGCCCGCAGGCCACGCTGCTCATGGCGCATGAACTGCTGTGCTACCGCCCCACCGAGCCCGGCTTTGACACCTGGCAAGGCCGCATCACCGAGCTCGTCAACGCCACCGGAGACTCCCCTGTGCCCTCTCACTCGCTCCACCCTCTGTTGCTCCGCGCCATGAAGGTGGCACACGGCATGCCCCCACCGTCACCTCCGTCCAACGAGGGCGCCGGGCGCCACCACGGCGCGCGGGCGCGAGAGCCATCCCGGAACGCGTCATCACCAGACCATGACAACGAGAGCTGGCAGATCGTCAGGCGTGCGCCGCCCGACGCGCGCGTACTCGAGCAGCAGCGCCAGCACCAGGACCGCACCATCCAGGAGGTCGTGGCTGCTGGTCGCCAGAACCGTGCCTCCCTCGCTGGCGGCATCGCCTCCAGCAGCGGGGGCTGCCGCGCCTTCACCCACGAGCTGCGCCACGTGGTGTGGCCTACGAAGTTGAAGACGGATCTGTCTCCTTGCTACGACGGCACCCCCAACCCCACAGAGTTTCTGGAGCTCTACACTGTGAGCATTGAGGCGGCGAACGGTGACGACAAGGTCATGGCGAACTGGTTCCCCATGGCCCTCAAGGATGCGCCGCGCTCTTGGCTCATGAACCTTCTCGAAGCGTCGATTTATTTGTGGGCCGAGCTGTGCCGGCAGTTTGTCGCGAACTTCATGGGCATGGACGAGCGCCCCTTCACGCTCAACGACTTGCGCGACGTGCGCCAGTGCCCTGACGAGACTCTCCGAAAGTACATCCAGTGCTTCAGCCAGATGCACAACAAGATTCCGCGTGCCTCTTACGCTGCCATCATTTCTGCATTCTCCTCTGGCGTCATAGACGTCCGAATGCGTGAGAAGCTCGCCATCAACGACGAGCTCGACACCATGGTTGAGTTGTTCGACCTCGCCGACAGGTGTGCAAAGGCTGAAGAGGGCCGCCTCTTCATCCACAACGACCCAGATGTGGCGCCCGATGCTGCCAAGGCCAAGGACAAGGACGCCAAGTGCAAGAGCCATGCCGTGCTTGCGGCGGAGCCTGAGCAGAAGCGCGGACGCGACCGCGATGAGCCCAAGAAGGATAGCCGCCCGTACTGTGCCTACCATGACATGTTCTCCCACAATACCGAAGACTGCCACGAGCACAAGCTGCTTCGCGAGAGCCGCCAGGATGGGCGCGGCGGCCGCAACGATCGCGGTGCCAGCCGTGGAGGCGGCCACAACAACAACCGCTAGAGATGGCGGCAACAACGGCAACAACAACTTCCGGTAGGGCTGGCGCGACCAGCCTCGGCAGACCAACCCTCAGGCCAACGCCGCTCTGACACCGCTGCCGCCACCGCCTCGAAGGAACAACAGCAACCAACTTAACGAGGGGGCCGGAGGCTACCAGGAGCCTCGCGAGGTGGCTTGCATCCTCGATGGGGCCCAAGCCCCCCCGTCCAACCGCCACTTCAAGCAGTTCTCTCGCGAGGTGAACGCAACCCTCCCGAGGCCAGAGGCTTCTCAGCCCCTCAAGTGGTCGCAGTACGCCATCTACTTTGACTCCAAGGACCACCCCAAGTCCACGGAGGCTGTGGGCACGATCCCCATGTTGTGCAACCCCACCTTCAGGAACGTTGCTGTCACCAAGATGCTTGTCGATGGAGGCGCAGTGATGTAGGGTGGAACCCTAACGGTGTCGATCTTTCACGATTGGAGCGGATCCCGCGAAGAACACGAAGAACACAAGAGGGAAAACGAGAGGAATCACTCAAATAGACAATAAACAATCACACATGTGCTAAATCCACATACATACGGAGAGATACACGATCCAAATCCAACAAAGGACGATACAAATGGTAGCTAGTTCATCCCGATCCAGAGAGGAGTCGAGGTCTTTGATATCCCGGAGGATCTTCTCACATGGAGGTCTTGAACTCCATGGGAGTGGTCTCTCTCTCTCTCTCTCAAGAGTAGAGGTAGGAGCACAGCTCAACAAATGAGCTATCTATCGGGGTTGTGGAACCCGGGGTACCACGACCCGTCTGCCCGCGGCCCAGGGCGCGGCGCCTGGCGGAGGCCCAGATAGGCGGCCCACCAACGGGCGCCCCAGAGCAAAGTCACCTCACGAGGCTCTGGCCTCCCGACGGCCCCCTCACGAGGCCCTCTCACGAGGCTCCGGCCTCCCGAGGACCCCTCCTCAGGGAGCGGGTAAGCAGGACTCAGCAGCGGCTCCACCCGAGGCCGCCTGATGAGGCCCCCTCACGCGGCGGTCCCCCGAGGCTGCCTCCCGAAGTCCCCTCACGAGGCGCCCCCCGAGGCTGCCTCCCGAGGCATCCTCCCGATGGCTTACAAGGCAAGGCCGTTTGGCGCAGCCTCGCGGTCTAGGGCCCATCACGTGGGTGACGCGCGCGGCGACGAGCAGCAGCAGAGGCCGCGCCAGCACGCGCGGATGCAGATGGTTTCCTCTTTTGTGTTAGAGAAGCAGGGCCAGCTATCTACTCCCCAAAGCAACCCCAAAGGTTGCCCGATCGGCGAAGGAAGACCAAGACGGCGGGCGCGCAGGGCAGAGGTCATCACCGAGCCTACCGGCGCATCATGGATCATGCTTTGGCAGGCGAGGACCACCTTTAGTCAGGATAGCCTGAGCGCCTGTCCCCTTTCAAACCGCCAAGTGTGGCAACCCTTCCCGCCTAAGTTTCCAGGGGGAAGAGGACCAAGGCTGGCATAAAAGGGGCAGTGCAGTCGCCATAGCAAGGAGGGACAAGATCGGACAAGACCGGACAAGGCAGGACGAGAGATCCCATCGTCTTCAACCTTGTACGCGAGAACTCTCACCCACAATAATCCCAACTACAAGCAAGAGTAGGGTCTTACACCGCAAGGTGGCCCTAACCTGGGTAAACTGCTGTGTCCTCGCCCGTCCTACGCTAGCGCGCTCTCGCCGTAGTCTCGCTGTAGCATTGCCGTGGTAGGGGAAGAAGTAGTAGAACGAGTTCACCCCAGTGTTCGAACCTTTGGGTACCCGGAGCCCCACTTCCGACAAATGGCGCCCCAGGTAGGGGTGTGCTACTGTTCTTCTGCTCGACCCTCAGCTCCACCAGCCCCATGGCCGACGCACGTCGCGAGCGCGCTGAGTGCAGGGCCGGCCGCATGGCCCAGATAGAGCTAGTGGCCCGCGGCAATCGCTGCCGCCCCGACACCGAGGCTGCCGCCGCCACTGACCCGGCTGCCCGCGAGCAGCAGGCCTCCTCCCTGCACCCCTCCGTGCGGGCGGACGGCCACACCGCCACGGCCTCCTCCCTCGCCAATCGTGGGCCACCGAACCCACAGGCCGCGCTGCTCATGGCACGCGAGCTGCTCTGCTACCGTCCTGATGACACCGGCTACGACGCCTGGCTTGGTCGCATCATCGAGCTCGTCAACGTCGCCGGGGACGCTCCGACGCCTTCTCACTCGCTCCGCCCTCCGCCGTCTCGTGCTGTGGACCTGGCGCACGGCGCTCCCTCGCCGCCTCCTCTGCGTGACGAGCGTGCCGGGCCCCAGCGCAGCGCGGGGGCTTGTGAGCCGTCCCATGGCGCGTGTTCTCCGGACCACTGCGAGCCCAGCTGCCAGATCATCCGCCGCGCGCCCCCCGACGCGCGAGTGCTCCTCGAGCGCCAGCGCTAGCGCCAGGACCAGGCCGTTCAAGACGTTGCAGCGGCCGGGCGTCAAAACCGCGCCGCCCTCGCTGGCGGCGTCCCCTCGAGCGGCGTGGGCTGCCGTGCCTTCACCTGCGAGCTGCGTCGCGTGGTCTGGCCCGCGAAGTTCAAGCCTGAGCTGCCTCCGCGCTACGACGGCACCCCCAACCCCACGGAGTTCCTCCAGCTCTATGTGCTGAGCGTCGAGGCGGCGAACAGTGACGACAAGGTCATGGCGAACTGGTTCCCCATGGCCCTCAAGGACGGCCAGCGTTCCTGGCTCATGAACCTCCCTGAGGCTTCCATGTCGTCATGGGCCGAGCTCTGCAGCCAGTTCATCACCAACTTCAAGGGCACACACGACCGCTCCCTCACCATCAACGACCTGCGGCGTGTTCGACAGCGCCCAGACGAGACCCTCCTCAAGTACATCCAGCGCTTCAGTCAGGTGCGCAACAAGATCCCACGCGCTTCCGACGCGGCCGTCATCTCCGTGTTCTCCACCGGCGTCACGGACATCAAGATGCGCGAGAAGCTCGCCATCAATGGTGAGCTCGACTCCGTGCTCGAGCTGCTCGACCTCGCCGACAAGTGCGCCAAGGCTGAAGAAGGCCGCCTCTTCGTCCACAACGACCCCGACGCGGCGCTCGATGGCACCAACGCCAAGAGCAAGGACGTCAACTGCAAGGGCCCTGCCGTGCTTGCGGCGGAACCCGAGCAGAAGCGCGGCCGCGACCTCGACGAGCCCAGGAAGGACAACCAGCCACCCTGCGCCTTTCACAACGTCCGCTCCCACAGCACCGAAGACTGTCATGAACTCAAGTTGCTCCGTGACGAGCGCCAGAGCCGCCGAGATGACCGCAACGGTCGCGGCGCCGGCCGCGGAGGTGGCCGCCGCGGCAACCGCTGGGACAGCCACAACAATGATGACAACAACCGCTAGGGCTGGCGCGGTCAGCCTCGTGAGGCCGCCTGGCGCGATCAGCCTCGTGAGGCCATCTGGCGCGACCAGCCTCGTGAGGCCGCCTGGCGCGACCAGCCTCATGAGGCCGCCTGGCGCGATCAGCCTCGTGAGGTAAACCCGCAGGGCAATGCCGCTCTCCCGCCGCTGCCGCCGCCGCCCCGGAAGAATGACATCTACCAGCCTGACGAGGCCGCTGGGGGCTACCAAGAGCCTCGCGCGGTTGCCTGCATCCTCGGCGGGGCTCAGTCTCCCGTGTCCTCGTCTACGGAGCTGAGGCAGTCCTCCCTTCAGAGCTTAAGCACGGCTCCCCACGAGTCCTTGCCTTCGACGAGGCGCGTCAGGATAGCTCGCGGGAGACTGATCTGCTGCTCCTCGAGGAGGGCCGCCGCCAGGCCGCTCTTCGTGCTGCGAGGCACCAGCAGGCCCTGCGTCGCTACCACGGCCACAGCATCCGCCCTCGTACTCTCGAGGTCGGCGACCTCGTCCTACGCAGGAATCTCTCCAGAGAGGGACTCCACAAACTCTCACCCATGTGGGAAGGCCCTTTCAGGGTTGCTCATGTCTCCAGGCCCGGCGTCGTCCGGCTGGAGACGGAGGATGGAGTTCCTGTGCCTAACGCCTGGAACATCCAACCCCTCCGCAAGTTCTACCCATGACCCTCACGCGTACGAATGAAATGGGGCTGTACATGCCCCGGAGCCTCTCATTGCGCTAGCCTGATGGGCCCGTGAGAGCTCCAGCCCACGACCAAGTGGAAGCCCCATGCTCCGCGCTGGTGGAGCGATCGAATCACGATCATGCCCACGCCCAAGTGGAAGCCCCATGCTCCGCGCTGGGGACGGAGGAAGGAGTTTCAGCGTATGACGCGTGGAACGTCCGACCCCTCCGCAAGTTCTGCTCGTGGCCCCCACGCGTACGAACGAAACGGGGCTGTACACGCCCCGGAGCCTCTCATTGTGTTCGCCTGATGGGCCCGCGAGAGCTCCCGCCCACATCTCAGTGGAAGCCCCATGCTCCGCGCTGGCGGAACGATCGAACCGCGATCATGCCCACGCCTAGTGGAAGCCCCATGCTCCGCGCTGGCGGAACAATCACTTGAGGGCGCCCCACGGGCTGCACCAACCTCACGCTGATCCGTGCCGGACACGGCGGCCTAGCCTCTATCTTTTGGATGTATAATGGATTCTGCTGATTTTACCTTGATGGGTTACATTACCTACTCAATTGCCTGTTAAGTTCAATGCTGGCCGGAGAGCGCCACGCACTCGCGACCCCTCCCCTGACCAGTTCCGTGAGCGGGGGCTGAGGCACGGTGCCTATGCTTGGGTCCATCCCTACAGCACCGCAAAATCCAAGCGACTGAGCTCTGGCTTGCGGGCCTGCTCCCGTGCACGTCACCTCACCAAGGTCCTTGGTGTCTTATCCCCTCACGCAACGGCCACGGGCGAGATAGCAAGCGCGTGCCGCTCCCCTACCGTGAATCTGTTGACATGCAGTCCCCCAGGAGGCGATCTGCGCGGAGACCTCGCGAGGTACACCCTACAAGTGGCGGCTCGCCCGACGCCGCCCTCCGAAAAAGCTAAGTATCATAAACACCTCACGGGATGTTTTCACCGCCCCTCAAGCTCTCCTCTCACCGCTGCCGCGCTGAGCGCTGAGCTTCCTTCTTCTGTGTGAGCCGCTTGCACGTTAAAGGGGGGCTTCTTGAGCATCGCGCCTCAGGAGCTCTTACCCCCTCGCAGTGCCCTACACCTCCTGGCCTTGTCCAGGCATCGCGACCGGACATACCAGCGACAGCTGTAGCCCGCCCGGGGGCTGGGTCCTGACGACGTAGAGCAACAAGGCAAGCAAAGAAAGGGAGATAAGCCTCACGAGGAGGTCTCGTGAGCCGCTCTCATCGTTGTTCAAGCTCTCTCTTTCTTTTTGCGATCTCAACGAGCGCCCACGTCTTCTCTTTTGCGCGAGCCGCTTGCACGCCAAAGGGGGGCTTCCTGGGCATCGCGCCCCAGGAGCCCTTACTAGCTCCCGGGCCCCTCACCTCCTGGCCTTGTCCAGGCATCGCGACGGGACATACCAGCGACGGCTGTAGGCCCGCTCGGGGGCTGGGTCCTGACGGCGTAGAGCACCAAGGCAAACAAGAAAGAAAAGCGAGGCCTCACGAGAGGACTTCAAGAGGAAATAAGCATGCATTACAGCAAGTCATAAAATACTTAATGCAAAGGACATCGTTTTTCCTCAGGCCATCAGGGGCTACGTTGACTTGTTACAGGAATAAAAGGAAGAAGGGTGCCCTCGGTGCCGCCTCGCCTTCAATACGCACAAGGAATCAAGGTGGAACACACGGGTGAGGCAATGATGGCCCCGCGCCGAGCGCGAACAGGCTTTATGTCAGCCTGGGCAGTTGCCGAGGCGTCGTGGGGAAGTGAAGGCGCCTTCCATCACATCGTGCGCGACGCGTCGCGCCTGGCCCGCAGGCGGTTAGGGCCCACGCCGTTTCTCCCCCTTAGGCGGGAACGTGCGCGCCACGGGCCCGGGGGCTACTGTCGGGGTTGTGGAACCCGGGGTACCACGACCCGTCTGCCCGCGGCCCAGGGCGCGGCGCCTGGCGGAGGCCCAGATAGGCGGCCCACCAACGGGCGCCCCAGAGCAAAGTCACCTCACGAGGCTCCGACCTCCCGACGGCCCCCTCGCGAGGCCCTCTCACGAGGCTCCGGCCTCCAGAGGACCCTTCCTCAGGGAGCGGGCAAGTAGGACTCAGCAGCGGCTCCACTCGAGGCCGCCTCATGAGGCTCCCTCACGCGGCGGTCCCCCGAGGCTGCCTCCCGAGGCCCCCTCATGAGGCGCCCCCCGAGGCTGCCTCCTGAGGCATCCTCCCGATGGCTTACAAGGCAAGGCCGTTCGGCACAGCCGCGCGGTCTAGGGCCCATCACGTGGGTGAC
Source organism: Elymus sibiricus (assembly GCA_039707655.1). Classification (NCBI taxonomy): domain Eukaryota; kingdom Viridiplantae; phylum Streptophyta; class Magnoliopsida; order Poales; family Poaceae; genus Elymus; species Elymus sibiricus. The sequence continues at coordinate 168,697,843 of CM077664.1, forward strand.
GCGCGCGGCGACGAGCAGCAGCAGAGGCCGCGCCAGCAGGCGCAGATGCAGATGGTTTCCTCTTTTGTGTTAGGGAAGCAGGGCCAGCTATCTACTCCCCAAAGCAACCCCAAAGGTTTCCCGATCGGCGAAGGAAGACCAAGACGGCAGGCACGCAGGGCAGAGGTCATCACCGAGCCCACCGGCGCGTCATGGATCATGCTTTGGCAGGCGAAGACCACCTTTAGTCAGGATGGCCTGAGCGCCTGTCCCCTTTCAAACCGCCAAGTGTGGCAACCCTTCCCGCCTAAGTTTCCAGGGGGAAGAGGACCAAGGCTGGCATAAAAGGGGCAGTGCAGCCGCCATAGCAAGGGGGGACAAGACCGGACAAGGCAGGACGAGAGATCCCATCGTCTTCAACCTTGTACGCGAGAACTCTCTCACCCACAATAATCCCAACTACAAGCAGGAGTAGGGTCTTACACCGCAAGGTGGCCCGAACCTGGGTAAACCGCTATGTCCTCGCCCGTCCTACGCTAGCGCGCTCTCGCCGTAGTCTCGCCGTAGCATTGCCGTGGTAGGGGAAGAAGTAGTAGAACGTGCTCACCCCAGTGTTCGAACCTTTGGGTCCCCGAAGCCCCACTTCCGACACTATCATGTTTGCTAACCCTAACTAGGAGGAGGTGTGGGAGTATATATAGTCTAAGGCGAAGTGGGGGTGAGAGAAAGGGGTTACACGGCCGAATGGCCAAGGCTGCGCGGAGGGGTGCCGGATGTCCGGGCGGGACGCCGGATGTCCGGCCCGACAGGAGTCGCCGGATGTCCGGCATGGGGGCAGGCTGATTCTTTTGTTCTTTGTATAGCATGCACCGGATTTCCGGGGCGATGCCGGATGTCCGGGCTGGGCCGGATGTTCGGAATGAGGCCGGATGTCCGGGCCTGGATCTTCCCTGCGGTTGAGCTGCTGTTGCTGGTGGAGTCACCAGGGGCCGGATGTCCGGGCTGCCGGGGCCGGATGTCCGGGGCTCGGGCCGGATGTCTGGGTCCTGTAGCTGCAGCAGCTCGTCTTCTTCCGTCTCCGCTTCCATGCTTCCCTCGCGGATGGTGTAGTTGTTCCTTGGCGCTTGCACTCCTCCTCGTCATCCGGAAAGCTCCGACAATACCTATGCATGCACACGGGAGAAGTGTCAAGTAGTATACCATCCTCGAAGGGGTCAAGTGGACACGTGTAAAGGAGAGGATTCACTTTTGTGTATGTGAAGTAGATGTCGCACGTGGCACTTGCCAAACGGACTCTTGACATGGTGATGTCCGTAGGATGCTCCGCATCATCCCCTCCCCCTTGGAAAAGATCCGTCCTCGGATCGAAAACCAAATCACCATGGGAAAGAGATGACGTCGCCATGTAGAAGTGGACGATCACCAAGCACTCTTCATCTTGAAGCTCGAAATGGGCACTCTCCAATGTCGCACCGTCTTGTGATTCCTTGAAAAGGAGCAAAGACAACAAACCCTTGGAAAAACAAATGTGGTTAGCGTTAGTGCAAAACCAAGCATTCAAGCGATGATTCACCCAACAATTGTCGTCGTCATGCATATCATAAGGTGTGACAAAGGAATGAGACATGGCATGTAAGCACATAAATTGAGCACAATCAAGATCATCATGGAAACAAGCATGCAAATGGGAGGTAGAGATGTGAATATGTGTGACAAGATAACAAGCATCTTCCTCGAGGTCATAGCAAGCATGCACAAAGCGCTCAATAAATGGTCGATGGTAGGCATATGAATCATTCACAACACCAAATAAAATGAAGTGTCTAAACACATGGGTCAAGTGCAAGACAATCCAAGCATAACGTGCATAGGGTGTAGTGAAAATAGTGTGGCACTCAACACAATAGAAATAGCAAGTGTTCATCCTGTGTGAGGCAATCAAGTCAATCATGTGACAATATATGGGACATGGCATATGTGGAGTGATGACATTGTTGCAACCAAGCAAATTATAGGAGCGAGTAGGCAACAAGTTGGATGCAACACACAAGGCATATATGTCATGAGGCATGGAAAGGTTAAAATGACAAGTCGAAGCAAGATCTCGAACATGTGCGCAATCAAGTGGTCCAAGATGACCAAGAAGTCTCATGGTGCAAGCAACACAAGTAGTATGATCCACAATATCCATGCTCAAGAAGGATGTCACCTGAAAAGCGTGTCCTTGTGCGTCCTTCACAATGCCGAAGCACAAGCAAGTGCGATGTAGAAGCTAGTCGGTTGAAAGTGTACTAGGCTCGCTCTCAAGAGCTCGGATGGTCAACTCGCGTGAAGTGGAAGTTGACACGATGTCGAAGGATCCTACCCATGCACACAACCAAGCAAAGAACGTATGTGCACGGTAGATAAACACATCATCCATCATGATGGTTCTCTTTTCTTACACATAACCATTAGAAGCAAAAGTGCATGAATAATATGATGCAACAATCTTAATGTTCATGGCACTATGCATATGGTGCAAAGAGGTAAGACAAGCATGCTTCACATGAAAGATGTCAAAAGCTCCAATAATATGGGAGAAAGCTATGGGGGCGATCTCATTAGCAAGACTAAAATCTTTGTTGCACTCAATACATGGCAAATCATCTAGCATGAGAGAGGCAACATATGGAGACATATGACAAGAAGCAATATCAATCATGTGCAAAGCATGTGAATGGATGCCATCAACCGCATGAAACGAGCAAGTATGAATCATCGGTGATGCAACAAAGCAAGCAATCATAGTAATCGTGTCGTGCAAACTAGTGGAGCGAAGATGCAACACACTAGAGGAAATCATGGCAATCATGTCATGTGAGCAAATAATAGATATAGGCAATGCACATGACATGTCGTAAGCACGAACACAAAGCAATATCAAAGTATCATCATAAACATGGCAATAACGAGTGATATCTCCACCAAGCATGCAAATACACATACAAGTGCTAGAATCATGGATCATGTGTAATGCAAAGCATGGGTCACCAAAGCATGTCATCCAAATGGAAATGAGCATATCATGCAAAGTGAACATGGCAATATGGGCATAGAATATGTAATGGACGATAACCCATAACCATGTGAGGGCCATGTAGAAGAAATGCGCGAAGTCATTGCGCGGTGGGAGCGGGGGGAATGACAATCCACGGAATCCCAAATCATCATTGCTCTCTAGAGCTCGTTTCGTCAACTCTTGCGCTTGCGAGGTCGACGAGGAAGCATGTGTACCTACACAACATGGGGACAAACGAAACAAAGTGTGTGCGTAGTAAATGTACACATCATCCATCATGATGTGTATGTGCACGTTAGAGTTAGCACAAAACAAGCATCACTCAAAGAAATTTGAAGCACGATATAAGAACATGTCATCCATCATGAAAGAATAGTTGTTATGTATTACACGATGGGGACACAAATTGAGCATGCAAGTATATGGCACGTCAATAGCAGTTTTATTCATGGGATGCATATGGTGCACACAATCATGGGAAGCATGCAAAGAATGGGATGGATCAAAATCTCCTAAAATGTTTGAGGAATCTATGGGTGTCTCCTCAATAGCAATAGCGGAAGCATAATATGGAGAAAATTAACAACATCCAAAACAATGCATGTTCGAAGCTAGGTGGTCATGGCATGGCATATGAGAGAATTGATGCAAAGGAAGCATATCAATATCATCACAAGAAAAACAAATGCCAATAACCATGGGCTTGTCATCTATGCCATATGTGCAAATTGGGTTCATTTTAATGGCATATGCATAGTCACTACGATGAGATTGCAAATATGACATATGGGAGATCTCATTCATAGCATATGACAAGTCAAGAGGGGTTGCAAACATGATGTGACCGAGAGAATTATCACAAGATATCCTATGCAACATGGCATCACAACTAATAGACTCCACATGGCAATCATCATACTCATCATAAATGGGTAAATCATCGCATGGTGAACTCACACTAGCATCAAGCATGTTAATAGGAGGATCGACATCATGCAAGCAATCAATGGCAAGAATGTCCACTAGTGGGACAAGAGCATCACCTTCACCTCTGTCACCTCTGTCATTCCACTCATGTGGTGTAGGTGAGGTGGGAAAGACCAACTCGTGGTCATCATCATCGTGATGGAACCATGTGGGGGGTGTATCATAGTCCACCATGGCCATCGTCTTGTCCAAAGGAAGGACGAAGTCGTCGAAGATCGGGGCGTCGCCGTATATGGGACCTAGCACCAAATGAGAAGACACAATAGAGGTAGAGGGTAAGTCGTTAGAAATCGAAATGGCCTCACAAGACCTATCAACTATCACACTCTCTCTATGTGGTGGCTCACTCACTCCCTCCAAATAGGTGCACTCAATGTCACATATGGTGGAGTCACTCAAATCACTCAAGTGGTGGTGGTGGTGGCTCTCCTCACATGGGAATTGGGTCATCTCATCATATATGGGCCTAGTGGTGAAGTCACTCTCACTCTCAATATGGTGTAGTTGTAAAATATTTATTTTCTGGTTCTTTCCTTCTTTGTAAGTGGCGAGTAGTAGACCATGGATCATAGCATGCTAAGAGGATGGAGTAGTGCACTAGTCTAAATAAGCGGTCATGTAAGCCTCACGGCTACAACGAGAGTATTGTATAGTTAAACCATGCATGTATAGTTAAATCTTGCATGTATAATTAAATCTGCATGTATAATATAACCCGCTACTTTTATGCACCTACATTTTTGGGGGAAATTATTTTTAGTCTCTTAAAATTTATTTTCTTCCTTTATAATTTCTTCTCTTATCGGTGTTACGCAAATACCCCAGAAAGAAAATGCATCGTCCCTGGACTCGTTCTATGCCCACTCCACCAGAGGACAACTTTGCACAGATGGGAAATAACTTCACACCAGGACAGACAAGTCAGCAAAGCAATGATTCAGCATTCTCACAAGTATGCCGTCTGTATGAACAAAGTCAGCAATAGCACCAGCAAATGACGCAGCATTTGATAAATATGGGAAATCACCAAGGACAGCACCAACCCAGATCAAAATTATCTGACCTTCAGAGGACCAATCCAACTATCTTTTCTCACACAGATAAACCTTTGGAGGCAGACGACTGGCTGCGTGATATTGAAAGAAAATGTATTATATGCTCCGCATTATTTCTCTGGAACAACAGCATCATGGTGGGAAAATTTATGCCACGCGCACCCCAATGGAGGAGACATCACCTGGGAGCAATTCAAGGAGAGCTTCCAGGGAACACATATTCCCAACAGCATAATGAAGTTGAAGAAAAGAGAATTTGAGGATCTCAAGAAACGGGGCACAACGGTAACTCAGTACCTCGACCAGCTTACACAGCTCGCGTGGTACGCCAATGATGAATGTATGACAGAGAGTAAAAAGATGGAGAAATTCCTTCACAGGCTTGTTCCATCTTTAAAGTGCCAACTGGTAGTCCATACTTTTCCGGATTTCAAGACACTGGTAGACAAGGCTTTTATCCCGGAAAATGAGCACCGCAACATGAATGAGACTCGCAAGCGCCGCATGAATCAATCAGTACAGGTTCGTAACAATAGGCACCAAAATGAATTTCAGAGGCCTGTGGCACCCCGACCAACAATTCCAACACCACGACCGTAACAAAACCGCACTACCTTCAACAACAGGGCCAAGGAAGCAATATTCTGTCCTGGCATCACCTGTTACGCCTGTGGAGCAGAGGGGCATTAAGCTAGGCAATGCCCAAAATAGGGGAATAATGCCCCCAAACCCAACAACAATGGCCGCAATACTAATGCAACCCCGCGACACAACAACCTCAACAACAATCAAAGAAAGGGGCATGTTAACCATGTGACATTTGAGGAAGCACATAATGCACCGGACATCGTGTTTTGTATGTTCCCTGTCAACACCATTAATGCTACAGTTTTATTTGATTCTGGAGCATCCCATTCATGCATATCTAAAAGATTTGCCTCGAAGAATCAGTTTTCTTTTTCACCTTTGAAAAATTCAATGGTTATTCAGTCCCCGGGATCAAAGCAAAGCACACAATGGTACTGCCAGGATGTGAATATTGAAATAAAAGGAATGAAGTTCCTAGCAAATCTTATTGTATTGGAAGCAGTCGATTTGGATGTTATTTTGGGAACTGGTTAACCACAAATAAAGGCTTTATAGACTGCTACAACCGTACAGTGACTCTCACCAATTGTCAAGGGAAGACAGTAAAGTTTGGTACAAGGGGAATTTCTACCTTACAAGGGAAGTTAAATCAAGTGGCCATGATAGAATTAAGCAAGGTTCCTGTGGTATGCGAATACCCCGATGTATTTCCTAAGGAGCTACCAGGCATGCCACCAGATCGTGAGATTGAATTTGTTATTGAACTAGCACCTAGAACGGCATCCATCTACAAGAAGCCTTATCGAATGGCTCCAAGAGAATTGGTTGAGCTAAAGAAAGAAATTAAGGAATTACTAGAAAAGGGATATGTCCGACCCAACTCATCACCATGGGGATCACCGGTTTTATTTGCCAAGAAAAAGGATGGTACCCTAAGGTTATGTATTGATTACAGGGCACTCAATATGGTTACCATCAAAAATAAATATCCACTACCAAGGATCAATGACCTGTTCGACCAACTGGCAGAAGCCAAGGTCTTCTCAAAAATAGACTTGAGATCAGGCTGCCATCAATTGAGAATCTGATCATCAGACATACCCAAGACTGCTTTTACCACCAGATAAGGATTATATGAGTTCAGTGTGATGCCTTTCGGATTGACCAACACTCCTGCATATTTTGTACATCTCATGAACAAGGTTTTCATGAAATATTTGGACAAGTTCGTGGTTGTGTTCATTGATGATATACTTATTTATTCCAAGACGCCAGAAGAACATGAGCAACATCTTCGAATAGTCCTCGAAGAATTACGGAAAAATCAACTATATGCCAAATTCAGTAAATGTGAATTTTGGTTACGAGAAGTTGGTTTTCTGGGACATGTTCTGACAAAGGATGGGATAGCAGTGGACCCAAGCAAAGTAAAGGATGTCTTAGGATGGAAGCAACCCACCAACATGACTGAGATCAGGAGTTTTCTTGGTTTGGCTGGCTACTATCGACGATTTATTAAAGGATTCTCCACCATAGCCAAACCCATGACTCAGTTACTCAAGAAGGATAAAAAGTTTGAATGGACTGAAGCATGTGAGAAAAGTTTCCAAGAATTGAAACAGAGGTTAACCACAGCACCTGTTTTGACCGTGCCAGATGTGCACAAGAATTTTGAAATATACTGTGACGCTTCCAGAAAAGGCCTTGGATGTGTATTAATGCAACAAGGAAAGGTCGTAGCATATGCTTCGAGACAACTACGACGACACAAAGAAAATTATCCTACCCATGACTTGGAACTAGCAGCGGTAGTACATGCACTCAAGGAATGGCAACATTACCTTCTTGGTAATCGATGTGAGATATACACAGATCATAAAAGTCTTAAGTATATCTTCACCCGGCTAGAGCTAAACCTACGACAACATCGCTGGCTTGAACTGATTAAGGAATATGATGTGGGAATTCATTACCATCCTGGTAAAGCAAATGTTGTGGCAGATGCCCTCAGCCAAAATCCATGCACCGACAATGACAGTGTGCAATTCTCACAGCATGAGTTCAACCGGGAATTTGCCAAACTAAACATGGTTTTAGTCATGGAAGGAACCATTGCTCACCTAGAGGTAAAACCAACATTGGAGGATCAGATCAAAGAAACCCAGAAAGGACACCCCAGTATTGAAGGAATTAAAAGGAAAGTAAATTCAGGCAAGGCATCCGAATTTACCATTGATGGTCAGGGAATCCTATGGTACGGAAAAAGATTATGCGTGCCCAATAAGGAAGAGTTAAAACAGCAGATTTTGGCAGAAGCCCATACCACTCCATACTCCATTCACCCAGGGGGAACCAAGATGTACAAGGATCTACAGGAAAAAAATTGGTGGCACGGGATGAAAAGGGATATAGCCATATACGTCGCGCGTTGTGACTCTTGTCAGCGTATAAAAGCAGAACACCAGAGGCCAGCGGGATTGTTACAGCCACTCAGAGTGCCTGAATGGAAATGGGATGAGATAGGGATGGATTTTATTGTCGGGTAACCAAGGTCGCGACACGGGAATGATGTTATCTGGGTTATCACAGATTTATTAACCAAGGTGGCCCACTTTCTCCCGGTAAAAACAACATATTCAACACAGAAGCTTGCTAAGTTATACCTCTCCCGAATTGTTTGCTTACACGGAGTACCCAAGACCATAGTCTCTGATAAAGGCACTCAGTTTGTCTCTAGGTTTTGGGATTACCTGCAGCAAGCCTTAGGAACTCAACTGGTATTTAGTACAGCATACCACCCACAGACAGGAGGGCAGACTGAGCGGGTAAATCAGATATTGGAGGACAAGTTGAGAGCTTGTGTTCTCACCTATGGAGTCAGCTGGGAGGACAGTTTACCATATGCGAAATTTTCATATAACAACAGTTATCAAGCCAGTCTAAAAATGTCACCCTTCGAAGCCCTATATGGACAAAGGTGTCGTACCCCACTCAATTGGTCTGAAACCGGAGACAGCCGAATCTTCGGCCCGGAAGTTCTCAAAGAAGCAGAAACAAAAGTAAAACTGATCCGAGACAGACTGAAAGCAGCTCAGAACCATCAGAAGAGCTACTATGACCAGAAACACTGTCAGATCAGTTTTGAACCCGATGAATATGTGTATCTCAGGGTATCCCCAATGAGAGGACTACAGAGATTTAAAGTCAAAGGGGAACTAGCACCGCGATTTATTGGACCATTTAGAATAATTGCAAGGAGAGGTAAGGTTGCCTACCAACTAGAGCTACCAGCAGAATTGTCAGATGTTCATGATGTGTTTCACCTGTCACAGCTGAGGAGATGTGTCAGTAATCCGGACAAACAAGTCCAACATCAGGACCTGGATATCCAACCAGACCTTACATATAAGGAACGTCCTATAAAAATTCTGGAAGGGTCGGAATGGAGAACCCGCCGGAATGTGATAAAGTTTTACAAGTTTCAGTGGAGTAATCACACCGAAGAAGAGGCAACATTGGAAAGAGAGGATCACCTAAGGACTGAGTACCCGTACCTATTTGAGGGACGACTGAAATCTCGGGGACAAGATTTTTCTTAAGGGGGGTAGGTGTTGTAACACCCCAAAAATATTTTCTTGTGATTTTAAAGATCTTTTCTTTAAAATAAAATTCTTTGGATCAATATGGCTCTATTTCTCTCTTTCTGCTGTTTTGAAAATCATTTTGAGTTTTCAATTGGGTCTTGTAACATCCCCACATCCTAACCCTGTCATTAAGCTAATTAAATTGCCATGACATCAGGGTCATCTGCATTAAGTTGCATTAGGAAATAATTCAACCTCAATTCAAAATTCAAAATGCAAGTCAAATAATTATTTCTTCAAACAGCAAAACAAAAATGTTCATCATTTAGCAAATATTTCAAAACAATTTGTTGTTAAGAAAAACAACATCACCATGTTGCTAAAATGGACATTAGCATTTAAAACATTGCTATTCCAGCAATTTAAAATTCAAATTCAATTATGAAAATTCCAAATGGATTCAAATAAATCCCAAACTTTTTGTGGCAGTGCCTAAAAATGCAAAGTATTTAATAGGCCTAGCCCCACATTTTTCCTTAGCCTTTTGGTGGCCCTAAAATTTCCATTCCTGTCTTTGTTATTAAATAAAAGAGAAAAATAGAGAAAAAAGAAAAAGGGCAAAACTTACCTGGCCTCTGGGCCGCAGCTACAGGCCGGTCCAGCCCACCTGCTCCCGCCTCGCTGTCGCCGCAGCCATGGCCGAGCGCGCGCGGTTCCGGCCACAGCTCGCCACGGCGACGAAGCAGGTGAGCGAGGGGATAAGGCCCCGCCCCTGCTTCCCCCTGGACGCCGCGCCTCTCCTCTTCCTCTCTCCCTCACACGCTCGCTCCTCCCCTCCCTCTACCGAGCGCTGCCGTCGCCGCCGATCGTCTCCGCCGCGGCAAACACCGTCCCCGCCTCCCTCCGACGTGCCAGCCTTCTCCGCCGAGCTCGACTATGCCTGCTGCACCGCCACATTAAGCTCGGGGAGCCCTACCTCGTCGGGATCAAGCCGCCCCTCTTTCTTCGGGCGCCGGCGATCTTCGTCGTCTTCGGCCAGTTCTGCGCTCCGAACCTGTCGAGGGCTTTCCGTAGCCGCTCGGTGAGCATCCCCCTCCTCTCCTCTCTCTCTGGCCGCCTGCATTTTGCTGTAGCTCGCAGTCGACGCCGCCGCGCCATTGCCGAACTCTGTCCGCCGCCATCGCCACCATTGCCGTGCTCCCAGAGCCGCTCGGCTCGACCCAGTAGCTCCCACGAGCTGCTGGTGGTCCGTTGCTCCTCGCCAGCCACTTTTGCGCGCTCGAATCGCACCGTAGCCGCTCGCCCGTGCTCACCCGAGCCGCACCGCCACCATGGATCAACGCCGGCGGCCCTGCCGGCCTCCCCTGCCCGTTCCGACGCCGTAGTTAGACGCGGGGTGAAGTGCCCGTTCGAACGCGTCTGAAATCACGCGTTTGGGCTCACCACAGCGGATTTCTGCCGCTGGCCGAGCCCCTCCACCGCGTCTAGAGCTCGCCGGAGCAGCTCCGGCGCCGGCGCTGACCTGGCATGGCCGGGGCCCACCGCTGGGTCACTGCCAGTGGGCCCCAGGCCGCTGTTTGACGCCGTTGACTTTAGTCAGCGCGGGTTACTGTTCACCGCAGCCGCTGACTAGTGGGACCCGCCGACTTAATCACTGTTAACGGCTGACTAGATATTCTGTTAATTAGTTAGTGACACTGACAGTAGGGCCCCACCTTCCTAATTAACTTAATTAGTTTAAACTAATTCCTAATTAGCTTAGAGCCACTGACATGCGGGACCCACTGGTCAGGTTTAACCCTGATCAGCTAGGTTTGACCGCTGACATCACAATGACGTCATGCTGATGTCATCCAACACTATTCTGGATAATTGGAATTTAAATAATTAAAATAATTCCAGAAATTTCAGAAAATAGATTAAATCTTTGAAAAATCATAGAAAATAAACCGTAGCTCGGATCGAAACACTTTCTACATGAAAGTTGATCAGAAAAACGATACGAATCCGAATATGTGGTCGAATTGCTTGACCATCACTCCTAACTACCTGAACATGGAACCTTCCCCTCCGGTTCAGTATATCAAAATCCGCCTAAACACCGGGAAAATATCCCAGATATTTTCCCGCTTCGTCTGATACGTGTATCGTTGCGTTAGATCACCACTAACGCTGCATTTTGCCATTCCATGCATAGTGTTGCATTTGTTTGATTTTTATTTATTGTTTCTTCTCCCTCTTCTTATCTGATAGCCCCCGAGACCGACGCAGCTCCGGAGACCGACTACATTCCCGACAACCCCTCTTTTGCCGCAGAGCAACCAGGTAAGCAACCCCCCTTGATGCATGCCTATATCAACTATTCTTTCTCCCTCCTGCATGCATTAGATTTTGCTACAGCTTTTGATTGATCCCATGTTGTTGCATAGCTTGTTTATTGTAACTTCTGTTGATACCTTACCTGATATCCTAAATGCCTAGTGTTGGTTGGTAATCCATCAGTGGACCCCTCTTCCTCATCCTAGTTGCCCCGCTTAGTTACCTGTGCCCCGGTCGATGTGATCGACGGGCTGAGACCAGCACATGACTATACAACCCTAAGTTGTTCGACTCCTCAGAGTTATCTTCGACTGATGAGGGTGATACCTCTTATCTCACTCTTGATATGCCTCTGTGGGACAACTAGTCGGATGTAGGATACGGGGGTGATTCCTCTTCCACCACCTCCGACAAAGCTTCTGTCGTGCAACCCCTCAAGTGTGAATCCATCGAGGGTGATTCCTTCGGGTTCACCTTGACGGTAGCATCAAGTGGGAATCCACTGAGGGTGATTCCTCGGATTACCCTCTTGATGTTACGGACACACGGTTACCTTTAACTGTTGCCCCATGTACTGTTAATGCGGGACTGAAGGGACAGGCGGTACCACCCCGGTAGAGGTGGACCTGAGTTCCCGACAGTCCCTTGTGGAGTTGGGTTGACCTAGGAGGCACCCGCGAGATAATTACGAGGCGCGGCCGGGCAGGCAGAGACTGCCCTAGAGAGGGATGGGCCTGGCCCTTGTTGCACTTCCTCGAGACGGGGCCACAGGAGTACTGATCGTCACCGCGAGCTCCTAATAATGCACTAACGGATTTGGGTATTGATCTGAGTTGGCCACTGGCCTATACGCTCTACCACCACGCGGGATAATGGTTTAATGGGGCCCTCAGCGCCGTATGTATCAGCCAAAAGCTCTGTCAGATGTCCAGTTCAGCATTGCGGCACGGCTGGGTCGGCATCCCAGAGGTGGTGCCTGGATGGCCCTGCTCGCAACGACCCGGAGTGCAAAGTGGGATGGGCCCAAGAACCCTGCGCACTTAGGATGTAGATCGGCGGGGACCTCTCTGCTGAGCTCTAGGTAGGGCTGCGGTGTGTCGATCAACCGAGACTAGGCATGACCTAGGAAAGTGTGTCCGGCCAGAGTTAATCGAGCGTGTTGGGTAACAGTAGTGCACCCCTGCAGGGAAGATTATCTATTCGAATAGCCGTGTCCATGGTAACAGGACGCTCAGTGTTGTATCCCGATCTGCTACAACTTGAACTGGATACTTTTTAATTAATTGGAAGCTCCAGCATCGCTTTCTCGCTGGGAGTCGAGGAAGAATCTCTAGGCTTCGATTCAACATGCTTGATATCTTATGTTATGTTACTAATCTACACTCTTCTTTTGCTTAAAGACCATTGAAGATGCTAGTCTTCGATAGGCTAGGCCTTTCTCTCTATTCTGGCATTTCTGCAGTCCAGTCCACTGATATAGCCCTTCTTTGATACCAATGCATAAGTAGAATAGTTCTGATGTAAGTCTTGCGAGTACTTTGGATGAGTACTCACGGTTGCTTTGCTTCCCTTTTTCCCCCTGCCCGATTGCTGCGACCAGATGACAGAGCCCCGGAGCCAGCTGCCACAGCCGACGACTACTACTACCCCTCTGGAGGAGCTTACTACTACGTGGAGACCGCCGATGACCAGGAGTAGTTAGGAGGCTCCCAGACAGGAGGCCTGCGCCTTTTCGATCAGTGTTTTTATTTTGCCCCGCCTTCTTAAAGGCCTATCTGTTTTACTTTTATATCTGTACTCAGATATCTAATGCTTCCACTGATGCTTGTATGACATCGAGCTTATGTATTCGAGCCCTCGAGGCCCCTGGCTTGTAATAAAAAGCTTGAATTAATTTATTTGTGTAGAGTTGTGTTGTGATATCTTCAAGTGAGTCCCTAGGCTTGATCGTGTGCATTTGCGTGTGATTAGTGCACGATTAAGTCGGGGGCGTCACAATATGGTATCAGAGCCAACTGCCTGTAGGAAGCCCCTTTCCAACTCCTTGGCCGAAGTTGAGTCTAGTCTTTGCAAAACGATTTTTACTAACATGGTTGTGTGGCTTACGGGCCCATGTCGCCAATGGGTGGTATTAGGATCTTTTATTCCTCATCTTTACTATGGGACTCTGAATCCTCTCCTATTCGGGTTAAATGATTTTGCTAACTCTAACACTAGGTTCTCATAATCACATTCACCCGGAGAGCTGGATTGTCTGCAATTGATCCTTTCCATTGATCTGTTTAATCTGATCATCATATTTTCTTTTCCATTGGTCTGTTTAACCTTTCTTGTGATCTAGCTTCTATCTGAGCAATGATAATTCCCTGCTTAAACTCACACCCCCAAATAAAACCTTGTCACTATTGTTGATGACATTCCGGTAACCACTAATGGACGAGAACCTTGCCTATTGGTCCGCCTCGTTTTAACGAGCAGGAAAATGGTTCTCTTCGCTCCCCGCCCTTGGTACCGGCGTTGTTGCCAATATAGCTGACAGACTTTCCTCTGACACGTCTTGTTGTCGTGACCGCGCAAGTTGTCACCGCCCTTCCTACTTTTAAACCACGCTACCCACGATTACACAGGATCGAAACCTGACTTTCCTGTACATCCTTGATCCCGAAGATACCCCTTACCCCACCTCTTAAATCTCGGGACGAGATTTCTTGTAGTGGGGGAGAATTGTAACATCCCTAGATCCTAACCCTGTCATTAAGCTAATTAAATTGCCATGACATCAGGGTCATCTGCATTAAGTTGCATTAGGAAATAATTCAACCTCAATTCAAAATTCAAAATGCAAGTCAAATAATTATTTCTTCAAACAGCAAAACAAAAATGTTCATCATTTAGCAAATATTTCAAAACAATTTGTTGTTAAGAGAAACAACATCACCATGTTGCTAAAATGGACATTAGCATTTAAAACAGTGTTATTCCAGCAATTTAAAATGCAAATTCAATTATGAAAATTCCAAATGGATTCAAATAAATCCCAAACTTTTTGTGGCAGTGCCTAAAAATGCAAAGTATTTAATAGGCCTAGCCCCACATTTTTCCTTAGCCTTTTGGTGGCCCTAAAATTTCCATTCCTGTCTCTGTTATTAAATAAAAGAGAAAAACAGAGAAAAAGGAAAAAGGGCAAAACTTACCTGGCCTCTGAGCCGCAGCTACAGGCCGGCCCAGCCCACCTGCGGCCTCCTCCCACCTGCTCTCGCCTCGCTGTCGCCGCAGCCATGGCCGAGCGCGCGCGGCTCCGGCCACAGCTCGCCACGGCAACGGAGCAGGTGAGCGAGGGGATAAGGTCCCGTCCCTGCTTCCCCTGGACACCGTGCCTCTACTCTTCCTCTCTCCCTCACGCGCTCGCTCCTCCCCTCCCTCTACCGAGCGCTGCCATCGCCGCCGATCGTCTCCGCTGCGGCAAACGCCGCCCCCGCCTCCCTCCGACGTGCCAGCTGTCTCCACCGAGCTCGACTACGCCTCCTGCACCGCCACATCGAGCTCGGGGAGCCCAACCTCATCGGGATCGAGCTGCCCCTCTTTCTTCGGGCGCCGGCGATCTTCCTCGTGTCCGGCCAGTTCTGCGCTCCTAACCTGTCGAGGGCCTTCCGTCGCCGCTCGGTGAGCATCCCCCTCCTCCCCTCTCTCTCTGGCCGCCTGCATTTTGCTGTAGCTCGCAGTCGATGCTGCCGCGCCATTGCTGAACTCTGTCCGCCGCCGTCGCCACCATTGACGTGCTCCCAGAGCCGCTCGGCTCGACCCAGTAGCTCCCACGAGCTACTGGTGATCCGTTGCTCCTCGCCAGCCACTTTTGCGCGCTCGAATCGCACCATAGCCGCTCGCCCGTGCTCACTCAAGCCGCACCGCCGCCACGGCTCAACGCCGGCGGCCCTGCCGGCCTCCCCTGCCCGTTCCGACGCCGTAGTTAGACGCGGGATGAAGTGCCCGTTCGAACGCGTCAGAAATCGCGCGTTTTGGCTCACCACAGCGGATTTCCGCCGCTGGCCGAGCCCCTCCACCGCGTCTGGAGCTCGCCAGAGCAGCTCCGGCGCCGGCGCTGACCTGGCGTGGCCGGGGCCCACCGCTGGGTCACTGCCAGTGGGCCCCAGGCCGTCGTTTGACCCCGTTGACTTTAGTCAACGCGGGTTACTGTTCACCAGAGCCGCTGACTAGTGGGACCCGCCGACTTAATCACTGTTAATGGCTGATTAGATGTTCTGTTAATTAGTTAGGGACACTGACAGTAGGGCCCCACCTTCCTAATTAACTTAATTAGTTTAAGCTAATTCCTAATTAGCTCAGAGCCGCTGACATGCGGGACCCACTGGTCAGGTTTGACCCTGATTAGCTGGGTTTGACCGCTGACGTCACTATGACGTCATGCTGACGTCATCCAATACTATTCTGGATAATTCAAATTTAAATAATTTAAATAATTCCATAAATTTCGGAAAATAGATTAAATCTTTGAAAAATCATAGAAAATAAACCATAGCTCGGATCGAAAAACATTCTACATGAAAGTTGACCAGAAAAACGATACGAATCCGAATATGTGGTCAAAATGCTTGACCATCACTCCTAACTACCTGAACATGGAACCTTCCCCTCCGGTTCAGTATATCAAAATTCGCCTAAACGCCAGGAAAATATCCCAGATATTTTCCCGCTTTGTCTGATACGTGTATCGTTGCGTTAGATCACCACTAACGCTGCATTTTGCCATGCCATGCATAGTGTTGCATTTGTTTGCTTTTTATTTATTGTTTCTTCTCCCTCTTCTTATCCGATAGCCCCCGAGACCGACACAGCTCCGGAGACCGACTACATCCCCGACAACCCCTCTTTTGCCGCAGAGCAACCAGGCAAGCAACCCCCCTTGACGCATACCCATATCAACTATTCTTTCTCCCTCCTGCTTGCATTAGATTTTGCTACTGCTTTTGATTGATCCTATACTGTTGCATAGCCTATTTATTGTAACTTCTGTTGATACCTTACCTGATATCCTAAATGCCTAGTGTTGGTTGGTAATCCATCAGTGGACCCCTCTTCCTTGTCCTAGTTGCCCCGCTTAGTTACCTGTGCCCCGGTCGATGTGATCGACGGGCTGAGACCAGCACATCACTGTACACCCCCTATGTTGTTCGACTCAGAGTTATCTTCGAGTGCTGAGGCTGATACCTCTTATCTCACTCCTGATATGCGTCTATGGTACAGCTAGTCGGTTGTAGGATACGGGGGTGATTCCTCTTCCACCACCTCCGACGAAGCTTCTGTCGTGCAACCCCTCAAGTGTGAATCCATCGAGGGTGATTCCTCCGGGTTCATCTTGACTGTAGCATCGAGTGGGAATCCACCGAGGGTGATTCCTCGGATTACCCTCTTGATGTTACGGACACACGGTTACCTTTAACTGTTGCCACATGTATTGTTAATGCAGGACTGAAGGGATAGGCGGTACCACCCCGGTAGAGGTGGACCTGAGTTCCCGACAGTCCCTTATGGAGTCGGGTTGACCTGGGAGGCACCCGCGAGATAATTATGAGGCGCGGCCGGGCAGGCAGATGTTGGGGAACGGAGCATGAATTTCAAAAATTTCCTACGCTCACGCAAGATCTATCCATGGAAATGCATCGCTACGAGAGGGGAAAGAGTGTCTACGTACCCTCGTAGACCGGTAGCGGAAGCGTCTCACGACGCGGTCGATGTAGTCGAACTTCCTTCGGGATCCACCGATCGAGTACCGAACGTACGGCACCTCCGAGTTCTACACACGTGCAGCTCGGTGACATTCCTCACCTTCTTGATCCAGCAAGACGTCGAGGTAGTAGATGAGTTCCGTCAGCACGACGGCGTGGCGACGGTGACGGTGAAGTGATTCCGGCAGGGCTTCGCCTAAGCTCTCCGAAAATATGACCGGGGTGGTAAACTGTGGACGGGGGCACCGCACACGGCTAAGAGAACAATTGTCGTGCCTTTGGGGTGCCCCCTGCCCCTGTATATAAAGGAGGAGAGGAGGAGGCCGCCGGCCCTAGGTGGGGTGCGCCATGGGGAGAGGAGTCCTACTAGGACTCCTAGTCCTAGTAGGATTCCTTCTCAAGAAGGGGAAGAAGGAAGGGAGAGAGAAGAGGAGAAGGAAAGGGGGTTGCGCCCCCTCCCCTAGTCCAATTCGGACTTCCCATGGGAGGGAGGCGCAGCCACCCCTAGTGGGCTGCCTCTTCTTTCCCGTATGGCCCATGTAGGCCCATTACTTCCCCGGGGGTTCCGGTAACCCTCCGGCACTCCGATATTTACCCGGATCACTTGGAACTATTCTGATATCCGAATACCACCTTCCAATATATCAATCTTTACCTCTCGGACATTCCGAGACTCCTCATCATGTCCGTGATCTCATCCGGGACTCCGAACAACATTCGGTCACCAATCACATAACTCATATAATACTATATCGTCATCGAACCTTAAGTGTGCGGACCCTACGGGTTCGGGAATGATGTAGACATGACCGAGACGACTCTCCGGTCAATAACCAACAGCGGAACCTGGATGCTCATATTGGTTCCTACATATTCCACGAAGGTCTTTATTGGTGAACCTCATATGACAACATACGTTGTTCCCTTTGTCCGGCGGTATGTTACTTGCCCGAGATTCGATCGTCGGTATCTCGATACCTAGTTCAATCTCGTTACCGGCAAGTCTCTTTTCTCGTTCCGTAATACATCATCTTGCAACTAAGTCTTTAGTCACGGTGCTTGCAAGGCTTCTGTGATGCTGTATTACCGAGAGGGCCCAGAGATACCTTTCCGATAGTCGGAATGACAAATCCCAATCTTGATCCATGCCAACTCAACAAACACTTTCGGAGATACCTGTAGTGCACCTTTATAATCACCCAGTTACGTTGTGACGTTTGATACACTCAAAGTATTCCTACGGTATCCGGGAGTTGCATGATCTCATGGTCAGAGGAACATGTATTTGACATAGTGAAAGCAGTAGCAATAAACTGAACGATCATATGCTATGCTAACGGTTGGGTCAAGTCCATCACATCATTCTCCTAATGATGTGATCCCGTTATCAAATGACAACTCATGTCTATGGTTAGGAAACTATAACCATCTTTGATCAACGAGCTAGTCTAGTAGAGGCATACTAGGGACACATTATTCGTTTATCTATTCACACATGTATTAAGTTTCCGGTCAATACAATTCTAGCATGAATAATAAACCATTATCATGAACGGAGAAATATGATAATAAACACTTTATTAATTGCCTCTAGGGCATATTTCCAACAGTCTCCCACTTGCACTAGAGTCAATAATCTAGTTTACATCTCCATGTAATTAACATCCAATCAGTTCTAGGGTTGATCATGTTTTGCTTGTGAGAGAGGTTTTTAGTCAACGGGTCTGCAATATTCAGTTCCGTGTGTTCTTGGCAAATCTCTATGTCATATGTAGATGCTGCTACCACACTCTGCTTGGAGCTACTCCAAAACCGACTGTCCCACTTTACGTATCCGGTCTGAGACTCATAGTCTTCCGGATCGGTGTTTAAAGCTTGCATCGACGTAACCCTTTACGACGAACTCTTTATCACCTCTATTCCCGAGAAATTCTTCCTTAGTCCTTTTCAGGTACTTCAGGATATTCTTGGCCGCTGTCCAGTGATCTACTCCTGGATCACTTTGGTACCTTCCCACCAACCTAATAGCGAGGCATACATCAGGTCTAGTACACAGCATGGCATACAAAATAGAGCCTATGGCTGAGGCATAGGGGATGACACTCATCTTCTCTTTGTCTTCTGCCGTGGTCGGGCTTTGAGTCTTACTCAATCTCACACCTTGCAATACAGGCAAGAACCCTTTCTTTGACTGATCCATTTTGAACTTCTTCAAAATCTTGTCAAGGTATGTGCTTCGTGAAAGTCCTATGAGGCGTCTCAATCTATCTCTATAGATTTTGATGCCTAACATGTAAAACAACCTTTACCTAGATTTTCAAGTCTTACTCCACTTCACACCAGGCAAGAACTCATTTCTTTGACTTGATCCTATTTTGAACTTCTTCAAAAAACTCATCAAGATGTGTGAACTTTTATCAGGTGTTTTGATCTGTCTCCATAGATCTCGATGTCCAATCTGTGGATAACTCAAAAACAGGTTTTTATTGAAAACCTCCTTTCAATTCTTTATGCTTTCTAGAAATTCTACATCATTTCCAATCAACAATATGTCATCCACATATACTATTAGAAATGCTATAGAGCTCCCACTCACTTTCTTGTAAATACAAGTTTCTCCATAAACTTGTATAAACCCAAACGCTTTGATCACTTCATCAAAGCGAGTATTCCAGCTCCGAGATGCTTGCACCAGTCCATAGATGGATCGCTGGAGCTTGCATATTTTGTTAGCGCCTTTAGGATCGACAAAACCTTCCGGCTGTATCATATACAATTCTTCCTTAAGGAATCCGTAAAGGAATGCCGTTTTGACGTCCATTTGCCAGATTTCATAATCATAAAACGCGGCAATTGCTAACATAATTCTGACAGACTTTAGCATCGCTACGGGTGAGAAAGTCTCATCGTAGTCAACTCCTTGAACTTGGTGATAACCTTTAGCAACAAGTCGAGCTTTATAGACGGTGATATTACCATCAGCATCCGTCTTCTTCTTAAATATCCATTTATTTTCAATAGCTCGCCGTTCATCGGGCAAGTCTACCAAAGTCCACACTTTGTTCTCATACATGGATCCAATCTCGGATTTCATGGCCTCAAGCCATTTGTCGGAATCCGGGCTTGCCATCGCTTCTTCATAGTTCGAAGGTTCATCGTTGTCTAGCAACATGTCCTCCAAGACTGGATTTCCGTACCACTCTGGTGCGGAACGTGTCCTGGTTGACCTTCGAAGTTCAGTAACAACTTGATCCGAAGTTTCATGATCATCATCATTAACTTCTTCTCTGATCTGTGTCGATGTCATAGAAATTTCTTTCTGTGGCATACTACTATCCAGAGGAGGTACAATTACCTCATCAAGTTCTACTTTCCTCCCACTCACTTCTTTCGAGAGAAACTCCTTCTCTAGAAAGGATCCATTCTTTAGCAACGAAAACTTTGCCTTCGGATCTGTGGTAGAAGGTGTACCCAAAGGTCTCTTTTGGGTATCCTATGAAGACACACTTATCCTCTTTGGGTTCGAGCTTATCTGGCTGAAGCCTTTTGACATAAGCATCGCATCCCCAAACTTTCAGAAACGACATCTTAGGTTTCTTGCAAACCACAGTTCATACGGTGTCATCTCAACGGATTTAGACGGTGCCCTTGTTTAAAGTGAAAGCAGCTGTCTCTAATGCATAACCCCAAAATGATAGTGGCAAATTGGTAATAGATATCATAGAACGCAGCATATCCAATACAGTACGATTACGACGTTCGGACACACCATTACGCTGTGGTGTTCCATGTGGCGTGAGCTGTGAAACAATTCCACATTGTCTTAAGTGATTGCCAAACTCGTAACTCAAATATTCTCCTCCACGATCAGATCGTAAGAACTTTATTTTCTTGTTACGATGGTTCTCTACTTCACTCTGAAATTCTTTGAACTTTTCAAATGTTTCAGATTTATGCTTCATCAAGTAGACATAACCATATCTACTCAAATCATCAGTGAACGTGAGAACATAACGATATCCACCGCGCGCCTCAACACTCATAGGACCGCATACATCGGTATGTATTATTTCCAATAAGTTGGTTGCTCGCTCCATTGTTCCGGAGAACGGAGTTTTAGTCATCTTGCCAATAAGGCACGGTTCACATGTCTCAAATGATTCATAATCAAGAGATTCCAAAAACCCATCTGCATGGAGTTTCTTCATGTGTTTAACACTGATATGACCTAAGCGGCAGTGCCACAAATATGTGGTACTATCATTATCTTTTGGCATTTGTGTTATGAACATATGTATTACTACGATCAAGATTCAATAAACCTTTCATTTTAAGTGCATGATCATCAATGATATTATCCAAATAAATAGAATAACAATTATTCTCTGAAATTGAATAACCGTCTTGCAATAAATACTATCAGATATAATGTTCATGCTTAACGCAAGCACCAAATAACAATTATTTAGGTTCATCACTAATCCTGAAGGTAGAGAGAGCGTGGCGATGTTGATCACATCAACCTTGGAGACACTTCCAATGCACATCGTCACCTCGTTCTTAGCTAGCCCTCGCTCATTCCGAAGCTCCATGTTTCAAGTTGTAAGCAACTGAACAAGTATCAAATACCCAGGTGCTCCTACGAGTACTAGTAAGGTACATATCAATAACAAGTATATCAAATATCTTTGTTGACATTGCCAGTCTTATTATCTGCCAGTTACTTTGGGGAAGTTCCGCTCCCTGTGACATTTCCCTTTGCAATGGGAGCACTAAGTCTCGGGTTTGGTTCAGCCTTGGGTTTCTTCGCGTGAGCGGCAACTGTTTTACCGTTCTTCTTGAAGTTCCCTTTTCTTTCCCTTGCCCTTCTTGAAACTAGTGGTCTTATTAACCATCAACACTTGATGCTCCCCTTTTGATTTCTACATCCGCAGCTTGTAGCATCGCGAATAGCTTAAGGATCTTCTATCCCTTGCATGTTTATAGTTCATCACGAAGATCCAGTAGCTTAGTGATAGTGACTAGAGAACTCTATCAATCACCACTTTATTCGGAAGTCTAACTCCCACTTGATTCAAGTGTTTGAAGTACTCAGACATTCTGAGTACATGCTCACTAACGGAGCTGTTCTCCTCCATCTTGTAGCTATAGAACTTGTCGAAGGTGTCATACCTCTCGACCCGGATGTGAGCTTGAAAAACAAATTTTCAGCTCTTGGAACATCTCATATGCTCCGTGTTGCTCAAAACATATTTGGAGCTCCGGTTCTAAGCCGTAAAGTATGACGCACTGAACTATCGAGTAGTCATCTTTTCTTGTCTGCCAGACGTTCATAACGTCCTCAGACGAAGCCGTAGGGGTATTTCACTGAGCGGTGCATTAAGGATATAAGCCTTCTGTGCAGCAGTGAGGACAATCCTCAGATCACGGACCTAGTCCGCATAGTTGCTTCCATCAACTTTCAACTTTGTTTTCTCTAGGAACATAATAAAAACAGGGGAACTACAGCGCGGTCTATTGATCTACAACATAAATTTGCTAAGACAAGTAAGACTATGTTCATGACAATTGAAGTTCAATTAATCAAATTACTTAAGAACTCCCACTTAGATTAACATCCCTCAAGTTGTCTAAGTGTAACATGATCCACATCAACTAAACCACGTCCGATCATCACGTGAGGTGGATTAGTTATCAATGGTGAACATCTTTCATGTTGATCATATCTACTATGTGACTCATGTTCGACCTTTCGGTCTCTTGTGTTCCGAGGCCATGTCTGTACATGCTAGGCTCGTCAAGTTTAACCCAAGTATTCTGCGTGTGTAAAACTGGCTTACACCCGTTGTATGCGAACGAAAGAATCCATCACACCCGATCATCACGTGGTGCTTAGAAGCGTCGAACCTTCGCAACGGTGCATACTAGGGGAGAACACTTATCTTGAAATTTAGTGAAGGGATCATCTTATAATGCTACCGTCGTCCTAAGCAAAATAAGATGCATAAAAGGATTAACATCACCTGCAATTCAATATATGTGACATGATATGGCCATCATCGTCTTGTGCTTTTGATCTCCATCAGCAAAGCACCGTCATGATCTCCATCGTCACTGGGTTGACACCTTGATCTCCATCGTAGCATCGTGACACCTTGATCTCCATCGTAGCGTCGTGGTCCTCTAGCCGGCTATTGCTACTACTACTACTGCTAACTTATAGCGGTAAAGTAAAGCAATTACATGGCGTTGGCATTGCATACAATAAAGAGAAAACCATAAGGCTCCTGCCGGTTGCCTGATAACTTACAAAACATGATCATCTCATACAACAACTTATATCACATAATGTCTTGGCCATATCACATCACCAGCATACCCTGCAAAAACAAGTTAGACGTCCTCTACTTTGTTGTTGCAAGTTTTACGTGGCTGCTACGGGTTTACAAGAACCGTTCTTACCTACGCAAAACCACAACGTGGTGTAGTGATTGCTTTTTGATCTTCTAAAAGAACCCTCTTCATTGAAACCGATTCAACTAAAGTGAGAGAGACAGACACCCGCCAGTCACCTTTATGCAACGAGTGCACGTAGCGGTGAAACCAGTCTCGCGTAAGCGTACGCGTAATGTCGGTCCGGGCCGCTTCATCTCACAATACCGCCAAATCAAGTAACAACTAGTAACGGCAAGCAATATTTATACACCCACGCCCACAACTCACTTGTGTTCTACTCGTGCAAATCACATCTACGCATAAACCTGGCTCTGATACCACTGTTGGGGAATGGAGCAAGAATTTCAAAAATTTCCTACGCTCACGCAAGATCTATCCATGGAGATGCATCGCTACGAGAGGGGGAAGAGTGTCTACGTACCCTCGTAGACCATTAGCGGAAGCGTCTCACGAAGCGGTCGATGTAGTCGAACTTCCTTCGGGATCCACCGATCGAGTACCGAACGTACGGCACCTCCGAGTTCTACACACGTGCAGCTCGGTGACGTTCCTCGCCTTCTTGATCCAGCAAGACGTCGAGGTAGTAGATGAGTTCCGTCAGCACGACGGCATGGCGACGGTGACGGTGAAGTGATTCCGGCAGGGCTTCGCCTAAGCTCTCCGAAAATATGACCGGGGTGGTAAACTGTGGAGGGGGGCACCGCACACGGCTAAGAGAACAATTGTCGTGCCTTTGGGGTGCCCCCTGCCCCTGTATATAAAGGAGGAGAGGAGGAGGCCGCCGGCCCTAGGTGGGGCGCGCCATGGGGAGAGGAGTCCTACTAGGACTCCTAGTCCTAGTAGGATTCCTTCTCAAGAGGGGGAAGAAGGAAGGGAGAGAGAAGAGGAGAAGGAAAGGGGGTTGCGCCCCCTCCCCTAGTCCAATTCGGACTTCCCATGGGAGGGAGGCGCAGCCACCCCTAGCGGGCTGCCTCTTCTTTCCGTATGGCCCATGTAGGCCCATTACTTCCCCGGGGGTTTCCGGTAACCCTCCGGCACTCCGATATTTACCCGGATCACTTGGAACTATTCCGATATCCGAATACCACCTTCCAATATATCAATCTTTACCTCTCGGACATTCCGAGACTCCTCCTCATGTCCGTGATCTCATGCCCGATTGTTGCGACCAGATGACAGAGCCCCGGAGCCAGCTGCCACAGCCGACGACAACTAGTACCCCTCTGGAGGAGCTTACTACTACGTGGAGACCGCCGACGACTAGGAGTAGTTAGGAGGCTCCCAGGCAGGAGGCCTGCGCCTTTTCGTTCAGTGTTTTTATTTTGCCCTGCCTTCTTAAAGGCCTATCTGTTTTACTTTTATATCTGGACTCAAATATCTAATGCTTCCGCTGATGCTTGTATGACATCGAGCTTATGTATTCGAGCCCTCGAGGCCCCTGGCTTGTAATATAAAGCTTGAATTATTTTATTTGTGTAGAGTTGTGTTGTGATATCTTCAAGTGAGTCCCTAGGCTTGATCGTGTGCATTTGCGTGTATGATTAGTGCACGATTAAGTCAGGGGTGTCACAGGTCTCAAAAAAATTAAAATAGTTTTGATTTGATGGTTTCTTACTTGAGTAATTATTTTTGAAGGATCAAAAATATTTTCTTTCAAAGAAGTTTTTGAATAATTAAATTATTTCAATGAAATGATCCATTTCATTTTTCTTCTAAGACATAGAAAATTCCCACAAAAATTATTCTGCCACTTTTAAATTAGCATTCAAGTCATCCTCACACCCCAGGGCAGTACCCAATACCTCTCCTCTCCATAAAAATATTTTTATCATATTAGGAAAATTCCAAAATTTGAATTCCATTTATTCCTAGTTCCTTTGATTTACAAAGGAACTATATTTTCCCCAACTCTTCTGCACCCACAAAAATTATCCCAACTATTGACAGTACCCACACTCCATTTCACCAAAAACATTTTGTTCCATAGTTCAAAATTTTCAAATTTCATTCAATTTAAATTTGGACCAGATTCAAACTCCCTGCTCAAAACCTAATTTTAGTTACTCCAAAAATTCTAAAATTTTGCCAGCCTCTCTGTTATGCATCAGTACCTCACCACAAAAATTCCTAAAATGCCTAGAGCCATCTAGCATTTCATTGTACACTTGGTGTGCACTGTAGCTCACTGTCCAAAATTTCAGAAAATTCAGAGAGAAAGAATCAGAGGGGAATCGATGCCGTGCACTCCACCTCTTCTCCTCTCCTCCATGGCGTCGTCCCTGCTGATCATCAATACTTCTCCCCCGGACACCCTCGTCAGTTGCTCGCCGCCGACAGGCCGTGGCAGACCGGTGCAACGGCCGCCGACCACTGCAGCGGCTGGCCATGCGGTCACCTTGGCCATTGATGGCAATAACCCAGCCCCGCACCGTCCAACGCCGTCCCTGGTCCCCTCTACCTCCACGCGTCTCCCCTCATCTCACCCGAACGCTGCCTGCACCGCCAGGGCCCTGCTGTCAGTCGCCGGAGCTGGTGCCGTCCGCCATGCCCATACGGGAGCTCCACTGTGGGGAAGGCAGTGGAGCGAGAGATTTGGTCGTGCTGGCGGTTCAGGAAGCCTCCATTGATCTCACTAAGACCCACCGACCGTGCTCTACCTCACCGGCCGCCATAACTTCACCATAATCGGGATTACTCCGGCCATCATCGAATCACCTATAAAAAGCCTCCCAGAGCACCGTTGTTCACTTGGACCACTCCACCATCCCTCCAGTCCACCCCAACGACACTCCATCGGCCCCGAGGGGGTCTTCTTCTCCGGCTACGGCCGCCCGATCCGCTTCGGGTCCCGAGAAGAATCCGACACCATTCGACCACCTCCACCTCCCAAACTCCGCCAGTAGCCTCCTAGTGCTCCCTCTCATCAGAACCGCACAACAATTTGACGGTTGCTGGCCTCTCTGACGAGATCCACCATCACCCGACGCCGCCGTCCGCCGGAGTTGACCCCGCCGTCGATGTGGTGCTCGCCGGCGACCAACTCCACCACCCACCGACGCGGAACACCTCCTCGAACCCACCCATATCATCGCCGCCTCCTGAAACGCCGGCGATCGCCGCCGGTGTCCGCTGCAAACTCTCTGTTCTCACGCGCAACGCGTATGAATTTTAAACCTGACGGGTGGGGCCCACCCGTCAGTTTTTTATTCTTTTCTGTGTTATTTCGAAAACGCCTTCTGCTGCTTTATGTTTTCTGAACGGGAAGACGTATTCTTTCCCAAGACGCTTTCTATTTTCACCACAGGGACCTGCTGGCTGTTATTTTAATTGCAAATAGGTCCCCGGTTTAAAAATCTTTATAACTTTTAAACCACAAATCATTTTCAATTGATTCTTTTTCTGAAAATCTTCTTTTTCACTTTAGTTTTTTTAGTATTTATTTGAGAATATTTTGAGACCACTTTTTGTACTGTTACAAAAAAATTGATTTGAATTTGAATTCTTATTTTCTAGAAAACGAGGAGGGGTACTTTGCCGAAAATTTCGAGGGATCACCTTCTGCCTACTTTGATCAAGGCAAGCATTTTTGAACTTGGGATATGGTGATTGCATACATGTTTGCATCAGTTCGAGATATCACCGGTTATGTGGTGAATAGCAAGTGCATGCATGGTCATATCATTTTGTGCATTTCTTGCATGCATCAAAGAATCTTTCTAACATGAAGGAAGTGGTGAGAAATCAGGGACTGTACCTCCTGTCTTTGTCGTGCCAGTGGGCACGAGTCGCATCATGACACGATGGTGTCACCGTGGCATGTGAGGCATGCCAGTCATAATAATAACACCTCCTGAGTCGACCTAGATCGAGTCTTGTTCCGTCATGCCTTGCTAAAATTCGTGTTGCCACTTGTCTTCTCGCGAGGGAAGTACGGCTTAGTAAGTTACTAACCCCTTTCCGTGTACACACCACTTAGAGGGGCCATGATGAGGGTTCCATGGCCATGGACTAATGCCAGTCATCAGGTCAGGGGCATGGGTGTATCCGGCTAGGCCGAGAGGGGGGCACCCCTTGTAATCCGCGTGTTATAAATAGTGATCCCATGCTATTCGAGATGATGGTCTCCCCGACTTAGAGTTTTTCTTGAACGATGCTTTGGGTGATTCCTGGCATCCGGAAGGTTAATCTGGTGTGTGCTGGTCAGGTGTGTTTTCAACCCAAAGACCGTAATGGGAATTAGTCAGCGTCCCGGTGTTGGTTAAAGAAGCCCTATACTTGTGGGTAAAGAGTACACCCTCCGCAGAGTTATACCTATTCAAATAGCCGTGTCCATGGTCAAGGACGTTAGCTGGGAAGGGTCAAGTGTCAGTCCCGGTGTTGGTCTTCGGAGGATATAATTAAAATTGAACATGATTGATTTTGCAGGATAATTGTTGTCACTACTAATGCTATCATGAATATTATTGTTAACATGAATATTATTGTGGACTAACCTTTTCTGCTATGTGCAACCTCTGAGTATCACTTGGGATGGCTAGTCCACCTGGATACTCAGTTTTCTTTTCTTTTCTGAGTATCACTTGGGATGGCTAGTCCACCTGGATACTCAGTTTTATTTTCTTTTCTGAGTATCACTTGGGATGGCTAGTCCACCTGGATACTCAGTTTTATTTTATTTTCTGAGTATCACTTGGGATGGCTAGTCCACCTGGATACTCAGTTTTATTTTCAAGACCTCTCGAGGCGTCGCTTTTAGACACCCGTTTGCCATTTCTTTTCAAGACCTCTCGAGGCGTCGCTTTCAAACACCCGTTTGGCATTTTTCTTGGAATACCTCGGGCGGTCCAGCGCCCGATGTTCCATTTAATTTTCTTAGTTTATTACTAAAATAATATATTTCTTCTTCCACACCGTATTAATATTTATCATGCCATATTTTAATTCCGGTTAACATATGCATTTAATGTAGTCCATCATAAACATGTGCATTCGGTATATCTTTTGTTCATAATGTTTGTGAGTACATTCCAACGTACTCACAGGCTTGTCCCTGGCTTGTTAATTTGGCTAGACCCGGAGGAAGACGAGCTTGTGGAGGAAGAGTGCGCTAGCGAGCCCGACGCTTAGAGGTGTTTCCAGTCAGTCAACTATGGTCTTGGAGTCTACCACATGTATCATCCGCAGTGCTTCCACTACACCAATAAAATAGTCAAGCCTCACACTGACGCTTGACTTTACTTTATTGTATCAGTGATGTAATACCACCACACCACTGTCATATTCCACCACCGTCATATATTGACAAGTTTGCAATAAATGTTGACCACTCTGGCTCAACCCTGTGTAATATGATGTACGTACTGGTTATCTATATCAAGGGAGTCCACCAGTTGTTCTGATCTTGGGGCTGGTGTGACTTGAGGCTATTCCGTGATATATTCCGGAAACAGGCCCGACACCTTTGCAGGCGGAGATCGCCTTTTGTCAGGATAAGCCTGGGCACTTGTCCCCTTTCAAAACTGCCGTTGTGTGTGGCTACCCTTCCTGCCGATATTTTCGGGGGAAGAGGACCAAGGTGGCTAGAAAAGGGGCAGTGCTGCCACCATAGAGAGGGATCGATTCCACCTTCTCCTACCTTGTACACTTGTACTCACAAGAGAAATCCAAACCACAAGCATGAGTAGGGTTTTACACCGCAGGGTGGCCCGAACCTGGGTAGCTGCTGTGTCCCCTGTCATGCCTTGTGCGTAGCGTGCTCTCACCGTAACCTCGCCGTGGTCACCGTCCAGCTGGTAGGAATGAGCGTGCCCCCAGTTCGAACCAGGGTCCCCGGAGCCCTGATTTTGACAATCGTTTCCACAATTAGGGTCATAAGACCGGAACCAAGCATTAAGTTCATTGGATTACCATTATCTCATATTGTCTTCTGTTCTCATAGATATCTCCACCTGTCATGTCGGAGGTCATAGAGTTCCTAAACAATACGTGTTAACTGTGTAGGTCTTGAGATCATGTTGCCTGGGCCCTTAAATTGGACAACACGCATAGAGTTCACCATAGTATAACAACATACTAAATAGATCATACTACTACGAATTCAAATGACGACATATTGGATAGGCACATATCAATCTTACCACTCACCTACGTCTCCCACACCTAGGGGGATTACTCACACATCATAAGAGGGGAATCAATCACATCAAAGAGAAAAGCCATGAAAACCATATCGATAATATTGAGGGGATCCATAATGAGATGAAATGGTGCCCAAATAGTCTTGATCTCAGATGAGATGGAGTTGAGATTACAAGTTCCAATCCCTCTTACAATAGTGAATGAGATGATGATGATAATGATGGAGATGAAAGGACGAAAAACTACGATGATCCTCGTGAGTTCTTCAGATTCTCCCTTCTCCTCTTCTGGATGGTGTGGCGGCGGCTAGGGTTCGCTTCTCCCCTGGGTCCCTTCACGAAAGTTGCTTGTATAGACGAGGAGGAGCTGTGGGCACTCCAAACGACCGCTCATACGAGCGCATGCGGTCGTTTGGAACGCCGTCTTTCACTCTGGCACGCCTGTTGACAGTTCTCTGTTCAGGAAAGTTGCTCCAATTGGCTTGATTTGTAGCAATCTCCCTTGGTTTCCTTCGATATATGATATTTCTTGCCATCCAAAGGACAAAGTAGATTTTCCTCTCTTTTGTTGGATTAGCGTTAGAAATATCCGAAGAATAACAAAAATCCAATGAAACCAAATATAAATCACTATGAAAAACATCGCAAATTCTCGAGCCATCAGATCACGCCCTCTGTGACGAGGGAGCCGGCCCAGTGAGCCTTCAAGGTTGCATCCGCCATTGCTAGAGGTGGGAGCTATGTGCGCACTGAAGAGGATGGTGAGCAGGAAGCTAGATTTTGGTGCTCGAGCTCAGGAGGCGATGGGCGAAGGAGGTGGAATGGGAGCGTAGAAAATTACGCTACCCCTTTGCTCTTATAGGCCTGTGAAAGGCCAAGAGTCCCCCCTTCTGTTGCGCCGAAAAAATCGCCATGACCCAACAAAAGATGCCATTACGCGCGTGGGGTGAAACAAAATCTTGATGATATCCCACAAAATACGGGCATGATCTCTGCTTTGATGAGACGTGCCAATGAGAAAACTGCCTCTGGCCACGATTTGAGTGACAGTAACTGCCCCGCCCATGCTTGAGTGGTGATGCATCGACAAAATTTGTCTGGCTAGGTGGCACTGTTCATGCCTACGTTGTTGGCCTTCGAGGCTAAGTTATCTCGCATCTTCGGATGTGAATAAATTTGGTTAAGCCATAGTCAGAGGGCTGATTCCTTTAAGAACGGACCTGATTGGAATTTGCTATGGACGAGAAGATTCCGAATCGTGGAAAGACTCATCCAGGGAGGGTAATTCGTCTGTCAAGCCGAAGACTCCAAAGCCAAACTCAAATCACTAATGGGAACTCGTCTGTCAAGCCAAAGACTCCAAGGCCGAAGTCATATGTCCGAACAATATCGTCGTCCTCGACGTCGAAGACCAGTTCGAGGGCTACTGACGGTGTCCTGGACTAGGGGGTACCAACCTAGTTGGCCTATAGTCATGGGACGAGCCCATGGCCCATTGTTCTTACAAGCAAGGACTCCGAAAGCCTAGCACTTTGGCGTGATCAAGATGGACTCTGCCGAAGACTCGACATGTGCTCCAAGGATAGCATCGGCTGCCGGCGTGTGCATCCCTAGATGGGCAACCGACCATGTGTAATCCTAGATATCCCCCAGCGTCTATATAAGCTGAGGGGTTTAGTCCGTAGATACCACGGTCATAATTGCAACCACCTAGCCTTAGGCTTAGAACACAACTTACCATCTCGAGGTAGATCAAGCTTGTACTCGATACATCATCATCAATACAATCAAAGTATTATGTAGGGTATTACCTCTTCGAGAGGGCCCGAACCTGGGTAAATACTGTCTCCTCCGTCTCCTGTTACCATAGATCCAAGATCCACAGCTTGGGACCCCCTACCCCGAGGTCTGCCGGTTTTAGTACCGGCGCCGACCACCTCATTTGTACACCCAAACACTTGTATCCCGATGTTGACATAAAATACCAACATGACATAGGGTTTTACACCTCGATGGCGGCCTGAACCTGCATAAACCCCCTTGTGTTCGTGTTCTTCCTTGCTATTTTCTTGAGTTTATTGGCTTAGTGTTTTAGCCCCTGGTCGAACTAACAAATATGTGGTATCCTTGATCCCCGATGTCTGGAGATCGCCCTCCGCCAAGCTCATACTTGTAACCGTCCATCGCACAAGGCATCCATTGTAAGACATATTTGCAATCAATCAATCTCGAAGATGCGTTCTTCAATTTTTTCTTCTCATGATCTAATCTTCATGTGTGAGTAGTCTGGTAAGGTATGGGTTGAGGCATGAGCTTTATGCTCTTGCCTACAGGTGTGCCCGGGCGAAGGAGGCCAGTAACCTTTGTGGGACTAGCAGACATCGTCTTGCTGCTTCAGGACTTGGATCAGCACTGCAGCTGGCATTCATGGGACCGGAACTACCCAGGAGGCCGGAAGAGAGAAAGAACTCCTTCGTCATCAAGATCGACCATGCCAGAGATGAGTCACATACAGTCAGCGTCAACCTCGATCTGGCCGTCGCCTGACAAGCAAGCACTGGAGCCCACCCGCATGATCGAGCTCAGACCCCTCGTATGAGGAATAACCTAAGTACCTCTGTTAAAAGTTATGTAGGCGTTAAGCCACTCTTTTGTGCAAGTATGCGTCGAGAACACTCATTCCCGGGTATGAAGTGTGACTGTGTAGTTAAACTATAAGTTTGAGAATTAGCATGGTGATTATATTTCTGGTTCTCCAAAATACCACCTTTATCCATCACTCAGAAAGCAGAATGTGCATCCGGTTTATCCCGCGTGTTGTGAACGCTCCCGATTCGGTTGGATGCTTTTTCTGCTCATAGTTTAACATGGCACGCAACCTTTTATATTCCGGAGATTGTTCGCGGATTGCATCCCCGTTGCGCTTAGTTGACTTGTCATCTCGAGGCATTATATCTAAAACTCTGCACATTTCCTTTCTGTCAAAGGAACCAAGCGCAAAGCAAGGCGAGATAAAGAATCAGGCGATCCCTCATTGCATCCACTGCCGAAACGCACTTCCCGGCTTGGGCGATAAGGAAATAGTTAAAAATTGTAAAGCCCTTCAGGGGGCTTGCCGCCGTGCGATCCCGGGACGGAAAATCGTTCAAACACTACACCACCACTGTGACCTGAGAATCCAGCACCGACAACCCATCCGAGTGATATCTTGGATTCATTCCTAGAGTGTTAGCCTTAGCGTGATTTCAGGAATGAAATATCATTCAACTGCGTTGTGGCTGCCGTTGAACCTCGGGTTTCGCTCTTGGATGGTCAAGGTTGCTCGATACTTACAAAAAAGGGTTAAATCCCCTAGAATCCGGGGATAATAATTCGACCGAACAATGATGCCACTACGTGAGTAGGAGCATCCATTCAAAGGTGGTTTGGCAATGACGTGACTCGATAAGCGAAAGATGGGTTTTTTGGCGATGTTTCGCTAAAGGACTCACAAGGGGCCTACGTCGGGTCGTGGGTGACCGCCGAAGGAATTCCTTGCAAGAATTCTGACAGAACTATGACCCGGAGGAAAGCCTGCGGGAACGACACGTGCGTTCGTAACCAAACACAGTACTAGTACCCCAAAATTCCGTTAGTCGGCGCAGGCTCTACATCGATCCCACTCCTTGCCATCGTTCTTCGGTGCAAGGGACTGGGCCCCCTTAGTCAAAAAACCCCATTCTATCAGGGGCTTCGGGTGTCAGAAAAACACTAAGAAGATAGAAGTGGCCTAAGGTTGAGCCTGTCATGAAAGTCACCGTTCGACTTGCAATCAAGTTCCGCAGGGGGCTGGTTCGCCATAGGTTTCCACCAATGGTGTCAAAACCGACAGTGGCGCCCATCCCACGAGTGGCCTCTTCCATATATAACCCCCCTAAAATGGTACCCAGACTCATTACACGACTTGTGCTTACCCATGGAATGTTAGAATAAGGAAGGGGGGAGATTTTGGAAGGCTGCCTGGGCTCTGTACCAGGGCTTTTGACAAATCGAAAGAAGATGGTAGGCGCTGATCTGATGAAGGACCTGTTACTCGGCGGTCACTCCGAGCGATACCCAAATGAGTAACAGGAAAAAACCCCTTTGCTCCTCCCTATGGAGCAGAAGGGGTAACCCCTGCAGAACTCGTATACGGTTTTTTCCTCAGGTGTTCACCCATAGCTGTGCCACCCCAGGGTAAAGTAAACATGACGATGTTAACTTCCCTGAGGAAAATCGTTCCCGGATTATTGTGCGTGCCCTGCGTGAACGGCCAGGTTTTGTATTGCTAACCCAGGTACTTTGCTTGTTTCCGAGGATTTGAGTAAGGTGATCTTGTCCTTCGTCTGACTTTGTCCGGAAGGAAAACAAGTCATCACCGACGCAGGAAGGTCCTAGCTAGGTAGTTCAGGTTGCTAGTTCGAACAAGGTTCACCCAGGAGCTCAGAACAGAGAACTCACATGCCACCCACGTAACAGTGGGGGCTCAATGAAGAACTATCTTCTTAAGAGTTCCACCCAAGGACGCTGACCGGATCCGTTCTGGGAAGCACACATCATACGTTAACCTAGGCGCAGAACCTGGGACTCCTGGAAGCAACAGGCTGGCCACCTGAGGGCTTTCGGGGTGGAAGCAAAAACAAAATCGGGTAACTCTTGCCTTATTCCAATCTTGGAATGGCTCTACTATTTTGGCATGTCAGCTTAATCAAAAAGGGGTCTTTCTGGGATATGTTGTGCACCTAATACTTGTTAGCTATCTTTGTCGAACAAAACAACGTGGTCGCAGTCAACCTGGGAGCACATGTATTCCGGAAGGCGCTACCCCTACGGCTACTGTTTAAGTGTCACACCTTTCTCATGGTTAGGATGGGGTCTGTGTAACCGAATGCACCTTGGTTTATAATGCTGTACATCCAGATGCTTACAGAAAGAAAACGTTCACAAGGAATAAGGCGATCGGAGTTACTGTTTACATTAACAAAAAATGGGACAGAGCTTACATATTTTTTGCACTCCATCCTTACTCACTAAGCTCCTAGCGTCTACTGTTTCCTTCTTGATCTAACAGGGGAAAAGGGACGACTACTGAAGGACAAAGGCTTACATGGGGCCGAAGTCCCTCTTCTTCTCCAGGCGCACAACAGCGGCGACCATGGAGGACACCACCCTCAACTCCCGTGCCTGGACGACAGGTGCCAAGTCATCCAAGATGGTGGACGTCGGGAGGAATGGGTCGTGGTGGTGAAGAGTGGAGAGGATGCGAGAAGCCACGGTGATGGCAGCTCGAATCCCCTCCATGTTCAGTGCCTTCGTCATTAGGGCGTGGTGGTGCCTCAAGTCCTCAACAAGGAAGGAGAAGAAGGATACCAAGTCCGACAAGCGTCGCTCGCTAAAGTTTGCACCGTGGTCATTGGGATTCAGGCCGATGGCAGGCATCACCACGCTGGTCTGGTGGTACGCCTCACGGAGCCGCTCCACTTGCTCACCCACATCCAGCATCGCCTTGCCCAAGCGGTCTTCAATCCTGTCCCGCTTGGCTCTCTCCAGCGCAAGATGACACGCCATGACAACGACTTCCCTGCCAAGGCGCTCGCCGCCTCCTCTATGTTGGCCTCCACCGCCCAGAGTTTCTCGGCCGAAGAATCAAGCTCCCTCCAAAGCTCTGCATTCTCCTCTCGAAGAAGGAGAAGCTCACCACTCATCTTCTGCTTGAGGGCATCAAGCTCTGCCTCCTTGGATCAAAACTCCCTGTCCGCGGACTGGAGCGTCGCTCTCGTCCTCTCTTTGAGGGACTCAAGCTCCGCATCCTTGGCTTGGAGCTCCCTCCTCTGGGCACGGACCTCCTCAGCAAGATGCCTCACATCGAACTCTGTCACTTCCTGTGCTGCCATTGAAGAGTGGGAGAGAAGGAAGGAACTGATGGAGAATGGGGAGCGACCTACCCCTCCTCACCATTCATAGCCTGGGTAAGGGATGGATCAGCTCCTCGGTCGTGCTGATCATTTAACTTACCAATGCATAATTTGGGTTCCCAAGACAAACCCGCGGCACGTTCCATCAACCTCAGGAATTAATGGAAAGTGGCATCATTACCACTCCAGCCGGCACGGGAACCAAGGGTGGCTCGATGGCTTGCCAGCCGCGCGCATGCATCGATACACCCCCCGGCCCCCAAGATTGACGTGCTGGATTTCGTTCCCTTCACCAATGTGAACCGAACGCCACTCATCGTAAAGGTACCCCATCAAATCTCATAGTTGTTAAGGCCAACAAGTGGCATGTCAAAAAATGCCAGCTGACATTTGGACAACTGGCCCAGGACCGACTTCATCGCCACTATGCCTCACAATATCCTATCTGGCTTGATTTGACCAAACAGGGGGGATCGCGACGCATGGACCCATACGCTGAAAGGACCTGACCCTGACAATGTGTGAGGCATGCGTTCGGCCCAGGCCCGGGGGCTACTATTGGTACCGTGATGGTTGGGTTCATGGGCCCAACTACACACAGCCACAGTCGCCCCCTGACCAAGTCTAAGAGGACAGAGGAACTCTTTGATGGGGAATGTTGCATGGAAAATAATTTTTTTCCTACGGATTCACCCAAGATCTAATCTAGGATATGCTAGCAACGAGAGGGAGTGTGTCTACATACCCATGTAGACCGAAAGCAGAAACGTTCAACGAACGTGGTTGATGTAGTCGTACTCTTCACAATCCAATCCGATCGAGCGCCACACGAAGGGCACCTCCGAGTTATGCACATGTACGGCTCGGTGACGTCTCATCCTTCTTGATCCAGCAGGCTAGGGGGAGAGGTACACTACAGGAATCAGGTCCTTTGTAATTAGTTAAAACTCTGAGGAAGCATCGTGCTGCTATTGGATATACTCTTGATGATCTTAAGGGCATTAGTCCCAATCTGTGTCAGCATAAAATTCATATGGAGCCAGATGTTAAACCAGTTGTTGATCATCAAAGAAGGTTGAATCCTAAAATGAAGGATGTGGTAAGGACTGAAATATTAAAACTTCTGGAGGCAGGTATAATTTATCCCATAGTTGATAGTAGATGGGTAAGTTCTGTTCATTGTGTTCGTAAGAAAGGAGGTATTACCGTTGTTCCTAATGATAAAAATGAACTCATTCTACAAAGAATTGTAACTGGCGATAGGATGGTAATTGATTTCAGGAAATTAAATAAAGCTACTAGGAAAGATCATTACCCCTTGCCTTTTATTGATCAAATGTTAGAAAGACTGTCTAAGCATACACACTTTTGTTTCCTAGATGGATATTCTGGTTTCTCTCAAGTACCTGTATCACCAGAAGATCAAGAGAAAACCACCTTTACTTGTTCTTTTGGAACTTATGCTTATCATCATATGCCTTTTGGTTTCTGTAATGCACCTGCTACCTTTGAAAGATGTATGACTGCTATATTCTCTGACTTTTGTGAATAGAATGTTGAGGTTTTCATGGATGATTTCTCCGTTTACGGAACTTCTTTTAATGATTGCTTAAGCAACCTTAATCGAGTTTTGCAAAGATGTGAAGAAACTAATCTTGTCTTGAATTGGGAGAAGTGCCACTTTATGGTGAATGAAGGTATAGTCCTTGGGCATAAAATTTCTGAAAGAGGTATTGAAGTTGATAAAGCTAAAGTTGATGCAATTGAGAAAATGCCATGTCCTAAAGATATCAAAGGTATAATAAGTTTCCTTGGTCATGCTGGTTTCTATAGAAGGTTTATAAAAGACTTCTCTAAAATTTCTAGGCCTCTTACTAATCTTTTGCAAAAAGATGTTCCATTTGTTTTTTATGATGATTGTGTAGAAGCCTTTGAAATACTTAAGAAAGCCTTAATTTCTGCACCTATTGTTCAACCACCTGATTGGAACCTACCCTTTGAAATTATATGTGATGCTAGTGATTATGTTGTTGGTGCTGCCTAGGTCAAAGAGTTGATAAGAAATTGAATGCTATTCATTATGCTAGTAAAACTCTAGACAGTGCCCAAAGAAATTATGCTACTACTGAGAAAGAATTTTTAGCAGTTGTGTTTGCATGTGATAAATTTAGATCTTACATTGTTGATTCCAAAGTTACTATTCACACTGATCATGCTGCTATTAAATATCTTATGAAATAGAAGATGCTAAACCTAGACTTATTAGGTGGGTTTTATTGCTATAAGAGTTTGATTTCCATATTATTGATAGAAAGGGAGTTGAGAATCCCGTAGCAGATAATTTGTCTAGAATGGAAAATGTTCTTGATGACCCACTTCCTATTAATGATGATTTTCCTGATGAACAATTAGCTGTGATAAATGCTTCTCGTAACACACCTTGGTATGCGGACTATGCTAATTACATTGTTGCTAAATATATACCACCTAGTTTCACATACCAACAAAAGAAAAAGTTCTTCTTTGATTTAAGACATTACTTTTGGGATGACCCACATTTATATAAAGAAGGAGTAGATGGTTTTATTAGACGTTGTGTACCTGAGCATGAACAGGAACAAATCCTACCGAAGTGTCACTCCGAGGCATACGGGGGACACCATGCAGGAGACAGAACTGCACACAAGGTATTACAATCTGGTTTTTATTGGACTACTCTTTTCAAAGATGCACGTAAGTTTGTCCTCTCTTGTGATGAATGTCAAAGAATTGGTAATGTTGGTAGATGTCAGGAAATGCCTATGAATTATTCACTTGTTATTGAACCATTTGATGTTTGGGGTTTTGATTATATGGGGCCTTTTCCTTCCTCTAATGGGTATACACATATCTTGGTTGCTGTTGATTACGTTACTAAGTGGGTAGAAGCTATTCCATCTAGTAGTGTTGATCATAACACTTTTATTAAAATGCTTAAAGAAGTTATATTTCCGAGGTTTGGAGTCCCTGGATATTTAATGACTGATGGTGGTTCAAATTTTATTCCTGGCGCTTTCCGTAAATTGCTTGCTAAATATGATGTTAATCATAGAATTGCATCTCCTTATCATCCTCAGTCTAGTGGTCAAGTTGAATTAACTAATAGAGAAATAAAATTGATTTTGCAAAAGACCGTTAATAGATCTAGAAAGAATTGGTCTAAGAAACTTGATGATGCACTATGGGCTTACAGAACTGCTTATAAAAATCCTATGGGTATGTCTCCACATAAAAGGGTTTATGGAAAAGCATATCATTTACCTCTTGAGTTAGAACATAAAGCATATTGGGGAATTCAAGAACTTAACTATGATTTCAAACTTGCCGGTGAAAAGAGGTTATTTGATATTAGCTCCCTAGATGAATGGAGGACACAAGCTTATGAAAATGCCAAGTTATTTAAATAAAAGGTTAAAAGATGGCATGATAAGAGAATCCAAAAATGGGAATTCAAAGTAGGTGATAATGTTCTATTATACAATTCTCGTTTAATATTTTTTGCAGGAAAACTTCTCCCTAAGTGGGAAGGACCATACATCATTGAAGAAGTTTATCGCTCCGGAGCCATCAAAATAAACAACTCCGAAAGCAATAATCCGAGAGTGGTTAATGGGCAAAGAATTAAACATTATATCTCAGGTACGCCCATTAATGTTGAAAGCAATATTATTCAAACAATGACACCGGAAGAGAACATAGAAGAAACCTTCCGGAACGCTCCAGAATCCTGAAAAGGAATAGGTATGTGGTACGGTAAGTAAACCGACTCCAAAACTTCCATAAAAGTAATTTCTGTCCGTTTTGGAATATATAAAAAATTAGGAAAATAATAAACAGTCCGAAAAGTGCACGAGGAGGCGACAAGCCTAGGGGGCGCGCCCTACCCCCCAGGGCGCGCCTACCAGGCTTGTGGCTCCCTCATGGACTTTCCTGACTCCGTTTTTCTTCCATATTACTTGTCCTGCACGGAAAAAATTCATTATATATACACTTGGATGTTTTGACCACCGTATCGCAAGTTTCTTCTCTGTTCTTGTTTCGTGTTGTTTTCTGTCAGACTCTCGAGGTCAAGTGCCATGTCATCTTAGGATTCGGACGGGGAAACCTATGTTTCTCATCTTATTGCAAACCCTAGAGTCTATGGGGACACTGATCCCTATGGGTGGACAACTGATGAAGAGGAAGATGCTGATTTGAGGGAAAAGCAAGGTCATTCTAGCGAAGAGGACGAGGACCCCCCATTGCCTCAACCAGGAGATATGCACATTGAATTCAAGAGGTCCAGCTTACCTAACACGGTGAAGGTTCCTAAAGTTCAATTCATGCCTTTTTGTCATGTGCAGGAAGATTCGGATAAACTATGTCGCAAAATTTGGGATCTCGAAAGAGAGAATGACAAATTAAAGGAAGAAATTCGTATCCTCAAGTGGAAGGACAAACCTATCACTTCATCACCACCATCACCAAAGAAGGAGATTTGAGTACACGGGTATGGGCACCACCCTTGGCTTGTGCCAAGCTTGGGGGAGGTGCCCCGGTATCATATCACCATCACTTTTTATCATCATTATCTATCTTAGTTCGATCCTTAGTTATTTCGTGATTTAGAAGAATAAAGTTTAGTATGGTTTAGTTTCGAGTGCTTGCTTTGTGATCTATCTATCTATGTAATCGTGTGTGAAATTTATATAATAAAGAGTAGTTTGAGTTGAGTGTTTTGCTTTTGTTGATCTAATCTTGGAAATCAAATAAAGAAAAAAAATAGAGATCATAAGCTAATCCCATGGGGAGTGTTGACTTCACATAAAAGAAGTATAATTGCTAAAACTTGTTGGAAGTTGACAAAAATAGTATTGGTCATTGTTGCAATTCATGAAAAGTAATAAAGGAAGAGAGGTCTCACATATAAATATACTATCTTGGACATCTTTTATGATTGTGAGCCCCCATTAAATATTCTATGTCAAATAGTCGACGTTGGACAAGGAAGACAACGTAATGAGTTATGTTTGCTTATATTCACATAGAAGTTATATTGTTTTGGATCCTCTAACATGTGGTTCTTGCCCCCTATCTTTTGCTAGCCAAAATTCTGTACTAAGTAGGGATACTACTTGTGCATCCAAAAACCCTTAAACCAAGTTTCATGTCATGAGAGTCCACCATATCTACCTATGGATTGAATAAGATCCTTCAAGTAAGTTGTCATCGGTGCAAAGCAATAAAAAATTCTCCTAAATATGTATGATCTTTTATTGTAAGGGAAAATAAGCTTTGTACGAACTTGTGATGGTGAAGAAATAAAAGCAACAGACTACATAATAAAGGTTGCTATCACAAGGGGCAATATAAAGTGGCATTCCTTTACATTAAGAGCTTGCACATCCAAAATAAAAAGCGCATGACAACCTCTGCTTCCCTCTGCAAAGGGCCTATCTTTTACTTTTATGTATCTACTTCCATGCAAGAGTCAATAGTATTCTCCTCTATTCCATTTTTATTTTCTCTCTTGGCAAGCATCATGTGGTGGGGATAGATCCAGGCATATATATCTAGTTGGATGTGGGTGATCATGAGTTATTATTGTTGACATTACCCTTGAGGTAAATACGTTGGGAGGCGAAGCTATAAGCCCCTATCTTTCTATGTGTCTGACTGAAACTTTTGCTCCATAAGTATGCTGTGAGTGTCAGCAATCATAGAAGACTAAATGATAGTTGAGTATGTGAACTTGCTAAACAAAGCTCTTACATAGACTCTTTCTGATAATATGATGAATTGCAATTGCTTCACTGACTGAGATAATAGTTTGTTAGTTTTCAATACGGTTTATGGTTCATACTTTAACTTGTGGATGAATTATTACTTATTCATGAGAAGTTTTATGATGATATTGCTGTTATGATAATGATCATGATGCTCTCATGTCCATATTTTGTTTTATCGACACCTCTCTCTCTCTAAACATGTGGTCATGATTATCGATTTCGGTTTTTCGCTTGAGGACAAGCGAGGTCTAAGCTTGGGGGAGTTGATACGTCCATTTTGCATCATGTTTTCCTACTGTTGTTTATTATGTTTTTGATCATTATTTCACTTTATGATAAAATTCTTATGCCTTTTCTCTCTTCTTTTGCAAGTTTCACATGAAGAGGGAGATTGTCGGCAGTTGGAATTCTGGACCGGAAAGGGGTGAAAGAGAGATAGCTATTCTGCACAACTCCAAATGACCTGAAAATTTACGGAGAATTATTTTGGAATATATAATAAATACTGGTGAAAGAATAACTAGGAGGGGGCCCACCAGGAAGACACAAGCCTGGGGGCGCGCCCCCCGAGCTTGTGGGTCCCCTGGTAGGCCTCCGGCCCCCTCCTTCTGCTATATGAAGCCATTTGCCCTAGAAAAAATCAAGAGAAGACTTTCTGGACAAAGCGCCGCCGTCTCGAGGCGGAACCTGGGCAGGAGCACTTTTGCTCTCTGGCGGAGCGATTCCGCCAGGGAAACTTCCCTTCGGGAGGGGGAAATCGAAGCCATCGACATCACCAACGATCCTCTCATCGTGGGAGGACCAATCTTCATCAACATCTTTACCAGCACCATCTCATCTAAAACCCTAGTTCATCTCTTGTATTCAATGTTTGTCTCAAAAGCTCAGATTGGTGCCTGTGGGTTGCTAGTAGTGTTGATTACATCTTGTAGTTGATGCTAGTTGGTTTATTTGGTGGAAGATTATATGTTCAGATCCTTAATGCTATTCAATACCCCGCTGATCTTGAACATGAATATGATTTGTGAGTAGTTACTTTTGTTATTGAGGACATGGGAGAAGTCTTGTCATAAGTAATCATGTGAATTTGGTATTCGTTCGATATTTTGACGATATGTATGTTGTTGCTTCCTTTAGTGGTGTCATGTGAACGTTGACTACATGACACTTCACCATCTTTGGGCCTAAGGGAAGGCATTGTGGAGTAGTAATTAGATGATGGGTTGCTAGAGTGACAGAAGCTTAAACCCTAGTTTATGCGCTATTCCGCAAGGGGCTGATTTGGATCCATATGTTTCATGCTATGGTTAGATTTATCTTAATTCTTCTTTCGTAGTTGCGGATGCTTGCGAGAGGGGGTAATCATAAGTGGGTGGCTAGTTCAAGTAAGGACAGCACCCAAGCACCGGTCCACGCACATATCAAATTATCAAAGTAGCGAACGCGAATCAAACAAACATGATGAAACTGACTAGATGAAATTCCCATGTGTCCTCGAGAACGCTTTGCCTATTATACGAATTCGTTCCGGCTTGTCCTTTGCTACAAAAAGGATTGGGCCACCTTGCTGCACTTTATTATACTTGTTACTTGTTAGGAATTATCTTGCTATCAAAACTATCTATTACCGCTACTTTCAGCACTTGCAGAGAATACCTTGCTGAAAACCGCTTGTCATTTCCTTCTGCTCCTCATTGGGTTCGACACTCTTACTTATCAAAAGGACTACGATTGATCACCTATACTTGAGGGTCATCAGACATATCCATACGCGAACAACAGAGGTGGAGGATGTCCCTAGGGAGATC
The DNA here is from genome assembly GCA_039707655.1 of Elymus sibiricus. Classification (NCBI taxonomy): domain Eukaryota; kingdom Viridiplantae; phylum Streptophyta; class Magnoliopsida; order Poales; family Poaceae; genus Elymus; species Elymus sibiricus. The sequence continues at coordinate 168,741,301 of CM077664.1, forward strand.
GCTCCAGCCGTGGCTCATACGAATGCTGCGCGGTTCGGGTTCCGTCACACCCTGGATTTTGCCTTTTTCTTTTATTTGGATTTACTGAGTATTTATTTTTGCATTTGGGCTTTTTGTCAATTCTTTTGGACTTATCACTTGGAAATTATTTTTGATTTTCTTCCAAGTGGGTTCTATCATCCTTAAACCCTCCCTAGACCTCATCCCTCTCACCATAATGCCATGGGACAATTTTCTTTAATGGCATTATATTCATTTTTCTCCTGAAAATGACTATTTTCTCAATAAGCTATGATGCAACCCTCATTTTTATTGCTCAGAAAATTGCAAGAAAATTCCCAAATATTCTTTGGATCATGCCTCACCTCCCCATGCAAAAATATGCCATGGTCATTTGGAAATTTACAGCTAGGGAAAATATTTTTGCTTCTGGTCAGAAATGGCACTTTGTGAAGCAAATATATTTTTCCTTGATCTGTTGGAGCTGAAATTTTTACCACATGACTACCTTCCTAGGAGATGCTTAACCCCCAAATTTCAACCTTTAGTTCCTACCCGTTTGCTCCCAGCATTCTTCCCAAGTTTCTGTCCAGAAACTTTGCAGCACGCTCAAGTCATATCCATCGAGCTAGGTGGCAAACCAAGCGCACATTTTGGCACCGCATTGAAGGGACTTCACACTAGACACGGTCTGCCTCCTCCTAAAGCACCGCGTATGCCAGAGCACGCGGTGACCACGCGGGCGTGAGGTATTCAGCATGCACTCGCCGCACTCTGTGCATCGGGGCCCTCTGCCGTCGCCCATTTCGCCTCCTCGTGCCACCGCAGCTTGTCCCCGCCTCTCCGCAGCCTCCCGCACTTCCACTTGGCCTCGCCCAGTTCCTCCCCGACGCCGGTAGGCAGCACGCCGGAAGCGGCCGAGGCACAAATGGGCGGAATAGTGCGCGCGCATGCGCCGCCTGCCCCACTTAATGCACCGCACTGTGACCGCGTGCGTGCACAGCATCTCTGGGCTCCTCTACTTCCTCTCCACGTCTCGCCCGAGCTCCTCTCCCACTTAGTTCGCCGGCAACTCCTCTCTAGTGGAGCTCAACGCGCTGTCACCCCTGAGCCATTCTAGCCATCGCTCTAACTCACATTGGCCACAAATCGACCACCAGCAAGCGCGGCCAGGCCGGGAGGGCCTCCTGCCGCCGATCCTCGCCGGAGTTGGCCGCAGATCCACCTCGGCCGTCCACTCGCTCCGGTCATCCTTAGCTTCGCCTTCTGCTTCCGTTGAGTCTGTGGTGATCTCCTGAGTACGCTCGTGGTGTTGGTTCGTCGGATCGTCGCCGGAATCGCCATATCCGACGAGCTCCACCGCCACCGTCTCTGGAGAAGAAGCCCACGTTGATACGTCTCCAACGTATCTATAATTTATGAAGTATTCATGCCATGTTTATTATAGTTTTGTATGATTTTGGTGCACTTTTATACGGATTTTATATGATTTTTATGGACTAACATATTAACCTAGTGCCCAGTGCCAGTTGTTGTTTTCTGCTTGTTTTTGGTTTTACAGAAAATCCATATCAAATGAAGTCCAAATGCAGCGAAACTTTCTGACGATTTTTTCTGGAAGGAAACGGACTCAGGAAGCTTCGGGGAAGCAGCAGAAGAGCCACAGGGGCCCCACGAGCCACCTGTTCACGCCTGCCCCCCCCCCAGGTGCGCCCTGGTGCCTCGTGGGCCCCCTGTGGCACCTCTTTGCTTGATTCCAACGCTGAAAAGTCCTATATATTCAGAAACCCCCGAAAGTTAACCTAGATGAGTTTTTTCGCCGCTGCAAGCCTCTGTTCCGAAGCGATCCCATCTGGAGCTCCGTTCTGGCACCCTGCCGGAGGGGGAAAATCATCACTAGAGGCCATCTTCATCATCTCGGCGGTCTCCATGATGAGGAGGGAGCAGTTCACCCACGGGGCTGAGTGTTTGTACCAGTAGCTATGTGCTTGATATCTCTCTCTCGTGTTCTTGATTTGGCACGATCTTGATGTATCGCGAGGTTTGTTAATATAGTTGGATCATATGGTGTTTCTTCCCTCTCTATCCTTGTTGTGATGAATTGAATCTTTTCCCTTTGAGGTTTCCTTATTGTCGGATTGAATATTTTAGATTTGAGAACACTTGATGTATGTCTTGCATATGAATACCCGTGGTGACAATGGGGTATTATATTGATTCACTTGATATATGTTTTGGCACTCAACTCGCGGATTTCTGCGATGACATTGGGGTAATCAATGCATAGGGGTTGATGCACGTTTTCATTATCTTTTCTCTGACAGAAACTTTGGGGTGCTCCTTGAAGTTCTTTGTGTGGATTGAATATTATGATTATGAAGTTGTTTGATGCATATCGTATAATCAACTCACAAATACTTGTGGTGACATTGGAGTATCTAGGTGACATTAGAGTTGGTTGATGTGTATCATATGGTGTTATTTTAGTACGAACTCTAGGGCTGTTTGTGACACTTATAGGAATGGCTCAATATATAGATCGATCGGAAAGGATAACTTTAAGGTGGTTTCGTACCCTACAAACAATTTCTATCTTATGTTCTCCGCTAATAGGAACTTGGGAGTAATTCTTTATCGCACGTTGAGGGATGATTATATGATCCAATTTTGTTAGCAGTGTTGAGAGATTGCACTAGTGAAAGTATGAACCCTAGGCCTTGTTTTCAAGCATTGCAATACCGTTTTTGCTCACTTTTGTTACTTTCTACCTTGCTGATTTTGTTATTTTCAGATTACAAAAACCTATATCTACTATCCATCCTACACTTGTATCACCATCTCTTCGCCGAACTAGTGCACCTATACAATTTTCCATTGTATTGGGTGTGTTGGGGACACAAGAGATTTATTGTATTTGGTTGCAGGATTGTTTGAGAGAGACCATCTTCAACCTACGCCTCCCACGGATTGATAAACCTTAGGTCATCCACTTGAGGGAAAATTGCTACTGTCCTACAAAACTCTGCGCTTGGAGGCCCAACACGAGTCTACAAGTATAAGTTGTGTAGTAGACATCAAGCTCTTTTCTGGCGCTGTTGCCTGGGAGGTGAGTGCTTGAAGGTATATCTTTAGATCTTGCAATTGAATCTTTTAGTTTCTTGTTTTATCACTAGTTTGGTTTATAAAAGAAAACTACAAAAAATGGAATTGAGGTTGCCTCATATTATTCATCTTTACAATGTCTTTCTTGAAAATGATGGATCGGAAAATTGTGCTCAATTGATAGAAGAAGAATTCAATAAAATCTTTGGCATAAAATCTTTGAATGATGAGCATGATTGCAATGTTGTTAGTATGAATTCTTTGAATATCCATGATGCTAATGATATGCAAAACTACAAGCTTGGGGATGCTATGTTTGATGAATATGATATTTTTAGTCCCCCAAGTTTTGATGAGAAAATTTATTATGATGAAAGCATGCCTCCTATTTATGATGATTATATTGATAATGAATCCACTATTTTGGAAGAGGTTTCAATTGATTATGACAATAAAGTTTCTATCTATGATGACTATGGTGATGACATGTATGTTATAAAGAATAATGATAACTATGAAACTTTTCATCATGATTTTAATTTTCAATTCGGTTATGTCAATCAAGTATCTCATGATAGTTATTTTGTTGAATTTGCCCCCACTATTGTTGATGAGAACAAAATTGCTTATGTGGAGAGTAGTAAAAATTCTATGCTTGTGCATCATGAAAAGAATGATTTATGTGATAGTTATATTGTTGAATTCATTCATGATGCTACTGAAAATTATTATGAGGGTGGAACATATGCTTGTAGGTGTTGCAATAATATTAAGTTTCCTCTCTATGTGTTGAAAGTTTTGAAGTTATGCTTGTTTTGCCTTCCTATGCTAGTTGATTCTTGTTCCCATAAATTGTTTGCTCACAAAATCCCTATGCATAGGAAGTGGGTTAGGCTTAAATTTGCTTGTCATATGATTCATGATGCTCTCTTTATGTTCCATCTCTTTATTCTTATGCGAGCATCATTGAAATCATCATGCCTAGCTAAAAGGCATTAAAGAAAAGCGCTTGTTGGGAGACAACCCAATATTTATACCTACTGTTTTTGTATGTACACATGATTAAGCTACTGTGGTAATCATGTTTTATATGTTTTCTTTCAATAATGTGCCAAGTAAAGCCTTTGGGATAGTGTGGATACTTGTTGATTCGATTCTGTGCAAAAACAGAAACTTTTGCGTCCAGTGTTGGAATTTCTATTCTGTACTGGAGCGTGAGAAAATTTAGAAATTTTTACAGAGAATTGGGTTACAAATATTTTACGTTTTCCTAATTTTTCAGAATTTTTGGAGGTACATAAGTATGGTTTTTAAATCGCTTACTACACGCTGTTCTATTTTTGACAGATTCTGTTTTCGGTGCATAGTTTGCTTGTTTTAGTGTTTCCATAGCTTATATTGAGTAATATAAATTGTAGAAATGATAGAATACAGTAGGCATTATGTGAGAACAATTATTAATCTTGTCTTGACAGTACCTAAGTGAACGATTTATTTTTACCATACTAACCTATCTCACAAGTTCCGTTAAGTTTTGTGTGATTGAAGTTTTCAAGTTTTGGGTGAGATATCGATATGAGGAGAATAAGGAGTGGCAAGACCCTAAGATTGGGGATTCCCAAGGTACCCCAAGGTAATACACAAGGAAGACTCAAGCGTCTAAGCTTGGGGATGCCCCGGAAGGCATCCCCTCTTTCGTCTTCAACACTATCGGTAACCTTACTTGGAGCTATATTTTTATTTGTCACATAATATGAGTTTTGCTTGGAGCGTCATTTTATTTTGTGGATATTTGCTTGCTGCTATCAATAATCATGTTTTGTATCTTTTAGTTCAATAAAATGCCAATTATAGCCTTTACCATGCTCAGTTTGCAAGTTCATGTGTTGCTGTTTGAAAACAGAAAGTTTTCTGTTATGTCCAGAATATTCCTGAATAGTCAGAACATGATAAAAATCTGAAATTTTTACACAGTAAGCATGCATGAGTTCTCTGTCACGTGGTAATTTTTCAGAATTTTTGGAGTTAGGGAATATGAATTTTAAATCTCCCTTTACAGACTGTTCTGTTTTTGCAGATTGCTGTTATGTTTGCATTGTTTGCATATGTTTGCTTGTTTAATGATTCTATTTGAGGATAGGATTATTAAATATGCAGAGGCATTTAGTATGCAATGTTAAATTATAATTTTAGTGATTTGCTACAGTAGGTAATGTTAAGGTTTTGAGTTGATTTATACTAACTTATCTCACGAGTTCTTGTTGAGTTTTGTGTGGATGAAGTATTTAAGATTTAGGGAAACCGTGATATGAGAGGAATTAAGGAGACACAAAACCTCAAGCTTGGGGATGCCCAAGGCATTCCAATATAATATTTCAAGAAGTCTCAAGCATTTAAGCTTGGTGATGCCCCGGTAGGCATCCCACCTTTCTTCATCAACGATTATCGGTTAGTCTTGGTTGAGCCTAAGTTTTTGCTTCTTCACATGAGTTGTACTATTCTTGGAATGTCATTTTATTTTGTTTTCTTTGCTGTTTGAATAAAATACTTAAGATCTGAAATTTTTAAATGAGAGAGAGTCCTCACATAGCTACCTATTTACTTAACTACTCATTTGGTCTTCACTTATATCTTTTTGGAGTAGTTTGTCATTTACTCTTGTTCTTCACTTATATCCTATGAGTAAATTGTTGAAGTGAATTGAATATCATAAAGTTGAAATTTATATGCTTCATATGCTTTTCCCATGGGGAGTAGTGACTTCACATACAAGAAGTATAAGTGATAAAATTTATTGAAAGTTAACAAACATAGCATTGGTCACTTGAACAATTCATGAAAGAATTTTGAAGGAAGAGAAATTACACATATAAATATACTATCTTGGACATCTTCTATGATTGTGAGCCCCCATTAATTATTTTCAAGCTTGATCAAGTAGTTGACGTTGGACAAGGAAGACAACGTAATGAGTTATGCTTGTTTATATTCACATAGAAGTCTCCCCAAGATAACATTCCAAGAAGTCTCAAGCAACTAAGCTTGGGGATGTCCGGTAGACATCCCACCTTTCTTCATCAACACCTATCGGTTAGCCTATGTTTTTACATGTTCACATGATATGTGCTATTCTTGGAGTGTCCTTTTCTTTTCATTTTGTTTGCTGTTTAATAATCTCATTAGATCTGAAAGTTTTTATTGAGAGAGAGTCTTCACATAGCTACCCATTCACTTAACTACTCTTTGTTCTTCACTTATATCTTTTGGAGTAGTTTGTCATTTACTCTCGTGCTTCACTTATATCCCAAGAGTAAATTGTTGAATGAATTGAATATCATAAAGTTGAAATTATATGTTTTCATATTCTTGTCCCATGGGGAGTAGTGATTTCACATAAAAGAAGTATAAGTGGTAAAATTTATTAAAAGTTATCAAACACAACATTGGTCACTTGAACAATTCATGAAAGAATATTGAAGGAAGAGAGATTTCACATATAAATATACTATCTTGGACATCTTCTATGATTGTGAGCCCCCATTAATTATTGTCAATCTTGATCAAGTAGTTGACGTTGGACAAGGAAGACAACGTAATGAGTTATGTTTGTTTATATTCACATAGAAGTTATATTGTCATGGATCCTCTAACATGTGGTGCTTGCTTAGGATCTTTTGCTAGCCAAAAATTCGTACTAAGTAGAGATACTACTTGTGCATCAAAAAACCCTTAAACCCAGTTTCTTGCCATGAGTGTCCACCATATCTACCTATGGATTGAATAAGATCCTTCAAGTAAGTTGTCATCGGTGCAAAAAGCAATAAAAATTGCTCCTAAATATGTATGATCTTTTATTGCAAGGGAAAATAAGCGTTGTACGAACTTGTGATGGTAAAGAAATAAAAGCGATGGACTGCATAATAAAGGTTGCTATCACAAGGGGCAATATAATGTGACGTTCCTTTGCATTAAGGGCTTGTGGATCCAACAACAAAAAGCGCATGACAACCTCTGTTTCCCTCTGCGAAGGGCCTATCTTTTACTTTTCTATATTTACTTTTCTATATTTACATTTATGCAAGAGTCATTAATGTTCATCCCTATTCCGCTCTATTTATTCTTTAGTTGGCAAGCATCATGTGGTAGGGAATGATCCAGGCACATATATCCAGTTGAATATAGGTGATCATGAGTTATTATTGTTGACATTATCCATGAGATAAATAAGTTGGGAGGCAAAACATTAAGCCCCTATCTTCCTATGTGTTTGACTGAAACGGTTTGTTCTAAAAATATGCTTTGAGTGTCAGCAATCATGGAAGACTAAATGTTAGTTGAGTATGTGGAATTTGCTAGATCAAAGCTCTTACATAGACCCTTCCTGAAAATAAGATGAATTGCAATTGTTTGGTGACTGAGAACATAGTTTGTTAGTTTTCAAGAAAGTTTATGGCCTATACTTTAAACATGTGAATAGCTTGCTACTTGATCATGAGAAGTTTTATGAGATGAGCTACTGATTATGATATGTATTGATGCTAGAAAAGGTGATTGAAATTATCATTGATCAAACTTATGCACTATGCTAGCATTCACACATCATAAATTATTTCTTTTATCATTTACCTACTCGAGGACGAGCAGGAATTAAGCTTGGGGATGCTGATACGTCTCCAATGTATCTATAATTTATGAAGTATTCATCCCATGTTTATTATAGTTTTGTATGATTTTGGTGCACTTTTATATGGATTTTATATGATTTTTATGGACTAACATATTGACCTAGTGCCCGGTGCCAGTTGCTGTTTTCTGCTTGTTGTTAGTTTTCCAGAAAATCCATATCAAATGAAGTCCAAATGCAGCGAAACTTTTTGATGATTTTTTTTGAAGGAAACAGACCCAGGAAGCTTCGGGGAAGCAGCAGAAGAGCCACAGGGGCCCCACGAGCCACCTGGGCGCGCCTGCCCCCCCCCCCCCCAGGCGCACCTTGGTGCCTCGTGGGTTCCCTGTGGCACCTCTTTGCGTGATTCCAATGCTAAAAAATCCTATATATTCAGAAACCCCCGAAAGTTAACCTAGATGAGTTTTTTTGCCGCCGCAAGACTCTGTTCCGAAGCGATCCCATCTGGAGCTCCGTTCCGGCACCCTGCCGGAGGGGGGAAATCATCACCGGAGGCCATCTTCATCATCCCGACGGTCTCCATGACGAGGAGGGAGTAGTTCACCCTCGGGGCTGAGGGTTTGTACCAGTAGCTATGTGTTTGATCTCTCTCTCTCTCATGTTCTTGATTTGGCACGATGTTGATGTATCGCGAGCTTTGTTAATATAGTTGGATCATATGGTGTTTCTTCCCTCTCTATCCTTGTTGTGATGAACCGAATCTTTTCCCTTTGAGGTTTCGTTATTGTCGGATTGAATATTTCAGATTTGAGAACACTTGATGTATGTCTTGCATATGAATACTCGTGGTGACAATGGGGTATTATATTGATTCACTTGATATATGTTTTGGCACTCAACTCGTGGATTCCCGCGGTGACATTGGGGTAATCTATGCATAGGGGTTGATGCATGTTTTCATTATCTTTTCTCCGATAGAAACTTTGGGGTGCTCCTTGAAGTTATTTGTGTGGATTGAATATTATGATTATGAAGTTGTTTGGTGCATATCGTATAATCAACTCACGGATACTTGTGGTGACATTGGAGTATCTAGGTGACATTAGAGTTGGTTGATGTGTATCATATGGTGTTATTTTAGTATGAACTCTAGGGCTGTTTGTGACACTTATAGGAATGGCTTAATAGATCGATCGGAAAGGATAACTTTGAGGTGGTTTTGTACCCTACAAACAATTTCTATCTTATGTTCTCCTCTAATAGGAACTTGGGAGTGATTCTTTATCGCACGTTGAGGGATGATTATATGATCCAATTATGTTAGCATTGTTGAGAGATTGCACTAGTGAAAGTATGAACCATAGGCCTTTTTTTCAAGCATTGCAATACCGTTTTTGCTCACTTTTGTTACTTGCTACCTTGCTGTTTTTTTATTTTCAGATTACAAAAACCTATATCTACTATCCATACTACACTTGTATCACCATCTCTTCGCCGAACTAGTGCACCTATACAATTTTCCATTGTATTGGGTGTGTTGGGGACACAAGAGATTTCTTGTATTTGGTTGCAGGATTGTTTGAGAGAGACCATCTTCAACCTACGCCTCCCATGGATTGATAAATCTTAGGTCATCCACTTGAGGGAAAATTGCTACTGTCCTACAAAACTCTGTGCTTGGAGGCCCAACACGAGTCTACAAGAATAAGTTGTGTAGTAGACATCACACGTCGCCGTCCGTCCACCTCCGACCAAGCTACGGGTACGTGCATGCTCCCCACGCTGCCCCCGTTCCATCCCGACCGTCGCCGACGGCAGCCGTGGTCTCCTCGCCGGAGAACCACCGGTGACAGCCCCGCCTCCTCTGTTTCCCTCTCTCTCTCTTTTAACCCTGACAGGGGGACCCACCTGTCAGCCTCTCTCCCTCTCGCCCGAAGCGGTATGAGTGGAGGCGTATTCTGAGAATACGTTTTCGACGTGGCCCTCTCAGGATTTTCTGTAAAATCATTTAAATTCAGATTTTGACTAGAACTTTGACCAGCTCTAGATTCTATTCTATAAGTCCAAATGAGTTGAATCTTTTTGCATTAGTTTTGTCTTGAGTTAAGTTTCTGTATGCCAAAATTGAGAATTTTTCTTGCTGTTGGGAATTTCTGGTGCAATAAAATGCTTTATGTGACATTTTCTTTTTGCATTTAAATTATTTTCAGAAAGTCCTAGTTGTGTTGGAGAAGACCAGGAGTATTGTGACACTCCTCTGAACCAAGACAAGCCACAACATTCATATGCAAGGATGGCATTTCAATGACAATGGTTTTATTTGAATTAAAATCATTATATGCTTCGCTATTAAAATGATTTGCTATATATAACCTATTGCATTATAGTTGTTACATGTCATAGTGTTAGTATGCAGTAGAGAATATGTCATCTTGTTATTGTGTGCAGTAGAGATCATGTCGGACACTCTCATGGTAGCATGATGCATTCGTTACTCACTTTCATATTATCATGACCCGTGCACCTCATTGCATACTATGGCTCGAATCACATTCCTTCAAGTTAAACCTGATGTTAATACAACTTGAACAACTATTGATCGAGTCATGGTGCCACCGAATCGACCTCACCAGTGCAACCACACTTGCCTGGATGGGGAGGCCCTAATTCGGTCTATTGTCATGCCTCTCGCCGGTGCCTCCAACAAGGGAAGGTTGTGCGCTTGTGCTACCCTGGCCCGGTAGGCAGTCATAACCTTGTGTGCCCGAGTTTTACGGTACCGAAGTCCCTGTTTGGGACGACTTTGTTTTGTTTGGCCATGACGGTGGTAGCCACGAGGTGGCAAGATGTCATGAGTTGACATCGGGGCCACCCATGACATAGCCCAAAGGGGAGTTTGTCGGAGTGGCCGGGAGAGTGTCATGCAATATATTGGTTTTGTCGGAATGTCGTTGGTGCACCCGAATGGGAGCACGAGGCCATGAGTTCCGTGGTGTGGGTACAGTGTACTAACCTCTGCATAGTGTATAATCTATCGATAGCCGCGTCCTCGGATATGGACACAGTTCGTAGTAGGTCACACCGTGGGTCAACAGAAATAAATAACCTACACACTTAATACCTCTATGATGGCACGTGCAGAAGTTGGTGATCGTGTGAGGTTCACTATGGTAAGGTGTTGACGGTGATTACAAGGTAACCCCGAAATGGTAAATTGGTCCAAGTGACCATGGCAAAGATCCATGTGCACTTCATGACTGGTAGTATCATGTTCATGTTCATGCATTAGACATGTTAAATGCCTTGTTATTGTTTGTCATATTTGCTTTGTTTGCTGTGAGCTTGCGAGTACATTCAAAGTACTCACCTGGTGTGTCATGCCAGATGCAGGAGAAGCCGTGCAAGGAGTTGATGTCGAACGGTATGTCGCGATCTAGGCCGTGTCCCAGCAGTGTCCCTATGGAGTGGAGTTCCACTGCATCGTCGTTCCGCTGCCGCGTAGTAGTTTCCTTTATCGCCGAGGCCCCTGAGATGTCTATTAAATAATGTACATAAGTGCAGCCGCACTGTGTGTGCCGCTTGGCCTCGCTTATCTTGTAATACTGAACCTATGTATCCGCTAGAGATCAATAAAGCGGTTATTTTCTGTACCAAGTTGTTGTGTGTTGCCAGAAGACTTGATCTCTGGGCTGGCATTGTAAGGTAAACTGGTTGCTCTGAGCCGGGGTGCCACAGGTTTGGCCATGGTGGAGTTTGGAAGGTGGGGGTTTTTTCGGGCTTGATTTACGGGGAGAAGGCTCTCGGTGCTGGAGCGGCTAGCGAGTAGAATAGTGGTACTGGGGGAGGCGAGCAAGGCGAGGGTACGCGGGGGCACTGTGAGATGAAGAAGAGTGACCTCAGGATCTCCGGCGAGATGGAGATGGGGGTCGAGATGGAGTGGTGCTAGGGGAGAGGGAGACGAGGCGAGGCATGCATGCTATACAGCGGCGGTGACAGTGACTGCACAGGGTGAGGCTGACTTTGGTAACCCGAACACGCCGCCTGGATTAATGTCACCTCGGGCGCAGGGTCTTGTCACTTCACTGTGAGGACTGGATGAATTATTTTTTGACCAACTAGTACTACACGCGTACTACCACTAGTACTAGTAACATGCCTCTGGGTTCACTACATCCTCCAGGTTGTGCTAGCATGCCTCTGGGTTCATTTCTCATCCTCCAGGTAGCATCCATATTGCGAGCAGACCAAAATTCTCGTGCATGTGAAAGCGCGAAGAAGGCTTTTTTATATTTTTTGAGGATAACCGCATATTCCTTAACCAGAAAAGGTTACACACATATAATTGTCGAGAAACCACCAGAAGAAGGCTTGGGATCTCGAGCTCTGTGCCATGTTCTCTGATAATGCACATGAACTGTGTATTGTCCCCCCAAAAAATGTCTCGGGAATTAGAGCAGAGTGTAACGGGAAATGCCAAACCGATACATGTACGTGGAGTAGAACAATAGTATGGGAAGAAAAAAACTGAAACAAAATGGTTAGCTCTGCGGGTATTCGAACGCAGAAGTTGTGTGTTGCACGCATGCGCCAATATCCATCCGAACCGGCACCTACTTGCATAGGATTTTCATTTTGTAGGCCGGTCTACCTAGCCGTCTAATCAACTGCCTGCATGCCACTTCTCCATTAATTCTCCATCGGGAACCGATTTTCCTCAGCTTCTTCACCTCTCCTTCGTTTGCATTCAAACCCCACTGGATTCACACTGTTTTGACCTCTTCACCTAGCTCTGAAACTCCTTTAAATAGTCATCTTCTTCCACTCTGTTTAACCACCATCTTCTTCCACTCTGTTTAGCCACCTAATCATAATACTCCAAACCATAGCCCTCCGGTCCGGCGGTTCCAAATGGAGAAAGTGATCGCTATGCAGGTTTTAGCATCAAACATGTGATCAACGAAGGCTCGTTGAGGATAGCCGCCACCATCACTAACCATGCAAGGGTTGTTCGGGAGTGGATCAACAATGTATCCAACTCCCTCAAAAATGTGGAGACGAAGATCCATGGTCTCAATGCAGAGTACACCACGCGTGTCAATGGGGAGACTCAATGCGCCGCCGTCCTTCAGCTGTGCCTCGGAGATGAAGTTTTTCTGTAGCACATCATGCACGCGCCCTCCATACCAGGTGAGCTCCAGGATTTCTTGTCTCGGGACGACATGTTCTTCTATGGAGCAGCCATCGAAGGGGACAAAAAAAAGCTGGCGCCGTACAACCTTGATGTGAAAAAGACTGCCGACCTACAATCCAAATTTTTTGTAAAGGGTTGTAACAAACCAACACCATCCTTATTCGACATAGCAAATTATATACTCGGGACAAAGCTTGAGAAGGGCGACGAGACGCTGGAATTAAGGTCGTCTGGATGGGAGATTTATCCCTTGACCAACGAGCGTATAAAATATGTAGCCCTCGATGCTCGTGTGAGTTTCAGGATGGCTGCAAGGTCGAAGGAGCTTGTAGCGAAGCCGTCCCCCACAGAAAATGAGAAGAAGAAGAAGAAGAAGCAGCAGGGCACTATAGATGGATGAAGTGCTTCCTCTCTTGTTCGTAAAAACAACATTTCCTCTCTGTATATATGGATAGATGAACTATTTCGCTGGTGTGCATGTCTTTCAAACAAATGTAGTAGCGTAGGTCCGCTTGAATAAAATGAAGTATTTATCTGCCTAGTTTTCTCTCCTACTCCTTGCAATGATCAGTATGCAATGCATGTGTCAGACGACATGACAGCTTGTCCATGGACGCAAAACTACGGCAACCATCATGTTTCCACCACTGCCACACACGATTCCCACGACGCCGCTCGAACCCATGACACCACGTCCCCCGACGTGCACCTCACCCCCTCACGGCCCCACCGCCCCTCCACCGCGTGCGCCGAGAGCTGCTGATATGGGGTGTCCCGATCTTCTCAGTAAGCGGTGGTGGTGATGATGAAGATGATAGATAACTTGTATGTCGCCGATGAACTCTCCCTCGCTTGATCCCTGATGCCAATGCAAAAGGTCTCAACCCTTTGGATATTCACAACGTCACACACTTGCGCACGTAGCCGTCGACCACGAAACGGTATAATTGCAATATACTAATTCCCAATGGAACAGCAGATTACACTCAACTTGCAGTATATGATCTCCAGATCGATACGAATTGGAGATGAGGATTCAAGATGAATGCTTACAAGCAATCTCAAGAACTAGGGTTTATCTTAAACGTGGTCTCCCTCTAACTAACCCTAAGGAAGGGTATTTATATCCTAAGATAGATCGAAGGGGTACACGGGCCGTCAGCCCCAAAGTCTGCGCGCAGGCAGCACGGTAGTACCGCTTATAGCAAGCGGTACTTCCGCTCTAAAAATACTTAGTGCCGCTTTAGTACCGCTTGGGGTCGCTTGGATTCCATAAGAAATTTCCTAAGCGGTACTAGGACGGTAGTACTGGGGCGGTACTACCGCTAAGCGGTACTACCTCTTGTGTGGGGTGGTACTACCTCCCTGGAAACTGCAGGGTCTTCCTCCCTTCCTTGCTGCAATGCCTCCTTGTTCCCTTGTGCCATGCCTTCCTCTCCAATGTACCTAACGATACATACACACAAGGATTTAGGCAGTATAAAGTTCTTTCGAATCAAAGTAACAAGTTCAACTAGGAATGAATTCACCTTATGATATTTGTCAACGAGGCTCAATATTTCTTTCCAGCTTAAGCAAGCAGAATCATCATATTTCGTGAATATATCCTCATCAGCTGCACCCCACCGTGCTCGTCTACCACACCTTTAAATGCCACCTTGATACAAGATTCTGAGCCATTGGATCATGGATCGAGTGGCCAGCATCGGTCAGTGCGAGTTTTGCAGAAAACTCCCAAACATTTTCAAAATGGCGCTTTAGTCCACATCCTGAGATGTCATCCATTGGATCACAGATCTAAGGGCCCTAGTGCGTCCATATCACTGTAGCATATAAGGTGCGGTAGCACCAGATATTTTCCCACTCGTGCCAAACTCGAGATTTGTTTCTTATTTTTTCTAACATTTTGTAACGTGGCACGGCATCCGGTGCACCTAAGCCTCTGAAAAAATATTGGAGTGCACTCTAAAGATCTTTATATGCTCGAGAGCAACTGTGCATGTGGATAGTATCTTCTATTCCTAAATATCTATATAACGCATTATCTATTTTCTTTCCTAGCCATGTAACCATGCTACATAAGCTAGGCATGCATGCAATCCATAAATTGCAATATATTGCGTTACCCTCCAGCATGCAATGCTGCCACATCATCTTTTCATGCCTGTTAGTCATAGGTTGTTTTTTGCATTAGTCTTAATCCTTCACATTTTGTTAAAAATGACATTCTTTTTAAGTAGTCATATGATTAATCCAAATATTCAGGTTCCATACAACTAAACTCCAAAGGTCCGCCGGAGCCGAGGCAGAGGGCGTAGGACGGGCGCGCTGGAGGAGTTGTCGTAGGAGGAGGAGAGCTCGAAGGATAATCTTGCATGTCGGCCGCCATGTGCATATCAGCGTGGGACTCCTCGAGCGCCCGCTGGAGCTCGCGCTCCTCCATGGAGCGGCGGAGTCACGCAATTTTCCTGAACCACGATGGCCACCATGTAGTACTCCTCGTCACAAGGGGCGCGGTGCTCGTGTCCCGACTCCTGGGGTACTATCTGGAGCACGCGCTCATCCACCTCGTGAGTGGCGAGGATGCCATGCTCGCGGCCGTGCTATTGGAGAACATGCTCGTGCGCCTGATTGGCGAGGATGCGATGTTCGCGGGTGTGCTGCCGGAGCACGCGCTCATCCACGTCGAGAGCGGCGAGGATGCGATGCTCGAGGGCATGCTGCTGGAGAACGCGCTCGTGCACCTTGTGAGCGGCAAGGACGTGATGCACCTCCTCGTGACCGGCCAGGGTGTGCTGCTAGAGCATGCACTCCCCCTCATGGCTGACGAGGGCGAGCCGCTGGATCACATTGTCCTCTGTGTGGGCGCGTTGCCAGTGAGGGTGCGCTACTCGCGGCCATCGAGGGCGTGCTCCACCTCGGCGAGGTCGGAGACTTCACTTCTTCCCAGGCCGCTGCGCCGTCCACTTCGGCAACGGCTGCATGCTCCGATGCTTCGGTAGACTTCACTTCTTACGTATGATGCTTGAAGCTACAGTACTAATGGGGGCGGGGGTTGACCTTTTCATGGTTACACTTACACATCGTCTGACCGAGAAAAATAGAATCTCAAGTAGCACAATATGTTGGAACATGTCGGGGGCTGGCTAGTAGGGGCAGTACAATAAACATCACATCTACACCATATTTTGAGAAGGGTTTAATGTAATTTGTGTGAATTGGGTCAGTGTGGATGTACGAGTAGTACTACATCCATATCATTGACATGCATGCACGCAACAAACATTTGTGTGGAAGATTTCACCCTATGTTCATATATTATGTTTGAGAGTGGATTCGACTTTTGTAATTGGAGCTCATTTTTCCAAGAGAGAATCAAGAGAAGTGTGGTCCTTTGCTTGATTCCAGTTTAGACTATCCATGTCTTATTGTGAGAGATAGCTAGATATAGAGAGAATATTTGTGTCACAAAGATGCGGGGGGGGGGGAGGTGGTTGCAAGACCTAAAGAGAGAGGGGCATATGCGTGTTTGAAAGATTATGTGTGTGTCGGAGAGAGAGGAGTGTTCCTACCGTAGATCCCAACATCCGAAAGGGAGGAAGAGGGTGTGTGTGAGAGAAAAAGAGAGAGAGGGGGCATATGCGTGTTCGAAATATTGATGTGTGTGTGTGCCGGAGAGAGAGGAATGTCCAAAAGGGAGGAAGATGGTGTGTGCATGTGCGTGAGAGAAAGAGAAAGAGAGGGGCATATGCGTGTTCAAAAGACTATGTGTGCGCCAGAGAGAGAGGAGTGTTCGAAAGGGAGGAAGAGGGTGTGTGCGTGCGCTCGAGAGAAAGAGAGAGAGAGGGGCATATGCATGTTCAAAAGGCTGTGTATGTGTCGGAGAGAGAGAGAGAGAGAGGTGTCCAAAAGGGAGGAAGAGGGTGTGTGCGTGTGCGTGAGAGAAAGAGAGAGTGAGGGGGGTGCGTGTAACGTCAACCTGTTACAGGATATAGACATAGAGGGGATCGACAAGGTTACAGGGAGGGGATATTGGGCGAGCGATAGTCTATGAGCGATGAAGGGACACACAGACATTGTCTGTTTTCGTGTGCGAGAGCTAGATAGAGGTCGTCAGGATAGCTCGCCGGGGGGGGGGTAAGGTTATGTGTGGGAGAGAGAAGGAGATAGTAGAGATAGAGAGCAATGCTTGTGTGTCACACGGAGACCTAACTACATAGACAGGGGCCGCGAGAAGGAGAGAATGGCGGTGTGCCTATTTTTTTGATGGGATGGGAGAGAGACCAATAGACATATGGATCATGTGGAGAGGTGTGTGTGTTTCGAGGGAGAGGGAGGCGTGGACCTAGATACTGAGATGGGTGTTCATGTGTATGTTTTAGAGAAGGAATTGTCTAGCTGGTAGCCATGTGATGGCGACCCAATCTTTCGATGAGAGTGGGGGTAACTATTGATTTGGTGGATTTTGACGTTGATGATCCAACTATATCGTACGCGATGATACGAATCAACAATTGCTAATTAAACCAATCTCCCATAGTCACTGATCTTGTCGTATGCACGATCAACCTGAATAACGAGATCGAGTTCCTGCAAGCAACCAAAGAACCGACAAGAACTAAGATAAGGTAATCTAAATTTCTAATATGAATTAATTAAGGATAATGCTGGGGTTCCTAATAGAGTATCTGAACAAGGCGGTAGTTCTACACATCTCGCAGATGCAAATTGTAGCGAAGCCAAACAATGTCTACACAAAATCGCGAGTTTTAATGTAGAAAAAAAGTAGCTATATATCTATATCTGTAGACTATAGTACTAGATTTTTTGTTTCTATATCGATATCTATACTACTCCTTCCATTTTTCTTTACTCCACATATAGCTTTGACTGTAGTCAAACTTTATAAACCTTAACCAAGTTCGTAGAAAACAATGTGAACATTTACACTAACTAATTTACATGATGTGAAAATATATGCAATGATGAATCAAATGATATATATTTCGTGGTGTGTATGTTAATAAATTTTTCTACAAACTTGCTGAAAGTATAGAAAGTTTGACTTTAGAGAAACCTAATATGTGGTATTATGTATTATATATTATATATTCATTATTTTTATGTAGTCAATGTGTGCATTTGCACATATAGGATATAAACCGTTGATTGATGTTGATCCAATGGTCCAGGTGGCTGGGACTCGGATCTACTATAACCTAATTGTACCAAGACACATTCTTCTCGAACCAGCAGCACGACAGTGTGATCGATCCACACAGGAAGCTCCAACAAGACCTCCAGATGTGCCACGTGGCTTCATCGGTGCTCCCAACATCATATTATTCATAATACATTGACTGAGAAAAGAGATAAATCACCTGAAACAATATCTTGCCCCAATTTTGTTCCTACGAAGTTGTGCCGTGCACGTACCGGAGTACTAGTACTCTAGTAGTATAACTTTAGTACAGTAGTACTAGTTGTATAGTGGTAGTAGTACAAACTAGTATGGAGTGCTCCTACTCTATTGACACGACTCCCATCTAACACCAAATTTCTTGGCATCCGTGCTACAGCGCTCTTCCCCTCCTCGTTTCTTTCTTCCAATTCAAACTCAGACGACGTGCGGCAGGAGGGGTGGGGGTGTGCCGATAGTTGGTTTGCTCAACTGTGGTCCCACATGACAGTGAAAATGCTAGACAACATGCCTTCCCTAGCTATGCGGCATGCCGGACCAACCGTGGAGTACTCCTGAGTCCCGACCGTGTGGGTGTGCGACTCGAACGCGGCAGGCTTTTCATTTTAAAACTATGTACTATGAAAATACATTTCATGGTGCATCTGATCATATTGATTTCACATTGTGAATGTTGATATTTTGTAATATATAGTTAGTCAAACTTTACAAAGCTTGCCTTTGACGAAACTTTATATGCAGACTAAAAAGAAACCGAGGGAGTATAAATTGTAACATTTTTTTTGAAATATAAATTGTAACATTTGGTTCTACTCCTTGGCGCGATCGATAGATAGAAATGACGATTGAAAACACTAGGGTGGGGATTTTCCCGCGCGGTAAGCGGGGGAGTTAGCTAGTTTGGCGCATCATCGATTTCCTCACATGCGGTCCCACATGTTAGTGATACTATATGCCTAGCCAGTGCACGTTGACCGGCGGGCCGGAATGACAGTGTGGGATGCGACGCGAACGGGACATGCTTGCTGTACGTGTTCCAGTTTCTCATTTTGAACTTGCAAATGGGACAGGCGTGCTGCACGAGTAGTTTTGAATTTATAAGTTCGTTCGTAGTTTTGAATTTACGATTAGTTCGGTAGGTTGGGTCAAGCATCATACGTAAATTACAAAGTTGGTGCAAAAGGTTTGTTGGTCCCCTTTGTGCCATATTTTAACCATAGATTTAACTAACAAAAAATTAATACATGTCACCAAAAAAGATATCGTTGGATTCGTACTTGAACATAGTTTCCAATGATATTATTTTTTGTGACATGCATTAACATATTGTTAGTTAAATCTGAAGTCAAAATTTGGTAGAAACACACGAAGGAGACCAATAAACCAGGACAGAGGTACTACTAGTTACAGTGATGCATATAATTGATGCCAAATGTGAGCAAAGGGATCACAAATGTCTTTATCGACTGGAATGAGAATGCGATACAATAAGAATTAAGGCCATGACGACGCGGTCGCAGTGGTGGTTACAGGAGGCAAGAAGAAAGATGCATCCATCAATGACCTCCTCCTCCTCGACTTAGTGCACCAGGCCACCGACTGGCGGCTGAGGAGCAGCGACTTTTGTGGCGAGGTCAAGGTGCTTCTAAACAAAGGCGTGCAAGGCTTCCAGCCGGTTGATGAAGGCCAACGTCGTAGCGTCCTCCCTGACCTTGTAGAGGCCTATGTACATGACTTGCTCGTACACGTGGATGTGTAGGTCGATGAATGCTTGCAGGGCGAGGCGCCTCGCGGCGAGTGCGACCTCGAGGTGGACATTCTTCGTCACGTCGGTGGGCAGTCGTAGGGCCACCAGCGCTTGAAAGAGGTTCTCACCATGGAGGTCAATTAGGGTGGTAGGCAACGAGTACGGCGATGTCGTCCGTGAACTTCTTGACGACGGTGAACTTGTTGATGGTGTCGATGATCATCTTGTCCAACTGAGAGTCGTAGCTGGCGTCGAAGCGGGCTATTAACCAGCCGGTCCAAAGCACCGGCGTGAGACAATCCATGGTGCCGTGCAGCAGGCCGGCGTCTCGGATCATCTGGCACAGCCGCAGGTCGCTCGCGCGCATCGCCGCCATGGGATTGGCTTCTGGTCACTTGGTTTGGGAATTGGAGTGAGCACTATTGCGCATAGTGTAGGTGCGTAGGTGCGTACGATCTGGTAGACGCATTTGTCGGTGTAATGAGAACCAGGGTCTCATAAACCTTCTAGGCTTGGGGTTATGCTAATCTAAAGCTGTTGTGAAGCAGCCCCGACAAGACGATACGACCGGCAAGTACTCCACCAGCAAGCAAGACCAAGAGCTCGCCGGGGAGGAGCTCTTCCCGGCAGCACATTTCATCAGGCAAAGCGGAGCCGGCAAGACAAGACTCCAGGCGAGTCATCCAGAAGATCAACTCTACTGTTACCGGCAAGTTCTGCAACGGCAAGCAATGATCCGACAAGCTTCGTGCCTGCAAACTCCCTTTGTCGTTATTCCACAGCTCCACCTCGGCGGCCTGTCAGAGGCTCGCCGTCAGGTGTCGAGCGGGCAGGTAGTTAGGTGAAGCTTGTCGGGGCACGTGGCAGCTCGCCGCCTGAAGAACACCTTTATCGACACACGTCCATATGCATGTCAAGCCATTATCTACCCTCTGTATTTACCATTTTACCATTGTGGTAGCCCCTTTCATCTATAAAAGGAGGGCCATGGCAACCTTTACAAGGGGTCGGACCCTGGCCCATTCGCAGTAGCCTAGCTGCGCCCCCGAGCTCTGTGCCGGGAGGCCGCGCTCTCTGTAATGGTGGGGCTTGCCCAAACACAATCAAACCACCAAAGCAGGAGTAGGGTTTTACGCCTCATGGCAGCTCGAACCTGGGTAAAATCTCCCGCCTTCTCTGCTGGATCTGCTCTTTGTGCGTGTCAATCTCCCCAGCCGAACCGCAAAGGGGCCCTCTCGGTCCCATAGATAGTCATTTCCCACGACATCTTTGGCGCGCCAGGTAGGGGGAACGTGTGTGCAAAACTGCTCCAGCAGTTTAGGCACCAGCTCCATCATCCACGACGATCCAAAAGACGACGGTGGTCAAATTCGTCGCCAGATTGGCGACATCGGTGGCACAACATTCGTCGGGCGTCCTGCGCGGCGCCTTGATGAATTGCAACGTTTCCGCCGTGCTACGGAAAAAGCTAAGTTCCATTGTCTTAGTTTCTTTCTGTTATGCAGCTTTATCTTTGAATTGCTTTTTTTGTACTCAACCTGTGCGCAGAGGAGCATCTTCGAAACATTCTGCGCTCTGAGCTGTTTGCATCCGCCTACAAGCTTGTGCAGCTGCGTTTGTGTCGTTGATATTAAGCCCCTGAAGAGGCACTGTTCTCGACAGGCTGCTTCAGGATCTGATCCTAAGAGCCGTCGTGTAGAACGTGTGCATCCGGGGTGCATTCCAGTAAACGTAGGGAATAATAGTGCAAAAATATGGTCATTTAAGGAAAAATCTTAATAATTTTTAATCATTGCGATTTCTGCATAAAACCCATACGCTAGAGGGCCTTGTCGGGGCCGGTTGCACTCTTGGTTGCCTCAAGTCTGCTTGGCAACGAGAGTAGTTGCATTCGCGCTCCTAGTTGCCTCGAGTCCGCTCGGCAACGAGAGCGGCTGCGTTTGCGCTCCTTGTTGCCTCGATTCTGATCGACAATGAGAGCAGCTGCACTAAAACCGACAAGGTAAAACTTTCTGGGAGGCGGCGGTCCCAGCAAGCTGATAAGGACCCGTTTCCTCAAAGTGCCGCTGACTAGATCATGCGCACTGGCAAAGTATTCTGGCAAGCGAGGGGGATATCCAGCAGGAATCGAAATGTATACATAAGTTAAGTGCTAATCGGGCACTAAATAACTTGTTGTGTTGAAACGCTGTTCCGGTGTGTTCCATGCCCACATCAGTGTTGCAAATAAAGGAGTGGAAGATTGCATTACGGTGATACCAGCCTTGATATTTCTGAAAGCTGCCACTGAGCATCGAGAACACAGAGTTCACTGCTGAAATCAAAAGCCTTGCCGGGAATCCCCTTACCGGCAAGCCAGCATCGAGAACTCAGAGTTCTCTGCTGCAATCAAAAGCCTTGCCGGGAATCTCCTTACCGGCAAGCCAACATCGAGAACTCGGAGTTCTCTGCTGAAATCAAAAGCCTTGCCGTGAATCTCCTTACCGGCAAGCCAGCATCGAGAACTCAGAGTTCTCTGCTGAAATCAAAAGCCTTGCCGGGAATCTCCTTACCGGAAAGCCAGCATCGAGAACTCAGAGCTCTCTGCTGAAATCAAAAGCCTTGCCGGGAATCTCCTTACCTGCAAGCCAACATCGAGAACTCAGAGTTCTCTGCTGAAATCAAAAGCCTTGCCGGGAATCTCCTTACCGGCAAGCCAGCATTGAGAACTCAGAGTTCTCTGCTAAAATCAAAAGCCTTGCCGAGGATCTCCTTACCGGCAAGCCAGCATCGAGCACTCAGAGTTCCCTACTGAAATCAAAAGCCTTTCCGGGAATCCCCTTTCCGGCAAGCCAGCATCGAGAATTCAGAGTTCTCTGCTGAAATAAAAAACTGGCATCGAGAACCTTAAAGTTCTTTGCCAGAAGCTAAAGCCTTCTCGGGAATAGCCTTCCCGGAAGCCAACGTCGAGAACCATAGAGTTCTCCATTGGAAACATAATTGGCATCGAGAAACCTAAAGTCCTCTGCCATAAACAAGTCTTCTTTTAGCATCAAGATCTTTAAAGTTCTCTGCTAAACGGAAGTTTCAACATGACGATCTCCTGAGCTCTTTGTAGATGAGCTCAGGGGCTGGCGACCTTTTGGACTAACCTTTCCCGGGGGCTGCTTGTCAGTTATATTTCTTACCGAAAAAATGTGATTATCATAACCCAAGCCAAGTTTTTGGTCCCACCTCCAGCATTGAGATCTTTCGAGTTCTCTGCTAAATGCGGTCCCTGTGGCTCCTGTCGGTGTAATGAGAACCAGGGTCTCATAAACCTTCTAGGCTTGGGGTTATGCTAATCTAAAGCTGTTGTGAAGTAGCCTCGGCAAGACGATACGACCGGCAAGTACTCCACCAGCAAGCAAGACCAAGAGCTCGCCGGGGAGGAGCTCTTCCCAGCAGCACATTTCAACCGGCAAGGCGGAGCCGGGAAGACAAGACTCTAGGTGGGTCATCCAGAAGATCAATTCTACTGTTACCGGCAAGTTCCGCACCGGCAAGCAACGACCCGGCAAGCTCCATGCTGGCAAACTCCCTTTGTCGTTATTCCGCCGCTCCACCTCGGCGGCCTGTCAGAGGCTCACCGACAGGTGTCGAGCGGGCAGGTAGTTAGGTGAAGCTTGTCGGGGCACGTGGTAGCTCGCCACCTGAAGAACACCTTTATCGACACACGTCCATATGCGTGTCAAGCCATTATCTACCCTCTGTATTTACCATTTTGCCATTGTGGTAGCCCCTTTCATCTATAAAAGGAGGGCCATGGCAACCTTTACAAGGTGTCGGTCCCCGGCCCATTCGCAGTAGCCTAGCCATGCCCCCGAGCTCCGTGACGGCAGGCCGCGCTCTCTGTAATGGTGGGGCTTGCCCAAACACAATCAAACCACCAAAGCAGGAGTTGGGTTTTACGCCTCATGGCGGCACAAACCTGGGTAAAATCTCCTACTTTCTCTGCTGGATCTGCTCTTTGTGCGCGTCGATCTCCCCAGTCGAACCACAAAGGGGCCCTCTCGGTCCCATAGATAGTCGTCTCCCACGACATCTTTGGCGTGCCAGGTAGGGGGAACGTGTGTGCGAAACTGCTCCAGCAGTTTAGGTGCCAGCTCCATCATCCACGATGATCCAAAAGATGGCGGTGGTCAAATTCATCGCCAGATTGGTGACATCGGCGGCACAACATTCATCGGGCATCCTATGCGGCGCCTTGATGAATTGCAATGTTTCTGCCATGCTACGGAAAAAGCTAAGTTCCATTGTCTTAGTTTCTTTCTGTTATGCAGCTTTATCTTTGAATTGCATTTTTTGTACTCAACCTGTGCGCAGAGTAGCATCTTCGAAACATTCTGCGCTCTGAGCTATTTGGGTCCACCTACAAGCTTATGCAGCTGCATTTGTGTCATTGATGTTAAGCCCTCGAAGAGGCACTGTTCTTGACAGGCTGCTTCAGGACCTGATCCTAAGCGCCGTCGTGTAGAACGTGTGCATCTGGGGTGCATTCCGATAAACGTAGGGAATAATAGTGCAAAAATATGGTCATTTAAGGAAAAAGCTTTATAATTTTTAATCATTGCGATTTCTGCATAAAACCCGTACGTTAGGGAGCCTCGTTGGGGCCGGTTGCACTCCTGGTTGCCTCGAGTCTACTTGGCAATGAGAGTAGTTGCATTCAAGCTGTTAGTTGCCTCGAGTTCACTCGGCAACGAGAGCGGCTGCGTTTGCGCTCCTTGTTGCCTCAATTCTGATCGGAAATGAGAGCAGCTGCACTGAAACCGACAAGGTAAAACTTTCTGGGAGGCGGCGGTCCCAGCAAGCTGCTATGGACCCGTTTCCTCAAAGTGCTGCTGACTAGATTGTGCGCACCGGCAAAGTATTCTGACAAGCGAGGGGGATATCCAGCAGGAATCGAAATGTATACATAAGTTAAGTGCTAATAGGGCACTAATTAACTTTTTGTGTTGAAACGCTGTTGCGGCGTGTTCCATGCCCATATCAGTGTTGCAGATAAAGGAGTGGAAGATAGCATTACGGTCATACCAGCCTTGATATTTCTAAAAGCTTCCACTGAGCATCGAGAACTCCGAGTTCTCTGCTGAAATCAAAAGCCTTGCTGGGAATCCCCTTACCGGAAAGCCAGCATCGAGAACTCAGAGTTCTCTGCTAAAATCAAAAGCCTTGCCGAGAATCTCCTTACCGGCAAGCCAGCATCAAGAACTCAGAGTTCTCTACTGAAATCAAAAGCCTTTCCGGGAATCTCCTTACCGGCAAGCTAGCATCGAGAACTCAGAGTTCTCTGCTGAAATCAAAAGCCTTGCCGGGAATATCCTTACCGGCAAGCCAGCATTGAGAACTCAGAGCTCTCTGCTGAAATCAAAAGCCTTGGCTGGAATCTCCTTACCGGCAAGCCACCATCGAGAACTCAGGGCTCTCTGCTGAAATCAAAAGCCTTGTCGGGAATCTCCTTCCGGCAAGCCAGCATCAAGAACTTAGAGTTCTCTTAAGAAATCGAAGGCCTTGCCGGGAATCTCCTTACCGGCAAGCCAGCATCGAGAACTCAGAGTTCTCTGCTAAAATCAAAGCCTTGCCGGGAATCCCCTTTCTGGCAAGCCAGCATCGAGAATTCATAGTTCTCTGCTGAAATAAAAAACCGGCATCGAGAACCTTAAAGTTCTCTGCCGGAAGCCAACGTCGAGAACCATAGAGTTCTCCGTTGAAAACAGAATTGGCATCAAGAAACCTAAAGTCCTCTGCCATAAACAAGTCTTCTTTTAGCATCACGTTCTTTAAAGTTCTCTGGTAAACGGAAGGTTCAACATGACGATCTCCCGAGCTCTTTATAGATGAGCTCGGGGGCTGGTGGCCTTTTGGAATAACCTTTCCTGGGGGCTGCTTGTCGGGTATATTTCTTACCAGAAAATATGTGATTATGATAACCCAAGCCAAGTTTTTGGTCCCACCTCCAACATTGAGATGTTTCGAGTTCTCTGCTGAAGGCGGTCCCGGGGGCTCCTGTCGGTGCAATGAGAACCTGGGTCTCATAAACCTTCTAGGCTTGGGGTTATGCTAATCTAAAGTTGTTGTAAAGCAGCCCCGGCAAGACGATACTACCGGCAAGTACTCCACCAGCAAGCAAGACCAAGAGCTCGCCGGGGAGGAGCTCTTCCTGGCAGCACATTTCATCTGGCAAGGCGGAGCCGGCAAGACAAGACTCCAGGCGGGTCATCCAAAAGATCAATTCTACTGTTACCGACAAGTTCCGCACCGGCAAGCAACGAACCGGCAAGCTTCGTGCCGGCAAACTCCCTTTGTCGTTATTCCACCGCTCCACCTCGGCGGCCTGTCAGAGGCTCGCCGACAGGTGTCGAGCGGGTAGGTAGTTAGGTGAAGGTTGTTGGGGCACGTGGCAGCTCGCCGCCTGAAGAACACCTTTATCGACACACGTCCATATGCATGTCAAGCCATTATCTACCCTCTGTATTTACCATTTTGCCATTGTGGTAGCCCCTTTCATCTATAAAAGGAGGGCCATGGCAACCTTTACAAGGGGTCGGACCCCGGCCCATTCGCATTTGCCTAGCCGCGCCCCCGAGCTCCGTGCCGGGAGGCCGCGCTCTCTGTAATTGTGGGGCTTGCCCAAACACAATCAAACCACCAAAGCAGGAGTAGGGTTTTACGCCTCATGGTAGCCCGAACCTGGGTAAAATCTCCTGCCTTCTCTGCTAGATCTGCTCTTTGTGCGCGTCGATCTCCCCAGCCGAACCGCAAATGGGCCCTCTCGGTCCCATAGATAGTCGTTTCCCACGACAGCATTGGAGTGGTGGGGCGCCTTTTTATGAGTGGAAACTGCGTCGCATTCACATCGTGCTGCCTCCTTTCTGCTTCTCCCATTAATTACTTCCCTCAGCATGCTAATTGAAGGAGGATGCATCATTGGCCGTTCAACATTTCGGGAACCGCTACCCTCTCCCTCGTCTGCATTCAAACCGTATCGGGAACTATCCTGGTTTACTAGTTTACCCTCCATTTCTCAAAAAAAAGTACTAGTGGAGAGTGGTGCGCCAGCCGAGGGCGCCGCTCGCTGCACGCCCGACTAAACACGCCTCCTTGCCACATTCAAACGCCTCCATTAAACCCGCGTGGAAGCTTAGAAACCTACTCCTACCACACGTTTGTTCATGAGCGGGCCGGCAGTAAATGCAACGCTGGCCGAGCTCCTCCCATCCGCCCTCTATTTTAATTGAGGCCATACGACGGGCAAGAATCGCACCCCTCCACCACTCCCCCATCTCCTCCTTCACCATTTCTCCACTCTTCCGATGGCTTCCGAGGAGCAGTTCTCTCGCATACAAGCCGGCCGGCCCGCCGGATACGAGCGAGGCAGCTCGCTGCTCCACCTCCCTTGCCTAGCCCGACGGAACCAGTTCCCGCCCCAAGCCGGCGCGTGGTTCAGCAACTCACCACTCCAGGCCAGCTCGATCAGGAGTGGCGAGTTGCTCCACGCCGGCACGGGCGTCGTCGCTCCAGTGTCTGCGACTGCGCCTCCCGTGTTTGTGGCCATGACTCCCGTGCCTGCGACCGCGCCTCCCGTGCCTCGGCCGCGCCATGCAGGCAGAGAAAGAAGTTGGGTGTGCAGAGAGTGATGAGTCGGTGGCCAGCGCGTCCACGTCCACCGCCATCATCGAGGAGAAGTAGAACACGGGAGGCCGCCGCCACTTGGGTCCCCTGAAGGCCACCGCCGAGGCAACGACGGCATACACAGCTGGTGTCTTGCCCGATTCTTGCGAGGACCTTTGTCGACCCCGCAAGTGTCTTGATCGGGCTACCGGACATGAGGAAGACAAGGGGATCTGCGGGCGACCATTTAGATAAGGTATTAATTATACCTCCAGAGCCGGACTAGCACTGCTTAGTTGATGTAAATGTAATGAAATCCGTCATGTTTATATGAAAATCCGGCATTTTTATATGAAATCTGTCATGTTTATATGTAATCCGGCCGTGTTTGTACGAATTTCGTCTGGTTGGTTCGAGTTGTTGTCAAAATGTTTGCGGCTAGCGTTGGATGTCATTGTGTTCGCAAACGGATGTGGGAGGAAATTTGCTAGTTGCCGTTGGACATGCCCTTATGCTGGAAATTATAGTCACATCAAATCCATGTTAGTTAATTGCATGTATGATTCTGAAAAATAAAAACTTAATTACATGTACAGTACATGAACTTGCACGGTGGGTACAGATTCGTACAAAAAGTAAAAAAATGAAACAAATCAATCCTTAAAAATTAGTGCAGCGATTCGGTGCCTAGGCTCATCTGCACCCAGTCAACAAATAATCCACAAAAAATTCAAAAAAATTGAAAAAATTCCCAATTTTTTTGCATGGTAGATAATTTGTTAAGTGAGGTCCGCTCCAATTTTCAGATCATTTGGACATGTGAGTAGCTCTCAGCAAAAAAAGACAAATTGGGTCAGAACAGTAAACTTTTTTACAAACCCCAAATTTGTCTTTTTTGCCGAGAGCTACTCAGATGTCCAAATGATCTGAAGATTGGAGCAGACCTCACGCCCCTAATTATGTACTATGCAAAAAAATTAGAATTGTTTGAATTTTTCTAGTATTTTTTTTTCATTTTTTTCTTCAACGTGGGTGCAGATGAGCCTGGGCTCAGAAATGAATATTCCAATCCTTAAACTTGTATTCTAAGTACTCTCTGTTAAATCCGCCTACGTTGCAAGGTGCCTGCTCTCATTTTATCTGTGGGTTCCACTGTCAGTAGGGTAGAGAAAAGAAGTATATATAAAAACATATAAGAAAGTAAAGTTTCCCACAGGATTCAAACTCAGGACAACACGTTGCGAACATCGGGTGCTAACCACTCCACCAGATGTTCTTCCACGAACAAGCAGGAGATATCTTCCTTTTTATATAGTTACTGTGATAATTGGTTTAAAGTGATATATTTTATGTCTGCCCCGAAGGATCTCGAATTCATTAATAACAAAGAAAATAGTTGCCCAGTTAATTAATAGAAAACCATGCGAAAACCATCACATCAGGCCCGTAAAAACAAGGCACAATGGGCAAGCTGGCTACACACACAAGAACGCAGACATGTTGTCAAAGAGAAAAGCATTATCAAGGCTGCAATTCGGCATCATCATCATTACACCTCTGCACGTACGACTCCGACCCCACCATCAATGACCACCGAGAAATCTACATATCTAAAGGGGCTATGGAGAGAAAGACGTATCGAGAGTGTGTGTGCGAGGCACAGAGACACAACTAGCGAGAGTGTGTTTGTTTGAGAGAGAAGCCAATAGATAGATTAAGATCAATATCGAGGTGTCACCCTACTCCTGTCTTTGTTGGGAGGGGCGGAAAAGGGAGAGAAAGGTGTATCGAGAGTGTGCATGTGCTAGGCACAGAGACACAACTAGCGAGTGTGTGTGTGTGTCTGAGAGAGAAGCTAGTAGATAGATTAAGATCAAGATCGAGGTGTCACCCTGGTCCTGCCAGTGTTGGGAGGGGGGAGGGTGCCAGAGACACTTAGAGAGAGAGAGAGAGAGAGAGTTTGTGTGTTACAGATCTATATTAGGGGATAGGTAGATAGCATGTGTGCGAGGCATGCCTAAAACATCAGGGAGATAAACAAGCGGGTGTGCATGCAAATGCCCGAAATAAATGAAGAGAGAAACAATGTGTGTGTGTGTGTGTGTGCGTGTGTGTGTGTGTGTGAGTGAACTCTTGTCGAAATCTCAAAACAGAAGGTGCTCAACTGGAATCCCATTGTATGGATTCATATGGTTCCGGGGACTCGAGCTAACCATAGGGATATGTGTGCGAGACGTAGTTATACTTTGAGACATGAGTGGCGGTGGGTGGGCGGAGTTAAAGGGGTGGGAGTTTTCAACAGAGAGAGTGTGTGTGTTTTTGTGTGAGAGACTTGTAGGATGAGGTAGAAAGACGATTTCTAACCTTGACGGAGGGAGAGAAATAGACGGAGCGCGCGTGTGTGATTGAGATGCCCACGGAGAAGGGAGATTTGTATGTGTGTGAGAGAGATTGCACAATTCATTCACGTAACACTATCTAACGGTCGAGGACGAGCCTTGCTTGAACATAATCAATATTTACTTCGTATCATGGCCGAAGATACAATATCGATTCAACACTATAAAGACTGGACACTCACATATCGCATAAGTTATACCTTTTTGCAAATAGCCTTTTTCAATCATGCATGCCAAAGTTATAGTGATATTTTTTTCAAACAACCACTGTAGTTATCATGTACATGCACCGTTGTTAGTGTTGCATTCAAATTCATTAGTTTTGGATGATTTAAGGTTCTATTATGAAGTAATATACATAATATTCATATATGAATTCAACGGGTACTGCAATTTATGAAATGGATGCCATGTAATCATATGAGGTAACACTTTTAAGTAGCGGACTATAATATCCATTTCTTTTGCACATCTATATTATCCACTTGTTACTGTACAATATAATTGAAATTAACACCTCAATGCATTGTGTTTAAAATAAATAACCAATAGCACAAAATTACATATTCACACGAGAAATACATAGGTTGAGCGTTTGCTCTATTTTTTATGAACGCGCCTCAGTTACACCCGTATGATCGGCCGCGCCCGTGTGATCGTAACAAGTTATCTGTGCATCATCCGGGTTATAGTCTTTTTTTTCCGGGGTCGACTTCATACGAGTTATTGCTGACGTGTGTGCCGTGTACATAGTCATGCATCACTGGCCTCCTGCTAGCACTGTCCAAAATTAGTTGAAACGGGATACGAACGATCCCGCGGGCGGCTAAATCTCTCGCCGACTTGGTGCAAGGAGAACAACACGGCCCTCATTTACATAAGAGATCAGGGTTGCTTTGGTAACTTCTGGTCCCCCCCCACCACATGGCACCCCCATTTCCTCTCCCCTCCCGCAAAAAAGACTACTCCACAGCACCATAGCATCTTACAGCATGCCGTCCGTACTTCATCGGCGATTCTACCCCGTTCCCTCTCGAAATCCTAGACTGCTCATCCACCGGCGTACCAGAGCCTATTCACTGCCGGCGTCGTCCACCTCGCCGGATCTGCTTCTGAGGCCACATCTACCCCTCCCACCTCCCATAGAAACCGTAGACTGCTCATCCACCACTGTACCACAGTCCAGTCAGTGCCAGCCTTGTCCACCATGCCGGATCTGCTTTGCCGGTGCTCTCGTCAACTACAGTGCATCTGCAGCAGCTCCTTCCTACACCGCACTGGAACCGCTTCGTCCACACCCCCGAAGCCGGCTCACCGACGCCCCCGTCGACGGCCTCAGATCCGCTTCGTCGACACCGTCCTCAACCCTACCGGAGCCTCTTCGCCGACACCATCCTCAACCCAACCAGAGTCGCTTCGCTGACGCCCAAGTCCACGGCCTCAGATCCGCATCATCCACACGATCGTCCACCCTACCGGAGCAGCTTCCCGACGCCCTCGTCCACAGCCACAGATCCGCATCGTCGACACCATCCTCAACCCTACCACCAGAGCAGCTTCACCCACGCCCTCGTCCATGGCCGCAAATCCGCATCATCAACACCATCCTCAATCCTACCACCGGAGTAGCTTCACCGAGGCCCTCGTCCATAGTCCTAGATCTCCTTACTGGACCCCGACCGCCACCACAGCGTCATCACCCTTGACGTTTCTAACCTGGTTCCCTCCATCTGGCACGATGCCAAGCACCCGCCGCGACCTAGGTACTTGTCACCTTTAAACCCGTCCAGCATCACCTGCCAAATGTACTTCAAATATACTAACAGGTCGCTGTTTCATGTTATGGAGCCGGCAAGAGCCACCAGGACGATGTTTCTTCTGGATCTAACACCTTGGCCAACCAAACTCTTGGACTGAAGCATTGCTATGATCTTGTAAGTGCGTCTCTCTCTTGTATTGTTGTGTGCCTGCCAGCGTGCTTTGCTAGGATTTTCGACCAGTAATCCCTTTGTGTAGATAATGATTACCACTACTGGCTGCTAAATTATAGATATAGACATCATACATTACACAAAGTCATAGGTGGCATGAAGGAATGCCAGTGCACTAAATTAGGCTCCCTTAGAGTGCCTGCAAGTCGAGTACATAGAGTCTTGGCTTGTTTATGCGACGCACAAAATCGTTAATTGGTGGTTTAATTATGTCCAAGGGATATGCAATGTATTATCATGTAGAGATGTCTCAAATTAGCTGTGTCAACTTGCAGATGGGGCGCAACAATGAAAAAGTACAAGATTTCTTAGTACAAGCAGTATGGTGCATTTTCATGGAACATCGTAAAAAAATGAGGGGCAGCGGTGAGCCTATAGAGCGTGGTATGGTAAGTCACTCCATTGCAATCATCGTGATGTTATTTGTTTGGCATTGCTGTTGGCCAGGGTTCTTAGGGCCAGTTATTTTGAGTTATCCTATGAAAATAAGCTCATGTGAATATAAGCTCGAGATAATAAGCCAACCAGTTCTTTTCATTGTCTGCTTTTTCAGCTTATCTTTTGTATGATCAGTGAAAAGTCCATTGCATTATATTTTGTCATTTTGCTGTCCATATGAAAATAAATTTGACTTGCAAACATCACAAATTGAACCCATCACAGTAATTAATATGATAGGAAAACAGACCATCATTATTTGTTCAAAATGCAAATACAATGATACCATCTACTTGGCACAATTTACTTTGGTCAATGTCTTCCAAACAGAGGATAATTGCCTAAATTTATATTATTAATCATTATCTATCAAAATTCCATGGTCCAAGTGGCTGGTTTTTATCATATAGCAGCACCACCTGAAAGCATCATATAGCAGCAGCAGCAGCTCATAGCAATTCATCATATAGCAGCAGCAGCTCATAGCAATTCATCATATAGCAGCAGCAGTAGCTCATAGCAATTCATCACATAGCAGTAACAACAGCTCATAGCAATTCATCATATAGCAGCAGCAGCAGCTCACAGCAATTCATCATATAGCAGCAGCAGCAGCTCATAGCAATTCATCATATAGCAGCAGCAACAGCTCATAGCAATTCATCATATAGCAGCAACAGCAGCTCATAGCAATTCATCATATAGCAGCAGCAGTAGCTCATAGCTATTAATCATATAGTAGTAGCAGCAACAACAGCTCATAGCAATTCATCATATAGCAGCAGCAGCAGTAGCTCATAGCAATTCATCATATAGCAGATCATAATGAAAATTTCGCAAAAAATCAGAGGAGATCCTCACCTTGTTGGATGAGCTCATCCCGCAACAGCACCTCATGGCCACAGCCTAGGAGGAGGGGAGGGGGAACGAGGGGCCTTCTGCCGGAGTGTGGCATCAGCCGTAGTTGGGCGGCGGCCACCGGAGTGGAGCGTTGGACGGACCATAGCGGAGAAGCTGCTAGGGACCAGCAGAGTGAGTGGCAGCGCCAGAGGGAGGGGCCATGGAGCCTCGCTGGAGAGAGCATCGTCGAGGAGCAGGGCAGATGGGACCGATGGTGGTGGCTCGTAGGAGGAACTCTAGCACTGTAGGCAGGGGATCGAGGCAGAGGGAAAGGGGATAGGAGATGTGGGCGGGCAGGGGAATGAACGCTTGCGTGTTTGCTTTT
This sequence comes from Elymus sibiricus, assembly GCA_039707655.1. NCBI lineage: Eukaryota > Viridiplantae > Streptophyta > Magnoliopsida > Poales > Poaceae > Elymus > Elymus sibiricus. The sequence continues at coordinate 168,774,850 of CM077664.1, forward strand.
ACTTCGGGGATGGGTGTGACGCGGGCCTGAGCAGTGGCATTTTCAGTGTAATATGGGCAAACAACAGAGTCATTTCGCTATACCCCTTCAATTTTATGTGAGCTTCTACGGGAAGCAACCCCCCCCCAAGCTTTTTCTCATTGTGAAGGAATGGGTGGTGGAAATAAGTTCAGCCCAAGCCCATAACTCAAAACCGAGTTCTTTAGAGCTTTTATGGCTTATTTTGACAATAAGCTCTCAAAAGGTGGAAAAGAACTGACCCTTAACCTGCAATTCAATTGTGCATGCAATGATGAATCACTCCTGCCTGCTAAAGAGTAGATTTAGGCATCATACATGGCATAACCTAATACATGTGCATTTCATTATAGAATCTGAAATATGCAATGTTTATGCTAGTTCGTACGTTGCACATGATGTTTAAATGCCTCCTAAATCTGGCCAGTCAAGTGATGGTCTTTAAGCCTCCTTCTATGCTTGTTTTCTTGATATGTAATTTAGTGTTGTGCAAGATTTGCTCACACATGTGTTCAATTGCTTGTTTGTATCAGCCAGCTATACTAGAACTATTTTGCTTTGATTACTTGTTTTTCATGACCTAACGGAGCTTGTCAATGATTTAAACAATAATGGTTGCTGTAGTGGGGGCTTGTATAGCTCATAGGTGACATAAAGGTTTGCCTGTACACTAAACTAGGCTCCCCAAGAGTACGTGGAGATCCAGTTCATGAAGGTACGCCTAGTTTATACATAGCGCACACATAGTAAATGCTCATTTGAGTGTGTGCTAGAGATGTGGCATGTTTCATTATGTGGTGTCATTTTGTTATAAACTCATGCTTTGTTGTTGCCCAAAGACAAGAAAGTATGCATATTTATCTTCCATGTAAAGAGGCCTGTAACTAGTTTGTGTCACCTTGCAGAGGGGGTGCAACGAAGCAAAGATTCAGGATTTCCAAGTACAAGATGTTAGGAAGGAGCCTTTCAAGAGAAGGAGGAGCAGCGTTGAGCCTGTACAACCAGTTATGCTAAGTCACTGTATTACAATTACCAGGACATCCTATTTTTCTGACATTGTGCTTGCGTAGGGTTCTTCACCTGTAACCCAGTCATTAGGCCATTGATTAACACTCCATCCGCTCACTATTATAATGTAAGATGTTCTAACTTTTTCCTAAATCAGATGTATGTAAACACATTTTAATGTGTCTGTTCACTCATTTCAGTACGGATGTAGTCTACATTTAAATATCTAAAAGATCTTATATTAGTGAACAGAATGAGAAACTCCTTCCTCCTATGGTAGAGTTCTCGATGTCATAAACGTCATAACCAAACGCATGTTCACATCATTAGCCTCCTTATCATTACTAGGATCTTGAGTACATACTAGTCGAGATACTTCATAGGGGGCAAACAATGTTACATTACTTGTTCCATTATATAGAAGATACATGAGTTGATTCAAATGTAGCCAGGCCAAGGATGTTATTGAGGCGTGCATGTATGCATGCTGCCAACACAGCAGTTCAATTGCTTGTTTGCTTCAGGCAAAATTGCTATTTTCAATTGCTTTATTTGTCCTCAGTTAATTAGATGCCCAAACAATGCTGCCTCATGTAGGGTACTTGTATAACTATTAGTTGACATAATTAAATGCCTTACCATTTCATTACTCTGGCAAAGTGTGCCTGAAGCTTTGAAGTCCATTAACCAACTATTACTGCATGAGGCTCACAATCTAGTTTATACGAGGCTAATGATTGCATAGTTTTGCATGCTGTAGTAGGTTTGTATGAATCCCTCTGCAGTTCATTATGCTCCCTAAGACTCTTTTGAAACATGGCACATAATGTTCCAGCTAGTTAATACGAGCTACACAATGGCTAACTGCTTGCTTACTTATACGCAAGATATATCTAATGTTCAGTAGTTGCGCATGGTTTAAATTTGTAATTTGTCTGTGTTTTGGATTTGGCACCAACATCATGCTCCTTTGGTGAGCTAAGAGAGATTTCTGTATGCGGCCTGCACAGACTAACATCTTTATACTTTTTAAAATATCACCTGCATATGCTTCATGACGTGTGCATTATTGTTAGTCCTGTTTTGCCATGTACAAGATAGTCTGTCTTGCTCGCTTCACTGTTGTAACTATATTTTTGCCATAGTCATGTGTACTTACAGAAACATTTCAGGATAAAGTGACATCAACACAAAGCTCTCAGAGCAGTGCGGCATGGCCGTTACCGAATGATTATGGATTGGAATTGGAATGTGCTGATGTTCTAGAGCATCAACTAGAGGCAGCAAGACAGCGTGCATATGAGTCTCAAGATTTAATCAATATGTTGAGATTGGAGGTGCAGACAAAAGATGCAACAGTCAAAAAAATGAAACAAGAGACTGAGGAAACCACAAAGAAAGTAGAGATTTTGCAGACTGAAATTTGTGCTATCTGAATCTGGCCAATTCTATTTTCTGAAGAGATTATAGTTCAAATGGTAAGTGGTGTTGATGCGCGTCCATGATGTATGAGCTGTATGTACCCAGTGTATGTAATTTGCTGTTTGTTTACGCTTTATTATCACTGTTGGCGAACTATGATGCCCAGTGGATGTAATCTTCTGTAATTTCTTTATTCTATAGTGTAGGATTATTCTTCGTTTCTATGCCTTAATCTCTTTATTGTATAGTGTAGGTTTTTTTAGGGGTTGTAGAGTAGGATAATTCTGTGTTATTATATATGCTATCGTTGAAACGGGTCCAACAGGCCCAATCTACGTGGGCCCATAATTGCTCGGATGGTCCAATCTACGAGGCCCGTTATAATCATGGGCCGTCCCGTGGCAGAAATGGATTTGGGGCTCGAATGTGGGCCCATCATAACGTGGGCTCTTACCAGGCCGAAAGCTCGATAGGCCCGCTATAATGGAAGCGAGCCCACGGGCAACTAGCAGGCCGAAATGATCGTTGATTGAGTCTTGGCCCATTTCCATGTCGGGCCGTTAACAGGCCGAAAGCCAATTGGGCCATAAGTTGTCCCATATACAGAACGGGCCTTTAACAGGCCAAAAGTCATGTCGGGCTGGAATTGGGCTATGCAGAACATGGGCCGCTGAGAGGCCGAAAGTCAGGTCGGAATGTAAATGGCCCAACTACGGTGTGGGCCGTTAACAGGCCAAAAGATACACCGGGCTGGAAGTTGGCCCAAATTGCTAATGGGCCGCTAAAAGGCCGAAATACGTACCGCCAGGAATTTGGCCCATGCCTATAATGGGCCTCTAACAGGCCGAAAGATGTACATCCTGGAAATTGGCCCATCTCTATAATGGGCCTCTAACAGGCCGAAAGAACCTCGGCCGGCAAATGAGCCCAAAGACATAGAGGGCTATTAACGGGCTGGAACAGACGATGAGCCGCATTGGTGTCCAATCGTTAACGGGCCATTGACAGGCCGAATTGGCAGATCTCATATGGGCCGTTTTTGTAAATGGGCCATACGAAAGTAGGCCGTAAATGGGCTGGCCCACTTATTTTGACTGGGCCGACCTTTTTAGCTAAATGGGCCTATTTTGGGCCATGACACGTGTCACTGTTCCATAGGCGCGTCTCGTCCATTGGATGGATGACATCTTTCACGACGCCGAGCAGACACATGGATCCATTGGCCAATGAGAATTTTACACATGGAAAATCGTCATTGGTCAGGGCTGTTAACGGGTTATCGAATCCAAAACCGGACCCGATAGCTTAACGGCGACACGTTATAGTGGAAGCCACCTGTTGGTCACCCTTCACGAAAACACTTCTATGACGCGACATTTATCGTCATGGAAGTGGACACTTCCGTAATGATAATTTCAATATTGTCATGGAACACTTCTACAACATCACAGGTATGACTATCTTGATTCTTTCCTAAAATCGTCACGGATGTACATGCATGACAGAAAACGTGACCTACTGTGACAAAGACGTATCATCACGGAAGTGTTTTTTTGTAGTGTTATGAATTGCCAGGCCTGTGAGTTTGATTGCAATGTACAACCACACTAAAAAACTTTATGGTACATGTGAAACTGCGGAAAACAAAGTGATCATCGTGCATCCTGACAGAAAATCCTAGTACGTATTGTTTTGCATATTCGTCTAATGCCTCTGATACAACAATTCGAACTAACCGGACAAAATTCGTTCAAACACGGCCGGATTTCAAACATGCCCGGATCTCATTACATTTCGGACATTCTTCAACCACATAGCGGTGCTCATCCAACTCTGGATGTATAATGAATTAACCTAATCTATGATCTCCGGCGCCCGTTCCCCGTCTCCGGCTGAGCCCCGAGAACTGAAGCTTCTCCAGCTCCACCTCGCCGCTCTCCAGCTCCGCCTCCGGAGCCCCAGGAAGTGAAGCTGTCCGACTCCACGTGGCCGCCAAGCAGCTAATCGGCCATCGATGTTCAATCCACCAAGCTTGGCTTCAACCGGAGGGGAGGAGCGGTGGCCTTACTTGGACCCGAGCGGCGGTGACCTACTGTATTCTACTCTTCCTCGTTTTCTGCATGGCGCGGCCTCGGCGGAGCCGGCGAAGTCCTCCGCCTCGTTGCCGGCGGGGCGGGGCCTCGACATAGCCGGCGATGTCCTTCGCCTCATCGTCTGTCTTGCCAAACAGCGCCTCGCCCACCTCGTCACCCTCCTTGTAAGCGGCCGCAACCTCCGCTACCCGCTGGCGGTACCGCCAGCACGCGAGGCGGAGCGGTAGGACTCGAGCAGCACCGCCTGCTCCACCAGGTCTGCGGCGATCTGCTCCTCCGCCTGCAGGTGATCCTGGAGGAGCCGGTGTTTGTAGGTGGCGTCGGCCTGCACCTCCCAGAACTGCTCCTCCTGCAGCTCCCGCACCATGTCCATTTATTTGGCACGGGCCTCGCCGATGGTCATGGTGCAATGCACCGGCAAGGATGGCGCGGAGGAGGAGGGTGGCGCCGGCTCATCGATGACTACGTCCTCCATTGGGATGTTGTCGTCCTCCGACTGCCTGCCGACTAGCCAGTCGGCAGCAATGGTGGTCATCTCCTTCTTCTGGTCCGCCGTCCGCCCGTCCCGGAGAGCGGTGGAGCGCGAGGAAGCCATGGTGGAAGTGGTGTGGAGAGGAGAAAGGGAACGGAGGCGGATGACTGCGGCTATGGCCGGGGCAGCAATTTATATAGCAATGGTGGGTAGCAGAGGGATGGACGGGTGGCGTCGGAGTAGCCGCCTCGGCAACCGCGTGTCATTAATGTGGGCGGCAGATGGACGGACGGAAGGACGGCAGTTGTGTCATTTGAACGCGGAGCAGTCACCTGCTCCAGGAAGCGGCGCGGGCGGCACTGACCGTTTCGGGCGAGAAGCATGCGCGGGCGAGGGAGGGGGTTTGGTTGGGCCAGGGCAGTCAGACACGGGCTTGGCAGCGGTCCGGTGCAGTAGCCGGACATGCTAGCTTGCCAGAGAACTCGCCGAGCTCAGCGACGACGACCAGACGATGGACGAGGCTTCCGACCAGGAGTCGGCGCCATCGCCCGCGCCGGTTCATGCCGTGTTCACCATAGAGCAGGTGCAACCGCACTTCGATGCCCTAATGGCGGAAGAGCTACTAATGCCGCTGGTGTCAGCGTTCTGGCAAGCGTAGGAGGACCAGTGCTACAACCTCCGTCTCCTCAACGAGCATCGGCTTGCGGAGGGACAAATCGCTGGCGAACAGGCGAACGACAATGCCGTCGCAGACATGGGGGCCGATGATCCTGGCTTCCTGGATGAGCAGCGGGCGCTGTACCAGACCATCTGTAGGGCCTGCGAGGCCCTCTCCGTCTTCCTTCGCCTTGTTGCGCTCATCGTGGCGCCGCTGTCTCGCGTTGTCAACATGGTGAACAAATGAGAGGAATCAGGAGATGACTATACATGGTGAGGATGACAGTAGGAACCCACCAAGGCCATGGCCGTACTCAGGCAAGTGCCTCCTTATTACTACAAGAAAAAAAACTTCCCCCTAATGGTTTCCTAACATCTGGGTCCGACGCCATTATCAACGTAGTCAATAAAGGAGAGAATTGCACAAGGAGCTGTTGACAGCAGGGACCACAGCAGATCGTGCATTTTTTTAGAGATGATTTTTTGTTGCTGAGACGGAGCAGGGTATCAACTGGTCTGTGCAGGGGCTGTGGCCCGTGTAGCCCAGGCTATTATTTTATGTCTAGCAAATAACCAGCCCAGCTATTTTTTTTCCTTTGTGAAAATGGCTAGCCCAGCTTTAATTTTTTTTGACGAATACCCAACGCAGGTCAACTTGTTTTTCTCCGCTCGGCTGGGTTGCAAAAACAAGGAGGGGTGCATTCGACTTGCCTAGAAAATGGGCTTCAAGTAATAATAAATGGGTTGTAAATATAAAAAAACAAAGTGAACCGGCAATTAGTTTGAAAATTAGTTTTTTTTTGGATTTTGAGATTTTTAATTTCATTACATTATTTGTTGCCGAGGGAAATTTGAAATTAGATTGAATCTGAATCGAAATTTCTGGATAAAAATAATTCGGACCCCACCAAAATGTGGGAAGTTTGGTTGAAATTTTTAACCTTGGCCCTGGCTAGAAAATGGGTTGTACTGTTAACAAACAGTAAATGGTCTACAGTAAATTCCATAAGAATTAAAAAAACAGGCTATAAATTATTAAAAATAGCAAATGGGTTGTATGCTGTCCGCCACAGATGTGATGCTGATTTGTTGTCCTCCTAAGTTCATGTGTACGCAAGGCTTTGTCAACTTATAGTTAACACACGATTCTAGCAGTAGAAGCCATTGGATGTCCATCCAACGGCTGTCGTGCTTCTTCAATCTCAGATCTTCTTGCTTCAACCGCCCAAACCACCGCCGGCGGGACTGCCTGCTCCCGCCGCCCATGGCCTACTGTGCTGCCACACAGGCCTCACCGCCCCACCCTACTCCCATCGCTGGCCAGGCCATCCCTCTAATCACCCACACCTCCTGTTATTCTCCGACGACGGCAGCCTCACACCGCAGCCGAACCAGTCAACCCTCGTACTCCCCTCCGCGTTGGCATCCACTCTGTGTCTTCGCTGGCTACCGGTCGTTCTTTCCTAGGACTCGCCGTCGTCCACCGCGTGGGTTCTATCGGCGCGGCGTGGTCAACGTGGTCAAGAAACGACAACCATCGGAAGGGGGATGTACATGGAGAGGCTGACAGTAGGGACCCAGATGGTCCATGGTCACACGCAAGCAAGTGCCTCCTTATTACACATAAAAAAATGATTCCTCCCACTAAGAGCTGGGACCCACCAGCTATATCTTCGCACGGAAGGAAGTGCCTCCTTATTACGTGAAAAAAAATATTCCTCCCCATGACAGCTGGGACCTAGCAGATTTGGAGGCTGACTTGTGGGCCTACTAAATTGACGTGTACACAGGGCTTTGTCAACTTAGTCAATAAATGATTCTAGCAGCAGTGATCGTTGGACGTTGGATGTTAATCCAACAGCCATGCTGCTTCTTCAATCTCTGATCTTCTTGCTCCAGCCGCCCAAACCAGCACCGGCGGGACCGCCTGCTCCCGCCTCCCGTGGCCGGCTGTGCAGCCGCGCAGGCCTCACCGCCCCTCCTACTCCCAACATTGGCCAGGCCATCCCTCTACTCACCCACACCTCCTGTTATTCTCCGGCGACGGCAGCCTCACACCACAGCCGAACCAGTCAACCCTCGTACTCTCCTCAGCGTGGGCATCCACTGCTGTGTCTTCGCCGGCTCCGGGTCGTTCCCTTCCTGGGCCTCACCATCGTCCACCGCGTTGGTGCTCTCGGTGCGGCGTGGTCAACGTGGTCAACAAACGACAGCCATCAGAAGAGGGATGTATGTGGTGAGGCTGACAGTAGGGACCCACATGGTGCATGGCCGCACGCAAGCAAGTGGCTCCTTATTACGCGAAAAAATAAATGATTCCTCCCCCTGACAGCTGGGACCCACCAGCTCTATCTTCGCACAGAAGGAAGTGCCTCCTTATTACGCAAAAAAATGATTCCTCCTCATGACAGCTGGGACCCACCAGATTTGGAGGCTGACCTGTGGGACTACTAGGTTGACACGTACACAGGGCTTTGTCAACTTAGTCAACAAATGATTCTAGCAGCAGTGACCATTGGATGTTAATCCAACGACTGTGCTGCTTCTTCAATCTCTAATCTTCTTGCTCTAGCCGCCCAAACCAACGCCGGCGGGACCGCCTGCTCCTGCCTCCCGTGGCTGGCTGTGCTGCCGCGCAAGCTGCTACTTGTAGACTGCGTTGGTACTTCCCCGAAGAGGAGAGGATGATGCAGTATAGTAGAGATAAGTATTTCTCTTAGTTAAGAACCAAGGTTATCAATCCAGTAGGAGAACCAAGCAAAATCTCGTTAAGCGCACCTGCACACACAAAAGCAAACACTTGCACCCAACACAAATAAGAGGGTTGTAAATCCTCTTAGCCGTTATTTGCAAGGATTAATTCTGATAGTGATAGATAGATAAACTAAAATACTAAATAAAATAAAAGTAAATAAATTGCAGCAAGGTATTTTTGATTTTTAATATATGATAAAAGTAGACCCGGGGGCCATAGTTTTCACTAGAGGCTTCTCTCTCGAACACATAACATACGGAGGGTAAACAAATTATTGTTGGGCAATTGATAGAAAAGCAAATAATTATGACGGATTCATGGCAATGATCATGTACATAGGCATCACGTCCGAGACAAGTAGACCGACTCCTGCCTGCATCTACTACTATTACTCCACCCATCGACCGCTATCCAGCATGCATCTAGGGTATTAAGTATGAAACAGAGTAACGCCTTAAGCGAGATGACATGATGTAGACAAAGTAAACTCAAGCAATATGATTAAACCCCATTTTTTTATCCTTAATGGCAACAATACAAATACGTGTCATGTCCCTTTCTGTCACTAGGATTGAGCACCGCAAGATTGAACCCATCACAAAGCAGCTCTCCCATTGCAAGATAAACCAATCTAGTTAGCCAAACCAAATCGATAGATCGGAGAGAAATACAAAGCTATAATAATCATGCATAAAAGAGTTCAGAGAAGAGTCAAATATTTCTCATGAATAATCTGATCATAAACTCACAATTCATCGGATCCCAACAAACACACCGCAAAAGAAGATTACATCAGATAGAACTCTAAGAACATCGAGGAGAACATGGTATTGAAGATCAAAGAGAGAGAAGAAGCCATCTAGCTACTAGCTATGGACCCGTAGGTCTGTGGTAAACTGCTCACACATCATCAAAAGGGCAGCAAGGTTGATGAAGAAGCCCTCCGTGATCGATTCCCCCTCCGGCAGAGTACCGGAAAAGGCCTCCAGATGGGATCAAGGAAGAACAGAGGTTTGCGGCGGCGGAAAGGTTTTTTCTTCTATCTATCTGGTATATTGGGAATATTTGGGAATTTATAGCGCTGGAATTAAGTCAGGAGGGGCTACGAGGGGCCCACAAGCCTGGGGGGCGCGCCTACCCCCCTAGGCGCGCCCTCCAGGCTTGTCGCCTCCTCATGGCTCTTCTGGTCTTCTCCCGAAGCTTCGTGCGTCTCTTCTGGTCCAGAAAAAATTAATCCAAAGTTTTTTTTCTCGTTTTAACTCTTTTTGATAATGATTTTCTGAAAAGACAAAAACAAACAAAAAACAGCAACTGGCACTGGGCATTGGGTTAATAGGTTAGTCCCAAAAAATGATATATAATGGCATATAATTGCATATAAAACATCCAAGATTGATACTATAATAGCATGGAACAATCAAAAATTATAGATACATTGGAGACGTATCAAGCATCCCCAAGCTTAATTCATGCTTGTCCTCGAGTAGGTAAATGATAAAAACAGAATTTTTGATGTGGAATGCTACCTATCATGTTTCATCATGTAATCTCTCTTACGGTATGAATAATAAGATCCGAATGATTCAAAGCAGTAGTCTATTGTTTGATATAAAGACATCAATACTCGGGCATACTAGCAAACAATCATGTCTTTCCAAATAAAAGTGCTAAAGAACATTATCCCTACAAAATCATATAATCCTGTCATGCTCCATCTTCTTAACACAAAATATTTATCGTGCACAACCCCGGTTTTAGCCAAGCAATTGGTTCATACTTTTTAACGCGCTTCAGCTTTTTCAACCCCCACGCAATACATGAGCGCAAGGCATGGATATAGCACTATGGGTGGAATAGAGTGTGGTGGTAGAGATCAATAAGGGGAAATCAAAAATAAGAAGATAGTCTCACATCAATGAGGCTAATCAACGGGCTATGGAGATGCCCATCAATTGATGTCAATGCGAGGACTAGGGATTGCCATGCAACAGATGCACTAAGAGCTATAAGTGTATGAAAGCTCAACATGAAAACTAAGTGGGTGTGCATCCAACTTGCTTGCTCATGAAGACCTCGGGCATTTGAGGAAGCCCATCATCGGAATATACAAGGTAAGTTCTATAATGAAAAATTCCCACTAGTATATGTAATTGACAAAATAGGAGACTCTCTATGTGAAAGACACGGTGCTACTTTGAAGCACAAGTATTGAAAAGGGTAGTAACATTGCCCCTTCTATCTTTTTCTCTCTTTTTTTTGGTGGCCTCTTTTTGGCCTCTTTTTTTTGTGGGCTCTTTTTGGCCTCTTATTTTTAATTTCCTCACTGGGACAATGCTCTAATAATGATGATCATCATACTTCTATTTACTTACAACTCAAGAAAATTACAACTCAAAACTAGAACAAAAATATGACTCTATATGAATGCCTCTGGCGGTGTACAAGGATGTGCAATGATACTAGCGTAACATGTATAAAAATGATGAACGGTGGCTGAGCCACAAATACTATGTCCGCTATATGATCATGCAAAGCAATATGACAATGATGATGTGTGTCTTAAAAATCGAACGGTGGAAGTTGCATGGCAATATATCTCGGAATGGCTATGGAAATGCCATGATAGGTAGGTATGGTGGCTGTTTTGAGGAAGATATAAGGAGGCTTATGTGTGATAGAGCGTATCATATCACGGGGTTTGGATGCACTGGCGAAGTTTGCACCAACTCTCGATGTGAGAAAGGGCAATGCACGGTACCGAAGAGGCTAGCAAATTGCAGAAAGGTGAGAGTGCGTATAATCCATGGACTCACATTAGTCATAAAAAACTCACATACTTATTGTGAAAGTTTATTAGCCCTGGAAGCAAAGTACTACTATGCATGCCCCTAGGGGGGGAGGTTGGTAGGAGTTAACCATCGCGTGCCCCCGACCGCCACACAAAGGAAGACAATCAAGAATAAATCATGCTCCAACTTCTTAGCATAACGACAGACCATACGTGCATGCTTCGGGAATCACAAACCTTAACACCAATATTATTACTAAAACACAATTATCTACTAGCACCTCCCACATATTACCATCTTAATATCGCAAAACTATTGCAAGGAATCAAACTGATCATATTCAGTGATCTAGATGAAAGTTTTTATTATATCCCTCTTGAATACCTATCATATTAAGACCAAATTCATAAGCCATGCATATTACCATTTCTAATCATTAGACTCTCAAAAATATATAAGTGAAGCATGAGAGTGCAACTATTTCCTTAAAATATAACCACCGCCGTGCTCTAAAAGATATAAGTGAAGCACTAGAGCAACTGCCTAGCTCAGAAGATATAAGTGAAGCACATAGAGTATTCTAACAAATCACGAATAATGTGTGTCCCTCTAAAAAAGGTGTGTTCAGAAAATATTATTGTGACAAACTAAAAAGCAAACAAAATCAAACAAACTATATCACAAGACGCTCCACGTAATACACATATCATGTGATGAATAAAAATATAGCTCCAAGTGAGTTACCGATAGATTGTAGACGAAAGAGGGGATGCCTTCCGGGGCATCCCAAAGCTTAGACGCTTGAGTCTTCCTTCAATATTACCTTGGGGTGCCTTGGGAATCCCCAAGCTTAGGCTCTTGCTGCTTCTTATTCCTTTATCCATCGTAGTCTGACCCAAAACTTGAAAACTTCAGCACACAAAACTCAACAGAAACCTCATGAGATCCGTTAGTACAACAAACAAATCTTAAACTTTAGGTACTGTTGTAAATTGATTCATATTTAATATTGGCATAATGCTACTGTACTCCAAATTCTCCATGACTCATACCCCCCGATACGATCCATAGATTCATCAAAATAAGCAAACTATGCAACAAAAACAGAATCTGTCTAAAACAGAATAGTTTGTAAAGACCTGAATTAACGTCATACTTCTGTAACTCCAAAAATTCTGAAAACTTAGGACAACACGTTCAATTCATATATCAATATTGTGTAAAAAATTCGGAAGGTTCTGACGCTCCAGCGAAAAATCAAAATTCCAGCACTGGACGCAAAAGTTTCTGTTTTCAAACAGCATCAATTATACTATCATCCAAATCATCCCAAAGGCATTACTTGGCACAAACACTAATTAAAAGATAAAAACACAATCATAACAGAGGCTATAATTGTGTAAACACACAAAAACAGAACAAAATAATAACTATTGGGTTGTCTCCCAACAAGCTCTTTCTTTATAGCCATTAAGATAGGCTTTGAGATTTTAATGATGCTCTCATGAAAGATAATAATTGAAACACAAAGAGAGCATCATGTAGCATGTGAAAAACACATTTAAGTCTAACATACTTCCTATGCATAGGCATTTTATAAGAAAACAAATTATCAAGACAAGCAATATCTAGCATATGCAAATAGGAAGAATGGAGCATTAACAATTTGAACTTCAAGAGAGGTAATTCAGTAACATAAAAATTTATACAACCATATTTTCCTCTCTCATAATAATTACATGTAGGATCATAGTCAAATTCAATAATATAGCTATCATATAAAATATTCTCTTCACGATCCGCATGCATAAATGTTTTACAATCTTCCAAGATAGTGGGATTAACATCAATTAAAGTCATGACCTCTCCAAACCCACTCTTATCCAAAAATTCATAAGATTGATAATTCTCAAAAGTAGTGGGATCATTATTACCTAAAGTTTACGCTCTTCCAAACTCACTTTTAATAGTATTACAAACATTATTATCAATAACATATTCATCATGAGGCTTAAATAAATTTTCAAGATCATAAGAAGCATTATCACCCCAATCGTGATCATTGCAATAAGTAGTAGACATAACAAAATTATCATCCCCAAGCTTGTAGCTTGGCATATAATTAGCACAATTGCCATTAATATAATTTATAGTAACATCATTGCAATCATGCTTTTCATTCAAGGAGCTATCAAGTATGGGTGCTATAACAATAATTTCATTTTTAACATAAGGAACTATAACAAATTCATCTCTATAAACATCATTAATATTGGCATCATGGCCAGAGCAAGCATCACATTCATCAAGAGGGGATATTTCAATTGAATCAACGGAATCATAATTATCTATAGATTCATGCATATCATTATTCTCTTCCAAAGAAACAAACATTCTCCCAATGAATTCACTAACATAGGTATTGGAAGCATATTTTTCATTGCAATATTTAAGTATGGAAAAAATTTCAGATTTGTAGAGGGTAATATCGTACTTTTCAATCAAAGAAGCAACTTCATGGGCACCCTTAAAAGCAACAAATTCTTCAATTTGTTCGATATCATAATAGCTATAAACACCCTTGGCATAAGAAGATAAGATTTCATTATCATTAAACTCACATAGGTAGGGAAGGTGTTTTTTAGGGTTCTCAGAGCAACAAGTAAAATCATGAATTTCACATAGATTCCAAGCATAGCATAGCAAACAATTTATTTGATTCCACAAGAGTCTCCCTTTTTAGACAAACGGTGATGCACAAAATGAGCATGCTCATCTAATGATTTTCCCTCAACTAAACTAGTTGGGGTTTCAGCACGAGCACAAATGGATCAAAGATGATCCAAGTAGAAAACTTTAAGGTGATCCATAGTGATCTTAAATTTTTATTTTACTTTCTGTTTTTGTGTGTTGACATGGCAATAAAAGCAAGCAAGCAAATAAAAATATTTTTGTGTTTTTGTAAAAAACATTAGAAGTGGGGGAGATGAAAATGAGAGGAAAATGCAAATAAAAAGGCAAATAAAATAAATGCAAGTGGATCATAGTTTGTGCAAAGGTACTTGGTAATTTTGATGATGTCTCCCCGGCAACGGCGCCATAAATTCTTCCTGCTACTTGTAGATTGCATTGGTATTTCCCCGAAGAGGAGAGGATGATTCAATATAGTAGAGATAACTATTTCCCTCAGTTAAGAACCAAGGTTATCAATCCAGTAGGAGAACCAAGCAAAATCCCGTTAAGCGCACCTGCACACACAAAAGCAAACACTTGCACCCAACACAAATAAGAGGGTTGTCAATCCTCTTAGCGGTTATTTGCAAGGATAAATTCTGATAGTGATAGATAGATAAACTAAAATACTAAATAAAATAAAAGTAAATAAATTGCAGCAAGGTATTTTTGATTTTTAATATATGATAAAAGTAGACCCGGGGGCCATAGTTTTCACTAGAGGCTTCTCTCTCGAACACATAGCATACGGAGGGTAAACAAATTACTGTTGGGCAATTGATAGAAAAGCAAATAATTATGACGGATTCATGGCAATGATCATGTATATAGGCATCACATCCGAGACAAGTAGACTGACTCCTGCCTGCATCTACTACTATTACTCCACCCATCGACCGCTATCCAGCATGCATCTAGGGTATTAAGTATGAAACAAAGTAACGCCTTAAGCAGGATGACATGATGTAGACACAGTAAACTCAAGCAATATGATTAAACCCCATATTTTTATCCTCAATGGCAACAATACAAATACGTGTTATGTCCCTTTTTGTCACTAGGATTGAGCACCGCAAGATTGAACCCATCACAAAGCACCTCTCCCATTGCAAAATAAACCAATCTAGTTGGCCAAACCAAATCGATAGATCGGAGAGAAATACAAAGCTAAAATAATCATGCACAAAAGAGTTCAGAGAAGACTCAAATATTTCTCATGAATAATCTGATCATAAACTCACAATTCATCGGATCCCAGCAAACACACCGCAAAAGAAGATTACATTGGATAGAACTCCAAGAACATCGAGGAGAACATGGTATTGAAGATCAAAGAGAGAGAAGAAGCCATCTAGCTACTAGCTATGGACCCGTAGGTCTGTGGTAAACTACTCACACATCATCGAAAGGGCAGCAAGGTTGATGAAGAAGCCCTCCGTGATCGATTACCCCTCCGGCAGAGTACCGGAAAAGGCCTCCAGATGGGATCGCGGAAGATTAGAGGCTTGCGACGGCGGAAAGGTTTTTTCTTCTGTCTCTCTGGTATATTGGGGATATTTGGGAATTGATAGTGCTGGAATTAGGTCAGGAGGGGCTACGAGGGGCCCACAAGCCTGCGGGGCACACCTACCCCCCTGGGCGCGCCCTCCAGGCTTGTCGCCTCCTTGTGGCTCTTCTCGTCTTCTCCCGAAGCTTCGTGGGTCTCTTCTGGTCCAGAAAAAATTAATCCAATTTTTTTTTTCTCGTTTTAACTCTTTCTGATAATGATTTTCTGAAAAGACAAAAACAAGCAAAAGACAGCAACTGGCACTGGGCACTGGGTTAATAGGTTAGTCCCAAAAAATGATATATAATGGCATATAATTCCATATAAAACATCCAAGATTGATACTATAATAGCATGGAACAATCAAAAATTATAGATACGTTGGAGATGTATCACAGGCCTCACCGCCCCACCCTACTCCCACCGTTGGCCAGGCCTTCCCTCTACTCACCCACATCCCGTGTTATTCTCCGGCGACGACAGCCTCACACCGCAGCCGAACCAGTCAATGCTCGTACTCCCCTCGGCGTGGGCATCCACTACCGCGTCTTCCCCGGCTCCGCGTCATTCCCTTCCTTGGCCTCGTCGTCGTCCACCGCCTTGGTGCTCTCGGCGTGGCATAGTCAACGTGGTCAATGAACGACCGCCATCGGAAGAGGACTGTACGGAGTGATGCTGACAGCTGGACCCACCAGTTACATCTTCGCACTCAAGGAAGTGCTTCCTTACTACACGCAAAAAAACTGATTCCTCCCCCCGACAGCTAGGACCCACTTGCTATATCTTCGCACGCAAGGAAGTGCCTTCCTATCCTCCCCGACAGCTGAGACCCACCCGGTCGAAGCGTACGTAGCATTGTCTGTCTGATCGCGAACGTGTACGTACATACTGGTCGATCGGTCTCATGAACCGTGGCCGTGTAAGGAGCGGCACGTGTCGTAGTAGAGCCCCATATGTAGCAGTTCAGGCAGTCCCGTCTAATTCGAGTACACGTAGGTACAACCACACTGCAAAAAATATGGCCACGTACGTACATACGGGTGGGGTCTCGAACGCGTACTCACGCATACGTACGGCCAGGGCTCATGTACATGCACTACAAGAAATATGGAAACTTGCGACCATCAATATAGGTCATTGAATGGTCATTGTTTTACATTTGTGACCTTCTTGTGACCAAAAACAGTTGGTCAAAAGATTGCCGTCTTTAATGAAACTTAACGACCTTTTTTGTGCAATGGTCGTAGAAGGCAACGACCAAAATAAAAGATCGTTGATTTTAGGACCAATTGTTTTGGTCACTGGCAGCCTGCCTAGACCACGTCAGATCCAACGTGGCAAGCCAACGTGTCAAAATTACGACCAAACGAAATGGTCGTAGATCAGAATCAGCCCGGTCCAGTCTTGCCGTCTCTATGGGACGAGCCCAATAATTCAGCCCATTTAATTTATTTTTCCGCTATTAATATTGGTAGCTACATGGGCCAAGCCCAATAATTCGGCCTTTTTGTATTCTAAGCTTCGTCCAGTTTGTTTTGGGCCTCAACCTTTTTGCGGCCCATTTCTTTTTTTATTTTCTAAGACTTTCGTTTCATTTTTTAAATGGTCCAGTGCTTGTTGTGTTGTGGCCTTTTTCAGCCCAATTATTTATCCAGTATTAGATCTCAGCCTTTTGAAAGAAAATGTTTGGACCAGCCTTTTAATGATGAGGATTGTTTGGGCCTAAGCTGACTTTAGCCCAGTTACACACATACATCCAACATTATTTCATATTCAAATAAGGAAAAGTCGAATACAAATAAACCATCATATCACATCACATAACACCATCTCCCAGGTTTACATAACACAAAAAATCATCTCAAGAATACATTTCCTTACATAGGAACATAGAAGGAACGAAGGGAATATAGAATAAGACAATTATGGCACATCGGCTACTATCCTAATAGTATAGTGGACTTCATTGCTCTCTCTTATCAGACATGCTCCAGCTGCGACAACTTGCCATCCTACAATGAGAGGTATATAACAATGAATTCATGCATTTGAAATTTACATAGTTGGTATAGCCTCATCAAGCAGCCAATCAATTATAGAAAGAAAATGAGGACCGGACTTTACAATTACAGTACCATCAGACAAATCCATCAATCCACGAGGCAAAATTTGAGCGAATCCAAAAAGAGAGGCAGAAAGGGATACTTATTTTGATCCAGAGGGGCTCGTGAGCGTGGAGATCTTCCGTAAGAGGTTGGCCCTAACGCACCCTGGATCAGACGAGCTGGGAGCTCGTAGCTTTTCCTGGTCAGTGAGCAGGACCTCCGCATCTTGGGTCATACTGCTATCCTAACTAAGAGGAAAAACAAAGCAACAGTTTAGGCTTGGTGTTAACGAACAGACACTGTAAATCAATAGCATATTAAGCACCAATTTTCTCGGATGCAGGGAGAAGAGGAGCAAAACAACACAGAGAGGTGGTACATTTTTCATACCTGTAGATTGCATGTGTGCTTGCTTCACCGGTGCATGCATCACTGTAGCAGCCAAACAAGTAGGCATCATCGACATCTACTCACCACTTTCCTGGCAACAGAGAAAGAATCAAAACAAAAAATATTAGACCATAATATGACACCAGACCATAGATCAGTAACTTTAAATCACAAAGTATATCCACAACACCATAAAATAGTCCCAGACCCCAGTGCTATTTGAGTATATCGCATGTAGTTTATTTTCATGATTTGTTGTGTATGCATGATAAATACGGAAACATGGAAGAACACAATACAATCCTAATATACATTCATTATTACAATAGCTGTTGATGCTACAAGAACCCCTACTGTAGAATTCGGAATTGAGTTGTAACTAAAAAAGATCTATAAACGAAGATACAATACAATCCTACTGCACACTCACTATCATCAAAGAAATCCGTGATGTTACAAGCTTCCGTACCCTCAAAATTCAGCACTTGAGTTGATGTCCAGACAAATATAAATTGAAATAAACTAGAGAAGGGAACAAGAAATAGAGCATCTACATGTTACTTGTCATGTTTTGCAATCTACAGACCCTAGGAGAACAAACATAAACAGTGAGTCCACGCTGAGAGTTTGAGGCACACACACCTGAGCCGCTGTTGAAGTAGGTGATCAGAACAATCACACCCTGAGACAAAAAAAAACAACAATAGCTACATCATGAAAATCACCTAAACACACCAGAAAAACAAAACTTGAAGAAATAATCACCTATCTGCAAGAGAAACTCTACCATGAGGAGGATGGCTTACCAAGAAACTGAACTTAGATATGAAACTTTGTAATGCTGAAGTTTCAGCTAATAGGGATTACAGAATTTTAAATGGGAAAAATTCTTCTAGTTGCACTTATCACTGATAGAAGAGTTTATAGTGCAGAAACGTTTTCAATCAAAGACACAGCCTAGAACACATCAATTTGGAGGTGTAGGTTATATACAATCAGACATCTCATGTTGTATACTACTCATGATAATTCCACTGATCTACGGAGTCAAGGGATGCAACTTGCCAATAGCATTTGAGGGGCAGAAGCTAATCCACAATGGCAGCAGAACTAACATTCATAGCATCATCATCGATTTCGCAAGACCAATCATGATATTGCATCCCATGAGGCTTGGAGGAGGATCTTTACCATGGCCATAGCAGCACCTCGTCTTCACCTAGTGATCCTCATCGTTTCTGTCAACACACAATCGTATGAACAACATTCAGTTGCATCCCATGAGGCGTGGAGGAGGATCTTTACCATGACCATAGCAACACCTCATCTTCACCTAGTGATCCTCATCATTTCTGCGAACACACAATCGTATGAACAACATTCAGCACGTTATCTACACAGAGAAGAGATAAATCGTATGCCTCTCCAAGCGAGTCGAAGGTAGTACCCAACACTGGAGTGATTACATTATCCGTCGTCTTTTCCGCGAACACCCTCACTGCCTTCTCGAACGCACTTACACGGGTAGTGCAAGGTGCCTTGTTGGGGCCAACGGCACCAATCCGCAACCTGATAACGGATCACACATGGTTGTGTCAGTCATTCTAATCCACCAATCAATATTTTTGCATCTGAAACTATGGTAACTGATACATAAAACAATGGATTACTAGCAGGAAAACTGTAAACAAATCAACGCGTCCTCATATTCATCCTGAAAGTTCAATACTTCAAATTCTTTAGAGGAGCAGCAGTGAGCAGTTATGTTTTCACTCTAAATCCAGAGGACACCATGCATTGATACGGGACTCATAGATCAAGCTAAGAGTACAAACTAACCAGCAACCACAACAGTTCGTATGAAACAATCATTTTTCGACGATTACCTATTGTCGTGCCTTGTCTAAGAGGATGAGGTCCCTGACGAACTTCGGGTCGCCATCCTACCTGGCCTTGGCCTTGGCGGCCACCACCCGAGTAGTACATGCATCATCGACTACATGGGTGCCTGCAAAGAGAGAGATTCAGATAGTGAAATCCTGACAGAGAGAGAGTGGGGGAAGAGAGAGACGGCCAGATCTGGCGAACCCTAGCCAGGAGCTGGAGGGTGATGAACTGTCCGGTAAGAGCCTGCTGCCATGTTCGCGCAAGATTTCAACGGGAGGCGGCAAGGTCGGAGACGGCAGGCGGCCGGAGCTAGCCGAGGGGAAGGAGGCGCGCGGTGGGCGGCTCGTCCACGAGATGTAGGCCGACGGCAAGGACCTCGTCCTACAGAAGAGCAGGGCATCAAGGAGGAGGTCACGGGCGCGGACGGGGCCGGCGGCGCAAGCTTGGGCCGGTCGCGGTCATGGCGGTGCGTCGGCCCGTCGAGGCGGGGCAGGGAGTCGGGGCGAGGGAGGCTCTTTGGCTATCGAAGGAGGGCCGGCGGGGAGAGCAGCAGGGGCCGGAGGTCGTGCGCCGGCTGGTGGCAGAGGGGCCCATTGGTGGAGCTCTCGCTCTCTCTCTGGGAGGTAGGAGGGAGGTAGGAGGGAGGTGGCGGCGGCGATCTGGGATGGGAGGGGAGGGGAGGCGATCTGGGAGGAGAGCTCACGCTCTCTCTCTGCATCCAGCGAGACAGAGAGGGGTTCGTGGTTGGTGGATGGATGGATGGATGTGTGCCATGTCATCGATCCATGGCACCAACATTTATACCAATGAGAATTAAACTTCTTTAATTGTGTTTTCCCTTTTGTTTCTCTTATGTATTTTTCACCAATTAAAGCACTTATCAAATATTTTTTGCAAAATGGAACCACTCCATTTAAAAAATATATTAGACCATATTTATGTCCAATTAACCAAATGATTGTGTCTTAAAAGCTTTCCATCCAGCTCCCACCAAATTGACAAATTTCTTTCGAATCAGCATGAACCGAGTCAAATTTGAACTACAGGTGCCTCATAGTTTGCTCATTATTTTTTCCAAAAATCATTTTTAGGTACACAGGTATCTATTTAATCAGAGATACTCCAAAAGTTTTGCAAGATTCAACCCCTAGCTACGAACGGTCATGCCCGCCGTTTTGACCGCATTTTGAAATGGGCATAAGAAAGTCAAAAAAAAATCAAAAATATTGAAAACCTTCGCATTGTGTCATTATATGTGACCTAGTTTCCAGGAAAAATAACAAACTTGGACTATGGCAAATGTCTTAAAAAAGTGTTCTCAGAAACGAGCTATCATGTATGAAGATCCATGGCTTTCAAGGCAAATGGCCAATGTTATGGCAATATTCATGGCATAGTTTTGTTCAAATGATATCATATTTTGCACAAGTTGGCATCTTGGAATGACTAACTATGTTGCCTAAGGAAGTTTTCATTTTCTTTGCACGAAAATTTCATTTTCCATTTTTCGAGTGCCCAAAATGAGTTTTTTTGTGAAGAACCTACCAAATATTTGTTGCAAAATTGGACCAAATCAATTTTCTAAAATATTAAGCCATATTTAATGTACAATTGACCAAATGGTTGGGTGTCAAAAGCTTTTGATCCACCTCTCGTAAAAAAGACAAATTTCCGCCGAATCAGTAGGAAGCGGGTCAAATTTGAACTACAGCTGCCTCATAGTTTTCTCTTTATTTTTTACAAAAATTATTTTTAGGTACATAAATATCTATTTAATCAGAGATACTCTAAAAGTTTTGCAAGATTCAACCCCTAGCTACGAACGGTCATACCCGCCGTTTTGACAACATTTTGAAATGGGCATAAGAAATTCAAAAAAAAATAAAAAAAATTGAAAACCTTCGCATTGTGTCATTATATGTGACCTAGTTTCCAGGAAAAATAACAAACTTGGAATACGGCTAATATTTTAAAAAGGTGTTCTCAGGAATGAGCTATCATGTATGAAGATTCATGTGTTTCAAACCAATGACAAATGGTATGGCCACAGTCATGGTTTAGTTTGTTGAAATGATATCATATTGTGCACACGGGTGCATCTTGGAATGGCAAACAATGTTTCAAAAGGGAGTTTTCATTTTCTTTGCGCAAAAAGTCATTTTCCATTTTCCGAGTGCCAAAAATCATTTTTTTTTGTGTGAAGAACCTACCAAATCTTTGTTGCAAAATTGCACCGCACCATTTTTCAAAAATATTAGACCACATCTTATGTACAAAATGGTTCCCACTCAAAAGCTTTCGATCCTCCTCTCCTCAAATTGACAAAATTCTGCCGATTCAACAGGAAATATTGTTGCAAAATGGAACCTCTCCATTTTTCTATATATATTTAACATTTTAAAATGCAAGTTTAACATTTTGTGAAAACATGGTCAAAATTTAATAAAAAATGTTTAACATATTTTTCAAATGCTTGGATTATAATTTTTTAATACATGATCAACTTTTTTCATACACATTATATATATTTTGTATACATTTTTTGTATACGTGAGACACATTTTCTCTATTCTCATCTTTTTTTAATACATTGTAAACATTTTTTCTATACCATTTAACTTTTTTTCTTTACACATTTAAGATTTTGCAAATATTTGATTATCATTTTTAATACATGGCAATATTTTTTCTATACACATTTAACCTTTTTTTCTTTACACATTTAACTTTTTTAAATATTTGATTATCAATTTTCAAGTACAAGTTAAATAATTTTTGACACCACTCCATTTTTCAAAAAAATTAGACCATTTTTCAATTTGTGATGAAACAATTTTTTACCACATTTTGAAATCGGCACAAAAAATGAAAAAGTTGGACATGCACTCAAGATGACGTAAAATGAGAAGTTCACCAACACGGATGTTATGCATCTCTTTGAGACGAACCAAATCGATTTTTGGATCATCTCGATCCGAGGTTATACGGAAAATTGATGGTGAAATTTCATTTTAGACTTAATAAAAACATTTGAACTCCCTTAATTTGGGTGGTTCCTATACGACGCTTATTAGCGTCAAATCAGCGCGGCTTGGCTGAGAGCGAGCAACCAGTCGCTTCCACTTGGTCCGGCCCACGATTTGGCTTCCGTGCTGTTTCTTCCTCGCGGGATCCCTCTTTGGGGAATCTTCTGGAAGGTTCCTGGCTGGTTTTGGGAACCTTCTCCCTGAACCAGTTTTTTCCGAGTTTTATTATTATTTTGATTTCTTTTTTCTTTTTCATATTTTCATCTTATTTCTTTCTTTTCTTTTTTCGTTTTTATCCTTTTTTGCTATTTCTTTTCTCTATTTTCCTTTCTTAGTATTAAAAGTCCAATGTGTATTAAAAAGATGTTCATCATATATTAAGAAAATATTCACAATATATTATAAAAAATTTCACCATGCATTATAATAATATACACCGTGTATTACAAAAATGTTCATCGTATATTAAGAAATTGTTCACCTTGTATTTTCAACTTATTCATCCTATATTAAGAAATTGTTCAACATATACTAAAAAATGTTCATTGTGTATTTCAAAAATTGTTCAACGGATATCACCAAAATGTTCAATGTGTTTTTAAAAATTGTGCAGCGCATATTACAAAAATGTTCAATGTATATTTAAAACTTGTTCAGCCTATATAAAAAATTGTTCACGTTTTTCAAAAATGTTCACATTTTTAAATTTGTTCGGATTTTTCTTTTTTTCCACATTTTCAAACATTATTCGCATTTTTAAGGAAATTTGGTCATATTTTCCCAAGAATTTTTTTTAAACAAAAGGGTTCTGCTGCTGTAGCTATTAGTTAAATATTTTGACCTGCATTCTAGCCAAGCACTGTTGCCAGCTCGAACGGCTAGAAACTATGCTTTGTACCATGCGGTCTGGAGTTCGACTCCGCGCGGCTGCGTTTAATTTTTGTGAAGTTTTACATTTCATACGGACTATGGGCCGTCGGCCCACTTGGTGTTTCCAAAAAAGGTTCAAAAAAGAAGGGGTGGAGAGAAGGAGGCCTCGTCCTAGTGAGGCCCAGGTCCAGCAACGGAAGGTAATGTTTAACAAGAATGGGTTTGGATTGTTATCACGAAAGTGGTTGGTGGCGTGGTGGTTTGGTGTGTGCGAAGCAGACCAGAGGTCTCTGTTTCGAACCCTGCACTTCCTCTTTTTTGCGCATTATTGGCCACAATAGCGTGCTTGCATGGCGGTTATGGGTCCCTTCCGTCAGCACTGGCGGGCCTTCGTGGCGGGTCCCACTAGTCAGTAGGACTGATCCACATGGCGGGTCCCACTAGTCAGAAGGGCGGTCCTCCTGGTCAACCAGGGTGGGTCCCACATGGCGTGTCCCACTGGTCAGTAGGGCGGGTCCCACTGGTCAGCTGTATAGTTCAAACCTACTGTTATCCAATCACGTAAGCCGAAATTGACACATGGACATGACACATAGGCATAATTTGACACGCTGGCATGACACATAAGCAAAAATAATGAGGTGGCGCCCAGTCATATCAATGCATTCACGTTTACAATATCTTGACCATCTAGATTGGTCGTAATTAGCTAGAAATAAGGCCATCGACCACTTCTATCTGCTTTATGACCATTTCGTGTAAGGCAATTATGACCTTTCTGAACAAAGTGGTCGTTATGGTTTAGTGTTTGGACCCTCCCAAACAACTTACGACCAATTGGTTCTTAATGGTCGTAGATTTACGACCATTTCTCCCACGGTCATTGACAGAAGGTCACAAGTTAGCATATTTCTTGTAGTGATGGAGAGTCAACGTACGACAGCAATGGCCTCCTGTTCATCGGCAGCCAACCGGCTAGGTCGGACTGGAGAAACAACATCGTGTTCATCGGGAGGTGATCGACTAGGTCGGAATGCGTCCTGTTCATCGGGAGCCAACCTGCTTGGACGGAACAGCCGAAACGAGGTCCTATTAATCGACTCAGGGTCTGGCGTACCGCAAAACGGAGGAAACGGCCTTATGTTCAACCGCCTACGGTCGAAACGGGGTCCTATTCATCGGTTGGGGGTCTGGCGTACCGCAAAATGGAGGAAATGGACTTCTAATCAACCGCCTATGGTCGAAACGGGGTCCTGTTGATCGGGAGGGGTCTGGCATACCGCAAAACGTAGGAAACGGACTTCTACCAAACTGCCTACGGTCGAAACAGAGTCCTGTTCATCGGGAGGGGTGTGGCGTACCGCAAAACGGGACTCGACGAGCTACTGTTCATCCACCGTCGACTTCCTCCAGCCTCCACCGGCTACTATTCATCCAGCCTCCACGGGGTCTTGTTCATCCAGCCTCCACCAGCTACTATTCATCCAGCCTCCACGGGGTCCTGTTCATCCACCCCCAACCAGCTAGGGTATATGGCGTACCGCGGCACGACCTCCTCGGGGTCCTGTTCTTCCAGCGCCAACCGCCTACACGGCCAGGGTCCTATTCATCCAACCCCCCACTGGCTGGGGTGGGGAGTACGAGCGGGCGGCAGCAATGGGAACTGTTCATCCATAGCCAACCAACTAGCTCGATCGATGCGTCTCGACTCGTGTCTACGTGTGTCGCATGCGCGGCAGCAACGGGCATTGTTCATCGAGAG
The DNA here is from genome assembly GCA_039707655.1 of Elymus sibiricus. Taxonomy (NCBI): domain Eukaryota; kingdom Viridiplantae; phylum Streptophyta; class Magnoliopsida; order Poales; family Poaceae; genus Elymus; species Elymus sibiricus. The sequence continues at coordinate 168,800,383 of CM077664.1, forward strand.
GCAACCCAACCGGCCAGCTACGTCTCGCACGGGGGCTCGATCGGCTTCAGCAAGCAACGACAAGGGATCGATCGGGTTCAGTTAGCAGCGAAGGAATCGCTCGGGTTCACTTAGCAGTGAAGGGATCGCTCGGGTTCAGGTAGCAGCGAAGGGATCGAGCGGGTTCAGTACATAGTGCGAGGGATCGATCACTCATGTTCAGTACGTAGTGCGAGGTCGATCAATCGCTCGGGTTCAGTAAGCGAATGTACGCCTCGCTCAGGTTCAGTTAGCGAGCGCCACACACACACACACGTACGAGAGAAATGTGCAAACCACACTGCATCGCTTGGCCCCGACCACCCACCATAACCGGTAACTCCTCGAAAATTTCTTCGCCCTCAGTTCTACCAGATTTTTCACGTCATGGACGGCGCAAAGAATGTCATGCGGGTGCGTCTCCGGCCCGCCCTGGACGAGAAGCCTATTTTCTATCATAAGTTTTTGTCATAGAAGTAGGAGCCCACCACATCTATGATGATACGTGTTTTTGTCACAATTATTGTCATAGAAGTGTCACAACCATGACAGAAAAAGTTTTCGTTCTGGCCATAATGTCAGGGATGTGTCTTTCTTTTATAGTGTATACTCTGACAATAGGAAGCAAGCCATCATGAGATCATAGGAAAGTAGGAGTAACATACTGCTTTAATAGCCATTTGTAGTGATGACTGGAGTAGGCCAGCAATATGTCCAGCCATAGAAGGAGTCCACACCGTAAATGAAGCCCTTGTGTTCAATGGCATCAGAGAGCCATGGAGGATGTATGATCCTGCGATGGACGTGGAGATTTATCCACTTACCACTGTGACCTGTCAGATAGGAGAGTCCGCGGTTGAAGAACGCAATTAGCCTGAAGTCTTTATAATTTGCAGATCTTGTGGGCACTTGGCAGATTACAACCTTGAGCAAATCAAACTTGGTATCATGTTGGCTACTGTAAGATTCCGAGTATTCTGGGCCGCGGTGCCAAAGCAGTGTAGTGTTAATCGAAGGAAGGGGTATCAATCGCCAGGTGTAGACCTCCACGAGCATCCACCTACCGTGTCCGTCGACGAGCACCATCCAAGATGTGTTCATGCCGACCCAGTACATACCGTTAATGTAGTTGAGGGTGATGGGGATCGGATCATAGTCGAGTGGGTTGATGCTTGCCACCCTACGATCCTTATGCTGCGTGACACGCCGTTTCTGAAGATCAGGCGGCATCAGCAAGCAGGAAGCTAGCTTAAAAAGCTCCGGCCTGAGGGCTTTGAGTAAACGGAACAGCCCCGACGAGCACGCGGCGAGCGGCATGGTACTGAGATTGTCCACACATGAAACAGTTAGTTTGATTACCTCCGTGGGGAGCAAATTCTAGCCACTCTTTTGGCGGACGCTGCTCGGTTCTGCCATTGTTAGTGCTTTGGTTTCGGAAGAGGGGGGGGACGCGCCTAGCGGGGATGGAAGATTGGACGATTATGTGCGGGTGAGGATGGAGAAGCGAATATGTGCTGCGGTAAGTGACAGGTGATGATGATAATGTAACAGCAGCATGCTACTTGACTTACGAGACACATCCCAGCAGTGTAGGGTCATATCGACGCCAGACAACTTGACTGATTACAGTAGTAGTACAATATAAAAACTACATACAGTACTACCTACTATAGTGGAGTAGGACTCTGCTCTACCGTAGTAGTACAATCTTCAATGCCTGAGCGTGGAACGACTACGAACCACCAGCGGTGCTAACGCTAATCCCCAGCAAACGTTCGCTGGGAGACATGGCAGTTGCAAACGCCCGCGTTGCAGTTACATGTGTAAGGGTGGCAGTTTTGTAAAATACCATGGGCTTAAAAATGCCACCGTCGGATGGAAATCTGGCGGTTATGTGGGCGTTCGCCAGGATTGGGCTCATGGTGAATGTTTGCCACATATTATTATGAAAAAAATAAGGTTAATACACCAGGGGCTAGAACTTGCACCGCCTGACCACTAACATTGATACTAAAAGTTGTAAAATGGTACTACATACGTGTTTCTCGTCAGCGAACATGTCTACATGGTGTTTGGAATTATAAATAACCAAATTACTATAGTATATTTGAGTGTTTTACCCAAACCACTGCTCCCGTTTTACTTGTTGCTTACATTATTTTTATTGTATACACCTCTGTCTTGTGCCAAAATTTAACCATAGATTTAACTGACAAAATGTTAATGCATGTGATTAAAAATTATATCGTTGGATTTGTATTGGAACATAGTTTCCAATTATACTATTTATTGCGACATGCATTAACATTTTTTTAATTAAAATAATGGTCAAAATTTGGCACAATATACTAAGGGACCAATAAAACCAGGACGGATGTAGTAATAACTAGGCTACTTGTCTAATCAAATCACTGGGCTGCAGTGCTTCGTACCCCTCGGTCGTAACATTTGTACTATACTAGTACTAGTAAGTACACGATGTACCTCTTCCTGGTATCTGTGACTCACAGCCATCCTAATTTGGTTATTCATCGGAACCGGTTTCTGCGACTCACAGCCATCCTAATTTGTTCGGCCAACGTGCGGGCCAACCAACACCCGGGCCCACTGGCCTTCCAATAAATTACTACTACCTCCGTCCGGGTTTATTACTTCACATCATATTATCGGTCAAAGTTTGACCTCATATTTCATTTGCAAAATTTTAGTGGATGTCATCGAAAATTATATTGTTGGATTTGCATTTGAATGCACTTTCCAATATTGTTTCTTTATCATGGCATATAACGTACAATATTTTTAAACCCGAATCCGACGTCAAACTTATACTGTACTACAACTATTTCCCTACTAGTCAAAATATAGCTCGAAATACGAGAGGTGCTAGTAAACTGGGACGGAAGTAGGAGTATAGAGGGCGGCACTGCAGGGGAGTCTGACCCTGCTCGTGGCGCGGCAGTAAAGCCGTCATATCACAAAACCTCACCACTCCCAATAATAAGTGGCCTGGTAAAATGAACAGACAAGCAACCATCATATCACTCCTGTCTTTATTGCATTTCATCTCTCTACATTTTTGTCCAGTTCATTTCTCCGCATTTACGGTCGATCCTAAGCGGCACGCTCGATCCCTATGAAAAAAATACAACTCCACATAAGTTGGAATTCCAATTGCATGACATAACTTCGTAGGAAAAAAATACGACCGAGGGGGTACGAAGCGGTTTGGGAGTAGTAGTAGTACATGCAAAAAAACTATTTATATAGTGCGTATAGATTTTTTGAAAAGTCAAACTTAACATACTTTGATCAGGTTTATATAGAAAATTATTTATATATATAATAGTAGATATATAAATTATGAAACCATGTCTTGTGATGAATCTAATGATATATGTTTGGAATTCTAGACAGAAATATTTTTCTCAAAAAACTTGGTTAAATATAGTCAGGTTTGACTTTCCAAAAATTCTATATGCACATTATGGAACGGAGGGTAGTGGTAGTAGGAGTCACTCGTAGGAGTAAGTGCTACGTACCGTGTGCCGAATAAGGTCACTAATCCCTCCCGGTGCATAGTGCATAGATCGAATGGCTGATCTGCGGGATTCGCATGAACAGTAGCTAGCTGTTGCATCCGTACTATTCTGGAACAATCGCAAGGGCACTTGTCTGAAAAATTTGCATGCCTCCCGACCAGTGAGATATAGTACTATTACTACGATAGAGAAAAATCTACAGAGAGAAGGAAGTAAACAATCAAATGAGAATGGGTCCCACCATTTATAGCTCATCAAAAAACAATCAATGGAGTTTTCACTTCTCATTCTTGCATTTCTTTTGCGTTGAATCATTTCACAAGGTTGTCTACTAAATTATTCCTAATAAAAGCCACGACGCTCGCAGGAGCGCTTGTGGTGCGCCACGACTGCCCTGGTGCGCAGCCGTTTCCCAGCACGGCGACACAACGCCTCTTCCTCGGCCTCGCAAGTCGCGAGGTGCTGATTAGCAGCTTGCCGGCGGGCAAGCGAGATCTCACCGGTCTGCTGATCCAGCGCCAAAAAGTACTCCTCCTCACTGGAAGCGTGCACCCGATCGATGTACCGCCAAGCGTAGATGAGGCGCATGGACCCGACTGCACTCAGGGCTTCGGCACGGGCGTCCTCCGCCACCCACACGGCCCTCGCACGAACCTTCTGCCAAAGAGTGAATTGCTTGACTCTCTCGGAGGCGACATAGGCCTGCCAGGCAGCATCCCTCGTGGCGCACTTCTCTTCCTCGGCCTTCTTCTCCGCCTCTCTTTTGGCTCGCTCCGCCGGAGGCAAAGCCTCCCACAAGACGACCTCCATTTCTTTCCATAGCTCCTCCAAGCTGGGGGGCTCGGGGGCCGGCGCAACGTCCTCCTCATAGCGAGGACCGACGCGTCCTCTGATGTGCGTGGTGGCGAGACTGGGAATGCCGACATGTCCACCTAAACGCGTCGCAGCGAGGAGCGGAACGCTGACACGTCCTCCTCGAATCGTGGCGGCGAGGATCAGAATGCCGAAGCGTGACCCTCCGCGCGGGGCAGTGAGGAGCGGCATGCCTTCGCGTCCTCCTCGAATCGTGGCGGCGAGGAACAAAACACCGATGCGTGACCCTCCATGCGGGGCAGCGAGGTGCGCCTAGGGCTAGGGAGGGGCAATGCCATGGTGGTCGATGGGTCCATGATTGAGAGAGAGGGTGAGGAGATAAAGGAGATGAATGTGAGCATTCTTCCGAATGTCGTGGGAGGCGCATTATTTATAGCGAGCAACCTATGTAAGATATGTTGCGTGATTAACATAACAGGTAGGTGGGCATTTTTTTGTTGGAGGAAATTAAGGGGGGGGGGCAGCGAGCTGAATTCGGGGGAGGGGTGGAGATATTGCTGGTCACAACGGTTTAGGGTTTAGGTGATCTGCAATTTTGGCAAGAGGAGATTGGACAAGCACGGGAGGGAGAGTCATGCATGCAGATTGTTTTCACATGGGGAGGACAGGTGGGACTGCAGGGGGAGAAGGAGAGTCATGCATGCAGATTTGGAGGTGAACGGGTTTCCTGGTAGAGCGAACGAGAAAATTGAATCGAGAGGGAGGTGGGCGGATGAGGCGGTTGAGTTAAATGAGGCGCAGTTTAATTACAACTCCCACTGTACCGGTGTATAAGTCATCTCACGTTGTGCACCACGACCAAGGCGGAAGAGAAAACGAGAGAACTTAATGTTTATTTGCTAATTAATACCATTGCATGCAATGAACTGACCACTGTATGCCGTGCTAGGTAGTCTCAAGTCATTAAAAACATCCACGCCCCACGTTTCTTATTGGTTGATTCCTTCATTCATGTCAAGAAACAAGAAATGAGGTGGGAGTTAATGCACCGCGCATGAGTGTTTTGGGATTATTTGGTTTTCGTAAGATGACTTATGCACCGGTACGGAGGGAGTACTATACATCGCAGCTAATACTTTACAATTTTCTAAATTCTCTTAGAGTAAGTACAATAATGAGCTTATAGCCCGCTTACATGGCACTTTTGCCTATGTGGAGTAGAGAGAAATGGAAAAATGGTGGGACTAGGATCTCATGCAAGAGCCTAGCTATATGCGTACTCCTTGGTAAATGCAAGAAATACGAAGAAAGAGATAGAGAGAAGGTTAAAAAATTAGTACTCTTATAGCCAACCTTATAGCTAATGTTGTTGTATGAGTCACAGTAAGTGATGACTATATATGACATAGCAACATCATATGGCCTAACGCACCTAGACAGAGGAAGTAGTATCATACATGCGAAGTAGGCAAAAAAATTGATCATTTATAGACGTCCGAAGTCTCAAACGGCGCAAACGCGCGAGCGAGGAGACGGTCGTGGGAGGCGCGACGCTGAATGGACTTAACTCAAAGTTGCATGCAGACGCCGGCTTGGCGTGCGAACACGCAGGTGTTAGCTATACTGTCAGGCTTACAAAGTGGGTCTAGTACACATGACATCTGGTCGGTCCCCCATAGTACTAGAGAACTCTTTGGGGGCATGCAGCTGTTTATCCACCGGGTAAGCCACTACCCCACGCCGTTCGCATGCCCTACTCAGCATTTTTACAATCGGAAAACTGCTAGCAGTTCGCAACATCTTGTCCCCATGTTTTAACATTACAGCAGTTTGCTCCCACTTGTCCCATCCTTTCACATTACAGCAGTTCCACTCCTCCTAACCCTCCTCCAAAATCCATGACCTCACGAATCTCCATGATCGGCGGTGAGTACAAGGTTAAAACCATCACCTGCGATGAGTTCGACTTTATTGTCAGGCCAGTGGGAACCGGGGTACCACGGCCCGTCTGGTTGCGGCCCTGGATGCAACGCTTGGCAAGGACCAGGAGGTGGCCCGGTCACGGGCGCCGCGAAGCAAGACACCTCGCAAGGCGCCAGCCTCACGAGGACCCCTCCGCGCGGAGCGTACCACCAAGACTTAGCAACAGCGGCGGCTGCAGGAGGCCTCGCGAGGCTCCCTCTCGAGGCGGCCTCCCGAGGCCGCCCGAGGCGGGCGCCGCCTGGCGCTGGCCGGGCAGTCTGGTGCCCACCACGTCAGTGACGCGCTTAGCGACAAACGGCGGTAGGAGCCGTGCCAGCAGGCGCGGACATAGAGGGTATCCTCTTTGGTGCTAAAGGAGCAGCACCAGCTGCCCTCCTACAAAGCAAGTCCCAAAGCTTGCCTGTTTGGTGTATGAAGACCAGGACGATAAGGGGCACAGGGCGAAGGTCATCACCTTGCCCACCGGCACGTCATGGATAGCACCTTTGTAGGCGAAGACCGCCTTTAGTCAGGATAAGCCTGGGCGCCTGTCCCCCTTTGAATGGCCGTTGTGTGTGGCTACCCTTCCCGCCAACATTTTCGGGGGAAGAGGACCAAGGCGGCTATAAAAGGGGCAGTGGCCATTGTAGTGGAGGCTTCGATCGATTCCTTTGTCTTCAACCTTGTACGCGAGAACCTTCATGCCCACCATAATCCCAACACAAAGCAGGAGTAGGGTTTTACACCGTGAGGTGGCCCGAACCTGGGTAATTGCTGTGCCCCCTGTCGTGCCCTGTGCTTAGCGTGCTCTTGCCATAGTCTCGCCGTGGTGACCACGGAGTGGCTAGAACGAGCTCGCCCCAGAGTTCGAACCAGGGTCCCCGGAGCCCCAATTCCGACATTTGGCGCGCCAGGTAGAGGCATGCTTCCGTTGTCCCCTTCGACATCGCCATGGCCGACGCTCGTCGCGAGCGCATGGATCGCAGGGCGGTCAGGGTGGCCCAGACGGAGCCGGTCGCCCGTGACAACCGCCGTCGCTGTGCCGACGCCGCCACCAACCCAGTTGCTAGGGAGCAGCAGGCCTCCTCCCTCCATCCGTCCGTGCAGGCGGCCGGCCACACCGCCACTGCGTCCTCGCTCGCCCACCGCGAGCCGCCGGGCCTGTAGGCCGCACTACTCATGGCGCGCGAGCTGCTGCGCTACCGCCCCACCGAAGCCAGCTACGACGCCTGGCTGGGCTGCATCACCGAGCTCGTCAATGCCGCCGGAGACGCCCCTGCGGCGTCTCACTCGCTATGCCCTCCGTCGCTTCGCGCCGGGGAGGTGGCGCATGGCACACCTCCACCGCCTCCTCCGTCCGACGAGGGCGCCGGGCGCCACCAGGCGAGCGAGCGCGTGAGCCATCCCAGAACGCGTCTTCGCCGGACCCCGACAACGAGAGATGTCAGATCGTCCGGCGCGCGCCGCCCGATGCGCGCGTGCTCCTCGAGGAGCAGCGCCAGCATCAGGACCGCACCATCCAGGAGGTTGCGTCCGTCGGTCGCCAGAACCGTGCCGCCCTCGCTGGCGGTGTCACCTCTAGCATCGGTGGCTGCCGCGCCTTCACCCGTGAGCTGCGCCGTGTGGTGTGGCCCACGAAGTTCAAGCCGAACCTGCCTGCTCGCTACAACGGCACCCCCAACCCCACAGAGTTCCTACAGCTCTACACTCTGAGGATCGAGGCAGCGAACGGGGACGACAAGGTCATGGCGAACTGGTTCCCCATGGCCCTCAAGGACGCGCCGCGCTCCTGGCTCATGAACCTCCCCGAGGCATCCATATCTTCGTGGGCCGAGCTATGCAAGCAGTTTGTCGCCAACTTCAAGGGCACGCACGAGTGCCCCCTCACGCTCAACGACTTGCGCGCTGTGCGCCAGCGCCCTGACGAGACTCTCCGCAAGTACATCCAACGCTTCAGCCAAGTGTGCAACAAGATCGCACGCGCCTCCGACGCCGCCATCGTCTCTGCGTTCACCCCTGGCATCACAGAAATCCGGATGCACGAGAAGCTTGCCATCAACGACAAGCTTGACACCGTGGTTGAGCTGTTCAACCTCGCCGACCGGTGCGCCAAGGCTGAGGAGGGCCGCCTCTTCATCCACAATGACCCAGAAGCGGTGCATGACGCTGCCAAGGCCAAGAGCAAGGACGCCAAGTGCAAGGGCCCTGCCGTGCTCGCAGTAGAGCCTGAGCAGAAGCGCGGCCGCAACCGTGACGTGCCCAAGAAGGATGGCCGCCCGTACGGCGCCTACCACGACATGTTCTCCCACAACACCGAAGACTGCCATGAGCTCAAGCTGCTTCGCAAGAGCCGCCAGGATGGGCGCGGCGGCCGCAGCGACTGCGGCACCGGCCGCAGAGGTGGCCGCAACAACAACCGCTGGGGCGACCGTGGCAACAACGGGAACGACAACTTCAGGCAGGGCTGGCGCGACCAGCCGCGGCAGGCCAATCCTCAGGCCAACGCCGCTCTGCCGCCGCTGCCACCTCCGCCTCGGAGGGACAACGGCAACCAGCCTGACGATGGCGCCGGGGGCTACCAGGAGCCTCGCAAGGTGGCTTGCATCCTTGGCAGAGCCCAGGCTCCCCCGTCTAACCACCACTTCAAGCAGTTCACTCGTGAGGTGAACGCAGCCCTCCCGAGGCCTGAGCGTTCTCAGCCCCTCAAGTGGTCGCATTACGCCATCTCCTTCGACTCCAAGGACCACCCCAAGTCCACGGAAGTAGTGGGCACGATCCCCATGCTGTGCATCCCCACCATCAGCAACATTGCTGTCACTAAGATGCTCATCGACGGAGGTGCAGGCCTCAACGTAATCTCCATCGAGACCTTCGAGAAGCTCCAAGTACCCTACGAGCAGTTGATGCCGACGAGGCCTTTCTCAGGCGTCACTGAGGGCTCCACGCTGCCTCTGGGGCAGGTGCGCCTTCCCGTCACCTTCGGCACCCACAAGAACTACCGCATTGAGCTCATCAACTTCGACGTGGCGCACATTGGCCTGCCGTACAATGCCAACTTGGGCTACCCCGCGCTCGCCAAGTTCATGGCCGTGACCCATCACGCCTACAACGTCCTCAAGATGTCGGGCTACAGTGACATCATCACCGTCTCCCTCGTGAGCGCCTACAAGGCTGTCGCCACCGCCCACCCTGCTGATGAAGATGACGTCGAGCCTTCTGAGGCCGCACCCGTGAACAAGAAGCAGCTGTTCTCTCAGGCATGCACCGAGACGAAGAAGGTGCTGGTGGACGGCAGCGGCTCAGGCCCTGCCTTTACCATCGGCACGGGCCTCTCTCCTGCATAGGAAGATACGCTCGTCACCTTCCTTCGGGCAAATGTGGATGTGTTTGCTTGGACAACATCTGATTTGTCTGGTGTGCCGAGGGAGGTGATCGAGCACCACTTAGTGGTGTGCCCCAATGCACGCCCCGTGAAACGGAAGGCACGGTGCCAAGTGCCAGAGAAGCAAGAGTTCATCGTCAAAGAAGTCTAGAAGCTGCAAGAAGCGGGAGTCATCCGTGAGGTGTGCCATCCCAAATGGCTCGCCAATCCAGTCGTAGTACCCAAGAAAGGTGGCAAGGAGCAAATGTGCGTCGACTTCACGGGCCTCAACAAATCCTACCCTCAAGACCCCTTCCCGCTGCCCCGCATCGACCAGATCATGGACTCCACCGCCGGGTGTGAGCTGTTGTGCTTCCTGGATGCCTTCTCTGGCTACCACCAGATCAAGATGGTCACGGAAGATGTGGAGAAAACGGCCTTCATCACCCCCTTTGTGATATACTGCTACATATGCATACCCTTTGGCCTGAGGAGTGCCGGAGCCACCTTCTAAAGGCTGATGCGCATCGCACTAGGACCCCAGATGGGAAGGAACACGGAAGCCTATGTCGACGACATAGTTGTCAAGACTCGCGAGGCTTGGTCCCTCCTCGTGGACCTCGAGGAAACGTTCAAGAACCTACGCAAAGTCAACCTCAAGCTCAACCCAGATAAGTGCATCTTCGGAGTCCCTTCTGGCAAGCTGCTTGGCTTCCTGGTCTCCCACCGCGGCATCGAGGCGAGCCCCGAGAAGATCAAGGCCATCGAGAAGATGCGCCCTCCCCAGAACCTCAAGCAAATGCAGCGCCAGGCGGGATGCATGGCCTCGCTTGGGTGCTTCATCTCAAAGTTCGGCGAGCGAGCCCTGCTATTCTTCAAGCTCATGAAGAGATCCGGCCCCTTCAAGTGGACTCCTGAGGCTGATTCTGCCTTCGAGGACCTCAAGAGGTACCTAATGAGCCCGCCCATCATGGCCGCACCATGCTCTCATGAGCCTTTGCTCCTGTACTTGGCAGCCACTCCCCAAACAGCCAGCGCAGCCTTGGTGGCGGTACGAGAGGAGCATGTCTGTATCCAGAAGAAGCCTGCGGAGGCCATGTCAGCACCTGCCGAGGCCGCACCATCGCCTACCGAGGGCCCGCCGCAGGAGGCCCCTAACGAGCCACCTCACGAGCCGCCTCTCGAGCCTTCTGAGTCTCATGAGCCCCCAGGGCCCTCCGGAGAGCAAGATGCTACCACAACCACGTGCCTCGTCGAGCACCCCATGTACTTCGTCAGCATGGTGCTGTGGGATGCACGCGAGCGCTACTCCATGTAGCAGAAGCTCTTCCTCACGCTCCTCATCGCCTCCAGGAAGCGGCGCCACTACTTCCAAGGCCATCCCATCAAGGTGATCACATCCTATCCCTTGGAGCAAGTCCTGCGCAGCCCCAACGCTGCCGGCCACGTCGCCGAGTGGAACATCGAGCTGCAGGACTTCGAGCTGGAGTTCTGCACCACACGAGTGATCAAGGGCGCAACCTTGGCGGACTTCATGCCGGAATGGACGGGTTCGCACCAAGAAGAGCCTCGCGAGGACGAATCCCTCCTGCCTAGAGACGAAGCACCTGGAGGCTAGACCATGCACTTCAATGGCGCATTCTCCCAGCAGGGCGCAGGGGCTGGCGTCGTGCTCACTTCGCCAAGAGGAGACAAGCTCTTCTACGTTGTCCAACTCTGCTTCAAGCATGACGACAAGGTCTCCAACAACATTACAGAGTACGAAGGCCTCATCGCCGGGCTCCAGGCTGCTTCTGCTCTGGGCATCAAGTGCATCATCGTCAAGGGCGACTCCTAGCTCCTCGACATGTGACACCCTGGTTTTTGGCAACTTTTTCTTTTCAAAATCTTTCTGGCTTTATTTGCAATTTGGTTGGATTTTGAACCTTTTCAGTTGACTTTGGACTTATGAATTCCTCTCAGTGATCCAAAGCCCTCAGCATCTTGCCAAAACCTTGTCACTCACCATCTGGATCAATTTCCAATTCTTTATCTTTCCCAAATATTCATTTTCTTCTTTTGGGAAAATCTGGCATCACTATAGGTTACAAAGCAACCTATAGTTCTGATGATCAGAAAAATCCCAAATTAATCCCAGACCTTCTTGACATCATCTACTCCCACAAACTTCAAAAACATCTCATGGTCCAGTACAAAGTTTATTCCACAAAACTCCATTTGCTCTCTGGACAGTACTGGTCATTTATGAAGGAGCTCATATTTTCCCTACTCAGTTAATTCCCAGAAAATTCCCTGAGATATTAGGGAACCTATCTTTCCACAATATCCAAAAATATCATCTTGTCCAGTACAAATTTTCACCACCAATATTCTGCCAAGTTTCTGTTCAGTTGGAACCTCTGTGAAGGAAGTACCAGCTAGAGGTATCCAATTGAGATGAAATTTTTATGGCATCTTCTCCTCATCAAATAACCCTGCCACACCAAAATTCAGCTTCAGAGGATCAACCATATGAGTGCATCAAGTTCATCTCTGTTTCTGGTTCAGTACAACACTTGTACATGAACTACATTCAATTCTTGATGAAATCCTTTCAAACTTGGCCAGATTGGAGTCCTTCCAACAAAGATCATCCCAGACATCTCCTTTGGCTCCATCCCCAGCTCATGTCTCCTCTAGATCTCTCTCAAGTTCTCTGCCAGAAACTGTAGCTGAAGCTACACTTCGAGCCAGTCGAACCAGAGGCACAGAGAGGCTAGATGACCAAAGGAGAACCCCCTAGACATGGTGCGCTGGACATGGATGGCCTGCAGACATCAACTCTCGTGGTGAGCACGACAATGGCATGCCATTGCACGCGCTCTGCACCGCGCCCGTGTCTGTGGCGTCGCGTCCGACTGCCTCCGCCGCAGCAGCTTTTCCCCGTGCGCCGACATCCTCTCCTTCCTCCACCTGGTCATTCTGGACTCTTCCCCTCGCCGGAATCGCCCTCGCCGGCCGCCACGGCACCCGCGCACTGTGCCACCCGTGCGGGCACAGTGGCTATGCGGCGTGTCTTCTTCCTCCGCTAGCCGCCATAGCCGCATTTACTCCTCCTGCTAGCTCCCGTCTCGTCGCCCGTGTCGCGCCAGCCAGCGCGGCGTACCCTCGCTTGCGACGTGTCCCGAATCCCGCCGCTTCCAGAGAGCTCACCCGAGCTCGCCTCCTCCTATAAATACTCCTCCCCCGGCCTCTCCCGAGCTCCTCACCCCACTCCTCCTCCTCCCAATCGTCTTCCCGAGCAGCGAGCCACGGCCGAGAGGCCCTATGGCCTCGAATCTCGCCGGAGCACCGCCGCCACCCGAGCTCTGCCTCCCCGCCGTTCTACTCCTCCCCGAGCTCCACCGACTCCGCCATCGATCTCACCTCACTCCACTGACCCTGCCCAAGCCCTTGCCCGATCGAATTGCTGCCGGAGTTGCCGTCTCCGACGACACCCGAGCGCCGCCGCCGCCGGAGAGGAAGGGGACGACGTCGTCCGGCCGTCTCTCGCGAGGCCACGGGTACGTGCTTGTTCATCTCGGAGTGCTCGATCCTTTCCCTCTCTCTCCCGACCTCGCCGCCGTCTGTATCGCCGGCGAGCGTCGCCGGAGCTCCGCCGTCTCTGTTTCCCTCCCCTCCCCCTTTTAAATCTGACGATGGGGCCTGCTAGTGAGCGACACGCCGAAGCGGTAAGTGGAGGTGCCCCTCCACTTTACGCCTTCGACGTGCCCCCCTGAGGTTTTTCTGATTTTTCTGTTTAATCCAGATTTTGACCAGAACTTTGACGATCAATAACTTTTTAACCATAAGTCCAAATCAAGTGATTCTTTTTGCATCTGGTTTGTCTTGAGCCCCTTTATTTTTCTGCAAAGTTTGGTATTTTTCTCTTGTTCACAGAATTTCTGGTGCTCAAAACAGTAGCATGTGACATTTTCAATTGCATTTTAAAATTATTTTCAGAAGGAAATTCTTTTGGATTTGAAGCCCAGGAGTTTGTGGACAACCCAACAGAGCAAGGCAAGCCATGTCATCCATTGCATGAAGTATTTCAATAGTGTTGGTTATTTAATTGAATTTCATGCATTATTTTAATATGTGTTAATCCATAGTAATTTATTTAACTGCATAGCTATTGCCATGTTAATTTTACTTGCAATTAAATACCCATACTGGTTAAATTCTTGACAACACTAAACTTAGTTGGTTGATCAAGAGCCACCTACCCGGACTTTTCCGTGCAGCCACATTTGCCGGTATGGGACGGCCTTGACTTGGTCTGGCTTTGTGCTCTTTTATCGGTACCACCAAACTAGGGAGGGTTATGCGTTCGTGCTTCCCTGATCAGGTAGACGACGATAATCTTGTGAGCCCAGTTGAGTTATTTTGCCGGCGTCCCCGTTTGGGACAGTTAGTGGCCACGACGGTGGCAGGTGTCACGGGGTGACACAGGGGCCACCCAGGACATGACCCTGGGAGGGTATGATTGTCGGTGGTACGATAGAAGGGTCACGGGTCAGGCAGGTTTTGTTGGAGCACCACCGGTCCATCCGAATGGGATCACGAGGCCAGGTACTCCATGGTGTGGGTAAAGTGCGCAACCTCTGCAGAGTGTAAAACCTATTCGAATAGCCGCGTCCACGGTATTGGACAGTCCGTTTAGGCCTCTCTAGGATGGTCAACCGTGTTAATGATAATAATGATGGAAGAACTTGTCTTATGTTCGGAAGTGCTCTGTGGATTGTGAGCATGCCGAGGGTTGTGGGACAACCCAGATGAGAGTAAGTTGGTACTGGGCACCAGTAAATGAGCAACCTAATCACTTAACTTGTTAATTGCCATGCTATTGTTTGCTGCATTGTTTTGGTTGCCATGAGCTTGCGAGTACATTCCAAGTACTCACCTGGCGTATCATGCCAGATGCAAGAGAAGCTGAGGACGGAGGTCCCGAAGGTTCGTGCTACGCTAACTAGGCCGTGTCCACAGCAGTGTCCCTGTGGATGGAGTTTTCCGCGCTATGTTCCGCTACGCCGTAGTCTACCCAGTAGTATCGAGGCCCTGCTATGTTCCATAAATAATGTAGATATTGTCTCAGCACGTGCAGTGCTTCTGGCCTCGCTATCGATGTAAATTATGAGCTTGTACTCGAGATATTTTAATAAAGTTCAGTTCAGTTCTGTTCCAAGTTGTTGTGTGTTTCCAGAAGACATGATCTCTGGGTTGGAAACACTGGTAAACCGGTTCTCTGAGCCGGGGTGCCACACGTCAGCTTCTCCAACAAAAGCTACAAGCCCAAGGACGAGCACATGGCCACCTACTTGGAGGAAGTTCGCAAGCTCGAGAAGCGCTTCCTTGGCCTTGAGCTCTAGCATGTCCCTCGCAGCAGCAACAAAGAAGCGGACAACATCGCCAAGCGAGCATCTCGCCGCGAGCCTCAATGCCCTGGCGTCTTCGAAGAGAGGCTCCTGAGGCCATCAGCGGCACCACCTGTCGCGAGCGCCATGGCGCCTCATGAGGAGCTCCCTCCCGCACCACCCACAGGTGCACCTGATTGCGGCCCATCTTTGGGCGCTCGCTTGCTGCTCGTGCTGGAGCCTCAAGCGGACAATTGGGTCGCGGAGTTCAAGGCCTACTTGCAACGTGGCACCCTCCTGGCAAAGGACTCAGAGGCAGAGCACGTGGCTCGCCAGGCCACCACCTACTGCTTGCAAGACGGCGAGCTCTACCGTAGGTGCCCCAATGGCATCGCGTTGCGGTGCATCTCCGAAGAGTAAGGTCGCGAGCGACTTGCTGACATCCATGGTGGAGATTGTGGCCACCACTCTTCGTCGCGCACCCTCGCCGGCAAGGTGTTCCGCAGCTGCTTCTACTCGCCCACCGCGCTTCATGACGCCACTGAGCTGGTCCAATCCTGTGAAGCCTGCCAATTCCACGCCAAGCAAATCCACCAGCTGGCGCAAGGCTTCCAGACGATCCCACTCTCATGGCCCTCCGCGGTCTGGGGGCTGGACATCTTGGGCCCCTTCCCTCACACGGCAGGCGGCTACCGCTAACTCTACGTCGCCATCGACAAGTTTACCAAATGGGCGGAGGTCGAGCCAGTCCGCAACATCCAGGCAACCTCAGCCGTCAAGTTCATCAAGGGCCTCGTGAGCCGCTTTGGCGTCCACAACCGCATCATCACCGACAACGGCTCGCAGTTCACCAGCGGCCTCTTCAAGTCATACTGCGCCAGCCTTGGCACGCAGATCTGCTATGCCTCTATGGCACACCCGCGAAGCAATGGCCAGGCCGAACGCGCCAACGCTGAGTCTCAAGACACGAAGCTTCAAGAAAAAGCTTGACGCCTGCGGTAAAGGCTGGCTGGACGAGCTCCAGTCCATGCTATGGTCAATCAGCACGACAGCAACCAAGCCTACTGGCGAGACTCCTTTCTTCCTCGTTTACGGAGCCGAAGCAGTCCTCCCTTTTGAAATCAAGCACGGCTCTCCGTGAGTCCTCGTCTTCAACGAAGCTCATTAGGATGGCTCGCGAGAGGCTGACCTGCTGCTCCTCGAGGAAGCTCGTCGCCAGGCCGCTCTACGCGCTGCCCAATACAAGCAGGCTTTGCGTCGCTATCACAGCCGCAACATATGTCCCCGCACTCTCGAAGCTGGCGACCTCGTCCTGAGAAGGATCCTCTCCAGAGAGGTACTCCAGAAGCTCTAACCCATGTGGGAAGGCCCTTTCAGGGTTGCTCATGTCTCCCGGCCTGGTGCCGCTCGGCTGGAGACGGAGGAGGGTGTTCCTATGCCCAACACATGGAACATCCTACACCTCCGCAAGTTCTACCCGTGACCTCACACGTACGAACGAAATGGAGCTGTACATGCTCCGGAGCTCTCCTTGTGTCAGCCTGATGGGCCCGCGTGAGCTCCCTCCCAAAACCGAGTGGAAGCCCCATGCTCAACGCTAGTGGATCGATCGAATTGAGGGCACCGCATGGCTGCACCATCCTCAAGCTGTCTCGTGTCCGTCACGGCAGTCTCTTCTCTTTTGGATGTGAAACTGAGGGCGCCATGTGGCTGCACCATCCTCAAGCTGACCCGTGCTAGACATGGCAGCCGCATCTTTTTTGGTTGTGTAATGAACCTTATTATTATGCCGCAGTAAAGCTTTATTTCCTAAGATATTATATGTGTTTGGTAAGTTGTCTACTTTAGGAGTCATGCATGCTCGCGATCTCCCTCCTGCGCATCTCTTGAGCGGGAGCTGGACACGGTGTGCCTGTGCTCGGGTCAGTCCTAGCAGCGCCGCAAAACCCAAGTAACTGAGCTCTGGCTCGCGGGCCTGCTCCCGTGCACGTCACCTCACCAAGGTCCTTGGTGCCTTGTCTCCTCGCGTGACGCCCACGAGCAAGCTAGCAAGCGTGCACTGCTCCTCCTTTTGTGAAACTTGTTGGTATGCAGTCATCACAGGAACAAGGCACGCAGAAGGCCTTGCGAGCGCTGCCTCGCGAGGTAGCCCGCGTCAAGCCGCCTCCTGACAAAGCCTACAGGAGGCCTCGCGAGCGCTGCCTCACGAGGTGACTTGCGGCGGCTATCCTCACCAAGTGCCAATGGAGGCCTCACGAGCAAGAGCCTTACGAGGCGCACTCCACAGCTATGGCACGACAAGCGACAAGCTCCACGAAAAAGCTAAGTCTAAAAACCCCTCATGAGCTATTCTCGTCATCTCTCAAGTCTATCCTCTCGCGGTCTCATTGAGCGCTGACGCTTTCTCCTCCGCGGGAGCCACTTGCACGTCAAAGGGGGGCTCCTTGAGCATCGCGCCTACACCTCCTGGCCTTGTCTAGGCACGCATCCTAAAATACCAGCGACGGCTGTAGCCCGCTCGGGGGCTGGGTCCAGACGATGTAGAGCACCATGGCAAACAAAAGGAGAAAGATAGGCCTCGCAAGGAGACTTCATGAGAAAACATGCATTACAGCAAACCATTAAGTACTTAAATGCAAAAGTCATGTTTTCACGCCCCGACAGGGCTACATCGATCTGATATAGGTAAACAAAAGGAAAAACACCTAAGAGGACGCGCCGTCACCATCACCGCCGTCGTCGCCCTCGACGTCATCACCTTCGCCTTATTTAGCGCCGCTGGAGCTCTCGCTGCTGCCATGGGAGAACTTCGCGAGCAGGGTGTCCACGTGGTCCTCCAGCGCCTTCCCGAGGCCGTCACGCAGCTCCTCGGGGACAGGGGCTATCACCCTGTCGAAGTTGAAGTTGGCATCGGCGTGGAGGAGATGGCTGAAGATGCGCGTCGCCGCCTGGCTGAGGAGGTCATGGCACTCATCTTCGATGATGCCGGTCACCCGCTTGGCCCCCACCTCGAGCCGCTCCGCGAGCTTGGTGAAGAAGTCGAGGTAGCTGGCCTCGTGGCTCTCAAGGGACCCCCCGAGCCTCTCCTAGCAGATGGTCGTCAAGGCGCTACGGGCTCGGAGCTGGAGGGAGTGGAACATCTTGGCGCGCTCATGCTGCCGCCACCGTGCCCGATCTGCCTCCAGCCTGGCCTCCTCGACAACGTTCGTGACGCTGCCCACCTGCTGCTAGAGGGAAGCCAGCTCCTCCTCCGCGGCAGCCTTGGCCTTGAGCGCGGCCTCCCGTCGTCTCTCTGCCTCCGTCAGCACCTCCTTTAGGGCACTGATCTCTTGCTGGAGCTCCACGCGCTTCTTCTTGAAGCGGTCCTCCTGAGCCTTCAGTTTCTTGCTGAGATCAGCGGCGATCGCCTGGCGGCTCCTCTCGACCCTTGTGTCGACATCCGCCTGGATCTTCTTTTCCTTGACCTCCAGTGCGGCGTTCGCCTTCTCCATGCGCTGGTTGTAAGAGGCTTGGGCGGCGGCCACCTGGCGATCCAGCATCTCCAGGCGCTCGCGCTCCGCGGCCTGCTCCGTGGTCGTCCGCGCCAGCTCCCTCTCCTAGATCGCGAGATCCGCCTCGCGGCCCACAAGCTCCTCTTTGCGAGAGGTGATGGCATCCTCCCGCGCCTAGAGCCGCTGCGCCTGGGTGGGGTGCTGCTCCTCGAGCGCCCTCGTGCGAGCCTCCGCCTCCTCGCAGCGCTTGTCGGCTGCGTCGGCCCCCCCACATGGCGTTCTCGAAGATCTCCTTCGCCTCGGAGGCGGCCCTCTCGCGCTTCTCTCATGCGGTCTTGTCCTGGTGCCGGCCCAGCTTGACGGCGACGTCCAGTTGACGCCACCCCTCGGCAAGGCGCGTCTCGCCCGCCAGGAATTCCGCCTCGAGCTGGCCCAGAGCCACCCGGGCGTTCCGCAGAACCCCGATCTTGAGCAGGGTGCGGCTGCTCACGAGCGCCAGGGCCTAGTCTGGGTCTGGCTCTTCGCCGCCCTCCGCCGTCACAGCCTGGGAAGGCCCAGCGTCGTTCATCAGGAGCGGGGGGCATGGCGAAGTCTCCTCCTCCTCTTGCCACGTCGGCGTGCTCTGCGGGCTCGTCGCACCCGTGGCGGGAGCATCGCGCGCCGACGAGCGCCGGGAGCTTGCCGAGGCGCCCCCGGTGTCTGTAGCCTCTGTGGTGGGGGTAGAGCTCGGCGGGGGAGTTGGCGCCTCTGCCTCCTCCATTGCTGCGTCCCCTCCTGCAGCGGGCGCCTCAGGAGGCACGGCCCCTCCTCCGGAGGCCGCGTCCCGAGGCTCATCTCCCTTGGCCTCTGGAGCCGCGTCAACATGCGGCTCCGAAGGAGCCACCTGCTCCTCCTCCACCTCCGCGCGCCCCGTCTCGGTGTCTGGGCGGCGGGTGGCCTCTGCGTGCCCTTCGGTGGCCACGGTAGGCGTCGGGGGCCCCTTCAAGCCAGGGGTCTTCGGCATCTTCTTCTTCATGGGCCTCCTGCGCGCGTGAGGGCTCAGTCCCAGATCTTGGGAGGAGGAAGGAGGCACAAAGGAAAAGAAAACAAGAGCAGTGACTTACTCGTCGTTCGGGACACACTTCCTTTTCTTCAAGACCGGCGGTGGGCGGCTTCCGCTGTCGCCCTCGCGAGGCTCCCTTGCGAGGCCGCCTCCCGAGGCTTGGCCGCCCTGTCCTTGGTGCCGTCCTTCTCGGCAGGGGACTCGATAGCACCGCCGTCCGCACCAGTCTTCTTCGCAGGGGGCTCGGTGCCCCCGCTGCCGGCGTCGATCTCCTCCACACGCAGCTCGTCAGCCGTTGCCCTGTTACTTCCTTCGCCTCCTGCGCCGGCAGGCCGGGAGGGCACAACCCTAAATTGGGCATCGTCGTCGTCGTCCTCAAGGTCGCAGATGAGCTGGCGGCAGCTTCGCGGGGCCGGCCCGCCATCGCTCTCCTCCGTGGCGCTTGCCGAGGCCTCAGCATCGCCACGGTCTCCTGAGCCAGGGACCACCACGAATGTGTTGTCACGAGGCCCCTCGAAGCCCTCTGGCATCTCATCGACCAGCTCATCCTTGTTCTGGTAGCGTTACAGAAGGAGCGCATCCCGGGGCAGATCCTTCGCACCGCCGCCGACCAGGATCTGCATGATCTCCTCCAGCACCTCTGCCAGTAGGTTGTCGACGCTCAGCCTCATGGGGTCGTCCTGGCCGGTGATCTTCCACACCGGGCGCGAGCGCCTCTGGAGCGGCGCGATGCGGCGCTGCAAGAACTCCTTCACCACCATTGGCCCTGTGAGCCCGCCTTCCTTCTACTCGGCCAGCCGCCCCCACAAGGGCGCCCGCCTCGGGTCGGCGAGCTTCTCGTGCTCCCAGCCGGAGCTCTTCAAGGCAGCATCAGTCGGAATCATCAGCAACAGACTATGCTGGCATGCGTCCACATAGATCCAGCGCTGCCTGTAGCCCTCCACCTTCCTCGAGATCTTCAGGTTGATGGAGTCCTCCTCCGTCCCCTTGACGCTGAGGAATGAGGCAAATGCCGAGCGGTGGTTCGCCGCAGTCAACCGCGGACTGAAGAAGTGGCGGAAGAGCGCCACCGAAGGCATCATGCCCATGAAGGCCTCGCAGAAGAAGGCGAAGGTGGAGAGGAGGAAGACGGAGTTTGGTTGAAGGTGAAGCGCGTGGATCTGGTAGTGCATCAGGACGGCGTTGAAGAAGTCAGAGAACGGCGACACCAGGCCGACGTAGACGCTGTGGAGGAAGAGTGTAACACCCCAAAAATATTTTCTTATGATTTTGAAAATCTTTTCTTTAAAATAAATTTTTTTGGATCACTATGGCCCTATTTCTCTCTTTCTTTTGTTTTGAAAATCATTTTGAGTTTTCAATTGGGTTTCAAAATTTTAAAATGGTTCTGATTTGATGGTTTCTTATTTGAGTAAATATTTTTGAAGGATCAAAAAGGTATTCTCTTTTAGAAAAGTTTTTGAATAATTAATTATTTCAATTAAATGATCCATTTCATTTTTCTTCTAACACATAGAAAATTCTCACAAAAAATATTCTGCCATTTTTAAATTATCATCCAAGTCATTCTCACACCCTAGGACAGTACCCAATACCTCTCCTCTCCACAAAAATATTTTTATCATATTTAGCACATTCCAAAATTTGAAATTCATTTATTCCTAGTTCCTTTGATTTACAAAGGAACTATATTTTTTTTAGCTCTTCTGCACCCACAAAAATTATCCCAACTACTTGACAGTACCCACAATCCATTTCACCAAAAACATTCCATTCCATAGTTCAAAATTTTCAAATTTCATTCAATTGAAATTTGGACCAGATTCAAACTCTATGCCCAAAACCTAATTTTAATTACTCCAAAAATTCTGAAATTTTGCCAGCCTATCTGTAATGCATCAGTACCTCACCACAAAAATTCTCAAAAATTCCAAAAATGCCAGTGGCCGTCTCGCATTTCATCAACCGCTTGGTGTGCACTGTAGCTCACTGTTGAAAAATTCAGAGATACAGGGAAGTTCAGAGAAGAGGGAATCGGAGTTGTGCGGTACACTCCACTCCACCTCTTACCCATCCACACCTCTGGTGATCATCAATGCATCGCCTAGGGACACCCTCGCCAGCCTCTCGCCGCCGACAGCACAGGAGCAGGCCGGTGCAACGGCCGCTGCCCTCGGCCGCGGCGGCCGAGAGGATCAGCACGGCCACCAGCCGCCATCCCTCCCTCCACTGCTCCCTCTCCTAACTCCTCTACACGCGGCAGCTTCTCTGCAACCTCCCCGCACCGTCCAAGCCACCCCGCGCCGGCCTGTCAGTCGCCGGAGCAGCTCACTGCCTCCATGCCCGTACGGGAGCCTCGCCATGGATAAGGCGATAGAGCTCACGAGGCGTCGTACTGGCCTCACCAGAAGCATCCTCTCATCTCACTGATCACTCACCGAACACGCCCACCGCCTCCAACTGCCCCGCCAGCCACCATCACTCCGGCGTGATCCGCACTGCCTCGGACCGCCTAGATCGCCTATAAAAGGAGCTCTCGAGCTCCGTTCAGTACTCGCACCGCCTCCACACACTCCCAATCGACCCCCAAAGGAGTCGGACGACCTCGGGGAGGTCGTCTTCCCCGACTCCGGCCGCTCGATCCGCCACTGTCCCCGCGAACCCCACGTCGCCGTTGCTCCACCTCCACCTCTCAAATCTTGCCAGTAGCCCCCTAGTGCTCCCTCTCATCGGAACCGCACGTCAATTTGACCATTGGAGGTCTCTCCGACGAGATCCATCATCACCCGACGTCGCCGTCCGCCGGAGTTGACCCCGTCGTCGCTGTGGTGCTCGCCGGCGACCAACTCCACCACCCACCGACGCGGAATACTGCCCCGAGTCCATCCCTACCATCGCTCCCTCCTGAAACGCCGGCGATCGCCGCCGGTAATCACCGCAACCCCTTTGTACACGCGCGCGAGGCGCGTTTTAATTTCAAACCTGATGGGTGAGGCCCACCCATCAACGTTCTATTCTTTTCTGATATATTCAAAAGCGCCTTCTGCCTCTTTACGCCTTCTGCACAGGAAAGCGTATTTCTCTCTGAGGCGCTTTCAGTTATTACCGCAAGGACCCGCTGGCAGTTTTTTATTTACAGAGAGGTCCCTGGTTTTAAAATCTTTATAACTTTTAAACCACAAATCATTTTCAATTGATTCTTTTTCTGAAAATCTTCTTTTTCACTCTAGTTTTTTTAGTATTTATTTAAAAATATTTTGAGACAACTTTTTGTACTATTACAAAATTTTTGATTTGAATTTGAATTTTCATTTTATAGAAAACGAGGAGCGGAACTTTGCCAAAAATTTCGAGGGATAACCTTCTGCCTACTTTGATCAAGGCAAGCATTTTTGAACTTGGGATATGGTGTTTGCATGCATGTTTGCATAAGTTCGAAATATCACCAAATATGTAGTGGATGGAAGTGCCTGCATGGTCATATCATTTTGTGGATTTCTTGCATGCATTTAAGAACTATTCTAACTTGGTGAAGTTGTGAGATATCAGGGTATACCCCTATCCGTGACATGCCGGTGGGCACGGGTCACATCATGACACGATGGTGACTTTGTGGCAAGTGAAGTTTGTCAGTCATAATAATAACACCTCCTGAGTCGACCTAGATCGAGTCTTGTTCCGTCATTCCTAGCTAAAGTTTCGTGCTGCCAATTGTCTTCCCGCGAGGGGAGTATGGCTTAGTAAGTTGCTAACCCCTTTCCGAGTGCACACCACATAGAGGGGCCATGATGAGGGTTCCATGGCCATGGACTAATGCCAGTCATCGGGTCAGGGGGCATGGGTGTATCCGGCTGGGCCGAGAGGGGGGCACCCCTTGTAATCCACGCATTATAAATAGTGATCCCATGCTATTCGAGACGATGGTCTCCCCGTCTTAGAGTTTTTCTTGAACGATGCTTTGGGTGATTCCTGGCATCCGGAAAGTTAATCTGGTGTGTGCTGGTCAGGTGTGTTTTCAACCCAAAGACCATAATGGGAATTAGTCAGCGTCTCGGTGCTGGCTAAAGAAATCCTATACACATGGGTAAAGAGTACATCCTCTGTAGAGTTATACCTATTTGAATAGCTATGTCCATGGTCAAGGACATTAGCTGGAAAGGGTCAAGTGTCGGTCCCGGTGTCGGTCTTCGGAGGAAATAATTAAAATTGAGCATGATTCATTTTTGCAGGATAATTATTGTCACTACTGATGCCAGCATGAATATTATTGTCAACATGAATATTATTGTGGACTAACTCTGTTCTTCTATGTGCAACCTTGGGTATCACTTGGGATGGCTAGTCCACCTGGATACTCAATTTTATTTTATTTTCTGAGTATCTCTTGGGATGGCTAGTCCACCTGGATACTCATTTATATTTTTCTGGGTATCACTTGGGATGGCTAGTCCACCTGGATACTCATTTATATTTTTCTGGGTATCACTTGGGATGGCTAGTCCACCTGGATACTCATTACTTTTAAAGACCTCTCAAAGCGTCGCTTTCAGACACCTGTTTGGCATTTTTTTGGAATTCCTCGGGCGGTCCAGCGCTCGATGTTCCATTTATTTTCTTGGTTATTTACTAAAATAATATATTTATTCATTCACACCGCATTAATATTTATCAAGCCATGCTTTAATTTTGGTCAGAATATGCATAAAGTTTAATCCATCATGATCATATGCATTCGGTATATCTTTTGTTCATAATGTTTGCGAGTACATTCCAACGTACTCACAGGCTTGTCCCTGGCTTGTTAATTTGGCCAGACCCAGAGGAGGACGAGCTTGTGGAGGAAGAGTGCGCTAGCGAGCCCGACGCTTAGAGGTGTTCCCAGTCAGTTAACATGTGGTCTTGGAGTCTACCACGTGTATCATCCATAGTGCTTCCGCTTCACAAATAAAATTGTCAAGTATCACACTGATGCTTGGCTTTACTTTATTGTACCAGTGTTGTAATATCACCACACCACTATCATATTCCACCACCATCATATATTGACAAGTTTGTAATAAATGTTGAGCACTCTGGCTCAACCATGTGTAATATTATGTATGTGCTGGTTATCTATATCAAGGGAGTCCACCAGTTGTTCTGATCTTGGGGCTGGTGTGACTTGAGGCTATTCCATGATATATTCCGGAAACAGGCCCGACAAACTTTGGTACCAGAGCCAGGCTGACTGTAGGAAGCCCTAGGTGCGATCGCTAGTAGTAGAGTCAGTCCTAACAATTTTTAGCATGCATCTCATGCATTGTAACAAATTTTCCTTGGTCATCATATACTTATGATATGACTATTTGGATTTTTTGTCTACTGTTGTAGATGTCTGGCGGCAGCTACCCAACCCAGATTTTTGCCAACGAGCCTGCGGGGTTTTCTTGCCTTCTCGTCTGCATCACCAGGGTCGCGATGGGATCTTCGAGTCATCCGGAGTACACAGTCTTTCCCGACAGGATCTCGGACACCCTGACTATGTACCAGGCCTCGTTATATATTCGGGGTGGAGAGGCTGCGCCTCACCGCAACTATCGTTTTGTGGGGAGAGTCATGCCTACTGAAAGGCATGCTATCCAGATGACATCCTTCCAGTCATGCAGACACGCCCCTATCATTATCTTCCATGCCATGTTCCATACACTAGTCACTATGCTTTCTCTTGCACCGCGGGAGAAAGGTCCGAGGCGATTGAGCCCCTTGTTCAGTACATCATGGCTCTAGAGTCAGTCTTCACCTCACTGGTGGACGACTATCTCACTACACGGATGGACTTAGCTCGTGCGAGGGCTCCTCGCAGGAGTGAGTTCCGTTCTCCTTCACCGCGCGCTCCTCGCATTCCGACTCCAACATACAATCCTCCTACTCGTTCCAGGGTTCGACATGCATCCCCGAGCGATGAGTCTAGTCGCTTGGCTGCACCCATTCCGGTTAGAGCTTCACCGCCTACGAGCACAGTACCACCACACGCAGGCATGGCATCGACAGCTGCCCGACTAGAGACCATACCCGAGGAGGAGGAGGAGGTCGAGTCTTCAGCACCCCATCTGGGACTTACCCTCAGCAGGGCCTACGACGTTCCAGACACTCCGTGATAGCAGACTAGGCATTAGCACCACAGTCACCTTTTATGAGAGTGTAGCTGTAAAATATTTATTTTCTGTTTCCTTTCTTCTTTGTAAGATGGCGAGCAGTAGACTTGGATCGCAGCATGCTAAGAGGATGGAGTAGTGCACTAGTCTAAATAAGTGGTCATGTAAGCATCACGACTACGACGAGAGTATTGTATAATTAAATCTTGCATGTATAATTAAATCTTGCATGTATTATATAACTCACTACTTTCATGTACCTACGTTTTTGGGGGAAATTATTTTCAGTCTCTTAAAATTTATTTCTTTCCTTTATAATTTCTTTCCTCATCGGTGTTTACACAAATACCCCAGAAAGAAAATGCATCATCCCTGGACTCATTCTATGCCTAGTCCACCAGAGGACAACTTTGCACAGATGGGAAATAACTTCACACCAGGACAGACAAGTCAGCAGAGCAATGATTCAGCATTCTCACAAGTATGCCATCTATATGAACAAAGTCAGCAACAACACCAGGAAATGATGTAGCATTTGATAAATATGGGAAATCACCAAGGACATCACCAACCCAGATCAGAATTATCTGAACTTTAGAGGACCAATCCAACTGTCTTTTCTCACACAGATAAACCTTTGGAGGCAGACGACTGGCTGCGTGATATTGAAAGAAAATTGGTCATAGCCTAGTGTACGGACCAGGAAAAAGTGCTATATGCTCCACATTATTTCTCTGGAATAGCAGCATCATGGTGGGAAAATTTATGCCACACGCATCCCAATGGAGGAGACATCACCTGGGAGCAATTCAAGGAAAGCTTCCGGGGAGCACATATTCCCAACAACATCATGAAATTGAAGAAAAGAGAATTTGAGGATCTTAAGCAATGGGGCACAATGGTAACTCAGTACCTCGACCAGTTTACTTAGCTAGCCCGGTATGCCAATGATGAATACATGATAGAAAGCAAAAGGATGGAGAAATTCCTTGACGGGCTCGCTCCATCTTTAAAATGCCAACTGGTAGTCCATACTTTTCCGGATTTCAAGACACTGGTAGACAAGGCTATTATCCTGGAAAATGAGCACCGCAACATGAATGAGATTCGCAAGTGTCACATGAATCAGTCAGTACAGGTTCATAACAACAGGCCCCGAAATGAATCTCAGAGGCCTGTGACACCTCGACCAACAATTCCAACACCATGACCACAACAAAACCACAGTACCTTCAACAACAGGGCCAAGGAAGCAATATTCTGTCCTGGCATCACCTGTTACGCCTGTGGACCAGAGGGGCATTATGCTAGGCAATGCCCAAAACAGGGGAATAATGCCCCCAAACCCAATAACAATGGCCGCAGTACTAATGCAACTCCGCGACACAACAACCTCAACAACAATCAAAGAAAGGGGCAGGTTAACCACGTGACATTTGAGGAAGCACAGAATGCACCGGACATCGTGTTTGGTACGTTTCTTGTCAACACCATTAATGCTACCATTTTATTTGATTCTGGAGCTTCCCATTCATGCATCTCTAAAAGATTTGCCTCGAAGAATCAATTTTATTTTTCGCCTTTGAAAAATTCAATGTTTATTCAGTCCCCGGTATCAAAGCAAAGCACACAATGGTACTTCCAGGAGGTGAACATTGAAGTAAAAGGAATGAAGTTTCTAGCAAATCATACTGTATTGGAAGCAGTTGATTTGGATGTTATTTTGGGAATGGACTGGTTGACCACAAATAAAGGATTTATAGACTGCTACAATCGTACAGTGACTCTCACCAATTGTCAACAGAAGACAGTAAAGTTTGGTACAAGGGGAATTTCTACCTTGCAACGAAAATTAAATCAAGTGGACATGACAGAATTAAGCAAGGTTCCTGTGGTATGCGAATACCCCAATGTATTCCCTGAGGAGCTACCAGGCATGCCACCAGACCGTGAAATTGAATTTGTTATTGAACTAGCACCCAGAACGGCACCCATTTACAAGAAGCCTTATCGAATGGCTCAAACAGAGTTGGTTGAGCTGAAGAAACAAATTAAGGAATTATTGGAAAAGGGTTATGTCTGACCTAGCTCATCACCATGGGGATCACCGGTTTTATTAGCCAAGAAAAAGGATGGTACCCTAAGGTTATGTATTGATTACAGGGCACTCAATATGGTTACCATCAAAAATAAATATCCACTACCAAGGATCAATGACCTATTCGACCAACTGGCAGAAGCCAAAGTCTTCTCAAAAATAGACTTGAGATCAGGCTAGCATCAGTTAAGAATCCGATCATCAGACATACCCAAGACCGCTTTTATCACCAGATACAGATTATATGAGTTCACTGTGATGCCTTTCGGATTGACCAACGCTCCTGCCTATTTTGTACATCTCATGAACAAGGTTTTCATGAAATATTTGGACAAGTTCGTGGTTGTGTTCATTGATTATATACTTATTTATTCCAAGACACCAGAAGAACATGAGCAACATCTTCGAATGGTCCTGGAAGAATTACGGAAAAATCAACTATATGCCAAATTCAGTAAATGTGAATTTTGGTTATGAGAAGTTGGTTTTCTGGGACATGTACTAACAAAGGATGGGATAGCAGTGGACCCAAGCAAAGTAAAGGATGTCTTAGGATGGAAGCAACCCACCAACATGACTGAGATCAGGAGTTTTCTTGGTTTGGCTGGCTACTATTGACGATTTATTGAAGGATTCTCCACCATAGCCAAACCCATGACTAAGTTTCTCAAGAAGGATAAAAAGTTTGAATGGACTGAAGCATGTGAGAAAAGTTTCCAAGAATTGAAAAAGAGGTTAACCACAGCACCTGTTTTGACCATGCCAGATGTGCACAAGAATTTTGAAATATACTGTGACGCTTCCAGAAAAGGCCTTCGATGTGTATTAATGCAGGAAGGAAAGGTCATAGCATATGCTTCAAGGCAACTACGACGACACGAAGAAAATTATCCTACCCATGACTTGGAACTAGCAGTGGTAGTACATGCATTCAAGGAATGGCAACATTACCTTCTTGGTAATCGATGTGAGATATACACGGATCATAAGAGTCTTAAGTATATCTTCACCCAGCCAGAGCTAAACCTACGACAACGTCGCTAGCTTGAACTGATTAAGGATTATGATGTGGGAATTCATTACCATCCCGGTAAAGCAAATGTTGCAGTAGATGCCCTCAGCCGGAATCCATGCACCGACAATGACAGTGTGCAATTCTCATAGCATGAGTTCAACCGGGAATTTGCCAAACTAAACATTGTTTTAGTCACGGAAGGAACCATTGCTCGCCTAGAGGTAAAACCAACATTGGAAGATCAGATCAAAGAAACCCAGAAAGGACACCTAAGTATTGAAGGAATTAAAAGGAAAGTAAATTCAGGCAAGGCATCCGAATTTATCATTGATAATCAGGGAATCCTGTGGTATGGGAAAAGATTATGCGTGCCCAATAAGGAAGAGTTAAAACAACAGATTTTGGCAGAAGCCCATACCACTACATACTCCATTCACCCAGGGGGAACCAAGATGTACAAGGATCTACAGGAAAAATTCTGGTGGCACGGGATGAAAAGGGATATAGCCGTATATGTCGCACGTTGTGAATCTTGTCAGCGTATAAAAGCAGAACACCAGAGGCCAGCAGGATTGTTACAGCCACTTAGAGTGCCTGAATGGAAATGGGATGAGATAGGGATGGATTTTATTATTGGATTACCAAGGTCACGACACGGGAATGATGCTATCTGGGTTATCACAGATTTATTAACCAAGGTGGCACACTTCATTCCGGTAAAAACAACATATTCAACACAGAAGCTTGCTAAGTTATATCTCTCTCGAATTGTTTGCTTACACGGAGTACCGAAGACCATATTCTCTGATAGAGGCACTCAGTTTGTCTCTAGGTTTTGGGATCACTTGCAGCAAGCCTTAGGAACGCAACTGGTATTCAATACGGCATATCACCCACAGACAGGAGGGCAGACTGAACGGGTAAATTAGATATTGGAGGACATGCTGAGAGCCTATGTCCTTACCTATGGAGTCAGCTGGGAGGACAGTTTGCCTTATGCGGAATTTTCATATAACAACAGTTATCAAGCCAGTCTAAAGATGTCACCTTTCGAAGCCCTATACGGACGAAGGTGTCATACCCCACTCAATTGGTCTGAAACCGGAGATAGCCGAATCTTCAGCCTGTAAGTTCTCAAAGAAGCAGAAACAAAAGTAAAACTTATCCGAGACAGACTGAAAGCAGCTCAGAGCCGTCAGAAGAGCTACTATGACCAGAAACACCGACAGATCAGTTTTGAACCCGATGAATATGTGTATCTCAGGGTATCCCCAATGAGAGGACAACAGAGATTTAAAGTCAAAGGGAAACTGGCACCGCGATTTATTGGACCATTTAGAATAATTGCAAGGAGAGGCAAGGTTGCCTACCAGAGCTACCAGCAGAATTGTCAGATGTTCATGATGTGTTTCACGTGTCATAGCTGAGGAGATGTGTCAGTAATCCAGACAAACAAGTCCAACATCAAGACCTGGATATCCAACCAGACCTTACATATAAGGAACATCCTATAAAATTTCTGGAAGAGTCAGAACGGAGAACCCGCTGGAGTGTCATAAAATTTTACAAGGTTCAGTGGAGTAATCACACCGAAGAAGAGGCAACATGGGAAAGAGAGGATCACCTAAGGACTGAGTACCCGTACCTATTTGAGGGACAGCTGAAATCTCAGGGACGAGATTTTTCTTAAGGGGGGTAGGTGTTGTAACACCCCAAAAATATTTTCTTGTGATTTTGAAAATATTTTCTTTAAAATAAATTTTTTTGGATCACTATGGCCCTATTTCTCTCTTTCTTCTGTTTTGAAAATCATTTTTAGTTTTCAATTGGGTTTCAAAATTTTAAAATGGTTATGATTTGATGGTTTCTTATTTGAGTAAATATTTTTGAAGGATTAAAAATGTATTCTCTTTTAGAAAAGTTTTTGAATAATTAATTATTTCAATGAAATGATCCATTTCATTTTTCTTCTAACACATAGAAAATTCTCACAAAAATTATTCTGCCATTTTTAAATTATCATCCAAGTCATTCTCACACTCTAGGACAGTACCCAATACCTCTCCTCTCCACAAAAATATTTTTATCATATTTAGCAAATTCCAAAATTTGAAATTCATTTATTCCTAGTTCCTTTGATTTACAAAGGAACTATATTTTTTCTAGCTCTTCTGCACCCACAAAAATTATCCCAACTACTTGACAGTACCCACACTCCATTTCACTAAAAACATTCTATTCCACAATTCAAAATTTTCAAATTTCATTCAATTGAAATTTGGACCAGATTCAAACTCTATGCCCAAAACCTAATTTTAATTACTCCAAAAATTCTGAAATTTTGCCAACCTCTCTGTTATGCATCAGTACCTCACCACAAAAATTCTAAAAAATTCCAAAAATGCCAGTGGCCATCTAGCATTTCATCAAACACTTGGTGTGCACTGTAGCTCACTGTCGAAAAATTCAGAGATATAGAGAAGAGGGAATCGGCGCCGTGCGGTACACTCCACACCACCTCTTCCCCATCCACACTTCTGGTGATCATCAATGCATCACCTAGGGACCCCCTCACCAGCCTCTCACCACCGACAGCATAGGAGCAGGCCGGTGCAACAGCCGCTGCCCTCGGCCGCGGCGGCCGAGAGGATCAGCACGGCCACCAGCCGCCATCACTCCCTCCACTGCTCCCTCTCCTAACTCCTCTCCACGCGACAGCTTCTCTGTATCCTGCCCGCACCGTACAAGCCACCCTGCGCTCGCCTATCAGTCGCCGGAGTAGCTCACCGCCACCATGCCCGTACGGGAGCCTCGCCATGGATAAGGCGATAGAGCTCATGAGGCGTCATACTGGCCTCACCAGAAGCATCCTCTCATCTCACTAATCACTCACCGAACACGCCCACCACCTCCAACTGACCCACCGGCCACCATCACTCCGGCGTGATCCACACAGCCTCGGACCGCCTCAGATCGCCTATAAAAGGAGATCTCGATCTCCATTCAGTACTCGCACCGCCTCCACACACTCCCAATCGACCCCCAGAGGAGTCGGACGACCTCGGGGAGGTCGTCTTCCCCGACTCCGGCCGCCCGATCCGCCACTGTCCTCGCGAACCCCACATCGCCGTTACTCCACCTCCACCTCTCAAATCTTGCCAGCAGCCCCCTAGTGCTCCCTCTCATCGGAACCGCATGTCAATTTGACGGTTGCAGGTCTCTCCGATGAGATCCATAATCACCCGACGCCGCCATCCGCCGGAGTTGACCCCGCCGTCGTTGTGGTGCTCGCCGGCGACCAACTCCACCACCCACCGATGCGGCATACTACCCCGAGTCCATCCCTACCATCGCTGCCTCCTGAAACGCCGGCGATCGCCGCCGGTGATCACCGCAACCCCTGTGTACATGCGCGCGAGGCGCGTTTGAATTTCAAACCTGACGGGTGGGGCCCACCCGTCAGCGTTTTATTCTTTTCTGTTATATTCGAAAGCGCCTTCTGCCTCTTTACGACTTCTGCACTGGAAAGCGTATTTCTCTCTGAGGCACTTTCAGTTATTACCGCAGGGACCCGCTGGCAGTTATTTTATTTACAGAGAGGTCCCTAGTTTTAAAACCTTTATAACTTTTAAACCACAAATCATTTTCAATTGATTTTTTTTTGAAAATCTTATTTTTCACGCTAGTTTTTTTAGTATTTATTTAAAAATATTTTGAGACCACTTTTTGTACTGTTAGAAAAT
The DNA here is from genome assembly GCA_039707655.1 of Elymus sibiricus. NCBI lineage: Eukaryota > Viridiplantae > Streptophyta > Magnoliopsida > Poales > Poaceae > Elymus > Elymus sibiricus. The sequence goes on from CM077664.1 coordinate 168,832,971, forward strand.
TTTGATTTGAATTTGAATTTCCATTTTATAGAAAACGAGGAGGGGAACTTTGCCAAAAATTTCGAGGGATCACCTTCTGCCTACTTTGATCAAGGCAAGCATTTTTGAACTTGGGATATGGTGTTTGGATGCATGTTTGCATAAGTTCGAAATATCACCGAATATGTAGTGGATGGAAGTGCCTCATTTCTTTTCAAGACCTCTCAAAGCGTCGCTTTCAGACACCCGTTTGGCATTTTTCTTGGAATTCCTCGGGCGGTCCAGCGCCCGATGTTCCATTCATTTTCTTGGTTATTTACTAAAATAATATATTTATTCATCCGCACCACATTAATATTTATCAAGCCATGCTTTAATTTTGGTCAGCATATGCATAAAGTTTAATCCATCATGATCATATGCATTCGGTATATCTTTTGTTCATAATGTTTGCGAGTACATTCCAATGTACTCACAGGCTTGTCCCTGGCTTGTTAATTTGGCCAGACCCGGAGGAGGATGAGCTTGTGGAGGAAGAGTGCGCTAGCGAGCCCGACGCTTAGAGGTGTTCCCAGTCTGTTAACTTGTGGTCTTGGAGTCTACCACGTGTATCATCCGCAGTGCTTCCTCTTCACAAATAAAATAGTCAAGTCTCACACTGACGCTTGGCTTTACTTTATTGTACCAGTGTTGTAATATCACCACACCACTATCATATTCCACCACCGTCATATATTGACAAGTTTGTAATAAATGTTGAGCACTCTGGCTCAACCCTGTGTAATATTATGTATGTACTGGTTATCTATATCAAGGGAGTCCACCAGTTGTTCTGATCTTGGGGCTGGTGTGACTTGAGGCTATTTCGTGATATATTCCAGAAACAAGCCCGACAAAGAGGGGGAACGTAATCGCTTCCAGCTCGTGCGGCAAGCGCGAGCCCGGCCAAATCTTCGTCACTTTCCACTCGTTGGTGGCGGCGGCGGTCATCGGGATCACCTTGTCCAGGCCTTCCCGGTTGGCGATGATGGAGTGCTGCAGCACCGGCTCCAGGGCCGGCGCGCTCAGGGCCGCGGTCGCCACCTTTCCTCTCCTGCCGGCGGCCGCCATCGCTGCGCGGTGAAGCTTGGGGGGCGAGAGGAGGAAGAAGCAGTGCGTAGGGAAGGAGATCCGAGGAGTCAGGCGCTAGGTGGCGAGGAGTGCGAAGGAAGGCAATGATGGCCCTGCGCCCCATGCGGCCAGTTTTATGGCAGGGCCGATAGTTACCAAGGCGTAGTGGAGGAAGTGGGGGTGCCCCACGTCCCATCATGCGCCACGCGCCGCTACCTGAGCCCCGCAGTCTGTCAGGGCCCGCTCCGTTTCGCTCCTAACGGGCGGGAACGTGCGTGCCATGGGCCCGGGGGCTACTGTTGGGCCAGTGAGAACTGGGGTACCATGGCCCGTCTGCCTGCGGCCTAGGATGCAACGCTTGGCAAGGCCCAGGAGGCGGCCTAGTCACGGGCGCCGCGAAGCAAGACACCTCGCGAGGCACCGGCCTCACGAGGACCCCTCCACGCGGAGCAGACCACCAAGACTTAGCAGCAGCGGCGGCTGCAGGAGGCCTCGCGAGGCTCCCTCGCGAGACGGCCTCCCGAGGCCGCCCGAGATGGGCACCGCCTGGTGCTGACCGGGCGGTCCGGTGCCCACCACGTGGGTGACGCGCTTAGCGATGAACGACGGCAGGAGCCGTGCCAGCAGGCACGGACAGAGAGGGTTTCCTCTTTGGTGCTAAAGGGACAGCACCAGCTCCCCTCCTGCAAAGCAAGTCCCAAAGCTTGCCCGTTTGGTGTATGAAGACCAGGACGATAAGGCGCGCAGGGCAGAGGTCATCACCGAGCCCACCGGCGCGTCATGGATAGCACCTTTGCAGGCGAAGACCGCCTTTAGTTAGGATAAGCCTGGGCGCCTGTCCTCCTTTGAATGGCCGTTGTGTGTGGCTACCCTTCCTGCCAACATTTTTAGGTGAAGAGGACCAAGGCGGCTATAAAAGGGGCAGTGCTGCCATTGTAGTGGAGGCTTCGATCGATTCCTTTGTCTTCAACCTTGTACGCGAGAACCTTCTTGCCCACCATAATCCCAACACAAAGCAGGAGCAGGGTTTTACACCGTGAGGTGGCCCGAACCTAGGTAACTGCTGTGCCCCCTGTCGTGCCCTGTGCTTAGCGTGCTCTCGCCGTAGTGTCGCCGTGGTCACCGTGGAGTGGATAGAACGAGCGCGCCCTAGAGTTCGAACCAGGGTCCCCGGAGCCCCGATTCCGACAGTTATCTACACCCGTAGTGCCGCGACGGTGGAAGGATGCCTTGGTCGCTTCAAACGCATGTTCAAAAAGTCAGATGGTGAGTGGGTCGCTGGGCTAGATGTTGAGTACACCACAGTCCTGGAAAAAGAGAACCTTCTAAAGGAGGAAGAGAAGAAGAAGCCCGTTGTGATCCATGTTTGCGTACATAACTTATGCTTGGTCTACCACATATGCCATGTCAACGTTAGGTGCCAGAATTTTGTAGACTTCCTCAAGGACGAAAGAGTCAAAAAATTTACTGTAGACTTTAAGAACGACAAGGAAGTCCTGGGTGGGATAGGCCTCGTTGTACACCAGCCCTTCGACCTCCAGAAGAAAGGCCTGGTGTCCTCCTCTCAGCCTTCAATGCTGACCCTGGTAGGGGCCATGATTGATCCTTGGTATGGTAAACAGAAGAAACCTCACTATAGGTTTCATAATTCATGGGAGTGGAAGAAAATAGATGAAGCTCACATCGAGTACGCAGCACTGGATGCCTACCTTTGTTTAAATATTTACAAGGGTTCGATTAAGAGGGAGAGCCTAGTGTCCGGTTCAAGCAAAGAAGTATCGATGAAGAGGAACAGGAAGAGGAAGAAGGACGAAGTTGAGGACATGGACGAGGACTCCGAGTAAGGTGGCAGTGTCGTTGCTCATGCTGGCCCTAATGCATTGTCAACCGGATTAGTTGCTTAGTTCTATTTCAGGGTGCTTAGTTCTATTTCAGGGGTGTGTTGTGCTGAGCCCCCAGCAGAACTATGTTATGTTCTTTCACGTTACTTGAACTCTTTAGTACGTACTAGTATTTCTTACAGTTCATCTTGTAGTTGGTACTACTACTCGTTTCTTCACGTTCCTACTGTACTTAATAAGTAGTACTAGTAGTATTATTTCCATTCGTCTAACTAGTTGGTACTATTCGCCTGTACTACTCATTTCTTATCGTGTACTTAATAAGTAGTACACAATAGCTATAGCAATTTGGGTCAGTCGATTTGTGAAAGAAGAAGTTTGCCGGAGGAAAGGAAGAAGACACAAGGGAAGCTACCCCACTATCTATTATGGGTGGCAGGGTGCCCATGATCTATCTTAGGAGTGTTGGGTGTGGGATGCAGTTCGCCGAAAAAAATGGATCATGCCCGGGGTTAGACGGATGGTGGGGGGCAGCACGGCGGTGGGAGGCGGTTGAGGGGTGGGCGGGGCGGCGGCACCCGGCGGTTAGGCCTGTGGCTGCTCGGTGGTTGAGAGAGAAGATGAACAGTGCATCATTTTCGGAGGTTGAAGAAGCCCATATGGCCATCCATGTTGCATCCAACAGCTCGCAAGATTCGACTAACCTAATCTGTTCCTTCAGATTGCAGGATCCATGTGGCATTCAAGGTCTCGAAGGTAGATTCCACATCGGCACCCGGTTTACAGCCTCGGCGCGGGACTAGTCGAGCTGACGCTCCTAGCGGGCACGACCGGCTTCCGCCATGGCAGCCACCATGCGGGCCTCCTCCTCGCGGGGGGAGACCACAATGACCCGCTAGCTCCTCGTCCTCCTCGCCAGCGTGCTGGAGCACGCACTCGTCCTCCTCCTCTTCGTACGCTGCCAGGATGCGGCGGTGATGCGCGAGAAATGGTCGGCCGGAGCACGCAGGCGCCCGCATGCGCAAAGGTGGTAGCGGCATATTGTTGAGTGTGCGTATGGGAGCTTAGTTTAGTTTTATCTAGGGTTGGTGAAACTTAAAAGAACTCCATACTAGTACACGTAAACAATAGACTGAGGCAGCGCTTACCACATTAATTAGCACAGCATCGATACGGAATCCTCTTCAAGCGCGTGCACCACGGCCACGCGGTCGATCGAATGGTGCGTCACGGTGTCGCGCTCGAAGGACATCCACCGAACCTTTTTGTGTCTGTGAAAACAATCCCCGAATATCACGCTACATTTTTTTTGCTGGAAAAGTTCTTCATGCTACAATATTTCCATATATTTGAATTTAGCTTCAGTTCGTGCTTATTTGGATTTGGACATTTTAGGTGCACCCTAATAATATTTTTTGAGAGAGATTATGTGTGTGTGACGGAGAGAGAACATGTGTATGTGTCTATATGTGTGTTGTGGCAGAAGGGCAATGTGGAGACGGTGTGCGTGTGATAGAGGTGTGAATGTGCAAATGATCGTGTATGAGTGAGACATAGAGAGATGCCGAGATATGGTGTATGCATGATAGAACGGTCTTGTATTTGTGTGTATGTGTGTGAGTGAGAGAGAGAGACAGAGAAGCATCTGTAACACAACAACTATCTCTCTCGATTCGTCCCTCCCTCGCACACTCGCATGTAACACATGCATTAACGCACACCTGCATTTTCACACCCCGGCCCCTGCCCGCCCCAAGGCCACTACATCGCTCTCTCGCGCACACACAATCTCTTCCTGAAAACCATATTTAGCATGTACCTCTCTGTCACATACACCCTATATCACACACACACATCTATCTCTCGCTATGTCTCTCTGCCTCACAAACACACTCCACATGGTCCGTGATAACCCACAAGTATAGGGGATCAATTGTAGCTTTTTTGATAAATAAGAGTGTCGAACCCAACGTGGAGCTAAAGGTAGAATTAATATTCCCTTCAAGTTCTATCGACCAGCGATACAACTCTACGCACGCTTAACGTTCGCTTTACCTAGAACAAGTATGAAACTAGAAGTACTTTGTAGGTGTAATGCTAGAACTACGTTGCAAGAATAAAACTAGGAGTACTTTGTGAGAATAAAACTACCAGTAATTTGCAAGATAATAAAAGTTAGTTGTTTAGTAGAAAGCTTTTTGTAACACAAGAGAATGATTTGTCCATAGGCAATCGATAACTAGACCGGTAATCATTATTGCAATTTTATATGAGGGAGAGGCATGAGCTAACATACTTTCTATACTTGGATCATATGCACTTATGATTGGAACTCTAGCAAGCATCCGCAACTACCAAAGATCATTAAGGTAAAACCCAACCATAGCATTAAGTGACAAGTCCTCTTTACTTCCATACGCAACAACCACTTACTCGGGTGTAAGCTTTTGTCACTCTAGCCGCCCACTATAAGAGAATTATGAACATATTGCAAACCCTACAGTGGGGATCCCTCACGCTTGCGCGACACGGAGGGCACCATATGATAGCACCAAAATAAAACATACAATTCAAACCAATCACGATCAACAATCAACCCATAGGACAAAACGAATCTACTCAAACATCATAGGATGGCCACACATAATTGGATAATAATATGTAGCATTAAGCACCATGTTTAAGTAGAGAATTACAATGGGAAAATAGGTGTTACACCGCTGCATAGAAGGGGACAGAGTTGGTGTTGATGGCGGCGAAGTTGTTGGTGTAGATCGCCGTCATGATGATTGCTCCGGCGGCGTTCCGGCGCCACCAGGAGAGAGGGGGAGAGAGCCCCCCTTCTCCTTCTTCTTCCTTGGTCTCCCCCTAGATGAGAGGAGAATTTCCTCTCTGGTCCATGGCCGCCATGGCTCCCGGAGGGGAGGAGCCCCTCCGAGATTGGATCTCTCTCTCTCTGTTTCTCTTATGTTTCGCGCTCCCCCTTTTCTGGCCTTTCACCGTTTCTTAAATATCCGGAGATCCGTAACTCCGATTGCGCTGAAATTTTAACACGACTTTTTTCTCGATATAAGCTTCCTTGCGGCTGAAGAAGAGCCCCAATCGACTTACGGTGTGCCCACGAGGCACCACCACGTGCCGGGGGGGCCGCGCCAAGGTGGCTTGTGGAGGCTGTGGACCTCCGTTTGTGTTGATTCCACATCCCAAAAATCACATATATTCGAAAATAATTCTCCGTAAAATTTTATTGCATTTGGACTACATTTGATATGGATTTTCTGTGAAACAGAAAACAAGTAGAAAACAGGAACTGCCACGAGGCACTGGATCAATATGTTAGTCCCAAAAATAATATAAAATGTTGCCAAAAATATGTGAAAGTTGTGGAATATTGGCATGAAGCAATAAAAAATTATAGATACGATGGAGACGTATCAGTACTCTCTTTGTATCCTGCACACGATCCCATTATATTTCTTAAACACTCACGCACACGATGTATCCATCTCGCACCATTAGCCTCTCTCGCCTGTTGTTGGTGTACTAAGACATGGGTGCCTTCGTACCCTGACTTGTGCATAGGCAGTTGTAGCCTTCCTGATGGCAAGGGCTTGCCAGAGGGTTGCTATCATCAAGCCTCAAGACTTAGATTAACATGACCATGAAGAAGACCTCCAGGCAGGTCATCGAGAAGTACTATTCTACCACTGAAGATCAAGATTACCCTTGCCGGCAAGCTTCATACCGGCAAGGTGAAGACCAAGACTCTGGTTGCCGGCAAGCTCCTTGCCAGCAAGCGAAGGCCCGGCAAGCTCCGCGCCAGCAGGCTCGTTCTGTCCCGTTACCGCTCCACCTCATCATCGGCTAGATAAGCACGTATGATAGGTGTCGAGCGGGCAGGCAGTCAAATGTAGCTGGCCAAGGCACGTGTCAGCATGCCACGCAAGGATTAACTTTAATGACACCCATCCCTGGGACGTGTCAAGATAACAGGAAGCCGGCTGGGCAGGTGGTACATATCTTTTCGCTAAAGCCTCGCCTCCCCGGCGTAGCACCTAATGGTGCATTTAATGCATTTGTCCTACCCCGTTAGGAGATAGACTTGGTGACGGTGCAAGTACTGTTCACTCCCAGTAATGACCGAATTAGCCATTGTGGTAACCCCTTAGCCTATAAAAGGAGGCCCACGGCTGCAGTTAGAACAGTCGACTCCGATTTCAATTACGCATTGTAGCTGCACTTCCCGCGCACCTTGCCGGCAAGCTGCGCTCCTTGTGACCTTGAGCTCATACACAATCAAACCACCAAAGCAAGAGTAGGGTTTTACGCTCACAGCGGCCCGAAGCTGGATAAATCATTGCTTGTTCTTACATCTATTAGCCCTGCTCTTCGTAGCACATTGATCCCATAGCCGAACCGCAAAGGGATCCTTTCGATCCCATAGATCGTCATTTTCCCACAACATCTTTGGCGCGCCAGGCAGGGGTCTTGTTTTACGAATCAGTGTTCGTAGAGTGAGTACCAGCCCCATCACCTTCGTCGATGGTGCCGAAGAAGAAGGGCAGAGCCAGGACGGCTCCCACCGCCTCCAAGCGGCTTTCCCAGGCGTCCGCGGGCGGCGCAGCCGACGCGGGCGCTACGGCTGGGACGGCCGGGGCAGGAGGCGCCGGCGGTGTGGGTGTCCAGCATCCCCACCGTTCTCGTGATCGCAGTCACCACACCGGAGATGGCGCAGACGGCCAACTCCAACGACGTTCTGGTGAGCATAGTCAGCGTAGCAATACGGTTTGAACTGGTACAAGCAGGGACCCTGTTGCTGCGACATCTAAGGATGGAGCGGTGACGTCCAACAATGCTGCGGTGGGACGTGTGCCGCGACCATGGCAAGATGGGCGCGCCACGCTTGCTGGTGGTCCTGGACAGTGTCAAGCCAGACCTGAGCATCGTTCTCACGATGTTCAGGCACCACCACCACCACGCCAACCCGTTGGTGAGCATGCGCTCCGGCAGCAGGTACGCGACGAGCTTCCTTCTGGCCCTACCAGGAGTCGTACGCCGTCCCGTTCCGTGTTCCCCGCCATGGCAACCATGGCGGCAGAAGCCATGGCATGGGTACAAATGCTTTTGAACTTCCCGCCAGCTCTTGACAAGATGGACGAATGGAGGGTCACCATCCAGAGTGTCATCTATTTTGCCGATCCCAGCAAAACACAGGAGGTGGGACCCTCTAGACGCCCACCCACAGTGCCGGCAGGACCAACTGGCTGCCGGGCCAGAAACGGTGTGCCAATGGTGCAGTCGCCTCCACGTAAACAACCACAGCAGTGGCAAGCTCACCGATCGAATGACCAGGACGCGATGTACTTGGCATCGTCGGATCCGCGGGGCCGCCAAGACCAGCGCCAAGTGCTCCACAAACGGTGCGTCGAAGACACCCGTAGGAAGATCGAGCGGCGCCGGGAGGCACGCCATCTATCAGACGACTGAGCCAGGCCGGCAGCAGACGTGCTTGTGCCAGGATATCCTGGGTGTTTACCTTACAAGGTAGGCTACCCAGCGTTTACTCGTGAGATGCGGCAGTTTTGTTGGCCATCCACCTGTGCCTTCAAGCCAGAGCTGCCCGACAGATATGATGGCACGCTTAGTCCATTTGAGTTCCTTGGCATCTACACCATTGCGGTGCAAGCTGCCGGGGGGCGGGACGCCAAGATACTGGCCAACTACTTTCCGTTGGCGCTAAAGCCCAATGTTAGATCGTGGTTGATGAACTTGCCGGAGGGCTCCGTTTCTTCTTGGTCGGATCTGTGCCATTGCTTCATTGGTGCTTACCAGGGTGGCCACAAGCTCCTTGGTCAAGCTAGCAATCTACACATGATACCCCAGAGGGATGCCGAGCCCCTCCGCAAGAATATACAAAGGTTCAGCCGTGTGCACCACAACATCCCCGATGTTCATCCCGCAACTGTGTGTGCCGCATTCCACATGAACGTGCGCAACCGCAGAATGCGGTCTGAGATGAACATCGAGAATGTCAGAACCATCAATGAGCTGTACGCCTTGGCGGACAAGTGTGGACGTGCTGAGGAAGGGAGGCGACTCCCCGGGGAAGATGCTGGCGCTGAAGTCGACTCCGAGGACGACGACACAGGTGACGCATCGACCCCCACAGAAGAAGAACAGGAAGCGCAACAGAAAGCGCAAGGGTAAGACAGTGATGGCCGTCGAAGGCTCCGGTGACACCAACGCCGCCAAGAAGCCCAAGGCAGAAAGCCCTGGCAAGGAGATTGCCGGATGCGCTGACTGCTGGGAGGCTGCGGCAGGCAACAAGGGTGGCAAGACCGGTGGGCAGTATTACAAGATCCACCGTACCAAGGGCCACGATCTCTAGGAGTGCCGGCAAGTGGAGCAGCTTGCCGAGAAGCAGAAAGCTGAATACGAGAAGCGCGACAAGGAGAAGGGCCAAGATGGTGCCGGTGGGTCCGGCAAGCAGAACCGTGGTGGCCGAGGGGGCCTCCGCGGCAAGGCCAAGCAGCCGAAAGAGAAGGCCGCTCAGGGCCAGAAAGAAGAAGAAGATGATGATGATGATGATGAATATTGGTCCGACAAGGAGTTCCAGAATGCAATGGATGCCATGTGTGTTGACGGAGGCGCATCTTTGCACTCCTCGCACCGGGCACTGAAGCAGTGGGTCCGCGAGGTGAATGCCACGGAGCCAGTGATGGAAGCACAGAAGCCACTCAAGTGGTCGCACGTGACCATCGTCTTTGACGCCGAGGATCACCCTGATCGCACCACCGCGGTCGGGTGTTTGCCATTGTTGGTTTCGCCAACAATCCGCAACCTCAAGGTGACAAAGATGTTGGTTGACGGTGGGGCCGGGTTGAACTTGATCTCTCCCGATGTGATCAAGAGGCTACAGATCCCCGACAAGGATCTCGAGGAAACAGGCACTTTCGAAGGGATCACTCCGGGGAGGAACAAGCCAAAGGGCGAAGTCACATTGCCGGTCACGTTCGGCAGTGAGCTCAATTACCGGGCGGAGAAGATTGTCTTCGACGTCATCAAGATGCCGCTACCATACAATGGGATTTTGGGCCGCCCAGCACTGGCAAAATTCATGGTTGCGTCGCATTACGCGGACAATGTCATCAAAATGCCGGGGCCGATGGGCGTTCTCACCATCAAGTCCAACCAGAAGGACACAATCATTTGCACCGACAACTCTACCGGGAAGCAGTGGCAGCATCTGCTCTCAAGGCACCTACTCCTGCTGGCAAAGCTCTCGGAGGAGGAAAGAAGAAGAAGACCGGCAAGACCTTCGATAAGGACTTCGGGAAGCGCACTTTAGAGTGCAGCACGCCTGTTGAGGACATACCAGAGAGCTCTACCGGCAAGAGCAAGAAAGCCAAGGACTCTGCGCTGGCGACCAAGCAAGTCTCTGCAAGGGAAGATGGGATGAGTGACACTTTTTCCATAAGTTCCACTCTCAATGACAAATAGGAAAGCGCGCTCATTGCCTTCCTACAGGCGAATGCCAATGTGTTTGCTTGGCAAGCATCTCACGTCCCCGACATTCCTAGGGAGGTAATTGAGCACCACCTTGCTGTCTGCCCTGATGCGAGACCCGTCAAGCAGAAGGTCAAAAAGCAAGCCTTGGAGCGGCAAGAGTTTATTGCCGAAGAGATCAAGAAGCTAGAAGCAGCAGACCTGGTCAGAGGAGTGCTAAACCCCACGTGGTTAGCCAATCTAGTGGTAGTGCGCAAGGCGAATGGGAAGTGGAGGCTTTGTATAGACTTCACTGATATAAATAAAGCTTGTCCAAAAGACCCTTTCCCTTTGTTGCGCATCGACCATATTGTGGAATCCACAGCCGGCTGTGAGTTACTCTCTTTCCTTGACGCCTATTCTGGTTATCATCAGATTTTTATGGCCAAGGAAGATGAGGAGAAAACCGTGTTCATCACCCTGTGTGGCACGTACTGCTTTTTGCATATGCCTTTTGGGTTGAAGAGTGCCGGGGTGACATTTGCCAGAGTAGTTCAGATCGGTTTTGAGCCACAGCTGCACAGAAATGTGGAAGCCTACAAGGATGACATTGTGGTCAAAACCAGAGACAAGTCAACACTGATCCAAGATTTAGAAGAAACATTTGTGAACTTGCGCAAACTCAACTTGAAGCTCAACCCCGAGAAGTGTGTGTTCAGTGTTCCGTCCGGCAAGCTTCTTGGGTTCTTTGTATCTCAGAGAGGGATTCAAGCCAACCCCGACAAGATCAAGGCAATTGAGCAGATTGAAGCACCAAGACACGTCAAGGATGTTAGGCGTCTTGCCGGCTGTGTTGCCGCTCTCAGCAGGTTCATCTCCAAATCGGCAGAGCGCGCCTTGCCTTTTTCAAAATATTGAAAAAGCCAGGCCCAGTGAACTGGGCTCCGGAAGCGGAGGCCGTGCTCCAAGATTTGAAGGAGTACATGTCCTCTCCGCCAGTCCTAGTTGCGCCTAGGCCGCAAGAGACGTTGCTGCTATACTTAGCGGCAATGAATCAAGTGGTTAGTGCTGCACTTGTGGCTGAAAGAGAGTCAGTTGAAGAGGAGGTAGCAGCCGCAGAGCCACGACCCGACAAGCCAGAATCTTCTCCGACAAGGTAAGGTGCCGACAAGCCAGAGATTGTGCAAGCAAGTGAGCCAGATCAACCAGTCGTGCAGAAGAAGAAGATGGTGCAGTGCCCAGTTTACTTTGTCAGCTCCCTCCTGCAAGGGGCTAGGTCAAGGTATTTTGGTGTGCAGAAGTTGCTCTTTGGCCTTCTCATGGCCTCAAGGAAGGTGCGCCACCACTTTCAAGCACACCAAGTCACCGTCGTCACTCACTTTCCTTTGCAACAAATTCTGAGAAATCCAGAAGCTACCGGCAGGATTGTGGGGTGGGCATTGGAGTTATCAAGTTTTGATTTGAAGTTTGAGAGTACCTCAACAATTCAGAGCATGGCTTTGGCAGAATTCATTGCAGAATGGACCCCAATGCCAGACAAATCCTAGAGACCTCTCTCCCCAGCAAGGAAACTGTTGACGATTGAATCATGTACTTTGACGGTGCTTTCACGCTGAAAGGCGCCGGTGCCGGTGTGCTGCTTATAGCACCCACCGGAGAGCACCTCACATACGTGCTTCAGATGCACTTCCCCCGGGAGTAGGCCACCAACAACAATGCTGAGTACAAGGGATTGCTTGCCGGCCTACGCATTGCAATCGACCTTGGTATTCAAAAGTTGATTATCAGAGGCGCAGCTTGTGGTGAGGCAGTTCAACAAGGATTACCAAAGCCCTTTGATGGAGGCCTATGTTGATGAAGTGAGGAAGTTGGAAGAGCACTTTGACGGTCTTCAAGGGGAGCACGTTCCCCGTGCCCAGAATTGGATTATCGACGACCTGTCAAACCTTGCCGCCCAAAAGATGCCTGTGGAACCAGGGACTTTTGTGCTCCATCTGACTCAGCCATCCGTTACACCATTGAGGCTGGCGAAGAAGAGAAAGCAAGATGTTGGTGGTTACTTTCTGGCAGAGCTGCCAGCAGATGCCAAGAAAGTAGATACCGCTGACAAGACACCCTTAGCCGGTGAACCGCAGCTTTCGGCAAGCCAGATTCTTGCCGTCAAGGGAAGCGATCCCACAGAGGAAGAAGTATCTTTAGTCCTTGTCGTCGAGCCACAGGCTCCGGCATGGGTGTCAGGACCCCAATCCAAAGTCACACCGATCTAGCATAAGACACATCATATCACTTTGTGGCCTCATGATGGTAACCCACGGCTGCCGCATTTACCTTGGCCGGGACCATTTGCGTCTTTTGGCTCACGTATATGATTGTGATGCTAGCATCCATATGACAGAGAACCCGGGTCGACATGACTAGTCATAAACCAAGGTGGCACAAACATACAGGGACAGACATAGGTAACCTAGCAACACACGTGTCGGTCATCGGCGAGTGCAACCGGGCTATACCAAGCTATCAAGACTCCAGTAACACCGCGTGACATTTCCCCGTAGGGAGAGACACAGGAGCGAAGAAGGATACATGTTGGTCAATCCATGTGTTCCGGAGCAGTAGCGAACTACTAGGCTCAGTGGAAGCACTAGGAGGCATTTCCCTGTATGGAAGACTACCAAAGCAGATAACTAGGTGTCGAATCCCACACATACCAATGCATTTCAAAACATACACACAATATGCATGATATGTGTAGATACAACATGGCACCACAACATAACTCTACGACTCAAAGTGTTTATTTAAGAGGCTCCGAGGAGCATTACATAACATGATATTACAAACAGGGGTCACATGACCCATCATACAAGTCATACAAGCAACAGAAGCATAACATGTCTGGGTACAGACAACTAGAAAAAGAAGAAGGCTGAGAAGCCTGACTATCTACAAGACCGTCGACCTCATCATAGAAAACACTAGCGAGACTGAAGTCTCCTCTGCAAAACATAAATTAAGCAACCGTGAGTACAAAGGTACTCAGCAAGACTTACATCAGAACTAACTACATATGCATCAGTATCAACAATGGGGTTGTGGAGTTTAACTGCAGCAAGCCAGCTTTAACTCAGTGGCTATCCTGAGCTACGACTACCAGTAACTTCTTTGGAGTGAGAGAGCACACACGAGTCCACATAGTCACCACAACAATACACCACTATGGATCTGCTCCCATCTCCCTACGAGAAGGCCATCCATAGCACTGACGCTTATCTTGCGCATTTTAGAGTGTCCATTTCAACTTGTCTATGAACAATGTAAGCTTCCAAGTAGTCCATATCCGCGGACGCGGCTATTCGAATAGATCATTAACCCTGCAGGGGTGTACTTCTTCACACATGCTCCCACCACTTACCACTATGTACATGTCATGTATCTCGGCAACCTTCAAGCGGAAGCCTGGCGAGGGTGTCAGCCATGACCTGACTAACCACGCAAGACTCTAGTCCAGGTTTATCACCTATTTGAGGTTGTATCCGCGAAGGAAGTCCGGCCAAAGTTTCTATCATGGCCCCAAACGATGAGTGCAGGGTTCCCAAGAGCACCATTCGGGTGTCACTTGGTACACCGTGCCTCGGTGTCTCTACCGCATCATAGCCCACCCCTAAGGTCAGCACTATGCATGACCGCCAACACATATCCTACAAACACCAGAAACTAGTTGCGACTCCTGGACAGAGATCAAGGCGATTAATAAGTCGAGAGAGTCAATTAAGGATCCCAATGTGTGGTAGTAGCTAGTCTTGGATCACAAACACAGAACTCAGTTCTTAAGGATGGTCTCAATGAGACAACCCACCATGTACTCCTACATGGCCTCTCATCGCTACCTTTACCAAAACGTGTTCACACACTTAGCTCTCATCAGTAGGACATGTTCACAACCATTTCAATTCATCGCCCAGATGGATCAGACCTGACACAACTCAAGGCAATAGCAGGCATAACACGAAAGCATGGATGAGTAGGCACAACATAGCTCAAGCAATTCCTACTCATGCTAGTGGGTTTTACTATTTACTATGGCAAAGACAGGTCATGCAGAGGAATGGGTTCAACTACCGCAACAAGTAACAGTTGAATCGTTGTTGTCCTAATGTAATGAAAGAGAGCAGGAGCGAGAGAATGGGATTGTATCGAAATGCTCAAGGGGGGTTTGCTTGCCTGGCACTTCTGAAGATGATACTGCACTTCATCAGTGTCAACGGTCAGTACGTCGAAAATGTCGGCTACCGAGAAGGAACAACACCGACAAACAAAGAAGGAACACAATCAATGCAATGCAACAATATGATGCAAGATCATGACATGGCAATATGCAGTGATTTGGGCTAATGCAGCTAGCAACAGATTGGATGGAGCTGGTTTCAATCAAAGATTCAAATTCAAACTCCACATATGGTATTTCAAATACCATTTAATTTATTTGACCAGATCAGCAGGTTTAACTTGTTTCATCATGCATGAAAATAGTATCAATGGATAGATTGGATTTTTCTAATCATTTTTCATATATAAATCTTTTTCATCTGAGCTACGGTTGATTTTATATGATTTTTTGAAGTTTATAGCATTTTCGGGAATTTCCTGGTTATTCTAAAATAAATTAAATCCAGATAATGCTTTAGTGCATCAGTATTACGTCACTATGATGTCAGCAGGTTAACTGGGGCGGTCCAGGTCAAATTGACCAGTGGGACCCGCATGTCAGTGTCTAACCTAACTAACAGTTTTAATTAGCACTAATGTTAATTCTAACCTAGGTTAATTAGGAGCCTGGGCCCACATGTCAGTGACCCAGGGGAGTCAAACCCCTGGTCAACTGGGTGAAACCCGCCAGTCAACTGAGGTCAAACCCACCGGCGGCTTGACGCTGGCGGCGGCAGACGTAGAGGGGTTGCTCGGGATCGCGCTACGGGCATGGTTCGAGGCGCGGCTGGGCGCGTTGGAGAGCCCTTGCCGCTGCGCGTCGAATGGTGGTGATGGTCGGGCCTGTGGTGGCCGGAGGCGACGGAGGCGATCTCAAGTGCAGTGGCTGGCGTTCGGGTGTGCACGGAAACGTGGCTACGGTGGCCGTGGCGATGCGTGCGTAGCACTTACGGCATCGACGCGGTGCGGCGAGCACGATGGACGCACGCCTGGGACCAAATGGTCACCGAAGCGTCGTCGGTGATGAGCTCAGGTGGCGGCGTGTTTCAGTCAGGTTGGCAACGTCGGCTACTGCCAGTAAACGAGCATGACGTTAGGGGGGGAGGTGCAGGAGCTCACGGGGAACACGTCGAGCAGGTCAGCGAGCTCGGGGAAGGCCGGAGCGAGCAGGGCGGCGAGGGGGATCTCTGGCGTCCGGAGGTTGATGAAGAGGTCGGGGTCGACGCTTGGGGGCCTCCGGCATCATGTGGCTCGGCAGTAAGGATGAGAGCGATGAGGCGGAGCCCGTGGACACGTCGGAGAGGCTCGGGGTGGCTGTGGACACGGCTATGGCGACGGCGAGCTCGGGCGCGGTTCGGCCATGGCGAGGAGAAGCGAAGGAGAGAGCAGGGAAGTGAGTGAGGAGGTCAGCTTGATGCGGACGGAAGCGGTGAGGTTAGTCGCAGCGTCTCGCTGGCCGGGAGGACGCAGGCAGGCAGGTGGCATGGCGCGCTGTGCATGCGCGCGCGTCGGCCACGCGCTCGGCCGACTGGCACCAGAAGGGACGACGGCGCTGGTGGTCTGGGCCGGCCAGGTAAGGCCCAGGTGAGGTTCCCTCTCTCTCTCTTTTCCATTTCTGTTTCTATTTTTCTATTTTTCTTTTCTGTTTTGATTTAGTAAAAATACTAAATCATTTTTAAAACTCCTGAAATTAATTGTGGGCACATTTTGAATTATTTCCAACAGCCCTCAATGGTTTTCAGAATTATTGGAGCATTTAAAATAATTGTAGCAATTAAATGCTCCAATTCAAATACATTATGATTTAATTCAAAAATCCAGAAATGACCTAGAAATATGTTCATCATTTTTGGCAGAGGTTTTCACCCTTATCAGAAATCATGAACTTTTCTGAAGGGCATTTTGGGTTCATTGAAAAGATTTAAATTTGAACCTAATGATATAATTTCTTGCTAGGGTTTGGTCATCCCCAATTCAAATTTCCTTTGAATTTAAACATGATGCATGGATGCTTTAATGCACCTATTTACAATCAATTCTAGGGCTGTGACAATGGGCACAACCAATTGTCCAATACCTTCAGACAGGCGATCTTCCCGATGAGCAAGAAGACGCAGAAAGAGTAGCCCGTCAATCAAGGATGTACAAATTTGTTGACAACATTTCGTACAGGAAAAGACCAAATGGGGTGAAATTGAAGTGCATCTGCTGGGAGGATGGACATAGGCTGTTGGAAGTGATGCAAGAAGGGATGTGTGGCTCTCATATTTGGTCACGCGCGCTTGTCGGCAAGGCATTACATCAAGGATTCTACTGGCCGACAGCCCTTCAAGATGCCTTGGAGGTGGTCATCAGGTGTGAGGCATGCCAGTTCCACTCCAAGGACATCCACCAACCAGCTCAAGCCCTCCAAACCATCCCTCTCTCCTGGCCTTTCTCGGTCTGGGGGCTCGACATCATCGGCCCCTTCCCCTGTGCTATCGGGGGCTTTGAATTCTTGTACATTGCAATCGACAAGTTTACAAAGTGGCCTGAGGTGGAGCCAGTGAGAAAGGTGACGGCACAGTCAGCCATCAAGTTCCTCAAAGGATTGGTTGCTCGTTTTGGTGTACCCAATAGGATCATCACCAACAACGGCACCAAATTCACGAGTCGCGCCTTCAGAGCATATTGCCAAGAACTTGGAAACAAGATCTGCTATGCATCTGTTGCTCACCCAAGGAGCAATGGACAAGTAGAGAGGGCAAATGCAGAAGTGTTGCGTGGTCTCAAGACCAGAACTTTCGACAGGCTACACAAGTGTGGAAGGCACTGGGTGGAAGAATTGCCGGCGGTTCTTTGGTCAATCAGAATGACACCAAGTCAAGCCACTGGCCAGACACCCTTCTCCCTTGTTTATGGTGCAGAAGCAGTGCTCCCCACGGAACTCAGATACGGGTCACCTCGAGTCTTGGCCTTTGATGAGGAGGATCAAGATGAGTTGCAGCAAGATGATGCCACGCTCCTTGAGGAAGATCATTTCCGGGCTGCTGTCCGTGCTGCACGGTACCAGCAAGCTTTGCGCCGCTACCATAGCCACAAAGTGAACGCCAGGAACCTTGAGGAAGGCGACTTGTTCTTCATCAGATTCTGTCCACGAAGGGTCAAAACAAGTAGACGCGAAAGTGGGAAGGCCTGGCGCAGTCCACCTAGAGACCGAAGATGGCACTCCGGTGCTCAACTCATGGAATATTGAGCATGTTCGCAAGTTTTACCCATAAGGCGCAGTTGCCGGGCTGCCCGACAACCTCTTTTGTACAAGTTTGCCGGCAAGGCATGTAATCCGTTGTATAGAGCCAAGCGCAGATCCAGTGCACAATGAATAAAAGTTAAGTGTTTCACAACTCTTTGTCAAGGTACATATTTATTTATATGTTGCAGGCAGCGTTGTGCTACATTTTATCTTGCATAGAATGATTAACGAACCGTCAAGGTTCCAGCCTCCTCTTTTCTCTTCTTTCTTTTTCTCAAAGGACAGAAGGGTTCCTCGCGTGCAAATTTCCCGGGGGGAGTGACAGTATGGATACCAAGTGATGTTCAAGATATCATTCGACAAGAAGTACAACAAAGATAAAGCTAAGTTGAAAAACTTTGTAATAAATTCTTCGTTGTAGTGGCAATTTCTCCTTGAACAATTTTGGCCTTTGCATGAGAAACCTGCACACTAAGGAACCTTGTCGTGATCAGCTATGACCTTACTTTGTTTCGAGTCCGCTCAAGAATTTAAGTGGTTGCGTTGTGATCATCAAGTGTAACCTTGCCGGTAGCGGCATTTCCGGCAAGCTGCTATGGACCCGTTCCTCAAGCGCTCGCGGCAAGAGTGCGCGCACTGGAAAGATTCCGGCAAGCGTAGGGTATCAAAATCATGCAAACACAGAATAAGACAAGAGGAATAGCATGCATACATCCATTCAAAACACAAGTTATGTTACATCAATGCCATAGTGCAGATCTAACTTAAGATGAATCTGTCTTTTACAAGATCGCATTCACAGCAAGGTGTGATTACAAGATCAATGGGTGACCCCACCCTCTGTTCTGGGGATCTGGCCAACCCTATCGGCGATGGGCGCGACGAGCTCTTCGGTGATCCTGGTATCGGCTCCCCTCGGCAGACTGACGAAGACTTTGGTGAGATCAATGCCTTGGTTCCGGTACGCCACCTTGACGAGCACCTTGAAGAGGACATCCCAACAAAGCTTGCGGGATTCGCTGCCAAGGTATGCAGCTCGAGCCTCGTGATGCTTCTCCAACGCTTCAACCAAACTTTCAAAGAAGAGAGTGAGCCTGGCGCTGGCGGTGTCCCCTTCGGTGATGGAGTAGTGGTATTCCGGCCAGCCCATGGCAAACAGCTGAGCAGAAAGGTTCTCCGCAGCAACCACAAGGCAATCAGTCCAAAGCTTTCTAGCCGGGTCTTCTCGTCCTAGAGATCCTTCATCAAGATCTTCTCAAGCTTTTTGGCCTCATCAAGAGACTTCTCCAAGGCGGTCAGCTTCATCTTGTGATCTTCAATCATATCGTTGGCCTTGGTGAGCTCTTGGTTCTTGGCGGATACTGAAGTTTGCAGCTCTACCAAGGTGTTAGTTGCCTTCTCTGCATCTGCTTTGAGCGCCAAGATCTCCTTGCCGTTGCCAGCGATATCTGCTTCGAATGCTCGCACCTTGCCTTCTAGCTCGGTCTTGGCGGCCTCTGCAGCTTCGGTAGCATCGGTGGCCTCCTTGATCTTGTTGGCATGCTCTATAGCTTGAGCCATGATGGCCTCTTTATGCTTGCGCTCCAGCTCTTGGGTCTGCTGTAAAATGAGGGCCTGGATCTCATTATGTTTGCCGCGAAGCATAACGGCAAGCTCTGCTTCATGAGCGGCAAGCTCTTCTTCATGAGCTATCAAGTGTAACCTTGCACTCGTTCAATCCTGCCTCGGTTGCCGCTATCTTTTGCGCAGCCTCCTCGTGTGCCTTGTCAACTTCACCTTTTTCCAAGACAAACTGTTCCTTGGCCTTGGTGAGCTGGGTGTGTTGTTCTTGGAGATCCTGGAGGCATTCCGCATACCAGATCTACGTTTCCTCCACACACTTCTTGAACTCCTCCTCATCCTTGTCAAGGATGGCAGCCCTAGAATCCAAGCTCTCGGTACGGCTGAGGTAGCATGCCTGAAGCTTCTAAAAATTCACGCCCATGGCCTTGAGGAGCTGCTGTTCTTTAGTCTTGTTGGTGTTGGCATGCGGCTCATCGACGACTTCAAGCCCAACAGTGGTAATGATTTCATCATCCAAGGCTTCTCCTTCCGTGGGTGCCCCGATGCTTGACATCCCAGGGAGGCTGACGAACAAGTTGTCGCCAACCTTCATGTATCTGCTTGAGAAGGGCTCCTCAGATGTTGAAGGGTGGTCGTTCACGAACGCCTTGCCGGTTAGGATTGCCCTCATGGCCAAGTTAGCGCTTGGCGCTCCTGAGACAGGGATGTCCTCAGTGGCCTCGGCACTCTAGTTGCCGACCTCTTCGGCGGTATCCTTGGCGGCCTCCTCATGGGCGGCCTTGGCGGCCTCCTCATCAGTCATCCTGACGGCTTCATCAGTAGCAATGGTGCT
Source organism: Elymus sibiricus (assembly GCA_039707655.1). Lineage (NCBI taxonomy): Eukaryota > Viridiplantae > Streptophyta > Magnoliopsida > Poales > Poaceae > Elymus > Elymus sibiricus. Next base: position 168,853,219 of record CM077664.1, read on the forward strand.
GGCCTCGTCATAAGTGTCCTTTGTGATCTCCTCGATGATGGTGTCAACGTCCATTTCATCTGATGGAGGCAGATCTGGAAGAAAGGAGAAGAGAGAAAATCAAGATTCAAATCAAGTTCAAGAAAACAAAAAAGAAGATTAAAAGAGAAAAGTACTTGATGGCTGAAGGCTTACCGGGTTGAGACTATTGAGGGGGAACAGTTCCCTCTCTGACAACCTCATTAGTCATCGCCTGGTTGCCAGCAGCTTCAGTTGCCGGCACTTCATCAGCGTGAATAGGCTCGTCTGTGGAGGTCCTTGCTGGAGAGCCGCTTGCCGGGGCAACGATTGACGGAGACGTCCCAGTTGGATCTGCCTTCGGGTGTTCCTCCTCGTGGCGCTCTTCTTCTGCTCCCGTTCCGATTTCAGCGGTGAATAATTCAATTCCAACACTTGCCTGAGGAAAGTGAGTAGTGGCCTCACGCTGGGGGCTGAGCTGGGAGCTGTGTTGAGGACTGATGGCCACGACGTCAACGTCCGGCGTTGTGCTTGCTGCCGGCCCTTCCTCTGCCACAGTCCTCGCCCTCTTGGCCATCCTTTGTGCCAAGGTTTCCCCATCGCTGCCAAATTAAGGCAAGGCGGAGCGAGTCAATATAACAAGAATAAGAAATCAACAATCGATGAAAATGGATGGAGATACGTACTCTTCTTCCTCCTCCTCATCGCTAAGGATGGAGAGATGGTATAAGCTCTCAGGCCTGGTGCTGGAGGAAGGAGGCGGGGTAGAAGCTCAGGCCCGCTTGGTTGCCGCAGGCGCGGCAAGTCGAGAAGTCTCGCTTCCTCCAGTGGCCAGTACGGCTATTTTCCTCGTAGAGGTACGCCGCACTCGTTGTTGTTGAGGGGCTTGACGTCGAGATCCTTGCCATCCGGTGGCCTTGCCGGCTGCCTCCTTGTCGGCTACTTCATCTCCTGAAGATACTCCATGGACTGGCTCTCCGGAGACAGCTCTTCAGAGGATGCGAGGCTTCCTTGCCGGAACGGCAGGAGCCGGGGGCTCCCTCTACACCTGCTCTTCGGCGGTCTCTTCGCCCTGTTCCCCGGCAGGCTCCTCTCGCTCTTCGGCAAGTTCCTCCGGTGGCTCCTCTACCACATCATCATCAGATTCCTCATCAACATCGGCTGCCGCGGACCCAGAACCGTTGGCGCCTTCACCCATTCTCGTCTATGATGCCCTGTTGGCAATATGCGCCAACTCTTCGGGGGTGGTGTCGCGGATGAGGTCTTTCTCCTCCCTGACAGGCCTCTCTACCAGGGTATCAAACCACTCATGTACCGTGTCTTCGGGTGGCTCCTACCAAAGCGCTTCGATGCCATGGGCATTGCAAGCCGGCATCATCGCAATGATGGAATCCCTGGTAGAGTTGTTGCACAAAGGCACCACACTTGCCAGCAGCTTGAAGTTGCCAGTGGTGCAGAAGAGCTGCTCGCAGAGGACCCTGTGCTGCAGCACCGTCAGATTGGCGTGCAGTCCGGTCCGCACCCGCATGATATCTACCATGTTTTTGTAGTCCCAGGCATGCCTGCCTTTGTTCTGGAGAGGAGCGATGCGGCGGCGAAGGAAATTGGCCCCACCATTTCAATGGTGAGACCGGCAGCCCTGAGGTGAAGGATGCGTGTCATGGCGGTTGTGAGCTTTTTGTTGTCAGTGTCGAAGGAGCTCCAGTCGTTGCCGTGCACCACTTTTGTCGTTCTGGGCTTGCAGAAATTCGGCAAATCAGCTTCCTTGATCCAACACCATTCTCGGCGCCACTCATTCCACTTCCGATGGAGCAGCCCCCAAAGATAGATGTCCTTGTCCCTAGGGATCCAAGTGATGTCGTCGAAGAGGGCATCTGCCTCGATGTGTGGGGTAAAATAGTGGCAGAAGAGGGCTACACTGGGTAATACCCCAACAAAATTCTCGCACATGTGCGCAAAAATGGCCATACAAGTCATGGCGTTGGGGGTGAGGTCTAGGAGACGAAACCCGTAGGTGTACATGATTTCTACGAAGAATTCAGAGAAAGGCGGGACAAGGCCGCAGTAGATATAGGCGGTGAAGGGGTACTTGTCTGGACCAGGCCTGATGGAGCCGGGAAGAACTTCTGGCGTGGTGTGGGCTGTCGTCTCCTTTCCCCACATGACCGAGTACTGATTCACCAAATCGCTCTGGTCCAGCACCGGCTTGAAGATGACATTGTCTCTCCGCGCCGCTGCCAGCTCCTCTTTCCTCGCCTCTACCTCTGGATCAACTGCCTTCTCTAGGTTGCCTTGGCCTCTCTTGGGTGCCATGGCTGCTTTGGGGAGAGCGGATCTGGGGGCAGGCGGGGGCGTGGCGCAGCGGTGGAAGCGGATGGTGTGCTCTGTTCTTGCGCGAGGAAGAAGACGATGGCAGATGGCTAGATTGGGAGAAGGGGCTAACTGAGCAGTGCCCCTCGCGGTTTCCTTTTTATGGGGAAGGCGTGAGGGCTGGCTCTTTACTGTCCTACGTGGCTGTGCTTTTCAGGCGCATTACCTCCCGCGGCCGTTTTGTTCCACCTCTCCCACGCCTGCATTTAATGCGTGTCGTGGGGGCGTGGTAAAAGAGAAGATTATGGCAGTTATCCTCTGACACGCGTGCCTGTGCACTGTTTGGGCCTAGCCCAACGACGCCTTGGATGCATGTATGGCCCAGGCCTGGGGGCTCCTGTCGGTGTACTAAGACATGGGTGCCTTCGTACCCTGACTTGTGCACATGCAATTGGAGCCTTCCTGACGGCAAGGGCTTGCCAGAGGGTTGCTACCGTGAAGCCTCAAGACTTAGATTAACAAGACCGTGAAGAAGACCTCCAGGCAGGTCATCGAAAAGTACTATTCTAGCACTGAAGATCAAGATTACCCTTGCCGGCAAGCTTCGTACCAGCAAGGTGAATACCAAGACTCCGGTTGCCAGCAAGCGAAGGCCCGGCAAGCTCCGCGCCAGCAGGCTCGTTCTGTCCCATTACCGCTCCACCTCATCATCGGCTAGATAAGGATGTATGATAGGTGTCGAGTAGGCAGGCAATCAAACGTAGCTGGCCAAGGCACGTGTCAGCATGCCACGCAAGGATTAACTTTAATGACACCCGTCCCTGGGATGTGTCATGATAATAGGAAGCCGACTGGGCAGGTGGTACAAATCTTTTCGTTAAATCCTTGCCTCCCCGGCATAGCACCTAACGGTGCATTTAATGCGCTTGTCCTACCCCATTAGGAGATAGACTTGGTGACAGTGCAAGTACTGTTCACTCCCTGTAATGACCGTATTAGCCATTGTGGTAACCCCTTAGCCTATAAAAGGAGGCCCACGACTGCAATTAGAATGGTCGACTCCGAGTTCAATTACGCATTGTAGCTGCACTTCCCGCGCACCTTGCCGGCAAGCTGCGCTCCTTGTGACCTTGAGCTCATACACAATCAAACCACCAAAGCAGGAGTAGGGTTTTACGCTCACATCGGCCCGAAACTGGATAAATCATTGCTTGTTCTTACATCTATTAGCCCTGTTCTTTGTAGCACATTGATCCCATAGCCGAACCGCAAAGGGATCCTTTCGATCCCATAGATCGTCATTTTCCCACGACACCTGCACACACATTCTCTCCCTAGGTTTGATTTCTCAATATCTCACACACAAACAACCCCCCCCCCTCAGACACTATCTATCCCCATCCAAGGTTATATAGCAGCCACAGTCGCTTGTGCTCCTCTGCACCCCGGCATGCACAACACCTAGATCTTCAAGGAGGGCATCGGGAAGAACGAAGACGCCGACCAGACCGCACTAGAGAATGCGGGGCCATTGGGAAGCAAGACGACATAAAAGCGGCTGACTGACTCCTTTGCTCTCTCTCTCTCTCTCTCTTTTTCTTTCTCTTTCTCTCTCACACACAAAGATATCAATCCCTCACCCCACAAGCTCTCCACCCCCCTCTCGTCCATTTTTTTTGAGCTCTCTCTTCAAACCCTTTGTCTCTTCTCCTTCCACATGTACAAAATCTCGATCGCACGCACGCATCTCGTTCCCTATATATACATGTCTCCTTTCTCACAGACCTAACTTCTCCCTTCCTATATATGTGTGTCTCTCTCGCACACTTCCTCTATCTCTCTCTCCCTCTCTCCCTCTCTCTCTCTCTCTCTCTCTCTCTCGTGAGGTTTCTCTCCTACTCTCTCGCCCACATATATACAATCTTTCCCGCCCTTTGTTTATCTCTTCCATGGGGTGTATATCTTGTCTGTTGCGCGCACACATTTCTCTCCCTCCATTGCTCCGTCTTCACTCCCTCTCTCTCTACGCTTCATTCACACATGCAGGAATTCACACATTGGGATGTGTTCAAATGTTGTTTTGGATTGGATCATGTAGAGTTATGGTTGGTTTTGTTGCATCCACCTAATTAATAATTATGAAATGCATTTAGATTTTCATTTGAGTTGGATTATGTGAGTTTGAGTATATTGTCTAGTACTGTAGATTTGGTATTCATTTGTAATTCAACAGAGATTCTAACTATTGAATTGTATAAACCATTACATTTGAAGTCAATAGCTTAATATGTTTATTTCACAACTGCATCAAATAATTAATGCCACAACATTAAACTAAGAAAATAGATGTACTCAACACGCCAGACGAGGAGTACAATGTTACAAATTTTCAGGTCGGCGGCAAAATCTCCAGCTTCCATCGAAATCTCACGCGGCCCAGATTGGAGCAATGCAAAATTACCATCATACCCTTGCTCGAACAGGCCGACGGACGGTGTTGGGTCGGGGGTTGCTTTGGTAACTTCACGTTCACCCCACCCAGCCACCCCCACCCCGCACCCAGTGTACACCTCAATAATCCCCATTTTCTATCCCCACCACAAAATAGACTTCTCCACGGCACCGCAGCACCCCACAACAAGCCGGCTGCGGTTAGTCGGCCTTCCTGCCCCTCCCCTTCTACATCGACGCACTCGTCCACCGCAGCGCATCTGCCTCATCGACAACATCGTATGCCGCACTGAAGCCGGTCCACCATCGCCGTCGTACACCGTGCTGGAGCCGCTTCCCCGGTGCCGTCGTCCACGGTCTCGGATCTGCTTCCCGGAAGCCGACGGCAAGCGCAGCAGCAGCACCGTCGATGACATGCAATGAACTGACTCCCGTTTCTGCCCATGATGCATAGATGCCGCCGTGAACTTCGTGCTCCTCTGCGATTGGTAATGTGTACATTGATTCTCTTAGCAGTACGTGTGTTGTTCCTATTTTGTTCATACCTACCCTTCAAATTTCCATGCTGCTATTGTTCCCCTTTCCTGGCTGCTATTGTTCCAGTAAAAGTAATTGGTTATAGCTTGCATTATCCAACAGAATATCATCTTGTAATTGGGCATCACTCCTGTATTGTGGTGTGCTTCTATAGGTTCTTCATCTCTAACCAGTAGTGTGGCAGATGATTCAAAGTTTTTTAGAATAGCAGGGAGGTGATCCCCCTATTCTATTGACTCAGAATGAAACCAGAATGTAGTTCTAGCAAAGTTGAATAACCACAAAGTAGGATATTAAAAATTACTCGTACCAACATTGTAGATGAGTGCTTTAATGTTGCCTACAAGATGTGCAAGTATTACTATATTTTTCTTGCCATGTTGCGATTTTATAAAACTACTAATGCCAACATGAAGAGGGGTGATGAAGATCAAATATGGGATGTTCGGGACATCTTCAAGGAACATCACAAGATAAAGACGAGCTGCACCGAACCTGCAAAACAAGCTTTGGTAAGTAACAGCCTTTCAATTATTTTGACATGGTATGTGTCTGGCAGCAATATTGTAGACAGGACCAGGACAGGCCCTGGGCAAGCCCCGAGTTGAAAACAACGTCAAACAATGTTGTGAGCTTGGCTAGGGTTCTTGCCATGCAATCCAGCAGTGCGGCAAATTATTAAACAGTAATAGGCAGGACAAACAATTGCCTCTACACTTGATTAGGCTCTCTATCATTTATAGGATCTAAATTTACTCACTGGACCCACCATGTCGTAGGATGAAAAACTATAACCTTTGTAATTTCATGTCGAAGCTAGTCAGTCAAACGCAGCTACAGAGGCCCTGGAGATCATCTGGTTGCCGGTTGTTTTGCTGTAGCTACCCTTGGCTTAGTGCACCTCTCTGCTGGTTTTACTATTTGGTTTAGCTTTGTGTTCTTTGATGTATATATTGTAGTTTCTGTAAGCTAGCTCTGCTCGATATGTAATAAGCACACTTTTAATCATCTTAATGCTTTCCTTTTTAGCTTGATGTAGGAAGTGGGTTTTCTCACCCTAGGAATCCGTTTTTATATTTATCCTTTTGAACTCACTTCTACTAGTCCTGTTTATGGGGCTTCTATTGAATGGATCTGGGGAGCTCTCACTATTGATCTAAAAAAGAAGTAACTTCTTCATGTCAGGATGTAGTTCGTGCGAGGAGGGAAGTATGGTCAACCTCAAGATCAGGTTTTGAGGCTAGTCCTATATGCCAGTTCCCAAATGATGCTGGATTACACACAAGGTGCCAGTTACCTAATGATGTCGTACTAGACACAAGGTGCCAATTCCTAAATGATGCTGGATTACACACTAGCCAGGTGGAGTCATCAAGTGTTCGTGTCCTCGTGGCTCTAGTAAAGGATGAAAGAAAGCGTGTAGCAACCCTTGAGAATGTAGCTGAGTTCCTCAAGAAGCAAAAAGAGCAATCAGATGCTCTCTTCACCCAAGCCAAACAAGAGATGGAAGAAGCCAGAAAGAAGCTAGCAGTGGCAGAGCAGGCTAAGCGTCTCCTGCTATCTAAAACTGTTGTCAATCTGAATTTTCATTCATAATAGCTAGGTTCAAATGTTGATCCAGTCAGCATGCATATTGTGATGTGTGTGCATCGACTGAGATGTATGTAAGTGTGTGATGCCGAGATGTGGCATAGAATATATTTTTTCCGGGTCATGTATTAACTTACATTATTTCCAGAACAATAACAGACAAACCATTGGACATGGTATAGTTCGCACGCAAGCCCAACATTCCAGGTTCAACATTCACATCAAACTCATGTTCACAGATATCTTCACATTCATAGATAATGTTCAGAACCAACTAATAGCCATAGTTGAAATAGTTTATGCATCCCAATGATTCACTTCAAAGGTAAAAAAAAGATGTGAGTTGGATTACAAATAAAGAAAAATCTCTTATTCTTAGTACTAACATCAAGGCTTCTCCAAAACAACATTTAGTTCACAGCCATAACACAAATTCCTTCTGAGATCATTGATGAAAAAGGAGCATTCTCTCCCAATGGCGTTGGAGGGACTCCCATATAATTTTGTGGAGTTCCACTAAAATTGAGGTATCTACTTTTGTTTGCACAAACATGCTGATATGTCTCCATCGTATCTACTTTTCCAAACACTTTTGCTCTTGTTTTGGACTCTAATTTGCATGATTTGAAAGAAACTAACCCGGACATACGCTATTTTCAGCAGAATTGCCATGGTGTTGTTTTTGTGCAGAAATCAAAGTTCTTGGATTTGGATGAAACTTTTTGGAGAATTTTTATGGAATATATAAAATTATTGGTGCAAGAATCAACAGAAGGGGGCCACCCAGTGCCCACGAGGCACCAGGGCGCGCCATCCCCCCCCCCCAGGCGCGCCCTGGTACCTCATGGGGCCCACATGGCTCCGTTGACCCTAATTCCAAGCCTATAAATTACTATTTCCCAAGAAAAAAATATGAGAGGAAGTTTTATTGCGTTTCACGATACGGAGCCACCGCCACCTCCTGTTCTTCATCGGGAGGCCGGATCTGGAGTCCGTTTGGGGCTCCGGAGAAGGGGATCTTCCGGCATCGTCATCATCAACCATCCTTCATCACCAATTTCATGATGCTCACCGCCGGGAGTGAGTAATTCCTTCGCAGGCCTGCTGGACGGTGATGAGTTGGATGAGATTTATCATGTAATCGAGTTAGTTTTGTTAGGGCTTGATCCCTAGTATCCACTATGTTCTGAGATTGATGTTGCTATGACTTTGCTATGCTTAATATTTGTCACTAGGGCCTGAGTGCCATGATTTTAGATCTGAACTCTTTATGGTTTCATGAATATATTTGTGTTCTTGATCCGATCTTGCAAGTTGTACGCACCTGCTATGTGTTATGATCCACATACCCCAAGGTGACAATAATTGGGATTCTTTCCGGTGATTGCCGTAGTTTGAGGAGTTCATGTATTCACTAAGTGCTAATGCTTTGTTCCGGTTCTCTATTAAAAGGAGGCCTTAATATCCCTTAGTTTCCTTATAGACCCCGCTGCCATGGGAGGGTAGGACAAAAGATGTCATGCAAGTTCTTATCGCAAGCACGTATGACTATATACGGAATACATGCCTACATTACATTGATGAATTGGAGCTAGTTCTGTGTCGCCCTAGGTTATGACTGTTACATGATGAATGTTATCCAACAATATCACCGATCCAATGCCTACGAGTTTTTCACATATTGTTCTTGCTAAGTTAATACTGTTGCTACTGCTGTCACAATTGCTACTACCATTGATGCTACCGTTACTGTTACTGTTACTCTTATTGCTACTACTACCAAACTATCATACTACTGTGCTACTGATCACTCTGTTGCAGATATTTAGTCTCCAGGTGTGGTTGAATTGACAACTCAACTGCTAATACTTGCAAATATTCTTTGGCTCCCCTTGTGTCGAATCAATAAATTTGGGTTGAATACTCTACCCTCGAAAACTGTTGCGATCCCCAATACTTGTGGGTTATCAAGACCTTTTTCTGGCTCCATTGTCGGGGAGCATAGCTATATTTGTGGAGTCACTTGGGATTTATATCTGTTGATCACTATGAAGAATCCGAAAGACGCTAAGACCAAGATCGTTCCCTCTAAGACGAGGGGAGGTAAGGAACTGCCATCTACCTCTGCACTTGATTCACCTTCTGTTTTGAGTAAACTTGCAACACCACCACATGCTATTAATTCTGATATGTCGCAAGTTATTGATGATACCAGTTCTGCTATGAATGATACTCATGATGATGCTAATACTATGCTTGATAATGCTGTGCCACTTGGTGAATTTCTTAGTCAACAAATTGCTAAAGCTAAAGAAATTGAAAATGCTAAAATTCTTGAGAATTATGATTCACCTATTATGCCTAGCTCTCCTACTAGAGTTGAAACACCTGATGAACATTGCTTTGATAGGGAGAATGCTAGAGCCATTCTTGCTTGTAATGATAGAGATGAAGTTATAAATCTGCTTGCTGAAATGAAAGAAAAATCTATGAGGGAGAGAATGAAATATGATCCTAAGTTTGCAACCTCTCCTGTATTTGTTACTGATAAGGATTATGAATTCTCTGTCGATCCTGAGTTAATTACCTTGGTTGAATCTGATCCTTTCCATGGCTATGAAACTGAAACTGTTGTGGCACATCTTACTAAATTAAACGATATAGCCACCCTATTTGCTCATGAGGAAAAAATTCGCTATTACTATATTCTTAAGTTATTTCCTTTCTCATTAAAGGGTGATGCTAAAGAATGGTATAATACTCTTGCTCCTGGTTGTGTGCGTAGTCCCAGGATATGATTTATCACTTCTCTGAAAAATATTTTCCTGCTCATAAGAAACAAGCTGCTCTACAGGAAATATTTAACTTTGTGCAAATTAAAGAAGAGAATCTCCCTCAAGCTTGGGGGAGGCTTCTCCAATTACTTAATGCTTTGCCTGATCATCCACTTAAGAAAAATGAAATACTTGATATCTTTTACAATGGACTAACCGATGCTTCTAGGGACTACCTGGATAGTTGTGCGAGTTGTGTTTTCAGGGAACGGACTATTGAACAAGCTGAGGAATTATTGAATAATATATTGAAGAATGATAATGATTGGACACTTCCTGAACCACCGCCTAAACCCACTCCGAAGAAGAGGGTATTTTATATCTCAGTCCTGAAGATATGCAAGAAGCAAAGAAATGCCAGAAGGAAAAAGGTATTAAAGCTGAAGATGTTAAGAATCTACCACCTATTGAAGAGATACATTGTCTTGACACACCGCCACAGGTAGTAGAGGTAAATTCTCTTATAAAGTTTAATGAAAGTGATATTCCTTATAACAAACCTCCTAGTCAATGCTTGTATGAATTTGACAATTATATTATTAAGCAAGACCACTTCAATGCCAATGTTATGAAACAATTGAAACGAAATGCCTACATGATTGATCGCTTGAGTGACTTGTTATTTAGAATTGCTAATGATGTTAAGGGTGTAAGTAAACATGCATCTATGGTTCAAACCCAATTAGAACAAGTTGCTAAATCTCAAAGTGAATTGCTCAATGAAATGAATAACATTACGAATGATCATGCTGTTAGAGTAATGACTAGAGGAGGTAGAATGACTCAGGAGACACTTTATCCTGAAGGTCACCCTAAAAGAATTGAACAAGACTCTCAAAGAATTAATATTGATGCACCTAGTCCATCTAAAAAGAAAAAGAAAAAGAAAAAATGATAGGACTTTGCATTCTTCTAGTGAACCTGAGGTAGAAAAACCCTTGGAGGATAGTAATGATGTTTCTATTTTCGATGCTGAAGCACAATCTGGTAATGAACAACCACCTGATGATAATAATAATGATGATGCTCATGTGGATACCCAACCAGATAATGATAAAGAACCTGATAACGATGTTGAAATAGAACCTGCTGTTGATCTTGATAACCCACCTCCTAAAAATAAACGTTATGATAAAAAAGACTTCGTTGCTAGAAAACATGGCAAAGAAAGAGAATCGTGGGTTCAAAAACCCATGCCCTTTCCTCCTAAACCATCTAAGAAAAAAGATGAGGAAGAATTTGAACGCTTTGCTGAAATGCTTAGGCCAGTCTTTTTGCGTACTCGTTTGACTGATATTTTAAAGATGCCTCCTTATGCTAAATATATGAAAGACATTGTCACAAATAAAAGAAAGATACCTGAAGCTGAAATTTCTACCATGCTTGCAAATTATTCTTTTAAGGATGGAGTACCTAAGAAACTAGGAGATCCAGGAATACCATCTATACCATGCTCCATCAAACGAAATTATGTCAAAACTGCTTTGTGTGATTTAGGAGCCGGTGTTAGTGTTATGCCCTTCTCTTTATATAAAAGACTTGATTTGAATAAACTCACTCCCACTGAAATATCATTGCAAATGGATGACAAATCAACTGCCATACCTATCGGTGTTTGTGAGGATGTGCCCATTGTAGTTGCAAATGTTACTATTCTAACAGACTTTGTTATACTTGATATGCCCGAGGATGACAACATGTCGATTATCCTTGGTAGACCCTTTTTGAATACTGCAGGGGTTGTTATTGATTGCAACAAAAGCAAGGTCACTTTTCATATCAATTGTAATGAACATACGGTGCACTTTCCGAAGAAACAATTTCAAGTAAATGGTATTCGTGTTATTGGAAAGACTCTGACAATTCCTATTGGAAGTCTTCAACTCCCTCTCCCTACTGTTAAAAAGAAATACGAAACTCTTATTATTAGGGAGATGCATATCCCTGTTGAGGTAACTTAGTGTTATACGAAAATTCTTCGGTTTCATGTCACTCGGAAATGGTTTGTTAATAAGACCTGATCAACCTTATTAATGGATTCTTTCTGAGAGGCATGTGGTCGATGAATTTAGTAAGCACAACCTTCTGTACCCACTCTTTGTTTTCTGTTATTTTTAGTTAAATGCAATAAAATGCCATGATTACCCTGGTTTCTGAATTATCCGTGCAATAAAAAATGTCCAGAAATGAAAGTGCTCAGAATGCAATAAAATTTTGATATGAATTTTTATATAATATTTAAGATTTTTTGGCACTGGAAACATACCAGGGGTGCCCCAGGTGCCCACAAGGCACCAGGGCGCGCCACCCCCCTGGCGCGCCCAGGTGGCTCGTGGGCCCCACAGGGACCCCCTCACTTATTCCTTCAGCCCACTTTGTCTCTTACCTCTAGAAAAAATTCCCGGTAGCTCTCTCTCTCTCGTGTTCTTGCTCACAAACCTAAAATTTTCGATCTCTTTGCTCGGAGCTCCGTTTCCGAAACTGTTTTGGGAGATTGCTCCTTGGTATGTGACTCCTCCATTGCTCTAATTAGTTTTTGCTCTAGTGGATTATATTTTGCTTAGTTAGCTGCTCTTGGTGCTACTGAAAATGAGCTTGCATGTTGAATTATTTGAGTTCCAAGTAGTTTGAATGCTTGATATAGCCTCTAGACATCCATATGAGTAGTTACTATCAATCTTGTGAAGTTTTATTGATATCATTTTGTGACCTAAAAATTTTCAGAAAATTGTTCTTAGGAAAATGAATATCTTCCGGAGGAGTTCTTCGAGGAGGAGGTCCACCAAGGCATCATCTAGCGAAGACCCCGCACATCAATCTTACGTTGAACCAAGGGCAAGTTCGGTGCGAGGTGCCGAGGCAAAATCATGTAGATGGCCGTGCAACGAGTTCATGCTAGGTGCAGGAATCAAGGAAGAATTTGACCAATATATCCACAACGCCGAGCTTTCCGCCTTCATTGCAGATAAGCCACCACAGCATTACTACCTTACTCAATCATTCACTCAACACTTTGAATATCATCCGCACACTTCTAGAGTTTTATTTCACCTCTATGACAGATCCTATAGAATGTCTCTAGAAGAATTCTGTAATGCATGCAAAAATCCGTATTGGGGTTCGTTAGATGAACCACAAAAATCTGATTATGAGTCATTTCTTAACAGCCTTTGCAACGGTGAGGATAGGGGAGTTACGCAGGCTAGAATAATTAGCATCCACTTTCCTGCTAGTCGGTATTTTGCACTCTTTAATGGTAAATGCATTGTTGGTAAGCAAGACTGCAGTATGCTTTGCGCCCCTGATCTGAGGCTTATTCATACGGCTCTGACTGGCAGCAAGTAATATAATCTTGGGGCTATTGTCGCACGTAGGCTGCAGCGCAACGCGGGTAATGGTGATTTGTATGGAGGAATTTATGCCTCCCGCGTAGCTGCAAGGTTAGGGGTCTCGCCCAATTCCGATGATCCCCTTTTACCCTACAAATATTTAAATTTCAAAACAATGCGAGAACATAAGTTTTTAAAACGCAATGCACAGGGATATGAATATAACTTAGTTTTTAGAAAATCTCGATCTGTATATGTTGTTTTGCCTGCTCCTGCCCTCTTTGATTTTCAGAACAAACAGAGATATTACCTATTGGAGAGCGAGGTGCACGAGTACAAGGCGGCGGTCGAGGCTGCCCGTCTGGCTGAGGAGGCGGCTCTGAACGACTCTACGAGCTACCACTTCGATTATTACCCAGACCAGGGATGGCGATGACCAAGCGAGGCCAAAAGCCTAAGCTTGGGGGAGTACATATCTCTCACCGACATTACATTCATGCTCACACATTTCATTCCAGTTGTCGGTGTTCATACTTTTTCATTGTATAATCCATGCTAGTTTTATTTTCTCGCTTTCTTCTTGTGTGTTTGAAAAACTTTAAGAAAATCCAAAAATATTTCTCGTTTCTTTTCAGTTTTTCATTCTAGCCTAATTAGTTGTAGTAGTAAAAAGAAATCCCAAAAAGATTTCCCATTTCTTCTTTTACTTGTTGGGAGCTTTCCCATGTAAATAGGTTTTCTCGTTTTTCGTTTTCTTCTTTATTTTGCTTTCTTTAGAAAAACTAAAAACTCCAAAAATATTTCAGTGTGTTTCTCTAAAATTCTTTTCTTTAGTTGAGTCCTTGTAAGGAGAAGACCACGATGAAAATGTTGAGTGGCTCTCATATGCATTGTTGTTGATCTAACAAAGAGCCAATATTACCTTGTCTTCTCCTTTAAATAAAATGCTTTCAGATTCCAGCTTAGTCCATGGCACACTTGCACTATTTTCATTCCCATATCATTCGGTCGTGCAAGTGAAAGGCAATAATGACGATGATTTGATAAAGTGACTGTGGCAAGGAAAAGCAGGTATGAACTCAACTTATTCTTTGTTTTTGTAAATATGTTTAACTCGGTATCCATGATTCAGCATGTTATGATTAAACATGTTTATGATGACAATTAGAGATTATAGTTGCTCATGCCATGCTTAAGTAGCTAGGAGTGGATAATGATTTATCTTGGGTGTCAAGATGCATTAAAATGATTGTGATGTAGTATGATGATATGGTATCCTCCTCTGAATGCTTCGAGTGGCTTGACTTGGCACATGTTCATGCATGTAGTTGATTCAAAACCAACATAGCCTCCACGATATTTATGTTCATGGTGCTTATATCCTACTCATGCTAGTATTCAATGTTGATTATTCATAATGCATGATTATGACCGTTTTCGCTCTCTAGCTGGTCGCTTCTCAACCTATTTGCTAGCCTTCGCCTGTACTAAGCGAGAATGCTCCTTGTGCATCAAAACCCCTAAACCCAAGTTATTCCAGATGAGTCCACTATATCTACCTATATGCGGTATTACTCTGCCGTTCTAAGTAAATTTGCATGTGCCACCTCTAAATATTCAAATGAACATCTGTTTTGTGTGCCCGTACTGCTCATGGAGCGACAGGGGGCGGTCAGTATCTTCCATGCTAAGCGGGTTATTCTCATGACGAGTGTTTACTCACTTGTCCTTGCACGAGAGGGGCTGGTAATCGGGATGGCCAGTCCCACTATTAAAATTGCAAAATAATAAAACAAACTCCCCCGGAAAGTTGTTGGTATGGAGGGCACCCGAGGATTCGGCTAGCCATGGCTTGTGTTTGTTGGTGGAGGGGGAGTAAACTTTACTTTACCACTTGGGAACCGCCGCTAATGTGTTTAGCATGGAAGATATTGAAAACTCTCGGTCGTGACGTTGACAGGAAAGGCATACCTCCCAAAATTATATTTATCTTGGATTTAAGCTTTGAGCTCTGGCACCTCTGCAAATCCATGCTTCCCTCTACGAAGCGCCTATCTATTTACTTTTATGTTATTTTACTTTTATTGTTGAGTCATCACCTTCTCAAATAAGCACCAGACCTGAGAGCACTACTGTCATTCGCATGCATTGTGAATAGTTAATGTTGTGTGCATCATGACTGGATCTCTGCTACCATGAATTACAATGTTTAGTCGCTGCTTGAACTTTGGAGGCGCTCTGCATTTATGTTTTGCGGTCTTAGAAAGGGCTAGCAAGATACCATGTTGTCATATTATATCATGATTGTTTTGACAAAGTGTTGGAGTTTGAGATATTTTATTATTGCTCGCTAGTTGATTATGCCATTGATATGAGTGAATATAATTTCTAAGAGTTATCATTTGCATGGTTAGTTATAATCTTTGTGGAAAACCTGATTACTATTTAAGCATATATACAGATACAAGAACAAAAGAGTTTGTAAAACTTTTTCTTTATCACTTTCAGTTTATCAACTGAATTGCTTGAGGACAAGCAATGAGTTAAGCTTGGGGGAGTTGATACGTCTTCGTCGTATCTACTTTTCCAAACACTTTTGCTCTTCTTTTGGACTCTAATTTGCATGATTTGAATGAAACTAACCCGGACTGACGCTGTTTTCAGCAGAATTGCCATGGTGTTGTTTTTGTGCAGAAATCAAAGTTCTTGGATTTGGATGAAACTTTTTGGAGAATTTTTATGGAATATATAAAAATTATTGGCGCAAGAATCAACAGAAGGGGGGCCACCCAGTGCCCATGAGGCACCAGGGCGCGCCACCCCCCCAGGCGCGCCCTGGTACCTCGTGGGCCCATGTGGCTCCGCTGACCCTAATTCCAAGCCTATAAATTCCTATTTCCCAAGAAAAAAATAAGAGAGGAAGTTTTATTGCGTTTCACGATATGGAGCTTGTGCCTTGCTAAAAAATGTATGTTATTCATTTTTCACCGCATACCAATCATTTTAATAAATTGTATAATGCACCATTGAAAAACGGAACTTGTGTCTTGCTAAAAAAATGCATGTTATAAATGTGGCAACTCGATCAGTAGCAAGCCACCGCCTCCAGGTTGTTCACGTGTGGTCCCAGGCCATCAACACCCGCGGATCAAATTATCACGCGAGCTGACTCTTCGTACAAAAGTGCGCTCCACCACATACCCAATACCTGCGCATGCAGAAATCATGCACCTACGGGTTTATTTGTTTACGGTGCATTACGTAACTCTCATGTGTGCGAGACAGCGAGAGACTGACTGTGTGCGCCTCTTCTCTTCGTATATGTACTCCAGTGTTTGTGTGATGTCCAAAAAATAATAGTAATACTCCAGCGTTCCTGTGGGGAATGTTGGATCATTGAATGGACACATGTAGAGGTCGTAAAAACATGCAGAAAACCCCGCAAAGAGTCTCAATATTTTGTTCAGGTCCAGAGGTTGTATCCACGATCCAACGGCCCGAGAACTCTCATATCATGGGAGCATGGAAGGCCTTGGAGCACCAGATTTCTTCCTACAAGGGATCGTCCTACAAACAAATGGTGTGTGTGTGCGTGAGAGCTGGCATAGAGAAAGAGAGTAACCTAGAGAGAGAGAGAGGGTGAGAGTGTGCATATGAGAGATTGACCTCGAGATAGATCATGTGTCTGAAAGAGAGGGGGGAGAGAGAGAGAGGAGGGAGTGCATGTGTGAAAAGACACAAAGAGTGTGTGTGCGAGAGGTATCGACATAAAGAGAGACGGTAGCTAGTGTGTGTGCATGATCGAGAGAAATAGAGGTAGACAAAAGATCGAGGATCAGAGAGACTTCGGAGTATGCGGGTGTGAGAGAGGTAGGGAAGAAGGCTCCATGATCGATGGAGTGCGTGTGTGTGTGACGGAGAGAGAATGGGAGAAGTCACATGGAGTACACATGAATGGTTAGCGAGCGAGATACATTGTGTGTAAGGGAGGCCTAGAGAGACGGGGGTGCATGGAACGAAGGGTCCTACAAACATTATGCGAGAGAGACCTAGAGAGAGCGCAAGAGAAAGAATGCCGAGTGCGTGTGTATGTGTGCTACGGAGAGAGTTCTTGCTACAAACAAATAGGGAGCGCGGGAGACACTACATAGAGAGGGCGTGTTTCAAGAAGCAGCGAGATATCTACATAGATACAAGGAGCGCGATAGAGACAGCATATACGAGAGAGGGGAAGCGAGAGTGTGTAATAGATGGATAATCCTAGCCAGAGGCTGGTCGATAAGTGTGTGTGGGAGAGACAGGAGTCGGGGTGCGAAAGGGAGAGTTGTGTGTGTGTGTGTGTGTGAGGGAGTCGGGAGGGGGCTGGCGAAAGCAAAGAGGTGTGTGTGTGTGTGTGTGTGTGTGTTTGTGAGAGAGTTAGAGAGAGAGAGAGAGTGAGTGAGTTTGTCTGACCAGTAAACAAAGGAATAGTTTTAGTTTTGGAACGAAGGTGAAGAGGGAAAGGAGACCCCAACAAACGGTGTGTGTGTGCGAGAAAGAGAGAAATTTTAGTGGTAGGATATCTAGAAAGAGATGAGGTGCATGAGAAATCCCTAGAGAGAGAGAGAGACAAAATGAAAGCCAAGTGAGAGAGTGTGTGTGGCGGGGAAAAATAATGCTAGGTAGCTGGAGAGATACCAGAGCACGATAGAGACGTAAGAGATAATGAAAGATGAGTGGTCTATAGAGATAGAGAGAGTGTGACACCTCTCGAGAGACTGTGTTTGTGAAAAAAGAGAAACATGTACTGAGTGTGCGGGTGAGATAGAGAAAAGAAAGTGATAGCTATATGAAGGAGCACGCGAGAGAGACCTAGAGAGAGATGGGCATGAAAGGAGATTCAAATATTCAGTTGCGTGTATAAAATATGTCAACATAAAAGGGATTCAAATATTTGATTTAGAGATGATGATACATGTAATTCATACTTGAACCAAAATTGATCTATCAAACATGCATATTCATTCGAATTTGGGCACATGTATGTTATTTAATTTCTTGATATTAGTAATCCATGCACTTGAGTTGAACATAAATTGGTTTCAAATATTTGAATTTCAACATTATGAATTTGAGATTATGGAATTTGTAAACCATATTTATATATAAAGGGTGTTGTTCTTCTGAAAGTATATATAAAAAAATGATGTATATAGATTTGTATTAGAATACAAAATGGATCATGCTTGAAAAAAAAGAATACAAAATGGATTCGAATTGGGATGGCACGGTAAACGTGCAAGCTTATTCTCCTAAAATTTGAATGAAGCGGCGAAACAACTAGTCCCTCCTCGACCGTAACCGCCCAAAACCAAATTTTGGGAGATGGAAATTACTGCCTATGCCCTGACATGCAAAACCTGCAGGCTCGATTTCTATAGGTCTTGATAGGGGTAGGTTTGTAATTTCACTCAAATGTGACATAACCGCCTCTCACCGCGATTCATACATGGTGGGTGCCAAAACACAATCTTTCCTTGGGTGAAATCGGCTCTCACCCCGATTCATACACGGTGGGCGCCAAAAAAAACTCTCCTCGGCCGAAATCGCTCTCGGCAAATATTCGGGGTATGCGAGATTACTGTCCTACCACCAACCGACCAATATCTCTCTGATGTCTGAAATTTTAAATGGGGGCTAAGTTTGTAACTTTCCCCACATCTGAGACAAGCGCGTCCCAAAGACATGGTTCCCCAACCTCTCTCCCTCTATTTCCCCATTCGTACTCCGTGGGCGCCAAAACGCCCTCTCCACCCCAGCCTCCTCCGCCCGCCACCCCATCCGTCACCGTCCTCCTCCACCACATGCCGGAGCTGATACCCTGACGCCGTCGTCCATTACAAGAGATCAAGATCTCTCATCCACGGCTACGGACCAGGATCCTTGCATCGCATCCTCTCGCTTCATTTGCGCCGTAGTCCACCTTGCCGGGGCCGCTCCTACGACCGTCTCGTGCACCGCACTGGGACATATCCCCCGCCGCCACCATCTGCCCTACCAGAACTGCTTCCACACTGTCGACAGCCATCGCAACCGCAACACCCTCAACTTCTCGGCAGATGCCTACACGGCGCCGCAACAGGGGCGGTACTCTTTCATATCTGCTCAAGTTATTTATCTCAGACAGAAAATAGATCACCACTACTTTACTGTGATTTCTTGTCCATCACTTAGAATCTTACTTCTTAGTTGAAAGCAAACATTGTTTGCAAAGTAGCCTTTGTCCCCTTTGCACCTTTAGATCCGCCATGGCACGCTCAACACTATACTCGCAATTGTTATAGTTTTCCCCTTTTATATTCACTACCATCATCCTAGGTGCTTCGTGTCATGCCAGCACTGCTCCTCAACCTATCAAGCAAAACACCATGCCACTCATATTTCCAAAGCTTAGTTTTTCAAATACGAATCTGATGTGATACTGATATTACTAAAAAAGAGAACATTTAATTGGTCAGCTAATGTTCCTACTTTAGTTTCAAAAAAGCATGTGTGCCACATATAGAGAGACATTAGGGAATTGCTTTTCTTTATGCGTTCTGGTTCATCATGGGTGGGCAACAAACATTGTAGTATCCAAAATCTGTTTGCTCTTCTTTAACTTGTTCCTCTTCTGTTCTTCTTTAATAAGTATAGTAGTACAATATGTTCCATGCCTGGAAGAGGAGCAGGGGCATTTGCAGTCGGGAGGTCTATTGTTTTTCTTCTGATGGATGCTTTCAACTCTTCGAGTTGGTCTACCATAATATCCAGGAAATGCTGGGAGCTGTGTCACCTTTGAGAGTCTAGACTGATAGTAACAGTAGTGCCCCTTCAGTTGAAGAGAGCTGGCCCTGTAGGGGATCCAAAGCCTTTCTAGTCGTACCGGCAATACAAGCCCATATTTTCCAGCTAGTTCCACTTTCCCAATTTTACTCGTGATGCTTAGGGTTTTCCCATTTTATCTACACTATGATTTGTATGTGCTTTGTGTCGTACTAGCAGCACTCCACCCTTCAAGCTAAACAATACACCACTCATAATTCCAAAGCTTAGTTGTTCATATATGAATGTGATATGATAATGATATTAGTTAACAGACACACATTTAATTGGTCAGCTAATGTTTCCACTTGAGTTCCCAAATGCACGTGGCCACATATAGAGAGACAACAGGCAATTGCATTTCTTTGTGCAATCTGGTTCATCATGGGTGGGCAACGAACATTGTATTATCCAAAATCTACTTGCTCTTCTTTAACATGTTCCTCTTCTGTTCTTCTTTAATAAGTATAGTAGTACAGTATGTTCCTTGTCGGGAAGAGGAGGAGGGACACTTGCAGTCCACAGGTCTATTGGGTCGTTTCTGATCGATGCTTTCAACTCTTCGAGTTGGTCTGCCATAGTATCCAGGAAATGATGAGAGCTGTGTCGCCTTTGAGAGTCTAGACTGATAGTAACAGTAGTGCGCCTTCAGTTGAAGAGAGCTGCCCCTGTAGGGAATCCAAAGCCTTTCTATCTATACCGGCAATACAAGCCCATATTTTCCAGCTAGTTCCACTTTCCCAATTTTACTCGTGATGCTTAGGGTTTCCCCATTTTATCTACACTATGATTTGTAAGTGCTTTGTGTCATACTAGCAGCACACGACCCTTCAAGCTAAACAACAAACCACTCATAATTCCAAAGCTTAGTTGTTCATATACGAATGTGATATGATAATGATATTAGTTAACAGACACACATTTAATTGGTCAGCTAATGTTTCCACTTGAGTTCCCAAATGCACGTGGCCACATATAGAGAGACATCATGGAATTGCTTTTCTTTATGCGCTCTGGTTCATCATGGGTGGGCAACGAACATTGTAGTATCCAAAATCTACTTGCTCTTCTTTAACCTGTTCCTCTTCTGTTCTTCTTTAATAAGTATAGTAGTACAGTATGTTACTTGCTTGGAAGAGGAGCAGGGGCATTTGCAGTCGGGAGGTCTATTGGTTCGCTTCTGATGGATGCTTTCAACTCTTCGAGTTGGTCTACCATAATATCCAGGAAATGCTGGGAGCTGTGTCACCTTTGAGAGTCTAGACTGATAGTAACAGTAGTGCACCTTCAGTTGAAGAGAGCTGGCCCTGTAGGGGATCCAAAGCCTTTCTAGTCGTACCGGCAATACAAGCCCATATTTTCCAGCTAGTTCCACTTTCCCGATTTTACTCGTGATGGTTAGGGTCTTCCCATTTTATCTACACTATCATCTGCGTAGGTGCTTTGTGTCGTACTAGCAGCAGTCCACCCTTCAAGCTGAACAACACACCACTCATATTTGCAAAGCTTAGTTGTTCATATACGAATGTGATATGATAATGATATTAGTTAACAGACAAAATTAATTGGTCAGCTAATGTTCCCACTTGAGTTTCCAAATGCACGTGGCCTGGTTTATCATGAGCTTTGTTTCCAAATGTATAGAAAGAAGTGGAATCTCCGTAATATGCTTCCTCTTCTATTCTTTAACATGTTCCTCTTCTGTTCTTCTTTAATAAGTATAGTATTTTCCTTGTCAGGAAGGGGAGCAGGGAGATCTGCAGTAAACATGTCTATTGGCCGCTTCTGCTAGATGCTTTCAGCAGTTCGAGTTGGTCTGCCATAATATCCGGGTAATGCTAGGAGTTGTCTGGCCTTTGAGAGACTAGACTGATAGTAACAGTAGTGCGCCTTCAGTTGAATAGAGCTGGCCTATAGGGGGTCAAAATGCTTTCGATTAGTAGCTGCAATACAACCCCTATTTTCCAGCCAGTTCCACTTTCCCGATTTATTTATGATGTTATGGTTTCCCCCTTTTATCTACAATACGATCTGCCTAGATGCTTCGTGTCGTACTAGCAACACTCCATCCTTCAAGCTAAACTACATGCCACTTATAATTCCAAAGCTTAGTTAACAAATTCAATTCTGATACGACACAGATACTAATAAAATAGAGACACATTTAATTGGTCAGCTAATGTTACTACGGGAGTTTCGAAATGCACGTGCGCCACATATAGAGACATGAGGGAATACTATTTCTCTGTGCGCTCTCGTCATCATGGTTTTGCAATAAACTCTCTATACAATATATTTTGAACCTATCATCTGCCAACTATCATTACTTCTGGAGCTCCCAATAGGGAGCCTATTTTTTTAGCAGTAGTGCCAGATTATATTAATGTACGCACCAAATTACAGCACACATGGGCTCTCTCATCAGAATTCCAGAGGTAGCACACAAGGGTTTATAGGGAGCCCCTATTATATTAGGATATCCTATGCATTTCAAAGATAATCTTACTACTATTTATGTTTTCATGCATATCAAATATTGAACATGATCACAATGAATATGAGAATGCGTGCATCAGAAGAATACTGCGGAAAAGTGCAATGGCTAACAAACCTGGCATCAAGGGATTGAGTTCCATTCTAGATGGAATGAAACCCACACGCTCTCTACCTACAGATTCGTGTTCAGAATATGATCCTAATGACTATTCTGAGCTTGTGCAGTCAAAGGCAGATCGCCTATCATGTTCACCCATCAAGATGCCTATTCTAATTTGGCAAGGTTTTATTGGGTGCACGTATCTTGCATAAGGTGTCTTGCATTTCTTCTACTTCGTTGCACCGCCATCTACTTAGTTTACTCATCATATATGTGAAGATGCCATGCCTATCCATTATCAATACATATTCCATCTGTCATCATACCATGTTTTTCCATTCAAATGTTGTTCTTGTGTATCAGACATCCAAAAGGAAGAGGGTGATTGCAGAACCTGAAGGAGTACAAACAAAGTCTTTGAAAAAGGTGGTGGTACCGGAGAAATCAGATAGCACCCCACTTATATTGGCGATAGAACTAGTGCCAAAAAACCTAGGCCCAACTCTAGCAGACTGTACCCATACTTCAGTAGCCATACCACTAGCCCCACCACACAGGAACCGCAATCCAGCAAAAGGTATGCCGATTTCAGTTGCCATAGCACCAGCCGTACCACAAAAAAATCCCAGTCCAACAAAAAGTACACCAAATCCACAGGCCAAAGACCTATTCCAACTGCAGAGTGCCCCAATTCCCGCAGATTGGAACCCCATTCTAGTTATTCCTAGTTTAAAAGACAATGCTTTCAATGTTGTTAGGAACCACATGTGTATCTTCCCATCATGGGAAGATTATAGTGAAGACAAACACCATTTTCACATCTTCATGTCCCACTTATGTGTAAGTTCTATTATTCATGGTGATCATTGTCTTGTTTTCTATTGATTGAACACATCAATGATTACATTACATTCTTCTAAATAGGCGAGGGTCAATCTGGATAGTCATGACAAGCAAAGCTTGCTTGCGCTTTTCAAGGACGCGTTGCAGCAGTATCGGTGTTACCTGAGGAAAACACACTTTGATGGCAAGTCTATAAACGAAATTTTAGTGAAGTCTCCTGTGCTAAATTTACAAGATATAGAATGGAAAAACCTTATTATGCACTGGTCTCATCCCCAGGAAGAGGTACTGTCTATGAGATCACATGACAATTTGAACTCCTACATTTCTACATGTGCCTTACCGATCTCTTTTGCAGGAAAACTGCTCAAAGAAGAATAGCGGTTTGAAATGGACGACAGGATATCGCAACTATGCTACTCATTGCTTTGATCTTGTTAGTACATGTTGCCCTGTATCACTGTACTTACATTCATACCTGGTTGATTATGTGACATCTTTGTGCATGATAGCTTGCTTATCCACTGTTCGCTCCAAATTATCAGATCTATATTAATGCTTACATTAATGTAGAATAAACCCAATGCTTATGAAGAAGTTTAGCTCTGCATGTTCTTGTAAGTACCTATTGTCCTTCATCACTGTACTTATATTTATAGCTAGTTGTTCATGTACCATCACTCTGTAGCTTATTTCCCCTTGCCCTTCATTTTCTAGACCTTATCAGATCTATATTTACTCTTACCAAAATGTTGAATAAAAAAATGCTACTGAAGAAGTTTAGCTCTCCATTGCTCTTGTCAATACCTTTTTGCTTGTACCATTGTACTTACATTTATAGCTAGTTGATTATGTAGCATCACTCTGTATCTTAGCTTAAATATTCTCCATTTGTTCCTATATTATCACATCTATATTTACGCTTAACAAAATGTAGAATAAAGGCAATTCTTATGAAGAAGATACTTTGGTGAACTACTTGAATTGCCCCCCCCATCAGCATGGACAAGGTCTTTATAGAGCCGGTCTTCACTACTAATGTAAGTTTGTCCTTCTCGAGCCTTCAAACTTTGTCGTGTATATTTGGATAGACATGACCGCAACTGCTGTTTATTTTTCGCGTTTGCATCAAATTGCATGTTTAAAGTTTATTATGAAGAAGTTAATAAACATAAGTTTGTCCTTCTCAATTTTAGTTTTTAGTTGTACAACCAAGTTCCTTATTCATACCATGTAAATTAAACTAAACAGAGCAATTGATCTTCTTTAGAGTGCATGCATGCTTGTGTTCTTGATCTGTAATCCAGTGGTGTGGTGAAACTACCCACTCCAGCACAATGTCATATCCTGCTATGTCTTAACTATGAACTATGCCATATTATGTTAATGTTATTTAAATCATGTCTCTTTATTTGTCAATCTGAAATGGGATTAATTGACAGCACGCTGGCCATTGATGCTTATACGTTCTTTAGCACTGCATGTATGCTTGTGTTCTTGATCTATAATCTAGTGGTGTGGTGAAGCTAGCCACTCCTGCACAATGCCATTTCCTGCCATGTCTTAACTATGAACAATGCCATATGATGTTAATGCTGTTTTAAACCGTGTCTCTTTATTTGCCAATAAGAAATGGGATGAATTGATAGCACCGATGCTTATACTTGCAAAACCTGTTATCTGTTTTCTTGTTTGTCTTTCAGAGTGATATCTCTGACGCCAGGAAGAACTACCACAATGATAGTGAGACGAACCCATTGCTTGTCCCTCTAACATATATTGCAGGGAAGAAGGCACACATCTTGGGTATAGCGATACAACCCCAAAGTCATGTCTTGATGTAGTGTCGAAGTTACTCGCTAATACCAGTGACACAAGCTCGATGAAGTCGCCGCTTGAATCTGTTCGAATTCTTCAGTCTCAAATTCAAGCAGAAAGACATGCTTCAGCTCAACTCCTACTGGAACTTGAATCTCTATGGAAGATTAACCAAAAGTATAGGACGTCTATTTATGCTATGCAGCAAGAGTTGGAGGATATAAGCGTCAAACAAGCGCAGTCTCATCAGCTTGCTCAGCTGCTTGCCCCGCAGCTTCCAGGCAGGGCTAACCTTTCTTGAACTATGTTGAAGTGCTGTCGGTTCTGTATATTATTTTGTCGGCATGTTTATTTGCACTGCTGGCGGCCATTGATGCCCAGTGTATGTAATCTGCTGTCTAGTTGCGCTTTATTATCACTGGCGGTGAACTTTGATGCCCAGTGGATGTAATATGCCGTAATTTCTTTGTTGTATAGTCTAGGTTAATTCTTCGTCATGATGCTGTAATTTATTTACTGTATATGCTGTCATCACTCTCTGAAAAGGCCGTAAGCTTCGACGGAGCGTAATGGGCCAAAACGTTAGGTTTGTATAAAAAAATTACGGTACTAAAACTGGCCGGCCCGCCAATCGCTATAAATGGACCAAAACATGGGCCCACAACCATTTGGGCCATTAGTAGGCCTAGACGTAAACTGGCCCATTATTAGTTTCGGGCCTTTAACAGGCCGAGGAAACCGCTTGCCTTAGTTGGGCCAGAAAATACAATGGGTTTTTAACAGGCTGAAAACTAGATTGGGCCTGAATTGTGTCGAACAATTCACGGGCCGACAGCAGGCCGAAATATACCTCGGCACATGATTGGTCCAATGACATGACGGGCCGTTAACAGGCCAAAAATTATGTCAGGCCTTGGTTGGCCCAAGCACATTATGGGTTGTAAGCAGACCGGATGCAAAGTGGGCCATAATTAGGACCAACTATATCACGAGCCTTTAACAGGCCGATAGCCAGGTTGGGCTAAAATGTATCCACGAAGACTACGGGCCGTTAAGAGGCCGAATGTCACTTCGGACCAGAAATAGGCCCAGATGCAGCATGGGCCGTTAAATGGCCGAAAGTGAAACCGGGCCGACAATGGCCCATATGTACCAAGGGCCGCTAACAGGCCGAAACTAATATCGGGCTGAACTGTTAAACGAGCCTTTAAGAGGCCGAAGTACAAATCGGGCCCTCAATCGGCCCAAAAGCACAGTGGCTTTTAACGGACCGGATCTGATATGGGCCGTAATTTGGCCCAAAACATGGCAGGTTGTTAAAGGGCTAGATCCGATATGGGCCGTAATTTGGCCCAAAACATGGCAGGCTGTTACGGGCCGGATCTGATATGGGCTGTAATTTGGCCCAAAACATGGCAGGATGTTAACAGGCCGGATCTGATATGGGCTGTAATTTGGCCCAAAACATGGCAGGCTGTTAACAGGCTGGCCCATTAGTATCTGACGAAATCTTGTGGGCCTTTTGCTGGGCCGGCCCTTTTACCCTAAATGGGCCACTGCTGGGCCGTTCCACGTGTCGACGTTTCATTGGCGACTCCTGTCCATTGGACGGTTGACATCTGTCGCCACGCCGAGCTGGCACATGGTACCGTTGGCGAATGAGAATTTGACATGTGGAAAATCACCATTGGTCAGGGCTGTTAGTGGGTTATCGGATCCAAAACCGGACCTGATAGCTTAACGGCGACCCGTTACGGTGGATGCCACATGTCGGTCACCCTTCACGAAAACACTTCCATGACGCGCCATTTATCGTCATGGAAGTGGTGTAGGATCGAAAGTATGTCTAGAGGGGGGGTGATTAGACTACTTGACCAAATAAAACTTAACCTTTTCCCAGATTTTAGTTGTAGGCAGATTTTAGCAATAGTACATGTCAAGCATCACCCTACACATGCAATTATAAGAGTATAGCAGCGGAAAGTAAGCAATTGCATATGTATGTAGAGAGGGGATAGGAGATTTCAAACGCAATGAAGACACGGCGGTTTTTGGCGTGGTTCCGATAGGTGGTGCTATCGTACGTCCACGTTGATGGAGGCTTCAACCCACGAAGGGTAACGGCTGCGCGAGTCCACGGAGGGCTCCACCCACGAAGGGTCCACGAAGAAGCAACCTTGCCTATTCCACCATGGCTTACGTCCACGAAGGACTAGCCTCACTCGGGGTAGATCTTCACGAAGTAGGCGATCTCCTTGCCCTTACAAACTTCTTGGTTCAACTCCACATCTGGTTGGAGGCTCCCAAGCGACACATAACCAATCTAGGAGACACCACTCTCCAAAAGGTAATAATAGACGGTGTGTTGTTGATGAACTCCTTGCTCTTGTGCTTCAAATGATAGTCTTCCCAGCACTCAATCACTCCTCACAGATTTGGCTATGGTGGAAGAAGGATTTGAGTGGAAAGCAACTTGGGAAAGGCTAGAGATCAAGGTTCAAATGGTAGGAATGGAATATCTTGATCTCAACACATGAGTAGGTGGTTCTCTCTCAGAAAATGTATGGTGGAAGTGTAGGCACATTCTGATGGCTCTCCTTACTGAGATGGATGGGGTGGAGGGGTATATATAGCCTCCACACAAAATCCAACCGTTACACACTTTTGACCCAACTCGGTGGCACCGAAACAATCATCTCGGTAGCACCGAACTATGTAAAAGATATGAACTTTAGGAATCTTGGTGGGACCGATACGAACAACTCAGATGGACCGAAGTGCAATGGCTTAGGGCAATCCTCATCTCAGTGGCACCGATTGCATCAACTCGGTAGGACCGAAGCGAAGCAATAAGGCAACAGAGACTTGGCAAGCCATCTCGGTGAGACCGATTTGCAAACTCGGTGAGACCGAAGTAATTTGGTAGGATGAACTCGGTGGGGCCGGATTGGAATTTCGGTGGGGCCGAGTAGGACTTTAGGTTTAGGACATATTTGGGTAGAGATAGTGGTTGAGGGTTTAGGAATACTGTCACTAAACACTTGAGCAAAAAGGCCATTAAGCAACACCACATCCCCTTTTAATAGTATTGGCTTTCCTATGGACTCAATGTGATCTTGGATCACTAAACCAAAAATGTAGAGTCTTGATCTTTGCCAATTCTAGTCCATGCCATGCCAATCATTGAACATCCTGAAATCTTAATCTTGAATGGATATTAGTTCAATGAGATATATGTTGTTATGAAATACCAAAACCACCAAGGGAGCAAATGTGCTTTCAATCTCCCCCTTTTTGGTAATTGATGACAACATATAGATCAAAGCTTCGATAGATGATTAAGTAAATGAAATACATCGTCGCTTTGAGAAGTATGTGATAAGCAAGAGCTCCCCCTAAATTTGTGCATTATTAAAAATTTGCGTTTGAATGCAAATGCACAATCGATTAGGCTCATGGGTTACTCTTCCATGTCACATACATCTTGGTGGAGCGCGCAAAATGATAAGATTGAAATAATAGGCACGCATCACCAACATAAGTAATTGATCATACAAGATAATGGTAGAGATAAACATGGAATATCACAATAGGCATAATATGATCAATCGACATCGTATCTCACAAGTAAAAATGACAGAATATTGTAGCAACACACACATAACAATGTATCAACGAACAAGCAATCAAGTAGCAAAGGAAACTCTCGAAGCAAAACAAAAGCAAGAAACTCTCTCTCTCGAAGCCTATGATCTATACAAATCCTCCCCCTTTGGCAACAAGTACCAAAAAGTTCGAATCGTATAGCACTAGTCGGCTCTCTAGGCACGGTCCTCCGAAGGCGATCTCCCGCTGGCGACTCCGGTGTGCGTAGACGGCGTTGAGATGAGAGCGTCCGCGAATGCTTCTGCTGACGACTGCTGGACTGGTGGAGTGAAGACCTGCTGTGGCACTGTGGCTGTGGCGGCTGGTGCAGATACTGTGGTCCGTGGATCCACAACTGGTATCGCAGCTGACCTGGCAGCCCTAGGCACTGACTGAAACTGCTCTGTAGTCGGTCTCTCATCTTCACTGTCATCTGATCTGGCAAGCTTGACAGCATCGACATCCCCTTGCAGCTGTTCCACTGAAGTCTGAATCTCAGTCACTTTGACATCCAAGTCATGAAACTTTGTCTCAATAATCCGCTCAAAACTAGCCTGGGTCTGGGTGAGGTTGGCCAGACATCGCTCAATCCTCAGAGTGGCTTAAAGCAGATATTGCATTTGGTCTTTTGGTGTCTTGAGATTCGCGATTGGAGCATTGGGAGCTGCTGCTTCCTGAGCTGCTTTAGCTTCTTGTGCTTTGTGGATTTCCTCTTGTGCTTGAGCAGAAGTGGGATGCGAAGGATCCATCACTATGACATTGTCCTCAAAGTCTGGACGGAGTGGCAAATGCTCTCGATCAAGAAGATATGTGCTGGTTCCAACCTTGGAATTGATCAACAACTGAATATGTGGAGCATAACCACACGATCTCTTCTGATCTGCTGCTGTCCTTTTGATAGTCTCAACTATCAGGCTCATCACCTTGAATTTTTGAGGTGTATCGAATAAATGCAGCAAGTTGATGGAGTGGCCACGAATCATCTTATCATCTCCTGACTTGGGTAACAAGGTGTACCGCAAGATTGTGTTTGAGGTGGCCAGACCTGGTAGCAAATGCTTCACTGATCCAAGCTTGTGTGTTTCAAGATCCTCCTGGGGAATAGCAGTGTACATGTTCTTCATAGAATTGTGATCAAACTTGAGCTTGGCATAAACATCATAATCATCATCCTCTTCCTTGGGTACACCAAGAAGATTTGCCCATTCAGAAATGGTTGATTGATATCTGATTCCTTCAGTCATCCACACTATGCGACCATCTGGATAGAAATGTGTTGTGGAGTAAAATTGCATAATCATCTCATCGTTCCACTTAGTCAACTTCTTTCCAACGAACTCATCAACCCCTGCAATTCTGAAACTCTCATGGACGTGGGGGAAATAGTCGTCGTTCTCATCGATGTATTCCCAACCCACCCACCTCATGTCACTGACTATGGGCTTCTTATCAAGCAACACTGTCTCATAGAAATCCTGTTGCTCACGGGTGTGAAAGCGGTAATCACAAGCAGTCCTCCTCCTCACAGCATAGGGATCTGTCAATCTCCATTGACGCAGTCCTTTGTCCTTTCTCAACATCATGTTCTCAGCTACTGGGTGTGCGTTGTCATGTTCTGGTATCTTGGGCTTCAATTTTCTGAGCACTAGAGGCTCTTCATCAACAGTTGATTCAGGCACTGGGGCCTTGTTCTTCTCTGCAGCAGATATGTTTCTGGTTGATCTCTTGGGTGCTGGTGCCTTAGGCTTAGACTTGGGAGGTGCAACAGTCTTGATAGCATTAGACATGAGCTTATGTGCTTTTGCAGGGGGTGCATTAGCTGGCTCTTCCTCCTCTTCTTCTTCTTCTTCAACCATCATAGTAGGTCTGCCAATCACACGGGCAAAAGATTTCCTTACTCTTTTCTTCTTGGCACCTGCAGCTGCCTCACTAAGTTCTTGCAGAGTCTTCTGAGGCACTTTCCTCACTGCTGTTCTTTCCTTGACAGAAGTAGGCTTTGTGCTATACTCCTTAGCTAGCACTACTCTCTTCTTCTTTTGTGCAGTTTCACTTGCAACAAAGTCCTCATCCTCACTATCTGAGGTTTTCTTCTTCCGTGTTCTTGTTGCTGCTTTAGGTAGATCTAGTGAGCTTCTCTCTCCCTCATAGTAACTTTCATTGTGGCTTGATCCTTCACTTTTCTCTTCATGCTGCTCTGACCTGTTCTGACTGTCACTGACATCAGACATCTTGCTGAGCTGACCCTGTGAATAGATGGGTATGGGTAGAGTAGATGAGTCATCACAAAAAGCAGATTGTTTTTCATAAAAATGAGTTCAAACTTTAGTTCTAGGTTTTCACAGAATGCATTTCGGATGGACCGAGTTGGTAATCTCAGTGACACCGAAGCACACTACAGAGACATGGCACGCCATTTCGGTTTGACCGAGATGGGTTTCGGTGGCTCCGAGATGCTAGGGTTTCACTGAGACATTACTTTCGGTCGTACCGATTCGCACAACTCGGTGGCACCGAGATGTACTTGTGCTATGGCCAGGGCCAAATCGGTGGGACCAAAAATTCCTATTCGGTCGGTCCGAGATGCATTCGGAGGAAACCTAACCCTAAATTTTTTGCTTGAATCTCGTTCAAACGAACTAATCTGGTGGAAAGTGAATTGCATTAGTGGCAAGTTTACAGGCAGTCCAATCGTGCATTGAATCGGAAGGGGAAGCACGAGAGGGATCGAAACTCACCCTAACTCGGTGGAGTTTCTCTACGGCGGCAACGGCGGTGGAGATTACCGTTTACGGCGACGGAGTCCTGCGGCGAGGGCGCACAGGCGACGACGGCGACGATCCGGAGACAAAAGGGGCGGCAGCAATGGGGCGCGGGCGCATAACGTTTGAAGAAATTTTCAACCGCACGAGCCGCTGGATATATATACCCATTAGCTGTCGGTGGCACCGAGTGGAACAAATCGGTAGCACCGAGACGTGCAACTGCTGGAAGTTACAGCAACTCGGTCCGACCGAGTTGGTCTAATCGGTAGCACCGAGATGAAAACCTAGATCAGTCTAAGTGCTTTCGGTTCGACCGAGTTTGAGTGGGTTGGTCTGACCAAAATCAATTAGAAGGTTTTGGAGGTTCATCCCTTTCAGATCTGTGGCTCCGAGTGCTCCTCACCCGGAGGGTCCGAAAATGACTTGTTCAATTTTTGTGATGCAGCAAGAATAGAATTTGAGACAAGAAAGCATAGATAGCTAGAGAAGGTTCTTAGGCATTCTTGTACATCCACTTGGCCAGAAAAACCAAGACAATCAATACAACAAATGGATGTCCTCAAATGATGAAAACATGCAAACCAACATGCTCACACAATAAGATAGCAAATGAAATATGTGTCAAACATGCACAACCAATTCTAGCATCTATCAAGCAATGGCGATGACTAGGTCATATATATATGAGTATATTGACTTAGGAGCCAAATGAGAACATTTGATCATAGGTCATACTCATCATTTAAGCACAAGTGGGGTTACCACTTTTACATAAAGCATTAATGTGTTCACACCATTAGAGTTGCTTTAGCTCAATTGTTTAGAGCAAAGCTCCCCCTAGATGTGACATCCCCCCTAAGAGGGTTGAACTAACCTTGGGTTTTGTCGATGATGACTTCATGTAGATGTTGAAGATGTGGATGCTCAATGTTGATGTAGACCATCAAGAGTTGGGAGCAATCCTTTGGAGTTTTGTGCTTTCAATACCTACATGGGTTAGTCCCACACAAGGAACATACAAGGATATCCATAGACATAGAGTGAAATACACATATGATGATGTCCATGAATGCATTGATTACATTGTCCCTTGCCTTACCAACAAGAGGGTTTGTGACTCCATGAACTAGTGCAAAATGTGAAAGTTTGTTGCACAAGTCCTTGCCATGAAGAATACGAGTGAAGTTTGTTGGCGGAGTCACCCTCAAGAACTCTCTAGTTCTTCTTCTTTTGGACCCACATCAACTTGATGGGAATCCTTGGAGTTGTAGTAGAACTTGATGAAGTAAAACTTGATGAAGTCTTGGGAACCCACTTGACCATGGCTTGAGGAGCTTCTTCAAATGATTCAATCTCTTCTTGAAGCTTGTCCTTGCCTTTTAGCTTGTGGTCTTGTGTAGAAGGTCTTCTTGAGCGTGTATTCCCTTGAAGGAAGTAGGATCATACTTCTTTTGTTGAGGAACAAACTTCGTCTTGGGGTATTGACCTTCTTCCCACTCAACTCCATCGGCATTGAACTTTTGTTCAAAACCAACACCTTGGTTCTTCCGATGCCTTCCTTGCTTGCGTATAATTTCCTCAAATTGTTTACTCCCGGCAAGGCTCTTGTAGACACCTTTTTCTATAATTCCTTTCAATAGCATATTTTCTTGCTCAAGTGTAACTTGGCTAAGAGAATCGTTAGTGGAATCAATAGAACTACTAGAAGCAACAATATTGGATTTAGCATTGTTATTGTTACTACTAGAAGTAGAACCATTTTTACCCTTGTTGCTAGTTTGCTTAGGTTTAACTTGTGGCATAAAGGTAGACAAGAGTAAACGCTTGGCAAGATATGAAGAACTCTTCTTTCGAAGATCGTCATTGATAGCTTTAAGAAACTCATGCTCTTGCTCTAAATTTAGCTTCTCGAAGCGTAGCTTCTCATGAGTTTTTACAAGTTCTCTATGATCCTCTTGAGTTGTTTCATGAGCTAACTTAAGAGCATTTAGTTCTTTAGTTAGATGCTCAATCTCCTTCATAGCATTGTCACTCATTCCCTCTTGACTATCATGATTACTAGCATTTTCATTATAGCTCACATCACTAGCCCTATCAATAAGTAAATCATCATCTCCAAGCAAATCATCTTCATCACTATTAAAATCAAGATACTCAAGGTGTGATACCTTAGGGCCTTTTGCTATGAAGCATCTTCCAATTCCTTCATTTGGTGAGTCGAATAGATCGTAGGAGTTGGATGACACAAGTGCAAGTCCTACAACACCTTCATCTTGACTATAGTCGGAGTTGGAGTGATAACTTCTTTCGGAGTGGTTGTCGGAGTCGGAGCCGGAAACCCATTCACCAACATGAGCTTGATGTCTTCTTCTTGTGTAGCTCCTTGATGACTTGTCCTTCCTCTCCGAATCCTTGCTTCTTCGAGAGTGTCTTCGTTCATCTCTACTCCTTCTCTCTTTACGAGGTGATTCATCTCTTCTATGTCTTCCTCTTGGTGATTCGTCTCTTTTCTTGTAGGGAGCCGTACACTCATTTGAGTAGTGTCCGGGCTTCCCACAATTCTAGCAATTACAGTCACGACTTGATGATCTTCTCTCATAATGTCTTGAGCTAGAGCTTCTTTCTTTTCCTTTGTTCTTGTAGAACTTGTTGAACCTTTTCACCATTAGGCTTATCTCTTCATTGGATACTAGCTGGTCACTTGAAGTTGTTGGAGCATCGGTTGAGGCTTTGTAAGCACCACTTGACTTGTTGTGCAGCTCCTCTTTGTCCTTGAGTGACATTTCATGAGCGACAATCCGTCCAATGACTTCCGTGGGCTTGAGATCTTTGTAATTTGGCATCATTTGGATCAATGTGCAGATGGTATCATATTTTCCATCCAAGGCTCTAAGTATCTTCTTAATAATGAATTTGTCGGTCATCTCTTCACTTCCTAAGCCGGCAATCTCATTTGTGATGAGAGCAAGCCTAGAGTACATCTCTGCGACTCCTTCACCATCCT
Source organism: Elymus sibiricus (assembly GCA_039707655.1). Taxonomy (NCBI): domain Eukaryota; kingdom Viridiplantae; phylum Streptophyta; class Magnoliopsida; order Poales; family Poaceae; genus Elymus; species Elymus sibiricus. The sequence continues at coordinate 168,887,778 of CM077664.1, forward strand.
TCATCTTGAACTTGTCAAGTTGACTTTGAAGCACATCCAACTTAGATTCCTTGACGGACTCGGTACCCTCGTGCATATCAACCAAAGTATCCCAAATTTCCTTTGCATTCTCGAGGCGGCTGATTTTGTTGAATTCTTCGGGACATAGACCGTTGAATAGAATATCACAGGCTTGAGCATTGTATTGCAACATCTTCAATTCTTCCGCGGTTGCCTCACGATCCGGTTCCTTGCCATCCTCAAAGAAGTCACCTTGCAAGCCAACACGAACAACAGCCCAAACGGCAGGGTTATGACCAAGAATATAAATTTTCATCTTATGTTTCCAACTAGCAAAGTTTGTACCATCAAAATATGGACCTCTACAGTGATAGTTACCCTCACTAGACGCCATACTCTCCTAGGTTGTGAAACCAAGTCTATGATCACCAAAGCTATGGGAATCAAGGCTTACAGAGACCAAAGCTCTGACACCACTTGTAGGATCGAAAGTATGTCTAGAGGGGGGGGGTGATTAGACTACTTGACCAAATAAAACTTAACCTTTTCCCAGATTTTAGTTGTAGGCAGATTTTAGCAATAGTACATGTCAAGCATCACCCTACACATGCAATTCTAAGAGTATAGAAGCGGAAAGTAAGCAATTGCATATGTATGTAGAGAGGGGATAGGAGATTTCAAACGCAATGAAGACACGGCAGTTTTTGGCGTGGTTCCGATAGGTGGTGCTATCGTACGTCCACGTTGATGGAGGCTTCAACCCACGAAGGGTAATGGCTGCGCGAGTCCACGGAGGGCTCCACCCACGAAGGGTCCACGAAGAAGCAACCTTGCCTATTCCACCATGGCTTACGTCCATGAAGGACTAGCCTCACTCGGGGTAGATCTTCATGAAGTAGGCGATCTCCTTGCCCTTACAAACTTCTTGGTTCAACTCCACATCTGGTTGGAGGCTCCCAAGCGACACCTAACCAATCTAGGAGGCACCACTCTCCAAAAGGTAATAGATGGTGTGTTGTTGATGAACTCCTTGCTCTTGTGCTTCAAATGATAGTCTTCCCAGTATTCAATCACTCCTCACAGATTTGGCTATGGTGGAAGAAGGATTTGAGAGGAAAGCAACTTGGGAAAGGCTAGAGCTCAAGATTCAAATGGTAGGAATGGAATATCTTGATCTCAACACATGAGTAGGTGGTTCTCTCTCAGAAAATGTATGGTGGAAGTGTAGGCACGTTCTGATGGCTCTCCTTACTGAGAAGGATGGGGTGGAGGGGTATATATAGCCTCCACACAAAATCCAACTGTTACACACTTTTGACCCAACTCGGTGGCACCGAAACAATCATCTCGGTAGCACCGAACTGTGTAAAAGATATGAACTTTAGGAATCTCGGTGGGACCGATACGAACAACTCGGATGGACCAAAGTGCAATGGCTTAGGGCAATCCTCATCTCGGTGGCACCGATTGCATCAACTCGGTAGGACCAAAGCGAAGCAATAAGGCAACCGAGACTTGGCAAGCCATCTCGGTGAGACCGATTTGCAAACTCGGTGAGACCGAAGTAATTTGGTAGGATGAACTCGGTGGGGCTGGATTGGAATTTCGGTGGGGCCGAGTTGGACTTTAGGTTTAGGACATATTTGGGTAGAGATAGTGGTTGAGGGTTTAGGAATACTGTCACTAAGCACTTGAGAAAAAAGACCATTAAGCAACACCTCATCCCCTTTTAATAGTATTGGCTTTCCTATGGACTCAATGTGATCTTGGATCACTAAACCAAAAATGTAGATTCTTGATCTTTGCCAATTCTTGTCCTTGGCATTTTGAGGGGTCCACATCTCTAGTCCATGCCATGCCAATCATTGAACATCCTGAAATCTTAATCTTGAATGGATATTAGTTCAATGAGATATATGTTGTTATGAATTACCAAAACCACCAAGGGAGAAAATGTGCTTTCAAGTGGACACTTCCCTGATGATAATTTGAGTATTGTCATGGAACACTTCTACGATAGCACATGTATGACTATCTTGATTCTGTCATAAAATCATCACGGATGTACATGCATGACTGAAAACTTGACCTACTATGACAAAGACGCATCATCACGGAAGTGTTTTTTTTGTAGTGACGTGAAGGAACCTTGTTGGGATTGGTTGTGCTCTTATTTCTGTTTCGAGTCCACTCAGCAGTATAAGTTGGCTGCGCCAAAACCAATAAGTGTTATCTTGTCGGGAAGTGGCACCTCCGGCAAGCTGCTAAGGATTCGTTCCTCAGGCGCCAACGGCAGCGGTGTGTGCACCGACAAGTTTCCGGCAAGCGTAGGGCACAAAAATATACAAAGGCAGAATCGCATAAGGAAGGAAGCGTACATTCATTCAAACATAAATTCTATTACATCAAAGACACAGTGCAAGTCTAACTTAAGATAAATTTGTCTTTTGTACATGGACTACACTCGCAATAAGAAATCGCAAAGGACCTAGTTCCTAAGTTGGCCCTGGGTCCTGGAGATCTGACTAACCCTGTCGGCGACCCGAGCCACAAGCTTCTCAGCGACGCTGGTGTCTATCCCCTCCGGCAAGATCATGAAGGCCTTGGAGATGTTGATGCCAGGGTTGCGATGCACAATCTTGACAAGAACTTTGAAGAGCATGTCCCAGCAAAGTTCACGGGATTCACTGGCGAAGGAGGCGGCCCGTTCTTTGTGGTGTGTGTTCAGCGCATCGATAAGACCCTCGAAGAACAGCGTCAGCCTCATGCTTGTGGCCTCCTTATCGTTAACGGTGAAGCGCCAGTTCCTCATACCCATGGCGGCCAGTTACACAGTGAGGCGTTCTGAGATGTCAACAAGCTTTTGGTCCAGAGTGAGAGGGACCCCTTCTATTGGTCAAACTTGTCCTCGGCATCTACCGACAAGCTACGCTCCTGTTCAAGTTCCTCCGCCAAGATCTTCTCCCTGGTCTTGGCGCCTTCAAGATGTTCTTCCAAGGTGGAAAGCTTTAACTTTAGGTCAGCTTTGACGTCGGCAGCCTTGCTGAGCTCCTTGGTCTTGGATGATAGCGAAGTTTGCAGCTCTGCCAAGGTGTGAGTTGCGTTCTGTGCTGATTCTTGGAGATCAAGGATGTTCTTCTTGCAGGAGACAAGCTCCTCTTCAAGCTTCTTTACTTTGGCCTCCAAGTCCACCTTGATGGCCTCGACAGCTTCGGCAGCGTCATCGGCTTCCTTCATCTTGCTGGCATGATCCTGAGCCTGAGCTTCGATGGCCTCTTTGTTGCCTTGCTCTAGCTCCTAGGTCTTCTGGGAGAGAAGAGCTTGGATCACGTCATCCTTGCCGCGAAGCTTGTCAGCCAGTGCCGCTTTCCTGGCGGCAAGGTCCTCTTCTTGAGAATTAAGTTGGGCTTCGAGTTGAATCAGCTTGCCGTTGAAATCTGCCATTTGCTTCTTGGCTTCATGCTGTTTCATTTTGGCTTCAGCTTTCTCCAAGACAAATGCATTTCTCTCAGCGGCAAGTCTGGCCTCATGGTCCTTGATGTTTTGCATCTTCTCCTCATACCACATATAGGCCCCTTCAATTTTCTCCTTGAGCTTCTCCTCCGCCATTTCCATGACTGTTTGCCGGGTTTGGAGCTTATCCCAGCGTTTGCTGTAACGCTCTTGAATAGCCTTGAAGCCGTCGCCCATGGCATGGAGGAAGGCAAGATATTCAACATCGTTGTTAGCGGCACGCACATCTTCAATGCTTTGCGACATGGGGATGACTACTTCATCATCCACAGCTTCAAGAACTACAGCGCCAGATGAGCTGGGGGCTTCAGGGTTTGGTTGCGGCTCTAAGAACATCAAGAAGTTTATTGTCGGAGGGGTCTCGGATGTTGAAGCTTGGTCGCCAGCCGCCGGCACGGTGTTGTTGGCCACTCCCATGCTCACATCTGCGCCAACGCTTGGTGCTCCTGGGGCGGGATCGCCACTAGTGGTCTTGGCGGCTTCATCTGAAATCTCCTTGGCGGCCTCCTCTGCAGCGCTCCTGGCGGCCTCTTCAGCGGCAGCATCAGAGGCAACTTTAGCATCCTCTTTTGCTGCGGCCTTGTTGGCTTCTTCAGCAGCGATCTTAGTGGCCTTGTCAGCAGCATTCTTCGCAATCTCCTCAACGTCGATATCAACTTCCATGTCTACGGGCTGGGGTGGACCTGGGAAGATCCAACTTAAGAAAACAAGACAAAACCGACAACGAAGAAGAAGTGCTCTAGGAAAAAGGATTACCTGTATGCGTCTGTTGAGAGGGGATGGCCTCTTTTCCGACAACTTCAGTTGTCGTCGCGTGGCTGCCGGCTGCCCCGCTTGCTGGCACGTCCTTAGCGCAGACAGGTTCATCAGTGGAGATCCTTGCGGGTGAGCTGCTCTCCGGGATGGTGGGTATTGGAGGTGTTGCCAAGGGATCAGCTTCTTGTTGTTCTTCCTCTGCCCCCTTGTTGGCTTCAGAGATGATGGTATTAGCACCGGTGCTTGCCAGTGGGTACTGGGCGGTGGCCTCACGCTGGGGGCTGGGCTGGAGGCTAACAATCATAGCATCAGGAGATGCTGTGTTCCGCCTAGTGCTTGTCGCTGGTTCCCCTTGCTCAGCAGTCCTCGACTTGTTTTGAAGCATCTGCGCCAACGGCTCCTCATCTCTGCAAGGTCAAAACAAACAATCAGATCAACGGCTCAAGAAATCAAGAGTTGATGAAGAAAGATAGAGGCACTTACTTTTGTTCCTCGCGGTTGCTGAGGACGGAGAGGTCCCAGACGACCTCATTCCTGGCACCAGAGGTTGAAGGAGGCGATGGTGGCATCCTGGCGTGCTTCGTCCCCAACGAAGCTGGGGGCTGCGAAGCCAACGCTTCTTCTGTGGTTGATGGAGTTGGCTGCCAGGAAGAAGTGCGCCGAGGTGGTTGTTGCTGAGAAGCTGGACGTCGAGAAGGTTGTTGTTGGACACCTTGCTGTCGAGTAACCTTGGCGGCTATGTTTGCTCTGGCAAGCTCATCACTTGTCGGATCGATGTGTGTCATCCTCTTCTTGATGGTCTTCTTCGAAGTTGTCGCCTCAGTTTGAGCAGGAGGGGCAAGGGGCTCTTCCTCCTTTCTGTAGGATCGAAAGTATGTCTAGAGGGGGGTGATTAGACTACTTAACCAAATAAAAACTTAACCTTTTCCCAATTTTATGAGCAGGCAGATTTAGGCACGCATACAAGTCAAGCATCACCCTACACATGCAATTCTAAGAGTGTAGCAGCGGAAAGTAAACAATTCCATATGTAAGTAAAGGAGGGGATTGGAGATTTCAAACGCAATGAAGACACGGTGGTTTTTGGCGTGGTTCCGATAGGTGGTGCTATCGTATGTCCACGTTGATGGAGACTTCAACCCATGAAGGGTAACGGATGCGCGAGTCCACGGAGGGCTCCACCCATGAAGGGTCCACGAAGAAGCAACCTTGTCTATTCCACCATGGCTTACGTCCACGAAGGACTAGCCTCACTCGGGGTAGATCTTCATGAAGTAGGCGATCTCCTTGCCCTTACAAACTCCTTGGTTCAACTCCACATCATGTCGGAGGCTCCCAAGTAAAACCTAACCAATCTAGGAGACACCACTCTCCAAAAGGTAATAGACGGTGTGTTGTTGATGAACTCCTTGCTCTTGTGCTTCAAATGATAGTCTCCCCAACACTCAAAGAACTCCTCACAGATTTGGCTATGGTGGAAGAAGGATTTGAGTGGAAAGCAACTTGGGAAAGGCTTGAAATCAAGGTTCAAATAGTTGGATTGGAATAAGTTGATCTCAACACATGAGTAGCTGGTTCTCTCTCAGAAAATGTATGGTGGAAGTGTAGGCATGTTCTGATGGCTCTCCTTACTGAGAAGGAAGTGGTGAAGGGGTATATATAGCCTCCACACAAAATCCAACCGTTACACACTTCTGACCCAACTTGGTGGCACCGAGTAGAAATCTCAGTGGCACCGAACTGTGTAAAAGATATGAACGGTAGGAATCTCGGTGGGACAAACTGGAACAACTCGGATGGACCGAAGTGCAATGGCTAGGGCAAACCTCGTCTCGGTGGCTCCGATTGCATCAACTCGGTAGGACCGAAGTGAAGCAATAAGGCAACAGAGAGTTGGCAAGCCATCTCAGTGAGACCGATTTGCAAAACTCGGTGGGACGGAAGTAAGTGCAAACGATTACAGAGAGTTGGCAAGGCCATCTCGGTGAGACCGAGATCCATATTGGTGGATCCGATTTGTTAGGGTTTTGGCAGTGGCTAAGTCCAGATGAACTCGGTGGCTCTGGATAGGAAATTTCTGTGGGGCCGAGTTGGAATGTAGGTTTTGGACATATTTGGGTAGAGAAAGTGGTTGAGGGTTTTGGAACACTGTCACTAAGCACTTGAGCAAAAAGACCATTAAGCAACACCTCATCCCCTTTTAATAGTATTGGCTTTCCTATGGACTCAATGTGATCTTGGATCACTAAACCAAAAATGTAGAGTCTTGATCTTTTGCCAATCCTTGTCCTTAGCATTTTGAGGGGTCCACATCTCTAGTCCTTACCATGCCAATCATTGAACATCCTGAAATCTTTAACTTGAATGGACATTAGTTCAATGAGATATATGTTGTTATGAATTACCAAAACCACCAATGGAGCAAATGTGCTTTCAATCTCCCCCTTTTTAGTAATTGATGACAACATATAGATCAAAGGTTTGACAAATGATTAAATGAATGAAATACATCATCGCTTTGAGAAGTATGTGATAAGCAAGAGCTCCCCCTAAATTTGTGCATTATTAAAAATTTGCGTTTGAATGCAAATGCACAATCGATTAGGATCATGGGTTACTCTTCCATGTCACATACAACTTGGTGGAGTGCGCAAAATGATATGAATGGAATAATAGGCACGCATCACCAACACAAGTGAATGATCATACAAGATAATGATAAGCAAGAGCATCACATAGAGCATAGTATGATCAATCACATCAAGTAGTAGCTCACAATCATAACGATCAATGTACTCTCAGACATAGTATCAAGCACACACATCGAAACAGAGTACCAACAAGCAAATAGTAGTAAAATAACTCGAGAAAAATCCAACGAGCAAAGCAAAGTAAGACTCTCTCTCTCGAAGCTAAGATCTATACAAATTCTCCCCCTTTGGCAACAAGTACCAAAAAGCTCGAATAGGTATAGGACTAATACGGCACTCTAGGCATGATCCTCGGAAGCTCTTGAAGGGGATCTCCGGCTGGCAGCTCCGGTGTGCGTAGATGGCGTCGAGAGAAGTGCATCCGCGAAGGCTTCAGCTGATGTCTGCCGGACTGGTGGAGAGGTGGCACTGTAGCAGCAGCAGCAGGTGCAGAGACTATGGTCCTCGGATCCACAACTGGCACTGCAGCAGACCTGGCTGCCCTGGGCACTGTCTGGAATCTCTCCGTAGTGGGGCTGTCATCTCCACTATCATCTGAAGCGGCTGCCCTGGCTGCATCTACATCGTCCTTCAGCTTCTCCACTATAGTTTGGACCTCAGTGATCTTGACATCTAGATCATGAATCTTCGTCTCGACTATCCGCTCTATGCTAGCCTGGTTCTGGATGAGGTTGGCCAGACTTCGCTCAATCCTCAGGGTGGCTTCTAGCAGATAAGTCATTTGGTCAGTCTTAGAGTTGAGGTTGGCAATGGGAGCATTGGGAACAGATGCCTCCTTGCTGCTTTTTCTTCCTTGGCTACTCGGACCTTCTCTTGTGCTTTAGCAGAGGTGGGATGCGAAGGATCCATCACAATGACATTGTCCTCAAACTCTGGATGCAGTGGGAGATGCTCACGATCAAGAAGATAAGTGCTCGTTCCAACCTTGGAATTTGATGAGCACCCGGATGTGTGGAGCATATCCGCAAGATCTCTTCTGATCAGTAGCTGTCCTCTTGATGGTTTCTACAATCAAGCTCATCACCTTGAACTTCTGAGGTGTGTCAAAGAGGTGCAGCAGGTTGATGGAGTGGCAACGTATCATGTTATCATCTCCTGACTTGGGCAACAGAGTGTATCGCAAGATAGTGTTTGTGGTGGCCAAACTAGGCAGCAGGTGCTTCACTGATCCTAGCTTGTGTGTCTCGATGTCCTTCTTTGGAATCGCTGTGTACATATTGACCATGGAGTTTTGGTCCATCTTGAGCTTGGAATAGATATCAACATCATCATCTTCTTCTTCTGGAGCACCAAGAAGAGTAGCCCACTCAGAGATGGTTGACTAGTACCTGGAACCCTCAGTCATCCACACAATCCTGCCATCAGGATAGAAATGAGCTGTGGAGTAGAATTGCATGATCATCTCATCATTCCACTTTGTCAACTTCTGTCCAACAAACTCATCAACACCAGCAATCCGGAAACTCTCATGAACATGGGGGAAATAATCCTCATTGGCATCAATGTACTTCCAACCCACCCGTCTCATGTCGCTGACAATTGGCTTCTTATCAAGCAGAACTGTCTCATAGAAGTCTTGCTACTCTCTGGTTTGGAAGTGGTAGTCACAAGCTGTTCTCCTCCTGGCGGCATAGGGATCTGACAGTTTCCACTGACGCAGTCCTTTGTCCTTCCTTAGCATCATATTCTCTGCAACCGGGTGTGCATTGTCATGGTCTGGAATCTTGGGCTTCAATTTCCTGAGCACTAGTGGCTCTTCATCAACATGGGCTTCAGGCACTGGGGCCTTGTTCTTTCCACTAGCAGAAATGTTTCTGGTCGACCTCTTGGGTGCTGGAGCTTTTGGTTTGGACTTTGTGGGGGCAGCAGTCCTAATAGCATATGACATGAGCTTCTGAGCTTTTGCAGGGGGTGCATTAGCTGCTGGCTCCTCCTCCTCCTCTGAATCATTCCTCATGGAGGGTTTTCCAAGCACATGAGCATAGTTTTCCTTGCTCTCTTCTTCTTTCCTCCAGCAGTTGTTTCTGTGTCACTTGGCTCTTCAAGTGTAAATTGCATAGTTTTCTTGGGAACTTTCTTCACAGCAGTTTTATCCTTGGCAGCAGTTGTCTTGGTGCTATATTCCTTTGCAAGCACAACTCTCTTCTTCTTTGTTGCTGCTTCACTAGCAACAAAGTCCTCATCCTCACTGTCTGAGGTTCTCTTCTTCCTGGTTCTTGTTGCAGCCTTTGGAAGATCTGGAGAGCTTCTCTCTCCCTCATAAAAGCTTTCTACAGGGCTAGAGCCTGTGCTGAGATCTGTGTGCTGCTCTGACATGTTCTGGCTATCGCTGGCATCAGACATCTTGCAAAGCTGACCCTATGAATAGATGGGTATGGGCAGAGTAGATGAGTCATCACAAAAAGCAGAAGTTTTTCATAAAAATTGAGTTCAACTCTTAGTTTTAAGTTTTCACAGAAGGCATTTCGGATGGACCGAGTTGATCATCTCGGTGATACCGAAGCACTCAACAAAAACTTTACACGCCATTTCAGTCAGACCGAGATGGGGTTCAGTGACTCCGAGATGCTAGGGTTTCACAGAGATTTTACTTTCGGTCTCACCGATTCATACAACTCGGTGACACCGAGACGTACTGGTGCTATGACCTGGGGCCAAATCGGTGACTCCGAAAATTTCCAATCGGTCAGTCCGAGATGCGTTCGGCGGAAACTTAAACCTAAAATTTTTACTCGAATCTAATCTATGGATATTGCAGTGTAATGGGAGTTCTCAATCCGTGGCAAGAATCATGGCAATCCAATCGTGCATTGAATCAGAAATTGGAGCACGAAAGGAGTCGAATCTCACCCTAACTTGGTGGAGATCCTCTACGGCGGCAACGGCGAAGTAGATTGCTGTTGACGGCGGCGGAATCCGGTGGCGAGGGCGCGCTGGAGACGAAGGCGATGATCAGGAGACCTGGGCGACGGCAGCAACGGGGTGCGGGAACGAGAGGGTTTGAGAAATTTCAACCGTTCAGGCCCGCGAGATATATATACCCGTATGCTGTCGGTGGCTCTGAGTTGGACAACTCGGTGGCACCGATAGGTGTAACTGCAAGCAGGTTAGCACATCGGTGGCGCCGAAATGGTTCAACTCGGTGACACCGAGATGAAAACCTAGATCAATATAAATGATTTCGGATGGACCGAGTTTGAGTGAATTGGTTCGGCCGAAATCAAGTAGAAGGTTTTGGAGGTTCAGCCCTTTTAGATCAGTGGCTCCGAGTGCTCCTCACCCGAAGGGTCCGAAAATGACTTGTTCAATTTTTGTGATGTAGCAAGAATAGAATTTGAGACAAGAAAGCATAGATAGCTAGAGAAGTTACTTAGGGATTCTTGTACATCCACTTGGCCAGAAAAACCAAAACAACAAATGGATGTCCTCGAATGATGAAAACATGCAAACCAACATGCTCACACAATAAGATAGCAAATGAAATATGTGTCAAACATGCACAACCAATTCTAGCATCTATCAAGCAATGGCGATGACTAGGTCATCTATATATGAGTATATTGACTTAGGAGCCAAATGAGAACATTTGATCATAGGTCATACTCATCGTTTAAGCACAAGTGGGGTTGCCACTTTTACATAAAGCATTTATGTGTTCACACCATTGGAGTTGCTTTAGCTCAATTGTTTAGAGCAAAGCTCCCCCTAGATGTGATATCCCCCTAAGAGGGATGAACTAACCTTGGGTTTTGTCGATGATGACTTCATGTAGATGTTGAAGATGTGGATGCTCAATGTTGATGTAGACCATCAAGAGTTGGGAGCAATCCTTTGGAGTTTTGTGCTTTCAATACCTACATGGGTTAGTCCCACACAAGGAACATACAAGGATATCCATAGACATAGAGTGAAATACACATATGATGATGTCCATGAATGCATTGATTACCTTGTCCCTTGCCTTACCAACAAGAGGGTTTGTGACTCCATGAACTAGTGCAAAATGTGAAAGTTTGTTGCACAAGTCCTTGCCATGAAGAATACGAGTGAAGTTTGTTGGCGGAGTCACCCTCAAGAACTCTCTAGTTCTTCTTCTTTTGGACCCACATCAACTTGATGGGAATCCTTGGAGTTGTAGTAGCACTTGATGAAGTAGAACTTGATGAAGTCTAGGGAACCCACTTGACCAAGGCTTGAGGAGCTTCTTCAAATGAATCGATCTCTTCTTGAAGCTTGTCCTTGCCTTTTAGCTTGTGGTCTTGTGGTGGAAGATCTTCTTGAGCTTGTGTTCCCTTGAAGGAAGTAGGATCATACTTCTCTTATTGAGGATCAAACTTCGTCTTGGGGTATTGATCTTCTTCCCACTCAACTCCATTGGCATTGAACTTTCATTAAAAAACAACACCTTGGTTCTTCTGGTGCCTTCCTTGCTTGCGTACAATTTCCTCAAATTGCTTACTCCCGGCAAGACTCTTGTAGACACCTTTTTCTATAATTCCTTTCAATAGCATATTTTCTTGCTCAAGTGTAACTTGGCTAAGAGAATCGTTAGTGGAATCAATAGAACTACTGGAAGCAACAATATTGGATTTAGCATTGTTATTGTTACTACTAGAAGTAGAACCATTTTTACCCTTGTTGCTAGTTTGCTTAGGTTTAACTTGTGGCATAAAGGTAGACAGGAGTAAACGCTTGGCCAGATATGAAGAACTCTTCTTTCGAAGATCGTCATTGATAGCTTTAAGAAACTCATGCTCTTGCTCTAAATTTAGCTTCTTGAAGCGTAGCTTCTCATGAGTTCTTACAAGTTCTCTATGATCCTCTTGAGTTGTTTCATGAGCTAACTTAAGAGCATTTAGTTCTTTAGTTAGACGCTCAATCTCCTTCATAGCATTGTCACTCGTTTCCTCTTGACTATCATGATTACTAGCATTTTCATTATAGCTCACATCATTAGCCTTATCAACAAGTAAATCATCATCACCAAGCAAATCATCTTCATCACTATTGAAATCAAGATACTGGGGGTGTGATACCTTGGGGCCTTTTGCCATGAAGCATCTTCCAATTCCTTCATTTGGTGAGTCAAATAGATCATGGGAGTTGGATGACACAAGAGCAAGTCCGGCAACACCTTCATCTTGACTATAGTCGGAGTTGGAGTGATAACTTCTCTCGGAGTGGTTGTCGAAGTCGGAGCCGGAAACCCATTCACCAACATGAGCTTGATGTCTTCTTCTTGTTTAGCTCTTGGATGACTTGTCCTTCCTCTCCGAATCCTTGCTTCTTCGAGAGTGTCTTCGTTCATAACTATCATCTCTACCCCTTCTCTCCTTATGAGGTGATTCATCTCTTCTATGTCTTCCTCTTGGTGATTCGTCTCTTTTCTTGTAGGGATCCGTACACTCATTGGAATAGTGTCTGGGTTTTCCACAATTGTAGCAATTACGGTCACGACTTGATGATCTTCTCTCATAGTGTCTTGAGCTAGAGCTTCTTTCTTTCCCTTTGTTCTTGTAGAACTTGTTGAATCTTTTCACCATTAGGCTTATCTCTTCATTGGATATTAGCTTGTCACTTGGAGTTGTTGGAGCATCGGTTGAGGCTTTGTAAGCACCACTTGATTTGTTGTGAAGCTCCTCTTTGTCCTTGAGTGACATTTCATGAGCAACAATCCGTCCAATGACTTCCGTGGCCTTGAGATCTTTGTAATTTGGCATCATTTGGATCAATGTGCAAACGGTGTCATATTTTCCATCCAAAGCTCTAAGTACCTTCTTGATGATGAATTTGTCGGTCATCTCTTCACTTCCTAAGCCGGCAATCTCATTTGTGATGAGAGCAAGCCTAGAGTACATTTCTGGACTCCTTCACCATCCTTCATCTTGAACTTGTCAAGTTGACTTTCAAGCACATCCAACTTAGATTCCTTGACGGACTTGGTACCCTCATGCACATCAACCAAAGTATCCCAAATTTCCATTACATTCTCGAGGCGGCTGATTTTGTTGAATTCCTCGGGACACAAACCATTGAAGAGAATGTCACAAGCTTGAGCATTGTATTGCAACATCTTCAATTCTTCCGGGGTTGCTTCACGATCTGGTTCCTTGCCATCCTCAAAGAAATCCCCTTGCAAGCCAACACAAACAACAGCCCAAACGGCAGGGTTATGACCAAGAATATGCATTTTCATCTTATATTTTCAACTAGCAAAGTTTGTACCATCAAAATATGGACCTCTACGGTGGTAGTTACCCTCACTAGATGCCATACTCTCCTAGGTTGTGAAACCAAGGCTATGATCACCAAAGCAATGGAAATCAAGGCTTACGGAGACCAAAGCTCTGATAACACTTGTAGGATCGAAAGTATGTCTAGAGGGGGGTGATTAGACTACTTGACCAAATAAAAACTTAGCCTTTTCCCAATTTTATGAGCAGGCAGATTTAGGCACGCATACAAGTCAAGCATCACCCTACACATGCAATTCTAAGAGTGTAGCAGCGGAAAGTAAACAATTGCATATGTAAGTAAAGGAGGGGATCAGAGACTTCAAACGCAATGAAGACACGGTGGATTTTGGCGTGGTTCCGATAGGGGGTGCTATCGTACGTCCACGTTGATGGAGACTTCAACCCACGAAGGGTAACGGCTGAGCGAGTCCACGGAGGGCTCCACCCACGAAGGGTCCACGAAGAAGCAACCTTGTCTATTCCACCATGGCTTACGTCCACGAAGGACTAGCCTCACTCGGGGTAGATCTTCACGAAGTAGGCGATCTCATTGCCCTTACAAACTCCTTGGTTCAACTCCACATCATGTCGGAGGCTCCCAAGTAACACCTAACCAATCTTGGAGACACCACACTCCAAAAGGTAATAGACGGTGTGTTGTTGATGAACTCCTTGCTCTTGTGCTTCAAATGATAGTCTCCCCAACACTCAAAGAACTCCTCACAGATTTGGCTATGGTGGAAGAAGGATTTGAGTGGAAAGCAACTTGGGAAAGGCTAGAAATCAAGGTTCAAATGGTTGGATTGGAATAACTTGATCTCAACACATGAGTAGGTGGTTCTCTCTCAGAAAATGTATGGTGGAAGTGTAGGCACGTTCTGATGGCTCTCCTTACTGAGAAGGAAGTGGTGGAGGGGTATATATAGCCTCCACACAAAATCCAACCGTTACACACTTTTGACCCAACTCGGTGGCACCGATCAGAAATCTCGCTGGCACCGAACTGTGTATAAGATATGAACGTTAGGAATCTCGGTGGGACCGACTGGAACAACTCGGATGGACTAAAGTGCAATGGCTAGGGCAAACCTCGTCTCGGTGGCACTGATTGCATCAACTCGGTAGGACCGAAGTGAAGCAATATGGCAACAGAGAGTTGGCAAGCCATCTCGGTGAGACCGATTTGCAAAACTCGGTGGGACCGAAGTAAGTGCAAACGATTACAGAGAGTTGGCAAGGCCATCTCGATGAGACCGAGATCCATATCGGTGGATCCGATTTGTTAGGGTTTTGGCAGTGGCTAAGTCTAGATGAACTCGGTGGCTCCGGATAGGAAATTTCGGTGGGGCCGAGTTGGAATGTAGGTTTTGGACATATTTGGCCAGAGAAAGTGGTTGAGGGTTTTGGAACACTGTCACTAAGCACTTGAGCAAAAAGACCATTAAGCAACACCTCATCCCCTTTTAATAGTATTGGCTTTCCTATGGACTCAATGTGATCTTGGATTACTAAACCAAAAATGTAGAGTCTTGATCTTTTGCCAATCCTTGTCCTTAGCATTTTGAGGGGTCCACATCTCTAGTCCTTGCCTTGCCAATCATTGAACATCCTGAAATCTTTAACTTGAATGGACATTATTTCAATGAGATATATGTTGTTATGAATTACCAAAACCACCAAGGGAGCAAATGTGCTTTCAGTTTACTTCCTCCATTACTTGTTCCTCGGCATGCCCTTCTCCACCTCCTTGCTTTCCTGCATCTTCTTCTTCTTCAACTTCACGCTCTTCGGCGCGCTCTTCCTCTTTGGTGTCAGCGGCAACACCTTTGGAACGCGCCTTCTTCAGCTCTTCTGCCCTTGTGGCGATGAATTCGAACTCATCGTTCTTGGTGGGATGGACCATGTCGTCCTCTTTTCTGGTTGGCGTTTCCGCCAAGTTATTGAACCAGGCCACCACCTCGTCTCGCTTGGGCATGATCCAGTCCACCAAGACTCCTTTGGCATTGCATGCTGGCATCATCATCAAGATTGAATCCTTGGTGGTGTTGTTACACAAGGGAATCACTCCTTCCGGCAAGGCAAAAGTGCAACCCTTGTCAAAAAGCTGGCAAATCAACCAGTAGTTCTCCATGACTGTCAGATTGTTGTGGAGGCCGGGATACAACCTCATCGTATCGACAGGGTTCTTATATTCCCAAGCTAGCCGGCCTCCCCTCTGCTGCAATGGAGCTATTCAACGACGAGTGAAGTCTCCACCAACCATCTCAATGGTCAAATTGGCAGCCTTTAGCCTTGCTATCCTGTCTAGTGCGATATGGAGCTTGTCATTGTTGGGGACTGTCTCACTCCAGTGCTGGCCCATCTCAATTTTCTTGGTCCTGTCAGTGCAGTAGGCCGGGAAGTGTTCCTGGTTGATCCAGCACCAATCTGCTCTCCACTCATTCCATTTCATGTGAAGTCTGCCATCAAGGTAATGCTTCTTCATCCCTGTCCTTGGGATCCAAGTGACGCTACCGGAGAGAGCATCTCCACTCTCAATCCGGGGGATGAAGAAATGGCAAAACAAGGGCACATTGGGGACTACTCCAACAAAATTCTCACAGAAATGTGCAAAGACTGACATGCAAGTGATGGCGTTGGGGGCGAAAATAAGCAGCTTGAATCCATATGACTTCATGATTTAATCAAAGAAATCCGAGAACGAAGGACACAAACCGCAATAGAAGTAGCCGGCGAAGAACTTGTACTTGTCAGCTATGGCAGGCGCAGTTCCAGGCAGAACTTCTGTGACCGGATGATCCTTCGTCTCGGCTGACCATACATATGAGTACCGGTCGATGAGATCATTGGCTGACAGTGCCAGCGGGAAGACGACGTTCTTCCTTCGCATCGAGGCGGTTGCCTGCTTCATCTTCTCCGCCTCTTGATCTACTTTCTTCGGAGCCATGGTGGTTTTTAGAGGAGGATTGGATGAGGGAGTGCGGCGGCGCAGCGTGGTGGCGGAAGTGATGAACTCTGCTCTTGCGCGAGGAAGAAGACGACGGTGGTGGCGAGATTAGGAATAGAGGATGTGGATGAGCAGCGCCCTCGCAGATGCCTTTTTATGGGGAAGGCGCGGTGGCTGGCTCTTCACTGTCCAACGTGTCTACACTTTTTAGGTGCACGACCCCAATTTGCCGCTACTTTCCACTTCTCCCACGTTCTGCATTTAATGCGCCTCGTGGGCATGAAGTGAAAATGATGATTATAGTAGTTATTCTTCGCCACGTGTGTCTGTGAATTGTTTTGGGCCTAGCCCAACAGTGCTTCGCACGCGTGTGTGGCCCAGGCCCGGGGGCTCCTGTCGGTGTATAAAAACATGGGTGTTTCCATACCCTGACTTATGCACAGACAGTAGTAGCCTTATCGACAGCAAGGGCTTGCTGAGGATAGCTCCTATCAAGGCTCAAGACTTGGTTAATAAAATCGTGAAGAAGACCACCAGGCAGGTCATTGAGAAGTATTAAAGAAGTACTAAAGATCTAGACTACACTTGCCGGCAAGCTACACACCGGCAAGCTCCGTGCCAGCAAGCTCCCTTTGCCTTTCCACCGCTCCACCTCAGCGACCAGCTAGTCACTTGTCAATAGGTGTCGAGCAGGCAGGCTGTTATGTGAGACTTGTCAGGGCACGTGTCAGCACGCTGCATGAAGATCAACTTTAATGAAACTCGTCCCAAAGGCATGTCAACAGAATAGAAGGTAGCTGGGCGAGCGGTGCAGGATCCTTGCCGGCATTCCTCCTCGGTTTGACACCTAACAACGCAATAAATGCTTTTGTCCTAACACATCAGAGTTAGGTACATAGCACTATAGCCACTATCCATAATTACCATTTTGCCATTGTGGTGATCCCTTCTGTCTATAAAAGGAGGCCCATGGCTACCTTTACAAAGGTCAACACTTTACACAATTACACTAAGTAGCTGCACTTCCCGCGCACCTTGCCGGCAAGCTGCGCTCTCTTGTAACTTGTGCTTCCACAGATAATACACCAAAGCAGGAGTCGGGTTTTACGCCTCACGGCGGCCTGAAACTGGGTAAACTTGCTTGTGTGTTTGCATTGATGGATCTGCTCTTTGCATGCATTGATTCCCACAGTCAAACCGCAAAGGGATCTTGTGAATCCCAAAGATTGTCGTACGCACGACACAGAAGCTGAAGGAGAGGATTGAGGAGGCCCACATGTGGTATGAGGACCGGGTCTTGAACATCAAGCAGCATGAAGCTCAACTTGCCGCTGCCAGGGAAGCTTTTATTCTGGAGAAGGCTACGGCTGAGATGGCGCAGGAAGAAGCTGCCAAGAAGACTGCAACACTTGACAGCAAACTGACCCACCTTAAGGTTCAACTTGACGCTCAAGAAGAGGACTTTGCCGGTAGGGGAAAAGCATTGGCTGCCAGTCTCCGCACTAAAGATGATGAGATCCAAGCTCTTCTTGCCTAGCAGACCCAAGAACTGGAGCAGGCCCATAAGGAGGCCATCGAAACTCAAGCACTGGACCACGCCGGCAAGCTCAAGGATGTCATCGATGCTGCTGAAGCTGCCGAGGCCGCCAAGGTGAACTTGGAAGCTCAGGTGAAGAAGTTTGAAGAAGAGCTTGCCGCCAACAACAAGGAGATCTTTGCTCTCAAAGAATCAATGCAGAAGGCAACTCACACGTTAGTGGAGCTGCAAACTTCACTATCATCTAAGAATAAAGAACTCCAGACTGCTGCTGACGCCAAGGCTGATCTGCAATTGAAGCTCTCCAGTTTGGAAGAATCTCTTGACGCCAGCAAGGCCAGAGAGAGGATCTTGGCGATAGATCTGGAGAACATGAAGATCTTGCTAGCTGACGCTGAGGAGAAGTTCACAGAGCTGAAAGAGTCGCTTTCCCTCTGGACCAACCGGCAGGTCGACATCATAGAACGTATCAATGTGCAATTGTCAACCATGAACATGAGGAGCTGGAACTTCACCGCCAACCCCAAGCAAGCCACGAGTGCCACGCTGACCCTGATCTTCGAGGGCCTCATTGCCGCACTGGATGCACACCACAAGGAACGAGCCGCCAAGTTTGCCAGTGAGTCTCGCCTTCTTGCTCGTGACGTACTCTTCAAGCTTCTCATCAAGATTGTGCACTGCAATCCTGGCATCAATCTCTCCAAGCCCTTCACCAGCCTCCTGGCAGGGACGGACACCAGTGAAGCCATGAAGCTTGTAGCTCCAATCGCCAATAGGGCCGCTGGGGGCACCGTCAAAGTCCAAGGCCAGCTCAGGAACTAGTCTCCTTGTGCTTGTTTGTAGCAGACGTGGCCCATGTGAAAAGACAAATTTATCTTTAATTAGACCAGTCATGCTATTTATGTAATATATAATTCATATGCTTGGATAAATGAATGCATCTTCCTTGCATAATTTTGCTTTGTACTTATTGCGCCCTACGCTTGCGGGAAAAACCTTCCCGGTGCGTACACTCTAGCCGACAGTGCTTGAGGAGCGGATCCTTAGCAGCTTGCCGGAAATGCCACTTCTTAGTACAGTTAACACTTCCCGGTATTGGCGCAGCTACTTGTATTGCTGAGCGGACTCGAAAGATACAAGAGCGCAACCAATCCCGACAAGGATCCTTTGCGTGCAGGTTTTTTCATATGAAGACAGAAAATCGTTCAAGGAAAATGGCAATAACAACAAAGAAATTTGTTTCAAAGTTTTGCAACTTATCTTTCTTTGTTATGCTTCTCGTACTTGATGATAACTTGAACGTCATTGGGTTTCTACACCACTACTCCCCACGGGAAACTTGCACGCGCAGGAACTCTTCTTCCTTTGAGAAAAAGAAAAAAGAGAAACGAGTAGGCTAGAACCCTTGTCGGTTCGTTAATCATTTCATACAAGATAAAATGTAACACAACATTGCATTTGACATACATAAATAAATATGTACTTTGACAAAGAGTTGTGAAACACTTACCTTTATTTCACCACACACGGGTTCTGCGCCCAGCTCTATCAAGGATTACATGCCTTGCTGGCTAACTTATACAAAAGAGGTTGCCGGGAGGCCCGGCAACCGCGCCTCACGGGTAGAACTTGCCAAGATGCTCAATGTTCCATGAGTTCTGCACTGGGGTGCCATCTTCAGTCTCTAGATGGACTGAGCCAGGTCTAGTGACTTGAACTACCCGATAAGGACCTTCCCACTTCGGCGTCAACTTGTTTGATCCTTTCGCGGACTGAATCCGACGAAGAACAAAGTTGCCTTCCTGAAGCTTCCGGGCATGCACTTTGCGGCTATGGTAGCGGCGCAAAGCTTGCTGGTAACATGCAGCATGCACAGCAGCCCGGAGACGATCTTCCTCGAGGAGCGTGGCATCATCATGCCTCAACTCTTCTTGATCTGCTTCATCGAAAGCTTGGACTCGAGGTAATCCGTATCTTAGTTCCGTGGGGAGCACCACTTCTGCACCATAGACAAGGGAGAAGGGTGTCTGGCCAGTAGCTTGATTTGGTGTCGTCCTGTGTGACCAAAGAACTGCTGGCAACTCATCTATCTAGCGCCTCCCAAACTTGTGCAGCTTGTCAAAAGTTCTGGTGTTGAGACCCCGCATCATTTCAACATTAGCTCTCTCTGCCTATCTGTTGCTTCTTGGGTGAGCAACAGAGGCATAACAGATCTTGCTACCAATTTCTTGATAGTATGTTGTGAAAGCGTGACTCGTGAATTGGGTGTCCTTGTCGGTGATGATCCTGTTGGGTACGCCAAAATGAACAACCAATCCTTTGAAGAACTTGATAGCTCACTGTGCTGTCACCTTCCTTACCGGCTCTACCTCGGGCCACTTTGTGAACTTGTCGATTGCTACGTACAAGAACTCAAAGCCCCCGGTTACACGGGGGAATGGGCCGAGGATGTCCAGCCCCCAGACCGAGAAGGGCCAGGAGAGAGGAATGGTTTGAAGGGCTTGAGTTGGCTGATGTATGTCCTTGGCGTGGAACTGACAAGCTTCACATCTTGTTACTATCGCCATTGCATCTTGGAGGGCTGTCGGCCAGTAGAAACCTTGCCAGAAATCTTTTCCGACAAGGGCACGTGACCCAATGTGGGAGCCACACACGTCTCCATGTATTTCTACTAGAAGCGCTTGTCCATCTTTCCGGCAAATGCACTTCAATTTCACCCCATTTGGTCTCTTTCTGTATAGAATGTTGTCAACAAACTGATACATACTTGACTGTCGGGCTACTCTTTCAGCTTCTTCTTGATCATCAGGAAGTTGACTTGTTTGAAGGTAATGGACAATCTGCTGTGCCCATGCCAGAGTTTGTGGCTCGATGACAAGGAGCAGTGGATGTTCTTCCTCTGCCAGAGCGCATACCTTGATGGCAATGGTCTGCCTTGTCGGAGACTGCTGCTCATTGGCTAGAGGTGTCTTGTCAGTAGCATCATCCTTCCCAGCGGCTGATGGTAGCTCTGCCGGAAAGTAACTACCAGTGTTCAATTTTCTTCTCTTTGATGGCTTGTTGATGGTGTAACTGATGGCTGAGTTAGTTGTAGCACAAAAATTCCTGGTTCCACATGAAGCCTTTTGGCGGCAATCTTTGACAGGCCATCTGCAACTTCGTTTTGGGCACAGGGGATGTGCTCCATCTACAAACCGTCAAAGTGCTCTTCCCACTTCCTCACTTCATCAACATACGCCTCAATCAATAGGCTCTGGTAATCTTTATTGACTTGCTTCACAACAAGCTGCGAGTCGCCTCTGATAATCAACTTTCTGATACCAAGGGTGATTGCTATTCGAAGACCGGCAAGCAATCCCTCATACTCAGCAGTGTTGTTGGTGGCCTTCTCCCAAGGAAAATGCATTTGAACTACATACTTGAGGTGCTCCCCGGTGGGTGTGATAAGCAGCACGCCGGCCCCGGCGCCCTGGAGCGTGAAAGCACCATCAAACTACATAATCCAATCGTCTGTAGTTTCCTTGCCGGGAAAAGAGGTCTATGGTATTTCTTCGTCTTGCATTGGTGTCCATTCTGCAATAAATTCTGCCAAGGCTCTGCTCTAGATTGTTGAAGTGCTCTCAAACTTCAAATCAAAGCTTGACAATTCCAACGCCCACTCCACTATCCTGCTGGTGGCTTCTAGATTTCTCAAGATGCGCTGGAGCGGAAAGCGAGTGACGACGGCGACTTGATGTGCTTGGAAGTAATGACGCAGCTTCTGTGAGGCCATGAGAAGGTGAAAGAGCAATTTTTGCACACCAGAATATCTTGACCTAGCCCCTGTAATAGAGAGCTGACAAAATAAACTAGGCGTTGCACCATCTTCTTCTTTGGCACAATTTGCTATTCTGACTCATTTGCTTGCGCTGAATTCAACTTGTCGGCACCAGACCTTACCAGAGAAGATTCTGGCTTGTCGGCCTGTGGCTCTGCAATTGCTGCCTCTTCATCATCTACCTCTCTTTTAGCAACTAGTGCAGCACTCACCACTTGATTAGTTGCCGCCAAGTATAGCAGCAACGACTCTTGTGGCTTAGGCGCAACTAGTACTGGTGGAGAGGAGAGGTATTACTTCAAGTCTTGGAGTGCGGCCTCTGCTTCCGGGGTCCATTCCATAGGACCTGCCTTTTTCAAGATTTTGAAAAATGGCAAGGCGCACTCAGCTGACTTGGAAATAAACCTACTTAATGCGGCAACGCAACCGGCAAGATGCCATATGTCCTTCACGCGCTACGGTGCTTCTATCTGCTCAATTGCTTTGATCTTGTCGGGATTTGCTTCGATTCCATGTTGAGATACAAAGAACCCAAGAAGCTTGCCGGATGGAATGCCGAAAACACACTTCTCGGGATTGAGCTTCAAGCTGATCTTGCGCAAGTTTAGAAATGTTTCTTCCAGATCTTGGATAAGTGGTGATTTGTCCTTAGTTTTGACCACTATATCATCCATATAGGCTTCCACATTCCTGGGCAGCTGAGGACCAAAACCAATCTGGACAGCTCTTGCAAATGTTGCTCCTGCACTCTTTAATCCGAAAGGCATACATATGAAACAGTATGTACCACATGGAGTTATGAATGCAGTTTTCTCCTCATCTTCCTTGGCCATAAAGATCTGATGATAACCAGAATAGGTGTCAAGAAAAGAGAGGAGGTCATAGCCGGCAGTGGAGTCAATAATCTGGTCTATCCGCGGCAAAGGAAAATGATCTTTTAGACACGCTTTGTTGATATCAGTGAAATCTATACGAAGTCTCCATTTTCCTTTTGCTTTGTGAACTACCACTGGATTAGCTAACCACGTAGGATGTAGTACTCCTCTAACCAAACATGCAACTTTGAGTTTTTGGATTTCTTGGGCGATGAATTCTTGTCGTTCCAAAGCCTACTTCCTGACCTTCTTCTTGACGGGTCTTGCATTAGGATAGACGGCAAGGTGGTGCTCAATTACTTCGCTGGGAATGTCGGGGATGGCAGATGGTTGCCACGCAAACACATCGACATTCGCTCGCAAGAAAGCAATGAGCGCGCTTTCCTATTTGTCATTAAGGGTGGCACTTATGATGAAAGTGCCTCCCGTCCCATCCTCCTTCACAGAGACTTGTTTTTTGTAGGTGCAGTAGCTTTGGACTTCTTGTTCTTACCGGCAGAGGTCTCTGGCTCCTCAACGGACGTGCTGCACTCTGCAGTGCGCTTTCGGGAGGTCTTGCCAGAGGACTTGTCGGACTTATTTTGTGTCTGCCCCCCGGGAGCTTTGTCGATAGGAGCAAGTGCCTTGCCGGCAGAAGCTGCAACTGCCTCCTGGTACATCTTGTCGGCACAGATTACCGCATCTTTCTTATTAGACTGGATGGTGATCACACCCATGGGCCCTGGCATCTTCAGTGTGTTGTAGGCATAGTGCGATGCCGCCATGAATTTTGCCAGAGCAGGGCATCCAAGAATTCCATTATAAGGCAATGGAATCTTGACGACATCGAAGACTATCTTTTCTGTTCTGTAGTTGAGTTCACTGCCAAAAGTGACCGGCAACGTTATCTGACCCTTGGGCTTGGTCCTTCCCGGATTGACCCCTTGAAACGATCCTGTCTCCTGGAGATCTTCGTCAGAAATTTGCAGCCTCTTGATTACATCTGGAGAAATCAAATTCAGGCCAGCGCCACCATCAACCAGCATCTTTGTGACCTTGAGGTTGCGGATTGTTGGTGAAACCAACAATGGAAAACATCCAATCGCAGTTGTGCGATCAGGATGGTTCTCGGCATCAAATATGATGGGCGTGTTGGACCACTTCAATGGCTTTTGTGCTGCGGCTGTTGGCTCAGCTGCATTGATCTCACGGGCCCACTGCTTGAGTTGCCGGTGAGAGGAGTGCAAAGATGCACCTCCATCAATGCACATCGCATCAACAGCGTTCTGGAACTCTTGCTGAGATCCGTCTTCATCATCATCACCATTGTCTTCTTCATCTTCCTTCCTGTCACGGCCATGTGCAGGTTTTTCCTTCTGCTTGTTGGCCTTGCCGCGGCGGCCCCCGCGGGTGCCACGTTTCTTCCATGTCCACTTGACGAGTGTCATCGGAACCACCAACATCGCGAGGAAGTGTGTCGCGTCCATCTTGTGATGGCCTTGATGTGTGCTTCATCGCGCCATTCTTGGACGCTGATGCGCCGTCCTTGGATGTCTCAGCACCGCCGTCTTGGCTTGTAGCGCTCCGGACTACACTGCTCTGGTGACTGGGATCACCAGAACGACATGGAAGTTGGCCTCCTCCACCCGCACCGCCTGCGTCGCCCGCAGACGTCTGGGACGGCAACTTGGATGTGGATGGAGAAGTAGCGGCCGCGCCCTTGGCCTTCTTGGGCACCATGGATGATTAAGGTGGCGCCTACACTGGTGGAGCATATTCGCGTACGTGATTCACCTGCATGGCGCACCAAAGATGTCGAGGTATGACAATCTTTGGGACCGGCGTGGTCCCTTTATGGTTCGGCTATGGGAATCACAACACACAAAGAGCAGATCCAGCAGCAAAGCACACAAGGATTTACCCAAGTTCGGGCCACTGTGAAGCGTAAAACCCCACTCCTGCTTTGGTGGATTATATGTAAAAATGCCCAAGTTACGAGAGAGCGTGACCTTGCCGTCAAGGAGCTCGGGGAGTGCAGCTACGTAGTGCAAATGGGTAGGATGTCGACCCTTGTAAAGGTTGCCATTGGCCTCCTTTTATAGATGAAAGGGGCTACCACTGTGGCAAAATAGTAATTACATAGTGAAATGATAGCAACAGTGCTATCATACCTAACACAGATGGATTAGGACAAAAGCAATAAATGCTCCGTTAGGTGTCACGCTGAGGAGGAATGCCGGCAAGGGAACCCAACTCTGCCTGTACCGCTCGCCCAACTACCTTATATTCCTTTGACACGCCACTTGGACGGGTGTCAATAAAGTTGCTTCTTCGACGACGGGCCGCCACGCATCCCAACAAGCTCTACCAACCTGCCAGCCCACTCGACACCTGTTGGCAAGTTCCTGACAACTGCCACGGTGGAGCGGTGCGATGGAGCTCGCTGGTCCTGAGGTTTGCCGGCTCGCTGCTTGCTGGCTCCTCAAGTCTTCATCTTCAGTACTCCTTTAGTACTTCTTGATGACCTGCCTCGAGGTGTTCTTCATGGTTTTGATTACCAAGTCTTGAGTGTTTAGAAATTCTATCCTCCGACAAGCCATTGCCGTCGGGAAGGCTACAACTAGTCTGTGCATCGTCAGGGTATGAACACCCATGTTCAATACACCGACACCTGAAAAGCCAAAAAGATGCAAAAAACAGCAACCGGCACTGGGCACTGAGTTAATACGTTAGTTCCCACAAATGATATAAACTTGCATATAAAGCATATAAAGTATCCAGGATTGATAATATAATAGCATGAAACAATCAAAAATTATAGATACGTTGGAGACGTATCAGGGAGCCACTCGTGGCCCGTACATAATTGACCTCGTGGATCAACCATTCACAGTACCGATAGTAGCCCCCTGGCCTGGGCCTGATGAGTGTCTCTCACGTTTGTCAGGGTGAGGCCCCATACAAGCGTGAGGGCCATGGGTGTCAGCCATTTTTCCTGTTAAGTCCGATCAGTTGTCAGTGGGTGTGTTTTAGCACAAGTGAGGAGCCAACCCCCATGTCCTATGCGTGAGATGCCTAGCAAAGGGCCGGGTTCTACCCACTTGCACCACCCACTGGCTGATCGGTCAATTAAGTAATCAATGGGCCTGACATTTGGCGTGAGAATCCCGTCAGGGGCGGGAATCAAATCTTTTGACTCCTGCCACCATGGGTGTGAACACGCGACGTCCTGCGCGTTGTCATATGTCTTCAATTTGCCTCGGGGTTCATACTAGTGCAGCAGCAATTATGCCCTCGTGCCATTAAACCCCACTTCGAGAATTGATGCGTCCAGCAGTCATTCGAGTTCACATCGCGAAACCCAAAGGCCCGCTGCGTGCGTTGATTGCTCGGCGTCGATTGAGGAGGGCGCCTCGCCTTGGTTCCTAGCCTATAAAATGTAGGGGATCGAGCTCGGCCCCTCCTCATCCTTCTTATTTCTCCTACCTTCCTCATCTGGTAGCCATCCGAGCCCCTTGAGCCCTCCCTTTCGCCATCTTTATCGCAGTTTTCCTCCTCCTTCGCCATGTCACATGAAGTCAACCGCTACGAGTGGGAGCAGATGCGCGCCAACCTTGCCACCAAGGATGTCGAAATCCGCAAGCTTCGTGGTGTCCTCAGTGCCACCGCTCTCTGATTGGAGAGCGAGACCACGGAGCTCCGTGGCCGGGAGGAGATGGAGTGGATCCTCCATCGCGAGGCGGAACAGATCTTTGTCAAACCTTCATGCCGACCACTACGGGAGTGTGGCGTCGCTGCAGGATGCGTATCTGTGTCTGAACAAGGACATGGACATCCTCGGCCTCGAGCGGTTCGTCCCATACCACGCCTTCGATGAGGGGAAGTTGAGCCATCTGGTGTTCTTCTTCCAGCATCTGGCG
The DNA here is from genome assembly GCA_039707655.1 of Elymus sibiricus. Lineage (NCBI taxonomy): Eukaryota > Viridiplantae > Streptophyta > Magnoliopsida > Poales > Poaceae > Elymus > Elymus sibiricus. The sequence goes on from CM077664.1 coordinate 168,914,069, forward strand.
GCATTATTTGGGGAGTTCCACCAGAAGACTACAACAGCACGGGAGGTGGAGGTGGACCAGGCGACGCGTGCAGTGGCGAACCGCATCCTCGTCGGCATCCACGATGTGATGTAGGTAGGAACCCTAATGTGATGATCTTTTCACACTTGGAGTGGGGAAAGGGAAAATTGAGAGAAGAACAAAAAGGAAACACTCAAATGACACAAATCCAATCACACATGTGCTAAATCCACATACACATAAGAGGATACAAGGGTCCAAATCCAACACAAGAATGTAAAGAGGGTAGCTAGTTCATCCCAATCCTTGAAGGATAGAGGTCTTGAATCCTAGGAGGATCTTTCCACAAGGGGGTCAATCCACTTGGGGGATCTTCTCACATGGAGGTCTTGAACTCCATGGGAGTGGTAAGTGGATGAGCAAAACACAATCTCAAATGAGCTAAACCTTTGCTAACCCTAGCTAGGAGGGGGGAAGGGTCTATTTAAAGTGTTCCACGAGATGAGAGGGGGAAAGAGGGGATACATGGGCCTCTGGCCCGGTTAGGCACACGCAGGTGCCGGATGTTCGGGCTGGGGCGGATGTCCAGCGGCTCATGTCGGGCCGGATGTCCGGCAGCTGGTGCCGGATGTCCGGCCTGGCTTCGGTCCAGGTACTGTGGCCATGGGCTGGATTTCCGGGGGGGCTGCTGGATGTCCGGTTCCTAGGACTTTGCAGCCTCTGTCCTGCTGCTGTTGGCATGGCCTTTAGGCACCGGATATCCGAGCTAGGGGCCGGATGTCCGGCTGCTGTAGCATTTCAGCGGTCTCCTTTGTTGCGCTTCATTGTCCGTGTACTTGAGGACTTGGTCTTCATTCCGAGCATCTCTGGGGTGGTCTTCCTCGTACCTAAGCACACATAGCATTTCGAATTGAGGTAGTAGCCATGTCTCACATGGATCATATGGAGGCTCATTAAGGGGAGATGTCACCTCGGTCTCGATAGCTCTTGAACGTGCTTGTGTCATCGGTCTTCTCGGCACTTGGGAGACGAAGGTAGGTCTATGGGAATGACCGTAGGATGCTCCGCATCATCTCCCCCCCCCCTGGGAAAGAGCGTGCTAGCACCTTGAACGGTCCGTCAGCTCGAGGTAGGAGTTTGGACATGCGCTCGTTGGGGAAGCATTCTTTGCGTAGGTGTAGCCACACAAGATCTCCAGGGTTGAACACCATGGGTGTTTGTTGATGTTGAGCTTGGTTGCGAGGCGTTGTACTTGGCGCTTGATCATGTGCCTTGTATCTTCATGCACCTTCTTGAGGTATTTTGCTCATGCACTCGCGTCCTTGTTGATGCGCTCTTGTAGTGGTAGCGGTAGAATGTCCAAAGGTGACAATGGGTTGAAGCCATAGACGACCTCGAAGGGGGACTTGCCGGTGGTAGAATGTCTTGCTTGATTGTAGGCGTACTCAGTGATAGGAAAACATTCCTCCCACTCCTTGATGTTCCTCTTGATCAACACACGGAGGAGTGTGGATAGCGTCCGGTTGGTGACCTCCGTTTGGCCGTCGGTTTTTGGATGATATGCCGAAGAGAATAGTAGCTTGACTCCGAGCTTGGCGCAAAGTGTCTTCCAAAAGTAGCTAAGGAACTTGACGTCGCGGTCCGATACAATTGTCTTGGGCACTCCATGCAATCGCAAAATTTCCCTACAAAATAGATTTGCAACATTTGAAGCATCGTCGATCTTGTTGCATGGAATAAAATTTGCCATCTTAGAGAAACGGTCCACAACAACAAATACCGAATCTTTGCCATTTTGAGTTCGAGGCAAACCAAGCACAAAATCCATACTAATGTCTTCCCATGGTTGATACGGTATAGGAAGTGGCATATATAGACCATGGGATTGAGCTTTAGACTTAGCTTTGCGGCATGTAGAGCACCGGTTGGTGTAGCGTGAGACGTCGCGAAAAATCTTTGGCCAAAAGTAGTTCTTGGAGAGCATGGCAAATGTCTTGTCTCATCCAAAGAGTCCCATAAGTCCTCCACTGTGAGTCTCTTGCAAAGGCAACAAACGAAGAGAAGACTCAGGGATACAAAGTTTGTTAGCTCGCATAAGATAACCATCCTTCAAATAATATCGCTCCCAAGAAGTGTGAGTTAGGCATTCGGCATAAGGAATCGCGAATGAAACATCATGCACATAAAAGTCTTTAATGTGCTCAAATCCAATAACATTCAATTCAAGTTGAGTAGCTAACATGCACTTGCGGGAAATAGCATCCGCTACTACATTCTCTTTACCCTTAATGTACTTAATGACATAAGGAAAAGACTCAATGAATTCACTCCATTTGGCATGCCTTTTATTCAACTTGGTTTGACCTTTAAGGTACTTTAACGTCTCGTGATTGGTATGTATGCCAAACTTGCGTGGTCGAAGATAATGCTCCCAAACATGCAAGACTCTCACTAAAGCATATAACTCTTTGTCATAGATGGGATAATTAAGTTGCCCGCCGAAAAGTTTCTCGCTAAAATATGCAATTGGGCGCTTCACTTGCATTAACATGCCACCTATGCCATTACCGCTTGCATCGCAATGCACTTCAAAAGTTTTCTCAAAATTGAGTAAGGCAGGTGGCGGAGCATGTGTAAGCAAGTTCTTAAGCTCATGAAATGCGACATCTTGTGAAGGACCCCAAACAAATAGTGCAGTCTTCTTACTCAATGCGTGTAACGGTGATGCAATAGTGCTAAAATCCTTCACAAATCGATGATAAAATCCGGCTAAGCCAAGGAAACTACGCACTTGAAGCAAGTTGGTTGGTTGTGGCCAAGTTTTAATAGCATCAATTTTAGCTTCATCAACTTGAACACCCTTAAGAGGAGACAACAAATCCCAAGAAAACAAGTTTATCAACACCAAAAGTGCATTTTTCCATGTTCGCATAAAGTCGATCATTTCGAAGAACTTGCAAGATGTCCCTAAGATGTATGAAATGATCTTCAAGAGATTGACTAAACACAAGTATATCATCAAAGTAGACCACAACGCAAATACCAATATATTTGCGAAGAACATAGTGCATGACACGGAACGCATAAAAGTGCTAGGTGCTTGAGATAAGCCCATAGGCATGACCAACCATTCATATAAGACAAACTTGGATTTGAAAGCCGTTTCCATTCATCACCCTCTTGCATGCGAATTTGATAGTAGCCACTTTTAAGGTCAATTTTTGAGAAAATGGTGGCTCCACTAAGTTCATCTAGCATGTCATCAAGGCGTGGAATGGGATGACGGTATCTAACGGTGATGGCATTAATGGGATGGCCATCAGAACACATGCGATAACTACCATCTTTCTTAGGCATAAGAATAACTGGAATGACACATGGCCTTAAGCTCTCGCGTACATACCCGTTTTCCATGAGCTGTTGTACTTGCCTTTGGATCTCTTTGTTCTCGTCGGGGTTGACGCGGTATGGTGCCTTGTTCGGTAAAGGTACGCTGGGGATGAGGTTGATGCGGTGTTGGATTCCGTGAAGTGGAGGTAGTCTCGGAGGTAGCTCATCGGGGAAAACATCCACGAATTCCTGTAATAAATGAGACAACACCAAAGGTAGATGTTGTGAGGTATTAGTCCTCATCGCTTCATCTTTGCACACAAGTACAAAGTGAAGAACACTCGATGGGCTCTCACTCACATCCCTCATGTCTCTTTTGGTTACTAAAAGCACTAAATCTTTCTTGTCGCTCATCGTGGAATCACTCAATTTGGGCTTGTGGTGCTCACTCTCTTTGTGGTGGTTCGCTCTCTCACTAGTCTCTCCACGATGTGTTGAAGCTTTCTTGTCGGCGATGACTTGACTTGGCGACATGGGTCGAAGCACATACTCTTTGCCCTTCATCTTGAAGCTATAGTGATTGGTCCGTCCGTTGTTTATGACGTTGCAGTCGAATTGCCAAGGTCTTCCTAAGAGGAGATAGCATACGGACATGGGAACCACATCGCACTCCAAGGTGTCTTCGTATGTGCCAATCTTAAAGGACACTTGAATGGTGTGCTCCACTTGAATGGTGCTGGAGTCGCTTAACCATTGGACCTTGTAGGGGCGAGGGTGCTTCTTCTTGAGCAATTGTAGCTTGGAACATAGCTCATCGCTTGCCAAATTGTGGCAACTTCCACCGTTGATGATGACCTTGACGAAACGTCCTTGGATGCCCGCTTTGGTATGGAAGATGTGGCAACGTTGGTCATCGTCTTGTTGTTGTTGAAGTGTCAAGATCTTGGAGACAACAAGAGCGGGGCTCGAATCATTGTCACAAAAGACTTGCACATCTTCGTCTTCATTCACTTGTTGGTGCATGGCCACGTGCTCAAGTGCTTCCATTTCTTCTTCGCTCATGGAGTCATAGGTGCCGTCATCATTGGTGATCATGGTGCGCCATGTGGGGCACTCGAAAGACTTGTGGCCTTAGCCCTGGCAAGTGAAACATTAGATTGCACTTGTCTTGGTGGTAGCATCCATTGTAGAAGTCAATGACAAAGCTCTTGGTTTGGATGTTCTTGAAGTAGGATGACTCGAAGATGTCGTAGGTTGCTTGGAGCTTGACTTGTCACTGGTAGTGGGTGTAGCTCGAGTCGTTGTAGAAGGCGTCGTAGACGTTGAAGCTTGAGTATATGAACTGTAGGTCTTAGAAGAGTGCTTGGAGTGCTTGTAGTCCTCTTGCACTTGGCGCTCCGCTTTCGTTGCTTGGTGCACTAGCTCGAGGAGGTTGGAGTACAGTTGGAAATCCGCAATTTTCTTGATTGGATGGTTAAGACCATTCAGGAAACACGCCATAGTTTGTTCAACATCTTCCTTGACATTGGCTCGTATCATGGCAATTTCCATCTCTTGGTAGTATTCTTCAACCGACTTTGTGCCTTGCTTGAGGAGTTGTAGCATCTTGAAAAGATCATGGCTATAGTGGGTAGGCACAAAACGAGCTCTCATGACCTCTTTCATTTGATTCCAAGTAATGATGGGTGGTTCGCCTTTCTCTTGGCATCGCTCGATGACTTGCTCCCACCAAATGAGAACATAGTCTTGGAACTCAAGGGATGCTATGGCGATCTTCTTTTCCTCTTCATAATTGTGAAGACGGAATATCTTGTCGACCTCTAATGCCCATGAGAGGTATTGTTCGAGATCATTGCTTCCGGAGAACTTAGGCATGTTGAACTTGAGCTTGCCGTAGTGTTGCAACTCATTGTGTTGGGGGCGATGGTGATGTCGCTCTTGTCTTCGAGGTGGGTCTTTTAGCTCTTGCTCCTCATGCTCCGTTTGATTAATTTGACGTTGAGGGCGTGGGATTCTTGCATGTTTCCTCATTTCTTGCCGCTCCTCAAGACATGCGGCTTCCTCTTGTCGCTCTCGTCGGAGGGCTTCTTCTTGTTCACGCACTCGGCGGTTGCGCTTGTTGACGGCGCGAGTTGCTTCATGTAGGGCATGTTGAGCTTCAAGTGCTTGTTCCTCATGGCATTGTTGTTCTTGTCGAAGAGCGTCACCGTCTTGGTTTTCTTCACGTTGGCGGTGTGGAGCTTGCTCTTGGTCCATGACATCTTGTTCTGCATGATGATGTCATTCGCGCTATCGAAGGCGGTCTTCGAAACCATTGCCATGGAATGGATTTTGTGAAGCTTGATGATCTTCATGGTCTTAGTGACGATACGAGCGAGCGCGTGGAAGACTTGCATCCGAAGAATGTCAGCTCGAGTGACGCCTTCTTCATAATGACGATGTGGAAGAAGCGTGGTTGACCATCATGGCATGAAACCCTTCCATTTGTGTCGTGGGAAAATGACAATCTATGGGATCGGGAGGATCCTTTTGCGGTTCGGCTGTGGGATCAATGTACTATAAAGAGCAGGGTTGGTAGAGGTGAGAACAAGCAACGATTTATCTAGGTTCGTGCCGTTGTGAGCGTAAAACCCTACTCCTATTCTGGTGGTTTGATTGTGTATGAACTCAAAGGTTACAAAGAGCGCAGCTTGCCGACAAGGTGCGCGGGAAGTGCAGCTACAACATGTAATTGAACTAAGAGTCAACCGTTCTAAGTGTAGCCGTGGGCTTCCTTTTATAGGCCAAGGGGTTACCACAGTGGCTAATACGGTCATTTACAGGGTATGAATAGTGACTTGCACCGTCACCACATTTATCTCCTAACGGGGTAAGACAAGCGCATTTAATGCACCGTTAGGTGCTACGTCGGGGAGGTGAGGCCTTGGGCAAAAGATCTGTACCACCGGTCCTGGCACCCTCCTGTTATCTTGACACGTCCCATGGACGGGTGTCATTAAAGTTAATCCTTACGTGGCATGCTAACACGTGCCTTGGCCAGCTATGTTGACTGCCTGCCCGCTCGACACCTATCATACGCTCTTATCTAGCCGATGATGAGGTGGAGCGGTAACGGGACAGAATGAGCCTGCCGGCGCAGAGCTTGCCGGGCCTTTGCTTGCCGGCAAGGAGCTTGCTGGCAACCAGAGTCTTGGTCTTCACCTTGCTGGCACGAAGCTTGGCGGCAAGGGCAATCTAGATCTTCAGTACTAGAATAGTACTTCTCGTTGACCTGCCTTGAGGTCTTCTTCACGGTCTTGTTTAATCTAAGTCTTCGGCCATAGCAACCCTCCGGCAAGCCCTTGCCGTCAGGAAGGCTACAACCGCCTGTGCACAAGTCAGGGTACAAGGGCACCCATGCTTTAGTACACCGACAGGAGCTCCTGGGCCTGGGCCACACGCGCATGAGAGGCGTCGTTGGGCTAGGCCCGAACAGTGCACAGGCACGCGTGGCAGAGGATAACTGCCGTAATCTTCTCTTTTACCACGCCCCCATGACGCGCATTAAATGCGGGCGTGGGAGAGGTGGAATGGAACGGGCGCGGGGAGGTAGTGCACCTGAAAAGCGCATCCACGTAGGACGGTAAAGAGCAGCCCCCACGCCTTCCCCATAAAAAGGAATCCGTGAAGGGCGTTGCTCATTTGCCCCCCTTCTCCCAATCTTGCCATCGCCGCCGTCTTCTTCCCTGCGCAAGGGCGGAGAACGCCATCTGCTTCCGCCGCCGCTTGCTAGACCCCTCCCCTCCCCCAAAATCTCGCCATGGCACCGAAGAGAGGCGCGATGCTCTCCAGTTCGGCGGCGGATGAGAGGAAGGCCACCAAAGCCGCACGGCGGCGGGCCAATGCTGTCTTCCCGCCGACGCTTACAGAAGACGACCTGACAAAGAACTACTCGTATGTGTATGCGAGCGAGACGCAGGATCACGAGGCCACAGTGGTGCTCCCTGGGTCTCTTCCTCCCGCCGAAGATCAGTTCCACTTCTTCGCCGGGTACTTTTACTGCGGGTTGTGCCCGCCTTTCTCTGATTTCTTTGTTCATGTGGTGAATGCTTTCGGATTCAGGCTGCTGGATTTCACACCCAACGCGGTCACCTGTCTGTCGGTCTTCGCACACTTGTGTGAAAACTTTGTGGGAATAGCCCCAAGTGTTGCTCTGTTCCGGCATTTCTTCATTCCCCGGGTCGAGGATGACGCCCTCTCCGGTAGTGTGACCTGGATTCCAAGGGGGAACTCGAATAGGAATTACTTGGAAGGCAAACTTCACATCAAGTGGAACGAGTGGCGGGGCGACTGGTGCTAGACCAAGCAGCAAGATTTTCCTGCCTTCTGCCACCTTAGGACCGAAAGGATCGAGAAAGCTACCAGCTGGAGCAATGTCGATCCTAATGACGCCAAGCTGGGAGGGGCGCTGCGCCGAATCCTTGCTCTCAAGGAGGCCGGCTTGACGATCGAGATGGTGGGGCAGACTTCACTTGCCGCCGGATCGCCCTACTGCAGCACAGGGGAGGCCGGCAAGTGTGGGATTATCAGGGCCCCGCTGACCCGATGCGTCTGCACCCGGGCCCCGATAACAACTTGACGGTAATGGGGCACTACTTGCGCATTTGCCAGCTCTTCAACAGGGGCTGCACCTTCGATCTGTCGGTGAAGGTGATCCCATTGTGCAACAATACCACCAAGGCTTCCATCTTGGCAATGATGTCAGACTGCGATGCCAGGACAGTTCTGAGCACATGGGAGGAACCCATCAAGGAAGACATGGGAAGCTGGTTTGCTAGTTTAGTGGAGAAGGCCATCAGAGCTGAGGATGACATGGTCCATCCAACGAAGGACGATCGGAAGGAGTTCCTTGCCCTGAGAGCTAAGGAGCTCAAGAGAGTGAAGGCAACTCGCTCCCTGGCAGCCAAGGGCACCGGTGGCGGAGAAGGCACCGGAAGCCAGGCCGAAGAGCAAGCCACAGCTCCGGGAACTAGTGGAGGAAGCCACTCCCAAGAGCATGCCGAAGAGCATGCTGGTGAGGAAGAGCAGGCTAAGGGATCTAAGGATGAGGACGAGGAAGGAGAGCAGCCCGAGGGATCTTCGGACGAAGAGGAAGAGGAAGAGGAAGAAAAACCACCTCGCCTTCCTCCCGCCAAGGTGAAGATGACTGTCGCCAAGAAGCCTCCTCGAAAGAGGGCAGCGCATACCGAGTCGGCAAGCCAGGAGCTCGCCGCCGTCAAGGTAGCAGCCGCACACTCCCGGGCACAGCCTTCCCACGCTGCTGCCCCTTGCCGACCCATCCCGCCAACCATGGAGGAGGCGGGCGTTCTTCAACCCCCAGCTCCCCTAGGGACGAAGTGCCCCAGGAGTTCACCGCCATCGCCTATGACTGCGGGGATCGGGGACAAAGTTCTCTATGATCTGTCAGTCCTTAGTGACCCCGATGAGGACGAAGAGTAAGCACCTCCATCTCCTTACATCTTTCTTGTAATCGTCCAGACTCTGTTGCTGAACTGGTCTTTTTTAACTGTTCTAATCTTGCAGGGACGAAATGCCGCTGGCGGAGAGGCACAAGAAGAAACCCAGGACCGCTGAAGAGGGCGAGACGACAACCGGCACCGATCAAGGTGTGACTTCACCTGAGGTTGCCAGCTCGAGCCCCCCGCGTGAGATTCACGTGTGGTTTCCGCTAGTGAGCACTACCATCAAGTCTTCCGCAATGGAGACCGGCAAGGGGTTGGAAAGCAGCCAGCCAGAAGGAGAGCGCCAAGGGACAGACCTCTTGACGGCACCGTCGACTCCCAGGCCGTCGCCAAGACCTTCACTCGCAAGGAGCAGCCCTCCTCCAAAGGAGCCCCAAGGAGGGCCCCTTCACGCAGAGGCCCTTCCGACAACCGGTGTTGCCGAGGACCAAGCGCTGGCAACTGAAGTTGCTGGAGGGAGGACGACATCCCCTCCATGTGCCCGCCAAGGTAACCTTCTTTCCAAATGCACTGGAATCCTTGTGAACCCTTCTTTTTTGTTTTCTTGAACTTGTTCTAGATTTTGATTTTGATCCCATCTTGCTTCCCGCCTCTTCCCTGTCATGCAGAACCAACCCCTCCGGAGGAGAGGGAGGTACCTGTGGAGGAAATTGTGAAGAGCGCCGCTAACGATGCTGCTAGGATTTCTGCCATGGAGGTCGCCGCGCCCGCTACTGAGGAGACCACGAAAACCCCTAAAGAGCCTGCCATGCCCTCCAGCAGTGCATCTGAGCTCGTCATAACGGACGCTGAGATGGGCGAGGCTAGCGGTGACAGGCCAAGCATCGACGTCCACCCCAGTGTGGCTAATGTGCAGGCTCTGACGGGACCCTTGGGGCCAACCGATCAGCAGCAGGGATCTGAAGCCCCTAGCACATCTGGTGATGGGGAGCCTACTTTTGACGAAGCCATCGCGAAGATCTTAGCGCCCTTCTCCAGCAGCATCACAGCATCAGGCGTCTCCAACGATGGTGCCGCGGATCTTGCCTTCTTGACGGTGATGGCCATCGGGTTCAAGGATGTGCAGCAGTGCTACAGCCAGCATTGGGAGGAGCTCCATTCACGACGGCAAGCTATAGACCTAGCCGAAGGGAAGCTGAAGGAGAAGGTAGGGGAGCTCCATACTTGGTACAATGGTAAGTTCCACTGCCTCGAGAGGCAGGAGGAGAAGCTTGACGCTGCCAAGGTGAAGGCAGCGGCCCTGGACGACAAGTTGACGAAGCGTGAGGCGCAGCTCATTGTCAAGGAAAAAGAACTTGCCTCCCGGGAGGAAGCACTTGCCGCCAAGCTACGCGGCAAGGACGAGGAGATCCAGACTCTGCTCATGTAGTGGACCCAAGAGCTAGAGGAGGGCCACAAACAGGCCATCGAGACTCAAGCTGAGGCTCACGCTGCCAAGCTCTTGGAAGCCGTCAAGGCCACAGAGGGCGCTGAGGCCGCCAAGGTAGAGCTGGAGTCCAAGGTAACGAAGCTTGAAGAGGACCTCACCGCCAAAGCCCAAGAACTCTTGACCGCCAACAACTCTGTTGCTGACCTCAAGTCAAGGCTCGCGACTCTGGAGAAGGATCTGGAGGTTGGCAGGGAAAAGGAGAGGGAGCTGCTGGTAAATTGGGAAAAGGATAAAGTTGTGCATGCCGATGCTGCAAATTCTTTCGACGAGCACAAGAAATCCCTGGATCTGTGGACTGGTCGCCTTGTCTATGTTGTCAAGCGCCTTGCTACTCAAGCGACCATCATGGACAAGGAGAACTACAGCTTCATCGTCGGCGAGCATGATTCTACAAGTGCCAGCCTCACCCTCTTCTTTGAAGGACTCCTCGAAGTATTGAAGAAACATCATGAAAAGAGGTCCACCAACTTTGCTAGTGAATCTAGAAAATTCTGTAGCGACGTCGTCTCCAAGATGCTCATCAAGATTATCTGCCGGAACCCTGGAATTGACGTCTCCAAGGCCTTCGAAAGCTTGCCGCCGGGGACGGACACCACAGCTGTCGAAGAAGCAATCGCTCCCCTCATCAGCAAGATTCATCAGGTCCCAAGGACTGAGGGTGATCGCAAGGATTAGCCCCCTTCGCTGTTTCTTATTGCAAGTGTAGTTCATGTAAAAGACAGATTATCTTAAGTTAGAACTGCACTTGGCTTCGATGTAATATAACTTGTATTCTCGATGGATCTATGCATGCTATCTCTCTTGTCTTATTCTATCTTTGCATGATTTTTGTACCCTATGCTTGCCGGAAACTTGCCGGTGCATGCACTCTTTCCACGAGCGCTTGAGGAACGGGTCCTTAGCAGCTTGCCGGAAGTGCCGCTGCCGGCAAGAATACACTTGATGATCACAACGCAACCACTTAAGTTGTTGAGCGGACTCGAAACAAAGTAAGGGCATAGCTGATCACGACAAGGTTCCTTAGCGTGCAGGTTTCTCATACAAAGGCCAAAATCATTCAAGGAGAAGTCGTAACTACAACAAAGAATTTATTTCAAAGTTTCTCAACTTAGCTTTTTCTTTGCTGTGCTTCTTGCTGTAGGACGATATCTTGAATGTCATTCGGTATCCGTACCATCACTCCCCCCGGGAAACTTGTACGCGAGGAACCCTTCTGTCCTTTGAGAAAAAGAAAGAAGAGAAAGAGGAGGCTGGAACCATGACGGTTCGTTAATCATCCTATGCAAGGGAAAATGTAACACAAGGCTACCTACAACACATAAACAAATATGTACTTTGACAAAGAGTTGTGAAAAACTTAGCTTTATCTATGTGCACGGGATCTGCGCCCGGCTCTGTACAAAGGTTTACATGCCTTGCCGGGAAACTTGTACAAAAGAGGTTGCCGGGCAGCCCGGCAACCGCGCCTTATAGGTAAAACTTGCGAAGATGCTCAATATTCCATGAGTTGAGCACCGGAGTGCCATCTTCGGTCTCTAGGCGGACTGCGCCGGGCCTAGTGACTCGTACCACCCGGTTAGGGCCTTCCCACTTCGGCGTCAACTTGTTTTGACCCTTCATGGACTGAATCCGACGAAGAACAAGGTCGTCTTCCTCAAGGTTCCTGTGGGGAGCACCACTTCAGCACTATAAACAAGGGAGAAGGGTGTCTGGCCGGTGGCTCGACTTGGTGTCGTTCTAATTGACCAAAGAACCGCTGGCAACTCTTCCACCCAGCACCTTCCACACTTGTGCAGCCTGTCAAAAGTTCTGGTCTTGAGACCACACAGCACATCTGCATTTGCCCTCCCTACTTATCCATTGCTCCTTGGGTGAGCAACAGACGCGTAGCAAATTTTATTTCCAAGCTCTTGGCAATATGCTGTGATGGCGCGGCTCGTGAATTGGGTGCCGTTGTCGGTGATGATCCTGTTGGGGACACCAAAACGAGCAACCAATCCTTTGAGGGACTTGATGGCTGACTGTGCCGTCACCTTCCTCACTAGCTCCACCTCAGGCCACTTTGTAAACTTGTCGATTGCAACGTACAAGAATTCAAAGCCCTCGGTAGCACGGGGGAAGGGGCCGACGATGTCGAGCCCCCAGACCGAGAAAGGCCAGAAGAGAGGGATGGTTTGGAGGGCTTGAGCTGGCTGGTGGATGTCCTTGGAGTTTAACTGGCATGCTTCGCATCTGATAACCACCGCCAAGGCGTCTTTAAGGGCTGTCGGCCAGTAGAATCCTTGACGGAATGCCTTGCTGACAAGCGCACGCGACCCGATGTGAGAGCCACACATCCCTTCATGCATCTCTTCCAACAGCCTCTGTCCATCTTCCTGATACGTCTCCAACGTATCTATAATTGATGAATTATTCATGCCATGTTTACAACAATTTTATATGGTTTTGGTAAGATTTGATTAGAACTAACCCGGACTGACGCTGTTTTCAGCAGAACTACCGTGGTGTTGTTTTTTGTGCAGAAATAAAAGTTCTCGGAATGGGCTAAAAATTTACGGTGATTTTATGTGGAACAAAAGAGACCCCCGAAGCTTCGAGGAAGGACCAGAAGCCTCACGAGGAAGCGACAAGCCTGGGTGGTGCGCCCTCCCCCCAGGGCATGCGGAGTAGGCTTGTCGCTCCCTCGTGGGCCCCCTTGACGTGAAACCTATGCCAAAAATTCCTATAAATACCAAAAACCCCAGAAAGAAACCTAGAACTTCGAGGCCGCCACCGCAAGCCTATGTACGGAAGAAAACCCATCTGGAGCTCCGTTCCGGCACCCTGCTGGAGGGGGAAATCATCGCCGAAGGCCATCTTCATCATCCCGGCGGTCTCCATGACGAGGAGGGAGTACTTCACCCTTGAGGCTGAGGGTATGTACCAGTAGCTATGTGTTTGATCTCTCTCTCTCGTGTTCTTGATTTGGCACGATCTTGATGTACCGCGAGCTTTGTTAATATAGTTGGATCATATGGTGTTCTTCCCTCTCTATCTTCTTGTGATGAATTGAGTCTTTCCCTTTGAGGTTTTGTTATTGTCGAATTGAATATTTCAGATTTGAGAACACTTGATGTATGTCTTGCATGTGGATACCCGTGGTGACAATGGGGAATTCTATTGATTCACTTGATGTATGTTTTGGTAATCAACTCGCGGATTCCCGTGACCTTGGGGTAATCTAGGCATATGGGTTGGTACACGTTTTCATCTCCTTTTCTCGCATAGAAACTTTGGGGTACTCTTTGAAGTTCTTTGTGTGGATTGAATATTATGAATCTGAAGCTGTTTTGACGCATATCGAATAATCAACTCACAAATACTTGTGGTGACATTGGAGTATCTAGGTGACATTAGAGTTGGTTGATGCGTATCATATGGTGTTATTTTAGTACGAACTCTAGGGCTGTTTGTGACACTTAAAGGGATGGCTCAATAGATTGATCAGAAATGATAACTTTGAGGTGGTTTCGTACCCTACAACAATTTCTTTCTTATGTTCTCCGCTAATAGGAACTTTGGAGTGATTCTTTGTCGCATGTTGAAGGATTGTTATATGATTCAACTATGTTAGCACTATTGAGAGATTGCACTAGTGAAAGTATGAACCCTAGGCCTTGTTTCTAAGCATTGCAATACCACTTGTGCTCCGTTTTATCACTAGCTACCTTGCTGTTTTTATATTTTCAGATTACAAAAACCTATATCTACTATCCATACTACACTTGTATCACCATCTCTTCGCCGAACTAGTGCACCTATACAATTTACCATTGTATTGGGTGTGTTGGGACACAAGAGATTTCTTGTATTTGATTGCAGGGTTGGTTGAGAGAGACCATCTTCATCCTACGCCTCCCACGGATTGATAAACCTTAGGTCATCCACTTGAGGGAAATTTGTTGCAGTCCTACAAAACTCTGCACTTGGAGGCCCAACAACGTCTACAAGAATAAAGTTGCGTAGTAGACATCAAGCTCTTTTCTGGCGCCGTTGCTGGGGAGGTGAGTGCTTGAAGGTATATCTTTAGATCTTGCAATTGAATCTTTTAGTTTTTTTGTTTTATTCACTAGTTTGGTTTTATAAAAGAAAACTACAAAAAAATGGAATTGAGGTTGCCTGAAATACTTCATCTATATAATGTCTTTCTTGAGAATGATAGATCGGAAAATTGTGCTCAATTGTTAGAGGAAGAATTTGATAAAATGTTTAATGTGAGTTCCTTGAATGATGAGCAAGGTTGCAATGTTGTTAGTATGAATTCTTTGAATATCCATAATGCTAATGATGATTGCACTAGTCATGATAAAAAGGTTTCTTATAAGCATGTCAATTTTTGTGGAGTGAATAAAATTTGTGAAGACATGCCATATAGGGATGATAGATTTTGTAAGAAGCATAAACATGATAAAATCAATTAGTGGCTTAAAGTGATAGATGAATTTGCTACAAAGTTATGCTCTCTTCATCCCATTACTTGTGAACTTTGCAATAAGATTGGTCATCTTAATTTCCACTGCATACTCTTTCATGATCGAATCATGTCCAAATATTGCAATAACTTGATCACCCTTGAACTTTATAATGAACTTTGTCTATTTTTGGGGTGTGAAGAATTGTCACATAAAAATAGTTGGTTTGAAGCATTCATATTCATGGACCATACTGAATGTAATCTAATGGAAATCTATATGTTTTGTGTGGTAAATTGCAATGAGAATACTTATATTGCCAACTACAGAAAGACAGGAAAACCAATAGAATATAAGAGGAATACTAATGAAAGGGTAAAGATTTCCACTTTCCCTCCTATTGTCTCACGTGATGAAACAGGTGATGAGAAGGAGCTTCCTATCCAACCAATCTCTTCAATAAGAAGCTTGGAAAAACTAAATAAACCCACACATAATGTGGTGAAGAAGAAGAAAAGAAGAAAAAGTAGAGGTAAAGAGGTATCACTCCCAAATAATGTTGCTCCTATTATTGTTGTGCCTCATGAGAATGAATCAAAAATAATTGTGGAAGATGATACACTTGATGATGATTTTGTTTTGCCTATTACTTGTTATGATGATTATGATTGGGAAGATAATGATACTTCTTATGATCTTGAGAATCTTTTTGGCACCAACTTGGGAAATTATGATGATAATAATTGTTATACTATTGGTGCTATTCATGCTATTGATGGTAAGAGTGATTATGCCAACGATATGCAAACCCACAAGCTTGGAGATGTTATGTTTGATTGGAATGACATGTTTGAGAATTTATTTGCTGCAAATAATGTTTATCCTAAGCTTGGGGATGTGAAAGCACATTTGCTCCCTTGGTGGTTTTGGTAATTTATGTCAACATACATATTGTTGGACTAATGCTTTTATCTAGTGAATGTCAGACAAGTTCAACAATGGCGTGGCATGGACAAGAGGACGTGGAACTCCCTCAAAATGCTAAGGACAAGAATTGGCAAAGATCAAGACTCTACATTTTTGGTTTAGTGATCCAAGATTACATTGAGTCCATAGGAAAGCCAATACTATTAAAAGGGGATGAGGTGTTGCTTAATGGTCTTTTTGCTCAAGTGCTTAGTGACAGTATTCCTAAACCCTCAACCACTATCTCTACCCAAATATGTCCTAAACCTAAAGTCCAACTCGGCCCCACCGAAATTCCAATCCGGCCCCACCGAGTTCATCCAAGACTTAGCCACTGCCAAACCCTAACAAATCGGATCCACCGAAATGGATCTCGGTCCCACCGAGATGGCCTTGCCAACTCTCTGTAATCGTTTGCATTTACTTCGGTCTCACCAAGTTTGCAAATCGGTCTAACCGAGATGGCTTGCCAAGTCTCTGTTGCCTTATTGCTTCGCTTCGATCCTACCGAGTTGATGCAATCGGTGCCACCGAGATGAGGATTGCCCTAAGCCATTGCACTTCGGTCCATCCGAGTTGTTCGTATCGGTCCCACCGAGATTCCTAAAGTTCATATCTTTTACACAGTTCGGTGCTACCGAGATGATTGTTTCGGTGCCACCGAGTTGGGTCAAAAGTGTGCAACGGTTGGATTTTGTGTGGAGGCTATATATACCCCTCCACCCCATCCTTCTCAGTAAGGAGAGCCATCAGAACGTGCCTACACTTCCACCATACATTTTCTGAGAGAGAACCACCTACTCATGTGTTGAGATCAAGATATTCCATTCCTACCATTTGAACCTTGATCTCTAGCCTTTCCCAAGTTGCTTTCCACTCAAATCCTTCTTCCACCATAGCCAAATCTGTGAGGAGTGATTGAGTGCTGGGAAGACTATCATTTGAAGCACAAGAGCAAGGAGTTCATCAACAACACACCGTCTATTACCTTTTGGAGAGTGGTGTCTCCTAGATTGGTTAGGTGTCACTTGGGAGCCTCCAATCAGATGTGGAGTTGAACCAAGGAGTTTGTAAGGGCAAGGAGATTGCCTACTTCATGAAGATCTACCCCGAGTGAGGCTAGTCCTTCGTGGACGTAAGCCATGGTGGAATAGGCAAGGTTGCTTCTTCGTGGACCCTTCGTGGGTGGAGCCCTCCGTGGACTCACGCAGCCGTTACCCTTCATGGGTTGAAGCCTCCATCAACGTGGACGTACGATAGCACCACCTATCGGAACCACGCCAAAAATTCACCGTGTCTTCATTGCGTTTGATCTTCCATACTCTACCCCTTTACTTTCCGTACTATTGCATGCTTTACTATTTCCGCTGCTTAATCTCTAGGTATGCATGTGTAGAAAGTATTGGAGTGATCTTAACTTGTGCCAAAATCTACCTAAGTTCCAAGAGAAATTACAAACTGCTAATTTGGCTAGTTAGGAGTCTATTCACCCCTCTCTAGACCTATCTCCTCGATCCTACAATTGGTATCAGAGCTTTGGTCTCCATTGCTTTGGTTTCATCACCATTGGAGGGAGATGGATATGTCTACGTTCGGGAGTATTAGACGTAGAGTGCCTATTCTCAATGGGGAGTATTACAACTTTTGGAGGGATGAAATGCTTGATATCTTTGATGAGTTTAACTTGAGCAAGTATATTCATAATCCTTATGTGCCCCCTATTGATCCCTTGCATCCTACTCATGAAGAGGAAATTGACATGCTTCGTAATCTTAGAACCGTCAATCTTATCATTAGAGGATTACCTAAGATCGTGCTTGGTTGTATGCGAAACTTTGCATGTGCTTATACTCTATGGCATGATTTAGAAAAGCGATATCCCGATTATTCTCTAAAGAGTCTTGATAAGATTCTTCATAAGGCTGTTGTTTTTCACAAAATAAGTCCCAATGATCCTAAGTTTGATGATTGCTTGTTTGAGCTTCGTGATCTCATGCGTGCCAAAGGAGATGTTAGAACTATTAGCAATATTATCATGGAAACTATTCGAATTCATGAACTTGAACATTGTCATGATCATGAAACTAATAAATCTGTTAATCACATGCATGATGATGATGTTGAGCGCGGCTATTATGATGAAGACGAAGACTTTGATATTGAATTTGAGAAGACCATGAGGAATCTCAGTCTTATGGCAAATCTTTGAGATTATATGGCCGGAGGAAAAGAGTGGATTCTTGATAGTGGATGTACCGATCACATGACCGGAGATAGAGACATGTTTTGTGAGCTTACTAAAAATGATGGTCCACGCAAGTATGTGACTTTTGGAGACAACTCCAAGGGTAAGGTACTTGGCCTTGGTAAGGTGGCCATATCCAATGATAGCTCCATAGAAAATGTTATGCTTGTTGAATCTCTTGGTTACAATCTTCTTTCCGTATCTAGACTAGCTGATTTTGGCTTTAATGTTCTATTTACCAAAGTAGATTGCCAAGTGTTTCGCCAAGATAATCATAATATAGTCTTTACCGGCATTCGTAGAGGTGATCTTTACATTGTTGACTTCACTAAGAGAGCCCAACCTCGTACATGTTTAATTGCAAAATCTTCTAAAGGTTGGTTATGGCATAGAAGACTTGGACATGTTGGTATGCGTAACCTAGATAAACTTGTTAAAGGAGATCACATTCTTGGAGTAAAAGATGTTTTATTTGACAAAGATCGACTTTGTAGTGCTTGCCAAGCAGGAAAACAAGTTGGAGGAAGCCAACCCGTAAAGAACATTATGACCATGAGGAGACCACTCGAGCTACTTCATATGGATCTGTTTGGTCCCAACGCCTATAAGAGTCTTGGTGGTAACTCTTTCGGCTTAGTCATTGTTGATGATTTTTCCAGATTTACGTGGGTGTTCTTTCTTGATGACAAATCGCAGGTACAAAAGATCTTCCAAAACTTCACAAGAAAAGCTCAAAATCAATTTGAAGTTAAGATCAAGAAGGTTCGGAGTGACAACGGAACGGAGTTCAAGAACGCCAATGTGGACACCTTTCTTGATGAGGAGGGTATTTCACATGAGTTCTCGGCTACGTACACACCTCAACAAAATGGAGTTGTTGAGAGGAAGAACTGTACACTTATTGAGATGGCAAGAACAATGCTTGATGAATACAAAACGCCAAGACATTTTTGGGCAGAAGCGATTGAAACCGACTCTATCTTCACAAGCTTCTTGGTAAAACGGCGTATGAACTGCTCACCGGTAACAAACCACAAGTTGGATACTTTCGAGTATTTGGCTCAAAATGTTACATTCTTGATAAGCATCGTCGTTCAAAATTTGCTCCTAAATCTCATGAAGGTTTACTACTTGGTTATGGATCGAACTCTCACACTTACCGTGTCTACAACAACTTCACTCGAAAAGTTGAAGAGACGGTAGATGTGAAGTTTGATGAGACTAACGGCTCGCAAGTCGAGCAATTGCCACTTGATGCAGGGGATAAAGAACCATCGGAAGCAATCCAAGACTTGCCCATTGGCAAGATTCGCCCCGTGGAAGTAAAGGAGAGTACCTCGTTTATTCAAGTGGAAGCCCCAACTTCACATCAAGGTGAACGACAAGTTGATATGGAGGCATCCACAAGTGGAACACGTCAAGACGATGGGAATGAGGAAGTGCAACAAGATGATCCACCTCAACCTCCTTCACCACCTCCACAAACAGACAACGACAACACCAACGAAGACGAAGAAGATGACGATGATGAGGAAGCCTCACCACAACCCAAGAAAAAGCTACCTCGAGTTAGAGCAAGAATCGACAAGGATCATCCCGTCGAACAAATACTTGGAGATATCCAAACCGGGAGAATCACTCGCTCTAAATCTCGTTTAGCTAACTTTTGTGAGCATTACTCATTTATCTCTAGTGTTGAACCCTTAAAGGTAGAAGATGCTCTCAAGGACCCCGATTGGGTGAATGCAATGCACGAGGAGCTACACAACTTTGAGAGGAACCAAGTTTGGACATTGGTTGAGAAGCCTAAGGAAGAGCAAAACATCATTGGAACCAAATGGGTGTTTCGGAACAAGCAAGATGAAGATGGACAAGTTGTACGCAACATGGCTCGTCTCGTAGCACAAGGTTACACACAAGTCGAAGGTATGGACTATGGTGAGACCTATGCCCCCGTTGCAAGACTTGAATCCATTCGCATTTTACTTGCTTATGCCAATCACCATGATATCACTCTTTACCAAATGGATATTAAAAGTGCCTTCTTAAATGGTGAAATTGAGGAGGAAGTGTATGTTAAACAACCTCCCGGCTTTGAAAATCCCAAGAAACCTAATCATGTGTACAAACTTTGTAAAGCTCTTTATGGTCTCAAGCAAGCCCCTAGAGCTTGGTACAAATGCTTGACAAAATTTCTTCTTGAAAAAGGTTTTGAAATTGGGAAGATTGATTCAACTTTGTTCACTAAGAGGGTTAATGGAGAATTATTTGTATGCCAAATTTATGTTGATGATATTATCTTTGGATCTACTAACCCCTCTTTTAGTGAAAAGTTTGGAAGGTTGATGTCGGAGAAGTTTGAGATGTCTATGATCAGTGAACTCAAATTATTTCTTGGTTTGCAAATCAAGCAAACTAGGGAAGGTACCTTTGTCTCTCAAACAAAGTATACTAAGGACTTATTCAAAAAGTTCAACATGCAAGAGAGTAAAGGTATGAAAACTCCCATGCCCACGAGTGGACATCTTGACTTGACCAATGATGGCAAACCAGTTGATCAAAAGGTTTATCGATCTATGATTGGTTCATTACTATATCTATGTGCCTCTCGTCCCGACATTATGCTAAGTGTGTGCATGTGTGCACGATACCAAGCGTCACCAAAAGAGTGTCACCTTAAGGCGGTGAAAAGAATTGTGAGATACTTGATACATACACCAAACTTTGGCATATGGTATCCCAAAGGATCTTCTTTCAATCTTGTTGGCTACTCCGATTCAGAAAATCCACTTTGGGTACGTGTCAATTTCTTGGTAGATCTCTTGTGTCTTGATCCTCCAAGAAACAAAATTCCGTATCTCTATCTACTGCCGAAGCGGAATACATTGCCGCAGGATCATGTTGTGCTCAATTAATATGGATGACACAGACTCTTAAAGATTATGGTGTGCATGTGAGACATGTACCATTACTTTGTGACAATGAGAGTGCTATTAAGATTGCACACAATCCCGTGCAACATTCTCGAACTAAGCATATTGAGGTTCGTCACCAGTTCATTCGAGATCATGTTGAGAAAGGAGATATTGACCTTAAACATGTTCGTACAGACAAACAATTGGCGGACATCTTTACCAAACCACTTGATGAGAAAGTGTTTTGTCACTTGAGAAGTGAATTGAACATCATTTATTCTTCAAACGTGAACTAGAGGTTCATGAGGATGCATACAAGGGCATGAGCATTCTTGACTAACCCATGATATTCTTTATGATCATTTTATATCCTGGACATTTTGCTCCCTTGTATGGTATCTAACCCTTGTAGGTACTTGGACAAGCTTCTTGTCACAAGATTGCATCTCACTCTTATCTAGAGCAATCTTGTATAACCCAAGTATCAACAATTGATGGAGTAACAAGGAACAAGACAACCTAAACATATCCTTTGACAACATTTAAGTTATGCTTCATTCTTGTCATTTTGGGTACACATGTTGTTCCTCGCAAATCTAACCCATGTAGGAAGATGAACTACAAATGATAGGATAGCTCCAAACTTAAATTCATGAGCATCCACTTCAAGTTCAACTACATGATGGACTTCACCAAATACCAATGTAAGTTCTCACATCTTAGAGAAGCTCTACTCAAAGACATGAGCTAAAGCAACTCAACAAGATGTGAATACATCAAGAGCTTAAAGGAAAAATGGCAACCCCATTTTGAGCTTAACGATGAGTATGACCTATGATCAAGTATTCTCACTTGACTCCTAAGTCAATATACTCTAACATAGGTGACCTAGTCGCCGACCCATCTAGATGAAGTTAAAAAAAAACTTCATCTAGACGTTTCTTTGTTTTTGTTTCATTTCTTTTCGTTTGATTCACAGTTAATTCATTGCAAATCCTTGTGAGATTTCCTTGCCTAGTGAGCTGAGTTGACACAATATTCCATTGCATCAAACTCGGTTCCACAGAATGGTCTCAACTCGGTGTCACCAATTTTGACTGCTCTATGGAATTTTCTGTCAAATTTTCCCTGAGTTTTTCTGCTCCAGCTCCACTCGATGATTCTTACCCTCTACTTGCATCTAGAGCCACTCAATGGCCAAGTGTGTTTCTTGAGGACCAAACCCACTTGATCAATAACCTTGAAGTCCCTTCTTGGAAATTGATGTCAAAGGGGGAGAGAGGAATACACATCAAAGCTTATGAGAGGAATACACATCAAAGCTTATCACTATAAAAGAGATGCACCTTACAAGAGGAGAGAATGTTACATGTTTCCTTTAGGGGGGGAGAGAAACATGATAAGTTTGTTCTTTGGTTGTTCTAGTTTTCTCACCCTACCTACTCCCAATATCCATGTCAGATTCACGGGGAGAGGAAGTTCCTTAAGGGGAGACAACTATTTCTTTTGGGGACATGTCTGCTTCAAAGAAGTATTCACCTAGTGATACTCTCTTCTACATGTCATCCCAATCTTGGTTTCTTGTTGACCTTGTGTCCTTTTCTTGAAGAAATTATCTTGTGTTATCTAACCCTGTTTTCTCAAGTGTATTTCTTCAGGTACTTGATCAAGAACTTCAAGGTAAGTATATGCATCACACTCATGTACATGGTTGACCTCTTGCTAAGTATATATTGTTTGCAAGGAGAAAATCTTGTACATGTGGATACTCCAATGTCATATATATATTGCTCTGATGCATATAGCCAAGATACATGTTACATGTATATTTCCCATAAGATATCATCATGTTATGCACATCTTCAGGGGGAGTTCAAGGGAGCTCATACATGTTACATGTTTTCTTCAAAGCTTTCATACATACCTCTACTATATCTGTATTTGAAGCTTTGATGTATGTTGTCATCAATTACCAAAAAGGGCGAGATGGAAAGCACATTTCCTCCCTTGGTGGTTTTGGTAATTTATGTCAACATACATATTGTTGGACTAATGCTTTTATCTAGTGAATTTCAGACAAGTTCAACAATGGCATGGCATGGACAAGAGGACGTGGAACTCCCTCAAAATGCTAAGGACAAGAATTGGCAAAGATCAAGACTCTACATTTTTGGTTTAGTGATCCAAGATCACATTGAGTCCATAGGAAAGCCAATACTATTAAAAGGGGATGAGGTGTTGCTTAATGGTCTTTTTGCTCAAGTGCTTAGTGACAGTATTCCTAAACCCTCAACCACTATCTCTACCCAAATATGTCCTAAACCTAAAGTCCAAATCGGCCCCACCGAAATTCCAATCCGGCCCCACCGAGTTCATCCAAGACTTAGCCACTGCCAAACCCTAACAAATCGGATCCACCGAAATGGATCTCGGTCCCACCGAGATGGCCTTGCCAACTCTCTGTAATCGTTTGCATTTACTTCGGTCTCACCGAGTTTGCAAATCGGTCTCACCGAGATGGCTTGCCAAGTCTCTGTTGCCTTATTGCTTCGCTTCGATCCTACCGAGTTGATGCAATCGGTGCCACCGAGATGAGGATTGCCCTAAGCCATTGCACTTTGGTCCATCCGAGTTGTTCGTATCGGTCCCACCGAGATTCCTAAAGTTCATATCTTTTACACAGTTCGGTGCTACCGAGATGATTGTTTCGGTGCCACCGAGTTGGGTCAAAAGTGTGCAACGGTTGGATTTTGTGTGGAGGCTATATATACCCCTCCACCCCATCCTTCTCAGTAAGGAGAGCCATCAGAACGTGCCTACACTTCCACCATACATTTTCTGAGAGAGAACCACCTACTCATGTGTTGAGATCAAGATATTCCATTCCTACCATTTGAACCTTGATCTCTAGCCTTTCCCAAGTTGATTTCCACTCAAATCCTTCTTCCACCATAGCCAAATCTGTGAGGAGTGATTGAGTGCTGGGAAGACTCTCATTTGAAGCACAAGAGCAAGGAGTTCATCAACAACACACCGTCTATTACCTTTTGGAGAGTGGTGTCTCCTAGATTGGTTAGGTATCACTTGGGAGCCTCCAATCAGATGTGGAGTTGAACCAAGGAGTTTGTAAGGGCAAGGAGATCTCCTACTTTGTGAAGATCTACCCCGAGTGAGGCTAGTCCTTCGTGGACGTAAGCCATGGTGGAATAGGCAAGGTTGCTTCTTCGTGAACCCTTCATGGGTGGAGCCCTCCGTGGACTCGCGCAGCCGTTACCCTTCGTGGGTTGAAGCCTCCATCAACATGGACGTACGATAGCACCACCTATCGGAACCACGCCAAAAATCCACCGTGTCTTCATTGCGTTTGATCTTCCATACTCTACCCCTTTACTTTCCGTACTATTGCATGCTTTACTATTTCCGCTGCTTAATCTCTAGGTATGCATGTGTAGAAAGTATTGGAGTGATCTTAACCTGTGCCAAAATCTGCCTAAGTTCCAAGAGAAATTAAAAACTGCTAATTTGGCTAGTTAGGAGTCTATTCACCCCCCTCTAGACCTATCTCCTCGATCCTACAGGATGCTATGCTTAATGAGGATGATCTTTTTATTCCTCCTACTTTTGATGAGCAAATTTATTATGATGATGGCATGCCTCCTATCTATGATGATTGCAATAAAAATGAAAGTGTGTTTGGAAGAGTGTCAACTTTAGGTAATGATTATCCCACTATTTTGGAGGGTGTTCAATCTTATAATAATGATAAAAGTGGATTTGGAGAGGTCATGACTTTATTTAATGATGATTCCACTATTTTGGAAGAGGTTTCAATTGATTATGATGAGAACAAAGTTGCTACTTATGATGATTATTGTGATGATACTTATGTTATGAAAAGTAGTGATGATTATTATTATAAAACTTGTCATAATTATGAATACCCTTTTTTTCAACATTACTCTTTTAATGTGGAAACAATTTATAGTATTCAAGTTTCATACGATACTCCAACTATTATGAATGAGAATAAATTTGCTTATGTGGAGAGTAATAAAAATCCTATGCTTGTAGGTCATGAAAAGAATGCTTTATGTGATAGCTATATTGTTGAATTCATTCATGATGCTACTGAAAATTATTATGAGAGAGGATCATATGCTTGTAGGTGTTGGAATAATATCAAGTTTCCTCTCTATGTGTTGAAAGTTTTGAAGTCATGCTTGTTTTGCCTTCCTATGCTAGTTGATTCTTGATGTCACAACCCCAGTTCAGCTTTGCACCTAGGCTAGTTGTTCCTTGCTGCATCATGTCTAAATTTCAAATAAATTGCACCCCTTTGAAAAACTAGGATCAACTCAAAATATTTTCAATGAACCCAAAATGCCCTTCATAAAAGTTAATCATTTTTGAAATGGGTGAAAACCTCTGCCAAAAATGGTGCACATTTTCTAGGCCATTTCTGGATTTTTGAATTAAATCATAAATATTTGAATTGGGGCTATTAATTGTTATAAATACTTACAAGCTCCAATAATTCTGAAATTTGGTGAGGGGCTCTGGAATAGTCCATCTACTTCCTAAAATTTTTATCAGAAGCAAATAAATTGGTTTAGTATTTTAACTAAATCAACCAGACTACAGAAAATAGAAAATAAAAAAACAGAAAAAGGGAAAACCTACCAGCCCACTTACCTGTAGCAGCAGCCCAGCAGCCAGGCCCAGCCCACCAGCGCGCCCATGTCTTCTTCCCCGTTCCAGTAGGACGCTGGGCGCGTGGTCGCCGCGCGCCGGCACACGACGGCCACCTCCTGCTTGCCTGCCTCACTCCCTGACCCCTGGACATCGCCACGCACCCCCTGGGCATCCTCTCCCTCTCTCATGTGCCTATCCCCTCCTCTGTCGCTCTCTCTCTCTCCCGAAGCCGAACGCCATCATCGCCACCGACGCCGTTCATCGTAGCCACCGGCCACTCCTCGCCCAACCATGGTGTCCAGAAGCTCCCCTGCGACCTCTTCTTCCTCCTCGCTGAGCCACGAGAGCTGGGAAGCTCTGCATCGCCGTCGCCATCGCCGTCTCCTACCACCGGCCGCCAAGATCTCGGGCGACCGCACGCTGTCTCCGACGCGCCCGCGGCATCGCCTTCGCCTAGGTTGAATCCGCGGTGAGCCGCTGCACCGTTCCCCTCTCTGCCCATGCTCGATTGCGCCGCGTAGCCGTCGTTCTCATCGAGGCCGAGAACTTGCTCCGCCGGCCAAGTCGCCAACGAGCCCAGAGCTCGAACCCGTAGTCCCCGAGCGCGGCATCGTCCTCCTTGCATCACCAGGGTGCCGAAGATCAACTTAGCTAGCCTTCCCGTGGCCTGCAGCCCTACGGCCGCTCGAGCCCGAGCTCCGGCCGCCACTGCCCTTGATGCCGCCGTCGCCTCCGGCCACCCCACGGCCTCCCGCTTGCACAACTAGATGCGCGCGAGCCTCAGCAGCGCGTAGATGCCCTCCGCCACGCGAATGGTCGACGGAGGACAAATCCCGACATCCTCCGCCGTCTCGGCTCGCCGCCGTCAACCTAACTCCGGTTAAACACCGGATTAGTACTAAACTAATTAACCCCAGAGTCAATGACAAGTGGGCCCAGCCCTGTTAACATCTTAGATTAGTTGCTTAATTAACACTAACCGCCACTGTTAGTTAGATGAGCCACTGACATATGGGTCCCACGCATTAGGTTTGACCTGGTTGATGGTGTTGACTCGCTGACGTCATGCTGACGCAATTAGTGATTTTCTGGATTAAATATAATCCAGGAAATTCCAGAAAATAGTTAAAACTTCTAAAAATCATAAAAAATAATCTATAACTCCAATGAAAATAATTTATATATGAAAAATGATCAGAAAAATATGAAGAATCTGTTTATGGCATTTTCATCCATGTTTGAACAACTTAAAGTTGCTGTATAAGACAATTTGAATAAATGGCATTTGAAATGTCTTATGTGGAGTTTGAATTTGAACCTCTGGTTCAAACCAACTTCATTTAAATTGCTGCTAGTTGCATTAGCCCAAATCACAGCATATTGTCATGTCATGATCATGCATCATATTGTTGCATTGCATTGATTGTGTTCCTTCTTTGTTTGTCAGTGTTTGTTCCTTCTCGGTAGAAGACGGTTCTGACGTAGTGACCGTTGACACTGATGAAGTGCAGTATCATCTTCAGAAGTGCCAGGCAAGCAAACCCCCTTGAGCATTCCGATAAAATCCCACTCTCTCGCTCTTGCTCTCTTTTATTGCATTAGGACAACAATAATTCAACGGTTACTTGTTGCGGTAGTTGAACCCATTCCTCTGCATGACCTGTCATTGTCACAGTAAGTAGCTAAACCTTCCTAACATGATTAGGAGTTGCTTGAGCCATGTTGTGACTTCATCCATGCCATGCTTGTTATTCTTAGAGTTGTGTCAGGTCTGATTCATTTGGGAATGAATTGGAATGTTGTGATCATGTTCTGATGTTGAGAGCTAAGTGTGTGAACACGATTTGGTAAAGGTAGCGATGAGAGGCCATGTAGGAGTACATGGTGGGTTGTCTCATTGAGACCGTCCTTAGGAACTGAGTTATGTTTATGTTATCCAAGAACAGTTAATACCACACATTGGGCTCTGGGTACTCCAAGCTCTTTCTCGACTTATTAATCGCCTTGATCTCTGTCCAGGAGTTGCAACTAGTTTCTGGTGTTTATAGGTTGTGCTGGGGGTCGTGCTTAGCGCTGACCGGAGGGGTAGGCTTTGATGCGGCAGGCACCGTGGCTAGGTGTACCAAGCGCAGTACCATCCGATGAGGTGGACTTGGGAACCCTGTACACATCATTTGAGGCCGCAATGGAAACTATGAGGTGGACTTGGGAACCCTGTACACATCGTTTGAGGCCGCAATGGAAACTATGAGGTGGACTTGGGAACCCTGTACACATCGTTTGAGGCCGTAATGGAAACTTCGGCCGGACTTCTGTTGCGGGTCAGTTCTCAGATAGGCGATAAACCTGGACTAGAGTCTTGTGTGGTTAGTCAGGTTGTGGCCGACACCCTCGCCAGGCTTCCGCTTGAAAGTTGCGGAGATACATGACGTGTATATGGTGGTAAGTGGTGAGAGTGTGTGTGAAGAAGTACACCCCAGCAGGGTAATGATCTATTCGAATAGCTGCGTCCTTGGATATGGACTACTTGGAGACTTATATGGTTCATAGACAACTTAAATGTAACGCCCCGGACACACCCGCCCGCGATCGTTACTCCTGGCGGGATCTATATAGGCCCCACAGATCAATACTAGTCTTTCCTGCGCACTTTGTCCTCACTCGTGCACACCCGGGACCAACTTCCCAGTCGGTCACCCATCCTGAAATTACTCCAAGCAGAGCACGCTTAACTTTGGAGTTCTTTCCGAATGGGCTCCCGGAAAAGAAGGAATTCCTTATTGATATGAGTAGTCTAGCATCCCTATTAAGCCAGGCTATCACATACACCCCCACTCAGAGGAACCAACGTCCTCGTTGGCCCACAGGAACGTTCCCTCTTGGCACATACGTTTGTGCATCCAGTCCGGCACATGTGCCACGACGGGTCACAAACGTCATGCACAACATGACCGCGCACCTATCCGCAAACATCAGTGTAACCGCGAGGGTCTGCTCTGATACCAACTTGTAACGCCCCGGACACACTCGCCCGCGATCGTTACTCCTGGCGGGATCTAGACTGGCCCCACAGATCAATACTAGTCTTTCCTGCGCACTTTGTCCTCACTCATGCGCACCCAAAACCAACTTCCCGGTCGGTCACCCATCCTGAAATTACTCCAAGCTGAGCACGCTTAACTTTGGAGTTCTTTCCAAATAGGCTCCCGGAAAAGAAGGAATTCCTTATTGATATGATTAGTCTAGCATCCCTATTAAGCCAGGCTATCACATTAAAGTGGTTACTCTAAAATGCGCCAGATAAGCGTGAGTGCTATGGATGGCCTTCTCGTAGGGAGACGGGAGCAGATCCATAGTAGTGTATTGTTGTGGTGACTAGCTAGTGGACTCGTGTGCGCTCTCTCACCTCAAAGAAATTACTAGTAGTCGTAGTACAGGATAGCCACTGAGTCAAAGCTGGCTTGCTACAGTTAAACCCCACAACCCAATTCATTGATACCTAATGCATAAGTAGATAGTTCTGATGTAAGTCTTGCTGAGTACCTTTGTACTCACGGTTGCTTAATTATGTTTTTGCAGAGGAGACTTTGGTCTCATTAGTAGTTCCATGAGTTCGACGTTGATCGAGTAGCTTGTTTCCCAGCTATGATCTTGTACCCTTGGGAGGGTCTTGTAGATAGTCAGGCTTCCCAGCCTTTTTCTTTTGTAGTTGTCTGTACTCAGACATGTTTATGCTTCCGTTGCTTGTATGACTTTGTATGTTGGGTCATGAGACCCATGTTTGTAATACCATGTTATGTATGGCTCTTTGGAGCCTCTTAAATAAATACTTTGATTCGTATAGTTATGTTGTGATGCCATGTTGTATCTACACATATCGTGCATATTGTGTGTATGTTTGAAATGCATTGGTATGTGTGGGGTTCGACACCTAGTTGTGTGCCTTTGGTAGCCTTCCTTACAGGGAAATGCCTCCTAGTGCTTCCACTGAGCCTTGGTAGTTCACTACTGCTCCGGAACACATGGATTGACCGACATGTATCCTTCTTTGCTCCTGTGTCTGTCCCTATGGGGAAATGTCACGTGGTGTTACTGGAGTCCTGATAGCTTGCTACAGCCCGGTTACACACGTTGATAACCGACACGTGCATTGCTGGGTTACCTATGTCTGTCCCTGTACGTTTGTGCCACCTTGGTTTACGACTAGTCATGTCGACCCGGATTCTCTGTCATATGGATGCTAGCGACATAATCACATACATGAGCCAAAAGACGCAAACGGTCCCGGCCAAGGTAAAGGCGGCAGCCGTGGGTTACCGTGCATGAGGCCGCAAAGTGATGTGATGTGTTACATGCTAGATGTGTGTGACTTAGGATCAGGGCCCTGACACTTGATCCCATAAGTTGTTTACTCACAAAATCCCTATGCATAGGAAGTGTGTTAGGCTTAAAGGTGCTTGCCATGTTTCATGATGCTCCCATTATTTTTCAATTCTTTACTTTTATGAGCATCATTGAAATCATCATGCCTAGCTAAAAAGGCATTAAAGAAAAGCGCTTATTGGGAGACAACCCAACATTTACACCTACTGTTTTTGTATGTCCACATGATTAAGCTACTTTAGTAATCATGTTTTATATGTTTTGTTTCAATAATGTGCCAAGTAAAGCCTTTGGGATAGTGTGGATACTTGTTGATTTGATTCTGTGCAAAAACAGAAACATTTGCGCCAAGTTCTAGAATTTCTATTCTGTACCGCAATGTGATAAAATTCTGAAATGTTTTCACATTATTGGGTTATAAATTTTTTACGCTGTCCTAATTTTTTAGAATTTTTGGAGTTGCAGAAGTATGACTTTAATTCAGATCATTACACACTGTTATGTTTTTGACAGATTCTGTTTTCAATGCATAGTTTGCTTGTTTTATAGTTTCTATGGCTTATATTGGTCAATATAAATTGTGGAAATGATAGAGTACAGTAGGCATTATGTGAGAAAAATTATGAATCTTGTCTTGACAGTACCAAAGTGAATGGTTTATGCTTTATCATACTAACGCATCTCACGAAGTTCCGTTAAGTTTTGGGTGATTGAAGTTTTCAAGTTTTGGGTGAGATATCGATATGAGGAGAATAAGGAGCACCAAGACCCTAAGATTGGAGATGCCCAAGGCACCCCAAGGTAATATTCAAGAAATACTCAAGCTTCTAAGCTTGGGGATGCCCCGGAAGGCATCCCCTCTTTCGTCTTCAACATTATCGGTAACCTCACTTGAAGCTATATTTTTATTCGTCACATAATATGTTTTTTTCTTGGAGCATCATTTTGTTTTGTTGATATTTGATTTCTGTTATCAATAATCATGTTTTGTATCTTTTAGTTCAATAAAATGCCAAGTATAGCCTTTACCATGCTCAGTTTGCAAGTTTATGTGTTGCTGTTTGAAAACAGAAAGTTTTCTGTTATGTCCAGAATATTCCTGAATAGTCAGAACATGATAAAAATCTGAAATTTTTACAAAGTAAGCATGCATGAGTTCTCTGTCACGTGGTAATTTTTCAGAATTTTTAGTGTTAGGGAAGTATGAATTCTTATTCAACCTTTGCAGACTGTTTTGTTTTGGCAGATTGCTGTTATAGTTGCATTGTTTGCATATGTTTGCCTATTGAATGTTTCTATTTGTGGATAGGAGTATTAAATATGCAGAGGCGTTTAGTATGCAATATTTAATTATAATTTTAGTGAATTGCTACAGTAGATAATGTTAAGGTTTTGAGTTGATTTATACTAACTTATCTCACGAGTTCTTGTTGAGTTTTGTGTGGATGAAGTTTTAAGATTTAGGAGATGCCATGATATGAGAGGAATTAAGGAGACAAAAGAGCTCAAGCTTGGGGATGCCCAGGGCACCCCAAGATAACATTCCAAGAAGTCTCAAGAAACTAAGCTTGGGGATGCCCCGGTAGGCATCCCATCTTTCTTCATCAACACCTATCAGTTAGCCTAAGTTTTTACTTGTTCACACGATATGTGCTATTCTTGGAGTGTCCTTTTATTTTCGTTTTGTTTGCTGTTTGAATAAAATTATCAAGATCTGAAATATTTATTTTGAGAGAGTCTTCACATAGCTACTTAATTGTTTAACTACTCATTGATCTTCACTTAAATCTTTTGGAGTAGTTTGTCATTTACTCTCGTGCTTCACTTATATCCTAAGAGTAAATTGTTGAATGAATTGCATATCATAAAGTTGAAATTATATGTGCTTCATATGCTTGTCCCATGGGGAGTAGTGACTTCATAAATAGCAAGTATAAGTGCTAAAATTTATTTGAAGTTAGCAAACATAGCATTGGTCACTTGAACAATTCATGAAAGAATATTGAAGGAAGAGAGATTTCACATATAAATATACTATCTTGGACATGTTCTATGATTGTGAGCCCCCATTAATTATTTTCAACCTTGATCAAGTAGTTGATGTTGAACAAGGAAGACAACGTAATGGGTTATGTTTGTTTATATTCACATAGAAGTTATATGTTCTTGTATCCTCTAACATGTGGTGCTTGCTCATAATCTTTTGCTAGCCAAAATTTCGTACTTAGTAGAAATAGTACTTGTACATCCAAAAACCCTTAAACCCAGTTTCTTGTCATGAGAGTCCACTATATCTACCTATGGATTGAATAAGATCCTTCAAGTAAGTTGTCATCGGTGCAAAAGCAATAAAAATTGCTCCTAAATATGTATGAACTTTTATTGTAAGGGAAAATAAGATTTGTACGAACTTGTGATGGTGAAGAACTAAAAGCGACGGACTGCATAATAAAGGTTGCTATCACAAGGGGCAATATAAAGTGACGTTCCTTTGCATTAAGAGCTTGCACATCCAAAAATAAAAAGCGCATGACAACCTCTGCTTCCCTCTGCGAAGGGCCTATCTTTTACCTTATGTATTTACTTTTATGGAAGAGTCAATAGTGTTCTTCTCTATTCCGTTTTTATTTTCTCTCTTGGCAAGCATCATGTGGTGGGGAAAGATCCAGGCACATATATCCAGTTGAATATAGGTGATCATGAGTTATTATTGTTGGCATTATCCCTGAGATAAATAAGTTGGGAGGCAAAACATTAAGCCCCTATCTTCCTATGTGTTTGACTGAAACGGTTTGTTCTAAAAATATGCTTTGAGTGTCAGTAATCATGGAAGACTATCACTATAGGAATCAGGCAGTTTGCCGCCTGCCATGGCAGACGGCAAAGGAATGTCTGGCGGACGGCAAAGCCCTTTGCCATCAGCCAGCAGACGGCCCCACGTCCGGCTGAATGAACTACGTCAAAGGGCTGCTTTGCCGTCTGCTTAAATAAAGCGGACGGCAAAGAAGTTTGCCGTCAGCCATACTAAGCAAGCAGACGGCAAAGGGCTTGGACGGCAGAGGAATAGGGTTAGCCCCGGTAGGTGGCTAACGACGTACTTTGCCGTCTGCCAGCAGACGGCAAAGGCGCAAAGTTCTTTGCCTTCTGCCAGATGACGTCAGCTGACGTCAGGCGTCAGCTGGGGCCAATGCATACCCTTTGCCGTCTGCCAGCAGACGGCAAAGCACACCAGCCTTTGCCGTCTGCTGGCAGACGGCAAAGTGCCCAAATAGGCCAGCCCTAGTGCCCCCAGGTTGCACAGGTAGCTGCCACGTGGCAGCTTTGCCGTCCGCTGGCAGACGGCAAAGCTCTTTGCCGTCTGCTGGCAGACGGCAAAGTGCCTGTATTGCCCCTGTTAATTCTGTTTTTTCTTAAATTCAATCAATTTCACAGATATATATATATATATATATTCATTTCAAAATACTTTCAACAAGCATACATATCCCTGCCATCTGGATATGATCATCCAACACATATATACCAAATCAAAAGTCCATATCCAACATATATATAGCCAACATATCCAACAATTAAGCAAAAAGTCCATATACAATGGTTTCATCCATACATACATATATAGGTAGCAAGTTTCACATTGTTCATCCTACAAAATCAAAACAAAAAGGAAGGACAAGGAGAAGAGTAGACTCCATCAACGCAACCTTCCGTGATCTGAAGCAAATCTGCAAAATGGGAAAGAAGAAAGTTAGAAGAAGAAGACTAGAAGAAGAAGAAGAAGAAGAAGAAGAAGACTAGAAGAAGAAGAAGAAGGAGAAAAAGAAAGAGAAGAAAAATTTTCTCCTCTTCTTTTTCTTCTTCTTATTGCTTACTTGTGTCATTTTAGAGCTAACCTAGGTAAATAGGTCATTTTGGAGTTAAGTAAGGTTATTATGTCATTTTCGAGGAAAATAAGCTAAGTATATGACATTTTGGAGGTAACCAAGGTTATTATGCCATTTTGGACCTAAGTATGCTAAGTATGTCATAAATGAACTAAATAAGCTAAGTATAGGTCATTATTGAGCTAACCTAGGTAATTATGCCATTTTGGAGCTAACTAAGCATATTAAGTCATTTTGGAGGAAAAACTGCTAAGTATAGGTCATTTTAGAGCTAACCTAGGTAAATAGGTCATTTTGGAGCTAAACCAAGGTTATTATGCCATTTTTTACCTAAGTAAGCTAATTATGTCATAAATGAACTAGCTAAGCTAAGTATAGGTCATTATTGAGCTATCTTAGGTAGTTATGCCATTTTTACCTAACTAAGCATATTAAGTCATTTTGGAGGAAAAACTGCTAAGTATAGGTCATTTTAGAGCTATCCTAGGTAAAATAGGTCATTTTGGAGCTAAGTAAGGTTATTATGTCATTTTCGAGCAAAATAAGCTAAGTATATGACATTTTGGAGCTAAACCAAGGTTATTATGCCATTTTTACCTAAGTAAGCTAATTATGTCATAAATGAACTAGCTAAGCTAAGTATAGGTCATTTGAGAGCTAACCTAGGTAAAATAGGTCATTTTGGAGCTAAGTAAGGTTATTATGTCATTTTCGAGGAAAATAAGCTAAGTATATGACATTTTGGAGCTAAACCAAGGTTATTATGCCATTTTTGACCTAAGTAAGCTAATTATGTCATAAATGAACTAGCGAAGCTAAGTATAGGTCATTTTTGAGCTAGCCTAGGTAGTTATGCCATTTTTGAGCTAACTAAGCATATTAAGTCATTTTGGAGGAAAAAATGCTAAGTGTAGGTCATTTTAGAGCTATCCTAGGTAAAATAGGTCATTTTGGAGCTAAGTAAGGTTATTATGTCATTTTCGAGGAAAATAAGCTAAGTATATGACATTTTGGAGCTAAACCAAGGTTATTATGCCATTTTTGACCTAAGTAAGCTAATTATGTCATAAATGAACTAATTAAGCTAAGTATAGGTCATTATTGAGCTAGCCTAGGTAAAATAGGTCATTTTGGAGCTAAGTAAGGTTATTATGTCATTTTCGAGGAAAATAAGCTAACTATATGACATTTTGGAGCTAAATAGGTCATTTCTTAAGCTAAGTATGCATTTGTTAAGCAAAACACTAGGGAAAACGTACCGTCATCACAGAGGTGAAGGACCGGTCGCGCCAGTGGCAGACGCAGAAGGATCGGTCGATGCTTGTCGGGAGTTACGCTGCACCAAAGATCATTTGCAATGTCTCGTTAGCATGATGCAACTCAAATGTGAAGACTAGTAACTAATGACCATTCAAATGAAACTCACCGTGCCCGCCGGAGCAATGACTGGCATCGGCGGAGGGGTCTGACCGTTGCTCTGGCACATGGTCTGCACATTTGGTTTTCACGAGTCAGTCATATTAGTTAGTAATGAAACGAACATTACGTGCATGATTTGGATAATATGCAGAAGAAACTTACCACGAAGAGCTCGTATAAGGCCCGGTTAGACGCGTCATTCTGGTTCCTCTCCTCCTCCAACAGCGTAGCAGTCCTCTCCTCCAACTCCCTCTCCCTCTCCGCCGCCTGCCTCTTTGCCTCCGCCAGAAGCTCCTGGGTCTTCGCTCTCTCTTTCTCAAGAACAGCTTGCAACACCACTCCTCATTAGCATTGTAATCATCGACGGCCGCACACACAATGTAATGGAGGAAAGGTATCTGAGTCCGTATAACTAACTTCGATTTGGAGCTCCACTGGCCGTGGACGAGGCCTTATCTCAGGATCGGAGCTCGTCTGGCGCTTCTTGATCTCCGGGAGAGTGCTAGGACAACGTATAAGTCCATCCCCAATGGCTATCGAGCCATGGGGCCTCCCGCCACCAGATATCATCACCAGCTCTGGATCAAGAGGTTGCCGGCTCGGGTTAAAGTCCGCCCCTTTCCTCGCCTTCCCCTCGTCTCTGTACCTCACGAGCTTGTTGTGGGAGGAGATGTTGGTGAAGCTCTCTGGATGATCAAGGTCAGACTCAGAGAATGCCTTGGCCTTCTTGTACTTTGCAGTATGGGCCATGGCATAGAGGTCGAACACCTCTGGCACCTCCGTCTTGTTGTGTCGCACCTAAAAGAGAGGAACAAAGTATTAGTTAAGGACTCAAGCTAGCATGAAGAATGAAATTGCATGAATCATGAAGCAAACCACATACGCAGTTATTCCCGAACTCATATAGGTTGGCGCTCCCTTGATGGTGTGGCACACCAACCATTTTGGCATGCCGCTCCTTGGCATTGTTGTGGACGGTTAGCCATTGGGGAGAGCACCACTCATCCACCAACGCCTCCCAACAGTCCATCCTATCCGCACACCATCTCGGGGGCACCTAAGTTAGTCAAGAGAAATTTCAGCGCTACGCCTACGAATCAAATCAAGGAAACTAAGTACAAGGCCTTAAGAATAGGTATTTACCTTCATGTACTTCTCCTTACTCAAAAACTTGCCGCGGCACTTCGTCTTGGACCTCTTAATACCATTCGAGGCGTAGTAGTCTCGAACAGCCTGCACCCGAGCCTCGTGTCGTAAGTTCTGAAGTAGGCGCCTGCACTCGGCTTTGATAACCATAACCGCGGCCTCCTCCTCTCCCTCAAGACACATGTAGAAGGTCTGCAATCAAACAAGACAACACTGATTAGTACAATAACTCAGTACCCAAAACGTCTGGATCACCATCTCGGCCCTCGTGCGGCACAAGACACCGTCGATCCTCTCCTGCGGCGGGGCCGGGGCAGCCAAGTACAGCTCCCAGCTCAGTCCGAGCTGTCGAACCTGACCCTCACCGGGCAACGTGACCCACCCCGGAAAGGAGGTCTTTGAAGTAAGGCAGATCCCACAAGCATGTGTTGTGAGTCCAGGCGTGTTCCGAATTATACCCCTTGAAATACCCTGGACGCTCTACATCAGGCTCGAGAGCGTTTAACTGATCCAGGATCTGTTGGCCTGTCAACGCAGGTGGTGCTGAGTTTTTCACAACTCTACCTTTGATGAAGTTCTTCTTGTCTTTTCTGAACTTATGGCGAGGATCCAGGAACTGTCTATGCAAGTCGAAGCAAGAATACTTGCGACCCGCATCCAGCCAACGAAACTGAAGAGCTGCCTTACATGTGGGGCACGGGAACCTTCCATGCACACACCAGCCAACGAATAGCGCATACGCTGGCAAGTCATGCATCGAGTACATGTACCAGACACGCATTATGAAGTTTTTTTTGTAGCGGCGTCGTATGTCTTGATCCCATTATCCCAAGCTTCTTGCAATTCATCCTTAAGCGGCTGCATGTACACATTCATACTCTTCCCCGGATAGTTGGGCCCTGGAATTATCAACGTCAGGAAAATGTTCTTTCTTTGCATAATCTGTCCGGGGGGGAGATTGAGTGGAATGACAAATACAGGCCAACAACTGTATTGGGTTGCCGTCATACCAAA
Source organism: Elymus sibiricus (assembly GCA_039707655.1). Taxonomy (NCBI): domain Eukaryota; kingdom Viridiplantae; phylum Streptophyta; class Magnoliopsida; order Poales; family Poaceae; genus Elymus; species Elymus sibiricus. The sequence goes on from CM077664.1 coordinate 168,951,444, forward strand.
CGGATTGAACACATCCGTGCCGATGCAGACTCGAGGATGCCTTGGATCTTCCGCTTTATCATGATGTATTGCATCGAAGTGCTTCCACGCAAAAGCGTCCGATGTGTGTACCAACATCTGATTCCCATCTGCATCTAGTTCGGTTCTTTTGCCCAATTTGTGCCATGTCATCTGTCTGGCCGTCTCTTCGACCATGAAAAGACGTTGAAGTCTTGGTATGATTGGCATATACCGAAGAACATTAACTGGGATTTTTGTCTGACTCTTCTCACCCATACCGTTGTCTACCACAACATACCTGGAAGACTTGCAAATGGGACAATAGTTCAAGTCCGCATACTCAAGCCTAAATAAGGCACATCCATTCTCATAGGCATCTATCTTCTCATAGGGCATCTTAAGTACACAGAGGATTTTGTCCGACTGGTACAGGTTTGCAGGCATTACATGGCCTTTGGGTAGAAAGCGTCCAAATAGTGTCATCATCGCGTCGTAGCATTCTCTGCCCAAGTTGAATTGAGCCTTCAGAGCCATTACTTGTGCGATGGCATCCAGCTGACAAAGCTCAGTGTGCTCGTGGAGAGGACGTTTTGAAGACTCCAACATATCATTGAAGGCCTTTGCAGATTCCTCCATCTCATCGTCCGAATCCCGAGCATCATCAAAGTCTTCCACCATGTCTTCGATCCCGGTACCATGCTCGTCGGTGCGACGACGGCCCACCTTAGCTCTGGCACGTTGGGCAGACTCACCATGAAATGTCCAGACCGTATAAGCAAGCGTAAAACCCCACTTCTGCAGGTGTTTACTCATTTCAAGCTCTGTCCTCTTATAATAGTTGTCGCACCGGACACAGGGGCACCAGGTTTTTCTCTGGCCATTTGCAAATGCGGCACTCATAAACCCCTTGGTTTTTGTCTTCCATTCATTGGTCATGTCTTTCTGACTAGTGTGACCGGTGTACATCCATGCACGATCACTCATCTTGCCTAGCTACTGGACACACAAGAAATATATACATAATTCAGCAAACCATATTCATCAGTTAATGGAGTTTGTCAGTTTTATTACGTCCATGCAACCTAGACGCTAATAGGTAAAGATAGGTCCTAATCCCACCCGAGTATGTGTAGATTGGGTTCGTTTTCCCATGCTCTGCTCTGGATCCGACGCAAAATTTCGGCAGCACCTCCCCGCTGTTCTCCTGATACACGTCTCGGCAATAAGCAGAGAGGATGTGTACCCGGAGAACAACAGGGAGGCACTAACAAAATTCTGCATCGGATCCGGAGCAGAGCATATGGGAAAACGAACCCAATCTACACATACTCGGGCTCTCCATGGATAACGTTGGACAATTTGAAAGAATCACGGTTATAAATATGCAAATGCATGCATATTTATAGATGTAACCCTTTCAAACGGGAGACGCATAGTGGTCACGCATACTGATGATTGAAGACACCTATAGCTAGCAATTTTCATCGGCATGAAGACCGGAACAGAGCAAGTGAAGAGGGGAGGAGGAGATGTCATTTGTGCTCACCCACGAATGCAGGGGCGGAGCTCGTCGAACGCACGGGGAGGTCGTCGAACACCAGACCCTCGCAGCGACGAAACAACTGCACATTTAAATCCACCCGATCAACACAAATATATATGATGTTTTTCATAACAAAATCATAAAATATATGACCTAACTCATAATTCACAAATATATGACGGGGTGTCGGGTCGGGGTATCGGGGTGTCGGGTCGGGGTGTCGTGGTGTCGGAGTGTCGGGTCGGGGTGTCGGGGTGTCGTGTCTTGGTGTCGGGGTGTCAGGGTGTCAGGGTGTCGAGGTGTCGTGTCGGGGTGTCGGGGTGTCAGGGTGTCGTGTCGGGGTGTCGTGCTGTCGGGTCAGGGTGTCGGGGTGTCGTGGTGTCGGGGTCTTTTTTTTTTCTCTTTTTCCTTTTCTTCTTCTTCCTCTTCTTCCTTTTCTTCATTTTCTTCTTCTTCTTCTTCTTCTTCTTCTTCCTTTCCTTTTTCCTCTTCTTCTTCTCCTCCTCTCCCCTTTTTTCTTCTTCTTCTTCTTCTTCTTTTTTCTTCTCCTCCTCCTCTTCTTCTTCTTCTTCTTCTTCCTTTCCTTTTTCCTCTTCTTCTTCTCCTCCTCTCCTCTTTCTTCTTCTTCTTCTTCTTCTTCTTCTTCTTCTTCTTCTTCTTCTTCTTCTTCTTCTTCTTCCTTTCTTTTCCTTTTTCCTCTTCTTCTACTTCTCCTTCTTTTCTTCTTCTTTTCTTCTTCTTCTTCTTCTTCTTCTTCTTCTTCTTCTTCTTCTTCTTCTTCTTCTTCTTCTTCTTCTTATTTTCTTCTTCTCCTCCTCCTCTTCTTCTTCTTATTCTTCTTCTTTTCTTCTCCTCCACCTCTTTTTCTTCTTCTTCTTCTTCCTTTCTTTTCCTTTTTCCTCTTCTTCTACTTCTCCTTCTTTTCTTATTTTTTTCATCTTTCTAACCTAACCTAGCACTAACCTAACCTAGCACAAACATAACCTAGCACTAACCTAACCTAGCACAAACATAACCTAGCACTAACCTAACCTAGAACTAACCTAATTTAACAGTACCAATTAACAGTAGAAAAAGAAAAGAAAAAAGAAGACGAATGCTCACCTAAAAAAACCTAATTGATGCAAAAAAAACTAAAAAAAATAGAGGGGGTGGGGGTGGGGTAGGGGGCTCACCGGAGGGGGGGTCATGGCAGAGGTCGGGGCAGAGGTAGGGCGGCGGCGTCGAGCTCGGGGCAGAGGGCGGCGGAGCGGAGGGCCGGGGCGGCGGGGCGCCGGGGCGGCCGCAGCGTCGTGGCCGGCGGGCGGCGGGGGAGGTGGGGGTCGGGGGCAGCGGCCGGTGCGGCGGGGGGTCAGGGGCGGCGGGTGCGGGGAACGGGGGAGAGAGAGAAGAGAGAGAGGAGTGGGAGGTGGGGTGGGGGTGGCCATTAGGGCCGTTAGAAGGGTTTTTGTTTGCCGTCTGCTAGCGGACGGCAAAGAATCTTTGCCGTCAGCTAGCAGACGGCAAAGACGGAATCTCCATGCGCTGGCCTCCAGTGGGCCCCACCCACCTCTTTGCCCTCTGCTAGCGGACGGCAAAGATTCTTTGCCGTCCGCTAGCAGATGGCAAAGAACTGGCTGATGGCAAACATTATCTTTGCCATCAGCCAGTTCTTTGCCATCTGTTTTTTGTAGGCGGACGGCAAAGACCTTCGTTGCCGTCATCTAGCAGACGACAAAGAACTGGCTGATGGCAAATTCCCTGATTCCAGTAGTGTATATGATAGTTGAGTATGTGAAATTTGCTAAATCAAAGCTCTTACATAGACCCTTCCTGAAAATAAGATGAATTGCAATTGTTTGATGACTGAGAACATAGTTTGTTAGTTTTCAAGAAAGTTTATGATCTATACTTTAACATGTGAATAGCTTGCTACTTTATCGTGAGAAATTTTATGAGATCAGCTACTGTTTATGATATATAATGATGCTAGAAAAAGTGATTGAAATTATCATTGATCAAACTTGTGCACTATGCTAGCATTCACACTTCATAAATTGTTTCTTTTATCATTTACCTACTCGAGGACGAGCAGGAATTAAGCTTGGGGATGCTGATACGTCTCCAACGTATCTATAATTTATGAATTATTCATGCCATGTTTACAACAATTTTATATGGTTTTGGTATGATTTGATTAGAACTAACCCGGACTGACGATGTTTTCAGCAGAACTACCGTGGTGTTGTTTTTTGTGTAGAAATAAAAGTTCTCGGAATGGGCTGAAAATTTACGGTAATTTTTTGTGGACCAAAAGAGACCCCCGAAGCTTCGACAAAGGACCAGAAGCCTCACAAGGAAGCGACAAGCCTGGGGGGCGAGCCCTCCCCCCAGGGCACGCGGAGCAGGCTTGTCGCTCGCTCGTGGGCCCCCTTGATGTGAAACCAACGCCAAAAATTCCTATAAATACCAAAAACCCTAGAAAGAAACCTAGAACTTCGACGCCGCTGCCACAAGCCTCTGTACCGAAGAAAACCCATCTGGAGCTCCGTTCCGGCACCCTGCCGGAGGGGGAAATCATCGCCGGAGGCCATCTTCATCATCCCGGCGGTCTCCATGACGAGGAGGGAGTAGTTCACCCTTGAGGCTGAGGCTATGTACCAGTATCTATGTGTTTGATTTCTCTCTCTCGTGTTCTTGATTTGGCACGATCTTGATGTACCACGAGCTTTGTTAATATAGTTGGATCATATGGTGTTCTTCCCTCTCTATCTTCTTGTGATGAATTGAATCTTTCCCTTTGAGGTTTCATTATTGTCGGAATGAATATTTCAGATTTGAGAACACTTGATGTATGTCTTGCATGTGGATACCCGTGGTGACAATGGGATATTGTCGTGATAAACGACTATCTATGGGACCGAACGGGTCCCTTTGCGATTCGGCTCAGGGGACATGCATGGGACAAAGAGCAGATTTTTAGTAGGTGCAAGAACACACGGGGGATTTATCCAGGTTCGGGCCGCTATGAGCGTAAAACCGTACTCCTGCTCTATGTTTGATCGTGTATGAACTCTGGTTACTGGGAGCGCAGTTTTCCGGCAAGGTGCACGGGAAAATGTAGCTACGGCGTGTAATTGAGTTGGGTGTCGACCGTTCTACCTGTAGCTGTGGGCCTCCTTTTATAGGACAAGGGGTTACCACAATGGCTAATATGGTCATTACAGAGTATGAACAGTGACTTGCACCATCATCGCGTCTATCTTCCAACGGGGTAAGACAAACGCATTTAACGCACCATTAGGTGTTACGTCGGGGAGGCGAGGCCTTGGGCAAAATATCTATACCACCGGTCCTGGCGCCCTCCTGTAATCTCGACACGTCCCAGGGACGGGTGTCATTAAAGTTAATCTTGGCGTGGCATGCTGACACGTGCCATGGCCGGCTATGTTGACTGCCTGCTCGCTCGACACCTAGCATACGAGCCTATCTGGTCGATGGTGAGGTGGAGCGGTGACGGGGCTGAACAAGCCTGCTGGCAGGGAGCTTGCCGGGCCTTGCTTGCCGGCAAGGGGGCTTGCTGGCAACCATAACCTTGGTCTTCACCTTGCCGGGGCAGAGCTTGCCAGCAAGGGCAGCGTCGATCTTTAGTTCTAGAATAGTACTTCTCGATGACCTGCCTTGAGGTCTTCTTCACGGTTTTGGTGTTGAGTCTTAAGCCATAGTTATCCTCTACCAAGCCATTGCTGGACGGGAGGCTACAACTGCCTATGCACAAGTCTAGGTACGAGGGCACCCATGTCTTAGTACACCGACAGGAGCCCCTGGGCCTGGGCCACACACGCATGCGAGGCGTCGTTGGGCTAGGCCTAAACAGTGCACAGGCGGTACGTGGCAGAGGATAACTGTTGTAATCTTCTCTTTTACCACAACCGCCCACGATGCGTATTAAATGCAGGCGTGGGAGAGGTGGAGCGAAGCGGCGGCGGGAGGTGGTGTGCCTGAAAAGCGCAGCCATGTAGGACGGAAAAGAGCCAGCCCTCGCGCCTTCCCCATAAAAAGAAAAAACGTGGAGGGCGCTTCTCATTTCGCCTGACTTCTCGCATCTTCTTCCTCGATTTCTGCCATTAAGGGAGGCTAGGCGGTAGGGAGAGTAATCCCCCTAGGGTGCTATAAAAGAGGGTGGGGGGAGTGGCAATCTTCCCCACCCATCTTCTGCCCTTGCCATTCTCCTTCTCCAACCTTTCATTCATCCTTGGTTTCCTTGAGGTCCACTGCCGCGATGGCGAGGGGTGGAGGTCAGGCCCGTGCATCTTCTTCTGCCTCGAGGGTCCCCTCTCGGGGCCGGACGCGTTCCTCGGTGGTCGTCGTGAGTGCCTGCCCTAGTGCCCACAGCAGAGCCGCCCCCCACGGCCGTGGAGGACGCGGTACTCATGGACGAGGTGGGCGTGGCGAACATGGTGGGGCGGCTGCCCTTCCCCCTTAGGCGGAAGCCCGCACGGTGGTGATGGTGCATGAGTCCCACACGGCGGTGGCAGCGCACGAGTTAGTCGTGGGGCTGCACCGCCGGCTTCGCAGTTGGCTCCGGCTCCCTGACTCCTTTGCGAGGGTGATGGAGAACAGCAGTGTCAGGCCTGTTTCCGGAATAAATCACGGAATAGCCCTGAGTCACACCAGCCCCAAGATCAGCACAACTGGTTGACTCCCTTGATACAGATATCCAGTACATACATAATATTACACAGGGTTGAGCTAGAGTGCTCAACAATTATTACAACTTGTCAATATATGGTGGTGGCGGAATATGACAGTGGTGTGGTTAAGGTACACACTGATACAATAAAGTAGAGCCAAGCGTCAGAGTGAGGCTTGACTATTTTATTGTTGTAGCGGAAGCACTGCGGATGATACACGTGGTAGACTCCATGACCACAAGTTGATTGACTGGGAACACCTCTAAGCGTTGGGCTCGCTAGCGCAATCTTCCTCCACAAGCTCGTCTTCCTCCAGGTCTGGCCAAATTAACAAGCCAGGGACAAGCCTGTGAGTATGTTGGAATGTACTTGCAAACATTATGAACGGAAGATATACCGAATGCATATGCTCATGCTGGATGAAACGATATGCTTATGCTGAATTAAATGATATGCTTATGCTGATCAAAATTTAATCATAGCATGATAAATATTAACATGGTGCGGGGGAATGAATAAATAATTTTAGTGACAAACAAAGAAAGTTAAATGGAACATCGGGCGCTGGACCGCCCGAGAAATTCCAAGAAGAATGCCAAACGGGTGTCTAAATGCGACGCCTCGAGAGGTCTTGAAAAGAAATGCCAAACGGGTGTCTGAAAGCGACGCCTCGAGAGGTCTTGAAAAGAAATGCCAAACGGGAGTCTGAAAGCGACGCCTCGAGTGGTCTTGAAAAGAAATGAGTATCTCAGGTAGTCTAGCCATCCCAAGAGACACTCAGAAAATAAAGATAAAAATGAATACCTCAGGTAGTCTAGCCATCCCAAGAGATATTCAGAAAAGAAAATAAAACTGGGTATCCAGGTGGACTAGCCATCCCAAGTGATACCCAGAAAAAAAATATAAATGAGTATCCAGGTGGACTAGCCATCCCAAGTGATACTCAGATTCACACGGAAGAACAGGGTTAGTCCACAGTATTATTTGTGATAACAATAATATTCATGATGACAACAGTGGTGGCAATAATTATCCTGCAAAATAATTCATGCACAATTTAATTATTTCCTCGGAAGACCGACACCGGGACCGACACTTGACCCTTCCCAGCTAACGTCCTTGACCATGGACACGGCTATTCGAATAGTTATAACTCTGCAGAGGGTGTATTCTTTACCCACAAGTAAAGGATTTCTTTAGTCAGTACCGAGACACTGACTAATTCCCATCACGGTCTTTGGGTTGAAAACACACCTGACCAGCACACACCAGATTAACTTTCCGGATGCCAGGCATCACCCAAGGCATCGTTCAAGAAAAACTCTAAGTCGGGGAAACCATCATCTCGAATAGCATGGGATCACTATTAATATGCGCGGATTACAAGGGGTGCCCCCCTTTCGGCCCAGCCGGATACACCCATGCCCCCTGACCCGATGACTGGCATTAGTCCATGGCCGTGGAACCCTCATCGTGGCCTCCATAGGTGGTGTGCACACGGACAGGGGGTAGCAACTTACTAAACCGCACTCCCCTCACGGGAAGACTAGTGGCAACATGGTATTTAGCTAGGCTTGACGGAACAAGACTCGATTTGGTCGACTCAGGAGGTGTTGTTATTATGACTGGCACACTTCGTATGCCACGATGACACCATCGTGTCATGATATGGCCCGTGCCCCCCAGCACGTCCAAGGTAGGAGACACACTCCTGGATTCTCATCATTTCCACACGTTAGAAAAATTCCGGTGCATGCAACAATGCTCAGAATGACAAGACCAAGCATTCTCTCACTATTACTACATATACGGTACAACTTCTAACTGATGCAACCATGCATGCAATTCACCATATCCCAAGTTCAAAAATGCTTGCCTTGAACAAAGTAGTCAGAAGATGATCCCTCGAAATTCCCGGCAAAGTCCCCCTCTTCGTTTTCTATAAAATGGAAATTCAAATTAAAATTAAATTTTTTGCAACAGTACAAAAAGTTGTCTCAAAATATTTTCAAATAAATACTAAAAAAAACTAGAGTGAAAAAGAAGAATTTCAAAAAATGAATCAATTAAAACGGAGTTGTGGTTAAAAAGTTATTAAGGTTTTAAAACCAAGGGCCTTTCTGCAAAAATCCAATTGCCAGCAGGTCCCTGTGCAGTTTAAATAGAAAACGCTTAAGGGCAAAATATGTTTTCCAGCGTGGAAAGCGTAACGAGGCAGAATACGCCTTCGGTTTAAACGGAAAAAGAATAAAACGCTGACGGGTGGGCCCCACCCGTCAGGTTTGAATTCAAACGCGCTCGCGCGCGTGAACAGAGGAGATGCGGCGATCACCGGCGACGATCGCCGGCGTTCCAGAGGGCGGCGAGGACACGAGCGTGCTCAGGGCGTCCTTCCGCATCGGTGGGTGGTGGTGGTGGTCGCCGGCGAGCACCGGAGCGACGGCGAAGTCAACGCCGGCGGACGGCGGCGTCGGGTGAGTTTGGATCTCGCCGGAGAGGGGTCCTTGTGTCGAATTGAAGCGCGGATCAGATGATTGGGTGCACGAGGAAGCTACTGGTCTAGTTTGGAGGGTGGAGGTGGCCTAACAGCAACGAGAGGTCCTCGGGCACCGCGGCGGATCGGGTGATCGGAAACAGAGAAGAAGACCTCCCCGAGGTCGGGGGAGTGTACGGGAGGTCGATTGGGAGGGAGTGTGGGTGGTGCGAGTGATCAACGGTGCTTGGGAGGGCCTTTTATAGGTAGCTCGATGAGGTCTAGTGAGGGGCGGATCACGTCGGAGTTAATCCGGCCAGCGAGGTAGTTATGGACGGTGGCCAGGTTCGGTGAGTGATAAGGGAGGTTGATGGAGTTATCTGGAGGTGCTAGCTTGGACGAACTCGAGTGCTATGGCCTTATCTCAGAGCCGAGCTCCCGTATGGGTGTGGCGGCGGCGCCAGCTCCGGCGACTGCCAGGCGGGCTCCAGTGGCTTGGGCGGTGAGGCGACGCTGCGGAGGAGACGACGCGTGGAGAGGAAGGTAGGCAGGGGAGTGGTGGACACAGTGGAGGCCACTGGTGGCCGTGCCGATCCGCTCGGCCGCCGCGGCCGGGGACAGTGGCCGTTACACCGGCTGGCCACTGTGCTGTCGGCGGCGAGCCACTGACCAGAGGGGTCCCGGCAACCCATTTATGATGAGAGGAGGCGTGGATGAGGAGGAGATGCGATGGAGTGCAGTGCATGGCGCCGTTTCCCCCTCTCTCTGAACTTTCTATTTTTCTGAATTTTTTACAGTAATGAACAGTGTGCACACCAGGTGTTTGATAAAATGCTAGAGAGCTCTAGAGATTTTAGGAATTTTAGGGAATTTTTGTGGTGAGGTGTTGATGCATAAAAGAGAGACTGGAAAAGTTTCAGAATTTTTGGAGCAATTAAAATTAGGTTTTGATCATGAAGTTTGAATCTGGTCCAAATTTGAATTGAATGGAATTTGAAAATTTTGAACTGAGGAACCAAATGTTTTTGGTGAAATGGGATGTAGATACTGTCTAGTAGCTAGGATAATTTTTGTGGGTGCAGAAGAATTAGGAAAAATATAGTTCCTTTGTAAATCAAAGAAACTAGGATTAATTGCAATTCCAACTTTGGAATTCATTAAATATGAGAAAAATATTTTTGTGGAGAGGAGAGGTATTGGATACTGTCCTAGGGTGTGAGGATGACTTGGGAGATAATTTAAAATGACAGAATAAATTTTTGGGGAATTTTAGAAGTGCTTGAAAAGAGTGAAATGGCCATTTCCTTGGAATACTTTTAATTATTCCAAAAACTTTTCTGAAAGAAAAAATATTTTTGACCTCTCAGAAATAATTACCCAAGTAGTAACCCATCAAATCAGAACCATTTAAAAAATTTGAAACCTCAATTGAAGATTCAGAAGGGGTTTTTAAAATAGAAGAAAAGGAAGAAGAGCCATAGTGATCCCAAGGAAATTTTTATTTTAAAGAAAAATATTTTAAAAATTCAAAAGATAAAATTTTGGGGTGTTACAAGAAGGCCCTCGGGCCTGTGGCTACAGGCGGATGGCTACTGCAACGGCCCCTCCTGGGTGGTGGCCGAGTTCTCCATCGCCGGCTCTCTATTCCTGATGCGGGGGCGGAAGTCGTTCGCCCGCTCCCGTGGTCTAAGGCAGGGGCAGCTTCTCCAGTTTAGGTACGACGGAGCTGCCACACTCTTCGTGAAGTTCTTCGAGGTCTCCGCCGGCCGCATCGAATGCTACGCGGAAAGTGAGAGCAGCAACGGCACCGACTCCACCAGCGAGAGTGAGAGCGAGAGCGACGAAAGCTCCTCACGTATCAAGAGCGAAGGCGACGACTCTGACTAGGCGGATAGTATTGCCCCAGTCGAATCTTGAAGATGGGCTGCGCTCCACCTAGGCTCCTCTCCTTAGCTCCTGTATCAAAACCAATGTAGCCCCATGGGGGCATGGAAGATAACTTTTGCATCCAAATGTTTCACGGTTGCTGTAGTTCGTATTTTGAATGGACGTATGCATGTTGTTCTCCTTATTCCATTCTGTCTTTGCATGATTTTTGTACCCTACGCTTGCCGGAAACTTGCCGGTGTGCACACCCTTGCCGCAAGTACTTGAGGAACAAGTCCTCAGCAGCTTGCCGGAAGTGCCGCTGTCGGCAAGGTCACGCTTGCCGATCACAATGCAGCTACTTAGGTTGTGGAGCGGACTCGAAGCAAAGTAAGAGCGCAGTCGATCACGGCAAGGTTCCTTAGCATGCAGGTTTCTCATACAAAGGACAAAATTGTTCAAGGAGAGCCGCAACTACAACAAAGAATTTATTTCAAAGTTTTGCAACTTAGCTCATTCCTTGCTGTACTTCTTGCCGTAGGGCGATATCTTGAACGCGTCCTTTGGTATCCATACCGTCACTCCCCTCGGGAAACTTGTATGCGAGGAATCCTTCCTTCCTTTAAGAAAAAGAAAGAAGAGAAAAGAGGAGGCTGGAACCTTGACGGTTCGTTAATCACCTTATGCAAGGCAAAAAAAAATGTAACACAAGACTACCTGCAACACATAAATAAATATGTATTTTGACAAATAATTGTGAAACACTTAGTTTTATTTATTATGCACGGGATCTGCGCCCGGCTTTGTACAAAGGTTTACATGCCTTGACGGCAAACTTGTACAAAAGAGGTTGCCGGGCAGCCCGGCAACCGCGCCTTACGGGTAGAACTTACGAAGATGTTCAATATTCCATTAGTTGAGCACCGAAGTGCCATCTTCGATCTCTAGGCGGACTGCACCGGGCCTAGAGACTCGTACTACCAGGTAAGGGCCCTCCCACTTCGACGTCAACTTGTTTTTACCCTTCGTGGATTGAATCCGACGAAGAACAAGGTCGCCTTCCTCAAGGTTCCTGGCATTCACTTCGCGGCTATGGTAGCGGCACAAAGCTTGCTGGTACCGTGGAGCACGGACAGCAGCCCGGAAACGATCTTCCTCAAGGAGCGTGGCATCGTCATACCACAGCTCATCTTGGTCCTCCTCATCGAAGGCCAAGACTCGAGGTGACCCGTATTTGAGTTCTGTGGGGAGTACCGCTTCTGCACCATACACAAGGGAGAAGGGTGTCTGGCCAGTGGCTCGATTTGGTGTCGTTCTGATTGACCAAAGAACCGCCGACAATTCTTCCACCCAGTACCTCTCACACTGGTGCAGCTTGTCGAAGTCCTAGTCTTTAAACCACGCAGCACTTCCGCATTTGCCCTCTCTACCTGCCCATTGCTCCTCGGGTGAGCAACGGAGGCATAGCAGATCTTATTTCCAAGTTCTTGGCAATATGCTGTGACGGCGTGGCTCATGAACTGGGTGCCATTGTCGGTAATGATCCGGTTGGGTACACCAAAATGGGCAACCAATCCTTTGAGGAACTTGATAGCTGACTGTGTCGTCACCTTTCTCACTGGCTCTACTTTAGGCCACTTTGTAAGCTTGTCGATTGCAACGTACAAGAATTCAAAGCCCCCGGTAGCACGGGGGAAAGGGCCGACAATGTCGAGCCCCCAGACCAAGAAGGGCCAGGAAAGAGGGATGGTTTGGAGGGCTTGAGCTGGTTGGTGGATGTCCTTGGAGTGGAACTGGCATGCTTCGCACCTGATAACCACCGCCAAGGCATCTTGAAGGGTTGTCGGCCAGTAGAATCCTTGACGGAATGCCTTGCCGACAAGTGCGCATGACCGAATATGAGAGCTGCACATCCCTTCATGTATTTCTTCCAACAGCCTTTGTCCATCTTCTCGGGAGATGCATTTCAATTTTACCTCGTTTGGTCTCTTCCTGTACAAGGTGCTGTCAATAAACTTATACATCCTTGATTGATGGGCCACTCTTTCTGCATCTTCTTGCTCATCGGGAAGGTCTCCTGTCTGGAGGAATTGGACAATTAGCTGCGCTCATGCCGGAGCTTGTGGCACGACGACAAGGACTAAAGGCATTTCTTCCTCTGTGGGAGCGCTTGCTTTGACGGCAAGGATCTGGCTTGCCGGATGCCGCGGCTCACCGGCAAAGGGCGGCTTGTCGGTGATATCTGCTTTCTTGGCTGCTACAGGTAGCTCTGCCAGAAAGTAACCATCAACATCTTGTTTTCTTTTCTTTGCCAGCTTCGATGGTGTAACGGATGGCTGAGTTAGTTGGAGCACAAAAGTTCCTGGTTTCATAGGCATCTTTCGGGCGGCAAGCTTTGATAGGTCGTCAGCAATCTCATTCCGGGCACAAGGAACGTGCTCTGCTTGCAGACCGTCAAAGTGCTCTTCCAACTTTCTCACTTTATCGACATATGCCTCCATCAAAGGGCTTTGGTAATCCTTGTTAACCTGCCTCACCACAAGCTGCGAGTCACCTCTGATAATCAGTTTCCGGATACTGAGGTCAATTGCAATGCGTAGACCGGCAAGCAAACCCTCGTACTCAGCAGTGTTGTTGGTGACCTGCTCCCTGGGGAAGTGCATCTGGACCACGTACTTGAGGTGTTCTCCGGTGGGTGCGATAAGCAACACAACGGCACCGGCGCCTTTCAGCGTGAAAGCACCGTCAAAGTACATGACCCAATCGTCAACTGTTTCCTTGCCGGGGAGAGAGGTCTCTGGTTTTTCTTCATCTGGCGTTGGGGTCCATTCTGCAATGAATTCCGCCAAGGCTCTGCTCTGGATCGTCGAGGTGCTCTCAAATTTTATATCAAAACTTGATAACTCCAGTGCCCACTCCACAATCCTTCCGATTGCCTCTGGATTTCTCAAGATGCGTTGCAACAGAAAGCGAGTGACAACGGTGACTGCTTGTGCTTGAAAATAATGGCACAGCTTCCTTGAGCCCATGAGAAGGACAAAAAGCAACTTTTGCACACCAAAGTACCTTGACCTAGCCCCTTATAGGAGGGAGCTGACAAAGTAGACTGGGCGCTGCACCATCTTCTTCTTCACAACTTGTTGATCTGGCTGGCTGGCTTGCACAATCTCTGGCTTGTCGGCACCTGACCTTGCCGGAGAAGATTCCGTCTCGTCGAGTCGTGGCTCTGCGGTTGCTACCTCTTCCTCATCGGCCTCTCTTTCAGCCACAAGTGCAGCACTAATCACTTGATTCGTTGCCGCTAAGTATAGAGCAACGTTTCTTGCGGCCTAGGCGCAACTAGGACTGGTGGAGAGGACAGGTACTCCTTCAAATCTTGGAGTGCGGCCTCCGCTTCCAGAGTCCAGTTTACTGGACCTGCCTTTTTCAATATCTTGAAAAATGGCAAGGCGCACTCTGCTGATTTGGAGATGAACCTGCTGAGGGCGGCAACACAGCCGGCAAGGCGCCTGACATCCTTGACGGGTCTCAGTGCTTCCATCTGCTCAATTTCCCTGATCTTGTTGGGGTTGGCTTCAATCCCCCTCTGAGACACAAAGAAACTAGGAAGCTTGTCGGATGGAACACTGAACACACACTTCTTGGGGTTGAGCTTCAAGTTGAGCTTGCACAAGTTGGCAAAAGTTTCCTCGAGATCCTGGATCAGTGTTGACTTGTCTCTGGTTTTGACCACAATGTCATCCATATAAGCTTCCACATTTCTGTGCAGCTGTGGCTCAAAACCAATCTAGACCGCTCTGGCAAAGGTCGCTCCGGCACTCTTTAGTCCGTAAGGCATATGCAAAAAGCAGTATGTGCCACATGGAGTGATGAATGCGGTCTTCTCCTCATCTTCCTTGGCCATAAAAATCTGATGATACCCAGAATAGGCATCAAGGAAAGAGAGTAGGTCACAGCCGGTAGTGGAGTCTACAATCTGGTCAATGTGCAGCAAAGGGAAAGGGTCCTTGGGACAGGCTTTATTTATATTAGTGAAGTCAATACAAAGCCTCCACTTCCCGTTCGCCTTGCGCACCACCACCGGATTGGCTAACCACATAGGGTGTTGCACTCCTCTAACCAGGCCTGCTGCTTCTAACTTCTTAATCTCCTCGGCAATGAACTCTTGCCGCTCCAAGGCTTGCTCTCTGATCTTCTGCTTGACGGGCCTCGCATGAGGGCAGACAGCAAGGTGGTGCTCGATTACCTCCCTAGGAACACCGGGGATGTCAGATGTTTGCCAAGAAAACACATCGACATTCGCCCGTAGGGAGGCAATGAGCTGGCTTTCCTGCTCGTCACTGAGAGTGGCACTTATAGAGAAAGTGCCGCTCGTCCCATCTTCTTCCGCAGAGACTCGTTTGGTTGCCGGTGCGGAAGCCTTGGCTCTCTTGCTCTTGCCGGTAGAGCTCTCTGGTGTGTCCTCGACAGGCATGCCACACTCCGAAGTGCGCTTCCCGAAGCCCTTCCCAGAGGTTTTACCAGTCTTCTTCTTCTTTCCTCCCCCGGGAGCTTTGATGGCAGGGGCAAGTGCCTCGATGGCAGTCGCAGTTGCTGCCTCCCGGTAGAGCTTGTCAACACAGATGATTGCATCCTTGTAGTTTGACTTGATGGTGAGCACCCCCATCAGCCCTGGCATCTTGACAACGTTGTACGGATAGTGCGACGCGGCCATAAACTTTCCCAGGGCTGGGTGGCCCAGAATCCCATTGTATGGCAGTGGCATCTTGACGACATTAAAGGTAATCTTCTCCGTTCGATGGTTGAGCTCGCTGCCGAACGTGACCGGCAACGTGACTTGGCCCTGCGGCTTGTTCCTCCCCGGACTGATCCCTTGGAAACTGCCTGTCTCCTCGAGATCCTTGTCGGGGATCTGCAGCCTCTTGATCACATCTGGGGAGATCAAGTTCAAGCCTGCCCCACCGTCAACCAGCAGCTTCGTCACCTTGAGGTTGTGAATTGTTGGTGAGACCAACAACGGCAAACACCCGACCGCAGTGGTGCGATCAGGGTGGTCCCCGGCGTCAAAGATGATGGGCGAGTGTGACCACTTGAGTGGCTTCTGTGCCTCCATCACTGGCTCCGCTGCATTGACTTCACGGATCCACTGCTTTAGTTGCCGGTGCGAGATGCACCTCCGTCAACACACATGGCATCCACCGCATTTTTTAACTCCTTGCCGGACCCGCCTCCGTCCTCATCACTATCATCCTCTTCTTGCTGGCCCTGAGCAGCCTTCTCTTTTGGCTGCTTGGCCTTGCCATGGCGCCCGCCACGGCCACCATGGTCTTGCTTGCCGAACCCACCAGCACCATCTTGGGCCTTCTCCTTGTCCCGCTTCTCATACTCTTGCTTCTGCTTTTCGGCAAGTTGCTCTACTTGCCGGCATTGTTGGAGATCGTGGCCCTTGGTGCAGTGGATCTTGCAGTACGGCCCACCGGTCTTGTCGGCCTTCTCGCCTGCCGCAGCTTCCCGGCAAGCATCGCACCCGGCAACCTCCTTGCCGGGGATGTCTGCCTTTGGCTTCTTGGTGGCGTTGGTGTCGCCGGAGCTCTCGACGGCCAGTACAGTCTTGTTCTTGCACTTTCTGTTACGCTTCCTACTCTTTTTCTGTGGGGTTGATGCGTCGTCGTCCTCGGAATCGACGTCTGCACCAGCATCTTCCCCTGGGAGTCGCCTCCCTTCCTCAGCACATGCACACCTATCCGCCAAGGTGTACAGATCGTTGATGGTCTTGACCTGCTTGACATTCATCTCTAACCGCATCCTACGGTTGCGCACATTCGTGTGGAACGCGGCAACAACAGCTGCGGGATGGATGTCGGGGATGTTGTGGTGCACACGGCAGAACCATTGTATGTACTTGCGGAGGTTCTCTCCATCTCTTTGGGGATCATCTGCAAATTGCTGGGCCGACCTGGGAGCTTGTGGCCACCCTGGTAAGCGCCAACAAAATGATGGCACAGATCCGCCCAAGAAGAGATGGAGCCCTCAGGCAGGTTCATTAACCACGACCTGACGTTGGGCCGAAGCGCCAATGGGAAGTAGTTGGCGAGCACTTTCTCGTCCCGTCGCCCGGCAGCCTCCACCGCGATGGTGTAGATGCCAAGGAATTCGGCTGGGTTGAGCGTGACATCGTACTTGTCGGGCAGCTCCGGCTTGAAGGCACGGGTGCACGGCCAGCGAACTTGCCGCAGCTCACGAGGAAATGCTGGGCACCCCACATCATAGGGCAAGTACCCAGCAGCTACTGGAGCGAGCACATTCAATGCCGGCCTGGCACGGTCATCAGATTGACGGCGTGCTTCCCGGCGCCGCTCGATCTTCATGCGGGCGTCTTTGTCGCACCGCTCACGGAGCACTTGACGCTGATCTTGGCGGCACCGCGGATCCGACGAAGCCATAGACAACACGTCATGGTCGTCTGATCGGCGGGTTGGCCGCTGAGATGGTGGGGGTGCCGAGGCGACTGCACCGTTGGCGCGCCGTCTCCGGCAAGGTAGCCGGACAGTCCCGCCAGCATGGTGGGTGGTCGCCGCGACGGCCCCACGTCTTGTGTTTTGCCGGGATCGGCAACATGGATGAGACTCTGAATGGTGGCTCTCCATTCGTCCATCTTGTCTGGGCTTGGCAGGAAGTTCAAAAGTATTTGAACCCGCGCCATGGCCTCTGCCGCCGTGGTTGGCATGGCTGGGAGCACAGAACGAGGCATCGCTCGACTCCTGGCGGAGCCAGAAGGAGCTTCGTTATGTCCGTGCCGCCGCGGCTCATGCTCGCCAACAGGTGGATGTGGTGGTGGCGGCGGCGCTCCGTGAGCAATCAGAAGTTGCTGCACGGGGATCTCGCCTTGCGGTCGTCTGGAACCGCCAGCAACGTGGGGGACCGTGTCGTGCCTATCTTGCGATGGTCGCGGCGTACGCCTCCCCGCGCCGTTGTTGGACGTCGTCGCCAAATTCTGGGATGTTGCGGCGGCTGGGTCCTTGGTCGCAATAGTATGAACTATATTACTATGATGACTGTGCTCACCAGAATGTCTTGGAAGTTGACCGGCTGCGATGTCGCCGGTCCTGTGTCTAGGCTCAGCAACATGGCAGGGGTGCTGGGCACCCGCACCACTTGCGCCTCCTGCTCCGCCCGTCCCAACCGTAGCGCCCGTGCCGGCTGCGCCGCTTACGCCGCCTGGGAAGGTGGCTTGGACACGGTAGGAGCCTTCGTGGCTCCACTCTTCTTCTTCGGCGCCATCGACGAAGATGATGAAGTTGGTACTCACACTACCAACAAACTAATTTGTGGCACACAATCCCCCTGCCTGGCGTGCCAAAGATGTCGTGAGAAACGACTATCTATGGGACCGAATGGGTCCCTTTGCGATTCGGCTCAGGGGACATGCATGGGACAAAGAGCAGATTTTTAGTAGGTGCAAGAACACGCGGGGGATTTATCCAGGTTCGGGCCGCTATGAGCGTAAAACCCTACTCCTCTTTATGTTTGATCGTGTATGAACTCTGGTTATAGGGAGCGCGGTTTTCCAGCAAGGTGCACGGGAAAATGCAGCTACGGCGTGTAATTGAGTTGGGTGTCGACCGTTCTACCTATAGCCGTGGGCCTCCTTTTATAGGCAAAGGGGTTACCACAATGGCTAATACGGTCATTATAGAGTATGAACAGTGACTTGCACTGTCATTGCATCTATCTTCCAACGGGGTAAGACAAACGCATTTAATGCACCATTAGGTGCTACGTCAGGGAGGCGAGGCCTTGGGCAAAAGATCTGTACCACCGGTCCTGGCGCCCTCCTGTAATATCGACACGTCCCAGGGACAGGTGTCATTAAAGTTAATCTTGGCGTGGCGTGCTGACACGTGCCTTGGCCGGCTATGTTGACAGCCTGCTCGCTCGACACCTGGCATACGAGCCTATCTGGTCGATGGTGAGGTGGAGCGGTAACGGGACAGAACAAGCATGCTGGCAGGGAGCTTGTCGGGCCTTGCTTGCCGGCAAGGGGGCTTGCCGGCAACCATAACCTTGGTCTTCACCTTGCTGGGGCAGAGCTTGCCGGCATGGGTAGCGTCGATCTTCAGTACTAGAATAGTACTTCTCGATGACTTGCCTTGAGGTCTTCTTCACGGTCTTGGTGTTGAGTCTTAAGCCGTAGTTATCCTCTACCAAGCCCTTGCCGGACGGGAGGTTACAACTACCTATGCACAAGTCTGGGTACGAGGGCACCCATGTCTTAGTACACCGACAGGTATTCTATTGATTCACTTGATGTATGTTTTGGTAATTAACTCGCGGATTCCTATGACCTTGGGGTAATCTAGGCATATGAGTTGGTACACGTTTTCATCTCCTTTTCTCTGATAGAAACTTTGGGGTACTCTTTGAAGTTCTTTGTGTCGATTGAATATTATGAATCTGAAGTTGTTTTGATGCATATCGAATAATCAACTCACGGATACTTGTGGTGACATTGGAGTATCCAGGTGACATTAGAGTTGGTTGATGTGTATCATATGGTGTTATTTTAGTACGAACTCTAGGGCTGTTTGTGACAGTTAAAGGGGTGGCTCAATAGATTGATCGGAAAGGATAACTTTGAGGTGGTTTCGTACCCTACAACAATTTCTTTCTTACGTTCTCCGCTAATAGGAACTTTGGAGTGATTCTTTGTCGCACATTGAGGGATTGTTATATGATTCAACTATGTTAGCACTGTTGAGAGATTGCACTAGTGAAAGTATGAACCCTAGGCCTTGTTTCTAAGCATTGCAATACCGTTTGTGCTATGTTTTATCACTTGCTACCTTGCTGTTTTTATATTTTCAGATTACAAAAACCTATATCAACTATCCATACTACACTTGTATCACCATATCTTTGTCAAACTAGTGCACCTATACAATTTACCATTGTATTGGGTGTGTTGGGGACACAAGAGATTTCTTGTATTTGATTGTAGGGT
Organism: Elymus sibiricus; assembly: GCA_039707655.1. Taxonomy (NCBI): domain Eukaryota; kingdom Viridiplantae; phylum Streptophyta; class Magnoliopsida; order Poales; family Poaceae; genus Elymus; species Elymus sibiricus. Next base: position 168,971,000 of record CM077664.1, read on the forward strand.
TGGTTGAGAGACACCATCTTCATCCTACACCTCCCACGGATTGATAAACCTTAGGTCATCCACTTGAGGGAAATTTGTTGCTGTCCTACAAAACTCTACACTTGGAGGCCCAACAACGTCTACAAGAATAAAGTTGCGTAGTAGACATCACTTCCCGGCAGATACACTTCAATTTCACCCCATTTGGTCTCTTTCTGTACAGAATGTTGTCAACAAACTTGTACATCCTTGATTGACGGGTAACTCTTTCTGCGTCCTCTTGTTCATCGGGAAGATCTCCTGTTTGAAGGTACTGGACAATTGACTGCGCCCATGCCGAAGCTTGTGGCTCAACAACAAGGACTAAAGGTACTTCTTCCTCTGCGGGAGCGCTTGCTTTAACGGCAAGGACCTGGCTTGCCGGCAACTGCGGCTCACTGACCAAGGGCATCTTGTCGGTGGTATCTACTTTCTTGGTAGCTGCCGGCAGCTCTGCTGGAAAGTAACCACCAACATCTTGCTTTCTCTTTTTCGCCAACCTGAATGGTGTAACGGATGGCTGAGTCAGATGGAGCACAAAAGTTCATGGTTCCACAGGCATCTTTTGGGCGGCTAGCTTTGGCAGGTTGTCGGCAATCCAATTCTGGGCACGGGGAACGTGCTCCACTTGCAGACCGTCAAAGTGCTCTTCCAACTTTCTCACCTCATTGACGTAAGCCTCCATCAAAGGGCTCTGGTAATCTTTGTTGACCTGCCTCACCACTAGCTGCGAGTTGCCTCTGATAATCAGCTTCCGAATACCAAGGTCGATTGCAATGCGCAGACCGGCAAGCAATCCTTCATACTCAGCAGTGTTGTTGGTGGCCTGCTACCTGGGAAAGTGCATCTGAAGCACGTATTCGAGGTGCTCTCCGGTGGGTGCTATAAGCAGCACGCCGGCACTGGCGCCTTTCAGCGTGAAAGCACCGTCAAAGTACACGATCCAGTCGTCAACAGTTTCCTTGCCGGGGAGCGAGGTCTCTGGAATTTCTTCATCTATCGTTGGGGTCCATTCTGCAATGAATTCCGCCAAGGCTCTACTCTGAATCGTTGAGGTACTCTCAAACTTCAAATCAAAACTTGACAGCTCCAATGCCCACTCCACAATCCTATCGGTTGCCTCTGGATTTCTCAAGATGCGTTGTAACGGAAAGCGAGTGACGACGGTGACTGGGTGTGCTTGAAAATAATGACGCAGCTTCCTTGAGTCCATGAGAAGGCCAAAGAGCAACTTCTGCACACCAGAGTACCTTGACCTAGCCCCTTCTAGGAGGGAGCTGACAAAGTAGACTGGGCGCTGCACCATCTTCTTCTTCGCAACTTGCTGATCTGGCTGGCTAGTTTGCACAATCTCTGGCTTGTCGGCACCTGACCTTGCTAGAGAAGATTCTGGCTCATTGGGTCGTGGCTCTGCGACTTCTACCTCATCCTCATCTGCCTCTCCTTCGGTCACAAGTGCAGCACTAACCACTTGATTCTTCGCCGCTAAGTATAGCAGCAACGTTTCTTGCGGCCTAGGCACAACTCGGACTGGCAGAGAGGACAGGTACCGCTTCAAATCTTGGAGTGCGGCCTCCGCTTCCAGAGTCCAGTTCACTGGACCTACCTTTTTCAATATCTTGAAAAATGGCAAGGCGCGCTCTGCCGATTTGGAGATGAACCTGCTGAGGGCGGCAACACAGCCGGCAAGACGCTTGACATCCTTGACGCGTCTTGGTGCTTCAATCTGCTCAATTGCTTCGATCTTGTTGGGGTTGGCTTCAATCCCTCTCTGAGACACAAAGAACCCAAGAAGCTTGCTAGACGGAACACCGAACACACACTTCTCGGGGTTGAGCTTCAAGTTGAGCTTCCGCAAGTTCGCCAACGTTTCTTCCAAATCCTGGATCAGGGTTGACTTGTCTCTGGTTTTGACCACAGTGTCATCCATGTAAGCTTCCACATTTCTGTGCAGCTGTGGCTCAAAGCCGATCTGAACTGCTCTGGCAAAGGTTGCCCCGGCACTCTTCAATCCGAAAGGCATACGCAAAAAGCAGTATGTGCCACATGGAGTGATGAATGCGGTTTTCTCCTCATCTTCCTTGGCCATAAAGATCTGGTGATAACCAGAATAGGCGTCAAGGAAAGAGAGTAACTCACAGCCGGCAGTGGAGTCTACATTCTGGTCGATACGCGGCAAAGGGAAAGGGTCTTTTGGACAGGCTTTATTTATATCAGTGAAGTCTTTACAAAGCCACCACTTCCCATTTGCCTTGCGCACTACAACTAAATTGGCTAACCACATAGGGTGTAGCACTCCTCTGACTAGACCTGCTGCTTTCAACTTCTTGATTTCCTCGGCAATGAACTCCTGCCGCTCCAAGGCTTGCTTCCTGACCTTCTGCTTGACAGGTCTCGCATGAGGGCAGACAGCAAGGTGGTGCTCAATTACCTCCCTAGGAACACCGGGGATGTCAGATGCTTGCCAAGCAAACACATCGACATTCGCCCGTAGGAAGGCAACGAGCTCGCTTTCCTATTTGTCACTAAGAGTGGCACTTACAGAAAAAGTGCCACTCGTCCCATCCTCTCTCACAGAATCTTGCTTGGTCACCAGCGCAGAGGCCTTGGCTTTCTTGATCTTGTTGGTAGAGCTCTCTGGTATGTCCTCTACGGGCGTGCTACACTCTAAAGTGCGCTTCCCGGAGTCTGTATCAGATGTCTTGCCAGACTTCTTCTTCTTCTTTCCTCCCCTAGGAGCTTTGCCGGCAGGAGCAGGTGCCTTGACGGCAGGTGCTTCCACTGCCTCCCGGTAGAGCTTGTCAGCGCAGATGATTGCGTCTCTCTGGTTGGCCTTGATGGTGAGGACGCCCATCGGCCCTGGCATCTTGATGACATTCTAGGTGAAGTGCGACGCGGCCATGAACTTGGCCAACGCCAGACGGCCCAGAATGCCATTGTATGGCAGGGGCATCTTGACGACGTCGAAAATGATCTTCTCCGTCCGGTAGTTGAGGTTGCTTCCAAATGTGACCGGCAGCGTGATCTGGCCCTTCGGCTTGTTCCTTCCTGGACTGATCCCTTGGAACATGCCGGTCTCCTCAAGATCCTTGTCAAGGATCTGCAGCCTCTTGATCACGTCAGGAGAGATCAAGTTCAAGCTGGCCCCACCGTCAACCAACATCTTCGTCACCTTGAGGTTGCGGATTGTTGGTGAAACCAACAAAGGCAAACACCCGACCGCAGTGGTGCGATCGGGGTGGTCCTTAGCGTCAAAGACGATGGGCGTGTGCGACCACTTGAGTGGCTTCTGTGCTCCCATCATGGGCTTCGCGGCATTCACCTCGCGGACCCACTACTTCAGTTGCCGGTGCGAGGAGTGCAAAGATGCGCCTCCGTCAACACACATGGCTTCCAATGCGTTTTGGAACTCGTTCTTGGACCCATCTTCGTCCTCATCACCATCATCCTGGCCCTGAGCAGCCTTCTCTTTTGGTTGCTTGGCCTTGCTGCGGCGGCCCCCTCGGCCACCACGGTTCTGTTTGCCGGATCCACCGGCACCATCTTGGCCCTTCTCCTTGTCGCGCTTCTCGTACTCTTGCTTCCGCTTCTCGGCAAGTTGCTCCACTTGCCGGAACTCCTGGAGATCGTGGCCATTGGTACGGTGGATCTTGCAGTACGGCCCACCGGTCTTGCCATCCTTGTCGCCTACCATAGCCTCCCGGCAGTCAGCGCATCCGGCAACCTCATTGCCGGGGCTTTCTGCCTTAGGCTTCTTGGCGGCGTTGGCGTCACCAGGGCTCTCAATTGCCATCACTGACTTGCCTTTGCGCTTTCGATTGCGCTTCCGGCTCTTCTTCTACATGGTCGATGCATCGTCTGCGTCGTCGTCTTCGGAATCGACTTTGGCGCCAGCATCTTCCCCAGGGAGTCGCCTCCCTTCCTCAGCACATGCACACTTGTCCGCCAAGGCGTACAGCTCGTTGATGGTTCTAACCTTCACGATATTCATCTCAGACCGCATTCTGCAGTTGCACACATTCGTGTGGAATGCGGTGCAAACAGCTGTGGGATGAACATCGGGGATGTTGTGGTGCACACGGTTGAACCTTTGTATATACTTGTGGAGAGTCTCGCCTTCTCTCTGGGGGATCACATGCAAATCGCTCTCCTGACCAGGGAGCTTGTGGCCACCCTGGTAGGCACCCATGAATTGATGGCATAGATCCGACCAAGAAGAAATGGAGCCCTCCGGCTAGTTCATCAACCACGAACTGACGTTGGGCTTGAGCGCCAACGGAAAGTAGTTGGCCAGCAGCTTGTTGTCGCACCCCCCGGCAGCCTGCACCGCGATGGTGTAGATGCCAAGGAACTCCACTGGGCTGAGCGTGCCATCATATTTGTCAGGCAGCTCTGGCTTGAAGGGACGGGCGGACGGCCAGCAAACCTGCCGTAGCTCACGAGTAAAGGTTGGGCAGCCCACCTCGTAAGGTAAGCACCCAGGGTACCCTGGGGCTGGCACGTATGCTGCCGGCCCGGCACGGTCGTCTGATAGACGACGCGCTTCCCGGCACCGCTCAATCTTCGTATGAGCGTCTTCATTGCGCCATTCGTGGAGCACTTGGCGCTGGTCTCGGCGGCCCCGCGGATCTGATGACGCCATGGACATAGTGTCCTGGTCATCCGATCGGCGAGCTTGCCGCCGTGGTGGTTGTTGACGTGGAGGCGATTGCACCATTGGTGCACCGTCTCCGACACGGCAGCCAGATAGTCCTGCCAGCACTGTGGGTGGTCGTCTGGAGGGGCCCACATCTTGTGTTTTGCCGGGATCGGCAAAACTGATGAGACTCTACATAGTGTCCCTCCATTCTTCCATTTTGTTTGCGGCTAGCGGGAAGTTCAAAAGCATTTGAAATCGCGCCATAGCCTCTGCCGCCGTGGTTGGCATGGCGGGAAACACGGAACGGGACGGCGTTCGACTCCTAGTAGGGCCAGGAGGGAGCTCGTCGCGCAACTGTTGCCGCGGCGCATGCCCACCAACGGGCTGGCGTGGTGGTGGTGGATCCTGGGCATCGTGAGGACGATGCCCAGGGCCGGCTTGACGCCGTCCAGGACCGCCAGTGCCATGGGGAAGCACGGCGCGCCCATGTTGTGATGGTCGTTGCACACGTCCAGCCGCAGTGTTGTTGGACGTCGCGGCGGCAGGGTCCTGGTTCGCACCGGTCCGAATTGTAATACTGGGTGATCATGCTCACCAGCGGGTTGTTGGAGTTGGCCGTCTGCACCATCTCCGTTGTGCTGACTGCAATCGCCGGCATGGTGGGGAGGCTGGACATCCGCACCGCTGGCGCCTCCTACCCCGGCCGTCCCAACCGTAGCAACCGCGCCGACTGCGCCGCCTGTGTTGTCTCTAGACGCCTAGGAAGGCCGCTTTGAGGTGGTGGGAGCCGTCGTGGCTCCACTCTTCTTCTTTGGCGCCATCGACGAAGGTGATGGGGCTGAAGATCACACTACGAACACTGATTCATAATACAAGACACCCTGCATGGCGCGCCAAATATGTCATAGGAAAACGACGATCTATTGGATCGAGAGGATCCCTTTGCGGTTCGGCTGTGGGATCAATGTACTACAAAGAGCAGGGCTAGTAGATGTGAGAACAAGCAACGATTTATCTAGGTTCGGGCCGTTGTGAGCGTAAAACCCTACTCCTGTTCTGGTGGTTTGATTGTGATGAGCTCAAAGGTTACAAAAAGCGGGGGGAAGTGCAGCTACAACATGTAATTGAACTAAGAGTTGACCGTTCTAAGTGTAGCCATGGGCCTCCTTTTATAGGCCAAGGGGTTACCACAGTGGGTAATACGGTCATTTACAGGGTATGAATAGTGACTTGCACCGTCACCACATTTATCTCGTAACGGGGTAAGACAAGTGCATTTAATGCACCATTAGGTGCTACGTCGGGGAGGCAAGGCCTTGGGCAAAAGATCTGTACCACCGGTCCTGGCGCCCTCTTGTTATCTTGACACGTCCCAGGGACAGGTGTCATTAAAGTTAATCCTTGCGTGGCATGTTGACACATGCCTTGGCCAGCTATGTTGACTGTCTGCCCGCTCGACACCTATCATACGTGCTTATCTAGCCGATGATGAGGTGGAGCGGTAACGGGACAGAAAGAGCCTGTCGGCGCAGAGCTTGCCGGGCCTTTGCTTGCCGGCAAGGAGCTTGCTGGCAACCATAGTCTTGATCTTCACCTTGACGGCACGAAGCTTGCCAGCAAGGGCAATCTTGATCTTAAGTACTAGAATAGTACTTCTCGATGACCTGCCTTGAGGTCTTCTTCACGGCCTCGTTTAATCTAAGTCTTGGGTCACAGCAACCCTCCGGCAAGGCCTTGCCGTCAGGAAGGCTACAACTGCCTGTGCACAAGTCAGGGTACGAGGGCACCCATGGTTTAGTACACCGACAATTTGAGATGAAAGCTTGTCGTCGAGGTAGTCCCGTGTTTGTGCTTCGGATTGCCGCAAGTCGCTAGCAAGTTGTTCGATGCGGTCGCCCAAAGCTTCATTCGCTTGATGCAAAGCTCTTTGAGCACCAAAGAGTTGAACCTTGGTGACGTAGTTGGTCGATTCCTCTTGCTCGTCGAAGAGTGGGTTGGAAGAAGTGCTTGGCCTGTCCATCATTCTCAAGAAAATGTTAGTGGAAGAAAGGAATGAACTAGACCAAATGTACCTTATCCAATGTTGAAGATGGATCAATGATCACCCAATATGGTATTATGGAAGTAGCACAATTGGTACCGAATCGTGTCAATCTCACACCTACACAAGTAAAGCTTTTGGAGGAGCTTGGTGAGGATAGTGGCACAAAAGTTATGCAATTGTTAGCAAGATATCAATAATGTTGAAAAAGATTCACAAATTTGCAAGTGAAACAAGTAGACCAATAGCAATGAGTGGCACACGAAAACACACGCACGGATAGATAAGTGTGGTTGTGCAACCAAGGAATGAGCACAAAATGTGGAATCCACGGAAAACGCTCATCTTGCAAAACTCTAGAGAGACGCTAGCACGATTGTTCAATAGGCGGATACAAACTTGTGCACAACCTATGAGGGACAAAACGTATCGACTTCTATCCCGATTATGCTATGTATGTATGGTTCCCGGTGAACTCGCTCATGATGATCCAAGATGATCAATATATTATGCAATGTGGCGTGATGCTATGGCTATTGCTTACAAGCTCTTTGTTTTTCTTTGCTCATTGCTTAAAAGCTTTTCTCTTTTTTTTATATGGCCACTATGCGAAATGCTCAAACCAAGATAGCAATTATGTATATGCAGGAACAATTGATGACACAAGAGATGATACGATGATATATGCATGCTATGATAGCTATGCGGAACGTGTATCACTAAGTGCACAAGTATCGTGGCTCGATAATACTCAACGGCTAGTCTCGATAGGAAAGTGACGCAAAATGGGTTCGGGGTTAAGAATGCAATGGCAAGGGAGAAAATGTACAATGATGTCATCGAGGTACCGTCCTTGCTTACGCTGATGGTGTCAAAATGATGAAGTAGTCGTTGTCGATGTTGAGTCCATGGCGAAGTTGAGTGGCGGTGATGTCGATGATGAACCGTTACTAAGTAGCCAAAACATGTTAGGAAACAGAAACCGCGAACTCAAATTCTCAAATGGCAAACGCGGCAAAATTGCGGTCGGTTGCAGAAGTCAGTGGTGGTTTGCGGAAGAATTGGTGGAAAAACGGTCAAAAGTGGCAAAAAGTGGATATGTTGGCTGCGAGGCGCCGGATGTCCAGGCGTCGGGCCGGATATCTGGGCTGGGGATCCACGGACAAACTCAAAGATGAACTTGGGAAAAACAAAATTTGGAGTAAAATTCAGAGAATTTCATGGATGGAAATTGTAGGAAAGGTGAGGAAAAGCTAGATCCACCTGCAACGCTTTGAATCCATGGATCAAAATCAACAAAACATCATCAAACCAACAAATCACAAAAAAATTTGGTATGGCTATTTTTGTGGGGATTTTTGAAATTGGGCAAAACACACACAAAATTGAGGCTAGAAAATCGAGGGGAAGAACTCCAAAGTGTGAATCAACCTTGCTCTGATCCAAGATGATGTAGGGTGGAACCCTAATGTGCTGATCTTTTCACACTTGGAGGTAGAAAAGGGCAAATTGAGAGAAGAGCACAAAGGAAACACTCAATTGACAAAAATCCAATCACACATGTGCTAAATCCATATACACATAAGAGGATACAAGGGTACAAATCCAACACAAGAAGGTAAAGAGGGTAGGTAGTTCATCCCAATCCTTGAAGGAGAGGGGTCTTGAATCCTAGGAGGATCTTCCCACAAGGGGGTCTTGAATCCATGCTACTTGTGAGGTGCGTTGGTAATTCCCTGAAGAGGAAGGGAGATGCAGTACAGTAGAGATAAGTATTTCCCTCAGTTATGAAACCAATGTTATGAATCCAGTAGGAGTATCACACAACACCTCATTAGCAGCACCTGCACACAAAACAACAAATCCTTGCACCCAACACAAACAAGGGGTTGTCAATCCCTCGGCGGTTAATTGCAAGATTAAATTGTATGTGATAGATAGATAGATTAAACTGAAAATATAAAATAAATAAAATAAAATAAAAGTGCAGCAAGGTATTTTTAGGGTTTTTAATATATGATAAACGTAGACCCGGGGGCCATAGTTTTCACTAGAGGCTTCTCTCAAGAAAATAGCATACGGTGGGTAAACAAATTACTGTTGGGAAATTGATATAAAAGCAAATAATCATGATGATATCCAAGGCAATGATCATGTATATAGGCATCACGTCCGAGACAAGTAGACCGACTCCTGCCTGCATCTACTACTATTACTCCACACATCGACCGCTATCCGGCATGCATCTAGTGTATTAAATCCATAAAGAACGGAGTAACGCCTTAAGCAAGATGACATGATGTAGACAAAGTAAACTCACGCATGAATAAACCCCATCTTTTTACCCTTAATATCAACGATACATACGTGTCATGTCCCTTTCTGTCACTAGGATTGAGCACCGCAAGATCGAACCAATTACAAAGCACCTCTCCCATTACAAGATAAATCAATCTAGTTGGCCAAACCAAATCAATAGATCAGAGAGAAATATGAAGCTATAATAATCATGCATGAAAGAGTTCAGAGAAGACTCAAATAATATTCATGGATAATCTGATCATAAACTCACAATTCATCGGATCCCAACAAACACACCGCAAAAAGTGATTACATCAGATAGAACTCCAAGAACATCGAGAACAGAAGCTTGCGGTGGCGGAAAAAGTATTTTGTGGACTCCTCTGTTGGTTTCCTGATTTTAGAGAATTTATAGAGGTGGAATTAGGTCAAACGAAGCTGTGTGGGTCCCACAAGCCACCAGGGCGCGCCCCCCGGGGCGAGCCGTGGTACCTCGTGGGCCACTGCTTCATCTTCTAGACCTCTCCCAAAGCTTCCAGTACTTGTTATGTCCATAAAAAAATCTCCAAAAAGTTTCGTGGTATTTGGACTTCGTTTGGTACTGATATTCTGGAAAGCCAAAAACAGGCAAAAAACAGCAACTGGCACTGGGAACTAAGTTAATAGGTTAGACCCAAAAAATGATATATAATTGTTGTAAATGTATATAAAAACATCCAAGATTGATAATATAATAGCATGGAACAATCAAAAATTATAGATACGTTGGAGACGTATCAGCATCCCGAAGCTTAATTCCTGCTCGTCCTCGAGTAGGTAAATGATAAAAACAGAATGTTTGATGTGGAATGCTACCTGTCATATTCATCATATATTCATTTGTTTATAGCATGAACATTTGGACTTGAATGATTCAAAGCAATAGTCTATAATTTGACATGAAGATATAAATACTCAAGCATACTAACAAGCAACCATGTCTTTCAAAATATCAACGCTAAATCATTGATCCATTCATGAAACACACTCAATATTAGCTACACACAATGCACACTCAATATTTTGAAGAAATATTTAAGGAGTTTGGATGCACAAGCAGTATTTCCGCTTAGTACAAATGAAGGCTAGCAAATAGATTGAGAGGCAACCAACCAAAAAGCGAAAACGGTCATAAACATGCATTGAACATAACTAACACCGAATAATGCACCATAAGTAGGATATAATTTCTTCGCATAACTATTGACTTAATGTGCATGCATAGGGAATCACAAACCTTAACACTAATATTCTTACTAAATCACAATTACTCACTAACATGACTCACATATTATCATCTCCATGTTGCAAAACTATTGCAAGGAATCACACATATCATATCCAATGATCTATATGAAAGTTTTTATTATATCCCTCTTGAATATTCATCACTTTGGGACCAAATTCATATCTTGTGCAAATTACCATTACGATTATCAACTCTCAAAAAGATTGAAGTGAAGCATGAGAGTGCAAATATTTCTTCAAAATTTTAATCTTATCAACTCTCAAAAAGGTATAAGTGAAGCATGAGAGTTTAAATATTTCTTCAAAATTTTAATCTTATCAACTCCCAAAATAATATAAGTGAAGCATGAGAGTTTAAATATTTCTTCAAAATATAGCCACCCCCGTGCTAAAAAAGATTTAAGTGAAGCACTAGAGCAACTGCCTAGCTCAAAAAATTTAAGTGAAGCACATAGAGTATTCTAACAAATTATGATAAACGTGTGGCTCTCTCAAATTGGTGTGTCCAGCAAAGATTATTGTGACAAACTAAAAAGCAAACAAAGCAAAGACTCATATAATACACGACGCTCCAAGCAAAATACATATCATGTGACGAATAAAAATATAGCTCCAAGTAAAATTACCGATGGTTGGTAGAAGAAAGAGAGGATGCCTTCCGGGGCATCCCCAAGCTTAAATGCTTGAGTCTTCCTTGAATATTACCTTGGGGTGCCTTGGGCATCCCCAAGCTTAGGCTCTTGCCACTCCTTATTCCTTCGTCCATCGTGATCTCACCCAAAACTTGAAAACTTCAATCACACAAAACTCAACAAAACCTTCGTGAGATCCGTTAGTATAACAAAACAAATCACTACTTTAAATACTGTTGCAAACCCATTCATATTTTATTTTTGCATTATACCTACTTTATTCTAACTTCTCCATGGCTTATACCCCCCGATACAATCCATAGTTTCATCAAAACAAGCAAGCAATGCATCAAAAACAGAATCTGTCAAAAACAAAATAGTCTGTAGAAATCTATTTAAAATCTATACTTCTGTAACTACAAAAATTCTAAAAAATTAGGACAACGTGGGAAATTCGTATACCAATACTATGTAAAATTTTTAGATTTTTCTTACGCTCCAGTACAGAACTAAAATTCCAGCACTGACGCAAAACTTTCTGTTTTCCAAACAGCATCAATTATACTACCTTCCAAATCATCCCAAAGGTTTTACTTGGCACAAACACTAATTAAAACATAAAAACTCAATCATAACAGTAGCATAAATGTAAAAACACACAAGAACAGAATAAAAATTTATTGGGTTGTCTCCCGACAAGCTCTTTCTTTATAGCCATTAAGATAGGCTTGAGATTTCAATGATGCTCACATGAAAGATAGTAATTTAAACACGAAGAGAGCACCATGAAACATGTGAAAAACACATTTAAGTCTAACATACTTCCTATGCATAGGCATTTTATAAGCAAACAAATTATCAAGACAAGCAATATCTAGCATATGCCAATAGGAAGAATGGAGCATCAATAATTTCGACATAACGAGAGGTAATTTAGTAACATGAAGATTTCTACAACCATATTTTCCTCTCTCATAATAATTACATGTAGGATCATAATCAGACTCAACAATATAGCTATCATAAACAATAATCTCTCTATGATCCACATGCATAAAAAAATTATAATCTTCCAAGATAGTGGGATTAACATCAACTAAAGTCATGACCTCTCCAAACCCACTTTTAATAGTATTGCAAACATTATTATCAATAACATATTCATCATGAGGCTTAAATAAATTTTCAAGATCATAAGAAGCATTATCACCCCAATCATGATCATTACAACAAGTAGTGGTCATAACAAAATTATTATCCACAAGCTTGTAGTTTTGCATATTATTAGCACAATTCACATTAATAGAATTTATAGAAACATCATTGCAATCATGCTTTTCATTCAAGGAGCTATCAAGTATGGGTGCTATAGCAATAATTTCATTTTTAACATAAGGAACTATAGAAAGTTCATCTCTATAAGCATCTTTAATATTGGCATCGTGGCCATAAGAATAGCAAGCATCACATTCATCAAGAGGGGATATTTCAATCAAATCAACTGAATCACAATCATCTATAGATTTATGCATATCATTATTCTCTTCCAAAGCAGTAGACATTCTCTCAATAAATTCTTTAACATAGGCATTAGGAGCATAGTTTTCATAGCAATATTTAAGTATGTCAAAATTTTCAGATTTGTAGAGAGTAACATCATACTTTTCAATAAAAGAAGCAACTTCATAAGCACCCTTAAAAGCAACAAATTCTTCAATTTGTTCGATATCATAGTAATTATAAACACTTGGCATAAGAAGACAAGATTTCATTATCATTAAACTCACATAGGTAGGGAAGGTGTTTTTTAGGGTTCTTAGAGCAACAAGTAAAATCATAAATTTCACATAGATTCCAAGCATAACATAGCAAACAATTTATTTGATGCCATAAGAGTCTCCCTTTTTGAGACAAACGGTGACGCACAAAATGAGCATGCTCATTTAATGATTTTCCCTCAACTAAACTAGCTGGGGTTTCAGCACGAGCACAAATGAATCAAAGATGATTCAAGTAGAAAACTTCAAGTGGATCCATAGTATCTTATATTTTTGCTTTTTCTTTCTGTTCTTGTGTGTTTGACATGAAGGTAATAAAAGCAAGCAAACTAGCAAACAAGCTAATAAAAATATTTTTGTGTTTTTGTAAAAACTTTTTAGAAGTGGGGGAGATGGAAACGAGAGGCAAAGGCAAATAAAATAAATGCAAGGAGATGAAAGTTTTATGCGTAGGTACTTGATAGATGTTGATGATGTCTCCCCAGCAACGGCGCCAGAAATTCTTCCTGCTACTAGTGAGCTGCGTTGGTAATTCCCTGAAGAGGAAGGGAGATGCAGTACAGTAGAGATAAGTATTTCCCTCAGTTATGAAACCAAGGTTATGAATCCAGTAGGAGTATCACACAACACCTCATTAGCAGCACCTGCACACAAAACAACAAATCCTTGCACCCAACGCAAACAAGGGGTTGTCAATCCCTCGGCGGTTAATTGCAAGATTAAATTGGATGTGATAGATAGATAGATTAAAATGAAAATATAAAATAAATAAAATAAAATAAAAGTGCAGCAAGGTATTTTTAGGGTTTTTAATATATGATAAACGTAGACCCGGGGGCCATAGTTTTCACTAGAGGCTTCTCTCAAGAAAATAGCATACGGTGGGTAAACAAATTACTGTTGGGCAATTGATAGAAAAGCAAATAATCATGATGATATCCAAGGCAATGATCATGTATATAGGCATCACGTCCCACACAAGTAGACCGACTCCTGCCTGCATCTACTACTATTACTCCACACATCGACCGCTATCCAGCATGCATCTAGTGTATTAAGTCCATAAAGAACAGAGTAACGCCTTAAGCAAGATGACATGATATAGAAAAAGTAAACTCACGCATGAATAAACCCCATCCTTTTACCCTTAATAGCAACGATACATACGTGTCGTGTCCCTTTCTGTCACTGGGATTGAGCACCGCAAGATCGAACCCATTACAAAGCACCTCTCCCATTGCAAGATAAATCAATCTAGTTGGCCAAACCAAATCAATAGATTGGAGAGAAATACAAAGCTATAATAATCATGCATAAAAGAGTTCAGAGAAGACTCAAATAATATTCATGGATAATCTGATCATAAACTCACTATTCATCGGATCCCAACAAACACACCGCAAAAAGTGATTACATTGGATAGAACTCCAAGAACATCAAGGAGAACATTGTATTGAAGATCAAAAAGAGAGAAGAAGCCATCTAGCTACTAACTATGGACCCGAAGGCCTATGGTAAACTACTCACGCATCATCGGAAGGGAAGCAAGGTTGATGGAGAGCCCCTCCGTGATCGATTCCCCCTCAGGCGGAGTACCGGAAAAGGCCTCCAGATGGGATCTCTCGAGAACAGAAGCTTGCGGCAGTGGAAAAAGTATTTCGTGGACTCCTCTGTTGGTTTCCTGATTTTAGAGAATTTATAGAGGTGGAATTAGGTCAAACGGAGCTATGTGGGCCCCACAAGCCACCAGGGCCACTACTTCATCTTCTAGCCCTCTCCCGAAGCTTCCAGTACTTGTTATGTCCAGAAAAAAATCTCCAAAAAGTTTCGTGGCATTTGGACTTTGTTTGGTACTGATATTCTGGAAAACCAAAAACAGGCAAAAAACAGCAACTGGCACTGGGCACTAAGTTAATAGGTTAGTCCCAAAAAATGATATATAATTGTTGTAAATGTATATAAAAACATCCAAGATTGATAATATAATAGCATGGAACAATCAAAAATTATAGATACGTTGGAGACGTATCAATCCACTTGGGGGATCTTCTCACATGGAGGTCTTGAACTCCATGGGAGTGGTAAGTGGATGAGCAAAACTCAATCTCAAATGAGCTAAACCTTTGCTAACCCTAGCTAGGAGGGGGAGAGGGTCTATTTATAGTGTTCCATGAGATGAGAGGGGGAAAGAGGGGATACATGGGCCTCTGGCCCGGTTAGGCACACGCAGGTGCTGGATGTCTGGTGGCTCATGTCAGGCCGGATGTCCGGGGATGGTGCCAGATGTCCGGTCTAGCTTCGGCCCAGGTACTATGGCCTCGGGCTAGATTTCTGGGGGGGGCTGCCGGATGTACGGGCTAGTCGGGCTGGATGTCCGGGACGTTGGCCGGATGTACGACTCCTGGGACTTTGCAGCCTTTGTCCTGCTGCTGTTGGCGTGGCCTTCAGGCGCCGGATATCTGGGTGAGGGGCCGGATGTCCGGCCCCTGTAGCATTTCAGCGGTCTCCTTCGTTGAGCTTCATTTTCCATGTACTTGGTGACTTGGTCTTCATTCCGAGCATCTCCGGGGTGGTCTTCCTCGTACCTAAGCACACATAGCATTTCGGATTGAGATAGTAGCCATGTCTCACGTGGATCATACGGAAGCTCGTTAAGGAGATATGTCACCTCGGTCTCGATAACTCTTGCACGTGCTCGTGTCATCGATCCACTCGGCACATGGGGAGACAAAGGTAGGTCCATGAGGATGATCATAGGATGCTCCACATCACTACGCCTCCCCCACTTCCCCGTTGAGGTTCTTCTGGAGGAGCTCAGGATGGAGGACCAGCGTCGGGCGGAGCAGGAGGTGGGAGCCATCGCAGAAGGGCTGGTGCAGCAGGAGAAGGAGAGCGACTTCGGGGACACCTGAAGCCTGCCCTCCTTGGTTCTTCCACCGCTGGCCCCGGCTTCTTCTCCTTCTTTTTTTTTCAGAATGTAGCCCCCTATTTCTTGTAATGGGGGCGTAATGAAGAAGAAACAGGCACGGGGTGCCATTAGCTTGGTGGACTTGGTGCGGCAGGATATAAGCAATAGTCCACCCTTTAATCTATAAATCATTTTGCTTTATGCCTCTTGATCTGTTTTCATTTTCTGAATGTTCCCCTGTTTTTGTGTCTGCGCCGTCGGTCGATCGGATCGTGCTCGGTTGCTTGGCATCTCAACCAAGGTCCATTAGGGCTTTGCCTAGTTAGGACCATAGGAAACGCCTTTTCCATAGCACGTGCATGTTTTTAAAGCCTTCACAACTTAGACAGGTGTTGCCGGGCATCCGAGCAATGCTTTCATAGCTGTGACTGGAGGCTCTAAAAAATGCTTCCTCATGAATGGGAAGAATTCACAGAGGGAGTTCAGAAAATCAAGGCGAGCCAATCCAAGGGACTGAGATGTTACACTTATCTCTGTAGATTCGGCCATCTACTCTGAGTGTGTTAGCTTGGCTCTCTGTTTCCCGGCATTCGTCCATGAAGTAGGGTCTTGTAGCCTTAACTCCTTAAATAAGAAGGTGAAAAAAGCTTGTGGTTGTGTTGTGTGTCCACAACACATCCGTTAGTTGTAAGCATAATTCATATAACATGCAGCATGATGCGGGTCATGACCATAACTACCATATGCAGATCATAAGCATGACTACAACTTAGCATGGTAATTTACATGACATTGCAAGATGCTTGAGTCTAGTTATTTGCTTTATACAAAAGTTGTTGCCGACTGGAGCAGATGCAGCAGCCATGATAGCTGCCAATGGGTACAGATCCCATTGGCGCCCTAAGGGTAGAACTTGCGAAGATGGTACTTCTATGGGTTATCAATGTTCCATGAATTTTGCACAGGGTTCCCATCTTCGGTTTCTAGGTGGACAGCACCCGGTATAGTAACTTGTGCCACCCTAAAAGGACCTTCCCACTTCGGTGTCAACTTGCTTTGTGCCTTCCGGACAGAATCCGACAAAGAACAAGGTCACCTTCCTCGAATCCACGGGAACGGATATTGAGGCTATGATAGAGATGCAAACCCTGATGATAACGTTCTGTGCGTACAGCTGCCAAGGATTGGTTCTTCTCAAGTAGGTTGACATCGTCATGCCTTCTTTGCTCCTGATTCTCTTCATCATAAGCTCTTACTCGAGGAGATCCGTACATGAGTTCTGTGGGGAGTACCGCTTCAGCTCCATAGACAAGAGCGAAGGGGATTTCTCCCGTTGCTCAATTTGGTGTCGTTCTGAGTGAGCAAAGAACGGCCGGGACTTCATCAGCCTAGCGTCTACCACATTTTTTAAGTCTGTCAAAAGTCCGGATTTGGAGCCCACGCAGCACCTACGCATTTGCCCTTTCCGCTTAGCCGTCACTTCTGGGGTGAGCAACTGACACAAAGCAGATCCGGGTACCGAGTTGTTCAGAGTATGTTGTGAAGGCGCCACTCGTGAACTGGGTACCATTGTCGGTGATGATGCGATTAGGCACACCAAAACGGTAGACCAGTCCCCTAAAAAACTTGATTGCAGACTATGCAGTGACTTTCCTGCCAGGCTCTACCTCAGGCCACTTTGTGAACTTGTCAATAGCCATGAACAAGTACTCAAAGCCCCCGGTAGCACAGGGAAAAGGCCCGAGGATGTCCAATCCCCAAACCGCGAATGGCCAGGAGAGAGGAATCGTCTGAAGAGCTTGCGCTAGTTGATGGATCTCTTTGGAATGAAATTGGTATGCATCACAGGTCCGGACTAGCTCTTCCGCATCGTGCAATGATGTGGGCCAATAAAACCCTTGCCAAAAGGCCATGCCCACGAGTGCGCGTGACCCGATGTGGGTCCCGCACATGCCCTCGTGTATGTCTTGGAGAAGAGCTCACCCTTGTTCCTTGGGGATGCACAACAATTTCACTCCGTTGAGCCGTCTTCGATAGAGGTGTCCCTCCATGAAGAGGTACATGCTGGCTTGACGAGATACCCTTTCAGCGTCTTCACGCTTGACGAGATATTTAGCGACCTCGGCTGCCCATTCTGGGATGTGTGTCGCTACTACACACACAGCATAGTTGACTGAAGGTGCATCTTCAGATTTGTCTTTAGATGCGTCAGACGGCGTCTCGCCCGGGAAGGGATCCTTCGCGGGTGTGACCGTGGCTTTTTTCCTTTTGCCGGGAGTGGAAAGCACTGATGGCTGAGTGAGTCTCTGCACGAAAATACCCGGTCCCACGGGTGCTTTTCGAGTGGCCAACTTTGATAGATCGTCTGCAGCAAAGTTTTGAGTACGGGGGATGTGCTCCATGCGCAGACCATCAAAGTGGCTTTCCAATTTTCTCACTTCGTCCGCATACACTTCCATCTGCGGGCATTGATAATCCTTATTAACTTGCCTCACAATCAACTGAGAATCGCCCTTGACAATCAGCTTCTTTATGCCCAATCCAATTGCTGCTCTTAAACCGACAAGCAAACCTTCATACTCTGCAGTGTTGTTGGTTGATCGAGGACCGGTGTAGAGCATTTGGATAACATACTTGAAGTGTTCGTTGGTGGGGGAGACAATGATGACGCCAGCCCCCGCACCCTCGAGAGAGAACAAACCATCAAAGTACATTACCCAATCATCCGTATCTTCCTTCCCGGGTAGGGAAGTGGACTCCGGATCTTCGGGTGTTGCTGTCCATTCGGCGATGAATTCTGGCAACACTCTGCTCTTGATGACGTGAGCTCTCTCATACTTGATGTCGAATTCCGGTAGCTCCAAAGACCATTCAGCAATGCGGCCCATCACCGTTCTGCTGTGGAGGATATGTCCCAATGGAAAGGAAGTAACCACAACGATTGGGTGAGCTTGAAAGTAATGCCTGAGTTTCCAAGAAGCGACCACGACACCCAGAAGGATTTTCAAGATGTCCGGGTATCTTGTAGTAGCTCCTTGTAGCAATGAGCTGACAAAATATACTGGGCGCTACATGGGTAACTTCTTAGTGGAGCGGCATTGCTTTTGCCCAGCTGATGTTGATGACTCCGGTTGATCGGTACTAGGTTCTTCCACTGTAGCTTGATTTTCCATAGTAGCTTGATCTTTCGTCATAGTTTGATCTTCCTCTCGCTCTGCTACAAGGGTCGAGCTCACCACCTGATTGGTGGCAACCACGTATAAGAGCAACCTCTTGTTGGGCTTCAGGGCCACCAGTATTGGAGGGGAAGAGAGATACTTCTTCAACTCCTGGAGAGCTGCTTCCGCTTCAGGGGTCCATTCCAGGGGTTCGGCTTTCTTTAAGGCCTTACAGAATGGCAAGGCTCTCTCGGCGAGCTTCGAGATGAATCTCCCGTGCACAGCCAAGCATCTGTTCAGCCTCTGGACGTCCCTGACGCGCTTTGGTGCATGAATCCGCTCGATCACTTCAATCTTGTCTGGGTTGGCTTCAATCCCACGGTGAGTTATGAAGAATCCAAGTAGTTTTCCAGATGGTACGCCGAAGACGAACCTCTTTGGGTTGAGCTTTAGCTTCTTCTTGCGGAGACTGGCAAAATTTCCACCAGGTCTTCAATGAGGGTGGACTGTTGTCGGGTCTTGACGACAATATCATCCATGTAAGTTTCTACATTGCGATGCAATTGTGGTCCAAACCCGATTTGCACAACCCTCTAAAAGGTGGAACCAGTGTTCTTTAATCTGAAAGTCATCGTACGTAACAGTATGCTCCCAATGGAGTAATAAATGCGGTCTTATCCTTGTATTCTTGTGCCATCAAAATCTGATGGTATCCGGAAGAAGCATCGAGGAATGAAAGTAGGTCGCACCCAGTGGTGGAATCCACGATTTGGTCGATCCTCGGGAGCGGGAACGGGTCCTTGGGGCAAGCCTTGTTTAGACCGGTGAAATCAATGCATAGCCTCAAGTTTCCGTCAGCCTTCAGAACGACCACGGGATTGCCTATCCACATAGGGTGCAACATCTCTCTGATGAATCCGGCCTTCTTCAGCTTCTCAACGTCGTCAACGATGAATTGTCGGCGATCTGGGGCTTGCTTCCTCACTTTTTGTTTGACACGTCGGGCATCCGGGGATATAGCTAGGTGGTGCTCGATTACCTCCCTGGGAACTCCAGGAATATCTGATGGTTGCCAAGCAAACACATTAGCATTTTCCCACAGGAAGGCAACGAGCGCGCTTTCCTATTTGTCAGAGAGGGTGGTGCCTATAGTGAAAGCACCAGACCGGTCCGCCCGCGCCGCAACCTTCTTATTGAGAGCACCAGTGGCCAACTTATGTTTCTTCTCCGTCGACTAGTTGTTGTCTTTCCCTAAAACACATGGTTCTACACGTTTGCCGAGAGCCTGATCTCCTCTGGGAACGCTACAAACAGTGTCTTTTCCGGAAGCCTTGACTTCGCCTCCGAGAATGCTTTGGCTGCTGCCCTTCTCGGAAGCTTCGGACATGACGAGTGTTTCAAGACTACAGGCAGTTGTGGCAACCAAATCCTTGTACATCTTTTCCAAACACATCACCGCATCCTTCCTATAAGTCCTGATAGTGAGTATCCCCTCAGGGCCCAGCATTTTCAGTGTACTGTAGGCGTAATGGGATGCCGCCATAAACTTCGCCAGTGTCGGGCGTCCCAAGATGCCGTTGTAGGACAAGGGTATATCCACAACATCAAAGACAATTTTCTCAGTCCTGAAGTTGATGGGAGTACAAACGTAACGGGCAACATGATCTGCCCCTTGGGTTTGGTCTTCCCCGGGTTGACCCCCTGAAACATCCCCGTCTCCTGGAGATCTGCTTATGAGAGTTGGAGCTTCTTGAAGATTTCGGTGGAGACGAGGTTCAGGCTTGATCCCCCATCGACTAGCATCTTAGTGACCTTCAGATTCTGTATTGTCGGGGCTACCAACATCAGAAGCACTACAACACCTGAAGTGCGGTCTGGATGTTCACTAGCGTCAAACGTGATAGGTGTCTGTGACCACTTGAGGGACGCTAAGCTTCAAGTGTGGGCTGAACAGCGTTTATTTCACGAGAGAACTTCTGGTGAGAGAAGTGAGAAGATGCTCCCCCGTGGACGCATGCCACGGCCTCAGCCTTTTGAAACTCAGCGGCCTCTTCCTTGTCCTCATCATCCGTGTCACCCCCAGTCCGCTTGTCATGGCCTCTGGCTAGCCGAGCATCTTGCTTGCTGTCCTTCTTCGTGAAGCCCCAGGCTTCATCCTTGGTCTTCCTTTCCTTGTCCCGCCTCTCGTATTCCTTGTTCTACCTCTCAGCCAGGTATTCCACCCGACGGCAGTCCTGAATATCATGGTCGGAGGAACGATGGATCTTGCAATAGGGGCCCTTGAAACCGCCGCCTGCGGCTCGGTCCCCACGCTTGTTGTTGGCCTTGGGCTTTTTGCCAGGTGACTCCACCGCAAGTACCATCTCGTACTTGCGCTTCTGGTGCTTGCGTCTGGGACGGCCAGAGGAAGTGTCAACTCCCTCTTCGGCGTTGTCGGCGCCATCTTCGGGTGTCCTCCTTCCTTCTTCTGCACGGGCGCACTTGTCCGTGAGTTCAAAGAGCTCGGCGCCGGTGCGCACCTTGCCAGTGTTGAGCTTCTCCCTGATCTTGGGCTGATGAAAATTTGCGTGGAATGCAGTAATGATCGTAACTGGATCGATGTCAGGGATATTGTGCTGCACTTGGCTGAAGTGTTGTACGTACTTGCGCAATGGTTCCCCCTGCTTCTGCACGAGAAGGTGCAAATCACTAGGCATCCCTGGCCACATGAACCCTCCTTGGAAGGCACCCACGAACTGCTTGCACAGATCATGCCATGATGAAATGGAATTCTCTGGAAGATTCATGAGCCACGAGTGGACGTTGGGCTTGAGCGCCATGGGAAACTAGTTGGCAAGCGCTCGCTTTCTGCCACCAGTAGCAACAATAGCGATGGTGTAAATGCTGAGAAACTCAGCAGGGTTGGTCTTCCCGTCGTACTAGACGGAAAGATCCAGACAAAACTGCCTCGGCCATTTGACGCAGTGTAACTCCGGAGTGAATGCGGCACAACCCGCCCCGTAAGGCAAGTCGTCCATGTCCTCGTAGGAGTAATCGGCGTCTTCAAGATCCGCACGCGCATTGGATTGCCGACGAGTTTCTCGGCATCTCTCAATACGGGTGCTCGCATCTTGGCCTTGACGATCCCGGATAGTCTGACGCTGGTCTTGATGGCGCCTCGGGAGGGACGACACAATCGACACCAGGTGTTCACGGTCACCACGCGGCCGAGCCTTGGCTGGGCGTCATGGGGACTGGGCCGATGTCGCATGCTGTTGGCTGTGGCAGCTGTCATTATTGGTCCGAGCAGAGCGAGGCTGGGGTGTGGATGCTCCTCCTCTCTCGCTCGGACCAGCGTAGTCGATCAGACTTTGAATGGTAGCTCTCCCAGCCTCCGCCCTGTTAGCCTCGGGCGGGAAACTGAGTAACACACGAGCTTGGGCCAGGGCTTCAGTGGGCGTGTTAATCCCGTCGTAAGCTTGAGATAGCCTAGAGCCTCTGGTGCGGTTGCCCAAAGGAGCGGTGGCGCCCTCTCGCGGAGACGCGAGGCTGTCTCGTGGTAGGGAATGGTGTCGACGCTCGTTCGCCATCTTGGACGGATGTTCGGAGTGGTGTGCCATGGCCCCGCCTAGGCCTGACACTTGTATACCTCCCAGATCATTCCCCACAGCCCCCGAAGGCTGTGGTGTCTGACCAGGAGTGCGAGCGGGAGAGCGATTCCCCACAGTACCAGCTTGGGAAGGGCGGTTAGCTGCTGTCGCGCTCTTGCTCCTGGCCGCTGGTTGACTGTGTGACCCGAGGTTCTGTGAACTCCGGACTACAGGGTCTTCTAGGGCTTGGGGCCGGGGTCGAGCCTTCACTGCCACGCCTTGCCCTTTGCTGAGCCACAGGTCTTCGGCGGTTCCATCCCAACCACGTGTTGGTGAAGAGGTTGGTGAAGGCACTGATGAATCTGGCGTCGTACGAGACACCGGTGGCTTTGTCGATGTAGATCCGCACGAGCGCCCCCTGCCTGGCGTGCCAGATGTCGGCGGGCGTGTGCAGGACACGCTCGTGACACTGTGGACTGTGAATGTCCCTTTGCTGTTTCGTGGATGGGCCAGGAAGGTTTGGAGCTACACTACTAAAATGCACGAAATGGACACGATGATTTATCCAAGTTCGGGCCGCATGGTTGCGTAATACGCTACTCCTACTTTTGGTGTGTTTATATGGTGGATTTGTAAGCTACAAGTCCTTCCTGGGAACGGGGAAGGGTTGTGTAGTCCTACTACACTTCTACTAAGTGTTCAGCCTCTTTTCTATATCCCCAGTCATCCTTTTATAGTTTAAGGGGTACCACAATGGCATAGTTGCTAAGGATCTACCCTGAGCCGACAGGGTAGATATGCACATTAAATGCGCAGAGAGGTGTTGTAGTCTTCTATCTTCCGGGAACGAACACCCGTCTTGTCACTGCCACCCAAGGTGGCACCCTCGCCTGGCGGTGCCACACGATGGAACAAGTGTCACCCTGGTGGCAGGTGGGCTGGTGAATCACCTTTGGTGAATGATGAGCATCCACCACCCAAGTCGCATGCTCGCAACGTGTCGTATCGGCCCTGATGAGGCAAAGACGTCGCGCCACGCACGGAACAGCCTGGTCGAGACGCTTTCGATGGTAACGAAGCATGGTCATTGCCGGAGGCAACGTTCTCGGGTCTCGGCTTCTTGATGCTTTAGAGCGAGGTGGGGAGCCACTCTGGCTCATACGTAATTGACCTCATGGATCAACCATTCACGGTACCGACAGGGTACCACAATGGCTTCGAAGCTAAGGAAGTAGCCTGGGTCCAACCAGGTAGGTGAGTGCATTAAATCCTTGGTGAAGTGTCGATGCCTTATGTCTTCCGGGAACGAACGCCTCTCTTATCAACACCGACCTTGCTGACACCTCCGTGGGGCATGACACATCTCAGTACAGGTGTGCACCATGCGGTGGCATAGGTGAGTGATTCACCCCTTGAGTCTTGTCTAGCCTCTAGCCCTCCTGCCGCCTGGTTGCGTGGCGCAAGGGTTCTGTGAGCGCAGAACGATAGCGCCATGCATAGGTGGGGCGATAGCTTGTTGTTGAAGGCTTGCTGAGTGCGGGCCAACTGAGGATGGTCGTCGCCGGGCGTAGCCGTTCCCGGGTCTTGGACCACGAGGATTGTTGCTGCGTGTCTTGACTTGGATTCCTTCTTGGCTTGGGCGGGCTCATTCAATGGGCATGGAGGTCTTCTTGAACAAAGATCTGCATGCCACCACCGAGCCCAGGTGATGTAGGGTGGAACCCTACTGGTGTCAATCTTTCAAGATTGGAGCGGATCCCGCGAAGAACACGAAGAACACGAGAGGGGAAAACGAGAGGAAACACTCAAATAGACAAGACACAATCACACATGTGCTAAATCCACATACACACGGAGAGATTCACGATCCAAAGTCAACAAAGGACGATACAAACGGTAGCTAGTTCATCCCGATCTGGAGAGGAGTCGAGGTCTTGATATCCCGGAGGATCTTCTCACATGGAGGTCTTAAACTCCATGGGAGTGGTCTCTCTCTCTCTCAAGAGTAGAGGTAGGAGCAAAGCTCAACTAAGATGAGCTATCCATTTGCTAACCCTAAAACGTAGGTGGAAGAAGAGTATATATAGTCTAGGGGGCGAAGGGGTACACGGGCCTCAGCCCAAGTCAATGCACGCAGGCAGGGCCGGAAGTTCTGGGCAGGGCCGGAGGTTCCAGAGGCCGGAAGTTCCGGGCAGGTTTCGGGAAGGGTCCGGGCTATCCAGAGAGTTTGCACGGTCTGGGACGGCCTCGGTGCAGCAGGGCCAGAAGTTTCGGGATGGCCGGAAGTTCCGGGTAGCATCCGGGCAGGGTCCGGGCTGTCCAGAGAGTTGGCATGCCTGGGGCTGTTCTGGACGTCGAAGGCCGGAAGTTCCGGAGCGACCGGAAGGTCCGGGGCCGGAAGTTCCGGGCTGGAGGCTGGAGGTTCCGGGCTTTTTCAGAAGCTTGTCCATGCTTCTTCTTCCTTCTCTTCCAAGCTTCCCTCGTGGACGGTGTAGTTGTACACGTGCGCTGGCACTCCTCCTCCTTGTCCGTGGTGCTCCGACAATACCTATCTATGCACACGAGTGGAGTGTCAAGTAGTATACCATCCTCGAAGGGGTCAAGTGAACACGCGTAAAGGAGATGATTCACCTTTGTGTATGTGGAGTAGATGTCGCACGTGTCACTTGCCAAACGGGCTCTTGACATGGTGATGTCCGTAGGATGCTCCGCATCATCTCCCCCCCCCCTTGGGAAAGATCCGACCTCGGATCGAAAACCAAATCACCATGGGAAAGAGATGGCTTCGCCGTGTAGAAGTGGACGATCACCAAGTACTCATCATCTTCAAGCTCGAAATGGGCCCTCTCCAATGTCGCACCGTCTTGTGATTCCTTCAAATGGAGTAAGGACAACAAACACTTGGAAAAACAAATGTGGTTAGCGTTAGTGCAAAAGCAAGCATTCAAGAGGCGATGCACCAAACAAGTGTCGTCATCATGCAAAGCATATGGTGTGACAAAGGATTGAGACATGGCATTTAAGCATATGAACTGAGCACAAGCAAAGTCATCATGGAAACAAGCATGCAAAGGTGAGGTAAAGATGCTAATATGTGTGACAAATGAACAAGCATCTACCTCAAAGTCATAGCAAACATGCACAAATCGCTCAATGAAAGGTCTATGGTAGGCATAAGAATCATTCACAACACCAAATAAAATGAAGTGTCTAAACACATGGGTCAAGTGCAACACAATCCAAGCATAACGTGCATAGGCTGTAGTGAAAATAGTGTGGCACTCAACACAATAGAAATAGCAAGTGTTCATCATGTGTGAGGCAATCAAGTCAATCATGTAGCAATCAATGGGACATGGTAGATGTGAAGAAATGACATTGTTGCATCCAAGCATATGATAGGAGCAAGTAATCCACAAGTCGGATGCAACACACAAGGCATATATATCATGAGGCATGGCAATGTGGCAATGGCAAGTCGCAGCAAGATCTCTAGCATGTGTGCAAAGTGTCACGGTGCAAGCAACACATGAAGTATGATCCACAATATTCATGCTCATGGTGTTAGGATTCTCAAAATAGGAGCATATCACCGCAAAAGCATGTCCTTGTGCGTCCTTCACAATGCCGAAATGGTAGAAAATGCGTTGTAGAAGCGCGTCGGTCGAAAGTGGCTCGCTCTCAAGAGCTCGAAGGGTCAACTCACGTGAAGTGGAAGTTGACACGATGTCGAAGGATCCTACACATGCACACAACAAAGCAAGGAACGTATGTGCATGGTAGATAAACACATCATCCATCATGATGGTTCTCTTCTCTTGCACATAACCATTAGAAGCAAAAGTGCATGAATAATATGATGCAACAATGGCAATATTCATGGCACTAGGCATATGGTGCAAAGAAGGAAGACACGCATGCTTCACATGAAAGATGGCAAAAGCTCCAAACATATGGGAGAAATCTATGGGGGCTATCTCATTAGCAAGACTAAAAGCATTGTTGCACTCAATACATGGCAAATCATCTAGCATGCGAGAGGCAACATATGGAGCAATTGGACAATATTCAATAGCAATCATGTGTAAAACAAGGCAATGGTTGTCATCAACCGCATGAAACGAGCAAGTATGTATCATCGGTGAAGCAACAAGGCAAGCAATCATAGTAAGCATGTCGTGCAAACTAGTGGAGCGAAGATGCAACTCACTAGAGGAAATCATGGCGATCATGTCATGTGAGCAAATAGTAGGCCTAGGCAATGCACATGACATATCACGAGCACGAAAGCGAAACATGATCAAAGTATCATCAGAGGCATGGGATACATAGCAAACATGGCAATAACAAGGGATATCTCCACCAAGCATGCAAATACACATACAAGTGTTAGGATCATGGATCATGTGTAATGCAAAGCATGGGTCACCAAAGCATGTCATCCAAATGGAAATGAGCATATCATGCAAAGTGAACATGGCAATATGGGCAAAGGATATATAATGGACAATAACCCATAACCATGTGAGGGCCATGTAGAAGAAATGTGCGAAGGCTCGTCGCGTAGAAGGCGGGTGGAGGGTAAGCGCTCCATGGTAGCGCACATCTTCATTGCTCTCTAGAGCTCGTTTCGTCAACTCATGCGCTTGCGAGGTTGACGAGTAAGCAAGGGTACCTACACAACAAATAGGCAAACGAAACAAAGTGTGTGCGTGGTAAATGTACACATCATCCATCATGATGTGTATGTGCACGTTAGAGTTAGCACAAAACAAGCATCGCTCAAAGAAATTTGTAGCACGATATAAGAACATGTCATCCATCATGAAAGAATAGTTGTTATGTATTATACGATGGGGACACAAATTGAGCATGCAAGTATATGGCACATCAATAGCAGTTTTGTTCATGGGATGCATATGGTGCACACAATCATTGGGATCATGCAATGGATGGGATCGATCGAAATCTCCTAACATGTATGAGGAAACTATGGGGGTCGCCTCATGAGCAATAGCGGACGCATAATATGGAGAAAATTGACAACATGGCGAACAATGCATGTTCAAAGCTAGGTGGTCATGGCATGGCAAATGAGAGAAATGATGCAAAGGAAGCATATCAATATCATCACAAGAAAAACAAATGCCAATAACCATGGGCTTGTCATCTATGCCATATGTGCAAATTGGGTTCATTTTAATGGCATATGCATAGTCACTACAATGAGATTGCAAATATGACATATGGGAGAGCTCATTCATAGCATATGACAAGTCAAGAGGGGTTGCAAACATGATGTGACCGAGAGAATTATCACAAGATAACCGATGTAACATGGCATCACAACTAATAGACTCCACATGGCAATCATCAAACTCATCATAAATGGGTAAATCATCGCATGAGGAAGTCGCACTAGCATCAAGCATGCTAATTGGATGATCGACATCATGCAAGCAATCAATGTCAAGAATGTCCACTAGTGGGACAAGAGCATCACCTTCACCTATGTTACCTTTCTCATTCCACTCATGTGGTGTAGGTGAGGTAGCAAGGACCAATTCGTGGTCATCATCATCGTGATGGAACCATATGGGGGGTGTATCATAGTCCACCATGGCCATCGTCTTGTCCAAAGGAAGGACAAAGTCGTCAAGGGTCAGCGCGTCATCATATATTGGACCTAGCACCAAATGAGAAGACACAATAGAGGTAGAGGTTAAGTCGTTAGAGTTTGAAATGGCCTCACAAGACCTATCAACTATCACACTCTCTCTATGTGGTGGCTCACTCACTCCCTCAAAATAGGTGCACTCAATGTCACATATGGTGGAGTCACTCAAATCACTCAAGTGGTGGTGGTGGTGGCTCTCCGCACATGGGAAATGGGTCATCTCATCATATATGGGGCTAGTGGTGAAGTCACTCTCACTCTCAATATGGTGGCATAAGTCACTCAAGTCATCATCGCCGTCGCCGTGGATGAAGGCCAAAGATGGCACATCATCACTCTCGCCTCCAAAGATGGAAGCATCATCCTTGCTCGCCACCTAGTCGCTCGCCTCCAAATCTTGATCCTTGAGTTGCTCCGTAGTAGTAGTCGTCGCCGTGCCGTCTTCAAAAAGAGTCGTGGTAGACTCAGCATCGTCAATGCCACAAAGAGGGATGGCGGTGATGTCGAACTTGGGAGCATCGTCTTGGAGCTTGGTCGTCGTGAAGTGTGCTTGGGGTGGAGAAGCCTTGGCCTTCTTGAGTTCTTTTTCTGCCTTGAGAGCACCAAAGTAGTTGTCGTCGAGGGACTTGTAGTTGTCGAGGAAGATAGTCCTGCAGATGTCGTTGTTCAATCCCATCATGAAGTGGAACTTCATCGAAATGGGGTCGTCCACACCGGCTCGTCGCAAGGCTTTCTTCATCTCCTTGAAGTACTCGTCGATGGACTTGGATCCTTGGATGGTGTTCTCCAATTGGCGTCGAAGATGTTCCATGTAGGTGGAAGGCAAAAATTCTCGCCGCATCGCTTTCTTCGTCTTGGGCCAACTCACGTCGAAGCTTGTCGAAGGTTTGTGAAGCCACCATGTCGACGCGTAGTCGTGGATGTTACTTGTGGCGCACTTCACTTGATCTTCGGAGGGGACTTGATGTAGCTTGAGGTAGTCGTCCATCTTGCGCTCCCACTCGAGATACTCCTCGGGGTCTTGAGTCCCATAGAAAGGAAGCTCGTGGTCGGTGTCGAGGTCGTAGTAGCTCATGGAAGTCACGGACTTGAGCTTGGGGAGCTTCTCTTGAGCGTAATCTTGAGGTGCTTGTTGGCGAAGATGCCGTATGTCCAAAGGCGAAGATGCCTTGAAGTCGCTTGGCGAAGATGCCAAGGTAGATTGTGAAGTCGTGGAGCGGTGGTTGGTGTTGAGCTCTTGACCTTCACGTTCTCGTCGGTGATGGTGTCGATGCCGATGTGACCTTGCCGGAGATGGGAGCTCGGAAGCATTTGCACTTGAGTGTCTTCTCGAAGATGAGGGAGACCTCTTGGCGGTCTTGATGAGGGCTATGAGCTCCTCCTTGTGAGCTTGCATCTTGTCGTCGATGAAGTTTTTCGTGGCATCGAACTCGTCGTTGTTGGTGTAGACCAAAGTAGATGTGCTTTGCCTATCCATCATGCTCAAGCAAAAATGTGAGTGGAAGAAAGGAAAGAACTAGACCAAATGTACCTTATCCGATGTTGAAGATGGATCAATGATCACTCAATAATGTATTATGGAAGTAGCACAATTGGTACCGGATCTTGTCTATTCTCACACCTACACAAGTAAAGCTTATGGAGTAGCTTGGTGAGGATAGTGGCACAAAAATTTGATGCAATTGTTAGTAAGAGTCAATAATGTTGAAAGAGATTCACAAATTCGCAAATGAAACAAGTAGACCAATAGCAATGAATGGCACACGGAAACGCACACACGGATAGATAAATGGGGTCGTGCAACCAAGGAATGAGCACAAAATGTGGAATCCATAGAAAACGCTCGTGTTGCACAACTCAAGAGAGACGCTAGCACGATTGCTCAATAGGCGGATACGACACTTGTGCACACCCTAGGAAAGACAAAACGTATCGACTTCCTATTCCAAGTATGCTATGTATGTACGGTTCCCGGTGTTTCTCACATGATGATCCAAGATGGTCAATGATGGTATATGATATGCAATGTGGCGATGCTATGGCTCTTGCTTACAAGCTCTTTGTTTTTCTCTTTGCTTAAAAGCTTTTTTTTAGATGGCCACTTATGCGAAATGCACAAACCAAGATAGCAATTATGTATATGCGGGAACAATCTTGTGACACAAGAGATGATGTGATGATACCAAGATGAGGTATGTATGCAAAGGAAGGTGCGGATCGATAATCACTAAAGTGCACAAGTAACGTTGCCGGCAATACTCAATGGCTAGTCTCGATAGGCAAGTGACGCAAAATGGGCTAGGGGTTAACAATGCAATGGCAAGGGGAATATACAATGGTGTCGTCGAGGTTACCGTTCCTGCTTACGGTTGCGGTGTCAAAATGATGAAGTGGTCAATGTCGATGATGACCTCGTGGCGATGATGAGTGGCTGTGTTCTTGATGTCGAACCGTTCCTAATTAGCCGAAACACCTTAGGAAACGGAAAAACCGCGAACTCAAAATCTCAAAGGCAAATGTCAAATGGTGGTAGCGGATTAGCGGTGGTGGTTGCGGAAGTATTGGTGGAAGCCTGATCAAAATGGGTAAGGTGGCGGAAGAGTATGGTGGGGCTACACACATTGTCGGAGTGGAAGTCACGGTCCCTAAGTAGCCGAAACACCTTCGGAGACACAAGCCACAACTCAAACAACCTCAAATGCAATGGGGATCAAAATGAATTAGGTTGCGGAAGTCTATGGTGGAATAGCGGATGATATGGTGGAGGCCCTAGGCAAAGATGCCAAAGTTCCAAAATTTTGATGGAGTCAAATGGTGGTGAAACCAAGGTGAGGACCTCGGGCACGTCGATAGCTTCAAAACGAGCCAAAGAACACTCAAATCGGAGTTCGGAGCGAAAAGTTGTGATGAAAATGGTGAAGAAGGGTGATGCTGAAATTGTGTGTAATGTTTCTGGTTAGGCCGGAAGTTCCGGGGTTAAGGCCGGAAGTTCCGGGCTCCGGAAGTTCCGGGGGAATTCCGAAAGTTCCGGGGGTCGCGGGTGAGCTGTGGGGTAAACCGGGGGATTTCGGGTAAACTTTCTGTTTAGCCCGGAAGTTCCGGGGTGAGGATGGAAGTTCCGGGGAATGCCGGAAGTTCCGGGGGTCGTGGAATTTCTTCCGGAACGAACCCTAAATTCCAGATCTGAGAACGGGGGCGGAAAAACACGATTTCCCGGGGAAAATTGAGAAGATTTCGTGGATGGAAATGGGGGAAAAGATGGGAAAGGCTAGATCCACTTGAAACACAACGAATCCATGGATCAAAATCAACAAAACATCATCCAACCAACAAATCACAAAAAAAAATTGGTATGGCTATTTTTGGTGGGAATTTTGAATTAGGACAAAAACAACAAAATCAAGCTAGAAAACGGTGGGGGAGACTCCAAAATCATGATCAACGTGGCTCATGATACCAAGATGATGTAGGGTGGAACCCTAGTGGTGTCGATCTTTCACGATTGGAGCGGATCCCGCGAAGAACACGAAGAACACGAGAGGGAAAACGAGAGGAAACACTCAAACGAGAGGAAACACTCAAATAGACAAGACCCAATCACACATGTGCTAAATCCACATACACACGGAGAGATTCACGATCCAAAGTCAACAAAGGACGATACAAACGGTAGCTAGTTCATCCCGATCCGGAGAGGAGTCGAGGTCTTGATATCCCGGAGGATCTTCTCACATGGAGGTCTTGAACTCCATGGGAGTGGTCTCTCTCTCTCTCTCAAGAGTAGAGGTAGGAGCAAAGCTCAACTAAGATGAGCTATCCATTTGCTAACCCTAAAACGTAGGTGGAAGAAGAGTATATATAGTCTAGGGGGCGAAGGGGTACACGGGCCTCAGCCCAAGTCAATGCACACAGTCAGGGCCGGAAATTCTCGGCAGGGCCGGAGGTTCCAGAGGCCGGAAGTTCCGGGCAGGTTCCAGGAAGTGTCCGGGCTATCCAGAGAGTTTGCACGGTCTGGGACAGCCTCGGTGCAGCAGGGCCGGAAGTTCCGGGATGGCCGGAACTTCCGGGCGCCGGAGGTTTCGGGTAGCATCCGGGCAGGGTCCGGGCTGTCCAGAGAGTTGGCACGCCTGGGGCTGTTCTGGACGTCGAAGGCCGGAAGTTCTGGAGCGACCGGAAGGTCCGGGGCCGGAAGTTCCGGGCTGGAGGCCGGAGGTTCCGGGCTTTTTCAGAAGCTTGTCCATGCTTCTTCTTTCTTCTCTTCCAAGCTTCCCTCGTGGACGGTGTAGTTGTACATGTGCGCTGGCACTCCTCCTCCTCGTCCGTGGTGCTCCGACAATACCTATGTATGCACACGAGTGGAGTGTCAAGTAGTATACCATCCTCGAAGGGGTCAAGTGAACACGCGTAAAGGAGATGATTCACCTTTGTGTATGTGGAGTAGATGTCGCATGTGTCACTTGCCAAACGGGCTCTTGACATGGTGATGTCCGTAGGATGCTCCGCATCACCAGGCTTCATCTGGTGAGGTTGCTTGTTGTTGCTCTTCACGAAGATTTGCATACCACCACTGTCTTAGAGGAGAGAGTAGTGGCGAGCAGCTCTTCTATCTTCTTGAGTTTGGTCTAAGGGCGACCGTGGCCCGTGCACAGTTGGGTTCGTGACCCAAGCCGTCATGGCACCGACAGTAGCCCCCGAGCCAGGGTCGGACGCGTGCCGCATACGTCGTCAGGGTCAGGTCCTTTGAACGTATGGGGCCCACGTGTCGCTTGCCCCCGCGCTTGGTCAAATCGAAGCCAAAGAGGATGGCACGCGAAGCATCAGTGATCGGGAAAACCCGGGGACAACTGTCTGCCATGAGCAGTCCTCTTAGCTTTGCCATCTGCCACACTTGCACAGCTGCCTGATTTGACAGAGGTGTCCTCCTGACACATGGCGTCCCATCCCCGTTGATCAGAGGGGATGACACATTGCATGCCAGCCTCGAGGGGGTACCGACGTACGTAGGTGCATTACCGGTCGTCGAGTCCCCTTGATTCTTGCATTGATAGGAGGGGTAATGATACAGCTTTCCATTAATTGATGTGACGCACCGTCTTGAGTTCGTCTTGGGAACCCAATGCGCATTAGGAAGGTCAAGGATCGGCAAAATTGAGGGGCTGATGCCACTCGCCTCCCAGGCTATAAATGCCAGGGAGGGGCATGCTACTCCTCATCCTTCCCCCTTCTCATCTTCTTCCTCCCCTCTTCTCCTCTAAATGGCGGCTCACGCGGTGGCAGAGTTTGAGGCGAGGCAGCTTGCAGAGGAGGTCCGGGCCCAGAGGAGAG
Source organism: Elymus sibiricus (assembly GCA_039707655.1). NCBI lineage: Eukaryota > Viridiplantae > Streptophyta > Magnoliopsida > Poales > Poaceae > Elymus > Elymus sibiricus. The sequence goes on from CM077664.1 coordinate 169,004,333, forward strand.
AGCTCCAGGCCAAGGATGCAGAGCTCTAGGCCCTCAGGGACAGGACGTAGGCAAAGCTCCGTACCACGGACCGTGAGGTCATGGCGCGGGAGGTGGAGCTCAAGAACCTTGGGCGGATGATGGGTGAAGATCTTCGCAGTCTCCGGGAGGAGAACATGGAGCTCAATAAAGAGCTTGCATCCATTGCGGAGAAGTTTCACCAGTCGCAGATCACCATGGAGGAGGAGGCGGACCGCCTCCACCGCGAGGTTGCCGCGCTGATTGAGCGCATCGACCGAGAGCGCACCCGGTGCGACGAGATCGAGGATCGCCTTGGCAAGGCGCTGCTGGATGTGGGCGCGCAGGTGGAGCGGCTACGTCGCGCCTACCAGCAGGCCTGCACGGTCATGCCTGCCAATGGCATGAACTCCTTCAACCATCACACCGGCTTCAGCGAGCGGTGCCTATCGGACTTGGCTTCCTTCTTCTCCTTTCTTGGTGAGGACTTGGTGCATCTTTGCGCCATCACGAAGAAAGCGCTGAATGGAGAGGGGATGCGGGCTGCCATCGCCATGGCATCCCATATCCTCTCCAGTCTTCATCACCGGGATCCCTTTCTTCCAACGACCACCATCTTGGATGATCTGCCCCCTGCGATGCACGCGAGGGAGCTAAGGGCGGTGTCCTCCATGGTCGAAGCAGTGGTGCGCCTAGAGAAGAAGAGGGACTTTAGTCCCGTGTAGGCGTGTTGTGCTAGTAGTTGTCCCTTTTGCCCTATTGATTAAAAAGAGGCAGCAGGAGCTAGATGCCCGTGAGTTTAGAGTGGAAAAAATACGTATGTAAATTCCGCTCCATTTTGACTGATGTAAATAGTAACCCTGGCCATTTTATTTCCTATGAACCCCTTTCTTCTTTACATGTTTGGATCTCTGCCGTACATTGCTTAAGGAGTATACGGTTGCACTTGTCCCCTCTTGGCTGAAAATGAAGTGTAAAACTTTAAACAGCACCAGTGGGGGTTGTGCCTTCCGGAATACCTTCATTCTTGGAGTAATTATAACCATGCGCTTGGTGCTAGGTATATAACATACCCCGAGAGCGCCCTTTTCAGCTTGTAATGCATGCCATGAGTAAAGCAATTCGAGGGTAGGAATAAAATGAACATTACCTTGCTCTTGTTTGTTTGATCTTGTTCTCTATACCCCCAGGTGCCCAACCTGTTGGTTCCCAGAATTCCCAAGTTCTGTGCCTGGGTTATAATATGATAGTTGCTTTTCGGAGTGGATCCGGTTAGCGCCCTTGGGTAAAATTCTTGCAGAGATGGTTTTCTGCCAAACCCCCAACGCCTCATTGGGGGCATGCGAATTCGCTACTCCGGGCTGGCGATCGACCCTTAGGTTGATCTAGCGCCTAGAGTTACCCTGGAAGAGCCTTCCTGCATCGGTGACGTCTCGTTGTTTCCCTTCCAGATGAATTCAGACGAAGGACGAGGTCACCTACCCCACATCCACAGAAATTGGCACAGTGACTAGGCAGGCCACGTTGAACCTGGCTGCACGCGCATGGAAGGTTACAGCAATTCAGGAACGATCCCCCTCAAGGAAGTTAACATCGTCATGTTCACTTTTACCCTAGTGCAATAGAGCGGCTGGTGCATAGCTCGAGGAGAGGATCATACGCGGGTTCGACAGGGGTTACCTCCCCAGCTCCAGAGGAGGAAGCAAGGAGGGTTTTTCCTGCTACTTGATACGTCTCCAACGTATCTATAATTTATGAAGTATTCATGCCATGTTTACAACAATTTTGTATGATTTTGGTGCACTTTTATATGGCTTTTATATGATTTTTATGGACTAACATATTGACCTAGTGCCCAGTGCCAGTTGCTGTTTTCTGCTTGTTTTTGGTTTTCCAGAAAATCCATATCAAATGAAGTCTAAATGCAGCGAAACTTTTTGACGATTTTTTCTGGAAGGAAACGGACCGAGGAAGCTTCGGGGAAGCAGCAGAAGAGCCACAAGGGCCCCACGAGCCACCTAGGCGCGCCTGCCCCCCCCCCTAGGCGCACCCTGGTGCCTCGTGGGCCCCCTGTGGCACCTCTTTGCGTGATTCCAACGCTGAAAAATCCTATATATTTAGAAACCCCCGAAAGTTAACCTAGATGAGTTTTTACGCCGCCGCAAGCCTCTGTACCTCCACGATCTCATCTACAGCCCTTTTCCGGCACCCTGTCGGAGGGGGAAAGCATCACCGGAGGCCATCTTCATCATCCCGGCGGTCTCCATGACGAGGAGGGAGTAGTTCACCCTCGGGGCTGAGGGTATGTACTAGTAGCTATGTGTTTGATCTCTCTCTCTCTCGTGTTCTTGATATGGCACGATCTTGATGTATCGCGAGCTTTGTTAATATAGTTGGATCATATGGTGTTTCTTCCCTCTCTATCCTTGTTGTGATGAATCGAATCTTTTCCCTTTGAGGTTTCGTTATTGTCGGATTGAATACTTCAGATTTGAGAACACTTGATGTATGTCTTGCATATGAATACCCGTGGTGACAATGGGGTATTATATTGATTCACTTGATATATGTTTTGGCACTCAACTCGCGGATTCCCGCGGTGACATTGGGGTAATCTATGCATAGGGGTTGATGCACGTTTTCATTATCTTTTCTCCGATAGAAACTTTGGGGTGCTCCTTGGAGTTCTTTGTGTGGATTGAATATTATGATTATGAAGTTGTTTGATTCATATCGTATGATCAACTCACGGATACTTGTGGTGACATTGGAGTATCTAGGTGACATTAGAGTTGGTTGATGTGTATCATATGGTGTTATTTTAGTACGAACTCTAGGGCTGTTTGTGACACTTATAGGAATAGCTCAATAGATCAATCGGAAAGGATACCTTTGAGGTGGTTTCGTACCCTACAAACAATTTCTATCTTATGTTCTCCGCTAATAGGAACTTGGGAGTGATTCTTTATTGCACGTTGAGGGATGGTTATATGATCCAATTATATTAGCATTGTTGCGAGATTGCACTAGCGAAAGTATGAACCCTAGGCCTTGTTTCTAAGCATTGCAATACCATTTATGCTCACTTTTGTTACTTGCTACCTTGCTGTTTTTATATTTTCAGATTACAAAAACCTATATCTACTATCCATACTACACTTTTATCACCAGCTCTTTGCCGAACTAGTGCACCTATACAATTTACCATTGTATTGGGTGTGTTGGGGACACAAGAGATTTCTTGTATTTGGTTGCAGGGTTGTTTGAGAGATACCATCTTCAACCTACACCTCCCACGGATTGATAAACCTTAGGTCATCCACTTGAGGGAAAATTGCTACTGTCCTACAAAACTCTGCGCTTGGAGGCCCAACACGAGTCTACAAGAATAAGTTGTGTAGTAGACATCAAGCTCTTTTCTGGCGCCATTGCCGGGGAGGTGAGTGCTTGAAGTTATATCTTTAGATCTTGCAATCGAATCTTTTAGTTTCTTGTTTTATCACTAGTTTGGTTTATTAAAGAAAACTACAAAAAAATGGAATTGAGGTTGCCTCATATCATTCGTCTTTATAATGTGTTTCTTGAAAATGATGGATCGGAAAATTGTGCTCAATTGATTCAAGAATAATTCAATGAAATGTTTGGCATGAGATCCATGAATGATGAGCATGATTGCAATGTTGCTAGTATGAATTCTTTGAATATCCATGATGCTAATGATATGCAAAGCCATAAGCTTGGGGATGCTATGTTTGATGAAGATGATATTTTTAGTCCCCCAAGTTTTGATGAGAATATTTATTATGATGATTTCATGCCTCCTATTTATGATGATTACGATGATGAAAGTGGATTTGGGGAGGTCATGACTTTATTTAATGATGAATCCACTATTTCGGAAGAGGTTCCAATTGATTATGACAACAAAGTTGCTATCTATGATGATTATGGTGATGACATGTATGCTATAAAGAATAATGATAACAATGAAACTTGTCATCATGATTTTAATGCTCAAATTGATTATGTCAATCAAGTATCACATGATAGTTATTTCATTGAATTTGCTCCCACTACTATTGATGAGAAGAAAATTGCTTATGTGGAGAGTAATAAATTTTCTATGCTTGTGGATCATGAAAACAATGCTTTATGTGATATTTATATTGTTGAATTCATTCATGATGCTACTGAAAATTATTATGAGAGGATCATATGCTTGTAGGTGTTGCAATAATATCAAGTTTCCTCTCTATGTGTTGAAAGTTTTGAAGTTATGCTTGTTTTGCCTTCCTGAGCTAGTTGATTCTTGCTCCCATAAACTATTTGCTCACAAAATCCCTATGCATAGGAAGTGGGTTAGGCTTAAATGCGCTAGTCATATGCTTCATGATGATCTCTTTGTGTTTCAATTCTTTACTTTTATGCGAGCATCATTGAAATCATCATGCCTAGCTAAAAGGCATTAAAGAAAAGCGCTTGTTGGGAGACAACCCAATAATTATCCTTACTGTTTTTGTGTGTCCACATGATTAATATACTGTAGTAATCATGTTTAATATGTTTTATTTCAATAATGTGCCAAGTAAAGCCTTTGGGATAGTGTGGATACTTGTTGATTTGATTCTGTGCAAAAACAGAAACTTTTGCGTCAAGTGCTGGAATTTCTATTATGTACTGGAGCGTGATAAAATTCTGAAATTTTTACACATTATTGAGTTACAAATTTTTTACGTTTTCATAATTTTTCAGAATTTTTGGAGTTACATAAGTATGGTTTTTAAATCGCTCACTACACGCTGTTCTGTTTTTGACAAATTCTGTTTTCGGTGCATAGTTTGCTTGTTTTAGTGTTTCCATAGCTTATATTGAGTAATATAAATTGTGGAAATGATAGAATACAGTAGTAATTATGTGAGAACAATTATGAATCTTGTCTTGACAGTATCTAAGTGGATGATTTATTTTTATCATAGTAACCTATCTCACGAAGTTCCGTTAAGTTTTGTGTGATTGAAGTTTTCGAGTTTTGGGTAAGATATCGATATGAGGAGAATAAGGAGAGGCAAGACCCTAAGCTTGGGGATTCCCAAAGCACCCCAAGGTAATATTCAAGGAAGACCTAAGCAACTAAGCTTGGGGATGCCCTAGAAGGCATCCCCTCTTTCGTCTTCAACATTATCGGTAACCTTACTTGGAGCTATATTTTTATTCGTCACATAATATGTGTTTTGCTTGGAGCATCATTTTATTTTAGTTGGATATGCTTTCTGTTATTTAGAATAATGTTTTGTATCTTTTATTTCAATAAAATGCCAAGTATAGCCTTTACCATGCTCAGTTTGCAAGTTTATGTGTTGCTTTTTGAAAACAGAAAGTTTTCTGTTATGTCCAGAATATTCCTGAATAGTCAGAACATGATAAAAATCTGAAATTTTTACACAGTAAGAATGCATGAGTTCTCTGCCACGTGGTAATTTTTAAGAATTTTTGGAGTTAGGGAAGTATGAATTTTAAATCCCCCTTTACAGACTGTTCTGTTTTGGCAGATTGCTGTTATGTTTAAATTGTTTGCATATGTTTGCTTGTTTAATGATTCTATTTGAGGATAGGATTATTAATGCAGAGGCATTTAGTATGCAATGTTAAATTATAATTTTAGTGATTTCTTACAGTAGGGAATGATAAGGTTTTGTATTGATTTATACTAACTTATCTCACGAGTTCTTGTTGAGTTTTGTGTGGATAAAGTTTTTAAGATTTAAGGAAACCGTGATATGAGAGGAATTAAGGAGACACAAGAGCTCAAGCTTGGGGATGCCCAAGGCATACCAAATTAATATTTCAAGAAGTCTCAAGCATCTAAGCTTGGGGATGCCCCGACAGGCATCCCACCTTTCTTCATCAACAATTATCGGTCAGTTTTGGTTGAGCCTAAGTTTTTGCTTCTTCACATGATATGTGCTACTCTTGGAATGTCATTTTTTTTGTTTTTTTTTATGTTTGAATAAAATACTTAATATCTAAAAAATTTAAATGAGAGAGAGTCCTCACATAGCTACCTATTTACTTAACTACTCATTTTGTCTTCACTGATATCTTTTTGGAGTAGTTTGTCATTTACTCTTGTTCTTCACTTATATCCTATGAGTAAATAGTTGAATGAATTGAATTTCATAAATTTGAAATTATATATGCTTCATATGCTTGTCCCATGGGGAGTAGTGACTTCACATACAAGAAGTATAAGTGGTAAAATTTATTGAAAGTTAACAAACATAGCATTGGTCACTTGAACAATTCATGAAAGAATTTTGAAGGAAGAGAAATTTCACATATAAATATACTATCTTGGACATCTTCTATGATTGTGAAGCCCCCATTAATTATTTTCAAGCTTGATCAAGTAGTTGACGTTGGACAAGGAAGACAACGTAATGAGTTATGTTTGTTTAAATTCACATAGAAGTTATATTGTCATGGATCCTCTAACATGTGGTGCTTGCTTAGGATCTTTTGCTAGCCAAAAATTCGTACTAAGTAGAGATACTACTTGTGCATCCAAAAACCCTTAAACCCAGTTTCTTGCCATGAGTGTCCACCATATCTACCTATGGATTGAATAAGATCCTTCAAGTAAGTTGTCATCGGTGAAAAAAGCAATAAAAATTGCCTCTAATTATGTATGAACTTTTATTGTAAGGGAAAATAAGCGTTGTACGAACTTGTGATGGTAAAGAAATAAAAGCAACGGACTGCATAATAAAGTTTGCTATCACAAGGGGCAATATAACGTGACGTTCCTTTGCGTTAAGGGCTTGTGCATCCAACAACAAAAAGCGCATGACAACCTCTGCTTCCCTCTGCAAAGGGCATATCTTTTACTTTTATGCATTTACTTTTATGCAAGAGTCAATATTATTTCTTCTCGTTTCGACCTTAATTATTCTCTAGTTGGCAAGCATCATGTGGTAGGGAATGATCGAGGCAGATATATCCAGTTGAATATAGGTGATCATGAGTTATTATTGTTGACATTATCCATGAGATAAATAAGTTGGGAGGCAAAACATTAAGCACCTATCTTCCTATGTGTTTGACTGAAATGGTTTGTTCTAAAAATATGCTTTGAGTGTCAGCAATCATGGAAGACTAAATGATGGTTGAGTATGTGGAATATGCTAGATCAAAGCTCTTACATAGACCCTTCCTGAAAATAAGATGAATTGCAATTGTTGGATGACTGAGAACATAGTTTGTTAGTTCTCAAGAAAGTTTATGGCCTATACTTTAAACATGTGAATAGCTTGCTACTTGATCGTGAGAAGTTTTATGAGATGAGCTACTGATTATGATATATATTGATGCTAGAAAAAGTGATTGAAATTATCATTGATCAAACTTATGCACTATTCTATCATTCACACTTCATATTTCTTTTATCATTTACCTACTCGAGGATGAGCAGGAATTAAGCTTGGGGATGCTGATACGTCTCCAACGTATCTATAATTTATGAAGTATTCATGCCATGTTTACAATAATTTTGTATGATTTTGGTGCACATTTATATGGCTTTTATATGATTTTTATGGACTAACATATTGACCTAGTGCCCAGTGCCAGTTGCCGTTTTCTGCTTGTTTTTGGTTTTCCAGAAAATCCATATCAAATGAAGTCCAAATGCAGCGAAACTTTTTGACGATTTTTTCTGGAAGGAAACGGACCCAGGAAGCTTCGGGGAAGCAGCAAAAGAGCCACAGGGGCCCCACGAGCCACCTGGGCACGCCTGCCCCCCCCCTCCCAGGCGCGCCCTGGTGCCTCGTGGGCCCTTGTGGCACCTCTTTGCTTGATTCCAATGCTGAAAAATCCTATATATTCAGAAACCCCCGAAAGTTAACCTAGATGAGTTTTTACGCCGCCGCAAGCCTCTGTACCTCCACGATCTCATCTACAGCCCTTTTCCGGCACCCTGCCGGAGGGGGAAAGCATCACCGGAGGCCATCTTCATCATCCCGGCGGTCTCCATGACGAGGAGGGAGTAGTTCACCCTCGGGGCTGAGGGTATGTACTAGTAGCTATGTGTTTGATCTCTCTCTCTCGTGTTCTTGATATGGCACGATCTTGATGTATCGCGAGCTTTGTTAATATAGTTGGATCATATGGTGTTTCTTCCCTCTCTATCCTTCTTGTGATGAATCGAATCTTTTCCCTTTGAGGTTTCATTATTGTCGGATTGAATACTTCAGATTTGAGAACACTTGATGTATGTCTTGCATATGAATACCCGTGGTGACAATGGGATATTATATTGATTCACTTGATATATGTTTTGGCACTCAACTCGCGGATTCCCGCGGTGACATTGGGGTAATCTATGCATAGGGGTTGATGCATGTTTTCATTATCTTTCCTCCGATAGAAACTTTGGGGTGCTCCTTGGAGTTCTTTGTGTGGATTGAATATTATGATTATGAAGTTGTTTGATGCATATCGTATAATCAACTCACGGATACTTGTGGTGACATTGGAGTATCTAGGTGACATTAGAGTTGGTTGATGTGTATCATATGGTGTTATTTTAGTACGAACTCTAGGGCTGTTTGTGACACTTATAGGAATAGCTCAATAGATCGATCGGAAAGGATAGCTTTGAGGTGGTTTCGTACCCTACAAACAATTTCTATCTTATGTTCTCTGCTAATAGGAACTTGGGAGTGATTCTTTATTGCACGTTGAGGGATGGTTATATGATCCAATTATATTAGCATTGTTGCAAGATTGCACTAGCGAAAGTATGAACCCTAGGCCTTGTTTCTAAGCATGGCAATACCATTTATGCTCACTTTTGGTACTTGCTACGTTGCTGTTTTTATATTTCCAGATTACAAAAACCTATATCTACTATCCATACTACACTTTTATCACCATCTCTTCGCCGAACTAGTGCACCTATACAATTTACCATTGTATTGGGTGTGTTGGGGACATAAGAGATTTCTTGTATTTGGTTGCAGGGTTGTTTGAGAGGTACCATCTTCAACCTACGCCTACCACGGATTGATAAACCTTAGGTCATCCACTTGAGGGAAAATTGCTACTGTCCTACAAAACTCTGCGCTTGGAGGCCCAACACGAGTCTACAAGAATAAGTTGTGTAGTAGACATCACTACTCATCTAGGTATCATTATGAGGGACCATAGAGCCGTAGGTCCTACATCAGATTAGCGCCTAACATATACTTTCGGTTTGCAAAAGCCCAGGTTCAGCGCCTCGCAATTTTTCCGAAATCCTCCTCCCTCTTCTCCTTCACTTCAGTGTTTCCAGGGGTATATTCCAGTCATCAAACGAACCTGGCTACCATCTAGGGAGGAACTATTTGAGAAAAACCACTTGGGGCTTGGGCACCGTTGCACACTCATTTGTGTAAACCAGTAGTGACCCAACGCCCTGTGGAACTTGATTGCAAACCGATGGTAGCTTTCATGACAGGCTCAACCTTTAGTCACTCCGGGCGGCTAGTACTTCTCTAAGGCCCGGAGCCCCCAATAGAACGAGGTATTTGACAAAGGAGGCCCAGCCCCCATTGCCGGGAACGATGGCGGGGACTAGGATCGCTACTGAGCCTGCGCCAACTGACGACATGCTTTGAGGAAACTGCCCGATACTTAGTGCACGTATCATTTCCTCAGGTTTTCATTAGGCAGCCATTTTATCAGGGCTCTTTTTACAAGAAACCACAAACGGTTACCCATCATATACCCTTTTCGCGGCCTTCCTGGTGGGAACCCCGCCAATGAGATTCGCGTATGTGCTATCTTCATGTCATACCCTCATTACCCTTCGAACGGCTGGACCGTCCCATTTTTCAGGGCAACGGCATTCATTCAGTCGAATGGTTATCCCGGGCTTCTAGGGAAGGGAAGGTTTTTAGTTCTTCCGCAAACATCGAAAAAACTAGACCATCCGTAGTCTGACCTTGAGGTTCAACAATGTTCCCAGCCTTGACTGAATGGTTCTTCATCCTTGCGATCGCACTAAGGCAATCACCCCAAGAACAAAACAACTAAACCACCAGTACAGCTGGGGGCATTGGATTCTTAGGCCAAAAGAGAAGCCGCAATGTTTTAAAGATTTCTCTGTATCCAAGAACGCACGATGTTACGTGCTTCAGACAAGAGCTTTTTACAGAAGGACTATTCCCATAGTACCCATGCTAGGATGCATGTTTCGATGGTAAGGGTGATGGAAGTATTGCTTGTGACACCGTGCCACCTCACTCCATGCTCGATGCTTTTGACAAGGAGGAGAAAAACGAAGCTTTAGGTGCAATACTTTGAAATAATAAACAGTCTCATACTAAGCGAAAAACCTAACAAACATTCTCCGGGATACACAAGAGAGGACCAATCGGGTTAAACCACAAGTAGAGAAAGTATACAGCCGAAACGGGAGTGTTCACAACATATATCCCACTTGTAGCGACCCGACCCAAAAGGATCGAAGTCTCTGTGCATACTGTGCTAGTCCCTAGATCGACTTGCTAGCACACACAGTACTCAATGAAATATAACAGAGTTCAATCACACACTTTATTACATCGAAGCTTCTCCAAAAGAGTATCTATTACAATAATATGGCTGAAGGCCATCTAAAATAAATAACTGCAGAAGCATCGAAGGTAAATGAGTCCATCCAACTCCACGACATATGCTGAGTGCAGACAACGACCTATCGCACCTTACTCCTCGTCGGAAAACTCTGCAACATGAGACGTTGCAGCCGTGTAGGTCGGCACATGGAATATGCTAACAAAGTCACACCATAGAATAACAAAGGATAATTCTATCTATATATGCAATATGGTTGGTGGAGGCTCTAAGTTTAATTTGCATAAAGCTAATTTTGTCCTACATCAACTTAACTAAAATTATTACTACAAAGTTTATGCCAATATTGAGATGGTTCCTCCAACTCAATCCAAAACCCAAATTATTTATAACCCTATTCATTAATTTAATATGATGATGAGATCACTCAATAAATTCACTTCTAGATGCTCAAGTTGTCCATAACCGGGGACATGGCTAATTGATTAGTTTTTACACTCTGTAGAGGTTTACGCACTTTTCCCCATAAGATACGATCACCTCCTTTGTAGCTCTTGTAGCACTACCTGGCAAGAGTCACTACAAAGATCGACCAAGCCAGAGCCCATAATGACTTGTGGCTGCACACGTAAGCTTCTATTGATGAAATATCGTTTGATCCCTTTGAACCTGGGTGGCTTTACACACAAGAGTGATCCCCTGGTTGCTCCAGGACACTCGGGCAAATCCCTGGTTACTCAAGGGTGCCCCTCACCATGCAACCGTTCCACCCAGAGATATGTTAAGGTTATTAAAGTTGGACCTATTTACTACACTTTCACAACTTACAGGAATCAGACATATCACCCCGTCTACAAAGCATGGCTAAGCAATAAACTTATAAACAACATTTCCCGGGGTGTTTAAAGGATCATGGGTTCCTACCTCAAAGAACTACAAAGCATATCCACAACCTCATATTTCCTACTCATGCATTATATCAAGTGGGACTAAGTGCATAGTAAAAACAAGGATACGTAAAAGAATGATCAAAGTGTGAACTTGCCTTGCTGATGATCATTGAACTCTAGAGATTGATAATACTCTATCTCGCACTCCAGAGAATCTAGCGTAAGTAAACAATGGCATAACATAAGCACAACAATCAAATATCCAAAGCAAAATCTTGATCAAAACATGCAAAAACTCTGAAAAGATCCAAATAAAGCTTCTGGACAGAAACACAATTTTAACAGTAGAGAATTTATGTGATTATTGTTTTTACAGAAACTAGGTGTCAAGAGCTTTAATTTGCAAAGAGAATCAAACCAACGTAGTTACAAATCTAAAGTTATGACCAAAACAAGTTCAAACTTAGATCTGATGAAATTCAAATTTTAAACATTCAAAAATATTATTAGTTGGGTCCACTGGATAGAGGGGATCAATACGAACCAGTAGGAAAAGGAATCACCTAATTTGGACTTGTAGATCTAAAGATATGATAAAAGAAAAATTGGAATGAAATCTGAAATTTGAAAGCTTTAAGTTTCGGCCGACAGCGGCAAAGGTGCCATGCGGCACGCTGCGAGTGGATGCGGGTGTTTGTTGTGGGCGGGCGGCCGAGGCTTAGTGGATTCGGTGGATGCGGCTTATTAACAGAAAAACCGGCGGCTCGGTTCGAACTAAACCAAAGAAAAACCGTAAATAAACCGCGTACCGATTCGATCTAAATAAAGAACCTAATGAGATCTAATCTACGCCCTACAGTTTAGATCAAGCGGAGGAGGGCGGCGGTGGCTTACTGTGGTGGTTGGCAGTGGCGTGGGCGTCGGGCGTCGAGGATGGCGGCGTTCTGGCGGTCCTCCGGCGTGGTCGCGGGGTTGGGTGGTGCGACTTGGCGAGGGGGTCATGGAGGTGGTCCTGGCGAGCGTCGGGGATGGCCGGACGGGGCGGGACAAGGACGACGGAGCTTTGGTGCTCCGGTGAGCTCTGGCGGTTTCGGTGTCGTACGTGTGGTAGTTCCGGCGTCTCCTAGGTGACATAAAAATGTCAAAACGAAGCGCATGGAAGAGGGGAATCGATTGAAGAAGAAAGGAGGGCTCGAGTTGCTCACCAATGTCGGAATCATCCGGCGAAGTCGGCTCGGCCGGCGAGATGCAAAGCAAAATAGCGGCGGCTGTGAGCGGTGTGGGTCGATGCGAGACGGTGGGTTTGACAGAGGGGGTGAGGGGCTTTTATAGGCGAGCTCAGGGCGTGCAGGGCTGTGAGGATAAGCCTCATCCCGAGAGCTTCGGCCGGCGGGTGCGAGCGGCGCACGGCGGCTCTATCCCACGTGCTTCGGCACGAGGTTGAAGGAGATACACTACAAAAAAAAGACACTTCCATGACATTATGGCCCGAGCGAAAACTTTTTCTGTCATGGATGTGACACTTCTATGATGATAACTGTGACAAAAACACGTATCATCATAGATGTGGTGGGCTCCTACTTCTCTAACAAAAAATTATGACAGAAAATGGGCTTTTCGTCCTAGGCGGGCCGGAGACGCACCTGCATGACATTCTTTGGGCCGTTCATGACATAAAAAATCATGCTAGAAATGAGGGCGAGGAAAATTTCGGGGAGTTCCCGATTACGGTGGGCAATCGGTGGGTGGTCGGGGGCGAGTGATGCAGTGTTGTTTGTGTGTTTCTCTCATACGAGTGTGTGTGCAAGGCATTCGCTAACTGAACTCGAGCGAGGCGTTCGCTTACTGAACCCGACCGATCGATCGATCCCTCGCACTACATACTGAACACGAGCGATCGATCCCACTAGCTACGTACTGAAGCCGATCGATCCCTTCGCTGCTAACTGAAGCCGAGCGATCCCTTCGCTGCTAACTAAACCTGAGCAATTCGTTCGTTGCTAACTGAACCCGAGCGATCGATCTCTGCTGCTTACTGAAGCCGATCGATCGATGCATGCGTTGCATCGAGCCCTCATGCGAGACGTAGCTGTCAGAATCGGGGCTCCAGGGACCCAAAGGTTCGAACACTGGGGGCAAGCTCGTTGCTACCGATCAAAAGGGTGAACACGACGAGGCTACAACGAGGGCACGCTAGCGCAGAGCACGACAGGAGACACAGCGGTTACCCAGGTTCGGGCCACCTTGCGATGTAAAACCCTACTCCTGCTTGTGTTGGGATTATTGTGGGCAAGGGAGTCCTCGCGTACAAGGTAGGAGACAAAGGAACCGATCCCCTCTACAATGGCAGCGCTGCCCCTTTTATAACTGCCCTGGTCCTCTTCCCCTCAAAATCTTGGCGGGAAGGGCAGCCGCACATTGGCAGGTTTTGAAAGGGGACAGGCGCCCAGGCTTATCCTGACAAAAGATGGTCTTCGCCTGCAAAGTTGCTATCCATGACGCGCCGGTGGGGTCGGTGATGACCTCCGCCCTGCGCGCCTCATCATCTTGGTATTCTTTCACCAAACGGGCAGTCCATGGGACTTGCTTTGGAGGAGGGCAGCTGGTGCTGCCCCTTTAGCTCTAGAGAGGAAACCCTCTCTGTGCGCGCCAGCTGGCGCGGCCTCTGTCACCGTTCGTCGCCAAGCGCGTCACCCATGTGGTGGGCACAGGACCGCGCGGCTGGCGTCAGGCTCGGGTGGCCTCGGGCGGCTGCCTCGGAGGGGCCGCCTCATGAGGGGACCTCGCAAGGCTTCCTGCCGCTGCTGCGGCTAAGTCTTGGTGGTTTGGTCCTTGAGGAGGGGTCCTCGTGAGGCTGGTGCCTCGCGAGGTGTCTTCGCCTCGCGGCGCCCATGGTTGGGCCGCGTCTTGGGCCTTCGCCAAGCGTCGCTTCCTGGGCCGCAGACAGACGGGTCGGGGTACCCCGGTTCCCAATGCCCCGACAATAGCCCCCGGGCCCGTGGCGCGCGCGTTCCCGCCCATTGGGAGCGAAACGGCGCGGGGCCTGACAGACTGCGGGGCCCAGGTTCGACGCGTGGCATGTGATGGGACGTGGGATGCCCCCACTTCCCCCACTTCCCCCACTACACCTCGGTAACTGCTTGCGCCTGCCATAAAGCCTGCCCGCACGGGGCGCGGGGCTATCATTGCTTTCCTTCCGCTTCCTCGATTCCTGGTGTCGAAGAAGGTGGAGCGGCAGGGAGAGCGTCCCATAGGGTGTTATAAAAGGAGCGGGGGGTAGAGACCTCCCCCACTCATCTTCTACCTCTGCCTCTCCCTTTATTCAACCTTTGTCCCTTCCTTGCTCTCTTCCAGGACCACCGCCGCAATGGCGAGGGGTAGAGGGTGAGCCCGCGCATCCGCTGCTGCCACGAGGGTTCCGCCCGGGGCCAAACGCGCTCCTCGGCAGCAGCCGCGGCCAGCCCTAGCTTCCACGGAAGGGTCACCGCCCACGACCGAGGCGGGCGCGGCGGGGCAGCCGCCTTCCTCCCCAGGCGGGGGTCCACACGGTGGAGGTAGCGCATGAGTTCATCGTGGGGCTGCATCGTCGGCCCTGCAGTTAGCTCCGGCTCCCGGACTCCTTTGCGAGAGCGATGGAGGACAGCGGGCCCTTGGGCCTGTGGCTACACGCGGATGGCTGCTGCAACGGCCCCTCCTGGGTGGCGACTGAATTCTCCCCCGTTGGCTTCATGTTCCTGAAGCGTGGGTGGAATTTGTTCGCCCGCGCCCGTGGCCTAAGGCGGGGGCATCTCCTCTAGTTCAAGTACGATGGAGCCGCCACACTCTTTGTGAAGTTCTTCGGGGTCTCTAATAGCCGCATGGAATGCTGCGCGGAGAGTGGGAGCGGCAGCGGCTCCGACTCCTCCGGCGAGGGCGACGGCGACGGCAGCACCGACTCCACCAGCGGGGGTGAAAGCGATAAAAGCTCCTCACGCATCAAGAGGGAAGACGAAGATTCCGACTAGGCGTAGGTAGCGCCCGAGTCCGATCTTGAATATGTGCCACGCTCCGCCTTGGCTCCTCTCTTTTGCTCCTGTAACAGATCGATGTAGCCCCGTGGGGGCGTAAAAACAATGTCTTTTGCGTTTAAGTACTTTATGATTTTCTGCAATGTATGTTTCCTCGTGAGGCCCTCTCGTGAGGCCTACTTTCCTTTCTTTGCTTGCCTTGGTGTTCTACGTCATCAGGACCCAGCCCCCTAGCGGGCTACAATCGTCGCTGGTATGTCAGGTTGCGTTGCCTGGACAAGGCCAGGAGGTGTAGGGCACTGAGAGGCAGTAAGGGCTCCTGAGGCGCGATGCTCAGGAAGCCCCCCTTTGACGTGCAAGCGGCTTGCACGGAGGAGGAAACATCAGCACTCAGCGAGGTTGCGGGGAGAGGAGAGCTTGAGAGGCGCCGAGAGTGGCTCGTGAGGTGTTTTTGTACTTAGATTTTTCGCGAGTGTCGCTTGCCGTGTCGTGGCCGTGGAGTGCGCCTTGCGAGGCTCTTGCTCGTGAGGTCTCCCGCCAGCATTTGGTGGAGACAGCCACCGCAGGTTGGCTCGCGAGGCAGTGCTCGCGAGGGTTCCTGAGGGCCTACGGAGGCGTCTTGTCGTGAGTTACCTCGCGAGGCTTTGTGCGCCTCATTCCTAATACAACTGCATGCCGAAGATTTTCACAAACGGGGGAGCAGTGCACGCTTGCTAGCTCGCTCTTGGGCATCATGCAAGGAGACAAGACACCAAGGACCTTGGTGAGGTGGCGTGCACGAGAGCAGGCCTGCGAGCCAGAGCTCGATCACTTGGGTTTTGCGGCGCTGCTGGGATTGACCCGAGCACAGGCACCATGTCTAGCCCCCGCTCGCGTGATGAGCAGGAGGGAGATCGCGAGCGTGCATGACTCCTGAAGCAAATAACTTACCAAACACATAATATCTCGAAAATGAAGCTTTACTGAAGTAGAATAACAAAGTTCATTACACAACGAAAGGTGATGCGGCTGCCGTGTCCGGCATGGGTCAGCTTGAGGTTGGTGCAGCCCGGGGGGTGCCCTTAGTTCGATCGTTCCGCCGGCGCTGAGCATGGTGCGTCCACTAGGGCGTGGGCGGGAGCTCTCGCGGGCCCATCAGGCGAACGCAATGAGAGGCTCCGAAGTGTGTACATCTCCATTTCGTTTGTACGCGTGAGGGTCACGGGTAGAACTTGCGGAGGTGTTGGATGTTTAAGGTGTTGGGCACAGTGTCGGAGCCGGGACTCCGGGGAACTAAAGGTTCGAACACTGGGGGCGAGCTAGTTCTTCCCAACCAAGGGTGACCACGGCGAGACTACGGCGAGAGCGCTATGCGGGAGGACGACAGGGGACACGAGGGTTACCCAGGTTCGGGCCACCTTGCGGTGTAGAACCCTACTCCTGCTTGTGGTTGGGATTGCTGTGGTAGGGATGTGTTCTCACGTACAACATAGGAAGCAGAGGAATCCGTCCCCTCTACAATGGCAGCTCTGCCCCTTTTATAGCCGCCTTGGTCCTCTTCCCCTGAAAACTTAGGCGGGAAGGGTTGCCACACTTGGCGGGATTTTGAAAGGGGACAGGCGCTCAGACTATCCTGACTAAAGGCGGTCTTCGCCTGCAAAAGCATGATCTATGACGCGCCGGTGGGCTCGGTGATGACCTGCGCCCTGCGCGCCTTGCTGTCTCGGTCATCTTTCACCAAACAGGCAGTCCTTGGGACTTGCTTTGGAGGTGGGCAGCTTGGGCTATCCCTTTTGCACCAAAGAGGAAAGCCTCTCTGTCCGCGCCCGCTGGCGCGGCCTCTGCCTTCGTTCGTCGCCATGCGCATCACCCACGTGGTGGGCACAGGACCGCGCAGCCAACGTCAGGCCGGATGGCCTCGGGCGCCCGCCTCGAGAGGGCGCCTAGGGAGGCAGCCTCACGAGAGAGCCTCGCGAGTCTTCCGCCGCTCCTACGGCTAAGTGTTGGTGGCTTGTGCCTTGAGGTGGGGTCCTCGGGAGGCTGGCGCCTCGCGAGATGTCTTCGCTTCGTGACGTCCTTACATGGGCCGCGTCTTGGGCCTTCGCCAGGCGTCGTATTCTGGGCCGCAGGCAGACGGGCCGAGGTACCCTGGTTCCCAATGGCTCGACAGTAACCCCCGGGCCCGTGGCGCGCACGTTCCCGCCCATTGGGAGCAAAATGGCGTGGGCCCTGACAGACTGCGGGGCCCAGGTTCGACGCGTGGCGCACGACGGGACGTGGGACGCCCCCACTTCCCCACTCCGCCTCGGTAACCGCCTGCGCCTACCATAAAGCCTATCCACGCGGGGCGCAGGCCATCATTGCTTCCTTTCTACTTCCGCCTCCTCCAGCAACCGATCTCTCGTGCTTCTCCTCCTGAGCACCGCCCCTTCCTCGCTTTCCAAGCTTCACCGCATAGCAATGGCGCCCGTCGGCAAGAAGGGCAAGGCGGCGGCCGCGGCGCCGAGCGCGCCGGCCGTGGAGCCAGCCCTGCAGCGCTCCATCACCGCAAACCGAGAGGGCCTGGACAAGGTGCTCTCGATGGTCGCCAGCGATCACAACGAGAACGGGGCGACAAAGATCTGGGATGGCGCGCGCGCGCGGCGCGATCTGGAGGCGATGACCTTCCCCTTCTTCATCCACAGCGTCTACGCCGGCCTGGTGCCGCCGTTCTCGGACTTCTTCAATGCCATCCTCACCCACTACCACATCCAAGCTCTCCATCTCCAACCCAACTCCATCTTCCTCCTCGCCATCTTCGCCTTCTTCCACTTCTCGTCCTTCTGGAACCATCGTTGCAATGGCGAGGGGCAGAGGGCGAGCTCGTGCGTCCGCCGCCGCCACGAGGGTTCTGCCCCGGGGCCGTGGGCGCCCCTCGGTGGCCACCGAAGCCGACCCAAGCGCTCGTGGAAGGGCTGGCACCCGTGGCCGCGGAGGGTGCGGCGCCCGTGGCCGAGGCGGGCGCGGCGGGGCGGCTGCCCGTCTTCCCCAAGCGGGATTTTACATAGCAGAGGCGGCGCGCGAGTTCATCGTGGGGATGCATCGCCAGCCTTGCAGCTGGCTCCGGCTCCCTGATTCCTTCGCGAGAGCGATGGAGGCCAAGGAGCCCTTGGGGCTGTGGGTGCAAGCGGACGGCTGCTGCAACGGGCCCTCCTGGGTGGCGACGGAGTTCACCCCCACTGGCTTCATGTTCCTGAAGCAGGGGTGGAAGTCCTTTACCCTCGCCCGTGGCCTAAAGCGGGGGCATCTCCTTCAATTCAAGTACGATGGAGCCGCCACCCTCTTCGTGAAGTTCTTCCGGGCCTCCCGTGCCCGCCTGGAGTGCTGCGCGAAGAGCGAGGATGACAGCGGCTCCGACTCCTCCGGCGGTAGTGACAGCGGCAGCAGCGGAGACTCCAGCAGCGGGGGCGAGAGCGGCGAAGGCTCCCCGCGCATCAAGAGCGATGACGAAGACTCCGATTAGGCACAGGCGGTGCCCGTGTCAGATCTTGAAGGCGCGACGTGCCCCCCCTTGCCCCCTCTCTCTTTTGTTCCAGTAATAGGCCGATGCAGCCCCCGATGGCGTGAAAAATAATGTCTTTTGTCTTAAGTACTTTATGACTCGTCGTAACGCATGTTTCCTCGTGAGGCTCTCTCGTGATGCCTTTTTTCCCTTTCCTTGTTCGCCTTGGTGCTCTACGTCGTCAGGACCCAGCCCCCGAGTGGGCTACAGCCGTCGCTGGTATGTCAGGTCACGTTGCCTGGACAAGGCCAGGAGGTGTAGGGCACTGAGAGGCGGTAAGGACTCCTGAGGCGCGATGCTTAGGAAGTCCCCCTTTGACGTGCAAGCGGCTTGCGCAGAGGAGAGAACATCAGCACTCAGTGAGGTCGCGGGGAGAGGAAACTTGAGCGGCGCCGAGAGCGGCTCGTGAGGTGTTTTTGTACTTAGCTCTTGTGAGTGTCGGTTTCCGTGTCGTGGCTGCGGGGTGCGCCTCGCGAGGCTCCTGCTCGTGAGGCCTCCTGTTAGCACTTGGCGGAGACGGTCGCCGCAGGTTGGCTCGCGAGGCAGCGCTTGCGAGGCTCCCTGAGGGTTTACGAAGGTGTCTTGTCGTGAGTCGCCTCGCGAGGCAGCACTCGCGAGGCCCTTGAGTGCCTAGTTCCTGTGATAACTTTACATCGATTCCATAAAACGGGGGGAGTGGTGTGCGCTTGCTAGCTTGCTCGTGGGTATCACGCGAGGAGACGAGACACCAAGGACCTTGGTGAGGTGGCGTGCACGGGAGTAGGCCCATGAGCCAGAGCTCGATCACTTGGGTTTTTGCAGCGCTGCTGGGACTGACCCGAGCACAGGCACCGTGTCCAGCCCCCGCTCGCGAGATGCGCAGGAGGAAGGTCGCGAGCGTGCACAGCTCTTGAGGCAAGCAACTTAGCAACACATAAGTTATCTTAGGAAATAGAGCTTTACTGAAACATAGTAATAAGTTCATTACACAACCAAAAAGAGATGAGGCTGCCATGTCCGGCATGGATCAGCGTGAGGTTGGTGCAACCCGTGGGGCGCCCTCAGGTGATTCTTCCGCCAGCGCGGAGCATGGGGCTTCCACTAGGTGTGGGAATGATCGCGGTTCGATCGTTCCGCCAGCGCGAAGCATGGGGCTTCCAATGAGACGTGGGCGGGAGCTCTCGCGGGCCCATCAGGCGAACACAATGAGAGGCTCCGAGGCGTGTACAGCCCCACTTTGTTCATACGCGTGTGGGTCATGGGTAGAACTTGCGGAGGTGTTGGATGTTCCTGGCGTTAGGCACAGGAACTCCGTACTCCGTCTCTAGCCGGGTGGCGCCGGGCCTGGAGACATGAGCAACCTTGAAAGGGCCTTCCCACATGGGTGGGAGCTTGTGGAGTCCCTCTCTGGAGAGGATCCTTCTCAGGACGAGATCGCCGACTTTGAGGGTGCGTGGGCGTATGTTGCGGCTATGATAGCGATGCAAAGCCTGCTGGTATCTGGCGGCGCGGAGGGCGGCCTGGCGACGGGCTTCCTCGAGGAGCAGCAGGTCGGCCTCTCACGAGCCATCCTGACGAGCCTCGTCGAAGGCAAGGATGCGTGGAGAGCCATGCTTGAGCTCAGAGGGGAGGACTGCTTCGGCTCCGTAGACGAGGAAGAAGGGAGTCTCACCGGTAGGCTTGGTTCCCGTTGTGCGGATGGACAACAGCACGGAATGTAGCAGATCTTTCTTGAAGCTTCTCATCTTGAGGCCCTTGAGGACCTCGGCGTTGGCACGCTCGGCCTGGCCGTTACTTCGTGGGTGCGCCACAGAGGCGTAGCAGATCTGCGTGCCGAGGCTAGCACAGTATGACTTGAAGAGGCCGCTTGTGAACTGGGAGCCATTGTCGGTGATGATGCGGTTGGGAACGCCAAAGCGGCTCACGAGACCCTTGATGAACTTGACGGCAGAGCCTGCCGGGATGGTGGGCATGGGCTCAACCTCCGCCCACTTGGTGAACTTGTCGATGGTGACGTAGAGGTAGTAGTAGCCGCCAGCTGCGCGAGGGAAGGGTCCCAAGATATCTAGCCCCCAGACTGCGAAGGGCCACGATTGGACTAGCTCGGTGGCGTCGTGGAGCGCAGTGGGCTAGTAGAAGCCACTACAGAACACCTTGCCGGCAAAGGTGCGCGATGAGGAGTGGTGGCCGCAGTCCCCTCCATGGATGTCGGCGAGCAGCTTGCGACCCTGTTCTTCAGAGATGCACCGCAGCGAGACGCCATTGGGGCGCCTGCGGTACATCTCGCCGTCTTGCAAGCAGTAAGCGGTGGCCTGGTGTAACAGCCCAAGACCGAGACCTCCATTATTATTGTGATATGTCCATGCTTGGATGCTATGTTGTTGTTGTTGTGGCTCCATGTTTTTGTTATTTTTCATCATGCATCATGATCGTCATTGCTTTGGTTGTGGCATATTTAATTTTGTTGTGTTCTTGTGTGAACTCCTTCTCCTCATCTTCATCTTGCACTTGCATCTTTCTCTTGCCACCAAATCCCTTATCAAGTTCAAAACCCAATCACTAGCTTCCTTCTTTCAAATTTTACCCATTCATTGCAATTGACATTTTTCCCGTCTCAGATAAATCTTCATTATTTCTCTAAAATCCCTAAACCATGCCAAGGCCCTCTCCTCCAATTTTTCTAGCTCATTTGGGCATGTTCTGGTTGGACTTTTAATTTATTCAAGTTTGAACTATTTTCCAAACTTGGCTAAATTTACAGTCTATAAAAATTGCAAGGGCAATTTATTCAAATTGTGCATATTTCCAGGACTCCAGAGATATTTTCCTCTCTGTAAAATTCCGTATCCACCCCTCCTGTTCTTTCTCTCCAATATTTTCTGTATTCAGAAAAGAAAAGAGAAAAGGAATTGCAGGAGAGAGGGGGAGATACCCAGCGCAGCCACCTGGGCCTTCTCCGGCCCAGCTAAGCGCAACCAACCAGCCTGTGGCCTCCCACTAACCTAAACCTAGCTTGATCCCCTCGCACCCTATCTCTCTCCCTCGACCCCCTCATTCCCCTCCACCGCTGCCACACACACGCGCGCACAGCGTCGCGCCGATCCCCATGGCCGCCGCCGGCCGAGCTCCCTGTTGGTGTACTAAAGTTTGGGTATTTTAGTACCCCATACTTGTGCACGGACGGTTGTAGCCATACCAGCGGCAAGGCTTCCCGGGGAACAGCTGGAAACATATACCAAGGTTACCAAGAAGGCGTTCAAGCCGATGACCAAAAGACAGAAGACTAAAGGCTGGGTTCCCGGCAAGAGCCCTGCCGGGAGGACTCGCGAAGGCCCGGCAAGGCTTCGCACCCGGCAAGATCCCACCGTACTACCACCGCTCCAGCGCAGCGACCAGTCCGTCGTTTAGGGCTTGTCCTCCTGGTTGCGTGTCATGGCACTGACCGCGGATGGGGTTAAGCGGTGCTGATGGGACGGGTCCTTTTTCTGTCCCCAAGAAAGTTAGGGACACCTATGGGAGGCAATTATATCGTTTGTCCTAATCCGTCAGTGGTAATCATGTAACACTGTAGCAACTTTACACCTCTTGTACTCCCGTCTGCCACTGTTGGTGACCCCTTTGGATGTATAAAAGGAGGCCCAAGGCGGAGCTACAGGGGGAGGAGGACCTTCTGGCCCATTCTGCATGCGTAGCTGCTTCTTGAACGTATTGTTCATCACAAGCGCTCCGTGTACTTGAGCTCAAGAACATCCACAATAAACAACAGCAGGAGTAGGGTTTTACGCTTCTTAGCGGCCCGAACCTGGGTAAAGATCCTTGCATTGATCGTTGGATCCGCTCTTTGTGCAAATCTTTTCCCCCGCCGAACTGTAAAGGGATTCTCTCGATCCCATAGGTGTCGTACGCCGACATCTTTGGCGCACCAGGTAGGGGAAAAGATTGCGCGAACCCGATCTAGCGGTCAGCGCGCCAGTTCTTGATCACTTTCATCGCCATGGCTCCTAAGAAGAAGGGTGCGACAGCGGTGGATCCATCCGCGTCCGGCCTACCCGTACCTACACATACGGGCGACGGCGTGGGCGCTAGTGGAGGAGGTGGAGGTCTTGAGCCTCCACGATGTTCTGGCGACCAAAGCCAGGCGAGCTGCGTCGTTCGCAACGGCGCTGCCGGGTCTAAGGACGGAGCCGTGCTACCCACGGGTGGCGCAGCGAACTCCAAGGACGGGACGGCGCCTTCCAAGACACCCACGCCAGCGCACGCGTCGTGGCCTCCTCAGGTTGCGCGCGACGGACAGCGCCGCGACGTCGGTGGTTCCAGGCGCTCCCATGGAAAAACCCCTGCGCATGACTCCCAAGATGCGCGGTGCCAAGATCCACGCCAACATGCCGGCGGAAGCAGGGCGCGATCGCAAGGCCGTGATGGAGCTCCTTCTAACTCAGTTAGGAGTCAGAGCACCTCACGTTCTTCGCACCTTTCGCCACCGCCTACACCGGCAGAAGCGTTGGCGCGACCTCAGCTACTCCTAGACTTCCCTCCCGCTGCGGAGAAGCTAGATGAATGGAGATCCGCTATCCAAAGCCTCATCGGGTTGGCTAACGACGACAGGCCGCAGCAGGCGGAGCCTTCGCGGCGGCAGTCCACTGAGCCGGTGCGTGCTAGTGGCGAGAAGACCGGAGGAGGTACGACTACGATGCATTCCCCTCCGCTACGACAAGAGCGGTCGCTAACTCGGCGGATCGACGCCCGTGATGATGACTCCACGGCGTCGTCTGATCCGCGGGTTCGCCGCGATCAACGTCTAGTTCTTCGGGAACGGCACAAGAAGGACGCTCGAACTACCATCGAGCGGCGGCGGGAAGCGCGCCGTCAATCCGACAGGCGCGTGGGACCCACTGTCGACAAGCCTGCGCCGGGGTATTCTGATAACTTGCCTTACGAGGTGGGTTGTCCAGCTTTTACTCGTGAGCTGCGGCGAGTCCAGTGGCCCAACTCCCGAACTTTCAAGCCGGAGGTGCCGGAGAAATACGACGGCAAGACTCACCCGTCAGAGTTCCTGAGCGTCTACACCATTGCGGTGCAGGCTGCCGGAGCTCGAGACGACAAGATATTCGCCAACTACTTCCCGTTGGTGCTTAAGCCCAACGTCCGGTCGTGGTTGATGCATCTGCCGGAGAATTCAATTTCCTCCTGGGCAGATTTGTGTCATGAGTTTGTTGGCGCCTTCACTGGAGGCCACCAGGCTCCTGGCCAGGAGAGCGATCTACACCTCATCCCCCAGAAAGAAGGTGAAACCTTACGCAAGTACATACAGAGATTCAGCCGTATTCAGCACAACATCCCAGACGTTCATCCTGCCGCTGTTATCAGCGCATTCCATCAGAATGTGCGCAACCGCAATATGTGGGAAGAGCTGGCGATGAACAAGGTCAGGGATGTCGCCGAGCTCTATGTCAGGACCGGTTTTCCAGGATATTAAATTTCCTAGTAAATGGCCCTTGTGCTCACCAGCCCCAGGATTACTGTTAGCTGATGAGACACAATCTTGATACAGAAATTCCAAGCAAAATACAAAATATGTAGTACAAGACCATTCTGGTCTATGAGTACAACAAAAGGTTTCTAGTGGTTGACGGCGGAAGCGGTTCGCGGTCATCAGCGTCTATGGGACTCCATTTCCCATAGGAACAGCTGACCTGGATAATTCCTATCTTCGCGTATCTGCTATCTTCGATGCCTAGGTTCCGGGCTGTCGTCGACGTGCTCCTCTCCAAGTAAGAAATCTGGCCAAGACAATAGCCAGGGACAAGCCAGTGAGTACTTTGAATGTACTCGCAAACATCATGAAAACAGGTATAATATAACAGACGATATTCACGCACTGAAGTAATCCATGATCACTCAGTCAGTCACCAAATAAAATTCATGATGCAAGGCTTATAAGGAAAAATAAACAATATGCGTGCCACAGTCGGGCGTCTGAGCGACACCACATAAAGGGCTTATAAAGAAAATAAATAACAAGCATGCCACAGTCGGGCGTCTGAGCGACACCACATAAAGGGCTTATAAAGAAAATAAATAACAAGCATGCCACAGTCGGGCGTCTGAGCGACACCTCATAAAGGGCTTATAAAGAAAATAAATAACAAGCATGCCGCGGTCGGGCGTCTGAGCGACACCACATAAAGGGCTTATAAAGAAAATAAACAACAAGCATGCCGCGGTCGGGCATCTGAGCGACACCACATAAAGGGCTTATAAAGAAAATAAACAACAAGCATGCCGCCGTCGGGCGTCTGAGCGACACCACATAAAGGGCTTAGAAAGAAAATAAACAACAAGCATGCCACAGTCGGGCATCTGAGCGACACCACATAAAGGGCTTATAAAGAAAATAAATAACAAGCATGCCACAGTCGGGCGTCTGAGCGACACCACATAAAGGGCTTATAAAGAAAATAAATAACAAGCATGCCACAGTCGGGCGTCTGAGCGACACCACATAAAGGGCTTATAAAGGAAATAAACAACAAGCATGCCACAGTCGGGCGTCTGAGCGACACCACATAAAGGGCTTATAAAGAAAAGAAAAATGAATATCCAGGAGGTAGAACCGTCCCAGGGATACTCAATATTTCAAATAATATAAATGGTTAGTCCATAATAATAATAATCATAATCATTATTTGTCACACGTCATGATCAATGTTCCGGTTTAGAAGTTTTTCCTCCGAAGACCGACACTAAGACCGACACTTGACCCATCCCAGACTGTAGTCCTTAACCGCGGACACGGCTATTCGAATAGATATAAACTCTGCAGAGGGTGTACTCTTTACTCACAAGTAACGGATTCCTTTAGTCCACCGGGACTAATTCCGATTACAGTCTTTGAATTGAAAACACACCTGACCCGCACACACCAGCTTCACTTACCGGAGTCTGGAATCACCCACGACACCCGTTAAGTAAAACTCTAAGTGGGGAGGCTACAACCTCGACTAGCATGGGATCACAAAATTTATAACGCGTGCAAACTAGGGGAGCTACCCCTTTGGCTCCAACCGAACACCCATGCCCCCGGACCAGGTGGCATGCCTACCGGATGCAGCCGGTATCTTCCACCATGGCCTCTCTGTACGGTGTGTGCTAAGAAAGGGGTTGACAACTTACTGGACCGTACCCTACCTGCGGCAGGGACGAGTGGTAGTACGAAACAAGTATGGGGGTTACTGGCACAAGACTCGATCTACGGTCGACTCAGGAGGTTTAAGTGTTTCCTGCATGATTAGCATAACAAATATATTCCACACCAACAGACAGGATCACCACCCATCATACTCCTTCATGCCTCACTAACCATTCTCGCTTTAACGAGATGTCAACGCTAAGCTCGTGTCTACCCGAGACAGAGACTTCTCCGGATCCCTTCCGGTAGGCATGAGAGGTATGAGAGGATGAATACTGTCACAAATATTTAAATTCCAACAGCAAGGAATTTCCGCCAAGCACTCACGAGCATGATCACAACATCACATAAAAAAATGCATGCTTCAAATCATCTCGGTGTTGTAGTTACGTCAAACAACACACAACAAATATTAGACCAGATTTCAGAATGCTTGCCTTCCATGTGTAGGTAAGTGATGAGCACTCCAAAACTTTTGAAAGTTATCTTCTCTCTCCATTCCTATTTTGAAAATGTTCGAATTAACACACAACTCAAAACAGTACAAAAAGTTGTTTTGGAAAATTTTCAAATAAATCCTAAAATAAACTAGATGTAATTTGAGAGGGATAGGAAAAAGAATCAAATCATTTGGAGCTTTATTTTAAAAGTTATAGCCAGTCAAAGAAGGGGTCAAACTCTGTTTTTAAATAAATCAGAAAAAGAAAACGTTTTCCGCATGAATACGCCTTCTGAAAATAAATGCATACTTATAGAAGTGCGTTTTTCTCAGGGGGAAACGTATCCAAGGGGCTGCGCCACTGGAGGCTTGGGCTGACTCACCGACAGGTGGGGGCTACCTGTCGGGTTCATCTCCCCCACCCCGCGCGCGCCTGGCCAGAGACGGAGCTCAACTCCGGCGATGATTCCCGGCGCTAGGGATCACCGTTTCCAGCGTTCGGCATACAGGCGTGCTCAGGGAAAAGAACCGCAGCTCATGGCGGCGATGGGACTCGAAGGGGAGCTCGGGGTCGACCAGAGCATCATCAATGGCGGAGGGGAGCCTCGGC
This sequence comes from Elymus sibiricus, assembly GCA_039707655.1. Classification (NCBI taxonomy): domain Eukaryota; kingdom Viridiplantae; phylum Streptophyta; class Magnoliopsida; order Poales; family Poaceae; genus Elymus; species Elymus sibiricus. The sequence goes on from CM077664.1 coordinate 169,031,575, forward strand.
CATGAAGGGGCTTCTGCCCACGGGCCTCCTCAGGTGGAAATGGGAATGGGAACGGGCTTGAGGGGTCGAGGTGGAGCTAATGGAGGGGACACAACAGAGAGGGAGGTCTTGGCTTGGTCGGAATCGACCGGAGGGCTGCGGCGGCCGAACCTGACCGGAGGCGGGGAAGACGGCCTTCCTCCGTCGATTTCTGGCTACGGGGCTCTTAGAGGGATGGCATGAGGTCGCCTGAGGTTCGGGTTGCGCTCGGGGCCTCCTTTTATAGGCGAGCAATGGCGGTTCGGAGGCGGCCGCGGATAAGAACGCCGGCCGACCGTTTCTGCGGTTGCAGGGCGACGAGGCGCTAGACGGCGAGGTTGGTCAGCGCGAGCGGATAGGCTCGAGCTGTTCCAAGGGCAGCTGGCAGCCGAGGGGAGGCTGGACGGCGCCGGCCATGGCAGAGACGGGTGGGACGTCAGTGGCGGCTAGCGGTGGAGGCGGTGAGCTACAGCGGGTGCAGGGACTCTGGACGAGCTGGGCGGACGCACCTCTGCGCGCAGGGACGGATCAGGACGAGCGGGGAAGGCGGCATATGGTCGCGGCGGCTCGGTCGCGCGCGCGTGCAAAACTTGCGCTCTGGGCGCGCCCAGAGCACGCACGTTACATGCTCGATAGAATGCCAGGGTGGCCTAGAGGGCTAGGGTGTCACTGCAAATTAACAGAACTAGGTTAGAGGTAGCTAGGAGATTAGTGGACATGCTGGTTTGTCCAGAGGGGCAAGTTTACAATACCAATACAAAACTATGCCAAAACTGTTCATGCACTATGGGTGTTCGACATAATGCCAGAGCCACCTGTAGAGCTATGCTGGGGATGAAAATTGTCAGAATGGGGTCTCTTTAGATCCACAAGAAGCTGGCATGGTTAGTTGGGCAAAACCAGAAACTTGTTAGTGCAAGATTTTGAGAAAGCCAAATCTGGACAGAAAATGTAGTCCATTATTGCATGTGCTTAAAATCCTCCAATGGGTCTGATCTCCTGGACTTAAGAGTTTGGTATGGGGGACTACAAGTATGAAAAATCTCATTGGCAACAGGGCAAGATAAAATGGGGTTGCAGTAGTAAATACCAAACTGGACCAGAACACAAAAGAGGATGGTTTTCTCAAATTTTTCCAAAGAACACAAATGGATTTTTGCATAAAAATTAATTATATACTTCTACTAACATCTCCAAATTTTTATGGAATTTTTAAAGAAATATATAAATAGGTTGTAGTGCAAACTACAAACTGAACCAGATTTGAAAACTTGAGGTAGGGCTCAAAATCTCCAAATGACTAAGAGAGATTTTTGCATAAAAGTGAGGTAGGAACATCTCATGTCATCTACAAATTTTTGTAGAATTTTTAAATGAAGTTATCCACTGGTTGTAGTGCAAATGAGGCTCCAAAAATTATGAGAGACCAATATAAAAGAATTGAAGCTTAGAAGAATAATTATAGAAATACTTCCACTGATCCTAAGACAAAAAGAAAAGCTCTTGAGAAGGTATCCAACAATATTTTTGAAAGGTTTTCTATTTGGAGGGGAAAACTCCACCATTCAGAAGAAAGGAATGATTCTAAAATCAAAAGATGATCCAGAAAATAAAAATTTAATTTCCTGGCAAAATTTTAATTAATAAAACATTGTCAAATTTTTGGGGTGTTACAACACTACCCCCCTTAAGAAAAATCTCATCCTCGAGATTTGCTAAGGACGTTTTCAAAAATATTACTCCTACTATCAAGCAATAAGAATCAGAAAATCAAAAATCCTGCTCACGCGATATGATGCGATTACAGTGAGACGGCAAATAATTGGTGAACTATAGTGTGGGGTACTGGCGTTGCGTGGAAAAATCTACGGCTGGGGAAACCGAGAGATTTCTACTATAGGCTACGGTAAATTTAGAATAAAATTCTAAATCCCCAAGTTACGCTGGTCATACCCGAGTGCACAGTGTTAACTCTAGCTGACAGGTGGACCCGGGGCCCACTGTCAATCTCTTCTTCTACCTCTGGCTCTCCTTTCTTCCTCTCTCTCGCGTGCTATCCCGCGCTTTCTCCACCGGCGACGTCTAGCGCGTAGGGCATCTAGGCCGTACTGCGGTAGTGCGCGGCGTGCTAGCTGCCGGCGCAGCGTGCACTCACCTCGCGGGCCAGTGCGCGGTCGGCACTGCTCGCGGATTCGCCTCCGAACACCGGCGATCGAGCAACGAGCGGCGCTGGTGGACTTCGTTCACCGTACACTGATCTCGAGCTATAAAATGAGCGCGGTGCTCCCCTCTGCTTCCTTACACCTGGCCTCGTTTCTTCTTCTCCTTCCTTCTCCTCCATTTCTGTTTGCAGGAGCTCGAGATGAGGCTCTAATGGCGGAGGTGATGCCGGATTGGTACACGATCCTGATGTGCGGAGGGTTGGCGGCAGTGCTGGGGTTCTCCGTGCTCTTGTGCGCGATGATCCTCGATGATCGTCGTGATGCTGCTGCTCGAGTGTTGGCTCTTCGCGGCGGCGGTGATCATGAGGATTAAGTGTCGGTGTCAGGTGCTAACTGCTACTGCTATCAGTGTGCTGGAGGCAAACTGTTCTAGAATAATAACCCACAAATTTCTCTTTCAGAATTTGTGGTGTGTTAATGCGGTGATCAGTTAGATGCAAAATGTGTACGTGGCGTTGCAATTAGTGCATGTGGTCGAGTGGTTGTGGTTGTGAGCCTGTTGTCGTGGTGTTGCACGAATTTAAATATATGCCACGGAGAAATGTTTGTTGCAATGACTCAAAGAAAATCCCACCTCGAGATTTACTGAGAGCGGAGATAGTTGATCAAAAATCACAGCAGTAAAATTACTCACATTAATTGAAACCAAACAGTTTATTCATAGCACAAACTTAGGATACAACACATAAGCTGCAACACATAAATAAATGCTAGGATAACAAACACAGAAATGGCGTCTACAATGCAAATGAAAGATGGGCTGGGTTACCGATTACGGTGTGGGGGCAAACTGGGTTGACGGTTCTGCTCTATGGGGGTCGGGGTCAATGCCACAGATACACATATCTCACAAAAGTGACGCGTTACTGTGGGTGTCGTCTGGGGTGGTTTTTGGTAGCTACGCCCGGAATTTAATATGCGACCAAACGCCTACTCATGCATGGCTACTATTCAAAATAATGGCATACAAGCAGTCTGCATTTATTTCATGGCAATTACAAGGTCATACTATCACATGGCGTAGAATACTAAGACTCGGTACTACTCGAGTGACTTAGTCTACCTCGTTGATATCTAGTTGAGCGTGCCTTGTGGACGTCGAGGCTTCTCCATGGGCTTCACCGTCGGGGTTTGCTGGATGGGGCTGAGGAGCTGCAGGGTCGGGGTAGCGATGATGACCATCGCGGGGGTTGGTGGTCACAATTCCGTTGGAGCGTGTCCCTAAAATGCGACGAAGCTCCTCCGGGGATACAAATACATTCCGGTCGGCTGCAGGGGCAGACCTCAAGGACTCAATCGGCTGTCCGAACAGCACGACTGGGTTGTCGGCGTTGGGCACATCTTCTCCTCTTGCCGGGGCTCGACGGGCAAGTTCTCCACGGGCTGCGATCAGATCAAGAGTGACCTGATCGAACAATGCCTCTAGTGCACTTACATAGCACACCAGATGCAGCAATGCAGGGTCCGTCTCGTGGTCTCCGTTGGCAACCTGGGGTGGCCTACTATACCCGTCACGGCTGGGGTAGTAGTAGAACGAGCGGCAGTTAACTCTTGGCGACAGGTGCCAGAGCTGAACTATAGCTTCTCGAGCGGCTAGCTGGATGGCTTGTGGCTCAAAGGAAGTTGTCCTTCCGGTGAACCTGTAGGGGCGTTCTGGCTCTATAGCCCTACCATACACGTGCACCGTGGCCCAGAATTGACGACTCTCACCGCTCACGAGCCCTTGGTACACAACATACTCTGGGGGCTCTTCTAATGCAAAGGCACGACGGGTGAGGTTTGCTAGCACGGTGACAAAACCTCCAAGGTTGGTTGCTGTGGTCTCATTGTGAACAATGGGGCCAGGCATCTTGGCTTGGTTTGGGGGTAGAGGCTGTGCTGTGCTGGGTTGGGGCTAACGTTCCCTTTTGTAGAAAAGAAAACGGAGTCTTCCTTCGCACGCTTGCGAATGAGACAAATTAGGTGTCGGTCACTGGCGCGCGATCGACAGGCTAGGCTGATAGGTTGGGCACCGACTGCCAAAAGGTGTCGGGGTCACTGTGTGGCTATCGTACACGAGAAGCTTGGCTGGGGTTAGGTTAAGGTCTGGTGGGTGGGTTAACCTAGGTTTATTGACCTGGCTAAGATAGGATTAGCCAATGGTCAGCCTGGCTCTGATACCAAGGTTGTCAGGACCGGTTTTCCAGGATATTAAATTTCCCAGTAAATGGCCCTTGTGCTCACCAGCCCCAGGATTACTGTTAGCTGATGAGACACAATCTTGATACAGAAATTCCAAGCAAAATACAAAATATGTAGTACAAGACCATTCTAGTCTATGAGTAAAACAAAAGGTTTCTAGTGGTTGACGGCGGAAGCGGTTCGGGGTCATCAGCGTCTATGGGACTCCATTTCCCACAGGAACAGCTGACCTGGATAATTCCTATCTTCGCGTATCTGCTATCTTCGATGCCTAGGTTCCGGGCTGTCATCGACGTGCTCCTCTCCAAGTAAGAAATCTGGCCAAGACAATAGCCAGGGACAAGCCAGTGAGTACTTTGAATGTACTCGCAAACATCATGAAAACAGGTATAATATAACAGACGATATTCACGCACTGAAGTAATCCATGATCACTCAGTCAGTCACCAAATAAAATTCATGACGCAAGGCTTATAAGGAAAAATAAACAATATGCGTGCCACAGTCGGGCGTCTGAGCGACACCACATAAAGGGCTTATAAAGAAAATAAATAACAAGCATGCCACAGTCGGGCGTCTGAGCGACACCACATAAAGGGCTTATAAAGAAAATAAATAACAAGCATGCCACAGTCGGGCGTCTGAGCGACACCACATAAAGGGCTTATAAACAAAATAAATAACAAGCATGCCGCGGTCGGGCGTCTGAGCGACACCACATAAAGGGCTTATAAAGAAAATAAACAACAAGCATGCCACCGTCGGGCGTCTGAGCGACACCACATAAAGGGCTTATAAAGAAAATAAACAACAAGCATGCCACAGTCGGGCGTCTGAGCGACACCACATAAAGGGCTTATAAAGAAAATAAATAACAAGCATGCCACAGTCGGGCGTCTGAGCGACACCACATAAAGGGCTTATAAAGAAAATAAAGAACAAGCATGCCACAGTCGGGCGTCTGAGCGACACCACATAAAGGGCTTATAAAGGAAATAAACAACAAGCATGCCACAGTCGGGCGTCTGAACGACACCACATAAAGGGCTTATAAAGAAAAGAAAAATGAATATCCAGGAGGTAGAACCGTCCCTGGGATACTCAATATTTCAAATAATATAAATGGTTAGTCCATAATAATAATAATCATAATCATTATTTGTCACACGTCATGATCAATGTTCCGGTTTAGAAGTTTTTCCTCCGAAGACCGACACTAAGACCGACACTTGACCCATCCCAGACTGTAGTCCTTAACCGCGGACACGGCTATTCGAATAGATATAAACTCTGCAGAGGGTGTACTCTTTACCCACAAGTAACGGATTCCTTTAGTCCACCGGGACTAATTCCGATTACAATCTTTGAATTGAAAACACACCTGACCCGCACACACCAGCTTCACTTACCGGAGTCTGGAATCACCCACGACACCCGTTAAGTAAAACTCTAAGTGGGGAGGCTACAACCTCGACTAGCATGGGATCACAAAATTTATAACGCGCGCAAACTAGGGGAGCTACCCCTTCGGCTCCAACCGAACACCCATGCCCCCGGACCAGGTGGCATGCCTACCGGATGCAGCCGGTATCTTCCACCATGGCCTCTCTGTACGGTGTGTGCTAAGAAAGGGGTTGACAACTTACTGGACCGTACCCTACCTGCGGCAGGGACGAGTGGTAGTACGAAACAAGTATGGGGGTTACTGGCACAAGACTCGATCTACGGTCGACTCAGGAGGTTTAAGTGTTTCCTGCATGATTAGCATAACAAATATATTCCACACCAACAGACAGGATCACCACCCATCATACTCCTTCATGCCTCACTAACCATTCTCGCTTCAACGAGATGTCAATGCTAAGCTCGTGTCTACCCGAGACAGAGACTTCTCCGGATCCCTTCCGGTAGGCATGAGAGGTATGAGAGGATGAATACTGTCACAAATATTTAAATTCCAACAGCAAGGAATTTCCGCCAAGCACTCACGAGCATGATCACAACATCACATAAAAAAAATGCATGCTTCAAATCATCTCGGTGTTGTAGTTACGTCAAACAACACACAACAAATATTAGACCAGATTTCAGAATGCTTGCCTTCCATGTGTAGGTAAGTGATGAGCACTCCAAAACTTTTGAAAGTTATCTTCTCTCTCCATTCCTATTTTGAAAATGTTCGAATTAACACACAACTCAAAACAGTACAGAAAGTTGTTTTGGAAAATTTTCAAATAAATCCTAAAATAAACTAGATGGAATTTGAGAGGGATAGGAAAAAGAATCAAATCATTTGAAGCTTTATTTTAAAAGTTATAGCCAGTCAAAGAAGGGGTCAAACTCTGTTTTTAAATAAATCAGAAAAAGAAAACGTTTTCCTCATGAATACGCCTTCTGAAAATAAATGCATACTTACAGAAGTGCGTTTTTCTCAGGGGGGAAACGCATCCGAGGGGCTGCGCCACTGGAGGCTTGGGCTGACTCACCGACAGGTGGGGGCCACCTATCGGGTTCATCTCCCCCACCCCGCGCGCGCCTGGCCAGAGACGGAGCTCAACTCCGTCGATGATTCCCGGCGCTAGGGATCACCGTTTCCAGCGTTCGGCATACAGGCGTGCTCAGGGAAAAGAACCGCAGCTCATGGCGGCGATGGGACTCGAAGGGGAGCTCGGGGTCGACCAGAGCATCATCAATGGCGGAGGGGAGCCTCGGCCATGAAGGGGCTTCTGCCCACGGGCCTCCTCAGGTGGAAATGGGAATGGGAACGGGCTTGAGGGGTTGAGGTGGAGCTAATGGATGGGACACAACAGAGAGGGAGGTCTTGGCTTGGTCGGAATCGAGCGGAGGGCTGCGGCGGCCGAACCTGACCGGAGGCGGGGAAGACGGCCTTCCTCCGTCGATTTCTGGCTATGGGGCTCTTAGAGGGATGGCATGAGGTCGCCTGAGGTTCGGGTTGCGCTCGGGGCCTCCTTTTATAGGCGAGCAATGGCGGTTCGGAGGCGGCCGCGAATAAGAACGCCGGCCGACCGTTTCGACGGTTGCAGGGCGACGAGGCGCTAGACGGCGAGGTTGGTCAGCGCGAGCGGATAGGCTCAAGCTGTTCCAAGGGCAGCTGGCAGCCGAGGGGAGGCTGGACGGCGCCGGCCATGGCAGAGACGGGCGGGACGTCAGTGGCGGCTAGCGGTGGAGGCGGTGAGCTACAGCGGGTGCAGGGACTCTGGACGAGCTGGGCGGACGCACCTCTGCGCGCAGGGACGGATCAGGACGAGCGGGGAAGGCGGCATCTGGTCGCGGCGGCTCGGTCGCGCGCGCGTGCAAAACGTGCGCTCTGGGCGCGCCCAGAGCACGCACGTTACATGCTCGATAGAATGCCAGGGTGGCCTAGAGGGCTAGGGTGTCACTGCAAATTAACAGAACTAAGTTAGAGGTAGCTAGGAGATTAGTGGACATGCTGGTTTGTCCAGAGGGGCAAGTTTACAATGCCAATACAAAACTATGCCAAAACTGTTCATGCACTATGGGTGTTCGACATAATGCCAGAGCCACCTATAGAGCTATGCTGGGGATGAAAATTGTCAGAATGGGGTCTCTTTAGATCCACAAGAAGCTGGCATGGTTAGTTGGGCAAAACCAGAAACTTGTTAGTGCAAGATTTTGAGAAAGCCAAATCTGGACAGAAAATGTAGTCCATTATTGCATGTGCTTAAAATTCTCCAATGGGTCTGATCTCCTGGACTTAAGAGTTTGGTATGGGGGACTACAAGTATGAAAAATCTCATTGGCAACAGGGCAAGATAAAATGGGGTTGCAGTAGAAAATACCAAACTGGACCAGAACACAAAAGAGGATGGTTTGCTCAAATTTTTCCAAAGAACACAAATGGGTTTTTGCATAAAAATTAATTATATACTTCTACTAACATCTCCAAATTTTTATGGAATTTTTAAAGAAATATATAAATAGGTTGTAGTGCAAACTACAAACTGAACCAGATTTGAAAACTTGAGGTAGGGCTCAAAATCTCCAAATGACTAAGAGAGGTTTTTGCATAAAAGTGAGGTAGGAACATCTCATGTCATCTACAAATTTTTGTAGAATTTTTAAATGAAGTTATCCACTGGTTGTAGTGCAAATGAGGCTCCAAAAATTATGAGAGACCAATATAAAAGAATTGAAGCTTAGAAGAATAATTATAGAAATACTTCCACTGATCCTAAGACAAAAAGAAAAGCTCTTGAGAAGGTATCCAACAATATTTTTTGAAAGGTTTTCTATTTGGAGGGGAAAACTCCACCATTCAGAAGAAAGGAATGATTCTAAAATCAAAAGATGATCCAGAAAATAAAAATTTAATTTCCTGGCAAAATTTTAATTAATAAAACATTGTCAAATTTTTGGGGTGTTACACTCTATGCTCTGGCTGACAGATGTGCTCGGGCCGAGGAGGGAAGGAGACTCCCCGGCGAGGATGCTGGTGCGGAGCTCGATTCTGAAGCCGAAGACGCCACCACCTCGGCAAAGAAAGGCCGACGGCGGATCAGGAAGCGCAAGGGCAAGGGCGTGCTTGCCGTCGAGGGGTCTTGCAACCCCGGCACCGCCAAGAAGGTCAAGACTGATGGTCCTGGCAAGGAAGTTGCCGTGTGTGCCGCATGTTAGGCCTTGGCGGCTGCCGACAAGCCGGAGGGCTCTGACAAGCAGTACTGCAAGATCCATCGCACCAAGGGTCACGATCTCCAGAACTGCCGGCAAGTTGAGCAGCTTGTTGAGAAGAAGAAAGCCGAGTATGAGAGGCGAGACAAGGAGAAGGCCCAGGATGGTGCTGAGGGGTCTGGCAAGAAACGCGGTGGTCGAGGAGGTCGCCGCGGCAAGGCCAAGCAACAGAAGGAGAGGCCCGCTCGAGGCCGCGACAAGGAGCAGGGGGGTGACGATGATGATGAAGACGGCGACGAGTCCAGCGAGCACGAGTTCCAGAAAGCCACAGAAGCCATGTGCGTTGACGGGGGAGCCTCATTGCATTCCTCTCACCGCCGACTTAAACAGTGGGTGCGCGAGATTAATGCGGCGGAGCCATCGATTGATGCCCGGAAACCACTGAAATGGTCCCACACGCCTATCATCTTTGACGCCGAGGATCACCCTGATCGCACAACTGCGGTCGGGTGTTTGCCATTGTTGGTTTCACCAACAATCCGCAACCTCAAGGTGACAAAAATGTTAGTTGACGGTGGGGCCAGTTTGAACTTGATCTCGCCTGATGTGATCAAGAGATTGCAAATTCCTGACAAAGATCTCGAGGAAACGGGCACGTTTCAAGGGATCAATCCGGGAAGGAGCCAGCCGAAGGGCAAGATCACGCTACCAGTAACATTTGGTAGTGAGCTGAACTACAGGACAGAGAAGATCGTCTTCGATGTCGCCAAGATTCCATTACCATATAATGGGATACTTGGTCGCCCGGCGCTGGCTAAGTTTATGGCGGCATCACACTACGCCTATAATACATTAAAGATGCCCGGGCCGATGAGCGTCATCACTATCAACTCCGACAAGAAGGATGCGCTTACTTGCACCGACCAACTCTACCGGGAGGCAGTCGCAGCACCTGCCACCAAGGCACTTGCTCATGCCGCCGAAGCTCCCGGGGGGAAGAAGACCGACAATACCTCTAGCACACACTCCGGCAAGCGCACCTCCTCGGAGTGCTGCACTCCCGTTGAGGATGTGCCAGAGAGCTCCACCGGCAAGAGCAAGAAATCCAAGGCAGCTCCACCAGCGACCAAGAAGGTGCCCGCCAAGGAGGATGGTACGGGAGGAACTTTCACCATAAGTTCCACCCTCGATGAAAAATAGGAAAGCGCGCTCATTGCCTTCCTGCGGGCGAATGTCGATGTGTTTGCATGGCAACCATCTGATATCCCCGGTGTTCCCAGGGAGGTAATCGAGCACCACCTTGTTGTCTGTCCTCACGCGCGGCACGTCAAGCAGAAAGTTAGGAAGTAGGCTTTGGACGGGCAAGAATTTATTGCCGAAGAAATCAGGAAGCTAGAAGCGGCAGGTCTAGTCAGAGGAGTGCTCCATCCGACATGGTTGGCCAATCCAGTTGTAGTGCGCAAGGCGAATGGAAAATGGAGGCTATGTATTGACTATACAGATATCAATAAACCCTATCCAAAAGATCCTTTTCCCTTGCCGCGCATCGACTAGATTGTGGACTCCACTGCTGGCTGCGATTTGCTGTCGTTTCTTGACGCTTATTCAGGGTATCACCAGATTTTCATGTCAAAGGAAGACGAAGAGAAAACCGCATTTATCACCCCATGTGGCATGTATTGCTTCATACGCATGCCTTTCGGGTTGAAAAGTGCTGGTTCAACGTTTGCAAGAGCGGTCCAGATTGGTTTTGAGCCCCAACTACATAGAAATATGGAAGCTTATATGGATGACATAGTGGTTAAAACCAAGGACAAGGCAACGCTCATACAAGATTTAGAAGAGACGTTTGCAAATCTGCGCAGGATCAATCTGAAGCTCAACCCTGAGAAGTGTGTGTTTGGCATTCCATCCGGCAAGCTTCTCGGGTTCTTTGTGTCTCAACGTGGAATTGAAGCCAATCCCGACAAGATCAAGGCAATTGAGCAGATTGAAGCACCAAGACGTGTCAAAGATGTGCGTCGACTTGCCGGCTGCGTGGCTGCTCTGAGCAGGTTCATCTCTAAATCCGCTGAGCGCGCCCTGCCTTTCTTCAAAATCTTGAAGAAGGCCGGTCCAATGAAATGGACTCCGGAAGCGGAGGCAGCGCTGCAGGATTTGAAGAGGTACCTCTCCTCTCCGCCAACACTAGTTGCGCCTAAACCACAAGAGCCATTGCTGCTATATCTAGCGGCGACGAATCAAGTGGTAAGTGCTGCATTAGTGGCGCAGAGAGAAGCCGACGAAGAAGCAACCGCAGCGGCAAGCCCGTCAAGCGACAAGATGGGATCCTCCCCGGCAGAGTCTGGTGCCGACAAGACAGGATCCGCGCAACCGAATGATGCAACGCAGAAAAAGAAGATGGTGCAGCGCCCGGTCTATTTTGTCAGCTCCCTGTTGCAGGGGGCTAGGTCAAGATATTCTGGCGTGCAGAAGTTGCTCTTCGGCCTCCTTATGGCCTCAAGGAAGATGCGCCATTATTTCCAAGCACATGAAATCACCGTCGTCACTCGCTTCCCGTTGCAGCGGATTTTACGAAATCCAGATGCGACTGGCAGGATTGTGGAGTGGGCGTTGGAACTGTCAAGCCTTGGTCTCATATTTGAAAGCACTTCAACTATTCAGAGTAGAGCCTTGGCAGAGATCATTGCACAATGGGCACCAACGCCAGACGAAGAAATTCAAGAGACAACCGTCCCCGGCAAGGAAACAGATCGAGTATGGATTATGTACTTTGATGGGGATTTTTCGCTGCAAGGCGCCGGTGCTGGCGTGCTGCTTGTCGCACCCACTGGAGAGCACCTCAAGTATGTAATTCAGATGCACTTTCCTCGGGAGAGATCAACAAACAACACTGCAGAATATGAAGGGCTGCTTGCCGGTCTCAGGATCGCGGCAGACCTTGGGATCAAGAAGCTCATCGTCAGAGGTGACTCACAGCTTGTCGTTAGGCAAGTCAACAAAGATTATCAGAGCTCGTTGATGGAAGCATATGTAGATGAAGTGAGAAAGTTGGAAGAGCATTTTGACGGGCTGCAAACAGAGCATGTTCCTCGAGCAGAGAACCACATTGCTGATGACCTGTCAAAGCGTGCTGCCCTCAAGTTACCTGTGGAACCGGGAACTTTTGTGCTCCGCTTAACTAAGCCATCCATAACACCATCGACGAGGCAATACAAGAGAAGGAAGTCGAGTTCCGGCCAGTACTTTCCGGCAGAGCTTCCAGAAGCCGCCGGCAAGGAAGTTGCCGGGAACGACACGGTTGCCGGTGAGCAGCAGCCTCGCGCAGAACCTCAGGTTCTTGCCACCGAAGCAAGCGCTCCCACGGCCGAAGTTATGCCTTTGGTCCTCGTTGTCGAGCCGCAGGCTCCAACATGGGCACAGCACATCGTCTAGTTCCTTCAAACAGGAGAAATCCCTGAAGAACAGGAAGAAGCGGAGAAAGTAGCCCGTCAGTCTAGTATGTACCAGTTCGTCGACGACGTCCTGTACACAAAGAGACCGAACAGTGTGAAATTGAAGTGTATTCCTCGGGAGGATGGACTGGAGCTGTTGGCAGAGATACATGGAGGCATATGTGGCTCCCACATAGGCTCAGAAGCTCTTGTCGGCAAGGCATTCCGGCAAGGTTTCTTCTGGCCCACTGCTCTCCAGGATGCAACTGCACTAGTAACCAAGTGTGAAGCGTGCCAGTTCCATTCAAAGCAATTGCATCAGCCAGCTCAAGCTCTTCAAACAATCCCTCTTTCCTGGCCATTTTCGGTCTGGGGGCTCGACATATTGGGCCCCTTTCCCCGCGCTGCCGGGGGCTTCGAGTACTTGTACGTTGCCATCGACAAGTTCACGAAGTGGCCGGAAGTGGAAGCAGTGAGAAAGGTGACAGCACAGTCAGCCGTCAAGTTCTTCAAGGGAATAGTGTGCCGTTTTGGTGTGCCAAACAGGATCATCACCGACAATGGCATGCAGTTCACGAGCCGCACCTTCATCCAGTATGTCCAAGACCTTGGCGGCAGAATCTGTTTTTCCTCTGTTGCTCACCCGAGAAGTAATGGCCAAGCGGAGAGGGAAAATGCTGAAGTGCTGCGAGGTCTCAGAACAAGAACTTTTGACAAGCTGCACAAGTGCGGAAGACACTGGATTGATGAGCTGCCGGCGGTTCTTTGGTCAATCAGAACGACACCAAATCGAGCTACTGGCCAGACACCCTTCTCCCTGGTTTACGGGGCAGAAGCAGTTCTCCCCACGGAACTCATATACGGGTCACCTCGAGTGCTCGCTTATGATGAGCTCGAGCAAGAGCAGCTGCGCCAAGATGACGCCACGCTCCTTAAGGAAGATCGTCTCCGGGTTGCTGTGCGAGCTGCACGCTACCAGCAAGCCTTGCACCGCTATCATAGCCGCAAGGTTCATGCCCGAAACCTTGAGGAAGGCGACCTTGTTCTTCGGCGCGTTCAGTCGGCCAAGAATTCCAACAAATTGACGCCGAAGTGGGAAGGCCCTTATCGGGTAGTACGAGTTACCAGGCCCGGCGCAGTCCGCCTGGAGACCGAAGATGGCATTCCAATGAGCAATTCCTGGAATATCGAACACCTTCGTAAGTTCTACCCATAAGGCGCGGTTGTTGGGTCCCCCGGCAACCACCTTTTGTACAAGTCTTGCCGACAAGGCATACGATCCTTTGTACAAAGCCAGGCGCAGACCCTGTGCATAGTTGAATAAAATTAAGTGTTTTACAATTCTTGTCAATTTTCATGTCATTTTATATGCATGCTTATCTGAGATATTGTAGTACACCTGCTTCTGGTAAGCACTAATGAACTACCAAGGTACCATATCTCTATTTTCTCTTCTTTCTTTTTCTCAAAGGACAGAAGGTTCCCTCGCGTGCACGTTTGCCGGGGGGGAATGATGGTATGGATACCGACAGGCGACGTTCAAGTTGACATCTTGCAATAAGGAGTACAGCAACGAAAAGCTAAGTTCCAAAACTTCTAAGCAAAATTTTTATTGTAGAGTTATTTTCCTTGAACAATTTCGGCTTTTGTATGGAAAACCTGCACGCGAAGGAACCTTGTCGTGATTGGTTGCGCCCTTACTTTGTTTCGAGTCCGCTCAACAATTTAAGTGGCTGCACCAAAAGCGTCAAGGTATCTTGCCGGCAGCGACACCTCCAGCAGGCTGCTAAGGATCCGTTCCTCAAAGCGCTCACGGCAAGGGTGCGCGCACCGGCAGGTTACCAATAAGCATAGGGCAAAGACCATACAGAAAGAAATTAGACAAGGGAAATGGCACACATTTATCCAAAACACAGCAAGTTATATTACATTGATAGTCGCCACGATCCTAACTTAAGATAAAACTGTCTTTTACATGGAATGGTGGCGACAAAATGGAGCGAAGTGACTAGTCTCTGCGCTGGCCTTCGACCCTCTTGACTTGGCTCACTCGGTCGATGATGGGCGCGACAAGCTCTTCGAGTGCCTTGAGGTCTACATCCTTCAGCAAGCTAGCAAGAACGTTGGTGAGGTTGATGCCAGGGTTCTTGTGCACCACCTTGACGAGTACCTTCCGGAGGACGGCCCGGCAGAGCTTGCGAGATTCGTTGGCCAGCTGGCTCTCTCGGTTAGACTGGAGCAGCTTGAGGGCATCAACGACACCCTCGAAGAACATGGTCAGCTTGGCGCTCGAAGACACCCTCTCGTCAGAAGAGTAGTTGAAGTTATCCAAGCCCATGGTGGACAGTTCCGCGGCAAGCTTTTCCGCGATGTCGACAAGGCGCTCAGTCCAGATCTTCACGCCTCTCTCAAAATAATTATAAGTGGCGGCAGCGTTGTTGAGCAGGCTCTTCTCGCTCTGGATGTCTTTCATCAAAGCCCTCTCGCGAGCCTTGCCGTTCTCAAGAGACTCCTCCAGCATCGCCAGCTTTAGTTTCAGATCAGCAATGGATTCATTGGCTGAGGAGAGCTCCTTGGTCTTGTCGGACATGGCGGCTTGCATCTCGGCTAGGCTGAAGAGAGTCTTCTCTCTGTCGGCTTTGAGCGTTGAGATCTTCTTGCCGTGGCCTTCAAGATCTGCTTCCAGCCTCTTCACTTGATCGCCCAGCTCGTTCTTGGCGGCCTCTGCAGCTTCGGCAGCATCGATGGCCTCCTTGAGTTTGCCGGCGTGATCCACGGCCAAAGCTTCGAGCGTTTCCTTGTGTCTCTGCTCCAGCTCCTGAGTTCGCTGCGCGGCAAGCTTCTCGATCTCTTCGTCCTTGCTACGGAGCTTGGCGGCAAGTGCTTCCTCGCGAGCGGCAAGGTCTTCTTCATAAGCATCAAGCTCGACGCGGCGTCCCGTCAGGCGAGCTCCCTCTGCAGTAGCCTGCTGCGCGGCCTCCTCCTGTGCCCTCTCGACGTCGGATTGCTTTAAGAGGAGCTCGTTCCAGCTTTGGTTCAGCTGCTCCCGGCCAGCCATCAACTCCTGGAAGGCCTCGGCATACCAGACTTGTGTCTCTTCGACACGCTTCTGGAAGTCTGCTTCCGCTGCTTCAACAACTGCCGCCCTAGAGTCCAACCTCTCCTTTCGGGTGCGGTGAAGTGCCTGGAGCTTTTGGAAGTTGTCGCTCATGGCCTGGAGGAGCTGTTCTTCCATGGACCCGCTGCTGCTGGCGCGTGGCTCGTTGCTGATCTTGAGCCCAGCGGCAGCGATGACATCTTCATCAAATATTTCTCCTTCGGTTGGCGCCCCAGTGCTTGCCGTCCCTGGTATGCTGACGAACAAGTTGTCGCCAACCTTAAGATATCTGCTTGACGGGGGGACGTCGGATGTTGACAGCCGATCCTCGACAGCCGCCTCACCGGCGACTGGGGGCTCCACGACCGGTGTAGCGCCAGGCGCTCCTGTGGCAGGAATGCCGTCAGTATGGTCGCTGGACTCCTTGCCGGCCCCCTCAGCAGATCCCTTGGCGGTTTCTTCCTGTACGGCCTTGGTGGCCTCGGCAGCTGCGATCCTGTCGGCTTCGGCGGCAGCGTCCTTGGCGGTCTCTTCGATGGCAACGTCAGCATCCATTTGTTCCACCGAAGGGAGCTCTGAAGACCAGGAAAGCAAACAAGATGAGATCAAAGTTGAAGTTCAAGAAGACAAAAATAAAGAAAGAATGACAAGTGCACCAAGGCGAGTGGTCTACCTGTGTCGAGCTGTTGAGAGGTGGCTTCTCCTTTCCCGGCAACGTTGGTTGCCGATGTAGGATTGCCAGTGCCCGTGCTTGCCAGATCCTCTTCAACGCGAACGGGCTCGCCAGTGGAGGCCCTCGCCGAAGGTTCATCCCTGGGCGGCGTGGTTGACGGAGGCGGCACGTCAGGGGCGGCCTCCAGTGGCTCTCCTTGTTGCCGTTCTTCTCCTACAAGCCCGGTGATGTCAGTAGTGAAGATATTCTCCCCAATGCTCGCCAGCGGAAAATGAGTAGTGGGCTCATGCTGGGGGCTGGGTTGGAGGCTGCGTTGAGGGCTGGGCTCCGGGCTGATGACGATGGGCTCTGGCGCACCTACGGTGCTTGCCGAAGGCTCATCACCCATTGAAGACTTCGCCCTCTTCGCCATCCTTTGCGCCAGCGTTTCAGTATCTCTGCGGAGACAGGCCAAAGAAAAACAAATGAGTTAAGTGAAACCAGGAATTCAGAAGCTAAAAGATGCGGCAAGGACCCTTACTCTTCTCTTTCCGGACTAAAAGAGGAGATGTCAAAATCAACCTCCTCTACAATGTCCATGCGAGGGGGGGAGAAGGGGTCCTGGGACGCTTGGCTGCAGCAGAAGCAGTAGGTTGATGTGATCCTGCTGCTCCAGCCGCCGGTGCCGTCGTATGGGATGCCCCCGCCGCACCCATTGTTGCCGCAGTCGAGCGTGTCGTACGTCGCACGGGTTGCTGTTGGGCTTCTTGCCGCTGCGCAGTCTTGCCGGCCGCCCCCTTGCTAGAGCCCTCACAGCTCGAAGGAGGCTGACGTGTTGGGACGCCAGAGACGGCTTTTCGAAGAACCCGTTTTTTCTTCTCCGGAGCTGGGGGATCCTCGTGCGGCTGCTCCTCGGCCGTGTCTTCGACAGGAGAGCTCCCGGCAACCATGCCACTCTGTTCCCCGGCAACTTCACCTTCCTTGGCAAGGGTCTCCTCTAGCGTTATTTCTTCTTCACCGGCTTCTTCTTCCGCGAAGCCAAAGCTGCCGGCCTCCGCGGCTAGGTTCACATCTTCCGCCCTGCTGGCGATGTAAGCCACTTCTTCATAAGTGGTGGGGCGGATGAGAGTTGGCTCTTCCCGGATGGTTTTCTACGACAAGCTGTCAAAGAACTCCTGTGCGCGCTCTGAGGATGGCTCTTCCCAATTTCCATCAAGGCCGTGGGCATTACACACCGGCATCATGGCGATGATTGAGCTCAAGGCAGAGTTGTTGCACAGGGGAACTATGCCAGCCGGCAACTTAAACTTCCCGTCAGGCCTGAACAATTTGTGGCAGAAGGCTGTGTGCTACAAGACCGTCAAGTTGTTGTTCAGACCAGGGCGCAGCCTCATGATATCTGCTGCGTTCTTGAAATCCCAGGCTGGTCTCCCTTTATTCTGCAGGGGGGCAATGCGGCGGCGGAGGAAATCAGCGCCGACCATTTCTATTGTGAGCCCGGCAACCTTGAGACGGTGGATCCTGGTAACTGAGATTGCGAGCTTCTCATCCTGAGGATCGAGGCCACTCCAATCCTTGCCGCGGACCACTTTCGTTTGCCGAGGCGTATAGAACGGCTGAGGATCTTTCTCCTTAATCCAGCACCACTGGTCCCGCCATTCATCCCACTTCTTGCGGTAGAGACCACCTGGGTATGTATCCTTATTCCATGCCCTTGGAATCCAAGTGATAGAACCAGAAAGGGCGTCTCCCGTCTCGATACGGGGAATGAAGTAATGGCGGAAGAGGGCTGTGCTGGGTGCTACTCCGGCAAAATTTTCACAAAGATGAGTGAAGACTGACATGCATGTCACGGCATTCGGCGTGAAATCCAAGAGGCGGAAGCCGTATGTGTACATGATGTCGATGAAGAAATCGGAAAACGGGGGGCAGGGCCTGCAATAAAAGTAAGCAGCGAAGAAAGGGAATTTATCTGGGCCGCCCTTGACGGAAGCTGGAAGCACGCAAGTTCTAGGATGAGCCTTCGTCTCCTTCCCCCACATGCACATGTACCGCTCAACCAGGGTGCGCATGTCGAACGTCGGGGCGAAGACGGCGTGCTCCTTCTGCATCTCCACCAGATCGATCTTCTCCGCCTCTGCGTCTGAATCGACGGCTTTCACCGCTTCGCCCTTGCTTGCTTTGGGCGGCATGGTGACTGTGGAAGCGGAGGCCGAGGATGATGATACCGTGGGGTGGCGGATGGATGGGAGAGGCTCTGTTCCAGGCTCGAGGAAGAAGGCGATGGCGGTTTCCAGATTGGAAGAGACGAGAGGTAAATGAGCAGCGCCTCTGCGGATTCCTTTTTATAGGGAAGGCGCGAGGCTGGCTCTTTACTGACTGATGTGAAAGCATTTTTACAAGCGCACTACTGCGGCCGTTCCGCGCACGTATCCCACGTCCCGCATTTAACGCGCGTCGTGGGGAGGCGCGGTAAATAAGAAGATTGCGACAGTTAACTCCTGTCACGCATGCCCGTGCACTGTTTGGGCCTAGCCCAACAACGCCTCGCGCCCGTGTATGGCCTAGGCCCGGGGGCTCCTGTCGGTGTACTAAAGTTTGGGTCTTTTAGTACCCCATACTTGTGCACGGACGGTTGTAGCCATACCAGCGGCAAGGCTTCTCGGGGAACAGCTGGAAACATATACCAAGGATATCAAGAAGGCGTTCAAGCCGATGACCAAAAGACAGAAGACTAAAGGCTGGGTTCCCGGCAAGGTCCGTCCATTCTGCTACGAAGTCGGCCAGGGCTGCACCCTTGATCACCCTTGTGGTGCAGAATTCCAGCTCGAGGGCCTGCAGCTCGATGTTCCACTCAGCGACGCGGCCGACGACGTTGGGGCTGTGCAGGACCTGCTCCAGGGGGTAAGACAAGATCACCTTGATGGGATGGCCCTGGAAGTAGTGGCGCAGCTTCCTGGAGGCGACGAGGAGCGCAAGGAGGAGCTTCTGCTGCATGGGGCAACGCTCGCGCGCATCTTGCAGCACCGTGCTGGCGAAGTACATGCGATGCTCGACGAGGCGGGTAGTTGTTGCAGCAGCTTGGTCTTCAGGGGGCCTGAGGGGCTCATGAGGCTCAGGAGGCTCGGGAGGCGTCTTGCGAGGCGGCTCACTGGAGGCCTCCTGAGGCAAGGCCTCGGCAGGGGACGGCACGGCCTCGGGAGACGACGCGCCAAGGGCCTTTTGAGGTGGGATCTCAGCAGGCGATGGTGCGACCTCGCGAGGCGCTGGCACGACAGGTTTCTTCTGTGCGCAGACGCGCTCTTCTCGAACTGCCACTAGGGCCGCGCTGGCCGTCTGGGGAGTAGTTGCCAAGTATAGGAGCAAGGGCTCGCGAGAGCATGGTGCGACCATGATGGGCGGGCTCGTGAGGTACCTCTTGAGGTCTTCGAAGGCAGCGTCAGCCTCGGGAGTCCACATAAAGGGGCTGGATCTCTTCATGAGCTTGAAGAACGGCATGGCTCGCTTGCCGAACTTGGAGATGAATCACCCAAGGGAGGCCATGCATCCCGCCAGGCGCTGCATCTCCTTGAGGCTCTGGGGAGGACGCATCTTCTTGATGGCCTTAATCTTCTCGGGATTGGGCTCGATGCCATGGTGGGAGACCAGGAAGCTGAGCAGCTTGCCGGAGGGGACTCCAAAGACGCACTTGTCTGGGTTGAGCTTGAGGTTGACCTTGTGTAGGTTGTCGAATGTCTCCTGGAGGTCCATGAGGAGGGACCAGGCCTCGCGGGTCTTGACGACGATGTCATCAACGTAGGCCTCGGCGTTTCTTCCCATCTGGGGCCCCAAGGCGATGCGCGTCAGCCTCTCGAAGGTGGCCCCGGTGCTTCTGAGGCCGAAGGGCATGCAAATGTAGCAGAATATGCCGCAGGGGGTGATGAAGGCCGTTTTCTCCACATCTCCAGCCGCCATCTTGATCTGGTGATAGCCTGAAAAGGCATCTAGGAAGCATAGCAATTTGAACCTGGCGGTGGAGTCCACGATCTGGTCGATGCGGGGCAGCGGAAATGGATCTTGAGGGCAGAACTTGTTGAGGCTCGTGAAGTCGACGCACATTCGCTCCTTGTCGCCCTTCTTGGGCACCACAACTGGATTGGCAAGCCATTCGGGATGGTGCACCTCTCGGATGACTCCAGCTTCTTGGAGCTTCTAAATTTCCTTGACAATGAAATCTTGCTTCTCTGGTGCCTGGCGCCATGCCTTCTGTTTCACGGGGCGTGCGTTCGGGCACACCGCTAAGTGGTGCTCGATCACCTCCCTCGGCACACGGGACAAATCAGATGCCGTCCAGGCGAACACATCTGAATTTTCTCGAAGGAAGGTGACGAGCGCATCTTCCTATGTAGGAGAGAGGCCAGTGCCGATGGTGAAGGCAGGGCCTGAGCCGCTGCCCTCCACCGACACCTTCTTCGTCTCGGCGCAGTCCTGAGAGAACAGTTGCTTCTTCTTCGCGGGTGCGGCCTCATGAGGCTCGGCGGCATCCTTGTCGGCAGGGTAGGCGGTGGCGGCGGCCTTGTAGGCGCTCTCGAAGGAGCGGACTGCGTCCTTCTCGTCGCAGCAGACGGTGATGATGCCACTGCAGCCCGGCATCTTGAGGACGTTGTAGGCGTGGTGAGTTGCCGCCATGAACTTGGCGAGAGCCGGGTAGCCCAGGATGGCATTGTACGGCAGGCCGATGTGGACCACATCGAAGTCGATGAGCTCAGTGTGGTAGTTCTTGTGGGTGCCAAAGGTGATGGGGAGGCTCACTTGCCCCAGAGGGATGGTGGAGCCATCAGTCACTCCGGAGAAGGGCCTGGTCGGCATCAGCTGGTCGTAGGGCACTTAGAGCTGCTCGAAGGTCTCGATGGAGATCACGTTGAGGCCGGCACCTCCGTCGATGAGTGTCTTGGTGACGGCGATGTTGCTGATGGTGGGGATACACAGCATGGGGAATGTGCCCACAACGTTTGAGGACTTGGGGTGATCGCTGGAGTCGAAGGTGATTGCGTACTGCGACCACTTGAGGGGACGAGAAGCTTCAGGCCTCGGGAGGGCGGCATTCACCTCGCGAGAGAACAACTTGAAGTGGCGGTTGGACGTGGGAGCCTGGGCTCCACCAAGGATGCAACCCACGCCGTGAGGCTCCTGGTAGCCCCCAGCGCCCTCGTCAGGCTGGTTGCCGTCGTTCCTTCGGGGTGGTGGCGGCAGCGGTGGAAGAGCGGCATTGGCCTGAGGGTTGGCCTCACGAGGCTGGTCGTGTCAGCCCTGGCGGAAGTTGCCGTTGCCGTTGCGGTCTCCCCAGCGGTTGCCATTGCGGCCACCTCCACGGCCGGTGCCGCGGTCGTTGCGATCGCTGCGGCGGCCAAGGCGCTCGTCGCGAAGCAGCTTGAGCTCATGGCAGTCCTCAGTGTTGTGGGAGTGCGAGTTATGGTAGGCGCAGAGAGGGAGGCTGTCCCTCTTGGGCTCGTCGCGCTCGCGGCCGTGCTTCTACACGGGCTTCGCCGCGAGCACGGCAGGGCCCTTGCGCTTGGCGTTCTTGCTCTTGGCCTTGGCGGCGTCTGGCGCTGCGTCGGGGTCGTTGTGGATGAAGAGGTAGCCATCCTCGGCCTTGGCGCACTTGTCAGCGAGGTCGAACAGCTCGAGCACGGAATCGAGCTCGTCGTTGATGGCGAGCTTCTCGCGCATCCGGACGTCCGTGACGACGTTGGAGAACGCGGAGACGATGGCGGCCTCGGAGGCACGCAGGATCTTGTTGCGCACTTGGCTGAAGCTCTGGATGTACTTGCGGAGGGTCTCGTCAGGGCGCTCGCGCACAGCGCGCGGGTCGTTGAGCATGAGGGAGCGCTCGTGCGTGCCCTTGAAGTTGGTGACAAACTGTTGGTAGAGCTAGCCCCACGAAGAGATGGACGCCTCGGGGAGGTTCATGAGCCAGGAGCGCGGGCCGTCCTTGAGGGCCATGGGAAACCAGTTCGCCATGACCTTATCGTCATCGTTCACTGCCTTAATGCTCAGGGCATAGAGCTGCAGGAACTCTGCGGGGTTGGGGGTGCCGTCGTAGCGCGGAGGCAGGTCCGGCTTGAACTTGGTGGGCCACACTACACGGCGTACATCGCGGGTGAAGGCGCGGCAGCCCACGCAGCTAGAGGGGACGCCGCCGGCGAGGGCGGCGCGGTTTTCGCGACCGGCCACCATGACTTCCTGGATGGTCCTATCTTGGCGCTGGCGCTACTGCTCGAGGATCACACGTGCGTCAGGAGGCATGCGCCGGACGATCTGGCAGCTGGGCTCGCCGTGGTTGTCGGGGAGGATGCGCCGCGGGACGGCTCGCGCGCCCGCGCGTCACGGTGGCGCCGGGCGCCCTCGCCGTGCAGAGGAGGCGGAGGGGGCGCATCGTGCGCCACGTCCTAGGCGCGAGACGGCGGAGGACGGAGTGAGTGAGAGGGCACCGGGGCATCTCCTGCGGCGTTGATGAGCTCGGTGATGCGGACGAGCCAGGCGTCGTAGCCGGCGTCTGTGGGGCGGTAGCGTAGGAGCTCACGCGCCATGAGTAGTGCGGCCTGCGGGGCCAGCGCGTCGCGTCGGGCGAGCGAAGAGGCCGTGGCGGTGTGGCCGTCCGCCCGCACAGACGGGTGGAGGGAAGAAGCCTACTGCTCCCTCGCAGCGGGGTCGGTGACAGCACCGGCGCCGCAGCATCGACGGTCGTCGCGGGCGACGGGCTTCGTCTGGGCCACCCTGGCAGCTCGGCGCGTGTAGCACTCAAGGCGAGCGTCGGCCATGGTGGCGAGGAGGTGGAAAGAACCGGCGCCGCCCCTTACCTGGCGCGCCAAATGTCGGAGCCGGGACTCCGGGGAACTAAAGGTTCGAACACTGGGGGTGAGCTAGTTCTTCCCGACCAAGGGTGACCACGGTGAGACTACGGCGAGAGCGCTACGCGGGAGCACGACAGGGGACACGACGGTTACCCAGGTTCGGGCCACCTTGCGGTGTAAAACCCTACTCCTGCTTGTCGTTGGGATTGCTGTGGCAGGGATGTGTTCTCGCGTACAAGATAGGAAGCAGAGGAATCCGTCCCCTCTACAATGGCAACTCTGCCCCTTTTATAGCCGCCTTGGTCCTCTTCCCTTGAAAACTTAGGCGGGAAGGGTTGCCACACTTGGCGGGATTTTGAAAGGGACAGGCGCTCAGACTATCCTGACTAAAGGCGGTCTTCGCCTGCAAAAGCATGATCTGTGACGCGCCAGTGGGCTCGGTGATGACCTCCGCCCTGCGCGCCTTGCTGTCTCGGTCTTCTTTCACCAAACGGGCAGTCCTTGGGATTTGCTTTGGAGGTGGGCAGCTTGGGCTATCCCTTTTGCACCAAAGAGGAAAGCCTCTCTGTCCGCGCCCGCTGGCGCGGCCTCTGCCTTCGTTCATCACCACGCGCATCACCCACATGGTGGGCACAGGACCGCGCAGCCGACGTCAGGCTGGATGGTCTCGGGCGCCCGCCTCGGGAGGCAGCCTCGTGAGAGGGCCTCGCGAGGCTTCCGCCGCTCCTGCGGCTAAGTGCTAGTGGCTCGTGCCATGAGGTGGGGTCCTCGGGAGGCTGGCGCCTCGCGAGATGTCTTCGCTTCGCGACGTCCTTACATGGGCAATGTCTTGGGCCTTCGCCAGGCATCGTATCCTGGGTTGCACACAGATGAGCCGAGGTACCCTGGTTCCCAATGGCCTGACACACAGGAACACCCTCCTCCGTCTCCAGCCGGGCGACGCCGGGCCGGAAGACATGAGAAACCCTGAAAGGGCCTTCCCACATGGGTGAGAGTTTTTGGAGTCCCTCTCTGGAGAGGATCCTTCTCAGGACGAGATCGCCAGCTTCAAGGGTGCGTGGGCGTATGTTGCGGCTATGATAGCGATGCAAAGCCTGCTGGTATCTTGCGGCGCGCAGGGTGTCCTGGCGACGAGCTTCCTCGAGGAGGAGCAGGTCGGCCTCTCGCGAGCCATCCTGACGAACCTCATCGAAGGCGAGGACTCGCGGAGAGTCGTGCTTGAGCTCAGAAGGAATGACTGCTTCAGCTCCGTAGATGAGGAAGAAGGGAGTCTCGCCAGTAGGCTTGGTTGCTGTCATGCGGATCGACCATAGCACAGACTGTAGCTTGCCAAGCAAGCCCTTGCCGCAGGCTTCGAGCTTTTTCTTGAAGCTTCTTGTCTTGAGGCCCTTGAGGACCTCGGCGTTGGCACGCTCGGCCTGGCCGTTGCTTCGCGGGTGCACCACAGAGGCGTAGCAGATCTGCGTGCCGAGGCTGGCGCAGTATGACTTGAAGAGGCCGCTTGTGAATTGGGAGTCGTTGTCAGTGATGATGCGGTTGGGGACGCCAAAGTGGCTCACGAGGCCCTTGATGAACTTGACGGCAGATCCTGCCGGGATGGTGCGCACAGCTCGACCTCCGCCCACTTGGTGAACTTGTCGATGGCGACGTAGAGGTAGTGGTAGCCGCCGACCGCGCGAGGGAAGGGTCCCAAAATATCTAGCCCCTAGACCGTGAAGGGCCACGAGAGAGGAGTCGTCTGGAGGTCTTGCGCCGGCTAGTGGATTTGCTTGGCATGGAATTGATAAGCTTCACAGGATTGGACCAGCACGGTGGCGTCGTGAAGCGCGGTGGGCCAGTAGAAGCCGCTGCGGAACACCTTGCCGGCGAGGGTGCATGATGAAGAGTGCTGGCCACAGTCTCCTCCATGGATGTCGGCAAGCAGTTCGCGACCTTGTTTCTCAGAGATGCACCGCAGCGAGACGCCATTAGGGCACCTGCGGTATAACTCGCCATCCTTCAAGCAGTAAGCAGTGGCCTGGCGAACCACACGCTCTGCCTCTGAATCCTTCTCTGGGAGGGTGCCGTGAAGCAAGTAGGCCTTGAACTCAGTGGCCCAGCTGTCCGCTTGAGGCTCCAGTGCCAGCAGCAAGCGGCGCCTGAGGCTGGGCCGCAGTCTGGTGCACCCGTGGGTGGTGCGGGTGGGAGCTCTTCGTGAAGCAGCGTGGCGCTCACGGCAGGTGGTGTAGCTGATGGCTTCAGGAGCCTTTCCTCGAAGACACCGGGGCCTTGAGGCTCGCGGCGAGATGCTCGCTTGGCGATGTCGTCGGCTTCCTTGTTGTTGCCACGGGGGACATGCTGGAGCTCCAGGCCAAGGAAACGCTTCTCGAGCTTGCGTAACTCTTCCAGATAGGCGGTCATGTGCTTGTCCTTGGGCTTGTAGCTTTTGTTGGAGAAGTTGACGAGGAGCTGCAAATCGCCCATGATGGTGAGGCGCTTGATGCTGAGAGCGAAAGCAGCCTTGAGGCCGGTGATGAGGCCTTCGTACTCCGTGATGTTGTTGGAGACCTTGTGGCCCTGGAAGTAGTGGTGCAGCTTCTCACTTGCTTGCACAATCTCAGGCTTGTCAGCACCTGACCTTGCCGGAGAAGATTCTGGCTTGTCGGGTCGTGGCTCTGTGGCTGCTGCCTCCTCTTCATCTGCCTCTCTTTCAGCCACAAGTGCAGCACTAACCACTTGATTCGTTGCCGCTAAGTACAGCAACAATGTCTCTTGCGGCCTAGGCGCAACTAAGACTGGCGGAGAGGACAAGTACTCCTTCAAATCTTGGAGCGCGACCTCCGCTTCCGGAGCCCACTCCACTGGGCCTGCCGTTTTCAATATTTTGAAAAACGGCAAGGCGCGCTCTGCTGATTTGAGGATGAACCTGCTAAGTGCGGCAACGCAGCCAGCAAGACGCCTGACGTCCTTGACGCGTCTTGGTGCTTCGATCTGCTCAATTGCTTTGATCTTGTCGGGATTGGCTTCAATCCCCCTCCGAGACACAAAGAACCCTAGAAGCTTGCCGGACGGAATGCCGAACACGCACTTCTTGGGGTTGAGCTTCAAGTTGAGTCTGTGCAAGCTTGCAAATATCTCTTCCAAATCTTGGATCAACGTTGACTTGTCTTTGGTTTTGACCACAATATCATCCATGTAGGCTTCCACATTTCTGTGCAACTGGGGCTCAAAACCGATCTGAACTGCTCTGGCAAATGTTGCCCCGGCACTCTTCAATCCAAAGGGCATGCGTATAAAGCAATACGTGCCACACAGAGTGATGAATGCCGTTTTCTCCTCATCTTCCGTGGCCATAAAAATCTGATGATAACCAGAATAGGCATCAAGAAAAGAGAGTAACTCACAGCCAGCAGTGGAGTCCACAATCTGGTTGATGCGCGGCAAAGGGAAAGGGTCTTTTGGACAAGTTTTATTTATATCAGTGAAGTCGATACAAAGCCTCCATTTCCCATTTGCTTTATGTACCACCACCGGATTGGCTAATCACGTGGGGTGTAGCACTCCTTTGACCAGGCCTGCCGCTTCCAACTTCTTGATCTCTTCGGCAATAAACTCTTGCCCCTCCAAAGCTTGCTTTCTGACCTTCTGCTTGACAGGTCTTGCATGAGGACAGACAACAAGGTGGTGCTCAATCACCTCCCTAGGAACACCGGGGGTGTCAGATGCTTGCCAATCAAATACATCGACATTTGCCCGTAGGAAGGTAACGAGCGCGCTTTCCTATTTGTCATTGAGAGTGGCACTTATGGAAAAAGTGCCACTCATCCCATCTTCCCTCGCAGAGACTTGCTTGGTCGCCGGTGCAGAGGCTTTGGCTTTCTTGCTCTTGCCGATAGAGCTCTCTGGTATGTCCTCAACGGGCATGCTGCACTCTAAAGTACGCTTCCCAGAGTCCTTATCAGAGGTCTTGCCGGCCTTCTTCTTCTTCCCTCCCCCAGGAGCTTTGCTGGCAGGAGCATGTACCTCCATGGTAGATGCTACCCCTGCCTCCCGGTAGAGCTTGTCGGCGCAGATGATTGCGTCTTTCCGGTTGGACTTGATGGTGAGGACGCCCATCGGCCCTGGCATCTTAATGACATTGTACGCATAGTGTGACGCAGCCATAAACTTTGCCAACGCCAGGCGGCCTAGAATCCCATTGTATGACAGTGGCATCTTGACGACGTCAAAGACAATCTTTTCCATCCTGTAGTTGAGCTCGCTGCCGAATGTGACCGGCAATGTAACTTGGCCCTTTGGTTTGTTCCTCTCTGGACTTATCCCTTGGAAAGTGTCTGTCTCCTCAAGATCCTTGTCCGGGATCTGCAGCCTCTTGATCACATCAGGAGAGATCAAGTTCAAGCCGGCCCCACCGTCAACTAGCATCTTTGTCACCTTGAGGTTGTGGATTGTTGGTGAAACCAACAACGGCAAACACCCGATCGCAGTGGTGCAATCAGGGTGATCCTCGGCGTCAAAGACGATGGGCGCGTGCGACCACTTGAGTGGCTTTTGCACTTCCATTGCCGGCTCCACTGCATTTACTTCGCGGACCCACTACTTCAGTTGCCAGTGTGAGGAGTGCAAAGATGTGCATCCATCAACACACATGGCGTCCACTACATTCTGGAACTCATTGTCGGACTCCTCCTCGTCCCCATCACCATCATCTCCTTTCTGGCCCTAAGCGGGCTTCTCCTTTGATTGCTTGGCCTTGCCGCGGTGGCCTCCATGGCCACCAGGGTTTTGCTTGCCGGACCCACCAGCACCATCTTGACCCTTCTCCTTGTTGCACTTCTCGTATTCAGCTTTTTGTTTCTCGGCAAGTTGCTCCACATGCCGGCACTCCTGGAGGTCGTGGCCTTTGGTACGGTGAATCTTGCAGTACGGCCCATCGATCTTGCCGGTCTTGTCACCTACCGCGGCCTCCCGACAGTCAGCGCATCCGGCAAGTTCATTGGCGGCGTTGGCATAACCGGAGCCTTCGACGGCCATCACTGACTTGCCTTTGCGCTTCCTGTTGTGCTTCTGCGGGGTTGATGCGTCGTCGTCCTCATAATCGACTTCTGCACCAGCGTCTTCCCCGGGAAGTCTCCTCCCCACCTCAGCACATGTGCACTTGTCCGCCAAGGCATATAGCTCGTTGATGGTTCTGACCTTCTCGATGTTCATCTCAGACCGCATTATGCGATTGCGCACATTCGTATGGAACGCGGCAATGACAGCTGCAGGATGAACATCAGGGATGTTATGGTGCACATGGCTGAACCTTTGTATGTACTTGTGGAGGGCTTCACCATCTCTCTGGGGTATCACATGCAGATCGCTGGCCTGGCCAGGGAGCTTGTGACCACCCTGGTAGGCACCAACAAAATGGTGGCAGAAATCTGACCAAGAAGAAATGGAGCCCTCAGGCAAGTTCATCAACCATGACCTGATGTTGGGCTTGAGCGCCAATGGGAAGTAGTTGGCTAGTATCATGTCGTCCCGCCCCCCGGCAGCCTGCACCACGATGGTGTAGATGCCAAGGAACTCTGATGGACTTAGCTTGCCGTCGTACTTATCGAGCTGCTCCGGCTTGAAGGCACGGGTGGACGGCCAGACAACCTGCCGTAGCTCACGAGTAAACGCTAGGCAGCCTACCTCATAAGGTAAGCACCCAGGGTACCCTAGCGCAGGCATGTCCACCGCCGGCCCGGCACAGTCGTCTGATAGACGGCGTGCCTCCCGATGCTGCTCGATCGTCGTACGGGTGTCCTCGAGGTGCCACTCTTGGAGCACTTGGCGCTGATCTTGGCGACCCTGCGGATCCGATGACGCCATGGACACCACGTCCTGGTCATCCGATCGGTGAGCTTGCCGCTGTAGTGGTTGTTGACGCGGAGGTGAGTGCACCGTTGGCGCAGTGTCTCCGGCACGGCAGCCAGTTGGTCTTGCCGGCGTTGTGGGTGGTCACTGTGATGGCCCCGCCTCTGGTGTCTTGCCAGGATCAGCAAAATAAATGAGACTCTGAATGGTGGCCCTCCATTCGTCCATCTTGTCAGGAGTTGGCGGGAAATTTAACAACATTTGAACCCGCGCCATGACTTCTGCCGCCGTGGTTAGTGATACGTCTCCAACGTATCTATAATTTTTTATTGTTCCATGCTATTATAGTATCAATCTTGGATGTTTATTATGCAATTATATGCAATTATATTTTATTTTTTGGGACTAACCTATTAACCTAGTGCCCAGTGCCAATTGCTGTTTTTTGCTTGTTTTTGGTTTTTTAGAAAATCAATATCAAACAGAGTCCAAACGAAGAAAAAACTTTGGATTAATTTTTCTGGACTAAAAGAGACCCTGGAAGCTTCGGGAGAAGACCAGAAGAGTCACAAGGGAGCAACAAGCTCGGGAGGTGCGCCCCCAGGCTTGTGGGCCCCTCGTGGCACCTCTTGACCTAATTCTGCCGCTATAAATTCTCAAATATTCCCCCATATACCATAGAGCCACCTCGAATAACTTTTCCACCGCTACAAGCTTCTGTTCTTCCGCGATCCCATCTGGAGGCCTTTTTCGGCAATCTGCCGAAGGGGGAATCGATCATGGAGGGCTTTTTCATCAACCTTGCAGCCCTTCCGATGATATGTGAGTAGTTTACCACAGACCTACGGGTCCATAGCTAGTAGCTAGATGGCTTCTTCTCTCTCTTTGATCTTTAATACAATGTTCTCCTCGATCTCCTTGGAGTTCTATTCGATGTAATCTTCTTTTGTGGTGTGTTTGTTGGGATCTGATATGAATTGTGGGTTTATGATCAGATTATTCATGAGAAATATTTGGGTCTTTTCTGAACTTATTTATGCATGATTGTTATAGCTTTGTATTTCTCTCTGATCTATCCGTTTGGTTTGGCCAACTAGATTTATTTATCTTGCAATGGGAGAGGTGCTTTGTGATGGGTTCAATCTTGTGGTGTTCTATCCCATTGACCGAAAGGGACAAGACGCGTATTTGAATTGTTGCCATTAAGGATATGTTGGAAATATGCCCTAGAGGCAATAATAAATTGGTTATTATTATATTTCCTTGTTCATGATAATCGTTTATTATCCATGCTATAATTGTATTGATTGGAAACTCAAATACATGTGTGGGTACATAGACAACACTGTGTCCCTAGTAAGCCTCTAGTTGACTAGCTCGTTGATCAAAGATGGTTAAGGTTTCCTAGCCATTGACATGAGATGTCATTTGATAACGGGATCACATCATTAGGAGAATGATGTGATGGACAAGACCCAAACTACGAACGTAGCATATGATCGTGTCAGTTTATTGCTATTGTTTTCTGCATGTCAAGTATCTTTTCCTTTGACCATGAGATCATGCAACTCCCTGACATCGGAGGAATACCTTGTGTGTATCAAACGTCGCAACGTAACAGGATGACTATAAAGGTGCTCTACAGGTATCTCCGAGGGTGTCTGTTGGGTTGGCATGGATCAAGACTGGGATTTGTTACTCCGTGTGACGGAGAGGTATCTCAGGGCCCACTCGGTAATACAACATCACAATGAGCCTTGCAAGCAATGTGACTAAAGTGTTAGCCACGAGATCTTGTATTACGGAACGAGTAAAGAGACTTGCCGGTAACGAGATTGAACTAGGTATAGAGATACCGACGATCGAATCTCGGGCAAGTAACATACCGAAGAACAAAGGGAACAGTATACGGGATTAACTGAATCCTTGACATAGAGGTTCGACCGATAAAGATCTTCGTAGAATATGTAGGAGCCAATATGGGCGTCCAGGTCCCGCTATTGGTTATTGATCGTAGAGGTGTCTCGGTCATGTCTACATAGTTCTCGAACCCGCAGGGTCTACACACTTAACGTTTGGTGATGATTAGTATAGTTGAGTTATTTTGTTGGTGACCGAAGGTTGTTCGGAGTCCCGGATAAGATCCCGGATATGACGAGGATCTCCGGAATAGTCCGGAGGTAAAGATTGATATATGTGATAATAGTGTTTTGGTTTCTGGAAGGGTTCCGGAATTCACCGGAAGAGGTTCCGGATGTTTCCCGAAATGTTCGGATACGAGAACACTTTATTTGGGCCAAGGGGTAAAGCCCACGAGGCTTAGGCAAGGTGCGAAAGGAAGTTTTGCTGGCGTCTGGGGCGGTACTACCGCTTATCGTAAGCGGTACTACCGCTACGGGCGGTACTACCGCTTATCGTAAGCGGTACTACCGCTACGGGCGGTACTACCGCTTATCGTAAGCGGTACTACCGCTTGTACGCGATACTGCAGGGATCCGAGTTGGACTCTTTCCCTGCGGGCCAAACCGACCTTGTGCGGGCAAAACCGACCTAGAGGAGGCTTTTACTCCAAGTTTAGACCCCAAGGCTCAACATATAAATAGAGGGGCAGGGCTAGCACACGGGATACATCAAGATTTCCCAAGCCGTGTGTCGGCAACCCTAACCCTCTAGTTCTCCCGTCATAATCTCCGTAGTGCTTGGCGAAGCCCTGCAGAGATTGTTCCTCACCACCATCACCACGCCGTCGTGCTGCCAGAACTCATCTACTACTTCATCATCGCTCGCTGGATCGAGGAGGTGAAGGCGTCATCAAGCCGTACGTGTGTTGAACGCGGAGGTGCCGTCCGTTCGGCACTAGTTCGTGATCGGATCGAGGGACGACTTGCGATTTGGATCGCGGAGACGTTCGACTACATCAACCGCGTTTCTTAACGCTTCCGCTTAGCGATCTACAAGGGTATGTAGATTCACTCTCCCTCTCGTAGATGCTCATCACCATGGATAGATCTTGTGTGTGCGTAGGAAAATTTTTGTTTCCCATGCAACGTTCCCCAACAGTGGCATCTGAGCTAGGTCTATGCGTAGATGAGATCTCGAGTCGAACACAAACGAGTTGTGGGCGTGGGTGTATACATATTGCTTGCCGTTACTAGTTGATACTTGATTCGGCGGCATTGTGAGATGAAGCGGCCCGGACCGACATTACGCGTACGCTTACGCGAGATAGGTTCCTTCAACTGACATGTAACTTCGTTGCATAAAGATGGCTAGCGGGTGTCTGTCTCTCTCACTTTAGTTGAATCGATTTCAATGAAGAGGGTTCTTTGAGAAGATCAAAAAGCAATCACTACACCACGTTGTGGTTTTGCGTAGGTAAGAACGGTTCTTGCAAACCCGTAGCAGCCACGTAAAATTTGCAACAACAATTAGAGGACGTCTAACTTGTTTTTGCAGGGTATGTTGTGATGTGATATGGCCAATTACATGATGAGATATATGTGATGTATGAGATGATCATGTGTTGTATAGAATATCACGACTTGCATGTCGATGAGTACGGCAACTGGCAAGAGCCATAGAGTTGTCTTTAATTATTTTCGCCGTTTTTGCTTTACTTTATCGCTATGAGTTAGCAATAGTCGTGGAAGCAACAGTCGGCGCGACAACCTCATGGCGACACGTTGATGAAGATCAAGATGATGGAGATCATGGTGTCATGCCGGTGACGATGGAGATCATGCCGGTGCTTTGGAGATGGAGATCAAAAGCACAAGTTCATGGCCATATCATGTCACTTATGAATTGCATGTGATGTTAATCCTTTTATGCATCTTATTTTGCTTAGGACGACGGTAGCATTATAAGGTGATCCCTCACTTAAATTTCAAGATAAATTGTGTTCTCCCCGAGTGTGCACCGTTGCGAAAGTTCGTCGTTTCGAGACACGCCGTGATGATCGGGTGTGATAGACTCTACGTTCACATACAACGGGTGTAAGCCATGTTGCACGTGCGGAACACTCGGGTTAAACTTGATGAGCCTAGCATGTACAGACATGGCCTCGGAACACAAGAGACCGAAAGGTCGAACATGAGTCATATAGTAGATATGATCAACATGAAGATGTTCACCATTGAAACCACCTCAACTCACGTGATGATCGGACTTGAGTTGGTGGATTTGGATCATGTTACACTCGAATGATCGGAGGGATGTCAATTTGAGTGGGAGTTTTTAAGTAATATGATTAACTAAACTCATTATCTAGAACAATAGTCTAAGTTGTCTTTGCTATATTTATGTTGTAGATCATGGCTCGCGCAGTAGCACCCCTGAATTTTAATGCGTTCCTAGAGAAAGCTAAGTTGAAAGATGATGGAAGTAACTTTGTGGACTGGGCCCGTAATCTAAGGATTATCCTTACGGCTTCCCAGAAGGCTTATGTCCTTGATGCACCGCTTGGTGATCCACCCGCTCCAGTTGAGTCTCTAGACGTTGTGAACGCCTGGCAGGCTCGTTCTGAAGATTACTCAATAGTTCAATGTGCAATATTGTATGGCTTAGAACCGGGACTTCAAAGACGTTTTGAACGTCATGGAGCATATGAGATGTTCCAGGAGTTGAAGTTTATCTTTCAGAAGAATGCCCGGATCGAGAGATATGAGATCTCCGATAAGTTCTATGCTTGCAAGATGGAGGAGAACGGGTCTATCAGTGATCACGTACTCAGAATGTCTGGGTACTCCACCCGTCTGGCTGAATTGGGGATGCCCCTTCCGCCAGAGGCTATCACTGACAGAGTTCTTCAATCATTGCCACCTAGCTACAAGAGCTTTGTGTTGAACTATAACATGCACGGGATGAACAAGTCAGTCGCCGAGCTGTTTGCGATGCTGAAAGCCGCTGAGTCTGAAATTCAGAAGGAGCATCAAGTGTTGATGGTCAATAAAACCACTAGTTTCAAGAAAAATGGCAAGGGTAAGAAGGGTAACTCCAAGAAGAGTGGCAAAGCAGTGGCTCCTCTCGTGAAGAAACCCAAGGCTGGACCCAAACCAGAAACTGTGTGCTTTCATTGCAAGGGAACTGGACACTGGAAGCGGAACTGCCCCAAGTATTTGGCTGACAAGAAGGCGGCCAACAACAAACAAGGTATATATGATATACATGTTATTGATGTGTACCTTACCAACTCTCGTTGTAGTGCCTGGGTATTTGATACCGGTGCGGTTGCTCATATTTGCAACTCAAAACAGGAACTGCGGAATAGACGGAGGCTAGCAAAGGATGAAGTGACGATGCGCGTGGGAAATGGTTCCAAGGTTGATGTGATCGCCGTCGGCACGCTCGCTCTTCGATTACCATCGGGATTAGTGATGAACCTGAATAATTGTTATTTAGTGCCTGCGTTAAGCATGAACATTATATCTGGATCTTGTTTATTGCGAGACGGTTACTCATTTAAATCAGAGAATAATGGTTGTTCTATTTATATGAGTAATATCTTTTATGGTCATGCACCCAATGTGAGGGGTTTATTCTTATTGAATCTCGATAGTAATGATACAAATGTTCATAACATTGATGCCAAAAGATGTAGAATTGATAATGATAATACCACTTTCTTGTGGCACTGCCGTTTAGGTCATATTGGCGTAAAACGCATGAGGAAGCTCCATGCTGATGGACTTTTAGAGTCACTTGATTTTGAATCACTTGACACATGTGAGCCATGCCTCATGGGCAAGATGACTAAAACGCCGTTCTCTGGAACAATGGAACGGGCAAGTGACTTATTGGAAATCATACATACTGATGTGTGCGGTCCGATGAGTATTGAGGCGCGCGGTGGTTATCGTTACTTTCTCACCTTCACTGATGACTTAAGTAGATATGGGTATATTTACTTAATGAAACACAAGTCTGAAACATTTGAAAAGTTCAAACAATTTCAGAGTGAAGTTGAGAATCATCGTAACAAGAAGATTAAATTCCTACGATCTGATCGAGGAGGAGAATATCTGAGTTATGAGTTTGGCAGTCACTTAAGACAGTGTGGAATTGTTTCACAATTGACACCGCTTGGAACACCACAGCGTAATGGTGTGTCCGAACGTCGTAATCGAACCTTATTGGATATGGTGCGATCTATGATGTCTCTTGCCGATTTGCCACTATCGTTTTGGGGCTATGCATTAGAGACAGCTGCATTCACTTTAAATAGGGCACCATCGAAATCCGTTGAGACGACGCCATATGAACTTTGGTTTGGCAAGAAGCCAAAGCTGTCGTTTCTTAAAGTTTGGGGATGTGATGCTTATGTCAAAAAGCTTCAGCCTGAAAAGCTGGAACCCAAAGCGGAGAAATGCGTCTTCATAGGATACCCAAAAGAGACAGTTGGGTATACCTTCTACCTCAGATCCGATGGCAAAGTGTTTGTCGCTAAAAACGGAACGTTTCTTGAGAAAGAATTTCTCTCGAAAGAATTGAGTGGGAGGAACATAGAACTTGATGAGGTTGTTGAACCTTTACTTCAACCTGAAAGTAGCGCAGCGCAGAAAGATGTTTCTGTAGAACCTACATCAGCTGAAGAGGAAGTTAATGATGATGATCATGAAGCTTTGGATCAAGTTGCTATCGAACCTCGTAGGTCGACAAGGACGCGAACTGCTCCTGAGTGGTACGGCAACCCTGTCTTAGAGGTCATGTTGTTGGACAACGATGAACCTACGAGCTATGGAGAAGCGATGATGGGCCCGGATTCCGAGAAGTGGTTAGAGGCCATGAAATCCGAGATGGGATCCATGTATGAAAACAAAGTGTGGACTTTGGAAGTATTACCTGAAGGGCGTAAGGCCATTCAGAACAAATGGATCTTTAAGAGGAAGACGGACGCGGACGGTAATGTCACCGTCTATAAAGCTCGACTTGTGGCAAAGGGTTTTTCACAAGTTCAAGGAGTTGACTACGATGAGACCTTCTCACCCGTAGCGATGCTTAAGTCCGTCAGAATCATGAAATTTGGCAGATGGATGTCAAAACAGCGTTCCTTAACGGTTTCCTTAAGGAAGAGTTGTATATGATGCAACCAGAAGGTTTTGTCGATCCAGAGAATGCTGACAAAGTTTGCAAACTCCAGCGATCCATTTATGGACTGGTGCAAGCATCTCAGAGTTGGAATCTTCGCTTTGATGAGGTGATCAAAGCGTTCGAGTTTATACAAGTTTACGGAGAAGCTTGTATTTACAAGAAAGTGAGTGGGAGCTCTATAGCGTTTCTAATATTATATGTGGATGACATATTACTAATTGGAAACAATATAGAAATGTTGGAATGCGTGAAGGAATATTTGAACAAGAGTTTTTCAATGAAGGACCTAGGAGAAGCTGCTTTCATATTAGGCATCAAGATCTATAGAGATAGATCAAGACGCTTAATAGGACTTTCACAAAGCACATACCTTGACAAAGTTTTGAAGAAGTTCAAAATGGATCAGTCCAAGAAGGGGTTCTTGCCTGTTTTGCAAGGTATGAAGTTGAGTAAGACTCAATGCCCAGTGACTGCAGGAGATAGAGAAAAGATGAGTCTCATCCCCTATGCTTCAGCCATAGGCTCTATCATGTATGCAATGCTGTGCACAAGACCCGATGTCAGCCTTGCCATAAGTATGGTCGGAAGGTTTCAAAGTGATCCAGGAATGGAACACTGGACGGCGGTCAAGAATATCCTGAAGTACCTGAAAAGGACTAAGGACATGTTTCTCGTTTATGGAGGTGATCAAGAGCTCGTCGTAAAGGGTTACGTCGATGCAAGCTTTGACACTGATCCGGATGACTCTAAGTCACAAACCGGATACGTATTTATTCTTAATGGGGGTGCGGTTAGCTGGTGCAGTTCCAAGCAGAGCGTGGTAGCTGATTCTACATGCGAAGCGGAGTACATCGCTGCCTCGGAGGCGGCGAAGGAAGGTGTCTGGATGAAGGAGTTCATGACAGATCTTGGAGAAGTGCCTAGTGCACTTAACCCAATGACTCTGTTTTGTGATAATACTGGTGCCATTGCTCTAGCCAAGGAACCAAGATTTCACAAGAGGACCAGACACATAAAGCGACGCTTCAATTCCATCCGCGATTACATCTAGGAGGACGACATAAATATTTGCAAAGTACACACGGATCTGAATGTTGCAGATCCGATGACTAAACCTCTTCCAAGGGCTAAACATGAACAACACCAGAACTGCATGGGTGTTCGATTCATTACAATGTAAATCACATAGTGATGTGAACTAGATTATTGACTCTAGTGCAAGTGGGAGACTGTTGGAAATATGCCCTAGAGGCAATAATAAATTGGTTATTATTATATTTCCTTGTTCATGATAATCGTTTATTATCCATGCTATAATTGTATTGATTGGAAACTCAAATACATGTGTGGGTACATAGACAACACTGTGTCCCTAGTAAGCCTCTAGTTGACTAGCTCGTTGATCAAAGATGGTTAAGGTTTCCTAGCCATTGACATGAGATGTCATTTGATAACGGGATCACATCATTAGGAGAATGATGTGATGGACAAGACCCAAACTACGAACGTAGCATATGATCGTGTCAGTTTATTGCTATTGTTTTCTGCATGTCAAGTATCTTTTCCTTTGACCATGAGATCATGCAACTCCCTGACATCGGAGGAATACCTTGTGTGTATCAAACGTCGCAACGTAACTGGATGACTATAAAGGTGCTCTACAGGTATCTCCGAGGGTGTCTGTTGGGTTGGCATGGATCAAGACTGGGATTTGTTACTCCGTGTGACGGAGAGGTATCTCAGGGCCCACTCGGTAATACAACATCACAATGAGCCTTGCAAGCAATGTGACTAAAGTGTTAGCCACGAGATCTTGTATTACGGAACGAGTAAAGAGACTTGCCGGTAACGAGATTGAACTAGGTATAGAGATACCGACGATCGAATCTCGGGCAAGTAACATACCGAAGAACAAAGGGAACAGTATACGGGATTAACTGAATCCTTGACATAGAGGTTCGACCGATAAAGATCTTCGTAGAATATGTAGGAGCCAATATGGGCGTCCAGGTCCCGCTATTGGTTATTGATCGTAGAGGTGTCTCAGTCATGTCTACATAGTTCTCGAACCCGCAGGGTCTACACACTTAACGTTTGGTGACGATTAGTATAGTTGAGTTATTTTGTTGGTGACCGAAGGTTGTTCGGAGTCCCGGATAAGATCCCGGATATGACGAGGATCTCCGGAATAGTCCGGAGGTAAAGATTGATATATGTGATAATAGTGTTTTGGTTTCCGGAAGGGTTCCAGAATTCACCGGAAGAGGTTCCGGATGTTTCCCGAAATGTTCGGATACGAGAACACTTTATTTGGGCCAAGGGGTAAAGCCCACGAGGCTTAGGCAAGGTGCAAAAGGAAGTTTTGCTGGCGTCTGGGGCGGTACTACCGCTTATCGTAAGCGGTACTACCGCTACGGGCGGTACTACCGCTTATCGTAAGCGGTACTACCGCTACGGGCGGTACTACCGCTTATCGTAAGCGGTACTACCGCTTGTACGCGATACTGCAGGGATCCGAGTTGGACTCTTTCCCTGCGGGCCAAACCGACCTTGTGCGGGCAAAACCGACCTAGAGGAGGCTTTTACTCCAAGTTTAGACCCCAAGGCTCAACATATAAATAGAGGGGCAGGGCTAGCACACGGGATACATCAAGATTTCCCAAGCCGTGTGTCGGCAACCCTAACCCTCTAGTTCTCCCGTCATAATCTCCGTAGTGCTTGGCGAAGCCCTGCAGAGATTGTTCCTCACCACCATCACCACGCCGTCGTGCTGCCGGAACTCATCTACTACTTCATCATCGCTCGCTGGATCGAGGAGGTGAAGGCGTCATCAAGCCGTACGTGTGTTGAACGCGGAGGTGCCGTCCGTTCGGCACTAGTTCGTGATCGGATCGAGGGACGACTTGCGATTTGGATCGCGGAGACGTTCGACTACATCAACCGCGTTTCTTAACGCTTCCGCTTAGCGATCTACAAGGGTATGTAGATTCACTCTCCCTCTCGTAGATGCTCATCACCATGGATAGATCTTGTGTGTGCGTAGGAAAATTTTTGTTTCCCATGCAACGTTCCCCAACAGGATAAAACGATGGGGTTTATTCATATTGATTGAGTTCACTTTGTCTACATCATGTCATCTTGCTTAAGGCGTTACTCCGTTTTTATTTACTTAATACCCTAGATGCATGTTGGATAGCAGTCGATGGGTGGAGTAATAGTAGTAGATGCAGGCAGGAGTCGATCTACTTATCTCGGACGTGATGCCTGTATACATGATCATTTCCATGAATCCATCATAACTATGCGCTTTTTTATCAATTGCCCAATAGTAATTTGTTTACCCACCGTATGCTATGTGTTCGAGAGAGAAGCCTCTAGTGAAAACTATGGCCCTCGGGTCATTTATCTATCATATATAAAATCCAAAAATACCTTCCTGCAATTTTATTTCCTTTATTTTGTTTTTCAATTTATTTATCTATCTATCACTATCAGAATTAATCCTTGCAAGTAACCGCCAAGGGGATTGACAACCCTCTTGTTTGCGTTAGGTGCAAGTATTTGCTTTTGTGTGTGTAGGTGCTGCTAACGAGGTTCTGTGTGGTTCTCCTACTAGATTGATAACCTTGGTTCTTAACTGAGGGAAATACTTATCTCTATTGTACTGCATTATCCTCTCCTCTTCGGGGAAATCCCAACGCAGTTCACAAGTAGCAGGAAGAATTTACGGCGCCGTTGTTGGGGAGACATCACCAAAACCTATCAAGTACCTTCGCATAACCTATCATCTATTTCCTCTTATTTTCATTTGCCTTTTTATTTGCATTTGCCTCTCGTTTTCATCTCCCCCACTTCTAAAACAAATTTACAAAAACACAAAAATGTTTTATTTGCTTGTTTGCTAGTTGTTGGCTTGAAGTTGCTATCATGTCTGAGTCCGAGAAAGTTATTGTAGAAAGTGCTAGTGAGGATAGTACTAATGAATCTCTTGAGGAGAAATTTAAATCTTTCAATATTAATCATGACCCCCATGAGAACAAACCTCCACCCAATTTTAAAACTAAAGTCTATCATGTGGGTAGCGGGAATATTATTGGTAAAAGTGTTGTTCAAGAATTCTTCAACTGTGCGGGAGTCATACCTATAATTAAAGAATCTATTCTCGACCAAACGAATTGCTATGTGGATGCTATTGCTATGCTTGTGGTTAGGTTAGAACAAAAAAAATTGCACATTCACCCCGCGTTACAAAAGATATTCTATGAACTTCCCAATATCCATAATCCTAGAACTAAAAAGATTTCTACAATCATCCTTATGCATGAATTTGATTATATAATTGAAGAAGCTAGGGACATCTTTTCTTTCTATAAAATAGATTTTGAGCATCCTCCAATAGAAGAAATTCTTCATGATAAAGACACTATACGTAGGTTGGAATCTAAGGATTATTTTGCTTATGGAGAAAACATTAGGAGAAGAGTTCCCTATGCTGAAGTAATTAAAACTTTGTACCACAACGCTTGTGATAAATTTGAATGGATTACCAATGGAATTGATGAGGGGTTTAGTGAAGAGTGGTTTGAAGGTACGGCTAGAGATCCTATTGATGATGAGATACATGTTCTATATGAAGACCGTTATGGTGATGATTCTGAGTTTGAAGTTATGAATGTTAAGGTCACCGAACAAAGTCCCTTCAAGTATTTAAGTTCCCCTACTAGAAAAGAAGAACATGAAAGTAGAGAGTTAATGAGAAGAGTTTTGGAAGATTTGATTAAAAAGAATTTGGGAATGAAGGATGATAATACTTGAAACAATGCATTATGCCTAGCTAGGGGCATAAAACAATAGCGCTTGTTGGGAGGCAACCCAATATTTATCTTTATTGCAATTTTTTTATTTTTCTTGTGTCACACAATTTTAGATTCTGTTATGATTGTGTTTTTATCTTTTAATTAGTGTTTGTGCCAAGTAAGGCCTTTGGGATGATTTGGATGATAGTATAATTGATGCTGTTTGAAAACAGAAAGTTTTGAGTCCAGTGCTGGATTTTTGTTTCCGTACTGGAGCATGATAAAATTCTGAATTTTTTACACAGTATTGGTATATGAATTGTTTAACCTGTCCTAATTTTTAAGAATGTTTGGAGTTACATAAGTATAGCTTTTAAATAGATCTTTACAGACTGTTCTGTTTTTAACAGATTCTGTTTTTGTTGCATAGTTTGCTTATTTCGATGAATCTATGGATTGTATCGGGGGGTATAAGCCATGGGGAAGTTGGAGTATAGTAGCATTATGCCAATATTAAATATGAATCAATTTATAACAGTACCTAAAGTTTAAGATTTGTTTGTTATACTAACGGATCTCACGAGGTTTCTGTTGAGTTTTGTGTGCTGAAGTTTTCAAGTTTTGGGTGAGACCACGGTGGATGAAGGAATAAGGAGCGGCAAGACCCTAAGCTTGAGGATTCCCAAGGCACCCCAAGGTAATATTCAAGGAAGACCCAAGCGTCTAAGCTTGGGGATGCCCCGGATGGCATCCCCTCTTTCGTCTACAATCTATCGGTATATCACTTGGAGCTATATTTTTATTCATCACATGATATGTGTTTTACTTGGAGCGTTTTGTGCCATAGTTTTATTTTCTTTGTTTGCTTTTTAGTTTGCCACAATCATCTTTTCTTAACACACCTTTTTGAGAGGGACACACATTATTCGTGATTTGTGAGAATACTCTATGTGCTTCACTTATATCTTTTGAGCTAGGCAGTTGCTCTAGTGCTTCACTTATATCTTTTAGAGCACGGCGTTGGTTATATTTTAAAAAAAATAGTTGCAATCTCATACTTCACTTATATCTTTTTGAGAGTCTAATAAATAGTAATGGTAATATGCATGGGTTATGAATTTGGTACTAATATGATAGGTATTCAAGAGGGATATAATAAAATAAATTCATGTAGATCACTGAATATGATAAGTTTGATTCCTTGCAATAGTTTTGCGATATTAAGATGGTAATATGTGGGAGGTACTAGTAGATAATTATGGATTAGTAAGAATATTGGTGTTAAGGTTTGTGATTCCCTAAGCATGCACGTATGGTCTGTCGTTATGCTAAGTTGGAGCATGATTTATTATTGATTGTCTACCTTATGAGTGGCGGTCGGGGACGGGCGATGGTCTTTTCCTACCAATCTATCCCCCTAGGGGCATGCATAGTAGTACTTTGCTTTGAGGGCTAATAAACTTTCGCAATAAGTATGTGAGTTCTTTATGACTAATTTGAGTCCATGGATTATACGCACTCTCACCTCTCCACAATTTGCTAGCCTCTTCGGTACCGTGCATTTTCCTTTCTCACCTCGAGAGTCGGTGC
Organism: Elymus sibiricus; assembly: GCA_039707655.1. Classification (NCBI taxonomy): domain Eukaryota; kingdom Viridiplantae; phylum Streptophyta; class Magnoliopsida; order Poales; family Poaceae; genus Elymus; species Elymus sibiricus. The sequence continues at coordinate 169,073,963 of CM077664.1, forward strand.
AAACTTCGCCGGTGCATCCAAACCCCGTGATATGATACGCTCTATCACACATAAGCCTCCTTATATCTTCCTCAAAACATCCACCATACCTACCTATTATGGCATTTCCATAGCCATTCCGAGATATATTGCCATGCAACTTCCATCGTTCCATTTATATGACACACATCATCATTATCATATTGCTTTGCATGATCATATAGCTGACATAGTATTTGTGGCTCAGCCACCATTCATCATTTTCATACATGTTACACTAGTATCATTACACATCCTGGTACACTGCCAGAGGCATTCATATAGAGTCATATTTGTTCTAGTATTGAGTTGTAATTTTGAGTTGTAAGTAAATAGAAGTGTTATGATCATCATTATTAAAGCATTGTCCCAGTGAGGAAATAAGAAAAAGGAGAAAAAAAAAGAGGCCAAAAAGAGCCCACCAAAAAAAATGTGAGAAAAAGAGAGAAGGGGCAGTGTTACTATTCTTTTCCATACTTGTGCTTCAAAGTAGCACCATGTTTTTCATATAGAGAGTCTCCTATGTTGTCACTTTCATATACTAGTGGGAATTTTTCATTATAGAACATGGCTTGTATATTCCAATGATGGGCTTCCTCAAATGCCCGAGGTCTTCATGAGCAAGCAAGTTGGATGCACACCCACTTAGTTTTTATTTTGAGATTTCATACACTTATAGCTCTTAGTGCATCCATTGCATGGCAATCCCTACTGCTCGCAATGACATCAATTGATGGGCATCTCCATAGCCCGTTGATTAGCCGCGTCGATGTGAGACTATCTTTCCTTTTTGACTTCCCCTTATTAATCTCTATCATCATATTCTATTCCACCCATAGTGGTATATCCATGGCTTGCGCTCATGTATTGCGTGGGGGTTGAAAAAGCTGAACCGCGTTAAAAAGTATGAACCAATTGCACGGCTTGTCATCGGGGTAGTGCATGATAAATACTTTATGTTAAGAAGATGGAGCATGACAGGATTATATGATTTTGTAGGAATAACTTTCTTTAGCATTTTTATTTTGAAAGACAAGATTGTTTGTTAGTATGCCTAAGTATTGATGTCTTTATATCAAATTATGACTATTGCTTTGAATCACTCGGATCTTAATATTCATACCGTAAAAGAGAATTACATGATGAACATGTTAGGTAGCATTCCACATCAAAAATTCTGTTTTTATCATTTACCTACTCGAGGACGAGCAGGAATTAAGCTTGGGGATGCTTGATACGTCTCCAACGTATCAACAATTTTTTATTGTTCCATGCTATTATAGTATCAATCTTGGATGTTTATTATGCAATTATATATCATTTTTTTGGGACTAACCTATTAACCTAGTGCCCAGTGCCAGTTGCTGTTTTTTGCTTGTTTTTGGCTTTTCCGAAAATCAATATCAAACAGAGTCCAAACAAAGAAAAAACTTTGGATTAATTTTTTCTGGACTAAAAGAGACCCTGGAAGCTTCGGGAGAAGACCAGAAGAGTCACGAGGGAGCGACAAGCTCGGGAGGCGCGCCCAGGGGGGTAGGCGCGCCCCCCAGGCTTGTGGGCCCCTCATGGCACCTCTTGACCTAATTCCACCGCTATAAATTCTGAAATATTCCCCATATACCAAAGAGCCACCTCGGATAACTTTTCCGCCGCCGCAAGCTTTTGTTCTTCCGTGATCCCATCTGGAGGCCTTTTCCGGCAATCTACCGGAGGAGGAATCAATCACGAAGGGCTTCTTCATCAACCTTGCTGCCCTTCCGATGATGTGTGAGTAGTTTACCACAAACCTACGGGTCCATAGCTAGTAACTAGATGGCTTCTTCTCTCTCTTTGACCTTCAATACAATGTTCTCCTCGATCTCCTTGGAGTTCTATTCGATGTAATCTTCTTTTGCGGTGTGTTTTTTGGAATCTGATGAATTGTGGGTTTATGATCAGATTATTCATGAGAAATATTTGAGTCTTTTCTGAACTTATTTATGCATGATTGTTATTGCTTTGTATTTCTATCCGTTTGGTTTGTCCAACTAGATTGATTTATCTTGCAATGGGAGAGGTGCTTTGTGATGGGTTCAATCTTGCGGTGTTCTATCCCAGTGACAGAAAGGGACAAGACATGTATTTGTATTATTTCCATTAAGGATAAAACGATGGGGTTTATTCATATTGATTGAGTTCACTTTGTCTACATCATGCCATCTTGCTTAAGGCATTACTCCGTTTTTATTAACTTAATACCCGAGATGCATGCTGGCTAGCGATCGATGGGTGGAGTAATAGTAGTAGATGCAGGCAGGAGTTGGTCTACTTGTCTCGGACGTGATGCCTATATACATGATCACTGCCATGAATCCGTCATAACTATGCGCTTTTCTATTAATTGCCCAACAGTAATTTGTTTACCCACCGTATGCTATGTGTTCGGGAGAGAAGCCTCTAGTGAAAACTATGGCCCCGGGTCATTTTTCTATCATATATAAAATCCAAAAATACCTTGCTGCAATTTTATTTCCTTTATTTTGTTTTGAAATTTATTTATCTATCTATCACTATCAGAATTAATCCTTGCAAATAACCGCCAAGGGGATTGACAACCCTCTTGTTTGCGTTGGGTGCAAGTATTTGCTTTTGTGTGTGTAGGTGCTGCTAACGAGGTTCTGTGTGGTTCTCCTACTGGATTGATAACCTTGGTTCTTAACTAAGGGCAATACTTATCTCTACTATACTGCATCATCCTCTCCTCTCTGGGGAAATCCCAACACAGTTCACAAGTAGCTGTTGGCATGGCGGGAAGCATAGAAGGAGACGGCGTTCGGCTCCTGGCAGAGCTAGAAGGAACTCCGCCACATACCTGCTGCCGTGACACATGCTCACCAATGGGTTGGCGTGGTGGTGGTGGTGCCTGAACATCGTGGGGACGACGCTCAGGGCTGGCTTGATGTCGTCCAGGGCCACCAGCACCGCGTGGGAGCGTGTCGCGCCCATCTTGCGATGGTCGCAGTACACGTCCCACCACAGCGTTCTGGCTTGCACGTTGCCGCTCCATCCTTGGATGTCACGACGACTGGGTCCTGGCTTGCACCAGTTCGAAACGTATTGCTATGGTGACTGTGCTCACCAGAACATCGTGGGAGTTGGCCGTCTACGCCATCTCCGGTGTGGTGGCTACGCTCACCAGTGCAGTGAGGAGCGTGACTGCCTCCGCCGCCAGCGCCTCCTGCTCCACCCTTCCCAGCAGTACCGCCCGCACCGGCCATGCCTCCTGCGCCACCGGCGGATGCCTGTGAGGGCAGCTTGGAGGTGGAAGGAGTCGTCGTGGCTCCAGCCTTCTTCTTGAGTGCCATCGACGAGAGTGACGAAACTGGCACTCACACTACCAACACTGATTCGTAACACACGACCCCCTGCCTGGCCCGCCAAAGATGTCGTGGAGAACGATGATCTATGGGATCAAAACGATCCCTTTGTGGTTTGGCTATAGGAGTCGACGTGTACAAAGAGCAGGATTGGTATATGCAAGAACACGCAGCAATTTATCCTGGTTCGGGCCGCTGTGATCGTAAAACCCTACTCCTGCTTTGGTGGTTTGATTGTGGATGAGCTCAAGTTACAAGGAACGCAGCTTGCCGACAAGGTGCGCGGGAAGTGCAGCTACTACGCGTAGTTGAACTAAGTGTCGACCATTCTAACAGTAGCCGTGGGCCTCCTTTTATAGGCCAAGGGGTTACAATAGTGGCTAAGATGGTCATTACAGGATATGAACAGTGATTGCACTGTCATCAAGCCTATCTCTAACGGGGTAGGACAAACGCATTAAATGCACCATTAGGTGCTACACTAGGGAGGCGAGGCTTTGGCAAAAGGTTCTGTACCACCTGTCCAGCCGCCCTTCTGTTATCTTGACATGACCCAGGGATGGGTGTCATTAAAGCTAATACTTAGGTGGCATGCTGACACGTGCCCTGACCAGCTGTGTTTGAGTGCCTCCCCGCTCGACACCTATCAATACATGCATGTCTGGTTGATGATGAGGTGGAGCGGTAATGAGACAGAAAGAGCCTGCTGGCACGGAGCTTGCCGGGCCTTTGCTTGCCAGCAAGTAGCTTGCCGGGTCTTCGCTTGCCGGCAAGAAAAGTCTTGGTCTTTAGTACTAAACTAGTACTTCCCGATGACCTGCCTGGAGGTCTTCTTCATGGTCTTGTTCACCAAGTCTCGAGTCTTGGACACAGTAGTCCTCCGGCAAGCCCTGCTGTCGGGAAGGCTGCAACCGCCTGTGCACAAGTCAGGGTACGAAGGCACCCATGTCTTGGTACACCGACAACTTTCTTCTAGCTTCACAGTCGGTGAAGACGATCCCCTGAGTGAAAACTTGTTGTGGCAGTGCGGTGGATGAACTCGAAGCACCGCGTACGTGAGAAGACCTGTGTGTAAACATCGTAGATTGATCACATGGAAGGATTTGAACTTCTTCCTCGGGCTTATTGTGGCCGCCAGGAGGCGAAACGACCGCTCACATGAGCGCTAGCGCCCGCATGGAACGCCGTCGTTCTCCCTGATGACTTACCTGTGTATGTGCTCATATCAAACGAGTTGTCGTTCTCCCTGATGACTTACCTGTGTCTGTGCTCATATCAAACGACCGCTCATGCGACCGGCGAGGCCCATTTAAAACGCTGTCGTTCGTTTTGTTCTTTCTCTTCTTCTGGTCGATGGTATCAAACGACCGCTCGGACGGGCGCATGCGCCCGTTTGGAACGTCGTCGAACGCTCTGGAATTCTCTTAATTTTCGTCAAAAGAGTTAAACTACCGCTCATACGGGCTGTCGTGGCCGTTTGAAACACCGTCTTTTCTTCTGCTGCCTCTGGTTGTTTTGCGCTGGAACCTCCCATAGGTCATGCGACCGCACATGCGACCACTTGCGGTCGTTTTAAACGCCGTCTTTTGATCTGTTTCTTTTGAAACTTTTTCATTTCTGTGCTCTCCTGGCGGGTTAGTTCCAAGATAATACATAGACATATTTCCAGGCATCCAAACATGGATTTAACACATAATTCAACTTGCACATCGCAAAGCTTTCACTAGAACAACTCTTCCAAACTTACGTCTTCATATAGAACTTCAATCACCCTTTTTATCGAAACAGAAATAAAAACTTACTTGTCTACTTTATTCACGTGGGTTGCCTCCCACGAAGCACTTGTTTTCAGTCGGTTAGCTCGACCGTAGTGGTGATCAAGGTGGTGCAAACACACCGAGACCATAGCTTCTGGCATTCACAATGATGCCTTCTCCTGAGTAGGTCTTCGTTTTCTTTTTCCTAGGGAAATGTCTTACAAAAGGATCTTTAGCGGGTAAATCAAATCTAACATTCCCCTCAAACACATTAATCACAGCTTTGATAGTCCTTAGAAAAGGTCTACCGAGAATTATTGGGGCAATAGGATCTTCAGGCATATCTACTATGACAAGATCAATCATGACAGGGAAATTATTAATTTGAACTATAACACCATGCTTAATGCCTACTGCCTGAGTAAAAGTAGAATTAGCTATATTCAAAATGATCTCAGTATTAACATAAGGACCGAGATTGAGACTATCATAAACAGATTTGGGGATAGTGGAAACACTTGCCCCTAGATCACATAAAGCATTGAATTTATTCAAACCTATCTCAATTTCTATTGTAGGTTCAAAAGCATCCTCTTGCTTAGCTGGTAACTTACTGTAGAGTTTTTTCCTTTCATAATCAAGTTTACGTACCTTGGCTGCAACTTGTTCAACAAAAACATTATATGCTTCATTATTAGTTACCTCCGGTAGTGCATACTTCATGGATATCATCTTCATAAAATCTGCAACGGTATAATTGTACTCTGGCACATGGCTTGTGTCAAGCACTTCAACTTTCCCTTCGTTGCTTCTCATCATTTTAACTTCTTCAACCGGGTTAGGCTCCGGTTTACCTACAAACTTGGCCAAAATTAGTGTTTGGCTCTCTGATTAGCCACTTGTGCTTCCATATTCTTGGATCTTCCTTCAAGTACCAGCACAACATTTGTTTGTCCAACAACCTTACTGGTCAATTGACCAAGTAAGTTATCATGATTCTTCAAGATATTCTTGAAGTTCTCATTCTGCTCAGTCTAACTAACAATAAAACTTTTAAGAGTTCCTTCAAGAGTATTTCTATTGCTAGCATTAGCTCCATTAAAATTATTGGATGCTCCTCCATTACTAGGATAAGGAAGCCTAGGAGCATATCCATTGTTTTTCCAATTAGGATTATATCTGTTACGAGCAATAAAACTCACATCACTAGTTTCTTCATTAGTGATGGCATTTGCGTTTACCTCTTCCTTACCTTTTTATCACGGAGATAAGTTCTTCAAGCTTCGCTGTCAACTCCGTGTTACTCTCTTCCATGGCATTCACTCTTTTAGTGGTGGTCCTTTCAACATGCCATTGGGCATGGTTTTCTTGCATATCATCTAGTAGTTTCTTGACATCTTCTATGGGCTTTCCCATGATTGTTCCTCCTGCAGCTGTATCAAGCATAATTTTTGACATACGATTCAAGCCATTATAAAACATATGAAGGATTAACCATTCCTCCATTCCATGATTGGGACAGTTTCTTATAGCTTCCTTCATTCTATCCCACGCAAGCACTAGTGGCTCACGTTCTTCCTGCTTGAAACCTGTAATCTGAGAACGTAATTGCATAATCTTTGTAGCTGGGCAAAACTTAGATAAAAATTTACTACAACAATCTGCCCAAGAAGTAATACTACCTTTAGGTAGTTCAAGAAGCCATTCCTTAGCCTTTCCTCGCAAGGAGAAAGGAAATAGACACAATTTCAATGCGTCAGGATTATAATCCTTTATGCGTGTCATGTTGCACAATTCAGTGAAATTGTGTAAGTGCATACCGGCATCCTCAGAAGCAGAGCCTCCAAATTGGTCCTATTGAACCATGGAAACTAAGTTCGGTTTAATATCATACTCAGCGGCTGCTACCTCAGGTTGTGCTATAGGTTCACTGATACGTCTCCGTCATATCTACTTTTCCAAACACTTTTGCTCTTGTCTTGGACTCTTTTTTTTTTTTGAAAGAGAGGCAAAAGATTTGCCTCATTCATTAATTAAGAAGGAGAGTTTAGAGTACATTAGGATCGGCTTTACATCATAGCCCGTCAAGAAAAAAATTAAACCTCCACACTACTCTCGCGGCATTTGTCTTGGACTCTAATTTGCATGATTTGAATGAAACTAACCCGGACTGACGCTATTTTCATCAGAACTACCATGGTGTTGTTTTTGTGCAGAAATCAAAGTTCTCGGAATTGGACGAAACTTTTTGGAGATTTTTTATGGAATAAATAAAAATTATTGGCGCAAGAATCAATAGAAGAGGGGCCACCTGTTGCTCACAAGGCAATAGGGCGCGACCCCCCCAGGGCGTGCCCTGTCACCTTGTGGGGCCCACAGGCGGCCGTCTAACCAAATTCCAATGCTATAAATTCTCTTTCCCCGATAAAAGAATAAGAGAAGAAGTTTCATCGCGTTTTACGGTACGGAACCGCTGCCACCTCCTGTTCTTCATCGGGAGGGCTGATCTGGAGTCCGTTCGGGGCTCCAGAGAGGGGGATTCGACGCCGTCGTCATCATCAACCATCCTCCATCACCAATTTCATGATGCTCACCACTGGGTGTGAGTAATTTCTTCATAGGCTTGCTGGACGGTGATGGGTTGGATGAGATTTATCATGTAATCGAGTTAGTTTTGTTAGGGCTTGATCCCTAGTATCCACTATGTTCTGAGATTGATGTTGCTATGACTTTGCTATGCTTAATGCTTGTCACTAGGGCCCGAGTGCTATGATTTCAGATCTAAACCCTTTATGTTTTCATGAATATATTTGTGTTCTTGATCCTATCTTGCAAGTTGTATGCACCTATTACGTGTTATGATCCGCATACCCCAAGGTGACAATAATTGGGATTCTTTCCGGTGATTACCGTAGTTTGAGGAGTTCATGTATTCACTAAGTGCTAATGCTTTGTTCCGGTTCTCTATTAAAAGGAGGCCTTAATATCCCTTAGATTTCCTTATGGACCCTACTGCCACGGGAGGGTAGGACAAAAGATGTCATGCATGTTCTTACTATAAGCACGTATGACTATATATGGAATACATGCCTACATTACATTGATGAATTGGAGCTATTGTGTATCGCTCTAGGCTGTGACTGTTACATGATGAATGTCATCCAACATAATTATCCATCACTGATCCAATGCCTACACTTTTCGCATATTGATCTTTGCTAAGTTACTTTCATTGTTGCTGCTGTTACAATCACTACAAAATCGCTACTGTTACTGTCCTTCTTACTATTGATACGGTTAATACTGCTATCAAACTATCATACTATTGTGCTACTAAACACTTTGCTGCTGTCGTGGGAACGTGCCTGACAGTAGATGGTAGGGGTACGAATGGAGAGGGCAAAGTCCTAGCTACGGCGAGGGTGTACACACAGATGTATGAGTTCAGGCCTCACTCGGAAGTGATAACAGCCCTACGTCTCAGGTGCTCCGGGGAGCTTACTCTGTCGAGTGATATGTGTGTTGCGTTACAAAGGATTGCGAACCCTTGTGCCAGTGGGGAGGGGTGGCTTATATAGAGTGCACTGCCCCTCATAAACGTCTAGCATTTAGGGGTTTGATTGTAGGTAATAAAGGGGGGACGTTACTGGTAACGTATATAGTAAATGCTAGTTAAGACGAGCATAACGCCTGACCGTTGGCCTCCCTGGGGAGTCTCCTGGTCTTCTGTTGTTGAGTGATTGGAGACCTCTCCGAGTGAGAGTTGACTGTCGAGTGTAGGGGGGGTCTTCCGAGTAAACATCCGTCGAGTGACTCATATGCCTTGGCTAGTTCAGTCGGAATCTCTCTCGTAGTCTTGTAGTCCTCCAATGTGCTGTCCTTAGGTGGGGTATGTAGGACGGGCCTAGCACCCTACCCTAAGTACATATCCTCGTCATTAGCCCCCGAATGGATCAGGGCTCGAGTGGAGAAGGTGCAGTGCAGGTTCTGTCGAACTCAGCGTTCTGAATGAGCTTCGAGATCTTTCCGATACCTGTGACGACTGGGCCTTCCAACGTCTGCCTTGATCTATTCAGCTTGTCATTTCTTCCGAGTGAATTTAGATGCAGGTTCGAGTCCGAATGGTCAACAGGATCTTCAGATTTGACAGGATGCTCTGTCTGGCCCGGATTTCGCGGGATTCGAAATTTTGGGGAACGCGCGCCGAGCAGGGATGACGCAACCGACGGGGAAGCGGCTCCTCGATCCTCGCGCCGCCTTTATCGCCACATATCGCGGCTCCTCCGTTAGTGGGATACACAGGGATTTGGCGGGCCAACGAGTCAGTGACATGGGTCGACGGACATAAAAAACGAGAGGGGAGGGGAATTTGCGACAGTGCGCTCATTTTCCCCTCGTCTCCTCCGCTTCTTCTGCTCCGCCGCCGCGCTGCTCAGATCGAATCCGCTCGCCGCTGCGACAATGGCGCCCAAGAAGACGACGAAGGGGAAGAAGCCCTCGAGCGCCCGGGCCACAGCGCCACCCGGATGGATGCAGGGTGATTTCCTGCCGTCAACTGTGATGGCGTTGGACGTGGAGAAGCTCGGCGCTGACGGCCTGGTTGCGGCCGGGTCGTGGAGATTGCCGGGGACGGAAGCGGAGCCGGAGCCGCGCGAGGGCGAGCGGGTCCTCCTGACTACCCATTTGGAGAGAGGTTTTGCTCTGCCCCCGCATCCCTTCTTCCGCGGTTTTCTGAATTTCTTCAGGGCTCAGTTGCATCATTTTCCTCCCAACGCAATTGCGTATCTCGCTGCGTTCGTGACGATGTGCGAGTGTTTCTTGGGTTGTCCCGCCCACTGGGGTCTGTTCAAGCACATCTTTACCATCCGTTCTCAGTCGGTAAAGAAGGCCCACACTAGTGATAATAGGACCAACGTCGTCCAGCTATGCGGGGGTTTGGGTCTTCAGAAGAGGACGGGGAGTGCATTCCCAGCGCTCACCCTTCCGGAGTCGGTGCGGGGCTGGCAGTCGACCTGGTTCTACTGCCACGACGTCGCGTCCCCAAACATGTCGACCGGCCTTCCTCCCTTCACGCTGGATCGACCCACTGTGCCCCCATCTCTGACCGTGGCCGAGGAAGAGAAGGCCAATGTGGGGATCTTGATGAACAGTGTTGTGAATCTGATTCGTGATGGAGTGACTGGCTTGGATCTGTTGGAGGTGTTCCTGGGTCGACGGATCCAGCCGCTCCAGGCGCGGGACCATCCGATGTGGCATTACTCAGGAGTCGACGATACCACTCGTACCCACCCGGAAGATGTCTCAGAGGAAACCATCACGCTATGGCTGCGCGGCATCACTGGTGCGCGAGACAACCCCCGGGGTTCCAAAAGAGTATCGCCTTTCTCAGCTGCGAACCCGCCGAATGTGGTGAGTCATGTCATTGTCGATTGCTTTTGTATCTTGTCGAGTGAATATGTCTTCAACTGACTGACTTGAATCTTTGCAGGAGCTCACGAACATGTATTCACCCGTGCCGAATGGCGGTCAGAACCTTGAAGGAGCGGGGAGCGAGAGCGACAGCGACAGCATCAGCTACGCCGAGGACAGCGAAGGCAACGGTGACGACTCATCGGGGAGCGATGAAGTTGAAGTCGTGTCTCCTCCGCGTACTGAGGGGCGTTCCAGGCAGCGTCACGACCCAACACTCGACCGGGACCACCAGGAGCTCCAAGCGCAGTCGGACGTCGATGCCAGAGCCGATTGAAAAGGTTGCCAAGCAGCCCAAGGTCACCACCACCAAGCCCCGGAAGGCTCTCCCCAGAATCAAGGTTGTCGTGCCGATTGCTTCAACGTAAGTATCCTTGCTCTTCGCTTAACTTGTTGCTGAACTTCATATTTTTGCTGACCGAGTGGATCTTGATCGTCAGGGCCGCTACCTCGGTAACATCGCCGGGGCGAGGAGAGGCAAGCGCGGAGAAGGACACGCCGGACGCAGCTACTTCTCGCCAAGGTATGGCATATTGCCATTTGACATTCTTCTCAAACCATTCGACAGTCATGTGATATGTCAACTGGTGACATGCAGAGCCAATGGATACCGACCCCACAGCCCTGTCTCCGACTGAACCGATTACAGCACCGACCGAGATGGCCGTGGAGCTCGCCAGTCCGCCACAAGCGCCTTTCTCCCAAGCACCAGCCTCGCAAGCGCCAGTCCTTCCGACTACATCGCCGCTCCCTTCACAGACCATCTTCTCTCTGCACCGTGTTCCATAAGATCAGACTGGAGCTGCTAAGGAGGCGATGATGCAGGCCGAACACATGATGCAGTGAACCAAGGAGGCGTACGAGGCCGGCAAGCTGGCTTACGACGCTAGCTCAGCGCTTCGGGCGAACGTCCAAGTAAGTGCACTTGTAGCTCAGCGCTTCGGGCGAACGTCCAAGTAAGTGCACTTGTAAGTGCGTTTTCTGATTGTGTCTTTGCCATGACTTGACTTCTGCACCCGCTGGGAGTTTTCTGTCCGTCGAGTGGCAATCGATCGTCACGCACTCGGCCAGGGCTGACCTTGTCGAGTGGACAACCTGTTTTTTTTGTTTGGCCATCACTCGGATCGGGCGGACCGTTCCGAGTGGATACCGTTCCGGTGGGGGCACGCTAAGTGCACCCACTGGGTGTAGTCCCCGAGACTGATGTCGACTGCGGGTGGTCGGCAGGAGTCTTAGAACTTTTGTCTTGTTTCTTCTCTTTTTTTTTTGTTGTTCAGCCGTCACTCGGATCGGGTGGACCGTTCCGAGTGGATACCGTTCCAGTGGGGGCACGCCGAGTGCACCCACTGGGTGTAGTCCCCGAGACTGCCGTCGGCTGCGGGCAGTCGGCGGGAGTCTTAGAACTTGGACTCGGAGCCCATATTTCTGTCGACTGAATTGTTTTTGTTGTTTGATCTTCAGAAGGCTTGTGAGCTCGGCACTCGGTACGTTGATTTGGAGAAGGAGAAGGCTCAGCTTCAGCTCGACTTGGAACTGGCGAGGAGAGACCTGGAGCGTGCGCAAGCTGATCTGAAGGCTTCAGGAGGTAAACTTTGTTGACCGAGTACTTCATTATTTGTTTCTTCCATCTTTGAACCGAGTGACTCCACTCGAGCAGACGTGCGTGCTGAAAACCGTCGACTCCAAGCGCGACTCAACAGTGTTGTTTCCTTAGATACGATGAAGAAGGCACTAGAGGACAAAGACCAAGCACTCGCCGATGCCCAAAAGACAGCGAGGGAGAAGACTGAAGCTGCTGAGAAGAAGCTTGCCGCAGCCAAGAAGCTGGAGGAGGAAAACACCAAGCTGAAGCAGGAGCGGGCCGACTGGAACAAAAAGCTTGACCATGCGACCAAGAAAGCAAAGTGCTTCGAGGCCCATCTGGGGGATTACGCCCAGCAGATGTATGCTCTGCTTGAAGGTAATTTTATCCAGTCGAGTGAATCTTGTCAATCCCAACTTCATCCAGTCGAGTGAACCTCATTAATTTCCAGGGAACAGTATTATGACTAATCCTTCCCATCTTCTTCACGTAGAATTCTGCAAGGACTTCGAGAAGGAGACCGAGGAGATCGAGCCCAATCTGGATCCTTCTAAGTCACTTGTTGGAGATGCCGTGGCCATGAACATGTTCCGGCTTGAAACTCGAATCGCTGGCGTCCGGGAGTATATCACTCGGCTGAGGAGCGCCATGGAGAAGGTCGACAAGGAACTGTGGCCAGAAGACTCCCTTCAGGCTGACCTGGAGTCAATGATGACTCGGCTCGATGAGCTCCCAGGTCGAGTGCAGGCATGGAAGAAATCCGCGGCGCGCTGTGGAGCTGATGTGGCTCTCTCACTCGTCAGGGTCCATTGCAAGGAGGTTAAGGAAGACAAGCTGAAGGCACTTCAGGTGGCCAATACCAAAAAGCTGCAATTCGAGGACTTCCTGGAGACCTTCATCTCAGCAGCTACTCGGATCGCCAACTCAGAGTATTTCTAACTTAGGCGATACGGAATCGCAGCTAAGCTTCCGAGTGTGAGGATCGCTCATCACTCGGAGTAGTTTATAACTTAGGCGATGCGGAATCGCAGCTAAGCTCCCGAGTGTGAGGATCGCTCATCACTCGGAGTGTTTTTCTAACTTAGGCGATGCGGAATCGCGACTAAATCCCCGAGTGTGAGGATCGCTCATCACTCGGAGTAGTTTGTAACTTAGGCGATGCGGAATCGCAGCTAAGCTCCCGAGTGTGAGGATCGCTCATCACTCGGAGTGTTTTTGTAACTTAGGCGATGCGCAATCGCGGCTAAGCCCCCGAGTGTGAGGATCGCTCATCACTCGGAGTAGTTTGAAACTTAGGCGATACGGAATCGCGGCTAAGCTTTCGAGTGATGTTATCCACTCGACGGGGTTTTGAACCTAGGCGACACGGAGCTGCGGCTAAGCCCCCGAGTGTGAGGATCGCCCATCACTCGGAGTAGTTTGTAACTTAGGCGATGCGGAATCGTGGCTAAGCTTTCGAGTGATGTATCCACTCGACGGGGTTTTGAACTTAGGCGACACGGAGTCGCGGCTAAGCCCCCGAGTGTGAGGATCGCCCATCACTCGGAGTAGTTTGTAACTTAGGCGATGCGGAATCGCGGCTAAGCTTTCGAGTGATGTTATCCACTCGACGAGGTTTGAACTTAGGTGACACGGAGTCGCGGCTAAGCCTCCGAGTGTGAGGATCGCCCATCACTCGGAGTAGTTTGTAACTTAGGCGATACGGAATCGCATCTAAGCCCCCGAGTGTGAGGATCGCTCATCACTCGGAGTAAGTTGTAACTTAGGCGATACGGAATCACATCTAAGCCCCCGAGTGTGAAGATCGCTCATCACTCGGAGTAAGTTGTAACTTAGGCGATACGGAATCGCATCTAAGCCCCCGAGTGCGAGGATCGCTCATCACTCGGAGTAACTTGTAACTTAGGCGATACGGAATCGCATCTAAGCCCCCCGAGTGTGAGGATCGCTCATCACTCGGAGTAAGTTGTAACTTAGGCGATACGGAATCGCATCTAAGCCCCCGAGTGTGAGGATCGCTCATCACTCAGAGTAATTTGTAGCTTAGGCGATACGGAATCGTATCTAAGCCCCCGAGTGTGAGGATCGCTCATCACTCGGAGTAATTTGTAAAGTCAAAATTGTGCGATCGGAATCGGCGAAAGACTGCAGGAGTCATATCATTGATAAGCAAAACTGTTCTCTCTTATTACATCAAGCAACCCAGTCTTCAGGTATATAGTCGACGAAGCAAATCCGCGTTCCAGGCTCGGGGCTCGTCAGTGTTCTTCTTGAGGTTGAAGAGGTGGTAGGCTCCATTGTTCAGCACCTTGGTGACGACGAAAGGGCCTTCCCACGCGGGGGCTAGCTTGTGAGGCCGCTGCTGATCCACTCGGAGCACGAGGTCACCTTCGTGGAAGGTCCGACTCCTGACGTGCCTTGCATGAAAGCGACGCAGATCTTGCTGGTATGCAGTCGACCGGATCAAAGCCATTTCCCGCTCTTCTTCAAGGAGATCCACAGCATCCTGGCGTGCTTGCTCAGCTTCAACCTCCGAGTAAAGGTCCACCCGAGGAGAATTGTGAAGAACATCACTCGGAAGGACAGCTTCAGCCCCATACACCATGAAGAAAGGAGTGCGATCAGTTGACCGATTTGGAGTTGTCCTCAAGCCCCACAGAACAGACGGTAATTATGTAACCCAAGCTCCAGCTGCGTGATCGAGTTCGCGCATGAGTCGAGGCTTCAACCCTTGAAGGATAAGGCCATTTGCTCGCTCGGCCTGACCGTTTGACTGGGGGTGGGCAACGGATGCGTAATCCACCCGAGTGCCTTGAGAGGAGCAAAAGGCTCTGAACTCTTCCGAATCAAAATTAGAACCATTGTCAGTGATGATACTATGGGGAACTCTGTATCTGAATATTATTTCCCTCATGAATTTGATGGCTGTGCGAGAATTCAGCTTCCTGATAGGCTTGGCCTCAATCCATTTAGTGAACTTGTCGACTGCTACCAGAAGGTGCGTGAAACCACTCTGGCCCGTGCGGAGAGGTCCGATCATATCCAATCCCGATACAGCGAACGGCCAGACGAGTGGGATGGTCTTCAAGGCAGACGCAGGCTTGTGCGACAAGTTTGCATAGAATTGGCATCCTTCACAGTGCTGCACAATATCCTTAGCCATCTCATTGGCGCGCGGCTAGAAGAAACCAGCTCGGTAGGCCTTGGCAACAATCGTCCGAGAGGACGCATGATGGCCGCAAGTTCCCGAGTGAATTTCCTCCAGAATCAGTCGACCTTCTTCGGGAGAAATGCATCGCTGAACCACGCCGGTTACGCTCTCTCTGTAGAGCTGCCCATTCATAACAGTGAAAGCTTTGGATCTGCGGACAATCTGTCGAGCTTCAACTTCGTCTTCTGGAAGTTCTCGCTTGAGGATGTACGCGATGTAGGGCACCGTCCAATCGGGAGTTATCACCAGAATCTCACTGACCAGATCTATGACTGCTGGGACATCAACTTCAGTCGGATTGGAGGCGCTTATAGGCTGCGGGGGCTCTTCGGTGAAGGGGTCCTCTTGTACCGAAGGAGAGTGCAAATGCTCCAGGAATACATTGCTGGGCACAGGCTTCCGAGTGGAACCGATTTTTGCCAGTTCGTCAGCTGCCTGATTCTTCACTCGGGGAACGTGATGGAGTTCCAAACCCTCAAACTTCTTCTCAAGCTTCCTTACTGCATTGCAATATCCGGTCATGGCGGGGTTTCTGACATCCCACTCCTTCATCACTTGATTGACCACCAAATCCGAGTCACCGTAAACCATCAGGCGACGGACGCCGAGCGAGATGGCCATACGCAACCCGTAAAGGAGTGCTTCGTACTCAGCTTCATTATTGGAGGAATCAAAGTGAATCTGGAGGACATAGCTGAGTTTACCGCCCTTGGGAGACACCAATACCACACCAGCACCAGAACCGTTCAGCATCTTCTAGCCGTCAAAGAACATGGTCTAGTGTTCCGAGTGGATCTGGACTGGCTGTTGCTGTTCTATCCACTCGGCCATGAAGTCAGCAAGTGCTTGAGATTTAATGGCTTTCTTCGCTTCAAACTTGATATCAAAATAAAGAAGTTCAATGGCCCATTTGGCCACTCGACCAGTCGCGTCTCGATTGTTGAGGATTTCATTCAAAGGCGCATCACTGACGACTGAGACTGAGTGATCTTGAAAATAGTGCGCCACTTTCTTCACTGATAGATATATACCATAGACAAGCTTCTGGTAATGTGGGTACCTTTGCTTATAAGGAGTCAACACTTCAGAGATGTAATAGACTGGGCGCTGGACTTTGTAGGCCTTGCCCTCTTCTTCTCGCTCGACAGTAAGAACTGTACTCACGACCTGATTGGTGGCTGCAATGTACAGGAGAAGGGGTTCTTTGCTGTGTGGAGCGGCAAGCACCGACTGGGTGGAGAGCAGGGCTTTGAGATGGACAAACGCTGCTTCTGCCTCTGAATTCCACTCGAACGTATCGGATTTCTTCATCAGTCGGTACAAAGGGAGTGCCTTCTCTCCGAGACGAGAAATGAATCTGCTCAGCGCTGCCAAGCAGCCAGTAAGCTTCTGGACATCGTGAATACGCTCGGGGCATTTCATTCGGACGATGGCGCCGATCTTCTCGGGGTTGATGTTGATTCCTCGTTCGGAAACGAGATAACCGAGTAACTTTCCACCCGGAACTCCAAAAGTACACTTGGTTGGATTCAGCTTGAGGTCATATCTTCTTAAGTTGGCGAATGTTTCCGCCAAGTCAGTCAGCAGGTTGGAACCTTTGCGAGACTTGACTACGATATCATCCATGTAGGCCTCGACATTCCGACTGATTTGGTCGAGGAGACATTTCTGAATCATGCGCATGAAAGTAGCGCCAGCATTCTTCAGACCAAAAGGCATGGTGATGTAACAGAAACACCCGAAAGGGGTGATGAAGGCCGTTTTTATCTCATCTGGACCAAACAGACGGATCTGATGGTAGCCAGAGTATGCATCAAGAAAAGACAAACGCTCGCACCCCGCAGTCGAGTCCACAATCTGGTCGATGCGGGGGAGCGGGAAATGATCTTTCGGGCAGGCCCGATTGATATGCTTGAAGTCTATACACATTCGGAGCGACTTGTCTTTCTTGGGGACCATGACGACATTCGCAAGCCACTCGGAGTGGTAGACCTCGCGAATGAACTTGGTCTCCAAGAGTCGAGCCACCTCCTTGCCGATTGCCTTCCGCTTATCTGTTGCCGACCGGCGCAAGTGTTCTTTTACAGGCTTGGCCTTCGGATCAACTCTCAGACGGTGCTCAGCCAGTCCCCTGTGTACACCAGGCATGTCAGCGGGCTTCCATGCAAAGATGTCCCAGTTCTCACGGAGGAACTGGATGAGCTCGGCTTCCTATTTGCTGTCGAGTGTGATTGAGATGTTGGTCGGAGCAGCAGTAGGATCTGTCGGGTGAATGTGTACTTGCTTCAAGTCTCCTGCCGACTGAAAAGCTGACTCGGTGGTGAGCTTCTTGGAACGCAATAGATCAGCAGGATCAGCAGTCTTCTTGTACTCTTCTAACTCGACTACAGCCATCTGCACGTCGGCGATCTTGGAGCCCTGTTGGAGGCACTCCTCAGCCCTCTGTCGATTGCCTGTGACTGTGATCACACCCTTGGGCCCGGGCATCTTCAGCTTGAGATACACGTAACACGGGCGGGCCATGAAACGTGCATACGCTGGACGGCCAAGGATGGCATGATATGCACTCTTGAAGTCAACAACCTCAAATGTCAGCTTCTCTTTGAGAAAGTTCTTGTCAGTGCCGAACACCACATCCAGCGCAATCTGTCCGAGTGACTTGGCCTTCTTCCCAGGGATGACCCCGTGGAATTGCATACTGCTTTCGCTGAGCCTGGACATCGGAATGCCCATCCCTTTGAGGGTATCAGCGTACAGAATATTCAGGCCACTTCCTCCATCCATGAGAACTTTGCGGAGCCGAGTGCCTCCTACCACCGGATCCACCACCAGCGCCTGTCGACCTGGGGTAGGGACATGAGCGGGATGGTCCGACTGATCGAAGGTGATAGCTGTCTGGGACCACTTGAGGTACTCGGGGGTAGCTGGAGCAGCCATGTTGACCTCCCTGTTGATGACCTTCAATCGACTCTTGCTTTCTACATCGGCAAAAATCACCAATGTGGCATTGATCTCAGGAAAGTCTTCTTTATCTTCGTACTCTTCTTTCTCAGGATCTTTGTCACTCGACTGCTCTCCCTTGAACCCTTGGATCAGCAATCGACACTGTCGAGTGGTATGCTTTGACAGGATCAACTTGCCTTCTTCATCCTTCCGTGAGTGAATGGGACATGGCATATCCAGGACATCTGTCGACTGGTTCTTGGACTTCTTCTGAACAAACTGCCCCTTTGGCTTCACTTTCCCTTTCGCCGCCAGAGTGGCTACTTCCGCCTGGACAGAGCCGTCAGCTTTACGCTTTTGCTTCCGACTGGAATTTCCGCCGTCGGGATTACTGTCGACTGCTTTACCCTTGCCACTGCGGAGGCGATCCTCCTCCTCGCCGTTGGCGTATCGGGTGGCAATCTCCATCATCTTGCTCAGGGACATATCTCCTGTCCGACCAAACTTCAAATAGAGCTCTCTGTATCTGACTCCGGCCTTGAAGGCGCAAACAGCCTGGTGCTCGGAAACACCTTCCACCGTGTGATGAAGAGTGGTCCACCGCTGAATGTAATCCCTCAAGGTCTCATTCGGCTTCTGGACACAGTGCTGCAACTCGAGCAAACCGGCAGGGCGCTTGCAGGTGCCTTCGAAGGTCTTGACAAACACTCGGGCAAGATCCTCCCAGCAATAGATACTAGAAGGAGCCAACTGATTAAGCCACGCTCGGACCGGACCATCCAACATCAGGGGCAGATGCTTCATAGCCACGTTGTCGTTGCCTCCGCCGATCTGAACAGCCACTCGGTAATCGTCTAGCCATGTTACCGGCTTCGACTCACCAGTGAATTTGCTAATCCCAGCCGCCAACCTGAAGTTGGGGGGAATCTCAGCAGATCGGATGGCTCTGCTGAAACACTCTGGATCAGAAACAGCTGTACCACCGCCACTCGAAAATCTCTGTCATAGCCACCTCTGTTGTATCTGCCTCTGTCGACCCGGTTCTGAACGAGAACGGATCTCGCGTCAAACCCAGGGTCCCGCTCATCACCGTACGGGCGCCTGTCATCATAGTGCCGGGGCACGTATGGACCACTCCGCGGAGGAGTAGGCACTCGATGGTGGTCATCACGGTGATGCCGAGGAACAAACTGATCTCGCCTCTGATCTTTGTACTGATCGTTGCGGTAATCTCTGCCTCTGCGACGCTGAGGTGATCCTGGACTGTGAGCCGATTGGACTGTGTCTGCTCTAACTGATTTGCTGTGAATCCTGTTGCGCGACTGAGAGACAGCGGAGTTCTGCTGTCGAGCCGCCCCAAGCAGGGTTCGGATCTGCTCGAGTCCTCTGCCGGCCTCTGAATCGAACGGCTGTATAGAATCTGCAATCCTAGCCGCCGCTGCAACATTCTGGATCGGAGTACGGTATACCTGACGATTGTCGTCGACTGGAGGGAACAACTGACGCTCGCGGCGCTGTCGAGTGCGCTCGTCGAGTGACCTCTACATCTCTTCGAGGCGCATGCGCTCTGCCAAGGTGGCGAGACGCGCAGCCTCCAGAGCCTGGGCTTCTGCAGTCGCGCCGACGATGGGGGTTTGGAGGACCTCCTCATCCCTGCGCTGCTGATCATTCGACAGGCCACCACGCTCGCGGCCGCCACGGCCATAGCCGGATGGGCTCTGATGAGAACCCGCCATGAAAACTTCTGCTGCAGGATCGCAGCTCTCGCACTCGGAAGGGAGCTCGGATGAATCTGATGCCGAGTCGAACGCGCCGTGAGGTGGCACGGCGGGCTCGATAGCCGCGATCTGCGGAGTCAACGCCTGGCGCGCCGCCGCGTGCCTCACCCATCGCTGGAGCCGCGAACGACCGGATCGCTTGCGGAGACGAACAGCGGGGAGAGTGGACGATGCTGGAGCCGACATGTACGGGGTCGACGGCTGACGAAGGAGAACGCCGCATGAACTCGCGCTGAAGTGCATCGCCCCACGGACGGGGAGAGCCTCAACGTCGAGAGGGGCTTCCTGGAGCCATGCGGAGTCGTCGGCGATGAAGGTGAACGCACCGAGACGGATCTCGCAGCCCAGGATCAAATCGCCGTCGGGAGACATGGTGAAGATGAGAAACTGCAACCTCGCCGGAAGTCGCTTAGACGCCTGCCCCACGGTGGGCGCCAACTGTCGTGGGAACATGCCTGACAGTAGATGGTAGGGGTACGAATGGAGAGGGCAGAGTCCTAGCTACGGCGAGGGTGTACACACAGATGTATGAGTTCAGGCCTCACTCGGAAGTGATAACAGCCCTACGTCTCAGGTGCTCCGGGGAGCTTACTCTGTCGAGTGATATGTGTGTTGCGTTACAAAGGATTGCGAACCCTTGTGCCAGTGGGGAGGGGTGGCTTATATAGAGTGCGCTGCCCCTCATAAACGTCTGGCATTTAGGGGTTTGATTGTAGGTAATAAAGGGGGGGACGTTACTGGTAACGTATATAGTAAATGCTAGTTAAGACGAGCATAACGCCTGACCGTTGGCCTCCCTGGGGAGTCTCCTGGTCTTCTGTTGTCGAGTGGTTGGCGACCTCTCCGAGTGAGAGTTGACTGTCGAGTGTAGGGGGGGTCTTCCGAGTGAACATCCGTCGAGTGACTCATATGCCTTGGCTAGTTCAGTCGGAATCTCTCTCGTAGTCTTGTAGTCCTCCAATGTGGTGTCCTTAGGTGGGGTATGTAGGACGGGCCTAGCACCCTACCCTAAGTACATATCCTCGTCAGCTGCAGATATTTAGTTCTCTAGGTGTGGTTGAATTGACAACTCAACTGCTAATACTCGCAAATATTCTTTGGCTCCCCTTCTGTCGAATCAATAAATCTGGGTGAAGAATTATTGAATAATATACTAAAGAATGATAATGATTAGACACTTCCTGAACCACCTCCTAAGCCAACCCCAAAGAAGAGAGGTATTCTATTCCTCAGTACAGAAGATATGCAAGAACCTAAGAAATCTATGAAGGACAAAGGTATTAAAGTTGAAGATGTTAAGAATCTACCACCTATTGAAGAAATACATGGACTTGATATCCCGACAAAGGTAGTAGAGGTAAACTCTCTTCGTAGATTCGATGAAGGTGATATTCCCTATAATAAATCTGCTAGTCAATGTTTGGATGAATTTGGTAACTACATTGTTAAGCAAGAGAATTTCAATATATATGTTAGCAATCAATTAAAACGAAATGCCATCATGATTGATTGCTTGAGTGATTTGATGTTTAGAACTGCTAATGATGTTAAATGCTCAAGTAAACATGCTTCTATGGTCCAGACTCAGTTAGAACAAATTGCTAAGTCACAAAATGATTTGCTTGATGAGATGAATAATAAAATGAATGATCATGTTGTTAGAGTTGTTACTAGAGGAGGTAGAATGACTCATGATCCTCTATATCCTGAAGGTCATCCTAAAAGAATTGAGAAAGATTCTCAAAGAATTAACACTGATGCACCTAGTTCATCTACGAAGAAAAAGAAAAAGAAAAATGATAGGACTTTGCATGCTTCTAGTGAACCTGAGATAGAAAAACTTCCTGAGAATCATAATGATGCTTCTATTTCTGATGCTGAGACACAATCTAGTAATGAACATCCACCTAGTGATAATGATAATGATAATGATAATGATGATGTTCATGTTGATGCTCAACCAGATAATGATGTTGAAATAGAACCTGCTGTTGATCTTGATAACCCACCTCCTAAGAATAAAAGATATGATAAAAGAGACTTCGATGCTAGAAAACATGGAAAGGAAAGAGAACCATGGGTTCAAAAACCTATGCCTTTTCCTACTAAACCATCTAAAAACAAGGATGAGGAAGATTTCGAGCGCTTTGTTGAAATGCTTAGACCTGTCTTTCTGCGCACTCGCTTGACTGATATTTTGAAAATGCCTCCATATGCTAAATATATGAAAGATATTGTCACTAATAAAAGAAAGATACCCGAAGCTGAAATTTCCACCATGCTTGCAAATTATTCTTTTAAGGGTGGAGTACCTAAAAAATTAGGAGATCTGGGAATACCTACTATACCATGCTCCATTAAAAGAAGTTATGTTAAAACTACCTTATGTGATTTGGGAGCCGGTGTTAGTGTTATGCCTTTCTCATTATATAAAAGACTTGATTTGAATAAGCTCACACCTACTGAAATATCTTTGCGAATCGCTGATAAATCAACTGCTATACCTATTGGAATTTGCGAGGATGTACCCGTTGTTGTTCAAATGTTACTATCTTAACGGACTTTGTTATACTTGATATGCCCGAGGACGACAACATGTCAATTATCCTTGGTAGACCCTTTTTGAATACTACAGGGGTTGTTATTGATTGCAACGAAAGCAAGGTCACTTTTCATGTCAATGGTAATGAGCATACGGTTTATTTTCCGAAGAAGCAAAATTCAGTGAATGGTATCAATTGTACTGAAAAGGTTTGGACAATCACTATTGGAGGATTCAGATTTCCTCTTCCTACTGTCAAAAAGAAATATGAAATTCTTATTGTTGGGGAGATGCATATCCCCGTTGAGGTAACTTAGTGTTATACGAAAGTTCTTCGGTTTCATGTTACTCGGAAATAGTTTGTTAATAAGACTTGATCAACCTTATTAATGGATTCTTTTTGAGGGGCATGTGGTCGACGAATTTAGTAAGCACAACTTTCTGTAATCATAGTTTGCTCTCTGTTATTTATAGTTTAATAAAGTAAAATGCCATGATTATCCTGTTTTCTGAATTATCTATGCAATAAAAAATGACCCAAAAATAAAAGTGCTCAGAATGCAATAAAATTTTAACATGATTTTTTCTGGAATATTTAAGAATTTTTGGCACTGAAAACAACCCAGGGGGGTGCACCTGTTGCCCACAAGGCAACAGGGCGCGGCCACCCCCCCAGGGCGTGCCAAGATGCCTTGTGGGTCCCACAGGGACCCACTCACTTATCTCTTCAGCCCACATCATCACCTACCTCCAGAAAAAAAATCATGGTAGCTCTCTGTCTCATGTTCTTGCTCCCAAACCTGAGATTTTCGATCTCTTTTCTCGGAGCTCCGTTTCCGAAACTATTTTGGGGGATTGCCTCTTGGTATGTGACTCTCCATTTGCTCCAATTAGTTTTTGCTTTACTGGATTATATTTTGCATAAATTGCTGCTATTGGTGCTACTGAAAATGAGCTTGCATGTTAAATTCTTTGAGTTCTAAGTAGTTTGAATGCTTGATATAGCCTCTAAGCACTTGTATGAGTAGTTGCTATCAATCTTGTGAAGTTTTGTTAACATATTTTTGTGGTCCAAAAAATTTCAGAAATTTTCTCTTAGGAAAATGAACCTCTTTAGGAGGAGTTCTTCAAGGAGGAGGTCCTCTGAAGCATCATCGAGTGAAAGCCCAGCACGCCAATCATATGTTGAACCAAGGGCAAGTTCGGTGCGAGGTGCCGAAGCAAAATCTTGTCCATGCCCGTGTAACGAGTTCATGCTAGGTGTAGGCATTAAGGAAGAATTTGATCAATATATTCATAACACCGAGCTCTCTGCTTTCATCACAGATAAGCCTCCACAACAATATAGCCTCACCCATTCATTTACTCAAAAATTTGAGTATCATTCTCGTACTTCTAGAGTTTCATTTCATCTCTATGATAAACCCTATAGTATGTCTCTAGAAGAATTTTGTGATGCGTGCAAAATTCCATTTTGGGGTTCACTTAGCGAACCTCGACAATCTGATTATGAACTGTTTCTCAATAGTCTTTGCAATGGCGAGGATAGGGGGGTTACACAAGCTAGGATAAAAAGCATTCACCTCCCCTCTATTCGGTACTTTGCACTTTTTAATGGGAAATGCATTGTTGGTAAACAAGACTTTAGTGCACTTTGTGCCCCTGACCTGAGCCTTATTCATACTGCTTTAATGGGTAACAAACATTATAATCTTGGGGCTATTATTGCACGTAGGTTGCATCGTAATGCGGGTAATGGTGATTTGTATGGAGGAATTTATGCATCCCGCGTAGCTGCAAGGCTAGGGATCTCGCCCAGGCCTAGTGATCCTCTTTTACCTGATAAATACTTGAATTTTGAGGCAATGCAGAACCATGAGTTTATTAA
The DNA here is from genome assembly GCA_039707655.1 of Elymus sibiricus. Taxonomy (NCBI): domain Eukaryota; kingdom Viridiplantae; phylum Streptophyta; class Magnoliopsida; order Poales; family Poaceae; genus Elymus; species Elymus sibiricus. Next base: position 169,098,507 of record CM077664.1, read on the forward strand.
GCGCAACACTCACAGATATGACTATAACTTGATATTCGATAAATATCGTTCTGTGTCTGTTATTTTGCCTGCTCCTGTCCTCTTTGATTTCCAGAGCAAACATAGATATTTTCTTCATGAGAATGAGGTACACGAGTATAACGCGGTAGTTGAGGCTGCTCGCCTCACTGAGGAGGCGGCACAGAACGCCTCCACGAGCTACCACTTCGATTATTATCCTAGTCAGCCATGGTAGTAGACCAAGTTAGGCCAAAAGCCTAAGCTTGGGGGAGTACGTATTTCTCACCGACATTACATTCATGTTCAGACATTCATTCTAGTTGTCGGTGTTCATCCTTTTTCATTGTATATCCATGTTAGATTTATTTTTGCCTTCTTCTTGTGTGTTTGAAAAACTTCAAAAATCCAAAAATATTTCTCGCTTCTTTTCGGTTTTTTTTCTCATTGGTTAGTTCTTAGTATTAAAAGAAAACCCAAAAAGATTTCTCGTTTCTTCTTTTTCTTGTTTGTTGGGAGTTCTCCCGTGTAAATAGTTTTTCTCGCTTTTTGTTTTTCTCCTTTAATTTGCTTTCTTCAGAAAAACTAAAAACTCCAAAAATATTTCAATGTCTTTCTCTGAATTTCTTTTATTTTCATTGAGTCGTCGTAGGGAGAAGACCATGATGAAAATGTTGAGTGGCTCTCATATGCTTTATGGATGATCTAACGAAGAGCCAATATTACCTTGTCTTCTCCCTTGAATAAAATGTTTGCAGATTCCAGCTTAGTCCACGGCACACTTGCACTATTATTATTATTTTGGGATAATTGATTTTATGCCCCTAGTTGGGTCACACTCAGCAGGTTTACCCCTAGTTTTCGAAAACACTCATTCCCGCCCAAACCACTTTGCTCGTCTTATGCTTTTGCCCTTTGACCGTTTGACTGTCATTTCGAAAAATTCATAACAAATTCATACTAACTCAAAAAAAATGCGAATAAGATATCAAACTGTTAAGAAAAACATCACCTATATGTGCATGTGATTTGCATTCATGAAAAAAGTGTTGGAAAGTCCCCATCTCAGTTTGAGCTCATATGATCTCAACACGAAAAGTAAAATTTTAAAAAAATTGAACAAAAACTCAAAAAATTCTTAAATTTTTTGGTGGCAAACATTGGCCAATGTTTTGAGTGCTTGCCAAGTTTCATCAGGGAATGACATTTGTGGATGTCGTGGCAAAAAAAAATTAGCACTCCAAAATGCTTTTGTTTTGGAGCATCGGTTTTATTTTTTGGGCCACGACTTCCACAAATGTCATTCCCTTATGAAACTTGGCAAGAACTCAAAACATTGGTCAATGTTTGCCATAAAAAAATTAGAATTTTTTTTCAATTTTTTCGGATTTTACTGTTCGTGTTGAGATCATATGAGCTCAAACTGAGATGGGGACTTTCCAACACTTTTTTCATGAATGCCAATCACATGCACATATAGGTGATGTTTTTCTGAACATTTTGATATCTTATTCACATTTTTCTGAGTTAGTATGAATTTGTTATGATTTTTTCAAAGTGGCGGTCAAACGGTCAAAGGGCAAAAGCATAAGACGAGGAAAGTGGTTTGGGCAGGAACAAGTGTTTTCAGAAACTAGGGGTAAACCTGCCGAGGGGGACACAACTAAGGGCACATAATTAATTATCCCTATTATTTTTTTCACAACATTCGGTCGTGCAAGTGAAAGGCAATAATGACAATGATTTGATGAAGTGACTGTGGCAAGGAAAAGCTGGTATGAACTCTTGTTGTTTTTGTCTTTGCAAATATGTTTAACTCAGTATCCATGATTTCGCATATTATGAGTAAACATGTTTGTTATGACAATTAGAGATTATAGTTGCTCATGCCATGCTTAAGTAACTAGGAGTGGATAATGATTTATCTTGGATGTCAACATGCATTAAAATGGTTATGATGTAGTATGTTAGTATGGTATCCTCCTCTGAATGTTTCAAGTGGCTTGAGTTGGCACATGTTCACACATGTTGTTGATTCAAAACCAATGCAGCCTTCACGATATTTATGTTCAGGGTGTTTATATCCTACTCATGCTAGTATTCAATGTTAATTATTCTCAATGCATGATTATGACCGTTTTCGCTCTCTAGTTGGTCGCTTCTCAATCTATTTGCTAGCCTTCGCCTGTACTAAGCGGGAATACTGCTTGTGCATCCAAAATCCTTAAACCAAAGTTGTTCGAGATGAGTCCACTATATCTACCTATATGCGGAATTACTCCGCCATTCCAAGTAAATTTGCATGTGCCACCTCTAATCATTCAAATAAACATCTGTTTTGTGTGCCCGTACCGCTCATGGAGCGACAGGGGTTGGTCAATATCTTCCATGCTAAGCGGGTTATTCTCAGATGAGTGTTTATTCACTTGTCATTGCACGAGAAGGGTTGGTAATTGGGATGCCCAGTCCTGAAATCAAAATAAAAAATATATAATGCAAACAAACTCCCTCGAAAATTTGATCGTTTGGAGGGCACCCGTGAATTCGGCTAGCCATGGCTTGTGTTGGTATGGTGAAGGGGGAGTAAACTTTACCTTTCCGCTTGGGAACCGACTATAATGTGTTTAGCATGGAAGATATTGAAAAGTCTCGGTCGTGACATTGACAGGAAAAGTACACCTCTCAAAATTGTTTTCATCTCTGATTTAAGCTTCGAGCTCTGGCACCTCTGCAAATCTCTGCTTCCCTCTGTGAAGGGCCTATCTATTTACTTTTATGTTATTTTACTTTTATTGTTGAGTCTCACCTTCTCATTATAAGCACCAATCCTGAGAGCACTATTGTCATTCTTATGCATTGAGTATAGTTAATGTTGGGTAAATCATGACTTGATCTCTTCTACCCTGAATTACAATGTTTAGTCGCTGCTAGAACTTTGGAGGTGCTCTGCATTTATGTTTTGTGGTCTCAGAAAAGGCTAGCGAGATACCATGTTATCATATTATATCATGATTGTTTTGACAAATTGTTGGCATTTGAGATATGTTATTATTGCTTGCTAGTTGATTATGCCATTGATATGAGTAAATGTAGTTTCTAAGTGTTATCATTTGCATGGCTAGTTCATGATCTTTGCTGAAAACTTAGGTGCTAGTTAAGTTTATATACGGATACAAGAATAAAAGAGTTCGTAAAAGTTTTTCTTTATCACTTTCAGTTTGTCAACTGAATTGCTTGAGGACAAGCAATAAGTTAAGCATGGGGGAGTTGATACGTCTCCGTCGTATCTACTTTTCCAAACACTTTTGCTCTTTTCTTGGACTCTAATTTGCATGATTTGAATGAAACTAATCCGGACTGACGTTGTTTTCAGCAGAACTATCATGGTGTTGTTTTTGTGCAGAAATCAAAGTTCTCGGAATTGGATGAAACTTTTTGGAGATTTTTTATGGAATAAATAAAAATTATTGGCGCAAGAATCAACAGAAGAGGGGCCACCTGTTGCTCACAAGGCAACAGGGCGTGACCCCCCTAGGGCGTGCCCTGATGCCTTGTGGGGCCCACAGGCGGCCTTCTGACCTAATTCCAGCGCTATAAATTCTCTTTCCCCGAGAAAAAAATAAGAGAAGAAGTTTCATCACGTTTTACGATACGGAGCCGCTGCCACCTCCTGTTCTTCATCGGGAGGGCTGATCTGGAGTCCGTTCGGGGCTCCGGAGAGGGGGATTCGACGCCGTCGTCATCATCAACCATCCTTCATCACCAATTTCATCATGCTCACCACCGGGTGTGAGTAATTTCTTCATAGGCTTGCGGGACGGTGATGGGTTGGATGAGATTTATCATGTAATCGAGTTAGTTTTGTTAGGGCTTGATCCCTAGTATCCACTATGTTCTGAGATTGATGTTGCTATGACTTTGCTATGCTTAATGCTTGTCACTAGGGCCCGAGTGCCATGATTTCAGATCTGAACCCTTTATGTTTTCATGAATATATTTGTGTTCTTGATCCTATCTTGCAAGTTGTATGCACCTATTACGTGTTATGATCCGCTTACCCCAAGGTGACAATAATTGAGATTCTTTCTGGTGATTACCGTAGTTTGAGGAGTTCATGTATTCACTAAGTGCTAATGCTTTGTTCCGGTTCTCTATTAAAAGGAGGCCTTAATATCCCTTAGATTTCCTTATGGACCATGCTGCCACGGGAGGGTAGGACAAAAGATGTCATGCAAGTTCTTACTATAAGCACGTATGATATATATATGGAATACATGCCTACATTACATTGATGAATTGGAGCTATTGTGTATCGCTCTAGGTTGTGACTGTTACATGATGAATGTCATCCAACATAATTATCCATCACTGATCCAAAGCCTACGCTGTTCGCATATTGATGTTTGCTAAGTTACTTTCATTGATGCTGCTGTTACAATCACTACAAAACCGCTATTGTTACTGTCCTTGTTACTATTGCTACGGTTACTACTGCTATCAAACTACCATACTACTGTGCTACTAAACACTTTGCTACAGATATTTAGTTCTCCAAGCGTGGTTGAATTGACAACTCAACTGCTAATACTCGCAAATATTCTTTGGCTCCCCTTGTGTCGAATCAATAAACCTAGGTGAAATACTACCCGTGAAAACTGTTGCAAACCCCTATACTTGTGGGTTATCTTTCACGCATGAAGTTGTTGCTGGGAGAAGCAAAACTCCTAAGATTACGAGCCATAGTAATCTTTCTGGTTTTTCTCAACGAACAAGACTTGCAAAAATTAAAACTTAAACTAAAAACAGAAAAGTAAAAAAAACAAAAACTGAAATTAACTTTAACAAAAACTCTAAACACAAAGGCTAGGAATACTAAACTCCTCCCCGGCAACGGCGCCAGAAAAACGGCTTGATATATCCTTCTTATTAATTCGGTACTGGAACATAAAAGAGTATCCCGCACCTATTTGACCAGATCACCAAGCAAATAGTGATTCAAACACTTATAATAAAAAGAGGTACGGGTATGAGGTCTTATCCTTACAACCTTGTATTTGCGCTGGGATCAAATAAGATACTAGTTTGAACGCTGGAAGTCACCCATTGAGATGTCCTTGTTACGGATCGAAGTGGGGGATGTGTCCAAATAATATCTTGACCGGCACGAGTCCTGCATCAAGAATCAGTTTTCCTACCGCATGCCCTATCCACCGCGTGGGGTTGCCTCGATAATTAAGATAATGAAATCAGACAAGAGCTTTGGGCGTTTAATGACTACACCTCATTTCTCCCCAAGGATATGATCCATGTTACCCTACTGAACCTTACTGTCACCGGTGTTCGGTATAACACTTCATGGTCTCCTTGATCCTAGCCTCACCGGTGCTCGATCTCCATGATCCTGGGTACCTGCAGGTTTGGGGTCGAGGAGATAGGTCTAGAGGGGGGGTGAATAGACTCTTAACGAACCAAAGGTGCAGTTTTTAGTTCTCTTGGAATTTAGGCAGATTTTTTCACTAGTTAAGATATCACCAAGACTTTCTACACATGCTTATCTAGAGATAGAGCAGAGGAAATAGTAAAGCATGCAAATGTGCGGAAAGTAAAGGGGTAGAGAAAATAAGATCAAACGCAATGAAGACACGGTGGTTTTTGGCATGGTTCCGATAGGTGGTGCTATCGTACGTCCACGTTGATGGAGGCTTCAACCCACGAAGGGTAACGGTTGCGCGAGTCCACGGAGGGCTCCACCCACGATGAGTCCACGAAGAAGCTGATACGTCTCCAACATATCTATAATTTTTTATTTTTCCATGCTATTATAGTATCAATCTTGGATGTTTTATATACACTTACAAGCAATTATATATCATTTTTTGGGACTAACCTATTAACTTAGTGCCCAGTGCCAGTTGCTGTTTTTTGCCTGTTTTTGGTTTTTCTTAATATCAGTACCAAACGAAGTCCAAATGCCATGACACTTTTTGGAGATTTTTTTTCTAGACATAAGAAACACTAGAAGCTACGGGAGAGGGCCAAAAGACAGAGGAGGTGGCCACGAGCCACCAGGGCGCGCCCCAGGGGGGTGGCGCGCCCTGGTGCCTCGTGGGCCCACCTCTACTCCGTTTGACCTAATTGCACCTCTATAAATACTCTAAAATCAGGAAACCAACAGGGGAGTCCACGAAATACTTTTCCGCCGCCGCAAGTTTCTGTTCTCAAGAGATCACATCTGGAGGCCTTTTCCGGCACTCTGTCGGAGGGGGATTCGATCACGGAGGGGCTCTCCATCAACCTTGCTGCCCTTCCGATGATGTGTGAGTAGTTTATCACAGACCTTCGGGTCCATAGTTAGTAGCTAGATGGCTTCTTCTCTCTTTTTGATCTTCAATACAATGTTCTCCTCGATGTTCTTGGAGTTCTATCCGATGTAATCACTTTTTGCGGTGTGTTTGTTGGGATCCGTTGAATTGTGAGTTTATGATCAGATTATCCATGAATATTATTAGATTTTTCTCTGAGCTCTTTTATGCATGATTGTTATAGCTTCGTATTTCTCTCCAATCTATTGATTTGGTTTGGCCAACTAGATTGATTTATCTTGCAATGGGAGAGGTGCTTTGTAATGGGTTCGATCTTGCGGTGCTCAATCCGAGTGACAGAAAGGGACATGACATGTATGTATCGTTGCTATTAAGGGTAAAAAGATGGGGTTTATTCATGCGTGAGTTTACTTTGTCTACATTATGTCATCTTGCTTAAGGCGTTACTCCGTTCTTAATGAACTTAATGCTCTAGATGCATGCTGGATAGCGGTCGATGTGTGGAGTAATAGTAGTAGATGCAGAATCGTCTCGGTCTACTTCTCTCAGATGTGATGCCTATATACATGATCATTGCCTTGGATATCGTCATGATTATTTGCTTTTCTATCAATTGCCCAACAGTAATTTGTTCACCCACCGTATGCTATTTTCAAGAGAGAAGCCTCTAGTGAAAACTATGGCCCCCGGGTCTACTTTTATCATATATTGAAAATCCCAAAAATACCTTGCTGCAATTTTACTTTATTTATTTTATTTTGTATTTTTGTTCGATCTATCTATCTATCACCATACAATTTAATCTTGCAATTAACCGCCAAGGGATTGACAACCCCTTGTTCGCGTTGGGTGCGAGAATTTGTTGTTTTGTGTGCAGCTGCTGCTAACGAGTTGTTGCGTGATTCTCCTACTGGATTGATAACCTTGGTTTCATAACTGAGGGAAATACTTATCTCTACTGTACTGCATCATCCCCTCCTCTTCGGGGAAATCCCAACGCAGCTCACAAGTAGCAGGAAGAATTTCTGGCGCCGTTGCCGGGGAGATGTGACACCCTGGTTTTTACCAGCTTTTCTTTTCAAAAACACGTTTGAATTTCATTCAGAATTTGGTTTGGATTTTGTTTCGAATGGCTCTATGGACTGAGAACTTGGGAATATTCTTGATTTTCTTTCCCAAGTAAACCAAAGCTTCCAAAAACTTCTTCCAAGACATGTCATCTCTATTCTTGCCCCATTTCAATTTTTATTCCAATGCAATGTTCCTTTTCCTATTAAAGGAATACCCCTTTGAGCTCTAGGTTGTGAAGCAACCTATATTTTTGTCCTTCCAAAAATTCTAGGAAAATTCTCATAAATCCTTTGGACCATGTGAACCTTGGGTATGTGAAAACATGCAAGATCCCATACTCATGGTGAGCACAGCATCCAATCTTTGTTTCTGGTCATAATTTCAGTTTGTGAAGCAACTATGTTTTATATTGCTTCAAAAATTCTGAAATTAATCCAGGACATTCTCCTATCCATATGAACATCCTCCACCAAATTTTGGCCCATTTTAGTGAGCCATTTTCTCTATAAAATCCCTCCAACTTTCTGTCCAGTGGGAAGTGTTGTGAAGGAAGTACCATTTACACTTACCCAAATGGGCTGAAATTTTTATAGCAGCTTGCCACCACGAAATAACCCACCTATATCAAGTTTCAACTCAAGGAGCCCATCCAGGTGAGTGCATCATCCTCAACAAGTTCTCTGGACCAGAGATGCAGTTGTGAAGCAACTACATCCAAACCTTATCCATTTGACCTGGAATTCTCCCAGAATGGGCACCTTCCTACCATAAGTCATTGTGACAAACCCCCTCTCTCAAATCCCTAGCCATTTCTTCTTAGCTTCTTTCCCAAGTTTCTGGTTAGGAACTTGTCTGGAAGCTCCAATGTTGTCCAGGCCACCTATGGCCCAACCAGTTGCACAGAGAGGCTTCAGGAGGGAGGGACGCCCGCTTAGACATGACCAGTCAGGCCAGAGCACACCGCATGCACCAGTGCGCGCGGTGACCACGCGTCTGCCACGGCCAAGTTCGCGCTCTGGGCGCCGAACCCTCTCGGGCCTCGCTGGCGCCGCGTGCCCGCGCTGTCCCTCCTTGTCCAAGAGTGCCGACGTCCTCCCTGCCGTCCACCTGGCTCGTCTGGAAGCCTCCCGTCGCCGGCAACGCCCTCGCCGGACACGGCCAACCGCCGCCACGCGCGGCACAGTACAGGCACTGTGGCTGCTTGCTGGCCTCTTCCCCGCCGCTCCGCACCAGCGCCATAACTCCTCTGCCTCTCCCGTCACCTCTCTACGCGGCTTGAGTGCCAGCACAACGGGCAGCTCAATGCGGGCGCCGGCCGTTTCCTCTCGGCGGCATCCGGCTCGGGAACCTCTCGCGTGGCTATATAAGCCAGCCTCGAGCCCTCCTCGCCTCACCACTCGGCCTCCCCACCTCATAATCACCGCTCTGCACCCAGTAGCAGAGCCGGGGAGCTCTCCTTCCCCGTCTCCGGCGAGGAGCTCCGCCGCTCTGCCCCAGCTCCATCCGCTCACCTCCGTCCACCCCAGCTCCAACCGAGACCACCAGTGAGCTCGTAGTGCCCCATTGATCCTCCCTAGCCCTTCCTCTACCCGAGAGCTCGCCGGAATCACCGGATCCGCCGACGCCCATAGCTGGTCGCCGCCTGAGAAGAAGGGGCCGACGCCGTCCGGCCATCTCCTGGTGAGTTGCGGGTACGGGAGTGATCACCGTCGTCCAACCGATCCACCCCCGCCCTCGCCCAGCTCCGCCGTGGCCTCTCCGCCGGTGAACGTTGCCGGTGAGCCCTGCCATCTCTCTGTTCCCTCTCTCTCTATTTAAAACTGACAGCGGGCCCCGCATGTCAGCGACTCTGGGCGCGCCCGAAGCGGTATGTAAGTGGAAGCGTACTTCCACTTTACGCCTTCGACGTGGCCGCTCCAGGGTTTTCTGAAATTTGGTTTAAATTCAATTTAAATCTAGGATTCTGACTAAACTTTGACCAGCTCTATCTTTTAAACCATAAGTCCAAATGAGTTTATTCTTTTTGCATTATTTTTCTTTTGAGCTCCTCTATTTGCTGGTAAATTTTGGTATTTTTCTCTGCTGTCTAGAATTTCTGGACAGAGAAAAATGCTATATGTGATATTTACAAATGTGGTCAAAAATATTTTTAGAGTGGTTTTGACTAGTGGGTGAAGACCAGGAGTATTTCCACACTTCCTTTGGTGCCAGGCAAGCCACAACTCTCATTTGCATAATTGCATTGCAATATCATGGTTTAAATAATTATTTCCACACTAAAATATGGTTTATTTGTGAATGGATTAATTTATGCAACACTTTGGAAGTCTGGGATAGGCTACTGTCATGTTGATGATGAGATTGTAGTCATTAGTAGTCTACAAGGTTGATGCTGCCAAATGTTATCGAACTGTAAGATTACCGTCTATGATTACTTTGTGGCTCCGGCTGGTATCTCAGCTATAGAGTCAGTAGCAGGGAATGATTATATTGCTCATTAGGTTTCTAGTTGGTTACTGGAATCACTGTGTTACTGGAGTGTCAGTACGTCGGAAAGGTTACTTGGGGATAAATTCCTTCATTGTTGATCAAGTGCCACTGAACCAAACTTTCCAGTGCAGCCACATCTGCCGGAATGGGATGGCCTTGACTTGGTCTAACCGCGTGCTCTTTTATCGGTACCACCAAAGAGGGGAGGTTATGCGTACGTGTTGCCCTGATCAGGTAGACGACGATAACCTTGTGAGCCCGGTTTGGTTATTGAGCTCAGGTCCCCGTTTGGGACAGTTTGTTTGGCCACAACGGTGGCAGGTGTCAGAAGTGACACAGGGGCCACCCAGGGCATGACCTGAAATGGGGAATGATTGTCGGTGGTACGGTGGAGGAGCCACGGGTTAGGCAAGTTTCGTTGGAGCAGCACCGGTCCACCCGGAAGGGAAGTGTACCGAGGTACAGGACCAGGAGCTCCATACTGTGGGTAAAGTGCGCAACCTCTGCAGAGTGTAAGAATCTATTCGAATAGCCGCATCCATGGTATTGGACACAGTTCTTACTAAGTCACACTGTCTGATCAACACCCATGATGGAATGACTTGATAATGATGGAAGAACTCGTCTCAGTATGGTAGGCGATCTCGGGAATGATCGTCCGAGATTCTTGAGGTGACCAAGAGTTGGTCACAAGAGTAAGTGGTTCAACCGAGTATCCAAGAGCATAATGGTTCTGGTGATTTTAGCAAGGGTAACTTGCGGTCGATAGTTTAGCAATAGTATGTTATTATTTTCTTCCACCCTTTTTAATAACATTGGAATCTGATATAATCATACTTGCTATGATGTTGTTATGTTTTGATGCTTGTGTTGTTGTGAGCTTGCGAGTACATTCAAAGTACTCACCTGGCGTGTCATGCCAGTTGCAGGTGCTGACATGTTTGCATAGCCGAGGATTCCGAGTTGCGAGCTAGGACGTGTACCAGCCAGAGTCCCTGCGGAGTGGAGCCCATCTTCGTCGTCGTGGTTCCGCTGTTATAAGTCGTGCCGCTGCTAGCATAGAGCCACCATAGCCGGAGTAGCGTCATTTTAACCTTTTGTAAACTCTTTGTAACCCTTGTATTCCAACTATTAGTAATAAAGAGCTGATTTGTTCTATGCCAAGCAGTGCCGTATTCCAGAAGACTTGATCTCTGGGCTGGAATACGGGGTGCTCCGGTGACTCTAAGCCGGGGTGCCACAAGGTTTGGTATCAGAGCAGGTCTGGCTATAGGACACCCTAGCTAAACCGAACGTTAGGAAACCGCTAGTCTAGAGCCCAGCTTGCTTGTGTGACGCATTTGAATTGCCGCATTTGGTTGTTGCATTTTCTTGCTGCATAGCATGCATATAGATTTGGCTCACTAACCAGTTGATTTTGTAGATGGCATCCGTTCTGATTAACTACGACTCAGCCCCGACACCACTTAGCTTCGCATCACTGCTTCGTGATGTTTGGCGTCTCCTCTATCCCAGTGGAGAGATGCCAAGGTACCAAGTGTTCCAGACCCCGCTGGCAGGACTGGTGCTTGAGTATCATGCCAATGTCCTTCTGTCAGTCGACCTACCTTTGGGGAAGCGCACCTATAGTCTCCATGGTGGTTATGCCTCTACCCCGTAGCGTGCCATCCAGCTTGCAGCTCTGGCAGGCCTCACTATTTTTCGTCATCAGGAGAGCATGATGCAAGAGAATCGTGCCTTCCACTACTATCCCACCATGGCCGTCACTCCCAGACGGGTTAGGTTTCCTCCTGTTCGCTCGGACGATGACCCAGCTGTGGCATACATGTCTCGTTACATGATTGCCGAATACGTCCTCATCACTGAACTGGCCAGAGATGCAACTCGCGCCCGGAGAGCGCTTGGTATGGCTTTGGCTCCGTCAACCTCTCCGCCAGCTCCTTTGCTCTCCAGTAACCCGCCCTTCGATCATAGTACTTAAGCACTTGCGAGGTTCATGTTGCATGAGTTGTGGTAGTACTGAGTGTTGTAAATTACCCTGAGTAGCAATAAAGTGTGGTTTTTTTTGTAAGCTTAGTGCACCTCATTGAGCAGTCTTTATTTGCCCTTTTACTTGGCTCCTCTGTGTCACTTTACTTTTCCCTATAGAGGTTGCTCATCAACCCCAACGGATTCAGAGAGTTAATGAGGATTTTATATACTTGGAAGCTCAGCTGAACCTTATGAAATTATTAATGGACTGCCTGGTATTGGGAATATGTGGTTCGGAATACAAATAATATTCTGGATTGACTATCAGCATCAAGCCTGCCTCAAGGTGTAACTATTTCAACTGTGAGGAACCAGCAAGAGGATAATTTGGGTATAGGACCAACCGGGTCGAAGGTATAAATCGTATACGAAGTTTGGTTCTGCTTGGGTAAAATATGAAACAGGTTATACCCGGACGCATACCAGAATGTGCCATGCACCCAGTACTCAGCAAGAAGGAGACTCAGGTAAATTCTTTTCGTACAATTAATCAACAACCGGAAATGTGAGGTGGTATACATGGCATTCAGTCAGCATATCATAAAGAGAAATTTCGGGTGTAAGCAACCCAGTCTTCCTTCGCACGCTAACAGAGAAGCTTACGGTGCAAGGCTCCTCAGATCTTTCTCAGTACAATATGTGGATAGCTTACGGCATAAGCTACTCTTGCTTCTTCGGTAAGCTACCATAGAAAGCTTCCGGTATAAGGCACTGAGTCTTCCCGCATAAGCAACCAGGAAGGGAAGCTTCTGAGGTATGCTACCCAGCCTTCTTCAGCACGCTATCCCGGCAGAAGCTTCGAGCATAAGCTACCCAGTCTTCTTCAACACGATACTCTCGAGGGCTTCCCACACAAGCTATACAACCTTCGTCAGTACGACACCACCAAATAGTTGGCAATAGTAGTAACCGCAATTATACAGTGCATTGGCAGTGCATCATAAGATTCAAGCCCCGAGGATAAGATGTTCAGCTATATATACTTCTATATATGGTGGGCATGTTGCCCAGGTCACACAAGTCACCATACAAGGAGCAACCATGTTCAGGCAGGTCTACCAAAGGAAGGTAAGGATCCGACAGCTACATAAGTCATACAGGAGGAACAAGACCTATATACACCTCAGTATGTTGCAAGGACTGAAAAGCTATGAGGAAAAGGCAATTTCGGATGCCAATCTTGGCAATAGTGGACCAGGCAAGTCTTCTCACACTTGCGAACCTGGTGGGTGATCCTGATGAACCCTTGCTTGTCTTCCCTCGTTAACGGCACCACGCTTGTGTTCTGAGCTGCTTTCAGCCGTCCGGGGTGGATGCCGACTTTATATTTCTCTCTTCAACAACTGTTCCGTGTTTCGAGTTGCTTCTCAGCCGTCTCGAGCAGCTGTTGAGTTTCTTTTCGTAGCAGTGACCCCATGCTCTGAGCTGTTTTGCGGCCGTCTTAGGGAGCTGCTACATTTTTCTTATCAACACTACCTCATGTTCTGAGCCGCTTTTCAGCCATCGTGAGCAGTGATTGAGTTATTTCAGTGTTGTCCCGGATCTGAGTCATAAAGACCGTTCTGGTGGCCACTGATTTATTCGCTGATTTCATGCAAGGGGTTCGGAAAATCATTGCCCTACGGTTAAGGTTTGTGAAGGGATAAATTTGCCGGTGAAAGGTGTTTGCACTAAGATAAGGATAGGGTATGCTTGCCAGGATGTTGCACCTGATAGCACCTATGGAGGTACTAGGCCAAGCTCTTTTGGCAAAGGGCTCGGAAAGAAAGGCAGTAGAGAAGGAACAAGAGCTACAGTGTGGGAACAAAGTGGCATGGATACCCAAGACAGCCTGATTCCAAATTGGTCACCATGAATATACATTCAAAGGGACCATCCTGTTGGTAAGAGTTTCATATCACTGTAACCCTCTTGTCCAACTGCATACGCTCGAAGTTGTCAGCAGCACATATTCAAGCCTGCCGTGTCAGATCAAAGACTTCTTGGCCAGCTCAGCAGTGCGACTCCAACGACCGCATTAAAGTATCGCACGGTGTATGGATATATCGACAAATGAGTACTCGAAATGTTCTCACATATGGTATTCTGTTGCTAGTGGCAGCCGAGTTGCCAGTGTGCATTCGAGACAAAGAAGCCAGCCTGGAATATTCAGACCTCCTACAAGTAGTCAGACTCCATCAAAAGAAACGCTTTTGTTTTCAGTGCTGCTTCAAACCCGGGAAGTATGCATCAAGTAGCTTGATGCAATGATTGAAGGTTTCGTGTCCGTGGAAAGCAGTGGTTCACAACTTCACAGAATACTATCAGTGAAAAAATGACGTGTCGATCGGGAACCTCTATCAGACGTATGGGAAGAAGACACATTCCAGTCTTGATAACATGTAAGGTGAACCAACAAATGTGATAGGATTGGAGTCAGTATAATAATGAACATATGAGGAAAAATTTGTCAGAATATGGGTTCGGTGAAGCAAATCACCCCGGTCACGACAGTCGGGTCATATGAAATTCAGTGGGAACATTATACACAGAGAAGGATACCTGAGTTGGAACCGGGTTTCCTTAAAGATTATATACTCTTTCCCTGAGCAACCAAATCTCGAGGATGAGATTTATCTTAAGGGGGGTAGGTTTGTGCCCCCTGGTTTTTACCAGCTTTTCTTTTCAAAAACCCATTTGAATTTCATTCGGAATTTGGTTTGGATTTTGTTTCGAATGGCTCTATGGACTTAGAACTTGGGAATATTCTTGATTTTCTTTCCCAAGTAAACCAAGGCTTCCAAAAACTTCTTCCAAGACATGTCATCTCTATTCTTGCCCCATTTCAATTTTTATTCCAATGCATTGTTCCTTTTCCTATTAAAAGAATACCCCTTTGAGCTCTAGGTTGTGAAGCAACCTATATTTCTGTCCTTCCAAAAATTCTAGGAAAATTCTCATAAATCCTTTGGACCATGTGAACCTTGGGTATGTGAAAACATGCAAGATCCCATACTCATGGTGAGCACATCATCCAGTCTTTGTTTCTGGTCATAATTTGAGTTTGTGAAGCAACTATATTTTATATTGCTTCAAAAATTCTGAAATTAATCCAGGACATTCTCCTATCCATATAAACATCCTCCACCAAATTTTGGCCCATTTCAGTTAGCCATTTTCTCTATAAAATTCATCCATTTGACCTAATTGTGCCGCTATAAATACTCTAAAATCGGGAAACCAACAGGGGAGTCCACGAAATACTTTTTCCACCGCCGCAAGTTTCTGTTCTCGAGAGATCCCATCTGGAGGCCTTTTCCGGCACTCTGCCGGAGGGGGATTCGATCACGGAGGGGCTCTCCATCAACCTTGCTGCCCTTCCGATGATGCGTGAGTAGTTTACCACAGACCTTCGGGTCCATAGTTAGTAGCTAGATGGCTTCTTCTCTCTTTTTGATCTTCAATACAATGTTCTCCTCGATGTTCTTGGAGTTCTATCCGATGTAATCACTTTTTGCGGTGTGTTTGTTGGGATCTGATGAATTGTGAGTTTATGATCAGATTATCCATGAATATTATTTGAGTTTTCTCTGAACTCTTTTATGCATGATGGTTATAGCTTCGTATTTCTCTCCAATCTATTGATTTGGTTTGGCCAACTAGATTGATTTATCTTGCAATGGGAGAGGTGCTTTGTAATGGGTTCGATCTTGCGGTGCTCAATCCCAGTGACAGAAAGGGACATGACACGTATGTATCGTTGCTATTAAGGGTAAAAATATGGGGTTTATTCATGCGTGAGTTTACTTTGTCTACATCATGTCATCTTGCTTAAGGCGTTACTCCGTTCTTTATGAACTTAATACTCTAGATGCATGCTGGATAGCGGTCGATGTGTGGAGTAATAGTAGTAGATGCAGAATCATTTTGGTCTACTTGTCTCAGACGTGATGCCTATATACATGATCATTGCCTTGGATATCGTCATGATTATTTGCTTTTCTATCAATTGCCCAACAGTAATTTGTTCACCCACCGTATGCTATTTTCAAGAGAGAAGCCTCTAGTGAAAACTATGGCCCCCGGGTCTACTTTTATCATATATTGAAAATCCCAAAAATACCTTGCTGCAATTTTACTTTATTTATTTTATTTTGTATTTTTGTTCGATCTATCTATCTATCACCATACAATTTAATCTTGCAATTAACCGCCAAGGGATTGACAACCCCTTGTTCGCGTTGGGTGCGTGGATTTGTTGTTTTGTGTGCAGGTGCTGCTAACGAGTTGTTGCATGATTCTCCTACTGGATTGATAACCTTGGTTTCATAACTGAGGGAAATACTTATCTCTACTGTACTGCATCATCCCCTCCTCTTCAGGGAAATCCCAACGCAGCTCACAAGTAGCAGGAAGAATTTCTGGCGCTGTTGCCGGGGAGATGTGACACCCTGGTTTTTACCAGCTTTTCTTTTCAACAACACATTTGAATTTCATTCGGAATTTGGTTTGGATTTTGTTTCGAATGGCTCTATGGACTTAGAACTTGGGAATATTCTTGATTTTCTTTCCCAAGTAAACCAAAGCTTCCAAAAACTTCTTCCAAGACATGTCATCTCTATTCTTTCCCCATTTCAATTTTTATTCCAATGCAATGTTCCTTTTCCTATTAAAGGAATACCCCTTTGAGCTCTAGGTTGTGAAGCAACCTATATTTCTGTCCTTCCAAAAAGACTAGGAAAATTCTCATAAATCCTTTGGACCATGTGAACCTTGGGTATGTGAAAACATGCAAGATCCCATACTCATGGTGAGCACAGCATCCAATCTTTGTTTCTGGTCATAATTTTAGTTTGTGAAGCAACTATGTTTTATATTGCTTCAAAAATTCTAAAATTAATCCAGGACATTCTCCTATCCATATGAACACCCTCCACCAAATTTTGGACCATTTTAGTTAGCCATTTTTTCTATAAAGTTCCTCCAAGTTTCTGTCCAGTGGGAAGTGTTGTGAAGGAAGTACCATTTACACTTACCCAAATGGGCTGAAATTTTTATAGCAGCTTGCCACCACCAAATAACCCACCTATATCAAGTTTCAACTCAAGGAGCCCATCCAGGTGAGTGCATCATCCTCAACAAGTTCTCTGGACCAGAGATGCAGTTGTGAAGCAACTACATCCAAACCTTATCCATTTGACCTGGAATTCTCCCAGAATGGGCACCTTCCTACCATAAATCGTTGTGACAACTCCCCTCTCTCAAATCCCTAGCTATTTCTTCTTAACTTCTTGCCCAAGTTTCTGGTTAGGAACTTGTCTGGAAGCTCCAGTGTTGTCCAGGCCACCTATGGCCCAACCAGTTGCACAGAGAGGCTTCAGGAGGGAGGGACGCCCGCTTAGACATGACCAGTTGGGCCAGAGCACACCGCGTGCGCCAGTGCATGCGGTGACCACGCGTCTGCCATGGCCAAGGTCGCGCTCTGGGGGCCGAACCCTCTCGGGCCTCGCTGGCGCCGCGTGCCTGCGCTGTCCCTCCTTGTCCAAGAGTGCCGACGTCCTCCCCGCCGTCCACCTGGCTCTTCTGGAAGCCTCCTGTCGCTGGCAGCGCCCTCGCCGGAGATGTCCAACCGCCGCCACGTGCGGCACAGTACAAGCACTGTGGCCGCGCTGGCTGGCCTCTTCCCCGCCGCTTCGCGCCAGCGCCATAACTCCTCTGCCTCCCCCGTCACCTCCCTATGCGGCTCGAGTGATAGCACAATGGCCAGCTCAACGCGGGCGCCGGCCATTTCCTCTCAGTGGCATCCGGCTCGGGCACCTCTCGTGCGGCTATATAAGCCAGCCCCGAGCCCTCCTCGCCTCACCACTCGGCCTCCCCACCTCATAATCACCGCCCCGCACCCAGCAGCAGAGCCGGGGAGCTCTCCTTCCCCGTCTCCGGCGAGGAGCTCCGTCGCTCTGCCCCAGCTCCATCCGCTAACCTCCGTCCACCCCAGCTCCAACCGAGATCACCAGTGAGCTCGTAGTGCCCCACTGATCCTCCCCAGCCCTTCCTCTACCCGAGAGCTCGCCGGAATCACCGGATCCGTCGACGCCCGTAGCTGGTCACCGCCGTAGAAGAAGGGGCCGACACCGTCCGGCCATCTCCCGGTGAGCTGTGGGTACGGGAGTGATCGCCGTCGTCCATCCGATCCATCCCCGCCCTCGCCCAGCTCCGCCGTGGCCTCTACGCCGGTGAACGTCGCCAGTGAGCCCTGCCAT
This sequence comes from Elymus sibiricus, assembly GCA_039707655.1. Classification (NCBI taxonomy): domain Eukaryota; kingdom Viridiplantae; phylum Streptophyta; class Magnoliopsida; order Poales; family Poaceae; genus Elymus; species Elymus sibiricus. Next base: position 169,116,658 of record CM077664.1, read on the forward strand.
CTCTCTGTTCCCTCTCTCTCTATTTAAAACTGACAGCGGGCCTCGCATGTCAGCGACTCTCGGCGCGCTCGAAGCGGTATGTAAGTGGAAGCGTACTTCCACTTTAAGCCTTCGACGTGGCCACTCCAGGGTTTTCTGAAATTCGGTTTAAATTCAATTTAAATCTAGGATTTTGACTAAACTTTGACCAGCTCTATCTTTTAAACCATAAGTCCAAGTGAGTTCATTCTTTTTGCATTATTTTTCTTTTGAGCTCCTCTATTTGCTGGTAAATTTTGGTATTTTTCTCTGCTGTCTAGAATTTCTGGACAGAGAAAAATGCTATATGTGATATTTACAAATGTGGTCAAAAATATTTTTAGAGTGGTTTTGACTAGTGGGTGAAGACCAGGAGTATTTCCACACTTCCTTTGGTGCCAGGCAAGCCACAACTCTCATTTGCATAATTGCATTGCAATATCATGGTTTAAATAATTATTTCCACACTAAAATATGGTTTATTTGTGAATGGATTAATTTATGCAACACTTTGGAAGTCTGGGATAGGCTACTGTCATGTTGATGATGAGATTGTAGTCATTAGTAGTCTACAAGGTTGATGCTGCCAAATGTTATCGAACTGTGAGATTACTGTCTATGATTACTTTGTGGCCCCGGCTGGTATCTCGGCTATAGAGTCAGTAGTAGGGAATGATTATATTGCTCATTAGGTTTCTAGTTGGTTACTGGAATCACTGTGTTACTGGAGTGTCAGTACGTCGGAAAGGTTACTTGGGGATAAATTCCTTCATTGTTGATCAAGTGCCATTGAACCGAACTTTCCAGTGCAGCCACATCTGCCGGAATGGGACGGCCTTGACTTGGTCTAACCGCGTGCTCTTTTATCGGTACCACCAACGAGGGGAGGTTATGCGTATGTGTTTCCCTGATCAAGTAGACAACGATAACCTTGTGAGCCCGGTCTGGTTATTGAGCTCTGGTTCCCGTTTGGGACAGTTTGTTTGGCCACGACGGTGGCAGGTGTCAGAAGTGACACAGGGGCCACCCACGGCATGACCTAAAAGGGGGAATGATTGTCGGTGGTACGATGGAGGAGTCACGGGTTAGGCAAGTTTCGTTGGAGCAGCACCGGTCCACCCGGAAGGGAAGTGTACCGAGGTACGGGACCAGGAGCTCCATAGTGTAGGTAAAGTGCGCAACCTCTACAGAGTGTAAGAATCTATTCGAATATCCACATCAAACAGTATTGGACACAGTTCGTACTAAGTCACACTATCTGATCAACACCCATGATGGAATGACTTGATAATGATGGAAGAACTCGTCTCGGTATGGTGAGGTATTCACTTGGTGGAAGGCCGATGTAATGTTTGTAGGCGATCTCGGGAATGATCGTCCGAGATTCTTGAGGTGACCAAGAGTTGGTCACAAGAGTAAGTGGTTCAACCGAGTATCCAAGAGCATAATGGTTCTGGTGATTTTAGCAAAGGTAACTTGCAGTGGATAGTTTAGCAATAGTATGTTATTATTTTCTTCCACCCTTTTTAATAACATTGGAATCTGATATAATCATACTTGCTATGATGTTTTTATGTTTTGATGCTTGTGTTGTTGTGAGCTTGCGAGTACATTCAAATTACTCACCTGGCGTGTCATGCCAGTTGCATGTGCTGACATGTTTGCATAGCCGAGGATTCCGAGTTGAGAGCTAGGACGTGTCCCAGCCAGAGCCCCTGCGGAGTGGAGCCCATCTTCGTCGTCGTGGTTCTGCTGTTATAAGTTGTGCCGCTGCTAGCATAGAGCCGCCATAGCCGGAGTAGCATCATTGTAACCTTTTGCAAACTCTTTGTAACCCTTGTATTCCAACTATTAGTAATAAAGAGCTGATTTGTTCTATGCCAAGTAGTGCCGTATTCCAGAAGACTTGATCTCTGGGCTGGAATACGGGGTGCTCCGGTAACTCTGAGCCGAGGTGCCACAGGAGACATCATCAACATCTATCAAGTACCTATGCATAAAATTTCATCTCCTTGCATTTATTTTATTTGCCTTTGCCTCTCGTTTTCATCTCCCCCACTTCTAAATTTTTTACAAAAATACAAAAATATTTTCCGTTTGCCCTTTTGCTTGTTTGCTCCATCACTATGGCTAGTTCATCACTTGTTGCTTTTACCCCTGAAAATGAAGTGCTTAATTTTAAACAAAGGGGAGGAGAGAATTTAAAAGATGCTTGGTATAGGATTTGTGATGCTCATAATAGATCAAGTCGTAAGCAATCCACCACCATCCTTCTTCGCAATTTTTATGTGGGCATTACTACTTGGTATAGATTTGTACTTGATACTATTACCGGAGGGAATTTCTTGATGTGTCCCTCTATGGATGCTTTCAATGCTATGGGAAATTTAGTGGGATCACCACCTATCACTGTTAATGAAACAACTTTGACCTTGGAACATGTTATGCAAAGGTTATAAGCTATTGAAAATAAAATACCTACTATTGAACATCTTGAAAATTTAGATAAAAAAATTCATAATCATATCACTCAATTTGGTTCTAAGGTAGGAATTACATTGAAAACCTTAAAGGAAAAGGAACCGGTAGTTAATGAAAGAATAGAACAAAGCCCCGCTAGAATCGATAAGATAGAAGAAATTATTAATAATTTGGGCTCGGCTTTTTCCTCCATTAAGAATATTGATAGAACTCCTCCCAATAAAAATTGCAAGTTTATGTATGTTCCTAAAACCAATGGTGCTACTTTTAGTAAGGGAAATGAGGATCTTAAAATGATTAGCGTGCACCCCAATTTTGTTGATATGATAAAAGAACCTATCTATAAGAACAAAATTCTTGATTTTGTGCCTAGGAGTGTGATTATGGAAAACTCGTATGTTGAACCTCCTAAAATAAGTGGTTGTGTAATTGAGGCGCTGGAAACCAAAGATGACAATACTTGAAACTATGCATTTTGCCTAGCTAGGGGCATAAAACAATAGCGCTTGTTGGGAGGCAACCCAATGAATAAAATAAATTTTTGCTTTTATTTCTGTTTTCTTGTGTGCACACAATTATGCTACTGTTATGATTGTGTTTTTATGTTTTAGTTAGTGTTTGTGCCAAGTAAAGCCTTTGAGATGATTCGGAAGATAGTATAATTGATGCTGTTTGGAAAACATAAAGTTTTGGGTCCAGTGCTGGAATTTTATTTCTGTACTGGAGTGTCAGAAAAATCTGAATTTTTTACACACTATTGGTATATGAATTTCCCACGTTGTTCTCATTTTTCAGAATCTTTGGAGTTACAGAAGTATGGCTTTTAAATAGATCTTTACATACTGTTCTGTTTTAGACAGATTCAGTTTTTGTTGCATAGTTTGCTTATTTTGATGAATCTATGGATCGTATCAGGGGGTATGAGTCATGGAGAAGTTGGAGTACAGTAGCATTATGCCAATATTAAATATGAATCAATTTACTATAGTACTTAAAGTTAAAGATTTGTTTGTTATACTAACGGATCTTACGAAGGTTTTGTTGAGTTTTGTGTGATTGAAGTTTTCAAGTTTTGGGTGAGATCACGATGGATGAAGGAATAAGGAGTGGCAAGAGCCTAAGCTTGGGGATTCCCAAGACACCCCAAGGTAATATTCAAGGAAGACTCAAGCAACTAAGCTTGGGGATGCCCCGGAAGGCATCCCCTCTTTCTTCTACCAACTATCGGTAATTTTACATGGAGCTATATTTTTATTCGTCACATATCATGAGTTTTGCTTGGAGCGTCTTGTATTATATGAGTCTTTTCTTTGTTTGCTTTTTAGTTTGTCACAATCATCTTTGCTGGACACACCTATTTGAGAGAGCCACACGTTTATCATGATTTGTTAGAATACTCTATGTGCTTCACTTAAATCTTTTGAGCTAGCCAGTTGCTCTAGTGCTTCACTTAAATCTTTTTGAGCACGGTGGTGGCTATATTTTGAAGAAATATTTGAACTCTCGTGCTTCACTTATATAATTTTGAGAGTTGATAAGATTAAATTTTGAAGAAATATTTGCACTCTCATGCTTCACTTATATCTTTTTGAGAGTTGATAATAGTAATGGTAATTTGCACAAGATATGAATTTGGTCCCAAAGTGATGAATATTCAAGAGGGATATAATAAAAACTTTCATGAAAGATCATTGGATATGATAAGTTTGATTCCTTGCAATAGTTTTGCGATATGGAGATGATAATATGTGAGTCATGTTAGTGAGTAATTGTGATTTAGTAAGAATATTGGTGTTAAGGTTTGTGATTCCCTATGCATGCACATAAAGTCAATAATTATGAAACGAAATTATATCCTACTTATGGTGCATTATTCGGTGTTAGTTATGTTCAATGCATGTTTATGACCCTTTTCGCTTTTTGGTTGGTCGCTTCTCAATCTATTTGCTAGCTTTCATTTGTACTAAGCGGGAATACTGCTTGTGCATCCAACTCCTTAAACCCAAGTTGTGCCAAATGAGTCCACCATACCTACATATATGCGGTATTTCCATGACATTCCAAGTAAATTTGCATGTGCCAACTCTAATTTTTCAAAATAATTTTCCGTTTTGTGTGCCCGTACCGCTCATGAAGCTGTAGGATGTGGCCAGTATTTTCCATGCTAGGTGTGTTATTCTCACAATGAGTGTTTATTCACTTATCATTGCACGAGAGAGTGGCAGGTAATAGGGATGCCCAGTCCCAAAATGAAAAAAAAAATTAATATGATGATAATAATAAATTCCTTGGAAAGTGTTGGTATGGAAGGCACCCGTGGATACGGCTAGCCATGGATTGTGAAAGAATGGTGGAAAGGAAATAAACTTTATTTTCTGTTTGGGAACCGCCTATAATGTGTCTAGCATGAAAGATATTGGGAATTCTCGGTCGTTTTCGTTGACAGGAAAAGCATGCCTCTCAAAATAATTTTATCTCTCTAATTTAAACCTTGAGCTCTGGCACCTCTGCAAATCTCTGCTTCCCTCTGCGAAGGGCCTATCTATTTACTTTTATGCAATTTTTATTTTTTATTTTTGAGTCTCCATCTTCTCTTACAAAGCACCAACTAGAGAGCACTATTGTCATACTTGTGCATTGTGTGTAGCTAATATTGAGTGTGTTCATGAATGGATCAATGATTGAGCATAATGGGCTAGGGATAGCTTTCTTTAGCGTTGATATTTTGAAAGACATGGTTGCTTGTTAGTATGCTTGAGTATTCATGTCTTCATGTCAAATTATAGACTATTGCTTTGAATCATTCAAGTCCAAATGTCCATGCTACAAAAGAAAAGAGTATATGATGAATATGATAGGTAGTATTCCACATCAAAAACTCTATTTTTATCATTTACCTACTCGAGGACGAGCAGGAATTAAGCTTGGGGATGCTTGATACGTCTCCAACGTATCTATAATTTTTGATTGTTCCATGCTATTATAGTATCAATCTTGGATATTTTATATACACTTACAAGCAATTATATATCATTTTTTGGGACTAACCTATTAACTTAGTGCCCAGTGCCAGTTGCTGTTTTTTGCCTGTTTTTGGTTTTTCAGAATATCAGTACCAAATGAAGTCCAAATGCCATGAAACTTTTTGGAGATTTTTTTCTGGACATAAGAGACACTAGAAGCTTCAGGAGAGGGCCAGAAGACAGAGGAGGTGGCCACGAGCCACCAGGGCGCGCTCAGGGGGTGGCGCCCCCTGGTGCCTCGTGGGGCCCCCTCTGCTCAGTTTGACCTAATTCCACCTCTATAAATACTCTAAAATCAGGAAACCAACAGGGGAGTCCACGAAATACTTTTTACGCCGCCACAAGTTTCTGTTCTCGAGAGATCCCATCTGGAGGCCTTTTCCGGCACTCTACCGGAGGGGGATTCGATCACGGAGGGGCTCTCCATCAACCTTGCTGCCCTTCCGATGATGCGTGAGTAGTTTACCACAGACCTTCGGGTCCCTAGTTAGTAGCTAGATGGCTTCTTCTCTCTTTTTGATCTTCAATACAATGTTCTCCTCGATGTTCTTGGAGTTCTATCCGATGTAATCACTTTTTGCGGTGTGTTTGTTGGGATCCGATGAATTGTGAGTTTATGATCAGATTATCCATGAATATTATTTGAGTTTTCTCTGAACTCTTTTATGCATGATTGTTATAGCTTCGTATTTCTCTCCAATCTATTGATTTGGTTTGGCCAACTAGATTGATTTATCTTGCAATGGGAGAGGTGCTTTGTAATGGGTTCGATCTTGCGGTGCTCAATCCCAGTGACAGAAAGGGACATGACACGTATGTATCATTGCTATTAAGGGTAAAAATAAGGGGTTTATTCATGCGTGAGTTTACTTTGTCTACATCATGTCATCTTGCTTAAGGCGTTACTCCGTTCTTTATGAACTTAATACTCTAGATGCATGCTGGATAGCGCTCGATGTGTGGAGTAATAGTAGTAGATGCAGAATCGTTTTGGTCTACTTGTCTCAGACGTGATGCCTATATACATGATCATTGCCTTGGATATCGTCATGATTATTTGCTTTTCTATCAATTGCCCAACAGTAATTTGTTCACCCACCGTATGCTATTTTCAAGAGAGAAGCCTTTAGTGAAAACTGTGGCCCCCGGGTCTACTTTTATCATATATTGAAAATCCCAAAAATACCTTGCTGCAATTTTACTTTATTTATTTTATTTTGTATTTTTGTTCGATCTATCTATCTATCACCATACAATTTAATCTTGCAATTAACCGCCAAGGGATTGACAACCCTTGTTCGCGTTGGGTGCGAGGATTTGTTGTTTTGTGTGCAGCTGCTGCTAACGAGTTGTTGCGTGATTCTCCTACTGGATTGATAACCTTGGTTTCATAACTGAGGGAAATACTTATCTCTACTGTACTGCATCATCCCCTCCTCTTCGGGGAAATCCCAACGCAGCTCACAAGTAGCAGAAGCAACCTTGCCTATTCCACCATGGCTTCCGTCCACGAAGGACTAGCCTCACTCGGGGTAGATCTTCACGAAGTAGGCGATCTCCTTGCCCTTACAAACTCCTTGGTTCAACTCCACATGATCTTGGAGGCTCCAAAGTGACACCTAACCAATCTAGGAGACACCACTCTCCAAAAGGTAATAAATGGTGTGTTGATGATGAACTCCTTCCTCTTGTGCTTCAAATGATAGCCTCCTCAACACTCAATCTCTCTCTCACAGATTTGGCTTGGGTAGGAGAAGGATTGGAGTGGAAAGCAACTTGAAGAGGCTAGAAATCACGGTTCAAATGGTTGGATTGGAATCTCTTGATCTCAACACATGAGTAGGTGGTTCTCTCTCAGAAAATGTATGGTGGAAGTATAGGCACGTTCTGAAGGCTCTCTCATAGAGTAAGTGGTGGTGGAGGGGTATATATAGCCTTCACCAAAAATCCAACCGTTACACACTTTTTGACCCAACTCGGTGAGACCGAACATAAACTCGGTGAGACCGACTAGTGTAAAAAGTGTGAACTTTAGGATTTTCGGTGGGACCGAAGTGGAATAACTCGGTGAGACTGAAAGTGCAATGGCTAGGGCAGACCCAGTTTCGGAAATTCCGATTATTTCAACTCGGCGATTCTGAAGTGAAATAATGTCATTACAGCAACTTGGTCATGCCATCTCGGTGGGACCGAGATCCTTTTCGTTGAAACCGAATTGCTAGGGTTTTGCTGTGGCAATATGAAGTGGCTATCTCAGTGGGTCCGGATGGGATGATTTCGGTGGGACCGAGATTGGAGTTTAGGGTTTGGACAGATGTGATTGTGGAAGAATGACTGAGGGTTTTTGGAGCAATACCACTAAGCACTTTGAGCAACAACCTCATCATTAACACCTCATCCCCTTTTAATAGTATTGGCTTTCCTAAGGGACTCAATGTGATCTTGGATCACTAAAATGAAAATGAAGAGTCTTGTGGATGCCAAACTTGTCTTAGACATTTTGAAGGGTTCCACATCTTCTTGTCCTTGCCATGCCATTGTTGAACTTGTCTGAAATTCACTAGATAAAAACATTAGTCCAACAACATGTATGTTGACATTGATTACCAAAACCACCAAGGGGGCAAAAATGTGCTTTCAGCAGGGATGAAGATCGCGGATAAGACAAGAGACATCTTCACGGAACAATTTTATTTCACACATACGGGACATTATATCAAAGTCTTCCATTGATCCCCTCAACAAATACCTTGGGTTGCAAGGCTTATGCCTCAACCCATACCTTACTGAGCTACTCACACATGGAGATCAGATCGCAGGAAGAAAACAGTGAAGAACACATCTTGAGATTGATTGCAATATGTTTTACAATGGATGCCTTGTGCGATGCACGATTACAAGTATGAATGAGATGGAAGAGCACTATGGTGGTGGTGGAGATGGCTATGGTGATGGAGATGGCGGTGACTAGGGTTTGTGGATGAAGAAGAGGTTTTGGCTTCTGTGCTCGTCCTTCTGCTCGATGCTCTGTTCACATTTTGATGGGGTCCCTTTAATAAAAGTTGTTCAGGTGGACGATCTGCCTCGGAATGCACGCCAAACGGGTGGTGCGCCCGTATGGAACGCCGTCTTTTGTTCTGTCTTCGCAAAAACGCCTCCTGTTGATTGCTTCTTCCTCCATTCTCCTTCCATTCCATTTCCACACTTAATTTCTTCCCTTTTTACCCCATTTCCTGTGGAAACACATCAAAGAGAGGATTTGTGGAATCCCTTGCACTTATTAGCCATTAGTGACAATATCGAAGCGAATATCTCTTATTAAATGAAATATCTCAGTTTAAACAAAGGTGAAATGAGTGTAAAAATATCACTCATCAGCTAGCCATTTCAAGAAAGAAAAAACAACAACTGGGTTGGTCATGTGGTAAACATAAAATAAAAGACTGGGCTAGATGGGCCACAGGCCCCGCACAGCCTAGTTGATACCCTGCTCCGTCTTAACAACAAAAAACAACTGCGTGAGCTGCCGGGTCCCTGGTGTCAGCCACTCGTCATGAAATTCTCTCGTTTATTGACTACGTTGACAATGGTGTGGGACCCAGATGTCAGGAAACCATTAGGAGGAAGCAATGTTTTTTTTGCTTGTAATAAGGAGGCACTTCCTTGCGTGCAAAGATGTAGCTGCTGGGTCCCAGCTATCAGGGGAAGCAATCATTTTTTTTCCGCGTAATAAGGAGGCACTTCCTTGCATGCAAAGATGTAGCTGGTGGGTCCCAGCTAGCAGGGAGAGGAATCAATTTTCTTGAACGTAATAAGGGGGCACTTCCTTGCGTGCGACCATGGACCTCATGTGTCCGAGCTGTCAGCCTCTCCACGTACAGTCCTCTTCTTATGGTTGTCGTTCGTTGACCATGTTGATGACGCCGTGCCGAGAGCACCAAGGCGGTGGACGATGGCGAGGCCTAGGAAGGAAACGACCCGGAGCCGGGGAAGACTTGGCAGTGGTTGCCCACACGGAGGGGAGTATGATGGTTTACTGGTTCGGCTGCGGTGTGAGGCTGCCGTCGCCGGAGAATAACAGGAGGTGTGGGTGAGTAGAGGGATGGCCTGGCCAACGATGGGAGTAGGGTGCGGTGGTGAGGCCTGCGCGGCAGCACAGTCGGCCACGGGAGGCGGGAGCAGGTGGTCCCGCCGGCGCTGGTTTGGGCGGCTAGAGCAAGAAGATCAGAGATTGAAGAAGCATGACGGCCGTTCGATGAACATCCAACGGCCACTACTACTAGAATCGTGTGTTGACTATAAGTTGACATGCGTACGCGTCAACTTAGTAGGCCCACAAGCCAACATAACATCTGTGGCGGAAATCATATAGCCCATTTGCTATTTTTCCTAAATTTACAGACCATTTGCTAACTATTACAGAATTTATTGCAGCCCATTTTATTTTTTTAGAATTCCTACCCATTTTCTGGCAAGGAAAGGATTAAAAATTTCAACAATATTTCATTGAAATTTCTGAACTATTTTTAATCCCAAAATTTTGAGCCTGGTAAAAACTAATTTTAAAATATATTTAAATTATGTTAAAATCCAATGAAATATGAAATATCAAAAAATAAAAGAAAATCTGCAATTTTGAAACTAATTGCCCATGTTCTGTGTTTTTATATATTTGCAGCCCATTTCATATTACTTATAAGATTTACAACTTTTTTTATGGCCAGGCCGCATGTATCCCTCGTCATCCTGAAAGATTTGCAGCCCAACAGGGCAGAGAAAAGAAATCGGCATGTGTAGGTTATTCTACAAAAAAAAGGTGTGCTAGTCATTTTCACACACAAAAAAACAGCTGGGCTCGTCATGTTGTAAACATAAAATAAAAGCCAGGGCTAGACGGGCCACAGACACCGCACAACCTAGTTGATACCCTGCTCCATCTCAACAACAACAACAAAACTGCTCGATCTACTGGGTCCCAGGTGTCAGCTGCTCCTTGTGCAATTATGTAATTTATTGACTACGTTGACAACGTCGTAGGTCCTAGATGTCAGCAAACCATTAGGAGGAAGCATTTTTTTCATGTAATAAGGAGGAACTTGCTTGCGTACGGCTATGGACCTGGGGGTCCCTACTATCATCCGCTCCACGTACAGTCCTTGCCCGATTCCTTTCGTTTGTTGACCATGTTGACAAGGCCAGGGAGCGGTGCCGTGGCAACCGCAACAAGGTAGAGGACGACGGCGAGGCCTCGGACGGGAACGAATATGAGCCGGGGAAGATGCGGTAGTGTGGTCGCAAGCGGAGGGGAGTACGAGGGTTGGTACGTGGTGGGGATGCCATCACCGAAGAATAACAGGAGGTGGGGGTGGGTGGGGGTAGAGGGATGGCCTAGAGCCGGTTAGGGTATGGTGGGACAGCGATGCTTGCGCGGCTGCGTAGCCAGCCACGGAAGGCGGGAGCAGGCGATCCCGCCGGCGCTGGTTTGGTCTGGGCGGCTGGAGCCTGGAGGAAGAAGACAAGAGATTGAAAAAGCACGATGGACGTTGGATTGACATCCAACGGCTTATGCTGCCACAATCGTTTGTTGACTAAGTAGACAAAGCCTTGTGTACGCGTCAACCTAGTAGGCCCACAAGTTAGCCTCCAAATCCGTGGCGGACAAATACAACCCATTTAAAAAAAATAACAGCCCATTCCAAACTTTCACATGGAAAGTTCAACATTCAGAGCAAACTAACAGGTCTGATTCAGAGATAGAGTACTGTACTTCCACGTTGACAACCATCATAGCCAACTTAACTATCTACTCCCACTAATACTCTAGTGTAGAACTACAAACTTACTCTTAGCTAACTAGACGATGCCGGCCGCCATCTGTGGCACACGCCAAATGCCGGCACCGACGTCCTCCTCCTTGCCTCGGACTTGCCAGAGGTGCGATAGAGCACGTTGCTCGCGCCCGTTGGCCCTTTCCATGCCGGTGTGCTCCACCGTAGCTTCAGCTTCTAAGCGGGAAACCCACTTGACGAGCTAGTAGTAAAATTCGGCATCGCGCACACGTGCGTGCCCGATAGCCTCTAGGGCTATTCACTGGGTGCTGGCCTCCATGTAGTCGGCCTAGTTGCGGGCGCTCTACTCGCGACACAGAGCGGCGGTGCGCTCCTCCTCCTCCATGCTTTGCTGGCAGTGAAAATCAGCGGTACGCTGCTCCTCCGCCACGCGGTCGCGCTCCAATGCATCCTCATACTCTGCATTGCCATCTAAAGACCGATAGAATGCCTCCTCCCTCCATCTGCCTTCCTATGAAAAACCGAACACTAGCTCCGGCAGTGAGCGCCTCTGGCGTCACCTATTGCGGTCGTGCAGTGGCATGATGGACGTGGCGAGAGCAAGGGCAAGCGGCGAGCGACGTCGGGCCGGTGGGGGCTTGTCAGGATAGGGTGCATTGGGTGAAGGTGCCGCCGGAGCACGCCCGGAACTAGTAATTATAGGCGGACGGTAGGTAAACCGGTGTGTCGCGGGAAGCGCGGCGGTCATCGGAATTCAATGCATAAGCAATTAAGTAGGCATGAATTAGCACGCCAGCTTGCCGTGGAAAGCTGGCAAAATTGAAACTATGACTGTGCCGTACCGTCCCGTCCCGTCCCGTCAGTGGTGCGTCTCGTCTGTGCTGGGTCTCACATCGGCATGATGGTCAAACGAATGCCCTCGATTCATCCAGAGGAAGCACGTAGTATTGTCTCGCATGGTCATACTCCCGGACCTATGCCAACATCCGTTGTAGGCTATTCGGGATGGATACTAGTGTGCTAGCGCCACAACCTTCTCCCTGGTTAAATATTGATAGTCTTGGAGAACACTCGCTTTTCCTTGGACTAAACTATCCAATGATGGTGAAAGGCGATCCAGCTGTTGTTGGCACAACCTTGCTATTTATGAGAAGCAACTCTATCTATACCACCACATTGCTATTGCTCCCTACTCCAATGCAAGTATTGCTCCTGATATAGGCCCCTTCAGCCTGGATGGTGCGTCTTGCGTTGGTCTCAAGATTGACAATACCTGGCGATGGTCAGAGACTCGCTTCTGGTTCAAAGCAAGCGTTTCCAACGCTGAGGATTGGTTGACGTGAAGTTCGTTTTCATTTCTTGTACGTGTTGTGTGAGAAAAACTTTAGTATTTAAAATGTATCCTCGTTGTCATTGTGCATTGTATACTTGTTGTATGTAGTGTGAACGGTATATTTGCGTAGGCATGTGATAAACTTACTTAATTTATGAATGGTTTTCGAGTCACTTCTCATAGTGGGTGCTGCGACGCGGCAAAATATTTTTTACCGCAATACATAATTGTCCATGCATTGCAATAGGTAATATATATTCTAGTATACCCGCGAAAAAAATTGGAGTGGATGGAAATTTTCCTTTGAAAACTTGGGGCGTGCCTAGATGACAGTCGCCTGAATTTTTTAACTTTCAACTGTTGGATCCGTTTCATCCAAGAGCCAACATTCAAAGTTATTTTGACACTATATATAGTGGTATGGATAATAGGCCAAACTCCCGCGCCTACCGCGGAAGAAAAGACCTGCCCTCGCCTTTTCAATCGGGATTTCTATCGATAGATCGCGCCAAGGAGCAAAACCAAATGTTACAATTTACAAGTTCAAAAGGAAAAGGCATTACAATTTCAACACGTCTATCGCATACATGCCGCACCCCACACGCACATGGTCGGTCAGGCACGCCGCTCACCCAGCGAATGTGTGTCGTCTTGTGTTTTCCCTGACACGTGGGACCAAATGTGAGCAAACCGATGATGGGCACACTCCACGCGTCTGCTGGCTAAGAAGAGAGAGAGGAGGGCCGAGCATGGACTCCGGGAAATTTGGCGACAGTGTGAGGTGGGCCATATGTTAATAAAGTACTACTAGTGGTACCGTACACCTGGAGAGATAAAGTGTTCGCTCTACGTAACCAGCACCTCGATATAGTGGGGTGGCATGGGCCAGAAAAGCATTCACGTCTAGGAGTACGGCACAGGCCACCACCACGAGTCCCATCTGATGCCAAATTTCTTGGAGTTCGTGCTACAGCTAGCTCTTCTCCCTCCTTGTTTCTCTAACACAGCCAACGCGCGGTGGGCGGGGTGAGGGTTTGCTGATAGTCGGTTTGCTCAAATGTGGTCCCACTTGTTAGTGAAAATGCAAGACAGCACATGTTCCCCTTGAGTGGCGTGCCGGAACAACCGTGTGGGGGTGCGACGCGAACATGGCAGGATTTTCCTTTTGAACTTGTAAGTTGTAACATTTGGTTCTGCTCCTTGCATGACCGATAGATAGAATTAATGATTTTCCCTCAAAAAATAGAAATAACGATTAAACATGCTAGCGCTTGGCTTTTCCTGCGCGATAAGCGGGGGAGTTTTGCCAATTTGGCCCATCATTGCTTTCCTTACATGCGGACCCACATGTTAGTGATATGCCTAGCCAATGTGCGTTGAGCGGCGGGCCGGAACGACCGTGTGGGGTGGGACACGAACGGGACTGTACGTGTTCCAGTTTCTTGTTTTGAACTTGTGAAGTGTAAAACTTATTTTAAGTTTGGTAGGTTGGGTCATGCATGGTACGTAAACTACGACGTTGATGCAAAAGGTGAGAAAGGGATCACACACGTCTTATTAGCTGGAATAAGAACGCGATACAGTAAGAATTAAAGGCCAAGATGACGCGATGCAGTGGTGGTTACAGGAGGCCACAAGAAACTTGCATTCACATGGTGCTGGCTGCATGCCGCTTCTCTTCCCTCAGCATGCGAATTGAAGGAGGATACATCACTGGCCGTTCATCGTAACGGGAACCGCTACCCTCTCCTTTATTTGCATTCAAGCCGTATCGGGTACCGTACTGGTTTACTAGTCCCCCTTGTATTTTGTGTCATATTTTGACCCTTAATTTAACTAATAAAATTGTGTGACCAATATAATGTCATTGGAAAACATATTCAAATACGAATCCAACAAAAAAAATGTGTGACATGCTAGTCAAATACTACTACAATTTATTATAAGATTATGTTTTATGGATTTGCCCATATTGTCGGTGGTTTATTCATACTGAATCTTGAATGTGAAAAATATATCTATAACATTAATGTTAAATGTCTTAAGAAGACTGATAATACCACTTACATGTGGCACTACCGTCTGGGTCACATCGGAAAAAAGCGTATGCAAAAACTTCATTAAGATGGAATATTATCGTCTTTTGATTTTGAATCATTTGACTCATGCGAAGCTTGTCTAATAGGTAAAATAACTAAGATGATGTTCACAGGTCATCCTGAATGGGCGGGTGAATTATTGGAGATAATACATAGTGATGTGTGTGGTCCGATGAGCACACCGGCGCGCGGTGGATACTTATACTTCGTAACCTTCACTGATGATTTGAGTAGATATGGTTATATTTACTTGATGAAACATAAGTCTGAAACATTTGAAAAGTTCAAAGAATTTCAGAATGAAGTTGAGAATCATCATGGCGAAAAGATAAAGTTTCTACGATTAGATCGTGGAGGAGAATATCTGAGTCATGAGCTTAGCAAACATCTGAGTGATCGTGGAATTGTTTCACAACTTACTCCTCCCGGAACTCCGCAGAGAAACGGAGTGTCTGAGAGGCATAACCGAACCTTGTTAGACATGATGAAGTCAATGATGTCACTTACCGATCTGCATTTATCATTTTGGGGGTATGCAGTTGACACAGCAACATATACACTAAACAAAGCACCGTGTAAGTCGTTGAGACAACACCATATGAGTTATCGAATGCGAAGAAACCCAATTTGTTGCATCTCAAGATTTGGGGTTGTGATACTTATGTAAAGCGTTTACAACCATATAAGCTCGATCCCAAAGTGGAAAAATGTTACTTTGTAGGTTATCCCAAATAAATGATTGGGTATTCCTTCTACCAAAAGTCTGATAACAAAGTGTTTGTTGCAAAGAATGGACACTTTCTCGAGAAGGAGTTTCTGGCTAAAGAAGTAAGTGGGGGGACAGAATAGCTTGACAAGATTATTGAATCTCCGGTGAAAGTAAGCTGGACTAACGAACTAGAATTTGTTCTGGAAGTTGTCCGCATAACTGAGCCGGATGTTACTACACCGTTGTAGAAACTCCAGTTAAGCCTGTTGTTGAACCGCGTAGGTCAGGAAGAGTTAGCGAACCTCCTGAGTGGTTTCATAATGAAATATTCATCTTAGAAGAAGACACACATGTGCACTATAGAGAAGTGATGGCGGCGCCCAGCTCAAAAGAATGGCTTAAAGCCATGAAATCCGAAATAGAGTCCATGTACGAGAATCAAGTTTGGAACTTGGTTGAGCCTCCAGAGGGTGTGAAACCTATTCAATGTAAATGGATCTTCAAAAGAAAAATAGACGCGAATGGTAATCCTACTATCTATAAAGCAAGGCTAGTTGCGAAAGGGTTTTCGCAAATCGTGGGAGTCGATTATGACAAGACTTTCTCACCAGTAGCTATGCTAAAGTCTGTGCGGATTATGATGGCAATTGCTGCATATTTCGATTACGAGATATGGCAGATGGATGTCAAAATGGCTTTCCTAACTGGAAATATGAAAGAGGATGTATATATGATGCAACCAGAAGGTTTTGTGGATCCTAAGGATGTCGGAAAGGTGTGCAAGCTTTAAAGGTCTATTTATAGATTGATGCAAGCATCAAGGAGCTAAAATCAATGTTTTAATGAAGTGATCAAAGAGTTTGGCTTCATTAAAAATGATAAAGAAGCTTGTGTATACAAGAAGTTTAGTGGGATCTCTATAGCATTTCTATTTTTATATGTGGACAACATATTGTTGATCGGAAATGATGTAAAGTTTCTTGGCACAACAAAAGATTCATTGAAAAGTGTGTTTTCGATGAAAGACTTAGGCAAAGCAGCTTATATATTGGGAATTAAGATCTATAGAGATAGATCAAGATGTCTAATTGCGCTGAGCCAGAGCACACACATTGACAAGGTTTTAAAGAGGTTTAAAATGGAGAATGCTAAGAAAGGTTTTCTCCCAATGTCGCATGGCACGACACTTAGCAAGAATCAATGTCCCAAGACAGTTGATGACCGTGTGCAGATGAGTGGAGTTCCATATGACTCAGCAATTGGATCCATCATGTATGTTATGACATTAACAAGACCAGATGTTTCTTATGCGCTAAGTGTTAGTGGCAGGTACCAAAGTGACCCCGGAGTGGCTCACTGGGCAGCTGTTAAAAATATTCTTAAGTACCTCAGGAGAACTAAGGACATGCACCTTGTTTATGGAGGAGATGAAGAGCTTGTTGTAAATGGTTACACCGATCCTAGCTTCATGACTGATATAGATGACTATAAATCTCAATCGGGCTATGTTTACACCCTCAATGGTGGTGCAATGGTTTGGAAGAGTTTCAAGCAGAACACTGTTGTGGATTCTACGGTGGAAGCAGAATTGTAACGACCCAGCCCAAAAGGATCAGAGTCTCAGTTCTTACTATGCTAGTCCATGGATCGACTTGCACACACAGTACTCGATGGAATAATAGAGTTCAATCACACACTTTATTACATCGATAGTCCTCAAATAGAGTATTTATTACAAAAATACGGCTGAAAGCCATCTAAAGCAAACGTTGCAAAAGCATAGAAGGAATAATGAGTCCATCAACTCTACTAGCAAAAACCGAGTGTAAAACAACGACCTATTCACACCTTAATCCTCGTCGGAATAATCTGCAACATGATAAGTTGCAGCTGTGTAGGTCAGCACATGGAATATGCTTGCAAGTCACACCACAAAAATAATGATAACTCTATCTCGACATGCAATCTGGCTGGTGGAGGGCTCTAAGTTTAAGTTTTTTCATAAAGCTAATTTTGTCATATATCAGGTTAATTAAATTACTACTACAAAGTTCATGCCATTATCAAGATGGTTCTCCAACTCAATCATTACCCAAGTTATTTATCCCAAATTCATTAATTGAAATGATGAGATCACTCAAATACTTCACTTCTAGATGCTGAAGTTGTCCATAACCGGGGACATGGCTAATCGATTAGTTTTTCACTCTACAGACGTTTGCACACTTTTCCCCACAAGACTCGATCACCTCCTTTGTAGTTATCGCACTACCTGGTGTTTGAGAACCAAAAAATTGAGACAAAGTCTTTCAGAGGTGTTACCCCTTAACCATGGATAGGTCGGTACACCTACATTCGCCTACATCTGCTAGCCTACCCGGAAAGGTTCACAGAACCTACTCATCTAATCCAGAGCCCATAATAGCTTGTGCCTGCACACATAAGCTTCTAGTCATGAAAGATTGTTTGATCCTTTTGAACCTGGGTGGCTTTCCATACAAGAGTGATCCCCTGATTACTCCAGGACACTCGGGCAAATCCCTGGTTACTCCAGGGTGCCCCTCACCTTGCAATTGTTCCACCCAGATGATTGATTAAAGTTATTAAAGCTAGTCCTATTTACTACTCTCTCCCAACTTTCATGATTCGGGAATACCACCCCGTCTACAAAAGCAAGGCTAAGCAATTTACTTAACAACAACGATTCCCGGGGTGTTCAAGGGTCATAGGTTCCTACCTTAGAGATCTACAAAGCATAGCCACAATTTCATAATCCTAATCATGTATTAATGTGAAACTAAATGCATAGGAAACACATAGGTGTATACAAGTATGATCAAAGTGTGAACTTGCCTTGATGATGATTGTTGAACTCTAAAGATTGGTAGTACTCAGCCTCGCACTCTGGACAATCTAATGTAAGCAAACAAGATACATAAGCAAAACATACAAAGATCCAATCAAAGGCAAAAATAAAAGAATGCAAGAACTCCAAAAAGAACCAATCATTCTACTGTACAAGTACATATTTTTAATGGTGTGAAAATTATGTGATCATGGTTCCATGTGATAGTAGAGGTCTAGGGCTTCAATTTGCAAAAAGAATCACATCAAACGGAGTCATAGATTGAAAGTTATGGTCGATAAAAGTTTAAACTTGAATTTGGTCAAATTCAAATTTGAAAGCTTAAAAGATTTAAATTATTGGGCTCACTACATAGAGGGGTTCAAGTTGAAAATTTTGGCATTGGCTTCATCTAATTTGGATAAATGGTTTAAAAGTTGTGAAGGTTTTAAACTCAAGGGCTAATCTATGATAACAACTACTGCAACTAGGTCCCTGGCCACATGGCGGAACGCTATTGGATAGGATATGTCCGCTGCGGTGGCTAAACGACGGACGGCCGGTAATTAAACAAAACTCTATGCGACGGCTAACTTAAAGAAAAACTGACCAGTCATTTAAATAAAACCATGGTTTACCGTGTACCGATTCGCTAATAGAAACACCTAATATACGTCGTTGGATTTGGATCGGACGGGCAAAAAGGGGTGGTGGCTTATAGCAGGATCAACGGCATCAGCGACGGAGAAGACGACGGCGCGGCAGCTCGGCTTGACGCGGGGCAGAGGCTCCGGGGGTCCTCGGCGTCGGGGAAGGAGACGGGGAAGTTTGGCTCGATGAGGGGGTTCAGATGGTGGCGTTGGCGGTCGGCGGAGTGCACCGGACAGAGCGGGGTGAAGATGGTGGAGCTCCGGTGCTCTGCGTGAACTCTGGAGGTTCGGACGTCGAGCGTTCGAACATCCCCGGTGGTGTATGTGATGAAACAACATGTCAAAACGAAGTGAGGGGAGCAGGGGAATTGATTGACATGAAATGGGGCCTAGGCTGGCTTACTGATACGTCCAATTTGCATCATCATTTCCTACTAATAATTATTATCTTTTTTATCATTATTTCACTTTATGGTACAATTCTTATGCCTTTTCTCTCTTATTTTGCAAGATTCACATGAAGAGTGAGAATGTCGGCAGCTGGAATTTTAGACCGAAAAGGGGTGAAACAGAGATGGCTATTCTGCACAACTCCAAATGACCTGAAAATTTACAAAGAATTATTTTGGAATATATAAAAAATACTGGCAAAAGAATCAACGGGAGGGGACCCACCAGGCAGCCACAAGCCTGGGGGACGCGCCCTACCCCCCTGGGCGCGCCCCCCAAGCTTGTGGGGCCCCTGGCAGGCCTCCGGCCCCCTCCTCCTGCTATATGAAGCCATTTGCCCTAGAAAAATCAGAAGAAGACTTTTGGGATGAAGCACCGCCGTCTCGAGGCGAAACCTGGGCAGGAGCTATTTTGCTCTCCGGCGGAGCGATTCCGCCGGGGATACTTCCCTCCGGGAGGGGGAAATCGAAGCCATCGACATCACCAACGATCCTCTCATCATGGGAGGACCAATCTTCATCAACATCTTCACCAGCACCATCTCATCTCAAACCCTAGTTCATCTCTTGTATTCAATCTTTGTCTCAAAACCTCAGATTGGTACTTGTGGGTTGCTAGTAGTGTTGATTACATTTTGTAGTTGATGCTAGTTGGTTTATTTGGTGGAAGATTATATGTTCAGATCCTTAATGCTATTAAATACCCCTCTAATCTTGAAAATGAATATGATTTGTGAGTAGTTACTTTTGTTCTTGAGGACATGGGAGAAGTTTTGTCATAAGTAATCATGTGAATTTGGTATTCGTTCAATATTTTGATGATATGTATGTTGTTGCTTCCTTTAGTGGTGTCGTGTGAACGCTGACTACATGACACTTCACCATCTTTGGGCCTAAGGAAAGGCATTGTGGAGTAGTAATTAGATGATGGGTTGCTAGAGTGACAGAGGCTTAAACCCTAGTTTATGCGCTATTCCGTAAGGGGCTGATTTGGATCCATATGTTTCATGCTATGGTTAGAGTTATCTTAATTCTTCTTTCGTAGTTGCGGATGCTTGCGAGAGTGGGTAATCATAAGTGGGAGGCTTGTTCAGGTAAGAACAGCACCCAAGCACCGGTCCACCCACATATCAAATTATCAAAGTAGCGAACGCGAATCAAACAAACATGATGAAAGTGACTAGATGAAATTCCCATGTGTCCTCGAGAGCGCTTTGCTTATTATAAGAGTTCGTTCCGGCTTGTCCTTTGCTATAAAAAGGATTGGGCCACCTTGCTGCACTTTATTATACTTGTTACTTGTTATGAATTATCTTGTTATCAAAACTATTTGTTACCGCTACTTTCAGTACTTGCAGAGAATACCTTGCTGAAAACCGCTTGTCATTTCCTTCTGCTCCTCGTTGGGTTCGACACTCTTACTTATCGAAAGGACTACGATTGATCCCCTATACTTGTGGGCTATCACTTACCGAGATCCAAATCGTCGGCGGAGCGGTTCGGCTCCAACGAGATACAAAGCAAGGGGCGGCAGCGGTGAGCGACGTGGAGGGGAGCTGGACAGTGAAATGAAATGAGGGGCATCAGGGGCTTTTATAGGCGCGACTAGGGGCGTGCCGGAGGCCGAGGATAAGCTCTCTCGTGGCCGGCGGTTTCAGGCATGAGTGCGGCAGCGTGATCCCGTGCTCTTCGCGGGAGGTTGAAGGAGATGGGGTGGGGCTCCACTTGGCAGTGACAGTGGGAGAGAGAGAAGAGGGGGTGAGGCGGCGGCTAGACGGGCCGTGGGCCGAAAGGCCGAGCAGGCCAGCTCGTATGCCCCTGGGTCGAGCTGGTTTCGGTCGTGGTAGGTCTGTGTGTGTTATTTTCCAGAAAACATATTTTAGGGTTCAAAATAAATCCAAATGGAAATAAAAATATATCCAAAAATTCCAAAAATATAAATGCTCATATAGAGCTAGGGAAAACTATTCCGACTTAGTGCAAAATTTTGTAAATATTGTTTTGTGCAATAAAGTCACTTTTACAATAAATAAAATACCAAATTGCAAATAAAACTCAAATGTGAAAATTCCAAATAACATTCAGATATTTTTCCCCATTCCTAATGATTTTGAAGAAGTCGTTTTATCTTCTCTCATAATTTTTCTTGAGGAAAAATATTTGAAATACCAGAAAAATGCAAATATGCAATAAATCATGATATGCATAAATGATTCTGTTAACATCCTAATTAATAAAAATTGGGATGTTACAAACCTACCCCCCTTAAGATGAATCTCGCCCTCGAGATTTGGGTTGGTCGGCAAAAAGGTGTGGTAGTCCTGTCTGAGGTCTTCCTTCCTTTCCCAGGTAGCTTCCTCCTTGGTGTGGTGACTCCACTGAACCTTGCAGAACTTGATGATCTTGGTATGAGTCACTCTCTCTGCAGTCTCAAGAATCTTAATAGGTTTCTCTTCATAAGTTAAATCACTCTCCAATTGAATCGCTTCTAGTGGCACCATATCTCTCAAAGGAATATCTGCCATCTCTACATGACACTTCTTCAGCTGGGAAACATGAAACACATCATGAACTCCTGACAAGGACTCTGGTAACTCCAACTTGTATGCAACTTCTCCTCTGCGTTATAGAACTCTGTATGGCACCACAAATCATGGTGCTAACTTTCCTTTGACTCCAAATCTTTTAATACCTCAGATTGGGGACAGTCAAAGATATGCTCTGTCTCCCACTTCGTAAGTCAAGTCACTTCCTTGTGTTTAGCATCTGCATAACTCTTCTGTATGGACTGAGCTATCTTGAGTCTATCACAGATCAACTTGACGTTCTCCTCTGAGTCTTTGATTAAATCTGATCCAAACAATTTGCAATCTCTAACTCCATCCCACAACAATGGTGTCCTGCATTTCCTTCCATACAATGCTTCAAAAGGGGCCATCTACAAACTAGCTTGATAATTGTTGTTGTACGAGAACTCTTTGTAAGGTAAGTTATCATCCCAACTAGACCCATAGTCTAGTGCACAAGCTCTCAACATGTCCTCCAGGATCTGATTTACTTGCTCTGTCTGCCCATCTGTCTGTGGATGGAAAGCTGTACTGAACTCCAGCCTGGTGCCAAAAGTTTCATGTAACTGATGCCAAAATTTTGAGGTAAACTGAGTACCTCTATCAAATACAATCTCCTTTAGAAATCCATGAAGACACACTATCCTACTCATATATATCTTCGCCAGCTTAGCATTTGTATAGGTAGTCTTCACTGGGATGAAGTGAGCAACCTTGGTCAAACGACCAACTACTACCCAGACAGAATCATAACCTGAACGGGTCCTGGGTAATCCTGTGATAAAGTCCATCCAAGCTTATCCCATTTCCAATCAGGTATCGGCAATGGCTAAAGTAAACCTGCTGGTTTCTAATACTCTGCCTTTACTCTCTGACAAACATCACACACGACTACATATTCTGCAATTTCCCTCTTCATACCAGTCCACCAAAAACTTTCCTCTAAGTCCAAATACATCTTGGTGTTACCCAGGTGTATCGAGTAAGGTGAATCATGAGCCTTCTAAAGAATTAACTTCCTGATATCTGGATCATTGGGTACACAAATACATTGGCCAAACCATATGGTCCCATGCTCATCCTCACAGAATCCTCCTGCTTTTCCTTTGCTCATCCTTTCCTTTATGCCAACAATTTCCTTGTCCAACTTCTGGGCTTCATTGATCCTTCCTAATAAGGTGGACTGAACCTCAAGTGTGGCAACATAACCTCTTGGAACTATTTCCAACTGAAGATCTCTAAGATCATCACATAACTCCTGCGATAATCCTCCAGCTATAAGGGTATTAACATAACTCTTGCGACTCCAAGCATCTGCCACTACATTGGCTTTTTCGGGATGATAATGCAATCTCATGTCATAATCCTTTATGAGCTCCAACCATCTCCTCTGCTTGAGGTTCAACTCCTTCTGCGTGAAGATATACTTCAAACTCTTGTGATCCGTGTAAACATCACAGCTATTCCCAATAAGATCCAGGTCTTGAGTGCATGTACCACGGTTGCTAACTCCAAATCAAGTGTGGCATAGTTTAACTCATGAGGTTAAAGCTGGCGTGATGTATAAGCTACAACCGTTCCTTCTTGCATAAGAACGCCTCCAAGCCCCTGTCGAGAAGCGTCGCAATACACTTGAAAATCCTTGCGTATATTCGGCAAAATTAGCATTGGGGCTGTAACCAAACGTTTCTTCAACTCCTGAAAACTGGCCTCACATTCCTCCGTCCAATTTTATACTTGGTGTCCTTCTTCAACAACTCAGTCATGGGCTTTACAATCTTGGAGAAATTCTCAATAAACCTTCGGTAATATCCTGCAAGTCCAAGGAAATTGCGTATCTCACCGACTGATGTGGGTGCCTTCCATTCTGTGACTGCTTCAACTTTGGAAGGGTCCACTGCTATCCCTTCTCCTGACACAACATGTCCAAGGAATCCAACTTCCTTCAACCAAAACTCACACTTGTTGAACTTGGCATAGAGTTGATGTTCTCTGAGCTTCTCTAGAACAATTCTCAAATGGTCCTTGTGCTCTTCCTCATTCTCGGAGTAAATCAATATATCATCAATAAATACCACCACAAACTTATCCAAGAACTCCATGAATACTGTCGGGGGGATGATCCCCGGGTAGGCCACGGAGCTCGGAGCCCCCTTTTCAAAACATCGGGGCAAGCCAAACCCCTCAATCCGGCTAGCCTGCGCGCCGGCTCCCCGGCGCGAGCCGGCCTGGCATGGCAACCCGGCCCGGCCGGCTGGCCCATGCCGGCTGGCTACAAGGGGCCAAACCCTCACGACAGGGCAAGCATGGCTACAGCGCTCCCTCCTTTACACCGGCCCCGGCGGGCGTGGCTACAGCGATCCCCCCTTTACGCCGGCCCCGAGGGGCGGCGCAGTCCTATAACTTGGCGGCGCCAGCCATCCCGTGACGCAAGACAAGACGCGCCACAGTGCCCCGCACCCGGCGGACCCTACGCACCCGGCGGACCCGGCGGACCCCACCACCGGCTCCCGGTCGATGACACCAGGGCCCCACGCCCATGTAACCTTACCATTGTACCCCGGGAGGCCGGCCTATAAGACCCCCCGGGAGCCCTCCATGCAGGGGGGCTCGCTCTCTCTTAGTCCTCGACACCCCACAACAACATACACACACTCTCACTGGAGAGGTCGAATGGCGGCCTAGCCCCTTCTCCCTCCTCCGCCCACACAGCTCCAGGAGCAACCTTGTAGCCCTTGTGCACTGCATACACCACTCGGCAGGACTAGGGGTGTTACCTCTCCAGAGGGCCCCGAACCTGGGTACGTCTCGTGTCTCACACTCGCGCGTGCCAACCTCGCCTCCGGAACCCACCGGTGTCCCCCTGTAACCCCACCTTTTTAGCCATCTCATGGCATCTGCCGTGAGAATATCACGACAGTTGGCGCCCACCGTGGGGCTGCTCGCGGTGCCGGCCGGAGTCAGGTTCCGGACGAGGCCCTTCACCAGCTCCGGCGAGCGCATCGTGCACGGGTTGGTCCGCGCTCCTCGCACGGCCAACCCGGCCGGCTGCAACGCTGCGCCGGGCGCGGACGTCGCCTGCCCCGCAGGCTGCCTCGTCGTCCCCCTCGGCGCGCTGCGCGTCTTCGTCGCGCTTGTCCCCGGCGTGTTTCCCAGCGAAGTGCGCAACTTCGCCGACTCCCCCGTCCCCGTTGGCTGCGCCGTCTCCGATGACATCGCGAACCTCTGTGCCCGCGCGGAGGTGC
Organism: Elymus sibiricus; assembly: GCA_039707655.1. Classification (NCBI taxonomy): domain Eukaryota; kingdom Viridiplantae; phylum Streptophyta; class Magnoliopsida; order Poales; family Poaceae; genus Elymus; species Elymus sibiricus. Next base: position 169,141,866 of record CM077664.1, read on the forward strand.
TGACCATCGGCGCTAGCTCCGGCTCCCCGCGCGCCAAGGAGAAGGCTGCCGCGGCGGCGGCTCCACCTCGACGGGCCGACCCGCTCCGCGAGACGATCCCGAGCCTGCAGGCTCCCATCACGCCCGACGCCGACACGGCTACCACAGCGGCTCAGCTCAACGAGGACCGCCAACACCTGCTAGTCGAGGCCACGGAGCCCGCAGCAACGCGGCTCCGGCTGGAGTCCGCCCAGCGAGAGTACGACAGCGCCCACGGCTTCACGCCGGCCGCCGCCGAGCCCAGCCGGGTCGCAGAGGTGCGGATCCGTGGGGGCGCAATCGGCCGTGCGCTAGGCGCAGGCCGGCCCGTCTACGACACCCCCATCAAGAACATGCGCGCGGCGCAGGCGGCCATGGCGGATCTCGAATTCCTGGAGGGCGAGGAGCTGCTGCAGCAGCAGCAGCAGCGAATCTGCGACCTCATCGCCGCGGCGAACGAGCAACAGCAGCGCTTCGACCCGGCCCAGCCATCCGTCTCTGCCTCAGGAAAAACCGGAAACCCGGAGAGGGCTCTCCAGGACGCGCGGCAGACGTCCTCGCACGCCACTAGCGCGAGCCGCTCTGGCCGGCACCGGTCCGGTCGGAGCCGGCACAACCGTGCCACCACCGCTGGAGATGGCAACGCTGGCGAGACGGCCAGCGACGGCCGGGTTCAGCAGTCGGAGCCCCCCTGTGCGGCCGGCTCGGCGGCCCGAGCCGGCCCCGGAAGCCCCTGCACCCCGCGGTCCCGCGGCTGACCGGCTCGGTCCCCGCGGTCCCGTGAAGGACCGACTCGGCCCCCGCGAGCCCTATGACGAAAGCGACGCCCGTCACCGCATCGACCGGCCGGCACGCTCCACGGCCCTGGAGGAGGAGAGCTCTGTCGGCCCGGCGTGCTTTGGCCCCCACATTCGCGAGGAGCCCTTCCCCAAAGGTTTCTCGCTGCCCCGCGACTCCCCAAAGTACAACGGCGCCACCAAGCCGGAGGACTGGCTGACCGACTACACCACAGCTGTCGGCATAGCCGGCGGCAACCGGCGCATGGCTATCCGATACGTCCCCCTCATGCTGCTCGGCTCGGCCCGGACGTGGCTTAACAGCCTCCGAGCTGGCAGCGTGAACTCCTGGCTGGATTTCGAAGACGCGTTCATCCGCAACTTCACCAGCACCTACAAGCGTCCTAGCAAGCCTCGCCAGCTCTCCATGTGCGTCCAGAAGCCGGGCGAGCCCCCTCGAAATTTCCTCACGCGGTGGACGGAGCTCTGCAAATCCTGCGAGGGCGTCCACGAGGTCCAGGCCTTCCAATACTTCATCGACGGATGCCTAGACGGCACTCTGGTCAAGCACCGGCTGGTGTGCGATGAGCAGGAGACTCTGGCGGAGCTCATGGCTGTGGCGGACAAGTACGCTACGGCCGACTCCGCGATGAACGTAAAGGTCACGATCGACGCGGACGACAAACTCCTCCCGGTCCAGCCGGCGCCTCCCAAGCCAGCTGGCGACAACAACCCGCGCTGGCAAGACAACAACAACAACGGCAAGCGCCAAAACGACCAGCCGGCGTCCCGCTACGACAACCGGCAGGTCGCCGTGGTGGAAGGGGAGCACCCGGCTGAGCAAGGCTCCAGCCAGCGCCCGCGCACTGGCAAGGCCGCCTGGCAGCCCAAGCTGTCTTTCGAGCAGATGCTCAACGCCCCCTACAAGAACCACAGCGGCGCGAAGCCGTCGACGCACATGCTCCGGCAGTGCAGTTTCACCCAGCGCCTGTTGAAGGGGAACCTTCCACCCCCGCCACCCGGAGCCGGCCCGCAGCAGTCGCCACTCCCCCCACCCCCGCCGCCACCCGGCGCCCTCGCCGACAACCCTTTCCCACGCCCGGACGCGTCCTACGTCGTCTTCACCAGCGAGGGGGATGACAAGCACGCCAAGCGCAAGCACGCGGCCGAGGTGAACGCCGTCGTCCCTCCGGTTCCCCAGTACATGCACTGGTCCAACCGGCCGGTCAGCTGGACCCGGGAGGACCATCCGGCCGTGATGCCGACGCCGGGTGGCTACGCCCTCGCGCTCGACCCCACCTTCCTCCCCGAGAAACGCACCTGCCGCTTTTCGTGGGTGCTGATCGACGGCGGCAGCAGCATCAACATCCTGTACCGCGACACCATGACCAAGCTCGGCATCGAGGCGCGACAGCTGGAGCCGACCTGGACAGTGTTCCACGACATCGTGCCGGGTCTCTCCTACTCTCCGATCGGCCGGATCCGGCTTGATGTCCTGTTCGGCTCCAGCAGCCATTTCTGCCGCGAGCCGATCTGGTTCGAGGTGGTTAACCTGGCCAACTCCTACCACGCGCTGCTGGGCCGGCCCGCGATGGCCAAATTCATGGCGGTCCCCCACTATGCCTACCTGAAGTTGAAGATGCTGGGTCCCAAGGGCCTCATCACCATCGTCGGCGACTACAAGAAGTCCCTCGAGTGCACCAAAGCCGGCTCCCAGCTGCCGAGTCGCTGGTCATCGCCGAGGAGAGGCGCCAGCTCGACTGGATCGTGGCACTGGCCAACGCGAAGCCGGCCATGCCGGCTCCGCCCAAGCCGGCCGCGGACGAAGCCTCCTTCAAGCCGGCCAAAGACACGAAGAGGGTCCCGCTCGACCTGGCCAACCCCAGCTCCAGCAAGTACGTCGTCGTGGGCACCGGCCTCGACAGCAAATAGGAAGGCAAGCTCGTCGATTTCCTCCGTGAGAATTAGGATATCTTTGCATGGTCTCCCAAAGACAAGCCGGGTGTCCCGAGGGAATTCGCCGAGCACAAACTTCACGTCCGCAAGGACGCCAAGCCTGTCCGACAGCCGCTACGCCGTTTCTCCGAGGAGAAGCGAAGAACCATCAGTGAAGAGATCACCTGGCTGCTCGCAGCCGGCTTCATCATGGAAGTGTTCCACCCCGAGTGGCTGGCCAATCCAGTCCTCGTCCTGAAGAAAAATGGCACCTGGCGCATGTGCATTGACTACACCAGCCTGAACAAGGCATGCCCCAAAGACCCATTCGCTATGCCCCGGATCGACCAAGTCATCGACTCCACAGCCGGCTGCGAGCTCCTGTCCTTCCTGGACGCCTACTCCGGCTACCACTAGATCAAGCTGGACCCGGCCGACGCCCTCAAGACGTCCTTCATCACGCCCTTTGGGGCGTATTGCTACATCACCATGTCGTTCGGCTTAAAGAATGTCGGCGCCACCTTCCAGCGCTGCATGCAGAAATGCCTGCTGCCCCAGCAAGGCAGAAATGTGCACGTCTACGTCGACGACATCGTGGTGAAGACCAAGCAGCACCTCACGCTCCTGGCCGACCTCAAGGAGACCTTCGCCAACCTGCGCCGGTTCCAGATCAACCTCAACCCGGAGAAGTGCGTCTTCGGCGTGCCGGCTGGCCAGCTCCTTGGGTTCCTCGTCTCGGAGCGCGGCATTGAGGCCAACCCAGAAAAGATCAAAGCAATCAAGCGCATGCACAAGCCGACCCGGCTGCACGACGTCCAGAAGTTCACCGGCTGCTTGGCCTCTCTCAGCCAGTTCGTCAGCCGGCTGGGGGAGAGGGCCCTACCCCTGTATCAGCTGATGAAGAAGACGACGGCGTTCGAGTGGAGCGACCAAGCGAACGAAGCTTTCCGCGACCTCAAGCGCATGCTATCCACCGCACCCGTCCTGGCCGCGCCGGCTGAGAAAGAGCCACTCCTACTGTACATCGCCGCCACCTCCCGCACGGTCAGCACGGTGCTGGTCATCGAGCGCCCTGAGGAGGGCAAGGTGCAACCGGTCCAGCGACCAGTGTATTTCCTGAGCGAGGTGCTCTCCGCCTCCAAGCAGAACTACCCCCACTACCAGAAGATGTGCTACGGCGTGTACCTTGCCGCCAAGAAGCTGAGGGAGTATTTCCAGGAGCATACCATTACCGTGGTGAGCACGGCCCCCATCGGCGAGATCATGGGCTGCCGAGATGCCTCTGGCCGGGTGGCCAAGTGGGCCATCGAGCTAGCCGGCCACACGATCCTCTACGAGCCGCGCACCACCATCAAGTCCCAAGCGCTGGCCGACTTCCTTGTCGACTGGACCGAGACCCAGTACCAGCCGCCGGCGCCCGAGTCGACTCACTGGCGCATGCACTTCGACGGCTCCAAGATGCGCAACGGCCTGGGAGACGGCATTGTGATGTCCTCCCCCAAGAACGACCGGCTACGGTACGTGTTGCAGATCCACTTCGCCGCCTCCAACAACGTGGCCGAGTACGAAGCTCTCGTGCACGGTCTCCGGCTGGCCAGCGAGATCGGCATCCGGCGCATCCTCTGCTACGGCGACTCGGACCTGGTGGTGCAGCAAGTTTCCGGCGACTGGGACGCCAAAGCCGCCAACATGGCCAGCTACCGCTTCCTGGTCCAGCAACTCTCCGGCGGGTTTGACGGTTGCGAGTTCCTCCACGTCCCACGCGCGGACAACGAAGCAGCCGACGCCCTGGCCAAAGTAGGCTCCACCCGGAAAGCCATCCCGTCCGGCGTCTCCCTCGAGCACCTTCGGAAGCCGTCCATCAAGCCGTCTCCCGAGTCGGAATCCATCTTCGTCCCGGACGACCCCGATGCACCCCCCACCCGACCCCGGAGTTCCCGGACCAAGCTCGGGGACTGCCTGCCCAAGCTCTGGGACTGCCGTCTCTGGCTCGGGGGCTGCCGGCTCCGGCTCGAGGGATGCCGGCCCAAGCTCGGGGGCTGCCGTCTCCGGCTCGGGGACCGCCACCTCCGGCTCGGGGGCCGCCGTCTCTGGCTCAGGGGCTGCCGCCCCGGGTCCCATCCCGGCGGCCGTCCTGGGCTCAGCCGATTCTCGCCTTCTTGGAAGACGGCGACCTTCCCTGCGACGAAACCGAGGCCCGGCAAGTGCAGCGGCGAGCGTCCGCCTACAGCATCATCAACCACGAGCTCGTCAAACGCAGCACGACTGGCATATTCCAGCGCTGCGTCGAGCAGGACAAAGGAATCGAGATCCTCCTCGACATCCACCAGGGCGAGTGCGGGCACCATGCCGCCTCGAGATCCCTGGTGGCCAAAGCCTTCCGCCACGGATTCTACTGGCCCACGGCCCTGCAAGACACCGAAGAGCTGGTCCTCAAGTGCGAGGGCTGCCAACGCTTCAGCAAGCGCAGCCACCAGTCGGCTTCAGCCCTCCAAACCATTCCAATCACGTGGCCCTTCACCGTCTGGGGGCTCGACATGGTGGGGCCCTTCAAGACCGCCCGAGGCGGCATGACGCATTTGCTGGTCGCCGTCGACAAATTCACCAAGTGGATCGAGGCCAGACCGATCAAGAAGCTCGACGGGCCCACGTCCGTCCGGTTCATCAAGGATATCGCGGTTCGCTACAGCGTTCCCCACAGCATCATCACGGACAACGGCACCAACTTCGCCAAAGGTGCGCTGGCCCACTACTGCTCGGCATCCGGCATCCGGCTCGACTTGGCCTCCGTCGCACATCCCCAGTCGAACGGCCAGGTCGAGTGGGCAAACGGCCTCATCCTAGCCGGCATCAAGCCGCGACTCGTCGAGCCACTCGTGCGCTCACCCGGCAGCTGGCTCGACGAGCTGCCGGCCGTCCTCTGGAGTCTCCGGACGATACCAACCCGCTCCATCGGGTTCACCCCGTTCTTCCTCGTCTACGGAGCCAAAGCAATCATTCCAACCGACGTCGAGTTCGACTCGCCCCGGGTGACCATGTACACAGAAGCCAAGGCAAGAGAGGCACGCGAAGACGGCGTCGACCTGCTCGAGGAGGCTCGCCTCCTGGCCCTCAGCCGGTCAGCCATCTACCAACAAGGCCTGCGCCACTACCACAGCAAGATGATCAAACCCCTCGCATTCCGCGAGGGCGACCTCGTGCTCCGGCTCGTCCAGCAGATAGCCGGCCAGCACAACCTGGCATCCCCCTGGGAGGGCCCCTTCATCGTCAGCAAGGCTCTCCGCGACCGAAACGCGTACTACCTCATCGACGCGCAGAAGCCGAACAAGCGCAAGTGAGATGCAGCCGGCGAGGAGTCCAGCCGGCCTTGGAACGCGGAGCTCCTCCGTCCGTTTTACAGTTGAACTCATGCATGTATGTATCACCACCTTTTGGATTTAATGAAAGCAGGAAGCCCCCCCGTTTTCATTTCTCCCGCCGAGTCGGCACAGCCGGCTCGGGGGCTTCCTTTTCCGTTTTACTCTGTGCCTATGCACCTCTCCGTTTTTTGATTCTCCCGCCAAGTCGGCGCCGCCGGCTCGGGGGCTAGCCGGCTAGACCGCGCCTCGCCATTTTTTTCCTTAAGTCCATTCCGAAGCGTGCGAACCGCCAAAGCCGTCTCTTCGCTAGCCACAGCCGGCTCCCGGCTGTCCGGTCAGCAAGAGCTAACGGCCGCAAGCATCGTCACGCGAGAACGGCTAAGGAGGAGGGCCCGGCTCGGCCAATCTGGCACAACCCTCCCTCTCTCACTAATTCGCCGCACGACCAGCTGCGCGCCAGGCAGCTTCGCCGCCTGCCGCCAGCCGGCCCAGTGGGTGTTTCGCTCGCGCTCAACGTCTGGAAAAGCCTAAGTATTGTACGTCCGCTCTCAAAGCCGAATCCCCGTCCTAGCCACAGTCCGCAACCCGGCTGTCCGGCTAGCGGGAAGGAAGCTCGAAGAAAAGACAAACAACAAAAGGCCCAAGGCCGAACAGCAAATAGTGAAATCGCATGCAAAATTTATATACAGCAAGGGCCCTCGGCCACAAGTTCATTACATGTAACTACACCCCAGTGGGTGGACCTGCTACCTAACTAAGTTCGAGTACAGGAAGGCTGAAGACAAAAAGAAAAAATCCTAAGCGGCACCCGCGTCGTCTCCGGCCGGCGTCGGCTCAGCCGAGGTGGACGCGGCCGCCGAGTCGGGCCCAATGCTCTCCGGCCTCTCGGTCGTGGCGTCGTCGTCCGGGGCGGCCTCGTCGTCAGCATAGACCCCCGTCTCGGCCGAGCTGCCATCCGGGTTGTTGAGCAACAGGCCGAACTCGTCGGCAGGGAGCTCCTCGCCGTCTTCCGTCCGCTCCACGACGAACTCGTCGTGCAGGGCAAATGATGCCAGGTAGCTAGCCCGCCCGGCGATCCGCTGCGCCCGCGCCGCCAAGTCCTCCTCCGCACCGGCCCGCTGCGCCGCCAGGCGGTCGAGGTCCTTGCCCGGATACCACGACACGACGAAGCGCAGCGCCATCTCCGCGCCGGCCCGGGCCGCGGAGGCCCTCCACGCGCCGAGTCGCTCCACGCCGGCTTCCAGCCACCGCGCCAGCTGGGTGATGATGTCCGGCGTCACAGCGCCCGGCCAGAGGCTGCCCACCATGCTCAGCCCGGCCTCGAACAGCCGGTGCATGTGCCCCTCCACGGCTTGAAGACGGGCCTCGCAGGCAAGGACGATCTCCGAGAGGCTCCAGGCAGCGTAAACATCGATCTCCGCCCCTGTCGCGCGCAGGTCCGCCCGGTGGGTATACACAGCCGCATCGGCCGCCTCCTGCGTCTCCGGGAAGACCCCTGGCGAAGGAAGGAAACAAATCAGTCAAAGAAAGCAACTTGCCGGCTACGCCAGCCGAACCAAAGAAAAGATAGCACTTACGGGCGAAGGTCTCGTCGAGGTGCTGTGCCTCGCCCAGCATCCCATTCTCCCGTAAGGTCGACGCGCGAGCCTGGGCCTCGAGGTCCTTCTCGAGCTGGGCGATCCTCCTACCGGCGTCCGCCAGCTCCTCGGCCGTCTTGCCGCGCTCCTCCGCCAGCTGGCCCAGTTCCGCCTGGTGGGCGTCCTCCGCCTTGGCCTTCTCGGCCACCAGCCGGTCCACCTCGCCCTGGAGCCGGTCGCGGTCGGCGATGGCATGATCGCGCTGCTCGCCAGCTTCGGCAAGCCGGCCTCAGAGGCCGGGCACCTCGGCCGCGTCGACTACGCGACAGGGTTCCCGGTCAGATGTCGGAAGCAAAGATTAGAAGAAAAGGACAAAGCTTCAAAGATTCGACCCGGCTGCTCCGCAGTCCAGCCCGAACCTCGGGGGCTACACCGAGTGGGTGCGCTGGCGCGCCCCCACTGAAGGAATGCAAGTCGTACCTTGAACCCGGCGCAGCTCCTCTTCCTTGGCGGCGAGCTAGGTTTTGGCCTCGCGGAACCGCTCCCGGAGCCGATTGTGCGCGCTGGCCCGGAGGTCGTGCAGATGCTGTGCACAGACAAAAAATTAGAAGAATGCAAAAGACAAGCTATAAGATTCGACCCGGCTACTCCGCAGCCCGGCCGAACCTCGGGGGCTACACCCAGTGGGTGCGCTGGCGCGCCCTCACTGATTCAACAACCAAGACAAGCAAAGAAGAAAAACACTCACCGCGACCGCCTGCTCCAGCTTCCGCGCCCGGTCCTGCTCCTCCCGGACGAAGGCCTGCAGGCGCTCGCTCCGACCACGAAGCTGCGAGCGCAAGGAATCCGCCACGTCGTCCTCCCGGGTTCGCGGCCCGACCACAACCTCGCCGGAGCTCACCCACGGCTGCTGGATCGCGGACCCGGCGCCGGATCCGCTTCCACCCGGCCGCTCGGAGTTCGTGGCGGTTTGGGGCGGCACGACCACCAGGGTGCCGGCGTCCCCGGTCGCGGCCTCCGGGGCCGGCGTCGGCTGCGCTTGGCCAGATGGCGCGGAGTCCGCCTCGCGCCTCTCTCCTCCGCCCTCGCCTCCTCCTGCCGGGTCGGCTCGGGGCGGCGTGTCTACGACGATGTTCTCATCGACGTCCGACTCGCCGTCGACCGGCTCCGAGCGCCCCGCCGGCTCGCCCACCCCCTCTGGCCGCGGCTCGATGATGGTGGCGTCCGGCGTCAGCCCCCTCTCCATCTCCGGCCAGGCCGGGTCCTCGGCGGTCTTGGCCCGCTTCGCGGAGGCCCTCTCCCATGCCCGGGCCAAGACCTCCGCCGCCTCCTTCTCGGCCTCTGCCCAATCCCGCCAGGCATCGCGGCACGCCGTGTCAAGATCTTGGACGGACCGGCGGGTCGCGAGGTCCTCCTCCGCGGTCCGGTCCGGCTCGCGGTCGACGGCGCTGCTCCTGTTTTCCTCCAGACGGCCTCGCCCGCCGCGGCCTCCGCTGCCACTACCGCCAAGTCGAGGGCGGATCTGTGCACAGCATGTTCATCACCACAAAGGCTTAAGCAAGAAACAAGCAAGAGATCAAAAAAAGACAAGGGATACTTACCCGATAACCTTCGGGACCTCCCGCCTCTGGCCCTCCGACGAGGCGAGCTGGCGTTTCTTCTTGACGACGGCCCTCTCGCGCACCGGCCCCGCCGCCGCCGGGCGCTTCGCGGCCGGCCTCGTCTCCACTACCTCCTTCCCGTGCGGCTGGCTGGCGGATGCCGCCGCGCGGGCCGGGACGGCACCGGCCGTCTTCCACAGCCGTCTTGGGGGTCGATGCTGGCGTCCTCCCCAACCGAGGGCGCTGCACCGCGGGCACCGGTCAAGCCATCCTCGTCGTCATCCGGCCAGTCGCGCAGAAGATCTGGAGGCAGAGACTTACCCGCATGCCGCGACCCGCCGGCCGCGACGTCGGCCAGGCGCGCTTCGACCGCCCCCTCCTCCGCCTCGGCGCCGGCGTCCTCCACGTCCGAGTCGAGCAGGTCGGCCAGCAGGATCTGGGGATTCGGCCCGTCGTGGTTCCGCTGGCTGGCGAATAGCTGCGGCCCTCCTGTCGCGTCAGGACACAAGAATAGCGTTGAAGCAGCAAAGAATAATGACCAAGGACTTACCGCCGGCGCTGAGTTCCCCCGGTGATAGGGCTCCTTCCCGAAGCTCCACCCCTCCTCCTTCAACCCGGCCTTAGAGATATAGTTCACCCGCTGGGCGATCCCGGCCGGCGTCAGCTCCTTGGTCGACATCTGGGTCGGGTCGTGCCGGCCGCTCATGTCGCAGATCCGGTGTGCCCGGCGCTGCAGCGGCAGCACCCGGCGGGCAATGAAGGCCGCGATGAGGTCGGCCGGCTTTAACCCCTCGCGGTCCGTCATCTCCCCGACCCGGCGGCAGATGTTCAGGAGCTCCTGCGGTGGCTTCTTGGGGCAGTAGCCCCAGTTCGGCTTCTCGAGAGGCGGCGCGTCGAAGAAAGGCGGAAGGTTGATGACGTCCACCGCCGGGTCGGCGTTCCGGACGTAGAAGAACGTCGTCTGCCACTTTTTGGCCAAGTCCTCAAGCGGCAGCTTGGGAAACGGCCCGTTCGGCCAGCCGGTGACCACCGCTGCCCCGCAGTCGGACATGACGCCGGCCGACGCCCCATGCTACTTAAGGAAGAACATCTTCGCCCACAGCTCCACAGTCGGCAGCATGCCGAGATAGCCTTCGCAGAGCATGGTGAAGCCGGCAACCTGCAGCACGGCGTTGGCGCCGAGGTGATGCGGCTGCAGCCCGAAGAAGTAGAGCCAAGCGCGGAAGAAGAGGCTCGCGGGGAGGCCAAACCCGCGCTCGAAATGCGAGTAGAAGACGACATGCTTGCCCGCCCGCAGCTGCGGCACCCTCTCCGAGCCGGGCGCGCGCGCGACCAACGCCTCCGCCGGCGGCAGCCGCGTCGTGCGGCGAAGGTAGTGGATGTTTGTCTCGGTCGTGATAGAGCCCTCCCACGAGCCTTTCGGCAGCGCCATTGGGGAGGGTTTTCTACGGGCGTGGAGATGCGGCAATGGAGAAGAAGAGGGAGAAAGAGCGGCGCGCTGCGGGCTTCGGGTCGCGGTGCGCAGCAGCAGGCGTGCGCAAGAGCACGCGATGGCAGCACCTCGCTCGAGCACGACGGAGAAGAAGCAGAAGCAGAGGAGGAGCGAGGGGCGGGGGTGCGTGCGGAAGCGTTTCCGTCGCACTCTCCCCTTGCCTCATTTATAACCGCGAGAGATCGTGGGGGAGTGGGATCGTTTGCGCCCACGATCCCCACTCCCCTGCACTGTGCGCGCACGTTCCCCACGCACATTTATAATCGCCAAGGGTCGCCGCAGTAAATCCCTCACGCGCGGGCCGAGGGCGCGTCATGGCAGGCCCGGTCCGCAGTCGCGTCCCGTCGTGCGCGTGGGCTAGCAGGCCTCGCCCGCCGCAAGGCAGCACGTGGCGGTCCGTCAAGCTGCGGCGGGCGCGAATCGTCATGCAAAGCAAGACTCGTCTGGCGGACGTTTCCGTTTCCCGCCCAGGCCGAGGTGCCGCGACCCAGCTTCCGGAAGCCGGCCCCCAGCGGGTATTCCCGGCGTCTGCTGCCGCGTTGCCGGCATGCAGCCGGGCGGAGCCGCTCGACCGGATTCCCGCGCTTCACCAACAAATCGACTCCTCAGGGGGGTAAGCTACGAAGGCCCCCCTGCCTGAAGCCGGCGAACCTTCACAGCTTCGGGGACTACTGTCGGGGTGATGATCCCCGGGTAGGCCACGGAGCTCGGAGCCCCCTTTTCAAAACATCGGGGCAAGCCAAACCCCTCAATCCGGCTAGCCTGCGCGCTGGCTCCCCGGCGCGAGCCGGCCTGGCATGGCAACCCGGCCCGGCCGCCTGGCCCATGCCGGCTGGCCACAAGGGGCCAAACCCTCACGACAGGGCAAGCGTGGCGACAACGCTCCCTCCTTTACACCGGCCCCGACGGGCGTGGCTACAGCGCTCCCCCTTTACGCCGTCCTATAAGACCCTCCGGGAGCCCTCCATGCAGGGGGGCTCGCTCTCTCTTAGTCCTCGGCACCCCGCAGCAACATACACACACTCTCACTGGAGAGGTCGAACGGCGGCCTAGCCCCTTCTTCCTCCTCCGCCCACACAGCTCCAGGAGCAACCTTGTAGCCCTTGTGCACTGCATACACCACTCGGCAGGACTAGGGGTGTTACCTCTCCAGAGGACCCCGAACCTGGGTACGTCTCGTGTCTCACACTCGCGCGTGCCAACCTCGCCTCCAGAACCCACCGGCGTCCTCTTGTAACCCCACCTTTTTAGCCATCTCATGGCATCTGCCGTGAGAATACCACGACAAATACCTTGTTCATCATGCTCAAGAAGTATGTAGGGGCATTAGTCAGACCAAAAGACATGACTGTATACTCAAAAATCCCATACCTTGTGGAAAAAGTTGTCTTGGGTATATCCTTCTCACGGATCTTCAACTGGTGGTATCCTGATCGGAGATCGATCTTCGAGAACACACTAGCTCCTGCTAACTGGTCAAACAAGTCATTGATTATCAGCAAGGGATACTTGTTCTTGATGGTCACCTCGTTCAACGAACAATAATCCACAACCATTCTCAAAGTTCCATCCTTCTTCTCCACTAAGAGTACTGGGGCTCCCCAAGGTGATGAACTTGGGCGAATATACGCTTTCTCCAGTAACTCTTTAATTTGCTTCTTAATTTCTTCCAAATCATTAGCGGGCATTCGGTACGATCTCTTGGATATTGGTCATGTGCCTGGCAGCAACTCAATCAGAAACTCTATCTCCCGATCTGGTGGCATACCTGGTAACTCCTCCGGAAATACATCGGGATAATCCTTCACTACGGGTACTTCCTCTTGGACTACCCCTGTAAGAGAGTTCACTTGAGTCCTCCTAGGATTATGCCTGGACACATACTTGATCTTTTTCCCTTTTGGGGTGGCAAGAAAAATAAATTTAATGACACAATCAATCTTTCCCTCATACTTGGACAACCAGTCCATACCTAGGATTATATCCAATCCTTGTGACTCTAGAATGATCAGGCCAGTGGGAAAGACATGCCTCCCTATGGTCAATGGCAACTAAAAACATCCCTGACTAGCCATAGACTCTGCTCCTGGGGAACTCACTAAGATGGGTGACTTAAGAGCTACGGTAGGCAACTCATACTTATCCAAAAATCCCCTTGATATGGATGAATGCAATGTACCAGTGTCAAAAAGAACAAGGGCTGGAAATGAATTAACCAAGAACTTACCAATAACTGCATCAGGCTGCTCATAGACTTCTTCCACAATGACATGGTTCACATACCCCTTAGTGAAAGGTTGGGGCTTCTTGTCTCCAGAACTTCCATTGCCATTCCCATTCTTTGCCTCGGGACAATCGGTGGCATAGTGCCCTGGGTTCTTGCACTTGAAACAGGTGATGTGATACAGATCCTTCTTCACTGGTGTAGCAGGGTTGGAACGATGCTGATTGCCATTTCCTCCATTCCCATTGCCATTCCTATGGCCAATATGGTTGTGCCCATTTCCTCCATGCTGAGAATGACCTCCATGGTTATGCTGGTTGTTTCCTTCATACCTACTAGATCCTGATCCAGTATTTCCCGAGTAAGGGGTGTAGTGGGGCTTCTGCTGAACTCCAGAGTTATACTTTCCCTGTCCATATTTCCTCTTGCGATTCGCCATCTACTAGTGCTTGCCTTCGAGAATGATAGCTTTATCAACCAACTCCTGGTAATTATCAAAGCGAGCTATGGTCAACTGAACTCCCAACTCGTCATTCAGTCCTTCCAAAAATTTCTCCTATTTAGCTGCATCTATGGCCACGTCTCCTAGAGCATAACGAGCCAGCTTGCTGAAATCATCCACATACTCTACCACCAAACGGCCTCCCTGGAGTAAGTTGCGGAATTCCCTCTTCTTGAGACTCATAGCTCCAGCTGAAACATGTGCGGTACGGAACGCCTGCTGGAACTGCTCCCAAGTCACATTTGCCATGGGGTATGTGGCGGTGTAGTTCTCCCACCATGAAGCTGTCGGTCCATCCAACTGGTGAGAAGCAAACCTCACCTTCTCCGTGTTAGTGCATCCTACAGTGGCCAACTCCCTTCCTATCTTCCGAAGCCAGTCATCTGCGACGATCGGCTCCGTGCTGCTTGCGAACACTAGTGCGTTCAACCTCAGAAATGGGTAAGGCTATCAACTTGGGGTGGTGGCAGTGGAGGCGGGTTGTTGTTCTGGTTCATATTCTGCATCAGCAGCTGCAGCATCTGATTCTGGGTCTAGAGCAACTATTCTAAGTCAAGTGGGACATTGCATCCCGAGCCATCGGTGGAAGGGGCACGTCTCGACGGCATCTGATGGGTTAGCATAGATGATATTTAGAGAGAGTAAGGCCTAAGGGAAAAACTCTACCCATATGCAAATGATAGCAATGAAAAATTCAAATCGCACCAATTCAATTTCAAACAAAGTTCACACGAACAAGCCTAAGATAAGCCATGTCACAAGGAGTTGACATGGTCTCACAGTGGATCAAGGCAAACTAATCAAAAAAATCTAATCGAATATCGTATAGCAATTGTCTAATTGGTGGTCTGCAATCTAGCTCTCATTGGAAGAAGACGCTGCCATGTTGATTGTCGGGGAGAACGACGAACTATGGGATCGAAATGATCCCTTTGCGGTTTGGCTGCGGGAATCGACGTGTACGAAGAGCAGGATCATAGATGCAAGAACACACAGTGATTTATTCAGGTTAGGGCTGCCATGAGGCGTAAAACCCTACTCCTACTTCGGTGGTTTGATTGTGTTTGAGCTCAACGCACAAGGGACCTCAACTTTTCTGGCAAGGTGCACGGGAAGTGCAGCTGTTACGCGTAATTGAGCTAAGGGTCGACCCTTCTACCAGTAGCCGTGGTCCTCCTTTTATAGGCCAAGGGGTTACCATAGTGGCTAAGATGGTAATGATAGGGTATGAACAGTGATTGCACTATTAGCATGCCTATCTCTAACAAGGTAGGACAAAAGCATTAAATGCACCGTTAGGTGCTACGGTGGGGAGGTGAGTTCCGGCAAAGGTTCTGCACCGCTCGTCTAGCTGCTCTTCTGTTATCTTGACACGACCCAGGTACGGGTGTCATTAAAGTTAATCTTTGGGTGGCGTGCTGACACGTGCCCTGACAAGCTATGCCTGGCTGGCTGCCCGCTCGACACCTAACAATGTGTGCTTATCTGGTTGATGATGAGGTGGAGCGGCAATGAGATAGAAAGAGCCTGCCAGCACGGAGCTTTGCTGGGCCTTCACCTTGCCAGTGCGGAGCTTGCCGGCAAGGGTAATCTTGATCTTCAGTACCCCACTGGTACTTCTCGACGACCTGCCTTGAGGTCTTCTCCATGGTCTTGTCAACCTAGTCTTGAGCCTTGACGGAAGCAATCCTCCGGCAAGCCCTTGCCGCCGGGGAGGCTGCACATGTCTGTGCATAAGTCAGGGTATGATAACACCCATGTTTTCATACACCGACATTGATGTCGGCTCCAGCTTTATCACTATCTGCTTCTTCATCATCCTCTTCATAATCCTCATCCTGGCTGACGTAGCACTCAAAAGAATGTTCATTCTGAAGGTTCTCCCCGTTATCGAGCTTTTCTTCGGCTTCTTCCAGCTTCTCCTTCACCTCATCGTACTTATCCTGTAGTACACTGATTTCCTCCTCATGCTCCATGTGTGCCTCCTGAAGTTCCTCCTCAAGCTCCAACTGGTGGGTCATCATATTCTTGGTGGTGTTCATGTTGCGGTACATCTCGGTCTCCATTCTGCGAATGTGATCCTCCAAATCCTGGATGTAGGATGTTGTGGGCTCATCCTCGATGGTGCGCACAATTTCTCCCCTCTGGTCTTGGTGTCCGCACTTCACGAAGGGGGTTCCTTGGAGATCCATGTGGTACTCCTCTCGAATGCGCCCTAGTGTGGCGTGTGTGGTAATACTCCTGGCCAAGGTCCATGTTGGCGCCTCCAAGAAGAAGTCAATGGGCTCGGTGATCCTTCCCAAAGGTACGTCCAGGGATGTGGACCTCGACCTTCCAACGGGTCTCCTCTGGCTTCGTGGGGGTGAAGGTTCCGGTCATAGAGGGGAAGGCAATCTTTAGATGCTTCGTGATCTTCACCAGGCGCTGTCCAAAGGGCATGGTTTTGTCGGGCTAGGCAAACTCGGTGATGGCAGATGACATTTATATTTTTTGAAAGAGGAAAGGGATTAGAATTGAATAGAGAAGGTTATTAGAACTTAAGGATATATAGGGAAGTTGTAAAATAAAATTTGCATCCTATGGCTTTTCCGTTTCCTAGGGTTCGCGTCCTATAGTCGGCGTGTGCTCTAATACCATCTTGTAGCGACCCGACCCAAATGGATCGGAGTCTCTGTGCTTACTGTGCTAGTCCCTGGATCGACTTGCTAGCACAGACAGTACTCGATGGAATAACAGAGTTGAATCACACACTGTATTACATCGATAGTCCTCAAATAGAGTATTTATTACAAAAATATGGCTGAAGGCCATCTAAAGCAAATGTTGTGGAAGCATGGAAGGAATAATGAGTCTATCAACTCCACTGGCAAAAAACTAGTGCAGAACAACGACCTATTCACACCATAATCCTTGTCGAAATAATCTGCAACATGATAAGTTGCGGCTGTGTAGGTCAGCACATGGAATATGCTAACAAGTCACACCATAGAAATAATGATAACTCTATCCCGACATGCAGTCTGGCTGGTGGAAGGCTCTAAGTTTAAGTTTTTTCATAAAGCTAATTTTGTCATATATCAAGTTAATTAAATTACTACTACAAAGTTCATGCCATTATTGAGATGGTTCCTCCAACTCAATCCTTACCCAAGTTATTTATCCCAAATTCATTAATTAAAAATGATGAGATCACTCAAATACTTCACTTCTAGATGCTCAAGCTGTCCATAACTGGGGACATGGCTAATCGATTAGTTTTTCAGTCTGCAGAGGTTTGCGCACTTTTCCCCACAAGACTAAATCACCTCCTTTGTAGTTCTCGCATTGCATGGAGTTTGAGAACCGGAAGATCGAGATAAAGTCTTTTAGAGGTCTTACCCCTTAACCATGGATAGGTCGGTACACCTACATTCCCCTACATCTGCTAGCCTACCCGGAAACGTTCACACAACCTACTCAACTAAGCCAAAGCCCATAATAGCTTGTGGCTGCACACGTAAGCCCATAGTAGCTTGTGGCTCCATGGTCTTGTTGAACTCCTCGGGTCACAAACTGTTGAAGAGAATGTCACATGCTTGAGCGTTGTATTGCAACATCTTCAATTCTTCCGCGGTTGCTTCACGATCCGGTTCCTTACCATCCTCAAAGAATTCACCTTCCAAGCCAACACGAACAACAGCCCAAACGGCGGGGTTATGACCAAGAATATGCATTTTCATCTTATGCTTCCAACTAGCAAAGTTTGTACCATCAAAATATGGACCTCTACGGTGGTAATTTCCCTCACTAGACGCCACACTCTCCTAGCTTGTGAAACCAATGCAATGGAGACCAAAGCTCTGATACCACTTGTAGGATCGAAAGTATGTCTAGAGGGGGGGGTGATTAGACTACTTGACCAAATAAAAATCTATCCTCTTCCCAATTTTAGTTGTGGGCAGATTTTAGCAAGTACACCAAGTCAAGCATCACCCTACACATGCAATTCTAAGAGTATAGCAGCGGAAAATAAAACATTGCACATCTAAGTAAAGGAGGGGTTTTGAGATTTCAAACGCAATGAAGACACGATGATTTTTGGTGTGGTTCCGATAGGTGGTGCTATCGTACGTCCACGTTGATGGAGACTTCAACCCATGAAGGGTAGCGGTTGCGCGAGTCCACGGAGGGCTCCTCCCACGAAGGGTCCACGAAGAAGCAACCTTGCCTATTCCACCATGGCTTCCGTCCATGAAGGACTAGCCTCACTCGGGGTAGATCTTCACGAAGTAGGCGATCTACTTGCCCTTACAAACTCCTTGGTTCAACTCCACAAGATCTTGGAGGCTCCCAAGTGACACTGTCGGAAGTCGGGCTCCGGGGACCCAAAGGTTCGAACACTGGGGTGAGCTCGATCTACTGCTTCGTCTCCCACCACGGCTAAGCTACGGCGAGGCTACGGCGAGAGCGCGCTAGCGAGGGACGGGGCGAGGACTCAGCGGTTTACCCAGGTTTGGGCCACCTTGCGGTGTAAGGCCCTACTCCTGCTTTGTGGTTTTAATTGCAATGGACAAGAGAGTTCTTGCGTACAAGGTGAGGAGGAGGAAGGACTGGTCCGGAGAGATCTCTCTTCCTACTATGGCAGCACTGTCCTTTATACCAGCCTTGGTCCTCTTCCCCCTGGAAACTTAGGCGGGAAGGGTTGCCACACTTGGCGGTTTTGAAAGGGGACAGGCGCTCAGGCTATCCTGACTAAAGGTGGTCCTGCCAAAGCATGATCCATGACGCGCCGGTGGGCTCAGTGATGACCTCCGCCATACGCGCCCGTCGTCTTGGTCTTCCTTCGCCGATCGGGCAACCTTTGGGGTTGCTTTGGAGAGTAGATAGCTGGCCCTGCTCCCTTAACATGAAAGAGGAAACCATCTTCATCCGCGCCTGCTGGCGCGGCCTCTGCTGCTGCTCGTCGCCGCACGCGTCACCCACGTGATGGGCTCCAGACCGCGCGGCACGCCGAACGGCCTTCGTCTCGAGCGCCTGCGGGAGGGGGCCTCGGGAGGCCACCTCGGAAAGCCGCCTCTTGAGGCTCACCTCGGGAAGCCGCCTCGTGAGAGAGCCTCGCGAGGCCGTTGATGGTGGTGCTGAGTATTACTAACCACCCCTGAGGAAGGGGCCTCAGGAGGCCTGGGCCTCGTGAGGGGTCTTGGTGAGATGCTCGGTGGTGCTGGCCTGCTGGGCCCATGCCAGGCATTGCGCCCTGGGCCAAAGGCAGGCGGGCCTGGATACCCCGGGTTCCATGGGCCCGACAGTAGCCCCCGGGCCCGCGGCGCGCACGTTCCTGCCTACAGAGGGGCGAAACGGTGCGGGCCCTAACCGCCGGTGGCCAGGCGCGATGCGTGGCGCACGATGTGACGGGCGACGCCCCCACTTCCCCATGACGCCTCGGAAACTGCCGCGTTGACATAAATCCTGGCGTGGACGGCGCGAAGCCATCATTGCTTCCTTTCTTACGTGCTACTGCTCCAACTCCCAACGCCGGAGAAGGCGGAGCGACGAGGGGAGTTTCACGCCGAGTATAAAGAGAGAGAGGGGAGAGCCGGAGTCCTCCACTCATCTTCTACTTCCTCAGCTTCTTTCGTCTTCTTGCTAGAGCTGCCGAGGAGATGGCGAGGGGGAGAGGGCGCGGCCGTGCTTCTGCTGCTGCACCCCAGGTTCCGCCCCGGGGGCGCGGGCGCTCCCCGACGGCCGCCGGCGCCAGGCCCAGCAATCGTGGAAGGAGCGCCGCTCGTCGGCGCGGAGGGCGAGGCGCGCGGGGCCGAGGCGGCCGTGGCGGAGCGGCCGCGCTTCCGCCCCAGGCAGGGAGCCACTCGGCGGAGGCGGCGCATGAGTTCATTGTGAACATGCACCGCAGCCCCTGCACCTGGCTCCGGCTCCTGGACTCGTTCGCGACGGCGATGGCGGACCGCGCGCCCTTGGGCCTGTGGGTGCAGGCCGACGGCTGCTGCAACGGCCCTTCTTGGGTGGCGACGGAGCTCACCGCCTCAGGCTTCATGTTCCTGAGGCAGGGGTGGAAGTCGTTCGCCCTCGCCCACGGCCTGAAGCGGGGGCACGTCCTCCAGTTCAAGTACGACGGGGCTGCCACGCTCTTCGTAAAGATATTCGGGCTCTCCGGTAGCCGCCTGGAGTGCTGCGTGGAGCGCGAGGACAGCTACAGCAGCTCCTCCAGCGAGGACGGCTCCTCTGGTGGTGCTGCCCCCTCCGGCGGGGGCGGAAGCGGCGATGACTCCCCCCACGTCAAGAGCGAGGACGAGGACTCCGACTAGGCGCGCGTGACAATGACTCCGGAGCCAGGACACCGCGCGCACGGTGACGGAGCCGCACTTGCCTGCAGCGCCTTCTTGGGAACGCGCGCGGCGCCCGCGCTGGAGTCTTGCGGGTGATGGCGCCCCGCCTAGGCCCCCGTTTTTTATTTTCCTGCATTGAACCGATGTGGCCCCACGGGGCGTGAAAACAATGTCTTCTATGTTTAACTTAATGCTTTTTGATTCGGGGTGTATGCATTTTCTCCCGAAGTCCTCTCGTGAGGCTGGTTTTTTTTCTTTGTTCGCCTCAGCGCTCTACGCTGTCAGGACCCAGCCCCCGAGCGGGCCTCAGCCGTCACTGGTATGTCCGGTCGCGATGCCGGGACAAGGCCAGGAGGTGAGGGGCACCGGGAGCTAGTGAGGGCTCCTGAGGCGCGATGCTCAGGGAGCCCCCCTTTAGCACGCAAGCGGCTTACGCAGAAGAAAAACACTGCACTCAATGGGATCACGAGGGAAGAGAGCTTGAGTGATGGTAAGGGCGCCTCGCGAGGCAGTCACACTTAGCTTGGGCGGAGAGCGGTGCCGGGCGAGCCACAGCTCATGAGGAGCCCAAGCATCTTGCGAGGCGCGCTCACGAGGATTGCTCCTGAGGCTCATTGCTCAACGAATCTTCGCCTCGCGAGGCTGGCTCACGAGAGGCCACCCACAAGGTCCCTACGCAGCTCGCCTCCTGAGGGGCTACATGTCAACAGGTTCACGATGGGGGGAGCGGCACGCGCTCGTTAACTCACCCGTGGCCGTTGCGTGAGGAGATAAGGCACCAAGGACCTTGGTGAGGTGACGTGCCCTGAAGCAGGCCCGAGAGCCAGAGCTCAGTCGCTTGGATTTGGCGACACTGCAGGGACGGACCCGAGCACAGGCACCGTGCCTAGCCCCCGCTCACGGAGTCGGTCAGGGGAGGGGTCGCGAGCGTGTGGCGCTCTCCGGTCGGCATCGAGCTTAACAGGCAATTAAGCAGGTAACATAACTCATCAAGGTAAAATCAGCAAAATTCGTTACACAACCAAAAGGATAGGTTTTCGGGAGCGAAGCTCGAGAGGCGCGGCGAGAAGGGACGCGCCGGGTGCACCTGGCAGAAACGCGCTGGAGCGAGGTCATACCGCTTGGCGGGGCGCGCCAAAGGAGTCCGCTCCTCCGGGGCCAGGGGGCTCGCGAGGCGCTGGGATCTCGCGAGGAGCGGGAGGCTCGTGAGGCCCTAGCGCGAAGGGCGCCAGCCTTTGGAAAGAGGCGCAGGTGTTCCGCAGCCCGAAGGGCATGCGCACGCCGCCGACGGTGGGGCCAATGCCCTGGCCATCTCGGGGCAGCTGGAAGGGGTCCTGAGGGCAGATCTCGTTGAGGCTGGTGAAGTCGACGCACATGCGCTCCTTGCCGCCCTTCTTGGGGACGACGACTGGGTTGGCGAGCCATTCGGGATGGCGCGCCTCACGAACGACTCCGGCTTCTTGGAGCTTCTGGACTTCATTGACGATGAACTCTTGCTTCTCTGGCGCCTGGCGCCTGGCGCCGTGCTTTCTGCTTGACCGGGCATGCATTGGGGCACACCGCTAAGTGGTGCTCGATCACCTCCCTCGGCACACCAGACAAGTTGGATGCTTTCCAGGTGAAAACATCCGAGTTTGCCCGAAGGAAGGCAACGAGCGCGCTTTCCTATGCAGGGGGAGGCATGTGTCGATGGTGAAGGCGGGGCCGGAGCCGCTGCCGTCCACTGATACCTTCTTCGTCTCGGCGCGGTCCTGAGAGAACAGCTGCTTCTTCTTCGCTGGCGCGGCCTTGTAAGGCTCGGCCGCGTCCTCGTCGGCCGGGTGCGCGACAGCAGCAGCCTTGTAGGCACGCTCGAGGGTGTTGGCCGCGATCTTTTCGTCGCAGGCGACGGTGATGATGCCGCTACAGCCGGGCATCTTGAGGACGTTGTAGGCGTGATGGGTGGCCGCCATGAACTTGGTGAGAGCCGGGTAGCCCAAGATGGCGTTATAAGGCAGGCCGATGTGCGCCACGTCGAAGTCAATGAGCTTGGTGTGGTAGTTCTTGTGGGTGCCGAAGGTGACGGGGAGGCGCACTTGCCCCAGCGGGATGGTGGAGCCATCGGTCACTCCGGAGAAGGGCCTGGTCGGCATCAGCTGGTCGTAGGGCACCTGGAGCGTCTTCAAGGTCCCGATGGAGAGCACGTTGAGGCCGGCACCCCCGTTGATGAGGGTCTTGGTGACCGCGACGATGCTGATGGTGGGAGTGCACAGCATGGGGAGCGCGCCTGCAGAGGCCGTGGACTTGGGGTGGTCCTTGGAGTCGAAGGTGATGGCGTACTGCGACCACTTGAGGGGCCGCGTGACCTCAGGCCTCGGGAGGGCGGCGTACACCTCGCGCGAGAGTTGCTTGAAGTGGCGGATGGACGCGGGGGCTTGGGACCCGCCAAGGATGCAGGTGACCGCGCGAGGCTCCAGGTAGCTCCCGGCGCCCTCGTCAGGCCGGTTGACGTCATCCCTCCGGGGTGGTGGTGGCAGCGGCGGGAGAGCGGCATTGGCCTGAGGATTCGCCTCACGAGGCTGGTCACGCTAGGCGGCCTCACGAGGCTGGTCGCGCCAGCCCTGGTGGTAGTTGCCATTACTGTTGCGGCTGTCCCAGCGGTTGCCGCTGCGGCCACTTCCGTGGCCGGCGCCGCGGCCATTGCGGTCGTCCCGGCGGCTCTGGCGCTCGTCGCGGAGCAGCTTGAGCTCCTGACAGTCTTCGGTGCTGTGGGAGCGGACGTTGTGAAAGGCGCAGAGCGGCCGGTTGTCCTTTCTGGGCTCGTCGAGGTCGCGGCCGCGCTTCTGCTCGGGCTCCGCCGCAAGCACAGCAGGGCCCTTGCGCTTGACGTCCTTGCTCTTGGCCTTGGCAGCGTCGAGCGCCGCGTCGGGGTCGTTGTGGACGAAGAGGCGGCCTTCTTCAGCCTTGGCGCACTTGTCGGCGAGGTCGAGCAGCGCGAGCACGGAGTCGAGCTCACTGTTGATGATGAGCTTCTCGCGCATCTTGACGTCCGTGACGCCGGTGGAGAACGCAGAGATGACGGCCGCATCGGAGGCGCGCGGGATCTTGTTGCGCACCTGACTGAAGCGCTGGATGTACTTGCGGAGGTTCTCGTCAGGGCGCTGTTGAACACGCCGCAGGTCATTGATGGTGAGGGAGCGGTCCTGCGTGCCCTTGAAGTTGGCGATGAACTGGCTGCAGAGCTCGGCCCACGACGAGATGGAAGCCTCGGGGAGGTTCATGAGCCAGGAGCGCGGGCCATCCTTGACGGCCATGGGGAACCAATTCGCCATGACCTTGTCGTCGCCGTTCGCCGCCTCGACGCTTAGCGCGTAGAGCTGGAGGAACTCCATGGGGTTGGGGGTGCCGTCGTAGCGTAGGGGCAACTCAGGCTTGAACTTCGCAGGCCAGACCAGGCGATGCAGCTCGTGGGTGAAGGCACGGCAGCCCACACCGCTCGAGGGGACGCCGCCAGCGAGGGCGGCGCGGTTTTGACGCCCGGCCGCTGCATCGTCATGAACGGCCTGGTCCTGGCGCTGGCGCTACCGCTCGAGGAGCACCCGCGCGTCGGGGGGTGCGCGGCGGATGATCTGGCAGCTGGGCTCATCCTGGCCTGGCGAGGACGCGCCGCGGGACAGCTCACGAACCCGCGCGCTGCACTGGGGCCCGTCGCGCTCGTCGCACAGAGGAGGCGGCGGGGGAGCACCGTGAGCCAGGTCCCCAGCGCGAGACGGGGGAGGGCGAAATGAGTGGGAAGGCGCCGGAGCGTCCCCGGCGGCGTTGACGAGCTCGGTGATGCGGCCAAGCCAGGCGTCGTAGCCGGCGTCAGCCGGACGGTAGCGGAGCAGCGCGGCCTGCGGGTTCGGCAGCCCACGGCGGGCGAGGAAGGAGGCCCTGGCGGTATGGTCGTTCGCCTGCACGGAGGGGTGCAGGGAGGAGGCCTGCTGCTCACGGGCAGCGGGGTCGGTGGCGGCAGCAGCCTCGGCGTCGGGGCGGCGGCGGTTGCCGCGGGCCACCGGCTCTGTCTGAGCCACGCGGCCAGCTCTGCGCTCGGCGCGCTCGCGACGTGCGTCGGCCATGGGGTTGGTTGAGCTGAGGGCGGAGCAGAAGAACGATAGCGCACCCCTACCTGGCGCGCCAAATGTCGGAAGTCGGGCTCCGAGGACCCAAAGGTTCGAACACTGGGGTGAGCTCGATCTACTGCTTCGTCTCCCACCACGGCTAAGCTACGGCGAGGCTACGGCGAGAGCGCGCTAGCGAGGAACGGGGCGAGGACTCAGCGGTTTACCCAGGTTGGGGCCACCTTGCGGTGTAAGACCCTACTCCTGCTTTGTGGTTTTAATTGCAATGGACAAGAGAGTTCTTGCGTACAAGGTGAGGAGGAGGAAGGACTGGTCCGGAGAGATCTCTCTTCCTACTATGGCAGCACTGTCCTATATACCAGCCTTGGTCCTCTTCCCCCTGGAAACTTAGGCGGGAAGGGTTGCCACACTTGGCGGTTTTGAAAGGGGACAGGCGCTCAGGCTATCCTGACTAAAGGTGTCCTGCCAAAGCATGATCCATGACGCGCCGGTGGGCTCGGTGATGACCTCCGCCCTGCGCGCCTGTCGTCTTGGTCTTCCTTCGCCGATCGGGCAACCTTTGGGGTTGCTTTGGAGAGTAGATAGCTGGCCCTGCTCCCTTAACACGAAAGAGGAAACCATCTTCATCCGCGCCTGCTGGCGCAGCCTCTGCTGCTGCTCGTCGCCGCGCGCGTCACCCACGTGATGGGCTCCAGACCGCGCGGCACGCCGAACGGCCTTCCTCTCGAGCGCCTGCGGGAGGGGGCCTCGGGAGGCCACCTCGGAAAGCCGCCTCTTGAGGCTCACCTCGGGAAGCCGCCTCGTGAGGCTCACCTCGGGAAGCCGCCTCGTGAGAGAGCCTCGCGAGGCCGTTGATGGTGGTGCTGAGTATTACTAGCCACCCCTGAGGAGGGGGCCTCAGGAGGCCAGGGCCTCGTGAGGGGTCTTGGTGAGATGCTCGGTGGTGCTGGCCTGCTGGGCCCATGCCAGGCGTTGCGCCCTGGGCCAAAGGCAGACGGGCCTGGATACCCCGGGTTCCATGGGCCCGACAGACACCTAACCAATCTAGGAGACACCACTCTCCAAAAGGTAATAAATGGTGTGTTGATGATGAACTCCTTGCTCTTGTGCTTCAAATGATAGTCTCCTCAACACTCAATCTTTCTCTCACAAATTTGGCTTGGGTAGGAGAAGGATTGGAGTGGAAAGCAACTTGAAGAGGCTAGAAATCAAGGTTCAAATGGTTGGATTGGAATCTCTTGATCTCAACACATGAGTAGGTGGTTCTCTCTCAGAAAATGTATGGTGGAAGTGTATGCATGTTCTGATGTCTCTCTTAGAGAGTAAGTGGGGGTGTAGGGGTATAAATAGCCTTCACCAAAAATCCAACCGTTACACACTTTTGACCCAAATCGGTGAGACCGACTGTCAACTCGGTGAGACTGACTAGTGTAAAAGATGTGAACTTTAGGCTTTTCGGTGGGACCAAAGTGGAACAACTCGGTGGGACCGAAGTGCAATGGCTAGGGCAAAACCCAGTTTTAGAAATTCTAATTATTTCAACTCGGTGATTTCGAAGTGAAATAATGTCATCACAGAAACTTGGCAAGGCCATCTCGGTGGGACCGAGATCCTTTTCGGTCAAACCGATTTGCTAGGGTTTGGCAGTGGCAAATGAAGTGGTAATTTCGGTGGGTCCGGATGGGAGAATTTCGTTGGGACCGAGATAGTGAATTAGGGTTTGGACATATGTGATTGTGAGAAAATGACTGAGGGTTTTTGGAGCAATACCACTAAGCACTTGAGCAACAACCTCATCATTAACACCTCATCCCCTTTTAATAGTATTGGCTTTCCTAAGGGACTCAATGTGATCTTGGATCACTAAATTGAAAATGTAGAGTCTTGTAGTTGCCAATCTTGTCCTTGACATTTTGAGGGGTCCACGTCCATTAGTCCTTGCCATGCCAATCATTGATCTTTTTTTAAATCACTTAGCAATGAGTATTAGATCAATGATGTATATGTTGTTATTGATTACCAAAACCACCCGGGGATTAGTTGCACTTTCAATCTCCCCCTTTTTGGTAATTGATGACAACATATAGATCAAAGCTTTGACAAATGATATAATCAATGGAATACATCGTTGCTTTGAGAAGTATGTGATAAGTAAGAGCTCCCCCTAAATTTGTGCATTATTTAAAATTTGCGTTTGAATGCAAATGCACAATCGATTAGGATCAAGGGTCACTCTTCCATGTCACATACATCTTGGTGGAGCGCTCAAAATGATATGATTACAATAACATAAGCTCTCATCACCAAACAACCGAATGAATGATCATACATGGATAAAGATAATGATAGACAATGTGCATAGCATGAAGCATCGTATGACCAAACACACAATCACGTAGTATCATCACAAGCATAATGATCAAAGTAGCACAAACCAAATTGTAGCAAGAAACTCTCAAGAAAAACAAACGAACAAAAGCAAAACGCTCTCTCTCGAAGCTCTAATGATCTATACAAATTCTTCCCCTTTGGCAACAAGTAGCAAAAAGATCGAATAGGTATAGAGCTAATCGTCGCTCTAGACACGATATCCGGCAGCTCCAGGTGGTGAAGTCCTCTAGCTGGCAGCTCCGGTGTGTGTCGATGTCGGGGTAGAGAGAAGAGCATCTGCAAATGCCTCTAAAGAAGTCTGCGGGACTGGTGGAGGAGTGGCAATGGCTGGAGCAGCTGTGGGTGCAACTGTAGGTGTAGCAGCTGGAGCTAAGACTGTAGCTCTGGAAGTGTCTAGAACTGCTGCTGACCTAAGCTGGGTCCGGAACTGAGTGGTAGTAGGAAGTACTAAACCATGATGTTCCTCATCATCAGTGCTAGCAATTTTTGCATCATCCACCTCTTTCTTTAGGCTCTCAATAGTGGATTGCATCTCTATCACTTTGACATCCAGGTCATAGAATTTGGTCTCAATGATCCTCTCAAGACTCTTCTGATTTGCAGCTAAGTTGGCCAAACTTTGCTCAATCTTCTGAGTAGCTCAAAGAAGATAGTTCATCTGATCGGCCTTTGTCTTCAGTGATGGAGCAGATGTGGCCCTGGGCTGTGCAGACTTTGCAGCTTCAGCTCTTGCTTCCTTCTTTGCCTGTGATGTGGCTGAAGTGGGATGGGATGGATCCATCATCACAGTATTATCCTCAAACTCCGGCCTAAGCGGCAGATGCTCACGGTCAAGCAGATATGTCTTGTTACCAACTTTGGAGTTGATAAGTAGCTGAATGTGTGGAGCAAATCCACATGACCTCTTCTAATCCGCGGCAGTCCTCATGATAGTCTCAACAATAAGGTCCATGACTCTGAATATCTCAGATCGATCAATGTGATGCAACATGTTGATGGAGTGTCCTCTGATCATCCTCTCATCTCCAGACTTGGGCATCAATGTGTGCCTCATGATCATGTTGGAGGTAGCAAGTCCATC
This sequence comes from Elymus sibiricus, assembly GCA_039707655.1. Classification (NCBI taxonomy): domain Eukaryota; kingdom Viridiplantae; phylum Streptophyta; class Magnoliopsida; order Poales; family Poaceae; genus Elymus; species Elymus sibiricus. The sequence continues at coordinate 169,169,242 of CM077664.1, forward strand.
CAACAGATGGTAAACTGATCCTAACTTATGAGTCTCAACATCATCCAAAGGGATCTCCTTGTACATGTTGTCCATGGAGTTGTGATCCATCTTGCGCTTGGCATAAACATCAATATCATGCTCCTTGGGCTTGGGCACATCTAGCAAATTAGCCCATTCTTCAACTGTGGACTCATATCTGACTCTTTCTGTCATCCAAACAATCTTGCCATTTGGATAGAAATGAGCTGTGGAGTAGAATTGCATAATCATTTCATCATTCCAAGCTGTCAACTTCTTCCCTATGAACGCATCAATGCCAATCATCTTGAATCTCTCATGCACATGGGGAAAGTGATCTTCATTAGCATCAATGAACTTCCAGTCCACCCATCTCATGTCACTGACTATGGGCTTCTTATCAAGCAACACAGTCTCATAGAAATCATGTTGTTCCTTGGTGTGAAAGCGGTAGTCTACAGCAGTCCTCCTCCTCACAGCATATGGATCTGACTGCCTCCACTTTCTCAGGCCATTGTCTTTCCTCTCCTTCATATTCTCAGCAATTGGATGTGTGTCATTGTGTTCTGGCAATCTAGGTCTAAGCTTCCTCAGCACTGTGGCTTCATCATCTTCATCATCAGTAGTTGCAGGCACTGGGGCCTTGTTCTTCTCACTAGCTGGCACATTTCTTGTAGTTCTCCTAGGCTTGGAAGAGGGAGCCTTGGGTTTTGGCTTAGAGGGGGCAGCAGTCTTGATAGTATCTGCCATGAGCTTCTATTGCTTGGCAGTAGGAGGGTTAGCTGCCGGCTCTTCCTCTTCTCCTTCTTCATCTGTGGCATCATCTCTTCTCATTGATGTGGGTTTGAACACCAAAGAGCCACTTGTTTCCTTTCCCTTTTCTTACCTGCCACCTTTGGCTTTGCCTTGGTTTGCACAGTCTGAGATCCCTCTGGATTGGCTGTGATCATGCCTCTCTTGGCAGCAAGTGAGATAGGAACTTTCCTAGTAACTCCTCTCTCTTTCTGAGTTCCATACTCCTTTTGAACTGTAGCTTTCTTCTTCTTGGAGGTGACCTCCTCCAACTAGAAATCCTCCTCATCAGATTCAGAGCCCTTGGCTTTCCTAGTCCTCTTGGCAGCCTTACGCAAGTTGCTGGGAGTGCTTCTGCTACCTTCTTCATAGCTGCTCTCAGGACTTGTTCCTGCACTCAAAGCAACATCCTGCTCCTCAGACCTGTTCTGCCTGTCACTGGCATCTGACATCTTGCAAGCTGACATGTGAAGTAGTTGGGTATAGGCAGAAAATATGAGTCATCACAAAATGCAGCTGGTTTTTCAAAAATTTGTGTTCAAATTTTAGTTTCAAATTTTCACAGAAGACATTTCGGAACAACCGAGTTGATCATTTCGGTGATACCAAAGCACTTAACAGAGACTTAACCACAGTTTCGGTTAGACCGATATGTGGTTTGGTCTCACCAAGATGCTAGGGTTTCACAGAAACTTCATTTCGGTCTCACCGATCAGTACAACTCGGTAGCACCGAGACGTACTTGTGCAAAGGCCAAAGTCAGATTGGTGACTCCGAAAATTTCAGATCGGTTAGTTCAAGATGTATTCTGCAAAAATTTAAACCTAAACTCTTCGCTCAAATCTAATCTAAGGAATTCATACGTGGAATAGAGAGGTTGCAAACTGTGGCAAGAATAATGGCGAAGCCCTAGTGCATTGAATCCGAAAAAGAAGCACTAAGGGGTCAGATTTTACCCCAACTTGGAACAAATCCTCTACAGCGGCAACGGAGGGAGTGATTTCCGTTAACGGCGGCGGAATCCAATGGCGAAGGTGCGCTCGACGGAATGGTGATTTTCCAGAGACTGGGGCGACGGCAGTTGTGGGGAGCGAGGACGAAAATGTTTGAGAAATTTCAACCGTACGGTCTCGCTGGATATATATACCCATCAGCTATCGGTGGCTCCGAGTGAAACAAATCGGTGGCACCGAGATGTGTAACTGCTAGCAGTACAGCACATCGGTGTCTCCGAGATGGTTCAAATCGGTCACACCGAGATGAAAGCCTAGATCAATCTAAATGTTTTCGGTGAGACCGAATGAGATTTAATTGGTCAAACCGAAAGGCATTTAGAAGGTTTTGGAGTTCAGTCTTAGATAGATCGGTGACTCCGAGTGCACCTCACCCGGAGGGTCCGAAAAAGACTTGTTCAAATTTTGTGATGTAGCATGAATAGAATTTGAGACAAGAAAGAATAGATAGCTAGAGAAGGTGCTTAGGCATTCTTGTACATCCATTTGGCCAAATAAAACCGAATCAATCAAACTACAAATGGATGTCCTTGAATGAGAAATATGCATAGCAACATGCTCACACAATAAGATAGCAAATGAAATATGTGGCAAACATGCACAACCAACACTAGCATCTATCACACAATGGGCGATGACATGGTCATCTATATATGAGTATATTGACTTAGGAGCCAAATGAGAACATTTGATCATAGGTCATACTCATCGTTTAAGCACAAGTGGGATTACCACTTTTACATACAGCATTAATGTGTTCACACCATTAGAATTGCTTTAGCTCAAGTCTTAGGGCCAAGCTCCCCCTAGATGTGATATCCCCCCAAAGAAGGATGAACTAACCTTGGGTTTTGTCGATGATGAATTCATGTAGATGTTGTAGATGTGGATGCTTAATGTTGATGTAGACCATCAAGAGTTGGGAGCAATCCTTGGAGTTTTGCACTTTCAATACCTACATGGGTTAGTCCCACAAGGAACAAACAAGGATATCCATAGACATAGAGTGAAATGCACATATGATGATGTCTATGAATGCATAGAATACCTTGTCCCTTGTCTTACCAACAAGAGGGTTTGTGACTCCATGAACTAGTGCAAGATGTTGAAGTTGGTTGCACAAGTCCTTGCCATAAATGAATATGAGTGAAGTTTTTTGGCGGAGTCACCCTCAAGAACTCTCTAGTTCTTCTTCTTTGGGACCCACATCAACTTGATGGGAATCCTTGGAGTTGTAGTAGCACTTGATGAAGTAGAACTTGATGAGATCTTGGGAACCCACTTGACCAAAGCTTGAGGTGGTTCTTCAAATGAGTCAATCTCTTCTTGAAGCTTGTCCTTGCCTTTTAGCTTGTGGTCTTATGGTGGAAGATCATCTTGAGCTTGTGTCCCCTTGAAGGAAGTAGGATCATACTTCTCTTGTTGAGGAACAAACTTCGTCTTGGGGTATTGATCTTCTTCCCACTCAACTCCATTGGCATTGAACTTTCGTTTAAAACCAATACCTTGGTTCTTCCGGTGCCTTCCTTGCTTGTGTACAATTTCCTCAAATTGCTTACTCCTGACAAGGCTCTTTTAGACACCCTTTTCTACAATTCCTTTCAATAAATTGTTTTCTTGCTCAAGTGTAACTTGGCTAAGAGAATCATTAGTGGAATTAATGGAACTACTAGAAGCAACAACATTGGATTTAGCATTGTTATTGTTACTACTAGAGGTAGAACCCTTTTTACCCTTGTCACTAGTTTGCTTAGATTTAACTTGTGGCACAAAAGTAGACAAGAGTAAACATTTGGCAATGTATGAAGAACTCTTCTTTTGAAGATCGTCATTCATAGCTTTTAGAAACTCATGCTCTTGCTCTAAATTTAGCTTCTCGAAGCGTAGCTTCTCATGAGTTCTTAGAAGCTCTCTATGACCCTCTTGAGTTGTTTCATGAGCTAACTTAAGAGTGTTTAGTTCCTTAGTTAGATGCTCAATCTCCTTCATAGCATTGTCACTCGTTTCCTCTTCACTATCATGATTACTAGCAAGTTCATTATAGCTCACATTACTAGTCTTATCAACAAGCAAATCATCATCACCAAGTAAATCATCCTCATCACTATCAAAGTTAAGGTATTCGGGGTGTGATACCTTGGGGCCTTTTTCCATGAAGCATCTTCCAATTCCCTCATTTGGTGAATCAAATAGGTCATAGGAGTTGGAGGATACGAGAGCAAGTCCGGCAACACCTTCATCTTGCCTATAGTCGGAGTTGGAGTGATAACTTCTCTCGGATTGGTTGTCGGAGTCAGAGCCGGAAATCCATTCACCAACATGAGCTTGATGTCTTCTTCTAGTGTAGCTCTTGGATGACTTGTCCTTCCTTTCCGAATCCTTGCTTCTCCGAGAAGGTCTTCGTTCATAATGATCATCTCTACTCCTTCTCTCCTTGTGAGGTGATTCATCTCTCTTATATCTTCCTCTTGGTGATTCGTCTCTTTTCTTGTGAGGTGTTGTACACTCATTGGAGTAGTGTCCAGGTCTTCCACAATTGTAGCAATAACGGTCACGACTTGATGATCATTGCTCATAGTTTCTTGAGTTTGAGCTCCTTTCTTTTCCTCTACTCTTGTAGAACTTGTTGAATCTTTTCACCATTATGCTTATCTCTTCATTGGATACTAGCTTGTCGCTTGAAGTTGTGGGAGCATCGGTTGAGGCTTTGTAAGCACCAATTGACTTGTTGTGTAGCTCCTCCTTGTCCTTGAGTGACATCTCATGAGCAACAATCCTTCCAATGACTTCTATGGGCTTGAGATCTTTGTAGCTTGGTATCATTTGGATTAATGTGCACACGGTATCATATTTTCCATCCAAGGCTCTAAGAATCTTCTTGATGATGAATTCACCTTCAATTCTTCCGCGGTTGCTTCACGATTCGGTTCCTTACCATCCTCAAAGAATTCACCTTCCAAGCCAACACGAACAACAGCCCAAACGGCGGGGTTATGACCAAGAATATGCATTTTCATCTTATGCTTCCAACTAGCAAAGTTTGTACCATCAAAATATGGACCTCCACGGTGGTAATTTCCCTCACTAGACGCCATACTCTCCTAAGTTGTGAAACCAATGCAATGGAGACAAAAGCTCTGATACCACTTGTAGGATCGAAAGTATATCTAGAGGGGCGTGATTAGACTACTTGACCAAATAAAAATCTATCATCTTCCCAATTTTAGTTGTGGGCAGATTTTAGCAAGTACACCAAGTCAAGCATCACCCTACACATGCAATTCTAAGAGTATAGTAGCGGAAAATAAAACATTGCACATGTAAGTAAAGGAGGGGTTTGGAGATTTCAAACGCAATGAAGACACGATGATTTTTGGCGTGGTTCCGATAGGTGGTGCTATCGTACATCCACGTTGACGGAGACTTCGACCCACGAAGGGTAACGGTTGCGCAAGTCCACGGAGGGCTCCACCCACGAAGGGTCCACGAAGAAGCAACCTTGCCTATTCCACCATGGCTTCCGTCCATGAAGGACTAGCCTCACTTGGGGTAGATCTTCATGAAGTAGGCGATCTCCTTGCCCTTACAAACTCCTTGGTTCAACTCCACAAGATCTGGGAGGCTCCCAAGTGACACCTAACCAATCTAGGAGACACCACTCTCCAAAAGGTAATAAATGGTGTGTTGATGATGAACTCCTTGCTCTTGTGCTTCAAATGATACTCTCCTCAACACTCAATCTCTCTCACACATATTTGGCTTGGGTAGGAGAAGGATTGGAGTGGAAAGCGACTTGAAGAGGATAGAAAACAAGGTTCAAATGGTTGGATTGGAATCTCTTGATCTCAATACATGAGTAGGTGGTTCTCTCTCAGAAAATGTATTGTGGAAGTGTATGCACATTCTGATGGCTCTCTTAGAGAGTAAGTGGGGGTGGAGGGGTATAAATAGCCTTCACCAAAAATCCAACCGTTACACACTTTTGACCCAAATCGGTGAGATCGACTGTCAACTCGGTGAGACCGACTAGTGTATAAGATGTGAACTTTAGGCTTTTCGGTGGGACCAAAGTGGAACAACTCGGTGGGACCGAAGTGCAATGGCTAGGGAAAAACCCAGTTTCGGAAATTCCGATTATTTCAACTCGGTGATTCTGAAGTGAAATAATGTCATCACAGAAACTTGGCAAGGCCATCTCGGTGGGACCGAGATCCTTTTCGATCAAACCGATTTGCTAGGGTTTGGAAGTGGCAAATGAAGTGGTAATTTCGGTGGGTCCGGATGGGAGAATTTCGGTGGGACCGAGATAGTGAATTAGGGTTTGGACATATGTGATTGTGAGAAAATGACTGAGGGTTTGTTGAGCAATACCACTAAGCACTTGAGCAACAACCTCATCATTAACACCTCATCCCCTTTTAATAGTATTGGCTTTCCTAAGGGACTCAATGTGATCTTGGATCACTAAATTGAAAATGTAGAGTCTTGTAGTTGCCAATCTTGTCCTTGACATTTTGTGGGGTCCACATCCATTAGTCCTTGCTAGGCCAATCATTGATCTTTTCTGAAATCACTTAGCAATGAGTATTAGATCAATGATGTATATGTTGTTATTGATTACCAAAACCACCCGGGGATTAGTTGCACTTTCAAGCACCCAAAAGAATGTTCATTCTGAAGGTTCTCCCCGTTATCGAGCTTTTCTTCGGCTTCTATCAGGACCCCGATCCTAAGTCACACAGATCTAGCATGTAACACATCATATCACTTTGCGGCCTCACACACGGTAATCCATATGACAGAGAAGCCGGGTCGACATGACTAGTCATAAACCAAGGTGGCACAACCGTACAGGGACAGACATAGGTAACCCAGCAATGCACGTGTCGGTCATCAGCGTGTGTATCCGGGCTATAGCAAGCTATCAGAACTCCAGTAACACCGCGTGACATTTCCCCGTAGGGACAGACACATGAGCAAAGAAGGATACATGTCAGTCAATCCATGTGTTCCAGAGCAGTAGCGAACTGCCAAGGCTTAGTGGAAGCACTAGGAGGCATTTCCCCGTAAGGAAGGCTACCAAAGGCACACAACTAGGTGTCGAACCCCACACATACCAATGCATTTCAAACATACACACAATATGCACGATATGTGTAGATACAACATGGCATCACAACATAACTCTACGAATCAAAGTATTTATTTAGGAGGCTCCGAAGAGCCATACATAGCATGATATTACAAACATGAGTCTCATGACCCAACATACAAAGTCATACAAGCAAAAGATGCATAAACCTGTCTGAGTACAGACAGCTGAAAAGAAAGAAGGCTAGGAAGCCTGTCTATCTACAAGACCCTCCATAGGAGCCAGACCTCTGTCTGGGATTCCCAAGCTACTCGGTCAACATCGAACTCGTCATTCAAACCACTACTAAAACTAACGTCTCCTCTGCAAAAACATAAATTAAGCAACCATGAGTACAAAGGTACTCAGCAAGACTTACATCAGAACTAACTACATATGCATCAGTATCAATAATGGGGTTGTGGAGTTTAACTGCAGCAAGCCAGCTTTGACTCAGTGGCTAACCTATACTACGACTACCACTACAGGAATCAGCTGATTTGCCGTCTGCCTTGGCAGACGGCAAAGGACCAGAAAGTGTACGGCAAAGGTCTTTGCCGTCAGCCGCAGACGACAAACGCTTCCGGCACTGAAAGCTACGGTAATGAGCTTCTTTACTGTCTGCATTCGTACAGCGGACGGCAAAGACCTTTGCCGTCAGCTTTCCTGGCCAAGCAGACGGCAAAGAAAGGTGGACGGCAAAGAATAGACGTTAGCCACGTTAGGTGGCTAACGGGAGTCTTTGCCGTCTGCCGGCGGACGGCAAACGTGTCTCCCCTTTGCCGTCTGCTTCCTAACGTCAGCAGACCCGTGGCATAACGTCACTCCTCCACGCTCTTTGCCGTCTGCCGCTCTTTTTCTTTGCCGTCTGCTTGCAGACGGCAAAGAACCACTCGCCTTTGCCGTCTGCCAGCGGACGGCATAATGACCAAATGGGTCAGACCCAGTACTCCCAGGTTGCACAGGTTGCTGCCACGTGGCACCTTTGCCGTCCGCTGGCTGACGGCAAAGACCTTTGCCGTCCGCTGGCAAATGGCAAAGTGCCTGTATTGCCCCTTTTTATTATGTTTTTTGTTATATCCAAGCATTTTCACAGCAAATATATGATATATATATATATATATATATATATTTCACAAGGCAAACAGTATGTGCAAGTTTCACAGCAAGTATATGATATCCAACACATAAGAAACTATATCCCTGCCATATGGATATGATCATCCAACAGATATACCAAAACAAAATGTGCAAGTTTCACCATATTACAATAGTTTCATCCATAGGTAGCAAGTTTCACATTGTTCATGGATACAAAATCAAAACAAAAAGTAAACACAAGCACTCCATCAATGCAAGCTTCCGTGAAGTGAATCAAATCTGCAAAATGGGAAATAAGAAAGTTAGAATAAGAAGGCTAGAGGAAGAAGAAGAAGAAGAAGAAGAAGAAGAAGAAAAAGAAGAAGACTAGAAGAAGAAGAAGAACAAGAAGAATAAGAAGAAGAAGAAGAAGAAGAGTTTTTCTTCTCTTTCTTTTTCTCCTCTTGTTTTTCTTCTTCTTATTGCTTGTTTGTGTCATTTTAGAGCTAACCTAGGTAATTATGCCATTTTTTACCTAACTAAGCTTATTGTGTCATTTTGGAGGAAAATAAGCTAAGTATATGACATTTATGAGGTTACCAAGGTTATTATGCCATTTTTGAAACGAATAAGCTAATTATGTCATAAATGGACTAAATAAGCTAATTATGTCATTTTGGAGGATAATTAGCTAAGTATGTCTTTTTTGGGGAAAATAAGCTAAGAAGAAGAAGAAGAAGAAGAAGAAGAAGAAGAAGACTAGAAGAAGAAGAAGAAGAAGAAGAAGAAGAAGAAGAAGAAAGAAAGAAGAAGAATAAGAATAAGAAAAAGGAGTAGAAGATGGAGAAAAAGAAAGAAGAGAAAAAGGAAGAATAAGAATATATTTTCTTCTTCTTCTCTCCTTTTCTCATCTTTCTTCTTCTCTTCTATCTTTTTATCATTTTCCTTCTCATTGTTCTTCTTTTATTCTTTCTTTTTCTTCTCTTTCTTCTTCTATTCTTTCTTTTTCTCCTCTTCCTTGTTTTTCTTCTTCTTATTCCTTATTTGTGTCATTTTAGAGCTAACTTAGGTAATTATGCCATTTTTGAGCTAACTAAGCTTATTATGTCAATTTGGAGGAAAATAAGGTAAGTATAGGTCATTTTTGTGCTAACCTAGGTAATTATGCCATTTTTGAGCTAACTAAGCTTATTATGTCAATTTGGAGGAAAATAAGGTAAGTATAGGGCTAACTAGCATGTACGAAGCTAAGTATGCATTTGTTAAGCAAAACATTAGAGAAAACTTACCGTCGTCATCATCACGGAGGTCAAGCACCGGGGTTGCTCTGGCAGTCGCGATCACCTGGAGAAGGTTGCCCTGGAGAAGGGGTGTGCGATGCGGCTCGGGAGTTATGCTGCACCAAAGATCATTTGCAATGTCTCATTAGCATGATGACACTCAAATGTTAAGACTAGTAACTAATGACCATTCAAATGAAACTCACAGTTCCCGTCTGAGCAATGACTGGCATCGGCGGAGGGGTATGACCGGTCTTCTCGCACATAGACTGCACATTTGGTTTTGATGAGTCAGTCATATTAGTTAGTAATGGAACGAACATTACGTGCATGATTTGGCTAATATGCAGAAGAAACTTACCACGAGGAGCTCGTACATGGCCCGGTGAGCCAGCTCATTCCAATTCCTCTCCTCCTCCAACAACCTAGCCGTCTTCTCCTCCGCCAGCAGTTCCTTCTCCGCCGCCACCCGGTCCCTCTCCTCCAGAAGCGCCTGGGTTGTCGCTCTCTCTTTCTGAAGAGCAGCCTGCAACACCACTCCTCGTTAGCATTGTAATCATCGATGGCCGCACACACAATGTAATGGAGGAAAGATATCTGAGTCCTTATAACTAACCTCGATGGCGAGATCGACTGGCCGTGGACGAGTCCTTATCTCAGGACAGGAGCTCGTTTGGCGCGCCTTGATCTCCGGGAGAGTGAGAGGACAACGTATCAGTCCATCTCCAATGGCTAATGAGCCATGGGGCCTCCCGCCACCAGATATCATCACCAGCTCTGGATCAATAGGATTCTGGCTCGGGTTATAGTCCTCCCCTTTCCTCGCCTTCGCCTCCTTGTTGTACCTCACGAGCTTGTGGTGGGAGGAGATGTTGGTGAAATTCTCTGGATGATCGAGGTCAGACTCAGAGAATGCCTTGGCCTTCTTGTACGAGGCAGTATGGGCCATGGCATAGAGGTCGTACACCTCAGGCACCTCTGTGTTATTGTGTCGCGCCTAAAAGAGAGGAACAAAGTATTAGTAAAGGGCTCAAGCTAGCATGAAGAATGAATTGCATGAATCATGAAGCAAACCACATACCCAGTTCCGCCCGAACTGATATAAGTTGGCGCTGCCTTGATGGTGTGGCACACCAACCATTTGGGAACGCCGGTCCTTGGCATCGTCGTGGACGGCTCACCAGCGGCCTGTGCACCACTCATCCACCAACGCCTCCCAACAATCCATCTTATCCGCACACCATCTCGAGGGCACCTAAGTTAGTAAAGAGAAATTTGAGCGCTACGCCTACGAATCAAATCAAGGAAACTAAGTACAATGCCTTAAGAATAGGTAATTACCTTCATGTACTAATCCTTCTTCAGAAACTTAGCCCGGCACGACGGCTTGTCCTTTTTAATACCACGCTAGGCGTAGTAGTCTCGAACAGCCTACGGCCGAGCCTCGTGCCGTAAGTTTTGTAGTAGGCGCTTGCACTCGTGATCGATAACCTTTGTCGCGTCCTCCTAGTATCCCTCCTCACACCTGTAGAAGGTCTGCAATCAAACGAGACAACACTGATTAGTACAATAACTAGCTATTGTTAATTTTTAATTGTGTAAAGGAGAAATTATCCAAAAGCTTCTGATCACCATCTCGGCCCTCGTGTGGCACAAGACACCGTCAATCATCTCCTCCGGCGGGGCCGGGGCAGCCAAGTAGTGCTCCCAGCTCAATCCTAGCTCTGGAAGTTGACCCTCACCGGGCAACGTGACAAACCCCGGGAAATTTTGCCGGCAAAGCACACCAAGGACGGTGTTGGGCCTGCGGACATCACTGGCGTGTACCCAACCCCTGCAGTATGACAAGGCCAACGCATTAGATATTTGAAGAAACGTGAAGGCAAAATGTACAAAAATAGTAAATGCACTTACTTCTCCCCATCAGGCCTAATCACCGGCCTTTGCTCGCGGGTCGCCGGCAGGGGCGGGAGCCGTGTACCACCACGCTGGTACACGGTGGCCCCCTCAACCACCTCGCCCTCACTATCAGTACACTCATCCTCGCCACCATCAGCATGGCCACTCGGCCCCTCAGGCGGATCCAGCCAGGTACCCCATCCGGACGTCTCCTTGGACGTAGCCCGATCCCCGTCCTGGTCCGGAGTCTCATGGGCCAAAGCCTCTGGGACCAGAGTCTCGTGTGCCGAAGGCCCGTCGACCGGAGGCTCATGGTCCAGAGTCCCCTTAGCCTCCACCTCAGACGGGTCCACCCTAGCAGTCCTGTGCTCGGGTGAATGAGCTGGGGGTGGCGGCGAGGAAGGCGTAGCAGCCTGCCTACCTCTCCTGCGGCCACGTCCTCCACCTCTCTTCTTCCCTCCACGACCTCCTCTCCCGGTGGACAACGACGCCAACGAAGAAGCGCCCGCCGGTGTCCCCATACTCTCTATCAACGCTCTCCGGAGAGGTAGGGGTGGAATGGAAGTAGCCCTCCCGCGGGCCGCCACCGAAGAAGTACCCGCGGAGCGCTCTGGACCCGCGCCCACCATCTTTCAACACCTGCCATGACAAAGAGTAAACGAAATTAGTACAATATAATCATGATCCACCGAGTGTCAAATTTTTTTCTTCACTTTTTTTGTAGCAAGATCATCATGATCCAAATTTTAACATCCATCTATCTATCTATATATCTACAAAAACCTACCAAAATTTGTTCTCTTCCATCCATCTATTTATCTACAAAACTACCCAATACTACACAAACAAAATATTCCAATGCATCTATCCATCTATTCATTCAAATGCATCTATCCATCTATCTACAAAACAAGCCAAGCCGAATGTGGGATGTTGGGGGAGATGGAGTTGAGACTTTTGCTGGTGTTGGCATGCTAGAATCTGCAAATCTTTCACTTGATGAACCAGAATTGTGAAAGTGGAGGTTCTTAACGTTTATCTTGCAAAATCAAATTAATTACAAAGTTACTCGTTCCTTAAAAAGAAAAAAACTTGCTGCACTATAGCACTTTTTCAACGGTCTGAAAGTGGATTTCAAACTAATTTGCTGGTAGAGAAATGAATACATTAAGAAAATATTTCTCTCAAGCACCTAGAATTTAATCCCAAGAGGCGCGCATATGGATGCTTATTTGGAGTTGTAAAACAATTTTTTTTAAAGAAAAAAGAGTCAACACTATCGTGTCAAAAAGGAATTATTGGCAATAAGCAGTGGCATGTCAACATTGACATAATGTCATAGGCTACATCATTTCTCATAATGCCAATACATGTATGGTACAGAAATTCTATGGTGTAGTTCAGTTTGCTGAAAAACTGGAGCTTGGATTTAACATGGCACAGATTGTATTATCGTAAAGATAGAGACCAACCAGGGATAACAGGAAGACACAGCCCAACAGCACATCACATTATTGTGTACTTCCATTAAACTGGCATACAATACATGAATACAAATAGATGAACTGGACATTTGGAGGTGCTACCTGTAGGAAGTCCTTGCCGGCGGGGAGAGTGATCAAAGTCAATATCAGCCCACCCTACCGCGTGCCGAGCTTCGACGGATTACAACCAGTGGAGGAGCAGAATCTTATTAAAAGATGCAACCTGCAAGTGAGTGAGCTTAGAAAAATTCCTCACGGATGAGAAACAAACAAACAGACATAATTTATGTATTGGCAACTACACAACCATGCCAATGATACTAACAGAATTTATGTATTGCTTGAACCAAAAAATGTTTTAGAAGCAGAGAGCCCCTTGTTAACTAGCTGCTCACTATTATTAAAAGATGAAACCAATGGAGGAGCAGAATCTTCTTATTAGAAGATGCAATCTGCAAGGGAGCGAGCTTAGAAAAATTCCTCACGGATGAGGAACAAACAGACAGATGTATATATAAAAAAAAGTGTATAGCTACACAGCCATGCCAATGGTACTACTAACAGAATTTATGCATTGGTTGAATCAAAAGGAATGCTGCTGCATATTCATTCATTCATAGAAGAAACTGAACATCCGAAAAGGAATGCTCGAGATATAGTCACAGTTGAACCACCCGCATACATACGTAGAAAGTGAACCAAAATTCGTGGTGTATATTCATCATATATATATATAGATGTAGAATTGCTGCAACTGAACTAATTGCAAAGCCATAGATACCAAAACAGTAGTGGCATATTCGAAATCTATCAAGTATTAGTACTCTGTTGTGCTAGTATTAGTACTCAATCAAGCACTTCATTCATCGCATCAAACCTGCTGCGGCTTTATTGTTTGATGTGTTTTGCAAGATGCAAGTTGCAATGACATGGGGGACAAGGATCAATCAAGCACTTCATTCATCGCATCAAACCACGGCCTAACCCTAGCACTTTCTAACAAAAAAATTCTAGTCTAACATTTTCTCTAACATTGCCCTCTAACAAATTCTAGTCTAACATTTTCTAACACATTGTTCTCTAACCTTTTCTAGTTTAAAATTCATCTAACAAGAATTATAAAAAAAACTCACCGAAGGCGGGTCCGGGTCGGGGCAGCGGGAGACGGGGTCGGCCTGCTCCTCCCCACGCGCGGCAGAGGGAGGCCGGGGGGGCGTGGCGGCTGCAGGGTGGGGCGGGAGGAGGAGGCCGGGGCGGTGGGGCGGCGGGGGCGCCGGGTTGGCGGGGGCGGCGGGGATCCGGGGCCGCCGGGGCGGCGGGGCGGCTGGTGGTGGGGCGGTGGGGCGGCGGGGCGGCGGCAGCGGCCGGGCGCCGGGTGGTGGGGCGGCGGGTGGTGGGGCGGCGGCGGGTGGTGAGGGCGGCGGGGTCGTGGTGGTCGTCGGGGAGAGAGAGGTAGAGAGAGAGAGGGGGAGGGGTGGGGGCGGCCGTTAGTTAAGTCAAATCTTTGCCGTCCGCCGATGTTTGCCATCTGCTTAAAGATACTTTGCCGTCCGCTAGCAGATGGCAAAATGTATTCCATTTGACCTAACCAACTGCTCGGTCCAGTGGGGCCCAGCTGAGCTCTTTGCCGTCTGCCTTTTGTCTCTTTGCCGTCCGCTAACGGACGGCAAATAATGCACTGACGGCAAAAAATTTCTTTGCCATGAGTCCTTTCTTTGCCGTCCGCTTTGTGGAAGCAGACGGCAAAGACCTTCTTTGCCGTCCGCTAGCAGACGGCAAAGAATGGACAGACGGCAAATTCGCTGATTCCAGTAGTGTACCAGTATTTCTTTGGGGTGAGAGAGCGCACACGAGTCCACATAGTCACCATTACAATACACCACTATGGATTCCATCCCGTCTCCCTACGAGAAGGCCATCCATAGCACTCACGCTTATCTTGCACATTTTAGAGTATCCACTTCAAGTTATCTATGAACCATATAAGTCTCCAAGTAGTCCATATCCGAGGACGCGGCTATTCGAATAGATCATTAACCCTGCAGGGGTGTACTTCTTCACACATGCTATCACCACTTACCACCATATACACGTCATGTATCTCGGCAACCTTCAAGCGGAAGCCTGGCGAGGGTGTCGGCCACAACCTGACTAACCACGCAAGACTCTAGTCCAGGTTTATCGCCTATCTAAGGCTGAACCCGCAAGGGAAGTCCGGCCAAAGTTTCCATCACGACCCCAAACGATGTGAGCAGGGTTCCCAAGTCCACCTCGACGGATGGTACTGTGCTTGGTACACCATGCCACGTGCCTAGTCGTCCCAAGTCCACTCCGTCAGGTAGTACTATGCTTGGTATGGCCAATAGCACATCCTACAGACACCAGAAACTAGTTGCAACTCCTGCATAGAGATCAAGGCGATTAATAAGTCGAGAGGGTCCATGGGTTTCGGGCCCAATGTGTGGTAGTAGCTGTTCTTGGATGACATACACAGAACTCAGTTCTTAAGGACGGTCTCAATGAGACAACCCACCATGTACTCCTACATGGCCTCTCATCGCTACCTTTACCAAATCGTGTTCACACACTTAGCTCTCACATAGTAGGACATGAACACAACCATTCCAATTCATCGCCTAGATGGATCAGACCCGACACGACTCAAAGCATTGCAAGCATGACAAGCAAGTATGGATGAGTAGTCACAACATGGGTCAAGCAATTCCTACTCATGCTAGGAGGTTTTAACTATTTACTGTGGCAAAGATAGGTCATGCAGAGGAATGAATTCAACTACCACAACATGTAACAGTTGAATCGTTGTTATCCTAATGCAATAAAAGAGAGAAGGAGTGAGAGAGTGGGATTGTATAGAAATGCTCAAGGGGGTTTGCTTGCCTGGCACTTCTGAAGATAGCATTGTGTCTTTATCAGTGACATTGATCTCAACGTCGGAACAACGTCTACCGAAAGGGAACAACACCGGCAACCAGAGAAAAGGAACAACATTCAGTACAATGCGCAACCAAATGCATGACATGTCATATTAAGGTACTGAATTGACCTAGTGCAATGGTTAGCCAAGTTAATTGAAGTGGAATTCAAACATATAGCAAATTCCAACTCCAAAACTAGTTACCATATTCCATAAACATGAATTGTCCTAGTTGGTGATGTTAACTTGTTCAAATATGCATGAACATGGCATAAACAGATTCTTCATATTTTTTTGATCATTTTTCATATATAAATTATTTTCATCTAAGCTACGATTGATTTTATATATTTTTTAAAGTTTAAAGCATTTTCTGGAATTTCCTGGTTATTTTAAATTAAACTAAATCCAGAAATGCTTTACTGCATCAGCATTACGTCACTGTGAAGTCAACAAGTCAACCGGGGCGGTCCAGGTCAAACTGACCAGTGGGACCCGCATGTCAGTGAGTCAGTGGGTTAATCTCTACCTAATAATAAAGAAAATAGTGCTTCTGGTCGTCCATCATCGCACATTTTGCAGAAAAGTCCACGCACTTTTGTGAAATCAACCTGTAGTCCCGATTTAAGTGGGAATAGAAAAATGTTTCGCTTTTTGCAGAAAACCCCCTGAGGTTTCGGTTAATCGACCCGCAGTCCTCTTTTAAGTGAGAATAGAAAGCTTTCGCGTTTTTCAGAAAACCCCCTGAGATTTTGGTTAATTAACCCGCCGTCCGTCTAGAAAATAACGTTTTTAAATAGATTTAAATGTTTTTTTAAATATTCATATCTTTTAAACCGTAACTCAATTTTAACATGTTATATATGAAAATTGATTAGAAAAATGTGTACAATATGAATATGATGTTATTTTTACCCATTAACCATTTTAAAATTATGTTTAGGGATAGATTCAAATGCTTTAAAAAATATTCATATCTTTCAAGCCCTAACTCCAATTTTAACATGTTATATATGAAAATTGATTAGAAAAATATGTACAATCTGAATATGATGTTGTTTCACATGTTAATAATATTTAAAATGCTGTTTTAGATGCAACATTAATCGGTAGTGCACAGCCCGTCTTTCTTTTGTACCTGTGCCGATTCAAATTAAAAATGAACACCTCACACGAAAAAATTGGAGACGAAAGAAATCATCTATAACCATGCATGTCCATCGGTGAGAGTGGGAAGAAGGATAAACGGCAAGACTGATAAGATGCCATGTTGAAATAAAGGACGTGGACCTATTGGGGTCTTTAGTCATAGTTATTATGTTAGGGGCGTGTGGTCTTTTTTTCTCCCATTGCAACGCACAGGCTCTTTTGCTAGTTAAGTTTAACTAGAAACTTAACCAAAAATTAGCAGGGCTGGGGCCCACCTGTTGGTGACCCAGGGGGTTAGTTAGTGGCATCATTAGCCACTAATGACGTTCCCACATCGGTTCGCCGGAGTTCGGCCGGCGGCGACCCAAAAACACGGCGGAAGGCGTCGGGTTTCGGCTACAGGCGAGGGTTTTGGGCACGGGGAGGCTCTACGGTGAGTTGCTGCTCACGTGCAACCGATGGAGCGGACGGCAGGAGCTGGGGTGCCGGAATCTTCGCCGGCGTCAAGCTTAGCGGCTGCCGGAGCTCGGGAGAGCTCGGGATCGAGGCTACGGTGAGCAAGGAGACCGTTTCTTGGCACCTACGGTGTGTACGCGTGCTTACCAAGCTTCTGGACATGTTTGCATGACCCAGAGGTCACCGGAGCAACGCCGGTGACGAGCTCAAGCGGCGGTGGGATCCGGTATTCATGGATTCGACGGTGTCGGAGCCTGGACTCCGGTGGACTAGGGGTTCGAACACTGGGGGCACGCTAGCTCTCTCCAACCAAAGGCGACCATGGCGAGGCTACGGCGAGAGCGCTACGCGGGAGCACGACAGGGGACACGACGGTTGCCCAGGTTCGGGCCACCTTGCGGTGTAAAACCCTACTCCTGCTTGTGTTGGGATTGCTGTGGGCAAGAAGGTGTTCTCGCGTACAGGGTAGAAGGCAGAGGAATCGATCCCCTCTACAATGGCAGCTCTGCCCCCTTTATAGCCGCCTTGGTCCTCTTCCCCCCAAAAACTAGGCGGGAAGGGTTGCCACACTTGGCGGGTTTTGAAAGGGGACAGGCGCCCAGTCTATCCTGACTAAAGGCGGTCCTCGCCTGCAAAAGCCTGATCTATGACGCGCCGGTGGGCTCGGTGATGACCTCCGCCCTGCGCGCCTTGCTGTCTCGGTCTTCTATCACCAAACGGGCAGTCCTTGGGACTTGCATTGGAGGTGGGCTGCTGGGGCTGCCCCTTTATCACCAAAGAGGAAAGCTTCTCTATCCGCGCCCGCTGGCATGGCCTCTGTCGCCCTTCATCGCTACGCGCGTCACCCACGTGATGGGCACAGGACCACGCAGCCGACGTCAGGCAAGATGGCCTTGAGCGCCCAGCTCAGGAGGGCGCCTCGGGAGGCAGCCTCGTGAGAGGGCCTCGTGAGGCTCCTGTCGCTGCCACGGCTAAGTACTGGCGAGTCGTGTCTTGATGAGGGGTCCTCAGGAGACCGCGGCCTCAGGAGATGTCTTCGCTTTGCGGCGCCCTCGGATGGGCCGCGTCTTGGGCCTTCGCCAGGCGTCGATTCCTGGGCCACAGGCAGATGGGTCGGGGGTACCCCAGTTCCCAATGGCCTGATAGTAGCCCCCGAGCCCATGGCGCGCACGTTCCCGCCCATTGGGAGCGAAACGGCGCGGCCCTGACAGACTGCGGGGCCCAGGCTCGACGCATGGCGCACGACGGGACATGGGACGCCCCCACTTACCCACTTCGCCTCGGTAACCGCCTGCGCTTGCCATAAAGCCTGCCCGCGTGGGGCGCATGCCATCATTGCTTCCTTTCTGCTGCTGCCTCGATTCCCGACGTCGAAGAGGCGGAGCGACGGGAGAGCGCCCCCATCGGGTATAAAAGGGGGCGGAAGGCAAAGATCCTTCTCCCATCTCCTTCCTCCACCCCTTCCCTTCTTCCACTTCTCACCCTTCCGGAACCGCCGTTGCGATGGCGAGGGGCAGAGGGCGAGCTCGTGCGTCCACCGCTGCCACGAGGGTTCCGCCCCGGGGCCGTGGGCGCCCCTCGGCGGCCACCGAAGCCGGCCCAAGCGCTCGTGGAAGGGCTGGCACCCGAGGCCGCGGAGGGCGCGGCGCCCGCGGCCGAGGGGGAGGCAGCGGGGCGGCCGCCCGTCCTCCCCAGGCGGGATTTCACGTGGTGGAGGCGACGTATGAGTTCATCATGGGGATGCACCGCCGGCCTTGCAGCTGGCTCCGGCTCCCCGATTCCTTCGTGAGAGCGATGGAGGGCAGGGAGCCCTTGGGGCTGTGGGTGCAAGCGGACGGCTGCTGCAACGGGCCCTCCTGGGTGGCGATGGAGTTCACCCCTGCCGGCTTCATGTTCTTGAAGCGGGGGTGGAAGTCCTTTGCCCTCGTCCGCGGCCTGAAGCGGCGGCACCTTCTTCAATTCAAGTACGACGGAGGCGCCACCCTCTTCGTGAAGTTCTTCGGGGCCTCCGGTGTCCGCCTGGAGTTCTGCGCGGAGAGCGAGGACGACAGCGGCTCTGACTCCTCCGACGGAACCATCAACAGCAGCAGCAGAGACTCCAGCGGCAGGAGCGAGGGCAGTGAAGGCTCCCCGCGCACCAAGAGCGAGGACGAAGACTTCAACTAGGCGCAGGCGGCGCCCATGTCGGATCTTGAGGGCGCGCTGTGCTCCCCCTTGATCTCTTTCTTTTGTTCCTGTAATGGGCCGATGCAGCCTCCGATGGCGTGAAAAAACGATGTCTTTGGTTTCAAGTACTTTATAATTTTCCGTAATGCATGTTTCCTCGTGAGGCTCTCTCGCGAGGCCTATTTCTCCGTCCTTGTTTGCCTTTGTGCTCTACGTCGTCAGGACCCTACCCCCGAGCGGGCTACAGCCGTCACTGGTATGTCAGGTCATGTTGCCTGGACAAGGCCAGGAGGTGTAGGGCACTGAGAGGCGGTAAGGACTCCTAAGGCACGATGCTCAGGAAGTCCCCCCTTGACATGCAAGCGGCTTGCACGGAGGAGAGAACATCAGCACTCAACGAGGTTGCGGGGAGAGGAAACTTGAGAGGCGCCGAGAGCGGCTCGTGAGGTATTTTTGTACTTAGCTCTTGTGAGTGTTGATTGCCGTGTCGTGGCTGCGGGGTGCGCCTCGCGAGGCTCCTGCTCGTGAAGCCTCCCGCTGGCACTTGGCGGAGATGGTCGCCGTAGGTTGGCTCGCGAGGCTCCCTGGAGGCTGCCTTGCGAGGCCTTTGAGTGCCTTGTTCCTGTGATAACTTTACATCGATTTCATAAAGCGGGGGGGGGGGCGGTGTGCGCTTCCTAGCTTGCTCGTGGGTATCACGCGAGGAGACAAGACACCAAGGACCATGGTGAGGTGACGTGCACGGGAGCAGGCCCGTGAGCCAGAGCTCGATCACTTGGGTTTTTGCAGCGCTGCTGGGACTGACCCGAGCACAGGCACCGTGTCTAGCCCCCGCTCGCGAGATGTGCAGGAGTAAGGTCGTGAGCGTGCACAGCTCCTGAGGCAAGCAACTTAGCAACACATGAGATATCTTAGGAAATAGAGCTTTACTGAAACATAGTAATAAGTTTATTACACAACCAAAAAGAGATATGATTGCCATGTTCGGCACGGATCAGCGTGAGGTTGGTGCAGCCCGTGGGGCGCCCTCAAGTGATTGTTCCACCAGCGCGGAGCATGGGGCTTCCACTAGGCGTGGGCATGATCGCGGTTCGATCGTTCCACCAGCGCGGAGCATGGGGCTTCCACTGAGACGTGGGCGGGAGCTCTCACGGGCCCATCAGGCGAATGCAATGAGAGGCTCCGGGGCGTGTACAACCTCACTTCGTTCGTACGCGTGAGGGTCACGGGTAGAACTTGCCGAGGTGTTGGATGTTCCAGGTGTTAGGCACAGGAACTCCATCCTCCGTCTCCAGCCGGGCAGCGCCGGGCCTGGAGACATGAGCAACCCTGAAAGGGCCTTCCCACATGGGTGAGAGCTTGTGGAGTCCCTCTCTGGAGAGGATCCTTCTCAGGACAAGATCGCCGACTTCGAGGGTGCGTGGGCGTATGTTGCGGCTATGATAGCGATGCAAAGCCTGCTGGTATCTGGTGGCGCGAAGGGAGGCCTGGCGACGCGCTTCTTCGAGGAGCAGCAGGTCAGCCTCTCGCGAGACGTCCTGATGAGCCTCGTCGAAGGCAAGGACTCACGGAGAGCCATGCCGGAGCTCCGACGGGAGGACTGCTTTGGCTCCGTAGACGAGGAAGAAGCGCGTCTCGCCGATAGGCTTGGTTGCCGTTGTGCGGATGGACCACAGCACAGACTGCAGCTCGTCAAGCCAGCCTTTGCCACAGGCTTCGAGCTTTTTCTTGAAGCTTCTTGTCTTGAGGCCCTTGAGGACCTCGACGTTGGCACACTCGGCCTGGCCATTGCTTTGAGGGTGCGCCACAGAGGCGTAGCAGATCTGTGTGCTGAGGCTGGCGCAGTATGACTTGAAGAGGCCGCTTGTGAACTGGGAGCCATTGTCAGTGATGATGCGGTTGGGGACGCCGAAGTGGCTCACGAGGCCCTTGATGAACTTGACGGCAGAGCCTTCTGGGATGGTGCGCACTGGCTCGACCTCCGCCCACTTGGTGAACTTGTCGATGGCGACGTAGAGGTAGCGGTAGCCGCCAACTGCACGAGGGAAGGGTCCCAAGATATCCAGCCCCCAGACCGCGAAGGGCCATGAGAGGGGAATCGTCTGGAGGCCTTGCGCCGGCTGGTGGATTTGCTTGGCGTGGAATTGACAAGCTTCGCAGGATTGGACCAGCTCGGTGGCGTCGTGGAGCGCGGTGGGCCAGTAGAAGCCACTGCGGAACACCTTGCCGGCAAGGGTGCGCGATGAAGAGTGATGGCCGCAGTCTCCTCCATGGATGTCGGCGAGCAGTTCGTGCCCTTGCTCTTCAGAGATGCACCGCAGCGAGACGCCATTGGGGCGCCTGCAGTACAGCTCGCCGTCTTGCAAGCAGTAAGCGGTGGCCTGCCGAGCCACGCGCTCTGCTTCTGAGTCCTTCTCTGGGAGGGTGCCGTGAAGTAAGTAGGCCTTGAACTCCGTGGCCCAGCTATCTGCTTGAGGCTCCAGCACTAGCAGCAGGTGGGCTCCTGAGGCCGGGCCGCAGTCTGGCGTGCCCGTGGGCGGTGCGGGTGGGAGTTCTTCGTGAAGCAGCGCGGCGCCCGCGGCAGATGGTGAAGCTGATGGCTTGAGGAGCCTTTCCTCGAAGATGCCGGGGCTCTGAGGCTCGTGGCAAGATACTCGCTTGGCGATGTCGTTAGCCTCCTTGTTGCCACCGCGGGGAACGTGTTGCAGCTCCAGGCCAAGCAAACGCTTCTCAAGTTTAGGTACCTCTTCTAAGTAGGCAGCCATGTGCTCGTCCTTGGGCTTGTAGCTTTTGTTGGAGAAGTTGACGAGGAGCTGTGAATCACCCTTGATGGTGAGGCGCTTGATGCCCAGGGCAGAGGCGGCCTTGAGGCCAACGATGAGTCCCTCGTACTCCGCGATGTTGTTGGAGACCTTATCGTCGCGCTTGAAGCAGAGCTGGACGGCGTAGTAGAGCTTGTCTCCCGCTGGCGAGGTGAGCACGACGCCAACCCCCGCGCCCTGTCGGGAGAAGGCGCCATCAAAGTGCATGGACCATCCGCCAGGCGCTTCATCGCCAGGCAAGAGGGACTCAGCCTCGCGAGGCTCCTCCTGGGGTGGGTCCGTCCATTCAGCTACGAAGTCGGCCAGGGCTGCGCCCTTGATCACCCTTGTGGTGCAGAACTCCAGCTCGAAGGCCTGCAACTCGATGTTCCATTCGGCGATGCGGCCGGTGGCATTGGGGCTGCGTAGGACCTGCTCCAGGGGGTAAGCCGAGATCACCTTGATGGGATGGCCCTGGAAGTAGTGGCGCAGCTTGCGGGAAGCAACGAGGAGCGCAAGTAGGAGCTTCTGCTGCATGGGGTAACGCTCGCGCGCATCTCGTAGCATCATGCTAACGAAGTACACGGGGTGCTCAACGAGGTAGGTAGTTGTTGCAGCAGCTTGGTCTTCGGGGGGCCCGAAGGGCTCATGAGGCTCAGGAGGCTCGGGAGGCAGCTCGCGAGGCAGCTCACTGGAGGCCTCCTGAGGCAAGGCCTCGGCAGGCAATGGCACGACCTCGGGAGGTGATGCACCAGGGGCCTCTTGAGGAAGGATCTCAGTAAGTGACGTCGTCACTTCGCGTGGCGCCAGCACAGGGGGCTTCTTCTGTGCGCAGACGCGCTCTTCTCGAACTGCCACCAGGGCCGCGATGGCCGTCTGGGGAGTAGCCGCCAACTATAGGAGCAAGGGCTCGCGAGAGCGCGGCGCGACCATGATGGGCGGGCTCGTGAGGTACCTCTTGAGGTCTTCGAAGGCAGCGTCGGCCTCGGGGGTCCACTTGAAGGGGCCGGATCTCTTCATGAGCTTGAAGAATGGCAGGGCTCGCTCGCCGAACTTGGAGATGAATCGCCCAAGGGAGGCCATGCATCCCGCCGCGCGTTGCATCTTCTTGAGGCTCTGGGGAGGGTGCATCTTCTCGATGGCCTTGATCTTCTTAGGGTTGGCCTTGATGCCACAGTGGAAGACCAGGAAGCCAAGCAGCTTGCCAGAGGGACTCCGAAGATGCACTTGTCTGGGTTGAGCTGGAGGTTGACCTTGCGCGGGTTGTCGAACGTCTCCTGGAGGTCCAAGAGGAGGGACCGGGCCTCGCGAGTCTTGATGACGATGTCATCGATGTTGGCCTCGGCGTTTCTTCCCATCTGGGGCCCCAGGGCGATGCGCATCAGCCTCTGGAAGGTGGCTCCGGCGCTCCGGAGGCCGAATGGCATGCAGATGTAGCAGAATATGCCACAGGGTGTGATGAAGGCCGTTTTCTCCACGTCTTCGGCCACCATCTTGATCTGGTGGTAGCCTGAGAAGGCATCTAGGAAGCATAGCAACTCGCACCCGGCGGTGGAGTCCATGATCTAGTCGATGCGGGGCAGCGGAAATGGATCTTGAGGGCAGAATTTGTTGAGGCTCGTGAAGTCGACGCACATGCGCTCCTTGCCGCACTTCTTGGGCACCACGACGGGGTTGGCGAGCCACTCAGGGTGGCGCACCTCACGGATGACTCCAGCTTCTTGGAGCTTCTGAACTTCCTTGACGATGAAATCTTGCTTCTCTGGCGCCTGGCACCGTGCCTTCTGTTTCACGGGGCGTGCGTTGGGGCACACCGCTAAGTGGTGCTCGATCACCTCCCTCGGCACACCAGACAAATCGAATGCCGTCCAGGCGAACACATCCGAATTTGCCCGAAGGAAGGTGACGAGTGTGTCTTCCTATGTAGGAGAGAGGCCAGTGCCGATGGTGAAGGCAGGACCTGAGCCGCTGCCGTCCACCGACACCTTCTTTGTCTCGGCGCGGTCCTGAGAGAACAACTGCTTCTTCTTCGCGGGCGCGGGCTCGTGAGGCTCGGCGGCATCCTCGTCAGCAAGGTAGGTGGTGGCGACGGCCTTGTAGGCGCTCTCGAGGGAGCAGGCCGCGTCCTTCTCGTCACAGCAGATGGTGATGATGCTGCTGCAGCCCGGCATCTTGAGGACTTTGTAGGAATGGTGAGTTGCCGCCATGAACTTGGCGAGAGCTGGGTAGCCCAAGATGGCATTGTACGGCAGGTTGATGTGCGCCACGTTGAAGTCGATGAGCTCAGTATGGTAGTTCTTGTGGGTGCCGAAGGTGACAGGGAGACGCACTTGGCCCAGAGGTATGGTGGAGCCATCGATCACTCCGGAGAAGGGCCTGGTTGGCAACAGCTGGTCGTAAGGCACTTGGAGCTGCTCGAAGGTCTCGATGGACATCACATTGAGGCCGGCACCCCCGTCGATGAGTGTCTTGGTGACGGCGACGTTGCTGATGGTGGGGGTGCACAGCATGGGGACCGTGCCAGCAGTGCTTGAAGACTTGGGCTGATCGTCGGAGTCGAAGGTGATTGGGTACTGCGACCA
This sequence comes from Elymus sibiricus, assembly GCA_039707655.1. Taxonomy (NCBI): domain Eukaryota; kingdom Viridiplantae; phylum Streptophyta; class Magnoliopsida; order Poales; family Poaceae; genus Elymus; species Elymus sibiricus. The sequence continues at coordinate 169,194,010 of CM077664.1, forward strand.
CTTGAGGGGGCGAGAAGCTTCAGGCCTCGGGAGGGCAGCGTTCACCTCGCGAGAGAACAGCTTGAAGTGGCGGTTGGATGCGGGAGCCTGAGCTCCGCCTAGGATGCAGGCCACTCCACGAGGCTCTTAATAGCCCCCGGCGTCTTGGTTAGGCTGGTTGCCATCGTTCCGCCGCGGCGGCGGCGGCAGTGGTGGAAGGGCAGCATTGGCCTGAGGGTTGGCCTCATGAGGCTGGTCGTGCCAGCCCTAGCGGTAGTTGTCGTTGCCGTTGCGGTCTTCCCAGCGGCCGCCGTTACGGCCACCTCCACGGCCGGTGCCGCGGTCGTTGCGGTCGCTGCGCCGGCCAAGGCGCTCATCGCGAAGCAGCTTGAGCTCGTGCCAGTCCTCAGTGCTGTGGGAGTGAGAGTTGTGGTAGGCGCAGAGAGGGCGGTTATCTCTTTTGGGCTCGTCGCGCTCACGGCCGCGCTTCTGCTCGGGCTCCACCGCGAGGACAGAGGGCCCTTGCGCTTGGTGTCCTTGCTCTTGGCCCTGGCGGCATCCGGCGTCGCATCGGGGTCGTTGTGGACGAATAGGCGGCCTTCCTTGGCCTTGGCGCACTTGTCGGCGAGGTCGAACAGCTCAAGCACGGAGTCGGGCTCATCATTGATGGCGAGCTTCTCGCGCATGCGGACGTCCTTGACGCCGTTGTTGAACGCGGAGACGATGGCGGCCTCGGAGGCGTGCGGGATCCTGTTGCGCACTTGGCTGAAGCGCTGGATGTACTTGCGGAGGGTCTCGTCGGGGTGCTGGCGCACACCGCACAAGTTGTTGAGCATGAGGGAACGCTCGTGCGTGCCCTTGAAGTTGGTGACGAACTGCCGGCAGAGCTTGCCCCATGAAGAGATGGACGCCTCAGGGAGGTTCATGAGCCAAGAGCAAGGGGCCATCCTTGAGGGCCATGGGAAACCAGTTCGCCATGACCTTGTCGTCGCCGTTCGCTGCCTCGATGCTCAGAGCATAGAGCTGCAGGAACTCCGCGGGGTTGGGGGTGCCGTCGTAGCGCTGAGGCAGGTCTGGCTTGAACTTGGCGGGCCACACCATGCGACACAGCTCGCGGGTGAAGGCACGGCAGCCCACGCAGCTGGAGGGGACACCGCTTGCGAGGGCGGCGCGGTTCTGACGGCCGGTGGCCACGACTTCTTGGACGGTCCTGTCTTGGCACTGGCGCTGCTGCTCGAGGAGCACGCGCGCATCAAGAGGCGCGCGGCGGACAATCTGGCAACTGGGCTCGCCGTGGTCCGGAGAGGACGCGCCGCGAGATGGTTCACGCGCGCGCGCGTCATGGTGGCGCCGGGCGTCCTCGCCATGCAGAGGAGGCGGAGGGGGCGCGTCATGCGCCACGTCCCCGGCGCGCGATGGCGGAGGACGGAGCGAGTGAGAGGGCACTTGGGCGTCGCCTGCGGCATTGACGAGCTCAGTGATGCGGCCAAGCCAGGCGTCGTAGCCGGCGTCGGTGAGGCGGTAGCGCAGGAGCTCATTCGCCATGAGCAGCGTGGCCTGCGGGGCCAGCGTGTTGCGGCGAGCGAGCGACGAGCCATGGTGGTGTGGCCGTCCGCCTGCATAGACGGGTGGAGGGAAGAAGCCTACTGCTCCCTTGCAGCGGGGTCGGTAGCAGCGCCGACGGCGTGGCATCGACGGTCGTCGCGGGCGATGGGCTCTGTCTGGGCCACCCTGGCAGGCGCGCGTAACGCTCGCGGCGGGCGTCGGCCATGGCGGCGAGGAGGTGGAAGAGAACTCGAGCGAGCCCCCTACCTGGCGCACCAAATGTCAGAGCCTGGACTCCGGTGGACTAGGGGTTCGAACACTGGGGGCACGCTAGCTCTCTCCAACCAAAGGCGACCATGGCGAGGCTACGGCGAGAGCGCTACGCGGGAGCACGACAGAGGACACGGCGGTTACCCAGGTTCGGGCCACCTTGTGGTGTAAAACCCTACTCCTGCTTGTGTTGGGATTGCTGTGGGCAAGAAGGTGTTCTCACGTACAGGGTAGAAGGCAGAGGAATTGATCCCCTCTACAATGGCAGCTCTGCCCCCTTTATAGCCGCCTAGGTCCTCTTCCCACAAAAAACTAGGCGGGAAGGGTTGCCACACTTGGCGGGTTTTGAAAGGGGACAAGCGCCCAGTCTATCCTGACTAAAGGTGGTCTTCGCCTGCAAAACTGATGACCTCCGCCGTGCGCACCATGCTGTCTCGGTCTTCTATCACCAAACGGGCAGTCCTTGGGACTTGCTTTGGAGGTGGGTAGCTGGGGCTGCCCCTTTATCACCAAAGAGGAAAGCTTCTCTATCCGCGCCCGCTGGCACGGCCTCTGCCGCCCTTCGTTGCTATGCGCATCACCCACGTGATGGGCATAGGACCGCGCAACCGACGTCAGGCAAGATGGCCTCGGGCGCCCAGCTCGGGAGGGCGCCTCGGGAGGCAGCCTCGCAAGAGGGCCTCGCGAGGCTCCTGTCGCTGCCGTGGCTAAGTACTGGCGAGTCGTGTCTTGATGAGGGGTCCTCTGGAGACCGCAGCCTCAGGAGAAGTCTTCGCTTCGCGGCGCCCTCGGATGGGCCGCGTCTTGGGCCTTCGCCAGGCGTCGATTCCTGGGCCGCAAGCAGATGGGCCGGGGTACCCCGGTTCCCAATGGCCTGACAGATAGTTATGGTGATGAATCCAGAGGGGAAACAGGGGGGAAAGGATTGCTAGCTCACAGGGAACTCGTAGCCGTGCTCAGCGTGCTTGGGGAGGCTCTGGTTCGTCGGCAAGCTCCAATTCTTCGCCGGCGGCCGAAGGTTGAAGATGAAGTAGAGGGCATCGCTTCGGGGCTCTCCTGGTCGCGTGGCTTTGTGGGGAGGTCGATGAGGTCGTTGCGGAGCTCGTGGACACGACGGGCAGATGAGGGGGAGGCGGTGGCTATGCGTGCGGCGATGATACGTCTCCAACGTATCTATATTTTTTTATTGTTCCATGCTATTATAGTAACAATCTTGGATGTTTTATATGAAATCATATGCCATTATATATCATTTTTGGGACTAACCTATTAACCCAGTGCCCAGTGCCAGTTGCTGTCTTTTGCTTGTTTTTGCCTTTTCAGAAAATCATTATCAAAAAGAGTCCAAACGAGAAAAAAACTTTGGATTAATTTTTTCTGGACCAGAAGAGACCCACGAAGCTTCGGGAGAAGACCAGAAGAGCCACAAGGAGGCGACAAGCCTGGAGGGTGCGCCCCCCAGGCTTGTGAGCCCCTCGTAGCCCCTCCTGACCTAATTCCAGCGCTATAAATTCCCAAATATTCCCAATATACCAGAGAGACAGAAGAGAAAACCTTTCCGCCGCCGCAAGCCTCTGTTCTTCCGCGATCCCATCTGGAGGCCTTTTCTGGTACTCTGCCGAAGGGGGAATCGATCACGGAGGGCTTCTTCATCAACCTTGCTACCCTTCCGATGATGTGTCAGTAGTTTACCATAGACCTACGGGTCCATAGTTAGTATCTAGATGGCTTCTTCTCTCTCTTTGATCTTCAATACCATGTTCTCCTCGATGTTCTTGGAGTTCTATCCAATGTAATCTTCTTTTGCGGTGTGTTTGTTGGGATCCGGTGAATTGTGAGTTTATGATCATATTATTCATGAGAAATATTTGAGTCTTCTCTGAACTCTTTTATGTATGATTATTATAGCATTGTATTTCTCTCCGATCTATTGATTTGGTTTGGCCAACTAGATTGGTTTATCTTGCAATGGGAGAGGTGCTTTGTGATGGGTTCAATCTTGCGGTGCTCAATCCCAGTGACAGAAAGGGACATTACACGTATTTGTATTGTTGCCATTAAGGATAAAAAGATGGGGTTTAATCATATTGCTTGAGTTTACTTTGTCTACATCATGTCATCTTGCTTAAGGCGTTACTCTGTTTCATACTTAATACCCTAGATGCATGCTGGATAGCGGTCGATGGGTGGAGTAATAGTAGTAGATGCAGGCAGGAGTCGGTCTACTTGTCTCGGACGTGATGCCTATATACATGATCATTGCCATGAATCCTTCATAATTATTTGCTTTTCTATCAATTGCCCAACAGTAATTTGTCTACCCACCGTATGCTATGTGTTCGAGAGAGAAGCCTCTAGTGAAAACTATGGCCCCCGGGTCTACTTTTATCATATATTAAAATCAAAATTACCTTGCTGCAATTTATTTACTTTTATTTTATTTAGTATTTTAGTTTATCTATCTATCAATATCAGAATTAATCCTTGCAAATAACCGCTAAGAGGATTGACAACCCTCTTATTTGTGTTGGGTGCAAGTGTTTGCTTTTGTGTGTGCAGGTGCGTTTAACGGGATTTTGCTTGGTTCTCCTACTAGATTGATAACCTTGGTTCTTAACTGAGGGAAATACTTATCTCTACTATACTGCATCATCCTCTCCTCTTCGGGGAAATACAACGCAGTCTACAAGTAGCAGGAAGAATTTCTGGCACCGTTGCCAGGGAGACATCATCAAAATTACCAAGTACCTTCGCACAAACTATCATCCACTTGCATTTATTTTATTTGCCTTTTTATTTGCATTTGCTTCTCGTTTTCATCTCCCCCACTTCTATTTTTTTGTACAAAAACACAAAAATATTTTTACTTGCTTGTTTGCTAGTTTGCTTGCTTCGTCGCGATGTCTCAAGAAAATACAAAATTGTGTGACTTTTCCAATAATAATAATAATGATTTTATTAGTACTCCTATTGCTCCCCCCGCCACTAGTGCGGACTCGTGTGACATTAATGCTGCTTTGCTTAATCTTGTTATCAAAGAACAATTTTCTGGTAGTCCTAATGAAGATGATGCATCCCATCTAAATACTTTCATTGAGCTTTGTGATATGCAAAAGAAAAAAGATGTGGATAATGATATTTTCAAATTAAAATTGTTTCCATTCTCACTACGAGATCGTGCTAAAACTTGGTTTTCATCCTTGCCTAGAAATAGTATTGATTCTTGGGATAAGTGTAAGGATGCTTTTATTACCAAGTATTTTCCTCCCGCTAAGATTATTTCTTTAAGAAATCAAATTATGAATTTTAAGTAACTTGAGCATGAACATGTTGCACAATCTTGGGAGAGAATGAAATTAATGATAAGAAATTGCCCAACTCATGGTTTAAATCTATGGATGATCATACAAAAAATTTATGCGGGACTAAACTTTGTTTCTAGAAATTTGCTAGACACTGCCGTAGGTGGTACTTTTATGGAAATTACATTGGGAGAAGCTACAAAACTTCTTGACAATATCATGAGAAATTATTCTCAATGGCACACTGAACGAACTCCAACTGGAAAGAAGGTAAATTTTGTTGAAGAAATTAATACTTTGAGTGATAAGATGGATGCTCTTATGAAATTGGTTGCTAGTAAAAATGCTCAAATTGATCCTAATGATGTGCCATTGTCTACCTTGATTGAGCAAAATAATGATGCTATTGACGTTAATTTTGTCTCTAGAAATAATTTCAACAACAATGCTTATAGGGGTAATTTCAATCCTAGGCCGTTTCCTGGAAATTCCTCTAATAATTATGGTAATTCCTATGGTAAGCCATATAATAATAATAGGATGCCCTCTGATCTTGAAAGTAATATTAAAGAATTTATTAATTCGCAAAAGAATTTCAATGCTATGATAGAAGAAAAATTGAATAAAGTTGATGAATTGGCTAGGAACATGGATAGAATTGCTCATGATGTGGAAAATCTCAAAACTAAAATCTTGCCACCCAAGCATGATATTGATGGAAATATGCCCTAGAGGCAATAATAAAGTTTTTATTATTTTATATTTCCTTGTTCATGATAAAGGTTTATTATTCATGCTAGAATTGTATTGACCGGAAACTTAAATATATGTGTGAATACATAAACAAATACCGTGTCCCTAGTGAGCCTCTACTAGACTAGCTCGTTGATCAAAGATGGTTAAGGTTTCCTAACCATAGACATGAGTTGTCATTTGATAACGGGATCACATCATTAGGAGAATGATGTGATGGACAAGACCCATCCGTTAGCTTAGCATATGGTCGTTCTGTTTATTGCTAATGCTTTCTTAAATGTCAAATACATGTTCCTCAGACCATGAGATCATGCAACTCCCGGATACAGGAGGAATACCTTGTGTGCTATCAAACATCACAACGTAACTGGGTGATCATAAAGATGCTCTACAGGTATCTCCGAAGGTGTCCGTTGAGTTGGCATGGATCGAGACTGGCATTTGTCACTCCGTGTTTCGGAGAGGTATCTCTGGGCCCTCTCGGTAATGCACATCATAAGAAGCTTGCAAGCAAAGTGACTAAGGAGTTAGTTACGGGATGATGTATTACGGAACGAGTAAAGAGACTTGCCGGTAACGAGATTGAACTAGGTATGGAGATACCGACGATCGAATCTCGGGCAAGTAACATACCGATGGACAAAGGGAATTACGTATGTTGTCATTGCGGTTCGACCGATAAGATCTTCGTGGAATATGTAGGAACCAATATGAGCATCCAGGTTCCGCTATTGGTTATTGACCGGAGAGGCGTCTCAGTCATGTCTACATCATTCCCGAACCCGTAGGGTCCGCACGCTTAACGTTCGTTGACGATATAGTGTTATATGAGTTATGTGAATTGGTAACCGAATATTGTTCGGAGTCCCGGATGAGATCCCGGACGTCACGAGGAGTCTCGGAATGGTCGAGAGGTAAAGATTTATATATGGGAAGTCATATTTTGGGTTCCGGAAAAAGGTGCAGTTTTTTCGGTATTGTACCGGGAAGCTTCCAGAAGGTTCCGGAGGATTTCGGAGGAGTCCGGAAGTCCACAAGTGGGTCCACCACGTCCCAAAGGGCTGGCATGGGCTAAGGGGAGGCGCCCTGGCCTTATTGGGCCAGGCGCACCAAGTCCTCAAAAGCCCACGCAGCTAGGGAAGGAAAAAAGGGAGAGTCCTAGTAGGAATAGGATTGGACTTTGGAGTCCAAGTCCACGTGTGTACTATTCACGGTTACTGTTCATGTGGCACTATTCCTTCTACTCCAAGCCCCTACACATATATAAATAGAGGAGAGGGGGCGCCCCAAAGGAGACACAACATTCTCTTAGCCGTGTGCGGCGCCCCCCTCCACAGTTCCGTCCCTCGGTCATATTTTCGCAGTGCTTGGGCGAAGCCCTGCGGAGATAGCATCACCATCACCGTCACCACACCGTCGTGCTGCCGGAACTCATCCACTACCTCGCCATCTTGCTGGATCAAGAAGTCGAGGACGTCACCGAGCTGAACGTGTGCTGAACGCGGAGGTGTCGTACGTTCGGTGCTCGGTCGGTTGGATCGTGAAGTTGTTCGACGACATCAACCGCGTTGTTCTAATGCTTCCGCTTACGGTCTACGAGCGTACGTAGACACACTCCCCCTCTCGTAGCTATGCATCTCCATGGATTGATCTTGCGTGTGCGTAGAAATTTTTTGTTTTCCATGCAACGTTCCCCAACAGTGGCATCATGAGCCAGGTCTATGCGTAGATGATATGCACGAGTAGAACACAAAGAGTTGTGGGCGGTGATCGTCATACTGCTTACCACCAATGTCTTATTTTGATTCGGCGGTATTGTAAGATGAAGCGGCCCGGACCAACCTTACATGTCCACGTACATGAGACCGGTTCCACCGACAGACATGCAACTTGTTTTGCATAAAGGTGGCTGGCGGGTGTCTGTTTCTCCTACTTTAGTTGAATCGAATTTGACTGCGGCCGGTCCTTGTTGAAGGTTAAAACAGCAAACTTGATAAATCACCGTTGTGGTTTTGTGCCGTAGGTAAGAACGGTTCTTGCTAGAAGCTCGTAGCAGCCACGTAAAACTTGCAACAACAAAGTAGAGGACGTCTAACTTGTTTTTGCAGGGTATGTTGTGATGTGATATGGTCAAGACATGATGTGATATACGTTATTGTATGAGGTGATAATGTTTTGTAATTTATCGGTAACCAGCAGGAGCCTTATGGTTGTCTCTTTATTGTATGAAATGCAAGCGCCATGTAATTGCTTTACTTTATCGCTATGCGTTAGCAATAGTTGTAGAATCAATAGTTGGCGAGACGACCACGACACAACGATGGAGATCAAGGTGTCGAGCCGGTGACGATGGAGATCATGACGATGCTTTGGAGATGGAGATCAAAAGCACAAGATGATGGCCATATCATGTCACATATTTTGATTGCATGTGATGTTTATCCTTTATGCATCTTATTTTGCTTAGAACGACGGTAGCATTATAAGATGATCCCTTCACTAAATTTCAAGATAAAAGTGTTCTCCCCGAGTATGCACCGTTGCTAAAGTTCATCGTTTCGAAGCACCTCGTGATGATCAGGTGTGATAGATTCTACGTTCACATACAACGGGTGTAAGCCAGTTTTACACAAGCAGAATACTTGGGTTAAACTTGACGAGCCTAGCATGTACAGACATGGTCTCGGAACATTGGAGACCGAAAGGTCGAACATGAGTCATATAGTAGATATGATCAACATGGAGATGTTCACCGTTGATGACTATCCCATCTCACGTGATGATCGGACATGGGCTAGTTGATTTGGATCATGTATCACTTAGTTAACTTAAGGGGTGTTAATTTAAGTGGGAGTTCATTAGTAATTTGATTAATTGAACTTAATTTATCATGAACTTAGTCTTGATAGTTTCTTTGCATGTCTATGTTGTAGATAAATGGCTCGTGCTACTGTTCCGTTGAATTTTAATGCGTTCCTAGAGAAAGCTAAGTTGAAAGATGATGGTAGCAACTACACGGACTGGGTCCGTAACTTGAGGATTATCCTCATTGCTGCACAGAAGAATTATGTCCTTGATGCACCGCTAGGTGATGGACCTGCTGCAGGAGCTGCTGCAGACGTTGTGAACGCCTGGCAGGCTCGATCTGATGACTACTCGATAGTTCAGTGACCATGCTCTACGGCTTAGAACCGGGACTGCAAAAGCGTTTTGAACGCCACGGAGCATATGAGATGTTCCAAGAGCTGAAATCGATATTTCAAGCTAATGCCCGGGTTGAGAGATATGAAGTCTCCAATAAGTTCTTTAGCTGTAAGATGGAGGAGAACAGTTCTGTCAGTGAACACATACTCAGAATGTCTGGGTACCACAACCACTTGACTCAGCTGGGAATTGATCTTCCGGTTGAGAGTGTTATTGACAGAGTTCTTCAGTCACTGCCACCAATCTATAAAGGCTTCGTGATGAACTATAATATGCAAGGGATGGAGAAGACAATTCCCGAGCTCTTCGCGATGCTGAAATCAGCGGAGGTAGAAATCAAGAAGGAGCATCAAGTGTTGATGGTTAACAAAACCACTAGTTTCAAGAAAAAGGGCAAGGGAAAGAAGGGGAACTTCAAGAAGAACGGCAAGCAAGTTGCCGCTCCCACGAAGAAACCCAAAGCTGGACCCAGGCCTGAAACAGAGTGCTTCTACTGCAAAGGGACTGGTCACTGGAAGCGGAACTGCCCCAAGTATTTGGCGGCTAAGAAGGATGGCAAAGTGAGCAAAAGTATATTTGATATACATGTTATTTATGTGTTCCTCACTAATGCTCGCAGTAGCGCCTGGGTATTTAATACTGGTTCGGTTGCTCATATTTGTAACTCGAAACAGGAGCTACGGAATAAGCGAAGATTGGCTAAGGACGAGGTGACGATGCGCGTCGGGAATGGTTCCAAGGTTGATGTGATCGCCGTCGGCACGCTACCTCTACATCTACCTTCAGGATTAGTTTTAGACCTCAATAATTGTTATTTGGTGCCAGCGTTGAGCATGAACATTATATCTGGATCTTGTTTATTGCGAGACGGTTATTCATTTAAGTCAGAGAATAATGGTTGTTCTATTTATATGAGTAACATCTTGTATGGTCACGCACCTTTTGTGAATGGTCTATTCTTGTTGAATCTCGATCGTAGTGATACACACATTCATAATATTGATGCCAAAAGATGCAAAGTTGATAATGATAGTGCAACATACTTGTGGCACTGCCGTTTAGGTCATATTGGTGTAAAACGCATGAAGAAACTCAATGCGGATGGACTTTTGGAATCTCTTGATTATGAATCATTTGATACTTGCGAACCATGCCTCATGGGCAAGATGACTAAAACTCCGTTCTCCGGAACAATGGAGCGAGCTACTGATTTGTTGGAAATAATACATACCGATGTATGCGGTCCGATGAATGTTGAAGCACGCGGCGGGTATCGTTATTTTCTAACCTTCACAGATGATTTGAGGAGATATGGGTATATCTAATTGATGAAACACAAGTCTGAAACATTTGAAAAGTTCAAAGAATTTCAGAGTGAAGTAGAGAATCATCGTAACAAGAAAATAAAGTTTCTACGATCTGATCACGGAGGCGAATATTTGAGTTACGAATTTGGCCTTCATTTAAGAAAATGTGGAATTGTTTCACAACTCACGCCACCTGGAACACCACAGCGTAATGGTGTGTCCAAACATCGTAACCGTACTTTATTGGATATGGTGCGTTCTATGATGTCTCTTACCGATTTGCCACTATCGTTTTGGGGTTATGCATTAGAGACAGCTGCATTCACGTTAAATAGGGCACCGTCTAAATCCGTTGAGACGACACCATATGAACTATGGTTTGGCAAGAAACCTAAGCTGTCATTTCTTAAAGTTTGGGGATGCGATGCTTATGTGAAAAAGCTTCAACCTGATAAGCTCGAACCCAAAGCGGAGAAGTGCGTCTTCATAGGATACCCTAAATAAACAATTGGGTACACCTTCTACCACAGATCCGAAGGCAAGGTCTTTGTTGCCAATAATGGGTCCTTTCTAGAGAAGGAGTTTCTCTTGAAAGAAGTGAGTGGGAGGAAAGTAGAACTTGATGAGTTAATTGTACCTTCTCCCGAATTGGAAAGTAGCTCATCAGAGAAAACCGTTCCCGTGATGCCTACACTAATAAGAGAGGAAGATAATGATAAAGATCATGAAACTTCAGATCAAGTTACTACTGAACTTCGTAGGTCGACCAGAGTACGTTCCGCACCAGAGTGGTACGGTAATCCTGTTCTGGAAGTTATGTTGTTAGACAACAGCGAACCTACGAACTATGAAGAAGCTATGATAAGCCCGGATTCCGACAAATGGCTTGAGGCCATGAAATCTGAGATAGGATCCATGTATGAGAACAAAGTGTGGACTTTGGTGGACTGGCCCGATGATCGGCAAGCCATTGAGAATAAATGGATTTTTAAGAGGAAGACAGATGCTGATGGTAATATCACTGTCTACAAAGCACGACTTGTCGCGAAAGGTTTTCGACAAGTTCAAGGGGTTGACTACGATGAGACTTTATCACCCGTAGCGATGCTTAAGTCTGTCTGAATCATCTTAGCAATTGCCGCATTTTATGATTATGAAATCTGGCAAATGGATGTCAAAACTGCATTCCTTAATGGTTTTCTCAAAGAAGAGTTGTATATGATGCAACCAGAAGGTTTTGTCGATCCTAAGGGTGCTAATAAAGTGTGCAAGCTCCAGCGATCCATCTATGGACTGGTGTAAGCATCTCGGAGTTGGAATATACGCTTTGATGAGGTGATCAAAGCATATGGTTTTGTACAGACTTACGGTGAAGCCTGTATTTACAAGAAAGTGAGTGGGAGCTCTGTAGCATTTCTAATATTATATGTGGATGACATATTGTTGATTGGAAATGATATAGAATTTTTGGATGGCATAAAGGGATACTTGAATAAGAATTTTTCAATGAAAGACCTCGGTGAAGCTGCTTATATATTGGGCATCAAGATCTATAGGGATAGATCAAGACGCTTGATAGGACTTTCACAAAGCACATACCTTGACAAAGTTTTGAAGAAGTTCAAAATGGATCACTCAAAGAAAGGGTTCTTGCCTGTCTTGCAAGGTGTGAAGTTGAGTCAGACTCAATGCCCGACCACGGCAGAAGATATAGAGAAACTGAAAGTCATTCCCTATGCCTCAGCCATAGGTTCTATTATGTATGCCATGCTGTGTACCAGACCTGATGTGTGCCTTGCCATAAGTTTGGCAGGGAGGTACCAGAGTAATCCAGGAGTGGATCACTGGACAGCTGTCAAGAATATCCTGAAGTACCTGAAAAGGACCAAGGACATGTTTCTCGTTTATGGAGGTGACGAAGAGCTCGTCGTAAAGGGTTACGTCGATGCAAGCTTCGACACTGATCCGGATGACTCTAAGTCACAAACCGGATACGTATTTATATTAAATGGTGGAGCTGTCAGTTGGTGCAGTTCCAAGCAGAGCGTCGTGGCGGGATCTACGTGTGAAGCGGAATACATAGCTGCTTCGGAAGCAGCACATGAAGGAGTCTGGATGAAGGAGTTCATATCCGATCTAGGTGTAATACCTAGTGCATCGGGTCCAATGACAATCTTTTGTGACAACACTGGAGCAATTGCCATAGCCAAGGAGCCTAGGTTTCACAAGAAGACCAAACACATCAAGAGACGCTTCAACTCCATTCGTGAATATGTCAAGGATGGAGACATAGAAATTTGCAAAGTACACACGGATCTGAATGTGGCAGACCCGTTGACTAAGCCTCTTCCACGAGCAAAACATGATCATCACCAAGACTCCATGGGTGTTAGATTCATTACTATGTAATCTAGATTATTGACTCTAGTGCAAGTGGGAGACTGATGGAAATATGCCCTAGAGGCAATAATAAAGTTGATATTATTTTATATTTCCTTGTTCATGATAAAGGTTTATTATTCATGCTAGAATTGTATTGATCGGAAACTTAAATACATGTGTGAATACATAAACAAATACCGTGTCCCTAGTGAGCCTCTACTAGACTAGCTCGTTGATCAAAGATGGTTAAGGTTTCCTAACCATAGACATGAGTTGTCATTTGATAACGGGATCACATCATTAGGAGAATGATGTGATGGACAAGACCCATCCGTTAGCTTAGCATATGATCGTTCTGTTTATTGCTACTGCTTTCTTGAATGTCAAATACATGTTCCTCAGACCATGAGATCATGCAACTCCCGGATACCGGAGGAATACCTTGTGTGCTATCAAACGTCACAATGTAACTGGGTGATCATAAAGATGCTCTACAGGTATCTCCGAAGGTGTCCGTTGAGTTGGCATGGATCAAGACTGGGATTTGTCACTCCGTGTTTCGGAGAGGTATCTCTGGGCCCTCTCGGTAATGCACATCATAAGAAGCTTGCAAGCAAAGTGACTAAGGAGTTAGTTACGGGATGATGTATTACGGAACGAGTAAAGAGACTTGCCGGTAACAAGATTGAACTAGGTATGGAGATACCGACGATCGAATCTCGGGCAAGTAACATACCGATGGACAAAGGGAATTACGTATGTTGTCATTGCGGTTCGACCGATAAGATCTTCGTGGAATATGTAGGAACCAATATGAGCATCCAGGTTCCGCTATTGGTTATTGACCGGAGAGGAGTCTCAGTTATGTCTACATAATTCCCGAACCCGTAGGGTCCGCACGCTTAACGTTCGTTGACGATATAGTGTTATATGAGTTATGTGAATTGGTAACCGAATATTTTTCGGAGTCCTGGATGAGATCCCGGACGTCACGAGGAGTCTCGGAATGGTCGAGAGGTAAATATTTATATATGGGAAGTCATATTTTGGGTTACGGAAAAAGGTGCAGTTTTTTCGGTATTGTACCGGGAAGCTTCCAGAAGGTTCCGGAGGAGTCCGGAAGTCCACAAGTGGGTCCACCACGTCCCAAAGGGCTGGCATGGGCTAAGGGGAGGCGCCCTGGCCTTATTGGGCCAGGCGCACCAAGTCCTCAAAAGCCCACGCAGCTAGGGAAGGAAAAAAGGGAGAGTCCTAGTAGGAATAGGATTGGACTTTCGAGTCCAAGTCCACGTGTGTACTATTCACGGTTACTGTTCACGTGGCACTATTCCTTCTACTCCAAGCCACTACACATATATAAATAGAGGAGAGGGGGCGCCCCAAAGGAGACACAACATTGTCTTAGCCGTGTGCGGCGCCCCCCTCCACAGTTCCGTCCCTCGGTCATATTTTCGCAGTGCTTGGGTGAAGCCCTGCGGAGATAGCATCACCATCACCGATTCACCGTCACCACGCCGTCGTGCTGCCAGAACTCATCCACTACCTCGCCGTCTTGCTGGATCAAGAAGTCGAGGACGTCACCGAGCTGAACGTGTGCTGAACGCGGAGGTGCCGTACGTTCGGTGCTCGGTCGGTTGGATCGTGAAGTTGTTCGACAACATCAACCGCGTTGTTCTAACGCTTCCGCTTACGGTCTACGAGGGTACGTAGACACACTCCCCCTCTCGTAGCTATGCATCTCCATGGATAGATCTTGCGTGTGTGTAGAAAATTTTTGTTTTCCATGCAACGTTCCCCAACAGATATAAATGAGTCTATTAAAGCTATCTATGTCTCCATTAATGAAAGTAAAGAAAGGACCGCTAGGTTGAGAGCTAAGCGAGAATTCCTAGAAAAAGCGATTCCACCCGGTTTCTATCGTAGTAATGATGAAGATATTAAAATGATTGGTGTCACTCCTATTGAATCATTATTTAGTAACATAAAACTTGAGGAAAAAGGGACTGAAGAAGAGTCAACTTTAGATAGAAGGAGTCCCAATTGCTTGGAGGGTGATAATCTTAATGATAAAAATGAAAAAAGTGGGTATGGAGAGGTCAAAACTTTAAATAGTAATGCACCCACAACTTTGGATTACAAGGACTTTAATTATGATAGTTGTTATTTAATTGAGTGTATTTCCTTGTTACAATCCATGATTAATTCACCAAATGCATATGACTAAAATAAAGCTTTCACTAAACATATTGTAGAAGCCATGATGAAAGCGCATGAAGAAAAACTTGAGTTGGAAGTTTCAATTCCTAGAAAATTACAAGATCAATGGGAACCTACTATTAAAGTCAAAATTAAATATTATGAATGTAAATATGTAATGCTCTATGTGATCTTGGTGCTAGCGTTTCCACTATACCAAAGTCCTTGTGTGATGTGCTAGGTCTCACCGATATGGATCCTTGTTCCCTTAATTTGCATCTTGCGGATTCTACTATAAAAAACCCATTGGGTAGAATAAATGGTGTGCTTATTCTTGCAAATAGTAATTATGTGCCCGTGGATTTTATTGTTCTTGATATTGAATGCAATCCTTCTTGCCCTATAATACTTGGTAGGCCTTTCTTACGAACAATATGTGCTATTATTGATATGAAAGAAGGTAATATAAGATTTCAATTTCCATTAAAGAAAGGGATGGAACACTTCCCTAGAAAGAGAATTAAGGAACCTTATAAATCTATTATGAGGGCCACTTATGGAATTAACATGAAGGATGACAACACTTGAAACTATGCATTATGCCTAGCTAGGGGCATAAAACAATAGCGCTTGTTGGGAGGCAACCCAATGAATAAAATAAATTTTTGTTTTTACTTTCTGTTTTTGTGTGTTTACACAATTATAGCCTCTGTTATGATTGTGTTTTTATCTTTTAATTAGTTTTTGTGCCAAGTAAGGCCTTTGGGGTGATTTGGATGATAGTATAATTGATGTTGTTTGAAAACAGAAACTTTTGCGTCCGGTGCTATAATTTTTATTTTCCTCTGGAGCTTCAGAACCTTCTGAATTTTTTACACAATATTGATATATGAATTTCCCACGTTGTCCTAATATTTCAGAATTTTTGGAGTTACAGAAGTATGACGTTAATTCAGGTCTTTACAGACTGTTCTGTTTTAGACAGATTATGTTCTTGTTGCATAGTTTGCTTATTTTGATGAATCTATGGATCGTATCGGGGGGTATGAGTCATGGAGAAGTTGGAGTACAGTAGAATTATGCCAATATTAAATATGAATCAATTTACAACAGTACCTAAAGTTTAAGATTTGTTTGTTATACTAACGGATTTCACGAGGTTTCTCTTGAGTTTTGTGTGCTGAAGTTTTCAAGTTTTGGGTGAGACTATGATGGATAAAGGAATAAGGAGCGGCAAGAGCCTAAGCTTGGGGATGCCCAAGGCACCACAAGGTAATATTCAAGTAAGACTCAAGCGTGTAAGCTTGGGGATGCCCCGGAAGGCATCCCCCTTTCGTCTACAATCTATCGGTAACTCACTTGGAGCTATTTTTTATTCATCACATGATATGTGTATTACTTGGAGCGTCTTGTGATATAGTTTGTTTGCTTTTGTTTGCTTTTTAGTTTGTCACAATCATCTTTGCTGAACACACCTTTTTGAGAGGGACACACATTATTCGTGATTTGTTAGAATACTCTATGTGCTTCACTTATATCTTTTGAGCTAGGCAGTCGCTCTAGTGCTTCACTTATATCTTTTAGAGCACGGCGGTGGTTATATTTTAAAGAAATAGTTGCACTCTCATGCTTCACTTATATATTTTTGAGAGTCTAATGATTAGCAATGGTAATATGCACGGGTTATGAATTTGGTCTTAATATGATAGGTATTTGATACGTCTCCAACGTATCTATAATTTACAAAGTATTCATGCCATGTTTATAACAATTCTATATGGTTTTGGTATGATTTGATTAGAACTAACCCGGACTGACGCTGTTTTCAGAAGAATTGCCATGGTGTTGTTTTTTGTGCGGAAATAAAAGTTCTTGGAATTGGATGAAACTTTTTGGAGATTTTTTATGTAATAAATAAAAAATACTGGAACCAAGACCCACTGGAGGGGGGCCACCCAGTGCCCACGAGGCACCAGGGCGCGCCACCGCCCCAGGCGCGCCCTGGTACCTCGTGGGGCCCATGTGGCTCCGTCTGACCTAATTCCAACGCTGAAAAATCCTATAAATAGAGAAACCCCCAGAAATAACCCTAGAACTTCGACTCCGCCCCCGCAAGCCTCTGTACCTCCATGATCTCATCTACAGCCCTTTTCCGGCACCCTGCCGGAGGGGGGAAAGCATCACTGGAGGCCATCTTCATCATCCCGGCGGTCTCCATGACGAGGAGGGAGTAGTTCACCCTCGGGGCTGAGGGTTTGTACTAGTAGCTATGTGTTTTATCTCTCTCTCTCCCGTTCTTGATTTGGCACGATCTTGATGTACCGCGAGCTTTGTTAATGTAGTTGGATCATATGGTGTTTCTTCCCTCTCTATCCTTGCTGTGATGAATCGAATCTTTTCCCTTTGAGGTTTCGTTATTATCGGATTGAATATTTTAGATTTGAGAACACTTGATGTTTGTCTTGCATATGAATACCCGTGGTGACAATGGGGTATTATATTGATTCACTTGATATATGTTTCGGCACTCAACTCACGGATTCCCGAGGTGACATTGGGGTAATCTATGCATAGGGGTTGATGCACGTTTTCATTATCTTTTCTCCGATAGAAACTTTGGGGTGCTCCTTGGAGTTCTTTGTGTGGATTGAATATTATGATTATGAAGTTGTTTGATGCATATCGTATAATCAACTCACGGATACTTGTGGTGACATTGGAGTATCTAGGTGACATTAGAGTTGGTTGATGTGTATCATATGGTGTTATTTTAGTACGAACTCTTGGGATGTTTGTGACAATTATAGGAATAGCTCAATAGATCGACCGGAAAGGATAACTTTGAGGTGGTTTCGTACCCTACAAACGATTTCTATCTTATGTTCTCCGCTAATAGGAACTTGGGAGTGATTCTTTATCGCACGTTGAGGGATGGTTATATGATCCAATTATGTTAGCATTGTTGAGAGATTGCACTAGTGAAAGTATGAACCCTAGGCCTTGTTTTTAAGCATTGCAATACCGTTTGTGCTCACTTTTGTTACTTGCTACCTTGCTGTTTTTATGTTTTCAGATTACAAAAACCTATATCTACTATCCATACTACACTTTTATCACCATCTCTTCGCCGAACTAGTGCACCTATACAATTTACCATTGTATTGGGTGTGTTGGGGACACAAGAGATTTCTTGTATTTGGTTGCAGGGTTGTTTGAGAGATACCATCTTCAACCTATGCCTCCCACGGATTGATAAACCTTAGATCATCCACTTGAGGGAAAATTGCTACTGTCCTACAAAACTCTGCGCTTGGAGGCCCAACACGAGTCTACAAGAATAAGTTGTGTAGTAGACATCAAGCTCTTTTCTGGCGCCGTTGCCGGGGAGGTGAGTGCTTGAAGGTATATCTTTAGATCTTGCAATTGAATCTTTTAGTTTCTTGTTTTATCACTAGTTTGGTTTATAAAAGAAAACTACAAAAAAATGGAATTGAGGTTGCCTCATATTATTCGTCTTTATCATGTCTTTCTTGAAAATGATGGAGCGGAAAATTGTGCTCAATTGATAGAAGAAGAATTCAATAAAATGTTTGGCATAAAATCTTTGAATGATGAGCATGATTGCAATGTTGTTAGTATGAATTCTATGAATATCCAAAATACTAATGATGATTGCACTAGTCATGACAAAAATGTTTCTTATAAGCATGTCAATTTTTGTGGAGTGCATAAAGTTTGTGAAGACATGCCTTATAGGGATGATAGATTTTGTAAGAAGCATAAACATGATAGAACCAAATTTTTTCTCAAAGTGATAGATGAATTTGCTACAAAATTATGCTCTCTTCATCCCATTACTTGTGAACTTTGCAATAAAGTTGGTCACCTTAATTTTCAATGCATACTTTTTCATGATCGAATCATGGCTAAATATTGTAATGACTTGACCGCCCATGAACTATATAATGAGCTTTATCTATTTTTGGGGTGTGAAGAATTGACACATAAAAATAGTTGGTTTGAAGTATTCATTCTCACAGACAACATTGAAACTAATCTAGAGGAAATCTATATGTTTTGTGTGGTAAATTGCAATGAGAATGCTTATATTGCCAACTACAGAAAGATGGGAAAACCAATAGAATACAAAAGGAACACTAATGAAAGGGTAAAGATTTCCACTTTCCCTCCTATTGTCTCTCATGATGAAATAGGTGACGAGGAGGAGCTTCCTATTCAACGAATCTCATCAATAAGAAGCTCGGAAAAATTGATTAAACCCACACATGATGTGGTGAAGAAGAAAGAGTAGAGGTAAAAAAATATCCCTCCCAAATAATGTTGCTCCTATTATTGTTGTGCCTCATGAGAGTGAATCAAAAATAATTGTGGAAGATGATATACTTGATGATGATATTGCTT
Organism: Elymus sibiricus; assembly: GCA_039707655.1. Taxonomy (NCBI): domain Eukaryota; kingdom Viridiplantae; phylum Streptophyta; class Magnoliopsida; order Poales; family Poaceae; genus Elymus; species Elymus sibiricus. The sequence continues at coordinate 169,213,373 of CM077664.1, forward strand.
CTTTGTCTTATGGTACAACGTCCGAAGGAACTATTGAGGATGATTTTATTATGCCTATTACTCATTATGATGATTATGATTCGGAAGATAATGATACCTCTTATGATCTTGAAAATCTTTATAGCACCAACTTGAAAAATTATGATGATAATTGTTATACTATTGGTGCTATTCATACTATTAATGATGAAAGTGATTATGCTTATGATATGCAAAGCCACAAGCTTGGGGATGGTATGTTTGATGAGAATGACATGTTTGAGAATTTATTTGCTGCAATTGATGTTTGTCCCAAGCTTGGAGATGCTATACTTAATGAAGATGATCTTTTTAGTCCCCCTACTTTGAATGATCAAATTTGTTATGATGATTTCATGCCTCCTATCTATGATGATTATTGTGATGATACTTATGTTATGAAAAATAGTGATGATTATTATTATAATACTTGTTATAATCCTTTTACTGAACATCACTCTTTTAATGTGGAAACAATTTATAGTATTCGAGTTTCATACTATACTCTCACTATTATGAATGAGAAGAAAACTGCTTGTGTGGAGAGTAATAAAAATTCTATGCTTGTGGATCATGAAAAGAATGCTTTATATGATAGCTATATTGATGAATCCATTCATGATGCTACTGAAAATTATTATGAGAGAGGGACATATGATTCATGATGCTCCCGTTATGTTTCAATTCTTCACTTTTTATGTGAGCATCATTAAAATCATCATGCCTAGCTAAAAGGCATTAAAGAAAAGCGCTTGTTGGGAGACAACCTAATACTTATACCTACTGTTTTTGTGTGTCCGCATGATTAAGCTACTGTAGTAATCATGTTTTATATGTTTTCTTTCAATAATGTGCCAAGTAAAGCCTTTGGGATAGTGTGGATGCTTGTTGATTTGATTCTGTGCAAAAACAGAAACTTTTGCGTCCAGTGCTAGAATTTCTATTCTGTACTAGAGTGCGAGAAAATTCTGAATTTTTTACACAGTATTGGTTTACAAGTTGTTTACGTTGTCCAAATTTTTCAGAATTTTTGGAGGTACATAAGTATGGTTTTTAAATCGCTTACTACACGCTGTTCTGTTTTTGATAGATTCTGTTTTCGATTCATAGTTTGCTTGTTTTAGTGTTTCCATAGCTTATATTGAGTAATATAAATTGTGGAAATGATAGAATACAGTAGGAATTATGTGAGAACAATTATGAATCTTGTCTTGACAGTACCTAAGTGGATGATTTATTTTTATCATACTAACCTATCTCACGAAGTTCCGTTAAGTTTTGTGTGATTGAAGTTTTCAAGTTTTGGGTGAGATATCGATATGAGGAGAATAAGGAGTGGAAATACCCAAGGCACCCCAAGGTAAAATTCAAGGAAGACTCAAGCGTCTAAGCTTGGGGATGCCCCGGAAGGCATCCCCTCTTTCGTCTTCAACACTATCGGTAACCTCACTCGGAGCTATATTTTTATTCGTCACATAATATGACTTTTGCTTGGAGCGTCATTTTCTTTTGTTGATATTTGCTTGCTGTTATCAATAATCATGTTTTGTATCTTTTAGTTCAATAAAATGCCAATTATAGCCTTTACCATGCTCAGTTTGCAAGTTCATGTGTTGCTGTTTGAAAACAGAAAGTTTTCTGTTATGTCCAGAATATTCCTGAATAGTCAGAACATGATAAAAATCTGAAATTTTTACACAGTAAGCATGCATGAGTTCTATGTCAAGTGGTAATTTTTCAGAATTTTTGGAGTTAGGGAAGTATGGATTCTTATTCACCCTTTACAGACTGTTCTGTTTTGGCAGATTGCTGTTATAGTTGCATTGTTTGCATATGTTTGCGTGTTTAATGTTTCTATTTGAGGATAGGAGTATTAAATATGAAGAGGCATTTAGTATGCAATTTTTAATTATAATTTTTGTGATTTTCTACAGTATAGAATGTTAAGGTTTTGAGTTGATTTATACTAACTTATCTCACGAGTTCTTGTTGAGTTTTGTGTGGATGAAGTTTTTAAGATTTATAGAAAGTGTGATATGAGAGGAATTAAGGAGACACAAAAGCTCAAGCTTGGGTATGCCCAAGGCATCCCAAATTAATATTTCAAGAAGCCTCAAGCATCTAAGCTTGGGGATGCCCCGGTAGGCATCCCACCTTTCTTCATCAACAATTATCGGTCAGTTTTGGTTGAGCCTAAGTTTTTGCTTCTTCACATGATATGTGCTATTCTTGGAATGTCATTTTATTTTGTTTTCTTTGCTGTTTGAATAAAATACTTAAGATCTGAAATTTTGAAATGAGAGAGAGACCATCTTCAACCTACGCCTCCCACGGATTGATAAACCTTAGGTCATCCACTTGAGGGAAAATTGCTACTGTCCTACGAAACTCTGCGCTTGGAGGCCCAACACGAGTCTACAAGAATAAGTTGTGTAGTAGACATCAGTATTCAAGAGGGATATAATAAAAACTTTCATGTAGATCACTGAATATGATAAGTTTGATTCCTTGCAATAGTTTTGCGATATTAAGATGGTAATATGTGGGAGGTGCTAGTAGATAATTGTGGTTTAGTAAGAATATTGGTGTTAAGGTTTCTGATTCCCGAAGCATGCACGTATGGTTTGTCATTATGCTAAGAAGTTGGAGCATGATTTATTCTTGATTGTCTTCCTTTGTGTGGCGGTCGGGGGCGCGCGGTGGTTAACTCCTACCAACCTCCCCCCCTAGGGGCATGCGTAGTAGTACTTTGTTTTGAGGGCTAATAAACTTTCGCAATAAGTATTTGAGTTCTTTATGACTAATGTGAGTCCATGGATTATACGCAGTCTCACCTTTCCGCAATTTGCTAGCCTCTTCGGTACCATGCATTGCCCTTTCTCACATCGAGAGTTGGTGCAAACTTCGCCGGTGCATCCAAACCCCGTGATATGATACGCTCTATCACACATAAGCCTCCTTATATCTTCCTCAAAACAGCCACCATACATACCTATCATGGCATTTCCATAGGCATTCCAAGATATATTGCCATGCAACTTCCATCGTTTCATTTTTATGACACACTTCATCATTGTCATATTGCTTTGCATGATCATATAGCTGACATAGTATTTGTGGCTCAGCCACCGTTCATCATTTTTATACATGTTACGCTAGTATCATTGCACATCCTGGTACATCGCTAGAGGCATTCATATAGAGTCATATTTTTGTTCTAGTTTCGAGTTGTAATTTTATTTTGAGTTGTAAGTAAATAGAAGTATGATGATCATCATTATTAGAGCATTGTCCCAGTGAGGAAATAAAAAAAGAGGCCAAAAAGAGCCCACGAAAAAAAGAGGCCAAAAAGAGCCCACCAAAAAAATGAGAGAAAAAGAGAGAAGGGGCAATGTTACTATCCGTTTCCATATTTGTGCTTCAAAGTAGCACCATGTTTTTCACATAGAGAGTCTCCTATTTTGTCACTTTCATATGCTAGTGGGAATTTTTCATTATAGAACTTGGCTTGTATATTCCGATGATGGGCTTCCTCAAATGCCCGAGGTCTTCATGAGCAAGCAAGTTGGATGCACACCCACTTAGATTTCATGTTGAGCTTTCATACACTTATAGCTCTTAGTGCATCCGTTGCATGGCAATCCCTACTCCTCGCATTGACATCAATTGATGGGCATCTCCATAGCCCGTTGATTAGCCTCGTTGATGTGAGACTATCTTCTTATTTATGATTTCCCCTTATTGATCTCTACCACCACACTCTATTCCACCCATAGTGCTATATCCATGGCTTGCGCTCATGTATTGCATGGAGGTTGAAAAAGCTAAAGCGCGTTAAAAAGTATGAACCAATTGCTTGGCTAAAACCGGGGTTGTGCATGACAAATATTTTGTATTAAGAAGATGGAGCATGACAGGATTATATGATTTTGTAGGGATAACGTTCTTTAGCATTTTTATTTTGAAAGACATGATTGTTTGCTAGTATGCCTGAGTATTGATGTCTTTATATTAAACTATAGACTATTGCTTTGAATCATTCAGATCTTATTATTCATACCGTAAGAGATTACATGATGAAACATGATAGGTAGCATTCCACATCAAAAATTCTATTTTTATCATTTGCCTACTCGAGGACGAGCAGGAATTAAGCTTGGGGATGCTTGATACGTCTCCAACGTATCTATAATTTTTTATTTTTCCATTCTATTATAATATCAATCTTGGATGTTTTATATGCAATCATATACCATTATATATCATTTTTGGGACTAACCTATTAACCCAGTGCCCAGTGTCAGTTGTTGTTTTTTGCTTGTTTTTGCCTTTTCAAAAAATCATTATCAAAAAGAGTCCAAACGAGAAAAAAAACTTTGGATTAATTTTTTCTGGAATAGAAGAGACCCACGAAGCTTCGAGAGAAGACCAGAAGAGCCATGAGGAGGCGACAAGCCTGGAGGGCGCGCCCCCAGGCTTGTGGGCCCCTCGTAGCCCCTCCTGACCTAATTCCAGCACTATAAATTCCCAAATATTCCCAATATACCAGAGAGACAGAAGAGAAAACCTTTTCGCCGCCGCAAGCCTCTGTTCTTCCACAATCCCATCTGGAGGCCTTTTCCGGTACTCTGCCGGAGGGGGAATCGATCACGGAGGGCTTCTTCATCAACCTTGCTGCCCTTTCGATGATGTGTGAGTAGTTTACCACGGACCTATGGGTCCATAGCTAGTAGCTCGATGGCTTCTTCTCTCTCTTTGATCTTCAATACCATGTTCTCCTCGATGTTCTTGGAGTTCTATCCGATGTAATCTTCTTTTGCGGTGTGTTTGTTGGGATCCGATGAATTGTGAGTTTATTATCAGATTATTCATGAGAAATATTTGAGTCTTCTCTAAACTCTTTTATGCATGATTATTATAGCTTTGTATTTCTCTCCGATCTATCGATTTTGTTTGGCCAACTAGATTGGTTTATCTTGCAATGGGAGAGGTGCTTTGTGATGGGTTCAATCTTGCGGTGCTCAATCCCAGTGATAGAAAGGGACATGAAACGTATTTGTATTGTTGCCATTAAGGATAAAAAGATGGGGTTTAATCATATTGCTTGAGTTTACTTTGTCTACATCATGTCATCTTGCTTAAGGCGTTACTCTGTTTCATACTTAATACCCTAGATGCATGCTGGATAGCGGTCGATGGGTGGAGTAATAGTAGTAGATGCAGGCAGGAGTCAGTCTACTTGTCTCGGACGTGATGCCTATATACATGATCATTGCCATGAATCCGTCATAATTATTTGCTTTTCTATCAATTGCCCAACAGTAATTTGTTTACCCACCGTATGCTATGTGTTCGAGAGAGAAGCCTCTAGTGAAAACTATGGCCCCCGGGTCTACTTTTATCATATATTAATATCAAAATTATCTTTCTGCAATTTATTTACTATTATTTTATTCAGTATTTTAGTTTATCTATCTATCACTATCAGAATTAATCCTTGCAAATAATCGCTAAGAGGATTGACAACCCTCTTATTTGCGTTGGGTGCAAGTGTTTGCTTTTGTGTGTGCAGGTGCGTTTAACTGGATTTTGCTTGGTTCTCCTACTGGATTGATAACCTTGGTTCTTAACCGAGGGAAATACTTATCTCTACTATATTGCATCATCCTCTCCTCTTCGGGGAAATACCAACGCAGTCTACAAGTAGCAGATGACGGTGAGCTCATGGTGGTTCGGCCATGACGATGGAGATGCGAGGGAGAGAGCATGGGGTAGTGAGGAGGCGGGCTCGATAAGGATGGCAGTGAGGAGGCTGTCCACGTTGTCGTGCTGGCCAGGGGATGCAGGCAGGCGAGCAGGTGGCGTGGCGCTCTCGGACGCGCACGCGCTGTCCTGCGTCTGCCTACTAGCAGAGGAGGAAGACGACTGGCAGCGGCCAGATGGGCTGGGCCGGCCAGGTGGGCCGCCCGGGTAAAACCTTTCTCTCTCTGTGTCTTTTCTATTTTTTTTTCTGTTTTTTCTATTTTTCTTCTGTCTGTTTGATTTAGTAAAAATACTAAACCATTTTTATAAATTCTGAAAATAATTGTGGGCACTAATTAAATTAATCCAGAGGCACTCAATAATTTCCAAAATATTTGGATCATTTAAAATATTTATAGCATTTAATTGCTCCAATTAAAATACATTATGAGTTAATTCAAAACTCCAGAAATGTCCTAGAAATAGCTGCATTATTTTTGGCACAGGTTATCACCTTTTTCAAAAGTCATGAACTTTTCTGAAGGGCATTTTGGGTTCGTTGAAAAGATTTTAATTTGAACCTAGTTGAAATAATTATTTGCTAGGGTTTGATCATCCCCACTTCAACTTTAATTGAAATTTAAATATGATGCATGGATGCTTTGATGCAACTAATTACAAACATTAATCTAGGGTTGTGACAGCTTCTTCCAGCTTCTCCTTCACCTCATCGTACTTATCCTGTAGTACACTGATTTCCTCCTCATGCTCCATGTGTGCCTCCTGAAGTTCCTCCTCAAGCTCCAACTGGTGGGTCATCATATTATTGGTGGTGTTCATGTTGCGGTACATCTCGGTCTCCATTCTGTGAATGTGCTCCTCCAAATCCTGGATGTAGGATGTTGTGGGGTCATCCTCGATGGTGCGCACAATTTCTCCCCTGTGGTCTTGGCGTCCGCACTTCACGAAGGGGGTTCCCTGGACATCCATGTGGTACTCCTCTCGAATGCACCCTAGTGTGGCATGTGTGGTAATACTCCTGGCCAAGGTCCATGTTGGCGCCTCCAAGAAGAAGTCAATGGGCTCGGTGATCCTCCCCAAAGGTACGTCCAGGGATGTGGACCTTGACCTTCCAACGGGTCTCCTCTGGCATCGTGGCGGTGAAGGTTCCGGTCATAGAGGGCAAGGCAATCTTCAGATGCTTCGTGATCTTCACTAGGCACTGTCCAAAGGGCATGGTCTTGTCGGGCTGGGCAAACTCGGTGATGGCAGACGACATCTATATTTTTGAAAGAGGAAAGAGATTAGAATTGAATAGAGAAGGTTATTAGAACCAAAGGATATATAGGGAAGTTGTAAAATAAAATTTGCATCCTATGGCTTTTTCATTTCCTAGGGTTCGCGTCCTATAGTCTGCGTGTGCTCTGATACCATCTTGTAGCGACCCGACCCAAATGGATCGGAGTCTCTGTGCTTACTGTGTTAGTCCCTGGATCGACTTGCTAGCACAGACAGTACTCGATGGAATAACAGAGTTGAATCACACACTTTATTACATCGATAGTCCTCAAATAGAGTATTTATTACAAAAATATGGTTGAAGGCCATCTAAAGCAAATGTTGTGGAAGCATGGAAGGAATAATGAGCTTATCAACTCCACTATCAAAAAACAAGTACAGAACAACGACCTTTTCGCACCATAATCCTCGTCGGAATAATCTGCAACATGATAAGTTGCAGCCATGTAGGTCAGCACATGGAATATGCTGACAAGTCACACCACAGAAATAATGATAACTCTATCTCGACATGCAGTCTGGCTGGTGGAAGGCTCTAAGTTTAAGTTTCTGCATAAAACTAATTTTGTCATATATCAAGTTAATTAAATTACTACTACAAAGTTCATGCCATTATTGAGATGGTTCCTCCAACTCAATCCTTACCCAAATTATTTATCCCAAATTCATTAATTAAAAATGATGAGATCACTCAAATACTTCACTTCTAGATGCTCAAGTTGTCCATAACTGGGGACACGGCTAATCGATTAGTTTTTCACTCTGCAGAGGTTTGCGCACTTTTCCCCACAAGACTCAATCACCTGCTTTGTAGTTCTCGCATTGCTTGGTGTTTGAGAACCGGAAGATCGAGATAAAGTCTTTCAGAGGTGTTACCCCTTAACCATGGATAGGTCGGTACACCTACATTCCCCTACATCTGCTAGCCTACCCAGAAACGTTCACACAACCTACTCAACTAAGCTAAAGCCCATAATAGCTTGTGGCTGCACACGTAAGCTTCTAGTCATGAAAGATTATTTGATCCCTTTGAACCTGGGTGGCTTTCCATACAAGAGTGATCCCCTGGTTACTCTAGGACACTCGGGCAAATCCCTGGTTACTCCAGGTTGCCCCTCACCATGCAACTGTTCCACCCAGATGATTGATTAAAGTTATTAATGTTGGTCCTATTTACTACTCTCCCAACTTTCATGATTCAGGAATACCACCCCGTCAACAAAAGCAAGGCCAAGAAATTTACTTAACAAGAATGATTCCTGGGGTGTTCAAGGGTCATAGGTTCCTACCTTAGAGAGGTTGTTCAAAGGTCATAGGTTCCTACCATAGAGATCTACAAACCATAGCCACAATTTCATAATCCTAATCATGCATAGTACTAATGTGTAATTAATGCATAGGAAAAACATAGGTGTATAAAAGTATGATCAAAGTGTGAACTTGCCTTGATGATGATTATTGAACTCTAAAGATTGGTAGTACTCAGCCTCGCACTCCGTATAATCTAACGTAAGCAAACAAGATACATAAGCAAAACATACAAAGATCCAAGCAAAGGCAAAAATAAAAGAATGCCAAAACTCCAAAAAGAACCAATCAATCTATTGGACAAGTACATATTTTTAACGGTGGGAAAATTATGTGATCTTGGTTCCATGTGATAGTAGAGGTCTAGGGCTTCAATTTGCAAAATGAATCACATCAAACGGAGTCATATATTGAAAGTTATGATCTATAGAAGCTTCAATATGAATCTGGTCAAATTCAAATTTGAAAGATTCAAAAATATAAATTATTGGTCTTACTAGATAGAGGGGATCAATATGAAAAATTTGGCATTGGTTTCATCTAATTTGGATAAACGGTTTAAAAGTTGTGAAGGTTTTAAACTCAGGGGCTAATCTGTGATAACAACTACTGCAACTAGGTCCTTGGCCACGTGGCGGAACGCTATTGGATAGGATCTGTCCGCTGCGGTGGCTAAACGACGAACGGCCAATAACTAAACAAAACACTGCGCAACAGCTAACTTAAAGAAAAACCGACCAGTCGTTTAAATAAAACTGTGGTTTACCGCGTACCGGTTCACTAGTAAAAACACCTAATCTATGCCGTTGGATTTAGATCGGACAGACGAAAAGGGGCGGTGGCTTACATCGGGGTCAACGGAGTCGGCGATGTAGAAGATGATGGTGCGGTGGCTCGGCTTGACGCCTTTATGATCACCCAGTTATGAAGTGACATTTGATAGCTCACAAAGTATTCCTCCGGTATCCGGGAGTGGCATGATCTCATGGTCTAAGGAACAGATACTTGACATTACGAAAGCTACGGCAAAGTGAACTTAGTGACACAATCAGATGCTAAGCTTGCGGTTGGGTCTGTCCATCACATCATTCTCCTAATGATATAATCCCGTTATGAAATGACAACTCATGTCTATGGTTAAGAAACCTTAACCATCTTTGATCAACGAGCTAGTCTAGTAGAGGCTCACTAGGGACACGATGTTGTTTATGTATCCACACATGTATTTAAGTTTCCGGTCAATATAATTCTAGCATGAATAATAAACATTTATCATGAATAAGGAAATATGATAATAACCATTTTATTATTGCCTTTAGGGCATATTTCCAACAGCGAGCTCTCATGATTTCCTTCATTTGGTTCCAAGTAGTGACCAGTGGCTCGCATTGTTCCCTTCTTCTCTCAATAACTTGTTCCCACCAAATGAGGACATAGTCTTGGAACTCAAGGGAGGCCATTGCGGTCTTCTCCAGTACCCGTTATTTACCACATACATACCCATTTAAGAGAAAACTGAATAATATTCGATGTAGTGTTGCCACAACGTGTGATAACAAACTCATAGCCGAAATCTGAGCCAAAAGTCTGGTGGATCGTTCATTGGCCAGCGGAGTTCTCAGCATAACACCGAGAAAGGTGACGAAGCCACATTTACACACGTACATGTGCACAGAGTAGCAAGGCCATAGCACCAGCGAGAAGCTGAAGCGCCATGTAAGAAATACAACACAAATTTTTGGCATAATCTCATTCACCTTTCAACTAATTTCCTCTAGACAATTTAATCCACAAGTATTGTTGAGTCTATTAAAATTAACACTATGGGGTTGAGTATCTCTAACATCATCTTCTCTACAAATTTTCTCAACACCCAAGTCTTTTGAGACTTTCTTTTGTGCATGGTTATTCTTTGTTAACATTACTTTCTTTTAAAAACAGTACGGCAAGTCTTGGTTATCTAGATTAAACAAAACAAAGGCTACAAAATTATTTTAGCTACTAGAACAAAACCTTTGCTTTAACTATCAAGACTTACTCCCACTTGAACACGTCACACATACTACTACTACTACATCTATTCTAAGTAATTCAAGTGCAAAAGACGGGAGTCGTAGGACATACCTTCACGATCATGAATGTACACACTTCTCTTCCTTAAGATTGCACTCCTTGTTGTCCAGCATAGATCAACTCCTCTGAAATATAAACAAGAATGCAAACGAAATCCAAAGGCAAAAGAAAATAGCAAAGCAACGCTTATTCTATTTTTAGTTTTTTGGGTTTTTAAAAGCTAACTTTGCAAATGAAAAATCACAAACGGTGAAAAGAAAACAAAAGAAGAAACAGAGCAAATAAAAAGCAAAGTGTTGGAACAAACCAACACGAGTGTTTGAAGCTCAGCGAGCTGAAGTACAACCTCATTACAACTTATTAGAAATGACACAGCCATATCTTGATAGAGACGTGGTAGTGACCTCCCCAAGCTTAAATTTTTGCAAGCCTAAACCAGTGAGATCATTGTGGCGGTGGCTGGTCAGGAGCCCATCCTTGGCTCCAGTTGGAGAAGTTGTTGTTCATGTAGACAGACGTGCTTCGAAGGGAATCAATGTAACATCCCCAGATCTTAACCCTGTCATTAAGATAATTGATTAGCCATGTCATCATGATCATCCTAAATAAATTGCATTTATAAAATAATCCAACTCCAATTCAAATTTAAAATGTAAGTCAAATAAAAACTTCTTCAAATAATTAAACAAAATAGTTCATGTTATTGCAAATAATCCCAAAGCATTTATAAAAATAAAACCAACATTATTTGAAATTCCAAGTTGACCCTAGCATCCCAAAACAGTGCCCAAAACAGCATCATTAAATCCATTCTCATTTATGCAAAATCCAAATGAATTTAATTGAACCCCAAACTTTTTTATTGCAGTGCTAAATATTGCTAAGTAATTATGTGGCACAACTCCATATTTTACAAAAGTCATTTTGGGGCCCAACAATTTGCAAAACAGAAAGGAAAGAGAAAAGGCAGAAAAGAAAAAGAAAAAGGAGAAGAGCTTACTGTGCATACGGGCCTAAGTCAAATAGTGCGCGACCCAGCCCGCCTAGCCGCTTTCTCCCTCCTCCCGCCTCTCTCTCCTCGCTGTCGCCTGCGCGAGCGCACCCGAAGCCGGCCCCCCTCGCGCGCGCTCGACAGCGTGCTGCTACAGCGCCGCAGACGCCTACTAACCCGCGCCCCTTCCCCCTGGCTCCCTCTCTCCCTCCCCCGTCGTCTCTCTCGCGCTCTCCCAGCCTCGTCCGAACGCTGCCATGGCTGGCCCTCGCTGAAGCGCGTGGCCACCGTCGCCCCCATGCCCCGCGAGGCTGTCCTGGAGCTCCGCACGCCGCCTACGCGTCGACCCCCGCTAGCCGTTCGAGCTGGGCATGTCAGCATCGACCGAATCGGCCGCCTCCGTCTTCTTCAATCTACGGCGACCACCGTCGAACCCAGCCATGGACTGCTGCTACTAACCTGTCGACAAACCGCCTTGAGCTCCTCTGGTGAGCACCGCCGCTCCTGCCTCCCCTCCTGAGCTCCGGCTCCTCCTCTAGCTAGCTGGCCGCAACCGCCGGCTCTGCCGTCCGCCATGGCCGAAGAACGGCTTGATGCCGAGCTGCCCGAGCCCTCTCATGCTACCCGTCGTGCTCTGGGAGCTCCCAGTAGTCCAACTAGCTGCTCAATACGCTCGGAGACGAGCCGTAGCCGCACGTCCGCGTGCTCGCCCGAACACAGCCACCGCCAAACGTCATCGCCGGCCTTGTTTTCGGTGACCACTTGGTCCAGCACCACCCCCATTCGAACGCACTCGATCCCAGGAACCCAACGCGGCAAACCGCACGCTAAATGGTGCACTGTAGCGAGCGCACGGTGCTCGTCCACCGTCGGGATGGCCTCGCCGGCGTAACTCCGGCGACTGCCGACGTGGCGCCGTCGTTAGTGGTTAATCAGCCACTAATTACCCCCCCCCCTTGTGCCAATGACAAGTGGGTCCCGCCTACTTAATTAACCGGCTAATTAAAGTGATTAGACTAATATAATTACCCCCTGACCCCACGTGTCAGCTTTGACCTGGCATAGTCAGCGTTGACCGGCCCCACATGTCTGTGACCGTGGCTGGCTGACATGCGGGTCCCACTGGACCTGCTGACCAGTCAATGTTGACCCAGTCAACTGCTGACTGGGCAGTTGACTGGGCCCACCTGTCAGCCTCTGTTGCACATTTCTGGGTACACTTTTGTGTACCCATAGCAATTACTATTTAAATGATTTTCGAATTAAATAAAATCCAGAAATTTCAGAAAATGATTAAAACTTTGAAAAAACATATAAAATAAGCCGTAACTTGGATGAAAATAATTTATATATGAAAAATGATCAGAAAAATAAGATGAATCCGAATATGTCATCCACATACCTGCCACACCCCTCTAACATGATGAACATGGAACTTTCCCCTCCGGTTCAATATACCGATAACTGCCCGGAGCTGGGAAAATATTCCCAGATATTTTCCCGCTCCGTCTGTAACGAGTAGCACTGTATTAGGACACCCCTAGCATAACCTACCGGCATGTCGTGCATCTGTGTTACATCTGTGTGCTTTATATTTACTGTTTCTTCCCCCTCTTCTCTCCTATAGACCCGAGACCGACGCTGCTCCTGAGTGCGACTACATCGTCGACGACCCTTCTTCCCTTTCAGCAGAGCTTCCAGGCAAGCAAACCCCCTTGATCATTCCTATATCACCTATTCCTTCTTCCCCGTGCTTGCATTAGATTTTGCTACTAAATTTGATTGCTCCTATTCTGATGCATAGCCTGATGTTGTAACCTGCTGTTGATACATTACCTGTTGTCCTAAATGCTTAGTATAGGTTGATTAGTGATCCATCAGTGGCCCCACATCCTTGTCCTTGTTGCCATGCTTTACCACAGGTGACTCGATCAGTGTGATCGATGTACAGAGACCGAACACAGCACCGCACACCCCCTTAAATGTACGACTCTACAGAGCTACTATCAAGTGCCGAGGGTGATACCTCCTACCTCACTCCTGATGATTTCTCTGTAGCGTAGCTAGTCGGTTGTGGGTTACCGAGGGTGATTCCTCTTTCACCACCTCCGATGAGGCCTCTGTCGGGCAACCCCTCAAGTGTGAACCCATCGAGGGTGATTCCTTCGGGTTCACCTTGACTTTACATCGAGCGGGAATCCAGCGAGGGTGATTCCTCGGATCCTTCCTTGATGTTATGAACACACGGTTACCCTAACTTTTACTTTAGTCACCTGTTGTAGTCGGGTCGGCCCCGAGGGGTACCCGCAAGAGATGTGAAGTCGGGTTGACCGTGAGGGTACCCGCGAGATAATTACGTGGCACGGCTGGGCAGGTAGACCGCCCCAGGAGAGGGTTGGGCCTGGCCCTTGCCGTAAGTCCACGAGACGGGGCGAGGGGGTCACATGATCATGGATCTCTGCTCGTTTCCGCGAGCTTCCAATACACTAACGGATTTGGGTATTTGATCTGAGTTGGCCACTGGCCTATACGCACTACCACCACGCGGAATAATGGTTTAATGGGGCCCTCGGCGCCGTATGTATCAGCCGAAAGCTCTGTCAGACGTCCAGTTCAGCATTGTGGCATGGTTGGATCATGCCATCCAGGAGAGGGGTCGCGCTGGTATCCACCGTCCTCACAAGGAACTGGAGTGCAAAGGGCGATGGGCCCAAGACCCCTGAGCACTTAGGATGTAGACCGGCGGGGACCTCTCTGCTGAGCCTAGGTAGGACTACGTCGTGTCGATTAGCCGAGGCCGGGCATGACCCGGAAACGTGTGTCCGGCCAGAGTTAATCGAGCGTGTTGGGTAACGGTAGTGCACCCCTGCAGGGAAGATTATCTATTCGAATAGCCGTGTCCATGGTAACAGGACGCTCAGTGTAGTATCCCGATCTACTACAGCTTGAACTGGATACATGTTAATTAATTGTAAGCTCCGGGATTGCTTTCTCGCAGGGAGTCGAGAAAGGATCTCTAGGCTTTGCTACTACATACTTATTGCTTTATTATATGATGCTAATCTTCACTCTTCTAATGCTGCAAGACGCTGCAAGATGCTAGTCTTCGATAGGCTAGGCCTTCCCCTCTATTCTGGCATTGCTGCAGTCTAGTCCACAGATACAACCCCTTCATTTGATACCGATGCATAAATAGAATAGTTCTGATGTAAGTCTTGCGAGTACTTTGGATGAGTACTCACGGTTGCTTTGCTACCTCTTTTTCCCCTACCCAATTGCCGCGTTCAGATGACGGAGCCCTGGAGCCAGCTGATCCCGTCGACGACTACTACTACCCCGACGGAGCCTACTTCTACGTGGAGACCGACGACCAGGAGTAGATGGGAGGCTCCCAGGCAGGAGGCCTGCACCTTTTCGATCTAGTTGTCGTTGTTTTGCTCAGCCTTCTTAAGGTAGACTTGTTTAACTTTATGTCTACAGGCGTCGCCTTCTTAAGGTTGTCTGGACTAACCTATTAATTTAGTGCCCAGTGCCAGTTGTTGTTTTCTACATATTTTTGGTTTTCCAGGAAGTCAATATCTACAAGGGTCAAAATGCCACGGGGATTTAATATGATTTTTTCTCCACGGGGAGAGTCCAGAAAGTACTGGAGGTAGACAAGAGGAGCCACAGGGGCTCCACGCAGCCACCTGGCGTGGTCAGGGCCTAGCCAGCGCCCCTGTCTACTGCCTTACGTCCATTCTTACACCTATAAATCCCATATTTCGCGAAACCTCAGTACCAATTTTCCCCGATTTTTTTTGCCGCCGCAAGTTTCTACTTTGAGGAGATCCAATCTGAAGGCCTTTTCCGGCACTCTGCCGGAGCGGGAATCCACCACGGGAGGCTTCTTCATCAGCCTTGCTACCTCCATGACCATGTGTGAGTAGTTCTCTTAGGACCTTAGGGTCCATAGCAGTAGCTAGATGGCATTCTCCCTCTCTTTTTCTTTAATACCAAGTTCCCTTGAGCAGCCTCACATGATTGGGATCAATCTGATGTAATCGGTCGTGTGTTTGTTGGGATATGATGAACTGCCACTTTATGATCAGATTGTTTATTGAATCAATTGTATCTTTTGAAGTTTCTTTGCCATATAATTGAGTAGCCTTGTATGCTCTCCGAACTATATATCTTCTTTGGCCAAGTTTGATGGGTATTTCTTCAGAGAGAATGGTGCATTGTAGTGGGTTCTAATCTTGCAGTGATATATATCCCATTGCTAGAAAGGGACAAGACACATATTGTATTGTTACCACTAAGGATAAAACGATGGTTTCTTGTCATATTGCTTGATATTTTACCGACTACATTATTTCATCTTGCTTATTGCAATGCTCTGTTTGACATGAACTTAATACTTCGAGATGCATGTTGGATAGCGCTCTTGGTGTGGAGTATTAGTTGTAGATGTAGTTGGATAACAGTCTACATATCACAGACATAATGCCTATATGAGATTATACCATGAATTATCATGGTCATAAATATAAATATTGCAATTTAATCACTACCCAACTGTAATTTGTTCACCACACTACATTGTTATGCTTATGAGAGATGCCAAAGTGAACCTATGATGCCGTGAGTCTATTCTCTATTAGTGAAAACTCTATCAAAGATATCATTCATTGTTGTGTCATTTCTTTTAATTTATCTATCTATCAATTCCTATCATATCATGCAATTTAATCTTGTAACTAGCAAGACAATAAGCTTGATAACCTTCTTGACGTGTTGGGGACAAGCTTGTTTTGTGTGCATGTACCAGTGACTTATTGCTAGGTTACTTCACCCTTATGCTTGGGTGTTATTCAACCACTCCTACGAGATAGCAAGCACCGTCGTGGCTCCCCCGACCTCCATCTTCAGGGCCAGGCCAGTAAAATCTGGGGCTGAAAGCACATTTGCTCCCATGGTGGTTTTGGTAATTTATGCCGACATACATATTGTTGGACTAATGCCTCTATCTAGTGAATTTCAGACAAGTTCAACAATGGCGTGGCAAGGACAAGAGGATGTGTAACCCTTCAAAATGCTAAGGACATGGATTGGCAAAAGCTCAAGACTCTACATTTTTGTTAAGTGATCCAAGATCACATTGAGTCCAAGGAAGCCAATACTATTAAAAGGGGATGAGGTGTTGCTTAATGGTCTTTTTGCTCAAGTGCTTAGTGACAGTGCTCCAAAACCCTCAACCACTTTCTCCATCCAAATATGTCCAAAACCTACATTCCAACTCGGCCCCACCAAAATTTCCTATCTGGAGCCACCGAGTTCATATGGACTTAGCCACTGCCAAAACCCTAACAAATCGGATCCACCGATATGGATCTCGGTCCCACCGAGATGGCCTTGCCAACTCTCTATAATCGTTTGCAATTACTTCGGTTCCACCGAGTTTTGCAAATCGGTCTCACCGAGATGGCTTGCCAACTCTCTGTTGCCTTATTGCTTCACTTCGGTCCCACCGAGTTGATGCAATCGGTGCCATTGAGACGAGGTTTGCCCTAACCATTGCACATCGGTCCATCCGAGTTGTTCTGATCGGTCCCACTGAGATTCCTAACGTTCATATCTTTTACACAGTTCGGTGCTACCGAGATTTCTGATCAGTGCCACCGAGTTGGATCAAAAGTGTGTAACGGTTGGATTTTGTGTGGAGGCTATATATACCCCTCCACCCTTCCTTCCTAAGTAAGGAGAGCCATCAGAACGTGCCTACACTTCCACCATACATTTTCTGAGAGAGAACCACCTACTCATGTGTTGAGATCAAGACATTCCAATCCAACCATTTGAACCTTGATTTCTAGCCTTTCCCAAGTTGCTTTCCACTCAAATCCTTCTTCCACCATAGCCAAATCTGTGAGGAGTTGTTGGAGTGTTGGGGATACTATCATTTGAAGCATAAGAGCAAGGAGTTCATCATCAACACACCGTCTATTACCTTTTGGAGAGTGGTGTCTCCTAGATTGGTTAGGTGTCACTTGGGAGCCTCCGACATGATGTGGAGTTGAACCAAGGAGTTTGTAAGGGCAAGGAGATCGCCTACTTCGTGAAGATCTACCCAAGTGAGGCTAGTCCTTCGTGGACGTAAGCCATGGTGGAATAGACAAGGTTGCTTCTTCGTGGACCCTTCGTGGGTGGAGCCCTCCATGGACTCGCGCAGCCGTTACCCTTCGTGGGTTGAAGTCTCCATCAACATGGACGTACGATAGCACCACCTATCAGAACCACGCCAAAAACCACCGTGTCTTCATTGCGTTTGATCTTCCATACTCTACCCCTTTACTTTCCGTACACTTGCATGCTTTACTATTTCCGCTGGTCAATCTCTAGATATGCATGTGTAGGGAGTATTGGTGTTATCTTAACTTGTGCCAAAATCTGCCTAAGTTCCAAGAGAAACTAAAAACTGCTACTTTGGTTGGTTAAGTGTCTATCCACCCCCCCTCTAGACCTATCTCCTCGATCCCACAATTGGTATCAGAGCTTTGGTCTCCATTGCTTTGGTTTTATCACCATTGGAGGGAGATGGATGTGTCTACTTTGGGGAGTCTTAGACGTAGAGTGCCTATTCTAGATGGGGAGTATTACAATGCTTGGAAACATGAGATGCTTGATATCTTTGATGAATTTAACTTGAGCAAGTATATTCATAATCCTTATGTGCCCCCTATTGATCCCTTGCATCCTACTCATGAAGAGGAAATTGACATGCTTCGTAATCTTAGAACCGTCAATCTTATCATTAGAGGATTACCTAAAGGTGTGCTTCATTGTATGCAAAACTTTGAATGTGCTTATACTCTATGGCATGACTTAGAAAAGCGATATCCCGATTACTCTTTAAAGAATCTTGATGAGATTCTTCATAAGACTATTGCTTTTCACAAGATGAGTCCTAATGATCCGAACTTTGATGATTGCTTGTTTGAGCTTCGTGATCTTATGCGTGCTAAAGGAGATGTTGGAACTATTAGTAGCATTATCATGGAAGCTATTAGAATTCATAAACTAGAACATTGTCATGGTCATGAAACTAATGAATTCATTGCCCTAGGTGATGATCATATACATGATGATGATGATGATGTTGAGCATGGCTATTATGATGAGGACGAAGAATTTGATATTGAATTTGAGAAGACCATGAGGAATCTTAGTCTTATGGCAAATCTTTGAGATTACATGGCCGGAGGAAAAGAGTGGATTCTTGATAGTGGATGCACCGATCACATGACCGGAGATAGAGACATGTTTCGTGAGCTTGCTAAAAATGATGGTCCACGCAAGTATGTGACTTTTGGAGACAACTCCAAGGGTAAGGTACTTGGCCTTGGTAAGGTGGCCATATCCAATGATAGCTCCATACAAAATGTTATGCTTATTGAATCTCTTGGTTACAATCTTCTTTTCGTATCTAGACTAGCCGATTTTGGTTTCAATGTTCTATTTACCAAAGTAGATTGCCAAGTGTTTTGTCAAGATAATCATAATATGGTCTTTACTGGCATCCATAGAGGTGATCTATACATTGTTGATTTCACTAAGAGAGCCCAACCTCGTACATGTTTAATTGCTAAATCTTCTAAAGGTTGGTTATGGCATAGGAGACTTGGACATGTTGGCATGCGTAACCTTGATAAACTTGTTAAAGGAGATCACATTCTTGGTGTGAAAGATGTTATATTTGACAAGGATCGACTTTGTAGTGCGTGTCAAGCAGGAAAACAAGTTGGAGGAAGCCATCCCGTGAAGAACATTATGACCACGAGGAGACCACTCGAGCTACTACATATGGATCTTTTTGGTCCCAACTCCTATAAGAGTCTTGGTGGTAACTCTTTCAGTTTGGTCATTGTTGATGATTTTTCCAGATTTACGTGGGTGTTCTTTCTCGATGACAAATCACAGCTACAAATGATCTTCAAGAACTTCACAAGAAAGGCCCAAAATCAATTTGAAGTGAAGATCAAGAAGGTTCGGAGTGACAATGGAATATTGTTCAAGAACGCCAATGTGGACACCTTTCTTGATGAGGAGAGTATTTCACACGAGTTCTCGGCTACGTACACACCTCAACAAAATGGAGTTGTTGATAGGAAGAACCGTACTCTTATTGAGATGGCAAGAACAATGCTTGATGAATACAAGACGCCAAAACACTTTTGGGCGGAAGCGGTTGAAACAGCTTGTCATGCGACAAATCGACTCTACCTTCACAAGCTTCTTGGTAAAACGGCGTATGAACTGCTCACCGGTAACAAACCACAAGTTGGATACTTTCGAGTATTTGGCTCAAAATGTTACATTCTTGATAAGCATCGTCATTCAAAATTTGCTCCTAAATCTCATGAAGGTTTCCTACTTGGTTATGGATCAAACTCTCACACTTACCGTGTCTACAACAACTTCACTCGAAAAGTTGAAGAGACGGTAGATGTGAAGTTTGATGAGACTAACGGCTCGCAAGTCGAGCAATTACCAATTGATGTAGGAGATCAAGAACCATCGGAAGCAATCCAAGACTTGTCCATTGGCAAGATTCGCCCAGTGGAAGTAAAGGAGAGTACCTCGTCTATTCAAGTGGAAGCCCCAACTTCACATCAAGGTGAACAACAAGTTGATATGGAGGCATCCACAAGTGGAACACGTCAAGACGATGGGAATGAGGAAGTGCAACAAGATGATCCACCTCAACCTCCTTCTCCACCTCCACAAGCGAACAACGACAACATCAACAAAGAAGAGGAAGATGATGATGAGGAAGCCTCACCACAACCCAAGCAAAAGCTACCTCAAGTTAGAGCAAGAATCAACAAAAATCATCCCGTCGAACAAATATTTGGAGATATCCAATCCGGGAGAATCACTCGCTCTAAAACTCGTTTAGCTAACTTTTGTGAGCATTACTAATTCATCTCTAGTGTTGAACCCTTGAAGGTGGAAGATGCTCTCAAGGACCCCGATTGGGTGAATGCAATGCACGAGGAGCTACACAACTTTGAGAGGAACCAAGTTTGGACATTGGTTGAGAAGCCTAAAGATGAGCAAAACATCATTGGAACCAAATGGGTGTTTCGGAATAAGCAAGATGAAGATGGACAAGTTGTACGCAACAAGGCTCGTCTCGTAGCACAAGGTTACACACAAGTCGAAGGTATGGACTATGGTGAGACCTATGCCCCCGTTGCAAGACTTGAGTCCATTCACATTCTACTTGCTTATGCCAATCACCATGATATCACTCTTTACCAAATGGATATTAAAAGTGATTTCTTAAATGGTGAAATTGAGGAGGAAGAGTATGTTAAACAACCTCTCGGCTTTGTTAATCCCAAGAAACCTAATCATGTTTACAAACTTCGTAAAGCTCTTTATGGTCTTAAACAAGCCCCTAGAGCTTGGTACAAATGCTTGACAAAGTTTCTTCTTGAAAAAGGTTTTGAAATTGGGAAAATTGATTCAACTTTGTTCACTAAGAGGGTTAATGGAGAATTATTTGTATGCCAAATTTATGTTGATGATATTATCTTTGGATCTACTAACCTCTCTTTTAGTGAAAAGTTTGGAAGGTTGATGTCGGAAAAGTATGAGATGTCCATGATGTGTGAACTCAAATTCTTTCTTGGTTTGCAAATCAAGCAAACTAAGGAGGGTACCTTTGTTTCTCAAACAAAGTACACCAAGGACTTATTCAAGAAGTTCAACATGCAAGAAAGTAAAGGTATGAAAACCCTCATGCCCACGAGTGGACATCTTGACTTGACCAAGGATGGCAAACTGGTTGATCAAAAGGTTTATCGATCTATGATTGGTTCATTGCTATATCTATGTGCCTCCCGTCCCGACATTATGATAAGTGTGTGCATGTGTGCACGATACCAAGCGGTACCAAAAGAGTGTCACCTTAAGGCCATGAAAAGAATTGTGAGATACTTGTTACATACACCAAACTTTGGCATATGGTATCCCAAAGGATCTTCTTTTAATCTTATTGGCTATTCCGATTCGGATTATGCCGGAGACAAGGTTGATAGAAAATCCACTTCGGGTACATGTCAATTTCTTGGTAGATCTCTTGTGTCTTGGTCCTCCAAGAAACAAAACTCGGTATCTCTATCTACTGCCGAAGCGGAATACATTGCCGCGGGATCATGTTGTGCTCAATTACTATGGATGACTCAAACTCTTAAAGACTATGGTGTGCATGTGAGACATGTACCATTACTATGTGACAATGAGAGTGTTATTAAGATTGCACACAATCCCGTGCAACATTCTCGAACTAAGCATATTGAGGTTCGTCACCATTTCATTCGAGAGACCATGTTGAGAAAGGTGACATTGACCTTAAACATGTTCGTACCGACAAACAATTGGCGGACATCTTTACCAAACCTCTCAATGAGAAAGTGTTTTGTCACTTGAGAAGCGAGTTGAACATCATTGATGCTTCAAACGTGAACTAGAGGTTCATGTGGATGCATACAAGGGCATGAGCATTCTTGACTAATCCATGATACTTCCATGATCATTTTATATCTTGGACATTTTGCTCCCTTGTATTGTATCTAACCTTTTGTATGTACTTGGACAAGCTTCATGTCACAAGATTGCATCTCACTCTTACCTTGAAAAATCTTGTATAACCCAAGTATCAACAATTGTTGGTGGAACAAGGAACAAGACAACCTAAACATATCCTTTGACAACTTTTGAGTTATGCTTCATTCTTGTCATTTTGGATATACATGTTGTTCCTTGCAAAACTAACCCATGTAGGAAGATGAACTACAAATGATAGGATAGCTCCCAACTTCAACTCATGAGCATCCACTTCAAGTTCAACTACATGATGGACATCACCACCAAATCCCAATGTAAGTCCTCACATCTTAGAGAAGCTTTACTCAAAGTCATGAGCCAAAGCAACTCAACAAGATGTGAATACATTGAAATGCTTAAAGGAAAAATGGCAACCCCATTTTGAGCTTAACGATGAGTATGACCTATGATCAAGTGTTCTCACTTGACTCCTAAGTCAATATACTCTAACATAGGTGACCTAGTCGCCGACCCCTCTAGATGAAGTTCTCTAGTGTTTCTTCTGTTGTTTCTCTTCTTGCTAGAGTGTTTCAAAAAAAAACTTCATCTAGACGTTTCTTTGCTTCTTTTCTGTGTTTCTTTTCTTTTAGCTAGTTTCGCAGCAAATTCATTGCAAATCTTTGTGAGAATTCCTTTGCCTAGTGAGCTGAGTTGACAAAATGTTCCTTTGCACCAAACTCGGTTCCACCGAAGTGATACAACTCGGAGTCACCGACTTTGCTGTCCTAAGGAGTTTTCTGTCCAATATTTTCTGAGATTTTCTGCTCCAGCTCCACTCAATGATTCTTATCCTCTACTTGAATCTAGAGCCACTCAATGGCTAGATGTGTTTCTCAAGGACCAAACCCACTTGACAAATAACCTTGAAGTCCCTTCTTGGAAATTGATGTCAAAGGGGGAGAGAGGAATACATCAAAGCTTATCACTACAAAAGAGATGCACCATACAAGAGGAGAGAATGTTACATGTTTCTAAGAGGGGAGAAACATGATCAGTTTTTGGTTGTTGTTTAGTTTTCTCACCTTACCTGCTCCCAATATCCAATGTCAGATTCAGGGGGAGAGGAAGTTCTTTAAGGGGAGACAACTATTTCTTTCTTTTGGGGACATGTCTGCTTCAAAAAAGTATTCACCTAGTGATACTCTCTTCTACATGTCATCCCAATCTTGGTTTCTTGTTGATCTTGTGTCATTTCTTGAAGAATTTCTCTTGTGTTATCTAACCTTGTTTTCTCAAGTGTATTTCTTCAGGTACTTGATCAAGAACTTCAAGGTAAGTATATGCATCACACCCATCTACATGATGACCTCTTGCTAGTATATCCTTTTTGCAAGAAGTTAATCATGAACATGTGGATACCTAAATGACATATATATTGCTCTGATGCATGTAGCCAAGATACATGTTGCATGTATATTTCCCATGAAATACCATCATTCTTTATGCACATCTTTAGGGGGGAGCTCATACATGTTACATGTTTTTCTTCAAAGCTTTAATACATTCTCAGTTACATATTTATTTGAAGCTTTGATGCATGTTGTCATCAATTACAAAAAAGGGGGAGATTGAAAGCACATTTGCTCCCTTGGTGGTTTTGGTAATTTATGCCGACATACATATTGTTGGACTAATGCCTCTATCTAGTGAATTTCAGACAAGTTCAACAGTGGCGTGGCAAGGACAAGAGGATGTGTAACCCTTCAAAATGCTAAGGACATGGATTGGCAAAAGCTCAAGACTCTACATTTTTGTTAAGTGATCCAAGATCACATTGAGTCCATAGGAAGCCAATACTATTAAAAGGGGATGAGGTGTTGCTTAATGGTCTTTTTGCTCAAGTGCTTAGTGATAGTGCTCCAAAACCCTCAACCACTTTCTCCATCCAAATATGTCCAAAACCTACATTCCAACTCGGCCCCACCGAAATTTCCTATCTGGAGCCACCGAGTTCATCTGGACGTAGCCACTGCCAAAACCCTAACAAATCGAATCCACCGATATGGATCTCGGTCCCACCGAGATGGCCTTGCCAACTCTCTATAAGCGTTTGCAATTACTTCGGTGCCACCGAGTTTTGCAAATCGGTCTCACCGAGATGGCTTGCCAACTCTCTGTTGCCTTATTGCTTCACTTCGGTCCCACCGAGTTGATGCAATCGGTGCCACTGAGACGAGGTTTGCCCTAACCATTGCACATCGGTCCATCCGAGTTGTTCTGATCGGTCCCACCGAGATTCCTAACGTTCATATCTTTTACACAGTTCGGTGCTACCGAGATTTCTGATCAGTGCCACCGAGTTGGGTCAAAAGTGTGTAACAGTTGGATTTTGTGTGGAGGCTATATATACCCCTCCACCCTTCCTTCCTAAGTAAGGAGAGCCATCAGAACGTGCCTACACTTCCACCATACATTTTCTGAGAGAGAACCACCTACTCATGTGTTGAGATCAAGACATTCCAATCCAACCATTTGAACCTTGATTTCTAGCCTTTCCCAAGTTGCTTTCCACTCAAATCCTTCTTCCACCATAGCCAAATCTGTGAGGAGTTGTTTGAGTGTTGGGGATACTATCATTTGAAGCACAAGAGCAAGGAGTTCATCATCAACACACCGTCTATTACCTTTTGGAGAGTGGTGTCTCCTAGATTTGTTAGGTGTCACTTGGGAGCCTCCGACATGATGTGGAGTTGAACCAAGGAGTTTGTAAGGGCAAGGAGATCGCCTACTTCATGAAGATCTACCCGAGTGAGGCTAGTCCTTTGTGGACATAAGCCATGGTGGAATAGATAAGGATGCTTCTTCGTGGACCCTTCGTGGGTGAAGCCCTCCGTGGACTCGCGCAGCCGTTACCCTTCATGGGTTGAAGTCTCCATCAACGTGGACGTACGATAGCACCACCTATCGGAACCACGCCAAAAACCACCGTGTCTTCATTGCATTTGATCTTCCATACTCTACCCCTTTGCTTTCCGTACACTTGCATGCTTTACTATTTCCGCTGCTCAATCTCTAGATATGCATGTGTAGGGAGTATTGGTGTTATCTTAACTTGTGCCAAAATCTGCCTAAGTTCCAAGAGAAACTAAAAACTGCTACTTTGGTTGGTTAAGTGTATTGGTGTTATCTTAACTTGTGCCAAAATCTGCCTAAGTTCCAAGAGAAACTAAAAACTGCTACTTTGGTTGGTTAAGTGTCTATTCATCCCCCCTCTAGACCTATCTCCTCGATCCCACAGGGGCCCTATGTCAAACTCTAAAATGAGGCCTATTTTACTTAAAAAAATAAAGTTATAATCGATTTATCTGTAGCTCCTTTATGAGATTGAATAAAATCCTCTATTTTTCAGTTTTTTCTTGTGTTTTCTAGTAACGAGATTCATATTCTCTAGACAAATTTTTAGAGCAGATAACTTGGATCCTGAAACATGAGACGTCTAGAACAATTAACACACAAGTATACAAATGATGAGAAGAACAAAATTAAAAGGACACATATCAAACAGCTATTGGCAAGCTATTATTTATAGAACTAGAATAGCGGAACTCACGAACGTGAACCCTAGCCCGGTCAAACTTTTCCTAGAGGAGGCGAGAATGACGAAAGGATATGCGACTAGCCTGGAGACAAGACACCATCATGCCAAGATCGATTAGAAGATTGCATGGACGAAGATGACACACCCTTGGTTAGTATTAGGAGGATTGAGAAAACAAAGTGACAGCGATCTAGCACCTGTCCTCAAAGATGAAGCGCTCTTGATTAGTTAACTAAAAGATTGATTTGATTAACTCGATTAGCGCGTCACCAAAACACGGTCGTGTGTCTGCCGTACTCACCTGCTAGTTGTTGTTGCTACCTTGCGTCCCTACGTCGTAGGCCCTGCCGATGATGGCGGCCGCCGGTCCTCTCCTGTGTCGTTGGCCTGCAACTGTTGGTCGTCTACTGCGCTGTTAGGGTTAGAACTGTAGTTCGGGATTAATTTTTTTGGAGGGAGAAGATCGGGATTCTTGCTCCTGCGCTCATCCCTTTCTTTTTTACATGCTTGCGCTCAAGTCCTTTTTTTCATAATTCTGCGCGCTTAGGTCTTGGTAATCAGTGATGTGCATGATCGATATTGTTCCAGCCATCGATTAGTGATCAAATTATTTGAGAGCTACGCGCACTACTGCAGGATGGTCCTAACGCGACGCATGCATTAGAGACCCCGTGACCAAACTGTGTGCGATGCATTAATTGCAAACGGTGTCGTACTAAAACCGTAACCAATAAGACGAACTGTGTGCGATGGCGGAGACATCAAGCACGATTCAGATTAGAGTTGCATGTGCGATACGTGGCATACAGTTAATCCATATGAACCATTTGCGATGAGCCAGAACAACAGAAACGGTCAACCAGATCAAGGTGTGTGCGATAGACGGCATACTGTCGGTGTACTAAAGTTCGGGTCCTTTAGTACCCCATACTTGTGCACGGACGGTTGTAGCCGTACCAGCGGCGAGGCCTGCCGGAGAATAGCTGGGAATAGTCGCAAGATTATCGAAGAGGCACTCAAGTCAAAGATCAAAAGGAAGAAGACCGAAGGCTGGATTCCCGGCAAGATCCTTGCTGGAAAGGCTCGCGAAGGCCCGGCAAGGTCTCGCACCCGGCAAGATATCGCACCCAGCACAGTGCCACCGCTCCAGCGCAGCGACCAGTCTGTCGTTTAGGGCTTGTCTTCCTGGTTGCGTGTCATGGCGCTGGCCGGAGAAGGGGTTAAGCGGTGCTGATGGGACGGGTCCTTTTTCCGTCCCCGAGAAAGTAAGGGACACCTAAGTGGAGTGTTAAATGCGTTTGTCCTAAGACGCCAGTGGTAATCATGAGACACTGTAGTAACTTTACACCTCTTGTACTGCTGTTCGCCACTGTTGGAGACCCCTTGAACGTATAAAAGGAGGCCCAAGGCGTAGCTACAAAAAAGGGGGAGGACCTTCTGGCCCATTCTGCATGCGTAGCTGCTTTCCCACCACAAGCGCTCCGTGTACTTGAGCCAAGAACATCCACAATAAACAACAGCAGGAGTAGGGTTTTACGCTGATCAGCGGCCCGAACCTGAGTAAAGATCCTCGCGTTGATCGTTGGTTCCGCTCTTTGTGCAAATCTTTTCCCCTTGCCGAACCGTAAAGGGATCCACGCGATCCCATAGGTGTCGTACGCCGACATCTTTGGCGCGCCAGGTAGGGGAAAGAGGTTGCGCGAACCCGATCTAGCGGTCAGCGCGCCAGTCCTTGATCATCTTTCGTCACCATGGCTCCCAAGAAGAAGGGCGCTACGGCGGTTGATCCATCTGCGTCCAGCCTCCCCGTACCCGCACAGACGGGTGATGGCGCGGGCGCTGGTGGAGGAGGTGGAGGTCTTGAGCCTCCGCGACGTTCTGGCGATCCGAGCCAGGCGAGCGCCAGGTCTAAGGACGGAGCCGTGATACCTACGGGTGGCGCAGCGAACTCCAAGGACGGGACGGCGCCTTCCAAGACACCCACGCCGGCGCATGTGCCGCGGCCTTCTCAGGTCGCGCGCAACGTGCAGCACCGCGACGTTGGTGGTTCCAGGCATCCCCATGGAAAAACCCCTGCGCATCACTCTCAAGATACGCGGGGCCAAGATCCACGCCAACACGTCGGTGGAAGCCGCGCACGGCTGCAGAATCGTGACGGTGCTCCTTCTAACTCAGTTAGGAGTCTGAGCACCTCACGCTCTTCGCATCTTTCGCCGCCGCCTACACCAGCAGAAGCGTTGGCGCGAGCTCAGCTGCTCCTAGACTTCCCTCCCACTGCGGAGAAGCTAGATGAGTGGAGATCTGCCATTCAGAGCCTCATCGGCTTGGCTAACGACGACAGGCCGCAGCAGGCGGAGCCTTCGCGGCGGCAGCCCACTGAGCCGGTGCGTGCTGGTGGCGAGAAGACCGAAGGCGATACGACTACGATGCGTTCCCCTCCGCTATGACAAGAGCAGTCACTAACTCGGCGAATCGATGCCCGTGATGATGATTCCACTGCGTCGTCTGATCCGCGGGTTCGCCGCGATCAACGTCTGGTTCTTCGGGAACGGCACAAGGAGGACGCTCGAACCACCATCGAGCGGCGACGGGAAGCGCGCCGTCAATCCGACAGGCATGCGGGACCCACTGTCGACGAGCCTGCGCCAGGGTATTCTGGTAGCCTACCTTACGAGGTGGGTTGTCCAGCTTTTACTCGTGAGCTGCGGCGACTCCAGTGGCCCAATTCCCGATCCTTCAAGCCGGAGGTGCCGGAGAAATACGACGGAAAGACTCACCCATCAGAGTTCCTGAGCATCTACACCATTGCGGTGCAGGCTACCGGGGCTCGAGACGACAAGATACTCGCCAACTACTTCCCGTTGGTGCTTAAGCCCAACGTCAGGTCGTGGTTGATGCACCTGCCGGAGAATTCCATTTCCTACTGGGCAGATCTGTGTCATGAGTTTGTTGGCGCCTTTACTGGAGGCCACCAAGCTCCTGGCCAAGAAAGCGATTTACATCTCATTCCCCAGAAAGATGGCGAAACCTTGCGCAAGTACATACAGAGATTCAGCCGTATACAGCACAACATCCCAGACGTTCATCCTGCCGCTGTTATCAGCGCCTTTCACCAGAATGTGCGCAACCGCAAGATGCGGGAAGAGCTGGCGATGAACAAGGTCAGGGATGTCGCCGAGCTCTACGCTCTGGCTGACAGATGTGCTCGGGCCGAAGAAGGAAGGAGACTCCCCGGCGAGGACGCTGGCGCAGGAGTCGATTCTGAAAGCGAAGACGTCGCTGCCCCGGCAAAGAAAGGCCGACGGAGGAACAGGAAGCGCAAGGGCAAGGCCATGCTTGCCGTCGAGGGATCCGGCAACCCCGGCACCGCCAAGAAGGCCAAGACTGATGACCCCGGCAAGGAGGTTGCCGGGTGTGCCGCATGTCAGGCCTTGGCGGCTGCCGACAAGCCGGAGGGCTCCGCCAAGCAGTACTGCAAGATCCACCGCACCAAGGGCCATGATCTCCAAAACTGCCAGCAAGTTGAGGAGCTTGTCGAGAGGCAGAAAGCCGAGTATGAAAGGCGAGACAAGGAGAAGGCCCAGGATGGCACTGGGGGGTCCGGCAAGAAGCGCGGTGGCCGAGGAGGTCGCCGCGGTAAGGCCAAGCAACAAAAGGAGAGGCCCGCTCGAGGCCGCGACAAGGAACAGGGGGTGATGATGATAATGAAGAGGGCGACGAGTCCAGCGAGCACGAGTTCCAGAAAGCTACAGAAGCCATGTGCGTTGACGGAGGCGCCTCGTTGCATTCCTCTCACCGCCAACTCAAACAGTGGGCACGCGAGATTAATGCAGCAGAGCCATCGGTCGATGCCCGGAAGCCACTGAAGTGGTCCCACACGCCTATCATTTTTGACGCCGAGGATCACCCTGATCGCACAACTGCGGTCTGGTGTTTGCCATTGTTGGTTTCACCAACGATCCGCAACCTCAAGGTGATGAAGATGTTAGTTGACGGTGGGGCCGGTTTGAACTTGATCTCGCCTGATGTGATCAAAAGATTGCAAATTCCTGATGAAGATCTCGAGGAAACGGGCACATTCCAAGGGATCAATCCGGGAAGGAGCCAGCCGAAGGGCAAGATCACCCTGCCAGTGACGTTTGGTAGTGAGTTGAACTACAGAACGGAGAAGATCATTTTCGACGTCGCCAAGATTCCATTGCCCTATAATGGGATTCTTGGTCGCCCGGCGCTGGCCAAGTTTATGGCGGCGTCGCACTACGCCTATAATACACTGAAGATGCCCGGGCCGATGAGTGTCATCACTATCAACTCCGACAAGAAGGATGCGCTTATCTGCACCGACCAACTCTACCGGGAGGCAGTTGCAGCACCTGCCGCCAAGGCACTTGCTCCTGCCGCTGAAGCTCCCGGGGGGAAGAAGAAGACCGACAAGACCTCTAACACACACTCCGGCAAGCGCACCTCCTCGGAGTGCTGCGCTCCCGTCGAGGAAGTGCCAGAGAGCTCCACCGGCAAGAGCAAGAAATCCAAGGCAGCTCCACCAGAAACTAAGAAGGTGCCCGCCAAGGAGGATGGTACGGGAGGACCTTTCACCATAAGTTCCACCCTCGATGACAAATAGGAAAGCGCGCTCATTGCCTTCCTGCGGGCGAATGTCGATGTGTTTGCATGGCAACCATCTGATATCCCCGGTGTTCCCAGGGAGGTAATCGAGCACCACCTTGCTGTCTGTCCTCACGCGCGGCCCGTCAAGCAAAAGGTCAGGAAGCAAGCCTTGGAGCGGCAAGAGTTTATCGCCGAAGAAATCAGGAAGCTTGAAGCAGCAGGTCTAGTTAGAGGAGTCCTCCATCCAACATGGTTGGCCAATCTAGTTGTAGTGTGCAAGGCGAATGGAAAATGGAGGCTATGTCCAAAAGATCCTTTTCCCTTGCCACGCATCGACCAGATTGTGGACTCCACTGCTGGCTGCGATTTGCTGTCGTTTCTTGACGCTTATTCAGGGTATCATCAGATTTTCATGTCGAAGGAAGACGAAGAGAAAACCGCATTTATCACCCCATGTGGCACGTATTGCTTCATACGCATGCCTTTCGGGTTGAAAAGTGCTGGTTCAATGTTTGCAAGAGCGGTCCAGATTGGTTTTGAGCCCCAGCTACATAGAAATATGGAAGCTTATATGGATGACATAGTGGTCAAAACCAAGGACAAGGCAACACTCATACAAGATTTAGGAGACATTTGCAAATCTGCGCAGGATCAATCTGAAGCTCAATCCTGAGAAGTGTGTGTTTGGCGTTCCATCCGGCAAGCTTCTCGGTTTCTTTGTATCTCAACGAGGAATCAAAGCAAATCCCGACAAGATCAAGGCAATTGAGCAGATTGAAGCACCGAGACGTGTCAAAGATGTGCGTCGACTTGCCGGCTGCGTTGCTGCTCTGAGCAGGTTCATCTCCAAATCCGCTGAGCGCGCCCTGCCCTTTTTCAAAATCATGAAAAAGGCAGGACCGATGAAATGGACTCCGGAAGCGGAGGCAGCGCTGCAGGACTTGAAGAGGTACCTCTCCTCTCCGCCGACACTAGTCGCGCCTAGGCCACAAGAGCCGTTGCTGCTGTATCTAGCGGCAACGAATCAAGTGGTTAGTGCTGCGTTAGTGGCGCAGAGAGAAGTAGACGAAGAGACAGCGGCAGCGGCAAGCCCGTCAAGCAACAAGCTAGGACTATCCCCAGCAGAGTCTGGTGCCGACAAGACAGGATTCGCGCAGTCAAATGAAGCAGTGCAGAAGAAGAAGATGGTGCAGCGCCCAGTCTATTTTGTCAGCTCTCTGTTGCAGGGGGCCAGGTCAAGATATTCTGGCGTGCAGAAGCTGCTCTTCGGCCTCCTTATGGCCTCGAGGAAGCTGCGCCACTATTTCCAGGCACATGAAATCACCGTCGTCACTCGCTTCCCGTTGCAGCGGATTTTACGAAATCCAGATACGACCGGCAGGATAGTGGAGTGGGCGTTGGAACTGTCAAGTTTTGGTCTCAAATTTGAAAGCACTTCAACTATTCAGAGCAGAGCCTTGGCAGAATTCATTGCAGAATGGACACCGACGCCAGACGAAGAAGTTCAAGAGACAACTATCCCCGGCAAGGAAACATATCGAGAATGGATTATGTACTTTGATGGGGCTTTTTCGCTGCAAGGCGCCGGTGCTGGCGTGCTGCTTGTCGCACCCACCGGAGAGCACCTCAAGTATGTGATTCAGATGCACTTTCCCCGGGAGAGATCAACAAACAACACTGCATAATATGAAGGACTGCTTGCCGGTCTCAGGATCGCGGCAGACCTTGGAATTAAGAAGCTCATCGTCAGAGGTGACTCACAGCTTGTCGTCAGGAAAGTTAACAAAGACTATCAGAGCCCGTTGATGGAAGCATATGTAGATGAAGTGAGAAAGTTGGAGGAGCGTTTTGACGGTTTGCAAACAGAGCATGTTCCTCGGGCGGAGAACAACATTGCCGACGACCTGTCAAAGCGTGTTGCCCTCAAGTTACCTGTGGAACCAGGAACTTTTGTGCTCCGCTTAACTCAGCCATCAGTAACACCATCGACGAGGCAAGACAAGAGAAGGAAGTTGAGTTCCGGCCAGTACTTTCCGGCAGAGCTTCCAGAAGCCGCCGGCAAGGAAGTTGCCGGGAACGACACGGTTTTCGGTGAGCAGCAGCCTCGCGCAGAACCTCAGGTTCTTGCCGCCGAAGCAAGCGCTCCCGCGGCCGAAGATACGCCTTTAGTCCTTGTTGTCGAGCCACAAGCTCCGACATGGGCACAACACATCGTCCAATTCCTTCAAACAGGAGAACTCCCTGAAGAGCAGGAAGAAGCGGAGAAAGTAGCCCGTCAGTCTAGTATGTACCAGTTCGTGGACAGCGTCCTGTACAGAAAGAGACCGAACGGTGTGAAATTGAAGTGCATTCCTCGGGAGGATGGACTGGAGCTGTTGGCAGAGATACATGGAGGCATATGTGGCTCCCACATAGGCTCGAGAGCTCTTGTTGGCAAGGCATTCCGGCAAGGTTTCTTCTGGCCCACTGCTCTCCAGGATGCAACTGCACTAGTAACCAAGTGTGAAGCGTGCCAGTTCCATTCAAAGCAATTGCATCAACCAGCTCAAGCCCTTCAGACAATCCCTCTTTCCTGGCCATTTTCGGTCTGGGGGCTTGACATATTGGGCCCCTTTCCCCGTGCTGCCGGGGGCTTCGAGTACTTGTACGTTGCTATCGACAAGTTCACGAAGTGGCCGGAAGTGGAAGCAGTGAGAAAGGTGACAGCACAGTCAGCCGTCAAGTTCTTCAAGGGAATAGTGTGCCGTTTTGGTGTGCCAAACAGGATCATCACCGACAATGGCACGCAGTTCACGAGCCGCACCTTCATGCAGTACGTCCAATACCTTGGCGGCAAAATCTGTTTTGCCTCTGTTGCTCACCCGAGAAGCAACGGCCAAGCGGAGAGGGCAAATGCTGAAGTGCTGCGAGGTCTCAGAACCAGAACTTTCGACAAGCTACACAAGTGCGGAAGACGCTGGTTTGATGAGCTGCCGGCAGTTCTTTGGTCAATCAGAATGACACCAAATCGAGCTACTGGCCAGACACCCTTCTCCCTGGTCTACGGGGCAGAAGCAGTTCTCCCCACGGAACTCATATACGGGTCACCTCGAGTGCTCGCTTATGATGAGTTTGAGCAAGAGCAGCTGCGCCAGGATGACGCCACGCTCCTTGAGGAAGATCGTCTTCGGGCTGCTGTGCGAGCTGCACGCTACCAGCAAGCTTTGCGCCGCTATCATAGCCGCAAGGTTCATGCCCGAAGTCTTGAGGAAGGCGACCTTGTTCTTCGGCGCGTTCAGTCGGCCAAGAATTCCAACAAGTTGACGCCGAAGTGGGAAGGCCCTTATCGGGTAGTACGAGTCACCAGGCCTGGCGCAGTCCGCCTGGAGACCGAAGATGGCATTCCAGTGAGCAACTCCTGGAATATCGAACACCTTCGTAAGTTCTACCCGTAAGGCGCGGTTGTCGGGTCTCCCGGCAACCACCTTTTGTACGAGTTTTGCCGGCAAGGCATGTGATCCTTTGTACAAAGCCAGGCGCAGACCCTGTGCATAGTTGAATAAAGTTAAGTGTTTTACAATTCTTGTCGATTTTCATGTCATTTTATATGCATGCTTGTCTGAGATATTGTATTGCACTTGCTTCCGGTGAGCACTAATGAACCGCCAAGGTTCCATATCTCTATTTTCTCTTCTTTCTTTTTCTCAAAGGACAGAAGGTTCCCTCGCGTACAAGTTTGCCGGGGGGGAATGATGGTATGGATACCGACAGGCGATGTTCAA
Organism: Elymus sibiricus; assembly: GCA_039707655.1. Classification (NCBI taxonomy): domain Eukaryota; kingdom Viridiplantae; phylum Streptophyta; class Magnoliopsida; order Poales; family Poaceae; genus Elymus; species Elymus sibiricus. The sequence goes on from CM077664.1 coordinate 169,247,364, forward strand.
GTTGACATTTTGCAATAAGGAGTACAGCAACGAAAAGCTAAGTTGCAAAACTCTTTAAGCTGATTTTTGTCGTAGAGTTATTTTCCTTGAACGATTTCGGCCTTTGTATGGAAAACCTGCACGCGAAGGAACCTTGTCGTAATTGGTTGCGCCCTTACTTTGTTTTGAGTCTGCTCAACAACTTAAGTGGCTGCACTGAAAACGTCAAGGTATCTTGTCGGTAGCGGCACCCCCAGCAGGCAGCTAAGGATCCGTTCCTCAAAGCGCTCGCGGCAGGGCGCGCGCACCGGCAAGATCCCAATAAGCGTAGGGCAAAAACCATACAGAAAGAAATCAGATGAGAGAAATAGCATACATTCATCCAAAATATAGCAAGATATATTACATTGACGGTCGCCGCGATTCTAACTTAAGATAAAACTGTCTTTGGCATGGAATAGTGGCAACAAGATGAAGCGAAGCGGCTAGTCCCTGCGCTGGCCTTCGACCCGCTTGACGTGGCTCACTCTGTCAATGATGGGCACGACAAGCTCTTCGAGTGCCCTGAGATCTGCATCCTCCGGCAAGCTAGCAAGGACATTGGTGAGGTTGATGCCAGGGTTCTTGTGCACCACTTTGATGAGCACCTTGTGGAGGACGGCCCGGCAGAGTTTGCGAGACTTGTTGGCCAGATGGGTTGCTCGGTTAGCCTAGAGCAGCTTGAGAGCATCAACGACGCGCTCGAAGAACATGGTTAGCTTGGTGCTCGAAGACACCCTCTCGTCAGAAGAGTACCTGAAGTTACCCAAGCCCATGGTGGACAGTTCTGTGACAAGCCTTTCCGCGACGTCGACGAGGCGCTCAGTCCAGATCGTCACACCTTTCTCGAAGTCATTATAGGTGGCGGCGGCGCTGTTGAGTAGGCTCTTCTCAGCCTGAAGATCCTTGGTTAGAGCCCTCTCACGAGCCTTGCTGCTCTCAAGGGACTCCTCCAGCGTTGTCAGCTTCAATGTCAGATCGGCAATGGATTCATTGGCTGAAGAAAGCTCTTTGATCTTGTCGGACATGGCGGCTTGCATCTCCACCAAGCTAAAGAGAGTCTTATCTCTGTCGGCTTTGAGTGTTGAGATATCCTTGCCGTGGCCCTCAAGATCCGCTTCCAACCTCTTTACCTTATCGCCCAGCTCGCTCTTGGCGGCCTCTGCAGCTTCGGCGGCATCGATGGCTTCCTTTAGCTTGCCGGCGTGGTCTACAACCAGAGCTTCGAGTGTTTCCTTGTGCCTCTGCTCCAGCTCCTGGGTTCGCAGCGCGACAAGCTTCTCGATCTCCTCGTCCTTGCTGCGGAGCTTGGCGGCAAGCGCCTCCTCGCGAGCGACAAGGTCTTCTTCATGAGCATCGAGCCCGACGCGGCGTTCCGTCAAGCGAGCTTCCTCTACAGCGGCCTGCTGTGCAGCCTCCTCCTGTGCCTTCTCGACATCGGACTGCTTCATGAGGAGCTCGTTCCAGCTCTGATTCAGCTGCCCCCGACCAGCCGTCAGCTCTTGGAAGGCCTCGGTGAACCAGACTTGCGTCTCCCCGACACGCTTCTGGAAATCTGCCTCCGCTGCTTCAACAACTGCCGCCCTGGAGTCCAACTTCTCCTTTCGGGCGCGGTGAAGCGCCTGGAGCTTCTGGAAGTTATCACTCATGGCGTGGAGGAGCTACTCTTCCTTGAGTCTGCTGCTGCTAGCGGTGGCAACGACGTCTCCATCAAAAGTTTCTCCTTCAACTGGCACCCCAGTGCTTGCCGTCCCTGGTATGCTGACGAACAGGTTGTCGTCAACCTTGAGGTAACTGCTTGACGGGGGCACGTCGGATGTTGACGGTTGATCCTCGACAACTGCCTCACCGGCAGCTGGGGACTCTGCGACCGGTGTAGCGCCAGGCGCTCCTGCGGCAGGAATGCCGTCAGTGTGGTCGTCGGTCTCCTTGCCAGCCCCCTCAGCAGACCTCTTGGCGGTTTCTTCCTGTGCGGCCTTGGCGGCCTCGTCAGCTGCGACCCTATCGGCCTCGGCGGCAGCATCCCTGGCGGTCTCTTCAATGACAGTATCGGCATCCATTTGTTCCGCCAAGGGGAAATTTGAAAACCCAAGAAGGGAAACAAGATGAGACCAAGGTTGGAGCTCAAGAAACAAAAATAGAGAAAGAATAACAAGTGTGTCAAAGCAAGCGGTTTACCTGCGTCGGGCTGTTGAGAGGTGGCTTCTCCTTTCTCGGCAACATTGGTTGCCGATGTAGGATGGCCAACGCCTGTGCTTGCCGGCTCCTCTTCAATGCGGATGGGCTCGCCAGTGGAACCCCCTGCCGAAAGTTCATCTCTGGGCGGCGTGGTCGACGGAGGCGGCACTTCGGGAACGGCCTCCAATGGCTCTCCTTGTTGCCGTCCTTCTCCTACAAGCCCGGTGATGTCAATAGCGAAGATAATCTCCCCAACGCTCGCCAGTGGAAAATGAGTAGTGGACTCACGCTGGGGGCTGGGTTCGAGACTGCGTTGAGGGCTGGGCTCTGGGTTGATAACGATGGTCTCTGGCGCACCTACGGTGCTTGCCGAAGGCTCATCGCCCGTAGAAGTCTTCGCCCTCTTCGCCGACCTTTGTGCCAACGTCTCTGTATCTCTGCGGGGACAGACCAAAGCAAAATAATTAAGTTAAACAAAGCCAAGGATTCAGAAATTGAAATATGCGGCAAGGGTCACTTAATCCTCTCTTTCCGGGCTGAAGGAAGAGATGTCGAAGTCGACCTCCGCTCCAGTATCCGTGTAAGGAGGTGGAGAAGGGGCCCTGGGACGTTTGGCTACGGCAGAAGCAGGCAGTTGATGTGATCCTGCCACCCCAGCTGTTGGTGCCGTCGGGCGAGACTCCCTCGCCACATCAGTTGTTGCCGCGGTCGTGCGTGGCGAGCGTCGCACAGCTTGCTGCTGGGCTCCTTGCCGCTGCGCAGCCTTGCCGGGCGCTCCCTTACCATCCTCGCCGCTTGAGGAAGACTGACGTGCTGGGGCACCAGAGCCAGCTTTCCGAAGAACACGCTTTTTCTTCCCTGGAGCTGGGGGCTCCTCGTGCGGCTGCTCCTCGGCTGTGTCCTCGACAAAAGGGCTCCCGGTGGCCATGCCGCTCTGCTCCCGGGCAGCTTCCCCTTGCTCAGCAGGGATCTCCTCTGGCACTGTCTCTTCTTCACTGGTGTCCTCTCCCGTGAAGCCAAAGTTGCCGACCTCCGCGGCGAGATTTGCCTCTTCCGCCCTGCTGGCAATGTAAGCCACTTCTTCATCGGTGGTGGGGCGGATAAGGTTAGAATCTTCCCGGATGGCCCTCTCCGACAAGCTATTGAAGAACTCCTGTACACGCTCTGGAGGCGGCTCTACCCAAGTCCCATCGAGGCCGTGGGCGTTGCACACTGGCATCATAGCGATGATGGAGCTCAGGGCAGAGTTGTTGCATAGAGGAATCACACTAGCCGGCAACGTGTACCTCCCGTCAGGCCTGAACAGCTTGTGGCAGAGGAACGTGTGCTGCAAGATCGTTAGATTGTTATTCAGACCAGGGCGCAGCCTCATGATATCTGTTGCGTTCTTGAAATCCCAGGCCGACCTTCCTTTGTTATGCAAAGGGGCAATGCGCCGGCGGAGGAAATCTGCGCCGACCATCTCAATCGTGAGCCCGGCAGCCTTAAGACGGTGGATCCTGGTAATCGCAATTGTGAGCTTCCCATCTTAAGGATCGAGGTCGCTCCAATTCTCGCCGCGGACTACCTTCTTTTGCCGGGGCAAGCAGAACGGCTGAGGGTCTTTCTCCTAGATCCAACACCACTCGGACCGCCATTCCTCCTACTTCTTGCGGTAGAGACCCCCTGGGTATATATCCTTGTTCCATGCCCTTGGAATCCAAGTGATAGAACCAGAGAGGGCGTCTCCTGTCTCGATGCGGGGAATGAAATAATGACGGAAGAGGGTTGTATTGGGGACTACTCCAGCAAAGTTTTCGCAGAGGTGAGCAAAGACTGACATGCATGCTACGGCGTTCGGCGTGAAATCCAAAAGGCGGAACCCATATGTGTACATGATGTCGACAAAGAAGTCGGAGAATGGAGGACAGAGCCTGCAGTAAAAGTAAGCAGCAAAGAAGGGGAATCTATTCGCGCCGCCCCCGGCGGAAGCTGGAAGCGCGCGGGTGGCAAGGTGGCCATTCGTTTTCTTCCCCCACACGCACCTGTACCGAGCGATCAGGGTGTGCCCGTCGAGCGTCGGGTCGAAGACGGCGTGCTCCTTCCGCATCTTCACCAGATCGACCTCATCCACTCCTGCGGCCGAGCCGGCGGCTTTCACCGCTTTGCCCTTGCCTGCTTTGGGCGGCATGGCGGCTGTGGAAGCAGAGTCCGAAGATGATGAGGGCGTGCGGGTGGCGGGAGAATGGAGGAGGCTCCGTTTCAGGCTCGAGGGGGAAGACGACGGCGGTTACTAGATTGGAAAAGAGGTAAATGAGCAGCGCCCCTGCGGATTCTTTCTTATGGGGAAGGCGCGAGGCTGCCTCTTTACTGGCCCGCTTTTATAGCGGTTATCCCGCGCACGTCCTCCACGTCCCGCATTTTACACGCGTCGTGGGAGGGCGCGGTAAATAAGGCGATTATGACAGCTAAATTCCCGCCACGCGTGCCCGTGCACTGTTTGGGCCTAGCCAAACAACGCCTCGCACCCGTGTATGGCCTAGGCCCAGGGGCTCCTGTCGGTGTACTAAAGTTCGGGTCCTTTAGTACCCCATACTTGTGCACGGACGGTTGTAGCCGTACCAGCGGCGAGGCCCGCCGGAGAATAGCTGAGAATAGTCGCAAGATTATTGAAAAGGCACTCAAGTCAAAGATCAAAAGGTAGAAGACCGAAGGCTGGATTCCCGGCAAGATCCATGCCGGGAAGGCTCGCGAAGGCCCGGCAAGGTCTCACACCCGGCAAGATATCGCACCCAGCACAGCGACCAGTCTGTCGTTTAGGGCTTGTCTTCCTGGTTGCGTGTCATGGCGCTGGCCGCAGAAGGGGTTAAGCGGTGCTGATGGGACGGGTCATTTTTCCGTCCCCGAGAAAGTAAGGGACACCTAAGTGGAGTGTTAAATGCGTTTGTCCTAAGACGTCAGTGGTAATCATGAGACACTGTAGTAACTTTACACCTCTTGTACTGCTGTTCGCCACTGTTGGAGACCCCTTGAACGTATAAAAGGAGGCCCAAGGCATAGCTACAAAAAATGGGGAGGACCTTCTGGCCCATTCTGCATGCGTAGCTGCTTTCCCACCACAAGCGCTCCGTGTACTTGAGCCAAGAACATCCACAATAAACAACAGCAGGAGTAGGGTTTTACGCTGATCAGTGGCCCGAACCTGGGTAAAGATCTTCGCGTTGATCATTGGTTCCGCTCTTTATGCAAATCTTTTCCCCTTGCCGAACCGTAAAGGGATCCACGCGATCCCATAGGTGTCGTACGCCGACACATACAGTTCACTCGGATGAACTATTTGCGACGATCCAGTACAACAGAAATGGTTAGCCAAATCAAGGTGTGTGCGATAGACGGCAAACAGTTCACTCGAATGAACTGTTTCCGATGAGGCAAAACAACAGAAACGATCAGCCAGATCAAGGAGTCTGCAATATATGGGCACACATTCTAATTAAAAGAATTGTGCGCGATGGTAATAACAAGCGCACACGGTTGATGGAACAAGTCATGTGCTGACATCGCCGATTGCGGTGCACACGCCACGTACGCATCCGAGAATGCTTGCCCACGTTACACCATCCGGGAATCGTGCCGCACTTTGAAACCGGAACCGTCAAATAATTTTGAGCTTGTTTCCCATCACATTCCAAATTACCACGCTATATTTAATTGCAAACCTGTTCACACCGATCAAAACCTAAACGTTTTCCCACTTAGCAGCTTATTACTAGGTTATAAATACTACCTACTCGAAAATGACTACACATTCCTCCTCAATTCCTCATCAACAAACAAACAAGTCTTCATCGTTCCTTGCATCTGCCATGGCCCGTGGGAGGAGTTCTTGGTCGAGAAATGACCACAGAGCGGCGAGCGAAGCAGCAGAGATGTCCCGCCTCACCGTGATAGCAGCCGAGAGGTCCCGCCGCGCCGCTGAAGCAGCACTGAGGTCCCGCCACGCCGCCGAAGCAGCAGAGTGGTCCGGCCGCGCCACGGAAGCAGCAGAGAGGTCCTGCCGCGCCGGGGTGGCCTGGATAGATCTCTCGCGGGCAGTCGAGGGCTCTCACAGGCGCATGCGCGCTATGCTCAATAAGCTAATCGATGACATCTCCGGCTGGGCGAAGCTGCAGGAGGAGAGCTATGCCTCGTTGGATAAGGCGACCGGCGTCATCCGGGGACTAAGGGGTGACAAGGCGAGGCTCCGCACCGAGCGCGACCTGCTGAGGGCGAAGCAGCACGAGGAGACAACTGCCGTGTTGAAGCAGACGGCCGTCATGGTCAGGAAACTTATGGACGAGAATGCTAAGCTCCACATCGAGCGTGAAAGGCTCGTGGAGGAATCTGTGGATGCTCTCAAGTGACGTATTGAGGACGTGAAAGAGATCAACACCGCTCGTCGCGAGAACTCCTGCGACACATGGACTAAATGACGAAGATGGCGGAGTAGATCGAGGTGAAGTAGAGAGCAGCGACCCAGATCGTTGTCTACGTCTTCCTTCTTCTTTTGACCTTGTGTCTTTCAGGCGTTGCCGCATGTGGCATCTTTAATTATCTTCATGAATATGTAAGACAATTATTATTATCCATTGCCATCGTCGTCATATATATCAGTCTTGCTAAGTCTCAGTCGATGCTATGTCCGTGAGATCTTACATCAAGATCCGCACAAAATTTTCTTCTCAGATTTTCTTTTCTCTCTCTTAAATCTCAGTCGACTGAGACCTAGCCATGCCATTAAAACAGGGGCTCGGGCGCCATTAATGGAGAAGTTGGGAGCGAGGTGGGCGGCGGATGGAGGTCAAAGGGCTCGCCTCCCGGTGAGCCTGCGCAGCGGTCTGCTCCATGCCTCCCGCCTACTCAAATAGCTACCCCGCACGGCGCCTCCTAGCCAATAAAAATGGGGACGCGTGGTGGCACGTAAATGGTTAGTACAACACCCACGGTTTGAATAACACTTGTGTTTCCGATTGTAACATGGCAGCTCTTTGTTCCAAAATGACTTTGTTGGTTGTTAATGTGTGCGCCTTCAAAAAATCAGACAAAATTTTTACCACAGCATGTTGGTGCCATGTCAAGGCAACATGCCAAGTTTCATGATTTTCAGGCAAGTTTTGGATTTACAGGAATTTAAAAACCAAGTTTGTCAATGTTTTCGGCCGAGCCACGACGCCCAGATGTTTGAAATTCATTCCCATTTCTTGCATGGGACCTAAACATTCACCCAAGGACACATATATGATTTTTCAACCCATTTTGGTGCACTGGAGCATGTGCATGTAGTTCAAATTTGAATTATGCACATTAAATGCCTAGGAAACTCAATAAATGTATAAAAAAGGCCAACAAACCCGGAATAATTCCAAATTTTAGCACGACATTCCTATTGGTCTTTGTTGCCTCTGTAAAAAAATCAAGGCAGGAAGAAGCAGCGTATGTCGTTTCGCCCACAAAGGTGACACATCCCCTATCGGAACTATGAGTCTTCTTGAGAGAAGCTCCGGTTTGTAAGAAGCTTATACCAAAACTTGTCCCAAATCAAATAAAATTTTTACCACAGCATGTTGGTGCCATGTCAAGAAACCATGCTAAGTTCCGTGATTTTGAGGCAATTTTTGGATCTACAGGAATTTAAAAACCAAGTTTCTCAATGTTTTCGGCCGAGCCACGATGCCCAGATGTTTGAAATTCATTCCCATTTCTTGTATGGGACCTAAACATTCACCCAAGGACACATATACGCTTTTTCAACCCATTTTGTTGCACTGGAGCATGTGCATGTAGTTCAAATTTGAATTATGCACATTAAATGCCTAGAAACTCAATTAATGTATAAAAGGGCCAAACGAACCCGGAATAATTCCAAATTTTAGCATGACACTCCTATTGGTTTTTGTTGCCTCTGTAAAAAAAATCAAGGCATGAAGAGGCAGCGTATGTTGTTTCGTCCACAAAGGTGACACATCCCCTACCGGAACCATGAGCCTTCTTGAGAGAAGCTCCGGTTTGTAAGAAGCTTATATCAAAACTTGTCCCAAATCGAACAAATTTTTTACCATAGCATGTTGGTGCCATGTCAAGACACCATGCCAAGTTCCGTGATTTTTATTCAATTTTTGGATTTACAGGAATTTAAAAACCAAGTTTCTCAATGTTTTCGGCCGAGCCACGACGCCCAGATGTTTGAAATTCACTCCCATTTCTTGTATGGGACCTAAACATTCACCCAAGGACACATATACGATTTTTCAACCCATTTTGGGGCACTGGAGCATGTGCCTGTAGTTCAAATTTGAATTATGCACATTAAATGCCTAGAAAACTCAATTAATGTATAAAAAATGACAAACGAACCCGGAATAATTCCAAATTTTAGCACGACACTCCTATAGTTGCATGTTCACTGCAGATAAATGTTCTAGCAATTCAAACACCGACCTTTCCTGCCGTAACCCCATTTTGTCTTTCAAATCAAAATGAAAAAACCAAGTACGCCACAAACAGTTTATTAGCAAGAATCGTGTGCGATGCAGTATAAAATATCTTGGGGCTCCCTCATGTATGGCTTACGCCAGAAGGTTCATCGGCTACAGTCCACCGACCGCGCGTCAACCACACTTGCGCGCCAGTTTTTCGCTGCACCGTTCGTAAATTTTCAGCAACCGCGGAAATATCTAGGTCCCCGCCCCCTCCCCCCCCCCCACCAAAAGCCACATTTCCACTGTTTCCTCCTTCCTTTCCAAGTTCAAACCTTCACTGCTTGCTTTGCAGTGCCGCCTCCTCACCAGCGGTGCTCCTCCCCGCTGCGCGGCCTTGTCGATATAGTCAGGTAATCCACACCCCACCCCATCCTCCTCCTCCTTCTCCATCCCACATGCCTCGACCGCCGGCGCGACACCTTCCACCCAAATCACTGCCCAACCTCCAAATAAGCGCCGCCCATAGCCATGGTGCACGCATTATAGCCAGGAGCTCAAGGAGCATCTGGCAGTGGTGAAGCAAATCGCGGCCGCAAGCGCGGATGAGGTCGCGATGGCTGCCATGCGTGCCGACCGCCAGATCTTGGAGGAGCACCTCACCGTCGAGGCCACCGTCGACCCCTCGTGCGCGGACGCCGCCACGTGGTTGGCTGCTTTAAATGACAGTTTGTGGTGTTTTCTAAAGGCTGCCTCCGATGCCTTCTAGTGAATTGTCCTCTGTAATGTTAATATGCAATCTGATCTTCTGAAATGTGATGTTCAGTTAACAGTTTGGTTCATTTGTTGTGATGTTCAGTTAACTGTTTGGTTCAATTCTGAAATGTGATGTTCAATTCCTATGGGTACAATTTTTTTTATTGTTATGCATGTGAGGAATAAAATCGAATTTGGATGTACTCTATACATGAGAAACATACACAAATGCTATATTTCCTAGTAGTTTTTAAGCACGCTTGGCTTGGTTAACTGTATGATCTTCTAGTATATGTTCTATTCTGCAATGTGGTTCTCAGTTAACTGCTTGCTTCATTTGTTGTGGTGTCCAGTTAACTTTTTGGCTCAATTCTGCAGTGTGATGTTCATTTGTTGTGGGTACAAGTTTTCATTAATATATTCTACTGATAGTATGCCAACTCTCACTTAAACTGATCAATATCTGCCTTATATGTGTTGCAGGGAAACAATGGGAGGCACTGAGGTTTACCATCGAGGTTTGCACATGCATGGTCCTTTGGCTAATAGCACATTATTGTGCAATTGCAGGAACCATTCTAATATTTAGGTTTTAACAATTTGGTCTTGCACATGTAGGTCCTACTGTGAGAGGTTTAGACCCACTGTTTGATCCATTTTGCATATGGGGAAATGAGATGGACATGAATATCAGTCAAGTCAAGAAACTCAGAAACATTGTTAGGATAAAGAAACTAGCGATGAATAACAACAAGATCTTGTTTGCACAATGAAGAAGACATCAGTCAACTATAGGATGGTACTAACTCTTTTACCTTGTGTTTTTTCCTATGCGCCATTTCAAAGTTTAGAACAGATATTTATGCATATCTTTGTTTTCAGTCCTTTCCAAAGCAGTTCACCGATGATTACCTCTCGAACTACCTCCATGGTCAAGAGGCGAGGAAGGAACTCATTCAACACCCACAGTACAATATTGAAGTCTTCCTCAAGAGGACGAAGGTTGGGTGGGCAATCATCCGCAGCCGCTGGCGTAAAGTTGCAAGGACATTCAACATCATTGAAGGCTCAATATTCGCCTTCAGATTCAGCAGTTTTCCAGATGAGATTCATCTCTCTATATACCGTATATGATGCTACTTTCCAAAGATTTCAGATGTTGCATGTGAAACTTCGTGCTGTTGTGTAATTGAGTAGCTAGCTATATGCCTATATGGTGTAACTAAGTGCTGAAGCTATGTGATGTTGTACTCTGATGTAATTCAGCTATGAAATCCTGGTTGCCGTAATACGGCTATGAAACATATGGTGTGTTTGATATGAAATGTCAATTTGATTACTAAATGCATTATCAATAATAAGCCAATTAGCCTGCTTATTGGGTTTTTGTATTGCAGACGGTTTCTCAAACAACAACGTGGGCGATGACCTCAAACAACCCACACAGTTTCTAGAAAGTAGCCGTGTTGGATCAATGAACAATCACACACGACTTCCACCCGACAAATGTTTGCGTTAGGTCACCTTGCACAAACGTTTCCACATAAAAATTGTGTGTGATGTACATATGAACGGAAACATTTTTCTGAGATTCACTGTGTGGGATGTACATACGAACATAAACGATTGGGCCAGTATAATTGTTTGCGATGGCTCGCCCGATCGCACACGAGCTCTTTTTGCCCCGCGTGTGTGCCCAGAGGCCCTATCGCCGACGGTTTCTGGGTCGTGTGGGAAGGACCCCCCTATCGCACACATAGGCAAGGCGACGGTTTAAAACTCTGTCATGGAAAGGGGGTAAAAACCGTTTGTATAGCAGGTCGCTGCACCAGTGGCGTGGCATGTGACGCTATACACGCCTTTCGGCCTACTGGCTCGATGTGATTAACTAGGCCTAACCTGATGTGCTCCTAAACTAGGCCCCCCTTGCTACCTGGAGGCCATGTGCGGCCGCACAGGTCGTACGCCCCTGTGCCCGGGCCTACATCTTCTGGCTGGTGGAGTCTCTTGGTGTAAAATAATCCCTGATTTTTTCAGATTTTTCCGGTTCCATAAAATTTTCACTTAAAAAGTAAAAAACAATAGAAAATAGGAACTAGTGTTATGTGTGCATGTTGAAATAAATAGACTTAGTGGGGGTCAACTAATGAGGAAAAATAATTCTCATGCATGTTATGGTGGACCTTTGATGATGTGGCAAGTGTGCATGTTAAGATAATAGAAGTAGTGGAGATGAACTAGTTAGGTATATATGATATAGGATATGTTAGTCCAAATAATTATGATATAAAATTGTGCCAAAAGTGTTTATAAATGATATGAATATAGCTTGAATACTTCAAAAACTATAGATACATTTGAGACATATCAAGATGCAACAGAAGAACTGGGAAGGAGGCGCCCAATCATCAAGATGGACCCCCACTGGCACCGGTGGCAGGGATAGTGGAACCCCACAACAGCGACCACAGACCACGAGTATCAACAACACCACCCATGCTGCCAACCCAAGAACTGTACCCAGCCTGCGCCCTCCCAATGAATCATGAATCCCCTGTAAGCAGTCGGGCAAGTCGACATGTTTCGGACCAACCCCTCCAAGACTCGACGCCGTCTACCGTCTTTGACCATCCAAGGCCCACAACACACTAGCCCTTACAAAAGGTACCCACCCACCAAAAAATCCCATGACAGAGTGAAGGCCTGCAACCAAGTGTCAAAATTGGTGATCCAATTTTCAAATCTGAATGCTCAATTGATTGAGAAGGCTCAAAAAAGAGGAAGCTTAACTCAATCAAATCGACACTTTCCCAAAACAACATCATGCATTAACTTGTTCAAATCAAATCACTACTTACCAAAACATCAACTATAATCAACGTTGGACGGCCCATTTGATGCGTGTGCGTGTTTTTTTTCCTTTTTTTTCTATGTTTCGTTTTTTGGTTTCCTTTTTTTCTGTTTCATTTTTATGCTCTACATGGTGAGTTGGTAGAAAAAGTTGGCTGGGCCATTTCTCTGTTTCATTTTTGTGCTCAACAATGGGCGCTAGAATTATCTGTGTGCTACACAAATGAACATTTCTTCTTGAATAAAAAATGTATCAAAATGGTGTGTAAGACATGCAACATTTCGTTGCCAAGTATCTGCATATCTCTCTTGGTTTAATAATGTATCATATTGAATAAAAATGTATCAAAATGGTGTGTAGGACATGCAATGTTTCGTTGCCAAGTATCAGTAAATCCCTTTTGGTAATGGGATTTCTATTTTCATGCCCCTGGTTCCTTAGTTGTGCTCAGTTTTGCCCCGCCACCTTAACGTTCCTCAATTTTGTCACCCTCCCTTGGCCATAGCCTCGCAAATGCCCAAACAAAGCATTCCGTTGGGTCAAAGCCCATTGATCGTTACATGGATGACGTCTTGACGAGTGGGACCTCAAAAGTGCGCCATCGACGTCGCATCCCAGCCCATGGACACGAAGTTGGGCTGAGCCAGTGCGGCACGTGTGCGTATCTGCATTAGAGCCTCGGTGGGTGTTTTATGTAATTGGGTCGGCCTGTTCAACCTGCCTGAACAGTGTCGAATACCCTTTTCCATTTCTAGTCAATTTTAGAAATTCATAGAACATTCATTTCAAATCCAGTTGAGTTGATTTAAGTTCCTAAATTCATCATATCTACAGGCCTATTTAATAGCCAATTTTCGTAATTATACATGAAGCTTTTCTATGTATCTTTGATTTAAATCTATATTTAATATATATAGGACTTCATTAGAAATTCCTAATCAATTCCCTGTTGGTCCAACTCCAGTACGAAAATGTCTATAAATCCTTATTTGACCTCATTAATTTAATAAAATTTGCCCCACGATTTTCAGAGAATTTTATTAAAAAAACAACACTAAAAAGATAGCTTCCAAAAGAGGGAGTTTCCAAATTTTGTTACAATAAAAATCATTTCTCAACTGCCAAAGAGGGTTTTTTGTGTGAAGCGAGTGGCACAAATAAGATGCAAAAATGTACTTTTGCAATTTTTTTCATATTTCTGCTACTTGCTTCGCAGAAAACCCTAGAAATAGTGAAGGATTTGGCACAAACTACAGCACACTTGCAGTTTAAATTTGAATTACTTTATGTAAATCTCTAGAAGTAATGAAGGATTTAGCACAAGTTCAAATTTGGCCATCTAGTGGGCTGCCAGGTGTGTAGCTTGTTCTTTTCCTTTCTCTTTTTTCTGTTTTCCAATATTTGTTGCAACATTTAAATTTAATTTCCGATTCAAATGAACGCCAAATATTCTTATTTATTTTTATGTTTCTTCTTTTTAAAATCTTTCCATGTCCAATGTAACCCTGGGAATAGTTTGGGCTGAAACCGTTGTTTTCATGTTTGGCTGCTTTGGTTTGGTTGAAACGGACTGAGCTCCTATTTTGGTGTGGGATTTAATAATTACTAGATTGGTTTCATTTGACCAGAACAAATCGGTCTCAAACCCTTTTTGTTTAAGACAAAAATGGAGACGCTACAGTAGCAATAAGAAAGGGAAATACCAGCATGCTCCTGTACAGTAGCCGCTATCCTAATGTTTGCAATGGCCACCACTAATCTCAATCACATGAACGACTATTTGCAAGCAATAGACAATCACATTAATATAAAATTCAAGTTTACGCAAATTGCATGAACAAAACATTGATATATTCCCTTAATATATTGGGAACACACACATTGCATAGATAGATATTATATTAGGGCTTACTAGTAGAGCCCTTACAGATAACTTAGCCCGACATACTGGGCAACACCAAACACGACCTGCCCCTACACCACCAAGTTCACTTCGGGCACCCGTTCACTCCTTGTCGTCGGTGTTGTAGGGGAGAGAGTGCATGCCGTTGGCGGTGGGGAAGATGCTGTCGAAGTTGGTGAAGATGTTGTAGGTGGTGAAGGCGATGAACTCGCATCCACACCAGAAGACTTTGCCGAGGAGGAAGTAGGCATCGAAGCGGTTGGTGAAGCGAGCAGTGAGGCCAATCACCAGGCCTCCATTAGCATGAACCTCGAACGTCACCAGAGAGCCGCGTGGGAGGTGGCGGTAGCCGGTAGCGAGGAAGAAGTTCGCTAGCTCCGTCGGGCCCCTCCACCTTGAGATGTCCCACACACGGAGGGTGTCCTCCACGATGACCCCGGCGGGGTACCGCGGCTCCGGCATGGTGGCCAGCAGACGGTAGGTTGGGCCGTTGTACTGCATCTTGTCTTGGGCGGGATCTGGCTTTTGCTTTGGCTTTTGGTGAAGAAGAAGGGGCGCAGATGGATGTAAGATCGATTTGAGAGGAAGATGTAGATGGGAGGTGTTTAAATAGCCGCGGTGCGATGCACCCATTTGAAGGTGTTCATCGGAGCACTGTCTCCGCTAATAATAGCAATAATAGCCCACCGGAGCCCTATGCGTTTTTCACACTGAATCGAGGCGTGTCGATCGGTAGAGTTGCGTCCTGTTTTCTGAATCGAGGCTGCACTAATTTCCATGATGCGACGAAGGTGCGTCAGTTGGCTGCGTGCGCATGCATGGCAACGGGGTGGCTGCGCGCATGCATGGCAGGCTGAGACGGTGACCTTTCTACGACGGCCCATCGGTCCGACGAGCGTGCCGCCCCAAATGAATGCGTTTCAAAAAAGGTGTCCAGCCTGCAGCCACTGTCGCCTGTCCTTGTTCTGCCACTGCCAGGTGGGCCACTCGCGTCCGCTCCTTCTCCATGCCAAGCAGCCACGAAACACCCGCCCGAATCAAGCCAATCAGGTCTCCTCTCGCGGATCGACCATGGCAAACCCTAGCGCCTGATCCAAACCATCCCCGAACAGCGATCCAACGGCCCTGATGGTGTGGGGTTTTGAAAGGGGTTTGAGGGGTTTTGAGAGGGTTTCAATAGTTAGGGCTGATCATAATTTAAAAAAATCAAAAAAATATGAAACTTTCGCACATCATCGTTTTATGTTACTAAGTTGCTAGGAAAAAGAAGAAACCACGACTACGGATATTTTCATGAAATTCCCTTCACATAACTTAGTTATCACGAACAAGGTTGCATGGTTTTCAAGGGGAATGAGGTAGGGTTTAGGGTTTACCATGGCATAGTTTGTCCAGACGATCCCATATTGGGCATGGACCCTATATTTGCACACTAGATGCCAAGGATTTTTTTTGAGCTCATTTAGAGAAGTTCGAAAAAATGCTTAGAAATACGGTTGTTTACCCTAGCTTTGGAGCTCATTTGGAGCACATTTTTCATGAATATGAGTTTTACTTCACAAAAGTGCTCGGATTGATCACATAACGTGCATAAAAGTTGAGAATGCACTGGAACATCAATACACATCAAAGTACAAATTTGAAATGTGCCTCAAATTTGAAAGTCGGCTCAAATTTGAATTCTGGCTCAAATTTGGAACATGGCACATAGTTTTCAAAGTACAACACACATCAAAATACAAGTAGCATTACATCACACAAAATGAGACTCATAGACTAATAGTTTTCACTTGTTCTTACGACAGCTTGCTTTTGATTTCACAGCACAAAGTTCACTAATGCTCTTGGTTTTCTTCACTGGACTAGCTGTAATAGTTCCAGTTTCCACCACAACAGCTGGATTAGCTTCAGTTTGCAATGTTTCAGCAACCAGGGGCTGGCTTGCACGCTTCCTCCTGACAAACAAAGCATGTCATTTGGTTAGTAATTGAAAAAAGCAGCCAAATCAAAAACATCACAAACATGAACATACTTTGGCCTTTCAGGAGTGTAATGGCATTTTGGAGATCCTTTTCGGCGCCAAGTTCCTGGCACAGCTTGCATCTATTTTGTTACCTTTTTGGGACCTTTTAGGCTTTGCATCTTTCTCTCCCTTCTTACTACTCTCACCTTTCTCAAACGATGCCTTGAATGTACACTCCTTAGGCCTACCAGCCTTTCTTTTCGTTAAGGGAGGACACATGGAAAATTCGATTTCCACTTCAGGCCACTGAGACTGATCTGTAAGTGCTGGAATTGGAGCTGCATACGTAGCCTTGAATCTTGCTACTGAGTAATATTCATGGAAATATTGGTGCATGTTTATATTCAGGTGGGAGGCCAAGAAAAGCATGGCATGCTCACATGGTTTCCCAGTGTGTTGCCACTCAAGGCAAGTGCAGTCATGCATTTCAGTGTTAACAACATGCCACCTTCCAGTCTTGGTATCTCTAACTTCAGCACCCCATACTGTAGATTTTTCAACAGAAAAATGTGTAACATTTCTGCTCCTGTTGACCACTTGTTGTACCACTACAGGAAGCTTATCCCCTTGCAGACAATCTCCAATCCTTCTTCTCAATTCCCATAAATGCATGATCATGATCCTTATTTGGTCAACCATGTCATGCACAGGCAAGTTTATAAACTGCTTCACCTTGTTGTTACAACTCTCTGCCAAGTTGTTGTTGATATAATCACACTTGATGGCAGTGTTAAATCCTGACCTGTACCATAATAGAGAATGGTAGGTGTTATCTTACCAAGATGATATGAATGTGACTGATTAGTGTAAGATCTTGCTGCTGGCCACATGTGCTCAAATTCTTCCCCACTGATTTTTTTATCAAATTCATCCACATATGGCCGAAGCACTCCCTCTGCTCAGCATGGGGAAAAACATTCTTGACTGCAATTTCTAGCTCTTTACATGCATCTGTGTGGAATGCCAAAGGTGACACTGGCCCTATGCATCTTTTCAACTGCATCATGAACCATGTCCATGAAACCTCTATTTCTGACTAAAACAAGCCAATAGCAACAGGGAACATCCAATTGTGGCCATCTAGAGCATTGCATGCTGCCAATTGACCATTCCACTTCCCAGTCAAAGAAGAAGAGCCTATGCTCAAATATGGATGACACCCTGCTTTGAAGCCATCGATGCAAGGCTTTAAAGCCATAAAGAACTTAGAGAAAATGGCTTTTCCATCCTCTGTTACCTCAGTATCTATCTCAAAAACACTGTCAGGTGACCTCTTCTCCACCTCTGCTTTGAAGTTATAAAGCATCCTAAAGGTATTTGCCCAATCACCATATAATTGTTTCATTGCCCTTTGTTTTGCCTTCCACACTATGGTATATTTAAGCTTAATGGGGTATTGATTTTTTAAGTCTACTAAAAGTTTCTTTGCAGTAGTGTTTGGTTTCTTGGCTAAAATAGGAGTGATCTTTTCTGCAACCCAAATGTGTGATGTCATGGTTGATACTCTTTGTGAACTTGTAATACAAATATGTTGATGTGGATTTGATTAACCCTGATGGTACTTCCATCAGGTTGGCGTCTAGCAGATATGTACCACTTGCAAGGCTTGGCGTTTTCATCAAAGCCTCTGCACATCGCATAAAACTTCTTTCTATCAGTCCACTTAGTCTTGGCATCAAACTCATGCTTGACTGCATAAGTCTTGAAACACATCCTAAACTCATCCATGTTTGGCCACAACTTGCCCACTTCAATAACAGGGTTTTCTTTGTCATAGACATTTACCATCTCATCATCATGTGCATCATCAACACCATCTGCATCATCTTCCATCAACTGTCCATCCACATCTTTAGATGAATCTCTGTTAGCATCAGTAGGCAAACTAGATTCACTCCTCTCCTTATCTCTATCATCTACTAGAATGCCAAAAAAAATTGTCATCTCAGTGTCGGCCATTGGTGCAGTGAACAAATCTGTAGGGTCATCTAATCCTACTGAATTCCAATCAATGGAAGCAGCCCTTGCAGCACCATCCCCCCTGTTCGTCAATGCCGGTTCCATCTCGTTCAGCCCACCCGCACCCCCCACAATCTAGATTCCAAATCATCCGAAAACAGAGGTGCCGCGGTTAGATCTAAATCGACACGGAGTAGGATTCCGAATTCACTCACCTCCGCCATAGCCGAGAATGATAGCTCCGCCGCCCGCCGCCGAGAACGAAGAGGGGAGCAGGGAGGGTTCAGTCCGGCATGGGGGCACGTTTCACTCGATGCACTGCCGAATTAAGTGGGACCCACCTGCCTTAACATAAGCTCATTCCATTGACGACCGTTTTATCGTCCGGTCGGACCTTAGTTATTTCTGCTTTCGCACAAAAACTTTTTTTTATTACCAACTGCGTCCCTCTCCTTCCATTACGCGTTAAAAAACGTCGCGCGGGAAGTAAGTTGGCCCACTTGTTAGGATATCACGCTGGCCCACTAGTCAGGAGGTAACGGTCAAAGGCGTTGACTGGACGGCAGTGCTCCGTTTGAACTTCTGTGAGCAGGTGGTGGAGGGGGGAGGGGAAAAGTGAGCAAAGGTAGTTGGCTTGGGCAACACTGAGCACAACTAAGGAACCAGGGGCATGAAAATAGAATCCCTTTGGTAATATATAAATCCGTCGTACACGTACTCCTGGCTAACCTTTGGTGGATACATTAAATAACAAAAATGAAATATTTCCTTGGCCTGGGAGAGAAAGATAAGATCACATGCAATCAGGAGATATGATTTTCCTAAGAAAGAGATAATGAGAGTACGTACAGGGAACCAAGCATTCCCATATGCATCAGCCAGAGGATCATGGGGAGGAGGAAAAGGAAAGAAAAATGTGCGGCGTTTCTTTCTAAATTGGACGTCCTCACCAGCGTTTCTCCTACTACACAAGGCGAGAACTAGTCCAATTACTTTCCTTTCTTTTTCTACTTTATTACAAGGCAATAACTGGTCCAGGTGTGAGAATGCATGCGATTGTGAATAGAAAAAGCGCGTGCAGTCATGTGTCCATACCCAGGGATTGGAAAGAGATTATTTACTGGCCCGATAGTTAAATCAAATCTGGTGAAAGATCAATTAGTGGGGGAAAGACTAAATGCCTCCGCAGTTGAAAATCATTTGGAATCAGACAGTGCCTTTGATTACAGGGTGCTGATTATTTGGAAGGCAATAATAACTCTCTAATTTTTTTATGTCAAACAAGACGTGATCCTTCGCATAAACTTCGTCGGGCTCCTATTTCATCACCCACCACAGTCCACATATATTCCTCTGGTTGATTTCCGATCACTCATGAATTTCCGATCACCGATGGAGGTTGTACCCGCACCCCAGGAGGTTGTGGCAATGGATCTCGGGCTCGCACCACAGGAGGCTGTGCCCGCACCACATGACAACGTGCATGCTGTGGAAGATGCAGTCAAATAAATATTTGACTTTATCACTATTGCACAAGACGAGGAGGCATTAGAATAAGTTGTCTTGTTCTGCATTTTTTCCTATATAAATCATTGTCGAGTATGATTCTTTGTAATTGATCCAAGCGTCCAATTGGTATGATTGAAATCTAAAATCCCTACAGAGCAATTTTAGCTGATTGCTTCCAAAAGGCGTACATGATTGTCTCGTTTAGCTTCAACCACTGTCCATGGGATGCAAATGTTATGGCGCACAATCTTGTTGGTTTGCTTATCAAAACAAAACTACCTTAGTCTGGGATGGTGATCCCCCTATCTTTATTCTCTCTGATATTGTAGACGATGTAACAATTATTTGATTCTGAAACAAAGTGTGCTAGATGGCATTCCCCTAAAAAAGTAGTTGAGCTTTGTGACGTTAGAACCTCTGTAAATTAATATAAGCTCATTTAGATCACTAAGGGAGTAGCAGGTAATGCTCACTTTTAAATTGGAAAATTATTTAATGTAATAGAGTTGTCAAAGTGCTTACGAATTGCCCATTTTGGAGAGTATAAAAGTATGACCACTTAAAAAATCCTCACTTTTTGTAAAAAAACATCATGTAACTTTATATCTAGGACAAATGCCAGTTTTGGCCATTTCTTTGTCGGGTTTTGTGGTTATGTTTCTCACACACTAATGAGAGTTGATGTCGTCCACGATGCAATAACATTTCTATGGTGGCGCACTTCTATAAAACGCGGTAGTTAAGTGATGTAGTGAATAATTTCATAATGAATCGAATAATCTAAGTAGTTGCCTCTTTCAGTTGCTTCCATTAAAATATTACTAAATGTCAAATTGTAGTAGAATAACTTGTTTAATATCCTTTTTCGGGTGTGGATTATGTTGCAAGGGACAAAGCTCTTTGCAATTAATACAGTTGCCATATGTATATCGTTTCAATGATATGCCCTTGTACCATAACATTTCAAAGTTTATGTAAGCTCTCGCCCAAAAGTTTTTTATTTGTAAAAATTGAAGTGTAGAGCATTTTTACGTCACCTTTAAATAAAAGCCGTGCATTCCCTCTAATCCAATGGATCACATTATTATGTATTCCGACAAAACCGGTCCAAACATTAATGAGTACCATGATGGGCAAAGCCATCGTTTTTTGGTTATTCCATGGCAAAGCACAAGCATCCCTAACAACGGCTCACTAGGACCTCGCCAAATGTGATGATGATGTGGCTTGCCACGTCGTCGCCGGCGAAGAAGAGGCAGGTGTTAACGGATTGGAGTACAGGGTGCAGAAGGTCGCGAGCACTAGAGATAGTGGCATGGTTTAGAGGGCTGGCTGGCGGCGGAGGCGCCCGCTTATTTTTTGCAGCGGGGGCTTCCACTCGGTAGGCGGCGACGAGGTAGCGCGTGGCAACACTTGTAGACCCTGAATAGCGGTGGCAAGTGGTTGGACAGGTAGATGTGGCCGGGGTGATAGGGTGGACGAAGAAAATGGTAGGCGGTGAGAGTAAGAAGAATAATAGCAACGACGGGTTATCACCGATGGAGGCGAGGCAAGGGGTTAATGGACTCGAGTGCGGGGTGCGGGAGGTCGCGGGCACCGGAGATGGTGGCAAGGTTTAGAGGGGTGGCTGGCATCATCACTGACGAAGATGGCGACTTGAGCAGGGGCGACATGTGGCAGCACCAGCCGGTTGTAGGGTGGCGGGGGCAGGTGGTTAGGAAGGGAGAGGTGGGCGGGTTAACAAGGTGGACGAAGAAAAAAAGCAGCGGCATGAGGAAGAAGAAGCACCAGTAGCAGAGGTTGGTTGTCGTTGGCGGAGAAGGGGCAGGGGATTAACGGATTCCAGTGCGAGATACGGGTGGTCTCGGGCAATGGAGATGGTGGCAGGGTTAGAGGGATGGCCGACGCAACATGCCGTAGCATTTCATTTGCAAAATTCATCCCAAACAATCATAAAAATAGAGGAAATTGGTGAGACTATGTTAGAAAAATATATTTGGGTGGCGTTATGAGGGAAAATGCAGCTCATGATGGTCATTTTCGTCGTCTATGTATTGTCCGCATTGTCGGCGTATGAATGTAGATTATCTGCATTGTCGCCCATAACAACACACGGGCATTTAACTAGTATAAGTAGCAAGGCAGTGACGATGCTTGTCAATCTCTTCTACTAAAAAAGAAGGTAAAGTTTCATGTTTCACATTTTGTTCCCACCACTTCTTTGTCCAACCTTTCTCACATGATAATCAATCAACTTAATTTACTTATCTTCTGAACCAACTTCATTTTAATTTACTTACTAAACTTCTCATCAAAATATAAGGTAAATCACGGGACAGGATTTGGTAAATATTTATTTACAGAATCGTATTAATATAGGCAGGTAAATAACAAGCTAATAACATACTAGAATATTTATATTTCGTTGCAACCCACGGACATTGTCCTAGTCAAAGAAAAAAAAGAAGCAAGGCAGTGACAATCCCGTCAAAAGAAAAACAAGGCAGTGACGATGGGCCATGAGGGCAGAACATGTGGCTGCATGAAAGAAAATGGGAAGCGAGAATGGAGAATGGGCTCGGCCCAAGGAGAGGAAGGAGAGTGATGAAGCATGTCCTAAAAAAAATGTTTATGCTTCTGCTCCCAAATCCACCGCACCATCCCGGAGTCCCTCGCCGCCGAAACCCCTTCCCCCCCCCTCCTACCGAAGCGCGCCTGCCATCTCGAAGCGGAGGAGCTCGCGCGGTTCTCTCCTGATCTTCCTCCTCCGATCCCTTCTGCAGCTGCTGGTGTGGCGTGGCTCGACGCGATTCATTTTGTTGGTAAGGAAGCCCTAGCTTTGCTCGGACTGCTCTTCGTTTTTTCTTCTTCTCCGGTCTCCTCTTGGCCGCGAGCAATCGAATCCAGCCAGATCCCTTTATTCGAGATTGGTCTCAGTTAACCCCGTTCCATCCCATCGCTAGGGTGGACTATGAAGGCGCGGCGGGCGCATCCGCCCACCCATGTATTTTGGTCTCCATTTCGCGGAACTACGATTACAATTTTTGAGATCCCGAATTATACTACTAATAGCAGTTTATTTTCAGAAAAAATTTGGGGGTTCAACTGAACCCCCATGCCCCGTGTTAAGTCCGCCCCTGTGAGGAGCTGGAGCTGGAGCTGGTGCTGGTGCTGGTGCTAGTGCTGGGGCTGTGGAGAAGAGCGCAGCAGAGGAGGAGCAGGGGTGGAGGATGCTGAGCGTGGTACGGGTGCACCTGCCGTCGGAGATCCCGATTGTGGGGTGTGAGATCACCCCTTATGTGCTGCTGCGTCTGCCCAATGGCGCCATCTCCACCGACGACGTACCTGAGACTGCGGCTGTTGATGGTCACTTCATGCGATACAGATGGTGAGCGAGCAGCTCGTGACTCTGACTTTTGGTTCAATAGGATATGCATTGTGGAATGATTAGTTCCGCTTGTGCGTTAGTACTAGTTAATTATGTTAAAAAGAAGGGTCTTTCAGTATCGATCAGATTGCTATATGCTTAACTACTTGCTAAACTCAGGAAAGTACTGTTCTTCTTAGTTCCTGAATATATGAAGCACAACCGTATCAATTCTGAGCATCAATTGCTCTAACAAGCCAATTTTGTGTTTTTGTAAATGAATGGAAACACAGAAAATATTAAATGACAATGGTTGCCTTTGAGACATAACTAGATTGTTGAGTTGGAGACGTAGTACAGTTTTCAGGACTCAGAAGTTGTATCTTGATTCACTTACAGATAAAACTATTGAGTCTATGATATATTAAGCCACCACATGGGATAACGCAGAATGGTTATAAGAATAACTGAGTAATTCATCGAGCAAGTCAATACGCTGTCTGATTTTGGTTGTTCTTAGAGCTCTGGACAGTTAGATAGAATCGTAAGAGTCGTAATGGAGAAGAAGCCTGCTTGGCTTGTAGAATGCTATCAATCGTTGGGCAAGAATGGTTCTATCCATCTTGGGTGGAATGGGAGCATTGTAAAATTTTGGGATTGCACTGGATCATATAAATAATTTTGTAGAGATACGCTATTCCACAAGTGCTATCAGTTTGTTCACTTGGGGTCACATGATTCTTAGACTGTGATACATTCCTTGAGCTGAACAGCACTTGGTGAACTCAAAGAGGCTGCTTGATTGTACACTGAATTTTGACGCCTCTGGAGCTCGAAAAGGATTATTATATACTTCTTTTGAAGTACCGCACATTAAAATTGATAGCATATTAGGTTCAGCTGCAAGTTACTTTACTTGCTTACGGTTAGTGAGAGATTGAACACACATACCATTATTTTTGCTTTGTTGACTACACGTGTCCTTCTCTTTTGTTTGATCTCTTACTGGCCTTGTCACTCCCACACCCACCCTTATCCATATTCTTTCTGTGTTGTAACAAATCTCTATCTCTACTACTTAAAAGGAATGTAAGGTTCCATCTTTCATCACTTCTCTTCCCTCACCACCCCTCCGTCCAACCTTCCCCGTATGATAATCAATCATCTTAATTTACTTACCTTGTGAACCAATTCCACTTTAGTTTACTTACCAAACTTCTCATCAAACTATAAGGTAAATCATGGCAGGATTTGATAAATATTTATTTACACCATCGCATTAATATGGGCAGGTAAATCACAAGCTAACGTACTAGAATATTTATATCCTGTTGCAACAAACGGGCATTGTCCTAGTTAATATTTTATTTATGTAAAAACACTTATAGCATATATCTTAGCAGTGTATCATAGCGAATGTATTGTAAGTAAATTTGAAGAACTGACATAATGCGTCAGTGTTCTAAAAAATGGTCTATATGCAGTGTACGAGGAAGCGGTGCCCTACCTGTTACTTACAAGCTGTGCGTATGCCATATATACAATTGGCAAGTTAAGCCATACAATCAGTACTAGCTGGGTGACTGGATGATTACCTGTTATTGGATACTACCCCGTACCAAAATAATTTAAGTTCTAGGTTTATCTAAGTCAAACTTGCTTAGGTTTGACCAACTAAATGAGCTAAGATCTACAACACTAAATGCATATAGTACGAAAATATACTTCATAAAGAATCTCATGAGACTAATTTGGTGTTCTAGATGTTAATATATTCTTCTATAGGCTTGGCCAAACTTAAACAAGTTTGACTTGGGACAAGCCCAGAACTTCAATTATTTTGGAACAGAGGTAGTATATAATGTTGCAAGGAAGTGGCACCCTACCTGTTACTTACAAGCTGTGTATATGCCACATATACAATTGGCAAGTTAAGCCATACAATCACTACCAGCTGGGTGTCTGGACGATTACCTGTTATTGAATATATATAATATTGCTGTGCATTACTCATTACACTCTTGCTTGGATGGTTAATTCATTTCATCATGTCCATTGTTTGTCATGTCAAGTAGGTCTAAATTGCATTGTTTATAAGGCGCCCCACCTTTGACGCTTAGCCGACGCTTAGGCAGCAAGGCGCCCAGCGCCTTGCAAGTATGCCCGCTTTAGGCGTTTAGGCATCCACCTTAGGCTCTTAGGCATCAGGGCGGTTGGTGCTCGCCTTAGGCCGCCTTATAAACAATGCTAAATTGCATCAATTGGATGCTATATGTTGAGAATTTAGTATTGCAGACTTATGAAATAGTGGAGCTAGTCCGTTAACACATGTAGTTTCATTGGTTTGCTTTTCATTAGCCGCTTCCTCGTACACTGCCTATAGACAATTTTTTAGAACAGTGACACATTATGTCAGTTCTTCAAATTTACTTACAATAAACTCACTATGTTACACTGCTAAGATATACTCCCTCCGTCCCATAATATAAGAGCGTTTTTTACAATAAACTCATTATGGGACGGAGGGAGTATGTTATAAGTGTTTTTAGATAAATAAAATATTATTTTGTTACAACACAAAACCACATCTATTTTTACACAAATACTCCCTCCGCCCCGAATTACTTGTCGCAGAAATGGATGTATCTAGAACTAAAAATATGTCTAGATACATCCATTTCTGCGACAAGTAATTCGGGACGGAGGGATTAAAATATTAGTATTGCCCACCAAATCTTTTTTTGTATATTTTCATTTTGTTTGCTTTTCTGTCACTAGTTTGACAGAACCACATGTAATATGTACAGTTGTGCACCATCAAAAAGTCGTGCAAAAATATGATAAAAAATGTGTCCTGTGCGAAAAATACAAGTGGTTGTAGTTGTATTATAAAAGAAATCAATTTATCCGTTGTCTTTTTTGCGCAGGGTTTATTTGATCATATTGTTGAATGATTTTTTTTTTGCTGTTGTCCATGTTATAACAGTATGTACGTTTATGATCTTTTTTGAGAAGTTGCTCATCATGCTTTGTATCCGCTTGATGCTACATTTTGAGTTAATAAACGCGCCCTTTATAGAAAAAAAACACATGCACAAGAAAACTTGAATTTTTTCCCTGATGTATTGCCAATTTTCTTCATCTTGCCTCATTATTTATAAGAAAAATTGTATTTTCCCAAAGTGCCCTAACAAACTGACATCCAAGGTGCTGTTAGCAAGTTACCACGAGCTGATACAACTTAAAATGAGCTCTTTAGGTGTTCTTTCGTGTCTTTACTTTTTCAGTCTTGTTCTCTCTTCATGGTATCTTACAGCTTTTGTGTATCTTACAACACATAGTTATACTGATTTGACTCTTCTCTTGAAGGTACCGCATACAAAGCGATCGAAAAGTTGCTATCTGCAGTGTACATCCAATGGAGCAAGCAACAATCCAGTGTCTAGGTTGTCTCAAGTCAAAAATACCTGCTGCTAAGAGCTACCATTGTTCTGCTAAGTGCTTCTCTGATGCGTGGCAGCACCACAAGGTTTTGCATGAGCGAGCTAGTAGTGCTTTAAATGAAAATGGAGCTGAAGAGGAGGAGCTATTTGGTAGATTTGGCAGTGGTAGTTCAGGGATTCTCAGTTCTGGGTCTGGCTCAATGTCAAATCTTGGACAGAGCCCTGGTGTTAATAATGGACCTGTTCCTTTGTATCCCTCGGGCTCTGACAAAAGCTCGGGTGAAACTTGGTTTGAAGTGGGACGCTCGCAGACATATACACCGACTGCTGATGATATTGGCCATGTTCTGAGATTTGAATGTGCAGCGGTGGATACAGAAAAGAAAGTACCAGCAGGACCTCCAACTTCAATTATGACGTCACGTGTGATTCCAGCACCAACCCCTACTCCACGCCGCCTTATCCAAGTGAATGGAGATGTTTTGGGTCACTTGGATATGGACAGCCAGAGTTCTTCTTTCGGGACATTCACAGTGCTGTCTTATAATATTCTTGCAGATGCATATGCTACAAGCGATGCATATAGCTACTGCCCAACATGGGCTCTTTCATGGACTTATCGGAGACAAAATTTGATGCGTGAAATTATTGGTTATCATGCTGATATCATATGTCTTCAGGAGGTATGATGTGATAACCTTTCTTGTCAATTTAATTTTCGTGTGACCTATGTTTCGCCTTTAATTGCATCATATATTTGATTTAATGAACTGAGAAAGTCTCAATTGTTTGCATAATAAAAATATTGCATCCCGGTGCACTTATGCGTGACGACTCTGTTCAACAACCTACAATGTCTCTTATATACTCTTGTTAGCCTGTTTCATTTTTTATTTGAGTCGTCACTTCTTTTTCTTGTTTATAGGGACGTTGGATTTGAATTTATCATAGTTTGCCCGTTGTTTAAGCTTTCAAAAATATCTCTGCATGATCATTATGAACAGTTTCTTCTTTCTTGAAGGTGCTTATGATAATTTTCTGTTCTTTGCATGATTGGTTTCTTTATTTGAACTAATTTGTATATTAAAAATGCTAAAAATGAGAAGTGCCCTAAGACTATAAAAGGTGACAATTTAGGAAAATGCTACCGGTTTCAGGTACAATTGAACCACTTCGAGGATTTTTTTGCACCTGAGTTTGATAAACATGGATATCAGGCGCTTTACAAGAAAAGGACAACAGAGGTATCTTTGAGTTGGCACTTTATCGTCACAAATTAGTTAGATACCTTTCGATGTCTTACTTGATTCTACTTCATTGTTGTCACAGGTGTATGCCGGTGTTCCTCATGCCATTGACGGCTGTGCTACTTTCTTCCGTAGAGACAGATTTTCACACGTAAAGAAATATGAGGTACCTCCACTGAACTTTGCAGCTACCTGCTGATTTGCAGCTATCTGATACTTCTTGTACTTGCTTGTGTGTAGGTCGAATTCAATAAGGCTGCACAATCTTTAACAGATGCGATTATTCCACCTGCACAAAAGAGGGTGGCTTTAAATCGATTGATTAAAGTAAGATTAATTTTAGAAGAGATTATATGCTATTGGATTCTGTACCGACTTTTTATTATCACACATTCTGTTTGAAGGATAACATTGCACTGATTGCGGTCTTAGAAGCCAAATTTGGCAACCAAGGAACTGAAAACCCTGGTAAAAGACAGCTCCTTTGTGTGGTACGTCAATCACCCTTCTTTCTTTAGATGTGTATAAAGTAGCTATGCACTTACTAGATATGGCATTTTTATATGCATGATTGTTAAAGGTCTACTTTTGGTCTATCAACTTCATTACTGTTCAATTTACACCCTAGACTCTCAGGACTGTTTGGGAGCTGGTTTCTCGAGTGGTGTTTGGAGAAGAGCAGGGCTGTCTCCAGATATTTTGGGGCTTGGAGCAAAAAGTAAAACGGAGCCCTACATTTTGAGAAAAATCATATAACTGAAGAACTAAAGTAGATTTAGTCTCACTTAATTATGTTATTTACTACAATAATTATAAATATATCAAATAGTAATGCTAAAAAAGTAAAGGTTGTGCTAAACTAATAAACTGACCTCATTTGAAGCAACTACTTCGCAAATCTTGGATGCATGATAGCTTGACTATCTAACCCAAACAATTTGACTGCAAAGCAAAAGATGAAAAATACTGCACATGTACACAAAAGATGAAAATAACCAAATTAACATAAACAATATAAGATGAACTGATGGAAAAAATGCTCTAATACTTATTAAAAAATATATTCAACAATGAAGTAGCCTACATTAGTAAGGCTTCATATTATGTGAAAAAGCACGAAAGGGCTTGAGCTGGCTAATTCCGTTCCGCTCAGCGTCGGACAGCGCTACCGTGCAACTGTACAAGTCAGTGAGTGCCGTGGGGCGTGGCCGCCTGTACCTGCCGCCGTCGTCCAGTCTCCTGCATCCCTGCCCGAGTCCTCAAATCGCGAATCGCCGATGCCGAGCAAATCCCTGCAATATACGATCGCTAATGGATCTAGTCAGTTGTGATTTGGGAAACTAACACGCTGATTGTGTGCGTGCATATGCGTAGGTTGATTGGTCGCTAATCGATCCAGACTGATCGAATTGATGGGCCAATCAGGAGTATTGTGTGTTGGGCCTTTCTTTCAGCACTGAGAAATAAACAGCACATGAGGCCAGGCCTTGAAGTGGACCGTGTGCTGGGCCTGACCTATACCTATTGCCTGCTGGACTGGGGGGCCCCAAAAATTTGGGGGCCCTGTGCGGTCTGCCAATTTTGGCCACCTTGTCAACGGGCCTGGTGAGGAGGCCGCTTTATCATCAACTTTGGCACTTCATTCTTTACTTAGCAGTAGCCCCACATGTCAGAGTCATTATTTGGGAAGCGCCCTTTTCTCTCTACCCTATCCTTGTCTGAGCTCTCTGTTCCCTTTCCTCCTTCCTAGCTCTAACACTAACACTAACACCTTTCTCTCCTTGGCCATCCTCTCTTCGCCTGCTCCCCACATGTCGAAGCACTGTCTCTGAAACAGAAGAGGTGTGATGAAAGAGTTGTGCGCAGCTTAAGCTATAGCAGAGGCCATAGAGTGGCCAAGGAAGTGCCCAGTAGAGAATTAGGTGGCAAAACGTGTTGACATTTATGCCAGGCCACACAAAACCGCCCACAAATACTGCTTTAGGACGTAATTTGAACATTCAGATAGTTGATGTGCAAATTAGACAGTTTTGAAGTTCAGGTTGTATGTTAAAGTGTTAAACCAAGACAATAGTTAACGGATCAAAAGTGGACCTTTTCCTATACTAGTAAATGCGTACGTGCGATGCACGTTGATATTAGGGAGGATATTAATTGCACGTTCATATTAGGTAGGATATCAGTTACCCGTTAACTATGTGATGATATTTGGTGATCTAAACGCTCTTATATTTCTTTACGGAGGGAGTATGATATTAATTGCACGCTAGACATGTTGAGCGCTCACCATTGGAGCAATCTAGGTCATTGGATTGGCATGGTTTGACAGCCAAGGGCCGAGACTAATTGTATCTGCCCCTTTGGGTCTTTATGTATTGGTAATTGGTATAGATATAGATATTTAGCTGTTGAACTGCTAGCAGTATAATGCAAATTAGCACGTGACATTATTTTTCTTGTTTAGTCACTACATTTAGGAATTAGAAGTTTTATACTCTCGTGTCATCATATATATATAAGGATAAAGTAGTATATATACTACCACATAGTAGTATATGAGACATGGGTGAGCTATCATGATATATAGGATGACGTGGGTGTATATATACTACCATATATATGATGACTGTAATAAGTTAAGATGCATGGAAACATCTGTATGTCAATGATGGGTGCTTGGTAAAAGGCGCATCTTACTGCAAGTTCCCCCTTATAGCGCTGAGTTTATGATGTTAGTCCTTGACCTGTGTGATTATTCGTAGTGGTCCAGGCTTGAAGCCTTTTGATGTTATGGGTGTCTCAATTTTTTATTCTTTTCAAATGTTTCCAATTTGCAGGCCAATACACATGTAAATGTCCACCAAGATCTCAAAGATGTCAAGCTATGGGAGGTCTGTATCATCACATTCTTTGTAGGCTAGCACTCGGCAACATCTGAAATATTCAGATTAACAGCAAGTATGGCTTTGCAGGTTCAAACACTTTTAAAAGGATTGGAAAAGATAGCTAACAGTGCGGACATTCCAATGTTGGTCTGTGGGGATTTCAATTCAATCCCTGGGAGGTGCGTATCAAGATCCCATCGGAGCAATATTTTTCATACTTATTTGTTTTCTCCAACTCTTAATCCCTTTGTGCTTCCTTTTGCTTCTCTCCAACTCTTAATCCCTTTGTGCTTCCTTTTGCCTTTCAGTACTCCACACGGGCTTCTTGCGATAGGCAAAGTTGATCAATTGCATCCAGATCTGGCCATTGACCCCCTTGGAATTTTACGCCCTGTGAGCAAACTGACACATCAGCTTCCTCTGGTACAGTAAAACTGCCATGGCTTGTTTATCTTTTCTCCTTTTCAACTGTTCTGACCAAAGGTTTTACTTGTTTATAGGTCAGTGCATATTCTTCATTTGCAAGGATGGTAGGTGTCGGTTATGATTTGGAGCACCAGCGGAGGAGGATGGACTCAGGAACAAATGAACCACTTTTCACAAATTGCACAAGGGATTTCACTGGTACTGTTGATTACATATTTTACACAGGTAGGTGCCTGACGCATTGTATTTGTATGCTATGTTTGCATTTTTGATATCCCCATTACTCTGGAATAAGCATTTAGTACTGTGATATGTTTGATGATTGTCAGTTGCCATGTTTCCTTTCTTATTTCAGCGGATTCGTTGTCAGTGGAGTCTTTATTGGAGCTTCTGGATGAGGAGAGCTTAAGAAAAGACACTGCTCTCCCTTCACCTGAGTGGTCATCAGATCACATAGCACTGTTAGCAGAATTCCGTTGCAAACCTAGAATCAGACGATGATGCCTTAGGTATGTATCAACTAGAAGGACATCACAGCTCTCTAATTGCATTTCAGTAGCACTGTTGTTTTTAGCACAAACAGCATGGAGCTTACAAGACTGGGCAGCTGCATTTTTTCTAGTACTCCCATTGGTGGTTAAGTTGCCATTTGTGCAGAGCCTTTACATTTTTGTGATCATAAGTGAAACAAACGTTACAATACTGTTTCACTGCACCGTAATTTATCTGAAAGTAGACACGAGGCATCATTCTTGTTGTACATTCCTTATGGCAGATTGGTTCTTTTGGATCTTGTTGCGAGCATAAACTTCTTTGCCTGTGAAAGTGTGAATTATGCCATATGGGCACTATCGCGCTCTATCTTGATTCAACGGTCAAGCTAACTGACTTTCTCTAGGTCGCATACAGATGGTCACATCAGCGTCCATGCTGGAGGTTTAACTTCCATGGTGGAAGGTGGAAGTTGAGGAGGGGCAGACGCGATCATATCGCCGGGGAAGCAGTCAATCAGTCTTAGGAAACAACCTTGGGAAAAGGGAGGCTCGTGTAGTGTTGATTATTACCCTTTTTACATTTCAACTCCATGATATTTAAGCTGCCCCTTTGTAATATTATACTTTATATAGAAGGGAACTCCTTGAGAGAAATATTGATAATAGATTCTGACACCCATGGCTAGATTCTTCAAGGTCTGTTTTTTCTCAGCTTGCCATTTTTATTTTGTTAGCGATTTTTCGCTTGCTGTGGACTTTTTATTTATTCCTACAAGCTGAGACTGGTGCGTCTAACTGTTGTGGCATTGTACTGATGGTGGTGTGGTGTAAATTCCAGGTATTTGTGTATGTTTGGGGTTAGGGAATTTCATGATCAGTGGCACGGATGGCTGTCTGGTACAAATATTTATGTTACTATGTTGAAGCTACTAACGCACAAGCATGCTTTGCTGCGCTGTTTTTCCTTTTTTTGCTAGAGGGGTGCTTTTTCTGCACTTCTACTTGTCAAATCTAAGGTCAGAACACGACCAGCCCTGGACACACCTAGTAGACGAACGATTGCCTCTATCGAGCGGAAGAGAGGAGAGGCAGCATCAAAGAATGGAATGTGTGCTACCTTCAACGAACTCTAAATCACCTCCGGCACAATCACATATCTAGCAAAGTGGCATGCAGCAACGCCACCTACTCCAGATAGGAGCCAACCACATGGGCAGTTACTTACCTACACCCCATGCAACCTACTCCCTCCGTATAAGTCTTTGTAGAGATTCCACTATGAACCACATACGGATGTATATAGATGCATTTTAGAGTGTAGATTTACTTATTTTGCTCTGTATGTAGTCCATAGTGGAATCTCTACAAAGACTTATATTTAGGAACGGAGGTAGTAGATCCCACTAGCGGTGACACCTGATACACCGAGCTTTACACGCACGTCACACATACATGTGGGCCAAGTCAGCGTAAACCGGAGGTCCACACGTGTACATCCTACACGATGCTCAAGCCTCCCCTTCTTGGGAGCTTAGTATTTGTAAAGATAAGCTAATTAATCTTATGCCACCTTGTCCTGAGTATGTCACTGTTATGGATGCAATTTGATTGTATTGCAAGGCCCATGGGGTAAATATATAGTACAAAAAACTTGAGGCATAAGAAAGGAAATTTAGCGTAATAAGTACTGGCTCAAATGCAGAGCGCATGCAATAACATTCACATTTGAAGAAGTGTAATACTAGAAAAAAAAGATAATCCAAAATCCGTGTCTTGAGAGTGTTACCATAGCATAAAGAGTCTTCAAAACCTGTAGAGTCAAGCCAAAGGGGATAACGAAGAAGATGACGCATCAGAGGAAGACACCGCATCAGTAGAAGATACAAGGCAAGTATCAAGAGAAGATGTTTGTCAAAACAAGATGGCACACCAAGAGAATGAAGCATTTCACACAAAATCATAGCCCAAGAAAGTCGGCGCCGAAAGAAGCTCGGCAGCAAGAGAATGGGCGTGGATAGAAAATGCCAAAAGAAGCCACAAAATTGATGTAGGGCGGAACCCTAATGATGTAGGGTGGAACCCTAATGGTGTCGATCTTTCACGTTTGGAGGGGATCCCGCGAAGAACACGAGAGGGAAACACGAGAGAAAACACTCAAATCAACAAGATCCAATCACACATATGCTAGATCCACATACACACAACGAGGTACGCGATCCAAAGTCAACACAAGAGGATACAAAGGGTAGTTCTTCCCAATCTGTGAGGAGTTGAGGTCTTGAATCCGAGATGGATCTTCCCACGATGGGGGTCTTGAATCCCGTGGGATCTTCTCCGATGGAGGTCTTGAACTCCAATGGAGTGGTCTCTCTCTCTCAAGAGGAGCGGTAAAGGAGCAAAGCTCACCTAGAAATGAGCTATCCTATTTGCTAACCCTCGCTAGGAGGAGGAGGAGGTCTATATATAGTGCTAGTACAAGTTGGGGCGAGATGAGGGGGTACACGGGCCGTAGGCCCATTACACTGTGCACAGACTGGGCTGGATGTCCGGCTGGGGGGCCGGATGTCCGGGCCTTCGAGGGGGTGCCGGATGTCCGGGGCATGGGGCCGGATGTCTGGTTGTCGGGGTCCGGTTTCTGTAATCTTCGGTCGATGGAGCCGGATTTCCGGGCGATGGGCCGGATGTCCGGGCTGGGCCGAATGTCCGGGATGAGGCCGAATGTCCGGGGCCTGGAGCTTCCCTGCGGTTGAGCTGCTGCTGCTGGTGGAGTCACCAGGGGCCGGATGTCCGGGTCCTGTAGACATTCTCCGGTTCCTCTCGTCGTGCTCCTTTGTCCGTGTACTTGAGGACTTGTCCATGATCTCGAACATCTCCATGGTTCCTTGTGTCCAATGGCACGTGCTCGAGCTCTCGTCGTATCTCCACTTGGGGCTTGGGGAGTAGTCGTGGTGTACATGGGGATGACCGTAGGATGCTCCGCATCATCTCCCCCCCCTTGGGAAAGATCCGTCCTCGGATAAAAAACCTCATCACCATGGAAACGGATGTCGTAGATGGACTTGTAGTAGGACGTAGTGTATGTCATGGTGTGATCCAAGTACTCCAAGGTGTCTCCGGAAAGGTATACATGCAAAAGGAGCAAACACAAGGTACACTTGGAAATACAATGTTTAGCGCACACAAGGTGTCCGTCAAGTAAGTATGAGGTCGTCCGACAAGGCACATGATGCTTCACAAAATGATATAGAATGAGATGTAAAGCATGCATTGGAGTAAATTCATTTGTTGTGCACACAAAGTTGTTGTGAAAGTGATTAATGCAACCATTGTGCAAAATGATGTCATAATGGGACGGTTTATCAAAAGCATGAACATGGCAAGTGGTGCTCAATGTGGTTATGTTATCATGCAATTGATGGTGGGCAATATGACCAGTATATATGAATATGCCATCAAGGGAGATCACAATAAATTTGCTAAGAAAGTGCACAAGCTCATATATCATGGAGGACATGGGAATACAAGATGCAACAAGGCAATCATAATGTAAGTCAATCCATGCATAAGGTGCAAATTTGTCATGGGTGTGATGCGTCCAACTAGCATGCTCATCAACAAATATGTAGGTGTTGGTGCAATATGGCAAAAGTTTCAAGGCATACCATTGCCCGATGTCGTGGCATGAGTCGTGGTCCGGTGGTGGATCCGCTAGTTCTGAGCGCTCCTCAACTTGAAGGTCCATAGGGCCCATCTCCAATGTCGGTCCTCCATCCAATAGATGTATCATGTAGACAACAAGGAGCAAACACGAATGAAAGTGTGGCCCATTCGATATATATATGTGATGGTGGCTCAAAGGGAAGGAGTTCACCTTTACGAGTTTCTCGAAAATGTTGGTGTCGCGCATTGTGTACGCCTTCACATGACCAATATGTCTCATGACGGCACCGCCTTGTGAATCCTTCAAAACGAAAGGACATGACAAACACTCGAAAAAACAAATGAGGTTAGCATGAATGCAAAACCAATCATTCGTGTGGTAAGATACCCAACAAGTGTCGTCATCATTCTTATCATAAGAAGGGACAAGAGAATGTGGCATGGCATGGAAGCATATGATGCGAGTACAACCAAAGACATTAAGCTCATTCAAACAAGCATGCATCATAAGTAAGATGTCCAAGTCTCCAATCATAGATGAGAAAGGTAGAGCAATCTCAAAATCAATAGGCATAGCATTGTTGCACTCACTACAAGAGGATATGAGAGAGGCAACTAATGGAGACAAGTAACAATCATCGAGACAAATCATGTGGTAGGCATGAACATATAAGTCATCAACCCAATGAAACGAGCAAGTATGAATCATGGGTGATGCAACAAAGCAAGTGATCATATGAATCAAGTCATGCAAGCTAGTAGTGCGAAGATGCAACATACTATAGGTAATCATGGCAATCATGTCATGTGTGCAAATAGTGGGCATACATAATGCACATGACATATCACAAGCATGAAAACAAGATAGGAGGAAATTATCATCATTGTATTGGCAAGAAGTCCTATGTAAATAGCAATTGAACAACATGACTCTCCCAACACAATAAGCAATAATAGCATAGGGCATATGGTAATCATGGCAATAGCAACAAGGATCTCCACCAAGCATGCAAGTACACATAGAAATAGTAGAATGGTGAATCATGAGTAAATACAAGCAAGGATCACAATTGCATGGCAAAGGCATAGAAGGAGGCATAACATGCAAAGTGAACACGGTAAAATGAGCATAAGGTGACAAGTGGTAAATAGCCCATAGCCGTGTTAGAGCCAAGTAAAAGCAAAGCGCGTAGTCCTTGCACGAGGGAATCGGTCCGAGAATCATTCCAAGGAATCCCAAAGCATCGTTTCTCTCAAGAGCTCGTTTCGTCAACTCATGGGATTGTGAAGTTGACAAATATTCATGAGGACCTACACAAAACAAAGGCAAAGGGAAAATTGTGTGCGTGTGGTATATGTACACATCATCCATTATGATGCGCACGTGCATGTGTCGGTTAGCACAAAATATCCAATGCTCAAATAAATGAGATGCATGATATACGAACATGTCATCCATCATGAAAGGTTTGTTGTTATGTATAGCATAATGGAGACTCAAAGGGTGTAATGCATCACGAGTAATATCTAGAGTATTGGCATGAATGTGAAGCATATGGTGCACACAAGGGATGGAATCATTTGATGTACAATCATTCTCATGGCATGGCATAGTAGATGAATTGCACAAATTATGCAAATGGAGCATAGCAATATCATCACAAGAAAAGCAAATTCCAATGACCATGACCGTGTCATCTATGCCATAAGTGCAAATGGGATTTATGGGCGTGTTTGGTTGCCCAGCTCGCATATGGCTCGCATCCCCCGTGCAATAAACTGGATGTTTGGTAGACTGCACACGTAACTGGGCCTGGCCCAACTGATGCAAATAGGGCTCCCCAGCCAGGCTGACCGGAAACGCAGGAATCGTCCGTTCCTTCGATGCAGGCACGAGCTGGTGCAAACCTCCTACACAGCTGCACCCACCTCCCCCCATCATGCGTGCAACTTCACGCAGGGGTCGCGGTTCCCCTCAGCGCAACTCCCTCATTTGCGTTTCCGTCTTGCTCTCGCCCCTTTGCGCACCACCGCCGGCCTCCGCCGCCATTGCTCCCCCCACTTCTCCTACTCCATGCGCGGCGCCGCCTGCCGGATCCAGATCCGGCACCGATTTTCTTCCCTACGGCGTCTCCCGCCTTCCTCCTCCTCCACCGGTTCTCAGATTGGTCACCGGTGCCACCATCTTGTCCTTCGCCTCCTCATCCGACCCGCCAGAAGCCGGAGGGGACCTCACCACCCTCTTCTACTTCTCCACCGCCGCCGTTGGGAGGTGGTTAGCCAGCCTCCTCTCCAATTTCTTTCTAGTGGGACAAATTGATTGCTATGAGTTCTTCTAACTGAAAATATGGGAATTCACAAGAACATAAAAACATTTGGATTTTGCCTTCTACTAGTTTCCTAGCGAGGACTGATGATAATTGAAATTTGATGCCAAAGATGATGTGTTCTGTATTAGTTTGCACCTTGCCTTGTAGTTTGCATCTCATACCATTTAGAAGTTTTTTTCTTCAGGAATTTCTAATGCAGTCTACCAAACAACATCTCTTGTGTACAACATCACTCATGCACATATACCCTACAGTCCACCAAACACACATCTCACCTCATCCTTGCATCAGCTCAACCAGGCCAGGCTGAGCCTGGCTCCTCCATGCGATGCAGCCTGTAGCTACCCAGGCAACCAAACACGCCCTATATGAATGGGATATGCATAGTCACCATGGTGAGATTGTAATGAAGCAATATGGGAAATCTCACTCATAGCATATGACAAGTTTAATGGATTATCGAACATGACGTGACCAATAGAATTTTCACATGATATCCTATGAAGCATAGTATCACAACTAGGTAATTCGACATGCTCATCATCATATTCATCATAAATGGGTGGCATGTCTAAGCATGTAGAAGACATAGTATGTGGTGAATCCATAAGGCGATCAACATCATGCAAGCAATGGATGTCAAGATGGTCCACTAGTGGGACAAGCGAAGCACCTTCACCTATGTTACCTTTGGAGCTCCACTCATGTGGTGTAGGTGAGGTGGCAAAAATCAAAGCGTGATCAACATTGTCGTCTTGATGGAACCATGTGGGGGGTGCTTCATCGTCCACCATGGCCATCGTATTGCCCATTGGAGGTATGGACTCATCAAGGATTGGCACTTCGTCTTGTAGGAGATCTAGCACCAAACAAGAAAATACACTCGGAGTAGAGGTTAAGTCGTTAGAAATCATAGTGGTCTCACATGCCCTATCAACTACCTCACTCACTAAGTGTTGTGGCTCACTCACTCCCTTTATGATGCTCTCACTCATATGGTTGGTTGAGTCACTCAATGGGTGGTTATGGCTCTCAACTTCACATAGGATATGTGGCATGTTCTCATGTGTGGGGCTAGTGGTGGTCACACTCATCCTCTCATAGGAAATGCACTCAATGTCACATATGGTGGAGTCACTCATCTCACTCATGTGGTGGTGGCTCTCCTCACATGGCAAGTGGGTCATCTCGTCATATGTGGGCGTCGGAGAGATGTAGGTGCAAATGTCTCCATACTCAACTTCTTTTGCAGCCTCGGTTGTGGGAGTAGTCCCATGGTCAACCTCCTCATCCATAACGCCTCCAAAGATGAATGCCATAGGATGTGGCAAATCACCGCTCTCCTCCGAGACCAAAGAGAGGTTCTCATTTGCGGTCGCGTAGCTTGAGTCCGAGTAGGAGTCCCATGTGGGCGTCGTCTTCATGTCGTCGAAGAGGTTCGTTCTCGTCGCCGTGGTCGAAGGGGATGGCCCATGCTCAAACGTCTTGTCGCCATCTTGTAGGAGGCCCAATTGATGTGGCACCTCGTTGCTCGTCTCCATGACTGAAGGGAATTTCCCATGCTCGGCCATCTTCCTTGAGGGGCGTCCGAAGATGGAAGTGTCGCCCTCGCTTGTAGGTGGTCGCCTTGGACTTGATGACGTCGATGTAGGCGTACTCGTGGGAAGTAGGTGAAGATGCCGTATGTCCAAAGGCGAAGATGCCTTGATAACACTTGGCGAAGATGCCGAAGTGGTGGTGGTAGCCGTAGCTTCCTCTTGGTGGTGCTTGTCTCGCGGTCTTCTCTTGTGCTCATGAAGGTTGGCCGTAGCGTGATGTAGAGCTTGTTGGGACTTGTAGGTTTGCGCGTCTCGAGCATCTTCATCTTGATGGTGTCATTGCCGTGCTTGATCTTGTAGTCGATGGCGTTTGTCGTCGTCGCGCACATGTTGCTTGGAGTTGACTTGCCCTTCATGACGATGTGGATCACGAGCATGATGGTGGTCGTCACGAAGATGAGGACGTGGACGAATTGCGCTTGCCTCGCATGGGCGCTCCGAAGATGTTCGACTTGCTCACCGCCACCTGGAAGATGACGAAGGGGAAGAAGACTTGTAGGCGGCCAACATGTCTCGTAGTTGATCCTTTAGCTCGTCCACCTTGTTGTCGATGTAGTCCCTTTTCCTTGCTTCGGAGTGTCGTATGTCGATGGCGAGGTTCTCGATGCGCTCCCGCAAGGCATCTCGTGCACCTTGCATTTGTCGTTGTAGTTCGACGGTGTGAGTCTTGGTGACGTAGTTGTTCGCGCCGTCGTTATCGTCGAAGACCGGGGATGATGTGCGTGTCCTATCCATCACAAGACTAGAGCAAATGTGAGTGGAAGAAAGGAAAGAACTAGACCAAATGTACCTTTCCAATGTTGAAGATGGATCAATGATCACCCAATATGGTATTATGGAAATAGCACAATTGGTACCGGATCTTGTCAATTCTCACACCTACACAATAAAGTTTATGGAGTAGCTTGGTCAGGATAGTGGCACAAAATTTGATGCAATTGTTAGCAAGAGTCAATAATGTTGAAAAAGATTCACAAATTCGCAAATGCAACAAGTAGACCAATAGCAAGTGGGTGGCACACGAAAACACACACACGGATAGATAGATGGGGTCGTGCAACCAAGGAATGAGCTCAAAATGTGATATCCACGGAAAATGCTCGTGTTGCACAACTCTAGAGAGACGCTAGCACGATTGCACTATTGGGCGTGATACGAACTTGTGCACAACCTATAGAAACAAAACGTGTCGTCTTCTATCCCAAGTATGGTATTATGGTTCCCGGTGTCTCGCACATAATGATCCAAGATGATCAATGATGGTGTATGATATGCAATGTGTCGTGATGCTATGGCTATTGCTTACAAGGTCTTTGCTTTCTTTTTCTCTTTGCTTAAAAGCTTTTTGCACTTTTTTTTGATATGGCCACTATGCGAAATGCTCAAACCAATATAGCAATTTTGTATGTGCGGGAACAATTGATGACACAAGAGATGATACGATGATATATGCACGCTATGAAAGCCATGCGGCGTGTATCACTAAAGTGCACAAGTAGCGTTGCCCGGCAATACTCAACGGCTAGTCTCGGTAGGCAAGTGACGCAAAATTGGCTCGGGGGTTAACAATGCAATGGCAAGGATAATGTACAAAGACGTCGTTGAGGTTACCATCCGTGACGAAGTTGAGTGGCGGTGATGTCGATGTCGAGCCGTTCCTAGTTAGCCGAAACACCCTAGGAAACAGAAAAACCGCGAACTCAAAATCTCAAACGGTAAATGTCAAATTGTGGTAGCGGAAAGCGGTGGTGGTTGCGGAGTTGGCAATGTGGAAGTGTAGTTGAAGTCACCGTCCCTAAGTAGCCGAAACACCTTAGGAGACACAAACCACAACTCAAACAACCTCAAATGCTAAGGGGATCAAAACGGGTTAGGTTGCGGAAGTCGGTGGTGGTATTGCGGAAGTTAGGTGGAAGGCCTAGGCAAACTTGCCAAATTCTCAAAAAGTTGATGGAGTCAAATGGTGGTGGAATTAATTTTGTGTGATGGGGAATGTCAATAGCTACAAAACGAGCTAAAAAACGTCAAAATCGGACTCCGAATGAATTAGTTATGGCCGAAACGGTGAAACACGGGAGGCTGGAACTCCAGGGGCCGGATGTCCGGGGTCTAGGCCGGAAATCCGGGGCTGTATGTCCAGAAACTTGCGCGATTTTGCACTCCAGGAGCCGGATGTCCGGCCGGGGACCCGGATGTCCGGCCCGATTGCCCGGATGTCCGGCCGGTGGCCCGGATGTCCGGCCCGACGATTCCAGATCTCGTTTAGGGCGGAAATTTTCGAATTGGGGGCGGAAATAGATGATTCCAAGGTCAAAATTAGAAGGATTTCAGGGATTGAAATGGTGGGGAAGATGAGGGAAGCTAGATCCACTCGAAACACAGCAAATCCATGGATCAAAATCAACAAAACATCATCAAACTCACAAATCACAATTTTTTTTGGTATGGCTATTTTTGGTGGGGATTTTCGAATTAGGACCAAAAACAACAAAATCAAGCTAGAAAACGGTGGGGGAGACTCCAAAATCGTGATCAACGTGGCTCATGATACCAAGATGATGTAGGGTGGAACCCTAATGGTGTCAATCTTTCACGTTTGGAGGGGATCCCGCGAAGAACACGAAGAACACGAGAGGGAAACACGAGAGAAAACACTCAAATCAACAAGATCCAATCACACATATGGTAGATCCACATACACACAACGAGGTACGCGATCCAAAGTCAACACAAGAGGATACAAAGGGTAGTTCTTCCCAATCCGTGAGGAGTTGAGGTCTTGAATCCGAGATGGATCTTCCCACGATGGGGGTCTTGAATCCCGTGGGATCTTCTCCGATGGAGGTCTTAAACTCCAATGGAGTGGTCTCTTTCTCTCAAGAGGAGGAGTGGTAAAGGAGCAAAGCTCACCTAGAAATGAGCTATCCTATTTGCTAACCCTCGCTAGGAGGAGGAGGAGGTCTATATATAGTGCTAGTACAAGTTGGGGCGAGATGAGGGGGTACACGGGCCGTAGGCCCATTACACTGTGCACAGACTGGGCCGGATGTCCGGCTGGGGGGCCGGATGTCCGGGCCTTCGAGGGGGTGCCGGATGTCCGGGGCATGGGGCCGG
This sequence comes from Elymus sibiricus, assembly GCA_039707655.1. Taxonomy (NCBI): domain Eukaryota; kingdom Viridiplantae; phylum Streptophyta; class Magnoliopsida; order Poales; family Poaceae; genus Elymus; species Elymus sibiricus. The sequence continues at coordinate 169,289,559 of CM077664.1, forward strand.
ATGTCCGGCTGTCGGGGTCCGGTTTCTGTAGTCTTCGGTCGATGGAGCCGGATTTCCGGGCGATGGGCCGGATTTCCGGGCGATGGGCCGGATGTCCGTGCTGGGCCGGATGTCCGGGGCTTGGAGCTTCCCTACGGTTGAGCTGCTGCTGCTGGTGGAGTCACCAGGGGCCGGATGTCCGGGTCTTGTAGACATTCTCCGGTTCCTCTCGTCGTGCTCCTTCGTCCGTGTACTTGAGGACTTGTCCATGATCTCGAACATCTCCATGGTTCCTTGTGTCCAATGGCACGTGCTCGAGCTCTCGTCGTATCTCCACTTGGGGCTTGGGGAGTAGTCCTGGTGTACATGGGGATGACCGTAGGATGCTCCGCATCACCTAATGTGGTGATCTTTTCACACTTGGAGGGGAAAATGACAAATTGAGAGAAGAACACAAAGCAAACACTCAATTGACACAAATCCAATCACACTTGTGCTAAATCCACATACACATAAAGGGATACAAGGGTCCAAATCCAACACAAGAAGGTAAAGAGGGTAGCTAGTTCATCCCAATCCTTGAAGGAGAGAGGTCTTGAATCCTAGGAGGATCTTCCCACAAGGGAGTCTTGAATCCACTTGGGGGATCTTCTCACATGGAGGCCTTGAACTCCATGGGAGTGGTAAGTGGATGAGCAAAACTCAATCTCTAATGAGCTATCACTTTGCCAACCCTAGCTATGAGAAGGTGGAGGTCCTTATATAGTAGTCCACGAGATAGAGGGGGGTAAGAGGGGATACATGGGCCTCTGGCCCGGTTAGGCACGCACAGGTGCCGGACGTCCGGGGCTTCGGGACGAGCCGGATGTCCGGGCTGGTGCTGGCTCGATTCTTGTTGCTCTCTAGATACGTCGGGCCAGATATCCGGGTGGGGGCCGAATATCCGGGCGGGGACCGGATGTCCGGGGCCTGTAGCTCCTCGGCTGCTTGCTCCAAGTGCCGGATGTCCGGGCCAGGGGCCGGATGTCCGGCCGCTGTAGACTTTCAGCGGTCTCCTTCGTCGTGCTTCTTCGTCCGTGTACTTGGGGAGCTGGTCTTCATTCTGAGCATCTCCGGGATGGTCTTCCTCATACCTAAGCACACATAACATTTCCGGATTGAGGTAGTAGCCATGTCTCACGTGGATCATATGGAAGCTCGTTAAGGAGTGATGTCACCTCGATCTCGATAGCTCTTGCACGTGCTCGTCTCATCGGTCCACTTGACACTTGGGGAGATGAAGGTAGGTCCATGGGGATGACCGTAGGATGCTCCGCATCATCTCCCCCCCCTTGGGAAAGATCTGTCCTCAGATCGAAATCCTCATCACCTTGGAAGGGAGATAGGTCTTTGACGTTGAAGATGTCGCTCACGTTGTACTTGTCGCGCGGTATGTCAATCTTGTAGGCATTGTTGTTGTAGCGTGCTAGCATCTTGAAAGGTCCGTCGGCTCGAGGTAGGAGTTTGGACTTGCACTCGTTGGGGAAGCGGTCTTTGCGTAGGTGATCTCCGGGGTTGAACACCATGGGGTGTTTGTTGAAGTTGAGCTTGGTCGCGAGGCGGTGTACTTGGCGCTCTATCGTGTGCCTTGTATCTTCATGCACCTTCTTGAGGTATGTAGCTCATGCACTTGTGTCCATGTTGATGCGCTCTTGTAGAGGTAGCGGTAGAATGTCCAATGGGGACAACGGGTTGAAGCCGTAGACGACCTCAAAGGGGGACTTGTCGGTGGTAGAATGTTGTGCTCGGTTGTAGGCGTACTCGGCTCCCACTCCTTGATGTTCCTCTTGATCAACACGCGGAGGAGTGTGGACAGTGTCCGGTTGGTGACCTCCATTTGTCCGTCGGTTTGTGGATGATATGCCGAAGAGAATAGTAGCTTGATTCCGAGCTTGGTGCAAAGTGTCTTCCAAAAGTAGCTAAGGAACTTGACGTCGCGGTCCGATACAATCGTCTTGGGCACTCCATGTAATCGCAAGATTTCCCTACAAAAGAGATTTGCAACATGTGAAGCATCGTCAATCTTGTTGCATGGGATAAAATGTGCCATCTTAGAGAAACGATCCACAATGACAATACCGAATCTTTGCCGTTTTGAGTTTGAGGCAAACCAAGCACAAAATCCATACTAATATCTTCCCATGGTTGATACGGAATAGGAAGTAGCATATATAGACCATGGGATTGAGCTTTAGACTTAGCTTTGCGGCATGTAGAGCACCGGTTGGTGTAGTATGAGACGTCATGAAACATCTTTGGCCAAAAGTAGTTCTTGGAGAGCGTGGCGAATGTCTTGTCGCGTCCAAAATGTCGAGTCCTCCACCGTGAGCCTCTTGCAAAAGCAACAAACGAAGAGAAGACTCGGGGATACAAGGTTTGTTAGCTCGCATAAGATAACCATCCTTCAAATAATATCGCTCCCAAGAATTGTGAGTTAGGCATTTGGCATAAGGAATCACAAATGAAACATCACGCGCATACAAGTCTTTAATGTGCTCAAATCCAATAACATTCAACTCAAGTTGAGTAACTAGCATGCACTTGCGGGAAAGAGCGTTCGCCGCAACATTTTCCTTAACTTTGATGTACTTGATAACATAAGGAAAAGACTCAATGAACTCACTCCATTTGGCATGACGCTTATTCAATTTGGTTTGACCCTTAAGGTATTTAAGCGTCTCATGATCCGTATGGATGAAAAATTCACGAGGGTGAAGATAATGTTCCCACACATGCAAGACTCTCACTAACGCATATAACTCTTTGTCATAGATGGGATAATTAAGTTGCGCGCCGGAAAGTTTCTCGCTAAAGTATGCAATTGGGCGCTTCTCTTGCATTAACACACCACCTATGCCATTACCGCTTGCGTCGCATGAGATGTTGTACTTGCCTTTGGATCTCTTTGGTCTCGTCGGGGTTGACACGGTAAGGTGCCTTGTTCGGTAGAGGTGCGTCGGGGATGAGGTCGATGCGGTGTTTGATTCCGCGAAGTGGAGGAAGTCCGGGAGGTAGCTCATCAGGAAAACGTCTGTGAATTCCTGCAATAAATGAGACAACACCAAAGGTAGATGTTGTGAAGTATTAGTCCTCACCGCTTCACCTTTGCACACAAGCACAAAGTGAAGAACACTCGATGGGCTCTCACTCACATCCCTCATGTCTCTTTTGGTGGCTAAAAGCACTAAATCTTTCTTGTCGCTCATCGTGGAGTCGCTCATTTTTGGCTTGTGGCGCTCACTCTCTTTTTGGTGGTTGACTCGCTCACTAGTCTCTCCACGATGGGTTGAAACTTGCTTGTCGGCGATTACTTGACATGGCGACATGGGTCAAAGCACGTACTCCTTGCCCTTCATCTTGAAGCTATAGTGATTGGTCCGTCTATTGTGGATGACACCGCGGTCGAATTGTCAAGGTCTTCCTAAGAGGAGATGGCATACGGACATGGGAACCACATCACACTCCAAGGTGTCTTCGTATGCGCCAATCTTGAAGGACACTTGAACGGTGTGCTCCACTTGAATGGTGCCGGAGTCGCTTAATCATTGGACCTTGTACGGGTGAGGGTGCTTCTTCTTGAGCAATTGTAGCTTGGAACATAGCTCGTCGCTTGCCAAGTTGTGGCAACTTCCGCCGTCGATGATGACCTTAACGGAACGTCCTTGGATGCCCACTTTTGTATGGAAGATGTGGCAACGTTGGTCCTCGTATTATTGTTGTTGAAGAGTCAAGATCTTGGAGACAACGAGAGCGGGGCTCGGGTAATTGTCGCAAAAGACTTGATCGTCTTCATCTTCATCCAGTTGTCGATGCATGGCCACGTGCTCAAGGGCTTCCATTTCTTCTTCGCTCATGGAGTCATAGGTGCCGTCATCATTAGAGATCATGGTGCGCCATGTGGGGCACTCAAATGACTTGTGGCCTCGGCCCTTGCAAGTGAAACATTGGATTGCACTTGTCTTGGCGGTAGCATCCGTTGCAGGAGTCGATGACGAAGCTCTTGGCTTGGATGTACTTGAAGTAGGACGACTTGAAGATGTCAAAGGTTTCTTGGAGCTTGACTTGTCACCGATACTTGGTGTAGCTCGAGTCGTTGGAGGAGGTGTCGTAGTCGTTGAAGCTTGAGTGTATGAACCGTAGGTCTTGGAAGAGTACTTGGAGTACTTGTAGTCCTCTTGCACTTGTCGCCCCGCTTTGGTTGCTTGGTGCACTAGCTCGAGGAGGTTGGAGTACGGTTGGAAGTCTGCAATTTTCTTGATTGGATGGTTGAGACCATTCAAGAAACGCGCCATAGTTTGTTCATCATCTTCCTTGATGTTGGCTCGTATCATGGCAATTTCCATCTCTTGGTAGTATTCTTCAACCGACTTTGTGCCTTGCTTGAGGAGTTGTAGCTTCTTGAAGAGATCCCGGCTATAGTGGGTAGGCACAAAACGAGCTCTCATGACATCCTTCATTTGATTCCATGTCGTGATGGGTGGTTCGCCTTTTTATTGTTGTCGTTCAATCACTTGCTCCCACCAAACGAGAACATAGTCTTGAAACTCAAGAGATGCCATGGCGATTTTCTTTTCCTCTTCATAATTGTGAAGACGGAATATCTTGTCGACCTTCAGTGCCCATGAGAGGTAGTCTTCGGGATCATTGATACCTGCTACTTGTAGCTTGCGTTGGTAATTCCCTGAAGAGGAAGGGAGATGCAGTACAGTAGAGATAAGTATTTCCCTTAGTTATGAAACCAAGGTTATCAATCCAGTAGGAGAATCACGCAACACCTCGTTAGCAGCACCTGCACACAAAACAACAAATCCTTGCACCCAACGCAAACAAGGGGTTGTCAATCCCTCGGCGGTAAGTTGCAAGATTAAATTGTATGTGATAGATAGATAGAAACAAAAATACAAAATAAAATAAATAAAGAAAAAGTGCAGCAAATATTTTTAGGGTTTTAGTATATGATTTAGATAGACCCGGGGGCCATAGTTTTCACTAGAGGCTTCTCTCAAGAAAATAGCATACGGTGGGTAAACAAATTACTGTTGGGCAATTGATAGAAAAGCAAATAATCATGACGATATACAAGGCAATGATCATGTATATAGGCATCACGTCCGAGACAAGTAGACCGACTCCTACCTGCATCTACTACTATTACTCCACACATCGACCGCTATCCAGCATGTATCTAGTGTATTAAGTCCATAAAGAACGGAGTAACGCCTTAAGAATGATGACATGATGTAGACAAGATAAACTCACGTATGAATAAACCCCATCTTTTTACCCTTAATAGCAATGATACATACGTGTCATGTCCCTTTCTGTCACTGGGATTGAGCACCGCAAGATCGAACCCATCACAAAGCACCTCTTCCCATGGCAAGATAAATCAATCTAGTTGGCCAAACCAAATCAATAGATCGAAGAAGAAATACGAGGCTATAATAATCATGCATAAAAGAGATCAGAAAAGACTCAAATAATATTCATGGATAATCTGATCATAAACTCACAATTCATCGGATCCCAACAAACACACCGCAAAAAGTGATTACATCGGATAGAACTCCAAGAACATCGAGGAGAACATTGTATTGAAGATCAAAAAGAGAGAATAAGCCATCTAGCTACTAACTATGGACCCGAAGGTCTGTGGTAAACTACTCACGCATCATCAGAAGGGCAGCAAGGTTGATGTAGAGCCCCTCCGTGATCGATTCCCCCTCCGGCAGAGTGCTGGAAAAGGCCTCCATATGGGATCTCTCGAGAACAGAAACTTGCGGCGGCGGAAAAAGTATTTTGTGGACTCCCCTGAGGGTTTCTGATTTTTTTTGGGAATTTATAGTGCTGGAATTAGGTCAAACGGAGCTGGGGTGGGCCTATGAGGCACCAGGGCGCGCCTGTCCCCCCCCCCCAGGAGCGCCCTGGTGGCTCGTGGCCACCTCCTCTGGCGTCTGGTCTTCTCCTGAAGCTTCTAGTGTTGTATATGTCCAGAAAAAAAATCTCCAAAAAGTTTCGTGGCATTTGGACTTCATTTAGTATTGATATTTTGTAAAACAAAAAAACAGGCAGAAAACAGCAACTGGCACTGGGCACTAAGTTAATAGGTTAGTTCAAAAAAATAATATATAATTGCTGTAAATTCATATAAAAACATCCAAGATTAACAACATGGAACAATAAAAAATTATAGATACGTTGGAGACGTATCAGCATCCCCAAGCTTAATTCCTGCTCGTCCTCGAGTAGGTAAATGATAAAAACAGAATTTTTGATGTGGAATGCTGCCTATCATATTCATCATATATTCTTTTCTTTTGTAGCATGGACATTGGAATTGAATGATTCAAAGCAATAGTCTATAATTTGACATGAAGATATAAATACTCAAGCATGCTAACAAGCAATCATGTCTTTCAAAATATCAATGCTAAAGAAAGTTATCCCTAGCCCATTATGCTCAATCATTGATCCATTCATGAAACACACTCAAATATTAGCTACATCCAATGCACAAGTATGACAATAGTGCTCTCTAGTTGGTGCTTTATAAGAGAAGATGGAGACTCAAAATAAAAATAAAAATTGCATAAAGTAAATAGATAGGCCCTTCGTAGAGGGAAGCAGAGATTTGTCAAATGTGCCAGAGCTCAAAGCTTAAATTAGAGAGATAAAAATATTTTGAGAGGCATGCTTTTCCTGTCAACGAAAACGACCGAGAATTCCCAATATCTTCCATGCTAGACACATCATAGGCGGTTCCCAAACAGAAAGTAAAGTTTATTTCCTTTCCACCATTCTTTCACAATCCATGGCTAGCCGTATCCATGGGTGCCCTCCATACCATCACTTTCCAAGGAATTTTGTTGTTATTAATTTTTGATTTCATTGTGGGACTGGGCATCCCTATTACCAGCCACTCTCTCGTGCAATGACAAGTGAATAAACACTCATCGTGAGAATAACACACCTAGCATGGAAAATATTGGCCACCCCCTGCCGCTTCATGAGCGGTACGGGCACACAAAACAGAAAAATTATTTTGAAAATTAGAGTTGGCACACGCAAATTTACTTGGAACGGCATTGAAATACCGCATATAGGTAGATATAGTGGACTCATTTGGCACAACTTGGGTTTAAGGAGTTTGGATGCACAAGCAGTATTTCCTCTTAGTACAAATGAAGGCTAGCAAAAGATTGAGAAGCAACCAACCAAAAAACGAAAACGGTCATAAACATGCATTGAACATAACTAACACCGAATAATGCACCATAAGTAGGATATAATTTCGTTGCATAACTATTGACTTAACGTGCATGCATAGGGAATCACAAACCTTAACACTAATATTCTTACTAAATCACAATTACTCACTAACATGACTCACATATTATCATTTCCATATCGCAAAACTATTGCAATGAATCACACTTATCATATCCAATGATCTATATGAAAGTTTTTATTATATCCCTCTTGAATATTCATCGCTTTGGGACCAAATTCATATCTTGTGCAAATTACCATTACTATCATCAACTCTCAAAAAGATATAAGTGAAGCATGAGAGTGCACATATTTCTTCAAAATTTCAATCTTATCAACTCTCAAAATAATATAAGTGAAGCATGAGAGTGTATTTCTTCAAAATTTCAATCTTGTCAACTCTCAAAATAATATAAGTGAAGCATGAGAGTTAATTTCTTCGAAATTTAGCCACCGCCGTGCTCAAAAAGATTTAAGTGAAGCACTAGAGCAACTGCCTAGCTCAAAAAATTTAAGTGAAGCACATAGAGTATTCTAACAAATCATGATGATCGTGTGGCTCTCTCAAAATAAGTGTTTTCAGCAAGGATGATTGTGACAACTGAAAAGCAAACAAAGCAAAGACTCAAATAATACACGACGCTCCAAGCAAAACACATATCATGTGACGAATAAATATATAGCTCCAAGTAAAATTACCGATGGTTGGTAGAAGAAAGAGGGGATGCCTTCCGGGGCATCCCCAAGCTTAGACGCTTGAGTCTTCCTTGAATATTACCTTTGGGTGCCTCGGGCATCCCCAAGCTTAGGCTCTTGCTACTCCTTATTCCTTCATCCATCGTGATCTCACCCAAAACTTGAAAACTTCAATCACACAAAACTCAACAAAACCTTCGTGAGATCCGTTAGTATAACAAAACAAATCACTACTTTAAGTACTGTTGCAAACCCATTCATATTTTATTTTTGCATTATACCTACTGTATTCTAACTTCTCCATGGCTTATACCCCCCGATACAATCCATAGTTTCATCAAAACAAGCAAGTAGTGCATCAAAAACAGAATCTGTCAAAAACAGAACAGTCTGTAGCAATCTATTTAAAAGCCATACTTCTGTAACTCCAAAAATTCTGAAAAATTAGGAAAACGTGGGCAATTCATATACCAATACTGTGTAAGAAAATTCAGATTTGTCTGACGCTCCAGTACAGAAACAAAATTCCAGCACTGGACGCAAAACTTTCTGTTTTCCAAACAACATCAATTATACTATTTCCCAAATCATCCCAAAGGTTTTACTTGGCACAAACACTAATTAAAAACACAAAAACTCAATCATAACGGTAGCATGAAAGTGAAAACTCACAATAACAGAAACAAAAGGTAAAAAATTATTTTATTCATTGGGTTGCCTCCCAACAAGCGCTATTGTTTTATGCCCCTAGCTAGGCATAATGCATAGTTTCAAGTATTGTCATCTTTCAAGTTGATTCCATAAGTGGTCCTCATAATTGATTCATATGGTGCTTTAATTTTCTTCCTAGGGAAATGTTCCATACCCTTCTTTAGTGGAAACTGAAATTTTATATTCCCTTCTTTCATATCAATAACGACACCTATAGTTCGTAAGAACGGTCTACCAAGTATTATGGGGCAAGAAGGATTGCATTCAATGTCAAGTACAATAAAATCAACAGGCACATAATTTCTATTTGCAAGAATAAGAACATCATTAATTCTACCCAAGGGCTTTTTAATAGTAGAATCCGCAAGATGCAAATTAAGAGAACATTCATCTATATTGGTAAAACCTAGCACATCACATAGAGATTTTGGAATTGTGGAAAAGCTAGCACCCAAATCACACAAAGCATTGCACTCATAATTTTTAATTTTAACTTTAATGGTGGGTTCCCATTCATCATATAATTTTCTAGGAATTGAAACTTCTAGTTCTAGCTTTTCTTCTAACGCTTTCATCATTGCTTTTACAATGTGTTTAGTAAAAGCCTTGTTTTGCTCATAAGCGTTGGGTGAATTTAACATGGATTGCAACAAAGAAATGCACTCAATCAAGGAACAATTATCATAATTAAAATCTTTGTAATCCAAGAGAGTGGAAACATCGCTATTTAAAGTTTTCACCTCTCCAAACCCACTTTTAGCAATTTTCTCATCAAGATTTTCACCCTCCGAATTATGGGGACGCTCTTTAGCTAAAGTTGACTCTTCTTCAGTCCCTTTTTCATCAAGTTTTATTTTGCTAAACAAAGAATCAATAGATGAAACACCAATCATTTTAATATCCTCATCATTACTATGATAAAAACCGGGAGGAATCGCTTTTTCTAAAAATTCTCGTTTAGCTTTTAGCATGGTGGTTCTTTTCTTACTCTCATCCATGGAGACATATAAAGCTTTAATTGATTCATTAATATCAATTTTAGGTGGCAAAATTTTAGTCTTAAGATTTTCCACATCATGAATAATTCTATCAATGCTCCTAGACATATCATCAAGTTTACTCAATTTTTCTTCTATCGTAGTGTTGAAAACCTTTTGAGCATTAATAAATTCTTTAATATTACTTTCAAGATCAGAGGGCATCCTATTATTATTATTATAAGAATTACCGTTGGGATTGCCATAATTATTAGAGGAATTTCCAGAAAACGGTCTAGCATTGAAATTACCTCTATAAGCATTATTATTAAAATTGTTTCGCGAGAAAAAATTCACATCTACGGGATCATTATTTTGCTCAATCAAAGTGGATAAAGGCACATCATTAGGATCAATAGGAGCATTTTTGCTAGCAACCAATTTTATAAGCGCATCAACTTTATCACTCAAAGTATTAATTTCTTCAACCGAATTCACTTTTTTACTTGTAGGAACTCTTTCAGTATGCCATTGTGAATAATTTGCCATAATATTATCAAGCAATTTAGTAGCTTCTCCCAATGTAATTTCCATAAAAGTACCACCCGTGGAGGAATCTAAAAGATTTCTAGAAACAAAATTCAATCCCGCATAATTTTTTTGTATGATCATCCATAAATTTAAACCATGAGTAGGGCAATTTCCTATCATTAATTTCATCCTTTCCCAAGATTGGGCAACATGTTCATGATCAATTTGCTTAAAATTTAGAATTTGATTTCTAAGTGAAATAATTTTCGTGGGAGGAAAATATTTAGTGATAAAAGCATCTTTACACTTATCCCAAGAATCGATACTATTTCGTGGTAAAGATGAAAACCAAATTTTTGCATGATCCCGCAATGAGAATGGGAATAATTTTAATTTCACAATATCATTGTCCACATCTTTTTTCTTTTGCATATCACACAATTCTATGAAAGTGTTAAGATGGGATGCAGCATCTTCATTAGGACTACCAGAAAATTGTTCTTTCATAACAAGATTTAGCAAGGCGACATTAATATCACAAGTCTCTGCACTAGCGGCGGGAGGAGCAATTGGAGTACTAATAAAATCATTATTATTAGTATTGGAGAAATCACATAATTTTGTATTTTCTTGAGACATCGTGACTACGCAAACAAGATAACAAGCAAGCAAACAAGCAAACAAGAAAAAAGGCAAACAAAAAATATTTTTGTATTTTTGTAAAAACTTTTTAGAAGTGGGGGAGTTGAAAACGAGAGGCAAAGGCAAATAAAGTAAATGCAAGGAGATGAGAGTTTTATGCGTAGGTACTTGATAGATGTTGATGATGTCTCCCCGGCAACGGCGCCAGAAATTCTTCCTGCTACTTGTAGCTTGCGTTGGTAATTCCCTGAAGAGGAAGGGAGATGCAGTACAGTAGAGATAAGTATTTGCCTCAGTTATGAAACCAAGGTTATCAATCCAGTAGGAGAATCATGCAACACCTCGTTAGCAGCACCTGCACACAAAACAACAAATCCTTGCACCCAACGCAAACAAGGGGTTGTCAATCCCTCGGCGGTAAGTTGCAAGATTAAATTGTATGTGATAGATAGAAACAAAAATACAAAATAAAATAAATAAAGAAAAAGTGCAGCAAATAGTTTTAGGGTTTTAGTATATGATTTAGATAGACCCGGGGGCCATAGTTTTCACTAGAGGCTTCTCTCAAGAAAATAGCATACGGTGGGTAAACAAATTACTGTTGGGCAATTGATAGAAAAGCAAATAATCATGACGATATCCAAGGAAATGATCATGTATATAGGCATCACATCCGAGACAAGTAGACTGACTCCTGCCTGCATCTACTACTATTACTCCACACATCGACCGCTATCCATCATGCATCTAGTGTATTAAGTCCATATTCTGTCACTGGGATTGAGCACCACAAGATCAAACCCATCACAAAGCACCTCTTCCCATGGCAAGATAAATCAATCTAGTTGGCCAAACCAAATCAATAGATTGGAGAAGAAATACGAGGCTATAATAATCATGCATAAAAGAGATCAGAAAAGACTCAAATAATATTCATGGATAATCTGATCATAAACTCACAATTCATCAGATTCCAACAAACACACCGCAAAAAGTGATTACATCGGATATAACTCCAAGAACATCGGGGAGAACATTGTATTGAAGATCAAAAAGAGAGAAGAAGCCATGTACCTACTAACTATGGACCCGAAGGTCTATGGTAAACTACTCACGTATCATCAGATGGGCAGCAAGGTTGATGTAGAGGCCCTCCGTGATCGATTCCCCCTCCGGCGGAATGCCGAAAAAGGCCTCCAGATGGGATCTCTCGAGAACAGAAACTTGCGGCGGCGGAAAAAGTATTTTGTGAACTCCCCTGTGGGTTTTCAATTTTTTGGGAATTTATAGTGCTGGAATTAGGTCAAACGGAGCTGGGGTGGGCCCATGAGGCACCAGTGCGCGCCTGCCCCCCCAGGCACGCCCTGGTGGCTCGTGGCCACCTCCTCTGGCGTCTGGTCTTCCCTCGAAGCTTCTAGTGTTTTATATGTCCAGAAAAAAATCTCCAAAAAGTTTCGTGGCATTTGGACTTCATTTGGTATTGATATTTTGTAAAACAAAAAACAGGCAGAAAACAACAACCGACACTGGGCACTAAGTTAATAGGTTAGTCCCAAAAAAATATATATAATTGCTGTAAATGCATATAAAAACATCCAAGATTGATAATATAACAACATGGAACAATAAAAAATTATAGACACGTTGGAGACGTATCAATACCGGAGAATTTAGGCATGTTGAACTTGAGCTTGTCGTAGCGTTGCTCCTCATTGCGTTGGGGACGATGGCGATGTCGCTCTTGTCTTGGAGGTGGGTCTTCTAGCTCTTGCTCCTCGTGCCCCTCTTGAATAACTTCTCATTGAGGGCGTGGGATACGTGCCCGGTTCCTCATTTCTTGGCGCTCCTCAAGATGCGCGGCTTCTTCTTCTCGCTCTCGTCGGAGGGCTTCTTCTTGTTCACGCACTCGGCGGTTGCGCTCGTTGACGGTGCGAGTTGCTTCGCGTAGGGCACGTTGGGCTTCAAGGGCTTGTTCCTCACGGCGTTGTTGTTCTTGTTGTAGAGCGTCGCCGTCTTGGTTTTCTTGATGTTGGCGGTGTGGAATTTGCTCTTGGTCCATGGCGCCTTGTGCTTGACGATGGTGTCGTCCGCACTCTCGAAGGCGGTCTTGCAAACCATTGCCATGGAATGGGTTTTGTGAAGCTTGATGATCTTCATGGTCTTGATGGCGATGTGAGCGTGCTCGTAGAAGACTTGCATCCGAAGACGTGTCCGAAGAGTGTCGGCTCGAGTGGCGTCGTCTTGATGATGAAGATGTGGAAGAAGCGCGGTTGACCATCACGGCGCGGAACTCTTCCATTTGAGATGATAGCTTGTCGTCGAGGAAGTCCCTTGTTCTTGCTTCAGATTGTTGCAAGTCAATGGCGAGTTGTTCGATGCGGTCGCCCAAAGCTTCATTCGCTTGATTCAAAGCTCTTTGAGCGCCGAAGAGTTCATTCTTGGTGACGTAGATGGCTGGTTCCTCTTGCTCATTGAAGAGTGGGTTGGAAGAAGTGCTCGGCCTATTCATCATTCTCAAGCAAATGTTAGTGGAATAAAGGAACGAACTAGACCAATGGACCTTATCCAATGTTGAAGATGGATTGATGATCACCCAATATGGCATTATGGAAGTAGCACAATTGGTACCAGATCGTGTCAATCTCACACCTACACAAGTAAATTTATGCAATTGTTAGCAAGATATCAATAATGTTGAAAGAGATTCACAAATTCACAAGTAAAACAAGTAGACCAATAGCAATGAGTGGCACACGGAAACACACACACACGGATAGATAAGTGAGGTCATGCAACCAAGGAATGAGCACAAAATGTGGTATCCACGGAAAATGCTTGTTTTGCACAACTCCAGAAAGACGTAGCACGATTGCTCAATAAGCGGATACGAACTTGTGCACAACCTATGAGAGACAAAACATATCGACTTTCTATCTCAAGTATGCTATGTATGTATGATTCCCGGTGAACTCGGTCACGATGATCCAAGATGATCAATATGCTATGCAATGTGGCGTGATGCTATGGCTATTGCTTACAAGCTCTTTGTTTTTCTTTTTCTCTTTGCTTAAAAGTTTTTTATCTCTTGATATTTTCCTTTTGGCCACTTATGCGAAATGTTCGAAGCAAGATAGCAATTATGTATATGCGGGAACAATTGATGACACAAGAGATGATACGATGATATATGCATGCTATGATAGCTATGCTGAACGTGTATCACTAAAGTGCACAAGTAGCGTTGCCCGACAATACTCAAACGGCTAGTCTCATAGGAAAGTGACGCAAAAGAGGGCCTCGGGGTTAACAATGCAATGGCAAGGAGAGTGGACAATGATGTCGTTGAGTTTACCGTCCTTGCTTATGATGGTGGTGTCAAAATGATGAAGTGGTCGTTGTCGATGTCGAGTCAGTGGCGAAGTTGAGTGGCGGTGATGTTGATGACGAACCGTTCCTAAGTAGCCAAAACACGTTAGGAAACGGAAACCGCAAACTCAAATTCTTGAATGGCAAACGTGGCAAAATCGCGGTTGGTTGCAGAAGTCGGTGGTGGTTTGCGAAAGAAACGGTTGACAAACGATCAAAATCTGCGAAATTGTGGCGAAGGTGTGAAAGTTGGCTGCGAGGCGTCGGATGTCCGGGTGTCGGGCCCGATGTCCGGGGACACGGCCGGATGTCCGGGCTATGAGATCTGTGGATGAACTTCGAGATGAACTTGGGGAAAAACAAAATTCGGGGCAAAATTCTTAGAATTTCGTGGATGTAATTGGTGGGGAAGGTGAGGAAAAGCTAGATCCACCTAAAACACTTCAAATCCATGTATCAAAATCAACAAAACATCATCAAACCAACAAAATCACAATTTTTTTGGTATGGCTATTTTTTGTGGGGAATTTTCGAAATTGTGCAAAACAAATAAAATTGGGGGTAGAAAGTGGAGTGGAAGAAATCCAAAGTGTGAATCAACGTGGCTTTGATCCAAGATGATGTAGGGTGGAACTCTAGTGTAGTGATCTTTTCACAGGGGGAAAAGGGCAAATTGAGAGAAGAACACAAAGCAAACACTCAATTGACACAAATCCAATCACACATGTGCTAAATTCACATACACATAAAGGGATACAAGGGTCCAAATCCAACACAAAAAGGTAAAGAGGGTAGCTAGTTCATCCCAATCCTTGAAGGAGAGGTCTTGAATCCTAGGAGGATCTTCCCACAAGGGGGTTTTGAATCCACTTGGGGGATCTTCTCACATGGAGGCCTTGAACTCCATGGGAGTAGTAAGTGGATGAGCAAAACTAAATCTCTAATGAGCTATCACTTTGCTAACCCTATCTAGGAGGAGGTGGAGGTCCTAATATAGTAGTCCACGCGATAGAGGGGGGTAAGAGGGGATACATGGGCCTCTGGCCCGGTTAGGCACGCACAGGTGCCGGATGTCCGGGCTATGGGCCGGATGTCCAGGGCTTCGGGACGAGCCAGATGTCCAGGGTCACGGCTGGATGTCCGTGCTGGTGCTGGCCCGATTCCTGTTGCTCTCTAGATATGTCGGGCCGGATGTCCTGGCGGGGGCCGGATGTCCAGGGCTTGTAGCTCCTCGGCTGTTGATCTGCTGCTATGGCTGCTGGCTCCAGGCGCCGGATGTCCGGCCTCTGTAGACTTTCAGCTGTCTCCTTCTTCATGCTTCTTCATCCGTGTACTTGGGGACTTGGTCTTCATTCCGAGCATCTCTGAGGTGGTCTTCCTCGTACCTAAGCACACATAGCATTCTGGATTGAGGTAGTAGCCATGTCTCACGTGGATCATATGGAAGCTCGTTAAGGAGTGATGTCACCTTGGTCTCGATATCTCTTGCACGTGCTTGTGTCATTTGTCCACTTGGCACTTGGGGAGACGAAGGTAGGTCCATGGGGATGACTGTAGGATGCTCCACATAAAAAATCCTACAGAAAACAATGAGGACCATGTAGGCCACAAAAGTTATGTAGAAAGGATCAGGACCAAAAAAGGAGGTTGGCGGATAAAGGTTTGGTGGACTCACATGTCATGAGAAACATGAAAGATCAACGAACTTAGTGGACGCAGCAGAGAACATAGAAATCTATAAGTTAGTAAGAACACACGAGACAATAATGCAAAAGTCATCGTGTATGCAGGAGGTTGTGGAAGAGGATGTGGAGGTGAGATGACAACGAGGAGCAACTAGCAGATGAGCATGCATGTGCGAGACGAGCTGGGCGAATAAACCACCATCAAGAATCACCGAATATTGAGAGAGAAACGAAGTCGGATGACACGACATTGTACTTTTTTAGGAAACTAATCTTCCAAGAAGGAGCTCCCATACGGGCACTTCAACTAGAAGTAGATGTAGAAGAGCAACACACAAGCAACATCACTGGCCGCACAAGGAGGAGAGCAGCACGCTAGCGCAACAACAAATAGGAAAACTAGTGGAGGTAGGCCGAGCCACACACAGGGGAGCATGCGAGGAGGCCTACAGATGCATGATGTGGAGTGCTCGGGCGAGGTCAACACGGGCTTTTCGATCTGGACGTGCGCCACGCGTTTGGTTACTCTCGCCATTTTTTTGCCCCTTTGCATACTTGTCCTAGGCAAGTCTGATTGAGCAAATGCAGGGTAAAAACCACCATCTACACATTGTTTGGTTGCGTGCATACTGCTTCCCTACTGACGGTGTCCTAGACTAGGGGTGCTAACCACGTGGGCCTGTCAGTCATGGGCCGGGCCGAGGACCCCGAGACAACCGAATAATGGGCCATGCTGGCTATGACCCATAGCATACTCAAGATGGAATCCTCTGAAGACTTGGCGCACCTTCAAGACATATTCAAATCATCCACAAGCTTATCCCTAGATGTAACCCTAGGTACCCCCGGTGTCTATATAAGCTGGGGGGGGGGGTTTAGTCCGTAGGGTTAGGTTAGATACATACACATACGATCTCGAGGTAGATCATCATGTACTTGTACCCCATCATATCAATACAATCAAAGCATGATGTAGGGTTTTACCTCTTCGAGAGGGCCTGAACCTGGGTAAACATTGTGTCCCTCTTCTATCCTGTTACCATCAAGCTAAGATCCACAACTCGGGACCCCCTAACCGAGATCCGCTGGATTCAACCCCGACATTGGTGGCCCATGTAGGTCTCGCTGTGTGGTCAAAATGGTTTGATGGCATCATCGCTCAATGATCTGACCCGCTCCAGCGTAGTTTCTACGTCGGAGCACCTAAACCTCGGTTCAACCAAAACACTAGAGAAGGATGAAGTCCCAACTCGTTGGGACATCGATCTTGACAACCCAAACCTTGTGGATACTTCCTCAGCCATGATTTTAGATCTGGCCGAGGAGCCACAAAGGATCACCGCCCAACCGCCAGTTTCGCACCAGCTGGGAGGTGAAATTTACGTTTCACCGGACCAAGCCAGGCCGCACAGGCGTTCCCGAGGTCTCTAATGGATCAACCTCGAAAAACTTCACCACGGAGGCTGATGTCAGATCGGTTTGGAATAAAATTTTCTCTCCCACCCACCCCCATGTCACCTATTGCCCTGATAACTCAGGAGCAATCGACATCTGGGATCTAGCTGTTGTCATGCAAAAGACAAAAGAAATAGTCCGACAGTTTTGGATGCGATTCCTGTTTGTAAAGAACAAAATTCCAGATTGCCCAGACGGGGATGCCTTAGCGGCATTCCGTCACAACTGTTACGATTAAGGAATTAGAAAAACTATGGCACAAAAATGACTTAGAACATTCACCGAGCTATCTGATATGGTAACAAGATACTGCGTTATGGAAGATGCTTGGTTGGGCAATCAACGGTATCAGAATCCAAGGTAGGAATAACCCGAGTGAGGCGAGGATGGCAGATACCTGCATCGTAATCGACATCAGAAGTGCTCCAACACCGATAGATCCGATGATCAGCCGGCACGGAAGAGAAAACAACCAAGCAAATCGATGCTAGATGCGATATTGGATCAGCCATGCGTCATCCACTTTGTCTCCTCGGACAAACCACCGACGCACAGGCTTTGAGCACATTGAATTGTGAGGCAGGTAGCAAGAGGAGGAGTGGAGCTCCTCAAAAACCTCAACGTACCAATAAGCCGAGGTATCAGACCTAATGAGATTAGGCAGTCGTCCGAAGATGAGGAGATCCTAATCATATATGAGACTCATTCCTCGAGAAACCAACGGAAAAGAGCTCTTCTAGAGATCTGCCACGCCAACCATGTAGTGACATCGGATAACAAGTGGTCGAATATGCCGATCACCTTTGATCATGAGGACCAACCGATAGGAGTCCACGGCCGAGGAGTTGTGACCCTCATCCTTGGACCAATCACTAATGGCTATCGACTGACCAAAATCCTAATGGACGGCGGCGACAACCTGTAGGATCGAAAGTATGTCTAGAGGGGGGGGGGGGGGTGATTAGACTACTTGACCAAATAAAAATCTATCCTTTTCCCAATTTTAGTTGTGGGCAGATTTTAGCAAATACATTAAGTCAAGCATCACCCTACACATGCAATTCTAAGAGTATAGCAGAGGAAAATGAAACATTGCACATGTAAGTAAAGGAGGGTTTGGAGATTTCAAACGCAATGAAGACACGATGATTTTTGGCATGGTTCCGATAGGTGGTGCTATCGTACGTCCATGTTGATGGAGACTTCAACCCACGAAGGGTAACGGTTGCGCGAGTCCACGGCGGGCTCCACCCACGAAGGGTCCACAAAGAAGCAACCTTGCCTATTCCACCATGGCTTCCGTCCACGAAGGACTAGCCTCACTCAGGGTAGATCTTCACGAAGTAGGCGATATCCTTGCCCTTACAAACTCCTTGGTTCAACTCCACAAGATCTTGGAGGCTCCCAAGTGACACCTAACCAATCTAGGAGACACCACTCTCCAAAAGGTAATAAATGGTGTGTTGATGATGAACTCCTTGCTCTTGTGCTTCAAATGATAGTCTCCTCAACACTCAATCTCTCTCTCACAGATTTGGCTTGGGTAGGAGAAGGATTGGAGTGGAAAGCAACTTGAAGAGGCTAGAAATCAAGGTTGAAATGGTTTGATTGGAATCTCTGTTGGGGAACGTTGCATGGGAAACAAAAAATTTCCTACGCACACATAAGATCTATCCATGGTGATGAGCATCTACGAGAGGGAGAGTGAATCTACATACCCTTGTAGATCGCTAAGCGGAAGCGTTAATAAACACGGTTGATGTAGTCGAACGTCTTCGCGATCCAAATCGCCGAGCGTCCCGCGATCCAATCACGATCCTTCCGATCTAGTGCCGAACGGACGGCACCTCCGCGTTCAACACACGTACGGCTTGATGACGCCTTCACCTCCTCGATCCAGCGAGCGATGGTGAAGTAGTGGTTGAGTTCCAGCAGCACGACGGCGTGGTGATGGTGGTGAGGAACAATCTCTGCAGGGCTTCGCCAAGCACTACGGAGATTATGACGGAGGAACTAGAGGGTTAGGGTTGCCGCACACGGCTTGGGGAAATCTTGATGTGTCCCGTGTGCTAGCCCTGCCCCTCTATTTATATGTTGAGCCTTGGGGTCTAAACTTGGAGTAAAAGCCTCCTCCGGGTCGGTTTTGCCCGCACAAGGTCGGTTTGGCCGGCAGGGAAAGAGTCCAACTCGGATCCCTGCCGAACCGTGCACAGCCGCGCACAAGCGGTAGTACCGCTTCACACAAGCGGTAGTACCGCTTGGGCGGTAGTACCGCTTCACACAAGCGGTAGTACCGTTCGGGCGGTAGTACCGCTTCACACAAGCGGTAGTACCACTCCGGCGGTAGTACCGCTTCACCAAGCGGTAGTACCGCTTACGCGGCAGCAAAACTACTTTTGCACTTTCCAATACCTTGTGGGCTTTATCCCTTTGGCTCATATAAAGTGTTGCTGCACCCGAACACTTCGGTAAACATCAGGAACCCCTTCCGGTGAACTCCGGAACCCTTCCAGAGATCAAAACACTATTATCACATATATCAATCTTTACCTCCGGACTATTCCGGAGATCCTCGTCATGTCCGGGATCTTATCCGGGACTCCGAACAACTTTCGGTCACCAACATAATAACTCAATTATACTAATCGTCACCAAACGTTAAGTGTGTAGACCCTGCGGGTTCGAGAACTATGTAGACATGACCGAGACACCTCTACGGCCAATAACCAATAGCGGGACCTGGATGCCCATATTGGCTCCTACATATTCTACGAAGATCTTTATCGGTCGAACCTCTATGTCAAGGATTCAGTTAATCCCGTATGCTGTTCCCTTTGTTCTTCGGTATGTTACTTGCCCAAGATTTGATCGTCGGTATCACTATACCTAGTTCAATCTCGTTACCGGCAAGTCTCTTTACTCGTTCCGTAATACAAGATCTCGTGGCTAACACTTTAGTCACATTGCTTGCAAGGCTCATTGTGATGTTGTATTACCGAGTGGGCCCTGAGATACCTCTCCGTCATACGGAGTAACAAATCCCAGTCTTGATCCATGCCAACCCAACAGACACCCTCGGAGATACCTGTAGAGCACCTTTATAGTCACCCAGTTACGTTGCGACGTTTGATACACACAAGGTATTCCTCCGGTGTTAGTGAGTTGCATGATCTCATGGTCAAAGGAACAGATACTTGACATGCAGAAAACAATAGCAATAAACTGACACGATCAAATGCTACGTTTACAGTTTGGGTCTTGTCCATCACATCATTCTCCTAATGATGTGATCCCGTTATCAAATGACATCTCATGTCAATGGCTAGGAAACCTTAACCATCTTTGATCAACGAGCTAGTCAACTAGAGGCTTACTAGGGACACAGTGTTGTCTATGTACCCACACATGTATTTGAGTTTCCAATCAATACAATTATAGCATGGATAATAAACGATTATCATGAACAAGGAAATATAATAATAACCAATTTATTATTGCCTCTAGGGCATATTTCCAACAGTCTCCCACTTGCACTAGAGTCAATAATCTAGTTCACATCACTATGTGATTTACATTGTAATGAATCGAACACCCATGCAGTTCTGGTGTTGTTCATGTTTAGCCCTTGGAAGAGGTTTAGTCAACGGATCTGCAACATTTAGATCCGTGTGTACTTTGCAAATATTTATGTCGTCCTCCTTGATGTAATCGCGGATGGAATTGAAACGTCGCTTTATGTGTCTGGTCCTCTTGTGAAATCTTGGTTCCTTGGCTAGAGCAATGGCACCAGTATTATCACAAAACAGAGTCATTGGGTTAAGTGCACTAGGCACTACTCCAAGATCTGTCATGAACTCCTTCATCCAGACACCTTCCTTTGCCGCCTCCGAGGCTGCGATGTACTCCGCTTCGCATGTAGAATCAGCTACCACGCTTTGCTTGGAACTGCACCAGCTAACCGCACCCCCATTAAGAATAAATACGTATCCGGTTTGCGACTTAGAGTCATCCGGATCAGTGTCAAAGCTTGCATCGACGTAACCCTTTACGACGAGCTCTTGATCACCTCCATAAACGAGAAACATGTCCTTAGTCCTTTTCAGGTACTTCAGGATATTCTTGACCGCCGTCCAGTGTTCCATACCTGGATCACCTTGAAACCTTCCGACCATACTTATGGCAAGGCTGACATCGGGTCTTGTGCACAGCATTGCATACATGATAGAGCCTATGGCTGAAGCATAGGGGATGACACTCATCTTTTCTCTATCTTCTGCAGTCACTGGGCATTGAGTCTTACTCAACTTCACACCTTGCAAAACAGGCAAGAACCCCTTCTTGGACTGATCCATTTTGAACTTCTTCAAAATCTTATCAAGGTATGTGCTTTGTGAAAGTCCTATTAAGCGTCTTGATCTATCTCTATAGATCTTGATGCCTAATATGAAAGCAGCTTCTCCTAGGTCCTTCATTGAAAAACTCTTGTTCAAATATTCCTTTACGCTTTCCAGCATTTCTATATTGTTTCCAATCAGCAATATGTCATCCACATATAATATTAGAAACGCTATAGAGCTCCCACTCACTTTCTTGTAAATACAAGCTTCTCCGTAAACTTGTATAAACTCGAACGCTTTGATCACCTCATCAAAACGAAGATTCCAACTCCGAGATGCTTGCACCAGTCCATAAATGGATCGCTGGAGTTTGCAAACTTTGTCAGCATTCTCTGGATCGACAAAACCTTCTGGTTGCATCATATACAACTCTTCCTTAAGGTAACCGTTAAGGAACGCTGTTTTGACATCCATCTGCCAAATTTCATAATCGAAAAAGGCAGCTATTGCTAACATGATTCTGACGGACTTAAGCATCGCTACGGGTGAGAAGGTCTCATCGTAGTCAACTCCTTGAACTTGTGAAAAACCCTTTGCCACAAGTCGAGCTTTATAGACGGTGACATTACCGTCCGCGTCCGTCTTCCTCTTAAAGATCCATTTGTTCTGAATGGCCTTACGCCCTTCAGGTAATACTTCCAAAGTCCAGACTTTGTTTTCATACATGGATCCCATCTCGGATTTCATGGCCTCTAACCACTTCTCGGAATCCGGGCCCATCATCGCTTCTCCATAGTTCGTAGGTTCATCGTTGTCTAACAACATGACCTCTAAGACAGGGTTGCCGTACCACTCGGGAGCAGTACGCGTCCTTGTCGACCTACGAGGTTCGATAGCAACTTGATCCAAAGCTTCATGATCATCATCATTAACTTCCTCTTCAGCTAATGTAGGCTCCACAGAAACAACTTTCTGCGCTGCGCTACTCTCAGGTTGAAGTAAAGGTTCAACAACCTCATCAAGTTCTATCTTCCTCCCACTCAATTCTTTCGAGAGAAACTCTTTCTCAAGAAATGTTCCGTTTTTAGCGACAAACACTTTGCCTTCGGATCTGAGGTAGAAGGTATACCCAACTGTCTCTTTTGGGTATCCTATGAAGACGCATTTCTCCGCTTTGGGTTCCAGCTTTTCAGGCTGAAGCTTTTTGACATAAGCATCACATCCCCAAACTTTAAGAAACGACAGCTTTGGCTTCTTGCCAAACCAAAGTTCATATGGCGTCGTCTCAACGGATTTCGATGGTGCCCTATTTAAAGTGAATGCAGCTGTCTCTAATGCATAACCCCAAAACGATAGTGGCAAATCGGCAAGAGACATCATAGATCGCACCATATCCAATAAGGTTCGATTACGACGTTCGGACACACCATTACGCTGTGGTGTTCCAGGCGGTGTTAATTGTGAAACAATTCCACACTGTCTTAAGTGACTGCCAAACTCATAACTCAGATATTCTCCTCCTCGATCAGATCGTAGGAATTTAATCTTCTTGTTACGATGATTCTCAACTTCACTCTGAAATTGTTTGAACTTTTCAAATGTTTCAGACTTGTGTTTCATTAAGTAAATATACCCATATCTACTTAAGTCATCAGTGAAGGTGAGAAAGTAACGATAACCACCGCGCGCCTCAATGCTCATCGGACCGCACACATCAGTATGTATGATTTCCAATAAGTCACTTGCCCGTTCCATTATTCCAGAGAACGGCGTTTTAGTCATCTTGCCCATGAGGCATGGCTCACATGTGTCAAGTGATTCAAAATCAAGTGACTCCAAAAGTCCATCAGCATGGAGCTTCCTCATGCGTTTTACGCCAATATGACCTAAACGGCAGTGCCACAAGAAAGTGGTATTATCATTATCAATTCTACATCTTTTGGCATCAATGTTATGAACATGTGTATCATTACTATCGAGATTCAATAAGAATAAACCCCTTACATCGGGTGCATGACCATAAAAGATATTACTCATATAAATAGAACAACCATTATTCTCTGATTTAAATGAGTAACCGTCTCGCAATAAACAAGATCCAGATATAATGTTCATGCTTAACGCAGGCACCAAATAACACTTATTTAGGTTCATCACTAATCCCGACGGTAATCGAAGAGCGAGCGTGCCGACGGCGATCACATCAACCTTGGAACCATTTCCCACGCGCATCGTCACTTCGTCCTTTGCCAGCCTCCGTCTATTCCGCAGTTCCTGTTTTGAGTTGCAAATATGAGCAACCGCACCGGTATCAAATACCCAGGCACTACAACGAGAGTTGGTAAGGTACACATCAATAACATGTATATCATATATACCTTGTTTGTTGTTGGCCGCCTTCTTGTCAGCCAAATACTTGGGGCAATTCCGCTTCCAGTGTCCAGTTCCCTTGCAATGAAAACACACAGTTTCTGGTTTGGGTCCAGCCTTGGGTTTCTTCACGAGAGGAGCAACTGCTTTGCCACTCTTCTTGGAGTTACCCTTCTTACCCTTGCCATTTTTCTTGAAACTAGTGGTTTTATTGACCATCAACACTTGATGCTCCTTCTGAATTTCAGACTCAGCGGCTTTCAGCATCGCAAACAGCTCGGCGACTGACTTGTTCATCCCGTGCATGTTATAGTTCAACACGAAGCTCTTGTAGCTAGGTGGCAATGATTGAAGAACTCTGTCAGTGATAGCCTCTGGCGGAAGGGGCATCCCTAACTCAGCCAGACGGGTGGAGTACCCAGACATTCTGAGCACGTGATCACTGATAGACCCGTTCTCCTCCATCTTGCAAGCATAGAACTTATCGGAGATCTCATATCTCTCGATCCGGGCATTCTTCTGAAAGATAAACTTCAACTCCTGGAACATCTCATATGCTCCATGACGTTCAAAACGTCTTTGAAGTCCCGGTTCTAAGCCATACAACATTGCACATTGAACTATTGAGTAATCATCAGAACGAGCCTGCCAGGCGTTCACAACGTCTAGAGACTCAACTGGAGCGGGTGGATCACCAAGCGGTGCATCAAGGACATAAGCCTTCTGGGAAGCCGTAAGGATAATCCTTAGATTACGGGCCCAGTCCACAAAGTTACTTCCATCATCTTTCAACTTAGCTTTCTCTAGGAACGCATTAAAATTCAGGGGTGCTACTGCGCGAGCCATGATCTACAACATAAATATAGCAAAGACAACTTAGACTATTGTTCTTAGATAATGAGTTTAGTTAATCATATTTAAAAAACTCCCACTCAAATTGACATCCCTCCGATCATTCGAGTGTAACATGATCCAAATCCACCAACTCAAGTCCGATCATCACGTGAGTTGAGGTGGTTTCAATGGTGAACATCTTCATGTTGATCATATCTACTATATGACTCATGTTCGACCTTTCGGTCTCTTGTGTTCCGAGGCCATGTCTGTACATGCTAGGCTCGTCAAGTTTAACCCGAGTGTTCCGCGTGTGCAACATGGCTTGCACCCGTTGTATGCGAACGTAGAGTCTATCACACCCGATCATCACGGCGTGTCTCGAAACGACGAACTTTCGCAACGGTGCACACTTGGGGAGAACACAATTTATCTTGAAATTTAAGTGAGGGATCACCTTATAATGCTACCGTCGTCCTAAGCAAAATAAGATGCATAAAAGGATTAACATCACATGCAAATCATAAGTGACATGATATGGCCATGAACTTGTGCTTTTGATCTCCATCTCCAAAGCACCGGCATGATCTCCATCGTCACCGGCATGACACCATGATCTCCATCATCTTGATCTCCATCAACGTGTCGCCATAAGGTTGTCGCGCCGACTGTTGCTTCCACGACTATTGCTAACGTTTAGCGATAAAGTAAAGCATTACATAGCGCTTAATGATTGACACGCAGGTCATACAATAATTAAAGACAACTCTATGGCTCCTGCCAGTTGCCGTACTCATCGACATGCAAGTCGTGATATTCTATACAAAACATGATCATCTCATACATCACATATATCTCATCATGTAATTGGCCATATCACATCACAACATACCCTGCAAAAACAAGTTAGACGTCCTCTAATTGTTGTTGCAAATTTTACGTGGCTGCTACGGGTTTGCAAGAACCGTTCTTACCTACGCAAAACCACAACGTGGTGTAGTGATTGCTTTTTGATCTTCTAAAAGAACCCTCTTCATTGAAATCGATTCAACTAAAGTGAGAGAGACAGACACCCGCTAGCCATCTTTATGCAACGAAGTTACATGTCAGTTGAAGGAACCTGTCTCGCGTAAGTGTACGCGTAATGTCGGTCCGGGCCGCTTCATCTCACAGTACCGCCGAATCAAAAATCAACTAGTAACGGCAAGCAATATGTATACACCCACGCCCACAACTCGTTTGTGTTCTACTCGAGATCTCATCTACGCATAGACCTAGCTCATGATGCCACTGTTGGGGAACGTTGCATGGGAAACAAAAATTTTCCTACGCACACATAAGATCTATCCATGGTGATGAGCATCTACGAGAGGGAGAGTGAATCTACATACCCTTGTAGATCGCTAAGCGGAAGCGTTAATAAACGCGGTTGATGTAGTCGAACGTCTTCGCGATCCAAATCGCCGAGCGTCCCGCGATCCAATCACGATCCTTCCGATCTAGTGCCGAACGGACGGCACCTCCGCGTTCAACACACGTACGGCTTGATGACGCCTTCACCTCCTCGATCCAGCGAGCGATGGTGAAGTAGTGGTTGAGTTCCAGCAGCACGACGGCGTGGTGATGGTGGTGAGGAACAATCTCTGCAGGGCTTCGCCAAGCACTACGGAGATTATGACGGAGGAACTAGAGGGTTAGGGTTGCCGCACACGGCTTGGGGAAATCTTGATGTGTCCCGTGTGCTAGCCCTGCCCCTCTATTTATATGTTGAGCCTTGGGGTCTAAACTTGGAGTAAAAGCCTCCTCCGGGTCGGTTTTGCCCGCACAAGGTCGGTTTGGCCGGCAGGGAAAGAGTCCAACTCGGATCCCTGCCGAACCGTGCACAGCCGCGCACAAGCGGTAGTACCGCTTCACACAAGCGGTAGTACCGCTTGGGCGGTAGTACCGCTTCACACAAGCGGTAGTACCGTTCGGGCGGTAGTACCGCTTCACACAAGCGGTAGTACCGCTCCGGCGGTAGTACCGCTTCACCAAGCGGTAGTACCGCTTACGCGGCAGCAAAACTACTTTTGCACTTTCCAATACCTTGTGGGCTTTATCCCTTTGGCTCATATAAAGTGTTGCTGCACCCGAACACTTCGGTAAACATCAGGAACCCCTTCCGGTGAACTCCGGAACCCTTCCAGAGATCAAAACACTATTATCACATATATCAATCTTTACCTCCGGACTATTCCGGAGATCCTCGTCATGTCCGGGATCTTATCCGGGACTCCGAACAACTTTCGGTCACCAACATAATAACTCAATTATACTAATCGTCACCAAACGTTAAGTGTGTAGACCCTGCGGGTTCGAGAACTATGTAGACATGACCGAGACACCTCTACGGCCAATAACCAATAGCGGGACCTGGATGCCCATATTGGCTCCTACATATTCTACGAAGATCTTTATCGGTCGAACCTCTATGTCAAGGATTCAGTTAATCCCGTATGCTGTTCCCTTTGTTCTTCGGTATGTTACTTGCCCGAGATTTGATCGTCGGTATCACTATACCTAGTTCAATCTCGTTACCGGCAAGTCTCTTTACTCGTTCCGTAATACAAGATCTCGTGGCTAACACTTTAGTCACATTGCTTGCAAGGCTCATTGTGATGTTGTATTACCGAGTGGGCCCTGAGATACCTCTCCGTCATACGGAGTAACAAATCCCAGTCTTGATCCATGCCAACCCAACAGACACCCTCGGAGATACCTGTAGAGCACCTTTATAGTCACCCAGTTACGTTGCGACGTTTGATACACACAAGGTATTCCTCCGGTGTTAGTGAGTTGCATGATCTCATGGTCAAAGGAACAGATACTTGACATGCAGAAAACAATAGCAATAAACTGACACGATCAAATGCTACGTTTACAGTTTGGGTCTTGTCCATCACATCATTCTCCTAATGATGTGATCCCGTTATCAAATGACATCTCATGTCAATGGCTAGGAAACCTTAACCATCTTTGATCAACGAGCTAGTCAACTAGAGGCTTACTAGGGACACAGTGTTGTCTATGTACCCACACATGTATTTGAGTTTCCAATCAATACAATTATAGCATGGATAATAAACGATTATCATGAACAAGGAAATATAATAATAACCAATTTATTATTGCCTCTAGGGCATATTTCCAACAATCTCTTGATCTCAACACATGAGTAGGTGGTTCTCTCTCAGAAAATGTATGGTGGAAGTGTATGCACGTTCTGATGGCTCTGTTAGAGAGTAAGTGGGGGTGGAGGGGTATAAATAGCCTTCACCAAAAATCCAACCGTTACACACTTTTGACCCAAATCAGTGAGTGTGGGATCGAGGAGATAGGTCTAGAGGGGGGGGGGGTGAATAGACCCTTAACCAGCCAAGTTAGCACTTTTTAATTTCTCTTGGAACTTAGGCAGATTTTGGCACAAGTTAAGGTCACTCCAATACTTTCTACACATGCATATCTAGAGATTAAGCAGTGGAAATAGTAAAGCATGCAAGAGTACGGAAAGTAAAGGGGTGGAGTATAGAAGATCCAACGCAATGAAGACACGGTGGTTTTTGGCGTGGTTCCGATAGGTGGTGCTATCGTACGTCCACGTTGATGGAGACTTCAACCCACGAAGGGTAACGGCTGCGCGAGTCCACAGAGGGCTTGATGACCCACAAGTATAGGGGATCTATCGTAGTCCTTTTGATAAGTAAGAGTGTCGAACCCAACGAGGAGCAGAAGGAAATGACAAGCGGTTTTCAGCAAGGTGTTTTCTGCAAGCACTGAAATTATCGGTAACAGGTAGTTTGATAGCAAGGTAATTTGTAACAAGTGACAAGTAATAATAGTAACAAAGAGTGCAGCAATATAGCACAATCCTTTTTGTAGCAAAGGACAGGCCGGAACGATCTCTTATAATAAGTAAAGCGTTCTCGAGGACACATGGGAATTTCATCTAGTCACTTTCACCATGTTAGTTTGATTCGCGTTCGCTACTTTGATAATTTGATATGTGGGTGGACCGGTGCTTGGGTGCTGCCCTTACTTGGACAAACCTCCCACTTATGATTACCCCCTCTCGCAAGCATCCGCAACTAGGAAAGAAGAATTAAGATTACTCTAACCATAGCATTAAACATGTGGATCCAAATCAGCCCCTTACGGAATAGCGCATAAACTAGGGTTTAAGCTTCTGTCACTCTAGCAACCCATCATCTAATTACTACTCCACAATGCATTCCCTTAGGCCCAAAGATGGTGAAGTGTCATGTAGTCGACGTTCACATGACACCACTAAGAGAATCACAACATACACATCATCAAAATATCGAACGAATACCAAATTCACATGATTACTTATGACAAGACTTCTCCCATGTCCTCAAGAACAAAAGTAACTACTCACACATCATCAACATGTTCATGACCAGTAGGGTATTGAATTGCATAATAGATCTGAACATATAATCTTCCACCAAATAAACCAATAAGCATCAACTACAAGATGTAATCAACACTACTAGCAACCCACAGGTACCAATCTGAGGTTTTGAGACAAAGATTGAATACAAGAAATGAACTAGGGTTTGAGATAAGATGGTGCTGGTGAAGATGTTGATGAAGATTAGCCCTCCCACGATGAGAGGGTCGCTGGTGGTGTCGATGGCGACGATTTCCCCCTCCCGGAGGGAAGTATCCCCGGCAGAATCTCTCCACCGGAGAGCAAAAGTGCTCCTGCCTAAGTTCCACCTCGAGACGGCGGCGCACCGTCCCGAAAATCTTCTCTATATTTTTTTAGGTCAAATGCCGTTATATACCAGAAAATGGGGGCCAGAAGTGGGCCAGGGGCCCCACGAGGTACCAGGGCGCGCCTGGGGGGGGGGGCGCCCTGGTGCCTCGTGGGCACCTGGGTGGTCCCCTCTAGTACGTTTTGCTTCCAATATTTTTTATATATTCCAAAATAATTCTCCAGAAAATTTCAGCTCATTTGGAGTTGTGCAGAATAGGTATCTTGACAGAGCTTTTTCAGGTCTAGAATTCGAGCTGCCTGTATTCTCCCTCCTTGTGTGAATCTTGCATATTTAGAGAGAAAAGGCATTAGAATAGTTCCACAAAGTGTTATATTGATTAAAAACACTATAAATAACAGTAGTAAAACATGATGCAAAATGGACGTATCAACTCCCCCAAGCTTAGACCTCGCTTGTCCTCAAGCGAAAGCCGATATCGATAATCATGTCCTCATGTTTAGAGAGGGAGGTGTCGATAAAAACAAAATATGGACATAGAAGCATCATGATCATTATTATAACATCAATATTTATTATCATGGCAGCAATATTTATTATCATAAACTTCTTATGAGCAAGTAACAATTCACCACAACAATGGAGTATAAGGCATAAACCTTCTTGAAAGCTAACAAACTATGTTATCAGTCAACAATGCAATTACAATTCATCATATTTTTAGGAAGGGTCACATGTAGGAGCTATTCAGCAAGTCCACATACTCAACCATCATTTAGTCTTCCATGATTGCTAAAACTCACGACATATATATGGAGCAAAAAGTCTCAGCCAGGCACATAGAAAGATAGGGGCTTATAGTTCTGCCTCCCAACTTATTCACCTCAAGGGTGATGTCAACAATAATAACTCATGATCACTCATATCCAACTGGATATATGTGCTTAGATCTTTCCCCACCACATGATGCTTGCAAAAGAGAAAAATAAAAAGGAAATAGAGGAGAATACTATTGACTCTTGCATAAAAAGTAAAATACATAAAAGTAAAGGATAGGCCCTTCGCAGAGGGAAGCAGAGGTTGTCATGC
This sequence comes from Elymus sibiricus, assembly GCA_039707655.1. Taxonomy (NCBI): domain Eukaryota; kingdom Viridiplantae; phylum Streptophyta; class Magnoliopsida; order Poales; family Poaceae; genus Elymus; species Elymus sibiricus. The sequence goes on from CM077664.1 coordinate 169,320,317, forward strand.
GCTTTTTGTTTTTGAATGCTAGAGCTCTTAATGCAAAGGAACATCACGTTATATTGCCCCTTGTGATAGCAACCTTTATAATGCAGTCCGTCGCTTTTATTTCTTTACCATCACAAGCTCGTACAATGCTTATTTCCCTTACAATAAAAGTTTAGACATATTTAGAGGCAATTTTTATTGCTTTTTGCACCGATGACAACTTACTTGAAGGATCTTATTCAATCCATAGGTAGATATAGTGGACTCTCATGACATGAAACTGGGTCTAAGGGTTTTGGATGCACAAGTAGTATCTCTACTTAGTGCGAATTTTGGCTAGCAAAGATATTGGGCAAGCACCACATGTTGGAGGATCTATAACAATATAACTTCTATGTGAATATGAACAAACATAACTCATTACGTTGTCTTCCTTGTCCAACGTCAACAATTTGACACAAAATACTTAATGGGGGCTCACAATCATAAAAGATGTCCAAGATAGTATATTTGCATGTGAATCTTCTCTTCCCTATTAATTTTTCATGCATTGCATCATTGACTAATGCTATGCTTGTTAGCTTCCAATAAATTTTACCACTTATACTTTTCTTTATGTAATGTCATTACTTTCCATAAGATTAGCATATGATCTTTTTCATTATATTCATTGCTAGGATTGAAACATAAAAGTAAAGAAGCAAAAACTCAAACTACTCTTTATTATATAACTCTCAACTCGATTACATAGATAGATAGATCACGAAGCTAACACTCGAAAATAGATCACACTAAACTTTTATTCAACTAGATCACGAAATAACTAAGGATCGAACTAAAAATAGGTAAAGATAATAAAAGTGATGGTGATACGATACCGGGGCACCTCCCCCAAGCTTGGCGCAAGCCAAGGGGAGTGCCCATACCCATGTGCTCAAGTGTCCTTCTCCGGTGATGATGGTGGTGGAGTAATGGTAAGCTTGGCCAGCTTACGTTTGAGGATGAAATTTTCCTCCCTCAAATCATCGACTTCTTGCTCAAGCTTCAATACCCTTTTACATAATGCCTCCTTGCTCTCCTGCAGAAAACGGGACGGAATAAATTGAATCTTAGATTTCTTTACTGTGTTTGGGAGACTCGACTTCTTGAACTCCACATGCATATCTCTAGGTCGAGGTAAAGGGGCATCATCTTCATCCGAACAAGCGTCTTCCATCCCCTTTATGTTGGCTTCTTGCTCCTCCTCGAACAATCCATAGGGGTCTAAATCCCCATAGGCCTTCGGATTGGCAAGATAGTGTGATATGAAGCTCTCCCCATCTGAGTCTTGAGACGACATATTTTCAGATCTGCCAGGAAATCAACACGAAACAAGAACATATGAGATTTCTGCGATACGGTGGTCAAAACGTCTGGAAAGCCATATATAGATTTTTTTATCTTGCAAAACAAGTAACCCAGAAGAAAAACGGAGTCGGGAAGGCACACGTGGGGCCCACGAGCCACCAGGGCGCGCCTGGGGGGGGGGGGCGCCCTGGTGCCTCGTGGGCACCAGGTGGGTCCCCCCGGCTGTTTCTTATTTTTGTATTTTTATAAATATTCCAAAACTGACAGAAAGTATTTTTATGGAATTTTTGGAGTCGGTTTACTTACCGTATCACATACCTCTTCCTTTTCAGGGTTCTGGAGTGTTCCGGAAGGTCTCCCTTATGTATTCTTCTGGTGTAATTGTTTCAATAATATTAGTTTCAACATTGATAGGGGTACCTGAAATATAATGCTTCATTCTTTGCCCATTCACCACTCTCGGATTAGTGCCATCGGAGTTATTTATTTTGATGGCTCCGGAGGGATAAACTTCTTCGATAATATACGGTCCTTCCCACTTAGAGAGAAGTTTTCCTACAAAGAATCTTAAACGAGAATTGTACAATAGAACTTGCTCACCTACTTTAAATTCCCGTTTCTGAATTCTTCTATCATGCCATCTTTTAACTTTTTCTTTAAACAATTTAGCATTTTCATAAGCTTGGGTTCTCCATTCATCTAATGAGCTAATGTCAAATAACCTCTTCTCACCGGCAAGTTTGAAATCATAATTTAATTCTTTAATTGCCCAATATGCTTTATGTTCTAACTCCAGAGGCAAATGACATGCTTTTCCATAAACCATTTTATAAGGAGACATACCCATAGGATTTTTTATAAGCAGTTCTATAAGCCCATAGTGCATCGTCAAGTTTCTTAGACCAATTCTTTATAGATCTGTTGATGGTTTTCTGCAAAATTAATTTTATTTCTCTATTGCTTAATTCAACTTGACCACTAGTCTGAGGATGATAGGGAGATGCAATTCTGTGGTTGACATCATATTTAGCAAGTAATTTACGGAATGCACCATGAATAAAATGTGAACCACCATCAGTTATTAAATATCTAGGGACTCCAAACCTTGGGAAAATAACATCTTTAAGCATTTTAATAGAAGTGTTATGATCAGCACTACTAGTTGGAATAGCTTCTACCCACTTAGTAACGTAATCAACATCAACTAAAATATGAGTATACCCATTGGGTTTAGGAAAAGGTCCCATATAATCAAATCCCCAAACATCAAATGGTTCAACAGCAAGTGAATAAGTCATAGGCATTTCCTGACGTCTACCAACATTACCAATTCTTTGACATTCATCACAAGAGGAGACAAATTTACGAGCATCCTTGAAAAGAGTAGGCCAATAAAAACCAGATTGTAATACCTTGTGTGCAGTTCTGTCTCCCGCATGGTGTCCTCCGTAAGCTTCGGAGTGACACTTTCGTAGGATTTGTTCCTATTCATGCTCAGGTATACAACGTCTAATAATACCATCTACTCCTTCTTTATAAAGATGTGGGTCATCCCATAAGTAATGTCTTAAGTCAAAGAAGAATTTTTTCTTTTGTTGGTATGTAAAGCTAGGTGGTATATATTTAGCAACAATGTAATTAGCATAGTCTGCAAACCAAGGAGTATTACGAGAAGCATTTATGACAGCTAATTGCTCATCAGGAAAATCATCATTAATAGGTAGTGGGTCATCAAGAACATTTTCTATTCTAGACAAATTATCTGCTACGGGATTCTCAGCTCCCTTTCTATCAATAATATGCAAGTCAAATTCTTGTAGCAATAAAACCCACCTAATGAGTCTAGGTTTAGCATCTTTCTTTTCCATAAGATATTTAATAGCAGCATGATCGGTGTGAATAGTTACTTTAGAATCAACTATATAAGATCTGAATTTATCACATGCAAACACAACTGCTAAAAATTCTTTTTCAGTAGTAGCATAATTTCTTTGGGCACTATCTAGAGTTTTACTAGCATAATGGATAACATTTAATTTCTTATCAACTCTTTGTCCTAGAACAACACCAACAGCATAATCGCTAGCATCACACATAATTTCAAAAGGCAAGTTCCAGTCAGGTGGTTGAACAATAGGTGCAGTGGTTAAGGATTTCTTAAGTGTTTCAAAGGCTTCTAGACAATCATCATCAAAAACAAATGGAACATATTTTTGCAAAAGATTGGTGAGAGGCCTAGAAATTTTTGAGAAGTCTTTAATAAATCTCCTATAGAAACCAGCATGACCAAGGAAACTTCTTATACCTTTAATATCTTTGGGACATGGCATTTTCTCAATAGCATCAACCTTAGCTTTATCAACTTCAATACCTCTCTCAGAAACTTTATGGATCAAGACAGTACCTTCATTCACCATAAAGTGGCACTTCTCCCAATTCAAGACAAGATTAGTTTCTTCACATAAAACTCGATCAAGGTTGCTTAAGCAATCATCAAAAGAAGTTCCGTAAACGGAAAAATCATCCATGAAAACCTCAACAATCTTTTCACAAAAGTCAGAGAATATAGCAGTCATACATCTTTGAAAGGTAGCAGGTGCATTGCATAAACCAAAAGGCATACGTCTATAAGCATAAGTTCCGAAAGGACAAGTAAATGTGGTTTTCTCTTGATCGGGTTGTGATACGGGTATTTGAGAAAAACCAGAATAACCATCTAGGAAAAAAAAATGTGTATGCTTAGACAATCTTTCTAACATTTGATCAATAAAAGGTAAGGGGTAATGATCTTTTCTAGTAGCTTTGTTTAATTTTCTAAAATCGATTACCATCCTATAACCAGTTACAATTCTTTGTGGAATGAGTTCATTTTTATCATTAGGAACAACGGTTATACCTCCTTTCTTAGGGACACAATGAACAGGACTTACCCATCTACTATCAGCTATGTGATAGATTATACCTGCTTCCAGAAGTTTTAATATTTCAGTTCTTACCACCTCCTTCATCTTAGGATTTAATCGACGTTGGTGGTCGACAACTGGTTTAGCATCAGGCTCCATATTAATTTTGTGCTGACATAGAGTGGGACTAATGCCCTTAAGATCATCAAGAGTATATCCAATAGCGGCTCGGTGCTTCCTTAGAGTTTTCAGCAATCTCTTTTCTCCATACGCTGAAAGGTTAGCACTAATAATAACATGATATATCTTCTTTTCATCTAGATAAGCATATTTCAATGTATCAGGCAATTGCTTCAATTCAAACACAGGATCACCTTTAGGTGGAGGAGGACCTCCAAGAGTTTCAACAGGCAAATTATGTTTAAGGATAGGTGGTTGATCAAAGAACATCTTATCAATTTCATTTCTTTCATGCATATGCATATCATTCTCATGGTCTAGCAAATATTGTTCTAACGGATCAGTAGGAGGTACGGCAATAGAAGCAAGACCAATAATTTCATCTTTACTAGGCAATTCTTTGTCATGAGGTTGTCTACGAAATTTGGAGAAATTAAACTCATGAGACATACCATCAAAATCAACACTGACTGTTTCTTTAGTGCAATCAATCTTAGCATTAACCGTGTTCAAGAAAGGTCTACCAAATATAATGGGACAAAAATCATCTTGTGGAGAACCAAGGACTAGAAAATCAGTAGGGTATTTTATTTTTCCACACAAGACTTCAACATCTCTAACAATCCCAAGTGGTGTAATGGCATCTCTGTTTGCAAGTTTAATAGTAACATCAATGTCTTCTAATTCAGCAGGTGCAATATCATTCATAATTTCTTGATATAAAGTGAAAGGAATAGCACTCACACTAGCACCCAAATCACATAAGCCATGATAGCAATGATCTCCTATTTTAACTGAGACAACATGCATGCCCACAACGGGTCTGTTTTTATCTTTAGAATCAGGTTTAGCAATTCGAGCTGCTTCATCGCAGAAGTAAATAACATGCCCATCTATATTATCAACTAAGAGATCTATAACCATAGCAACATTAGGTTCAACTTTAATTTGTTCAGCGGGTCTAGGTGTTCTATTATGACTTTTGTTAACCACAGTTGAAACCTTAGCATGTTCCTTAATCCTAACAGGAAAAGGTGGTTTCTCAATATAAGCGGTAGGAACAACTGGATCAACATGAATAACAATTGTTTCTTCTTTAACACTAACAGGTTCCTCTATCTTTTCTTTAACAGGGGGATGATATTTAAACCACTTATCCTTAGGGAGATCAACATGAGTAGCAAAGGATTCACAAAAGGAGGCTACTATCTCAGAGTCAAGTCCATACTTAGTGCTAAACTTATGAAAAGCATCGGTGGCCATAAAAGATTTAACACAATCGAACTCAAGTATTATACCTGACTCATTACCTTTGTCGAGATCCAAATCTTCAGAGTTGCATTTAATTCTGTCCAAAAGATCCCATCTGAATTCAATAGTTTTCTTCATAAAGGAGCCAGTCGAAGAAGAATCGAGCATAGTTTGATTATCATGAGAAAGCCGAGCATAAAATTTTGCTAAGATAATTTTTCTTGAGAGGTCATGATTGGGGCATGTATGCAACATATACTTAAGCCTCCCCCAAGCTTGAGCGATGCTTTCTCCTTCACGAGGCCAAAAGTTATATATATAATTCCGATCACGATGAACCAAATGCATAGGATAAAATTTCTGATGGAATTCTAGTTTCAGGCGGTTCCAATCCCATGTATCAGTATCATCACATAGCCTATACCATATTAATGCTTTTCCCTCCAAAGATAAAGGGAAAACTTTCTTCTTAACTCCATCTCCGGTTATACCTGCAAGCTTAAACAATCCACAAATTTCTTCCACATAAATCAAGTGCATATCAGGACGTACCGTTCAATCTCCTGCATAAGGATTATCTAGCAGTTTCTCTAACATGCCCGGAGGAATTTCATATTCAATATCTTTTTCAATAGGTGCAGTAGGTTGAGGAGCAACTATTTGTGTTTCCGGTCGAGGTGAAGATACCCCGAACAAACCCCTCAAAGGATTACTTTCCATAGTGACAAGTGATAGTAAATTTCAGCACGTAATATAAATGTTTCCTTACCAAATTCCACTTACCAAAGGCGCTTCACTCCCCCGCAACGGCACTAGAAAAGAGTCCTGATGACCCACAAGTATAGGGGATCAATCGTAGTCCTTTCGATAAGTAAGAGTGTCGAACCCAACGAGGAGCAGAAGGAAATGACAAGCGGTTTTCAGCAAGGTGTTTTCTGCAAGCACTGAAATTATCGGTAACAGGTAGTTTGATAGCAAGGTAATTTGTAACAAGTGACAAGTAATAATAGTAACAAAGAGTGCAGAAATATAGCCCAATCCTTTTTGTAGCAAAGGACAGGCCGGAATGATCTCTTATAATAAGTAAAGCGTTCTCGAGGACACATGGGAATTTCATCTAGTCAGTTTCACCATGTTAGTTTGATTCGCGTTCGCTACTTTGATAATTTGATATGTGGGTGGACCGGTGCTTGGGTGCTGCCCTTACTTGGACAAACCTCCCACTTATGATTACCCCCTCTCGCAAGCATCCGCAACTATGAAAGAAGAATTAAGATTACTCTAACCATAGCATTAAACATGTGGATCCAAATCAGCCCCTTACGGAATAGCGCATAAACTAGGGTTTAAGCTTCTGTCACTCTAGCAACCCATCATCTAATTACTACTCCACAATGCATTCCCTTAGGCCAAAGATGGTGAAGTGTCATGTAGTCAACGTTCACATGACACTACTAAGAAAATCACGACATACACATCATCAAAATATCGAACGAATACCAAATTCACATGATTACTTATGACAAGACTTCTCCCATGTCCTCAAGAACAAAAGTAACTACTCACACATCATCAACATGTTCATGACCAGTAGGGTATTGAATTGCATAATAGATCTGAACATATAATCTTCCACCAAATAAACCAACAAGCATCAACTACAAGATGTAATCAACACTACTAGCAACTCACAGGTACCAATCTGAGGTTTTGAGACAAAGATTTAATACAAGAGATGAACTAGGGTTTGAGATGAGATGGTGCTGGTGAAGATGTTGATGAAGATTAGCCCTCCCACGATGAGAGGGTCGCTGGTGGTGTCGATGGCGACGATTTCCCCCTCCCAGAGGGAAGTATCCCCGGCAGAATCTCTCCGCCAGAGAGCAAAAGTGCTCCTGCCCAAGTTCCACCTCGAGACGGCAGCGCACCGTCCCGAAAATCTTCTCTATATTTTTTAGGTCAAAAGCCCTTATATACCAGAAAATGGGGGCCAGAAGTGGGCCAGGGGCCCCACGAGGTACCAGGGCGCGCCTGGGGGGGGGGGTGGCGCGCCCTGGTGCCTCGTGGGCACCTGGGTGGCCCCCTCTGGTACTTTTTGCTTCCAATATTTTTGATATATCCCAAAATAATTCTCTAGAAAATTTCAGCTCATTTGGAGTTGTGCAGAATAGGTATCTTGACAGAGCTTTTTCAGGTCCAGAATTCCAGCTGCAGGTATTCTCCCTCCTTGTGTGAATCTTGCATATTTAGAGAGAAAAGGCATTAGAATAGTTCTACAAAGTGTTATATTTATTAAAAACACTATAAATAACAGTAGTAAAACATGATGCAAAATGGACGTATCAGGGCTCCACCCACGAAGGGTCCACGAAGAAGCAACCTTGTCTACTCCACCATGGCTTACGTCCACGAAGGACTAGCCTCACTCGGGGTAGATCTTCACGAAGTAGGCGATCTCCTTGCCCTTACAAACTCCTTGGTTCAACTCCACATCATGTCGGAGGCTCCCAAGTGACACCTAACCAATCTAGGAGACACCTCTCTCCAAAAGGTAATAGACGGTGTGTTGTTGATGAACTCCTTGATCTTGTGCTTCAAATGATAGTCTTCCCTGCACTCAAACAACTCCTCATAGATTTGGCTATGGTGGAAGAAGGATTTGAGTGGAACGCAACTTGGGAAAGGCTGGAGATCAAGGTTCAAATGGTAGGAGTGGAATATCTTGATCTCAACACATGAGTAGGTGGTTCTCTCTCAGAAAATGTATGGTGGAAGTGTAGGCACGTTCTGATGGCTCTCCTTACAGAAAAGGATGTGGTGGAGGGGTATATATAGCCTCCACACAAAATCCAACCGTTACACACTTTTGACCCAACTCGGTGGCACCGATTCAGAAGACTCGGTGGCACCGAACTGTGTAAAAGATATGAACGTTAGGTATTTCGGTGGGACCGATACGGACAACTCGGATGGACCGAAGTGCAATGGCTTAGGGCAATCCTCATCTTGGTGGCACCGATTGCATCAACTCGGTTGGACCGAAGTGAAGCAATAAGGCAACAGAGACTTGGCAAGCCATCTCGGTGAGACTGATTTGCATAACTCGGTGAGACCGAAGTGAATGCAACCGATTACAGAGAGTTGGCAAGGCCATCTCGGTGAGACCGAGATCCATTTCAGTGGATCCGATTTGTTAGGGTTTTGGCAGTGGCTAAGTCTAGATGAACTCGGTGGGGCCGGATAGAGAATTTCGGTGGGGCCGAGTTGGAATGTAGGTTTTGCACATATTTGGAATTGAGAGAGTGGTTGAGGGTTTAGGAATACTGTCACTAAGCACTTGAGCAAAAAGACCATTAAGCAACTCCTCATCCCCTTTTAATAGTATTGGCTTTCCTATGGACTCAATGTGATCTTGGATCACTAAACCAAAAATGTAGAGTCTTGATCTTTTGCCAATCCTTGTCCTTAGCATTTTGAAGGGGTTCCACGTCCTCTTGTCCCTGCCACTCCATTGTTGAACTTGTCTGAAATTCACTAGATAAAAGCATTAGTCCAACAACATGTATGTTGGCATAAATTACCAAAACCATCAAGGGAGCAAATGTGCTTTCAATCTCCCCCTTTTTGGTAATTGATGACAACATACATCAAAGCTTCATATACAGATATAGTAGAGGTATGTATGAAATCTTTGAAGGAAACATGTAACATCTATGAACTTCTTGGAACTCCCCCTAAAGATGTGCATATAGAATGATGATATCACATGGGAGATATACATGCAACATGTATCTTGGCTAAATGCATCAGAGCAATATATATATATATATATATATATATATATATATATATATATATATATATATATATATAGCATTTAGGTATCCACGTGTCCATGATTGTCTTCTTGCAAACAATATATACTAGCAAGAGGTCAATCATGCACATGAGTGTGATGCATATACTTACCTTGAAGTTCTTGATCAAGTACCTGAAGAAATACACTTGAGAAAACAGGGTTAGATAACACAAGATAGTTTCTTCAAGAAAAGACACAAGATCGACAAGAAACCAAGATTGGGATGACATGTAGAAGATAGTATCACTAGGTGAATACTTTCTTTGAAGCAGACATGTCCCCAAAAGAAATAGTTGTCTCCTCTTAAAGAACTTCCTCTCCCCCTGAATCTGACATTGGATATTGGGAGTAGGTAGGGTGAGAAAACTAGAACAACCAAAGAACAAACTAATCATGTTTCTCCCCTCTTAGAAACATGTAACATTAACATTCTCTCCTCTTGTAAGGTGCATCTCTTTTGTAGTGATAAGCTTTGATGTATTCCTCTCTCCTCCTTTGACATCAATTTCCAAGAAGGGACTTCAAGGTTATCGAATAAGTGGGTTTGGTCCTTGAGAAACACATCTAGATGCAAGTAGAGGATACGAATCATTGAGTGGAGCTGGAGCAGAAAATCTTAGGAGAATTTTGACAGAAAATTCCTTAGGGCAGCCAAAATCGGTGACACCGAGTTGATTCAATTCGGTGGGACCGAGTTTGATGCAATGGAACTTTTGTTAACTCAGCTCACTAGGCAATGGAATTCTCACAAGGATTTGCAAAGAATTAACTGTGAAAATAGCGAAAAGAAAATAAACACAGAAACGAAGCAAAGTCTAGATGATTTTTTTTTTTGAAAAAGAAACACTCTAGCAAGAATAGAATAAACACAAGGAACACTAGAGAACTTTATCTAGATGGGTCGGCAACTAGGTCACCTATGTTAGAGTATATTGACTTAGGAGTCAAGTGAGAGCACTTGATCATAGGTCATACTCATCGTTTAAGCTCAAAATGGGGTTGCCATTTTTCTTTTAAGCATTTCAATGTGTTCACATCTTGTTGAGTTGCGTCAGCTCATGTCTTTGAGTAAAGCTTCTCTAAGATGTGAGAACTTACATTGGGATTTGGTGGTGAAGTCCATCATGTAGTTGAACTTGAAGTGGATGCTCATGAATTGAAGTTTGGAGCTATCCTATCATTTGTAGTTCATCTTCCTACATGGGTTAGCTTTGCAAGGAACAACATGTATATCCAAAATGACAAGAATGAAGCATAACTCAAAAGTTTGTCAAAGGATATGTTTAGGTTGTCTTGTTCCTTGTTCCACCATCAATTGTCGATACTTGGGTTAGACAAGATTGCTTATGATAAGAGTGTGTCGCAATCTTGTGACATGAAGCTTGTCCAAGTACCTACAAAAGGTTAGATACCATACAAGGGAGCAAAATGTCCAAGATATAAGATGATCAAGAAGTATATCACGGATTAGTCAAGAAAGCTCATGCCCTTGTATGCACCCACATGAACCTCTAGTTCATGTTTGAAGCATCAATAATGTTCAACTCACTTCTCAAGTGACAAAACACTTTCTCATCAAGGGGTTTGGTAAAGATGTCCGCCAATTGTTTGTCGGTACGAACATGTTTAAGGTCAATATCGTCTTTCTCAACATGATCTCGAATAAAATGGTGACGAACCTCAATATGCTTAGTTCGAGAATGTTGCACGGGATTGTGTGCTATCTTAATAGCACTCTCATTGTCACAAAGTAATGGTACATGTCTCACATGCACACCATAGTCTTTAAGAGTTTGTGTCATCCATAGTAATTGAGCACAACATGATCCCGCGGCAATGTATTCCGCTTCGGCAGTAGATAGAGATACGGAATTTTGTTTCTTGGAGGACCAAGACACAAGAGATCTACCAAGAAATTGACATGTACCCGAAGTGGATTTTCTGTCAACCTTGTCTCCGGCATAGTCCGAATTGGAGTAGCCAACAAGATTGAAAGAAGACCCTTTGGTGTACCATATGCCAATGTTTGGTGTATGTATCAAGTATCTCACAATTCTTTTCACCGCCTTAAGATGACACTCTTTTGGTGCCGCTTGGTGTTGTGCACACATGCACACACTTAGCATAATGTCGGGTCGGGAGGCACATAGATATAGTAATGAACCAATCATAGATTGATAAACCTTTTGATCAACAGGTTTGCCATCCTTGGCCAAGTGAAGATGTCCACTCGTGGGCATAGGGGTTTTCATACCTTTACTCTCTTGCATGTTGAACTTCTTGAATAAGTCCTTGGTATACTTTGTTTGAGAGACAAAGGTACCTTCCCTAGTTTGCTTGATTTGCAAACCAAGAAAGAATTTGAGTTCACACATCATAGACATCTCGAACTTTTCGGACATCAACCTTCCAAACTTTTCACTAAAAGAGGGGTTAGTAGATCCAAAGATAATATCATCAACATAAATTTGGCATACAAATAATTCTCCATTAACCCTCTTAGTGAACAAAGTTGAATCAATCTTCCCAATCTCAAAACCTTTTTCAAGAAGAAACTTTGTCAAGCATTTGTACCAAGCTCTAGGGGCTTGTTTAAGACCATAAAGAGCTTTACGAAGTTTGTACACATGATTAGGTTTCTTGGGATTCTCAAAGCCGGGAGGTTGTTTAACATACACTTCCTCCTCAATTTCACCATTTAGGAAAGCACTTTTAATATCCATTTGGTAAAGAGTGATATCATGGTGATTGGCATAAGCAAGTAAAATGCGATTGGATTCAAGTCTTGCAACGGGGGCATAGGTCTCACCATAGTCCATACCTTCGACTTGTGTGTAACCTTGTGCTACGAGATGAGCCTTGTTGCGTACAACTTGTCCATCTTCATCTTGCTTATTCCGAAACACCCATTTGGTTCCAATGATGTTTTGCTCTTCCTTAGGCTTCTCAACCAATGTCCACACTTGGTTCCTCTCAAAGTTGTGTAGCTCTTCGTGCATTGCATTCACCCAATCGGGGTCCTTGAGAGCATCTTCTACCTTCAAGGGTTCAACACTAGAGATAAATGAGTAATGCTCAAAAAAGTTAGCTAAGCGAGATTTAGAGCGAGTGATTCTCCCGGATTGGATATCTCCAAGTATTTGTTCGACGGGGTGATCCTTGTCGATTCTTGCTCTAACTCGAGGTAGCTTTTTCTTGGATTGTGGTGAGGCTTCCTCATCATCATCATCTTCTTCTTCTTCTTCTTCGTTGATGTTGTCGTTGTTCGCTTGTGGAGGTGGAGAAGGAGGTTGAGGTGGATCATCTTGTTGCACTTCCTCATTCCCATCGTCTTGACGTGTTCCACTTGTGGATGCCTCCATATCAACTTGTCGTTCACCTTGATGTGAAGTTGGGGCTTCCACTTGAATAGACAAGGTACTCTCCTTTACTTCCACGGGGCGAATCTTGCCAATGGGCAAGTCCTTGATTGCTTCCGATGGTTCTTGATCTCCTACATCAAGTGGCAATTGCTCGACTTGCGAGCCGTTAGTCTCATCAAACTTCACATCTACCGTCTCTTCAACTTTTCGAGTGAATTGTTGTAGACACGGTAAGTGTGAGAGTTCGATCCATAACCGAGTAGGAAACCTTCATGAGATTTAGGAGCAAATTTTGAACGACGATGCTTATCAAGAATGTAACATTTTGAGCCAAATACTCGAAAGTATCCAACTTGTGGTTTGTTACCGGTGAGCAGTTCATACGCCGTTTTACCAAGAAGCTTGTGAAGGTAAAGTCGATTTGTTGCATGACAAGCTGTTTCAACTGCTTCCACCAAAAATGTCTTGGCGTCTTGTATTCATCAAGCATTGTTCTTGCCATCTCAATAAGTGTCCGGTTCTTCCTCTCAACAACTCCATTTTGTTGAGGTGTGTACGTAGCTGAGAACTCATGTGAAATACCCTCCTCATCAAGAAAGGTGTCCACATTCGTGTTCTTGAACTCCGTTCCGTTGTCACTCCAAACCTTCTTGATCTTTACTTCAAATTGATTTTGAGCCTTTCTTGCGAATTTCTTGAAGATATTTTGTACCTGCGATTTGTCGTCAAGAAAGAACACCCACGTAAATCTGAAAAAATCATCAACAATGACCAAACCGAAAGAGTTACCACCAAGACTCTTATAGGAGTTGGGACCAAAAAGATCCATATGAAGTAGCTCGAGTGGTCTTCTTGTGGTCATAATGTTCTTTACGGGATGGCTTCCTCCAACTTGTTTTCCTGCTTGGCAAGCACTACAAAGTCGATCTTTGTCAAATATAACATCTTTCACTCCAAGAATGTGATCTCCTTTAACAAGTTTATCAAGGTTACGCATACCAACATGTCCAAGTCTTCTATGCCATAACCAACCTTTAGAAGATTTAGCAATTAAACAAGTACGAGGTTGAGCTCTCTTAGTGAAATCAACAATGTATAAATCACCTCTACGAATGCCGGTAAAGACCATATTATGATTATCTTGGCGAAACACTTGGCAATCTACTTTGGTAAATAGAACATTAAAGCCAAAATCGGCTAGTCTAGATACGGAAAGAAGATTGTGAAGGGGAACGTTGCATGGGAAACAAAAATTTTCCTACGCACACATAAGATCTATCCATGGTGATGAGCATCTACGAGAGGGAGAGTGAATCTACATACCCTTGTAGATCGCTAAGCGGAAGCGTTAATAAACGCGGTTGATGTAGTCGAACGTCTTCGCGATCCAAATCGCCGAGCGTCCCGCGATCCAATCACGATCCTTCCGATCTAGTGCCGAACGGACGGCACCTCCGCGTTCAACACACGTACGGCTTGATGACGCCTTCACCTCCTCGATCCAGCGAGCGATGATGAAGTAGTGGTTGAGTTCCAGCAGCACGACGGCGTGGTGATGATGGTGAGGAACGATCTCTGCAGGGCTTCGCCAAGCACTACGGAGATTATGACGGAGGAACTAGAGGGCTAGGGTTGCCGGCACACGGCTTGGGAAATCCTGATGTATCCCGTGTGCTAGCCCTGCCCCTCTATTTATATGTTGAGCCTTGGGGTCTAAACTTGGAGCAAAAGCCTCCTCCGGGTCGGTTTTGCCCGCACAAAGTCGGTTTGGCCCGCAGGAAAAGAGTCCAATTCGGACCCTGCCGAATCGTGCACAGCCGCACACAAGCGGTAGTACCGCTTCACACAAGCGGTAGTACCGCTTGGGCGGTAGTACCGCTTCACACAAGCGGTAGTACCGCTCGGGCGGTAGTACCGCTTCACCAAGCGGTAGTACCGCTCCGGCGGTAGTACCGCTTCACCAAGCGGTAGTACCGCTTACGCGGCAGCAAAACTACTTTTGCACTTTCCAATACCTTGTGGGTTTTATCCCTTTGGCTCACATAAAGTGTTGCTGCACCCGAACACTTCGGTAAACATCCGGAACCCCTTCCGGTGAATTCCGGAACCCTTCCGGAGATCAAAACACTATTATCACATATATCAATCTTTACCTCCGGACTATTCCGGAGATCCTCGTCATGTCCGGGATCTTATCCGGGACTCCGAACAACTTTCGGTCACCAACATAATAACTCAATTATACTAATCGTCACCAAACGTTAAGTGTGTAGACCCTGCGGGTTCGAGAACTATGTAGACATGACCGAGACACCTCTACGGCCAATAACCAATAGCGGGACCTGGATGCCCATATTGGCTCCTACATATTCTACGAAGATCTTTATCGGTCGAACCTCTATGTCAAGGATTCAGTTAATCCCGTATGCTGTTCCCTTTGTTCTTCGGTATGTTACTTGCCCGAGATTCGATCGTCGGTATCACTATACCTAGTTCAATCTCGTTACCGGCAAGTCTCTTTACTCGTTCCGTAATACAAGATCTCGTGGCTAACACTTTAGTCACATTGCTTGCAAGGCTCATTGTGATGTTGTATTACCGAGTGGGCCCTGAGATACCTCTCCGTCATACGGAGTAACAAATCCCAGTCTTGATCCATGCCAACCCAACAGACACCCTCGGAGATACCTGTAGAGCACCTTTATAGTCACCCAGTTACGTTGCGACGTTTGATACACACAAGGTATTCCTCCGGTGTTAGTGAGTTGCATGATCTCATGGTCAAAGGAACAGATACTTGACATGCAGAAAACAATAGCAATAAACTGACACGATCAAATGCTACGTTTACAGTTTGGGTCTTGTCCATCACATCATTCTCCTAATGATGTGATCCCGTTATCAAATGACATCTCATGTCAATGGCTAGGAAACCTTAACCATCTTTGATCAACGAGCTAGTCAACTAGAGGCTTACTAGGGACACAGTGTTGTCTATGTACCCACACATGTATTTGAGTTTCCAATCAATACAATTATAGCATGGATAATAAACGATTATCATGAACAAGGAAATATAATAATAACCAATTTATTATTGCCTCTAGGGCATATTTCCAACAGTCTCCCACTTGCACTAGAGTCAATAATCTAGTTCACATCACTATGTGATTTACATTGTAATGAATCGAACACCCATGCAGTTCTGGTGTTGTTCATGTTTAGCCCTTGGAAGAGGTTTAGTCAACGGATCTGCAACATTTAGATCCGTGTGTACTTTGCAAATATTTATGTCGTCCTCCTTGATGTAATCGCGGATGGAATTGAAACGTCGCTTTATGTGTCTGGTCCTCTTGTGAAATCTTGGTTCCTTGGCTAGAGCAATGGCACCAGTATTATCACAAAACAGAGTCATTGGGTCAAGTGCACTAGGCACTACTCCAAGATCTGTCATGAACTCCTTCATCCAGACACCTTCCTTCGCCGCCTCCGAGGCAGCGATGTACTCCGCTTCGCATGTAGAATCTGCTACCACGCTTTGCTTGGAACTGCACCAGCTAACCGCACCCCCATTAAGAATAAATACGTATCCGGTTTGCGACTTAGAGTCATCCGGATCAGTGTCAAAGCTTGCATCGACGTAACCCTTTACGACGAGCTCTTGATCACCTCCATAAACGAGAAACATGTCCTTAGTCCTTTTCAGGTACTTCAGGATATTCTTGACCGCCGTCCAGTGTTCCATTCCTGGATCACTTTGAAACCTTCCGACCATACTTATGGCAAGGCTGACATCGGGTCTTGTGCACAGCATTGCATACATGATAGAGCCTATGGCCGAAGCATAGGGGATGACACTCATCTTTTCTCTATCTTCTGCAGTCACTGGGCATTGAGTCTTACTCAACTTCACACCTTGCAAAACAGGCAAGAACCCCTTCTTGGACTGATCCATTTTGAACTTCTTCAAAATCTTATCAAGGTATGTGCTTTGTGAAAGTCCTATTAAGCGTCTTGATCTATCTCTATAGATCTTGATGCCTAATATGAAAGCAGCTTCTCCTAGGTCCTTCATTGAAAAACTCTTGTTCAAATATTCCTTTACGCTTTCCAGCATTTCTATATTGTTTCCAATCAGCAATATGTCATCCACATATAATATTAGAAACGCTATAGAGCTCCCACTCACTTTCTTGTAAATACAAGCTTCTCCGTAAACTTGTATAAACTCGAACGCTTTGATCACCTCATCAAAACGAAGATTCCAACTCCGAGATGCTTGCACCAGTCCATAAATGGATCGCTGGAGTTTGCAAACTTTGTCAGCATTCTCTGGATCGACAAAACCTTCTGGTTGTATCATATACAACTCTTCCTTAAGGTAACCGTTAAGGAACGCTGTTTTGACATCCATCTGCCAAATTTCATAATCGAAAAAGGCAGCTATTGCTAACATGATTCTGACGGACTTAAGCATCGCTACGGGTGAGAAGGTCTCATCGTAGTCAACTCCTTGAACTTGTGAAAAACCCTTTGCCACAAGTCGAGCTTTATAGACGGTGACATTACCGTCCGCGTCCGTCTTCCTCTTAAAGATCCATTTGTTCTGAATGGCCTTACGCCCTTCAGGTAATACTTCCAAAGTCCATACTTTGTTTTCATACATGGATCCCATCTCGGATTTCATGGCCTCTAACCACTTCTCGGAATCCGGGCCCATCATCGCTTCTCCATAGTTCGTAGGTTCATCGTTGTCTAACAACATGACCTCTAAGACAGGGTTGCCGTACCACTCGGGAGCAGTACGCGTCCTTGTCGACCTACGAGGTTCGATAGCAACTTGATCCAAAGCTTCATGATCATCATCATTAACTTCCTCTTCAGCTAATGTAGGCTCCACAGAAACAACTTTCTGCGCTGCGCTACTCTCAGGTTGAAGTAAAGGTTCAACAACCTCATTAAGTTCTATCTTCCTCCCACTCAATTCTTTCGAGAGAAACTCTTTCTCAAGAAATGTTCCGTTTTTAGCGACAAACACTTTGCCTTCGGATCTGAGGTAGAAGGTATACCCAACTGTCTCTTTTGGGTATCCTATGAAGACGCATTTCTCCGCTTTGGGTTCCAGCTTTTCAGGCTGAAGCTTTTTGACATAAGCATCACATCCCCAAACTTTAAGAAACGACAGCTTTGGCTTCTTGCCAAACCAAAGTTCATATGGCGTCGTCTCAACGGATTTCGATGGTGCCCTATTTAAAGTGAATGCAGCTGTCTCTAATGCATAACCCCAAAACGATAGTGGCAAATCGGCAAGAGACATCATAGATCGCACCATATCCAATAAAGTTCGATTACGACGTTCGGACACACCATTACGCTGTGGTGTTCCAGGCGGTGTCAATTGTGAAACAATTCCACACTGTCTTAAGTGACTGCCAAACTCATAACTCAGATATTCTCCTCCTCGATCAGATCGTAGGAATTTAATCTTCTTGTTACGATGATTCTCAACTTCACTCTGAAATTGTTTGAACTTTTCAAATGTTTCAGACTTGTGTTTCATTAAGTAAATATACCCATATCTACTTAAGTCATCAGTGAAGGTGAGAAAGTAACGATAACCACTGCGCGCTTCAATACTCATCGGACCGCACACATCAGTATGTATGATTTCCAATAAGTCACTTGCCCGTTCCATTATTCCAGAGAACGGCGTTTTAGTCATCTTGCCCATGAGGCATGGCTCACATGTGTCAAGTGATTCAAAATCAAGTGACTCCAAAAGTCCATCAGCATGGAGCTTCCTCATGCGTTTTACGCCAACATGACCTAAACGGCAGTGCCACAAGAAAGTGGTATTATCATTATCAATTCTACATCTTTTGGCATCAATGTTATGAACATGTGTATCATTACTATCGAGATTCAATAAGAATAAACCCCTCACATCGGGTGCATGACCATAAAAGATATTACTCATATAAATAGAACAACCATTATTCTCTGATTTAAATGAGTAACCGTCTCGCAATAAACAAGATCCAGATATAATGTTCATGCTTAACGCAGGCACCAAATAACATTTATTTAGGTTCATCACTAATCCCGACGGTAATCGAAGAGCGAGCGTGCCGACGGCGATCACATCAACCTTGGAACCATTTCCCACGCGCATCGTCACTTCGTCCTTTGCCAGCCTCCGTCTATTCCGCAGTTCCTGTTTTGAGTTGCAAATATGAGCAACCGCACCGGTATCAAATACCCAGGCACTACAACGAGAGTTGGTAAGGTACACATCAATAACATGTATATCATATATACCTTGTTTGTTGTTGGCCGCCTTCTTGTCAGCCAAATACTTGGGGCAATTCCGCTTCCAGTGTCCAGTTCCCTTGCAATGAAAACACACAGTTTCTGGTTTGGGTCCAGCCTTGGGTTTCTTCACGAGAGGAGCAACTGCTTTGCCACTCTGCTTGGAGTTACCCTTCTTACCCTTGCCATTTTTCTTGAAACTAGTGGTTTTATTGACCATCAACACTTGATGCTCCTTCTGAATTTCAGACTCAGCGGCTTTCAGCATCGCAAACAGCTCGGCGACTGACTTGTTCATCCCGTGCATGTTATAGTTCAACACGAAGCTCTTGTAGCTAGGTGGCAATGATTGAAGAACTCTGTCAGTGATAGCCTCTGGCGGAAGGGGCATCCCTAACTCAGCCAGACGGGTGGAGTACCCAGACATTCTGAGCACGTGATCACTGATAGACCCGTTCTCCTCCATCTTGCAAGCATAGAACTTATCGGAGATCTCATATCTCACGATCCGGGCATTCTTCTGAAAGATAAACTTCAACTCCTGGAACATCTCATATGCTCCATGACGTTCAAAACGTCTTTGAAGTCCCGGTTCTAAGCCATACAACATTGCACATTGAACTATTGAGTAATCATCAGAACGAGCCTGCCAGGCGTTCACAACGTCTAGAGACTCAACTGGAGCGGGTGGATCACCAAGCGGTGCATCAAGGACATAAGCCTTCTGGGAAGCCGTAAGGATAATCCTTAGATTACGGGCCCAGTCCACAAAGTTACTTCCATCATCTTTCAACTTAGCTTTCTCTAGGAACGCATTAAAATTCAGGGGTGCTACTGCGCGAGCCATGATCTACAACATAAATATTGCAAAGACAACTTAGACTATTGTTCTTAGATAATGAGTTTAGTTAATCATATTACTTAAAAACTCCCACTCAAATTGACATCCCTCCGATCATTCGAGTGTAACATGATCCAAATCCACCAACTCAAGTCCGATCATCACGTGAGTTGAGGTGGTTTCAATGGTGAACATCTTCATGTTGATCATATCTACTATATGACTCATGTTCGACCTTTCGGTCTCTTGTGTTCCGAGGCCATGTCTGTACATGCTAGGCTCGTCAAGTTTAACCCGAGTGTTCCGCACGTGCAACATGGCTTACACCCGTTGTATGCGAACGTAGAGTCTATCACACCCGATCATCACGGCGTGTCTCGAAACGACGAACTTTCGCAACGGTGCACACTTGGGGAGAACACAATTTATCTTGAAATTTAAGTGAGGGATCACCTTATAATGCTACCGTCGTCCTAAGCAAAATAAGATGCATAAAAGGATTAACATCACATGCAAATCATAAGTGACATGATATGGCCATGAACTTGTGCTTTTGATCTCCATCTCCAAAGCACCGGCATGATCTCCATCGTCACCGGCATGACACCATGATCTCCATCATCTTGATCTCCATCAACGTGTCGCCATAAGGTTGTCGCGCCGACTGTTGCTTCCACGACTATAGCTAACGTTTAGCGATAAAGTAAAGCATTACATAGCGCTTAATGATTGACACGCAGGTCATACAATAATTAAAGACAACTCTATGGCTCCTGCCAGTTGCCGTACTCATCGACATGCAAGTCGTGATATTCTATACAATACATGATCATCTCATACATCACATATATCTCATCATGTAATTGGCCATATCACATCACAACATACCCTGCAAAAACAAGTTAGACGTCCTCTAATTGTTGTTGCAAATTTTACGTGGCTGCTACGGGTATCTAGCAAGAACGATTCTTACCTACGCAAAACCACAACGTGGTGTAGTGATTGCTTTTTGATCTTCTAAAAGAACCCTCTTCATTGAACCGATTCAACTAAAGTGAGAGAGACAGACACCCGCCAGTCACCTTTATGCAACAAGTGCACGCAGCGGTGAAACCAGTCTCGCGTAAGCGTACGCGTAATGTCGGTCCGGGCCGCTTCATCTCACAATACCGCGGAATCAAGTATCAACTAGTAACGGCAAGCAATATGTATACACCCACGCCCACAACTCGTTTGTGTTCTACTCGAGATCTCATCTACGCATAGACCTAGCTCATGATGCCACTGTTGGGGAACGTTGCATGGGAAACAAAAATTTTCCTACGCACACATAAGATCTATCCATGGTGATGAGCATCTACGAGAGGGAGAGTGAATCTACATACCCTTGTAGATCGCTAAGCGGAAGCGTTAATAAACGCGGTTGATGTAGTCGAACGTCTTCGCGATCCAAATCGCCGAGCGTCCCGCGATCCAATCACGATCCTTCCGATCTAGTGCCGAACGGACGGCACCTCCGCGTTCAACACACGTACGGCTTGATGACGCCTTCACCTCCTCGATCCAGCGAGCGATGATGAAGTAGTGGTTGAGTTCCAGCAGCACGACGGCGTGGTGATGATGGTGAGGAACGATCTCTGCAGGGCTTCGCCAAGCACTACGGAGATTATGACGGAGGAACTAGAGGGCTAGGGTTGCCGGCACACGGCTTGGGAAATCCTGATGTATCCCGTGTGCTAGCCCTGCCCCTCTATTTATATGTTGAGCCTTGGGGTCTAAACTTGGAGCAAAAGCCTCCTCCGGGTCGGTTTTGCCCGCACAAAGTCGGTTTGGCCCGCAGGAAAAGAGTCCAATTCGGACCCTGCCGAATCGTGCACAGCCGCACACAAGCGGTAGTACCGCTTCACACAAGCGGTAGTACCGCTTGGGCGGTAGTACCGCTTCACACAAGCGGTAGTACCGCTCGGGCGGTAGTACCGCTTCACCAAGCGGTAGTACCGCTCCGGCGGTAGTACCGCTTCACCAAGCGGTAGTACCGCTTACGCGGCAGCAAAACTACTTTTGCACTTTCCAATACCTTGTGGGTTTTATCCCTTTGGCTCACATAAAGTGTTGCTGCACCCGAACACTTCGGTAAACATCCGGAACCCCTTCCGGTGAATTCCGGAACCCTTCCGGAGATCAAAACACTATTATCACATATATCAATCTTTACCTCCGGACTATTCCGGAGATCCTCGTCATGTCCGGGATCTTATCCGGGACTCCGAACAACTTTCGGTCACCAACATAATAACTCAATTATACTAATCGTCACCAAACGTTAAGTGTGTAGACCCTGCGGGTTCGAGAACTATGTAGACATGACCGAGACACCTCTACGGCCAATAACCAATAGCGGGACCTGGATGCCCATATTGGCTCCTACATATTCTACGAAGATCTTTATCGGTCGAACCTCTATGTCAAGGATTCAGTTAATCCCGTATGCTGTTCCCTTTGTTCTTCGGTATGTTACTTGCCCGAGATTCGATCGTCGGTATCACTATACCTAGTTCAATCTCGTTACCGGCAAGTCTCTTTACTCGTTCCGTAATACAAGATCTCGTGGCTAACACTTTAGTCACATTGCTTGCAAGGCTCATTGTGATGTTGTATTACCGAGTGGGCCCTGAGATACCTCTCCGTCATACGGAGTAACAAATCCCAGTCTTGATCCATGCCAACCCAACAGACACCCTCGGAGATACCTGTAGAGCACCTTTATAGTCACCCAGTTACGTTGCGACGTTTGATACACACAAGGTATTCCTCCGGTGTTAGTGAGTTGCATGATCTCATGGTCAAAGGAACAGATACTTGACATGCAGAAAACAATAGCAATAAACTGACACGATCAAATGCTACGTTTACAGTTTGGGTCTTGTCCATCACATCATTCTCCTAATGATGTGATCCCGTTATCAAATGACATCTCATGTCAATGGCTAGGAAACCTTAACCATCTTTGATCAACGAGCTAGTCAACTAGAGGCTTACTAGGGACACAGTGTTGTCTATGTACCCACACATGTATTTGAGTTTCCAATCAATACAATTATAGCATGGATAATAAACGATTATCATGAACAAGGAAATATAATAATAACCAATTTATTATTGCCTCTAGGGCATATTTCCAACAGATTGTAACCAAGAGATTCAACAAGCATAACATTTTGTATGGAGCTATCATTGGATATGGCCACCTTACCAAGGCCAAGTACTTTACCCTTGGAGTTGTCTCCAAAAGTCACATACTTGCGTGGACCATCATTTTTAGTAAGCTCATGAAACATGTCTCTATCTCCGGTCATGTGATCGGTACAACCGCTGTCAAGAATCCACTCTTTTCCTCCGGACATATAATCTCAAAGATTTGCCATAAGGCTGAGATTCCTCATGGTCTTCTCAAATTCAATATCAAAGTCTTCGTCTTCATCATAATAGCCATGCTCAACATCATCATCATCATGCATGTGATCATTACCTAGGGTAATAGATTCATTAGTTTCATGATCATGAAAATGTTCAAGTTTATGGATTCTAATAGTTTCCATGATAATGTTGCTAATAGTTCTAATATCTCCTTTGGCACGCATGAGATCGCGAAGCTCAAACAAGCAATCATCAAACTTAGGATCACTAGGACTCATCTTGTGAAAGGCAACAGCCTTATGAAGAATCTTATCGAGACTTTTTAAGGAGTAATCATGATATCGCTTTTCTAAATCATGCCATAGAGTATAAGCACATGCAAAGTTTCACATACAACCAAGCACAACCTTAGGTAATCCTCTAATGATAAGATTGACGGTTCTAAGATTACGAAGCATGTCAATTTCCTCTTCATGGGTAGGATGCAAGGGATCAATAGGGGGCACATAAGGATTATGAATATACTTGCTCAAGTTAAATTCATCAAAGATATCAAGCATTTCATCCTTCCAAAAGTTGTAATACTCCCCATCGAGAATAGGCACTCTACGTCTAAGACTCCCCAACGTAGACACATCCATCTACCTCCAACGGTGATGAAACCAAGGCAATGGAGACCAAAGGTCTGATACCAATTGTGGGATCGAGGAGATAGGTCTAGAGGGGGGGGGTGAATAGACCCTTAACCAGCCAAGTTAGCAGTTTTTAATTTCTCTTGGAACTTAGGCAGATTTTGGCACAAGTTAAGGTCACTCCAATACTTTCTACACATGCATGTCCAGAGATTAAGCAGCGGAAATAGTAAAGCATGCAAGAGTGCGGAAAGTAAAGGGGTGGAGTATGGAAGATCCAACGCAATGAAGACACGGTGGTTTTTGGCGTGGTTCCGATAGGTGGTGCTATCATACGTCCACGTTGATGGAGACTTCAACCCATGAAGGGCAACGGCTGCGCAAGTCCACGGAGGGCTCCACCCACGAAGGGTCCACAAAGAAGCAACCTTGTCTATTCCACCATGGCTTATGTCCACGAAGGACTAGCCTCACTCGGGATAGATCTTCACGAAGTAGGCGATCTCCTTGCCCTTACAAACTCCTTGGTTCAACTCCACATCATGTCGGAGGCTCCCAAGTGACACCTAACCAATCTAGGAGACACCACTCTCCAAAAGGTAATAGACGGTGTGTTGTTGATGAACTCCTTGCTCTTGTGCTTCAAATGGTAGTCTTCCCAGCACTCAAACAACTCCTCACAGATTTGGCTATGGTGGAAGAAGGATTTGAGTGGAAAGCAACTTGGGAAAGGCTAGAGATCAAGGTTCAAATGGTAGGAGTGGAATATCTTGATCTCAACACATGAGTAGGTGGTTGTCTCTTAGAAAATGTATGGTGGAAGTGTAGGCACGTTCTGATGGCTCTCCTTACAGAGAAGGATGTGGTGGAGGGGTATATATAGCCTCCACACAAAATCCAACCGTTACACACTTTTGAACCAACTCAGTGGCACCGATTTAGAAGACTCGGTGGCACCAAACTGTGTAAAAGATATGAACATTAGGCATTTCGGTGGGACCGATACGGACAACTCGGATGGACCGAAGTGCAATGGCTTAGGGCAATCCTCATCTCGGTGGCACCGATTGCATCAACTCGGTTGGACCGAAGTGAAGGAACAAGGCAACAGAGACTTGGCAATCCATCTCGGTGAGACCGATTTGCATAACTCGGTGAGACCGAAGTGAATGCAACCGATTACAGAGAGTTGGCAAGGCCATCTCGGTGAGACCGAGATCCATTTCGGTGGATCCGATTTGTTAGGGTTTTGGCAGTGGCTAAGTCTAGATGAACTCGGTGGGGCCGGATAGAGAATTTCGGTGGGGCCGAGTTGGAATGTAGGTTTTGGACATATTTGGAATTGAGAGAGTGGTTGAGGGTTTAGGAATACTGTCACTAAGCACTTGAGCAAAAAGACCATTAAGCAACACCTCACCCCCTTTTAATAGTATTGGATTTCCTATGGACTCAATGTGATCTTGGATCACTAAACCAAAAATGTAGAGTCTTGATCTTTTGCCAATCCTTGTCCTTAGCATTTTGAAGGGGTTCCACGTCCTCTTGTCCCTGCCACGCCATTGTTGAACTTGTCTGAAATTCACTAGATAAAAGCATTAGTCCAACAACATGTATGTTGGCATAAATTACCAAAACCACCAAGGGAGTGAATGTGCTTTCAGTGAGACCGACTGTAAACTCGGTGAGACCGACTAGTGTAAAAGATGTGAACTTTAGGCTTTTCGGTGGGACCGAAGTGGAACAACTCGGTGGGACTAAAGTGCAATGGCTAGGGCAAAACCTAGTTTCGGAAATTCCGATTATTTCAACTCGGTGATTCCGAAGTGAAATAATGTCATCACAGAAACTTGGCAAGGCCATCTTGGTGGGACCGAGATCCTTTTCGGTCAAACCGAATTGCTAGGGTTTGGCAGTGGCAATATGAAGTGGTAATCTCGGTGGGTCCGGATAGGAGATTTTCGGTGGGACCGAGATAGTGAATTAGGGTTTGGACATATGTGATTGTGAGAAAATGACTGAGGATTTTTGGAGCAATACCACTAAGCACTTTGAGCAACAACCTCATCATTAACACCTCATCCCCTTTTAATAGTATTGGCTTTCCTAAGGGACTCAATGTGATCTTGGATCACTAAACCAAAAATTTAGAGTCTTGGAGTTGCCAATCTTGTCCTTGACATTTTGAGGGGTCCACATCCATTAGTCCTTGCCATGCCAATCATTGATCTTTTCTGAAATCACTTAGCAATGAGTATTAGATCAATGAAGTATATGTTGTTATTGATTACCAAAATCACTCGGGGATTAGTTGCACTTTCAATCTCCCCCTTTTTGGTAATTGATGACAACATATAGATCAAAGCTTTGACAAATGATATAATCAATGGAATACATCGTCGCTTTGAGAAGTATGTGATAAGTAAGAGCTCCCCCTAAATTTGTGCATTATTTAAAAATTTGCGTTTGAATGCAAACGCACAATCGATTAGGATCATGGGTCACTCTTCCATGTCACATACATCTTGGTGGAGCGCTCAAAATGATATGATTACAATAACATAAGCACTCATCACCAAACAACCGAATGAATGACATACATAGATAATGATAATGATAAACAAT
This sequence comes from Elymus sibiricus, assembly GCA_039707655.1. Taxonomy (NCBI): domain Eukaryota; kingdom Viridiplantae; phylum Streptophyta; class Magnoliopsida; order Poales; family Poaceae; genus Elymus; species Elymus sibiricus. The sequence continues at coordinate 169,347,019 of CM077664.1, forward strand.
GTGCATAGCATGAAGCATCATATGTTCAAACACACAATCACGTAGTATCATCACAAGCATAACGATCAAAGTAGCACAAACCAAATTGTAGCAAGAAACTCTCAAGAAAAACAAACGAACAAAAGCAAAACACCTTCTCTCGAAGCTCTAATGATCTATACAAATTCTCCCCCTTTGGCAACAAGTACCAAAAAGATCGAATAGGTATAGAGCTAATCGTCGCTCTGGACACGATCTCCGGTAGCTCCAGGTGGTGAAGTCCTCTGGCTGGCAGCTCCGGTGTGCGTCGATGTCGGAGTAGAGAGAAGAGCATCTGCAAATGCCTCTGAAGAAGTCTGCGGGACTGGTAGAGGAGTGGAAACGACTGGAGCAGCTGAGGGTGCAACTGTAGGTGTAGCAGCTGGAGCTGAGGCTGTAGCTCTGGAAGTGTCTGGAACTGCTGCTGTCCTAAGCTGGGTCCAGAACTGAGTGGTAGTAGGAAGTACTGAACCATGATGTTCCTCATCATCAGTGCTAGCAAGTTTTGCATCATCCACCTCTTTCTTCAGGCTCTCAATAGTGGATTGCATCTCTGTCACTTTGACATCCAGGTCATAGAATTTGGTCTCAATGATCCTCTCAAGACTCTTCTGATTTGCAGCTAAGTTGGCCAAACTTTGCTCAATCTTCTGAGTTGCTCGAAGAAGATAGTTCCTCTGATCGGCCTTTGTCTTCAGTGAAGGAGCAGATGTGGCTCTAGGCTCTCCAGACTTAGCAGCTTCAGCTCTTGCTTCCTTCTCTGCTTGGGCTGTGGCTGAAGTGGGATGGGATGGATCCATCGTCACTGTATTATCCTCAAACTCCAGCCTAAGTGACAGGTGCTCACGGTCAAACAAATATGTCTTGTTACCAACTTTGGAGTTGATAAGCACCTGAATGTGTGACATCTTTTGATCCGCGGCAGTCCTCGTGATAGTCTCAACAATAAGGTCCATGACTCTGAATCTCTCAGATCGATCAATGTGATGAAGCATGTTGATGGAGTGTCCTCTGATCATCCTTTCATCTCCTGACTTGGGCATCAATGTGTGCCTCATGATCATGTTGGAGGCAGCAAGTTGATGCGGAGCATCCTGAGGTCATCCCCATGGACTCACCTTCGTCACCTCAAGTGCCACGAGGACCTATTGTCGGTACCAAAACCGGCAGATCTCGGGTAGGGGATCCGAACTATGGGTCTTGGAATCAATGGGTAACAGGGAACGTAGAGACGGTGATTTACCCAGGTTCGGGCCCTCTTGAAGAGGTAATACCCTACGTCCTGCTAGATTGTATTGATGTGATTGTATGAAGGTTACAGAGTTGATCTACCTCGAGATCGGATGGGCTAAACCCTAGGCAATGGATATGATGATCCTCTATGGACTAAATCCTCTGGTTTATATAGACACCAGAGGGTCCTAGGGTTACATATAGTCGGTTACCATCAGGGGATAAACATGCCGGCCACGCCAATTATTCCTTGGAGGAGACGCCAAGTCTTCGGAGGTTTCCTTCTGATACACGGGGTCGCCCACAATCCGGCCTTCCATCGACGAGTAGGGGGCGGCCCACCAGCCCGGCCTATGAGAGATAGGCCAGCAGCCCAAGTACCCCCTAGTCCGGGACACCCTCAGTAGCCCCCGAACTAGTCTTCGAAGCCGAGGTAGACGCCGAACACCATCGGCTTTGTGGACCAGTTCCCTTCCTTCTGTGGTATTGATGACCGGCCTGCATCTCCTTCTGAGTCGAGTCTTTATGTGTTGCCTGGCTGCGCCCGCCCCGAAATATACTTTGGTCGTCAAGGGGTATCGATAACTTAGCCTCGAAGGCCAGTCACCTCAGTATGAACTGTACCCCCATCTGACAACTTTTTACCGAAGGGTCACAATGCGCCACGACCATGAGTTGTTTTATGAAAAACTCGATTCACAGTTCGAGGCGGTTTTTTCATTGGCACGTCCCATCGATATGGAGATCGTTCCCTGGTTTTAAGGGATATGATCAATAATCTGCCCCGCCCCACGCGCGCATGATGGCACGGTTACATGGGGAAATGGCAAGGACTGCGGCGCATTAAAGGGGCCGTGGGTTTTACAGCCCATAAAAGGGGAACGGTCTCCATTTCCTTCGCACGCTCCCTCTCTGCCTTCGCCATTGCCTTCCCCATTCTTCGAGCTCCAGCGCCCAGATCCACTTTCCTATTCAAGAACCCGGCCGCCAGTTTAAATCCAGCAATGGCGGGCTCCGGGTCCAAAGGCAAGTGGGAGGCGTCCGTCGTCACTGAGAGCGCCATCTTGGAGCTGAAGGACGCGGGCTATCTCCCCGCCAACGTCGCCCACCACGCCCCAGAGGCCGGCCAGGTCGTTCCCACACCGCGGCAGGGCGAGAGGGTGGTATTCCTGCCCCACTTCATACGAGGTCTGGGTTTTCCCCTCCATCCCTTCGTCAGGGGACTCATGTTCTTCTACGGGCTTGATTTCCACGATCTCGCGCCAAACTCCTTCCTCCACATCTCGGCCTTCATCATCATCTGCGAGGCCTTTCTTCGGATCCGGCCACACTTCGGCCTATGGCTGAAGATCTTCAACATCAAGCCGAAGATCGTCGATGGCCAGCAGGCGGACTGTGGGGGTGCTATGGTCAGCAAGCTCCCCCGAGTGGAGTGGCCAGAGGGCACCTTCATCGAGACAGTCAAGGTCTGGCAGAAGGAATGGTTCTACATCACCGAGCCAAGGAGCGCGGATTGGGGGGCGATTCCAGCCTTCCGATCCGGACCCCCTACGAGGCTGGTCTCATGGACCAAGAAGGGCCTCGACTAGGGGGTGAACAAGGAGGTGGCGCAGCTGCAGAGCCGGATCGCCAAGATGATAGAGCAGGGCGTCGAGCTGTCCAACGTGATCCAGATCATGCTCGGCCGCCAAATCCTCCCAGGCCAGGACATGGCCTCCCCCATGTGGGCCTACAAGTCTGAAGACCCGGCCACCGTGCGCAACTTCTTCCGCACCTCCCACGCTCAACTGTGGAGGGCGCTGTTCAAGCCACAGAAGGACTGGCCGACCGAGGAGGAAGACATCGGACTCGACGCCACAAATCCCCCACGGGAGGTATGAATAATTTTGTACTTATACTCGAACTGTTCCCTTTTGATAAGGTACTTAGCCTTTTCACCTTCCACCCGCAGAACTGGCTGAAGAAGGCCGAGCGGATCAACAGTCCGGCGCCGCTGCCAGAGGGGCCCAGGACACCCCTACTGACGACAATGTTGGTCGTGGAGCCATACGAGGCGTCGGAGAGGAAGGAAAAGAAGAAGGATCAGAAGAAGGAGGCCAGAGAGGGCCTCCGTTCCTGAGGACCCCCAGACACTAGATCCGGGGACACCCATGCTCCCTCCGCACAGGAGGAGGAGAAGGAGCAGGGGGAGGGCGGCGTCCGAAGACGTCGAGGAGGAGCCGCTTCACCCTCCCCCTAAGAGAGCATGCAGGGCCAAGTTGGCCCTGTCCGACCATAGCTCGGCTTCTGCCGAGGACTCCGAGCCCTCCGAAGAGGTTCCTCGGAGGATCCCCAGGGCCAAACCGCAGGCCCAAAGGTACGCATTCCAGTATCCTTGGAAGTGTTTTCGGCCGAACTAAGCTCAATATCGATCACTTTTCGCTTTTGATATCGCAGCCCGCTACGCGACCTCCCCACCGACTGAGTCTCGGAGGGGGATTCTCCACCGGCCACGCTGGCGGAGAGCAGGACCGAATCGCGTGCCTCGCCTCCCCCAATCGCCGAGGAGGCCGAGGATGTCCTGTCAAGGAGGACCCCCCCCCCCCCCCGTGCCGCACACAGGGGGAGGGGGCGACGTCATCATGGCCGAGGCGAACACCTCGGTCGCCGAAGACCAGGAGGGGAGGGCCCCTCTGGTTCACGAAGAGGAGGAGCCCGGACAATCCGAGCTCTCTCCGAGAGCGACTCCGGAGTCGTCAAGACGTCCGGAGTCGGGCACATCGGTCCCCGGGAGGGAAGAAGCTGAAGTGCCCCCACCACCCCCGCCCGCCCCAGAGCGGGCGTCGACTGGGTGTCCGGATGAGATGGAGGATGCTCTAACCAGCTCCTCTATTGCTGAAGAGCACCGTGCCCTTATGGGCGTGGTGTTGCAAAGTCTTCGGTCCGTTGATAGCGGACTGAAGGAGGCTTTCAATGGCCTTCTCACAGGCTTCAAGGTGAGCCAAGTAATGTTTTCCTTTAAAGAATTTCTTTTGTATAAATGTATGGCCTTACACATAGTAGCCCCCAAGACTCTGGCTGGCTGGATCAAAGCCGGTCAGAGGATCAAAAATCAATATCTCGGATACTAATGTGCGTAGAGTGATGTGCAGGCGTCGTCTTCGGCAGCAGCTGCCAACGCCGAGGATTTGGCCGAGCTGAATCGGAAGCTCAAAAGCTCCGAGGACGACCTCAGCCTGGTGAACAAGAGGTTCGACGAGGCGCAAGGCAAGTCCGGACTGCAGTATTTACTTATAGCCATTGCATTTTTGTTAAGTAAGGTTTAAATTAGCCTAAACAGAATCAACCGGTATGACTACAGCTGCCGCCGTGGAGGTCGAGAACCTCAAGGCCGCGCTGAGGACGGCTCAGCTAGAAGCGGCGGAGCAGAGGTCGGCAGCCAAACAAGCGGCTGCTGAACTGACTTCGGTGAAAACCGCTAGTCAGAAGCACGAAGCCAGAGTGGCAGAAGTGCAACAAGAGCTCGCGGATGCCGTCACAAAGTGTGAGGCTCTCGAGCAGAAGAATAAAGAGCAGGCCGCCGAGCTAACCTCACTGGGGTTGGTGGCCAAGAAAGCGCGGACAGAGGCGTGCGGCTACCAGGAAGAACTCCGCCAAGTGAAGCTCATTGCGGATGGTAAGCCATATTTGCTGCAGAGTGTCTTTGGTGGTAACAGGTTCGCTTTGCTCACGCGGGTGTGGCGTTTCGCAGGCGCCTTTGCGGACCTCCCGAAGAGTGCGGCTGATGCGGCGAGGTTCTTCGCCGCCCAAGAGGGTCGGGCCGAGCAGAGGTTATTCTGGGCGCAATTTCAAGCGCCCGAACACCCTTCCCTCCTCAACAACCAAATGAAGCAGCTGATGGAGCTGCATCGGATGGCGGAGCCGGTGATGAAGGACCTCTGCGTCAAGCTATGGCCGTCGGAGCCGCTGCCGAGCAGCTACTTCGATCTGGTGCAGAGGCTGTACGACGCCACCTCCCGGATCGACGCTTGGAAGCGCTCCACATGCATTGAGGGGGCTCGGATGGCCTTCGGTAAAACAATGGTACATTGGCCAAAGATAAAGCCAGCCGAGATGGCCACCGGACCTCTGCCGCCAGGGAAGGAGCATAGGCGCCCCGAGCAATACTTTCCCATCGTGATGGATGGTGCTCGGGCAGTAGAGGCCCAGTGCTCAAAAGATGTAATTTATGAGTAGATTTAGTTTCCATGTAACCAAGGAGTTGAAACTTTTGTTTTATTGTAATGCAAGTTGTTTGGCTGTGAATAAAGTGCCTGCTTATGTTAATTTTGACTTCTGTGCGGCCATTTGTAAACTGAAAGTGACCAGTCATCCGCTTCAGCCCCCTTGCAGATACTGCATGGGGTGTTTTCTCATAATACTTGAACCCTTAGCCGACGTCTCGGTGCCCGGAGGCGGTTGTATGTACAGAAAACCAGGCAATCAGACTATGCGGTTTTAGTGTTTTCACTTAGCCAGAGGAGCTTGACTGTGGGGGCTGGTGATGAGCCCCCAGTGTTTGTGATATTCGGACAAGCCGCGGTTGATACCATCATCACATGGTTTCTGTAACAGAGAACCCTTCGTTTAACACGGACTAACCTCCAACGATTTTAGTTTAACACGAGTCATCGGATCGCCGACCAGTTCTCGCTTATTGGGACAGTCAGTTTTCGGCTTTCTCCACTGAGGTACTTAACCAAGCTAGCTAGAAGCACAATCGCAGTGGTTCTCCCTTTACCCTCTTAGCCGAACAGTGCGGAACGTAAGAGGGTAAACACAGGAGCCGGGCAACCCAACTATTGACTAAAGACGCAATTCAGAACTGATTCATATAGTGCAATATCCGCGACGCCGAGCACATAAAATAAGTGCCGGGATAAAGTTTGAGGCAAGATTTATGTTCGAGCCCCCGGTCTATTAGCAGGTTACCAAAAAAAAGGGACGTATCGTAATAGTTTACTTCGGCTTAAAAAGCGGAAAGGAATATGCAACGCGAATGACTGCACAAGTACCATAGAAAAATTGGTCTTTATTTCCTTTGAATATGTGACGTCCAACCGTACAATCCAGATTGCCGAAGTAACTTTGATAGATACTTTTGAAGAAATGAATACGTTAGAGTAAAGGTTTACACAGGGCCTTCATGAGTGGTTTGACGTCCCTACTACGCCCTGCTGCACGTCTGCGCCTTTGCTCTTCAAGAAGCTTCCGTGTGAGCGAAGATGTCGACTGTATGTTTGGCGGACGTAGTAATGTTTGGCAGACGAGCCCTTGGAGAAGGGTTTTGAGAAGTCGCCGTGGTATATCAGTTTGACGCTGATCGGGCCCTAGATTGTGCCCGTTGTCGATGTTGATTTGAAGACATCTGTAGTCCATTGCTCGGTCGAACCGGGCTCCCGGTCTTTGTGTCATGTTTCCCCACAACTGCCCATGGAATTTTGAGCGCGAAATTGTGCACCCGAGGTACGTATTTCGCGACTAGGTGGGTCGTGCTGTGGGGCGCGTACCCCTATTTGGGGTGAGCATGGGAGTGCTCCGGGACCGAGGCTGCAGCTCGGGAGCGCTTGCGTGCGTCCAGTGTCTTGACAATAGACTGGGCTTGCGACACCTCTTTGGCGGCTAGAGCCGCCGTGTGTTCCTCTGTTCGGAGCGAGCGCTCGGTATTACCGTTGATGGTAATAACGCCCTTTGGTCCTGGCATCTTGAGCTTCAGGTATGCATAGTGCGGGATGGCGTTGAAGTGGGCGAACGCAGTCCGGCCGAGGAGTGCGTGGTAACCACTGCGGAAGGGGACAATATCGAAGATCAAGTCCTCGCTGCGGAAGTTATCGGGCAAGCCGAAGACAACTTCCAATGTCACGAATCCCGAGCAGCATGCCTCGACACCTGGGATTACACCTTTAAAGGTGGTGTTGCTGGGTTTGATTCTTGACGGGTCAATCACCATTTTCTTCATTGTATCTGAGTAAATCAGATTGAGGCTGCTACCTCCGTCCATAAGGACTCTGGTGAGGTGAAATCCGTCCACGATGGGGTCGAGCACCAGAGCCGCCGTTGCTCCATGGCGTATATTGGTCGGATGGTCTCGACGGTCGAAAGTGATCGGGCAAGCCGACTACGGGTTGAATTTCGGGGCTACCGGCTCTAAGGCGTAGACATCCCGAAGCGCGCGTTTTCGCTCCTTCTTTGGTATATGTGTGACATAGATCATGTTCACGGTTTTGACCTCTAGAGGGAACTGTTTTTGGCCTCCGTTGTTCGGCCCGCGAGGTTCATCATCGTCCTCGCTGCGGGGGCCCTTGCCCTGTTCTTCTGCTGTGACTTTGCCGGCCTGTTTAATTACCCAATAGTTACGGTTGGTGTGGTTAGCTGGCTTGTCAGGGGTGCCGTGAATCTGGCAGGGCCTATCCAATATTCTATCCAACGCAGACGGGCCGTCCCGGTTCCCTTTAGTGGGTTTTTTCCGTGGTCCCAATTTCGAGTCGCTGAATCCGGCGTTTACTGCTATGTCATTGGTTTCACCGCCGTTGTTTGAGTGCCGGCGCTTATTATTCCTATTGCGCCGGGGTTTTCCGTTCCCGTCCCGGGTCTTTGAAGTGCCGGGGTCTTCGGGGTGGTTGCTTCGATGAGCCAACCAGCTATCCTCACCCGCGCAAAAGCGGGTCATTAGGGAGGTAAGGGCCGAGCTGGCGGGAGAGCCACTCATCCCGAATACTATGTTTGAATGCCGAAATCGCTTCGGCATCCGGACAGTCGACGATCTGGTTCTTCTTGGTTAAAAACCGGTTCTAGAATTGCCGGGCTGACTCCCCGGGCTGCTGAATAACATGGCCCAGGTCATCGGCGTCCGGTGGCCGAACGTAGGTGCCTTGAAAGTTAGCTCGGAATGCATCCTCGAGCTCTTCCCAGCTCCCGATGGAGTTTTCGGGTAGGCTGTTCAGCCAATGCCTTGCTGGTCCCTTGAGTTTCAACGGTAGGTACTTAATAGCGTGGAGATCATCTCCTCGGGCCATGTGAATGTGGAGGAGAAAATCCTCAATCCACACGGCCAGGTCAGTTGTCCCAACGTAGGATTCTATATTGACGGGTTTGAACCCCTCGGGGAACTGATGCTGGTGTGCGGCGCCCCTGGCCCGGGCCACATCGCGCCGGAGATCGGTTATCATCCGGGCACGGTGCTGCTCTCGAGCTCTGTCGTTTCTATCGTGCCAGGCTTGGTATCCGTCCCGTCCGGCGGGTGGGTATCCTGTGGATCCATAGATGGATCTCGACTGGATCCCTCGTGCGTTCAGGTCGTGGCGCAGATCGTATTGGTCGTCCGGTTGAACCGGGTCTTTGCCTGCTCGGCGAGGGGGCGCGGGTGGGTATTCGGCTTCTCCGGCCGCCCTATCCCGTCCTCGAGGGGGTGCGGGTGGGAGTTCGACTTCCCCGGCCGCCCTATCCCGTCCTCGAGGAGACGCGGGTGGGTATTCGGCTTCTCCGGCCGCCCTGTCCCGTCCTCGAGGGGGTGCGGGTGGTAGTTCGGCTTCCACAGCCGGCCTATCCCGTCCTCGAGGGGGGAGGTCGGGCTGGTTTGCGTAAGTTTGTCTGGGAGGCATGGGCTCAAAGGCCTCATCCTCAAATTCTGGGAGTAGGCGCCGCCATGGGTAACTCTTGTATTGGCCCTGACGTTGATCGTCAAGGCCTTCTTCGGCAGCTAAGACCATCGTCCATCTGTCGTTGAGCGTATCCTGTTCGGCTTTTAGCTGTTGTTGTTTCCTCTTCAAGATTTGGGCAGTGGCGATGAGTTGCCACTTGAATTTCTCTTGCTCCAGGGGATCCTCTGGGACGATAAAGTCTTCGGATCCGAGGCTATCTTCCTCTTCAGACGGAGGAAGGTAATTGCTGTCCTCAGAATCGTCGAGGTCCGCGGGGTCACCCTGATCCTCATGCCCCTTAGGGGCGTCGGGGCGCTGCTCGGGCGTGTTATCGCCGAGCTCCCCCAAGTTGTCCGGAGTCTCGTTATCTCCGGTGCCGTTCGTGTCTGTGTGATTTTCCTTGCCCTTTCCCCGCCCTCTGGCTCGCCGTCGTCGGCGTCTGGGCGGTTCTTCGGCGGGATCGTCGCCGTCCTTTTTGGTTGTGTCACCGTCCTTCATGGGGGTGTCGACCATGTAAACTTCATAGGTGGAGGTGGCGGTCCACTTTCCGGTATTGGAAGTGGCAAGGGAGGGATCCGTGTAGGGCGGGACGTCGATATCCTCGTCCATGTCGTCAGCCTCCTCGGAGGCGTAGTCCAGCATGTCGGTTAAATCTTCGACAGTGGCTACCAAGTGGGTGGTGGGTGGGACACAAAATTCCCTGTGGCTGGCCTCCTGTCCGACCTGCTCCTGGTCCGAGGACGGGCCATCCGCGATATTCATCCTCTGGATCCGATCTAACATCTCGCTTAAAAACGAGAGGTCAACCGGATTCACGTTCGGGCATCCGTCGGAGTTGAGCTCCGGTGCGCCAATACTATGAATGTGTCCGGCCAAGGGCGACCCTTGGTTTTCTGGCGCTAGGGTTGGACCTGAGCTCAGGGCCAGATCCGAACTGAGGCCCGGCCCGGGGATAGGGACGGGGAGGGAATCCGAGGTCAAGGCCTCGGGATTGGTAGGTTCCCCGGGTAAAGCCGAGAACCCAGTAAGGACCAGATCGCCCCGAGCATCGGTGACGTACTCATGGCCGCCGAACCTAATTTCCTGCTCAGGGGCGAAGCTACCGACCTAGTCAAGGTGACCGGTCGGATCGGCGTGCAGCACAATACTATCGAACGCGAAGAGCTGTCTGGGGACGAAGATGTCCCCGCTGCGGATTCCATCGCTGATGAGAAGGCGAGCCATTGATCCTTGGTGACCCACGGCGGAACTCTCAATGAAAGCACGAATGTCGGTACCAAAACCGGCAGATCTCGGGTAGGGGATCCGAACTATGGGTCTAGGAATCAATGGGTAACAGGGAGTGTAGAGACGGTGATTTACCTAGGTTCGGGCCCTCTTGAAGAGGTAATACCCTACGTCCTGCTAGATTGTATTGATGTGATTGTATGAAGGTTACAGAGTTGATCTACCTCGAGATCGGATGGGCTAAACCCTAGGCAATGGATATGATGATCCTCTATGGACTAAACCCTCTGGTTTATATAGACACCAGAGGGTCCTAGGGTTACATATAGTCGGTTACCATCAGGGGATAAACATGCCGGCCACGCCAATTATTCCTTGGAGGAGACGCCAAGTCTTCGGAGGTTTGCTTCTGATACACGGGGTCGCCCACAATCCAGCCTTCCATCGACGAGTAGGGGGCGGCCCACCAGCCCGGCCTATGAGAGATAGGCCGGCAGCCCGAGTACCCCCTAGTCCGGGACACCCTCACCTATGACACAAGCACAAGCAAGAGCCATCGAGAACGAGGTGACATCTCTCCTCTCATTATTTCCCTTCGATGCACATGAGACATGGATGCTACCTCAAGCAGAGACTCTATGCATAATTTGGTACCAAGGAGATCATCATGGAGATGCTATGGAGCAAGGCCAAGCGAAGGAGGAAGAGGAACGCGAAGACGGAGAAGAATTCAGGCAAAACAACACCAGCCTGGATGATCCGGACCCAGCCGGACGATCCGGACCGGCGCCCGGACGTGTACACAGAGCGCCACAATACCGGCAAAAGATAGCCGGATCATCCGGACCCTGGCCCGGATCATCCGGCCTCAGCCCGGATGTCCGGACCCCAGCCCAGATGTCCGGCCTCCCCGCGCCTGGATCTGACCTGCCCGGACGTCCGGGCGACCGCCCGGATTATCCGGGCTCCCGACAGCTGGATCGTCCGGACCCTCACCCGGATCGTCCGGGCACCCCGCATGTGTGTGTGTGTGTGTGGCCCGTGGCCCATGTAACTTACTCGTCCCCTAGACTATAAATACTCATTCCCCTCTATGTTTTAGGGTTAGCAAAGTATTAGGCTCTTGAGATTAGAGCTTTGCTCATCCATACCTCTCCCATGGAGATCAAAACCTCCATGGGAACCATGTGAGATGATCCACTCTCGATGTCAAGACCTCGACTCCTCTCCGGATCGGGATGAACTAGCTACCGGGTATCCTTCTGTGTTGACTTTGTATCGTGAATCCTCATATGTGTATGTGGATCTAGTGTATGTGTGACTTGTGATTGTGTCAATTGAGTGATTTGTGTTCTTGTGTTCTTGCCTTTTCCCCCTCTGATCGTGAAAAGATTGATGAACTAGGGTTCGACCCTACATCATCTTGGATCAGAGCCATGTTGATTCACAATTTGGAGTCCTTCCCCTCCATTTGCTACCCTCAATTTTGTTGTTTTTCCCCAATTTCGAAAATTCCCACAAAAATAGCCCCACCAATTTTTTTGTGATTTGTTGGTTTGATGATGTTTTGTTGATTTTGATCCGTGGATTTTGTGTGTTGCAAGTGGATCTACACTTCCCCACCATCCCCTCCCCGAAACCTCCTCGAAAATCCCCGAATTTTTTGTTTTTCCACCGATTTTTGAGCCTTTCCCAAACCTAAACCGCGCGAGGTTGACCTGCCCGGATCATCCGGACAGGCGCCCGGATCATCCGGCCATGCCCGGATCAGCCGGCTTCCTCTGATTTTCGCTAATTTTTTTTCAGCAGCCTTCCCATCGCCGCCACCACTTCCGCCTAGTCTCCCCTAGCTCCACCATAGCATTGCCACCATCCCCTATACCCCTAGACCACCACCACACTCCACCACCACCATTTGACATTTGCTTTGAGATTTTGAGTTGCGGATTCCCGTTTCCTAGTGTGTTTCGGCTAACTAGGCATGGTTCGACATCGACTTCACAGCCACTCATCATCGCCACAGACTCGACATCGACAATGACCGTCTCACCATTGTGACACCACCACCGTAAGCAAGGACGGTAACCTCGACGACAACTTGTTCATTCCCTTGCCATTGCATTGTTAACCCAAAGGCCCTCTTTTGCATCGCTTTCCTATGAGACTAGCCATTTGAGTATTGTCGGGCAACGCTACTTGTGCACTTTAGTGATACCGTTCCACATAGCTATCATAGCGTGCATATATCATCTTAGCATCTCTTGTGCCAAAATTTTGTTCCCGCATATACATCATTGCTACCATCGTGAGAGCATTTCGCATAAGTGGCCAAAGGAAAATATCAAAAGAAAGAAAGCTTTTAAGCAAAGAGAAAAGAGCAACAACAACCTTGTAAGCAATAGCCATAGCATTGCCACATTACATATCATATTTGATCATCTTGGATCATTGTGACAAGTTCACCGGGACTCATACATACAAAGCATACTTGAGATAGAAGTTGATCGTTTTGTCTCCTATAGATTGTGCACAAGTGTCGTATCCGCCTATTAAGCAATCGTGCTAGCGTCTCTCTAGAGTTGTACACCACGAGCGTTTCCGGGTGTTCCATATTTTGTGCTCATTTCTTGGTTGCACGACCTCACTTATCTTTCCGTGTGTGTGTTTCCGTGTAATTTAGCTTTTGGTCTACTTGTTTCACTTGCAAATTTGCGAATCTTTCTCAACATTATGGATATCTTGCTTACAATTGCAAATATTTTGTGCCACCATCCTAACCAAACTCCTCCAAAAGCTTTACTTGTGTAGGTGTGAGAATTGACACGATCCGGTACCAATTGCACTATTTCCATAATACCATATCGAGTGACCATTGATCCATCTTCAACATTGGATAAGGTACATTGGTCTAGTTCGTTCCTTTCTTCCACTAACACTTGTTTGAGAATCATGGATAGGTCGGGCAGTTCCACGAATCCTCTCTTTGACGAGCATGACGATGCACCGAACAACTACGTCACCAAGGCACACCTCTTTGGCGTCCAACGAGCCTTACATCAAGAAAGTGAAGCTTTGGGCGAACGCATCGAACTCCAACTTTTGACAAACTCTTGACGACAAGCTATGATCTCAAATGGAAGAGTTCCATACCATGTTGGTCAACCGGGCTTCTTTCACTTATCAAGTTCAAGATCAAGACGGTGCCACTCAAGCCGAAACTCTTCGGACACTTCTTCGGATGCAAGTCTTCCACGAACATGCTCTCATCGACCTCAAAGACATGAAGACCGGCAAGCTCCAAGAAACTGTCGGGCCCAGATTTCCGGGACATAAAATCCCAGAATTAACCCCTCGTGTCATCACCAGCCCCAAGATTATTTTTACTGGTGGACACGTCCTTGATACAGATTACCAAGCAATTACAAGAATTGGATACAAGACCATAAAGGTCTAATGATACAACAATGATTTCTAGTGATGGGTGACGAAAGCGACTCGTGGTTCTCCAACGTCGGTGGGGCTCCATTCCCACAGGAATGGCTGACCTGGATAATTCCTATCTCGTGTGGCTGCTATCTTAGGCTCCTAGTCTGCATGGACGTCGATGTAGTACTCCTCATTGAAATCCTGACCTGGCCAATTAAATAGCCAGGGACAAGCCACTGAGTACGTTTGAATGTACTCGCAAACATTATGAACAAAAGATATACCGAATGCATATGCTCATGATGGATTAAATTATATGCATATGCTGACCGAAATTTAAGCATGGCATGATAAATATTAATACGGTGCGGAAGAATAAATATAAAATTTTAGTGACAAACAAAGAAAGTTAATGGAGAATCGGGCGAGACAAGACCGCCTGAGAATCCAAAAGAAAATATAAAAGTGGAGAATCGGGCGAGACAGGACCGCCCGAGAATCCAAAAGAAATGCCAAACGGGTGTCTAAAAGCGACGCCTCGAGAGGTCTTGAAAAGAAATGCCAAACGGGTGTCTAAAAGCGACGCCTCGAGAGGTCTTGAAAAGAAATGCCAAACGGGTGTCTAAAAGCGACGCCTCGAGAGGTCTTGAAGAGAAATGAGTATCCGGGTAGTCTAGCCATCCCATGAGATACCCAGAAAAGAAAATGAATATCCCGGGTAATCTAGCCATCCCAAGAGATATTCAGAAAGAAAATAAAACCGAGTATCCGGGTAGTCTAGCCATCCCATGAGATACTCAGAGATGCACATAAAAGAAAAGGTTAGTCCATAATAATATTCATGATAACAATAATATTCATGCTGACATTAGTGGTGACAATAATTATCTTGCAAAATTGAATCATGCTCAGTTTTAATTATTTCCTCCGGAGACCGACACTAAGACCGACACTTGACCAACCCAGACTGTAGTCCTTAACTGCGGACACGGCTATTCGAATAGGTATAACTCTGCAGAGGGTGTACTCTTTACCCACAAGTAAAGGATTTCTTTAGCCAGCACCGAGACGCTGACTAATTCCTATTACGGCCTTTGGGTTGAAAACACACCTGACCAGCACACACCAGATTAACTTTCCTGATGCCAGGAATCACCCAAAGCATCATTCAAGATAAACTCTAAGACGGGGAGACTACAATCTCGAATAGCATGGGATCATAATCTTATATATAACGTGCGCAAAGATCAGGGGCGCTACCCCTCTCGGCCCAGCCGAATACACCCATGCCCCCTGACCAAGTGACATGCCTACCAGTGATCAATGGTATCTTTCACTATGGCCTCTCAGTACGGTGTGTGCGGGAAAGGGGTTAACAACTTACTGAACCGTACCCTACCTGCGGCAGGGACATGTGGTAGCACGGATCAAGTTTGGGGGTTACCGGAACAAGACTCGATGTATGGTCGACTCAGGAGGTTTAGGTTTTCCCTGCAGTGGTTAGCACAATGAAGTGTTCTTTCAACAGTAACACTAATACAGGGCCACAGCCCTTGCATGTCCCAACATGCATAACCAACAAGGCATGATCACGCTCCGACGTGATCACCCTTCTGTTGGTAATGGTATTTCTCTTATACCTGCTCCTGCAAGTTAGTCATGACAAGCACACGTTGCACGGTACGAGGAACATGCCAACACTACATGCATGCAAATTTTATTTGAATTCAACATATGCATGATTCAATTATTCTTGCAACCATTTAACCATGCAATCACCATATCAAGTGTTCAAGATGCTTGCCTTGAGCATGCAGAACTGTGGGGTGCACTCCAAAAGTTAGAAAATTTTATCTTCCCTCCATTTCCTATTTTCAAATTTTTTACAATTACCACATAAAGCCAAAAGAGTGCTAAAAAGTTGTTTGTAAAATTTTGAAATAAATACTAAAATAAACTAGAGGAAAAATAAAGAATTTCAGAAAAAGAATCAAATGATTTGGAGATCAGATGATTTTCCTAGGGGATTTCTAAGCTGAAATTATTAAAGAATTGGACTATTTAATTGATCCAGTAGAGACAAAGCTTAGGAAACATGTTCACCCTATCTAGATTAATAGGGAATAATTTTAGGAGTATTTAGAAATTTCAATCATCAAATTGGGTTTCGAAAATATAGGTGTGGAATTATTTGAGGTCTACTGAAAAAGAATAAAAGAAAAGGCAGCAACCAGCTGGGCTGCGCCCTGGGCGGAATTTAGCTGAAAAGTGCCACTGGCCCAGCAGTTCGGCTGTGCGAGAGGGCTGATGACGTCGATGGCGTATTCTTGGGATTACGCTTTTCCCGCGCGAAAACGGCATCAGGGGAGCCCGTCTCCACTTAAGCCGAGCTGCTGGGTCACTGACATGGGTCCCATTGGGCCCACCTGTCATGTTTGACCGGTCCGCCCGCGTCGTCTTCCCGCGGCAGAACAGGGGCGGCGCTCCAGCGAGGCTTGCCGGTGAATGGCGGCGCCGTTCGGAAAACCGAGGCCACCCACGAGCTCAGGAGGCCGAGGCAGTCCCGTGGGTACCCTTCTTGGTCGCCGGAGTGGACGGAGGCGCTGACGGCGAGCTCACCCGAAGAGCTCTGGCGGAAGCGAATTGGGTGTTTCGCCCACGGGCTATCTCCGGCGAAATTGATAAGTGGGATGGATCCGTGAGATCCAGAGGGAGCTTCTGGAGGAGAAAACTAAGGGAAGAAGGCTCTGGTGGCGTGGGGATCTTCAAGGAAATGGCGGCAGCAGTGGCTGCTGGAGAGGAAGGAGGCGGCCATTCCCGGCCGTGTGGCTACCCGAGGAGGCTTACGGAGAGAGGTGGAGGAGTGCTGATCATCCGAACGAGCCCGGGGAGTCCAATTTATAGGCGGCGACGTCGGTTCTTCGGGTTACTGTGCCAACCGACTCCGGCGGCCGCCATTACTACGGCAGGGGAGGTGGTTGTGGATGGTGGCTGTGGTCGGCGGCTGCGGATGAGGCCGGGTAGTTGGTAATTAGGGCAAGGGCGAGCTGGCAGGGTCGGGTGGCTCGAGCGGTGCCGTGCCCGAGTGAGAGACGACGGCGGCTGCTCGGGTCGGTGGTTGTCGGTGCTGGCCGGCGCCAGGCGACAAGAGGAGGTGTCGGCGAGGGCGGTGGCTTGCCCGTGAATCTTCCTGGGGAGGCTGGCGTGCGGGAGCAGCAGCAAAGGGCAACAGCAGCTTGATGCCGAAGCCTGCACAATGAGCGCTCTGCATGCGCTCTGGACGTGCACGTGTGGTGCTCGACGTAATGCCAGGGTGAACTAGGTTGATCTATTCGAGCTGATTTTTGGTAGAGTGATGCTGACAAGTCTGAGAGGTATGCTGGACATGCTGGTTTGTCCAGATGATCTAGTGTGCAATGCAAGTTAGAAGGATGCAATGTTTCTGCCATGCCCATAAGCTGCTTGACAAAATGCTAGGGCTATTTAGGAGATTTTGATGGCTGCAAAAATTACCAGAATCATGCTTCATTGCATGATAGATGGGATGGTGGAGTTGGATGGATTAGAGGAGAAACTTTCTAGTGTAAGGTTGAATGAAATTCAGTTCTAGATTGAAAATACAGAGTTTTATTTGGTGGACCTAAATGAGGCAATTGGAGCTGATATTCTGGACTTAAGGGTTTGGTTGGAAGGTCTATAGGTGCGAAAAAATTCAGAATTGTTTGATGGAAGAAAATTAGGGTTGCAGTTATAACCTAGGAATGGGACATAATTAAAAAGAGGATGTTTTGCTCAAAATTTCCGAATGGCCATGATGGGTTTTTGCATAAAAGTGATCTATAGGCATCACATGACTCCTCATAATTTTTGTGGAATTTTTAAAGAATTATTTAAAATATTTGTAGTGTAATAGAAGCATTTCAAGTATTGAAAATGCTATTAAAAATGATTATTTTGGGCAAATTTTATTATGAAAATATTTCCTACTGTTATTAAAGTATAAATGAAAGATTCAAGAAAACTACCAAAGCCAATAATATTTTTTTTAAAATTTTCTATATGGAGGGAAGAATTTTGGAAAACAGAGAACAGAAAATACTCTGAAATTAATAAAAGACCTAGTTTAATTCAAAATTTTATTTCTGGCCAAATTTTACTTAATAGAAATGTGGTTAAATTTTTGGGGTGTTACAAACTCTACCCCCCTTAAGAAAATCTCGTCCTCGAGATTTGTTAAGGGTGGGAGAACTAAATGCATATCACAACAAACAATCATATGCAGAATGCAATCATAGCATTGCGCTTATGACATACGCCCTAAAATACATCGTAAAGATTGCACCATGGTAACAAGTGCTAGATATGGTAACAAACATATCTATGACCGTCTACAGTTCGAAGGTATGATCTATGGGGTCTTGCGGAAGGGTTCCTGGTGCTGGAGCACATTCTTCTTCTTTCGGAGGAAGTGGAGGAAGCAGACGAAGAACATGCCCCCCTGAGTTGGCAAGGGTGGACCGCCAATGGCGATCCGAGGATTTAGAACAGCAAGAATTTGAAGGTCATCCATCTGTTGCTGAGTCAAACGCTCCTGAGCGATGACATATTGAACAAGGTTGGCCAGCATTGGATCACTCTCTATTTGTCTGCAGGGGAACGTTGATTCTGCTCCGGGTGCTGCGCGGCTCGGAAAGTAATAATACCCCCTTTCGCTGGCACAAGGCACCGCGAATCGAAGACGGGTAATTGCTTCATATGCAGCAATTTCTTTGGCCATGCCTGGAGTTGGCATGGATTTCCCGATGAAGATGATATACGGAGGGTCTTGGTTTGGGTCCTCCGGTGGAATGTGCACAACTGCCCAATATTTCAAGGAACTAGGGGTGATCCTCAACTTGAATAGTTCATACGGGGATGGGTGGGTGGAGCCAAGGGTGTTGCGGGTGAAATCCCACAAAACCCTAGCAAAACTACCAGGGCTTGCATCCGGGATTCTCAGGTAGGCTCCGAGGTGAGACATTGGAGAGGTTGGTTATGAACGCAGTGCACAAGGGTGATGGATGCGGTCCTCACGACTGCTGGTTGCTGGTGTTGGATATGGAAGGGGCCTCTTATAGAGTGCCTGGGTTAGGGAACATGAGGCCGCGCCGGTACAACTTGGGTATCGGCTCCGTCGTAGGGTTGTCTGAGTCAAAGTCTCAGACCCCATTTCCCAAAAGAAATGTGACGTATTACTATGCGTGTCGGTTAGGGGGGGGGGTTCGGCAGTCACGTCTACAATTTATTCTACAGTCACTCGTCAAACACATTATGCTAGGCCACGCATACTAAGACAACGACATACAAGTAATTTACAAACTTACTACACCATATAACGGCTACTACAAAAATACAAAGCAACAGGGCCACCAAGGCTCGACAACAATCCTAGTGGACTCAGTCCACCTCGTTGACATCTAGCCGGGCGTGTCTTGTGGAGGTCGAGGCTTCCCCATGAGCTATAGTGTCAGAGCTGACCGGGGTCGGATGGGGAGCCACAGGGCTGTGATAGCGGTGGTGTCCCTCGCGGGGTGTCGAGGTCACCGTCCCATTGGAGTAGGTCTCCAAGAGACGACGGAGTTCCCCTAAGGGAGCGAAGGCATTGCCCGGGAAGATAACCGGGGCAGATCTTGGGGGCTCAACTGGCCTCCCAAGCAGTACTATCGGGGCGTCGGTGGCGGGTGCAGCTTCACTTCGCACCGGGGTCAGGAGAGCGAGAGTCCTGCGGTTCGCGATCACATCAAGGGTGACCTGATCGAATAGTGCCTCTTGCGCTCTCAGATAGCGCACTAGATGCACCAGGGCAGGATCCGTCTCATGGTCTCCGTTGGTGACCTGAGTCGGGCTACCATAGCCTTCACGGCTAGGGTAGTAGTAGAAAGGGTGGATGTTAACCCTCGGCGACAAATGCCGGAGTTGAACTACCGCCTCTCGGGCTGCAAGTTGGATGGCTTGGGGCTCCTCGGAGGTCGTCCTCCCGGTGAACCGGTAGGGGCACTCCGATGTGATGCCCCTCCCGTAGATGTGCACCGTGGCCCAGAAGTGATGGATGGAATCACTCGTGTGCTCTTGGTACACGACATACTCCGGGGGCTCTTCGGTGCCAAAAGCACCACGGGTGAGATTGGCGAGGATGACTACAAAGCCTCCAAGCTCGGCTGCGGTGGTCTCGTTGCGAACGACGGGGCCGGGCATCTTGGTGGTTGGATATTGAACTGAGAGTGAGGTTGTGATGTGCTGAGTTGGGGCTAGGCTTCCTTTATAAGCCAGTGGAGCCTTCCATCGCATGCTTGTGGATGGGACAACTCAGGTGTCGGCCAAAGGCACACGGCCTATGGGCATGCTGATAGGTTGGGCACCGACTGTCAAAAGATGTCGGCTGGCCACTGTGTAGTCTTTATCGGATGAGATGGGTTTGGCTACGGGCAGAAAAGATTTGGACGGTGTGGAAACCTAAGGATAATAACCAGGCTAAGATATGATTAGCCAATGGTCAGCCTGGCTCTGATACCAAGGCTGTCGGGGCCGGATTTCCGGGACATAAAATCCCAGAATTAACCCCTCGTGTCATCACCAGCCCCAAGATCATTTTTACTGGTGGACACGTCCTTGATACAGATTACCAAGCAATTACATGAATTGGATACAAGACCATAAAGGTCTAATGATACAATAATGATTTCTAGTGATGGGTGACGGAAGCGACTCGTGGTTCTCCAACGTCGGTGGGGCTCCATTCCCACAGGAACGGCTGACCTGGATAATTCCTATCTCGCGTGGCTGCTATCTTAGGCTCCTAGTCTGCATGGACGTCGATGTAGTACTCCTCATTGAAATCCTGACCTGGCCAATTAAATAGCCAGGGACAAGCCAGTGAGTACGTTTGAATGTACTCGCAAACATTATGAACAAAAGATATACCGAATGCATATGCTCATGATGGATTAAATTATATGCATATGCTGACCGAAATTTAAGCATGGCATGATAAATATTAATACGGTGCGGAAGAATAAATATAAAATTTTAGTGACAAACAAAGAAAGTTAATGGAGAATCGGGTGAGACAAGACCGCCCGAGAATCCAAAAGAAAATATAAAAGTGGAGAATCGGGCGAGACAGGACCGCCCGAGAATCCAAAAGAAATGCCAAACGAGTGTCTAAAAGCGACGCCTCTAGAGGTCTTGAAAAGAAATGCCAAACGGGTGTCTAAAAGCGATGCCTCGAGAGGTCTTGAAAAGAAATGCCAAACGGGTGTCTAAAAGCGACGCCTCGAGAGGTCTTGAAAAGAAATGCCAAACGGGTGTCTAAAAGCGACGCCTCGAGAGGTCTTGAAAAGAAATGAGTATCCGGGTAGTCTAGCCATCCCATGAGATAGCCAGAAAAGAAAATGAATATCCCGGGTAGTCTAGCCATCCCAAGAGATATTCAGAAAGAAAATAAAACTGAGTATCCGGGTAGTCTAGCCATCCCATGAGATACTCACAGATGCACATAAAAGAAAAGGTTAGTCCATAATAATATTCATGATAACAATAATATTCATGCTAACATCAGTGGTGACAATAATTATCCTGCAAAATTGAATCATGCTCAGTTTTAATTATTTCCTCCGGAGACCGACACTAAGACCGACACTTGACCAACCCAGACTATAGTCCTTAACCGCGAACACGGCTATTCGAATAGGTATAACTCTGCAGAGGGTGTACTCTTTACCCACAAGTAAAGGATTTCTTTAGCCAGCACCGAGACGCTGACTAATTCCTATTACGGCCTTTGGGTTGAAAACACACCTGACCAGCACACACCAGATTAACTTTCCTGATGCCAGGAATCACCCAAAGCATCGTTCAAGATAAACTCTAAGACGGGGAGACTACAATCTCGAATAGCATGAGATCACAATCTTATATATAACGTGCGCAAAGATCAGGGGCGCTACCCCTCTCGGCCCAGCCGAATACACCCACGCCCCCTGACAAAGTGACATGCCTACCAGTGATCAATGGTATCTTTCACTATGGCCTCTCTGTACGGTGTGTGTGGGAAAGGGGTTAACAACTTACTGAACCATACCCTACCTGCGGCAGGCACATGTGGTAGCACGGATCAAGTTTGGGGGTTACCGGAACAAGACTCGATCTACGGTCGACTCAGGAGGTTTAAGTTTTCCCTATAGTGGTTAGCACAATGAAGTGTTCTTTCAACAGTAACACCAAAACAGGGCCACAACCCTTGCATGTCCCAACATGTATAACCAACAAGGCATGATCACGCTCCGACGTGATCACCCTTCTGCCGGTAATGGTATTTCTCTTATACCTGCTCCTGCAAGTTAGTCATGACAAGCACACGTTGCACGGTACGAGGAACATGCCAACACTACATGCATGCAAATTTTATTTGAATTCAACATATGCATGATTCAATTATTCTTGCAAACATTTAACCATGCATTCACCATATCAAGTGTTCAGATGCTTGCCTTGAGCATGCAGAACTGTGGGGTGCACTCCAAAAGTTTGAAAATTTTATCTTCCCTCCATTTCCTATTTTCAAAAATATTGCAATTACCACATAAAGCCAAAACAGTGCTAAAAAGTTGTTTGGAAAATTTTGAAATAAATACTAAAATAAACTAGAGGAAAAATAAATAATTTCAGAAAAAGAATCAAATGATTTGGAGATCAGATGATTTTCCTAGGGGATTTGTAAGCTGGAATAATTAAAGAATTAGACTATTTAATTGATCCTGTAGAGACAAAGCTTAGGAAAAATGTTCACCCTAGCTGGATTAATAGGGAATGATTTTAGGAGTATTTAGAAATTTCAATCATCAAATTGGGTTTCGAAAATATAGTTGTGGAATTATTTGAGGTCTACTGAAAAAGAATAAAAGAAAAGGCAGCAACCTACTGGGGTGCGCCCTGGGCGGAATTTAGCTGAAAAGTGCCGCTGGGCCAGGCCCAGCCGTTCGGCTGCGCGAGAGGGCTGAAGACGTCGATGGCGTATTCCTGGGATTATGCTTTTCCCGCGCGAAAACGGCCTCAGGGGAGCCCGTCTCCACTTAAGCCGAGCTGCTGGGTCACTGACAGTGGGTCCCATCGGGCCCACCTGTCATGTTTGACCGGTCCGCCCGTGTCGTCTTCCCATGGCAGAACAGGGGCGGCGCTCCGGCAAGGCTTGCCGGCGAACGGCGGCCCCATTCGGAAAACCGAGGCCACCCACGAGCTCAGGAGGCCGAGGCGGTCCCGTGGGTACCCTTCTTGGTCGTCGGAGTGGACGGAGTCGCCGACGGCGAGCTCACCCGAAGAGCTCCGGCGGAAGCGAATTGGGCATTTCGCCCACGGGCTATCTCCGGCGAAATCGACAAGTGGGATGCATCCGTGAGATCCAGAGGAAGCTTCTGGAGGAGAAAACTAAGGGAAGAAGGCTCTGGTGGCGTGGGGATCTTCAAGGAAATGGCGGCGGTAGTGGCTGCCGGAGAGGAAGGAGGCGGCCATTCCCGACCGTGTGGCTGCCCGAGGAGTGCTGATCATCTGAACGAGCCCGGGGAGGCCAATTTATAGGCGGCGACATCGGTTCTTCGGGTTGCTGTGCCAACCGGCTCCGGCGGCGGCCATTACTACGGCAGGGGAGGTGGTTGTGGACGGTGGCCGTGGTCGGCGGCTGCGGATGAGGCCGGGTAGTTGGTAATTAGGGCGAGGGCGAGCTGGCAGGGTCGGGCGGCTCGGGCGGTGCCGTGCCCGAGTGGGAGACGACGGCGGCTACTCGGGTTGGTGGTTGTCGGCGCTGGCCGGTGCCAGGCGACAAGAGGAGGTGTCGGCGAGGGTGGTGGCTTGCCCGTGAAGCTTCCTGGGGAGGCTGGCGTGCGGGAGCAGCAGCAGAGGGCAACAACAGCTTGATGCCGAAGCCTGCACAACGAGCGCTCTACACGCGCTCTGGACGTGCACGTGTGGTGCTCGACGTAATGCCAGGGTGAACTAGGTGTATTCGAGCTGATTTTTGGTAGAGTGATGCTGACAAGTCTGAGAGGTATGCTGGACATGTTGGTTTGTCCAGATGATCTAGTGTGCAATGCAAGTTAGAAGGATGCAATGTTTCTGCCATGCCCATAAGCTGCTTGACAAAATGCTAGGGCTATTTAGGAGATTTTGTTGGCTGCAAAAATTACCAGAATCATGCTTCATTGCATGATAGATGGGATGGTGGAGTTGGATGGATCAGAGGAGAAACTTTCTAGTGTAAGTTTGAATGAAATTCAGTTCTGGATTGAAAATACAGATAATTATTTGGTGGACCTAAATGAGGCAATTGGAGCTGATATTCTGGACTTAAGGGTTTGGTTGGAAGGTCTATAGGTGGGAAAAATTTCAGAATTGTTTGATGGAAGAAAATTAGGGTTGCAGTTATAACCTAGGAATGGGACAGAATTAAAAAGAGGATGTTTTGCTCAAAATTTTCAAATGGCCATGATGGGTTTTTGCATAAAAGTGATCTATAGGCATCACATGACTCCTCATAATTTTTGTGGAATTTTTAAAGAATTATTTAAAATAGTTGTAGTGTAACAGAAGCATTGAAGTATTGAAAATGCTATTAAAAATGATTATTTTGGGCAAATTTTATTATGAAAATATTTCCTACTGTTATTAAAGTATAAATGAAAGATTCAAGAAAACTACCAAAGCCAATAATATTTTTTTTTTAAAAATTCTATATGGAGGGAAGAATTTTGGAAAACAGAGAACAGAAAATACTCTGAAATTAATAAAAAACCTAGTTTAATTCAAAATTTTATTTCTGGCCAATTTTTACTTAATAGAAATGTGGTTAAATTTTTGGGGTGTTACAGAAACCCATTCCATCTCAATGGTTTGCAAGACCGTCTTCGAGAGCGCGAACGACAAAACCGGCAAGCACAAGCTAACATGGAGCAAGATCGAGTTCCACAACGCCAACATCAAGTACACCAAGACGACGACACTCTACTACAAGAATGACAATGTCGTGAGGAGCAAGCACTTGAAGCTCAATGTGCCCTACGGTAAGCAACTCGCAACGTCGCCGACCGCAACTGCCGTGTGTGAGAACAAGAAGAGGCCCCCCCAATGCGAGCAACAAGACGAGGCCGCAAGAAATGACGAGCGACAAGAGATGAGGAACCATGCAAGAATTCCACGACCTCGATGTCAAGTCAATCAAGATGAGCATGAGGAGCAAGAGCTAGAAGATCCTCCGCCAAGACACGAGCATCATCGCCATCGCCAACACAACAATGAGGAGCGCTATGGCAAGCTCAAGTTCAACATGCCTAAATTCTCCGATGGAAATGATCCCAAAGAATACCTCTCATGGGCATTGAAGGTTGACAAGATATTCCGTCTTCACAACTATGAAGAGGAAAAGAAGATTGCCATGGCATCTCTTGAGTTCCAAGACTATGTTCTCATTTGGTGGGAGCAAGTTATTCAACGATGCCAAGAGAAAGATGTCATGCGAGCTCGCTTTGTGCCTACACACTATGGCCGTGACCTCTTCAAGAAGCTACAACTCCTCAAGCAAGGCACCAAGTCCGTTGAAGAATACTACCAAGAAATGGAGATTGCAATGATATGAGCCAATGTCAAGGAAGATGATGAACAAACTATGGCGAGATTCTTGAATGGCCTCAACCCTCCCATCAAGAAAATTGCGGATTTCCAACCATACTCCAACCTCCTTGAGCTAGTACACCAAGCAACCAAAGCGGAGCAACAAGTACAAGAGGACTACAAGTACTCCAAGTACTCTTCCAAGACTTGCGGTTCATACACTCAAGCTTCAACGACTTCTACAACTCCTTCCACCACTCGATCGACTCCAAGTACTGGCGACAAGTCAAGCTCCAAGCAACTTATGACATCTTTGAGTCATCATACAAGTACATACAAGCAAAAGCCTTCGTCATCAACAACTCCTATGGATGACACCAAGACGAGTGATATCAAGTGTTTCACTTGCAAGGGACGAGGCCACAAATCATTTGAGTGCCCAACACGACGCACTATGATACTCAACGCCGATGGCACCTACGACTCAATGAGTGAAGATGAAATGGAAGCCCTCGAGCAAGTGGCCATGAGTGAAGATGAAGACGCTAATGATTCAAAGCCCCGCTCTTGTTGTCTCCAAGGTCTTGACACTTCAACAACAACAAGATGAAGACCAACGTTGCCATATCTTCCATACCAAAGCGGGTATTCAAGGACATTCCGTCAAGGTCATCATCGACGGCGGAAGTTGCCACAACTTGGCAAGTGAAGAGTTATGTTCCAAGCTAAAATTGGTCAAGAAGAAGCACCCTCGCCCATACAAGGTCCAATGGTTGAGCGACTCCGGCACCATTCAAGTGGAGCACACCGTTCAAGTCTCCTTCAAGATTGGCGCATATGAAGACACCTTGGAGTGTGATGTGGTTCCCATGTCTGTATGCCATCTCCTACTTGGACGACCTTGGCAATTTGATCGCGGCGTCAACCACAACGGATGGACCAATCACTATAGCTTCAAGATGAAGGGAAAAGAATTTGTGCTTCGACCAATGTTGCCAAGTCAAGTCATCACCGACAAGCAAGCATTTACCCATCGTGGAGAGACAAGTGAGCGAGTGAACCACCAAAAAGAGAGTGAGCGCCACAAGCCAAAAATGAGCGACTCCACGATGAGCGACAAAAGAGATTTAGTTCTTCTAGCCACAAAAATAGATTTGAGGGATGTGAGTGAGAGCCCATCAAGTGTTCTTCACTTTGTGCTTTTATGCAAAGGTGAAGTTGAGCGGACTAATACTTCACAACATCTTCCTCTAGTGTTGTCTCATCTATTGCAGGAATACAAGGACGTGTTTCCCGATGAGCTACCTCCTAGACTTCCTCCTCTACGCGGAATCGAACACCGCATCGATCTCATCCCCGGTGCACCTCTACCGAACAAGGCACCTTACCACGTCTACCCCGACGAAACCAAAGAGATCCAAAGGCAAGTGCAACATCTCATGGAGAATGGGTATGTACGCGAGAGCTTGAGCCCATGTGCCGTTCCGGTAATTCTTGTGCCTAAGAAAGATGGTACCTATCGCATGTGTTTCGATTGCCATCCCATCAATGCTATCACCGTTAGATATCACCATCCCATTCCACGCTTAGATGACATGCTTGATGAACTTAGTGGAGACACAATTTTCTCTAAAATTGACCTTAAAAGTGGTTATTATCAAATACGCATACAAGAAGGTGATGAATAGAAAATGGCTTTCAAAACCAAATTTGGCTTGTATGAATGGTTAGTCATGCCTATGGGTTTATCGCAAGCTCCTAGCACTTTTGTGCGTGTGATGCATTATGGTCTTCGCAAATATATTGGGATTTGTGTTGAGGTTTATTTTGATGACATGCTTGTGTTTAGTGAAACTCTTGAAGATCATGTCAAACACCTTAGAGACGTATTGCAAGTTCTTAGAGACTGGCAACTTTATGCTAACATGGAAAAATGCACTTTTGGTGTTGATAAGCTTGTTTTCTTGGGCTTTGTTGTCTCATCTAAGGGTGTTCATGTTGATGAAGCTAAAATTGATGCTATTAAAAATTGGCCAAAACCAACCAATTTGCTTCAAGTGCATAGCTTCCTTGGCTTAGCCAGATTTTATAGATGCTTTGTGAAGGATTTTAGCACTATTGCATCACCATTGCACGCATTGAGTAAGAAGAATGCACCATTTGTTTGGGGTCCATCCCAAGATGCCGCATTTCATGAGCTTAAGAACTTGCTTACACATGCTCCATTACTTGCATTACCCAACTTTGATAAAATTTTTGAAGTGCATTGTGACGCTAGTGGTAATGGCATAGGTGGTGCATTAATGCAAGAGAAGCGACCCATTGCATATTTTAGTGAAAAACTCTCCGGTGCACAACTTAACTATCCTATCTATGACAAAGAGTTATACGCTTTAGTGAGAGCCTTGCATGTGTGGGAACATTATCTTCGTCCATGTGAATTTGTCATCCATACGGATCATGAAACTCTTAAGTACCTAAAGGGTCAAACGAAATTGAATAAGCGTCATGCTAAATGGAGTGAGTTCATTGAGTCATTTCCTTATGTTATCAAGTATATCAAAGGTAAGGAAAATGTTGTGGCGGACGCCCTTTCCCGCAAGTGCATGTTGGTTACTCAACTTGAGTTGAATGTCATAGGATTTGAGCACATTAAAGACTTGTATGAGCATCATTCGTCATTTGCAATTCCTTATGTCAAATGTTTACCGCATAAAACTTGGGAGCAATATTACTTGAAAGATGATTATCTTATGTGAGCTAACAAACTTTGTATCCCCGAGTCTTCTCTTCCTTTGCAACTTTTGCAAGAAGATCATGGTGGAGGACTCATGGGACATTTTGGATGCGACAAGACATTCGCTACGCTCTCCAAGAACTACTTTTGGCCAAAGATGTTTCGAGACGTTTCACGCTACACCAACCGGTGCTCTACACATGCCGCAAAGCTAAGTCAAAAGCTCAATCTCATGGTCTTTATATGCTACTACCTATTCCATATCAACCATGGGAACATATTAGTGTGGATTTTGTGCTTGGTTTGCCTCGTACTCAAAATGGCAAAGATTTGGTATTTGTTGTTGTGGACCATTTCTCTAAGATGGCACATTTTATTCCTTGCAACAAGATAGACGATGCTTCACATGTTGCAAATCTCTTTTGTAGGGAAATCTTGCGATTGCATGGAGTGCCCAAGATGATTGTATCGGACCGCGACGTCAAGTTCCTAAGCTACTTTTGGAAGACCCTATGCGCCAAGTTCGGAATCAAGCTACTATTCTCTTCGGCATACCATCCACAAACCGACGGCCAAACGGAGGTCACCAACCGGGCGCTATCCACACTTCTTCGCGTCTTGATCAAGAAGAACATAAGGGAGTGGGAGGAATGCTTACCCATCGCTGAGTACGCCTACAATCGAGCAAGACATTCGACTACTGGCAAGTCCCCCTTTGAGGCCGTCTATGGCTTCAACCCGTTGTCTCCATTGGACATCCTACCGCTACCACTCCAAGAGCACATCAACATGGACGCGAGTGCATGAGCTACATACCTCAAGAAGGTGCATGAAGATACAAGGCAAGCAATCGAGCGCCAAGTACAACGACTCGCGACCAAGGTCAACATCAACAAGCACCCCATGGTGTTCAACCCCGGAGATCTTGTGTGGCTACACCTACGCAAAGAACGCTTCCCCAATGAACGCAAGTCCAAACTACTTCCTCGAGCCGATGGACCGTTCAAGGTGCTAGCACGCTACAATGATAACGCCTACAAGATCGACATACTGCACGACAAGTACAACGTGAGCGACATCTTCAACATCAAGGACTTACCCTTCCATGGTGATGTGGATCTCGATCCGAGGACGGATCTTTCCCAAGGGGGGGGGGGAGATGATACGGAGCATCCCGAGGTCATCCCCATGGACTCACCTTCGTCACCTCAAGTGCCACGAGGACCTATGACACGAGCACAAGCAAGAGCCATCGAGAATGAGGTGACATCTCTCCTCTCACAATTTCCCTTCGATGCACGTGAGACATGGATGCTACCTCAAGCGGAGACTCTATGCATACTCAGGTACCAAGCAGACCATCATGGAGATGCTACGGAGCAAGGCTAAGCGAAGGAGGAAAAGGAACGCGAAGACGAAGAAGGATTCGGGCAAAACAACACCAGCCCGGATGATCCGGACCCAGCCGGACGATCCGGACCGGCGCTCGGACGTGTACACAGAGCGCCACAGAACTGGCAAAAGATAGCCGGATCATCCGGACCCTGGCCCGGATCATCCGGCCTCAGCCCGGATGTCCGGACCCCGGCCCGGATGTCCGGCCTCCCCGCGCCTGGATCTGACCTGCCCGGATGTCCGGGCAACCGCCCGGATCATCCGGGCTCCCGACAGCCGGATCGTCCGGACCCTCACCCGGATCGTCCTGGCACCCCGCATGTGTGTGTGTGGCCCGTGGCCCATGTAATTTACTCGTCCCCTAGACTATAAATACTCATTCCCCTCTATGTTTTAGGGTTAGCAAAGTATTAGGCTCTTGAGATTAGAGCTTTGCTCATCCATACCTCTCCCATGGAGATCAAGACCTCCATGAGACCCATGTGAGAAGATCCACTCCGGATGTCAAGACCTCGACTCCTCTCCGAATCGGGATGAACTAGCTACCGTGTATCCTTCCGTGTTGACTTTGTATCGTGAATCCTCGTATGTGTATGTGGATCTAGTGTATGTGTGACTTGTGATTGTGTCAATTGAGTTATTTGTGTTCTTGTGTTCTTGCCTTTTCCCCCTCCAATTGTGAAAAGAGCGACGAACTAGGGTTCCACCCTACATCACAAGTCCAGCCAACAGATGGTAAACTGATCCTAGCTTATGAGTCTTAACATCATCCAAAGGAATCTCCTTGTACATGTTGGCCATGGAATTGTGATCCATCTTGCGCTTGGCATAAACATCAATATCATGCTCCTCGGGCTTGGGCACATCTAGCAAAGTAGCCCATTCTTCAACTGTGGACTCATATCTGACTCCTTCTGTCATCCAAACAATCTTGCCATTTGGATAGAAATGAGTTGTGGAGTAGAATTGCATAATCATTTCATCATTCCAAGCTGTCAACTTCTTCCGTATGAACTCATCAATGCCAATCATCTTGAAGCTCTCATGCACATGAGGAAAGTTGTCTTCATGGCATTAATGAACTTCCAGTCCACCCATCTCGTATCACTGACTATGGGCTTCTTGTCAAGCAACACAGTCTCATAAAAATCCTGTTGTTCATTAGTGTGAAAGCGATAGTCTACATCAGTCCTCCGTCTCACAGCATATGGATCTGATTGCCTCCACTTCCTCAGACCATTGTCTTTCCTCTCCTTCATATTCTCAGCAATTGGATGTGTGTCATTGTGTTCTGGCAATCTAGGTCTAAGCTTTCTCAGCACTGTGGCTTCATTATCTTCATCATCAGCATTTACAGGCACTGGGGCCTTGTTCTTCTCACTAGTTGGCACATTCCTTGTAGTTCTCCTAGGCTTGGAAGTAAGTGCTTTGGGTTTTGGCTTGGAAGGGGCAGCAGTCTTGATAGCATCTGCCATGAGCTTCTGTTACTTGGCAGTGGGAGGGTTAGCTGCTGGCTCTTCCTCTTCTCCTTCTTCATCTATTGCATCATCTCTCCTCATTGATGTGGGTTTGAACACCACATGAGCCACTTGTTTCCTTTCCCTTTTCTTGCCTGCCACCTTTGGCTTGGCCTTGGTTTGCACAGCCTGAGATCCCTCTGGATTGGGTGTGGTAATGCCTCTCTTGGCAGCAACTAAGATAGGAACTTTCCTAGTAACTCCTCTCTCTTTCTGTGTTCCATACTCCTTTTGAACTGTAGCTTTCTTCTTCTTGGAGGTGACCTCCTCCAACTGGAAATCCTCATCATCAGATTCAGAGCCCTTGACTTTCCTAGTCCTCTTGGCAGCCTTAGGCAAGTTGCTGGGAGTGCTTCTGCTACCTTCTTCATAGCTGCTCTCAGGACTTGTTCCTGCACTCAAACAACATTCTGCTCCTCAGACCTGTTCTAGCTGTCACTGGCATCTGACATCTTGCAAGCTGACCTGTGAAGTGGTTGGGTATAGGTAGAAAAGATGAGTCATCACAAAATGCAGATGGTTTTTTCAAAATTTGAGTTCAAATCTTAGTTTCAAATTTTCACAGAAGACATTTCGGAACAACCGAGTTGATCATTTCGGTGATACCGAAGCACTTAACAGAGACTTGACACACAGTTTCGGTCAGACCGATATGTGGTTCGGTCTCACCGAGATGCTAGGGTTTCACAGAAACTTCATTTTGGTCTCACCGATCAGTACAACTCGGTGGCACCGAGACGTACTTGTGCAAAGGCCAAAGCCAGATCGGTGACTCCGAAAATTTCTAATCGGCTAGTCCGAGATGTATTCTGCGGAAATTTAAACCTAAAATCTTCACTCGAATATAATCTAAGGAATTCATACGTGTAATAGAGGTTGCAAACTGTGGCAAGAATAATGGTGAAACTATCATGGTTTTGTCCCGGCATATGTCCACATGAAAGGACTTAGTGGTGAGGCCATCGCAACTAGGTAGTGGCTTGAACGGGGTTGGTCGGAAACTAGAAGACAAGATTTTACCCAGGTTCGGCCCCTCACGGTGGAGGTAAAAGCCTACATCCTGCTTGATTGATATTGATGATGATGATCTCGATTACAAGGGTGTTGTTTCGCTACCTCTATCTCAAGAGCTACTAGCTTTACTGTCCCCAACTTGGCTCTAATGACTTGTCTCTAAACCTGTCCCACTTGGGGTGCCTTGCCCCTCCTTATATAAGTTGAAGGGGCTGGCTTACATGTAGAGTCCTAATAGGACTACAACTAGTCTCTTTTCTATTACAAGCCAGATACTAGTCCGGGTCTTATTCGAACGGTCCAAAACCGGCCTGCTGGGCCACCCCCATGTTGGGCCACGTTCGGGCACCCGTATTCTCTTCCACACCAATCATCCCAGGCCAGGTCTGTCATTGGCCAGGTCTCGTTTCCCTCACCGGGTTCCTTCCATGCTCCCAGCTTACGGAGAGCTAGCCCATATGGCGCCTTGGACAACCCAGGCATGGGCCTTCTGATCTAGCCGGGTCATGTCTCGGACTGCCGGGTCTAGCCGCGGGTAATTCCCCCGACATTAGACCCCAGGTTAGCTTGAATTTATTCATGCTAAGCTCCTGAAATAAGAATAATTAATATGTTAAGGGACCGGCTCGCTCAAATGGCCAGCTTATTCAATGCATCGCCTCCTGGAAAGTCCGGGTCTCTTTATCATATCAACAGGACGGCTTCACAATCAACTTGCTGATGTTGATTCCTCATGGGAAAATATTGAGAATAATAATTCATCTAACGTTTGAGTCGGCTTCCAGTGTTTCAACTTTGTTTGAAAATATTGGGACTAAAAAATCCGTCTGATGTTGAACCGGCTTTCAATGCTTCGGGTTGATGCAAATATTGAGAAAAAATCCGTCTGACGTTGAGCCGGCTTTTAATGCTTAGGCTTGATTAAAATACTGGGAATAAGAAATCCGTCTGATGTTTGAGCCGGCTTCGGGGCCTTCTATGAATAAATTGGAGGAGATAAACTTTGCAAGCCTCCACCAAGAGAATGAGACCCGGCTCGCTCAAAATTGACAATTCGAAGGTATTCTTCTGTTTTTTATCTCCATATTACCTGTAGCCCCGAAGCTCCGAGTTTATCAGTTCATGATGACTTGGTGATTTGCATAGAAATAACATCTTGACTGTGTAGCCCCCAAGAGCCGGCTCATCAGTATGTGATGGGTGGGTCTTTAGTTTGGACCTTATGATCTGTTTAAACAACTGAACGCTGTAGCCCCCAAGTGCCGGGTCGCATGCCTGCAGCGACTTTGGGACTTTTTATAAAATTTGTAGATCTTGAACTGAATAGTGTATCCCCCAAGTGCCGGGTCATTTGCCTGCGACAACTCGGGACTTTTCTTGTGAATATCCTTGATTGTTAATTGATAGTAAAAAGCAGATAGTCCGTAGCCCCCAAGTGTCGGGTCGCAAGCCTGCAGCGATTTGGGACTGTGAGAATAATATAACCCATCTGTATTTATACAGGCAATGCTGAATCAGGCCGGCTCGGAAATTTCTGAGTTTGAAGGAGCAGGACTTATTGCTTTATCTGGAAGTGCCATCATGCACTTTTGAAATATTTGTGCCAAAGATCATCCTCAAAATTTGTTATGTTTGCTTGTTCAATATGAATCCTTGACTGGAGTTGCATCTAAACTCGGCAATTTTGCCTTGTATGAATGTCATATATGCTGCGTTCCTTTGTTGAAACAACTCTCATGAAAAAAAATGAAACCCGGCTTTATAGATGAAAAACCAGCTTCTGCAAAATATAAAAAGCATGTATATATATATAATAAAAGATGAAGTAGGTTATATTTAAACCAAAAATAAAGGGTTATAATAAACCAAATAAATGCCGGCTTTCAAGGCTCGACACTTGAAATATAAAGGCCGGCTTTCGAGGCTCGACGTTTGAAACATAAAGGCCGGGTTTCGAGGCTCGACACTTGAAAGATAAAGGCCGGCTTTCGAGGCTTGACACTTGAAATATAAATGCCGGCTTTCGAGGCTCGACACTTGTAATATGCTTCCTGTGGAAGCAGGCTTTTAGCCTTCATGGTTTGTCCTTGCTATCTAGAGAGCCGGTCTCACGTGACATAAGCCGATGTTTTAACTTTGATAAGTTCAGGGTCAACAAAGTCCATAATAGGCGTCAGTGTGATTGACTTATCAAGCATACAACCGGGTCACCTTGTTGTGAGTAGCATCAAGCTAACAGGCAGGTATAACCAAATATTACGGTGGCATATGCCGGGTTAAAAGGGATGTTATAGCTGAACTCGATGAGTTGGAAGCCCCAAGTAACCAATGATCAAAGAATAAAGACTCAACAACACACTATTATGAAGTGAAACGACAAAACTCTGGGGTCCAAAGGTGCCGGCTTTATTCCATTGATCATAATTGAGCAGAATACCGATGTTTAGACTACGCATCGTGGCGACTAGTCTTCTTCGGTAACTTCTTTTTAATGTTTTGCCAGTATGGCAGGATACCTATGTTTAAACTGCGCATCGTGGCAGCTAGTCCTCTTTGGCAACCTTTAATTTTTCTCCAATAAGGTAGGATACCTATGTTTGAACTGCGCATCATGGCAGCTAGTCCTCTTTGGCAACCTTTACTTTTTCGCCAACAAGGCAGGATACCTATGTTTGAACTGCGCATCGTGGCAGCTAGTCCTCTTTGGCAACCTTTAATTTTTTGCCAATAAGGCAGGATACCTATGTTTGAACTGCGCATCATGGCAGCTAGTCCTCTTTGGCGACCTTTACTTTTTCGCCAACAAGGCAGGATACCTATGTTTGAACTGCGCATCATGGCAGCTAGTCCTCTTTGGCAACCTTTAATTTTTTGCCAATAAGGCAGGATACCCATGTTTGAACTGCGCATCGTGGCAGCTAGTCCTCTTTGGCAACCTTTTTTATGTTTCACCAGTATGGCAGGATACCCATGTTTGAACTGCGCATCATGACAGCTAGTCCTCTTTGGTAACCTCGGTGTTTGATGACGTAGTATAAACCAGCGAAGATTTGAGGATCGGAGTCTTCGAGGTTGTAGACGACCCTGTAGGAGTCGCAAGTCCATAATCCTGCTATAGGATCGAGCCGGAATTTTTCTGAGAGCTGGATTTGTGAGAGCCAGAATTTTCTGAGAGCCGGAATTTTTCAGAGAGCTGAAATTTTCTGAATTTTTCTGAGAGCCGGAACTTTTTGCTAACCTGGCCGAAACTTTTCGGTAACTCGGCCGGAACTTTATGGCTGTGAAGCCGAAACCTTTTTTTTTTGGAAGAGCCAGAACTTTTTGGTAACCCGGCCAAAACTTTTCGGTAACCCGGCCGAAACTTTACGGCAGTGAAGCCGGATCTTTTTTGGAGGCGAAGCCGGAACTTTTTGGTAACCCGGCTGGAACTTTTCTGTAACTCGGACGAAATTTTTGGAGGAGAGAGCCGGAACGTTTTGGTAACTCGGTCGGAACTTTTCAGTGACTTGGCCGGAACTTTTTGGTGACTCGGCCGGAACTTTTCGGCGACTCGGCCGAAACATTTTTGGTAACCTGGCCGGAACTTTTTGGCGACTCGGCCGGAACTTTTTTGGTAACCTGGCCGGAACTTTTTGGCGACTCGGCCGGAACTTTTTTTGTAACCTGGCTGGAACTTTTCGGCGACTCGGCCAGAACTTTTTTTGTAACCCGGCCGGAACTTTTTGATCCCTGGGAGGGCTCCCTCCAAGAACATAACACCACCGTGCGCAGGCCCCACGGTGGGTGCCAAATGTCGTGGTTTTGTCATGGCATATGTCCACATGAAAGGACTTAGTGGTGAGGCCATCGCAAGTAGGTAGTGGCTTGAACGGGGTTGGTCGGACATGAGGAGACATGATTTTACCCAGGTTCGGCCCCTCACGGTGGAGGTAAAAGCCTACATCCTGCTTGATTGATATTGATGATGATGATCTCAATTACAAGGGTGCTGTTTCGCTACCTCTATCTCAAGAGCTACTAGCTTGTCTGTCCCCAACTTGGCTCTAATGATTTGTCTCTAAACCTGTCCCTCTTGGGGTGCCTTGCC
The DNA here is from genome assembly GCA_039707655.1 of Elymus sibiricus. Classification (NCBI taxonomy): domain Eukaryota; kingdom Viridiplantae; phylum Streptophyta; class Magnoliopsida; order Poales; family Poaceae; genus Elymus; species Elymus sibiricus. The sequence continues at coordinate 169,382,968 of CM077664.1, forward strand.
CCTCCTTATATAAGTTGAAGGGGCCGGCTTACATGTAGAGTTCTAATAGGACTACAACTAGTCTCTTTTCTATTACAAGCCGGATACTAGTCCGGGTCTTATTCGAACGGTCCAAAACCGGCCTGCTGGGCCACCCCCACGTTGGGCCACGTTCGGGCACCCATATTCTCTTCCGCACCAATCATCCCAGGCCAGGTCTGTCATTGGCCGGGTCTCATTTCCCTCGCTGGGTTCCTTACAGGCTCCTAGATTACGGAGGGCCGGCCCATATGGCGCCTTGGACAACCCGAGCATGGGCCTTCTGGACTAGCCGGGTCATGTCTCGAACTGCCGGGTCTAGCCGGGGGTAATTCCCCTGACAAAAACCCTAGTGCATGGAATCAGAAATTGAAGCACTAAGGGGTCGGATTTTACCCTAACTTGGCGCAAATCCTCTACGGTAGCAACGGAGGGAGAGATTCCCGTTGACGGCAGCGGAATCCAACGGTGAATGCGCGCTGGACAGAACGGCGATTGTCCGGAGACTGGGGCGACGACAGCTGTGGGGCGCGAGGGTGAAACGTTTGAGAAATTTCAACTGTACGGTCTCGCTGGATATATATACCCATCAGCTGTCGGTGGCTCCGATTGAAACAAATAGGTGGCACCGAGATGTGTAACTGCTAGTAGTACATCACGTCGGTGTCTCCTAGATGGTTCAAATCGGTCACACCGAGATGAAAGCCTAGATCAATCTAAATGTTTTCGATGAGACCAAATGAGAGTTAGTTGGTCAAACCGAAAGGCATTTAGAAGGTTTTGGAGTTCAGTCTTAGACAGATCGGTGACTCCGAGTGCGCCTCACCCGGAGGGTCCGAAAAAGACTTGTTCAAATTTTGTGATGTAGCATGAAAAGAATTTGAGACAAGAAAGAATAGATAGTAGAGAGGGTGCTTAGGCATTCTTGTACATCCATTTGGCCAAATAAAACCAAAACAATCAAAACAACAAATGGATGTCCTCGAATGAGAAATATGCATAGCAACACACTCACACAATAAAATAGCAAATGAAATACGTGTCAAACATGCACAACCAAGTCTACCATCTATCACACAATGGGCGATGACATAGTCATCTATATATGAGTATATTGACTTAGGAGCCAAATGAGAACATTTGACCATAGGTCATACTCATCGTTTAAGCACATGTGGGGTTACCACTTTTACATAAGGCATTAATGTGTTCACACCATTAGAGTTGCTTTAGCTCAAGTCTTAGAGCCAAGCTCCCCCTAGATGTGATATCCCCCCGAAGAGGGATGAACTAACCTTGGGTTTTGTTGATGATGACTTCATGTAGATGTTGTAGATGTGGATGCTCAATGTTGATGTAGACCATCAAGAGTTGGGAGCAATCCTTTGAGTTTTGCACTTTCAATACCTACATGGGTTAGTCCCACAAGGAACAAACAAGGATATCCATAGACATAGAGTGAAATGCACATATGATGATGTCCATGAATGCATAGAATACCTTGACCCTTGTCTTACCAACAAGAGGGTTTGTGACTCCATGAACTAGTGCAAGATGTTGAAGTTGGTTGTACAAGTCCTTGCCATAAATGAATATGAGTGAAGTTTGTTGGCGGAGTCACCCTCAAGAACACTCTAGTTCTTCTTCTTTGGGACCCACATCAACTTGATGGGAATCCTTGGAGTTGTAGTAGCACTTGATGAAGTAGAACTTGGGGAGGTCTTGGGAACCCACTTGACCAAAGCTTGAGGTGGTTCTTCAAATGAGTCAATCTCTTCTTGAAGCTTGTCCATGCCTTTTAGCTTGTGGTCTTGTGGTGGAAGATCATCTTGAGCTTGTGTCCCCTTGAAGGAAGTAGGATCATACTTCTCTTGTTGAGGAACAAACTTCGTCTTTGGGTATTGATCTTCTTCCCACTCAACTCCATTGGCATTGAACTTTCGTTCAAAACCAATACCTTGGTTCTTCCGGTGCCTTCCTTGCTTGCGTACAATTTCCTCAAATTGCTTACTCCCGGCAAGGCTCTTGTAGACACCCTTTTCTATAATTCCTTTCAATAAATTGTTTTCTTGCCCAAGTGTAATTTGGCTAAGAGAATCATTAGTGGAATTAATAGAACTACTAGAAGCAACAATATTGGATTTAGCATTGTTATTGTTACTACTAGAGGTAGAACCCTTTTTACCCTTGTTACTAGTTTGCTTAGATTTAACTTGTGGCACAAAAGTAGACAAGAGTAGACGTTTCTCAATGTATGAAGAACTCTTCTTTCGAAGATCGTCATTGATAGCTTTTAGAAACTCATGCTCTTGCTCTAAATTTAGCTTCTCGAAGCGTAGCTTCTCATGAGTTATTAGAAGCTCTCTATGATCCTCTTGAGTTGTTTCATGAGCTAACTTAAGAGTGTTTAGTTCTCTAGTTAGACGCTCAATCTCCGTCATAGAATGGTCATTCATTTCATCTTGACTATCATGATTACTAGCAAGTTCATTATAGCTCACATTACTAGTCTTATCAACAAGCAAATCATCATCACCAAGTAAATCGACCTCATCACTATCAAAGTCAAGGTATTCGGGATGTGATACCTTGGGGACTTTTGCCATGAAGCATCTTCCAATTCCCTCATTTGGTGAATCAAATAGGTCACATGAGTTGGAGGATATGAGAGCAAGTCTGGCAACACCTTCATCTTGACTATAGTCGGAGTCGGAGTGATAACTTCTCTCGGATAGGTTGTCGGAGTCGGAGTCGGAAATCCATTCACCAACATGAGCTTGATGTCTTCTTCTAGTGTAGCTCTTGGATGACTTGTCCTTCCTTTCCGAATCCTTGCTTCTCCAAGAAGGTCTTCGTTCATAATGATCATCTCTACTCCTTCTCTCCTTGTGAGGTGATTCATCTCTTCTATATTTTCCTCTTGGTGATTCGTCTCTTTTCTTGTGAGGTGCCGTACACTCATTGGAGTAGTGTCCGGGTCTTCCACAATTGTAGCAATTACGGTCATGACTTGATGATCTTTGCTCATAGTTTCTTGAGTTTGAGCTCCTTTCTTTTCCTATACTCTTGTAGAACTTGTTGAATCTTTTCACCATTAAGCTTATCTCTTCATTGGATACTAGCTTGTCACTTGAAGTTGTGGGAGCATCGGTTGAGGCTTTGTAAACACCACTTGACTTGTTGTGTAGCTCCTCCTTGTCCTTGAGTGACATCTCATGAGCAACAATCCTTCCAATGACTTCCGTGGGCTTGAGATCTTTGTAGTTGGGCATCATTTGGATCAATGTGCACACGGTATCATATTTTCCATCCAAGGCTCTAAGAATCTTCTTGATGATGAATTTGTCGGTCATCTCTTCATTTCCTAAGCCGGCAATCTCATTTGTGATGAGAGCAAGCCTAGAGTACATCTCGGCGACTCCTTCACCATCCTTCATCTTGAACTTGTCAAGTTGACTTTGAAGCACATCCAACTTGGATTCTTGACGAACCTCTACCCTCGTGCATATCAACCAAAGTATCCCAAATTTCCTTTGCATTCTCGAGGCGGTTGATCTTGTTGAACTCCTCGGGGCACAAACCGTTGAAGAGAATGTCACATGCTTGAGCATTGTATTGCAACATCTTCAATTCTTCCACGGTTGCTTCACGATCCGGTTCCTTGCCATCCTCAAAGAATTCACCTTGCAAGCCAACATGAACAACAGCCCAAACGGCGGGGTTATGACCAAGAATATGCATTTTCATCTTATGCTTCCAACTAGCAAAGTTTGTACCATCAAAATATGGACCTCTACGGTGGTAATTTCCCTCACTAGACGCCATACTCTCCTAGGCTGTGAAACCAATGCAATGGAGACCAAAGCTCTGATACCACTTGTAGGATCGAAAGTATGCCTAGAGGGGGGGATGATTAGACTACTTGACCAAATAAAAATCTATCCTTTTCCCAATTTTAGTTGTGGGCAGATTTTAGCAAATACATCAAGTCAAGCATCACCCTACACATGCAATTCTAAGAGTACATCAGCGGAAAATGAAACATTGCACATGTAAGTAAAGGAGGGGTTTGGAGATTTCAAATGCAATGAAGACACGATGATTTTTGGCGTGGTTCCGATAGGTGGTGCTATCGTACGTCCATGTTGATGGAGACTTCAACCCACGAAGGGTAATGGTTGCGCGAGTCCACAAAGGGCTCCACCCACGAAGGGTCCAGGAAGAAGCAACCTTGCCTATTCCACCACGGCTTCCGTCCATGAAGGACTAGCCTCACTCAGGGTAGATCTTCACGAAGTAGGCGATCTCCTTGCCCTTACAAACTCCTTGGTTCAACTCCACAAGATCTTGGAAGCTCCCAAGTGACACCTAATCAATCTAGGAGACACCACTCTCCAAAAGGTAATAAATGGTGTGTTGATGATGAACTCCTTGCTCTTGTGCTTCAAATGATAGTCTCCTCAATAGTCAATCTCTCTCTCACATATTTGGCTTGGGTAGGAGAAGGATTGGAGTGGAAAGCAACTTGAAGAGGCTAGAAATCAAGGTTCAGATGGTTTGATTGGAATCTCTTGATCTCAACACATGAGTAGGTGGTTCTCTCTCAGAAATTGTATGGTGGAAGTGTATGCACGTTCTGATGGCTCTCCTATAGAGTAAGTGGGGGTGGAGGGGTATAAATAGCCTTCACCAAAAATCCAACCTTACACACTTTTGACCCAAATCGGTGAGACCGACTATAAACTCGGTGAGACCGACTAGTGTAAAAGATATGAACTTTAGACTTTTCGGTGGGACCGAAGTGGAACAACTTGGTGGGACTGAAGTGCAATGGCTAGGGCAAAACCCAGTTTCGGAAATTTTGATTATTTCAACTCAGTGATTCCGAAGTGAAATAATGTCATCACAGAAACTTGGCAAGGCCATCTCAGTGGGACCGAGATCCTTTTCGGTCAAACCGAATTGCTAGGGTTTGGCAGTGGCAATATGAAGTGGTAATCTCGGTGGGTCTGGTTTGGAGATTTTTGGTGGGACCGAGATAGTGAATTAGGGTTTGGACATATGTGATTGTGAGAAAATGACTGAGGATTTTTGGAGCAATATCACTAAGCACTTTGAGCAACAACCTCATCATTAACACCTCATCCCCTTTTAATAGTATTGGCTTTCCTAAGGGACTCAATGTGATCTTGGATCACTAAACCAAAAATGTAGAGTCTTGGAGTTGCCAATCTTGTCCTTGACATTTTGAGGGGTCCACATCCATTAGTCCTTGCCATGCCAATCATTGATCTTTTCTGAAATCACTTAGCAATGAGTATTAGATCAATGAACTATATGTTGTTTTTTATTACCAAAACCACCTGGGGATTAGTTGCACTTTCACAACCTAAGACTCATATATGAGGATACCTCGCAAAAGATGCAGTTCGACAGACCGTGCATCGAACCAAGCCGAACTACCTTTAAAGGAATAGTCCCAGGAAAAGAAGCATGGTGTACTTGCATCACACTTGATGTGGTCTTCGGAACACCTGATAATTATCGGGTCGAGGAGTTAATTTTCGACATCATGCCTTTTCGAAGTGGCTACCATGCGCTCCTCGGATGAGCTGCATTCGCCAAATTTCACGCAGTGCCCCACTACGCTTACATGAAACTCAAAATGCCATGGCCTAATGGCGTGATCACAGTAAAAAGCAACGCGGACCGAGCACTCAGTTTCGAGGACAAAATAGCAGCGCTTGGCCCTAGAGGCGTGATGTCCTGCAAGTGCATAGGGTTTAGTTGTAGCCTTTTTGAAGTAAGAGTATCAATCCCACAGGGAGCACAAGAACCAGTCTTTTGTCTCTTGAAGGGTTTAAATAGCTATGCCTGCAAGTTGTAAGAAATCCAAAGCAATAGAAATGTGATGGAAACGCTGTAGCGAGCATAAAGGTAAAATACTAAACAGAACTTAGTAACAAGGGACGTAAAGTACGGTATCGATATCAATAAGACTACAGTGTTCCCAGGGAGTCCGAGTTCCCCACTAGCGTGCATCTATAGCGGTGCCTAAACACAATGCTATGCCAGATTTCTAAGCCACTTTGCACATTTCTATTTGTGGGCAGAGCCGGTACAGATACGTGCATACTCGTGGCATCCCCAAATCACATACGCCACCAGCATTCTTCCCCACTCCGGATACCAAACGGTGATTAAGGGGAAAAAGGTCCACGTGGACGCAGCCTATAAGTGGTCTCTGTTTACCCCCTGCTGCAACGATCCAGGATGAAGGGAGATAAGCCCTGTCATGTACCTACCTCCGCGACCAGCTGGTTCGCCAGCAATAATAACCTTCCGTCTAAAATTGGCATATGTTGGTTCGTTGACTTCACCCAACATCAAGGAGACTATTAACATAAACATGCAAAGAGGATATTAAATCCTAATACCAAATGATCTATTACACTCTAGGATTCCTCCATATCCTCGAGAACTAAAGGGACTACTCACACAACACGGGCACAAAAAGGGCGAAGTGAATCATGATGAACGAGGTAATTCCACACAAGTAACACATGATTGAATCCATTCCAACTAATGTATTAAAAATGGATGGGGGTGAGACGACGATGATGATATGATGATGATAGTGGTGGTGATGATGAAGCCCTTCTCGATGCGGAGCAGCGGTGTCGGAATCTTGAATCGGTTCTCCTCCGAAAGCCTTCAGAGGCTAGGGTTCTCTCTTTTGGATGCGTTTTCTCCTCCTCTTTGTGTGTGATCCCCAATCCGATTCCACGGGATATAAATAGTTGACGAGGCGGTGCCCCTGGCACGTCATACGATCACCCATACGAGAGGGGCGCTCGTATGGTTGACCGTCTTTCGCTCAGGAGCCACTGTGGGCACTCCTCCCTTGGCTCCTTTGCTTAATTATTTTATGGTAGTTGATTATCACATTAATAACGTGATTCCGCCACCATTTCCTGGGATTCCTTCCTTAAGACCTTATTTGCTCCAAAAGACGGCACCTGCAAATTTATGGCAGAAAGCGGTGCGCGAATGCGGTAAAACTCCAGATTGCCTACCGTGTAGGCACACAATTATTAACATAAATGTCACATAATTTGGACTCATCAACCCCCCCCCCACCACAAGCTTAAAGGTTTGATCGTCCTCGAGAAAATACCACAGCTTGTAAGAAAGAGGTCATCTTTATTATGAGATGCAAATAATAGAAATGAATGAGTCCATCACAGAATTTCAGAATTTGCCTTGATTGAGCAATATCACTGTGCACTATCATATATCCTTCTTAATTAGATGAGCATGAAGGCTTCCACACCTAAATATCTCTCGGTTAGAAAATGTGTCCCAAATTTATGTGATAATTCGCCCGTCTTTCAGGAAAACAAGCCATTTCGATATTTGATTCATAAGGATAATTTTCTCTCTTCCCCATCTTTCCTTTAGGAGCCAAGCATATACTCATGACACTGCAGATTTTTGCTTTTCCCTCTTTCGGGCGTGACATGTAAAGATATGCATGGCTCCGTATATCAATAGTGGGGGGGGGGTCCACAAGCAATTAAATTTAATTCAGACAACTTCTTTACCGGAAAAAATAACTTGTCCTTTTGTCATAAACTTGGATCATTAGCTATATGGCTTCATCAAGAATTTATTAGGAAAACTGAAATAAAGGTGATCTATCTCATCTACTTGTCAACCTCTTCTATCCGATCGATACTAAAGATGTGGAAGACTTATAATCATCTCTCTTAAGCAGAAATATTTATCACACACTAAAATCCAACATCCAATGCAATTTCAAAAACACAATAACAGAGCATTCATCTAAACATCCATGACTCATCGGGTATAAGATTCTTTCCTCCATAAAAAGGGAATCACGATTGTATACTTTTATTCAAAAGAAATAAAACTTCAACTAAAAATTAACTAAAGCAGAACAGGGGATACAAAGGGCTTAAAAAATACAGAAAAAGGGCTTCAAAAATACCCCCAAGCTTAACATGCTAAGCCAGTTGGATTCATTTAGTCTCCTTTTTGTTGGTACCAATGTTCTCTTTAGATGGAAGCAGGGTGTCGAGGAGAAGCTTGTTGGTTAACTCCAAGCTTGCAATGCGAGATCGGTATATGCGCAGCGTTTCATCTTGATTGGCAATGATCCTCAGGCTTGTGTTCAGCGCTTCACATGTCTTGGCAGCAAGTGCCACCTCCATCTCCCTGATTTGCTCAGTCAAAACTTTATTTTCAATTGTAGAGCTACTAGTATGTACCTCAGTCAGAGCAGGGGGTGTAGTTTTTGTGGAGCGTCTCTTCCTTGGGGGTCCAACCGAGATGCGCGCACCGATGGTGTGTCCCCTACGTGCCTTGGGGTCGATCTGTTGAGACCCCCCCATCGGTTCATGGATAGTGCAGTTACTAAATCCACACTTGCCCATGACAATCGGAGTACTCTTGACGAAGTCAAGATGATCTCCGATGGTGATGACCTTGAGTGACTCGATGGGAATAGCCTCCGGCTTATTCTTATATTCCTCTTCCTCATCTTCGAAAGGGCCTTCTCCCAGTCGCCATGGCTCCGAAGAAGGCCGACCTGGAGGCGGAGAAGAGGAAAGCTGCTATAGCCAAGAAGCGGAGGGAGAATGTCATCTTCTCGCTGATGTTGATGGCCCACGACCTCACCACCAGATACTCGTACATGTGGGTGATGACCCACAAGTATAGGGGATCAATCGTAGTCCTTTCGATAAGTAAGAGTGTCGAACCCAACGAGGAGCAGAAGGAAATGACAAGCGGTTTTCAGCAATTTATTCTCTGCAAGTACTGAAAGTAGCGGTAACATATAGTTTTGTAACAAGGCAATTCGTAACAAGTAACAATAGTAACTAAAGTGCAGCAAGATGGCCCAATCCTTTTTATAGCAAAGGACAAGCCAAAACATTCTCTTATTGTAATCAAAGAGTTCTAGAGGACACATGGGAATTGTCATCTAGTCATGTTCATCATGTTTAGTTGATTCGCGTTCACTACTTTGATAATTTGATATGTGGGTGGACCGGTGCTAGGGTGCTGTTCTTACTTGAACAAGCAACCCTCTTATGATTACTCCCTCTCGCAAGCATATGCAGCTACGAAAGAAGAATTAAGATAAATCTAACCATAGCATGAAACATATGGATCCGAATCAGCCCCTTACGGAATAACGCATAAACTAGGGTTTAAGCTTCTGTCACTCTCGCAACCCATCATCTACTTATTACTTCCCAATGCATTCTCCTAGGCCCAAATATGGTGAAGTGTCATGTAGTCGATGTTCACATGACACCACTAGAAGAATAACAACATACACATCATCAAAATATCGAACGAATACAAACTTCACATGATTACTTATAACAAGACTTCTCCCATGTCCTCAAGAACAAAAGTAACTACTCACGAATCATATTCATGTTCAAGATCAAAGGTGTATTGAATATGCTTGAGATCTGAACATATAATCTTCCACCAAATAAACCAACTAGCATCAACTATAAGATGTAATCAACACTACTAGCAACCCACAGGTACCAATCTGAGATTTTGGGAGAAAGATTGAATACAAGAGATGAACTAGGGTTTGAGAGGAGATGGTGCTGGTAAACATGTTGATGAGGATTGGTCCTCCCACGATGAGAGGATCATTGGTGATGTCGATGGCTTCGATTTCCCCTTCCCGGAGGGAAGTATCCCCGGTGGAATCACTCCGCCGGAGAGCAAAAGTGCTCCTGCCCAGGTTCCGCCTCGAGACGGCGGCGCTTCGTACCGAAAGTCTTATTTTGATTTTTTTCTAGGGAAAATAGCATCTCATATGAGAAGATGGGCCCGGACCCCTGCCAGGGGGCCCACAAGCTCACAGGGCGCGCCCAGGGGGGTAGGGCGCGCCCCCTGAGCTTGTCGCTCCCTGGTGGGTCCCCTTCTGGTAATTCTTCCGCCAATATTTTTTATATATTCCAAAATAATTCTCCGTAATTTTTCAGGTCATTTGGAGTTGCGAAGAATATCTATCTCTTCTGTAGCCTTTTCAGGTCCAGAGGTCCAGCTGCCGGCAATCTCCCTCTTCTTGTGAAATTTGCAAAATAAGAGAGAAAAGGCATTAGGATTGCATCATAAAGTGAATAATGACCCAAAACATAATAAATAACAGTAGGAAAACATGATGCAAAATGGACATATCAACTCCCCCAAGCTTAGACCTCGCTTGTCCTCAAGTGAAAGCCGGAATCGATAATCATGACAACATGTTTAGAGAGAGAGGTGTCGATAAAACAAAATACGTGCATGAAAGCATCATTATCATTATCATAGCAGCAATATATCATCATAAAACTTCTCATGATTAAGTAACAGTTCCTTCACAAGCTAAAGTATGAACCACAAACCTTATTGAAAACTAACAAACTATGATCTCAGTCATTGAAACAATTACAGTTCATCATATTTCCAGAAAGAGTCTATGTAAGAGCTTTGTTTAGCAAGTTCACATACTCAACTATCATTTAGTCTTCCATGATTGCTAACACTCACGACATATTTATGGAGCAAAAGTTTCAGTCAAACACAGAGGAAGATGGGGGCTTATAGTTTTCGCCTCCCAACTGATTTATCTCGAGGATAATTTCAACAATCATAACTCATGATCACCTACATCCAACAGAATATATATGCCTGGATCTTCCCCACCACATGATGCTTCCAAGTAGAGTGTAAATAAGAACGAAATAGGGATGAACACTATTGAGTATTACATAAAAGTAAATACAGAAAAGTAAAAGATAGGCCCTTCACAGAGGGAAGTAGAGGTTGTCATGCGCTTTTTATTTTGGGATGTGCAAACTCTTAACGGAAAGGAACGTCACTTTATATTGCCCCTTCTGATAGCAAACTTTATTATGCAGTCCGTCGCTTTTATTTCTTCACCATCACAAGTTCATACAAAGCTTATTTTCCCTTACAATAAAAGATCATACATATTTAGGAGCAATTTTTATTGCTTTATGCACCGATGACAACTTACTTGAAGGATCTTATTCAATCCATTGGTAGATATGGTGGACTCTCATGGCAAGAAACTGGGTTTAAGGGTTTTTGGATGCACAAGTAGTATCTCTACTTAGTGCGAATTTTTGGCTAGCAAAAGATTATGAGCAAACACCACATGTTAGAGGATCCGTAACAATATAACTTCTACGTGAATATAAGCAAACATAACTCATTACGTTGTCTTCCTTATCCAACATCAACTACTTGATCAAGCATAGAGTAATTAATGGGGGCTCACAATCATAAAAGATGTCCAAGATAGTATATTTATATGTGAGACTTCTCTTTCTTTATGACTTTTTCATGAATTGCCTCAATGACCAATACTATGTTTATTTACTTCCAACAAATTTTATCAATTATACTTCTTTTATGTGAAGACATCACTCCCCATGGGATTAGCATATGATCTTTTTATTCTTTTCATTGCTAGGATTCGAACAAAAAAAGTAAGCACCCAAACTCAAACTACTCTTTATTATATAACTCTCACACTCGATTAAATAGATAGATAGATCACGAAACAAGCACTCGAAACTAGATCATACTAAAACTTTATTATTCTAAATCACGAAATAAATAAAAGATCGAACTAAGATAGATAACGATGGTAAAAGTGAGATACGATACCCGGGTACCTCCCCCAAGCTTGGAACAAGCCAAGGGTGGTGCCCATACTCAAGTGTCTTTCTTCGGTGACGATGGTGATGGAGTGGTAGGCTTATCCTTCAGAAGCAGGAACTGCAGATTATCATTGATCCTCCTAAGAGCACGATTCTGCTCCTCCAATAAAATAAGCTCATGGGTGAGCGCCGTATTCTGGGCACAAATTGCTTCAACAACCCATAATGCATCAATTTTAGATAAAGAAAGATTATGATGGAGAGTTTTCAATATGTCTCCCTTTTTTGTAGCCTCCACTGGAGGTGTGGATCGCCTCTCTTCTTCATGGATCTGGCCGCCTATAACCTCTTTAGCTCACCTTACTCGACGGTGTCCTCCTCTCCGGATGACCACTCATAATAGACCTCACTGAAAGGTCATTTGCCCGGCGTGGGTTGCACGATCCGGTGCTTGGTACAGAGCCTTCGGGGAGCCATGGAGTGCTTGACGACCAAGTCCTGTCAGAAAAACAGCCCGAAACAATAACAGAGGAGAAACTTGCGATACGGTGGTCAAAAGATCCAAAGTATATATAATGAATTTTTCCCATGCAGAACAAGTAATATGGAAAGAAAACAGAGTCGGGAAGGTCCACGGGGGAGCCACAAGCTCACACGGCGCGCCCTGGGGGGTAGGGCGCCCCTCGAGCTTGTCACTCCCTCGTGCACTTTCTTGATTCTTTATTATTTTTCAAATTTTTTATATATTCCGAAACAAACAGAAAGTACTTTTATGGAACTTTTGGAGTCGGTTTACTTACCGTATCACATACCTACCCCTTTTTAGAGTTCTGGAGTGTTCCGGAAGGTCTCTTTTATGTGTTCCTCCGGTGTCATAGTTTGGATAATATTTGTTTCCATATTAATGGGTGTACCTGAGATATAATGTTTAATTCTTTGCCCATTAAGCACTCTCGGATTAGTGCCTTCGGCGTTGTTGATTTTGATGGCTCCGGAGCGATAAACTTCTTCGACGATATATGGTCCTTCCCATTTAGAGAGAAGTTTTCCCGCAAAGAATCTGAAACGAGAGTTGTACAATAGAACTTGATCACCTACTTTAAATTCCCGTGTTTGGATTCTTTTGTCATGCCATCTTTTAACTATTTGTGTAAACAACTTGGCATTTTCGTAGGCTAGGGTTCTCCATTCATCTAAAGAACTAATATCAAATAACCTCTTGTCACCATCAAGTTTAAATTCATAGTTAAGTTTTTTAATTGCCCAATAAGCTTTATGTTCCAATTCAAGAGGTAAGTGACATGCTTTCCCATAGACCATTTTATATGGAGACATACCCATAGGATTTTTATATGCAGTTCTATAAGCCCATAATGCATCATCAAGTTTCTTAGACCAATTCTTTCTGGATCTATTAACAGACTTTTGGAAAATTAATTTTATTTCCCTATTGCTCAATTCAACTTGACCACTAGACTGCGGGTGATAAGGTGATGCAATTCTATGGTTAACATCATATTTAGCTAGGAGTTTACGAAATGCACCATGGATAAAATGTGAACCACCATCAGTCATTAAATATCTAGGGACTCCAAACCTTGGAAAAATAACTTCTTTAAGCATTTTAATAGATGTATTTTGATCAGCACTACTAGTTGGAATAGCTTCTACCCACTTACTAACATAATCAACATCAACTAGAATATGAGTATATCCATTAGATTTAGGAAAAGGTCCCATATAATCAAAACCCCAGATATCAAATGGTTCAATAACAAGTGAATAATTCATAGGCATTTCCTAAATATTACCAATTCCTTGACATTCATCACAAGAGAGGACAAACTTACGTGCATCCTTAAAGAGAGCAGACCAATAAAAACCAGACTGTAATACCTTATGTGTAGTTCTGTCTCCCGCATGGTGTCCTCTGTATGTGTTGGTGTACTAAAGCATGGGTGCCCTCGTACCCTGACTTGTGCACAGGCAGTTGTAGCCTCCTTGACGGCAAGGGCTTGACGGAGGATAACTATGACTCAAGACATGGAATAAACAAGACCGTGAAGAAGACCTCAAGGCAGGTCATCGAGAAGTACTATTCTCGTACTGAAGATCAAGATTGCCCTTGCGGCAAGCTCCATACCGGCAAGGTGAAGACCAAGACTATGGTTGCCGGCAAGCTCCTTGCCGGCAAGCAACGGCCCGGCAAGCTCCGCGCCGGCAAGCTCGTTCTATCCCCGTTACCGCTCCACCTCATCAACGGCTAGATAAGCACACATGATAGGTGTCGAGCAGGCAGGCAGTCAACGCAGCTGGCCAAGGCACGTGTCAGCATGACACGCTAGGATTAACTTTAATGACACCTGTCCCTAGGACGTGTCAAGGTGACAAGAGGGCGCCAGGACCGATGGTACAGATCTTTTACCCAAAGCCTCACCTCCCCGACGTAGCACCTAACGGTGCATTTAATGCGCTTGTCTTACCCCGTCTGGAGATAGACGTGGTGATGGTGCAAGTTACTATTCACACTCTGTAATGACCATGTTAGCCTCTGTGGTAACCCCTTGGCCTATAAAAGGAGGCCCATGGCTACACTTAGAACGGTCGACTCTTAGCTCAACTACACGCTGTAGCTGCACTTCCCGCGCACCTTGCTGGCAAGCTGCGCTCTTTGTAACCCTTGAGCTCACATACAATCAAACCACCAGAACAGGAGTAGGGTTTTATGCTCATAGCGGCCCGAACCTGGATAAATTGTTGCTTGTACTCATTCTACTAGCCCTGCTCTTTGTAGTATTTTAATCCCACTCCCGAACCGCAAAGGGATCCTCTCGATCCTATAGATCGTCGTTTTCCCATGACATCTTTGGCGCACCAGGCAGGGGGTCTCGTATTACGAATCAGTGTTCGTAGTTTGAGTACCGGCTCCATCACCTTCACCGATGGCGCCGAAGAAGAAGACCGGAGCCACGACGACTCCCACCACCTCCAAGCTGCCTTCCTAGGCGTCCAGAGACGGCGCAGGTGGCGTAGTCGGCGGGGGCGCTACGGTTGGGATGTCCGGCGCATGAGGCGCCGGCGGTGCGGGTGTCCAACATCCCCACCATGCTGGTGAACCCAGCCACCACACCGGAGACGGCGTAGATGGCCAACTCCAACAACCCGCTGGTGAGCCTGTTCATCCCAGTATTACAATACGGACCTGTGTGAACCAGGACCCCGTCGTCGCGACGTCCAGGGACGAAGCGGCGACGTCCAACAACGCCGCGGCGGGACGTGTGCAGCGACCATCGCAAGATGGGTGGGCCACACTTCCCCGTGGCGCTGGCGGTCCTGGACGGCGTCAAGCCGGCCCTGAGCATTGTCCTCACGATGCTCAGGTTACACCATCACCATGCCAACCCATTGGTGAACATGCTCCACGGCAGCAGGTACGCGACGAGCTCCCTCCTGGCCCTGCCAGGAGTCGAACGCTGTCCCGTTCTGTGTTTCCCGCCATGCCAACCACGGCGGCAGAGGCTATGGCGCGAGTTCAAATGCTTTTGAACTTCCCGCAAGTCCCAGACAAAATGGAAGAATGGAGAGCCACTATCCAGAGTCTCATCAGTTTTGCCGATCCCGGCAAAACACAGGATGTGGGTCCCTCCAGACGACCACTAGCAGTGCCGGCAGGACCATCTGGCTGCCGTGCCGGAGACGGTGCACACGCGGTGCAATTGCCTCCATGCCAGCAACCACCACAGCGGCGACAAGCTCGCTGATCGGATGACCAGGACACTATGTCCATGGCGTTATCGGATCCGCGGGGCCGCCAAGACCAGCGAGAAGTGCTCCATGAGTGGCGCGATGAGGATGCCAGCACGAAGATTGAGCGGCGCCGGGAGGCACGTCGTCGGTCAGACGACCCTGCCGGGCCGGTAGCGTACGTGCCAGTGCCAGGGTACCCTGGGTGCTTACCTTACGAGGTAGGCTGCCCAGTGTTCACCCATGAGCCGCGGCAGGTTTGCTGGCTGTCCACCCGTCCCTTCAAGCCAGAGCTGCCCGACAAGTACGACGGCACGCTCAGTCCACCAGAGTTCCTTGGCATCTACACCATTGCAGTGAAGGCTGCCGGGGGGCGCGATGACAAGCTTCTAGCCAACTACTTTTTGTTGGCGCTTAAGCCCAATGTCAGATCGTGGTTGATGAACTTGCCGGAGGGCTCCATTTCCTCTTGGGTGGATCTGTGCCGTCAATTCGTGGGTGCCTACCAGGGTGGCCACACGCTCCTTGGTCAGGAGAGCGACTTGCATGTGATCCCCCAGAGAGATGGCGAGACCCTCCGCAAGTACATACAGAGGTTCAGCCGCGTGCACCACAACATTCCTGATGTTCATCCCGTAGCTATTTGCATCGCATTCCACACAAATGTACGCAACCGCAGAATGCGGTCTGAGATGAATGTCATGAAGGTCAGGACCATCAATGAGTTGTATGCCTTGGCGGACAAGTGTGCACGTGTTGAGGAAGGGAGGCGACTCCCAAGGGAAGATGCTGGCACTAACGTCGATTCTGAGGACGACGACGCAGATGATGCATCGACCCCGCAGAAGAAGAGCCAGAAGCTCAATCGGAAGCGCAAAGGCAAGACAGTGATGGCAGTGGATAGCCCCGGTGATGCCAATGCTGCCAAGAAGTCCAATGCATAAAGCCCCGGCAAGGAGGTTGCCGGATGCGCTGACTGCCAGGAGGCTGCGGCAGGCGACAAGAGCGGCAAGACCGGTGGGCCCTACTGCAAGATCCACCGCACCAAGGGCCACGATCTCCAGGAGTGCCGGCAAGTAGAGCAGCTTGCCGAGAAGTAGAAGCAAGAGTACGAGAAGCGCGACAAGGAGAAGGGCCAGGATGGTGCTGGTGGGTCTGGCAAGCAGAACCGTGGTGGCCGAGGGGGCCGCTGCGTCAAGGCCAAGCAGCCGAAAGAGAAGGCTGCACAAGACCAAGATGATGGTGACGAGGACGAAGATGAGTCCGACAAGGAGTTCCAGAACGCAGTGGATGCCATGTGTGTTGACGGAGGCGCATCTTTGCACTCCTCACACCGGCAACTGAAGCAATGGATCCGCGAGGTGAATGCTGTGGAGCCCATGATGGACGCGCAGAAGCCACTCAAGTGGTCGCACACGCCCATCATCTTTGACGCCGAGGATCACCCTGATCGCACTACTGCGGTCGGGTGTTTGCCATTGTTTGTTTCGCCAACAATCCGCAACCTCAGGGTGACGAAGATGTTGGTTGACGGTGGGGCCGACTTGAACTTGATCTCTCCCGACATGATCAAGAGGCTGCAGATCCCCGACAAGGATCTTGAGGAGACCGACACATAGGGCCAGATCACGCTGCCGGTCACATTCGACAGCGACCTCAACTACCGGATGGAGAAGATCATCTTCGACGTCGTCAAGATGCCCCTGCCCTACAATGGCATTCCGGGTCGTCCGGCGCTGGCCAAGTTTATGGCTGCATCGCACTTCGCCTACAATGTCATCAAGATGCCAGGGCCGATGGGGGTCCTCACCATCAAGTCGAACCACAAGGACGCAATCATCTGCGCCAACAAGCTCTACCGGGAGGCAGTGGCAGCATCTGCCGACAAGGCACCTACTCCTGCCGGCAAAGCTCCCGGGGGAGTAAAGAAGAAGAAGTCCGGCAAGACCCCTGATACGGACTCCGGGAAGTGCACTTTAGAGTGCAGCATGCCCGTCGAGGACATACCAGAGAGCTGTACCGGCAAGAGCAAGAAAGCCAAGGCCTCCGCGCTGGCGACCAAGCAAGTTTTTGCGAGAGAGGATGGGATGAGTGGCACTTTTTCTGTAAGTGCCACTCTCGGTGAAATATAGGAAAGCGAGCTCGTTGCCTTCCTACAGGCGAATGTCGATGTGTTTGCTTGGCAAGCATCTGACATCCCCGGTGTTCCTAGGGAGGTAATTGAGCACCACCTTGCTGTCTGCCCTCATGCGAGACCCGTCAAGCAGAAGGTCAGGAAGCAAGCTTTGGAGTGGCAAGAGTTCATTGCCGAGGAGATAAAGAAGTTGGAAGCAGCAGGTCTAGTCAGAGGAGTGCTACACCCTACGTGGTTAGCCAATCCAGTTGTAGTGCGCAAGGCGAACGGGAAGTGGAGGCTTTGTATAGACTTCACTGATATAAATAAAGCCTGTCCAAAGGACCCTTTCCCTTTGCCGCGCATCGACCAGATTGTAGACTCTTCCTTGACGCTTATTCTGGTTATCATCAGATCTTTATGGCCAAGGAAGATGAGGAGAAAACCACATTCATCACTCCATGTGGCACATACTGCTTCTTGTGTATGCCTTTTGGATTGAAGAGTGACAGTGTCAGAACCGTGGCTTCGGGGATCTAGAGGTTCGAACACTGGGGGCGAGCTAGTTCTTTCCGACCAGAGGTGACCACAGTGAGGCTATGGAGAGAGCGCTAGCACGAAGCACGACAGGGTACACGACGGTTACCCAGGTTCGGGCCACCTTGTGGTGTAAAACCCTACTCCTGCTTGTGGTTTGGGATTGCAGTGGGCAAGAAGGTGTTCTCGCATACAAGGTAGGAGATGGAGGAATTGATCCCTTCTACAATGGCCGCTCTGCCCCTTTTATAGCCGCCTTGGTCCTCTTCCCCTGAAAACTTAGGCGGGAAGGGTTGCCACACTTGGGCGGGTTTTTGAAAGGGGACAGGCGTTCAGGCTATCCTAACTAAAGTTGGTCTTCGCCTGCAAGAGCATGATCCATGATGCGCTGGTGGGCTCGGTAATGACCTTCGCCCTATGCGTCTTGCTGTCTCGGTCTTCTTTCACCAAACGGGCAGTCCTTGGGACATGCTTTGGAAGTGGGCAGCTGGGGCTACCCCTTTAGCACCAAAGAGGGAAGCCTCTCTGTCCGCGCCCGCTAGCGCGGCCTCTGCCGCCATTCGTCACCACGCGCATCACCCACGTGATGGGCACATGACCACGCAGCTGACGTCAGGCCGGATGGGCACGGGCGCCCGCCTCGAGGGGCACCTCGGGAGGCAGCCTCGCGAGGCTTCCACCGCTCCTGCGGCTAAGTGCTGGTGGCTCGTGCCTTGAGGTGGGGTCCTCAGGATGCTGGTGCCTCGTGATATGTCTTCGCTTCACGACGTCCTTAAATGGGCCATTTCTTGGGCCTTCGCCAGGCGTCGTATCTTGGGCCGCAGGCAGACGGGCCGAGGTACCCTAGTTCCCAATGGCCCGACAGTAGTCCCCGGGCCCGTGGCGCGCACGTTCCCGCTCGTTCGGAGCAAAACGGCGTGGGTCCTGACAGACTGCGGGGCCCAAGTCTGATGCGTGGCGCACGACGAGACGTGGGACGCCCCCACTTCCCCACTGCGCCTCGGTAACTGCTCATGCCTGCCATAAAGCCTGCCCGCGTGGGACGCAGGCCATCATTGCTTCCCTTCTGGTGCTGCCTCGATTCCCGGTGTCGAAGAAGATGGAGCAATGAGGAGGCAGGCCATGTAGGGTGTTATAAAAGGGGGGGGAAGTAAGGTAGAGGTCTCCCCCACCATCTTCTACCTCTGCCTCCCCCTTTCCTCCACCCTTCACTATTCCTTGCCCTTTCCAGGGCTGCTGCTGCAATGGCGAGGGGAAGAGGACGAGCCCGCGCATCTGCTGCCACCACGAGGGTCCCCCCTCGGGGCCAGGGGCGCCCATCGGCGGCTGCCGCGGCTGGTCCTAGCGCTCGTGGGAGGGCCACTGCCCATGGCCGTGGGGGCCCCGATGCCCGGGGCCGAGGCGGGCGCGGCGGCGCAGCCTCCCGTCCTCCCCAGGCGGGATTCCACATGGCGGAGGCGGCGCATGAATTCATTGTGGCGCAGCCTCCCGTCCTCCCCTGCAGCTGGCTCCAGCTCCTTGAATCTTTCGCGAGAGTGATGGAGGGCAGCGGGCCCCTGGGGTTATGGCTGCAGGCGGACGGCTGCTGCAATGGCCCCTCCTGGGTGGCGACAGAGTTCTTCCCGGCCGGCTTCATGTTCCTGAAGCGGGGGTGGAAGTCTTTTGCCCTCGCCCGCGGCCTAAAGTAGGGGCATCTCCTCCAATTCAAGTATGACGAAGCCGCCACCCTCTTCGTGAAGTTCTTCGGGGCCTCCGGTGCCCGCCTGGAGTGTTGTGCAGAGAGCGAGGACGACAACGGCTCCGACTCCTCCGGTGGAAGCGACAGTGACAACAGCAGTGACTCCAGCAGCAGGGGCGAGAGCGGCGATGGCTCCCTGCGCATCAAGAGCGAAGACAAAGATTCCGATTAGGCGTAGGCGGTGCCCGAGTCGGATCTTGAAGGCGCGCCATGCTCCCCCTTGGCCCCTCTCTCTTTGTTCCTATAATTGGCCGATGTAGCCCCGTGGGGGCGTGAAAAAACAATATCTTTTGTTTAAGAACTTATGATCTGCTGCAATGTGTGTTTCCTCATGAGGCTCTCTTGTGAGGCCTATTTCCCTTTCCTTGTTTGCCTTAGTGCTCTACGTCGTCAGGACCTAGCCCCTGAGCGGGCTACAGCCATCGCTGGTATGTCAGGTGGCGTTGCCTGGACAAGGCCAGGAGGTGCAGGGCACTGAGGGGCAGTAAGCACTCCTGAGGCGTGATGCTCAGGAAGTCCCCCTTTGACGTGCAAGCGGCTTGCGCGGAGGATAGAACGTCAGCACTCAGCGAGGTTGCAAAGAGAGGAAACTTGAGAGGTGCCGAGAGCGGCTCGTGAGGTGTTTTGTACTTAGCTCTTTCGCGAGTGTCGCTTGTCATATCGTGCCCGCGTAGCGCGCCTCGCGAGGCTCCCGCTCGCGAGGCCTCCCGCTAGTACTTGGTGGAGGTGGTTGCCGTAGGTTGGCTCACGAGGCAGTGCTCGCGAGGCTCTCTGAGGGATTACGGAGGCGTCTTGTCGCGAGTCACCTCGTGAGGCAGTGTGAAAGTCCAACTAATCCCCGAGTGGTTTTGGTAATTCATAACAACATATATCTCATTGAACTAATGTCCATTCAAGTTAAATATTTCAGGATGTTCAATGATTGGCATGGCAAGGACTAGAGATGTGGACCCCTCAAAATGCTAAGGACATGGATTGGCAAAAGCTCAAGACTCTACATTTTTGTTAAGTGATCCAAGATCACATTGAGTCCATAGGAAAGCCAATACTATTAAAAGGGGATGAGGTGTTGCTTAATGGTCTTTTTTCTCAAGTGCTTAGTGACAGTGCTCCAAAACCCTCAACCACTTTCTCCATCCAAATATGTCCAAAACCTACATTCCAACTCGGCCCCACCGAAATTTCCTATCCGGAGCCACCGAGTTCATTTGGACTTAGCCACTGCCAAAACCCTAACAAATCGGATCCACCGATATGGATCTCGGTCCCACCGAGATGGCCTTGCCAACTCTCTGTTACTTGTTGCAATTATTTCGGTCCCACCGATATGGCTTGCCAACTCTCTGTTGCCTTATTGCTTCACTTCGGCCCCACCGAGTTGATGCAATCGGTGTCACTGTGACGAGGTTTGCCCTAACCATTGCACATCGGTCCATGCGAGTTGTTCCAGTCGGTCCCACCGATATTCCTAACGTTCATATCTTTTACACAAGTCGGTGCCACCAAGATTTTTGATCGGTGCCACCGAGTTGGGTCAAAAGTGTGTAACGGTTGGATTTTGTGTGGAGGCTATATATACCCCTCCACCCCCTCTTCCAAAAAAGGAGAGCCATCAGAACGTGCCTACACTTCCACCATGCATTTTCTGAAAGAGAACCACCTACTCATGTGTTGAGATCAAGAGATTCCATTCCTACCATTTGAACCTTGATTTCTAGCCTTCCCAAGTTGTTTTCCACTCAAATCCTTCTTCCACCATAGCCAAATCTGTGAGAGAGAGTTGAGTGTTGGGAAGACTATCATTTAAAGCACAAGAGCAAGGAGTTCATCAACAACACACGGTCTATTACCTTTTGGAGAGTGGTGTCTCCTAGATTGGTTAGGTGTCACTTGGGAGCCTCCGACATGATGTGGAGTTGAACCAAGGAGTTTGTAAGGGCAAGGAGATCGCCTACTTCGTGAAGATCCACCCGAGTGAGGCTAGTCCTTCATGGACATAAGCCATGGTGGAATAGACAAGGTTGCTTCTTCGTGGACCCTTCATGGGTGGAGCCCTCTGTGAACTCGCGCAGCAGTTACCCTTCGTGGGTTGAAGTCTCCATCAACATGGATGTATGATAGCACCACCTATCGGAACCATGCCAAAAATCATTGTGTCTTCATTGCGTTTGAAATCTCCGATCCCCTCCTTTACTTACATGTTCAATTGCTTACTTTCTGCTGCTACACTCTTAGAATTGCATGTGTAGGGTGATGCTTGACTTGTATACTTGCTAAAATCTGCCTACAACTAAAATTGGGAAATGGTTAGGTTTTTATTTGGTCAAGTAGTCTAATCACCCCCCCTCTAGACATACTTTCGATCCTACAAGTGGTATCAGAGCTTTGGTCTCTGTAAGCCTTGATTTCCATTGCTTTGGTGATCATGGCCTTGGTTTCACAACCTAGGAGAGTATGGCATCTAGTGAGGGTAATTATCACCGTAGAGGTCCATATTTTGATGGTACAAACTTTGCTAGTTGGAAATATAAGATGAAAATGCATATTCTTAGTCATAACCCTGCCGTTTGGGCTGTTGTTCATGTTGGCTTGCAAGGTGAATTCTTTGAGGATGGAAAGGAACCGGATCGTGAAGCAACCGCGGAAGAATTGAAGATGTTGCAATACAATGCTCAAGCTTGTGACATTCTCTTCAACGGTTTGTGCCCCGAGGAATTCAACAAAATCAGCCGCCTCGAGAATGCAAAGTAAATTTGGGATACTTTGGTTGATATGCATGAGGGTACCGAGTCCGTCAAGGAATCTAAGTTGGATGTGCTTCAAAGTCAACTTGACAAGTTCAAGATGAAGGATGGTGAAGGAGTCGCCGAAATGTACTCTAGGCTTGCTCTCATCACAAATGAGATTGCTGGCTTAGGAAGTGAAGAGATGACTGACAAATTCATCATCAAGAAGATCCTTAGAGCTTTGGATGGAAAATATGATACCGTTTGCACATTGATCCAAATGATGCCCAATTACAAAGATCTCAAGCCCATGGAAGTCATTGGAAGGATTGTTGCTCATGAAATGTCACTCAAGGACAAAGAGGAGCTACACAACAAATCAAGTGGTGCTTACAAAGCTTCAACCGATGCTCCAACAACTTCAAGTCACAAGCTAGTATCCAATGAAGAGATAATCCTAATGGTGAAAAGATTCAACAAGTTTTACAAGAACAAAGGGAAAGAAAGAAGCTCTAGCTCCAGACACTATGAGAGAAGATCATCAAGTCGTGACCGAAATTATTACAATTGTGGAAAACCCAGACACTATTCCAATGAGTGTACGGCTCCAAGAAAAGAGACGAATCACCAAGAGGAAGACATAGAAGAGATGAATCACCTCATAAGGAGAGAAGGAGTAGAGATGATCATGATGAATGAAGACCCTCTTGAAGAAGCAAGGATTCGGAAAGGAAGGACAAGTCATCCAAGAGCTACACAAGAAGAAGACATCAAGCTCATGTTGGTAAATGGATATCCGGCTCCGACTCTGACAACCACTCCGAGAGAAGTTATCACTCCAACTCCGACTATAGTCAAGATGAAGGTGTTGCCGGACTTGCTCTTGTGTCATCCAACTCCTATGATCTCTTTGACTCACCAAATGAAGGAATTGGAAGATGCTTCATGGCAAAAGGCCCCAAGGTATCACACCCCGAGTATCTTGATTTCAATAGTGATGAAGATGATTTGCTTGGTGATGATGATTTACTTATTGATAAGGCTAGTGATGTGAGCTATAATGAAAATGCTAGTAATCATGATAGTCAAGAGGAAACGAATGACAATGCTATGAAGGAGATTGAGCATCTAACTAAAGAACTAAATGCTCTTAAGTTAGCTCATGAAACAACTCAAGAAGATCATAGAGAACTTCTAAGAACTCATGAGAAGCTACGCTTCGAGAAGCTAAATTTAGAGCAAGAGCATGAGTTTCTTAAAGTTATCAATGATGATCTTCGAAAGAAGAGTTCTTCATATCTTGCCAAACATTTACTCTTGTCTACCTTTATGCCACAAGTTAAACCTAAGCAAACTAGTAACAACGGTAAAAAGGGTTCTACCTCTAGTAGTAACAATAACAATGCTATATCCAATGTTGTTGCTTCTAGTAGTTCTATTGATTCCACTAATGATTCTCTTAGCCAAGTTACACTTGAGCAAGAAAACAATCTATTGAAAGGAATTATAGAAAAAGGTGTCTACAAGAGCCTTGCTGGGAGTAACCAATTTGAGGAAATTGTACGAAAGCAAGGAAGGCACCGGAAGAACCAAGGTGTTGGTTTTGAACGAAAGTTCAATGCCAATGGAGTTGAGTGGGAAGAAGATCAATACCCCAAGACAAAGTTCGTTCCTCAACAAGAGAAGTATGATCCTACTTCCTTCAAGGGAACACATGCTCAAGATGATCTTCCACCACAAGACCACAAGCTAAAAGGCAAGGACAAGCTTCAAGAAGAGATTGAATCATTTGAAGAAGCACCTCAAGCCTTGGTCAAGTGGGTTCCCAAGACTTCATCAAGTTCTACTTCATCAAGTGCTACTACAACTCCAAGGATTCCCATCAAGTTGATGTGGGTCCAAAAGAAGAAGAACTAGAGAGTTCTTAAGGGTGACTCCGCCAACAAACTTCACTCACATTCATTTATGGCAAGAACTTGTGCAATCAACTGCCACATCTTGCACTAGTTCATGGAGTCACAAACCCTCTTGTTGGTAAGGCAAGGGACAAGGTATCCAATGCATTCATGGACATCATCATATGTGTATTTCACTCTATGTCTATGGATATCCTTGTATGTTCCTTGTGTGGGACTAACCCATGAAGGTATTGAAAGTGCAAAACTCCAAGGATTGCTCCCAACTCTTGATGGTCTACATCAACATTGAGCATCCACATCTTCAACATCTACATGAAGTCATCATCGAAAAAACCCAAGGTTAGTTGATCCCTCTTTGGGGGGATATCACATCTAGGGGGAGCTTTGCTCTAAAAATTGAGCTAAAGCAACTCTAATGGTGTGAACACATTAATGCTTTATGTAAAAGTGGCAACCCCACCTGTGCTTAAACGATGAGTATAACCTATGATCAAATGTTCTCATTTGGCTCCTGAGTCAATATACTCATATATAGATGACCTAGTCATTGCCAATTGCTTGATAGATGCTAGAATTGGTTGTGCATGTTTGACACATATTTTATTTGCTATCTTATTGTGTGAGCATGTTTGTTTGCATGTTTTCTTCATTCGAGGACATCCATTTGTTGTTTTGATTGTCTTGGTTTTTCTGGCCAAGTGGATGTACAAGAATGCCTAATTATCTTCTCTAGCTATCTATGCTTTCTTGTCTCAAATTCTATTCTTGCTATATCACAAAAATTGAACAAGTCATTTTCGGACCCTCCGGGTGAGGCGCACTCGGAGCTACCGATCTGAAAGGGCTGAACCTTCAAAACCTTCAAATTTGTTTCGGCGTGACCAATCCACTCCTATTCGGACTCACCAAAATAGTTTGATTGATCTAGGTTTCCATCTCGGTGTCACTGAGTTGAACCGTTTCAGAGCCACCGATGTGTTATACTGCTTGCAGTTACACATATCGGTGCCACCGGCAGCACACGGGTATATATACTCCACGGGCCCGAACGATTGAAATTTCTCAAACCCTTTCGTTCCCGCACCCCGTTGCTGCCGTCGCCTTGGTCTTCGGATCGTCGCCCTTGTCTCCTGCACGCCCTCGCTGCCGGAATCCGTCGCCGTCAACGGGAATCTTCCCCGCCGTTTTCGCCGTAGAGGATCTCCACCAAGTTAGGGTGAGATTCGACCCCCTCTGTGCTCAAATTCTGATTCAATGCACGGATGGATTGCCATTATTCTTGCCATGGATTTAAACCTTCCTTTACACTGCAAATTCCTTAGATTAGATTCGAGCAAAAAATTTAGGTTTAAGTTTCTGCCAAAAGCATCTCGGACCGACCGAATTGAAATTTTCGGTGTCACCAATTTGGCTCTGGCCATTGCACTAGTACGTCTCGGTGCCACCGAGAAGTACGAATCGGTGAGACCGAAAGTAAAGTTTCAGTGAAACCCTAGCATCTCGGAGACACCGAACCACATCTCGGTCTAACCAAAATGGTGTGTTTTGTTTCTGTTAAGTGCTTCGGTATCAACGAGATGATCAACTCAGTGGATGCGAAATGCCTTCTGTGAAAACTTGAAACTAAGATTTGAACTCAATTTTGTTGAAAAATATCTGCTTTTTGTCATGACTCATCTAGTGTTCCCATACCCATCTATTCACAGGGTCAGCTTTGCAAGATGTCAGATGCAAGTGACAACCAGAATAGGTCAGAACAGCATGCAGATCTCAGTGAAGGATCAAGTCCTGAGGAAAGTTTTTATGAAGGAGAGAGAAGTTCTCCTGATCTTCCAAAAGCAGCCACCAAAACTAGGAAGAAGAGAACCTCAGATGATGAGGATGAGGATTTTGTTGCTAGTGAGGCCACATCAAAGAAGAAGAAAGTGATTGCTAAGGAGTATGGCAAAACTGCTAGCACAAGACCTGCTGCCAAGGACAAATCTGCTGTGAAGAAAGTTACAAGGAAGAGCATGACATTTACACTTGAGGAGTCAAGTGACTCAGAGACAGCAGCTGCAGGAAAGAAGAAGAAGAGGGCAAGGAAGACAACTGCTTATGTTGTGGGAAAACCCTCCATGGTTGAGGAGGAGGAGGAGGAACCAGCAGCTGATGCACCTCTTGCCAAGACTCAGAAGCTCATGTCTGACGCTATGAGGTCTACTGCCCCCACCAAGTCCAAGCCCAAAGCTCCAGCACCGAAGAGATCTACAAGAAATATCCCTGCTGCTGAGAAGAACAAGGCCCCAGTGCCTGAAGTTGATGCTGATGAAGAGCCACTAATGCTCAGGAAGTTGAAGCCAAAGATTCCAGATCATGATAATGCTCATCCAGTTGCCGAGAACATGATGCTCAGAAAGGACAAAGGATTGCGTTAGTGGAGATTGACTGATCCATATGCTGCAAGGAGGAGGACTGCTTGTGATTACCGTTTCCACACCAAAGAGCAATAGGATTTCTATGAAACTGTGCTGCATGACAAGAAGCCTATTGTCAGTGATATGAAGTGGGTGGATTGGAAGTATATTGATGAAAGTGAAGACTACTTCCCCCATGTTCATGAGAGCTTCAGAATTGCAGGTGTTGATGATTTTGTTGGGAAGAAGCTTACCAAGTGGAATGATGAGATGATCATGCAATTCTACTCCACTGCACACTTTTATCTAGATGGCAAAATTGTGTGGATGACTGAGGGAACCAAATACCAGTCAACCATCTCTGAGTGGGCTGATCTTCTTGAAGCTCCAAAGGAAGAAGAAGATGACATTGATATATATGCCAAGCTCAAGATGGACCATAATTCCATGGCTAATATGTACACAGAAATTCCAGAGAAATATATTGAGACTCACAAGCTTGGTTCTGTGAAGCACTTACTGCCTGGTTTGGCCACCACCAACACAATCTTGAGGTACACTCTGTTGCCCAAGTCTGGAGATGACAAGATGATACGTGGCCACTCCATCAACCTGCCACACTTGTTTGACACACCGCAGAAGTTCAAAGTTATGAGCCTTATTGTTAAAACAATCAAGAGAACCGCAGCTGACCAGAAGAGATCTTGTGGGTATGCTCCGCACATTCAGATGCTCATCAACTCCAAGGTTGGAACGAGCACATATCTACTTGATCGTGAGCATCTCCCATTGCGTCCAGAGTTTGAGGAGAATGTAGTGGTGATGGACCCTTCACACCCTACATCTGCCCAAGCTCAAGAGAAGATTCGGGCAGCTGCAGCAGCAAAAGAAGCCCAGAAGGCCTCTGCTCCCAATGCACCTATTGCTAACCTCAAGTCAAAGAATGATCAAATGACTTATCTGCTAGAAGCCACCCTAAGGATTGAGCGAAGTCTGGCCAACCTCACCAAGAACCAGGCGAGCCTAGAGCGGATAGTTGAGACAAAGATTCATGATCTTGATGTGAAGATCACTGAGGTACAGACTATTGTGGAGAAGCTGAAAGATGATGTTGACGCAGCCAGAGCTGCTACTGATGACAGTGGAGATGACAGACCGACGACTGACAGGTTCCAGACAGTGCCAATGGCATCCAGGTCTGCTGCAGTGCCTGTTGCAGATATGAGGACTACAGTTTCTGCACCTGCTGCTGTTGCTACAGTGCCACCTCCAGTCTCTACTCCACCAGCCCAGCAGACGTCAGCTGAAGCCTTCGCAGATGCACTTCTCTCAATGCCATCCACGCACACCCGAGCTGCTAGCCAGAGATCACCTTCAGGAGCTGCCAAGGATCGTGCCTAGAGAGACGTATAGCTCTATACCCATTCAAACTTTTTGGTACTTGTTGCCAAAGGGGGAGAATTTGTATAGATCATTAGGCTTCGAGAGAGAGTGTCTCGCTTTTGCTCATTGGTTTTTCTTGAGTTTCTGCTACTATTTGGTTTATGCTACTTTGGTTTGATGTGCCTGTGAGATACTATGTGTGTGATTGATCATACTATGCTCCATGTGATGCTTAATGCTTATCCTTATCATTATCCTTGTATGATCATTCACTTGTGCTTTAGGTGATGCATGCTTACTATTCCATTCATATCATTTTGCGCGCTCCACCAAGTTGTATGTGACATGGAAGAGTGACCCATGATCCTAATCGATTGTGCATTTGCATTCAAACACAAATTTTTAATAATGCACAAATTTAGGGGGAGCTCTTGCTTATCACATACTTCTCAAAGCGATGATGTACTTCATTCATTTAATCATTTGTCAAAGCTTTGATCTATATGTTGTCATCAATTACCAAAAAGGGGGAGATTGAATGTGCAACTAATCCCCGGGTGGTTTTGGTAATTCATAACAACATATATCTAATTGAATTAATATCCATTCAAGTTAAATATTTCAGGATTTTCAATGATTGGCATGGCAAGGATTAGAGATGTGGACCCCTCAAAATGCTAAGGACATGGATTGGCAAAAGCTCAAGACTCTACATTTTTGTTAAGTGATCCAAGATCACATTGAGTCCATAGGAAAGCCAATACTATTAAAAGGGGATGAGGTGTTGCTTAATGGTCTTTTTGCTCAAGTGCTTAGTGACAGTGCTCCAAAACCCTCAACCACTTTCTCCATCCAAATATGTCCAAAACCTACATTCCAACTCGGCCCCACCGAAATTTCCTATCCGGAGCCACCGAGTTCATTTGGACTTAGCCACTGCCAAAACCCTAACAAATCGGATCCACCGATATGGATCTTGGTCGCACCGAGATGGACTTGCCAACTCTCTGTTACTTGTTGCAATTATTTCGGTCCCACCGAGATGGCTTGCCAACTCTCTGTTGCCTTATTGCTTCACTTCGGTCCCACCGAGTTGATGCAATCGGTGTCACCGAGATGAGGTTTGCCCTAACCATTGCACATCGGTCCATGCGAGTTGTTCCAGTCGGTCCCACTGATATTCCTAACGTTCATATCTTTTACACAAGTCGGTGCCACCGAGATTTCTGATCGATGCCACCGAGTTGGGTCAAAAGTGTGTAACGGTTGGATTTTGTGTGGAGGCTATATATACCCCTCCACCCCCTCTTCCTAAAAAAGGAGAGCCATTAGAACATGCCTACACTTCCACCATACATTTTCTGAGAGAGAACCACCTACTCATGTGTTGAGATCAAGAGATTCCATTCCTACCATTTGAACTTGATTTCTAGCCTTCCCAAGTTGCTTTCCACTCAAATCCTTCTTCCACCATAGCCAAATCTGTGGGAGAGAGTTGAGTGTTGGGAAGACTATCATTTGAAGCACAAGAGCAAGGAGTTCATCAACAACACACCGTCTATTACCTTTTGGAGAGTGGTGTCTCCTAGATTGGTTAGGTGTCACTTGGGAGCCTCCGACATGATGTGGAGTTGAACCAAGGAGTTTGTAAGGGCAAGGAGATCGCCTACTTCGTGAAGATCTACCCGAGTGAGGCTAGTCCTTCGTGGACGTAAGCCATGGTGGAATAGACAAGGTTGCTTCTTCGTGGACCCTTCATGCGTGGAGCCCTCTGTGGACTCGCGCAGCAGTTACCCTTCGTGGGTTGAAGTCTCCATCAACGTGGACGTATGATAGAACCACCTATCGGAACCATGCCAAAAATCATCGTGTCTTCATTGCGTTTGAAATCTCCGATCCCCTCCTTTACTTACATGTGCAATTGCTTACTTTTCGCTGCTACACTCTTAGAATTGCATGTGTAGGGTGATGCTTGACTTGTATACTTGCTAAAATCTGCCTACAACTAAAATTGGGAAAAGGTTAGGTTTTTATTTGGTCAAGTAGTCTAATCACCCCCCCTCTAGACATACTTTTGATCCTACACAGTGCTCGCAAGGCCTTCTAGTGCCTTATTCCTGAGACAGCTTCATATTGATTTCACAAACGGGGGAGCGGTGCACGCTTGCTAGCTTGCTCGTGGGCGTCGTGCGAGGAGACGAGACACCAAGGACCTTGGTGAGGTGGCGTGTACGGGAGCAGGCCCACGAGCCAGAGCTCGATCACTTGGGTTTTGCAGCGCTGCTGGGACTGACCCGAGCACAGGCACCGTGTCCAGCCCCCGCTCGCGAGATGCACGGGAGGAAGGTCGCGAGCGTACACAGCTCCTGAGGCAAGCAACTTAGCAACACATAAAATGCCTTGGGAAAGAAAGCTTTACTGCAGCATAATAATAAGTTCATTACACAACCAAAAAGAGATGTGGCTGCCGTGTCCGGCACGGGCCAGGTTGAGGTTGGTTCAGCCTGTGGGGCGCCCTCAGTTTCACATCAAAAAGAGAAGAGGCTGCCGTGTCCGGCATGGATTAGCGTGAGGTTGGTGCAGCCCGTGGGGCGCCCTCAGGTGATTGTTCCGCCAGCGCGGAACATGGGGCTTATCGTCGTCTACCTGATCAGGGCAGCACGAACGCATAACCCTCCCTAGTTTGGTGGTACCGATAAAAGAGCACAAAGCCAGACCAAGTCAAGGCCGTCCCATACCGGCAAATGTGGTTGCACGGAAAAGTCCGGGTAGGTGGCTCTTGATCTACCAACTAAGTTTAGTGTTGTCAAGAATTTAACCAGTATGGGTATTTAATTACAAGTAAAATTAACATGGCAGTAGCTATGCATTTAAATAAATTACTATGGATTATCACATATAAAAATAATGCATGAAATTCAATTAAATAACCAACACTATTGAAATGCTTCATGCAATGGATGACATGGCTAGCCTTGCTCTGTTGGGTTGTCCACAAACTCCTGGGCTTCAAATCCAAAAGAATTTCCCTCTGAAAATATTTTTAAAATGCAATTGAAAATGTCACATGCTACTGTTTTGAGCACCAGAAATTCTGTGAACAAGATAAAAATACCAAACTTTGCAGAAAAATAAAGGGGCTCAAGACAAACCAGATGCAAAAACAATCACTTGATTTGGACTTATGGTTAAAAAGTTATTGATGGTCAAAGTTCTGGTCAAAATCTGGAATTAAACAGAAAATAGAAAATCTGCCAGGGGGCCACGTCGAAGGCGTAAAGTGGAGGGGCGCCTCCACTTACCGCTTCGGCGTGTCGCTGATTGGCGGGCCCCAGCGTTAGATTTAAAAGGGGAATGGGAGGGAAACAGAGACGGCGGAGCTCCGGCGACGCTCGCCGGCGATATAGATGGCGGCGAGGTCGGGAGAGAGGGGGAATGGATCGAGCACTCCAAGACCAACACGCACGTACCCGTAGCTTCGCGAGAGACGGCCGGACGACATCGTCCCCTTCTTCTCCGGCGGCAGCGGCGCTCGGGTGGCGTCGGAGACGGCGGTTCCGGCAGCGATTCGACCGGGCAAGGGCTCAGGCGAGGTCAGTGGAGTGAGCTAAGCTCGATGGTGGAGTCGGTTGAGCTCGGGGAAGAGTGGAACGGCGGGGAGGCAGAGCTCGGGTGGCGGCGGTGCTCCGGCGAGATTCGAGGCCAGAGGGCCTCTCGGTTGTGGCTCGCTGCTCGGGAGGATGATTGGGAGGAGGAGGAGTGGGGGTGAGGAGCTCGGGAGAGGCCGGGGAGGGCTATTTATAGCAGGAGGCGAGCTCGGGGGAGTTCTCTGGAAGCGGCGGGATCCGGGACACGTCGCCGGCGCCAGGATGTTGCGCTGGCCGTCGCGACGTAGGGCGAGGTGACGGGAGCTAGCAAGGGGAGTTAAGGCGCTACGGCGGCTAGCGGAGGAAGAAGACACACCGCCAAGCCACTGTGCCCGCACGGGCGGCACAGTGCACGGGTGCCGTGGCGGCCGCCGAGGGCGATTCCGGCGAGGGGAAGAGTCCAGAATGACCAGGTGGAGGAAGTAGAGAATGTCGGCGCACGGAGACAAGCTGCTGCGGCGCGAGGCAGTCAGACGCGACGCCACAGGCACGGGCGCGATGCAGAGCGCGCGCAGTGGCATGCCATTGTCGTGCTCACCACGGGTATGGATGTCTAGAGGCCTCGCGAGCCTGGAATTTCTTGTCTGGCACGTCGACCCTCGACCCCTTAGTCTCTCCATGCCTCTGGTTCGACTAGATACAGACTGGCTCGAAGTGTAGCTTCAGCTACAGTTTCTGGCAGAGAACTTGAGAGAGATCTAGAGGATACATGAGGTGGGGATGGAGCCAAAGGAGATGTCTGGGATGATCTATGTTGGAAGGACTCCAATCTGGCCAAGTTTGAAAGGATTTCATCAAGAATTGAATGTAGTTCATGTACAAGTGCTGTACTGAACCAGAAATAGAGATGAGCTTGGTGCACTCATCTGGTTGATCCTCTGAAGCTGAATTTTGGTGTGGCATGGTTATTTGATGAGGAGAAGATGCCATAAAAATTTCAGCTCAATTGGATACCTCTAGCTGGTACTTCCTTCACAGAGGTTCCAACTGAACAGAAACTTGGCAGAATATTGGTGGTGAAAATTTGTACTGGACAAGATGATATTTTTGGATATTGTGGAAAGATAGGTTCCCTAATATCTCAGGGAATTTTCTGGGAATTAACTGAGTAGGGAAAATATGAGCTCCTTCACAAATGACCAGTACTGTCCAGAGAGCAAATGGAGTTTTCTGGAATAAACTTTGTACTGGACCATGAGATGTTTTTGAAGATTGTGGGAGTAGATTATGAGAAGAAGGTCTGGGATTAATTTGGGATTTTTCTGATCATCAGAACTATAGGTTGCTTTGTAACCCATAGTGATGACAGATTTTCCCAAAAGAAGAAAATGAATATTTGGGAAAGATAAAGAATTGGAAATTGATCCAGATGGTGAGTGACAAGGTTTTGGCAAGATGCTGAGGGCTTTGGATAACTGAGAGGAATTCATAAGTCCAAAGTCAACTGAAAAGGTTCAAAATCCAACCAGATTGCAAATAAAGCCAGAAAGATTTCGAAAAGAAAAAGTTGCCAAAAACCAGGGTGTCACATTCCATGGGCCCGACAGTAGCCCCCGGGCCCGCGGCATGCACGTTCCCGCCTACTAAGGGGCGAAACGGCGCGGGCCCTAACCGCCTGTGGGCCAGGCATGACGCGTGGCACACGATGTGACGGGGGA
The DNA here is from genome assembly GCA_039707655.1 of Elymus sibiricus. NCBI lineage: Eukaryota > Viridiplantae > Streptophyta > Magnoliopsida > Poales > Poaceae > Elymus > Elymus sibiricus. Next base: position 169,416,570 of record CM077664.1, read on the forward strand.
CGCCCCCACTTCTCCCACGACGCCTCGGTAACCGCCCGCACTGACATAAAGCCTGCCGTGGGCGACGTGAGACCATCATTGCCTTCCTTCGTGCACTCCGTCTCCCTGAGCCTTCCTCCCCACACGCAGCTCCTCGCGACCCCATCTCCGAGCTCCGCCTCACCTTCTACCTCCATCCGCGCCTCCGCCGCACAGATGGCGCCCGCCGGCAAGAGGGGAAAGGTGGCGGCCCCGTCCCCAAGCGCACCCGCCATCGGGCGGTGCTGCAGCGCTCCTCCATCGTCAATGGGAAGGGCCTGGACAAGGTACTCCCATTGGTGGCCGGTGATCAGAACGAGAACCAGGCGACCCAGATCTGGCCGGGGTCACGCGCGCGGCGCGACCTGGGGGCGACGACCTACCCCTTCTTCATCCACAACGTTTATGCCGGGTTGGTGCCGCCATTCTCGGACTTTTTCTACGCCATTCTCTCCCATTATCAGATTCATGCCCTCCATCTTCAGCCCAACTCCATCCTCCTCCTAGCCATGTTTGCCTTTTACTGCGAGGCTTTCGTGGGTGTGATGCCTTCGGTGGCGCTCTTCCGCCACTTCTTCTGCCTGCGGCTAACTGCGGTAGACCAGCGCTCCAGATGTGCGTCATTCCTCGCCGTCAAGGGGATGGAAAACAACATCATCAACTTGAGGGTTGCAAAGAAGGTGGAGGGTTATCGCCAGCGCTAGGTCTACATGGACACGCGCCAGACCAGCCGGCTCCTGATGATCCCGACGGACCCGGCTGAGAAGAACTCCGGGTGGGGGCACGAGAAGCTCGCTGACCCGAGGATGGAGCCCGTCCTGGAGCGGATGGCCGCGCATCGGGCCGCGAAGCTATCGAGGGCGATGGTCATCAGGGTACCTGCGGTGGCGCATCGCGCCACTCCAGCGGCACTCGCGCCCCGTGTGGGAGTACACCGGCACGGGTGACGCCATGAGGCTGAACCCCAGAGGCCTGAAGCCAGAAGTGCTGGACGGGGCCCTGGCTACTCTGCTTAGTACCCTTGCCGCGGACCTGCCCGAGGGTGCACTCCCGCTGTTCCGCTACAAGGAGAAGGTGGAGCTGGTCGAGGAGATGCCTCTCTTTGACCACTGGGGGCTTGTGCCGGAGGGCCACGTCGGACCCCGCGAGAACCCCCTCATGGTGGAGCTGGATTCAGGAGGCAGCGGCGGTGGCGAGGACTCGGAGGAGGCCACAGAGGAGGACGCCAACCATGCGCCACCACGCACTCGCCATCAGCTCCTCTGTGAGCTCAAGGATGATGACACCGACGGCGAGCCACCCGCGGCGGAGGGGGCTCTCGGTCGGGGGGCGGTCGAGCCCCCAGCGCCTGAGGCCCGTCAAGAGGCCGAAACTTCCCAGGGCCTCGAGGTAGGCGACAACGCGTCTGGGTCCACTGCGGCCCACCCTGGGGGCCCGAGCGGTGGAGCCGGGGCAATACTTGACGGCGGCAGCAACGGCCCGCCCGTCGTGGAGAAGAAGAGGAAGTGGTCCGCCAGCGACGAGTAAGTCCCCCTGACTCCTCCTGGTGTTTTATGCTCTTGCTCTTTGTCCGGGCTCGGGGCTGAGCCGCCGTCTGCGCAGGAGGCCCGCCGGGGACCAAAGGAAGAAGAAGACGACGACTAAGGCGAAGGCGACCCCCAGCTCGCAGGGGGCATTAGTACCTGCTGTGGGTGCCGGGGGCATGGAGAGGCCGCCCACCGCTCTAGCGCCGAGACGGAGCGCGCGGAAGTCGAGAGGGAGCCAGCCGTTCCTCCGGAGCCGCATGCGGGTGCGTCTCGTGAGGCCGAGACAGAGGAGCCTCGGGAGGCAGCCTTAGGAGGTGGGGACGCGCTCCCCTCAGACCCCACCGCGAGGGAAAAAGCAGCGACGAGGGAGGCCGAAGCACCCACTCCCCCACCTGAGGCCTCCCTTAGCACGGGGGGAGGAATCATGGGGCGCGCTGTCGCAGGCATGGCGAGCCCCCACAGCGCGCCGCTGCAGCCGAACGCGGGGAGGGCCCGACGAACCCACTGCTCCTGGCAAGCGGCGCCGAGTCATCCCTAACCGCGGCGACGGAGAATATCAGGGGGACCTGACCCGGACTGGCCCTGGCACTCGTGAGCAGCCGTGCCCTGCTCAGGCCTGAAGCCTTGCGCGACGCCAAGGCCACGCTCGCTCGGCTAGGGACAGACTTCCAGGACGAGAAGGCGCACCTCGCCGAGGAGCGCCTGAAGCTTGCTGACGGGTGGCGCCAGCTTAGCGTCGCCGTCAAAACGGCTCAGCGCCAGAACGAAAGCGCTCGCGCACAGGGCGAGAAGGACGCCGCCGAAGCGGAGGGGGTCTATGCGAGTGCTCTCCGGGAGGCCGAAGCGACCGTCATGCGCCGCGAGGAGGCGGAGGCCTGCCCAAAGGAGCTTCAGGTTCAACACGCCGTGCAGGCACAGTCATTCCTCGCGCGGGAAAGCGCCCTCGCCACTCACGATAGGGAGCTTGCGGCCCGCGAAGCGGGCCTCGCGACTTGCACGGAAGACCTCGAGAGGGTGTCGACCGAGCAGGCCACTGAGCGGGGGCGCCTGGAGACGCTGGGGCGCCAGCTGGCCGACGTCCAGGATGCCCACACGAAGCGTGTCAACGAGGCCAACACCCAGCTGGTGGCTAAGGAGAAGAAGGCCCAGGAGGACGCTGATGCAAAGATAGCGGAGGCGCGCCTGGCGCTCGCCGAGGAGCACGATAAGGCGCTGAAGCAGCAGAAGGATGCCTTCGAGACGGAGCGTGAGCGGTTCCGGCAGGAAATCGCTGGTCTCAAGGTGGCACTCGCTGAGGCAAAGACCCACTGAGAGGCCGCACCGCAGGCCGGTTCCGGCGCCGAGGCCGAGCCGTCCTCCCTTCATCTTTAGGTGGGGGGCACCGCCAGCACCACGGAGCAAACCGGAGGAGACACGAACCAGGAACGTGAGTGGCAGCGCGAACGCGTCAAGGTGCTCCACTCCCTCGAGCTCCTAGCCCGCGACGCCCTAAACTCCATCTGCCAGGGGAGGATTGAGGCCCTCCGCGAGTCCCGCAACGCCGACTACATTGACTTCTCCACCAAGCTCATGGAGCGGCTCGAGGATGGGGCCAAGAAGGTGGGTGGCATCTTGGAGGAGGAGTGCCACGGCCTCTTCTCTCAGGCGGCGACCCGCATCTTCAGCCACCTCCTTCACGCCGATCCCAACTTTGATTTTGGCAAGGTGATAGCCCCCGTCCCTGAGGAGCTCTGCGATGGCCTTGCAAAGGCGGTAGAAGGCCACGTGGATGCGCTGCTTGGGAAGTACTCCTGCGACAGCGGCGAGAGCTCTGGCGGCGACGACGGCGACGGCGATGACGACGACGGCTCGAGCTTCTAGGGACTTTTTTCCTTCGCCACCCTGCACTAGATCGATGTGGCCCCATGGGGGGTGTGAAGACGATCCCTTTGTGTTTAAGTACCTTATAATTTGCTGTAATGAACGCTCGTGCCCTCGTGAAGCTTTCTCTTGAGGCCTGTTTTGCTCTCTTTGCTTGCCTTGATGCTCTACGTCGTCTGGACCCAGCCCCCGAGCGGGCCACAGCCGTCACTGGTATGTCAGGTCGCGATGCCCGGACAAGGCCATGAGGTGAGGGGCACCGGGAGCTAGTGAGGGCTCCTGAGGCACGATGCTCAGGGAGCCCCCCTTTGACGCGCAAGCGGCTTGTGCCAAGACAAACGCTGGCACTCATGAGGTTGCTGGAGGGGAAAGCTTAAGAGACGGCGAGGACGGCTCGCGAGGCAGGACACCTAGCTCTGTGCAGGATAGTGTCTGGTAGGCCATCACTTGTAGGGTACGCCTCGTAAGGGTTTCGCTCATGAGATCTCCTGCTGAGACGGCCGTCGTGGGTTAGCTCCCGAGGCAGGGCCTGCGGGGCTTCCTGAGGCCCTGAGGGGGCCACCTCGCGAGGCATCCTCACGAGGCCTTTCAGGGGACCTGCTCCTGAGATAACTGCATGCAGAATACTTAACAACAGGGGAGCAGTGCACGCTCGCCGATTTGCTCATGGGCGTTACGCGAGGAGACAAGACACCAAGAACCTTGGTGGGGTGGCGTGCACGGGGGGCAGGCCCGTGAGCTAGAGCCCGGTTGCTTGGGTTTTTCAGCGCTGCTAGGACTGACCCGAGCACAGACACCGTGTCCAGCCCCCGCTCGCGTGAGGCTCGTGAGGGACGTCGTGAGCGCGCGAGGCTCGTGAGGCAAAGACAAAACGAAACACCATGTAAAGAAACCAAAGCTTTACTGAAGTAAGATGGCAACCCATTACATAACCAAAACAAGATGTGGTTGCCGTGTCCGGCACGGGTCAGCTTGTGGTTGGTGCAACCCATGGGGCGCCCTCGGTTACACATCAAAACAAGAAAAAGGGTGCTGCCGTGTCCGGCACGGGTCAGCTTGAGGTTGGTGCAGCCCGTGGGGTGCCCTCAGTTGATTGTTCCGCCAGTGCGGAGCATGGGGCTTCCACAGGGGTGTGGGTATGATCGCGGGTCGATCGTTCCGCCAGCACGGAGCATGGGGCTTCCACTTGGGCGTGGGTGGGAGATCTCGCGGGCCCATCAGGCGAACGCAATGAGAGGCTCCGGGGAGTGTACAACCCCATTTCGTTCGTAGACGTGAGGGACACGGGTAGAACTTGTGGAGGTGTTGGATGTTCCAGGCGTTAGGCATAGGAACTCCGTCCTTCGTCTCCAGCCGGGCTGAGCCGGGCCTGGAGACATGAGTGACCCCAAAAGGGCCTTCCCACATGGGTGAGAGTTTGTGAAGTCCCTCTCTGGAGAGGATCCTGCGTAGGACGAGGTCGCCGACCTCGAGAGTGCGAGGGCGGATGTTGTGGCTGTGGTAGCGACGCAAGGCCTGCTAGTACCTCGCGGCGCGAAGAGAAGCCTGACGGCGGCCCTCCTCGAGGAGCAGCAGATCGGTCTCCCGCGAGCCATCTTGATGCACCTCATCGAAGGCAAGGACTCGCGGGGAGCCGTGCTTACGATCCAATGGAAGGACCGCCTCAGCTCCGTAGACGAGGAAGAAGGGGATCTCGCCGGTAGTCTTGCTTGCCGTCGTGCGGATGGACCACAACACGGACTGCAGCTCATCGAGCCAGCCCTTGCCGTAGGCCTCGAGCTTCTTCTTGAAGCTCCTTGTTTCGAGGCCTTTGAGGACCTCGGCGTTGGCACGCTCGGCCTGGCCATTGCTTCGCGGGTACGCCACCGAGGCGTAGTAGATCTGCGTGCCAAGGCTGGCGCAGTAGGACCTGAAGAGGCCGCTCACGAACTGGGAGCCATTGTCGGTGATGATGCGGTTGGGAACTCCAAAGCGTCTCACGAGACCCTTGATGAACTTGACGGCGGAGCTTGCCGGGATGGTGCGCACAGGTTCGACCTCTGCCCACTTGGTGAACTTGTCGATGGCGATGTAGAGGTAGTGGTAACCGCCAGCCATGCAAGGGAAAGGCCCCAGGATATCCAACCCCCAGACCGTGAAGGGCCATGAGAGGGGAATCGTCTGGAGGCCCTGTGCCGGCTGGTGGATCTGCTTGGCGTGGAACTGGCATGCCTCGCAGGCTTGGACCAGTGCGATGGCGTCACACAGCGGAGTGGGCCAGTAGAAGCCGCTGCGGAACACCTTGCCGACGAGGGTCCGTGATGAGGAGTGGTGGCCGCAGTCTCCTGCATGGATATCGGCGAGCAACTCGTGCCCTTGTTCTTCAGAGATGCACCGCAGCGAGACGCCATTGGGGCGCCTGTAGTACAGCTCACCATCTTTTAAGCAGTAAGCGGTGGCCTGTCAGGCCACGCGCTCTGCTTCTGCGTCCTCCTCCTGGAGGGTGCCGTGAAGCAAGTAAGCCTTGAACTCCGCCGCCCTACTATCCGCTTGAGGCTCCAGCACCAGCAGCAGGCGGGCTCCTGAGGCTGGACCGCAGTCTGGCGCGCCCGTGGGCGGTGCGGGCGGGAGCTCCTCATGAAGGAGCGCGGTGCTCGCGACAGAAGGTGCAGCTGATGGCTTGAGGAGCCTTTCCTAGAAGACGCTGGGGCTCTGAGGCTCATGGCGAGATGCTTGTTTGGCGATGTCGTCAGCTTCTTTGTTGCCACTACGGGGAACGTACTGCAGCTCCAGGCCAAGAAAACGCTTCTCAAGTTTACATACCTCGTCTAGGTAGGCGGCCATGTGCTCGTCCTTGGGCTTGTAGCTTTTGTTGGAGAAGTTGACGAGAAGTTGTGAATTGCCCTTGATGGTCAGACGCTTTATGCCCAGAACGAACGTGGCCTTGAGGCCGGCGATGAGGCCCTCATACTCTGCGATGTTGTTGGAAACCTTGTCGATGTGCCTGAAGCAGAGTGGCACGGTGTAGTAGAGCATGTCTCCTATCGGCGAGGTGAGCATGACTCCAGCCCCCACGTCCTGTCGGGAGAAGGCGCCATTGAAGTGCATGGTCCAGCTGCCATGCGCCTCGTCCCCTGGCAGAAGAGATTTGGCCTCGCGAGGCTCCTCCTCATATGTGTCCGTCCACTCTACCACAAAGTCGGCCAGAGCCATGCCTTTGTTGACTCTGGTGGTGGAGAATTCTAGCTGGAAGGCTTGCAGCTCGATGTTCCATTCGGTGACATGGCCGTCAGCATTGGGGCTGCGCAGAACTTGCTCCAAGGGGTAGGAAGAAATGACCTTGATGGGATGGACCTGAAAGTAGTGGCGCAGCTTCCTGGAGGCAACGAGGAGTGCGAGGAGGAGCTTCTGCTGCATGGGGTAGCGCTCGCGCGCATCCCTTAGCATGGTGCTGACGAAATACACGGGGTGTTCGACGAGGCGCATAGTTGTGGTGGCAGCTTGCTCTCCAGGCGCCTCACGAGGCTCGATGGGCCCGGGGAGCTCACGAGGCTCGGAAGGTGCAAAGGGCTTCTCGTTGGCACAGACGCACTCCTCTCGCATCGCCACAAGCGCCGCACTGGCCATCTGAGGGGTGGCTGCCAAGTACAGGAGCAAGGGCTCGCGAGAGCGCGGCGCGACCATGATGGGCGGGCTCGTGAGGTACCTCTTGAGATCTTCAAAGGCGGCGTCTGCCTCAGGAGTCCACTTGAAAGAGCCGGACCTCTTCAGGAGCTTGAAGAAAGGCAGGGCTCGCTCGCCAAACATGGAGATGAAGCGTCCCAGGGAGGCCATACATCCTGCCAAGCGCTGCATTTCCTTGAGGGTCCGGGGAGGACGCATTTTCTCGATGGCCTTGATCTTCTCAGGGTTGGCCTCGATGCCACGGTGCGAGACCAGGAAGCCGAGGAGTTTGCCGGAGGGAACTCCGAAGACGCACTTCTCGGGGTTGAGCTTGAGGTTAACCTTGCGCAGGTTGGCGAACGTTTCCAAGAGGTCCGCAATGAGGGATCCAGCCTCGTGGGACTTGACCACGATGTCATCGACGTAGGCCTCCGCGTTCCTCCCCATCTGAGGCCCCAGCATGATGCGCATTAGCCGTTGGAAGGTGGCGCCCGCGCTCCTCAAGCCGAAGCGCATGCAGACGTAGCAGTATATGCTGCAGGGGGTGATGAAGGCTGTCCTCTCCACGTCTTCGGCCGCCATCTTGATCTGGTGATAGCCTGAGAAGGCATCTAGGAAGCATAGCAAATTGCACCCGGCGGTGGAGTCCACGATCTGGTCGATGCGGGGCAGCGAAAATGGATCTTGAGGGCAGAACTTGTTGAGACTGGTGAAGTCGAGGCACATGCGCTCCTTGCCGCCTTTCTTGGGGACGATGACTGGGTTGGTGAGCCATTCAGGATGGCGCACCTCGCGGATGACCCCAGCTTCTTGGAGCTTCTGAACTTCCTTGACGATGAAATCTTGCTTCTCTGGCGCCTGGCGCCGTGCTTTTTGCTTGACGGGGCGTGCATTGGGGCACACTGCTAAGTGGTGCTCGATCACCTCCCTCGGCACACCGGACAAGTCAGATGCTTTCCAGGCAAAAACATCCGAGCTTGCCCGAAGGAAGGTGACGAGCGCGCTTTCCTATGCAGGAGGAAGGCCGGCGCCGATGGTGAAGGCAGGGCCGGAGCCGCTGTCGTCCACTGACACCTTCTTCGTCTCGGCACGGTCCTGAGAGAACAGCTGCTTCTTCTTCACGGGCGCGGCCTCGGGAGGCTCGGCCGCGTCCTCGTCAGGCATTTGTGCGACAGCGGCGGCTTTGTAGGCGCGCTCGAGGGAGCAGACCGCATCCTTCTCGTCGCAGGCGACAATGATGATGCCGCTGCAGCCAGGCATCTTGAGGACGTTGTAGGCATGATGGGTCGCCGCCATGAAATTGGCGAGAGCTGGGTAGTCCAAGATGGTGTTGTAAGGCAGGCCGATGTGGGCCATGTCAAAGTTGATGAGCTCGGTATGGTAGTTCTTGCGGGTGCCGAAGGTGACAGGAAGGCGCACTTGCCCCAGAGGGATGGTGAAGCCATCGGTCACTCCGGAGAAGGGCTTGGTCGGCATCAGCTGGTCGTAGGGCACCTGGAGCGTCTCAAAGGTTTCGATGAAGATCACGTTGAGGCCGGTGCCTTCGTCGATGAGGGTCTTGGTGACCGCGACGTTGCTGATGGTGGGAGTGCACAACATGGGGAGTGCGCCTGGGGAGGCCGTGGACTAGGGGTGGAATGTGGAGTCGAAGGTGATGGTGTACTGCGACCACTTGAGGGCGGTATTCACTTCGCGAGAGAGCAGCTTGAAGTGGCGGTTGGACTCGGGGGCATGAGCCCCGCCAAGGATGCAGGCGACCGCGCGAGGCTCCTGGTAGCCGCCAGTGCCCTCATCAGGCTGGTTGATGTTGTTCCTCCGGGGTGGCGGCGGCAGCGGCGGAAGAGCGGCATTGGCCTGAGGGTTCGCCTCGCGAGGATGGTCGCTCCAGGCGGCCTCACAAGGCTGGTTGCGCCAGGCGGCCTCACGAGGCTGGTCATGCCAGCCCTGGCGGAAGTTGCCGTTGCTGTTGCCGTTGCGGCCGTCCTAGCAGTTGCCACCGCGGCCACCTCCGCGACCGGCGCCGCGGCCATTGCGGTCGTCCCGGCGGCCCTGACGCTCGTTGCGGAGCAGCTTGAGCTCCTGGCAGTCTTCAGTACTGTGGGAGCGCACGTTGTGGTAGGCGCAGAGCGGTCGGCCGTCTTTCCTGGGCTCGTCATGGTCACGGCCGTGCTTCTGCTCGGGCTTCGCTGCAAGCACAGCAGGGCCCTTACGCTTGACGTCCTTGTTCTTGGCCTTGGCGGCCTCAAGCGCCGCGTCGGGGTCGTTGTGGACGAAGAGGTGGCCCTCTTCAGCCTTGGCGCACTTGTCGGCGAGGTCGAACAGTTCAAGCACCGAGTCTAGCTCACCGTTGATGGTGAGATTCTCGCGCATCTTGACGTCCGTGACGCCGGTGGAGAACGCAGAAATGACGACCGCGTTGGAGGCGCACGGTATCTTGTTGCGCACTTGGCTGAAGCGCTGGATGTACTTGTGGAGGGTCTCTTCTGGACGCTGCCGCACGTGCCACAGGTCGTTAATGGTGAGGGAGCAGTCTTGTGTGCCCTTGAAGTTGGCGACGAACTGGCTGCAGAGCTCGGCCCACGATGAGATGGATGCCTCGGGGAGGTTCATGAGCCAGGAGCGCGGGCCGTCCTTGCGGGACATGGGGAACCAGTTCGCCATGACCTTGTCGTCGCCGTTCGCCGCCTCGACGCTCAGCGCGTAGAGCTGAAGGAACTCCGCAGGGTTCGGGGTGCCGTCGTAGCGCGGAGGTAGCTCAGGCTTGAACTTCGCGGGCCACACCACCCGACGCAGCTCGCGGGTGAAGGCGCGGCAGCCCACACCGCTCGAAGGGACGCCGCCGGCGAGGGCGGCGCGGTTCTGGCGCCCTGCCACCGCAACCTCCTGGACGGCTTGGTCCTGGCACTGGCGCTGCCGCTCGAGGAGCACTCCCGCATCAGGGGGCACACGTCGGATGATCTGGCAGCTGGCCTCATCACAGACTGGCGGGGACGCGCCACGGGACGGCTCACACGCCCGCGCGTTGCGCTGGGGCCCGCCGAGTTCGTCGCACAGAGGAGGCGGCGGGGGAGCGCCGTGCGCCAGGTCCCCGGCGCGAGACGGCGGAGGGCGGAGTGAGTGGGGAGGCGCCGGAGCGTCCCCGGCGGCGTTAACGAGCTTGGTGATGCGAGCAAGCCAGGCGTCGTAGCCGGCGTCAGCTGGACGGTAGCGGAGCAGCTCGCGCGCCATGAGTAGCGCGCCCTGTGCGTTCGGCGGCCCATGGTGGGCGAGGGAGGAAGAGGCCGTGGCAGTGTGGCCGTTCGCCTGCATGGAGGGGTGCATGGAGGAGTCCTGCTGCTCGCGGGCAGCAGGGTCGGTGGCGGCAGCAGCCTCGATAGGGCGGCGGCGGTTGCCGCGGGCCACCGGCTCCGTCTGTGCCACGCGGCCAGCCCTGCGCTCGGTGCGCTCGCGGCGTGCGTCGGCCATGAAGCTAGTGGAACGGAGGGCGGAGCGGAAGAACAGTTGCGCACCCCTACCTGGCGCGCCAAATGTCGGAAGTCGGGCTCCGGGGACCCAAAGATTCGAACACTGGGGTGAGCTTGTTCCTACCTCTTCGTCCCCTACCACGGCTAAGCTACAGCGAAGCTACGGCGGGAGCACGCTAGCGAGCAGCGGACCGTGGACTCAGCGGTTTACCCTGGTTCGGGCCACCTTGCGATGTAAAACCATACTCCTGCTTGGTCTTGATTGTAGTGAGCAACAGAGTGTTCACGAGTACAAGGTAGGAGAAGAAGGAGTCGACCGAATCGGATCCCCTACCACGATGGCAGCACTATCCCTTTATACCTGCCTTGGTCCTCTTCCCCCTCAAAACTTAGGCGGGAAGGGTTGCCACACTTGGCGGGTTTTGAAGGGGGACAGGCGCTCAGGCTATCCTTGCTAAAGGCGGTCTTCGCCTGCAAAAGCATGATCCATGATGCGCCGGTGGGCTCGGTGATGACCTCCGCCCCGCGCTACCGCCGTCTTGGTCTTCTTTCGCCGATTGGGCAACCTTTGGGGTTGCTTTGGGAAGTGGACTGCTGGCCTTGCTCCCTTAGCACGAAAGGGGAAACCCTCTTCATCCGTTCCTGCTGGCGCGGCCTCTGTCGCCGTTCGTCGCTGCGCGCGTCACCCATGTGATGGGCACGGGACCGTGCTGCCGGACCAAACCGCCTTTGTCTTGAGCACCTTCGGGAGGAAGCCTCGGGAGGCCACCTTGGGAGGCTGCCTCGTGAGAGGGCCTCGTGAGGCTGCTGGTGAAGATGCTGAGTCTTGTTCGCCTCTCCCTGAGGAGGGGTCCTCAGGAGGCCAAGGCCTCGCGAGGGGTCTTGGTGAGATGCTTGATGATGACGGCCTGCTGAGCCCACGCCAGGCATTGCGCCCTCCGCCAAAGGCAGACGGGCCTGAATACCCTTGCTTCCATGGGCCCGAAACCAATGGTGGCCATTGCGGCTGCCTCCACGGCCGGTGCCGCGGTCGCTACGGTCGCCGCGATGGCCCAGGCGCTCGTCGCGAAGTAGCTTGAACTTGTGGCAGTCCTCGGTGCTGTGGGAGTGCGAGTTGTGGTAGGCACAGAGAGGGCGGATGTCCCTCTTGGGCTCGTCGCGCTCGCGGCCGCGTTTCTACTCGGGCTCCGCCGCGAGCACGGCAGGGCCCTTGCGCTTGGCGTCCTTGCTCTTGGCCTTGGTGGCGTCTGGCGCCGCGTCGGGGTCGTTGTGGACGAAGAGGCGGCCTTCCTTGGCCTTGGCGCACTTGTCGGCAAGATCGAACAGCTCGAGCACGAAATCGAGCTCATCATTGATGGCGAGCTTCTCGCGCATCCGAACGTCCATGATGCCGTTGGAGAACACAGAGACGATGGCGGCCTCGGAGGCACACGAGATCTTGTTGCGCACTTGGCTGAAGCGCTGGATGTACTTGCGGAGGGTCTCGTCAGGGTGCTGGCGCACAGCGTGCAAGTCGTTGAGCGTGAGGGAGTGCTGGTATGTGCCCTTGAAGTTGGCGATGAATTGTTGACAGAGCTCGCCCCACGAAGAGATGGACACCTCGGGGAGGTTCATGAGCCACGAGCGCAGGCCATCCTTGAGAACCATGGGGAACCAGTTCACCATGACCTTGTCGTCGCCGTTCGCTGCCTCGATGCTCAGGGCATAGAGCTGCAGGAACTCTGCGGGGTTGGGGGTGCCGTCGTAGTGCGGAGGCAGGTCCGGCTTGAACTTGGTGGGCCACACCACGCGGCGCAGCTCGCAGGTGAAGGCGCGGAACCCACGCAGCTGGATGGACCGCCGCCGGCGAGGGCGGCGCGGTTCTGGCGACCGGCCACCGCGACTTCCTAGATGGTCCTATCTTGGCGCTAGCGTTGCTGCTCGAGGAGCACGCGCGCGTCGGGGGGCGCGCCAGATGATCTGGCAGCTGGCCTCGTCGCGGACCGGCGAGGACGCGCCGCGGGACGACTCACGTGGCCGCGTGTCGCGCCGGCGTTTGGCAACCTCATTGGTCAGAGGAGGCGGCGGAGGACCGCCATGCGCCATGTCTTCGGCACAGGAAGGCGGAGGAGGGAGCGAGTGGGAAGGCGTTGGAGCTTGTCCCGCGGCGTTGACGAGCTCGGTGATGCAGCCAAGCCAGGCGTCGTAGCCGGCGTCGGTGGGGCGGTAGCGTAGGAGCTCGCGCGCCATGAGCAACGCGTACTGCGTGGCCGGCGCGTCGCGTCGGGCAAGCGAAGAGGCTGTGGCGGTGTGGCTGTCCGCCTGCACGGACGGGTGGAGGGAAGAAGCCTGCTAGTCCCTCTCAGCGGGGTCGGTGGCAGCGCTGGCAGCGTGGCGTTGACGGTCGTCGCGGGCGACGGGCTCCCTCTGGGCCACCCTGGCAGCTCGGCACGCGTAACGCTCACGGCGAGTGTCGGCCCAGTGGGAACCAGGGTACCACGGCCCGTCTGCCTGCGGCCCAGGAGGCAACTCTTGGGGCGGCCCACGAAGGACGTCTCTACCTTAGGCTCTCCGGAACAAGTCACCTCGTGAGGGGCCAGCCTCACGAGGCCCCTTCACCGCCAGGCAGAACGCTGCAATCAACAAGTGGCAAGTAGCCTCATGAGGGGCGGCCTCGTGAGGGGAGGCCTCGTGAGGGGCGGCATTGTGAGGGCCACCCCACGAAGGAGGGTGCACGGCGCCAGTCGCGTGGCATGTGCCCATCACGTGGGTGACGTCGTGCTGGAGGATAAGGATGGCAGGACGCGACCAAGACCAGTTTCCTCTTTGGTGCAAGGGAGCAGCAGCATCTGCCCCCCTCCAAAGCAAGTCCCAATGGCTTCCGCTTTGGTGAAAGAAGACCAGGATAGCTCAGTGCGCCAGGATGGAGGTCATCGCTGAAGCCCACCAGCGCGTCAGGATAGCAACTTTAGCACGCGAAGACCGCCTTTAGTCAGGATAAGCCTGGGCGCTTGTCCCCCTTTGGATGGCCGCCCTGTGGCCACCCTTTCCCGCTCATATTTTCGGGGAAGAGGACCAAGGCACTATAAAAAGGGCAGGGCCGCTTCCATGTAAGGGGATCGATTCATTCTCCCCCACACCTCGTGTACCTGGAGCCACAAGCTCTCCATTACAGAGCAATCCAACACAGGCATGAGTAGGGTATTACACCGCATGATGGCTCGAACCTGGGTAGCTCGTGCGTCCCCTTCGTGTCCGGTGTGAGCCAGTGAGCCCGTCGAGATCCCGCCGTAGTTGCTGTCGTGTCGTAGGTCGCCAAGCAAAGTCCCCCAGAGTTCGAATCCTAAGTTCTTGGAGAAGTTTCTTGGACGCAGATCCTAGACTCCGACATTTGGCGCGCCAGGTAGGGGGACTTGCTGTCTTCGCGCCTTCGACCTCGACGTCAGCATCGACATGGACGACGCCGCCGCTCGCCGGGAACGCGCTACGTGCCAAGCCGCCACCAGGGTCCACGCGGAGCCTGCCACCCGAGGTGCCCCTGGGCGGCGCCTTCGCGCCGCCACCGAGCCTGTTGGGGAGCGGGTGGCCTACTCCGCCCACCCGTCGGTGAACGAGCAGGCGCATGGCCGCTCCGCCGCCACCTCCTCGCTTGCGCGTCGTGACCCTCCTGCTCCGCACACCACGCTGCTCATGGCGCAGGAGCTGCTGCGCTGTCGTCCCACCAAGGACGGCTACAACGCCTGGCTCGGGCACATCACCGAGCTTGTGGACGCCGCGCGCGATGGCCACGCGCCCTCCCGCTCCTTGCCTGCTCCGCTGTCCCGCGCCGATTGGGCCGGGCGCGACGCGCCTCCTCCTCCACCTCCGGACCACGACGTGGCCGAGCGCCGCCCCGCAGCATGTGCCCCGGAGCCGTCCCGTGGCTCGCTCACGCCGGACGGCGACGGCGACAGCGACCAGATCGTCCGCCGCGCGTCCCCGGACGCGCGCGTGATCCTCGAGAAACAGCGCAACCGGCAGGACCACGTCCTCCATGACGTTGCCACAGCTGGGCGCCAGAACCGTAGGGCCCTAGCCGGCAGCACCGTCACCAACGGGGGCTACCTGGCCCTCACCCCCGAGCTACGCCGTGTGGTGTGGCCCGACAAGTTCAAGCCTGATCTCCCTTCATGCTACGATGGTAGCGCCAACCCCGTGGAGTTCTTGCTACTCTACACCATTAGTATCCAGGCCGCAAAGGGGGATGACCGGGTCATGGCGAACTGGTTCCCCATGGCTCTCAAGGATGCCGCACGTTCTTGGCTCCTGATCCTTCCCGAGGCGTCCATCTCTTCATGGGCCGAGCTGTGCAAGCAGTTCACCGCCAACTTCAAGGGCACGCCCGACCGCCCCCTCACGCTCAACGACTTGTGAGCGGTGCGCCAGTGCCTGGATGAAACTCTCCGCAAGTACATCCAGCACTTCAGCCAGGTGCGCCACCGGATCCCGAAGGCCTCCGATGCCGCAATCATCTCTGCCTTCTCCTCCGGCATCACGGACGTGAGGATGCGCGAGAAGCTTGCCATCAACGACGAGCTTGGCTCCGTGGCCAAGCTGTTCATCCTCACCGACCGCTGCACGAAGGTTGAGGAGGGCCACCTCTTCATACTCAATGACCCTGATGCTGAGCCTAGTGCCGCCAACCCCAAGGGCAAGGACGCCAAGTGCAAGGGCCCCGCCGTGCTTGCGGCGGAGTCAAAGCAGAAGGGCGGCCATGACCATGGCCAGGCCAAGGAGGACGATCGCCCTTTGAGAACCTCGAAAAGTTCTTGACGAGCCCTCCTGCCATGGTCGCCCCGTGCCCTCACGAGCCTCTGCCCCTATACTTGGCGGCAACTCCCCACACGGCCAGCGCGGCCCTCATGGTGGAGCAAGAAAAGAAAGTCCACGCCAAGAGGAAGCCTCCCACGCGTGCGCCTGCCGAGGCCGCACCCACTCCAGCCGAGGCAGCATCTGAGCCTGCCGAGGCCCCTCCGGCACCTCCCGAGGACCCGCCTTGGGAGGCTCCTGGTGCCCCACCTCAAGAGGCCCGCAACGGCCAGGCCGGGCATGCCAACGATGAGGTCCTCAAGGGCCCCAAGACAAGGAGCTTCAAGAAGCAGCTCATGGTCTGCGGCAAGGGTTGGCTTGACGAGCTCCGCTCAGTGCTGTGGTTCATCCGCACCACGGCGACCAAGCCCACCGGCGAAATGCCCTTCTTCCTCGTCTACGGGGCAGAAGCGGTTCTCCCAGCTGAGGTCAACCACGGGTACCCGTGGGTCTTGGCTTTTGACGAAACTCGCCAGGACGGCCTGCGGGAGGATGACATGCTCTTCCTCGAAGGGGCACGCCGCCAGGCCGCCCTCCGCGCGACAAGGTATCAGCAGGCATTGCGTCGCTACCACAGCCGCAACATATGCCCCGCACCCTCGAGGCCGGCGACCTTGTCCTGCGATGGATCCTCTCTAGAGAGGGACTCCACAAGCTCTCACCCATGCGGGAAGGCCTTTTCAGGGTCACGCACATCTCCCAGCCCGGCGCGGCACATTTGGAGACGGAGGAGGGTGTTCCGGTACAAAACACATGGAACATCCAACATCTCTGCAAGTTCTATCCGTGACCTCACGGATATGAATGATATGGGGCTGTACACGCTCCAGAGCTCTCTTTCTACCCACGCTGCCACCGGCACGCGAGAGCTCCCTCCCACTCTCGTGGAAGCCCCATGCTCTGCGCTGGCGGACTACTCATGGAGCTGTACATGCTCCGGAGCTCTCTACCAACGCTGCCACCGGCACGCGAGAGCTCCCTCCCACTCTCGTGGAAGCCCCATGCTTAGAGCTGGTGGACTACTCATGGAGCTGTACACGCTCCGGAGCTCTCTCTACCCGTGCTGCCACCGGCACACGAGAGCTCCCTCCCACTCTCGTGGAAGCCCCATGCTCAGCGCTGGCGGACTACTCATGGAGCTGTACACGCTCCGGAGCTCTCTCTACCCGCGCTGCCATCGGCACGCGAGAGTGTAACAGCCCGAGACCGATGCCTTCCGTAATTATTATTATTCTATTGTTTGAGCTATTTTATTTTATTTTTGCATTGCATCATGTCATCATGCCATCATGTCATTAAATTTTGCCACTCAAATAAATAAATTGCATGGATCTTCGATCCATTTAAATCGAGGGAATTCACATGGTGATTTCTCTTTATAACATATCCTCCCAATATTTAGGGAGCTATTATAAATATTCCATTAATTTGGAAATAACCATAAACACACTTGCGATTTAAGTCCATGCCTTCTCTATCTCAATTCTTGGCCTCCAACTTTGCCCATATATTCTTTCATCACTTTTCCAAGCTCCACCAAAAATCTCAACATTTTTGGACACTTCTAAAACCTAGTCCTAGTTCAAACCATTTGATTTAAATTCAAATGAGTTTGAATTTAAATCTTGCATTCATGCCAACTTCTATTTTCTCGGACCAAGCGCATTTTTTTGAGTCCAGGAAATAATCCCCATGTCCAAATTCTATCTCTAACCCTTCCTTTCTTCTCATTTTCTTGTTTGCTATTTTCTGTAATTGGGAAATAGAAGAGGAGACAAATATTAGAGAGGGAGCAGCCCAGCCAGAACTCCAGCCGGCCCAAGGCCAACCAGAGGCCCAGCCGCGCCTCCTCTTAACCCTAGCCCGATCGATCCCCTCTCTCCCTCTCGTTCCCCTGCTCGCGCCACCAGGAGAGGACTCCCGATCCCTCTCCTCTCGATCCCACTGTCTCCCTCGTTTCCCACCGCCGCCACCACACAGCTCGTGCCAGGGAGAGGTGCTCCCCGTGCCCGGTCCCTCTGCCGCGCCCCTCCTTCTCCTTCCTCCCTGCCTCTCCTTCCTCTGCTCCCTCAAGCTCTCTCTGTTTTCCTGTCACAGGAACCCTGCCATGGCCGTTTGCCTCCTCAAGCCACGCCGCCAAGTCCGTCGCCCACACCCGGATCCGGCGTCGCCCGTCTCCCCCACGGCCGGATCCGCTCCTCCTCGCCTTGTCCGCGTCGCCTGGAGCCGCGCCAGGGTCCTCCAGTCGCCGGAGCACCAAGGCCAGCATCGCCTCGCCCCTGCTTTGCAGCGAGCCCCTGCTCGCGTTCACCACCTGCAGCTCGTCCCGATCCAGTGTGGGCCACTGTAGCGCCACATCGAGCCCTCGCTCGAGCACCAGCCGCCCGCGTTGACCGCGCCCGCACGCCAAGTCCCACGACCGCGCCGTCCACATCTGCGCCTGCACCGCGTCGTCCTCAGAACCAAACCGAGCCCCTTGCTGCTCCACGGCCACCACAAGACCCACGCGTGCCTCCGTTGAAACCTCCCCGAACAGGAGCACTTTGGATCGCCAAGACCGCGGCCTTGTGTTGCTTCGTTTCGGATCATACGAGTCTCGCAGACCCGGGGCCTCATTGCACATGACCGTTGCCGTTCCACTTCATCTCTGTCGGGACCGAGACCGCCAAGTTCCCCAGAGATCATTTTGACGACCATGTACCTCTACTGCCATCCGACCAAGAATGAGACCTCCCCGAACAGGAGCATTTTTGGATCGCCAAGTACCCCTTCGGATCGCCAAGTTCGACTACCATCATCATGTACGACTACCGCCGATGCCCCAAGGACCGGAGTACGACTACACGGTGATGCGTCAAGTACCTCTACCGCCGTCTCCGGAATCGCCAAGAACGCCAAGTACCACAAGCGTCAAGTTCTACTGCCGTCGCGTGTACCACTACATCCACTACGAACTCGATCCGCTCCGAGAGTACACGCTTTGGAGGTATAACGCCGAGACGACCACCCGTGGACCGTATGCATGTGATGTGTGTATGAGATGGTTGCATGTGCCTGTGTTTGCATCGTGTCTGAATTGTTTTTGCACGTTCCTCGTTTGCCATGTCACCGACACGTGGGAACCCGGTAACCGGGATCACCCCACCATCTCTTGTATGTTCCGCACATCCGCACACTTGTTCCTCCTTTGCACCGGTATCTCAACGGGTTACCGAAACCGGAATGTTGCCGTGGCATCATTTTCGGATTCGCCGCCGTGGCACCCATTTCTTTCCGCCACGGTGACAAATGCTTCATATCATATCATATGCCATGTTTTTCATAAATTGCATCTAACTTAAATGTCATCCTCATGCATGTAATATCTCATGAACCATGCATCGGATTAAAATGGTTCATATATGTAAAATGCTTAGAATTCCATGTAGTTTCATAATATCCAACTTTCATCCACGATAAAATGTTAAAATTGTTGTTTGCATTAATTTGCATAAATGACATGCTAAAATGGTTTATTTCATAACTAATTAATCGTAGCTCCGAATTAAATAAACTTATATGTAAATGGAGTAGAAAAACGCGTAGATTAACATGGTGCACTTTCTTTTGCTGTTTAACAACATTAAAAATGTGTTTTAGGCAGAACAGTACCAAATTCGAAAATTGCATATGGGGAATTTCCGGACTTGTTTTGTGTTGTTTCCGGCCTCATTTAAATTGCCTAGATAGGTAGATATATTATGCTTCATCTATTGCCATGGTAACCAACATTTAATATTGATGAGTAGCATAAACGGGAGTGAACTAAATAATTTTTGTGGAGTTTTGTCTTGAGCTTCACTTAATGTGTAGTATTGTTGTGCACCTTGCCATGCCATTCATCTTTGAACCGGACATGCATCATACTTAGTTGTGCATCATGCCATGATTATGTTTGTTTACCATATTGTTTGTTTCTTGCCGGTTGTGCTTCTTCTCGATAGTTCTGGTTTCATTGCGATCGTGAGGA
The DNA here is from genome assembly GCA_039707655.1 of Elymus sibiricus. Taxonomy (NCBI): domain Eukaryota; kingdom Viridiplantae; phylum Streptophyta; class Magnoliopsida; order Poales; family Poaceae; genus Elymus; species Elymus sibiricus. Next base: position 169,435,916 of record CM077664.1, read on the forward strand.
TTCGTTCGACTACGCTTGTTCGTCTTCTTCATGGACTCGATCTTCTTCCGAGCGGGATTTCAGGCAAGATGATCATGACCTTGGATATCTTTACTATCTTTGCTTGCTAGTTGTCTCGTTGCTATCGCTATGTCGCGCTTCCTACCACATATATGTCAGCCTTCCATATGCCATGATACAGCCTCTAACCACCCTCACCCAGCAAACCGTTGTTTGGCTATGTTACCGCTTTGCTCAGCCCCTTTCTTATAGCGTTGCTAGTTGCAGGTGCAGTGCATGTTGTTCCATGTTGGGACATGGATATCATGGGATATCATAATATCTCTTATTTAATTAATGCATCTATATACTTGGTAATGGGTGGAAGGCTCGGCCTTTTGCCTAGTGTTTTGTTCCACTCATGCTGCCCTAGTTTCCGTAATACCGGTGTTATTTTCCTTGATGAGCGCTTCTAACACATGTGGGGCATATGGGAACCCCCATGTCCATTCGTTTTAGGATAAACTTCTCCAGCAAGGCCCAACATTGGTTTCACCATTTGCCTAATAACAACTAAAACTTGCATAGGGACTTTCCGGACCCCGAGGATTTTTTTTAATCAACAAACCGGGCCAGTGCTCCTCATGAGTGTTGGTCCACCTACCTAGCAGTCGACGGAGCCGCCTCGGGGCAACTCGAGGTATTTGGCTACCGTCCACTTAGCATAGACGGATGATGCCCGTAGACAGAGTGCGCGCGGCTCTTGACACAGATCTGGCTCACCGGGAAGTCTTGCTGGTTTAGTTTTACCTGTTACGAGTGGCTTGTCCACCGGAATTCCTTATCGTAAGCATCGTGTTATCATGGTGTGAGGATGTTCCATCGGATACGTGTGGTAATTTATAATGGACTACTTGGAGCACCCCTGCAGGGTTAAATCTTTTGCGAAGCCGTGCCTGCGGTTATGTGGCGACTTGAAAATTTATAACCTCCGGTTGTAGAGAACTTGACACTAATTCTAATTAAAATACACCAACCGCGTGCGTAACCGTGACCGTCTCTTTTCGAGGAAGTTCGAGAAGAGAACACGATGGGGTTATGTTTGACTCGTAAGTAGGTGTTCAGGATCACTTAGTGATCATTTGTAGTTTGCGACCGTTTTGCGTAGATGCTCTTCTTATTCTTGTACTCGTAAGTTAGCCACCATATATGCTTAGTGCTTGCTGCAACCTCACCACCTTACCCTTCCATACCCATTTAAGCTTTGATAGTCTTGCTACCCATGGTTATGGGATTGCTGAGTCCTCGTGGCTCACAGATTACTACAACAATAGTTGCAGGTACAGGTAATGCGATGTCTTGACGTGAGAGCGATGCTTGTTTGCTTTGGAGTTCTTCTGCTTCTTCTTCGTCGTCGATCTGGGGATAGGTTCCGGGTCGGCAACCTGGGCTAGCAGAGTGGATGTCATTCTTCTTTTTGTTTGATTTCATCCGTAGTCGGATGCTGTCCTTCTGTATGATGTTTGTTATGTATTGATGTATTCATGTGATGATTGTATGTATTAGTTTGTATCCCCATCTATTATGTATGTGGTACGATGTAATGATATCCACCTTGCAAGCGTCTCCAATATGCGTTTTCTACTCTTGGTGGGGCCTCCGAGTTCCTCGAGAATAGGATCGCATATGGGGCGTTACAAGTTGGTATCAGAGCCTCGACCGACCATAGGAGCCCCCTTGATTGATTGAACCGCTGGCGAGTCTAGAAGAAAACTATTTTCAGTCCTAGTTATATATCGGAGAGTAGGAATTCTTTTTACTCCTTATCCCCTTCGTCGCTCTGGTGAGGAATCTTGACGTAGGTGTTTTGATTCTACTACCTCTTCTCACTCAAAATTTTTTTTAGGATCACGCGGGTATTGTTGGAATGGTTGCAATATCGGTGTGACGTGACTCTGTTCTTGGTGCCTCCTGACCGTATGGATTGGACCCGGGGAGTTGAGCTCCAAGGGGTTTTGTCACACTCGCTATCGTTTCGGTTCCAAAAATACCAGAGGACGCCGACATCGAAACGCTTCTATACTTTTTGTGGTGGCAAATAGTGCCGTGACTTTTCCCCAGTACTGGTGGAGATAGCGCGGATGATCCACTATGACTAGTATCGCTGTGTTTTCGAAGGTCTGAGGTAGACGGATTTGCGAAGTTTCTTGGTCGTCTGTGAAGGTTGCGGATTGGTTGCAGCTGATTAGGATATTATTGTTGTTGTGTGCTGAGTAGGTTCCCATGTCCGCAACCTGATCTTATAACCAAGAAGTTTCGGGAGTTCTTAGGTGGGAATTCAAGTATTACCTAGAATATCTTTCCCAATAGACACATGATACGATATGGGGTCTATCATATGTTTGTTCCGGCTTATTCTACAAGCCAAATCCTTCTTTTGTTTTGTTATGGTATTCGAGTTGCTTCAAAGTCAAGTGTTGATCCCATTCCTGTTCTAAGTGGTGTTCTCATATTCCTATGGGAGTGTCAATCCTTCTTGATCATTGAGATGGTCATGGTAATTATTCTCAACCGGCGTGTTTCTCTTCGAGTTAATTCAATCCTTTCAATATTTGCAAGATCAATTCTCAGTTTTCTCAACGGAGTTCATTTCATCCATCCGAAGTTGTCTTTATTTTTCCCACCCTCCCACCCTTTTTCTTTACGGAGTCAAAAATTCTCAAATCAATTATCCATTTTATTCATGAGAAGTCTTTCCATTCTTTTCCTTCAATGTTTTTAGCCGGTGATTTCTCGTGAAGATGCTCAGGAGCTACAAGTTTATCATTCTTCGTTCTCGTTTTCTTCCCCGGTGGATTTAATTCAAGCTTCGGTGTTGATCATTTCCCTTTCATTGATTCAAATATTTTCCCATGTTGGAAATTCTTACCCAAGCCTCTCTGGTGTATTCACCTCTCTCTATTTCTTCTCCGGAGTGCCGAAGATATCTCAGACGATTCGTGTTTTCCATTCAGGATCCGTTCGACATATTTCGAGGGTGTTATTTCTCTCAAGCCATTTAATTCAACCGGTGCAATTCCTATTTCAAGCATTCGTTCCAACGGTGTTTCTTTTGAGTGGGCCTTAACCCACAGGTCTTTTCCCGGGATCTTACCTGACTCTTCTAATTTTTTCGGAGTTACTCTCAAATTATTTCAAAGTTTGACGTAAGAATGAATTTCATCAGTCAATTGCCTCTCCAAGATCGCTTTCAAATTATTTTTCATCTTTGGCTCAACCTTTGTATTCGTCATTATTCCGGAGTATCTCACAAATTCGTCATGGTGGTTCTCGTCGTCCTTCTCTGCTTGGAAGACCGAAGAAGAGTTTTTCTTAAATCCTTGTTCGTTCTCTCAAAGATTCGTGGTGCAAGCTTGTTGCCATCCTCATAATTGTTTTCGATTGTGAGAATTCTTTTCATACCCAGCCGGGGCATTTCATGAGTTCTTTCCATTTTTGATTCTCCGGAGGCCATCATTTTATAATTCTTCATTCTCAATGTTCATTTCTCGTTCTCTAATTCTTCCGGTGCATCGTTCATGTATTCTTAGTCAGCTCGTGATCGCTTCGTTCTCTTGTATCTAAATTCCCTCAAGTATCTTCGTTCATTTTCTAATTCTTCCCGGCGATTCATTCTCTTTTTATTCATTCTTTTCAATTCTTACGGTGGTTTCATTCAACATCCCTCTTCCTTGTTATCGTATCAATTCATTTGTTCTTTCCAAAATCCTACCGGTGTTTCCTCGAAGACTTCGTCAAGTTGGCGCTATATCTCTCTTTAATCTTTTCAAGAAGAATAAGTAGTGTGCAAATCCATTGCTTTTCATCAATTTATTTTGATGAAGGATAAACATATCATAATTCTTATTCTTGTTTCATGGAAGTGATTTAATTCCTTCGTCCGGAGTTTGTTCTTGATGAATAAATTCTCAGTTCTAGCTGTTCATCCTTCTTTTCCGGAGTTCCAAGTTTTCTCGGTTATCTCATCGCGAAGCTCCATCTAAATCATTGCAAGGCTTCATCTTGTTCTTTGCAACCTTCCTTTCGTTTTGATCATCTTGTTATCCACCCGGAGTTCTTCGAGAGTTTCTTCATGGTGGTTCATCAAGGATTTAGTTCATTCTCGAAGTGTTCTTCAAGATTTTGTTGGAGGGGCACAAATATTCTTCGTCTTGCATTTCAAAGTGCAAATCCTTTCTACCTTATCTTTTGAGGTGGTATTATGTCTTTCTTGACAATGTCCCTTCGTGTTTCATGATTCACAAGTTGTCAGGAATGAGATATTTAAACCCATCATTTTTCTCTTCGTTCAGGAATGCGTTATCTTGGGTTATATTTCACCTAAGGCCTTCCATAAGGATTGTTGCTATTTGTGGTTATTATCCATGACCCAAGTTCTCTATGAATCCTCTCGGTGAAGCAGTTTCATCCCTTCGTTAACCTCAAGCAGGCAAATTCTTTCCGTTAGTGGCAGGTTTTTCACCTCAAATGTTGAGCAGTTTTCCATAAGCCCACAACAAGCTTATTCTTTTCGGTGTTGATTTTCCAACAACTCCGTTCAATACTTCTTTGTAAGGATGCTTTTCAAATTCAATTGTGGTAGAATTTGTCATTTGCTTCTCCCTTCTTTTCTTTCCAACGATCTAGCTTCTATTCTTTTGTTCCGGAGGCATTGTGGTGTTTCTCTCTTCGACCCATTATCTCATTTCGCCAAGATCATGTTCTTTCCTTACTTATCCATTTTACCGGAGTGTTGTGCCCTCTTTTCAAGTCCTTTTCTTCTTATCAAGCTTTGCTTCTCTTTTCTATCGGAGTGCTGCCCAAATTCTCTTTTGTTCTCATTCCTTATCTATCTCGTTTCAACCAGAGTGGTTTCGAATTCTTGCTTGTTCCTCAAACCATTCTTCAACTCTTTGCAACCTTTGAGGCTTGTTGGTTTCACTCGTTTGTCCAAGAAGCAACGTTGTTTTACCTCTTCCTTTTTCCTCTTCCTCTTCTCATGCTTAGATCTCGGGGCGAGATCTCTTGTAAGTGGGGGAGAGTTGTAACAGCCCAAGACCGATGCCTTCCGTAATTATTATTATTCTATTGTTTGAGCTATTTTATTTTATTTTTTCATTGCATCATGTCATCATGCCATCATGTCATTAAATTTTGCAACTCAAATAAATAAATTGCATGGATCTTCGATCCATTTAAATCGAGGGAATTCACATGGTGATTTCTCTTTATAACATATCCTCCCAATATTTAGGGAGCTATTATAAATATTCCATTAATTTGGAAATAACCATAAACACACTTGCGATTTAAGTCCATGCCTTCTCTATCTCAATTCTTGGCCTCCAACTTTGCCCATATATTCTTTCATCACTTTTCCAAGCTCCACCAAAAATCTCAACATTTTTGGACACTTCTAAAACCTAGTCCTAGTTCAAACCATTTGATTTAAATTCAAATGAGTTTGAATTTAAATCTTGCATTCATGCCAACTTCTATTTTCTCGGACCAAGCGCATTTTTTTGAGTCCAGGAAATAATCCCCATGTCCAAATTCTATCTCTAACCCTTCCTTTCTTCTCATTTTCTTGTTTGCTATTTTCTGTAATTGGGAAATAGAAGAGGAGACAAATATTAGAGAGGGAGCAGCCCAGACAGAACTCCAGCCGGCCCAAGGCCAACCAGAGGCCCAGTCGCGCCTCCTCTTAACCCTAGCCCGATCGATCCCCTCTCTCTCTCTCATTCCCCTGCTCGCGCCGCCAGGAGAGGACTCCCGATCCCTCTCCTCTCGATTCCACTGTCTCCCTCGTTTCCCACCGCCGCCACTACACAGCTCGTGCCAGGGAGAGGAGCTCCCCGTGCCCGGTCCATCTGCCGCGCCCCTCCTTCTCCTTCCTCCCTTCCTCTCCTTCCTCTGGTCCCTCAAGCTCTCTCTGTTTTCCTGTCACAGGAACCCTGCCATGGCCGTTTGCCTCCTCAAGCCACGCCGCCAAGTCCGTCGCCCACACCCGGATCCGGCGTCGCCCGTCTCCCCCACGGTCGGATCCGCTCCTCCTCGCCTTGTCCGCATCGCCTGGAGCCGCGCCAGGGTCCTCCAGTCGCCGGAGCACCAAGGCCAGCATCGCCACGCCCCTGCTTTGCAGTGAGCCCCTGCTCGCGTTCACCACCTGCAGCTCGTCCCGATCCAGCGTGGGCCACTGCAGCGCCACATCGAGCCCTCGCTCGAGCACCAGCCGCCCGCGTTGACCGCGCCCGCACGCCAAGTCCCACGACCGCACCGTCCACATCTGCGCCTGCACCGCGTCGTCCTCAGAACCAAACCGAGCCCCTTGCTGCTCCACGGCCACCACAAGACCCACGCGTGCCTCCGTTGAAACCTCCCCGAACAGGAGCACTTTGGATCGCCAAGACCGAGGCCTTGTGTTGCTTCGTTTCGGATCATACGAGTCTCGCAGACCCGGGGCCTCATTGCACATGACCGTCGCCGTTCCACTTCATCTCTGTCGGGACCGAGACCGCCAAGTTCCCCAGAGATCATTTTGACGACCATGTACCTCTACTGCCATCCGACCAAGAATGAGACCTCCCCGAACAGGAGCATTTTTGGATCGCCAAGTACCCCTTCGGATCGCCAAGTTCGACTACCATCATCATGTACGACTACCGCGGATGCCCCAAGGACCGGAGTACGACTACATGGTGATGCGTCAAGTACCTCTACCGCCGTCTCCGGAATCGCCAAGAACGCCAAGTACCACAAGCGTCAAGTTCTACTGCCGTCGCGTGTACCACTACATCCACTACGAACTCGATCCGCTCCGAGAGTGCACGCTTTGGAGGTATAACGCCGAGACGACCACCCGTGGACCGTATGCATGTGATGTGTGTATGAGATGGTTGCATGTGCCCGTGTTTGCATCGTGTCCGAATTGTTCTTGCACGTTCCTCGTTTGCCATGCCACCGACACGTGGGAACCCGGTAACCGGGATCACCCCACCATCTCTTGTATGTTCCGCACATCCGCACACTTGTTCCTCCTTTGCACCGGTATCTCAACGGGTTACCGGAACCGGAATGTTGCCGTGGCATCATTTTCGGATTCGCCGCCGTGGCACCCATTTCTTTCCGCCATGGTGACAAATGCTTCATATCATATCATATGCCATGTTTTTCATAAATTGCATCTAACTTAAATGTCATCCTCATGCATGTAATATCTCATGAACCGTGCATCGGATTAAAATGGTTCATATATGTAAAATGCTTAGAATTTCATGTAGTTTCATAATATCCAACTTTCATCCACGATAAAATGTTAAAATTGTTGTTTGCATTAATTTGCATAAATGACATGCTAAAATGGTTTATTTCATAACTAATTAATCGTAGCTCCGAATTAAATAAACTTATATGTAAATGGAGTAGAAAAACGCGTAGATTAACATGGTGCACTTTCTTTTGCTGTTTAGCAACATTAAAAATGTGTTTTAGGCAGAACAATACCAAATTCAAAAATTGCATATGGGGAATTTCCGGACTTGTTTTGTGTTGTTTCCGACCTCATTTAAATTGCCTAGATAGGTAGATTAATTATGCTTCATCTATTGCCATGGTAACCAACATTTAATATTGATGAGTAGCATAAACGGGAGTGAACTAAATAATTTTTGTGGAGTTTCGTCTTGAGCTTCACTTAATGTGTAGTATTGCTGTGACCTTGCCATGCCATTCATCTTTGAACCGGACATGCATCATATTTAGTTGTGCATCATGCCATGATTATGTTTGTTTACCATATTGTTTGTTTCTTGCCGGTTGTGCTTCTTCTCGATAGTTCTGGTTTCATTGCGATCGTGAGGATTCGTTCGACTACGCTTGTTCGTCTACTTCATGGACTCGATCTTCTTCCGAGCGGGATTTCAGGCAAGATGATCATGACCTTGGATATCTTTACTATCTTTTCTTGCTAGTTGTCTCGTTGCTATCGCTATGTCGCGCTTCCTTCCACATATATGTCAGCCTTCCATATGCCATGATACAGCCTCTAACCACCCTCACCCAGCAAACCGTTGTTTGGCTATGTTACTGCTTTGCTCAGCCCCTTTCTTATAGCGTTGCTAGTTGCAGGTGCAGTGCATGTTGTTCCATGTTGGGACATGGCTATCATGGGATATCATAATATCTCTTATTTAATTAATGCATCTATATACTTGGTAATGGGTGGAAGGCTCGGCCTTTTGTCTAGTGTTTTGTTCCACTCATGCTGCCCTAGTTTCCGTAATACCGGTGTTATTTTCCTTGATGAGCGCTTCTAACACATGTGGGGCATATGGGAACCCCCCTGTCCATTCGTTTTAGGATAAACTTCTCCAGCAAGGCCCAACATTGGTTTTACCATTTGCCTAATAACAACTAAAACTTGCATAGGGACTTTCCGGACCCCGAGGATTTTTTTAATCAACAAACCGGGCCAGTGCTCCTCATGAGTGTTGGTCCACCTACCTAGCAGTCGACGGAGCCGCCTCGGGGCAACTCGAGGTATTTGGCTACCGTCCACTTAGCATAGACGGATGATGCCCGTAGACAGAGTGCGCGCGGCTCTTGACACGGATCTGGCTCACCAGGAGGTCTTGCTGGTTTAGTTTTACCTGTTACGAGTGGCTTGTCCACCGGAATTCCTTATCGTAAGCATCGTGTTATCATCGTGTGAGGATGTTCCACCGGATGCGTGTGGTAATTTATAATGGACTACTTGGAGCACCCCTGCAGGGTTAAATCTTTCGCGAAGCCGTGCCCGCGGTTATGTGGCGACTTGGAAATTTATAACCTCCGGTTGTAGAGACTTGACACTAATTCTAATTAAAATACACCAACCGCGTGCGTAACCGTGACCGTCTCTTTTCGAGGAAGTTCGAGAAGAGAACATGGTGGGGTTATGTTTGACTCTTAAGTAGGTGTTCAGGATCACTTAGTGATCATTTGTAGTTTGCGACCGTTTTGCGTAGATGCTCTTCTTATTCTTGTACTCGTAAGTTAGCCACCATATATGCTTAGTGCTTGCTGCAACCACACCACCTTACCCTTCCATACCCATTTAAGCTTTGATAGTCTTGCTACCCATGGTTATGGGATTGCCGAGTCCTCGTGGCTCACAGATTACGACAACAACAGTTGTAGGTACAGGTAATGCGATGTCTTGATGTGAGTGCGATGCTTGTTTGCTTTGGAGTTCTTCTGCTTCTTCTTCGTCGTCGATCTGGGGATAGGTTCCGGGTCGGCAGCCTGGGCTAGCAGAGTGGATGTCGTTCTTCTTTTCGTTGGATTTCATCCGTAGTCGGCTGCTGTCCTTCTGTATGATGTTTGTTATGTATTGATGTATTCATGTGATGATTGATGTATTAGTTTGTATCCCCATCTATTATGTATGTGGTACGATGTAATGATTATCCACCTTGCAAGCGTCTCCAATATGCGTTTTCTACTCTTGGTGGGGCCTTCGAGTTCCTCGAGAATAGGATGGCATATGGGGCGTTACAGGGAGCTCCCTCCCAATCTCGTGGAAGCCCCATGCTTAGCGCTGGCGGACTACTCATGGAGCTGTACACGCTCCGGAACTCTCTCTACTAGCGCTGCCACCGGCATGCGACAGCTCCCTCCCACTCTCGTGGAAGCCCCTTGCTCAGCGCTGGCTGACTACTCATGGAGCTGTACACGCTCCGGAGCTCTCTCTACCAGTGCTGCCACCGGCACGCGAGAGCTCCCTCCAACTCTCGTGGAAGCCCCATGCTCAGCGCTGGCGGACTACTCATGGAGCTGTACACGCTACGGAGCTCTCTCTACCAGTGCTGCCACCGGCACGCGAGAGCTCCCTCCCGCTTTCGTGGAAGCCCCATGCTCAGCGCTGGCGAAAGCGCCACGCTCAGACATCGCGGCCTACTTACCTGAGGGGCTGCCTGGCCATCGCATACTCAAGCTAACCCGCGTCGAGCATGGCAGCGTGAAGGGCGCGCGCTCGTGATCTCCCTCATGCGTATCACGTGAGCGGGGGCTGGGCACGGTGCCTGTGCTCGGGTCAGTCCCAGCAGCGCTGCAAAAACCCAAGTGACTGAGCTCTGGCTCGCGGGCCCGCTCCCGTGCACGTCACCTCACCAAGGTCCTTGGCGCTCTTGTCTCCTCACATGACACCCATAGGCGACCTCGCGAGCGCGCTCCGCTGCATTACTTGCAAAAACTTGGCAATCTCGCTGATGCAGGACACTGGAGGCCTCATGAGAGACGTCTCTTGAGCAGGGGGCTTTGCGACACCGGAGGCCTCAGGAGCTCCTCCTCGGGAGGCCTCACGAGCGATGTCTCTCGAGCAGGGGGCTTCGCGACACCGGAGGCCTTAGGAGCTCCTCCTCGGGAGGCCTCATGAGCGACGCCTCATGAGCAGGGGGCTTCGAGGGCAAGCACCCCTTGCGAGCCATGCCCCACGGAGGGCCCCACGCCAGGCTTCATGCCTCGAAAGAGCTAAGTCAAAATTGCCTCTTGAGACTTGGGTAGCACCCTTCGGTTTTTCTTCCCTTCGTGTTCCTCTCGAAGCATCTTTGTTTCCTTGGCACGAGCCGCCTGTGCGTCAAGGGGGAGATCCTTGAGCATCACGCCTCCGGAACTCCTACCAGCCCTAAGAGCCCTACACCCTCTGGCCTTGCTGAGCGCGCGCTCCAGCATACCAGAGACGGTTGTAGCCCGCTCGAAGGTTGGGTCCCAGCGACGCGGGGCACAAGGGCAACGTAAAAAGGGAAGAAAGACTTCATGAGGAGACGAAAACACAGCAAATATTAAAGTACTTCAATCAAAAGTGCTAGGCGACATCTTCACACCCCCACGGGGCCACATCTACTCTATGACAGGAGACAAAAGGTAAAGACTCAAGCGGATGAGCCACTATCGGCGCCATCGGCGCCAGCGACGCCTCCGCCCTCGGCGGCCGCCACGGAGCGCTCCAGGTTCTCCGGGAGCTCGCGCTCCTTCTCCTGCTCGGTGGTGGTCAGCGCGAGCTTGTGCTCGCGGATCTCCCTGTCCAGTTCCCGGACCGCCACCATGCTCTCGCGCCCGCCGAGCGCCTCCTCATGAGGGGCAAGTTGGGCCTCCCAAGTCGCGACGCGCCCCATGTAGGCCTTCTCCGCGGCCTCCGCCTCCTCAAGTTGCTGGGCGGCCTCTTCCGCATCCCGGGTCACCCCATCAAGGTGCTCCTTGGTCTTTCGGGTGGCCTCCTCGTGCTCCTCTCGCATGACACCGTCCCGCTAGTGGCCTAACTTGACGACCACTTCTAGTTGCTACCAGCCCTCTGCGAGGCACACTCGCTCTTGGCGGAGGTCCTCCTCCTCGGCCATGAGGCCGGCCTCGAGGGTGATGAGGGCCGACCGGGCATGGCGTAGAGTCCCGCGCCGCAGTAGAGTACTATGGCCTATGAACGCCATGGCCAGGGACGCGTCCGGCCCATCTTCCTCGTCCGTCCCCACTGGCCACGAGAGGCCTGGGGGCTGCAGCTCCACCAAGCCCAGCGATGTCTTCGCCGGCAGGGGCTTCACCCCCTGTCAGATGCTGGGGGTTCTCCACTGCCTCCACCTCCGCCGACAACTCCGTCACGCGCGGGTGGCTTGGCACGGTCGCCTTCAGCTCTTGGCGCACTGGCGGGCGCTCGGGGCTCACCGCGCCAGCTGCATCTGCGCCTGCCGCCCCAGCCGCCGAGGAGCCCTTCGAGGGGCTCGGCCTCACGGCGTCCCCCGTGGCGTCGCCGCTTCCGGCGCCGGGCGCCTCCGGCCCCTCTTCCTCCATGTGGACCACCTCCAGAGGTCCACCTTCCCCAACAAGTGGAGGCGCATCCCTTGCACAGCTGGGGAGACGCCGTGCGCTCACCCTCGCCATCCGCCCCGCACCTCTCCAGGCTTGGCGGGGGCTCCAGTGGCTCTTCTATCCGCACCCCCCGCGGGGGCGCGGTCTGCCTCGTGGTCCCCTCTGCCCCGGAGGCCTCCTTCTTCGACGGAGGGTCCCTGCACCGCCAAGGGGTCTCAGCCCATGCCTCACGAGGAAGAAGAGTAAGCGTAAAGGGAAAGGACAGGACGAGGGGACTTACTCGTTCGTAGGGGCCCACCGCCTCTTCTTCAGCTTCACGCCGAAGCAGCTGCCACTGCTGCTCCCTCGGGGCTCGCTCGAGCTGACTCCCGAGGCCTCGCGCATGGGGCCTGCCGGGGCCTCCTCCCGTGGCCTCGGCGAGCGCATCCTCCTCGCGAAGCGCGTCGCCCTCCACGCCAAGGGTCACCTCGTCCTTCGGATGCACAACCTGGGAAGCCGCGACCGAGAACCCCCTAGGCGTCATGGGGGAGTGGAGGCCGCTACGCGTCGCTCCTTGGGCCCGGCAGTTCGATGGGCCCTGCGTCATTTCGTTCCAAACAGGCGGAACATGCGCGTCGCGGGCCCGGGGGCTACTGTCGGCCTAGTGGGAACCAGGGTACCACGGCCCGTCTGCCTGTGGCCCAGGAGGCAACTCTTGGGGCGGCCCATGAAGGACGTCTCTGCCTTAGGCTCTCCGGAACAAGTCACCTCGCGAGGGGCCAGCCTTGCGAGGCCCCTTCACCGCCAGGCAGAACGCTGCAATCAACAAGTGGCAAGTAGCCTCCTGAGGGGTGGCCTCGTGAGGGGAGGCCTCGTGAGGGGCTGCCTTGTGAGTGGCGGCCTCGTGAGGGCCACCCCATGAAGGAGGCTGCGCGGCGCTAGTCGCGTGGCATGTGCCCATCACGTGGGTGACGTCCTGCTGTCAGGATAAGGATGGCAGGACGCGACCAAGACCAGTTTCCTCTTTGGTGCAAGGGAGCAGCGGCATCTGCCCCCCTCCAAAGCAAGTCCCAATGCCTTCCGCTTTGGTGAAAGAAGACCAAGACAGCTCGGTGCGCCAGGATGGAGGTCATCGCCGAAGCCCACCAGCGCGTCAGGATAGCAACTTTAGCAGGCGAAGACCGCCTTTAGTCAGGATAAGCCTGGGCGCCTGTCCCCCTTTGGATGGCCGCCCTGTGGCCACCCTTTCCTGCTCATATTTTCAGGGAAGAGGACCAAGGCACTATAAAAGGGGCAGGGCCGCTTCCATGTAAGGGGATCGATTCATTCTCCCCCAGACCTCGAGTACCTGAAGCCACAAGATCTCCATTACAGAGCAATCCAACACAGGCAGGAGTAGGGTATTACACCGCAGGTGGCCCGAACCTGGGTAGCTCGCGCGTCCCCTTCATGTTCGGTGAGAGCCTGTGAGCCCGTCGAGATCCCGCCGTAGTTGCTGTCGTGTCGTAGGTCGCCAAGCAAAGTCCCCCAGAGTTCGAATCCTAAGTTCTTGGAGAAGTTTCTTGGATGCAGATCCTAGACTCCGACAGCGAGCGTCGGCCATGGCGGAGAGGGAGTGAGAAGAACTGAGGCTGTCGGAATTGGGTCTCCGGGGACCCAAAGGTTCGAACACTGGGGTGAGCTCCTTCTACTACTTCTTCCCCTACCATGGCAGTGCTACGGCGAGACTACGGCGAGAGCGCGCTAGCGTAGGACGGGCAAAGGCACAGCGTGTCGGAAGTGGGGCTCCGGGGACCCAAAGGTTCAAACACTGGGGTGAGCTCGTTCTACTACTTCTTCCCCCACCACGGCAGTGCTACGGTGAGGCTACGGCGAGAGCGCGCTAGCGTAGGATGGGCAAAGGCACAGCGGTTTACCCAGGTTCGGGCCACCTTACGGTGTAAGACCCTACTCCTGCTTTGTGGTTGAGATTATCATGGATGAGAGAGTTCTTGCGTACAAGGTTGGAGATGATGGATCCCCCCCTTGCTACGGTGGCTGCACTTCCCGTTTTATGCCGCCTTGGTCCTCTTCCCCCTCGAAACTTAGGCGGGAAGGGTTGCCACACTTGGCGGTTTTGAAAGGGGACAGGCGCTCAGGCTATCCTGACTAAAGGTGGTCTTCGCCTGCCAAAGCATGATCCATGACGCGCCGGTGGGCTCGGTGATGACCTCCGCCCTGCGCGCCCGCCGTCTAGGTCTTTCTTCGCCGATCGGGCAACCTTTGGGGTTGCTTTGGGGAGTAGATAGCTGGCCCTGCTTCCCTAGCATAAAAGAGGGAACCATCTGCATCCGCGCCCGCTGGCGCAGCCTCTGTCGTCGTTCGTCGCCGCGCACGTCACCCACATGATGGGCCCTAGACCGCGCAGCTGCGCCGAACGGCCTTGCCTTGTAAGCCATCGGGAGGATGCCTCGGGGGACCGCCTCATGAGGGGGCCTCGGGTGGAGCCGCTACTGAGTCCTGCTTGCCCGCTCCCTGAGGAGGGGTCCTCGGGAGGCCGGAGCCATCGGGAGGCCGGAGCCTCGTGAGAGGGCCTCGCGAGGTGACTTTGCTCTGGGGCGCCCGTTGGTGGGCCGCCTATCTGGGCCTCCGCCAGGCGCCGCGCCCTGGGCCGCGGGCAGACGGGTCGTGGTACCCCGGGTTCTACAACCCCGACAGTAGCCCCCGGGCCCGTGGCGCGCACATTCCCGCCTAAGGGGGCGAAACGGCGCGGGCCCTAACCGCCTGCGGGCCAGGCGCGACGCGTGGCGCACGATGTGACGGAAGGCGCCTCCACTTCCTCGCGATGCCTCGGCAACTGCCCAGGCTGACATAAAGCCTGTTCGCGCTCGGCGCGGGGCCATCATTGCCTCACCCGTATGTTCCGCCTTGATTCCTTGTGTGTATTGAAGGCGAGGCGGCGCCGAGGGCACCCTTCTTCCTTTTATTCCTGTAACAAGTCAACGTAGCCCCTGATGGCGTGAGGAAAATGATGTCCTTTGCATTAAGTATCTTATGACTTGCTGTAATGCATTCTTATTTCCTCTTGAAGTCCTCTCGTGAGGCCTCGCTTTTCTTTCTTGTTTGCCTTGGTGCTCTACGCCGTCAGGGCCCAGTCCCCGAGCGGGCCTACAGCCGTCGCTGGTATGTCCGGTCACGATGCCTGGACAAGGCCAGGAGGTGAGGGGCCCGGGAGCTAGTAAGGGCTCCTGGGGCGCGATGCCCGGGATGCCCCCCTTTGGCGTACAAGCGGCTCGCGCAAAAGAGAAAACGTGGGTGCTCGGTGAGATCGCAAAAAGAAAGAGAGAGCTTGAAAAATGATGAGAGCGGCTCGTGAGAGCTCCTCGTGAGGCTTATCTCCCTTTCTTTGCTTGCCTTGTCGCTCTACGTCATCAGGACCCAGCCCCCGGGCGGGCTACAGCCGTCGCTGGTATGTTCGGTCGTGATGCCTGGACAAGGCCAGGAGGTGTAGGGTACTGCGAGAGGGTAAGAGCTCCTGAGGCGCGATGCTCAAGAAGCCCCCCTTTGACGTGCAAGCGGCTCACGTAGAAGAAGGAAACTCAGCGCTCAGCGTGACATCGGTGAGAGGAGAGCTTGAGGGGCGGTGAAAACATCTCGTGAGGTGTTTATGATACTTAGCTTTTTCGGAGGGCGGCGTCGGGCGAGCCGCCACTTGCAGGGTGTGCCTCGCTAGGTCTCCGCTCGTGAAGCCTCCGGCTGGAGTGGCTCTGTCGGGCTTGGCTCCAGAAGCCGTGCTCCTGAGGCCTCCTGAGGCTCCGGGGGGCATCCTGCTGCCAGGTTACCTCGCGAGGCCTTCCGTGTGACCTGCTCCTGAGACAATTGCAAGGCGCAAGGTCTCGTGACGGGGGAGCCGCGTGCGCTCGCTAACTCACTCATGGGCGTAACGCGAAAAGATAAGGCACCAAGGACCTTGGTGAGGTGGCGTGCACGGGAGCAGGCTCACGAGCCAGAGCTCGATCACATGGGTTTAGCGGCGCTGCAGGAACGGACCCGAGCACAGGCACCATGCCTATCATGCGAGAAGATGAGACACCAAGGACCTTGGTGAGGTGACGTGCACGGGAGCAGGCCCGCGAGCCAGAGCTCGATCACTTGGGTTTAGCGGCGCTGTTGGGACTGACCCGAGCACAGGCACCGTGTCCATCCCCCGTTCGCGTGAAGCTCAGGAGGGACGCCATGATCGCGCACGGCTCGCCATCAATGAACTGACAAAATAATAAGGTTGATTACACAACCAGAAGGAGATGCGGCTGCCGTGTCCGGCACGGGTCAGCTTGAGGTTGGTGCAGCCCGTGGGGCGCCCACAGTTGATTGTTCCGCCAACGCGGAGCATGGGGTTCCACTTGGGCGTGGGCATGATCGCGGCTCGATCGTTCCGCCAGCGCGGAGCATGGGGCTTCCACTTGGGCATGGGCTGGAGCTCTCGCGGACCCATCAGGCTTACGCAATGAGAGTCTTCGGGGCGTCTACAGCCCCATTTTGTTCGTACGCGTGAGAGTCACGGGTAGAACTTGCGGAGTGGTCAGACGTTCCGCGCGTCATACGCTGAAACTCCTTCCCCCGTCCCCAGCGCAGAGCATGGGGCTTCCACTTGGGCGTGGGCATGATCGTGGTTCGATCGTTCCGCCAGCGCGGAGCATGGGGCTTCCACTTGGGCGTGGGCTGGAGCTCTCGCGGGCCCATCAGGCTTACGCAATGAGAGTCTCCAGGGCGTGTACAGCCCCGTTTCGCTTGTACGCATGAGGGTCACGCGTAGAACTTGCGGAGGTGTTGGATGTTCCAGGCGTTAGGCACAGGAACTCCGTCCTCCGTCTCCAGCCGGGCTGAGCCGGGCCTGGAGACATGAGTAACCCTGAAAGGGCCTTCCCACATAGGTGAGAGTTTATGAAGTCCCTCTCTGGAGAGGATCCTGCGCAGGACGAGGTCGCCGACCTCGAGAGTGCGAGGGCGGATGTGGCGACTGTGGTAGCGACGCAAGGCCTGCTGGTACCTCGCGGCACGGAGGGTGGCCTGACGGCGGCCCTCCTCGAGGAGCAGCAAATCGGTCTCCCGCGAGCCATCCTGACGCGCCTCGTCGAAGGCAAGGACTCGCGGGGAGCCATGCTTAAGCTCCAGTGGGAGGACCGCCTCAGCGCCGTAGACGAGGAAGAACGGCCTCTCGCCAGTGGGCTTGCTTGCCGTCGTGCGGATGGACCACAGCACGGGCTGCAGCTCGTCGAGCCAGCCCTTGCCGCAAGCCTCAAGTTTCTTCTTGAAGCTCCTTGTCTTGAGGCCCTTGAGGACCTCGGCATTGGCGCGCTCGGCCTGACCATTGCTTCACAGGTGCGCCACCGAGGCGTAGCAGATCTGCGTGCCGAGGCTGGCGCAGTAGGACTTGAAGAGGCCGCTCGTGAATTGGGAGCCATTGTCGGTGATGATGCGATTGGGAACTCCAAAGCGGCTCACGAGGCCCTTGATGAACTTGACGGCGGAGCTTGCCGGGATGGTGCGCACCGGCTCGACCTCTGCCCACTTGGTGAACTTGTCGCTAGCGACGTAGAGGTAGCGATAACCACCAGCTGCGCAAGGGAAAGGCTCCAGGATGTCCAGCCCCCAGACCGCGAAGGGCCATGAGAGGGGGATCGTCTGGAGTCCCTGCGCAGGCTGGTGGATCTGCTTGGCATGGAATTGGCAGGCCTCGCAGGCTTGGACCAGTGCGGTAGCGTCACGTAGAGCAGTGGGCCAGTAGAAACCGCTGCGGAAAACCTTACCAACGAGGGTGCGTGATGAAGAGTGATGGCCACAGTCTCCTCCATGCATATCAGCCAGCAACTCGCGCCCTTGCTCTTCAGAGATGCACCGCAGCAAGACGCCATTGGGGCGCCTACGATATAGCTCGCCATCTTGTATGCAGTAGGCGGTGGCCTGCCGGGCCACGCGCTCCGCTTCCGAGTCCTCCTCCGGCAAGGTGCCGCGAAGCAAGTAAGCCTTGAGCTCCGCGGCCCAACTATTGGCCTGAGGCTCGAGCGCCAGCAGCAGGCGGGCTCCCGAGGCCGGGCCACAGTCTGGCACGCCCGTGGGTGGCGCGGGCGGTAGTTCCTCGCGAAGGAGCGCCATGCTCCCGGCTGGGGGTGCGGCAGATGGCTTGAGGAGCCTTTCCTCAAAGACGTCGGGGCTCTGGGGCTCGCGCCGTGACGCTTGTTTGACGATGTCGTCGGCCTCTTTGTTGCTGCCGCGGGGGATGTGCAGCAGCTCCAGGCCAAGAAAGCGCTTCTCAAGTTTACGTACCTCTTCCAGGTAGGCGGCCATGTGCTCGTCCTTGGGCTTGTAGCTTTTGTTGGAGAAGTTGACGAGGAGTTGCGAATCGCCCTTGATAGTCAGACGCTTGATGCCTAGGGCGAACGCGGCCTTGAGGCCGGCGATGAGGCCCTCATACTCTGCGATGTTGTTGGAGACCTTGTCGGTGTACCTGAAGCAGAGCTGCACAGCGTAGTAGAGCCTGTCTCCTGTTGACGAGGTGAGCATGACCCCAGCCCCCGCGCCCTGTCGGGAGAAGGCGCCGTCGAAGTGCATGGTCCATCCGCCAGGCGCCTCATCCCCTGGCAGGAGGGACTGGGCCTTGCGAGGCTCGTCCTCGTACGTGTCCATCCATTCTGCCACGAAGTCGGCCAGGGCCGCGCCTTTGATGACTCTGGTGGTGGAGAACTCCAGTTGGAAGGCATGCAGCTCGATGTTCCACTCAGCGACGCGGTCGGCGGCGTTGGGCTGCGCAGAACTTGCTCCAAGGGGTAGGAAGAATTGACCTTGATGCGATGACCCTGAAAGTAGTGGCGCAGCTTCTTGGAGGCGACGAGGAGCGCAAGGAGGAGCTTCTGCTGCATGGGGTAGCGCTCGTGCGCATCCCTTAGCACGGTGCTGACGAAGTACACGGGGTGCTCGACGAGGCGCGTAGTTGTTGCGACAGCTTGCTCCTCAGATGCCTTGCAAGGCTCGGAAGGCCCGGGAGCCTCGCGAGGCTTAGGAGGCTCGCGAGGCTCAGAAGGCTTGCGGGGGACGGCGGCCTCATGAGGCTCAAGAGGCTCGCGAGGCCCCGTGGGCTCGCGAGGCTCAGCGGGCTCGTGAGTCTGGAGGGGCGTCGAGGGTTTCTCCTTGGCACAGACGCGCTCCTCCCGCACCGCCACCAACGCCGCGCTGGCCGTCTGAGGGGTGGCCGCCAAGTACAGGAGCAAGGGCTCGCGAGAGCGCGGCGCGACCATGATGGGCGGGCTCATGAGGTACCTCTTGAGGGCTTCAAAGGCGGCGTCTGCCTCAGGAGTCCACTTGAAGGAGCCGGACCTCTTCAGGAGCTTGAAGAAGGGCAGGGCTCATTCGCCAAACTTGGAGATGAAACGCCCCAAGGACGCCATACACCCCGCCAAGCATTGCATTTCCTTGAGGGTCCGGGGAGGGCGCATTTTCTCGATGGCCTTGATCTTCTCTGGGTTGGCCTCGATGCCACGGTGCGAGACTAGGAAGCCGAGGAGCTTGCCGGAGGGGACTCCGAAGACGCACTTCTCCGGGTTGAGCTTGAGGTTAACCGTGCGCAGGTTGGCAAATGTTTCCTAGAGGTCCGCAATGAGGGATCCAGCCTCGCGACATTTGACCACGATGTCGTCGACGTAGGCCTCCGCGTTCCTCCCCATCTGGGGCCCCAGAGTGATGCGCATTAGCCGCTGGAAGGTGGCACCCGCGCTCCTTAAACCGAAGGGCATGCAGACGTAACAAAATACGCCGCAGGGGGTGATGAAGGCCGTCTTCTCCACGTCTTCGGCCGCCATCTTGATCTGATGATAGCCTGAGAAGGCATCCAGGAAACATAGCAGATCACACCCGGCGGTGGAATCCACGATCTGGTCGATGCGGGGCAGCGGAAACGGATCCTGAGGGCAGAACTTGTTGAGGCTGGTGAAGTCGACGCACATGCGCTCCTTGCCGCCCTTCTTGGGGACGACGACTGGGTTGGCGAGCCATCCGGGATGGCGCACCTCATGAACTACTCCGGCTTCTTGGAGTTTCTGAACTTCACTGACGATGAACTCTTGCTTCTCTGGTGCCTGGCGCCGCGCTTTCTGCTTGACCGGGCGTGCATTGGGGCACACCGCTAAGTGGTGCTCGATCACCTCCCTCGGCACACCGAACAAGTCGGATGCTTTCCAGGCGAAAACATCCTAGTTTGCCCGAAGGAAGGTGACAAGCGCGCTTTCCTATGCAGGAGGGAGGCCTGTGCCGATGGTGAAGGCGGGGCCGGAGCCGCTGCCGTCCACCGACACCTTCTTCGTCTCGGCGCGGTCCTGAGAAAACAGCTGCTTCTTCTTCGCCGGCGCGGCCTCGGAAGGCTCGGCCGCGTCCTCGTCGGCTGGGTGCGCGACAGCGGCAGCCTTGTAGGCGCGCTCGAGGGTGCTGGCGGCGTCCTTTTCATCGCAGGCGACGGTGATGATGCCACCGCAGCCGGGCATCTTGAGGACGTTGTAGGCGTGATGAGTGGCCGCCATGAACTTGGTGAGAGCTGGGTAGCCCAAGATGGCATTGTAGGGCAGGCCGATGTGCGCCACGTCGAAGTCGATGAGCTCGGTGTGGTAGTTCTTGCGGGTGCCGAAGGTGACGGGGAGGCGCACCTGCCCCAGCGGAATGGTGGAGCCATCGGTCACTCCGGAGAAAGGCCTGGTCGGCATCAGCTGGTTGTAGGGCACCTGGAGCGTCTCGAAGGTTTCAATGGAGAGCACGTTGAGGCCGGCACCCCCGTCGATGAGGGTCTTGGTGACCGTGACGTTGCTGATGGTGGGAGTGCACAGCATGAGGAGCGCGCCTGTGGAGGCCGTGGACTTGGGGTGGTCCTTGGAGTCGAAGGTGATGGCGTACTGCGACCACTTGAGGGGCCGCGTGACCTCAGGCCTCGGGAGGGCGGCGTACACCTCGCGAGAGAGTTGCTTGAAGTGGCGGATGAACGCGGGGGCTTGGGACCCGCCAAGGATGCAGGCGACCGCGCGAGTCTCCTGGTAGCCCCCAGCGCCCTCGTCAGGCTGGTTGACGTCGTTCCTTCGAGGAGGCGGAGGCAGCGGCGGGAGAGCGGCATTAGCCTGAGGATTCGCCTCATGAGGCTGGTCGCGCCAGGCGGCCTCACGAGGCTGATCGCGCCAGCCCTGGTGGTAGTTGCTGTTATTGTTGCGGCTGTCCCAACGGTTGCCGCTGCGGCCACCTCCGCGGCCGGCGCCACGGCCGTTGCGGTCGTCTCGGCGGCTCTGGCGCTCGTCGCGGAGCAGCTTGAGCTCATGATAGTCTTCGGTGCTATGGGAGCGGACATTGTGAAAGGCGCAGAGTGGCCGGTTGTCCTTCCTGGGTTCGTCGATGTCGCGGCCGCGCTTCTGCTCGGGCTCCGCCGCAAGCACGGCAGGGCCTTTGCGCTTGACATCCTTGCTCTTGGCCTCGGTGCCGTCGAGCGCCGCGTCGGGGTCGTTGTGGACGAAGAGGCGGCCTTCTTCAGCCTTGGCGCAATTGTCGGCGAGGTCGAGCAGCTCGAGCACGGAGTCGAGCTCACCGTTGATGGCGAGCTTCTCGCGCATCTTGATGTCCGTGACGCCGGTGGAGAACGCGGAGATGACGGCCGCGTCGGAAGCGCGCGGGATCTTGTGGCGCACCTAGCTGAAGCGCTGGATGTACTTACGGAGGGTCTCGTCTGGGCGCTGTCGAACGCGCCGCAGGTCGTTGATGGTGAGGGAGCGGTCCTGTGTGCCCTTGAAGTTGGCGATGAACTGGCTGCAGAGCTCGGCCCACGACGAGATGGAAGCCTCGGGGAGGTTCATGAGACAGGAGTGCGGGCCGTCCTTGAGGGCCATGGGGAACCAGTTCGCCATGACTTTGTTGTCGCCGTTCGCCGCCTCGACGCTCAGCGCGTAGAGCTGGAGGAACTCCGTGGGGTTGGGGGTGCCGTCGTAGCGCGGAGGCAGCTCAGGCTTGAACTTCGCGGGCCAGACCACGTGACGCAGCTCGCGGGTGAAGGCACGGCAGCCCACGCCGCTCGAGGGGACGCCGCCAGCGAGGGCGGCGCGGTTTTGACGACCGGCCGCTGCAACGTCTTGAACGGCCTGGTCCTGGCGCTGGCGCTGGCGCTCGAGGAGCACTCGCGCGTCGGGGGGCGCGTGGCGGATGATCTGGCAGCTGGGCTCGTAGTGGTCCGGAGAAGACGCGCCCAGGGACGGCTCACGAGCCCGCGCGCTGCGCTGGGGCCCGGCGCGCTCGTCGTGCAGAGGAGGCGGCGGGGGAGCGCCGTGCGCCAGGTCCCCAGCACGAGACGGCGGAGGGCGGAGTGAGTGAGAAGGCGCTGTAGCGTCCCCGGCGACGTTGACGAGCTCGGTGATGCGACCAAGCCAGGTGTTGCAGCCGGCGTCATCAGGACGGTAGCGGAGTAGCTCGCGCGCCATGAGCAGCGCGGCCGGCGGGTTCGGTGGCCCACGGTTGGCGAGGGAGCAGGCCGTGGCGGTGTGGCCGTCCGCCCGCACGGAGGGGTGCAGGGAGGAGGCCTGCTGCTCGCGGGCAGCGGGGTCGGTGGCGGCGGCAGCCTCGGCGTCGGGGCGGCGGCGATTGCCGCGGGCCACCGGCTCCGTCTGGGCCACGCGGCCAGCCCTGCGCTCAGCGCGCTCGCGACGTGCGTCCGCCATGGGACTGGTGGAGCTGAAGGTCGAGCAGAGGAACAGTAGCGCACCCCTACCTGGCGCGCCAAATGTTGGAAGTGGGGCTCCGGGGACCCAAAGGTTCGAACACTGGGGTGAGCTCGTTCTACTACTTCTTCCACTACCACGGCAGTGCTACGGCGAGATTACGGCGAGAGCGCGCTAGCATAGGACGGGCAAAGGCACAGCATGTCGGAAGTGGGGCTCCGGGGACCCAAAGGTTCGAACACTGGGGTGAGCTCGTTCTACTACTTCTTCCCCCACCACGGCAGTGCTACGGCGAGGCTACGGCGAGAGCGGGCTAGCGTAGGATGGGCAAAGGCACAGCAGTTTACCCAGGTTCGGGCCACCTTGCGGTGTAAGACCCTACTCCTGCTTTGTGGTTGAGATTATCGTGGATGAGAGAGTTCTTGCGTACAAGGTTGGAGATGATGGATCCCCCACCTTGCTACGGTGGCTGCACTGCCCCTTTTATGCCGCCTTGGTCCTCTTCCCCCTCGAAACTTAGGCGGGAAGGGTTGCCACACTTGGCGGTTTTGAAATGGGACAGGCGCTCAGGCTATCCTGACTAAAGGTGGTCTTCGCCTGCCAAAACATGATCCATGACGCGCCGGTGGGCTCGGTGATGACCTCCGCCCTGCGCGCCCGCCGTCTTGGTCTTTCTTCGCCGATCGGGCAACCTTTGGGGTTGCTTTGGGGAGTAGATAGCTGGCCCTGCTTCCCTAGCACAAAAGAGGAAACCATCTGCATCCGCGCCCGCTGGCGCAGCCTCTGTTGTCGTTCATCGCCGCGCACGTCACCCACGTGATGGGCCCTAGACCGCGCAGCTGCGCCGAACGGCCTTACCTTGTAAGCCATCGGGAGGATGCCTCGGGAGGCAGCCTCGGGGGACCGCCTCGTGAGGGGGCCTCGGGTGGAGCCGCTGCTGAGTCCTGCTTGCCCGCTCCCTGAGGAGGGGTCCTCGGGAGGCTGGAGCCATCGGGAGGCCGGAGCCTCGTGAGATGGCCTCGCGAGGGGGCCGTCGGGAGGCCGGAGCCTCGTGAGGTGACTTTGCTCTAGGGCGCCCGTTGGTGGGCCGCCTATCTGGGCCTCCGCCAGGCGCCGCACCCTGGGCCGCGGGCAGACGGGTCGTGGTACCCCGGGTTCCACAACCCCGACAGAGGCTGCCCCCTACTTAGTGCGCCAAATGTCGGAACCGTGGCTCCGGCGATCCAGAGGTTCGAACACTGGGTGCGAGCTAGTTCTTTCCTACCAGAGGTGACCATGGCGAGGCTACGGCGAGAGCGCTAGCGCAGAGCATGACAGGGGACATGATGGTTACCCAGGTTCGGGCCACCTTGCGGTGTAAAGCCCTACTCCTGCTTGTGGTTTGGGATTGCAGTGGGCAAGAAGGTGTTCTCGCGTACAAGGTAGGAGATGGAGGAATCGATCCCTTGTACAATGGCCGCTCTGCCCCTTTTATAGCCGCCTTGGTCGTCTTCCCCTGAAAACTTAGGCGGGAAGAGTTGCCACACTTGGCGGGTTGTTGAAAGGGGACAGGGGCTCAGGCTATCCTGACTAAAGTCGGTCTTCGCCTGCAAAAGCATGATCCATGACGCGCTAGTGGGCTCGGTGATGACCTCCGCCCTGCGTGTCTTGCTGTCTCGGTGTTCTTTCACCAAACGGGCAGTCCTTGGGAGTTGCTTTGGAGGTGGGCAGCTGGGGCTGCCCCTTTAGCACCAAAGAGGGAAGCTTCTCTGTCCGCGCCCGGTGGCGCGACCTCTGCTACCGTTCGTCGCCACGCGCATCACCCACATGATGGGCACAGGACCGCGCAGCTGACGTCAGGCCGGATGGGCACAGGCGCCCGCCTCGGGGTGGGGGGCGCCTCGCGAGGCTTCCGCCGCTCCTGCGGCTAAGTGCTGGTGGCTCGTGCCTTGAGGTGGGGTCCTCGGGAGGCTGGCGCCTCGCGCGATGTCTTCACTTCGCGACGTCCTTAAACGGGCCGCGTCTTGGGCCTTCGCCATGCGTCGTATCCTGGGCCGCACGTAGACGGGCCAAGGTACCCTGGTTCCCAATGGCCCGACAGCCGGGGCAACCTTTGCCAGAGCAGTTCAGATCGGTTTTGAGCCACAGCTGCACAGAAATGTGGAAGCCTACATGGATGACATTGTGGTCACACCAGAGACAAGCCAACCCTGATTCAGGATTTGGAAGAGACATTTACGAACTTGCGCAAGCTCAACTTGAAACTCAACCCCGAGAAGTGCATGTTTGGTGTTCCATCCGGCAAGCTTCTTGGTTTCTTTGTGTCTCAGAGAGGGATTGAAGCCAACCCTGACAAGATCAAAGCAATTGAGCAGATGGAAGCACCGAGACGCTTCAAGAATGTCAGGCGTCTTGCCGGCTGCGTTGCCGCCCTCAGCAAGTTCATCTCCAAATCGGCAGAGCGCGCCTTGCCGTTTTTCAAGATATTGAAAAGGCAGGTCCAATGAACTGGACTCCGGAAGCGGAGGCCGCTCTCCAAGATTTTAAGGAGTACCTGTCCTCTCCACCAGTCCTAGTTGTGCCTAGGCCGCAAGAGGCGTTGCTGCTATACTTAGCGACAACGAATCAAGTGGTTAGTGCTGGACTTGTGGCTGAAAGAGAGGCAGATGAGGAAGAGGTAGCAGCCGTAGAGCCACGACCCGACGAGCCAGAATTTTCTCTGGCAAGGTCAGGTGCCGACAAGCCAGAGATTGTGCAAGCCAGCCAGCCAGATCAACAAGTTGTGAAGAAGAAGATGGTGCAGTGCCAAGTCTACTTTGTCAGCTCCCTCCTGCAAGGGGCTAAGTCAAGGAACTCTGGTATGCAAAAGTTGCTTTTTGGCCTTCTCATGGGCTCAAGAAAGCTGCGCCATTATTTTCAAGCACACCCAGTCACCGTCGTCACTCGCTTTCCGTTGCAACGCATCTTGAGAAATCCAGAGGCAACCAGCAGGATTGTGGAGTGGGCGTTGGAGCTGTCGAGCTTTGATTTGAAGTTTGAGAGTACCTCAACAATTCAGAGCAGAGCCTTGGCGGAATTCATTGCAGAATGGACCCCAACGCTAGACGAAGAAGTTCCGGAGACCTCTCTCCCCAGCAAGGAAACTGTTGAAGATTGGATCATGTACTTTGACGGTGCTTTCATGCTAAAAGGCGCCGATGCCGGTGTGTTTTTATAGCACCCACCGGAGAGCACCTCAAGTACATGCTTCAGATGTACTTTCCCCGGGAGCAGGCCACCAACAACACTGTTGAGTACGAAGGATTACTTGCTGGTCTGCGCATTGCAATCAACCTTGGTATTTGAAAGCTAATTATCAGAGGAGACTCGCAGTTAGTGGTGAGGCAAGTCAACAAGGATTACCAGAGCCCTTTGATGGAGGCGTATGTTGATGAGGTGAGAAAGTTGGAAGAGCACTTTGCTGGTCTACAAGTAGAGCACGTTCCACGTGCCCAGAATTGGATTGCCGACGACCTATCAAAGCTTGCCGCCCAAAAGATGCCTGTGGAACCAGGAACTTTTGTGCTCCATTTGACTCAGCCATCCGTTACACCATCGAGGTTGGCGTAGAAGAGAAAGCACGATGTTGGTGGTTACTTTCCGGCAGAGCTGCCGGCAGCCGCCAAGAAAGTAGTTACCGCTGACAAGATACCCTTGGCCGGTGAGCTGCAGTTTCCGGCAAGCCAGATCCTTGCCGTCGAAGCAAGCGCTCCTGCTGAGGAAGAAATGCCTTTAGTCCTTGTCGTCGAGCCACAATCTCCGGCATGGGCACAGTCACTTGTCCAGTTCCTTCAGACAGGAGATCTTCCCAATGAGCAAGAGGATGCAGAAAGAGTAGCCCATCAATCAAGGATGTACAAGTTTGTTGACAACATTCCGTACAGAAAGAGACCAAATGGGGTGAAATTGAAGTGTATCTGCCGGGAAGATGGACAGAGGCTGTTGGAAGAGATGCATGAAGGGATGTGTGGCTCTCACATTGGGTCACGCACGCTTGTCGGCAAGGTGTTTCATCAAGGATTCTACTGGCCGACAACCCTTCAAGACGCCCTGGCCGTGGTTATCAGATGCGAAGCATGCCAGTTCCACTCTAAGGACATTCACTAGCCAGCTCAAGCCCTCCAAACCATCCCTCTCTCCTGGCCTTTCTCGGTCTGGGGGCTCGACATCGTCGGCCCCTTCCCCCATGCTACCTGGGGCTTTGAATTCTTGTATGTTACAATCGACAAGTTTACAAAGTGGCCTGAGGTGGAGCCAGTGAGGAAGGTGATGACACAGTCAGCCATCAAGTTCCTCAAAGGATTGGTTGCCCGTTTTGGTGTCCCCAATGGTATGCCTCGGAATGACACTTCCGTAGGATTTGTTCCTGTTCATGCTCAGGTACACAACGTCTAATAACACCATCTACTCCTTTATATAAATTTGGGTGATCCCAAAAGTAATGTCTTAAATCAAAGAAGAACTTTTTCTTTTGTCGGTATGTAAAACTAGGTGGTATATATTTTGCAACAATGTAATTAGCATAGTCTACATACCAAGGATTATTACGAGAAGTAGAAGCATTTATAACAGATAATTGCTCATTAGGAAAATTATCATTAATAGGAAGTGGGTCATCAAGAAAATTTTCCATTCTAGACAAATTATCTGCTACAGGGTTTTCAGCTTCCTTTCTATCAACAATATGCAAATCAAACTCTTGTAGTAATAAAATCCACCTAATCAGTCTAGGTTTAGCATCTTTCTTTTCCATAAGATATTTAATAGCAGCATGATCAGTGTGAATGGTAACTTTAGAATCAACAATATAAGGTCTGAATTTATCACATGCAAACACGACTGCTAAAAATTCTTTCTCAGTAGTAGCATAATTTCTTTGAGCGCTATCCAAGGTCTTACGAGCATAATGAATAAGATTCAATTTCTTATCAACTCTCGCACCTAGAACAACACCTATAGCATAATCACTAGCATCACACATAATTTCAAAGGGTAGGTTCCAATCAGGTGGTTGAACAATGGGTGCAGAAATTAAGGCTTTCTTAAGTATTTCAAAGGCTTCTACGCAATCATGATCAAAAACAAATGGAACATCTTTTTTGCAAAATATTAGTACGAGGCCTAGAAATTTTAGAGAAGACTTCTATAGTGTAACACCCCAAAAATATTTCCTTGTGATTATAAAAATCTTTTCTTTAAAATAAAATTGTTTGGATCATTATGGCCCTATTTCTCTCTTTCTTCTGTTTTGAAAATCATTTTGAGTTTTCAATTGGGTTTCAAAATTTTAAAATGGTTCTGATTTGATGGTTTCTTATATGAGTAAATATTTCTGAAGGATAAAAAATGTATTCTCTTTTAGAATTTTTTTTAATAATTAATTATTTCAATGAAATGATCCATTTCATTTTTCTTCTAACACATAAAAAATTCTCACAAAAATTATTCTGCCATTTTTAAATTATCATCCAAGTCATTCTCACACCCTAGGACAGTACCCAATACCTCTCCTCTCAACAAAAATATTTTTATCATATTTAGCAAATTCGAAAATTTGAAATTCATTTATTCCTAGTTCCTTTGATTTACAAAGGAACTATATTTTTTCTAGCTCTTCTGCACCCACAAAAATTATCCAAACTACTTGACAGTACCCACAATCCATTTCACCAAAAACATTCTGTTCCACAGTTCAAAATTTTCAAATTTCATTCAATTGGAATTTGGACCAGATTCAAACTCTATGCCCAAAACCTAATTATAATTACTCCAAAAATTATAAAATTGTGCCAGCCTCTTTGTTATGCATCAGTACCTCACCACAAAAATTCTCAAAAATTCCAAAAATGCCAGTGACCATCTAGCATTTCATCAAGCACTTGGTGTGCACTGTAGCTCACTGTCGCAAAAATCAGAGATACAGAGAAGTTCAGAGAAGAGGGAATCGGCGCCGTGCGGTACACTCCACTCCACCTCTTCCCCATCCACACTTCTGGTGATCATCAATGCATCGCCTAGGGACCCCCTCGCCAGGCTCTCCCCCCGACAGCATAGGAGCAGGCCGGTGCAATAGCCGTTGCCCTCGGCTGCGGCGGCCGAGAGGATCAGCACGGCCACCAGCTGTCATCACTCCTAACTCCTCCCCACGCGACAGCTTCTCTGCAACCTCCCCGCACCATCCAAGCCACCTCGTGCCCGCCTGTCAGTCGCCGGAGCAGCTCACCGCCACCATGCCCGTATGGGAGCCTTGCCGTGGATAAGGCGATAGAGCTCATGAGGCGTCGTACTGGCCTCACCAGAAGCATCCTCTCATCTCACTGATCACTCACCGAACACGCCCACCGCCTCCAACTGCCCCGCCGGCCACCATCACTCCGGCGTGATCCGCACTGCCTCGGACCGCCTCAGATAACCTATAAAAGGAGCTCTCGAGCTCCGTTCAGTACTCGCACCGCCTCCACACACTCCCAATCGACCCCCAGAGGAGTCGGACGACCTCGGGGAGGTCGTCTTCCCCGACTCCGCCCGCCCGATACGCCACTGTCCCCGCGAACCCCACGTCGCCGTTACTCCACCTCCACCTCTCAAATCTTGCCAGTAGCCCCCTAGTGCTCCCTCTCATCAGAACCGCATGACAATTTGATGGTTGCAGGTCTCTCGACGAGATCCATCATCACCCGACGACGCCGTCCGCCGGAGTTGACCCCGCCGTCGCTGTGGTGCTCGCCGGCGACCAACTCCACCACCCACCGACGTGGAATACTGCCCCGAGTCCATCCCTACCATCCCTGCCTCCTGAAACGCCGGCGATCACCGCCGGTGATCACCGCAACCCCTCTGTACACCCGCGCGAGGCGCGTTTGAATTTCAAACCTGACGGGTGGGGCCCACCCGTCACCGTTTTATTCTTTTCTGTTATATTCGAAAGCGCCTTCTGCCTCTTTACGCCTTCTGCACTGGAAAGTGTATTTCTCTCTGAGGCGCTTTCAATTATTACCGCAGGGACCCGATGGCAGTTATTTTATTTATAGAGAGGTCCCTGGTTTGAAAACCTTTATAACTTTTAAACCACAAATCATTTTTAATTGATTATTTTTCTGAAAATCTTCTTTTTCACTCTAGTTTTTTTAATATTTATTTAAAAATATGTTGAGACAACTTTTTGTACTATTACAAAATTTTGATTTGAATTTGAATTTTCATTTTATAGAAAACGAGGAGGGGAACTTTGCCGAAAATTTCGAGGGATCACCTTCTCCCTACTTTGATCAAGGCAAGCATTTTTGAACTTGGGATATGGTGTTTGCGTGCATGTTTGCATAAGTTTGAAATATCACCAAATATGTAGTGGATGGAAGTGCCTGCATGGTCATATCATTTTGTGCATTTCTTGCATGCATTTAAGAACTATTCTAACTTGGTGAAGTTGTGAGATATCAGGGTGTATCCCTGCCATTGACATGCCGGTGGGCACGGGTAACATCAAGACACGATGGTGTCACTATGGCATGTGAAGCATGCCAGTCACAATAATAACACCTCCTGAGTCGACATAGATCGAGTCTTGTTCTGTCATGCCTAGCTAAAAATCGTGCTGGCACTTGTCTTCCCGCGAGGGGAGTACGGTTTAGTAAGTTGCTAACCCCTTTCCGGGTGCACACCACATAGAGGGGCATGATGAGGGTTCCATGGCCATGGACTAATGCCAGTCATCGGGTCAGGTGGCATGGGTGTATCCGGATGGGCTGAGAGGGGGGCACCCCTTCTAATCCGCGCGTTATAAATAGTGCTCCCATGCTAGTCAAGATGATGGTCTCCCCGTCTTAGAGTTTTTCATGAACGATGCTTTGGGTGATTCCTGGCATCTGGAAAGTTAATCTGGTGTGTGCTGGTCAGGTGTGTTTTCAACCCAAAGACCATAATGGGAATTAGTCACCGTCTTGGTGCTGGCTAAAGAAATCCTGTACATGTGGGTAAAGAGTACATCCTCTGCAGAATTATACCTATTCGAATAGCCGTGTCCACGGTCAAGGACATTAGCTGGAAAGGGTCAAGTGTTGGTCCCGGTGTCGGTCTTCGGAGGAAATAATTAAAATTGAGCATGATTCATTTTTGCAGGATAATTATTGTCACTACTGATGCCAGCATGAATATTATTGTTAACATGAATATTATTGTGGACTAACCCTGTTCTTCTATGTGCAACCTTGGGTATCACTTGGGATGGTTAATCCACCTGGATACTCAATTTTATTTTCTTTTCTGAGTATCTCTTGGGATGGCTAGTCCACCTGGGTACTCATTTATATTTTCTGGGTATCACTTGGGATGGCTAGTCCACCTGAATACTCATTTATATTTTTCTGGGTATCACTTGGGATGGCTAGTCCACCTGGATACTCATTTATATTTTTCTGGGTATCACTTGGGATGGCTAGTCCACCTGAATACTCATTTCTTTTCAAGACCTCTCGAGGCGTCGCTTTCAGACACCCGTTTGGCATTTTTCTTGGAATTCCTTGGGCGGTCCAGCAGCCGATGTTCCATTAATTTTCTTGGTTATTTACTAAAATAATATATTTATTCATCCGCACCGCATTAATATTTATCAAGCCATGCTTTAATTTTGGTCAGCATATGCATAAATTTTAATCCATCATGATCATATGCAGTCGGTATATCTTTTGTTCATAATGTTTGCGAGTACATTCCAACGTACTCACAGGCTTGTCCCTGGCTTGTTAATTTGGCCAGACCCGGAGGAGGACGAGCTTGTGGAGGAAGAGTGCGCTAGCGAGCCCGACGCTTAGAGGTGTTCCCAGTCAGTTAACTTGTGGTCTGGGAGTCTACCACGTGTATTATCCGCGGTGCTTCCGCTTCACAAATAAAATAGTCAAGTCTCACATTGACGCTTGGCTTTACTTTATTGTACCAGTGTTGTAATATCACCACACCACTGTCATATTCCACCACCGTCATATATTGACAAGTTTGTAATAAATGTTGAGCACTCTGGCTCAACCCTGTGTAATATTATGTATCTACTGGTTATCTATATCAAGGGAGTCCACCAGTTGTTCTGATCTTGGGGATGGTGTGACTTGAGGCTATTCCGTGATATATTCCGGAAACAGGCCCGACAAACCTTGGTACCAGAGCCAGGCTGACTGTAGGAAGCCCTAGGTGCAAATGCTTGTAGTAGAGTCAGTTCTAACAATTTTTAGCATGCATCTCATGCATTGTAACAAATTTTACTTGGTCATCATATACTTATCATATGACTATTTCGATTTTTTGTCTACTGTTGTAGATGTCTGCGGCAGCTGCCCGACCCAGAGTTTCGCCAACGAGCCTGCGGGGTTTTCCCGCCTTCTTGTCTGCATCGCCAGGGTCGCGATGGGATCTTCGAGTTGTCCGGAGTACACAGTCTTTCCCGACAGGATCTCGGACACCCTCACTATGTACCAGGCCTCGGTATATATTTGGGGTGGAGATGCCGCGCCTCATCGCAACTATCATTTTGTGGGGAGAGTCATGCCTACTAAGAGGCATGCTATCCAGATGGCTGCCCGAGAGGCCATCGCTCGTCTTAGGGACATTCTTCCAGTCATGCAGACACGTCCCTATTATTATCTTCCATGCCATGTTACATACACTAGTCACTATGCTTTCTCTTGCACCGCGAGAGAAAGGGATGAGGCGATTGAGCCCCTTGTTCAGTACATCATGGCTCTAGAGTCAGTCATCACCTCACTGGTGGACGACTATCTCGCTGCACGGATGGACTTGGCTCGTGCGAGGGCTCCTCGCAGGAGTGAGTTCCGTACTCCTTCACCACATGATCCTCGCATTCCGACTCCACCATACGATCCTCCTACTCGTTCCGTGGTTCGACACGCATCCCCGAGCGATGAGTCTAGTCGCTTGGCTACTCCCATTCCGGTTAGAGCTTCCTCGCCTACAAGCACAGTAACACCGCGAGTAGGCATGGCACCGACAGCTGCCCGACTGGAGACCATACCCGAGGAGGAGGAGGAGGTCGAGTCTTCAGCACCGCGTCTGGGACTTACCCTCAGCAGGGCCTACGATGTTCTAGACACTCCGTGATAGCAGACTAGGCATCAGCACCGCAGTCGCCTTTTATGAGAGTGTAGCTGTAAAATATTTATTTTCTGTTTCCTTTCTTCTTTGTAAGATGGCGAGCAGTAGACTTGGATGATTAAATCATGTAAGCATCACGACTACGATGAGAGTATTGTCTAATTAAATCATGCATGTATAATTAAATCTTGCATGTATAATTAAATCTTGCATGTATTATATAACTCGCTACTTTCATGTACCTACGTTTTTGGGGGAAATTATTTTCAGTCTCTTAAAATTTATTTCTTTCCTTTATAATTTCTTTCCTCATCGATGTTTACACAAATACCCCAGAAAGAATATGCATCGTCCCTGGACTCGTTCTATGCCCAGTCCACCAGAGGACAACTTTGCACAGATGGGAAATAACTTCACACCAGGACAGACAAGTCAGCAGAGCAATGATTCAGCATTCTCACAAGTATGCCGTCTATATGAACAAAGTCAGCAACATCACCAGGAAATGATGCAGCATTTGATAAATATGGGAAATCACCAAGGACAGCACCAACCCAGATCAAAATTATCTGAACTTCAGAGGACCAATCCAACTGTCTTTTCTCACACAGATAAACCTTTGGAGGCAGACGACTGGCTGCGTGATATTGAAAGAAAATTGGTCATAGCCCAGTGTACGGACCAGGAAAAATGCTATATGCTCTGCATTATTTCTCTAGAACAGCAACATCATGGTGGGAAAATTTATGCCACATGCATCCCAATGGAGGAGACATCACCTGGGAGCAATTCAAGGAAAGCTTCCGGGGAGCACAAATTCCCAATAGCATCATGAAATTGAAGAAAAGAGAATTTGAGGATCTTAAGCAACGGGGCACAACGGTAACTCGGTACCTCGACCAGTTTACTCAGCTAGCCCGGTATGCCAATGATGAATATATGACAGAAAGCAAAAGGATGGAGAAATTCCTTGACAGGCTCGTTCCATCTTTAAAATGCCAACTGGTGGTCCATACTTTTCCGGATTTCAAGACACTGGTAGACAAGGCTATTATCCTGGAAAATGAGCACCGCAACATGAATGAGATTCGCAAGCGCCGCATGAATCAGTCAGTACAGGTTCGTAACAACAGGCCCCGAAATGAATCTCAGAGGTCTGTGACACCTCGACCAACAATTCCAACACCATGACCGCAACAAAACCGCAGTACCTTCAACAACAGGGCCAAGGAAGCAATATTCCATCCTGGCATCACCTGTTACGCCTGTGGAGCAGAGGGGCATTATGCTAGGCAATGCCCAAAACAGGGGAATAATGCCCCCAAACCCAACAACAATGGCCGCAGTACTAATGCAACTCCGCGACACAACAACCTCAAGAACAATCAAAGAAAGGGGCAGGTTAACCACGTGACATTTGAGGAAGCACAGAATGCACCGGACATCGTGTTTGGTACGTTTCCTGTCAACACCATTAATGCTACAGTTTTATTTGATTCTAGAGCTTCCCATTCGTGCATCTCTAAAAGATTTGCCTTGAAGAATTAATTTTCTTTTTAGCCTTTGAAAAATTTAATGGTTATTCAGTCCCCGGGATCAAAGCAAAGCACACAATGGTACTGCCAGGAGGTGAACATTGAAATAAAAGGAATGAAGTTTCTAGCAAATCTTATTGTATTGGAAGCAGTTGATTTGGATGTTATTTTGGGAATGGACTGGTTGACCACAAATAAAGGATTTATAGACTGCTACAATCATACAGTGACTCTCACCAATTGTCAAGAGAAGACAGTAAAGTTTGGTACAAGGGGAATTTCTACCTCGCAAGGAAAATTAAATCAAGTGGACATGACAGAATTAAGCAAGGTTCATGTGGTATGCGAATACCCCGATGTATTCCCTGAGGAGCTACCAGGCATGCCACCAGACCATGAAATTGAAATTGTTATTGAACTAGCACCCGGAATGGTACCCATTTACAAGAAGCCTTATCGAATGGCTCCAACAGAGATGGTTGAGCTGAAGAAACAAATTAAGGAATTATTGGAAAAGGGTTATGTCCGACCCAACTCATCACCATGGGGATCACTGGTTTTATTTGCTAAGAAAAAGGATGGTACCCTAAGGTTATGTATTGATTACAGGGCACTCAATATGGTTAACATCAAAAATAAATATCCACTACCAAGTATCAATGACCTGTTCGACCAACTGGCAGAAGCCAAAGTCTTCTCAAAAATAAACTTGAGATCAGACTACCATCAGTTAAGAATCCAATCATCAGACATACCCAAGACTGCTTTTACCACTAGATACGGATTATATGAGTTCACTGTGATGCCTTTCGGATTGAACAACGCTCCTGCCTATTTTGTACATCTCATGAACAAGGTTTTCATGAAATATTTGGACAAGTTCGTGGTTGTGTTCATTGATGATATACTTATTTATTCCAAGAAGCCAAAAGAACATGAGCAACATCTTCGAATAGTCCTGGAAGAATTACAGAAAAATCAACTATATGCCAAATTCAGTAAATGTGAATTTTGGTTACGAGAAGTTGGTTTTCTGGGACATGTACTGACAAAGGATGGGATAACAGTGGACCCAAGAAAAGTAAAGGATGTCGTAGGATGGAAGCAACCCACCAACATGACTAAGATCAGGAGTTTTCTTGGTTTGGCTGGCTACTATCGACGATTTATTCAAGGATTCTCCACCATAGCCAAACCCATGACTCAGTTACTCAAGAAGGATAAAAAGTTTGAATGGACTGAAGCATGTGAGAAATGTTTCCAAGAATTGAAAAAGAGGTTAACCACAGCACCTGTTTTGACCGTGCCAGATGTGCACAAGAATTTTGAAATATACTGTGACGCTTCCAGAAAAGGCCTTGGATGTGTATTAATGCAGGAAGGAAAGGTCGTAGCATATGCTTCAAGGCAACTACGACGACACGAAGAAAATTATCCTACCCATGACTTGGAACTAGCAGCAGTAGTACACGCACTCAAGGAATGGCGACATTACCTTCTTGGTAATCGATGTGAGATATACACGGATCATAAGAGTCTTAAGTATATCTTCACACAGCCAGAGCTAAACCTACGACAACGTCGCTGGCTTGAACTGATTAAGGATTATGATGTGGGAATTCATTACCATCCTGGTAAAGCAAATGTTGTGGCAGATGCCCTCATCCGGAATCCATGCACTGACAATGACAGTGTGCAATTCTCACAGCATGAGTTCAACCGGGAATTTGTCAAACTAAACATGGATTTAGTCACGGAAGGAAGCATTGCTCGCCTAGAGGTAAAACCAACATTGGAAGATCAGATCAAAGAAACCCAGAAAGGACACCCCAGTATTGAAGGGATTAAAAGGAAAGTAAATTCAGGCAAGGCATCCGAATTTATCATTGATAATCAGGGAATCCTGTGGTACGGGAAAAGATTATGCGTGCCCAATAAGGAAGAGTTAAAACAACAGATTTTGGCAGAAGCCCATACCACTCCATACTCCATTCACCCAGGGGGAACCAAGATGTACAAGGATCTACAGGAAAAATTCTGGTGGCACGGGATGAAAAGGGATATAGCCGTATATGTTGCATGTTGTGACTCTTGTCAGCGTATAAAAGTAGAACACTAGAGGCCAGCGGGATTGTTACAGCCACTCAGAGTGCCTGAATGGAAATGGGATGAGATTGGGATGGATTTTATTGTCGGATTACCAAGGTCACGACACGGGAATGATGCTATCTGGGTTATCACAGATTTATTAACCAAGGTGGCACACTTCATTCCGGTAAAAACAACATATTCAACACAGAAGCTTGCTAAGTTATTCCTCTCCCGAATTGTTTGCTTACACGGAGTACCCAAGATCATAGTCTCTGATAGAGGCACTCAGTTTGTCTCTAGGTTTTGGGATCACTTGTAGCAAGCCTTAGGAACGCAACTGGTATTCAGTATGGCGTATCACCCACAGACAGGAGGGCAGACTGAACGGGTAAATCAGATATTGGAGGACATGCTGAGAGCCTGTGTCCTTACCTATGGAGTCAGCTGGGAGAACAGTTTGCCTTATGCGGAATTTTCATATAACAACAGTTATCAAGCCAATCTAAAGATGTCACCTTTCGAAGCCCTATACGGACAAAGGAGCCGTACCCCACTCAATTGGTCTGAAACCGGAGATAGCTGAATCTTCAGCCCGGAAGTTCTCAAAGAAGCAGAAACAAAAGTAAAACTTATCTGAGACAGACTGAAAGCAGCTCAGAGCCGTCAGAAGAGCTACTATGACCAGAAACACCGTCAGATCAGTTTTGAACCCGATGAATATGTGTATCTCAGGGTATCCCCAATGAGAGGACTACAGAGATTTAAAGTCAAAGGGAAACTGGCACTGCGATTTATTGGGCCATTTAGAATAATTGCAAGGAGAGGCAAGGTTGCCTACCAACTAGAGCTACCAGCAGAATTGTCAGATGTTCATGATGTGTTTCACATGTCACAGCTGAGGAGATGTGTCAGTAATCCAGACAAACAAGTCCAACATTAGGACCTGGATATCCAACCAGACCTTACATATAAGGAACGTCCTATAAAAATTCTGGAAGAGTCAGAACGGAGAACCCACCGGAGTGTGATAAAGTTTTACAAGGTTCAGTGGAGTAATCACACCGAAGAAGAGGCAACATGGGAAAGAGAGGATCACCTAAGGACTGAGTACTCGTACCTATTTGAGGGACAGCTAAAATCTCGGGGACGAGATTTTTCTTAAGGGGGGTAGGTGTTGTAACACCCCAAAAATATTTTCTTGTGATTTTGAAAATCTTTTCTTTAAAATAAATTTTTTTGGATCACTATGGCCCTATTTCTCTCTTTCTTCTATTTTGAAAAACATTTTGAGTTTTCAATTGGGTTTCAAAATTTTAAAATAGTTCTGATTTGATGGTTTCTTATTTGAGTAAATATTTTTGAAGGATCAAAAATGTATTCTGTTTTAGAAAAGTTTTTGAATAATTAATTATTTCAATGAAATGATCCATTTCATTTTTCTTCTAACACATAGAAAATTCTCACAAAAATTATTCTGCCATTTTTAAATTATCATCCAAGTCATTCTCACACCCTAGGACAGTACCCAATACCTCTCCTCTCCACAAAAATAGCAAATTCCAAAATTTGAAATTCATTTATTCCTAGTTCCTTTGATTTACAAAGGAACTATATTTTTTCTAGCTCTTCTGCACCCACAAAAATTATCCCAACTACTTGACAGTACCCACACTCCATTTCACCAAAAACATTATGTTCCCCAGTTCAAAATTTTCAAATTTCATTCAATTGAAATTTGGACCAGATTCAAACTCTATGCCCAAAACCTAATTTTAATTACTCCAAAAATTCTGAAATTTTGCCAGCCTCTCTGTTATGCATCCGTACCTCACCACAAAAATTCTCAAAAATTCCAAAAATGCCAGTGGTCATCTAGCATTTCATCAAGTACTTGGTGTGCACTGTAGCTAACTGTCGAAAAATTCAGAGATACAGAGAAGTTCAGAGAAGAGGGAATCGGCGCCATGCGGTACACTCCACTCCACCTCTTCCCATCCACACTTCTGGTGCTCATCAATTCATCGCCTAGGGACCCCCTCGCCAGCCTCTCACCACCGATAGCACAGGAGCAGGCCGGTGCAATGGCCGGTGCCCTCGGTCGCGGCGGCCGAGAGGATCAGCACGGCCACCAGCCGCCATCACTCCCTCCACTGCTCCCTCTCCTAACTCCTCTCCACGCGGTAGCTTCTCTGCAACCTCCCCGCACTGTCCAAGCCACCCCGCGCCCGCCTGTCAGTCGCCGGAGCAGCTCACCGCCACCATGCCCGCATGGGAGCCTTGCCGTGCATAAGGCGATAGAGCTCACGAGGTGTCGTACTGGCCTCACCAGAAGCATCCTCTCATCTCACTGATCACTCACCGAACACACCCACCGCCTCCAACTGTCCCGCCGGCCACCATCACTCCGGTGTGATCCGCACTGCCTCGGACCGCCTCAGATCGCCTATAAAAGGAGCTCTCGAGCTCTGTTCAGTACTCACACCGCCTGCACACACTCCCAATCGACCCCCAGAGGAGTCAGACGACCTCGGGGAGGTCGTCTTCCCTGACTCCGGCCACCCAATCCGCCACTGTCCCCGCGAACCCCACGTCGCCGTTACTCCACCTCCACCTCTCAAATCTTGCCAATAGCCCCCTAGTGCCCCCTCTCATCGGAACCGCACGTCAATTTGACGGTTGTAGGTCTCTCCGATGAGATCCATCATCACCCGACGCCGCCGTCCGCCGGAGTTCACCCCGCCGTCGCTGTGGTGCTCACCGGCGACCAACTCCACCACCCACCGATGCGGAATACTGCCCCGAGTCCATCCCTACCATCGCTGCTTCCTGAAACGCCGCCGATCGCCGCAACCCCTCTGTACACACGCGCGAGGCGCGTTTGAATTTCAAACCTGATGGGTGGGGCCCACCCGTCAGCGTTTTATTCTTTTCTGTTATATTCGAAAGCGCCTTCTGCCTCTTTACACCTTCTGCACTGGAAAGCATATTTCTCTCTGAGGCGCTTTCAGTTATTACCACAGGGACCCGCTGGTAGTTATTTTATTTACAGAGAGGTCCCTGGTTTTAAAACCTTTATAACTTTTAAACCACAAATTATTTTCAATTGATTCTTTTTCTGAAAATCTTCTTTTTCACTCTAGTTTTTTTAGTATTTATTTAAAAATATTTTGAGACAACTTTTTGTACTGTTACAAAATTTTGATTTGAATTTGAATTTTCATTTTATAGAAAACGAGGAGGGGAACTTTCCCGAAAATTTTGAGGGATCACCTTCCGCCTACTTTGATCAAGGCAAGCATTTTTGAACTTGGGATATGGTGTTTGCATGCATGTTTGCCTAAGTTCGAAATATCACCAAATATGTAGTGGATGGAAGTGCATGCATGGTCATATCATTTTGTGCATTTCTTGCATGCATTTAAGAACTAATCTAGCTTGGTGATGTTGTGAGATATCAGGGTGTATCCCTGTCATTGACGTGCCGGCGGGCACGGGTCACATCAAGACACGATGGTGTCACTGTGGCATGTGAAGCATGCCAGTCACAATAATAACACCTCTGAGTCAACCTAGATCGAGTCTTGTTCCGTCATGCCTAGCTAAAAATCGTGCTGCCACTTGTCTTCCCGCGAGGGGAGTACGGTTTAGTAAGTTGCTAACCCCTTTCCGGGTGTACACCACATAGAGGGGCCATGATGAGGGTTCCATGGCCATGGACTAATGCCAGTCATCGGGTCAGGTGGCATGGGTGTATCCGGCAAGGCCGAGAGGGGGGCACCCCTTGTAATCCGCGCGTTATAAATAGTGATCCCATGCTATTCGAGACGATGGTCTCCCCGTCTTAGAGTTTTTCTTGAACGATGCTTTGGGTGATTGCTGGCATCTGGAAAGTTAATCTGGTGTGTGCTGGTCAGGTGTGTTTTCAACCCAAAGACCGTAATGGGAATTAGTCAGCATCTCAGTGCTGGCTAAAGAAATCTTGAACACGTGGGTAAAGAGTACATCCTCTGCAGAGTTATACCTATTCGAATAGCCGTGTCCACGGTCAAGGACATTAGCTGAAAAGGGTCAAGTGTCGGTCCCGGTGTCGGTCTTCGAAGGAAATAATTAAAATTGAGCATGATTCATTTTTGTAGGATAATTATTGTCACTACTGATGCCAGCATGAATATTATTGTTAACATGAATATTATTGTGGACTAACCCTTCTTCTATGTGCAACCTTGGGTATCACTTGGGATGGTTAATCCACCTGGATACTCAATTTTATTTTCTTTTCTGAGTATCTCTTGGGATGGCTAGTCCACCTAGGTACTCATTTATATTTTCTGGGTATCACTTGGGATGGCTAGTCCACCTAGATACTCATTTATATTTTTCTGGGTATCACTTGGGATGGCTAGTCCACCTGGATACTCATTTATATTTTTCTGGGTATCACTTGGGATGGCTAGTCCACCTGGATACTCATTTCTTTTCAAGACCTCTCGAGGCGTCGCTTTCAAACACCCGTTTGGCATTTTTCTTGGAATTCCTCGGGCGGTCCAGCGCCCGATGTTCCATTTATTTTCTTGGTTATTTACTAAAATAATATATTTATTCATCCGCACCGCATTAATATTTATCAAGCCATGCCTTAAATTTGGTCAGCGTATGCATAAAGTTTAATCCATCATGATCATATGTATTCGGTATATCTTTTGTTCATAATGTTTGCGAGTACATTCCAACGTACTCACAGGCTTGTCCCTGGCTTGTTAATTTGGCCAGACCCGGAGGAGGACGAGCTTGTGGAGGAAGAGTGTGCTAGCGAGCCCGACGCTTAGAGGTGTTCCCAGTCAGTTAACTTGTGGTCTTGGAGTCTACCACGTGTATCTTCCGCAGTGCTTCCGCTTCACAAATAAAATAGTCAAGTCTCACACTGATGCTTGGCTTTACTTTATTGTACCAGTGTTGTAATATCACCACACCACTCTTATATTCCACCACCGTCATATATTGACAAGTTTGTAATAAATGTTGAGCACTCTGGCTCAACCCTGTGTAATATTATGTATGTACTGGTTATCTATATCAAGGGAGTCCACCAGTTGTTCTGATCTTGGGGCTGGTGTGACTTGAGGCTATTCTGTGATATATTCCGGAAACAGGCCCGGCATATAGAAACCAGCATGACCTAGGAAACTTCTTATACCTTTGATATCTTTAGGACATGGCATTTTCTCAATTGCATCAACTTTAGCTTTATCTACATCAATACCTCTTTCAGAAATTTTATGCCCAAGTACTATACCTTCGTTCACCATAAAGTGGCACTTCTCCCAATTCAAGACAAGATTAGTCTCTTCACATCTCTACAAAACTCGATCAAGGTTGCTTAAGCAATCATCAAAAGAGGTTCCATAAACGGAGAAATCATCCATGAATACCTCAACAATCTTTTCACAAAAATCAGAGAATATAGCAGTCATACATCTTTGAAAGGTAGCAGGTGCATTACATAAACCAAAAGGCATACGTCTATAAGCATAAGTTCCAAAAGGACAAGTAAAAGTGGTTTTCTCTTGATCTTCTTGTGACACAGGTATTTGAGAAAAACCAGAATAACCATCTCGGAAACAAAAGTGTGTATGCTTCGATAATCTTTCTAACGTTTGATCAATAAAAGGCAAAGGATAATGACCTTTCCTATTAGCTTTATTTAATTTCCTGAAATCAATTACCATCCTATAACCAGTTACAATTCTTTGTGGGATAAGTTCATTTTTATCATTAGGGACAATAGTAATACCTCCTTTCTTATGAACACAATGAACAGGACTTACCCATCTACTATTAGCTATAGGATAAATTATACCTGCCTCCAGAAGCTTTAATATTTCAGTTCTTACCACATCCTTCATCTTAGGATTCAAACGACGTTGGTGATCAACGACTGGCTTAGCATCAGGCTTCATATTAATCTTGTGCTGGCATAATGTGGGACTAATGCCCTTAAGATCATCAAGAGTATATCCAATAGTAGCATGGTGCTTCCTTAGGGTCTTAAGTAATCTCTTTTCTTCATGCTCTAAAAGGTTAGCATTGATAATAACAGGGTATATCTTCTTTTCATCAAGATAAGCATATTTTAATGTATCAGGTAGTTTCTTTAATTCAAACACAGGATCACCCTTAGGCGGGAGAGGGTCTCCCAAAGTGTCAACAGGCAAATTATGCTTAAGAATGGGTGCTTGTTTAAAGAATATTTCATCTATTTCATTTCTTTTATTCATATGCATATCATTTTCATGGTCTAGCAGATATTGATCTAAAGGATCAGTAGGAGGAATAGCAATAGAAGCAAGACCAATAATTTCATCTTTATTAGGCAATTCTTTATCATGAGGTTGTCTACGAAACTTAGAGAAATTAAATTCATGCGATACATCACCAAAGTTAACACTGACCGTTTCCCTATTAAAATCAATCTTAGCATTAACCGTATTCAAGATAGGTCTACCAAATATAATGGGACAAAAATCATCTTGTAGTGATCCAAGAACAAGAAAATCAATAGGGTATTTGATCTTACCACACAAGACTTCAACATCTCTAACAATCCCAAGTGGTGAAATAGTATCTCTATTCGCAAGCTTAATAGTAACATCAATATCTTCTATCTCAACAGGTGCAATATCATTCATGACTTCTTGATAAAGAGAAAACAGAATAGCACTTACACTAGCACCCATATCACATAAACCATGATAACAATGATCTCCAATTTTAACAGAAACAACAGGCATGCCAACAACAGGTTTGTTTTCATCTACTATTTCTCGTTTAGCAATCCTAGTTGCTTCCTCACAGAAGTATATGACGTGTCCATCAATATTATCAACCAAAAGATCTTTAATCAATGCAACATTAGGTTCTACTCTTATTTGTTCAGAGGGTTTAATTGGTTTAATATTACTCTTATTAACCACAGTTGAAGATTAACATGTTGCTTAATCCTAACAGGGAAAGGAGGTTTCTCAATATAAGCAGTAGGCACAACTGGATCAACATTATAAATGATTGTTTCTTCTTTAGCTATAGTCGGTTCTTCCTTTACTTCAATAGGTGGATGAAACTTAAACCATTTCTCCTTAGGGAGATCAACATGAGCAGCAAATGATTCACAAAAAGTAGCTACTATCTCAGAGTCAAGTCCATATTTAGTACTAAACTTATGAAAAGCATTAGTTTCAATAAAAGATTTAACACAATCAAACTCAAGATTTATACCTGACTCTTTACCTTTGTCGATTTCCCAATCTTCAGAGTTACATTTAATTCTTTCCAGAAGATCCCATTTGAAT
Organism: Elymus sibiricus; assembly: GCA_039707655.1. NCBI lineage: Eukaryota > Viridiplantae > Streptophyta > Magnoliopsida > Poales > Poaceae > Elymus > Elymus sibiricus. Next base: position 169,479,554 of record CM077664.1, read on the forward strand.
TCAATAGTTCTCTTCATAAAGGAACCAGTAGAAGAAGTATCGAGCATGGATTGATTATTATGAGAAAGCCGAGCATAAAAGTTTTGTATAATAATTTATCTTGAGAGCTAATGATTGGGGCATGTGTGCATCATGTACTTAAGCCTCCCCCAAGCTCGAGTGATACTTTCTCATTCATGAGGCCAAAAATTATATATATAATTCCGATCACGATGAACCAAATGCATAGGATAAAATTTCTGGTGAAATTCCAGCTTCAACTAATTCCAATCCCATGTTCCAGTATCATCCAATAGCCTATACCATGTCAATGCCTTTCCCCCCAAAGATAAAGGGAATACTTTCTTATTAACTCTATCCTCGGATAAACCAGCAAGCTTAAACAATCCACAAATTTTATCTATATAGATCAAGTGCATATCAGGATGTACCGTTTCGTCTCCTGCATAAGGATTAGCTAGCAGTTTCTCTAACATACCCAAAGGAATCTCATAATAAATATTTTCAGTAGGTTCAATAGGTTGAGGGGAAACTCTTATTGCTTCCGGTCGAGGTGAAGATACCCCGAACAAGCACCTCAAAGGATTATTTTCCATAGTGACAAGTGACAATAAATTTCAGCATGTAATAAAAATATTTCCTTACCAAATTCCACTTACCAAAGACATTTTGCTCCCCAGCAACGGCGCCAAAAAAGATTCTTGATGACCCACAAGTATAGGGGATCAATCTTAGTCCTTTCGATAAGTAAGAGTGTCGAACCCAATGAGGAGTAGAAGGAAATGACAAGCGGTTTTTAGCAAGGTATTCTCTGCAAGTACTGAAAGTAGCGGTAACAAATAGTTTTGTAACAAGGCAATTCGTAACAAGTAACAAGTAAAAATAGTAACTAAAGTGCAGCAATTTGTCCCAATCCTTTTTATAGCAAAGGACAAGCCAGAACGTTCTCTTATAGTAAGCAAAGAGTTCTCGAGGACACATGGGAATTGTCATCTAGTCATGTTCATCATGTTTAGTTGATTCGCGTTCGCTACTTTGATAATTTGACATGTGGGTGGACCGGTGCTAGGATGTTGTTATTACTTGAACAAGCAACCATCTTATGATTACCCCCTCTTGCAAGCATCCGCAACTACGAAAGAAGAATTAAGATAAATCTAACCATAGCATGAAACATATGGATCCAAATCAGCCCCTTACGAAAAAACACATAAACTAGTGTTTAAGCTTCTGTCACTCTCGCAACCCATCATCTACTTATTACTCCCCAATGCATTATCCTAGTCCCGAATATGGTGAAGTGTCATGTAGTCGACGTTCACATGACACCACTAGAAGAATAACAACATACACATCAACAAATATCGAACGAATACCAACTTCACATGGTTACTTATAACAAGACTTCTCCCATGTCCTCAAGAACAAAAGTAACTACTCACAAATCATATTCATGTTCAAGATCAGAGGTGTATTGAATATGCTTGAGGATCTAAACATATAATCTTCCACCAAATAAACCAACTAGCATCAACTCTAAGATGTAATCAACACTACTAGCAACGCACATGTACCAATCTGAGGTTTTGGGACAAAGATTGAATACAAGAGATGAACTAGGGTTTGAGAGGAGATGGTGCTGGTGAACATGTGGATGAAGATTGTTCCTCCCACGATAAGAGGATCCTTGGTGACGTCGATGGCTTCGATTTCCCCCTCCCGGAGGGAAGTATCCATGGCGGAATCGCTCCGCCAGAGAGCAAAACTGCTCGTGCCTAGGTTCCACTTCGAGACGGCGGCGCTTCATCCCGAAAGTCTTCTTCTGATTTTTTTCTAGGGAAAATAGCATCTTATAGGAGAAGATGGGCCCCGAACCCCTGCCAGGGGGCCCACAAGCTCACAAGGCACGCCCAGGGGGGTAGGGCGCCCCCCTGAGCTTGTCGCTCCATGGTGGGTCCCCTTCTGGTAATTCTGCCGCCAATATTTTTTATATATTCCAAAATAATTCTCCATAAATTTTCAGGTCATTTGGAGTTGCGGAGAATATCTATCTCTTCTGTAGCCTTTTCAGGTCCAGAGTTCCAGCTGCCGGCAATCTCCCTCTTCATGTGAAACTTGCAAAATAAGAGAGGAAAGGCATTAGGATTGTATCATAAAGTGAAATAATGACCCAAAACATTATAAATAATAGTAGGAAAACATGATGCAAAATGGACGTATCAACTCCCCCAAGCTTGGACCTCGCTTGTCCTCAAGCGAAAGCCGAAATCAATAATCATGACCACATGTTTAGAGAGAGAGGTGTCGATAAAACAAAATACGTGCATGGAAGCATCATGATCACTATCATAGCAGCAATATATCATCATAAAACTTCTCATGATTAAGTAACAATTCCTTCACAAGCTAAAGTATGAACCACAAACCTTATTGAAAACTAACAAACTATGATCTCAGTCGTTGAAACAATTACAGTTCATCATATTTCCAGAAAGAGTCTATGTAAGAGCTTTGTTTAGCAAGTTCACATACTCAACTATTATTTAGTCTTCCATGATTGCTAACACTCACGGCATATTTATGGACCAAAAGTTTCAGTCAAACACATAGGAAGATGGGGGCTTATAGTTTTCGCCTCCCAACTGATTTATCTTGAGGATAATGTCAACAATCATAACTCATGATCACCTACATCCAACGGGATATATATGCCTGGATCTTCCCCACCACATGATGCTTGCCAAGTAGAGAGTAAATAAGAATGGAATAGGGATGGACACTATTGACTCTTACATAAAAGTAAATATAGAAAAGTAAAAGATAGGCCCTTCGCAGAGGGAAGCAGAGGTTGTCATGCGCTTTTTATTTTGGGATGTGCAAACTCTTAATGGAAAGGAATGTCACTTGATATTGCCCCTTGTGATAGCAAACTTTATTATGCAGTCCGTCGCTTTTATTTCTTCACCATCACAAGTTCGTACAAAGCTTATTTTCCCTTACAATAAAAGATCATAGATATTTAGGAGCAATTTTTATTGCTTTATGCACTGATAACAACTTACTTGAAGGATCTTATTCCATCCATAGGAAGATATGGTGTACTCTCATGGCAACAAACTGGGTTTAAGGGTTTTTGGATGCACAAGTAGTATCTCTACTTAGTGCGAATTTTTGCGTAGCAAAAGATTATGAGCAAATACCACATGTTAGAGGATCGGTAACAATATAACTTCTATGTGAATATAAGCAAACATAACTCATTACATTGTCTTCCTTGTCCAACGTTAACTACTTGATCAAGCATAGAATAATTGATGGGGGCTCACAATCATAAAAGATGTCCAATATAGTATATTTATAAGTGAGACTTCTCTTTCTTTATTACTTTTTCATGAATTGCCTCAATGACCAATACTATGTATATTAACTTCCAACAAATTTTATCAATTATACTTCTTTTATGTGAAGACATCACTCCCCATGGGATTAGCATATGATCTTTTTATTCTTTTAATTGCTAGGATTCGAACAAAAAAACTAAAGCACCCAAACTCAAACTACTCTTTATTATATAACTCTCACACTCGATTACATAGATAGATAGATCACGAAACAAGCACTCGAAACTAGATCATACTAAAACTTTATTATTCTAAATCACGAAATAACTAAAGATCGAACTAAGATAGATAACGATGGTTAAAGTGATGGTGATACGATACCGGGGCACCTCCCCCAAGCTTGGAACAAGCCAAGGGTGGTGCCCATACCCGTGTAGTCAAGTGTCTTTCTTCGGTGACGATGATGACAGAGTGGTAGGCTTATCCTTCAGAAGCAGGAACCGCAGATTATCATTGATCCTCCTAAGAGCATGGTTCTGCTCCTCCAATAAAATAACCTCATGGGTGAGCGCCGTATTCTGGGCACAAATTGCTTCAACAACCCGTAATGCATCAATTTCAGATAAAGAAAGATTATGATGGAGAGTTTGCAATATGTCTCCCTTTTTTGTAGCCTCCACTCGAGGTGTGGATCGCCTCTCTTCTTCATGGATCTGGCCGCCTATAACCTCTTTAGCTCCCCCTACTCGACGGTGTCCTCCTCTTCGGACAACCACTCATAATAGACCTCACTGAAAGTTCGTTTGCCTGGCGAGGGTTGCACGATCCGGTGCTTGGTACAGAGCCTTCGGGGAGCCATGGAGCGCTTGACGACCAAGTCCTGTCAGAAAAACAGCCTGAAACAAGGATATAGGAGAAACTTGCGATACGGTGGTCAAAACATCCGAGAGTATATATAATGAATTTTTCCCGTGCAAAACAAGTAATATGGAAAGAAAACGGAGTCGGGAAGGTCCACGGGGGAGCCACAAGCTCACACGGTGCGCCCTGGGGGGTAGGGCGTGCCCCCCGAGCTTGTCACTCCCTCATGCACTTTCCTGATTATTTATTATTTTTCTAATCTTTTATATATTTCGAATCGAACAGAAAGTACTTTTATGGAACTTTTGGAGCTGGTTTACTTACCGTATCACATACCTACCCCTTTTCAGAGTTCTGGAGTGCTCTGGAAGGTCTCTTTTATTTGTTCCTATGATGTCATAGTTTGGATAATATTTGTTTCCATATTAATGGGCGTACCTGAGATATAATGTTTAATTCTTTGCCCATTAACCACTCTCGCATTAGTGCCTTCGGCGTTGTTGATTTTGATGGCACCGGAGAGATAAACTTCTTCGACGATGGCATTTTCGTAGGCTTGGGTTGTCCATTCATCTAGAGAGCTAATATCAAATAACCACTTTTCACCAGCAAGTTTAAAATCATAGTTAATTTCTTTAATTGCCCAATAAGCTTTATTTTCCAATTCAAGAGGTAAGTGACATGTTTTTCCATAGACCATATTATAGCTCTCTGGTTTGGAAGAGTCTCTTGACGCCGCCAAGGCCAGAGAGAAAATATTGGCGACAGATCTGGAGAATGAGAAGGTCTTGCTAGCAGACGCTGAGGAGAAATTCTCAGAGCTGAAAGAGCCACTTTCCCTCTGGACTAACCGGCTTGTCGACATTGCAGAGCGTCTCAGTGTGCAGTTGGCGGTCATGAACATGATAAGCTAGAGCTTCACTGCCAATCCCAAGCAAGCCATAAGCGCCATGCTGACCCTTTTCTTCGAGGGCCTCATTGCCGCACTGGACGCATATCACAAGGAGCGAGCCACCAAGTTTGCCAGTGAATCTCGCATTCTTCTTCGCGATGTACTCTTCAAGGTTCTTGTCAAGATTATGCACCACAACCCCGACATCAACCTCTCCAAGGCCTTCACAAGCCTTCCAGAAGGGACGGACACCAGTGCTGCCGAGAAGCTCGTGGCTGCAATTGCTGACAGGGCCTCCGGGGGAGCTGCCAGGGTCTAAGGCCAGCTCAGGAACTAATCTCCTTGTGCTTGTTTGTAGCAGACGCGGCCCATGTAAAAAGAACAATTTATATTTTAATTAGACCAGCTTTGCTATCTATGCAAGATATAATTGATGTGCTTCAATGAATGAATGTATGCATCTTCCTTTTGTAATTTTGCCATCGTACTTATTGTACCCTACGCTTGCCGGAAAACCTTCCCGGTGCGCACATTCTAGCCGACAGCGCTTGAGGAGCGGGTCCTTAGCAGCTTGCAGGAAATGTCGCTTCTCGGTACAGTTAACACTTCCCGGTCTTGGTGTAGCTACTTACATTGTTGAGCGGACTCGAAACAAACAAGAGCGCAACCAATCCTGACAAGGTTCCTTTGCGTGCAGGTTTTTCATACAAAGACAGAAATTGTTCAAGGAAAAATAACAATAACAATAAAGAAATTTGCTTCAAATTTTTGCAACTTAGCTTTCTTCGTTGTACTTCTTGTAATTGATGATAACTTGAACGTCATTGGGTTTCTACACCACTACTCCCCCCGGGAAACTTGCACGCGGAGGAACTCTTCTGCCTTTGAGGAAAAGAAAGAAGAGAAACAAGTAGGCTAGAACCCTTGTCGGTTCGTTAATCATTTCATACAAGATAAAATGTAACACAACAATTGCATTTGACATATACAAATAAATATGTACTTTGACGAAGAGTTGTGAAACACTTAGCTTTATTTTACTATGCATGGGTTCTGCGCCCGGCTCTGTAGAAAGGATTACATGCCTTGCCAACCAACTTGTACAAAAGAGGTTGCCGAGAAGTCCGGCAACCGTGCCTCATGGGTAGAACTTGTGAAAATGCTCAATATTCCATGAGTTTTGCACTGGAGTGCCATCTTTGGTCTCTAGACGGACTAAGCCAGGTCTAGTGACTTGAACTACCCAATAAGGGCCTTCCCACTTTGGCATCAACTTGTTTGATCTCTTCGCGGACTAAATCCGTCGAAGAACAAGGTTGCCTTCCTCAAGCTTCCGGGGATGCACTTTGCGGCTATGGTAGCGGCGCAAAGCTTGCTGGTAACGTGCAGCATGCACAGCAGGCCAAAAACGATCCTCCTCGAGGAGCGTGGCATCGTCATGCCTCAACTCTTCCTGGTCTACTTCATCAAAAGCTTGGACTCGAGGTGATCCATATCTGAGTTCCGTGGGGAGCACCGCTTCTGCACCATAGACAAGGGAGATGGGTGTCTGGCTGGTAGCTCAATTTGGTGTCATCCTGAGTGATCAAAGAACTGCCGACAACTCTTCCATCCAGCGCTTTCCACACTTGTGCAGCTTGTCAAAAGTTCTGGTCTTGAGACCTTGCAGCACTTCAGCATTAGCCCTCTCTGCCTGTCCGTTGCTTCTCAGGTGAACAACAGAGGCATAATAGATCTTGCTGCCAAGCTCTTGGGATTATGCTATGAAGGCGTGACTCATGAATTGGGTGCCGTTGTCGGTGATGATCTTGTTGGGTATGCCAAAACGACCAACCAACCCTTTGAAGAACTTGATAGCTGACTGTGCAGTCACCTTCCTTACCGGATCTACCTCAGGCCACCTTGTGAACTTGTCGATTGCTATGTACAAGAACTCAAAGCCCCCCGGTTGCATGAGGAAAAGGGCCGAGGATGTCCAGCCCCCAGACCGCGAAAGGCCAAGAGAGAGGAATGGTTTGAAGGGCTTGAGCTGGCTGGTGTATGTTCTTGGCATGGAACTGACATGCTTCACATCTTGTTACCACCGCCGTTGCATCTTGACGGGTTGGTGGCCAGTAGAAACCTTGCCGGAAAGGTTTCCCGACAAGGGCACGTGACCCAATGTGGGAGCCACACATGCCTCCATGTATTTCTGCCAGCAACGCTTGTCCATCTTCCCGGCAAATGCACTTCAATTTCACCTCGTTTGGTCTCTTTCTGTATAGAATGCTGTCAACAAACTGATACATACTTGACTGCTGGGCTACTCTTTCAGCTTCCTCTTGATCTTCGGGAAGTCCACATGTTTGTAGGTACTGGACAATCTACTGTGCCCATGCCAGAGCTTGTGGCTCGACGACAAGGAGCAATGGTTGTTCTTCCTCGGCCAGACCGCATACCTCAACGAGAAGGGCTGCTGACCCTGCTGGAGACTGCTGCTCACCGGCAAGAGGTGTCTTGTCAGCAGCATCATCCTTCCCGGTGGCTGTCGGCAGCTCTGCCAGAAAGTAACCACCAGTGTTCAATTTCCTTCTCTTTGATGTCTTCATTGATGGTGCAATTGATGGCTGAGTTAGATGTAGCAAAAAAGTTCCCGGTTCCACGGGAAGTGTTTTGGCGACAAGCTTTGACAGGTTGTCGGCAATGTCATTCTGAGCACGGGGGATGTGCTCCATCTGCAAACCGTCAAAGTGCTCTTCCAACTTCTTCACTTCATCAACATATGCTTCCATCAATGGGCTCTGGTAATCTTTGTTGACTTGCTTCACAACAAGCTGCGAGTCACCTCTGATGATCAATTTTTTGATACCAAGGTCAATTGCTATTCAAAGACCGACAAGCAATCCCTCATACTCAGCAGTGTTGTTGGTGGCCTTCTCCCTTGGAAAATGCATTTGAACTAAGTACTTGAGGTGCTCCCCGGTGGGTGCGACAAGCAGCACGCCGGCACCGGCGCCCTAGAGCGTAAAAGCACCGTCAAAGTACATAATCCAATCATCTGTAGTTTCCTTGCCGGGAAAAGAGGTCTTAGTATTTCTTCGTCTTGCGTTGGTGTCCATTCTGCAATGAACTCTGCCAAAGCCCTGCTTTGGATCGTTGAAGTGTTGTCAAACTTCAAGTCAAAGCTTGACAATTCCAACGCCCACTACACTATCCTGCCGGTGGCTTCTGGATTTCTCAAGATGCGCTGGAGCGGAAAGCGAGTGACGACGGTGACTTGATGTGCTTGGAACTAATGGCACAGCTTCCGTGAGGCCATGAGAAGGCCAAAGAGCAACTTCTGCACACCAGAATATCTTGACCTAGCCCCCTGCAACAGAGAGCTGACAGAATAAACTGGGTGCTGCACTATCTTCTTCTTCGGCACAACTTGTTGTTCTGATTCATTTGCTTGTGCTGATTTTGACTTGTCGGCACTTGACTCTGCCGGAGAAGATTCCTGCTTGTCAGCATGTGGCTCTGTGATTGCTGCCTCTTCATCATCTGTTTCTCTTTTAGCCACTAGTGCAACACTCACCACTTGATTAGTTGTCGCCAAGTATAGCAGCAACGGCTCTTGTGGTTTAGGCGCAACTAGTACCAGTGGAGAGGAGAGGTATTTCTTCAACTCTTGGAGTGCGGCCTCCGCTTCCGGGGTCCATTTCATAGGACCTGCATTTTTCAGGATTTTGAAAAATGGCAAGGCGCGCTCAGCTGACTTGGAAATAAGCCTGCTCAATGCGGCAACGCAACCGGCAAGACGCGGTACGTCCTTGACACGCTTCAGTGCTTCTATCTGCTCAATTGCTTTGATCTTGTCGGGATTTGCTTCAATTCCATGCTGAGATACAAAGAACCCAAGAAGATTGCCGGATGGAACGCTAAAAACACACTTCTCGGGATTGAGCTTCAAGTTGATTTTGCGCAAATTTGCAAATGTCTCTTCCAGATCTTGGATAAGTGTTGATTTGTGCTTGGTTTTCACCACTATATCATCCATATAGGCTTCCACATTACTATGTAGCTGAGGACTGTCGGTGTACTAAAACATGGGTGCCTTCGTACCCTGACTAGTGCACGGGCAGTTGCAACCTTCCCGATGGCAAGGGCTTGCCGGAGGATTGCTACCGTCAAGGCTCAAGACTTGGTAAACATGACCGTGAAGAAGACCTCCGGGCAGGTCATTGAGAAGTACTATTCTAGTACTGGAGATCAAGATTACCCTTGCCAGCAAGCTTCATACCGGCAAGGTGAAGACCAAGACTCTGGTTGCCGGCAAGCGAAGGCCCGGCAAGCTCCGTGCCAGCATGCTCATTCTGTCTCGTTACTGCTCCACCTCATCATCGGCTGCTCCAACAAAACCTTGTCTATTGCCTGGCACTCTTACGGTCCCACCGACAATCATACCCTCCCAGGGTCATGTCCTGGGTGGCCCCTGTGTCACCCCGTGACACCTGCCATCGTCGTGGCCAAACAAGACTGTCCCAAATGGGGACCGCGCGCAAACAAACAACTGGGCTCACAAGGTTATCGCCGCCTACTGGGCCAGGGTAGCGCGCACGCATAACCTTCCCTATTTTGGTGGTACCGACAAGAGGCAAGACAATAGACTAAGTCAGGGCCGTCCCATACCGGCAAATGTGGTTGCACTTGATGAGCTCGATTCGGTGACACTATGACTTGATCCAGTCGACGGAGGAGGTTGTTATCATTAAGTCACATTCTTTAATATTGCAATAAAAGTAACCATGCATGATGTAACATAACAACCTATTTTCATATTGTCACATATGAGTCACTAGTGCGATAATATAATGAGCATTGGCAGGTATAGAAAATTCAAACTAGCAGGAGTTTAATTATTTCTAACACAGGCATAAACATTAATTAAACACGCAAGAGTAACATAGAGCAATGCTTCAGGGCATATATTAGATGGTCGGCTTGCCTGGGGGTGAAGGAATACTCCGGAAGAAGTGCGGGAAGCTCGCGGAAAAATCGCCGGAAAAGATTCTCTCTCGGAGGGGCTGATAGAAGAGCAAGGGCAAAATGGGCATTTTCAGAAAGTGTAAACATGGTGAAAGTGATGGCATCAGAACGGGCTCGACGAACTGAAGAAGTGGGCTTTGGAATCACCTGAATCGGAGTTACGGTTGAAGAGAAACGGCCGTTCGTTCGTTAAGCCGATAAACAAACAGAAAACTGACCGTTTCTGTCTTTATCGGGTGAATGTTCACAATATTGTGGTTTCGGCCGGCGGCTGAGAATTTGAAGCTGGGGAAGCATAGTACGCAGAGGGCGCCTCCACTTATCCTGACAGCGGGCCCGACCGATCAACGCTGAGTGAGTGACACGGAGGGCCCACCTCATCTCCTTTCTCTCTCTCTTCTCTGGTCGTCGTCCTCTCCCTTCCCCCCGACCGGAACAGAGGAAAGGCCGCGGCGGCTCGGGCCTGGCCGGCTGCCGGTGCTTCCCCCGCCCAGCCGCGCCTATCGACGAACGGAACGAAGCTGAGGGCCAGGCCGTGCCCGTGGGAGCTAGCTGGCGGGGCCGGGGAAGGCCGAGGCGGCGACTGCCCGTCCCACGGCGGACGGCCGGAGCAGGCACGGTCGGGGCGAGCTAGGCGGCTTCCCCCAGCCAAGTAGAGGACGGCGAAGGCCCCGTGGGCTCCTGGGGAGGTCGGGACCGAAGAGGGAAAGGAAGGGGAGGGCCGCACGGCCGGGATTGGTGGTGGCAGGGCTTCGGCCATGGTGGCCGGAGAGCGGGAAGAATGACTCCGGGAGCTCGACTGAGTAGTCCAGTGGGTTGCTGGAGGGGAGGGAAGGAGGGTGCCGTGCTCGGGAGGGCTCGGGGAAGGCTATTTATAGCCCGGCGATGGAGGCGGATGAGCACTGCCGCCACGGCGATATTAGCCGCATACTTGAGCTCCGGGGCGACGTGGCTGGACGGTTGCGGCGTCGAGCGGCTTCGCGGGGAGGGGAGAGGTCTCGGGAGAGCTCGAGAGAGCTCAGGGGAGAAGAGGACAGAGGGGGAAAGCGATGACGGCGAGTCACGGGCGGAGCAGTGCCACGGTGAGGTTCGTCGCGGCGCGGCGAGGAAAGGAACGAAGGGGGAGATGACCCGAGAGGAGGAAGTGGACGATGGGGAGTCAGGTCGGCACGAATGGACAAGCTACGGCGGCCTGAGCTGGCCTGCCCGACGCGACAAACACGCGGTGCATAGTTTCTGCGTGCAGCTCACGCGGTCAACACGGGTGAATCGCGCTCTGGTGCCAGTCCAGCCGTCACACCTTGTCCAACAAGTTACTCACTGCTCAAATAAACAAGATTGGACATTGGACAAGCCAGGAAAGGTCTAGGTTGGTCTTGGGGATCCAGAGCAGTTTCTGGACAGAAACTTGGGGAGGAAGTTGTGGCCAGAAAAATATGCCAACGAGCTGGGAAAGTTGTCACAGGGAAATGTGGTAGGAAGGACTAGGTGTTGGTATACTTTGAGGCCATTTGGACCAAGTTTGCATATACTTCCTTTGTAATGCCAATTCTGGTCCAGAAAATGGATTTTGATGTTGTGCTCAACTGGCTTGGTGAAATGAGCTGAATTTTGGTGTAGGGTGATGATTTGGAGATATGAAGGTACTGGAAAATTTTCAGCTCATTTGGAAATGCCAAAGTGGTACTTCCTTCACAGAGCTTCCTGTTGGACAGAAACTAGATGGAATTTTTGGGAGAAAATGGCTAGATAAAATAATGTGAATTTTTGCATAATCACATCATATAGGTAATTTGAGGTCCTGGATTAATTTGAGAATTTTTTAAGCAATATAAAATATAGTTGCTTCACAACCTCAAAATAAATCCAGAAACAATAATTGGATGATGCTCTCAAAAGTTGAGCTATGGAACTTGGGATCTTGATGGAAATGGTGAAGATATGGATAGGAGAAGCTCCACAAATTATTTGGGATTTTTCCTGGCTACCAAAATGGTAGCTCCTTTGGAAAGTGCCCAAATTGCAATATTGGCTTTAAATAGGAAAAGGCAATTTCCCTTATTTAATTATTGCCAATATTTTTATGGGAGCTCAATATGATCACAAAGAATATCTCCACAAGTTTTCATGAACTTTGGAGATGGATAGATATTTTCCTGGATTTAATTCCTTTAACTGGCAGAAAAAGGAATTAATTTTAAATGAAAAATATTGCAAATGACTTGGCAATATTTTTGCATATCCAGGGTTTATAGATGTGGAATGATCATTGGGAAAAGTTTGGGAGGCAAAAGATCAAAGGAAATTGGGGTTCCTTTGTAACGGAAGGAATTAGGGTTTCCCTTCCGGTAACTCGGAGAGTAGGGTTTTGGCGGCAAAATCTTGGGAAAAATATCTTGGGTGGTAAGGTTGGATCAGAGAGAATCTCTGGTCTGATAAGAACGGCAAGGCTAACTGACCATCTTCATATACCCAAGAGCGAGAGAAAATCCAAGAACATCGAAAAAAGACGGGAGTCAAATCCCGCGAAGGAAAAAAAACAAGGAGCGAAAACCAGGGTGTCACAGGGCTACTGGATTTTGCACCTTTTGAAGGCCATACGTAAAGAAAAACTGGGAAGAGATTACGTCGATCCCCCGGCCAGGCACGGCTGCCCAGCGAGTGGCTCGGGGGCTACTGGACTTTGCATTTTTTGCACAAAGTTCCTCGGTCACACTAAACCCCAGAAAATTTTCGAGAAGTTGTTCCTAATTCGGTGTAGGTTGACGTCATTTCAGCATGGACCTTGAGGGTGTTGGAAATATGCCCTAGAGGCAATAATAAAGTTGTTATTATCATATTTCCTTGTTCTTGATAAGTGTTTATTCTCCATGCTATAATTGTATTAACCGGAAACTCAAATACATATGTGGATACATAAACAAACACCATGTCCCTAGTGAGCCTCTACTAGACTAGCTCGTTGATTAAAGATGGTTAAGGTTTCATAACCATAGACATGAGTTGTCATTTAATAATGGGATCACATCATTCGGAGAATGATGTGATGGACAGACCCAATCATAAGCTTAGCATCTGATAATGTCACTTAGTTTAATTGCTACAGCTTTCGTAATGTCAAGTATCTGTTCCTTGGACCATGAGATTGTGCCACTCCCTAATACCAGAAGAATGCTTTGTGGGTATCAAACGTCACTTCATAACTGGGTGATCATAAAGGTGCTCTTCAGGTATTTTGGAAGGTACTAGTTGGGCATGGATCGAGACTGGGATTTGTCACTCCATGTTACAGAGAGATATCTTTGGGCCCTCTCGGTAATACGACATCCTAAGTAGCATGGAGATGTTTGTCATGCGTACGATGATCTATGGGATCGATATGATCCCTTTGCGGTTCGGCTGTGGGAATCGACGTGCACAAAGAGCAGGTGAAAGCACATTTTTGTTCCCTTGGTGGTTTAAATAATCAATGTCAACATACATATTGTTGGACTAATGCTTTTATCTAGTGAATTTCAGACAAGTTCAACAATGGCATGGCAAGGACAAGAAGATGTGGAACCCTTCAAAATGTCTAGGACAAGTTTGGCATCCACAAGACTCCTCATTTTCATTTTAGTGATCCGAGATCACATTGAGTCCCTTAGGAAAGCCAATACTATTAAAAGGGATGAGGTGTTAATGATGAGGTTGTTGCTCAAAGTGCTTAGTGGTATTGCTCCAAAAACCCTCAGTCATTCTTCCACAATCAAATCTGTCCAAACTCTAAACTCCAATCTCGGTCCCACCGAAATCAACCCATCCGGACCCACCGAGATAGCCACTTCATATTGCCACAGCCGAACCCTAGCAATTCGGTTTCACCGAAAAGGATCTCGGTCCCACTGAGATGGCATGACCAAGTTGCTGTAATGACATTATTTCACTTTGGAATCACCTGTTGGAAATATCCCTAGAGGCAATAATAAATTGGTTATTATTATATTTCCTTGTTCATGATAATCGTTTATTATCCATGCTATAATTGTATTGATTGGAAACTCAAATACATGTGTGGGTACATAGACAACACTGTGTCCCTAGTAAGCCTCTAGTTAACTAGCTCGTTGATCAAAAGATGGTGAAGGTTTCCTAGCCATGGACATGAGATGTCATTTGATAACGGGATCACATCATTAGGAGAATGATGTGATGGACAAGACCCAAACTATAAACGTAGCACATGATTGTGTCAGTTTATTGCTATTGTTTTTCTGCATGTCAAGTATCTGTTCCTATGACCATGAGATCATGCAATTCACTGACACCGTAGGAGTGCCTTGTGTGTATCAAACGTCACAACGTAACTGGGTGACTATAAAGGTGCTCTACAGGTATCTCCGAGGGTATCTGTTGGGTTGGCATGGATCAAGACTGGGATTTGTTACTCCGTGTGACGGAGAGGTATCTCAGGGCCCACTCGGTAATACAACATCACAATGAGCCTTGCAAGCAAAGTGACTAAAGAGTTAGCCATAGGATCTTGTATTACGGAACGAGTAAAGAGACTTGCCGGTAACGAGATTGAACTAGGTATAGAGATACCGACGATCGAATCTCGGGCAAGTAACATACCGAAGAACAAAGGGAACCGTATACGGGATTAACTGAATCCTTGACATAGAGGTTCAACCGATATAGATCTTCGTAGAATATGTAGGAACCAATATGGGCATCCAGGTCCCGCTATTGGTTATTGACCATAGAGGTGTCTCGGTCATGTCTACATAGTTCTCGAACCCGCAGGGTCTACACACTTAACGTTTGGTGACGATTAGTATAGTTGAGTTATTGTGTTGGTGACCGAAGGTTGTTCGGAGTCCCGGATAAGATCCCGAACATGACAAGGATCTCCGGAAGAGTCCAGAGGTAAAGATTGATATATGTGATAATAGTGTTTTGATCTCCGGAAGGGTTCCGGAATTCACCGGAAGGGGTTCCGGGTGTTTACCGAAGTGTTCGGGTGCAGCAACACTTTATATGGGCCAAAGGGGTAAAGCCCACGAGGTATTGGAAAGTGCAAAAGGAAGTTTTGCTGCTGCCTTAAGCGGTACTACCGCTGGTAAGGCAGTACTACCGCGTAAGCGGTACTACCGCTTGTGTGAAGCGGTACTACCGCTCAAGCGGTACTACCGCTCGTGAGCGGTACTACCGCTTGTACGCGGTACTGCTGGAATCCGAGTGAGACTCTTTCCGTGCAGGCCAAACCGACCTTGTGCGGGCAAAACCGACCTTGTGGAGGCTTTCTCTCCAAGTTTAGACCCCAGGGCTCAACATATAAATAGAGGGGCAGGGCTAGCACACGAGACACATCAAGATTTCCCAAGCCGTGTGCCGGCAACCCTAACCCTCTAGTTCCTCCCGTCATAATCTCCGTAGTGCTTGGCGAAGCCCTGCAGAGCTTGTTCCTCACCACCATCACCACGCCGTCGTGCTGCCGGAACTCATCCACTACTTCACCATCGCTCGCTGGATCGAGGAGGTGAAGGCGTCATCAAGCCGTACGTGTGTTGAACGCGGAGGTGCCATCCGTTCGGCGCTAGATCATGATTGGATCGAGGGACGACTTGCGATTTGGATCGCGAAGACGTTCGACTACATCAACCGCGTTTCTTAACGCTTCCGCTTAGCGATCTACAAGGGTATGTAGATTCACTCTCCCTCTCGTAGATGCTCATCCCCATGGATAGATCTTGCGTGTGCGTAGGAAAATTTTTGTTTCCCATGCGACGTTCCCCAACATCACCAAGTTGAAATAATCGGAATTTCTGAAAGTGGGTCTGCCCTAGCCATTTCACTTTCAGTCTCACCGAGTTGTTCCACTTCGGTCCCACCGAAAAGCCTAAAGTTCACACTTTTTACACTAGTCGGTCTCACCGAGTTTATGTTCGGTCTCACCGAGTTGGGTCGAAAAGTGTGTAACAGTTAGATTTTTGGTGAAGGCTATATATACCCCTCCACCACCACTTACTCTATGAGAGAGCCATGAGAACGTGCCTATACTTCCACAATACATTTTCTGAGAGAGAACCACCTACTGATGTGTTGAGATCAAGAGATTCCAATCCAACCATTTCAACCTTGATTTCTAGCCTCTTCAAGTTGCTTTCCACTCCAATCCTTCTCCTACCCAAGACAAATCTGTGAGAGAGAGATTGGGTGTTGAGGAGACTATCATTTGAAGCACAAGGGGAAGGAGTTCATCATCAACACACCATTTATTACCTTTTGGAGAGTGGTGTCTCCTAGATTGGTTAGGTGTCACTTGGGAGCCTCCAAGATCATGTGGAGTTGAACCAAGGAGTTTGTAAGGGCAAGGAGATCGCCTACTTCGTGAAGATCTACCCCGAGTGAGGCTAGTCCTTCATGGACAGAAGCCATGGTGGAATAGGCAAGGTTGCTTCTTCGTGGACCCTTCATGGGTGGAGCCCTCCGTGGACTCGCGCAACCGTTACCCTTCGTGGGTTGAAGCCTCCATCAACCTAGACGTACGATAGCACCACCTATCGGAACCACGCAAAAAACAGCCGTGTCTTCATTGTGTTTGATCTTCTTTTCTCTACCCCTTTACTTTCCACACATTTGCATGATTTACTATTTCCGCTGCTTTATCTCTAGATATGCATTTGTAGAAAGTCTTGGTGATATCTTAACTAGTGCCAAAATCTGCCTAAATTCCAAGAGAACTAAAAACTACACCTTTGGTTGGTTAAGAGTCTATTCACCCCCCTCTAGACCTATCTCCTCGACCCCACAATTGGTATTAGAGCTTTGGTCTCCATTGCTTTGGTTTAATCACCATTGGAAGGAGATGGATGTGTCTACTTTGGGGAGTCTTAGACGTAGAGTGCCTATTCTCAATGGGGAGTATTATCACTTTTGGAGGGATGAGATGCTTGATATCTTTGACTTCGGTAGGAGCCGCTGTAGCTGCCCTCGCTCTCAGCGCAGCACTCCAGGCGGCTGCCGGAGAGCCCGAAGATCTTCACGAAGAGCGTGGCGGCCCCGTCGTACTTGAACTGAAGGACGTGCCCCCGCTTCAGGCCGCGGGCGAGGGTGAACGACTTCCACCCCTGCCTCAGGAACATGAAGCCCGAGGCGGTGAGCTCCGTCTCCACCCAGGAGGGGCCGTTGCAGCAACCGTCGGCCTGCACCCACAGGCCCAAGGGCGCGCGGTCCGCCATCGCCGCCGCGAAAGAGTCCGGGAGCTGGAGCCAGGTGCAGGGGCTGCGGTGCATGTTCACAATGAACTCGCGTGCCGCCTCCGCCGAGTGGCTCCCCGCCTGGGGCAGAAGCGCGGCCGCTCCGCCTCGGCCTTGCGCGCCTAGCCCGCCGCGCCCGCGAGCGGCGCCCCTTCCGCGACTACTAGGCCCGGTGCCGGTGGCCGTCGAGGATCGACCGCGCCCCCGGGGCGGGACCTGCGATGCGGCGGCGGAAGCACGACCACGCCCTCATCCTCTCGCCATCTCTTCGGCAGTTCTAGCAAGGAGACAAGGAAGCTGGCGGAAGGAGAAGATGGATGGGGGGGCTCCGGCTCTCCCTTCCCCCCTTTTTTTATCTCGGCGCGGGACTCCCCTCGTCGCTCCGCCTTCTCTGGCGCCTAATTTATGTCAGCGCGGCAGTTCCCGAGGCGTCGTGGGGAAGTGGGGGCGTCGCCCGTCACATCGTGCGCCACGCGTCGCGCCTAGCCGCAGGCGGTTAGGGCCCGCGCCGTTTCGCCCCTCAGTAGGCGGGAGCGTGCGTGCCGTGGGCCCGGGGGCTACCGTCGGGCCCGTGGAACCCGGGGTATCCAGGCCTGTCTGCCTTTGGCCCAGGGCGCAACGCCTGGAGTGGGCCCAACGGGCCGTCGCCGCCAAGCATCTCGCCAAGACCCCTCCTGAGGCCCTGGTCTCCTGAGGCCCCCTCCTCAGGGAGTAGCAGGCAACGCTCAGCACCACCATCAACGGCCTCGTGAGGTCCCCTCACGAGGCGGCTTCCCGAGTGGCCTCACGAGGCGGCTTCCCGAGGCGGCCTCACGAGGCGGCTTCCCGAGGTGGCCTTCCGAGGCCCCCTCCCGCAGGCGCTCGAGACGAAGGCCGTTCGGCGTGTCACGCGGTCTGGAGCCCATCACGTGGGTGACGAGCAGCAGCAAAGGCCGCGCCAGCAGGCGCAGATGCAGATGGTTTCCTCTTTTGTGTTAGGGAAGCAGGGCCAGCTATCTACTCTCCAAAGCAACCCCAAAGGTTGCCCGATCGGCGAAGGAAGACCAAGACGGCGGGCGCGCAGGGCGGAGGTCATCGCCGAGCCCACCGGCGCGTCATGGATCATGCTTTGGCAGGCGAAGACCACCTTTAGTCAGGATAGCCTGAGCGCCTGTCCCCTTTCAAAACCGCCAAGTGTGGCAACCCTTCCCGCCTAAGTTTCCAGGGGGAAGAGGACCAAGGCTGGCATAAAAGGGGCAGCGCTGCCACCTTGTAGGAGATCCCCATCGTCTTCAACCTTGTACGCGAGGACTCTCTCACCGACAATAATCCCAACTACAAGCAGGAGTAGGGTCTTACACCGCAAGGTGACCCGAACCTGGGTAAACCGCCGTGTCCTCGCCCCGTCCTACGCTAGCGCGCTCTCGCCGTACTCTCGTAGTAGCGTTGCCGTGGTAGGGGAGGAAGTAGTAGAACGAACTCACCCCAGTGTTCGAACCTTTGGGTCCCCAGAGCCCCACTTCCGACAAGCTCTCCTGTTTAGAGGTACTGAACGATTAGCTGCGCCCATGCCGGAGCTTGTGGCTCGACGACAAGGACTAAAGGCATTTCTTCCTCCGCGGGAGCGCTTGTCTCGACGGCAAGAACTTGGCTTGCCGGAGGCTGCTACTCACCGACAAGAGGTGTCTTGTCGGCGGTGTTACTTTTCTTGGCGGCTGCTGATGCGACCATTGATAGCATATCTACTGCTTCAAAAATTTAAGATGTCACATGTGTTGAAGAAACTCTAAAGGCATGCGTGCGTACAACTACGCAAACTCCATACAAATTATACATTGGCTCTATTTGCATGGAAGTGCCAGCGGCTGAACCAGAGAAGCAAAAGATGAAACCCACATTCAGAACACCATGCAAGAATTATTATATTGGTCGTGTGTGTGGTGGAGAACCTGAACGTGAAGACCGAAGCCCCAAACCAACATGAGATATATTTCTTTGTAACAGAATTAGTTTCCTTCAGATTTATTTGCGTGAGTCAATTGGTTTTAGGAGTTCAAACCATGTTGGTTCAGCCAAGTAGTACGTATACTAGTACTAGTTTGTTTGGATTCTGGTGATTAACGTTGCCGGAATTTTTAATTATTTAAATCATGATTAGTTAGAATAGGAAAGAGATAAGAGTCCGAATCTTTTTGGGTTGTTGAGGTCGGTTTGTTCAAGTCGTGTTGTGCCTATATAACAGGCAGGCTTTGGCCTTTGTACAAAGGGGAGTTAGTTGAATAAAATACCAGAAAACGCATCATGTTGGGATGCACCAAAAATCCTTGTGTTTGCTGATCCATGAGGGATTTCAGAGCTGCTACGCGTAGGATTTGATCAGATCAAATTCTTGCACAAGTTTTTTTTTGTTCTTTGGTCTTCTTGCTTCTTTGCTCGATCCGAAGAACCGTTCTACTACTTCTACATATGTTGCTGCTGTTGCGACGATCGTTTGTCGACGTTCTTGCTATTTCGTTGAGTACCGTGAAAGATTGGACCTACGAACGACTCGCCGTCTAGTCGGGTCACATCAGGTGGTATTTAGAGCAAGGTTGATCATGGTACAATTTTTTCTCTTTGGTTCTTGAGTTGATCTACTTGAGTCGCTGCAATGGTGAATTCACAGAAATCTAATTCAAGTGTGCACGGTGCACATGAAGGAGATGCAGAGGACGAGCTGCCCTTGCCCACCTATGATCCGAGTGTTGCGCCGGTATCGTGCTAGGATTGGAGGCAACTCGTGACTATGCTGAATCGAGTGGGGAGGCGCATCGACAAGGTCGAGGAAAGTCTTGAAAAAAAGATAGCTGATCTGACTGAGGCCGTTCATCGATTGAGACCACGATCACCGCCTAGTGATGGATCTGTTGCGCCGAGACCTCATCGGCAATTATCTGGACAGCGGGTACATGAACATGTTCGAAACCATGGTGAGCATCAAGATCATCAGTCCGAGGGGGCTGGTAGCTATTATGAGCCTATACGCCGCCCTAATAACCATCATCGAGGTGGCGTACGCCATGTGGGAGGACATGAACGTGCGCATCACGCCTATGAGGATGATGGTATTGGTAGGATCAAATTTTCTATACCGCCGTTCAGTGGCAAAGACAACCCGGATGATTATTTGGAGTGGGAGATACGTGTGGATCAGATTTTTGATGGACAGTGGTACACCGAGGAGAAAAAGGTTCATGCTGCATCTATTGAGTTCACGGGTTATGCTTTAATATGGTGGAACCAAATATGTCTCGTGGGACGACGCCCGGAGACTTGGAATTAGATGAAGAATATCATTGTCGGTGTATAAAACATGGGTATTTTATACCCTGAGTTATGCACAGACAATAGTAGCCTTCCTGATGGCCAAGGCTTG
This sequence comes from Elymus sibiricus, assembly GCA_039707655.1. Taxonomy (NCBI): domain Eukaryota; kingdom Viridiplantae; phylum Streptophyta; class Magnoliopsida; order Poales; family Poaceae; genus Elymus; species Elymus sibiricus. The sequence goes on from CM077664.1 coordinate 169,500,290, forward strand.
CCGAGGATTACCAAGATCAAGATTCAAGACCTAGTTGGAGAAGCACTAGGGAGAAGATCAAGACAAGATATCAAGAAGCACAAGACGCTTGCCGACGAGGCTCGAGCCGGCAAGATGAAGGCCCGGCAAGTACTCACTAGCTCGTCAACGCTCCACTACACCGATCAGCTAGTCGCTAATCAGTGAGGTGTCGACTGCACAGGCAGTTTAGTGAGATTTGTCGGGGCACGTGTCAGCATGCTGGAAGGAGATTTAGCTTTAATGACACCCGTCCAAGAGGCGTGTCAAGATAATAAGAGGTAGCTGGGCGAGCGGTGCAGAAACCTTGCCGGGGCTCCTCCTCCACATGACACCTAATGGCGCAATAAATGCTTTTGTCCTAATCTGGCAGAGTTAGGTATGATAGCACTGTTTGCTATCTAATCAACTTGTAATGACTGTTTTGCCACTGTGGTTACCCCTTTGAGCTATAAAAGGAGGGCCAGGGCAACCTTTACAAGGGTCGACACTTTGCTCACTTTGAAGGCGTAGCTGCTCTTCCTGCACCTTGCCAGCAAGAAGCGCTCCTTGTAATTGAGCTTAAACACATCCAATACACAAAAGCAGGAGTAGGGTTTTACACCTCACGGTGGCCCGAACCTGGGTAAATCCTTTGCGTTCTTGCTGGTTCTGCTCTTTGTGCTTGCGTATGTCCCTAGACGAACCGCAAAGGGGCTAGATGGCCCCATAGATGGTCGTACGCACGACATCTTTGGTGCGCCAGGGAGGAGGGTCGCTTGCGCGAACCTGAATCAGTAGTTTGCGTGTCAACTTCATCTTCATCATCAGTGATGGCGCCCAAGAAGAAGGGCGCGTCTGCAGCAGCTCCATCGACTTCCAAGAATCCGTCGCATATGCCCGCGGGCGGCGGGGATGATCCGGCCGGCGCAGGCGGAGCAGAAGTCGTCACCGGTGCAGGCGGCGCGGGCGGCGTAGCTAGCGCTGGTGGCGCAGGCGGAGCGCGCAACACCAACTCTCAGCTTCCTCACCATTCTGGCGATCGAAGCCACAACGGTGCAGGCGGCGTGGATGGTCAACTCCCGCCTCCTCGACGCACCGACGAGCGAAGTCACCGGAGCAACATCGTCTGGTCCGGCGCGAGTCAAGACCCTGCTGCTGCAGCATCCAAGGATGCTGCGTCGGGTCACACACCGTGACCATTGCAAGATGGGCGCGACGTGGCTCCGGATAGCGCAAGCGGCTCCGGTCGGCGGCGACCACATGGAAAGACGCCTGTTGATCAACCTCAAGACCTTCAGGCACCACCTCCACCGCGTCAGCCCACTACTAGACATGAGCCGCGGCAGCAAGATCGCAATGGCGCTCCTGCTGGCTCTACCAGGTGTCGAGCGACGTCGCGTTCTTCACTCCCAGCCATGCTAGCCACAGCAGCAGAGGCAATGGCGTGGGCCCAGATGCTGTTAAACTTTCCTCCAGCGGCGGACAAGATGGATGAGTAGAGAGCCACCATCCAGAGCCTCATTGGATTTGCCAAAGCCAGCAAGTCACAGCAAGCGGGACCATCTCAGCACCCGCAAACAGCACCAGTAGCTCAAACTGGTGGCCGTGTCGAAGGTGCTGCGCCAACGGTACAGTCACCTCCGCGGCAACAACGTCAGCAACAACAGCAGCCGCGGTGAACTCACCGGTCCATCGAGCCTGACAAGATGTCGATGGCTTCTTCAGATCCGCGAGCGCGACAAGATCAGTGACAAGTGCTGCAAGATAGGCAGGCAGAAGATGCCCGCACTACCATTGAACGGCGCTGGGAGACGCCCCGTCAGTCTGACGCGCGCAACGGCCCAGTCGTCGATGAGCCTGCGCCCGAGGCTGGCGGGTATCTGCCTTATGAGGTCGGATGCCCAGCCTTCACTCACGAGCTTTGGCAAGTCCGCTGGCCGTCTGTCCAGGCCTTCAAGCCAGAAGTACCAAAGAAGTACGAAGGCAAGCTGAACCCGGCAGAGTTTTTAGGCATCTACACGATTGCCGTGCAAGCTGCCGGGGGAAGAGATGAGAAAATTCTCACCAATTACTTTCCATTAGTGCTCAAGCCTAATGTGAGGTCTTGGCTGATGAACTTGCCGGAGAACTCCATTTCCTCATGGTCCGATCTATGCAACGAGTTTGTTGGTGCCTTTACTCGAGGCCACAAGGCCCCTGGTCAGCCCAACGATCTGCAAGTGATCCCGCAAAGAGATGGCTAATCCTTACGCAAGTATATCCAGAGATTCAGCCGTGTGCTCTGCATCATCCCAGATGTGCACCCCGCAGCCGTGATTGCCACCTCTCACATGAATGTGCGCAATCGGAGGATGTGGCAAAAGATGAACGTCAAGCTACCAAAGACCGTCAACGAATTGTACACGTTGGCGGATAAGTGTGCGCGCGCTGAAGAAGGAAGGAGACTTCCCGGGGAGGACGCTGGTGCCGAGGTAGATTCTGAGGACGATGATGCCGCCACCCAGAAGATGAAAGGCCAAAAGCACAACAGGAAGCGCAAAGGCAAAACAGTTATGGCCGTCGAAGGCTCCGGCAATTCTGACGCCACCAAGAAAGCCAAACAGAGAGCTCCAGCAGGGAGGCTACTGTATGCGCCGCTTGTCAGGAGGTGACGACAAACGAGAAGGCCGGCAAGTCTGATGGGCCATATTGCAAGATTCACCTCACTAAAGGCCATGACCTCCAAGAGTGCCGGCAGGTCGAGCAGTTTGCCGAAAAACAAAAGGCTGAATATGAAAAGCACGACAAGGAGAAGGGCCAGGATGGCGCTGGTGGATCTGGCAAGAGAAACCGTGGTGGTCGAGGAGGCCGCCACGGCAAGGCCAAGCAGCAAAAGGAGAAGCCTGCTAGAGGCCGAGAGAAGAAATAGGATGATGATGGAAGTGATGAGGAGGACGACGGAGAGTCCAGTGAACAGGAATTCCAGAAAGCAACCGAGGCTATGTGCATTGACGGAGGTTGCATCTTTGCACTCTTCTCACCGCCAACTCAAGCAGTGGGTGCGTGAGGTCAATGCAGCGGAACCGGCAATAGGCGCTCAGAAGCCGCTCAAATGGTCACACACGCCTATCATTTTTTATGCCGAGGACCACCCTGATCGCACAACTACGGTCGGGTGCTTACCGTTGTTGGTTTCACCAACAATACGCAACATCAAGGTCACAAAAATGTTAGTTGACGGTGGGGCTGGCCTGAATTTGATTTCGCCAGAGGTAATCAAGAGGCTGCAGATTCCCGATGAGGAACTAGAGAAAACTGGCACGTTTCAAGGAGTAAATCCGGGAAGAAGCCAGCCCAAGGGGAAGATCACTTTGCCGGTGACGTTTGGCGGGGAACTGAACTACCGAACAAAGAAAATTGTTTTCGATGTTGTGAAGATCCCTTTGCCGTATAATGGAATTCTGGGTCTCCCAGCCTTGGCAAAATTCATGGCAGCATCACACTATGCTTACAATATGCTGAAGATGCGAGGGCCGATTGGTGTCATAACCATCAGCTCCGATAAGAAGGATGCAGTTATCTGCGTCGACAAGCTATACAGAGAAGCGGTTGCGGCATCTGCCGTCAAGGCACCTGCTTCCACCAACGAGAGAAAGAAAAGCAAGAAGAACGACAAGACCTCTGACAAGTCTTCCGGAAAGCGCGCCTCTTCGGAGTGCTGCGCACCCATTGAGGACTTGCCAGAGAGCTCTACCGCCAAGAAGTCCAAAGCTACTCCACCAGCAACCAAGAAGGTGCTGGTGAAGGAGGATGGCACGGGTGGTACCTTTAGCGTCAGTGCCTCCCTCGACAGCAAATAGGAAAGCGCGCTCGTTGCCTTCCTGCGGGCGAATGTCGATGTGTTTGCTTGGCAACCATCTGACATCCCCACCATTACCAAGGAGGTAATCGAGCACCACCTTGCCGTCTGCCCTCATGCTCGGCCCGTCAAGCAGAAGGTCGGGAAGCAAGCTTTGGAACGACAAGAATTCATTGCAGAAGAAATAAAGAAGTTAGAAGCGGTAGGCTTAGTTAGAGGTGTGCTACATCCAACATGGTTGGCAAATCCAGTTGTAGTATGCAAAGCAAATGGAAAGTGGAGACTTTGTATTGACTATACTGATATCAACAAAACATGTTCAAAGGATCCTTTCCCTTTGCCGTGCATCGATCAAATTGTTGACTCTACTGCCGGCTGCGATCTACTCTCCTTTCTTGATGCATATTCTGCTTATCATCAGATTTTCATGGCTAAGGAGGATGAGGAGAAAACCGCGTTCATTACTCCATGTGGCACATACTGCTTCGTGCGTATGCCTTTCGGATTAAAGAGTGCTGGTTCAACTTTTGCAAGAGCTGTCCAAATCGGTTTTGAGCCCCAGCTGCACAGAAATGTGGAAGCATATATGGATGATATAGTGGTTAAAACCAAGGACAAATCAACCCTCATTCAAATATTTAGGAGAAACATTTGCAAATTTGCGCAAGATCAATCTGAACCTCAACCCTGAGAAGTGTGTGTTTGGCATTCCATCCGGCAAGCTTCTCACGTTCTTTGTGTCTCAATGTGGAATTGAAGCTAATCCCGACAAGATCAAAGCTACTGAGCAAATTGAAGCACCCAAGCGCGTCAAGGATGTGCGGCACCTTGTCGGCTGTGTTGTAGCATTGAGTAGGTTCATTTCCAAATCTACTAAGCGCGCCTTGTCGTTTTTCAAAATATTGAAAAAGCAGGTCCTATGAAATGGACTCCGGAAGCGGAGGCCGCGCTGCAGGATTTGAAAAAATACCTCTCTCTGCGCCAACACTAGTTGCGTCTAAGCCACAAGAACCGTTGCTATTGTACTTGGCGGCAACGAATCAAGTGGTCAGTGCTGCATTAGTGGCACAGAGGGAAGTTGATGACGAAGAAGCAGCAGCGGCAAGCCCGTCAAGCGACAAGCCAGAATCTTCTCCGGCAGAGTCTGGTGCCAGTAGATCAGAAGCAGCGCAAGCAAATGAAGTAAATCAGCAGATAGTGCCCAAGAAGAAATTGGTGCAGCGCCCAGTTTACTTTGTAAGCTCCCTTTTGCAGGGGGCTAGGTCAAGGTACTCTGGTGTGCAAAAATTGCTTTTCGGCCTCCTCATGGCCTCGAGAAAGCTGCGCCATTACTTCCAAGCACATGAGATTACCGTCGGCACTCACTTTCCGTTGCAGCGCATTTTGAGAAATCCAGATGCAACCGGCAGGATAGTGGAGTGGGCGTTGGAGCTGTCGAGCTTTGCACTCAAGTTTGAAAGCACTTCAACTATTCAAAGCAGAGCCTTGGCAAAGTTCATTGAAGAATGGACACCAACGCAAGACGACGAGATTCAAGAATCAGCTCTCCCCGACAAAGAAACAGCTAAAGAATGGGTTATGTACTTTGACGGTGCCTTCTTGCTGCAAGGCACCAGTGCTGGAGTGCTGCTTGTCGCACCCACTGGAGAGCACCTCAAGTATGTGATTCAGATGCACTTTCCCAGGGAGAAAGCTACAAACAACACTACTGAGTATGAAGGGCTCCTTGTCGGTCTTAGGATCGCAATGGACCTTGGAACCATGGCGACTCGCAGCTTGTTGTGAAGCAAGTCAATAAAGATTATCAGAGCCCGTTGATGGAAGCATATGTGGAAGAAGTGAGGAAATTGGAAGAACACTTTGACGGATTGCAAACATAGCACATTCCTCGTGCAAAAAACAGCATTGCTGATCACCTGTCAAAGTGTGCCGCTCAGAAGCTACATGTGGAACCAGGAACTTTTGTGCTCCATTTGAATCAACCATCAGTCACTCCATCAACACAGGCCAGCAAAAGAAGAAAGTTGAACACCGGCAAGTATTTTCTGGCACAGCTCCCAGAAGCCGTTCGCAAGAATGTTGTCGGGAACAACACCATGGTTGTTTGTGAGCAGTAGCCTCTAGCAAAATGTCAAGTTTTTGCCGTTGAGACAAGCGCTCCTACTCCCGAAGGTATGCCTTTAGTCCTTGTCATCGAGCCACAGTCTCCGACTTGGGCAAAGAAAATAGTTCATTTCCTTTAAACAGGAGAACTTCCCGATGATCAAGAAGAAGCTGAGAAAGTAGCCCGTCAATCAATATGTATCAATTTGTGGACAACATTTTGTACAGAAAGAGACCAAACGGAGTGAAATTGAAGTGTATTTGCCGGGAAGATGGACTAAAGCTGTTGGCAGAGATACATGGAGGCATATGTGGCTCTCACATAGGATCAAGAGCACTTGTCGGCAAAGCTTTCCGGCATGGCTTCTATTGGCCCGCTGCTCTCCAGGAAGCAACTGAGCTAGTAACCAAGTGTGAAGCACGCCAGTTTCATTCAAAGAATATACATCAGTCAGCTCAAGCTCTTCAAACAATACCTCTCTCCTAGCCCTTCTCGGTCTGGGGGCTCGATATCTTAGGCCCCTTTCCCCGTGCTACCGGGGGCTTTGAGTTCTTGTACGTTGCAATCGACAAGTTCACAAAGTGGCCTAAAGTGGAAGCAGTGAGGAAGGTAACAGCACAGTCAGCCGTCAAGTTCTTCAAAGGATTAGTTTGCCATTTTGGTGTTCCCAACAGGGTCATCACTGACAACGGCACACAATTCACGAGCCGCACCTTCATGCAGTACATCCAAGATCTTGGCAGCAAAATCTGTTTTGCATCTGTTGCTCACCCAAGAAGCAATGGTCAAGCGGAAAGAGCAAATGCTTAAGTGCTGCGAGGCCTCAAGACAAGAACGTTTGATAGGCAGCACAAGTGCGGAAGGCGCTGGATTGATGAGTTGCCATCAGTTATTTGGTCACTCAGGACGACACCAAATCGAGCCACTGGCCAAACACCCTTCTCCCTAGTCTATGGTGCAGAAGCGGTGCTCCCCACAGAACTCACACACGAGTCACCTCGAGTGCTCGCCTATGATGAGGCAGAGCAAGAGCAGTTGCGGCAAGATGACGCCACGCTCCTTGAGGAAGATCGTCTTCGGGCAGTTGTGCGAGCTGCACGCTACCAACAAGCCTTGCGCCGCTATCACAGCCGCAAAGTGCATGCCCGAAGCCTTGAGGAAGGCGACCTTGTTCTTCGGTGCATCTAGTCCGCCAAGAATTCAAACAAGTTGACGCCGAAGTGGGAAGGCCCTTATCGGGTAGCACGAGTCACCAGACCTGGCGCAGTCCATCTAGAGACCGAAGATGGCATCCCGGTGCAAAACTCATGGAATATTGAGCATCTTCGCAAGTTCTACCCATGAGGCATGGTTGCCGGGCCCCCCGGCAGCCCCTTTTGTACAAGCTTTGTCGGCAAGACTTGTAACCCTTTGTACAAAGCCAGGCGCAGATCCTGTGCATAAGTGAAATAAAGCTAAGTCTTTCACAACTCTTTGTCAAAATACATATTTATTTGTGTACAAATGCATGTGATGTTGTGATTATGCTTTGACTTGTATGAAATGGTTAGTAGTCCGTCAAGGTTTCCAAACCACTCTTTTCTCTTCTTTCTTTTTCTCAAAGGACAAAAGGATTCTTCGCGTGCAAGTTTCCCGGGGGGTGACGATGAGGACACCATTTAATGACGTTCAAGTGATCATTTTGTGCAACAAAGAAAAACAGTACAAGGAGAAGCTAAGTTGAAAAACTTTGAAACAAATTCCTTGCTACATTTGCAATTTCCCTTGAACGATTATGTGTTTGTATGAAAAACCTGCACACGAAGGAACCTTGTCATAATCAGTTGCGCTCTTACTTTGTTTTGAGTCCGCTCAACAATTTAAGTAAGCTGCATTTGAAAATGTCAAAGGAAAATTTGCCAGCAGCGACACTACCGGCAGGCTGCTAAGGATCCGTTCCTCAAGCGCTTGCAGCAAGTGCGCGCACCGGCAGGCTTCTGGCATGCGTAGGGTATAAAAGATATCATACAAAGACAAAGTGAAATAAGGGAGATGGCATACTTTCATTCATTAGCACAAGTTATATTACATCATAAAATCAGTGCAGATCTAACATAAGATCAAATGTATCTTTTACATGGCAGCACTGTGGCGAATACAAAGACAAGCTTAATCTTGATGATCGCCTTGTATCCTGGGGACGTGGAGAACCTTGTTGGCAAGAGGACCGGCAATCTTGTCGGCGGCAGTGACGTCGGTGTTCTGCGACAGTTTCCTGAAGATACCGGAGAGATCGAGATCAGGATGGCGGTGTGCAAGCTTGAGCAATACCTTATAAAGGATGTTGTGCACAAACTCTGAGACTCATCAGCAAACGAGGCAGATCTATCTTCATGATACGTCTTCAAGGCGTCAATGGACCCTCGAAGAACTTGGTTAGCTGTGGCACCCCGGCTCAGAGGACCGGTTTACCTTGTGTTCCCAACCTAGAGATCATGTCTTCTGGAAACAGATAACAACTTGGAACAGAACAGAACTGATCTTTATTGATATTATACAAGTACAAGCTTGGATATTACATGGGATAGTGAGGCCAGAAGCACTACTCGTGCTATGACAGTATTTACATTATTTATGAAACATCTCACGGGCCTCAGTACTAGTGGAAAGACTACAGCGTAGCGGAACATCATGTGGAACACTCCATCCCATAGGTACACTGCTGGGACACGACCTAGTTAGCGTAGCACGAACCGTCGGGATCTCCATCACCGGCTTCTCCTGCATCTGGCATGATACGCCAGGTGAGTACTTGGAATGTACTCGCAAGCTCACAGCAACCAAAATAGTGCAGCAAACAACAGCATGGCAAAGATTATGTTAAATGCTTTAGTATGCTCACTTACTATTGCCGGTTATCAACTTACTCTCTTCCGGGTTCACTCCATGCCACCCAGAGCACTCGTGACCCATCGGTCACTTCTGAGCATGAGACCAGTTCTTCCATCATTATTATTAATGTGGTTGACCACACAGTGTGACCTAGTGCGGACTGTGTCCAATACCGTGGATGTGGCTATTCGAATAGGTTTTACACCTTGCAGAGGTTGCGCACGTTACCGACACCATGGACATTCGTCCAACGAAACTTGTCTAACCCGTAACTCCTCTATCGTACCACCGACAATCATTCCCCCTTCGAGTCATGCCCTGGGTGGCCCCTGTGTCACTCCTGACACCTGCCACCGTCGTGGCCAACTAAACTGTCCCAAACGGGGACGCCGGCAAATAAATCAACTTGGGCTCATGAGGTTATCGTCGTCTACCTGATCGGGGCAGCACGCACGCATAACCTCCCCTCTTTGGTGGTACCGGTAAAAGAGCACGCGGTCAGACCAAGTCAAGGCCATCCCATTCCGGCAGATGTGGCTGCACGGGTAAGTCCAGGTCGGTGGCACTTGATCAACCATCAAAGTGAATTTAACATATAAAGTGGTTGGTCAAATTAGTTATGTTGGACCAATGAACTAGTATGGCAGGGTTATTGCAATATAATCAAACAATATGAAATATAGCATATTTAAATTGAATTAAGTGCAAAATAGCCCACTATAAAACCAATACTATTGCTATGCCTTATGCAATGGATGATGTGGCTTGCCTTGCTCAAGTGGAGTGTCTACAAACTCCTGGTCTTCAAATCCACAGCAATTCCCTTCTGAAAGCATTTTTAAATAGCAAAAGAAAATGTTACATAAAGCCTTTCTGTTTGCCAAAAATTCTGTGAACATCGGAAAAATACCAAATTTGGTCAGAAAATAAAGGGGCTCAAGACAAAACCAATGCAAGAAGAATCAATTCAACTGGACTTGTGGTTTAAAAGAAATGGCTGGTCAAAGTTCCTGGTCAAACTGGATTAAATAAATAGAAAATCGGAAAATTATAAAATCCTACAACGGCCACGTCAAAGGCGTATTTTCCGAATACACTTTCACTTACGTACCGCTTCAGGCGTGGCTAGGTCACTGACGCGCGGGGCCCAGCTGTCATATTTAAAAGGAAAAAGGAGGGAACAGTAGGAGGGCGACTCACCGACGACGATAGCCGGCGATAGCGACGGCGGCGAGCTCGGGAGATTGCGGGGTTGGATCGAGCGGTCGACGGCGGTTCACCCCATACCCGTAGCTTCTCTGGAGACGGCCTGACGGCGTCACCCCCTTCCTCTCTGGCAGCGGCTGCTTTCGGGTGTCGCCGGAGACGGCGATTCCGGCAGAGTTTCGGCTGGGTAGGAGGTCAAGGAGCACTAGGGAGGCTTGCTGAGCTCGTAGGTGTGGCCAGGCGAGGCTGGGGTGGAGTGGAATGAGCTAGGGCAGAGTGGGGATCGGCGGCAGAGCTCCGGCGAGCTATGAGGCCAGAGGGCCTCTCGGCCTTGGCGTGGCGAGCTGAGCTCGATTGGAGGTGGAGGGAGAGCGATGAGAAGCTGGTACGGGTGGGGTGAGCTATTTATAGGCGAGGAGGAGGGTTCCCGAACCGGGCGGCGCTGTGGTCACGTCGCCGGAGCGAGGACGGCGAGGTGGCTGTCACGGTGCGGGCGAGGTGACGGCGAAGAGCAGGCGAGTTAATGTGATGCGATAGCTCGGTGGGAGGAAGAGGACAGCCAGCTCACCGTACTATGGCCGCACGGGCGCAACAGTGCGGCGCTGTGGTGGCGGCTGGCGAGGGCGATTCCGGCGAGGGGAAGGCTCTACAGCGGGGTACGTGGGTGGCGGCGACTATGTCGGCACCACCAGACAAAGTACGGCGACGCGGGACGGCCGGAGTGGTCGCGTCCGACGCGGTCAGCGCGCAGAACGCGTGCACAGGCATGCCAGTGCCGTGCTCACCACGGGTGCTGGCACCTGGAGGCCACGCACGCCTAGCACACCTTGTCCAATGCGTCGACCCTAGGTCCCTTAGCCTCCTTGTGACACTGAATCGGCTAGATACACTCTGAGCTGAAGTGTAGCATCAAGAATAGTTTCTGAACAGAAACTTGAGAGGGATCCCGAGCATGGATGAATTGTGAATGAAGCCAAGTGACTTGTCTAGGATGATCTAGGTTGGAAGGACTATCTGCTGGCAAGTTTTGAGTAATTTCTGCAAAGATTTGCACATAGTTCATGTACAAACCCTACACTTGTCCAGAAACTTGGTGAGGAAGATGCACTCACATGGATAATCTGCTGAAGCTGAAATTTGGTGTTTGGGAGTTATTTGATGAAGACAAGATGCCATAAAAATTTCAGCTCCAATGGGCACCTCTAGCTGGTACTTCCTTCACAAAGGTCTTAAATGACCGGAAGCTTGTCAGAATATTTTTGCTGAAAAATTGAACTAGACTAGGAGATGTTTTTGGATATTGTGGGAAGATAGGACCCCTAGTATCTCATGGATTTATTTGAGAATTTTCTGAGTTGTGGAAATACATGTTGCTTCACAAAGGGTCAATTCTGTCCAGAAAATAAAAGGAATATTCTGGACAAAATTTTGTACTGGCCAATGAAGTATTTTTGAAGATTGTGGGAGCAGATGATCTCAAGAATATGTGGGATTAATTTGGGATTTTTTTGACCAGCAGAACTATAGGTTGCTTCACAACCCACAGTGGAAATGAGTATTATCAGAGGAAGAAATGAATTATTTTGAGAGGATAAAAATTAGGGTTTGATCCAGCAGGGTTTTGGAAAGATTATGAAAGCCTTGGCACACTTGGGAAAAGAAATGGGAGTGTGCTCAACTCCAAAGTCCAAAGAATTGACTCAAAAAACCAGCAAATGGCAAATAAAACCAGAAGGGTTTTGTGAAAAAGTTTGAAAAAAAATCAGGGTGTCACAAACCTACCCCCCTTAGGATGAATCTCGTCCTCGAGATTCAGTTGCTCAGGGAACAAATGCGGATATGCTGATTTCAGAAAATCCTCTCTTTCCCAAGTGGCTTCTTCCTCAGTATGATGATCCCACAGTACCTCGTAAAACCTGATCACCTTACTCCTAGTAGTTCTTTCCATCTCATCCAAGATTCTGATAGGTTTTTCCTCATAGGTCAAACCTTGGTCAACTCTAGTTCACTCATGTCTGCCTGTTTCATTGGGGGTGCAATGCACTTTCTCAGCTGCGATATGTGAAAGACATCATGAACGTCGGACAATTCGAGTGGTAGCTCCAGTTGGTATGCCACTCTGCCTCTTCTAGCAATCACTGGAAAGGGGCCGATATATCTGGGTGTGAGTTTACCTTGAGTATGAAACCTCTTTACCCCTTTCATGGGAGTTACTCAGAGGTAAGCATACTCTCCGGGCTCAAAAGTTACTTCCATGTGCTTAGGATCATAGAGTTACTTCCCGGTGCTTAGGATCATAGTAGCTCTTCTGACAGGATTTAGCTGCTCGAAGACGCTCTTGGGTTTCCTTAACTTGCTTCTCAGCCTCGAGCATCAAATCTGTACCGAAGATACGGTTGTCTCCTGTCTGTGACCAATTTAAAGGAGTGCGGCATTTCTGCCCATACAGCGCTTCGAATGGTGACATTTTGAGACTTGACTAATAACTGTTGTTGTAGGAAAATTCCGCATAGGGTAAGCTATCCTCCCATTTGGGTCCATAAGTGAGAGCACAAGACCGAAGCATATCTTCCAATATTTGGTTCACTCGTTCGGTTTGCCCGTCTCTCTGTGGGTGATATGCCGTGCTATGCTTCAATACGGTACCCAGAGCCTGATGCAACCGTAGCCAGAATGCTGAGGTAAACAAGGATCCTCTATCTGACGTGATGGACTTGGGTACTCCATGAAGGCTAACAATCTGAGACATATAGAGCTGTGCAAGCTGGTCAGCCCTGAAAGTGGTCTTTACTGGGATAAAATGAGCCACTTTCGTAAGTATATCCATGATGACCCAGATGGCATCATGGCCTCTCGTTGACTTGGGTAGTCCCACAATAAAGTCCATGCATATGTCATCCCATTTCCACTGGGGAACTTGTAGGGGTTGTAACAGTCCCGCGGGTTTCTGGTGCTCAGCCTTAACCTTATTGCATACGTCGCAACACGCGACATAGTACGCAATATCTCTTCGCATTCCTGGCCACCAAAAGGTTTCCCTTAGGTCCTGGTACATTTTTGTTCCTCCCGGGTGAATGGAATATGCGGATTCATGTGCCTCTCGTAATATTTGCTGCCTCGGGTCTTCATGGTCAGGCACGCATATGCGGCTGTTAAACCATAATGTCCCTTGCTCGTCAACATAGAAGGACTTGGCCTTTCCTTGTTGAATATTCTTCTTGATCTCCTATACGCTCTTGTCTACTTTCTGAGCCTCCTTGATTTCTTCCATAAGTGTTGGAGTGATTTCCAATGTATCCGGGGCAATCGGGCCACAAAGTACCAAGTTGAGCTTGGCAAATTCTTCTTGTAACCTTGGATGGATATCCTCCATTATTGCATTCACAGTGCCCAGTTTCCTACTGAGGGCATCTGCGACCACATTGGCTTTTCCCGGATGGTAATTGATTCCAAGGTCATAGTCCTTGACCAGTTCAAGCCATCTTCTTTGTCTGAGGTTGAGATCGGTTTGTGTGAAAATATACTTGAGAGTCTTGTGGTCTGTGTATATCTCACAGCGCTGCCCAATGAGATAATGCCTCCAAATTTTCTGGGCATGAACCACGGCTGCCAGTTCTAAGTCATGAGTGGGGTAATTCTCTGCATGGGGTCATAGCTGTCTGGATGCATATGCTACAACCTTTCCTTCTTGAATTAATACACAGCCGATTCCACGCCTGGAAGCATCACAGTATATGTCGAAGCTCTTGTAGATATCTGGAAGAATTAAGACAGGGGCCATGGTTAGCCTCGTCTTTAGCTCCATAAAGCTGCTATCGCATTCTTCCGTCCAAACAAACTTGTGATTCTTCTTTAACAATTCTGTCAGTGGCTTGGCTATCTTAGAGAAGCCTTCAATGAAACGATGGTAGTAGCCTGCCAATCCCAGGAAACTGCGAACTTCTGTTACCGTGGCTGGTGTCTTCCAGTTTAATACAGCAGTCACTTTGCTGGGGTCGATGGCCACACCTTGCTCCGACAGAATATGCCCCAGAAATCCCACCTCTCTTAGCCAAAATTCACACTTGCTGAACTTGGCATACAAGCGATGGGTCCTTAATCTTTCCAGGACAGCAGGGAGGTGTTGTTTGTGCTCCTCTTCATCCTTGGAGTATATAAGGATATCATCGATGAACACTACTACAAAGTTGTCCAGAAAGTCCATGAAGACCTTATTCATCATGCTCATGAAATAAGCTAGAGCATTAGTCAGCCCAAACGCCATGACTGTAAATTCGTACAGACCATATCGAGTGGTGAAGGCTGTCTTGGGGATATCCTCTTTCCTGATTTTTAGCTGGTGATACCCCGTTCGGAGGTCAATCTTGGAAAATACCCAGGCTCCATTCAACTGGTCGAATAGGTCATCAATGTGAGGGAGCGGGTACTTATTTTTAATGGTGACCTCATTCAGTGGGCGATAGTCCACGCACATTCATAGACTGCCATCCTTCTTCTAGACAAATAGTACAGGTGATCCCCATGGCGAGATACTTGGGCGGATGTACCCTTTCCGTAGTAATTCATCCAACTGTTTCTTCAATTCCACCAGCTCTATGGATGGCATATGGTAGTACTTCTTATATATTGGAGCAGTTCCGGGAATCACATCAATAGCAAATTCCAGTTCTCGGTCGGGTGGTATTCCTGGTAGTTCCTCAGGAAATACATCAGGAAATTCACTGTCTATCGGAATCGAATTCATATCTGTAATGGTGGTCTTGAATGTCATTCCCTTCTTTGACATCATTCTGCTGCCGATAAACTGAACTGTCTGTCCTGCCGGGTTAACCAATGTCACTGTCCTGGTGGCGCAATTGATGCAAACTTGATGCGGTGTCAACCAATCCATCCCCAGTATTATGTCCAATCCAGGGGATTCAATAGCGACAAGGGTGGCTGGAAACTTAACTCCGTGTATCAAGATTTCCAGGTCCTTGTATATCACATTTGTTTTGAGCATGGAGCTAGGGGATTGTACCACCATGATTTTATCCAAAAGAGAAGGGGAAAATTTGTGTATGGTGGCAAAACTCCGCAAAATAAATGAATGGGAAGCTCCAGAATCAAATAAAATTATTGCGGGTATGTCATTAACAGAAAACATACCAAGGACCACATTTGGTGCTTCGCGGGCTTCCTCAGCGGAGATATGATGGACATGGCCGCGACAGAAGTTCTGGTTGGGGCGGCGTCCAATGTTGTTGACTTGTGGCTTGAAGTCGGACTGTGGCTTTCCAGCTCTTGTGGGGCACTGCTTGGAATAATGCCTGCCTTGTCCACAAGTGAAACAAGTGTTGTTGCGGCGGCATTCTTCCAGCACTGGTTGCTTACCATAGGTCTTGTCTTGGTTACCTTACTTGTTGTTATTATTATCGTTGTTCTAGGTAGGCTTGTACTCATGCTGAACCAGTTTCCAGATACGTGGCTTCTGCACAAATTGCTTGCGGTTGTCCTTCTTGGGTTCAAACTTATGCTTGCAGTCATCATATCCAGACTTATGCTCCCGTTCAGCTATGAAAGCTTTGTTTACCAGGGTCTGAAAATCCAAAAAATCCAGCATGCAGAGCTGACAACGGAGGGCATGGTTGAGTCCTCCTAGGAATCGATCTATCTTCCTTTCCTCCGTGGATGCATCATGGGTGGAGTATCGTGCCAGATTATTAAATTTGTTCAGGTACTCACCAACTGACATGCTTCCTTGAGTAAGAGCAAGAAATTTCCTCTGCTTCACCTTCATAATGCCTGTGGGAATATGATACATCTAGAATACCTCCTTAAATTTCTCCCAGGAAATGTTTTCCCCCGGAGGCCACGCCATTTTTGCATTATCCCACCAGATGGCTGCCGGCCCTTCCAAGTAGTGAGTAACAAAAGGAACCTTGTCTGACTCATCACATCGAGCTATTTCCAGCTTCTTTTCCATGGTCCTCGGCCAGTCATTAGCTTCGATTGGATCAACAGCTTGACCAAAACTAGGTGGCTTGGTACGCTGGAAACCAGACAACTTGGAGTGCGTCCCATTGTTCTGATTCTGTCCTACCATAGTTTGCATACTTTACAGAAATTCCATCAGATCCTGATTTCTTTTCTCCTCAAACATCCTCATAATCCGATCAGTGGTCAGTGGTTGTGGAGGTGGAGGTGGCAAATCTTCTGGTGGTTGTCCTGCCTGTCTGGCGGATCAACGAACCAGAGTTCCATCGCCGCCTTGATTGCCACACCTCTTCATCCTATAACCGTTCCCATTGCAAAACACCGAATTGATGAGCAACATCCATAGGGGAAATACGACCATGTGACACCAAGAAAACAAAATCAAAGGAGAAACGAGAAAAGCAACATAATTATACAAGGCATTCCAACATCATACATGGCAAACTAGTAGGGGGTTATCATGACTGGTACTGCTCATATGGCAGTTGACATATGCAAAGATGCTACAATGCATACACATGCTGAAACTCAAGCATCCACTCTAGTAGCGCGGGTGGCATGGACACTGACAGACTAAAGACTCCTCGTCATCTGACTCTGCCTCATAATCGGAGCTGATGATATGGATCACGTCCTCCGGATCAAAGGAAACACGACGATGCTGATGGGAAGGTTCTCCCTCTGAGGAAGAAGAAGCACGACGCCTCAGCATCGGAGCAGCTGGAGTGGCTAGCAGCGACGCCCACTCAGCTGGAGTCTCACGTCGGGTACCAGACGAAGTGCCTGGCTGTCCAAGCGAACTAGAAGGAGTCTCAGGCATACGTGGAGGTGGAACAGGCGGTGTATACGTAGGTGAGAACACAGGAGGAGGAGGAGACGGTGCTGCCGTAGCAGCGGCAAGTGCCTCTTGGGCACATGACAACTCCTCAGCCAAAGAGATGATCATACGATAACTGGCGTTCAGGTAATGGGATAAAACACCAGTCGCACAATAACTCGCCGGATCAACAGGCACAAAAAGGACTCGCCCTATCGTAGGTGACAGGGTAGGATAGTGAAAAAAACTTGGGTGTGTCTGCATCTCGACCTCGTGGAAGCGCAAGTCAGTGAGAGCCTCCATAGCAGCAAACTGGATCGCCAAATCGGGAGTAGAAGCAGTTCCACCCTTGGAAGAGAGGGAATAGCTGCTGATCTCCGAACTCGCAGTAAGGAAAGCCTCGGCGTGGTACTCGAACACTGTCGGGGGGATGACCCCCGGGTAGGCGAGCGAACCCGGAGCCCCTTTTCAAAAACGTCGCGGCAGCCCGTGCCCCTCCCCGCCGGCTAGCGAACCGGCCGGCTCCTCGGCGCTAGCCGGCTAGGTCCGGCCCTGGGCCGGGTCCGGCTGGCCGCTAGCCGGCTGGCGACAGGTCGGAGGCCATCCGATCGCGTCCAGCGACAAGACAGCCCCCCACGAGGGGAGAACATGGCTACAGTGCAATCCGTCTCGGGAGGGCGCGCCGGCAAAGCTACCAACCCAGTTGATGCGACGGCCGGTGTCAGCACCAGCGCGCCAGTGCAGCCCCCCGCGAAGCCGCCTACTCCGGCACGCCTCTGCAGAGCGCGCACGTGCCGTCTACTCCTGCACGCCTCGGCAGAAGCGCGCACGCCCCGTCCACGCCGTGACGCTCGAAGTGACGGGTGACAGTGTCGCGCCGCCCTCGGGCGCCGCAGCCGGCGGGACCCAGCAGCCGGCGGGCCTGCAGCCGGCTCCAGACGCCGACGACCGGGTCCCGGCGTGCGTAGTTTACCCATGTAACTCTGGGGGGTCAAGCTATAAGACCCCCCAGGAGGCCTCCATGCAGGGGGGTTGGGAGTTCAGTTGTGTTGAGTTCAGTTCGAGTTAGCTCCTTCTTCCCCGACGCATACACACACGCGGGAGAGGCCGAACGGAGATCTAGCTCCTTCTGCCTCCTCCACTCAAACAGCTCCAGGAGCATCATTGTAACCATTGTGGCCTCTGAGCCTATCAACCCACTCGGCAGGACTAGGGGTGTTACCTCCCCGGAGGGCCCCGAACCTGGGTATGTCTTGCGTCTCTTGCATGCGCGTGCCAACCTCGCTTCCGGAACCCACCGGCGTCCTCACGCAGCCCCCCACTTTTAGCCATCTCATGGCATCTGCCGTGATTTCACCACGACAGTTGGCGCCCACCGGGGGGCTGCTCACGGCGTCGACCGGAGTCAAGTTCCGGACGAGGCGCTTCACCAACTCCGGCGAGCGCATCGTGCACGGTTTGGTCCGTGCGCCTCGCATGGCCAACCCGGCCGGCTGCGGCGCCGTATCAGACACGAACGCCGCCTGCCCCGCAGGCTGCTTCGTCGTCCCATTCGGCGCGCTGCGCGTCTTCATCGTGCTCGTCCCCGACGTGTTTCTTGGCAAGGTACATAGCTTCACCGATTCGCCCGTCCCCGTTGGTTGCGCCGCCTCCGACGACGGCGCGAACCTCTGCGTTCGCGCGGAGGTGCTAACCATCGGCACCAGTTCCGGCTCCCCGCGCGCCAAGGAGAAGGCTGCCGCGGCCGCCGCTGCCGCGGCTGCGGCCCCTCATCGCCGCACCGACCCGCTCCACGAGACGATCCGGAGCCTGTGGACCACCATCGCGCCCGACGCCGACACGGCGGCAGCGGCGGCTCAGCTCAACGAGGACCGTGAGCATTTGCTGCTCGAGGCCACGGAGCTCACGGCAACGCGATGCCGGCTGGAGTCCGACCAGCGAGAGTACGATAGCGCCCACGGCTTCACACCGACCGCTGCTGAGCCCAACCGGGTTGCGGAGGTGCGAATCCGTGGGGGTGCAATCGGCCGCGCGCTGGGTGCAGGCCGCCCCGTCTACGACACCCCCGTCAAGAACATGCGCGCGGCGCAGGCGGCCATGGCAGATCTCGAGTTCCTGGAGGGCAAGGAGCTGCTGCAGCAGCAGCGCATCCGCGACCTCATCACCGCGGCGAACGAGCAGCAGCAGCGTTTCGACCCGGCCCAGCCGTCCGCCTCCACTTCAGGCAAAACCAGAGACCCGGAGAGGGCTCTTCGGGACACGCAGTAGGCGTCTTCCCTTGCCGGCTCGACGAGTCGCGGCTCTGGCCGGCACCGGGCAAGCCGGAGCCGGCACAACCGCGTCGCGGCCACTGGCGATGGCGCTGCCAACGAGGCTGCCGGTGACGGCCGTACCCAGCGGCCGGAACCTCCCCTCCCGCCGCCTCGACAGCCCCGGCCGGCTTCCGCCGGCGCGGTGCCATGCGGCCCCATCGCAAGCCGGCTGGGTCCCCGCGAGCCCTATGACGAAGCCGACGCCCACCACCGCATCGACCGACTGGCGCGGTCCGCGCTTCTCGAGGAGGAGAGCTCTGTCGGTCCGGCGTGCTTCGGTCCCCGCATCCGCGAAGAGCCCTTCCCCATAGGCTTCTCGCTGCCCCGCGACTCCCCCAAGTACAGCGGCGTCTCCAATCCGGAGGACTGGCTAACCGACTACACCACGGCTGTCGGCATCGCCGGCGGCAACCAGCGCGTGGCGGTCCGCTACGTTCCCCTCATGATGCTCGGCTCGGCTCGGACGTGGCTTAACAGCCTGAGGGCCGGCAGCATCAATTCCTAGATAGACTTCGAAGATGCATTCGTGCGCAACTTCACCAGCACGTACAAGCGTCCGGGTCGGGCCTCGCCAGCTCTCCATGTGCGTTCAGAACCCGGGCGAGCCCCTCCACGACTTCCTCACGCGGTGGACCGAGTTGCGCAACTCCTGCGAAGGCGTCCACGAGGTGCAAGCCATTCAGTACTTCGTCGACGGGTGCAGAGACGGCACCCTGCTCAAGCACCGCCTGATGTGCGACGAGCCGAACACCCTGGCGGAGCTCATGGCGGTGGCGGACAAGTACGCCACGGCCGACTCCGCGATGCGTGTAAAGATTACAGTCGACGCTGATGGCAAGCCGGTCCCGGTCCAGCCGGCCACCCCGAAGCCGGCGGGGGAAACCAGCCAGCGCCGGCAAGATAACCACAACAACAACAAGCGGAAGGCCGAGCAGCAGGCTCCTCGCTATAGCAACCAGCAAGTGGCCGCGGTGGAAGGGGAGCGGCAGGCTAAACAAACAGCCGGCCAGCGTCCGCGCACCGGCAAGGCCACCTGGCAGCCCAAGCTGTCTTTCGAGCAGATGCTCGACGCCCCCTGCAAGAACCACAGCGGCGCGAAGCCATCAACGCACACGCTCCGATAGTGCAGCTTCACCCAGCGTCTGTTGAAGGGCAACCTTCCACCCCCGCCACCCGGAGCCGGTCTGCAGCAGCCGCCGCTTCCGCCTCCTCCGCCGCCTCCGGCAGCTGGCGCCCTCACCAACGACCCCTATCCGCAGCAGGACGCGGCCTATGTCATCTTCACCAGCGAAGGCGACGACAAGCACAGCAAGCGCAAGTACCAGCACGAGGTGAACGCCGTCGTCCCCCCGGTCCCCCAGTAAATGCACTGGTCCGACCGTCCTGTCAGCTGGAACCGGGAGGATCACCCGGCTGTGATGCCCACGCCGGGTGGCTACGTGCTCGTCCTCGACCCCACCTTCGTCGCTCAGAAGCGCACCTGCCACTTTTCGCGGGTGCTGATCGACGGCGGCAGCAGCATCAACATCCTCTACCGTGACACCATGGTCAAGCTCGTCATCGAGGAAGGCCAGCTGCAGCCAACCCAGACGGTTTTCCACGTCATCGTGCCAGGCGCCTCGTGCTCCCCCATCGGCCGGGTACGGCTGGACGTGCTGTTCGGCACCAGCGCGCATTTCCGCCGAGAGCCGATCTGGTTCGAAGTGGTCAACTTCGCCAGTCCCTACCACGCGCTTTTGGGCCGGCCCGCCATGGCCAAGTTCATGGCGGTTCCGCACTACGCCTACCTCAAGATGAAGCTGCCGGGTCCCAAGGGCATCATCACCATCACCGGCGACTACAAAAAATCCCTGGAGTGCGCCAAAGCCGGCTCCAAGCTGGCTGAGTCGCTGGTCATCGCCGAGGAAAGGCGCCAGCTCGACTGCCTTGTCACGCTGGCTGGCGAGCAGCCGGTCATGCCGGCTCAGCTCAAGCAGCCGGCCGACGAGGGGTCCTTCAAGCCGGCCAAGGGCACGAGGAAGGTCTCGCTCGACCCGTCCAACCCCGACTCCAGCAAATACGTCGTCGTGGGCTCCGGCCTTGACAGCAAATAGGAAGGCGAGCTCGTCGACTTCCTCCGTGAGAATCGGGATATCTTCGCGTGGTCCCCCAAGGACATGCCGGGTGTTCCGAGGAAGTACGCCGAGCACAAACTCCACATCCGGCCGGATGCCAAGCCGGTCCGGCAGCCGCTACGCCGCTTCTCCGAGGAGAAGCGAAGAACCATTGGCGAAGAGATCGCCCGGCTGCTCAGAGCCGGGTTCATCATGGAGGTGTTCCACCCCGAGTGGCTAGCCAACCCGGTCCTCGTCCTGAAGAAGAATGGCACTTGGCGCATGTGTATCGACTACACCAGCCTGAACAAGGCCTGCCCCAAGGACCCGTTTGCCCTTCCATGGATTGACCAAGTCATCGACTCCACGTCCGGCTGTGAGCTCATGTCCTTCCTGGATGCTTACTCCGGCTACCACCAGATCAAGCTGGACCCGGTGGATGCCCTCAAGACGTCCTTCATCACCCCCTTCGGGGCGTATTGCTACATCACCATGTCGTTCGGCTTGAAGAACGCCGGCGCCACCTTCCAACGCTGCATGCAGAAATGCCTCCTGCCGCAAATCGGCCGAAATGTGCACGTCTACGTCGACAACATTGTGGTGAAGACCAAGCAGCACCTCGCCCTCCTTGAGGATCTCAGGGAGACGTTCGCAAACCTGCGCCAGTACCAGATCAAGCTCAACCCAGAGAAATGCGTCTTCGGCGTGCCGGCTGGCCAGCTTCTTGGTTTCCTCGTCTCGGAGCGCGGCATCGAGGCCAACCCGGAGAAGATCAAGGCCATCGATTGCATGCGCAAGCCGGCCCGGCTGCGCGATGTCCAGAAGTTCACCGGCTGCTTGGCCTCTCTCACCCGGTTCGTCAGCCGGCTGGGGGAGAGGGCCCTCCCCCTATATCAGCTGATGAAAAAGACGACGCCATTCGAGTGGTACGACCAGGCAGACGAAGCTTTTCGCGACCGCAAGCGCACGCTCTATACCATGCCCGTCTTGGCTGCGCCGGCTGAGAAGGAGCCGCTCCTGATGTACATCGTGGCGACCACCCGCGTGGTCAGCGTAGTGCTGGTAGTGGAGCGCCCCGTGGAAGGCAAGGCACAGGCGGTCCAGCGCCCTGTGTACTACCTAAGTGAGGTTCTCTCCACCTCCAAGCAGAACTACCCCCACTATCAAAAGATGTGCTACGGCGTCTACCTGGCCACCAAGAAGCTCCAGCAGTACTTCCTATTGGGTAACGTTGCATGGGAAACAAAATTTTTCCTACGCACACACAAGATCTATCCATGGTGATGAGCATCTACGAGAGGGAGAGTGAATCTACATACCCTTGTAGATCGCTAAGCGGAAGCGTTTAAGAAACGCGGTTGATGTAGTCGAACGTCTCCGCGATCCAAATCGCAAGTCGTCCCTCGATCCGATCACGAGCTAGCGCCGAACGGACGGCGCCTCCGCGTTCAACACACGTACGGCTTGATGACGCCTTCACCTCCTCGATCCAGCGAGCGATGGTGAAGTAGTGGTTGAGTTCCAGCAGCACGACGGCGTGGTGATGGTGGTGAGGAACAATCTCTGCAGGGCTTCGCCAAGCACTACGGAGATTATGACGGAGGAACTAGAGGGCTAGGGTTGCCGGCACACGGCTTGGGAAATCCTGATGTATCCCATGTGCTAGCCCTGCCCCTCTATTTATATGTTGAGCCTTGAGGTCTAAACTTGGAGTAAAAGCCTCTTCCAAGTCGGTTTAGCCCGTACAAGGTCGGTTTGGCCCGCAGGAAAAGAGTCCAACTCGGATCCCTGCCGAACCGTGCACAGCCGCACACAAGCGGTAGTACCGCTCACAAGCGGTAGTACCGCTTGGGCGGTAGTACCGCTTCACACAAGCGGTAGTACCGCTCGGGCGGTAGTACCGCTTCACACAAGCGGTAGTACCGCTTACGCGGCAGCAAAACTACTTTTTGCACTTTCCAATACCTTGTGGGCTTTATCCCTTTGGCTCATATAAAGTGTTGCTGCACCCGAACACTTCGGTAAACATCCGGAACCCATTCCGGTGAACTCTGGAACTCTTCCGGAGATCGAAACACTATTATCACATATATCAATCTTTACCTCCGGACTCTTCCGGAGATCCTCGTCATGTCCGGGATCTTATCCGAGACTTCCGAACAACTTTCGGTCACCAACATAATAACTCAATTATACTAATCGTCACCAAACGTTAAGTGTGTAGACCCTGCGGGTTCGAGAACTATGTAGACATGACCGAGACACCTCTACGGCCAATAACCAATAGCGGGACCTGGATGCCCATATTGGCTCCTACATATTCTACGAAGATCTTTATCGGTCGAACCTCTATGTCAAGGATTCAGTTAATCCCGTATGATGTTCCCTTTGTTCTTCGGTATGTTACTTGCCCGAGATTCGATCGTCGGTATCACTATACCTAGTTCAATCTCGTTACCGGCAAGTCTCTTTACTCGTTCCGTAATACAAGATCCTGTGGCTAACTCTTTAGTCACTTTGCTTGCAAGGCTCAATGTGATGTTGTATTACCGAGTGGGCCCTGAGATACCTCTCCGTCACACGGAGTAACAAATCCCAGTCTTGATCCATGCCAACCCAACAGACACCCTCGGAGATACCTGTAGAGTACCTTTATAGTCACCCAGTTACGTTGCGACGTTTGATACACACAAGGTATTCCTCCGGTGTCAGTGAGTTGCATGATCTCATGGTCAAAGGAACAGATACTTGACATGCAGAAAACAATAGCAATAAACTGACACGATCATATGCTACGTTTGTAGTTTGGGTCTTGTCCATCACATCATTCTCCTAATGATGTGATCCCGTTATCAAATGACATCTCATGTCCATGGCTAGGAAACCTTAACCATCTTTGATCAACAAGCTAGTCAACTAGAGGCTTACTAGGGACACAGTGTTGTCTATGTACCCACACATGTATATGAGTTTCCAATCAATACAATTATAGCATGGATAATAAACGATTATCATGAACAAGGAAATATAATAATAACCAATTTATTATTGCCTCTAGGGCATATTTCCAACAGTCTCCCACTTGCACTAGAGTCAATATTCTAGTTCACATCACTATGTGATTTACATTGTAATGAATCGAACACCCATGCAGTTCTGGTGTTGTTCATGTTTCGCCCTTGGAAGAGGTTTAGTCATCGGATCTGCAACATTTAGATCCGTGTGTACTTTGCAAATATTTATGTCGTCCTCCTTGATGTAATCGCGGATGGAATTGAAACGTCGCTTTATGTGTCTGGTCCTCTTGTGAAATCTTGGTTCCTTGGCTAGAGCAATGGCACCAGTATTATCACAAAACAGAGTCATTGGGTTAAGTGCACTAGGCACTACTCCAAGATCTGTCATGAACTCCTTCATCCAGACACCTTCCTTTGCCGCCTCCGAGGCTGCGATGTACTCCGCTTCGCATGTAGAATCAGCTACCACGCTTTGCTTGGAACTGCACCAGCTAACCGCACCCCCATTAAGAATAAATACGTATCCGGTTTGCGACTTAGAGTCATCCGGATCAGTGTCAAAGCTTGCATCGACGTAACCCTTTACGACGAGCTCTTGATCACCTCCATAAACGAGAAACATGTCCTTAGTCCTTTTCAGGTACTTCAGGATATTCTTGACCGCCGTCCAGTGTTCCATACCTGGATCACCTTGAAACCTTCCGACCATACTTATGGCAAGGCTGACATCGGGTCTTGTGCACAGCATTGCATACATGATAGAGCCTATGGCTGAAGCATAGGGGATGACACTCATCTTTTCTCTATCTTCTGCAGTCACTGGGCATTGAGTCTTACTCAACTTCACACCTTGCAAAACAGGCAAGAACCCCTTCTTGGACTGATCCATTTTGAACTTCTTCAAAATCTTATCAAGGTATGTGCTTTGTGAAAGTCCTATTAAGCGTCTTGATCTATCTCTATAGATCTTGATGCCTAATATGAAAGCAGCTTCTCCTAGGTCCTTCATTGAAAAACTCTTGTTCAAATATTCCTTTACGCTTTCCAGCATTTCTATATTGTTTCCAATCAGCAATATGTCATCCACATATAATATTAGAAACGCTATAGAGCTCCCACTCACTTTCTTGTAAATACAAGCTTCTCCGTAAACTTGTATAAACTCGAACGCTTTGATCACCTCATCAAAACGAAGATTCCAACTCCGAGATGCTTGCACCAGTCCATAAATGGATCGCTGGAGTTTGCAAACTTTGTCAGCATTCTCTGGATCGACAAAACCTTTTGGTTGCATCATATACAACTCTTCCTTAAGGTAACCGTTAAGGAACGCTGTTTTGACATCCATCTGCCAAATTTCATAATCGAAAAAGGCAGCTATTGCTAACATGATTCTGACGGACTTAAGCATCGCTACGGGTGAGAAGGTCTCATCGTAGTCAACTCCTTGAACTTGTGAAAAACCCTTTGCCACAAGTCGAGCTTTATAGACGGTGACATTACCGTCCGCGTCCGTCTTCCTCTTAAAGATCCATTTGTTCTGAATGGCCTTACGCCCTTCAGGTAATACTTCCAAAGTCCATACTTTGTTTTCATACATGGATCCCATCTCGGATTTCATGGCCTCTAACCACTTCTCGGAATCTGGGCCCATCATCGCTTCTCCATAGCTCGTAGGTTCATCGTTGTCTAACAACATGACCTCTAAGACAGGGTTGCCGTACCACTCGGGAGCAGTACGCGTCCTTGTCGACCTACGAGGTTCGATAGCAACTTGATCCAAAGCTTCATGATCATCATCATTAACTTCCTCTTCAGCTAATGTAGGCTCCACAGAAACAACTTTCTGCGCTGCGCTACTCTCAGGTTGAAGTAAAGGTTCAACAACCTCATCAAGTTCTATCTTCCTCCCACTCAATTCTTTCGAGAGAAACTCTTTCTCAAGAAATGTTCCGTTTTTAGCGACAAACACTTTGCCTTCGGATCTGAGGTAGAAGGTATACCCAACTGTCTCTTTTGGGTATCCTATGAAGACGCATTTCTCCGCTTTGGGTTCCAGCTTTTCAGGCTGAAGCTTTTTGACATAAGCATCACATCCCCAAACTTTAAGAAATGACAGCTTTGGCTTCTTGCCAAACCAAAGTTCATATGGCGTCGTCTCAACGGATTTCGATGGTGCCCTATTTAAAGTGAATGCAGCTGTCTCTAATGCATAACCCCAAAACGATAGCGGCAAATCGGCAAGAGACATCATAGATCGCACCATATCTAATAAGGTTCGATTACGACGTTCGGACACACCATTACGCTGTGGTGTTCCAGGCGGTGTTAATTGTGAAACAATTCCACACTGTCTTAAGTGACTGCCAAACTCATAACTCAGATATTCTCCTCCTCGATCAGATCGTAGGAATTTAATCTTCTTGTTACGATGATTCTCAACTTCACTCTGAAATTGTTTGAACTTTTCAAATGTTTCAGACTTGTGTTTCATTAAGTAAATATACCCATATCTACTTAAGTCATCAGTGAAGGTGAGAAAATAACGATAACCACCGCGCGCCTCAATACTTATCGGACCACACACATCAGTATGTATGATTTCCAATAAGTCACTTGCCCGTTCCATTGTACCAGAGAACGGCGTTTTAGTCATCTTGCCCATGAGGCATGGCTCACATGTGTCAAGTGATTCAAAATCAAGTGACTCCAAAAGTCCATCAGCATGGAGCTTCCTCATGCGTTTTACGCCAATATGACCTAAACGGCAGTGCCACATGAAAGTGGTATTATCATTATCAATTCTACATCTTTTGGCATCAATGTTATGAACATGTGTATCATTACTATCGAGATTCAATAAGAATAAACCCCTCACATTGGGTGCATGACCATAAAAGATATTACTCATATAAATAGAACAACCATTATTCTCTGATTTAAATGAGTAACCGTCTCGCAATAAACAAGATCCAGATATAATGTTCATGCTTAACGCAGGCACCAAATAACACTTATTTAGGTTCATCACTAATCCCGACGGTAATCGAAGAGCGAGCGTGCCGACGGCGATCACATCAACCTTGGAACCATTTCCCACGCGCATCGTCACTTCGTCCTTTGCCAGCCTCCGTCTATTCCGCAGTTCCTGTTTTGAGTTGCAAATATGAGCAACCGCACCGGTATCAAATACCCAGGCACTACAACGAGAGTTGGTAAGGTACACATCAATAACATGTATATCATATATACCTTGTTTGTTGTTGGCCGCCTTCTTGTCAGCCAAATACTTGGGGCAGTTCCGCTTCCAGTGTCCAGTTCCCTTGCAATGAAAACACACAGTTTCTGGTTTGGGTCCAGCCTTGGGTTTCTTCACGAGAGGAGCAACTGCTTTGCCACTCTTCTTGGAGTTACCCTTCTTACCCTTGCCATTTTTCTTGAAACTAGTGGTTTTATTGACCATCAACACTTGATGCTCCTTCTGAATTTCAGACTCAGCGACTTTCAGCATCGCAAACAGCTCGGCGACTGACTTGTTCATCCCGTGCATGTTATAGTTCAACACGAAGCTCTTGTAGCTAGGTGGCAATGATTGAAGAACTCTGTCAGTGATAGCCTCTGGCGGAAGGGGCATCCCCAATTCAGCCAGACGGGTGGAGTACCCAGACATTCTGAGCACGTGATCACTGATAGACCCGTTCTCCTCCATCTTGCAAGCATAGAACTTATCGGAGATCTCATATCTCTCGATCCGGGCATTCTTCTGAAAGATAAACTTCAACTCCTGGAACATCTCATATGCTCCATGACGTTCAAAACGTCTTTGAAGTCCCGGTTCTAAGCCATACAACATTGCACATTGAACTATTGAGTAATCATCAGAACGAGCCTGCCAGGCGTTCACAACGTCTAGAGACTCAACTGGAGCGGGTGGATCACCAAGCGGTGCATCAAGGACATAAGCCTTCTGGGAAGCCGTAAGGATAATCCTTAGATTACGGGCCCAGTCCACAAAGTTACTTCCATCATCTTTCAACTTAGCTTTCTCTAGGAACGCATTAAAATTCAGGGGTGCTACTGCGCGAGCCATGATCTACAACATAAATATAGCAAAGACAACTTAGACTATTGTTCTAGATAATGAGCTTAGTTAATCATATTACTTAAAAACTCCCACTCAAATTGACATCCCTCCGGTCATTCGAGTGTAACATGATCCAAATCCACCAACTCAAGTCCGATCATCACGTGAGTTGAGGTGGTTTCAATGGTGAACATCTTCATGTTGATCATATCTACTATATGACTCATGTTCGACCTTTCGGTCTCTTGTGTTCCGAGGCCATGTCTGTACATGCTAGGCTCGTCAAGTTTAACCCGAGTGTTCCGCACGTGTAACATGGCTTACACCCGTTGTATGCGAACGTAGAGTCTATCACACCCGATCATCACGGCGTGTCTCGAAACGACGAACTTTCGCAACGGTGCACACTTGGGGAGAACACAATTTTATCTTGAAATTTAAGTGAGGGATCACCTTATAATGCTACCGTCGTCCTAAGCAAAATAAGATGCATAAAAGGATTAACATCACATGCAAATCATAAGTGACATGATATGGCCATGAACTTGTGCTTTTGATCTCCATCTCCAAAGCACCGGCATGATCTCCATCGTCACCGGCATGACACCATGATCTCCATCATCTTGATCTCCATCAACGTGTCGCCATAAGGTTGTCGCGCCGACTGTTGCTTCCACGACTATTGCTAACGTTTAGCGATAAAGTAAAGCATTACATAGCGCTTAATGATTGACACGCAGGTCATACAATAATTAAAGACAACTCTATGGCTCCTGCCAGTTGCCGTATTCATCGACATGCAAGTCGTGATATTCTATACAACACATGATCATCTCATACATCACATATATCTCATCATGTAATTGGCCATATCATATCACATCATACCCTGCAAAAACAAGTTAGACGTCCTCTAATTGTTGTTGCAAATTTTACGTGGCTGCTACGGGTTTGCAAGAACCGTTCTTACCTACGCAAAACCACAACGTGGTGTAGTGATTGCTTTTTGATCTTCTAAAAGAACCCTCTTCATTGAAATCGATTCAACTAAAGTGAGAGAGACAGACACCCGCTAGCCATCTTTATGCAATGAAGTTACATGTCAGTTGAAGGAACCTGTCTCGCGTAAGTGTACGCGTAATGTCGGTCCGGGCCGCTTCATCTCACAGTACCGCCGAATCAAATATCAACTAGTAACGACAAGCAATATGTATACACCCACGCCCACAACTCGTTTGTGTTCTACTCGAGATCTCATCTACGCATAGACCTGGCTCATGATGCCACTGTTGGGTAACGTTGCATGGGAAACAAAAATTTTCCTACGCACACACAAGATCTATCCATGGTGATGAGCATCTACGAGAGGGAGAGTGAATCTACATACCCTTGTAGATCGCTAAGCGGAAGCGTTTAAGAAACGCGGTTGATGTAGTCGAACGTCTCCGCGATCCAAATCGCAAGTCGTCCCTCGATCCGATCACGAGCTAGCGCCGAACGGACGGCGCCTCCACGTTCAACACACGTACGGCTTGATGACGCCTTCACCTCCTCGATCCAGCGAGCGATGGTGAAGTAGTGGTTGAGTTCCAGCAGCACGACGGCGTGGTGATGGTGGTGAGGAACAATCTCTGCAGGGCTTCGCCAAGCACTACGGAGATTATGACGGAGGAACTAGAGGGCTAGGGTTGCCGGCACACGGCTTGGGAAATCCTGATGTATCCCGTGTGCTAGCCCTGCCCCTCTATTTATATGTTGAGCCTTGAGGTCTAAACTTGGAGTAAAAGCCTCTTCCAAGTCGGTTTAGCCCGTACAAGGTCGGTTTGGCCCGCAGGAAAAGAGTCCAACTCGGATCCCTGCCGAACCGTGCACAGCCGCGCACAAGCGGTAGTACCGCTCACAAGCGGTAGTACCGCTTGGGCGGTAGTACCGCTTCACACAAGCGGTAGTACCGCTCGGGCGGTAGTACCGCTTCACACAAGCGGTAGTACCGCTTACGCGGCAGCAAAACTACTTTTTGCACTTTCCAATACCTTGTGGGCTTTATCCCTTTGGCTCATATAAAGTGTTGCTGCACCCGAACACTTCGGTAAACATCCGGAACCCATTCCGGTGAACTCTGGAACTCTTCCGGAGATCGAAACACTATTATCACATATATCAATCTTTACCTCCGGACTCTTCCGGAGATCCTCGTCATGTCCGGGATCTTATCCGAGACTTCCGAACAACTTTCGGTCACCAACATAATAACTCAATTATACTAATCGTCACCAAACGTTAAGTGTGTAGACCCTGCGGGTTCGAGAACTATGTAGACATGACCGAGACACCTCTACGGCCAATAACCAATAGCGGGACCTGGATGCCCATATTGGCTCCTACATATTCTACGAAGATCTTTATCGGTCGAACCTCTATGTCAAGGATTCAGTTAATCCCGTATGCTGTTCCCTTTGTTCTTCGGTATGTTACTTGCCCGAGATTCGATCGTCGGTATCACTATACCTAGTTCAATCTCGTTACCGGCAAGTCTCTTTACTCGTTCCGTAATACAAGATCCTGTGGCTAACTCTTTAGTCACTTTGCTTGCAAGGCTCAATGTGATGTTGTATTACCGAGTGGGCCCTGAGATACCTCTCCGTCACACGGAGTAACAAATCCCAGTCTTGATCCATGCCAACCCAACAGACACCCTCGGAGATACCTGTAGAGTACCTTTATAGTCACCCAGTTACGTTGCGACGTTTGATACACACAAGGTATTCCTCCGGTGTCAGTGAGTTGCATGATCTCATGGTCAAAGGAACAGATACTTGACATGCAGAAAACAATAGCAATAAACTGACACGATCATATGCTACGTTTGTAGTTTGGGTCTTGTCCATCACATCATTCTCCTAATGATGTGATCCCGTTATCAAATGACATCTCATGTCCATGGCTAGGAAACCTTAACCATCTTTGATCAACAAGCTAGTCAACTAGAGGCTTACTAGGGACACAGTGTTGTCTATGTACCCACACATGTATATGAGTTTCCAATCAATACAATTATAGCATGGATAATAAACGATTATCATGAACAAGGAAATATAATAATAACCAATTTATTATTGCCTCTAGGGCATATTTCCAACACTTCCAAGAGCACGCCATCACAGTGGTGAGCACAGCCCCTCTCGGCGAGATCATGGGCTGCCGGGATGCCTCTGGCCGGATCGCCAAGTGGGCCATCGAGCTAGCCGGCCACACCATCCTCTACGAGCCTCGCACCGCCATCAAATCGCAGGCGTTGGCCGACTTCCTCATCGATTGGGCGGAGACCCAGTACTTGCCACCGGCTCCCGACGCAACACACTGGCGCATGCACTTCGACGGCTCAAAGATGGCATCCGGCTTGGGAGCCGGCATCGTGCTCTCCTCCCCCAAGGGCGACCGGCTGTGCTACGCGCTGCAAATCCACTTCGCCGCCTCCAACAACGTCGCCAAGTACGAAGCCATCGTCCACGGCCTCTGGCTGGCCAAAGAAATCGGCATCCGACGCATCCTCTGCTTCGGCGACTCCGATCTGGTGGTCCAGCAAGTCTCCGGCGAGTGGGATGCCAGGGACTCCAACATGGCCAGCTACCGCAACCTGGTCCAACAGATGACCGGCAACTTCGACGGCTGTGAGTTCCTCCACATCCCCCGCAATGAGAACGAGGCGGCCGATACTCTAGCCAAGCTTGGTTCCAGCCGGCAAGCAATCCCAACCGGCGTCTCCCTCGAGCACCTGCGCAAGCCGTCCATCAAGCCGTCTCCGGATTCGGAGTCCATCTTCGTCCCGGCCGACCCAACAGCCCTTCGCCCGGCCCCGGGGGCTGCCGACTCCGGCTCGGGAGCTGCCTGCTCCGGCTCGGGGGCTGCCGGCTCCGACTCGGGGGCTGCTCGCTCCAGCTCGCCGCCTCCCGACCCGGCCAAACCCGCGCAAATGGCCGTCCTCACGGTGCTGGAGGCACCATCTTGGGCTCAACCAATCCTCGCGTTCCTGGCGAACGGCGAGCTCCCGGCGAACGAGGTCGAGGCTCGGCAGGTGCAACGCCGGGCTTCCGCCTACAGCATCATCAACCGCGAGCTCGTCAAGCGCAGCTCAACCGGCGTTTTCCAGCGATGCGTCGAGACGGCCAAGTGTCTCGAGATCTTGCTCGATATCCACCAGGGCGAGTGCGGGCACCACGCCGCCTCCCGGTCCCTGGTGGCTAAAGCATTCCGCCACGGTTTCTACTGGCCGACTGCGCTGAAGGACGCCGAGGAGCTGGTTCTCAAGTGCAAAGGCTGCCAGCGCTTCAAGGCTCAGAGCCACCAGCCGGCTTCGGCGCTCCAAACCATCCCCATCGCGTGGCCCTTGGCTATCTGGGGCCTTGACATGGTGGGACCCTTCAAAACCGCCATGGGCGGCATGACGCACCTTCTGGTAGCCATTGATAAGTTCACCAAATGGGTCGAAGAAAGACCGATCAAGAAACTCGACGGCCCCACGGCCGTCAAGTTCATCACCGACATCGTTGTCCGCTACGGCGTCCCCAACAGCATCATCACCGACAACGGCACCAACTTCGCCAAAGGCGCGCTAGCATGCTACTGCTCCGTCTCCGGCATCCGGCTCGACCCGGCCTCCGTCGCCCACCCTCAATCCAATAGTCAGGCGGAACGGGCAAATGGCCTCATCTTGGCCGGCATCAAGCCGCGACTCGTCGAGCCGCTCGTACGTTCACCCGGCAGCTGGATCGACGAGCTGCCGGTCGTCCTATGGAGCCTTCGGACCACCCCCAACCGCTCAACCGGCTTCACTCCATTCTTCCTTGTCTACGGGGCCGAGGCGATCATCCCCACGGATATCGAGTTCGACTCACCTCGCATCACCCTATACACGGAAGTGGAAGCCGCGGCAGCACGCGAAGACGGCGTCGACCTGCTCGAGGAGGCGCGCCTGCTGGCCCTCAGCCGGTCAGCCATCTACCAGCAGAGCCTACGCCGCTACCACAGCAAGAAGATCAAGCCCCTCGCTTTCCGCGAGGGCGACCTCGTGCTCCGGCTGATCCAGCGAACAGCCGGCCAACACAAGCTGTCCTCCCCATGGGAGGGTCCCTTCATCATCAGCAAGGCCTTGCGCAATAACGCGTACTACCTCATCGACGCGCAAAAGCGAAGCAAGCGTAAAAGAGACGCCTCCGGCGAAGAGACGGAACGCCCCTGGAACGCGGAGCTCCTCCGTCCATTTTATAGTTGAGCCATGTATGTATGTATCACTACCCCTTTTGAAGTTAATGAAAGCAGCGGGTCCCCCGAACGACGCTCGGGGGCTACCTTTTCATCTCTACCGAGTTTTTTCTTTTCGCACTTTACTGCATTCGCCTCCCTCCCGCCGGGTTGGCATGGCCGGCTCGGGGGCTCGGGGGCTCGCCGGCTAGCCCGTGCCGCGTTCTCCTCAACCTGATCTGTAACGTGCGTACCGCCGAAGCCCTCTCTGCCATAAGCCACAGACCGTCTCCCGGCTGTTCAAGGCTGGCAAGAGCCAAAGGCTGCAAGCATCCGCACGCAAAAAACGGTTAAGTACGAACAACCGGCTCGGCTATCCCGGCCCCCTCTCGCCTCACGCTGTGCTGCACAGACCGGCTGCGCTCCAGCCGGCGTCGCCGGCTGCAGCCAGCCAGCCCAGTGGGCGTTTCGCTTGCGCTCAAATCCCAAGGCCCAAGTACTAGGCGCTCTCTTCTGAGTCCGGCTCCCCGTCCCAGCTACAGACCGGCTCCCGGCTGTCCGGCTGGCGGGGAGAAGGACGAAGGCGGAAGCAAACAGGAAAACGGCTAAGGGAAAAGAACAAAAGCGAAATTGGCACACGGCAGGCGCAAGCACACGAGGAACAAACATACATTCATATATACAGCAAGGCCCGCGGCCAATAAGTTCATTACATTAAACTTACACCCCCCAGTGGGTGGATCTGCCGGCTAACAAAAGTTCCGAGTTCCAAAGAAACAGGAAAAAATAAAAAAACCTAGGCTGCGGCTTCGTCGGCGTCGCTCGGCGCCGGGTCCTCCGTGGTGGCGGTGTCGTCCAGCTCGCCTGCGTCGTCATCCGCGTCGGCGATCGTCTCGGCCGAGCTGCCCTCCGGGTCCTCGAGCTCCAGGCCGAAGTCGTCGGCGGGAAGCTGCGCGCCATCCGGCGCCCGCTCCGGCACGAAGTCCCCATACGGGGCGAACGACGCGATGTCGCTAGCCCGCACGGCGATCGCCGTCTCCCGGTGCGCCAAGTCCGCCTCTGCCCCAGCCCTCCGAGCGCGCAGTTGGTCCAGGCGGATGGTGGGATACCACGACAGCATGACTCCGAGCGCCATTTCCGCGCCGGCTCGTGCTGCGGAAGCCCTCCACGCGTTGAGTCGCACCGCGCCGGCCTCCAGCCAACGCGCCAGCCGGCTCACGCTGCTCGGCGCCACCGCACCCGGCCACAGCGCGGCCATCATCGACAAGCCGGCTTCGAACAGCCGGTGCATCTGGCGCTCCACCACCTCCAGGCGAGCCTTGGCGGCCACGGTGATCTCCGCCACCGACCAGGCGGCATATTCCTCGATAACGGCCCCCGCCGCAATCTGCTCCTGCCGGTGGGCGGCCACCGCCATTTCGGCCGACCCTTGGGTCTCGGGGAAGAACCCTGGAAGAGAAGGGGGGAAGATTGACCAAGATGACAAAGGGCGGAGAACAGAAAGAACCAAGACGCCAAAGCACTTACGCGTAAGGAGCTCGTCGATGTAGAGCGCATCTTGCAGCGCCTCCCGCTCCCTCGCCGCCAGCGCGTTGGCGCTGCGGTCGCGGTCCGCCTGGAGCTGGCTGACCTCCTCGGTGGCCTTCTTCGCTGCCTCCTCCTGCCGCGCCACCGCTTGGCGGCATTCTTCGGCAAGCCGGTCCAGCTCGGCTTTATGGGCGGCGGCGGCTTCGTCCCTCTCCCGGACAGCCCGGGGCGCCTCCTCCTGCAGCCGGTCGCGCTCCGCGGCCGCCTGGTCACGGAGTTGGCCGGCTTCCGCCAGTTGGCGTCGGAGCGTCTCCATCTCCGCCGGGTAAACTGCTGCGGCTGCGCATCCGGACCTGGATTCCGGTCAGAAGCCGGACAAGAAAGCAAAGACCCGACCCGGCTGCTGCGCAACCCAGCCCGGATCTCGGGGGCTACACCCAGTGGGAGCGCTGGCGCGCCCCCACTAGAAGAACGCAAGAAAGATGTTGGAAGCAGTACCTCGGACCTGGCGAAGTTCCCCCTCCTTGGCCGCCAGCTGGTCCCTGGCCGCGCGGAACCGGCCCAGGAGGCGGTTGTACACCGCCACCCGCTGGTCGTAGATGGACTGCAAAGAAGACAGTCAAAACACGGACGCCTGAAAAGGCCAGACCCGCCTGCTACGCAGCCAGCCCGGGCCTCGGGGGCTACACCCAGTGGGTGCGCTGACGCGCCCCCACTGGAAAGCGACCAAGCCGGTCGAAAAGAAAACAAAAAGCAAGAAGGCACGAAAAGCAAAACTCACCGCGAAGGTCTGCTCCAATTGGCACAGCCGGCCGCTCTCCGCCTGGGCGAAGCTCTGCCACTGGCTGTGGTGGTTGGCAATCTGTAGCTGCAGAGAGTCCACCGCCGCGTCCAGCTCGCTCCGGGGGGCGCCGCTCGTCGCCTCGCTGGAGCTCGCCGCCCAGGTCCGCTGCGGCTGAACAGCGGACCCGGCGCTGGTTCTGCTGCCGGCCGGCCTCGGTTCGAGGCTAAGCCCCGCGGCCCGCGACTCCGTCGTCACCAGCGCGTGCGAGCTCTCCGGCGCGGTCTCCGTCCTTGGCGGCGGCGCTCCTCCTCCGCCCGGCGCTGCCTCCGGCTCATGGTCCCCTCCGCCTACGCCTCCGGCTCCGTCGACCGGGTCTACAGCCGGCGACACCTCCTAGTCGGCCGTCGGGTTGGCCTCCGGCTCGTGGCCGCCGGATTCGCCGCGACCGGCGGTTTCCTTGGCGGCCGCACAAGCATCCGCCTCCGCCCGGCGGGCCGGATCATGCACCGTCTTGGAGTGATGCTCCGCGACCGGCGATGGTGGCGGCGACGACGCCGTCCACTCCGGCCACGCGGTCTCCTCCGCGACCGGCGCCCGCCTCGCCACGACCTCGGCCACGGCGACGCTCCACGCCTTGGCCGACGCCTCGGCAATTTCCTTCTTGGCTTCGGCCCGGGCACTCCAGGCGTCCCGCTGGGCGTCCTCCAAGGCGGAGCCGGCTTGGCGGGCCGCGAGCACCTCTTCGGGGGTCTCCCCCTCCTTGCTCTCCCCGTGCCGCTTCGACCCCATCGCCGGTCGGCTTCCTCCGCGGCCGCCGCTGCCGTGGCAGCCTCCGCCAGCTCGAGCGCGCTCCTGGACGTCGTGCGAGAGAGATGAGGAAAAGAAAAGAAAAGAAAAGAAAAGAAAAGAAAGAACGGCAACAGTGGCAAATAAAGCGGCAACTCCAACGGCGAAAAAGAAACTTACCCTATGGCCACGGGAACAGCTCGCGTCGGGCCCGCCGGCGGCGCCATCAGGCGCGCCTTCTTGGCGGACCTCTTCAGGGAGCCCGCCTGCACCGCAGCCGGGCGCTTCGCAGCTGGTCGTGCCTCGACCGACTGCTTCCCGTGCAGCCGGCTCCCCGGACGCCCTCTTCTGTCGCCCCCTCGGGGCGGCCCCGTCACCTGCTCCCGCGCCCTGAGGAGCTGCATCGCCCGTCCCGTCCTCGTCATCTTCGTCGTCATCCGGCCACTCACGCAAAACATCCAGGATCAGAGACGTACCAGTTTGAGCGGAGCCGCCGGCTTCCGAGTCCGCCGGATTCTCCTCGCCGCCTTCGGCTCCTGCGTTGCCGGCCTCCTCGTCCTCCCGGTCCGACTTGGCCCGGTCCGGCTGCAGAACCATGGGACCCGGGCCGTCATTCACCAGCTGGCTCGGGAAGCGTTGCAGCCGTCCCAGGGCGTCAGGGCGCATGAGAAGGGCGGACGCGGCGAAGAATAAGGACCAGGGACTTACCGCTGGCGCCGGGTCGTCCCGGCTGTACGGCTCCTTGCCGAACTGCCACTCCTTCACCTAGAGCCCGGCAGCAGAGACGTCATTGACGCGCACGGCGATCTCCTCTGCCGTCAGCTCCTTCGTCGACAGCCGGCAGGGGTCGCGCCGGCCGCTCATGTCGCAGATCCGGTGCGGCCGCCTCTGCAGCGGCAGCACCCGGCGACCGATGAAGGCGGCGATGAGGTCCACGGCGGTGAGCCCCTCGCGGTCCGTCATCTCCTTGATCCGGCTGCAGATCCCCAAGATCTCCGCGGAGGGGCTCTTCGGGTTGTGCGCCCAGTTCAGCTTCTCAGCCGGGGGCGTATCGACGAATGGAGGGAGGTTGATCCGGTCGTTGGCCAGGAGATTTCTGCCACTTTTTGGCGGACTCCTCGAGCGGCAGCTTCGGGAAAGGGCCTGCCGTCCGAGTCACCGCCACGGCCGCCCCGCACTCGGCCATGACACTGGCTGCCGCTCCTTGCTGCTTGAGGTAGAATAGCCGGCACCACAGCTCCACATACGGGAGGATGCCGACGTAGCCCTCGCACAGCGTTGCGAAGCCGGCGAGCTGAAGAATGGCGTTCGGCCCCAGGTGGTGCGGCTGGAGGCCGAAGAAGGTGAGGAAGCGCCTGAAGAAGACGCTCGCCGGGAGCCCGAGCCCGCGGAGGAAGTGGGTGTAGAACACCACCACCTCGCCATTCCGCGTTTCCGGCGTCGTCTCCTCGTCGGGCGCGCGCGCCTCCACCTCCGCCGCCGGAGGCAGCCGCCTTGTGCGATGAAGATACTCGATGTCGTCATCGGTGACCACCGACCCCGCCCACGAGCCCTTCGGCGGCGCCATTAGCGAAAGCGGGAGAAGCAGCAGTGGAGTGAGAAGGCGACGGCCGTGCGAGTCACAGCGCGGTGCGGTGGCGAGCCTGGCGGGCAACGGTGGCGAGCCTGGCGGGCGACGGTGCGCGGGCGGCGGCGAGCGGCAGCGGTGTGCGCGGAAGCGAAGCGACGGGCGGGGGCAGAGGAGCGAGTGCCTCGGCCTCTCCCCTCCCCCTCCCATTTGAAGACCGCGCACGAGCGTGGGGGAGTGGGATCGTTTGCGCCCACGATCCCCACTCCTCCGCAATACACGGGCATGTTAAGACGCGCCTTAACTGCCCCAGGAACCCCAACAAGCGCGCGCGGCCGCAGTAAATCGCGCGCGCGGGCCGAGACTGCGGTCCAGCAGGACCCAGCCCACCGGGACGTCTCGTCGCGCGCGTGGCCTGGCAGGCCTCTTCGGCCGCTGGGCTGCACGTGGCAAGATTTTGTCTGGCGACTGGCGCGCTCTCCCATATCGGCGGGACCAGTCGGCCAAGCCGCTCAGGCTCCGGCGAAACCGAGTACCTCAAGCCGGCTCCCGGAAACCGGCAGATGGCGGCCTCAAGCCGGCACAATCTCGTCACGTTACCGCACTCCTTCGGGGGGGAAGAAGCTGCAAAGCCACTCCCGCTTGGAGCCGGCGAGCCTTCACAGCTTCGGGGACTACTGTCGGGGGGATGACCCTCGGGTAGGCGAGCGAACCCGGAGCCCCTTTTCAAAAACGTCGGGGCAGCCCGTGCCCCTCCCCGCCGGCTGGCGAACCGGCCGGCTCCTCGGCGCTAGCCGGCTAGGTCCGGCCCTGGGCCGGGTCCGGCTGGCCGCTAGCCGGCTGGCAACAGGTCGGAGGCCATCCGATCGCGTCCAGCGACAAGACAGCCCCCCACGAGGGGAGAACATGGCTACAGTGCAATCCGTCTCGGGAGGGCGCGCCGGCAAAGCTGCCAACCCAGTTGACGCAACGGCCGGTGTCAGCACCAGCGCGCCAGTGCAGCCCCCCGCGAAGCCGCCTACTCTGGCACGCCTCTGTAGAGCGCGCACGCGCCGTCTACTCCTGCACGCCTCGGCAGAAGCGTGCACGCCCCGTCCACTCCTTGACGCTCGAAGCGACGGGTCAAAGTGTCGCGCTGCCCTCAGGCGCCGCAGCCGGCGGGCCCGCAGCCGGCTCCAGACGACGACGACCGGGTCCCGGCGCGCGTAGTTTACCCATGTAACTCTGGGGGTCGAGCTATAAGACCCCCCAGGAGGCCTCCATGCAGGGGGGTTGGGAGTTCAGTTGTGTTGAGTTCAGTTCGAGTTAGCTCCTTCTTCCCCGACGCATACACACACGCGGGAGAGGCCGAACGGAGATCTAGCTCCTTCTGCCTCCTCCACTCAAACAGCTCCAGGAGCATCATTGTAACCATTGTGGCCTCTGAGCCGATCAACCCACTCGGCAGGACTAGGGGTGTTACCTCCCCGGAGGGCCCCGAACCTGGGTACGTCTTGCGTCTCTTGCATGCGCGTGCCAACCTCGCTTCCGGAACCCACCGGCGTCCTCACGCAGCCCCCCACTTTTAGCCATCTCATGGCATCTGCCGTGATTTCACCACGACAAACACCGAATCTGCAAGCTGCTCTCGGAACACCTGATACACTGGGTTTTTGCCATTGGGATACAGTCGAAGCCAGACGCTGCGAAGTAGTACCGGAAAAGTGAACGGTGCCGGCTCATGGTTGCAGTGGTACGGAATTGGTGCCATCTACACTCATCAGACCAGCGATTAGTAAAACAAATGAATTGAGATGCATGCTATGCAACAAGCGAATGCAGTAGGCAAAACACACACCAAGACTCTACACTAATTGAAATTTTAGCGCGGGGTTAACTAGGGTGTCCTACAGTCAGCACGGCTCTGATACCAAGCGTTGTGGCACCCCGGCTCAGAGGACCGGTTTACCTTGTGTTCCCAACACAGAGATCATGTCTTCTGGAAACACACAACAACTTGGAACAGAACAGAACTGATCTTTATT
This sequence comes from Elymus sibiricus, assembly GCA_039707655.1. Classification (NCBI taxonomy): domain Eukaryota; kingdom Viridiplantae; phylum Streptophyta; class Magnoliopsida; order Poales; family Poaceae; genus Elymus; species Elymus sibiricus. Next base: position 169,540,537 of record CM077664.1, read on the forward strand.
GATATTTTTCAAGTACAAGCTTGGATATTACACGGGATAGTGAGGCCAGAAGCACTACTCGTGCTATGACAGTATTTACATTATTTATGAAACATCTCAAGGGCCTTAGTACTAGTGGAAAGACTACAACGTAGCGGAACATCGTGTGGAACACTCCATCCCATAGGGACACTACTGGGACACGACCTAGTTAGCGTAGCACGAACCGTCAGGATCTCCATCACCGGCTTCTCCTGCATCTGGCATGATACACCAGGTGAGTACTTGGAATGTACTCGCAAGCTCACAGCAACCAAAACAGTGCAGAAAACAACATCATGGCAAAGATTATGTTAAATGCTTTAGTATGCTCACTTACTATTGCCGGTTATCAACTTACTCTCTTCCGAGTTCACTCCATGACACCCAGAGCACTCATGACCCATCGGTCACTTCTGAGCATGAGACCAGTTCTTCCATCATTATTATTAATGTGGTTGACCACACAGTGTGACCTAGTGCGGACTGTGTCCAATACCGTGGACGCGGTTATTCGAATAGGTTTTACACTCTGCAGAGGTTGCGCACGTTACCCACACCATGGACATTCGTCCAGCGAAACTTGTTTAACCCGTAACTCCACTATCGTACCACCAACAATCATTCCCCCTTCGGGTCATGCCCTAGGTGGCCCCTGTGTCACTCCTGACACCTGCCACCGTCGTGGCCAACTAAACTGTCCCAAACGGGGACGCCGGCAAATAACTCAACTTGGGCTCACGAGGTTATTGTCGTCTACCTGATCAGGGCAGCACGCACGCATAACCTCCCCTCTTTGGTGGTACCGATAAAAGAGCACGCGGTTAGACCAAGTCAAGGCCGTCCCATTCCGGCAGATGTGGCTGCATGGGTAAGTCCGGGTCGGTGGCACTTGATCAACCATCAAAGTGAATTTATCATGTAAAGTGGTTGGTCAAATTAGTTATGTTGGACCAATGAACTAGCATGGCAGGGTTATTGCAATATAATCAAACAATATGAAATATAGCATATTTAAATTGAATTAAGTGCAAAATAGTCCACTATAAAGCCAATACTATTGCTATGCCTTATGCAATGGATGATGTGGCTTGCCTTGCTCAAGTGGAGTGTCTACAAACTCCTGGTCTTCAAATCCACATCGATTCCCTTCTGAAAGCATTTTTAAATAGCAAAAGAAAATGTTACATAAAGCCTTTCTATTTGCCAAAAATTCTATGAACATTGGAAAAATACCAAATTTGGTCAGAAAATAAAGGGCTCAAGACAAAACCAATGCAAAAAGAATCAATTCAATTGGACTTGTGGTTTAAAAGAAATGGCTGGTCAAAGTTCCTGGTCAAACTAGATTAAATAAACAAAAAATCAGAAAATTAGAAAATCCTACAGCGGCCACGTCGAAGGCGTATTTTCTGAATATGCTTTCACTTACGTACCGCTTCAGGCGCGGCTGGGTCACTGACGCGTGGGGCCCAGCTGTCATATTTAAAAGGAAAAAAGGAGGGAACAGTAGGACGGCGGCTCACCGACGGCGATAGCGACGGCGGCGAGCTCGGGAGATTGCGGGGTTGGATCGAGCGGTCGACGGCGGTTCACCCCATACCCGTAGCTTCTCCGGAGACGGCCTGACGGCGTCGCCCCCTTCCTCTCCAGCGGCGGCTGCTTTCGGGTGTCGCCGGAGACGGCGATTCCGGCAGCGTTTCGGCTGGGCAGGAGGTCGAAGAGCACCCGGGAGGCTTGCTGAGCTCATAGGTGTGGTCGGGCGAGGCTGGGGTGGAGTGGAACGAGCTGGGGTAGAGTGGGGATCGGCGGCAGAGCTCCGGCGTGCTGTGAGGCCAGAGGGCCTCTCGGCCTTGGCGCGGCGAGCTGAGCTCGATTGGAGGTGGAGGGAGAGCGATGAGGAGCTGGGACGGGCGGGGTGAGCTATTTATAGGCGACGAGGAGGGTTCCCGAACCGGGCGGCGCTGTGGCCACGTCGCCGGAGCAAGGACGGTGAGGTGGTTGTCGCGGCGCGGGCGAGGTGACGGCGGAGAGCAGGCGAGTTAATGCGACGCAATAGCTCGACGGGAGGAAGAGGACAGCTAGCTCACCGTACTATGGCCGCACGGGCGCAACAGTCCGGCGCTGCGGTGGCGGCCGGCGAGGGCGATTCCGGCGAGGGGAAAGCTCTAGAGCGGGGTACGTGGATGGTGACGACTATGTCGGCACCACCAGACAAAGTATGGCGACGCCGGATGGCTGAAGTGGTCGCGTCTGATGCGGTCGGCGCGCAGAGCGCGTGCACAGGCATGCCAGTGCCGTGCTCACCATGGGTGCTGGCACCTGGAGGCCACGCACGCATGGCACACCTTGTCCAATGCGTCGACCCTAGGTCCCTTAGCCTCCTTGTTCCACTGAATCGGCTAGATACACTCTGAGCTGAAGTGTAGCATCAAGAATAGTTTCTGAACAGAAACTTGAGAGGGATCCAGAGCATGGATGAATTGTGAATGAAGCCAAGTGACTTGTCTGGGATGATCTAGGTTGGAAGGACTATCTGCTGGCAAGTTTTGTGAAATTTCTGCAAAGATTTGCACATAGTTCATGTACAAACCCTATACTGGTCTAGAAACTTGGTGAGGAAGATGCACTCACATGGATGACCTGCTGAAGCTGAAATTTGGTGTTTGGTAGTTATTTGATGAAGACAAGATGCCATAGAAATTTCAGCTCCAATGGGTACCTCTAGCTGGTACTTCCTTCACAAAGGTATGAAATGACCAAAAGCTTGTCAGAATATTTTTGCTGAAAAAATTGAACTGGACTAGGAGATGTTTTTGCATATTGTGGCAAGATATGACCCCTAGTATGTCATGGATTTATTTGAGAATTTTCTGAGCTGTGGAAATACATGTTGCTTCACAAAGGGTCAATTCTGTCCAGAAGATAAAAGGAATATTCTGGACAAAATTTTGTACTGGCCAATGAAGTATTTTTGAAGATTGTGGGAGTAGATGATCTTAAGAATATGTGGGATTAATTTGGGATTTTTCTGACCAGCAGAACTATAGGTTGCTTCACAACCCACAGTGGAAATGAATATTATCAGAGGAAGAAATGAATTATTTTGAGAGGATAAAAATTAGGGTTTGATCCAGCAGGGTTTTGGAAAGATTATGAAAGCCTTGGCACACTTGGGAGAAGAAATGGGAGTGTGCTCAAGTCCAAAGTCCAAAGAATTGACTCCAAAAACCAGCAAATGGCAAATAAAACCAGAAGGATTTTGTGAAAAAGTTTGAAAAAAAATCAGGGTGTCACATTAGCCTGACGCTGGTGGCCTCCTTGTCGTTGATGGTGAAGCCCCAGCTCCTCATGTCCATGACAGCAATTTGGGAGGTAATGCGCTCGGCAATATTGACAAGACCGTTGGTCCAGAGGGAGAGGTTCTCTTGCAACTGATTGAACCTGTTTTCAACATCTACGCGCAAGGCCTCCTCTGTTCCCAACTTCTTCGTTAAGATTCTTTCCCGCTCCTTGGCGGACTCGAGATCTGTTTCCAGGCCGGCAAGTTTAGGCTTCAAGTCCTCGGCTACCTTAGCGGCGGTATCAAGATCTTGATTCTTGGACGAGAGCTACGTTTGCAGTTCCCCTAAGGTGAGGGCTGCTTTCTACGCTTCGCCCTTGAGAGTCTCGACCTCTTTACTACTGCCGGCAAGCTCTTCTTTCAACTTGGTCAACTATGAATCAAGATCCGCCTTGGCGGCGGTGGCAGCGGCAGCTTCATCAGTAGCCTCCTTGAGTTTGGCGGCATTTTCTCGAGCTTGGGTCTCAATGAAATCCTTATGGTTCTTTTCCAGCTCTTGCATCCTTTGCTCAAGGAGCTTCTCAATTTCTTCATCCTGGCCGCGAAGTTAGGCGGCAAGGGCCTCTTCTTGTGTGGCAAGATCCCTTTCCCAGGCATTGAGCTGCACTTCGCGCTCTGCCAGCTTGCCGTCCAAGGTTATCGCCTTCTCCTGGGCGGCGGCAAGTTTTTCCTCTTGCCTCCTCATATTGTGGGATTGGTTGTTGTAGCAAGTGCAGATATCTTCTGCCTTCTTCTTCAGCTTCTCCTTGATCACTTCCAGAGCCATGTGTCCTGCTTGAAGCTTGTCCCATCGCTTACCATAACGCTCTTAAACATCCCTAAGACCAGCAGCCATGGTCTCTAGGAAGGCAAGGTCTGCTGTGCTGTCGATAGCATTTTCATCTTCAAGAGTGCTTTTGGGGATGGAGGCAAGGATGCGAGCAATCTCTTCATTAAAGTTCAGCTCTCCGGTGCCTGATGAACTGGGGGCTTCAGACCCTTGTTGAGGAGTGGCGAGCGTCAAGACGTCCACCAAGGTTTGAGCAGCTGGTGCAGTTGGTTAAGCAACAGAGTCTGTCTTGTCAGCGGCAATCAGCACCATCTCCGTGCTTGTCTGGATGTGAGCAAATATGTTGCCGGAAGATTCCCTTTTGTCTCCAGCAACTTCCCTTGCTTCCTCGGCGGCAGAGTTGGTGGCCTCTTCAGCAGCTATCATGGCGGCTTCATCAGCAGCTTCCTTTGCAATATCTGCCACTTCTACAAGGATTTCCCCTTCTTCGGGAGAGGTGGGAGCTGCAGAGTGGAACAGGAGCAAAGGATAAAATGAAAATCAATTTACAAGTCAAGTTCAAGAAAACAAAAAATTTGGGAAGTGCTCTGAAGCAAGTGGATTACATGTTGGCGCTTGTTGAGGAAGGACAGTTCCTTCCCCGGCAACTTCGGTTGCCGCTGCACGGTCTCCGGCAGCTTGGCTTGTCGGGACTATTTCAGTGTGGACGGGCTCATCAGTGGAGGCCTTTGTCGGAGAAGCACTCTCCGGGATGGTGGTTGACGGAGGAACCACGGTGGGATCTGCCTCTTGGCGCTCTTCCTCCTGGTGGCCTTCTCCTACCACCTTGTCGAGACCAAGAGAAGGAGCATCAGTGCCAGTACCGGCGAGCGGGAACCGTGTCACGGCCTCGCGCAGGGGGCTGGGCTGGGGGTTGATGAGAAGTGATCAAGGGAAGCGAGCCCCCTGATGAGAAGTGATCAAGGAAAGCGAGCCAGCGGCAAGCACTGGGCATGGGGGCATATCTGCTGAGATGGTTGCCGGCGCACTTCTTCTTGGTGTCCAGCTTTGGTGGTCGTCTTCTTCACGACAGGACCAGCCTTTGGCGAAGAAGCACGCACTAGCTCCTGGCTGGCCGTCTTCCGAAGAATGCGTGCCCCCTTCTTTGGAGCCCGAGGGCCTTCTTCTTCTTCGTCTTCGGGTTCCCCGGCAACCTCGTTCCCGGCAGGCTCTTCTTGGGATTGCTCGGCAACCTCCCCGTCAGGATGTTCTTCTTCATCATCCTCAGTTGCCGTGACCTGAGAACCGCCAGCCTTGCTAATTCTAGCAATTTCTGCGGCTTTGCTGGCGATATATGCCAACTCCTCGTCTTTGGTGGCCTTGATGAGATCGCTTTGTTTCCGGATGGCCTTCTCCGTCAGATTTGAAGCCTAGGACATTTCATTCTCCAAAGTAGGCATTGGCCAGAGGGGTTCAACCCCTTGAGCATTGCATTCTGGCATCATCGCCAAGATGGAATCCTTGGCGGAATTGATATGCAATGGGACGATCTGGTCTGGCAAATGGAAGGTGCTGGTAGTTCTGAACAACTTCTCGCAGAGGCAGGCATGCTCCATGACAGTCAAATTGTTGCCGAGCCCTGGATACAATTGCATGATACCACCTGCGTTCTGGTACTCCCAGGTGAACCTCTTCCTTTTTTGCAGTGGCGCAATTCGTCGCCGGAGGAAATCGGCACCCACCATCTCTATAGTCAACTTGGCGGCTCTAAGGCGAGCGATTCGGTTCAGTGCCGGGCCAAGTCTCTTGTCACTGGCACCCAAGTTGCTCCAGTCGTCGCCGCGTATGACTCTCTCTATGCGCGGCAAGCAGAAACTGGGAAAATCCTTTTCCTGGATCGAACACCACTTAGCCTGCCATTCTTCCGGCTTTAAGTGCAGCTGCCCGGGAAGATACTGGTCCTTGGTCTTGGCCCTGGGGATCCATGTGACACTGCCGGAGAGCGCTTTACCTTCAATGCGAGGAATGAAGAAATGGCAGAACAGATCGAGATTGGGGGCAACTCCAATGAAATTCTCACACAAATGGGCGAAAACTGACATGCAAGTCATAGCATTCGGGGTAAAATCCAACAGTCTAAACCCGAAGCTATACATCATTGCGCTGAAGAAATCCAAAAATGGAGGAACCAGCCCGCAATAGAAGTACGCGCAGAAAAACGGATACGAATCTGATGGGGTTTTGCCTCCGGTGGGGAGCACCACTGGGGCCTGGTGATCTTTGGTGTCTCATCCCCACATATAGGCATACCTCTCGATCAAGGTATTCTCATCCAAGGCCGGCGGCGAGAATACCACGTTCTCCCTCCACCGCTTCTCCAGTTCCTCCAGTTCCTTCTTCTTCTTCTCCACCTTGGGATCGACAGGCTTGGCGGGCTTCTTCCCCGATGTGTCTGTCTTATTGGGTGCCATAAGGGCTCAGGGAGAAAAGAGGGAGTTGAGGTGTGTCGGGCCCATGGAACCCAAGGTATCCAGGCCCGTCTGCCTTTGGCCCAGGGCACAACGCCTGGCATGGGCCCAGCAGGACGTCATCATCAAGCATCTCACCAAGACCCCTCATGAGGCCTTGGCCTCCTGAGGACCCCTCCTCAGGGAGTGGCGAACAAGATTCAGCATCTTCACCAGCAGCCTCGCGAGGCGGCCTCCCGAGGTGGCCTCCTGAGGCTCCCTCCCGAAGGCGCTCCAGACAAGGGCTGTTCGGCTCGGCCGCGCGGTCCCGTGCCCATCACGTGGGTGATGCACGCGGCGACGAGCGGCGATAGAGGCCGTGCCAGCAGGTGCGGGTGAAGAGGGTTTCCCCTTTTGTGTTAAGGGAGCAAGGCCAACAGTCCACTTCCCAAAAGCAACCCCAAAGGTTGCCCGATCGGCGAAAGAAGACCAAGACGGCGGGCGTGCGGGGCGGAGGTCATCACTGAGCCCACCGGCGCGTCATGGATCATGCTTTTGCAGGCAAATACCGCCTTTAGTCAGGATAGCCTGGGCGCCTGTCCCCCTTCAAAACCCGCCAAGTGTGGCAACCCTTCCTGCCTAAGTTTTGAGGGGGAAGAGGACCAAGGCAGGTATAAAGGGACAGTGCTGCCATCGTGGTAGGGGGATCTGATTCGGTCGACTCCTTCTTCTCCTACCTTGTACGCGAGAACACTCTCTTGCTGACTATAATCAAAACCAAGCAGGAGTAGGGTTTTACACCGCAAGGTGGCCCGAACCTGGGTAAACCGCTGAGTCCACGGTCCGCTCCTCGCTAGCGCGCTCCCGCTGTAGCTTCACAGTAGCCTAGCCATGGTAGGGGACGAAGAGGTAGGAACAAGCTCACCCTAGTGTTTGAACCTTTGGGCCCCCGGAGCCCGACTTCCGCCATTTGGCGCGCCAGGTAGGGGTGTGCTACTGTTCTCCCGCTCCGCCCTCCGTTCCGCCAGCTTCATGGCCAACGCACGCCGCGAGCGCGCTGAGCGCAGGGCTGGCCGCGCGGCTCAGACGGAGCCGGTGGCCCGCGGCCACCGCCGCCGCCCTGTCGAGGCTGCTGCCGCCACTGACCCCACTGCCCGCGAGCAGCAGGACTCCTCCCTGCACCCCTCCGTGCAGGCGAACGGCCACACCGCCACGGCCTGTTCCTCCCTCGCCCACCGTGGGCCGCCGAACACGCAGGCCGCGCTACTCATGGCGCGCGAGCTGCTCCGCTACCGTCCAACTAACGCCGGCTACGATGCCTGGCTTGGTCGCATCACCGAGCTCGTCAACGCCGCCGGGGACGCTCCGACGCCTTCCCACTCGCTCCGCCCTCCGCCGTCCCACGCTGGGGACCTGGCGCACGACTCTCCCCCGCCGCCTCCTTTGCGCGACGAACTCGGCGGGCCCTAGCGCAACGCGCGGGCGCACGAGCCGTCCCGTGGCGCGCCCCCGCCAGTCCGTGACGAGGCCAGCTGCCAGATCATATGACGTGCGCCCCCCGATGCACGAGTCGTGCGCCAGGACCAGGCCATCCAGAACCGCGCCGCCCTCACCGGCGGCGTCCCCTCGAGCGGTGTGGGCTGCCGCGCCTTCACCCGCGAACTACGTCGGGTGGTGTGGCCCGCGAAGTTCAAGCCTGAGCTGCCTCCGTGCTACGACGGCACCCCCAACCCTGCGGAGTTCCTTCAGCTCTACGCGCTGAGCATCAAGGCGGCGAACGACGATGACAAGGTCATGGCGAACTGGTTCCCCATGGCCCTCAAGAACGGCCCGCGCTCCTGGCTCATGAACCTCCCCGAGGCATCCATCTCATTGTGGGCCGAGCTCTGCAGCCAGTTCGTCGCCAACTTCAAGGGCATGCTAGACCACTCCCTCACCATCAACGACCTGTGGCACGTGCGGCAGCGCCCAGACGAGACCCTCCTCAAGTACATCCAGCGCTTCAGCCAAGTGCGCAACAAGATACCGCGCACCTCTGACGCGGCCGTCATCTCCGCGTTCTCCACCGGCATCACGGACGTCAAGATGCGCGAGAAGCTCGCCATCAACGACGAGCTAGACTCGGTGCTTGAACTGTTCGATCTCGCCGACAAGTGCGCCAAGGCTGAAGAAGGCCGCCTCTTCGTCCACAATGACCCCGACGCGGCGCTCGAGGCCGCCAAGACCAAGAACAAGGACGTCTAGCATAAGGGCCCTGCCGTGCTTGCGGCGGAGCCCGAGCAGAAGTGTGGCCATGACCATGATGACCCCAGGAACGACGCCCGGCCGCTCTGCGCCTACCACAACATGCGCTCCCACAGCACTGAAGACTGCCAGGAGCTCAAGCTACTCCGTGACGTGCGCCAGGGCCAACGAGACGATCGCAATGGCCGCGGCGCCGGTTGCCGAGGTGGCCGCGGCGGCAACCGCTGGGACGGCCGCAACGGCAACGGCAACTTCTGCTAGGGCTGGCGCGACCAGCCTCGTGAGGCGAACCCTCAGGCCAATGCCGCTCTCCCGCCGCTGCCACCGCCACCCCGGAGGAACAACATCAACCAGCCTGATGAGGGCGCTAGGGGCTACCAGGAGCCTCGCGCGGTCTCCTGCATCCTTGGCGGGGCTCATGCCCCCGAGTCCAACCGCCACTTCAAGCTGCTCTCTCGCGAAGTGAATGCCGCCCTCCCGAGGCCTGAGGCCGCGCGGCCCCTCAAGTGGTTGCAGTACGCCATCACCTTCGACTCCACAGACCACCCCAAGTCCACGGCCTCCGCAGGCGCACTCCCCATGTTGTGCACTCCCATCATCAGCAACGTCATGGTCACCAAGACCCTCATCGACGGAGGCGCTGACGTCAATGTGATCTCCATCTAAACTTTCGAGACGCTCCAAGTGCCCTATGACCAGCTGATGGCAACCAGGCCCTTCTCCGGAGTGACCGATGGCTCCACCATCCCTCTGGGGCAAGTGCGCCTTTCCGTCACCTTTGGCACCCGCAAGAACTACCATACCGAGCTCATCGACTTCGACGTGGAGCACATCGGGCTGCCATACAATGTCATCTTGGGCTACCCAGCTCTCGCCAAGTTCATGGCGGCGACCCATCACGCCTACAACGTCCTCAAGATGGCTGGCTGCAGCGGCATCATCACTGTCACCTGCGACGAGAAGGACGCGGTCTGCTCCCTCGAGCGCGCCTACAAAGCCGCCGCTGTCGCGCATCGGGTTGACGAGGACGCGGCCGAGCCTCCCGAGGCCACGCCCACGAAGAAGAAGCAGCTGTTCTCTTAGGACCGCGCCGAGACGAAGAAGGTGTCGATGGAAGGCAGCGGCTTAGGCCCTGCCTTCACCATCGGCGCTGGCCTTCCTCCTGCATAGGAAAGCGCGCTAGTCACCTTCCTTCAGGCAAACTCGGATGTTATCGCCTGGAAAGCATCTGACTTGTCCGGTGTGCCGAGGGAGGTGATCGAGCACCACTTAGCGGTGTGCCCTAACGCATGCCCCCTCAAGCAAAAAGCACGGCGCCAGGCACCAGAGAAGCAAGATTTCATCGTCAAGGAAGTTTAGAAGCTCCACGAAGCCGGAGTCATCCGTGAGGTGTGCTATCTCGAATGGCTCGCCAACCCAGTCATCGTCCCCAAGAAAGGCGGCAAGGAGCGTATGTGCGTTGATTTCACCAGCTTCAACAAGGCCGGCCCTCAAGACCCCTTCCTGCTACCGCGAGTCGGCCAGGGTGCCGGCCCCACCGCTGGCGGCGCGTGCATGCCTTTCGGCCTAAGGAACGCCGGCACCTCCTTCCAGAGTGTAACACCCCGATTTTTGGCCCTTTCTTTTTCTTTTGGATTTCTTCGAATTTTTATTTGGAGTTCCTTTTTCCGTGGCTATGTGGTCTTGAAACCTGGGAAGATCTTCTCTCCTGCCACTTCCAAGTGGCTTGTCACTCTCAAATCTATCCCAAGGCCATGTCATTTCCATCTTAGCCAACCCCAAATTTTTATTCCTTGGGAATATTCCTTTTTCTATTAAAGGAATAACCCTGTTTGCTCTAGGTTGTGAAGCAACCTATATTTCTGTCTTCCACAAAATTCCCACAAAATTCTCATAAATTCTTTGGATCATATCTTCCACAAATATGCCAAAACCCATCCTTTCCCAGTTCAAAAATAATTCAGGAATATTCATTTCCAATTCTGTCCAGCAGGGCACTTTGTGAAGGAAGTGCTATTTATATTTTCTTGATTGCCCTCAAAATTTTTGGGCACTCTTTCCTATCCAAATTATTGCCACATGCCAAAATTCAGCTTCATTTGCCTAGTAAATCTTCCTCAGAAAATTTCCAAAGTTTCTGTCCAGAGAGAAGCTTTGTGAAGGAAGTACTAGCTAGGCTTATCCAAATGATTTGAAATTTTTGGAGATCATTCATATGATCAAATAATTACTCTCCACCAAATTTCAAACCCATAAAACAAAATATGTGAGCACACCGTCCAATCTTGATTTCTGGTCACAATTTCAGTTTGTGAAGCAACTATATTTTCTATTGCTTCAAAAATTCTGAAATTAATCCAGGACCTCAATATCCCTAAATAATGTGAGCATGACAAAACTCACATTATTTTGCCAAGCAATTTACTCCACAAAATTCCCCCAAGTTTCTGTCCAGTACAAAGCATTCTGAAGGAAGTACCATTTTTACTTATCCAAATAGGATGAAATTTTTATGGTACCTTCATATGCCCAAATGACCATGATCCACCAATTTTCAGCCCAATCCAAGCATCTATGTGAGTGCTACTTCCTGATCTAGATTCTGGCCAATTTTTGGCAGTTGTGAAGCAACTGCACTCTAACCTTGCCCTAATGACCTCAAAATTCACAGGATCATAGTCCTTCCTACCCTAAGCCTCTGTGACATCCTGGTGAATCCTTATATCATTCCATTTTACCACAGCATTATGCCTAAGTTTGCAACCACAAACTTTCTCTGATCACTCACATCCACCCACAGTAGGTTTCTTCGAGATATCACCTCTGGTAGGGCCCATCCAGGAAGGACAACGCGCTAGACACCATTAGCCAGGCACTGGAGCTCTCCTCTTGCCTTTGCACGCGGTGACCAGGCTCAGAGCGCATGCTCTGCAGCCAAAAGCGTGCTTTGAGCTTTGGGACCCTCCTGCCGCCGCCCAAACGCCGTCCTCACGACACCTCGCCTTGCCGTATTCCTTACCCAGCTCTCCCTCGACTCTCTGGTTCGCCCTTCCCCGCTAATAGCTCGCCGGACAGAGCCAAATCGACGGGCACGCGTGCACTGTGCACCCCTCGGTCATCGTCGTTTTGCCGTTGTCTCCTCTCCCCGAGCCATCGCTTCGCCCTGAGCCTCGTCAAGTCGGCAACGCCGCGCCGCCCCACTAGCCGCCACCGACCTCGCCAGAGCACGCTCCGCCCGGCCGCGGTGACATCCGGGGGCGGCACCACCTCCGCCACGGCTATAAGTAGCCTTCCCCGAGCCCTCCTCTCTTCACCAACCTCTCTCCCTCTCTCCCAGCCCCCACCCCGACCACCCAACCGCGCTCGAAGAGCCCTCTGGACCTCCAATGGCTGCCATGGCCACCGCACTGCCCCTCCTAAATTCGGTCAATGCGGAGTCCCTCCCTCCTCCCTCACCTCACTTTGGAGCTCCCCTAGCCTCCCCGAATCTCCCCAGCTCCTCGCAGCAGCCTCGGCGCCCACTAGCCGCGTTTCCCCAACACCACCCGAGCCGCCATCCGCCATTGTCGAGGGAGCACAGGCTCCTGCCCTTCCCGAGCTCCGCCTCCTACCTGGATGGATGCGGCGTGTCATGCCGAGCTCGCCGGTATGCCGGGCGCCGCCGGAGACGGCCGTTAGCTCCGTCTATCGCCGTCGGGGCCGGCCTTTGTCTCGGCCAGGCGCGCGCCGCGCGGGAGGAAGGAGAAAGCCAGGCCGGGCGCCCCCCCTCTGCGGACCCCACATGTCATCCACCCAGCCCCGGGCCCGCACTGGTTAAGTGGAAACGTATTCAGCCAAGTACGTTTTCCGCTTCAGAAAGCATACTGCAGTTCTTCTTCAGGCACGAATACGCTTTCCAGAAGCGAAAGCGTATTTTGACAAATGCGCTTTCTCTTTTTCAGCCCGGCCGAAACTCTTAATTTCCGGACGTTCGTCCGTTAGCAGCAGAAAAGCACAGTTTTATTCGATTTTTCTGGCTAACGAACGAACGGCCGTAACTTTTCCACCGAGACTCCGATTCAGGTGATTCCAAAGCCCACGATCTCAATTCGTCGAGCCCGTTCCGATGGTATCATTTTCATGAGGTTGTCACACTATGAAAATGACCATTTTGCCCTTGCCCTTAAAACAGCTCCGCCAAGAGGGAAACTTTTCCGGCGATTCTTTCCGCGAGTTCATCGCACCTCTCCCTTGTGAATCCATCAACCCCAGGCAAGCCACAATAGCCACTTGCATGATGGCATTGCAGTAGCCATGGTTTCCACTTAAATATTTAATAATTGTTTGCGCATTTAATTCTTTTGTGAATGCTTCAAATATGTTTGTGAATCCATGCTCATTGCTTATGCCATGTTCATTTTCATCTAGTAAGTGATATAACTAATTGCTAAGGATATTCTTATCATGTGTTATTCTTGTAATTATTCCCGATGCTAGTGATAATGTTATGCTCACATGAGTAGTTATGGATTGATATGAGAATACTTGTGATATTCGTGATCATCGTTATGCCATGCTCATTTGCATCCCGTAGACTAAAGATTTATCATCGTCGATGTTATGTTGTTAAATAGTTATGTTGCCCATCCATGGTTGCACTGATATCATGCTCACATGCATTGTCATATTATTTTACTGTGACTCAGCTCATCATCATTCAAGTTGAACCTGACATTAATCGAACTTGAACAAATCTGTTGGCTGAGTCATGGTGCCACCGAATCTAGCTAACCAGTGCAGCCACACTTGCCTTATGGGAGGTCCTAATGCGGTCTATTGTCATGCCTCTCGCCGGTGCCTCCAACTAGGGAAGGTTATGTGCGCGCGCTACCCTGATCAGGTAGGCGGCCATAAGCCTTGTGCCCGAGTTGTTTGCGCGCGGTTGTCCCCGTTTGGGACGAGTTTGTTTGTTGGGCCACGACGGTGGCAGCCACAGAGGTGGCGGATGTCACGAGTTGACATTGGGGCGACCCAGGACATAGCCCAAAGGGGAGTTTGTCGGGAGTGGCCGGGAGAGTGTCATGCAATAGACTGGTTTTGTCGGAACGTCGTTGGTCCACCCGAATGGGAGCACGAGGCCATGAGTTCCGTGGTGTGGGTACAGTGTACTAACCTCTGCAGAGTGTATAATCTATCGATAGCCGCATCCTCGGTCATGGACACAGTTCGTAGTAGGTCACACTGTGGGTCAACTGAGATAATAACCTGAATAATAAACAACCCCGATTCGATGAGAAAAGAAGTTGGTTGATCTTTATATGGTCATGCGATGATCACAGGTAGAGATCAAGCTCCGTGTGGTCATGTGATGATCACGATGGTATAGTTGATACCGAGCTTGGTTGATCCTGAGGTGATCGTGTGATGATCACGATGGTAAGTTGGTGGTTACGAGATAACCCCGAGCAGAGTAAGTTGGTCCATGAGACCTTAAATGTCGACCCCTGTGCATGCTAGTGCTAGTATCATCCTGTTCATATCATGAATTATATGTACATACCATGCTCATGTTGTTGCCATGCTCATGTTGTTGCCGTGCTCATGTTGTTGCCATGCTCATGTTGTTGCCATGCTCATGTTGTTCTAGTAGAATCATGTTCATCTTTGATGATTAACCTGTAAATGCCATGCTGTTGTATGTCTTGATTGCTTTGGTTGTTGTGAGCTTGCGAGTACATTCAAAGTACTCACCTGGCAGGTCATGCCAGATTGCAGGTGATGCCGTGATTGCTTGTTTGTCGAGGATCCCGAGGTTGCGCTCTAGGATACGTCCCAGCCAAAGTCCCTGCGGAGTGGAGTTCATCACCGTTGTCGCTGTTCCGCTGCTAGAAGTTATTCCGCTACGAGTTGTTCCGCTGCTAGCATTGAGCTATCTGAGCAGGCGTAGTGTCGTCGTGCCCCTATAACCTTTGTAATATCGGACCCTTGTACCCGTGCTATTTGCAATACAGAGCTGATTTGTTCTATGCCAAGCAGTGCCGTATTCCAGAAGACTTGATCTCTGGGCTGGAATACGGGGTGTTCTGGTCTCTCTGAGCCGGGTGCCACACAGAGGCTGGCGCCCCCCGTGCCAGGGCCTCGCGAGCCCCCTGCTCCTCGTGAGCCCCTAGAGCCTCGTGAGCCCCCTGGCCCCGGAGGAGCGGGCTTCCTTGGCGCGCCTCACCAGGCGATCTGACAACTCCCCAGCACGGTCCTGCCAGGCGCGTCCGAAGCGTCACCTCGCGCGGCCCACATTCCTTCTCACCGCGCCTTCCGCACCTTCGCTCCCGGAACCCTTCCGTCAAGGTGATTTGGTTTAACGCGACTGAGGGCGCCCCACGGGCTGCACCAACCTCAAGCTGACCCGTGCCGGACACGTAGCCTCGCCCCACTCCTTTTTGGTTGTGTAATGAATCTTGCTAATTATGCTCTGATAAGTTTATGTTGCCTGCTTAATCGCGTGTCGGGTACGATTCTATCTCGAGAGCGCCACGCGCTCGCGACCCCTCTCCTAACTGTTCCATGAGCGGGGGCTAGGCACGGCGCCTGTGCTCGGGTCCGTCCCTGCAGCGCCGCTAAATCCAAGTGACTGAGCTCTGGCTCGTGGGCCTGCCCCCGTGCACGTCACCTCACCGAGGTCCTTGGTGCCTTATCTCCTCACGCAATGGTCATGAGCGAGCTAGTGAACGCGCGTCGCTCCCCCCATTATGAGATTTGTCGACGTGCAGTTGTCTCAGGAGGTGAGCTGCTCGGGAGCCTCGCGGGCAGCCCCTCGTGAGCTGGCCCGCGGTGATCGCTTAATCAGAAGACCCCGCAAGACGAAGACTTCGAGGGCCGATCCTCGCGAGGAACGCCTCGTGAGCTGCGTGCACTACTCACGAGTTGTGGCTAGCCCGGCACTGCCTCCCGCCAAAAGCTAAGTCCAGCCTTCTCGCGAGACGCCCTCACCGTCACTTAAGCTCTCTCCCCTCGCGATCTCGCTGGGCGCGGGCATTTTTTTCTTTCACGTGAGCCGCTTGCACGCCTAAGGGGGGCTCCCTGAGCATCGCGCCTCCGGAGCCCTCACTGGCTCCCGGTGCCCCTCACCTCCTGGCCTTGTCCCGGCATCGCTACCGGACATACCAGCAACGACTGAGGCCCGCTCAGGGGCTGGGTCCCGACGGCGTAGAGCGCCAAGGCAAACAAGAAAGAAAAAACTGGCCTCACGATAGGACTTCGGGAGGGAACGCATACATTCCAAATTGCAAAACATTAAATTAAAACATAAAAGATATTGTTTTCACGCCCCCGAGGGGCTACATCGATTCAGTGCAGGAGAATAAAAAGAATAAAAAGGCCTAGGCGGGGCGCCGTCACCCCCAAGATTCCAACATGGACGCCGCGCGCGCCTAGTCGGAGTCCTCATCCTCGCTCTTGACGTGGGGGGAGCTGTCGTCGCTTTCGCTTCCGCCGGAGGGGGCGGCACTGCTGTCGCTGTCGTCCTCACTGGAGGAGCCGCTGTAGCTGCCGTCCTCGCTCTCCGCGCAGCACTCCAGACGGCTGCCGAAGATCTCGAAGATCTTCACGAAGAGTGTGGCGGCCCCGTCGTACTTGAATTGGAGGACGTGCCCCCGCTTCAGGCCATGGGCGAGGGTGAACGACTTCCACCCCTGTTTTAAGAACATGAAACCCGAAGGGGTGAACTCCGTTGCCACCTAGGAGGGGCCGTTGCAGCAGCCGTCGGCCTGCACCCACAGGCCCAAGGGCGCGCGGTCCGCCATCACCTCCGCGCAGGAGTCCGGGAGCCGGAGCCAGGTGCAGGGCCGACGATGCATGTTCACTATGAACTCGTGAGCCGCATCTGCCGAATGGCTCCCCACCTGGGGAGGTAGGGCGGCCGCCCCGCCAAGGCCACCTCAGCCGCGCGCGCCGCGCCCGCGGGCGGCGCCCCTTCCACGGCAGCTGGGACCGGCGCCAGCAGCCGCTGGGGAGCGCCCGCGCCCCCAGGGCGGAACCTTGGATGCAGCAGCAGAAGCACGGGCACACCCTCTTCCCCTCGCCATCTTTGCGGCGGCTCTGGCAAGACGAGAAAGGAAAGGTTGGACGAAGAAGAAGATGGGTGGAGGACTTCAACTCCTCTCATCCCCTCTTTATGCTCGGCGTGGGGCTCTTCTCGTCGCTCCGCCTTCTTCGGCGTCGGGAATCGAAGCAGCAGTAGTGCGCGCAGGAAGGCAACGATGGTCTCGCGTCGGCCGCGGTAGGCTTTATGTCAGCGCGGGTGGTTACCGTCGTGGGACAAGTGGGGGCGTCCCCCATCACATCGTGTGCCATGCGTCGCGCCTGGCCTGCCGGCGGTTAGGGCCCGCGCCGTTTCACCCCCTAGTAGGCGGGAACATGCGCGCCGCGGGCCCGGGGGCTACTGTCGGGCCCATGGAACCCAGGGTATCCAGGCCCGTCTACCTTTGGCCCAGGGCGCAATGCTTGGCATGGGCCCAGCAGGCCGTCATCATCAAGCATCTCACCAAGACCCCTCATGAGGCCTTGGCCTCCTGAGGACCCCTCCTCAGGGAGCGGCGAACAAGACTCAGCATCTTCACCAGCAGCCTCGCGAGGCAGCCTCCCGAGGTGGCCTCCCGAGGCTCCCCCCACCCCCCGAAGGCGCTCCAGACAAGGGTTGTTCGGCTGAGCTGCGCGGTCCCGTGCCCATCACGTGGGTGACGCGTGCGGCGACGACGGCGACAGAGGCCGTGCCAGCAGGTGCGGGTGAAGAGTGTTTCCTCTTTTGTATTAAGGGAGCAAGGCCAGCAGTCCACTTCCCAAAGCAACCCCAAAGGTTGCCCGATCAACAAAAGAAGACCAAGACGGCGGGCGCGCGGGGCGGAGGTCATCATCGAGCCCACCGGTGCATCATGGATCATGCTTTTGTAGGCGAAGACCACCTTTAGTCAGGATAGCCTGAACGCCTGCCCCCCTTCAAAACCTGCCAAGTGTGGCAACCCTTCCCGCCTAAGTTTTGAGGGGGAAGAGGACCAAGGCAGGTATAAAGGGACAGTGCTGCCATCATGGTAGGGGGGTCCGATTCGGTCGACTCCTTCTTCTCGTACCTTGTACGCGAAAACACTCTCTTGGTGACTACAATCAAAACCAAGCAGGAGTAGGGTTTTACACCGCAAGGTGGCCCGAACCTGGGTAAACCGTTGAGTCCACAGTCCGCTCCTCGCTAGCGCGCTCCCGCCGTAGGTTCGCCATAGCTTAGCCTTGGTAGGGGACGAAGAGGTAGGAACAAGCTCACCCCAGTGTTCGAACCTTTGGGCCCCCAGAGCCCGACTTCCGACAAGGTGAGGTGTGAACCGGCGGTGGCGGCGGCGGAAGCTGCTCTGGCTAGAGGAAGAAGATGAAGCATAGGGAAGCAAGGGTGAATGAGCAGCGTCCCCTCGTGGTTGCCTTTTTATGGGGAAAACATGAGGGGGCTGGCTCTTTACTGTTTGCCTCGGTGGCGCTTTTGTAGGCGCACTACCGCGGAATAACTGCTACAGTCCACCACTCTTGCATCCCGCATTTAATGCACGACGTGGGCATGCTTGGAGGGAAATCATCATTGCAAAGATTACGGTGGTAATTTCCTGCCACATGTTTGTGCATTGTTTGGGCCTAGCTCAACGATGCTTCGGACATGCATATGGCTCAGGCCTGGGGGCTCCTCTCGGTGTATAAAACATGGGTATTTTGTACCCTGACTTATGCACAGACAGTAGTAGCCTTCCTGATGGCCAAGGCTTGCCGGGGATTACCAAGATCAAGATTCAAGACCTAGTTGCAGAAGCACTAGGGAGAAGATCAAGAAAAGATATCAAGAAGCACAAGACAATACTTTCCGGCAAGGCTCGAGCTGGCAAGATAAAGGCCCGGCAAGCTCCGTGCCGGCAAGTCCTCACTAGCTCGTCAGCGCTCCACTACACCGAGCAGCTAGTCGCTAATCAGTGAGGTGTCGACTGCGCAGGCAGTTTGGTGAGATTTGTCGGGGCATGTGTCAGCATGCTGGAAGGAGATTTAGCTTTAATGACACCCGTCCAGGAGGCGTGTCAAGATAATAAGAGGTAGCTGGGCGAGCGGTGCAGAAACCTTGCCGGAGCTCCTCCTCCACTTGACACCTAACGGCGCAATAAATGTTTTTGTCCTAATCCGGCAAAGTTAGGTATGATAGCACTGTTTGCTATCTAATCAACTTGTAATGACTGTTTTGCCACTATGGTTACCCCTTTGAGCTATAAAAGGAGGGCCAGGGCAACCTTTACAAGGGTCGACACTTTGCTCACTTTGCATGCGTAGCTGCTCTTCCTGCACCTTGCCGGCAAGAAGCGCTCCTTGTACTTGAGCTTAAACACATCCAATACACAAAAGCAGGAGTAGGGTTTTACATCTCACGGTGGCTCGAACCTGGGTAAATCCTTTGCGTTCTTGCTGGTTCTGCTCTTTATGCTTGCGTATCTCCCTAGTCGAACCGCAAAGGGGCTAGATGGCCCCATAGATGGTCATATGTACGACAATCATGAAGAGATGCTTTGTTCTAGAGCACTTCACTAGGACCTTGTACACACGCTTGCAGCAACTTTGGCGAGGTAACTCTAGTGTTGAGGAGTATTATAAGGAGATGGAAAGATTGTTGATTCATATAGGGGTAGAGGAGCAAGAAGAGGCTACAATGGCACGGTTCATGCATGGCCTGAAATCGGAGGTACGAAATCATGTTGATATGGTAGAATATAATGGATTACAAGGATTATTACACCACGCCGTTTGAGCAGAGCAACATGTAAAGCGTCGTGGCGGTCATGATAATTTATCAAACTCTGTGCGACGTAATTTTTAGCGAGAAGGTGGTGGTAATGGTGGTTTCAAATCAGATTCTAAGCTGGCTACCAAGGAAGTATCTCAATCTAAGGTTGAATCGTCTCGTGCTTCTAACTCTCGTACCAGTGATATTGTGTGCTTCAGGTGTGGTGGCAGGGGGCATAAGACGTTTGATTGTCCTAATGAGAGGAGAGTCCTCCTCACAGAAGGATACATGTCTGCGAGTGATGGAGAAAAAAATACTGACATGTCTAGTGAGAAATCTGAAGATGATGAAAAAGTGACTGCGAGTTTTGAAGCTGCAGAAGCATACCCATCATTAATGGTGCAACGGGTGCAAGAAGATCATATTGAGGATAAGGGCCAGCGATGGAATATTTTTCAGGCTGAGTGTAAGATCAATAACACCAATTGCAAGCTGATAATAGATGGTGGAAGCAACACCAATGCAGTCAGCAAAGGGTTGGTTGAAGCTTTGCGGTTGCCCATATGGAAGCACCCGCAACCCCATCATGTCGAGTGGATGTATCATACAGGAAAGTTGAAGGTTACTCATAAGGTGCGCATCAAATTTTCTGTTGGTGATTACACTGATATGGTGATCTGTGATGTCATACCAATGGATGCATGCCACTTGTTATTGGGGAGACCATGGCAATATGATCAGAATGCTACACATGAAGGTCGAACAAATACATATTCATTTTGGGATTCTGGGAAGCGACGTGTGATGCGGCCGATGTTTGACAACGCAATTAAGGTGGATGGACATGTTACATTGAAGAAGAAGGTTGCAAAGACTGTTCTGAAACTGCGGACGGTTTCCTTTGAAGGGGGAGGGGATGATGCGACCATTGATAGCATATCTACTGCTTCAAAAATTGAAGATGTCACATGTGTCGAAGAAATTCTAAAGGCATGCGTGCGTACAACTACGCAAACTCCATACAAATTATACATTGGCTCTATTTGCATGGAAGTGCCAGCGGCTGAACCAGAGAAGCAGAAGATCAAACCCACATTCAGAACACCATGCAAGAATTATTATATTGGTCGTGTGTGTGGAGGAGTAGCTGGACGTGAAGACCGAAGCCCCAAACCAACATGAGATATATTTCTTTGCAACAGAATTAGTTTCCTTTAGATTTCTTTGCATGAGTCAATTGGTTTTAGGAGTTCAAACCATGTTGGTTCAGCCAAGTAGTACGTATACTAGTACTAGTTTGTTTGGATTCTGGTGATTAACGTTGCCAGAATTTTTAATTATTTAAATCATGATTAGTTAGAATAGGAAAGAGATAAGAATTCGAATCTTTTTGGGCTGTTGAGGTTGGGTTGTTCTGGTCGTGTTGCGCCTATATAACAGGCAGGCTTTGGCCTTTGTACGAAGGGGAGTTAGTTGAATAAAAACCAGAAAACACATCATGTTGGGATGCACCAAAAATCCTTGTGTTTGCTGATCCGTGAGGGATTTTAGAGCTGCTACGCGTAGGATTTGATCGGATCAAATTCTTGCGCAAGTTTTTTTTGTTCTTTGGTCTTCTTGCTTCTTTGCTTGATCCGAAGAGCTGTTTTACTACTTCTACATACATTGCTACTATTGCGACGATCGATCATCGACGTTCTTGCTATTTTGTTGAGTACCGTGAAAGATTGGACCTATGAACGACTTGCTGTCCAGTCAGGTCACATCAGCTGCTAGCAGCTCTGCCGGAAAGTAACCACCAACTTCTTGCTTTCTTTTCTTTGTCGGCCTTGATGGTGTAACAGATGGTTGAGTCAATCGTAGCACAAAAGTTCCTGGTTCCACATGAGATCTTTTGGCGACAAGCTTTGACACGTCATCGGCAATCTCATTTTGGGCACGAGGGATGTGCTCCATTTGCAGACCGTCAAAGTGCTCTTCCAATTTCCTCTCTTCATCAACATACGCTTCCATCAAGGGACTCTGATAATCTTTGTTGATCTGTTTCACCACAAGCTGCAAGTCACCTCTGATAATCATTTTTCGAATACCAAGGTCGATTGCAATGCGCAGGCCGGCAAGCAATCCCTCGTACTCAGGGGTGTTGTTGGTGGCCTGCTCCCTAGGAAAGTGGATTTGACCCACGTACTTGAGATGCTCTTCGGTGGGTGCGACAAGCAGCACTCCAGCACCGGCACCTTTCAGCGTGAAAGCACCGTCAAAGTACATGATCCAATCGTCAATAGTTTCCTTGCCGGGGAGAGAGGTCTCTTGTACTTTTTCATCTTGCGTTGGCGTCCATTCTGCAATGAATTCCGCTGAAGCTCTGCTTTGAATAGTTGATGTGCTTTCAAACTTCAAATCAAAGCTTGATAGCTCCAACGCCCACTCCACAGTCCTGCCGGTGGCTTCTGGATTTCTCAGAATATGTTGCAGTGGAAAGCGAGTGACGACGGTGATTTGGTGTGCTTGAAAGTAGTGGCGCAGCTTCCTTGAGGCCATGAGGAGGCGAAAAAGAAACTTCTTCACGCCAGAATACCTTGATCTAGCCCCCTGCAGAAGAGAGCTAACAAAGTAAACTGGGAGCTGCACCATCTTCTTCTTCTACACAGCTTGTTGATCTGGCTCAATTGCTTGCACAATCTTAGACTTGTCAGCACCTTACCTTGCCGGAGAAGATTCTGGCTTGTCAGCCTGTGGCTCTACAGTTGCTGCCTCTTCGTCATCAGCCTCTCTTTCAGCCACAAGTGCAGCACTGACCACTTGATTGGTTGCCACCAAGTATAGCAGCAATGGTTCTTGTGGCTTAGGCGCAACTAAGACTGGCGGAGAGGACAGATACTCCTTCAAATCTTGGAGCGCGGCCTCCGTTTCCGGAGTCCATTTCATTGGACCTGCCTTTTTCAAGATTTTGAAAAACGGCAAGGCGCGCTCTGCCGATTTGGAGATGAACCTGCTCAGCACAACAACGCAACCAGCAAGACGCCTGACGTCCTTGACGCGTTTTGGTGCTTCAATCTGCTCAATTGCTTTGATCTTGTCGGGATTGGCTTCAATTCCTCTCTGATATACAAAGAACCCAAGAAGTTTGCCGGACGGAACGCCAAACACACACTTCTCAGGATTGAGCTTCAAGTTGATCTGGCGCAAACTGGTAAATGTTTCTTCCAAATCTTGTATCAACGTTGACTTGTCCTTGGTTTTGACCACAATATCATCCATGCAGGCTTCCACATTTCTGTGTACCTGGGTCTCAAAACCAATTTGGACGGCTCTGGCAAATGTTGCCCCGGCACTCTTCAACCCGAAAGGCATGCATATAAAGCAATACATGCCACATGGAGTGATGAATGCCATTTTCTCCTCATCTTCCTTGGCCATAAAAATCTGATGATAACCAAAAGAGGCGTCAAGAAAAGAGAGTAGATCGCAGCCGGTAGTGGAGTCCACAATCTGGTCGATGCGCGGCAAAGGAAAAGGGTCTTTTGGATAAGCTTTATTTATGTTAGTGAAGTCAATACAAAGCCTGCATTTTCCATTTGCTTTACGCACTACAACTGGATTGGCTAACCACGTGGGATGTAAGACTCCTCTGACAAGGCCTGCCACTTCTAGCTTCTTGATCTCTCCGGCAATGAACTCTTGTCGTTCCAAGGCTTGCTTTCTGACCTTCTACTTGACGGGTCATGCATGGCGACAGACGGCAAGGTGGTGCTCAATTACTTCCCTGGGAACACCGGGGATGTCAGATGCTTTCCAAGCAAACACATCGACATTCACCCGCAGGAAAGTAACGAGCGTGCTTTCCTATTTGTCATTGAGAGTGGCACTTATGGTGAAAGTGCCGCTCGTCCCATCCTCCCTTGCAGGAACTTGCTTCGTGGCAGGTGCAAAGGCCTTAGCTTTCTTGTTCTTGCTGGCAGATCTCTTTGGTATGTCCTCAACAGGCGTGCTGCACTCTACGGTGCGCTTCCCGGAGTCCTTGCCAGAGGTCTTGCCGGTCTTCTTCTTCTTTCCTCCCCCGTGAGGTTTGTTGGCAGGAGCATTTACCTCTTCGGCAGATGCTGCTTCCGCCTCCCGGTAGAGCTTGTCGGTGCAAATGATTGCATCCTTCTGGTTTGACTTGATGGTGAGAACACCCATTGGCCCTGGCATCTTCAGTACATTGTACGCATAGTGCGATGCAGCCATGAATTTTGCCAGCACCGGGCAACCCAGGACTCCATTGTAGGGCAGCGGCATCTTGACGACGTCGAAGACGATCTTCTCCGTCCTGTAATTGAGCTCACTGCCAAACGTGACCGGCATGTGATCTGGCCCTTCGGCTTGCTCCTTCCCGGATTGATCCCTTGGAATGTGCCTGTCTCCTCCAGATCCTCGTCGGGAATTTGCAGCCTCTTGATCACATCGGGTCAGATCAAGTTCAAGCCGGCCCCACCGTCAACCAGCATCTTTGTTACCTTGAGGTTGCGGATTGTTGGTGAAACCAACAACGGCAAGCACCCGACCGCAGTTGTGCGATCAGGGTGGTCCTCGGCATAAAAAATGATGGGCGTGTGTGACCACTTGAGTGGCTTCTGTGCTTCCATCGCCGGCTCTGCTACATTGACTTCGCGGATCCACTGATTGAGCTGCCGGTGCGAGGGGTGCAAAGATGCTCCTCCGTCAACACACATGGCATCTACAGCATTCTGGAATTCCTGTTTAGACTCATCTTCGTCTTCATCATCACCATCTTCATCTTCCTTCTTCTCACGACCACGAGCAGGCTTCTCCTTCTGCTGCTTGGCCTTGCCGCGACGGCCTCCGCGGCCACCACGGTTCTTCTTGCCGGACCCACTGGCACCGTCCTTGGCCTTCTCCTTGTCATGCTTCTCATATTCTTGTTTCTGCTTCTCGGCAAGTTGTTCAACTTGCCGGCACTCCTGGAGGTCGTGGCCAGCGGTACGGTGGATCTTACAGTATGGGCCTTCGGTCTTCTCACTAGCAGCTGCCTCATGGCCGCAAGTGCAGACGGCAACCTCCTTCCGCTCCTCTCAGCCTTTGGCTTCTTGCCGGGATTCCCCGACGCCTCAACTACTAACACAGCTTTGCCTTTGCACTTGCGGTTGCGCTTCCCGCCCTTCTTCTTCGGGGTGGATGCGTCGTCGTCTTCAGAGTCAACTTCAGCGCCAACATCCTCCTCGAGGAGTCACCTCCCCTCTTCAGCATGTGCGCACTTGTCCGCAAAGGCGTACAGCTCGTTGATGGTTCTGACCTTCTCGATGTTCATCTCAGCTCGCATTCTGCGATTGCGCACATTCGTGTGAAATGCGACAACGACAGTTGCGGGATGAACATCGGGGATGTTGTGGTGCACATGGTTGAATCTCTGGATATATTTGCAAAGAGGCTCGCCATCTCTTTGTGGCAGTACGTGCAGGTCGCTGGGCTGACCAGGAAGCTTGTGACCTCTGGTGTATGCACCAATGAACTCATTGCAGAGATCTAACCAAGAAGAGATGGAGCTCTCTGGCAAGTTCATCAGCCAAGACCTCACATTGGGCTTGAGCGCCAACGGAAATTAATTGGCGAGAACCTTCTCGTCTCTACCACCGGCAGCCTGGACGGCTATGGTGTAGATCCCGAGGAACTCAGCTGGATTGAGCTTGCCGTCGTACTTCTCCGGGAGCTCTGGCTTGAAGGCACGGGAGGATGGCCAGCGAACTTGCCGCAGCTCACAGGTGAACGCGGGGCAACCTACCTCATAAGGCAAGTACCCAGAGCCCCCTGGCGCTGGCTCGTTCAGTACTGGTCCATTGCGCTCGTCGGATTGACGACACGCTTCCCGATGTCGTTCGATGGTTGTGCGGGCGTCCTCCACCCGCCGGTCTTGCAGCATTTGGCGTTGGTCTTGCCGGGCCCGCGGATCTGAAGACGCCATTGACACCTCGTCGGGCTCAATAGATTGGCGAGCCTGCCGCTACTGTGGTTGTTGATGCGGAGGTGACTGCACTATTGGTGCAGCATCTCCGACACGGCCGCCAGCTGGTCCTGCCGGCACCATGGGTGGTCGCCGTAAAGGTCCCGCCTCCTGTGTCTTGCCGGGGTCGGCAAAACTGACGAGACTCTGAATGGTCGCCCTCCAATCTTCCATCTTGTCAGACGTTGGCGGGAAGTTCAATAGCATCTGAACTCGCGCCATGGCTTCTACCGCTGTGGTTGGCATGGCTGGGAGCATAAAACGGGACGTCGCTCGACTCCTGGCAGAACCAGAAGTAACTCTGTTGCGTGCCTGCTGCTGCGGTGCATGTTCGCCAGCAGGTTGACGCGTGGTGGTGGCACCGGAGCATCATGAGGACGATGCTTGGCATTATCTTGACGTCGTCCGGAGCCGCCGGCGTCATGAGGGAGCATGTCGCGCCCATCTTGCAATGGTCACGCTGTACGTCCCGCCGCAGCGTTCTTGGACGTCGCCGCTCCATCCTTGGACGTTGCAACAACAGGGTCTTAGCTTGCGCCGCTCTGGACTGTGTTGCTGCGGTGACTATGCTCATCAGAGCGTTGTGGAAGTTGGCCGCCTCCGCCATCTCCAGTGTGATGACTAGGATCGCCATCACGACGAGGAAGCTGACTGCCTCCACCGCCGCCGTCCGCGCCACCCATGCCGCCTGCGCCGCCAGCAACACCTGTGCAACCCATGGATGTCTGGGATGATAGCTTGGACATGGAAGGAGCTGTTGCGGCCGCGCCCTTCTTCTTGGGTGCCATCGAAGATGATGATGAAGAAACTGGCGCTCACACTGCTGAAATTGGTTCGCAACACGCGATCCCATGCCTGGCGCGCCAAAGATGTCGTGTGTACGATGATCTATGGGATTGAGATGATCCCTTTGCGGTTCGGCTGGGGGAATCGCCGTGCACAAAGAGCAGGTTTAGCAGCACAAGAACACACAGCAAGCTTACCCAGGTTTGGGCCACCGTGAGGCGTAAAACCCTACTCCTGCTTTAGTTGTATTATGGTGGAAGCACAAGTACAAGGAGCGTAGCTTGCCGGCAAGGTGCGTGAGAAGTGCAGCTTCTATGTGAAGTTGTGCAAAGTGTCGACCCTTCTACAGGTAGCCATGGGCCTCCTTTTATAGGTTAAGGGGTCCCCACAGTGGCAAAATGGTAATTACATGTTGAAATGACAGCAACAGTGCTATCATACCTAACTCTGTCGGATTAGGACAAAGGCATTAAATGCACCGTTAGGTGTCACGCTGGGAGCGAACCCTGGCAAGGGTCTTGTACCGCTCG
This sequence comes from Elymus sibiricus, assembly GCA_039707655.1. NCBI lineage: Eukaryota > Viridiplantae > Streptophyta > Magnoliopsida > Poales > Poaceae > Elymus > Elymus sibiricus. The sequence goes on from CM077664.1 coordinate 169,567,428, forward strand.
CCCAGCTACCTTCTATTATCTTGACACGCCATCAGGACAGGTGTCATTAAAGTTGATCTTCGGGTGGCATGCTGACACGTGCCCCGACAAGCCTCACTAAACCACCTGCCCGTTCGACACCTATTGATAAGTGACTAGCTAATCGATGAGGTGGAGCGGTGGCGAGGTAAAGGAAGCTTGCTGGCACGGAGCTTGTCGGTCCTTCGCCTTGCTGGTGCATAGCTTGCTGGCAAGTGTAGTCTTGATCTTCAGTACTAAATTAGTACTTCTCGATGACCTATCTCGAGGTCTTCTTCATGGTTTTATCAACCAAGTCTTGAGTCTTCGTTGGAGTCATCCTCCGGCAAGCCCTTGCCATCGGGAAGGCTGCAACTGTCTGTGCATAAGTCAGGGTATAAGAACACCCATGTTTTTGTAGACCGAAAATGTTGTATTACAGAATGAGTAAAGAGACTTGCCGGTAACGAGATTGAACTAGGTATGGCAATACCGATGAGCGAATCTCGGGCAAGTAAAATATCTCGAGACAAAGGGAATTTTATACGGGATTATCCGAATTCTTGACATCGTGGTTCAAACCGATAAACATCTTTGTTGAATATGTGGGAGTCATTATGGGCATCCAGGTCCCGCTGTTGATTATTGATCAGAGAGGTATCTCGGTCATGTCTACATGTTCTCGAACCGGTAGGGTCACACCCTTAACGTTCGGTAATGCTAGGGTATAATGGGATGTTCATAATGGTGAGCACGAATGTAGTTCAGAGTCTCGAATGGGATATGGGACATCATGAGGAGCTCCGAAATAGTCCGGAGGTAAAGTTTCATATATGGGAAGTATTTTTTAGGGTTCCGGAAAAGTTTGGGAATTTACCGGCATTGTACCAGGGAGTTCCAGAGCGTTCCGGGGGTCCACCTGCCCCGGTGGGGCTTCATGGACCCTTAGGGGGGGTGCACCAGCCCTACATGGGCCAGGCGCCACACCCCAAGGGCCCGTGTGGCTAAAGGGGGCAAACCCTATACTAGAGGGGGGGGGGGCGCCGCCCCCTTGGCTTGGAGGGGGGGGGCCAAGGTGGGGCTGGTGACTTGTTAGAAATAATACATACCGATGTATGCGGTCCAATGAGTGTTGAAGGACACAGTGGATATCATTATTTCCTGACCTTCACAGATGACTTAAATAGATATGGGTATATTTACTTAATGAAACACAAGTCTGAAACATTTGAAAAGTTCAAGGAGTTTCAGAGTGAAGTAGAGAATCATCGTAATAAGAAGATAAAATTTCTATGATCTGATCATGGAGGTTAATATCTGAGTTACGAGTTTGGCATGCATTTAAGACAATGTGGAATTGTTTTACAAGTCACGCCACCTGGAACACCACAGCGTAATGGTGTGTCCGAACGTTGTAATCATACTCTATTAGATATGATGAGTTCTATGATGTCTCTTACCGATTTGCCACTATCATTTTGGGGTTACACATTAGAGACAGCTGCATTCACTTTAAACAGGGCACCATCTAAATCCATTGAAACTACACCGTATGAATTATGGTTTGGCAAGAAACCTAAGCTATCATTTCTTAAAGTTTGGGGATGCGACGCTTATGTCAAGACGCTTCAGCCTGATAAGCTCGAACTCAAAGCGGAGAAGTGCATCTTCATAGGATACCCTAAAGTGATAATTGGGTGTACCTTCTATCATAGATCCAAGGGCAAGATCTTTGTTGCCAAGAATGGATCCTTTCTAGAGAAGGAGTTGCTCTCGAAAGAAGTGAGTGAAGGAAAGTAGAGCTTGATGAGGTTATCGAACCTTCTATCGAATTGGAGAGTAGCGCAGCACAGAAAGATGTTCCTATGATGCCTACACCAACTAGAGAGGAAGCTAATGATGATGATCATGAAACTTCAAATCAAGCTACTACTGAACTTTGTAGGTCGACCAGGACACGTACTGCCCCTGAATGGTATGGTAATTCTGTCTTGGACGTCATGTTGTTAGACAACGATGAACCTACGAACTATGAGGAAGTGATGATGAGCCCGGATTCCAAAAAATGGCTAGAAGCCATGAAATCCGAGATAGGATCCATGTACGAAAACCAAGTATGGACTTTGGTGGACTTACCCGATGACCGAAAGGCCATTGAGAACAAATGGATTTTTAAGAAGACGGACACTGATGGTAATGTCACCAGCTATAGAGCTCGACTTGTCGCAAAAGGTTTTCAGCAAGTTCAGGGGGTTGACTATGATGAGACTTTCTCACCCGTAGCGATGCTAAAGTCTGTTAGGATTATGTTAGTAATTGTTGCATTTTTCGATTATGAAATCTGGCAGATGGATGTCAAAACCGCATTCCTTAATGGTTTCCTTAAGGAAGAGTTGTATATGATGCAACCCCAAGGTTTTGTCGATCCTAAGGATGCTAATAAGGTATGCAAGCTCTAGCGATCCATTTATGGACAAGTGCAAGCATCTCGGAGTTGGAATCTTTGCTTTGATGAGGTGATCAAAGATTTTGGATTTATCCTAGCTTATGGAGAAGCCATAGGCTCTATCATCTATACCATGCTGTGCACTAGACCTGATGTGTGCCTTGCCATTAGTATGGCTGTTAGGTAAAAGAGTGATCCAGGAGTGGAACATTGGACATCGGTCAAAAATATCCTTAAGTACCTAAAGAGGACTAAGGAAATGTTTCTCGTTTATGGAGGTGATAAAGAGCTCATCGTAAAGCGTTACGTCGATGCTAGCTTTGACACTGATCCGGATGACTCAAAGTCTCAAACCAGATACATATTTATTTTGAATAGTGGAGCTGTCAGCTGGAGTAGCTCCAAGCATAGCGTTGTAGCAGCATCAACATGTGAAGCAGAATATATAGCTGCTTCGGAAGCAGCGCAGGAAGGAGTTTGGATGAAGGAGTTCATGTATGATCTAGGTGTGATTCCTAGTGCATCGGATCCCATGACTATCTATTGTGACAACACTGGTGCCATTGCCATTGCCAAGGAGCCAAGGTTTCACAAGAAAACTAAGCATATCAAACGCAACTTCAACTCCATCTGTGATTACATCAAGGAAGGAGGCATAGAGATTTGCAAAGTTCATACGGATCTGAATGTTGCAGACCCGTTGACTAAACCTCTTCCACAAGAAAAACATGATCAGTACCAGAACTCTATGGGTGTTAGATTCATTGTGATGTAAACTAGATTATTGACTCTAGTGCAAGTGGGAGACTGTTGGAAATATGCCCTAGAGGCAATAATAAAGTTGTCATTATCATATTTCCTTGTTCTTGACAAGTGTTTATTCTCCATGCTATAATTGTATAAACCGGAAACTCAAATACATGTGTGGATACATAAACAAATACCATGTCCCTATTGAGCCTCTACTAGACTAGCTCGCTGATTAAAGATGGTTAAGGTTACCTAACCATAGACACGAGTTGTCATTTAATAACGGGATCACATCATTAGGAGAATGATGTGATGGACAGACCCAATCATAAGGTTAGCATCTGATCGTGTCACTTAGTTTAATTGCTACAACTTTCATAATGTCGAGTATATGTTCCTCGGACCATGAGATCGTGCTACTCCCTAATACTAGAAGAGTGCTTTGTGGGTATCAAACGTCACTTTGTAACTGGGTGATCATAAAGGTGTTCTCCAGGTATTTCTAAAGGTACTAGTTGGGTTGCATGGATCGAGACTGGGATTTGTCACTCCGTGTGACAGAGAGATATCTCTAGGCCCTCTTGGCAATATGACATCCTAAGTAGCTTACAAGCATGTGACTAATGTGTTTAGTCACGGAGATGTTGTATTACGGAACGAGTAAAGAGACTTGCTGGTAACGAGATTGAACTAGGTATGGCGATACCGACGATCGAATCTTGGGCATGTAAAATATCGCGAGACAGAGGGAATTGTATACAGGATTATCTGAATCCTTGACATCGTAGTTCAAACCAATAAAGATATTAGTTGAATATGTGGAATTCATTGTGGGCATCCATGTCCTGCTATTGATTATTGATCGGAGAGGTGTCTCGGTCATGTCTGCATGTTCTCGAACCCGTAGGGTCACACACTTAATGTTCGGTAACACTAGGATAGTAATGGGATATTCATAATGGTGAGTCCGAAGGTAGTTCAGAGTCGGATGTGATCCGGGACATCACGAGGAGCTTTGGAATAGTCCAAAGGTAAAGTTTCATATATGGGAAGTATTTTTCACGTTTCCGGGAATGTTTGGGAATTTACCGGCATTGTACTAGGGAGTTCTAGAGGGTTCCGGGGGTCCAAGTAACATCCCAAAATTTTAAATTTTGGAATGTTATACTAATTAAGTAATAATGTTTGCTTGTGTGATTGTTGTGTGAAATTGAGTGGAATTTGAAACTTTTGAAAAATTTATGAGAGGGAATAATAGGACTTTCCCAAAATATTTCTTATTGCACTTCTGTGTGAATTGCCATTTGAATCCCCTTTGAATTTTGAACCAGAGAAAAACAAACTTCTTGCCATTCAATGATTTTCATGAGAGAAGATAACATGACCTCTTCAAAATATATGAAAGAGAGTGGGAAGTGATGAGGAGCACTTTTGAATTCATTCACTTTTGAAAAGTTTTCCATTTTGAGTTTCAAGATCATTTCCATTTATTCAAATAAAATAAAGAGAGAAGGAAATATGACTCCTTCAAATATCATAGAGAAAATGTGGAAAATGAATTATGAAACCAACAGGAAGTTATTTGAAAAATATTTGGAATCATTTGCACAGCCATTTCTTGAAATTATTGAATATTGCTTTTATTAGGTTTTATTCAAAATATTTTTTTACTCTGAAAATGATTAATTATGAGTGAGGGTAAAATGACTCCCTCCAAAGTAAAAATTGTGGGGAATTATTTGAAGTCATTTGGATATTTTCAAAAAGTCAATTTGAATTATTTTATTGCATCAGAATGCTTTTGCATTTATTTGAATTTATTTAGATTTTACTTAGCCAAAATAAAGTGTGCACAAGGGCCTATGTATGCTAAAGTAATTATGTGCGAAATTTAAATTTATTTGGATTGGATTTAAATTTGTTTTGGAGTGTTTTGTGCTCTCTGTTTAAAAAAAAACAAATCCAGCCGGCCAGGCCAGCGCCAGCCGCCGGCCTAGCCAGCGAAAATGGCCCAAGGCCCAGCTCCCGCCGAAACGCTTCGCCCCGGCCACCTGCTCCCTCCCTCGCTCTCCCACACTCACCGACAGGTGGGAGCCCACCCCTATCTTCCCCAACCTCCCGCTGCGCCGCTCCGGATGACGACGCCGCGCGCGCCCGCACCAGCCGGCCGAAGCCCTCGGGATAGAGCTTATCCCCGAGCCCCATACCTCGCCTATATATGCCCCCGACACCGTTCTGTTCATCTCGCCATTCTGCTACTCCACACGCCACTCACAGCCACTGCCTCGTCCATTTGAATCTCGCCGGCCTAGCCGACTTTACCGGAGAAATTCGTCGCCGGTGGCACACCCGTGCCCTCAAATCTTCATCAATCGATTTGCCACGTCCTACTGCATCGGTTTGACATTTTTGTTTTGCCCCTAGGTTTGCCGGAGCAGCCCAGCACCGACGCCCAAGCTGCCGGAGCACCGGAGCGCCGCCTCGACCCACAGCTCGACTCCGACGTCCCTGAGGACCGCCGACACCCCCGTCGTCTCCATGGACCGCCGCTGCCGCCGCCCCGACCGACACCGAGTCGCCCACGCCCATCGTCTTCCACGGCGTCCCACGCCGTCGTCTTCCTCGCCGCCGACGCCGTTGACCCGCTGTAAGCCGCCGCCCCGCTCTCGTCCGTCCGATCGGGATCCTAAGGCGTAGAATAGATTTAGTTTTTTTTTATTATCAGCGAACCGGTATGCTCTAATTTACGGCCGTCCGCCGGTTAAGGCAAGCAGCGGAAAGTTTTCGGCTGTTCACAACACGCCATGTGGCCAAGGACCTTTTCGCAGTTATTCCCTTCACTGTTTAGTCCCTGAGTTTCACAGATTAGTCCCTCAACTTTGGATAGCCATAATTTTGTGCTCGTAGATCCAAATTAGATGAAACCATTGGCAAAATCTTTGTCTAAATAGCTCTATCCAGTGAATCCATCTTTGCAAATTGTTGTTAGTTTCAAATTTGAATTTATTCAGATTCAAATTTAAACTCTATTTGGCCATATCTCCTAAACCGTAGATCCGTTTAAATTGATTCTTTTTGCACTTTGTCGCCCTAGCCAAATCCTATGACCTGAACTTTATCATGGTACTTTTCACACAATTAGGATCTGTCCATGAATAATTTTACTCCTATGCCATGTATGAACTATAGTTCACATCACATCTTCGAACCATATGTCACCTGTTGTTTTGCACTTAGAAAATTTTGTGATGGTTAAGTGTGTTGTATTTCATTTGGGTTTTCCGAATCTTTTCATGTTGCATGTTATTTGGTTCTTTGAAATGATTGCTTATGTGTGTTTATTTACTTTGGCGATAGATTGTCTGTAGTGCGAAGCAAATTACTATCATTCTCTAGAGTTGAACCACCAGTATCAAGGCAAGTTCACATTTGACCATACTTTCATTACCTATGTTTTTTATGCACTTAGTCTATTGTGGTAGGATTGCATGGTAGGAATTTATGCCGGATGGCTATGCTTAAACCTAGTTGTTCATTTGAGGTATGTCTGATCTATACAACCTTTGTCGCCACCATGTAAGATTTATTGCCTCGCCAAAGTAGACGGGGATTGGGAAGTGTTTCCATGGTGAGAGATGAGTGAAAAAGTAGTAATCAGGACCAAGACTTTTAAATGAACTACCTGGGCGGAAATTGGTTTGAATGGTGGCGAAGTACAGTGGGAGCATGCATGGGAAATCCATGGTGGTGCACCACTAGTGGTCCGTCCGCTCAGGCTCAAAGGGATCAAATGTGTTGTCATGTCTAGAAGTTTACGTGTGCAGCCACAAGCCATTATGGGCTCTGGCTTAGTTGAGTAGTTAGTGTGACCTCTTCCGGGATAGGCTAGCAGATGTAGAATGTGTAGGTGTACCGGCCTATCCGTGGGTTAAGAGGGAATACTTTCGAAAGACTATGTCTCGATCTTCCGATCAAGGAGGTGGTCGAGTCTTGTGGGGAAAAGTGGGCAAACCTCTGCAGAGTGCCAACCTAATCGATTAGCCGTGTCCCCGGTTACGGACAACTTGAGCTTTTAGTAGTGGAAATGCCGGGAGATCTCATCACCCTTAATTTAATCAGTTGGGTTTAAATGAAACTTTGGGAATAGATTGAGTTGGGGTACCACCTCAATCATGTGCTATTTGTAGTGATAGAATAATTTCTTTTACAATAGGGAAAAATCAGCTTTATGCAAAGTTAAACTTAGAGCTTTTCACCAGCCAAATTGCATGTACAAGTAGGTTCATTATACTCTTATGATGTGACTTGCCAGTAGATTCCATGTACTGACCTACACGGCTGCAACTTATCATGCTGCAGGAATTTCTACGACGAGTAAGTGTTACGTTGTAGGGTTACGGTCTACACTCAACTTGCCGTTGGCGTTGATGGGACTCCACACCCTTATGATTGTTTTCCATTGTGTTTATCTTTTTAACATGTGATGTTATGGTATTTCATCGATGTACTGTGTGTGCTAGCATACTGATCCAGGGATAGCAGAGGAAGCACAGAGGCACCGATCCTTTTGGGTCGGGTCGCTACAGAGATGGTATCAGCGCACATGTTGACTGTAGGACGTGACCCTAGAAACTGGAAAGCCCCTAGGAAAGGATATCTCTAAAACTTTATTTTTCAAAAAGATCCTTCACCTCTCCTCTTTTCTGAGCTTTATCAAATCTTCCCTTTTACCTCAAATAGTTAGACAATACCCTTTCCCCTTTGACCACACAGAGGATCAACTGATGAGACCACTCCAAGAAGGACAGGATATCAGACAACTGAGGACCACTTCAGAGTAAAGAGGACTTCACCATACAGTAGAAGAATTGAAGCTGCAACTGTTGAAGACTCCGAAGACTCGAAGAATTTGAAGACCCTGAAGAATTTCAAGATTTATATGACCCTTTAGATGACCAAACCCCTGTTGTATTAGATGCAATGATTTGTGAGCTATCATTTTATGTGTTTTCCGACAGCAACAAATAAAATCTATTTTCAAAACTATGTTGTTTGTATGGGCATCTTTCTCCCTCTTTTATCTCATCCCCGAAACCCTTGGACCCAATAGATGATGAATGAAGATGGACTCGTATTTTCCAAATCGATGACTCTGTTGGAGGCAGAACAATGGATTCGAAACATGGAGGATCACTTGAGGAATAACATTGTTGAAAGAAAAGATATGGTTCAATATGCTCTTCAATACTTTGCAAAAAGTGCTGCAACATGGTGTAGGATGCACCAAGCTATACAAGGATGGAATGGAGCAAAAGCTTGGGAGGAATTCAAGATGACTCTACTGAGGTCTCGTCTTATCCAGAAGCCCTATGGCAATAAAATGAAGAAACCTTGTGCATGCAAGATTTGCGGAGAGATAGGACACACCCATGAAGAACACAAGGATGGATGCCCTCATTGTGAAGGAAATCACCTAGCTGAGGAATGCCCGACTGGGTAGGTTACTTGTTTCCTATGTGAAGGAACTACGCACTACCCTGCTCAGTGCCACATTTACACCAAGGTGCAGCAAATCATCCAGCAACAGAAAGAAGGAATGACAGAAGCCCTCAGGGAAAGTTTAGAAGAACTTGTGATGAAGGAAGATGTTAAAGACACATATGAAGAAGGCCTAATCAGATTTTACTCCAGTGCCTGCTATTCCTGTGGAGAAGAAGGACATTTTTCATAGAATTGTACGAAGGAAAGAAAGGAGTATCTGGGAAACTTCCTGACAGTAGAAGTGGAGTTTGATCCACAAGAAATAGAAGGTTTGATCGGAATGGAGAAGTCTAGGAAGAGAAAGGGAATGTGCCCCCAGAACAACCCAATCTCTGCAAAGAAGGACAAGAGTCATATTACGTATTTTGAGTGTAAGAACACAGGATATGATGCCAATGATTGTCCAGAAAAGAAGCAAAGAACCCAAGGAACCTATGGAGGCACAAGGAAGCCCAGGGAATTGTCGGAAGTTAATTGCTTTCGTTGCAATGCTGCAGGACATTATGCCATTGACGGTCCAGACCCAAAGAAAGCTGGAGCTGAGTAGTTGAGGTTGAGATTTTAATATTGGTAAAAAGTGTAGTAGGAAGCACTCTTATTTTCATGAGGATATGGAGTTGAATTTTTGAATGGAAGTGTTGAGGATTGTAATGAATTCATGAATCAATAAAATGTGTCATGATTTCATATGTTGAATTGTATGAGTTGTTACTCTATAAGCAAAGATTTTGACCAATTTCGAGGATATGAGAAATATGGACTATGGATGGATTTTGTGCTTTACATTTTAAGGGTGGTAATACCCTGTGTGAACACTAGACCAATGGAAAGGAAAATGTTGTTCCATAGGGTGGAGTTTGGAAAAAATAAGTTGGAGTTTTGTTTTCATTATGATGGTTACCCCAAGAGTAAGAAGTAATGACGTACTATTGGATTTAAAGGAGATGTAATGTTGGAATATGGAACAATAGTAACTCCAAGGATGAGTTAAAGCTGTACAAGTATTGAAGTGGGCCCGTAACCCACAGGCCCAGGAGTTAATAAGGAGCAAGCACTACCTTATTGAAGGAAGAAATCTGGAAGAAGCTGTGATTTCATCAGCAGACGTTTCATAGGAGGTTACGTAAAACCCGAGAGTTGTGAAGGAACGATAGATGTTATGTTTGGCTTGCAGAACCAATGGATTTTACCCAAACCCAGTTCGAGGACAAGAGAAATTCTACAATGCTTGTGAGAATGCCCGAGTGTTAGAAATGCGAGATTCGCTAAACCTTATACAAGGTAATGATTTGGGTGCAGAATGGATTGATCACCATGCCGACTTACTCTTATCATTCGCTCTTGCTATTTGGAATGGTAAATCTAGAGTGACGTACCCATAGTAGAGAGACGATGATGTCAAAACTTTGTTTAAACCTTAGAATGGTAGGACGATTGATCCATGTACAAGGCAACCATTGCCACTCGTAGGTTATACGGTGAGATTTAGCCAAGATCCATTTTCCTGCAAGAACCAGTATTTGTTGACCACCATGAGATTAACGACAGTTGTTTAGCTTTGTCGCCAGACCTGTCAAGCCTCGGAAGAACTTATGAAAGGACTCAAGATTTTTCGGGAAACGATATGCCTATACCTGAAGAGCAACAATGAAGGAATTATCCCGAACATGTGTGAAGACAGATGTTGTCAAGGAGGAAGTACATGAGTTTCGATGGAACCGTGACTTTGATTCTAAGGGTGGTAGCATCCCAGACGTTTGTGACGATCAATGGATTTTCGAGAAGACCCCAAACCCTAACCTTTTCTTTCTAGCCTCTTCGAATCTCGAGGGAGAGATTCATTTTAAGGGTAGTAGTTTGTAACATCCCAAAATTTTAAATTTTGGAATGTTATACTAATTAAGTAATAATGCTTGCTTGTGTGATTGTTGTGTGAAATTGAGTGGAATTTGAAACTTTTGAAAAATTTAATGAGAGGGAATAATAGGACATTCCCAAAATATTTCTTATTGCACTTCTGTGTGAATTGCCATTTGAATCCCCTTTCAATTTTGAACCAGAGAAAAACAAACTTCATGCCATTCAATGATTTTCATGACAGAAGATAACATGACCTCTTCAAAATATATGAAAGAGAGTGGGAAGTGATGAGGAGCACTTTTGAATTCATTCACTTTTGAAAAGTTTTCCATTTTGAGTTTCAAGATCATTTCCATTTATTCAAATAAAATAAAGAGAGAAGGAAATATGACTCCTTCAAATATCACAGAGAAAATGTGGAAAATAAATTATGAAACCAACAGAAGTTATTTGAAAAATATTTGGAATCATTTGCATAGCCATTTCTTGAAATTATTGAATATTGCTTTTATTAGGTTTTATTCAAAATAGTTTTTTACTCTAAAAATGATTAATTATGAGTGAGGGTAAAATGACTCCCTCCAAAGGAAAAATTGTTGGGAATTATTTGAAGTCATTTGGATATTTTCAAAAAGTCAATTTGAATTATTTTATTGCATCAGAATGCTTTTGCATTTATTTGAATTTATTTAGATTTTACTTAGCCAAAATAAAGTGTGCACAAGGGCCTATGTATGCTCAGGTAATTATGTGCAAAATTTAAATTTATTTGGATTGGATTTAAATTTGTTTTGGAGTGTTTTGTGCTCTCTGTTTTTTTATTAAAAAATCCATCCGGCCAGACCAGCTTCAGCCGCCGGCCCAGCCAGCGAAAACGGCCCAAGGCCCAGCTCTCCCGCCGAAATGCTTCGCCCCGGCCACCCGCTCCCTCTCTCGCTCTCCCACACTCGCCGACAGGTGGGACCCCACCCCTATCTTCCCCAACCTCCCGCCGCGCCGCTCGGGACGACGACGCCGCGCGCGCCCGCACCAGCCGGCCGAAGCCCACGGGATAGAGCTTATCCCCGAGCCCCAGACCTCGCCTATATAAGCCCCTGACGCCCCTCTGTTCATCTCGCCATTTTGCTACTCCACACGCCGCTCACAGCCACTGCCTCGTCCATTTGAATCTCACCGGCTGAGCCGACTTTGCCGGAGAAATTTCTCGCCGGTGGCACACCCGTGCCCTCTAATCTTCGTCAATCAATTTGCCACGTCCTGCCGCATCGGTTTGACATTTTTGTTTTGCCCCAAGGTTCGCCGGAGCAGCCCACCACCGACGCCCGAGCCGTCGGAGCACCGGAGCGCCGCCTCGACCCACAGCTCGACTCCGACGTCCCCGAGGACCTCCGACACCCCCGTCGTGACGCCCTCGTCGAGCCGCACCTCCCCGTCTTTTTCCCCGTCGCCGAGGAACGCCGCAGCTGCCGCCCCGACCGACATCAAGCTGCCCACGCCATCCTCTTCCACGGTGTCCCACGCCATCGTCTTCCACGCCGCCGACGCCGTTGACCTGCTGTAAGCCACCGCCCCACTCTCGTCTATCCGATCGGGATCCTAAGGCGTAGAATATATTTAGTTTTTTTATTATCCGCGAACCGGTATGCGCTAATTTACGGCCGTCCGCCGGTTAAGGCAAGCAGCGGATAGTTTTCGGCCATTCACAACACGCCACTTGGCCAAGGACCTTTTTGCCGTTATTCTCTTCATTGTTTAGTCCCTGAGTTTCACAGATTAGTCCCTGAACTTTGGATAGCCATATTTTGTGCTCGTAAATCCAAATTAGATGAAACCAATGGCAAAATCTTCGTCTTGAATAGCTCTATCCAGTGAACCCATCTTTGCAAATTGTTGTTAGTTTCAAACTTGAATTTATTCAGATTCAAATTTAAACTCTATTTGGCCATATCTCCTAAACCGGAGATCCGTTTAAATTGATTCTTTTTGCACTTTGTCACCCTAGCCAAATCCTATGACTTGAACTTTATCATGGTACTTTTCATACAATTAGGATCTGTCCATGAATAATTTTACACCTATGCCATGTATGAACTATAGTTCACATCACATCTTTGAACCCTATGTCACCTGTTGTTTTGCACTTAGAAAATTTTGTGATGGTTAAGTGTGTTGTATTTCATTTGGGTTTTCCGAGTCTTTTCATGTTGCATGTTATTTGGTTCTTTGAAATGATTGCTTATGTGCATTTATCTACTTTGGCGATAGATTGTCCGGAGTGCGAAGTAAATTACTATCATTCTCTAGAGTTGAACCACCAGTATCAAGGCAAGTTCACATTTGACCATGTTTTTTTATGCACTTAGTCCATTGTGGTAGGATTGCATGGTAGGAATTTATGCCGGATGGCTATGCTTAAACCTAGTAGTTCATTTGAGGTAGGTCTGTGTAACAACCCGAGACCGATTCTTTGCATTAGTATTATTATATTGTCTGCGCTATTTTATTTTTTGCATTGCATCATGTCATCATGCCATTAAATTTTGCAACCCATTTAAAAACTCAACTAAATAAATTGCATAGATCTTGATCTATTTAAATTGAGGGAAATTCACATGGTGATTTCTCTTTAAAACATATCCTCCCAATATGTAGGGAGCTATAATAAATATTCCATTAGTTTGGAATTCACCATAACAAACTTGCAATTAAATTCCCATGCCCAAGCTCTTCCAACTTGTTCTCACCAAGTTTTCAATCCCAACAAGGACTTCTCCATATTCTTTCTTTTCTTTCAATTGTTGCTCTAGTGGCATTTTCTGTTTCAAATTAATGCTCACTATTTTCCTAATCTTCTTGGACCATGCTAATACCACCTCCTCCAGTTTTTAGGTCTTTTGGAAGTGTTTTGGTTGGGCTAAGGATTTATTCAAGTTTGAGTTATTTTCAAACTTGCATAAATTTGTAGTCTCTAAAATTTGCCAAAGCATTTTATTCAAATAGCTCAGAAATCCAGGAACCCAGGGATAATTTTTATATCCTCCATATTCTTATCCTAGCCCCGGTTTCTTTTCTCTTTATTTCTGTCAATTTCTTATATATAAAAGAAAAACAGAGAAGGGAAGAAACTGGGCAGAGCCCACTTACCTGTTGCAGCCGAAGCCACCAGCCCCTCTGCCGACCAAATCCCTATAACCCTAGCCCGATCCCCTCAGCCTCTCTCTTCCTCTCGATCCCCTCGTCCTCCTCCTTGCCGCCGCCACACAGAGAGAAGCGAGAGCCTCGCACCCCGCGCCCCTGGCCACCCCGCTGCAGCGACCGCACCTCGCCGCCGCTGTGCTCCGGCACCCCAGCCAGCCGCAGCTCCCCCAGCCTCCTCCGCCTGCGCCTCCCTCGACCCGCACACGTCGTCTGCTGCACCTCCACCGACCGGCCTCGACCACAGTAGCATCAGGAGCGCCGCCGCCTTGGCCTCCTTCCACCTCGACTTCCGCCTCCAGCCACCACGGATTTCCGTAGCTCCCTGGAGCCCTTGCGCCGCCGGGACTCCAGTGCTTCCCCGCCTCCTCACGACCGGTCGGCTCGTCGGTGACTAGTCGAGCAGCCGGAGCTCGCGCCGCCCTACCTGTCCCTGCCGTCCTTCTCCTCCCTCCGCGCCGCCTCCGACCTCCTGCAACTCCCTGCACCATGACCCCGAGCAGTGCCGCCTCCTTGCCATGGCCAAGCTCCTCCCTGTAGCGCCTCCCCTGCAGCCGTTGCTTGCTGTTGGCCCTCGTCCGTCGATGTGCGTTGTCTTGCCGCGCATCCCGTCCATGCCCTTTGGCCTCTGTTGCTAGCCGTCGGGCAGACCCCTGCATCTCCTCGCACAGCTACCGTGCTGCACCTCTACGATGCGTCGCCGACGCCTCCTCAGGCCGTTGGCCGAGCTCGCAGACTGTCCATCCTCTGCTCCCGAGGCCTCCACTGCCTGCTGTTGTGCCCCGTCGGGCACCACACCCACCACCGACCCAAGACCATCGGACCACATGGACGCCAAGTACCACGACGCCTTTGGAAGACCCTCTAAACATCAAGATCATCTGCCTCGGATGTGTACAGTGTTGTGGATCCATGGCCAAGTACCCCTCCGATTCGTCAAGACCGGCAAGTTCGAAGACCCCAAGTACCACGATGACCGACGCATAGTACCACTACATTTGCCGTGTACAACGCCAAGACCGATACCGCAAGTACACCCTCGGATCGCCAAGTTCAACTACCGCCGTCGTGAACCGCTTCCCAAACGTGAACCACTACTTCCACTACCGCCGTCGCGAGAACGTCTACTTCCCTCGTTGAACTCGATCCACCTCGAAACACACGCTTTGAAGGTATAACCGCCGAGACGCCGCCCGTGGATGAATGCATGTTTTGTATGAGATGCTTGTGTTCGCACCATGTCCGAATTGTTTCGTGCCCGTTCCCCATTTCCATGCCACCGACACGTGGGACACCCGGTTACCGGGATCACTCCCCGTCACTCCTTCATGTTCCGCACACTTGTTCCTTGCACCGGTAGCTCAATCGAGTTACCGGAACCGATATGTTGCTGTGGCACCATTTCCGTTTTTCGCCGCCATGGCACCCATTTCTTTCCGCCATGGTGACAAATGATCCATATCATGCTTAATGTCAACATCTTCATAAAATTTGCATCAACTTGTATGTCATCCTCATGCATACAATAACTCATGAACCATGTATCGGAGTAAAATGAATCATATATGTAAAATGCTCAGATTTTCATGTAGTTTTACAATATCCAACTTTCATCCATGATAAAAATTGCTTAACTTGCTGTTTGCATTAATTTGCTAATTGTCATGCTAAAATGGTTTATTTCATAACTAAATAACCGTATCTCCGAATTAAATAAACTTTATATGTAAATGGGGTGGAAAATGTGTAGATTAACATGATGCACTTTCTTTGCATGTTAACAACTTTAAAATTGTGTTTTAGGGCAGAACAGTACCAAATTCGAATTTGCATATGGGGATTTTCCGGAATTGTTCGTGGTTGTTTCCGGCCTCATTTAAATTGCCTAGATAGGTAGTTTAATCATGCTTACCTCTTGCCATGTTTAACAACATTTAATCTTGCCATGTACATAAACGAGAGTGAACTAAATAATTGAATGTGGAGTTTCGTCAATATGCAACTCGTTGCATATTGAGCTTCACTTAATGTGTAGTATTTGATTGTCGCACTTTGCCATGCCATGCATCTTTGAACTTGACATGCATCATACTTGGTTGTGCATTATGCCATGATTATGCTTGTGTGTTTACCATGTTGTTTGCTTCTTTCCGGTTGGGCTTCTTCTCGATAGTACGGTTTTGTTCCGGAGTTGTGAGGATTCGTTCGTCTACGCTTGTTCGACTACTTCATGCATTCGATCTTCTTCCTAGCTAGATTTCAGGCAAAATGATCATTAGCTTGGATATCACTACTATCTTTGCTTGCTAGTTGTCTCATTGCTATCGTTATGTCGCGCTTCCTACCACTTGTATGTCAGCCTCCCATATGCCATGATACAACCTCTAACCTCCACTACCCAGCAAACCATTGTTTGGCTATGTTACCGCTTTGCTCAGCCCCTTTCTTATAGCGTTGCTAGTTGCAGGTGCAGTTTCAGGTTGTTCCATGTTGGGACATGGATATCATGGGATATCACAATATCTCTTATTTAATTAATGCATCTATATACTTGGTAATGGGTGCAAGGCTCGGCCTTTTGCCTGGTGTTTTGTTCCACTCATGCCGCCCTAGTTTCCGTAATACCGGTGTTATGTTCCTTGATGAGCGCTTCTAACACATGTGGGGCATATGGGAACCCCCCTGATCATTCGTTTTAGGATAAACTTCTCCAGCAAGGCCCAACTTTGGTTTTAAAATTTGCCAACATAATAATACTGAAATTAATTAATTAATGCATAGGGGCTGATCACCTCGGGGATCTATTTAATTCAACATAATACAGGTGGGCCAGTGCTGATGGTGTTGGTCCAAACTAGAGCCCCTTGCAGCGCCACCACGAGGAAACTCGAGGCACTGGTTTTAGTTGTACGGACTGCTCATCCGGTCGTGTCCTGAGAACGAGATACGCGGCTCCTATCGGGATCGTCGACACGTCGGGAGGTCTTGCTGGTTTAGTTTTACCTTTTATGAGTTGCTTGTCCACCGGGATACCTTATCGTAAGCATCGTGTTATCATGGTGTGAGGATGTTCCATCGGATGCGTGTGGTAATTTATAATGGACTACTTGGAGCACCCCTGCAGGGTTAAATCTTTCACGAAGCCGTGCCCGCGTGTGATGTCCTCTGCTCGACCGTGCACTAATCATACACGCAAACGTGCACGCTCGAGATCAGAGACGCACGGGAAGATATCACAACACAACTCTAAACTCAAATTAAAACATAAGTCTTCATATTACAAACCAGGGGTCACGAGGACCCGAATACATAAGTCATACACACAAATAATATCTGGGTACAGACTTAGTTACTCAAGTTTGCCTTAAGAAGGCTAGCACAAACAACGACACTGATCGAAAAGGCGAAGGCCTCCAGCCTAGGGCCTCCGAACTACTCCTGGTCGGCTGGCTCAACCCAGTAGTACGTGCCTCCGAGGCTCTCCTGGTAGTAGTCTCCTGCGGTGGCGTCTGGCTCCTGGACTCCATCATCTGATCTCATCAAGTGGGTATGGGGGAAAAAGATAGCAAAGCAACCGTGAGTACTCATCCAAAGTACTCGCAAGACTGACATCAGAACTATACTAATTATGCATCGGTATCAAAGGAATGGGGCTATATCTTTGGACTAAACTGCAGAAATGCTGGAATAAAGGGGGAGAGGCTTAGCCTATCGAAGACTAGCATCTTGAAGCAATCTTGTAGCATCAGAAGAGAGTAGCATATGGTAACACATAGTAGCAGTTATATTTAGTAATGCCCTGAGATACTTCCTCGACTATCCCGCGAGAAAGTGATCCCGAGAGTAGTAGTACCAGTTTAATAATGTAACATTATCCATTTGTAGTTGTAGCGGATCAAGATACAACTCCGAGCGTCCTGTTACCGTGGACACGGCTATTCGAATAGATAACTTCCCTGCAGGGGTGCACTACTGTTACCCAACACACTCGATCACATCTGGCCGGACACACTTGCTGGGTAATGCCCGGCCTCGGGAGATCGACACGGCGCAGTCCTACCTAGGCTCACCAGAGAGGTCAGCACGCCGGTCTAAATCCTAAGCATGAAGGGGTCTTGGGCCATCGCCCTTCGCACTCCTGCACGTTGCGTGACTGGTCGGGGCCCAAGCGCGACTGTGGAAACACCACAGACGTAACCAGCTCACCCCAACAATCAGCCCGCATCTCTGAGCTGTGACGTCTGAAGAACTTTCGGCTGATACATACGACGTAGAGGGCCCCATTAAACCATTATCCCACGTGGTGGTAGTGCGTATAAGGCCAGTGGCCTACTCAGATCAAATACCCAAATCCGTTAAGCGTATTTAGTAACTCGCAGAGACGAACAGGGTTCCTGTTGCTCCGACTTGGTAAGATATATCGCGCGGGTGCTCTTGGAGCCGACCCGTCTTTAGTATTGTTCTCTCGCGGGCACCCTTGGGGCCAACCCTACTTTAGCAATTTAAAGTATGCAGTAATGTAAACATTTCCGTGATCATCACCGAGAGTGATCATGGCCCGATAACAAGCATGGCATACGGACAAGGGTGTTGAGCCACCGATGAATCAATAGCAAAGCTAACTAAGCAACATGGGACAGCAGGTAGAGTATCAATAGCAGACGACAAAATCAGGCTATGCATCAGAATAGGAGCTATTGGAACAGTAGCATGGGCAATTCTAATGCAAGAATAAGAGAGAAGGAGTGGGCGATATCTGGATGATCAAGGGGGTTTGCTCTGCTGAAAGGGGCTGGTCGTCGGAAGGCTGCTCGTCTGGTGCGTAGTCGTACCCAGCTGCGTCGGCGGCGGTCTCGGCGTCTATTAGGAGAGAAGGAGGGGGGAAGAAACAATAAATTCACGGCAATAATGCAACAGCGATGCATGACATGTCTAAATGATATGTAGAGGTGATATATTGCCTATCTAGTTGTATTAGATAATTTAGGAATTTATTTGGAATTATTTTATTAAAGTTACGCACTATTCATCTATCGAATATGGGCAAAAAGTCCCATGTTCATCTAGATAGGAGTGATGGTCAAGCATTTTGTCCGCATATTCGGATTCTTCATATTTTTCAGATCATTTTTCATATATAAATTATTTTCATCCGAGTTACGGTTTATTTTATATGATTTTTCATAGTTTTAATCATTTTCTGGAATTTCTGGAATTATTTTAATTAGAATTATCCAAAACAGTAAATGGTGACGTCAACATGATGTCATTGTGACGTCAGTAGTCAACTCTGGCTGACCAGAGTCAAACCTGACCAGTGGGTCCCACTGGTCAGTGACTCAGAACTAATTAGGATTAAATTTAAACTAATCCGAGTTAATTAGTGGGTGGACACCACATGTCAGTGACTGATTAGTGATTAAATTAATTAGTTAATTAATTAACAGATTAATTAGTATTTTTATTTATTAAAAATCATTTAAACGGGGTGGGACCCGCGTCTCAGTGACACGGGTGCCCAGTCAACTAGGGCCCGTGGGGCCTGCGGTCAGTGACTGTGAGGTGGGGCCCAGCCATCCACGTCGGCGTCGACTGGCGACTCGTCGCCGGTGACCAAAACGACGGTGGCGCGCACTGGTGTGGCTCGGGATTCGCTGTCCGGCGACCGTTTCGCGCGCGGTTTGCTCCATTCGATCGAGCGTTCAATGCTGCATCGATCTAGGGCGGTGCCGTGGCTGGGGAGGCAGCGTAGCGACGCCGGCGAGCGGCGAGGCGGACACCGAAGTTCGGGCCAGTACGGGCTCGGCGCTAGAGGCTACGGGGAGGAGAGCAAACGGCATGGGCGGCCTCAGCGTGCTGCGCTGAGCACGCTCGTGTGCTCGGACGAGCACGACAACGCCTACCTCGTCGGCGGCGAGAATCGCGGCGGAGCTGGGTTTGGGCATCGATGGCGAGCGGCGCTAGGCACGGCAAAACGGGGAGGGGACGGACGGGATTCGCGGCGAGGCTCACCGGGACCTGCAGGTGTGCGTAAGCGAGCTCGGGGAAGGCGATGAGATCGACGACAGCGTGCGGCTGGTCCCAAGGAGGAAGACGACGGGGATCAGATGACGCAGCGCGTCCCGGCTCGAGCGAGTAGGCGGAGAAGAAGTAGCCGAGGCTGGCGGTGCTAGCGGGCACATCGAAGCGGCGAGGGAGGCACGGTGGCCGGGGAATCGACTGCGACGGTGCAGTGGGCTCTGACGGGGAGGAAGAAATGAGCGAGCGAGCGAGGGGGGGGGAGATCTCGGGGGCTAGGGTTGCCAGGGGGGCCTTCTTATCCTCCCACCCCGCCCTCCTGTAGCGACGCGGGGAGCAGGCGCGGCTGCGACGGCTTGTCGGCGACCGGCGCGGTCGGACGCGCGCGACCGCGCGTGAGTAGTGAGAAGGAGGGAGGCGACCGTGCGGGTTGGGCCGGTCGGCTGACTTAGGCCCAGTCAGCGCGACCTTTTTCTTTTCTTTCTTTTCTTTTTCTATCTTCTGTTTTTAGTTTATGTTTTCTATTTTCTTTTAGCTCCAATTCAATTTTGTAAAATAGGAATCTTGCCCAAATAAATACTAGGTAATATATGTCACTGCTAGAAAAAGGTTTGAATGCAAAATGATTTCACTTGAATTTTAATTAAATAAAATGGGATTAAATGTTACTGTTTGGAGCTGTTTTCATGATGTTAGAGTCACTTAGTGATTTTTAGTGATGTTGTTTTTCTTAACATAATTAGTTATGGATTATTTGCTATTTAATGAACATTTTAGTTTCCAATTTGGAACAACTTTTATTTTCACTTTAAATTTGAATTTGAATTTGTTTTGGAATTTGAAATGAGATATGATGCAAATGATGATCAAGCACTATTTAACACGATGACTTGGCATTATAAAAAAGTGATCACTGTAGCTTAATTACATGGGGGTGTTACAATTCTCCTCCTCTAAAAGAAATTATCGTCCCGAGAATTAAGAGGTAGGCTGAAAGAGAGCGGGATACTCTTCACGAAGACGATCTTCGCGTTCCCAAGTGGCCTCATCTTCAGAATGATTCGACCACTGAACTTTAAGGAACTTGATTGCCTTCTGACGAGTTCGACGTTAGCTTGATCAAGAATGCAAATCGGGTACTCTTGATAAGAAAGATCCTCTCGCAATTCAAGTATTTCATGATCCACTGCTCGAATAGGATCCTTGAAGCAACGACGGAGTTGCGATACATGGAAGATATCATGTACTTGGGAGAGGTTTGGCGGCAATTCCAATTGACATGCCACTTCTCCATGTCTTGCGAGAATACGGAACGGGCCAATGTAGCGAGGAGCTAACTTGCCTTTGATCCCAAAACGGTGAGTGCCCTTCAGCGGAGTAACACAAAGGTAAGCTTGCTCGCCAGGTTGATAGACCATTACCTGATGTTTTCGATCAGAGTTGCTCTTCTGACGAGACTGAGCAGCTTTCAAATGTTGACGGACTATGCATACTTGTTCTTCAGCTTGCTGAATAATTTCCGGACCAATGAGTGATCGTTCCCCAGTTTCTGACCAATTCAGAGGGGTTCGGCAGTTATGTCCATAAAGAACTTCAAATGGTGCCATCTTCAGACTAGCTTGATAGCTATTATTGTATGAGAAATCAGCATACGGGAGAGATTCCTCCCATTTCTTACCAAATGAGATGACACAAGCTCGAGGCATGTCTTCAAGCACTTGATTGACTCGTTCAACTTGTCCCTAGGATTGGGGGTGAAATGCGGTGCTGAAGGACAGATGAGTTCCCATAGCTTCTTGGAAACTGTTCCAAAATCTTGAGGTAAAGAGGCTGCCACGGTCTGAACTGATCTCCAATGGAACACCGTGAAGTGACACAATCCTGGAAACATACGAGTCTGCTAACTGACTAGCAGTGATTGTCTCCTTGACTGGCAGAAAGTGAGCAACCTTTGAGAATCGGTCAATGACGACAAAGATAGCATCATGACATTTCTGCAATATGGGAAAACCAGTAATGAAATCCATTTTGACTTTGTCCCATTTCCATTCAGGAATGGTAAGTGGTTGCAGAAGTCCAGCAGGCCTTTGATGTTCTGCTTTGATGCGACGGCAAACGTCACACTCAGCAACATAGCGAGCAATGTCGTGCTTCATATCAGGCCACCAGTACCGTTGACGAATGTCTTGGTACATCTTGGTGCTACCGAGGTGAATTGAGAGAGGCGTATCGTGAGCTTCTTTCATGACATCCGAACGAGAGTCCAGGTTGTGTTTTCTGGGACCACTAGGCGGCCTTTGAAGAACAAGGCACCATCATCATCAACATGGTAGAATGAAGAATTTCCCTTGGAGAGGTATTTCTTAACCTTCTCGACTTCAGAGTCATATTTCTGCCTCGTCTTGATGATGCACTCGAGGTCCGGTTCAACAACCAGGGTATTGAGATAACCCTGTGGAACAATATGAAGGTTTAACTTGCAAAGCTCTTCCTGGAGAAGGGGTTGTGCTTGCTGAACCATGAGGTTGTTGCAATAAGACTTGCGACTCAAAGCATTGGCCATTACATTAGCCTTGCCAGGGGTATAAGAGATATCCATGTCATAGTCGGCTATTGTCTCGAGCCATCTTTGTTGACGGAGGTTCAAGTCTGGTTGAGTATACAGATACTTCAGACTTTGGCGGTCCGTGTATATCTTGCAACGATTACCAAGAAGGTAATGTCGCCATAGCTTCAGAGCATAAATAACTGCTGCTAACTAGAGATCATGTGTTGGATACTTATCTTCATGAGGACGCAACTGACGAGAGCCATAAGCAATCACTTTGCGCTCTTGCATTAGGACACAGCCTAATCCTTGACGGGATGCGTCGCAATATATCACAAAGTCCTTGCGAGAATCAGGGGGAGCTAGCACTGGGGCAGATGTCAACTTGTCCTTAAGTGTCTGAAAACTTTCCTGGCATTTTTCCGGCCACTCAAACTTCTTGCCTTTGTGGAGTAAATCAGTTAGTGGCTTAGCAATCTTGGAGAAGTTCTCGACGAAACGGCGGCAATATCTGGCGAGACCGAGAAAACTTCTGACTTGCTTAACATTCTTCGGGGGAGTCCAGTCAAGAATAGCCTGAACTCGTTCTAGGTTAACAGCAATGCCATCTTTGGAAATCACATGACCAAGATAAGTCACCTCAGATAACCAGAATTCACACTTGGAAAACTTGGCATAAAGCTGGTGTTCTCAAAGTTTCTCCAATACAAGCCGACGATGTTCAGCGTGTTCTTCTTCATTCTTGGAAAATATAAGGATATCATCCAAATAAACCACGACGAATTTGTCGAGGTAGTCCATGAAGATATAGTTCATCAATCGAGAGAAGGTTGCTGGAGCATTAGTTAATCCGAAGGACATAACGGTGTACTCGTATGATCCATATCGAGTAACGAATGCGGTCTTCGGAATATCCTCTTTACGAACTCGGATCTGGTGATAACCCAACCTTAATTTGAGTTTAGAGAACACAGAGGATCCAGCAAGCTGATCATAAAGATCGTTGATCCGGGGAAGTGGGTATTTGATCTGGATTGTTGCTTGGTTAATAGGCCGATAGTCCTGGACTAATCGGTTAGTTCCATCCTTCTTCTTAACGAATAGAGAAGGTGCTCCCCAAGCGGAAGAACTGGGGCGTATGAAACCCTTTTTAAGTGACTTGTCGATTTCCTCCTTAAGCTCAAGGAGTTCATGCGGCGGCATCTTGTATGGGCGCTTAGCGATCGGGGTGGTGCCCGGTTTCAAGTCGATGACAAATTCAAAGGCTCTAACAGGGGGTATTCCTGGAAGTTCTTTTGGAAAGACGTCCGGAAAATCGCGAACGACTGGAACGTTCTCAATTCCCTCGAGAGGTGAAGCATTCAAAGCATTCAGAGCATATATCTGAGCTTCGGCATTCCGAGTAATCCGGGCGGTGTAGTTCACTATCTCATCGGAGGGATGAAGGAGTTGGACGACTTTGGTGGCACAATTGATCAAAGCAATGTGAGCTTTCAACCAATCCATTCCCAGAATGAGGTCTATCATGGAAGATTTCAAGATGATTGGTGAAACAAGGGATTCGAGTCCTTTGATTTCAACAGTGACATTGTGTGCCATCATGGAGGTGTGACAATGACCTCCAGGGGTGCGGACAACTATTGGTAGGTTCATCTTTTCAAATGCAATGTCATGTGCTAATGCAAATGCTTCTGTCATGAATGAATGCGATGCTCCTGAATCAAATAAAACAGAAGTAGGTACTGGGTTAACGAGAAGGGTACCCATCACAGTATCAGGTTGCTCCTGAACTTCTTCAATATCGACATGGTAAGCCTGTCCACGTCCATAAGCAGCAGGCCCGGTATTATAGTTGCGGGTCTGGTTGTTGCCACGGCCATTTCTACGGCCAGCATGAGGAAGTGCCAACTGATTCTGATTCTGGCGGCAGTTCTTGGCAAGGTGACCTGGGCGGCGACACTTGAAGCACATACCATCTTCAGGACGAAGAGGAGCAGCACGTGGTGGAGCAGCTTTAGCTCTCGGCTGCCTCGGTAGTGGATGAGGCAGATGGGGTGCAGCATAAGAAGGCCTTAGCGCAGGGGCAGTTGGACGATACATGCTGTTGGGGATCCAGATCTTACGCCTTTGCCCTGAGCTCGAAGATGAGCCAATGTCACGATTGCGCTTGATTGAATCCCTATGTTCCATCTGAGCGGTTTCGACCTGGATATCCTTGTTCACCAGAGTGGCGAAGTCGGCGAAGTCGTGAACAGCAAGTGCAAGCTTGAGGTCTCGGGGAGTCCATCGTGGAATTTCTCCTGTCTGCGAGCATCTATGGCAATGTATTCTTCAGCATAGCGGACTGGTTAAGGAATTCCCGCTGATAAGCTTCGACGGTCTTACTGCCCTGTGTGAGGTTGCGAAACTCTCTTTTCTTCCGGTCCATGATTCCCTGAGGAATGTAACGGGCGCGGAATGCAGTCTAAAACTCGATCCAAGTAATGATTGTCCCAGCAGGTAGTGAACTCCTGTGGGTGTGCCACCATTGAGCAGCGACACCCTTCAAGAAGTAGGACGCGAAGGTGACAAAGTTGGCGGGGGCGACATTGGCAGACTCCATCTCGTAGGTGATGTCGCGAAGCCAGTCATCAGCATCCAGTGGCTGTTCAGAGTTGCGGAGCACAGTAGGGCTGAGACGCACAAACTCCTGCAGAGTTATTGCAGCAGGGTGCTGATTCTGAGCATTCTGGTTCTGGTGCGGAAACTGAGCCATGATCCCAACCATGAACTGGTGGTTCAACTCAAATTGTTGCATCATAGCTGCCATATAGTCTGGCAGTGGTGGCTGCTCGGGAGCACGACCATGACCACGACCACCTGGTCTAACCATCCTGCTAAAATTTAACATGGGGTAGTTTAGTAAAAGTAACCGCAAGTGTTTAGAGACAAACATGATGTAACACGACAATAAATAAGTAGTGCAATAGATACATAACAGTAGTCAATGAAGACATACAGATCCATACACAGAGTCGGTTACACGCAGACAGCATAAGTTCGTAGAATTAAACAACTAGACATACTAGGCGGCGCGCAGGCACACGGTGGAGGGATACAACAACGTGACATAGCTATATGCTACATCAGCGTCGGAGAAAACCACTGAACCTAGGTAACTGCATGTGACGACGCCGGGCACCCTCGATGTGAGGATCCTGTGCTCCGTGGACACTCTGATGCAGAACCTGGTCCCGAACTGGAAGAAGAGGACCACGCGAAGGGGTAAAACCTCCAATAGCAGGCCAGTCAAGACCTGGTGGCATCTCCGTCCTGCGCGGGTAAAGAATGTACTCTGGGTGCATCCGTGCACTGACTGCTGGCAGCAACTGTGTCAGAGCGTCGTAAAGACGAGCACGAGTGGCGTGCAACTCGACCGCAAGAGCTCGAGCAGTGCGGTCAAGAGCCTGAGTGTACTGTACCAAAACCTGCGGGTCATAACGACGCGACACGTAAGGCGTACACACAGCAGTGTAGTATCCAGTCTCATCCCCAACAGGAGCATACGGGATGTATCTGAAGGCAGTATGCTCCAAGCGACTGCTGTGCTCTCCACGGAGACGGGCAATAGCAATATAGGCAGCATCATGGACTGCCATGTCGACAGTCACTCCAACACCGTGAAAGGTGTGCAACTCAGTGACGGAGTTGTCTTGCCGATCAAAGATGCAAACTTCAGCATGGTACTGCTCCTGGTTGAACTCGCGGTAATCCTCATAAACTGTGTACTCGGGATACCAGCGATTTCCCAGCCTGGTCCGAAGTTCGACCAAAATGGCCGGAAACCCAGTCGCATCAACATCCATGGTCAGACGGACAAGCTGTCTTGCGGGACGCGGCGGGAACAAACGATCCATCTGAAACAGAGGAAATTTCAAGATTGTCAAATGACAGTGTGAGAAACATATGATAACTTGGAAAGGAAAGGTTAAACAGACCAATGGAAAAGAAAATGTGATTATCAGACTAATCAGATCAATGGGAAGGAATAAGTGCAGATAATCCAGCTCTTCGGGTGACGTGATTATGAGAACCTAGTGTCGGAGTTAGCAAAATCATTTAACCCGGAAGGAAGAGATGTTAGAGTCCCAGAGTAAGGAAGAGGAATAAAAGATCCTAATACCACCCATTGGCGATGTGGGCCCGTAAGCCACAGAGCCATGTTAGTAAAACAGTTTTCAAAGTCTAGACTCAACTTTGGCCAAGGAGTTGGAAAGGAGGGGTTCCTACAGGCAGTCAGCTCTGATACCAACTTGTGACGCCCTCTGCTCGCTAATCATACACGCAAACGTGCACGCTCGAGATCAGAGACGTACGGGAAGATATCACAACACAACTCTAAACTCAAATTAAAACATAAGTCTTCATATTACAAACCAGGGGTCACGAGGACCCGAATACATAAGTCATACACAAAAATAATATCTGGGTACAGACAGAGTTAGTTAAGTTTGCCTTAAGAAGGCTAGCACAAACAATGACACTGATCGAAAAGGCGAAGGCCTCCTGCCTAGGGCCTCCAAACTACTCCTGGTCGGCTGGCTCAACCCAGTAGTACGTGCCTCCGGGGCTCTCCTGGTTATAGTCTCCTGCGGTGGCATCTGGCTCCTGGACTCCATCGTCTGATCTCATCAAGTGGGTATGGGGGAAAAAGATAGCAAAGCAACCGTGAGTACTCATCCGAAGTACTCGCAAGACTGACATCAGAACTATACTGATTATGCATCGGTATCAAAGGAATGGGGCTATATCTTTGGACTAAACTGCAGAAATCCTGGAATAAAGGGGGAGAGGCTTAGCCTATCGAAGACTAGCATCTTGAAGCAATCTTGCAGCATCAGAAGAGAGTAGCATATGGTAACACATAGTAGCAGTTATATTTAGTAATGCCCTGAGATACTTCCTCGACTATCCCGCGAGAAAGTGACCCTGAGAGCAGTAGTACCAGTTTAATAATGTAACAGTATCCATTTGTAGTTGTAGCGGATCAAGATACAACTCCGAGCGTCCTGTTACCGTGGACACGGCTATTCGAATAGATAACTTCCCTGCAGGGGTGCACTACTGTTACCCAACACGCTCGATCACATCTGGCCGGACACACTTGCTGGGTAATGCCCGGCCTCGGGAGATCGACACGACGCAGTCCTACCTAGGCTCACCGGAGAGGTCAGCACGCCGGTCTAAATCCTAAGCACGAAGGGGTCTTGGGCCATCGCCCTTCGCACTCCTGCAGATTGCGTGACTGGTCGGGGCCCAAGCGCGACTGTGGAAACACCACAGACGTAACCAGCTCACCCCAACAATCAGCCCGCATCTCTGAGCTGTGACGTCTGAAGAACTTTCGGCTGATACATACGACGTAGAGGGCCCCATTAAACCATTATCCCACGTGGTGGTAGTGCGTATAAGGCCAGTGGCCTACTCAGATCAAATAACCAAATCCATTAAGCGTATTTAGTAACTCGCAAAGACGAACAGGGTTCCTGTCGCTCCGACATGGTAAGATATATCGCGCGGGTGCTCTTGGAGCCGACCCGTCTTTAGTATTGTTCTCTCGCGGGCACCCTTAGGGCCTGCCCGACTTTAACAATTTAAAGTATGACAGTAATGTAAACATTTCCGTGATCATCACCCAGAGTGATCACGGCCCGATAACAAGCATGGCATACGAACAAGGGTGATGAGCCACCGATGAATCAATAGGAAAGCTAACTAAGCAACATGGGACAGCATGTAGAGTATCAATTGCAGACGACAAAATCAGGCTATGCATGAGAATAGGAGCTATTGGAACAGTAGCAGGGGCAATTCTAATGCAAGAATAAGAGAGAAGGAGTGGGCGATATCTGGATGATCAAGGGGGTTTGCTTGCCTGGAAGCTCTGCTGAAAGGGGCTGGTCGTCGGAAGGCTGCTCGTCTGGTGCGTAGTCGTACCCAGCTGCGTCGGCGGCGGTCTCGGCGTCTATTAGGAGAGAAGGAGGGGGGAAGAAACAATAAATTCACGGCAATAATGCAACAGCGATGCATGACATGTCTAAATGATATGTAGAGGTGATATATTGCCTATCTAGTTGTATTAGATAATTTAGGAATTTATTTGGAATTATTTTATTAAAGTTACGCACTATTCATCTATCGAATATGGGCAAAAAGTCCCATGTTCATCTAGATAGGAGTGATGGTCAAGCATTTTGTCCGCATATTCGGATTCTTCATATTTTTCAGATCATTTTTCATATATAAATTATTTTCATCCGAGTTACGGTTTATTTTATATGATTTTTCATAGTTTTAATCATTTTCTGGAATTTCTGGAATTATTTTAATTAGAATTATCCAAAACAGTAAATGGTGACGTCAACATGATGTCATTGTGACGTCAGTAGTCAACTCTGGCTGACCAGAGTCAAACCTGACCAGTGGGTCCCACTGGTCAGTGACTCAGAACTAATTAGGATTAAATTTAAACTAATCCGAGTTAATTAGCGGGTGGACCCCACATGTCAGTGACTGATTAGTTATTAAATTAATGAGTTAATTAATTAACAGATTAATTAGTATTTTTATTTATTAAAAATCATTTAAACGGGGTGGGACCCGCGTGTCAGTGACACGGGTGCCCAGTCAGCAGTTGACTGGGTCAACCCAGTCAACTGGGGCCCGTGGGGCCCACGGTCAGTGACTGTGATGTGGTGCCCAGCCGTCCATGTCGGCGTCGACCGGCGACTCGTCGCCGGCGACCAAAACGACGGCGGCGCGCACTGGTGTGGCTCGGGATTCGCCGTCCTGCCACCGTTTTGCGCGCGGTTTGCTCCATTCGATTGAGCGTTCGATGCCACATCGATCTAGGGCGGTGCCGTGGCCGGGGAGGCAGCGTAGCGACGCCGGCTAGCGGCGAGGCGGACGTCGGAGTTCGGGCCAGTACGGGCTCGGCGCTAGAGGCTACGGGGAGGAGCGCTAACGGCATGGGCGGCCTCAGCGACCAGCGCTGAGCACGCTCGTGTGCTCGGACGAGCACGACAACGCCTACCACGTCGGCGGCGAGCATCGCGGCGGAGCTGGGTTTGGGCATCGACGGCGAGCGGCGCTAGGCACGGCAAAACGGGGAGGAGACGGAGGGGATTCGCGGCGAGGCTCACCGGGACCTGCAGGTGTGCGTAAGCGAGCTCGGGGAAGGCGCGAGGCGACGAGATCGACGACGGCGTGCGGCAGGTCCCGAGGAGGAAGACGACGGGGATCAGAGGACGCAGCGGGTCCCGGCTCGAGCGAGTAGGCGGAGAAGAAGTAGCCGAGGCTGGCGGTGCTAGCGGGCACGTCGGAGCAGCGAGGGAGGCACGGTGGCCGGGGAATCGACGGCGACGGCGGAGTGGGCTCTGGCGGGGAGGAAGAAACGAGCGAGCGAGCGAGGTGGGGGGAGATCTCGGGGGCTAGGGTTGCCAGGGGGGCCTTCTTATCCTCCCGCCCCGCCCTCCTGTAGCGACGCGGGGAGCAGGCGCGGCTGCGACGGCTTGCCGGCGACGGGCGCGGTCGGACGCGCGCGACCGCGCGTGAGCAGTGCGAAGGAGGGAGGCGACCGTGCGGGCTGGGCCGGTCGGCTGACTTTGGCCCAATCGGTGCGGCCTTTTTCTTTTCTTTATTTTCTTTTTCTGTCTTCTGTTTTTAGTTTCTGTTTTCTATTTTCTTTTAGCTCCAATTCAATTTTGTAAAATAGGAATCTTGCCCAAATAAATACTAGGTAATATATGTCACTGCCAGAAAAAGGTTTGAATGCAAAATGATTTCACTTGAATTTTAATTAAATAAAATGGGATTAAATGTTACTGTTTGGAACTGTTTTGATGATGTTAGAGTCACTTAGTGATTTTTAGTGATGTTGTTTTTCTTAACATAATTAGTTATGGATTATTTGCTATTTAATGAACATTTTAGTTTCCAATTTGGAACAACTTTTATTTTCACTTTAAATTTGATTTGGAATTTGAAATGAGATATGATGCAAATGATGATCAAGCACTGTTTAACACGATGACTTGGCATTATAAAAAAGTGATCACTGTAGCTTGATTACATGGGGGTGTTACACCGCGGTTATGTGGCGACTTGGAAATTTATAACCTCCGGCTGT
Source organism: Elymus sibiricus (assembly GCA_039707655.1). NCBI lineage: Eukaryota > Viridiplantae > Streptophyta > Magnoliopsida > Poales > Poaceae > Elymus > Elymus sibiricus. The sequence continues at coordinate 169,597,950 of CM077664.1, forward strand.
AGAGAACTTGACACTAAATTCTAATTAAAATACACCAACCGCGTGCGTAACCGTGATCGTCTCTTTTCGAGGGAGTTCGGGAAGAGAACACGGTGGGGTTATGTTTGTACTCATAAGTAGGTGTTCAGGATCACTTCTTGATCATTATTAGTTTGCGACCGTTATGCGTAGTTTACTCTTCTTATTCTTGTACTCGTAAGTTAGCCACCATACAAATTCTTAGTGCTTGCTGCAACCTCACCACTTATCCATTGCATACCCATTAAGCTTTGCTAGTCTTGATACCCATGGTAATGGGATTGCTGAGTCCTCGTGGCTCACAGTTTACTACAACAACAGGTGCAGGTACTGGTAAAGCGATGATTTGACATGAGTGTTTGCTTTTGGAGTTCTTCTTCTTCATCGATCATAGGATGGTTTCCCGGTTGGCAGCCTGGGCTAGCAGGGTGGACGTCGTTCTTCTTTTTCGTTTGATTTCATCCGTAGTCGGATCCTGCTCTTCTGTATGATGTTTGCTATGTACTGTTGTATTCATGTATTACTGTTGTATCTGTGGCGAGTGTAAGCCTTTATCTGGTATTCTCATCTGTTCAGTACATGGTATGATGTAACGATATCCACCTTGCGAAGCATCTCCGATATGCGCTTGCATCCTTAGTGGGATTTTCGAGTCCCTTGAGGATAGGACCACATATTGGGCGTGACAGTCTGATCTATACAACCTTTGTCGCCACCATGTAAGATTTATTGCCTCGCCAAAGTAGACGTGGATTGGGAAGTGTTTCCATGGTGAGACATGAGTGACAAAGTAGTAATCAGGCCAAGACTTTTAAATGAACTACCTAGGCGGAAATTGGTTTGAATGGTGGCGAAGTACAGTGGGAGCATGCATGGGAAATCCATGGTGGTGCACCACTAGTGGTCCGTCCGCTCAGGCTCAAAGGGATCAAACGTGTTTTCATGTCTAGAAGTTTACGTGTGCAGTCACAAGCCATTATGAGCTCTGGCTTAGTTGAGTAGTTAGTGTGACCTCTTCCAGGATAGGCTAGCAGATGTAGAATGTGTAGGTGTACCGGCCTATCGGTGGGTTAAGAGGGAATACTTTCGAAAGACTATGTTTCGATCTTCCGATCAAGGAGGTGGTCGAGTCTTTTGGGGAAAAGTGCGCAAACCTCTACAGAGTGTCAACCTAATTGATTAGCTGTGTCCCAGGTTACAGACAACTTGAGCTTTTAGTAGTGGAAATGTCGGGAGATCTCATCACCCTTAATTTAATCAGTTGGGTTGAAATGAAACTTTGGGAATAGATTGAGTTGGGGTACCACCACAATTATATGCTATTTGTAGTGATAGAATAATTTCTTTTACAATAGGAAAAAATCAGCTTTATGCAAAGTTAAACATAGAGCTTTCCACCAGCCAAATTGCATGTACAAGTAGGTTCATTATACTCTTATGATGTGACTTGCCAGTACATTCCATGTACTGACCTACATGACTGCAACTTATCATGTTGCAGGAATTTTTACGACGAGTAAGAGTTACGTTGTAGGGTTACGGTCTACACTCAACTTGTCGTTGGCGTTGATGGGACTCCACACCCTTATGATTGTTTTCCGCTGTGTTATATGAGGTATAATCTGAATCTATGTTATATTTTTAACATGTGATGTTATGGTATTTCATCGATGTACTGTGTGTGCTAGCATACTGATCCAGGGATAGCAAAGAAAGCACAGAGGCACCGATCCTTTTGGGTCGGGTCGCCGTCAGTCCAGTGGGAACTAGGGTACCACGGCCCGTTTGCCTCTGGCCCAGAGGATCGTGCTCGGGCGGGCCCGTGAGAGTGGCCTTGCCTCGGCTGCTCTGGAGGAAGCTGCCTCGCGAGGCCCCTCCCCGCCAGGCCAGGCCTTGCCGAGGCCGCCAAGCACTAGGTTCCCTTGCGAGGCTCCCCTCGCGAGGCCTTCTCACGAAGCAAGTCGTACGGTGCCAGCCGCGGGGCTCCGCGCCCAGCACATGGGTGAAGTTCCGCTGTCAGGATAAGGACAACGGGGCGCGACCAAGCCCAGCTTCCATTCTGGTGATAAGGGAGCAGCGGCGTCTGCCTCCCCCAAAGCAAGTCCCAAAGGCTTCCCTCATTGGTGATAGAAGATCAGGACGGATCAGCGCGCTAGGACAGAGGTCATTGCCAAACCCACCAGCGCGTCACAAGGAGTTGCTTTAGCAGGCGGTGACCGCCTTTAGTCAGGATAAGCCTGCGCTCTTGTCCCCCTTTTGAATTGACGCCCTGTGGCAACCCTGTCCCGCTCATATTTTCAGGGAAGAGGACCAAGGCACTACAAAAGGGGCAGGACTGCTTCCATGTAAGGGGATCGACTCATTTTCTCCCCCACACCTCTTATACCTCGAGCACAAGCTCTCCGCCACAGAGCAATCCAACACAAGCAGGAGTATTGTATTACACCGCACGGTGGCCCGAACCTGGGTAGCTCGCGCGTCCCCTTCGTGCCTGGTGAGAGCCAGCGAGTCCGTCGCGTCCCCGCTGTAGTCCCGTCGTAGGCTGCCAAGCAAAGTCCCCCAGAGTTCGAATCCTAAGTTCTTGGAGAAGTTTCTTGGACGCAGATCCTAGACTCTGACATTTGGCGTGCCAGGTAGGGGGGCTTGCCGTCTTCGTGCCTTCGACCTCGATGCCAGCATCGACATGGACGCCACCGCCGCTCACCGGGAACGCACCGCGCGCCGCGCCGCCTTCAGGGTCCCCGCGGCGCCCGCCGCCCGTGGTGCCCCTGGGCGACGCCCTCGCGCCGCCACCGAGCCTGTTGGGGAATGCGTGGCCTCCTCCGCCCACCCGTCGGTGAACGAGACACGGCCCCTCCGCTGCCACGTCCTCGCTCACGCGTCGCGATCCACCCGCTCCGCGCGCCGCGCTGCTCATGGCGCAGGAGCTGCGGCGCTACCGCCCCACCGAGGACGCCTACGACGCCTGGCTTGGGCGCATCACCAAGCTCGTCGACGCCGCGCGCGATGGCCAGGCGCCCTCCCGCTCCCCGTCTGCTCCGCCATCCCACGCGGACCGGGCCGGGCACGAGGCGCCTCCTCCTCCTCCGGACCACGACGTCGCCGAGTGCCGCCCCACCGCACGCGCCCCGGAGCCATCACGCAGCTCGCTCGCGCCGGGCGGCGACGGCGACAATTGCCAGATCGTCCACCGCACGCCCCCGGACGCGCGCGTGGCCCTCGAGAGGGCGCGTGACCACCAGGACCGCGTCCTCCATGACGTCGCCATGGCTGGGCACCAGAACCGCGCAGCCCTCAATGGTGGAGCCATCACCAATGGGGGCTACCTGGCCCTCGCCCCCGAGCTACGTCGCGTGGTGTGGCCTGACAAGTTCAAGCCAGAGCTCCCTCAGTGCTACGACGGCACCGCAAACCCCACGGAGTTCCTCCTGCTCTACACCATCAGCATCCAGGCCGTGAGGGGGAACGATCGGGTCATGGCGAACTGGTTCCCCATGGCCCTCAAGGACACTGCGCGATCGTGGCTCATGAACCTCCCCGAGGCGTCCATCTCTTCGTGGGAGGACCTATGGAAGCAGTTCGTCGCCAACTTCAAGGGCACGAGTGACCGCGCCCTCACGATCAACGACCTGCGGAACGTGCGTCAGCGCCCTGGCGAGCCCCTTCGCAAGTTCATCCAGCGCTTCAGCCAGGTGCGCCACAAGATCCTGAAGGCCTCCGACGCCACGATCGTCTCCGCCTTCACCAGTGGCGTCACGGACGTGAAGATGCGTGAGAAGCTCTTAGTCAGGGACGAGCTAGACTCCTCAGCAGAGCTGTTCGTCCTCGCCGACCGCTGTGCCAAGGCCGAAGAGGGACGCCTGTTCCTCCACAACGACGCTGACGCTCAGCCTGACGCGGCGAAGCCCAAGGCCAAGGACACCAAGCGCAAGGGCCCAGCCGTGCTCGCGGCGGAGCCGGACTACAAGCGCGGCCGCGACCATGGCGAGGCCAAGAAGGACGCCCGCCCTTTCTGCGCCTACCACAATATAAACTCCCACAACACAGAAGACTGCCATGAGCTCAAGCTGCTTCGCGAGGGCCGCACCAAGCGCCGCAAGGAGCGCGGTAAGGGCCGCGTTGGCGGCAGCGGAGGTGGCCGCTGGGGCGACAACCACAACAACGGCGCTGGCGACAACAACCGTCAGGGCTGGCAGGACCAGCCGCGGCAGGCTGACCCTCAGGCCAACGCCGCCCCAAAACGCGCCAACGACTCCCCTCCCGCTGAGAACGCTGGGGGCTACCAAGAGCCCCGCAGGATGGCCTGCATCCTCGGCGGGGCCCAGGCCCCTCCATCCAACCGCCACTTCAAGCAGTTCTCTCAGGAGGTGAACGCGGCCCTCCCGCCGCTCGAGTCCACCGGCCACCTCAAGTGGTCTGAGTTCCCCATTGCCTTCGACGCCAGCGACCACCCCAAGTCCACGAAGGGCGTGGGCGCCGTCCCCCTGCTGTGCATGCCCTCCATCAGCAACGTCGCTGTCACCAAGACCCTCATCGACGGAGGCGCCGGCCTCAACGTGATCTCCATCGAGACCTTCGAGATGCTTCAAGTGCCCTACGAGTGCCTGATGCCCACCAGGCCCTTCTCGGGCGTCACCGACGGCTCCACTGCCCCCCTGGGGCAGGTGCGCCTTCCCGTCACCTTCGGCACCCGCAAGAACGGAGTTCATCGTCTTCGATGTGGCTCACATCGGCCTGCCTTACAACGCCATCTTGGGCTACCCAGCGCTCACCAAGTTCATGGCTGCAACCCACCACGCCTACGGCCTCGTCAAAATGCCCGGCAGCCGCGGTACCCTCACCGTCCGCTGCGACGAGAAGGATGCGCTGCAAACCCTCGAGCACGCCTACAAAATTGCCTCCGTCGCGTACCCAGCCGATGAGGACGCGCCTGGGCCTGTCAAGGAAACGCCCGTGAAGAAGAAGCCCCTGCTCCCTCAGGAGCGGGTCGAGTCCAAGAAGGCGTCATTGGATGGGGCCGAAGCAGGCCCCTCCCTCGCCCCTGGTGACGGGCCCTCCCCCAAATAGGAAGGCACGCTCGTCACCTTCCTCCGGGCGTGCCCTGATGCATTGGCTTGGACAGCATCAGGCGCGCCCAGCCTGCCGAGGGAGGTGATCGAGCACCACTCAGCCGCGTGCCGGAGCGCGCGGCCCGTCAAGCATGAGGAATTTCGTCAATCGCCCAAGAAGCAGGAAATCGTCACCCAAGAGGTCAACTGGCCCCAGGATGCTGGAATCACCCGTGAAGCCCCCACCCTAGGAGGATCGCCAGCCTCACCACCGTCGCCAGGCCGCGTGATAGCGTGCGCATGTGCGTCGACTTCATCGCCCTCAACCAGGCTTGCCCCGCAGGCCCCTTCCCTCCTCCGCGCATCGCCGTAGGCTCGCCCTGGCTCATGCGTATGCCGTTCGGCCTGGAGGGTGCCGCAGCCACCTTCGCGAGGTTGATGCGCATGAGCCTGGAGCCCCACATTGCAAGGAATACGAAGGTGGTTAACACTCGCCCACCGGCCCGCCGCAGCCCCACTCATGACGGAGGCGGGTGTTCCGGTACCAAACACATGGAACGCCCGCCATCACCGTAAGTTCTATCCATGCCCCACGGATACGAGCGACATGGAGCTGTACACGCTCCGGGGCTCTCTCTACCCGCGCTGCCTTCGGCACGTGAGAGCTCCTTCCCACTCTCGTGGAAGCCCCATGCTCAGCGCTGGCGGATGCCCCATGCTCCGCGCTGGCGGCTTACTTGAGGGGCCCTCGGCCGTCACATCCTCAAGCTGACCCGTGTCGAACATGGCAGCATGTATCTTTCTGTTATGTAATGAACTTGCTTCATGCATCAGTAAAGCTTATTTCCTTCAAAACCCTGTGTGCTTGCCGTTGCAGGGCGCGTGCTCATGGTCTCGCCCGTGCCTGTCACGCGAGCGGGGGCTGGGCACGATGTCTGTGCTCGGGTCAGTCCCAGCAGCACTAAAAAATCCAAGCGATTGAGCTCTGGCTCGCGGGCCTGCTGCCGTGCACGTCACCTCACCAGGTCCTTGGTGCTCTTGTCTCCTCGCGTAACACCCACAGGCGACCTCGCGAGCGCGCCCTGCTGCACTATTTGCAAAAACTTGGCAGTTTTCCTGGTGCAGGGTACGAAGGCGTCAGGAGCCCCCCCCCCTCGGGAGGCCTCGCGGCGGGTCCTACGGATGGAGGGCCTCACGAGGGACTGCGCCTCACAAGTTGTGCCCTATGAAGGACTCGCCCCAAGCCGCACGCCTCAAAGGAGCTAAGTCTAAAGCACCCCTCGGGTCCCTTCCCTCTCGCTTCTCTATCGTGGCCTCTTGACTTCCTTGGCACGAGCCGCCTGCGCGTCAAGGGGGGACCCTGAGCATCGCGCCTCAGGGACTCCTACTAGCCCAAAGAGCCCTACACCCTCTGGCCTTGCCGAGCGCACGCTCTGGGCATCCCAGCGACGGTGTAGCCTGCCTCGGGGGCTGGGTCCCAGCGACATAGGGCACAAAGGCAATGTAAAAGGGAAATAAAGGCCTCGGGAGGAAAACAAAAACACGTGGATCATTAAGTACTTAACACCAAAAAGTACCATGCAAGTGTTTTCACGCCCCCGCGGGGCCACGTCTACCCTATTACAGCAACAGGTCAAGGGGAATTCAGGCGCGTGAGGCGCCGCCGTCGCCGCTCCCACCACTGTCGCGAGGGGGCTCGCCGCTGCCGCCGCTGATGTAACACCCTGGTTTTCGCTCCTTGTTTTTTTCCTTCGCGGGATTTGACTCTCGTCTTTTTTTCCGGTGTTATTGGATTTTCTCTCGCTCTTGGGTATATGAAGATGGTCATTTAGCCTTGCCTTTCCTATCTAACCAGAGATTCTCCCTAGTCCAACTTGGCCACCCAAAATATATTCTCAGGATTTCGTCACCGAAACCCTACCGACCGAGTCATCGGAAGGGAAACCCTAATTCCTTCCGTAACAAAGGAAACCTAATTTTCTTTGCTCTGTTGCCTCCCAAAATTTTCCTAGTGATCATCCCATATCTATAAACCCTGGATATGCAAAATTATTGTCAGGTCATTTGCAATATTTTTCATTTAAAATTAATACCTTTTTCTGCTGTTTAAAGGAATTAAATCCAGGAAAATATCTATCAATCTCCAAAGTTCATGAAAACTTGTGGAGATATTCTTTGTGATCATATTGAGCTCTCGTAAAAATATTGCCCATAATTAAAATAAGGGAAATTGCATTTCCCTATTTAAATCCCAAATAATTTGTGGAGCTTCTCCTATCTATATCTTCACCATTTCCATCAAGAACCCAAGTTCCACAGTTCAAAGTTTGAGTGCATCATTCAATTTTTGTTTCTGGATTTATTTTGAGGTTGTGAAGCAACTATATTTTATATTGCTTCAAAATTCTTGAAATTAATCCAGGACCTCAAATTCCCTATATGATGTTAGCATGCAAAAATTCACATCATTTTATCCAGCCATTTTCTCTCAAAAATTCCATCTAGTTTCTGTCCAGCAGAAAGCTTTGTGAAGGAAGTGCCATTTTGGTATATCCAAAGGAGCTGGAATTTTTCCAGTATCTCCATATATCCAAATAATCACTCTCCACAAAAAGTAAGCTCATTCCATTCATCCATTTGAGCACAACATCAAAACCTAGATTCTGGACCAAAATTTGCATTACAAAGGAAGTATATGCAAATTGGTTCAAATGACATCAAATTTTGCCAGAATATACACCTTCCTACCACATTTCATTTTGACAAAGGTTCAGCTCCATACTCTCATCCATTTCTACACAAGATTCCACCCAAGTTTCATGTCAGAACCTGTGTAAGCTCAAACCAGTCGTCTCTTGCTTCCATTCCCATCCAAGAGTGCATAAATGCATTCCCTGTACCTCAGCGTGTCAACTAGACATACTGTGACAGCTCCTGGGCAGGTTGGCCACGTGGTGCCGGTGGTGACCGCGGGTTTTGTCGGCAGCCGCCGCGCACTGCGGCAACATACGCCGGAAACGGCTAGAACCGCCGTATGCTGCCAGCCTCAGCGCGCCGACTCACTCCCCTGCTCCTCCGCGAAGCTCCTCGACGCCAGCTAACCTCCCCGGCGTCGCATCCGAGCTCGTGGCGCCGTGTGCCGACATGGACGACAACGATCGGAGTACTGTCGTGCCCGTGTCTCGCCGTTGTCTCCTTCCCCTTCATCTCCTTCCTTGCGCCACGTTGAGCTGTCCTCGGCGTCAGGTCGGCACCGTCCCTCGGCCGCCATCTCGCCTCCAAGCTCCAGTGCATGGTTAAGGCCCCCACGGCGGCCGAGCCTATCCCCTCCGTCGCCCCGGCTATAAAAGCCGCTGCCGAGCCTCTCCCCGAGCACCCACACCACCCCGCTCCCTCCCTCTCCCTCCAGTTCTCTCCAGCATGCTCGCTGGCCGAATCCCTGCTCAGAGCACGACAATTTAGCCGGAGCCCGCCCATGGCCTCCGCCCCCAATCCACCACTGTCCGGCCGCCTCGGACCATCCCCGCCTCCACTGCGGGTACCCGTGAGCTCGCCGTGAAGCACTGCATCCATACCCACCATCCCCGCAGGCCCGCGCTCGCCGGAGCCCCACCATTACTCGAGCCCGCCGCCTACTGCCTCCTCCCGTTGCCGCACTCCCAGCCACCCCCGCCGTCCCCGCTAAAAACCATCGGATGCGACGCTCTTCCCCGAGCTCGACGGTACCTGGAACGCCGGAGATGGTGGCCGGAGTCGCCGGGGCTTGCCGTCGGGGTCGCCGGCCTCGCCTGTGCCTCTGTTCGTCGGGAGGGAGAAGAGAGAGGTGAGGAGGAAAGAGAAAGGCCCGGCGGGACCCTCCTGTCAGCGGGACAGCACCCGCCACGTAGGATTAAGTGGAGACGTACACCACAGAGTACGCGGCCACTTCATCGAAAGCGCACTTTCAGAAATGTATTTTCATTTTTCCAGCCGGCGGCTGAAACGGTTAAAGTGCGAGCGTTCACCCGTTAAGAGCAGAAATGAATATATTTTTATTTGTTTTCTGCCTAACGAATGAACGGCCACAACTTTTTAACCGTAACTCCGTTTCAGGTGATTCCAAAGCCCACTTTCTCAGTTCGTCGAGCCCGTTCCGATGGTATCATTTTCATGAGGTTGAAACTTTCTAAAAATGACCATTTTGCCCCTGCCCTATATTCAGCCCCTCCGAGAGGGAACCCTTTCCGGCAAATTTTTCCGCGAGGTGATCACACTTCTCTCCGGTGAATTCATCGACCCCCAGGCAAGCCGACCATCTGATATATGCTCTAAAGCATTGCTCTGTGTTATTCTTGCGTGTTTAATTAATGAATATGCCGGTGTTAGAAATACTTGAACTCCTGTTAGTTATATATAGATTGTCTACATTACTTCATAATGTTTATCATTACCGCACTAGTGACTCGTATGTAACAATATGGAGATAGGTTGTTATGTTTTCATTGTACATTACTACTATTATTGCAATGATAAAGAAGGTGACTTAATAATGACAACCTCCTTCGTCGGCTGGATCGAGTCATAGTGCCACCGAACCGAGCCCGTCAAGTGCAACCACACTTGCCTGGATGGGGAGGCCCTAGCTTGGTCTATTGTCGTGCCTCATATCGGTACCACCAAAGAGGGAGGATTATGCGTGCGTGCTACCCTGGCCCGGTAGGCGGCGATAATCCTGTGAGCCCAGTTTAGTTATATGGTACCAGGTCCCCGTTTGGGACAGTTTATTTGGCCACGACGGTGGCAGGTGTCAAGAGTGACACAGGGGCCACCCAGGACTTGACCCTGGGAGGGTATGATTGTCGTGGGGCCGTAAGAGTGCCGGGCAATAGACAAGTTTTGTTGGAGCAGCACCGGTCCACCCGAATGGGAGCATGAGGCCAGGAGCTCCATAGTGGGCGTAAAGTGCGCAACCTCTGCAGAGTGTAAATCTATTCGAATAGCCGCGTCCTCGGTCATGGGACACAGTTCGTACTAGGTCACACTATTTGGTCTGTGTCGAGTCTGGAGGAACAAACTATATAATGTTGTTGCTAAGACTGAACCAGAGAACGGTAAGGATTATCAGACTTGCAGTACAGATGCGTGGACATCGGATGATGTCAGGAATACGAGATGTTAGCCATGGGATTGCTAAGAGAGAAACGGTCGTATGACCGAAAGATTTGGATTGGATTTGGATCGGATTCGGATTCGGATTTGGATTTGGATCGGATTTGGATTGGATCATGAAAATATTCGGAGTATGGACTATTTACTGGATATGCTTTATCTTCGTCATACTGTATTTACTTCAGTAGTTATCTTGCTGATAATCCTGCTATGACATGATAATTAATGCTGCTAGATGACTAATCTTCCTAGATAATCCTGCCATAACATGATAGTTAATACTGTTAAGATAACAAGTGCATGCTTGAATACCATGGATTGCTCTGCTTGGTGTATATGTTGGTTTGGTTTGCTTGCAAGTATATTCAAAAGTACTCAGCGGCCTTCAATGTGGCCTGGTTTACCTAAGGATTCGACGACCGCTAGCGTGGAGCCGGAGTGTTCGCAGGCTAGAAGAGTAACCCAGTCAGATCCCTGTGGATTGGAGCCGCACCAAGACCATGCTGCCTTAGATAGAGCTTTTCCGCTGCCATCACCCTTGTAAAATATCATGTAAGACGTATATATCCATTAATAGAAATGCTTGTGTTCATGATACTTGTTGTAAAAGTGCATGCCAGAGTGATTTTCCTGGGCTGGTGTGTGCGGCGACGTCTGACTACAGCGGTATTCAGGCGGGGCGCCACAACGGATGGTATCAGAGCCAGGCTGGTGGTAGGTTACCCTAGCGAGATTTCATTGCCTCTTGATCAGTAGAAAGCCCAGATGGATTTCAGCCATCTTTGCCAGACAGGCACGGCTACTATTGATCATAAGGCAACCCCATAGGTTTTGGCTCCATCAGACCCCAACTCTCGTGGCCTTTGCCTCCGGTGAGAGATGTCCGCACCAGGCAACGACCTGTGAGCCCTGAACCCCTAGGTAAACCAGATATCCCCACCTTGCTTTCTTACCATGGAATTTCTCTCCTTAAATCCAGTTTCCTTTGGGAAACGCCTATAAATTCCATCTTGTCCCTGATAACCCTAGGATCGTTGACTAAGCCACTTTGGCTATGGTCGTGCGTCGAGTTTGATGGTCCCTAAGGAAGTAGTGGGAGCTTGACCCCAATTGCTACCAGGAGCATTGCGTGGTTTTGCTTCTAAGCCCTTAGAGGTACATCGAGTGCGGTATACTAGTTATACTAGTGAATCCTCGGCCACGTGTGTAAAGTCCGCAAAATTTGAGCTTTATTTGCTTTTTGGGTTTTTCGCGGTTCTTGCTTCTTTTCTTCGATTCCGTTCTTTTGCTTCGACTGGATCCATCCGAAAGTGTTGTTAAGAAGACCAACACACAACATGGATACTACCCAATAATCCAAATTCAGTAAGAGTCAAGCCAAGCCAACTGCCCGATTTTCAGAGAATTAACACCGGATCTGTCAAGAATAAAGAATGGATCAGAAACAGACTCTGCATGCAATAGATAAGGCCAGAATATACCTGAGAGAGTTTGCCTCGGAACAAATCACATCCAAAGAACAGCGAGATGAGCTACCAAGAATGGACATCAGTAAGAACAAATGATTCCGTCCTCGACACAAGGATTATTTCAGTCAGTGGGGTGAACCTTGAGTTTTTTCCATAGACTCAAGAATCACTTATTACCCACAACGGACATATTTCAAGCACGTGAACGTGCCGAGAGCCACAGCAAACCTTCGGTATGTTGGTGCAAATTTCAAAGCATATTTTGAAATTTACCAGTGCACATACAAAATTTTCTAGGCACTGTGAACAAGGTTTGCGAGGAATATGGATGAGTTCATGGCTGCCCAGAATCAATGAGAATTTCACCTACCTGGAAGCTCAGCTGAATCGAATGGAATTATCTGCAAACTACTTACTAGCGAAAACACTTGGTTTGAATGCAAAGGGTATTCTGGATTAATTATCAACATGAAGACCTGCATCAGTTGTGCAACCTTTACAACAGCAATGATCAGACCAGCAGAAGGACAAGCGATGTACATGACCAACGAAATATCTTCAGACAAGGTATGGCCTATACCAAATTTTGGCTCCACTATTGGTTAATTTTGGATACTTCGGAAGGAAGCCAGAATCGGCTATAGATCCGACCGCCTATCACTATGAAAGGCTTCTGGTATAAGAAACCCAGCCTTCCTCCGCAAGCTATCGGAAGGAGCTTACGACGCAAGACTCCCAACCTTCCTCGATACATCACTTGGAGAGAAAATCTTCTAGGGTACGGCACCCCAATCTTCCTCAGCACGCTTCCGCGGAAAGCTTCCGGCATAAGGCACCTGACCTTCCGCAGTAAGCCACATGAGGGAAAATTTCTGAGGTACGATACCCAGCCTTCTTCGGCACACTACCTTGGCAAAAGCTTCGAGCATAAGGAATTCAGCCTTCTTCAACATGCCATCGTGCCCACAACAATCGTGTCAGAAGCACGAACTAGTTTGGACACACATCTGCCTCAGAACTCAGTGATTATGAAAGGATGTATCCTACCCCTGCATATGTTGTGAGCATGCAGTCCAGTGGATCAGTTCATGCGAGCCACTCGTACACGGGAATGACTGTGTTCAGAGAAACATCGGTCCAAATATCAAAGAAGGATATGAACACAGCAACCCCTACGAGATATGCAAGAGTAAGTTGTGTGTACAAGCCCAACAAGCTAGGTTATGACCAAGGAGCCGTGTTGGCAGGTCATGACAGTTCCATCAAAGGAATTCTCAAGAACAAAGAAGTTGTGGACAAACAGTCTCCGTGATGATCAGTAAAATAAAGCTTCATGGATAAGGTGATATTACCAATCCTTATTGGACTCTTGCATATAGGCCACAACAATGCAGCCAGCATGTCATACTCACCATGAATATGGGCCATCAGCCAAGATAAAAGACTATGCTCCAAAAGATGCACCGAATGACAACTACACTTTATATGTTTAGCTCAGAGGTTTTAACAGGGATTACCGAGGATGTATGCAAGCAATACCATGCACCAAGAAGGATGTCTTGCCCATGAGAGTCAGTGTATGAAGTATCGCAATAAAACCCGAAGCAACTAGCTCCAAGCCTTGAAAATGAGCTATTCTGTTGATACTACACGCTACCAACCAACCACAGGCTACGAACTACCAAGAGAGAAGGTTTGCCTGTCAGAAAAGAGAAGGATTCAATGTAGCTGTGTGGAAAGACAACACCTGAGCCGTAAGAAGAGGTAGTTAAAAGGCTAGTAAACCAATGAAGACAAGACAGCTGATGGATCCAAGTCACACACCGGTATGTTCCCCTTAGCCGGGAGGTAAGCCCAGAAATTTCAAGGACGAGATTTTCATAAGGGGGGTAGGTATGTAACACCCTGGTTTTCGCTCCTTGTTTTTTTCCTTCGCGGAACTTGACTCCCGTCTTTTTTTTGGTGTTATTGGATTTTCTCTCGCTCTTGGGTATATGAAGATGGTCATTTAGCCTTGCCTTTCCTATCTAACCAAAGATTCTCCCTAGTCCAACTTGGCCACCCAAAATATATTCTCAGGATTTTGTCACCGAAACCCTACCTACCGAGTCACCGGAAGGGAAACCCTAATTCCTTCCGTTACAAAGGAACCCTAATTTTCTTTGCTCTGTTGCCTCCCAAAATTTTCCTAGTGATCATGCCATATCTATAAACCCTGGATATGCAAAAATATTGTCAAGTCATTTGCAATATTTTTCATTTAAAATTAATTCCTTTTTCTACTGTTTAAAGGAATTAAATCCATGAAAATATCTATCCATCTCCAAAGTTCATGAAAACTTGTGGAGATATTCTTTTTGATCATATTGAGCTCTCGTAAAAATATTGGCCATAATTAAATAAAGGAAATTGCATTTCCCTATTTAAAGCCAATATTGCACTTTGGGCACTTTCCAAAGGAGCTACTATTTTGGTAGCCAGCAAAAATCCCAAATAATTTTTGGAGCTTCTCCTATCTATATCTTCACCATTTCCATCAAGAACCAAAGTTCCACAGTTCAAAGTTTGAGTGCATCATCCAGTTTTTGTTTCTGGATTTATTTTGAGATTGTGAAGCAACTATATTTTATATTGCTTCAAAATTCTTGAAATTAATCCAGGACCTCACATTCCCTATATGATGTGAGCATGCAAAAATTCACATCATTTTATCTAGCCATTTTCTCTCAAAAATTCCATCTAGTTTCTGTCCAGCAGAAAGCTTTGTGAAGGAAGTGCCGTTTTGGTATATCCAAAGGAGCTGAAATTTTTCCAGTATCTCCATATATCCAAATAATCACTCTCCACAAAAAGTAAGATCATTCCATTTAGCCATTTGAGCACAACATCAAAACCTAGATTCTGGACCAAAATTTGCATTACAAAGGAAGTTTATGCAACTTGGTTCAAATGACTTCAAATTTAGCTAGAATATACACCTTCCTACCACATTTCATTTTGACAAAGGTTCAGCTCCAAACTCTCATCCATTTCTCCACAAGATTCCACCCAAGTTTCATGTCAAAACCTGTGTAAGCTCAAACCAGTCGTCTCTTGCTTCCATTCCCATCCAAGAGTGCATAAATGCATTCCCAGTACCTCAGCGCGTCGACTAGACATACTGTGACAACTCCTGGGCAGGTTGGCCACGTGGTGCCGGTGGTGACCGCGGGTTTAGTCGGCAGCCGCCGCGCACTGCGGCAACAGACGCCGGAAACGGCTAGAACCGCCATATGCAGCCAGCCTCAGCGCGCCAACTCACACCCCTGCTCCTCCACGAAGCTCCTCGACGCCAGCTAACCTCCACGGCGTCGCATCCGAGCTCGTGGCGCCGTGTGCCGACAGGGACGACGACGAACGGAGTACTGATGTGCCCGTGTCTCGCCGTTGTCTCCTTCCCCTTCGTCTCCTTCCTTGCACCGCGTTGAGCTGTCCTCGGCGTCAGGTCGGCACCGTACCTCGGCCGCCAGCTCGCCTCCGAGCTCCAGTGCGTGGTTAAGGCTGCCACAGCGGCCGAGCCTATCCCCTCCGTCGCCCCGGCTATAAAAGCCGCTGCCGAGCCTCTCCCCAAGCACCCACACCACTCTGCTCCCTCCCTCTCCCTCCAGTTCTCTCCAGCACGCTCGCCGGCCGAATCCCTGCCCGGAGCATGGCAATTTAGCCGGAGCCCTCCCATGACCTCCGCCCCCAATCCACCACTGTCCGGCCACCTCGGACCATCCCCGCCTCCACTGCGGGTACCCGAGAGCTCGCCGTGAAGCACTGCATCCATACCCACCATCCCCGCAGGACCGTGCTCGCCGGAGCCCCACCATTGCTCGAGCCGCCGCCTACTGCCTCCTCCCGTCGTCGCACTCCCAGCCACCCCCGCCGTCCCTGCTAACCACCTTCGGATGCGGCGCTCTTCCCCGAGCTCGCCGGTACCTGGAACGCCGGAGATGGTGGCCGGAGTCGCCGGGGCTCGTCGTCGGGGTCGCCGGCCTCGCCTGTGCCTCTGTTCGTCGGGAGGGAGAAGAGAGAGGTGTGGAGGAGAGAGAAAGGCCCGGCGGGACCCACCTGTCAGCAGGACAGCACCCGCCACGTAGGATTAAGTGGAGACGTACTCCATAGAGTACGTGACCACTTCATCGAAAGCGCACTTTCAGAAATGCGTTTTCATTTTTCCAGCCGGCGGCCGAAACGGTTAAGGTGCGAGCGTTCACCCGTTATGAGCAGAAATGAATATATTTTTATTTGCTTTCTTCCTAACGAATGAACGGCCACAACTTTTTAACCGTAACTCCGTTTCAGGTGATTCCATAGCCCACTTTCTCAGTTCATCGAGCCTGTTCCGATGGTATCATTTTCATGAGGTTGAAACTTTCTGAAAATGACCATTTTGCCCCTGCCTTATATTCAGCCCCTCCGAGAGGGAACCCTTTCTGGCAAAATTTTCCGCAAGGTGATCACACTTCTCTCCGGTGAATTCATCGACCCCCAGGCAAGCCGACCATCTGATATATGCCCGAAAGCATTGCTCTCTGTTATTCTTGCGTGTTTAATTAATGAATATGCCGGTGTTAGAAATACTTGAACTCCTGTTAGTTATATATACATTGTCTACATTACTTGATAATGTTTATCATTACCGCACTAGTGACTCGTATGTAACAATATGGAGATAGGTTGTTATGTTTTCATTGTACATTACTACTATTATTGCAATGATAAAGAAGGTGACTTAATAATGACAACCTCTCCGTCGGCTAGATCGATTCATAGTGCCACCGAACCGAGCCCGTCAAGTGCAACCACACTTGCCTGGATGGGGACGCCCTAGCTTGGTCTATTGTCATGCCTCTTATTGGTACCACCAAAGAGGGGGGGATTATGCGTGCGTGCTACCCTGGCCCGGTAGGCGGCGATAATCCTGTGAGCCCAGTTTAGTTATATGGCACCAGGTCCCCGTTTGGGACAGTTTGTTTGGCCACGACGGTGGCAGGTGTCAAGAGTGACACAGGGGCCACCCAGGACTTGACCTGGGAGGGTATGATTGTCGGTGGGGCCATAAGAGTGCCGGGCAATAGACAAGTTTTGTTGGAGCAGCACCGGTCCACCCGAATGGGAGCATGAGGCCAGGAGCTCCATAGTGTGGGTAAAGTGCGCAACCTTTGCAGAGTGTAAATCTATTCGAATAGCCGCGTCATTGGTCTTGGGACACAGTTCGTACTAGGTCACACTATTTGGTCTGTGTCGAGTCTGGAGGAACAAACTATATAATGTTGTTGCTAAGACTGAACCAGAGAACAGTAAGGTTTATCAGACTTGAAGTACAGATGCATGGACATCGGATGATGTCAGGAATATGAGATGTTAGCCATGGGATGGCTAAGAGAGAAACGGTCGTATGACCGAAAGATTTGGATTGGATTTGGATCGGATTCGGATTTGGATTTGGATTTGGATTTGGATTGGATCATGAGAATATTCGGAGTATGGACTATTTACTGGATATGCTTTATCTTCGTCATACTGTATTTACTTCAGTAGTTATCTTGCTGATAATCCTGCTATGACATGATAATTAATGCTGCTAGATGACTAATCTTGCTAGATAATCCTGCCATAACATGATAGTTAATACTGTTAAGATAACAAGTGCATGCTTGAATACCATAGATTGCTCTGCTTGGTGTATATTGTGGTTTGGTTTGCTTGCGAGTACATTCAAAAGTACTCTGTGGCCTTCAATGTGGCTAGGTTTACCTAAGGATTCGACGACCGCTAGCGAGGAGCCGGAGTGTTCGCGGGCTAGAAGAGTAACCCAGTCAGATCCCTGTGGATTGGAGCCGCACCAAGACCATGCTGCCTTAGATAGAGCTTTTCCGCTGCCATCACCCTTGTAAAATATCATGTAAGACGTATATATCCATTAATAGAAATTCCTGTGTTCATGATACTTGTTGTAAAAGCGCATGCCAGAGTGATTTTCCTGGGCTGGTGTGTGCGGCGACGTCTGACTACAGCGGTATTCAAGCGGGGCGCCACAACGGATGGTATCAGAGCCAGGCTGGTGGTAGGTTACCCTAGCCAGATTTCATTGCCTCTTGATCAGTAGAAAGCCCAGATGGATTTCAGACATCTTTGCCAGACAGGCACGGCTACTATTGATCATAAGGCAACCCCATAGGTTTTGGCTCCATCAGACCCCAACTCTCGTGGCCTTTGCCTCCGGTGAGAGATGTCCGCACCAGGCAATGACCTGTGAGCCCTGAACCCCTAGGTAAACCAGATATCCCCACCTTGCTTGCTAACCATGGAATTTCTCTCCTTAAATCGAGTTTCCTTTGGGAAACACCTATAAATTCCATCTTGTCCTTGATAACCCTAGGATCATTGACTAAGCCACTTTGGCTATGGTCGTGCGTCGAGTTTGATGGTCCCTAAGGAAGTAGTGGGAGCTTGACCCCAATTGCTACCAGGAGCATTGCGTGGTTTTGCTTCTGAGCCCTTAGAGGTACATCGAGTGCGCTATACTAGTTATACTAGTGAATCCTCGGCCACGTGTGTAAAATCCGCAAAATTTGAGCTTTATTTGCTTTTTGGGTTTTTCGCGGTTCTTGCTTCTTTTCTTCGATTCCGTTCTTTTTCTTCGACTAGATCCATCCGAAAGTGTTGTTAAGAAGACCAACACACAACATGGATACTACCCAATAATCCAAATTCAATAAGAGTCAAGCCAAGCCAACTGCCCGATTTTCAGAGAATTAACACCGGATCTGTCAAGAATAAAGAATGGGTCAGAAGCAGACTCTGCGTGCAATAGATAAGGCCAGAATATACCTGAGAGAGTTTGCCTCGGAACAAATCACATCTAAAGAACAACGAGATGAGCTATCAAGAATGGACATCAGTAAGAACAAATGATTCTGTCCTCGACACAAGGATTATTTCAGTCAGTGGGGTGAACCTTGAGTTTTTTCCATAGACTCAAGAATCACTTATTACCCACAGCGGACATATTTCAAGCACATGAATGTGCCGAGAGCCACAGCAAAACTTCGGTATGTTGGTGCAAATTTCAAAGCATATTTTGAAATTTACCAGTGCACATACAAAATTTTCTGGGCACTGTGAACAAGGTTTGCGAGGAATATGGATGAGTTCATGGCTGCCTAGAATCAATGAGAATTTCACCTACCTGGAAGCTCAGCTCAATCGAATGGAATTATCCGCCAACTACTTACTAGCGACAACACTTGGTTTGAATGCAAAGGGTATTCTGGATTAATTATCAACATGAAGACCTGCATCAGTTGTGCAACCTTTACCGCAACAATGATCAGACCAGCAGAAGGACAAGCGATGTGCATGACCAACGAAATATCTTCAGACAAGGTATGGCCTATACCGAATTTTGGCTCCACTATGGGTAAATTTCGGATACTTCGGAAGGAAGCCAGAATCGGCTATAGATCCGACCGCCTATCACTATGAAAGGCTTCTGGTATAAGAAACCCAGCCTTCCTTCGCAAGCTATCAGAAGGAACTTAAGGCGCAAGACTCCCAACCTTCCTCGATACATCACTTTGTGAGAAAATCTTCTAGGGTACGGCACCCCAATCTTCCTCAGCACGCTACCGCGGAAAGCTTCCAACATAAGGCACCTGACCTTCCGCAGTAAGCCACATGAGGGAAAATTTTTGAGGTATGATACCCAGCCTTCTTCGGCACACTACCTTGGCAAAAGCTTCGAGCATAAGGAATTCAGCCTTCTTCAACACGCCATCGTGCCCACAACAATCGTGTTAGAAGCACGAACTAGTTTGGACACACATCCGCCTCAGAACTCAGTGATTATGAAAGGATGTATCATACCCCTGCATATGTTGTGAGCATGTAGTCCAGTGGATCAGTTCATGCGAGCCACTCGTACACGGGAATGACTGTGTTCAGAGAAACATCGGCCCAAATTTCAAAGAAGGATATGAACACAGCAACCCCTACGAGATATGCAAGAGTAAGTTGTGTGTACAAGCCCAACAAGCTAGGTTATGACCAAGGAACCGTGTTGGCAGGTCACGACAGGTCCATCAAAGGAATTCTCAAGAACAAAGAAGTTGTGGACAAACAGTCTCCGTGACGATCAGTAAAATAAAGCTTCATGGATAAGGTGATATTACCAATCCTTGTTGGACTCTTGCATATACGGCCACAACAATGCATCCAGCATATCATACTCACCATGAATATGGGCCATCAGCCAAGATAAAAGACTATGCTCCAAAAGAAGCACTGAAAGACAGCTACACTATATATGTTTAGCTCAGAGATTTTAACAGGGATTACCGAGGATGTATGCAAGCAATACCATGCACCAAGAAGGATGTCTTGCCCATGAGAGTCAGTGTATGAAGTATCGCAATAAAACCTGAAGCAGCTAGCTCCAAGCCTTGAAAATGAGCTATTCTGTTGATACTACTCGCTACCAACCAACCACAGGCTACAAACTACCAAGAGAGAAGGTTTGACTGTTAGGAAAGAGAAGGATTCAATGTAGCTGTGTGGAAAGACAACACCTGAGCCGTCAGAAGAGGCAGTTAAAAGGCCAGTAAACCAATGAAGACAAGACAACTAATGGATCCAAGTCACACACCGGTACGTTCCCCTTAGCCGGGAGGTAAGCCCAGAAATTTCGAGGACGAGATTTTCATAAGGGGGGTAGGTATGTAACACACTGGTTTTCGCTCCTTGTTTTTTTCCATCGCGGGATTTGACTCCCGTCTTTTTTTCGGTGTTATTGGATTTTCTCTCGCTCTTGGGTATATGAAGATGGTCATTTAGCCTTGCCTTTCCTATCTAACCAGAGATTCTCCCTAGTCCAACTTGGCCACCCAAAATATATTCTCAGGATTTTGTCACCGAAACCCTACCTACCGAGTCACCGGAAGGGAAACCCTAATTCCTTCCATTACAAAGGAACCCTAATTTTCTTTGCTCTGTTGCCTCCCAAATTTTTCCTAGTGATCATCCCATATCTATAAACCCTGTATATGCAAAAATATTGTCAAGTCATTTACAATATTTTTCATTTAAAATTAATTCCTTTTTCTGCTGTTTAAAGGAATTAAATCCAGGAAAATATCTATCCATCTCCAAAGTTCATGAAAACTTGTGGAGATATTCTTTGTGATCATATTGAGCTCTCGTAAAAATATTGGCCATAATTAAATAAGGGAAATTGCATTTCCCTATTTAAAGCCAATATTGCACTTTGGGCACTTTCCAAAGGAGCTACTATTTTGGTAGCCAGGAAAAATCCCAAATAATTTGTGGAGCTTCTCCTCTCTATATCTTCATCATTTCCATCAAGAACCCAAGTTCCACAGTTCAAAGTTTGAGTGCATCATCCAATTTTTATTTCTCGATTTATTTTGAGGTTGTGAAGCAACTATATTTTATATTTCATCCAAATTCTTGAAATTAATCCAGGACCTCACATTCCCTATATGATGTGAGCATGCAAAAATTCACATCATTTTATCTAGCCATTTTCTCTCAAAAATTCCATCTAGTTTCTGTCCAGCAGAAAGCTTTGTGAAGGAAGTGCCATTTTGGTATATCCAAAGGAGCTGAAATTTTTCCAGTATCTCCATATATCCAAATAATCACTCTCCACAAAAAGTAAGCTCATTCCATTCAGCCATTTGAGCACAACATCAAAACCTAGATTCTGGACCAAAATTTGCATTACAAAGGAAGTATATGCAAACTTGGTCTAAATGACTTCAACTTTTGCCAGAATATACACCTTCCTACCACATTTCATTTTGACAAAGGTTCAGCTCCATACTCTCATCCATTTCTCCACAAGATTCCACCCAAGTTTCATGTCAGAACCTGTGTCAGCTCAAACCAGTCGTCTCTTGCTTCCATTCCCATCCAAGAGTGCATAAATGCATTCCCTGTACCTCAGCGCGTCGACTAGACATACTGTGACAGCTCCTGGGCAGGTTGGCCACGTGGTGCCGGTGGTGACCGCGGGTTTAGTCTGCAGCCGCCGCGCACTGAGGCAACATACACCGGAAACGGCTAGAACCACCGTATGCAGCCAGCCTCAGCGCGCCAACTCACTCCCCTGCTCCTCCGCGAAGCTCCTCGACGCTAGCTAACCTCCCCGGCGTCGCATCCGAGCTCGTGGCGCCGTGTGCCGACAGGGACGATGACGAACAGAGTACTGTCGTGCCCGTGTCTCACCGTTGTCTTCTTCCCCTTCGTCTCCTTCCTTGCACTGCGTTGAGCTGTCCTCGGCGTCAGGTCGGCACCGTCCCTCGGCCGCCAGCTCGCCTCCGAGCTCCAGTGCGTGGCTAAGGCCGCCACGGCGGCCGAGCCTATCCCCTCCGTCGCCCTGGCTATAAAAGCCGCTGCCGAGCCTCTCCCAGAGAACCCACACCACCCCGCTCCCTCCCTCTCCCTCTAGTTCTCTCCAGCACGCTCGCCGGCCGAATCCCTGCCCGGAGCACGGCAATTTAGCCGGAGCCCGCCCATGACCTCCGCCCCCAATCCACCACTGTCCGGCAGCCTCGCACCATCCACGCCTCCACTGCGGGTACCCGTGAGCTCGCCGTGAAGCACTGCATCCATACCCACCATCCCCGCAGGCCCGTGCTCGCCGGAGCCCCACCATTGCTCGAGCCCGCCGCCTACTGCCTCCTCCCATCGCCGCACTCCCAGCCACCCCCGCCGTCCCCGCTAACCACCTTCGGATGCGGCGCTCTTCCCCGAGCTCGCCGGTACCTGGAACACCAGAGATGGTGGCCGGAGTCGCCGGGGCTCCCCGTCGGGGTCGCCGGCCTCTCCTGTGCCTCTGTTTGTCGAGAGGGAGAAGAGAGAGGTGAGGAGGAGAGAGAAAGGCCCGGCGGGACCCACCTGTCAGCGGGACAGCACCCGCCACGTAGGATTAAGTGGAGACGTACTCCACAGAGTACGCGACCACTTCATCGAAAGCGCACTTTCAGAAATGCATTTTCATTTTTCCAGCCGGCGGCCGAAACGATTAAAGTGCGAGCGTTCACCCGTTAAGAGCAGAAATGAATATATGTTTATTTGCTTTCTGCCTAACGAATGAACAGCCACAACTTTTTAACCGTAACTCCGTTTCAGGTGATTCCATAGCCCACTTTCTCAGTTCGTCGAGCCCGTTCCGATGGCATCATTTTCATGAGGTTGAAACTTTCTAAAAATGACCATTGTGCCCCTGCCCTATATTCAGCCCCTCCGAGAGGGAACCCTTTCCGGCAAATTTTTCCGCGAGGTGATCACACTTCTCTCCGGTGAATTCATCGACCCCCAGGCAAGCCGACCATCTGATATATGCTCTAAAGCATTGATCTGTGTTATTCTTGCGTGTTTAATTAATGAATATGCCGGTGTTATAAATACTTGAACTCCTGTTAGTTATATATACATTGTCTACATTACTTGATAATGTTTATCATTACCGCACTAGTGACTCGTATGTAACAATATGGAGATAGGTTGTTATGTTTTCATTGTACATTACTACTATTATTGATATGATAAAGAAGGTGACTTAATAATGACAACCTCCTCCGTCGGCTAGATCGAGTCATAGTGCCACCGAACCGAGCCCGTCAAGTGCAACCACACTTGCCTGGATGGGGAGGCCCTAGCTTGGTCTATTGTCGTGCCTCTTATCGGTACCACCAAAGAGGGGGGATTATGCGTGCATGCTACCCTGGCCCGGTAGGCGGCGATAATCCTGTGAGCCCAGTTTAGTTATATGGTACCAGGTCCCCGTTTGGGACAGTTTGTTTGGCCACGACGGTGGCAGGTATCAAGAGTGACACAGGGGCCACCCAGGACTTGACCCTGGGAGGGTATGATTGTCGGTGGGGCCGTAAGAGTGCCGAGCAATAGACAAGTTTTGTTGGAGCAGCACCGGTCCACCCGAATGGGAGCACTAGGCCAGGAGCTCCATAGTGTGGGTAAAGTGCGCAACCTCTGCAGAGTGTAAATCTATTCGAATAGCTGTGTCCTCGGTCATGGGACATAGTTTGTACTAGGTCACACTATTTGGTCTGTGTCGAGTCTGGAGGAACAAACTATATAATGTTGTTGCTAAGACTGAACCAGAGAACGGTAAGGTTTATCAGACTTGCAGTACAGATGCATGGACATCGGATGATGTCAGGAATATGAGATGTTAGCCATGGGATGGCTAAGAGAGAAACGGTCGAATGACCGAAAGATTTGGATTGGATTTGGATCGGATTCGGATTTGGATCGGATTTGGATTGGATCATGACAATATTCGGAGTATGGACTATTTACTGGATATGCTTTATCTTCGTCATACTGTATTTACTTCAGTAGTTATCTTGCTGATAATCCTGCTATGACATGATAATTAATGCCGCTAGATGACTAATCTTGCTAGATAATCCTGCCATAACATGATAGTTAATACTGTTAAGATAACAAGTGCATGCTTGAATACCATGGATTGCTCTGCTTGTGTATATGTTGGTTTGGTTTGCTTGCGAGTACATTCAAAAGTACTCTATGGCCTTCAATGTGGCCAGGTTTACCTAAGGATTGGACGACCGCTAGCGAGGAGGCGGAGTGTTCGCGGGCTAGAAGAGTAACCCAGCCAGATCCCTGTGGATTGGAGCTGCACCAAGACCATGTTGCCTTAGATAGAGCTTTTTCGCTGCCATCACCCTTGTAAAATATCATGTAAGACGTATATATCCATTAATAGAAATGCCTGTGTTCATGATACTTGTTGTAAAAGCGCATGCCAGAGTGATTTTCCTGGGCTGGTGTGTGCGGCGACGTCTGACTACAGCGGTATTCAGGCGGGGCGCCACAGCTGACTTCAGGCTCGAAGGCGTACAGCACGACGAAGCCGGCCTCGCTCTCCCTCACAGCCTCCTCGAGGGGTTCGCGGAGCTCCGCCGGGACAGGGGTCACCACCCGACCGAAGTCGAAGCGATCGTCGAGGCGGAGGAGGTTGCTGAAGAGTCACGTTTTCGCCTGGGTCAGCAAGTCGCGGCACGCTTCCTCGACGGTGGCATCCGTGTCCAGCAGCTGCTTCTTGAGGTCATCAACCTCGGCCTGGAGCTCGTCCCGCTTGGCCGCGAGGCTCCCCTGCTCGTCGAGGGTGGCCTGGGCGGCCGCCAGCTCACGCTCCTTTGCCAGTAGGCGCTCCCGTTCGGCCTCCTGCGCGGAGGCGGATGCTGCGAGCTCGCCTTCCCGGGTCCTGGCGTTCGCCTCGCGGGTAGCGACCGCCTCTTGGGACCTAAGGACCTCCTCCTCGCGCTTCTGGAGCTCAGCTTCACAGGACGCGAGCCGACCCTCAAGTGCCACCGCATCCTCCTCCCGCGCCTTAAGCCGGCTCTCACGTGATGCGGCTTGCTCCCTAAGTGTCTTCTCGTAAGCGTTCACCTCCTCCCGCAGCCGCTTGGCCTCCTGGGCGTCTTCGAGGGCCCTCGCGAGGGACGCCTGGGCCTCCTTGGCGAGCTGCTCGCGCTGCGCCTGCGCCTCCTTGTCCTGCTGGCAGTCGAGCTTCGCCGCCTCGCGAAGCTGGCTCCACCCCTCCGCCAGCTTCCGCCGCTCCTCTGCGCAGAGTTCCGCCTCTTTCTTGAGCTCGCCTTCGAGGGCCTTGAGAGCCGCCCTGACGCTCTTGACGGCCCCATTCTAGGGTGCAGTACCGCTCTCCCCCAATACCAAGGCGCGACTCGCCCGGGCCTCCTCATCGCCTGCTGGCGTCGACGGACGGGAGGGCACAACTTCGAGCCCCTCCGGCCGCCCCGCGCCATCGCCCCCAGCGGGGGCTGCGCTCGCCGTCTGGTGCGGGGGGCCCGGGGTGGTCACCTCCGGCGCCGGTGGCGTCGCCCCGCGCTCGGGCGCCGCCCTGAGCACTGCAAGGTCCGGGCACCCGGGCTTGGGGGCTGCTCTCGTGAGGCCCGCAGTGTCCTCGGCCATAGCAGGCATGGTGCGTTGGGGAAGGGTCGGCGCTCCGCCTTCCTTCCCCGCCATCTCGTCATCGGTGATAGGGGCCGCCTCGGGTGGTGCCAGCACGATCCCCTCACCACCTCCCGCCGGTCTCGTCGCCGGGGGCGCCGGTGCGGCAGGCGAGGTGGTCTTCGAAGGAGGGGAGGGCCCCTCGACCTCAGCCTTCCTCCTCTTGGTCTTCTCCACCTCCTCGGCGGCCAGCTCGGAGCTCCTGCGTAGGCGAAGGCTCATCAGGACCGCAGCAGCCAGGAAGCAGGGATCGATAGGAAGGGGCGGAGCAACTTAGTCGTCCTTGGGGTAAAAGCGCCTCCTCTTCCGCTCCTTGATGGTGCCACTGCTGCTGCCCCCATTGCGCAGCGTGCCTGGGCGGCTACCTGGGGGCACGGCGCGGGTCTCATCGGGGTCGCAAGTGTCGGTACCGAAACCGGCAGATCTTGGGTAGGGGATCCGAACTGTGGATCTTGGAATCAATGAGTAACAGGGAACGTAGAGACAACGATTTACCCAGGTTCGGGCCCTCTCGAAGAGGTAAAACCCTACGTCCTGCTGGATTGTATTGATGTGATTGTATGAAGGTTACAGAGTTGATGTACCTCGAGATCGGATGGGCTAAACCCTAGGTGGTTATGATGATTCTGTGTCTCTACGGACTAAACCCTCTGGCTTATATAGACACCAGAGGGACCTAGGGTTACATATGGTCGGTTGCCATCAGGGGATAAACATGCCGGTTACACTAATTATTTCTTGGAGGAGACGCCAAGTCTTCGAAGGTTTCCTTGTGGTGCACGGGGTCGCCTTCAATCCGGTCTTCTTGATGAGCAAAGAGCGGCCCATTAGTCTGGCCTATTAGAGATATGCCGGCAGCCCGAGTACCCCCTAGTCCGGGACACCCTCAGTAGCCCCCGAACTAGTCTTCGAAGCCGAGGTAGACGCCGGACATCATCGGCTTTCTGGACCAATTCCCTTCTTTCTGTGACACTAGTAACAGGCCTGCATCTCCTCTGAATCGAGTTCTCAAGTGTTGCCCAGCCGCACACGCGCCGAACTATACCTCGGCCGCCGAGGTGTACTGATAACTTAGCCCTGAAGGCTAGTCGCTTTTGTGTGAATAGTACCCTCATCTGATAGCTTTTACTGAAGGATCACACCCTGCCACGACCGCGAGTTGGTTTATGAAAAATTCGATTCGCGGCTCAAGGCGGTTTTCATTGGCATGTCTCATCGATATGGAGACCGTGCCCTGTTTTTAAGGGATATGATCAATAATTCGCTCTATCCCATGCGCGCATAATGGCGCGATTTATACAGGGAAATGGCAAAGCCTGCGGCGCAATAAAGGGACCCTAGGTTTTTACAGCCCATAAAAGGGGAACGGTCTCCATTTCCTTTGCACGCTCTCACTTCTTCCTTCGCCGTTGCCTTCCCCATCTCTTGAGCTCCAGCGCCCAGATCCGCTCTCCCTCTCAAGAGCCTCTCCAACCACCCGCTCGATCTAGCAATGGCGGGTTCCGGGTCCAAGGGCAAGTGGGAGGTGTCCGTCGTCACTGAAAGCGCCATCCTGGAGCTGAAGAGCGCGGGCTATCTCCCCGCCGGCATCGCCCACCGTGCTCCAGAGGCTGGCCAAGTCGTCCCCACGCCGCGGCAGGGCGAGAGGGTGGTGTTCCTCCCTCATTTCATTCGAGGTTTGGGTTTTCCCCTTCACCCCTTCGTCAGGGGCCTCATGTTCTTCTACGGGCTTGACTTCCATGATTTCGCCCCCAATTCCTTCCTGCATATCTCGGCCTTCATCTTCATCTGCTAGGCCTTTCTTCGGGTCCGACCACACTTCGGCCTGTGGCTGAAGATCTTCAACATCAAGCCGAAGATAGTTGATGGCCAGCAGGCGGACTGCGGGGGAGCGATGGTCAGCAAGCTTCCCCGGGTGGAGTGGCCACAGGGCACCTTCATCGAGACCATCAAGATTTGACAGAAGGAATGGTTCTAGATCACAGAGCCAAGGAGCGTGGATTGGGAGGCGATTCCGGCTTTCGATCCGGACCCCCCATGAGGCTGGTCTCATGGACCAAGAAAGGCCTCGACTGGGGGTCGAACAAGGAGGTGGCGCTGCTAAAGAGCTGGATCGCCAAGATGATAGAGCAAGGCGTCGAGCTGCCTAACGTGATCCAAATCATGCTCTGCCGGTGAATCCTCCCGTTCCAGGACAGGGCTTCCCCCATGTGGGCCTACAAGCCCGAAGACCCGGCCACCGTGCGCAGCTTGTTCCGCACCTCCCACGCTCAACTATGGAAGGCGCTATTCAAGCCACAGAAGGACTGGCCGGCCGAGGAGGAAGACATCGGCCTTGACGCCGCAAACCCCCCGTGGGAGGTATGACTAGTTTTTTTCTTATATCCGGATTGTTTCCTTTCGATAAGGTACTCAACTTTCTCGCTTCCCATCCGCAGAGCTGGCTGAGGAAGGCCGAGCGGATTGACAGCCCGGCACCGCTGCCAGAGGGGCCTAGGATGCCCCTGCTGACGGCCATGCTGGCCGTGGAGCCATACGAGGCGCCGGAGAGGAAGGAGAAGAAGAAGGACAAGAAGAGGGAGGCCAGAGAGGGCCTCCATTCCCGCGGACCCCCGGACACTAGATCCGGGGACACCCATGCTCCCTCTGCACAAGAGGAGGAGAAGGAGCAGGGGGAGGAGGGGGAGGAAGGTGACTGCCCCCGATCAAAGAAGAGGGCGGTGTCCGAGGATGCCGAGGAGGAGCCGCTTCGTCCCTCCCCCAAGAGACCATGCAGGGCCAAGGTGGCCCTGTCCGACAACAGCTCGGCTTCTGCCAAGGACTCCGAGGCCTCCGAAGAGGTTCCTCGAAGGATCCCGAGGGCCAAACTGCAGGCTCAAAGGTACGCGTTCTAATATCCGCTTGAGTGCCTTCGGCCGAACTCGGCTTGATATTGATCGCCCTTTTTTACTTCTAACATCGCAGCCTGCTGCGCGACCTCCCCACCGACCGAGTCTCGGAGGAGGATTCTCCACCGGCCGCGCTGGTGGAGAGCAGGACCGAATCGTGCGCCTCGCCTCCCCCAATCGTCGGGGAGGCTGAGGAGGTCCTGTCGAGGAGGACCCCTCCCGTGCCGCACACAGGAGGAGGGGGCGACACCATCATGGCCAAGGTGAATACCTCGGCCGCCGAAGACCAGGAGGGGAGAGCCCCTCTGGTAAACAAAGAGGAGGAGCCCGGACGATCCGAGATCTCTCCGAGGGCGGCTCCGGTGTCGTCAAGGCGTCCGGAGTCGGGCACTCCGGTCTTCGAGAGGGAAGAAGCCGAAGTGCCCCCGCCACCCCCGCCCGCCCCAGAGCGGGCGTCGACTGGGTGGCCGGATGAGATGGAGGATGCTTTAACCAGCTCCTCTATCGTCGAAGAGCACCGTGCCCTTATGGGTGCGGTGTTGCAAAGTCTTCGGTCCGTGGATAATGGACTGAAGGAGGCCCTCAGTGGCCTTCTCACGAGCTTCAAGGTGAGTTAAGTAAAGCTTTTCCATTATAAAAGTTCTTTTGTATAAATGCATAGCCTCATACACAGTAGCTCCTGAGACTCTGACTGGCTTGAACAAAGCCGGTCAGAGGATCGATGATCACAATCTTGGATACTAATGTGAGTAGAGTGATGCGCAGGCGTCATCTTCAGCAGCAGTCGCCAACGCCGAGGAGTTGGCCGAGCTGAATCGGAAGCTCAAAAGCTCCGAGGACGACCTCAGCCTGGTGAATAAGAGGTTCGACGAAGCGCAAGGCAAGTCCGAACTGTAGTGATTATTGCAGCTATTTCCTTTTTGTTAAGTAAGGTTTTAAAGTAGTGTAAACAAAGTCAACCAATCTTACTACAGCTGCCGCCGCAGAGGTGGAGAACCTCAAGGCCACACTGAGGATGGCTCAGTTGGAGGCGGCGGAGCAGAAGTCGGCAGCCGAACAAGCAGCTGCCGAACTGGCTGCGGTGAGAACCGCTAGCCAAAAGCAAGAGGCCAGAGTGCTGGAAGTGCAACAAGAGCTCAAAGATGCCGTCATGAAATGTGAGGCTCTTGAGCAAAAGAATAAAGAGCAGGCCACCGAGCTATCTTCATTGGAGATGGTGGCCAAGGAAGCGCGGACGGAGGCGCGCGGCTGTCAAGAAGAGCTCTGCCAAGTCAAGCTCATTGCGGATGGTAAGCCGTACTTGCTGCAAAGTGTCTTTGGTGGTAACAGGTTAGCTTTGCTCATGCGAGTGTGGCATTCCCCAGGCGCCTTTGCAGACCTCCCAAGGAGTGCGGCTGATGCGGCTAGGTTCTTCGCCACCCAGGAGGGTCGGGCCGAGCAGAGGCTATTCCGGGTGCAATTTCAAGCGCCCGAACACCCTCCCCTCCTCAACAACCAAATGAAGCAGCTGATGGAGCTGCATCGGATGGTAGAGCCGGCGATGAAGGACCTCTGCGTCAAGCTATGGCCTTCGGAGCCGGTGCCGAGCAGCTACTTTACTGGTGCAGAGGCTGTACGACGCCACTCCCCGGATCGAAGCCTGGAAGCGCTCCACATGTATTGAGGGGGCTCGGATGGCCTTCGGCAAAACAATGGTACGTTGGCCGAAGATAAAGCCAGCCGAGATGGCCACCAGATCTCCGCCGTCAGGGAAGGAGCATAGGCGCCCCGAGCAATACTTTCCCATCGTGATGGATGGTGCTCGGGCACTAGAGGCCCAGTGCTCGAAAGATGTAATTTATGAGTAGATTTATCTTCCTTGTATCCGAGGAGTTTAAAACCTTTTGCTTTGATATAATGCAATGTGTTGGCTGTACATATAATGTCTGCCATGTTAATTTTGACTCCTGTGCGGCCGTTTCTGAACTGAAAGTTACCAGTCGTCGGCTTCAACCCCCTATGCAGATACTGCATGGGGTGTTTCCTTGTCATACCTTAACCCTTAGCTGACGTCTCGGTGCCCGGAGGCGGTTGTATGTACGGAAAACAAGGCAATCAGACTATGCAGTTTTAGCGCTTTCACTTAGCCATAGGAGCTTGATGGCGGGGGCTGGTGACTAGCCCCCAGTGTATTTGATATCCGGGTATACCGAGGTCGATACCATTATCACATGGTTCCTATGACAGAGAACCCTTCGTTTAACATGGGCTAACCTCCAACGATTTTAGGTTTGACACTAGTCATCGGATCGCCGACCAGTTCTCGCATATCATGACAGTCAGTTTTCGGTTTTCTCCACTGAGGTACTTAACCAGGCTAGCTAGAAGCACAATCGCAGTGGTTCTCCCTTTACCCTCCTAGCCGAACAATGCGGAACATAAGAGGGCAAACACAGGAGCCGGGCAACCCAACTATTGACCAAAGACACAATTCGGAACTAATTCATATAATGCAATATCCGTGACGCCGAGCACATATAATAAAAGTTGGTGCCGGAGTAAAGTTTGAGGCAAAATTTATATTCGAGCCCCCGGTCTATTAGCCGGTCACTAAAAAAAAGGAACGTATCGCAAATAGTTTACTTTGGCCCAAAAAGCGGAAAGGAATATGCAACACGAACGAATGCACAATTACCATAGAAGACCTTGCTATTTATTTCCTTTGAACTTGTAACGTCTATCCGTACAATCCGAACTGCCGAAGTAACTTTTACAGATACTTTAAAGAATAATATATAAGAGGAAATGTTTACACATGGCCTTCATGAGTGGTTTGACGTCCCTACTACGCCCTGCTGCACGTTTGCGCCTTCGCTCTTTATGAAGCTTCCGTATGAGTGAAGTTGTCGACTGTGTGCTCGGCGGAAGTAGTAATGTTCGGCAGACTAGCCCTTGAGAAAGGGTTTTGAGGAATCGCCGCACTGTGTCAGCTTAACGCTGATCAGGCCCTAGATGGTACCTGTAGTTGATGTTAATCCAAGAACATCTATCGGCCATGGATCGGTCGAGCTGAGCTCTTGGCCTTTGAGTCATGTGTCCCCACAGCTGACCATGGGATCTTGAGCGCGAAGTTGTGCACTCGAGGCACGTATTTTGTGGCTGGGTAGGCCATGCTGTGGGGCACGTATCGCTATTTAGGGTGAGCACGGGAGTGCTCCAGGGCCGAGGCTATAGCTCGGGCGCATTTGCGTGCGTCCAGTGCCTTGGGGGTAGACTGGGCCTGCGACGCTTCTTCGGAGGCTTGGACTTCGGCGGCTAGAGCCGCCATGTGTCCCTCTGTTCGGAGCGAGCGTTCGGTATTGCCATTGATGGTAATAACACCCTTTGGTCCTGGCATCTTGAGCTTCAAGTACGCGTAGTGTGGGACAACGTTAAAGCGGGCGAACGCTGTCCGACCGAGGAGTGCGTGATAACCACTGCGGAAAGGGACAATATCAAAGATCAAGTCCTCGCTGCGGAAGTTATCGGGCGAACCGAAGACTGCGTCCAATGTTATGGATCCCGAGTAGCGTGCTTCGACGCCTGGGATTACACCTTTAAAGTTGGTGTTACTTGGTTTAATCCTTGACGGGTCAATCCCCATTTTCCTCACTGTGTCTGAGTAAATCAGGTTGAGGCTACTGCCTCCGTCCATAAGGACTCTGGTGAGGTGAAATCCGTCCACGATGGGGTCGAGCACCAGAGCCGCTGTTCCTCCATGACGGATACTGGTCGGATGGTCTCGACGGTCGAAAGTGATCGGGCAAGCCGACCACGGGTTGAATTTCGGGGCTACAGGCTCTAAGGCGTAGACATCCCGGAGTGCGCGTTTCCGCTCCTTCTTCGGTATATGCATGACGTAAATCATGTTCATGGTTTTTACCTCTAGAGGGAACTACTTTTGGCCTCCATTGTTCGGCCCGCGAGGTTCATCGTCGTCCTCGCTGCGGGGACCCTTGCTCTGCTCCTCGGCCGTGATCTTGCCGGCCTGTTTGATTACCCAACAGTTACGGTTGGTGTGATTGGCGGGCTTATCCGAGGTACTGTGGATCTGGCAGGGCCTGTCCAGGATTCTGTCTAGTGCAGATGGGCCGTCCCGATTTCCTTTAGAAGGTTTCTTCTGCGGTCCTGACTTCGAGCCGCTGAATCCGGTTTTTACCGCTGCGTCATCAGCTTCGCTGCCATTGTTTGTGTGCCGGCGCTTATTATTCTTGTTGCGCCGGGGTTTCCCGTTCCTGTTCCGGACTTCTGAGGTGCCGGGGTCTTCGGGATGGTTGCTTCGACGAGCTAACCAACTATCTTCACACGCGCAAAAGCGGGTCATTAGGGAGGTGAGGGCCGACATTGTTCTCGGCTTATCCTGTCCGAGCTGGCGGGCGAGCCACTCGTCCCGAATACTGTGCTTGAATGCGGTGATTGCTTCGGCGTCCGGACAGTCGACAATTTGGTTCTTCTTAGTCAAGAACCAGTTCCAGAATTGCCGAGCTGACTCCCTGGGCTGTTGAACTACGTGGCTCAGGTCGTCGGTGTCCGGTGGTCGAACATAGGTGCCCTGAAAGTTAGCTCGGAATGCATCCTCGAGCTCTTCGCAGCTCCCGATGGAGTTTTCGGGTAGGCTGTTCAGCCAATGCCTTGCTGGTCCTTTGAGTTTCAACGGTAAGTATTTAATGGCGTGGAGATCATCTCCTCGGGCCATATGAATGTGGAGGAGAAAATCTTCGATCCACACGGCTGGGTCAGTTGTCCCATCATACGGTTCTATATTCATGGGTTTAAACCCTTCAGGGAACTGATGCTGCATCACCTCGTCAATGAAGCACATTGGGTGTGCGGTGCCCCTGACGCAGGCCACGTCGCGCCGGAGATAGGTTGTCATCCGGACACGGTGCTGCTCCCGAGTTTTGTCGTTCCTGTCACGCCAGGCTTGGTATCTGTCCCGTCCAGCGGGCGCGTTTCCTATGGATCCATAGATGGATCTTGACTAGATTCCTCTGGCGTTCAGGTCGTGGCACAGGTCATATTGGTCATCCGGTTGAACTGGGTCTTTGCCAGCTCGGCGAGGAGGCGCAGGTGGGTATTCGGTTTCTCCGGCCGCCCTATCCCGTCCTCGAGGGGGCGCGGGTGGGAATTCGGTTTCCCCAGCCATCCTATCCCGTCCTCGTGGGGGGCGGTCCGGCTGGCTTGCGTAAGTTCGTCTGGGAGGCATGGGCTCGAGGGCCTCATCCTCAAATTCTGGGAGCAGGCGCCGCCGTGGGTAACTCTTGTATTGACCCTGACGTTCATCATCAAGGCCTTCTTCAGCAGCTAGGACCATCGTCCATCTGTCGTTGAGCGTATCCTGTTCGGCTTTTAGCTGTTGTTGTTTCCTCTTCAAGCTTCGGGCAGTGGCGATGAGTTGCCGCTTGAATATTTCTTGCTCTAGGGGGTCCTCTGGGATGATGAAGTCCTCGGGTCTGAGGCTATCCTCCTCTTCGGATGGAGGGAGGTAATTGCTGTCCTCGGAGTCTTCGGGGTCCTCAGGGCCGCCCTGGTCCTCATGCCCTTCAGGGGCGTCATGGTGCTGTTCGGGGGTGTTGTTGCCGAGCTCCCCCAAGTTATCCGGAGTGTCGTTATCTCTGGTGCCATTTGTGTCTGTGTTATTTTCCCTGCCCTTTCCTCGCCCTCTGGCTCGCCGTCGTCGGCGTTTGGGCGGTTCCTCGGCGGTGCCGTCACCGTCCTTCATGGTTGTGTCGCCGTCCTTCTTGGGGGTGTCGACCATGTAAATGTCGCAGGTGGAGGTGGTGGTCCACTTTTCGGTGTTGGAGGTGGCAATTGACGGAGCCGTATAAGGCGGGACGTCGATATCCTCGTCCATGTCGTCAGCCTCCTCGGAGGCGTAGTCCAGCATGTCGGTTAAATCCTCGATAGTGGCTACCAAGTGGGTGGTGGGTGGGACGCAAAATTCCCCGCGGTTGGCCTCCTGTCCGACCTGCTCCTGGTCCGAGGACGGGCCATCCGCGATACTCATCGTCTAGATCCGATCTAACATCTTGCTGAAAAGCGAGAGGTCCACCGAACCCATCCTTGGACATACTTTGGAGTCGAACTCTAGTGTGCCGGCGCCGGAAGCGTGCTTGGCCAAGGGTGGCCCTTGGTTTCTTGGCGTCGGATTTGGATCCGAACTCAAGGCCAGATCCGAACTGGGGATCGGCCCGGAAACGGGCCCGAGGAGAGGATCCGAGGTTGAGGCCTCGGGGTTATTAGGCTCCTCAGGTAAAGTTGAGAACCTAGTAAGGACCAGATCGCCCCGAGAATCGGCGACGTATTCTAGGTTGCCGAACCTGATTTCCTGCTCAGGGGCGAAGCTGTTGACCTGGTCAAGGTGGCCATCGGATCGGCATGCAGCACAATGCTGCCGAACGCGAAGAGCTGTCCGGGGACAAAGATGTCCCCGCTGCGGATGCCATCGCTGATGAGAAGGCGAGCCATTGATCCCTGGTGACCCACGGCAGAACTCTCAATGAAAGCACCAATGTCGGTACAGAAACCGGCAGATCTCGGGTAGGGGATCCGAACTATGGATCTAGGAATCAATGAGTAACAGGGAACGTAGAGACAGCGATTTACCCAGGTTCGGGCCTTCTCGAAGAGGTAAAACCCTACGTCCTGCTGGATTGTATTGATGTCATTGTATGAAGGTTACAGAGGTGATCTATCTCGAGATCGGATGGGCTAAACCCTAGGTGGTTATGATGATTCTGTGTCTCTACGGACTAAGCCCTCTGGCTTATATAGACACCGGAGGGACCTAGGGATACATATGGTCAGTTGCCATCAGGGGATAAACATGCCGGTTACATGAATTATTTCTTGGAGGAGACGCCAAGTCTTCGGAGGTTTCCTTCTGGTGCACGGGGTCACCTTCAATCCGGTCTTCTTGACGAGCAAAGAGCGGCCCATTAGTCCGGCCTATTAGAGATAGGCTGGCAGCCCGAGTACCCCCTAGTCCGGGACACCCTCAGCAGGCTACAGTGGCCCCCTCCTTCCACTCCTCGTCGGGCTCGTCGATCTCCACGGCATCGCCTCCTCCCTCTCTCTCCGGCACAGGCCTGGCCGGCACAACGCGAAACGCGTCCCCGTCATCGCCCTCGTCCTCGCCCAGCCGAAGCAGACGACGCGCCGGCAGAGACGGAGGGGGTGGCAGAGATGACTCCTCGCTGCTCCCCTGCCCGGAATCGGAGGCCTCGTTGTCGCCTGAGGAGGACCCCGTCTCCGAAGAATCCTCAAGAAGCTCCTCAGGCTCCTCGAGGTCCGTCCGAATCGGCCCCCACTGGTCGAACTAGGGCATCACCGCGACCAGCTCAGCCTTGTTGGACAAGCGGTGCACCGGGCGCGCGTCATCTGGCATATCCTCTGCCTCCCCAGGAAACAGAACTTCCCAAGCATCGGCCACAGCTTCGGCAAGGAGGGACTCCCGTGCCAGCCGGATCCGGTCTCCGGCTCTGGTGATGTCCCACACTGGGTGCGAGCGCTTCTGTAGGGGCGCGATGCGGCGGCGGAGGAATTCCTTGGCAATCATGGCCGCCGTAATCCCGGCCCTGTGCAGCTCCGCCGGCCTCATCAGGATCGGCCTCAGGGCAGCGCCGCCAAGCTTCTTGTGCTCCCAACGGGGGATCTTCTCACCCGGCTCGGTAGGGACATCCAGGAGAGGACTGGTCCGCTGGGCATCAACATAAACCCAGCATGACCGGAAGTTCTCCACCTTCTTCGAGATCTTCATGTCGAAAACCTTGCCCATCTCGTCGTCAATACAGAAGGAGGCCCCTCCGGAGTGGTGGTTTCCCGAGGAAAAAACCCGCAGGCTATAGAAGGTCTGGAAGAGCGCCACGAACGACATCACTCCCAGGAAGGCCTCGCAGAGGTATGCGAAGAGAGCAAGGACAAGAATGGAGTTGGGATGAAGGTGGAGAAGGAAAATCTCATAATGCTCAAGGATGGCATAGAGGAAGTCGGAGAAGGGCGGCACCAGCCCGGCGAAGAGCGAGTGGAAGAAGACGGGGATTACTGTGGGGCCGAGGTCGCGACGTGGGACCGAGCCTGGCCAGATCTCGGTGGCGCCTCCCTCGAAGTGCGCCGAGGCCAATAAGGGGCGGGCCCTGGCCAGCCCGTTCTCGTTGATTGTGGCCGGCAGCAAGGCTGGACCAAGCTCCGCCGCCGGGGAGCTCTTGCTGGAGGAGGCCTCGGCGGCCACGGGTTTCTTGCCTGGGGCCATGGCGGAGGAGAGACTGGAAGTTGGAGGAGGAGTAACAGGGGAGCTGCGTGCGCGGGATGAAGGGCAAGATGTGGACGGAGAGCAATGACGCTCCTGCGCCCCGAGCGGGCAGGCCTTATCGCCAAGACGGGTGTTACCGAGGGGTTGTGGGGAGTGGGGGCGACCCTCCCCGCAAAAGCCGCCACGCGTCGCCTCTGGGCCCGGCAGCTTGATGGGCCCTGCGCCGTTTCGTCCCTAACCGGGCGGAACGTGTGAGCCGCAGGCCCGGGGGCTACTATCGGCCCAGTGGGAACCAGGGTACCATGGCCCGTCTGCCTCTGGCCCAGAGGACCGCGCTCGGGCGGGCCCGTGAGAGTGGCCTTGCCTCGGCCGCTTCGGAGGAAGCCGCCTCGCGAGGGGCGAGCCTCGTCAGGCCCCTCCTCGCCAGGCCAGGCCCTGCCGATGCTGCCAAGCACCAGGTTCGCTCGCAAGGCTCCCCTCGCGAGGCCTTCTCACGAAGCAAGTCGTACGGCGCCAGCCGCGGGGCTCCGCGCCCAGCACATGGGTGACGTCCCGCTGTCAGGATAAGGATAGCGGGGCATGACCAAGCCCAGCTTAAATTCTGGTGATAAGGGAGCAGCGGCGTCTGCCTCCCCCAAAGCAAGTCCCAAAGGCTTCCCTCTTTGGTGATAGAAGATCAGGACGGATCAGTGCGCCAGGACGGAGGTCATCGCCAAGCCCACCAGCGCGTCACAAGGAGCTGCTTTAGCAAGCGGAGACTGCCTTTAGTCAGGATAAGCCTATGCTCTTGTCCCCCTTTTGAATTGCCACCCTATGGCAACCCTGTCCCGCTCATATTTTCGGGGAAGAGGATCAAGGCACTACAAAAGGGGCAGGGCTGCTTCCATGTAAGGGGATCGACTCATTTTCTCACCGACACCTCTTGTACCTCGAGCACAAGCTCTCCGCCACAGAGCAATCCAACACAAGCTGGAGTAGGGTATTACACCGCACGGTGGCCCGAACCTGGGTAGCTCGCGCGCCCCCTTCGCGTCCGGTGAGAGCCAGCGAGTCCGTCGCGTCCCCGCTGTAGTCCCATCGTAGGCTGCCAAGCAAAGTCCCCTAGAATTCAAATCCTAAGTTCTTGGAGAAGTTTCTTGGACGCCTAGACTCCGATAGTCGCTATAGTCCACTAGGCCCACCTGCTCCGGAGGGGCCACATGGACCCTTAAGGGGGCGCACCAGCCCTACTTGGGCCAGGCGCCACCCCCCAAGGGCCCATGCGGCTAGGGGGGGCAAACCCTAAATTGGAGGGGGGGTGCCCCCTTGCTTGGAGGGGGGCCAAGGTGGCCGCACCCCTCACCTCCTATACAAAGAGAGGGAAGGCGCTGGGCGCCACCATCTGATTCCCTGGCTGCCGCCGTCCCTCTCTCCCTCCATCTCCTTGCTCCATAGCTTCTTAGTGAAGCCCTGCTGAGATTCCACCACCATGCCATCATGTTGCTAGCCTAGATCCCAGCTATCTCTCCCTCTCGCTTGCTCATCAAGGAGGAGGAGGAGGTGTCACCAAGCCGTACGTGTGCATAACTCGGAGGTGCCATTCGTGCAGTGCTCGATCTGATTAGACCGCAAAGAGTACGACTACATCAACCACATTCGTTGAAAATTTCCACTTTCGGTCTACAAGGGTATGTAGACACACTCCCACTCGTTGCTAGCATCTCCTACATTAGATCTTGGGTGAATCCCTTAGATTTTTTTTGTTTTCCATGTAATGATTCCCTACAGAGGGATGCTGGGTTGATTAAGAATTCAGTATTGAAGGAAAACCCTTGTTTACCTGCAGATCGCATCAGAACATTGGCGGCCTCCTTAAGCCCCATCTGAGCTGTGCCAAGATGCGCATCCACCGTTCGGAGTGCATCGAATTACTGGTCTGTAAAAATAGGGTTAACTAGCGATACTCTCCTCACTCAGTGACACATCATACTCTCAACCTCGTAATGAGTCACGGAGTGCGTCGCCGAGGACTCTAGCTGAGGAACACCTAGAGGCTCCTCAGGGGGTGATGGCTGGGCAGGAGCTGCCTCGGGGGCCGGATATTTGTTCCTGAGACCTCTGGTGCTGGTATGTCGGCAGAAGGAGGAGGCCTACAAGTTAAACCAAAATAAAACTCACCTTTTAATGAGGAGAAAAAGGAGTCTTTGTAGACTACAGGATGGTCACACTTACAGAGTGGAGGAAGGTGGCTCTTGCGTCACGTGCTCCTCAGCAGAAGCCTGGCCGATGACTTGCCCGGGATTCCTCCTTATTTTGTTCCCCTCCTAGGTCTGAGTGCACCTCGGACGCTTAGATCGATGACCCCTGGTGGAAGGGGCGTAAGTGCTTGTGGCTAGAGCAACACTTGTGATGGTTTGCTTCTGTCAGGTCGGATGCGTGACGACAGCCACATTAACGGAAGGAGGTGGCATCCCCACATGATCGTAGATGATGACCACTTTGGTGCCATCAACACCCTCTTGATAAAAGACCCTATATTTAAAGATGAGATCGGTAGGAGGGTCCTCGACTAAGATGAGGTTGTCATCATGAACATGGAGCTCCGGTTGAGGAGTGGGGGAGCTCACCGTCTCGTTCCACCGTTTCCAGTTCTGTTCAGACATGTTAAACATCTGATTAGGAAGATAAATACCCAATTCAAGAAATGAGATTCTGATAAATAAACTTACTGATTCGACGGGTTTGTGACAAGAGAAGCCATCAAACATTGGCTCCTTGATGAGGTCGGACCTCCCACCCTTAAACATGGCCTCCAGCGCGGCCCCGATCGCTTGGTGATTCATGAACCCTTTTCCTGATGGCGCATGTTGAGTCATTGGTTCCATTCTATTTCCACAAGGGGTGGATGCATTGCTGAAGAGGTTGGACTCCTCGGGCGATAGCCACCGTCATCACATTGACGATGGTAAGCTTGTGATGGCCGCGGCAGGCAACTTGAGCAGCCAGTCTGGCCACCTCGGAAGCCCCATCTCGGGTCTGAGTCCTCGGCCGCCAGTTATATCGCTTCTTCAAAGGACCAGGGGAAAAGTGAGGAAGTCCCTGCCAAAGATGGTCTTCAAGTGGCACGTCGGAGATATAGAACTACTCACTCTGCCATATCTCGCTGTCCTCCGGGGGGGTGCCACCAAGATATCCGGCCCCGACGATTCTGCACACCTCGGCCCCTCCAACCTCAAAAAGATTACCATCTTGGATATGCGGGACCAGGCAGAAATACTTGCACCACAGGTCGAAGTGGGCTTCACAGCCGAGGAAGGCCTCACATAAAGTGACATAGCTAGCTATGTGAAGAATCGAGTTGGGCGTGAGGTGGTGGAGTTGGATCCCATAGAATTTCAGGAGACCCCCGAGGAAGGGGTCGATAGGGAAACCTAACCCCCGGAGAAGGAAGGGGACAAAGCATACCCGCTCATCACCTTGCGGCATTGGGAAATTAACATTGTAACACCGCCGTCCAAAGAGACCAACCCTAGGTAAATCTGCGCAAAATC
The DNA here is from genome assembly GCA_039707655.1 of Elymus sibiricus. NCBI lineage: Eukaryota > Viridiplantae > Streptophyta > Magnoliopsida > Poales > Poaceae > Elymus > Elymus sibiricus. Next base: position 169,638,387 of record CM077664.1, read on the forward strand.
TGAGTCAGGAAGATACCCTTGTGTGGCGAGACCATTCAGTTGCCCTTGATCAACTGAACAGCTCTTCCATTCTACTTCGATGGGGCTGGCAGGGTGAGTAGATGAGCCGGGGATGTTCTCCCCATTGTGTTGAGCTCTCAAAGCAACAATGGAGGTAAGGAGGAGATGCGATCCGCGCAGAGGCAAGAGAAGAGGTGGAAGGGATGTGAAATCTTTTGTATATCTCATTTACTTTATATAGGAAAACTTGGTTATGTGATAATGGGACACTTGAGTCCTGCAGTGGTAAATCCACGTGTTTCCTAGGCGTCATGCTTTACGTGCACACACAGATCGAGGACGGACATCGATGTTGCCACTAAAGTAGAATTCGGGGCCCACCACAACTCTCTTGATTGGACATGTCACTTGTGGGGCCTCGGGGAGCGGTGTATCCAAAAAATTGTCAGATGGGACCCATAATTGTTCCCCGGGAGAAACTTGCTTACCTCATAAGGTGTCAGTACTGTGACAGTTGGGATCACCGACCCAACTACGCACGAGCCACGGTTGCCTCCTGGTCAAAACAGGCCAGATGAAGGAACTCTCCATCAGCAAAACTTCTTCCACTACTTCGTGGTGGTATGCAAATCTTCGTCAAGAACAACATTGACAACATATTCAAAAGGGAGCCTAAGCTCTGTAGTGGTATGCAAATCTTTGTCAAGATCTGCCCCATGCTCCTCCAAGCCAACCAAGTGCTGAAAGGAACAAGTCCAAACGTACCGGCAATGACCCGGGGCAGCCAACACGCGGGAACGACTATGCCCAACAACGACCCCTCTAACTAGCCCACACCCAGCAAGCGTCGACATGGCGCGACCACTCTGTGCACATAGAGCTTTTGTGTCACGTCGTGGGAGTGCAGGCGTGCCAGTGGAGGGACAAGACGCAAGGGATGAATCACCCATTATTCATCGCATGGTGCACACCTGTACAGAGGCGTGTCACACCCAGCTCAAGTGGCACCATGGGCGGTGATGACAAGACAGGCAATCATTCCCGGAAGCCAGAAGATGATGACACTTCATCATGCATTTTATGTGCATACCTACCTGGTCAGGCCAGGCAGTTTCCTTAGTAGCGAAGCCATTGTGGTACCCCTTGAACTATAAAAGGAGTACGAAGCTACCGAGGGAAAGGGACAACTTTTCTAAGATAGAGGACAACTTTTCCACACGCTGACTGGATCTACTCCAAGGTAGGGTTGGACACTTGGTAGAGTATAGGTAGGAGCTGCACTACTCTCTCTGTTGCCGGAAAGGACTTGTAGCTCTCTGTCCACCAAATAAACCACATACAAAGCATGAGTAGGGTGTTACGCAATCATGCGGCCCAAACCTGGGTAGATCGCTGTGTGTTTTCGTGCATTTCTCATTGAGATATATCCAGACCTTGTGCCCCATCCTGGAATCAGCAAGGGGCATCTTCAGTCCTTGGTGTCTCGCGTGTGTACTGCACACGCGCGACGACATTTGGCGTGCCAGGTAGGGGGCGCTTGTGTGGATCTACATCAACACAGCTACTGGCGTCTCTGACGATGCCTTATTCATCGTTGTCTTCACCAACCTTCCCCCAAGGATGGCCAGAAGCACGTCCTCTAAGCCTATCGTGAGGTGGCGGATGCGCGATGTCGTCGGTTCGTCCTCTGCTGTGGTCCTCGCCCTCTTAGCCATCCTTTGCACCAAGGTTTGCCCGTCGCTATTAAAACAAGTCAAGATGAAGCAAATCAGATTAACAAGAACAAGAAATCAAGAATTAATGAAAGTGGTTGAAGACACATACTCTTCTTCCTCTTCCTTGTCACTAAGGATGGAGAGATCATATAGGCTCTCGGGTCTAGTACTGGAGGAGGGAGGCGGAGTAGGAGTCCTGGCCCGCTTGGTTGCCGCAGAAGCAGTAGCTTGAGAAGACCCAGCCACTCCGGTAGCCGACGCGAATGCCCGCCTTGTAGAGGTGTGCAGTGCCTACGACAATCTATGGGATCAAGAAGACCCCTTTGTGGTTTGACTGTGGGGATGCGCAAGCACAAAGAGCAGATCCAGCAATCAACACAAGCGTTTTACCCAGGTTCGAGCCGCCGTGAGACGTAAAACCCTACTCCTGCTTTGGTTGTATTGGATGTGTTTGAGCACCAGTACAGGGAGCGCAGCTTGCCGGTAAGGTGCACGGGAAGTGCAGCTACACACGTGAATTGTGCAAAGTGTCTACCCTTGTAAACGTTGCCATGGGCCTCCTTTTATAAAGCAACGGGTCACCACAGTGGCAAAACAGTCTTTACACAAGGTGGATAATGGCTACAGTGCCAAATACCTAACTCTGACGAGTTAGGACAAATGCATTGAATGTGTCGTGAGGTGTCACGCTGGCAAAGCCTGCGGCAAGAGTCGCCTCTCCTCCTGTGTCGTTCGCCCAACTACCTCTTATTAACTTGACACGCCTCCTGGACAGGTGTCATTAAAGTTGTATGTTCAGCGGTGAGCTGACACGTGCCCAGGCAAAGCTCACCAAACAGCCTGCCCGCTTGACACCTAGCTACTTGACAGGCGACTGGGGTGTCGCTGAGGTGGAGCGGTGGACATGTGATGGAAGCTTGCCGGCACGGAGCTTGCCGGGCCTTCGCTTGCCGGCAAGTAGCTTGCCGGCAACCAAATTCTTGGTCTTCAGCACCAAACTGGTACTTCTCGATGACCTGCCTGGAGGTCTTCTTCATGGTCTTGAGTCTTGAGTTTTGGATAAAGCAGGCCTCCGGCAAGCCTTGCCGTCAGGAAGGCTACAACTGCCTGTGCACAAGTCAGGGTACTAAGTGTCGGTGTACTAAAACATGGGTGCCTTCATACCCTAACTTGTGCACGGGCACTTGTATCCTTCTTGACGGCAAGGGCTTGCCGGAGGGTTGCTACCGTCAAGGTTCAAGACTTGGTAAACAAGACTGTGAAGAAGACCTCCAGGCAGGTCATCGAGAAGTACTAGTTTAGTATTGAATATCAAGACTACCCTAGCCGGCAAGCTTCGCACCGGCAAGGTAGGAAACCGACAAGCCAAGACCCGGCAAGCTACTTGCCGGCAAGCGAAGGCCCGACAAGCTCCGTGCTAGCAGGCTTTGTCTGTCTCCTTACCGCTCCACCTCATCATCCGCTAGATAAGCACGTATGATAGGTGTCGAGCGGGCAGGCAGTCAAACACAGCTGGTCAGGGCACGTGTCGGCGTGCCACGCAAGGGTTAACTTTAAGGACACCCGTCCCTGGGTCGTGTGTAGATAACAGGAGGCCGGCTGGACAGGTGGTACAGATCTTTTCGCCAAAGCCTCGCCTCCCCGGCGTAGCACCTAACGGTGCATTTAATGCGCTTGTCCTAACCCGTTAGGAGATAGACTTGGTGATGGTGCAGTCACTGTTCATACCCTGTAATGACCGTATTAGCCAACCCCTTGGCCTATAAAAGGAGGCCCACGGCTACAGTTAGAACGGTCGACACCTAGTTCAATTACGCATTGTGGCTGCACTTCCCGCGCACCTTGCCGGCAAGCTGCGCTCCTTGTAACTTGAGCTCATACAAAATCAAACCACCAAAGCAGGAGTAGGGTTTTATGCTCACAGCAGCCCGAACCTGGATAAATCGTTGCTTGTTCTTGCATCTATCAACCCTGCTCTTTGTAGCACACCGATCCCGTAGCCGAACCGCAAAGGGATCCTTTCGATCCCATAGATCGTCGTTTTCCCACGACATCTTTGGCACGCCAGGCAGGGGATCGTGTGTTACAAATCAGTGTTGGTAGTGTGAGGGTTAGTTTCGTTGCTCTCGTCGATGGCGCCTAAGAAGAAGGCTGGAGCCATGACTTCCACCTCCAAGCTACCCTCGCAGGCGTCCGGCGGTGGCGCGGCCGGTGCGCACGGTACGGCTGCGATGGGTGGAGCGGGAGGCACGAGCAGCGGAGGCAGTCAGCTTCCTCACCCACATGGTGAGCGTAGCCACTACACCAAAGATGGCGCAGATGGCCGACTCCAACAACGTTCTGGTGAGCACAGTCACCGTAGCAATACGGTTCAAACCGGTGCAAGCCAGGACCCAGTCGCCGCGATGTCCAAGGATGGAGCGGCGACGTCCAACAACACTGCGGTGGGACATGTGCCGTGACCATCACAAGATGGGCATGCCACGCTTCCCCATGGTGCTGGTGGTCCTGGACGGCGTCAAGCCAGCCCTGAGCATCGTCCTCATGATGTTCAGGCACCACCACCACCACGCCAACCCATTGGTGAGCATGTGTTGCGGCAGCAGGTACGCGATTAGCTTCCTACTGGCTCTGCCAGGAGTCGAACGCCGTCCCGTTCCGTGCTCCCTGCCATGCCAACCACGGCGGCAGAAGCCATGGTGCGGGTTCATGCTTTTGAACTTCCCGCCAACTCTTGACAAGATGGACGAATGGAGGGCCACCATTCAGAGTCTCATCAGTTTTGCCGATCCCGACAAGACACCGAAGGCGGGGCCTTCGCGGCGACCACCCACGTTGCCGGCAGGTCCAACCGATGGCCGTGTCAGAGGCGCTGCGCCAACAGTGCAATCGCCTCCAGGTCAACAACCACTACGGCGGCAAGCTTGCGGATCGGATGACCAGGACGCGGTGTCCATGGCATCATCGGATCCGCGAAGTCGCCAAGATTAGCGCCAAGTGCTCCACGAATGGCGCGATGAGGACGCCCGTACGAAGATCGAGCGGCGTCGGGAAGCACGCCATCAGTCAGGCGACCGTGCCGGGCCGGCAGCATACGTGCCAGTGCCAGGGTACCCTGGGTGTTTACCTTACAAGGTAAGCTGCCCAGCATTTACTCATGAGCTGCGGCAGGTTTGCTGGCCATCCACCCATGCCTTCAAGCCAGAGTTGCCCAACAGATATGACGGGACGCTCAGTCCAGCAGAGTTCCTTGGCATCTACACCATCACGGCGCAGGCTGCCAGGGGGCGGGACAACAAGATACTGGCCAACTACTTCCCATTGGTGCTCAAACCCAACGTCAGGTCATGGTTGATGAACTTGCCGGAGGGCTCCATTTCATCTTGTTCGGATCTGTGCCATCAATTCGTGGGTGCCTACCAAGGTGGCCACAAGCTCCCTGGTCAGGAGAGCGATTTGCATGTGATACCCCAGAGAGATGGTGAGCCCCTCCGCAAGTATATACAAAGGTTCAGCTGTGTGCAACACAACATCCCCGATGTTCATCCCGCAGCTGTTTGCGCCGCGTTCCACACGAATGTGCTCAACCACAGAATGTGGTCTGAGATGAACATTGAGAAGGTCAGGACCATCAATGAGCTATACGCCTTGGCGGACAAGTGTGCATGTGCTGAGGAAGGGAGGTGACTCCCTGGGGAAGATGCTAGCGCCGAAGTTGACTCTGAGGACGACAACGCAGATGACGTATCGACCCCACAGAAGAAGAGCCGGAAGCACAGCAGGAAGCGCAAAGGCAAGTCAGTGATGGCCGTTGAGGTCTTCGGTGATGCCAACGCCGCCAAGAAGCCCAAGGCAGAAAGCCCCAGCAAGCAGGTTGCCGGATGCGCTGATTGTCGGGAAGCCGCGGCAGGCGACAAGGCCGACAAGACCGGTGGGCTGTACTGCAAGATCCACTGTACCAAGGGCCACGATCTCCAGGAGTGCCGGCAAGTGGAGCAACTTGCCGAGAAGCAGAAAGCTGAATACGAGAAGTGCGACAAGGAGAAGGGCCAAGATGGTACCGGTGGGTCCGGCAAGCAAAACCATGGTGGCCGAGGAGGCCGCCGCGGCAAGGCCAAGAAACCGAAAGAGAAGGCCTCTCAGGGCCAGAACGATGATGATGAGGACGAAGACGGGTCCAACAAGGAGTTCCAGAACGTAGTGGATGCCATGTGTGTTGACAGAGGTGCATCTTTGCACTCCTCGCACCGGCAACTAAAGCAATGGGTCCGCGAGGTGAATGCCGCGGATCTGGTGATAGAAGCATAGAAGCCACTCAAGTGGTCACACACGCCCATTGTCTTTGACGCCGAGGATCACCCTGATCGCACCACTGCGGTCGGGTGTTTGCCGTTGTTGGTCTAAGCAACAATCCGCAACCTCAAGGTGACAAAGATGCTAGTTGACAGTGGGGCCGGCTTGAACTTGATCTCTCCCGATGTGATCAAGAAGCAGCAGATTTCTGACAAATATCTCGAGGAGACAGGCACTTTCCAAGGGATCAGTCCAGGGAGAAACAAGCCGAAGGGCCAGGTTACATTGCCGGTCACGTTTGGCAGCGAGCTCAATTACAGGGCGGAGAAGATTGTCTTCGACACCGTCAAGATGCCGCTATCGTACAATGGGATTCTGGGCCGCCCGGCGCTGGCAAAGTTCATGGTTGCGTCGCATTACGCGTACAATGTCATCAAGATGCTGGGGCCAATGGGCGTCCTCACCATCATGTCCAACCAGAAGGACGCAATCATCTGCACTGACAAGCTCTACCGGGAGGCAGTGGCAGCATCTACCGTGGAGGTACATGCTCCTGCCAGCAAAGCTCCCAGGGGAGGAAGGAAGAAGAAGACTGGCAAGACCTCTGATAAGGACTCCGAGAAGCGCACTTTGGAGTGCAGCATGCCTGTTGAGGACATACCAGAGAGCTCTACCGGCAAGAACAAGAAAGCCAAGGCCTCTACACCGGAGACCAAGCAAGTCTCTGCGAGAGAAGATGGGACGAGTGGCACTTTCTCCATAAGTGCCACTCTCAGTGACAAATAGGAAAGTGCGCTCGTTGCCTTCCTACGGTCGAATGTTGATGTGTTTGCCTGGAAAGCATTTGACATCCCTGGTGTTCCTAGGGAGGTAATTGAGCACCACCTTACTGTCTACCATCATGCGAGGCCTGTCAAGCAGAAGGTCAGAAAGCAAGCCTTGGAGCGGCAAGAGTTTATTGCCGAAGAGATCAAGAAGCTGGAAGCGGCAGGCCTGGTTAGAGGAGTGCTACACCCCACGTGGTTAGCCAATCCAGAGGTGGTACGCAAGGCAAATGGGAAGTGGAGGCTTTGTATAGACTTCACTGATATAAATAAAGCTTGTCCAAAGGACCGTTTCCCTTTGCCGCACATCGACCAGATTGTAGACTCCATTGCCGGCTGTGAGTTACTCTCTTTTCTTGATGCCTACTCTGGTTATCATCAGATTTTTATGGCCAAGGAAGATGAGGAGAAAACGACGTTCATCACCCCATGTGGCACGTATTGCTTTTTTACATATGCCCTTTGGGTTGAAGAGTGCCGGGGCAACCTTTGCCAGAGCAGTTCAGATCGGTTTTGAGCCACAGCTGCACAGAAATGTGGAAGCCTACATGGATGATATTGTGGTCAAAACCAAGGATAAGTCAACGCTAATCCAAGATTTGGAAGAGACATTTGCAAACTTGCGCAAACTCAACTTAAAGCTCAATCCAGAGAAGTGCGTGTTCGGTGTTCCGTCCGGCAAGCTTCTTGGGTTCTTTGTATCTCAGAGAGAGATCGAAGCCAACCCCGACAAGATCAAAGCAATTTGAGAAGATCGAAGCACCAGGACGCATCAAGGACATCAAGCATCTTGCCAGCTGCGTTGCCGCTGTTAGCAAGTTCATCCCCAAATCAGCAGAGCGCGCCTTGCTGTTTTTCAAAATATTGAAAAAGGCAGGCCCAGTGAACTAGGCTCCGGAAGTGGAGGCCACGCTCCAAGATTTGAAGGAGTACTTGTCCTCTCTGCCAGTCCTAGTTGTGCCTAGGCCACAAGAAATGTTGTTGCTATACTTAGCAGCAACGAATCAAGTGGTTAGTGCTGCACTTGTGGTTGAAAGAGAGGCAGATGAAGAGGAGGCTGCAGCCGCAGAGCCACGACCTGACAAGCCAGAGTCTTCTCCGGCAAGCTCAGGCGCCGACAAGCCAGAGATTGTGCAAGCAAGTGAGCCAGATCAGCAAATTGTTCAGAAGAAGAAGATGGCACAGCGCCCAGTCTACTTTGTCAGCTCTCTCCTGCAAGGGGCTAGATCAAGGTATTCTGGTGTGCAAAAGTTGCTCTTTGGCCTTCTCATGGCCTCAAGGAAGCTGCACCACTACTTTCAAGCACACCCAGTCACCGTCGTCACTCGCTTTCCTTTGCAATGTATTCTGAGAAATCCAGAAGCCATCGGCAGGATTGTGGAGTGGGCGTTGGAACTGTCAAGCTTTGTTTTGAAGTTCGAGAGTACCTCAACAATTCAGAGAAGGGCTTTGGCGGAATTCATATCAGAATGGACCCCAACGCCAGACAAAGAAATCCCAGAGACTTCTCTCCCCGGTAAGGAAACTGTTGACGACTGGAATCATGTACTTTGATGGTGCTTTCACGCTAAAAGGCGTCAGTGCTGGCGTGCTACTTACAGCACCCACCGGAGAGCACCTCAAGTACATGGTTTAGATGCATTTTCCCAGGGAGCAGGCCACCAACAACACTGCTGATTACGAGGGATTACTTGCCGGCTTGTGCATTGCAATCGACCTTGGTATTCAAAAATTGATCATCAGAGGCGACTTGCAGCTTGTGGTGAGGCATATCAACAAGGATTACCAGAGCCCCTTGATGGAGGCTTATGTTGATGAAGTGAGAAAGTTGGAAGAGCACTTTGACGGTCTGCAAGCAGAGCACGTCCCTCGTGCCCAGAATGAGATTGCCGATGACCTGTCGAAGCTTGCCGCCAAGAGATCTCTTGTGGAACAAGGAACTTTTGTGCTACAACTAACTCAGCCATCCATTACACCATCAAGGCTGATGAAGAAAAGAAAGCAAGACTTTGGTGGTTACTTTCCGGCAGAGCTGCCAGCAGCCGCCAAGAAAGTAGATACCATCGACAAGACACCCTTGACTGGTGAGCCGCAGCCTCCGGCAAGCCAGATTCTTGCCGTCGAAGAAAGCACTCCCGCAGGGGAGGAAGTGCCTTTAGTCCTTGTCGTCGAGCCACAGGCTCCGGCATGGGCGTAGCCGATTGTCCAGTACCTTCAAACAGGAGATCTTCCCGATGAGCAAGAAGACGCGGAAAGAGTAGCCCGTCAATCAAGAATGTACAAATTTGTCGATGACATTTTGTACAGGAAAAGACCAAACGGGGTGAAATTGAAGTGCATTTGCCGGGAAGATGGACAGAGGCTCTTGGAAGAGATACATGAAGGAATGTGTGGCTCTCATATTGGGTCGCGCGCGCTTGTCGGCAAGGCGTTCCGTTAAGGATTCTACTGGCCGACTGCCCTTCAAGACGCCTTGGCGTTGGTCATCAGGTGCGAAGCGTGCCAGTTCCACTCCAAGGACATCCACCAGCTAGCTCAAGCCCTTCAAACCATCCCTCTTTCCTGGCCTTTTTTGGTCTGGGGGCTCGACATCGTCGGCCCCTTCCCCCGTGCTACCGGGGGCTTTGAATTCTTGTACATTGCAATCGACAAGTTTACAAAGTGGCCTGAGGTAGAGCCAGTGTGAAACATGACGGCACAGTCAGCTATCAAGTTCCTCAAAGGATTGGTTACTCGTTTTGGTGTACCCAACAGGATCATCACCGACAACGGCACTCAATTCACGAGCCGCGCCTTCACAACATATTGCCAAGAACTTGGAAACAAGATCTGCTACGCCTCTGTTGCTCACCCATGGAGAAATGGACAAGTAGAGAGGGCAAATGCAGAAGTGTTGCGTGGTCTCAGGACCAGAACTTTCGACAGGCTGCACAAGTGTGGAAGGCGCTGGGTGGAAGAGCTGCCGGCGGTTCTTTGGTCAATCAAAATGACACCAAGTCGAGCTACTGGCCAGACACCCTTCTCCCTTGTATATGGTGCAGCAGCGGTGCTCCCCACGGAACTCAGATATGGGTCACCTCGAGTTTTGGCCTTCGATGAGGAGGATCAAGATGAGCTACGGCAAGATGATGCCACGCTCCTTGAGGAAGATCATTTCTGGGCTGTTGTCCATGCTGCACGGTACCAACAAGCCTTGCGCCGCTATCATAGCCGCAAGGTTAATGCCAGGAACCTTGAGGAAGGCGACCTTGTTCTTCATCGGATTCAGTCCACGATGGGTCAAAACAAGTTGACGCTGAAGTGGGAGGGCCCTTACCGGCTGGTACGATTCACTAGGCCTGGCACAGTCCGCCTAGAGACCAAAGATGGCACTCCGGTGCTCAACTCATGGAATATTGAGCATCTTCGTAAGTTTTACCCGTAAGGCGCGGTTGCCGGGCTGCCCGGCTGCCCGGCAACCTCTTTTGAACAAGTTTGCCGGCAAGGCATGTAATCCTTTGTATAGAGCTGGGCGCAGATCCCGTGCACAATAAATAAAAGCTAAGTGTTTTGCAACTCTTTGTCAAAGTACATATTTATTTATGTGTTGCAGGCAGTGTTGTGCTACATTTTACCTTGCATAGGATGATTAACGAACCGTCAAGGTTCCATCCTCCTCTTTTCTCTTCTTTCTTTTTCTCAAAGGACAGAAGGGTTCCTCGCGTGCAAATTTCCTGGGGGGATTGACGGTATGGATACCAAGTAACGTTCAAGATATCGTTCTACGACAAGAAGTACAACAAAGAAGAAGCTAAGTTGCAAAACTTTGAAATAAATTCTTTGTTGTAGTTGCAATTTCTCCTTGAATGATTTTGGCCTTTGTATGAGAAACCTGCACGCTAAGGAACCTCTTCGTGATCAACTATGCTCTTATTTTGTTTCGACTCTGCTCAACAATTTAAGTAGCTGCGTTGTTATCGTCAAGTATAACTTTGCCGGCAGCGGCACTTCCGGCAGGCTGCTAAGGACCTGTTCCTCAAGCGATCGTGGCAAGAGTGCGTGCACCGGCAAGTTTCCGGCAAGCGTAGGGTAAAAAAAATCATGCAAGGACAGAATAAGACAAGAGGAATAGCATGCATACATCCATTCAAAACACAAGTCATGTTACATCAAAGCACAGTACAGTTCTAAGATAGTTTTGTCTTTTACATAGACTGCACTTGCGACAAGATGGTACGAGAAGAATTAGTGCCTGTGCTGGCCCTCTGTCCTGGGGATCTGGCCGACCCTGTCGGTGATGGGCGCGACAAGCTCTTCGGCGGCCTTGGTGTCGGCTCCCTTCGGCAGGCTGGTGAAGACTTTGGAGAGATCAATGCTTGGGTTCTGGTACACCACCTTGAAGAGCACCTTGAAGAGGACGTCCCGGCAAAGCTTTCGGGATTCGCTGGCAAGGTGTGCGGCTCGAGCTTCGTGATGTTTTTCTAGTGCCTCGATCAAGCTTTCGAAGAAAAGAGTAAGCCTGGCGCTGGCGGTGTCCCCTTCGATGGTGGAGTAGTGGAATTCCGGCAAGCCCATGGCGGAAATCTGTGCGGTGAGGTCTTCCGTGGCAACCACAAGATGATCAGTCCAAAGCTTGTAGGCGCTCTTGAGCTCGTTGAAGGTGTAGGCGGTGCTCGCGACCAAGGCCTTCTCGTCTTGGAGGTCCTTCATCAAGATCTTCTCGTGCTCCTTGGCGGCGTCAAGGGATTTCTCCAAGGAAGTCAGCTTCATCTTGTGATCTACAATAACATCATTGGCCTTGGTGAGCTCTCGGCTCTTGGCGGACAATGAGGTTTGCAGCTTCGCTAAGGTGTGAGTTGCCTTCTCCATGTCTACTTTGAGCACCAAGATCTCTGTGCTGCTGGCGGCGATATCCGCTTTGAGCTTTTGCACTTTGCCTTCCAGCTCGTTCTTGGCAGCCTCTGCGGCTTTGGCAGCATCGACGGCCTCCTTGATCTTGCTGGCATGCTCTACGGCTTGAGCTTCGATTGCCTCTTTATGCCCTCGCTCCAGCTCCTGGGTCTGCCGCATAATGAGAGCTTGGATCTCGTCATCCTTGCCGCGAAGCATAGCGGTAAGTTTTGCCTCATGTGCGGCAAGCTCTTCCTCATGAGCGTCGAGACCAATCTTGCGCTCATTCAATTTTGCATCGGCTGCCGCTATCTTCTGCACAGCCTCCTCTTGTGCCTTGTCGGCCTTCGCCTTCTCCAAAACAAACTGTTCCTTGGCCTTAGCAAGCTGGGTTTGGCATTCATGGAGCTCTTGGAGGCATTCTGCATACCAGATTTGCGTTTCCTCCACCCTTTTCTTGGACTCCTCTTCTGCCTTGTCGAGGACGGCAGCCCTGGAGTCCAAGCTCTCTGTTCTATTGCGATAACATGCCTGGAGCTTCCAGAAGTTCTCGCCCATAGCCTTGAGGAGTTGCTGCTCTTTAGTCTCATTGATGTTGGTGTGCGGCTCATCAACCACTTCGAGCCCAGCAGCGGCAATGATCTCATCATCCAAGACTTCTCCTTCCATGGGTGCCCCGATGCTTGACGTCCCAGGGATGCTGACGAACAAGTTGTCACCAACCTTCAGATATCTGCTCGAGAAGGGCTCTTCAGATGTCGAGGGATGGTCGACGATGGCCGCCTTGCCGGTCAAGATCGCCCTTATGGCCGAGTCAGCGCTTGGCGCTCCTGGGACAAAGATGTCTCCAGTGGCCTCAACACTCTTATTGCCGCCCTCCTCAGCGGTATCCTTGCCGGCCTCTTCATGAGCGGCCTTGGCGGCCTCCTCGTCAGTCATCCTGACGGCCTCATCAGTAGCAATGTTGCTGGCCACGTCAGCAGCATCCTTCGTGATCTCCTCGATGGTGGCGTCAACATCCATTTCATCTGATGGAGGCAGATCTAAAAGAATGGAGAAGAGAGAAGATCAAGATTCAGTCAAGTTCAAGAAAACAAAAAAGAAGATTAAAAGAGAAAAGTACTTGACGGCAGAAGGCTTATCGGACTAAGACTGTTGAGGGGGAATAGTTTCCTCTCCGACAACCTCGGTTGTCGTCGCCTGGTTGCCGGCAGCTTAAGTTGCCGGCACTTCGTCAGCGTGAACAGGCTTGTCTCTGGAGGTCCTTGCCGGAGAGCCGCTTGCCGGGGCAGCGGTTGATGGAGACGTCCCAGTTGGATCTGCCTCCGGGCGTTCCTCCTTGTGACGCTCTTCTCCTGCTCCTTTGCCGATGTCGGTGGTGAATATTTTGACACCAACACTTGCCAAAGGAAAGTGAATAGTGGCCTCATGTTGGGGGCTGCGCCGAGGACTGGTATCCACGACGTCGTCATCGCCTGGCATTATGCTTGTTGCTGGTTGTTCCTCTGCTGCGGTCCTCGCCCTCTTGGCCATCCTTTGTGCCAATGTCTCCCCGTCGTTGTCAAATCAAGGCAAGACAGGGCAAGTCACATTAACACAAATAATCAATCAAGAATTGACGAAAGTGGACAGAGACACATACTCTTCTTCCTCCTCCTCGTCGCTAAGGATGGAGAGATCATATAAACTCTCAGGTCTGGTGCCGGAGGAAGGAGGCGGGGTGGGAGTTCTGGCCCGTTTGGTTGCCACAGACGCGGCAAGCCGAGAAGACTCGCCTCCTCCGGTGGCCAGTATGGCTGTTCTCCTCGTAGAGGTACACCGCACTCGCTGCTGTTGAGGGGCTTGACGTTGAGATCCTTGCCGTTTGGTGGCCTTGCCGGCTGCCTCCTTGTCGGATACTTCATCACCTGAAGATGCTCCATGGACTGGCTCTCCAGATACAGCTTTCCGGAGGACGCGAGGCTTCCTTGCCGGAACAACGGGAGCAGGGGGCTCCCTATGCACTTGCTCTTCGGCAGTCTCTTCGCCCTGTTCCCCGGCAGGCTCCTCTTGTTCCCCGGCAAGTTCCTCCGGTGGCTCCTCTGCCGTTTCATCATCGGACTCCTCATCAACATCGGCTTCCACGGTTCCAGAGCTGCCGGCGCCTTTATCCAGTCTCGCCTCTGCCGCCCTATTGGCAATATGCGCCAACTCCTCATCGGTGGTGTCGCAGATGAGGTCCTTCTCCTCCCTGATGGGCCTCTCCACCAATGTATCGAACCATTCTTGCACCGCGTCTTCAGGTGGTGCTTGCCAACTGCCTTCGACGCCATGGGCGTTGCAAGATGGCATCATCGCAATGATGGAGTCCTTGGTGGAATTGTTGCACAGGGGCACTGATGTCTACTACACAACTTATTCTTGTAGACTCGTGTTGGGCCTCCAAGCGCAGAGTTTTGTAGAACAGTAGCAATTTTCCCTCAAGTGGATGACCTAAGGTTTATCAATCGGTGGGAGGCGTAGGTTGAAGATGGTATCTCTCAAACAACCCTGCAACCAAATACAAGAAATCTCTTGTGTCCCCAACACACCCAATACAATGGTAAATTGTATAGGTGCACTAGTTCGGCGAAGAGATGGTGATAAAAGTGTAGTATGGATAGTAGATATAGGTTTTTGTAATCTGAAAATATAAAAACAGCAAGGTAGAAAATAGTAAACGGGCATAAAAACGGTATTGCAATGCTTAGAAACAAGGCCTAGGGTTCATACTTTCACTAGTGCAATCTCTCAACATTGTTGACATAGTTGAATCATATGTAAATCCGTCACGTGCAACAAAGATTTCACTCCAAAGTCACAAATAGCGGAGAACAAACGAAGAAATTGTTGTAGGGTACGAAACCACCTCAAAGTTATCCTTCCCGATCAATCTTATGAGCCATCCCCATTAATTGTCACGAACAGCCCTAGAGATCGTACTAAAATAACACCTTAAGATACACATCAACCAAAACCCTAATGTCACCTAGGCACTCCAATGTCACCATGAGTACCCACGGGTTTGATTATACGATATGCGTCACACAATCTCAGATTCATCTATTCAAACCAACACAAAGAACTTCAAAGAGTGCCCCAAAGTTTCTACCGGAAAGTCAAGACGAAAACGTGTGCCAACCCTTATGCATAGATCCCCAAGGTCACGGAACCCGCAAGTTGATCACCAAAACATACATCAAGTGTCTCAAGTGAATATCCCATTGTCACCACAGATATCCATATGCAAGAGATACATCAAGTGTTCTCAAATCCTTAAAGACTCAATCCGATAAGAAAACTTCAAAGGGAAAACTCAATTCATCACAAGAAGATAGAGAGGGGAAAACTCCATATGATTCATCTATATCAACAAAGCTCGCGATACATCAAGATCGTGCCATCTCAAGAACACGAGAGAGAGAGATCAAATACATAGCTACTGGTACAAACCCTCAGCCCCGAGGGTGAACTACTCCCTCCTCATCATGGAGACCGCCGGGATGATGAAGATGGCCTCCGGTGATGCCTTCCCCCCTCCGACAGGGTGCCGAAAAAGGGTTGTAGATGGGATCTCTCTGGTACAGAGGCTTGCGGTGGCGTAAAAACTCATCTAGGTTAACTTTTGGGGGTTTCTGAATATATATGATTTTTCAGCATTGGAATCACATGAAACGGAGCCACGTGGGCCCCACGAGATACCAGGCGCCTGGGGGGGTGACGCGCCCTGGTGCCTCGTGGGCACTGGGTGGCCCCCCTCTAGTGGGTCTTGGTGCCAATATTTTTTATTTGTCCAATGAAAAATCTCCAAAAAGTTTCAGCTCATTTGGAAAACTTTCTGCACAAAAAACAACACCACGGTAGTTCTGCTGAAAACAGCGTCAGTCCGGGTTAGTTCTAATCAAATCATACCAAAACCCTATAGAATTGTTATAAATATGGCATGAATACTTCATAAATTATAGATACGTTGGAGACGTATTAGGC
The DNA here is from genome assembly GCA_039707655.1 of Elymus sibiricus. NCBI lineage: Eukaryota > Viridiplantae > Streptophyta > Magnoliopsida > Poales > Poaceae > Elymus > Elymus sibiricus. The sequence goes on from CM077664.1 coordinate 169,654,093, forward strand.
ACCACGCTTGCCGGCAGCTTGAAGTTACAAGTGGCACGGAAGAGTTGGTGGCAGAGCATCGTGTGCTGCAACACCGTCAGGTTGGCATGGAGCCCAGTCCGCACCCGCATGATATCTGCTGCATTCTTGTAATCCCAGGCGGGCCTTCCCTTGTTCTGGAGAGGAGCGATGCAGCGGCGAAGGAAATCGGCCCCCACCATTTCAATGGTGGGGCCGGCAGCTCTGAGACGGTCATGCCGATTGTGAGCTTCTCGTCATCGGCGTTGAAAGAGCTCCAGTCATTGCCGTGCACCACTTTTGTTGTTCTGGGCTTGCAGAAATCTGGGAAATCAGCGTCCTTGATCCAACACCATTCTCCGCGCCACTCGTTCCACTTCTGATGGAGCAGCCCCTGAAGATAGACGTCCTTGTCCCTGGGGATCCCAGTGATGCCGCCAGAGAGGGCATCTGCTTCGATGCGTGGAGTAAAATAATGGCGGAAGAGAGCTATACTGGGTAATACCCCAACGAAATTTTCGCATATGTGCGCAAAGATGGCCATACAAGTCATGGCGTTGGGGGTGAAGTCTAGGAGACGGAACCCATAGGTGTACATGATTTCTATGAAGAATTCCGAGAAAGTGGGGACAAGTCCGCAGTAAAAATACATTGTGAAAAAGGGGTACTTGTCCTCGCCAGGTTTGACGGGGCCGGGAAGAACCTCTGGCGCGGTGTGGGCGGTCATCTAATTCCCCCACATGATCAGGTATCGCCCCACCAAATCGCTCTGATCCAGCACCGGCTTGGAGACGACATTGTCTCTCCGCGCCGCTGCCAACTCCAACTTCCTCGCTTCTGCGTCGGGGTCGACCACCTTCTCCGGCTTGTTTCGGTTCTTCTTGGGAGCCATGGCTGCTTTGGGGAGGGCTGATTTGGAGGTAGGCGGGGGCGCGGAGCAGCGGCGGAAGCAAAAGTGGCACTTTGTTCTTGCGCAAGGAAGAAGACGACGGCGGATGGCTAGATTGGGAGAATGGGGTAAATGAGCAGCGCCCCTCGCGGTTTCCTTTTTTATGGGGAAGACGCGGGGGCTGGCTCTTTACTGTCCTACGTGGCTATGCTCAGGTACACTACCCCCCGCGGCCGTTTCGTTCCACCTCTCCCACGTCCGCATTTAATGCGCGTCGGGGGGGGGGGGGGCGCGTAAAAGAGAAGATTATGGCAGTTATCCTCTGCCACTTGTGCCTGTGCACTATTTGGGCCTAGCCCAACGACGCCTTGCATGCGTGTATGGCCCAGGCCCGGGGGCTCCTGTCGGTGTGCTAAAACATGGGTGCCTTCGTACCCTGACTTGTGCACAGGCAGTTGTAGCCTTCCTAACGGCAAGGGCTTGCCGGAGGATTGCTACCGTCAAAGCTCAAGACTTGGTAAACAAGACCGTGAAGAAGACCTCCAGGAAAGTCATCGAGAAGTACTAGTTTAGTACTGAAGATAAAGACTACCCTTGCCAGCAAGCTTCGCACCGGCAAGGTAGGAAACCGACAAGCCAAGACCCGGCAAGCTACTTCCCGGCAAGCGAAGGCCCGGCAAGCTCCGTACAAGTAGGCTCTGTCTGTTTGATTACCGCTCCACCTCATCATCCACTAGATAAGCATGTATGATAGGTGTCGAGCGGGCAGGCAGTCAAACACAGCTGGTCGGGGCAAGTGTCGGCGTGCCATGCAAGGGTTAACTTTAATGACACCCATCCCTGGGTCATGTGTAGATAACAGGAGGCCGACTGGACAGGTGGTACAGATCTTTTCACCAAACCCTCGCCTCCCTGGCGTAGCACCTAACGGTGCATTTAATGTGCCTGTCCTACCCCGTTAGGAGATAGACTTGGTGATGGTGCAGTCACACATCATACCCTGTAATGACCGTATTAGCCACGGTGGCAACCCCTTGGCCTATAAAAGGAGGCCCATGGCTACAGTTAGAACGGTCGACACCTAGTTCAATTATGCGTTGTAGCTGCACTTGCCGCGCACCTTGCCGGCAAGCTGCGCTCCTTGTAACTTGAGCTCATACACAATCAAACTACCAAAGCAGGAGTAGGGTTTTATGCTCACAGCGGCCCGAACCTGGATAAATCGTTGCTTGTTCTTGCATCTATCAACCCTGCTCTTTGTAGCACATCGATCCCATAGCCGAACCGCAAAGGGATCCTTTCGATCCCATAGATCGTTATTTTCCCACGACACTAAGGCACCCATGTCTTGGTACACCGGCACGCGAGCAGAAGTGCCGCCATGCTTGACGGCTGAGGGACGTCCTGCCGCCATCCCAAAAGAGTCGTCCACTCGGCAACGGCAAGGGTGGGTGGCCCAGGCTTGGGGGCGGCAAAGTGGGACACCACCCATGGTGCCCCCGCGCGGCCGCCGCGGATGTCTTCCACTCGAAGGAGGATTTCATGGTGGCCCGCCCCACCTATATCTCATTTCGCTATCTCAAGTAGAGGTCGGACGAGCAGCTTCAGGAATACACCTAACGTTTTTGCTAGATGTAGGACCGGGTTCGCCACTTACCCACCGCCTCTATCATCATGGCGTTCTACTTGAACATCCGCAACGCCAAGGTGCGCGAAGCACTGGCAACTCATTGGGTGCGCACCATGTTAGAGCTCTACGCTTTCGCTTACAGGTGCGCCCGATTGGAGGAGGCTAGCAACCCTTGGGGGGCTAGTGGACACCGGCACATTGCTCTGAGATCTGGATCGGCACTGCAGCCGGTGTTCGTAGAACAAGAGCTACACAGGAGGTCAGAGGGGTGAAAGAGCTCCTTCACCATCAAGATCGACCGTGCTGAAGATGGTTCACACACGGTCAACGTCGAGCTTGACCTGGCCGTCGTGTAGAAAACAAGCACCGATCCCTGCCTACAGATCAAGCTCAGACCCCTCGTATGATGAATAAGCTAAGTACCCCTGTTAAAAGTTATGTACGCGTTGAGCTACTTCCCAGTGTAAAATTGCGCTGTGAATGTTCATCCCTGGGTATGAAGTGTGGTTGCCTAGTTAAACCATAAGATCGAGAATTAGTAGGGCCTTTGTATTTCTGGTTCGTACAAAATACCACCTCGCCCTTGGCTTGGAAAGCCAAACATGCGCCCGGTTCATTTCGCGTATTGTGAACGCTTCCGGCCGATCGGATGCTCTTTCTTCTCATGGTTTAACATGACCCGCAACCTTCATATTGCTAAGAATGTTCACGACTATACGCTTGTTTCGCTGCTCTTAGTTAAGTAAGTGTTTCAGGGCACATCGTATGGAGCCCGACGTATTCCTCTCTTTCCACCATAGATCGAGACCGGGATGAAAAACCAAGTGAATCTCTGCCACGTCTGTTGTTGAACCACACTTTCTGGCCTGGGTGATTACCCGACGATTGTAAATTCCTTTCCTGGAGTGTTTGCCTTAGCGCGATTCTAGGAAGGAACTGTCACCCGACTCGGTCGCCGTTGCTGTTAAACCTCAGAATCCGGCATACGTAGCAACAGCCGGATGATGCTTGAACTCCTTCCTGGAGTGTTTGCCTCAGTGCGATTTTGGGAAAGGATCTCATTCGACTAAGCTACATTTTCTATCGAACCTCAGGCCCCAGTTTCGACGATCAGGGTTGCTCGATGGCTACAAGAAGTCAAATCCCCTGGAAGCCTGGAATAATAATTTGATAACAAAAGTTGCGTGTTAATAGAGACCTTGGTTAAGGGACGGTTTGACGAGGCAACCCCATATCATGATCTGGGACAGTAGAGGAATCCTACCAAACTACAACTTGAAGAAAAACAAAGAGGGATGGGCATGAACGTTGATATTCAACACCCCGCCCATTCCCCCAGAGGATCCATCAGTCGGCACAGGCTCTGTAGCGATCCCACCTCCCATAACCATTTTTTGGTGTGACGAGTTGGGCCTCCTTGGTCAGTTACCCCGTCCTACCGGGGGCTTCGGGTGTCGGGGCAACGCTTCCAATGAGACCTCAGGGTGACCAAAGGATGATCCTGTCACGAAAGCCACCATTTGATTCGCAATCAAGTTCTGAAGGGGGCTGGTCTGCTGTTTGTATTCACCGGTCAAGTGGAAACCAACAATGGCGTCCAGCTCACGAGTGGCATCTCGCAAGCGTAACCCCCCTGATAGAGGCGAAGGTGTCCTGATGTTTTGATGAGAGGTAGCTATCGTTTTCGGTGGAAGTCGACTTTGATGATCCGACTACGAACGTGCGAAGACGTCGTGCCTTAGCAATCGCTAAGCCAATCTCCTAGAGGTTACTGACAATGCCGGAAGCACGATCAACCTGACCACGAAGGTCTATTCCTGCAAGCAATCGACGAACGAGCAAGAATATGATAAAGCAATCTAAATATTGTGAATATATATGAACTATTGATAAAAGTGTGGATCCAAAAGCGGTCTTGGCCTGGTCGTTGGACACAAACGAAGTACACGAAGTTGCAGTGGCTAACTTTTAAGTAAACAAATCCCAAAGAAAACACTACTAGATGGATCTACTCATATAGGACCAAGGGGTGGCGGCCAAGGAGGTGGGAGGACATCCCAAGGCAGCCTAAACCTAACCCTAGCATGTACAAGGCCCATGGGCCCAAGTGGAGGTGATGCAACACCTTTTGACTTGTACTTTGACTCAGATTCTGCTGCAGCGTTGGATTGTTTTAGTGATATCTCCATGCTCCAGATGAATTTGAAGGTGATTCCAATTCTGTTGGAAGGTGCACCAGATAAGCTTTCCAAAAAAAGATTCACCCAATTCGGAGTACGGATGCAAAAGTTGTAAGCATTTGAAGTCAGGTATATCTGTGAAGTCCGAATCTAAGTCCAGAACATGGGAGACTTGGTCTCTAAATTCTCTTTGACCCAAAGTGACATGAGAGAACTTCTTGAACTGCACCTAAGCGTCTCCTTTTCTATTATCTTCACATGTGGATTGTACAAGTGTCCGGTACACCTGGAATTAGACATGACATAACAGTCGGTGAAGTATTTTTGTCCTGGATAACATAAATAAATTATTGCATAGTTTGTATTAGAAATCACCATAAAAATATGCATGTATGCAATATTTTTGGTCGTTTCCAAGGTAGTCATGTCCTCATCATCCTCCCCTTTTTGAAAACAAAGCCATCCTCGCTGTTGCTTAATCTGAAACATGGCTAACAAAAGAGACAAGGTGTACATGTTGTATATGTATATGTCATCCATTTTTACTTCCCTCAGTTTTTGCACATGTGACATATTTATACATGAGTAAATTTCATATGTCCTGAAATATAAAGTCAAAATATTATCACAAGAAGTATAAGGCATGAAAATATTGCAACTCAATTTGCACATATAGCTAAAGTTTTTATTCATATCAAAAGATTGACAATGCTCATCATTTAACCATCCCAACATTGGTGAATAAACTTTAATAGTTTCATAATTACATGCTACAACATGCGTAAAGAAGCAAACATGCAACATGTCCTCTGACACTGAATCATCACCAAGATTAGAGGTCATATCAAAATGATTAAACATTGGCAAAATTATTTTCATTTCTTTCAAGCTAGCATGATCATCATGTTAAGCTTCATGCACTAGCCAACGCAACCAAAAGTTTGGCTAGTGCATGAAGCTAAACATGGTATCGGAGCTAAGGTCTTGAGTTCAAGTCCTGGTTTGCGCAATTTATCTAAAAATTGATGTTGCCCCCCTTTGTGTCCACGTATAGGCCTCTTGAGTCATACATGAGTTTCGCGCACCGTCGCTCTCTTCTGGTTGCACGTGTTGACTTGTCTTCCCCGTCACACATGAGAGGGGGTGTTACAGTATATGTGGATTGCACTAGCCCTTTCCATCAGTTCGGACTTTTGGTTGCGTTGGCTAGTGCATGAACCTTAACACATCACTCGTGATGTAGATCTTATGCACAAAATATTCATTGTCTACGCCATACTCTCCAATCAAGTTGAAAGTAAAATTAGAGGCGTAAGCACATTGCAAAGATTTTGAACATGCGATGTCATTTATTTTATTTGTCGCATGTGACAAAGGCATGGGTGAATTCAAAACTACAGAATACAAAGAATCAGCATGCAAACTTGTAGATAACAAGTCCTCGTGGCTAATCAATTGTACTTGATCTAAATCATATGTAGTCACTGGGTCACATGGTTCTTTATCATCAACAATTAATTCAATGGGTCCACTCAAAATTGTTGATATTTCAGTTGTTTCATCACATGGCAAATTCATAATAGTAACACGATTCTCTAAAATAGGTGGTGTGCTCAAATCAATAGGTAACTCAACACATGATGTATTTAAGTCGACTAAGCATTCATCATCCTCATGTGAAGTTGTGTCATCGATACCTTTATTGTTACCTTGCCGCAATGACTCAGATAATGCAGGTATGGACAATGGCAATGTACCATAGACTTGAGGCGATGCCGCGCTCACAATCTGAGGTGTGGCCGCTCTAGTAGGTGCAACAGTGGAGTAAACAACCGGTGGTGGTGAGCATGAACTAGAATAGTAGTTGTTGTAGTCGCCCAATGCATCCTCCTGTATCTGCCTCTCAAAGGTACAAGTGCGAACCTACGTACGAGTAATGCAACAAGGAATACACTGAAATCTTGCGCGACTGTCATGGTTCAAACCATCAAAAAAATCTATTCTTTGTATCATCCTCGAATTCTTCTATGTCACAGTGGTGCATATAAGATTTGAACTCTTGGTAATAAGCATTAACAGTGTTATTGCCTTGTTTTAATTGTTCAAATTTGTGAAGCAATTCACGGTGATAGTAAGGAGGAACAAATTGATGTCTCACTACAGCTTTCAAGTCTTTCCAACTTGTGGGTTGATTATCAATGTTTTTCTTACGATACCCACTCCACCAAATAGAAGCAAAACCAGTAAATGCTCGAGTGGCAGCTCGTACTCTCTCAAGTTCAGAAAAATCATGGCGAGTAAAAACTTGTTCTACCTCAAGCTCCCAATCAAGATAAATAGCAGGATTAATTCTACCCTGAAAAGGCGGTAGAGAGATAACCTGATTATATGCTTGCGTGCGTTGTCGCATCTCTCGTGGTGGTGAAGATGTGCTCGTCATCCAAAAACTTCCAACTCCAGAACCTGTCATAATTAGTAGAAAACAAGAAACAAAATCCAAGAATATTGTTTCTATGAACTACTAGGATGTGCTAAAAACGCTCACAGTAACAAATATCAAAGTCTTACAAGTTCTTACCATGCAGCAGGTGGTGACCAGCAACCAACAGTGTCAAATAACTCCAAAGATTGTGTAAAGCAATTGCCAGGTGAGTGTACATATACACGTTGTAGAAATATGTGGAGCTTGGAAGGATTGAATATATGGTAGCAAAAGATTAACAATAATCAATTCAGAGATGCAATGTTGGGTAGACGCTCAACGACGGTACTGTGCTGGTCCTAGCCTAGACCGGACTAGAGACGCGAGCCTAGAACACTAATGAGGTCACGGTGTAGCACAACTAGCAGCAACAAATGATATGAAGAAGCTCTGAACAGCAAGATATAAGTGAAGATCACAACGGAGTAAAGATAATGATGAGAAACAAGATATACCAAACACTCTCTCTGCAACTTTCCCCTGAAAAACTTTGTGCTAATTTTTTGATATTTTTTCTTTATAAGGCTATTGACCCAAGCTTTCCAATGCAAAAAGAATAACTCAATTCCGAGTTCGTATGAGGAGTCAAAAAATTCGGGAACTGGCCTGAAAATGGTGATAAAGTGTGTTCGCGAACTTTGGAGGGCAAAAAGTCCTATTTAGAAGCCGATTTGGAAGTGAAAATAATAAACAAGCTTAATGAACTATTAAAATGCGGCTCGTTGATAGCTTCAATTTGAGTACTTGTGGAGCCAAAATGGACTTCGTATGAGGGAGATATGTCTGTTTTACTGAACACTGCGCAAAACAGATTTCAATCCGAATTCAGGTATGAGATTGAGTCTAGATAGATCCGAATTTTGTTCTTTTTTTTCTTCTCTCACTTTTTTTCTACTTTTTTTCTTCTATTTTTTTCTCTCACTTTTTTTTACTTTCTTTCATCTCTTTTTTACATCCCTTTTTTTTCTCTCACCTTTTTTTTTTTACTTTCGTCGGTGTATTGAAAATGGATGTTCAATACCCCTGACTATGCACAGACAGTAGTAACCTCCTCGCCGGGAACGGCTTGGCGGAGGACAAACTTACTCCAAGTGATCAAGACTTAGTAGGCAAAGCTGTGGAGAAGACATCTAGGCAGGTAATCGAGAAGTACTAAGATGTACTGAAGATCAAGACTTAAGTTGCCGGCAAGCTCCACACGGGTGAGCTCAACACCGGCAAGATCCAGGCCGGCAAGCACAAAGACCGGCAAGCTCCCTCCACCGCTCCACCTTAGCGACCTATCAGGGTCTTGCCGACAGATGGCGGACGCGCAGGCAGTTAGGTGAAGCTTGTCGGGGCACGTGGCAGCCCACTCCCTGAAGATGAACTTTATTGACACCTGTCCAAGTGGCGTGTCGAGTTAAGAAGAGGTAGCTGGGCTGATGGTACAGGTGGAGCAGCGCTCCCTTGCCGGAGCTCACCCCAGTGTGACACCTAACAGCGTATTTAATGCTTTTGTCCTATACCGTCAGGGTTAGGTATGATAGCACTGTAGCCACTATTCACCCTTTGTATTTACCATTTTGCCACTGTGGTAGCCCCTTTCGTCTATAAAAGAAGGCCCATGGCTACCTTTACAAGGGTCGGACCCCTGCTCAATTGCACTTAGTAGCTGCACCTCCCACGCTCCTTGCCGGCAAGGTCGCGCTCTTGTAATTGTAGGGTTCCAAAACACTCAACAATCCACCTAAAGCAGGAGTAGGGTTTTATGCTTCACAACGGCCCGAACCTGGGTAAATGCTTGCATGATTCGTGGTTGTTACTGCTCTTCGTGTGCGGTGACTCCGCAGCCGAACATAGAAGGGGCGATGGCCCCATAGATTGTCGTACGCCGACATCTTTGGCGTGCCAGGCAGGGGCTCTGATAACCCACAAATGTAGGGGATCAATTGTAGCTTTTTCGATAAATAAGAGTGTCGAACAAAATGAGGAGCTAAAGGTAGAATTTATATTCTCTTCAAGTTCTATCAACCACCGATACAACTCTATGCACACTTAACGTTTGCTTTACCTAGAATAAGTATGAAACTAGAAGTACTTTGTAGGTGTAATGCTAGAACTACTTTGCAAGAATAAAACTAGGAGTACTTTGCGAGATAATAAAAGTTAGTTGTTTAGTAGAAAGCTTTTTGTAGAACGATGAGAAAGATTGTCCATAGGCAATTGAATATAACACGATAGATACTTATCATATGCAATGAGGGAGAGGCATACGCTAACATACTTTCCATACTTGGATCATATGCACTTATGATTGGAACTCTAGCAAGCATCCGCAACTACTAAAGATCATTAAGGTAGAACCCAACCATACCATTAAGTAAAAAGTCCCATTTACTCTCATACGCAACAACCCCCTTACTCGGGTATAAGATTCTATCACTCTCGCCACCCACTATAAGCTAATCATGAACATATCGCAAAACCCTACAGCGGTAACCCACACGCTTGCGTGACACAGAGGGCACCATTGGACAGCACAATTTAACATACAACTTATATCAATCACACCATACCATAATTAACCCATAGGACAAAAGAAATCTACTCAAACATCGTAGGATTGCCACACATCATTCGATAATAATATATAGCATTAAGCACCATGTTCAAGTAGATATTCAGTGGGGAGAAGAGGTGTTACACCACTGCATAGAGGGGGAGAGAGTTGGTGATGATGGCGGCAAAGTTGTTGGTGTAGATCGCCGCCACGATGGTTCCCCTGGCGGCACTCCGCCCCCCCTTCTTCTTCTTCCTTGGCCTCCCTCTAGATGGGAGGACGGTTTCCCCTCTGGTCCTTGGCCGCCAAGGCTCCCGGAGGGCAGGAGCCCCTCCGAGATTGGATCTCTCTCTCTGTTCTCTTCTGCTTCGCGTTCCTATTTTTTGGCCCTTCACTGTTTCTTATATTCCCGGAGATCCGTAACCCCGATTGGGCTGAAATTTTAACATGATTTTTATCCGGATATTATTTTTCTTGCGGCCAAAGGACACCTCCAACCAACTTACAGGGTAGCCACAAGCCTGCCAAGTGCGCTCTAGGGTAGGGGGCACGCCCTGTGAGCTTGTGGGCCCCTCGAGCATTGTCTCGCGTTGATTCTTTTTCCTAAAAATCACGTATATTCCAAAAAAAACTCCGTAAAATTTTATCGCATTTGGATTTCGTTTGATATGGATTTTCTGCCAAACAAAAAACATGCAACAAACAGAAACTGGCACTGGGCACTGGATCAATATGTTAGTCCAAGAAAATCATATAAATTGTTGCCAAAAGTATGTGAAAGTTGTAGAATATTGGCATGAAACAATGAAACATTATAGATACGACGGAGACGTATCAGGCTCTTTGCATGTGCACCTGCATCAGCTGCGTCACCAGCTTCATCATCATCTTCTTCATCATCTTTGATCATGGCGCCCAAGAAGGCCAAGGTTGCTGCCGCTCCGTCCACCTCCAAAGTGCCGTCACACGCGCGCCCCAGAGACGGAGGCGGAGGTGGCCAGGCTTCGCACTCTCGCACCGGAGACGGAGGCAGGGGTGGAGGTGCTCAGCTTCCTCGTCGTTCTGGTGACCCCAGTCACCACATTGACGGCGAGAAGAGCGTGACGAGTATGAATGGGAAGGGGAAGGCGGCGTCCTAAGGTGCCACAGCGAAGGATGCGCCGAGGCGATCGCACGATGGACAAGACCCGCCTCGACCCGAACACGCGACGAGCGCGACCCACCAAGACGTGAGCAGACGCCGCGCCAATCACAACAAGTCCAAGACCCACCGCGCCGTGTTGGTGATAGCTCAGGCCATCGCCATGAGCATGGTTCTGAGCATCCTTCACGTGCCGGTCAGCAGGTTCCACCACCGGAGCGAGATAGATTTCCTCTTGGCTCCGCTAGGAGTCATGAGCCATCTCGCATAGCTGGTGGCCATGCAGTTCCTACTCAGGAACGGGGCAGAGCTCCTCCTGGTCCAATCAGGAGTCGCGAGCCATCCCATGCATCAGCGCCGTATATCACGCGCACATCAGCAGAAGCGATGGCGCAAGCCCAACTACTGCTCAACTTCCCTCCAGTAGCTCACCAGATGGATGAGTGGCATGCCACCATCCAGAGCCTTCTCTAGCTTACCGGCAATGGCAGTTCTCAGCAAGTGGGACCTTCATGGCGACCGACGGAGACAGCACGAGGAGCCGGAGAGCGTGCCAGAGGAGCAGCGCCAACGGGGGCACGGACGGTGCAGTCCCCGCAGCGCACACCGCGTCAAGAACAGTGCTCAGAGGATCGAGTTGAGGTGTCCATGGCCTCGTCTGATCCGCGGAGTCGGCAAGACCAGTGCCAAGTCTTGTAGGACCGACAAGGAGAAGACGCCCGCATGAGGATAGAGCGGCACCGAGAGGCTCGCCATCAATCTAACGCGCGCGCAGGACCAGAGGCAACCTTGCCAGTATCTGGGTATGATACAGCCCTGCCTTATGACTCAGGCTGTCCAGCATTTACCCCTGAGCTCTGGCAAGTTCGCTAGCCGTCCTCTCGCAGCTTCAAGCTAGATATACCTGACAAGTATGATGGCAAGGTCAACCCGTCAGAGTTTCTCAGTGTCCACACCGTGGCCATCCAGGCTGCCGGTGGTAGAGACGAAAAAGTACTCGCCAACTAGTTACCGTTAGCGCTTAAGCCTAACGTGAGATCTTGGCTGATGAACTTGCCGGAAAACTCAATCTCATCATGGACAGATTTGTGCCATCAGTTTGTAGGCACGTTCCAGGGTGGCCACAAGCCTCCTAGAATGCCCAATGATCTGCATGTGCTTCCGCAAAATCCCGATGAGCCTCTTCGCAAGTACATCCAGAGATTCAGTCGGGTGTATAACAACATTCCAGATGTGCACCCTGCTATTGTGATCACTGCCTTCGACAACAACGTGCGCAACCGCAGGATGCGGGAAAAGATGAACATCAAGCAGGTCAAGGACATTGCTGAGTTATACGCTCTTGCTGACAAGTGCACATGCGCTGAGGAAGGAAGAAGACTTCCCGGGAGGACACAGTTGTGGCTGCTCCAAACTCCGATGATGATGAGGAGGTATCCGCCCCGAAGAAGAAGGGCCGAAAGTGCAAAGGCAAAGCAGTGATGGAAATCGAAGGCTCTGCCGGCAGGAAGCCCAAAACCGAGGATACTAGCAAGGAAGTTGCCGCTTGGACCTGTGGTCATGTGGCTGCCGGAGAGAAGCCTGACGGCCCATACTGCAAGATCCACCGTACTGCTGGCCATGATCTCCAAGAGTGCCACCAAGTTGAGCATCTAGCTGAGAAGCAGAAGCAAGCATACGAGAAGCGTGACAAGGAGAAAGGCCAGGACGGTGCTGGTGGCTCCAGTAACAAGAAGCGCGTTGCCCATGGGGGTCACCAGAGTAAGGCTGGAAAACAGAAAGAGAAGCCCGCTCGTGGCTGAGAAAAGAAAGAAGGCGAAGAAGGTGAAGACGACGACGAAGAAGAGTCTGGCGGAGGATTCCAGAATGTTGTAGATTGCATGTGTATTGATGAAGGTGCATCTTTGCACTCCTCTCACCACCAACTCAAGCAGTGGGCCCGTGAGATTAATGCAGCCGAACCGACAATAGAAGCGCAGGAACCCTTGAAGTGATCCCACGCGCCCATCATCTTTGATGCCGAGGACCACCTAGACTGCACGTCTAGTGTTGGTTGTTTGCCGTTGTTGGTTTCACCAACAATCCGCAACATCAAGGTAACAAAGATGTTGGTTGACGGTGGTGCTGGGCTGAATTTGATCTCCCTGGCAGTGATCAAGAGGATGCAGATTCCGGATGAGGAACTCAAGGAAACGTCAACATTTCAATGGGTGAACCCGGGAAGAACTCAACCCAAGGGACATGTTACTCTGCCAGTCATGTTTGGTGATGAGCAGAACTACAGGACCAAAAATATAGTCTTCGATGTCGTCAAGCTACCACTGCCCTACAACAGAATACTTGGTCATCCTGCCCTGGCAAAATTCATGGCGGCATCTCATTATGCTTACAATACCTTGAAAATGCCAGGGCCGATGGAAGTGATTACAGTTCGTTCCAACAAGAAGAACGCAGTAATCTGTGCTAACAAACTGTACCGGGAGGCAATTGCAGCATCTGCCGGCAAGGCACCTACTCCCGCCGACAAGGTTCCCGGGGGTCAGACACAGAAGAAACCTGTTGAGACTGGCAAGACCTCCGGCAAGTGCACTACAGAGTGCAGCACACCCGTTGAGGAAGCAGAAACCTCTGTGGGCAAGAGCAAGAAGGCCGCCAAAGATGCACCTGCAACAAAGCAGATTCCTGCGAAGGAAGATGGGACTGGCACTTTCACCATAAGTGCCACCCTTAACAGCTAATAGGAAAGCGCACTCGTCACTTTCCTGCGGGCGAATGTTGATGTGTTTGCATGGCAACCATCTGACATCCCCGATGTTCCCAGGAAGTGATTGAGCACCACCTTGCTGTATGTCCTAATGCGAGACCCGTCAAGCAGAAGGTCAGGATGCAAGCTTTGGAACACCAAGAGTTCATAGCCCAAGAAATCCAAAAGTTAGAAGCTGCAAGTCTGGTCAGAGGAGTGATTCACCCCACATGGTTGGCTAATCCAGTGGTAGTTCGTAAGGCTAACGGAAAATGGAGGCTGTGTATTGATTTCACTGACATCAACAAAGCATGCCCGAAAGATCCTTTTCCTTTGCCGTGAATTGACCAGATTGTTGATTCCACTGCCGGCTGCGATCTCCCCTCTTTCCTTGACGCCTATTCTAGTTATCATCAGATCTTCATGGCTCGGGAAGATGAGGAGAAGACAACATTCATCACCCCATGTGGCACATACTGTTTCATACATATGCCTTTTGGGTTGAAGAGTGCTGGAGCTACATTTCATAGAGTGGTGTAAATTGGTTTTGGTTCACAGTTGCACAGAAATGTGGAAGCATATATGGATGAAATAGTGATCAAAACCAAGCACCAATCAACACTCATCCAAGAACTGGAAGAGACATTTGCGAATTTGCGCAAGATCAACTTGAAGCTCAACCCCGAGAAGTGTGTTTTCGGTGTTCCATCCGGCAAACTTCTCGACTTCTTTGTATCTCAACACGGAATTGAAGCAAATCCCGGCAAGATCAAAACAATTGAGCAGATTCAAGCACCCAAGCGCGTCAGGGACGTACGGCGTCTTGCCGGCTGTGTTGCTGCCCTTAGCAGATTCATATCCAAATCAGCTGAGCGTGCCTTGCCATTTTTTAAAATCTTGAAAAAGGCAGGTCCAATGAAATGGACACCGGAAGTGGAGGCCGCAGTCCAAGATTTGAAGCAATACCTCTCTTCTCCTCCGTACTAGTTGTGCCTAAGCCACAAGAACCGTTACTGCTATACTTAGCGGCAACAAATCAAGTGGCCAGTGCTGCATTAGTAGCCGAAAGAGAAGGAGATGACGAAGATGCGGCAACAACAGGGCCAGACACCGACAAGCTGGAATCTTCTCTGGTAGCACAGGGTGCCGACAAGTCTGATTCAGCGCAAACAAATGAGCAAGAACAGCAAGTTGTGCCGATGAAGAAGATGGTGTAGCACCTAGTTTACTTTGTAAGCTCTCTTTTACAGGGGGTTAGGTCAAGGTATTCTGGAGTGCAGAAGTTGCTTTTTGGTCTCCTCATGGCCTCTCCCGCCATTACTTCCAAGCAAACCCAGTCACCCTAGTCACTTCCTTTCCGTTGAAGCGCATATTGAGAAATCCAGAGGCTACCGTCAGGATAGTGGAGTGGGCTTTGTAGCTGTCAAGCTTTGACTTGAAGTTTGAAAGTACTTCAACAATTCAGAGTAGGGCTTAGGCGAAATGCATTGCAGAATGGACCCCAACGCAGGACAAAGAAATTCAAGAAACTTCTCTTCCTGGCAAGGAAGATGCAAATGAATGGGTAATGTACTTTGACGGTGCCTTTTTGCTTCAAGGCGCCGGTGCTAGCATGCTGCTTGTCGCACCCATCGGAGAGCACCTCAAGTACGTCATCCATATGCATTTTCCTAGGGAGCAGGCCACTAACAAGACTGCTGAGTACGAAGGGTTGCTTGCCGGTCTTCGGATAGCGATCGACCTTAGTATCAGAAAATTGATTATCAGAGGTGACTCGCAGCTCGTTGTTAGAAAGGTAAACAAGAACTATCAGAGCCCATTGATGGAAGCGTATGTAGATGAAGTGAGGAAGTTGGAACAACACTTTGATGGTCTGCAAATGGAGCATGTTCCTCGTGCCCAGAATGAAATTGCTGATGACTTGTCGAAGTGTGCCGCCAAAAGATTGCCTGTGGAACCGGGAACTTTTGTGCAATAGCTAACTCAGCCTTCAGTGACACCATCAACACGGCCATCAAAGAGGCGAAAAGCAAACACCGGCAATTACTTTCTGGCGGATCTGCCAACGGACGCCGGGAAGCCCGACGCCGGCAACAAGTCAAATCTTGCCGGTGAGCAGTAGGCTCCGGCAGGATCAGAGATCCTTGCCGTTGAGACAAGCGCTCTGGTAGAAGAAGAACAACTTTTAGTCCTTTTTGTCGAGCCACATGCTCCAACATGGGCGCAGCAACTTGTCTAGTACCTTCAAACAGGTGAACTCCCTGATGATCAAGAAGAAGCTGAAAGAGTAGCCCGACAGTCAAGTATGTATCAGTTTGTTGACAACATCCTGTACAGAAAAAGACCAAATGGGGTGAAATTGAAGTGTACTTGCCGGGAAGATGGACAGAAGCTGTTGGCAGAAATACATGGAGGAATGTGTGGCTCCCACATTGGGTCACATGCTCTTGTCAGCAAGGCTTTCCGGCAAGGTTTCTACTGGCCGACAACCCTCCAGGATGCAGCTGCATTGGTAACTTCATGCGAGGCATGCCAGTTCCATGCAAAGAACATACATCGACCAGCTCAAGCCCTTCAAACCATTCCTCTCTCCTGGCCTTTCGCGGTCTGGGGGTTGGACATCCTCAGCCCATTTCCACGTGCAACCAGGGGCTTCGAGTTCTTGTACATGGCAATCGACAAGTTCACAAAGTGGCCTGAGGTAGAGCCGGTAAGGAAGGTGACAGCACAATCAGCTATCATGTTCTTAAAGGGATGGGTTGCTCGTTTTGGCGTACCCAATAGGATCATCACCGACAACGGCACCCAATTCACGAGTCACGCCTTCACAGCATACTGTCAAGAGCTTCGAAGCAAGATCTGCTACACCTTTGTTACTCACCCAAGAAACAACGGACAGGCAGAAAGAGCCAATGTTAAAGTGTTGCGAGGTCTCAAGACCAGAACTTTTGATAGGCTACACAAGTGTGGAAGACGCTGGGTTGAAGAGTTGCCAGTAGTTCTTTGGTCACTCAGGACGACACCAAATCGAGCCACTGGCCAGGCACCCTTCTCCCTTGTTTACGATGCAGAAGCGGTGCTCCCCACGGAACTCACATACGGATGTCCTCGAGTCCAAGCTTTTGACGAAGCAAATCAGGAAGAGAGAAGACATGACGATGTCACGCTGTTGGAGGAGGATCGTTGTCGGGCTGCTATACGTGCTACACGTTACCAGCAAGCTTTGCGCCACTACCATAGCCGCAAAGTGCATGCCCGGAAGCTTGAGGAAGGCGACCTTGTTCTTCGTCAGATTCAGTCCACGAAGGGATCAAACAAGTTGACGCCAAAGTGGGAAGGCCCTTACCGGGTAGTTCAAGTCACTAGACCTAGCTCTGTCCGTCTAGAGACCGAAGATGGCACTCCAGTGCAAAACTCATGAAATATAGAGCATCTTCGCAAGTTCTACCCGTGAGGCGCAGTTGTCGGGCCTCCCGGCAACATCTTTTGTACAAGTTGTCCGTCAAGGCAAGTAAACCTTTGTACAGAGCCGGGCACAGAACCCGTGCGCAGTGAAATAAAGCTAAGTGTTTCACAACTTTTTGTCAATATGCATTTTTCTTATATATGTCAATGAAATGTTGTGTTACATTTGCAAGTCTTCTATGAGATGATTAATATGTCGTTAAGTGTTCTATCCGGCTTGTTTTTCTTTTGCTCCTTTTTCTTAAAGGCAGAAGAAGTAACGGTGTAGACACCAATGATGTTCAAGTTATCATCAAGTGCAAGAAGTACAGTCTTGCTTCAATTGATCTGCTTGTTGTGGTCCGGTGGGTGCCCTCTGATAGAACCTGCTGAAAACGAACTAAAAATGAAATGAAATATTTTTGTGCTTTTATGATTTTTCATATTTTTTTGTAGCACGAAAGGTTAGCAACACAAGTGATAACATATGTCTCAATATGGTTGGTTCATCTACCTAAGCACCTAGCTTAAGATGATAAACTATGCTAGAGGCGTGCACACCTCTAGATTAACGGTGAAGTATGTGTGAGACAAAATATAAAACACAAGTGTGCAGCTCCTAAGTGCCAATTTAAAAGAGAGATCCTCACTTATGGTGAGAAACTCGATACTAAGAGACTTTTTTTGAGCGAGGTTCGTATTGGAGAACTCCGGGCACTTGTCCGTGAAGTTCATCATGATGAAGCCAAGCACCTGCGAAAATAACACATAAATAAAAGCATCGATTCGGTATATGAACGGGGTTCGTATACCCAACCGGCAAAAAGAAATAAAAGAAAACATAGTTGCTGGAGATTTATTGGCTACAAAGTTTCAGAGGTAATTAACATTTATTAGAAAGCAAATAATTGGTTTGAAAATACCTCGGCGACCTCGGACGTCGAAAATAAATCAAAGGAGGTATTTGCCCTCATATGAGCGCGTGTACAACTGGGCTTGCTCGTACGAAACGCCGTCTTTCATTCTGGAAATCCTGTAGTTGGGGTCGACATGGCATACGAGCACGCGTATGAGCACGAGCGCTCGTACGGTACATTGTCTTTTGCTCTGGAGCCTCTTTTGTTCGCGGCCACGAGCTCATATGAATGCATGTACGACCGGGGTGGTCATATGGAACATCGTCTTCTCTCCTGGAGCTGCAGAACTTCACAAAAAAAATTGTGCTTCCTCCTTATGTTGGGCTCATAACAATATTGCAATAAAAATGATAGGAGGCATGCAACAAAATATAGGCTACCGACATGCTATAAATTTTAGCAACAAAAACTATTCTGAAACCAACTCAAATAGCAACTACTCAAAATAAAACAAAAGTGCCAATGCAACATGAATGTAACTAGGCTCAAGACACAAAACTAAGAAAGACACCTACGGACTTCCGGGTTACCTCCCATGTAGTGCTTTCTTTATAGCCATATAGCTAGGATTCGTTGCTCTGTAAGGTCATCCACCCGGATCCCAAGGGATGTCGACCCCGAGTGTGAGACCAGACTCCAACCGGGGTTTGGAGCACCTCATAGTAGTGCTCGGTCGGAGTCGTACTCTCTTCCGGTGCATCGGCATCATATATGTAAATTCATACTCGCTTCTGGGCGAGTACCGATGCGTCCGGTTCAGTGGAGATGCCTGCAAGGTTAGTAGCTGCAATTTGATCATATTTTTATAACTAAGAGGATATGGAGCTATTAGGAAATCATAAACCTCTTCTTCATCTTCAGTGTACCTAGGAATGTTAGTATCCAAATTTTCAAATTCAATATCAAGGCTATTATCATCTATAAGACTTTGCAATTTACTCTCCAAAGGAGGTCTATGGAGAGCCTGCAGAAAATCAGCCCATATATCATCAAGATCAATTTCAGAATATGCAATTTGGGGTTTGTCCAATATCGACAAATCCACAGGTAAAGAGGAGTAATCAGGCATCATGGTGGTTCCATCACTTTGTGATAGCTCTTTTAATGCAAGCAACTCACCCTCCTTTGGTGCTATCTCATCCCTAAGATGAATGCCAATTGGTGTCTCATCCAAAGGAGTCATCGGAGGCACATAGGGAACAATGGCAATATCTAGTTCATCTCTAACAATAAACTTTGAAACATCAGCGCTCACTATATCGTCCGGTGGAGAATATTCAAGCATCGTTTCAATAGGTTCCATGAAAGCTCTAATAGCACGTAGATATGATAAAAGATCATCGAGCTGGGAATTGGTTGTGTCCAGAAATTTACCATGATCCGGGGGAGTTTCCTGGCAGTGGCCATTCCGTCCTTCATCTCCATGTTCCTTCTCTGGCTTATCTCCTAGACATACTTCTTGGAAAGTGGTTCCCTTATATTTCTCCCATCGCTCGATTATCTCCTCGGATTCTTTTATGACGTTATGTTTCTGCAACATAGAGGCTTGGGAAGCGGCAGTCCACTTCTCATAATCTTTAATAAAAGGGGCATTATGGAGGTTGTTAGTAATACACCATTTATGAATACTCTCCAACACACCCATGTGTTTCAAGACCTCTTCATGTTGTAGAGAGAGCTCCTTCACCCTGTTCATAAGTTCTAATGTTCTATAATGGAGCATTAGTTCCTCATAAATTTCAACATAATCAAACATGTAGCAGTCACGGTTATATGCTATTATGACAGGGTTAGGGTGAATTTTGCAGCTGAAACTCATATGCCAATTGAACTTGGAATGCTCACAAAATGATGGATATGCAAATATACCTTTAGCGCAGTAATCCAATGCCTCAAAATAATTACCCACTTTAATACCTTTAAATGAATATCGGTATTGAGCATATATAATTCCTCTCTCTTCGTTTTATTTCCTTGTATCCATTCTAATTCCTGCACAAGACATCTCAAAGCAAGACATTTTTTGGTATTTTTTTAAGTAGCAACAAACATAAATAAACTATATGTGAGCGGGTAAGTAATAAACAAGCACTATGCTCCCCGGCAATGGCACCAGAAAATGCTTGATGACTTGCAAGTACACAGGTGATGAGTCCAAATTATGTGATTAATTTGTCAATATTTTTGTGCCTACTCTGTAGGCTTTGTGGAATTTCACCGCGTTCATGCACTTCTTTTTGTCATTTTCCTCAGATAAAGCTTTTTGGACCAAATATTATTATACATAAGAAATCTCATAAAATGGTAGTGAAATCACGCAATTAAGGTGATAATCACCTACCATAAGAGGAAGAAGTAAATGGGCAAAGAAGAAGTCGCCGCAGGAGGTCTAGAGCAAAAGACGGCGTTCCATACGACCGCGCCTACCTGTATGAGCGGTCGTATGGAGTGCCATCACCGCCGCTGCTACTCGTGAGCTGCGTTGGGATTTTCCCTGAAGAGGAAGAGTGACACAGTATAGTAGAGATAAGTATTTCCCTCAGTGAGAACCAAGGTTTATTGAACCAATAGGAGAATCACGCAAAGCCTCGTGAACAGCACCTGCACACACAAAAGCAAATACTTGCACCCAACGCGGGCAAGAGGGTTGTCAATCCCCTTGAACTCGTTACTTGCAAGGATTAAATCTTGTATAGGCAAAAGTATAAATTGCAAAACAAAAGAAAAGTAAATAAAGTGTAGCAATGTATTTTTAGGGTTTTTAATATGTTTAAAGTAGACCCGGGGGCCATAGTTTTCACTAGAGGCTTCTCTCTCGAGCACATAGCATACGGTGGGTAAACAAATTACTGTTGGGCAATTGATAGAAAAGCGCATTGTTATGATGTTATTCATGGCAATGATCATGTACATAGGCATCACGTCCATGACAAGTAGACCGACTCCTGCCTGCATCTACTACTATTACTCCACCAATCGACCGCTATCCAGCATGCATCTATGGTATTAAGTTCATGACAAACAGAGTAACGTTTTAAGCAAGATGACATGATGTAGACAAAGTAAACTCAATCAATATGAATAAACCCCATCGTTTTATCCTTAATGGAAACAATACAAATACGTGTCTTGTACCATACTATGTCACTGTGATATAGAGCATCGCAAGATTGAACCCATTACAAAGCACCTCTCCTGCTGAAGATAAATCAATCTAGTTGGCCAAACCAAACGGATAGATAGGAGAGAAATACAAAGCTATAATAATCATGCATAATAAAGTTCAGAAAAGACTCAATTACTTTCAATGAATAATCTGATCATAAACCCACAATTCATCAGATCCCAACAAATACACCGCAAAAGAAGATTACATCGGACAGAACTCCAAAGAGATCGAGGTGAACATTGTATTCAAGATCAAAGAGAGAGAAGAAGCCATCTAGCTACTAGCTATGGACCCGTAGGTCTGTAGTGAACTACTCACACATCACCGAAAGGGCAACAAGGTTGATGTTGAAGCCCTCCGTGATTGATTCCCCCTTTGGTAGATTGCCGGAAAAGGCCTCCAGATGGGATCGCGGAAGAACAGAAGCTTGCGGCGGCAGAAAAGTTATATCATCTGGCTCTCCCCCTGGGGCATGCCCCTCGAGCTTGTGGCTCTCTCGTATCTCGTCTGGTCTCCTCCCGAAGCTTCTAGGGTCCCTTCTGGTCCAGAAAAAATTAATCTAAAGAATTTTTCCATTTGGACTTTATTTGATATTGATTTTCTGAAAAGCCAAAAACAAGTAGAAAAACAGGAACTGGCACTAGGTTAAAGGTTAGTCCCCAAAAATGATATAAAATAGCATAAAAATGCATATAAAGTATCCAAGATTGATAATATAATAGAATGAAACAATCAAAAATTATAGATACGTTGGAGACGTATCAGCATCCCCAAGTTTAATTCCTGCTCATCCTCAAGTAGGTAAATGATAAAAACATAAATTTTGATGTTGAATGCTACCTAACATGTGTAGTAATCTCTTTATGGTATAAATATAGAGAAACAATGAAGTAACAATATCAACATAATAATATCCATGAATACTAGAAGCATAATCATTAAACTTTCAAAATATATGATCCTTTACGAATGTTATCCCCACTCATTTTATCATGTTAGCATGGCATGACTCCGCCTTCACCGCATAAATATAAATCATGAGCACCCCGGTGTTAAACCAGGCAATTGGATCGTACTTCTAACGTGCTTCAACATTTTCAACTTCATGCAATACATGAGCATGAGCCATGGATATAGCACTAAGTGGAATAGAATGCGGTGGTAGAGATCAATAGGAGAAGTCAAAAGGAAGAAAGTCTCGCATCAACTTGGCGAATCAACAGACTATGGAAATGTCCATCAATTGATATCAATGCGAGGAGTAGGGATTTCCATGCAACAGATGCACTAAGAGCTATAAGTGTATGAAAGCTCAACTGAAACTAAGTGGGTGTGCATCCAACTTGCTTGCTCATGAAGACCTCGGGCATTTGAGGAAGCCCGTCATCGGAATATACAAGCCAAATTCTATAACGAAAAATTCCCACTAGTATATGAAAGTGACAACATAGGAGACTCTCTATATGAAGAACAAGGTGTTACTCTAAAGCACAAGTGTGGATAAGGATATTAACATTGCCCCTTCTCTTTTTATCTCTTTTTTTTGTTGGGCACTTTTTGGCCTCTTTTTTCTTCTTCTCTTTTTTCCCCTTCTATTTAATTTATTTTTCGTCCGGAGTCTCATCCCGACTTGTGGGGGAATCATGGTCTCCATCATCCTTTCCTCATTGGGACAATGCTCTAATAATGATGATAATCACACTTTTATTTACTTACAACTCGAAATTACAACTCGATAAAACTAGAACAATATGACTCTACATGAATGCCTCTAGCAGTGTACCAGGATGTGCAATGATCTAGCGTAATATGTATGATAATGATGAACGGTGGCTGTGCCACAAATATAATGTCAGCTCTATATGATCATGCAAAGCAATATGATGACGAACACACAAGTCATGTGACGGAACGGTGGAAGTTGCATGGCAATATATCTCGGAATGGCTATGGAAATGCTGTAATAGGTACGTATGGTGGCTGTTTTGAGGAAGATATAAGGAGGCTTATGTGTAATAGAGCGTATCATATCACGGGGTTTGGATGCACCGGCGAAGTTTGGACCGACTCTCGATGTGAGAAAGGGCAATGCACGGTACCTAAGAGGCTAGCAAATTGCGGAAAGGTGAGAGTGCGTATAATCCATGGACTCACATTAGTCATAAAGAACTCACATACTTATTGCAAAAGTTTATTAGCCCTCGAAGCAAAGTACAACTACACATGCCCCTAGGGGGATTGTGGCACCCTGGCTCAAAGGACCGGTTTACCTTGTGTTCCCAACCCAGAGATCATGTCTTTTGGAAACACACAACAACTTGGAACAGAACAGAACTGATCTTTATTGATATAATACAAGTACAAGCTTGGATATTACATCGGATGGTGAGGCCAGGAGCACTACTCATGCTATGACAGTATCCACATTATTTATGAAACATCTCTAGGGCCTCAATACTAGTGGGAAATACTACGGCGTAGCGGAACATCAGGTGGGACACTCCATCCCATAGGGACACTGCTGGGACACGACCTAGTTAGCGTAGCACGAATCATCGGGATCTCCGTCCTCGGCTTCTCCTGCATCTGGCATGATACGCCAGGTGAGTACTTGGAATGTACTCGCAAGCTCACAGCAACCAAAACAGTGCAGCAAACAACAGCATGGCAATGAACAAGTTAAATGCTTTAAGATGCTTACTTACTGCTATTGGTTACCAACTTACTCTCCTTCGGGTTCACCTCGTGACCCCCAGAGCACTCGTGACCCGTCGGTCACTCCCGAGCATAAGACAAGTTCTTCCATCATTATTATTACGGTTGACCACACAGTGTGACCTAGTGCGGACTGTGTCCATTACCGTGGACACGGCTATTAGAATAGATTCTTACACTCTGCAGAGGTTGCGCACGTTACCCACACCATGGACAATCGTCCAAGGAAACTTGTCTAACCCGTGACTCCTCTATCGTACCACCGACAATCATTCCCCGTCCGAGTCATGCCCTGGGTGGCCCTTGTGTCACTCCTGACACCTGCCACCGTCGTGGCCAACTAAACTGTACCAAACGGGGACGCCGGCAAATAACTCAACTTGGGCTCACGAGGTTATCGTCGTCTACCAGATCAGGGCAGCATGCACGCATAACCTCCCCTCTTTGGTGGTACCGGTAAAAGAGCACGCGGACAGACCAAGTCAAGGCCGTCCCATTCCGGCCCGATACGTGGCTTCTGCATGAACTGCTCGCGGTTGTCCTTCTTGGGTTCAAACTTCCGCTTGCGGTCGTCATATCCTGACTTATGCTCTCGTTCAGCTATAAAAGCTTTGTTTACCAGAGTCTGGAAATCAGGAAAATCTAGCATGCAGAGCTGACAACGGAGGGCATGGTTGAGTCCTCCTAGGAATCGATCTATCTTCCTTTCCTTCGTGGACACATCATGGGCGGAGTACCGTGCCAGATTATTGAATTTGTTCAGATACTCACCGACTGACATGTTTCCTTGAGTAAGAGCAAGGAATTCCCTCTGCTTCACCTTCATAATTCCAGTGGGAATATGATACCTTCGAAACACTTCCTTAAATTTCTCCCAGGAAATGTCTTCCCCAGGAGGCCACGCCATTTTTGCATTATCCCACCAGATAGCTGCCCGTCCTTCCAGGTAGTGGGTAACAAAAGGAACCTTGTCTGAATCATCACAGCGAGCTCTTTCCAGCTTCTTTTCCATGGTCCTCAGCCAGTCATCAGCTTCAATTGGATCAACAGCTTGACCAAAACTGGGCGGCTTGGCCGCTGAAAATCAGACAGCTTGGAGTATGTCCCATTGTTCTGATTCTGTCCTACCATAGTCTGCATACTCTTCAAAAATTCCATAAGATCCTGATTTCTTTTCTCCTCAAACATCCTCATAATCTGATCAGTAGTTGGTTGTTGTGGTGGTGGAGGTGGCAAATCTTCTGGTGGTTGACCTGCAAGTCTGGCGGATCGACGAACCTGAGTTCCATCGCCGCCTTGATTGCTACACCTCTTCATCCTATATCCGTTCCCATTGCAAAACACCGAATTGATGAGCAACATCCATAGGGGAAATACAGCAAAATAACACCAAGAAAACAAAATCAAGGAAAAAGCGAGATAAACAACATAATTATACAAGGCAACCCAACATCATACATGACAAGCTAGTAGGGGGTATCATGACTGGTACTGCTCATACGGCAGTTGACATATGCAAGGATGCTACGATGCATACTCATGCTGAAACTCAAGCATCCACTCTAGTAGCGCAGGTGGCATGGGCACTGGCAGACTGAAGACTCCTCGTAATCTGATCATGTCTCTGAATCGGAACTGATGATGTGGATCACATCCTCTGGATCAAAGGAAACACGACAACGCTGACGGGAAGGTTCTCCCTCTGAGGAAGAAGAAGCACGACGCCTCAGCATCGGAGCAGCTGGAGTGGCTAGCAGTGAGGCCCACTCAGTTGGGGTCTCATGTCGGGTACCAGACGAAGTGCCTGGCTGTCCGAGCGAGCTAGGAGTCTCAGGCATACGTGAGGGTGGAATATGCGGTGTATACATAGGTGAGAATGCAGGAGGAGGAGGAGACTATGCTGCAATAGCAGCTGCAAGTGCCTCTTGGACACGGGACAACTCCTCAGCCAGGGAGATGATCATACGATAACTGGCGTTCAAATAATTGGATAAAACACTAGTCGCACGATCACTCGCCGGATTAACAGGTGCAAAAAGAACTCGCCCTGTCGTAGGTGACAGGGTGGGGTAGTGAACGAAACCTGGATGTGTCTGCATCTCGACCTCATGGAAGCGCAAGTCAGTGAGAGCCTCCATCACAGCAAACTGAATCGCCAGATCAGGAGTAGAAGCAGTTCCGCCCTTGGAAGAGCGGGAGTAGCTGCCAATCTCTGAACTTGCAGTGAGGAAGGCCTCGGCATGATACTCGTACACCGAATCTGCAAGCTGCTCTCGGAACACCTGATACACTGGGTCTTCACCATTAGGATAAAGTCGAAGCCAGACGTTGTGAAGTAGTATCGGAAAAGTGAACGGTGCCGGCTCATGGTTGTAGTGGTACGGAACTGGTGCCATCTACACTCATCAGACCAGCGGTTAGTAAAACCAATGAATCAAGGTGCATGCTATGCAACAAGCAAATGCAGCAAGCAAAACACACTCCAAGACTCTATACTAATCGAGGCTCTAGTGCGGGGTTAACTACGGTGTCCTACAGTCAGCACGGCTCTGATACCAAGCATTGTGGCACCCCGGCTCAGAGGACCGGTTTACCTTGTGTTCCCAACCCAGAGATCATGTCTTCTAGAAACACACAACAACTTGGAACATAACAGAACTGATCTTTATTGATATAATACAAGTACAAGCTTGGATATTACATCGGATAGTGAGGCCAGGAGCACTACTCATGCTATGACAGTATCCACATTATTTATGAAACATCTCTAGGGCCTCAATACTAGTGGGAAATACTACGGCGTAGCGGAACATCGGGTGGGACACTCCATCCCATAGGGACACTGCTGGGACACGACCTAGTTAGCGTAGCACGAACCATCGGGATCTCCGTCCTCGGCTTCTCCTGCATCTGGCATGATACGCCAGGTGAGTACTTGGAATGTACTCATAAGCTCACGGCAACCAAAACAGTGCAGCAAACAACAGCATGGCAATGAACAAGTTAAATGCTTTAAGATGCTTACTTACTGCTACTGGTTACCAACTTACTCTCCTCCGGGTTCACCTCGTGACCCCCGGAGCACTCGTGACCCGTCGGTCACTCCCGATCATAAGACAAGTTCTTCCATCATTATTATTACGGTTGACCACACAGTGTGACCTAGTGCGGACAGTGTCCATTACCGTGGACGCAGCTATTCGAATAGATTCTTACACTCTGCAGAGGTTGCGCAAGTTACCCACACCATGGACATTCGTCCAACGAAACTTGTCTAACCCATGACTCCTCTATCGTACCACCGACAATCATTCCCCGTCCGAGTCATGCCCTGGGTGGCCCCTGTGTCACTCCTGACACATGCCACCGTCGTGGCCAACTAAACTGTATCAAATGGGAATGCCGACAAATAACTCAACTTGGGATCATGAGGTTATCGTCGTCTACCTGATCTAGGCAGCACGCACGCATAACCTCCCCTCTTTGGTGGTACCGGTAAAAGAGCACGCGGTCAGATCAAGTCAAGGCCGTCCCATTCCGGCAGATGTGGCTGCACGGGTAAGTCCGGGTCGGTGGCACTTGATCAACCATCAAGGTGTGATTCAACATGTAAAGTTACTGGTCATATTAGTTGTGTTGATCAAATGAGCTAACATGGCAGGGTTTATGCAAAATATCAAAAATATGGAATCTAGCATATTTAAATTGAATTAAATGCAAAATAACCCATTATGAAGCCAATACTATTGCAATGCCTTATTCAATGGATGATGTGGCTTGCCTTGCTCAAGTGGGTTGTCAACAAACTCCTGGTCTTCAAATCCAACGCAATTTCCCTCTGAAAATATTTTTAAATAGCAAAAGAAAATGTCACATAAAGCCTTTCTGTTTACCAAAAATTCTGTGAACATTGGAAAAATACCAAATTTGGTCAGAAAATAGAGGAGTTCAAGACAAAACCAGTGCAAAAAGAATCAATTGAATTGGACTCATGGTTTAAAAGTTAGAGCTGGTCAAAGTCTGGTCAAATTTCTGGATTAAAATTGAATTTAAACAGAAAACAGAAAAACTACAGCGGGCCACGTCGAAGACGTAAAGTGGGGAGGCGCCTCCACTTATACCGCTTCTGGTGCGGGCGAGGGCCGCTGACAGGTGGGACTCGACTGGGTTTAAACAGAGAGGAAGAGAGAGAACAGTAGCGAGGCGGCTCACCGACGGCGATCACCGGCGATAGCGACGACGGCGAGCTCGGGAGACGGCGGGGATGGATCGGGCAGTTGACGACAAGGCTCCCTGTACCCGTGGCTTCTTTAGAGACGGCCTAACGGCGTCACCCCCTTCCTCTCCGGTGGCGGCTGGTCTCGGGTGTCGTCGGAGATGGTGATTCCGGTAGCACCTCGGCCAGGGAAGAGGTCAGGTGGGGTCAGGGGAATGCCCTGAGCTCGACTGTGGGCTTGGGTGAGACTGGGGTGGTCTGGAAGAGAGTGGAGGCGAGGCTAGCTTGGCGGCGGAGCTCCGGCGAGATACGAGGCCAGAGGGCCTCTTGACCTTGGCTCGGCGAGCTGGGGCTCGATTGGGAGGTGGTGGAGTGCGGTGAGGAGCGGAGTGAGCCGGGTGGGGCTTTATATAGGCGAGGGAGGTTCGATAGTAGCCGCAAGCCGCCGGGGACACGTCGCCGGAGCCAGGACGGCGAGCTGGCCGTCGCGAGGTGGCGTGAAGTGACGGGTGAGGTCAGAAGAGTTATTGCGCGAGACGACGGCTCGCGGAGAAGAAGACAGCCAGCGCGGCCGCCGTACTGCCACTGTGGCACCCGTGGTGCACGGTGGCCAAATCCGGCGAGCTCGCTGCCGGCGAGGGAGAAGGCTCTGGAGCGGCTACGTGGATGGTGGAGATGTCGTCGGCGCGAGCGGACAACGTACGGCGACGCGGTCGTCGGCCTCCGACGGGACCCGAGCCTGGCGATGCCCAGAGCGCGCGTTTGGCAGCGCCAGCCACGTGGTCACCGCGTGCCTTGGTGCACACGACGCGAGCTGGCCTGCCAGACCATGTTTGGTACGTCGACCCTGGGTCTGGTAGTCTCCCCGTGCCACTAGTTCGACCAGGTTCACTCTGAGCTGAAGGGTAGCATCAGCAACAGTTTCCTGCCAGAAACTTGAGAGAGATCTAGAGAAAAGATGAGTTGTGAATGGAGCCAATGGAGTTGTCTGGTGTGTTTTGGGTTGGAAGGAGTATATACTGGAGAATTTTGAGCAACTTTCATCAAGTTTTGAACATGGTTCATGTGTAAACCATATTTTGGTCCAGAAACTTGATGAGGTTGTTGCACTCACACAGGTTGGCTCCTGATGATGAAATTTGGTGTGTGGGGGTTATTTGGTAGTGCCAATCTGCCATAGAAATTTCAGATCAAATGGGCACTCTTAGATGGTACTTCCTTCACAAAGGTCTAGAATGACCAGAAGCTTGTCAGAATATTCTTTCTGAAAAATTGCACTGGACTAAGGGATATTTTTGAATATTGTGGCAAGATATGGCTCCTAGTATCTCTGGGATTTATTTGGGAATTTTCTGAGTCATAAAAATATATGTTGCTTCACAAAGGGTCAATTCTGTCCAGAAGGTAAACGGAATATTCTGGACAAAATTTTGTACTGGCCAATGAAATATTTTTGGAGTTTGTGGGAGTAGATGATCTCAAGAAGATGTGGTATTAATTTGGGATTTTTCTGATCAACAGAACTATAGGTTGCTTCACAACCCATAGTGAAGATGAGCATATTCAAAGGAGTAAATGAATTATCTTGGGAGAATAAAGATTAGGGTTTGGCCCAGCAAGGTTTTAGAGAGATTAAGAGAGCCTTGGCACACTTGGAAAGAAGAAAATGAGAGTGTGCTCAAGTCCAGAGTCCAATAAATTGATTTTTAAAACCATCAAATTGCAAATAAAACCAGAAAAGTTTTGAAAAATTTGAAAAAAATCAAGGTGCCACAGGGATAGATTGGTAGGAAAAGACCATCGCTCATCCCCGACCGCCACTCCTAAGGTAGACAATCAATAATAAATCATGCTCCAACTTCTTAGCATAACGACAGACCATACGTGCATGCTTCGGGAATCACAAACCTTAACACCAATATTCTTACTAAACCACAATTATCTACTAGCACCTCCCACATATTACCATCTTAATATCTCAAAACTATTGCAAGGAATCAAACTTATCATATTCAGTGATCTACATGAAAGTTTTTATTATATCCCTCTTGAATACCTATCATATTAGGACCAAATTCATAACCCGTGCATATTACCATTGCTATTTATTATACTCTCAAAAAGATATAATTGAATCATGAGAGTGCAACTATTTCTTTAAAATATAACCACTGCCGTGTTCTAAAAGATATAAGTGAAGCACTAGAGCAACTGCCTAGCTCAAAAGATATAAGTGAAGCACA
This sequence comes from Elymus sibiricus, assembly GCA_039707655.1. NCBI lineage: Eukaryota > Viridiplantae > Streptophyta > Magnoliopsida > Poales > Poaceae > Elymus > Elymus sibiricus. Next base: position 169,684,401 of record CM077664.1, read on the forward strand.
TAGAGTATTCTAACAAATCACGAATAATGTGTGTCCCTCTCAAAAGAGGTGTGTTCAGCAAAGATGATGGTGGCAAACTAAAAAGCAAACAAACTATGGCATAAGACGCTCCAAGTAAAACACATATCATGTGATGAATAAAAATATAGCTCCAAGTGATATACCGATAGATTGTAGATGAAAGAGGGGATGCCATCTGGGGCATCCCCAAGCTTAGACGTTTGAGTCTTCCTTGAATATTACCTTAGGGTGCCTTGGGCATCCCCAAGCTTAGGCTCTTGCCGCTCCTCATTCCTTTATCCATCATAGTCTCACCCAAAACTTGAAAACTTCAGCACACAAAACTCAACAGAAACCTCGTGAGATCCGATAGTATACCAAAAAACTCTTAAACTTTAGGTACTGTTGTAAATTGATTCATATTTAATATTGGCATAGTGCTACTGTACTCCAACTTCCCCATGGCTCATACCCCCTGATACGATCCATAGATTCATCAAAATAAACAAACTATGCAACAAAAACAGAATCTGTCTAAAACAGAACAGTCTGTAAAGATCTATTTAAAAGTCATACTTCTGTAATCCCAAAAATTCTGAAAAATTAGGAAAACGTAAACAATTCATATACCAATACTGTGTAAAAAAATCAGATTTTTATCACTCTCCAGTACAGAACAAAAAATCCAGCACTGGACTCAAAACTTTCTGTTTTCAAACAGCATCAATTATACTATCATTCAAATCATCCCAAAGGCATTACTTGGCACAAACACTAATTAAAAGATAAAAAACACAATCATAACAGAAGCTAAAATTGTGTGACACAAGAAAATAAAATTTTGCAATGAAAATAAATATTGGGTTGCCTCCCAACAAGCGCTATTGTTTTATGCCCCTAGCTAGGCATAATGTATTGTTTCAAGTATTGTCATCCTTAGTTTTTGCTAGTTTGGGTGTGTTACTCTCGAAACCGGGAGGTTCTTTGCGCTTCCCATTACTTTCAGAAAATAAAGCAATTCTATTGTCTAAAGTGTCCAACCGCTTGTTGCAAATAGTAAGAAGGTTATTCATGCTATTGAGATTGCCACTAACATTTTTAAGAGATTCGTTAGACTTTTGTAAATCAACCAAGTTTTTTTGGATGTCTCCTAACTTTTCCAAAATTTGGATGCCCTCTTGAGTATAATTAAATCCCTTTTGTGGAGGTGGGGGTTCCCACTATTCCCTCTATTATTTCATAAGCCGTATTAGCATCACTATCAATGAAATTCCCCTTAGTGGCAAAATCCAAAAGTTGTCTATTGGGCATAGTTAACCCTACATAAAAGTTTCGTAGCAAAATTTTCATATCTCCTTTTATGGAACAAACATGATAAGATTCCATTATCCTATACCAAGCATCTTTTAAATTTTCTCCTTGTTCTGTTTGAAGTAAAGAACTTCAAAGTCCGAAGACAAAGGAGGGATGGTGATACTAGTCATATTGACGAAGCAAGCAACCTAGCAAACAAGCAAACGAAAATATTTTTGTGTTTTTGTAAAATTGTTTTAGAAGTGGGGGAGATGAAAGCGAGAGGCAAATGCAAATAAAAGGCAAATGAAAATAAGAGCAAGTGGATGATAGTTTGTGCGAAGGTACTTGATAGGTTTTGGTGATGTCTCCCCGACAAAGGCGCCAGAAATTCTTCCTGCTACTTGTGAACTCCGTTGGGATTTCCCCGAAGAGGAGAGGATGATGCAGTATAGTAGAGATAAGTATTTCCCTCAGTTAGGAACCAAGGTTATCAATCTAGTAGGAGAACCACACAGAACCTCATTAGCAGCACCTACACACACAAAAGCAAACACTTGCACCCAACGCAAATAAGAGGGTTGTCAATCCCCTTAGAGGTCACTTGCAAGGATTAATTCTGATAGTGATAGATAGAAAAGTAAATTGCAAAAGAAAATAAAAATAAATAAATTGCAGAAAGGTATTTTTGGATTTCAATATATGATAAAAGTAGACCCGGGGCCATAGTTTTCACTAGAGGCTTCTCTCTCGAACACATAGCATACGGTGGGTAAACAAATTACTGTTGGGCATTTGATAGAAAAGCGCATAGTTATGACGATATTCAAGGCAATGATCAAGTATATAGGTATCACGTCTGAAACAAGTAGACCGACTCCTGCCTGCATCTACTACTATTACTCCACCCATCGACCGCTATCCAGCATGCATCTAGGGTATTAAGTATAAAACAGAGTAATGCCTTAAGCAAGATGACATGATGTAGACAAAGTAAACTCAAGCAATATGATTAAACCCCATCTTTTTATCCTTAATGGCAACAATACAAATACATGTCTTGTCCCTTTCTGTCACTGGGATATAGAACACCGCAAGATTGAACCCATCACAAAGCACCTCTGCCATTGCAAGATAAATCAATCTAGTTTGCCAAACCAAACGGATAGATCGGAGAGAAATACAAAGCTATAACAATCATGCATAAAAGAGTTCAGAGAAGACTCAAATATTCTCATGAATAATCTGATCATAAACCCACAATTCATCGGATCCCAACAAACACACCGCAAAAGAAGATTACATCGGATAGAACTCCAAGAACATTGAGGAGAACATGGAATTGAAGATCAAAGAGAGAGAAGAAGCCATCTAGCTACTAGCTATGGACCCGTAGGTCTGTGGTAAACTAACACACATCATCGGAAGGGCAGCAAGGTTGATGAAGAAGCCCTCTGTGATCGATTCCCCCTCCAGCAGAGTACCGGAAAAGGCCTCCAGATGGGATCGCGGAAGAACAGAGGCTTGCGGCGGCAGAAAGGTTTTCTCTTCTGTCTTTCTGGTATGTGGGGAATATTTGGGAATTTACAGCGCTGGAATTAGGTCAAGAGGTGCCATGAGGGGCCCACTAGCCTGGGGGGCGCGCCTACCCCCCTGGGCGCGCCCTCCGGGCTTGTCGCTCCCTCGTGACTCTTCTGGTCTTCTCCCGAAGCTTCTAGGGTCCCATCTGGTCAAAGTTTTTTCTTCGTTTGGACTCCGTTTGATAATGATTTTTTGAAAAGGCAAAAACACGCAAAAAACAGCAACTGGCACTGGGCACTAGGTTAATAGGTTAGTCCCAAAAAATGATATATAATTGCATATAAAACATCCAAGATTGATACTATAATAGCATGGAAAAATCAAAAATTATAGATATGTTGGAGACGTATCATTAACCATCGCGCACCCCCGATTATAACAGCACATAAGGATTTCATTTCAGACATAAAAATGCTCAAACTTCCCCACCATGCCATGACCAACACTTAAATGAGAAGTTAATAACAAGATTTAATACCGATATTTCTACTAACCAATGATCATGAACCAATATCCTTTCATATTATGACATCAATATCATTAAACCATGTGTTTCATATTTAATGATCTACATTGAAGTTTTTATTATATCCCCCTTGAATACCTATCCTTTCAGGACTAGTCTTATAACACGTGCAAATTGCCATTACTATTTATTAGACTCTCAAAAAGATTTAAGTGAAGCATGAGATGCAATTATTTCTACAAAATATAACCACCGCCGTGCTCTAAAAGATATAAGTGAAGCACTAGAGCAACTGCCTAGCTCAAAAGATATAAGTGAAGCACATAGAGTATTCTAACAAATCAGGATAAATGTGTGTCCCTCTCAAAAGGTGTGTCCAGCAAACAATGATTGTGGCAAACTAAAAGCAAACAAAGAAAAGAAAACTATGGCACAAGACGCTCCAAGTAAAACGCATATCATGTGATGAATAAAAACATAGCTCCAAGTAAGTTACCGATAGATTGTAGACGAAAGAGGGGATGCCATCCAGGGCATCCCCAAGCTTAGACGCTTGGGTATTACTTGAATATTACCTTGGGGTGCCTTGTGCATCCCCAAGCTTAGGGTCGTGCCGCTCCTTATTCCTTCATCCATCGTAATCTCACCCAAAACTTGAAAACTTCAGCACACAAAACTCAACAGAAACTTCGTGAGGTCCGTTAGTATAATTAATCAATCATCCACTTTAGGTACTGTTATAAAATCATTCCAATTGTTCTTGCATAATAAATACTGTATTCTAACTCTTACATGACTTATACCCCCCGATATAATCCATAGTTTCATTAAAACAAGCACACTATGCAATAAAAACAGAATCTGTCTAAAACAGAACAGTACCGAATGACAGAATATTATCCATACTTATTTAACTCCAAATTTTTTGAAAATTTAGGAAAACTTAAAAAATTTGTATCCCAATACTGTGTAAAAATTTCAGATTTTTCTGACATTCCAGTACAGAATGTAAATTGCAGAACTGGGCGCAAAACTTTCTGTTTTCAAATAACATCAATTATACTATCATCCAAATCGTCCCAAAGGCATTACTTGGCACAAACACTAATTAAAAGATAAGAACACAATCATAACAGTAGTTAGAATTGTGTGACTCAAGAAAATAAAAATTTCAATAAAGGTAAATATTGGGTTGCCTCCCAACAATCGCTATTGTTTTATGCCCCTAGCTAGGCATAATGCAAAGTTTAAAGTATTGTCATCCTTCAAATTAATTCCATAGGTGGCCCTGATAATGGATTCATATGGTGGTTTAATTATCTTCCTAGGGAAATGTTACATCCCTTTCTTTAATGGAAATTGGAATCTTATATTTCCTTCTTTCATGTCAATAATAGCACCTATGGTTCGTAGGAAAGGCCCACCAAGTATTATAGGACAAGACGGATTACATTCAATATCAAGCACAATAAAATCCATGGGCACATACTTTCTATTAGCAAGAATAAGCACATCATTTATTCTGTCCAATGGTTTTTTAATAGTTGAATCCGCTAAATGCAAATTAAGGGAACATTCATTCATATCGGTGAGACCTAGCATGTTACATAAAGATTTTGGTATAGTAGAGACGCTAGCACCTAGATCACACAAAGCATTACATTCATAATCTTTAATTTTCACTTTAATAGTAGGTTCCCATTCATCATGCAATTTCCTAGGTATAGAAACTTCCAATTCAAACTTTTCTTCATGAGCTTTTATCATAGCTTCTACAATACGTTTAGTAAAAGCTTTATTTTGTTCATATGCATTAGGTGAATTTATCATGGATTGCAACAAGGAAATACATTCAATCAAAGAGCAATTATCATAATTAAAGTCCTTGTAATCCAAAGTAGTGGCCACATCACTATTTAAAGTTTTGACCTCTCCAAACCCACTTTTATCATTTTTATCATTAAGATCATCACCCTCCAAACTATTGGGACGCCTTCTAACTAAAGTTGACTCATCTCCAGTCCCTTTTTCACCAAGTTTTATATTACTAAACAAGTATTCAATGGGTGTCACACCAATCATTTTAATATCTTGATCATCACTAGTAAGGGGATGTGACTCTGGTATAGCAGCCATCTTATTCACTAGCGTAGTTTGTTTATCGGATATCTTTCCTATCAAATTTTCAGTACGAGCAAGTTGAGACTGAAGGTTGGCAACTTCTTGATTAACTTCATCTAGTTGTTTATTAATAGCATCCAACAAGGTGGAGTGTTCCTTAAGTTCCTCAGTAAAGAATTTATTGTGCTCATACTGTGTAAACATGAAATTCTTGGTAGCATTTTCAATCTCAGCCAACCTTTTATGATAAGAACTATCGTAGGATTTTTCTTGAGACATAGCGACAAAGCAAGCAAACAAGCAAACAGAAATATTTTTGTGCTTTTCGATTTTTAGAGAAGTAGGGGAGAGGAAAAAGAGAGGAAAATAAAAAGGCAAATAAAAAGTAGAGCAAGTAGATTATAGTTTGAGTGAAGGTACTTGATAGGTTTTGATAATGTCTCCCTGGCAACGGCGCCAGAAATTCTTTCTGCTACTTGTGAGCTGCGTTGGGAATTTTTCGAAGAGGAAGGGTGAAGCAGTACAGTAGAGATAAGTATTTCCCTCAGTGAGAACTAAGGTTTATCGAACCAATAGGAGAATCACGCAAAGCCTCATGAACAGCACCTACACACACAAAAGCAAATACTTGCAACCAACGCGGGCAAGAGGGTTGTCAATCCCCTTGAACTTGTTACATGCAAGGATTAAATCTTGTATAGGCAAAAGTATAAATTGCAAAACAAAACAAAAGTAAATAAAGTGCAGCAAAGTATTTTTAGGGTTTTTAATATGTTTAAAGTAGACCCGGGGCCATAGTTTTGACTAGAGGCTTCTCTCTCGAACACATAGCATACGGTGGGTAAACAAATTACTGTTGGGCAATTGATAGAAAAGCGCATAGTTATGACATTATTCATGGAAATGATAATGTATATAGGCATCACGTCCGTGACAAGTAGACTAACTCTGTCGGTGTATAAAACATGGGTATTTTATACCCTGACTTATGCACAGACGGTGGCAACCTCCTTGCCGGCCAAAGCTTTGCCGGGAACCGCCAAGATCAAGATTCGGAGTCCAGCCGCAGAAGCTACCAGAAAGAAGCTCAAAACACAACACTCGACTAGTACCGAAGACGAAGACATTCCTTGCCAGCAAGGCTGAACCGGCAAGGTGAAGACCCGGCAAGCTCCGTGCCGGCAAGCTTAAACCAGCCCTCCAGCGCTCCACCTCGCTGCACAGGTGTTCGCTGACAAGTGAGGTGTCGACCGCGCAGGTTGGTTGGTGAGGCTTGTCGGGCACGTGTCAGCACGCTGGGACAAGATTTGCCCCTAACGACACCTGTCCAAGAGGCATGTCAGGATAATACGAGGTAGCTGGGCAAGCGGTGCGGAAATCTTGCCAGGACTACCTCCCTACGTGACACCTAATGGCGCATTTAATGCCTTTGTCCTAAACTGGCAGAGTTAGGTATGATAGCACTGTTTGCTATCTAATCGCTGTGTAATTACTGTTTTACCACTGTGGTAACCCCTTGAACTATAAAAGGAGGGCCAAGGCAACAGTTTAGAGGATTCGGACCCCTTTTCAAACACAAGCACGTCTCGCGTAGCTGCTGCTCCCCGCGCCTTGCCGGGACAAGCGCTCCCTGTACTGTGCTTCTGCACCATCAATACACCAAAGGCAGGAGTAGGGTTTTACGCTTCTCAGCGGCCCGAACTTGGGTAAATCCCTCGCGCTCCCCATTGTCCATGCTCTTTGTGCACGTTGACCTCCCCCGCTGAACCACAAGGGGCTCCATGGTCCCATAGATGGTCGTACCCCGACATCTTTGGCGCGCCAGGTAGGGGAGACGTCGCTTGCGCGAACCTTGACCAGTGGGTTGCGCGTCTTCTCCATCATCTTCATCGACTTCACCCTCATCCTTCTCGTCGTCGATGGCGCCCAAGAAGAAGGGCAAAACGATGACGGCCACCCCGCATGCATCCGCGGGCGGCGCAGGCGGCGCGGCCAATGCGGGCGGCGCGGATACCGCTGTTGGCACCACCAGCGCAGGCGGCACGGTCGCCATGCCCACCACGGTTGGCGCAGTGGACGAGCGCGCCGGGGGCAGTCGACCTCCTCGGTCCTCTAACTAACGGAGCCGCGACGGCGCAAGCAGAGTGGACGGACGACCTCCTCCTTCTCCACCTCGCCGCGCAGGCGAACGCAGCCACCGGAGCAGCAATGCCCGGGGCGGCACGAGCCGAGATCCCGCTGCGGCGGCGCCCAAGGATGCAGCTTGAAGACAGACGCCGTGCCCCTCGCGTAATGGGCACGGTGCAGCTCCGAGCGGCGCCAACGACTCCGGGCAGCAGCGACCTCACGGCAAGACTCCCGTGGATCAAATCCCAGATCCTCAGGCACCGCCTCCGCCACGGCGACCTGCTGTTGATCATGTGCCACGGCAGCAAGACCGCGATGGCGCTCCTGCTGGCTCTGCCAGGAGTAGAGCGACGTTGCGCTCTTCGCTCCCGGCCATGCCAGCCACGGCAGCGGAAGCACTGGCGCGAGCTCAGATGCTGCTGAACTTCCGTCCAGCGGCAGAGAAGATGGATGAGTGGAGAGCCACCATCCAAAGCTTGATTGTATTTGCCGAAGCCAATAAATCGAAGCAAGTGGAGCCCTCACGGCGTCCGCGAGTAGCACCAACATCTCCAGTCGGTGACCGCGTTGACGGTACTACGCTAACGGTGCAATCGCCGCCGCGACAGCCGCCTCAACAGTAGCAACGCCAACAGCCGTGACAAGCCCAGCAATCTCTTGGACCCGACGAGATGTCGATAGCCTCTTCAGATCCACGGGCGCGGCAAGATCAGCGGCAAGTGCTACGAGACAGGTGGGCAGAAGACGCTGTAGGATCGAAAGTATGTCTAGAGGGGGGGGGTGATTAGACTACTTGACCAAATAAAACTTAACCTTTTCCCAGATTTTTAGTTGTAGGCAGATTTTAGCAATAGTACATGTCAAGCATCACCCTACACATGCAATTCTAAGAGTATAGCAGCGGAAAGTAAGCAATTGCATATGTATGTAGAGAGGGGATAGGAGATTTCAAACGCAATGAAGACACGGCGGTTTTTGGCGTGGTTCCGATAGGTGGTGCTATCATACGTCCACGTTGATGGAGGCTTCAACTCACGAAGGGTAACGGCTGCGCGAGTCCACGGAGGGCTCCACCCACGAAGGGTCCACGAAGAAGCAACCTTGCCTATTCCACCATGGCTTACGTCCACGAAGGACTAGCCTTACTCGGGGTAGATCTTCACGAAGTAGGCGATCTCCTTGCCCTTACAAACTTCTTGGTTCAACTCCACATCTTGTTGGAGGCTCCCAAGCGACACCTAACCAATCTAGGAGACACCACTCTCCAAAAGGTAATAGACGGTGTGTTGTTGATGAACTCCTTGCTCTTGTGCTTCAAATGATAGTCTTCCCAGCACTCAATCACTCCTCACAGATTTGGCTATGGTGGAAGAAGGATTTGAGTGGAAAGCAACTTGGGAAAGGCTAGAGATCAAGGTTCAAATGGTAGGAATGGAATATCTTGATCTCAACACATGAGTAGGTGGTTCTCTCTCAGAAAATGTATGGTGGAAGTGTAGGCACGTTCTGATGGCTCTCCTTACTGAGAAGGATGGGGTGGAGGGGTATATATAGCCTCCACACAAAATCCAACCGTTACACACTTTTGACCCAACTCGGTGGCACCGAAACAATCATCTCGGTAGCACCGAACTGTGTAAAAGATATGAACTTTAGGAATCTCGGTGGGACTGATACGAAGAACTCGGATGGACGGAAGTGCAATGGCTTAGGGCAATCCTCATCTCGGTGGCACCGATTGCATTAACTCGGTAGGACCGAAGCGAAGCAATAAGGCAACAGAGACTTGGCAAGCCATCTCGGTGAGACCGATTTGCAAACTCGGTGAGACCGAAGTAAATGCAAACGATTACAGAGAGTTGGCAAGGCCATCTCGGTGGGACCGAGATCCATTTCGGTGGATCCGATTTGTTAGGGTTTGGCAGTGGCTATGTCTTGGATGAACTCGGTGGGGCCGGATTGGAATTTCAGTGGGGCCGAGTTGGACTTTAGGTTTAGGACATATTTGGGTATAGATAGTGGTTGAGGGTTTAGGAATACTGTCACTAAGCACTTGAGCAAAAAGACCATTAAGCAACACCTCATCCCCTTTTAATAGTATTGGCTTTCCTATGGACTCAATGTGATCTTGGATCACTAAACCAAAAATGTAGAGTCTTGATCTTTGCCAATTCTTGTCCTTAGCATTTTGAGGGGTCCACATCTCTAGTCCATGCCATGCCAATCATTGAACATCCTGAAATCTTAATCTTGAATGGATATTAGTTCAATGAGATATATGTTGTTATGAATTACCAAAACCACCAAGGGAGCAAATGTGCTTTCAATCTCCCCCTTTTTGGTAATTGATGACAACATATAGATCAAAGCTTCGACAGATGATTAAGTAAATGAAATACAACGTCGCTTTGAGAAGTATGTGATAAGCAAGAGCTCCCCCTAAATTTGTGCATTATTAAAAATTTGCGTTTGAATGCAAATGCACAATCGATTAGGCTCATGGGTTACTCTTCCATGTCACATACATCTTGGTGGAGCGCGCAAAATGATAAGATTGAAATAATAGGCACGCATCACCAACATAAGTAATTGATCATACAAGATAATGGTAGAGATAAACATGGAATATCACAATAGTCATAATATGATCAATCGACATCGTATCTCACAAGTATAAATGACAGAATATTGTAGCAACACACACATAACAAAGTATCAACGAACAAGCAATCAAGTAGCAAAGGAAACTCTCGAAGCAAAACAAAAGCAAAAACTCTCTCTCTCGAAGCCTATGATCTATACAAATCCTCCCCCTTCGGCAACAAGTACCAAAAAGTTCGAATCGTATAGCACTAGTCGGCTCTCTAGGCACGGTCCTCCGAAGGCGATCTCCCGCTGGCAGCTCCGGTGTGCGTAGACGGCGTTGAGATGAGAGCGTCCGCGAATGCTTCTGCTGACGACTGCTGGACTGGTGGAGTGGAGACCTGCTGTGGCACTGTGGCTGTGGCGGCTAGTGCAGATACTGTGGTCCGTGGATCCACAACTGGTATCGCAGCTGACCTGGCAGCCCTAGGCACTGACTGAAACTGCTCTATAGTCGGTCTCTCATCTTCACTGTCATCTGATCTGGCAAGCTTGACAGCATCGACATTCCCTTGCAGCAGTTCCACTGAAGTCTGAATCTCAGTCACTTTGACATCCAAGTCATGAAACTTTGTCTCAATAATCCGCTCAAAACTAGCCTGGGTCTGGGTGAGGTTGGCCAGACTTCGCTCAATCCTCAGAGTGGCTTCAAGCAGATATTGCATTTGGTCTTTTGGTGTCTTGAGATTCGTAATTGGAGCATTGGGAGCTGCTACTTCCTGAGCTGCTTTAGCTTCTTGTGCTTTGCAGATTTCCTCTTGTGCTTGAGCAGAAGTGGGATGCGAAGGATCCATCACTATGACATTGTCCTCAAAGTCTGGACGGAGTGGCAAATGCTCTCGATCAAGAAGATATGTGCTGGTTCCAACCTTGGAATTGATCAACAACTGAATATGTGGAGCATAACCACACGATCTCTTCTGATCTGCTGCTGTCCTCTTGATAGTCTCAACTATCAGGCTCATCACCTTGAATTTTTGAGGTGTATCGAATAAATGCAGCAAGTTGATGGAGTGGCCATGGATCATCTTATCATCTCCTGACTTGGGTAACAAGGTGTACTGCAAGATTGTGTTTGAGGTGGCCAGACCTGGTAGCAAATGCTTCATTGATCCAAGCTTGTGTGTTTCAAGATCCTCCTGGGGAATAGCAGTGTACATGTTCTTCATAGAATTGTGATCAAACTTGAGCTTGGCATAAACATCATAATCATCATCTTCTTCCTTGGGTGCACCAAGAAGATTTGCCCATTCAGAAATAGTTGATTGATATCTAATGCCTTCAGTCATCCACACTATGCGACCATCTGGATAGAAATGTGCTGTGGAGTAAAATTGCATAATCATCTCATCGTTCCACTTAGTCAACTTCTTTCCAACGAATTCATCAACACCTGCAATTCTGAAACTCTCATGGACGTGGGGGAAATAGTCCTCGTTCTCATCAATGTATTCCCAATCCACCCACCTCATGTCACTGACTATGGGCTTCTTATCAAGCAACATTGTCTCATAGAAATCCTGTTGCTCACGGGTGTGAAAGCGGTAATCACAAGCAGTCCTCCTCCTCACAGCATAGGGATCTGTCAATCCCCATTGACGCAGTCCTTTGTCCTTTCTCAACATCATGTTCTCAGCTACTGGGTGTGCGTTGTCATGTTCTGGTATCTTGGGCTTCAATTTTCTGAGCACTAGAGGCTCTTCATCAACAGTTGATTCAGGCACTGGGGCCTTGTTGTTCTCTGCAGCAGATATGTTTCTGGTTGATCTCTTGGGTGCTGGTGCCTTAGGCTTAGACTTGGGAGGTGCAGCAGTCTTGATAGCATCAGACATGAGCTTCTGTGCTTTTGCAGGGGGTGCATTAGCTGGCTCTTCCTCCTCTTCTTCTTCTTCTTCAACCATCATAGTAGGTCTGCCAATCACATGGGCAAAAGATTTCCTTACTCTTTTCTTCTTGGCACCTGCAGCTGCCTCACTAGGTTCTTGCAGAGTCTTCTGAGGCACTTTCCTCACTGCTGTTCTTTCCTTGACAGAAGTAGGCTTTGTGCTATACTCCTTAGCTAGCACTACTCTCTTCTTCTTTTGTGCAGTTTCACTTGCAACAAAGTCCTCATCCTCACTATCTGAGGTTTTCTTCTTCCGTGTTCTTGTTGCTGCTTTAGGTAGATCTGGAGAGCTTCTCTCTCCCTCATAGTAACTTTCATTATGGCTTGATCCTTCACTTTGCTCTTCATGCTGCTCTGACCTGTTCTGACTGTCACTGACATCAGACATCTTGTTGAGCTGACCCTGTGAATAGATGGGTATGGGTAGAGTAGACGAGTCATCACAAAAAGCAGATTGTTTTTCATAAAAATGAGTTCAAACTTTAGTTCTAGGTTTTCACAGAATGTAGTTCGGATGGACCGAGTTGGTAATATCGGTGACACCGAAGCACACTACAGAGACATGGCATGCCATTTCGGTCTGACCGAGATGGGTTTCGGTGGCTCCGAGATGCTAGGGTTTCACTGAGACGTTACTTTCGGTCGTACCGATTCGCACAACTCGGTGGCACCGAGATGTACTTGTGCTATGGCCAGGGCCAAATCGGTGGGACCGAAAATTCCTATTCGGTCGGTCCGAGATGCATTCGGCGGAAACCTAACCCTAATTTTTTTGCTTGAATCTCGTTCAAACGAACTAATCTGGTGGAAAGTGAATTGCATTCGTGGCAAGATTACAGGCAGTCCAATCGTGCATTGAATCAGAAAGGGAAGCACGAAAGGGATCGAAACTCACCCTAACTCGGTGGAGTTCCTCTACAGCGGCAACGGCGGTGGAGATTACCGTTGACGGCGACGGAGTCCTGCGGCGAGGGCGCACAGGCGACGACGGCGACGATCCGGAGACCAAAGGGGCGGCAGCAATGGGGCGCGGGCGCGTAATGTTTGAAGAAATTTTCAACCGCACGATTCGCTTGGAATATATACCCATTAGCTGTCGGTGGCACCGAGTGGAACAAATCGGTAGCACCGAGACGTGCAACTGCTTGCAGTTACAGCAACTCGGTCCGACCGAGTTGGTCTAATCGGTAGCACCGAGATGAAAACCTAGATCAGTCTAAGTGCTTTCGGTTCGACCGAGTTTGAGTGGGTTGGTCTGACCGAAATCAATTAGAAGATTTTGGAGGTTCAGCCCTTTCAGATCGGTGGCTCCGAGTGCTCCTCACCCGGAGGGTCTGAAAATGACTTGTTCAATTTTTGTGATGCAGCAAGAATAGAATTTGAGACAAGAAAGCATAGATAGCTAGAGAAGGTTCTTAGGCGTTCTTGTACATCCACTTGGCCAGAAAAACCAAGACAATCAAAACAACAAATGGATGTCCTCGAATGATGAAAACATGCAAATCAACATGCTCACACAATAAGATTGCAAATGAAATATGTGTCAAACATGCACAACCAATTCTAGCATCTATCAAGCAATGGCGATGACTAGGTCATCTATATATGAGTATATTGACTTAGGAGCCAAATGAGAACATTTGATCATAGGTCATACTCATCATTTAAGCACAAGTGGGGTTACCACTTTTACATAAAGCATTAATGTGTTCACACCATTAGAGTTGCTTTAGCTCAATTGTTTAGAGCAAAGCTCCCCCTAGATGTGATATCCCCCCTAAGAGGGTTGAACTAACCTTGGGTTTTGTCGATGATGACTTCATGTAGATGTTGAAGATGTGGATGCTCAATGTTGATGTAGACCATCAAGAGTTGGGAGCAATCCTTTGGAGTTTTGTGCTTTCAATACCTACATGGGTTAGTCCCACACAAGGAACATACAAGGATATCCATAGACATAGAGTGAAATACACATATGATGATGTCCATGAATGCATTGATTACCTTGTCCCTTGCCTTACCAACAAGAGGGTTTGTGACTCCATGAACTAGTGCAAAATGTGAAAGTTGGTTGCACAAGTCCTTGCCATGAAGAATATGAGTGAAGTTTGTTGGCGGAGTCACCCTCAAGAACTCTCTAGTTCTTCTTCTTTTGGACCCACATCAACTTGATGGGAATCCTTGGAGTTGTAGTAGCACTTGATGAAGTAGAACTTGATGAAGTCTTGGGAACCCACTTGACCATGGCTTGAGGAGCTTCTTCAAATGAATCAATCTCTTCTTGAAGCTTGTCCTTGCCTTTTAGCTTGTGGTCTTGTGGTGGAAGGTCTTCTTGAGCTTGTGTTCCCATGAAGGAAGTAGAATCATACTTCTCTTGTTGAGGAACAAACTTCGTCTTGGGGTATTGACCTTCTTCCCACTCAACTCCATCGGCATTGAACTTTCGTTCAAAACCAACACCTTGGTTCTTCCGATGCTTTCCTTGCTTGCGTACAATTTCCTCAAATTGTTTACTCCCGGCAAGGCTCTTGTAGACACCTTTTTCTATAATTCCTTTCAATAGCATATTTTCTTGCTCAAGTGTAACTTGGCTAAGAGAATCATTAGTGGAATTAATAGAACTACTAGAAGCAACAATATTGGATTTAGCATTGTTATTGTTACTACTAGAGGTAGAACCATTTTTACCCTTGTTGCTAGTTTGCTTAGGTTTAACTTGTGGCATAAAGGTAGACAAGAGTAAACGTTTGGCAAGATATGAAGAACTCTTCTTTCGAAGATCGTCATTGATAGCTTTAAGAAACTCATGCTCTTGCTCTAAATTTTGCTTCTCGAAGCGTAGCTTCTCATGAGTTCTTAGAAGTTCTCTAGGATCCTCTTGAGTTGTTTCATGAGCTAACTTAAGAGCATTTAGTTCTTTAGTTAGACGCTCAATCTCCTTCATAGCATTGTCACTCGTTCCCTCTTGACTATCATGATTACTAGCATTTTCATTATAGCTCACATCACTAGCCCTATCAATAAGTAAATCATCATCACCAAGCAAATCATCTTCATCACTATTAAAATCAAGATACTCGGGGTATGATACCTTAGGGCCTTTTGCCATGAAGCATCTTCCAATTCCTTCATTTGGTGAGTCAAATAGATCGTAGGAGTTGGATGACACAAGTGCAAGTCCTGCAACACCTTCATCTTGGCTATAGTCGGAGTTGGAGTGATAACTTCTCTCGGAGTGGTTGTCGGAGTCGGAGCCGGAAACCCATTCACCAACATGAGCTTGATGTCTTCTTCTTGTGTAGCTCCTTGATGACTTGTCCTTCCTCTCCGAATCCTTGCTTCTTCGAGAGTTGCTTCGTTCATAATAATCATCTCTACTCCTTCTCTCTTTACGAGGTGATTCATCTCTTCTATGTCTTCCTCTTGGTGATTCGTCTCTTTTCTTGTAGGGAGCCGTACACTCATTTGAGTAGTGTCCGGGCTTCCCACAATTGTAGCAATTACGGTCACGACTTGATGATCTTCTCTCATAATGTCTTGAGCTAGAGCTTCTTTCTTTTCCTTTGTTCTTGTAGAACTTGTTCAACCTTTTCACCATTAGGCTTATCTCTTCATTGGATACTAGCTGGTCACTTGAAGTTGTTGGAGCATCGGTTGAGGCTTTGTAAGCACCACTTGACTTGTTGTGTAGCTCCTCTTGGTCCTTGAGTGACATTTCATGAGCGACAATCCTTCCAATGACTTCCGTGGGCTTGAGATCTTTGTAATTTGGCATCATTTGGATCAATGTGCAGACGGTATCATATTTTCCATCCAAAGCTCTAAGTATCTTCTTAATGATGAATTTGTCGGTCATCTCTTCACTTCCTAAGCCGGCAATCTCATTTGTGATGAGAGCAAGCCTAGAGTACATCTCTGCGACTCCTTCACCATTCTTCATCTTGAACTTGTCAAGTTGAGTTTGAAGCACATCCAACTTAGATTCCTTGACGGACTCGGTACCCTCATGCATATCAACCAAAGTATCCCAAATTTCCTTTGCATTCTCGAGGCGGCTGATTTTGTTGAATTCTTCGGGACATAGACCGTTGAATAGAATATCATAGGCTTGAGCATTGTATTGCAACATCTTCAATTCTTCCACGGTTGCCTCACGATCCGGTTCCTTGCCATCCTCAAAGAAGTCACCTTGCAAGCCAACACAAACAACAGCCCAAACGGCAGGGTTATGACCAAGAATATGCATTTTCATCTTATGTTTCCAACTAGCAAAGTTTGTACCATCAAAATATGGACCTCTATGGTGATAGTTACCCTCACTAGACGCCATACTCTCCTAGGTTGTGAAACCAAGGCTATGATCACCAAAGCTATGGGAATCAAGGCTTATGGAGACCAAAGCTCTGATACCACTTGTAGGATCGAAAGTATGTCTAGAGGGGGGGTGATTAGACTACTTGACCAAATAAAACTTAACCTTTTCCCAGATTTTTAGTTGTAGGCAGATTTAGCAATAGTACATGTCAAGCATCACCCTACACATGCAATTCTAAGAGTATAGCAGCGGAAAGTAAGCAATTGCATATGTATGTAGAGAGGGGATAGGAGATTTCAAACGCAATGAAGACACGGCGGTTTTTGGCGTGCTTCCGATAGGTGGTGCTATCGTACGTCCATGTTGATGGAGGCTTCAACCCACGAAGGGTAACGGCTGCGCGAGTCCACGGAAGGCTCCACCCACGAAGGGTCCACGAAGAAGCAACCTTGCCTATTCCACCATGGCTTACGTCCACGAAGGACTAGCCTCACTCGGGGTAGATCTTCATGAAGTAGGTGATCTCCTTGCCCTTACAAACTTCTTGGTTCAACTCCACATCTGGTTGGAGGCTCCCAAGCGACACCTAACCAATCTAGGAGACACCACTCTCCAAAAGGTAATAGATGGTGTGTTGTTGATGAACTCCTTGCTCTTGTGCTTCAAATGATAGTCTTCCCAGCACTCAATCACTCCTCACAGAGTTGGCTATGGTGGAAGAAGGATTTGAGTGGAAAGCAACTTGGGAAAGGCTAGAGATCAAGGTTCAAATGGTAGGAATGGAATATCTTGATCTCAACACATGAGTAGGTGGTTCTCTCTCAGAAAATGTATGGTGGAAGTGTAGGCACATTCTGATGGCTCTCCTTACTGAGAAGGATGCGGTGGAGGGGTATATATAGCCTCCACACAAAATCCAACCATTACACACTTTTGACCCAACTCGGTGGCACCGAAACAATCATCTCGGTAGCACCGAACTCTGTAAAAGATATGAACTTTAGGAATCTCGGTGGGACCGATATGAACAACTCGGATGGACCGAAGTGCAATGGCTTAGGGCAATCCTCATCTCGGTGGCACCGATTGCATCAACTCGGTAGGACCGAAGCGAAGCAATAAGGCAACAGAGACTTGGCAAGCCATCTCGGTGAGACCGATTTGCAAACTCGGTGAGACCGAAGTAAATGCAAACGATTACAGAGAGTTGGCAAGGCCATCTCGGTGGGACCGAGATCCATTTCGGTGGATCCGATTTGTTAGGGTTTGGCAGTGGCTAAGTCTTGGATGAACTCGGTGGGGCCGGATTGGAATTTCGGTGGGGCCGAGTTGGACTTTAGGTTTAGGACATATTTGGGTATAGATAGTGGTTGAGGGTTTAGGAATACTGTCACTAAGCACTTGAGCAAAAAGACCATTAAGCAACACCTCATCCCCTTTTAATAGTATTGGCTTTCCTATGGACTCAATGTGATCTTGGATCACTAAACCAAAAATGTAGAGTCTTGATCTTTGCCAATTCTTGTCCTTAGCATTTTGAGGGGTCCACATCTCTAGTCCATGCCATGCCAATCATTGAACATCCTGAAATCTTAATCTTGAATGGATATTAGTTCAATGAGATATATGTTGTTATGAATTACCAAAACCACCAAGGGAGCAAATGTGCTTTCAGACGCCCGCACCACCATCGAACGGCGCCGAGAGGCGCGTCATCAATCCGACGCACGCAACGGTCCCGTCGTTGATGAGCCTGCACCAGGGGTTGGCGGATATCTACCTTACGAGGTTGGGTGTCCTGCCTTCACCCTCGAGCTGCAGCAAGTCCGATGGCCGTCCGTTCGAGCCTTCAAGCCAGAAGTGCCGGAAAAATATGACGGCAAGTTAAACCCGGCAGAGTTTTTAGGCATCTACACTATTGCCGTACAAGCTGCCGGAGGGAGAGACGAGAAAATTCTCGCCAACTACTTCCCGTTGGTACTAAAACCCAATGTGAGGTCTTGGCTGATGAACTTGCCGGAGAACTCCATCTCTTCGTGGTCAGATCCATGCAACGAATTCGTCGGTGCCTTTACCGGAGGCCACAAGGCCCCTGGGCAGCCCAGCGACCTGCAAGTGATCCCGCAAAGAGATGGCGAAACTTTACGCAAGTACATTTGAAGATTCAGTCGCGTACACCGCAACATTCCAGATGTGCGACCCGCAGCCGTCATTGCCGCCTTTCACACGAATGTGCGCAATCGGAGGATGCGGGAGAAAATGAACGTCAAGTTGCCCAAGACCGTCAACGAGCTCTACACGTTGGCGGATAAGTGTGCATGTGCTGAGGAAGGAAGAAGGCTTCCCGGGGAGGACGCTGGTGCTGAAGTAGATTCTGAGGACGATGATGCTGTCACCCCGGGGAAGAAGGGCCGGAAGCGCAAAGGCAAAACTGTTATGGCTGTCAAAGGCTCCGGCAACTCCGAGTCCGCCAAGAAAGTCAAGACTGAGAATTCCGGCAAGGAGGCTGATGTATGCGACGCTTGCCAGGAGGCGGCGGCAAACGAGAAGGACGGCAAGTCAGATGGACCATACTGGAAAATTCACCGCACCAAAGGCCATGATCTCCAAGAGTGCCGGCAAGTCGAACACCTTGTTGAGAAGCAGAAGGCTGAATACGAGAGGCGGGACAAGGAAAAAGGCCAAGATGGTGCCGGTGGATCCAGCAAAAAGGGCTGTGGTGGTCGAGGAGGCCGCCGCGGCAAGGCCAAGCAGCAGAAAGAAAAGCCTGCTAGGGGCCGTGAGAAGGAAATGGGAGATGATGGAAGTGAAGAAGAAGATGACGATGATGAGACCAGCGAACAAGAATTCCAAAAGGCAACTGAGGCCATGTGTGTTGACGGGGGCACATCTTTGCACTCCTCTCACCGCCAGCTTAAACAGTGGGCTCGTGAGGTTAACGCGACGGAACCAGCAATAGGCTCTCAAAAACCACTCAAATGGTCACACACGCCTATCATATTTGATGCCGAGGGCCACCCTGATCGCATAAATGCGGTCGGGTGTTTGCCGTTGTTGGTTTCCCCAACAATTCGCAACCTCCAAGTAACGAAGATGTTTGTTGACGGTGGGGCCGGTCTGAATCTAATCTCTCCGGAGGTAATCAAAAGGCTACAGATTCCCGACGAGGAGCTCGAAAAGACAGGCACTTTTCAAGGAGTGAACCTGGGAAGAAGCCAGCCCAAGGGAAAGATCATGTTGCCAGTAATGTTTGGCGGGGAACTGAACTACAGGACGGAAAAGATTGTCTTCGACGTCGTCAAGATCCCCTTGCCGTACAATGGAATTCTTGGCCGCCCGGCCTTGGCAAAATTCATGGCAGCATCCCACTACGCTTACAACACGTTGAAGATGCCAGGGCCGATGGGTGTCATTTCCGTCAACTCCGACAAGAAAGATGCGGTCATATGCGTCGACAAGATGTACAGAGATGCGGTTGCAGCAGAAGCAGCCAAGGCACCAGCTTCCGCCAGGAAAAAAGAAAGCAAGAAATCTGGCAAAGCCTCTAGAAAGGATTCCGGGAAGCGCACCTCTTTGGAGTGCTGCGCACCTGTTGAAGATTTGCCGGAGTGCTCCGCCGGTAAGAAATCCAAAGCCACTGCAACGGCAACCAAGAAGGTGCCAGCGAGGGAGGACGGTACTTTCACCATCAGCGCCGTCCTTGACAGCAAATAGGAAAGCGCGCTCGTTGCCTTCCAGTGCATGGCGACCATCCGACATCTCCGGTGTTCCCAGGGAGGTAATTGAGCACCACCTTGCCGTTTGTCCCCACGCTCGGCCCGTCAAACAAAAAGTCCGGAAGCAAGCTTTGGAGCGGCAGCAATTCATTGCCGAAGAAATCAAGAAACTCGAAGCGGCAGGCCTGGTCAGAGGAGTACTACATCCCACTTGGCTGGCAAATCCAGTGGTGGTGCGTAAAGCAAACGGGAAGTGGAGACTTTGTATTGATTACACAGATATCAACAAAGCATGCCCGAAGGACCCTTTCCCCTTGCCGCGCATCGATCAAATTGTAGATTCTACTTCTGGCTGTGATTTGCTCTCCTTCCTTGATGCATATTCTGGATACCATCAGATATTCATGGCCAAGGAGGATGAAGAGAAAATTGCATTCATTACTCCATGTGGCACGTACTGCTTCGTATGTATGCCCTTCGGATTAAAAAGTGCCGGTTCAACATTTGCAAGAGCGGTCCAAATCGGTTTTGAGCCCCAGCTGCACAGGAATGTGGAAGCATACATGGATGACATAGTGGTCAAAACCAAGGATGAGTCTACCCTTATTCAAGACTTGGAAGAGACATTGCGAACTTGCACAAAATCAACTTGAATCTCAATCCCGAGAAGTGTGTGTTTGGTGTTCCATCCGGCAAACTTCTAGGATTCTTTGTATCTCAACGAGGAATCGAAGCAAATCCCGACAAGATCAAGGCGATGAGCAGATTCAAGCACCGAAAAGCGTCAAAGATGTGCGGCGTCTTGCCGGTTGTGTTGCTGCCTTGAGTAGGTTCATTTCAAGATCCGCTGAGTGCACCCTGCCGTTTTTCAAGATTTTGAAAAAGGCAGGTCCGATAAAATGGACTCTGGAAACGGAGGCCGCGCTGCAGGACTTGAAAAGATACCTCTCCTCCGCGCCAAAACTAGTTGCGCCAAGACCACAAGAGCCGTTGCTGCTATACATAGCGGCAACGAATCAAGTGGCTAGTGCCGCACTAGTGGCGCAGAGGGAACTCTATGACGAGGAAACAACCACGGCAGACCCGTCAAGTGGCAAATTAGAGTCTTCTCCGGCAAGATCCGGTGCCGATAAGTCAGAAACAGGGCAAGCAAATGAAGTTGACCAACAAACAGTGCCGAAGAAGAAAGTGGTGCAGCGACCAGTGTATTTTGTTAGTTCCCTTCTGCAGGGGGGCTAGATCGAGATACTCTGGGGTGCAGAAGTTGCTTTTCGGTCTCCTTATGGCCTCGAGAAAACTACGCCACTACTTCCAAGCACACGAGATTACCATCATCACTCGCTTTCCGTTGCAACGCGTCTTGAGAAATCTAGAGGCAACCGGCAGGATAGTGAAGTGGGCGTTGGAATTGTCAAGCTTTGCACTCAAGTTTGAGAGCACTTCAACCATTCAGAGCAGGGCTTTGGCGGAATTCATCGCCGAATGGACGCCAACGCAAGATGAAGAAATTCAAGAGACAACTCTCCCCGGCAAAGAGACTACAAAGGAATGGGTCATGTACTTTGATGGTGCCTTCTCACTGCAAGGCGCCGGTGCCGGAGTGCTGCTTATCACACCCACCGGAGAGCACCTCAAGTATGTGGTCCAAATGCACGTTCCCAGGGAGCAAGCTACAAACAACACTGCTGAGTATGAAGGACTTCTTGCCGGTCTTAGGATCGCAGTAGACCTTGGGATAAAAAAATTGATCATCTGCGGTGACTCGCATCTTGTTGTAAAGCAAGTGAACAAAGATTATCAGAGCCCGTTAATGGAGGCGTATGTGGAAGAAGTGAGGAAATTGGAAGAACACTTTGACGGGATGCAAACCGAGCACATCCCTCGTGCGGAAAACAACGTCGCTGATAGCATGTCAAAGTGTGCCGCTCAAAAGCTTCCCGTGGAACCGGGGACTTTTGTGCTCCATTTGAATCAACCAACAGTCACCCCATCAACGCAGGCCAACAAGAGAAGAAAGTTAAGTACCGGCAAGTACTTTCCGGCAGAGCTCCTAGAAGCCGCCGACAAGGACGTTGCCGGAAACAGCAATACGGTTGCCGGTGAGCAACCGCTTAGCGCAGAACCACAAGTTCTTTCCGCAGAAGCAAGCGCTCCCGTAGCCAAGGAGATGCCTTTAGTCCTTGTCGTCGAGCCACAGGCTCCGACGTGGGCACAGCAGATAGTCCGTTTCCTTCAAACAGGAGGGCTTCCCGATGAGCAAGAATAAGCAGAGAAAGTAGCCCATCAGTCAAGTATGTATCAGTTTGTGGATAGCATCCTGTACAGAAAACAACCAAACGGTGTGAAATTGAAGTGCATTTGCCGGGAAGATGGACTAAAGCTGTTGGCGGAGATACATGGAGGCATATGTGGCTCTCACATAGGATCAAGGGCTCTTGTCGGCAAAGCTTTCCGACAAGGCTTCTATTGGCCCACTGCCCTCCAGGATGCGACTGAGCTAGTAACCAAGTGTGAAGCATGCCAGTTCCATTCAAAAAGCATACATCAACTAGCTCAAGCCCTCCAAACAATCCCTCTATACTGGCCCTTTTCGGTCTGGGGGCTCGATATCTTGGGCCCCTTTCCCCGTGCTGCCAGGGGCTTTGAGTTCTTGTATGTCGCCATTGACAAGTTCACAAAGTGGCCTGAAGTGGAGCCAGTGAGGAAGGTGACAGCGCAATCAGCCGTCAAGTTCTTCAAAGGATTAGTTTGCCGTTTCGGGGTTCCTAACAGGATCATCACCGACAACGGCACACAATTCACGAGCCGCACCTTCATGCAGTATATCCAAGACCTCAACAGCAAAATCTGTTTTGCATCTGTTGCTCAACCGAGAAGGAACGGCCAGGCGGAAAGGATGAACGCTGAAGTGCTATGTGGCCTCAAGACAAGGAACTTTGACAGGCTACGCAAGTATGGGAGGTACTGGATTGATGAGTTGCCAGCGGTTCTTTGGTCACTCAGAACGACACCAAATCGAGCTACCGACCAAACACCCTTCTCCCTAATCTATGGTGCAGAAGCGGTGCTCCCCACGGAACTCATATACGGGTCACCTCGAGTGCTCGCTTACGATGAAGCTGAGCAAGAGCGGCTGCGGCAAGATGACGCGTTGCTCCTTGAGGAAGATCGTCTTCGAGCGGCTATGTGAGCTGCACGCTACCAGCAAGCCTTGCGCCGCTACCATAGCCGCAAAGTGCACGCCCGAAGCCTTGAGGAAGGCAACCTTGTTCTTTGGCGCTTTCAGTCCGCCAAGGGATCAAACAAGTTGACGCCGAAGTGGGAAGGCCCTTACCAGGTAGTACGAGTCACCAGGCCTGGCGCAGTCCGTCTTGAGACCGAAGATGACACCTTGGTGCAGAACTCATGGAATATTAAGCATCTTCACAAGTTCTACCCATGAGGCGCAGTTGCCGGGTCATGTCCCGGCAACACCCTTTGTACAAGCCTTGTCGATCAGACATGTAACCCTTTGTACAAAGCCAGGCGCAGATCCTGTGCATAATAAAGCTAAGTGTTTCGCAACTCCTCGTACATGTTCATTTATGTGTCGATGCATGTGATGTTGTGATTTACGCTTTAGTTTGTATGAAATAACTAATGAGCCGTCAAGGTTCCCAAACCACTCTTTTCTCTTCTTTCTTTTTCTTAAAAGGATGGAGAGGTTCCCTCGCATGCAAGTTTCCCGGAGGGAGTGGAGATGGGGTACCATTCTTAACGACGTTCAAGTGATCATTTTTTACAACGAGAGAAATGACACAAGGGAGCTAAGTTGCAAAAACTTTTAAAAAAATTCCCTGTTACATTCGCGTTCCCCCTTGAACGGTTCTGAGCTTTGTATGAGAAACCTGCACGCGAGAGGAACCTTGTCGCGATCAGTCCGCGCCCTAGGTTGCCTCGAGTCCGCTCGGCAAGCTTGGCGGCTGCGTTTTGGCCCGGCAAGTCACCTTGCCGGCGGCAGCACTTCCAGCAGGCTGCTAAGGACCCGTTCCACGAAGCTCTCACGGCAAGTGTGCGCACCAGCAAGCTTCCGATAAGCGTAGGGAACACAATCATACAAAGGCAAAATAAAACAAGGGAAACAACATACATTTATTTAAACCCCGGCAAACACTAGATATTTATTGAAAAGGTACTCGATTACATTTTCATCGGCCCTTTGCCAGGGTTTAGCTCAAGCGCGAAGAGGGCAAAAGGGGCGCCTAGGCGGAGTCCGGCTTGTTCCCGGAAGGCCAGATGATGGTGTTGCCGGCGATCAGCCAGACTCTTCGCCGTCGTCTTCAATCTTCATGCCCGGAGAGCCGTCGTCAACGCCGTCATCATCGTCATCCTCAGCATCACTAGTGGAAGCGGTGTCGCTGTTGCTCGAGGTCTCCGCACAGCACTCCAGACGAGCGCCTCAAGCCCCGAAGAACTTCACGACAAGCGTGTCTGGTCCGTCCAGCTTGAAGTGAAGGAGGTGCCCTTGCCCTATGCTGCGGGCACGGGCAAAAGATTTCCACCCACGCATAAGGTACATGATGCCATTGTTGGAGGTTTTGACGGTTACCCACACCGAGCCGTTGCAGCAACTGTCCACGCGCAGCCATAAGCCGTGCAGGTGGCGGCCTTCCATCTCCCTGGCAAAAGGGCGAGGAAGTCGCAGCCAGCTACGCGGCTGGTCACGCAGCTCCAAGACGAACTCTTCCGCCGTGTCCACCATGTGGCCTTCTGCCGGCGGAGGAGGGGCCGAAGACGGAACAACGAGCGTTCCCCCACGGCCGCCCCAGCCACGGGCACCACGCCGTCCAAGACCGCGGGCCGCGGCCCTCCCTCGAGCACTGGAGCCAGCCTCCGCAACCGTAGCCGAAGCTTGAGCGTGAAGCCGGGAAGAAGCCCTTGCCGCCGCGGCAGGGGCGCGGCCGCGGCTTCCCCCTCTCACCATGGCGTTGTCGAACGCGGGAAGAGAAGAAGATATGGGAAGAAGACAACAGTCACTGGAGATTGAGGCAGAAAGAGATGAGTGAGCATCGCATCCCGCACTCCCCTCTTTATAGGGGGAGTTCGGGAGGCTGGCTCCTCACTATCTTCGGGCAGCCACCCTCGATCGCCAATCTCGCCCCCTGCGCCCCCTGGCCCGGCGCGTCACTCCAACGGCCGCCCTTCTCCACCAATCCGCTGCCTTGCATGCATGCAAGTGCGCGTGATGGAGAGGCGCAGAAAAAGGAGGAGTAAAGACGGACATGACAGTTATCCTTTGCCACGCGTGGCCGTGTGCTGGTACAGTTTGAACCCGCGGCGCTCCACCTATAAGCGCGCCAAGCGGCCGCCCATTCGACGGCAAGGGTTGCCGGAGGATGACCAAGAACACACCTGAATTCAAATTAATGAGCAAAGCAAAAAAGATTTCAAAGAGAGAGGATAATCATCATGACCGAAAATTACAGCGGCAGTTCCCCGCCACGTGTCTGTGCATTGTTTGGGCCTAGCCCAACGACGCTTCGGACGCGCGTACGGGCCAGGCCCGGGGGCTCCTGTCGGTGTATAAAACATGGGTATTTTATACCCTGACTTATGCACAGACGGTGGCAACCTCCTTGCCGGCCAAAGCTTTGCTGGGAACCGCCAAGATCAAGATTCAGAGTCCAGCCGCAGAAGCTACCAGAAAGAAGCTCAAAACACAACACTCGACTAGTACCAAAGACGAAGACATTCCTTGCCGTCAAGGTTGAACCGGCAAGGTGAAGACCAGGCAAGCTCCGTGCCGGCAAGCTTAAACCAGCCCTCCAGCGCTCCACCTCGCTGCACAGGTGTTCGCTGACGAGTGAGGTGTCGACTGCGCAGGTTGGTTGGTGAGGCTTGTCGGGCACGTGTCAGCACGCTGGGACAAGATTTGCCCCTAACGACACCCGTCCAAGAGGCGTGTCAGGATAATACGAGGTAGCTGGGCAAGCGGTGCGGAAACCTTGCCAGGACTACCTCCCTACGTGACACCTAACCGCGCATTTAATGCCTTTATCCTAAACTGGCAGTGTTAGGTGTGATAGCACTATTTGCTATCTAATCGCTGTGTAATTACTGTTTTACCACTGTGGTAACCCCTTGAACTATAAAAGGAGGGCCAAGGCAACAGTTTAGAGGATTCGGACCCCTTTTCAAACACAAGCACGTCTCGCGTAGCTGCTGCTCCCCGCACCTTGCCGGGACAAGCCCTCCCTATACTGTGCTTCTGCACCATCAATACACCAAAGGCAGGAGTAGGGTTTTACGCTTCTCAGCGGCCCGAACCTGGGTAAATCCCTCGCGCTCCCCATTGTCCATGCTCTTTGTGCACGTCGACCTCCCCCGCCGAACCACAAGGGGCTGCATGGCCCCATAGATGGTCGTACCCCGACAGACTCCTGCCTGCATCTACTACTATTACTTCACCAATCAACCGCTATCCGGCATGCATCTATGGTATTAAGTTCATGACAAATAGATTAACGCTTTAAGCAAGATGACATGATGTAGAGAAAGTAAACTCAATCAATATGAATAAACCCCATCGTTTATCCTTAATGGCAACAATACAAATACATGTCTTGTCCCCTACTATGTCATTGGGATATAGAGCACCACAAGATTGAACCCATTACAAAGCACCTCTCCCGCTGAAGATAAATCAATCTAGTTGGCCAAACCAATTGGATAGATAGGAGAGAAATACAAAGCTATAACAATCATGCATAATAAAGTTCAGAAAAGAATCAATTACTGTCAATGAATAATCTGATCATAAACCAACAATTCATCGAATCCCAACAAACACCACCGCAAAAGAAGATTACATCGAATAGAACCCCGAAGAGATCGAGGAGAACATTGTATTCAAGATCAAAGAGAGAGAAGAAGCCATCTAGCTACTAGCTATGGACCCGTAGGTCTATAGTGAACTACTCACACATCATCGGAAGGGCAGCAAGGTTGATGTAGAAGCCCTCCGTGATCGATTCCCCCTCCGGCAGATTACCGGAAAAGGCCTCCAGATGGGATCATGGAAGAACATAAGCTTGCGGCGGTGGAAAAGTTATATCATCTAGCTCTCCCCCTGGGGCACGCCCCTCGAGCTTGTGGCTCTCTTGTATCTCGTATGGTCTCCTCCCGAAGCTTCAAGGGTCCCTTCTGGTCCAGAAAAAATTAATCTAAAGATTTTTTCCGTTTGAACTTTATTTGATATTGATTTTCTGAAAAGCCAAAAACAAGCAAAAAAACAGGAACTGGCACTAGGCACTGGGTTAATTGGTTAGTCCCAAAAAATGATATAAAATAGCATTCAGATGCATATAAAGTATCCAAGATTGATAATATAATAGCATGAAACAATCAAAAATTATAGATACGTTGGAGATGTATCAGCCGCCGGATCAACTATTTTTGCCTCGTGAAGACGGATCATAGATCAGACACCTAGAGACTCCAGAAACTCGTCCAGAAGCAGGAATCCTAGCCGTTGGAGTGATCCGGAGGGAGGAACCGGCAAGAGGAGGCCGCCGCCTCACCATCCTCATCAAGAAGGCTCCAACATCATCCACACTGTCATCATCATCATCATCTACCTTTTTCCTATTGTAATATCAAGAACCCTTGAGGAATAACTTGTGTATTACATGTGTGATTCATTCATGTTTTCCATCTTTGGTGGTATGTTGTTCGTTGCCTACATGTGTGAGTAATTCCCTTAGTTCTTGGGGACATGGATGAACCCTAGTGTGTGATAGATCGATTGATATTAGGATTTGATATCCTCTTTGCATGTTTATGTTAATAATCTTCTTGACGTTGGGTGAAGTTGACCATCCAATGTATGCCCATTTTGGATGGAAGGTTATTACTGTTGACGAACCGTGTGGTTGGCGAGGTGGGTGAGCGACAGACCACATTTCCCTTCGTAGCGGATCGTTGCAACAGGGGGTAAAATAGAGACCACCTTGGCTATGTTCATGGGGACATCTTTCCCCTTAATTACCGTTTGATAACCGGAGTGGGGAAGAACGGTGGTGACATATGTGATACGGAGCTGCCGCGTGTATGCACGTATCTGAACCGGCTCTGCCCACAAAAAGAAATATGTAAAGTGGCTTAGGAATCCGAAGTAGCATTGTGTTTAGGCACCGCTATAGATGCACACTAGTGGGGATTCCGGACTCCCCGGGAACGCCTTAATCCTGTCTGTTTCAAGCCCTTTAAATTACTATTCTAGTTATTTGCTTTTACTTATTTATTTACCTTTGCACCTTCAACATTATCTTTCCATCATGTTACTACTGCTTTGGAGAACTAACGACTCACAGGCACTCTATTCACATCATTCGAGAGACGAAAAGATTGATTCATGTGCTCCCTGTGGGATCGGTACTCTTACTTCGAAGAAGCTACAACTAAACCCTATGCACTTACAGGATATCAAGCTTTTTCTGGCGCCGTTGCCGGGGAGCTGAGCGCTTTTGATCTTCGTCTTGATTTTGGTTTGAGTTTTGTGAACTAAGTTGTTTGTAGATCCGGAGCTATCATGGCCGAGTTTGGACATCACTATCAGCTATATATCAGCCATGCGTCTTACGGGACCACCTATGCGAGAAATATTCACATCGTTGGGTCCTAACCCTATCGGTGTTGCTTATGAGGTGAACCCAAGCGTCCTCGAATTATTGCATAGTAAGCGATTTAAAGGTGAGAAAGGTGAAGATCCTTATAAACATTTACAATTTTTCGAGGATGTATGTGGGACATTTAAATTAAACGCTTTTAGCCCTGATGATATGAAATTAAAATTGTTTTCTCATACTGTAGTTAATAAGTAGAGGAATGGTTAGTGTCTCACCCTGCAGGTACCTTTGATACCTGGGATAAATTAGCAGAAACCTTCTTATCAGATTTTTATCCAGAAATGAAATCCTATGAGGCAAGGAGGAGAATTCTAAACTTCCAACAGAGACCTGGAGAAAGTCTGGTAAAAGCATATCAAAGGTATAAAATTTTACTAAATGATTGCCCTCATCCTAAACTCCCAGAATGGCTAGTTTTAAATCTTTTTTATAGAGGATTGCAGTATGATTCAAAAGAAGAACTAGACTTAGCTTCTGCAGGTTCCTTTATTAGTAGCAAAATCCTTGAAGCACAGGAATTATTAGAATGTAAAATTGCTAATTATGAAGCTTGGGGGAGTGATGATGAAGAAGAAGAGGGTAAAGTAGAAATAGATTTTGATTGCATTAAAGCCAATTTAAAATCGGGGAGAGTTGATCATGTTAGTACTGAACTATATCTTGACCCTGATGTTGTTTTGAGGTTTGTTCAAAGTTATGCAGAACATATGGAATTCCCAAGAAGGAAATGGGAAAACTACGCTGATGAGGACCCTGAGGAAGAGGTCATAATTGAGACCTTGGAGGTGGAAACATCAATTGTTCCCAAAGAACATGACTATGAACCTAAACCAGTATTGCCTTACCTAGTAAGGAAGGTGTGGCTTGAATATTTAAACAAAGACCATCCTGAAGAAGAGGATAATAATATATGCAATATTCAGGTAAAACCCCAGAAGAGGAGGAAGCAAGAAAGGCCAACTGAAACAATGGAGGAAGAGGTAACTTATTTTTTGAAAGGTTGTATTAAAGCAGCTGACACCGGTAAACCTATAGTGCCTTGTTCCTTTGGTAGCACATCTTATTTCAGTCTTTGCGATATAGGCTCCTCAATCAATGTGATACCTTACACTCTCTATACTAAACTTCATGATGAAATATATGCTTGTGATTTGCAGTCCATTGATATGGACATAAAATTAGCTGATGGTACTTTAAGGAGACCATATGGGGTGGTACCTGATGTTTATGTCATATTAGGAACTTTCACTTATCAAGTTAATTTTGTTGTTATGGAAATTCCCGAGGATGACTTTGGCCCCATAATTTTTGGTAGACCCTTTCTTAATACTGCAGGTGCAAGCATAGATTGTAAGAGAGAAGTTGTCTCTCTCAAATTTGGGGATAAGGTAAGAGAGTTTCACTTTTCCAGGTTTAAAAGTCGTCTCCAACCGCTAGAACATGATAACCACGAAGAGAAAACCATAGCACAACTTGCTGCTATATACTTTGGGGCCCCTGAAGATGATTTGGAAAGGAGTCTAACCGACTATGAGAAGACTCCGGAGGACCCAGCCAAAGAAGAAATAGATTATCACTTGAATAAAGCACCGGTCCAAGACCCGGTGACCAATGAACAATTCAAAGTACCAGAAAAGAGAGGGGATGAGGAACCCCCGCCGCCTGAGCTTAAACCTTTACCAAAAGAGTGGAGGTATGAGTTTTTAGATGAAATAAATAAGTATCCTATTATTATCAGTGCTAACCTTTCAGATGAAGAGAAAAGAAGATTGATGGATACTTTGAGGAGGCAAAGAAAAGCCTTTGGATATTCAATGGATGACCTAAAGGGCATCAACCCCTCTATATGCACTCACCGTATCTTCATGGAAGAAGGAGCTGAACCGGTTCGAGAATATCAAAGGAAGTTGAACCCTGAAATGAAGGAAGTGGTAAGAAAGGAAATTGTCTGTCTGCTCGATGCAGGTATAATATATCCATTTTTTGAAAGTAAGTGGGTAAGTCCAGTCCATTGTGTACCGAAAAAGGGTGGATTTACAGTAGTGCCTAATAAGCATAATGAACTAATCCCCACTAGAACAATAGTTGGGTATAGGATGTGCATTGATTTCAGGAGATTAAATAAGGAGACTTGAAAGGATCATTACCCTTTACCATTTATTGATCAAATGCTTGAAAGGCTAGCTAAGCATACTCACTTCTGTTATCTAGATGGATACTCGGGATTCTCGCAAATAGCGGTGCATCCAGAAGATCAGGAGAAAACGCCTTTCACTTGCCCCTTTGGTATGTATTCCTATCGTCGCATGCCTTTTGGTTTGTGTAATGCACTAGCTACATTTCAAAGATGTATGAATGTTATCTTTGTTGACTTTGTTGAGGAAATTATGGAAGTTTTCATGGATGATTTTTCCATGTATGGAACCTCTTTTGATGATTGCCTTCACAATCTCGATAAAATTTTGTAGAGATGCGAAGATACTAATCTTGTCTTGAATTGGGAGAAATGCCATTTCATGGTCAACGAAGGTATTGTCTTAGGGCATAAAATATCTGGTAAAGGTATAGAAGTTGACAGGGCAAATATAGATGCTATAGAGAAGCTCCCTTATTCACGAGATATAAAAGGAATAAGGAGTTTTCTTGGTCATGCCGGCTTCTATAGGCGTTTTATCAAGATTTTTCTAGTATATCCAAACCCTTGACTAACCAGTTGCAGAAGGATCTTCCCTTCGTATTCAATGATGAGTGTAAAGCTGCCTTTGAAGAGCTCAAACATGCTCTACTGAATGCCCCCGTCATTACACCTCCAAATTGGGATATACCATTTGAAGTGATATGTGAAACAAATGACAATGCGGTGAGTACCGTCTTGGGTCAGCAAGTAGGTAAGAAGTTCAATGTTATTTACTATGCAAGTCATACTCTTACTGACGCTCAAAGAAACTATGTTAAGAATGACAAGGAACTATATGCAGTGATCTTTGCTTGTGAAAAATTTAGACCTTATATCACAGATACAAAGGTCATATTCTATACTAACCGTCAGGCGATAAAAGAGGTCTTGACATTAAAGTGACTAAACCTCGCTGGATGAGGTGGTCTCTTCTTTTGCAGGAATTTGACAGCGAGATCTTAGACTGAGAGAAAGTGGAAGATGTCCTCACGAATATCTCCTTTGTAAGAGAAGCACAAAAGTATAGCGCTTCTGGAATATGTATTCCGTACGGAACAGTGGTGGCCCTAGACAGAGCAACCATGCGTACCTTTGGAGATATGGAACCGCCATTCATTGGGCTCGAAGAGCCGCTCGCAAAATGAAGGTAAGGGAAGAAAGTGATTTATTCTATAATACTAACTCCTTGCTGTGACGCCCCCGACTTAATCGTGCACTAATCATACACGCAAATGCACACGATCAAGCCTAGGGACTCACTTGAAGATATCACAACACAACTCTAAACACAAATAAAATAATACAAGCTTTATATTACAAGCCAGGGGCCTCGAGGGCTCGAATACATAAGCTCGCTGTCATACAAGCATCAACGGAAGCAAAAGTATCTGAGTACAGACACAAAGTTAAACAAGATGCCTTAAGAAGGCGAAAACAAACAACGACACTGATCGAAAGAGGCAAGGCCTCCTGCCTGGGAGCCTCCTAAACTACTCCTGGTCGTCGGCCTCCACGTAGTAGCAAGCCCCACCGGGAGTGTAGTAGCAGTCGGCGGCGGTAGCAACTGGCTCCTGAGATCCGTCATCTGGTCACAGCAGTCGGGTATGGGGGAAAAGAGTAGCAAAGCAACCGTGAGTACTCATCCAAAGTACTTGCAAGACTGACATCAGAACTAAACTACTTATGCATCGGTATCAAAGGAAATGGGGCTGTATCTTTGGACTAAACTGCAGAAATGCCAGAATAGGGGGGGAAGGCCTAGCCTATCGAAGACTAGCATCTTCAGCGGTCTTGCAGCATAAGAAGAGTGCAGAGTGGTACATAATTAAGTAGCAAGCATGTTGTAGCAAAGCCTAGAGATCCTTTCTTGGCTCCCTGCGAGAAAGCAATCCCGGAGCTTACAATTAATTAACATGTATCTAGTTCAAGTAGTAATAGATCGGGATACAACACTGAGCGTCCTGTTACCGTGGACACGGCTATTCGAATAGATAATCTTCACTGCAGGGGTGCACTACTGTTACCCAACACGCTCGATTACATCCGGCCGGACACACTTGTTGGGTAATGCCCGGCCTCGGGCAATCGACACGACGCAGTCCTACCTAGGCTAAGCAGAGAGGTCCCCGCCGGTCTACATCCTAAGCACTCAGGGGTCTTGGGCCATCGCCTTGTGCACTCCGGGTCGTTGCGTTGGTGAACGGAACCAAGCACCACCTCTATCTTGGATGGCACCTGACCGAACGCGCCGCAATGCTGATCTGGACGTCTGACAGAGCTTTCGGCTGATACATACGGCATAGAGGGCCCCATTAAACCATTATCCCACGTGGTGGTAGTGCGTATAGGCCAGTGGCCAACTCAGATCAATACCCAAATCCGTTAGCGCATTATTAGGAGCTCGTGGTGACGATCAGTACTCCTGTCGTCCCGTCTCGAGGAAGTGCAACAAGGGCCAGGCCCATCCCTCTCTAGGGCGGTCTCTGCCTGCCCGATTGCGCCTCGTAATTATCTCGCGGGTACCCTCACGGTCAACCCGACTTCACATCTCTCGCGGGTACCCCTCGGGGTCGACCCGACTTTATTCAGTAAATGTAGTAAAATCCCGGTAACTGTGTGTTCAGAACATCAAGGAGGAATCCGAGGAATCACCCTCGTTGAAATCCTACCCGATGTAGTTCGTCAAGGATAACCAGGAGGAATCACCCTCGATGGTCCACACTTGAGGGGTTGCACGACAGAAGCTTCGTCGGAGGTGGTGAAAGAGGATTCACCCTCGTAACCCACGACCAACTAGCTGTGACACAGAGGCAACATCAGGAGTGAGATAAGAGGTGTCACCCTCGGCACTCGATATTAGCTCTGCGGAGTCGAGCAACTTGGGGGAATGTGTGGTGATGTGCTGGTCTCAGCCCGACGATCACATCGATTGGGGCACTAGTAGCTAAGCGGGGCAACTAGGACAAGGATGGGGCCACAGATGGATTTCATCCAACCTATACTAAGCATTTAGGATAT
This sequence comes from Elymus sibiricus, assembly GCA_039707655.1. Classification (NCBI taxonomy): domain Eukaryota; kingdom Viridiplantae; phylum Streptophyta; class Magnoliopsida; order Poales; family Poaceae; genus Elymus; species Elymus sibiricus. The sequence goes on from CM077664.1 coordinate 169,718,408, forward strand.
CTGGTAAAGTATGAACAGAAGTTACAATAAACAGGCTATGCATCAGAATAGGATAAAACAATAGCAGCAGCAAATTCTAATGCAAGCAGAAGGGAGAAAGAATAGGTGATATAGGCATGCGTCAAGGGGGTTTTGCTTGCCTGGTTGCTCTGTGGCAAAAGATGGGTCGCCGACGGAGTAGCAGTCCTGCGGGGCGGCGTCGGTCTCGATGTCTAACGGAAGAGAAGAGGGGGAAGAAACAGTAAATATAAAGCACACAGATGTATCACAGATGCACAACGTGACAACACGCAGAGCTAGGGGTGACCTATCGCAGTACTACACGATACAGGTGAAGGGGGAAAACATCCGGGAATGTTTTCCCAGCGTTTGGCATTTCGGACAGATGAAACAGAGGGGGACGGTTCCATGTTCACATTCTAGAGGCATGGGACAGATGAACGGAGTGCATATTCGGAATCGTCATATTTTTCTGATCGTTTTTCATATATAAATTATTTTAATCCGAGTTACGGTTTATTTTATATGATTTTTCAAAGTTTTAATGAATTTCTGGAATTATTTTAATTAATTAAATTAGAATTATCTGAAACAGTACTGATGACGTCATCATGACGTCACTGTGACGTCAGCAGGACCAGTGGGTCCCACCTGTCATTGTCTGATTAGGCTAATTAGGGTTTAATTAATCTAATTACAGATTAATTAGGTTAATTAAATAATTAGTTTAATTAAACAGAGTTAATTAAGTTAATTAATTAATTAGTTAATTAATTAATTAATTAATTAATTAATTATTTTAATTATTTTATTTTATTTTCTTTTCTTTTTCTTTTTATTTTCGTTTCGGGCGGGCCCCACTTGGTAGTGGGCTAGCCGGACATGTCCGGGCTTGCCCTTTCTAGGGCCGGACATGTCCGGTGACCACAGGGGGACGAACTGCGCGCGCGCGCGCAAGGCCAGCCGCAGGCGGCGGCGGCAGGAGCAGCAGCGCCGAGCGGCAGCGGCTGCAGGCGGGCGCGGGCAGCGGTGGCCGGAGGCGGGCGCGGCGAGCAGCGCACGGGGCGGCAGCGGGCAAGGCCGGGCGGAGGCGGTGCGGTAGTGGCGGCACGGGCGAGCGCGCGGTCGGGGCGCGGCTCGGGCGAGGTAACGCACGCATGCGGGAGGAGCAGGCCAGGGGCGGGCGTGCGCACGGCGGCGGACGACGGGGCGGCGACGGCGAATCCGCCCAGGAGGGAGAGAAGAAGGGGAGAGGGCTCACGGGGCCCTGTAGATGAGCTAGAGTGGCTTGGGGGAGGCCTGGTGGAGCGAGTCGGGGAGGCGACGGCGGCGGCGAGGCGACGTTGACGTGACGAGGACGAGGATGAGGTGGCGGCGACGGACGGCAGAGGGAGGAGGGGGAATCAGGGGGGATTAGGGTTTCGGGGGTGCGTGGGGAGGGGATAAGTAGGGGCGGCTGGGCCGGTTGGGCCGGCCTGGTCTGCCAGCTGGGCCGGTTGGCCCAGTGGGGGGGGGATTCTTTTGCTTTTGTTTTTCTTTTTCTTTTTACTTATTTTTCCTGTTTTTTTATTTTATCCCCCAATTTGTTTTTGTTTTATAAAATATACAAACATCACCTAAATTAGTAATACTAATTATACCACTGCCACAATAACTTTGGCACCTAAATAATTCAGTTTAATATTTTATAATTTATAAAAGGCATTTAAGTAATTGTTTTAGCTGATGTTTTAATTATTTTTGGACATTTAAATACTTTATAAAAATGTGGTTTCTCCACCATAATTATCTATGAATTATTTGTCACAATTAGAACATTTTAGTTTTGTTGTTTGGATAACTTTTAATTTTGATTTTATTTTAAATTTGAATTTGGAGTTGGATTATTCTCTAAATGCAATTTATTTAGAATGATCATGATGACATGGCTAATTAATTAGCTTAATGACAGGGTTAAGAATTGGGGATGTTACACTTGCATCCCAGTAAGCTATGGAGGACGTCAACACCGCCCAATCCACGAAGGAACAAGAAGCTTGGGACGAAAACGCATGCTAAGAACAAGGTATGGGCAGCACAAGGAAACTCAGGCAGATTCACCCCTTGACCTTAAGTGTTCGTTCTATTCATCTTCGTTTTATCTTTCTATATAGAATTTTTTTTTGGGAGTTAAACGGGCGCTCATACGACCAGCAGCGGTCGTATGATACGCTGTCTTTCTCACTGATTATCTAAGCGCACAAATGAAGTAATCAAATAGACTATCAAACGACCAGTAGCGGTCGTTTGGAAGGCCGTAAAATATTCTGACTTCTATGACTGACTTTTGTTTGCCAAAAAAAAAGAAAGCTGAGAAGATTGAACGGGCGCGGAAACGGGCAGGCACGGTCATTTGAAAGGCCGTCAAACACTCTGTTGGGAAAGGACTCACTGAAGAAATCCCATACGACCACTCAAACGACCGGACGCGGTCGTATGGAAGGCCGGCAATCACGATTTCTTTCCGATTCCCAACAGAATTTCGCCTGATCCTGCCTGGTTTGTTTCTGATTCTTTTTAACTTCCTTATGTCGTTAAACCTTCCGTCCCTAACCTCTTATATACAGAACCATTGCCTCTTCCGCTAACAAAACTAACAAACCAATCTAGTCCAAGCTTTCATGAGTTTTTGGGTGCAGGAAAAGATGGCTCGCTCGTGGGACGACAAGCAAACCTCGCCGCAAGAGGAGGATGATCTGGAACAAGAAGGCTACTCACCGGCAAGCATAAAGGAGAAGCTCCGGCGCTCGCGTGATTGGTCCTCCTCAGAGGAAGATTCGGAGAAACCCCACTTTGAGAGTAGCGAAGAAGAGGAAGGTGAAGAGAAGGGGAAGAAACCAACGACCATCCCCATCAACGCAATCAAGGTCATCATCAACAAGAACAACACCGACTTCGTCAAAGATACTTCCATCACCACGGGGAAGTGTGGTTTTAGCAACTGCACCATCCATGATCCTCTGGGAGAATCGGAGGAGATCAATCCAAGGGCGCACAAGATGCACACCATCGGTGCCTGCATGCAAGTGGGACCTTCAAGGAAGAGGCGTGCCACAACCCCTGCTCAGCCCGAGGTACATGTCAATAATTTTTCAATTGCAACTAAAGCTATGACTGGAAAGATCAGGGAGATGGAGGTGGCCCTGGCCGTCAAGACCCTGTGAGGCTCTTGATACGAGCCTGAGAACCATCGCCAACCAAGATGCAACGCTCTGCATGTACCGCTCTCGCATCAAGGACCTGGAGGTTGCCAATAAATTCATGATTGACATCCTCACCGGCGTCACCCCTGCACCTTCAGAAGAGAACACTGGTATCAATAAAAAGGAGACTAAATGAATCCAGCCGGCTTAGCATGATAAGCTTGAGGGAATTTTGAGGCCCTTTTGTATCCCCTATTATTATTTTTTCCGATAAACTCCATTCGAAAGTTTTTCATTTAGTTTGAATAAGTAAGGACAATCATGCTTTTCGAATAAGAGGGATGAGTTTTATCCATTGAGTTAGGGATGATCTAATGAGTGATTGATCATGATTATTTCGGATTTGCCTAGTATGTTTTTGCATATTCGTGTGCTAGATATTTTTGTTCTTAGACGATGACTATAAGTCTTCCACATCTTTAGTATCAATCAGGAATGAGAAGTTGACAACTTGATGTGATGAACCGACCCTCATTTCAGTTTATTTCATGATTACTTGGTGAAGTCTCTAAACTAATGAGCTAGGTATGAAAAGAGGACAAGTTTCCTTTAAGGTGACAACAAAATTTGAAGCTTGAAATGATTTTTGTAAATTCCCAATAGTACAACTTGGGCAATCAAGCATACCCTTCATATCACATCTCTAAGAGAGAAACAGAAATATAAATTTCTAGTGATATGGGGTATGCTTGGTAATGCAAGAAATAAAAGGGAAAAAGGAAAAATAACTCAAGTAAAAACAATAAGCCAAAAGAGCTTGTCCAGCTGAAGGAAAGAAACCATCATCACCTAGAGTTGCTAGACATCTTTTTAAAGATTGATAGTAAGGTGTGGAAGCCTTCATACTCATCCAAAGAAAACCAAGATATTGTGATGCATGATAGAGCCCATTATGTGATGCAAATCCCGAGTTTATGATGGACTCATTCATTTTCAATATATCTGCATCTCATAACTAAGATGACCTCTTTCTTAGAAGCTGCGGCATTTGCTCGAGGACGAGCAAACCTTTAAGCTTGGGGGAGTTGATGAGTCCAAATTATGTGATTATTTTGTCAATATTTTTGTGCCTACCCTGTATGCTTTGTGGAATTTCACCGCGTTCGTGCACTTCTTTTTGTCATTTTCCTCAGATAAAGCTTTTTGGACCAAATATTATTATACAAAAGAAATCTCATAAAATGGTAGTGGAATCACACAATTAAGGTGATAATCACCTACCATAAGAGGAAGAAGTAAAATGGGCAAAGAAGCAGTTGCCGCAGGAGGTCCAGAGCAAAAGACGGCGTTCCATACAACCACGCCCACCCGTCTGAGAGGTCGTATGGAGTGCCATCGCCTCCGCCGGATGAACTATTTTTGCCCCTTGAAGACGGATCGTAGATCCGACGCCCAGAGACTCCAGAAACTCATCTAGAAGCAGGAACCCTAGCCGCCGGAGTGATCCGGAGGCAAGAGGAGGCCACTGCCTCACCATCCTCATCAAGAAGGCTCCAACATCATCCCCACTGTCATCATCATCTACCTTTTTCCTATTGTAATATCAAGAACCCTAGAGGAATAACTTGTGTATTACATGTGTGATTCATTCATGTTTTCCATCTTTGGTGGTATGATGTTCGTTTCCTACATGTGTGAGTAATTCCCTTAGTTCTTGGGGACATGGATGAACCCTAGTGTGTGATAGATCAATTGATATTAGGATTAGATATCCTCTTTTCATGTTTATGTTAATAATCTTCTTGACATTGGGAGAAGTCGACCATCCAATGTATGCCAATTTTTTGGATGGAAGGTTATTACTGTTGACGAACCGTGTGGTTGGCGAGGTGGGTGAGTGACAGACCCCATTTCCCTACGTAGCGGATCGTTGCAACAGGGGGTAAAATAGAGACCACCTTGGCTACGTTCACGGGGACATCTTTCCCCTTAATTACCGTTTGATAACCGGAGTGGGGAGAATGGTGGTGGCGTATGTGATACGGAGCTGCCGTGTGTATGCACGTACCTGAACTGGCTCTGCCCACAAAAAGAAACATGTAAAGTGGCTTAGGAATCCAAATTAGCATTGTGTTTAGGCACTGCTATAGATGCACACTAGTGGGGATTCCGGACTCCCTGGGAACGCCTTAATCCTGTCTGTCTCAAGCCCTTTAAATTACTATTCTAGTTATTTGCTTTTACTTATTTATTAACCTTTGCACCTTCAACATTATCTTTCCATCACGTTAGTACTGCTTTGGAGAACTAACAACTCACAGGCACTCTATTCACATCATTCGAGAGACGAACAGATTGATTCATGTGCTCCCTGTGGGATCGATACTCTTACTTTGAAGAAGCTACAACTAAACCCTGTGCACTTGCAGGATATCAACAGGGCTATTGTAGCACTTTCGTGATAAGTGAAGTGTCGAACCCACAGGGAGCAAATAGGAAGGAATTACAAACCCCACAACTACGCTATCACTAACGCAGTTGCGTATGCACCCATACCGTAGTTTGGAAATAGCCCACTTTAGTAAGTTGCTAGGAAGACAAGTAAAAGGGTAGCGTTTATCTAAACTACAAACAAGAAGTAAAAGATAGAAAATTAAAGGAACTAAACTATGGTAAACAGTGCTTGAGTAGTAAACGTTCTCGATGGAATTCGAGTCATCACCACAAGTATGATGCTGACAACATATGGTAGACATGGCTCTCCAATCATATCACTAATCCACTTGTATATGATCTCGCATGGGTGGAGCCAATAAAGTACGCATCGCCACTCCGGTTATTATGTACACTCGTGCCACCACCGTGCTTCCCCACTCCGGTTATCACAACGATGATTAAAGGGAGTGAACTCCCCGTGGACATGGCATTAAGTTCAGGGGTTCTCCACTAACCCCTATTGCAATGACCAGGGATGAAGGGATAATAGGACTGTCACCACCTACCCTCCACAACCAGCCTGCTCACCAACATAAATCACCTCAAGTCCATAAGTGGCTAATGCTGTGTGGGCGCCCTCCACAACACCATGAGACAATCAACGCAATACATATAAAGAGAACGATCGGATCGCTTATTCAACAAAGTACTAATCATGCAAGGGTCCATCCAATTCCTCAAGAACTAATACAACTACTCAAACATAGGAGAGGGAGAAGGCAAGTTACAAGCCCCCACATGGCTGCATGTGGATCTTTTTCTACTTCCATCTGTTGTTCCAAAGCCACCTAAATTTTTACTATTATTATAAGTAAAGCTACTTCATACAATCGAATCTAGGACTTGGATCAAATAGGGAAGAAAGGGGGAAAAGTTGTAGCATGAATCTAGGACTTGGTTCAAAGAGGAAAGAAAGGGGAGAAAGTAGTAGAGACTAGCTACCCAACAGGTCTCTTGGTTGAAAAGGGAAATAAAGGGAAAACACAGTAAAAACTGGATAAGGAATAGATCTGTTATTCGTTGAAAAAGGAAAGAAAGTGGCGGCTGGGGGACAAGTCAACAGAGTATGTCCAGGACTAGATTTGCTGCCCTCACATAGTAAAAGGTGGCTAAAGAGAACTAAATTTGGGACCAACCCAGATCTTGATTGCATGTTTGTTGCTCGGGGCAACAAACTCAGCATCACCACTTTATGCCTCGTTGGAGGTACATGGTGCTGGTGCGCCCACTGTCACATGCCCTTATACCAATTTTTTGTTGTTGTTAATGTAATGGCGCTTGTAAAATGAAGCAATCCCACTGTTAAAGTAAGGACATGTCTAACCAATGTTATTGTTAATCTAATGCCTCCAGTAATATGATGCAATTAAACTATTTTAGAAATGGTACTCTCCTGCTATATTTCCCATTATGATAAGTAAGTTGCTTCTTTTCGCTGGTGTATGTCCTGGTGTCCCCACTGTCCCATGCCCTTATACCAACTATTTAGCTATTGTTAATCTAATCTAGCTGGTAAAATGAAGCGATGCCACCATTAAACTAATGTCATATTTGATCATTGTCATTGTTAATCTTAATGCTTCTGGTAATATGAAGCAATGCTACCGTTTTAGAAATTGCTACTGTCCTTATATGATTACCATGAAGATAAGGAAGATGCTTCTTTTCATTCCGCGTATGTTTCATATCATTTTATTGACCAGTAACTGTTTCCTTTCTATCTTTTTGGCAGATAGGGATATCCATTTCACCTCGTTGCTATTGGGACCTTTTGGTGAACTACACAAAACACTTTTTTTGATAGAGTGGCTTGTGCAGTTCTACTAAAATGTCACACGGGCAACGTCTCTCGATTTTAGTGGAATTGCACAAAGGGTGATTGGAGTTCCTAACCTCGTTGTGCAACTCTGCTGGTAATCTCATCCAACAATTTATTAGCCTTTGCAAGATTAGCCATCACCATCACCACAATGGCACTTGATTTTAGTGGAACTACACAAAAGGATAACCAAATTATAGTTGCACCTTCCACGAGCATGACAGCCAACCTTGATGTTGCTCAATTTTAGTGCAACTAATGAAGAAGCTGCCAGCTCATGGGACCAAGTACTTCTTACTAGCTGCATGATGCAAACATTGCTTCATTTTAGGTGAACTGCACAAAAAGGTCGCATTAATTGAATCATCCATGTTGGTGACTGGTGTCAACCCGTCTACAATGGCGTTGACTACAGATATGGTTCCCATGACGGGGTATGTTCCTTTTTGGTTGCTTGTTGACTCTGCATGGAGCTAGTGATCTTGTTCTACTGTTTTGACACTTGCATGAGAAATCAATAATTCTATTGTTTTTGCATCTTAATCTAATGCCATTAATAATTTGAGGCAATGTTTTTCCACCGCTAGTGCCGCTGATAAAATGAAGTAATAATACAGTTAAAATAGAGCTACTCTCTTTGCTATCATTTCATTTCCAATGTAGATAATGAAAGTGTTTCTCTTTGTGAGTATACGTTTCATCAACTAGTCCCATTCTTAATGTAGGTCGCAAGGCAAGTTGTAAGTAAGAGGATCGAGTGGAGCCGCAGATTCACCACTTGCAGAAGGTGTATCCGGGAGAATTGAGTCCTAAACTAGTTGTGTCCATCAGGCCTACTGTCGAGGCGGCGCAGGGCCCCTCTCTCCCTTGCAGCACGACGAGAGTCATAATTTTAGTTGAACTGCACAAAAAAAGAGATTGGAATGACTCAAGGCCCCTCCTTCTACTGCCACACTGCATTCATAGTTTTTAATGAATTGCCCTGTCATACAGGTCAGTACTGTCCTTCATAAACATGATCGTGCTTTGTCATAATACTGTGCTACTGTTGTATTTTTTTTATTAAAGCTATTGTATTGCAATCATTTTCCCGTTAAGAAAATGAAGTTGCTTCTATTTGTGAGTGTATGTTTCATCAACTAGTGCCACTATTATAGTAATCACGCTTTTTCAATATCTGTGCAAACAGGGTTACTCAGCTACTTTTTAGTTGAGCTACACAAATGTACGAATGGTTAAAGCATTCCACAAGTTCTTGGCAACCCGCATATGCAGATATTATGAGTGTGAGCGCTCTAGCGACTATAAACATGGCTTGGAGAACAACACACATGTTCGGATGGTGAAAGCACTCCACAAGTTCTTGACGACCCGCTTATGCAGATATTGGTAGTGCTAGTGCCACCAATGATCCAGAACATGTTCATCTGCCAGTGTTTGACATGTGTGCCCGTAAACAGGACTGGTTTCAGTGTTGCAGCCAATCCTTGAATCAAATTGCTTAAATAAATTAGGTTTATGGATTGCTGGATATATTTGCACTTTCCAGGGATTAACCTTTGTTGAGAGAAGCATCGATCGATTTTTCTTTATTTGTACACAATCTCACAACTTTGTTTTAGTTGTAAAATAACTATTGGCTCTGATCTGTGAATCATTGATATGCATAGGCATCTTTGTTGTACTTATTATGGGAATCTTATGAGTTGGTTGTGAATCTTGCAAGCTGTGAAACATGGCATGATGATGCAGGGGACAGCAACCGTAACAAGCTATTCAAACTTGGTTTGTGTGAAAGTGCGGCAAATGAGCTGATCGCGTGTGTCCTAAGAATAATGCTTGCATGTTCATCTTATGGCACTGATACAACGAGCCAATGCTTTGCACGTTTTAAGAATAAAATTTAAGTAAAGCTCCCACACTAACACTCGCTATTAGAGTTCCCCCATATCTTCCCTATGTCCGGCTGCGCCACTCATCGGAGTGGCAAAGGGGGTGCTTCAATTAAATGTGAAGGGGGGGCTCCTCCGCTTCCATGGAGCCCAGGCGGGGGTCGACGATGGTCTAAGATAAAGAACCGGGGAAGTCACCGGCTGTGCAAGCTGGCGACGCACCGGTGGTGGCCTTCGTGGGACCCAAGTGGTGGCGGCCTCCTATGTTCTACTTTCCCTCGATGTTGGCGGCGGACGCGGAAGCGCTGGACAACGACTCGTCAATCTCCGTGTAGCCGGCTTCTTTCTCTGCCGGCAGGGCGCGGTTATGCACGCGTTAACAGTGGATGGCGCGGTCGCAGGCACGGGAGGCGCGGTACGACACGACATCGTCCACGGCAGCTATGATGCCCGTGCTGCCGTGCTCCGCCCCGAGCCGGCCTGCAGCAACTCGCCACTCCTCCGCAAGCTGGCTTGGAGCAGCGAGTTGTTGATCTGCGCGCTGGCTAGGGGCGGCAACTTGCTCCATCGGGCTGGGCGAGGGAGGTAGACCAGCGAGATGCATGGCTCGTATCCGGCGGGCTCGGCGAGCCACCCAGCCGGCATTCATGCCGGTGAACTCCTCTTCCTGCTCGCCGGGTGCCATAGAGATTGTAGAGAAAATGGTGCAAGGAGGAGATGGGAGCGGAGGTGTGGTGCGATTGTTGCCCCGCATCTGGCATTGTTTAAATAGGCGGCGGACGGGAGGAGCTTGCCCGACGTTGTGTTTAATGCCGACCCGCTCGTGAATGGACGTGTGGCCGGAATAGGTTTCTCGTCTTCCACTTCGGTTTAAGGGAGGCGTTTGAATGCGGCGAGGAGGCGTGTTCTACCGGGCATGCAGAGGGCGGCGCCCTCGGCCGGCGCGCCGCTTCAATGGCAGAGGCAATGAGAGGTCGCGCTGGCTTCAATGTGGAGCGGCCACTCAACAGCGGCATGAATGCGGGCAGCTGGCGCCGGGCAGGAACGTGCTCGGGCGAGGGATGAGGGGGTAGTAACTGCTGCCGCCACTGTAACACCCCAAAACTTTAAAGCATGTTTTTACAAAATAAAATTTTGATAAGAATAAAATTTTGAATTATATTAGGTCTTTTATTAATTTCAGAATCTTTTCTGTTTTCCAAAATCCTTCCCTCCATCTAGAAACTTTTGAAAAATATTGTGGGTTTTGAATGTATTTCTTAATCCTTTCATTTACCTTCTAAAATTCAGTTGGAAATATTTTCATATTAAAATTTGCCCCAAAATAATTCTTTAATGGCATTTTCAAAACCCTAATTTGCTCCTATTGCACTCAAAATAATTCAAATGTTTTTTTAATAATGCCACAAAATTGTGTGAGAACCTATGATGTCTATAGATCACTTTTATACAAAAACCCATCTTGGTCTTTTGAAAATTTTAAGCAATCCATCGATTTTTTTCAATTCTAGGCCAGTCTGAACATTGAGCTACAACCCTAGTTTTCCTTGTTCAAACAATTCTAAAAAAATTCCATCTTATAGTCCTTCCACTGAAACCCTTAAGTCCAGAAGATCAGGTCCAATTGCATCTTGTAAGTTTCCCAAAAAAAATCCCTGTAGTTTTGAACCAGAACTGAATTTCAGTAAAACTTGCACTTGGAATTTTTTCATTATGCCAAACCAACCCTGCCATCCTCTTTATCATCTAAGGAGACATCATCCTGCCAAGTATCACATCCAAAAAAATCATCTAGATAGCCCTATCATTCTGTCGAACACTTCATGTGCATGACCGAATTTTTCACACATCTGACAATCCATGTGCCACTTGGTTCTTTTACAAAACAAACTTGTCCATCATCCCTACCAGGCATAGTATAGTCATCCTGCCCAAATTCATAACTAAAAGAGCCTCCTAGGCCGCCTTTACATTCAGTCGAGCACTCTGAGTGCATGTCCATAGCACAAGCCGAGGGCCCGAATTGCACCTGCTAGAGCCCGAGATCTTGCCACCACCCTACTGCCTCCCCTGCCTGCACTTCACTCCCTCCTGTTTCACGAGTAAGCACCATGCTTTGCCGACATCCTGGCTTGGCCTCTAGCGCCGACCACCGCCAATCACGCCGACCAGAGCTGCCGCCCAACGAATCCTCCTCTGCCACATCTCTACCAGGGACCCTCTCGCTTAATTTCCAATGGCTCGAGCTCATCCGCAGCTCACCAGACTCTCCACCGACCACGTCGACCTCCCCACCGGCCTTATCTACCTCACCACCGTCCAAGTTCGGCCAATGATGGCGAAGGCCGCCATGACCGTTCTCTAGAAGCAAAAAACCGATCTCCTCCATGCCTATATAGGCCCACCCCAAGCCCCCTCGATCATCATCACCACTCCCTCCTTCTCTGCAGACCTCGTGGAGCACCCAACTGACCCGGACGTGGTCTTCTTCCCCCTCTCCGGTGACAACGGCCGCCGTTCTATCTCGGATGAATCCGAGCTAACCAAAGCCCCCTTCCCAAATTTCTTGCTCTGGTAGACTCACACAACCACCACACCTTGATTCCCCAGATCAATTTCATCGGGGAGACATTAGAGGCAGAATTCCCATTTTGACTCCGTCGTAGCTTCTCCGGAGAGCTCGGCGCCGGCGACTCCGTCCCTGTCTCCGACCGTGTCGAGTACCGGAGGGACCGAACAGACCTCCTAAGCTTGATGGTAGGCATTGCTTCCCGAGGGGCGCCGCCGTTCGCCGGCCATGGCCGCCGATGCGGCCTCCTCTGTTCTGTCGTGGGAGAGAAGGTGCGGGCGACCTGGTCAAACCTGACCAGTGGGCCGCGGGACCCACTGTCAGTGACCAGGGCCTGCACCGGTTCGTTTTAAGTGAAAACGCCTTCTTCAAGTTACGTGTTCACTTCTGGAAAACGTATTCTGTGCCGAACTGTTTTCTTTTCAAATCTAAATAAAAACTAGGTTTTAACCCAAACTTTGACTGCCTCTAATTTTTAAACCACAACTCCAAATGAATTGATTCTTTCTCTAACATGCTTTATTTTTCATCTAGTTTAGTTTAGTATTTATTTCAAAATTTTCCAAACAACTTTTTGTACTATTTTGAATTTACGTGGAAATTGCATTATTTTGAAAATAGGAAAATGGAGGGAAGATAAATTATTACAAAGTAGTGGAGTGAATCAACCTTTCTACATACCCAAGGCAAGCATCTAGATCACTTGATATGATGACTGCTTGGTTGATTGCTTGCTAGAATTTTTGAAACATGTTTATGTTACGTCAAATGCAATTGCATATAGATGATCATGCATATGTGGTCCCTTTTCAGTATTTGATTTCACTTAAACACGAAACATTGGTGCCACACATGCCTATGCTTATTTTGACTAACCTGCAGGAAAGAATCTGTCACTAGTAAAAGTGACCGTAAGATAGAAATCTCATTGTGATGAGAATGACCGATGATGGCATGTTGGGACATGCCGGGTTGTTACCATGTTGGTACTAAAGAAATGCATCGTGCTAACCACTGCAGGAAATATAAACCTCCTGAGTCGACCATAGATCGAGTCTTGTTCCGGTAACCCCCAAACTTGATTCATGCTACCACATGTCCCTACCATAGGTAGGGTATGGTTCAGTAAGTTGTTAACCCCTTTCCTGCATACACACCGTACAGAGAGGCCATAGTGACAGATACCATTGATCACTGGTAGGCATGTCACTTGGTCAGGGGGCATGGGTGTATCCGGTTGGGACCGAGAGGGGTAGCACCCCTTTTTGCGCGTGTTATAAGTATGATTGTGATCCCATGCTATTGGAGGTTGTAGCCTTCCCATTTAGAGTTTACTTAACTGTTGCTTTGGGTGATTCCAAGCATCAGGAAAGTCAGGCTGGTGTGTGCTGGTCAGGTGTGTTTACCACCCAAAGACCTTAATCAGAATTAATCAACATTTTGAGGTTGACTAAAGAAATCCTTTACTTGTGGGTGAAGAGTGCACCCTCTGCAGAGTTTAAAAATCTATTCGAATAGCCGTGTCCACGGTTAAGGGCACAGTCTGGGAAGGGTCAAGTGTCGGTCTTCGGAGGAAATAACTAAATCATAAGTTGATCCTGATTTATGATGGATGATTATTATCACTGATGTTGTTATGGACACACCCCTATGCACCGGTCAATACTTGTATGTTTTGTTTTACTTCTCTTTAAAAGACCTTTCGAGGCGTCACATCAGACACCCGACTGGCTCGTATATTATTTTATTTTGGGTTTTATAGGACGGTTCTACCTCCTAGAATCCATCTCTGCCTTTAATTTTATTTGGATTAAAGCCCTTTCCGTGGCGTCGCAAAGACGCCCAACAGTGGCATTCTTTTACATTTTTCTCTTGGGTTCTTTCGGGACGTTTCTACCTCCTGAGACTCGACTCTAAATTTTTGTGTGACAATATTATTTACTTGTACCTCACTGGTATTGGTTGGCTAACCTTTAATTTCTGTGCAAATGTAATACCCCACCTGATTGCATTAAATTCTCATCATATCATGGTAGAATATGCTTAAAGATTAACTGCATGCATCTTGCCTGCTTTTATTATATCTTTTGTTCTTGATGTTTGCGAGTACATTTAAACGTACTCACTACCTTGTCCATGGCTATTGTCTTCGCCAGATCATGTTTTGGAGGAGAGCGCTACGGTGACGCCCCCGCAGCATAGGAATCGGAGATAGCAGCCATGTGAGATAGGAATTATCCAGGTGAGTCATCCCTGTGGGAGTGGAGCCCCATCAACGTTGGAGATCTTCGAGTCGCTTTCATCATCCACTGTTAGAAATCATTGTTGTACTCCTTAGACCTTTATGGTCTTATATCCAAATTCTTGTAACTGCTTGGTAATCTGTATCAAGGACGTGTCCACCAGCAAACAATGATCTTGGGGCTGGTGATGACACGAGGGTTATTTTCTGGGATTTTGTGTCCCGAAAAACCAGCCCTCACAAACTTGGTATCAGAGCCAGGCTGACCATTGGCTAATCCTATCTTAGCCTGGTCGCAATCCCTTGGTTTCCACACCGTCCACATCCTTCCCTGTCCATGGTCAAGCCCATCCTATCCGATAGCCTGCACAATGGCCAGCCGACATCTTTTTGACAGTCGGTGCCCAACCTATCAACCCAACCCACAGGCCGTGTGCCTGTGGCAGACACCTGAGTTGTCCCATCCGCAAGCTTGGGATGGAAGGCTCAGTTAGCCTATAAAGGAAGCCTTGCCTCAACTCAGCACAACACAGCCTTCATTCTCGCTTTGACACCCCAAATCACCAAGATGTCTGGTGCCATCGTTTGCAACGAGACCACCGTAGTCGAGCTTGGAGACTGTGTAGCCATCCTCACCAATCTCACTCGTCATGCCTTTGGCATAGAAGAGCCCCCGAAGTATGTTGTATACTAGGAGCACGTGAGTGATGCCATCCGTCACATCTGGGTCACGGTGCACATCTACGGGAGCGGCACCACCTTGGAACGCCCCTATCGGTTCACCGGAAGGACGACCTCCGAGGAACCCCAAGCCATCCATCTTGTAGCCCGAGAGACTGTAGTTCAACTCCGGCATCTATTGCCAAGGGTTAACATCCACCCTTTTTTCTACTACCCTAGTCGTGGCTATGGTAGCCCGACCCAGGTCGCCAACGGAGACCAGGAGTCGAATCCTGCTCTAGTGCATCTGGTGCGCTACCTGAGAGCCCAAGAGGCAGTCTTCGATCAGGTCACCAATGATCAGATTGTGACCCACATCACGCTTGCTCTCCTGACTCGGTGAGGAGTGAAGCTGCACCCGCCACCAGCACCCCGATAGTGTTGTTCGGGAGACCAATCGAGCCCCCAAGGTATGCCCCTATTGTCCACCCGAGCAATGCGTTCGTTCACTCGGAGGATCTCCGCCGCCTCTTGGAGACCTACTCAATGGGACTGTGACTATGACACCTCACGAGAGGCACCATCATTACCGCAGCCACTGTGACTCCTCATCCTACCCCGACCAGCTCTGAAGTTGAAGCACACAGAGAAGCCTCGACAGCTACGGAGCACGCTCGGCTAGATGTCGACGAAGTGGACTGAGTCCACCAGAGTAGTTGTCGAGTCCTTAGTGACCCTACTGCCCTGTAATCCTGTATTTCCATATCCTCAAAGTTGTAGTCGTATGACGTAGTAAGTTTGGGAATTACTTGTGTGCCATTGTCTTGATGGTACTATGCATGACCTAGCATAAATTGTTTGACGTATGGTTGCTGGATAAATTCTGGGCGTAACGGCCAAAACCACCCTAACTGAGACCCACAGTAATATGTCACTTTTCTTTTGGGGATTGAGGTTTGAGACCTTGACTTAGACAACCCTACGACGTAGCCGATACCCAAGTCATACCGGCGCCGCATCATGCTTCCTAACCTAGGCGCTCTATAAGAGGCCATTTCCGGACTCAACACCAGCAACCATCAACCTTGAGTACCGCTTCCATCACCCCACCACTCCATGTCTCACTCGGGAGCCTACCCAAGAACTCCAGAGGTATACCCCGGTAGTTTTGTTAAGGTTTTGTGGGATTTTACCCGCAATACCCTTAGTTCCAGCCACCCACCCCAGTATGAGTTGTACAAATTGAGGATCACCTCTAATTCCTTGAAGTACTGGGCATTTGTGCAAATCCCACTAGAGGATTTAAACCAAGGCCCTCCATATGTTGTCTTCATCAGGAGATCCATGCCAACCTCAGGCATGGCCATTGAGGTTGCTGCTTATGAAGTAGTTACCCGCCTTCGATTCTTGGTACCCTGTGCCGGTCAAAGGAAGTACTGCTACTTCCCGAGCCGCGCAACATTCGGAGCATAAGGTATGTTCCGCTATGAACGTATAGAAAGAGATCCACCCAGCAACTAATGGATTATCTCCATTATCTTGCTGTCCTGAATCCCCAGATTGCCATTGGCGGACCACCCTTGCCAACTCAGGAAGGGCATGTTCTTCGTCTGCTTCCTCCACTTCCTCCAGAAAAAGAAGAAGAGTGTGTCCTAGCACCAGTAACCATTCCACACAATCCAGTAGATCTCGCCTCCGGACCGTAGACGATCATGAGTGGGTTTGTTGCTGTGTGTAGTACCCTGTTTGCATGATGTGCCCTTTTGGGTTGTTGCTTGTGGCATGAATGTATTGCTATGACTATGCCTTGTGTATGATTGTTTGTTTGTTGTGATCTGCATTGAGTTCTTCCACCCCTTACAAATCTTGAGGACAAGATTTTCTTAAGGGGGGTAGATTTTGTAACACCCCAAAACTTTAAACCATGTTTTTACAAAATAAAATTTTGATAAGAATAAAATTTTGAATTATATTAGGTCTTTTATTAATTTCAGAATCTTTTCTGTTTTCCAAAATCCTTCCCTCCATATAGAAACTTTTGAAAAATATTGTGGGTTTTGAAAGTTTTTCTTAATCCTTTCATTTACATTCTAAAATTCAGTAGGAAATATTTTCATAATAAAATTTGCCCCAAAATAATTCTTTAATGGCATTTTCAAAACCCTAATTTGCTCCTATTGCACTAAAAATAATTCAAATATTTTTTTCTAATAATGCCACAAAATTGTGTGAGAACCTATGATGTCTATAGATTACTTTTATACAAAAACCCATCTTGGTCTTTTGAAAATTTTAAGCAATCCATCCATTTTTTTTCAATTCTAGGCCAGTTTCAACATTGATCTACAACCCTAGTTTTTCTTGTTCAAACAATTCTGAAATTTTTCCATCTTATAGTCCTTCCATTGAAACCCTTAAGTCCAGAAGATCAGCTCCAATTGCATCCTGTAAGTTTCCCAAAAAATCCCTATAGTTTTGATCCAGAACTGAATTTCAGTAAAACTTGCACTTGGAAGTTTTTCACTGTGCCAAACCAACCCTACCATCCTCTTTATCATCTAAGGAGACACCATCCTGCCAAGTATCACATCCAACAAAATCCTCTAGATAGTCCTATCATTCTGTCAAAAACTTCATGTGCATGACAGAATTTTTCACACATCTGACAATCCATGTGCCACTTGGTTCTTTTGCAAAACAAATTTGTCCATCATCCCTACCAGGCAAAGTATAGCCATCCTGCCCAAATTCATAACTAAAAGAGCCTCCTAGGCTGCCTTTACATTCGGTCGAGCACACTACGTGCATGTCCAGAGCACAAGCAGAGTGCTCGAATTGCACCTGTTGGAGCCCGAGATCCTGCAGCCACCCCTGCTGCCTCCCCTGCCTGCACTTCACTCCCTCCTGCTTCGCGAGCAAGCACCGCGCTTTGCCGACATCCTGGACTCGCCTCTAGCGCCGACCTCCGCCGTCCATGACGACGAGGGCCGCCACCCGACGAATCCTCCTCCGCCATGTCTCTGCCAGGGACCCTCTTGCTTAATTGCCAACGGCCCAAGCTCATCCGCATCTCACCAGATTCTCCATCGACCACGCTGACCTTCCCACCGTCGAAGTTCAGCAATTGATGGCGAAGGCCACCGTGACCGTTCTCTGGAAGCAACAAACCGACCTCCTCCGTGCCTATATAAGCCCACCCCGAGCCCCCTCGATCATCATCATCACTCCCTACTTCTCTGCAGACCTCGCGGAGCATCCAACTGACCCGGATGTGGTCTTCTTCTCCCCCTCCGGTGATAACGGCCGTCGTTCTGTCTCGGATGAATCCGAGCTAACTAAAGCGCCGTTCCCAAATTTCTTGCTCTGGTAGACTCACACAACCACCACACCTTGATTCCCCGGATCAATTTCATCGGGGAGACCTCAGCGGCAAAATCCCCATTTTGACTCCACCGGAGCTTCTCGAGAGAGCTCACCGCCGGCGACTCCGTCCCTCTCTCCGACTGTGTCGAGTACCGGAGGGACCGCACGGACCTCCTAAGATTGATGGTGGGCTCTGCTTCCCAAGGGGCACCACCGTTCGCCGGCCATGGCCGCCGGCGAGGCCTCCTCTGTTCTGCCGCGGGAGAGAAGGCACGGGCGACCTGGTCAAACCTGACCAGTGGGCCCGGGGGACTCACTGTCAGTGACCAAGGCCTGTACCGGTTCATTTTAAGTGAAAACGCCTTCTCCAAAGTACATGTTCATTTTTGGAAAATGTTTTCTCTGCCGAACTGTTTTGTTTTTAAATCTAAATAAAAACCAGGATTTGACCCAAATTTTGACTGCCTCTAATTTTCAAAGCACACCTCCAAATGAATTGATTCTTTCTCTGACATGCTTTATTTTTCATCTAGTTTATTTTAGTATTTATTTAAAAAAATTACAAACAACTTTTTTGTACTATTTTGAATTTATGTGGAAATTGCATTATTTTGAAAAATAGGAAAATGGAGGGAAGATGAATTATTACAAAGTAGTGGAGTGAATCAACCTTTCTACATACCCAAGGCAAGCATCTTGAACACTTGATATGATGACTGCTTGGTTGATTGCTTGCAAGAATTTTTGAAACATGTTTATCTTACCTCAAATGGAATTGCATATAGATGATCATGCATCTGTGGTCCCTTGTCAGTATTTGATTTCACTTAAACATGAAACATTTGTGCCACACATGCCTATGCTTGTTCTGACTAACCTGTAGGAAAGAATCTGTCACTAGTAAAAGTGACCGTAAGACAGAAATCTCATTGT
Organism: Elymus sibiricus; assembly: GCA_039707655.1. Classification (NCBI taxonomy): domain Eukaryota; kingdom Viridiplantae; phylum Streptophyta; class Magnoliopsida; order Poales; family Poaceae; genus Elymus; species Elymus sibiricus. The sequence goes on from CM077664.1 coordinate 169,737,564, forward strand.
GACGAGAATGACCGATAATGGCATGTTGGGACATGCCGGGTTGTGACCCTGTTGGTACCAAAGAAATGCATCATGCTAACCACTTCAGGAAATATAAACCTCCTGAGTCGACCGTAGATGGAGTCTTGTTCCGGTAACCCCCAAACTTGATTCGTGCTACCACATGTCCCTACCATAGGTAGGGTATGGTTCAGTAAGTTGTTAACCCCTTTTCTGCACACACACACACCGTACAGAGAGGCCATGGTGAGAGATCACTGATGTCTACTACGCAACTTTCTTCTTGTAGACTCTGTTGGGCCTCCAAGCGCAGAGTTTTGTAGGACAGTAGCAAATTTCCCTCAAGTGGATGACCTAAGGTTTATCAATCCGTGGGAGGCATAGGATGAAGATGGCCTCTCTCAAACAACCCTGCAATCAAATACAAGAAATCTCTTGTGTCCCCAACACACCCAATACAATGGCAAATTGTATAGGTGCAGTAGTTCGGCGAATAGATGGTGATACAAGTGTAGTATGGATAGTAGATATAGGTTTTTATAATCTGAAAATAAAAAAACAGCAAGGTAGCAAGTGATAAAACGGAGCACAAACGGTATTGCAATGCTTAGAAACAAGGCCTAGGGTTCATACTTTCATTAGTGCAATCTCTCAACAATGCTAACATAATTGAATCATATAACAATCCCTCAATGTGCGACAAAGAATCACTCCAAAGTTCCTATTAGCGGAGAACATAAGATATAAATTGTTGTAGGGTACGAAACCACCTCAAAGTTATCCTTTCCGATCAATCTATTGAGCTATTCCTATAAGTGTCACGAACAGCCCTAGAGTTCGTACTAAAATAACACCATATGATACACATCAACCAACTCTAATGTCACCTAGATACTCCAATGTTACCACAAGTATTCGTGAGTTGATTATACGATATGCATCAAACAACTTCAGATTCATAATATTCAATCCACACAAAGAACTTCAAAGAGTACCCCAAAGTTTGTATCGGAGAAAGTAGGACGAAAACTTGCATCAACCTCTATGCCTAGATTACCCCAATGTCACCTCGGGAATGCGCAAGTTGATTACCAAAACATACATCAAGTGACTCAATAGAATACCCCATTGTCACCGCGGGTATCCACATGCAAGACATACATCAAGTGTTCTCAAATCCAAAGTATTCAACCCGACAATAACGAAATCTCAAAGGGAAAGACTCAATTCATCACAACAAGATAAAGAGGGAAGAAACACCATATGATCCAACTATATTAACAAAGCTCGCAGTACATCAAGATCGTGCCAAATCAAGAACACGAGAGAGAGAGAGATCAAACACATAGCTACTAGTACATACCCTCAGCCCCGAGGGTGAACTACTCCCTGCTCGTCATGGAGACCGCTGGGATGATGAAGACGGCCTCTGGTGATGATTCCCCCCTCCGGTAGAGTGCCGGAAGAGGGCTCCGGATGAGATCGCTTCGATACAGAGGCTTGCGGCGGCGGCGTGGAAGTCCTAGGTTTAGTTTCAGGGTTTTCTATATTTATAGGATTTTTTAGCATTGGAATCACTCCAGGGGGCCCCATGAGGGAGCGACAAGCTCGGGGGGCGTGCCCTAGGGGGTGGGCGCGCCCCCCAGGCTTGTCATGCCCTCATGGCTCCTCTGGCACTTCCTCGAAGCTTCAGGGGTCTCCTTTTGTCCATAAAAAATCACCGTAAATTTTCAGCCCAATCCGAGAACTTTTATTTCTGCACAAAAAACAACACCACGGTAGTTCTGCTGAAAACAACTTCAGTCCGGGTTAGTTCTATTCAAATCATACCAAAACCATATAAAATTGTTATAAACATGGCATGAATACTTCATAAATTATAGATACGTTGGAGACGTATCAGCATCCCCAACCTTAATTCCTGCTCGTCCTCGAGTAGGTAAATGATAAAAGAAATAATTTATGAAGTGTCAATGCTAGTATAGTGCATAAGTTTGTTAAATGATAATTTCAATCACTTTTCCTAGCATCATAACAACAACTCTTTCTCATAAAACTTCTCATGATCAAGTAGCAAGCTATTCACATGTTATGGTTTAAACAATACATTCTCTTGAAACTTAACAAGCTATGTTCTTAGTCACCAAACAATTTCAATGCATCTCATTTTCAACAAAGTCTATGTAAGAGCTCCACATACTCAATTATCATATAGTCTTCTATGATTGCTAATACTCAAAGCATATTTTGAGAACAAATAGCATCCATCGAACACAGAGAAAGATAGGGGCTTGATGTTTCGCCTCCCAACTCATTTATCATCGAGATAATTGTCAACAATAATAAATCATGATCAAATATATTTGAATGGCTATATGTGCCTGGATCTTTCCCCACCACATAATGCTTGCCAACTAGAGAATAGGTTGGAATAAGAAGTTGACTCAACAAAAATAAATAGCATGAAAGTAAATAGCATAAAAGTAAATAGAATGTCCCTTCGCAGAGGAAAGCAGGGATTTGTAGAGGTGCCAGAGCTCATTGCTTAAAATAGAGATGAATACATTCTGAGTGGTGTGCCTTTACTGTCAACGTCACTACTAAGGTATTCAATATCTTCCATGCTAAACACATTATTGGCGGTTCCCATGCAGAAATGGAAAGTTTAACTCCCCCTCAACCATTCAAACACAAGCCATGGCTAGCCGAATTCACGGGTACCCTCCAAACTTTCAACTTTCCAGGGGGAGCTTTTGTTTCATTATATATTTTTTTTTCTTTTTATTTAAGGGACTGGGCATCCCGATTACCAGCCTCTCTCGTGCAATGACAAGTGAATAAACACCCATCATGAGAATAACCCACTTAGCATGGAAGATACTGACCGCCCCGTCGCTCCATGAGCGGTACGGGCACACAAAACAGATGATTATTTGAAGGTTTTAGAGATGGCACATGCAAATTTACTTGGAACGGCAGGGTAATACCGTATATAGGTAGGTATGGTGGACACTCAAGGAAGAAACTTGGCTCAAGGATTTTGGATGCACAAGCAGTATTCCCGCTTAGTACAGAAATTTTGGCTAGCAAAAGATTCTAAACAAGCACCACATGTTGGAGGATCCATAACAATAAAACTTGTATGCAAATATACCTAAACATAACTCATTACGTTGTCTTCCTTGTCCTACTTCAACTTATTCGATCAAATTTGAAAATAATTAATGGGTATTCACAATCATAAAAGATGTCCAAGATAATATATTTATACGTGAAATTTCTCTTCCATATAATAATCATTCATGAATTGCTTGTATGACCAATATTGTGATTGTCAAATTTCAATAGATTTCACTTTCTGAACCCAACATGAAATATCACTAAGCATATGGAACATAGATAATTTCATATTTATGATATTCAATTCATTCAACAATTTACTCAAAGGATATAAGTGAAGCACAAGAATGAATGACAAACTACTCCAAAAGATATAAGTGAATATCAATGAGTAGTTAAACAATTAAGTAGCTATGTGAAGACTCTCCCCAAATAAAGATTTAAGATCTAAGTATTTTATTCAAACAGAAAACAAAATGAAAATAGAAGGACACTCCAAGAATAGCACATATCATGTGAACAAGTAAAAACTTAGGCTAACCGATAGGTGTTGATGAAGAAAGGTAGGATGCCTACCGGGGCATCCCCAAGCTTAGTTGCTTGAGACTTCTTGTAATGTTATCTTGGGGAGCCTTGGGCATGCCTAATCTTGAGCTCTTGTGTCTCCTTAATTCCTCTCATATCATGGCTTCTCCTAAATCTTAAAAACTTCATCCACAAAAAACTCAACAAGAACTCGTAAGATAAGTTAGTATAAATCAACTCAAAACCTTAACATTCTCTACTATAACAAATCACTAAAATTATAATTAAACATTGCATACTAAATGCCTCTGCATATTTCATACTCCTATCCACAAATAGAAACATTAAACAAGCAAACATATGCAAACAATGCAACTATAACAGCAATCTGCCAAAACAGAACAGTCTATAAAGGGGGAATAAAAATTCATACTTCCCTAACTCCAAAAATTCTGAAAAATTACTAAGTGACAGATAACTCATGCATTCTTACTGTGTAAAAATTTCAGATTTTTATCATATTCTGACAATTCACATAAATTCAGGACATAACAGAAACCTTTCTATTTTGAAACAGCAACACATAAACTTGCAAACTGAGCATGGTAAAGGCTATAATTGACATTTTATTGAGATAAAAAGGTGCAAACATGATTATTCATAACATTAAGAAAATCTCAACAAAAGAAAATTATGCTCCAAGCAAAACTCATATTATGTGACGAATAAAAATATAGCTCCAAGCGAGGTTACCGATAATGTTGAAGATGAAAGAGGGGATGCCTTCCGGGGCATCCCCAAGCTTAGTTGCTTGGGTCTTCCTTGAATATTACCTTGGGGTGCCTTGGGCATCCCCAAGCTTAGGGTCTTGCCGCTCCCTATTCTCCACATATCGATATCTCACCCAAAACTTGAAAACTTCAATCACACAAAACTTAACGGAACTTCGTGAGATAGGTTAGTATGATAAAAATAAATCATCCACTTAGGTACTGTCAAGACAAGATTCATAATTTTTATCACATAATTACTACTGTATTATATCATTTCCACAATTTATATTACTCAATATAAGCTATGGAAATACTAAAACAAGCAAACTATGCATCGAAAACAGAATCTGTCAAAAACAGAACAGCGTGTAGTAAGTGATTTAAAAACCATACTTTTGTACCTCCAAAAATTCTGAAAAAATAGGACAACGTAAAAAAGTTGTAAGCCAATACTTTGTAAAAATGTCAGAATTTTCCCACGCTCTAGTACAGAATAGAAATTCCAGAACTGGACGCAAAAGTTTTTATTTTTGCACAGAATCAAATCAACAAGTATCCACACTATCCCAAAGGCTTTACTTGGCACATTATTGAAAGAAAACATTTAAAACATGATTATTACCATAGATTAATCATGTGGACACACAAAAATAGTAGGTATAAATATTGGGTTGTCTCCCAACAAGCACTTTTCTTTAAAGCCTTTTAGCTATGCATGATGATTTTAATGATGCTCACATAAAAAGTGAAGAATTGAAAAATATGTAGGAGATATGCCCTAGAGGCAGTAATAACAGTTATTTTGTATCTCCAAGTTTGTAATGAATGTTTATGTTCCATGCTATAACTGCAATGATTCTCGAGTCTACAATATCCACGAGGCTCGGAGGGAAACTCATGTGCACGTGTGGTATAATAAACGGTAAAATGTATTCTTAGTCATGCCTCTAAGACTGGCTCAAGTATTGCAGGATGATCCTGTTTTCCTGATCATGGGCATGACTATGCCGGCAATTTTGAGGGCACAATGTTAGAAGAACACTTGTGTTGAATCGACCCAAATTGATGTTATGCTATGAGACACATTCAACACAAGTTAATGGTTTATAACACAGAGAAAGTTAATGTTTGCATAATTCCTTAGACCATGAGAGTGTCGAGTTCCTTCATTGTTGCTTCGTGGACTTTGGGGTTTGTTAAACGTCATCTATAACTGGTTGGCTATTACGGCGGCTTACGGGTTCTCGGAAAAGCATGACAAGGAACGAGATAGCTCAAGATTGGGATTTGCTCCGCCGACGATGGAGAGATATTCCTAGGGCCCTCTCGGTGTTACGGTATCCATCATTGTCTGGCCAGACACAAAGTGATTTGATCACGGGGATCCCGGAATGCGGAAATGAGATAAGAGAACAAAACCGGTAACGAGGCTACTGGCATAGTGGACAAGTGTTGATTCACGGGGATGCCGATAAATCTCACCTCGGGTGTTTGTAACATATCGCGAAGCAACAGGAATAGCACACGGCAACCGGAGGTTCACTCGAATAATTATTCGTGTGGGTATAGGGGTCAATATGGGTGTCCACGGATCCGATGTTGATCATTGATCGGAAAGTGTTCCGGTCATGTCTATACTTCACCAAACCTATAGGTTCACACGCTTAAGGGTCATCTATCTACTGAATACTAGACAGGGAGTCTGAGAGAAAGTCAACGGAAAAGTTTCGGAGACAACGGAAGAGTTCCGGAGAGAGAACACCGGAAGAGTTTCGGTAAAACTGAAAAGTTGTTTCGGAGTATACCATTAAGTCAAATTGGTTTCGGCACACGCCTAGAAATTCTTGGAGGGTGCCAGAATTGTTTTGGGAACTTCTGGGATTTTTCCGGGGAAAAAACCGGAAATGTTCCGGAGCTGCCGGAACCGCTTTGGTTGCTTTTCGCTGATTAAAATCATTGATCTGAAAATGTTTCGGAACGCGTCTAGAATTATTTTAGTGGGTACTGGGATTATTCTAAGACCCACAGAAATATTTTCGGATTTATCGGGCACGGAAAAATGGGTTCATAAATAGTGAAAAAGCACTTTATGGTTACTTTATGGAAAGCCACCTTTTTGGGCTTTGTCCCAAAATATCTTGGGGATGAAATGGATGGATGAGAGCCCCTCATGGGGGGCCCACTTGTGGTGGCCGGCCAAGGGAGGAGCTCCTCTAGCCTTCCCATTATGCCCCTTTTGAAACTTCGTGTGATGGGTTTTTTGGGTATATCAAGTGCTACCCTACCCCTTGGGTTTTCCTATAAATAGAGGTGGAGAGGCACTCTCCACACTCACTCCTTACTCTCATACAAATGCCATGCATGATCTGGCCTTCTCTCTCCCTCCCACCGAAATAGTTTCGTAGAGCCGAAAGGCTGACTGGGTTCCGGCAGGAACTAGTTCTGGACGGCGAAGCCCTTCCGGATAGCTGACACCGTATGTGTGCAACCCCGTAGAGAGGTCGTAGGTTCGATCTTTTGCTCGAGGGGCTGTTCGAGGGTCCTCCCGAAGGGCTGTCCAAGTTACCATTCGAGCATCAAGGGTCCTCCCGAAGGGCTGTCCGTGACATCGTCCGGGGGACTGTCCGACCGCCTCCCGAAGGGCTGTCCGACGAGGGAGTACATCCTCGCGGTTGGGAGGTTGTAAATCCTAGCTGCGGGGATCTACACTGACGATCTACATCGACTCTACTTCCGCTGCGCTACGAGTCGGTAATGATCAGATCAAACCTTGTATGCAGTCACCATAGTGATCCTGGGCATGCTCGCTGTACCGAATTTTTTTGTTTTCTGTCGCGTTCCCCAACGGTGGCATCATGAGCCTTGCTATGCGTAGATGCATGTTACGATCTAGAATATATAGAGATGTATGGGTATTGCATAATATAATTTTGTAGTAGATGAGATCTATTGCTGAAAATTATTTATGCGGGTGGCAGATGAAATCTGTTACCCGATGTTCTTGTTGCTTCCCTAGAATTTGAGTATTTCTGTTCTTGAAACGGCATGGTGGAATTTCACAAAGTTCTGGCAATCCGCGATCCTGATTGATCAATGAAGTGCTATCAGTTCTTTGGGTTCCACCATAGTTAAAAGAAAGATGAAATTTCGCAGACGAAAGGGCAATGCAGATATGATCTGCACGGGATCATGCGTATGACGAAGTTCAGTATGGGGCTCGAGATTTTATTATCTCGTGTTTCATACACCCCGCAAAGTTAATCTAGCGACTTGAATAATCATACTTGATGATAAACGTTGGTAGCTACGGTTTAAGTCAAAACCTTAGAAGCCACTTAAAATAAAATTTTGCATAAACCGATTAGAGGCGTCTAACTTGGTTTTGCAGGATGTGCATGTGATGTGGTATAGCAGTTCTCATATTAATACGATTATGTATGAGATGACTATATGATGTAAATTTACTAACATGACCTGCGTGTCATGATTCGGCATGATGGCTGGAGCCATATGATTGTCACTTTAATGACTTGCGTGTCAACCTTAAGTAATGCACTTATTTTATTAGCTATAGAGATAGCAATAATATCTGGTGCATCGACAAGGTGGTGGCAATCTTCGCGAAGGTGAACACCGACGCAAATGCCGAAGACGAAGAAATTAAAGACTTCTCCATCAGAAAGGGCTATACCATATCATGCTATTATGAATTGCCTAAGATGTTTATCCCTTATGATGCACCCTTTTGATTGTGCGGTAGTCGCTTTTTATTAGGGTGATCTCTCACTTAAAATATCAAAGTAGTTAGTGTTCACCCAAGTGTAGCACCGTCTGAAATTTGTATCTTTTCGGGGTGCGCCATGTCCACATGGGTACGAACGAATTGAGAGGAATGAGGCGGGTGAGGTCAGACCTCGCAGCAAGATCACTTGGTTGTCTTTGACATTCAGGCAGGATAGTCCTGAGCTCGGAACACACCCATCGAAAGATGAGCAAGAGTCACATAGAGATGTGATCGGCAAGTTTGCCTACCGATTGAAAATCTCGTCATCAGTGATGTCCACATCAATGGCGTTGAATAGAAATGCAGGTCTTGTATCACTCATAATCAATTTTGAGAGATATTGATTTAAGTGGGAGCGCACCTTAGAATAAAATTGTTTATTCACTAGTGCAAATTACTTATGAACAAAGTCTAAGTGAAACTTGTGTTTACCGTTGTAGATCAAATGGCTCGCAACACCGCGTTCAACTTAGGCTCGATGTTAGAGAAAGAGAAGTTAGCTGCAAATGGAAACAACTATGCGGACTGGGTCCGTAACCTGAGGATTGTCCTCAGGAGCGCTAAGAGGATATATGTGCTTGAAACTCCTCTTCCAGCTAAACCGGCGGAAACTGCCCCGGAAGATGAACAAAATGTCTGGGCCACTAAGGGTGATGATCACAACTTAGTGCAGTGCCTCATGCTAGCTTGCATGAGTCCAGAGCTTCAAAAACGTTTTGAATTCCATAAAGCCCGCGATATGATCCGGGAATTGGATGCACTGTACAAGCAAAACGCACGGTCTGAACGTTTTGATATTATGAAGACCGTGATGGATTGCAAGATGGCTGAGGGCAGTTCAGTTGGCGAACACGTGGTCAATATGATTGGCTACGCTGAAAGGCTTAACACCCTGGAATTTCCAATTCCACCAGCCCATATGATGGACATGTTGCTTTCTTCACTCCCCCCGTCTTACGACGATTTTATCATGAACTACAACATGAGTGGGATGGAGAAGACACCAAATGAGGTGCTCACCATGCTGAAAACTGCGGAAGGAGGACTGCGGAAAAATCGCAAGCAAGTGTTGCTTGTGAATAAAACCGCTAGTTTCAAAAAGAAAGGCAAGTCTAAGAAGGGTAAGGGCGCCGGTAAGACCGGCTCCCGAAGCAACTCTAAGTGCAGAGCCAAGAATGAAACTGAGTGCTTCTACTGCAAGGGCATAGGACACTGGAAGAGAAACTGCAAGAACTATCTGGAAGATAAGAAGTCCGGGAAAACCAGAAAAGGTATAACTGTTATACAGGTTAATGTCATTGACGTTTTGCTTGCTAGAAAAAATTCTAAGTCTTGGGTATTTGATACCAGATCGGTTGCTCACATTTGCAACTCGATACAGGGGCTTCAGAAGGTGCGCAAGCTAGCAAAGAATAAAGTCGTGATGCACGTCGGGAACGGCACTAGGATCGCCGCTCAAGCCGTCAGCATTATGCCTCTACGTCTCCCTTCAGGATTTACCTTAGAACAAAGTAACTGTTATTTTGTTCCGGCATTGTGTAGAAACATTATCTCTGGATCATGTTTAGTACACGATGGGTACTCTTACAAGTTTGAGAACAATGGTTGTTCACTTTATTGTAAGGATATGTTTTATGGATTTGCACCCATTGTTGGGGGCCTTTTCATACTAAATCTTGAATCTGGAAATGATGTCTTTAACATGAATGCTAAACACCTTAAGAAGGCTGATACCACCACCACTTACTTGTGGCACTGTCGGCTTGGCCACATCGGAAAGAAACGCATGCAAAGACTCCATAAAGATGGAGTTTTACCGTCTTTTGATTTTGAATCATTTGACACATGTGAAGCTTGTCTGATGGGGAAAATGACCAAGATGCTGTTCGCGGGTCATCCTGAATGGGCGGGTGAATTATTGGAAATAATACATAGTGATGTATGTGGTCCAATGAGCACAACCGCATGGGGTGGGTATTTCTACTTCGTGACTTTTACTGATGATTTGAGTCGGTATGGCTATATCTACTTGATGAAGCATAAGTCGGAAACCTTTGAAAAGTTCAAAGATTTTCAGAATGAGGTAGAAAATCATCGTAACAAAAGGATTAAGTTTCTGTGATCGGATCACGGGGACGAATACCTTAGTCATGAGTTTAGCCAACATCTGAGTGGCCATGGAATCGTTTCATAGCTTACGCCTCCTGGAACTCCACAGCGAAACGGAGTGTCGGAATGACGTAACCGAACCCTGTTAGACATGGTAAGGTCGATGATGTCTCTTATAGATCTACCAATATCTTTTTGGGGTCACGCACTACTCACTGCCTCTTATACATTAAACAGAGCACCGTCTAAGTCTGTTGAGACGACACCATATAAGTTATGGCATGGGTAGAAACCCAATTTGTCACATCTCAAAATTTGGGGTTGTGAAACTTATGAAAAACGTTTACAACCAAGCAAACTCGATTCCAGATCAGACAAATGTTACTTTGTAGGTTATCCCAAAGATAGAGTTGGGTATTCTTTCTACCAACCCTGCAAGTGCAAAGTTTTTGTCGCTAAAAACGGAGTCTTTCTCGAGAAAAAGTTTCTCACTAAGAATTAAGTGGGAGGACAGTACAGCTTGATGAGATTAGTGAATCTTCGGCAACCATTGTTATGGCTAAGGAACCGGAAGAAATTCCACAAATTATCCCTACAACCGAGCCGGAAGTTGTCGCATGTGATGTGGAAACTTCAGAGAATGTTGTAACTGAACCACACAGATCAGGTAGGGCTATCCAGCCACCTGAGTGGTTTCATAATGAAATCTTCATCCTTGAAGACGATGAACCTGTGCACTACAAGGAAGCGATGGCGGGGCCCAGCTCAAGGGAATGGCACAAGGCCATGAAATCCGAAATGGAATCCATGTATGAAAATCAAGTTTGGAACTTGGTAGAACTTCTAGAAGGCGTAAATCCCATTGGTTGTAAATGGATTTTCAAACGAAAGACAGATGCGGATGGTAACATTACTATCCATAAAGCTAGACTTGTCACGAAAGGGTTCACGCAAGTTCCAGGAGTGGACTACGACGAGACTTTCTCGCCCGTAGCTATGCTTAAGTCTGTTCGGATATTACTGGCAATTGCTGCTTATTTCGATTATGAAATATGGCAGATGGACGTCAAAACGGCTTTCCTAAATGGAAATCTCAAAGAAGATGTATACATGATACCACCTGAAGGTTTTGTCATTCATAAGGATGCTGGAAAGGTATGCAAACTTCAGAAGGCCATTTATGGTCTAAAGCAAGCATCAAGGAGCTGGAACATTCGTTTTGATGAAGTGGTCAGAGAGTGTGGCTTCATCAGGAATGACGAAGAATCTTGTGTTTACAAGAAGTTTGGTGGGAGCGCAAAAGCATTTCTAATCTTGTATGTGGATGACATATTGTTGATTGGAAATGACGTGAATTTTCTTAGCGAAATAAAAGACTCATTGAAGAAGAGTTTTTCAATGAAAGAGTTAGGCGAAGCGGCATATGTATTGGGCATCAGAATCTATAGAGATAGATCAAAATGCCTGATAGCGCTTAGCCAAAGCACGTACATTGACAAGGTGTTGAAAAGGTTCAACATGGAGAACTCCAAGAAAGGCCTACTCCCCATGTCACCTGGCACAGTGCTTTGCAAGAATCAGTGTCCTCGGACTCTCAATGAGTGAGTAAAAATGAATGATCTTCCATATGCTTCGGTAGTTGGTTCTATTATGTATGCCATGCTATGTACAAGACCGGATGTTTCCTATGCGCTAAGTGTTAGCAACCAGTACAAAGGTGGTCTAGGATTGGAACACTGGGCCGCAGTCAAAAATATTCTTAAGTACCTCAGAAGGACCAAGGATTTACTCCTTGTGTACAGAGGTGATGAAGAGCTCATTGTAAGTGGTTACACTGATGCAGGCTTCATGACTGACCAGATGACTTCAAATCTCAATCAGGCTATGTTTTCGTATTGAACGGTGGCGCAGTTGATTGGAAAAGTTCCAAACAAAAGACTGTGGCAGATTCTACAACGGAGGTGGAATATGTTGCAGCTTCAGAAGCCTCCAAGGAGGCGGTCTGGATCAAGCAGTTTCTTGAAGACCTTGGTGTGGTTCCAAGTGCGCTGGACCCGGTGGAGATTTATTGTGATAATAGTGGCACCGTGGCTCAGGCTAGGGAGCCATCTTTGCACCATAAGACAATACATATTGAACGCAAATATAAACTCATTCGACATCATGTCGAAGCGGGTTTAGTGAAAGTACGTAAAGTTCACACGGATCTGAATGTGTCAGACCCGATGACAAAGCCTCTACCACGAACAAAGCATGAGCAGCACCGAATAGACATTGGTGTTAGGGAAGCCATTTAACTGGATTATGACTCTAGTGCAAGTGGGAGTCTGTAGGAGATATGCCCTAGAGGCAGTAATAACAGTTATTTTGTATCTCCAAGTTTGTAATGAATGTTTATGTTCCATGCTATAACTGCAATGATTCTCGAGTCTACAATATCCACGAGGCTCGGAGGGAAACTCATGTGCACGTGTGGTATAATAAACGGTAAAATGTATTCCTAGTCATGCCTCTATGACTGGCTCAAGTATTGCATGATGATCCTGTTTTCCTGATCATGGGCATGACTATGCCGACAATTTTGAGGGCATAATGTTAGAAGAACACTTGTGTTGAATCGACCCAAATTGATGTTATGCTATGAGATACATTCGTCACAAGTTAATGGTTTATAACACAGAGAAAGTTAATGTTTGCATAATTCCTTAGACCATGAGAGTGTTGAGTTCCTTCATTCTTGCTTCATGGACTTTGGGGTTTGTTAAACGTCATCCGTTACTGGGTGGCTATTACGGCGGCTTACGGGTTCACGGAAAAGCATGACAAGGAACGAGATAGCTCAAGATTGGAATTTGCTCCTCCGGCGATGGAGAGATATTCTTAGGGACCTCTCGGTGTTACGGTATCCATCATCGTCTGGCCAGACACAAAGTGACTTGATCACGGGGATGCCGGAATGCGAAAATGAGATAAGAGAACAAAACCGGTAACGAGGCTACTGGCATAGTGGACAAGTGTTGATTCACGGGGATGCCGATAAATCTCACCTCGGGTGTTTGTAACATATCGTGAAGCAACAGGAATAGCACACGGCAACCGGAGGTTCACTCGAATAATTATTCGTGTGGGTATAGGGGGTCAATATGGGTGTCCACGACTCCGATGTTGATCATTGATTGGAAAGTGTTCCGGTCATGTCTATACTTCACCGAACCTATAGGGTCACACGCTTAAGGGTCATCTATCTGCTGAATACTAGACAGCAAGTCTGAGAGAAAGTCACCGGAAAAGTTTCGGAGACAACGGAAGAGTTTCGGAGAGAGAACACCGGAAGAGTTTTGGTAAAACTGAAAAGTTGTTTTGGAGTATACCATTAAGTCAAATTGGTTTCGGCACACGCCTAGAAATTCTTGGAGGGTGCCAGAATTGTTCTGGGAACTTCTGAGATTTTTCCGGGGAAAAAACAGGAAATGTTCCGGAGCTGCCGGAACCGCTTTGGTTGCTTTTCGCTGATGAAAATCATTGATCTGAAATGTTTCGGAATGCATCCAGAATTATTTTAGTGGGTACTGGAATTATTCTAAGACCCATAGAAATATTTTCGGATTTATCGGTCACGGAAAAATGGGTTCATGAATAGTGAAAAAGCACTTTATGGTTACTTTATGGAAAGCCACCTTTTTGGGCTTTGTCCCAAAATATCTTGGGGATGACATGGATGGATGAGAGCCCCTCATGGGGGGCCCACTTGCGGTGGCCGGCAAAGGGAGGAGCTCCTCCATGGAGCTCCTCTAGCCTTCCCATTATGCCCCTTTTGAAACTCCATGTGATGGGTTTTTTGGGTATTTCAAGTGCCACCCTACCCCTTGGGTTTTTCTATAAATAGAAGTGGAGAGGCACTCTCCACACTGACTCTTTACTCCCATACAAATGCCATGCATGATCTGGCCTTCTCTCTCCCTCCCACCGAAATAGTTTCGTAGAGCCGAAAGGCTGTCTGGGCTCCGGCAGGAACTAGTTCAGGACGGCGAAGCCCTGCCGGATAGCTGGCACCGTATGTGTGCAACCCCGTAGAGAGGTCGTAGGTTTGATCTTTTGCCCGAGGGGCTGTTCGAGGGTCCTCCCGAAGGGCTGTCCGAGTTACCGTTCGAGCTTCGAGGGTCCTCCCGAAGGGCTGTCCGTGACATCGTCCGGGGGACTGTCCGACCGCCTCCCGAAGGGCTGTCCGACGAGGTAGTACATCCTCGTGGTTGGGAGGTTGTAAATCCTAGCTGCGGGGATCTACACCGATGATCTACATTGACTCTACTTCCGCTACGTTACGAGTCGGTAATGATCAGATCAAACCTTGTATGCAGTGTCCATAGTGATCCTGGGCGTGCTCGCTGTACCGATTTTTTTTGTTTTCTGTCGCGTTCCCCAACAAAATAATGGGAGCATCATGAAACATATGGCAAGCCCATTTGAGCCTAACACACTTCCTATGCATAGGGATTTTGTGAGCAAACAATTTATGGGAGCATGAACCAACTAGCATAGGAAGGCAAAACAAGCATGACTTCAAAATTTTCAACATAAAGAGAGCAAACTTGATGTTGTTGAAATATATCTAAGCATATCTCCCTCTCTCATAATAATTTTCAGTAGCATCATGAATAAATTCAACAATATAGCTATCACATAAAGCATTGTTTTCATGATCCACAAGCATAGAATTATTATTACTCTCCACATAAGCAAATTTCTTCTCATTCATAATAGTGGGAGCAAACTCAATGAAATAACTATCATGTAATGCTTGATTAGCATAATCAAATTGAACATTAAAATCATGATGACAAGTTTCATGGTTATCATTACTCTTTATAGCATACATGTCATCACCATAATCATCATAGATAGCAACTTTATTGTCATAATAAATTGAAACCTCTTCCGAAATAGTGGAATCATCATTAAATAAAGTCATGACCTCTCCAAATCCACTTTCATAATTATTACAATAAGATTCAACACCCTCCAAAATAGTGGGATCACTTGTACCTAGAGTTGACACTCTTCCAAATCCACTTTCATCAATATAATCATCATAAATAGGAGGCATGCTATCATCATAATAAATTTGCTCATCAAAACTCGGGGGACTAAAAATATCATTTTTATCAAACATAGCATCCCCAAGCTTGTAGCTTTGCATATCATTAGCATCATGGATATTCATAGAAAGCATACTAACAACATTGCAATCATGCTTATCATTCAAAGAATTTATGCTAAACATTTTATTAAATTCTTCTTCTAACACTTTAGCACAATTTTTTGATCCATCATTTTCAAGAAAGACATTATAAAGATAAAGTATCTGAGGCAACCTCAATTCCATTTTTTTGTAGTTTTCTTTTATAAACCAAACTAGTGATAAAACAAGAAACTAAAACATTCAATTCCAAGATCTAAAGATATACCTTCAAGCACTCACCTCCCCGTCAACGGCGCCAGAAAAGAGCTTGATGTCTACTACGCAACTTTCTTCTCGTAGACTCTGTTGGGCCTCCAAGCACAGAGTTTTGTAGGACAGTAGCAATTTTCCATCAAGTGGATGACCTAAGGTTTATCAATCCGTGGGAGGCGTAGGATGAAGATGGTCTCTCTCAAACAACCCTGCAATCAAATACAAGAAATCTCTTGTGTCCCCAACACACCCAATACAATGGCAAATTGTATAGGTGCACTAGTTCGGCGAAGAGATGGTGATACAAGTGTAGTATGGACAATAGATATAGGTTTTTATAATCTGAAAATATAAAAAGATCAAGGTAGCAAGTGATAAAACGGAGCACAAATGGTATTGCAATGCTTGAAAACAAGGCCTAGCAATACAAAAAAAAGACACATCCGTGACATTATGGCCCAAACGAAAACTTTTTCTGTCATGGTTGTGACACTTCTATGACAATAATTGTGACAAAAACACGTATCATCATAGATGTGGTGGGCTCCTACTTCTATGACAAAAAATTATGATAGAAAATGGGCTTTTCGTCCTGGGCGGGCCGGAGATGCACCCGCATGACATTCTTTGGGCCGTCCATGACGTAAAAAATCATGGTAGAAGTGAGGGCGAGGAAAATTTTGGGGAGTTCCTGGTTATGGTGGGTGGTCGGGGCCGAGCGATGCAGTGTGGTTTGCGCGTTTCTCTCTCATATGCGCGCGTGTGTGCGAGGCGTTCGCTAACTGAACCCAAGCGAGGCATTCGCTTACTGAACCCGAGCGATCGCACTAGCTACGTACTAAAGCCGATCGATCCCTTCACTGCTAACTGAACCCAAACGACTTCTTTGATACTAACTGAACCCGAGCGATTCCTTCGCTGCTAACTGAAGCCGGTCGAGCCCCCGTACGTGCGAGATGTAGCCGGTGCATGTTGGGTTACCTCTCAATGAACAGTGCACGTTGCTGCCGCGCGCGTGATACGTCTCCAACGTATCTATAATTTATGAAGTATTCATGCCATGTTTATTATAGTTTTGTATGATTTTGGTGCACTTTTATATGGATTTTATATGATTTTTATGGACTAACATATTGACCTAGTGCCCAGTGCCAGTTGTTGTTTTCTGCTTGTTTTTGGTTTTCCAGAAAATCCATATCAAATGAAGTCCAAATGCAGCGAAACTTTTTGACGATTTTTTCTGGAAGGAAACGGACCCAGGAAGCTTCGGGGAAGCAGCAAAAGAGCCACCTGGGCCCCACGAGCCACCTGGGCGCGCCTGCCCCCCCCCCCCAGGGGCGCCCTGGTGCCTCGTGGACCCCCTGTGGCACCTCTTTGCGTGATTCCAACGCTGAAAATCATATATATTCAGAAACCCCAGAAAGTTAACCTAGATGAGTTTTTACGCCGCCGCAAGCCTCTGTTCTGAAGCGATCTCATCTGGAGCCCTTTTCCGGCACCCTGCCGGAGGGGGGAATCATCACCGGAGATGTTGTTAGTATGAATTCTATGAATATCCAAAACACTAAAGATGATTGCACTAGTCATGACAAAAATGTTTCTTATAAGCATGTCAATTTTTGTGGAGTGCATAAAGTTTGTGAAGACATGCCTTATAGGGATGATAGATTTTGTAAGAAGCATAAATATGATAGAACCAATTTTTTGCTCAAAGTGATAGATAAATTTTCTATAAAATTATGCTCTCTTTATCCCATTACTTGTGAACTTTGCAATAAGGTTGGTCATCTTAATTTTCAATGCATACTTTTTCGCGATCAAATCATGGCCAAATATTGCAATAACTTGACCACCCTTGAAGTTTATAATGAGCTTATTCTATTTTTGGGGTGTGAAGAATTGACACATAAAAACAGATGACATTGAAACTAATCTAAAGGAAATCTATACGTTTTGTGTGGTAAATTGCAATGAGAATGCTTATATAGCCAACTATAGAAAAACGGGAAAACAAATAGAATATAAAAGAAATACTAATGGAAGGGTAATGATTCCCCCTTTCCCTCCTATTTTCTCTCATGATGAAACAGGTAACGAGGAGGAGCTTCCTATCCAACCAATCTCTTCAATAAGAAGCACGGAAGAATTAAATAAACCCACACATAATGTGGTAAAGAAAAAGAAAAGAAGGAAAAGTAGAGGTAAAAAGGTATCTCTCCCAAATAATGTTGCTCCTATTATTGTTGTGCCTCATGAGAATGAGTCAAAAATACTTGTGGAAGATGATACACTTCATGATGATATTGCTTCTTTGTCTTATGGCATAATGTCTGAAGGAGCTACTGATGATGATTTTATTATACCTATTACTTGTTGTGATAATTATGATTGGGAAGGTAATGATACTTCTTATAATCTTGAGAATCTTTTTGGCACCAACTTAGAAAATTATGATGATAATTATTATACTATTGGTGCTATTCATACTATTAATGATGAAAGTGATTATGCCTATGATATGCAAAGCCACAAGCTTGGGGATGCTATGTTTCATGAGAAGAAGTTTGCTTATGTGGAGAGTAATAAAAATTCTATGCTTGTGGATCATGAAAAGAATGCTTTACGTGATAGCTATATTGATGAATCCACTCATGATGCTACTGAAAATTATTATGAGAGAGGAACATATGATTCATGATGCTCTCTTTATGTTCCAATTCTTTATTTTTATGAGAGCATCATTAAAATCATCATGCCTAGCTAAAAGGCATTAAAGAAAAGCGCTTGTTGGGAGACAACCCAATATTTGTAACTACTGTTTTTGTGTGTCCACATGATTAAGCTACTGTAGTAATCATGCTTTATATGTTTTCTTTCAATAATGTGCCAAGTAAAGCCTTTGCGATAGTGTGGATACTTGTTGATTCGATTCTGTGCAAAAACAGAAACTTTTGCGTCCAGTGCTGGAATTTATATTCTGTACTGGTATGTTAGAAAATTCTGAAATTTTTACAGAGCATTGGGTTAAAACTTATTTACATTTTCCTAATTTTTCAGAATTTTTGGAGGGACATAAGTATGGTTTTTAAATCACTTACTACACGCTGTTCTGTTTTTGACAGATTCTGTTTTAGATGCATAGTTTGCTTGTTTTAGTATTTCCATAGCTTATATTGAGTAATATAAATTGTGGAAATGATATAATACAGTAGTAATTATGTGATAAAAATTATTAATCTTGTCTTGACAGTACCTAAGTGGATGATTTATTTTTATCATACTAACCTATCTCACGAAGTTCCGTTAAGTTTTGTGTGATTGAAGTTTTCAAGTTTTGGGTGAGATATCGATATGTGGAGAATAGGGAGCGGCAAGACCCTAAGATTGGGGATTCCCAAGGCACCCCAAGGTAATATTCAAGGAAGACCCAAGCAACTAAGCTTGGGGATGCCCCGGAAGGCATCCCCTCTTTCATCTTCAACATTATCGGTAACCTCGCTTGGAGCTATATTTTTATTCGTCACATAATATGAGTTTTGCTTGGAGCGTCATTTTATTCTGTTGAGATTTTCTTTATGCTATCAATAATAATGTTTTGTATCTTTTATTTCAATAAAATGCCAAGTATAGCCTTTACCATGCTCAGTTTGCAAGTTTATGTGTTGCTGTTTGAAAACAGAAAGTTTTCTGTTATGTCCAGAATATTCCTGAATAGTCAGAAGATGATAAAAATCTGAAATTTTTACACAGTAAGCATGCATGAGTTATCTATCATGTGGTAATTTTTCAGAATTTTTGGAGTTAGGGAAGTATTAATTTTAAATCCCCCTTTACAGACTGTTCTGTTTTGGCAGATTGCTGTTATAGTTGCATTGTTTGCATATGTTTGCTTGTTTAATGATTCTATTTGAGGATAGGAGTATTAAATATGCAGATACATTTAGTATGCAATGTTAAATTATAATTTTAGTGATTTGATACAGTAGAGAATGTTAAGGTTTTGAGTTGATTTGTACTAACTTATCTCACGAGTTCTTGTTGAGTTTTGTGTGGATGGAGTTTTTAAAAGATTTAGGAGAAGACATGATATGAGAGGAATTAAGGAGACACAAGAGCTCAAGCTTGGGGATGCCCAAGGCATCCCAAATTAATATTTCAAGAAGTCTCAAGCATCTAAGCTTGGGGATGCCCCGGTAGGGATCCCACCTTTCTTCATCAAGAATTATCAGTCAGTTTTGGTTGAGCCTAAGTTTTTGCTTCTTCACATGATATGTGCTATTCTTGAAATGTCATTTTATTTTGTTTTTCTTGCTGTTTGAATAAAATAATAAGATCTGAAATTTTTAAATGAGAGAGAGTCCTCACATAGCAACCTATTTACTTAACTACTCATTTGATCTTCACTTATATCTTTTTGGAGTAGTTTGTCATTTACTCTTGTGCTTCAGTTATATCCTATGAGTAAATTGTGAAAGAATTGAATATCATAAAGTTGAAATTATATGTGCTTCATATGCTTGTGTCATGTCTAGTAGTAGTTTCACATTTGGGTTAGAAAGTGAAATCTATTGAAGCTTGACAATCACAATATTGGTCATACAAGCAATTCATGAATGATTAGTATAAGGAAGAGAACTTTCACATATAAATATATTATCTTGGACATCTTTTATGATTGTGAATACCCATTAATTATTTTCAAACTTGAGCAAATTATTTGAAGTTGGACAAGGAAGACAACGTAATGAGTTATGTTTGGGTATATTTGCATAGAAGTTATATTGTTATGGATCCTCCAATATGTGGTGCTTGCTTAGGATCTTTTGCTAGCCAAAAATTCGTACTAAGTAGAGATACTACTTGTGCATCCAAAAACCCTTAAACCCAGTTTCTTGCCATGAGTGTCCACCATACCTACCTATGGATTGAATAAGATCCTTCAAGTAAGTTGTCATCAGTGCAAAAAGCCATAAAATTGCTCCTAAAATATGTATGATCTTTTATTGCAAGGGAAAATAAGCGTTGTACGAACTTGTGATGGTAAAGAAATAAAAGCGACGGACTGCATAATAAAGGTTGCTATCACAAGGGGCAATATAATGTGACATTCCTTTGCATTAAGGGCTTGTGCATCCAAAAATAAAAAAAGCGCATGACAACCTCTGCTTCCCTCTGCGAAGGGCCTATCTTTTACTTTTATGTATTTACTTTTATGAATTTACCTTTATGCAAGAGTCAATAAGTATTCATTCTCATTTCAACCTTAATTATTCTCTAGTTGGCAAGCATCATGTGGTGGGGAAAGATCCAGACACATATGGCCAGTCAAATATATTTGATCATGAATTATTATTGTTGACAATTATCTCTGTGATAAATAAGTTGGGAGGTGAAACACTAAGCCCCTATCTTTCTCTATGTTTGATGGATGCCATTTGTTCTAAAAATATGCTTTGAGTACTAGCAATCATAGAAGACTATATGATAATTGAGTATGTGGAGCTCTTAATTAGACTTTGTTGAAATTAAACTGAATTGCAATTGTTTGGTGACTAAGAACATAGGTTGTTAAGTTTCAAGAGATTGCATTGTTTGAACCATAACATGTGAATTGATTGCTACTTTATCATGATGAGTTTTATGAGAAAAGTTGCTATTATAATGCTAGGAAAAGTGATTGAAATTATCATTGATCAAACTTATGCACTATGCTAGCATTCACACTTCATAAATTATTTCTTTTATCATTTACCTACTCGAGGACAAGCAGGAATTAAGCTTGGGGAAGCTGATACGTCTCCAACGTATCTATAATTTATGAAGTATTCATGCCATGTTTATTATAGTTTTGTATGATTTTGGTGCACTTTTATATGGCTTTTGTATGATTTTTATGGACTAACATATTGACCTAGTGCCCAGTGCCAGCTGCTGTTTTCTGCTTGTTTTTGGTTTTCCAGAAAATCCATATCAAATGAAGTCCAAATGCAGCGAAACTTTTTGACGATTTTTTCTGGAAGGAAACAGACCCAGGAAGCTTTAGGGGAGCAGCAGAAGACCCACAGGGGCCCCACAAGCCACCAGGGCACGCCACCCCCCCCAGGCGCGCCCTGGTGCCTCATGGGCCCCCTGTGGCACCTCTTTGTGTGATTCCATCACTGAAAAATCCTATATATTCAGAAACCCCCGAAAGTTAACCTAGATGAGTTTTTACGCCGCCGCAAGCCTCTGTACCAAGGAGATCCCATCTGGAGCCCATTTCCGGCACCCTGCCGAAGCGGGGAATTATCACCGGAGGCCATCTTTATCATCCCGATGATCTCCATGACGAGGAGGGAGTAGTTCACCCTCGGGGCTGAGGGTATGTACTAGTAGCTATGTGTTTGATCTCTCTCTTTCGTGTTCTTGATTTGGCACGATCTTGATGTACCGCGAGCTTTGTTAATATAGTTGGATCATATGGTGTTTCTCGCTCTCTATCTTGTTGTGATGAATTGAGTTTTTACCTTTGAGATTTCACTATTATCGGATTGAATACTTTTATGGATTTGAGAACACTTGATGTATGTCTTGCATATGAATACCCGTGGTGACAATGGGGTATTATATTGATTCACTTGATGTATGTTTTGGCACTCAACTCGTGGATTCCCGAGGTGACATTGGGGTAATCTATGCATAGGGGTTGATGCACGTTTTCATCCTACTTTCTCCGGTAGAAATCTTGGGGCACTCTTTGAAGTTCTTTGTGTGGATTGAATATTATGATTATGAAGTTGTTTGATGCATATCGTATAATCAACTCACGAATACTTGTGGTGACATTGGAGTATCTAGGTGACATTAGAGTTGGTTGATGTGTATCATATGGTGTTATTTTAGTACGAACTCTAGGGCTGTTCGTGACACTTAAAGGAATAGCTCAATAGATTGATTGGAAAGGATAACTTTGAGGTGGTTTCGTACCCTACAACAATTTCTATCTTATGTTCTCCGCTAATAGGAACTTTGGAGTGATTCTTTGTCGCACGTTGAGGGATTGTTATATGATCCAATTATGTTAGCATTGTTGAGAGATTGCACTAGTGAAAGTATGAACCCTAGGCCTTGCTTCTAAGCATTGCAATACCGTTTGTCCTCCGTTTTATCACTTGCTACCTTGCTGTTTTTTTATTTTCAGATTACAAAAACCTATATCTACTATCCATACTACACTTGTATCACCATCTCTTCGCCGAACTAGTGCACCTATACAATTTACCATTGTATTGGGTGTGTTGGGGACACAAGAGATTTCTTGATTTGATTGCAGGGTTGTTTGAGAGAGACCATCTTCATCCTACGCCTCCCACGGATTGATAAACCTTAGGTCATCCACTTGAGGGAAAATTGCTACTGTCCTACAAAACTCTGCGCTTGGAGGCCCAACACGAGTCTACAAGAATAAGTTGTGTACTAGACATCAGCGCGCGATATACGTAGAACGAGTCGAGACGCATCGATCGAGCCCCTTGCGTGAGACGTGGTGAGTTGACCTAGCCGGTTGGTTAGCTGTGGATGAACAGTTCCCGTTGCTGCCGCCCGCTCGTACGCCCCACCCCAGCCGGTGGGTTGGCTGTGGATGAACAGTACCCTGTCCGTGTGAAGGTGGTTGGCGCTGGATGAACAGGACCCCGAGGAGGCCAGCCGGTTGGGGGTGGATGAACAGGACCCCGTGGAGGCTGTATGAACAGTAGCCGGTGGAGGCTAGAGGAAGTCGACGGTGGATGAACAGTAGCTGGTGGAGGCTGAGGAGGTCAACCGTGGATGAACAGTAGCCCATGGAGTCCCGTTTTGCGGTACGCCACACCCCTCCCGATGAACAAAACCCCGTTTCGACCGTAGGCGCTCGATGAGAAGTCCATTTCCTCCATTTTGCGGTACGCCACACCCCTCCTGATCAACAGGACCCCGTTTCGACCGTAGGTGCTCAAAGAGAAGTCCGTTTCCTCCGTTTTGTGGTACGACAAACCCCCAGCCGATGAACAGGACCCCATTTCGACCATAGGCGGTCGAACAAAAGGCCGTTTCCTCCGTTTTGCGGTATGCCAGACCCCGAGCTGATGAACAGGACCCCGTTTCGGCTGTTCCGTCCAAGCCGATTGGCTCCCGATGAACAGGTCGCGTTTCGACCAAGTCGCTTGGCTTCCGATGAACACGATGATGTTTCCTCCGTTCCGACCCAGCCAGTTGGCTACTGATGAACAGGAGGCCGTTGCTGTCGTCCGTTGCCTCTCTCCATGTACACGAGCCCTGGCCGTACGTATGCGCGAGTACGTGTTCGAGACCCCGCCTGTATATATACGTATGTGGCCGTATTTTTGCAGCGTGGTTGTACGTACGTGTACACGATTTAGACGGGGCTGGCTAAACTGACACGTGCCGCTCCTTACACGCCCATGGTTCATCATTGCAGAGAGACCGATCGACCAGTATGTACATACACGTTCGCGACCAGACAGACAACGCTACGTACGCTTCGACCGGGTGGGTCCCAGCTGTCAGGGAGGATTAGGAGGCACTTACTTGCATGCGAAGATATAGCAGGTGGGTCCCAGCTGTCAGGAGGGAGGAATCATTTTTTTTGCGCGTAATAAGGAGGCTCTTCCTTGCGTGCGAAGTTGTAGCTGGTGGGTCCCAGTAGTCAGGGGGAGGAAACATTTTTTTCCACGTAATAAGGAGGCACTTCCTTGCGTGCGACCATGGACCTCGTGGGTCCCAGCTGTCAACCTCTCCACGTACAGTCCTCTTCCGATGGCTATCGTTCGTTGACCGCGTTGACGACGTCGTACCGAGTGCAGCAAGGCGATGGACGATGGCGAGGCCTAGGAAGGGAACTACCCGGAGCCGGGAAAGACAAGGAAGTGGTTGCCCACGCGGAGGGAAGTATGAGGGTTTAATGGTTCGGCTGCTGTGTGAGGCTGCCGTCGCCGGAGAATAACAGGAGGTGTGTGTCACAGCCCTAGAATATTGATTGTACATAGTTGCATCTGCATCCATGCATCATGTTCAAATTTCATTTAATTCTGAAATGGGGATTGATAGACCCTAGCACCAAATGAAATTCAAATAGGTTCAACTTAAAATATCTTTCAATGAACCCAAAATGCCCTTCAAAAATGTTCATGATTTAGGGAAAAAGGTGAAAACCCTAATCATAAATGGTGCACATTTTTCCAGGACAAAATGGGCTTTGAATTAATGCATATAGTATTTGAATTGGAGTTATTTAAATGCTATATATATTTTGGTAGCTCCAAACAATTTGAAACTTGGAGAGGGCCACTGGAATAATTCAGAGAGTGCCCACAAAAAGTTTCAGAATTTATAAAAATGGTTTGGTCTTTGAACTAAATCAAAATCGAATTGCAAAATAGAAAACAGAAGCAAAATAAAAAGGAAACAGAGCTCACCTGGCCTAACTCCTACAGTGCCGGGCCTGCCAGGCCCAACCACTTCCTCCCCTGTCATCTTCCTCCTCTGCCAGGAGGACGAGCGCGTGTGGCCGCGGCGCGCCAGCACGTGTCCGAGCCACCTCCTGCTTTCCTGCTCACTGCTAGAGGCGCCTAAGAACGCCAGCGCGACACCCTCGCCCCTCTGGACCTCTCTTTCCCCTCGTCCATCCTCATCCCCTCCTCCCCTCTCTCTCCCACGACCGTCCGCGAGCACCGACGAGCACCACCGCGGCCACCGTCCACCACTCACCTCGCCGATGCGTCCAGAAGAACCGTAGCATCGTCCTCGTCGTCTACGTAGAGCCACACGACGCCGGGAGCCCGACAATCTTGTCCCTGACCTCATCTTCAACCTTCGGCTGCCGGCAACCTCACCGTCGATTCACAGCAACGAGGATGTCCCCGAGTCCACTAACCTTCCTGTCTGATGCAACGTGAGACCTCCTTCATTTCCCCTCTATTCTGCCCATCGTTTTCGTCCTCTAGCTAGCCTTCTCGCTAACCCGTGAGCTCGCCGCCGCCATGGCCAATGAGCTCCATGCTCTCGTGCCCCTCCGCTCACACTTGTGGCTCCAGCACATTCTTAGTACTCCCAGGAAACCTCCTGGCCACTTACCTCGCTCGCTTGTGCACTGAAACCCCACGCACGGCCGAGCCAGTGCTCCGGCCGCCGCATATGTGGTCGCCGCCGTCACTCACGACCATCCCAGCTCCCGCTACAACCTCCATTGGATGCGGCTGAGTCCCAGCTTTCCGTAGCGCCAAACCATGCCCTGTAGCGCGAACCCGACGAGCCTCCGCCGCTCTGTTTGGTCGCTGGCGGCTAACTGCCGGTGATGTCAATGTGGCACACTTAATTAGGGGCTAATCACCTGGCTAACTAAACCGTGTGCCACTGACAGTAGGCCCCACCATTTAATTAAATGCCATTTTAGTTTTCTGTATAGGATTAAGTTAATCCAGTGGCCCCATGTGTCAGCTTGACTATGCGCAGTAACCGTTGACTTGGGCCCACGGGTCAGCCTCTGTAGCTGGTCCTGTCACGCTGACATGCGGATCCCACTGGTCAGATTTGACCCTGGTCATCCCAGTTGACCTGCTGACGTCATAAAGCTTTTTTGGAATTTAAAATAAATTTAAAATGATTTATGAATTACAGAAAATGTCCAAAACTTCTAAAATTCATAGAAATTCAACCGTAACTCCAAATGAAATAATTTAAATATGAAAAATGATTAGAAAAATCCAATCTATCCATTTGTATCATTTTCATGCATGCTTGAACAACTTATGTCTACTGATCAGGTCAAATTCAAATAAGGGCATTTTAAATGCTTAAGGTGGAGTTTGAATTTGAACCTTTGGTTCAAACCAACTTCATTTAAATTGTTCTAGTTACATTAGACCAAACAACAACATATTTCCATGTCATGATCATGCATCATATTGTTGCATTGCATTGATTGTGTTCCTTCTTCGTTCGTCGGTATTTGTTCCTTCTCGGTAGCCGACGTTTCTGACGTTGTGATCGTTGTCACTGATGAAGAGCTTTACCATCTTCAGAAGTGCCAGGCAAGCAAACCCCCTTTGAGCATTTCGATACAATCCCACTCTCTCGCTCCTGCTCTCTTTTACTACATTAGGACAACATCGAGTCAACTGTTACATGTTGTGGTAGTTGAACCCATTCCTCTGCATGACCTGTCTTTGCCACAGTATATAGTAAAACCTACTAGCATGAGTAGGAATTGCTTGAGCCATGATGTGACTACTCATTCATGCTTGCTTGCAATGCTTGCTATGCTTAGAGTTGTGTCGGGTCTGATTCATCTGGGATGAATTGGAATGGTTGTGAACATGTCCTACTGTTGAGAGCTAAGTGTGTGGACACGATTTGGTAAAGGTAGCGATGAGAGGCCATGTAGGAGTACATGGTGGGTTGTCTCATTGAGACCATTCTTAGGAACCGAGTTCTGTGTATGTTATCCAAGAACAGTTACTACCACACATTGGGATCCTTAATTGACTCTCTTGACTTATTAATCGCCTTGATCTCTATCCAAGAGTTGCAACTAGTTTCTGGTGTTTGTAAGTTGTGTTAGTAGTCTACCAAGTGGCACCTGGTACAAGTGGGCTTGGGACAGACTAGGCACCGTGGCACGGTGTACCAAGCGTAGTTCCATCCGGTGAGGTGGGCTTGGGAACCCTGCGCACGTCGTTTGGGGCCGTAATGGAAACATCGGCCGGACTTCCCTTGCGGGTTCAGCCTCAGATAGGCGATAAACCTGGACTAGAGTCTTGCGTGCTTAGTCAGGTTGTGGCCGACACCCTCGCCAGGCTTCCGCTTGAAGGTTGCCGAGATACATGACATGACGTGGTTAGTCAGGTTATGGCTTTTCTTTTGTAGTTGTCTGTACTCAGACATGTTTGTGATTCCGTTGCTTGTTTGACATTGTATGTTGGGTCATGAGACCCATGTTTGTAATATCATGCTATTTATGGCTCTTCGGAGCCTCTTAAATGAATACTTGAGTCGTAGAGTTATGTTGTGATGCCATGTTGTATCTACACATATCGTGCATATTGTGTATATGTTTGAAATGCATTGGTATGTGTGGGATTCGACACCCAGTTATCTGCTTTGGTAGCCTTCCTTACAAGGAAATGCCTCCTAGTGCTTCCCCTGAGCCCTGGTAGTTCGCTACTGCTCCGAAACACATGGATTGACCGACATGTATCCTTCTTTGCTCCTGTGCCTGTCCCTACGGGGAAATGTCACGCGGTGTTTTACTGGAGTCCTTGTAGCTTGCTACGACTCGGTTGCACACGCTGATGACCGACACGTGCATTGCTGGGTTACGTATGCCCGTCCCTGTATGTTTGTGCCACCTTGGTTTATGACTAATCATGTCGACCTGGGTTCTCTGTCATATGGATGCTAGCGACACAATCATATACGTGAGCCAAAAGATGCAAACGGTCCTGGCCAAGGTAAAGGCGGCCATCATCTATCAGTTGATAGTCAAGAGTATGTCATGCATTTGTGCTCATCGATGCCTCATATTCTTGAAATCCATCAAGTCATTCTATTTCAGAATGCCTAGGAGAAACAAACTCCAGCACCTCATCCATTTCTTGGATTGGGTCAAAGCAATTGTATTCCGCAGATCAAGAAAGCCAATCCAGCTTTAGTTCTATTCTACCTTGGAGTGTTACCATCTTTATGTCAAGAATGTCATGGGAATTGCACTACCTTTTATGAATTCTTGATAAAGTAATACTTCTTGCCATCATTATTCATTTCTTGGTCTTCGTGTTTTCGTAACCGGAAAGCCGATAAGTGAACCATGATGTGTGAAATCAATACTCCTAGCAACCCTATTGTTTGGTAGTTAATGGACAATAATCTCATTCCTAGCGTGTTGGTTATTGGATCATCATTCTAAGCTTGATCATGCTACCTAGTCCATTTTTCTTGGTGCACCCTTCGATCAATGAATTAGGGTTGTGTCAATCCCTCGCTCTTATGATCATATCGTCTTGTCCTGAAAAGCAAGATTGTTCTCGAGCTTAGTAACATATCGGTGGTTCGTGATTTTCCGAATATCTTCTCAGAAGTATTACCAGGTTGTCCCCTGACTGTTATGTTGAGTTCGTGATCAAGTTGGTTTTCTTCTAAACCACTCTTTCTCCAAGAATCTGTGTTGGATACCCTGAACTAGTTGGTTAAGCTAAACAACAACTTGGAGAGTTGGAAGATATAAGCTTTGCCTAACTCAGTTCATTCAAAGGGATATCTTTGCTCTGTGTGTGTTGAAGAAAGATGATATCTTCACCGATTGATCTTTGTGATCAGCTGTTGGATCTATTGTCTTATCCAATCTTTTGATTTGAGTGTGGGCTATTGTCAAATCAAACTCAGAACTAAAGATTTTCGTAATGTTGTTTTACTCGTGGATATCTCCTCGAGCATACACCATTATATCCTTTGGTCTGACCAATGCTATCACCTTGTTCACATAATTACGGAATTTCATCTATATGGAAATCTCGATGACTTGTTGTTGAGCCCATCAGCAACATTTTATCTCCTCCATGATTCATGTTGGACATTAAAGCTAGTGTTGGAAACTTTTGTAAGCATTTTCTTCGTGCTAGCTCATGAAGTATTTGTTTGGACGAAAGAAGTGACTTCCTATAATTCACGTATATTTCATGTAAATTGCCGCCGTGAATTTGAGAAAGCTTGTTTTTGCTTCCTCTGGAATCATCCCAAGTCAGTCATGCATGTGCAAAGTATGCTATGGTTTGTTAGGTTGTCCCCCTCCATTCCATATGTATTTCCTAGCACACCAAGCCACTAATTGACTTGTTCAAGGAGAAGAAGTTCCTTCTTAAGAGCTAATCATGACTTATGCAAGGACTTCATTATCCTCGATGATGGTTCCCAACCGGAACTCGGTAGTGTTTTGTTGTAAGGTTTCCATGTGTTCACGATCGTCTTGGGCAGTGTGTTCACATGTATCTTGCAATCCAGCTCATGATTGGATCTTGCTACCGTAGTTCATTTCCCGAGAATCTCGCAACGCCATCTCTTCAATTTGTGTTGCAAACTTTCTTTTTCAGACATGCTGAGTCTGAAGTATCCTGCCACCAATCACATCTGAATCTCAGGCAGATATGATGATTGGAACGTTTCCCAAGAATTATAATATTGGTGTTTCTAATCGGTAAAGTGGATGTTGTGGCTAACACACCTAGCCGGAAGACCTGTTGCTATGATCTCTTGATTTAGCCATTTAGCCATGATAACCCACAAGTATAGGGGATCACAACAGTTTTTGAGGGTAGAGTATTCAACCCAAATTTATTGATTCGACACAAGGGGAGCCAAAGAATATTTGCAAGTATTAGCAGTTGAGTTATCAATTCAACCACACTTGGAGACTAAATATCTGCAGCAGAGTGATCAGTAGCACAGTAGTATGATAGTTTGATAGCAGCAATTATAGTAATAGTAATAGTAACGGTAGCAGCAATAGTAGTAGCGATTGTAACAGCAGTAGCAACAGTAGTAACTTAGCAAGAACAATATGTGAAAAACTCGTAGGCATTGGATCGGTGATATTGTTGAATAACATTCATCATGTAACAGTCATAACCTAGGGCGACACAGAACTAGCTCCAATTCATTAATGTAATGTAGGCATGTATTCCGTATATAGTCATACGTGCTTGCGATAAGAACTTGCATGACATCTTTTGTCCTACCCTCCCGTGGCAGCGGGGTCCATAAGAAAACTAAGGGATATTAAGGCCTCCTTTTAATAGAGAACCGAAACAAAGCATTAACACTTAGTGAATACATGAACTCCTCAAACTACGACAATCACCGGAAAGAATCCCAATTATTGTCACCTTGGGGTATGCGGATCATAACACATAGCAGGTGCGTATAACTTGCAAGATCGGATCAAGAGCACAAATATATTCATGAAAATATAAGGGGTTCAGATCTGAAATCATGGCACTCGGGCCCTAGTGACAAGCATTAAGCATAGCAAAGTCATAGAAACATCAATCTCAGAACATAGTGGATACTAGGGATCAAGCCCTAACAAAACTAACTCGATTACATGATAAATCTCATCCAACTCTTCACCGTCCAGCAAGCCTACGGAGGGATTACTCACTCCCAGCAGTTCATCATGAAATTGGCGATGAAGGATGGTTGATGATGACGACGCCGACAGATCCCCCTCTCCGGAGCCCCAAACGGACTCCAGATCTGGCCTCCCGATGAAGAACAGGAGGTGGCGGCGGCTCCATATCGTGAAATGCAATAAAACTTCCTCTTCTATTTTTTCTCTGGAATTGTGAATTTATAGGCCAGAGATTAGGGTCAGCAGAGCCACGTGGGCCCCACGAGCCACCAGGGCGCGCCTGGGGGGGTGGTGCGCCCTGGTGCCTCGTGGGCACTGGGTGGCCCCCCTTCTGTTGATGCTTGCGCCAATAATTTTTATATATTCCATAAAAATTCTCCAAAAAGTTTCATCCAATTCCAAGAACTTTTATTTCTGCACAAAAAACAACACCAAGGTAGTTCTGCTGAAAACAGCGTCAGTCCGGGTTAGTTTCATTCAAATCATGCAAATTAGAGTCCAAAACAAAATCAAAAGTGTTTGGAAAAGTAGATACGACGGCGACGTATCAACTCGCCCAAGCTTAACTCATTGCTTGTCGTCAAGCAATTCAATTGATAAACTGAAAGTAATAAAGAAAAACTTTTACAAACTCTTTTGTTCTTGTATCTATATATATGCTTAAATAGTGTCCAAGTTTTTAGCAATGATCATGAACTAACCATGCAAATGATAACTCTTAGAAATTATATTCACTCATATCAATGGCATAATCAACTAGCGAGCAATAATAAGAAATCTCAAATGCCAACACTTTGTCAAAACAATCATGATATAATATGACAACATGGTATCTCGCTAGCCCTTTCTAAGACCGCAAAACATAAATGCAGAGCACCTCCAAAGTTCAAGCAGCGACTAAACATTGTAATTCATGGTAGAAGAGATCCAGTCATGATGCACACAACATTAACTATTCACAATGCATGAGAATGACAATAGTGCTCTCAGGACTGGTGCTTATTTGAGAAGGTGATGACTCAACAATAAAAGTAAAATAACATAAAAGTAAATAGATAGGCCCTTCGCAGAGGGAAGCATGGATTTGCAGAGGTGCCAGAGCTCAAAGCTTAAATCAGAGATAAATACAATTTTGGGAGGTATGCCTTTTCTGTCAATGTCACGACCAAGAGTTTTCAATTTCTTCCATGCTAAACACATTAGCGGCGGTTCCCAAGCGGTAAAGTAAAGTTTACTCCCCCTCCACCAACAAACACAGGCCATGGCTAGCCGAATCCTCGGGTGCCCTCCATACCAACAACTTTCCGGGGGAGTTTGTTTTATTATTTTGCAATTTTAATAGTGGGACTGGGCATCCCGATTACCAGCCCCTCTCGTGCAAGGACAAGTGAATAAACACTCATCATGAGAATAACCCGCTTAGCATGGAAGATACTGACCGCCCACATCGCTCCATGAGCGGTACGGGCACACAAAACAGATGTTCATTTGAATATTTAGAGGTGGCACATGCAAATTTACTTAGAACGGCAGAGTAATACCGCATATAGGTAGATATAGTGGACTCATCTGGAATAACTTTGGTTTAACGGTTTTGATGCACAAGCAGCATTCCCACTTAGTACAGGTGAAGGCTAGCAAATATGTTGAGAAGCGACCAGCTAGAGAGCGAAAATAGTCATAATCATGCATTATGAATAATCAACATTGAATGCTAGCATGAGTAGGATATAAGCGCCATGAACATAAATATCATGGAGGCTATGTTGGTTTTGAATCAACTACATGCATGAACATGTGCCAAGTCAAGCCACTTGAAACATTCACAGGAGGATACCATATCATCATACTACATCATGAACATTTTAATGCATGTTGACACCCAATATAAATCATTATCCATCCCTAGCTATTTAAGCATGGCATGAGCAACTATAATCTCTAATTGTCATCATAAATATGTTTAATCATAATATGCTAAATCATGGATACTGAGTTAAACATATTTACAAAAACAAAGAACAAGTTGAGTTCATTCCCGCTTTTCCTTGCCACAGTCACTTCATCAAGTCATCGTCATTATTGCCTTTCACTTGCACGACCGAATGCTATGAAAAATGAAAATAGTGCAAGTGTGCCGTGGACTAAGCTGGAATCTGGAAGCATTTTATTTAAAGGAGAAGACAAGGTAATATGGGCTCTTTGTCAGATAAACCATAATGCATATGAGAGCCACTAAACATTTTCATCGTGGTCTTCTCTTTACAATGACTCAACAAAAGAAAAGAATTTCAGAGAAACACACTGAAATATTTTTGAAGTTTTTAGTTTTTCTGAAGAAAGCAAATTAAAGAAGAAAAACGAAAATGAGAAAAGAAAACTATTTACACGGGGGAACTCCCAACAAGCAAAAGAAGAAACAGGAAATATTTTTGGGTTTTCTTTTAATACTACTACTAATTAAGCTAGAAAGAAAAACCGAAAAGAAACGAGAAATATTTTTGGATTTTCTCAAAGTTTTTCAAACACACAAGAAGAAAGCGAGAAAAATAAAATTAACATGGATTATACAATGAAAAAGTATGAACACCGACAAGTGGAATGAAATGTGTGGACATGAATGTAATGTCGGTGAGAGATACATACTCCCCCAAGCTTAGGCTTTTGGCCTAGCTTGGTCTACGGCCATCTGTAGTAGCCATCCGGCCCCATGTGAAAGTCCTGAGGCGGCGGCACCCGAGCGTCCCAATCAAAAAGGGTCTACCAAGGATAATCGACATGTTGTCGTCCTCGGGCATATCAAGTATAACAATGTCTGTCAAGATAGTGACATTTGCAACTACAACGGGAACGTCCTCACAAATTCCAATAGGTATAGCCGTAGATTTATCGGCCATTTGCAAAGATATTTTAGTAGGTGTGAGCTTATTCAAATCAAGTCTTCTATATAAAGAGAAAGGCATAACACTAACACCGGCTCCTAAATCACATAAAGCAGTTTTAACATAACTTCTTTTAATGGAGCATGGTATAGTGGGTATTCCTGGATCTCCCAACTTCTTAGGCACTCCATCCTTAAAAGAATACTTTGCAAGCATGGTGGAAATTTCAGCTTCGGGTATCTTTCTTTTATTAGTTACAATATCTTTTATATATTTAGCATAAGGACGCATTTTCAAAATATCAGTCAAGCGAGCGTGCAAAAAGACAGGTCTAAGCATCTCAACAAAGCGCTCAAAGTCTTCCTCATCCTTATTTCTAGATGGTTTAGTAGGAAAAGGCATGGGTTTTTGAACCCATGGTTCTCTTTCTTTTCCATGTTTTCTAGGAATGAAATCACTTTTATCATATCTTTTATTCTTAGGAGGTGGGTTATCAAGATCAACAGCAGGTTCTATTTCTACATCATTATCTGGTTGAGCATCATCATGAACATCATTACCATTAAGTGGATGTTCATTACCAGATTGTGTCTCAACATCAGAAATAGAAATATCATTAGGACCCTCGGAAGGTTTCTCTACAACAGGTTCACTACAAGCAGGCAAAGTTTTATCATTTTTCTTTTTCTTTTTCTTCTTAGATGAACTAGGTGCATTAGTATTAATTCTTTGAGAATCTTGCTCAATTCTTTTAGGATGACCTTCAGGATACAAGGGCTCCTGAGTCATTCTACCTCCTCTAGTAACAACTCTAATAGCACGATCATTCATTTTATTGTTCATTTCATCAAGCAAATAATTTTGGGACTTAGCAATTTGTTCTAGCTGAGTATGAACCATAGAAGCATGTTTACTTAAACCTCTAACATCATTAGCAGTTCTAAACATCAAATCACTCAAATGATCTATCATGAAGGCATTTCGTTTCAGTTGATTGCTAACATACCTATTAAAGTGGTCCTGCTTAATGATGTAATTATCAAATTCATACAGACATTGGCTAGCAGATTTATTATAGGGAATATCACCTTCATCGAATCTAGTAAGAGAATTTACCTCCACTACCTGTGTCGGGGTGTCGAGCCCATGTATTTCTTCAATAGGTGGTAAATTCTTAACATCTTCAGCTTTAATACCTTTTTCTTTCATAGATTTCTTAGCTTCTTGCATATCTTCTGGACTGAGGAATAGAATACCTCTCTTTGGAGTTGGCTTAGGTGATGGTTCAGGAAGTGTCCAATCATCGGCATTTCTCAACATATTATTCAATAGTTCTTTAGCCTGTCCATCAGTTCATTCCCTGAAAACAGAACCAACACAACTATCTAGGTAGTCCCTAGAAGCATCGGTTAGTCCATTATAAAAGATATCAAGTATTTCATTTTTCTTAAGAGGATGATCAGGCAAAGCATTAAGTAATTGGAGAAGCCTCCCCCAAGCTTGAGGGGGATTCTCTTCTTCAATTTGCACAAAGTTAAATATTTCCTGTAAGGCAGCTTGTTTCTTATGAGCAGGAAAATATTTTTCAGAGAAGTAATATATCATATCCTGGGGACTACGCACACAACCAGGAGCAAGAGTATTAAACCATTTCTTAGCATCACCCTTCAATGAGAAAGGAAACAACTTAAGAATGTAATAGTAACGAATTTTTTCCTCATGAGCAAATAGGGTGGCTATATCATTTAATTTAGTAAGGTGTGGCACAACAGTTTCAGTTTCATAACCATGAAAAGGATCAGATTCAACCAAAGTAATTAACTGAGGATCGACAGAGAATTCATAATCCTTATCAGTAACAAAGATAGGAGAGGTAGCAAACTTAGGATCATATTTCATTCTCTCCATCATCGGCTTTTCTTTAAACTTAGCCAGTAACTTTCTAACATCATCTCTATCATTACAAGCAAGAAATTCTCTAGCTTATTCTCCATCTATAACATAACCATCAGGTATCTTAGGCATTTCAACTCTAGGAGGAGAGCTAGGAATAATAGGTGAATCATAATTTTCAGAAGTTTCAACATTTTTAGAATTCTCAATTTCTTTAGCTTTAGCAATTTATTCATCAAGAAATTCACCTAGTGGCATAGTATTATCAAATATAGTACTACCATCATCACAAGTTTCATTTATAGCAGAAGTAGTATCATCATATGCTTGCGACATATCAGAATGAATAGCAGGTGGTGGTGTCGCAAGCCTACTCAAAAAAGAAGGTGAATCAAGTGCAGAGTATGATGGCAGTTCCTTACCTCCCCTCGTCTTAGAGGGAATGATCTTGGTCTTAGCATCTTTCAGATTCTTCATAATGATCAACAGATATAAATCCCAAGTGACTCAACAAATAGAGCTATGCTCCCCGGCAACGGCGCCAGAAAAAGGTCTTGATAACCCACAAGTATAGGGGATCACGACAGTCTTCCAGGGTAGTATTTCACCCAAATTTATTGATTCGACACAAGGGGAGCCAAAGAATATTTGCGAGTATTAGCAGTTGAGTTGTCAATTCAACCACACCTGGAGAACTAAATATCTGCAGCAAAGTGTTTAGTAGCACAGTAGTATGATATCTTTGATAGCAGTAATAACAGTAGCAATAGTAACAGGAACAGTAACAGTAGAAGTTTTATTGTGATTGTAACAAAAGCAGCAACGAAAGTAACTTAGCAAAGATCAATATGCAAAAAGCGTAGGCATTGGATCGGTGATGGATAATTGTGTTGGATGACATTCATCATGTTACAATCACAACCTAGAGCGATACACAATAGCTCCAATTCATCAATGTAATGTAGGCATGTATTCCGTATATAGTCATACGTGCTTATTGTAAGAACTTGCATGACATCTTTTGTCCTACCCTCCCATTACATCTAAGGGATATTAAGGCCTCCTTTGAATAGAGGACTGGAGCAAAGCATTAGCACTTAGTGAATACATGAACTCCTCAAACTACGGTAATCACCAGAAAGAATCCCAATTATTGTCACCTTGGGGTATGCGGATCATAACACGTAATAGGTGCATACAACTTGCAAGATAGGATCAAGAACACAAATATATTCATGAAAACATAAAGGGTTAAGATCTAAAATCATGGCACTCGGGCCCTAGTGAGAAGCATTAAGCATAGCAAAGTCATAGTAACATCAATCTCAGAACATAGTGGATACTAGGGATCAAGCCCTAAAAAATTGACTCGACTACATGATAAATCTCATCCAACCCATCACCATCCAGCAAGCCTACGAAGAAATTACTCACTCCCGGTGGTGAGCATCATGAAATTAGTGATGTAGGATGGTTG
The DNA here is from genome assembly GCA_039707655.1 of Elymus sibiricus. Taxonomy (NCBI): domain Eukaryota; kingdom Viridiplantae; phylum Streptophyta; class Magnoliopsida; order Poales; family Poaceae; genus Elymus; species Elymus sibiricus. The sequence continues at coordinate 169,774,736 of CM077664.1, forward strand.
ATGATGACGACGGCATCGAATCCCCCTCTCCGGAGCCCCGAACGAACTCCAGATCGGCCCTCCCAATGAAGAACAGGAGGTGGCGGCGGCTTCATATCGTAAAACGTGATGATTCTTTCTCTCTGAATTTTTTCTCAGTGAATAGGTATATATAGCATTGGAATTAGGTCAAGCGGAGTTTCCAGGGGCCCACAAGCCTGGGGGCGTGCCCTGGGGGGTGGCCGTGCCCCCTGAGTTTGTTGCTCCTGGGTGGCCCCCCTCCAGTATATCTCTTTGCCAATATTTTTTATATATTCTGAAATAATTCTCCATAGATTTTCAGGTCAATCCGAGAACTTTTATTTCTGCACAAAAATAACACCTTGGCAATTCTGCTGAAAACAGCGTCAGTCCGGGTTTGTTCCATTCAAATCATGAAAATTAGAGTCCAAAAAAAGAGCAAAAGTGTTTGGAAAAGTAGATACGTTTGGGACGTATCACGGCGGCTGAGCGGGTGATGGCCACTGCGGCCGACGGTGGGGTGGCGGCCACGACGGCCACCTTCCGCCTACGTGCCGCGGTGGCGGAGCGGGTGGCGGCCACGGCGGCCGACGGTGGGGTGGCGGCAATGGCGACCGGCAACAGCAGCCATTGGGCAACAGCGGTGGAGCGTGTGGTGGGTGCTGTGCGAACACTCAACAGGGCCGCCACGCACACTACACGTGGCCGGGGACTGCACTGCTGCCGCGGTGTAGCCTCCCAGCTGGAGCTGTCCACTGACAGCGGAGTGGCTCAGCGACGACGACGGACCAGTGCCATTGGCGACTATGGGAGAAGCAGACGAGATAAGCTACGGGGAGGGAGGAGAAAATGCGATGCGGACTTGCCGGCCGTGAGGGTTTATATAGTAGGCCGGTAAGCATTGGGGTTTTGGAGGATTTCGCCGACTCGGATAGGAAGCTTGCACGGTTGCGCGCGGGAACCTGCGCGGTTGCGCGGGAATGGGCTCACCGATGATTCAATGGTGCCTCTTTGAGCCAACATGTGGCCAAAAGAAATTTCTGTGAGGTGCTCAATCTTGCGCTCGAAGCCTTGGGCAGCAACGCGGTGACAAGACCTGCGAGAGGAGGATGAAATGACACATACACATACAATTAATAAAAAAATGTTTGCGATTTAATTACCTAGCAAATGGCCATTCTCTACGCAGCGTCGCGAACGATGGTTCCCCCATGGTGTGATGTGAAACGCGACATCGTTTCACGTCATGCCGCCGGCCGGCTTGTAGACGGCCATTCCCTGCGTGTTCAACTGCTCTATGCGTGTGGTTGCTCGTGGTTGAGGTGGCCGCGGCGCGCTCTGCTCGCGTCCCTCCGCACGCGCTCTCCTCGCCTCCCTCCGTGCGCGCTCTGCCCGCGTCCCTCCATGCACGCTGCCAGTGATTGGGGCCGGCGCATGATCATGTACGTTCCGGGGAACATATGCATGCAGTTGCGCCGGGCGCGGCGCCACGATGCAGTTATGTGTGCCACAATGCAGTTACCCGCTGCAAAAACTACCATGCAGACATGCCGAGAATCCAGGACATCCGGCCCCCATTTATTCCCGTGGCCATTTACCTTAATCTCTTGCGCCCCACAACACAATAAGCACACCCACGATGACACATACAGAGAGGATATCTAGCGGCTCCAATGGCGCTCCCAGCGGCCGACGACGACGACGGGCGATAGTTCACCACGCCTCACGTAGTGGACACCCACGTGAGGGGGAAGGACCTCTCTGTGGTGTACACCAACGAGGCGGTCTCGGTGGAGAGCTCCATCCATTGCTTGCTGAGGACAAGTACCAAGTGGTCAGCTTCAACCTCGAGTTCACCGACGGTCATGCCGGGTATGATCAGAAGGTTGTCGTTGCCCAGTTGTGCGTGTGCCGTCACGTCTTCGTCTACCGCCACTCCCTGGCCACAAGGCCTTGCGAGAATTTTGCCAGGTTTATCAACAGCCCCGACTATAGGTTCGCTACGGTGGACACCTTCAACGATCTAAAGGTGCTCGAGACTTCGGGCTTGGCCTGCCAGAAGCTTGTCGACATCCAAGGCCAGTACAGGATCTGGGGAACAAAGAAGAAAAAGGACTCCCTGGTTGACCTTGCCGTGGCCATCATCGACCCCTACTACAGAGACATGAAGGGTGAGTGCAACAAGAACAAGGATGCCTGGAACGAGGCCTGGGTGTGGAGACTGGATAAAGAACACGTCAAGTATGCGGCCAAGGACGCGTACACAAGCTATGAGATGTACAGGAGAATCGTTGACATGAGGAATTGCCTCCTTCCTGTAGACGACGAGGGATCGAGCCACTTTTGTAATTGGATGTTTAATTTGGTTATGCAATCATGTTCTTATAAGTATATATGTTGTTGTTCTGTAGACAGAGCATAGATGTTGTGCAGACAGAGCAAATCACATCACACATGGACTAAACTACGGAACCCGTCGGTGATGATTTCATCAATTGCTGACAATTGTATACCAGCAAGCATTTGCCCACAAGACACACATCTTATTAGCAGGAATCGTCTATGTTATTATCGGTCTTCCACAACAATTCTGATTACGGACCTGTTTGTCGGGTATCATATACATCTTGCCAACCTGAATCATTTGTGTTCTTTTGGATCATCACAAATAGTTCATCCGAGTGACCTGTATGCCGTCTATCGCACACACCTTGATCTGGCTGACCATTTCTGTTGTTTTGGCTCATCGCAAATGGTTCATCCGAGTGAACTGTATGCCATCTATCGCACACACCTTGATCTGGCTGACCGTTTTTGTTGTTTTCGCTCATCGCAAACAGTTCGTATGGATCAACTATATGCCACAATTCACACATGCAAATATTTTTTTGAATCGTGCTTGATGGATCTGCCATCGCACACAATTCATTTTATTGGTGACAGTTTTATTACGATACCATTTGCGATTAATGCATCGCACACAGTTTGGTCGATTGGTCTCGTATACATGTGTCGCGTTAGGACCATCCTGCAGTAGTGATGTTGAAAGTGATGTACACCAACGAACTAGACTCGGTGAACCGCTATCTCACCAAGTTGAAGCAGTACCTACATGAGGAGAAGCACAAGGTTGCGGGACTAGACCTTGTGCCCATCCATCAGTCTCGTGACAGGGACTAGCAGATCGCCGCCGCCCAGGTATGCGTGCACGACCAGGCTCTTGTCTACCACTACTGTAGGGCCATGAGGCCTTGTGGAGAGTAGGAAGAATGCGAGGGTGCTTCACAATTTGGCCATCTTGTGCAACAAGCTCGTCGACATCCAGGAGCTCATTGGCAAAGGACAGGAGAAGGACTCCATGGTTGATCTCGCCACGGCCCTCATCGACCCCTGCTTCGCCAACATGAAAGAAGACGTCGATACGAAGGACCTAAAGACGTGGGAGGTACCTCTGAATCCAGCCTACATCGCATACGCGGACAAGGACGCATATGCATGCTATGAAATGTACAGGCAGATCTTGGACCAGAGGTTGTGTCCGCTTCCCGTGACTGAGGAGTACGAGGACAGCCATAGCGCCATGATCAAGAGTACCAGGAAGATCTATATGGTGTAGTTTGTTCACTAAAAGATGGTCTATACTTCGTGTTTAAGCACTTTATCATCTGACTATTTCATGTATTCACTACAAAAAAAGACACATCGGTGATATTATGGCCCGAACGAAAACTTTTTTTGTCATGGTTGCGATACTTCTATGACGATAATTGTGACAAAAACACGTATCATCATAGATGTGGTGGGCTCCTACTTCTATGACAAAAAATTATGACAGAAAATGGGCTTTCCGTCCTGGGCGTGCCGGAGACGCACCCACGTGACATTCTTTGGGCCGTCCATGACATAAAAAATCATGGTAGAAGTGAGGGCGAGGAAATTTTCGGGGAGTTCCCGGTTACGGTGGGTGGTCGGGGCCAAGCGATGCAGTGTGGTTTGCGCGTTTCTCTCGTATGCACGTGTGTGTGCTAGGCGCTCGCTAATTGAACCTGAGCGAGGCGTTCGCTTACTAAACCCAAGCGATCGATCTCGCCCTCGCACTATGTAATGAACCTGAGCGATCGATCTCTCGCACTACGTACTGAACCCGATCGATCCCTTCACTGCTAACTGAACCCGAGCGATCCCTTCACGGCTAACTGAACCCGATCGATCCTTCTCGCTACTTACTAAAGCCGATCGAGCCCCCGTGCAAGACGTAGCCAGCCAGTGTTGGGTTGCCTCTCGATGAACAATGTCCGTTGCTACCGCGCGCGTGAGACGTAGAACGATCGAGCCCCTTGCGTAAGACGTGGTGAGTTGACCCAGCCGGTTGGTTGGCTGTGGATGAATAGTTCCCGTTGCTGCCGCCCACTCGTATGCCCCACCCCAGCCGGTCGGGGTTGGATGAATAGGACCCCGGCCGTGTAGGCGGTTGGCGCTGGATGAACAGGACCCCGAGGAGGCCATGCCGCGGTACGCCATATACCCCAGCCAGTTGGGGGTGGATGAACAGGAGCCCGTGGAGGCTGGATGAACAATAGCTGGTGGAGGCTGGAGGAAGTCGACGGTGGATGAACAGTAGCCCGCGAAGTCCCGTTTTGCTGTACGCCACACCCCTCCCGTGAACAAGACCCCCGTTTCGACTGTAGGCGGTTGGCGAGAAGTCCGTTTCCTCCGTTTTGCGGTTCGGCAGACCCCTGTCGATGAACAGGACCCCGTTTCGACCGTAGGCGGTTGGACAGAAGTCAGTTTCCTCTGTTTTGCGGTACGCCATAGCCCTCCCGATGAACAGGACCCCGTTTCGACCATAGGAGGTTGAGCAGAAGTCCGTTTCCTCCATTTTGTAGTACGCCAGACCCCCAGCCGATGAATAGGACACTGTTTCGGCTGTTCCGTCCAAGCTGGTTGGCTCCCGATGAACAGGACGCATTCTGACCCAGTCGGTTGCCTCCCGATGGACACAACGCTGATTCCTCCATTCCGACCCAGCCGGTTGGCTGCCGATGAATAGGCGCTGTTGCTGTACGCGTTGGAGACAAAGCCCGTATGTACGTACGTGGACGTATTTTGTTTGCAGCATGGTTGTATGTATGTATCCATGATTTAGACGGGACTGCCTGAACTGCTACGTCGGGGGCTCTACTACGACACGTGCCGCTCCTTACACGGCCACGGTTCATCATGGCAGAGAGACCAATCGACCAGTATGTATGTACACACTTGCGTCCAGACAGATAACGCTATGTACGCTTTGACCTGGTGGGTCCAACTGTCAGGGGGGGATAAGGGGGCACTTTCTTGCGTGTGAAGATATAGCTGGTGGGTCCCAGCTGTCAGGGGGAGGAATCATTTTTTTTGTGAGTAACAAGGAGGCACTTCCTTGCGTGCGACCATGGACCTCATGGGTCCCAGCTGTCAGCCTCTCCACATACAGTCCTCTTCCAATGGTTGTCGTTCATTGACCGTGTTGATGACGCCGTACCGAGAGCAGCAAGGCGGTGGACGATGGCGAGGCCTAGGAAGGGAACGACCCGGAGCCAGGGAAGATGAGGCAGTGGTTGCCCACGCGGAGGGGAGTACGAGGGTTTACTGGTTCGGTTGCGGTGTGAGGCTGTCGTCGCCGGAGAATAACAGGAGGTGTGGGTGAGTAGAGGGATGGCCTGGCCAGCGGTGGGAGTAGGGTGGGGCGGTGAGGCCTACGCAGCAGCACAGTCGTCCACGGGAGGCAGGAGCAGGCGGTCCTGCCGGCGCTGGTTTGGGCGGCTGGAGCAAGAAGACCAGAGATTGAAGAAGCAGCACGGCTGTTGGATTAACATCCAATGGTAACTGCTGCTAGAATCGTTTGTTGACTAAGTTGTCAAAGCCCTGTGTACGCGTCAACTTAGTAGGCCCACAAGTCAGCCTCCAAATCAGGTGGATCCCAGCTAGTAGGGGGAGGAATCATTTTTCTTGTGCGTAATAAGGAGGCATTTCCTTGCGTGTGACCATGGACCTTGTGGGTCCTAGCCGTTAGCCTCTCCATGTACAGTCCTCTTTCGATGGTTGTCGTTCGTTAACCGCGTTGACGACGCCGTGCTGAGAGCACCAAGGCGGTGGACGACGGCGAGGCCTAGGAAGGGAACGACCTGGAGCCGGGGAAGACTTAGCAGTGGATGCAAACGCAAAGGGGAGTATGAGGTTTCACTGGTTCGGCTGCGGTGTGAGGCTGCCGTCGCCAGAGAATAACAGGAGGTGTGCGTGAGTAGAGGGATGGTCTGGGTAGCGGTGGGAGTAGGGTGGGGCGGTGAGGCTTGCATGGCAGTACAGCCGGCCACGGGAGGCAGGAGCAGGCGGCCCCGCCGGCGCTTGTTTGGGCGGCTGGAGCAAGCAGATCAGAGATTGAAGAAGCAGGACGTCCGATGGATTGACATCCAACGGTCACTGCCGGTAGAATTGTTGACTAAGTTGACAAAGGCTTGCGTAGGCGTCAACTAAGTAGGCCCACAAGTCAACCTCCAAATCTATGGCAAACAGCATACAGCCCATTTGCTATTAGTTTCAATAATTTACATCCCATTTGCTAATTCTTAAGGAATTTATTGCAACCCATATTCTTTTTGTTAGCATTACAGCCCATATTCCGGCTAGGATTAAAAATTACAACAAAATTTTGCATATTTCAGTGGGGTCCGAACTATTTTTAATTCCCAATTTTTGGGTCAGATTCAAACTAATTTCAAAAATAAATTTATATTAATTTAAAATACAATGAAATTTTCCCCCAAAAAAGAAAATCCGAAAAAAGTAATTTGAAAATAATTGCCTGTTTGCTGTGTTTTTTTGAATTTACAACCCATTTCTTATTACTTATAGCCCATTTAGTGGGCAAGCCGAATGAATCCCTCCTCATCTAGAAAGATTTCCAGCCCAGCAGGGCGGAGAAAAGCATGTAGGCCTCCGTTGGGTATTCTGCAAAAAAAAGGTGTGCTAGCCATTTTTAGAAAGAAAAAAAAACCCGGGCTGGTCATGTGGTAAACAAAAAATAAAAGCCTAGGCTAGACGGGGTACAACCCAATTGATACCCTACTCTGTCTCAAAAATAGAAAACAACTGGGCGAGCTACTGGGTCCCTGGTCTCTGCTGCTCGTTGTGCAATTCTCTCATTTATTGACTACGTTGACAATGGGGTGGGACCCAGATGTCAGGAAACCATTAGGAGGAAGCATTTTTTTGATGGGTCCCTACTGGAGGCACTTGCTTGCGTACTGCCATGACCCTGGTGGGTCCCTACTATCATCCTCTCCACGTACAATCATCTCCTGATTCCTCACGGTGTCGGCGTACGACACCTATGGGATCGTGTGGATCCCTTTTACGGTTCGGCTAGGGAAAAGATGTACACAAAGAGCGGATCCAACAATCAACGCGGGGATTTTTTACCCAGGTTCGGGCCGCTGAGCAGCGTAAAACCCTACTCCTGCTTTGGTTTATTGTGGGTGTTTAAGCTCAGATACACGGAGCGCTTCTTGGTGAACAGTACGCAAGAAGGGCGGCTATGCAAGCAACTGGGCCAGAAAGCTTCCTTTTCTCTGTAGCTTCGCCTTGGGCCTCCTTTTATATGACAAAGGGGTCACCAACAGTGGCGAACAGTATGCACAAGAGGTGTAAAGTTACTACAGTGTTTACATGCTTATCACTGACGACTTAGGACAAACGCATTAAATGCTCCACTTAGGTGTCCCTTACTTTCTTGGGGACGGAAAAAGAGCCCGTCCCATCAGCGCCGCTTAACCCCATCCGCCGCTAGTGCCATGACACGCATCCAGGAGGACAAACCCTAAACGACAGGCTGGTCGCTGCGCTGGAGCGGTGGCAGGGCGGTGGGATCTTGCCGGGTGCGAGGCCTTGCCGGGCTTTCGCGAGCCTTCCCGGCAAGTATCTTGCCGGGAATCCAGCCTTCGGTCTTCTGTCTTCTGATCATTAGCTTGAATGCCTTCCTGATAATCTTGTATTTGTTTCTAGCTGTTATCCGGCAGGCCTTGCCGCTGGTATGGCTACAACCGTCCGTGCACAAGTATGGGATACTAAAAGACCCAAACTTTAGTACACCGACAGGAGCCCCCGGGCCTAGGCCATACACGGGTGCGAGGCATTGTTAGGCTAGGCCCAAACAGTGCACGGGCACGCGTGGCAGGAGTTAACTGTCGTAATCATCTTATTTACCGCGCTCCCCCACGACACGCATTAAATGCGGGACGTAGGATACGTGCGCGGAACGGCCGCAGTAGTAGTGCGCTCGTAAAAATGCATTCACATTGGTTAGTAAAGAGGCAGCCCCGCGCCTTCCCCATAAAAGGGAATCCGTAGAGGCGCTGCTCATTTACCTCTCATCTTTTCCAATCTGGAAACCACCGTCGCCTTCTTCCTCGAGCTTGAAACAGAGCCTCTCCCATCCATCCGCCACCCCCACGCCCTCATCATTCTCGGCCTCCGCTTCCATAGTCGTCATGCCGCCCAAAGCAAGCAAGGGCAAAGCGGCGAAAGCCGTCGACTCGGATGCAGAGATGGAGAAGATCGATCTGGTGGAGATGCGGAAGGAACACGCCGTCTTCGCCCCAACGCTCGACATGCGCGCCCTGATTGAGCGGTACGTGTGTATGTGGGGGAAGAAGACGAGGGCTCACCCTGCAACTCGCGTGCTCCCAGCTTCCGTCAAGGGCGGTCCAGATAAATTCCCCTTCTTCGTCGCTTACTTTTACTGCGGACTCTGCCCTCCATTTTCTGATTTCTTCATCGACATCATGTACACATAATGCTTCCGTCTCTTGGATTTCACGTCGAATGCCGTGACATGCATGTCAGTCTTTGCCCATCTCTGTGAAAATTTTGCCGGAGTAGTTCCCAGCACAGCCCTCTTTCGCCACTATTTCATTCCCCGTATCGAAACAGGAGACGCCCTTTCTGGTTCTATCACCTGGATTCCAAGGTCGTGGAATAAAGAGATATACCCAGACGGTCTCTACCGTAAGAAGTGGGATGAATGGCGGGCCGAGTGGTGTTGGATTAAGGAGAAAGATCCTCAGCCATTCTGTTCGCCCCGACAAACGAAAGTAGTTCGCGGCAAGGACTGGAGCGGCCTCGATCCTCAAGATGAGAAGCTCACAATCGCAATTACCAGGATCCACCGTCTCGGGGTTGCCGGGCTCACAACTGAAATGATTGGCGCTGATTTCCTCCACCGCCGCATCGCCCCTCTACAGAACAAAGGGAGACCAGCCTGGGAGTTCCAGAATGCAGCAGATATCATGAGGCTGCGCCCTGGTCTGAACAACAACTTAACAGTCTTGCAGCACACAGCTCTCTGCCACAAACTATTCAGGCCTGACGGGAAATATACGTTGCCGGCTGGCGTAATTCCCCTGTGTAACAACTCCGCTTTGAGCTCAATCATCGCCATGATGCCGGTGTGTAATGCTCACGGCCTTGACGGAACTTGGGACGAGCCATCCTCAGAGCGCGCCCAGGAGTTCTTTGACAACTTGTCGGAGAAAACCATCCGGGAAGAACCAACCCTCATCCGCCCCACCACTGATGAAGAAGTGGCTTACATCGCCAGCAGGGCGGAAGAGGCGAATCTAGCTGCGGAGGCCGGCAGCTTTGGCTTCGCGGAAGAGGAAGCCAGTGAAGAAGAAATAACGTTAGAGGAGACCCTTGCCGAGCAAGGTGAAGTTGCCGGGGAGCAGAGTGGCATGGTTGCTGGGAGCTCTTCTGTCGAAGATACAGTCGAGGAGCAGCTGCACGAGGAGCCCCTAGCTCGAGAGAAAAAGAAACGAGTTCTTCAGAAAGTCGTCTCTGGCGTCCCAACACATCAGCCTCCCTCGAGTGGTGAGGTTCCTGGCAAGGGGGCGGCCAGCAAGGCTGCGCAGCGGCAAGAAGCCCAACAGCAACCCGTGCGACGTACGAAACGCACGACCGCGGCGACAACTGGAGTGGCGGGGGCAACTCATACGACCGCACCAACGGCTGAAGCAGCAGGATCATATCAACCTACTGCTTCTGCCGTAGCCAAGCGTCCCAGGACCTCTTCTCCACCCCCTCGTACGGACACTGTAGCGGAGGTTGACTTTGACATCTCCGCTTTTAGTCCGGAAAGAGAAGAGTAAGGGTCCTTGCCGCATCTTTCAACTTCTGAATTCTTGGTCTTGCTTAACTCATTTGTTTTGCTTTGGCCTGTCCTCACAGAGATACGGAAACGTTGGCGCAAAGGATGGCGAAGAAGGTGAAGACTTCAACGGGTGATGAGCCTCCGGCAAGCACCGTAGGTGCGCCAGAGCCCATCGTCATCAGCCCGGAGCCTAGCCCTCAACGCAGCCTCCAACCCAGCCCCCAGTGTGATCCCACTACCCATTTTTCGCTGGCAAGCGTTGGGGAAAATATCTTCGCTATTGACATCACCGGGCTTGTAGGAGAAGAACGGCAACAAGGAGAGTCATTGGAGGCCGTCCCTGACGTGCCGCCTCTGTCGACCACGCCGCCCAGAGATGAACCTTCGGCAAGGGCTTCCACTGGCGAGCCCATTCGCGTTGAAGAGGAGCCGGCAAGCACGGGCACTGGCAATCCTACATCGGCAACCAATGTTGCCGGGAAAGGAGAAACCACCTCTCAACAGCTCGACACAGGTAAACCATTTGCCTTGGTGCACTTGTCATTGTTTCTTTATTTTTGTCTTCTTGAACTTCAACCTTGGTCTCATCTTGTTTCCTTTCTTGGTCTTCAGATCTCCCTTCGATGGAACAAATGGATGTTGATATTGTCATCGAAGAGACCTCCAAGGACGCTGCCGTCGAGGCTGACAGAGTCGCAGCTGACGAGGCCGCCAAGGCCGCACAGGAAGGAACCACCAAGGGGTCTGCTGAGGGGGCCGGCAAGGAGACCGGCGACCATACTGACGGCATTCCTGCCGCAGGAGCGCCAGGCGCTACACCGGTCGCGGAGCCCCCAGTTGTCGGCAAGGCAGTTGTCGAGGATCAACCATCAACATCCGACGCCCCCCCATCAAGCAGATACCTTAAGTTTGGCGACAACCTGTTCGTCAGCATACTAGGGACGGCAAGCACTGGGGTGCCAACCGAAGGAGAAATTTTTGATGAAGACGTCATCGCCGCCGCTGGACTCAAGATCGTTGGTGAGCCACGCGCTAGCAGCAGCGGGTCCAGGGAAGAACAGCTCCTCCAAGCCATGAGCGACGACTTTCAAAAGCTTCAGGCGCTTCACCGCACCCGAAAGGAGAGGCTGGACTCCAGGGCGGCAGTTGTCGAGGCGGTGGAGGCAGATTTCCAGAAGCGCGTCGAAGAGACACAAGTCTGGTACGCCGAGGCTTTCCAGGAGCTGATGGCTGGCCGGGAGCAACTGAATCAGAGTTGGAACGAGTTCCTCTTAAAGCAGTCCGACGCCGAGAAGGCACAGGAGGAGGCTGCGCAGCAGGCTGCTGCAGAGGAAACTCGCTTAACGGAACGCCGCGTCGGGCTCAATGCTTATGAAGAAGACCTTGCCGCTCGCGAGGAGGCGCTTGCCGCCAAGCTCCGCAGCAAGGACGAAGAGATCAAGAAGCTTATCGCATGGCGAACCCAGGAGCTGGAGCAGAGACACAAGGAAACACTCGAAGCTCTGGCCATAGACCATGCCGGCAAGTTAAAGGAAGCCATCGATGCCGCCGAAGCTGCAGAGGCCGCCAAGAATGAGCTAGGCGATAAAGTGAAGAGGCTGGAAGCAGATCTCGAGGGCCATGGCAAGGAAATCTCAACGCTTAGAGCCGACAGAGAGAAAACTCTCTACAGCCTGGCGGAGATGCAAACCGCCATGTCCGACAAGACCAAGGAGCTCATCTCAGCCAATGAATCCATCGCTGATCTGAAACTAAAGCTGGCAACGCTGGAGGAGTCCCTTGAGAACAGCAAAGCTTGCGAGAGGGCTTTGATCAAAGATCAACAGCGCCGCCGCCACTTGTAATGACTTTGAGAAAGGTGTGAAGATCTGGACTGAGCGCCTTGTCGACGTCGCGGAAAGGCTTGCCGCAGAACTGCCCACCATGGGCCTGCAAGACTTCAACTACTCTTCTGACGATGGGGTGTCTACGAGCGCCAGGCTGACCATGTTCTTCGAGAGCATCGTTGACGCCCTCAAGCTGCTCCGTTCTGATCAAGCAACCCATCTGGCCAACGAATCCCGCAAACTTTGCCGGGCCGTCCTCTTCAAGGTGCTCGTCAAGGTGGTGCACAAGAACCCTAGCATCAACCTTACCAACATTCTCGCCAGCTTGCCAGAGGATGTAGACCTCAAGGCACTCGAAAAGCTTGTCGCGCCCATCGTTGACAGAGTGAGCCAAGTCAAGAGGGTCGAAGGCCAGCCCAAGGACTAGCCGCTTCGCTCCATTTTGTCGCCACCATTCCATGTCAAAGACAGTTTTATCTTAAGTTAGAATCGCAGCGACCAGTAATATAACTTGCTATGTTTTGGATGAATGTATGCTATTTCTCTTGTCTGATTTATTTTTTTGTACGGTGCATGCCCTACGCTTATTGGAAACTTGCCGGTGCGCGCACCCTTGCCGCGAGCGCTTTGAGGAACGGATCCTTAGCAGCCTGCTGGAGGTGTCGCTGCCGACAAGATACCTTGACATTTTCAGTGCAGCCACTTAAGCTGTTGAGCAGACTCGAAACAAAGTAAGGGCACAACCAACCACGACAAGGTTCCTTCGCGTGCAGGTTTTTGATACAAAAGCCGAAATCGTTCAAGGAAAATAAGTCTATAATAAAAATTTGCTTAAAAGTTTTGCAACTTAGCTTTTCGTTGCTGTACTCCTTATTGCGAAATGTCAACTTGAACGTCGCCTGTCGGTGTCCATACCATCATCCCCCCCTGGCAAACTTGCACGCGAGGAAACCTTCTGTCCTTCAAGAAGAAGAGAAAACAGAGATATGGAACCTTGGTGGTTCATTAACACTTACCGGAAGCAGGTGTAATACAATATCTCAGACAAGCATGCATATAGATTGACATGAAAATCGACAAGAATTGTAAAACGCTTAAGTTTATTCAACTATGCACAGGGTCTGCACCTGGCTTTGTACAAAGGATCATATGCCTTGCTGGCAAAACTTGTACAAAAGGTGGTTGCCGGGTGACCCGGCAACCGCGCCTTATGGGTAGAACTTACGAAGGTGTTCGATATTCCAGGAATTGCTCACTGGAATGCCATCTTCGGTCTCCAGGCGGACTGCGCTGGGCCTGGTGACTCGTACTACCCGATAAGGGCCTTCCCACTTCGGCGTCAACTTGTTAGAATTCTTGGCCGACTGAATGCGCCAAAGAACAAGGTCGCCTTCCTCAAGGCTTCGGGCATGAACCTTGCGGCTATGATAGCGGCGCAAGGCTTGCTGGTAGCATGCAGCTCGCACAGCAGCCCGAAGACGATCTTCCTCAAGGAGCGTGGCGTCATCTTGGCGCAGTTGCTCTTGCTCAAGCTCATCATAAGCGAGTACTTGAGGTGACCCGTATATGAGTTCTATGGGGAGAACTGCTTCTGCCCCCTAGACTAGGGAGAAGGGTGTCTGGCCAGTAGCTCGATTTGGTGTCGTTCTGATTGACCAAAGAACTGCCGGCAGCTCATCAATCCAGAGTCTTCCGCACTTGCGCAGCTTGTCGAAAGTCCTTGTTCTGAGACCTCGCAACACTTCAGCATTTGTCCTCTCCGCTTAGCCGTTGCTCCTCGGGTGAGCAACAGAAGCAAAATAGATTTTGCCGCAAAGGTCTTGGACATACTGCATGAAGGTGCGGCTCGTGAACTGCGTGCCATTGTCGGTGATGATCCTGTTTGGCACACCAAAACGGCACACTAGTCCCTTGAAGAACTTGACGGCTGATTGTGCTGTCACCTTTCTCACTGCTTCCACTTCCGGCCACTTCGTGAACTTGTCGATAGCAACGTACAAGTATTCGAAGCCCCCGGCAGCGCAGGGAAAAGGGCCCAATATGTCGAGCCCCCAGACCGAAAATGGCCAGGAAAGAGGGATTGTCTGAAGAGCTTGAGCTAGCTGATGCAATTGCTTTGAATGGAACTGGCACGCTTCACACTTGGTTACTAGTGCAGTTGCATCTTGGAGAGCAGTGGGCCAGAAGAAACCTTGCCGGAATGCCTTGCCGACAAGAGCTCTTGAGCCTATGTGGGAGCCACATATGCCTCCATGTATCTCTGCCAACAGCTCCAGTCCATCCTCCCGAGGAATACACTTCAATTTCACACCGTTCGGTCTCTTTCTGTACAAGACATTGTCCACGAACTGGTACATACTAGACCGATGGGCTACTTTCTCTGCTTCTTCCTGTTCTTCAGGGAGTTCTCCTGTTTGAAGGAACTGGACGATGTGCTGTGCCCATGTTGGAGCCTGTGGCTCGACAACAAGGACCAAAGGCATATCTTCGGCCGTGGGAGCGTTTGTCTCTACGGCAAGGGCTTGAGGCCCTGCCGGAGCCTGTGGCTCCCCGGCAAGCTCGGCGTCGTTCCCGGCAACTTCCTTGCCGGCGGCTTCTGGAAGCTCTGCAGGAAAGTACTGGCCGGAACTCAACTTCCTTCTTTTGTCTTGCCTCGTCGATGGTGTTACGGATGGCTGAGTTAAGCGGAGCACAAAAGTTCCTGGTTCCACGGGTAACTTGAGGGCAGCACGTTTTGACAGGTCGTCGGCAATATTGTTCTCCGCACGAGGAACATGCTCTGTTTGCAACCCGTCAAAACGCTCCTCCAACTTTCTCACCTCATCTACATATGCTTCCAACAACGGGCTCTGATAGTCTTTGTTAACTTGCCTGACGACAAGCTGTGAGTCACCTTTGACGATGAGCTTCTTAATTCCAAGGTCCGCCGCGATCCTGAGACCAGCAAGCAGCCCTTCATATTCTGCAGTGTTGTTTGTTGATCTCTCCCGGGGAAAGTGCATCTGAATTACGTACTTGAGGTGCTCTCCGGTGGGTGCGACAAGCAGCACGCCAGCACCGGCGCCTTGCAGCGAGAAAGCCCCGTCAAAGTACATAATCCATTCTCGATTTGTTTCCTTGCCGGAGATAGTGTCTCTTGAATTTCTTCGTCTGGCGTCGGTGTCCATTCTGCAATGAACTCCGCCAAGGCTCTGCTCTGAATAGTCGAAGTTCTTTCAAATTTGAGACCAAAGCTTGACAGTTCCAACGCCCACTCCACAATTCTGCCGGTCGCATCTGGATTTCGTAAAATCCGCTGCAACGGGAAGCGAGTGACGACGGTGATTTCATGTGCCTGGAAATAATGGCGCAGCTTCCTTGAGGCCATAAGGAGGCCGAAGAGTAACTTCTGCACGCCAGAATATCTTGACCTAGCCCCCTGCAACAGGGAGCTGACAAAATAGACTGGGCGCTGCACCATCTTCTTCTTCTGCGTTGCTTCATTCGACTACGTAGATCCTGCCATGTCGGCACCAGACTCTGTCGGGGAGAATCCCAGCTTATCGCTTGACGGTGTTGCTACTGCCGCTGCTTCTTCGTCGACTTCTCTCTGTGCCACTAAGGCAACAATAACCACTTGATTCGTTGCCGCTAAATATAGCAGCAACGGCTCTTGTGGTTTAGGCGCGACTAGCGTTGGCAGAGAGGAGAGGTACCTCTTCAAGTCCTGCAGCGCTGCCTCCGCTTCCGGAGTCCATTTCATTGGACCGGCCTTCTTCAAGATTTTGAAAAAAGGCAGGGCGCGCTCAACGGATTTGGAGATGAACCTGCTCAGAGCAGCAACGGAGCTGGCAAGTCGACGCACATCTTTGACACGTCTTGGTGCTTCAATCTGCTCAATTGCCTTGATCTTGTCGGGATTTGCTTCGATTCCACGTTGAGACACAAAGAACCCGAGAAACTTGCCGGATGGAACGCCAAACACACACTTCTCAGGATTGATCTTCAGATTGATCCTGCGCAGATTTGCAAATGTCTCTTCTAAATCTTGTATGAGCGTTGCCTTGTCCTTGGTTTTAACCACTATGTCATCCATATAAGCTTCCATATTTCTATGTAGCTGGGGCTCAAAACCGATCTGGACCGCTCTTGCAAACGTTGAACCAGCACTTTTCAACCCGAAAGGCATGCGTATGAAGCAATACGTGCCACATGGGGTGATAAATGCGGTTTTCTCTTCGTCTTCCTTTGACATGAAAATATGATGATACCCTGAATAAGCGTCAAGAAACGACAGCAAATCGCAGCCAGCAGTGGAGTCCACAATCTGGTCGATGCGCGGCAAGGGAAAAGGATCTTTTGGACAGGCTTTATTGATATCTGTATCGTCGATACACAGCCTCCATTTTCCATTCGCCTTGCGCACTACAACTGGATTGGCCAACCATGTTGGATGGAGCACTCCTCTGACTAAACCTGCCCCTTCTAGCTTCCTGATTTCTTCGGCAATAAATTCTTGCCGCTCCAAAGCTTGCTTCCTAACTTTCTGCTTGACGGGCCACGCATGAGGACAGACAGCAAGGTGGTGCTCGATTACCTCCCTGGGAACACCGGGGATATCAGATGGTTGCCATGCAAACACATCGACATTCGCCCGCAGGAAGGCAATGAGCGTGCTTTCCTATTTGTCATCGAGGGTGGAACTCACGGTGAAAGTTCCTCCCGTACCATCCTCCTTGATGGGCACCTTCTTAGTTGCTAGTGGAGCTGCCTTGGATTTCTTGCTCTTGCCGGTGGAGCTCTCCGGCACATCCTCAACGGGAGCGCAGCACTCCGAGCAGATGCGCTTGCCGGAGTGTGTGCTAGAGGTCTTGCCGGTCTTCTTCCCCCCAGGAGCTTCGGTGGCAGGAGCAAGTGCCTTGGCGGCAGGTGCTACGACTGCCTCCCGGTAGAGTTGGTCGGTGCAGATAAGCGCATCCTTCTTGTCGGAGTTGATAGTGATGACGCTCATTGGCCCGGGCATCTTTAATGTATTATAGGCGTAATGTGATGCCGCCATGAACTTGGCCAGCGCCGGGCGACCAAGAATCCCATTATATGGCAATGGAATCTTGGCGACATCGAAGACGATCTTTTCTGTTCTGTAGTTTAGCTCACTACCAAATGTTACTGGCAGTGTGATCTTGCCCTTCGGCTGGCTCCTTCCTGGGTTGATCCCTTGAAACGTGCCCGTTTCCTCGAGATCTTCGTCAGGAATTTGCAACTTCTTGATCACATCAGGCGAGATCAAGTTCAAACCGGCCCCACCGTCAACTAACATCTTTGTCACCTTGAGGTTGCAGATCGTTGGTGAAACCAACAATGGCAAACACCCGACCACAGTTGTGCGATCAGGGTGATCCTCGGCATAAAAAATGATAGGCGTGTTGGACCATTTCAATGGTTTCTGGGCATCGACCGACGGCTCTGTCGCATTAATCTCGCGTGCCCACTGTTTGAGTCGGTGGTGAGAGGAATGCAACGAGGCGCCTCCGTCAACGCACATGGCTTCTGTAGCTTTCTAGAACTCGTGCTCGCTGGACTCGTCGCCCTCTTCGTCATCATCGTCACCCCCCTGTTCCTTGTCGCGGCCTCGAGCGGGCATCTCCTTTTGTTGCTTGGCCTTGCCGCGGCGACCTCCTCGACCACCGCGTTTCTTGCCAGACTCCTCAGCACCATCCTGGGCCTTCTCCTTGTCTCGCCTCTCATACTCAGCTTTCTGCTTCTCGACAAGCTGCTCAACTTGCCGGCAGTTTTGGAGATCGTGACCCTTGGTGCGATGGATCTTGCAGTACTGCTTGTCGAAGCCCTCCGGCTTGTCGGCAGCCGCCAAGGCCTGACATGAGGCACACCCGGCAACCTCCTTGCCGGGGCCATCAGCCTTGATCTTCTTGGCGGTGCTGGTATTGTCGGATCCCTCGATGTCAAGCACGGCCTTGCCCTTGCGCTTCTTGTTACGCCGTCGGCCTTTCTTCGTCGAGGTGGTGGCGTCTTCTGCGCACGGCAAGTCGATTTCTGCGCCAGCATCCTCGCCGGGGAATCTCCTTCCCTCTTCAGCCCGAGCACATTTGTCAGCCAGAGCATAGAGCTCGGCAACATCCCTGACTTTGTTCATTGCCAGCTCTTCCCGCATCTTGCGGTTGCGCACATTCTGATGAAACGCGCTGATAACTGTGGCAGGATGAACGTCTGGGATGTTGTGCTGTATACGGCTGAATCTCTGTATGTACTTGCGCAAGGCTTCACCCTCTTTCTGGGGGATGAGATGTAAATCACTTTCCTGGCCAGGAGCCTGGTGGCCTCCAGTAAAGGCGCCAACGAACTCATGACACAAATCTGCCCAGGAGGAAATGGAATTCTCCGGCAAATGCATTAACCACGACCTGACGTTGGGCTTAAGCACCAACGGGAAGTAGTTGGCGAGTATCTTGTCGTCTCGAGCCCCGGCAGCCTGCACCGCAATGGTGTAGATGCTCAGGAACTCCGACGGGTGAGTCTTGCCGTCGTATTTCTCCGGCACCTCCGGCTTGAAAGTTCGGGAATTGGGCCACTGGACCCGCCGCAGCTCACGAGTAAACGCTGGACAACCCACCTCGTAAGGCAAGTTACCAGAATACCCCGGCATAGGCTCGTCCACAGTGGGTCCCGCGCGCCTGTCGGATTGACGGCGCGCTTCCCGCCGCCGCTCGATGGTAGTTCGAGCGTCTTCTTTGTTCCGTTCCCGAAGAACTTGACGTTGATCGCGGCGAGCCCGCGGATCAGACGATGCCGTGGAATCATCTTCACATGCGTTAATCCACCGAGTTAGCGACCGTTGTTGTCGTAGCAGAGGGGGGGGTGCATCGTAGTCGTACCGCCTCCAGTCTTTTCGCCATCAGCACGCACCGGCTCAGTGGACTGCCGCCGCGAAGGCCCCACCTGCTGCGGCCTGTCATCATTAGCCAAGCTGATGAGGCTCTGAATAGTAGATCTCCATTCTTCTAGCTTCTCCGCAGCGGGAGGGAAATCTAGGAGCAGCTGAGCTCATGCCAACGCTTCTGCCGGTGTAGGCGGTGGTGAAAGGTGCGAAGAACGTGAGGTGCTCTGACTCCTAACTGTGTTAGAAGGAGCTCCATCACGGTCTTGCGATCGCGCCCTGCTTCCATCGGCGTGTTGGCGTGCATACTGGCCCCGTGCATCTTGGGAGTGATGCGCAGGGGTTTTTCCATGGGGGCGCCTGGAACCACCAACGTCGCGGCGCTGCCCGTCGCGCACGACCTGAGAAGGCCGCGGCGCATGCGCCGGCGTGGGTGTCTTGGAAGGCGCCGTCCCGTCCTTGGAGTTCGCTGCGCCACCCGTAGGTAGCACGGCTCCGTCCTTAGACCTGGCAGTATGCGGGTTGCTGTCGCCGTTGCGAACGATGCCGCTCGCCTGGCTCTGATCGCCAGAACGCCGTGGAGGCTCAAGACCTCCACCTCCTCCACCAACGCCCACGCTGTCGCCCGTCTGTGTGGGTACGGGCAGGCCGGACGCGGATGGATCAACCGCCGTCGCACCCTTCTTCTTGGGAGCCATGGCGACGAAAGTGATCAAAAACTGGCACGCTGACTGCTAGATCGGGTTCGCGCAACCTCTTCCCCTACCTGGCACGCCAAAGATGTCGGCGTACGACACCTATGGGATTGTGTGGATCCCTTTTACGGTTCGGCTGGGGAAAAGATGTACACAAAGAGCGGATCCAACGATCAACGCGGGGATTTTTTACCCAGGTTCGGGCCGCTGAGCAACGTAAAACCCTACTCCTGCTTTGGTTTGTTGTGGGTGTTTAAGCTCAGATACACGGAGCGCTTCTTGGTGAACAGTACGCAAGAAGGGCGGCTATGCAAGCAACTGGGCCAGAAAGCTTCCTTTTCTCTGTAGCTTCGCCTTGGGCCTCCTTTTATATGACAAAGGGGTCACCAACAGTGGCGAACAGTACGCACAAGATGTGTAAAGTTACTACAGTGTTTATATGCTTATCACTGACGACTTAGGACAAACGCATTAAATGCTCCACTTAGGTGTCCCTTACTTTCTTGGGGACGGAAAAAGAGCCCGTCCCATCAGCGCCGCTTAACCCCATCCGCCGCTAGTGCCATGACACGCATCCAGGAGGACAAACCCTAAACGACAGGCTAGTCGCTGCGCTGGAGCGGTGGCAGGGCGGTGGGATCTTGCCGGGTGCGAGGCCTTGCCGGGCTTTCACGAGCCTTCCCAGCAAGTATCTTGCTGGAAATCCAGCCTTCGGTCTTCTATCTTCTGATCATTAGCTTGAATGCCTTCTTGATAATCTTGTATTTGTTTCCAGCTATTCTCCGGCAGGCCTTGCCGCTGGTATGGCTACAACCGTCCGTGCACAAGTATGGGGTACTAAAAGACCCAAAGTTTAGTACACCGACACACGGTTGTTGACCATGTTGACAACGCCAGAAGGCGGCCCCGTGGCGAGGGAACCAAGGCGGAGGACAATGCTGAGGCCTTGGACGGGAACAAAAAGGAGCCGTGGAAGATGCGGCAGTGTGGTCGGAAGCGGAGGGGAGTACGAGGGTTGGTGCGGGGTGGGGATGTCGTCACCGGAGAATAACAGGAGGTGGGGGTGGGTGACGGTGTAGAAGGATGGCCTGGCACCAGTTAGGGTACGGTGGGACAACGATGCATGCGTTGCTGCGCAGCAAGCCGCGGAAGGCAGGAGCACGCGATCTTGCCGGCGCTTCTTTGGTTTGGGCGGCTCGAGCCTGGAGGAAGAAGACAAGAGATTGAAAAAGCATGACAGACGTTGGATTGACATCCAACGGCTTATGCTGCCACAATCGTTTGTTGACTAAGTTGACAAAGCCTTGTGTACGTGTCAACCTAGTAGGCCCACAAGTCAGCCTATGAATCCGTGGCGGACAAATACAACCCATTTAAAAAAAATAACAGCCCATTCCAAACATTCACACGGAAAGTTCAACATTCAGAGCAAAGTAACAGGTCTAATTCAGAGATAGAGTACTGAACTTCCATGTTGACAACCATCATAGCCAACTTAACTATCTACTCCCACTAATACTCTAGTTTAGAACTACTGACTTACTCTTAGCTAACTAGACGATGCCAGCCACTATCTGTGGCACCCACTAAACACCGGCACCGACGTCCTCCTCCTCGCCTCAGACTTGGCAGAGGTGCGATAGGGCGCGTTGCTCACGCCCGTTGGCCCTTTCCATGGCGGTGTGGTCCACCGAAGCTTCGGCTTCTAAGCGGGAAACCCACTTGATGAGCTGGTAGTAAAATTCAGCGTCGCGCACGCGTGCGTGCCTGACAGTTTCTAGGGCTATTCGCCGGGCGCCGGCCTCCATGTAGTCGGCCCAGTTGCGGGTGCTCTGCTCACGACGCAGAGCGGCGTTGTGCTGCTCCTCCTCCATGCTCTGCTGGCGGCGCAAATCGGCGGTACACTGCTCCTCCATCATGCAGTCGTGCTCCAACGCATCCTCATACTCCGCATTGCCATCTAAAGACCGGCAGAATGCCTCCTCCCTCCATCTACCTTCCCGTGAAAAACCAAACACTAACTCCGGCGGTGAGCACCTCTGGCGTCGCCTATTGCTGCCGCGCGGGGGCATGACGGACATGGCGAGAGCGAGGGCAAGTGGCGAGCGACGTCGGGCCAGTGGGGTCTTGTCAAGATAGGGTGTGTTGGGTGACGGTGCCACCGAAGCACGTCGGGAACTAGTAATTATAGGCGGACGGGTAGGTAAACTGGCGTGTCACGGGAAACACGACGGTCATCGGAATTCAATGCATAAGCAGGAATGGCTTAGCACGCCAGCTTGCCGTGGAAAACTGGAAACACTGAAATTATGACTATGCCGTACTCCCGTCCCGTCCCATCAGTGCTGGGTCGCACATCGGCATGACGGTCAAACAAGTGCACTCGATTCCTCCAGATGAGGTACGTGCGTGATCCGCTGGTTATTCATGTAGGACCAAGTCGATACGATAGTGTACGTGTAGGATTGCAATAGCTGATGAACGTTTGCTGGGAGAGAAGGCATTTGCGAACGTTTTTGCTGGTAGTTTAATCATATTGGCATGGCATTTTCTTCAGAACAGCATGTCAGTTTCTTCATAGGAAGGAATTTTTATTCTAAAAACTACCACCCTTGGATCTTGCGTCTCAACTATAACTGCCAGGAGTGTATTAGTAGGCTAGCGAGTGATCGATCAGTAACATGTAATCACTGAGCGAAGAGAAATAAGGAACTACTAGTAACTTGTAAACACTATGCGAAGAGAAAAAAAGAACTGTTGTGCACAGTAGTAAGAGCCGATCCGTTCTAAATGTTTACACAAGACTCACAGGCCTGGCAATGTAATATGTTGACATTAATAACCCAAATTCACAACCAACTAGTACGATTCCCATACATAAGATCAACATGTTTATGCATCTCAATGATTCACAGATCATACACAATACATCTGTTCTTGCTACTAACATGGATGCTTCTCTGGGCCAACATTCAATACAGAGTGAAAGACAAATTTGTTTGTAAAGTCTACATTTCCTCTTGCAAACGTAAGTGGTTTCACCAACAGATGGAACCATGAGAATCAACCACACATGATGGAGGAACATCCACTGAAATATATGTTGGTCATCTGTCGATCACACGGCGAGACTATTTTCAGAATACAACTTTACGTTTGGCAAGATGATGCCCATTGGATAATCAGACCAGAGCAATGAAGCACATAGTGTTGGCCAATAAATAGTACAGTACTACTTTTGTGCAGTCCATGCAGTGACTATCCAATCCTTCCGTGTCTATTTTCAAATGGCACAGCATGCAGTGACTATCCTATTCTTTTGTGCAGTTCCACAAAAATTGAGGTCCCTGTGTTTGTTTGCCAAATAGCAACGAGTAGACATCTGTTTGCACAAATATCGAGCAGCTAGTTAACATATACTCCACCTTGTATTTTCGGTTAAACGACATCTCTGCTAGTCGTTTCCGCTTAACATCTGTCATGTTTTGCACTGGACAATTTGATACTGTCATGTTTTGCACTGGACAATTTGATACTGAATTGATTTGCTGGTACAAAGCAGAAATATAGCACCTATTCTTCATCAGACCAAGGATATCCATGTTTTCAGGGATGGAAGAGGTGAAATCGATACAACCAAAAGTGAGCATCCAATCATTGAATCATGTCCTGCACCACAATGGAGGTCCACCCTAGCAATAAATTTACATGCAAACCACCAATATTACTATCTAATGACAGTACAAAAACAGAAGCAAGATAGTAGCAAACCATGTACCTTGGTAATGAACAGCTCATAGTGCCACCGATTGGATATAACTGTTTGCAGAAAAAATGGTCATAATGTTGAACCATCTGGAATTTTTATGCAGTTCCACTAAAATTGAGCATCCATGTTTGAAAGTGTGATTACTATAAAAGTGGCACTAGTTGAAGCATAGACTCACAAATTTAAGCATTCCAAATTTCTTAATGGGAAAAGGTAGCAAGACAGTTTCTAACCACCTGTTCGAAGGAATAAAGAAGGCAACAATGACGGATGTCATTGTCGGTGTATGAAAACATGGGTGTCATCACACCCTGACTTATACACAGACGATTGCAGCCTTCCTGACGGCAAGGGCTTGCCGGAGGATTGTTTCTGTCAAGACACAAGACCATGAAGAAGACCTCCAGGCAGGTCATTGAGAAGTACTATTCTAGTACCGAAGATCAAGATTACCCTTGCCGGCAAGCTTCATACCGGCAAGGTGAAGACCAAGACTCTGGTTGCCGGCAAGCGAATCCCGGCAAGCTCTGTGCCAGCAGGCTCTGTCTGTCTCATTACCGCTCCACCTCATCATCGGCTAGATAAGCACGTATGATGGGTGTCGAGCGGGCAGGCAGTCAAACACAGCTGGTCGGGGCACGTGTCGGCGTGCCACGCAAGGGTTAACTTTATTGACACCCGTCCCTGGGTTGTGTCAAGATAATAGGAGGCCGGCTGGGCAGGTGGTACATATCTTTTCGCCAGAGCCTCGCCTCCCTGACGTAGCTCCTAACGGTGCATTTAATGCGCTTGTCCTACCCCGTTAGGAGATAGACTTGGTGATGGTGCAGTCACTGTACATACCCTGTAATGACAGTATTAGCCACTGTGGTAACCCCTTGGCCTATAGAAGGAGGCCCACAGCTACAGTTAGAACGGTCGACACCTAGTTCAATTACGAGTTGTAGCTGCACCTTGCCGGCAAGCTGCGCTCCTTGTAACTTGAGCTCATATACAATCTAACCACCAAAGCAAGAGTAAGGTTTTATGCTCATAGCGGCCCGAACCTGGATAAATCATTGATGTTCTTGCATCTATCAGCCCTGCTCTTCATAGCATGCAGATCCCGTAGCCAAACCGCAAAGGGATCCTCTCGATCCCATAGAACATCGTTTTCCCACGACATCTTTGGCGCACCAGGCAGGGGGTCATGTGTTACGAATCAGTGTTCGTAGTGTGAGCTTTAGCCCCATCACCTTCATCGATGGCGCCGAAGAAGAAGAGCAAAGCCGCGATAGCTCCCACCACCTCCAAGCGGCCTTCCCAAGTGTCCGCAGGCAGCGCAGGTGGCGCAGCCAGTGCGGGCACTATGGTTGGGACGCCCGGGGCAGGAGGTGCCTACGGTGCCGGTGTCCAGCACCCCCACCATTCCGGCGATCGCAGTCGCCACACTGGAGATGGCGCAGACGACCAACTCCAACGACGTTCTAGTGAGCACAGTCACCGTAGCAATATGGTTCGGACCGGTGCAAGCCAGGACCCAGCCGTCGCGACGTCCAAGGACGGAGCGGCAACGTCCAACAACGTTGCGGTGGGACGTGTACCGCGACCATCGCAAGATGGGCGCGACACGCTTCCCCGCGGTGCTGATGGCCCTGGACGGCGTCAAGCCGGCCCTGAGCATCGTCCCCACGATGTTCAGGCACCACCACCACGCCAACCCGTTGGTGAGCATGTGTCGTGGCAGCAGGTACGTGGCGGAGTTCCTTCTGGCTCGGTCAGAAGTCAAACCCCGTCTCATTCTATGCTTCCCGCCATGCCAACCACGGCGGCAGAAGCCATGGCGCGGGTTCAAATGCTTTTGAACTTCCCGCCAGCTCCTGACAAGATGGACGAATGGAGGGCCACCATCCAGAGTCTCATCAGTTTTGCCGATCTCGGCAAGACACCGGAGGTGGGACCCTCTAGACGACAACCCACAGTGCCAGCAGGACCATCTGGCTGTCGTGCCGGAGATGGTGCGCCAACGGTGCAGGCACCTCCGCGTCAACAACCTCTGCGGCGGCAAGTTCGCCGACATGGCGTCGTCGGATCCACGTGGTCACCAAGATCAGCGCCAAGTGCTCCACGAATGGTGCATCGAGGACGCCCGTACGAAGATCGAGCGGCGCCGGGAGGCACGCCGTCTATCAGACGACCGTGCCGGGCCGATAGCAGACGTGCCAGTGCCAGGGTACCCTGGGTGTTTACCTTACGAGGTAGGCTGCCCAGCGTTTACTCATGAGCTGCGGCAGGTTTGCTGGCCATCCACCCGTGCTTTCAAACCGGAGCTGCCCGATAGGTACGACGGCACGCTCAGTCCGTCAGAGTTCCTTGGCATCTACACAATTGCGGTGCAGGCTGCCGAGGGTGTCGGAAGCTGGGCTCCAGGGACCCTGGTTCGAACACTGGGGGCCATCTCGTTCCTACCAACTAGACGGTGACCACGGCGAGGCTACGGCGGGAGCACGCTCACACACAAGGCACGACAGGGAACACAACAGCTACCCAGGTTCGGGCCACCGTGGGGTGTAAAACCCTACTCCTGCTTGGTTGGGATTGCTCTGGTGAGATTGTGCGTACAAGCATACAAGGTAGGAGAAGGTGGAAAAATGGCCGACCTCCTCTAAGGGTGCACCCTGCCCTCTTTTATAGCTGCCTTGGTCCTCTTCCCCAGAAAATATTGGCGGGAAGGGTTGCCACACAACGGTAATTTAAAGGAGGACAGGGGCACAGTCTTATCCTGACCAAAGGTGGTCTTCACCTGCAAAAGCGCTATCCATGATGCGCCGGTGGGCTCGGTGATGACAACTGCCCTGCGCACCTTATCGTTCTGGTCTTCATACACCAAATGAGCAAGCTTAGGGACTTGCTTTGTTGGTGGGCAGCTGGTGCTGCTCCTTTATCACCAAAGAGGAAATCCTCCCTGGCCACGCCTGCTGGTACGGCCCTGCCCTGTCGTCATCTTGCGGGGGTGTGTCACCCACGCAGTAGGCATGTGACCGCGAGGCTGGAGCCAAGCGACGCCCTACTCGGGTGGCTTCGAGGCTGCCTCGGGAGGCCGCCTCGCGAGGGGGCCTTGCGAGGCTTCCTGCTAAGTCTCCGGTGGGTCCGCCCCTGGTGGAGGGGGGTCCTCGAGAGGCCGGGGCCTCGCGAGGTGTCTTGCCTCGTGGCGCCCGTAGCTGGGCCGCCTCTTGGGCCTTCGCCAGGCCTTGCTTCCTGGGCTGTAGGCAGACGGGCCGTGGTACACCGGTTCCCACTGGCCCGACAGTAGCCCCCGGGCCCGCGGCGCGCATGTTCCCGCCCGTCGGGAGCAAAACGGCGCGGGGCCTAATGGACTGCGGAGCTCAGGTAGGGACGCGTAGCGCACGATGGGACGGGGGATGCCCCCGCTTCCCCACTACGCCTTGGAAACTGCCCGTGCTGCCATAAAAACTGACCCACGCAGGGCGCAGGGCCATCATTGCCTTCCTTCGCTCCTTCCCGCCTCCTAGCGCCCGACTCCTTGCATCCTCTTCCTCCTCTCGCCTCCAAAGCTCCTTCGCGGATCAATGGCGCCTGCTGACAAGAAGGGCAGGGCGGCGGCCGCGGCCCCATCTGTGGTGGCCTTGGAGCCGGCCCTGCGGCGCTCGCTCATCTACAACCGGGAGGGGTTGGATAAGGTGCCTCCGGCGACCACAACGAGTGTAAAGCAACACAGATCTAGCCGGGGTCGCGCACGCCGCGCGACCTGGAGGCGACGACCTTCCCCTTCTTCCTCCACACCATCTTCGCCGACCTGCTGCCGCCCTTCTCCGACTTCTTCAACGCCATCCTTTCGCATAACCAGATCCACGTGCTCCATCTCCAGCAGAACCCCATCCTCCTCCTCTCCATCTTCGCCTATTTCTGCAAGGCCTTCGTGGGCATGATGCCCTCTGTGGCACTCTTTTGCCACTTCTTCAGCTTGCGGGTGACCGTGGCGGGCCAGCGCTCAGCGTGCGCTTCGTTCCTCACCGTCAAGGGGACGGAGGACGACACCATCAACTTGAAGATCTCGAAGAAGGTGGAGGGCTACAGGCAGTGTTGGGTCTACATGGACGCACGCTAGCATAGCCCTCTGCTGATGATCCCGATGGACCTCACCGTGAAGAGCTCCAGATGGGAGCACGCCAAGCTCACCGACCCCAAGCTGGCGCCGCTATGGGGGAGGATGGACGAGCTGAAGGCTGTGAAGGTGACGGGAGCGATGGTCATCAGGGAGTTCCTGCGCCGATGCATCGCCCCCCTCCAGAAGCGCTCCCGCCCGGTGTGGGCCATCACCGGCTCCAAGGAATAGATGCGGCTGGGCGTCGACAACCTGGTGCCAGAGGTGGTGGATGAGGTGATGCATCTCCTGATGGGTGAGGAGGCAGAGGACCCGCCCCAAGATGGGCTCCCCCTGTATCGCTACTCGAGCAGGGATGAGCTTGTCGGGCCCATGGAACCCAGGGTATCCAGACCCGTCTGCCTTTGGCCCAGGGCGCAACGCCTGGCGTGCGTCCAGCAGGCCATCATCACCAAGCATCTCACCCAGACCCCTCATGAGGCCTTGGTCTCCTGAGGACCCCTCCTCAGGGAGCGGCGGACAAGACTCAACACCTTCACCAGCAGCCTCATGAGGCCCTCTCGCAAGGCGGCCTCCCGAGGCCCCCTCCCGAAGGCGCTCAAGACGAAGGTTGTTCGGCTCGGCTACGTGGTCTCGTTCCCATCACGTGGGTGACGCGCGCGGCGACAGAGGCCGCGCCAGCAGGCGCGGATGAAGATGGTTTCCCCTTTTGTGTTAAGGGAGCAAGGCCAGCCGTCCACTTCACAAAGCAGCCCCAAAGGTTACCCAATCGGCGAAAGAAGACCAAGACGGCGGGCGCGCGGGGCGGAGGTCATCACCGAGCCCACCGGCGCGTCATGGATCATGCTTTTGCAGGGAAGACCACCTTTAGTCAGGATAGCCTGAGCGCCTGTCCCCTTTCAAAACCCGCCAAGGGTGGCAACCCTTCCCGCCTAAGTTTTGAGGGGGAAGAGGACCAAGGCAGGTATAAAGGGACATTGCTGCCATCGTAGTAGGAAGAGCCGGAACCCACTTCAGTCGACTCCTTCTCCCACCTTGTACGCAAGAATGCTCTCTTGCTCTCTATAATCAAAACCAAGCAGGAGTAGGGTTTTACACCGCAAGGTGGCCTGAACCTGGGTAAACTGCTGAGTCCACGGTCCGCTCCTCGCTAGAGCGCTCCCTCCGTTTCTCCACCGTAGCTTAGCCGTGGTAGGGGACGAAGAGGTAGGAACAAGCTCACCCCAGTGTTCGAACCTTTGGGTCCCCGGAGCCCCACTTCCGACATTTGGCGCACCAGGTAGGGGTGCGCTACTGTTCTCCCGCTCCGCCCCCGTTCCACCAGCCTCATGGCCGACGCACGTCGCGAGCACGCCGAGCGCAGGGCTGGCCGCATGACTCAGACGGAGCCGGTGGCCCACGGCAACCGCCACCGCCCTGTCGAGGCTGCCGCCGCCACCGACCCCACTGCCCACGAGCAGCAGGACTCTTCCATGCACGCCTCTGTGCTGGCGAACGGCCACACCGCCATGGCTTCATCCTCCCTCACCCCCCGTGGGCCACTGAATGCACAGGCCACGCGACTCATGGCGCGCGAGCTACTCCGCTACCGTCTGGCTGACTCCGGCTACGATGCCTGGCTTGGCCGCATCACCGAGCTCGTCAACGCCGCCGGGGACGCTCTGGCGCCTTCCCGCTCGCTCCGCCCTCCGCCGTCTCGCACTGGGCACCTGGCGCATGGCGCTCCCCCACCGCCTCCTCTGCGCGACGAACTCGGCGGGCCCTAGCACAACGCGCGGGCGCGCGAGCCGTCCTGTGGCGCACCCCCGTCAGGCCGTGACGAGGCCAGCTGCCAGATCATCCGACGCGCGCTCCCTGATGCGCGAGTGCTCCTCGAGCGGCAGCGCCAGCGCCAGGACCAGGCCGTCCAGGAGGTTGCGGCGGCAGGGCGCCAGAACCGCGCCGCCATCGCCGGCGGTGTCCCCTCGAGCGGTGTGGGCTGCCGCGCCTTCACCCGCAAGCTGCGTCGGGTAGTGTGGCCAGCGAAGTTCAAGCCTGAGCTGCCTCCGCGCTATGATGGCACCCCCAACCCTGCGGAGTTCCATCACCTCTACGCGATGAGCGTCGAGGCAGCGAACGGCGACGACAAGGTCATGGCGAACTGGTTCCCCATGGTCCTTAAGGACGTCCCGCGCTCCTGGCTCATAAACCTCCCCGAGGCGTCTATCTCATCATGGGCCGAGCTCTGCAGCCAGTTCCTCGCCAACTTCAAGGGCATGCAAGACCGCTCCCTCACCATCAACGACCTGCGGCATGTGCGGCAGCGCCCAGATGAGACCCTCCACAAGTACATCCAGCGCTTCCGCCAAGTGCGCAACAAGATATCGCGCGCCTCCGATGCAGCCGTCATCTCTGCGTTCTGCACCGGCGTCACGGACATCAAGATGCGCGAGAAGCTTGCCATCAACGACGAGCTGGACTCGGTGCTTGAACTGTTCGACCTCGCCGATAAGTGCGCCAAGGCTGAAGAAGGCCGCCTCTTCATCCACAACGACCCCGACGCGGCGCTCGAGGCCGCCAAGACCAAGAACAAGGATGTCAAGCGTAAGGGTCCCGCCGTGCTTACGGCGGAGCCTGAGCAGAAGCGCGGCCATGACCATGACGAGCCCAGGAAAGACGGCTGGCCGCTCTGCACCTACCACAACGTGCGCTCCCACAGCACCGAAGACTGCCAGGAGCTCAAGCTACTCCGCGACGAGCGCTAGGGGCACCGAGACGATTGCAATGGCCGCGGCACCGGTCGCGGAGGTGGCCGCGGTGGCAACCACTGGGATGGCCGCAACGGCAACGGCAACTTCCGCCAGGGTTGGCGCGACCAGCCTCGTGAGGCCGCCTGGCGCGACCAGCCTTGCGAGGCGAACCCTTAGGCCAATGCCGCTCTCCCGCCACTGCCGCTGCCACCCCAGAGGAACGACATCAACCAGCCTGATGAGGGTGCTGGGGGCTACCAGGAGCCTCGCGCAGTTGCCTGCATCCTTGGCGGGGCTCATGCCCCCGAGTCCAACCGCCACTTCAAGCTGCTCTCTCGTGAAGTGAACGCCGCCCTCCCGAGGCCTGAGGCCACGCGGCCCCTCAAGTGGTCGCAGTACGCCATCAACTTTGACTCCACGGACCATCCCAAGTCCACAGCCTCCGCAGGCGCACTCCCCATGTTGTGCACTCCCACCATCAACAACATCGCAGAATATGAGGGCCTCATCGCCGGCCTCAAGGCCGCATTTGCTCTGGGCATCAAGCGTCTGACCATCAAGGGCGATTCGCAAGTTCTCGTCAACTTCTCCAACAAAAGCAACAAGCCCAAAGACGAGCACATGGCCGCCTACCTAGACGAGGTACGTAAACTTGAGAAGCATTTTCTTGGCCTGGAGCTACAGCATGTCCCCCGCAGTGGCAACAAAGAGGCTGACGACATCGCCAAACGAGCATCTCGCCGCGAGCCTCAGAGCCCCAGCGTCTTCGAGGAAAGGCTCCTCAAGCCATCAGCTGCACCTCCCGCCGCGAGCACCGTGCTCCTTCATGAGGAACTACCGCCCGCACCACCCACGTGCGTGCCAGACTGCGGCCCAGCTTCAGGAGTCCGTCTGCTACTGGCACTGGAGCCTCAAGCAGATACCTGGGCCGTGGGCACCCTCCCGGAGGAGGACTCAGAAGCAAAGCGCGTGGCCCGGCAGGCCACCGCTTACTGCGTGCAGGATGGTGAGCTGTACCGCAGGTGCCCCAATGGCGTCTCGCTGCGGTGCATCTCTGAAGTACAAGGGCACGAGTTGCTCGTTGATATCCAAGGAGGGGACTGCGGCCACCACTCCTCGTCTCGCACCCTCGTCGGCAAGCTGTTCCGCAGCGGCTTCTACTGGCCCACTGCGCTGCATGACGCTATCGCGCTGGTCCAAGCCTGCGAGGCCTGCCAGTTCCACGCCAAGTAGATCCACCAGCCGGCGCAGGGCCTCCAGACGATTTCCCTATCATGGCCCTTCGCGGTTTGGGGGCTGGATATCTTGGGGCCCTTCCCTCGCACGGCTGGCGGTTACCGCTACCTCTATGTCGCCATCGACAAATTCACCAAGTGGGTAGAGGTCGAGCCTGTATGCACCTGTTAGGATCGAGAGTATATCGACCAGAGGGGGGAGAATGGGAGATTCAAAAATTCTTGTGAATGTTTTGAACTAGTCCCAAACACAGCAGCGGAAATAAGGTTCGGTAGAAATGTACTTAATCAAGCACGCTATTGAGGAACATATCTATCGATGTAGGAAGCAATAATAGTTCGAACATAGAATATCACAGGTTTGACAATTATGATGGTAATGCAATATATGAATAGATGCAGTAGCATGAGGTAAAACTAGGTATGAACTACGAAGGAAATGCAAGGAGGATAGTGACGAGGTGAATGGATACGGCACTGATTGAAATCACGCTAACATGCAGAAGTGCGAAGAGATAGAAATTAGACTGAGACGACGGAAATGAATGATGAGAATGCGAAAGATAAGTAATGAACTATGATAGATCAGATAAAACTATCGACACAGAGCATGAGAGTAAACTGCCAAAGGAAATGCAGTAAAGTAGAATGAACCAGTGGTGCTCGATGGCGACAGATGAATTTGGTAGACCACTTCGCCCTTCTGCCAAAGGACTACGTCTGGTTGGAGGGGTTGTGATTTAACACATAAGATAAACTCTCTTCGCCCTATTCTCCTTCAACTCGGAGCTGATCAGACTCCAGTTGATTTCACTCATGGTAGATACTTGTCGGCGATCTCCAAACCTTCGACAAACCTCTTTGCTAACCACAATGACTCTTGGTTGCTGAAGTTCTTGCTCGGTGAAGATAACAACTCTTCAACACTCGAGCCGACACCTATCCATCTAGAGAGTGCGCAGCTCTCAAGAGTAATAGGTACAAGAACTCTAACTCAGAACTACTATGATGCTCAACCACTATCTAAGTTTTGGCTCTTGATTTTCTCTCGGTGGATCTTAAACTCAAATCACTCGGAGAGCGGATGCTCAATCAATCTTCTCAGAAATTTTAAGCGGAGCAGCCAATGGGCAACGTTGGAGCGGGGTGGCTATTTATAGTCGTAGCCTTCCCTGAAGGGAAAAGACAAAATTGGACATGTGGAGCAGCCAATGGCCAAACGACACGAGTCCAATGGTCGGAAATTGAGCACAACGGTAACATTCCTTGCAGAGCAAGTAATGCTAACTCCTTAGTTTGAAAGATATCTCCTGTAGCACCGAAGAACAACGTCTTCTGCTGGCAGGTAATCGTTCGAAGCATAAAGAGATTTCTCTCAGTCTTGCATAGGTTTGGGCTAAGCATCACAGAGGATCTAAGCTTCGAGAACCTATACCCCTCTTAATAGTACGGAGGTCCTATGACTCAAATGAAAGAAAGAAGAACAACGAGATGAATGCTACGTCTTCACTTCGTCTTTGACTTCCATCACTGCAGTCAATTTTCTTCGGACAGAATCACC
This sequence comes from Elymus sibiricus, assembly GCA_039707655.1. Taxonomy (NCBI): domain Eukaryota; kingdom Viridiplantae; phylum Streptophyta; class Magnoliopsida; order Poales; family Poaceae; genus Elymus; species Elymus sibiricus. Next base: position 169,807,713 of record CM077664.1, read on the forward strand.
GAACCAATTGCTTCGCGCCAGCAATAAACTTCGAGGGGTTAACTCCTTCACATCAATCTTCTCTCCTACATGACCTAAATGGATGTAGCTCATTCTTCTCTGCTGTGCAGATATTCTTCGGTGAAGTTCCTCAAACTTGACACCGGAGACAACATTCTCTTTGGTACTGCATGGACTATTTCTCTCTGTGTGCACTAGCAAACAAATCAGTCCATGCCTGTTTCTGTCAACAATCTCCAAAACACAAGAGGGCAAATATTGCACCAACAATCTCCCCCTTTTTGGACGATTGTTGACAAAACAGAACACATCGAAAGATAGAAGATAGTATGAAATGGAATGCAAAGGGTAAAGAAAGACGAGAGATAATTATGAAGATAAAACACGCTCCCCCTGAAGGTATGCATCATTCTGATTAGAGTAAGCATAGGAGATAAAATGGAGGGTAGCGAGGTGAATCTTCGTATGAGTGACATTGACAGATGATCTCATTCATAGTTTCATCCAATGCACTCGACGGTGTCTGAGGTATTTCCTGCCACACACAACCTTTGAAATAGATTTGTTAGATAGTGAGGATATTTTGAAATGAGTTGTGGCAATGGATAAGCCATGAAGATTTTCTCAGACCACAGTTTGAATCCACACGACATATAGGTTCCCTGCAAGTTAGATACTCGAAGAAAATCTGAGCAAGGGAATCACAAGTATATTGCTCAAAGTAGATAAGCTTCAGACGAGGTTTTCCTACAACAAGCATGATACGATAGAAATATGTGAGGGAAAATAGCTTATGAGACAGATAGAAAGAATTATCTTTTGAATCATGAGTAAATTTACTCTAAAGCAACCTTTCTTCTCTGCATCGTTAGACAGTGACAGATAATCGTAGGAGTATATCCAAGTGGAAGATGCATGTAGTTTCAAGGAGTAAGATATCTCTTTTTAGAGAAACATGATTTCCAATCCTCCTTGAAATGCTTTCACTTAACCTTGCACAATAGATAAGTATCGAGGATAATCCTTGCAAGGAAGTAAGCTTTCGATAGCACCTGCAAACAGATAACTGGAATCAAATATAGCATTGTAGGGGTTATTAACGATACATGACGACGCAGTACCAAATTCCACAAACAAAAGCAAATAGTTCAACCACCGAAACCAAATTGTTCGACTGAAAAGTAAATGGCGAATGGAAACACCCTGCAAATAACCCACTTATCTATCTCTCGATGTTCTTCTCCCCCTTTTTGTCAACAAGTGTCAAAAAGGAACGAGAAAGCATGCGAGGAACTACTCGTCCGAAGAATCCTTAGTACTCGAACTGTTTGGCGAAGCAGAGCGAGCGATGGTCGAGGCTGAAGCAGGAGTTGGAGTCGCAACATGGGCTTCGGGATCAGCTTCGGGAGTAGCAGCGCGAGGTGCATCTGGCTTGAATATAAATGTGCCTGCTATGTCTTCAAGTTCATCATCTGGTTCAACAAATAGCAGGTCGGTGGAGGCGGAACGCTGAGGAAGCACTGGGGTTTGCCTTCGGATGCGAGGAACTTCAAACAGCTCCAAATAATCATATTATTTCTCGATCCCCTTGGCAGATAGTTGTTTGCGAGAATAATGCTTACGCAGAAGGGTCCACGAGCACTTCTTTTGTTCTTTCTCATATAAAAGAGCTTGGCAAGCATAATTGTGAAGCAGATTTATCTTAGCCATCATCTCCAGTTTTACTTTGCGGTCGAGCTTAATGTGACTTTCTAGGGCTTGCTGAGTGTGAAGACAAATCTCATACAGTGAGGGATTTTCTTCATGAGGAATTTCAACTGTTGCCTTCTTGACCTTCGGAGCTTTAGCAGAGGTAGAAGCTGTAGCATCAATAGGTGGCTTCCCTTTGCCGATGTCCTTCACAATCCGGAGAGTGTCTCGGACTGGTGGAATGTAAACTTTCGGGACATGTGGGCAGAAAAACTTTTTCTCAGTAAGCTGCTCAATAGCAAACATGACCCGTGGTGCATATGGCTTCAAAGCTTGAGGGCTATCAGCTGCATAGGCCAAGTTGCGAATGAAAAGATCCGGAATGTCAAACCGAATGCCATGAGCTGTTGCTTGAAGAGCATTTGCCATGATGCCATGAATGTTTTCTGGCCGGTTTGTTGGCGTGAGGGAGTTACAGAGGATATAGAACAATACTTTGTTCTCATAGGCCAGATTCTTAGGATGTGCCTTGGTACATTCATCTCCAACAAGTTTGGGGTCCATCAGCATACGCAGTTCGGCTTCAGATACATCCCAGTAGTGCAGTCTGTGTTCGCGAGTTGCTTCAAATTCGCACCGAGGAAGATTCAATAGTACTAAGAACTGGTCAGCCGAACATTTGATCTTTTCTTCTTCGGTCATCCATTCGAGGATCCAAGTACTGCTATTTGCAAAGTCACCTGAGATATAAAGAGTGGGATAGAACTGAAGTATTACTTCACGATTCCAGCCATGATTGAAATGTAGGAAGCTCTTCAGGAAGACTTGTTCAATCTGCTCGATGGTTTGATGAAAGCAAGGTAAACTTTCGAGCTCTGCGAAATCCAGAACCTTGTGCTTGAAGATGCGATTCTTGTAGTACAGAATGCGAGCATAGTACACAGCCTGTTCCTTTGTCTAGAATCTTGGTGACAAGGAAGTTCTTTCTCCATCATATGGGCTGGTCCCAAAGAATGCAAGTTTCGAATGATGAAACTGCTCGTTGAAAGCTGGATCATTTGGGCCATCATCGATAGGAAACGAAGGGTAGGTTTCCAAGAGGTTTCTCAGTTGTTCTTCATCGGCCATAAACCGGGTCCGAATGTCATCTGGTGCAGGCACACCTTCTTCAATAGGCTTGAGAGGAGCACGTGGCAACCTCGATTTTTCTTGTACAGATTGCTTTGAAGAACTTGACTGACTATCATTTTTGCTCGCTGGCACTCCTTCAGCTGCTTTGTGGCTTTCGGGCACAAGGGCCTTTTCTTTCTCTGTATTTTCTTTGGTTGGAGGCACAACGACCTCTTTCTCAGACGCTTGAGGCACAACTGGTGGTACAAAAACTTTAGCCATCGGCTCATCAGATTTCTTTTCTTCCTCTTCCAACTGTGGTGCAGTGGTAAGGGGAGTAGGATCAACATCCATCTGGGTAGGGGCACTAGATGATGCGACCGGGGTTGTTTTCTCTTGGGAAGCATTTAGCTCCCCCTCAATCTTGTTATTCTCCTCGTTATTTGGTTCGGAGGGCTCTGCTTGCGATGTTCTTGGCGGTAATGGATCTGCCTTCTCAACTTCAATTTCCTAATCGGTCTCATCAACTGGGACTCGCTGCTTAAGTGAAGCATTCTCTTCATCAGTCTTTTCCAGGAAAATATCAACCACATCAAGTTGTTCTTGGACTACCAGAGCTGGAATAATAACCTCCTCTATGCCAGCTTGCTGTATAGGTTCATCTTCTTGAGGTGGAGATGGTGGAACCTGCTGCAAGGGTGCACTGGAATTCAGTGGAATAGGATCAGCAGCAACATTCTGAAGGCGGCGGTCTTTGTTTTCTTTCGGTTTGCCGATTCTCGTCCTAGCCTTCTGACGTTTTTCTTCTTGAATCCTTCTTCGAGCAAGATCTGCCTTGCGGTCAATCTCCTCGTTCCTTCTGTCACACAACTGAGCTACCTCCATGTGCAAACGCGAGTGCCAATCAATTTTCTCATTATGCATGACACCGAGGACCTTGGTGAGTTCAACAATTTCTTTTTTCAGATGTTTTCTTTCGGATTCAGTTTTGGCCTCATTCCTCATTTTCTTGACAGCTTTATTTAGCTTCTTGGAGATTTTCCTCAGCTCGATGAAATGTCGTGTTACCATTTCAGTAACATCATCAGGCAGTCCCAGACCGCTTACATCATCAGATTTTGCATCATATGCAGCACTGTCAATCACATCGATCATGAACTTGAAATCATACTTCTGTTCCTCTGTGGAAGCAGGAACAGTGAGCCTGGTCTTCTTAGCAGATACATCAGCTTTTTCTTCAGACTGCAGCTTTCTCTTCGCTGTAGTGTTTGTCAAAGTTCTCGGAGCTACAGAACCCGAAGGTTTGTCAGTGAAGGGAATGGGTGCTTGCCTTGGTGATCTCCTTGGAGAGGGTAAAACTTTCACTGGAGAGGGGTTCTTGGATGGCTTGTTGAGAATGGCAAGTTGATCATACAGTGGAATTTCATCAGGGGAATCTTCGCTGGATGACTCATCAGACGAGTTAGAAACTGCCTTCTTGATTCTCTTGGCGACAGTTTTCTTTCAAGGTGCATGAGGGGAAACTGATTTCCTAGACTTGCTTCCCTTGGAAGCAGATGCACGATCCTTCTTCTGTACGTATTGCTGGGTCAGCGCGACGTTTTTCGCTTCAACTTGGTTTTTCTTTGCTTCCCTAGCATCACGCTTGGCTTTGGCCTTTGCCCTCTTAGCCACTTCCTCGGGGAAATCAGCGATGGTTTTGAGGGAGTCAGGTGAGCATTTGAAGGCTGTGGTGGTCTGACTTTTTCATCATCGGGGCCAAGGCAGTTTTCGGCAATGTAGTCGTTCCACGGTGGTGTGAAAGCAAACAGAATCTGGTACTTCTTGCGAACATTTTCATATCTGTACCATTTGCCTGCCCAGTGGCAGCGAATTCTTTGAAGCCTGTTGTTGCGGTCGGTCGTTGATTCACCCCCTGGTGGACTTCTGTAACTATCCGGATCAGACATTTCTGCAGTGGTCTTCTTTTCTTTGCCGCGACCGCCCTTTTTAGGATTTCCATCAGAGAAGATGGTTAGGGTGTCTGTGACTAATTCATCCTCGGGCTGACTGTGAACAGAGGGAATTCCTCACCATCTTCTTCGGATTCAGACTCTTGTTTCTTCTTCGGAGCCTTGGGTGGCTTCGAAGATTTTCCTCCTCCAGTCATTCTCATTCGTTCAGACCTTGATGGAAACGGAGGCAAATTTTCTTCAGAATCTGAATGCTCTTGCAAACTCTGTGCCATGACCAACCTGTGAAATAGAATAGATATGAGAAAAAAAAGGTAGGGTCAAAAGCATGCACAGAAAGGTTTTGAACGAAAATAATTTTGAGGGAGTCCAAGAAGGAACTCATGGTAATTCAAAAAGATATCCTCGATAGATTTTACAAGCTAGCCACAGAAAATTCTAGGCAGGTTGATAGCTATCTAATCTTTCGGATAATTACACATGAACCCTAGGTCGAGGAAAAACAAGTACGAGGAAGATCTACAAATAGTACAAGTCAAATCTTAGTGATTCCTAAAGATCTACCGCGGTGAAATAAAACAACAAAAATAGCATCGGTAAGAACTGCCCCAAGAACAGAGATATGGAACGGAGCAGTTCCGGATCCAAGCGCCCTAACTTGGCAACTTAAATCATCTACGGCAATGCGGAAGGAAAGATTACCACACCGGCGTGATCAGCTGCGACGAGATTCCACCGGAGTAGCACGGCGGAGCTTCTCGCCGGAATTGCTTCGAGAACGGGCTCGGGTGGAGGTAGAATGAGGGTTTGAGGAACTGAGGAAGAAGACGCGGTGAGGGATATTTATAGCTGGAGAGCTGAACCTCCTTTCCGAAATCTACGGCCCAAAGTTTCGGGACGTTCCGTATTCGACAGACACGGTCACGATTGTGGAGATCATGGGCACGTGGCAACCGTTCTCTGCGAGAAACTTGGGAAGAGAGCGGGAGTTCGAAAGGTTTGAAGAAGGGCTAAACGCCAAAAATGGATAAAAGTTTGAAGTTGATTTCTTTCGTGACCAAGGACGTCGGAGAGAGATTTTCCTAAGATCAAATTGCATGCTCACAATGGACAGCATAAATTTGGATGAGAAAGAATAGAAGGATAAAAGGGTCCGAAACAAAACACTCAGCCAGAAGAGAAGAAACACAAAACTAGGAGCTATGAGTGAGTTGTTCATCAGGCGAAACACAAACACGGCAACTCGAAGACAAACAACAAACCGAGAACAAATAAACACAAAGAACCAGCACCAACAAGATAGATCTCAGGGCTAAGGATAAACGAATAGAATCCCTGAGAGAGAGAGTTCCTGCAAGACGAGTTAGTTCTTTCTCGCAACCCACACTTGTGTGGGCAGCACAGACCTCATTTGTCTTGACTGAGCAGGGACGTTCCTTCGTTGATTTATGTAGTTTGCATGTGCATTCCGAGAGTAATCATATGAATATGCATTGAAATTGTTCCCAGAGACATGAGCATAACGATTCGAGGAGATACACATGTACTCCTTTTGTCGAATGTTTGACCGAGATCCATTTGAGGAAGTTGCAGTGCCAATCTGCGAGTGATTGTCATTTCCTCAAAGAGAATTACTCTGCATATTCAGGTTAGCAGTGACAGATAAATTTTCAATGATGCACTTCTTCACCTAGATTTTCTTTTTGGGTGATCCAGACCTGCAGTTAGTCCCAACATACCGAGCGAAAACCTTACCATTCTGTTGTTTGAAGAATTTGTAGTTTGAGTCATCAGACTCGTCAGAAACAACAGAAATGGGAGTGTCATATCCAGACAGGAGTGCAGGTTCGAGAGTTTTGCTTTTAGCAAGAACCCAACTCGTTCGAGGATATTGCTCAGGAGTCCAGTAGGTTCCATCAACGTTGAGTTTACTTTCGAAACCCAATCCTTCCTTTCGGGGATTTTTGTGCAGTATTGACTTCTTGAGCACATCACAGATAGTTTGATGCCCTTTGAGGCTCTTTTGCATTCTTGTCTCAAGCAAGTTCTTTAGCCTGCAATTTTCATCAGAGATAGCAAAAAATTCCTCAAAAGAGGGGTTAGAAATATCATTCGTAGTGGTTGCAATATTCTCGATGACAGCAATGGATGTTTCAGCATTGCTACGTTCTAGGCATTTTGAGCAAGGAGGCACAAAATCATCAGGAAGGTTGTTAGATTGCTCGGCGAAGAGAGAAGCTTTTTCTTTCGCAAGCACGTTATAAGACTCTTTCAGTGACTCGAGTTCTTGATTCCTGCTAAGGAGTTCATATGATAAACTCTCGTAGTCGACTGCAAGAGAATCATATCGTTTGGAAAGATCATCAATCGTTGAAGAAAAAGCATCATGCTCTTCAGTCAACTCTTGATTCTTATCCATCTCTTCGACCAGTAATCCTTCGGATTTCCTGAGATTCTTCTCAAGTTTTTCAAGCTCATCTTGTTGAGATTTGGCTATCTTAACCAGTTTAGCATAGGTAATGTATTCAGAAGAATATTCAGTCATAGATTTTCGGTGCTTTGCTGATACCTGATCCTTTGAGGTTTTTGCCATGAGACAGAGTGCGATTGGTTCATCATCACTTGAAGCATTATCATCAGTGTCTGATTCGAGTGATTTCTCGGATGATTTATAAGCAACAAATGCATTGCCTCTTCCTAGGCTTCTGTGAGGCTCTTCGTCTTCTGATTCAGATTCGGATGTCTCATCTTCAGATTCCATATTCATTTCAGCACATACTCTAGTCAGCTGCAATATTCTCTTCATATTAGATTCAATGGTTGCTTTGGCTTGCACGTCAGTGACTGGTCTCTTCGAAGAGGATGAGAAAGATTCATTTTTCTTCGAGAGCTTAGTGTGATGGTCCATTCGAGTGAATCCACTGCAGTGAAGAAAAATCCATCTGTTGCTAGGTTTTTCATTTAGGTCCCAGCAAGTACAGTCTGCTATGTAGTGAACGAATTGTTTGCACTTGAAGCACTTTATTTCTTTCGAAGGTAGTTTTCTTGATGATTCAGGCAAGTCAACTTCGTCATCATTTGTGAGACACAGATTCTGTCTTCTGAGATTACCTAGTCTTTCTGTGAGCATTTCTAGTTCTCTTGTGATAGAGTGTTGATTCTCGATGTCTTCTTCTTGTGAACTGCCATAGTGTGAAAGAATTTCCCCTTCGCTTTCTGAAGAAGATTCTTGATGCCCATTTTCAAGTTCCATCTTTTCTTCGTGAATAGACAACAGCGTCATGACCTCGACGTAGTGGAGTTCATCATAGTCTGGTCTTTGCTTGATTTCAGCTACGATTGGATCGAAGGTCGCATCAAGAGCACTCAGCAGCTTGTTGACCACATCTCTATCGGTGATATCTGTTACTCGTCGTTGATGAAGTCTTTCAACAATATTTGTCAAACGATCAGTGAGTTCCATAGCACTTTCCTTACGAAGACTTCTGAAACCAGCAAACATGGCACGAAGCATATCAGTGTGTGGATCTGTTCTGGCAATGAATTCTTCATGAAGATTTTTGATGGCATATCAGAGTTGCTTGGTAGTGTCAAGCTTTCGGAACCAAATGAAAATGTCTTTCAAGATACTATCACAGATAATGTGTTTTGCTTGAGCATTCAACCGCATTATAGCTTTGTCATCAGAAGTAGGAGCATCAGGGTGCTGAACGGTGTATCCATTTTCCACAATCTGCCAAAGTTCTATGTTGATGGCTTGAAGTCTGATTTTCATTCGCTCTTTCCAATAGACATAGTCATTTCCATCGAAGATAGGAAACCTTTCAGAGTGCGAGGATCCACCTGCATACGACATACTGAAAACTCCAAGGTTGTTAGACCTTTAATAAACAGAGACAGGGAGTACCTGCTCTGATACCAATTGTTAGGACCGAGAGTATATCGACCAGAGGGGGGTGAATGGGATATTCAAAAATTCTTGCGAATGTTTTGAACTGATCCCAAACATAGCAGCGGAAATAAGGTTCGGTAGAAATGTACTTAATCAAGCACGCTATTGAGGAACATATCTATCGATGTAGGAAGCAATAATAGTTCGAACATAGAATATCACAGGTTTGACAATTATGATGGTAATGCAATATACGAACAGATGCAGTAGCATGAGGGAAAACGAGGTATGAACTGCGAAGGAAATGCAAGGAGGATAGTGACGAGGTGAATGGATACGGCACTGATTGAAATCACGCTAACATGCAGAAGTGCGAAGAGATAGAAATTAGACTGAGACGACAGAAATGAATGATGAGAATGCGAAAGATAAGTAACGAACTATGATAGATCAGATAAAACTATCGACACAGAGCACAAGAGTAAATTGCCAAAGGAAATGCAGTAAAGTAGAATGAACCAGTGGTGCTCGATGGCGACAGATGAATTTGGTAGACCAGTTCGCCCTTCTGCCAAAGGACTACGTCTGGTTGGAGGGGTTGTGATTTAACACAGAAGATAAACTCTCTTCGCCCTATTCTCCTTCAACTCGGAGCTGATCAGACTCCAGTTGTTTTCACTCGTGGTTGATACTTGTCGGCGATCTCCAAACCTTCGACAGACCTCTTCGCTAACCACAATGACTCTTGGTTGCTGAAGATCTTGCTCGGTGAAGATAACAACTCTTCAACACTCGAGCCGACACCTATCTGTCTAGAGAGTGCGCAGCTCTCAAGAGTAATAGGTACAAGAACTCTAACTCAGAACTACTGTGATGCTCAACCACTGTCTAAGTTTTGGCTCTTGATTTTCTCTCAATGGATCTTAAACTCAAATCACTCGGAGAGGGGATGCTCAATCAATCTTCTCAGAAATCTTAAGCGGAGCAGCCAATGGGCAACGTTGGAGCGGGGTGGCTATTTATAGCCGTAGCCTTTCCTGAAGGGAAAAGACCAAATTGGACATGTGGAGCAGCCAATGGCCGAGCGACACGAGTCTAACTGTCGCAAATTGAGCACAACGGTAACATTTCTTGCGGAGCAAGTAATGCTAACTCCTCAGTTCAAAAGATATCTCCTGCAGCACTGAAGAACAACATCTTCTGCTGGCAGGTAATCATTCGAAGCATAAAGAAATTTCTCTCAGTGTTGCATAGGTTTGGGCTAAGCATCATAGAGGATCTAAGCTTCGAGAACCTATACCCCTCTTAATAATACGGAGGTCCTATGACTCAAATGAAAGAAAGAAGAACAACGAGATGAATGCTACGTCTTCACTTCGTCTTCGACTTCCATCGCTGCAATCAATTTTCTTCTGACAGAATCACCGAACCAATTGCTTCGTGTCAGTAATAAACTTCGAGGGGTTAACTCCTTCACATCAATCTTCTCGCCTACATGACCTCAATGGATGTAGCTCATTCTTCTCTGTTGTGCAGATATTCTTCGGTGAAGTTCCTCGAACTTGACACCGGAGACAGCATTCTCTTTGGTACTGCATGGACTATTTCTTTCTGTGTGCACTAGCAAACAAATCAGTCCATGCCTGTTTCTGTCAACAATCTCCAAAACACAAGAGGGCAAATATTGCACCAACAACACCATCCCGGCAGGCTCTACCGTCAAGTTCATCAAGGGCCTCGTGAGCCGCTTTGGAGTTCCCAACCGCATCATCACCGACAATGGCTCCCAGTTCACGAGCGGCCTCTTCATGTCCAACTGCGCCAGCCTCGGCACATAGATCTGCTACGCCTCGGTGGCGTACCCGTGAAGCAATGGCCAGGCCGAGCGCGCCAACGCAGAGGTCCTCAAGGGCCTCAAAACAAGGAGCTTCAAGAAGAAGCTCGAGGCCTGCGGCAAGGGCTGGCTCGATGAGCTGCAGTCCGTGCTGTGGTCCATCCGCACGACAGCGAGCAAGCCTACCGGCGAGACCCCCTTCTTCCTCGTCTACGGAGCTGAGGCGGTCCTTCCATTGGAGGTTAAGCATGGCTCCCCGCGAGCCCTTGCCTTCGACGAGGCGCGTCAGGATGGCTCGCGGGAGACCGATCTGCTCCTCCTCGAGGAGGGCTGCCGCCAGGCCACTCTTCGCACCGCGAGGTACCAGCGGGCCTTGCGTTGCTACCACAGCCACGACATCCGCCCTCGCACTCTCGAGTTCGGCGACCTCGTCCTGCGCAGGATCCTCTCCAAAGAGGGTCATCACAAACTCTCACCTATGTGGGAAGGCCCTTTCTGGGTTACTCATGTCTCCAAGCCTGGCTTAGCCCGGCTGGAGACGGAGGACGGAGTTCCTGTGCCTAACGCCTGGAACATCCAACACCTCCGCAAGTTCTACCCGTGACTCTCACGCGTACGAACGAAATGGGGCTGTACACACCCCGGAGCCTCTCATTGTGTTCGCCTGACGGGCCCACGAGAGCTCCCGCCCACGCCCAAGTGGAAGCCCCATGCTCCACGCTGGTGGAACGATCGACCCACGATCATACCCACACCCCGAAGCCCCATGCTCCGCGCTGGTGGAACAATCAACAGAGGGTGCCCCACGGGCTGCACCAACCTCAAGCTGACCCGTGCCGGACACGGCAACACCCTTTTTCTCGTTTTGATGTGTAACTGAGGGCGCCCCATGGGTTGCACCAACCTCAAGCTGACCCGTGCTGGACACGGCAGCCGCATCTTGTTTTGGTTATGTAATGGGTTGCTATTTTACTTCAGTAAAGCTTCGGTTTCTTTACATGGTGTTTCATTTCATCTTTGCCTCACGAGCCCCGCGCGCACGACGTCCCTCATGAGCCTCACGCGAGTGGGGGCTAGACACGGTGTCTGTGCTCGGGTCAGTCCTAGCAGCGCTGAAAAACCCAAGCAACCGGGCTCTGGCTCGCGGGCCTGCCCCCATGCACGCCACCCCACCAAGGTTCTTGGTGTCTTGTCTCCTTGCATAATGCCCATGAGTGAATCGACAAGCGTGCGCTGCTCCCCTGTTGTTAAGTATTCTGCATGCAGTTATCTCAGGAGTAGGTCCCCTGAAAGGCATCACAAGGATGCCTCGCGAGGTGGCCCCCTCAGGGCCCCAGGAGGCCCCGCAGGCCCTGCCTCGGGAGCTAACCCACGACGTCCGTCTCTGCAGGAGATCTCACGAGCGAAACTCTCACGAGGCGTACCCTACAAGTGATGGCCTACCAGAAACCATCCTGCACAGAGCTAAGTCCCCCGCCTCGCGAGCCGCCCTCGCCGCTTCTTAAGCTTTCCCCTCCAGCAACCTCACGAGCCCCAGCATTTCTCTAGGCGTGAGCCGCTTGCGCGTCAAAGGGGGGCTCCCTGAGCATCGCGCCTCAGGAGCCCTCACTAGGTGCCCCTCACATCCTGGCCTTGTCCAGGCATCGTGACCGGACATACCAACGACGGTTGTGGTCCGCTCGGGGGCTGGGTCCTGACGACGTAGAGCATCATGGCAAGCAAAAAGAGCAAAACAGGCCTCAAGAGAAAGCTTCACGAGGGCACGGGTATTCGGTACAACCAGACACAAAGTACTTGAAATATAAAAGCATTGTCCTCACACCCCCACGGGGTCACAATCAACTATACACAGGATATGGGGAAGGGCCTAAGAAGACGTGTCGCCATCACCACTGCTGCCACCGTCATCATCACCTCCCTCGACTCCACCCGAGCTCTCGCTGCCGCCAGGGGTGAATTGCTCATGCAAAGCGTCCACGTGATCCACCATCGTCTTCCCAAGGGTGTCGCGGACCTCCTCCAGGACGGGAACTATCACCTTGCCGAAGTCAAAGTTGGGGTCGGCGTCGAGAAGATGGCTGAAGATGCGCGTGGCGGCCTGGGTGAGGAGATCGCGGCACTCCTCCTCGACGATTCCGCCCACCTTCTTGGCACCAACCTCGAGCCGCTCCACGAGCTTGGTGAAGAAGTCGAGGTAGCTGCCGTCGTGGGTCTCGAGGGGGCTGCTAACGTCCTCCTTGCAAATGGAGCCCAAGGCACGGCAGGCTCGGAGCTCGAGGGCACGGAACATATTGGAGCGCTGGAGCTGCCGCCCCCGCGCTCGGGCCGCCTCGTCCCTCGCCTGCTCCACGACCGCGGCGACGCCCCCCACCTGCTGCTGGAGGGAGGGCAGCTCGACCTCGGCGTCGGTCCGGGCCTTCAGCGCGGTCTCCCGCCGTTTTTCAGCTTCGACCAGCATCTCCTTGAGGCCCGCGATCTCATGCTGGAACTCCTCGCGCCTTGCCTTGAAGTGGTCCTCCTGCCGCTTCAGCTTCTTGCTGTTCTCATTGGCAAGCGCTACGCGGTTCTGCGCGACCCTCCTGTCGGCGTCCTCCCAAATCTTCTTCTCCTTGGCCACCAGATTGGTGTTGGCCTTGTCTAGGCGCTCGGCGTAGGAACCTTGGGCAGCGGACACCTCTCGCTCCAGCGTCTCCAGCCGTTCGCGCTCCAAGTCCTGCACGGATGCCGACCGAATGAGCTCCCACTCACGGATGCCAAGGTTCACCTCACGGGCCGCCAGCCCCTCTTCGAGGGTGGAGATGGCCTCTCTCCGCGCCTGGAGCTGCCGCTCCAGCGAGGTGTTCTGGTCCTGGAGCTCCTTCTTGCGGGCCTCTGCCGCCTCGCGCCGCCTGTCGGCCTCGTCGGCCTCCCTGACAGCGTTCTCGAAGATTTCCTTTGCGTCCTGGGCAGCCTTCTCACGCTTCTGCCGCAAGGCGTCGTCTTGATGGTGGCCCAGTTTGATGGCCACATCAAGCCGGCGCCACCCCTCCGCAAGGCGCTGACGCTCCTCGACGATGCGCGTTTCCTCCACCCGGAGGTCCGCTTATAGCTGATCAAGGACAGCCCTAGCGCCTTGCAGGGCCCCGCGCTTGAGCACGGCGCTGCTGCTCACGAGCTGCAGGGCCCAGCCGGCATGCCTCTCAACACCGCGCTCTCGCGAGGGCCCGGCGCTACCCGCCAGGAGCAGAGAGCTCGCGGGGGCCCCCTCTTTGTCTCGCCGTGGCGGCGCGCTCCGCGGGCTCGGCGCCCCCCGGTAGGGGCCCCGCATACCGGCGAGTCCTGCGGGCCCCCCGCAGCGCCGCCGCCACCCGCGGTGCGGGATGGGAGAGCTGGCGTCTCCGCCTCTGCTGCCACGATGTCCGCCCTGGCAGTGGGCGCCCCAGGAACCATGAAGCCGCCTCCTGAAGATGCCTCCTGAGACTCACCTGCTTGGGCCTCCCGAGCCGCGTCCTTCTGTGGCTCAGGAGGGGCCATCTGCCCCTCTGCCCTCGCGAGGCCAGCCTCGTTGTCGAGACCGCCGGCGTTCTCCTCATGCCCCCCTGCCCTAGCAACCGGCGATGTGGCCCCCGCCAGGCCGGGGGACCTCTCCTCCTTCTTCTTCTTCTTGCTCGAGGAGGTCCTGGAAAAGCAAAGACTCAGGCACATGCGATGCGCCGGGCGCAGGAGAAGGGAAGGCAGACACTTACTCATCCTTGGCAATCCATCTTCTCTTCTTCAGCGGCCACGGCGGAACGCCGCCGCCGCCACCCTCGCGAGGCCCTTTCTCGTGACTGACCCCCCTTGCGAGAGAGCCACGGGGTCTGCCCTCGCCCCGCCTCCGGAGCCCCACGGCTTCACAACTGTCGCGCAGGGACTCCCGCGCTCTCCACCCGGTCAGGCACGGCCGGTGCGGCCCTAGGTGGGGCGAGGTCATCACCACCTCCAAGCCCGCAGACGAGTCGGCAGCGGGTCTGCCGGCCCGAGCTGCCACTGTCCGCCGCAGCGCCCGCAGAGGCCCCGGTGGCGCCACGATCACCCGAGCTAGGAACCGCCAAGAAGTGGTTGTCCCGGGGCCCTTCGAGGCCCTCTGGAAGTGGCCCCCACTGGTCGAAGTGCGGCATTGAGCCGGACAGCGCTTCCTTGTTCTTGAAGCGGTACTAGGGGAGCCCGTCTTTGGGTGGCTCGTCCGCCTCTTCGCCGGTCAGGGTGTGGAGCACCCCGTTCAGCACCTCCGGCAACAAGCTGTCCGCACTCAACCACATCGGGTCCTCCGGGCCGGTGAAGGCCCACATCGGGCGAGAGTGTCGCTGGAGGGGAGCTATGCGGCACCGGAGGAACTCCCTCACGACCGTGACCACCATTACTTTCGCGGCCCTCAGCTCGGCCAACCTCTTCCACACCCGCGCCAGCCGTAGGTCGGCGAGCCTCTCATGCCCCCATTCGGAGCTCCTCGCCACCGGGGATGTCGGCAGCTGCAGCAGGGGGCTGAACTAGGCCGCATCCACATACACCCATTGTCGTCTGAAGCCCTCAACCTCCTGGGTGAGCCTCATGTCGATGTCGTCGCCCGCTGTCTAATTTACGATGTGGAACGAGGCACACCCGGAGCATTGGTTCGCCGTGGTCAGCCGCAGGCTGAAGAAGTGGCGGAAGAGGGCCACTAAGGGTGTCACGCCCATGAAGGCCTCGCATAAAAAGGCAAAGGCGGAAAGAAGAAGGACAGAGTTCTGCTCGAGATGCAGCGCGTGGACCAGGTAGTGGGAAAGGGCGGCGTTAAAGAAATCAGAGAATGGGGGCAGCAGGCTGGCAAAGAGTGCGGGAAGGAAGAGCACGGCGGAGGTGGCATCGAGGTCGGCGGTCGGGCGCGAAGCTGGCCAGATCCGAGTGGCCCCCCACTTGTTGGAAGCAACTGTGGTCATCGGAAGCACCTTGCTGAGCCCCTCGGCATTAACGATCGTGGGCCTACCCAGAGCAGGCTCCGGCACCACCTCCGCAACCACCGTCTCTTCTGCCTCTTCCTTCCTGCCGGGGGGCGACATGGCAGCGCAGCAAGGGTCTAGAGCGGCGGAGTTTTGGGAGAGGTAGAAGGAGCTGTGCGTGGGAAGGAAGGCGTGGGGAGACGGAATGCGCGAAGAGAGGCAATGATGGTCTCACGTCGCCCGCGGCAGGCTTTATGTCAGCGCGGGCGGTTACCGAGGCGTTATGGGAGAAGTGGGGGCGTCCCCCATCACATCGTGCGCCACGCGTCATGCCTGGCCCGCAGGCGGTTAGGGCCCGCGCCGTTTCGCCCCCTAGTAGGCGGGAACGTGCACGCCGCTGGCCCGAGGGCTACTGTCGGGCCCATGGAACCCAGGGTATGCACACCTGTCTGCCTTTGGCCCAGGGCTCAATGCCTGGCGTGGGCCCAGCAGGCCGTCATCACAAAGCATCTCACCAAGACCCCTCATGAGGCCTTGGTCTCCTGAGGACCCCTCCACAGGGAGCGGCGGACAAGACTCAGCACCTTCACCAGCAGCCTCGTGAGGCCCTCTCGCGAGGCGGCCTCCCAAGGCCCCCTCCCGAAGGCGCTCAAGATGAAGGTTGTTCGGCTCGGCTGCGCGGTCTCGTGCCCATCACATGGGTGACGCGCGCGGCGACGAGCGGCGATAGAGGCCGCGCCAGCAGGCGCGGATGAAGATGGTTTCCCCTTTTGTGTTAAGGAAGCAAGGACAGCCATCCACTTCCCAAAGCAGCCCCAAAGGTTGCCCGATCGGCGAAAGAAGACCAAGATGGCGGGTGCACGGGGCGGAGGTCATCACCGAGCCCACCGGCGCGTCATGGATCATGCTTTTGCGGGTGAAGACCGCCTTTAGTCAGGATAGCCTGAGCGCCTGTCCCCTTTCAAAACCCGCCAAGTGTGGCAACCCTTCCCGCCTAAGTTTTGAGGGGGAAGAGGACCAAGGCAAGTATAAAGGGACAGTGCTGCCATCGTAGTAGGAAGAGCCGGAACCCACTTCAGTCGACTCCTTCTCCCACCTTGTACGCAAGAACGCTCTCTTGCTCTCTACAATCAAAACCAAGCAGGAGTAGGGTTTTACACCGCAAGGTGGCCTGAACCTGGGTAAACCGCTGAGTCCACGGTCCGCTCCTCGCTAGCGCGCTCCCGTCGTGGCTCCACCGTAGCTTAGCCGTGGTAGGGGATGAAGAGGTAGGAACAAGCTCACCCCAGTGTTCGAACCTTTGGGTCCGACAGAGATGGTCGAGGTGATGCCGCGCTTCGACCAGTGGGGCTTGATCCCGGAGGGACATGAGGGGCCTCACGACAACCCTCTCTTGGTGCTGCCCAGCTCAGGAGGCCATGACAAGGCCGAGGCCTCGGCAAGCGCCGCAGAGGAGAGCGACGACGGGGCGGCCCCGCGGACCCGCCGCCGGCAGCTAGAAGAGCTCGACGACGATGACGACACGTGGTTTGTGATCGCACCCTCCCGGCCCACGCGCGCGGGAGGTGAAGGAAACTCCAGCATGGAGGCTGACGCGCCCCTCGCGGAGAGGACCAGCGCCAGCGACGCAGCCGCCGGGCCCCCTCCCGAGGAGACCAGAACCGGCAATGAGGCCGCCGCGCCCCCTGCAAAGGAGACCGGCACCAACCCAGCGGAGGAGGACCTCGGCAAGTCCCACACCGAGCCTTCCAGAGCGTGCTCGAGCGAGCCGCGCAAGGGCGGCAGCGGCAGTCGCCCGCTACCTAAATTGAAGAAGAGGAAGTGGGTTCCTAATGACGAGTAAGTCGCCGCTCCTTGCTCTCTTTTTCTCTCATGGCTTGTCTCCTTCCTCCCGAAGTCCGGGACTGAGACCTTGGTTCACACCGGGAGCCCATGACAAAGAAGAAGAAGAAGAAGACCCCCAGCTCAAAAGGGGCCCCGACATCCTCCGCAGGCACCGAGGGACGTGAAAAAGCCACTCGCTGCCCCGAAGCTGAAATGCGACGCATGGAGGCAGAGGAGGAGCAAGTGGCTCCTCCCGAGCCGCAGGTGGACGCGGCTCCTGAGGCTGCGAAGGACGAGCCTCGGGAGGCGGCCTCCAGAGGAGGGGCCATGCCTCCCGAGGCGCCCGCTGCAGGAGGCAACGCAGCGATGGAGGCGGTTGAGGCGCCAACTCCCCCGCCGAGCTCCACCTCCGCCAAGGAGACTGCAGCCACCGAAGGCGCCTCGGCAAGCCCCCAGCGCTCGCCGGTGCGTGAGGCTCCTGACGCAGGGGCCACGAGCCCGTAGAGTGCGCCGCCACGGCAAGAGGAGGAGGAGACTCCAGTGAGCCCCCCGCGGCAGACAAGCGACGTGGCTGCCGAGGGGAGCGCGGACACAGAGGCCCGGAGGGGGTCCGACGCCGGGCCCTCCCAGGCCGCGACGACGGAGGGCGGCATGGAGACAAGCTTGAGCTGGGCCCTATAGCTCATGAGCAGCAGTGCCGTGCTCCAGTGCGGGGCCCTGGAGGGCACTAGGGCGGCGATCGATGCCCTGAAAGCGGACCTGCAAGCAGAGGAGGCGCGCCTCGTCTGCGAGCGCCAGCGCCTGGCGGAAGGGTGTCGGTAGCTTGATGTCGCCATCAAGTTGGGCCGACGTCGGGACGAGGCCACGCGGGAGAAGCGCGAGAAGGCTGCCTTCGACGCCAAAGAGATCTTCAAGAGCACCATCCGGGAGGCCGACGCGGCCGACAGGAGCCGCGAGGCAGTGGAGTCCCAGGCGAAGGTGTTGCGGGAGCAGTCTGCCGCCCAGTCGGTTCTGCTGCAGGCGTGGGAGAACACCATCGCAACTAGCGAGGAGGAGCTCGACTCCCGTGAGGGCGAGCTTGACAAGTGCGCTGCGGCTCTTGCGGGTCACAAGGCAGATGCCGCGATCCACGAGCGAGAGCTTGCGAGGACAGCAACCGAGCAGGCCACGGAGCGCGAGCGCCTGGAGACGCTGGACTGCCAGGTGGCTGCTGCCTAGGCCTCCTATGACCAGTTGTCGGAAGTCAGGCTCCGGGGACCCAAAGGTTCGAACACTGGGGTGAGCTCGTACTACCACTTTGTCTCCTACCACGGCTAAGCGACGGCGAAGCTACGGCGAGAGCGCGCTAGCGAGGGACGGACCGTGGACTCAGCGGTTTACCCAGGTTCGGGCCACCTTGCGGTGTAAGACCCTACTCCTGCTTGGTTGGTATTGCTCTGGCGAGAGAGAGTACAAGGTTGGGGATGATGAGAACAAGAGCCGATCTCCCTCTACAAAGGCAGCACTGCCCCCCTTATACCCGCATCGGTCCTCTTCCCCCTTGAAACTTAGGCGGGAAGGGCTGCCACACTTGGCGGGTTTTGAAAGGGGACATGCGCTCAGGCTATCCTGACTAAAGGCGATCTTCGCCTGCCAAAGCATGATCCATGACGCGCCGGTGGGCTCGGTGATGACCTCCGCCCTGCGCGCCCACCGTCTTGGTCTTCCTTCGCCGATCGGGCAACCTTTGGGGTTGCTTTGGGGAGTAGATAGCTGGCCCTGCTCCCTTAACACAAAAGAGGAAACCATCTTCATCCGTGCCTGCTGGCGCGGCCTCTGTAGCCGCTCGTCGCCGCGCGCGTCACCCACATGATGGGCCCCAGACCGCGCGGCTGTGCCAAACGGCCTTCATCTCGTGCGCCCTCGGGAGGGGGCCTCGGGAGGCCACCTCAGGAGGTCGCCTCGCGAGAGGACCTCGCGAGGCCGCTGGTGAAGGTGCTAAGCCTTGCTCGCTCGCCCGCCCCCTGAGGAGGGGGCCTCGGGATGCCAAGGCCTCATGAGGAGTCCTGGTGAGGTGCTTGGTGATGACAGCCCACTGGGCCCATGCCAGGCGTTGCGCCCTGGGCCAAAGGCAGACGGGCCTGGATACCCCAGGTTCCATGGGCCCGACACCAGTGCATGGCCAGGGCCAAGGCCTAGCTGGAGGCCAAAGAGAAGAAGATCAAGGCAGACGCTGACGCGAAAACCAAGAGGAATCTCCAGGCGTAGGCCGCGGATTACGCCAAGAAGCTGAAGCTTCAGGAGGACCGCTTCACCACGAAGCGCGAGGAGCTCAAGGCGGAGATCGCTGGTCTCAAGGACCTGCTGGCAGAGACGGAGGGTAGCCGGAAGCGTGCGCGGAAGGCCAAGGCTGACGCGGAGGGGGAGCTGGCCTCCCTCCAGCAGCAGGTGGGCAGTGTCTCCAACGCCGTCGAGCAGGCCAGGGACGAGGCGGCTCGGGCATGGGGGCGTCAGCACAAGCGCGCCAAGATGTTCCACGCCCTCTCCATCCGAGCCCGCGGTGACCTGACCACCATCTGCCAGGAGAGGCTCGGCGGCCCCTCGAAGACAACGACGCTAGCTACCTCGACTTCTTCACCAAGCTTGTGGAGAGGCTGGAGGAAGGGGCCAAGCGGGTGAATGACATCATCGAGGATGAGTGCCGTGATCTCCTCAGCCAAGCGGCGACGCGGGTCTTCAGCAACATCTTCCGCACTGACGCCGCCTACGACTTCGAGAGGGTGATGGCCCCCGTTCCCCCAGAGCTTCGCGACGGGCTCAGAAGGGAGGTGGTGGACCACCTGGCCGCCCTGGTCGTGAAGTTCTCTCATGGCGGCGAGAGCTCCAGCAAGGACGGCAACGGCGAAGATGACGGCGATGGCGTCGGTGACGATGGCGGCGACGATGCCCCGTCCTCATAGATCTTTCCTTTCCTCCTTGTTATGTGTCAGAATAGATGTAGCCCTATGGGGGCATAAAGACATGGTCAGTATGTTTAAGCTAATCACTTGTCATTTTGCGTTAATTCTTGTTTCTCATGAGGCATCCTTGTGAGGCCTATTTTTCTCTTCTTGCTTGCCTTGTTGCTCTACGTCATCAGGACCCAGCCCCCGAGCGAGCTAGACCGTCGCTGGAATATTGGGACACATGCCTAGACAAGGCCAGAGGGTGTAGGGCTCTGCGAGGCGGTAAGGGCTCCCAAGGCACGATGCTCAGGAAGGCCCCCTTTTGGCGTGCAAGTGGCTTGTGTGAAGGAGAAAACATCAGCACTCAACGGGTCTGCAAGGAGAGAAGAGTTTGAGAGGCGCTGAGAGCAGCTCACGAGGTGTTTTTAGACTTAGCTTTTGCGGAGTGTGGCGCTTGCCGTGCCATGGCTTGCGGAGTGCGCCTCGTGAGACTCTCACTCGTGAGGCCTCCCGCTGGTACTTGGTGGGGATGGATTGCCGCAGGTCGCCTCGCAAAGCAACGCTCGTGAGGCTTCCTGCTGGCTTGTAGGGGCGATGAGTCGTGATTGCCTCGCGAAGCAGTGTTTGCGAGGCCTTCTGTGCGCCTTGTCTCTACGACAAACTTGCTTTGACAAGTTTCACAAATGGAGGAGCAGCGCGCGCTTGCTGGCTTGCTCATGGGCATCACGCGAGGAGACAAAGTACCAAGGACCTTGGTGAGGTGACATGCATGGGAGCAGGCCCGCGAGCCAGAGCTCAGTCACTTGGGTTTGACAGCGCTGCTGGGCCTGGCCCGAGTGTAGGCATCGTGTCCAGCCCCCGCTCACATGAGGCTCAGGAGGGAGATCGCGAGCGCGCACGACTCCTGAAGTAAATAACTTACCAAACACACATGATACTAGGAAATAAAGCTTTACTGCTGCATAAAAATAGGTTCATTACACAACCAAAAAGATGAGGCTGCCGTGCTCGACACGGGTTAGCTTGAGGATGGTGCAGCCAGGCGGTGCCCTCAGTTTCACATCCAAAAAGAAGAGGCTGCCATGACGGACACGAGACAGCTTGAGGATGGTGCAGCTAGGCGGCACCCTCAGTTCGATCGTTCCACCAGTGTTGAGTATGGGGCTTCCACTAGGTTGTGGGAGGGAGCTCTCACGGGCCCATCAGGCAGCGCAAAGAGAGGCTCCAGAGCGTGTACAGCTCCATTCGTTCGTACGCGTGAGGTCACCGGTAGAACTTACGGAGGTGTTGGATGTTCCATGTGTTTTGTACCGGAACACCCTCCTCCGTCTCCAGCCGTGCTGCAGCAGGCCGGGAAACATACATGACCCTAAAGGGGCCTTCGCACATGGGCAAGAGCTTGTGTAGTCCTTCTCTGGAGAGGATCCTTCGCAGGACAAGATCGCCAGCTTCAAGTGTGCGGGGGCGTATGTTGTGGTTGTGATAGCGACGCAGCGCCTGCTGATGCCGGGCGGCGCGGATGGCAGCCCGGCGATGTGCTTCCTCGAGGAGGATTGAGTCAGTGTCCCGCGAGCCGTCCTGATGAGCTTCGTTGAAGGCGAGGACTTGCGGGGACCCGTGCTTGAGCTTAGAAGGGAGGACCGCTTCAGCCCCGTAAACGAGGAAGAAGGGTGTTTCACCGGTAGACTTGGTCGCTGTTGTGCGGATCGACCATAGCACGGACTGGAGCTCGTCGAGCCAGCCTTCGCCACATGCTGTGAGATTCTTGTTGAAGCTTTGAGGCTTGAGGCCCTTGAGGACCTCAACGTTGGCGCGTTCGGCCTGGCCGTTGCTTCAGGGTTGCGCCACAGAGGTGTTGCAGATCTGCGTGCCAAGGCTGGTGCAGTATGACTTGAAGAGGCCACTGGTGAACTGCAAGTCGTTGTCAGTGATGATGCGGTTGGGGACGCCAAAGCGGCTCACGAGTCCCTTGATGAACTTGATGGCTGATCCTGCCGAGATGGTGCGGACAGGCTCCACTTCCTCCCATTTGGTGAACTTGTCCATGGCAACGTAGAGATAGCGGTAGCCTCCAGCCATGTGAGGGAAGGGGCCCAGGATGTCCAGTCCCCAGACCGTGAAGGGCCATGAGAGGGGAATGGTTTGGAGGCCTTGCGCCGGCTGGTGGATTTGTTTGGCGTGGAATTGGCAGGCTTCACAGGATTGGACTGGCTCGGTGGCGTCTTGAAGTGTTGTGGGCCAGTAGAAGCCGCTGCGGAACACCTTGCCGACGAGGGTTCACGATGAAGAGTGGTGGCCGCAGTCTCCACCATAGATGTCGGCAAGCAGCTCGCGCCCTTGCTCTTTGGAGATGCACCGCAGCGCGATGCCATTCGGGCACCTTTGGTAGAGATCGCCATCTCTCAAGCAGTAAGTTGTGGCTTGGCGAGCCACACGCTCTGCCTCTGAGTCCTTCTACGGGAGGATGCCGCTCTGCAAGTAGGTCTTGAACTCTGCGGCCCAGCTGTTCGCTTGAGGCTCCAGTGCCAGTAGCGGACGAGCGCCTGAAGGCGGGCCGCAGTCGGGTGCACCTGTGGGCGGGGCGGGCAGGAGCTCCTCATGAGGCGATGTGGCACTTGCGGCAGGTGGTACAGCTGATGGCTTCAGGAGCCTCTCCTCGAAGACACCAGGGCGTTGAGGCCCATGTTGAGATGCTTGCTTGGTAACGTCGTCTGCTTCTTTGCTGCTGCCGCAAGGTATGTGCTGGAGCTCCAGGCCAAGGAAGCACTTCTCGAGCTTGCGCACTTCCTCCAAGTAGGTGGCCATGTGTTCGTCCTTGGGATTGTAGCTTTTGTTGGAGAAGTTGATGAGGAGCTACGAGTCTCCCTTTATGAGGAGGCGCTTGATGCCGAGAGCGAAGGCGGCCTTGAGGCCGGCGATGAGGCCTTCATACTCCGCAATGTTGTTGGAGACCTTGTCGTCATGCTTCAAGCAGAGTTGGACGACGTAGTAGAGCTTGTCTCCTGTTGGTGAGGTGAGCATGACGCCAGCCCCCGCGCCCTGTCGGGAGAACGCGCCATCAAAGTGCATGCTCCAGCCGCCAGGGGCTTCATCCCCAGGAAGGAGGGATTCGTCCTCGCGAGGCTCCTCTTGATGTAGGTCTCCCCATTCCGCCACGATATCTGCCAAGGCTGCGCCCTTGATCATCCTTGTGGTGCAAAATTCCAGCTCGAAGGCCTGCAGCTCGATGTTCCACTTGGCAACGCGGCCAGCGGCGTTGGGGCTGCGCAGGACTTGCTCCAGTGGGCAGGACGTGACCACCTTGATTGGGTGGCCCTGGAAGTAGTGGCGCAGCTTCCTGGAGGCGATGAGAAGTGTGAAGAGGAGTTTCTGCTGCATGAGGCAGCGCTCGCACGCATCCCGCAGCACCGTGCTGACGAAGTACACGGGGTGCTCGATGAGGCGCGTAGTTGTAGCGGCAGCTTGTTCTTCGGAGGGCTCAGGAGGCTCATGAGGAGGCTTAGGAGGCTCCTGAGGGGGGCCCTTGGCAGGTAATGGCGTGGCCTCGGCCGGCTTCGATGCAACCTCAGCGGGCTTCTTCTGGATGCAGGTGCGTTCCTCCCGTACCGCCACCAAGGCCGCGCTGGCCGTCTGGGGGTGGCTACCAAGTACAGGAGCGGGGGATCACGGGAGCGTGGCGCGACCATGATGGGCGGGCTCGTCAGGTACCTCTTGAGGTCCTCGAAGGCTGCGTCAGCCCCAGGAGTCCACTTGAAGGGGCCGGATGTCTTCATGAGCTTGAAGAATGGCAGGGCTCCCTCACCGAATTCGGAGATGAAGCGCCCAAGCGAGGCCATGCATCACGGCAGGTGCTGCATTTCCTTGAGGTTCTGGGGAGGGTGCATCCTCTCGATGGCCTTGATCTTCTCGGGGTTAGCCTCGATGCCGCAGTGGGAGACCAGGAAGCCAAGCAGCTTGCCGGAAGGGACCCCGAAGATGCACTTGTCGACGTTGAGCTTGAGGTTGACCATGCGCAGGTTGGCGAATGTTTCCTCGAGGTCCGCGATGAGGGACCAGGCCTCGCAAGTCTGCACAACAATGTCGTCGACGTAGGCCTCCGCATTTCTTCCCATCTGGGGCCCCAGGGCGATGCACATCAGCCTCTGGAAGGTGGCTCCGGCACTCCTCAGGCCGAAGGGCATGCAGATGTAGCAGTATATTCCACAGGGGTTGATGAAGGCCGTTCTCTCCACGTCTTCTGTTGCCATCTTGATCTGGTGGTAGCCTGAGAAGACGTCTAGGAAGCACAACAACTCACACCCAGTGGTGGAGTCCACAATCTGGTCGATGCGAGGCAACGGGAAGGGATCTTGAGGGCAGACTTTGTTGAGGCTCGTGAAGTCGATGCACATTCGCTCCTTGTCGCCTTTCTTGGGTACTACAACTGGGTTGGCGAGCCATTCGGGATGGCGAACCTCACGGATGACTCTTGCCCCTTGCAGTTTCTGAACTTCTTGGACGATGAACTCTTGCTTCTCTGGTGCTTGGCGCTGTGCCTTTTGCTTCACGGGGCGTGTGTTGGGGCACACCGCTAAGTGGTGCTCGATCACCTCCCTCAGGACACTGGACAAATCAGATGCTGTCCAAGCGAACACATCCACGTTTGCCCCAAGGAAGGCCACGAGCGCGCCTTCCTATGCAGGAGAGAGGCCGGTGCCGATGGTGAAGGCAGGCCCTGAGCCACTACCGTCCACCGACACTTTCTTTGTCTCAGCGCGTGCCTGAGAGAATAGCTACTTCTTCTTCGCGGGTGCGGCCTTGGCAGGCTCGACGTCGTCCTCATTAGTGGGGTAGGCGGTGGCGGCAGCCTTGTAGGAGCGCTCGAGGGAGCGAACTACATCCTTCTCATCGCAGTGGACGGTGATGATGTCGCTGCAACCTGACATCTTGAGGACGTTGTAGGCATGATGGGTCACTGCCATGAACTTGGTGAGCGCGGGGTAGCCCAGGATGGCATTGTAGGGCAGGCCAATGTGTGCCACGTCAAAGTCGATGAGCTCGGTCCGATAGTTCTTGCGGGTGCCGAAGGTGACGGGAAGGCGCACCTACCCCAGGGGCAAGGTGGAGCCATCGGTCATGCCTGAGAAGGGACTTGTCGGCATCAGTTGCTTGTAGGGCACTTGGAGCTTTTTGAAGGTCTCGACGGAGATCACGTTGAGGCATGCGCCTCCGTCGAAGAGCGTCTTGGTGACGGCGACGTTGCTGATGGTGGGAGTGCCCACAGCACTTGTGGACTTGGGGTGGTCCTTGGTGTCGAAGGAGATTGCGTACTACGACCACTTGAGGGGCTGAGAAGCCTCAGGCCTCGGGAGGGCTGCGTTCACCTCGCGAGAGAATTGCTTGAAGTGGCGGTTGGATGCGGGGGCCTGGGCCCCGTCGAGGAAACAAGCCACCTCATGAGGCTCCTGGTAGCCCCCAGCACCCTCATCAGGCCGGTTGCTGTTGTTCCTTCGAGGCGACGGCGACAACGACGGCAGAGCGGCGTTGGCCTGGGGGTTGGCCTGCCGCGGCTAGTCACGCCAGCCCTGCCAGAAGTTGTTATTGCCGTTGTTGTTGCGGTCTCCCCAGAGGTTGCCATTGCGGCCGCCTCTGAGGCCAGCGCCGCGATCGTTGCAGTCGCCGCAGCGGCCCAACCACTCGTCGCGAAGCAGCTTGAGCTCGTGGCAGTCCTTGGTGCTGTGGGAGTCCACGTTGTGGTAGGCGCAGAGAGGGCGGCTGTCCTTCTTGGACTCGTCATGCTCACGGCTGCACTTCTGCTTAGGCTCCGCCACAAGCACGGCGGGGCCCTTGCGCTTGGAGTCTTTGTTCCTAGTCTTGGCGGCGTCTGGTGCCGCGTCAGGGTCGTTGTGGGCGAAGAGACAACCCTCCTCGGCCTTAGCACACTTGTCGGTGAGGTCGAATAGGGCGATGACAGTGTCGAGCTTTTCGTTGATGGTGAGCTTCTCGTGCACCCTGATGTCCAGGATGCCAGAGGAGAACGCGGAGATGATGGCGGCGTCGGAGGCGCGTGGGACCTTGTTGCGCACCTGGCTAAAGTGCTGGATGTACTTGCGGAGGGTCTCGTCAGGCCGCTGGCGTACGGCGTGCAGGTCGTTGAGCGTCAGAGGGTGCTCGTAGGTGCCCTTGAAGTTGGTGACGAACTGCCGGCATTGTTAGGACCACGAGAAGACAGAGGCCTAGTTCATGAGCCACGAGCACGCGGCGTCCTTAAGTGCCATGGGGAGCCAGTTTGCCATGACCTTGTCATCACCACCCGCGGCCTCGATGCCCAAAGTGTAGAGCTGCAGAAACTCCATGGGGTCGGGGGTGCCGTCGTAGCACTGAGGCAGCTCCGGCTTGAACTTCGCGGGCCACACCACACGGCACAGCTCGCGTGTGAAGGCATGGCAACCCCCGCTGCTGGAGGCGACACCTCCGGCGAGCGCGGCGCGGTTCTGGCGCCCCGCTGCGGCGACCTCCTGGATGGTGCGGTCTTGGCGCTGGCGCTACCGGTCGAGGATGACACATGCGTTGGGCGGCGCGCACCAGACGATCTGGTAGCTGGCATCGTCGTGGTCCGGCGAGGACGCGCCGCGGGACGGCTCTCGCGCCCGCGGGCCGCGGTGGTGCCCAGCCTCCTCGTTGGACGGAGGAGGCGGTGGAGGCACGCCATGTGCCACCTCCCCGACGTGCGGCGACGGATGGTGGAGTGAGTGAGAGGGCACAGGGGTGTCTCCAGTGGCGTTACCGAGCTCGGTGATGCGGGCGAGCCAGGCGTCGTAGCCGGCCTTGGTGGGGCGGTAGCGCAGTAGCTCACGCGCCATGAGCAGCGCGGCCTGCAGGGCCGGCAGGTCGCGGCGGGCGAGCGAGGAAGCCGTGGCGGTGTGGCCAGGCGGTTGCACGGACGGATGGAGGGAGGAGGCCTGCTGCTCCCTCGCAGCGGGGTCGGTGGCGGCGCCGGCACGCAGCGTTGCCGGCTGGCTCCGTCTGGGCCACCCTGGCGGCCCGGCGCGCGGCACGCTCGCGTCGAGCGTTGGCCATGTTGGAGTCGAGGCGGAAGGAACGAAAGCCTTGCCCCCTACTTGGCATGCCAAATGTCGGAAGCTGGGCTCCGGGGACCCTGGTTCGAACACTGGGGGCAAGCTCGTTCCTACCAACTAGACGGTGACCACGGCGAGGCTATGGCGAGAGCACGCTCACACACAAGGCACGACAGGGGACACAGCAGCTACCCAGGTTTGGGCCACCGTGCGGTGTAAAACCCTACTCCTGCTTGGTTGGGATTGCTCCGGTGAGATTGTGCATACAAGCGTACAAGGTAGGAGAAGGTGGAAAAATGACCGACCTCCTCTAAAGGTGCACCCTGCCCTCTTTTATAGCTGCCTTGGTCCTCTTCCCCCGAAAATATTGGCAGGAAGGGTTGCCACACAACGGCAATTTAAAGGGGGACAGAGGCACAGTCTTATCCTGACCAAAAGCGCTATCCATCACGCGCCGGTGGGCTCGGTGATGACATCTGCCCTGCGCGCCTTATCATTCTGGTCTTCATACACCAAACGGGCAAGCTTTGGGACTTGCTTTGCTGGTGGGCAGCTGGGGCTGCTCCTTTATCACCAAAGAGGAAATCCTCCCTGGCCGCGCCTGCTGGTACGGCCCTGCCACTGTCGTCGTCTTGCGGGGGTGTGTCACCCACACGGCGGGCATGTGACCGCGAGGCTGGTGCGAGGCGATGCCCTTCTCGGGTGGCTTCGGGAGGCTGGGGGCCTCGCGAGGCTTCCTGCTAAGTCTCCGGTCGGTCCGCCCCTGGTGGAGCGGGGTCCACGAGAGGCCGGGGCCTCGCGAGGTGTCTTGCCTCGCGGCGCGCGTAGCTGGGCTACCTCTTGGGCCTTCGCCAGGCGTTGCTTCCTGGGCCGTAGGCAGATGGGCCGTGGTACCCCGGTTCCCACTAGCCCGATAGGGGGGCGGGACGACAAGATACTAGCCAACTACTTCCCGTTGGTGCTCAAGCCCAATGTTAGGTCGTGATTGATGAATTTGCCGGAGGGCTCCATTTCTTCTTGGTCGGATCTGTGCCATTGCTTCATTGGTGCTTACCAGGGTGGCCACAAGCTCCCTGGTCAAGCTAGCAATCTGCATGTGATACCCCAGAGGGATGGTGAGCCCCTCCACAAATATATACAAAGGTTCAGCCGTGTGCACCACAACATCCCCGATGTTCATCCCGCAGCTGTTTGTGCTGCATTCCACACGAATCTGCGCCACCACGGAATGCGATCTGAGATGAACAGCGAGAAGGTCCGAACCATCAACGAGTTGTATGCTTTAGTGGATAAGTGTGCACATGCTGAAGAGGGGACGCAACTCCCCGGGGAAGATGCTGGCACCAAAGTCGACTCTGAGGACGACGACGCAGACAACGCATCAACCCCGCAGAAGAAGGGCCGAAAGCGCAACAGGAAGCGGAAAGGCAAATCAGTGATGGCCGTCGAAGGATCCGATGACACCAACACTGCCAAGAAGCCTAAGGTAGAAAGCCCCGGCAAGGAGGTTGCCAGATGCGCTGACTGCCGGGAGGCTGCGGCAGGCAACAAGGCTGGCAAGACCGACGGGCCATACTACAAGATCCACCGCACCAAAGGCCATGACCTCCAGCAGTGCCGGTAAGTAGAGCAACTTGCCGAGAAGGAGAAAACTGAGTACGAGAAGCGCGACAAGGAGAAGGGCCAAGATGGTGTCAGTGGGTCCAGCAAACAAAACCGTGGTGGCCGCGGAGGCCACCGCGGCAAGGCCAAGCAGCCGAAAGAGAAGGTCGCTCAGGGCCAGAAAGGAGAAGATGATGACGAGGACAAAGACGGGTCCGACAAGGAGTTCCAGAATGCAGTGGACGCCATGTGTGTTGACGGAGGCGCATCTTTGCACTCCTCGCACTGGAGCTGAAGCAGTCTGACTGCAAAGTGAATGCAGTGGAGCTTGTGATGGAAGCACAGAAGCCACTCAAGTGGTCGCACGCGCCCACCGTATTTGACGCCGAGGATCACCCTGATCGCACCACTGCGGTCGGGTGTTTGCCATTATAGGCTTCACCAACAATCCGCAACCTCAAGGTGACAAAGATACTGGTTGACGGTGGGGCTGGCTTGAACTTGATCTCTCCCGATGTGATCAAGAGGCTGTAGATCCCCGACAAGCATCTCAAGGAAACAGGTACTTTCCAAGGGATCAGTCCGGGGAGGAACAAGCCAAAGGGCCAGGTTACATTGCCGGTCACGTTCGGCAGCGAGCTCAACTACAGGACAGAGAAGATTGTCTTCAACGTCGTCGAGATGCCGCTGCCGTACAATGGGATTCTGGGCCGCCCCGCGCTGGCAAAGTTCATGGCTGCATCACACTATGCGTACAATGTCATCAAGATGCTAGGGCCAATGGGCGTCCTCACCATCAAATCCAACCAAAAAGACGCAATCATCTGCACCGACAAGCTCTACCGGGAGGCAGTGGTAGCATTTGCCATCGAGGTACATGCTCCTGCAGGCAAAGCTCCCGGTGGAGGAAAGAAGAAGAAGACCGGCAAGACCTCTTGTCGTGGTTTTGTCACGGCAGATGTCCTAGTGTGAGGACTTAGTCGTGAGGTCCGGCGCACGTAACTGGTAGCTTGAGAGGGGTTGAGCGGGACGAGAGACGCGGAGTTTTTACCCAGGTTCGGCCCCTCCGATGGAGGTAAAAGCCTACGTCCTGCTTTGTGTCTTATATTGATGACGATGACGATCTCGGTTACAAGGGTGTAGAGTCAGCACCTCTAATCTCGAGACCCTCTAATCTGACTATCTTTTCTGACCTGTCTATGAGACCTGTCTATGAGACCTGTCTATGAGACGTCTAACCTGACCCTCTTGGGGTGACCCGCCCCTCCTTATAAAGGCTGAAGGGGCGGTTTACATGTAGAGTCTAAGTCGGATTGATGACTTCCCATCGCGGGCTTCTCTTCATGGGCTTCTGAGTCCTGGGCTTGTAACCCGTCCCGGGCGGCTTACACCGGGCGGGTTACAACCAGGGCTTATCTTCAGAGACTCATCTCCGTGACTGTCTGATAACACTGTTCACCTCCTGGCACTGTAGCATCCGGGTTAGCCTCCTGACACTGTAGCCGGGTTAGCCTCCTGACACTGTAACCGGGTTACCATCTTGGTAATGTAGCTGCCGGGTTACCCCTGACACTGTAGCTGCCGGGTTACACCCCTGACACTATAGCTGCCGGGTTATACCCTGACACTGTAGCTGCCGGGTTAGAACTGTAACCAGGTCTGTACTGTTTGCCGGGTCAGCATGTCTGCCGGGTCAGTACTGTTCTCCGGGTCAGTACTGTTTGCCGGGTCAGCATGTCTGCCGGGTCATATCGCGGGGTAATATCCCCGTCATTAGCCCCCAGGTTAGCTTGAATTTATTCATGGTAAGCTCCATTGTCTTGCAGGTATATGTCCTTTGAAATAAAATATTGGGAATACAACACCCATATGCCGTTGAGTCAGCCTTCAATGCTCTTGGCGGGTCTCCTCCGCCGGGTTATAATCATTGATGGTGCCGGGTCATGATTGCTGGTGACGCCGGGTCAAATAACTGAACTCCCGCTGAAATTGACATCTTGAAAACTTCTCCAATTTTTTGATATATTCATATTACCTGTAGCCCCCAAGCTCCAAGTTGATCCATGATGACTTGGCGCTTTGCAATAATATCTTTGATTGTGTAGCCCCCAAGTACCAGGTTGTCTTGCCTGCAGCAGCCTGGGACTTATAACTGTCTTATACCTTATAAAGCTTCAGCTGGTGTAGCCCCCAAGGGCCGGCTCATCAATATGTGATGCGCCGGGTCTTCAATTTGTACCTTATAATCTGTTTTGAACAACTGAATACTGTAGCCCCCAAGTGCCGGGTCGCACGCCTGTGGCGACTTGGGACTTTTAGAAAAAATTGATCTGAGTGGTGTAGCCCCCAAGTGCCAGGTCAGTAAGAAGTACTGGGCTGGGACTTAGAAAAATATTGAAAGGCTGGCTCATCTCCTTGAGACAACAAGATCTGTTAACCATGTAATGATTTGAAAACCAGCTTGCATTAGCCCCCAAGTGCCGTGGTGCATGCTTGCAGTGACATGGGACTTTGCATACTTGATATAAACTTGACTTGAATAATGTAGCCCCCAAGTGCCGGGTCGTCTGCCTGCGGCGACTCGGGACTATAATATGACTCATCATAATTTGTTGGATGAATCCTTGGCCGTGGTTGTAATATAACCCAGAATGAATATCCTGGAATAATTCCTTTGTCTTTGATATGAAATCCCTGCTCGTAGTTGCGGTGCAACCCGGCGAGTATGTGAGAAATCCATGATGAAGATCCAGCCATGTTGGCTATTAAAGATCTATTTGTTCTGGCGGCTTATCTTATAAGACAAGACCTGCAAAAATAAACAAAACAGAGTATATTCTGCATTGTTGTAAGGGCGGCTTAAAAAAGCACAACCCGGAGATGTTAAAATCTCGTATAGCCTTGCTTCCTCTTTCACAATCTTGCTCTGACCCGGTTTGGCAAACCGGCATGATATGTAAATATGATGAAATGCATGATGTAATGTATGATGTATGATGCAATGTATAATGTTCTTGCTTTGCCTTTTATTCTCAAAATTTCATATGATGGTTCTTCTGGGTGGACTCGATGCTTGAACTCATACCAGTACAGGGTCTCTAACGAGAGTGGCCGTCAACTCCTTTGAACGGCTCAGGGTCTCTAGGCGAGATTAACTGATAAGAGCGCAACGAACCAGAGAGAGACACAGCAGGTGGGAGAGTTTACCTCGCCGCTGTAAGAGGCCCTTGCAGGGGGTAAGTTTTAGAACTCGCTGCACCCCTGACAAAGCGGCATCAACTTACAGGCAGGTATAACTCGGATTTGCGGATGTAAGGGTTTGCCTCGCCGCTGTAAGAGGCCTTTGCAGAGGGTGAGTTTTAGAACTCGCTGCACCCCTGACAAAGCGCATCTACTTACAGGCAGGTATAACCCGGCCTTGCAGATCGAAAAGGAGGTAAGTTTTATAACTCGCTGCACCCCTAGTGATCTTTGTTGACGGAGTCAACCTTTGGGTTCACGACCCGCCTTATCTTGGCTGAAGAGCCTGACCGAGAGGGTTGAAGCTTAACCCGGCGGATTGAAAGCCCCCAAACGACCTTGTTGAAGTATCAACATTGTGGCAGCATCTTATAAGCCGCCATCTTGTATGAAGAAAATAGCAGAAGCCCCCAAGTTTGAACGGTGCATCATGGCGACTCGTCTTCTTGAGTAACTTTTAATCCTTCCGCCAATAATGTAGTATCCCCCGAGATCGGGTTAACTTTCTTGCCATGATCTGTGGCTCTCATTGAAAACGACCAAGTGTGTCGAGCCATGTCTGTAGCCCCCGAGTCTTGAGTTGATTCAAAGAGGTGACTTGTGAACTTCCACTGAAAGTTGTGGTTGGCCGTGACGGGTGATAGATGATCCCGCATGAATTGCTTCAATAATCCGGTCGATGGTTCGTCCCGGCTGGTTGTTGAAGTTAACCAAACTGCAGTGGCGGCGACTTGTGTGCCTGTCCATTTGGGTGGCTCGTATAGATGAACTGCACCGATATGCTGATGTGAATCAGACTGAGGGCGGCGTCTTGCGCGCGTCCATTGGGCGGCATCTCAGAACCGCCCATCGGGCGACTCGTACTGATGTACACAGCTCCTGACGTGTTGATGTAGACGTAGAAGTCAGCCGCGGCGTTGTTAAGCCGGTGCGGCCGCGAGAGACAACCGCGGCGTTTTGTTGATGTAGTCGAGACCAAGGGGTCGGCGGCTTGCACACGCCCATTGAACAGCGAGCAAGCGTGATCCCGACAAGTTGATGTCAACCGGGCCGCAAGGGCGGCGGCTTGCGCGCGTCCATTCACCGGGTCATGTGGCACGGTCGAACGCTGGTGTGGGATATTGCCAACGCGTGCTCCGTACCCGTGGTATAGACCACGTTTGTAGAGAATAACTGTCCTGCATATAAAAATATACAGACCAACGTAATTGTTCTTTGACAAAAACAATATGTGGTAATAAAATAGTCTTTAGACGGATATCACCTGATTTGTTCGGACGACAAATTATTCGGATATAGCGTCCGTATATCACCCCCAGTAATATCAATGACGGTTTAACCACTCTTTCGAGGCCGCGGCGGAGGCGGCGGGCCGTAACGGCGAAAACGGCTCGATGCGAGACCGCAGATGATAAGGTAGAGGCGACTCGCAGCGGACGCGCGACGGCTCAGAATAAGGCCGAATGGGTGCGGCTCAGCGCGAGGTTGCGACCATGAGGACGAAAGCGGCGACTTAGCCACGGCGGCTCGGAGATAGCGCCGGGCCGGGGCGGCTCTCGATGAACGCGTGGCGGCAAATTGACCAGGCGGGTCCTCCCCCCTTTTTTTTTTTTTTTTTTTTTTTTACACCCCACTTTTCTGAATCGGCTCTCCCACCTCTTATCCATCCAAACCGATCCCCACTCCTCCTCCTTCCACGGGTGAGGGGAGACGACCGCGGCGGGTCATGCGCCAGACAGGCCTAAAAGTGGCGGCGAGCCGGCAGGCGCAGGAAGATCGGCGAGGCGGGGCCAGCGAGGGCGAAGCGTGGTCGCTGAAGGGAGGCAGAGCCGGCGGGTCGGGGCGCGCGCACTGGCCATGGGTGGCGCTTCGCGACGGGGAGAGGCAGGCTGGCGGCTGAGCCTGCTGGTGCGCAGAGGCGGCGGCGAAGAGCCGGCGTGCAGCAGGGCGCAGGGCGGTGAAGAGCCGGCGTGCAGCAGGGCGCAGAGCCAGTGAGGCGAGGCGGGCGAAGCTGAGGTCAAGCCGGCGGCGGCCGTGGCGACTTGGCGGCGGCGACTTGGCGGCTCGGGCCAGCGCCGGCGGGTTGCGGGGCGGCTCGCCACGGCGGCTCGGGCAGGCGGCGGCTCAGAGGCGCTTCGAGGCGGAGGCGCGAAGCGGGGCGGACGGCGTCCTGGCCACGGGCGGCTCAACGCGACGGCGACATAAGCGAAGACGGCGACGGCCGGGCTGTCGGAGCGACGAGCGGCTCTCGAAACGGCGCGAGGTCACGGCGTGACGAACCTCGGCGGCTCGCGGGCCGGCGGCTCGTGCAGGCGGAACCGGCCCTCGGGGCGCGGCAAGGCAGGTAGGCGCAGTCCGGCGGAGCGCAGGGCGATGCGGCGGTGGGTGGAGCCGGCCGGCTTGGACGCGGCGGCTCAGCGGCGGGGCGAGGCGGCTCGCGCAGGCGGAACCGGCCCTCGGGGCGGCTCGACGGTTGACTCGCAGCGAAGGCACGAGTCCAGGTCGCAGCCGGCGGAGGTGACGCCGGGGCAACTCAGAGGCAGCGGCTCGCGGCCGGTCTTGACGGAGCCGGCAACGGCGGCTGTGGCGACAGGGCCAGCCCGCGGCAGCTCGAGGCGAGGGGAGGCCGTGGCGGCGGGCGGCTCGACGGGGAGCGGAAGCGGCTCGGTGGCGGCCGTGGCTGGGGAGGCGCCAGGCGGGACCACGTCGGCAGGGGGAGAACCGGCGAGGCGAGAGAGGCAAGGCTTCTCGGCCGCGGCGGCTTATGGCGACGGAGGAGGCGAGTCCAAGCAGAAAACGGCTCAACGCAACATGGCGCGAGGCGGGCGACAGCTTTGGAAGTGAAGTCGCGGTCGTGGCCGCGGGGTGGCGGCTTGTGGTGGAGCAGCAGCAGGGGAACGGCGCGGCTCAACGTGCGGCGCGCTTGGCGGGCCATGGCAGCAGCAGGAGCAATCCGCGGCGGATCACGGTGAAGGCGGGCTGTCCTGGCACAGGCGACGACTCGGCGGTCGGCGGCTCAACGTGCAGGCAACCGCAGTCTGTTTTCCGGGTCGTAGTCAATTTGATCATCCTCGAAAGTTGCTTCCTTTTTCCGGGTTGTAGTCAATTTGAACGGCTAAGCAATTTGGCTCAGCAATTTGGCTGCAACTGTGGCTGCAAAGGCGAGGTGTGGTACGGTGGCAACTCAACCACGGCGGCGACTCAACCACGGCGGCGACTCGGGAAAAACGGCGATGACCATTGACGCGGAGCTCACGGGGCGGCCTTCATAGCAGCGGGAGAGGTTCGAGGCGGAACCGGGGCAGCTCGACATGGCCTGCAGGGCGAGGCGACCAACGGCTGGCGAAGCGAATCCGGGTTGCGGTCGTTGACTCCAGGTTGGAGGGTGTGTTGACACGGATCAATATGACGCGGCGTTCGGTGGTTGCAGCAAGATTCTTGTCTGTCCCGGTGACCCGCCATTGCAGCAGCGAACATTGACCTCCTTTCAGGTTGTAGTGGTCTTGGATAACCCACGCCCGAGTTGTGGTGGTCCTCTACTCAAGTACTGCACACTTTTAAAAAATTCCTTTTTGACACTTCCGGTTTTCCAGGATGTCTTGGCTTGCGTGGCGGCCACTGTAACAGATATCGATTCGTCTCCAGATTCGACGGATCGCCGGGTCACATTGTAACCCTAATTTTCTCTTAAACTTTGGACGGGCGTTAGATCTGACTGCTCGCCTTCGAGGCAATGTGAATCCTTCCACAAGGACTCTTCTTCATCCGGATAATTGTGAACTTCTTGAAACCCTAGAAAAGATCCCTCCAAGAACTCATCACCACCGTGCGCGGTCCCCACGGTGGGCGCCAACTGTCGTGGTTTTGTCACGGCAGATGTCCTAGTGTGAGGACTTAGTCGTGAGGTCCGGCGCACGTAACTGGTAGCTTGAGAGGGGTTGAGCGGGACGAGAGACGCGGAGTTTTTACCCAGGTTCGGCCCCTCCGATGGAGGTAAAAGCCTACGTCCTGCTTTGTGTCTTATATTGATGACGATGACGATCTCGGCTACAAGGGTGTAGAGTCAGCACCTCTAATCTCGAGACCCTCTAATCTGACTATCTTTTCTGACCTGTCTATGAGACCTGTCTATGAGACCTGTCTATGAGACGTCTAACCTGACCCTCTTGGGGTGACCCGCCCCTCCTTATAAAGGCTGAAGGGGCGGTTTACATGTAGAGTCTAAGTCGGATTGATGACTTCCCATCGCGGGCTTCTCTTCATGGGCTTCTGAGTCCTGGGCTTGTAACCCGTCCCGGGCGGCTTACACCGGGCGGGTTACAACCAGGGCTTATCTTCAGAGACTCATCTCCGTGACTGTCTGATAACACTGTTCACCTCCTGGCACTGTAGCATCCGGGTTAGCCTCCTGACACTGTAGCCGAGTTAGCCTCCTGACACTGTAACCGGGTTACCATCTTGGTAATGTAGCTGCCGGGTTACCCCTGACACTGTAGCTGCCGGGTTACACCCCTGACACTGTAGCTGCCGGGTTATACCCTGACACTGTAGCTGCCGGGTTAGAACTGTAACCAGGTCTGTACTGTTTGCCGGGTCAGCATGTCTGCCGGGTCAGTACTGTTCTCCGGGTCAGTACTGTTTGCCGGGTCAGCATGTCTGCCGGGTCATATCGCGGGGTAATATCCCCGTCACCTCTGGTAAGGACTCCGAGAAGTGCACTTTAGAGTGCAGCATGCCTATTGAGGACATACCAGAGAGCTCTACCGGCAAGAGCAAGAAAGCCAAGGCCTCTGCACCAATGACCAAGCAAGTCTCTGCAAGGGAAGATGGGATGAGTGGCACTTTTTCCATAAGTGCCACTCTCAATGACAAATAGGAAAGCGCGCTTGTTGCCTTCCTACGGGCGAATGATAATGTGTTTGCTTGGAAAGCATCTGACATCCCCGGTGTTCCTAGGGAGGTAATTGAGCACCACCTTGCTGTCTACCCTCATGCAAGACCCGTCAAGCAGAAGGTCAGAAAGCAAGCTTTGGAGCGGCAAGAGTTTATTGCCGAAGAGATCAAGAAGTTGGAAGCAGCAGGCCTGGTCAGAGGAGTGCTACACCCCACGTGGTTAGCCAATCCAGTGGTAGTGAGCAAGGCGAATGGGAAGTGGAGGCTTTGTATAGACTTCACTGATATAAATAAAGCTGGTCCAAAGGACCCTTTCCCTTTGCCGCACATAGACCAGATAGTAGACTCCACTGCCGGCTGTGAGTTACTCTCTTTTCTTGATGCCTACTCTGGTTATCATCAGATTTTTATGGCCAAGGAAGATGAGGAGAAAACGGCGTTCATCACCCCGTGTGGCACGTATTGTTTTTTACGTATGCCCTTCGGGTTGAAGAGTGTGGGGCAACCTTTGCAAGAGCAGTTCAGATGGGTTTTGAGCCACAGCTGCACAGAAATGTGGAGGCCTACATAGATGATATTGTGGTCAAAACCAAGGATAAGTCAACGCTGATCCAAGATTTGGAAGAAACATTTGCAAACTTGCGCAAATTCAACTTGAAGCTCAACCCCGAGAAGTGCGTGTTCGGTGTTCCATCCGGCAAGCTTCTTGGATTCTTTGTGTCTCAGAGAGGGACTGGAGACAACCCCGACAAGATCAAAGCAATTGAGCAGATCGAAGCACCAAGATGCGTCAAGGACATCAGGCGTCATGCCGGCTGCATTGCCGCTCTTAGCAGGTTCATCTCCAAATCAGCAGAGCGCGCCTTGCCATTTTTCAAAATATTGAAAAAGGCAAGTCCAGTGAACTGGGCTCCGGAAGCGGAGGCCGCGCTCCAAGATTTGAAGGAGTACTTGTCCTCTCCGCCAGTCCTAGTTGTGCCTAGGCCCCAAGAGACGTTGCTGCTATACTTAGCGGCAACGAATCAAGTGGTTAGTGCTGCACTTGTGGCTAAAAAAGAGGCAGATAAAGAGGAGGCAGCAGTCGCAGAGCCACGACCCGACAAGCCAGAGTCTTCTCCAGCATGATCAGGTGCCGACAAGCCTGAGATTGTGCAAGAAAGTGAGCCAGATCAACCAGTCGTGCAGAAGAAGAAGATGGTGCAGCGCCCAGTCTACTTTGTCAGCTCCCTCCTACAAGGGGCTAGGTCGAGGTATTCTGGCATGTAGAAGTTGCTCTTTGGCCTTCTCATGGCCTCAAGGAAGCTGCGCCACTACTTTCAAGCACACCAAGTCACCGTCGTCACTCGCTTTCCTTTGCAACGAATTCTGAGAAATCCAAAAGCCACCGACAAGATTGTGGAGTGGGCATTGGAGCTGTCAAGCTTTGATTTGAAGTTTGAGAGTACCTCAACAATTCAAAGCAGAGCCTTGGTGGAATTCATTGTAGAATGAACCCCAACGCCAGACTAAGAAATCCCAGAGACCTCTCACCCCGGCAAGGAAACTGTTGACGATTGGATCATGTACTTTGACAGTGCTTTCACGCTGAAAGGCACCGGTGCCGGCATGCTGCTTATAGCACCCACCGAAGAGCACCTCAAGTACATGCTTCAGATGCATTTTCCTAGGGAGCAGGCCACCAACAACACTGCTGAGTACGAGGGATTGCTTGCCGGCCTGCATATTGCAATCGACCTTGGTATTCGAAAGTTGATTATCAGGGGCGACTCGCAGCTTGTGGTGAGGCAGGTCAACAAGGATTACCAGAGCTCCTTGATGGAGGCATATGTTGATGAAGTGAGGAAATTGGAAGAGCACTTTGACGGTCTGCTAGCAGAGCATGTTCCTCGTGCCCAGAATGAAATTGCCGATGACCTGTCGAAGCGTGCCACCCAAAAGCTGCCCGTGGAACCAGGGACTTTTGTGCTCCATTTGACTCAACCATCCGTTAGGCCATCAAGGTTGGCTAAGAAAAGAAAGCAAGATGTTGGTGGTTACTTTCTAGCAAAGCTGCCGGCAGTCGCCAAGAAAGTAGATACCGCCAACAAGACACCCTTGGCCGGTGAGCCACAGCTTCTGGCAAGCCAGATTCTTGCCATCGAAGCAAGCGCTCCCGCAGAGGAAGAAGTACCTTTAGTCCTTGTCATCGAGCCGCAGGCTCTGGCATGGGCATAGCCAATCGTCCAGTACCTTCAAACAGGAGATCTTCCTGATGAGCAAGAAGACGTAGAAAGAGTAGCCCGTCAATCAAGGATGTACAAATTTGTTGACAACATTTTGTACAAGAAAAGACCGAACAGGGTGAAATTGAAGTGCATTTGTCAGGAAGATGGACAAAGGCTATTGGAAGAGATACATGAAGGAATGTGTGGCTCCAATATTAGGTTGCGCGCGCTTATCGGCAAGGCATTCCGTCAAGGATTCTACTGGCCAACAACCCTTCAAGACGCCTTGGCGGTGGTCATCAGGTGCGAAGCGTGCCAGTTCCACTACAAGGACATCCACCAGCCATCTCAAGCCCTCCAAACCATCCCTCGTTCCTGGCCTTTCTCGGTCTGGGGGCTCGACATCATCGGCCCCTTCCCCCATGCTACCTGGGGCTTTGAATTCTTGTACATTGTAATCGACAAGTTTACAAAGTGGCCTGAGGTAGAGCCAGTGAGAAAGGTGACGGAACAGTCAGCTATCAAGTTCCTCAAAGGATTGGTTGCTCGTTTTGGTGTACCCAACAGGATCATCACCGACAACGGCACCCAGTTCATGAGCCGCGCCTTCACAACATATTGCCAAGAACTTGGAAACAAGATCTGCTACGCCTCTGTTGCTAACCCAAGGAGCAATGGACAAGTAGAGAGGGCAAATGCAGAAGTGATGCATGGTCTCAAGACCAAAACTTTCAACAGGCTGCACAAGTGTGGAAGGCGCTGGGTGGAAGAGTTGCCGGCGGTTCTTTGGTCAATCAGAACGACACCAAGTCGAGCCACTGGCTAGACACCCTTCTCCCTTGTATATGGTGCAGAAGTGGTGCTCCCCATGGAACTCAGATATGGGTCACCTCGAGTTTTTGCCTTCGATGAGGAGGATCAAGATGAGCTATGGCAAGATGATGCCACACTCCTTGAGGAAGATCGTTTCCAGGCTACTCTCCATGCTGCACGGTACCTGCAAGCCTTGCATCGCTATCATAGCCGCATGGTTAACACTAGGAACCTTGAGGAATGCGACCTTGTTCTTCATCGGATTCAGTCCACGAAGGGTCAAAACAAGTTGCCGCCGAAGTGGAAGGACCCTTACCGGGTGGTATGAGTCACTAGGCCTGGCGCAGTCTGCCTAGAGGCCAAAGATGGCACTCCTCCGCTCAACTCATGGAATATTGAGCATCTTCGCAAGTTTTACCCGTAAGGCGCGGTTGCCGGGCTGCCCGGCAACCTCTTTTCTACAAGCTTGCCAGCAAGGCATGTAACCCTTTGTGCAGAGCCGGGCACAGATCCCGTGCACAATGAATAAAAGTTAAGTGTTTCACAACTCTTTGTCAAAGTACATATTTATTTATGTGTTGCAGGCAGTGTTGTGCTACATTTTACCTTGCATAGGATGATTAACGAACCGTCAAGGTTCCAGCCTCCTCTTTTCTCTTCTTTCTTTTTCTCAAAGGACAGAAGGGTTCCTCGCGTGCAAGTTTCCTGGGGGGAGTGACGGTATGGATACCGAGTGACGTTCAAGATATCATTCTATGACAAGAAGTACAGCAAAGAAAAAGCTAAGTTGAAAAAGTTTGAAATAAATTCTTTGCTGTAGTTGCAATTTCTCCTTGAATGTTTTTGGCCTTTGTATGAGAAACCTGCACGCTAAGGTACCTTGTCGTGATCAACTACGCTCTTATTTTGTTTCGAGTCCGCTCAACAATTTAAGTAGCTGCGTTGTTATCGTCAAGTGTAACTTTGCCGGCAGCGGCACTTCCGGTAGGCTGCTAAGGACCTATTCCTCAAGCACTCGTGGCAAGAGTGCGCGCACCGGCAAGTTTCCGGCAAGCGTAGGGTACAGAAATCATGCAAAGACAGAATAAGACAAGAGAAATAGCATGCATACATCCATTCAGAACACAAGTCATATTACATCAAAAGCACAGTACAGTTCTAAGATAGATTTGTCTTTCACATAGACTGCACTTGTGACAAGATGGTACGAGAAGAATTACTGTCTTTGCCCACCCTAAGTCCTGGAGACCTGGCCGACCTGGTCGGCTATTGGAGCGACGATCTTGTCAGCAGCTATGGTTTCGGCGTGCTTCAGCAAGCTTGTGAGGGCACCGGAGAGGTCGACGCCTAGATTGCGGTACGCAACTTTGATGAGTACCTTATAAAGTATGTCTCGAGCAAGCTTGCGGGACTCCTTAGCGAAGGAGTCGGACCGCTCTCCGTGGTGCTTCTCCAGTGCCTGGATGAGGCCCTCGAAGAAGAGAGTCAGGCTGGCGCTTGCCGCTTCTTGGTCAGTGGGGGAGTAGCTATACTCCATCAAGCCCATGATGACAAACTGGGCGCTGATCTGTTCTACGGCCTCTACAAGGTGGTCGGTCCACAGCTGCAAGTTTTTGTTAAGCGTGTTGAAGGAACTGACGGCGTCGGCGTACGCAGATTTCTCCTTCTCAATATCTTTGGACAAGGCTGCCTCTCTGGCCTTGGCGCTGTCAAGATGCTCCTCTAAACCATGTAGCTTCAGCTTCAGATCTTCCTTGGCGTCGGCAGCTTGGATAAGTTCTTGACTCTTGGCGGGGAGCTGCGTCTGCA
Source organism: Elymus sibiricus (assembly GCA_039707655.1). Classification (NCBI taxonomy): domain Eukaryota; kingdom Viridiplantae; phylum Streptophyta; class Magnoliopsida; order Poales; family Poaceae; genus Elymus; species Elymus sibiricus. The sequence goes on from CM077664.1 coordinate 169,849,494, forward strand.
GTTCACCCAAAGTGTGGGCTGCCTTCTGCGCTGATGCTTGGAGAGTCGAGAGCTCCTCTCTGTTGCCGGCAAGGTCCTCTTCGAGCTTTGTTACCTTGGACTCCAACTCTACCTTGGCGGCCTCGGCGCCCTCTGCGGCCTTGAGGGCTTCCAAGAGCTTGTCGGCATGAACCTGAGCTTGAGTCTCAATGGCCTTTTTGTGGCCCTCCTCTAGCTCTTTGGTTCACTGCACGAGAAGAGTCTGGATCTCTTCATCCTTGCCGCAGAGCTTGGCGGCAAGTGCTTCTTCTCGGGCGGAGAGGTCTTTTTCTTTGATGATGAGCTACACTTCGCACTCCGTCAACTTGCTGTCCAAGGCCGTTGCCTTCTTCTTGGCAGCATCAAGCTTCTCTTCCTGCCTCTTGAGGCTATGGAATTTATCATTATACCATGTGCGGAGTTCCTCTGCCTTCTCTTTCAGTTTCCCCTCGGCTAGCTCTATGGCTTGCCGCTGTGAATGGAGCTCCTCCCAACACTGGTTGTAGCGTTGCTGCACATCCTAGAAGCCGGTGGCCATCGTTTTTAGGAAGGCCATATCCCGAGGCACCTTGAGAGAGGGGTACCAAAATTCCAGCAATGGCCTCCTCGAAGGAGAGTTCCCTGGACCAGATGAGCTGGGGGCTTCGGATTCCTGCTACTGATTGGTTGGCCCCGAGGGACCCGTCAGAGCTTGCGCCTCAGACACACTGGGATGGACGTTGGTGCCTGGCTTGTCGCTACCTGCTTCCCCCATCTCAGCGTCTGTTATTGCTAGCTCAGATGTGCTGTCGGAGGGCATGACAGGCTCTTCGGGGGGTTTCCTGGCCTCCTCAGCGGCAGACGCAGCGGCCTCCGAGGCAGAAATCATGGTGGCCTCGTCAGCGGTGCTCTTCACAATCTCCTCCACAGATACCTCCCTCTCCTCCGGAGGGGTTGGTTCTGCAAGACAGGGAAGAAGCGGAAAGCAAGATGAAATCAATACATCAGGACAAGTTCAAGAAAACAAAAAAGAAGGATTGACAAGAGTTGGATTGCATCTGGGAAGAGATTTACCTTGATGAGTACGGGGAGGGGATGCCGTTCTTCCTCTAGAAACTTCAGTTGTCGTCGCTTGGTCCCCAGCAACGTTGGTTGCCAGATGGGCCTCGATGTGAAGGAGCCCTTCTAGGGGCTCCTCAGGGGGAGGGCTATTCCTTGCCGGTGAAAGTCTTGGCGACGGCTCGGAGGTTGAGGGTGTCATCAAGGGATCCATCCCTTGGCGCTCTCCTTCCGGCTGACCACTTCCCAACTCCTTGTCGGTCTCCACTGCAGAAGACTGGATGGCGACGCTCGCCAGCGGGAATTGGACATGAGCCTCGCGCGGGGGGCTTGAGCCGACAACCTCAGACGGGGTGACACCTTGCTCTGTGCCTGTTGCTGTCTCGCCCTCCTCGGCGGTCCTGGGCTTCTTCCTCTGCCTTTCCGCCAAGGGCACCTCATCCCTGCAAGATTAGAACAATCGGGATGATAAGTGCAAGAACAATATCAAGACGATCGTAAGAATGATGGATGAAGATGGTGAACTTACTCCTCTTCTCGATCGCTAAGGACTGACAGGTCCCAGTATACTGCATCATCTGCACCGGCGGGCGTAGGACGTGGCAGCATCTTTCTAGCCCATTTGGCTCTTGATGGAGCCAGGGGCTGTGATGCACCCTCGCCCTCCGCGGTTGGTGAAGCCGGTTGCCGGAGAGCAGCCCCACGAGGGGGCTGACACCAGGAACGTTGGACCCGGGAAGCTGTGGCTGCTGCCCTGGTGCCGGCAAGTTCTCCACTTGCCGGCTCGGTATGCGTTGCTTTCTTTCGGGCGGGCTTCTTGGCGATGGTCGCTTTCACTTTGGGAGGAGGACAAGGTGCTTCTTCCTCTTCCCCCTCATCTGAAGATTCCTCGGGCTGCTCCTCCTCGTCCTCGGACCCCTTTGCCTGGTCCTCTTCACTAACATGCTCTTCGGCATGACCCTCAGTATGCCCTCCACTGCTGGTCCCCGGGGCTGTAGCATGCTCCCCAGTAGGATCTTCGGTTCGCCCTCTACTGCCGGCGCCCTTGGTTGCCCGGGAATGGGCTGCCCTCTCGAGCTCTTTAGCCCTCGCAATAAGGAACTCCTTCTCATCATCCTTTGTCAGATTAATCATATCGTCCTTGACTCGGACAGCCATTTCCTTCAGGCCAGCAAGCCAGTCTTCCACTGCTTTCTTGCCGGGTATCTTCCATGTGCTCAGAACCGTCTTTGCGTCGCAGGCCGGCATCATTGCCAGTATGGAAGCCTTGGCGGTGTTGTCGCATAGTGGGATCACTATTGCCGGTAGGTGGAAGGTGCAGCCCCTATTGAAAAGCTGGCAGATGAGCCAGTAGTGCTCCATTACCGTCAAATTGTTGTTGAGACCTGGGTGCAGGCGCATTGTGTCGGTAGGGTTCTGGTAATCCCATGCTTGCTGGCCTCCTCTTTGCTGCAGCAGGGCGATCCAACGGTGGGTGAAGTCTGCCCCCACCATCTCGATCATCAAGCCAGCTTCTTTGAGGGCAATGATCCGATACAGAGCCAGCCCAAGCTTGGCGTCATTGGGGTCGGCGTTGCCCTAGTTGATGGCCTTCTATATTTTCTCGGTCTTGAGATGACAGAATTCCGGGAAGTCCTTCTGTTTGATCCAGCACCAGTCGGCCCTCCACTCATTCCACTTGATGTGCTGCTTGCCCTCCAAGTAGTGCTTCTTCTGATTTCCCCTTGGGATCCAAGTGACGCTACCGGACAGCGAGTCATCCTCGACCCACTGAATGAAGAAATGCCGGAACAGGGCGACATTTGGGGCTATTCCCACAAAGTTTTCGCACAAATGCACAAAAACTAACAAGCAGGTGACAGTATTCGGTGTGAAGTCTAGCAGTCTAAATCCAAAGGCATTCATCACCTCTACGAAGAAATCAGAAAAGGGCGGGTACAGCCCGCAATAGAAATACCCGGTGAAGAACTGGTATTGGTCGCTGGCAGGAGGCAGGGACCCTGGGAGCACCACCGTGGCCTCGTGGTCCTTCGTCTTCCAGCGTACACATACGAGTACTTTTCCATCAGGTTATCTTCGGTGAGCACCGGTGGGAAGATGGTGTTAGCCCGCCGCCGTGCGGCCTTAGCAGCTTTCTTCTCCTCTGCCGCCGAACTGGTGGGCTTCCCGGCTTTCTTCGGCACCATGGCGAGATCTGGGAGGGGGGAAGCTTGGTGGTGACTACGTGGAACTGTGCACAAGCGGTTCGCTCTATTCTTGCGTGAGGTCAAAGAAGGAGGCGGCTGGATTGGGAATGAGAGGGGTAAATGAGCAGTGCCCCTTCGCGAGCACCCTTTTTCTGGGGAAGGCGCGAGGGGCTGGCTCTTTACTGCCCGACGTAGATGCGCTTTTGCAGGCGCACTACCCCAGTCGCCATTTCGTTCCACCTCTCCCACATCCCGCATTCAACGCACGTCGTGGGTAAACAGTGAAAACAAAGATTACAACAGCGATTTTGCGCCACGTGTGTCTGTGCATCTGTTGGGCCTAGCCCAACGACGCCTCGCATGCGCGTGTGGCCCAGGCCCGGGGCTCCTGTCGGTGTATGAAAACATGGGTGTCATCATACCCTGACTTGTACACAGACAGTTGCAGCCTTCCTGACGACAAGGGCTTGCCGGAGGATTGTTTCTGTCAAGACACAAGACCATGAAGAAGACCTCCAGGCAGGTCATCGAGAAGTACTATTCTAGTACCAAAGATCAAGATTACCCTTGCCGGCAAGCTTCATACCGGCAAGGTGAAGACCAAGACTCTGGTTGCTGGCAAGCAAATCCCGGCAAGCTCCGTGCCAGCAGGCTCTGTCTATCTCATTACCGCTCCACCTCATCATTGGCTAGATAAGCATGTATGATAGGTGTCGAGCGGGCAGGCAGTCAAACACAGCTAGTCGGGGCACGTGTCGGTGTGCCACGCAAGGGTTAACTTTAATGACACCCGTCCCTGGCTCGTGTCAAGATAACAGGAGGCCGGCTGGGTAGGTGGTACAGATCTTTTCGCCAGAGCCTCGCCTCCCCGACATAGCACCTAATGGTGCATTTAGTGCGCTTGTCCTACCCCGTTAGGAGATAGACTTGGTGACGGTGCACTCACTGTACATACCCTCTAATGACCGTATTAGCCACTCTGGTAACCCCTTGGCCTATAAAAGGAAGCCCACGGCTATAGTTAGAACGGTCGACACCTAGTTCAATTACGCATTGTAGCTGCACTTCCCGTGCACCTTGCTGGCAAGCTGCGCTCCTTGTAACTTGAGCTCATATACAATCTAACCACCAAAGTAGGAGTAGGGTTTTACGCTCATAGCGGCCCGAACCTGGATAAATCGTTGTTGTTCTTGCATCTATCAACCCTGCTCTTCGTAGCACGCAGATCCCATAGCCGAACCACAAAGGGATCCTCTTGATCCCATAGATCATTATTTTCCCACGATAGTCATGAAGGCATACATAGTATTTTGTGAAAGATTTAACCATTCCTGACCTTTCCTATTCTTTTAAGAATTTTTTGTGTAGTTCAGCTAAAATAAAATGCCATCACCGCCTTGACATGTCGGTGACACTGTATACAAAAATTGACTTACCATTACATCATGATGTTAGGTATGTAATCAACAGGCAATAGAGACAAAAATGCAGGCCTTCTCCGATAATATAATGAACATTAATTTTAACAAAGGTGTGACTAGCTTTGTCAGCATAATTTGAAGAATTCTACACCCTCTGTCCCTTAATATAAGACGTTTTTGCGGTTCAATTTAATGTACCAAAATGTCTTGTATTTTGAAAGAGAGGAAGTAGTTTTCCTGCCTTTCTTTCCATTTTCAATTTATTGGTTGCATTAGACTGACTGCGACATTAGTTAAAAGTGGCATCACTTTAGTAGTAGCATATTTTTACCGGTGGCGTTATACTAACAGCAAAAAAGTGGGAATAAGAGCATGGTGTTGGTTGTGTGCATCCTAGTTGTGCAGAGGCCAGGTGTGTGCTCACTGACGCATAGAGTGGTAAGGCAGGGATGGTTGCCCAGAGCAACAAATATCCAAGCAGCATATCTGGATTACGTCCCATTTTTGTTCTCTTTAGCCACCTTTTTCCTATGTGAGGACAAAAAACCTATCGACCTAGTCATTCTCTATTACGTTGTCCTGCCTTTCTTTCCTTTTTCAACCAGGAGACAATAGAATCGTTCCTTAGCTACTACTGCTTTTGCCCTTTTCAACCAAGAGACAAGAGACTCGTTCCTTAGCTACTACTGCTTTTCCCCTTTTCAACCAAGATGCAGGTTCGATACCAAGTCTCTTCTATAGTACTACTTTCCCCCCTTTCTTTCCTTATTCAACCCAGACATGGATTAGTCTCCATGAAGTAGGGTTTCCTTTAATGGTGCAAATCAAGGTTTTCGTCTGCATGACCAGCAAAGGCTAGTAACTTGGGGAGATGGTGATAGAGGCGAAAGTGTACCGTCTTTCGATGAGATGGTGGCTATCGTTTGGTAGAAGTCGACTTTGATGATCCGACTGCGAACGTGCGATGACGTTGCGCCTTAGCAATCACTAAACCAACTTCGAGAGGTTATCGACCACGCCGGAGCACGATCAACCTGACCACGAGGGTCTATTTCCTGCGAGCAAACAAAGAACAAGCAAGAAACTGAGATTGCAATCTGGATATTGTGAATATAAGAGGAAAGCTTTATTAATCAAGTGGGGTTCTGTGACATCTTGGTCTGGTCGTTGAACACAAATGAAGTACGCGAAGTTGCAGCTATGGCGAACTTTCAATCTAAACAAAAATCAAAGTCTAAACGACGCCCTAAGGGCTGTATATATGGGGGGATAGGGGGGATTTTCATGACCCCTTGGAGGAGGGGTCCGAAACTAACCCTAACTCTGTTTCCCCACACATACGGACTCTAAAAACAACCTATACTAAAGTATTTCGAAATTACACGGGCCTGGCCCAATAATAAGGAGACGCAACACCTATAATAGCCTCTGGACGAAATTTATGAAGTGACATCTTGTATATTTCGTCCAAGCCTTCATGCACTCATTATGGTGGCTTCAAAGTCCTGAAATCATCACTGGAAACTCCGTTGTTGTTCCCCTTGCGCGTGCCATCCTCTCTATGCTTGATCATGCTCCAATGTTCATCCTTCTTGTCCATGCCAGGCCCTTTATTTGTAAGCAAAACAAATGTATCTAATTTAGGCAGCATCATATTCTCATGAACATTAGGATCATTACCAAGAAATGAAAGTACTTGGTAATTTAATTGGCGTGCACGAACTCTAGTAATTGGTCCAGTATATGTAGCAGCAGGGATTGTGGGTGTAACTGTAGTAGTGATGTGCACATCATCCTCCCCTTCATGAATTGAGGTCGTCCTCGACGGATGCTCATATTCCTCACCACATAAGGCTTCGAATCTGCAATGTTAAAAGTGGGACTAACCCCAAAATCTGTAGGCAGCTCAAGTTTATATGCATTATCATTTATTTTCTCTAACACCTTAAAAGGACCATCAGCACGTGGCATTAGCTTTGACTTGCGCAAATCAGGAAACCTATCCTTACGCAAATGTAACCAAACAAGATCTCCAGGTGCAAAGACAACATGTTTTCTACCCTTATCTCCATCAAGTTTATATTTAGGGAAATTTTACAGTGCATTGCAATACATGAAAGGACGTGTATTATATGGGCGATCCAACGGATGAGACTAACTGGGCCTTATTAAAGTCTAGGGGTATTTTCGACCTAAAAAATTACTTAAGTTTAGTTGGCCCAATTAAGTCCAGGGGTATTCCTGTCCTAAAATTTTCAATTAACTTAATTGCATTAACATTGCACTTAATTATAACAACACATCATCCTGCGTGGTCATTTGAATTTGGGTTTCGAGCGGTTCCTCATCTCCTCACGAGCCCTAGTCTCCGGCGAACACATCGCCGCCCTCGATCGCCACCCCTCCTACTCCTCCCCCTACCTTGCACGTGATCCCCCTTGGGTTATGCGGCGCCAGATCTTTCGAGGAGCCGCCTAATCCCCTCCTTCCCCGATTTGACGCCCCCTCCCCCGACGTGAGGCCAGATCATCCTTATCGCCGTGTATCAACTTTATCATGCCGGATCTTCGCATCGACTTCTCAGATGTAAGTGCCTAGCCATCTCTAATCATGTCTGGTCCCTTCTGCATAGTACTAATAGGGTCGGATTTGATTAGGGTTTAGGATATGTGATGTGAGGTTTAGGGTTTAGGGTTTGAGGAAGTTGTGACTAGATTTCAATTGAAAGGAAGTGTAATTCGGATTTAGTTAGGACATATTTTGGACTTAGTTAGGGTTATGTGGCATGAGAAAGTTGTCAGCAGATATGAATTCAAAGAAAGTGTAGTTTGGATTTACTTATGACATATTTTGGATTTAGTTAGGGGATATTTTGGATTGAGTTTGGAGTTATTTTGATTTAGTTAGGAGATATTTTTGAATTGAGTTTGGAGTTATTTTGGATTTAGTTAGGAGATATTTGATCTATGAGGGTGGATTTATCAGGCCATTTCAAGGATTTGTGGACGATTACAGTAATGAATTTAGCCAAACCTGCATACATGAAGCATTTACAGATATCCTTACATCATAGACAGAAGCAATCAAATGTTTAGTTACAGCAAGTACAAGCAATCAAATATTTTTGGATTTAGTTAGGGCATATTTCATACTTACTTAGAGCTTTTGAAGGACTGAGTTAGGTACATGAATCTGATCTGAAAAACTAAATCAATTATTTAAGCAGAGTAGTTCATAATTATTTTGTATGCTATCCATCCGTAACATTGTCTGTGTGTTTTCGTTGGCAGCATAACGACATGGATGATAAAGGCAACGATGGCGAAACCATGGGTGATAAAGGCAAGGATGACAAGGACATGGGTGATAGAGGCAAGGAAGGCAAAAACATGGATGATAAGGACAGTGAGGATGTAGGCATGGACCCCAAAGGAATGGATGGTAGGGGCATGGATGATAAGGACAATGAGGATGTACGCAAGGATGGCATAGACATGGATGGTAAAGACAAGGATGATGTAGGCATGCAAGGGAAATGACTTGATGGTAAAGGCATTGGTGGTACAGACATACATATAGACCTCAATGAGTATATGGAATACGTAGACATCGTGAAGAAGACTTTCAGGAGTGAGGAAGAAGCCTACATGTTCTATGTAGGCTATGCGAGAAGAAAAGGTTTTGGTGTTAGAAAGGATGATCTGAAGTACAGGGGTTCCAAACAAAATGCATACCGATGGACGTACAAGTGCTGCAAACAAGGATGGCAGGCCCTTAAGACCTTTAACATGCCTGAAAGAAAAAGAACACCGAGGGGTCTTTCTCGGTGTGGCTATCCCGCTCTTTTTCAGGTTGAGCTACAAGATAGCAGTGGCCTCTGGTTCGTCCAGAATTTTCTGGACAATCATAACCATCCATTTGTCCCTCCTGACCTGACTCCCTACTTATCGGCTGATCGTAGAATGACTGACGCGCAAAAGGCGGATGTCATCGAGTATGCTGTCGGTGGACTTCGAACACATCAGATTATGAATGTAATGGAGAAGAATGCCGGAGGTCCCGACAAGCTTGGATTTATAGATCGGGACCTATATAACCATGTTTCAGTCCAGAAGAAGCGCAGGATAGAAGGCAGTGATGCTAGATATTTTCTCACCTATATGATAGCACAAAGACAAGCAGACCCAGAATTTTTTTTCAAATACACAACAGACAGCGAGGGCCATTTGAGGAACATACTTTGGGCTGATTCACAATTCCGGATTGACTATGTTTCCTTTGGTGGTGTCGTGGTGTTCGACAGTACATATCGGTCTAACAAGTACAGGCTTCCGTTTGTCCCATTTGTTGGTCTGAACCATCACCGCGGCACGGTTATGTTTGGGGTCGGTCTAGTGTCAGACGAGACAGTTGCATCATACCAGTGGCTTCTTCAGGTATTTTTGGAGGCAATGTCCCAGAAGCAACCCATTTCAGCAATCAGCGATGGGGACGGTTCGATGGCTAAAGCAATAGCTACTGTCTAGACCGGAACAGATCATCGTTTGTGCATGTGGCATATCGAGGAGAATATGGTGATGCACCTCCAAAAGAAAAAGCTGGAGGAATTTAGGAAATTCATTTACCGTCGTTGGGATGTTGATGAGTTTGAGAAAGAATGGGAGGCTTATAAGGTTCGGTTCAAAATAAAACCAATGGGGAAAAGGTCATCATGGGTTAACATGATGTATGAGCTGAGACACAAGTGGGCTGTGGCGTACACAAAGGGTAGATATTTCCTAGGCATGATGAGTAATCAGAGGAGTGAGTCTCTCAACTCAAGGCTTCATGTGCACCTGAACAGGAAGATGCAACTTGTTGATTTGTTGCAGCATGTTGAGCACTGTGTGTCAATTATGTGTAAGAATGAAGCAGCATTAGATGCAGTAGCAACACATACTATACCCTTCACTAAGCTGAATGCACACCCTCTGGAGATTGCTGCCTCTTATATTTATACTCCTGTGATGTTTCCAAAGGTAAAGCATCAGATTGTTGAAGGAACAAATTGGCAGGTCGCAGACCGGGTGGGGTGTGATTGTTTGGTAAAGTATGGAGTTTTGCGCAAAGTCCCATATGATAAAGTCCCATATGCCAAGGATGCTACAGAATTGCAAGGTAAGGATGGTAAGGACTTGGATGCTAAGGTTCCTACAGACTTGGAAGGTAAGGATGGTGAGGACTTGCATGCAAAAAACTTGGATGGTAAGGATCCCAATGACTTGGAAGGTAAGGCTGGTGTGGACTTGGATGCAAAAAACTTGGAAGGTAAGGATCCCAATGACTTGGAAGGTAAGGATGGTGAGGAGTTGGATGCAAAAAAGTTGGATGCACAAGGCTTGGATGCTAAGTTTGTGGATGTGAGATATCACGTGACTTGTCTGTTCAGAGGAGCAAGACTGGATGATGCAGCTTGTAAATGTAGAAAGATGGAAATTGAGGATTACCCATGTGCACATATATTTTGCGTTTTGGATCATCTTGGTGTACGCACATTTCCAACAATTTTTATGAAGAAAAGATGGACAATGCATGCCAAGCCAGCGTTCCCTTCTTCAAGGACTGCGAATACTCATGTATGGTCTGATCACATGAATAAGTATCATCGACTACGTAACATGGCTAGTGACGCTTTATTCACAGCCGTAGCTAGCGATTCACAATCAGAACAGGTGATGGAGTTCCTCCGAAGTATATTGGTTGATGGAGAAAAAATGATTTGGATGAAGGCCAGAAATCATTTGTTCCTTTGCCGGCATACTACTCTGCTGCTCGCGAATGCTGCACTGATGACGTGGAAAATCCTATCAAAATAATTCCAAAAGGGAGACCAACTACCACAGAATCCAACAAGAAAATTAAATCTAGGCGTGAGCGGATGAGAGGGAAAAAACAATGTAGTTAGTGCACATGTTTATCTCATTGTTCGTTTCCATACATGCTTACAGTGTAATATGTTCTCTGGGAGAGTGTTAACATATTTTTCTTCTATTTATGCAGGAAAGATTCTGGGAAATCAAAGGGCACAAGGAGGAGGAAGCGAAAAGAGAAAGACTCAGATACAGAAGAAGAGACAGATTCAGATATAGAAGAAGAGGAAGATTCAGATACAGAAGAAGAGGAAGATTCAGATGCAGAAGAAGAGGAGGATTCAGATGCAAAAGAAGAGGAGGATTCAGATGTAGAAGAAGAGAAAGATTCAGATGTAGAAGATGGCGGAGGGGTACGAAGAGACCATTGAAGGATGGTAGGCTGCGGAAGGGTACGAAGAGACCATTGAAGGATGGTAGGTTGCGAGAGGGTAGGAAGAGACCATTGGAGGATGCAGAAGAAGATTATGCAAAACCAAACAACAGGGCATTTAGCGCTGTTATGCGTAGTTAAACATGTTTTTGAATTTTGGCTACCTATTCATCTATTTCATTTTTTGCAGGAAACGCAAGTGCGCTGGAAAGGTCAAAGCTGGGAGGAAGAAAAAGCAATATGACAAGGAAGTGCCTGCAAGGAATGTTGCAGCAAAGGGTGTGCAAACAAAACCAGTGAAGTTAGTGTCTGTAGTTACATGTCTGCTCTACAAGTCAGGTCTTTGTTACTACCGTGTTGACGTTTCTTAACTTTTCCAGGAAAGACTCTAGGAAGGGCGGTAAAGAACAGGTCAAAGGTGTGATGAAGACAAAAAGGCATGCTAGGAATGTAGCAAAGTTTGTGGGAATAAGAGATGTGAAGTTAGCTTCTGCAGCTGTGAAGAGAAAATCAGTGAAGTTAGTGTTTTTTGTGTTCATGTGTCATGTACACGTTCAAATGTTCTTTGCTATCCTATTAACAAACGTTCATTCATGCAGGAAAGCTAACGTGAAGTCGAGACATGATGTTTAGGTGCACAGGGTCAGGCAGAGAAAACAGATGGATTTCTGGGGTGCAAAGATTTAGAACAAAATAAATTAGACAATTTTCCGTGCGGTGATCCACCTTGTTTTGGATGTATTTGACCTACTTGATGGACTGCCACTATTTTTGTGAATTCCTAGTTTGATTGGTAGCCTCATTTTAATATGGACTGGTCGAGATGGAAGCCTACTTATGATTTATCAACACATTGACGGATTGAAATGTTCAAACCATCAAATAATGCTTTTTTAGTGAAGTTGGTTTTCTGTATTTTTTTTTTCATTTTTTACATGAATTTTTTCTGAAATTTGGTCAAAGTGTAGTCAAATTTCAGACTTGAAATATAAAATAGAAACCTCATTTTATAAATTTGTAAACAGCATGTTGGATTTTCTCAAAAACCTATTATTATGAGCACAAAATTATAAAATTGTATCAAAATAGAAACCTCATTTTTGAATTAATATAAAAAATGGGAGATATTTCAAAATAATCTTGAAAATGCCGATTTTGAAATACAAAATAACCATATTGACTTCAAAATGCTGATTTAAAAATTGCATGCTGATTTAAAATTATGCTCATTTGAAAACGCTGATTTGAAAAAAGCATGCTGATTCGAAAATAGCATGATGTTTTGAATATGCGGATTTAAAAATAGCATGCTGATTTGAAAAATAGCATGCTGTTTTGAATATGCTATTTTTAAAATAGCATGCTGATTTGAAAAATTATATTTTTATAATAGCATGCTGTTTTGAATATGCTGATTTAAAAATAGCATGCTCATTTGAAAAATAGCATGTTGTTTTGAATATGCTATTTTTAAAATAGCATGCTGTTTTGAATATGTTGATTTAAAAATAGCATGCTCATTTGAAAAATAGCATGTTGTTTTGAATATGCTATTTTTAAAATAACTTTTTAAAATAGCACGCTCTTTTTAAAATAGCATGCTGTTTTTAAAATAGCATGTTGTTTTAAAAATAACATGATGCTTTAAAAATAACATGTTGTTTTAAAATAGCATGTTGTTTTAAAAATAACATGTTGATTTGCTCTGTTTTTAAAATTGCATGCTATTTTTAAAATAGCACGCTCTTTTTAAAAATTTTAAAATAGCACGCTCTTTTTAAAATAGCATGCTGTTTTTAAAATAGCATGTTGTTTTTAAAATAACATGCTGATTTGCTCTGTTTTTAAAATAGCATGTTGTTTTTAAAATAGCCCATAACATATCTTTTTAAAAATAACATGCTAATTTGCTCTGTTTTGAAAATATCACCAGTTTGAAAATAACAGAAACATCATTTTTGAAATATGAAAGCTTTCATCCGCAAGTTTTTGTACTATTTTTATTTTTATTTTTATTTTTTGTGCAATGAATTTTTTTCTGCAACACATACAAACCTCATTTTCAAAAATAACTCCTTGTAACCGCGGCCTGCCGCCGGACATTCTAGTTGTCTTTCTTACTGCGACATTCTAGTTGCCTGCCAGTCACAGTCGCGTCGTCCCTTGTAACCGCGGCCTGCCGCCGGACACTCCGTACTATTTTTCCTTCCTCTAATACATCGACACGCAAGCCTTTTGCGTGTTCGCAAAAAAAAACTCCTACTAGCCAACACAGAAAGCTTGTTTTCAATATGAAACTAGTATCTAATCCATATGAAACCCGGATGATATGGTAAAAAAAGGAAAAATCATTGCAGTGTAAGGTAATGATATCAAGGAGGGTACCAGGATGGTTACACTACAGGCCACATATATAGACTTGCATACCAAGTACTGTAGGTCACATAAGTTCATACTACCAACTAGCAGTTACTGCCAAGTTCATACTACCACTTACTGGATGATCTTCATATCCAGTTGGACCCAAAAGCCGATACTACCAAGTACCAGTACTTGCCAAGTTCAACTTACTGGATGATCATCATATCCAGTTGGACCCAAAAGTTGATACTATCAAGTTCCAGTTACTGCCTAGTAAATACATATCATAACAACTAGCGTCAAACTACTGCCTAGTACATACATATCATAATCTGCCCTTCAGTCATGGTTCATCACATGGGTCAACGAATCTTCATGCCACTGGCCATGTTCACCTTAAGCCCACCTCCCCTCCTTTCCATGAACCTGAATATAGCCATATGACCTTCTTTCATATTGGCGCCCTCAACGACTTCTCTCCAGTTCTTCGTCATGATCGCATGCCCGTCCTGCTTGCCCATCTTGAACAAGACCTTTTTAGAACCTTCAAAACGTTCGTTGGTGACACGCACGACCATGGGCTTTCACAGATAATCTTTGAGGTAGCCCTTACAGTAATCCTTTGAGAAGCACTGATTGCACAAGGAAATAAATAATGTTAAATGATGGCATTTTCACTGGCGAAATATGATTTGCAAAAAGAAAGTCCAAGTGTTTACCATCTTGCTCTTCCCTTTGATGACTGCCGAGCTAGTGACGGTGCAGACATAGTATGGTATGGCAGGTTTGCAATACTTTACTATGGATTTGAGACAGTCCCACCTCCCATAGTCTAGCATAGCATGGTTGCCATAGAAGATGTGATTCTCAAAACCTCTTCTCCCCTGGTATCCCGGACCTGTATCAAAAAAATTAAGATGACAGAGTAGTTCATAATTTCATACATAAGATCTAGAACATCAGCACTGGGTTGATGATCAATGCCTACTCCAATGAGCTAGAAATGAAGGACATAGCTAACCCAATCACATCCACCCAGCAATATCTCGTAAAAACATGGGCAAATTGAACATTTCATTGATTTAAACTAACAACTAAACAATCTACTCTATTTAAGCTTTAGTTGAGTCAATGTTGATTTGGAAACAAAGCAACAGGGTCATCAAGAACCAAAATAGAGTAAAGTGTGGTAATCAAGTGTTACTCAAACCTGAACTTTAGATAGTTCATTGTTCAGTTAATATCTGACCAGCCATATAGAACTTTACACCTTTCTGCCACGATGGGATCGTGGTCGCCATCTCCATCTCCATCAGAACTATCATCAGTGTCATAGTTGTCGGTACCAAAACCGGCAGATCTCGGGTAGGGGATCCGAACTATGGGTCTAGGAATCAATGGGTAGCAGAGAACACAGAGACGGCGATTTACCCAGGTTCGGGCCCTCTCGAAGAGGTAATACCCTACGTCCTACTGGATTGTATTGATGTGATTGTATGAAGGTTACAGAGTTGATCTACCTCGAGATCGGATGGGCTAAACCCTAGGCAATGGATATGATGATCCTCTATGGACTATGCCTTCTGGTTTATATAGACACCAGAAGGTCCTAGGTTTATATATGGTCGGTTACCATCAGGGGATAAACATGCCGGCCACGCAAGTTATTCCTTGGAGGAGACGCTAAGTATTCAGAGGTTTCCTTCTGATACACGGGGTAGCCCACAATCGGGCCTTCCATCGACGAGTAGAGAGTGGCCCACCAGCCCGGCCTACGAGAGATAGGCCGGCAGCCCGAGTACCCCCTAGTCCGGGACACCCTCAGTAGCCCCCGAACTAGTCTTCGAAGCCGAGGTAGACGCCAAACACCATCGGCTTTGTGGACCAGTTCCCTTCCTTCTGTGATATCAATGACCGGCCTGTATCTCCTCTGAGTCGAGTCTTTAAGTGTTGCCTGGCCGCACACACCCCGAAATACACTTCGGTCGCCCAGGGGTATCGATAACTTAACCTCGAAGGCTAGTTACCCCGGTACGAACAGTACCCCCATCTGACAACTTTTTACCGAAGGGTCACAATGCGCCACGACCACGAGTTGTTTTATGAAAAACTCGATCCGCGGTTCGAGGCGGTTTTTTCATTGGCACGTCCCATTGATATGGAGATCGTGCCCTGGTTTTAAGGGATATGATCAATAATCTGCCCCGCCCCACGCACGCATGATGGCACGGTTATATGGGGAAATGGCGAGGACTGCGGCGCAGTAAAGGGGCCGTGGGTCTTACATCCCATAAAAGGGAACGGTCTCCATTTCCTTCGTACGCTCCCATCTCTGCCTTTGCCATTGCCTTCCCCATTCTTTGAGCTCCAGCGCCCAGATCCACTTTCCTATCCAAGAACTTTCCTGGCCGCCAGTTTCAATCCAGCAATGGCGGGCTCCGGGCCCAAAGGCAAGTGGGAGGCATCCGTCGTCACTGAGAGCGCCATCTTGGAGCTAAAGGACGCGGGTTATCTCCCCGCCAACGTCGCCCACCGTGCCCCAGAGGCCGGCCAGGTCGTCCCCACACCACGGCAGGGCGAGAGGGTGGTATTCCTGCCCCACTTCATTCGAGGTCTGGGCTTTCCCCTCCATCCCTTCGTCAGGGGCCTCATGTTCTTCTACGAGCTTGACTTCCATGACCTCGCGCTGAACTCCTTCCTCCACATCTCGGCCTTCATCATCATCTGCGAGGCCTTTCTTCGGATCCGGCCACACTTCGACTTGTGGCTGAAGATGTTCAATATCAAGCCGAAGATCGTCGATGGCCAGTAGGCGGACTATGGGGGCGCGATGGTCAGCAAGCTCCCCCAAGTGGAGTGGCCAGAGGGCACCTTCATCGAGACCGTCAAGGTCTGGCAGAAGGAATGGTTCTACATCACCGAGCCGAGGAGCGCGGATTGGGGGGCGATTCCGGCCTTCCGATCCGGACCCCCTACGAGGCTGGTCTCATGGACCAAGAAAGGCCTCGACTGGGGGGTGAACAAGGAGGTGGCGCAGCTGCAGAGCCGGATCGCCAAGATGATAGAGCAGGGCGTCGAGCTGCCCAATGTGATCCAGATCATGCTCGGCCGCCGAATCCTCCCATGCCAGGACAGGGCCTCCCCCATGTGGGCCTACAAGCCCGAAGACCCGGCCACCGTGCACAACTTCTTCCGCACCTCCCACGCTCAGTTGTGGAGGGCGCTGTTCAAGCCGCAGAAGGACTGGCCGACCGAGGAGGAAGACATATGACTCGACACCGCAAATCCCCCACGGGAGGTATGACTAATTTTGTTCTTATACCCGAACTGTTCCCCTTTTGACAAGGTACTTAGCTTTTTCACTTCCCATCCGCAGAACTGGCTGAGGAAGGCCGAGCGGATCGACAGTCCGGCGCCGCTGCCAGAGGGGCCCAGGACACCCCTACTGACGGCCATGTTGGCCGTGGAGCCATACGAGGCGCCGGAGAGGAAGGAGAAGAAGAAGGACCAGAAGAGGGAGGCCAGAGAGGGCCTCCGCTCCCGAGGACCCCCAGACACTGGATCCGGGGACACCCATGCTCCCTCCGCACAAGAGGAGGAAAAGGAGCAGGGAGGAGAAGGGGAGGAAGACAATTCCTTCCGAACAGGAAAAAGGGCGGCGTCCGAAGACGTCGAGGGGGAGCCGCTTCGCCCCTCCCTCAAGAAAGCATGCAGGGCCAAGGTGGCCCTATCCGACAATAGCTCGGCTTCTGCTGGGGACTCCGAGGCCTCCGAAGAGGTTCCTCGGAGGATCCCCAGGGCCAAGCCGCAGGCCCAAAGGTACGCATTCCAGTATCCGTGTAAGTGTTTTCGGCCGAACTAGGCTTAGTATCGATCACTTTTTGCTTTTGACATCGCAGCCCGCTGCGCGACCTCCCCACCGACCGAGTCTCGGAGGGGGATTCTCTACCGGCCGCGCTAGCGGAGAGCGGGACCAAATTGCGCACCTCGCCTCCCCCAATCGTCGAGGAGGCCGAGGAGGTCATGTCGAGGAGGACCCCTCCCGTGCCGCACACAGGGGAGGGGGCGACGTCATCCTGGCCGAGGTGAACACCTCGGTCGCCGAAGACCAGGAGGGGAGGGCCCCTGTGGTTAACGAAGAGGAGGAGCCCGGACAATCCGAGCTCTCTCCGAGAGCGGCTCCGGAGTCGTCAAGGCATCCGGAGTCAGGCACTCCGGTCCTCGAGAGGGAAAAAACCGAAGTGCCCCCACCACCCCCGCCCGCCCCAGAGCGGGCATCGACTGGGTGGCCGGATGAGATGGAGGATGCTCTAACTAGCTTCTCTATCGCCGAAGAGCACCGTGCCCTTATGGGCGCGGTGTTGCAAAGTCTTTGGTCCGTGGATAGCGGACTGAAGGAGGCTTTCAACGGCCTTCTCACAGGCTTCAAGGTGAGCCAAGTAATGTTTTCCTTAAAGAATGTCTTTTATACAAATGTAGAGCCTCATACACAGTAGCCCCCGAGACTCTGACTGGCTTGATCAAAGTCGGTCAGAGGATCAAAAGTCAATATCTCGGATACTAATGTGCGTAGAGTGATGCGCAGGCGTCGTCTTCGGCAGCAGCCGTCAACGCCAAGGAGTTGGCCGAGCTGAATCGGAAGCTCAAAAGCTCCGAGGACGACCTCAGCCTGGTGAACAAGAGGTTCGATGAGGCGCAAGGTAAGTCCGAACTGCAGTATTTACTATAGCCGTTGCATTTTTGGTAAGTAAGGTTTAAAGTAACCTAAACGGAATCAGTGGATATGACTACAGCTACCGCCGCGGAGGTCGAAAACCTCAAGGCCGCGCTAAAGACGGCTCAACTAGAAGCGGCGGAGCAAAGGTCGGCAGCCGAACAATCAGCTGCCAAACTGACAACGGTGAAAACCGCTAGTCAGAAGCACGAAGCCAGAGTGGCGGAAGTGCAACAAGAGCTCGCGGATGCCATCACAAAGTGTGAGGCTCTCGAGCAGAAGAATAAAGAGCAGGCCGCCGAGCTAACCTCACTGGGGTCGGTGGCCAAGGAAGCGCAGACAGAGGCGCGCGGCTACCAGGAGGAACTCCGCCAAGTGAAGCTTATTGCGGATGGTAAGCCATATTTGCTGCAAAGTGTCTTTGGAGGTAACAGGTTCACTTTGCTCACGCGGGTTTGGCGTTCCGCAGGCGCCTTTGCGGACCTCCCGGGGAGTGCGGCTGATGCGGCGAGGTTCTTTGCTGCCCAGGAGGGTCGGGCCGAACAAAGGCTGTTTTGGGCGCAATTTCAAGCGCCCGAACACCCTCCCCTCCTTAACAACCGGATGAAGCAGCTGATGGAGTTGCATCAGATGGCGGAGCCCGCGATGAAGGACCTCTGCGTCAAGTTGTGGCCTTCAGAGCCGCCGCCGAGCAACTATTTTGGGTTGGTGCAGAGGCTGTACGACGCCATGCCCCGAATTGATGCTTGGAAGTGCTCCGCGTGCATTGAAGGAGCTAGGATGGCCTTCGACAAGACCATGGTGCACTGGCCGAAGATCAAGCTTGCCGAGATGGCCACCGGACCTCCACCCCCTAGGTAGGAGCATAGGCGCCCCGAGCAATATTTCCCCATCGTGATGAATGGTGCTCGGGCAATAGAGGCCCAGTGCTCGAAAGATGTAATTTATGAGTAGATTTAGTTTCCTTGTAGCCAAGGAGTTGAAACTTTTGTTTTATTCTTATGCAAGCTGTTGGCTGTGAATATAGTGCCTGCTTATGTTAATTTTGACTCCTGTGCGCCCGTTTTTAAACTGAAAGTTACCAGTCGTTGGCTTCAGCCCCCTTGCAGATACTGCATGGGGTGTTTTCTCGTAATACTTGAACCCTTAGCCGACGTCTCGGTGCCCAAAGGCGGTCGTATGTACGGAAAACCAGGCAATCAGACTATGCGGTTTTAGTGCTTTCACTTAGCCATAGGAGCTTGACTGCGGGGGCTGGTGACTAGCCCCCAGTGTTTGTGATATTCGGACGAGCCGCGGTTGATACCATCATCACATGGTTTCTGTAACAGAGAACCCTTCGTTTAACACGGGCTAACCTCCAACGATTTTTGGTTTGACACGAGTCATCGGATCGCCGACCAGTTCTCGCTTTATTGTGACAGTCAGTTTTCGGCTTTCTCCACTGAGGTACTTAACTAGGCTAGCTAGAAGTACAATCGTAGTGGTTCTCCCTTTACCCTCTTAGCCAAATAGTGCAGAACGTAAGAGGGTAAACACAGGAACCGGGCAACCCAACTATTGACCAAAGACGCAATTCGGAACTGATTCATATAGTGCAATATACATGACGCCGAGCACATAAAATAAAAGTTGGTGCCGGGATAAAGTTTGAGGCAAGATTTATGCTCGAGCCCCCGGTCTATTAGCCGGTTACTAAAAAAAAGGGCGTATCGTAATAGTTTACTTCAGCCTGAAAGAGCGGAAAGGAATATGCAACGCGATTGACTGCGCAATTACCAGAGAAAAATTGGTCTTTATTTCCTTTGAATATGTGACGTCCAACCATACAATCTGGATTGCCGAAGTAACTTTGATAGATACTTTTGAAGAAATAAATACGTTAGAGTAAAGGTTTACACAGGGCCTTCATGAGTGGTTTGACGTCCCTACTATGCCCTGCTGCACGTCTGCGCCTTTGCTCTTGAAGAAGCTTCCGTGTGAGCGAAGCTGTCGACTGTATGTTCGGTGGAAGTAGTAATGTTCGGCAGATGAGCCCTTGGGGAATGGTTTTGAGAAGTCGCCGTGGTATATCAGTTTGACGCTGATCAGGCCCTAGATGGTGCCTGTTGTCGATGTTGATTCGAAGACATCTGTTGACCATTTGCTCGGTCGAACCGAGCTCTCGGCCTTTGTTTCATGTGTCCCCACAACTGCCCATGGAATTTTGAGCTCGAAATTGTGCACTCGAGGTACGTATTTCGCGACTAGGTAGGTCGTGCTGTGGGGCGCGTACCCCTAGTTGGGGTGAGCATGGGAGTGCTCCGGGACCGAGGCTATAGCTCGGGAGCACTTGCGTATGTCCAGTGGCTTGGCAGTAGACTGGGCTTGCGACGCCTCTTCGGCGGCTTGGACTTCGGCGGCTAGAGCCGCCATTTGTTCCTCTGTTCGGAGCGAGCGCTCGGTATTACCGTTGATGGTAATAACGCCCTTTGGTCCTGGCATCTTCAGCTTCAAGTATGCATAGTGGGGGACGGCGTCGAAGCGGGCGAACGCAGTCCGGCCGAGGAGTGCGTGGTAGCCGCTGCGGAAGGGGACAATATCGAAGATCAAGTCCTCGCTGCGGAAGTTATCGGGCGAGCCGATGACAACTTCCAATGTCACGGATCCCGAGCAGCACGCCTCGACACCCGGGATTACACCTTTAAAGGTGGTGTTGCTGGGTTTGATCCTCGACGGGTCGATCCCCATTTTCCTCACTGTATCTGAGTAGATTAGGTTGAGGCTGCTACCTCCGTCCATAAGGACTATGGTGAGGTGAAATCCGCCCACGATTGGGTCCAGCACCAGAGCCGCCGTTCGTCCATGGAGTATACTGGTCGGATGGTCTCGACGGTCGAAAGTGATCGGACAAGCCGACCACGGGTTGAATGTCGGGGCTACCGGCTCTAAGGCGTAGACATCCCGAAGAGCGCGTTTCCGCTCCTTCTTCGGTATATGCGTGACGTAGATCATGTTCATGGTTTTGACCTCTAAAGGGAACTGCTTTTGGCCTCCATTGTTCGGTCCACGAGGTTCGTCGTCATCCTCGCTGCGGGGGCCCTTGCCCTGTTCTTTGGCTGTGACCTTGCCGGCATGTTTGATTACCCAACAGTTACGGTTGGTATGGTTGGCGGGCTTATCCGGGGTGTCGTGAAACTGACAGGGCCTATCTAATATTCTATCCAGCGCAGATGGGCCGTTCCGGTTCCCTTTAGAGGGTTTTTTCCGCGGTCCCGATTTCGAGCCACTAAATTCGGCGTTTACTGCTGCATCATCGGCTTCACCGCTGTTGTTTGAGTGCCGGTGCTTATTGTTTTTATTGTGCTGGGGTTTCCCGTTTCCGCCCCGGGCCTCTGAAGTGCCGGGGTCATCGGGGTGGTTGCTTCGATGAGCTAACCAGCTATCCTCACCCGCGCAAAAGCGGGTCATTAGGGAGGTAAGGGCCGACATTGTTCTCTGCTTGTCCTGGCTGAGCTGGCGGGCGAGCCACTCGTCCCGGATACTATGTTTGAATGCCGCAATCGCTTCGGCATCCGGACAGTCGATGATCTGGTTCTTCTTGGTCAAGAACCGGTTCCAGAATTGCCGGGCTGACTCCCCGGGCTGCTGAATGACATGGCTTAGGTCATCGGCGTCCGGTGGCCGAACATAGGTGCCTTGAAAGTTAGCTCGGAATGCATCCTCGAGCTCCTCCCAGCTCCCGATGGAGTTTTCGGGTAAGCTGTTCAGCCAATGCCTTGCCGGTCCCTTGAGTTTTAACGGTAAATACTTAATGGCATGGAGATCATCTCCTCGGGCCATATGAATGTGGAGAAGGAAATCTTCAATCCACACGGCTAGGTCAGTTGTCCCATCGTAGGATTCTATATTGACGGGTTTGAACCCCTCGGGGAACTGATGCTGGATCACCTCATAGGTGAAACACATTGGATGTGCGGCGCCCCTGGCCCGGGCCACATCGCGGCGAAGATCAGTTGTCATCCGGGCACGGTGCTGCTCCCGAGCTCTGTCGTTCCTATCGCGCCATGCTTGGTATCCATCCCGTCCAGCGGGCGCATATCCTGTGGATCCATAGATGGATCTGGACTGGATCCCTCAGGTGTTCAGGATGTGGCATAGATCGTATCGGTCGTCCGGTTGAACCGGGTCTTTGCCTACTCGGCGAGGAGGCGCGGGTGGGTATTCGGCTTCCCCGGCCGCCCTATCCCGTCCTCGAGGGGGGACGGGTGGGAGTTCGGTTTCCACAGCCGGCCTATCCCGTCCTCGAGGGGGGCGGTCGGGCTGGCTTGCGTAAGTTCGTCTGGGAGGCATGGGCTCAAGGGCCTCATCCTCAAATTCTGGGAGTAGGCGCCGCCGTGGGTAACTCTTGTATTGACCTTGACGTTGATCGTCAAGGCCCTCTTCAGCAGCTAGGACCATCGTCCATCTGTCGTTGAGCATATTTTGTTCCGCTTTTAACCGTTGTTCCTTCCTTTTCAAGCTTCGGGCAGTGGCGATGAGTTGCCGTTTGAATTTCTCTTGCTCCAGGGGGTCCTCTGGGACGATGAAGTCTTCGGGTCCGAGGCTATCCTCCTCTTCGGACGGAGGGAGGTAATTGCTATCCTCGGAATCCTCGAGGTCCTCGGGGTCACCCTAGTCTTCATGCCTTTCAGGGTCGTCGTGGTGCTGCTCGGGGGTGTCATCGCCGAGCTCCCCCATGTTATCCGGAGTGTCGTTCTCTCCGGTGTCGTTTGTGTCTGTATTGTTTTCCTTGCCCTTTCCTCGCCCTCTGGCTCACCGTCGTCGGCGTTTGGGCGGTTCCTCGGCGGGGCCGTCGCAGTCCTTCATAGTCGTATCGCCGTCCTTATTGGGGGCATCGACCATGTAAACGTCGTAGGTGGAGGTGGCGGTCCACTTTCCGATGTTGGAAGTGGCAAGGGAAGGAGCCGTATGGGGCGGGACGTCGATATCTTCGTCCATGTCATCAGCCTCCTCGGAGGCGTAGTCCAGCATGTCGGTTAAGTCTTCGACAGTGGCTACCGAGTGGGTGGTGGGTGGGATGCAAAATTCCCCGTGGCTGGCCTCCTGTCCGACCTGCTCCTGGTCCGAGGGCCGGCCATCCGCGATATTCATCCTCTGGATCCGATCTAACATCCCGCTTAAAAACGAGAGGTCAGCCGGATTCATGTTCGGGCATCCGTCGGAGTTGAGCCCCGGCGCGCCAATACTGTGAATGTGTTCAGCCAAGGGAGGCCCTTAGTTTTCCGACGCTGGGGTTGGATCCGAACTCAAGGCCATATCCGAACTTAGGCCCGGCCCGGGGACAGGGACGGGGAGGCAACCCGAGGTCGAGGCCTCGGGATTGGTAGGCTCCTCGGGTAAAGCCGAGAACCCAGCGAAGACCAGATCGCCTCGAGCATCGGCGACATACTCAAGGCTGCCGAACTTGATCTCCTGCTCAGGGGCGAAGCTGCCGACCCGGTCAAGGTGACCGGTCGGATCGGCGTGCAGCACAATGCTGCCGAACGCGAAGAGTTGTCCGGGGACGAAGGTGTCCCCGCTGCGGATTCCATCGTTGATGAGAAGGCGAGCCATTGATCCTTGGTGACCCACGGCGGAGCTCTCAATGAAAGCACCAATGTCGGTACCAAAACCGGCAGATCTTGGGTAGGGGATCCGAACTATGGGTCTAGGAATCAATGGGTAGCAGAGAACGCAGAGACGGCGATTTACCCAGGTTCGGGCCCTCTCGAAGAGGTAATACCCTACGTCCTGCTGGATTGTATTGATGTGATTGTATGAAGGTTACAGAGTTGATCTACCTTGAGATCGGATGGGCTCAACCCTAGGCAATGGATATGATGATCCTCTACGGACTAAGTCTTCTGGTTTATATAGACACCAGAAGGTCCTAGGGTTACATATGGTCGGTTACCATCAGGGGATAAACATCCCGGCCACGCCAGTTTTCCTTGGAGGAGACGCCAAGTCTTCGGAGGTTTCCTTCTGATACATGGGGTCGCCCACAATCCGGCCTTCCATCGACGAGTAGAGAGCGCCCCCCCAGCCCGGCCTACGAGAGATAGGCCGGCAGCCCGAGTACCCCCTAGTCCGGGACACCCTCAATAGTCGCTAGAGTTGTCGTCATCACCCCTATAGCCGTCACTCCCATGTGAAGTGCCATCTGAAGTTCCATCTGAAGTGCCATCTGAAGCATCATCTGAGGTGGTCCGGTGATCACTCTCTTCACTGCTAATGATGACGATGGTTTCCCTTGCCATTGAAACCTGTTGCATGCAATGCAATGAACAAATGATAGTTATTGATATATGAAATCAGTCTTACATTAGGACTTGGCAGCACCATATACAATGGGAATAATCCTTTCGCATACTTCTTGTTAAGTACGTAGTTCATGTACAAACATCTACAAGAAGAAGCTAGTCGACAACCAGATTGAGACTACTAGACTAGTAGCACGACTAGTCAAGACTAGTGGTTAGACTCATAATCATTGGGCAGACATAACCAATTAGGCTATATCAAAGTTGCCAAAATTTGGCATATTTTTGTGAGATTGGCAAAAATACTTGGTAGCCAACAAATCACTAGCCAACATTTGGCATTTTGCCAAATATTGGCATGCCAAAATTTGGCATCGAACCATAATTGCTGATAGAGCATGATTGTTTTGCTACCAATGTTGGCATTGCCAAATATTGGCAACTTTATGTGAGTTGGACAAGAAAACTTGGTAACCAACCAATTACTAGCCAGTATTTGGCACAATGCCAAACATTGGCATGCCAATTTTCAGCATCAAACCAATTATGCTCATAATTCGAACAAGCAGTAGAAAGAATCATCAAAAATATAAACGTACGGAAATTGTTACACCATGATTGGTAGCCAACCAATCACTTAACAAATCATTTCATCAAAAGTATGCACAAATTAGTAGCCTTGTATAATTAACAAATCATTCAAAAAATGCACCATAATTGAGTGCTCTCATCGAGTAATATGTGAAACTATAACTGATCTGCCTTCAATCACTACAAATTTCCTGATGGGCTGTTGTGTGGTACCATCAGCTAATAAATATAAATTCTTTAAATTGTCCCAACAAAACAAATAATGCATTTGCTCTTGTACATAACATTTTTAGAGGTAGTTGTGGAGGTTCATTTTCCAGTGAGAATAAGGACTTGATAGCATCTGTCAAGCAAGATGATAGCATAGTGAAGGCTATGACAACGAGCAAGGTATGCTGGCCAACACCCACCCTTTTGTATACCTTGGTAAGTATTTACTCATTACTACCCATACCAACAAGTAAAATCATGATTATGAAGAAAAATGGCAGAAAATCTAACAGTGAAGTATTTGTTGCAATATGAAATACTAGCTCATAGCAAATCTTCATTGACCCCCAAGAAGCCCAAACCATATCATCTGTCGGGCCATTGGGAACCATGGTACCCCTGCCCGTCTGCCTGCGGCCCAGGAAGCGACGCCTAGCGAAGGCCCAAGACGCGGCCCATCCGGGGGCACTACGAAGCGAAGAGATCTCCTGAGGCACCGGCCTCCTGAGGACCCCTCCTCGAGACATGTCCTGCCGGCACTTAGCCGCGGCAGGAGCAGGAGCCTGATACGTCTCCGTCGTATCTATAATTTTTGATTGTTTCATGCCAATATTCTACAACTTTCATATACTTTTGGCAACATTTTATATTATTTTTGGGACTAACATATTGATCCAGTGCCCAGTGCTAGTTCCTGTTTTCTGCTTGTTTTTTGTTTCGCAGAAAATCTATATCAAACGAACTCCAAATGCGATAAAATTTTACGGAGAATTATTTTGGACTATATGTGATTTTTGGGAGGTGGAATCAATGTTGTAATCTCTACTTAAACATCACGCTTAATGCTATATATTATTATCCAATGATATGTGTCAATCCTATGATGTTTGAGTAGATTCTTTTTGTCCTATGGGTTGATTGATGATCGTGATTGGTTTGAGTTGTATGTTTTATTTTGGTGTTGTCCTATGGTGCCCTCCGTGTCGCGCAAGCGTGAGGGATTCCCGCTGTAGGGTTTGCAATACGTTCATAATTCTCTTATAGTGGGCAGCTAGAGTGACAGAAGCTTACACCCGAGTAAGGGGGTTGTTGCGTATCGGAGTAAAGGGGACTTGTTACTTAATGCTATGGTTGGGTTTTACCTTAATGATCTATGGTAGTTGCGGATGCTTGATAGAGTTCCAATCATAAGTGCATATGATCCAAGTGAGAAAAGTATGTTAGCTCATGCCTCTCCCACATATAAAATTGCAATAATGATTACCGGTCTAGTTATCGATTGCCTAGGGACAAATCTTTCTATTGTGTTACAAAAAGCTTTCTACTAAACAACTAACTTTTATTATCTTGCAAATTACTCATAGTTTTATTCT
This sequence comes from Elymus sibiricus, assembly GCA_039707655.1. NCBI lineage: Eukaryota > Viridiplantae > Streptophyta > Magnoliopsida > Poales > Poaceae > Elymus > Elymus sibiricus. The sequence continues at coordinate 169,875,972 of CM077664.1, forward strand.
CGCAAAGTACTCCTAGTTTTATTCTTGCAAAGTAGTTCTAGCATTACACCTACAAAGTACTTCTAGTTTCATTCTTGTTCTAGGTAAAGCAAACGTTAAGTGTGCGTAGAGTTGTATCGGTGGTCGATAGAACTTGAAGGGAATATTGATTCTACCTTTAGCTCCTCATTGGGTTTGACACTCTTATTTATCGAGAAAGGCTACAACTGATCCCCTATACTTGTGGGTTATCAAGACCTTTTTCTGGCGCCGTTGCCGGGGAGCAATAGCGTGGGGTTGATATTCTCGTGTGTGCTTGTTTGCTTTATCACTAAGTAGTTTTTATTTTCTGTTCTAAGTTGTTTTATATCTTTAGTTATGGATATGGAACACGAAATACCAAAAAAAAAGTTGTACTTGCTACTCATGGAGATGGGGAACCTCCTAAAACCCTCGATGCTGGTTATGTGAAAAACATTAAATACTACTTTGACAATCCTGATAAATCTCCATTCAACTTGATAATGGGATAAACTTTGTATCAACGGGAATACTTTAGGGATTATCGCTTGTCTCAAAAAGGGAAACTCTTATGGGATCAAATTGATTATTTGCATTGGTATGCTTGGAATTTATGCTCAAGATATGATTATACTTGTTGCTCTAAGATGAAGACTCCACACCATCGCTTTTCATGTGAATTTAATGATAATAAAACCTTGGCTTCTTATGCTACTGGTATATATGATTACTATGATGTGGAACAAATAGAAGAATTTGTTGCTTTTAAGGGTGCTTATGAAATTGAATCTTTGTTTGAAAAGTATGAAAACTATGATGATGTTGTTTACAGATCTGAAAATTATGCTGTACTAAAATATTGCTATGATAATTATGAATACAATGCCTTTATTGATGAATTTATTGAGAAAGTCTCCGCTGTCCGAGAAGAGACTAATATTTTGCAGGAATCTATGGAAGAAGAAATTGATGACACTGTGAGCTCATTAGATGAAAAAGATGACGAGGAGAGCGAAGAACAAAGGGAGGAAGAGCGGATTAGCTACCCGTGCCCACCTTCTAATGAGAGTTACTCTGACACTCATACATTGTTTAATTTCCCTTCGTGCTTACCGAAGGATGAATGCTATGATGATTGCTATGATCCCTTGGATTCGTTTGAAATATCCCTTTTCGATGAAATTGATGCTTGCTATGCTTGTGGCCATGATGCCAATTTGAATTATGCTTATGGAGACGAACTTGCTATAGTTCCTTATGTTAAACATGAAATTGTTGCTATTGCACCCACACATGATAGTCCAATTATCTTTTTGAATTCCCCCAACTACACTATATCGGAGAAGTTTCCGCTTATTAAGGATCATATTGATGGGTTGCGTTTTACCGTTGCACATGATGATTTTGATGAATATGATATGCATGTGCTTGCTGCTCCTACTTGCAATTATTATGAGAGAGGAACTACATCTCCACCTCTCTATGTTTCCAATACGATAAAATTGCAAGAAACTGTTTATACTATGCATTGGCCTTTACTTGATGTGCATGAATTGTTCTTTTATGATATGCCGATGCATAGGAAGAGAGATAGACTTCGTCATTGCATGATATATGTTGCTTTGTAATCACTACTAAATTATAAATCATTGTTAATTAAAATTGGCTTTGATATACCTTGGGATCTGGGTGGATCAATTACTTGAGCACTTTATGCCTAGCTTAACGGCTTTAAAGAAAGCGCTGCCTGGGAGACAACCCGGAAGTTTTAGAGAGTCATTTTGTTCTGTTGTGTGCTTTTATAAATTTTAAAAACAAAAATAAATATAGAGGGGAACCTAAAACTTTTACAAAAAGAAAAGTGAAAGTGAGACAGATGAGCAATGTGGAAATGGAGGCTAGCCTTGAACTTTGTTCATGCCCATGGAAACTTTGTTAACCTTGATTACAGAAACTTTTCAACAAAAATAATTATCCCCTTGTACAAATCCATTATATTATAAAAATAATGTGCCAAGATTTACCTTTAGGATGTTTAAATTGCTTGTTTGGTGTGTGCTGTGAAAAAACAGAAACTTTTGCTGTAGTGCTTTAATTTTAGTAATTTACTGGAACATGCAAAAATTAAAAAAATTTGACAAAGTACTCCTATGCAAAATTTTTGTTTTTTCCTAATTTTTCAGAATTTTTGGAGTTACAGAAGTATATGTTTCATTTGCATCTTTACATACTGTCCTGTTTTCACAGATTGCTGTTATAGTTTCTTTATTTGCGTATGTTTGAAATCTTGTTGAGACCCATTGACTTGGGAGCCATAGAATTGTGATAGCATACAGTGGGTAATGTTTGATTATAATTATACAATAATGTTACAGCAGGACATGATGGGATTTGATGTTATATGTACTAACCCCTCTAATAAAAAGTTCGGTTAAGTTTTGTGTGGATGAAGTGTTCGAAGAACGAGGAGGTATCGATATGAGGAGAATAAGGAGAGGCAAGAGTTCAAGCTTGGGGATGCCCAAGGCACCCCAAGTAAATATTCAAGGAGGCTCAAGCGTCTAAGCTTGGGGATGCCCCGGAAGGCATCCCATCTTTCTTCGACAATTATCGGTATGTCTCGGTTTTTGTTTTGTTCACATGCTATGCGTAAATTCTTGGAGCGTCATGTGCTTTTTATTTTTATTTTAATAATGCACCATGCTGGTATGAGATAATCCTTGGTTGATTTATAGAATGCTCTTTGCACTTCACTTATATCTTTTGAGTATGGCTGTATAGAATGCTTCATGTGCTTCACTTATATCATTTGAAGTTTGGATGCCTGTTTCTTTACATATAGAAAACCGTTATTTGTAGAATGCTCTTTTGCTTCACTAATATTTATTAGAGTGTGGTCTTTTATAGAAAGAATTAAACTCTCATGCTTCATTTATATCTATTTAGAGAGTCAACAGGAATTGGTCATTCACATGGTTAGTCATAAAATCCTACATAAAACTTGTAGATCACTGAATATGATATGTTTGATTCCTTGCAATAGTTTTGCGATATTAAGATGGTGATATGTGGGAGGTACTAGTGAATGATTGTGGTTTAGTAAGAATATTGGTGTTAAGGTTTGTGATTCCCGAAGCATGCGCGTATAGTCTTTAGTTATGCTAAGAAGTTGGAGCATGATTTATTATTGAGTGTCTTCCTTTGTGTGGAGGTCGGGGCGCGCGATGGTTAACTCCTACCAACCTCCCCCCTAGGGGCATGCGTAGTAGTACTTTGCTTCGAGGGCTAATAAACTTTTGCAATAAGTATGTGAGTTCTTTATGACTAATGTGAGTCCATGGATTATACGCACTCTCACCCTTCCACATATTGCTAGCTCTTCGGTACCGTGCATTGCCCTTTCTCACCTCGAGAGTCGGTGCAAACTTCGTCGGTGCATCCAAACCCCGTGATATGATACGCTCTATCACACATAAGCCTCCTTATATCTTCCTCTAAGAAGCCACCATACCTACCTATCATGGCATTTCCATAGCCATTCCGAGATATATTGCCATGCAACTTCCATCATCATCATATACATGACTTGAGCATTCATTGTCATATTGCTTTGCATGATCGTAAGATAGCTAGCATGATATTTTCATGGCTTGTCCATTTTTTGATATCTTTGCTACTCTAGATCATTGCACATCCTGGTACACTGCCAGAGGCATTCATATAGAGTCATCTTGTATAGTTTTTATCGAGTTGTAAGTAAATAAAAGTGTGATGATCATCATTATTAGAGCATTGTCCCAGTGAGGAAAGAATGGTGGAGACTAATGAGTCCTAGAAAAAGTGGGGACGAGGTCCATGAGACTGTTCAAAAAAAAAGAGAAATAAAAAAATAAAAAAGAGAAAATAAAAAAAATGAAATGAGAGAAAAAGAGAGAAGGGGCAATGCTACTATCCTTTACCACACTTGTGCTTCACAGTAGCACCATGTTTTTCATATAGAGAGTCTCCTATGTTGTCACTTTCATATACTAGTGGGAATTTTTCATTATTGAACTTGGCTTGTATATTCCGATGATGGGCTTCCTCAAATGCCCGAGGTCTTCATGAGCAAGCAAGTTGGATGCACACCCACTTAGTTTTCAGTTTGAGCTTTCATACACTTATAGCTCTTAGTGCATCCATTGCATGGCAATCCCTACTCCTCGCATTGATATCGATTGATGGGCATCTCCATAGCCCGTTGATCTGCCTAGTTGATGTGAGACTTTCTCCCTTTTTGACTTCTCCTTATTGATCTCTACCACCGCATTCTGTTCCACCTATAGTGCTATGTCCATGGCTCACGCTCATGTATTGCGTGGGGGTTGAAAAAGCTGAAGCGCGTTAAAAAGTATGAACCAATTGCTCGGCTGACATCGGGGTTGTACATGATTTATATTTTGTGTTAAGAAGATGGAGCATGACAAGGCTATATGATTTTGTAGGGATAACGTTCTTTAGCATTTTTATTCTGAAAGGCATGATTGTTTGTTGGTATGCCTGAGTATTGATGTCTTTATATCAAATTATAGACTATTGCTTTGAATCACTCGTGTATTAATATTCATGCCATGATTAGATTACATGATCAAGATTATGCTAGGTAGCATTCCACATCAAAAATTATCTTTTTTATCATTTACCTACTCGAGGACGAGCAGGAATTAAGCTTGGGGACGCTGATACGTCTCCGTCATATCTATAATTTTTGATTGTTTCATGCCAATATTCTACAACTTTCATATACTTTTGGCAACATTTTATATTATTTTTGGGACTAACATATTGATCCAATGCCCAGTGCCAGTTCATGTTTTCTGCTTGTTTTTTGTTTCACAGAAAATCCATATCAAACGAAGTCCAAACGCGATAAAATTTTACGAAGAATTATTTTGGAATATATGTGATTTTTGGGAGGTGGAATCAATGTTAACGGAGGCCCACAGCCTCCACACAGCATCTTGGCACGGCCTCCCCCCTAGCCGCGTGGTGTTGCCTTGTGGGCACACTGTAAGTCAGTTGGGGCTCTTCTTCGGCCGCAAGGAAGTTTATATTGAGCAAAAATCATGTTAAAAATTCAGCACAATCGGAGTTACGGATCTTCGGATATTTAAGAAACAGTGAAAGGCCAGAAAAGGGGGACGCGAAACAGAAGGAAACAGAGAGAGAGAGATCCAATCTCGAAGGGGCTCCTCCCCTCCGGGAGCCATGGCGGCCATGGACCAAAGGGGAAACTCTCCTCCCATCTAGGTGGGAGGCCAAGGAAGAAGAAGAAGGAGGGGGGCTCTCTCCTCCTCTCTCCCGGTGGCGCCGGAATGCCGCCGGGGCTATCATCGTGATGGTGATCTACAGCAACAACTTCGCCGTCGTCAACACCAACTCTCTTCCCCTCTATGCAGCGGTGTAACACCTCTTCTCCCCGCTATAATCTCTACTTAAACATGGTGCTTAATGCTATATATTATTATCCAATGATATGTGGCAATCCTATGATGTTTGAGTAGATTCTTTTTGTCCTATGGGTTGATTGATGATCGTGATTGGTTTGAGTTGTATGTCTTATTTTGGTGCTGTCCTATGGTGCCCTCCTTGTTGCGCAAGCGTGAGGGATTCCCGCTGTAGGGTTTGCAATACGTTCATAATTCTCTTATAGTGGGCGGCTAGAGTGACAAAAGCTTACACCCGAGTAAGGGGGATGTTGCGTATGGGAGTAAAGGGGACTTGTAACTTAATGCTATGGTTGGGTTTTACCTTAATGATCTTTGGTAGTTGCGGATGCTTGCTAGAGTTCCAATCATAAGTGCATATGATCCAAGTACGGAAAGTATGTTAGCTCATGCCTCTCCCTCATATAAAATTGCAATAATGATTACCGGTCTAGTTATCGATTGCCTAGGGACAAATCTTTCTCTTGTGTTACAAAAAGCTTTCTACTAAACAACTAACTTTTATTATCTTGCAAATTACTCATAGTTTTATTCTCGCAAAGTACTCCTAGTTTTATTCTTGCAAATTAGTTCTAGCATTACACCTACAAAGTACTTCTAGTTTCATTCTTGTTCTAGGTAAAGCGAACGTTAAGTGTGCGTAGAGTTGTATCGGTGGTCGATAGAACTTGAAGGGAATATTGATTCTACCTTTAGCTCCTCGTTGGGTTTGACACTCTTATTGATCGAGAAAGGCTACAACTGATCCCCTATACTTGTGGGTTATCAAGACCTTTTTCTGGCGCCGTTGCCGGGGAGCAATAGCGTGGGGTTGATATTCTTGTGTGTGCTTGTTTGCTTTATCACTAAGTAGTTTTTATTTTCTGTTCTAAGTTGTTTATATCTTTATTTATGGATATGGAACACGAAATACCAAAAAAAATAGTTGTACTTGCTACTCATGGAGATGGGGAACCTCCTAAAACCCTCGATGCTGGTTATGTGAAAAACATTAAATACTACTTTGATAATCCTGATAAATCTCCATTCAACTTGATAATGGGATATACTTTGGATCAACGGGAATACTTTAGGGATTATCGCTTGTCTCAAAAAGGGAAACTCTTATGGGATCAAATTGATTATTTGCATTGGTATGCTTGGAATTTATGCTCAAGATATGATTATACTTGTTGCTCTAAGATGAAGACTCCACACCTTCCCTTTTCATGTGAATTTAATGATAATAAAACCTTGGCTTCTTATGCTAATGGTATATATATTTACTATGATGTGGAACAAATAGAAGAATTTGTTGATTTTAAGGGTGCCTATGAAATTGAATCTTTGTTTGAAAAGTATGAAAACTATGATGATGCTGTTTACAGATCTGAAAATTATGTTGTACTAAAATATTGCTATAAGAATTAAGAATACAATGCTTTTATTGATGAATTTATTGAGAAAGTCTCCGCTGTCCGAGAAGAGACTAATATTTTGCAGGAATCTATGGAAGAAGAAATTGATGACACTGTGAGCTCATTAGATGAAAAAGATGATGAGGAGAGCGAAGAACAAAGGGAGGAAGAGCGGATTAGCTACCTGTGCCCACCTTCTAATGAGATTAACTCTTCAACTCATACATTGTTTAATTTCCCTTCGTGCTTACCGAAGGATGAATGCTATGATGATTGCTATGATCCCTTGGATTCGTTTGAAATATCCCTTTTTGATGAAATTGATGCTTGCTATGCTTGTGGCCATGGTGCCAATTTGAATTATGCTTATGGAGATGAACTTGCTATAGTTCCTTATGTTAAACATGAAATTGTTGCTATTGCACCCACACATTATAGTCCTCTTATCTTTTTGAATTCTCCCAACTACACTATATCGGAGAAGTTTGCGCTTATTAAGGATTATATTGATGGGTTGCGTTTTACCGTTGCACATGATGATTTTGATGAATATGATATGCATGTGCTTACTGCTCCTACTTGCAATTATTATGAGAGAGGAACTACATCTCCACCTCTCTATGTTTCCAATACGATAAAATTGCAAGAAACCGTTTATACTATGCATTGGCCTTTACTTGATGTGAATGAATTGTTCTTTTATGACATGCCGATGCATAGGAAGAGAGTTAGACTTTCTCATTGCATGATATATGTTGCTTTGTGCTCACTACTAAATTATAAATCATTGTTAATTAAAATTGGCTTTGATATACCTTGGGATCCGGGTGAATCGATTACTTGAGCACTTTATGCCTAGCTTAACGGCTTTAAAGAAAGCGCTGCCTGGGAGACAACCCGGAAGTTTTAGAGAGTCATTTTGTTCTGTTGTGCTTTTATAAATTTTAAAAACAAAAAAATATAGAAGGGAACCTAAAACTTTTACAAAAAGAAAAGTGAAAGTGAGACAGATGAGCAATGTGCAAATGGAGGCTAGCCTTGAACTTTGTTCATGCCCATGGAAAATTTGTGAACCTTGATTACAAAAAAAATTCAACAAAAATAGTTATCCCCTTGTACAAATCCATTGTATTATAAAAATAATGTGCCAAGATGTACCTTTAGGATGTTTAAATTGCTTGTTTGGTGTGTGCTGTGAAAAAACAGAAACTTTTGCTGTAGTGCTAGAATTTTAGTAATTTACTGGAACGTGCAAAAATTCTGAAATTTTTACAAAGTACTGCTATGCAAATTTTTTATTTTTTTCCTAATTTTTCAGAATTTTTGGAGTTACAGAAGTATATGTTTCATTTGCATCTTTACATACTGTCCTGTTTTCACAGATTGCTGTTATAGTTTCTTTATTTGCGTATGTTTGAAATCTTGTTGAGACCCATTGACTTGGGAGCCATAGAATTGTGATAGCATACAGTGGGTAATATTTGATTATAATTATACAATAATGTTACAGCAGGACATGATGGGATTTGATGTTATATGTACTAACCCCTCTAATAAAAAAGTTCGGTTAAGTTTTGTGTGGATGAAGTGTTCGAAGAACGAGGAGGTATCGATATGAGGAGAATAAGGAGAGGCAAGAGTTCAAGCTTGGGGATGCCCAAGGCACCCCAAGTAAATATTCAAGGAGGCTCAAGCGTCTAAGCTTGGGGATGCCCCGGAAGGCATCCCATCTTTCTTCGACAATTATCGGTATGTCTCGGTTTTTGTTTTGTTCACATGCTATGCGTAAATTCTTGGAGCGTCATGTGCTTTTTATTTTTCTTTTAATAATGCACCATGCTGGTATGAGATAATCCTTGGTTGATTTATAGAATTCTCTTTGCACTTCACTTATATCTTTTGAGTATGGCTTTATAGAATGCTTCATGTGCTTCCCTTATATCATTTGAAGTTTGGATGCCTGTTTCTCTACATATAGAAAACCGTTATTTGTAGAATACTCTTTTGAAAGCACATTTGCTCCCTTGGTGGTTTTGGTAATTCATAACAACATATATCTCATTGAACTAATGTCCATTCAAGATTAAGATTTCAGGATGTTTAATGATTGGCATGGCATGGACTAGAGAAGTGGACCCCTCAAAATGCTAAGGACAAGGATTGGCAAAAGATCAAGACTCTACATTTTTGTTTAGTGATCCAAGATCACATTGAGTCCATAGGAAAGCCAATACTATTAAAAGGGGATGAGGTGTTGCTTAATGGTCTTTTTGCTCAAGTGCTTAGTGACAGTACTCCTAAACCCTCAACCACTCTCTCTAACCAAATATGTCCAAAACCTACATTCCAACTCGGCCCCACCGAAATTCTCTATCCAGCCCCACCGAGTTCATCCAAGACTTAGCCACTGCCAAAACCCTAACAAATTGGATCCACCGAAATGGATCTCGGTCTCACTGAGATGGCCTTGCCAACTCTTTGTAATCGTTTGCACTTACTTCGGTCTCACCGGGTTTTGCAAATCGGTCTCACCGAGATGGCTTGCCAACTCTCTGTTGCCTTATTGCTTCACTTCGGTCTTACCGAGTTGATGCAATCGGTGCCACCGAGATGAGGTTTGCCCTAGCCATTGCACTTCAGTCCATCCGAGTTGTTCGTATCGGTCCCACTGAGATTCCTAAAGTTCATATCTTTTACACAGTTCGGTGCTATCGAGATTATCGTTTCGGTGCCACCGAGTTGGGTCATAAGTGTGTAACGGTTGGATTTTGTGTGGAAGCTATATATACCCCTCCACCACCTCCTTCTCAGTAAGTAGAGCCATCAGAACGTGCCTACACTTCCACCATACATTTTCTGAGAGAGAACCACCTACTCATGTGTTGAGATCAAGCTATTCCACTCCTACCATTTGAACCTTGATCTCTAGCCTTTCCCAAGTTGCTTTCCACTCAAATCCCTCTTCCACCATAGCCAAATCTGTGAGGAGTTGTTTGAGTGCTGGGAAGACTATCATTTGAAGCACAAGAGCAAGGAGTTCATCAACAACACACCGTCTATTACCTTTTGGAGAGTGGTGTCTCCTAGATTGGTTAGGTGTCACTTGGGAGCCTCCAACATGATGTGGAGTTGAACCAAGGAGTTTGTAAGGGCAAGGAGATCGACTACTTCGTGAAGATCTACCCCGAGTGAGGCTAGTCCTTCGTGGACCTAAGCCATGGTGGAATAGACAAGGTTGCTTCTTCGTGGACCCTTCGTGGGTGGAGCCCTCTGTGGACTCGCGCAGCCGTTACCCTTCGTGGGTTGAAGTCTCCATCAACGTGGACGTACGATAGCACCACCTATCGGAACCACGCCAAAAACCACCGTGTCTTCATTGCGTTTGAAATCTCCAATCCCCTCCTTTACTTACATATGCAATTGTTTACTTTCCGCTGCTATACTCTTAGAATTGCATGTGTAGGGTGATGCTTGACATGTACTATTGCTAAAATCTGCCCACAACAAAAATTGGGAAAAGGTTAGGTTTTATTTGGTCAAGTAGTCTAATCACCCCCCCCTCTAGACATACTTTCGATCCTACAAGTGGTATCAGAGCATTGGTCTCCGTAAGACTTGATTTCCATTGCTTTGGTGATCATAGCCTTGGTTTCACAACCTAGGAGAGTATGGCGTCTAGTGAGGGTAACTATCACCGTAGAGGTCCATATTTTGATGGTACAAACTTTGCTAGTTGGAAACATAAGATGAAAATGCATATTCTTGGTCATAACCCCGCCGTTTGGGCTGTTGTTCGTGTTGGCCTACAAGGTGACTTCTTTGAGGATGGCAAGGAATCGGATCGTGAAGCAACCCCGGAAGAATTGAAGATGTTGCAATACAATGCTAAAGCTTGTGACATTCTATTCAACGGTTTATGTCCCGTAGAATTCAACAAAATCAGCCGCCTCGAGAATGTAAAGGAAATTTGGGATACTTTGGATGATATGCATGAGGGTACCGAGTCCGTCAAGGAATCTAAGTTGGATGTGCTTCAAAGTCAAGATGACAAGTTCAAGATGAAGGATGGTGAAGGAGTCACTGAGATGTACTCTAGGCTTGCTCTCATCACAAATGAGATTGTCGTCTTAGGAAGTGAAGAGATGACCAACAAATTCATCATCAAGAAGATACTTAGAGCTTTGGATGGAAAATATGATACCGTCTGCACATTGATCCAAATGATGCCAAATTACAAAGATCTCAAGCCCACGGAAGTCATTGGAAGGATTGTTGCTTATGAAATGTCACTCAAGGACAAAGAAGAGCTGCACAACAAATCAAGTGGTGCTTACAAAGCCTCAACCAATGCTCCAACAACTCCAAGTGACAAGCTAGTATCCAATGAAGAGATTAGCCTAATGGTGAAAAGATTCAACAAGTTCTACAAGAACAAAGGGAAAGAAAGAAGCTCTAGCTCAAGACATTATGAGAGAAGATCATCAAGTCGTGACCGTAATTGTTATAATTGTGGGAAGCCCGGACACTACTCCAATGAGTGTATGGCTCCCTACAAGAAAAGAGACGAATCACCAAGAGGGAGACATAGAAGAGATGAATCACCTCATAAGGAGAGAAGGAGTAGAGATGATCGTTATGAACGAAGACACTCTCGAAGAAGCAAGGATTCGGAGAGGAAGGACAAGTCATCCAAGAGCTACACAAGAAGAAGACATCAAGCTCATGTTGGTGAATGGGTTTCCGGCTCCGACTCCGACAACCACTCCGAAAGAAGTTATCACTCCAACTCCGACTATAGTCAAGATGAAGGTGTTTCCGGACTTGCACTTGTGTCATCCAACTCCTATGATCTATTTGACTCACCAAATGAAGGAATTGGAAGATGCTTCATGGCAAAAGGCCCCAAGGTATCACACCCCGAGTATCTTGATTTCAATAGTGATGAAGATGATTTGCTTGGTGATGATGATTTACTTGTTGACAAGGATAGTAATGTGAGCTATAATGAAAATGCTAGTAATCATGATAGTCAAGAGGAAATGAGTGACAATGCTATGAAGGAGATTGAGCGTCTAACTAAAGAACTAAATGCTCTTAAGTTAGCTCATGAAACAACTCAAGAGGATCATAGAGAACTTCTAAGAACTCATGAGAAGCTACGCTTCGAGAAGCTAAATTTAGAGCAAGAGCATGAGTTTCTTAAAGCTATCAATGATGATCTTTGAAAGAAGAGTTCTTCATATCTTGCCAAACGTTTACTCTTGTCTACCTTTATGCCACAAGTTAAACCTAAGAAAACTAGCAACAAGGGTAAAAATGGTTCTACCTCTAGTAGTAACAATAACAATGCTAAATCCAATGTTGTTGCTTCCAGTAGTTCTATTGATTCCACTAATGATTCTCTTAGCCAAGTTACACTTGAGCAAGAAAATGTGCTATTGAAAGGAATTATAGAAAAAGGTGTCTACAAGAGTCTTGCCGGGAGTAAGCAATTTGAGGAAATTGTACGCAAGCAAGGAAGGCACCGGAAGAACCAAGGTGTTGGTTTTGAACAAAAGTTCAATGCCAATGGAGTTGAGTGGAAAGAAGATCAATACCCCAAGATGAAGTTTGTTCCTCAACAAGAGAAGTATGATCCTACTTCCTTCAAGGGAACACAAGCTCAAGAAGATCTTCCACCACAAGACCACAAGCTAAAAGGCAAGGATAAGCTTCAAGAAGAGATTGATTCATTTGAAGAAGCTCCTCAAGCCATGGTCAAGTGGGTTCCCAAGACTTCATAAAGTTCTACTTCATCAAGTGCTACTACAACTCCAAGGATTCCCATCAAGTTGATGTGGGTCCAAAAGAAGAAGAACTAGAGAGTTCTTGAGGGTGACTCCGCCAACAAACTTCACTTATATTCTTTATGGCAAGGACTCGTGCAACCAACTTCCACGTTTTTCACTAGTTCATGGAGTCACAAACCCTCTTGTTGGTAAGGCAAGGGACAAGGTACTCAATGCATTCATGGACATCATCATATGTGTATTTCACTCTATGTCTATGGATATCCTTGTATGTTCCTTTGTGGGACTAACCCATGTAGGTATTGAAAGCACAAAACTCTAAAGGATTGCTCCCAACTCTTTATGATCTACATCTACATTGAGCATCCACATCTTCAACATCTACATGAAGTCATCATCGACAAAACCCAAGGTTAGTTCATCCCTCTTAGGGGGGATATCACATCTAGGGGGAGCTTTGCTCTAAACAATTGAGCTAAAGCAACTCTAATGGTGTGAACACATCAATGCTTTATCAAAAAGTGGCAACCCCACTTGTGCTTAAACGATGAGTATGACCTATGATCAAATGTTCTCATTTGGCTCCTAAGTCAATATACTCATATATAGATGACCTAGTCATCGCCATTGCTTGATAGATGCTAGAATTGGTTGTGCATGTTTGACACATATTTCATTTACTATCTTATTGTGTGACCATGTTGGTTTGCATGTTTTCATCATTCGAGGACATCCATTTGTTGTTTTGATTGTCTTGGTTTTTCTGGCCAAGTGGATGTACAAGAATGCCTAAGTACCTTCTCTAGCTATCTATGCTTTCTTGTCTCAAATTCTATTCCTGCTGCATCACAAAAATTGAACAAGTCATTTTTGGACCCTCCGGGTGAGGAGCACTCGGAGCCACCGATCTGAAAGGGCTGAACCTCCAAAACCTTCTATCTGATTTTGGCCGAACCAATTCACTCAAACTGGGTCCAACCGAAATCACATAGATTGATCTAGGTTTTCCATCTCGGTGCAACCGAGTTGAACCACTTCGGAGCCACCGATGTGCTGACCTGCGTGCAGTTACACATATCGGTGCCACCGAGTTGTCCAACTCGGCGCCACCGATAGCGTACGGGTATATATATCGCGCGTACCGAACGGTTGAAATTTCTCGACCTCACTCGTTCCCGCTCCCCGTTGCTGCCGTCGCCCTTCGTCTTCGGACTTCGCCGTCGTCTCCAGTGCGCTCTCGCTGCCGGATTCCACCACCGTCAACGGCAATCTGCCCCGCCGTTGCCGCCGTAGAGGATCTCCACCGAGTTAGGGTGAGATTCGATCCCTCTCGTGCTCCCATTTCCGATTCAATGCATGATTGGACTGCCTGAATTCATGCCACGGATTGAGAACTCCTGTTACACTACAAACTCCGTAGATTAGATGCGAGTAAAAAATTTAGGTTTAAGTTTCCGCCGAATGCATCTCAGACGGACCGATTCGAAATTTTCAGTCCTACCGATTTGGCCTCTGGCCATAGCACTAGTACATCTCGGTGCCACCGAGTTGTATGTATCGGTGAGACCGAAAGTAAATCTCAGTGAAACCCTAGCAACTCGGAGTCACCGAACCCCATCTCGGTCTGACCGAAGTGGTGTGTAAGGTTTCTGTAGTGTGCTTCGGTATCACCGAGATGATCAACTCGGTCCATCCGAAATGCATCCTGTGAAAACTGGAAACTAAGAGTTGAACTCAAATTTTATGAAAAATCTCTTCTTTTTGTGATGACTCATCTACTCTGCCCATACCTATCTATTCACAGGGTCAGCTCAGCAAGATGTCAGACAGCAGTGACAGTCAGAACAGATCTGAACAGCAGACAAATGAGTGAAGGGTCAAGCCCTGCAGAAAGTTTCTATGAGGGAGAGAGGAGCTCTCCAGATCTTCCTAAAGCTGCAACCAGAACAAGGAAGAAGAAAACCTCAGACAGTGAGGATGAAGATTTTGTTACAAGTGAAGCTACAACTAAGAAAAATAGAATAGTGCTTGCTAAGGAGTACAGCACCAAACCATCAACTGTCAAAGAGAGGACTGCTGTGAGGAAAGTGCCAAAGCAGACTATGCAATTCACTCTTGAAGAGCCTAGTGACACAGAACCAGATGTAGGTGGCAAGAAGAAGAGAGTAAGGAAAACTACTGCCCGTGTGAGTGGCAGACCCTCCATGATGATTGATGAGGAGGAAGAGGAGGAGGAGCCAGCAGCCACTGCACCTCCAGCCAAGTCTCAAAAAGTTATGTCTGATGCAATCAAGACTACTGCCCCCAAGTCCAAGCCTAAGATGTCAGCACCAAAGAGATCAACCAGGAACATATCAACTGCTGAAAAGAACAAGGCCCCAGTGCCTGAGTCAAATGTTGATGAAGAGCCACTAGTGCTCAGAAAATTGAAGCCAAAGATACCAGACCATGACAATGCACACCCAGTTCGGAGAACATGATGCTGAGGAAGGATAAAGGACTGCGTCAGTGGAGGAAAGCTGATCCTTATGCTGCAAGGAGGAAGATAGCATGTGATTATCGCTTTCACACTCATGAACAACAAGATTTTTATGAGACAGTGTTGCTTGATAAGAAGCCCATAGTTAGTGACATGAAATGGGTGGATTGGGAATACATTGATGAGAATGAAGATTATTTTCCCCATGTTCATGAGAGCTTCAGGATTGCAGGTGTTGATGACTTTGTTGGAAAGAAGTTGACCAAGTGGAATGACGAAATGGTCATGCAATTCTACTCAATAGCACACTTCTATCCAGATGGCCGCATTATATGGATGACTGAGGGTATAAGATACCAGTCTACCATCTCTAAGTGGGCAAGTCTTCTTGGTGCTCCCAAGGAAGAGGATGATGACATAGATATCTATGCCAAGCTCAAGATGGATCACAACTCCAGGAAGAACATGTATACTGCAATTCCAGAGAAAGACCTTGAGACTCACAAACTTGGATCAGTGAAGCATCTGCTCCCAGGATTAGCCACAACGAACACCATCTTGCGGTACACTCTGCTACCCAAGTCAGGAGATGACAAAATGATTCGTGGCCACTCCATCAACTTGCTGCATTTATTTGACACACCTCAGAAATTCAAGGTGATGCGCCTGATAGTAGATACTATCAAGACGACTGCAGCAGATCAGAAGAGATCGTGCGGATATGCTCCACATATTCAGATATTGATCAATTCCCAGGTTGGAACCAGCACATACCTTCTTGATCGAGAGCACTTGCCACTCCGTCCAGAGTTTGAGGACAATGTGATAGTGATGGATCCTTCGCATCCCACTTCAGCACAAGCCCAAGAGAAGATCCGCAAAGCCAAAGAAGCAAAAGCAGCTCAGGAGGCATCAGCTCCAAATGCTCCAATTGCCAATCTCAAGACACCCAAGGACCAAATGACATATCTGCTTGAAGCCACTCTGAGGATTGAGCGAAGTTTGGCCAATCTCACCCAGACCTAGGCTAGTTTTGAGCGGATTATTGAGACTAAATTTCATGATCTAGATGTCAAGGTGACAGAGATTCAGACCACAGTGGAGCAGCTGCAGAATGATATAGATGATGTCAAGACAGCCCCATCAGATGACAGTGGAGATGACAGACCAACCACAGAGCATTTTCAGACAGTGCCCAGAGCATCCAGGTCTGCTGCAATACCAGTTGTGGATCCACAGACCACAGTATCTGCACCAGCTGCTACTGCCACAGTGCCACCTCAGGTCTCCACTCCACCAGCCCCACAGACATCTGCAGAAGCCTTCGCGGATGCTCTTCTCTCAATGCCATCTACGCACACCGGAGCTGCCAGCAGGAGATCGCCTTCAGGAGCTTCGGAGGACCGTGCTTAGAGTGCCGATTAGTCCTATACCTCTTTGATCTTTTTGGTACTTGTTGCCAAAGGGGGGAGAATTTGTATAGATCATAGGCTTCGAGAGAGAGTGTTCTGCTTTGATTTGCTCGAGTTCTTTTGCTACTTATTTGCTTGTTGGTACTTTGTTATGTGTGTGCTTGCTACAGTGTTTGTGAGATATTCTGTTGTTTACGCTTGTGAGATACTATGTTGATTGATCATACTATGCATCTTGTGATGATCTATGCTTATCTTTATCATTATCCTGTATGATCATTCACTTATGTTGGTGATGCGTGCTTTCTATTCCAATCATATCATTTTGCGCGCTCCACCAAGTTGTATGTGACATGGAAGAGTGACCCATAAGCCTAATCGATTATGCATTTGCATTCAAACGCAAATTTTTAATAATGCACAAATTTAGGGGGAGCTCTTGCTTATCACATACTTCTCAAAGCGACGATGTATTTCATTCATTTAATCATTTGTCGAAGCTTTGATCTATATGTTGTCATCAATTACCAAAAATGGGGAGATTGAAAGCACATTTTCTCCCTTGGTGGTTTTGGTAATTCCTAACAACATATATCTCATTGAACTAATGTCCATTCAAGATTAAGATTTCAGGATGTTCAATGATTGGCATGGCATGGACTAGAGATGTGGACCCCTCAAAATGCTAAGGACAAGGATTGGCAAAAGATCAAGACTCTACATTTTTGGTTTAGTGATCCAAGATCACATTGAGTCCATAGGAAAGCCAATACTATTAAAAGGGGATGAGGTGTTGCTTAATGGTCTTTTTGCTCAAGTGCTTAGTGACAGTACTCCTAAACCCTCAACCACTCTCTCTAACCAAATATGTCCAAAACCTACATTCCAACTCGTCCCCACCGAAATTCTCTATCCGGCCCCACCAGGTTCATCCAAGACTTAGCCACTGCCAAAACCCTAACAAATCAGATCCACCGAAATGGATCTCGGTCTCACCGAGATGGCCTTGCCAACTCTCTGTAATCATTTGCACTTACTTCGGTCTCACCGGGTTTTGCAAATCGGTCTAACCGAGATGGCTTGCCAACTCTCTGTTGCCTTATTGCTTCACTTCGGTCTTACCGAGTTGATGCAATCGGTGCCACCGAGATGAGGTTTGCCCCAGCCATTGCACTTCGGTCCATCCGAGTTGTTCGTATCGGTCCCACCGAGATTCCTAAAGTTCATATCTTTTACACAGTTTAGTGCTACCGAGATTATCGTTTCGGTGCCACCGAGTTGGGTCAAAAGTGTGTAACGGTTGGATTTTGTGTGGAGGCTATATATACCCCTCCACCACCTCCTTCTCAGTAAGGAGAGCCATCAGAACGTGCCTACACTTCCACCATACATTTTCTGAGAGAGAACCACCTACTCATGTGTTGAGATCAAGCTATTCCACTCCTACCATTTGGACCTTGATCTCTAGCCTTTCCCAAGTTGCTTTCCACTCAAATCCCTCTTCCACCATAGCCAAATCTGTGAGGAGTTGTTTGAGTGCTGGGAAGACTATCATTTGAAGCACAAGAGCAAGGAGTTCATCAACAACACACCGTCTATTACCTTTTGGAGAGTGGTGTCTCCTAGATTGGTTAGGTGTCACTTGGGAGCCTCCAACATGATGTGGACTTGAACCAAGGAGTTTGTAAGGGCAAGGAGATCGCCTACTTCGTGAAGATCTACCCCGAGTGAGGCTAGTCCTTCGTGGACATAAGCCATGGTGGAATAGACAAGGTTGCTTCTTCGTGGACCCTTCGTGGGTGGAGCCCTCCGTAGACTCGCACAGCCGTTACCCTTCGTGGGTTGAAGTCTCCATCAACGTGGACGTACGATAGCACCACCTATCGGAACCACGCCAAAAACCACTGTGTCTCCATTGCGTTTGAAATCTCCGATCCCCTCCTTTACTTACATATGCAATTGTTTACTTTCCTCTGCTATACTCTTAGAATTGCATGTGTAGGGTGATGCTTGACATGTACTATTGCTAAAATCTTCCCACAACTAAAATTGGGAAAAGGTTAGGTTTTATTTGGTCAAGTAGTCTAATCACGCCCCCTCTAGACATACTTTTGATCCTACAGGGATCAGTTGTAGCCTTTCTCGATAAATAAGTGTGTCGAACCCAATGAGGAGCTAAAGGTAGAATCAATATTCCCTTCATGTTCAATCGACCACTGATACAACTCTATGCACACTTAACGTTAGCTTTACCTAGAACAAGAATGAAACTAGAAGTACTTTGTAGGTGTAATGCTAGAACTACTTTGCAAGAATAAAACTTGGAGTACTTTGCGAGAATAAAACTACGAGTAATTTGCAAGATAATAAAAGTTAGTTGTTTAGTAGAAAGCTTTTTGTAACACAAGAGAAAGATTTGTCCCTAGGCAATCGATAACTAGACCGGTAATCATTATTGCAATTTTATATGAGGAAGAGGCATGAGATAACATACTTTCCGTACTTGGATCATATGCACTTATGATTGGAACTCTAGCAAGCATCCGCAACTACCAAAGATCATTAAGGTAAAACCCAACCATAGCATTAAGTAACAAGTCCCCTTTACTCCCATACGCAACAACCCCCTTACTCGAGTGTAAGCTTCTGTCACTCTAGCCGCCCACTATAAGAGAATTATGAACATATTGCAAACCCTACAGTGGGAATCCCTCACGCTTGCGCGACACGGAGGGTACCATAGGACAGCACCCAAAAAAACATACAACTCAAACCAATCACGATCATCAATCAACCCATAGGACAAAAAGAATCTACTCAATAATCATAGGATTGCCACATATCATTGGATAATAATATATAGCATTAAGCACCATGTTTAAGAAGAGATTACAGTGGGGAGAAGAGGTGTTACACCGCTGCATAGAGGGGAAGAGAGTTGGTGTTGACGGCGGCGAAGTTGTTGGTGTAGATCGTCGTCACGATGATTGCCCCGGCGGCGTTCCGGCGCCACCGGGAGAGAGGGGGAGAGAGCCCCCCTCCTTCTTCTTCTTCCTTGGCCTCCCACCTAGATGGGAGGAGAGTTTCCCCTCTGGTCCATGGCCGCCATGGCTCCCGGAGGGGAGGAGCCCCTCCGAGATTGGATCTCTCTCTCTGTTTCCTTCTGATTCGCGTCCCCCTTTCCTGGCCTTTCACCGTTTCTTAAATATCCAAAGATCCGTAACTCTGATTGTGCTGAATTTTTAACATGATTTTTTTCTCAATATAAACTTCCTTGCAGCCGAAGAAGAGCCCCAACTGACTTACAGTGTGCCCACAAGGCAACACCACGTGGCTAGGGGGGAGGCCGTGCCAAGATGCCGTGTGGAGGCTGTGGGCCTCCGTTAACATTGATTCCACCTCCCAAAAATCACATATATTCCAAAATAATTCTCCGTAAAATTTTATCGCGTTTGGACTTCGTTTGATATGGATTTTCTGTGAAACAAAAAACAAGCAGAAAACATGAACTAGCACTGGGCACTGGATCAATATGTTAGTCCCAAAAATAATATAAAATGTTGCCAAAAGTATATGAAAGTTGTAGAATATTGGCATGAAACAATCAAAAATTATAGATAAGACGGAGACGTATCAGCATCCCCAAGCTTAATTCCTGCTCGTCCTCGAGTAGGTAAATGATAAAAAAGACAATTTTTGATGTGGAATGCTACCTAGCATAATCTTGATCATGTAATCTAATCATGGCATGAATATTAAGACACGAGTTATTCAAAGCAATAGTCTATAATTTGATATAAAGACATCAATACTCAGGCATACCAACAAACTATCATGCCTTTCAGAATAAAAATGCTAAAGAACGTTATCCGTACAAAATCATATAGCCTTGTCATGCTCCATCTTCTTAACAAAAAATATAAATCATGTACAACCCCGATGTCAGCCGAGCAATTGGTTCATACTTTTTAACACGCTTTAGCTTTTTCAACCCCCACGCAATACATGAGCGTGAGCCATGGACATAGCACTATAGGTGGAACAGAATGCGGTGGTAGAGATCAATAAGGAGAAGTCAAAAAGGGAGAAAGTCGCACATCAACTAGGCAGATAAACGGGCTATGGAGATGCCCATCAATCGATATCAATGTGAGGAGTAGGGATTGCCATGCAACGGATGCACTAAGAGCTATAAGTGTATGAAAGCTCAAACTGAAAACTAAGTGGGTGTGCATCCAACTTGCTTGCTCATGAAGACCTCGGGCATTTGAGGAAGCCCATCATCGGAATATACAAGCCAAGTTCAATAATGAAAAATTCCCACTAGTATATGAAAGTGACAACATAGGAGACTCTCTATATGAAAAACATGGTGCTACTGTGAAGCACAAGTGTGGTAAAGGATAGTAGCATTGCCCCTTCTCTCTTTTTCTCTCATTTCATTTTTCTTATTTTTTTTATTTCTCTTTTTTTTTGGGAACAGTCTCATGGACCTCGTCCCCACTTTTTCGAGGACTCATTAGTCTCCACCATTCTTTCCTCACTGGGACAATGCTCTAATAATGATGATCATCACACTTTTATTTACTTATAACTCGATAAAAACTATACAAGATGACTCCATATGAATGCCTCTGGCAGTGTACCAGGATGTGCAATGATCTAGCGTAGCAAAGATATCAAAAACTGGACAAGCCAGGAAAATATCATGCTAGCTATCTTACGATCATGCAAAGCAATATGACAATGAATGCTCAAGTCATGTATATGATGATGATGGAAGTTGCATGGCAATATATCTTGGAATGGCTATGGAAATGCCATGATAGGTAGTTATGGTGGCTATTTAGAGGAAGATATAAGGAGGCTTATGTGTGATAGAGCGTATCATATCACGGGGGTTGGATGCACCGGCGAAGTTTGCACCGACTCTCGAGGTGAGAAAGGGCAATGCACGGTACCGAAGAGCTAGCAATATGCGGAAGGGTGAGAGTGCGTATAATCCATGGACTAACATTAGTCATTTAGAACTCACATACTTATTGAGAAAGTTTATTAGCCCTCGATGCAAAGTACTACTATGCATGCCCCTAGGGGGAGGTTGGTAGGAGTTAACCATCGCGCGCCCCCGACCTCCACACAAAGGAAGACACTCAATAATAAATCATGCTCCAACTTCTTAGCATAACTAATAACTATACGTGCATGCTTCGGTAATCACAAACCTTAACACCAATATTCTTACTAAACCACAATCATTCACTAGTACCTCCCACATATCACCATCTTAATATCGCAAAACTATTGCAAGGAATCAAACATATCATATTCAGTGATCTACAAGTTTTATGTAGGATTTTATGACTAACTATGTGAATGACCAATTCCTGTTGACTCTCTAAATAGATATAAGTGAAGCATGAGAGTTTAATTCTTTCTATAAAAGACCACACTCTAATAAATATAAGTGAAGCAAAAGAGCATTCTACAAATAACGGTTTTCTATATGTAGAGAAACAGGCATCCAAACTTCAAATGATATAAGTGAAGCACATGAAGCATTGTATAAAGCCATACTCAAAAGATATAAGTGAAGTCCAAAGAGCATTCTATAAATCAACCAAGGATCTCATACCAGCATGGAGCATTATTAAAAGGTAAATAAAAATCACATGACGCTCCAAGAATTTACGCATAGCATGTGAACAAAACAAAAACCGAGACATACCGATAATTGTCGAAGAAAGATGGGATGCCTTCCGGGGCATCCCCAAGCTTAGACGCTTGAGCCTCCTTGAATATTTACTTGGGGTGCCTTGGGCATCCCCAAGCTTGAACTCTTGCCTCTCCTTATTCTCCTCATATCGATACCTCCTCCTTCTTCGAACACTTCATCCACACAAAACTTAACCGAACTTTTTATTAGAGGGGTTAGTACATATAACATCAAATCCCATCATGTCCTGCTGTAACATTATTGTATAATTATAATAAAACATTACCCACTGTATCCTATCACAATTCTATGGCTCCCAAGTCAATGGGTCTCAACAAGATTTCAAACATACGCAAATAAAGAAACTATAACAGCAATCTGTGAAAACAGGACAGTCCGTAAAGATGCAAATGAAACATATACTTCTGTAACTCCAAAAATTCTGAAAAAATAGGAAAAAATAAAAAATTTGCATAGAAGTACTTTTTAAAAATTTCAGAATTTTTGCACATTCCAGTAAATTACTAAAATTCAAGCACTACAGCAAAAGTTTTTGTTTTTTCACAGCACACACCAAACAAGCAATTTAAACATCCTATAGGTAAATCTTGGCACATTATTTTTATAATACAATGGGATAATTATTTTTTTTGAAAAGTTTCTGTAATCAAGGTTCACAAAGTTTCCATGGGCATGAACAAAGTTCAAGGCTAGCCTCCATTTCCACATTGCTCATCTGTCTCACTTTCACTTTTCTTTTTGTAAAAGTTTTAGGTGCCCCTGTATATTTTTTTGTTTTTAAACTTTATAAAAGCACACAACAGAACAAAATGACTCTCTAAAACTTCCGGGTTGTCTCCCAGGCAGCACTTTCTTTAAAGCCGTTAAGCTAGGCATAAAGTGCTCAAGTAATCGATCCACCCGGATCCCAAGGTATATCAATGCCAATTTTAATTAACAATGATTTATAATTTAGTAGTGAGCACAAAGCAACATATATCATGCAATGACGAAGTCTAACTCTCTTCCTATGCATCGGCATGTCAGAAAAGAACAATTCATGCACATCAAGTAAAGGCCAATGCATAGTATAAACAGTTTCTTGCAATTTTATCGTATTGGAAACATAGAGAGGTGGAGATGTAGTTCCTCTCTCATAATAATTGCAAGTAGGAGCAGCAAGCACATGCATATCATATTCATCAAAATCATCATGTGCAACAGTAAAACGCAACCCATCAATATAATCCTTAATAAGCGCAAACTTCTCCGATATAGTGTAGTTGGGAGAATTCAAAAAGATAATAGGACTATCTTGTGTGGGTGCAATAGCAACAATTTCATGTTTAACATAAGGAACTATAGGAAGTTCATCTCCGTAAGCATAATTCAAATTGGCATTATGGCCACAAGCATAGCAAGCATCAATTTCATCAAAAAGGGATATTTCAAACGAATCCAAGGGATCATAGCAATCATCATAGCATTCATCCTTCGGTAAGCACGAAGGGAAATTAAACAATGTATGAGTTGAAGAGTTAATCTCATTAGAAGGTGGGCACGGGTAGCTAATCCGCTCTTCCTCCCTTTGTTCTTCGCTCTCCTCATCATCTTTTTCATCTAATGAGCTCACAGTGTCATCAATTTCTTCTTCCATAGATTCCTGCAAAATATTAGTCTCTTCTCGGACAGCGGTGACTTTCTCAATAAATTCATCAATAAAGGCATTGTATTCATAATTCTCATAGCAATATTTTAGTACAGCATAATTTTCAGATCTGTAAACAGCATCATCATAGTTTTCATACTTTTCAAACAAAGATTCAATTTCATAAGCACCCTTAAAAGCAACAAATTCTTCTATTTGTTTCACATCATAGTAATCATATATACCATTAGCATAAGAAGCCAAGGTTTTATTATCATTAAATTCACATGAAAAGGGAAGGTGTGGAGTCTTCATCTTAGAGCAACAAGTATAATCATATCTTGAGCATAAATTCCAAGCATACCAATGCAAATAATCAATTTGATTCCATAAGAGTTTCCCTTTTTGAGACAAGCGATAATACCGAAAGTATTCCCGTTGATCCAAAGTATATCCCATTATCAAGTTGAATGGAGATTTATCAGGATTATCAAAGTAGTATTTAATGTTTTCCACATAACCAGCATCGAGGGTTTTAGGAGGTTCCCCATCTCCATGAGTAGCAAGTACAACTAATTTTTTTGGTATTTCGTGTTCCATATCCATAACTAAAGATATAAATCAACTTAGAACAGAAAATAAAAACTACTTAGTGATAAAGCAAACAAGCACACATGAGAATATCAACCCCACGCTATTGCTCCCTGGCAACGGCGGCAGAAAAAGGTCTTGATAACCCACAAGTATAGGGGATCAGTTGTAGCCTTTCTCGATAAATAAGAGTGTCAAACCCAACGAGGAGCTAAATGTAGAATCAATATTCCCTTCAAGTTCTATCGACCACCGATACAACTCTACGAACACTTAACGTTCGCTTTACCTAGAACAAGAATGAAACTAGAAGTACTTTGTAGGTGTAATGCTAGAACTACTTTGCAAGAATAAAACTAGGAGTACTTTGCGAGAATAAAACTATGAGTAATTTGCAAGATAATAAAAGTTAGTTGTTTAGTAGAAAGCTTTTTGTAACACAAGAGAAAGATTTGTCCCTAGGCAATCGATAACTAGACCGGTAATCATTATTGCAATTTTATATGAGGGAGAGGCATGAGCTAACATACTTTCCTCACTTGGATCATATGCACTTATGATTGGAACTCTATCAAGCATCCGCAACTACCAAAGATCATTAAGGTAAAACCCAACCATAGCATTAAGTAACAAGTCCCCTTTACTCCGATACGCAACAACCCCCTTACTCGGGTGTAAGCTTCTGTCACTCTAGCTGCCCACTATAAGAGAATTATGAACGTATTGCAAACCCTACAGCGGGAATCCCTCACGCTTGCGCGACACGGAGGGCACCATAGGACAGCACCAAAATAAAACATACAACTCAAACCAATCACGATCATCAATCAACCCATAGGACAAAAAGAATCTACTCAAACATCATAGGATTGCCACATATCATTGGATAATAATATATAGCATTAAGCACCATGTTTAAGAAGAGATTACAGTGGGGAGAAGAGGTGTTACACCGCTGCATAGAGGGGAAGAGAGTTGGTGTTGACGGCGGCGAAGTTGTTGGTGTAGATCGCCGTCACGATGATTGCCCCGGCGGCGTTCCGGCGCCACCGGGAGAGAGGGGGAGAGAGCCCCCCTCCTTCTTCTTCTTCCTTGGCCTCCCACCTAGATGGGAGGAGAGTTTCCCCTCTGGTCCATGGCCGCCATGGCTCCCGGAGGGGAGGAGCCCCTCCGAGATTGGATCTCTCTCTCTCGGTTTCCTTCTGTTTCGCGTCCCCCTTTTCTGGCCTTTCACCGTTTCTTAAATATCCAAAGATCCATAACTCATATTGTCCTGAATTTTTAACATGATTTTTGCTCAAAATAAACTTCCTTGCGGCCGAAGAAGAGCCCCAATTGACTTACAGTGTGCCCACAAGGCAACACCACGCGGCTAGGGGGGAGGCCGTGCCAAGATGCCGTGTGGAGGCTGTGGGCCTCCGTTAACATTGATTCCACCTCCCAAAAATCACATATATTCCAAAATAATTCTTCGTAAAATTTTATCGCGTTTGGACTTCGTTTGATATGGATTTTCTGTGAAACAAAAAACAAGCAGAAAACATGAACTGGCACTGGGCACTGGATCAATATGTTAGTCCCAAAAATAATATAAAATGTTGCCAAAAGTATATGAAAGTTGTAGAATATTGGCATGAAACAATCAAAAATTATAGATATGACGGAGACGTATCAGCATCCCCAAGCTTAATTCCTGCTCGTCCTCGAGTAGGTAAATGATAAAAAAGATAATTTTTGATGTGGAATGCTACCTAGCATAATCTTGATCATGTAATCTAATCATGGCATGAATATTAATACACGAGTGATTCAAAGCAATAGTCTATAATTTGATATAAAGACATCAATACTCAGGCATACCAACAAACAATCATGCCTTTCAGAATAAAAATGCTAAAGAACGTTATCCCTACAAAATCATATAGCCTTGTCATGCTCCATCTTCTTAACACAAAATATAAATCATGTACAACCCCGATGTCAGCCGAGCAATTGGTTCATACTTTTTAACGCGCTTCAGCTTTTTCAACCCCCACGCAATACATGAGCATGAGCCATGGACATAGCACTATAGGTGGAACAGAATGCGGTGGTAGAGATCAATAAGGAGAAGTCAAAAAGGGAGAAAGTCTCACATCAACTAGGCAGATCAACGGGCTATGGAGATGCCCATCAATCGATATCAATGCGAGGAGTAGGGATTGCCATGCAACGGATGCACTAAGAGCTATAAGTGTATGAAATCTCAAACTGAAAACTAAGTGGGTGTGCATCCAACTTGCTTGCTCATGAAGACCTCGGGCATTTGAGGAAGCCCATCATCGGAATATACAAGCCAAGTTCAATAATGAAAAATTCCCACTAGTATATGAAAGTGACAACATAGGAGACTCTCTATATGAAAAACATGGTGCTACTGTGAAGCACAAGTGTGGTAAAGGATAGTAGCATTGCCCCTTCTCTATTTTTCTCTCATTTCATTTTTTTTTATTTTCTCTTTTTTTCTCTTTTTTTTGAACAGTCTCATGGACCTCGTCCCCACTTTTTCGAGGACTCATTAGTCTCCACCATTCTTTCCTCACTGGGACAATGCTCTAATAATGATGATCATCACACTTTTATTTACTTACAACTCGATAAAAACTATACAAGATGACTCTATTTGAATGCCTCTGGCAGTGTACCAGGATGTGCAATGATCTAGCGTAGCAAAGATTTCAAAAAACGGACAAGCCATGAAAATATCATGCTAGCTATCTTACGATCATGCAAAGCAATATGACAATGAATGCTCAAGTCATGTATATGATGATGATGGAAGTTGCATGGCAATATATCTCGGAATGGCTATGGAAATGCCATGATAGGTAGGTATGGTGGCTGTTTAGAGGAAGATATAAGGAGGCTTATGTGTGATAGAGCGTATCATATCACGGGGTTTGGATGCACCGACGAAGTTTGCACCGACTCTCGAGGTGAGAAAGGGCAATGCACGGTACCGACGAGCTAGCAATATGCGGAAGGGTGAGAGTGCGTATAATCCATGGACTCACATTAGTCATAAAGAACCCACATACTTATTGCGGAAGTTTATTAGCCCTCATAGCAAAGTACTACTACGCATGCCCCTAGGGGGAGGTTGGTAGGAGTTAACCATCGCGCTCCCCGACCTCCACACAAAGGAAGACACTCAATAATAAATCATGCTCCAACTTCTTAGCATAACTAAAGACTATACGCGCATGCTTTGGGAATCACAAACCTTAACACCAATATTCTTACTAAACCACAATTATTCACTAGTACCTCCCACATATCACCATCTTAATATCGCAAAACTATTGCAAGGAATCAAACATATCATATTCAGTGATCTACAAGTTTTATGTAGGATTTTATGACTAACCATGTGAATGACCAATTCCCGTTGACTCTCTAAATAGATATAAGTAAAGCATGAGAGTTTAATTCTTTCTATAAAAGACCACACTCTAATAAATATAAGTGAAGCAAAAGATGTAGGATCGAAAGTATGTCTAGAGGGGGGGTGATTAGACTACTTGACCAAATAAAACCTAACCTTTTTCCAATTTTAGTTGTGGGCAGATTTTAGCAATAGTACATGTCAAGCATCACCCTACACATGCAATTCTAAGAGTATAGCAGCGGAAAGTAAACAATTGCATATGTCAGTAAAGGAGGGGATCGGAGATTTCAAACGCAATGAAGACACGGTGGTTTTTGGCGTAGTTCCGACAGGTGGTGCTATTGTACATCCACGTTGATGGAGACTTCAACCCACGAAGGGTAACGGCTGCGCGAGTCCACGGAGGGCTCCACCCACGAAGGGTCCACAAAGAAGCAACCTTGTCTATTCCACCATGGGTTACGTCCACGAAGGACTAGCCTCACTCGGGGTAGATCTTCACGAAGTAGGCGATCTCCTTGCCCTTACAAACTCCTTGGTTCAACTCCACATCATGTTGGAGGCTCCGAAGTGACACCTAACCAATCTAGGAGACACCACTCTCCAAAAGGTAATAGACGGTGTGTTGTTGATGAACTCCTTGCTCTTGTGCTTCAAATGATAGCCTTCCCAGCACTCAAACAACTCCTCACAGATTTGGCTATGGTGGAAGAGGAATTTGAGTGGAAAGCAACTTGGGAAAGGCTAGAGATCAAGGTTCAAATGGTAGGAGTGGAATAGCTTGATCTCAACACATGAGTAGGTGGTTCTCACTCAGAAAATGTATGGTGGAAGTGTAGGCACGTTCTGATGGCTCTCCTTACTGAGAAGGAGGTGGTGGAGGGGTATATATAGCCTCCACACAAAATCCAACCGTTACACACTTTTGACCCAACTCGGTGGCACCGAAACGATAATCTCGGTAGCACCGAACTGTGTAAAAGATATGAACTTTAGGAATCTCGGTGGGACCGATACGAACAAGTCGGATAGACCGAAGTGCAATGGCTAGGGCAAACCTCATCTCGGTGGCACCGATTGCATCAACTCGGTAAGACCGAAGTGAAGCAATAAGGCAATAGAGAGTTGGCAAGCCATCTCGGTGAGACTGATTTGCAAAACCCGGTGAGACCGAAGTAAGTGCAAACGATTACAGAGAGTTGGCAAGGCCATCTTGGTGAAACCGAGATCCATTTCGGTGGATCCGATTTGTTAGGGTTTTGGCAGTGGCTAAGTCTTGGATGAACTCGGTGGGGCCGGATAGAGAATTTCGGTGGGGCCGAGTTGGAATGTAGGTTTTGGACATATTTGGTTAGAGAGAGTGGTTAAGGGTTTAGGAGTACTGTCACTAAGCACTTGAGCAAAAAGACCATTAAGCAACACCTCATCCCCTTTTAATAGTATTGGCTTTCCTATGGACTCAATGTGATCTTGGATCACTAAACCAAAAATGTAGAGTCTTGATCTTTTGCCAATCCTTGTCCTTAGCATTTTGAGGGGTCCACATCTCTAGTCCATGCCATGCGAATCATTGAACATCCTGAAATCTTAATCTTGAATGGACATTAGTTCAATCCCCTATACTTGTGGGTTATCAGAGCCTCACGAGGCCCTCTCGCGAGGCTACCTCCCGAGGTGCCCTCCCGACCCGGGCGCCCGAAGCCATCTCGCCTGACGTCGGTTGCGCGGTCATGTGCCCATCACATGGGTGACGCGCGTAGCGACGAAGGGCGGCAGAGGCCGTGCCAGCGGGCGTGGATAGAGAATCTTTTTTTCTTTGGCGATAAAGGGGCAGCCCAGCTGCCCACCTCCAAAGCAAGTCCCAAGGACTGCCCGTTTGGTGATAGAAGACCGAGACAGCAAGGCGCGCAGGGCGGAGGTCATCACCGAGCCCACCGGCGCATCACAGATCATGCTTTTCCAGGCGAAGACTGCCTTTAGTCAGGATAAGACTGAGCGCCTGTCCCCTTTCAAAAGCCGCCAAGTGTGGCAACCCTTCCCACCTAATTTTTGGGGGAAGAGGACCAAGGTGGCTATAAAAGGGGCAAAGCTGCCATTGTAGAGGGGGTCGATTCCTCTGCCTTCTGCCTTGTACGCAAGAACACCTTCTTGCCCGCAGCAATCCCAACACAAGCAGGCGTAGGGTTTTACACCGCAAGGTGGCCCAAACCTGGGTAACCGTCGTGTCCCCTGTCGTGCTCCCGCGTAGCGCTCTCGCCGTAGCCTCGCCGTGGTCTCCTTTGATAGAAAAGAGCTAGCGCGCCCCCAGTGTTCGAACCTCCAGTTCCCTGGAGTCCAGGCTCCGACATTTAGCGTGCCAGGTAGGGGTCGCTCGGGTTCTTTTCCACCTCCTCGCCGCCATGGCTGCTGCTCGCCGCGAGCATTACGCGCGCCGAGCTGCCAGGGTGGCCCAGATGGAGCCCGTCGCCCGCGACGACCGTTGACGCCACGCCGCTGCCGCTGCTACCGACCCTCCTGCGAGGGAGCAGCAGGCCTCCTACCTCCACCCATCCGTGCAGGCAGACGGCCACACCGCCATGGCCTCGTCGCTCGCTCGCCGCGGCGCGCCGGCTCCGCAGGCCACGCTGCTGATGGCATGCGAGCTCCTGCGCTACCGCCCCGCCGACGCCGGCTACGACGCCTGGCACGGCCACATCACCGAGCTTGTCAATGCCACAGGTGACACCCCGATGCCCTCTCAGTCGCTCCGTCCTCCACCGTCTCATGCCGGGGATGTGGCGCATGACGTGCCCCCTCCGCCTCCTCTGCATGGCGAACCATCCCACGGCGCATCCTCTTCGGACCACGGCGAGCCCAGCTGCCAGATCGTCCGGCGCGCGCCTCCTGACGCACGCGTGCTCCTTGAGCAGCAGTGCCAGCGCCAAGACAGGACCGTCCAAGAAGTCGCGGCCGCCGGCCGTCAGAACCGCGCTGCCCTCGCCGGCGGCGTCCCCTCCAGCTGCGTGGGCTGCCGCGCCTTCACCCGCGAGCGGCGTCACGTGGTGTGGCCCGCCAAGTTCAAGCCAGACCTGCCTAAGTGCTACGACGGCACCCCCAACCCCGCAGAGTTCCTGCAGCTCTATGCCCTGAGCATCGAGGCAGCGAACGGCGACGACAAGGTCATGGCGAACTGGTTTCCCATGGCCCTCAAGGATAGCCCGCGGTCTTGCCTCACGAACCTCCCTGAGGCGTCCATCTCTTCGTGGGGCGAGCTCTGCCGGCAGTTCATTGAAAACTTCAAGGGCACGCACAAGCGCTCCATCACGCTCAACGACCTACGCGTTGTGCGCTAGCGCCCCAACGAGACCCTCCGCAAGTACATCTAGTGCTTCAGCCAAGTGCGCAACAAGATCCCGTGCGCCTCCGAGGCCGCCATCGTCTCCGCGTTCTCCAACGGCATCACGGACGTCCGGATGCGCGAGAAGCTTGCCATCAACGACGAGCTCGACTCCATGCTTGAGCTGTTCGACCTCGCCGACAAGTGTGCCAAGGCCGAGGTAGGCCGCCTCTTCGTCCACAATGACTCCGACGCGGCGCCGGACGCCGCCAAGGCCAAGAGCAAGGATGTCAAGCGCAAGGGCCCTGCTGTGCTTGCGGCGGAACCCGAGCAGAAGCGCGGCCGTGAGTGCGATGAGCCCAAAAGAGATAACCGCCCTCTCTGCGCCTACCACAACTCGCACTCCCACAGCACTGAGGACTGCCACGAGCTCAAGCTGCTTCGCGACGAGCGCCTTGGCCGCCGTAGCGACCGCAACGACCGCGGCACCAGCCGTGGAGGTGCCCGTAATGGCGGCCGCTGGGGAGACCGCAACGGCAGCGGCAACTACCGCCAGGGCTGGCACGACCAGCCTCGCGAGGCTGCCTGGTGCGACCAGCCTCGTGAGGCCAACCCTTGGGCCAATGCTGCCCTTCCACCACTGTCGCCGCCACCGCGATGGAATGATGGCAACCAGCCCGACCAAGACGTCGGGGGCTATCAAGAGCCTCGTGGAGTGGCCTGCGTCCTAGGTGGAGCTCAGGCTCCCGCATCCAACCGCCACTTCAAGCTGTTCTCTCGCGAGGTGAACGCTGCCCTCTTGAGGCCTGAAGCTTCTCGCCCTCTCAAGTGGTCGCAGTAACCCATCACCTTCGACTCCGACGATCACCCCAAGTCTTCAAGCACTGCTGGCACGGTCCCCATGTTGTGCACCCCCACCATCAGCAACGTTGCCGTCACTAAGACACTCATCGACGGAGGCGCCGGCCTCAATGTGATCTCCATCGAGACCTTCGAGCAGCTCCAAGTGCCTTACGACCAGGTGATGCCAACTAGGCCCTTCTCTGGAGTGACCGATGGCTCCACCATCCCCCTGGGCCAAGTGCGTCTCCCGGTCACCTTCGGCACCCGCAAGAACTACCATACTGAGCTCATCGTCTTCGACTTGGTGCACATCGGCCTGCCGTACAACGCCATCTTGGGCTACCCACCTCTTGCCAAGTTCATGGCAGCAACTCACCATGCCTACAACATCCTCAAGATGCCGGGCTACAGCGGCATCATCACCGTCTGCTGCGACGAGAAGGACGCGGTCCATTCCCTCGAGAGCGCCTACAAGGCCACCGCCACTGCCTACCCTGCCGACAAGGATGCCGCCGAGCCTCATGAGGCCGCACCCGCGAAGAAGAAGCAGTTGTTCTCTCAGGACCGCACTGAGACAAAGAAAGTGTCGGTGGACGGCAGCGGCTCAGGCCCTGCCTTCACCATCGACACTGGCCTCTCTCCTGCATAGGAAGACGTGCTCGTCACCTTCCTTCGGGCAAATTCGGATGTGTTCGCCTGGACGGCATCTGATTTGTCCGGTGTGCCGAGGGAGGTGATCGAGCACCACTTAGCGGTGTGCCCCAACGCACACCCCGTGAAGTAGATGGCACGGCGCCAGGCGCCAGAGAACAAGATTTCATCGTCAAGGAAGTTCAAAGGCTCCAAGAAGCTGGAGTCATCCGTGAGGTGCGCCACCCAGAATGGCTCGCCAACCCTGTCGTGGTACCCAAGAAGTGCGGCAAGGAGCGCATGTGCATCGACTTCATGAGCCTCAACAAGTTCTGCCCTCAAGATCCATTTCCACTGCCCCGCATCGACCAGATCGTGGACTCCACCGCCGGGTGCGAATTGCTATGCTTCCTAGATGCCTTCTCAGGCTACCACCAGGTCAAGATGGCAGCCGAAGACGTGGAGAAAACGGCCTTCATCACCCCCTGCGGCATATTCTGCTACATCTGCATGCCGTTCGGCCCCCGGAGCGCCGGAGCCACCTTCTAGAGGTTGATGCGCATCGCCTTGGGGCCCCAGATGGGAAGAAACGCCGAGGCCTACGTCGATGACATCTTCGTCAAGACCCGCGAGGCCCGGTCCCTCATTGCGGACCTCCAGGAGACGTTCGACAACCTGCGCAAGGTCAACCTCAAGCTCAACCCAGACAAGTGCGTCTTCGGAGTCCCCTTCGGCAAGCTGCTCGGCTTCCTGGTCTCCCACCGTGGCATCGAGGCCAACCCCGAGAAGATCAAGGCCATTGAGAAGATGTGCCCTCCCTAGAGCCTCAAGGAGATGCAGCGCCTGGCGGGATGTATGGCCTCCCTTGGGCGATTCATCTCCAAGTTCGGCGAGTGAGCCCTGCCATTCTTCAAGCTCATGAAGAGATCCGGCCCCTTCAAGTGGACCCCCGAGGCCGACGCTGCCTTCGAAGACCTCAAGAGGTACCTCATGAGCCCGCCCATCATGGTCGCACCACGCTCTCGCGAGCCCTTGCTCCTATACTTGGCGGCTACTCCCCAGACAGCCAGCGCGGCCCTGGTGGCAGTTTGAGAAGAGCGCGTCTGCGCACAAAAGAAGCCCACCGTGCCGGCGCCTCGCGAAGTTACGACGTCGCTTACTGAGATACCGCCTCAAGAGGCCCTCGGTGCGTCGCCTCCTGAGGCCGTGCTGTCACCTGCCGAGGCCCTGCCTCAGGAGGCCTCCAGTGAGCTACCTCACGAGCTGCCGCTCGAGCCTCCTGAACCTCATGAGCCCCTCAGGCCCCCCAAAGACCAAGCTGCTGCAACAACTACCCGCCTCATCGAGCACCCCGTGTATTTCGTTAGCACGGTGCTGCGAGATGCGCGCGACCAGTACCCCATGCAGCAGAAGCTCCTCCTTATGGTCCTCATCGCCACCAGGAAGCTA
The DNA here is from genome assembly GCA_039707655.1 of Elymus sibiricus. Taxonomy (NCBI): domain Eukaryota; kingdom Viridiplantae; phylum Streptophyta; class Magnoliopsida; order Poales; family Poaceae; genus Elymus; species Elymus sibiricus. Next base: position 169,910,155 of record CM077664.1, read on the forward strand.
CGCCACTACTTCCAGGGCCATCCCATCAAGGTGATCTTGTCTTGCCCCCTGGAGCAGGTCGTGCACAGCTCAACGCCGCCGGACGCGTCGCCAAATGGAACATCGAGCTGCAGGCTTTCGAACTGGAGTTCTGCACCACAAGGGTGATCAAAGGCGCAACCCTAGCCGACTTCGTAGCAGAATGGATGAACCCACCCCAGGAAGAGCCTCGCGAGGCTGAATCCCTCTTGCCTGGGGACGAAGCGCCTGGCGGATGGTCCATGCACTTTGATGGTGCCTTCTCCCGACTGGGCGCGGGGGCTGGCGTCGTGCTCACCTCGCCAACGGGAGACAAGCTTTACTATGCCGTCCAGCTCTGCTTCAAGTGCGATGATAAAGTCTCCAACAACATCGCAGAGCACGAGGGCCTCATCGCCAGCCTCAAGGCTGCCTCTGCCTTGGGCATCAAGCACCTCACCATCAAGGGTGACTCACAGCTCCTTGTCAACTTCTCCAACAAAAGCTACAAGCCCAAGGACGAGCACATCGCCGCCTACTTAGAAGAGGTACGTAAACTTGAGAAGCGTTTCCTTGGCCTGGAGCTGCAGCACGTTCCTCGCGGCGGCAACAAGGAGGCCGACGACATCGCCAAGCGAGTGTCCCGCCACGAGCCTCAGAGCTTCGGCATCTTTGAGGAAAGGCTCCTCAAGCCATCAGCTGCACCACCTGCAGCGGGCGCCACGCTGCTTCATGAAGAACTCCCACCCGCACCGCCCACGGGCGCGCCAGACTGCAGCCCAGCCTCAGGAGCCCGTCTGCTGCTGGCGCTGGAGCCTCAAGCAGACAGCTGGGCCGCGGAGTTCAAGTCCTACTTGCTTCACGGCATCCTCCCGGAGAAGGACTCAGAAGCAGAGCGCGTGGCCCGGCAGGCCACCGCTTACTGCTTGCAAGACGGCGAGCTGTACCGCAGGCGCCCCAATGGCGTCTCGCAGCGGTGCATCTCTGAAGAGCAAGGGCACGAGCTGCTCACCGACATCCATGGAGGAGACTGCGGCCACCACTCCTCATCGTGCACCCTTGCCGGCAAGGTGTTCCGTAGTGGCTTCTACTGGCCCACCGCGTTCCACGACGCCACCGAGCTGGTCCAATCCTGCGAAGCTTGTCAATTCCACGCCAAGCAAATCCACCAGCCGGCGTAAGGCCTCCAGACGATTCCCCTCTCGTGGCCCTTCGCGGTCTGGGGGCTGGATATCTTGGGACCCTTCCCTCGCGCAACTGGCGGCTACCGCTACCTCTACGTTGCCATCGACAAGTTCACCAAGTGGGCGGAGGTTGAGCCAGTGCACACCATCCCAGCAGGCTCTGCCGTCAAGTTCATCAAGGGCCTCATGAGCCGCTTTGGCGTCCCCAACCACATCATCACTGACAATGGCTCCCAGTTCACAAGCGGCCTCATCAGGTCATACTGCACCAGCCTCGGCACACAGATCTGCTAGGCCTTTGTGGCGCACCCACGAAGCAACGGCCAGGCCGAGCGTGCGAACACTGAGGTCCTCAAGGGCCTCAAGACAAGAAGCTTCAAGAAAAAACTCGAAGCCTGCGGAAAGGCTGGCTTGACGAGCTCCAGTCTGTGTTGTGGTCCATCCGCACAACGGCAACCAAGCCTATCGGCGAGACTCCCTTCTTCCTCGTCTACGGAGCCGAAGCAGTACTCCCATCTAAGCTCCGGCATGGCTCTCCGTGAGTCCTTGCCTTCGACGAGGCTCGCCAGGACGTCTCGCGAGAGGCCAACCTGCTGCTCCTCGAAGAAGCGCGTCGCTAGGCCGCCCTCCGCGCCGCCAGATACCAGCAGGCTTTGCGTCGCTATCATAGCGGCAACATACACCCACGCACCCTCGAAGTCGGTGATCTCGTCCTGAGAAGGGTCCTCTCCAGAGAGGAACTACACAAGCTCTCACCCATGTGGGAAGGCCCTTTCAGGGTTGCTCATGTCTCCAAACTCGGCGCCGCCCGGCTGGAGACGGAGGATGGAGTTCCTGTGCCTAACGCCTGGAACATCCAACACCTCCGCAAGTTCTACCCGTGACCCTCACGCGTACGAACGAAGTGGGGCTATACATGCCCCGGAGCCTCTCATTGCATTCGCCTGATGGGCCTGCGAGAGCTCCCGCCCACGTCTCAGTGGAAGCCCCATGCTCCGCGCTGCCGGAACAATCGAACCGCGATCATGCCCACGCCTAGTGGAAGCCCCATGCTCCGCGCTGGTGGAATAATCACTTGAGGGCGCCCCATGGGCTGCACCAACCTCACGCTGATCCGTGCCGAACATGGCAGTCATATCTCTTTTTGGTTGTGTAATGAACTAATTACTATGTTTCAATAAAGCTCTATTTCCCAAGATATCTTATGTGTTGCTAAGTTGCTTGCCTCAGGAGCTGTTCACACTCGGGACCTTCCTCCTGTGCATCTCGCGAGCGGGGGCTACGGACACGGTGCCTGTGCTCGGGTCAGTCCCAGCAGTGCTGTAAAAACCCAAGCGATCGAGCTCTGGCTCGCGGGCCTGCTCCCGTGCACGCCACCTCACCAAGGTCCTTGGTGTCTTGTCTCCTCGCGTGATACCCACGAGCAAGTTAGCAACCGTGCACCGCTCCCCCCATTTCATGAAATCAATGCGAAGTTATCACAGGAACAAGGCACTCAAAAGGCCTCGCGAGCGCTGCCTCACGAGACGACTCATGACAAGATGTCCTCGTGACCCCCCAGGGAGCCTCGCGAGCGCTGCCTCGCGAGCCAACCTACGGCGACCGCCTCCGCCAAACGCCAGCGGGAGGCCTGACGGGCAGGAGCCTCGCGAGGCGCGCCCCATAGACACGACACGGCAATCGACACTCGCTACAAAAATACCTCATGAGCCGCTCGTGGTGCTTCTCAAGTCTCCTCTCCCCGCGACCTCGCTGAGTGCTGATGTTCTCTCCTCCGCGCAAGCCGCTTGCACATCAAAGGGGGACTCCCTGAGCATCGTGCCTCAGGAGTCCTTACCGCCTCTCAGTGCCCTACACCTCATGGCCTTGTCCAGGCAACGCAACCTGACATACCAGTGACGGTTGTAGCCCGCTTGGGGGCTGGGTCCTGACGACGTAGAGAACGAAGGCGAACAAGGAAAGACAAATATGCCTCGCGAGAGAGCCTCACGAGGAAGCAGGCATTACGACTAATCATAAATAATTAAGACAAAAGACATCATTTTTTCACGCCATCGGGGGCTGCATCGGCCTATTACAGGAACAAAAGAAATAGATCAAGGGGGAGCACGACGCGTCCTCGAGATCCAACACGGGCGCCGCCTGCACCTAGTCGGAGTCTTCATCTTTGCTCTTGATGCGCGGGGAGCCTTCGCCGCCCTCGCTCCCGCTGCTGGAGTCTCCGCTACTGCTGCTGCTGGTCCCGTCAAAGGAGTCAGAGCCGCTATCGTCCTCGCTCTCCGCGCAGCACTCCAGGCGGACACTGGAGGCCCCAAAGAACTTCACGAAGAGGGTGGAAGCTCCATCGTACTTGAATTGAAGAAGGTGCCCCCGCTTCAGGCCATGGGCGAGGGCAAAGGATTTCCACCCCCGCTTCAAGAACATGAAGCCGGTGGGGGCAAACTTTGTCGCCACCCAGGAGGGCCCGTTGCAGCAGCCGTCTGCTTGCACCCACAGCCCCAAGGGCTCCCTACCCTCCATCGCTCTTGCGAAGGAATCGGGGAGCCGGAGCTAGCTGCAAGGCCGGCGGTGCATCCCCACGATGAACTCATACGTCGCCTCTGCCGCGTGAAATCCCGCCTGGGAGGACGGGAGGCCGCCCCGCCGCGTCCCCCTCGACCGCGGGTGCCGCGCCCTCCGCGGCCATGGGTGCCAGCCCTCCCACGAGCGCTTGGGCCGGCTTCGGTGGCAGCCGAGGGGCGCCCACGGCCCCGGGCGGAACCCTCGTGGCGGCGGCGGACGCACGAGCTCGCCCTCTGCCCCTCGCCATCGCAACGGCGGTTCTGGAAGGATGAGAAGTGGAGGAAGGGAACGGGCGGAGGAAGGAGATAGGAGAAGGATCTCTGCCTTCCGTCCCCCCTTTATACCCGATTGGGGTGCTCTCCTGGTTGCTCCGCCTTCTTCGACATCGGGAATCGAGGTAGCAGGGAGGAAGCAATGATGGCATGCACCCCGCGCGGGCAGGCTTTATGGCAGGCGCAGGCGGTTACCGAGGCGAAGTGGGGAAGTGGGGGCGTCCCACGTCCCATCGTGAGCCATGCGTCGAGCCTGGGCCCCGCAGTTTGTCAGGGCCCGCACCATTTTGCTCCCAATGGGCGGGAACGTGTGCGCCACGGGCCCGGCGGCTACTGTCGGGCCATTGGGAACCAGGGTATCTTGGCCAGTCTGCCTGCGGCCCAGGAAACGATGTCTGGCGAAGGCCCAAGACGCGGCCCATCCGGGGGCACCGCGAAGCGAAGACATCTCCTGAGGCACCGGCCTCCTGAGGACCCCTCCTCGAGACACATCCTGCCGGCACTTAGCCGCGGCAGGAGCAGGAGCTCTCGCGAGGCTGCCTCCCGAGGCGCCCTCCCGAGCCGGGCGCCCGAAGCCATCTCGCCTGACGTCGGCTGCGTGGTCCTGTGCCCATCACGTGGGTGACGCGCGTAGTGACGAAGGGCGGCAGAGGCCATGCCAGCGGGCGCGGATAGAGAAGCTTTCCTCTTTGGAGATAAAGGGGCAGCCCCAGTTGCCCACCACCAAAGCAAGTCCCAAGGACTGCCCATTTGGTGATAGAAGACCGAGACAGCAAGGCGCGCAGGGCGGAGGTCATCACCGAGCGCACCGGCGCGTCACAGATCATGCTTTTGCAGGCGAAGACCGCCTTTAGTCAGGATAAGACTGAGCGCCTGTCCCCTTTCAAAACCTACCAAGTGTGGCAACCCTTCCCGCCTAGTTTTTGGGGGAAGAGGACCAAGGCGGCTATAAAAGGGGCAGAGCTGCCATTGTAGAGGGGATCGATTCCTCTACCTTCTGCCTTGTATGCGAGAACACCTTCTTGCCCACAGCAATCCCAACATAAGCAGGAGTAGGGTTTTACACCACAAGGTGGCCCGAACCTGGGTAACCGTTGTGTCCCCTGTCGTGCTCCTGCGTAGCGCTCTCGCCGTAGCCTCGCCGTGGTCTCCTTTGGTAGAAAAGAGCTAGCATGCCCCCAGTGTTCAAACCTCTAGTTCCCCAGAGTCCAGGCTCCGACATCATTGAGATAGGCTGACATAATTCAAATAAGCAGTAACAAGAATCATCAAAAATATGCACCAACCATAAATGTTACATGTGTGCACATATCATCAAAAATATGGACCAATCAGTAGCCGTGTATACATAACAAATCCTTCAAAATATGCAGCAATCATCATACTACCATCGAGTAATACGTGAAACTATAACTGATCCTCCTTCCATCATTACAAATTTCCTCATGGACTGTTTCTGTGCTCGCATTGTAGTTTTTAATTAAGCATCAACAAATACATATACACAGTCTTCAAATTATCCCAACAAACCAAAACAAGCGTATGCTCTTGTAAATAAAAAAAATTAGAGCTAGCAGTGGTGGTTCATTTTCCAGTGAGAAAAAGGACTTGATAGCATCTGTCAAGCAAGATGATAGCATAGTGAAGGAAAGTGTTTACTCATTACTAGCCATACGAACAAGTAAAACCATGATTATGCAGTACATTGTCAGATTATCTTACTATAAAATTACTTGTTGCAATATGACCTACTAGTTGACAGCAAATCTGCGTATACCCGAAACATGCACACACGCAAGTGTCAGATTTTAACTTGGGCAGTGCTGTTAGATCAGAAAATGACAGTCAGATCGACATGCGAAGGGCAGGGAAGATCAATCTTACCTGCAAAGTGGTACCAGATGGGGCTGGAGTAGACTTGTTCGAAGCTGGAACCACCAGAGCTTCGGGCGGCCCGGCCAGGGATTGGGGAGAAGAGGTGCTGTGGTCGGACCTTGTTGTCGACGAAGCAGTGGAGAATCGTGGCCGAAGTAGGGGGGGTGGGTAGCCTCCCGGATCCGGCCGAATTGGCGACAACAGGGGTGGCCAAGGTGACGGCTGTGCAAACCTTAGCCGTCGCCCTCCGCGTCCCCTCTCTGTCTCTGCAAAGAACAAAGGGTGGGGTTGGGGTTGGGGCCAACGCTCGCTTCTCTCTCTGCCTACCACTTGTACCGGCCCACAAAAGGAACAAAGTTTTGGGCCGTATCAGCTGCAGATTTTGCAGTTTACCAATTCTGGACAAACAGAAAAGAACAACCAGGCCAGTAGGACCACCACAGGTGTGCTTTTGATGAAACCCTAAAAATATAGTGATGTTGATATTGCATGTGCATGTGTCTTCCAGTACAACAATTGATCAAGCATTTTTTAGCACTCCACAGTATATATATGTATATATATGAAAATAATGGGGAACCAATAAAATGGTAAACTATTAGATGTATTAAGGTTAAAATATTTGAAAAAAAATCAAGAATTAAATAGTATGCATATTTATGATTAAATAAAATATTTTTTTCCATTTTTGCAATAAGTTGGATAATTAAAATATTCATCAGTATTTTCAAAAAACAACAACCGTAAAAGACTACTTATGCCAACCAGAACTTCTTCAGGGTTTCGATTATTCGTCTACTTTTTGGCATGTTGGTTCTCATCACGCCTTCTTCGGACCTTCTTTTTTGTCTGACAAATTCCTGAGATATTGGGCTAGCGCCTTGTGTTTCGCCCGCACACCAGGCTTCAATTGGTAGCCTTTGGGAACGCCTTCGGCATGCTCAAGAATACTAATGAAAGCCGGGTCCAGATATTTGCCACAGAACGAGCATCGATACGCCATACGCTTAAGCACGTTGCACTGTCCATTATGCAATTGTTCAAGGGTTTTTTGACTGTGTGCATCCATCTCTCCTTCCGAAATGTCGACATAATCATGAGAATAAGGCTGCAAGTTTAAATTATGTATGATATAAGCTGCACCATTATTTACAGTACCTAATAGTCCCTATGTTCCGTACTACAGTGGCTATAAATTCTTTAAAAAATATTTATTAAATTTGACAAATTAAAGAGAAAAAAAAAGCAATATCAAATCCATATGAAAGCATAAATCATATGATGTCTAACTTTTAGAAGAAAACTAAACACACTAAATTGTGGAGTGGAGGAACCATTATTTCTAAATGATTGATCGAATAAATAATGATCAATATGTACTGATGATCAACAATATTTAGTGTGAGATTCCATTATGCCAAATTCAACAACATATTGATGGTTTAATGATTAACCTAACCTTAAACTTGAAGACACAAATCTAGGGTTAAAAAAATAAAAATTACCATAACAGAATTCCTGTCCATGTCGTGCATCTGCTGCTGCTTGTGATCGACGACGGAGTCGTGTACCTCCTCGTGGACATGATGCTTCCCTAGGTTGGACATTGAGTAGTCCAAAGCTTTGTCGTGGGAAACCTGATCCATGCCATGGACAATGACGTCAGTGGTTGGCCCCGCACGTCCACGATCTGTCAAGAGGGCGTCCATGACAGGCCATGCACGTCCATGGCCACGATCTGTCACGACAGCCACTCGATCTCCACGAGTGGACTTCATATCCGGCGGCAGGGAGGCGGGCGTGATCCGGTGGCAAGGAGGTAGCGTGTGAGCGGCGGCGATGGTTTTAGAGCGTACCCTAGTGGGAGAGATGAGGGGAGTAATTGGAATTTACCTACTATAGCGGAAATATTGACTAACTAAAAAGGCAGGAGGGATTGGTTGGACCAAAAAAATGGTATCATTATTTTCCGTCTGATGAAATAGATAAAGCAAAAAAATTCAGATATAAAATGTTTCAAACTATTTACATAATTGATTACACATACCACTATTTATCTAGTCTTGGGGCATCTCTAATGATGACCCGCAAATTCGCTCCGGCATCTGCCCGCGGACAGAGGGGGGGGACCAGTCTATGGACACTAATGTGGGAGCCGGCCATTCAAAGCAAGTCGCATATGTCCGGTTACATTTCAAATGAAATTCAACAAATTTGAAGAAATTTGATTCAAACTCAAACAAAGGCCCAAAATATGTCCTAAGTCAACACAAAATATCAGTTAGTTCTAACTAAATGATATCTTGGTTTCAATATGCCCTTCAGAGCCGTGGATTGTTGCGGGCAGTTTGAGGGTAGGCGTTGGAGATGCCCTTACATAAGGTTTCGGTATATTCAATTATTATATAAAACTGAAAGAAAGAGGAGCCCTTGCATACCCGTCGTGTACATCTACACGATGCAATCCAAAGACGATACCGGGGTGGAGGGGTTGGGGATTGAAAATTCTGTACATAAACCCTGGTGATCAAATTTTGTGAAACATGAGATCAAATTGTCATCAAGTGATCTGAAAAGATCAAACTGAGAAAGATGTGTATGCAGTGGCCAATCTAGTATTTCTTGGATCAACACTTTGTGATCATCATGTAGCCCCGCCACAACCAACACGATGGTCGCCATAGCCATCTAGACCCCACAACATGCACCCTTGGCCGCCTGGACCCTCAAGCCATGCGTCGATAGTCATCACATCTGGCATGCATTTGCGATGCTAGCAATGGCATCATGTGATGTCAAAATCTAACAAGCGTGTGACAGTAATTTGAAAAAAAAAATACTAAAGCATCAATATTTTAATCCTAGGTTGCTATAAGAGAACCATAGATTTCCATCTACCAAGCTGATTGCAGCTCAAGGCTGCAATTGCATTGCACTGGTACGTTAGATATAGTCGGCACACAACTTAACATAGTTGTACCATAGTTCAACAGTAAGCATACGGTACTGCTTAACATAGTTCACCCATAAAGTCTAGCCAACATACCTCAAACTAAGGTAGTACTTAACATAGTTAACAGCAAAAGAGCATCAATTCTAGCTAGGAGGGTGCGCACTGCCCTAAATCCTCGACAAGTACTCGGCGTACGTGGTGTGCGCCACCCTGAAAGCATGGCCATTCTTGAGGTAGCCAAGGGATGCTCCGATTGCATACTAAATGACACTCTGCCGGCTGCCTTTCATCAACTTGTTGCAGAACAGGCATCCGTAGCCTGGCCTTCTGATACGTCCATTTTGCATCATGTTTTGCTACTATTATTTATAGTGTTTTTAATCAATATAACACATTGCGGAGCAATTCTAATGCCTTTTCTCTCTTAATATGCAAGATTTACACAAGGAGGGAGATTGCCGGCAGCTGGAATTCTGGACCTGAAAAAGCTATGTCAGAGATACCTATTCTGCACATCTCCAAATGAGCTGAAATTTTACGGAGCTTTATTTTGGAATAAATAAAAAATACTAGAGCAAAGAAGTACCAGAGGGGGCCACCCAGGTGCCCACGACGCACCAGGGTGCGCCACCCCCCTCCCCCCCCCAGGCGCACCCTGGTGGCTCGTGGGGCCGCTAGCCAGCCTCTGGCCCCCATTTTCTGGTATATAAGTCCATTTGCCCTAGAAAAAATATAGAGAAGACTTTCGGGATGGTGCGCCGCCGTCTCAAGGCGGAACTTGGGCAGGAGCACTTTTGCTCTCCGGCGGAGAGATTCTGCCGGGGATACTTCCCTCCGGGAGGGGGAAATCGTCGCCATCGACATCACCAACGATCCTCTCATTGTGGGAGGGCCAATTTTCATCAACATCTTCAACAGCACCATATCATCTCAAACCCTAGTTCATCTCTTGTAATCAATCTTTGTCTCAAAACCTCAGATTGGTACCTGTGGGTTGCTAGTAGTGTTGATTACATCTTGTAGTTGATGCTAGTTGGTTTATTTGGTGGAAGATTATATGTTCAGATCCATTATGCTATTTAATACCCTTCTGATCTTGAACATGATTACGATTTGTGAGTAGTTACTTTTGTTCTTGAGGACATGGGAGAAGTCTTGTCATAAGTAATCATGTGAATTTGGTATTCGTTCGGTATTTTGATGATATGTATGTTGTTGATTCTCTTAGTGGTGTCATGTGAACGTTGACTACATGATACTTCACCATCTTTGGGCCTAAGGGAATGCATTGTGGAGTAGTAATTAGATGATGGGTTGCTAGAGTGACAGAAGCTTAAACCCTAGTTTATGCGCTATTCCGTAAGGGGCTGATTTGGATCCATATGTTTAATGCTATGGTTAGAGTTATCTTAATTCTTCTTTCGTAATTGTGGATGCTTGCGAGAGGGGGTAATCATAAGTGGGAGGCTTGTTCAAGTAAGAACAGCACCCAAGCACCGGTCCACCCACATATCAAATTATCAAAGTAGCGAACGTGAATCAAACCAACATGATGAAAGTGACTAGATGAAATTCCCATGTGTCCTCGAGAACGCTTTCCTTACTATAAGAGATCGTTCCGGCTTGTCCTTTGCTAAAAAAAGGATTGGGCCACCTTGCTGCACTCTTTGTTACTATTGCTACTTGTCACTTGTTACAAATTATCTTGCTATCAAACTACTCGTTACCGATAATTTCAGTGCTTGCAAAAAATACCTTGCTGAAAATCGCTTGTCATTTCCTTCTGCTCCTCAATGGGTTCGACACTCTTACTTATCGAAAGGACTACAATTGATCCCCTATACTTGTGGGTCATCAAGACTCTTTTCTGGCGCCGTTGCCGGGGAGTGAAGCACCTTTGGTGAGTGGAATTTGGTAAGGAAACATTCATATTACGTGCTGAAATTTACTGTCACTTGTCACTATGGAAAGTAATCCTTTGAGGGGTTTGTTCGGGGTATCTTCACCTGGACCGGAAAAACAAATAGTTGCTCCTCAACCTACTGCACCTACTGAAAATATTTATTATGAGATTCCTCCGGGTATGATAGAGAAACTGCTAGCTAATCCTTATGCAAAAGATGGAACGGTACATCCTGATATGCACTTGATCTATGTGGATGAAATTTGTGGATTGTTTAAGCTTGCAGGTTTATCCGGAGATGGAGTTAAGAAGAAAGTATTCCCTTTATATTTGGAGGTAAAGGCATTGACATGGTATAGGCTATGTGATGATACTGATACATGGGACTGGAACCGATTGAAACTGGAATTCCATCAGAAGTTTTATCCTATGCATTTGGTTCATCGTGATCGGAATTATATATATAATTTTTGGCCTCATGAAGGAGAAAGCATCGCTCAAGCTTGGGGGAGGCTTAAGTACATGATGTACACATGCCCCAATCATGATCTCTCAAGAAAAATTATCTTACATAATTTTTATGCTCGGCTTTCTCATGATGATCAAACCATGCTCGATTCTTCTTCGACTGGCTCCTTTATGAAGAAAACTATTGAATTCAGATGGGATCTTCTGGAAAGAATTAAACACAACTCTAAAGATTGGGAACTCGACAAAGGTAATGAGTCAGGTATAATACTTGAGTTCTATTGTGTTAAATCTTTTATGGATACCGATGCTTTTCGTAAGTTTAGCACTAAATATGGACTTGACTCTGAGATAGTAGCTTCCTTTTGTGAATCATTTGCTACTCATGATAATCTCCCTAAGGAGAAGTGGTTTAAATATCATCCCCTATTAAAGAAAAGATTGAGGAACCCGTTAGTGTTAAAGAAGAAACAATTGTTTATCATGCTGATCCAGTTGTGCCTACTGCTTATATTGAGAAACCACCTTTTCCTGTTAGGATCAAGGAACATGCTAAAGTTTCAACTGTGGTTAACAAAAGTAATATTAGAGCACCTAGACCCTCCGAACAAATTAAAGTTGAACCTAATTTTGCTATGGTTAAAGATCTCTTGGTCGATAATATAGATGGGCATGTTATTTACTTCTGTGATGAAGCAGCTAGAATTGCTAAACCAGATCCTAAAGATAAAAATAGACCTGTAGTAGGCATGCCTGTTGTCTCTGTTAAAATAAGAGATCATTGTTATCATGGCTTATGTGATTTGGGTGCTAGTGTGAGTCCTATTCATTTTACTTTATATCAAGAAATTATGAATGATATTGCACCTGTTGAAATAGAGGACATTGATGTTACTATTAAGCTTGCAAACAGAGATACCATTACACCACGTGGGATCGTTAGAGATGTTGAAATCTTGTGTGGAAAAATAAAATACCCTACTGATTTTCTAGTCCTCAGTTCTCCACAAGATGATTTGTGTCCCATTATATTTGGTAGACCTTTCTTGAACACTGTTAATGCCAAGATTGATTGCGCTAAAGAAACTGTTAGTGTTAATTTTGGAGGTATGTCTCATGAGTTTAATTTCTCCAAGTTTCGTAGACAACCTCATGATAAAGAATTGCCTAGTAAATATGAAATTATTGGTCTTGCTTCTATTGCCATACCTCCTACTGATCCGTTAGAACAATATTTGCTAGGCCATGAAAACGATATGCATATGAATGAAAGAAATGAAATAGATAAGATGTTCTTTGATCAACCACCTATCCTTAAACACAATTTGCCTATTGAAACTCTTGGAGGCCCTCCTCCACCTAAGGGTGATCCTGTATTTGAATTGAAGCAATTGCCTGATACATTGAAATATGCTTACCTTGATGAAAAGATGATATATCATGTTATTATTAGTGCTAACCTTTTAGAGCATGAAGAAAAGAGATTACTAAAAACTTTAAGGAAGCACCAAGCTGCTATTGGATATACTCTTGATGATCTTAAGGGCATTAGTCCCACTCTATGTCAGCACAAAATTAATATGGAGAATGATGCTAAACCAGTTGTCGACCACCAACGATGACTAAATCCTAAGATGAAAGAGGTGGTAAGAACCGAAATATTAAAACTTCTGGAAGCAGGTATAATCTATCCCATAGCTGATAGTAGATGGGCGATAACCCATAAGTATAGGGGATCGCAACAGTTTTCGAGGGTAGAGTATTCAACCCAAATTTATTGATTCGACACAAGGGGAGCCAAAGAATATTTGCAAGTATTAGCAGTTGAGTTGTCAATTCAACCACACCTGGAGACTAAATATCTGCAGCAGAGTGATCAGTAGCATAGTAGTATGATAGTTTGATGGCAGTAGCAATAATAGTAACGGTAGCAGTAACGGTAACAGCAGTAGCAATAGCAATTGTAACAGCAGTAGCAACAGTAGTAACTTAGCAAGAATCAATATGTGAAAAGCTCTTAGGCATTGGATCGGTGATATTCATTGGATAACATTCATCATGTAACAGTCATAACCTAGGGCGACACAGAACTAGCTCCAATTCATCAATGTAATGTAGGCATGTATTCCGTATATAGTCATACGTGCTTGCGATAAGAACTTGCATGACATCTTTTGTCCTACCCTCCCGTGGCAGCGGGGTCCATAAGGAAACTAAGGGATATTAAGGCCTCCTTTTAATAGAGAACCGGAACAAAGCATTAGCACTTAGTGAATACATGAACTCCTCAAACTACGGCAATCACCGGAAAGAATCCCAATTATTGTCACCTTGGGGTATGCGGATCATAACACATAGCAGGTGCATATAACTTGCAAGATTGGATCAAGAACACAAATATATTCATGAAAACATAAAGGGTTCAGATCTGAAATCATGGCACTCAGGCCCTAGTGACAAGCATTAAGCATAGCAAAGTCATAGCAACATCAATCTCAGAACATAGTGGATACTAGGGATCAAGCCCTAACAAAACTAACTCGATTACATGATAAACAACTCATCACCGTCCAGCAAGCCTACGAAGGAATTACTCACTCCCGGCGGTGAGCATCATGAAATTGGTGATGAAGGATGGTTGATGATGACGATGCCGGAAGATCCCCCTCTCCGGAGCCCCAAACGGACTCCAGATCTGGCTTCCCGATGAAGAATAGGAGGTGGCGGCGGCTCCATATCGTGAAACGCAATAAAACTTCCTCTCTTATTTTTTTCTTCTGGAAACTGAATTTATAGCGTTGGAATTAGGTCAAACGGAGCCATGTGGGTCCCATGAGGTACCAGGGCGCGCCAGGGGAGGTGGCGCGCCCTGGTGCCTCGTGTGCACTGGGTGGCCCCCTCCAGTGGTTCTTGGTGCCAATATTTTTTATATATTCCATAAATAATCTCCAGAAAGTTTCATCCAATTCCAAGAACTTTGATTTTCTGCACAAAAACAACACCATGGCAATTCTGCTGAAAACAACGTCAGTCAGGGTTAGTTCCATTCAAATCATGCAAATTAGGGGCCAAAACAAGAGCAAAAGTGTTTGGAAAAGTAGATACGATGGAGACGTATCAACTCCCCCAAGCTTAACTCATTGCTTGTCCTCAAGTAATTCAGTTGACAAACTGAAAGTGATAAAGAAAAACTTTTACAAACTCTTTTGTTCTTGTATCTATATATATGCTTAAGTAGTGCCCAAGTTTTCAGCAAAGATTATAACTAACCATGCAAATGATAACTCTTTGAATTATATTCACTCATATCTATGGCATAATCAACTAGCGAGCAATAATAAGATATCTCAAATGCCAACACTTTGTCAAAACGATCATGATATAATATGACAACATGGTATCTCGCTAGCCCTTTCTAAGACCGCAAAACATAAATGCAGAGCACCTCCAAAGTTCAAGCAGCGACTAAACATTGTAATTCATGGTAGAAGAGATCCAGTCATGATGCACACAACATTTACTATATACAATGCATGAGAATGACAATAGTGCTCTCAGGTCTGGTGCTTGTTTGAGAAGGTGATGACTCAACAATAAAAGTAAAATAACATAAAAGTAAATAGATAGGCCCTTCGCAGAGGGAAGCATGGATTTGCAGAGGTGCCAGAGCTCGAAGCTTAAATCGGAGATAAATTTTTGGGAGGTATGCCTTTCCTGTCAACGTCACGACCGAGAGTTTTCAATATCTTCCATGCTAAACACATTAGCGGCGGTTCCCAAGCGGTAAAGTAAAGTTTACTCCCCCTCCACCAACAATCACAAGCCATGGCTAGCCGAATCCTCGGGTGCCCTCCATACCAACAACTTTCCGGGGGAATTTGTTTTATTATTTTGCAATTTTAATAATGGGACTGGGCATCCCGATTACCAGCCCCTCTCGTGCAAGGACGAGTGAATAAACATTCATCATGAGAATAACCCGCTTAGCATGGAAGATACTGACCGCCCCCTGTCGCTCCTTGAGCGGTACAGGCACACAAAACAGATGTTCATTTGAATAATTAGAGGTGGCACATGCAAATTTACTTAGAACGGCAGAGTAATACCGCATATAGGTAGATATAGTGGACTCATCTGGAATAACTTTAGGTTTAAAGGTTTTGATGCACAAGCAGTATTCCCGCTTAGTACAGGCGAAGGCTAGCAAATAGGTTGAGAAGCGACCAGCTAGAGAGCGAAAATGGTCATAATCATGCATTTTGAATAATCGACATTGAATACTAGCATGAGTAGGATATAAGCACCATGAACATAAATATCATCGAGGCTATGTTGGTTTTGAATCAACTACATGCATGAACATGTGCCAAGTCAAGCCACTTAAAACATTCAGAGAAGGATACCATATCATCATACTACATCACAATAATTTTAATGCATGTTGACACTCAAGATAACTCATTATCCACTCCTAGCTACTTAAGCATGGCATGAGCAACTATAATCTCTAATTGTCATCATAAACATGTTTAATCATAATACGCTGAATCATGGATACTGAGTTAAACATATTTACAAAAACAAAGAACATGTTGAGTTCATACCCGCTTTTCCTTGCCACAGTCACTTCATCAAATCATCGTCATTATTCCCTTTCACTTGCACGACCGAATGATATGAAAATAATAATAGTGCAAGCATGTCGTGGACTAAGCTGGAATCTGCAAGCATTTTATTCAAAGGAGAAGACAAAGTAAAATGGGCTCTTGTTCGATCAACAATAATGCATACGAGAGCCACTCAACATTTTCATCGTGGTCTTCTCCTTACAATGACTCAACAAAAGAAAAGAATTTCAAAGAAACAAACTGAAATATTTTTGGAGTTTTTTAGTTTTCTGAAGAAAGCAAATTAAAGAAGAAAAGGTAAAACGAGAAAATAAAACTATTTACACGAGAGAACTCCCAACAAGCAAAAGAAGAAACGGGAAATCTTTTTGGGTTTTCTTTTAATACTACGAAACTACAACTACTTAAACTAGAAAGAAAAACCGAAAAGAAGCGAGAAATGTTTTTGGATTTTCTCAAAGTTTTTGAAACACACAAGAAGAAAGCGAGAAAATAAAACTAGCATGGATTATACAATGAAAAAGTATGAACACAGACAACTGGAATGAGTGTGTGAACATGAATGTAATGTCGGTGAGAAATACGTATCCCCCAAGCTTAGGCTTTTGCCTAGCTTGGTCTACGGCCATCCGTAGTAGCCATCCGGTCCCATGTGAAACTCCTGAGGTGGCGACACCCGAGCGTCCCAATCCTGGGCCTCCTGCTCTGCCACTGCCAGGGCGTTCCGGTAAGCAACAATGTCCAGTGGCATCACGGTATATCCGTTCCTGGCATGAGAATCAAACAAAATAGGTGCAGGCAATGGAATAATATCACGAGTATCCTCACTAAAAACAAAGTTATAACGAATATTGTGAGGAGACTCAGGAGCATCAATAAAGTGGTGGTCCCTCATGGACTGGTGATCTAAGTAAACTCTGGGCAACGGGTAATCATGAGGGCGTATGTTAACATTAAAACGTCTCGCCAAGCGAGTAGCATAAATACCACCATGAATTTTACCCCTAGTTCTATAAGTGTGCAAGCGGCGTGCAACGATAGCTCCAAGGCTATACGTGTTATCATTATGCAGTGCGCGGCGTAAAATGGCCTAGTCAGGTGTACCTAGCGCACTACCTTGCTCCCTAGCAATCAAGCATTTCCCTAAGAATAAGGCGAAGTAATGAACAGAGGGAAACTGCAAGCTAGTGGCTCAGGCTTTCGACACGCCCCTTTCCTCTCCCACGGTCAAAGT
This sequence comes from Elymus sibiricus, assembly GCA_039707655.1. NCBI lineage: Eukaryota > Viridiplantae > Streptophyta > Magnoliopsida > Poales > Poaceae > Elymus > Elymus sibiricus. The sequence continues at coordinate 169,927,231 of CM077664.1, forward strand.
GTGGAGGAAACCCTCAAACTCCTCCAGACGAGGCTCTCTAATTTCCCCATCAATGGGAATCAAACATATCTCGCAAAATTCAGCCAGAGGTATCTGATAATGTTCAGCATATAAATCAAAGCGCACCTCACGGGGTTCAAGCCTACTCAGAAAATGAAAGTTGTGCACAAAGGAATTTGTAAGGATGTGGTGCTGGTCACACTCATCTGCGAGGAAGTTGGTCAGTCCGGTATTTGCAACGAATTGCGTGAACTCTTGGTAGAATCCGACTTCGTTCATGAAGGCATTGTGCGGCCAATCGTACGGCCGGACCTCCATCCTACGCGGGATGTTGAGGTCATTGTCCGAGGACTCCCCAAGGACTCCCTTGGCATTCTGCTTCGAGGAACTCCTCCGGAAGAAATTCATTTTCCTATGAACAAATTTCTGAAAAATTTTGGGTCACAAAATGATATCAATAAAACTTCACAAAATTGATAGCAACTACTCATATGGATGTCTAGAGGCTATATCAAGCATTCAAACTACTTGGAACTCAAAGATTTCAACATGCAAGCTCATTTTCTGTAGCACCAAGAGCAGCTAATTATGCAAAATATAATCCACTAGAGCAAAAACTAATTGGAGCAATGGAGGAGTCACATACCAAGGAGCAATCTCCCAAAACAGTTTCGGAAACGGAGCTCCGGGCAAAGAGATCAAAAATTTCAGTTTTATGAGCAAGAACACGAGAGAAAGAGCTACCAGGAATTTTTGCTAGAGGTAAGAGACGAAGTGAGCTGAAGGGATAAGTGAGGGGGTCCCTGTGGGGCCCACGAGGTACCTGGGCGCGCCAGGGGGGTGGCGCGCCCTGGTGCCTCGTGGGCACCTGGGGCACCCCCCTGGTATGTCTCCAGTGTCAAAAATTCTTAAATATTATATAAAAAAATCATGTAAAATTTTTATTGCATTTTGAGCACTTTTATTTCTGGGCACATTTTTATTGCACAGATAAATCAGAAAGCAGGATAATCATGGCATTTTATTGCATTTAACTAAAAATAACAGAAAACAAAAAGTGGGTACAGAAGGTTGTGCTTACTAAATTCATCGACCACATGCCTCTCAAAAAGAATCCATTAATAAGGTTGATCAGGTCTTATTAACAAACCATTTCCGAGTAACATGAAACCGAAGAACTTTCGTATAACACTAAGTTACCTCAACGGGGATATGCATCTCCCCAACAATAAGAGTTTCATATTTCTTTTTAACAGTAGGAAGAGGGATTTGAAAGCTTCCAATAGTGATTGTCGGTGTCTTTTCAATAATATGAATACCATTTACTTGAAATTGCTTCTTCGGAAAGTGCACCGTATGTTCATTACCATTGATATGAAAAGTGACCTTGCTTTTGTTGCAATCAATAACAGTCCCTGCAGTATTCAAGAAGGGTCTACCAAGGATAATCGACATGTTGTCATCCTCGGGCATATCAAGTATAACAAAGTCTATTAGAATAGTAACATTTGCAACTACAATGGGCACATCCTCACAAACACCGATAGGTATAGTAGTTGATTTGTCAGCCATTTGCAATGATATATCAGTGGGAGTGAGTTTATTCAAATCAAGTCTTTTGTATAAAGAGAAAGGCATAACACTAACACCTGCTCCTAAATCACACAAAGCAGTTTTGACATAATTTCTTTTAATGGAGCATGGTATAGTTGGTATTCCTGGATCTCCTAGTTTCTTAGGTACTCCATCCTTAAAAGAATAATTTGCAAGCATGGTAGAAATTTCAGCTTCGGGTATCTTTCTTTTATTTGTGACAATGTCTTTCATGTATTTAGCATAGGGTGGCATCTTTATAATATCAGTCAAACGAGTACGCAAAAAGACTGGCCTAAGCATTTCAGCAAAGCGCTCAAATTCTTCCTCATCCTTTTTCTTAGATGGTTTAGGAGGAAAGGGCATGGGCTTTTGGACCCATGGTTCTCTTTCTTTACCGTGTTTTCTAGCAAGGAAGTCTCTTTTATCATAACATTTATTTTTAGTAGGTGGGTTATCAAGATCAACAGCAGGTTCTATTTCAACATCATTATCAGGTTCTTTATCATTATCTGGTTGGGTATCCACATGAGCATCATCATTATTATTATCATCAGGTGGTTGTTCATTGCCAGATTGTGTTTCAGCATCAGAAATAGAAACATCATTACTATCCTCTTAGGGTTTTTCTACCTCGGGTTCACTAGAAGTATGCAAAGTCCTATCATTTTTCTTTTTCTTTTTCTTTTTAGATGGACTAGGCGCGTCAGCATTAGTTCTTTGAGAATCTTGTTCAATTCTTTTAGGGTGACCTTCAGGATAAAGTGGCTCCTGAGTCATTCTACCTCCTCTAGTCATTACTCTAACAGCATGATCATTCATATTGTTATTCATTTCATTGAGTAGTTCACTTTGAGATTTAGCAACTTGTTCTAATTGTGTTTGAACCATAGATGCATGTTTACTCACACCTTTAACATCGTTAGCAATTCTAAATAACAAGTCACTCAGGCGATCAATCATGTAAGCATTTCGTTTCAGTTGTTTCATAACATTTGCATTAAAATGATCTTGCTTAATAATATAATTGTCAAATTCATATAAGCATTGACTACGAGGTTTGTTATAAGGAATATCACCTTCATCAAATTTTATAAGAGAATTTACCTCTACTACCTGTGACGGTGTGTCAAGACCATGTATTTCTTCAATAGGTGGTAAATTCTTAACATCTTTAGCTTTAATACCCTTTTCCTTCATACATTTCTTTGCCTCTTGCATATCTTCGGGACTGAGATGTAAAATACCACTCTTCTTCGGAGTGGGTTTAGGCGGTGGTTCAGGTAGTGTCCAATCATTATCATTCTTCAATATATTATTCAATAATTCCTCAACTTGTTCAATAGTCCTTTCCCTGCAAACACAACTCGCACAACTATCTAGGTAGTCCCTAGAAGCATCGGTTAGTCCATTATAGAAGATATCAAGTATTTCATTTTTCTTAAGAGGATGATCAGGCAAAGCATTAAGTAATTGGAGAAGCCTCCCCCAAGCTTGAGGGAGATTCTCTTCTTCAATTCGCACAAAGTTAAATATTTCCTGTAAGGCAGCTTGTTTCTTATGTGCAGGAAAATATTTTTCAGAAAACTAATAAATCATATCCTGGGGACTACGCACACATCCAGGAGCAAGAGTATTATACCATTCTTTAGCATCACCCTTTAATTAGAAAGGAAATAACTTAAGAATATAGTAATAGCGAATTTTGTCCTCATGAGCAAATAGGGTGGCTATATCATTTAATTTAGTAAGATGTGCCACAACGGTTTCAGCTTCATAGCCATGGAAAGGATCAGATTCTACCAACTTAATCAACTCAGGGTCAATAGAGAATTCATAATCCTTATCAGTAACAAATATGGGAGAGGTTGCAAACTTTGGATCATATTTCATTTTCTCCCGCATAGATTTTTCTTTCATATCAGCAAGCAGTTTTATAACTTCATGTCTATCGTTACAAGCAAGAATGGCTCTAGCTGTCTCCCTATCAAACCATTGTTCATCAGGTGTTTCAATTCTAGTAGGAGAGCTAGGCATGATAGGTGAATCACAATTTTCAAGAGTTTCAGCATTTTCAATTTCTCTAGCTTTAGCAAGTTGTTCACTAAGAAATTCACCAAGTGGCACGGCATTATCATGCATAGTACTAGCATCATCATGAGTATCATTCATGGCAAAAGTGGTATCATCAATTACTTGCGACATATCAGAATTAATAGCATGTTGTGGTGTTGCAAGTTTACTCAAAACAGATGGTGAATCAAGTGCAGAGCTAGATGGCAATTCCTTACCTCCCCTTGTCTTAGAGGGAACGATCTTGGTCTTAGCGTCTTTCAGATTCTTCATAGTGATCAACAGATATAAATCCCAAGTGACTTAGCAAATAAAGCTATACTCCCCGACAACGGCGCCAGAAAAAGGTCTTGATAACCCACAAGTATAGGGGATCGCAACAGTTTTCGAGGGTAGAGTATTCAACCCAAATTTATTGATTCGACACAAGGGGAGCCAAAGAATATTTGCAAGTATTAGCAGTTGAGTTGTCAATTCAACCACACCTGGAGACTAAATATCTGCAGCAGAGTGATCAGTAGCACAGTAGTATGATAGTTTGATAGCAGTAGCAATAATAGTAACGGTAGCAGTAACGGTAACAGCAGTAGCAATAGCAATTGTAACAGCAGTAGCAACAGTAGTAACTTAGCAAGAATCAATATGTGAAAAGCTCGTAGGCATTGGATCGGTGATATTCGTTGGATAACATTCATCATGTAACAGTCATAACCTAGGGCGACACAGAACTAGCTCCAATTCATCAATGTAATGTAGGCATGTATTCCATATATAGTCATACGTGCTTGCGATAAGAACTTGCATGACATCTTTTGTCCTACCCTCCCGTGGCAGCGGGGTCCATAAGGAAACTAAGGGATATTAAGGCCTCCTTTTAATAGAGAACCGGAACAAAGAATTAGCACTTAGTGAATACATGAACTCCTCAAACTACGGCAATCACCGGAAAGAATCCCAATTATTGTCACCTTGGGGTATGCGGATCATAACACATAGCAGGTGCATATAACTTGCAAGATCGGATCAAGAACACAAATATATTCATGAAAACATAAAGGGTTCAGATCTGAAATCATGGCACTCGGGCCCTAGTGACAAGCATTAAGCATAGCAAAGTCATAGCAACATCAATCTCAGAACATAGTGGATACTAGGGATCAAGCCCTAACAAAACTAACTCGATTACATGATAAATCTCATTCAACTCATCACCGTCCAGCAAGCCTATGAAGGAATTACTCACTCCCGGCAGTGAGCATCATGAAATTGGTGATGAAGGATGGTTGATGATGATGATGCCGGGAGATCCCCCTCTCCGGAGCCCCAAATGGACTCCAGATCTGACCTCCCGATGAAGAACAGGAGGTGGCGGCGGCTCTGTATCGTGAAACGCAATAAAACTTCCTCTCTTATTTTTTTCTTCTGGAAACTGAATTTATAGCGTTGGAATTAGGTCAGACGGAGCCACGTGGGCCCCACGAGGTACCAGGGCGCGCCAGGGGGGTGGTGCGCTCTGGTGCCTCGTGGGCACTGAGTGGCCCCCCTCCAGTAGTTCTTAGTGCCAATATTTTTTATATATTCCATAAAAAATCTCCAGAAAGTTTCATCCAATTCCAAGAACTTTGATTTTCTGCACAAAAACAACACCATGGCAATTCTGCTGAAAACAGCGTCAGTCCGGGTTAGTTCCATTCAAATCATGCAAATTAGGGGCCAAAACAAGAGCAAAAGTGTTTGGAAAAGTAGATACGACGGAGACGTATCAATGAGTAAGTCCCGTTCATTGTGTCCCTAAGAAAGGAGGTATTACCGTTGTTCCTAATGACAAAAATGAACTCATTCCACAAAGAATTGTAACTGGTTATAGGATGGTAATTGATTTTAGAAAATTAAACAAAGCCACTAGAAAAGATAACTACCCCTTACCTTTTATTGATCTAATGTTAGAAAGATTGTCTAAGCATACACACTTTTGTTTCCTAGATGGTTATTCTGGTTTTTCTCAAATACCTGTATCACCAGCCGATCAAGAGAAAACCACCTTTACTTGTCCTTTTGGAACTTATGCTTATAGAAGTATGCCTTTTGGTTTATGCGATGCACATGCTACCTTCCAAAGATGTATGACTGCTATATTCTCTGACTTTTGTGAAAAGATTGTTGAGGTTTTCATGGATGATTTTTCCGTTTACGGAACTTCTTTTGATGATTTCTTAAGCAACCTTGATCGAGTTTTGCAGAGATGTGAAGAAACTAATCTTGTCTTGAATTGGGAGAAGTGCCACTTTATGGTGAATGAAGGCATTGTCTTGGGGCATAAAATTTCTGAAATAGGTATTGAAGTTGATAAAGCTAAGGTTGATGCTATTGAGAAAATGCCATGTCCTAAAGATATTAAAGGTATAAGAAGTTACCTTGGTCATGTTGGTTTCTATAGGAGATTTATTAAAGACTTCTCTAAAATTTCTAGGCTTTTGCAAAAAAGATGTTCCATTTGTTTTTGATGATGATTGTGTAGAAGCCTTTGAAACACTTAAGAAAGCCTTAACCACTGCACCTATTGTTCAACCACCTGATTGGAACTTGCCTTTTGAAATTATGTGTGATGCTAGTGATTATGATGTTGGTGCTGTTCTAGGACAGAGAGTTGATAAGAAATTAAATGTTATCCATTATGCTAGTAAAACTCTAGACAGTGCCCAAAGAAATTATGCTATTACTGAGAAAGAATATCTAGCAGCTGTGTTTGCATGTGATAAATTCAGATCTTACATAGTTGATTCTAAAGTAACTGTTCACGCCGATCATGCTGCTATTAAATATCTTATGGAAAAGAAAGATGCTAAACCTAGACTCATTAGGTGGGTTTTATTGATACAAGAATTTGACTTGCATATTATTGATAGAAAGGGAGCTGAGAATCCCGTAGCAGATAATTTGTCTAGAATGGAAAATGTTCTTGATGACCCACTACCTATTAATGATGATTTTCCTGATGAACAATTAGCTATCATAAATGCTTCTCATAATACTCCATGCTATGCATACTATGCTAATTATATTGTTGCTAAATTTATACCACCTAGTTTCACATACCAACAAAAGAAAAAATTCTTCTTTGATTTAAGATATTACTTCTGGGATGACCCACATCTTTATAAAGGAGTAGATGGTATTATTAGACGTTGTATACCTGAGCATGAACAGGAACAAATCCTACGGAAGTGTCATTCCAAGGCTTACGGAGGACACCATGCGGGAGACAGAACTGCACACAAGGTATTACAATCTGGTTTTTATTGGCCTACTCTTTTCAAGGATGCTCGTAAGTTTGTCCTATCTTGTGATGAATGTCAAAGAGTTGGTAATGTTGGTAGACGTCAGGAAATGCCTATGAATTACTCACTTGCTATTGAACCATTTGATGTTTGGGGATTTGATTATATGGGACCTTTTCCTAAATCCAATGGGTATACACATATTTTAGTTGCTGTTGATTATGTTACTAAGTGGGTAGAAGCTATTCCAACTAGTAGTGCTGATCATAACACTTCTATTAAAATGCTTAAAGAAGTTATTTTCCCAAGGTTCGGAGTCCCTAGAAATTTAATGACTGATGGTGGTTCACATTTTATTCATGGTGCATTCCGTAAATTGCTTGCTAAATATGATGTCAACCATAGAATTGCATCTCCCTATCACCCTCAAACTAGTGCTCAAGTTGAATTGAGCAATAGAGAAATAAAATTAATTTTGCAAAAAATCGTCAATAGATCTAGAAAGAATTGGTCTAAGAAACTTGACGATGCATTATGGCCTTATAGAACTGCTTATAAAAATCCTATGGGTATGTCTCCTTATAAAATGGTTTATGGAAAAGCATGTCATTTACCTCTTGAGTTAGAACATAAAGCATATTGGGCAATTAAAAAACTCAATTATGATTTTAAACTTGCCGGTGAAAAGAGGTTATTTGATATTAGCTCATTAGATGAATGGAGAACCCAAGCTTATGAGAATGCCAAATTGTTTAAAGAAAAAGATAAAAGATGGCATGATAGAAGAATTCAAAAACAGGAATTTAAAGTGGGTGAGCAAGTTCTATTATACAATTCTCGTCTGAGATTCTTTGCAGGAAAACTTCTCTCTAAATGGGAAGGACCGTATATCATCGAAGAAGTTTATCGCTCCGGAGCCATCAAAATAAACAACTCCGAAGGCACTAATCTGAGAGTGGTGAATGGGCAAAGAATTAAGCACTATATTTCAGGTACTCCCTTTAATGTTGAAACAAATATCATTGAAACAATTACACCGGAGGAATACATAAGAGAGACCTTCCAGAACACTCCAGAACCCTGAAAAGGAAGAGGTACGTGATACGGTAAGTAAACCGACTCCAAAAATTCCATAAAAATACTTTCTGTCAGTTTTGGAATATTAGAAAAAATACAAAAATAAGAAACAGCTGAGGGGACCCACCTGGTGCCCACGAGGCACCAGGGCGTGCCACCCCCCCCCCCCAGGCGCGCCCTGGAGGCTCGTGGGCCCCTCGTGAGCCTTCCCGACTCCGTTTTCTTCTAGATTACTTGTTTTGCAATATAAAATTCTTTATATATACTTCTAGACGTTTTGACCACCATATCGCAGAAATCACTTCTGTTCTTGTTTCGTGCTATTTTTCTGATAGATCTAGATCGCTATGGCTCCACCAAGCTCTTCCAAGGACAAGTTCTACGAGAAGGACATCAACCCCTACCTACCGGAGGTGATGAAACACCCTCAAGCCATTGAGATGCGTGAGGGGGTGCTTCACATCCGGGATAATCAAGGACCCAAGAAGACCGGGAGCGTGGAGTCCAGTCTCGAAGCGGTAGAGCAGGAGATCTTCAAGTGCCAAGGGTGGAACGTGGACTCAGCGCCAACCACTCCATGATCACGAAATTCACCCGTAATCACAAGGTGGATGGCCAATAGATGGGAGACATCATCTTCAAGCTCAACGAATGAATCGATTATCTCCAAGGCCAAATCTATGATCTTCAAAACCAAAATTATGAGTATGAGGCAAGATTCAAAGGTATGAGTTTAGCTGCAAGTTTCAGGACTCCGGAGACTCGTTCATCTTTTTATGATGGGGAACCTATGCCATGGAAGCCGGAGGACAAGCCCACCACTTCATCATCACCACCATCACCGAAGAAGGAAACTTGAGTACATGGGTATGGGCACTCCCCTTGGCTTGTGCCAAGCTTGGGGGAGGTGCCCTAGTATCGTATCACCATCACTTTTATTATATTTACCTATTTTTAGTTTGATCCTTAGTTATTTCGTGATCTAGTTGAATAAAAGTTTAGTATGATCTATTTTCGAGTGCTAGTTTCGTGATCTATCTATCTATGTAATCGAGTTGAGAGTTATATAATAAAGAGTAGTTTGAGTTTTTGCTTCTTTACTTTTATGTTTCAATCCTAGCAATGAATATAATGAAAAAGATCATATGCTAATCTTATGGAAAGTAATGACATTACATAAAGAAAAGTATAAGTGGTAAAATTTATTGGAAGCTAACAAGCATAGCATTAGTCAATGATGCAATGCATGAAAAATTAATAGGGAAGAGAAGATTCACATGCAAATATACTATCTTGGACATCTTTTATGATTGTGAGCCCCCATTAAGTATTTTATGTCAAATTGTTGACGTTGGACAAGGAAGACAATGTAATGAATTATGTTTTCTTATATTCACATAGAAGTTATATTGTCATAGATCCTCCAACATGTGGTGCTTGCCCAATATCTTTGCTAGCCAAAAATCTGCACCAAGTAGAGATACTACTTGTGCATCCAAAACCCTTAAACCCAGTCTCATGTCATGAGAGTCCACTATATCTACCTATGGATTGAATAAGATCCTTCAAGTAAGTTGTCATCGGTGCAAAACGCAATAAAAATTGCCTCTAAATATGTCTGAACTTTTATTGTAAGGGAAAATAAGCCTTGTACGAACTTGTGATGGTAAAGTAATAAAACCGACAGACTGCATAATAAAGGTTGCTATCACAAGGGGCAATATAAAGTGACGTTCCTTTGCATTAAGAGCTTGTGCATCCAACAACAAAAAGCGCATGACAACCTCTGCTTCCCTCTGCGAAGGGCCTATCTTTTACTTTTATGTATTTACTTTTTATGCAAGAGTCAATAGTGTTCTCCTCTATTCCTTTTTATTTTTCTCTTTTGTAAGCATCGTGTGGTGGGGAAAGATCTAGGCATATATATCTAGTTGGATATGAGTGATCATGAGTTATTATTGTTGACATCAGCCTTGAGGTGAATAAGTTGGGAGGCGAAATCATAAGCCCCTCTCTTTCTATGTGTCTGGCTGAAACGTTTTGCTCCATATATATGTCGTGAGTGTTAGCAATCATAGAAGATTAAATGATGGTTGAGTATGTGGACTTGCTAACAAGCTCCTACATGAGACCCTTCCTGAAAATATGATGAATTGCAATTGCATTGTTGACTGAGAACATAGTTTGTTAGTTTTCAAGAAAGTTTATGTCTTATACTTCGTTGTTGTGATGAATTGTTACTTGTTGATGAGAAGTTCTATGATAATAAATATTGTTGTTATAATAATGATCATGATGCTACTATGTCCGTATTTTTTTTATCGACACCTCTCTCTCTAAACATGTGGACATGATTATCGATATCGGCATTCGCTTGAGGACAAGCGAGGTCTAAGCTTGGGGGAGTTGATATGTCCATTTTGCATCATGTTTTGCTACTGTTATTTATAGTGTTTTTAATCAATATAACACTTTGCTGAGCAATTCTAATGCCTTTTGTCTCTTAATATGCAAGATTTACACAAGGAGGGAGATTGCCGGCAGCTGGAATTCTGGACCTGAAAAAGCTATGTCAGAGATACCTATTCTGCACATCTCCAAATGAGCTGAAATTTTACAGAGATTTATTTTGGAATAAAAAAAATACTGGAGCAAACAAGTACCAGAGGGGGCCACCCAGGTGCCCACGAGGCACCAGGGCGCGCCACCCCCCCCCCCCCCACCCCAGGCGCGCCCTGGTGGCTTGTGGGGCCCCTGGCCAGCCTCTGGCCCCCATTTTCTGGTATATAAGTCCATTTGTCCTAGAAAAAATATAGAGAAGACTTTCGGGACGGTGCGCCACCGTCTCGAGGCAAAACTTGGGCAGGAGCACTTTTGCTCTCCGGCGGAGAGATTTTGCCGGGGACACTTCCCTCCGGGAGGGGGAAATCGTCACCATCGACATCACCAATGATCCTCTCATCATGGGAGGACCAATCTTCATCAACATCTTCAACAGTACCATCTCATCTCGAACCCTAGTTCATCTCTTGTATTCAATCTTTGTCACAAAACCTCAGATTGGTACCTGTGGGTTGCTAGTAGTGTTGATTACATCTTGTAGTTGATGCTAGTTGGTTTATTTGGTGGAAGATTATATTTTCAGATCCATTATGCTATTTAATACCCCTCTGATCTTGAACATGATTACGATTTGTGAGTAGTTACTTTTTTTCTTGAGGACATGGGAGAAGTCTTGTCATAAGTAATCATGTGAATTTGGTATTCGTTCGATATTTTGATAATATGTATGTTGTTGATTCTCTTAGTGGTGTCATGTGAACGTCGACTACAAGACACTTCACCATCTTTGGGCCTAAGGGAATGCATTGTGGAGTAGTAATTAGATGATGGGTTGCTAGAGTGATAGAAGCTTAAACCGTAGTTTATGCGCTATTCCGTAAGGGGCTGATTTGGATCCATATGTTTAATGCTATGGTTAGAGTTATCTTAATTCTTCTTTCGTAGTTGCGGATGCTTGCGAGAGGGGGTAATCATAAGTGGGAGGTTTGTTCAAGTAAGAACAGCACCCAAGCACCGGTCCACCCACATATCAAATTATCAAAGTAGCGAACGCGAATCAAACCAACATGATGAAAGTGACTAGATGAAATTCCCATGTGTCCTCGAGAACGCTTTGCTTACTATAAGAGATCGTTCCGGCTTGTCCTTTGCTACAAAAAGGATTGGGACACCTTGCTGCACTCTTTGTTACTATTGCTACTTGTCACTTGTTACAAATTATCTTGCTATCAAACTACTCGTTACCGATAATTTCAGTGCTTGCAAAAAATACCTTGTTGAAAACCGCTTGTCATTTCCTTCTACTCCTCGTTGGGTTCGACACTCTTTGTGATGCCCCTGACTTAATCGTGCACTAATCATACACGCAAATGCACACGATCAAGCCTAAGGACTCACTTGAAGATATCACAACACAACTCTAAACACAAATAAAAATCATACAAGCTTTATATTACAAGCCAGGGGCCTCGAGGGCTCAAATACATAAGCTTGAGTCATACAAGCATCAGCGGAAGCAAAAGTATCTGAGTATAGACACAAACTTAAACAAGTTTGCCTTAAGAAGGATGAGCAAAACAACGATAACTAGATCGATAAGGCGCGGGCCTCCTGCCTGGGTGCCTCCGAATCTACTCCTGGTCGTCGGTCTCCACGTAGTAGTAGGCTCCACCAGTAGGGTAGTAGTAGTCGTCGACTAGGGCAGCTGGCTCCTGGGCTCCGTCATCTGATCGCAGTAATCGGGGATGGGGAAAAGAGGAGCAAAGCAACCGTGAGTACTCATCCAAAGTACTCGCAAGACTTACATCAGAACTATACTAATTATGCACCAGTATCAAAGAAAGGGGCTGTATCCGTGGACTAAACTGCAGAAATGCCAGAATAGAGGGGAAAGGCCTAGCCTATCGAAGACTAGCAACTTGCAGCATCTTGCAGCATTAGAAGAGTGTAGATTAGACATAGTAAAGTAGTAAGCAAGTAGTAACAACGCCCAGAGATCCTTCCTCGACTCCCTGCGAGAAAGCGATCCCTGAGCCAACATATTATTAAGCATCTCAAGTATCCAGTTCTAGTTGTAGAAGATCGGGATACTCTCTGAGCATCCGTTACCGTGGACATGGCTATTCGAATAGATATACTTCCCTGTAGGGGTGTACCAACTTGCCCAACACGCTCGATTAACTCTGGCCGGACACACTTGCTCGGGTCATGCCCGGCCTCGGCTGATCGACACACCGTAGTCCTACCTAGGCTCAACAGAGAGGCCAGCATGCCGGTCTAACTCCTAAATGCCAAGGTGTCATGGGCCAATCATCCTTTGCAATCCTGCGCGTTGCGAACACGGCCGGTGAGCAGACCTAGCCCCCTTAATACAAGCGCAGGCTTTCCCAGTCCAACCCGGCGCGCGCCACTCAATTGCTGACATCTGAGAGCTTTCGAAAGAATCATACGACGCCGAGTGCAGATACTTATTCCCGCGAGTTGGTTAGTGCGAAAAGGCCAGAGGCCTACTCAGATCACATATCCTAACCCGTTAGTGCTCTGGGAGCTCGCGGTGACAATCAGTGATCCACGATTTGTGGTCCCGTCGCCCCGTCTCGTGGACTTACGGCAAGGGCCAGGAATGCCCGGCCGTGCCACATAATTATCTCGCGGGTACCCTCACAGTCAACCCGACTCCACATTTCTCGCGGGTACCCCTCGGGGTCGACCCACCTCCAACAAGGTAATGTAGTAAAAGTGAAGGTATCCATGTGTTCATCACATCAAGGGGGAATCCGAGGAATCACCCTCGATGAATTCCTACTCTATGTTATCCGTCAAGGAGAACCAGGAGGAATCACCCTCGATGGTCCACACTTGAAGGGTTGCACGACAGAGTCATCATCGGGAAGGGGAGAGCGAGGAATCACCCTCTGCAATCACCACCGATGTGCTATACTACAGAGATATCATCAGGAGTGCAGTACGAGGTATCACCCTTGGCACTCGATAGTAGCCATGCAGAGTCATACAACTAAGGGGGTGTGCGGTGATGTGTCCGTCTCTGCCCATCGATCACATTGATCGGGGCACCAGTAACAAAGCGGGGCAACAGGGACAAGGGTGAGGGGGTCACTTATGTATCACTAACCAACCTATTCTAAGCAGTTTAGGATGACAGGTAAAGTAACAACAGCAGGTTACAAAAACAGGCTATGCATCAGAATAGGAGCAAGCAATTACAGTAGCAAATTCTAATGCAAGCATGGGAGAGAAAGAATAGGTGATACTGGAATGGTCAAGGGGGTTTGCTTGCCTGGAAGCTTTGCCAGAAAAGAAGAGTTGTCGGTGATGAAGTAGTCCTCAGGGGCCACATTAGTGTCGGGATCTACCAAAGAAGAAGAGGGGGAAGAAATAGATAAATACACGGCAACAAAAGCAATCACAAATCATGACATGACTATAAGCTATGCCGGGGTGATCTAACGCAATGCTACACGTTACAGACGGAGCGGGAAAATATCTGGGAATATTTTCCTGGTATTTGGCATCTGTCAGACAGATGAACCGAAGGGGAAGGTTCCATGTTTGCAGTGTTGTGGGCATGTGACAGGTAAACGGAGGGCATATTCGGGTTCGTCTCGTTTTTCTGATCAACTTTCATGTAGAAAACTTTTTGATCCGAGTTACGGTTTATTTTCTATGATTTTTCAAAGATTTAAACATTTTCTGGAATTATTTTAATTAATAAATTCGTTAGAAAAGGAATATGATGTCAGCATGATGTCAGGGTGATGTCAGCAGTCAACTTTGACCATTGACTCGTCAAACTAACACGTGGGGCCCCTCTGTCATAGACTGTATTATTTAAACAGCAGATTAATCTAACTAATTAACTAATTAGCCAGTGGGACCCACTGTTAGTGACTATTTAATTAACAGATTTAATTAACAGAATAATTAGCATTTTTATTATTTATAAAAACATTTAAACAGCGCGGGGCCCGCATGTCAGAGACTGTGCATGCCCAGTCAACAGTTGACCTGGTCAACTAGGTCAACTGGGCCCACGAGACCCAGCTGCCAGTGACCCAGGGCGTGCCACGTGGGCGCCACGCCAGCGTCGGTGGCCGGAGTAACTCCGGCGAGCCCGAACGCGGCGAAGCGCACAGGAGGGGCTCGGGTTTCGGCCAAAGAGGCCCGTTTGACACGCGGCTAGGCTCATTCGAAAGCTGGGACTCGCCCGCGTCGAACGGTGGCGGTAGAGTGGCCAAAGGCGGCCGATATCGACGGCGGCGAGCTCATAGGCGGCGGCCGGAGTTCAGGTCGATGCGGGTCAGGGGCGGCAGCGCGTTTGCGAATGAACTAAGCGGCCAGGGGGCCTCTACGGCTCTCCAGGAGTGCGGTGACAGCAGCGGTTCAACCAGAGGATGACCACAGCGACGGCACTAGCTACGGCGGCGGAGCAGAGTTCGGTAATGGCGACGGCGACGCGCATGGCTAGCTAGAAGGGAAAGCAAGGCTCAGGGAGAGTAGCGGAGGCGGGTGGCTCTCACCTAGTGGACACACGGTGGTCCGGTGGGTGCTTAGTAGCGCAGAGCGAAGCGGATCGATGGTGGCGATCTCGGTGACAGATGGTTGAAGACGAAAACGCCGGTGACGCTGTGGCGGCTCCGAGCTCCAACGAGTCGATGCAGCCGACGTAGACGAGGACGGGGAAGCCGGTGGACAGGACGGAGAGGCGGACGGAGCTCGGTGGCCGCGAGCTTCACGGCGGCGAGGCCATGGCGGCGTTCAGGAGAGGTGGTAGAGAGGGAGAGAAGGGGGAGCTGCGGGCTAGGGTTTGTCCTCGGGGACGAGGGGGGTTCCTTAACCCCTCCACGAGCTCTGTAGCGGCTCGCTGTCGAGCAGAGGAGAGGGGGGCCGGCGCGGCGAGCGCGCGCGCGGCGACAACGTGCGGGGATGAACAGAGGAAGGAGACGATAGGGGAAATGGGCCAGGCAGGTTACTGTGGACTTGAAGCCCACAAGTACAGTAACCGCTAACCCTTTTTCCTTTTCTTTTTCTGCCTTCTTATTTCCTTTCTGCTTTGCAAAAGATAGGCCCCCAATTGACTTTTGTAAAATTTGGTACTAGTCCAAATAAATACTAGGTATTATATAGTACTGCCACAAGAAGTTTGAGGGCCCAAAGATTTCATTTGAATTTGTATTGCATTTAAAAGCTTCAAAAAGGTGATGTTGGCCCTGTTTTCAAGATGTTAGAGTCATCTAGTGGATTTAGGTGATGTTGTTTTCCTGAACATAAATAGTTATGGAATATTTCCAAAATTATGAACTATTTAGTTTTCAAATTTGAACAACTTTTATTTTCACCTCATATTTGAATTGGAATTTGAAATGAGATATGATTCAAATGTGATCAAGCATTGTAATTGACGATGACTTGGCATGATTAACAGATGATCGCTGTGCTCATTACCTAGGGGTGTTACAATTCTCCTCCTCTAAAAGAAATTCTCGTCCCAAGAATTCAAGAGGTAGAAAGGAAAAGATCGAGGCATTCCGGGAAGTTCTTCTGGAAGTACCCTCTAGAGTCGCGAACGACTAGAACGTTTCAACTCATCATATTTAATGCCAAGCATGTATGCAAAAGCTTATGATATGAATGAATACGATGCTCCCGAATTAAAATAAAACAGGAGGTGGTACTGAGTTAACAAGAAGAGTACCCAGCACAGTAGCAGGTTGATCTTGAGCTTCATTCAGATCAACATGGTAAGCTTGACCACGACCATAGGAAGGTCTGGCATTGTTGTTGCGGGGCTGGTTGTTACCACGGTCATTACCACGGCCAGCAGAGGGAAGTGCAAGCTGATTCTGATTCTGAGGGCATTCTCTGGCGGGGTGACCTAGACAGCCACACTTGAAGCAGAGCCCATCATTGGGACGGGGAGCAGGAGCTCGAAACATTGGAGCTTGAGGTCTTAGCTGCCCCGGCTATGGAGGAGGTGTAGCTGGATGGTACATGCCATGAGGGATCCAGATACGACGCTTCTGCGATGACGAGCCCGCATCATGGGTGCGCTCGAGAGCGTTCTTGTGATCCTTCAGACCAGTCTCAACCTGAATGGCTTTGTTCACCAAGGTGGCGAAGTCAGCAATGTCTTGAACAAGAAGTGCTAACTTGATATCTAGGTTGAGCCCTTCACGGAACTTCTCCTGTTTGCGAGCATCAGTAGCAATATCCTCTTCTGCATAGCGGGATAACTCAAGAAACTCCCGCTGATAAGCTTCCACAGTCTTGCTGCCCTGGGTAAGGCTGCGGAACTCACGCCTTTTCCGGTCCATAACTCCTTGCGGAATGTAACGGGCACAGAAGGCAGCTTGGAACTCCACCCAAGTGATGATGGTTCCAGCAGCTAGGGTATGCATGTGACTGTCCCACCATTGCGCTGCAGGACCCTTCAGAAAGTATGATGCAAAACTGACATAGTTGGCAGGGGCCACATTAGCAGACTCCATCTCGAAAGTGATGTCACGGAGCCAGTCATCAGCGTCAAGCGGCTGAACTGAGTTGCGGAAAATGGTTGGGTTGAGGCGCACAAACTCTTGCAAAGTTATTGGAGCTGGCTGCTGGTTCATGTTCGGACGTGGGAACTGGCCCATTACCCCTTGCAAGAATTGACGGTTCAGTTCAAACTGTTGCATCATTGCGGCCATATAGTCGGGCGGCGGTGGATTGTTGGCACCACGGCCACGACCATGACCTGCTGGTCTAACCATCCTGCTAAAATTCAACAGGGGTAATTTAGCAACGAGCATTTCAGTTGTATGGAATCATTCATGAAGTAACACGCACAACAAAAGGAAATGCAATAGATATGATATCATAGTCAAACATAACATACAGATCCATACATAAGTTTGGTTACAAGCCAGCATTACAACAACGGAATGGAAAGCTAGACACACTAGGCGGCACGCAGGCACGCGGTGGAGGGATACAACAACGGGACATAGCAATAGCTACATCAACGCTGGAAAGGACCACTGGAGCCAGGTAACTGCAAGTGACGACGTAGGGTGCCCTCGATATAAGGATCCTGCGCTCCGTGAACACTCTGATGCAGAACCTGGTCCCGAACTGGAAGGAGAGGACCACGTGGAGGAGTAAGATCTCCAATAGCAGGCCACTCAAGACCTGGTGGCATCTCCGTCCTGCGCGGGTAAAGAATGTACTTTGGGTGCATCCGTGCACTGACTGCTGGCAGCAACTGTGTCAGAGCGTCGTAAAGACATGCACGAGTGGCGTACAACTCGACAGCAAGAGCTCGGGCAGTGCGATCCAGAGCCTCAGTGTACTGTACCAAAACCTGCGGGTCATAACGGCGCGGCACGTAAGGAGTACAGACAGTAGTGTAGTATCCAGTCTCATCCCCAGCGGGGGCATACGGGATATATCTGAAACCACTATCCTCCAAGCGACTGTGCTCTCCACGGAGACGGGCAATAGCAGTATAGGCAGCATCATGGACGGCCATATCAACAGTCACTCCAACACCATGAAAGGTGTGCAACTCAATGATGGAGTTGTTCTGTCGATCAAAGATATGAACCACAGCGTGGTACTGATCCTGGTTGAACTAGCGGTAATCCTCGTAAACAGTGTACTCGGGGTACCAGCGATATCCCAGCCTGGTCACGAGGTCGACCAAGATAGCAGGGAACCCAGTCGCATCGACAGCCATAATCTGGCGTACGAGCTGTCTTGCGGGACGCATCTGAAACAAGGGAGTGTAAGATGTTAAACGACAGTGTGAGAAGCATATGATAGCATTGGAAGGAAATGTTTGCAGATAATCCAGCTCTCCGGGTGAATGTGAACACAAGAACCTAATGTTAGAGTTAGCAAAACTTTAACCCGAATAGAAGAGAGATCAGAATCCCAGAGTAAAGAAGAGGAATAAAAGATCCTAATACCACCCATTGGCGACATGGGCCCGTAAGCCACACAGCCATGTTAGTAAAACAGTTTTTCAAGGACTAGACTCAACTTCGGCCAAGGAGTTGGAAAGGGGGCTACCTACAGGCAGTCGGCTCTGATACCAACTTGTGACGCCCCCGACTTAATCGTGCACTAATCATACACGCAAATGCACACGATCAAGCCTAAGGACTCACTTGAAGATATCACAACACAACTCTAAACACAAATAAAAATCATACAAGCTTTATTTTACAAGCCAGGGGCCTCGAGGGCTCGAATACATAAGCTTGAGTCATACAAGCATCAGCGGAAGCAAAAGTATCTGAGTACAGACACAAAGTTAAACAAGTTTGCCTTAAGAAGGCTGAGCAAAACAACGATAACTAGATTGATAAGGCGCAGGCCTCCTGCCTGGGTGCCTCTGAATCTACTCCTGGTCGTCGGTCTCCACGTAGTAGTAGGCTCCACCGGTAGGGTAGTAGTAGTCGTCGACTGGGGCAGCTGGCTTCTGGGCTCCGTCATCTGATCGCAGTAATCGGGGATGGGGAAAAGAGGAGCAAAGCAACCGTGAGTACTCATCCAAAGTACTCGCAAGACTTACATCAGAACTATACTAATTATGCACCAGTATCAAAGAAAGGGGCTGTATCTGTGGACTAAACTGCGGAAATGCCAGAATAAAGGGGAAAGGCCTAGCCTATCGAAGACTAGCAACTTGCAGCATCTTGCAGCATTAGAAGAGTGTAGATTAGTACATAGTGAAATAGTAAGCAAGTATTAACAACGCCCAGAGATCCTTCCTCGACTCCCTGCGAGAAAGCAATCCCAGAGCCAACATATTATTAAGTATCTCAAGTATCCAGTTCTAGTTGTAGAAGATCGGGATACTCTCTGAGCGTCCGTTACCGTGGACATGGCTATTCGAATAGATATACTTCCCTGCATGGGTGTACCAACTTGGCCAACACGCTCGATTAACTCTGGCCGGACACACTTGCTCGGGTCATGCCCGGCCTCGGCTGATCGACACACCGTAGTCCTACCTAGGCTCAACAGAGAGGCCAGCACGCCGGTCTAACTCCTAAATGCCAAGGTGTCATGGGCCAATCATCCTTTGCAATCCTGCGCGTTGCGAACGCGGCCGGTGAGCAGACCTAGCCCCCTTAATACAAGCGCAGACTTTCCCAGTCCAACCCGGCGCACACCACTCAATTGCTGACATCTGAGAGCTTTCGGAAGAATCGTACGACGTTGAGTGCCCATACTTATTCCCGCGTGGTGGTTAGTGCGAAAAGGCCAGAGGCCTACTCAGATCACATATCCTAACCCGTTAGTGCTCTGGGAGCTCGTGGTGACAATCAGTGATCCACGATCTGTGGTCTCGTCGCCCCGTCTCGTGGACTTACGGCAAGGGCCAGGAATGCCCGGTCGTGCCACGTAATTATCTCGCGGGTATCCTCACGGTCAACCCGACTCCCCATTTCTCGCGGGTACCCCTCGGGGTCGACCCGCCTCCAACAAGGTACTGTAGTAAAAGTGAAGGTATCCGTGTGTTCATCACATCATGGGGGAATCCATGGAATCACCCTCGATGGATTCCTACTCGATGTAATCCATCAAGGAGAACCAGGAGGAATCACCCTCGATGGTCCACACTTGAGGGGTTGCATGACAGAGTCATTATCGGGAAGGCAAGAGCGAGGAATCACCCTCTGCAATCACCACCGATGTGCTATACTACAGAGATATCATCAGGAGTGCAGTACGAGGTATCACCCTTGGCACTCGATAGTAGCCCTGCAGAGTCGTACAACTAAGGGGGGGTGTGGTGATGTGTCGGTCTCCGCCCATCGATCACATTGATCGGGGTACCAGTAACAAAGCGGGGCAATAGGGACAAGGGTGAGGGGGGCACTGATGGATCACTAACCAACCTATTCTAAGCAGTTTAGGATGATAGGTAAAGTAACAACGGCAGGTTACAAAAACAGGCTATGCATCAGAATAGGAGCAAGCAATTACAGTAGCAAATTCTAATGCAAGCATGGGAGAGAAAGAATAGGCGATATTGGAATGATCAAGGGGGTTTTCTTGCCTGGAAGCTTTGCCGGAAAAGAAGAGTTGTCGGTGATGAAGTAGTCCTTAGGGGCCACGTCAGTGTCGGGATCTACCAGAGAAGAAGAGGGGGAAGAAACAGATAAATACACGGCAACAAAAGCAATCACAAATCATGACATGACTATAAGCTATGCCGGGGTGATCTAACGCAGTGCTACACGTTACAGACGGAGCGGGAAAATATCTGGGAATATTTTCTCGGTATTAGGCATCTGTCAGACAGATGAACCAGAGGGGAAGGTTCCATGTTTGCGGTGTTGTGGGCATGTGACAGGTAAACGGAGGGCATATTCGGGTTCGTCTCATTTTTCTGATCAACTTTCATGTAGAAATCTTTTTGATCCGAGCTACGGTTTATTTTCTATGATTTTTCAAAGATTTAAACATTTTCTGGAATTGTTTTAATTAATAAATTCAGCAGAAAAGGAATATGACATCAGCATGATGTCAGGGTGATGTCAGCAGTCAACTTTGACCATTGACTAGTCAAACTGACAGGTGGGGCCCCTCCGTCATAGACTGTATTATTTAAACAGCAGATTAATCTAACTAATTAACTAATTAGCCAGTGGGACCCACTGTCAGTGACTATTTAATTAACAGGTTTAATTAACAGAATAATTAGCATTTTTATTATTTATAAAAACGTTTAAACAGCGCGGGGCCCGCATGTCAGAGACTGTGCATGCCCAGTCAGCACTTGACCTGGTCAACTGGGCCCACGGGACCCAGCTGCCAGTGACCCAGGCCGTGCCACATGGGCGCCACGCCAGCGCCGGTGGCCGGAGTAACTCCGGCGAGCCCGAACGCGGCGGAGCGCACGGGAGGGGCTCGGGTTTCGGCCACAGAGGCCCGTTTGACACGTGGCTAGGCTCATTCGAAAGCTGGGACTCGCCCGCGTCGAACGGTGGCGGTAGAGTGGCCAAAGGCGGCCGATATCGACGGCGGCGAGCTCATAGGCGGCGGCCGGAGTTCGGGTCGATGTGGGTTAGGGGCGGCAGCGCGTTTGCGAACGAACTAAATGGCCAGGGGGCCTCTACGGCTCTCCAGGAGTGCGGTGACAGCAGCGGTTCAACCAGAGGACGACCACAACGACGGCACTAGCTACGGCGGCGGAGCAGAGTTCGGCACTGGCGACGGCGACGCGCACGGCTAGCTAGGAGGGAAAGCAGGGCTTGGGGAGAGCAGCGGAGGGGGGTGGCGCTCACCTAGTGGACACACGGTGGTTCGGTGGGTGCTTAGTAGCATAGAACGAAGCGGATCGACGGCGGCGATCTCTGTGACAGAAGGTTGAAGACGAAGACGCCGGCGACGCTGTGGCGGCTCCGAGCTCCAACGAGTCGATGCAGCCGACGTAGACGAGGACGGGGAAGCCGGTGGATAGGACGGAGAGGCGGACGGAGCTCGGTGGCCGCGAGCTTCACGGCGGCGAGGCCATGGCGGCGTTCAGGAGAGGTGGCAGAGAGGGAGAGAAGGGGGAGCTGCGGGCTAGGGTTTGTCCTCGGGGGCGAGGGGGGTTCCTTAACCCCTCCACGAGCTCTGTAGCAGCTCGCTGTCGAGCAGAGGAGAGGGGGGGCTGGTGCGGCGAGCGCGCGCGCGGCGACAACGTGCGGGGATGAACAGAGGAAGGAGACGATAGGGGAGTTGGGCCGGGCCGGTTACTGTGGACTTGAAGCCCACAAGTACAGTAACCGCTAGCCCTTTTTCCTTTTCTTTTTCTGCCTTCTTATTTCCTTTCTGCTTTGCAAAAGATAGGCCCCCAATTGACTTTTGTAAAATGTGGTACTAGTCCGAATAAATACTAGGTATTATATAGTACTGCCACAAGAAGTTTGAGGGCCCAAAGATTTCATTTGAATTTGTATTGCATTTAAAAGCTTCAAAAAGGTGGTGTTGGCCCTATTTTCAAGATGTTAGAGTCATCTAGGGGATTTAGGTGATGTTGTTTTCCTGAACATAAATAGTTATGGAATATTTCCAAAATTATGAACTATTTAGTTTTCAAATTTGAACAACTTTTATTTTCACCTCATATTTGAATTGGAATTTGAAATGAGATATGATTCAAATGTGATCAAGCATTGTAATTGATGATGACTTGGCATGATTAACAGATGATCATTGTGCTCATTACCTAGGGGTGTTACACTCTTACTTATCGAAATGACTACGATTGATCCCCTATACTTGTGGGTCATCACCTTCCAAATCTAGGCCTGACACATTTGTCGTGGACCTTATTGTCAAGCTCCCTCCCCTTGCACCTCCTGTAGATCATCTAGCCTTCTTCGTCGCTGTCGACATCTTCAGATAGTATCTACATATAGTAAAAAATGTTGTGTAAATAATGAGAATTCAGCAGGCTCAGAATCTATGAAACATAATATAATAGATGACAGCGTGAACCCAAAACCCTAAATCCTCAAATGATCTTGATAAATGAAATGCATACACTACTATCTGGGATAGCATATAGTAAAAAATAATGAAGGATCAACCATACATATGTTCCAAGCACCCAACACAGATACCATGTCGATGAGAGCACACAACTTAGTGTAATAAAATTCACTCATGACGTAAAAATGCATGAACTGATGATGTAACATGGCAGAGCAGCATATAGATGTACTAATGCAAAAAAAATGACTTATAACTTACATGCATGACTTGCTGATGTGCCACTGGTGCATGAATAGAAAAAATAGGTAATGATTTGTATCTATTTAGGGTTAGGATTTTGTGTGGTTAGGATCATGGATATTGAAAGTCCCCATGTTATCGTCAAGGCAGATTACCCTGTTGATACCCCAGCCATCAATGGTCCTGAACTGTTTAACGTTCTACGTAAATTAGTTATTATGAATTCTGACAATAAGCGATCTAAAATTTTGTATCTACATAAAAACTATTTAAAACAACTCAAGTAAATCATTGATGATATCAAATTTCTTTTTGCATTAGCCACTGCTTAGATATAATCAATGTTAAAAATCATTGCCACAGCAACTTATGGAACATTAAAATCAAAGATACAGAGCACATAAAACAAAAGCAGCAAAAACATAACCTCAATATTTTAAGACCTTATTTTCCTTGTGCATAAATCTTGCTCAGACAAAATCAATCTTTAAATTATTATCACAATCATCTGCATAGGCAATTCAATACCAAGGTCCAGCTACGAATTAGTATAAGCACAATCACCAACCCTAGCCGAATTATTAGCAGAATAGTTTATCTAGATCAAAAAATGACCTATACAGGGATCAACACATGTAACCTAGCTAGTTACCTAAAGCATCTACAGAATCTAGATAGGGATTTCATCGAGTAAAGAAAAAAAACCATGGCCTTCCCCAAAAATAGAGAAAAGAACTAACCAGAGAAAACCTAGGATATTACAAAAAAATAAAGGAGATAGATGACTAACGTCTTCTTCATTCTCGTTGACGATGGGCAAGGGCTCGGGCAGAGGAGGCAACACCCGCGGCAGAGGAGCAACCGGCTACGGCAGAGGAGCCACCTGCTCCGGCTGAGAAGCCAGAGGAGCCCCCTGTTCCAGATTATTAGCATAAAAATGTATATAGATCAAAAAATTACATATACATGGCTCAACAAATGTAACCTAGCTACACAGTAGCGGATCCAGGATTTCACATTTGGGTGTTCAAAAAATTATATTGCAAACTAAAACCATGACAATAATTTTGAAACGGATAGAGTAATATCTAAAATGTTCATGTGAAAAGAATCTTTTTCCATCATATTGACAGTACTGACATGAATGATAGAAAATGAAGATTATTTACTACATGACCATACAACATGACAATTTCATAAACAAGGCATGGTGTTGTTATCCTTTACATGCAGAAAATATTATGCTATAAAGATGTAACCAAAAAATATATTTCAAGTAGGGATGCTATAAAGATGTAAACATTACACCCTATGCTAATTGGGCTCCAGGAATCAAGCAATTGGTGTTGAGCAAATTGAACGACAAAATTTGTGTCTGCTGGATTAACCGTTAGAGGCTAGTTTTATAGGAATTGACATGAAGTTTAGTGCACAAACTACACCACTTTTAGTACCCATGTTATTGTCATGGCAGATTTCCCTGTTGATACCCCAGCCATCAATGGTCCTGAACTATTTAACGTCCTAGGTAATGTAGTTCTTATGAATTCTGACAACAAGCGATCCAAAATTTTATATATACAAAAAATCTAATTAAGACAACTCAAGTAAATCATTGATGATATCCAATTTCATTATGCATTAGCCACTGCTTAGAGATAATCAATGTTTAAAATCATGGGCCATTTGCATTTATGTCCCTAACTCGAACCACCTACTCATATATGTCCCTAATTTCGAAGCCTGCTCAAATTTGCCCCTCTGCCGTTATGTGCACTTATAGAAATGCCCTTCTGTGCCGTTACCGTCCGGTCAAAGGGCTTTGACCGTCCTAAAAAAAATAGCAAAAAAATCTAAAAATTTTTGGGATCAAAGATACTCATGTGCGCAAGGTGCGTGCAAATTTTCGTGTTGTTTGGACATTCCAGGAGCTCGTGGCGAGGAAAAACAGTAAATCTGTACGCTTGTGAACAGTAAATTTGAAATAAAATAGCAAGAAAATTCAAAAAAAATAAATTTTTTGGCATCAAAGAGGCTTGGGTGCACAAGGTGCTTGCAAGTTTTTGTGATCAAATGACATGCGAGGAGCTCTAGCAAAAAAAAACAAAATAGTCATTTTTTTTCCAAAGTTTTTTCCCGAGCCAAATTTTGTTTTTTTCTCCACGAGCTCCTACAATGTCCAAACACAACAAAAATTTGCACGCACCTTGCGGACCCGAGCCTCTTTGATGCCAAATCTTTTCATATTTTTTTGAATTTTCTTGCTATTTTTTTGAATGTACTGTTCACAGGCGTACATATTTATTGTTTTTCCTTCGCCACGAGCTGCTGGAATGTCCAAACAGCACGAAAATTTGCACGCACCTTGCGAACCTGAGTATCTTTGATCCCACAAAATTTCAGATTTTTTAGATTTTTTTTGCTATTTGTTTCAGGACAGTCAAAGCCCTTTGACCGGCTTTGACCGGACGATAACGGCACAGAAGGGCATTTCTGTAAGTGCACATAACGGCAGAGGGACAAATTTGAGCAGGCTTCGAAATTAGGGGCAAATATGAATAGTGGGTTCCAGTTAGGGACACAGATGTAAAAGACCCTAAAATGATTGCCACAACCACTTATGGAAGATTAAAATCAAAGATCGAGAGCTCATAAAACAAAAGCAGCAAAAACATATCATCAATATTTTAAGACCTTATTTTCCTTGTGCATAAATCTTGCTCAGACCAAATCAATCTTTAAATTATTATCACAATCATCTGCATAGGCAATTCAATTCAATGGTCCAGCTATGAATTAGTATAAGCACAATCACCAACCCTAGCTGGAGTATTAGCAGAATAGTTTATCTAGATCAAAAAATGACCTATACAGGGCTCAACACATGTAACCTAGCTAGTTACCAAACGCATCTACAGAATCTAGATAGGGATTTCATCGATTAAATAACAAAAACCATGGCCTTCCCCAAAAATAGAGAAAAGAACTGACCAGAGAAAACCTAGGATTTTACAAAAAAAATAAAGGAGATAGATGACTAATGTCTTCTTCGTTATCGTTGACGACAACCACGGGCTCAGGCAGAGGAGGCAACACCCGCGGCAGAGGAGCAACTGGCTGCGGTAGAGGAGGCACCTGCTTCGGCTGAGAAGCCATAGGAGCCACCTATTCCGGATTATTAGCATAATAATGTATATAGATCAAAAAATGACATATACATGGCTCAACAAATTTAACCTAGCTACACAGCAGCGGATCCAGGATTTCACATTTGGGTGTTCAAAATTTTATATTGCAAACAAAAACCACGACAATAATTTTGAAATGGATGGAGTAATATCTAAAATGTTCATGTGAAAAGAGTCTTTTTCCATCATAATGACAGTACTGACCTGAATGAAAATTGGGTGCACTACTGTACCAGTGCTGTTGCTATTAAAATCAGGGAATGGAAAACACAAATAATGGATGCGCACGGGCACAGCGAGCATGCAACTACAGTGGCGCTCATGAGGAAAATTAAGAACCCATATAAGAAATTATAAAAAGGGAAATCAAAAGAAAATTTCACACATATCAATGTAAATTTCACATGAATTAGTAAATTCATTATTGTTTTTTTTACTTCATGTGTTGTGTGGTCCTGATCTCAAGTATTTTGCTTGATACCACTTGGCCTATACTAATTTCTTTAAATTTTGTGCAGGAGTTCTGTACTTTGCTCTTCCTACTATTTGATTTGTGTAATAGAATGGGCATGTAATGAATTCACACAAAAAAAATGGGCAAGTAATGCGAGCCATGGGATCGGAGTGGATGGTAGATCTTTAAAACTACAGCACCTGTACAGCGCTAAAGTTACTGTAGAGGAGCCGAACCCCACACCCATGCACCAATGTGGATCCGCCCTGAACCTAACGGGTCTAAAGAATCTAGGTAGGGATTTCATCGACCGAAGAAAAGCAGAAACCCTAGCCTTACCAAAACTAGAGAAAAGGAATGACCAGAGAAAACCTAGGATATTACCAAAAATGGGAGTTAGACGACTGACCTCTTCTCCGTCGTCATCGCCGTCGACCATGGGCTGGGGCAGAGGAGGCAGCTGGCATGGCAGAGGAGCAACCGGCTGTGGCAGAGGAGCCACCTGCTCAGGGTGAAGAGCCTGGACGGTGTCGAGGACGTCAAGCCCGCCTTGCTGCCCGCTCGACCCCTCGCCGGCGGCGACGGGTTTCTCCATGTTCAGCTTCATACAGGGCTTGGATCCTTCGTCCGCCAGGGCATCGGCCCCGGCGTCCCCCTCCCTCCCATGGTGCGCTTGGGCATCTCGACGGAGGAGGTGCAGCGGCAGGATGGGTGCACGGCGAGCAGTGAGGCGTGGGAGGAGAAAACCCTCGTTTGTAGAGTTTTATGGATGGGCAAGAGGACGAGGGGGGCAACGATGAGATTAATGCTATGGAGAAGCGAAGCGGCCGGCTCTAGGACTTTGGGATCCCTTAATTAATCTTTCTCTGGTTAAACCCAACTGTTTGCATGTTCACATGACCCCATGTGTTGTTCACAACACCCCGTCTCCCGCATCATAATGCAACTTCCCATTATAATGAAGGACCCGATCGTGCACAGCCATGATTTAGGAGTAATGCAACTTCCCCTTTTTTTTAAATGTGTAATTCAACTGCTCACTCATTACACAGAACAAAATCATACAGTGGGACAACTGCATTTGTAGGCTTGCTTCATGCACGTGTCATGTTTTATATTTGTTCGAAAATATGTTGTAAAACTTTACAAAAAATGCAATGGCAAATGAACTTCAACATTAACTAGTTGTCATCGACTTTGATATACATAGACGATTGGATTATTGTTTAAATATGTTAATAATTCCTAAATGTTGAATTTCAGCAGGCAGAACACATGGCGGTTAGTTGAAATTTGACTCATCCAAGCTACGTCGGCAACCTTGCGGATTCGTCTGCCATATGCCCGATGTCCGGTACCGGGAAGGGGAATGTGGAATCACGCGATGCCATGCGTTTCATCTGGACCCATATCATGCACCCCTAGCCAACCGGGCCGACAACATGCACCGCTAGCCTTCTCGATCCAAACCATGCGCTAGTGTCCAACATGGGCAAAGATGCTCAGGTGGACACGTTTGCTGGCACTAGTGAATGATGTCGGATCTTGGTGTGCAATACGTGTAGCCACGTGTTGCTTTGACATGGCTGGCATACCGAGGGAAGGGACTCGTCAGAGATCCAACGAATCGAGGTGGGGTCAAGGGTGGATGGAAGGTGCGAGTCAACTTGGCTAACGGTGCACGATTTGAGTGTAGGTGCCTAGGTGTGCATGGCTGGGGGCTACATGGCTAATGAGTGTGCATGCGTCATGTGTACATTGTCAAGGTTGACCGGTGGGTGTCTAGGTGGCCATGCATGCATGCCTGGTGTGGGTCCAATTGGTGTGCGGCGCACGGGATGGGCCATGGTGGCTAGGGCCCACATCTTGCAGCATCGAGTTCTTAGGCAGATGAAGGGACGGGCCCCGTAATCCCTTCATAGTACGGTCTCGTTCCCTCTCGATGGCTAGCTCCGGGATGCGATTTGGTCCTGAAAGCACATTTGCTCCCTTGGTGGTTTTGGTAATTCATAACAACATATATCTCATTGAACTAATGTCCATTCAAGTTAAAGATTTCAGGATGTTCAATGATTGGCATGGCAAGGACTAGAGATGTGGACCCCTCAAAATGCTAAGGACAAGGATTGGCAAAAGATCAAGACTCTACATTTTTGGTTTAGTGATCCAAGATCACATTGAGTCCATAGGAAAGCCAATACTATTAAAAGGGGATGAGGTGTTGCTTAATGGTCTTTTTGCTCAAGTGCTTAGTGACAGTGTTCCAAAACCCTCAACCACTTTCTCTACCCAAATATGTCCAAAACCTACATTCCAACTCGGCCCCACCGAAATTTCCTATCCGGAGCCACCGAGTTCATCTGGACTTAGCCACTGCCAAAAACCCTAACAAATTGGATCCACCGATATGGATCTCGGTCTCACCGAGATGGCCTTGCCAACTCTCTGTAATCGTTTACACTTACTTTGGTCCCACCGAGTTTTGCAAATCGGTCTCACCGAGATGGCTTGCCAACTCTCTGTTGCCTTATTGCTTCACTTCGGTCTTACCGAGTTGATGCAATCGGTGCCACCGAGACGAGGTTGGCCCTAGCCATTGCACTTCGGTCCATCCGAGTTGTTCCAGTCGGTCCCACCGAGATTCCTAACGTGCATATCTTTTACACAGTTCGGTGCCACCGAGATTTCTGATCGGTGCCACCGAGTTGAGTCAAAAGTGTGTAATGGTTGGACTTT
This sequence comes from Elymus sibiricus, assembly GCA_039707655.1. Lineage (NCBI taxonomy): Eukaryota > Viridiplantae > Streptophyta > Magnoliopsida > Poales > Poaceae > Elymus > Elymus sibiricus. The sequence goes on from CM077664.1 coordinate 169,956,924, forward strand.
GTGTGGAGGCTATATATACCCCTCCACCACTTCCTTCTCAGTAAGGAGAGCCATCAGAACGTGCCTACACTTCCACCATACATTTTCTGAGAGAGAACCACCTACTCATGTGTTGAGATCAAGTCATTCCAATCCAACCATTTGAACCTTGATTTCTAGCCTTTCCCAAGTTGCTTTCCACTCAAATCCTTCTTCCACCATAGCCAAATCTGTGAGGAGTTGTTTGAGTGTTGGGGAGACTATCAGTTGAAGCACAAGAGCAAGGAGTTCATCAACAACACACCGTCTATTACCTTTTGGAGAGTGGTGTCTCCTAGATTGGTTAGGTGTTACTTGGGAGCCTCGGACATGATGTGGAGTTGAACCAAGGAGTTTGTAAGGGCAAGGAGATCGCCTACTTCGTGAAGATCTACCCCGAGTGAGGCTAGTCCTTCGTGGACATAAGCCATGGTGGAATAGACAAGGTTGCTTCTTCGTGGACCCTTCGTGGGTGGAGCCCTTCGTGGACTCGTGCAACCATTACCCTTCGTGGGTTGAAGTCTCCATCAACGTGGACGTACGATAGCACCACCTATCGGAACCACGCCAAAAACCACCGTGTCTTCATTGCGTTTGAAATCTCCGATCCCCTCCTTTACTTACATATGCAATTGTTTACTTTCCGCTGCTACACTCTTAGAATTGCATGTGTAGGGTGATGCTTGACTTGTATGCGTGCCTAAATCTGCCTGCTCATAAAATTGGGAAAAGGCTAATTTTTTATTTGGTCAAGTAGTCTAATCACCCCCCCCCCTCTAGACATACTTTCGATCCTACAGGTCCCATTTACACACAACCTACATGAAGGCTTATGCGTGCCACTCTCGATGTTTGACCACACAATACAGGGGTCATGTGATGACACCTCGGCCGGTCCCATGAATTTCCGGCCCCTCGTGAATTTGTACGGATTATAACGGCAGCAGACGAAACGCCGACATCATAGCCCTAGACAACGGCTCCGGGGCGACCCTTCCCTTTGGTTGTACATGGCCCATATATGGACCAAAGAGCTTAGCATGGGACTATCATACCAATCCCTGCTATGATTTCATGTGGCCGCGGTCTAGATCTTTAATTTTTGAGGAGACTACCCTGGAAATGCGGTAAATGTCCCGAATATGGCACACGGGCCTTGAGAAAGGCCGGGACCTGGCATGCGCCTTTGCATTGTTCTCCGTTGACCCCAGAGAAAGCACCAACGGAAACGGAGGAACGGGCCCCACACTCACTACACAAACCGGACGCGTTCCCTCACGGTAGCTATATCAAACCATCACGTTATAAGGTGCATTTTTTTATAATAATTTCAGTAATTACACGCTATTAGGTGCATTTTTTGTCCCTCAAAAAATGGGTGCATTTTTTGTAACCCCACAAAATTCCTTCCCTCCCTTGAAAAAATATATCCTTCTTGACCCTTTCACCATCACGTTCATGATGGCCTCACCCGATAATCTAGGAGAGGCCGATCCAATCTCCCCACGGGGGCCAACTTCCACACAGTAGCTATTTTTGGTTGGTTGCGAATTTCTCTCCAAAACGGTTTATGATGGGAAAATCACCTTCATATTTTTTTCCTTCCAAAGATACGTGGCGGCAAAACATGGAACAAAATCATAGGAGGCATGGTGGGACACGTGCACATGCTTTTTTTTCTCCTACATGTGCACTTGTTGGCAAATTGCATGTGCACATGTCATGTTTCAATTTTTCTAGAAAATTATGTTGTACACCTTTACATGGACGATTGAATTATTTTTTAATATGTTAATAATTCCTAAATATTGAATTTCAGCATGCACCTAACACATGGCATCCAAGCTCCGTCGGCGATCGCACGGATTCGTCTGCCATATGTCCGTTGTCCCGTACCGGGGAGGGGAATGTGGATCCACGCGATGCCATGCGTTTCATCTGGACCCATATCATGCACCCTTAGCCAACCGGGCCGAAAACATGCGCCGCTAGCCTCCTCGATGCAATCCATGAGCTAGTGTCCACCGTGGGCAAAGATGCTCAGGTGGACACGTTTGCTGGCACTAGTGCATGATGTCGGATCTCGGTGTGCAATACGTGTAGCCGCGTGTTGCTTTGACATGCCTGGCATACCGAGGGAAGGGACTCATCGGAGATGCAACGAATCGAGGTGGGGTCAAGGGTGGATGGATGGTGTGGGTCAACTTGGCTAACGGTGCATGGTTTGAGTGTAGGTGGCTAGGTGTGCATGGCTGGGGGCTAGATGGCTAATAAGTGTGCATGTGTCATGTGTACATTGTCAAGGTTGACCGGTGGGTGTCTACGTGGCCACGCGTGCATGCATGGTGTGGGTCTAGTTGGCGTGCGGTGCATGGGATGGGCCTTGGTGGTAAGGGCCCACATCTTGCGACACCGAGGTGACCCTTCCCTTTGGTAGCACATGGCCCATACATGGACCAAAGAGCTTAGCACGGGACTGTCATCCCATTCGCTGCTATGATTTCATGTGGCCGCAGTCTATATCTTGAATTTCCGAGGTTACAACCCTACAAATGCGGTAAATGTCCCGAATATGGCACGCGGGCCTCGAGAAAGGCCGGGACCTGGCATGCGCCTTTGCATTGTTCTCCGTTGACCCCAGAGAAAGCACCGACGGAAACAGAGGAACGGGCCCCGCATTCACTGCACAAACCGGACGCGTTCCCTCACGGTAGCTATATCAAACCATCACGTTATAAGGTGCATTTTTTGATAATAATTTCATTAATTACACATTATAAGGTTCATTTTTGGTCCCTCAACAATAGGTGCATTTTTTGTAATCCCACAAAATTCCTTCCCTCCCTTGAAAAAAAATATCGTTCTTGACCCTTTCACCATCACGTTCATGATGGCCTCACCCTATAATCTAGGAGAGGTCGATCCAATATCCCCACGGGGCCAACTTCCACGCAGTAGCTATTTTTTGTTGGTTGCGAATTTCTCTCCAAAACGGTTTATGATGCGAAAATAACCTTCATCTTTTTTTCCCTTACAAAGATACGTGGCGGCAAAACATGGAACAAAATCGTAGGAAGCATGGTGGGACATGTGCACATGCTTTTTTTCTCCTACATGTGCACTTGTTGGCAAATTTCATGTGCACGTGTCATGTTTCAATTTTTCTAGAAAATTATTTTGTACACCTTTACATGGACGATTGAATTATTGTTTTAATATGTTAATAATTCCTAAATATTGAATTTCAGCATGCACCTAACACATGGCATCCAAGCTCCATCAGCGACCGCACGGATTCGTCTACCATATGCCCGTTGTCCGATACCGGGGAGGGGAATATGGATGCACGCGATGCCATGCGTTTCATCTGGACCCATATCATGCAGCCCTAGCCAATCGGGCTGACAACATGCGCCTCTAGCCTCCTCGATCCAATCCATGCGCTAGTGTCCACCTTGGGCAAAGATGCTCAGGTGGACACGTTTGCTGGCACTAGTGCATGATGTCGGATCTCGGTGTGCAATACGTGTAGCCGCGTGTCGCTTTGACATGCCTGGCATACCGAGGGAAGGGACTTGTCGGAGATGCAACGAACCGAGGTGGGGTCAAGGGTGGATGGATGGTGTGGGTCAACTTGGCTAACAGTGCACGGTTTGAGTGTAGGTGGCTAGGTGTGCATGTGATGCGGAGCATCCTACGGACATCACCATGTCAAGAGTTCGTTCGGCAAGTGACACGCGCGACATCTACTTCACATACATAAAGGTGAATCATCTCCTTTACACGTGTTCACTTGACCCCTTCGAGGATGGTATACTACTTGACACTCCTCTCGTGTGCATGCATATGTATTGTTGGAGCTTCTCGGATGACGAGGAGGAGTAGAAGCGCCAAGGAGCAACTACACCATCCGCGAGGGAAGCATGGAAGCGGAGACGGAAGAAGACGGAGCTGCTGCAGCTACAGGACCCGGACATCCGGCCCGAGCCCCGGACATCCGGCCTACGGCCCGGACATCCGGCCCCTGGAGGCTACAAGATCTCCCCCAGATCAGCCGCTGCCAATTCTCCAGGCCCCGGACATCCGGCCCCGCCGCCGGACATCCGGCCCGTCCACCCCGGACATCCGGGCCCCCTGCCGGAAATCCGGCACCCCTATACAGAAGTTTGACCCTTTCGGCCCGGACATCCGGCACCCACCTGAACCGTCGGACATCCGGCTTGGAGCCCGGACATCCGGCCCGACACCGCGTGTTTTTGGCCCTCAGGCCATGTAACCTCCCCCAGCTCGCCCTAACTTGTACTGGCACTATATAAGGACCTCTCCCTCCTCCCTCTAGGGTTAGCAAAGTATTGCTCATCTAGTTGAGCCTAGCTCCTACCACTACTCCTCTTGAGAGAGAGAGGGACCTCTCCCATGGAGATCAAGACCTCCATGTGAGCATGTGAGAAGATCCCACGGGATATCAAGACCTCATCTCCTCTTGGATTTGGGATGAACTCTATCTTGTACCGATTTCCCTTTGTTGTTCTTGTACCTTGATCTTGTGTGTTTGTTAGTCTAGTGGATGTGTGATTGGACTTGTTCTTGAGTGTTTCTCTTGTGATTTCTCCCCGTTCTTCCCCGTGTTCTTCGTGTTCTTCGTAGGAATCCCCCTCCAAATCGTGAAAGATCGTCAATTAGGGTTCCACCCTACATCATCTTGGTATCAGAGCCAAGTTGATCACGAATTTGGAGTCCTACCCCCCTCTTTCTAGCCTAATTTTGTTTGTTCTTACCCAATTTCGAAAATCCCCACCAAAAATAGCCTCACCAAAATTTTTGCATTTTGTCGGTTCTTATGAGATTTTGTTGTGTTTGATCTGCGATTTTGTTGTTTGGCAAGTGGATCTAGCTTCCCCACCACGAAATCCATCCAAAAATTTATGTTCCCCCATCAATTTTGACCCCCAAATCATCAATTTCCGCCCCAAATCGAGGTTCGAAGTCCAAATCCCGATCTGGAATCGTCGGGCCGGACATCCGGGCCACCGGCCGGACATCCGGCTCCTGGAGCGCAAAATCATGCAAGTTTCTGGACATACAGCCCCGAATTTCCGGCCTCACCCCCGGATGTCCGACCCCTGGACATTTCAGCCTCCCGTGTTTCACCGTTTCGGCCATAACTAATTCATCCGGAGTCCGATTTCAACGTTCTTTGGCTCGTTTTGTAGCTATTGACATACCCCATCACCCAAAATTAATTCCACCACCATTTGACTCCATAAAAATTTTGAAAATTTGGCAAGTTTGCCTAGGCCCTCCACCATATATTCCGCAATACCACCATAGCCTTCCGCAACCTAACCCATTTTGATACCCATTGCATTTGTGGTTGCTTGAGTTGTGATTCAAGTCTCCTAAGGTGTTTCGGCTACTTAGGGACGGTTACTTCTTCATCAACCACCAACTCCACTTCCACTTTGACGACTCCGAAACCACCACCGCTTTCCGCTACCATCATTTGACATTTGACATTTGAGATTTTGAGTTTGCGGTTTCTGTTTCCTAAGGTGTTTCGGCTAATTAGGAACGGTTCAACATCGACAACACTTCCACTCATCATCGCCACGGACTCGACATCGACATTGTCCACTTCATCCTCATCTGTCCTTGCTTACAAACGAGAACCCACCGATGGTAACTTCGATGACATCATTGTACATTTCCTTGCCATTGCTTTGATCACCCCGAGCCTATTGCATACCTTACCTATGAGACTAGCGAGTTGAGAATTGCCGGGCCACGCTCATTGTGCACCTTAGTGATACGCTTATGCCGCATAGCTATATTTGGCGTGCAATCATCTTACTATCGTCATTGTGCCATTAAGTCTCTCCCGTGCATTTCTTACATAATTGTCTCATATCATACTCGGCTCGAGCATCAAACATTGTGGCAAATCATCCAAAAAAGAGAGAGAAAAAAAAGAGCAAAAGCTTTTAAGCAAAAGAGGAGATACAAAAGAGCTTGTAAGCAATAGAAATAGCATTGAGCCATTTTGCATAGTATATACTCTTGGAGCATACATACATAGCATACTTGGGATTGAAGACGGCACAGTTACTCGCATAGGTTGGTGCACAAGCGTATCTAGCCCATTTGAGCAATCGAGCTATTATCTCTCTAGTATCCGTACAACAAGAGCTTTTTGCGTGGTAACACATTTTGTGCTCATTCCTTGGTTGCCCGGATCCCACTTATCTATCCGTGTGTGTGTTTCCTTGTGCCATCATAGCTATTGATCTATTTGCTTTACATTGCAATTTTGTGGATCTTCCTCAACATTTTCGATATCATTTACTAACACTTGCTTGAATTTTGTGCCACTTGTCCTAACCAAGCCACTCGATAAGCTTTACCTTGTAGGTGTGAGTGAACAAGTCCGGTACCAATTCCACTATTCTCTCAATTCACATTGAGTGACGCGGGATACATCCTCAACGTTGGGAAAAGGTATCTTGGTATTGTTTATCTCATTTCCTACTCACCTTTTCTTGAGTCTTGTGATGGATAGGCAAAGCACATCTCCTTCGGTCTACAACAACAACGAAGAGTTTGATGCTATGAAGAACCACTTGGACGCCAAGATGGATGCTCAAATGGAGGAGCTCAAAGCCCTCATCAAGACCGGCAAGAGGTCTTCCTCATCTTCGAGAAGACGCTCAAGTGCACATGCTTCCGAGTTACCATCTCCGGCAAGATCACATCGGCATCGACATCATCATCGACAAGAACGTGAAGGTCAAGAGCTCAACACCAACCACCGCTCTACGACTTCACCATCTACCTTGGCATCTTCGCCAAGCGACTTCAAGGCATCTTCGCCTTTGGACATGCGGCATCTTCGCCGACAAGCACCTCAAGATTACTCTCAAGAGAAGCTCCCCAAGCTCAAGTCCGCGACTTCCAGGAGCTACTACGACTTCGACATCGACCATGAGATTCCTTTCTATGGGACTCAAGACACCGATGAGTATCTCGAGTGGGAGCGCAAGATGGACGACTACCTCAAGCTACATCAAGCCCCCTCTGAAGATCAAGTGAAGTGCGCCACAAGGAACTTCCATGACTACGCATCGACATGGTGGCTTCACACACCTTCGAAGAGCTTCAACATGAGTTGGCCCCAGACGAAGAAAGCGATGCGGCGAGAATTTGTGCCTTCCACCTACACGGAACATCTTCAACGCCAATTGGAGAACACCATCCAAGGATCCAATTCCCTCGACGAGTACTTCCAGGAGATGAAGAAAGCCTTGCGACGAGCCGGCGTGGACGACCCCATTTGGATGAAGTTCTACTTCATGATGGGATTGAACAACGACATCTCCAAGACTATCTTCCTCGACAACTATGAGTCCCTCGATGACATCTACTTTGGTGCTCTCAAGGCGGAACAAGAACACATGAAGGCCAAGGCTTCTCCACCCCAAGCACACTTCGCGAAGACCAAGCTCCAAGACAGTGAGCATGAGGATAGTACCACCACGATGTCCAAGCCCGACGAGCTCCAAGACGACGCTCCAATGTTCGACTTCACCGCCATCCCTCTTTGTGGCATTGACGATGCCGAGTCTACCACGACTCTTTTTGAAGACGGCGCGGCGACGACTACGGCTACGGAGCCTCTCAAGGAACAAGATTTGGAGGCAAGCGACAAGGTGGCGAGCAAGGATGATGCTTCCATCTTTGGAGGCGAGAGTGATGATGTGCCATCTTCGGCCTTCATCCACGGCGACGGTGACGAGATGGTTGAGCATGGGATTTTTCCTTCGACCATGGCGGCGTATGATGATGAGTTGAGCGACATTAGCCACCATATTGAGAGTGAGAGCGAGTTCACCACTAGCCCCATATATGATGAGATGCCCCAATTCCCATGTGAGGAGAGCCACAACCCCCACCTGAGTGAGATGAGTGACTCCACCATATGTGAGTTTGCGTGCACCTATTTTGAGGGAGTGAGTGAGCCACCACATAGAGAGAGTGAGATAGTTGATAGGGCATGTGAGGCCATTTCGATTTCTAACAACTTAACCTCTACCTCTATTGTGTCTTCTCATTTGGTGCTAGGTCCCATATATGATGACGCGCCGATCCTCGACGACTTCGTCCCTCTTATGGACAAGATGATGGCCATGGTGGAATATGATGCACCCCCCACATGGTTCCATCACGATGAAGATGACCACGATTTGGTCTTTGCTACCTCACCTACACCACATGAGTGGAATAACAAAGGTAACATAGGTGAAGGTGATGAGCTAGTCCCACTAGTGGACATTGATTGCTTCCATGATGTTGATCCTCCTATTGACACGCTTCTTGCTAGTATGATTTCCCCATGCGATGATATACCCATTTATGATGAGTTTGATGATTGCCATGAGGAGTCTATTAGTTGTGATGCCATGTTGCATAGGATTTCTTGTGTGAATTCTCTCGGTCACATCATGTTTGACAATCCGCTTGACTTGTCATATGCTATGCATGAGATCAACCATATCGCATCTTTGCAATCTCATCGTAGTAACTATGCATATGCCGTTAAAATAAACCCAATTTGCACATATGGCATAGATGACAAGCCCCTGGTTATTGGCATTTGTTTTTCTTGTGATGATATTGATATGTTTCCTTTGCATCATTGTTCATATATGCCATGCCATGACCACCTAGCTTCGGACATGCATTATTTGCCATGTTGTCAATTTTCTCCATACGATGTTTTCACTATTGCTCATGAGGAGACCCCCATAGTTTCCTCATACATGTTTGGATATTTTGATCACTCCCATCCATTGCATGATCCTCATAATTATGTGCACAATATGCAAAATGATTTTAATGTGCCATATACTTACATGCTCAATTTGTGTCCCCATCGTGTTATACATAACAACTATTCTTTCATGATGGATGACATGTTCATATACCATGCCTCAAATTTCTTTGAGCATTGCTTGTTTTGTGCTAACTCTCACATGCACATACACATCATGATGGATGATGTGTACATTTACCATGCACATACTTTCTTTCGCTTGTGTCTTTCTTGTGTAGATCATCACACTTACTCGTCAACCTCGCAAGCGCACGAGTTGACGAAACGAGCTCTAGAGAGCAATGAAGATGTGCGCCAACATGGAGTGCTTACCCTCCACCCACCCTCTACGCGATGAGCCTTTGCGCATTTCTTCTACATGGCCCTCACATGGTTATGGGTTATTGTCCATTACATATTCTATGCCCATATTGCCATGTTCACTTTGCATGATATGCTTATTTCCATTTGGATGACATGCTTTGGTGACCCATGCTTTGCATTACACATGATCCATGATTCTAGCACTTGTATGTGTATTTGCATGCTTGGTGGAGATATCACTTGTTATTGCCATGTTTGCTTTGTACCCCATGTCCATGATGATACTTTGATATTGCTTTATGTTCGTGCTTATGATATGTCATGTGCATTGCCTATATCTATTATTTGCTCACATGACATGATTGCCATGATTTCCTCTAGTGTGTTGCATCTTCGCTCCACTAGTTTGCACGACATGATTACTATGATTGCTTGCCTTGTTGCATCACCGATGATTCATACTTGCTCGTTTCATGCGGTTGATGGCATCCATTCACATGCTTTGCACATATTGATATTGCTTCTTGTCATATATCTCCATATGTTGCATCTCTCATACTAGATGATTTGCCATGTCTTGAGTGCAACAATGCTTTTAGTCTTGCTAATGAGATCGCCCCCATAGCTTTCTCCCATATTATAGGAGCTTTTGACATCTTTCATGTGAAGCATGCGTGTCTTCCTTCTTTGCACCGTATGCCTAGTGCCATGAATATTGCCATTGTTGCATCATATTATTCATGCACTTTTGCTACTAATGGTTATGTGCAAGAGAAGAGAACCATCATGATGGATGATGTGTTTATCTGCCATGCACATGCGTTCTTTGCTTTGTTGTGTGCATGTGTAGGATCGTTCGACCCCGTGTCAACTTCAACTTCACGTGAGTTGACCATTCGAGCTCTTGAGAGCAAGCCACTTTCGACCGACGTGCTTCTACAACGCATTTGCTACCATTTCGGCATTGTGAAGGATGCACAAGGACATGCTTTCGCGGTGATATCCTCCTCTTTTGAGAATCCCAACACCATGAGCATGAATATTGGGGATCATACTTCATGTGTTGCTTGCACCGTGTCACTTTGCACACATGCTAGAGATCTTGCTTCATCTTGCCATTGCCACATTGCCATGCCTCATGATATATATGCCTTGTGTGTTGCATCCAACTTGTGGATTACTCACTCCTATCATATGTTTGGTTGCAACAATGTCATTTCTTCACATATGCCATGTCCCATTGATTGCTACATGCTTGACTTGATTGCCTCACACATGATGAACAATTGCTCTTTCTATTGTGTTGAGTGCCACACTATCTTCACTACACCATGTGCACATTATGCTTGGTTTGTCTTGCACTTGACCCATGTGTTTAGACACTTCATTTTATTTGGTGTTGTGAACGATTCTTATGCATACCATAGACCATTTGTTGAACGCTTGATGCATGCTTGCTATGACCTCGAGGAAGATGCTTGTTATCTTGTCACACATATTTGCATCTCTACCTCCCATTTGCATGCTTGTTTCCATTATACCCTTGATTGTGCTCAATTTATATGCTTCAATGCCATGTCACAATCCTTTGTCACACCATATGATATGCATGATGACGACACTTGGTGGGTGAATCACCGCTTGAATGCTTGGTTTTGCACTAACGATAACCACATTTGTTTTTCCAAGTGTTTGTTGTCATTGCTCCTTTTCAAGGAATCACAAGACGGTGCGACATTGGAGAGTGCCCATTTCGACCTTCAAGATGAAGAGTGCTTGGTGATCGTCCACTTCTACATGGCGACGACATATCTTTCCCATGGTGATTTGGTTTTCGATCCGAGGACGGATCTTTTCCAAGGGGGAGGGGATGATGCGGAGCATCCTACGGACATCACCATGTCAAGAATCTGTTCGGCAAGTGACACGCGCGACATCTACTTCACATACATAAAGGTGAATCATCTCCTTTACACGTGTTCACTTGACCCCTTCGAGGATGGTATACTACTTGACACTCCTCTCGTGTGCATGCATATGTATTGTCGGAGCTTCTCGGATGACGAGGAGGAGTACAAGCGCCAAGGAGCAACTACACCATCCGCGAGGGAAGCATGGAAGCGGAGACGGAAGAAGACGGAGCTGCTGCAGCAGGACCCGGACATCCGGCCCGAGCCCCGGACATCTGGCCCCGGCAGCCCGGACATCCGGCCTATGGCCCGGACATCCAGCCCCTGGAGGCTACAACATCTCCCCCAGATCAGTCGCTGCCAAGTCTCCAGGACCCGGACATCCGGCCCCGCCGCCGGACATCCGGCCCGTCCACCCCGGACATCCGGGCCCCCTGCGAGAAATCCGGCACCCCTATACAGAAGTTTGACCCTTTCGGCCCGGACATCCGGCACCCACCTGAACCGCCGGACATCCGGCTTGGAGCCCGGACATCCGGCCCGACACCGCGTGTTTTTGGCCCTCAGGCCATGTAACCTCCCCCAGCTCGCCCTAACTTGTACTGGCACTATATAAGGACCTCTCCCTCCTCCCTCTAGGGTTAGCAAAGTATTAGCTCATCTAGTTGAGCCTAGCTCCTACCACTACTCCTCTTGAGAGAGAGAGTGACCTCTCCCATGGAGATCAAGACCTCCATGTGAGCATGTGAGAAGATCCCACGGGATATCAAGACCTCATCTCCTCTTGGATTTGGGATGAACTCTATCTTGTACCGATTTCCCTTTGTTGTTCTTGTACCTTGTGATCTTGTGTGTTTGTTAGTCTAGTGGATGTGTGATTGGACTTGTTCTTGAGTGTTTCTCTTGTGATTTCTCCCCGTTCTTCCCCGTGTTCTTCGTGTTCTTCGTAGGAATCCCCCTCCAAATCGTGAAAGATCGTCAATTAGGGTTCCACCCTACATCAGCATGGCTGGGGGCTAGATGGCTAATAAGTGTGCATGCGTCATGTGTACATTGTCAAGGTTGACCGGTGGGTGTCTACGTGGCCACGCGTGCATGCATGGTGTGGGTCCAGTTGGCGTGCGGCGCACGGGACGGGCCTTGGTGGCATGGGCCCACATCTTGCGGCACCGAGGTGACCCTTCCCTTTGGTAGCACATGGCCCATACATGGACCAAAGAGCTTAGCACGGGACTGTCATCCCATTCGCTGCTATGATTTCATGTGGCCGTGGTCTATATCTTGAATTTTCGAGGTTACTACCCTACAAATGTGGTAAATGTCCCGAATATGGCACGCGGGCCCTAAGAAAGGCTGGGACCTGGCGTGCGCCTTTGGATCTTTCTCCGTTGACCCCAGAGAAAGCACCGACGGAAATGGAGGAACGGACCCCGCACTCACTGCACAAAACGATGTGTTCCCTCTCGGTAGCTACCTGGGCCCACAACATGACACACTATACCTAAAAGAACTGGCAGTTTCTTCTCTAAAACTGAAACTTGTAGTTTCTTATCTGAAACTGAAACTTGCAAAAGAGGGCTCCCCCTCCGTTTTCATTAATGAAACCATCTGTCCAATAACCAACATCATTTCAGTTTAAGATTCAACCTAATAGTAGAAATTCAAAGGTTCAACTTATTACATCAATAGCACATAGGGATGCAGCCTAGAAATCCAACGACTAGAGACGAAAGGAGGAACAAAAGCTGGAACAACATCGAACAGCCAGCAGCAGCACCATCAGCCTCCTAGCCTCAGAACTCCAGGTATCTAGCCTTGTGAACTCCAGGTTTTTTTTCTGCAAAATAGACCAATGCACAATGCAATTGCACATCAGTCTCACTAATGTCATGGGAACATGAATTTTTTATCTCTGAAAGTAATAACATTTCTACATTTCCATGAAGACCAAACATAGCAGAAATTCCAACCAAAACAAGTTGTTTGTCAGTTTTCTGAAATGTTTTGAGCCAAACATTCAAACAATCATCCAAATTTCTTGGAAGTGATCTTAAATTAAAGGCACATTTTATCAGGCTCCTGCCCAATCTGGCAGCTGAGCATTCAAAGAACAAATGATTAATTTTTTCCTCGTGTCCACAAAGTACACAATCCTTTCCTCCATTCCAACCTTTTTTTATCAAGTTGTCTTTGGTCAGGATGCTCTTAAGAGCAAGCAACCAGAAGAACATTTTGATTTTAGCAGGAATCTTTATTTTCCATAAGAACTTATGTGGAAAACCTACATTAGTCTTAATGAGAAACATATATATATATTTCACAGAAAAAAGTCTATCATTAGTTAGCATCCATTGTGGTTTGTCTTTTCCCTCATACATTCTGACCTCTTCAAATCTATTTTTGGGACTAGCCCAGAAATTTGCAGACTCACCAGTGATATTTCTTCCAGATTTTTTTTTATCCCAACCCTGCCTCAGCAACACAAATCTTATGATCAAAATTAATGGCATATAATCTGGTATAGGCATCTTTAAGTGGTTTGGATAATTCCATTCTTTTAATAACAGACATTGGATTAAAATTCCCTTTTTCTGACAGACATTATATCATTCCTACAAATCCACAAAGCCCAAAACATAGCTGATATGCCCATGCACACAAGTTTCTTATCTTCTATTGGAAATCTATTAATCCAGCCCCCAAAGCATGTAGTAAAATCTTCAGGAAAATTATTCAGACTAAAAGCACAGTTTAAAAGATTCCACCTACTCAGGGGCAACGGCACGAGGCTCTAAACATCTCATATTCCCATGCTCCTGAAACAAAAATAATCTACAAAATCAATACCAAAATCTACATCCTTCCCCATTACAGGATCCTCAACAAATCACAAGAGGCAGCAATTCCCCTCTCTGAACTATTATCATCGCTAGCAAAATTAGTCCTCCCAATTTTGGAGAAGACACTAGCACTATTTTTCTTTCTAGACACAGACTTACTGAAGCAAGTCGGAATTTGACAGTAAATAAAAAGTGAAGCAAGTGACTGCAAAATGCCAAAGATGTTCTATAATGCAAAAGAATTCACATCCAACATAAGTACACAAATCAAAGCTTATAAAAATGGCAAATACCCTAAAACTTGTATCTCAACACTCAAACCATGATTGTAAGCATGAACAGAAGGAAAGTAGATCGAGTGCGAATCTTACTGACAAGCCTAAGCTCCTATTCATCAGCCGTAGACCGCCGCCCCATGAAACGAGGAGAACGGCGAGGGAACCATGGAGAACGGCGGGGAAGCGACGTCGCCACAAATGTGTTCCTCCTCCTGCGGTTGGTCCACGAAAACTCCTCCGGCTCTGGATTCCAAGGCACCCTCACAAAGGGCACCATGAAGATGGTCGATTCTTGATCCTCGGGCTTCTCGATCTTGGATCGATAGTGCCACCACCTCTTCCTGACGGCCGATCTCGGTGAATCCGATTGCTCCATGGCCCAGAGGAGCACCTCTATGGGCCGCAGCCCGTCTGCCCCCTGGTGCATCGCCGCCCTTTCTTTCTTTGTCCTCATCATCGCCGCTAACTGTCGCTCATTCTCGAACCAAGAACGGATCTCCCTCAGCCAGGCTAACTTGCGTTGGTCACCGCCAGCGAGCTGCACGTACTCGTCCTCCATCGATCTACTTCGCGGTGGGGGAGCGGCGGAGCGGCGGCCGGTGGTTTTGGATTGGATGGAAGAGGAGAGGAGGGGAGCGGTTGTGGATTTGGAATGCAAGAGGAGAGGAGCGGTCGTGATGTTTCAATGGAGAGGAGCGGTGGGCGGCGGTTTTGGATTGGACGAGAGCGGCGGCTACATCGATCCTCATAATGACTAATTTACCCCTAACTTAAGATGCGACCCCACTGAATCTTGAGCATTGACCCCATGTTACTTAGTAGTACTACCTAGTACTACTAATTTGTAGTAAGATCGAGATCAACGGACGGCTTATAAGGATGACAACCACCCTATAATTTGTATTACAATATATAATATTTTGCAACTATTCAATAACCCAATACAATATAGAATGGGTGTGTCTAGAACTCAGTCGACTGAGACATAACGAAGTCTCAGTCGAGTCACATCAGCGTGGTTTTGGAATGCAGGACGAGAGGGCTGCGGTTATGTAATGGCAATGGAAGAGGAGAGGACCCCTGGGCGGCGGTTCTGCATTGGAGGAGAGGGGCGGCGCGCTGTGGATAATTTTACGGTGACTAAATTGCCCCTCAATTAAGAAGCGAGCCCACATTGTCATTAGTACCGACCCCACACAATTTAGTACTTTCCAGTACTTTTTCGTGAGTACTACCTAGTACTACCTATTTCTCTACCGTTAGATCAAGAGGAACGAACGGCCTCTAAAAACACCAACCACCCTAAAACTTGTATAAAACTTATTTCTCAACACACAAACCATGATTGTAAGCACTGACCCCACATTACGTAGTACTACCTAGTACTACTAATTTATAGTTAGATCGAGATCAACGGACGGCTTATAAGGATGACAACCACCCCAAAATTTGTATTACAATATATAATATTTTGCAACTATTCAATAACCCAAAACAATATAGAATTGGTGTGTCTAGAACTCTAAGACATAACGAAGTCTCGGTCAAGTGACGTCAGCGTGGTTTTTTTGCTACAAGCGGCAAGGCTGGATGCTACAAACGGCGACAAAAATGTTGCGATGGTATTGCAAGCAACAACTACAAATGCTACAACCCTTGTAACAAAAATGCTACAACCGTCAATGAAGGACGCAACTAGTGAGATGCCGTGCTACAACCGATGAGGGATGACATGCTTCAACCAGCAACCGGTAGGAAAAAATGTTGCAAACGATGGCAAAAAATGCTTCATGGTCGACTGAGACTTGGTTAAATCTCAGTTGACTGAGTTTTAGCAGGACCGATATAGATTATGTATATTTTTAGTTTTTACATATATTTTATTGACCCAAATGTTTCATACGATCAAATCTTATTGAAAATTGCGGGGTATCATATTATTTTCTTAGGGTTTAGGGTGTTGTGTAAGTGGCTAGGTGAGCATGCATGGTTTGGGGCTACATGGCTAATATGTGTGCATGTGTCATGTGTGCATTGGTAAGGTTGACCGGTGTGTGTCTACGTGGACAAGTTTGCATGCATGGTGTGAGTCCAGTTGGCGTACGATGGACGGGATGGGTGTAGGTGGCTAGGCCGCACACCATACGACACCAAGTGAAACCGGTCTTGTTTTTAGATTAAAAAAAAGGCACCGCAACAACCATATACAATGTCATATACCAAACGACCATCGAAGTGATGGCAGGGTTCAAGGCAAATCATTCTAGTTACAAATAACTTAAGTAGACCAGTCCTAGATAAGGGCGTAACAGACTACTATATATTGGCAAGGGTGGCTGATGCAGCATGATCCATGCTTTTAGGTCTTCACCCTCCCCAATATGTTGGCCAACTCAGCAAGTTTTGCCTTAAGATGCCACCTCTTTCTGTAAGCTGCAATTGCTGTGGTTTTGGAATGCTAGTTCTCTTTCCTGCAGAACGGGCATTTATAGCGCCCGTTACGCCGGTACACAATCTTTCCAGCCACGAGCCACCTGAAGATTTTCTTTCTGAAAGCTTCCCTCAGGTGTAGGTAGTTGTCCCATTGTTCCGAATCTGCAATCAGCTATTAGGAGAAAAAAAATCTCATGTCAGCGAATTGAACATTATATCAAAGCCATGCATAAAATGGGTTGTTTTTTCTTTGCATTGGTTCATGTACAATGCTGCTATCTTAGAGGTGCCACATAGGATAAATGTTGACGTGGAGAAGAGAGAAATCATAAGAAAAGGCTTGTCTTCTCTTATTTAAGGCAAGATCTCTAAATTACATGCAAGGCTTAAGATAAGACTGTCTTATGAACCATTGTATATGCCCTAACACTTTGGTTATATGAAAGGCAGACATAAAATGGAATACAAATGATCCATTCAACTAAATTTGCAAACCCTAGGACTGATGACCGTACGATTCATCAAAAAAGCGAACACGAGGATTGTCCATATGACTAGCGAGGAATAACAATAGAGCAATTTCTAGGGTTAATCTCGAGATGGCAAATTCTAGGGTTAATCTCTGCAGACACTAACCGATTCATCGTCGTTGGTGATGTCTTGGGCCAGCTGCGCCTGCAAATCGTCAACGGAGGCGACGACGTCCTTGTCGACCAGTTCCAGCCACGCCCCCTCCTCCGGCAGGTAGGATCATCCTCGCCGGCAATAATGTGGGTCTTTGGGTGGCGGCGAGTGGTGCACGGCGGAAAAGACGTGGGTGGATAGGCAGAGGCGATCGAACGTTGGACGCGGAAGCGAGATTTGGGGAGTGAAAATTCAATTAGTTCGGGAGAGAGAGGTCGAGGCCGTGCACCCTTTGTCACTTTTAGGTAGAAACATGCACGTACGCGCCCGATCGTGCACACCCAGGGATTTGCCCGATTAAATCAAGCAAGCAAGAAAAACAAAAGTGCACATTGTCAATTAACAAACGTGGCAACATAAACGGAACACCAAAATAGGAGGGACAGTTTTTTGTTTTGAGAACTACTAAATAGGAGGGACATTTGGCACATTTAATTTCACTTGGCATCTTGCTTTTTTGTTCAACCTAGCTATGTTGTACCATTTTGGCAAAATGAATGGATTATTATTTTTTATTTCTCATCATGTCTAAGAGATATGAAAATGTACTTCAATAACAGGATAAACAATTTAATGACAACTAAGACATGCAAAAGACTTTCATATAAATTAGTGTTAATTGTATATGATTTAGATTTACTACTACAATTATTGTTATAGTGTAAGTGTGTTAAATATGTCCAGCATATTGATATTTAAGGTGCACCAAGCCCACACAAGCGTTCATACGTACATATCTTCACGATCGTGTCACATGCAGTGGGCCCGGATCGGGCCCTTATGGGTATAGGAGCCCGGTGTGGCTTTTGATAGTGTAAGTGTGTTATAGTGTAAGTGTGTTAAATATGTCCAGCATATTGATATTTAAGGTGCACCAAGCCCACACGAGCGTTCATACGTACATATCTTCACGATCGTGTCACATGCAGTGGGCCCGGATCAGGCCCTTATGGGTATAGGAGCCCGGTGTGGCTTTTGATAGCTATGTGTGCATATAGTGGGCCATGGCATCAGCTAACTCGCATGGTGTGCCCCCCCCTAGCCAGCTAAACCCATAGCAGACACGTTTAGCCATGTAGTCCCGCACTGGGCACAAATGCACTTCTATCCATCAGGGCCAACATGGTTCAGTACTAGACAACAGGGTCCACAACATGACCCTGGTAGGTAGCAACACTGACATGGTTCACCTTCTAGTCATGAGGACCCACACTCCCTTCACAGGCCGGACGCATTCCCTCTCGATGGCTAGATCTGGCATGCAATATGGCCCCGTCTCCACACAACCTACGTGAGGGCTTACGCATGCCGCTCTCGATGTTTTACCACACCCTCCAGGGGTCGTATGATGACACCGCACCAGGTCCCGTGAATTTTCGGCCCCTCATGAATTGGCATGGACTATAAAGGCAGCAGACAGGCATCATAGCCCTAGAGAATAGCGCCGAGGCCACCCCTCCCTTTAGCATGATGTCTACTACATAACTTATTCTTGTAAACTCGTGTTGGGCCTCCAAGCGCAGAGTTTTGTAGGACAGTAGCAATTTCCCTCAAGTGGATGACCTAAGGTTTATCAATCCGTGGGAGGCGTAGGATGAAGAAGGTCTCTTCAAACAACCCTGCAATCAAATACAAGAAATCTCTTGTGTCCCCAAGACACCCAATACAATGGTAAATTGTATAGGTGCACTAGTTCGGCGAAGAGATGGTGATACAAGTGTAGTATGGATAGTAGATATAAGTTTTTATAATCTGAAAAAAAAACAGCAAGGTAGCAAGTAACAAAAGTGAGCACAAACGGTATTGCAATGCTTGAAAACAAGGCCTAGGGTTCATACTTTCACTAGTGCAATCTCTCAACAATGCTAACATAATTGGATCATATAACAATCCCTCAACGTGCGATAAAGAATCACTCCAAAGTTCTTATCTAGCGGAGAACATAAGATAGAAATTTTTGTAGGGTACGAAACCACCTCAAAGTTATCCTTTTCGATCGATCTATTGAGCTATTCCTATAAGTGTCACAAACAGCCCTAGAGTTCGTACTAAAATAACACCATGTGATACACATCAACCAACTCTAATGTCACCTAGATACTCCAATGTCACCACAAGTATCCGTGAGTTGATTATACGATATGCATCAAACAACTTCATAATCATAATATTCAATCCACACAAAGAACTCCAAGGAGCACCCCAAAGTTTCTATCGGAGAAAAGATAATGAAAACGTGCATCAACCCCTATGCATAGATTACCCCAATGTCACCTCGGGAATCCGCGAGTTGAGTGCCAAAACATATATCAAGTGAATCAATATAATACCCCATTGTCACCACGGGTATTCATATGCAAGACATACATCAAGTGTTCTCAAATCTGAAATATTCAATACGACAATAACGAAACCTCAAAGGGAAAAGATTCGACTCATCACAACAAGGATAGAGAGGGAAGAAACATCATATGATCCAACTATATTAACAAAGCTCGTGATACATCAAGATCGTGCCAAATCAAGAACGCGAGAGAGAGAGAGAGAGATAAAACACATAGCTACTGGTACAAACCCTCAGCCCCGAGGGTGAACTACTCCCTCCTCGTCATGGAGACTGCCGGGATGATGAAGATGGCCTCCGGTGATGATTGCCCCCTCCGGCAGGGTGCCGAAAAAGGGCTCCAGATGGGATCTCCTTGGTACAGAGGCTTGCGGCGGCGTAAAAACTCATCTAGGTTAATTTTTGGGGGTTTCTGAATATATAGGATTTTTCAGCGTTGGAATCACGCAAAGAGGTGCCACAGGGGGCCCACGAGGCACCAGGGCGCGCCTGGGGGGGGCAGGCGCGCCCAGGTGACTCGTGGGGCCCCTGTGGCTCTTCTGCTGCTTCGCCGAAGCTTCCTGGGTCTGTTTCCTTCCAGAAAAAATCATCAAAAAATTCGTTGTATTTGGACTTCATTTGATATTGATTTTATGGAAAACTAAAAACAAGCAGAAAACAGCAACTGGCACTGGGCACTAGGTCAATATGTTAGTCCATAAAAATCATATAAAAGCCATATAAAAGTGCACCAAAATCATACAAAACTATAATAAAATGGCATGAATACTTCATAAATTATAGATACGTTGGAGACGTATCAGCATCCCCAAGCTTAATTCCTGCTCGTCCTCGAGTAGGTAAATGATAAAAGAAATAATTTATGAAGTGTGAATGCTAGCATAGTGCATAAGTTTGATCAATGATAATTTAAATTACTTTTCCTAGCATCATAACAGCAACTCTTTCTCATAAAACTCATCATGATAAAGTAGCAATCAATTCACATGTTATGGTTCAAACAATGCAATCTCTTGAAACTTAACAACCTATGTTCTTAGTCACCAAACAATTGCAATTCAACTTAATTTCAACAAAGTCTAAGTAAGTGCTCCACATACTCTATTATCATATAGTCTTCTATGATTGCTAGTACTCAAAGCATATTTTTAGAACAAATGGCATCCATCGAACACAGAGAAAGGTAGGGGCTTAGTGTTTCGCCTCCCAACTTATTTATCATGGAGATAATTGTCAACAATAATAATTCATGATTAAATATATTTGACTGGCCATATGTGCCTGGATCTTTCCCCACCACATTATGCTTGCCAACTAGAGAATAATTGAGGTTGAAATGCGAATGAATACTTATTGACCCTTGCATAAAAGTAAATACAAAAAAGTAAATGCATAAAAGTAAAAAATAGGCCCCGCAGAGGGAAGCAGAGGTTGTCATGCGCTTTTTATTTTTGGATGTACAAGCTCTTAATGCAAAGGAACATCACGTTATATTGCCCCTTGTGATAGCAACCTTTATTATGCAGTCCGTCGCATTTATTTCTTTACCATCACAAGTTCGTACAACGCTTATTTTCCCTTGCAATAAAAGATCATACATATTTTAGGAACAATTTTTATTGCTTTTTGCACCGATGACAACTTACTTGAAGGATCTTATTCAATCCATAGGTAGATATGGTGGACACTCATGGGGAGAAACTGGGTTTAAGGGTTTTGGAATGCACAAGTAGTATCTCTACTTAGTACAAATTTTTGGCTAGCAAAAGATCCTAAGCAAGCGCCACATGTTGGAGGATCCATAACAATATAACTTGTATGCAAATATACCCAAACATAACTCATTACGTTGTCTTCCTTGTCCAACTTCAACTAATTTGCTCAAGTTTAAAAATAATTAATGGGTATTCACAATCATAAAAGATGTCCAAGATAATATATTTATATGTGAAAGTTCTCTTCCTTATATTAATCATTCATGAATTGCTTGTATGACCAATATTGTGAGTGTCAACCTTCAATAGATTTCACTTTCTAACCCAAATGTGAAACTACTACTAGACATGATACAAGCATATGAAGCACATATAATTTAAAATTTATGATTTTCAATTCATTCAACAATTTACTTATAGTATATAAGTGAAGAACAAGAGTAAATGACAAATTACTAAAAAAAGATATAAGTGAAGACCAAATGAGTAGTTAAGTAAATAGGTAGCTATGTGAGGACTCTCTCTCATTTAAAATTTCAGATCTTGATAATTTTATTCAAACAGCAAAGAAAACAAAATTAAATGACATTCCAAGGATAGCACATCTCATGTGAAGAAGCAAAAACTTAGGCTCAACCAAGACTAACCGATAATTGTTGATGAAGAAAGGTGGGATGGTGAAGACCAAATGAGTAGTTAAGTAAATAGGTAGCTATGTGAGGACTCTCTCTCATTTAAAATTTCAGATCTTGATAATTTTATTCAAACACCAAAGAAAACAAAATAAAATTACATTCCAAGGATAGCACATCTCATGTGAAGAAGCAAAAACTTAGGCTCAACCAAGACTAACCGATAATTGTTGATGAAGAAAGGTGGGATGCCTACCGGGGCATCCCCAAGCTTAGATGCTTGAGACTTCTTGAAATATTAATTTGGGATGCCTTGGGAATCCCCAATCTTGATCTCTTGTGCCTCCTTAATTCCTCTCATATCACGGTTTCTATAAATCTTAAAAACTTCATCCACACAAAACTCAACAAGAACTCGTGAGATAAGTTAGTATAAATCAACTCAAAACCTTAACATTCTCTACTGTAACAAATCACTAAAATTATAATTAAACATTGCATACTAAATGCCTCTACATATTTAATACTCCTATCCACAAATAGAAACATTAAACAAGCAAACATATGCAAACAATGCAACTATAACAGCAATCTGCCAAAACAGAACAGTCTGTAAAGGGGGATTTAAAATTCATACTTCCCTATATCCAAAAATTCTAAAAAAATTACCAAGTGACAGAGAAATCATGCATGATTACTGTGTAAAAATTTCAGATTTTTATCATGTTCTTACTATTCAGGAATATTCTGGACATAACAGAAAACTTTCTGTTTTCAAACAGCAACACATGAACTTGCAAACTGAGCATGGTAAAGGCTATAATTGGCATTTTATTGAACTAAAAGATACAAAACATGATTATTGATAACAGAAATCAAATATCAACGAAAGAAAATGATGCTCCAAGCAAAACTCATATTATGTGACGAATAAAAATATAGCTCCAAGTGAGGTTACCGATAATGTTGAAGACGAAAGAGGGGATGCCTTCCGGGGCATCCCCAAGCTTAGACGCTTAATTTTTTCCTTGAATATTACCTTGGGGTGCCTTGGGCATCCCCAAGCTTAGGGTCTTGCCACTCCTTATTCTCCTCATATCGATATCTCACCCAAAACTTGAAAACTTCAGTCACACAAAACTTAACGGAACTTGGTGAGATAGGTTAGTATGATAAAAATAAATTATCCACTTAGGTACTATCAAGACAAGATTCATAATTTTTCTCACATTCCTACTGTATTCTATCATTTCCACAATTTATATTACTCAATATAAGCTATGGAAACACTAAAACAAGCAAACTATGCACTGAAAACAGAATCTGTCAAAAACAGAACAGCGTGTAGTGAGCGATTTAAAAACCATACTTCTGTACCTCCAAAAATTCTGAAATATTAGGACAACGTAAAAAATTTGTATACCAATACTGTGTAAAAATTTCAGAATTTTCTCACGCTCCAGTACATAATAGAACTTCTAGCACTGGACGCAAAAGTTTTTGTTTTTGCACAGAATCAAATCAACAAGTATCCACACTATCCCAAAGGCTTTACTTGGCACATTATTGAAAGAAAACATATAAAACATGATAAATACAGTAGCTTAATCATGTGAACACACAAAACAGTAGGTATTAATATTGGGTTGTCTCCCAACAAGCGCTTTTCTTTAATGCCTTTTATTTAGGCATGATGATTTCAATGATGCTCGCATAAAAGTAAAGAATTGAAACACAAAGAGAGCATCATGAAGCATATGACAAGCACATTTAAGCCTAACCCACTTCCTATGCATAGGGATTTTGTGAGCAAATAGTTTATGGGAGCAAGAATCAACTAGCATAGGAAGGCAAAACAAGTATAACTTCAAAACTTTCAACACATAGAGAGGAAACTTGATATTATTGCAATACCTACAAGCATATGTTCCTCTCTCATAATAATTTTCAGTAGCATCATGAATGAATTCAACAATATAACTATCACATAAAGCATTCTTTTCATGATCCACAAGCATAGAAATTTTATTACTCTCCACATAAGCAAATTCCTTCTCATTCATAATAGTGGGAGCAAACTCAACAAAATAACTATCATGAGATACTTGATTGGCATAATCCAATTGAAAATTAAAATCATGATGACAAGTTTCATGGTTATCATTATTCTTTATAGCATACATGTCATCACAATAATCATCATAGATAGCAACTTTATTATCATAGTCAATTGAAACCTCTTCCAAAATAGTGGAATCATCACTAAATAAATTCATGACCTCTCCAAATCCACCTTCATCAATATAATCATCATAAATAGGAGGAATGCAATCATCATAAAAAATTTGCACATCAAAACTTGGGGGACTAAAAATATCATCTTCATCAAACATAGCATCCCCAAGCTTGTAGCTTTGCATATCATTAGCATCATGGGTATTCAAAGAATTCATACTAACAACATTGCAATCATGCTCATCATTTAAAGATTTTATGCCAAACATTTTATTGAATTCTTCTTCTATCAATTGAGCACAATTTTCCGCTCCATCATTTTCAAGGAAGACATTATAAAGATGAATAATATGAGGCAAACTCAATTCCATTTTTTTTGTAGTTTTCCTTTTATAAAGCCAAACTAGTGATAAAACAAGAAACTAAAAGATTCAATTGCAAGATCTAAAGATATACCTTCAAGCACTCACCTCCCCGGCAACGTCGCCAGAAAAGAGATTGATGTCTACTACACAACTTATTCTTGTAGACTCGTGTTGGGCCTCCAAGCGCAGAGTTTTGTAGGACAGTAGCAATTTTCCCTCAAGTGGATGACCTAAGGTTTATCAATCCGTGGGAGGCGTAGGATGAAGATGGTCTCTATCAAACAACCCTGCAATCAAATACAAAAAATCTCTTGTGTCCCCAACACACCCAATACAATGGTAAATTGCATAGGTGCACTAGTTCGGTGAAGAGATGGTGATACAAGTGTAGTATGGATAGTAGATATAAGTTTTTATAATCTGAAAATAAAAAAACAGCAAGGTAGCAAGTAACAAAAGTGAGCACAAACGGTATTGCAATGCTTGAAAACAAGGCCTAGGGTTCATACTTTCACTAGTGCAATCTCTCAACAATGCTAACATAATTGGATCATATAACAATCCCTCAACGTGCGATAAAGAATCACTCCAAAGTTCTTATCTAGCGGAGAACATAAGATAGAAATTGTTGTAGGGTACGAAACTATAACACCCCTGGGTAGTGCACTACAGTAATCCCTCATGATTAAGCCAAGTCACTTTGTTATGCAAAGCTTAATCATCTTTGATTCATATCTCATTTCAAATTCCACCTCAAAATTCAATTCAAATTCAAAGTGAAATTTGAAGTTGTTCAAAAATTCCTGAGAAAAAGTTCATCATTTAGAAAATATTCAATAATAAATGATGTTCAGGAAAACAACATCACCTAAATTCCCTAGATTACTCTATCTTCATGAAAACAATGCTAACAGCACCATTTTGGCCCCTTTAAATGTAATTCAAATTTCAAATGAATTCAAATGGGCTCCAAACTTTTTGTGGCAGTGCACCATATTTCCTAGTATTTGTTTTGACCAATTTCATAATTTTGCAAAGTCATTTGATGGCAAAAATTTATATGCAAACAGTGGCTGGAAAAGAAACAGAAAAGGAAAAATGGAAAAGGCCCTAAACCGCTACTGTGAGCTGGGCCAAAGTGCACAGTGGCACGGCCCAGCCCACCTCTCCTTTCTCTCACCTCCCACCGCCGTGTTGCCCACGCCATGGCCGCCGCGCGCTCCTCCGGCTGCTCCTCGACACCTGCCGACGCAGGGCTCGGGAGAGGATAAGGGCCACCTCCATCCCTCCCCCCTAGACGCCCTCACCACTTCTTCCTCTCTCTCTGTCGCCGTTTTCCCCCTCTTCTTCACCTCACCCGACGCGGCCATCGACGAACGCCGCTCGATCCCGTGATCACCGTCGTCCCCGAGCCCGGAAACCTTGTCTGGAAGGTGTGCCGGCCATCGCCTCTTCTTCCCCAACCGTTGGCTGGAGCCGGGGCGCTCTGCAGCGAGGGGATCGAGACCCTACTCTTCCTCGGCCGCAGGTCCTACTCCGGTGATCTCCGGCGAGCTCTGCTGCTACTAACCCGTCAACGGCCTGTCTTGAGCCGCTCGGTGAGCTCCGCCTCCCCATCCTCCCTTCTGCTGCTCGTCTACGAGCCGCCGTCGATCAGAGCTCTAGCCGCCGCCATGGCCGTGAGCTCCGCGCTCCCAGTGCCGCGCCGCTCGAACCAGGGGCACCAATGTGCTCCTGGTGAGCCGTAGGTCCCGCCTAGCTAGTTTGCGCGCGCGAAAATGCATCGTTGTCGCTCGCCCGTGCTGGCCCGAGAGAAGTCGCCGCCATGGCTCGTCGCCGGCGCCTTTTTTCGGCCACCCCCGCGCTAACCGATGCCACCATTTGACGCGCGGTGAAGTGCTCGTTCGAAAGAACCCAACCGCGCGCAAAATGAGCCAGCGTACGCGAATTCCGAGCGTCTCCAGCGAAGATCCGCCGCTGGAGAGGTCGCCAGAGCAGCTCTGGCGCCGGCGCTGACCTGGCAGCCGACGTGGCGAGGCCTGGGGCCCACCTGGGCCACTGCCAGTGGGTCCCGCGGCTCGGTTGACCGCGTTGACCAGTCAACCCTGCTGACTGGGCAGCTACTGCCGCTCACAAGTGGGGCCCCCTCTGCTAATTAGTCTAATTAATCTGTTTTCTAAATAAACTTAATTTGTTTAATTAGTTAGACACTGACAGTGGGGCCCCACCTGCTAATTACCCTAATTAGTTAAATTAACCTCTCTGTTTAGTACTGAGTCACTGACGTGTGGGACCCAGCTGTCAAGTTTGACCTGGAACAGCTGGGGTTGACCACTGACGCCATGCTGATGTCATAAGTCACTGTTCTGGATAATGCGAATTTATTAATTAAAATATTTCTAGGATTTTCAGAAAACGGTTTAAATCTTTGAAAATTCGTAGAAATTCAACCGTAGCTCGGATCGAAAAGTTTTCAACATGAAAGTTGATCAGAAAAACGAGATGAATCCGAATATGTGGTCAAAATGCTTGACAATCACTCCTATCTATCTAAACATTGAACCTTCCCCTTCGGTTCAGTATACCAATATCTGCCTAAACGCCGGGAAAATATCCCAGATATTTTCCCGCTTCGTCTGCGACGTGAAGCATTGCATTAGGTCACCACCAGCACTGCATATTGCCATGTCTTGCATCTGTATTGCTCTGCTTGCTTTTATTTATTGTTTCTTCCCCTTCTTCTTATCCGGTAGACCCCGAGACCCACGCAGCTCCGGAGTCCAACTACACCGTTGACGACCCCTCCTTTCCCGCAGAGCTTCCAGGCAAGCAAACCCCCCTTGAAAATGTCTATATCACCTATTCTTTCTCCCTCTTGCTTGCATTAGAATTGCTACAACTGTTGTTCCGAATACCTATTCTGATGCATAGCCTATTTTTGTAAACTGTTATTGATACCTTACCTGCAATCCTAAATGCTTAGTGTAGGTTGGTAGTGAACCATCTGTGGCCCCTCTTCCTTGTCCTAGTTGCCCCGCTTAGTTACCAGTGCCCCGATCGATGTGATCGACGGGCTGAGACCAGCACATCACCTCACACCCCCCTTAAGTTGCTCGACTTTGCAGAGCTAATATCGAGTGTCGAGGGTGATACCTCTTACCCCCTCCTAATGTTGCCTCTGTAGTATAGCTAGTCGGTTGTGGGTTACCGAGGGTGATTCCTCTTCCACCACCTCCGATAAAGTTTCTGTCGTGCAACCCCTCAAGTGTGGATCCATCGAGGGTGATTCCTCCGGGTTCACCTTGACGGATACATCGAGTGGGAATCCAACAAGGGTGATTCCTCGGATTCCTACCTGATGTGTTGGACACATGGTTACCTTATACCTATTTCAGTCCCTGTTTAAAGTCGGGTCGACCCCGAGGGGTACCCGCGAGAGTTGTGATGACGGGTTGACCATGAGGGTACCCGCGGTGTAATTACGAGGCGACGCCGGGCAGGCAGATTGCCTCAGGAGAGGGAGGAGAGGAATTGGGTCTGGCCCTTGCCGCAAGTCCTCGAGACGGGGCGACGGGGTCACATGATCGTGAGTCTCTGCTCGTTTCCGCGAGCTCCCAATGCACTAATGGGTTAGGATATGTAATCTGAGTAGGCCTCTGGCCTTTTCACACTAACCACCATGCGGGAATAAGTATGGGCACTCAGCGTCGTATGTATCAGCCGAAGTTCTTCAGATGTCAGCAGTTGAGCGGCACGCGCCCGGGTTGGACCGCGATGACCTGCGTGTGTATACAGGGGCTAGGTCTGCTCCCGGTCGTCCTCGCAACGCGCATGAGTGCAAAGGGCGATGGACCCAAGACGCCTGAGCGCTTAGGGTGTAGACCGGCGTGCTGGCCTCTCTGTTGAGCCTAGGTAGGGCTACGACGTGTCGATCAGCTGAGGCCGGGCATGGACCAAGCAAGCGTGTCCGGCCAGAGTTAATCGAGCGTGTTGGGTAAGTTGGTGCACCCCTGTAGGGAAGTATATCTATTCGAATAGCCGTGTCCACGGTAACAGGACGCTCAGAAAATATCCCGACCTTCTACAACTAGAAATGGTTTGAATATGTTAGCTCCGGGATCGCTTTCTCGCAGGGAGTCGAGGAAGGATCTCTGGGCATGGCCACTTATACGTATTGCTAGTACTATATTTATGTACTAATCTGCACTCTTCTTATGCTGCAAGATGCTGAAGATGCTAGTCTTTGACAGGCTAGGCCTTCACTTCTATTCTGGCTTTTCTGCAGTCCAGTCCACTGATACAACCCTTCTTTGATACCGATGCATAAGTAGAATAGTTCTGATGTAAGTCTTGCGAGTACTTTGGATGAGTACTCATGGTTGCTTTGCTTCCCCTTTTTCCCCATACCCGATTGCTGCGACTAGATGACGGAGCCCCGGAGCCAGCTGCCCCAGTCGACGACTACTACTACCCCTCTGGTGGAGAGTACTACTATGTGGAGACCGCCGACGACCAGGAGTAGATAGGAGGCACCTAGGCAGGAGGCCTGCGCCTTTCAATCTAGTGTCGTTGTTTTGCCCCGCCTTCTTAAGGCTTATATGTTTAACTTTTATGTCTGTACTCAGATATCTAATGCTTCCGCTGATGCTTGTATGACTCAAGCTTATGTATTCGAGCCCTCGAGGCCCCTGGCTTGTAATATAAAGCTTGTATGACCTTTATTTGTGTTTAGAATTGTGTTGTGATATCTTCAAGTGAGTCCTTAGGCTTGATCGTGTGCATTTGCGTGTATGATTAGTGCACGATTAAGTCGGGGGCGTCACAGAAACCACCTCAAAGTTATCCTTTCCGATCGATCTATTGAGCTATTCCTATAAGTATCACAAACAGCCCTAGAGTTCGTACTAAAATAACACCATATGATACACATCAACCAACTCTAATGTCACCTAGATACTCCAATGTCACCACAAGTATCCGTGAGTTGATTATACGATATGCATCAAACAACTTCATAACCATAATATTCAATCCACACAAAGAACTCCAAGGAGCACCCCAAAGTTTCTATCAGAGAAAAGATAATGAAAACGTGCATCAACCCCTATGCATAGATTACCCCAATGTCACCTCGGGAATCCGCGAGTTGAGTGCCAAAACATATATCAAGTGAATCAATATAATACCCCATTGTCACCACGGGTATTCATATGCAAGACATACATCAAGTGTTCTCAAATCTGAAATATTCAATCCGACAATAACGAAACCTCAAAGGGAAAAGATTCGATTCATCACAACAAGGATAGAGAGGGAAGAAACACCATATGATCCAACTATATTAACAAAGCTCGCGATACATCAAGATCGTGCCAAATCAAGAATGCGAGAGAGAGAGATAAAACACATAGCTACTGGTACAAACCCTCAGCCCCGTGGGTGAACTACTCCCTCCTCGTCATGGAGACCCCCGGGATGATGAAGATGGCCTCCGGTGATGATTCCCCCCTCCGGCAGGGTGCCGGAAAAGGGCTCCAGATGGGATCTCCTTGGTACAGAGGCTTGCGGCGGCGTAAAAACTCATCTAGGTTAACTTTTGGGGGTTTATGAATATATAGGATTTTTCAGCGTTGGAATCACGCAAAGAGGTGCCACTGGGGGCCCACGAGGCACCAGGGCGCGTCTAGGGGGGCAGGCGCGTCCAGGTGGCTCATGGGGCCCCTGTGGCTCTTCTGCTGCTTCCCCGAAGCTTCCTGGGTCCGTTTCCTTCCAAAAAAAATCGTCAAAAAGTTTCGCTGCATTTGGACTTCATTTGATATGGATTTTCTGGAAAACCAAAAACAAGCAGAAAACAGCAACTGGCACTGGGCACTAGGTCAATATGTTAGTCCATAAAAATCATATAAAAGCCATATAAAAGTGCACCAAAATCGTACAAAACTATAATAAACATGGCATGAATACTTCATAAATTATAGATACGTTGGAGACGTATCATAGCATATGCCACATATATGGACCAAAGAGCTTAACACGAGACTTTCATCCCATTCCCTGCTATGATTTCAGGTGGTCGTGGTCTTGATCTTGAATTTTCGATGTTACAACCCTAGAAATGCGGTCAATGTCCCGAATATGGAAGGGGGGGAGAGAAAGACCAAGCAATAAACTACCCCCATAATTTAAGTTTATTTTTCTATCAAGACAAACAAGTTATTTTTAAATTACCCCCGTAAGGGTTTTTCAGCACTTTTTAATAAGGATTTTATAATTTCACATTATAAGGTGCATTTTATTTCTTGTACAAAGTTGTTGTAAA
The DNA here is from genome assembly GCA_039707655.1 of Elymus sibiricus. NCBI lineage: Eukaryota > Viridiplantae > Streptophyta > Magnoliopsida > Poales > Poaceae > Elymus > Elymus sibiricus. The sequence continues at coordinate 169,987,887 of CM077664.1, forward strand.
TGCACAAAAGTCCTCCTTGAGCCTCTCACCATCACGTTCATATTGACCTCAGCCTAAAATCACGGAGAGGTCGATCCAATCTCCCCACGGGGGGGGCACCTCCGCGCAGTAGCTAAATATGGTTAGCTGAGATTTTGTCCCCAAGTCGTTTTTTGAGGGGAAAATCACCTTTTTTTCCTCCAATATGTGAGGCGACAAACATGGAACAAAAATCGTGGAAGGCACGGTGGAACAAGTGCAACTATTTTGTTTCCTCCAAAAGTGCACTTGTTGGCAAATTCCATGTGAACTTGTCATGTTTCACACTTTCTTTTCTTTTTTTCTTTTTTTTGAGAACGCTTCACATTTTCTTGAAAACATGTTGTACACCTATACAAACAATTGAATTATTGTTTTTATTTGTCCTAAATATTGAATTTTAGCATGCACCTAACACATGGCATCCAAGCTCCGTCGGCGACCACGCGGATTCGTCTGCCATATGCCCGCTGTCCGGTACCGGGGAGGGGAATGTGGATCCACGCGATGCCGTGTGTTTCATCTGGACCCATATCATGGACCCCTAGCCAACCAGGCCGACAACATGTGCCGCTAGCCTCCTCGATCCAAACCATGCGCTAGTGTCCACCATGGGCAAAGATGCTCAGGTGGACACGTTTGCTGGCACTAGTGCATGATGTCGGATCTCGATGTGCAATACGTGTAGCCACGTGTCGCTTTGACATGCCTGGCATACCGAGGGAAGGGACCCATTGGAGATCCAACGAACCGAGGTGGGGTCAAGGGTGGATGATGGAGTGGGTCGACTTGGCTAATAGTGCACGGTTAGAGTGTTGGTGGCTAGGTGTGCATGTCTGGGGGGCTAGATGGCTAATAAGTGGGCATGCGTCATGTGTACATTGTCAAGGTTGACCGGTGGGTGTCTACGTGGCCAAGTGTGCATGCATGGTGTGGGTCCAGTAGGCGTGCGGTGCATTAGACATGCCTTGGTTGCTAGGGCTCACATCACGCGGCACCGAGTTTTGACGCAAAAGAATGAACGGGCCCCCGCACTCCCTTCGCAGGCCGGACGCGTTCCCTCTCGATGGCTAGATCCGACATGCGATATGGCCCGGTCTCCACACAGCCAACGTGAGGGCTTATGCAAGCTGCTCTCGATGTTTTACCACACCCACCAGGGTTCGTATGATGACACCGCGCCAGGTCCCGTGAATTTTCGGCCCCTCGCGAATTTGCATGGATTATAAAGGCAGCAGACGGGCATCATAGCCCTAGAGAACGGTGTCGAGGCCACCCCTCCCTTTGGTAGCATATGCCACGTATATGGACCAAAGAGATTAACACGGGACTTTCATCCCATTCCCTACTATGATTTCATGTGGCCGTGGTCTTGATCTTGATTTTTTGAGGTTACAACCCTAGAAATGCGGTCAATGTCCCGAATATGGCAGGGGGGCGAGAACGCCCAAGCAATAAACTACCCCCATAGTTTTAAGTTTATTTTTCTGTCAAGACAAACAAGTTATTTTTAAAATAAGGGGTTTAGCACTTTTGAATAAGGATTTTATATTTTCACATTATAAGGTGCATTTTATTTCTTGTACAAAGGTGTTGTAAACGCACAAAACTCCTCCTTGAGCCTCTCACCATCACTTTCATCTTGACCTCACCCTAAAATGAAGGAGAGGTCGATCCAATTTCCCCACGGGGGGGCACCTCCACGCAGTAGCTAAATATGGTTAGTTGTGATTTTCTCCCCAAGTCGTTTTTTGAGGGTAAGATCACCTTTTTTCCTCCAATATATGTGGTGAAAAACATGAAACAAAAATCGTGGGAGGCACGGTGGAACAAGTGCACCTATTTTTTTCCTCCAAAAGTGCACTTGTTGGCAAATTGCATGTGAACGTGTCATGTTTCACATTTTCTTTTCTTATTTTCTTTTTTTTAGAATGTTTCATGTTTTCTTCAAAACATGTTGTACACCTATACAAACAATTGAATTATTGTTTTTATTTGTTAATAATTCCTAAATATTGAATTTCAGCATGCACCTAACCCATGATGGTTAGTTCAAATTTGTCTCATCCAACCTCCGCCGGCGGCCGCGCAGGTTCTTCTACCATACACGTGCTGCTCCGGCGTCTCGGTACCAGAGAGGGGAATCTGGATGCGATGTGATGCGATTCATATTGACCCATATCATGCACCCCTAGCCAACCGGGTAGACAACCTGCACCTCTAGCCACCTCGATCCAAACCATGCGCTAGTGTCCACCATGGGCACAGATGCTCAGCTGGACATGTTTGCTGACACTAGTGCATGATGGCGGATCCCGGTGTGCAAGACGTGTAGCCGCATGTCGTTTTGACATGCCTGGCATACCGAGGGAAGGGACTCGTCGAAGATCCAACGAGTCGTGGTGGGGTCAAGGGTGGATGGATGGTGTGGGTCAAGTTGGCTAATGGTGTGCAGTTTGAGTATAGGTGGCTAGGTGTGCTTGGTCGGGGGGCTAGATGGCTAATAAGTGTCCATGTGTCATGTGTACATTTTCAAGGTTTACCGGTGAGTGTCTTTGTGGCCAAGTGTGCATGCATGGTGTGGGTCTAGCAGGCGTGCGGTGGACGGGACAGGCCTTTTGTGGCTAGGGCCCACATCATGCGGCATTGAGTTTTGAGGCAAATGAAGGAACGGTCCTTTTGTGGCTAGGGCCCACATCATGCAGCATCGAGTTTTGATGCAAATGTAGGAATGGGCCACCCCTCCCATTGGTAGCATATGCAACATATATGGACCAAAGAGCTTAACATGGGACTTTCATCCCACTCCCTGCTATGATTTCATGTGGTCGCGGTCTAGATATTAAATTTTTGAGGTTACAAGCCTATAAATGCGGTAAATGTCCAGAATATGGCAAGGGGGGGTTAAATGTCCCCTAAAAATAAGATGTTAAGTAAACTGGTTTTCTTTTTCTCCCTTTTTTAGGGTTTTCATTTGTTTTTCCTTTTTGAGACAAGAGGGTTTTCATTTGTGAACTGGTAAGCGGCCTTTGGCCCTCTTTGGTTGTTTCTTTACGAACTGGACCCACGGGCGGTTCTTTTTTGTGCTTGACACGGAGAGGGTTCGTGTCAATTCCCCCACCCTCCCACCCTGCCACCTACTTGCCTGGTCGCTCTCGACGGTCAGAGCAGAAGACCGTGGAGGGAGATTGGGAGGCCGCCAGCAAGCACCAGGCGACTACCAACGACCAGGCGAGGTGAGAAACCCTAACTTCTAATCTTCGACTGCTTTATTCCTTCTTGTGTTGCCGTTTAGGGAGTTGGATAGGGTTTTTAAAGTCAGAAATTAGATTGTTAGGGTTTTTAAAAATCGGAGGTTAGATGGAAGGCGATGCAGAGATTGAAGGAAATTTTCTACATCGGTGGCTTGCTCGGTGTTTCTTTTCTAGGGTTTCAGTATTCTAGGGTTTTAATTTGGTTGGCTTTAGTAAGGCAGCCATTAATTTCTAGTCCTAGATTGCAAGTCAAATAAACATTTCTCAGATTAATAATTACTGGATTATTTGGATTTTTTGTAAAAAATGAAAAAGTGAAGTGAGTTCATTTTATCCATTATGACAGACAAGTGGGCTAATTGAGTTGGTTATCTTGATGATCCTTTGTCCTTCCAGAATAGATTTTCTTTTCTTTTTCCAGGAATAGATTGTTGGATGCGGATGTATGTACATGGGCTGTGTTCAAGGTGTGCGTGTGTAGATGGGCTGGGCCGAGTAACAGCACTAGTAGGATTTATGTTTTGATAGGATTTTTCTTAGAGATTACTGCTCAGTCTCAGACAGTACCTCAGTCGTGCCGCAGAGGAGGAGCCAATACCGTGCGTCGATGCTCGGGACGAGCCCATGCTGTCGGTCGATGATCAGGACAAGGACATGTCTGAAGAAGTTGTGGCGCGGAGGGCACGCACTGCGTTGCGGGGTTATGAGGAGTGGAGGGCGAGCAAGCCCCTCAGTTCAAGTGTATGATTTTTGATTACTGATGCAGTACCTTTGTTGATTATACTGTATGATTGTTGATTACTGTGTTTACATGCTCTATAAGCCCTTTTCTCCTATTCTCATCCTTTGCTTTTCTTGATTTCATTTTGTTTACACAGGTGGTGTGCATAACCTGTCGACAGGACTGCAACAGGCCAGATGCCACTGGTTTGACATTTACCATCAGGCTAGATGGGGACACTTCAGCTGTGGTACAAATAAGCATGTCAATTTTTACTTGTATTGTGTTTATTCCCCTCTACTTTGAAGATGAACAAAACGTATGAATTAAATAGCAATTAAATTTTGCATCTACAGATCGTGCCATGCTACGCATGGCACCACTTCAGCACCCTCCCTGGCAGTTCATTGCTTTTTCAAGCAAGAGGGAGCCACACGTATGATTTTGATGTGCACAAAGGGAATTCAAGGGCGATCATCGGTGGTGACAACTGGCGCAGGTTTGTCGAAGACTTCGACCTGTGAGAAGGCGACCTTGTCTCCTTCGATTTGACTGAAGACGTTCCTATGGTGTACTTCCGCAACCTGCCAAGGACAGGCGATTGAAACGAAGTGCATAAAGACCCTCTAGAATCAACTGTCATAACGAAGGGAATTAATTTGACGGAGCAAGAGGAGCTAAACCTACATGACCTTTTGGCGATGAAGAAAGGTTATATAGGTGCATTTTTTGTCCACCGCTTCACCAAGTCGAACATAGCAGGAAAGACGATGGTATGTTTTTGGTGTATTAGTATTTTGTATTTTGTATGCAATTTTCTTTGTTTTTTTCATGGAGAGAAAGATTAATGCTATGCTATTCTACCTGAAAGTAGTGAATACACTGATGTGTGTTTTGCATATCCTTTTGTTTCCCATAAATGTCGATGTACCGTTATGTAATATTTACATATTTATATGTAGATGTAGCTGAAGATCCTTTTGTTTACTGTTCCTTCACTTGATAATTTTTCGTCCTATGATGGTGCATACAGAGGTTACCGACGAAAGTTGTCGACACCCTGAAGGCCCCAGGAGATGGGGAGATACCGGGAGATGGGCTTGCTGGCATTAGTGCAAGGACAGTTTCATGCCGGTCAAGTACCACAAGTGTGATGATGGCCGCATCATCTTCGGCAAGGGATGGAGTGATTTTGTCGACAGTGAAGGGCTCAAGATTGATAAAGCCGTTCTTTTTGGTTTCAACACCACCACCCGTGAAGATCTTCAGATCAAGGTGGTTATGAACATCCTGACAGAGGAGCCACAAATGCAGCACGACAACGCAAGTGTGTCCTTTACACTAGGTATAGTGCAAAAACTATGTTGATAGCAGTTTTGCTTTTATGGGGTTATGTCACATACTTCACTCTGTCTTGGGTGACGATGGCTATGAGAGGAGGACATGTTGCAGTTAGAGTGAATGCTAGGATTGGGCCCTATTCAGGACTCAAAATAGGGCTTACATAGGGGGATGCTTTATCCCCTCTCCTATTTTATTTGGCTACTATTTCCCTGGCTATAATCATGAACGGTGCTAATGCAAATGGAATTGTTAAGAGGGTTTTATTGAAAATTTAAATCATGGAGTTAATATGCTACAATATGCTGATGATAGAGTTTTCCTTCTTCAGGATGATATAAGTAGTGGTAGGAACTTGAAATTCATCCATATTGCTTTTGACCAAATCTCAGGACTTAAACCCAACTTTAACAAAGTGAGTTGTTCCTGTTTGGCGATGCTGAAGATAAGATGAATATATATGAGGAAATATTTACCTCTAAGATGGGAGAATAACCTATGATTTTTTGCGTAGGAGATGCGGGAAGGGAAGTGAACTCTGTTTTTATTGTGGCAAACATGAAACAATTGACCCTCTGTTTTTTTGCTTGTTTTGCTGCTACTTCAATTTGGAGCCTGCTTAAATGTGCTTTTGTTTCACATGTTGTGTTCCATGTCTTGTTGATGACTGCTTTGGAAGTTGGATTAAAAGTTTCTCAAAGAATGACAAGAAATTAGTTATAGATGGTGTGTCAGCTGTGTTCTTGACTCTTTGGTAATACAGGAATAATGCGAGATTACAATATAAATGGTATAGTGATCTTATGATTCTTGTATAGCTAATTTTCTTCAGGATCATGGGATGGTCTATATTGCAAATGAAGGTGGAAAACAAAGAGGTGCTGATGTTGGGAGCAAAGCTGCGAGAGCGAGTAGAAGGTGAATTGTACAAATCATCGCAAGTGTGGAGGCACAGCATACTGCGGTGTCGCCTGGGCATCTCTCAGCTATAGTTTCAGTCCTCTACTATAGTTCTATCTTTTGGACCTTGATGTTAAGTCTAGCTGGTCTTGCTACATTGATGACTTTAGTTTCTAGCTGCAAGTGTATCAGGGGCTTAAAAGACCATGTGGTTTCTGTTAATGGAAAATCAGACGGGGCAAACCTTCTTTTGATAAAAAAAAAGAACTTTCTGTAAGGCTATTGCCTATATGTGATGCTACATTGACAATAGTATTCATTTATGGTCGTTTTCATGAACCCTAACCGAAAAGCATGTTGTTGATTTCCTATGTATACATTCTGAATCATAGCTAGCAAAACTGAAACAAAATAAATGTCCTATGTATACCCTGCTTCATGTTTATCGTGGATCAAATTAGGGAAGACAAAAAATAAAACGATGATTCAGAGGCACTTAACCAGACAGCTAGAAGAAAAGGATGATTCAACTTGCAGGAACTTTGAACTTATGACTTACTAGCAGTATAATACTGTTTACAAACTATCAGCAAGATAAACAGAAACATTATATAGGTTAACAAATTCTTCCTTCTGGATCTCCTCGACCGCCTAGATGGTTGAACGGGCTACTGGCATAACATCTCGAACCCCTTCTGGAAGTTGACCAATCGTCTGTATACATCGTAGGTGGCAAACGCGTCCATGGAAGCATAATAGATGTTCTTCAAGGGCAGGGGCGCTTCCGCCCATATATGGTGGTCATCTTTTGTGATACCATCCTTCATCTTGTTGTAGTTGTGGTGGATGATCGAACCAGTGTAGTTATCCAAGCCATACTTTGACTTAAACTTCACTGGATCAGGCACTCTCCATATAGTCTGGATATCCACAAAGCTTCCTACCACCAGACCAACACGGTGAAGCATTTCCTGGTCATTCTTAATGTCCACCCCAACAAAGGTGTACTCCTTGTCGAGAAGGAAGGAAGCCAGCAGGCCGGAGTGCTCATCAGCAACGCTTATGTGGTACAAGAGGACATGGACGCCAACGCATAACTAGATCACGGCAGCCATTTGCGTCGGACCATCAAGCCAGGTGAACTCCACATCCAGTCCAACTATCTTCTGGTTGGCCTTCTGCAGCCAGTGCTTGAATCTGCCAATGCAGTACTCAACGCAGTTGGCCTTGTTCATGTACTTCACAACAAGTTCAGTGTCGCCATCTGCGCTGACAGCATAATCTTTCACGAACTCCATGCCGAAGGACTGTGATTGATGAAATCAGTATAAGACATGAAGCATGACAAGAACATTGATAACAAAAAGCTGGGATGAATATGACGGCAGATAGTACATACTAATTTTGGTGCTATTGAAAATTGATCTAAACAAGTGCATCAACAATTTAAACTAAACATGTACACCCTCTGTAAAGAAATTTAATATCTTTTAGATCACTAAAGTAGTGAACCAAAAGATGCTATATTTCCTTACAGAGGGAGTATCTGTGAATTAAGAATCAAAATTTCTGACGCTGTTGAGATATTTATCTAAACAACTGCATCAACAACCAAGAATGAACATGTATCTATGAAATCAGAATCAAAAATTCAGAGGCTATTGAATATTAATCTAAACAAGTGTATCAATACTCAACACTCAACAACATGTAGCAGGAACAACAGTCTGCATCAACAATCAAAATTGTGATATTGTCATCTTTTTCATCACAATTCTTATATAGCGGGAACAACAGTCTAATTGCCTTCTTGCTTAGATTGATTTGTTCATCGCTCATGCAGATGAATCTGTGTGCACAAATTAAAGAAGCAGGAGAACAAGAAATTGACAAGGCAACGGAGTAGATGTTGCATGCATATGAATCTGTGTGCAAAATTCTCATAAGGCAACGGACTAGATGTTGCATGCAGATGAATCTACGTGCACAAAATGAATAAGCAGGATAACGAGAAATTGACAAGAAGAAGAATGACATCATATGTGCAGCTACGGGAGAACTACAAACAAAATTGACAGGAAGGAGAACTCACCGATCCAGAAGCCAGATTGTTGGGAGAGGGGGCGACGCAGAGGAAGAGGAAGTCGAGTGGACGCAGAGGCAGAGGAACCGTCGGAGAGAGTCATGGCAGTAAGGACGAAGTGCCCTCGTGCATGCCCATTATAACTAATTGGGGATGGGACTCCTCCCAGCTGATGGACTCCTCCCGCCTGTTGGACTCCTCGCTTTCCTTCTCTTTTTTTTTGAAGAGAAGAGGGGGGACTCCTCGCTTTCCTTTTTTATGTTTTTTTAAATGGGCTCCTCCCATGATAATAGGCCCATATAAGAAAGCAGAAGAGGCCCAAACACTTCATGGTTGAGATTACATTACGTGATCTAAAACTACCTCTTCATGAGATCTCTACGTGATCTAAAACTACCTCTTCGTACCGTTTGTTTACGAAATATCCCAATGTTTCCTTGTGGTCGGTTGTTAGAGAATCCCCTATAAATACAAAGCTTTTCATGGCATAGATCATATACTCGATCTGAATTACCACCCCACGCCTCCCATACCTAGCCTTCCATGACTTCACCGAATTACCACCCCACGCCGCCCAAAGTAGCTCCCAGGTCGCAGAAGCCGACGGAGCCATCATCCTTGAAGCCTGCGTCGGCGAATCCAGAGATGAAAGAGAAGGGCACATCAGAGAAGCCAATGAAAGAGAAGGGCACGTCGGAGAAGCCGGCGAAGCAGAAGATGAAAGAGAACAGCAATGGAGCCGGTTGCCATCGAGAGAATCCTCCAGTAACGAGTGAGATGCTTCTATTCTGTATACTCCCTCCTTCCCAAAATCTTGGGAATGTAATTTTTTTTGCATGCAATCCCATAATTTACGGCGCACTTGCCTTTCTCTCTCATTTAGTTACAGCCAGAACTAACTATCCCTATTTTTCTGGAAGGGAGATCATGGATGCCTTCCTCTCTACTTACTTTTTTAGTCGTGAATGACTCTCTCTGTATGGCACAAGTAATGATCAACATGCGGTAATTTTTGTGCTGGAAAGTATACGCCTAACCATATGGAAAGGAGGGAGTAGTAACTTAACTTTGTTTAAAACTAGCTACTGAATTAACAAAATAATCGAACTACACATATGTTGCTGATCAAATACACAGTAGAAAGAATACAAAGTAGTTTTCTAAGTTGTTTTATCTTTTTCTTGATTGGCCTGGTTTATACTAAACTTATACAAATTCATTAATAGTGTTTGGAGCTAATTTGTTCACTGTGAATCTGTGATAGCTGGGCCAACTCGTGAGTTGTGCGCGTTTCAACGGTCACAATCGACATGATTTAGTAAAATCATACAGAATATGAACATGCCTCGCTTAATTGGCACAGAGAACATCAAATGTATGTACAATATTCAATTTTAGGCTCACGTGTTTTGGTCCATGTCGACAATTTTAGGCTGCTTGATGATGCCTAGTCACTGTTATGGTCATGTTTACTGGATATCATGGTTATCGTCTCTGTTTATATGCCTAAAAATTCAGAAATTGCTACTGTTTTGGCATAGGCTTTCTAAATGATTTCAAGTTGACTGGAGAACATCATATTGCTTCGACTAATGCGAGTTCTTAGTCTCTAGTAAATGAAACTGTTGGCGATTGCCCTTAATTTTGCATGGTTTTTACTATAATATTCTCTTGTAATTATATCCTTTGATCACCATATATAGCAGATAATTTGATTGAACATTTGCTCTCGTCTACTGTACTGTAAAGAATGGTAATTGATTTTTTTTAAACATGATGGGAACTAAGGAGTATGTGCTCTTGAATGCTTGCAATGGAACTGCTACATTTTTTTCTTGAGATTATCTATAAAATATTGTCTTCCGAACATATATGCAATAGTTTTAGTAAGTTTGGTGCCTGAACTTCAGTGGTCTACATAGACCAAACTCTGCTCGTTCTACTGAAAATCTATACTATTATCAGTCAATTTGCCGACGGAGATGAATAGCTTGTTTTTCTATGTCTGGTGTTGATTATATGGCCGAGAAGCTCTATGAGATTTCATGCAGTACTGTAGAGCACAATTTTTATATTGGCATAGATTAGATCTAGTCGGTTCTATGAGTGTTTAAATGTATACCATACAGAATCTAATCACAATATTTGCACATTCAGGGAACTTAGATTGCTTCTTTGCTACAATATGAGAAGTTCATAAAAGAATTAAACACACAGCAACGGACGTACATCCAGTTGATTGGACTGGGTGAACTTCTCAAGACTCCTGGCATGAAAATGAGACATCTACTGTGCCAGGCCATCGCTTATTCATATGATGCAGAGTAGGATGCCTTTATCATTAATGGGAGACCATGTAGGATCACACTACAAGATGTGGAGCATATAACAGGCCTGCCCTGCATGGGGAAGAATCACGTCTCTTCAGATCACAACAATAATGTGGAGTTGTGGAAGGAACTGAAAGACCCCAATGACACAAAAATACCTTTGAAAGGATTGCTAGCCAAGATGAAAGGCGACAGCACACCTAATTTTGTCAGGGCATTTGTCTTGTACACCATAGGCAAATATCTATGCCCGACAACACAGCAATATGTGGACAACAGATACCTTGGGATTGTTAGAAACGTTGAGATGATAAAGAGCAGCAATCTTGGACAGCTAACGCTTGACCATCTTATGGCTAGCGTAAGAAATTTGTAAATGGTGGAGCTAATCTGGAGGGGAACCTACCACTGCTGCAGGTAATAGAATCATCAGTTACCTAGCATACAATTAATCTATGGCAAAGTTTCTAAGCTGCTTTTGTTGTCATGCAGACGTTGTACTACGAGAAGTTCAGGGTGCACCAATTGGACTCCAGCATCTCGTATGCATCAAGGTTAAGGCCGCTGATCCAGAACTGGAGTGAGGAGAAGGCACACAAGGTTGACAACATAATCAACAAAAATTATCTAGGGGTTGGAGAGGTAAAGTTTCAGTACTGTGTGCCTGGATTATCTACCATATATTTCAAATCATACTAACGACACTAAACTACAGTATGTTGAGGACCTGCTGCGGCCTTTCAATCCACCACCAGTTGGTACGCCGGCCTGTGGCACCCCGCCTGAATACCACTGTAGCCAGACGGTCGCCGCACACACCAGCCCAGGAAATCACTCTGGCGTGCGCATTTACAACAAGTATCATGAACTTAGGCACAACTGTAATAAGAATATATTTATTAGCCATTGTGGCTGGAATAAATACATCATGGTTACAAAGATGGGGCAGCGGAAAAACACTAACTAAGGCAGTACAGACTTGGAGAGGCTCCAATCCACAGGGACCTGACTGGGTTACTCTTCTAGCTCGCGAACGCTCCCGCTTCTCGACGGATCCTTAGCTGAACCTGGCCACGTTGAAGGCCGCTGAGTACTTTTGAATGTACTCGCAAGCTAACCAAATAACATATACACCAAGCAAAGCAATCCATGGCATTCAAGAGTGCATTTGTTATTAGAGCAACATTATCTATTAAGGCATAGCATATCTGTTTAGCAATATTGATTATCAGGTCATAACAGGATTATCCAGCAATATAACTACTAAAATGAAGACAATAAGGTAAAGCATAACAGTAAATGCAATTGATCAAGTTCATTCACATGATCCCTCTGGATCCAAGTTCTTACGGTCATCCGACCATCTCCTTCATAGCCTTCCCATGGCTAACATCACATTCCGGACATCATCCGATGTCCAAATATTCGCACTGCAAGTCTGATAAGCTTACCTTGCTCTGGTTCATTCTTAGCAATTATCCGGTTGACTCCTCCAGACTCGACACAGACCAAATAGTGTGACCTAGTACGAACTGTGCCCCATGACCGAGGACGCGGCTATTCGAATAGATTTACACTCTGCAGAGGTCGGGCACTTTACCCACATTATGGAGCTCCCGGCCTCGTACTTTAGTACATGTTCCCATTCGGGTGGACCGGTGCTGCTCCAACAAAACATGTCTATTGCCTGGCACTCTTACGGTCCCACCGACAATCATACCCCTTCCGGGTCATGTCCTGGGTGGCCCCTGTGTCACTCCTGACACCTGCCACCGTCGTGGCCAAACAAAACTGTCCCAAACGGGGACGCCGTCTAAACAACTTTGGCTCACAAGGTTATTGCCGCCTACCGAGCCAGGGTAGCATGCACGCATAACCTTCCATCTTTGGTGGTACCGATAAGAGGCAAGACAACAGACCAAGTCAAGGCCGTCCCATACCGGCAAATGTGGCTGCACTTGGAAAGTTCGGTTTAGTGGCACTATGACTCGATCCAGCCGATGGAGGAGGTTGTTGTCCTTATTGAGTCACATTCTTATCATTGCGATAACAATAATAATGCATGATGGAAACATAACAACCTATCTCCATATTGTCACATACGAGTCACTAGTGCAATAACATGATGAGCATTAACGAGTAATGTAAACAGTAAGCAGGATTCTAGTCATTCATTTACTTCTAGCATAAACATTTAATTAGTTCAAACACACATGAATAACACAGAAGCAAGGCTCTAGGGCATATATCTGATGGTCGGCTTGCCTGGGGGTCGATGAATTCACCGAAGAGAAGTGCGATCACCTTGCGGAAGAATTCGCCGGAAAGGTTTCTCTCTCAGAGAGGCTGGATATAGGGCAGGGGCAAAATGGGTATTTTCAGAATTTGTAAACATGGTGGAAGTGATACCATCGAAATGGGCTCGGCGAACAGAGAACGTGGGCTTTGGAATCACCTGATTCGGAGTCACGGTTGAAAAGTTGTGGCCGTTCGTTTTTTAAACGGTGAAATGAACAAAAAGTGTCCACTTCGGCCGTTAACCGGTGAACGTCCATAACTTAGACATTTCGGTGGCTGGGCTGAAATTAAAAGCGCATTACTGAGAATACGCTTTCGGTAAAGAAAAAGCACACTCTGCGCTGGAGTTGCTGCGGATTACGCCTTGTTTAAGAGAAAACGTATTTCAGAAAATATGTATCCACTTAAACAGTGCGGGCCCGACCGCTGGGTCACCTACATGCGGGTCCCACCGAATCTCTCTCTCTCTCTCCTCCTCCTCTTCTCCTTCCTTGCGACAGTGGAGGCAGCGGAGCTCAGCTGAGCTCGTGCCGGCACTCGCCCCGGCGGCTCCGGCGACGCTCCGGCCACCAGAGTGCCCATGGCGGCGAGGCGCTTCCTCCTGTGTGACCCACGCGCGCCGATGAGCTCGGGACCGAGCGGGGCTTCGGTCATGTCGGATGGCAGCGACGGCCACTATCGTGGTTTTGTCACGGCAGATGTCCTCGTGAAAGGACTTAGTGGTGAGGCCATCGCAACTAGGTGGAAGCTTGAAGGGGTTGGTCGGAATCGAGAGACGTGAGTTTTACCCAGGTTTTGCCCCTCGCGGTAGAGGTAAAAGCCTACATCCTGCTTGATTGCTATTGATGATGATGATCTCGATTACAAGGGTGCTCTTTCGCTACCTCTCATCTCGAGAGCTTCTGTTTTTCCGTCTATTTTCCCCCCCTCCTTATATAAGTTGAAGGGGCGGCTTACATGTAGAGTCCTAATAGGAATAGGACTAGTCTATTTTCTATTACAGGTCGACTCCTAGTCCGGGTCTTGCTTTCCTTGTCAGGGAACTTTCCTCTTCTTGGACCTTCTCCGCGAGCCGGCCCATTGGGCTCCCCTTAAGCCGGCCTCCTGCCGGGTCTCGCCCTGGGCCCTTGGTCTCTCCTTGTTGTCTCGCCGAAACCCGGAATATGAGATGACCCATAGAGCCTCCTGACTCTTGGCTGGGTCAAACTATGGCCGGGTCAAACTATGGCCGGGTCAGACTATGGCCGGGTCAAACTATGGCCGGGTCATAACCGTGGGGAATATCCCCAACATTAGCCCCCAGTTTAGCTTGGATTTATCCATGGTAAACTCCATCCTGAAAATAACAATAGGGAAAATATGTGAAGGGTGATTCTCCGGGTCTGGATTTTTCTTGAGCCAGCACCTGTTTCTGTCTTTCTGGTCCTTGTTATTTTTCTTCTGCCAAATCACCTGACCGGATCAAAATGTTTGCCGGGTCTTATGGTTCTTCCATACTTTAGCAATTTTGTTGCTTCATAACATGACATCTCAACTGCTTTCATACGTGTACATGACCTCATAACAAATCTTTCCAGTGTATATATCAAATGGTCGGCTTATCCAATGAACCGGCTCCTGAAAAATCCGGGTTTTCCTTTGTCATATTAACAAGCCTGCTTCAGAATCAACTTGCTGACATGGGTTCCTTGAAGAAAAATATTAGGAAATAAAACACCCATCTGCCATTGAGTCGGCCTCCAATGCTTTGGCTTCAGGAAATTTTTTGGGAATAAGAAAACCATATGACATTGAGCCAGCTTTCCGGGCCTTTCTAGGAATAGCTTGGAGGAGATAAACTTTGCAAATTTTTCCACCAACAATATGAGACCCGGTTTACTCAAAACTGAGAACTTGAAGGTGTTCCTCCCTTATATCTATATTACCTTTAGCCCCCAAGTCTTAAGAGTAGAAACGTAGTGATAGCTTAAGACTTGCGAATGTTGCAATTTTGGAGAAAATCCAGGTTTGTTCATCTGAGTCACCAGTCATAAACTGAATGTTTTGCATTTCACATGTGTAGCCCCCAAGGGCCGGCTCATCGGTATGTGATGGGCCGGGTCTTCAATTTAGACCTTATGATCTGTTTAAACAACTGAACGCTGTAACCCCCAAGTGCCGGGTTGTCTTGCCTACAGCAACCTGGGACTTGAACTTAGCTTTTGATGTTTGTAGATGTATAGCTGCAAATAATGTAGCCCCCAAGGGCCAGTTTAGTTGTTCTCATCAATCTGGAACTTGAACTATGTGTAGTCCATGACTGTAGCCCCCAAGGGCCGGGTCACTATTAATAGTGAGCCGGGTCTTCAATGAAAATACTTTAAAAATGACAACACATTAGCCCCCAAGTGCCGTGTTGCATGCTTGCAGTGACATGGGACTTCACACTCATTGTAGCAGAGGTTTGAACAATATAGCCTTCAAGAACCGGGTTGCCTGCCAATGTTAACCCGGCAGATCCAGCTGCCGGGTCTCGACCATCAACCACTCTGCAAGTTTGAATTTGCTTTGAAAAACTTGATAGAAAAATAACCCAATCGTGGCTTGTAATTGTTTTTGAGCTGAAACTCCATAGTCCGTTGTGCCATCAAACACTGATGATCCTTTTACGATGAAAGAAATCCTTGGCCGTGGCTGCAGTGCAACCCGGCAAATATGTGTGAAAAAGCCATAAGTGGTGTAGTCTTCTATAAAGCACATGTTGAATAACCCGAAAACCCGGTCAATCAAATGACCAGGTATTATATGTGACCCGGCTGGAGTTGTAACCCAAGGATTTAGAAGAATTGAGCAGCATGTAGCCCCCAAGGGCCAGCTCATCAAGTATGATATGTCGGGTCTTTAATTAATCATGAAAGAAAATCAACGCATTAGCCCCCAAGAGCCGGGTCGATTGCATGCGGCGGCTCGGGACTTATGATGAAAAGTAGGACAGAAAAAACTGACTGATGTAGCCCCCAAGTGTCGGGTCGATTGCCTGCGGTGACTCAGGACTTTTCCTTCCATTGTAGAATAAAATCAGATCCACTGTAGCCCCCAAGGGCCGGCTCATCAGTATGTGATGGGTCATAGATTTTGAACTGAGTAGTATAGCCCCTCAAGTCTCGGGTCATTTGCCTACAACGACTTGGGACTTACATGTGTTTCTCCTTTGAAAATAATAACATCATATGATGTAGCCCCCAAGTGTCGGGTCGCATGCCTGCAGCAACTTGGGACTGTTTGAAGAAATTATATAACCTTGATCCTTATTTTATACAGGCTATGTTGACACAAGCCGGCTCAGAAATTGCCGAGTTGAAAGAGCAGGACTTGTTGCTTTATCTGGCAATGCCATCATGCACTTATGAAATATTTGTGCCAAAGATCATCCTCAAAACTTATTATGTTGATTTGCTCAATACGAATCCTTGACTGGAGTTGCAACTTAACCAAATAAAAGCCGGCTTTCGAGGCTCGACACTTGAGATATAAATGCCGGTGACCACTGATGCTGAGACAAATCAAGCAAACATCAACCCAGACAATCCAGTTGTCGGCATTCTGCCATGAAATTTCGCCGGCTCAACCCATTGTGATAAAAACTTATTGAAAATTTGCCCAAATGTGGCCTTTTGGAATATGTTGTGTAGATACATTCCATCATCTGGCAATGCCATCGTGCATTGAGTATACTGTGTTTGATCTGATGTCCAAATTTTTGACAATGTGTCAAACCATAACTGCTCCTCAACCCGGCAATTATACTTTGGATATTCTAGAATCAAGTCTTTTGGCTTTGTATGTATGATAACCCGACAAATATATGTCCTGAGAAATTCATAAGTGCTGAAATATATTAAGGCACAAGAGGAAACTCCAACAACCTGGTCATTCTTGTGACCCGAATTATGTATGACCCGGTAAACAGATGTTTGTAAGAAATCCAGGAATGCTGCAATATACTTGAGCAAATTGATATTCCCATCGCCCGGTCATACGTGTGACCCGGTTTGTACTGGGCACCTGGTCATACATGTGACATAGATGTTATCAAGATCCGGGTCATCTTTGTGACCCGGTTTTATTAATAACCCGGTCATCTTTGTGACTCAGGCTTGACAGAAAATGGATCCCTGCAAAAAAGAGCAGCAAGAATATATATAGATAGAAAAAATACATAACAAAAATATAAAAAAGAAACATATAAAGATATATATATATCCCAGAAAGGCCGGCTTTCGAGGCTCGAGTCTTCTTCGCTTCCAGTGGAAGCGGGCTTAAGAGGCCTCTTTTGGTTTGTCCTAGCTTTCTGAGGGCCGGGTCTCACGTGACTTAAACCGGCATTTTAACCTTGAAAAGTTCAGGGTTAACACAGGCCGTAATAGGCATCAGTGTGATTGACTTTTATCAAGAGTATGACGGGTCACATAGGGGAGTACCAATCAGCGAACAGGCAGGTATAACCAAGAATGATAGTGGCGTTTATTGCCGGGTTAAGAGGGTGGTGAAAAGCTAAACTCGATGAGTTGGAAGCCCCCAAGTAACCATATGACCATGGAAAAGCTCAGCATAGGATATACAGGAGACAATGCTACTACTGCAAAACATCTGGGGTCCAGATAAGCCGGCTTTATTTCATTGATCATAATATATGAGGATACCCATGTTTAGACTGTGCATCATGGCGACTAGTCTTCTTTGGTAACCCCCCCTTTTTTTATGTTTCGCCAGTATGGCAGGATACCTATGTTTGAACTGTGCATCATGGCAGCTAGTCCTCTTTGGCAACCTTTTCTTTTTCGCCAATAAGGCAGCAGTCCCCGGGACCGGGTTGTCTTCCCTTCAACAACCCGGGGTTCTTGTATTTGTTAAAATCCGGCCAAATCCGCCGAGTCATATCTGTGTAGCCCCCGAGTTTTAAGTTGACTCGAGGAGCCGGCTTGAGATTCTTTATACTTGGCTGTGGCACAAACCGACATATAGCTGACAGCTGAGAGCTGGAATTTATTGAAGCCGGAAGCAATGTGGCGAGTTGATGATCGTTGCGATGCTCATCGTATGTCCTCCCATTCCTTGCTATTCTCTCTTGGTCCGGCTCTCCTGTTTTCTCCAGGGCCATTTTTTTTTCTTTACTGGTTTTGAATTGCCGGCTCAATCGGTGGCCGGCTCACCTAACTTCTCCAAAGACGGTTCGTCTGTGGCCGACTCTCCTGTTTCTTCGATGTGCTGAAGCAGACCGGACCATGGGGATGGCAGACCAATGCACCTATCCATTGGGCAAAACGGCGCGGGTGAAGGCTGATAATAGAAATATATTTCTTTTTTGCTCCAGCTTGTCAGAGTAGACCGGGCTGCAGGGGCGGCGGCCTGCGCGCGTCCGTTAGGTGGCTCGTACGGGTGGGCGTGGCCTCGGCGTGTTCATGTAAACCAGACCGCGGGGGCGGCTGCTTGCGCGCATCCGTTAGACGGCTCGTATGGGCGGGCGCGGCCCTAGTGTGTTGATGTAGACGCGAGAGCTGGCCGGTAAATTGGCATGGATGCGGGAGTCGGCCGCGACGTTTGAAGCCAGCGCGGACGCGAGAGTCGGCCGCGACGTTGTAAACCGGCGTGGGCGCGCGAGTCGGCCGTGGCGTTGTAAACCGACGCGGACGCACTAGTCGGCCGCGGCGTTGTAAGCCGGCGTGGGCGCGCGAGTCGGCCGCGGTGTTGTAAGCCGGCGCGGGCGCGCGAGTCGGCCGCGGTGTTGTAAGCCGGCGCGGGCGCGCGAGTCGGCCGCGGTGTTGTAAGCCGACGCGGACGAGGGTGTGGCCAGGTGTGTTGATGTAGACTTAACCGCAGAAGCGGTGGCTTACATGCATGTCCGTCGAGCAGCGCGGCACGGACGAATGCCAGTGTAGAATGATGCTGGCGCGCGCTCCGTATCCGTGGTATAACGCCACTTTTGTAATGTATAATTGTCCTGCGTAAAAATATTACAGGCAAGAGTAATTATTCTTGGATGAATTAATATGTACTGAAAAATAGAGCGAATAGCACTTGATGATTTTTCAGATGTACGCAATACTGATGGTCCTCATGTAGTTGACTTGGATTTGCTTCTCCATGTGAGTTAGTAGCACATCATTATGCTTGGTTAACCCGGCTGTCATGGATACTTCTGTTGCTAGATTCCCTTGTGTAGCTGGCCTTAGCAGATGTTGTATTGATCTGGGACTGCGGCGGACGCACAAGCCGTAACTCTAATTTCCCTTGAACTCAAATCTTGTACTTCTAGCTCCAAAATTAATCATGATTCTGAACATAAACAAGGAATCTGCCGGCTCTGCCCAAGGTTGTCCCATGCCGGGTTATCCTGTGCGATTGTTTTCTGCCGGCTCTTCTTCATCCAACCAATCGCGAGCTTTTCGATCCCTGAGAGAGCTCCCTTCAAGAACACAACACCACCGTGCACTCGCCCCACGGTGGGCGCCAACTGTCGTGGTTTTGTCACGGCAGATGTCCTCGTGAAAGGACTTAGTGGTGAGGCCATCGCAACTAGATGGAAGCTTGAAGGGGTTGGTCGAAATCGAGAGACGCGAGTTTTACCCAGGTTCGGCCCCTCGCAGTGGAGGTAAAAGCCTACATCCTGCTTGATTGCTATTGATGATGATGATCTCGATTACAAGGGTGCTCTTTCGCTACCTCTCATCTCGAGAGCTTCTGTTTTTCCGTCTATTCCCCCCCCCCTCCTTATATAAGTTGAAGGGGCGGCTTACATGTAGAGTCCTAATAGGAATAGGACTAGTCTATTTTCTATTACAAGTCGACTCCTAGTCCGGGTCTTGCTTTCCTTGTCAGGGAACTTTCCTCTTCTTGGACCTTCTCCACGAGCCGGCCCATTGGGCTCCCCTTAAGCCGGCCTCCTGCCGGGTCTCACCCTGGGCTCTTGGTCTCTCCTTGTTGTCTCGCCGTAACCCGGAATATGAGATGACCCATAGAGCCTCCTGACTCTTGGCCGGGTCAAACTATGGCCGGGTCAGACTATGGCCAGGTCAAACTATGGCCGGGTCATAACCGTGGGGAATATCCCCAACAGCCACCATGGGGGCGCACGGCTCCGTCGCAGAGGGGAGGCTCTGAGGGGCTGGGGAGCTTCGCAGTGGCTAGGGGAGCGCTGCGGAGTGGGCTAGAGGGAGGGAGAGAGCTCGGGCGGTCCGAATTTGAGCCGGGGCCGAGGCGGCATGATGGACGAGGAAGAGAGGAGGGGGCTCCGGGGCTCGGGGAGAAGGGTTTTGGCTGCTGGTGAGGAGGGGAGGGGCTCGGGGCGCCTTAAATAGGCTCGGGGAGGGACTCTCGACGACGGTCGAAGCTTCGAGAGGCTTGGTGCCGTGGCAGCGTTCCGGCGAGGAACCTGCTGTCGGCACACGCCTCCAAGGGCTAGGGACGAGGGGAGAGCTTCCAGACGGCCCACACGTGCGGCGGAGAGCTCGCCGGCACTCGCGGACGAGCTGGAGCCTGCTGGAGATGGCCTCCCGAAGCGTCTGGTGCACAGGGCATGGGTTTGGCGTGCTCTGCACGTGGTCACCACGTGGCCACAGCATTGCCACGCCCCACTCAATGCCAAACCATGTCTGGGGTATTCTACCATCCTCCAGTAGGTGACGTGTTTGGTTGAAATGCAATGGGCGGCTGGGTGCTGATCGATTCATCCAGAAACCTATTCTGGTCATAAACTTGCATGGACTCTTGCGGAGAAACGGCTGAAGGGATTGAGCTGATTTTTGGTGTGTGTTGATGATCTACCAAGGTAAATGCCCTGGTAAATTTGCAGGTCATTTGGATAAGAACTGAAGGTACTTCCTTCACAATGATGGATTCTAGGCAGAAACTAGGTTTTAATGCTGGGGTCAAATGGCTCAATAGATTTGGCTCAAATTTGGTGGAGGGAGGTTATTTCAATGTAAGAATGCACTCGTAAAATTTCATACCATTTGGATGCGCCTAAATGGTACTTCCTTCACAGTGCTTCTCTCTGGACAGAATATTGGGAAAATTATTGAGAGAGATTGGCTAAATTAATTGAGCTGATTTTTGGTTTCCATGGGTTATTTATCAATGTTAATCACCATGAAAAATTTCAGCTAAAAAGGATCAAGGGTTCAAGCATCCCTTTGCAAATTTCCCAACTGGACAGAATTTGCAAATGGATGCTTTACTCAAAATTTAAACTATGGAATTTGGGTTCTTGATGGAAATGGTGAAGATATGGATCGGAGAAGCTCCACAAATTGTTTGGTATTTTTCCTGGCTACCAAAATGATAGTTCCATTGGAAAGTGCCCAAAATGCAATATTCGCTTTAAATAGGAAAATGCAATTTCCCTTATTTAATTATGGCCAATATTTTTATGAGATCTCAATATGATCACAATGAATATCTCCACAAGTTTTCATAAACTTTGGAGATGGATAAATATTTTCCTGGATTTAATTCCTTCAACTGGCAGAAAAAGGAATTAATTTTAAATGAAAAATATTGCAAATGACTTGGCAATATTTTTACATATCCAGGGTTGATAGATATAAGAGAGTCACTGGGAAAAGTTTGGGAGGCAACAGATCAAAGGAAATTGGGGTTCCTTTGTAACTGCAGGAATTAGGGTTTCCCTTCCGGTAACTCGGAGGGTAGGGTTTCGGCGGCAAAATCCTGAGAATATAGTTTGGGTGGCCAAGTTGGGTTGGAAAGAATCTCTGGTTGGATAGGAAAGGCAAGGCTAAATGACCATCTTGATATACCCAAGAGCGAGAGAAAATCCGATAACATCGAAAAAACATGGGAGTCCAATCCAGCGAAGGAAAAAAACAAGGAGCGAAAACCAGGGTGTCACACGGCCAAACCGACTGACGGTCAGGTAAATGAGTTACATCAGACACAAATATATATTGTAACTTTGCAAGTACTATCGAAATTATATGCTTCTAACTGCTTGTAAGTTGCAGGATAAGGCGCTCATCGGCCGTGTATTGACTGATTTGAAAGAAGCTGCCTCCATCGTGCGGGAGGCCGGTGCACAACAATTCGATAGGATGTGCACCCTTGAAAGAAAAATGGACGAGTGCCTTAGGCGTACCCTTGCGAATGGCAGACGCGTGGACAACCTCATCATAGAATTCAATGTAAGCATACCATTATGATTTTCAAAATAATTTTACTATCAAAACTCCCAGACTAACACGTTTTTTTAAGAACCACCGCTATGGAATATTTGATGCTGATCGCCCAGGAGTCGAGGACATACAGCTATCTGACCTGGGAGCACCTGCAGACCCAATGGAGGTCCCTGCAGAGAATGCTTCTCACCAGGGAAATCAAAAAGATGACACAGAGGTCGCTGCCAAAGGCATTTCGGCTAAGGGAATACAAAAAGATGACACGGGTGCCCCCATAAAGAACGTTGATGAAGATTTGCAGGCTGCTCCTAGTTTGCATTCGCGAATGCATTCCAAAGCCGCCACAAGCCTTGGAGCTTTCATGGTGATACACATTTTACATTAAACTGATTTTGTTTTAAGTTCACGTAGATTGCTAGCTAATATATGATCTTCCACGTTCTAGATGAAGAAGACAGAGCTGTTGCTGCAGCTTGCAAGCATAGGCTCAGGAATGTTTCATAGCTTTATAAAGAGGTGGATGCTTTGCAGGGTGCTCTGATTTTGGATTCACGAAAGCATTCCAAAGCCACCACAAGCCTTGAAGCTTTCCAGGTGATGCACATTTTACATTAAACTGATTTTGTTTTTAATTTCGCACAGATTGCTAGCTAACAAGTGATTTATTTCGAATCACAGGATCCTCTGAATTTGAGGCACATTAAGAATGTGCGAAAGGCTGAAGAAGAAAGAAGTAATCAAGTTGATGAAGATGTTAGTATTGAGATGGGGGGAGACGCGGGTACCAAAAAAAGCACCGGTCTGCCAAGGCTAAGGGAACGCGTGAGCCGGAAGAACCCCATGTCTTCCCAGTTAATGAGGACAACTATGATGATTCCTTAGCAATGAAGCGCGAAGAAAGTGTGGTTGAATCCATGCCACCAACTCGTGCGAGCGGTCAGAAAAGAGTGGTATCTTCATTATTCAAGAATTAAGATTATGTTTTGTACGATAGTGATAAGAAGAGAAAGAAAAACAGGACTCCATCGGAGTCTACCAACGATTCCAGGGACACAAAGAAGAGGAAAAACCACCCAAGCAATTTAAAAAATACAGACACAGGTGCTTCGAGACTGGAGGGCGAGCTTGACAAGTTTCGAAAGGATTTCGTGGCCGAAATTGTCAACACCTTAGATCTGGAAAAAGAAATGGTGGTAATTGATGACATTGTTCTGCACTTCTGCTACAGAAGCATTTGCAATGCCTCACCATGATAGATGGAGCCGAAGATGAGAAATGGTTGGGTGACGAAGTAAGATATTTCCCAAATTAGTTTATCAATTTTCTTTTGCACGGTACAATTAACTTGAATTTTGTTTTAGGTGGTTGATGCTATCATTCAGCTCATGCGTCACGATCATCCTAAGGACATAAGGGACAGGCAACTGGTTTACATTGAGAGGGTGGCCGGCATCGCTATGCTCGAAAGAGATGGTAAGGTAGAGAACTGCCACGTGGACGCTTTGGGGGGCAGTCATGGAACAACAAAAGGCGACAACTACCTTAGACATGATCTGGTACCATATAACCATGACGTAAAACACATTTCTTTTTCTTATTATTATGCATGTCAATCTAATCATCTTTGCTTTCCAGGTTTTCCTACCTACGAACATGGCTAACACCCACTGGTTCCTTGTGGTCGTAAACCCCAGAAGGAGGGAGATTCAGATTCTTGATTCACTTTTCGGCTATGTAGTACGCACACAAGTAAATCACGTGATGAGATTTTAAATGTCTTTCAATAAAACACATGATTTGACATCATACCTAACTATGAATCGTGAGCAACTTCTCATCCCATGGACTTGCAGATATGTGGGGTGGAAACCCATCTGAGAGCATCGCTGCGAATCAATGGACCACAAAGCCATGCATGGCAAGACATTAACGTGACCCAAGGGACAGTAAAGCTTGTTCATGTGCCAAGACAAGATGACACGTCAGTCAACAATATTAGCTTTTGTTTCTGTTTTTCATTGTTAATACGTGAAATGCTACTAACAGAATAAAATGTTGCAGTTCTTCTTGTGCACTCTACATGCTGAAGAACATCGAATTCTTTACGGGAGAAGAACTGATGCTGCAATATGACCAAGTACGTAGAGTAACACTTAAAATTCTGTCAATTTTTTAAACCTACGGAACGATACTAACATAACCTCCCATGCAGGCCTACATCGACGATTATAGAAGAGAGCTGCCTGTTGTGCTTCTTAATTCACCCTACAACAAATTGAAATCCATGAAAAGGCTGAAGATGTACAATGTTAGCCTATCGGATGCAGCTGCGGTTGAAGATCATGAAGATGCAAGCAGTTAGTCCAGCAGTGGTTGATTCTTAGATATGGAGTGTACACTTGGCTATAAAGCAATAGAGTAGGGTGTGGTTTGGTTTTAGTCCCGAAGAAGGTTTCCTAGCCATGTTCTTAGTCCATTGCGGATTAATCAAGTTGTAATACTTCACAGTACTGGTTCCAAATACTATTCTTCAAATAAATTTGGTCTGCATGGGAGCACCTTCAAATATATATTTGCTTTTTACAACCAAAACTTTTTGTTTCAAGGTTAGGAAAGTGAACTGAAATCTGATTTTATAGTTCAGTTTCGTCAGAGTCTAGACAAGATTCAGACCAATTACACAGTGCACGAGCAAACCTAGATGAAGTCCTTAATGGAGAAACAGAATTACACTGTCGGTTTATTCAAATATTCTAGTGCTAATTGGAAGTGTCATGCCATCTTGAGCAGCACCAGACATGATTCAGTATTATCAACAAAATTTGGTCTCACATATACGAGAGGAAAAAGGTATGAGCATGAGCATGCAAGATCCGATGGGTAATAAAATAGCTTCACAACAGAGAGTAAAATACTTCATGAAACACTCAATCACAGCTAGGCCAGGAATTGACTTGGAACCAACAAAACAGAGCATAACAAAAGAGGTCCAGTTCTTTTGGCCGATTCTCCTAGAATCTTGAGAATCAAACCTTCACCCAGCTTCTCCCAGAAACGCGAACCTATATTTTTTTTGACAATCCTAGTTGTTTTCATCCTAACCAGTTTTTTTTTGAGGTGTTCATCCTAACTAGCTAGGATTGTCAAAAAAATATGGGTTCAAAATTCTGACAGAAGTTGGGAGAGGTGATTCTCAAGATTCTGGGAGAATCACCCAAAAGAACTGGGCCTAAAGCACGTAATAGAGGGGGCTTGTGGGAGCTGGAACAATGAAATGAGGCCCAACAATTGACTCTTATTGTCAAAGAGAATATATTCCTTCTTTTTTTTGCACAACCCTAAACCCTAAATTCTCTTCGGTAGTCAGGGCATCCTTGTTGTACGCCACTACGTGATCTGAAAAGGAAAATATCAGTCGGGGGTTGTTGCGACCCCTTATAAATAGGAATCCTTTGAACCCTCCCCAGATCATAGTTCGTCGTTCTATGCCGCCCAAACCGAGCCAACCCAGGAAAGCAGCAAGACCGAAGGACGGAGCGAAAGATGAATCCTCATCTTCCTCCCACGATCTCCTGCTGCAACCCCTGTTTTTTTCCTGCCATGATCTTCCTCCCACGATCTCTTGCTGCAACCCCACCTTTGGTTTTTTCCTGCCACGATCTTCCACCTACGATCTTTTGCTGCAACCCTAGTTTGGGTTTATGTACTCGTCTTGTAAACAAATTAACTCAT
Source organism: Elymus sibiricus (assembly GCA_039707655.1). Lineage (NCBI taxonomy): Eukaryota > Viridiplantae > Streptophyta > Magnoliopsida > Poales > Poaceae > Elymus > Elymus sibiricus. The sequence continues at coordinate 170,013,734 of CM077664.1, forward strand.
GCAGTAGCGTAGAGCACAATTTTTATGTTTGTATAGATAAGATGTAGTCATTTCTATGAGTGTTTAAACATATACCATGCTGAATCTAATCACACTATTTGCACATTCAAGGAACTCAGCATGCTTGTAAACAAATTAACTCATGTAGTAGCGTAGAGCACAATTTTTATGTTGGTATAGTGAAGATGTAGTACTTTCTATGAGTGTTTAAACGTATACCATGCTGAATCTAATCACACTATTTGCACATTCATGGAACTCAGGATGCTTCTTTGCAGCCATATGAGAAGTTCATAAACGGATTAAACACGCAACAAAGGATGTACATCAAGTTGATAGGACTTGGTGAACTTCTCAAGACACTTAGCATCAAAATTAGACATGTACTATGCCAGGCCATCGCTAATTCATATGATCCAGAGCAGGACGCCTTTATCATTAATGGGAGACCATGTAGGATCACACTACAAGATGTAGCGCATATAACAGGCATGCCCTACGTGGGGAAGAAGCACGTCCCTTCAAATCTTGACGATACTATGGAGTTGTGGAAGAAACTGAAAGACCGTAATGACACCAAAATAACTTTGAAAGGATTGCTAGCCAAGATGAAAGGCGACAGCACACCTATTTTGTCAGGCCATTTGTCTTGTACACCATAGGCAAATATGTATGCCCGATAACAGAGCAGTATGTGGATAACAAATATCTTGGGATTGTTAGAAATGTTGAGACGATAAAGGGCACCAATCTTGGACAGCTAACGCTTGACCATCTTATGGCTAGCATCAAGAAATTTGCAAATGGTGAAGCGAATCTGGAGGGGAACCTACCACTGCTGCAGGTAATTCACACTAATACAATCATTAGTTATCTAACATCTGTTATGTAATCTATGGCAAAGTTTCTAAACTGTTTTTGTTGTCATGCAGACGTGGTACTACGAGAAGTTCAGGGTGCACCAATTGGACTCCAGCATCTCGTATGTATCAAGGTTAAGGCCGCTGATCCAGAACTGGAGGGAGGAGAAGGCACGCAAGGTTGACAACATAATCAACAAAAATTATCTAGGAGTTGGAGAGGTAAAGTGTCAGTACTGTGCCTGGATTATGTACTGTATATTTCAAATTATACTAACGACACTTAACTGCAGTATGTTGAGGACCTCTTGCGGCCTTTCATTCCGCCAGCAGATGGTACGCTGGCCAAACCGAAGACTGGCGGTCAGGTAAATGAGTAACATCAGACACAAATATATATTGTAACATTGCAACTACTATCAAAGTTATATGCTTCTAACTGCTTCAAAGTTGTAGATTAAGGTACTAGCTCGTCGGACGTGTATTGACTGATTTGAAAGAAGTTGGGTCCCTCGTGCGGGAGGCCGGTGCACAACAATTAGATAGGATGTGCACCCTTGAAAAGAAAATGGATGAGTGCCTTAGGCGTACCCTTGCACATGGCAAGCTCTTGGAGGACGTCATCAAAGAATTAAACGTAAGCATAGCATTATGATGTAAATCATCCGATTATGAGATTATTATAACTTTACTATCAAAACACCCCAGACTAACATGTTTTTTTGAAGAACAACCGCTATGGAAAATTCCCAGGAGTGGAGGATATACATGTTTCTGACCTCGGAGCACCTTCAGACCCCAATGGAGTCCCCAGCTGAGAATGGTTCTGACCATGGAAAACAAAAGGATGTCACGGAGGTTGCTGCTAAGGACCATTCTAACCAGGGAATACAAAAGGATGACACGGAGGTCCCCATGAAGAAACTTGATGAAGATTTTGCCGTACGCATGTTAACTAAATTATGAAACAATCATTTTCGTTTCAGAAATTACATGTGATCTTCCACATACAGGATGAAGCATTCGAAAGAGCTGCTCTAAATGTCAGGGAGAATCTCAGGGGTGTTACAAAGCTTTTTAAAGAGGTGGATGATTTGCAGGGTGCTCCTAGTTTGGATTTGCAAAAGCATTCCAAAACCACCACAAGCCTCGAAGCTTTCTAGGTGATGCACATTTTACATTAAACTGAGTAAGAATCTGCTAAAGGCTAACACGCGGTTTATTTCGTATAACAGGATCCGTTCAAGAGACGGAGTAAGCACCAGTCTGTGAAGGCTACAGGATTGCGGGAGCCTGAAGAACCCCAGGCCTTCACAAATGATGACAGCCATGATAAATCCTTTCAAAAGCAGCAAGAAGTAAGTGTGGTTGAATCAACGCCACAAAATCATGGGAGCAAAAGGAAAAGGGTGATATCGGCATTATGTAAGAATGACAAATACATTTTGTACGATACTGAAAAGAAAAAAAGGAAAAACAAGACTCCATCAGAGTCTACCGATGATTCCAAGGACACAAACAATAAAAAGAGGGAAATCGGCTCTAGCAATTTAAAAAAGAGGGCAGAAGATCCTTTATGGAAGAGGGACCAGGTAGACAAGGTTCGAAAGGATTTAGTGGCCGAACTGATCAACACTACAGATCATGAAAAACAAATGGTGTTAGTTGATGACATTACTGTGCTATCGAAGCATTTGCAATGCCTCACCCATAAAGATGTAGCCAAAGATGGCATATGGTTGGGTCATGAAGTAAGATATTTCACAAATTAGTTTATCAATTTTCATTTGTACAATACAATTAACTTGTTTTTTGTTTTAGGTGGTTGATGCTGCGATTCAGCTCATGCGTCATGATGAACCAATTGACATAAGGGACGGGCAACTGGTTTACATTGAGAGGGTGGCCGGCGTCGCTACGCTAGAAAGAGATGGCAGGGTAGAGAAGTGGGCAATAGGTGCACCCCATGGGTTATTTTCAGTGCCAAAAATTCTTAAATATTCCAGAAAAAATCATGTTAAAATTTTATTGCATTCTGAGCACTTTTATTTCTGAGCCATTTTTTATTGCACGGATAATTCAGAAAACAGGATAATCATGGCATTTTATTTTACTAATCCAAAAATAACAAAGAGCAAATTAAGATTACAGAAAGTTGTGCTTACTAAATTCATCGGCCACATGCCCCTCAAAAGGAATCCATTAATAAGGTTGATCAAGTCTTATTAACAAACTATTTCCGAGTGACATCAAACCAAAGAATTTTTGTATAATACTAAGTTACCTCAATGGGGATATGCATCTCCCCAACCATAAGAATTTCATATTTCTTGTTGACAGTAGGAAGAGGAAATTTGAAGCCTCCAATAGTGATTGTCGAAACCTTTTCAATACAATTGATACCATTCACAGAACTTTGTTTCTTCGGGAAATAAACTGTATGCTCATTACCATTGACATGAAAAGTAACCTTGCTTTTGTTGCAATCAATAATAGCCCCTGCAGTATTCAGAAAGGGTCTTCCAAGGATAATCGACATGTTGTCGTCCTCGGGCATATCAAATATAACAAAGTCCGTTAAGATAGTAACATTTGCAACAACAACAGGCACATCCTCACAAATTCCAATAGGTATAGCAGTTGATTTATCAGCCATTTGCAAAGATATTTCAGTAGGTGTGAGCTTATTCAAATCAAGTCTTCAATATAAAGAGAAAGGCATAACACTAACACTAGCTCCCAAAACACATAGAGCAGTTTTAACATAGCTTCTTTTAATGGAGTATGGTATAGTAGGTATTCCCGGATCTCCTAACTTTTTAGGAACTCCACCCTTAAAGAATAATTTGCAAGCACGGTGGAAATTTCAGCTTCAGGTATCTTTCTTTTATTAGTGACAATATCTTTCATGTATTTAGCATAGGGAGACATTTTCAACATATCAATCAAGCGAGTGCGCAAAAAGACAGGTCTAAGCATCTCAACAAAGCGCTCAAAATCTTCCTCATCCTTGTTTTTAGATGGTTTAGAAGGAAAAGGCATAGGTTTTTGAACCCATGGTTCTCTTTCCTTTCCATGTTTTCTAGCAACAAAGTCTCTTTTATCATATCTTTTATTCTTAGGAGGTGGGTTATCAAGATCAACAACAGGTTCTATTTCTACATCATTATCTGGTTGAGCCTCAACATGAACATCATCATTATCATTATCATTATAATTATAATTATCACTCGGTGTATGTTCATTACCAGATTGTGTCTCAGCATCAGAAATAGAAGTATCATTATGATTCTTAGGAGGTAACCTCACATAGGATATGCGGCATGTACTCATGTGTGGGGCTAGTGGTGGTCACACTCATCCTCTCATAGGAAATGCTCTCAATGTCACATATGGTGGAGTCCCTCATATCACTCATATGGTGGTGGCTCTCCTCACATGGCAATTGGGTCATCTCGTTATATGTGGGTGTTGGAGAGATGTAGGTGCAAATGTCTCCGTACTCAACTTCTTTCGCCGCCATGGTTGTGGGAGTAGTCTCATGCTCAACCTCCTCATCCATAACGCCTCCAAAGATGAATGCCATAGGATGTGGCAAATCATCGCTCTCCTCCGAGACCAAAGAGAGGGTCTCATTTGTGGTCGTGTAGCTTGAGTCCGAGTAGGAGTCCCATGTGGGCGTCGTCTTCATGTTGTCGAAGAGGTTTGTGCTCACCGCCTTGGTCAAAGGGAATGGTCCATGCTCGACCGTCTTGTCGCCGTCTTGTAGGAGGCCCATATGATGTGGCACCTCGTTGCTCGTGTCCATGACCGAAGGGAATGTCTTATGCTCGACCATCTTCCTTGAGGGGCTTCCGAAGATGGAAGGGTCACCCTCGCTTGTACTTGGTCGCCTTGGACTTGGCGCCGAAGCATCTTCTTGGTGGCTCTCGTCTCGCGGTCTTCTCTTGTGCTCATGAAGGTTGACCGTAGCGTGATGTCGAGCTTGTTGTGACTTGTTGGTGTGCGTCGCTCGAGCATCTTCATCTTGATGGTGACGTTGCCACGCTTGACCTAGATGTCGATGTTGTGTGATGTCTTGAAGATCAGGACGTGGTCGAAGTGCGCTTGCGTCGGTTGGGCTCTTCGAAGATGTGCTACTTGGTCGCCGCCGCCTTGAAGATGACGAAGGGGAAGAAGACTTGTAGTTGACCAACACGTGTCGGATGTCATCCATGTGTGCGTCCAACTTGTTGTCGATGTAGCCTCTTTGCCGTGCCTCGGAGTTTCGTATGTCGGTGGCGAGGTTTTCGATGCGCTCTCGCAAGGCATGTTGTGCACCTTGCATTTGTCGTTGTAGTCCGTAGCGGGGCGTTTTGGTGTTGTAGTTGTTCGCGCCGTCGTTGTCGTCGAAGACCGGAGATGATGTGCTTTGCCTATCCATCACAAGACTAGAGCAAATGTGAGTGGAAGAAAGGGAAGAACTAGACCAAATGTACCTTTCCAATGTTGAAGATGGATCAATGATCACCCAATATGGTATTATGGAAATAGCACAATTGGTACCGGATCTTGTCAATTCTCACACCTACACAATAAAGCTTATGGAGTAGCTTGGTGAGAATAGTGGCACAAAATTTGATGCAATTGTTAGCAAGAGTCAATAATGTTGAAAAAGATTCACAAATTCGCAAGTAAAACAAGTAGACCAATAGCAATGAATGGCACACGGAAACACACACACGGATAGATAGATGGGGTTGTGCAACCAAGGAATGAGCTCAAAATGTGATATCCACGGAAAATGCTCGTGTTGCACAACTCTAGAGAGACGCTAGCACGATTGCACTATTGGGCGTGATACGAACTTGTGCACAACCTATAGAAACAAAACGTGTCGACTTCTATCCCAAGTATGCTATGTATGTATGGTTCCCGGTGTCTCGCACACAATGATCCAAGATGATCAATGATGGTATATGATATGCTATTGCTATGATGCTATGGCTATTGCTTACAAGCTCTTTGCTTTCTTTTTCTCTTTGCTTAAAAGCTTTTTTTCCTATGGCCACTATGCGAAATGCTCAACCCAATATAGCAATTTTGTATATGCGGGAACAATTGATGACACAAGAGATGATACGATGATATATGCACGCAATGATAGCTATGCAGAATGTGCATCACTAAAGTGCACAAGTAGCGTTGCCCGGCAATACTCAACGGCTAGTCTCGGTAGGCAAGTGACGCAAAGTTGGCTCAGGGGTTAACAATGCAATGGCAAGGAGAATGTACAAAGATGTCGTCGAGGTTACCGTCCGTGGCGAAGTTGAGTGGCGGTGATGTCGATTTCGAACCGTTCCTATTTAGCCGAAACACCCTAGGAAACGGAAAAAACCGCGAACTCAAAATGTCAAACGGCAAATGTCAAATGATGGTAGCGAAATGCGGTGGTGGTATCGGAGTTGGCAATGTGGAAGTGGAGTTGAAGTCACCGTCCCTAAGTAGCCGAAACACCTTAGGAGACACAACCTACAACTCAAACAACCTCAAATGCAAAGGGGAAAACAAAATGGGTTATGTTACGGAAGTCGGTGGTGGTATTGCGGAAGTTATGGTGGAAGGCCTAGGCAAAGATGCCAAAGTTCCAAAACATTTATGGAGTCAAATGGTGTTGGAACCTATCTAGATGGATGGTGGATGTCAATAGCTACTCAACAAGCTAAAGAACGCGAAAATCGGACTCCGGATGTGAAAGTTATGGCCGAAATGGTGAAGGAATGCTGGCTGGACTGGGGGGGGCGTGCGCATGGGGTTAGGAGCCCGTGTGCACGGGGTCCCGTGCGCACGGTACAAGGCCGTGTGCACGGGGTGTCCCGAGACTTTGCGAGGGGCCGTGGGCACGGGGTCTGGGGCCCGTGTGCATGGGGGTGGCAGAAATTTCGCGATTTCAAGCTCAGATCTGAAGAAAATTGGGTGGATTTCGTGGTGGGAAATGGGGTGGAAGGTTGGGGGAAAGCTAGATCCACTTGAAACACTTCGAATCCATGGATCAAAATCAACAAAACATCATTAAACCAACAAATCAAAAAAAAATTGGTATGGCTATTTTTGGTGGGGATTTTCGAAATTGGACACAAACAAGCAAAATTAGGCTAGAAAGTGGGGGGTAGGGACTCCAAGGTGTGAATCAACCTAAGCTCTGATCCAAGATGATGTAGGGTGGAACCCTAGATGACGATCTTTTCACACTTAGGAGGGGAAAAAGGTGCAAATCCATGAAGAACACAAGAAGAACACTCAAATAGACAAGATCCAATCACACATGCACTAGATCCACATACACATAAGGGGCTACACGGGTCCAAATCCAACACAAGAGATACATAGGGTAGCTAGTTCATCCCGATCCGGAGAGGAGTCGAGGTCTTGATATCCCGTGGGATCTTCTCACATGCTCACATGGAGGTCTTGAACTCCATGGGAGTGGTCTCTCTCTCTCTCAAGAGGAGAAGGTAGGAGCAAAGCTCAACTAGGAATGAGCTATCACAATGCTAACCCTAACTAGGAGGAGGTGGGGGAGTATATATAGTAGTCCACGAGATAGGAGGGGAGAAAGAGTGGATACATGGCTCTCTGGTCGGTTGGCACACGTAGGTGCCGGATGTCCGGCTGGGGGGCCGGATGTCCGGCCCGACAAGGGGCGCCGGATGTCCGGGCTGATGGCCGGATGTTCGGCCCGATGCTGGGCCTAGCTTCTGTAGTCTTCGCATCGATGGAGCCGGATCTTCGGGCGAGGGGCCGGATGTCCGGGTTTGAGCCGGATGTCCGGGGCTTGTAGGTTTCCTGCGGCTGGGCTGCTGCTGCTGGTGGAGTTACCAGGGGCCGGATGTCCGGGCCAATTGCCGGATGTCCGGGTCCTGTAGACGTTCTCCGGTTCCTCTCGTCGTGCTCCTTCGTCCGTGTACTTGAGAACTTGTCCATGATCTCGAGCATCTCCATGGTCATCTCCTCGGTTCCTGAGCACATGTAGAGTCTCTGTCTTAGGTAGAAACCATGTCTTGCATAAATGGAGAATGGGAGCATTAAGGAGAGAGTTCACCTTGTGTCGAATGGCACATGCTCGAGCTCTTGCCGTAGGTCCACTTGGGGCTTGGGGAGTAGTCGTAGTGTACATGGGGATGACCGTAGGATGCTCCACATCACACCCTTTGGACATTTCCTTTCTCTTTAAGTTGTTGTTTTATTCACCATCATCATATGACCGACGTTCTTCTGGATCCCTCTCTTATCAGTCAAATGCATAGTAAACACTTTACTAAAAATTTGCAAAACAAACATTGCTTTGGATATCCCATATCTTCTAGCCTTTGTTTGTATCTGAAACTAATTTTCAGTTCCATGAATATCACATAGCTATCCCAAACTTTTGAAGTTCGGGTCTCATGGAAGCAAACATATTGCACTTGACCGTAACGGAATTCTAGCTTTTGGATCGAAGGACGAGAGTCACATCATCCATAGCATTAGCGGGAGAATACCGAAAGCATGCGATAGGACAAAATCCTTCTCGGCACTCTTGAGGACAATCGTCACATTACGTTACCAACCGTAAAGTTATAACCAGATATTTAACAGCTATTCAAATTATAATAAGGAAGGTGGAAACGCGAGCCATTCTTCTATAACTATTATGCATATAACACTTAGAAAGTGTTCATAATTAATTGCACTAAGAATTAAAAAATTAATTCTAAAGTGCACTCCCACTCAAATCAATATCTCTCATAATTGATTGTGAGTGATACAAGACCCGCATTTCAATTCAACGCCATTATGGAAACATCACTGATGACGGGAACTTCAATCGGTAGGCCAACTTGCCGATCACATCTCTATGTGACTCTTGTTCATCTTTTGATGGGCGTGTTCCGAGCTCAGGACTCTCAAGCCAGAACGTCAAGACAACCAAGTGATCTCGCTGTGAGATCTCAACTCACCCGCCTCACACTTCTCTAATCGTTCGTACTCATGGAAACATGACGCACCCCGAAAAGATAGGTGCCGTGACGGTGCTACACTTGGGAGAACACTAACTACTTGATATTTTTGTGAGAGATCACCCTATTAAAAGCGACTACCGCGCAATCAAAAGGGTGCATCATAAGGGATAAACATCTCAGGCAATTCATAATAGCATCATATGGTATAGCCCTTTCTGACGGAGAAGTCTTTAATTTCTCCGTCTTCGGCATTCGCGTCGGTGTTCACCTTTGCGAAGATTGCCACCACCTTGTCGATGCACCAGATAATATTGCTATCTCTATAGCTAATAAAATAAGTGCATTACTTAAGGTTGACATGCAGGTCATTAAAGTGACAATCATATGGCTCCAGCCATCATGCCGAATCATGACACGCAGGTCATGTTAATTTACATTGTATAGTCATCTCATACATAATCAAATTAATGTGAGAACTGCTATACCACACCACATGCACATCCTGCAAAACCAAGTTAGACGCCTCTAATCGGTTTATGCAAAAATTTATTTTACGTGGCTTCTAAGGTTTCGAAACAAACCGAAGCTACCAACGTCCATCATCAAGTATGATTATCCAAGTCGCTAGATTAACTTTGCGGGGTGTATGAAACACGAGATAATAAAATCTCGAGCCCCATACATAACTTCGTCATATGCATGACCCCCGTGCAGATCATATCTGCATTTCCCTTTTGTCTGCGAAATTTCATCTTTCTCTCTAACTATGGTGGAATTCAACGAACTGTTAGCACTTCGTTGATCAATCAGGATCGCGGATTGCCAGAACTTTGAAACTCCACCATGCTGTTATCAAGATCAGAAATATGCAAATTCCAGGGAAGCAACAAGAACATCGGGTAACAGATTTCATCTGCTACCCACACAAATAATTATCAGCAGTAGAACTCATCTACTACAAATTATATTGTGCAACACCCATACATCTCTATGCATTCTAGATCGTAACCTGCATCTACGCATAGCACGGCTCATGATGCCACTGTAGGGGAATGTGACAGAAAACAAAAAAAATCGGTACAGCGAGCATGCCCAGGATCACTATGGAGATGCATACAAGGTTTGATCTTTTTGTTACCGACTCGTAGCGCTGTGGAAGTAGAGTCGATGACGATCGGCGGTGCAGATCCCCGCAGCTAGGATTTACAACCTCCCAACCGCGAGGATGTACTCCCTCATCTGCCCCTCGGACAGTCCCTCGGACATCCCTCCGGGAGGCAGTCGAACAGTCCCTCGGACGGTGTCATGGACAGCCCTTCGGGAGGCACTCTCGAACTCGGACGGTAACTCGGACAGCCCTTCGGGAGGCACTCTTGAACAACCCCTCGGGCAAAAAGATCGAACCTACGACCTCTCTACGGGGTTGCACACATACGGTGTCATCTATCCGGCAGGGCTTCGCCGTCCAGAACTAGTTCCCACCGGAACCCAGACAGCCTTTCGACTCTACGAAACTATTTCGCGGGGAGGGAGAGAAGAAGCCAGATCATTGCAATGGCATGTGTATGTGAGAAAGAGTGAGTGTGGAGAGTGCCTCTCCACCTCTATTTATAGGAAAACCCAAGGGGTAAGGTGGGTCCCAAAATACCAAAATGCCCTCAGATATTTTCACACTATTCATAATAGTGTTTCCACTATTCATGAGATATTTTTTCCCAATAGTGTTTCCCTATTCGTGAGATATTTTCTCCCAATAGTGTTTCCACTATTCATAACACTATTCATGAAATATTTTCCGCGACCGTTAAATCCGAAAATATTTCTGTAGGTCTTAGAACATTTCCAGTACCCACTAAAATAATTTTGGACGCGTTCCGAAAAAATTCCGGATTAGTGATTTTCATGTGCGAAAAGCAACCAAAGCGGTTCCGGCAGCTCCGGAACATTTCAGGGTTTTTTCTCCAGAAAAATCCCAGAAGTTTCCAGAACAATTCTGGCACCATCCAAGAATTTTCAGGCGTGTGCCGAAACCAATTTGACCTAATGGTATACCCTGAAACAACTTTTCAGTTTTACCGAAACTATTCCGGTGTTCTCTCTCCGGAACTTTTCCGTTGTCTCCGAAACTTTTCCAGTGACTTTCTCTTAGACTTCCTGTCTAGAATTCAGCAGATAGATGACCCTTAAGCGTGTGACCCTATAGGTTCGGTGAAGTATAGACATGACCGGAACACTTTCCGATCAATGATCAACATCGGAGCCGTGGACACCCATATTGACCCCTATACCCACACGAATAATATTCGAGTGAACCTCCAGTTGCTGTGTGCTATTCTTGTTGCTTCGCGATATGTTACAAACACCCGAGGTGATATTTATCGGCATCTCCGTGGATCAACAACTTTTCCACTATGCCAGTTACCTCGTTACCGGTTTTTGTTCTCTTTTCTCGTTCCCGTGTTCCGGCATCCCTGTGATCAAATCACAATGTGTCTGGCCAGACGATGATGGATACCGTAATGCCGAGAGGGCCCAGAGATATCTCTCCATCGTCAGAGGAGCAAATCCCAATCTTGAGCTATCAAGTTACTTGTCATACTTTTCCATGAACCCGTAAGCCGCCGTAATAGCCACCCATTTACGGTGACGTTTAACAAACCCCAAAGTTCATGAAGCAAGCATGAAGAAACTCGATACTCTCATGGTCTAAGGAATTATGCATACGTTAACTTTCTTTGTGTTATTAACCATTAACTTGTGACGAATGTATCTCATAGCATAACATCAATCGGGTCGATTCAACACAAATGTTCTTCTAACATTGTGCCCTCAAAGTTGCCGGCATAGTCATGCCCATGATCAGGAAAACAGAACCATCATGCAACACTTGAGCTAGTCTTAGAGGCCAGACTAGGAATACATTTTACCGTTTATTATTCCACACGTGCATATGAGTTTCCCTCCGAGCCTCGTGGTTATTGCAGACTCGAGAACCATAGCAGTTATAGCATGGAAAATAAACTAAATTAGGAACATGGGGATAAATAATAACATTTATTATTGCTCTAGGGCATATATCCTACATAAGAATTGTACCATAAAGTGAAATAATGATCAAAAACATAATAATTATTAGTAGGAAATCATGATGCAAATTGGAAGTATCAGTATTCAAGAGGGATATAATAAAAACTTTCATGTAGATCACTGAATATGATAAGTTTGATTCCTTGCAATAGTTCTGCGATATTAAGATGGTAATATGGGGGTGGTACTAGTAGATAATTGTGGTTTAGTAAGAATATTGGTGTTAAGGTTTGTGATTCCCGAATCATGCACGTATGGTCTGTCGTTATGCTAAGAAGTTGGAGCATGATTTATTATTGATTGTCTACCTTATGAGTGGCGGTCGGGGACAAGCGATGGTCTTTTCCTACCAATCTATCCCCCTAGGGGCATGCGTAGTAGTACTTTGCTTCGAGGGCTAATAAACTTTCGCAATAAGTATGTGTGTTCTTTTATGACTAATGTGAGTCCATAGATTGTACGCACTCTCACATTTTCGCAATTTGCTAGCCTCTTTGGTACCGTGCATTGGCCTTTCTCACCTCGAGAGTTGGTGCAAACTTCGCCGGTGCATCCAAACCCCGTGATATGATACGCTCGATCACACATAAGCCTCCTTATATCTTCCTCAAAACAGCCACCATACCTACCTATCATGGCATTTCTATAGCCATTCCGAGATATATTGCCATGCAACTTCCACCATTCCGTTTATCATGACACACATCATCATTGTCATATTGCTTTGCATGATCATATAGCTGACATAGTATTTGTGGCTCAGCCACCATTCATCATTTTAATACATGTTACGCTAGTATCATTGCACATCCTGGTACACTGCCAGAGGCATTCATATAGAGTCATATTTGTTCTAGTATCGAGTTGTAATTTTCGAGTTGTAAATAAATAGAAGTGTGGTGATCATCATTATTAGAGCATTGTCCCAGTGAGGAAATATAAAAAAAGAGGCCAAAAAGTGCCCAGCGAAAAAAATGAGAGAAAAAGAGAGAAGGGGCAGTGTTACTATCTTTTTCCATACTTGTTCTTCAAAGTAGCACCATGTTTTTCATATAGAGAGTCTCCTATGTTGTCACTTTCATATACTAGTGGGAATTTTTCATTATAGAACTTGGCTTGTATATTCCGATGATGGGCTTCCTCAAATGCCCGAGGTCTTCATGAGCAAGCAAGTTGGATGCACACCCACTTAGTTTTTATTTTGAGCTTTCATACACTTATAGCTCTTAGTGCATCCGTTGCATGGCAATCCCTACTCCTCGCAATGACATCAATTGATGGGCATCTCCATAGCCCGTTGATTAGCCGCGTCGATGTGAGACTATCTTCTTCTTTTTGACTTCCCCTTGTTAATCTCTAACATTATATTCTATTCCACCCATAGTGCTATATCCACGGCTTGCGCTCATGTATTGCGTGAGGGTTGAAAAAGCTGAAGCGCGTTAAAAAGTATGAACCAATTGCTCGGCTTGTCATTGGGGTAGTGCATGATAAATACTTTATGTTAAAAAGATGGAGCATGACAAGATTATATGATTTTGTAGGGATAACTTTCTTTAGCATTTTTATTTTGAAAGACATGATTGTTTGCTAGTATGCCTGAGTATTGATGTATGTATATCAAATTATAGACTATTGCTTTGAATCATTCGGATCTTTATATTCATACCGTAAAAAATGATTACATGATGAACAAGTTAGGTAGCATTCCACATCAAAAATTCTGTTTTTATCATTTACCTACTCGAGGACGAGCAGGAATTAAGCTTGGGGATGCTTGATACGTCTCCAACGTATCTATAATTTTTTATTGTTCCATGCTATTATAGTATCAATCTAGGATGTTTTATATGCAATTATATATCATTTTTTGGGACTAACCTATTAAACCAGTGCCCAATGCCAGTTGTTGTTTTTTGCCTGTTTTTTCCTTTTTAGAAAATCATTATCAAACGGAGTCCAAACGAAGAAAAAACTTTGGATTAATTTTTTCTGGACCAGAAGGGACCCTAGAAGCTTCGGGAGAAGACCAGACAAGTCACGACGGAGAGACAAGCCCGGAGGGCGCGCCCGGGGGGTAGGCGCGCCCCCAGGCTTGTGGGCCCCTCGTGGCACATCTTGACCTAATTCCAGCGCTATAAATTCCCAAATATTCCCAATATACCAGAGGGGCAGACGAGAAAACTTTTCCGCCGCTGCAAGCCTCTGTTCTTCCGCGATCCCATCTGGAGGCCTTTTCCGGTAATCTGCCGGAGGGGGAATCGATCACGAAGGGCTTCTACATCAACCATGTTGCCCTTCCGATGATGTGTGAGTGGTTTACCACAGACCTACGGGTCCATAGCTAGTAGCTAGATGGCTTCTTCTCTCTCTTTGATCTTCAATACCATGTTCTCCTCGATGTTCTTGGAGTTCTATTCGATGTAATCTTATTTTGCGGTGTGTTTGTTGGGATCCGATGAATTGTGGGTATATGATCAGATTATTCATGAGAAATATTTGAGTCTTTTCTGAACTTATTTATGCATGATTGTTATAGCTTTGTATTTCTCTCCGATCTATCCGTTTGGTTTGGCCAACTAGATTGATTTATCTTGCAATGGGAGAGGTGCTTTGTGATGGGTTCAATCTTGCGGTGCTCTATCCCAGTGACAGAAAGGGACAAGACACGTATTTGTATTGTTGCCATCAAGGATAAAAAGATGGGGTTTAATCATATTGCTTGAGTTTACTTTGTCTACATCATGTCATCTTGCTTAAGGCGTTACTCTGTTTTCATTAACTTAATACCCTAGATGCATGCTGGATAGCGGTCGATGGGTGGAGTAATAGTAGTAGATGCAGGCAGGAGTCGGTCTACTTGTCTCGGACGTGATGCCTATATACATGATCATTGCCTTGAATATCGTCATAACTATGCGCTTTTCTATCAATTGCCCAACAGTAATTTGTTTACCCACCGTATGCTATGCGTTCGAGAGAGAAGCCTCTAGTGAAAACTATGGCCCCCGGGTCATTTATCCACAATATATAAAATCAAAAATACCTTGCTGCAATTTTATTATTTTATTTTGTTTTGCAATTTACTTTATCTATCTATCACTATCAGACTTAATCCTTGCAAGTAACCACCAAGGGGATTGACAACCCTCTTCTTTGCGTTGGGTGCAAGTATTTGCTTTTGTGTGTTTAGGTGCTGCTAACGAGGTTCTGTGTGGTTCTCCTTCTGGATTGATAACCTTGGTTCTTAACTAAGGGAAATACTTATCTCTACTATACTGCATCATCCTCTCCTCTTCGGGGAAATCCCAACGCAGTTCACAAGTAGCAATAATAAGCACTCATCACTAAACAACCAAGTGAATGATCATACAAAGAGCATATGAGTAGATATATAAGCATAGCATCATCAAAGTACAGTATGATCAACCACAAACACACATAGTACCAAACGAGCAACGAACAAAGGTAGCACACAAGGTAGCACACAAATGAAAAATCAAACGAGAAAAAGCAAAGCACTCGCTCTCTCGAAGCCCTAATGATCTATGGTAATTCTCCCCCTTTGGCAACAAGTACCAAAAAGTTTGAAGAAGTATAGAGCTAGACGTCGCTCTAGGCTCGATCTCCAGTGACTCCTGGTGGTGAAGTCCTTTGACTTGCAGCGCCTGTGTGCGTCGATGTCGGAGTAGAGAGAAGTGCATCTGCAAATGCCTCGGAAGAAGTCTACGGAACTGGTGGAGGAGTGGCAATGGTTGGAGCAACTGACGGAGCAACTGAGGGTGCAACAGCTGGAGCTGAAACTATGGCTCTAGAAGTGTCTGGAACTGCTGCTGACCTGAGCTGGGTCCGGAACTAAGTAGTCGTGGGAAGTACCGAAACACGATGCTCTTCATCATCACTGCTAGCAAGCTTTGCCTCATCCACCTCTTTCTTCAGGCTCTCAACTGTAGTTTGCATCTCTGTCACTGTAACACCCCTGAGTAATGATCCACAGTGATCTTCAAATTAATGCTAAGCTAATTTGTTTTGCAAAGAATGATCACAGTGAAATCATATCTCATTTCAAATTCCTTCTCTGAATTCAAATTCAAATCCAAGTGAAATTTGAAGTTGCACAAAAGTTGCTGCAAAAATGTTCATCATTTAGCAAAAATTCCCTAACTAATGATTGTTAAGGAAAGCAACATCACATCTAAGCTATGATGGACAGTAGCATTTAAAACAGTGCAATTCTAGCATTTTAAAATGCCATTTTATTTGAGGAAAATTCAAATGGATTTATCTTGCCTCCGAAATATTTGTGGCAGTGCCTAAAAATGCCAGGGATTTATGTGGACTAGATCCATATTTTTCCTTAGCCTTTTGGTAGCCCTAAAATTTCCATTTCTGTCTCTGTTGTTAAATAAAAGAGAAAAACAGAAAACTGGAAAAAGAAAAGGCTTACCTGGCGCTCACCTGAGGCCCGAGCCGGCCCAGCCCGCAGCTACAGTCGCCGTTTACCTGCTCCCGTCACCGTGTCATGGCGCCCGTGGCTGCGCGTGCCCTCTCCAGCCGCTGGCCGCCACCGCGACGGGCAGGTGGGCGAGGGGATAAGGCCGAGCCCTCCCCTCGGCCTCCTGGACGCAACAGCTTCCTCTCCCTCGCGCTCCATCGCCGTTGCTTTCTCCTCCACCTCGCCCGAGCGCCACCATCGCCGCGCCTCACCACCGCCGTGGCCAGTGGCCTCTCCGCGTCGCCTGCTCGTGTCCGGGAGGTTCGCCAAGCTCCTCCACGCCGTCTGCCTCTTCGTCTCGGAGCTGGGGAGCCCTACGCCGACCGCATCGAGCTCCGCCCTTCTTCTGCATCTCCGGCGCCGCTCCGGCGAACCCGAACCCTCTGCTGCTACTAAACCTCCACCGGACCGCCGTGCATCCCCTCGGTGAGCTCTGCTCCCTTCCCTTCCTCCCCGTTGCGCGAGCATGAGCCGTAGCTAGCTAGATGCCGTGGCGCCATTGCAAGAGCTCCGCCTCGCTGTCGTGCTCGCCGCCGTTGATGTCGTCGCTATCATGGCCATCCGAGCTCATCGTCGAGCTCAGGGCGTCGCGTAGGTGCGGCCTGCCCCGCTACTTTGCCCTAAGGCGCGCTGCATCGCCAGTTTTGCCGTAACCCATAGCGCCGCCGCCGCTGACCTTGTCGCCGGCTCCGTTTCCGGCGACCATTTGGTCCGGCGCCGCCACCATCCGACGCGGCACGGAGTGCCCGTTCGAATGCAACTGACCGCGCGCAAAATGACCCTCTGTAGCACAAATCCGACGCCGGCCGAGGCTCGCCGCCGCGATTGGAGCTCGCCGAAGCTTTTTCCGGCGCCGGCGCTGACCTGGCATGGCCGGGGCCCACCACTGGGTCACTGCCAGTGGGCCCCTGGGCGCCGTTGACTTTGTTGACCACGGTCAACGATAACACTGTTCACTGCCTGTCACTGACATGTGGGGTCCGGTCGGCTAATTGCTGTTTTAGTTTAATTAGTTGCACTGTTAAGTTAATAGACACTGACACTAGGGCCCCACCTCACAAATTAACCCTATTTAGTTTAAACTAATTCCTAATTAGCCCAGAGCCACTGACCAGTGGGACCCAGCTGTCAGGTTTGACCTGGAACGGCTGGGGTTGATCACTAATGTCATGCTGATGTCATGATGACGTCATCAGTCACTGTTTCGGATCATTCGAATTTAAATAATTAAAAAAATTCCAGAAATTCAACAAAACTTTGGAAAATCATATAAAATAAACCGTAGCTCGGATCGAAAAGTTTCTACATGAAAGTTGATCAGAAAAACGAGACGAATCTGAATACGCCCTCCATTTATCTGTCACATGCCCACAACCATGCAAACATGGAGCCTTCCCCTCCGGTTCAGTATACCGAAATCTGCCGAAAGGCCGGGAAAATATCCCAGATATTTTCCCGCTTCGTCTGCGACATGTAGAAATGCATTAGGTCACCACCCGCACCGCATACTGCCATGCCATGCATCTGTGTTGCGTTTATCTGCCTTTATTTATTGTTTCTTCCCCCTCTTCTTCCCCGTTAGACCCCGAGACCGACGCAGCTCCGGAGACCGACGACACCACTGACGATCCCTCCTTTGCCGCAGAGCTTCCAGGCAAGCAAACCCCCTTGAACATGCCTATATCACCTATTCTTTCTCCCTCCTGCTTGCATTAGAATTTGCTACTGCTTTTGATTGATCCTATTCTGATGCATAGCCTGTTTTTGTAAACTACTATTGATACCGTACCTGCTATCCTAAATTCTTAGTATAGGTTGGTTGGTAATCCATCTGTGGCCCCTCTTCCTTGTCCCAGTTGCCCCGCTTAGTTAACAGTACCCTGATCGATGTAATCGACGGGCCGAGACCAGCACATCACCACACACACCCCTAAGTTACTCGACTCTGCAGAGCTAACATTGAGTGCTGAGGGTGATACCTCTTATCTCACTCCTGATGTTGCCTCTGTGGTACAGCTAGTTGGTTGTGGGTTACCGAGGGTGATTCCTCTTTCACCACTTCCGACGAAGCTTCTGTCCTGCAACCCCGGTAGTGTGAATACCATCGAGGGTGATTCCTCCGGTTTCACCTTGATAGACACATCGAAAGGGAAATCCAACATGGGTGATTCCTCGGATTCCTCCTTGATGCTATGGACACACGGGTACTTTGACTTTACTACAGTTACTTGATAAAGTCGGGTCGACCCCGAGGGGTACCCGCAAGAGATATGGAGTAGGGTTGACCATGAGGGTACCCGCGAGATAATTACGTGGCACAGCCGGGCTTTCCTAGCCCTTGCCGTAAGTCCACGAGACAGGGCGATGGGGTCACATGTTTTGTGGATCTCTGCTCGTTTCCGCGAGCTCCCAATGCGATTAACGAATTTGGGTATTTGATCTGAGTTGGCCACTAGCCTATACGCACTACCACCACGCGGGATAATGGTTTAATGGGGACCTCTGCGCCGTATGTATCAGCCAAAAGCTCTGTTACACGTCCAGTTCAGCATTGTGGCACGGTCAGATCATGCCATGTAGTATAGGGGTGGCGCTGGTAGTATCCACCCTGCTCACAACGACCCGGAGTGCAAAGGGCGATGGGACCAAGAACCCTGAGCACTTAGGATGTAGACCGGCGGGGACCTCTCTGCTAAGCTCTAGGTAGGGCTGCGGTGTGTCCATCAGCCGAGGCCGGGCATGACCCAGCAAAGTGTGTCCGGCCAGAGTTAATCGAGCGTGTTGGGTAACAGTAGTGCACCCCTGCAGAGAAGATATATCTATTCGAATAGCCGTGTCCACGGTAACAAGACGCTCGATAAAGTATCCTGATCTACTACTTTCGATCTGTGTCGTTGTTTTGCCCCGCCTGTTTGAGGCTTATCTGTTTAGCTTTTATGTCTGTACTCAGATATCTAACGCTTCCGGTGATGCTTGTATGACTCAACCTTATGTATTCGAGCCCTCGAGGCCCCTACCTTGTAATATAAAGCTTGTATTATTATTTTTTGTGTTTAGGGTTGTGTTGTGATATCTTCAAGTGAGTCCCTAGGCTTGATCGTGTGCATTTGCGTGTATGATTAGTGCACGATTAAGTCGGGGGCGTCACAAGTTGGTATCAGAGCCGACTGCCTGTAGGTAGCCCCTTTCCAACTCCTTGGCCGAAGTTGAGTCTAGTCTTTGAAAAACTGTTTTACTAACATGGTTGTCTGGCTTACGGGCCCACGTCGCCAATGGGTGGTATTAGGATCTTTTATCCCTCTTCCATACTCTGGGACTCTGATCTCCCTCCTTTTCGGGTTAAATGATTTTGCTAAATCTAACACTAGGTTCTCGTAATCACATTCACCCGGAGAGCTGGATTGGCTGACCTGGCATGGCCGGGGCCCACCACTGGGTCACTGCCAGTGGGCCCCTGGCTGCCGTTGACTTTGTTGACCATGGTCAACGATAACACTGTTCACTGCCTGTCACTGACATGTGGGGTCCGGTCGGCTAATTACTGTTTCAGTTTGATTAGTTGCACTGTTAAGTTAATAGACACTGACAGTAGGGCCCCACCTCACTAATTAACCCTATTTAGTTTAAACTAATTCCTAATTAGCCCAGAGCCACTGACCAGTGGGACCCAACTGTCAGGTTTGAGCTGGAACGGCTAGGGTTGATCACTGACGTCATGATGACGTCATCAGTCACTGTTTCGGATAATTTGAATTTAAATAATTAAAAAATTCCAGAAATTCAATAAAACTTTGGAAAATCATATAAAATAAACCGTAGCTCGGATCGAAAAGTTTTCTACATGAAAGTTGATCAGAAAAATGAGACGAATCCGAATACGCCCTCCGTTTATCTGTCACAT
Organism: Elymus sibiricus; assembly: GCA_039707655.1. NCBI lineage: Eukaryota > Viridiplantae > Streptophyta > Magnoliopsida > Poales > Poaceae > Elymus > Elymus sibiricus. The sequence goes on from CM077664.1 coordinate 170,034,059, forward strand.
GCCCACAACCATGCAAACATGGAGCCTTCCTCTCCGGTTCAGTATACCGAAATCTGCCTAAAGGCCGGGAAAATATCCCAGATATTTTCCCGCTTCGTCTGCGACATGTAGCAATGCATTAGGTCACCACCCGCACTGCACACTGCCATGGCATGCATCTGTGTTGCGTTTATCTGCCTTTATTTACTGTTTCTTCCCCCTCTTCTTCCCCGTTAGACCCCGAGACCGACGACACCACTGACGATCCCTCCTTTGCCGCAAAGCTTCCAGGCAAGCAAACCCCCTTGAACATGCCTATATCACCTATCCTTTCTCCCTCCTGCTTGCATTAGAATTTGCTACTGCTTTTTATTGATCCTATTGTGATGCATAGCCTGTTTTTGTAAACTACTATTGATACCTTACCTGCTATCCTAAATGCTTAGTATAGCTTGGTTGGTAATCCATCTGTGGCCCCTCTTCCTTGTCCCAGTTGCCCCGCTTAGTTAACAGTGCCCTGATCGATGTAATCGACGGGCCGAGACCAGCACATCACCACACCCCCCCCCTAAGTTACTCGACTCTGCAGAGCTAACATCGAGTGCCGAGGGTGATACCTCTTATCTCACTCCTGATGTTGCCTCTGTGGTACAGCTAGTTGGTTGTGGGTTACCGAGGGTGATTCCTCTTTCACCACTTCCGATGAAGCTTCTGTCGTGCAACCCCGCTAGTGTGAATACCATCGAGGGTGATTCCTCCGGTTTCACCTTGATGGACACATCGAGAGGGAAATCCAGCGAGGGTGATTCCTCGGATTCCTCCTTGATGCTATGGACACACGGGTACTTTGACTTTACTACAGTTACTTGATAAAGTCGGGTCGACCCCGAGGGGTACCCGCGAGAGATATGGAGTCGAGTTGACCATGAAGGTACCCGCGAGATAATTACGTGGCACAGCCGAGCATTCCTAGCTCTTGCCGTAAGTCCACGAGACAGGGCGATGGGGTCACATGTTTCGTGGATCTCTGCTCGTTTCTGCGAGCTCCCAATGCGATTAACGGATTTGGGTATTTGATCTGAGTTGGCCACTGGCCTATACGCACTACCACCACGCGGGATAATGGTTTAATGGGGCCCTCTGCGCCGTATGTATCAGCCAAAAGCTCTGTTAGACGTCCAGTTCAGCATTGTGGCACGGTCGGATCGTGCCATGTAGTACAGGGGTGGCGCTGGTAGTATCCACCCTGCTCACAATGACCCGAAGTGCAAAGGGCGATGGGCCCGAGAACCCTGAGCACTTAGGATGTAGACCGGCGGGGACCTCTCTGCTGAGCTCTAGGTAGGGCTGCGGTGTGTCGATCAGCCGAGGCCGGGCATGACCCAGGAAAGTGTGTCCGGCCAGAGTTAATCGAGCGTGTTGGGTAACAATAGTGCACCCCTACAGGGAAGATATATCTATTCGAATAGCCGTGTCCACGGTAACAGGACGCTCAGTAAAGTATCCCGATCTACTACTTGAACTGGATACAAGTTAATTAATTGGAAGCTCCGGGATCGCTTTCTCGCAGGGAGTCGAGGAAGGATCTCTAGGCTTTGATACTACATGCTTGTTACTTTATGTTATGATACTAATCTGCACTCTTCTAATGCTGCAAGATGTTGAAGATGCTAGTCTTCGATAGGCTAGGCTCTCTCTCTCTATTCTGGCATTTCTGCAGTACAGTCCACAGATACAGCCCTTCTTTTGAAACCAATGCATAAGTAGAATAGATCTGATGTAAGTCTTGCGAGTACTTTGGATGAGTACTCACGGTTGCTTTGCTTCCCTTTTCCTCCATACCCGATTGATGCGATCAGATGACGGAGCCCCGGAGCCAGCTGCCACGGTCGACGACTACTACTACCCCTCTAGAGGAGCCTACTACTACGTGGAGACCGCCGGCGACCAGGAGTAAATAGGAGGCTCCCAGGCAGGAGGCCTGCGCCTTTTCGATCTGTGTCGTTGTTTTGCCCCGCCTGTTTGAGGCTTATCTATTTAGCTTTTATGTCTGTACTCAGATATCTAACTTTTCCGGTGATGCTTGTATGACTCAAGCTTATGTATTCGAGCCCTCGAGGCCCCTGGCTTGTAATATAAAGCTTGTATTATTATTTTTTGTGTTTAGGGTTGTGTTGTGATATCTTCAAGTGAGTCCCTAGGCTTGATCGTGTGCATTTGCGTGTATGATTAGTGCACGATTAAGTCGGGGGCGTCACAAGTTGGTATCAGAGCCGACTGCCTGTAGGTAGCCCCTTTCCAACTCCTTGGCCGAAGTTGAGTCTAGTCTTTGAAAAACTGTTTTACTAACATGGCTGTGTGGCTTACGGGCCCACGTTGCCAATGGGTGGTATTAGGATCTTTTATCCCTCTTCCATACTCTGGGACTCTGATCTCCCTCCTTTTCGGGTTAAATGATTTTGCTAAATCTAACACTAGGTTCTCGTAATCACATTCACCCGGAGAGCTTGATTGTCTGCAACTAATCCTTTCCTTTGGTCTGGTTAATCTGATAATCACTTTTTCCTTTCCATTGGTCTATTTAACCTTTCTTGTAATCTAGCTTTTTATCTCAGCAGTGATAATTCCCTACTTAGGCAAACACCTTGGTGTACAATTCTGTCAGGAAGACCCTGTTACAATTGTTGTTAACATTTCGGTAACCGTCGGTGGACGAGAACTCTGCCTATTGGTCCGCCTCGCCTTGCGAGCAGGAAAATGGCTTTCTTCGTCCCCCGCCCTTGGTACCGATGATGTTGTCGACATAGCTGACAAACTATCTTCTGACATGCCTTGTTGTCGTCACCATGTAAGATGTCACCGTTCTCCCTACTCTCAATACCCACCTACCACAGTTCCACAGGATCGAAACCTGACTCTCCGGTACATCGTGGATTCCGAAGTATCTTTTGCACTTGGCTTGGTGTGTTATCACGAGCCACCCTCCGAGAGATGATCTATTCCTGTTGCTGTGAACCCCTTTCACACTCTGTTCAAGCATCGAACGATTGTCTATCCGCTTGAAACTCCTTATTGTACCTTCTTACTTTGCTCTCGATGTTTCCTTAAGTTTTAATTCGAGAGATACTTTCTGCCACATTTTCTGGGTTATCCACCAGATAATCAACCTTGCAAATGTTCGTACTCCCGAAGATACCCCTTTCTCCACCTCTTAAATCTCGGGACGAGATTTGTTGTAGTGGAGGAGAATTGTAACACCCCTGAGTAATGATCCACAGTGATCTTCAAATTAATGCTAAGCTAATTTGTTTTGCAAAGAATGATCACAGTGAAATCATATCTCATTTCAAATTCCTTCTCTGAATTCAAATTCAAATGCAAGTGAAATTTGAAGTTGCACGAAAGTTGCTGCAAAAATGTTCACCATTTAGCAAAAATTCCCTAACTAATGATTGTTAAGGAAAGCAACATCACATCTAAGCTATGATGGACAGTAGCATTTAAAACAGTGCAATTCCAGCATTTTAAAATGCCATTTTATTTGAGGAAAATTCAAATGGATTTATCTTGCCTCCAAAATATTTGTGGCAGTGCCTAAAAATGCCAGGGATTTATGTGGACTAGATCCATATTTTTCCTTAGCCTTTTGGTAGCCCTAAAATTTCCATTTCTGTCTCTGTTATTAAATAAAAGAGAAAAATAGAAAACTGGAAAAAGAAAAGGCTTACCTGGCCCTCACCTGAGGCCCGAGCCAGCCCAGCCCGCTGCTACAGTCGCCGTCTACCTGCTCCCGTCGCCGTGTCATGGCGCCCGTGGCTGCGTGCGCCCTCTCCGGCCGCTGGCCGCCACCGCGACGGGTAGGTGGGCGAGGGGATAAGGCCGAGCCCTCCCCTCGGCCCCCTGGACGCAACAGCTTCCTCTCCCTCGCTCTCCATCGCCGTTGCTTTCTCCTCCACCTCGCCCGAGTGCCACCATCGCCGCGCCTCACCACCGCCGTGGCCAGTGGCCTCTCCGCGTTGCCTGCTCGTGTCCGGGAGGTTCGCCAAGCTCCTCCACGCCGTCTGCCTCTTTGTCTCGGAGCCGGGGAGCCCTACGCCGACCGCATCGAGCTTCGCCCTTCTTCTGCATCTCTGGCGCCGCTCCGGCGAACCCGAACCCTCTGCTGCTACTAAACCTCCACCGGACCACCGTGCGTCCCCTCGGTGAGCTCCGCTCCCTTCCCTTCCTCCCCGTTATGCGAGCATGAGCCGTAGCTAGCTAGATGCCGTGGTGCCATTGCCGGAGCTCCGCCTCGCTGTCGTGCTCGCCGCCGTTGATGTCGTCGCTATCATGGCCATCCGAGCTCGTCGTCGAGCTCAGGGCGTCGCGTAGGTGCGGCCTACCCCGTTACTTTGCCCTAATGCACGTTGCATCGCCAGTTTTGCCGTAACCCATAGCGCCGCCGCCACTGACCTCGTCGCCGGCTCCGTTTCCGGTGACCATTTGGTCCGGCGCCGCCACCATCCGACGCGGCACGGAGTGCCCGTTCGAATGCAACTGACCGCGCGCTAGATGACCCTCTGTAGCGCAAATCCGACACTGGCCAAGGCTCGCCGCCGCGATTGGAGCTCGCTGGAGCTTTTTCCGGCGCCGGCGCTCACCTGGCATGGCCGGGGCCCACCACTGGGTCACTGCCAGTGGGCTCCTGGCTGCCGTTGACTTTGTTGACCACGGTCAACGATAACACTGTTCACTGCCTGTCACTGACATGTGAGGTCTGGTCGGCTAATTACTGTTTCGGTTTAATTAGTTGCACTGTTAAGTTAATAGACACTGACAGTAGGGCCCCACCTCACTAATTAACCCTATTTAGTTTAAACTAATTCATAATTAGCCCAGAGCCACTGACCAGTGGGACCCAGCTGTCAGGTTTGACCTGGAACGGCTGGGGTTGATCACTGACGTCATCAGTCACTGTTTCGGATAATTCGAATATAAATAATTAAACAATTCCAGAAATTCAATAAAACTTTGGAAAATCATATAAAATAAACCGTAGCTCGGATCGAAAAGTTTTCTACATGAAAGTTGATCAGAAAAACGAGACGAATCCGAATATGCCCTCCGTTTATCTGTCACATGCCCACAACCATGCAAACATGGAGCCTTCCCCTCCGGTTCAGTATACCGAAATCTGCCTAAAGGCCGGGAAAATATCCCAGATATTTTCCCGCTTCGTCTGCGACATGTAGCAATGCATTAGGTCACCACCCGCACTGCATACTGCCATGCCATGCATCTGTGTTGCGTTTATCTGCCTTTATTTATTGTTTCTTCCCCCTCTTCTTCCCCGTTAGACCCCGAGACCGACGCAGCTCCGGAGACCGACGACACCACTGACGATCCCTCCTTTGCCGCAGAGCTTCCAGGCAAGCAAACCCCCTTGAACATGCCTATATCACCTATTCTTTCTCCCTCCTGCTTGCATTAGAATTTGCTACTGCTTTTGATTTATCCTATTCTGATGCATAGCCTGTTTTTGTAAACTACTATTGATACCTTACCTGCTATCCTAAATGATTAGTATAGGTTGGTTGGTAATCCATCTGTGGCCCTTCTTCCTTGTCCCAGTTGCCCCGCTTACTTAACAGTGCCCTGATCGATGTAATCGACGGGCCGAGACCAGCACATCACCACACACCCCCTAAGTTACTTGACTCTGCAGAGCTAACATCGAGTGCCGAGGGTGATACCTCTTATCTCACTCCTGATGTTGCCTCTGTGGTACAGCTAGTTGGTTGTGGGTTACCGAGGGTGATTCCTCTTTCACCACTTCCGACGAAGCTTCTGTCGTGCAACCCCGCTAGTGTGAATACCATCGAGGGTCATTCCTCCGGTTTCACCTTGACGGACACATCGAGAGGGAAATCCAACGAGGGTGATTCCTCGGTTTCCTCCTTGATGCTATGGACACATGGGTACTTTGACTTTACTACAGTTACTTGATAAAGTTGGGTCGACCCCGAGGGGTACCCGCGAGAGATATGGAGTCGGGTGGACCATGAGGGTACCCGCGAGATAATTACGTGGCACGGCCGGGCATTCCTAGCCCTTGCCGTAAGTCCACGAGACGGGGCGACAGGGTCACATGTTTCGTGGATCTCTGCTCGTTTCCGCGAGCTCCCAATGCGATTAACGGATTTGGGTATTTGATCTGAGTTGGCCACTGGCCTATACGCACTACCACCACGCGGGATAATGGTTTAATGGGGCCCTCTGCGCCGTATGTATCAGCCGAAAGCTCTGTCACACGTCCAGTTCAGCATTGTGGCACGGTCGGATCGTGCCATGTAGTACAGGGGTGGCGCTGGTAGTATCCACCCTACTCACAATGACTCGGAGTGCAAAGGGCGATGGGCCCAAGAACCCTGAGCACTTAGGATGTAGACCGGTGGGGACCTCTCTGCTGAGCTCTAGGTAGGGTTGCGGTGTGTCGATCAGCCGAGGCCGGGCATGAGCCAGGAAAGTGTGTCCGGCCAGAGTTAATCGAGCGTGTTGGGTAACAGTAGTGCACCCCTGCAGGGAAGATATATCTATTCGAATAGCCATGTCCACGGTAACAGGACGCTCAGTAAAGTATCCCGATCTACTACTTGAACTAGATACAAGTTAATTAATTGGAAGCTCCGGGATCGCTTTCTCGCAGGGAGTCGAGGAAGGATCTCTAGGCTTTGATACTACATGCTTGTTACTTTATGTTATGATACTAATCTACACTCTTCTAATGCTGCAAGACGCTGAAGATGCTAGTCTTCGATAGGCTAGGCTCTCTCTCTCTCTCTATTCTGGCATTTCTGCAGTACAGTCCACAGATACAGCCCTTCTTTTGAAACCAATGCATAAGTAGAATAGATCTGATGTAAGTCTTGCGAGTACTTTGGATGAGTACTCATGGTTGCTTTGCTTCCCTTTTCCTCCATACCCGATTGCTGCGATCAGATGACGGAGCCCCGGAGCCAGCTGCCACAGTCGACGACTACTACTACCCCTCTGGAGGAGCCTACTACTACGTGGAGACCGCCGGCGAACAGGAGTAGATAGGAGGCTCCCAGGCAGGAGGCCTGCGCCTTTTCGTTCTGTGTCGTTGTTTTGCCCCGCCTGTTTAAGGCTTATCTGTTTAGCTTTTATGTCTGTACTCAAATATCTAACGCTTCCGCTGATGCTTGTATGACTCAAGCTTATGTATTCGAGCCCTCGAGGCCCCTGGCTTGTAATATAAAGCTTGTATTATTTTATTTTGTGTTTAGGGTTGTGTTGTGATATCTTCAAGTGAGTCCCTAGGCTTGATCGTGTGCATTTGTGTGTATGATTAGTGCATGATTAAGTCGGGGGCGTCACAGTCACCTTGACATCCAGATCATAGAATTTCGTCTCAACGATCCTCTCAAGACTCTTCTGGTTCTGAGCGATGTTGGCCAGACTCCGCTCGATCCTCTGAGTAGCTCGAAGAAGATAGTTTATCTGATCGGCCTTGGTCTTCAGTGACGGAGTAGGTGTGGCTCTGGGCTCTGCAGACTTAGCAGCCTCCGCTCGTGCTTCCTTCTCTGCATGTGCTGCAGCCGAAGTGGTACGGGATGGATCCATCGTCACTGTGTTGTCCTCAAACTCCGGCTTAAGCGGCAAATGCTCACGGTCAAGCAGATATGTCTTGTTACCAACTTTGGAGTTGATAAGCACCTGAATGTGTGGAGCAAATCCACATGACCTCTTCTGATCTGCCGTAGTCCTCGTGATAGTCTCTACAATGAGATCCATGACCTTGAATCTCTCAGATCGATCAATGTGATGAAACATATTGATGGAATGTCCTCTGATCATCCTCTCATCTCCTGACTTGGGCATCAACGTATGCCTCATGATCGTGTTGGAGGTAGCAAGTCCTACCAACAGATGATAAACTGAGCCTAGCTTGTGAGTCTCAAGGTCATCCAAAGGAATTTCCTTATACATATTGGCCATGGAATTCTGATCCATCTTGCGCTTGGCATACACATCAATGTCATTTTCCTCGGGCTCGGGTACATCTAGCAAAGTTGCCCATTCTTCAACACTGGACTCATATCGAACACCTTCTGTCATCCACACAATCCTGCCATCGGAATAGAAATGAGCTGTGGAGTAGAATTGCATGATCATCTCATCATTCCAAGCAGTCAATTTCTTCCCTATGAACTCGTCAATGCCTATCATCTTGAAGCTCTCATGCACATGAGGAAAGTGGTCTTCATTATCATCAATGAATTCCCAGTCCACCTATCTCATATAACTGACTATAGGCTTCTTGTCAAGCAACACAGTCTCATAGAAGTCCTGTTGTTCCTTGGTGTGAAAGCGGTATTCTACAGCAGTTCTCCTTCTCACTGAGTAAGGATCAGACTCTCTCCATATCCTCAGTCCCTTGTCCTTTCTCTCCTTCATGTTCTCTGCTATGGGATGTGTGTCATTGTGCTCAGGTAATCTGGGTCTTAGCTTCCTTAGCACTGGGGCTGCTTCTTCTTCATCATCATTTCTCTGAGGCACTGGGGCCTTGTTCTTCTCTGCAGCAGGGACATCTCTGGTAGTCCTCTTGGGTTTGGTAGCTGGCTTGGCCTTGGAAGAAGTAGCAGACTTCATAGCATCACCCATGAGTTTTTGCTGTTTAGGAGGTGGTGGATTTGCAGCTTGTTCTTCCTCATCTGTGGCATCATCTCTCCTCATAGATGTGGGTTTGAACACCACATGAGCAACTTGCTTTCTTTCCCTCTTCTTGCCTGCAACCTTTGGCTTAGACTTGGTTGGCACTGGCTGAGATCCTCCTGGATTTTCTGAGGTAATGCCTCTCTTGGCAGCTGTAGATGCAGAGATTTTCCTAGTGACTCCTCTCTCCTTGTGAGTGCCTGCATACTCTTTCTGAATAGTAACCTTCTTCTTCTTGGAGGTGACCTCTTCTAACTGGAAGTCCTCATCCTCATCATCAGAATTTTTCCTCTACCTAGTCCTTGTAGCTGCTTTAGGAAGGTCTGGAGAACTTCTTTCTCCCTCATGGTAACTCTCCTCCGGACTAGATCCTGCATCAAGATCAACACTTTGCTCTTCAGATCTGTTCTGGCTATCACTGAGGTCTGACATGCTGACACCTGCACCTATGAAGTAGATGGGGTAGAGTGGAATATATGAGCATCACAAAAACACAGCATTTTGACAAAATTTTGAGTTAAAACTTAAGTTTTAGGTTTTCACAGAAATGATTTCGGAAATTCCGAGTAGATCATCTCGGTAGCACCGAAGCTGTCATAGAGACTTGGCAACATAGTCTCGGTCTGACCGAAATGCGTTTTGGTCTCTCCGACATGCTAGGGTTCTACTGAGATTTTAGATTCGGATCCACCGATTCGTACCATTCGGTGACACCGAAATGTACAATGTGCAATGGCCAGAGGCCAAATCGGTGAGTCCGATTCCTTCTATTCGGTCTGTCCGAGATAAGTTCTGCGCAAACCTAACCCTAAAATTTTCGCTCAAATCTACTTCTACGGAATTTTGTTGGAATAGAAATCTCAAACGGTGGGAACATTGCGGGTGCAATAGCTCTAGTGCATTGAATCAGCAAGTTGAAGCACTAGGGGATCGAATCTCACCCTAACTCGGTGAAGATCCTCTATGGCGGCAACGGCGGTGATGAATACCGTTGACGGCGACGGAGTCCGGCGGCGAGGGCGCGCTGGAGACGGCAGCGACGGGGTGTGGGGGCGACGTAACTGTTGAGAAATTTCAACATACGGTCCGCGCGATATATATACCCATGAGCTGTCGGCGAGACCGAGTGAAATGGATCGGTGGCACCGAGATGAGTAACTGCTATGAGCACATCAACTCGGTGGCGCCGAGAATTTCAAAACGGTTTCTTTGAGATAGAAAATCAGATCAGTCTAAGTGATTTCGGTGAGACCGAATGGTTGTGAGTTGGTCTATCCAAAAGTCACTTAGAGGGTTTTGGAGGTCAGCCCTAGTCGGATCGGTGGCTCCGAGTGCTCCTCACCCGAAGGGTCCGAAAGGAACTTGTTCATTTTTTGTGATATAGCAAGAATGAATTGAGACAAGTTGAGATAGACAGCTAAGGAAAGTTCTTGGGCATTCTTGTACATCCATTTGGCCAAATAAAACCAAATCAATCAAACTACAAATGGATGTCCTCGAATGAGAAATATGCATAGCAACATGCTCACACAATAAGATAGCAAATAAAATATGTGGCAAACATGCACAAACAATTCTAGCATCTATCACACAATGGGCGATGACATGGTCATCCATATATGAGTAAATTGACTTAGGAGCCAAATTAGAACATTTGATCATAGGTCATACTCATTGTTTAAGTACAAGTGGGGTTGCCACTTTTACATAAAGCATTGATGTGTTCACACCATTAGAGTTGCTTTAGCTCAAGTCTTAGAGCAAAGCTCCCCCTAGATGTGATATCCCCCCAAAGAGGGGTGAACTAACCTTGGGTTTTGTCGATTTTGACTTCATGTAGATGTTGTAGATGTGGATGCTCAATGTTGATGTAGACCATCGAGAGTTGGGAGCAATCCTTTGAATGATGCACTTTCAATACCTACATGGGTTAGTCCCACAAGGAACAAACAAAGATATCCATAGACATAGATTGAAATGCATAACATGTGATGTCCATGAATGCATAGAATACCTTGTCCCTTGACTTACCAACAAGAGGGTTTGTGACTCCATGAACTAGTGCAAGATGTTGAAGTTGGTTGCACAAGGCCTTGCCATGAATGAATATGAGTGAAGTTGTTGGCGGAGTCACCCTCAAGAACTCTCTAGTTCTTCTTCTTTGGGATCCACATCAATTTGATGGGAATCCTTGGAATTGTAGCTGTACTTGATGAAGTAGAACTTGATGAGGTCTTGGGAACCGACTTGACCAAGGCTTGAGGTGGTTCTTCAAATGAGTCAATCTCTTCTTGAAGCATGTCCTTGCCTTTTAGCTTGTGGTCTTGTGGTGGAAGACCATCTTGAGCTTGTGTTCCCTTAAAGGAAGTAGAATCATACTTCTCTTGTTGAGGAACAAACTTCGTCTTGGGGTATTGATCTTCTTCCCACTCAACTCCATTGGCATTGAACTTTCGTTCAAAACCAACACATTTGTTCTTCCGGTGCCTTCCTTGCTTGCATACAATTTCCTCAAATTGCTTACTCCCGGCAAGGCTCTTGTAGACACCCTTTTCTATAATTCCTTTCAATAAATTGTTTTCTTGCTCAAGTGTAACTTGGCTAAGAGAATCATTAGTGGAATCAATAGAACTACTAGGAGTAACAACATTGGATTTAGCATTGTTATTGTTACTACTAGAGGTAGAACCCTTTTGCCTTTGTTATTAGTTTGGTTAGATTTAACTTGTGGCACAAAAGTAGACAAGAGCAAACATTTGGCAATGTAGGAGGAACTCTTCTTTCGAAGATCTTCATTGATAGCTTTTAGAAACTCATGCTCTTGCTCTAAATTTAGCTTCTCGAAGCGTAGCTTCTCATGAGTTCTTAGAAGCTCTCTATGATCCTCTTGAGTTGTTTCATGAGCTAACTTAAGAGTGTTTAGTTCTTTAGTTAGACGCTCAATCTCCTTCATAGCATTGTCATTCGTTTCCTCTTGACTATCATGATTACTAGCAAGTTCATTATAGCTCACATTACTAGCCTTAACAACAAGCAAATCATCATCACCAAGTAAATCATCCTCATCATTATCAAAGTCAAGGTATTTGGGGCGTGATACCTTGGGGCCTTTTGCCATGAAGCATCTTCCAATTCCCTCATTTGGTGAATCAAATAGGTCATAGGAGTTGGAGGATATGAGAGCAAGTCCGGCAACACCTTCATCTTGACTATAGTCGGAGTTGGAGTGATAACTTCTCTCGGATTGGTTGTCGGAGTCGGAGCCGGAAATCCATTCACCAACATGAGTTTGATGTCTTCTTCTAGTGTAGCTCTTGGATGACTTGTCCTTCCTTTCCGAATCCTTGCTTCTCCGAGAAGGTCTTCATTCATAACGATCATCTCTACTCCTTCTTATGAGGTGATTCATCTCTTCTATACTTTCCTCTTGGTGATTCATCTCTTTTCTTGTGAGGTGCCGTACACTCATTGGAGTAGTGTCCGGGTCTTTCACAATTGTAGCAATTACGGTCATGACTTGATGATCTTTGCTCATAGTTTCTTGAGTTTGAGCTTCTTTCTTTTCCTCTACTCTTGTAGAACTTGTTGAATCTTTTCACTATTAAGCTTATCTCTTCATTGGATACTAGCTTGTCACTTGATGTTGTAGGAGCATCACTTGAGGCTTTGTAAGCACCACTTGACTTATCGTGTAGCTCCTCTTTGTCCTTGAGTGACATCTCATGAGCAACAATCCTTTTAATGACTTCCGTGGGCTTGAGATCTTTGTAATTGGGTATCATTTGGATCAATGTGCACACGGTATCATATTTTCCATCCAAGTCTCTAAGAATCTGAAAGCACATTTGCTCCCTTGGTGGTTTTGGTAATTTGTAACAACAAATATCTCATTGAACTAATGTCCATTCAAGATAAAGATTTCAGGATGTTCAATGATTGGTATGGAAAGGACTAGAGATGTGGACCCCTCAAAATGCTAAGGACATGGATTGGCAAAAGCTCAAGACTCTACACCTTTTGTTAAGTGATCCAAGATCACATTGAGTCCATAGGAAAGCCAATACTATTAAAAGGGGATGAGGTGTTGCTTAATGGTATTTTTGCTCAAGTGCTTAGTGACAGTGCTCCAAAACCCTCAACCACTTTCACCATCCAAATATGTCCAAAACCTACATTCCAACTCGGCCCCACCGAAATTTCCTATCCGGAGCCACCGAGTTCATCTGGACTTAGCCACTGCCAAAACCCTAACAAATCAGATCCACCGACATGGATCTCGGTCCCACCGAGATGGCCTTGCCAACTCTCTGTAATCATTTGTAATTACTTCGGTTCCACCGAGTTTTGCAAATTGGTCTCACCGAGATGGCTTGCCAACTCTCTGTTGCCTTATTGCTTCACTTCGGTCCCACCGAGTTGATGCAATCGGTGCCACCGAGACGAGGTTTGCCCTAATCATTGCACATCGGTCCATCCGAGTTGTTCTGATCGGTCCCACCAAGATTCCTAACGTTCATATCTTTTACATAGTTCGGTGCTACCGAGATTTCTGATCGGTGCCACCGAGTTGGGTCAAAAGTGTGTAACGGTTGGATTTTGTGTGGAGGCTATATATACCCCTCCACCCTTCCTTCCTAAGTAAGGAGAGCCATCAGAACGTGCCTACACTTCCACCATACATTTTCTGAGAGAGAACCACCTACTCATGTGTTGAGATCAAGACATTCCAATCCAACCATTTGAAACTAGATTTCTAGCCTTTTCCCAAGTTGCTTTCCACTCAAATCCTTCTTCCACCATACCCAAATCTATAAGGAGTTGTTTGAGTGTTGGGGAGACTATCATTTGAAGCACAAGAGCAAGGAGTTCATCAACAACACACCGTCTATTACCTTTTGGAGAGTGGTGTCTCCTAGATTGGTTAGGTGTCACTTGGGAGCCTCTTACATGAGTTTGTAAGGGCAAGGAGATCGCCTACTTCGTGAAGATCTACCCAAGTGAGGCTAGTCCTTCGTGGACGTAAGCCATGGTGGAATAGACAAGGTTGCTTCTTCATGGACCCTTCGTGGGTGGATCCCTCTGTGGACTCGCGCAGCCGTTACCCTTCGTGGGTTGAAGTCTCCATCAACGTGGACGTATGATAGCACCACCTATCGGAACCATGCCAAAAATCACCGTGTCTTCATTGCGTTTGATATCTCCGATCCCCTCCTTTACTTACATGTGCAATTGTTTACTTTCTGCTGCCACACTCTTAGAATTGCATGTGTAGGGTGTTACTTGACTTGTGTACTTGCTAAAATCTGCCTACAACTAAAATTGGGAAAAGGTTAGGTTTTTATTTGGTCAAGTAGTCTAATCACCCCCCCCCTCTAGACATACTTTCGATCCTACAAGTGGTATCAGAGCTTTGGTCTCCGTAAGCCTTGATTTCCATTGTTTTGGTGATCATAGCTTTGGTTTCACAACTTAGGAGAGTATGGCATCTAGTGCGGGTAATTATCACCATAGAGGTCCATATTTTGATGGTACAAACTTTGCTAGTTGGAAACATAATATGAAAATGCATATTCTTGGTCATAACCCTGCCGTTTGGGCTGTTGTTCGTGTTGGCTTGCAAGGTGAATTCTTTGAGGATGGCAAGGAACCGGATCGTGAAGCAACCGCGGAAGAATTGAAGATGTTGCAATACAATGCTCAAGCTTGTGACATTCTCTTCAACGGTTTGTGCCCTGAGGAATTCAACAAAATCAGTCGCCTCGAGAATGCAAATAAAATTTGGGATACTTTGGTTGATATGCATGAGGGTACCGAGTCCGTCAAGGAATCTAAGTTGGATGTGCTTCAAAGTCAACTTGACAAGTTCAAGATGAAGGATGGTGAAGGAGTCGCTGAAATGTACTCTAGGCTTGCTCTCATCACAAATGAGATTGCCGGCTTAGGAAGTGAAGAGATGACCGACAAATTCATCATCAAGAAGATCCTTAGAGCTTTGGATGGAAAATATGATACCGTTTGCACATTGATCCAAATGATGCCAAATTACAAAGATCTCAAGCCCACGGAAGTCATTGGAAGGATTGTTGCTCATGAAATGTCACTCAAGGACAAAGAGGAGCTACACAACAAATCAAGTGGTGCTTACAAAGCCTCAACCGATACTCCCACAACTTCAAGTGACAAGCTAGTATCCAATGAAGAGATAAGCCTAATGGTGAAAAGATTCAACAAGTTCTACAAGAACAAAGGGAAAGAAAGAAGCTCTAGCTCAAGACACTATGAGAGAAGATCATCAAGTCGTGACCGAAATTACTACAATTGTGGAAAACCTAGACACTACTCCAATGAGTGTACGGCTCCCTACAAGAAAAGAGACGAATCACCAAGAGGAAGACATAGAAGAGATGAATCACCTCATAAGGAGAGAAGGAGTAGAGATGATCGTTATGAACGAAGACCCTCTCGAAGAAGCAAGGATTCGGAAAGGAAAGACAAGTCATCAAAGAGCTACACAAGAAGAAGACATCAAGCTCATGTTGGGGAATGGATTTCCGGCTCCGACTCCGACAACCACTCCGAGAGAAGCTATCACTCCAACTCTGACTATAGTCAAGATGAAGGTGTTGCCGGACTTGCTCTTGTGTCATCCAACTCCCATGATCTATTTGACTCACCAAATGAAGGAATTGGAAGATGCTTCATGGCAAAAGGCCCCAAGGTATCACACCCCGATTATCTTGATTTCAATAGTGATGAAGATGATTTGCTTGGTGATGATGATTTACTTGTTGATAAGGCTAGTGATGTGAGCTATAATTAAAATGCTAGTAATCATGATAGTCAAGAGGAAACGAATGACAATGCTATGAAGGAGATTGAGCGTCTAACTAAAGAACTAAATGCTCTTAAGTTAGCTCATGAAACAACTCAAGAGGATCATAAAGAACTTCTAAGAACTCATGAGAAGCTACGCTTCGAGAAGCTAAATTTAGATCAAGAGCATGAGTTTCTTAAAGCTATCAATGATGATCTTCGAAAGAAGAGTTCTTCATATCTTGCCAAACGTCTACTCTTGTCTACCTTTATGCCACAAGTTAAACCTAAGCAAACTAGTAACAAGGGTAAAAAGGGTTCTACCTTCAATAGTAACAATAACAATGCTATATCCAATGTTGTTGCTTCTAGTAGTTCTATTGATTCCACTAATGATTCTCTTAGCCAAGTTACACTTGAGCAAGAAAACAAACTATTGAAAGGAATTATAGAAAAATGTGTCTACAAGAGCCTTGCCGGGAGTAAGCAATTTGAGGAAATTGTACGCAAGCAAGGAAGGCACCGGAAGAACCAAGGTGTTGGTTTTGAACGAAAGTTCAATGCCAATGGAGTTGAGTGGGAAGAAGATCAATACCCCAAGACGAAGTTTGTTCCTCAACAAGAGAAGTATGATCCTACTTCCTTCAAGGGAACACAAGCTCAAGAAGATCTTCCACCACAAGACCACAAGCTAAAAGGCAAGGACAAGCTTCAAGAAGAGATTGATTCATTTGAAGAAGCACCTCATGCCTTGGTCAAGTGGGTTCCCAAGACTTCATCAAGTTCTACTTCATCAAGTGCTACCACAACTCCAAGGATTCCCATCAAGTTGATGTGGGTCCAAAAGAAGAAGAACTAGAGAGTTCTTGAGGGTGACTCCGCCAACAAATTTCACTCACATTCATTTATGGCAAGAACTTGTGCAATCAACTTCCACATCTTGCACTAGTTCATGGAGTCACAAACCCTCTTGTTGGTAAGGCAAGGGACAAGGTAGTCATTGCATTCATGGACATCATCATATGTGTATTTCACTCTATGTCTATGGATATCCTTGTGTGTTCCTTGTGTGGGACTAACCCATGTAGGTATTGACAGCACAAAACTCCAAAGGATTGCTCCCAACTCTTGATGGTCTACATCAACATTGAGCATCCACATCTTCAACATCTACATGAAGTCATCATCGGCAAAACCCAAGGTTAGTTCATCCCTCTTTGGGGGGATATCACATCTAGGGGGAGCTTTGCTCTAAGACTTGAGCTAAAGCAACTCTAATGGTGTGAACACATCAATGCTTTATGTAAAAGTGGCAACCCCACTTATGCTTAAACGATGAGTATGACCTATGATCAAATGTTCTCATTTGACTCCTAAGTAAATATACTCATATATAGATGACCTAGTCATCACCATTGCTTGATAGATGCTAGAATTGGTTGTGCATGTTTGACACATATTTCATTTGCTATCTTATTGTGTGAGCATGTTGATTTGCATGTTTTCTTCATTCGAGGACATCCATTTGTTGTTTTGATTGTCTTGGTTTTTCTGGCCAAGTGGATGTATAAGAATGCCTAAGTACCTTCTCTAGCTATCTATGCTTTCTTGTCTCAAATTCTATTCTTGCTACATCACAAAAATTGAACAAGTCATTTTCGGACCCTCTGGGTGAGGCGCACTCGGAGCCACCGATCTGAAAGGACTGAACCTCCAAAACCTTCTTTATGCATTTCGGTTGGACCAATCCACTCAAACTCGGTCAAACTGAAATCATTTAGATTGATCTAGGTTTCAATCTCGGTGTCACCGAGTTGAACGTTTCGGAGTCACCGATTTGCTATACTGCTTGCAGTTACACATATCGGTGCCACCGAGTTGTTCCACTCGGAGCCACCGACAGCAGTTGGGTATATATACTCAGCGGGCCCGTACGGTTGAAATTTCTCAAACGTCACGACTCCCGCACCCCCTTTGCTGCCGTCGCCCTCGTCTCCGGACTTCAACGTTACATCCAGCGCGCCCTCGTCGCCGGAATCCGTCGCCGTCAACGGGAATCTTCCCCGCCGTTGCCGCCGTAGAGGATCTCCACCAAGTTAGGGTGAGATTCGATCCCCTCCGTGTTCCTCTTTCTGATTCAATACACGGATGGATTGCCATTATTCTTGCCACAGATTGCAATGCATATTCCACGAAAAAAAAATCGTAGATTTGATTCGAGCTGAAATTTTAGGTTTAAGTTTCCGCCGTAAGCATCTCGGACCGACCGAATTGAGATTTTCGGAGTCACCGATTAGGCCCCAGGCCATTGCACTAGTACATCTCGGTGCCACCGAGAAGTACGAATCGGTGAGACCGAAAGTAACATTTCAGTGAAACCCTAGCATCTCGGAGACACCGAACCACATCTCGGTCTGACCGAAATGGTGTGTTTAGTTTCTGTTGAGTGCTTTGGTATCACCGAGATTATCAACTCGGTGGATCCGAAATGCCTTCTGTGAAAACTTGAAACTAAGATTTGAAGTCAATTTTCATGAAAAATGTCTGCTTTTTGTGATGACTCATCTACTCTGCCCATACCCATCTATTCATAGGGTCAGCTTTGCAAGATGTCAGATGCCAGTGATAGTTAGAATGTCTCAGAAGCACACGATGATCTCAGTTCAGGCTCTAGCCCTGAGGGAAGCTACTATGAGGGAGAGAGGAGTTTTCCAGAATTGCCCAAAGCAGCTACTAGGGCAAGAAAGAAGAGAACCTCAAATGATGAGGATGAGGACTTTGTGGCTAGTGAGGCCACATCAAAGAAGAAAGGGGTAGCTAAGGAGTATGGCAGAACTGCTAGCACAAGACCTGCTGCCAAAGATAAAATTGCAGTGAAGAAAGTGCCAAAGAAAACTATGACATTTACACTTGAGGAACCAAGTGATGCAGAGGCAGCTGCTGCAGGAAAGAAGAAGAGGCCAAGGAAAACAGTTGCTCGTGTTCTAGGCAAACCCTCCATGGCTCATGAAGAGGAAGAGGAGGAACCAGCAGCTGATGCACCTCCTGCCAAGACTCAGAAGCTCATGTCTGATGCTATGAGGTCTGCTGCTCCCACCAAATCCAAGCCCAAAGCTCCAGCACCCAAGAGATCTACGAGAAACATCCCTACTACTGAGAAGAACAAGGCCCCAGTGCCCGAAGTTGATGTTGATGAGGAGCCACTAGTGCTCAGAAAGTTGAAACCCAAGATTCCAGATCATGACAATGCCCATCCAGTTGCAGAGAACATGATGCTAAGGAAGGATAAAGGACTGCGTCAGTGGAGATTATCAGATCCATATGCTGCAAGGAGAAGGACTGCTTGTGATTACCGCTTTCACACACGAGAGCAACAGGATTTCTATGAGACTGTGTTGCTTGACAAGAAGCCTATTGTCAGTGATATGAAGTGGGTGGATTGGAAATATATTGATGCAAATGAAGACTATTTCCCCCATGTTCATGAAAGTTTCAGAATTGCTGGTGTTGATGATTTCGTTGGACAGAAGCTTACCAAATGGAATGATGAGATGATAATGCAATTTTATTCGACAGCACGCTTTTATCCAGATGGTAGAGTTGTGTGGATGACTGAGGGATCCAAATACCAGTCAACCATCTTTGAATGGGCTGCTCTTCTTGGTGCTCCAAAGGAAGAAGAAGATGACATTGATATATATGCCAAGCTCAAGATGGACCACAATTCCATGGCAAATATGTACACAACAATTCCTGAGAAAGATATTGAGACTCACAAACTAGGTTCAGTGAAGCACTTGCTACCTGGTTTGGCCACCACTAACACAATCTTGAGGTACACTCTATTGCACAAGTCTGGAGATGACAAGATGATACATGGCCACTCCATCAACCTGCTACACTTGTTTGACACACCTCAGAAGTTCAAAGTTATGAGCCTTATTGTTGAAACTATCAAGAGAACCGCAGCTGACCAGAAGAGATCTTGCAGATATGCTCCACACATTCAGATGCTCATCAACTCCAAGGTTGGAACGAGCACATATCTACTTGATCATGAGCATCTCCCATTGCGTCTAGAGTTCGAGGACAATGTAGTGGTGATGGACCCTTCACACCCTACATCTGCCCAAGCTCAAGAGTGGATCCGGGCAGCTGCTGCAGCAAAAGAAGCCCAGAAGGCACCTACTCCCAATGCACCTATTGCTAACCTATAGGGGCGCAGCAGAAAACAAAAATTTTCCGACATACGCACCAGCCCAGGACCACTATGAAGACTGCATACAAGGTTTCGATCCGATCGTTACCGACTCGTAGCGCAGCGGAAGTAGAGTCGATGTAGATCATCGGTGCAGATCCCCACAGCTAGGATTTACAACCTCCCAACCGCGAGGATGTACTCCCTCGTCTGCCCCACAGACAGCCCTCCGGGAGGCGGTCGGACACTCCCTCGGACGGTGTCACGGACAGCCCTCCAGGAGGAACCTTAAAACTCGGACGGTCACTCGGACAGCCCTTCGGGAGGCACTCTCGAACAGCCCCTCGGGCAAAAAGATCGAACCTATGACCTCTCTATGGGGTTGCACACATACGGTGTCATCTATCCGGCAGGGCTTCGCCGTCCAGAACTAGTTCCCACCGGAACCTAGACAGCCTTTCGGCTCTACGAAACTATTTCGTGTGAGGGAGAGAAGAAGCCAGATCATTGCATGGCATAATGTATGAGAGAAAGAGTGATTTTGGGCAGCCCCCTCCACCCCTATTTATAGGCCAAGCCCAAGGGGTAGAGGACCAAAATGCCCTCAAAGGTGGCTTCTCCAAGGAGCCACCAAAAAGTGCTTTTCACTATTCACGGAAACATTTTTCCGCGACCGTTAAATCTGAAAATATTTCTGTAGGTCTTAGAATAATTCCAGTACCCACTAAAATAATTTTGGACGCGTTCCGAAACAATTCCGGATTAGTGATTTTCATCTGCGAAAAGCAACCAAAGTGGTTCCGGCAGCTCCGGAACATTTCCGGGTTTTTTCTCCGGAAAAATCCCAGAAGTTCCCAGAACAATTCTGGCACCCTCTAAGAATTTCCAGGCGTGTGCCGAAACCATTTTGACTTAATGGTATATTCCGAAACAACCTTTCGGTTTTACCGAAACTATTCCGGTGTTCTCTCTCCGGAACTCTTTCGTTGTCTCTGAAATTTTTCTGGTGACTTTCTCTCAGACTCCCTGTCTAGTATTCAGCAGATAGATGACCCTTAAGCGTGTGACCCTATAGGTTCGGTGAAGTATAGACATGACCAGAACACTTTCCGATCAATGATCAACATCGGAGCCGTGGACACCCATATTGACCCCTATACCCACACGAATAAATATTCGAGTGAACCTCCAGTTGCCGTGTGCTATTCATGTTGCTTCGCAATACGTTACAAATACCCGAGGTGAGATTTATCGCATCCCCGTGGATCAACACTTGTCCACTATGCCAGTTACCTCGTTATCGGTTTTGTTCTCTTTTCTCGTTCCCGCGTTCCGGTATCCCTGTGATCAAATCACGATGTGTCTGGCCAGACGATGATGGATACCGTAACATCGAGAGGGCCCAAAGAATATCTCTCCATCGTCGGAGGAGGAAATCCCAATCTTAAGCTATCAAGTCCCTTGACATACTTTTTCATGAACCCGTAAGCCGCCGTAATAGCCACCCATTTACGGATGACGTTTAACAAACCCCAAAGTTCATGAAGCAAGCATGAAGAAACTCGACACTCTCATGGTCTAAGGAATTATGCAAACGTTAACTTTCTCTGTGTTATTAACCATTAACTTGTGACGAATGTATCTCATAGCATAACATCAATCGGGTCGATTCAACACAAGTGTTCTCCTAACATTGTGCCCTCAAAGTTGCCGGCATAGTCATGCCCATGATCAAGAAAACAGAACCATCATGCAACACTTGAGCTAGTCTTAGAGGCCAGACTAGGAATACATTTTACCGTTTATTATTCCACACGTGCATATGAGTTTCCCTCCGAGCCTCGTGGTTATTGTAGACTCGAGAACCATAGAAGTTATAGCATGGAACATAAACGTAATAATGAACATGGAGATTAATAATAGCATTTATTATTGCCTTTAGGGCATATCTCCTACATAACCTCAAGACAAAGAATGATCAAATGACTTATTTGCTGGAAGCCACCCTGAGGATTGAGTGAAGTCTGGCCAACCTCACCAACAACCAGGCAAGCCTAGAGCGGATAGTCGAGACAAAGATTCATGATCTTGATGTGAAGATCACTGAGGTACAGACTATAGTGGAGAAGCTGCAAGATGATGTTGACGCAGCCAGGGCTGCTACTGATGATAGTGGAGATGACAGACCGACGACTGAGAGATTCCAGACAGTGCCTAGGGCATCCAGGTCTGCTGCAGTGCCTGTTGCAGATACGAGGACTATAGTCTCTGCACTTGCTGCTGCTGCTACAATGCCACCTCCAGTCTCTACTCCACCAACCCAACAAACGTCAGCTGAAGCCTTCGCAGATGCACTTCTCTCAACGCCATCTACGCACACCGGAGCTGCCAGCCAGAGATCGCCTTCAGGAGCTGCCAAGGATCGTGCCTAGAGAGCCGCATAGTCCTATACCTATTCGAACTTTTTGGTACTTGTTGCCAAAGGGGGAGAATTTGTATAGATCATTAGGCTTCGAGAGAGAGTGTCTTGCTTTTGCTCGTTTTTTTTTTGAGTTTCTGCTACTATTTCTATTTGCTTCGTTATGTGTGTGAGATACTTTGATCGTTACGTTTGTGAGATACTATGTGTGTGATTGATCATACCATGCTTCATGTGATGCTTAATGCTTCATTATCTTGTATGATCATTCACTTGTGTTTTTGGTGATGCGTGCTTATTATTCCATTCATATCATTTTGCGCGCTCCACCAAGTTGTATATGACATGGAAGAGTGACCCATGCATGATCCTAATCGATTGTGCATTTGCATTCAAACGCAAATTATTATTAATGCACAAATTTAGGGGGAGCTCTTGCTTATCACATACTTCTCAAAGCGACGATGTACTTCATTCATTTAATCATTTGTCGAAGCTTTGATCTATATGTTGTCATCAATTACCAAAAAGGGGGAGATTGAAAGCACATTTGCTCCCTTGGTGGTTTTGGTAATTTGTAACAACATATATCTCATCGAACTAATATCCATTCAACATAAAGATTTCAGGATGTTTAATGATTGGCATGGCAAGGACTATAGATATGGACCCCTCAAAATGCTAAGGACATGGATTGGCAAAAGCTCAAGACTCTACACCTTTTGTTAAGTGATCCAAGATCACATTGAGTCCATAGGAAAGCCAATACTATTAAAAGGGGATGAGGTGTTGCTTAATGGTCTTTTTGCTCAAGTGCTTAGTGACAGTGCTCCAAAACCCTCAACCACTTTCTCTATTCAAATATGTCCAAAACCTACATTCCAACTCGGCCCCACCGAAATTTCCTATCCGGAGCCACCGAGTTCATCTGGACTTAGCCACTGCCAAAACCCTAACAAATCAGATCCACCGATATGGATCTCGGTCCCACCGAGATGGCCTTGCCAACTCTCTGTAATCATTTGTAATTACTTCGGTTCCACCGAGTTTTGCAAATCGGTCTCACCGAGATGGCTTGCCAACTCTCTGTTGCCTTATTGCTTCACTTCGGTCCCACCGAGTTGATGCAATCGGTGCCACCGAGACGAGGTTTGCCCTAACCATTGCACATCGGTCCATCCGAGTTGTTCTGATCGGTCCCACCGAGATTCCTAACGTTCATATCTTTTACACAGTTCGGTGCTACCGAGATTTCTGATCGGTGCCACCGAGTTGGGTCAAAAGTGTGTAACTGTTGGATTTTGTGTGGAGTCTATATATACCCCTCCACCCTTCCTTCCTAAGTAAGGAGAGCCATCAGAACGTGCCTACACTTCCACCATACATTTTCTGAGAGAGAACCACCTACTCATGTGTTGAGATCAAGACATTCCAATCCAACCATTTGAACCTTGATTTCTAGCCTTTCCCAAGTTGCTTTCCACTCAAATCCTTCTTCCACCATAGCCAAATCTGTGAGGAGTTGTTTGAGTGTTGGGGAGACTATCATTTGAAGCACAAGAGCAAGGAGTTTATCAACAACACACCGTCTATTACCTTTTGGAGAGTGGTGTCTCCTAGATTGGTTAGGTGTCACTTGGGAGCCTCCGACATGATGTGGAGTTGAACCAAGGAGTTTGTAAGGGCAAGGAGATCGCCTACTTCGTGAAGATCTACCCGAGTGAGGCTAGTCCTTCGTGGACGTAAGCCATGGTGGAATAGACAAGGTTGCTTCTTCATGGACCCTTCGTGGGTGGAGCCCTCCGTGGACTCGCGCAGCCGTTACCCTTGTGGGTTGAAGTCTCCATCAACGTGGACGTACGATAGCACCACCTATCGGAACCACGCCAAAAATCACCGTGTCTTCATTGCGTTTGATATCTCCGATCCCCTCCTTTACTTACATGTGCAATCGTTTACTTTCCGCTGCCACACTCTTAGAATTGCATGTGTAGGGTGTTACTTGACTTGTGTACTTGCTAAAATTTGCCTACAACTAAAATTGGGAAAAGGTTAGGTTTTTATTTGGTCAAGTAGTCTAATCACCCCCCTCTAGACATACTTTTGATCCTACAAAATCTTCTTGATGATGAATTTGTTGGTCATCTCTTCACTTCCTAAGCCGAGAATCTCATTTGTGATGAGAGCAATCCTAGAGTACATCTTGGCGACTCCTTCACCATCCTTCATCTTGAACTTGTCAAGTTGACTTTGAAACACATCCAACTTGGATTCCTTGACGGACTCGGTACCCTCGTGCATATCAACCAAAGTATCCCAAATTTCCTTGGCATTCTTGAGGCGGCTGATCTTGTTGAACTTCTCGGGGCACAAACCATTGAAGAGAATGTCACATGCTTGAGCATTGTATTGCAACATCTTCAATTCTTCCGCGGTTGCTTCACGATCCGGTTCCTTTCCATCCTCAAAGAATTCACCTTGCAAGCCAACACAAACAACAACCCAAACGGCGGGGTTATGACCAAGAATATGCATTTTCATCTTATGCTTCCAACTAGCGAAGTTTGTACCATCAAAATATGGACCTCTACGGTGGTAATTTATCTCACTAGACGCCATACTCTCCTAGGTTGTGAAACCAATGCAATGGATACCAATGCTCTGATACCACTTGTAGGATCAAAAGTATGTCTAGAGGGGGGGGGGTGATTAGACTACTTGACCAATAAAAACTTATCATTTTCCCAATTTTAGTTGTATGCGAGTTTTAGCAATTCTACCAAGTCAAGTACACCCTGCACATGCAAGTCTAAGAGTTGTGCAGCGGAAAATAACGACTTTGCATATGAATGTGAAGGAGGGGTTGGAGATTTCAAACGCAATGAAGACACAATGATTTTGGCGTGGTTCCGATAGGTGGTGCTATCGTACATCCATGTTGATGGAGACTTCAACCCACGAAGGGTAACGGTTGCGCGAGTCCACGGAGGGCTCCACCCACGAAGGGTCCACGAAGAAGCAACCTTGCCTATTCCACCATGGCTTACGTCCACGAAGGACTAACCTCACTCGGGGTAGATCTTCACGAAGTAGGCGATCTCCTTGCCCTTACAAACTCCTTGGTTCAACTCCACATGATCTTGGAGGCTCCCAAGTAACACCTAACCAATTTAGGAGACACCACTCTCCAAAAGGTAATAGATGGTGTGTTGATGATGAACTCCTTGCTCTTGTGCTTTAAATGATAGTCTCCTCAACACTCAATCTCTCTCTCACAGATTTGGCTTGGGTAGGAGAATCATTGGAGTGGAAAGCAACTTGAAGAGGCTAGAAATCAAGATTCAAATGGTTGGATTGGAATCTCTTGATCTCAAGACATGAATAGGTGGTTCTCTCTCAGAAAACGAATGGTGGAAGTGTAGGCACGTTTGATGACTCTCTTAGAGAGTAAGTGGGGGTGGAGGGGTATAAATAGCCTTCACCCAAAATCCAGCCGTTACACACTTTTGACCCAAATCGGTGAGACCGAATATAAACTCGGTGAGACCGATTAGTGTAAAAGATATGAACGTTCGGCTTTTCGGTGGGACCGAAGTGGAACAACTCGGTGGGTCCGAAGTGCAATGGCTAGGGCAAAACCCAGTCTCGGAATTTTCGATTGTTTCAACTCGGTGATTCCGAAGTGAAACAATGTCATCACAGAAACTTGGCAATGCCATCTCGGTGGGACCGAGATTCATTTCGGTCAAACCGAATTGCTAGGGTTTGGCAGTGGCAATAGGAGTGGTCATCTCGGTGGGTTCGGATGGGATAGTTTCGGTGGGACCGAGATGGACATTTAGGGTTTGGACAGGTGTGTCTTTGAGAAAATGACTGAGGGTTTTTGGAGCAATATCACTAAGCACTTGAGCAACAACCTCATCATTAATACCTCATCCCTTTTAATAGTATTGGCTTTCCTAAGGGACTCAATGTGATCTTGAATCACTAAACCAAAAATGTAGAGTCTTGAAGTTGCCAATTCTTGTCCTTCACCATTTTAAGGGGTCCACATCCATTAGTCCTTGCCATGCCAATCATTGATCTTTTCTGAAATCTATTAGCAATGAGTATTAGATCAATAATATATATGTTGTTATTAATTATCAAAACCACCCGGGGATTAGTTGCACTTTCATATACCAACTTTATCAAGCAAGGCCCACAGCTGGCCCACTTTTTTTTTTCTTGGCCGTCCTCTTCCTCACGCCCTTCCCATCTCCACCTCAATGCCGGCACGACCCCAAGCAACGGCGACTCAGGAACCTTCCTCGAGGCCGGTGCGGCGAGCAGCAAGGATGGGGACGCCGCCACCTTCGGCCGAGGAGACGCGGGCGAGCCAAGCGCTCTGAACCCCTGAGACGCGGCGGCCAAGACGGACCGGGGCGGGCGGCGGCCTGAACTGCAGTGGGAGAGACGTGGCCGGGCGGCGGCCGGTGAACGGGAGGGCGGCAAACTGAACTGCAGTGGGAGAGACGCGGGCGGGCGGCCGGCCGGCGGACGGGCGGACGGCGACCTAAACTGCAGTGGGAGAGACGCGGGCGGGCGGCGGCCGGGACGGGAGAGACGCGGGCGGGCAGCGGCCGAGGCGGGCGGGCGGCGTCCAGGGACGGGCAGGGCGGCGTCCGGGACGGCGCGGATGGCGGACGCGGACGGGTCATGGAGATGTTTCCGTGGCAGTTGGGCTCCCGCCAACTGCTTTCTCCCGATACAGGGCACCGTAGAAGCGGACGCGGAAACTGTGTTTTTCAGATCGGGAGGAGCTTTTTACCGCACCCCTTAAAAAAATTTAAAGGTCGAAGGTGTATAAGGTGTCTGTTCGGCCTACTTTTTCCGTTCAAAACTGAGAATTGACGGTTATTTTACAGTTCGGTGGGATATAAGGCCTTGTACAATGCTAGATGCTTAGGGAGGTGCTTAGAAAAATAAACCCGGTTTTTCTGAAACACCAGTGTCTATTTCTATAGGAGAGACGCCTAATTAAGCGTCTACCCAATACAAATAAACACGGATGCTTAAGGAACGTCTGTTTTATTTTTTTAAGCACCTTTCCTAAGCACCTTGCATTGTACAAGGCCTAGCGGCCCCACCAAAATAGAGAACCGAAGTTTCCCGTCCGCTCACTAACGTGTGGTTTCTACAACAAAACACGTGGTCTTACTGCCAGTGAGACGATAGAATTTGGCCGATTTCGAATACCTACGCAAACGGCAGAAGACACAGAACCTTCTGGATTCCAGATCTAACCCTAACCCCTCGAACTTCTAGAACCTCCATGGATGGCCTCGCGGCGCCCTCACCCTCCCACTCCGGCGCCACCTCGGGCGGCGGCGCCTCCCACCGCAAGCGGAAGCTTCCTCCGCCATCTCTCTCTGACGCCACCGCCGACGAGGACGACGACACCACCGCGCCGTCGTCCCCCGCCACCTCCCTATCCTCGCCTTCCCGCCCGTCGTCTCCGTCCTCCTCCCATTCTGACGAGGATGACGACGACTCCCTTACCACCTTCACCGCCGCTCGCCTCGATGCCGCACCTGCATCCTCCTCCGGCAGGCCTCCCAAGCCCGACTCGTCGTCCGCATCTGCCGTCACAGCGGCGGCTCCTAAGCCCGATGCTGCGTCCGCGGCGGCTGGAGACGGGAAGGAGGACTCCAAGGGGCTGTTCACGGACAATATCCAGACTAGTGGCGCCTACAGCGCCCGCGAGGAGGGTCTCAAGCGTGAGGTGAAAACTTAGCTTTGAGTTACTTTGTTTGATTGCTGTTCACCGTGTTAGGGTTCATTAGAATGAATTTGCTAAGGAGGTTAATTTATTCTGCAGGAAGATACAGGGAAGCTGAAATTTCTCTGTTATTCTAACGATGGAGTCGACGAACATATGATCTGGTGCGCACTCTAATTCATTTCATAGCTTCGAACTTATGAATTATGATGGTACTTGTTATTGACTGCTATGTCTTCCCCAGGTTGGTAGGTTTGAAGAATATCTTTGCACGGCAGCTCCCTAATATGCCCAAGGAGTATATAGTCCGACTTGTTATGGATAGGTAATGCCCAATCTAAAGCGTGTATGGTTGATAATTTAGATAATGCCACTGTGGTTTATTTTTTGAGGGTTGCTTAAATTTCTTGATTCCTGAATAGTACTTACAACGGGTAACTAACTGTATTTTGTTTTGCAGAACTCACAAGTCAATGATGGTTATCAGGAATAATAATGTTGTAGGAGGCATTACTTACCGCCCTTATGCAAGGTAATGTTGCCATTTTCAGAGCTAGTATTTCTTCGGTCTAACCAGATTATCATTTAGTGATTTGTAATGATCTGAGTGTCTCATACAACTGTATTTACTCTTGGAATCTATCTTTCAATCAATGATCTCAAAGCATTTACCAGGTTAGATTGCAGGATGGTATGTTTACATTTATTTCTCTATGTTGGTTTTGTTTATACTATACTTTGTTTAGCACTATGTTAGTGATCTTCCTTTTCTGCTGCATAAGTTAGTGTCACAAGCCTGCTGCATAAGTTAGTGGCCTAATCGTGCTTTCAAAAACTGTAGCCAGAGGTTCGGAGAAATAGCATTTTGTGCAATTACAGCTGATGAACAAGTTAAAGGCTATGGAACAAGGCTAATGAATCATCTGAAGCAACATGCCCGAGATGCTGATGGGCTCACTCATTTCTTAACTTATGCAGATAACAATGCTGTTGGTTATTTTGTAAAGCAGGTGTGGCCATCTGACATTGTATAACTTACTCTAAAATTTATGTATCATGTGTTAGTGCTAAAAAACTAAAGTCTCATTTATTATGTGTGAATATTTGAAGCATCATGTATTTTATAAAATCAATATTTTCCATTTTGCAGGGTTTCACAAAGGAAAATGAATAGTCTAAAATGAAAAACTAAATTGCCATCCATTATAAAATGAAGTTATACCTCAGCCTCACAAAATAAATATTTTATAGAAAAGGACATAAATAGTTATTTTCCATTTGCAGGGTTTCACAAAGGAGATCACATTCGACAAAGAAAGATGGCAGGGGTAAGTCTGGTCTACAACATATCTTTGTAAATTATTTTGGCTTATCAGGTTATTATGTTCCCTGAAGAGTATGCTATTGATCTATCTAATTGTACCTTACATATTAACAGTTTGCTGGTTCTAGGTACATCAAGGACTATGATGGAGGAATACTGATGGAGTGCAAAATTGATCAAAAGCTTCCGTATGTTGATCTAGCAACAATGATTCGGCGCCAAAGACAGGTGTAGTGCCAGGCTAATAACTGCCCTGACAATGAACTGCGAGTAATTAGCTCCTGCCAATCCTCCAATTGAAAACATGTAGATGTGATGTTAAGACACTAGTAAAGTAGGTGCAATGTTCTAGAAGCAGATCTATTAGACCGAGTACTCGGCAAAATACCCATAACAGCCCGCCCCCCTTTGAGTATGCAAAACCAGGTAGTCAACAGGTTTTAAGAGGCTGGGTTAACCATCTGTTTACTCGGTATATTCTATTTACTGGCCTTTAGTCAGGTGGTTAATGAATAGTGAGTTGTTCTGTGATGTGGGGCCAGAATTACACCCGTCATGCCAAGCCAAAGGGCAATAGTGCCGAAGCCTAACTACCCTCTCAGGAACTTAACATGTGACAACTTGGTATTAGGAGGTCAGATCCTTGGCTCCGCATCCGCTGCCATGGGTTTCCCCGTTACCTTTGATGACATGAAGAAGCTCCCGGGGGACACCTTGGACGCCAAGCTGAACCTCAAGCTTGAGAAGATTGAGACCGACATCAATGACCTCAAGGAGCAGGCATTAGCCCAGTGATGGGCCATTGCTCGCTTGGAAATATCTGGTTTGTCCAATGCCCCAGCCAAAACAGAGGCTGAGCACGACACCAGCTCCTAGTATGGTGATCGCTTCAAGAAGGCAGGCGGCGCCATGCCAAAATTTCATAAACTGGAATTCCCAATCTACGACGGCAAGGAGGATCCGCTACCCTGGTTGACTCGCGTTGAGCAAATTTTTAAAGGACATGGGACAATAGAGGACGAAAAAACTTGGCTCGCCTTGTACCATCTGACGGGCAAGGCAATTCTGTAGTACTGTGAGCTTGAAACCGAGCGGGATGGTTAACCTCCTTGGCATGACTGCACCAAGGCACTCCACAAGTGCTTTGGCCCAAGGATTCAAAAGACACAACTGGGTGGTATAAAAAAAAAATCTGCGGCAGCTCGGTTCAGTGGATGAATAAGAGGATAAGTTCCTTACCCTTGTTGCTCGCTGCTGTGACCTTACCGCAATGCATAAGATGGAATATTCATTGCCGGCCTGCACAACTCCATCCGCACCGACGTCGGCCTTCAGTACCCGACGACCTTAGAGGAGGGCCATGGAGCATGCCCGAGCCTATGAACAACGCACTCTGCTGGATGAGGACGGTTGGGACACTGATCCGGTACTCTTAGCCCCATCTGGTATCAAGCACGCACCCGCCAAGCTGTTGACTAAGCCGTCGACACCTGTGCCAGCACCACCACCTCGTTCAGTTGTGGTTTCAGAGGGTGCCGACAGCCAGTTGCATCGGGCAGGAGGCCCTTCAAGCGGCTCACACCTGCTGAGATGGCTGAGCGTCGCACAAAAGGGCAAGGCTTTAACTGTGACTAGCTTGCTCCCGGGCACCGCTGCAAGCGGCTGTTCATTTGCTACATCGACGGGGACAATGATAACTATGACGAGGAAGACACACCAAACATCAAAGTGTCCTTGAACGCCCTTACTCTCACTGGCATCAACTTTGCCAATACCATGAAGCTTTGGGTGAGGGTAGATGGTGTGCAGCTGTCGACTTGGGGTCAACACAATTTCACTGCAGAGGAAGCTGTTGCTTGCGTTGGTGTCGACATCATCCAGCGACTCGGTATGAGAGTTGCCGTAGCCAATGGTGACCGAGTGAAGAGCAACGGGGTATGCCGTAACCTGGTACTCTGTAGGCATAGAGGAGTTCTGGGTGGATTGCTATACACTTGCTCTCGATGGATTTAATATTGTCTCGAGAGTACAGTGGTTGAGATATCTGAGACCCATCTATTGGGACTTATCCAAACTGGCCATGACCTTTTGGCACCGGGACCACCATGTCATGTTACATGGTGAGGCAGCGCCAGGCGCACGGGCAGCCTCATGTGACGGTCAGGACCTCC
Source organism: Elymus sibiricus (assembly GCA_039707655.1). Lineage (NCBI taxonomy): Eukaryota > Viridiplantae > Streptophyta > Magnoliopsida > Poales > Poaceae > Elymus > Elymus sibiricus. Next base: position 170,065,439 of record CM077664.1, read on the forward strand.
TAGAAGTACTCCTAAATGATTTTGCTTTCTTGTTTGCGAGCCACATGGATTGCCACCATCCTGCCCATGGGACCACCGCATCCATCTCTTGCTAGGTGCCACCCAGCAGTGGTGCGTCCGTACCGTTACTCAACAATCCATAAAGGCGAGATCGAGAAGCAATGCACTAACATGCTAGAACACGGACTGATTCTCCCAAGTTATTCTGAGTTTTCCTCTCTAGTACTACTTCTGAAGAAACTAGATAAGTCTTGGCGTTTTTGTTTGATTATCGTGCTCTCAATGAGTGGAGGTGAAAGACAAGTTCCCCACCCCGATGGTTGATGAGCTTCATGGGGCCCGATTCTTCACTAAGCTGGATCTTTGTTCAGGCTATCATCAAATGCGCATGCATGATGATGACATCCACAAGACGGCATCCCGGACGCATCAGGGGCTTTTCGAGTTTGTGGTTATGCCGTTCGGCCTTACCAACGCATCGGCAACGTTCCAGGCGCTCAGGAACGCCGTCCTATGACCGTTTCTTCACCACTTTGTCCTCGTATTTTTTTATGACATCCTGATTTACAGTCCAACATGGGCTGACCATGTGCGTCATGTTCGTGCAGTTTTTCAGGTTTTGAAGGAGCATCAATTGGTCCTCAAACACTCCAAGTGCATCGTAGGTGGCATACTTGGGCCACATCATCTCTGAGGCAGGAGTCGCAATGGACCCAGCCAAGGTTCAGGTGGTCAAGGACTGGCCGATGCCACCGACGGTGCACGCTCTTCGTGGTTTCCTTGGCCTTGCAGGATACTATCGCAAGTTCATGTTCATGCGTGACTTTGGCTCCATCATCGCCCCCCTCACCAAGCTCCTTAAGAGGGCTATAGTTGGACCAACAGCGCGACGAGTGCCTTTGAGGCTCTAAAGGAAGCATTCACTTCTGCGCCGGTGCTACACATGCTTGACTTCACCAAGCCATTTGTCGTCTATTGTGATGCCTCTAGATCTGGATTCGGAGCGGTGCTCCATCAAGGAGAGGGAGCGGTGGCTTTCTATAGCCGCCCGATCGCGGCGGGCCATGCCAAGTTGGCGGCTTACGAGCGTGAGCTCATTTGGCTCGTCCATGCCGTGTGGCATTGGAGGCCATATCTATGGGGGCGGTCATTTCGGGTACGCACAAATCATTTCAGCTTGAAGTACATGCTTGACCAGCGCCTATCAACAATCCCACAGAACAATTGAGTTAGCAAATTACTCGGGTATGAGTTTGTCGTCGAGTTCAGGCCAGGAAAACTTAACACAGTGGCAGATGCTCTCTCTCGTCGGGAGGAGGACCATGGTGCATTGTTGACAATCTCAGTCCCCCTCATTTACCCTCTATGAGGATCTGCGGGCTGAAACAACGGCTGATCCAACCCTGGTCTCGCTGCACCAGAAGCTCGAGGTTGGTGAGCTGGCTGCCAAGTGGGGATACATCGACGGTCTCATTACATTCAACAATTGGTCTATGTGTTGGACACTTCCCCCTCGCTGCCTGCTATCTTGGCAGCCACACACAGGGCACGAAGGGATACAGAAGACTCTGCATCGACTCTGCCGTGATTTCCATGTGCCACGGGACCGTGCTGTTGTGGTGGAATTTGTTCGTTCTTGCACCATTTGTCAGCGCAACAAAACTGAGCACTTGTTGCCAGCTGGCCTTGTACAACCACCTCAGGTGCCATCTCAAGTGTGGGTAGACATTTCCATGGACTTCATCGAGGGCCTCATTGGTGGATCGCTTCTCGAAGGCAGCACACTTCATACCGCTTGCCCACCTATACACTGCTGCAGCTGTAGCACATGCCTTCTGCACAGAGATTGTCCGTCTACATGGCCTACATGAGTCCGTCGTCTTCAATCGGGAACCGGTCTTCACCAGCAACTTTTGGCCTGAACTATTTCGCTTGGCCGGTGTACACCTGTACACGAGTTCAGCCTTTCACCCACAGTTGTAAACCGTATTATTGCCATGTATCTCCGTTGCATGACTGGGGACAGGCCACACACTGCAACAGGGCTGCCTTTGGGCGGAATACTGCTATAACACTTCCTTCCAGACAACACTCCATGATACGCCATTTAAGGTGGTATATGGCTAACATCCCCCAGCAATGCACTCCTATCAGCCAGGAGCTGCTCGTGTGCAAGCCGTGGAGGTCTTAGCCAAGGATCGTGATGAGTTAATTCGTGAAGTTAGGAATCATCTCCTCCAAGCACAGCCGCGTGACAAGAAGAAGGTGGTATATGGCTGAGATCCCCCAGCAATGCACTCCTATCAGCCAGGAGCTGCTCGTGTGCAAGCTGTGGAGGTCTTAGCCAAGGATCGTGATGAGTTCATTCGTGAAGTTAGGAATCATCTCCTCCAAGCACAGCCGCGTGACAAGAAGTTTTATGATGCCAACCATCGCGAAGTTGTCTTTACGGTTGACCAGTGGGTCTGGCCATGCCCCAACCACCGCCCAGTGGCGTCCTTAGGAGTCACACGGGGCAAGCTCTCTACACGTTTCCATGGATAATCACCGAGAAGGTTGGTCCAGTAGCATATCGGCTCCAGCTGCCTCCACGCTCCCGGCTTCATGACGTGTTTCATGTCAGTCAGCTCAGGGCTTGCCATGGAGAACCCCCCACAACACCACCTCTCTTTCCAGAAGTTCATGGCAAAGTTGTTCCTAAACCTCTGAAGGCACTTAAGGCTTGCCTCAGTCGAGGTGCTCGCTAGATCCTAGTACACAGTGCAGACAGTGCAGCATCTGAAGCTTCTTGGGAGGACCTCAAAGAGTTCAAGATGTACCCAACACTTCAGCTTGAGGACGAGCTGTTGATGGAGGTGGAGGAGGAGGCGGAAGTGATGTGATGTGGAGCCAGCATAACACCCGCCGTTCCAAGCCAAAGGCGGACACAGTAGGAGAGTCCTACACAGATTCAAGGCCAGTTTGGTTCTTGACCTGCTGCCATCGAGCCTGGCCTGGAGCGTCTGGCTGTTTCCATCTACTTGTTTGGATACCATCCTTGAGGGGCCTGGGGTAGCCTGGCCTGAGTAGCCAAAAGAAGTACTTAGCCTGGCAGGAGAATCCAGGTAGTGGTTAGCCTGGTCCAGGCGCACCGAATCCCACGCCTGGTGACCATAAATAGCTGCCTGAGACGCTGACTACATCAATAGTTATTGGTGGACGGGCTAATGTGCTGATTTAAGAAGCTAGAAAACTCTCCAGACCAGGCAAGCAACCAAACGCCTTTCGGCCTGGGCTGCCTGACCAGGCAAAATTTCATCAATATTTCATGACCACACCAGGCAGCACTTTTGCCCAGGCACACCACCGTGGATGCAAACCAAACCAGCTCTCAGATTAGCCGTCCTTTATATTTGTTTAGTTGTCTTTGCCTTATTCCCACCTCAGTTAGCTTTGGGAAAAATCGTGTTAGGAAAGATGGGAGTCCTAGTACGATTATGTTAGGAGCCAGCTATCAATAAAGCTTGGCGATCAATGCTGTTGGGGAATATTGAATAATAAACACATAAAAAGGGTGTTTACCTCCGCAGCCCTATCTCTTCCTCCTTGGCACAACGGCGCCGAAGCCCAGACATCCTCGCCCTCTCTCTCCCACCTCCCATGACTACCCTCTCAGGAACTTAACGTGACATGTTCAGGACATTTGTAATGACTGGTCAATTCAACTCACAGCACAATGCTCTAAAATAAGTCTACTAGGTCAAACACTAGTATATATAAGCCTTTGGTTCAATCATTTTAATATTTAGTCAAAAGACACTAACAATAGGTCTTTTGTGAAGGGATCCAGTAAGGAATGGCAGGATGGCAAGAGGCAACAGAGATGTCCTGGGGGTGTTGGGGTGGGGGGGGGGGGGTGGGGGTTGGAGAAAGTCCTTGATACACTGCTATCGATATATATTCTCCCTACTTGCCACGCCCCATAACTAGCTTAGGGAGCTGCCCTTCCGTTCCCCACCGTTGCTGTTGTTCGGGTTCCCATAATGTACTCAAAATTTCCTATCCCTGTACCGTAAGGATGAAATTCCACACAAAGGATCTGGAAATGGAACCCATGGCCATAACCCATAAGGCCCATAACAAGTGACATGGCATAGTTATATCACTGATATATGTTAATGCTTCTCTTTTTGTTTTGGACACAGGGAATTAATTGTACTACTAATATTACAGATTTACATCTGAGTGATATTCCAATAGGCATGTAGATTTTTTGTTAGCTTATACACATTACTTCATTGCCAGTCCAACCGATCTAGAAATTGGCAAACACAAATGTTAATTTTTACTTCCCAGTTCTCACTGGTTTACATCAATTTCAAGTTTTAGTCCGCCCTGCTTCCATTTTCCAACTTCCAGTTTCATGATGAATATTGCCATTTTGTCATGTTATGACTTCTGTTTTCATCCTTCTAGTATCCAATATGACAATCGCTTTGTAGATATACTTTCGATGTTTGTTTTGGCAAATGACTGTTAACTCTGCAGGCAATTGATGAGAAGATCAGAGAGCTTTCTAACTGCCATATTGTTTATTCAGGAATTGATTTTCAAAAGGTTAGCTTTTCCTAAGGCAATGTTTCCGGTGGAAATTGTGCTGTATAAAAAATTGTTGGTATGGAAAACTACTAGGATGCTAGGTAAAAAGTGACTATTCAGCTTAGATTTCCTTGAAAAATAGATCTTCTCTATTTTTCACTGCTGATAGTGATAGTTCTGTCCTACGCCCAGGAATGCATATAATTTGGTCTCTTGCATAGATGATTCTGTATTCTACTGGGCATGCTGTTTTCATTTTGGAATAACTACTTATGTAGTGAGTAAAGTTTGAGTATTAATCAATGACATCTTTTGTGGTAAATATGGGATTTTTTGTTTACTGTGTATAATTTGTCTCGTTACGTTTGTCCTTTTGGGTTCTGTACTAGACATGCAAAAACGAAGGAAAGATAAATAAGTTGCATATTCGGATGTCCTTGCACACTTCTGTACAATTAGTCAGGTTGTTCAACATGGTGTTCATTGAGTCCATTTCTTTCTTTCAGAAAGAAGCTGGTATTCCAAGAAGACTGATGAAACCAGAAGATATCCCTGGGTTGAGTAAGTAATATTCTGTCCAGATCATTTTTCCTTGTCCGCGCCCTATACCTATGTGTTCTGATAGTCCTGTCTATCCTGAATACCATCTGTATTCACGCTTTTCTTAGCCTGCTACAGCTGGATGTTTTAAACCAACTCAAAAACTTAACTTGGTGTTAATTGTTAGGAAGTATTAGTATTGGTCTAGGAGTCCTTATTAGACTATGTTTCCTTTCCTTGCACCTCAAGTCTCGTGTAATATATATATGCCCTTTGGGCCTTTCAATAGAGATAAGTTGCTTTCAAAACATGGTATCAGAGCCTAGGTTTAGGTCCCCTCCGGCGCCGCAACTCGCCTCACGATCGATTTTTTTTCGGTCTTCTTCTTTCGATCATCTCTGCCGATGGTCAATGCCTCCACATCTCTAGAACGGGCCGCGCGGCTGCCTCTCCGTCCGCCTCGTCCGGCTCTCACCGCCTGCTCACGTGCGTCAGATCGGCTGCTGCTCCTTAACGTGCTGCCTCAGTCCGGCTGCTCTTGGACGCGCAGGTCCATATCCTGCATTGACTCGGTTGACCTCCGTCGGCCTCTGCTCCTGGACGCGCAGCTCCGCCGCCGGCCGCCGCCGGCCGGATTCGTGCCGGCCGCCACCTCGTCTTCGCCCGCCAGACCCGGCAGCGAGCATTGACTCAGCTCTCAAGATCGAAGCCCGCATGGCGGCGCTGTTCCAGATCGCCGCTTCCTCCGGCCTGCTCTCCATCGATGTTTCCTAATCCAGATCGAGCGACACCCGGCCGTCTTGTCAGCCTCCCTGCTCTCCGCTTGGGCCAGTGCTCGGCTGCACACGAAGGTTGCTGCTCCAGCCGACCAAGATTGATCTGGATGAGGAAACATGCTCGCTGCCTTACGCATGGGCAACGCCTGCGGCTGCTTTTCGTCCTTCCACCAAAGAGCTGCTGCCTTACGCTAATGCCCATGCGTGCCTTCCGCCACGCTCGTGGACAACGGCTGCCTTTTTCCTGCATGCTTGTCCGCTGCTGCTTCTTGCACATGCGCTGTTGTCCTCTTTGCTATCTTCGTATGTGGTGCCAGTTGCTTCCTGCCGCTACGTGGTGCTCCCGTCAACTGCCGTTTCATGGTCTACAATACCGTCTGGCTGCTGTCTTATCTCATCTAAATAAAACAGATACAATGTTCTCGTCGAGTATGCATCTCCCTCACTGCTCGCTAACTCTTGACGGTGTTCCCTATATTGGTCCCGTCTCGCACATGCGTTGTCTTTTGGTGTTGTGTGCTCTTCCGCTGCCATTGCATCTAGTCTAGTATGTGCTTTCTAGTTTTCTTTGTTTTCCGTTGCGTCCACCAAATCCGTTGATATTTTGTGTTTCTCATGCCATGCGAGTCCACAATACCTTTGTCCGTCAGCCTTTCTCTCGTCCTGGTCCTTTCTATACAACTTTTGTGGCCTACTTGCCCTTGTTGTTTTCGTGGACTCTTTCTGCATTGTCGATCTACACCCATTGTCTTAGCCGCCGAGCTTCTTTCGCCGTCGGTTGTCGTGGGCTATGATTTTCTGCGCAATGTTTTGTTCTCTTGATGTGCCATCTTCTTCTGACAACCCATCTTCTCTTGATACTTCTCTTGTACCTTCTATTGATACGGTGTCTTCCTCTGATGTGCCATCTTTTCTTTATCCCCTTTGGCTTGACTCAACAGGTTTAAAAGACTCTTCATGCTACGACAACACTGTAAGTATTAGTATTGGTCTAGGAGTCCTTATTAGACTATGTTTCCTTCCCTTGCACCTCAAGTCTTGTGTAATATATATATATATATGCCTTTCAATAGAGATAAGTTGCTTTCATAACATTAATCTCCAAAATCTTGTAGGGTCGCACATACTTTCTTTTAAGTTTTCACTCCAAATCTATTTCTTTCTAGTTTTCACTCCAAATCTGTAAACCCCTCAAATTGGTGTTACCTGGAGATGTCCAGGTGTTCCAATTGTACTTCTGGCAGACTGGCAACTAGTTTTGAAATCCCATAAGTACATTAGTAATAGTGCACCACCACCCAATACTGACCAAACAAACTTGGGTACAAGTAACCTGGGAATGGTTTGTAATCCAAACCAAGCCCAGTCAAGTACACCAACCAACCCAAACCAACCCAAACAATAAGTGCTAGAATCCAAATCAAACCAAACTGCTTGGGTTTTCAAGCCAAACCCATCCAGTCCATCCTCCCAATACCGTTTGAGTCCAAAGTTACAAACTATGGACATGTGCACATGCGCACGTGGATAGCTGTTGATGCATGCATATGCATTTTCACCATTGAACTTTGCTGAGCGAAGCCATGGAATGTTCTCCTTGTGCGCCACGGCCCGCTGGTCGCAGGCACCACGCACACTGACACAAGCTATGGTGGCATCTCCCCTGACTGCCGCATAGGGCTGCTGCCGAAATTTCCTACTCGGCGGTCTCGCATACCTATCATCGCATATAGATTGCTGGTCATACAAGCTCGGTGGCTCATACCAATCTCGTCGAGCTTCTGGAGCAGCTCGGCTGGGTCCCTGCTGCTTCAACTCGGCCCAGTCCACCGCACCGCCCCAATCACCACCGCATTGTATGCATTCTTCCGGCTCCAATGCCCTGACCAGAGCACGAGCGGTTGGCGTCGTCCCTCGCCTACGTGCATGGTTTTTGAGTCGCCGAGTCAAGCCAAGTCGCCGAGGCTGCGGCTAGTGGCTTGCTGGCTTGAGTCAGCGACTTGGCTTGATTAGTCGCCCCAAGTCGCCATGGCTTAGAATAGGATTTAGGGGTAGAATTAGGAGTGATATTACCTTGTAATCTTTCATAGTTGGCAATGGAAATCCCTTTCTGACCTTGTGCAAGCTCTTCTTTCTTGATTGTAGGTGCACCTTGTAGTATAAATGTAATAGCAAGCATGAGCATCAAGTTGATTGCACCTTGCATTAGTAATGTAATAGGAAACTTGTACATTTGAGTTGAAATAAAGAGGATAACTTACTTCTTGTGTGTCCATCTGTCCCAATTTGTTTTCCTTGATGATCCATATTTCTTTGGACATGATCACCTGATTCACATAAGGAAAACAGCAGCAGTTCTACATATAAATACCATCACAGCAACAAGTATCACAACAGAAATTAAGCATTAGTTCATTACATTTAACTACGAACTACCAAGTTCTTAACTCTTAACAACCAGCCCCAAATCTACCCCAAATCCTATGTCCAAAATAAGGCACACCAGCCAAACCAGCCCCAAATCCATGTCCAAAATGAAGCCACACCAGCCCAAGGTCCATCAATCGTCCTAGTAATCAAAGGTCATCATTTCATCAAAGCCATTGCCTCTCTCTTCATCTTCACCTTCACCTTCACCTTCACCTTGATTTCCCTCTTGATCATCTTCACTTGTTGAATAATCTTCAAGCTCAACCTCCTGATTTGCATCCTCCTCCTCGTCCTCATCTTCTCCAACTTGATTTTGCACTCGAGATCGAGAATAGACATTGGTAACAGCAGGCTGGCTCCCACTCCCACGGCTTCTAAGGTTGCGCAATGGACCTTCAGAAGCACCGACGGCTTCGTCAACTTGAGCCCAAGTGATATCAGCCCCTTCATAAACCGGCTGGGCATTATGGTCAACCCATTCATTGTCCCATTGTAAGTCTTCTAGGACCAATGGGTCAGACCTAGTCCCTTTGGAGCCTTCCTCAGCAAGCTTTTGGAACCTATCGGCATTCTTCCGGTTGTATTGAACATATGACAAATCATTAAGTCTTTGGAACTCCAACCTATTTCTCTTTTTGCTATGGATCTGAAAACAACATACAAGAAAACAATAAGCAAGGCTACTATGTGCGTTCACTAAGAAAACAATGAACACCAAGTTGGAACTTACTACTTACATTTTGAAAGCAAGACCAATTGCGTTCACATCCGGAAGCTGAAGCACAAAGGCTAACTATGTGCTTTGCTAAATGTTGCAGCTCATAAGCAAGGCCACCATAAGCACCCCACCAAAGAACTACAGAAGTACAAATGAAGACAATGTTAGAATTTGTAAGCTAAAAAAGATAGGTGCTGAAATTTATGAAAAAGTAGAAGGCTAGAGCTGAAATAACTTACGAGGACTCTTTTTTGTTCGGTCTTTGATTGCTAACTTAGAGCTGAAGCATTCACCTTCACCTCTTGCATAGTCATCGGCCAATCTACTTATCAAGCTTGCTTTATCATCATCGGGCTCCATGTGCAATAGCACCTCATTGAACATATGCCTAAGCCTTTGACAATATCGTGCTTTCTCGGGCTTAGCTTTGAGATCATAGAACCTATTTGGGTTTAAGAATAGTGCAGCTCCATACAACTTCACCCCCATTTGAGATTCCCACTTGTCCTCTACTATTTTTATCACCTTCTTAACCAACGTTGGTTTGTCATCTATCGCAGCCTTGATTCTCTCCTTTGCATAGTCCATTGCTGCCATAACCTCGGGCATCGCCGGCTTCTCATTGCCATCAACAATCCTTAGCACCCTTAGAAGAGGTAGAGAAACTTTCATGCAAGTCTCTACCGAGTTCCAAAAACTAATGGACAGCACATCTTCTTGAACTTTTTGTCCCACCGGTGAGGTTGACAACTTCTTATTGCTATGCCAAACATCACTCACAAACAATTCTTTGAGAGCTTGCCTATGTTTGTGCATGCTTTGCAAGTTGAGAAAATTTGTGGCAAAGCGAGTAGCTCCAGCCCTCACAAGATCTTTGTTGCCGGTCTTCACTCTCATTTCATCTAAAACCTTGCTATGCCTGTAGATGAATGTAGACACCCTCTTTCCATTTGCAATACACTTGCTGAATTGCTTGATTTTGCAAATGGCCTCCAACATAAGGTTCAAACAATGGGCTGCACAAGGGGTCCACCATAATGTAGGGATCCTCTCCGTTAAGAGTTTACCCGCTGCCTTGTAGTTAGCACCATTATCCGTGCAAATCTGAACCACGTAGTCTCTTCCAATGTCGTTGATCCTTTTCTCCATCAAATCTGCCAACAATTCTTTGTTGGCTACTACGCCTGATATGTTGACGTTATCAATGAAGAAAGTCCCGGCTGGACTATTGACAAGGAAGTTGACCAAGTGCCTAGTCCTCCCATCGGTCCACCCATCGGACATTAGTGTGCAGCCATACTCTTGCCAAGCCAGCTCGTGTTGCTCTCTCAATGCATGTGTCTTCTTCTTTGCTTTCACAAGAAGTGGAAGCCTAAGAGCATGAATAGTGGGGGTGATGTAGCCTGGACCATATTGCCCGGTGGACTCCAATGCAATCTCAAAGGCTCTTGATCGGGTAACATTGAAGGGAATGGCATTAGCAAAGAAAAATGCTGCCCAATGATCATCAACTCTATCCTTATCCTCGGTGGTCCTTTTGAAGCAACCTGCGTTCAATGCGGCTTGAGAAGGATTCTTCGAGTGCCTTAGCTCAATGACTTCTTCCGGACTCTTCCTAAGCATCCCGGCAATTGTTCTTGAAGCCTTTTGTGTTGGTGATTCAGTTTGGACAGTCTCGGCCTTCCTTTTTGTTGTTGTTGTCCTACTCCTACTAGTTTGAGTTGCTCTTGCATCCTCTTCTTCATCAACAGTTGTTGTTGCTGCATCTTCTTTATCAGACTCCCCTGGAATATTATGCTTCGCCACGTAGGCCCTCATAAAATCCAGCATCTCCTTTGAAACAGCCTCTGGCACCTTCTTGCATTTTATAGAATTCTTCTTCCCTTTAGTACTAGCCCCAGCTAGGTGACGCTTGAACCTTGCTATTCCAGCATGCACATCTGTCCCGCAAAATGTGCATCGTATCCTATCCCTCCTGCTCATGTCATGCCAATACCCATACTTCCACCCAGGGTCTCCCGACTTTGCCTTCCGCTTAGGATCCTTGGATGGATCATACTGCTCAGGCTCAGGCCCATTGCCACCGGCTGGATCATTGTCAGCCATCCTCTACCTGCAGCCAAGGGTGCCTGCAGAAAAACAGAGCAGCACAAGTAGTAATTAGTAATTACTAATTAGAGCAGCAGAGCACAACAATACATAGAGCAGCAGAGCACATAGATATACAGCAGCAGCAGAGCACACAACAGTATCAGCTAGCTTTCTTTCATATACTACATATAGCACATATATATTACATCTATAGCAGAGCAGCAGCAGCAGCAGCTCAGCTAGCAGCCCACCCCGCGCTCCCTTCGGTCCTTCTCCTTCCCCAGTCCACCCCGCGCTCAGCTAGCAGCCCACCCCGCGCTCAGCTAGCAGCAGGAAGTAGCAGCAGCAGCAGAGCAAAGAGAGGCAGAGAGGGTGACGAGCCATACCTGCTAGGGTTTGTTGGCGCAGGCGCAGCCGCGCAGGAGAAGATGGAGGCCGAGGCGGAGGAGGCTCGGGGGGGGGGGGGGGGGGGGCGTCACCGGCGGAGGAGGCTCGAGGGGGCGCGTCGCCGGCGGATCTGGAGGGGGCGCGTCGCCGGCGGCTCCCGCTCTGGAGTTCCCGCGCTCCCGCTCTGGTTTTCCCTCCCTCTGGTCCCTCTATTTACCCCACCCTCCCCCAAAAAAGTTTTTCTGCCAGGTGGCCCGCGGGCATAGCAAGCCGCGCGACCGGCGGCTACTAGCCGCCGACTAATCGCTCCAAGTCGCCGGCGAGCCAGAGAGTCGCGCGACTCGCTTCCTGAGTCAGGTCGCCTGCGCGAGCCAGCCACGCCGCGACGACTCGGCGATTAGTCGGCGACTAGTCGCCGACTAGTCGGCGACTCAAAAACCATGCCTACGTGACCAACTGTCACGTCGAGCCTCGCATGGAGGTTCCTTGGTGGCTCCTCCGCCCTCGCCAATGAGCCACGCACCCCCAATGCCAGAAAGCACGACATAGCGTGCGCAGATGGCAGGGCCTCCATTGCGGTACTCCTCTATCCCCAACCCTAGGCCACGGGACCACAACGCACGAGCAAGAGACCACGGCGGGGCGGGTCAGGCGGCGCAACACGCGAAGACGATATGGAGGTGGAGGGAGGGGAAGGCGATGGCCTAAGCTCCAGCCGGCGGCAGCGGCAGCCTGACGACCCCTAACGCTAGCGGTGGTCGTCGCCCGTCTTCAGTCGCTTGATTTGGTTTCCATCTATGGGTCAAAACTGAAACAGCAATTTCTGTCCGTTTTTCTAACGGACTGCTTTTTGATTGGATGAAATGGGCACAACCCCTAAATTAATTTGGGTTGGTCCGAACTTTATATTTTATTGGAGTGGTTTGGATTAGTTGGCCTCAAACGGTTTTGACCCATAGATGGAAACCCAATCGAGCGACTGAAGACAGGCACCAACCACGGCTAGCGTTAGGGGTCGCCTGCTAGAGCTTAGGCCGTCGCCTTCCCCTCTTTCCGCCTTCATCCTCGTCAGCATGTGCCGCGCCGCCTGACCCACCCCCGCCATGGTCTCTTGCTCGTGCGCTGTGGTCTCTTGCTCATAGGCTGAGGATGGGGCAAGAGGAGGAGCAACGCAATGGAGGCCCCCCTGGTCCGCGCATGCTGCGTCTTGGTTTCTGGCTCTAGGGATGCGTGACTCATTGGTGAGGGCGAAGGAGCTGCCAAGCAACCTCCATGCAAGGCTCGGCGTGGTGCTTGATCACGTAGGCGAGGAACGATGTCCACCTCTCGTGCTTTGGCCAGGGCATCGGAGCTGGATGCAATGGCAACGGGGGCGGTGCGGTGGACTAGGCCTAGCTGAAGTAGCAGGGCCCGACCAAGCTCCTCCAGAAGCTTGATGAGATATGGTACGAGCTGCCGAGCTCGTATGACCAGCAGTCTGTATGCAATCAGTATGCGAGGCAGCCGAGTGGGAGGTTTTGGCAGCCGCCCTATGGGTAACATTCGGTGGCTTCACTCCTATAGTGCCAGCTGGGCAGCAAAGTTCAGGGATGAAAATGCGTATGCATGCACCAACAACTATCCACGTGCACATGTCCATAGTTTATAACTTTGGACTCAGACCGTATTGGGAGAATGGACTGGATGGGTTTGGCTTGAAAACCCAAGCAGTTTGGTTTGATTTGGATTCTAGCAACTTATTGTTTGGGTTGGTTTGGTTTGGTTTGGTTGGTGTACTTGTACATGTATGAGTTGGACTGGGTTTGGTTTGGATTACAAACTATTCCCAGGTTTATGTAAACAAAACTCGTAGTAAAGAGCTAAGAGGAGGCTATAGAATATTTAATGATGTTTGGTTTTTTCTTTCTTGTTGTTCTAACTTTGGCTGTTTGCTTTTTTTCTTTCTTGTAGTTCTAGTATTGATGCAAATCTGACAGAACTGTTAATGTTATGCAGGGGAAGCTGGGTGGACTCCTGACCAGTGGGGGCATTCCAAATCACGTTCAACATTTTCCTCGGATTACAACACTTACAGACAGCAGCTTACTAGCCTTACGCGGATGTTGTTGAAGGCAAGTCTTTTATCATTAATAATCTGTTTATATGACGTGTGTTGCATTTGCTAGGTAAGTTGATTGCATTGGATAACTTGCACTTTCTATTGCCAACCATAAGATTTATGCATCCTTCTATTCCAAAGACTAGCTTGTTAGCAGTAATCCTTGTGTTATATTTACTTAGCTAGGGAGTAGTAGTAGGTCGGCTGGAGTTCCTTAGTAAGTAAAAGGTAGTGTATGCATCTAGACAGCAATAGTCAATTTGGTTTTGCAATCACTAGCAGCTGCTAGAGCTGCATGGTCGGTTTAGCATAGAAATCGACTTCCCCATGTACTATATATAGAGCTGAGGGCAGCAATACAAGAAACAGCTTCAAGAAATCAGAACTATCCTGTGTTCAGCTCTAGCTCCCATTTGCTCCTCTACTTTAAATCTATTTCTAACTTTTGACATCAGAGTGAGGTTTTGAGCCAAGACCATGTCAGCTTCGGTGGATGGAGGCACTAGTCGCAGCCCATAGTGGCGCGTCTATCGCCGTCGTTCCCTTTCCTCCACGCAAGCAAGGCGCGGGCGGCGCCATGACGGTCCAGAGGTGGTCGTCCAACGCGTGGTGAAGGAAGTCGGTGGTGTGCCATTCCCGCGGCTGACTCGGAGCAACTATGAGGATTGGAGCCTCCTCATGAGGGTGAAGATGGAGGCCCGTAATTTGTGGGATATCGTCGAATGCGGCGACGCAGACCACTAGGAAGATCCCATGCCGCCGGAGATGATCCGCACCCTGGTTGTCAAGGGGACAACCAAGGAAGCTTGGGAGGCGATCCATGCGATTCGCGTCGGCACTGATCGTGTCCGCAAGTCCACGGTGCAGAAGCTGCGCCGGGAGTGGGAGCTGCTCACTTTCTGTCGATGACTTTGCGCTCCGCCTTTCCGGACCATGCACAACAATCCCGTCGACGAAAGAGAGTCGTGAGAAGATGCTTCACGTTGTTCCTCGGAAGTATTGGCAGATTGCACTCTCGATCGAGACTCTGCTCGATACAATGGATCTCTCAATTGAAGCGGTGACGGGCTGGCTCAAGGCTGTTGACGATCGCTATGAGCCGCCCGAGTCGGAGCAACCACTCTTGTCCGGCGGCAAGCTCTACTTCTTCGAGGAGCAGTGGCTCTCCCGGATGAAGCAAAGGCGGGTTGGAGGTAGCTCTAGGCCTCCCAAGCCGAACAACGGGCGGCGACGCCCACGTGGTGTGCGAAAGAAGATGAGCAGCACACCCGTTGCCAAGGAAGGAGCCAAGGATGACGACCGTGACAGATGCCGTAGTTGTGGCCTCCTTGGACATTGGGCCAAGGACTACCACAGGCCCGGGAAGGCGTAGATGCACCTCACCCAAGCCGGCGAGGATGACGATGAGCCCACTCCTCATGGTGCAGGTCTGTGCGCTCATAGTCACACCTGAGCCCATATGTGAGGGCGTGCAGCTGGAAGAGCCACGAGCAAAGGTGTTCCTCGGAACCGCGGATGAAGACGTCGAGCATTTGGAGGGGTGATACCTCGATACAGGGGCCACCAACCACATGATAGGTCGTGCGGAGGTCTTTCCTGAGCTCGTTCGGTCCCCGGTTGGCGCTGTCAAGTTTGGCAACGGCTCAGTGGTGAGCATCTAGGGCTGTAGCTCGGTCGTTTTCAGCGACGAGCTGGGCCAATGTTTTTTTTTTTGGGGGGGGGGGGGGGGGGGGGCTCAGCGCTAAGTGTAAAGGGAGGCGACGCTTTAGACTGATCTGAACATGTTGATGGGCGGCAATAGAATAGAGTACCATTTAGCGAGACATACACACCTTGATGTTGCTGGTTGTAGAGTCCACATAGCATCCATCCATTCCATTGCACTTGCTCTTCTCCCCAAGAGAAAGCTGCATGAACAAGAACAACTTGTCACTTATCAGGTCACAAATGATGAAAAATCTGAGAACTAAATTTGAGCAAAAGTGAAAAGGAAGCCAAGAGCAAGGCAGCAAGCAATAAAGCATAAGTGCATGACATATTACATAACCAGTTCACATGACAGCAGTCCTGAATACTCAGTACCGACTCCTAAACACAACAAATTAGACTACATTACTAGAATAGCATAAAAATGTCCACATAACAGCAGCATAGCGAAAGGCTTCAGGCTGGCCAACTTTCTCATGTCTCAACTCTCAACTCTCATGTCCAAGTCTCAATAGCCATCATCAAACTCATCCATGGTGGCATTGGTGTTGTCTTCACCATCTTGGTCATCATTGTGCCGCTCTTGCTCCAAGTCCTCCTCTTCCCCATCTTCTTCAAGCAGTGCTGGACGTGTTGCTGTAGGTCTCTTGCGCTGTCTTTCAAACTGCACATGGACAGCTGAAGGCCCCCTTCGAAGTGTAGTACCTGTCCTAGGAAGATTGCGACCTTGAAGGTTCGCAGATGCACCAACAGCCACATCAATATCCTCCCATGTGATTTCATCAGGACATCCTCGAGCACCTTGAGGTAGTGGTATTGTTGGGTCAACCCACTCATTGCCCCAATCAAAATCCTCAATGACCAAAGGGTCAAAGCTATTGTCGCCTGCCTTCTCACACCTCTTTTGAAACCTATGCATCATCTTCCGGTTATATGAAACAAAAACCAATGTTGAGGATATCGCTTATCGTTAGCGTCTCGGTCAGCCCAGGATTAGAGATTAATCGGAAATCAGACGATTAATCGATTTTATCGGTCGACTATTAATCGGCCATTTTTTGCAAATCCCAAGTTCCCAACACAAAAATATGCTATATTCGACACCAAAAAAATATTGGACAGAAGTGTTACCTTGATTCCTAGCCTATGAATCCTCATATAATGACAAACAAAATAGGATAATAGTACATATTGCTTAACAAGGCCCACAAAACACAAATAAACATAGTTTTTGCAAAAATAGTGCTAGGAATAGGCTCAAACGATAAATCGCTTGTCAGAGCGATAAATCGGCCCAAACGATAAACGGTGAAGATAAGGCATAATCTTATCGGTCACCCCAGGAGTAGCGATAAATCGGACGATAAATCACTGAATCGGAAGATTTTTTGAACAGTGACAAAAACACAATCATTCAACCTTTTCCACTGCAGCCTGTTCCTTCTCTTCATATGGATCTACAAACAGGAAAAGAAAATGAGTAAATGGCTTGCTGGAAGTACCATTGAAAAGAACTAAGAGTTTACTTTACTCACAAATTCAAATTCACTCCAATTCCTCTCACACCCGGATGATGATGCACAAAGGCTGACAATGCGCTTTGCAAATCTTTGTATCTCAATGGCCCGACCACCATATGCACACCCACCAATCAACTAAAGTAATAAAAGGGAACAGTAAAAAACATATGAACTTATGAAGAGTAAACATGCTGAAATTAACATGTTGCAATTAACAATACTTGCGACGGCCCTTTTCCTCAATATTTTCAATTGCCAACGCATTAGAAAAGACTCCTCGATGGGCCTCGTAGAGCACAGCTTGTTGATCAATATTGCTTCGAGTATTGGCATCAAGTACTTTTTTGCAAGCACATCATTAAAGCAGCTCCTTAGCTCCCCAACTAAGGCATCATCATTCCTCTTTACAATAGGGAAAAACTTTCCTGGGTTCAAAAAAAGAGCAGCCCTATACAATGGTCAGGCCATTTGAGTCTCCCAACGCTTCTCAACAATGCCCAAGATCTTCTTGAGCAAAGGTTGCTTGTTTTGTTCGGGGAAACTTTGATTGATCCTCTCCTTTGCATAAATCATAAGTGCTGTAATCTCCGGCATGGCAGGCTTCTCATCACCATCCGCTACCCTAAACACTCGAAGAAGCGGTGTTGAAGCTCTAAGGCTGTCCTCAATTGAATGCCGTCACTCAGCTGAAAGCACAATGTCTTGCACACTCAAGCCAGCTTGTGTTTTTGCCACTTTGCTTCCAGCCCATGCTGCACATGTAAAACATACTCGTCAAAGCTGCCTTGTGCTTGACCAAACTCTTTAGTGTAATTCCTCATGAGTGATCTTGGGTTCCTCTCTTCTACCTAGGATTGAGGTACACCAAGGCAGAGATGGAATCACCTTGAATCAGGGAAACTACGCCGCACACATCCTCGACATTGCTGGGCTGAGGAACTACAATCCCACGCCCGCACCCATGAAGGAGCGAGTCAAATTGAGTCGTGAGAGCACAGCACATGAGATTGATGCCACAACATACCGGCGGATCATTGGAAGTCTGGTACCTCGTCCACACTAGGCCTGATCTCGTCTTCTTGGTAGGTTATGTGAGCAGATTCATGGAGCGCCACACAGTGGAGCACATGGACGCCGTGAAGCGGCTGCTGCGCTACACAATCGACTACGGTCCCTCCCACCCACGTGGTTCACAGGAGGCAAAACTGGTTGGCTATTCAGACAGCGACCACACCGGCTACGTCGACACGTGGAAGAGCGCCTACAGGCTGATAAGCTGGCAATCAGCCAAGCAGTGAGTTGTGGCTGCATCTTGCTGTGAAGCAGAGTTTGTCGCTGCAGCAACGGTGGCAACCCAAGCCATTTGGCTAGCACGGTTGCTCGGCGATCTGAAGGGGGAGAAAGCGGACACCTTCAAGCTGAAGATGGACATGTCCGCACTGGCACTCAGCAAGAACCCAGTTTTCCATGAGCAGAGCAAGCATATCGACGTCTGGTATCATTTCATCCGCGATTGCGTGGAGAATGGGAGCATCTCTGCTGATTTTGTTGGCACCAAGGACCAGCTCGCAGACATCCTAACGAAGGGATTAGGGCGAGTCTGTTT
The DNA here is from genome assembly GCA_039707655.1 of Elymus sibiricus. Lineage (NCBI taxonomy): Eukaryota > Viridiplantae > Streptophyta > Magnoliopsida > Poales > Poaceae > Elymus > Elymus sibiricus. The sequence continues at coordinate 170,083,890 of CM077664.1, forward strand.
CCATGAGCTCACCACAAGGATTGAATGGTCAAGATCAGTGCCAAGTAGACACACAAGGATCAGGGGGAGACATACTCATGCTTTGTTACGAAACAAAGATACATAACTGATCATGATAAATCATTTTCAACTACTCTGGGTTTGCTCGCCATTGCTTTTTTTTTTCTGGGTTCTGCATGTGGCATTTGTTTGTGCTCGGTTTCGTGAGAGATTTTTTAGGAAGTGATAAGTTAGCTTGTTAATTTTTGTTTGAGATTTTTTAGCAAGATAAAAGGAAACGGGGAGGTGTGTGGATGAACCACCGCCAACTCCCATTTAATAGCAAAGAGATGGCAAATCTGGAAAGAGCCAGTGCCTACTGGTGTAAAATTAAAGAGATATATCAAATAGCCTGTCATTTTTAACAAGGACTGCTAGTATTGCAGAGTTTGATCGATCATGCTGATGCTTGGCCATTCAAAGAGCCGGTGGATTCACGTGACGTTCCAGATTATTATGATATTATCAAAGATCCTATTGGTGAGCTTAAATGATTTATTGGCTCGATTTTCTTGTGTCATCCACCATCTGAAAGATCTGTAGCGTGCTAGTTTAAGTTGATCAGTTGCTGAGCACAAGCTTGCCTGCAGATTTGAAGACAATGTCCAGAAGAGTCGAGTCGGAGCAGTATTATGTGACCTTAGAGATGTTTGTAGCCGACTTAAAGAGAATGTTCATTAATGCGAGAACCTACAACTCTCCTGATACGATCTATTTCAAATGCTCCACACGGTGAGTAACTAATATAGTTGTCGCTGCATATCCAGTGATCACTCTGTCAGGGGTATTTATGTTATCTCTGAATATTCCTTCTGGCGGAGTTTGAAACCACACTCATCAGGTGGTTTACATAGTTGTTTCTGCTTTATTCGTTTTCTGTGCATCTTTCGAGTTAGTATACTCAGTAATGTCCTCAGCCAGCTGGGTTTGAGAACATCGTCAGTTTTTAGATCTCAGCACCCAGCTTCTTGTGTTAATTGCTTTTGTTCATTTTGATCATGCAGGCTTGAGGCCTACTTCACAAATAGAATCCAATCTCACCTTGCCCAGGCTGCGTCAACCAAGAACTAGACTGATGTTGGGCTTATTGGGTAGTCACTTGCTGTAAAGTACGATAGCTGCTGACTTGCTTGTTATGCCGTCCAGGAATGTGTTACTATTAATGCAGCATCGTCTCACGATTTTACTTGGACAAAGTTCAAAATTATCACTCTTTAGGCTCATGGAATACTAGTTGTCCGAGAGAAGCTAGTGTCGTTGCACATGAATTAGCCAAAATAGCTGGATCGTCGTTTTGTAAGGAGTGGACTGAAGATGCTCCTAATGAGCTACTTCCTCTATTGATCAAAGATGTAAACCTGGTTAGTACTCCCTCCGTTCCTAAATATAAGTCTTTGTAGAAATTCCACTATAGACTGCATACGAAGCAAAATGAGTGAATCTATACTCTAAAATGCATCTATATACATCACTATGTGGTCCATAGTGGAATCTTATAAATACTTATATTTAGGAACGGAGGGAGTACTAGTTAATAAAGAGGAAGTAAAGTTATCAAAAAAAGAAAAGTCTTTCTCCTCATAAAAATAATTCTTGATTTTTTTTTGAAGTCATCTGCCTATGTTGAGGAAGCTCCGGAAATCTCTGCTTCAGATCCGTTTCAGACAGTTTTTGAATCAGACCAAACCTGAACCAAGGTGAAGGTGAGACGATGATAACAATCAAAAAATGGGAAGCAGATTAGCGGGAATCAATTTAGTCTGGCTTACATATTGATTTCGTGTATGTCCTCTGGGAACATGTCGATTTTGATCTAGCCTCCTTTTTCTCTCGGAGCTCGTACTGAAATGACCAATTTCTCAAAGGTATAAGCAAAACGGTTGTTGGTTTTAGTTTTATTTTGAAACAAGGCATCATTGATTAAGGAATCCCAAAGTCTGCGTTTGAAGTTCAAAGACATTTGAGTTTCTCGCAAAATAGACCATGAGATGAAGGTGAACTTGTTGGGTATGGAGCCAAAACAAGCTATGGGTGTACGTACCTGTAGGCCATTGGAAATGGGTAACCGAAGATATCCTCTTCCAACAAGCATAATGGTGTTCGCTGAAAAAAAACAAAAGAAAAAAAACAAGCATAATGGTGCGGAGCACCCGGGTCATCACCATGACTTTGGCTCCACAGCCAAGTGACACGCGGATTACACGTGCTAATATGAATCCTATCATTTATCCTATTACATGATGATATACCACTTGACCTCCTTTGTGCATATATAGGTTTAAATGGAGTTTCACATGTAGGGGTGAAACCAGACCAGCTTCGGATGGATAATTCTTATACCGTATTCTATTTCATATATTTTTTAGATTCGGAAGCAGAACGGATGCGGATTTGAATACGGATTAAGCGGATTCAGACATGGTACAATTACGGAACAACGTCGGATTGGAAACGGTATTTTACCATATTCATATCTGAGAAATATTTAACTCCATTTATATTGTCTCAACATAGTAGGTCCCAAGCCTGGATAAAGGACAACATAGGCAGTTTCAAAACTCAACCGCTCTTATGAAGATGAAACCTAGAAGAAAATCGTTGGGGCGTAACCCTCTCAGTGACGCGCCATATAGGAAACCGGGTGTGGTGTCAAATGGGCAAGGGTCGGGCCGTCACCCCTAGGTGCCGTGATGTATCTTGATATGGATACAATGACAAGTGAGCAAGGATCGGGTCATCGCATCCTTAGTGGCATGGTACATCGACCCCCGGGTGTAGTGAAAAATGAGCAAGGGTCTTTGCATTTGACTCGACGAGTGCGAAGGGTAAGGAAGCTAGCCAAGCCTAGGAGGATCCACTTAGGTAGCTAGAACGTAGGGTACTTGACAGGTAAGCTAGCGGCGAGGGGATGTGTTGATATCCTTTGCGTCCAAGAAACTAAATGGAGGGGACAAAAGGCGAAGAAGGTGGAGGATACTGACTTCAAGCTGTGGACTTGTGATACACGGGGACAACTGCAAAAGGGAATGGAGTAGGCATCTTGATCAATAAGAGCCTCAAGTATGGAGTAGTAGATGTCAAGAGGCGTGGGGACTGGATTATCTTGGTCAAGCTGGTAGTTGGATACTTAGTTCTCAATGTTATCAGCGCGTATGCCCCGCAAGTAGGCCACAATAAGGACATGGTTAAGAGTGTACCTTGGCGAGAAGCTCTTCATAGGAGGAGACCTCAATGGCCACGTGAGTATATCTAACATAGGTTTTGAAGGGGTCCATGGGGGCTTTAGCTATGGCATCAGGAATAAAAAAGGAGAAGATGCCTTAAGCTTTGCTTTAGCCTATGACATGATCATAGCTAACATCCTCTTTAAAAAGAGAGAATCACATCTAGTGACTTTTAGTAGTGGTCAACCCTTTAGTCAGATTGATTACATCCTTTCGAGAAGAGAAGACATACGTGCTTGCCTAGATTGTGAGGTGATACCTAGAGAGAGTGTTGTCCCTCAGCATAAGCTTGTGGTGGCTGACTTCCGCTCTTGGATTCGTGTCTAGCGGGATGATACATCTCCAACGTATCGACTTTTTCAAACACTTTTTGATGTAGGGTGGAACCCTAAGTGGAGATCTTTTCACACTTGGAGGTGGGGAAAGAGGGAAAACACAAGAACAACAAGAACACAAAGGGGAAATCACTCAACAAATCCAATCACACGTCCACTAGAATAGCATACATGAGATCCACAAGTATAACATCAACAATCAAGGGAAAATAGCACAAAGTAAAGGTTCTCTCAAATCCAAAGGAGATGAGGTCTTGATGATAGTCATCTCCAAGAGGAGGTCTTGATATCCACTTGGGATCTTCTCCTAGGAGGTCTTGATCTCCAAGAGGAGTGGTAGATGAGCAAAGCTCTCTCTAGATCATATCATACACTTTGCTAAACCTAACAAATGGTCTAAGCACGAGATATATAGGTGGCTGGAGGTGAGGGACGAGTGGAGGGCAAAACAGACAATCACACAGCCAACTCGCTGGGAGAGCCGTGCGCACGGGCTAAGTTGGCCCCGTGCGCACGGGTGTCCTGTGGGTACTGTACACGCCCGTGCGCACGGGGTAGCTATAGCGGCGAGGCCCGTGCGCACGGGGTCTGGGGGCCCATGTGCACGGGGTATGTGCAATCTCTTCCAGTAGCATTTCTAGGGGCCCGTGGGCACGGGGTCAGGGAGGCCCGTTGTTGTAGGGCACGGGCCAAAGTGCCCCGATTTGTCCCAATGTTCACGAAATGGAGGGGGATTCGAGGAAGAACACGAAGAACACAAGGGGAAACGGGGGAAATCACAAGAGGAACACCCAAGAACAAGTCCAATCACACATCCACTAGACTAGCAAACACATAAGATCCATAAGGTACAAGAACAACAAAGGGAACAAAGATACAAGGTAGAGTTCATCCCAAATCCTATGAGGAGATGAGTCTTGATGATCTAGGTAGATCCTTCTCCCTAGAGAGGTCTTGATGATCCTATGATGGGGATCCTTCTCCCTTAGGAGGTCTTGATCCTCAAGGAGGAGGTAGATGAGCAAAGCTCTCTCTAAATCAGGTCATATGCTTTGCTATCCCTAAATGGAGGAGTAGGAGTATATATAGTCCTAGGCAATGAAGGGGTAAGCAGGGGCGTAATAGGTATTACATGGGCAAGCCCAACAGTTGCACACAGGCAGCCCCGTGTGCACGGGGTAAGTGGAGCCCGTGTGTTGGGGATATTCTCTGACATTGAGACCCGGCGAGGGCATGACCCAGCCCTAAGCCTTGAGGCAAAGTGGGTCATCCCATTGACGGGTCAGCTCCAAGATAAACAGAAGGGCTGAAGGCCCAAGATGAGACCTAGCAGGTGGCCGGCTATCAAGGACCTGACAGGCCGACTCATGTAGAAGGCCCAGGTGGAGAAAGCTTCCTAACTTGGAAGGCAAGATAGATAAAAATTAGAGTAGGGTACGGGTTAACAATACGACCCGGAATCTTCTGTAAAGTTAGGGACTCGACCTGTTATATAAAGGAGAGCCCCTAGCACCGAAAAGACTAAGTTGCAATCTCTCGAGAGCTAAGTTAGCGAATCCGCACCCTTGTAATCGAGATCCAGAGCAATATCAATCAAGCAGGAGTAGGCTTTTACCTCCACCGCGAGGGGACGAACCTGGGTAAACCCGTGTCTCTCTTTTCGGCTCAACCCCGTTCAAGCTTCCACATAACTGCGATGGCCTCATGACTAAGTCCTTTCACGAGGACATCTGCCGTGACAAAACCACGACAGTTGGCGCCCACCGTGGGGCTAGCGCACGGTGGAGTTGAGTTCTTAGCGGGAGCTCCTTCAGGGATTGAGGGATACGCGATCGGTCAGATGACCAAGAGTCGTCGTGGCAAGCTCTACATCGACGACTCTGGCTAGGGTCCTGAGGCCGACTCAATCGAGTATGGATACCGGGTCCCCTTCGGCAAGATCCATGTCTTCATCGGCGTAATTGGCGAGTCAGGTCCCGAGCCGGACATCTTCTCCGACACCGTCGAGTCGGCTCGCCGGATGAGACCCGGCCAGGCAAGAGCCGACCCGGCAAGAGCCGGCCGGAAGCATGCTTTTGTGGGCTTCACGCAGGGAGTGGCCCTGGCAGATAACTCCATGTCTGGTGATGACACGCTCGTTCATTCAGATGGCGAGTCGTCTGTGGGAGAGATGGAGTCAATCCTTCCACTGTTTGATGGTAAGCTAGGAGGCTTTTCTGATCATGAGGTTTTTCCCGAATCTCACGAACCAACTCGGTTCGCTGTGGTCTACATGGCTGGGAACCAGAATCCCCTTCGTGACCCGGCGGACGCAACGGCGGGGCAGAATCTCACCGTAGCCGGCTCAGGAGCCGCCGGCTCTCAGAAGACCGGGGCGCAGGCACTCTCCGAGATGATGACTACTCTTGGGACTCTTTTGGCGGAGCCGGTAACCGTTGAGAATGCTGAAGCACGCAACGCAGAGATCACAAAGTATCGCGAGCAGCTAACCAAGATCCAGGAGGATATCAACGCAGAGAACGCACGCATGCCGGAGACACAGGCTCGTATCATCAATGAAATGAAACGCCTGGAGGAGGAAGCCCTTCATCTCAGTTTTCGCCAGAACGAGTCAGAGGCAGTACACCGGAGGAGACATCAGAGCCGGCTTCCTGTTAGCCTTGAACCAACTCAGTTGTTTGGCACGACACGTGATTTGCTTGCTCCGGTAAACCCGGGGGCTGGCCTTGCATCTCCGGGTGTGATCTCTGTCATACCTCAATTGACTCGGAATGTGCCTCCCAGCGCAGCACCATTGCAGCAACCGACTCAACAGCAGGCGCCGGTTCAGCAACAGGCGCCGGTTCAGCAACCACAACTACCGCCGGCTCAGCAACAGCAGCGGTCGCCGGCCCAACACCCGCATCGTCGTTTCCAGACGCTGGTTGGACATTATTCTAATCCGGTTGACAACGTGCTTGCGGCGACTCATAACTTAGCGGCTATTCCAATCGACGGAAATAGTCCGGCAGAAATTGAAGCCAGGAACGCTATTGCAATGTTGAAAACAACAGTCACGCAGCAGGCAAATTATTCTCATAGTCAACACTGGCTTCATTCCACCCCTCATCAAAGTCGCAGTAGGAGACGGCATGTTGAGTCGCCAGCAGTCTCCAGCAGTGCGCAGCGCAGGAGGGCTCAGGAGCCACCGCCGAATCAACCACAACCAGTGATCTCAAATGCACAGGCGATAGTTGATGCATCTCGTGCTTTACGAGGGATAGAGGCAGGAACAGCATAAGCCCAACCTACAGCGCAACTCCCACCCACCTCAACCCCACCAGCCGTTCGCACTAGTGGCATCGCAGGGCGGACTATTGGAACTCCATGTTTAGTCCCGGCGTTGCGAGATGCGCGGATGCCTCCGGATTTCAAAGGTCCTCGCAAGGTTCCTAATTATACAGCCGATTTGGAGCCAGCTGAGTGGATTGAAAGCTATGAGCTAGCCATGGACATGATGGAAGCTAGCAATGCTATGTGTGCCCGATACTTGCCTTTGATGCTGGAAGGACCAGCACGTACATGGCTGAAAAACCTACCAGCAAATTCAATCAACACTTGGCAGGAGCTGAAGGAGCGTTTTATCAAAAAGTTCCAGGGAACTTGCAAGCGCCCAACCACAATTGTTGACTTAGAGCATTGTGTCCAACGTGACGATGAGTCTGCACATCACTGGTCACACCAAGTTTCAGAGATTATCCACTCTTCGGATAGCATCACATCTCAGCAAGCTGTTCTTGTCCTGGAAAGAAACTGTAAATTCCAGCCTTTGGCCCAGAAGCTTGGGCGTCTCAAAAGGAAGGTCAAGGATATGGGTGATCTCATGGATGTTTTAACTCGGTATGCCGAGTCTGATAATACAAAGGACCCCACTTCTGATGATGAGAAGTCGGGTAAAGGCAAGAAAAACGGTGGCAAGGGTCACCAGCAGGATAATGGTATTGGGAATAACAACAACAATCATAAGCGTAAGAATCCTGAGGGAAGCTCTGATTTTGTTGCCAATACCAACACCGGTTTCAAGAACCAGCGTCAGAACAATGGCTCCAGGAAGCCCTTTTCTGGCAATCGCCCTCGTAGTTACGAGGAGGCCCTCAAAGAACCATGTCCCAAGCACAACTTTGATGGTAAGCCGGCCAACCACTCATGGGAAAACTGCTTCATAATGCAGGAATACACCAAACGAGCCTTTTAGAATCATCAGAACGGTGGTGGCAATGGCGGACAGCCAGGAAATCCCGGACCCGGCGGCTCCGGGGCCGGCTTTCAGGGAGCCGGCTCTCATGGTCATTATCCTGGTGTTGGTTTCCAAGGAAACAATGGTTAAGGGTCTGGGTTCCAGGGGGCTGGCAATGGTGGAGGCAATAGTCAGCGCAACAACCAAGGAAATCAGAATCAGGGTGGTCAGTCCAGGTTTCAGAGCAATCCTAAGCAATTAAACAGTGGACAATATCACGTTTTTACTACAAGTACGTGTAAACGTGACCGAAAGCTTCAACGGCGAGCCGTCCACACGGTTGAGCCGGCGGTCCCTTATTACTTAAACTGGTCAGAGCAAGCAGTGACTTGGAGTCGGGAGGATCACCCTCCACGGATTGATAATCCCGGGGGTCTGGCATTGGTGGTTGCTCCGTAGGTCGGCGGTTACACATTAACCAAGGTACTCATGGATGGAGGAAGCAGCATCAATATACTCTATTACGATACCTTCAGGCGGATGAATCTGTCGGAGAAGCAGCTAACTCTGTCCTCTACAGTTTTTCATGGTATTGTCCCTGGCAAATCGGCTTACCCTATTGGCAGAATCTCTCTAGAAGTGACTTTTGGCACTGAGTTCAACTATCGCTCGGAGTTCTTGTCATTTGAGGTGGTCAAGCTCAAGAGTCCATATCACGCCCTCTTCGGGAGGCCGGCTTATGCACGGTTCATGGCACGGCCATGTTATATTTACCTGAAGCTGAAGATGCCTGGGCCGGAAGGCACTATCACCGTCAATGGTAATAGGAAAGTTGCCCTCGAGTGCGAGGAAGGAGATGCGGCTTATGCTGAGATGGCCTGTGCGGCTGAGGAATTGAAATTCTACCAAGCTAATGTTGACCCGGCTGACATGACTTCCCTGAAAAAGCCAACAACAGAATCAGATCCCTTGCTCAAGTTCAAGTCGGCCAGAGATACCAAGCAAGTGGACTTCACCCCTGGCGATCCTTCTCAGCAGTTCACCATTGGGTCGAATATGGATCCTAAATAGGAAAGCGCGCTCATCGAGTTCATCCATGAGAATCGGGACATCTTTGCATGGAAACCTTCTGACATGCCTGGTGTACCGAGAGAACTCACTGAGCACTCCCTTAATGTTGATCCTAAGTTTAAGCCTGTCTGGCAATACCTCCGTCGTTTTAATGAGGAGAAACGTAAAGCCATTGGAGAGGAAGTGGCCTGGCTCCTAGCTGCCGGGTTCATCGTTGAAGTGTTTCACCCTGAGTGGTTGGCTAACCCAGTGCTTGTTTTGAAGAAAAACGGCCTTGGCGGATGTGTGTTGATTACACAGACTTGAACAAAGCCTGATGATGTAGGGTGGAACCCTAATGGTGTCGATCTTTCACGATTGGAGCGGATCCCGCGAAGAACACTAGAGGGGAAAACGAGATGAATCACTCAAATAGACAAGACACAATCACACATGTGCTAAATCCACATACACACAGAGAGATTCACGATCCAAAGTCAACAAAGGACGATACAAACGGTAGCTAGTTCATCCCGATCCGGAGAGGAGTCGAGGTCTTGATATCCCGTGGGATCTTCTCACATGCTCACATGGAGGTCTTGAACTCCATGGGAGTGGTCTCTCTCTCTCAAGAGGAGGTAAGGAGCAAAGCTCAACTAATGAGCTATCATCTTTGCTAACCCTAGATGGAGGAGGGAGAGGTCCTTATATAGTGCTAGTACAACTTAGGGTGAGATGGAGGGGGATACAGGGCCTGAGGGCCGAAATGCACGCGGTGTCGGGCCGGATGTCCGGGCTCGAGGCCGGATGTCCGGCGGTTCATCATGGTGCCGGATGTCCGGCCGAAACTGGCCAACCTACGGGTGTCTTCTGTCGGGAGGTGCCGGATTTCCGGGCTGCACGGGCCGGATGTCCGGGCTGCCGGCCGGATGTCCGGCGCCTGTAGCCTCTTTTGCTGTAAGGCGGCTGCTGCTACTGTTGCTCCCAGGGACCGGATGTCCGGCCCTGTAGGCCTCCGATGACCGTCTTCGCTGGTCCTTTTCATCCGTGAACTTGCCGACTTCTTCCGTCTCTGCTTCCATGCTTCCCTCGCGGATGGTGTAGTTGCTCCTTGGCGCTTGTACTTCTCCTCGTCATCCGTGAAGCTCCGACAATACCTATGCATGCACACGAGTGGAGTGTCAAGTAGTATACCATCCTCGAAGGGGTCAAGTGAACACGTGTAAAGGAGAGGATTCACCTTTGTGTATGTGAAGTAGATGTCGCACGTGTCACTTGCCAAACGGACTCTTGACGTGGTGATGTCCGTAGGATGCTCCGCATCATCCCCTCCCCCTTGGAAAAGAACCGTCCTCGGATCGAAAACCAAATCACCATGGGAAAGAGATGCCGTCGCCATGTAGAAGTGGACGATCACCAAGCATTCTTCATCTTGAAGCTCGAAATGGGCACTCTCCAATGTCGCACCGTCTTGTGATTCCTTGAAAAGGAGCAAGGACAACAAACACTTGGAAAAACAAATGTGGTCAGCGTTAGTGCAAAACCAAGCATTCAAGCGGTGATTGACCCAACAAGTGTTGTCGTCATGTATAGCATATGGTGTGACAAAGGAATGAGACATGGCATGTAAGCACATAAATTGAGCACAATCAAGATCATCATGGAAACAAGCATGCAAATGGGAGGTAGAGATGCAAATATGTGTGACAAGATAACAAGCATCTTCCTCGAGGTCATAGCAAGCATCCATCAAGCGTTCAACAAATGGTCTATGGTATGCATAAGAATTATTCACAACACCAAAGAAGATGAGATGTCTAAACACATGGGGCAATCCAAAGTGCAGGACAATCCAAGCATAATGTGCACATGGTGTAGTGAAGATAGTGGGGCACTCAACACAATATAAATAGCAATTGTTCATCATGTGTGAGGCAATCATGTCAAGTATGTAGCAATCAATGGGACATGGCATATGTGAAGAAATGACATTGTTGCAACCAAACATATGATAGGAGCAAGTAATCCACAAGTCGGATGCAACACACAAGGCATATATATCATGAGGCATGGCAATGTGGCAATGACAAGTCGAAGCAAGATCTCTAGCATGTGTGCAAAGTGTCACGGTGCAAGCAACACATGAAGTATGGTCCACAATATTCATGCTCATGGTTTCGGGGTTCTCAAGAGAGAAGGATATCACCTCAAAAGCATGTCCTTGTGCGTCGTCCACAATGCCGAAGGGATAGAAAATGCGTTGTAGAAGCACGTCGGTCGAAAGTGGCTCGCTCTCAAGAGCTCGAATTGTCAACTCACGCGAAGTTGAAGTTGACACGATGTCGAAGGATCCTACACATGCACACAACAAAGCAAAGAACGCATGGTAGATAAACACATCATCCATCATGATGGTTCTCTTCTCTTGCACATAACCATTAGGAGCAAAAGTGCATGAATAATATGATGCAACAATCTTAATGGTCATGGCACTATGCAGATGGTGCAAAGAGGTAAGACAAGCATGCAGCATGCTTCACATGAAAGATGTCAAAAGCTCCAATAATATGGGAGAAAGCTATGGGGGCGATCTCATTAGCAAGACTAAAATCATAGTTGCACTCAATACATGGCAAATCATCTAGCATGAGAGATGCAACATATGGAGATATATGACAAGAAGCGATATAAATCATGTGCAAAGCATGTGAATGGATGCCATCAACCGCATGAAACGAGCAAGTATGAATCATCGGTGATGCAACAAGGCAAGCAATCATAGCAATCATGTCGTGCAAACTAGTGGAGCGAAGATGCAACACACTAGAGGAAATCATGGCAATCATGTCATGTGAGCAAATAATAGATATGGGCAATGCACATGACATATCGTAAGCACGAACACAAAGCAATATCAAAGTATCATCATAGGCATGGGGTATAATGCAAACATGGCAATAACAAGTGATATCTCCACCAAGCATGCAAATACACATACAAGTACTAGAATCAAGGATCATGTGTAATGCAAAGCATGGGTCACCAAAGCATGTCATCCAAATGGAAATGAGCATGTCATGCAAAGTGAACATGGCAATATGGGCAAAGCATATATAATGGACAATAACCCATAACCATGTGAGGGCCATGTAGAAGAAATGCGCGAAATTCTTGCACAAAGAGGACGGGTGGAGGGTAAGCACTTCATTGTGGCGCACGTCTTCATTGCTCTCTAGAGCTCGTTTCGTCAACTCGTGCGCTTGCGAGGTTGACAAGTAAGCATGGGTACCTACACAATAAATAGGCAAACAAAACAAAGTGTGTGCGTGGTAAATGTACACATCATCCATCATGATGTGTATGTGCACGTTAGAGTTAGCACAAAACAAGCATCGCTCAAAGAAATTTGAGGCACGGTAGAGAAACATGTCATCCATCATGAAAGAATAATTGTTATGTATAACACGATGGGGACACAAATTGAGCATGCAAGTATATGGCACAGCAATATCAAATTCATTCATGGGGAGCATATTGTGCACACAATCATGGAAATCATGCAAGTCATAGGATGGATCAAAATCTCCTAACATGTATGAGGAAACTATGGGGGTCGCCTCATGAGCAATAGCGGACGCATAATATGGAGAAAATTGACAACATGGCAAACAATGCATGTGCAAAGCTAGGTGGTCATGGCATGGCATATGAGAGAAATGATGCAAAGGAAGCATATCAATATCATCACAAGAAAAACAAATGCCAATAACCATGGGCTTGTCATCTATGCCATATGTGCAAATTGGGTTCATTTTAATGGCATATGCATAGTCACTATGATGAGATTGTAAATATGACATATGGGAGATCTCATGCATAGCATATGACAAGTCAAGAGGGGTTGCAAACATGATGTGACCGAGAGAATTATCACAAGATATCCTATGCAACATGGCATCACAACTAATAGACTCCACATGGCAATCATCATACTCATCATTAATGGGTAAATCATCGCATGGGGAAATCACACTAGCATCAAGCATGTTAATAGGAGGATCGACATCATGCAAGCAAGCAATGTCAAGAATGTCCACTAGTGGGACAAGAGCATCACCTTCACCTATGTTACCTTTGTCATCCAACTCATGTGGTGTAGGTGAGGTGTCAAAGACCAAATCGTGGTCATGTTCATCGTGATGGAACCATGTGGGGGGTGCATCATAGTCCACCATGGCCATCGTCTTGTCCAAAGGAAGGACGAAGTCGTCGAAGATCGGGGCATCGTCGTATATGGGACCTAGCACCAAATGAGAAGACACAATAGAGGTAGAGGGTAAGTCGTTAGAAATCGAAATGGCCTCACATGCCCTATCAACTATCTCACTCTCTCTATGTGGTGGTTCACTCACTCCCTCAAAATAGGTGCACTCAATGTCACATATGGTGGAGTCACTCAAATCACTCAAGTGGTGGTGGTGGTGGCTCTGCTCACATGGGAATTGGGTCATCTCATCATATATGGGGCTAGTGGTGAAGTCACTCTCACTCTCAATATGGTGGCATAAGTCGCTCAAGTCATCGTAGCCGTCGCCGTAGATGAAGGCCGAAGATGGCACATCATCACTCTCGCCTCCAAAGATGGAAGCATCATCCTCGCTCGCCACCTTGTCGCTCGCCTCCAAATCTTGATCCTTGAGTTGCTCCGTAGTCGTAGTCGTCGCCGTGCCGTCTTCAAAAAGAGTCGTGGTAGACTCGGCATCGTCAATGCCACAAAGAGGGATGGCGGTGATGTGTAACTTGGGTGCATTGTCTTGGAGCTTGGTCGTCGCGAAGTTTGCTTGGGTGGAGAAGCCTTGGCCTTCTTGAGTTCTTTTTCCGCCTTGAGAGCACCAAAGTAGTTGTCGTCGAGGGACTTGTAGTTGTCGAGGAAGATAGTCTTGGAGATGTCGTTGTTCAATCCCATCATGAAGTGGAACTTCATCGAAATGGGGTCGTCCACACTAGCTCGTCGCAAGGCTTTCTTCATCTCCTTGAAGTACTCGTCGATGGACTTGGATCCTTGGATGGTGTTCTCCAATTGGCGTCGAAGATGTTCCATGTAGGTGGAAGGCAAAAATTCTCGCCGCATCGCTTTCTTCGTCTTGGGCCAACTCACGTCGAAGCTTGTCGAAGGTTTGTGAAGCCACCATGTTGACGCGTAGTCGTGGAAGTTACTTGTGGCGCACTCCACTTGATCTTCGGAGGGGACTTGATGTAGCTTGAGGTAGTCGTCCATCTTGCGCTCCCACTCGAGATACTCCTCGGGGTCTTGATTCCCAAAGAAAGGAAGCTCGTGGTCGGTGTCGAGGTAATCTTGAGCGTAATCTTGAGGTGCTTGTTGGCGAAGATGCCGTATGTCCAAAGGCGAAGATGCCTTGAAGTCGCTTGGCGAAGATGCCAAGGTAGATGGTGAAGTCGTGGAGCGGTGGTTGGTGTTGAGCTCTTGACCTTCACGTTCTCGTCGGTGATGGTGTCGATGCCGATGTGACCTTGCCGGAGATGGTAGCTCGGAAGCATGTGCACTTGAGCGTCTTCTCGAAGATGAGGAAGACCTCTTGCCGTTCTTGATGAGGGCTTTGAGCTCCTCCATGTGCTTGTCCATCTTGGTGTTGATGTGGTCCTTCATGGCATCGAACTCGTCGTTGTGGTTGTAGATCGAAGGAGATGTGCTTTGCCTATCCATCATGCTCAAGCAAAAATGTGAGTGGAAGAAAGGAAAGAACTAGACCAAATGTACCTTATCCAACATTGAAGATGGATAAATGATCACTCAATAATGTATTATGGAAGTAGCACAATTGGTACCGGATCTTGTCTATTCTCACACCTACACAAGTAAAGCTTATGGAGTAGCTTGGTGAGGATAGTGGCACAAAAATTTGATGCAATTGTTAGTAAGAGTCAATAATGTTGAAAGAGATTCACAAATTCGCAAATGAAACAAGTAGACCAATAGCAATGAATGGCACACGGAAACGCACACACGGATAGATAAATGAGGTCGTGCAACCAAGGAATGAGCACAAAATGTGGAAATCCACGGAAAAACGCTCGTGTTGCACAACTCAAGAGAGACGCTAGCACGATTGCTCAATAGGCGGATACGACACTTGTGCACACCCTAGGGAAGACAAAACGTATCGACTTTCTATCCCAAGTATGCTATGTATGTATGGTTCCCGGTGTTTCTCACACGATGATCCAAGATGATCAATGATGGTAATTTGATATGCAATGTGGTATGATGCTATGGCTCTTGCTTACAAGCTCTTTGTTTTTCTCTTTGCTTAAAAGCTTTTTTTTATTTGGCCAATATGCGCAACGCTCAAACCAAGATAGCAAGTGTGTATATGCGGGAACAATCTTGTGACACAAGAGATGATATGATGATACCAAGATGAGGTATGTATGCAATGGAAGGGCGGATCGATAATCACTAAAGTGCACAAGTAACGTTGCCGGCAATACTCAATGGCTAGTCTCGATAGGCAAGTGACGCAAAATGGGCTAGGGGTTAACAATGCAATGGCAAGGGGAATATACAATGGTGTCGTCGAGGTTACCGTTCCTGCTTACGGTTGCGGTGTCAAAATGATGAAGTGGTCAATGTCGATGACGACCTCGTGGCGATGATGAGTGGCGGTGTTCTAGATGTCGAACCGTTCCTAATTAGCCGAAACACCTTAGGAAACGGAAAAACCGCGAACTCAAAATCTCAAACGGCAAATGTCAAATGGTGGTAGCGGAAAGCGGTGGTGGTTGCGAAGTTGGCAATGTGGAAGTGGAGTTGAAGTCACCGTCCCTAAGTAGCCGAAACACCTTAGGAGACACAAACCACAACTCAAACAAGCTCAAATGCTATGGGGATCAAAATGGGTTAGGTTGCGGAAGTCGGTGGTGGAATTGCGGAAGTTATGGTGGAAGGCCTCGGCAAACTTGCCAAATTCTCAAAAATTTGATGGAGTCAAATGATGGTGGAATTAATTTTGTGGGATGGGGGATGTCAATAGCTACAAAACGAGCTAAAGAAGGTCAAAATCGGACTCCGGATGAATTAGTTATTGTCGAAACGGTGAAACACGGGAGGCTGAAACTCCAGGGGCCGGATATCCGGGGGTGAGGCCGGAAATCCGGGGCTGTATGTCCAGAAACTTGGCGATTTTTCTGCTCCACGAGCTGGATGTCCGGCCGGGGACCCGGATGTCCGGCCCGTTGGCCCGGATGTCCGGCCCGACGAATCCAGATCTTGTTTGGGGCGGAAATTTTTGAATTGGGGGGCGGAAATAGATGATTCCAAGGTCAAAATTGGGCGAATTTCGTGGATGGAAAGTGGGGAAAAGATGTGGGAAAGCTAGATCCACTCGAAACACAGCAAATCCATGGATCAAAATCAACAAAACATCATCAAACTCACAAATCACAATTTTTTTTGGTATGGCTATTTTTGTGGGGATTTTTGAATTAGGACAAAAAACAACAAAATCAAGCTAGAAAACGGTGGGGGAGACTCCAAAATCGTGATCAACGTGGCTCATGATACCAAGATGATGTAGGGTGGAACCCTAATGGTGTCGATCTTTCACGATTGGAGCGGATCCCGCGAAGAACACGAAGAACACGAGAGGGGAAAACGAGAGGAATCACTCAAATAGACAAGACACAATCACACATGTGCTAAATCCACATACACACGGAGAGATTCACGATCCAAAGTCAACAAAGGACGATACAAACGGTAGCTAGTTCATCCCGATCCGGAGAGGAGTCGAGGTCTTGATATTCCATGGGATCTTCTCACATGCTCACATGGAGGTCTTGAACTCCATGGGAGTGGTCTCTCTCTCTCTCAAGAGGAGGTAAGGAGCAAAGCTCAACTAATGAGCTATCATCTTTGCTAACCCTAGATGGAGGAGGGAGAGGTCCTTATATAGTGCTAGTACAACTTAGGGCGAGATGGAGGGGGATACAGGGCCTGAGGGCCGAAATGCACGCGGTGTCGGGCCGGATGTCCGGCGGTTCATCATGGTGCCGGATGTGTGGCCGAAACTGGCCAACCTACGGGTGTCTTCTGTCGGGAGGTGCCGGATTTCCGGGCTGCACGGGCCGGATGTCCGGGCTGCCGGCCGGATGTCCGGCGCCTGTAGCCTCTTTTGCTGTAAGGCGGCTGCTGCTGCTGTTGCTCCCAGGGGCCGGATGTCCGGCCCTGTAGGCCTCCGGTGACCGTCTTCGCTGGTCCTTTTCATCCGTGAACTTGCCGACTTCTTCCGTCTCCGCTTCCATGCTTCCCTCGCAGATGGTGTAGTTGCTCCTTGGCGCTTGTACTTCTCGTCATCCGTGAAGCTCCGACAATACCTATGCATGCACACGAGTGGAGTGTCAAGTAGTATACCATCCTCGAAGGGGTCAAGTGAACACGTGTAAAGGAGAGGATTCACCTTTGTGTATGTGAAGTAGATGTCGCACGTGTCACTTGCCAAACGGACTCTTGACGTGGTGATGTCCGTAGGATGCTCCGCATCACCTGCCCTAGTGATCCATTTGCTCTGCCCCGTATTGACCAGATCATTGATGCTACGGCTGGCTGCGAGTGTTTGTGTTTTCTGGATGCCTACTCTGGTTATCATCAGATCAATATGAAGGAGGAGCATCAGGAAAAGACAGCTTTTATCACGCCCTTTGGAGCTTTCTGTTATACATCAATGCCGTTTGGTCTGAAGTGTGCACATGCAACTTATCAACGCTGTGTCCAGAATTGTTTTCACAAGCAGATCGGGCGCAATGTTCACGCTTATGTTGATGATATCGTGGTCAAGTCTCGCAAGAAAGAAACTTTGTTAGATGATCTGAAGGAGACATTTGATAACCTGTGAGTTTACCAGATGAAGCTCAACCCGACCAAGTGTGTATTCGTTGTTCCAGCTGGCAAGTTGCTTGGTTTTCTTGTCTCTGAGCGTGGCATTGAAGCTAACCCGGAAAAAATCAAGGCCATTACAACTCTGAAGAAGCCGGCCAGTATCAATGCTGTCCAGAAGTTGGCAGGCTGTGTTGCAGCCTTGAGTAGGTTCATTAGCCGGCTTGGCGAGAAAGTAATCCCTTTATACCATCTTTTGAAGAAAACTGATAACTTTGTTTGGAATGATGCTGCTGATCAGGCTTTTGAGTCCTTAAAAAAGCAGTTGTCTGAGCCACCCATCCTTGCTGCTCCTCAGGATAAGGAGCCGATGTTGTTATATATTGCTGCCAACAACAAAGCTGTCAGTGTTGCAGTCGTTGTGGAACGCAAGGAAGAAGGCAAGGAATACCGAGTCCAGCGACCTGTGTACTATGTCAGCAAAGTTTTAATAGAGTCCAAGCAGCGATACCCGCATTGGCAGAAGCTGGTCTATGGCGTGTTCATGGCGAGTCGCAAATTGAAGCACTATTTTCAGGAGCACCCTATTAATGTCGTCAATTCTGCACCTCTTGGGGATATCATCCAGAACAGGGAAGCGATATGCCGGGTTGCAAAATGGGCCATTGAACTTAGCCCACATAATCTCAAATATGTGCCGCAGACCGCTATTAAGTCTCAAGCTCTGGTGGATTTCATCAATGACTGGACTGAATTGCGAGCTCCTGAGGACAAACCGGATACCACATACTGGACGATCCTTTTTGATGGGTCCAGGCAATTGGAGGGCTCGGGGGCTGGAGTTGTGATAACTTCCCCGCGAGGTGATAAGTTTTGTTATGTTTTGAGACTTATGTTTTCCTGTACTAACAATGCAGCAGAATATGAGGCTCTCCTTCACGGGCTTCGTATGGCTAAGGAGATGAACTTAAGCTGGGTCAGATGTTTGGGCGACTCAGATTTGGTGGCTCAACATGTCTCTGGGACTTGGGATTTCAAGGACCCTCTCATGGCGGCTTACAGGCACGCCGTTACAAATATTGCTGGGCACTTCAAGGGATACCAGGTTGATCATATTGATCGCCGGCTTAATGAGGCAGCAGATGCACTGTCTCGCTTGGGGTCTCAGCGCAAGCCTGTTCCACCTAATGTTTTCCTGGATGTTCTGCACAACCCGTCAGTCAAGTTACCGACAGAGGAAGACATTGCTATTCTTGACCCAGAAGCAGCACTGGTGGCCGCTATTCATGCTACACCAGACTGGACAGTACCTTACCTGGCGTATCTTACCCGTGGTGAGCTCCCAGCAGA
The DNA here is from genome assembly GCA_039707655.1 of Elymus sibiricus. NCBI lineage: Eukaryota > Viridiplantae > Streptophyta > Magnoliopsida > Poales > Poaceae > Elymus > Elymus sibiricus. The sequence continues at coordinate 170,102,997 of CM077664.1, forward strand.
GGAAATCATCGCTCGGCAGATTATCCGGAGGTCCAAGTCCATGACCATAGTCAATGGCGAGTTGCACCGACGAAGTGTTACAGACGTTTTTCAACGTTGTGTTTCTCCCGAGGAGGGCCGCGAGATCCTTAATGAGATCCACTCTGGTGATTGTGAACATCATGCCGTCTCAAGGTCTCTAGTTGCAAAGGCTTTTCGGCATGGTTTTTACTGGCTTACAGCTCATGCAGATGCAGAGGAGATCATTCGCAAGTGTGATGGATACCAGAAATTTGCTCGGCAAGCCCATGTGCCGGCTCAGGAATTGCGAATGATTCCAATTACTTGGCCCTTTGCAGTCTGGGGGCTTGATATGGTTGGACCTTTCAAACGATCCAAGAATAAACATACTCACTTGTTGGTTGCAGTTGACAAATTTACCAAGTGGGTTGAAGCCGAGCCTGTTAGTCATTGTGATGCTGCTACAACTGTCATGTTCTTGAAGAAGTTGATCTATCGTTATGGTTATCCACATAGCATCATCACTGATAATGGTACCAGTCTGTCCAAGGGAGCCATGAAGCAGTTTTGTCAGCGAGAACATATCCGGCTTGATTTGGCCTCAGTGGCGCATCCTCAGTCCAACGGGCAAGCAGAAGGAGCTAATCAAGAGTTATTACGCGGGATTAAACCCCAGACTCATGGTGCCTCTTGAGCGGACCCCAAGATGCTGGGAGGAGGAATTACCTGCAGTACTTTGGAGCATACGAACTACTCCCAACAGGTCAACAGGCTATACGCCGTTCTTCCTGGTCTATGGTGTAGAAGCGGTGCTTCCAAGTGATATCCGTCATGATTCCTCAAGAGTAACAGCTTATGTGGAGGCTGATAATGAACAAGCTCGCCAAGATGCTCTTGATGCTCTGGAGGAAGAACGCGATATGTCAGCGTCCCGATCTGCGATATATCAACAAGACCTATGTCGCTATCACAACCGTAGAGTTCGAAGCCGTACCTTTCAAGAAGGTGACTTAGTGCTCCGTCTAATACAAGACCAGCCTGGCATGCATAAGCTCCCCCCTCCCTGGGAAGGACCCTTCGTCATCAGCAAGAATCTTAAAAACGGGTCATATTACCTTGTTGACATACGTGAAGCAAACAAGTCACGTACCTCCGAAGAGGAGGGTGGCCGACCCTGGAATATTGCACATCTTCGGCCCTATTATACCTAAGTCACAGACTTGGTAGTATCTTTTGTACATACCTTCATGTATATATATATATATATATACATATATATTATGATCAATGGAAATAAAGCAGGCATCTCTGGATAATAGAGTTTGTCGTTTCGCCTCAAAAGCTGTGTGTTGAGTCTTTATTCTTTGATCATTGGTTACTTGGGGGCTTCCAACTCATCGAGTTTAGCTATTAACATCCCTCTTAACCCAGCATATGCCATATATACTTGGTTAAACCTACCTGTTAGCAAGATGCTACTCACGAAAGGTGACCCGGTTGAACGCTTGATGAGTCAATCACATTGTTGACCCTGAACTCATCAAAGTTAAAACACTGGTTAAGTCACGTGAGAGCCGTCTTTCAGAGAGCGAGGATAAATCAAAAGAGGCTACAAAGCCTGCTTCCACTGGAAAGCAAATTCAGACTCGAGCCTCGAAAGCCGGTCTTTATGTTGTGCTTTGAAAGCCGGCTTTTATTCTTGCATTACTATGTTTATCATGTTATATAGTATTTTGCGTTTACATTACAATTGTTTATATATATTCCACATTTTTTACAGAAGCCGGCCTTCATCAATTCTGCTATTCAGATAACGGCAACATATATTGCCGGGTTGCTAAGCAACCACAAGTTTTGGTTTATTGCCAAGTCTTCATATTTGAAGAATCAAACTGTCGTCAACGTTGCCGGGCTACACAGTTATCGGATCTCATGATTCATACAAAGTTGGGGTTTTACTATCAAACTATTGGTTTATGATATAGCCATGGAGTCACGCATCAATCATTCACAAATATCACACAAAGTATTTAGTGCTCGATGGCACTCCCAGAAATTACAGGAGTTGTTGCAAACATTGTCACATGCCACAGTTGGGCCACTTTCAAATATCAAAGTTTTTCTACAGAAGTTCAAGTTTGAGTGGGTGATGGTGGAGACCCGGTATTTGGCTCCTCCAGGTTGCGCTGCTCCTGCTCTTCTTCAGCTCCTGCTGCTGCCGGGTCATGCTGCGCCGGCTCAGAAGATCCTCCCTCGCGAACTTCATTGATCTGGCGGCTTCTGGCAAGCCACTGGATGGAAGACAGTGCCTCAAATACCATTTCTTCATTAAGTACATCTGCAGTGTTGACATCTGAGGTGAAGTCTTGCTTACGTGGCTGCTCAAGGATGACGGCTTGTGGCTGAGGAATACTTCCGCGTTTGTCTCCTTCTGAATAGCCGACTTGAAACTTGCTTAAATCTAGCTCGTCAGCAATCTTGGTGGCAGCCGGTCGAATGGCCCGTACATGGCGAATATAATCTTCTTGTGTAAACTCTGAGTCATCTTCTTTCAGCTCCGGGAACCCGACAGCTAGGAGAGCCGGATCCATCTCTGGATGATAGGCCCTGGTGTCGTGGGAACGTGTCTGACAGTAGATGGTAGGGGTACGAAAGGAGAGGGCAGAGTCCTAGCTACGGCGAGGGTGTACACACAGATGTACGAGTTCAGGCCTCACTCGGAAGTGATAACAACCCTACGTCTCAGGTGCTCCGGGGAGCTTACTCTGTCGAGTGATACGTGTGTTGTGTTTACAAAGGATTGCGAACCCTTGTGCCAGTGGGGAGGGGTGGCTTATATAGAGTGCGCTGCCCCTCATAAACGTCCGGCATCTAAGGGATTGATTGTGGGGAGTAAAGAGGGACGTTACTGGTAACGTATACAATAAATGCCAGTTAAGGCGGTGAGCGTAACGCCTGCCCGTTGGCGTCCCTGGCGAGACTCCCGGTCTTCTACAGTCGAGTGATTGGTGACCGCTCCGAGTGAGGGTTTACTGTCGAGTGTAGGGGGGGGGGGTCTTCCGAGTGAACATATGTCGAGTGACTCATATGCCATGGCTAGTTCAGTCGGAATCTCTCTTGTAGTCTTGTAGTTCTCCAATGTGGTGTCCTTAGGTGGGGTATGTAAGACAGGCCTAATACCCTACCCTAGGTACATATCCTCGTCACCTGGCCAGAATCAGCGCACTCATAGCTCCTTGCTGGGCAGCAGACTTCTTCAGCTCTTTGATCCACTCTGGGACAGTGGAGAGTTCCTTGATCATTTCCATGATTTGGTAAGGATTGGCCTGGGTGTTCTTCACTGCCATGACACACTTGGCGCCACCAACATAAAGTTGTTCAAGGAATTTATAGACGGCCTTCAACTTGACCAGAGGGACACCCATCACATTGTGACCTCTTCTGCCTGTCAATACAAAGGGAAAACATCAGTAACCCGGATATTTTGACGAGTCAACACAAGAAAGAATGATACTTACCAAAGATGGCAATGCACATTTGGTTTATATGGCCCTTCAGCGTCTGAAGTTCTTGAGTAACTGGCTCGAGTTTTAACTCGGCCTCTTCAACACGTTTTACCAAGGCGGCTTTTTCATTCAAGAACTCGGTCTTGGCCTTCTCCAAATTATCTGTACAGGTGGCCAGTGATTCTTCAAAATCTGAGGATAGCTTTTCAGCTGTCTCTCGTAGTTTCTTCTCTGCCACCACCTCTTCTGTTAAGTCGGCAACCCGAGCCTCGGACTGCTTCAGCATATCCTGCAAAAATATGTTGAAGTTACAAGTAGATATTGGAAGTCCCAAGTCGCCGCAGGCGGCTGACCCGGCACTTGGGGGCTACAGGATATTTGCTTCTGTCTATCAAGTTTATAACAAGTATGACGTCTCGAGTCGCCGCACGCGCACGACCCGGCACTTGGGGGATACATTGTGCAAACTCAAGTTAACCAAAAAATGGAAGTCCCACATTACTGCAAGCATGCAACGTGGCACTTGGGGGCTAATGCATGGTCAGTTTTTAAATTTGAGACCCGGCCCATCACATATTGATGAGCCAGCTCTTGGGGGCTACCACGTGCTTCCTCTTTCAAATCATACATGCAAAGCTCTAGCCCACTATTACATAGTAACCCGGTCCTTGGGGGCTATAGTTGACTACAATTACAGGATTGTGATGAGTTCTAGTTTTAGTAAATCTCAAGCAAATTACTAAAGTATCTTTACTTAAGATTTGGAGGCTACAGGTATACAAGTACAGGAGGGAGTAGTAAGATTTACCTCATATTTCCTTTTTAAGTTGCTTACTATAGCTGCTTCAGTTTCCCGGCTTTGAGACAGCCGGGTCAAAAACTTCTGGTGCAAAGAATCCACGTCAAGATCTTCAAAGGACTGAAAGTCAAGGCTCACCTTCCCCTTTTCCTTCATTGGCGACTCGCCTTTAGCTATGATTTTAGCCAAGGCGGTCGAAGTTTCTGGACGGGTGTTCCGGGTCTCGCCAATAACGACCACATCCTCTTGAGCCTTTTCAGATGGCCGTTCTGCTATTGCAGTTTCTTGTTCCCTCTCGATGGGAGGAGTGGGGGTGCGAACAGGGGTTGTCGCTCTTTCTTGCTGGGGTGACTCTTGATTGTTGGCCGGGTCGTCAGTGACATCCGGGTTGTCCATTGTCACATTCTGAGAAGGACCCTCCTCAATTTCAGCGGTGGGAGCAGAAGACCCGCCAGCCTTCTTTTTTGTAATGGCCTTGGCACTATATCAAGCAAAGGAATAATAATCAGTAGATGCAATAAGATATGGTCAAAGATGAAACAAGTTCTTTCAGTCTTACCCCTTATTAATGGCGTAAGCCGGTATTTGGGTGGCGCTGGACTCGTCAGACGATGGAGAAGTCTGATATGCTGAGTCAGAGCACGGTAGTGGCTGCTTGAACAAGCCGACTTGTGGACGGCTCAGTGTGGGGCTCATTGGTACTTCAACACGAGCTCGAAGAGGAGATCTTTTGTAAGATAACCCTTCAGACAGCTCGCCGGAACAGCTCCGGGTCTTCCTCTTCAGATTTGCAGCATGCTGCATTTTCTTCAAAGATAAATTATGGTCCAAGTGAGCAGATGGATGGGAAAATGGAACTTTGCGGACCGCAAGCCGGGTCTTCTTTTGACCAACTATTTTTGAGTCTGAGTCTGAGGAAAGTAAGTTTACCTCTACTCTGCCGGCTCTGCTCGTCTCAGTCTGATCCTGGGATAAGTCGGCATCAGCAAGTTCAATAAATAGACGACCAAGGGAGTCAAGTTGTACCTCATGATCTTCGTCGTCATCTTCTGTCTTCTCCTGGTTCCGGTCCTTAGGAGGAGTGGGGTTCTCCGGCTCAGTCTTCCACCAATCAGAATCCTCCTGAGGCAGAGAGCCGGCTTGTCAGATGAAATCAAAAATAGAACAAATAATCAGGTATGGAAGAAAAAGATGACTTACATTTGGAGCCGGGTTGCCAGCGAAGAAAGGGGCAAGGCCCTCCATGGCAATCTTTTCCCGGGTCTCACCAAGAAGTTTTTTGGTGGCCTTTAGAAAATCACCAGAAGACAAGTTTTGCTTACTGAAACGCAAATTGTCGTCTGTCTCGCCGGTGTATGTGCACATGAGTCGGGTCCTGAGGCTGAGTGGCTGGATCTGCCAGCTCATCCAACACCGGGTCAGGTCGACCCTAGTCAAGCCATGAGCTATTAATGCATTGACCTTTGTGTATATGGGCTTCAAGGCCGCCCTTTCCTCAGCAGAAGCATATGCATCAAAGTTTATTGAAGTTGCAAGTCGTTCTGCTCTATAACCCGGCAGAGGGTTTTCCTGTGCTGGAGACGTGTTTTTGCAATAAAACCAAGTCTTGTGCCAGTTTTTGGGGTGACTCGCCAAAGCCACCTCAGGAAACGCGGAGTTTCTTCTTCGTTGAATGGTGACTCCCCCACATTCCAGACTTGGTCCATTCTTGTGTTCTGTCTGATGGTTGCAATAAAAGAACTCCTCAAATAGACTGACTGTTGGTTCGGTTTGGAGATATACTTCGCAGAAAACCTGGAAGTTACTCAGATTGAGAACTGAGTTTGGAGCAAGGTCTTGTGGCCGGATACCAAAATGGTGAAGGATATCACGGTAAAATTTGGAATCCGGTGGCCGAAAGCCTGTGTCCAGTTGGTCACCAAAAATAACAATCTCATTTGGACCTGGAACTGGCCGGATCTCTTCATGGGAGGCTCGCCACTCTTTGCTTCTTAGATGGAAGCAATCCAATGTTTACCAGATCCTCAAGCATGAGCTCGGTCATGCAATATTTAGTCCAGTGGCGGCTTTACTCACTTTCGGAGCCATGGTCTCAGTAGCAGGAGGTTAACCACAAAGGTGAAAAAGGAAATGTGAGCCGGCTGTCTATCAAAGCATGTTTGCTAGGTCATAACACAATGTTTCAAGCCGGTTATGAGCATTCAGTTTGTGACTATCGCAACAAGTAGAGATATTTACAAGGTATGGAAATAACTACGGATTGAGGTGATCTGAGAGTCGGCAATGGTATAAGCCGGCTAAAAGCGTTAGCATAATCTGTGACAGGACGGCTATGGATTCCAAGTCTAAAGAGTCAATATTTTGGACTAAGTATAACCCGGAAAAGCCTATGAAGCAAAGTCCGGGTCAAAGCGTCGAAAAACAACTACTGTTCATATTGGAATACAGTCTAAAGATCTGAAAAATGGCTATAAAAGGGAAATAAAAATACCTAGATGCGGCAGTGGTTATGAAGCTACTATGGAAGGGGATCTATCTCAAGCGATAGAAGGGGATATAGAAAAAAGTGTCAAATATGCTGTGGAGACGGTATTACATCTACAAAAAGAATTTTATGCGAAGTATAGATCTACCGTGGCATTTATCTAAAGACACACCAAAGAACTCGCGAAGAACTATGACGAGGATAAAAAATAGGAAAGGAATGAGGTACGTACGGATCTATAAAGAAAGGATTGAAGAGGTTGAAGGCCACTGGTGAGAACGTGGCGTCTCCGATGAGCTCCGGCGACCATGCTCTTGCTGCTCCTGTTTGCTGTCTTCGGCGGCAACAAGCTCGAGAGGGCGCGGCGGCGTCAGGAGACGAAGGAAGGAGATGAAGTGGGGAATGGACGAAGTAAAGAATGAGCTGGAGGGGTCACCGACCCATTTATACGCGAGCTGGAACCCGAAACGGCGGGGGCAGAACCCCAGGGGGAGCAGTAATTTTAGGCCCAAAAGTTGCCTCGATTCCCGCGTCTGTAAGATTTGACATATCCATTCAAAGATCCGTTAAGATGTCACGCGCATATTCTGGAAACAAATAAGGTGACGTCATGAGACGAGGCAGCGGAAAATTACTAAGTGTGGAAGGATTATGAGACCCGGCAATGTTTTGACCCGGGTGAAGTAAATTATAGAGACAAAGACTAAAGGCGCGGGCAAATGGCGGTTTAAAAGAGAAGTCAGAGCCAGGGTATAGCCTTCATGATTTTCCTTTGTCTTATTTTCAGGAAGGAGTTTAACATGGACAAATCCAAGTCAAACTGGGGGCAAAGGTTGGGGATATTCCCTGACATTGAGACCCGGCGAGGGCATGACCCGGCCCTAAGCCTTGAGCCAAAGTGGGTCATCCCATTGACGGGTCAGCTCCAAGATAAACAGAAGGGCTGAAGGCCCAAGATGAGACCCGGCAGGTGGCCGGCTCTCAAGGACCTGACAGGCCGACTCATGTAGAAGGCCCAGGTGGAGAAAGCTTCCTAACTTGGAAGGCAAGATAGATAAGAATTAGATGTCACGCCCAATATGCGATCCTATCCTCGAGGGACTCGGAGGTCCCACCAGGGATAGAAGCGCATATCGAAGACGCTTGCAAGGTGGATATCATTACATCGTACCATGTACATAATAGATGGGGATACATACAAATACATACAGTCATCACAGTAATACATATATACATAGCAAACACCATACAGAAGAGCAGAATCCGACTACGGATGAAAACAAACGAAAAAACACGAACGACATCCACCCTGCTAACCCAGGCTGCCGACCAGGAACCTATCAAAAGATCGACGAAGAAGAAGAAGAACTCCAAAAGCAGACGCGCATCGCTCTCACGCCAAGTCATCGCATTACCTGTACCTGCATCTGTTGTTGTAGTAATCTGTGAGCCACGAGGACTCAGCAATCCCATAACCATGGGTAGCAAGACTATCAAAGCTTAATGGGTGAGGAAGGGGTAAAGTGGTGAGGTTGCAGCAAGCACTAAGCATTGTATGGTGGCTAACTTACGAGTACAAGAATAAGAAGAGTAAACTACGCATAACGGTCGCAATCTAATAATGATCAAGAAGTGATCCTGAACACCTACTTACGAGTCAAACATAACCCCACCGTGTTCTCGTCTCGAACATCCCCGAAAAGAGACGATCACGGTTACGCACGCGGTTGGTGTATTTTAATTAGGATTTAGTGTCAAGTTTTCTACAACTGGAGGTTATAAATTTCCAATTCGCCACATAACCGCGGGCACGGCTTCGCGAAAGATTTAACCCTGCAGGGGTGCTCCAAGTAGTCCATTATAAATTACCACACGCATCCGATGGAGCATCCTCACACCATGATAACACGATGCTTACGATAAGGAATTCCGGTGGACAAGTCATTCGTAAAAGGTAAAACTAAAACAGCAAGACCTCCCGACGTGTCGACGATCCCGATAGGAGCCGCGTATCTCGTTCTCAGGACACGGCGGATAAGCTAAGCGTACAGGTGCCAAATACCCCAAGTTGCCAAGGGGCGGCCCTGCACGGTGCTCTAGTTTTGGACCAGCACCATCAGCACTGGCCCACCTGTATTATGTTGAATTAAGAATCCTCGGGTTCATGACGCCGTATGCAAAATTAATTATTTAATTCAGTATTATTATGTTGGCAAATGTTAACACCAAAGTTGGGCCTTGCTGGAGAAGTTTATCCTAAAACGAATGAACAGGGGGGTTCCCATATGCCCCACATGTGTTAGAAGCTTTCATCAAGGAACATAACACCGGTATTACGGAAACTAGGGCGGCATGAGTGGAACAAAACACCAGGCAAAAGGCCAAGCCTTCCACCCATTACCAAGTATATAGATGCATTAATTAAATAAGAGATATTGTGATATCCCACGATATCCATGTCCCAACATGGAACAACCTGCACTGTACCTGCAACTAGCAACGCTATAAGAAAGGGGGCTGAGCAAAGCGGTAACACAGCCAAACAACGGTTTCTGGGTAAGTGTGGTTAGAGGCTGTATCATGGCATATGGGAGGCTAACATATATGTGGTAGGAAGCGCGACATAGCGATAGCAACGAGACAACTAGCAAGCAAAGATAGTAAAGATATCCAAGGTCATGATCATCTTGCCTGAAATCCCGCTCGGAAGAAGATCGAGTACATGAAGAAGACGAACCAACGTAGTCGAACGAATCCTCATAATCGCAACGAAACCGAAACTATCGAGAAGAAGCACAACCGGAAAGAAGCAAACAACATGGTAAACACACAAGCATAAACATGGCATGATGCACAATCAAATATGATGCATGACAAGATTAAATGTTGTTAAACATGGCAAGAGATGAAGCATAAGCGATCCTTACAACTAGGCAAGTTTAAATGAGGCCGGAAACACAAATAAAAATTCCGGGAAATCCCCATATGCAAATTTCGAAATTGGTACTGATCTGAATTAAACACAATGTTAAAGTTGTTAAAAAGCAAGTTAACATGTACCATGATGATCTACATGTTTTTCTAATCAAGTTACATATGTAGAACATTTAATTCGGAGCTACGGGCTAGAAGATATGAGCTAAACAAGTTTAGCATGCCAATGATGCAAAATGCATGCAAACATCAACCACAAACACTTGAACCAAGGATGCAACATGACAATATGAAACTACACACAAATCTAAGCAAGTCTCATGTAGGACATGATCAAAACGGAGCAACGGTTCAACAATTACAACCAACACAAATTATAACAACGATCTGCCCAAAACAGCAACATAGCACTTTGCAAACATGAAAACAGCAAGCTATAGGCACATGATGGGCACAAACTTGATATGCACTTGAAATAGACATGATATACTCCAATTTATCTTAAAGGTTCAGGTTCATAGGCATCAAGGTTAAGTCAATATGATCCATGCAAAATGCAATGTTCTGCTAAACAGGGCATATACATGAGCAGAGTTAATATGATGGTATGTTGGAGGCAAGAAACAAATATGCTACAGCGCAATAACATGGCGACAAATGGTACATCATGGAAGTATACAACATGTAGATGAAAACATACAACATGGGCATAATCATAGGAACAATAGATTCATGGCAATCATCAAGGCAATATGCAATCATGAACTAACAGAAAACTGGGCATGCTGTCAACAACATTATGATGCTGACTTGGGAGGCACATAACAACAAGCATAGTAATTTTAAAATTTATGAAATTGACATGAGCATACTGTAGACATGGCAATCTTCAAATCACTCCATTGGCAAAAGTTCAAAAGATGCGCAGATTAATTACTATGATTATTACAAAATGGAACATTCTGTCAACAGGCTGGCAGTTATATCATGATGGCCACTTGAGAGCAACAAATAGACAAGCTACAGCAAGATTACATGGCAACCAAGGGCATGGCATCAAAGTACACATTGCATAGACCAAATGATATGAAGGAATCATATGCATATGAGCTATAGATTAGTGGCAACCATCAAGCAAAGTTGGCAAGTTTTATCACAGACAGCTTTTACTCAGAAAAGCAACATTAACTAGGCATGTTTACAAGCTCATGGCACTCCCGTCAAGGCATATCATGGCATGAAATAAATACTAGAAGCAAGAAGACATGAAAATGCTCCAAAGTCATGTTGACAAGTTGCTTATATGGTGCATGTATTAAATCACACAAAAATGACAAAGTGACAAATATTAACAGTTTCCAGCAGTAACATTAGGATGCACTTTTGCAACAGGAATTATGACATGTAGATGAATCCTAACATGAATGCAACAGCAACCATCATGTAGAGAATGAAGAGTAGATCAATTTACATATAAAGATCATTTTCATCGGATGAACAGATGCAAAGATATAGCCAATACAAAATGCATATATGCTGTTAAAATCCCGGGGACAGAAAAACTGGACCTCGGGCGAAACGGGACGGGATGGATCTGGATGGGTGTTTGGTTCGGGGTCGCCGTCGACCCGGGACGGGGCGGTCCCGGCGGCTGGGCAGAGGAGGCCAGCGGCGGCGCCGGCGATGGAGGAGGCCGGGGACGGGTGCCGGTGGCGGGGACGGGACGAACCGGCCTTGGGGGCGCAGGATCCGGCCGGTGGTGGTGGAGATCGACGCTGGCTGGAGCTTGAGGCGGCAGCGGCAGGGCTCGGGCGCGGTGCGGCGGCGCTGGGTGGCGAGGAGGCGCGAGGGTCGTCGAAAGCGGCGAGGCAGACCCGGGCGGCGCAGGCAGCGCACGGCGGCGAGGCGGCTAGGCCGCGGCGGCGCAGACGCGGTGACGGCCGGAGACGAGGAGCTCGGGCGCGAGATCCTCCCGATCTGGAGCGAGGCGGACCCGGAGCTCGGGCGCGGCGGCGGGCGGCTTCGGGCCCCGATGGGCTTGCTCGGGCCTGATATGGGCTCTGGTGGGCCGCGGCGAGGTGGAGGCTGAGTGGGCAACGTGGCGCTCCCTGGATGGCTGGAGGGGCGCTGGCGGCGGCGCCAAGTGGCGGGGCTGGGTTCGGCCGGCGCGGAGAACGAGGGAAGTGGCGGCGCTGGTGGCTGCGTGGAGGGGTGAGGCTAGGGTTAGACTAGGTTTGTCCAGATTAGGAAGGGATTTATCTGCTATTTATAGTAGGTAGGCAATAGGAGGGGTTTTTTGAGGGGTTTCGGAGCCCTCCGATCGCGATCCGACGTCTCCGGTCGGAGGGGTAGATTAGGTGGGTCTGGTGGGCTGTGTAGATGGGCTAGGCTGAGATGAGAGGGAAGATGGCATGCCGGCAGGGTTTTCGGAACACCAAAAACGTCCGACGTTTTATCCGGCTATAGTGCCGCTATAGTTATCCGTTGGGGCCTCAAACGACCTACGAATGGGACAAAATTTGGCAGGCGGTCTACCCACAATATAATAAGACCGCACGCCAACTTTCAACCCATTCTGAGAACATTTTTATCCCACTTGTAAAATAATATTTCGGAGATGCCGCGGGCGCGTGCGAGTGTGTTTGGGATCGGAACGGACAACGAAAGGGACGGGGAGAATGACAACTACGAACGGATGCAAGTTTTATGAAATCATGCGGATGAAATGCACGTGATGACACGAAGAAGTGCAACAAGCAAACGAATCACACGACAACGACGGAAAATAAATGGAAGGAATCTGGAGCATCGGTCTCGGGCGTCACAACTCTCCCCCACTAATAGAATATCTCGACCCGAGATCTTAGGAAGGAAACGGAAGGGGAAGAGGAAGAGGAAAACAAAGTTGCTTCTTTGACAAACGAGTGAAACCAACGAGCCTTCGAGGTTGCAAAGACATGAGAAAAGGTTTCAAAGACATAAAGAGTTGACAAAGAAGATGAATGAATTGAAACCACTCCGGATGAAACGAGATGGACAAAGAATGAGGAAGAACAAATTTTGAACAGCACTCCGGCTGAAAAGAGAAGGAAATAGAGCATGAATTAGTCAAAATGAGAAGACACTTCGAAGAGAGCAACAACACATCGCCTCCGGAACAAAAGAATGGAAAACTAGATACTTGAAACGAAAAGAACGGAGAAGAAACCCACATCTTCTACCACAAAAGAGCTTGAAAGAGCATCCTTACGAAGAAGGGTTGAACGGCGTTGTTGAAAGAATCAATAACTAAAAGATATGCTTCCAATGGCCTTATGGAAAACATCAAAAAATTGAGGTTCAACCTGCCACTAACGGAAACAATTGAATACTTGAGATCTCGAAGAGATGAAACCTCTTTCACCGAGAAGAGAAGGAGAAGCTTGGATCATTGATAAGCACCACAATAGCAACATTCCTTAGGGAAGGCTTTAGGTGAAAAATAACCCAAGATAACTCCAATGAGGAGATTGATGGGTTGAGGATCTCCTGGGCGAAGAGAAAATGATGGGTTTAACATATCTCATTCCTGACAACTTGTGAATCATGAACCACGAAGGGACATTGCCAAGAAAGACATAACACCACCTCAAGAGACAAGGAAGAAAGGAATTGCACTTAGGAATGCAAGATGAAGAATGCTTGATCTCCTAAAACAAAACATGTGTTCAACACCATGTATCTTTAGGAGTATAGCTTGGCGGATCTTGACTTCGAGAGAGAATCAAGACTTGATATAAAGCAAGGGAGAAAGAATTTTGAAGAACACTTCGAGAATGAATTAAATCCTTGATGAACCACCATGAAGAGCTCCGGTGAATAAAAGGATTATAGAAACGAAGGTTGAAAAGAACAAGATGAGGCCTTGCAATGATTTAGATGGAGCTTTGTGACGAGATAATGAGAAAACCTTGAACTCCAGAAAAGAAGATGAGAACTTCGAACTGAGAATTTAATATCATGAACGAGATCCGGACGAAGGAATTAAATCATCTCGATGAAACAAGAATAAGAATTATGATATGTCTATCCTTCATCAAAATAAATTGATGAAAAGCAATGGATTTGCATACTACTTATTCTTCTTGAAAAGATTGAAGAGAGATATAGCGCCAACTTGACGAAGTCTTCAAGGAAACACCGGTAGGATTTTAAAAAGAACGAATGAGTTGATACGATAACAAAGAAAGAGGAACCTTGAACGAACCACCGTAAGAAATGACAATTAACAAAGAAAAGAGAAGGAGTCACCGTGAAGAATTAGAAAACGCACGAAGATACTTCAGGGAATTTAGATACAAGAGAACGAAGAGATCACGAGCTTATTAGAGAATACTTGAACGATGCACCAGAAGAATTAAATAACGATAGATGAACATTGAGAATGAATAATTCTTCTGAATGACGGCCTTCGGAGAATCACAAATGGAAAGGACCCATGAAATGCCTCGGATGGGTATGGAAAGAATTTCTCACGATCAAAAACAACTTGTGAGGGTAGCATGAAGCTAGAACCACGAATCTTAAAGAGAACGGATGAGGGATAATCTTCTTCGGTCTTCAAATGTTGAGAAAGATGACGAGAGCCACCATGAAGAATTTATGAGATACTCCGGAATAATGAAGAATAGAAAGGTTGAGCCAAATTTGAAAAGAATTTGAAAGAGATCTTGGAGAGAGATATGACTGATGGAATCCATTCTTACGTCAAACTTGAATTTTTTTGAGAATAGCACCGGAAAAAATTAGAAGAGCCAGGTAAGATCCTGGGAAAAGACCTGTGGGTTATGGGCCCACTCAAAAGAAACACCGTTGGAATTGATTGCTTGAAATAGAGATTGCACCGGTTAGATTTAAACGGCTTGAGAGAAATAACAGCCTCGAGATATGTCGAACGGACCTTGAATGGAAAGATGGAACTTCTGAGACAATTACGGCACTCCGGGTAAGAATAGAGAAAGTTGGATGATTAAGAGGTGCGTCGGCATGGGAAAGCATTTGAAACGAGGAAAATGATATGATCAACACCGAAAGCTTGAATTTAGACCACCGAAGAAGAAAAACGAGAATGAAGAACGATGAATTTGTAGCTCCTGAGCATCTTTACGAGAATCACCGGAGAAGAGCATTGAAGGAAAAGAATGAAGAGACTTCTCATGAATAAAATGGATACTTGATTCGAGAATTTTGACTCCGTAAAGAAAAAGGGTGGGAGGGTGGGAAAAAGAAAGACAACTTCGGATGGATGAAATGAACTCCGTTGAGAAAACTAAGAATTGATCTTGCAAATGTTGAAAGGATTGGATTAACTTGAAGAGAAGCACATCGGGTGAAAAGGATTGTCATGACAATCTCAATGATCAAAAGGATTGGCCTTCACATTAAAATATGGGAACACCGCTTAGGAAAGATTTAGAATCCACACTTGACTTCGAAGCAACTCGAATACCACAACAAAAAACAACACAAGGATTTGGCTTGTAGAATAAGCCGGAACAAACATATGATAGACCCCATATCGTATCATGTGTCTATTGGAAAAGATATTCTAGGTAATACTTGATTTCCCACCTAAGAACTCTCGAAACTTCTTGGTTATAAGATCAGGTTGCGGATATGGGAACCTACTCAGCACACAACAACAATAATATCCTAATCAGCTGCAACCAATCCGCAACCTTCACACACGACCAAGAAACTTCGCAAATTCGTCTACCTCAGACCTTCGAAAACACAGCGATACTAGTGACGGTGGATCATCTGAGCTATCTCCTCCAGTACTGGGGAAAAGTCACGACACTATTTGCCACCACAAAAAGTATAGAAGCGTTTCGATGTCGGCGTCCTCTGGTATTCAGGAACTAAAACGATAACGAATGTGACAAGAACCCCTTGGAGCTCAACTCCCCGGGTCCAATCCATACGGTCAGGAGGCACCAAGAACAGAATTCCCGTCACAACGATATCATAACGATTCCAAAATACCCGCGTGATCCTAATTTTTTTTTGAGTGAGAAGAGTAGTAGAATCAAAACACCTACGTCACAATTCCTCACCAGAGCGACGAAGGGGATAAGGAGTAAAAACAATTCCTACTCTCCGATATATAACTAGGACTCAAAATAGTTTTTCTCCTAGACTCGTCAGCGGTTCGATCAATCAAGGGGGCTCCTATGGTCGGTCGAGGCTCTGATACCAACTTGTCACGCCCAATATGCGATCCTATCCTCGAGGGACTCGGAGGCCCCACCAGGGATAGAAGCGCATATCGAAGACGCTTGCAAGGTGGATATCATTACATCGTACCATGTACATAATAGATGGGGATACATACAAATACATACAGTCATCACAGTAATACATATATACATAGCAAACACCATACAGAAGAGCAGAATCCGACTACGGATGAAAACAAACGAAAAAACACGAACGACATCCACCCTGCTAACCCAGGCTGCCGACCAGGAACCTATCCCAAGATCGACTAAGAAGAAGAAGAACTCCAAAAGCAGACGCGCATCGCTCTCACGCCAAGTCATCGCATTACCTGTACCTGCATCTGTTGTTGTAGTAATCTGTGAGCCACGAGGACTCAGCAATCCCATAACCATGGGTAGCAAGACTATCAAAGCTTAATGGGTGAGGAAGGGGTAAAGTGGTGAGGTTGCAACAAGCACTAAGCATTGTATGGTGGCTAACTTACGAGTACAAGAATAAGAAGAGTAAACTACGCATAACGGTCACAATCTAATAATGATCAAGAAGTGATCCTGAACACCTACTTACGAGTCAAACATAACCCCACCGTGTTCTCTTCTCGAACTTCCCCGAAAAGAGACGATCACGGTTACGCACGCGATTGGTGTATTTTAATTAGGATTTAGAGTCAAGTTTTCTACAACCAGAGGTTATAAATTTCCAAGTCGCCACATAACCGCGGGCACGGCTTCGCGAAAGATTTAACCCTGCAGGGGTGCTCCAAGTAGTCCATTATAAATTACCACACGCATCCGATGGAACATCCTCACACCATGATAACACGATGCTTACGATAAGGAATTCCGGTGGACAAGTCATTCGTAAAAGGTAAAACTAATCCATCAAGACCTCCCGACGTGTCGACGATCCCGATAGGAGCCGCGTATCTCGTTCTCAGGACACGGCGGATAAGCTAAGCGTACAGGTGCCAAATACCCAAGTTGCCAAGGGGCGGCCCCGCACGGTGCTCTAGTTTTGGACCAGCACCATCAGCACTAGCCCACCTGTATTATGTTGAATTAAGAATCCTCGGGTTCATGACGCCCTATGCAAAATTAATTATTTAATTCAGTATTATTATGTTGGCAAATGTTAACACCAAAGTTGGGCCTTGCTGGAGAAGTTTATCCTAAAACGAATGAACAGGGGGGTTCCCATATGCCCACATGTGTTAGAAGCGCTCATCAAGGAACATAACAACGGTATTACGGAAATTAGGGTGGCATGAGTGGAACAAAACACCAGGCAAAAGGCCGAGCCTTCCACCCATTACCAAGTATATAGATGCATTAATTAAATAAGAGATATTGTGATATCCCACGATATCCATGTCCCAACATGGAACAACCTGCACTGTACCTGCAACTAGCAACGCTATAAGAAAGGGGGCTGAGCAAAGCGGTAACACAGCCAAACAACGGTTTCTGGGTAAGGGTGGTTAGAGGCTGTATCATGGCATATGGGAGGCTAACATATATGTGGTAGGAAGCGCGACATAGCGATAGCAACGAGACAACTAGCAAGCAAAGATAGTAAAGATATCCAAGGTCATGATCATCTTGCCTGAAATCCCGCTCGGAAGAAGATCGAGTCCATGAAGAAAACGAACCAACGTAGTCGAACGAATCCTCACAATCGCAACGAAACCGGAACTATCGAGAAGAAGCACAACCGGAAAGAAGCAAACAACATGGTAAACACACAAGCATAAACATGGCATGATGCACAATCAAATATGATGCATGACAAGATTAAATGTTGTTAAACATGGCAAGAGATGAAGCATAAGCGATCCTTAGAACTAGGCAAGTTTAAATGAGGCTGGAAACACAAATAAAAATTCCGGGAAATCCCCATATGCAAATTTCGAAATTGGTACTGATCTGAATTAAATACAATGTTAAAGTTGTTAAACAGCAAGTTAACATGCACCATGATGATCTACATGTTTTTCTAATCAAGTTACATATGTAGAACATTTAATTCGGAGCTACGGGCTAGAAGATATGAGCTAAACAAGTTTAGCATGCCAATGATGCAAAATGCATGCAAACATCAACCACAAACACTCAAACCAAGGATGCAACATGACAATATGAAACTACACACAAATCTAAGCAAGTCTCATGTAGGACATGATCAAAACGAAGCAACGGTTCAACAATTACAACCAACACAAATTATAACAACGATCTGCCCAAAACAGCAACATAGCACTTTGCAAACATCAAAACAATAAGCTATAGGCACATGATGGGCACAAACTTGATATGCACTTGAAATAGACATGATATACTCCAATTTATCTTAAAGGTTCAGGTTCATAGGCATCAAAGTTAAGTCAATATGATCCATGCAAAATGCAATGTTCTGCTAAACAGGGCATATACATGAGGAGAGTTAATATGATGGTATGTTGGAGGCAAGAAACAAATATGCTACAGCGCAATAACATGGCGACAAATGGTACATCATGGAAGTACACAACATGTATATGAAAACATACAACATGGGCATAATCATAGGAACAATAGATTCATGGCAATCATCAAGGCAATATGCAATCATGAACTAACAGAAAACTGGGCATGCTGTCAACAACATTATGATGCTGACTTGGGAGGCACATAACAGCAAGCATAGTAATTTGAAAATTTATGAAATTGACATGAGCATACAGTAGACATGGCAATCTTCAAATCACTCCATTGGCAAAAGTACATAAGATGCACAGATTAATTACTATGATTATTACAAAATGGAACATTCTGTCAATAGGCTGACAGTTATATCATGATGGCCACTTGAGAGCAACAAATAGACAAGCTACAGCAAGATTACATGGCAACCAAGGGCATGGCATCAAAGTACACATTGCATAGACCAAATCACATGAAGGAATCATATGCATATGAGCTATAGATTAGTGGCAACCATCAAGCAAAGTTGGCAAGTTTTATCACAGACAGCTTTTACTCAGAACATCAACATTAACTAGGCATGTTTACAAGCTCATGGCACTCACATCAAGGCATATCATGGCATGAAATAAATACTAGCAGCAAGAAGACATGAAAATGCTCCAAAGTCATGTTGACAAGTTGCTTATATGGTGCATGTATTAAATCACACAAAAATGACAAAGTGACAAATATTAACAGTTTCCAGCAGTAACATTAGGATGCACTTTTGCAACAGGAATTATGACATGTAGATGAATCCTAACATGAATGCAACAACAACCATCATGTAGAGAATGAAGAGTAGATCAATTTACATATAAAGATCATTTTCATCAGATGAACAGATGCAAAGATATAGCCAATACAAAATGCATATATGCTGTTAAAATCCCGGGGACAGAAAAACTGGACCTCGGGCGAATCGGGACGGGATGGATCCGGATGGGTGTTTGGTTCGGGGTCGCCGTCGACCCGGGACGGGGCGGTCCCGGCGGCTGGGCAGAGGAGGCCAGCGGCGGCGCCGGCGATGGAGGAGGCCGGGGCCGGGTGCCGGTGGCGGGGACGGGACGGACCGGCCTTGGGGGCGCCGGATCCGGCCGGTGGTGGCGGAGATCGACGCCGGCTGGAGCTCGAGGCGGTAGCGGCAGGGCTCGAGCGCGGTGCGGCGACGCTGGGTGGTGAGGAGGCGCGAGGGTCGTCGGAGGCGGCGAGGCAGAGCCGGGCGGCGCGGGCGGCGCACGGCGGCGAGGCGGCTAGGCCGCGGCGGCGCAGATGCGGTGACGGCCGGAGACGAGGAGCTCGGGCGCGAGATCCTCCCGATCTGGAGCGAGGCGGACCCGGAGCTCGGGCGCGGCGGCGGGCGGCTTCGGGCCCCGATGGGCTTGCTCGGGCCTGATATGGGCTCTGGTGGGCCGCGGCGAGGTGGAGGCTGAGTGGGCGACGTGGCGATCCCTGGATGGCTGGAGGGGCGCTGGCGGCGGCGCCAAGTGGCGGGGCTGGGTTCGACCGGCGCGGAGAACGAGGTAAGTGGCGGCGCTGGTGGCTGCGTGGAGGGGTGAGGCTAGGGTTAGACTAGGTTTGTCCAGATTAGGAAGGGATTTATCTGCTATTTATAGCAGGTAGGCAATAGGAGGGAGTTTTTGAGGGGTTTCGGAGCCCTCCGATTGCGATCCGACGTCTCCGGTCGGAGGGGTAGATTAGGTGGGTCTGGTGGGCTGTGTAGATGGGCTAGGCTGAGATGAGAGGGAAGATGGCAGCCCGGCAGGGTTTTCGGAACACCGAAAACGTCCGACGTTTTATAAGGCTATAGTGCCGCTATAGTTATCCGTTGGGGCCTCAAACGACCTCCGAATGGGACAAAATTTGGCAGGCGGTCTACCCACAATATAATAAGACCGCATGCCGACTTTCAACCTATTCTGAGAACATTTTTATCCCACTTGTAAAATAATATTTCGGAGATGCCGCGGGCGCGTGCGAGTGTGTTTGGGCTCGGAACGGACAACGAAAGGGACGGGGAGAATGACAACTACGAACGGATGCTAGTTTTATGAAAACATGCGGATGAAATGCACATGCTGACATGACGAAGTGCAACAAGCAAACGAATCACATGACAACGACGGAAAATAAATGGAAGGAATCTGGAGCATCGGTCTCGGGTGTCACATTAGAGTAGGGTACGGGTTAACAATACGACCCGGAATCTTCTGAAAAGTTAGGGACTCGACCTGTTATATAAAGGAGAGCCCCTAGCACCGAAAATACTAAGTTGCAATCTCTCGAGAGCTAAGTTAGCGAATCCGCGCCCTTGTAATCGAGATCCAGAGCAATATCAATCAAGCATGAGTAGGCTTTTACCTCCACCGCGAGGGGCCGAACCTGGGTAAACCAGTGTCTCTCTTTTCCGCACAACCCCGTTCAAGCTTCCACATAACTGCGATGGCCTCACGACTAAGTCCTTTCATGAGGACATCTGCCGTGACAAAACAACGACACCGTGCGCACGGGGTATCCAGCGACCTGACAACTTAGCTCGTGCGCACGGGCTTGTACCGTGGGCACGGGGGTCTGGAGGCCCGTGCGCGCGGGGTGTGCGAATTCACTTCCAGTAGCCTTTCTGGAGGCCCGTGGGCACGGGGTCGGGGAGGCCCGTGCGCACGGGTCGCCTGGGAGGTGCTGTCTTCTTCGTGTTGGCGACCTCCGTCTTCCTTGTGGCCTTGGCATCCTTCCTCTTGGATGATGTAGTCATTCTCTTCAGCATGAATTCCTCCTCGCCATGTGTGGAACTCCGATAGCATCTTTGCATGCACACGAGAGGAGTGTCAAGTAGTATACCATCCTTGAAGGGGTCAAGTGAGCACGTGTAAAGAAGATGATTCACCTTTAGGTATGTGAAGTAGATGTGGCACATGTCAGTTGCCAAACGGACTCTTGACATGGTGATGTCCGTAGGATGCTCCGCATCATCCCCTCCCCCTTGGGAAAGATCCGTCCTCGGATCAAAAACCAAATCACCATGGGAAAGAGATGGCGTCACCATGTAGTAGTGGACGATCACCAAGTTTTCATCATCTTGTAGCTCGAGGTGGACACTCTCCAATGTCGCACCGTCTTGTGATTCCTTCAAAAGCTGTAAGGACAACAAACACTTGGAAAAACAAACGTGGTTAGCGTTAGTGCAAAACCAAGCATTCAAGTGGCGAGTCACCCAACAAGTGTTGTCATCGTGCATAGCATAAGGTGTGTAAAGAACTGTGGCGTATCATGTAAGCATATCAATTGAGCACAATCAAAGGCATTATGCACAAAGGCAAGAAGCAATAGCAATCTATAGGGCCAAGCATACAAATGTGAGGTAGTGTAGCTAATGTGCATGACAAGGGAACAAGCATCTACCTCAAGGTCATAGCAAGCATGCACAAAGTGCTCAACAAAAGGTCTATGGTAGGCATATGAATCATTCAAGACAAGCATGTAGCAATCAATGGGGCATGGCATATGTGAAGAAATGACATTGTTGCAACCCAACATATGATAGGAGCAAGTAATCCACAAGTTGGATGCAACACACAAGGTATATATGTCATGAGACATGGCAATGTGGCAATCATGAGTGAAAGCAATATCTCTAACATGTGTGCAATGTGTCATGGTGCAAGCAGCACATGAAGAATGATCCACAATATCCATGCTCAAGAAGGATGTCACCTCGAAAGCATGTCCTTGTGAGTCCTTCACAATGCCGAAGTGGTAGCAAATGCGGTGTAGAAGTTCGTTGGTCGAAAGTGGCTCGCTCTCAAGAGCTCCAATGGTCAACTCACGGGAAGTGGAAGTTGACACGATGTCAAAGGATCCTACACATGCACACAACAAGGCAAAGAACATATGTGCATGGTAGATAAACACATCATCCATCATGATGGTTCTATTCTCTTGCACAAAACCATTAGAAGCAAAAGTGCATGAATGATATGATGCAACAATGGCGATATTCATGGCACTAGGCATATGGTGTAAAGAAGGAAGACAAACATGCTTCACATGAAAGATGGCAAAAGCTCCAAACATATGGGAGAAAGCTATGGGGGCAATCTCATTAGCAAGACTAAAAGCATTGTTGCACTCAATACATGGCAAATCATCTAGCATGAGAGAGGTAACATATGGAACAATTGGACAATATTTTCTAGCAACCATGTGCAAAACATGGCAATGGTTGTCATCAACTGCATGAAACGAGCAAGTATGAATCATCGGTGATGCAACATAGGCAAGCATATCACTCATGGCATGCAAACTAGTAGCGCGAAGATGCAACATACTAGAGGAATGCACTAAAGGAACATGGCAATAACAAACAATATCTCCACCAAGCTGGCAAATACACATACAAATATGAGAATTGAGGATCATGTATAATGCAAAGCATGGGTCACAAATGCATGGCAAAGGCATAGAAATGAGCGTATCATGCAAAGTGAACATGTCAATATGGGAAAAGGATATATAATGGACAATATAACCCATAACCATGCGAGGACCATGTAGAAGAGATGCGCGAAGTCATTGCGCGATGAGGGTGGGTGGAGGGTAAGCACTCCATGATGGTGCACGTCTTTATTGCTCTCTAGAGCTCGTTTCGTCAACTCGTGCGCTTGCGAGGTTGAGGAGGAATCATGTGTACCTGCACAAGAAAGACACAAACGAAACAAAGTGTGTGCATGGTAAATGTACACATCATCCATCATGATGTGTATGTGCACGTGAGAGTTAGCACAAGGTAAGCAATGCTCAAAGAAATTTGAGGCACGGTAGAGAAACATGTGATCCATCATGAAAGAATAGTTGTTATGTATAACATGATGGGACACAAATTGAGCATGCAAGTGTATGGCACACCAATAGCATTTTTATTCATGGGTACCATATTGTACACACAATTATTGGGATCATGCAATTCACAGGATGGGTCAAAATCTCCTAATATGGATGAGGAAACTATGGGGGTCTCCTCATGTGCAATAGCGGAAGCATAAGATGGAGAAAATTGACAACATGACAAACAATGCATGTCCGAAGCTAGGTGGTCATGGCATGGCATATGAGAGAAATGAGGCAAATGGAGCATATCAATATCATCACAAGAAAAGCAAATGTCAATAACCATGGGCTTGTCATCTATGCCATATGTGCAAATTGGGTTTATTTTAATGACATATGCATAGTTACTACGATGAGATTGCAAATAGGACATATGGGTGATCTCATGCATAGCATATGACAAGTCGAGCGGATTGTCAAACATGATGTGACCGAGAGAATTATCACAATAAATCCTATGCAACATGGCATCACAACTAATAGACTCCACATGGCAATCAACAAACTCATCATAAATGGGTAAATCATCGCATGGGGAAATCATACTAGCATGAGACATGGCAATAGGGAGATCATCATCATGCAAGCAATCAATGTCCACTAGTGGGATAAGAGTATCACCTTGACCTATGTTACCTTTCTCATTCCACGCATGTGGTGTTGGTGAGGTGGCAAAGACCAACTCATGGTCATCATCATCGTAATGGAACCATGTGGGGGGTGCATCACATTCCACCATGGCCATCGTCTTGTCCATAGGAGGGATGAAGTCGTCGAAGATCGGGGCGTCGTCGTATATGGGACCTAGCACCAAATGAGAATACACAATAGAGGTAGAGGTTAAGTTGTTAGAAATCGAAGTGGCCTCACATGACCTATCAACTACCTCACTCTCTCTATGTGGTGGTGACTCACTCACTCTGTCAAGGTAGGTGCACTCAATGTCACATATGGTGGAGTCACGCAAAGCACTCAAGTGGTGGTGGTGGTGGCTCTCCTCACATGGAAATTGGGGCATCTCATCATATATGGGGCTAGTGGTGAAGTCACTCTCACTCTCAATATTGATGCACAAGTCGCTCAACTCATCACCATACACCTCCTTGGTTGAAGGGAAAATCCCATGCTCAACCGTCTCGTCACCGTCTCCTCGTATGAGGCCCATATGATGTGGCACCTCGTAGCTCGTCTCCATGACCGAAGGGAATTTCCCATGCTCGGCCATCTTCCTTGGTGTGCCTCCGAAGATGGAAGGGTCACCGTTGCTTGTAGTTGGTCGCCGAGAGGGTGGCGCTGAAGCTTCTCCTTGGTGGCTCTCATCTCGATCGTCTTGATGTTGATGGTGACGTTGCCGCGCTTGACCTTGAAGTCGATGGTGTGCGTCGTCTCGAAGATGAGGACGTGGTCGAATTGCGCTTGCGTCGGATGGTCGCTCCGATGATTTGTGACTTGCGCGTCGCGGCCTTGAAGATGATGAAGATGAAGAAGACTTGTGGTTGGCCAACATGTGTCGTATGTTCTCCATATGCTTGTCCAACTTGTTGTCGATGTAGTCCATTTTCCTTGCTTCGTAGAGACGGATGTCGGTGGCGAGTCCCTCAATGCGGTCAGGCAAGGTACCTTGCATTGCTTGTTGTGGTCCGGAGTGGTTCATGTCGTTGTGGACGTCGAAGACCGGAGATGATGTGCTTTGCCTATCCAACACAAGACTTGAGCAAAGGTGAGTAGGAAATGAGATAAACAATACTAAGATACCTTTTCCCAAAGTTGAGGATGTATCCCATGTCACTCAATGTGAAATGAGAGAATAATGGAATTGGTACCGGACTTGTTCACTCACACCTACAAAGTAAAGCTTATCGAGTGGTTTGGTTAGGACAAGTGGCACAAAATTCAAGCAAGTTGAAGTCCAAGATATGTAAATGTTGAAATCAATCCAAAGGACTCAAAATGCAAGGCAAGTGATCACAAATATAGAGGAGGGCAAAAAAAAAAGAAACACACACGGTTGGATAATGGGGCTTGTGCAACTATAGGGATGAGCAATACAAAATTGCCTAACAAAGAGTAAGCTTGTGTTGCACAAACACAAGGAGAGACGCTAGCTTGATTGCACACTTGGGCACGATTCACCACTTGGCACCAACCTATTCATGCAAGCATACGTTTCCTATTCTATGTATCCTCATGCAAAAGTATCTCTTTTCATGCTCAATACTCTTTTGCCTATAAGCTTTTGATATTTTTCTCTTGCTTAATTTTTTTTTGATATTCCCTTCCTTTCCACTATGCTTATTGAGTCTCAACTAAACACATGAGATAAGTATCACAAGATGTGCACCGGAGCAAATAATTGCACTATATGATATATCAAATGATGCAACAATATGATATCGTATCACTATGGTGAACAAGTTTTCGTGAAGCCCGGCAATACTCGGATAGCTAGTCTCAATAGGTAATGAAGGTATTCACAAAGATGGTGGGCCTATCAAGATGTAATGGCAAGGAAGGAATTTTTTTTGACGGAATGGATACCTTCGTCACACTTAACCTTTCACGAAGTCGGGGGTAACCGGCCTTGCTTCCGGTTGAAGATGGTCTCAAAGGATGGATGGTCGCCGTCGATGCAGAAGCTCAGTGGTTGATGTAGTCGAATGATGGTAAAACCAAGATGAGCAGCTCGGGCACGTCGATAGCTTTCCAATGAGCCAAAGAACACCCAAATCGGAGTTCGGGAGTGGAAGTTATGGGCAAAAATCGTGAAGCGGAGGCGGCTGATTCTGGGAGGGCCGTGCGCACGGGGTCAAAAAGGCCATGGGCACGGGGTCCCGTGTGCACGGGACAAGGCCGTGGACACGGGGTGACCAGGAACTTCGCGGGGGCCCGTGCGCACGGGGTCGGGAGCCCGTGGGCACGGGGGTGGAGGAAATTTCGCGATTTGCAGGTCAAATTCGAAGGGGGAAAAGAAAAATTAAGCCAAGGGGACGCAATAGGGAGTGGATTTACTTGCTAAACACCAGATCCATGGATTGAAACCAACAAAAACGCACTAGGAACAACAAATCACAAATTTTTTGGTATGGCTATTTTTGGTTGGGATTTTCAAATTGGGACGAAATCAAACAAAAATAGGCTAGAAAACGAAGGGGTAGGGCTCCAAATTCGTGTGAACGTGGCTCATGATACCAAGATGTTGTAGGGCACGGGCCAAAGTGCCCCGATTTGTCTCGATGTTCATGAATTGGAGGGGGATTCGAGGAAGAACATGCAGAACAAGAGGGGAAACGAGGGAAATCACAAGAGGAACACTCAAGAACAAGTCCAATCACACATCCACTAGACTAGCAAACACATAAGATCCACAAGGTACAAGAACAACAAAGGGAACAAAGATACAAGGTAGAGTTCATCCCAAATCGTATGAGGAGATGAGGTCTTGATGATCTAGGTTGATCCTTCTCCCTAGAGAGGTCTTGATGATCCTATGATGGGGATCCTTCTCCCTTAGGAGGTCTTGATCCTCAAGGAGGAGGTAGATGAGCGAAGCTCTCTCTAAATCATGTCATATGCTTTGCTATCCCTAAATGGAGGAGTAGGAGTATATATAGTCCTAGGCAATGAAGGGGTAAGCAGGGCTATAATAGGTATTACATGGGCAAGCCCAACAGCTGCACACAGGCATCCCTGTGTGCACGGGGTAAGTGGAGCCCATGCGCACGGGGTATCCAGCGACCTGACAACTTAGCCCGTGCACACGGGCTTGTACCATGGGCACGGGGTCCGGAGGCCCGTGCGCACCACTACTGCAGGAATGCCTAGCAGTGGCGGGCGCAAAAAGGCCCGTGCGCACCACCACTGCAGGAATGCCTAGCAGTGGCGGGCGCAAAAATGCTCGCCACCGACCTCCTGCCACTGCTATTATGGCATCAGTGGCGGGCGGGCGCCCGCCACTGGTGGGCATATTTTAGTGGCGGGCGGTAAATACTGCCCGCCACAACTGTTCTCTCTGCCCGCCACTGTTGTTAGTAGAATCAGTGGCATGCGGTAAATAGTGCCCGTCACAACTATTTCTCCACCCACCACTGGTAGTGGTCTAGGCCTATAGAAGAATTGCTATCACGGCAGCGATTTTTGTTGCCGTGGCAACATTTTAATGGCGTGGTTACAATATTTCACACTTAATCATCACATTGCAATACAAATATAGAATGTTGTCTTAGCATTCAAACAATCATGCAGTACATTAATTATTACAACGACGCCACAATAAATAAGAGTAATAGTGAAGCAAAGGAGTTGAGTATAAAAAGTGCGGGGAAACAAACATGCGTGTCTCAACACATAATGAATAGTTTATGAAGCTGTTTTGAAAAATTGTCTCGACTTGGCTACTCGCTGGCAAGCGATGACCGAAATGTGTCTTTGACTCGGTGAAGTCGTTCTACATCTGACTCTGGCGAGCAGTGGAACTTCCCATCCTCATTTACAACAGGCTCACTTAATAATTCCCATATGTCAATGTCCTTCTCCATCTCCTCAGACCACTTGATGATCTGGCTATGATTTCGCAAATATCGACTTTTCTTCAAAAAGTCGTTCATGACGGCCATGGCAAAGTTGCCAGACATATGGGAGGTTTTGACATTTGGTTCTTGTTAGCAACAAGCGCTAGTGATGAACTTGAATTCTGAATACTGTGTTACCTTGTGGTTGAAGTTCTTACACTTGTGTACAACATCATTTAGAACCTCCTTCAATTTTGACGATTGCTTCTGAGGGTCTCTCTTCCAATCGAAGAAATATACCAAGCCCTGCGTCAACAATAGTGCGATTACGATCCAATGTCGGTCGCTGCGCAATAAAACGAAGAAATTAGCATGGATGAGATCAAACTAGAAGGTCAACTATATATGTTTCATAATAAATGAGTGAACATTAACAACTTACTTGTCGCAGTATGGCAACAGAAAGGTGTCCTTTTGCGGATGAGTCGTAATCATGCACAGGAACAGGTAGTCTGAGATGAGCTCCTGGCTAATTTTGGATTCCAGGTTGTGGCAGTGCATGTAAAAAGGATCAGGTAAAGACACTTTACTATGCCCGAGTAGGGGATCTGAAGCTTGATGAAGTGCCCAAAGCCTCATTAACTCCGAGGAGAGTGCACTCACATAGAAGATATTTCCATGGATCACCTCATTAAATGGCAGATCAATTATATCGGCCGGAAACTGAACGACGAAATTATAACCTTGTACAACCTTGGCAATGTAACCTTGTTGACCTTCTTTTGATCTACGTAGCACGTCGTCGTGTAGAACATTAAGATTGGTAGAGAGGGTCATCAACGTAGAGTCCGATAGCGATGGTTCACCGGGCTTATACTGATTCCATTTATGTCCTTCGGGGAAGACAATTGGCACAGGTGGCTTGTCTGCGGATGGTCCGCAATCGGCACGTAGATCCTTCTTCGCTGATTGCGGAATATCCTTGGCTATGTCTCCGGTGCCGTCAAAGTTGAAAAGGGGGGCAAGGTTCGCGAAGGCGGGATTGCCGTCAGTACCAGAGAATCCGTGTGGACTAATCTCTTCTATATCACTGAGTGGCCACTTAAGCAGGTAGCCCCGTGTCACTTGTCCTAATGTAGTGATGCCTTCTTCAGGGGGTGAGGCAACGGACATAATTCAAAGCCCGACATTACGTTCTGCATGAGCACCCTCGTCATGTCCAGTGGCAAGACGACCCCGTGCATCATTCTAGTACCATCTGTAAACGGAATTATTTGCCCCTTGCAACCTTCATCGGCACGCCGTTCACTTTGGCTAGCAGCCAGCATGAAACATCTTGTGATGCTCATGGCTGTTGGGTGCTACTATACAGATGATGCTGGGTAGGACTCGGCGTGCCTTGTGGAAATATTTCAGCTAACTTTTTTTGAATTGCTGCAGCTACTTTCGCATCTACTTTGGCGTCGATCTTGTATCAACCCTGTTTTTCCTTCTATATTGTTTTAACTCTTTGGTCTGGTGATAGGCCTGGTCCCACAACATCCTACCCGCGCCCAACACACGCCCAGTCTTGGGCTTCCTGTCAACCCCAAAGCCCTCGTTCACAGCCCGTGTAAGATGGTCGTCATACCTATAGCCGTACGGAGATTCTTCAGGACCGGGTCCAAATTCCTCCTTCAATTTTCTCTACAAAAAATACATAAGTTGTGGTAAATGATTAGTATGGTACTAATTGTAGTAGGTACTAAATTATTAGCCTTCAGTGGCGTTACTAGGCTCTCCTCCGTCGAGCGAAGTTGCGGCGTCGGGAGGACCAACTCGTTATCTGGGTCTCAGACTGCATGGGCCCTGAGGAAACGGAAGTCACGCGGACGATCTCGATGTTCCGAGAATGGGGGTGGTTTACCCGCGGCTTCAAAGTCCGCGGCCTCCTTCTCCCACTTCGGTATTGCAGCTTTGTAACCACCAGGGCCCAGACGGTGGTCACCTGGCAACTGTTTCCGTAAATTACGGAAATGATCGCTGACCTCCTTGCTTGACTCGCTTTCTGTTGATTCACGAAACTTTGACCATTCATCGAGATCCATATTGGGATTGAGCCGCTTAACGGTCTCGAAGTCCTTACCCAGGAGATTGCAACGGGCACTACTCTTCCAGTCCATAAACATCTTCGGCCATTTCGAGAGGGCATACTCTTCGGCCTTTTTTTTAGAGTTAGACGGAAATGCATAACTCCAGTGTAACGCTTCGAGTAGCTTCTTCTTTTCTCCGCCGAAATCCTTGCAACCGATCGGGACGTTATTTCTCAAGATGCAACCTAGCATTTTGCTATATGTCTTTGCCGCGGCATCTGGGGCGACGGGCTCTCCTTTTGGGCCAACTTGGGTTATTGTAATGATACCTTCGTGAAGCTTGTTCGGTTCCCTAGCCTTACGGCTGCTCTTGTTGCTGCCGGCGGTGCTGGATGAAGTCCCGTCAGCGTGGCTCGTTTCTCCTTGCCCGGTGGGCAGTTCTTCATGCTGGTCGTCGCCCGTCTCGACGTTAGGGGCGCCCATCTCAACGTCAGGGTTGTTGTAGTTGAGTTCCTCTTGAGATGATGCTCCAGCGTGGGGATCCATTCGTTGAACTGCAAAATTGACAAAGAGTTATTATCGAAACATAAAAAAAGAAATAACGATTAGAAATTTTGGCATGACCTTTGCTAAAAGTAGTGCATATTGAAATTTGATGAAACGGAAATTAATCAACGTTTCGTCAGAACATTGGCACTCATATTAAGTCCTGCAAATAAACCGTGTGTTTCGTGGTCGTAAAAATATTATATTGACAGGTGTAAACATTTCATCGAACACCTTGCGTTGCTCAAATAATGGTGTTCATGTTACTTGGAGGAAATGGGTCAGCCGTAATATATACGTACCTCGGTGGGAGACGGTTCGGCGGTGGCGGTTGTGTTGGGGTAGAGTGGGCACGCCGGCCACGGTGTTGGAGGAGATCTAGGGGCCGGCGGCATTGTCGGAGTAGAGTGGGCACGCATCGGTGACCCCGCGGTGGCGGCCTCTCCCAAGCCGTGCAAGCGCGGCAGGCGAGCACGTGGCGGCGGCGGCGGTGGTGGCGTAGGAGGCGAGCACGCAGGGCCGGCGAGGTCTACGGCTCGCGGCGCGCGGCGGCGGCGCGCGAATTTGGTGAGTGGGCACGGTTTGAATGAAACATGCCTAAGGTAAGGTAGGGGAGGGGAATTTGGGATTGAAACAACGTGGCGGGCGTATCGGCGCACCCGCCACCGCAAAGTTCTAACGTGGCGGGGCCACTGTTGCACCCGCCACCGCAAATATCTGACATGGCGGCCCGCCTACCACGCCCGCCACCGCAAACATTTTTTTATGTTAGTCCTTCTAATCTATCCATTTTCAATTACACCACACGGAGATTATCGATCCGATCCGCATGTCTTAATATTACAAAAAAAGCTTCACGAATAAATCACACCACACGGCGATTATCGATTCGATCCACACATGCATGCCTATATATGTCGTTATATGAGACATTACAAATTAGTTGTTAATGGATTCTACTCACGGTCTTCACATGAATTTTCATGATCCTCTTCCTGGTATGGACTATTGTCTTATTGTGACTCCGTCTTGACCATGGTGCAATGTCGTCATTGGGCAATGTTGACCTTCTTCTCGGTACATGTTTGACGCCTCGTTCTTCTTCCGCGGGGTAGTTGTCGAATTGGTCATAGTCCTCCTCTTCATTGACTTCGTCCATTCCGATGATACTCCTCTTTCCTCTCTGTTAGACCACACGACTAGGATTAATTGGGTCTTTTATGTAGAAGCATCGAGACACAGTCTTGGCCAGTACCCATGGCTCATTTAAGGCACTTACTGCAAGCACGTTCACAGACTCATTTCGTGGTGGTATAACCATGGTAGTGAAATAATCTTCTTCTTGAAGTACTTGTTTCGCCCATCTAACACGGAACATGGGGAATATCCCTACATCCGCGTACCTTAGTTCCCAAATCTCTTCGATTCTGCCGTAGTGTTTGTTCTTTTCATTACCGATGTATGCATGTAGTGTCACCCCTGAATTCTGGTACACACCTTTTAGCTTGTCTCTGGCCTCCGTATAGAAAGTGTATCTGTTGATGTCATAGGCTTGGTATGTGGTCACATTCAACGCGGGTCCCGATGCCAAGGAGAACAGATCAGTAGTTCTATCATCATTTCTGACAATGGATGTTCTCGCATGTATGTCTTGAACCAACCCGCAAATTTTCTGTTGTACTCATTTGTTAGTTGCTCATCGGAGCGTTTTATCCCATGTTTCCTGTATTCAGTTCTCAACTGCAACATGTGCTTCCTAGCATATGGGTTGTGTTGTAACACCACAGTGTGAGCTATTATGAAGTTAGGCTCTCGGTTGGGATCGTCGAAGGTCA
This sequence comes from Elymus sibiricus, assembly GCA_039707655.1. Lineage (NCBI taxonomy): Eukaryota > Viridiplantae > Streptophyta > Magnoliopsida > Poales > Poaceae > Elymus > Elymus sibiricus. The sequence goes on from CM077664.1 coordinate 170,135,328, forward strand.
CATGCAAATCCTTTCTCCTTTTCTTGTGACCTACGCCCTTGAGCCTGCCAATGTGCTTATTCTTGGGCATGCCCAAAGGTTTGTCGACTTCAAGGTAGTCTGTGCAAAATGACATAACCTCCGCATCTAGAGATCCCTGGACGATGCTTCCGTCTGGATGTGACCTGTTATGAACGTATCGTTTGAGTATCCCATTTTACCTTTCGAAGGGGAACATATTGTGGAGGAATACTGGGCCCAGGTCTATGATGTCTCCGACAACATGGACAAGCAGATGCACCATGATGTCAAAAAATGAGGGCGGGAAGTACACCTCAAGCTCACATAGTATGACAACAATCTCTTCTTGTAGTTTCTTGCAACGCTCCAGGCTGATCGATTTATGAGAGATGACGTCAAAAAAGTTACAGAAGTCTTGGAGTGTCTTTCTGACATGCGGTTCCATTATTCCTCTAAGTGCAACCGGCAGTATCTGTGTAATCATCACGTGACAGTCATGCGACTTCATCCCAGATAAAGCTTTCTTCTCACGTGACAAATATCTGTGTATGTTTGACGAGTGCCCAGAACTTACCTGAACATTAGCAAGGCAGTTGAATATCTTATCAAGCTCCTCTGGAGATAGACTGTAGCAAGCGGGTTTGAATTTTGACACCGTTTTCTTAGCCTTGCCAACATTACTTTCCTCCACGTCAGCCCACAAATCCGGCCTAATTTTAAGTGCTTCTAGGTCTTTTCTTGAGCTCCCCGTATCTTTTGTCTTGTCTGGGATGTTCAAAATGGTAGCAATCAAACTCTCGCAAACATTCTTCACGATATGCATGACATCGATACAATGGGGCGTGGAGAGAAACTTCCAATATTTCAAGTCCCAAAATGGACTCCGCGTTTTCCACACTTTTAAGAGTGGCTCCACTCTCTCCCGTTTCTTTCTAGGCTCTGGACACTCTTCCCAGTTATTCAGCATTTCTAGGATTTCTATTCCACTCCTGTTGCGTGGTCCCTCGCTTTTCTTTTGTGTTATCAAACAAATCTTCTCTGTTTCTCCATTCATCATTTTTATTCAGCCATCTTCTATGCCCCATGTAAACTGTTTTATGAGAGGCCTTTAGATATAGAGAATGAGTTTCACCCATGCACCTAACACATGCGCAGTTCCCGTGGCAAACCTGACCCGAATTATAACCGTATGCCGGATAGTCCTGCACCGTCGTGCGCAGCACAGCTTTCATAGGGAAATACGTACCCGTTTTAGCGTCATATGTCCGCACCCCTTTATCTGGCCATAAAATTTCTAGCTCCTCCTTGAATAGCCGCAGATACAAGTTCAGATCACTACCCGGTTGGCTTGGCCCTTGAATTAGCATGGCCATGTGTAGATAATTTCTCTTCATGCACACCCACGGGGGGAGGTTGTAGATGCAGACAACCACAGGCCAGGTGCTGTGCACGCTGTTTTGGTTGCTAAAGGGATTCAGACCGTCCACGCTATAGCCCAGCCTGACATTCCTATCATCTCCACTGAAATGAGGGAACTCGTCATCGATTGCTTTCCACTGCCGACCATCTGCAACGTGTTTAATCACTCCGTCATCCTTCTTCCTCTTAGAATGCCAAAGCATAAGCTTTGCCTGCTTCTTGTTTGCATACAAACGCTTCACGTGTGGAATGATTGGAAAGTACCATAAAACCTTATAAGGAGTACCGCTAGCAGGTGCTCTATCATCATCATTGTCTTCCCGACTATTATTTCCCTTCTTGAATCAGGGAAAATTGCAGGTTGGACACCTTGTTAGGTTGGAGTACTCGTTCCAGTAAATGATGCAGTCATTTTTGCATGCATGGTATTTTATCGGCTCCATATCAAGAGGACACAATACCTTCCTTGCCTCATCGATACTTTTTGGCAACACGTTGCCTTCAGGCAGAACATCATGCAAATACTTCAAATTCATATTGACGGAAGTGTCTGTGCTATTGCTTTTTGCCTTAATGTCCATAAGATTCATCGTGACACTTAGTCAGGTGTGTTTTGCCTTGCAACCAGCGTACAAAGGAGTTGTTGAGTCCTTCATGAGAGTCGCCAGTTTGGTAGCCTGTCTACGAGAAGCTGTCTCAGTGCTAGTCTCTTTCATGATCAACTCTTGCATGTGTTCGTCGTGCACCATTCCCGCCAATTTGCCCCAGATGATTGCCTCATCCACCGCGGCCTCCTCACTTTTGTCGAACTCTTCACCGGACTCGTCATCTTCATCACCGTTAGATTGTTCAGCATGTCCATCCATCATTCATTCTTGTTCCTCGTCATGTTCAGCTCCTTCACATGACATCCCATCCTCACCATGACATGTCCATGTCGTATAACCGGGCATGAAACCACTAGCCAACAAGTGCTTACGCAACTCTCCTAATTCAATTGTGTACATAACATCATTCTCGCAAACAACACATGGACAACAAATTTTCTTCGAACCCCTTTTCCTAACATATTCCTCCGCAAACTGTAAGAACTCCATCAAACCATTAACAAAATCATTGGACGCCCGTGGTATGGAGTACATCCAACTACGATCCATCATGCGACGCCAAAACCTGCAATATACATACATAACGTAATATATTACTATTCGATCTAAGAATATGGAAAATTAAAAAATTCGGCATGACCTTTGCTAAAAATGGGACATATTGAGTGACACCAACTAGATGAAACGGAAATTAATCAACATTTCGACGAGATTTGGCACTCATTTGTATTCCCTGAAAAATTTCAACAAAAGCATGCGATCAACCGAATGTTGAATAGCCCAACACGTCCACCGCGCCACACCAACAATCAACTACGCATGCATGCTCATACAATGATACATACTACTCAAATTTAAGCATACATATAGAGAGCTACAATTTAGAAAAGAATTCTCACCTGAAACGCGTCTCCTTGTCTCAATTCGATCGGATGAAATCAAGAAGAGAGAGATGTGGTGGATGACCAATGGTGAGAGGAGTAGGAGGAAGAAGAAGAGGGCGTTGTGGGAGAGGAAGAAGAAATTGGGGAGGGGAAGCTATTGAACCAGGAAGCAAACATTACACACGATCTTATCACTGACGGGCGCTAGCAATGGCCCGCCACTGCTAAGTGACGTGGACAGCAACCCCGCGCGGGAAAATATTTTGTGGAGAGCATAAAAGACAGCCCGCCACTGTTGTTTAACCTACCACTGGCGGGCAGTCAGCAGGACCCGCCACAACTATGTTCTACCAAAACTGGACATCCAGCAAAGATGGCTAGTGGCGGATGCTAGTCAACCTGTGGCTGGCTCTAGATAGAGCCTGTCACTGCTGAGTTACGCAAACAAGTCCCGTCCGGGAGATTGTACCTGTGGTGGGTCATGAGTTCTGCCCGCCACAGTTACGCTATTAGCTGTGGCGGTCAGTTTTTGCTACCCGCCACTGCTTGTTTTCAAAAATAGCTGTGGCGGGTGCCCGCCTCGCCCTCCACTCATTTGGGTTCACCTATAAGCCCTTTCCCAGTAGAGCACGGGGTGTGCGAACTCACTTCCAGTAGCCTTTCTGGGGGCCCGTGGGCACGGGGTCTGGGAGGCCCGTGCGCATGGGTCGCCTGGGAGGTGCTGTCTTCTTCGTGTTGGCGACCTCCGTCTTCCTTGTGGCCTTGGCGTCCTTCCTCTTGGATGATGTAGTCGTTCTCTTCAGCATGAACTCCTCCTCGCCATGTGTGGAACTCCGATAGCATCTATGCATGCACACGAGAGGAGTGTCAAGTAGTATACCATCCTCGAAGGGGTCAAGTGACCATGTGTAAAGGAGATGATTCACCTTTAGGTATGTGAAGTAGATGTGGCACGTGTCACTTGCCAAACAGACTCTTGACATGGTAATGTCTGTAGGATGCTTCGCATCATCCCCTCCCCCTTGGGAAAGAACCGTCCTCGGATCAAAAACCAAATCACCATGGGAAAGAGATGGCGTCGCCGTGTAGTAGTGGACGATTAATGACCCACAAGTATAGGGGATCAACCGTAGTCCTTTCGATAAGTAAGAGTGTCGAACCCAACGAGGAGCAGAAGGAAATGATAAGTGGTTTTCAGCAAGGTATTCTCTGCAAGTACTGAAAGTAGCGGTAACAGATAGTTTTGTAGCAAGGTAACTCGTAACAATAGTAACAAAGGTGCAGCAAGGTGGCCCAATCCTCTTTATTACAAAGGACAAGCTGGAACGTTCTCTTATAATAAGACAAGCATTCTCTAGGACACATGGAATTGTCATCTAGTCACGTTCATCATGTTTAGTTGATTCACGTTCGCTACTTTGATAATTTGATATGTGGGTGGACCGGTGCTTGGGTGCTGTTCTTACTTGAACAAGCAACCCTCTTATGATTACCCCCTCTCGCAAGCATCTGCAACTACGAAAGAAGAAGTAAGATAAATCTAACCATAGCATGAAACATATGGATCCAAATCAACCCCTTACAGAATAACGCATAAACTAGGGTTTAAGATTCTGTCACTCTCGCAACCCATCATCTACTTATTACTCCCCAATGCATTCTCCTAGTCCCAAATATGGTGAAGTGTCATGTAGTCGACGTTCACATGACACCACTAGAAGAATAACAACATACACATCATCAAATATCGAACGAATACCAACTTCACATGGTTACTTATAACAAGACTTCTCCCATGTCCTCAAGAACAAAAGTAACTACTCACAAATCATATTCACGTTCAAGATTAGAGGTGTATTGAATATGCTTAAGGACCTGAACATATAATCTTCCACCAAATAAACCAACTAGCATCAACTACAAGATGTAATCAACACTACTAGCAACCCACAGGTACCAATCTGAGGTTTTGGGACAAAGATTGAATACAACAGAGGAACTAGGGTTTTCAGATGAGATGGTGCTGGTGAAGATGTTGATGAAGATTGGTCCTCCCACGATGAGAGGATCGTTGGTGATGTCGATGGTTTCGATTTCCCCCTCCCGAAGGGAAGTATCCCCGACGGAATCGCTCCACCGGAGAGCAAAAGTGCTCCTGCCCAGGTTCCGCCTCGAGACGGCGGCGCTTCGTCCCGAAAGTCTTCTTCTGATTTTTTTCTAGGGTAAATATAATCTTATAGGAGAAGATGGGCCCCGGAGACCTGCTAGAGGGCCCACAAGCTCACCAGGCGTGCCCTGGGGGGTAGGGCGCCCCCTGAGCTTGTGGCTCTCTGGTGGGTCTCCTCCTGGTATTTCTTTCACTAATATTTTTTCATATATTCCAAAATAATTCTCCGTAAATTTTCAGGTCATTTGGAGTTGTGGAGAATATCTATCTCTGCTGTAGCTTTTTCAGGTTCAGATTCTAGATGCCGGCAATCTCCCTCTTCATGTGAAACTTTCAAAATAAGAGAGAAAAGGCATTAGGATTGCATCTTAAAGTGAAATAATGACCCCAAACATAATAAATAACAGTAGGGAAACATGATGCAAAATGGACGTATCAACTCCCCCAAGTTTAGACCTCGCTTGTCCACAAGCGAAAGCGATAATCATGACCACATGTTTAGAGAGAGAGAGGTGTGATAAAACAAAATACGTGCATGAAAGCATCATGATCATTATCATAGCAGCAATATATCACCATAAAAGTTCTCATGATCAAGCAACAATTCCTCCACAAGCTAAAGTATGAACCATAAACTTCATTGAAAACTAACAAACTATGATCTCAGTCATTGAAACAATTTCAGTTTATCATATTTTCAGAAAGAGTCTATGTAAGAGCTTTGTTTAGCAAGTTCACATACTCAACTATCATTGAGTCTTCCATGATTGCTAACACTCACGACATATTTATGGAGCAAAAGTTTCAGTCAAACACATAGGAAGATGGGGGTTTATAGTTTTCCCCTCCCAACTGATTTATCTCGAGCATAATGTCAACAATAATAACTCATGATCACCTACATCCAACTGGATATATATGTCTGGATCTTTCCCTACCACATGATGCTTGCCAAGTGGAGAATAAATAAGAACGGAATAGGGATGAACATTATTGACTCTTGCATAAAAGTAAATACCGAAAGTAAAAGATAGGCCCTTCGCAGAGGGAAGCAGAGGTTGTCATGCGCTTTTTATTTTGGGATGTGCAAACTCTTAATGGAAAGGAACGTCACTTTATATTACCCCTTGTGATAGCAAACTTTATTATGAAGTCCGTCGCTTTTATTTCTTTACCATCACAAGTTCGTACAAAGCTTATTTTCCCTTACAATAAAAGATCATACATATTTATGAGCAATTTTTATTGCTTTATGCACCGATGACAACTTACTTGAAGGATCTTATTCAATCCATAGGTAGATATGGTGGACTCTCATAGCAAGAAACTGTGTTCAAGGGTTTTTGGATGCACAAGTAGTATCTCTACTTAATGCAAATTTTTTGCTAGCAAAAGATTATGAGCAAGCACCACATGTTAGAGGAACCGTGACAATATAACTTCTATGTGAATATAAGCCAACATAATCCATTATGTTGTCTTCCTTGTCCAACGTCAACTATTTGATCAAGCATAGAATATTTGATGGGGGCTCACAATCATAAAAGATGTCCAAGATAGTATATTTATATGTGAGACCTCTCTTTCTTATTACTTTTTCATGAATTGCATCAATGACCAATGCTATGTTTGTTAACTTCCAATAAATTTTATCAATTATACCTTTTTTATGTGAAGACATCACTCCCCATGGGATTAGCATATGATCTTTTTATTCTTTCCATTGCTAGGATTTGAACGAGAAAGTAAAGCAACCAAACTCAAACTACTCTTTATTATATAACTCTCATACTCGATTACATAGGTAGGTAGATCACGAAACAAGCATTTGAAACTAGATCATACTAAAACTTTATTCTTCTAAATCACGAAATAACTAAGGATTGAACTAAGATAGATAATGATAACAAAAGTGATGGTGATACGATACTGGGGCACCTCTCCCGATCTTGGAACAAGCCAAGGGTGGTGCCCATACCCGTGTACTCAAGTGTCTTTCTTCGGTGATGATGGTGATGAAGTAGTAGGCTGTTCTTCCAGTTTCCAAGGCATGGGCTCTCCATCATAGAAGGATGAACGTGTTTCTAGGATCCTGAAAGTTGCAGCGAGGCTCATCCTTTTGAATCAAGATTCATACTCACAGTTTTGGTTCTGCAGGTCATATATTTGAGCTTGGAGGTGATCGATCCGGTCTTGTATCTTGAAGATGGCTTCTCCAATGTCCTTGTCGTCCCACTTATGTTCACGAATAAAATCCGTGATCATGGAGTGGTTGGCGCTGAGTCCGCGTTCCATCATCCCTTGACACTTGAAGATTTCTTGTTCCACCGCCTCCAGCCTGGCCTTCTCGCTCCCCTCCTTCTTCGGCCCTTGAACATCCCGGATGTGAAGCACCCCCTCACGCATCTCAATGGTTTGAGGGTTTTTCATCACCTCCAGAAGGTAAGGGTTGATGACCTTCTCATAGAACTTGTCCTTGGATGAACTTGGAGGCGCCATGGTGATCTAGATCTGTCAGAAAAATAGCCCGAAACAAGAACATAGGAGAAACTTGCGATACAGTGGTCAAAACATCCGAGAGTATATATAATGAATTTTTCCCATGCAGGACAAGTAATATGGGAGAAAACAGAGTCGGGAAAGTCCACGGGGGAGTCACAAGCTCACACGGCGCGCCCTGGGGGTACGACGCGCCCCCTGAGCTTGTCGATCCCTCGTGCACTTTCCTGATTGTTTATTATTTTTCTAATTTTTTATATATTCCGAAACGAACAAAAAGTACTTTTATGGAACTTTTGGAGTCGGTTTACTTACCGTATTACATACCTACGCCTTTTCAGGGTTCTGGAGTGTTCCGGATGGTCTCTTTTATGTGTTCCTCCGGTGTCATAGTTTGAAGAATATTTGTTTCCATATTAATGCGCGTACCTGAGATATAATGTTTATTTTTTTGCCCATTAACCACTCTCGGATTAGTGCCTTCGGCGTTGTTGATTTTGATAGCTCCGGAGCGATAGACTTCTTCGACGATATATGGTCCTTCCCATTTAGAGAGAAGCTTTCCTGCAAAGAATCTGAAACGAGAATTGTACAATAAAACTTGATCACCTACTTTAAATTCCCATTTTTGGATTCTTTTGTCATGCCATCTTTTAACCTTTCTTTGAACGACTTGGCATTTTCATATGCTTGGGTTCTCCATTCATCTAGAGAGCTAATATCAAATAACCTCTTTTCACTGGCAAGTTTGAAATCATAATTAAGTTCTTTAATTGCCCAATAAGCTTTATGTTCTACTCAAGAGGTAAATGACATGTCTTTCCATAGACCATTTTATACGGAGACATACCCATAGGGTTTTTATAAGCAGTTCTATAAGCCCATGATGCATCATCAAGTTTCTTAGACCAATTCTTTCTGGATCTATTAACAGTCTTTTGCAAAATTAATTTCATTTCCCTGTTGCTCAATTCAACTTGACCACTAGACCGAGGATGATAAGGTGACGCAATTCTATGGTTGACATCATATTTAGCTAGGAGTTTATGAAATGCACCATGAATAAAATGCGAACCACCATCAGTCATTAAATATCTAGGGACTCCAAACCTTGGAAAAATAACTTCTTTAAGCATTTAATAGATGTGTTGTGATCAGCACTACTAGTTGGAATAGCTTCTACCCACTTAGTAACATAATCAACAGCAACTAAAATATGAGTGTATCCATTAGATTTACGAAAAGGTCCCATATAATCAAAGCCCCAAACATCAAATGGTTCAGTAACAAGTGAATAGTTCATAGGCATCTCTTGACGTCTACCAATATTACCAATTCTTTGACATTCATCACAAGAAAGGATAAACTTACGTGCATACTTAAAGAAATTAGGCCAATGAAAGCCAGACTGTAATACCTTATGTGCAGTTCTGTCTCCCGCATGGTGTCCTCCGTATGCCTCAGAATGACACTTCCGTAGGATTTGTTCCTGTTCATGCTCAGGTACACAACGTCTAATAACACCATCTACTCCTTCTTTATATAAATGTGGGTCATCCCAAAAGTAATGTTTTAAATCAAAGAAGAACTTTTTCTTTTGTTGGTATGTGAAACTAGGTGGTATATATTTAGCAACAATGTAATTAGCATAATCTGCATACCAAGGATTATTACGAGAAGTAGAAGCATTTACAACAGCTAATTGCTCATCAGGAAAACTATCATCAATAGGAAGTGGGTCATCAAGAACATTTTCCATCCTAGACAAATTATCCGCTACAGGGTTTTCAGCTCCCTTTCTATCAACAATATGCAAATCAAACTCTTGTAATAAAAGAACCCACCTAATCAGTATAGGTTTAGCATCTTTCTTTTCCTTAAGATATTTAATAGCAGCATGATCCGTGTGAATGGTAACTTTAGAATCAACAATATAAGGTCTAAATTTATCACATGCAAACACAACTGCTAAAAATTCCTTCTCAGTAGTAGCATAATTTCTTTGAGCACTAACCAAGGTCTTACTAGCATAATGAACAACATTCAGTTTCTTATCAACTCTTTGACCTAGAACAACCCCAATAGCATAATCACTAGCATCACACATAATTTCAAAGGGTAGGTTCCAATCAGGTGGTTGATCAATGGGTGCAGAAATTAAGGCTTTCTTAAGTATTTCAAAGGCTTCTACGCAATCATCATCAAAAACAAATGGAACATCTTTTTGCAATAGATTAGTAAGAGGCCTAGAAATTTCAGAGAAGTCTTTTATGAACCTTCTATAGAAACCAGCATGACCAAGAAAACTTCTTATACCTTTGATATCTTTAGGACATGGCATTTTCTCAATTGCATCAACTTTAGCTTTATCTACCTCAATACCTCTTTCAGAAATTTTATGCCCGAGGACTATACCTTCATTCACCATAAAGTGGTACTTCTGCCAATTCAAGACAAGATTAGTCTCTTCACATATCTACAAAACTTGATCAAGGTTGCTTAAGCAATCATCAAAAGAGGTTCTGTAAACGGAGAAATCATCCATGAATACTTCAACAATCTTTTCACAAAAATCAGAGAATATAGCAGTCATACATCGTTGAAAGGTAGCAGATGCATTGCATAAACCAAAAGGCATACGTCTATAAGCATAAGTTCCAAAAGGACAGGTAAAAGTGGTTTTCTCTTGATCTTCTTGTGACACAGGTATTTGAGAAAAACCAGAGTAACCATCAAGGAAGCAAAAGTGTGTATGCTTAGATAATCTTTCTAACATTTGATCAATAAAAGGCAAGGGGTAATGATCTTTCCTAGTAGCTTTATTTAATTTCCTGAAATCAATTACCATCCTATAACCAGTTATAATTCTTTGTGGGATAAGTTAATTTTTATCATTAGGAACAACAGTAATGCCTCCTTTTTTAGGAACACAATGAACAGGACTTACCCATCTACTATCAGCTATAGGATAAATTATACCTACCTCCAGAAGCTTTAATATTTCAGTTCTTACCACATCCTTCATCTTAGGATTCAAACAACGTTGATGATCAACGACTGGCTTAGCATCAGGCTCCATATTAATCTTGTGCTGGCATAAAGTGGAACTAATGCCCTTAAGATCAAGAGTATATCCAATAGCAGCACGATGCTTCCTCAGAGTTTTAAGTAATCTCTTTTCTTCATGCTCTGAAAGGTTAGCATTGATAATGACAGGATATATCTTCTTTTCATCAAGATAAGCATATTTTAGTGTATCAGGTAGTTTCTTTAGTTCGAACACATGGTCACTCTTAGGTGGGAGAGGATCTCCCAAAGTTTCAACAGGCAAATTATGTTTAAGGATAGGTGCTTGCCTAAAGAATATTTCATCTATTTCATTTCTTTCTTTCATATGCATATCATTTTCATGGTCTGGCAGATATTGTTCTAAAGGATCAGTAGGAGGGACAACAATAGAAGCAAGGACAATAATTTCATCTTTATTAGGCAATTCTTTATCATGAGGTTGTCTACGAAACTTAGAGAAATTAAATTCATGTGATACATCACCAAAACTAACACTGACCGTTTCCCTAGTACAATCAATCTTAGCATTAACTGTATTCAAGAAAGGTCTACCAAATATAATGGGACAAAAATCATCTGTGGTGATCCAAGAACAAGAAAATCAGTAGGGTATTTGATCTTACCACACAAGACTTCAACATCTCTAACAATCCCAATTGGTGAAATAGTATCTCTGTTTGCAAGCTTAATAGTAACATCAATATCTTCCATCTCAACAGGTGCAATATCATTCATGACTTCTTGATAAAGAGAAAATGGAATAGCACTTACACTAGCCCCCATATCACATAAACCATGATAATAATGATCTCCAATTTTAAGAGAAACAACAGGCATGCCAACAACAGGTTTGTTTTTATCTGTTGTTTCTTGTTTAGCAATCCTAGTTGCTTCCTCACAGAAGTATATGACATGTCCATCAATATTATCAACCAAAAGATCTTTTATCATTGCAACATTAGGTTCCACTCTAATTTGTTCAGGGGGTTTAATTGGTTTAATATTTCTCTTATTAATCACAGTTGAAGCTTTAGCATGTTCCTTAATCCTAATAGGAAAAGGAGGTTTCTCAATATAAGTAGTAGCCACAACTGGATCAACATTATAAATGATTGTTTCAACTTTAGCTATAATAGGTTCTTCATTTAATTCAATAGGTGGATGAAACTTAAACCATTTCTCCTTAGGGAGATCAACATGAGCAGCAAATGGTTCACAAAAAGTAGCTACTATCTCAGAGTCAGGTCCATATTTAGTACTAAACTTATGAAAAGCATCAATTTCCATAAAAGATTTAACACAATCAAACTCAAGATTTATACCTGACTCTTTACCTTTGTCGATTTCCCAATCTTTAGAGTTACGTTTAATTCTTTCCAGAAGATCCCATTTGAATTCAGTAGTTTTCTTCATAAAGGAACCAGTAGAAGAAGTATCGAGCATGGATTGATCATTATGAGAAAGCCAAGCATAAAAGTTTTGTATAATTATTTCCCTTGAGAGCTCATGATTGGGGCATGTATGCATCATATATTTAAGCCTCCCCCAAGCTTGAGCGATACTTTCTCCTTCACGAGGCCAAAAATTATATATATAATTCCGATCACGATGAACCAAATGCATAGGATAAAATTTCTGGTGAAATTCCTGCTTCAACCGGTTCTAATCCCATGTTCCAGTATCATCCAATAGCCTATACCATGTCAATGCTTTCCCCCCCAAAGATAAAGGGAATACTTTCTTCTTAACTCCATCCTCGGATAAACCTGCAAGCTTAAACAATCCACAAATTTCATCTATATAGATCAAGTGCATATTAGGATGTACCGTTCCATCTCTTACATAAGGATTAGCTAGCAGTTTCTCTAACATACCCGAAGGAATTTCATAATAAATATTTTCAGTAGGTTCAGTAGGTTGAGGGACAACTCTTATTGCTTCCGGTCGAGGTGAAGATACCCCGAACAAGCCCCTCAAAGGATTATTTTCCAAGTGACAAGTGACAATAAATTTCAGCACACGTAATAAAAATGTTTCCTTACCAAATTCCACATACCAAAGGCGCTTCACTCCCCGACAATGGCGCCAAAAAAGATTTGTGATGACCCACAAGTATAGGGGATCAATCGTAGTCCTTTCGATAAGTAAGAGTGTCGAACCCAACGAGGAGCAGAAGGAAATGATAAGCGGTTTTCAGCAAGGTATTCTCTGCAAGTACTGAAAGTAGAGGTAACAGATAGTTTTGTAGCAAGGTAATTCGTAACAAGTAACAAGTAACAATAGTAACAAAGGTGCAGAAAGGTGGCCCAATCCTTTTTATTGCAAAGGACAAGCCGGAAGGTTCTCTTATAATAAGCAAAGCGTTCTCGAGGACACATGGGAATTGTCATCTAGTCACGTTCATCATGTTTAGTTGATTTGCGTTCGCTACTTTAATAATTTGATATGTGAGTGGACCGGTGCTAGGGTGCTATTCTTACTTGAACAAGAAACCCTCTTATGATTACCCCCGCTGGCAACCATCCGTAACTACAAAAGAAGAATTAAGATAAATCTAACCATAGCATGAAACATATGGATCCAAATCAGCCCCTTATGGAATAACGCATAAACTAGGGTTTAAGCTTCTGTCACTCTCGCAACCCATCATCTACTTATTACTCCCCAATGCATTCTCCTTGGCCCAAATATGGTGAAGTGTCATGTAGTAGACGTTCACATGACACCACTAGAAGAATAACAACATACACATCATCAAAATATCGAACGAATACCAACTTCACATGGTTACTTATAACAAGACTTCTCCCATGTCCTCAAGAACAAAAGTAACTACTCAAAAATCATATTCATGTTCAATTTCAGAGGTGTATTGAATATGCTTAAGGACCTGAACATATAATCTTCCACCAAATAAACCAACTAGCATCAACTACAAGATGTAATCAACACTACTAGCAACCCACTGGTACCAATATGAGGTTTTGGGACAAAGATTGAATACAAGAGATGAACTAGGGTTTGAGATGAGATGGTGCTGGTGAAGATGTTGATGAAGATTGGTCCTCCCACGATGAGAGGATCGTTGGTGATGTCGATGGCTTCGATTTCCCCCTCCCGGATGGAAGTATCCCCGGCGGAATCGCTCCGCCGGAGAGCAAAGTGCTCCTGCCCAGGTTCCGCCTCGAGATGGCAGCGCTTCATCCCGAAAGTCTTCTTCTGATTTTTTCTAGGGCAAATAGCATCTTATAGGAGAAGATGTGCCTCGGAGACCTGCTGGAGGGCCCACAAGCTCACCAGGCGCGCCCTGGGGGTAGGGCGCGCCCCCTGAGCTTGTGGCTCTCTGGTGGGTCCCCTCCTGGTATTTCTTCCACCAATATTTTTTATATATTCCCAAATAATTCTCTGTAAATTTTCAGGTCATTTGGAGTTGTGGAGAATATCTATCTTTGCTGTAGGTTTTTTAGGTCCAGAATTCCACCTGCCGGCAATCTCCCTCTTCATGTGAATCTTGCAAAATAAGAGAGAAAAGGCATTAGGATTGCATCATAAAGTGAAATAATGACCCAAAACATAATTTATAACAGTAGGGAAACATGATGCAAAATGGACGTATGAACGATCACCAAGTTTTCATCATCTTGTAGCTCGAAGTGGATACTCTCCAATGTCACACCGTCTTGCGATTTCTTCAAAAGGAGTAAGGACAACAAACGCTTGGAAAAACAAATGTGATTAGCGTTAGTGCAAAACCAAGCATTCAAGTGGCGAGTCACCCAACAAGTGTTGTCATCGTGCATAGCATAAAGTGTGACAAAGAACTGTGGCGTATCATGTAAGCATATCAATTGAGCACAATCAAAAGCATCATGCACAAAGGCAAGAAGCAATAGCAATCTATAGGGCCAAGCATGCAAATGTGAGGTAGTGTAGCTAATGTGCATGACAAGGGAACAAGCATCTACCTCAAGGTCAGAGCAAGCATGCACAAAGTGCTCAACAAAAGGTCTATGGTAGGCATATGAATCATTCAAGACAAGCATGTAGCAATCAATGGGGCATGACATATGGATAGAAATGACATTGTTGCAACCAAACATATGATAGGAGCAAGTAATCCACAAGTTGGATGCAACACACAAGGTTTATATGTCATGAGACATGGCAATGTGGCAATCATGAGTGAAAGCAATATCTCTAACATGTGTGCAATGTGTCATGGTGCAAGCAACACATGAAGTATGATCCACAATATCCATGCTCAAGAAGGATGTCACCTTGAAAGTGTGTCCTTGTGCGTCCTTCACAATGCCGAAGTGGTAGCAAATACGGTGTAGAAGCTCGTCGGTCAAAAGTGGCTCGCTCTCAAGAGCTTGAATGGTCAACTCACGGGAAGTGAAAGTTGACACGATGTCGAAGGATCCTACACATGCACACAACAAGGCAAAGAACATATGTGCATGGTAGATAAACACATCATCCATCATGATGGTTCTCTTCTCTTGCACATAACCATTAGAAGCAAAAGTGCATGAATGATATGATGCAACAATGGCGATATTCATGGCACTAGGCATATGGTGCAAAGAAGGAAGACAAACAAGCTTCACATGAAATATGGCAAAAGCTCTAGACATATGGGAGAAAGCTATTGGGGCAATCTCATTAGCAAGACTAAAAGCATTGTTGCACTCAATACATGGCAAATCATCTAGCATGACAGAGGCAACATATGGAACAATTGGACAACTTTACTAGCAATCGTGTGCAAAACATGGCAATGGTTGTCATCAACCGCATGAAACGAGCAAGTTTGAATCATCGGTGATGCAACATAGGCAAGCATATCAGTCATGGCATGCAAACTAGTAGCGCGAAGATGCAACATACTAGAGGAATGCACTAAAGGAACATGGCAATAACAAACAATATCTCCACCAAGCTTGCAAATACACATAAAAATACAAGAATCAAGGATCATGTATAATGCAAAGCATGGGTCACAAATGCACGGCAAAGGCATAGAAATGAGCATATCATGCAAAGTGAACATGACAATATGGGAAAAGGATATATAATGGGACAATAACCCATAACCATGTGAGGGCCATGTAGAAGAGATGCGTGAAGTCATTGCGCGATGAGGGTGGGTGGAGGGTAAGCACTCCAAGATGGCGCAGGTCTTCATTGCTCTCTAGAGCTCGTTTCGTCAACTCGTGCGCTTGCGAGGTTGACGAGGAGTGATGTGTACCTGCACAAGAAAGACACAAACGAAACAAAGTGTGTGCGTGGTAAATGTACTCATCGTCCATCATGATGTGTATGTTCACGTGAGAGTTAGCACAAGATGAGCAATGCTCAAAGAAATTCGAGGCACGGTAGAGAAACATGTCATCCATCATGAAAGAATAGTTGTTATGTATAACATGATGGGACACAAATTGAGCATGCAAATATGGCACAACAATAGCATTTTTATTCATGGATACCATATTTTGCACACAATTATTGGGATCATGCAATTCATAGGATGGGTCAAAATCTCCTAATATGGATGAGGAAACTATGGGGGTCTCCTCATGTGCAATAGCGGAAGCATAAGTTGGAAAAAATTGACAACATGGCAAACAATGCATGTCCGAAGCTAGGTGGTCATGGCATGGCATATGAGAGAAATGAGGCAAATGGAGCATATCAATATCATCACAAGAAAAGAAAATGCCAATAACCATGGGCTTGTCATCTATGCCATATGTGCAAATTGGGTTTATTTTAACGGCATATGCATAGTTACTATGATGAGATTGCAAATAGGACATATGGGTGATCTCATGCATAGCATATGACAAGTAAAGTGGATTGTCAAACATGATGTGACCGAGAGAATTATCACAAGAAATCCTATGCAGCATGGCATCGCAACTAATAAACTCCACATGGCAATCATAAAACTCATCATAAATGGGTAAATCATCACATGGAGAAATCATACTAGCATGAGACATGGCAATAGGGAGATCGTCATCATGCAAGCAATCAATGTCCACTAGTGGGACAAGAATATCACCTTCACCTATGTTACCTTTCTCATTCCACGCATGTGGTGTAGGTGAGGTGGCAAAGACCAACTCGTTGTGACGCCCCGAGATCGATGCTCCAGATGTCTTCCATTTATTCGTCGTCATTGCCATGTCATTCGGTTGCATGTTGCACTTGGCCATGTCATCATGTGCACTTCATCCGCATGTTTTCAAATTCTCGGTTCTATCTGTTCATCTTTTCTTTTTCGGAGTTCCAAGTTTTCTCTTTATCTCGTCATGAAGCTCCATCTAAATCATTGCAAGGCTTCATCTTGTTCTTTTCAACCTTCGTTTCTATCATCCTTTTGCTTACCGGAGTTATTCATGGTGGTTCGTTAAGGATTTAATTCATTCTCAAAGTGTTCTTCAACATTCTTTCTCGAAGTTAAGATCCATGTAGCTATAGTCCTATACATACATGATGTTCAACACATGTGTTAATTTAGGAGCTCAAGCATTCTTCATCTTGCATTTCAAAGTGCAAATCATTTCTACCTTGTCTTTTGAGGTGGTGTTATGTATTTCTTGACAATGTCCCTTCGTGTTTCATGATTCACAAGTTGTCAGGAATGAGATAGTGTAAAACCATCGTTTTCTCTTCGTTCATGAGTTCTCTCAACCCAACAATTTGTTTCTTGGAGGTATCTTGGGTTAGATTTCACCTACATCCTTCCCTAAGGAATGTTGCTATTGTGGTGCTTATCAATGATCCAAGTTTCTCCTTCTCTTCTCGGTGAAAGAAGTTTTTCATCTCTATGTTGCTCTCAAGCAATCAATTGTTTCCGTTAGCGGCCGGTTGTCACCTCATAATTTTGAGATGTTTTCCATCAGCCCACGAAAAGCTTATTCTTTTCGTTGTTGATTTCAAACAACTCCGTTCATTCTTTCGTTGTAAGGATGCTTTTGAAATTCAATTGTGGGAGAAGTTGTCATTTTCTTCTACGTTCTTTTCTTTCCTACGATCTAGCTTCTATTCTTTCGTTCCGGAGGCATTGTGGTGTTTCTCTCTTCGACCCATTATCTCGTTTCGCCAAGATCATGTTCTTTCCTTGCTTATCCATCTTACCGGAGTGTTGTGTTCTCTTTTCAAGTTCTTTTCATCTTATCAAGTTTTCCTTCTTTTTTTTCTACCGGAGTGCTGCCCAAATTCTTTTGTTCTCATTCCTTATCTATCTCGTTCCAACCAGAGTTGTTTCGAATTCTTGCTTGTTCCTCAAGCCATTCTTCAACTCTTTGCAACCTTCGAGGTATGTTGGTTTCACTCGTTTGTCCAAGAAGCAACTTTGTTTTACCTCTTCCTTTTTCTTCTTCCTCTTCAATCTTCCGGTTCCTTCCTAAGATCTCGGGTCGAGATCTTCTGTTAGTGGAGGAGAGTTGTGACGCCCCGAGACCGATGCTCCAGATGTCTTCCATTTATTCGTCGTCGTTGCCATGTCATTCGCTTGCGTGTTGCACTTGGCCATGTCATCATGTGCATTTCATCCGCATGTTTTCATAAAACTTGCATCCGTTCGTAGTTGCCGGATTCTCCCCGTTCCTTCCGTTGTTCGTTTCGAGACCCGGCACACTCGCACGCGCCCGCGGTACCTTCGAAATATTATTTTATAAGTGGGAATAAAAAAATTTCGGAATGGGTTGAAAGTTGGCGTGCAGTCTTATTATATTGTAGGTAGACCGCCTGCCAAATTTCGTCCCATTCGGAGGTCGTTTGATGCCCCAGCGGATAAACTTATAGAGGCACTATAGCCGGATAAACGTCGGATGTTTCGGTGTTCCGAAACGTGTTGTCGGGCTGCTCTTCTTCCCTCTCATCACAGCCAAGCCCATCTACACAGCCCACTAAACCCACCTAGCTACCCCCTCCGTTTCGGACCGTCCGATCGAGATCAAACGGTTCGAAAACGAACAAAAATCCCCAACCCTAGCCACCCCTGCCTATTTAAGCAGGCCAAACCCCTCCATTTCTGGAAACCCTAGCCTCTCCCCTCAATTTCCGCGCCGCCTCAGCCGCGCGCCGCCGCCCAGCCGCCGCCACCTCGCCCTGTCTCCCACCTTCAGTCGCCGCGGCCCTGCGAAGCCCATCGCGGGCCCGCTCAAGCCCATCCGCGCCCGAGCGCAGCCGCTCATCCGCAATCTCCCGCAGCGCTCGATCCATTTTGGATCGAGGCAACCGCCCCGCGCTCCCCGGCCTCCTCCTGGCCTCGCCGGACCTCCTCTCTCACCCTGCCTTCCTTCCTCCTCCTGCTGTCCTCTTTCCCTGCCTCATCTCTCTCTCGTTTTCCCTTACAGGAGCCCTGCCATGGCCGCCCTTGCCTCGTTCCGCGCCGCCGCCTCAAGTTCCCCACCGCCGGAGCCTTGTATCCGGCCATCTCCGTCGTTCCTCGTCGCCGGCATGCCGCCCCTCGCCAGATCTGCGCCGCGCCCAAGCCCCTGGAGCCGCCGCCGTTCCCCTGCCATGGCCGCCTCCCTCCTGCTTCGTGCGCCTGCACGAGAGGAGCACGCGCGCTCGTGGGCCGCGACCGCCGCCAAGGCCCAGCCGCTTCTCCACTTCAGGCCGAGTAGCACAGTAGATTCGGCCCACGTATGTTTTTTTTCAGCATCTGCGAATTTGTCTAATTATCCAGAGAACGCCAGTTTTACAGAAAAGACCTCGCATTTCATGCCTTTAATATCTCTCAAACTGTGCATCGGAATTAAACAACTTATATATGTAAAATGCTTAGAATTTTGTGTAGTTTAATAATATGCAACTTTCATCCATGTCTAAAATGTTTAAAATTGCTGTTTGCATTAATTTTGCATAAATACCATCCTAAAATGGTTTATTTCATAGCTAAATAACCGTAGCTCCGAATTAAATAAACTTTATATGTAAATGGTCTAGAAAAACGTGTAGATTAACATGGTGAACTTACTTTACATGTTTAACAACATTAAAATTGTGTTTTAGGCAGAACAGTACCAAATTCGAAATTTATATATGGGGATTTACCGGAATTGTTGTTTGTGTTTCCGGCCTCATTTAAACTTGCCTAGTTGTGTGGATTGCTTATGCTTAAGCTCTTGCCATGTTTAACAACATTTAATCTTGTCATTGTATATAAACGGGATTGAACTAAATAATTGTATGTGGAGTTTCGTCAATATGCAACCCGTTGCATATTGAGCTTCACTTAATGTGTAGTATTTGGTTGTTGCATTTTGCCATGCCATGCATCTTTGAATTTGACATGCATCATATGTGGTTGTGCATCATGTCATGATTATGCTTGTGTGTTTACCATGTTGTTTGCTTCTTTCCGGTTGTGCTTCTTCTCAATAGTTCTGGTTGCGTTCCGGAGTTGTGAGGATTCGTTCGACGACGCTTGTTCGACTACTTCATGGATTCGGTCTTCTTCCTAGCGGGATTTCAGGCAAGATGATCATGACCTTGGATATCTCTACTATCTTTGCTTTCTAGTTGTCTCGTTGCTATCGCCATGTCACGCTTCCTACCACATATATGTCAGCCTCTCATATGCCATGATACAACCTCTAACCACCCCTACCCAGCAAACCATTGTTTGGCTATGTTACCGCTTTGCTCAGCCCCTCTTATAGCGTTTTACTTGCAGGTGCAGTGCAGGTTGTTCCATTTTGGGACATGGATATGTTTGGATATCACAATATCTCTTATTTAATTAATGCATCTATATACTTGGTAATGGGTGGAAGGCTCGGCCTTTTGCCTAGTGTTTTGTTCCACTCATGCCGCCCTAGTTTCCGTAATACCGGTGTTATGTTCCTTGATGAGCGCTTCTAACACATGTGAGGCATATGGGAACCCCCCTGTCCATTCGTTTTAGGCTAAAACTTCTCAAGCAAGGCGCAACATTGGTTTTAACATTTGCCAACATGAACCTAATAATTAATTGCATAGAGGGTCGCCACCTCGGGGACTCTTTTAATTCCAACATAACTCGGGCCAGCGGCAAAACACAACTGTTGGTCCACCTACCTAGCAGTCGGCGGAGCCGCCTCGAGGCAACTCGGGTTGTTTTAGCTACCGTCCACTATGCATAGACGGATGATGCCCGTAGATAGAGAGCGCGCGGCTCTAGACACGGATCTGGCTCACCGGGAGGTCTTGCTGGTTTAGTTTTGCCTGTTACGAGTGGCTTGCCCACCGGGATTCCTTATCGTAAGAATCGTGTTATCATGGTGTGAGGATGTTCCATCGGATGCGTGTGGTAATTTATAATGGACTACTTGGAGCACCCCTGTAGGGTTAAATCTTTCGCGAAGCCGTGCCCGCGGTTATGTGGCGACTTGGAAATTTATAACGTCCGGTTGTAGAGAACTTGACACTAAATCCTAATTAAAATACACCAACCGTGTGCGTAACCGTGACCGTCTCTTTTCGAGGAAGTTCGAAAAGAGAACACGGTGGGGTTATGTTTGACTCATAAGTAGGTGTTCAGGATCACTTAGTGATCATTTGTAGTTTGCGACCGTTTTGCGTAGATGCTCTTCTTATTCTTGTACTCGTAAGTTAGCCACCATATAATGCTTAGTGCTTGCTGCAACCTCACCACCTTATCCTTCCATACCCATTTAAGCTTTGATAGTCTTGCTACCCATGGTTATGGGATTGCTGAGTCCTCGTGGCTCACAGATTACTACAACAACAGTTGCAGGTACAGGTAATGCGATGCCTTGACGTGAGAGCGATGCTTGTTTGCTTTTGGAGTTCTTCTTCTGCTTCTTCTTCTTCGTCGATCTGGGGATAGGTTCCTGGTCGGCAGTCTGGGCTAGCAGGGTGGATGTCGTTCTTCTTTTCGTTTGTTTTCATCCGTAGTCGGATGCTGCCCTTCTGTAAGATGTTTGTTATGTGTTGATGTATTCATGTGATGATTGTATGTATTTGCTTGTATCCTCATCTATTATGTATGTGGTACGATGTAATGATATCCACCTTGCAAGCGTCTCCAATATGCGTTTCTACTCTTGGGGGGCCTCCGAGTTCCTCAAGAATAGGATCGCATATTGGGCGTTACAAGTTGGTATCAGAGCCTCGACCGACCATAGGAGCCCCCTTGATTGATCGAACCGTTGGCGAGTCTAGAAGAAAACTATTTTGAGTCTAGTTATATATCGGAGAGTAGGAATTCTTTTTACTCCTTATCCCCTTCATCGCTCTGGTGAGGAATTGTGACGTAGGTGTTTTGATTCTATTACACTTCTCACTCAATTTTTTTTAGGATCACGCGGGTATTTTGGAATCGTTATGATATCGTTGTGACGGGAATTCTGTCTTGGTGCCTCCTGACCGTATGGATTGGACCCGGGGAGTTGAGCTCCAAGGGGTTCTTGTCACATTCGCTATCGTTTCAGTTCCTGAATACCAGAGGACGCCGACATCAAAACGCTTCTATACTTTTTGTGGTGGCAAATAGTGCCGTGACTTTTCCCCAGTACTGGAGGAGATAGCGCGGATGATCCACTATGACTAGTATCGCTGTGCTTTCGAAGGTCTGAGGTAGACGGATTTGCGAACTTTCTTGGTCGTGTGTGAAGGTTGCGGATTGGTTGCAGCTGATTAGGATATTATTGTTGTTGTGTGCTGAGTAGGTTCCCATATCCGCAACCTGATCTTATAACCAAGAAGTTTTGGGAGTTCTTAGGTGGGAATTCAAGTATTACCTAAAATATCTTTTCCAATAGACACATGATACGATATGGGGTCTGTCATATGTTTGTTCCGGATTATTCTACAAGCCAAATCCTTGTGTTGTTTTTTGTTGTGGTATTCGAGTTGCTTCGAAGTCAAGTGTTGATTCCATACCCTTCCTAAGAGGTGTTCTCATATTTCTATGGGAGTGCTAATCCTTCTTGATCATCAAGATTGTCATGGGAAATTATTCTCAACCGGCGTGTTTCTCTTCGAGTTAATTCAATCCTTTCAACATTTGCAAGATCAATTCTATGTTTTCTCAACGACGTTCGTTTCACCCGTCTAAGTTCTCTTTATTTTTTCCCACCCTCCCACCCTTCTCTTCGCGGAGTCAGAGATCTCAAATCAAGTATACAATTTATTCGTGAGAAGTATTTCCATTCTTTTCCTTCAATGTTCTTAACTGGTGATTTCTCATGAAGATGCCCATGATCTACAAGTTCATCATCCTTCGTTCTCGTTTTCTTCTCCGATGTTCTAAATTCAAGCTCTCGGTGTTCATCATATCCTTTTCTTCCATTCTAATGTTTTCCTGTGTTGGAAATTCTTATTCAAGTCTCTCTTGTTTATTCATCTCTCTCTATTCTCTCCGGAGTGCAGAAATTATCTCAGAAGATTCGTGTTTCCATTCAAGATCCGTTCGAGCTATTTCGAGGTTCTTACCTCATTAAAGCCATTTAAATCTAACCGGTGCAATCTCTATTTCAAGCAATCTTTTCCAACGGTGTTTCTTTTGAGTGGGCCCATAACCCAGAGGTCTTGTCCCAGGATCTTACCTAACTTTTCTAATTTTCCCGAAGTTATTCTCAAATTCTTTCTAAGTGTGACGTAAGAATGGATTCCATCAGTCATATACCTCTCCAAGATAGCTTTCAAATTATTTTCATCCTTGGCTCAACATTTATATTCTTCATTGTTCCGGAGTGTCGCAACAATTTTGGTGGTTCTCATCGTAATTCTCAGCATTTGAAGACCAAAGAAGAGATTCTCTTAAATCTTGTCCGTTCTCTTGAAGATTTGCGGTGCAAGCTTGTTTCCATCCTCTCAATTGTTTTCATTCGTGAGAAATTCTTTTCATACCCATCCGGAGTATTTCAGGAGTTGTTTTCGTTTTGATTCTCTGGAGGCCATCATTTCAGAAGAATTTGTTCATTCTTAACTTTCATCTCTCGTTATCAATTTCTTCCGGTGCATCATTCAAGTATTCTCTAATAAGCTCGTGATCTCTTCGTTCTCTTGTATCTAAATTCCCTCATGTATCTTGATTCATTTTCTCATTCTTCCCGGTGATTCGTTCTCTTTTCTTCGTTCATTTTCAATTCTTACGGTGGTCCGTTCAAGATTCCTCTTCCTTGTTATTGTATCAATTCATTCGTTCTTTCCAAAATCCTACCGGTGGTTTGTCGAAGACTTTCCCAAGTTTGCACTATATCTCTCTTCAATGCGTTTCAAGTAGAATAAGTGGCATGCCAATCCATTGCTTTTCATCAATTTAAGTTGATGAAGGATAAGCATAATGTAATTCTTATTCTTATTTCATCGAGGTGGTTTAATTCCTTCTTACGGAGATCGTTCTTGATATCAAATTCTCGGTTCTATCTGTTCATCTTTTCTTTCTCGGAGTTCCAAGTTTTCTCTTTATCTCGTCATGAAGCTCCATCTAAATCATTGCAAGGCTTCATCTTGTTCTTTTCAACCTTCGTTTCTATCATCCTTTTGCTTACCGGAGTTCTTCATGGTGGTTCGTTAAGGATTTAATTCATTCTTGAAGTGTTCTTCAACATTCTTTCTCGAAGTTAAGATCCATCTAGCTATAGTCCTATACATACATGATGTTCAACACATGTGTTAATTTAGGAGCTCAAGCATTCTTCATCTTGCATTTCAAAGTGCAAATCATTTCTACCTTGTCTTTTGAGGTGGTGTTATGTCTTTCTTGACAATGTCCCTTCGTGTTTCATGATTCACAAGTTGTCAGGAATGAGATAGTGTAAAACCATCGTTTTCTATTCGTTCATGAGTTCTCTCAACCCAACAATTTCTTTCTTGGAGGTATCTTGGGTTAGATTTCACCTAAAGCCTTCCCTAAGGAATGTTGCTATTGTGGTGCTTATCAATGATCCAAGTTTCTCCTTCTCTTCTCGGTGAAAGAAGTTTTTCATCTCTATGTTGCTCTCAAGCAATCAATTGTTTCCGTTAGCGGCCGGTTGTCACCTCATAATTTTGAGATGTTTTCCATCAGCCCACGAAAAGCTTATTCTTTTCGTTGTTGATTTCAAACAACTCCGTTCATTCTTTCGTTGTAAGGATGCTTTTGAAATTCAATTGTGGGAGAAGTTGTCATTTTCTTCTACGTTCTTTTCTTTCCTACGATCTAGCTTCTATTCTTTCGTTCCGGAGGCATTGTGGTGTTTCTCTCTTCGACCCATTATCTCGTTTCGCCAAGATCATGTTCTTTCCTTGCTTATCCATCTTACCGGAGTGTTGTGTTCTCTTTTCAAGTTCTTTTCATCTTATCAAGTTTTCCTTCTTTTTTTTCTACCGGAGTGCTGCCCAAATTCTTTTGTTCTCATTCCTTATCTATCTCGTTCCAACCAGAGTGGTTTCGAATTCTTGCTTGTTCCTCAAGCCATTCTTCAACTCTTTGCAACCTTCGAGGTTTGTTGGTTTCACTCGTTTGTCCAAGAAGCAACTTTGTTTTACCTCTTCCTTTTTCTTCTTCCTCTTCAATCTTCCGGTTCCTTCCTAAGATCTCGGGTCGAGATCTTCTGTAAGTGGAGGAGAGTTGTGACGCCCCGAGACCGATGCTCCAGATGTCTTCCATTTATTCGTCGTCGTTGCCATGTCATTCGCTTGCATGTTGCACTTGGCCATGTCATCATGTGCATTTCATCCGCATGTTTTCATAAAACTTGCATCCGTTCGTAGTTGCCGGATTCTCCCCGTTCCTTCCGTTGTTCGTTTCGAGACCCGACACACTCGCACGCGCCCGCGGTGCCTTCGAAATATTATTTTATAAGTGGGAATAATATGTTTTCGGAATGGGTTGAAAGTTGGTGTGCAGTCTTATTATATTGTAGGTAGACTGCCAGCCAAATTTCGTCCCATTCGGAGGTCGTTTGATGCCCCAACGGATAAACTTATAGAGGCACTATAGCCGGATAAACGTCGGATGTTTCGGTGTTCCGAAACGTGTTGTCGGGCTGCTCTTCTTCCCTCTCATCTCAGCCAAGCCCATCTACACAGCCCACTAAACCCACCTAGCTACCCCCTCCGTTTCGGACAGTCCGATCAAGATCAAACGGTTCGAAAACGGACAAAAATCCACAACCCTAGCCACCCCTGCCTATTTAAGCAGGCCAAACCCCTCCATTTCTGGAAACCCTAGCCTCTCCCCTCAATTTCCGCGCCGCCTCAGCCGCGCGCCGCTACCTGTCACCACCCAGCCACCGCCACCTCGCCCTATCTCCCACCTTCAGTCGCTGCGGCCCTGCGAAGCCCAACGCGGGCCCGCTCAAGCCCATCCGCGCCCGAGCGCAGCCGCTCATCCGCAACCTCCCGCAGCGCTCGATCCATTTTGGATCGAGGCAACCGCCCCACGCTCCCCGGCCTCCTCCTGGCCTCGCCGGACCTCCTCTCTCACCCTGCCTTCCTTCCTCCTCCTGTTGTCCTCTTTCCCTGCCTCATCTCTCTCTCGTTTTCCCTTACAGGAGCCCTGTCATGGCTGCCCGAGCATGGAGCTCCGCCCCTGCCTCGTTCCGCGCCGCCGCCTCAAGTTCCCCGCCGCCGGAGCCCTAGATCCGGCCATCTCCGTCGTTCCTCGTCGCCGGCACGCCGCCCCTCGCCAGATTTGCGCCGCGCCCAAGCCCCTGGAGCCGCCGCCGTTCCCCTGCCATGGCCGCCTCCCTCCTGCTTCGTGCGCCTGCACGAGAGGAGCACGCGCGCTCGTGGGCCGCGACCGCCGCCAAGGCCCAGCCGCTTCTCCGCTTCAGGACTAGTAGCACAGTAGATTCGGCCCATGTATGTTTTTTTTCAATATCTGTGAATTTGTCTAATTATCCAGAGAACGCCAGTTTTACAGAAAAGACCTTGCATTTCATGGATTTAATATCTCTCAAACTGTGCATCGGAATTAAACAACTTATATATGTAAAATGCTTAGAATTTTGTGTAGTTTAATAATATGCAACTTTCATCCATGTCTAAAATGTTTAAAATTGCTGTTTGCATTAATTTTGCATAAATACCATCCTAAAATGGTTTATTTCATATCTAAATAACCGTAGCTCCGAATTAAATAAACTTTATATGTAAATGGTCTAGAAAAACGTGTAGATTAACATGGTGAACTTACTTTACATGTTTAACAACATTAAAATTGTGTTTGAGGCAGAACAGTACCAAATTCAAAATTTATATATGGGGATTTACCGGAATTGTTGTTTGTGTTTCCGGCCTCATTTAAACTTGCCTAGTTGTGTGGATTGCTTATGCTTCAGCCCTTGCCATGTTTAACAACATTTAATCTTGTCATTGTATATAAACGGGATTGAACTAAATAATTGTATGCGGAGTTTCGTCAATATGCAACCCGTTGCATATTGAGCTTCACTTAATGTGTAGTATTTGGTTGTTGCATTTTGCCATGCCATGCATCTTTGAACTTGACATGCATCATATGTGGTTGTGCATCATGTCATGATTATGCTTGTGTGTTTACCATGTTGTTTGCTTCTTTCCGGTTGTGCTTCTTCTCAATAGTTCTGGTTGCGTTCTGGAGTTGTGAGGATTCGTTCGACTACGCTTGTTCGACTACTTCATGGATTCGGTCTTCTTCCTAGCGGGATTTCAGGCAAGATGATCATGACCTTGGATATCTCTACTATATTTGCTTGCTAGTTGTCTCGTTGCTATCGCCATGTCACGCTTCCTACCACATATATGTCAGCCTCTCATATGCCATGATACAGCCTCAAACCACCCCTACCCAGCAAACCGTTGTTTGGCTATGTTACCGCTTTGCTCAGCCCCTCTTATAGCGTTTTAGTTGCAGGTTCACTGCAGGTTGTTCCATGTTGGGACATGGATATGTTGGGATATCACAATATCTCTTATTTAAATAATGCATCTATATACTTGGTAATGGGTGGAAGGCTCGGCCTTAAGCCTAGTGTTTTGTTCCACTCATGCCGCCCTAGTTTCCGTAATACCGGTGTTATGTTCCTTGATGAGCGCTTCTAACACATGTGGGGCATATGGGAACCCCCCTGTCTATTCGTTTTAGGCTAAAACTTCTCCAGCAAGGCCCAACATTGGTTTTAACATTTGCCAACATGAACCTAATAATTAATTGCATAGAGGGTCGCCACCTCGGGGACTCTTTTAATTCCAACATAACTCGGGCCAGCGGCAAAACACAACCGTTGGTCCACCTACCTAGCAGTCGGCGGAGCCGCCTCGGGGCAACTCGGGTTCTTTTGGCTACCGTCCACTATGCATAGGCGGATGATGCCCGTAGATAGAGAGCGCGCGGCTCTAGACCCGGATCTGGCTCATCGGGAGGTCTTGCTGGTTTAGTTTTGCCTGTTACGAGTGGCTTGTCCACCGGGATTCCTTATCGTAAGAATCGTGTTATCATGGTGTGAGGATGTTCCATCGGATGCGTGTGGTAATTTATAATGGACTACTTGGAGCACCCCTGCAGGGTTAAATCTTTCGCGAAGCCGTGCCCGCGGTTATGTGGCGACTTGGAAATTTATAACGTCCGGTTGTAGAGAACTTGACACTAAATCCTAATTAAAATACACCAACCGTGTGCGTAACCGTGACCGTCTCTTTTCGACGAAGTTCGAAAAGAGAACACGGTGGGGTTATGTTTGACTCGTAAGTAGGTGTTCAGGATCACTTAGTGATCATTTGTAGTTTGCGACCGTTTTGCGTAGATGCTCTTCTTATTGTTGTACTCGTAAGTTAGCCACCATATAATGCTTAGTGCTTGCTGCAACCTCACCACCTTATCCTTCCATACCCATTTAAGCTTTGATAGTCTTGCTACCCATGGTTATGGGATTGTTGAGTCCTCGTGGCTCACAGATTACTACAACAACAGTTGCAGGTACAGGTAATGCGATGCCTTGACGTGAGAGCGATGCTTGTTTGCTTTTGGAGTTCTTCTTCTGCTTCTTCTTCTTCGTCGATCTGGGGATAGGTTCCTGGTCGGCAGCCTGGGCTAGCAAGGTGGATGTCGTTCTTCTTTTCGTTTGTTTTCATCCGTAGTCGGATGCTGCCCTTCTGTAAGATGTTTGTTATGTGTTGATGTATTCATGTGATGATTGTATGTATTTGCTTGTATTCCCATCTATTATGTATGTGGTATGATGTAATGATACCCACCTTGCAAGCGTCTCCAATATGCATTTCTACTCTTGGTGGGGCCTCCGAGTTCCTCGAGAATAGGATCGCATATTGGGCGTTACACTCGTGGTCATCATCATCGTGATGGAACCTTGTGGGGGGGGGTGCATCACATTCCACCACAGCCTTCGTCTTGTCTAGAGGAGGGACGAAGTCATCGAAGATCAGGGCGTCGTCGTATATGGGACCTAGCACCAAATGAGAAGACACAATAGAGGTAGAGGTTAAGTTATTAGAAATCAAAATGGCCTCACATGACCTATCAACTACCTCACTCTCTCTATGTGGTGGTGACTCACTCACTCACTCAAGGTAGGTGCACTCAGTGTCACATATGGTGGAGTCACTCAAAGCACTCAAATGGTGATGGTGGTGGTTCTCCTCACATGGGAATTGGGGCATCTCATCATATATGGGGCTAGTGGTGAAGTCACTCTCACTCTCAATATTGATGCACAACTCTCACTCTCAATATTGATGCATAAGTCGCTCAACTCATCACCGTACGCCTCCTTGGTTGAAGGGAAAATCCCATGCTCAACCGTCTCGTCACCGTCTCCTCGTATGAGGCCCATATGATGTGGCACCTTGTAGCTCGTCTCCATGACCGAAGGGAATTTCCCATGCTCGGCCATCTTCCTTGGTGTGCCTCCGAAGATGGAACGGTCACCATTGCATGTAGTTGGTCGCTGAGAGGGTGGCGCCGAAGTTTCTCCTTGGTGGCTCGCATCTCGAGCGTCTTGATGTCGATGGTGACGTTGCTGCGCTTGACCTTGAATTCGATGGTGTGCGTCGTCTCGAAGATGAGGACGTGGTCGAATTGCGCTTGCGTCAGATGGTCGCTCTAATGATTTGTGACTTGCGCATCGCGTCTTTGAAGATGACGAAGAGGAAGAAAACTTGTGGTTGGCCAACATGTGTCGTATGTTCTCCATATGCTTGTCCAACTTGTTGTCGATGTAGTCCCTTTTCCTTACTTTGTAGAGACGGATGTCGGTGGCGAGTCCCTCAATGTGGTCACGCAAGGTACCTCACATTGCTTGTTGTGGTCTAGAGTGGTTCATGTTGTCATGGACGTCGAAGACTGGAGATGATGTGTGTCGGTGTACTAAAGTTTGGGTCTTTTAGTACCCCATACTTGTGCACGGACGGTTGTAGCCATACGAGCGGCAAGGCTTCCCGGGGAACAGCTGGAAACATATACCAAGGATATCAAGAAGGCGTTCAAGACGATGACCAAAAGACAGAAGACTAAAGGCTGGGTTCCCGGCAAGAGCCCTGCCGGGAGGACTCGCGAAGGCCCGGCAAGGCTTCGCACCTGGCAAGATCTCGCACCCGGCAAGATCCCACCGTACTGCCACCGCTCCAGCGCAGCGACCAGTCCGTCGTTTAGGGCTTGTCCTCCTGGTTGCGTGTCATGGCACTGACCGTGGATGGGGTTAAGCGGTGCTGATGGGACGGGTCCTTTTTCCGTCCCCAAGAAAGTTAGGGACACCTATGGGAGGCATTTAATGCGTTTGTCCTAATCCGTCAGTGGTAATCATGTAACACTGTAGCAACTTTATACCTCTTGTACTCCCGTCTGCCACTGTTGGTGACCCCTTTGGACATATAAAAGGAGGCCCAAGGCGGAGCTACAGGGGGGGAGGACCTTCTGGCCCATTCTGCATGCGTAGCTGCTTCTTGAACGTACTGTTCATCACAAGCACTCCGTGTACTTGAGCTCAAGAACATCCACAATAAACAACAACATGAGTAGGGTTTTACGCTTCTTAGCGGCCCGAACCTGGGTAAAGATCCT
The DNA here is from genome assembly GCA_039707655.1 of Elymus sibiricus. NCBI lineage: Eukaryota > Viridiplantae > Streptophyta > Magnoliopsida > Poales > Poaceae > Elymus > Elymus sibiricus. The sequence continues at coordinate 170,165,982 of CM077664.1, forward strand.
TGCGTTGATCGTTGGATCCGCTCATTGTGCAAATCTTTTCCCCTGCCGAACCGTAAAGGGATTCTCTGGATCCCATAGGTGTCGTACGCCGACATCTTTGGCGCGCCAGGTAGGGGGAAAGATTGCGCGAACCCGATCTAGCGGTCAGCGCGCCAGTTCCTGATCACTTTCATCGCCATGGCTCCCAAGAAGAAGGGTGCGACAGCGGTGGATCCATCCGCGTCCGGCCTACCCGTACCTACACAGACGGGCGACGGCGTGGGCGCTGGTGGAGGAGGTGGAGGTCTTGAGCCTCCACGACGTTCTGGCGACCAGAGCCAGGCGAGCGGCGTCGTTCGCAACGGCATTGCCGGGTCTAAGGACGGAGCCGTGCTACCCACGGGTGGCGCAGCGAACTCCAAGGACGGGAGGACGCCTTCCAAGACACCCACGCCAGCGCACGCGTCGCGGCCTCCTCAGGTTGCGCGCGACGGACAGCGCCGCGACGTCGGTGGTTCCAGGCGCTCCCATGGAAAAACCCCTGCGCGTCACTCCCATGATGCGCGGGGCCAAGATCCACGCCAATATGCCGGCGGAAGCAGGGCGCGATCGCAAGGCCGTGATGGAGCTCCTTCTAACTCAGTTAGGAGTCAGAGCACCTCACGTTCTTCGCACCTTTCGCCACCGCCTACACCGGCAGAAGCGTTGGCGCGAGCTCAGCTGCTCCTAGACTTCCCTCCCGCTGCGGAGAAGCTAGATGAATGGAGATCCTCTATCCAAAGCCTCATCGGCTTGGCTAACGACGACAGGCCGCAGCAGGCGGAGCCTTCGCGGCGGCAATCCACTGAGCCGGTGCGTGCTGGTGGCGAGAAGACCGGAGGAGGTACGACTACGATGCGTTCCCCTCCGCTACGACAAGAGCGGTCGCTAACTCGGCGGATCAACGCCCGTGATGACGACTCCACGGCGTCGTCTGATCCGCGGGTTCGCCGCGATCAACATCTAGTTCTTCGGGAACGGCACAAGGAGGACGCTCGAACTACCATCGAGCGGCGGCGGGAAGCGCGCCGTCAATCCGACAGGCGCACGGGACCCACTGTCGACGAGCCTGCGCCGGGGTATTCTGGTAACTTGCCTTACGAGGTGGGTTGTCCAGCTTTTACTCGTGAGCTGTGGCGAGTCCAGTGGCCCAACTCCCAAACTTTCAAGCCGGAGGTGCCGGAGAAATACGACGGCAAGACTCACCCGTCAGAGTTCCTGAGCGTCTACACCTTTGCGGTGCAGGCTGCCGGAGCTCGAGACGACAAGATATTCGCCAACTACTTCCCGTTGGTGCTTAAGCCCAACGTCCGGTCGTGGTTGATGCATCTGCCGGAGAATTCCATTTCCTCCTGGGCAGATTTGTGTCATGAGTTTGTTGGCGCCTTCACTGGAGGCCACCAGGCTCCTGGCCAGGAGAGCGATCTACACCTCATCCCCCAGAAAGAAGGTGAAACCTTGCGCAAGTACATACAGAGATTCAGTTGTATTCAGCACAACATCCCAGACGTTCATCCTGCCGCTGTTATCAGCGCATTCCATCAGAATGTGCGCAACCGCAAGATGCGGGAAGAGCTGGCGATGAACAAGGTCAGGGATGTCGCCGAGCTCTATGCTCTGGCTGACAGATGTGCTCGGGCCGAGGAGGGAAGGAGACTTCCCGGCGAGGATGCTGGCGCGGAGCTCGATTCTGAAGCCGAAGACGCCACCACCTCGGCAAAGAATGGCCAATGGCGGAACAGGAAGCGCAAGGGCAAGGCCGTGCTTGCCGTCGAGGGGTCCGGCAACCCCGGCACCGCCAAGAAGGTCAAGACTGATGGTCCCGGCAAGGAGGTTGCCGCGTGTGCCGCATGTCAGGCCTTGGCAGCTGCCGACAAGCCGGAGGGCTCCGACAAGCAGTACTGCAAGATCCATCACACCAAGGGTCACGATCTCCAGAACTGCCGGCAAGTTGAGCAGCTTGTTGAGAAGCAGAAAGCCGAGTATGAGAGGCGAGACAAGGAGAAGGCCCAGGATGGCGCTGAGGGATCTGGCAAGAAGCGCGGTGGTCGAGGAGGTCACCGCGGCAAGGCCAAGCAACAGAAGGAGAGGCCCGCTCGAGGCCGCGACAAGGAGCAGGGGGGTGACGATGATGATGAAGACGACGACGAGTCCAGCGAGCACGAGTTCCAGAAAGCCACGAAAGCCATGTGCATTGACGGGGGCGCCTCATTGCATTCCTCTCACCGCCGACTTAAACAGTGGGCGCGCGAGATTAATGCGGCGGAGCCATCGATTGATGCCCGGAAACCACTGAAATGGTCCCACACGCCTATCATCTTTGACGCCGAGGATCACCCTGATCGCACAACTGCGGTCGGGTGTTTGCCATTGTTGGTTTCACCAACAATCCGCAACCTCAAGGTGACAAAAATGTTAGTTGACGGTGGGGCCGGTTTGAACTTGATCTCGCCTGATGTGATCAAGAGATTGCAAATTCCTGACGAAGATCTCGAGGAAACGGGCACGTTTCAAGGGATCAATCCAGGAAGGAGCCAGCCGAAGGGCAAGATCACGCTGCCAGTAACATTTGGTAGCGAGCTGAACTACAGGACGGAGAAGATCGTCTTCGACGTCGCCAAGATTCCATTGCCATATAATGGGATTCTTGGTCGCCCGGCGCTGGCCAAGTTTATGGCGGCATCACACTACGCCTACAATACACTAAAGATGCACGGGCCGATGAGCGTCATCACTATCAACTCCGACAAGAAGGATGCGCTTATCTGCACCGACCAACTCTATCGGGAGGCAGTCGCAGCACCTGCCGCCAAGGCACCTGCTCCTACCGCTGAAGCTCCCGGGGGGAAGAAGACCGGCAAGACCTCTAGCACACACTCCGGCAAGCGCACCTCCTCGGAGTGCTGCGCTCCCGTTGAGGATGTGCCGGAGAGCTCCACCGGCAAGAGCAAGAAATCCAAGGCAGCTCCACCAGCGACCAAGAAGGTGTCCGCCAAGGAGGATGGTACGGGAGGAACTTTCACCATAAGTTCCACCCTCGATGACAAATAGGAAAGCACCCTCATTGCCTTCCTGCGGGCGAATGTCGATGTGTTTGCATGGCAACCATATGATATCCCCGGTGTTCCCAGGGAGGTAATCGAGCACCACCTTGCTGTCTGTCCTCATGCGCGGCCCGTCAAGCAGAAATTTAGGAAGCAGGCTTTGGAGCGGCAAGAATTTATTGCCGAATAAATCAGGAAGCTAGAAGCGGCAGGTTTAGTCAGAGGAGTGCTCCATCCGACATGGTTGGCCAATCCAGTTGTAGTGCGCAAGGCGAATGGAAAATGGAGGCTATGTATTGACTATACAGATATCAATAAAGCCTGTCCAAAAGATCCTTTTCCCTTGCCGCACGTCGACCAGATTGTGGACTCCACTGCTGGCTGCGATTTGCTGTCGTTTCTTGACGCTTATTCAGGGTATCACCAGATTTTCATGTCAAAGGAAGACGAAGAGAAAACCGCATTTATCACCCCATGTGGCACATATTGCTTCATACGCATGCCTTTCGGGTTGAAAAGTGCTGGTTCAATGTTTGCAAGAGCGGTCCAGATTGGTTTTGAGCCCCAGCTACATAGAAATATGGAAGCTTATATGGATGACATAGTGGTTAAAACCAAGGACAAGGCAACGCTCATAAAAGATTTAGAAGAGACGTTTGAAAATCTGCGCAGGATCAATCTGAAGCTCAACCCTGAGAAGTGTGTGTTTGGCGTTCCATCCGGCAAGCTTCTCGGGTTCTTTGTGTCTCAACGTGGAATTGATGCCAATCCCGACGAGATCAAGGCAATTGAGCAGATTGAAGCACCAAGACGTGTCAAAGATGTGCGTCGACTTGCCGGCTGCGTGGCTGCTCTGAGCAGGTTCATCTCCAAATCCGCTGAGCGCGCCCTGCCTTTCTTCAAAATCTTGAAGAAGGCCGGTCCAATGAAATGGACTCCGGAAGCGGAGGCAGCGCTGCAGGATTTGAAGAGGTACCTCTCCTCTCCGCCAACACTATTTGCCCCTAAACCACAAGAGCCGTTGCTGCTATATCTAGCAGCGACGAATCAAGTGGTAAGTGCTGCATTAGTGGCGCAGAGAGAAGCCGACGAAGAAGCAACGGCAGCGGCAAGCCCGTCAAGCGACAAGCTGGGATCCTCCCCGGCAGAGTCTGGTGCCGACAAGACAGGATCCGCGCAACCGAATGATGCAACGCAGAAAAAGAAGATGGTGCAGCGCCCGGTCTATTTTGTCAGCTCCCTATTGCAGGGGGCTAGGTCAAGATATTCTGGCGTGCAGAAGTTGCTCTTCGGCCTCCTTATGGCCTCAAGGAAGCTACGCCATTATTTCCAAGCACATGAAATCACCGTCGTCACTCGCTTCCCGTTGCAGCGGATTTTACGAAATCCAGATGCGACCGGCAGGATTGTGGAGTGGGCGTTGGAACTGTCAAGCTTTGGTCTTAGATTTGAAAGCACTTCAACTATTCAGAGCAGAGCCTTGGCAGAGTTCATTGCAGAATTGACACCGACGCAAGACGAAGAAATTCAAGAGACAACCGTCCCCGGCAAGGAAACAGATCGAGTATGGATTATGTACTTTGATGGGGCTTTTTCGCTTCAAGGCGCCGGTGCTGGCGTGCTGCTTGTCGCACCCACCGGAGAGCACCTCAAGTATGTAATTCAGATGCACTTTCCCCGGGAGAGATCAACAAACAACACTACAGAATATGAAGGGCTGCTTGCCGGTCTAAGGATCGCGGCAGACCTTGGGATCAAGAAACTCATCGTCAGAGGTGACTCACAACTTGTCGTTAGGCAAGTCAACAAAGATTATCAGAGCCCGTTGATGGAAGCATATGTAGATGAAGTGAGAAAGTTGGAAGAGCGTTTTGACGGTTTGCAAACAGAGCATGTTCCTCGAGGAGAGAACAACATTGCCGATGACCTGTCAAAGCGTGCTGCCCTCAAGTTACCTATGGAACCGGGAACTTTTGTGCTCCGCTTAACTCAGCCATCCGTAACACCATTGACAAGGCAAGACAAGAGAAGGAAGTTGAGTTCCGGCCAGTACTTTCCGGCAGAGCTTCCAGAAGCCGCCGACAAGGAAGTTGCCGGGAACGACACGGTTGCCGGTGAGCAGCAGCCTTGCGCAGAACCTCAGGTTCTTGCCGCCGAAGCAAGCGCTCCCGCGGCCGAAGATATGCCTTTGGTCCTTGTTGTCGAGCCGCAGGCTCCAACATGGGCACATCACATCGTCCAGTTCCTTCAAACAGGAGAACTCCCTGAAGAATAGGAAGAAGCGGAGAAAGTAGCCCGTCAGTCTAGTATGTACCAGTTCGTCGACGACGTCCTGTACAGAAAGAGACCGAACGGTGTGAAATTGAAGTGTATTCCTCGGGAGGATGGACTGGAGCTGTTGGCAGAGATACATGGAGGCATATGTGGCTCCCACATAGGCTCAAGAGCTCTTGTCGGCAAGGCATTCTGGCAAGGTTTCTTCTGGCCCACTGCTCTCCAGGATGCAACTGCACTAGTAACCAAGTGTGAAGCATGCCAGTTCCATTCAAAGCAATTGCATCAGCCAGCTCAAGCTCTTCAAACAATCCCTCTTTCCTGGCCATTTTCGGTCTGGGGGCTCGACATATTGGGCCCCTTTCCCCGCGCTGCCGGGGGCTTCGAGTACTTGTACATTGCCATCGACAAGTTCACGAAGTGGCCGGAAGTGGAAGCAGTGAGAAAGGTGACAACACAGTCAGCCGTCAAGTTCTTCAAGGGAATAGTGTGCCGTTTTGGTGTGCCAAACAGGATCATCACCGAGAATGGCACGCAGTTCACGAGCCGCACCTTCATGCAGTATGTCCAAGACCTTGGTGGCAGAATCTGTTTTGCCTCTGTTGCTCACCCGAGAAGCAACGGCCAAGCGGAGAGGGCAAATGCTGAAGTGCTGCGAGGTCTTAGAACAAGAACTTTCGACAAGCTGCACAAGTGCGGAAGACGCTGGATTGATGAGCTGCCGGCGGTTCTTTGGTCAATCAGAACGACACCAAATCGAGCTACTGGCCAGACACCCTTCTCCCTGGTTTACGGGGCAGAAGCAATTCTCCCCACGGAACTCATATACGGGTCACCTCGAGTGCTCGCTTATGATGAGCTCGAGCAAGAGCGGCTGCGCCAAGATGATGCCACACTCCTTGAGGAAGATCGTCTTCGGGCTGCTGTGCGAGCTGCACGCTACCAGCAAGCCTTGCGCCGCTATCATAGCCGCAAGGTTCATGCCCGAAGCCTTGAGGAAGGCGACCTTGTTTTTCGGCGCGTTCAGTCGGCCAAGAATTCCAAAAAGTTGACGCCGAAGTGGGAAGGCCCTTATCGGGTAGTACGAGTCACCAGGCCCGGAGCAGTCCGCCTGGAGACCGAAGATGGCATTCCAGTGAGCAATTCCTGGAATATCGAACACCTTCGTAAGTTCTACCCATAAGGCGCGGCTGCCGGGTCCCCCGGCAACCACCTTTTGTACAAGTCTTGCCGGCAAGGCATACGATCCTTTGTACAAAGCCAGACGCAGACCCTGTGCATAGTTGAATAAAATTAAGTGTTTTACAATTCTTGTCGATTTTCATGTCATTTTATATGCATGCTTATCTGAGATATTGTAGTACACCTGCTTCTGGTAAGCACTAATGAACCGCCAAGGTTCCATATCTCTATTTTCTCTTCTTTCTTTTTCTCAAAGGACAGAAGGTTCCCTCGCGTGCACGTTTGCCGGGGGGGGATGATGGTATGGATACCGACAGGCGACGTTCAAGTTGACATCTTGCAATAAGGAGTACATCAACGAAAAGCTAAGTTGCAAAACTTCTAAGCAAATTTTTTATTGTAGAGTTATTTTCCTTGAACGATTTCGGCTTTTGTATGGAAAACCTGCACGCGAAGGAACCTTGTCATGATTGGTTGCGCCCTTACTTTGTTTCGAGTCCGCTCAACAATTTAAGTGGCTGCACTAAAAGCGTCAAGGTATCTTGCCGGCAGCGACACCTCCAGCAGGCTGCTAAGGATCCGTTCCTCAAAGCGCTCGCGGGAAGGGTGCGTGCACCGGCAGGTTACCAATAAGCGTAGGGCAAAGACCATACAGAAAGAAATCAGACAAGGGAAATGGCACACATTTATCCAAAACACAGCAAGTTATATTACATTGATAGTCGCCACGATCCTAACTTAAGATAAAACTGTCTTTTACATGGAATGGTGGCAACAAAATGGAGTGAAGCGGCTAGTCTCTCCGCTGGCCTTCGACCATCTTGACTTGGCTCACTCGGTCGACGATGGGCGCGACAAGCTCTTCGAGTGCCTTGAGGTCTACATCCTTCGGCAAGCTAGCAAGAACGTTGGTGAGGTTGATGCCAGGGTTCTTGTGCACCACCTTGACGAGTACCTTGCGGAGGATGGTCCGGCAGAGCGTGCGAGATTCGTTGGCCAGCTGGCTCTCTCGGTTAGACTGGAGCAGCTTGAGGGCATCAACGACACCCTCGAAGAACATGGTCAGCTTGGCGCTCGAAGACACCCTCTCGTCAGAAGAGTAGTTGAAGTTATCCAAGCCCATGGTGGACAGTTCCGCGGCAAGATTTTCCGCGACGTCGACAAGGCGCTCAGTCCAGATCTTCACGCCTCTCTCAAAATCATTATAAGTGGTGGCAGCGCTGTTGAGCAGGCTCTTCTCGCTCTGGAGGTCTTTCATCAAAGCCCTCTCGCGAGCCTTTCCATTCTCAAGGGACTCCTCCAGCGTCGCCAGCTTCAGTTTCAGATCAGCAATGGATTCGTTGGCTGAGGAGAGCTCCTTGGTCTTGTCGGACATGGCGGCTTGCATCTCCGCTAGGCTGAAGAGAGTCTTCTCTCTGTCGGCTTTGAGCGTTGAGATCTCCTTGCCGTGGCCTTCAAGATCTGCTTCCAGCCTCTTCACTTGATCGCCCAGGTCGTTCTTGGCAGCCTCTGCAGCTTCGGCAGCATCGATGGCTTCCTTTAATTTGCCGGCGTGATCTATGGCCAGACCTTCGAGTGTTACCTTGTGCCTCTGCTCCAGCTCCTGGGTTCGCTGCGCGACAAGCTTCTCGATCTCTTCGTCCTTACCGCGGAGCTTGGCGGCAAGTGCCTCCTCGCGAGCGGCAAGGTCTTCTTCGTAAGCATCAAGCTCGATGCGGCGTCCCGTCAGGCGAGCTTCCTCTGCAGCAGCCTGCTGCGCGGCCTCCTCCTATGCCCTCTCGACGTCGGATTGCTTTAGGAGGAGCTCGTTCCAACTTTGGTTCAGCTGCTCCCGGCCAGCCGTCAGCTCCTGGAAGGCCTCGGCATACCAGACTAGCGTCTCCTCGACGCGCTTTTGGAAATCCGCCTCTGCTGCTTCGATAAGTGCCGCCCTGGAGTCCAACCTCTCCTTTCGGGTGCGGTGAAGCGCCTGGAGCTTTTGGAAGTTGTCGCACATGGCTTGGAGGAGCTGTTCTTCCCTAGACCCGCTACTGCTAGCGCGTGGCTCATCGCTGATCTTGAGCCCAGCGGCGGCGATGACATCTTCGTCAAAGATTTCTCCTTCAGTTGGCACCCCAATGCTTGCCGTCCCTGGTATGCTGACGAATAGGTTGTCGCCAACCTTAAGATATCTGCTTGACGGGGGGACGTCGGATGTTGACGGCCGATCCTCGACAACCGCCTCACCAGCGACTGGGGGCTCCACGACCGGTGTAGCGCCAGGCGCTCCTCCGGCAGGAATGCTGTCAGTATGGTCGCTGGACTCCTTGCCGGCCCCCTCAGCAGATCCCTTGGCGGTTTCTTCCTGTGCGGCCTTGGCGGCCTCGGCAGCTGCGATCCTGTCGGCTTCGGCGGCAGCGTCCTTGGCGGTCTCTTCAATGGCAATGTCAACATCCATTTGTTCCACCAAAGGGAGCTCTGAAGACCAAGAAAGCAAACAAGATGAGATCAAAGTTGAAGTTCAAGAAGACAAAACTAAAGAAAGAATGACAAGTGCACCAAGGCGAGTGGTCTACCTGTGTTGAGCTATTGAGAGGTGGCTTCTCCTTTCCCGGCAACGTTGGTTGCCGATGTAGGATTGCCAGTTCCCGTGCTTGCCGGATCCTCTTCAACGCGAACGGGCTCGCCAGTGGAGGCCCTCGCCGAAGGTTCATCTCTGGGCACCGTGGTTGACGGAGGCGGCACGTCAGGGGCGGCCTCTAGTGGCTCTCCTTGTTGCCGTTCTTCTCCTACAAGCCCGGTGATGTCAGTAGTGAAGATATTCTCCCCAACGCTCGCCAGCGGAAAATGAGTAGTGGGCTCACGCTGGGGGCTGGGTTGGAGGCTGCGTTGAGGGCTGGGCTCCGGGCTGATGACGATGGGCTCTGGCGCGCCTACGGTGCTTGCCGAAGGCTCATCACCCGTTGAAGACTTTGCCCTCTTCGCCATCCTTTGCGCCAGCATTTCCGTATCTCTGCGGAGACAGGCCAAAGCAAAACAAATGAGTTAAGTGAAACCAGGAATTCAGAAGCTAAAAGATGCGGCAAGGACCCTTACTCTTCTCTTTCCGGACTAAAAGAGGAGATGTCAAAATCAACCTCCTCTACAATGTCCGTGCGAGGGGGGGGGGGAGAAGGGGTCCTGGGACGCTTGGCTGCAGCAGAAGCAGTAGATTGATGTGATCTTGCTGCCTCAGCCACCGGTGCCGTCGTATGGGATGCCCCCGCTGCACCCATTGTTGCCGCGGTCGAGCGTGTCATACGTCGCACGGGTTGCTGTTGGGCTTCTTGCCGCTGCGCAGTCTTGCCGGCCGCCCCCTTGCCAGAACCCTCACAGCTCGAAGGAGGCTGACGTGTTGGGACGCCAGAGACGGCTTTTTGAAGAACCCGTTTTTTCTTCTCCGGAGCTGGGGGCTCCTCGTGCGGCTGCTCCTCGGCCGTGTCTTCGACAGGAGAGCTCCCGGCAACCATGCCACTCTGTTCCCCGACAACTTCACCTTCCTCGGCAAGGGTCTCCTCTAGCGTTATTTCTTCTTCACCGGCTTCTTCTTCCGCGAAGCCAAAGCTGCCGGCCTCCGCGGCTAGGTTCACCTCTTCCGCCCTGCTGGCGATGTAAGCCACTTCTTCATCAGTGGTGGGGTGGATGAGAGTTGGCTCTTCCCGGATGGTTTTCTCCGACAAGATGTCAAAGAACTCCTGTGCGTGCTCTGAGGATGGCTCTTCCCAATTTCTGTCAAGTCCGTGGGCATTACACACCGGCATCATGGCGATGATTGAGCTCAAGGCAGAGTTGTTGCACAGGGGAACTACGCCAGCCGGCAACTTAAACTTCCCGTCAGGCCTGAACAGTTTGTGGCAGAGGGCTGTGTGCTGCAAGACCGTCAAGTTGTTGTTCAGACCAGGGCGCAGCCTCATGATATCTGCTGCGTTCTTGAAATCCCAGGCTGGTCTCCCTTTATTCTGCAGGGGGGCAATGCAGCGGCGGAGGATATCAGCGCCGACCATTTCTATTGTGAGCCCGGCAACCTTGAGACGGTGGATCCTTGTAACTGCGATTGCGAGCTTCTCATCCTGAGGATCGAGGCCGCTCCAATCCTTGCCGCGGACCACTTTCGTTTGCCGAGGCATACAGAACGGCTGAGGATCTTTCTCCTTAATCCAGCACCACTGGTCCCGCCATTCATCCCACTTCTTGCGGTAGAGACCACTTGGGTATGTATCCTTATTCCATGCCCTTGGAATCCAAGTGATAGAACCAGAAAGGGCGTCTCCCGTCTCGATACAGGGAATGAAGTAATCGCGGAAGAGGGCTGTGCTGGGTGCTACTCCGGCGAAATTTTCACAAAGATGAGCGAAGACTGACATGCATGTCACGGCATTCGGCGTGAAATCCAAGAGGCGGAAGCCGTATGTGTACATGATGTCGATGAAGAAATCGGAAAACGGGGGGCAGAGCCCGCAATAAAAGTAAGCGGCGAAGAAAGGGAATTTATCTGGGCCACCCTTGACGGAAGCAGGAAGCACGCGAGTTATAGGATGAGCCTTCGTCTCCTTCCCCCCACATGCACATGTACCGCTCAACCAGGGTGCGCATGTCGAGCGTCGGGGCGAAGACGGCGTGCTCCTTCCGCATCTCCACCAGATCGATCTTCTCCGCCTCTGCGTCCGAATCGACAGCTTTCACCACTTCGCCCTTGCTTGCTTTGGGCGGCATGGCGACTATGGAAGCGGAGGCCGAGGATGATGAGAGCGTGGGGGTGGCGGATGGATGGGAGAGGCTCTGTTCCAGGCTCGAGGAAGAAGGCGACGGCGGTTTCCAGATTGGAAGAGACGAGAGGTAAATGAGCAGCGCCTCTGCGGATTCCTTTTTATAGGGAAGGCGCGAGGCTGGCTCTTTACTGACCGATGTGAAAGCATTTTTACAAGCGCACTACTGCGGCCGTTCCGCGCACGTATCCCACGTCCTGCATTTAACGCGCGTCGTGGGGAGGCACGGTAAATAAGAAGATTGCAACAGTTAACTCCTGCCACGCGTGCCCGTGCACTGTTTGGGCCTAGCCCAACAACGCCTCGCACCCGTGTATGGCCTAGGCCCGGGGGCTCCTGTCGGTGTACTAAAGTTTGGGTCTTTTAGTACCCCATACTTGTGCACGGACGGTTGTAGCCATACCAGCGGCAAGGCTTCCCGGGGAACAGCTGGAAACATATACCAAGGATATCAACAAGGCGTTCAAGCCGATGACCAAAAGACAGAAGACTAAAGGCTAGGTTCCCGGCAAGAGCCCTGCCGGGAGGACTCGCGAAGGCCCGGCTAGGCTTCGCACCCGGCAAGATCTCGCACCCGGCAAGATCCCACCGTACTGCCACCGCTCCAGCGCAGCGACCAGTCCGTCGTTTAGGGCTTGTCCTCCTGGTTGCGTGTCATGGCACTGACCGCGGATGGGGTTAAGCAGTGCTGATGGGACGGGTCCTTTTTCCGTCCCCAAGAAAGTTAGGGACACATATGGGAGGCATTTAATGCGTTTGTCCTAATCCGTCAGTGGTAATCATGTAACACTGTAGCAACTTTACACCTCTTGTACTCCCGTCTGCCACTGTTGGTGACCCCTTTGGACGTATAAAAGGAGGCCCAAGGCGGAGCTACAGGGGGGGAGGACCTTCTGGCCCATTCTGCATGCGTAGCTGCTTCTTGAACGTACTGTTCATCACAAGCGCTCCGTGTACTTGAGCTCAAGCACATCCACAATAAACAACAGCAGGAGTAGGGTTTTATGCTTCTTAGCAGCCCGAACCTGGGTAAAGATCCTTCCGTTGATCGTTGGATCCGCTCTTTGTGCAAATCTTTTCCCCCGCCGAACCGTAAAGGGATTCTCTGGATCCCATAGGTGTCGTACGCCGACAATGTGCTTTGCCTATCCAACACAAGACTTGAGCAAAGCTGAGTAGGAAATGAGATAAACAATACCAAGATACCTTTTCCCAAAGTTGAGGATGTATCCCCTGTCACTCAATGTGAAATGAGAGAATAGTGGAATTGGTACCAGACTTGTTCACTCACACCTACAAAGTAAAGCTTATCGAGTGGATTGGTTAGGACAAGTGGCACAAAATTCAAGCAAGTTGAAGTCCAAGATATGTAAATGTTGAAATCAATCCAAAGGACTCAAAATGCAAATCAAGTGATCAAAAATATAGAGGAGGGCAAAAAAAGAAAGAAGAAATGCACACGGTGGGATAATGGGGCTTGTGCAACTATAGGGATGAGCAATACAAAATTGCCTAACAAAGACTAAGCTCGTGTTGCACAAACACAAGGAGAGACGCTAGCTTGATTGCACACTTGGGCACAATTCACCACTTTGCACTAACCTATTCATGGAAGCATACATTTCCTATTCCATGTATCCTCATGCACAAGTATCTCTTTTCATGCTCAACACTCTTTTGCTTATAAGCTTTTGATCTTTTTCTCTTGATTAAAAACTTTTTTTTATCTTCCCTTCCTTTGCACTATGCTTATTGAGTCTCAACTAAACACATGAGATAAGTATCACAAGATGTGCACAGGAGCAATTAATTGCACTATATGATATATCAAATGATGCAACAATATGATATCGTATCACTATGGTGCATAAGTTTTCGTGAAGCCCGGCAATACTCGGATAGCTAATCTCAATAGGTAATGAAGGTATCCGCAAAGATGGTGGGCCTATCAAGATGTAATGGCAAGGAAGGAAAAGTTTTTGACGGAATGGATACCTTTGTCACACTTAACCTTTCACGAAGTCGGGGGTAACCGACCTTGCTTCCAGTTGAAGATGGTCTCAAAGGATGGATGGTCGTCATTGATGCGGAAGCTCGGTGGTTGATGTAGTAGAATGATGGTGAAACGAAGATGAGCATCTCGGGCACGTCGATAGCTTTCCAACGAGCCAAAGAACACCCAAATCGGAGTTCGGGAGTGGAAGTTATGGGCGAAATCGTGAAGCGGAGGCGGCTGATTCTGGGAGGGCCGTGCGCACGGGGTCAAAAAGGCCGTGGGCACGGGGTCCCGCGCGCACGGGACAAGGCTGTGGACACAGGGTGTCCAGGAACTTCGTGGGGGCCCATGCGCATGGGGTCGGGAGCCCGTGGGCACGGGGGTGGCGGAAATTTCGCGATTTCCAGGTCAAATTCGAAGGGGTAAAAGAAAAATTAGGCCAAGGGGATGCAATAGGGAGTGGATCTACTTGCTAAACACTAGATCCATGGATTGAAAGCAACAAAAACGCACTAGGAACAACAAATCACAAAAAAGTTGATATGGCTATTTTTGGTGGGGATTTTCAAATTGGGACGAACTCAAACAAAAATAGGCTAGAAAATGAAGGGGTGGGGCTCCAAATTCGTGTCAACATGGCTCATGATACCAAGATGTTGTAGAGCATGGGCGAAAGTGCCCCGATTTGTCCCGATGTTCACGAATTGGAGGGGGATTCGAGGAAGAACACGAAGAACACGAGGGGAAACAGGGGAAATCACAAGAGGAACACTCAAGAACAAGTCCAATCACACATCCACTAGACTAGCAAACACATAAGATCCACAAGGTACAAGACCAACAAAGGGAACAAAGATACAAGGTAGAGTTCATCCCAAATCCTATGAGAAGGTGAGGGTCTTGATGATCTAGGTAGATCCTTCTCCCTAGAGAGGTCTGGCTGATCCTATGATGGGGATCCTTCTCCCTTAGGAGGTCTTGATCCTCAAGACGGAGGTAGATGAGCAAAGCTTTCTCTAAATCATGTCATATGCTTTGCTATCCCTAAATGGAGGAGGAGTAGGAGTATATATAGTCCTAGGCAATGAAGGGGTAAGTAGGGGCGTAATAGATATTACATGGGCAAGCCCAACAGTTGCACACAGGCAGCCCCATGTGCACAGGGTAAATGGAGCCCGTGCGCACGGGGTATCCAGCGACCTGACAACTTAGCCCGTGCGCACGGGCTTGTACCATGGGCACGGGGGTCCCGTGGGCACGGGGTCTGGAGGCCCGTGTGCATGGGGTGTGCGAATTCACTTCCAGTAGCCTTTTTGGGGGCCCGTGGGCACGGGGTCGGGGAGGCCCGTGAGCACGGTCGCCTGGGAGGTGCTGTATTCTTACTGTTGGCGACCTTCGTCTTCTTTGTGGCCTTGGTGTCCTTCCTCTTGGATGATGTAGTCGTTCTCTTCAGCATGAATTCCTCCACGCCATGTGTGGAACTCCGATAGCATCTATGCATGCACACGAGAGGACTGTCAAGTAGTATACCATTCTCGAAGGGATCAAGTGAACACGTGTAAAGGAGATAATTTACCTTTAGGTATGTGAAGTAGATGTGGCACGTGTCACTTGCCAAATAGACTCTTGACATGGTGATGTCCATAGGATGCTCTGCATCACCCGTGCGCAGGGGGTCGCCTGGGTGCGTCTGTCTTCTTCGTGTTGGCGGCCTCCGTATTCCTTGTGGCCTTGGCTTCTTCCTCTTGGCCTTGGCGATCTTCCTTACCTCCTTGGTGGGGGTTGTCCTCGTTCCTAATGACACACAACATTCCATGGTGAGGTAGCATCCAAGTTCCATCCATATCCATATTAAACTCATAGAGGAGTGAGTTCACCTCGTTTTCGATGGTACGTGCGCGAGCTCTTGTCATAGGTCCACTTGGTGCTTGACGAGTCGGTGTGGTGTCCATGGGGATGACTGAAGGATGCTCCGCATCATCTCCCCCCTTGGGAAAGATCCGCCCTCGGATCAATAACTTCATCACCATGGTATGGAGATAGATCCTTGACATTGAAGGTGTCGCTCACGCTGTACTTGTCGAGTGGGATGTCGATCTTGTAGGCATTGTCATTGTAGCGTGCTAGCACCTTGAATGGTCCATCGGCGCGAGGTAGAAGCTTGGACTTGCGCTTGTTTGGGAAACGGTCCTTGCGAAGGTGTAGCCACACAAGATCTCTGGGGTTGAACACCATAGGATGCTTGTTGGTGTTTAGCTTGGTGGCGAGGCGTTGTAGTTGGCGTTCAATCGTGTGCCTTGTATCTTCATGCATCTTATTCTTGTTGATGTAAGTTGCTCTTGCGCTCGCGTCCAAGTTTGCTCGCTCTTGTAGTGGTAGCGGGAGGATGTCCAATGGCGACAATGGGTTGAAACCATAAACGACCTCGAAGGGGGACTTGCCGGTTGTAGAGTGTCATGCTTGACTGTAGGCGTACTCGGTGATGGGCATGCATTCTTCCCACTCCTTGATGTTCTTCTTGATCAACACGCGGAGGAGTGTGGGTAGTATCCGGTTGGTGACCTCTGTTTGGCCGTCGGTTTGTGGGTGATAGGCCGAAGAGAAGAGTAGCTTGATTTCGAGCTTGGCGCATAGTGTCTTCCAAAAGTATCTTAGGAACTTGACATCGCAGTCCGAACAATCGTCTTGGGCACTTCATGTAGTCGCAAGATTTCCCTACAAAAGAGATTTGCAACATGTGAAGCATCGTCTGTCTTGTTGCATGGAATAAAATGTGCCATCTTAGAGAAACGGTCCACAACGACAAATACAAAATCTTTTCCATTTTGAGTTCTAGGCAATCTAAGCACAAAATCCATACTAATGTCTTCCCATGGGTGATACGGAATAGGAAGTGGCATATGTATACAATGAAATTGAGCTTGAGACTTAGCTTTGCGGCATGTTGAGCACCAGTTGGTGTAGCGTGCGACATCGCGAAACATCTTGGGCCAATAGTACTTGTTGGAGAGTGTCGCAAAAGTCTTGTCGCGTCCGAAATGTCCCCTAAGTCCACCGCCGTGAGCCTCTTGCAAAAGCAACAAACGAAGAGAAGACTGGGGAATACAAGGTTCATTAGCCCGCATAAGATAGCCATCCTTTAGATAATATCGCTCCCAATAAGTGTTAACTTGACATTTCGCATAAGGAATCACAAAGGAAGGATCATGCTGATACAAATATTTAATGTGCTCAAAGCCAATAACATTCAATTCAAGTTGAGTAACTAACTTGCATTTGCAGGAAAGAGCATCCGCCACCACATTTTCCTTACCCTTGATATATTTTATGATATAAGGAAAGGACTCAATAAATTCACTCCATTTGGCATGCCTTTTATTCAACTTGGTTTGACCTTTAAGGTACTTAAGCGTCTCATGGTCGATATGTATGAAGAATTCACGTGGTCGAAGATAATGCTCCCAAACATGCAAGATTCTCACTAAAGCATATAACTCTTTGTCATAGATGGGATAGTTAAGTTGAGTACCGGAAATTTTTCGCTAAAGTATGCAATGGGTCGCTTTCCTTGCATCAAAACGCCACCTATGCCATTACCGCCAGTGTCGCAATGCACTTCAAATGTTTTCTCAAAGTTCGGCAAGGCAAGTATTGGAGCACGTGTAAGCAAAGTTTTAAGTTCATGAAATGCGGTGTCTTGGGAAGGTCCCCAAACAAAAGGTGCATTCTTCTTACTCAAAGCGTGCAACGAAGATGCAATAGTGCTAAAATCCTTAACAAAGCGACGATAAAATCCGGCTAGGCCAAGGAAACTATGCACTTGTTGTAAATTGGTTGGTTGTGGCCAAGTTTTAATAGCGTCAATTTTAGACTCATCAACTTCAACACCCTTAGAAGAGACTACAAAGCCCAAGAAAACAAGCTTATCAACACCAATAGTGCATTTATCCATGTTCGCATAAAGTCACTCATTTTTAAGAACTTGCAAGACGTCTCGAAGATGTGTGACATGCTCATCAAGGGATTGGCTAAAAACAAGGATATCATCAAAGTAGACCAGAACATAAACGCCAATGTATTTCTGGAGGACATAATGCATGACACGCATGAATGTGCTAGGTGCTTGAGATAATCCCATCGGCATGACTAACCATTCATATTGACCAAATTTTGTTTTAAAAGCCGTTTTCCATTCATCACCCTCTTGCATGCGAATTTGGTAATAGCCACTTTTAAAATCAATTTTTGAGAAAATAGTGGCACTGCTAAGTTCATCTAGCATGTCATCAAGGCATGGAATGGGGTGACGATACTGAACGGTGATAGCATTAATGGGACGGCAATCGGAGCACATGCAGTAACTACCATCTTTCCTAGGTACAAGAATAACTGGAACGGCGCATGGGCTTAGGCTTTCACATACATACCCATTCTCGAGGAGATGTTGCACTTGCCTTTGAATCTCTTTGGTCTCGTCGGGGTTGATGCAGTAAGGTGCCTTGTTCGGGAGAGGTGCGCCGGGGATGAGGTCAATGCAATGCCCGATTCCACGCAAAGGAGGTAGACCCAGAGTTAGCTCATTGGGAAACACGTCCGCAAACTCCTGCAAAAGATGAGACAAAACCGAAGGTAGATGTTGTGAAGTATTAGTCCGCACCACTTCATCTTTGCACAGAAGTACAAAGTGAAGAACGCTCGATGGGCTCTCACTCACATCCGTCAAATCTCTTTTGGTGGCTAGGAGAACTAAGTTTTTCTTATTGCTTATCGTGGAGTCACTCAATTTTGGCTTGTGGCGCTCACTCTCTTTGTGGCGGTTCACTCTCTCACTAGTCTCTCCATGATGGCTTGATGCTTGTTTGTCAGCGATGACTTGACTTGGTGACATGGGTCGAAGCACGTACTCCTTGCCTTTCATCTTGAAGCTATAGTGATTGGTTCATCCATTGTGGATGACACTGCGGTCGAATTGTCAAGGTCGTCCTAGGAGGAGATGGCACACGGACATAGGAACCACATCACACTTCAAGGTGTCTTCGTATGCGTCGATCTTGAAGGATACTTAGACGGTGTGCTCCACTTGAATGGTGCCGGAGTCACTAAGCCATTGGACCTTGTAGGGGTGAGGGTGCTTCTTCTTGACCAATTGTAGCTTGGAGCATAATTCTTCACTTGCCAAGTTGTGGCAACTTCCGCCATCGATGATCACCTTGACGGAACGTCCTTGGATGCCCGCTTTGGTATGGAAGATGTGGCAATGTTGGTCCTCTCCTTGTTGTTGGAGTGTCAAGATCTTGGAGACAATGAGAGCGGGGCTCGAATCATTGTCACAAAATACTTGCGCATGTTCGTCTTCATTCACTTGTCGGTGCATGGCCACGTGCTCTAGTGCTTCCATTTCTTCCTCGCTCATGGAGTCGTAGGTGCCATCATCATTTGCAATCATTGTACGCCGAGTGGGGGCATTGGTATGTCTTGTGTCCACGGCCTTGAGAAGTGAAACATTGGATTGAACTTGTTTTGGCGGTAGCATCCGTTGGAGTTGATGAGGAAGTTTTTGACTTGTAGTTGCTTGAAGGAGGACGACTCAAAGATGTCGTTGCTTGTTTGGTACTTGACTTATCACTGGTGCTTGGAGATGCTCGAGTAGTAGTTGAAGGTGCCGTAGTGGTGGAGGCTTGAGTATGGAGCCATAGGTCTTGGAAGAGTACTTTGAGTACTTGAATTCATCTTGCACTTGTCGCTCCTCCTTGGTCGCTTGGTGCACTAGCTCGAGGAGGTTGGAGTACGGTTGGAAATCAACGATCTTCTTGATGGGGTGGTTCAGGCCATTCAAGAAGCGTGCCATAGTTTGCTCGTCATCTTCCTTGACATTGGTTCGTATCATGGCAACTTCCATTTCTTGGTAGTATTCTTCAACTGACTTTGTGCCTTGCTTGAGGATTTGTAGCTTCTTGAAGAGATCACGGCTATAGTGGGTAGGCACAAAATGAGCTCTCATGATATCCTTCATTCGGTGCCAAGTTGTGATGGGTGGTTCGCCTTTCTCCCTGTGTCGCTCAATCACTTTGATGCAGAGCATCCTACGGTCATCCCCATGGACCTACCTTCGTCTCCCAAGACACCACGTGGACCAATGACTAGAGCTCATGCAAGGGCTATCGAAAGTGAGGTGAACACGCTCCTTTCGAATTTACACATTCTACATGCGAGACATGACTACTACCTCAAGCGAAGACACTATGTGTGATCAGGTACTTGGAGGAAGGCCATGAAGCTGCTACGACCAATGGACAAGACGATGAGGACACTGAGCGCAAGAAGCAAGAGGAAGAGCTGGCGAAAAGCTACAGCCACCGGACGATCGGTCCTTACCGGACGTCTGGCGCCCCGAGGATCAGCTTGCCAGAAGGCCCAGACGAGCAGCTCTACAGTGGCCGGACGACCGGCAAGTACCGGACGTCCGACACACTCCAGCGACCGGACGACCGGCAGCCTCTGGCAATCCGGTGCCACATGTCCAAAACCAAAATGCCAGAAGACTGAAGCCCTCCCGACGACCAGCGCACTGGACGTCCGACCACCTCTGGATATCCGGCAACTCTGCACCCGAGCCCAAACGTCGGACGACCGGCCGCATCGGACATCCGGTCCTTCGTGAGACACCGGACAACCGGCAACTTCTGGACGTCCGGACACTGCCTGTGCGCAGCCACTAGGGTTTCGACCCATGTATCCCCCTCTCTTTCTCCCTAGACTATAAATACCCCTTCATTTGGACGAACTAGGGTTAGCAAAGTGATAGCTCATATTAGAGATTGAGTTTTGCTCATCCACCTACCTCTCCCATGGAGATCAAGACCTCCATGTGAGCATGTGAGAAGACCCCCCAAGTGGATTCAAGACCCCCTGTAGGGAAGATCCTCCTAGGATTCAAGACCTCAACTCCTTCAAGGATTGGGATGAACTAGCTACCCTTGTACCCTCTTGTGTTGGATTTGGACCTTTGTATCCCTCTTTGTTTATGTGGATTTAGCACATGTGTGATTGGATTTTGTGTCAATTGAGTGTTTCCTTTGTGTTCTTCTCTCAATTTTCCCTTTTCCCCCTCCAAGTGTGAAAATATCACCACAATAGGGTTCCACCCTACATCATCTTGGATCAGAGCCACATTGATTCACACTTTGGAGTTCTTCCTGTCCACTTTCTAGTCCCAATTTTGTTATTTTTACCCAAATTCAAAAATTCCCCACAAAAATAGCCATACCAATTTTTTTTTGTGATTTGTTGGTTTGATGATGTTTTGTTGATTTTGATCCATGGATTCGATGTGTTGCAGGTGGATCTAGCCTCCCCACACCTTTTCACCAACTTCCATCCAGGAAATTCGTCCAATTTTGGCCCCAATTTTTCTTCCCTCCACGAAATCCACGAGTTCATCTTCAGCTCGAAATCGCCCAGTCACCGGACGACCGGCCTTATCGGACGTTCGGATAGCCTTCAGCCACCGGACGTCCGGACACAGTTCATCCACCAGTCATCCGACACATACCGGACGTCCGATCTAGCCTAACAAAACTGAATTTTCGTAGGAAAATTTCAGCCACCGCCCCCACTTCCGCATGGCCAACTCCGAAACCACCATCGCATTTCCGCAAACCCTTTGAGCTACCGGCTCGCCACCACCACTTTCCACTACCACATTCGATTTTGACCGTTTAGCCATTTGATATTTTGAGCCGCGATTTTCCGTTTCCTAACGTGTTTCGGCTACTTAGGAACGGTTCGACATCAACAGCACCGCCACTCAACTTCGCCACAGACTCGACATCGACAACGACCACTTCATCATTTTGACACCATCACCGTAAGCAAGGATGGTAACATCGATGATATCTTTGTACATCTCCCTTGCCATTGCATTGTTAACCCCGAGACCATCTTTTGCGTCGCTTACCTACGAGACTAGCCATTTGAGTATTGTTGGGCAACGCTACTTGTGCACTTTAGTGATACACGTTCCGCATAGCTATCATAGCGTGCATATATAATTGTATCATCTCTTGTGTCATCAATTGTTCCTGCATATACATAATTGCTATCTTGGTACGAGCATTTCGCATAAGTGGGCCAAGGAAAATATCAAAGAGAGAAAAGCTTTTAAGTAACGACAAAAGAAAAACAACAAGCTTGTAAGCAATAGCCATAGCATCACCACATTGCATATCATATTGGATCATCTTGGATCATCGTGACCGAGTAAACCGGGAATCATACATACATAGCATACTTGAGATAGAAAGTCGATACGTTTTGTCTCTCATAGGTTGTGCACAAGTTCATATCCGCCTATTGAGCAATCGTGCTAGCGTCTCTCTAGCGTTGTGCAACACGAGCGTTTTCCGGGATTCCACATTTTGTGCTCATTCCTTGGTTGCATGACCTCACTTATCTATCCGTGTGTGTGTTTCCGTGTGCCACTCATTGCTATTGGTCTACTTGTTTCACTTGCGAATTTGTGAATCTTTTTCAACATTATTGATATCTTGCTAACAATTGCATCAATTTTGTGCCATTATCCTCACCAAACTACTCCAAAAGCTTTACTTGTGTAAGTGTGAGATTGACACGATCCGGTACCAATTGTGCTACTTCCACAATACCATATTGGGTGATCATTGATCCATCTTCAACATTGGATAAGGTACATTGGTCTAATTCGTTCCTTTCTTCCACTAACATTTGTTTGAGAATAATGGATAGGCCGAGCACTGCTTCCAACCCACTCTTCGATGAGCAAGAGGACTCGACCATCTACGTCACCAAGAACCACCTCTTCGGTGCTCAAAGAGCTTTGAATCAAGCGAATGAAGCATTGGGCGACCGCATCGAACAACTCGCCACCGACTTGCGACAATCCGAAGCAAGAACAAGGGACTACCTCGACGACAAGCTATCATCTCAAATGGAAGAGTTCCGTGCCATGATGGTCAACCACGCCTCTTCCAGGTCGTCATCATCAAGACGATGCCACTCGAGCCGACACTCTTCGGACACGTCTTTGGATGCAAGTCTTCCACGAGCACGCTCACATCGTCATCAAGACCTTGAAGATCATTATTCACAAAATCCATTCCATGGCAATGGTTTGCAAGATCGCCATCGTGAGCGCGAACGACAACATCGTCAAGCACAAGGCGCCATGGGCCAAGAGCAAGCTCCGCACCACCAACGCCAAGAAAACCAAGACGACGACGCTCTACAACAAGAACAACAATGTCGTGAGGAACAAGCCCTTGAAGTTCAACGTGCCCTATGCGAAGAAACTCACGCCGTCAACGTGCGCAACCGCTGAGTGCGTGAACAAGAAGAAGCCCTCCGACGAGAGCGACAAGAAGAGGCTGCGCGTCTTGAGGAACGCCAAGAAATGAGGAACCATGCGCGTATTCCACGCCCTCAATGCCAAGTTAATCATGAAGAGCACGAGGAGCAAGAGCTAGACAACCCACCCCCAAGACAAGAGCGACATCGCCATCGTCCCCAACACAATGATTAGCAACGCTACGGCAAGCTCAAGTTCAACATGCCTAAGTTCTTCGGAAGCAATGATCCCGAAGACTACCTCTCATGGGCATTGAAGGTCGACAAGATATTCCGTCTTCACAATTATGAAGAGGAAAAGAAGATCGCCATGGCATCTCTAGAGTTCCAAGATTATGTTCTCATTTGGTGGGAGCAAGTGATCGAATGACGCCAAGAAAAAGGCGAGCCACCCATCAGGACTTGGAATCAAATGAAGGATGTCATGAGAGCTCGTTTTGTGCCTACCCACTATAGCTGCGACCTCTTCAAGAAGCTACAACTCCTCAAGCATGGACAAAGTCGGTTGAAGAATACTACCAAGAGATGGAAATTGCCATGATACGAGCCAACGTCAAGGAAGATGATGAACAAACTATGACGCGTTTCTTGAATGGTCTCAACCATCCAGTCAATAAAATTGCGGACTTCCAACCATACTCCATCCTCCTCGAGCTGGTGCACCAAGCAACCAAAGCGGAGCGACAAGTGCAAGAGGACTACAAGTACTCCAAGTACTCTTCCAAGACCTATGGTTCATACACTCAAGCTTCAACGACTACGACAACTCCTCCAACGGCTCAAGCTACACCAAGTATCGGTGACAAGTCAAGCTCCAAGCAACCCTTGTCATCTTTGAGTCGTCCTACTTCAACTACATCCAAGCCGAGAGCTTCATCATCGACTCCTACAATGGATGCTATAGCCAAGACAAGTGCAATACAATGTTTCACTTGCAAGGGCCGAGGACACAAGTCATTTGAGTGCCCCACACGACGCACCATGATCGCTAATGATGACAACACCTACGACTCCATGAGCGAGGAAGAAATGGAAGCCATTGAGCACATGGCCATGCACCGACAAGTGATTGAAAATGAAGACGCTCAAGTCTTTTGCGACAATGACCCGAGCCCCGCTCTCGTTGTCTCCAAGATCTTGAAATTTCAACAACAACAAGACGAAGATCAACGTTGCCACATCTTCCGTACCAAAGCGGGCATCCAAGGACGTTCCGTCAAAGTCATCATCGATGGAGTAAGTTGCCACAATTTGGCAAGCAACGAACTATGTTCCAAGCCACAATTGCTCAAGAAGAAGCACCCTCGCCCCTACAAGGTCCAATGGTTAAGCGACTCCGACACCATCCAAGTGGAGCACACCATTCAAGTGTCCTTCAAGATTGGTGCATACGAAGACACCTTGGAGTGTGATGTGGTTCCCATGTCCGTATGCCATCTCCTCTTAGGAAGACCTTGGCAATTCAACCGAGGCGTTATCCACAACGGACGAACCAATCATTATATCTTCAAGATGAAGGGCAAGGAGTACGTGCTTCGACCCATGTTGCCAAGTCAAGTCATCACTGACAAGCAAGCTTCAACCCATCGTGGAGAGACTAGCGAGTGAGTGAGCCACCAAAAAGAGAGTGAGTGCCACAAGCCAAGAATGAGTGACTCCACGATGAAAGACAAGAGAGATTTAGTGCTTTTAGCCACCAAAAGAGATATGAGGGATGTGAGTGAGAGCCCATCGAGCGTTCTTCACTTTGTACTTGTGTGCAAAGATGAAGCGGTAAGGACTAATACTTCACGACATCTACCTTTGGTGTTGTCTCATTTGTTGCAGGAATTCGCGGACGTTTTTCCCGATGAGCTACCTCCCGGACTCCCTCCACTTCGTGGAATCGAACACCGCATCGACCTCATCCCCGGAGCTCCGTTACCGAACAAGGCACCCTACCGCGTCAACCCCAACAAGACCAAAGAGATCCAAAGGCAAGTGCAACATCTCATGGAAAATGGGTATGTACGCGAGAGCTTAAGTCCATGTGCCGTTCCGGTTATTCTTGTGCCTAAGAAAGATGGAAGTTATCGCATGTGTTCCGATTACCCCATTAATGCTATCACTGTTAGATACTGTCATCCCATTCCATGCCTTGATGACATGCTAGATGAACTTAGTGGAGCCACCATTTTGTCCAAAATTGACCTTAAAAGTGGCTACTATCAAATTCACATGCGAGAGGGTGATGAATGGAAAACGGCTTTCAAAACCAAATTTGGCTTATATGAATGGTTAGTCATGCCTATGGGCTTATCTCAAGCACCTAGCACTTTCAGCGTGTGATGCACTATGTTCTTCGCAAATATATTGGCATTTGTGGTGTTGTATATTTTGATGATATCCTTGTGTTTAGCCAATCTCTTGATGATCATGTGAAACACCTTAGAGATGTCTTGCAAGTTCTTCGGAACGAGCGACTTTATGCAAACATGGGAAAATGCACTTTTGGTGTTGATAAACTTGTTTTCTTGGGATTTGTAGTCTCCTCTAAGGGCATTCAAGTTGATGAAGCTAAAATTGATGCTATTAAAACTTGGCCACAACCAACCAATTTGCTTCAAGTGCGTAGCTTCCTTGGCTTAACCGGATTTTATCAACGCTTTTTGAAGGATTTTAGCACAATTGCATCACCATTGCACGCTTTGAGTAAGAAGAATGCACCATTTATTTGGGATCCTTCCCAAGATGCCGCATTTCATGAGCTTAACAACTTGCTTACACATGCTCCATTACTTGCCTTACCCAATTTTGAGAAAACCTTTGAAGTTCATTGTGACGCTAGTGGTAATGGCATTGGTGGCATGTTAATGCAAGAGAAGCGACCTATTGCATATTTTAGCGAGAAACTCTCCACGCGCAACTTAACTATCCCATTTATGACAAAGAGTTATATGCTTTAGTGAGAGTCTTGCATGTGTGGGAACACTATCTTCGCCCTCGTGAATTTGTCATCCATACGGATCATGAGACGCTTAAATACCTTATGGGTCAAACCAAATTGAATAAGTGTCATGCCAAATGGAGTGAGTTCATTGAGTCTTTTCCTTATGTTATCAAGCATATCAAAGGTAAGGAAAATGTGGTGGCGGACGCTGTTTCCCGCAAGTGCATGTTGGTTACTCAACTTGAGTTGAATGTTATAGGATTTGAGCACATTATAGACTTGTATGAGCATGATGTTTCATTTGCGATTCCTTATGCCAAATGCCGAACGCACAACACTTGGGAACGATATTATGTGAAGGATGGTTATCTTATGCGAGCTAACAAACTTTGTATCCCCGAGTCTTCTCTTCATTAGTTGCTTTTGCAAGAGGCTCACGGTGGAGGACTCATGGGACATTTTGGACACGACAAGACATTCGCCACGCTCTCCAAGAACTACTTTTGGCAAATGATGTTTCACGGCGTTTCACGCTACACCAAACGGTGCTCTACATGCCGCAATGCTAAGTCTAAAGCTCAATCCCGTGGTCTATATATGCCACTTCCTATTCCCTATCAACCATGGGAAGACATTAGTATGGATTTGGTGCTTGGGTTGCCTCAAACTCAAAATGGCAAAGATTCGGTATTTGTCGTTGTGGACCATTTCTCTAAAATGGCACATTTTATTCCATGTATCAAGATCGACAATGCTTCACATGCTGCACATCTCTTTTGTAGGGAAATCTTGCGTTTGCATGGAGTGCCCAAGACGATTGTATCGGACCGCGACGTCAAGTTCCTTAGCTACTTTTGGAAGACACTTTGTGCCAAGCTCGGAATCAAGCTATTTTTCTCTTCAGCATTTCATCCACAAACCGATGGCCAAATGGAGGTCACCAACCGGACGCTATCCACACTCCTCCGCGTGTTAATCAAGAAGAACATCAAGGAGTGGGAGGAATGCTTGCCTATCGCCGTCTACGCCTACAATCGAGCACGACATTCTACAACCGGCAATTCCCCTTCGTGGTCGTCAATGCACTACAAAAAAAAAGACACATCCGTGACATTATGGCCCGAACGAAAACTTTTTCTGTCATGGTTGTGACACTTCTAGGACGATAATTGTGAAAAAACACGTATCATCATAGATGTGGTGGGCTCCTACTTCTATGACAAAAAACTATGACAGAAAATGGGCTTTTCGTCCTGGGCGGGCCGAAGACACACCCGCATGACATTCTTTGGGCTGTCCATGATGTAAAAAATCATGGTAGAAGTGAGGGCGAGGAAATTCTTTGGGTGGTCGGGCCGAGCGATGCAGTATGGTTTGCGTGTTTCTCTCGTGCGCGCATGTGTGTGCATGGAGTTCGCTAACTGAACCCGAGCGATCGAGGCGTTCGCTTACTGAACCCGAGCAATCGATCAAACTCGCACTATGTACTGAACACGAGCGATCGATCCCTCGCACTATGTACTAAACCCGATCGATCCCTTCGCTGCTAACTAAACCCGAGTGATCCCTTCGCTGCTAACTGAACCCGAGCGATCCCTTCGCTGCTAACTGAGCCCGATCGATCCTTCTCGCTGCTTACTGAAACCGATCGAGCTCCCGTGCGAGATGTAGCCAGCCGGTGTTGGGTTGCCTCTCGATGAACAGTGCCCGTTGCTGCAGTGCACGCGATACGTAGAATGAGTCGAGACTTGCATCGATCGAGCCCCTTTGCGCGAGACGTGGTGAGTTGATCCAGCCGGTTGGTTGGCTGTGGATGAACAGTTCCTGTTGCTGTTGCCCGCTCGTACGCCCGACCCCAGCCGGTGGGGGTTGGATGAACAGGACCCCGAGGAGGCCGCCACACCCCAACCGGTTGGGGG
The DNA here is from genome assembly GCA_039707655.1 of Elymus sibiricus. Taxonomy (NCBI): domain Eukaryota; kingdom Viridiplantae; phylum Streptophyta; class Magnoliopsida; order Poales; family Poaceae; genus Elymus; species Elymus sibiricus. The sequence continues at coordinate 170,193,509 of CM077664.1, forward strand.
TGGATGAATAGGACCCCGTGGAGGCTGGATGAACAGTAGCTAGTGGAGGCTGGAGGAAGTCGATGGTGGATGAATAGTAGCCCGTGGAGTCCTGTTTTGTGGTACGCCACACCCCTCCCGATGAACAGGACCCCATTTCGACCATAGGCGCTCGAAGAGAAGTCCGTTTCCTCTGTTTTGCGGTACGCCATACCCCTCCTGATCAACAGGACCCCGTTTCGACCATAGGCGGTTGAACAAAAGTCTGTTTCCTTCGTTTTGCGGTACGCCAGACCCCTCTCGATGAACAGGACCTCGTTTCAACCGTAGGTGGTTGAACAGAAGTGCATTTCCTATGTTTTGCAGTACTCCACACCCCTAGCCGATGAACAGGACCCCGTTTCGGCTGTAGGCTGTTGAACAGAAGTCCATTTCCTCCGCTGCGGTACGCCAGACCTCGAGTCGATGAACAGGACCCCGTTTTGGCTGTTCCGTCCAAGCCGGTTGCCTCCCCATGAACAGGACGCATTCTGACCTAGTCGGTTGCCTCCTGATGAACACAACGATGTTTCTCCGTTCTGACCCAGCCGGTTGGCTGCCAATGAACACGACGCCGTTGCTGCACGCGTTCGAGACCCCGCCCGTATGTACGTATGTGGCTGTATTTTTTGCCGAGTGGCTGTACGTACGTGTACATGATTTAGACGGGACTGCCTGAACTGTTACGTCGGGGGCTCTACTACGACACGTGCCGCTACTTACTCGGCCATAGTTCATCCTTGCAGAGAGACCAATCGACAAGTATATACGTACACATTCGCGACTAGACACACAACGCTATGTACGCTTCGACCGGGTGGGTCCCAGCTGTCAGGGACGATAAGGAGGCACTTCCTTGCGTGCGAAGATATAGCTGGTGGGTCCCAGCTGTCAGGGGGAGGAATAATTTTTTTTGCGCGTAATAAGGAGGCATTTGCTTGCATGCAAAGATGTAGCTGGTGGGTCCGGCTGTCAGCCTCACCACGTACAGTCCTCTTCCGATGGCTGTCGTTCATTGACCACGTTGACCACGCCGCGCCGAGTGCACCAAGGCGGTGGACGATGGCGAGGCCTAGGAAGGGAATGACGCGGAGGTGTGGAAGATGCGGCAGTGGATGCCCACGCGGAGGGGAGTACGAGGGTTGACTGGTTTGGCTGCGGTGTGAGGCTGTCATCGCCGGAGAATAACAGGGGATGTGGGTGAGTAGAGGGAAGGCCTGGCCAGCGGTGGGCGTAGGGTGGGGCAGTGAGGCCTGCACGGCAGCACAACCGGCCATGGGAGGCAGGAGCAGGCGGTCCTGCCGTCGCTGATTTGGGCGGCTGGAGCAAGAAGATCAGAGATTGGAGAAGCACGACGGCCGTTGGATTGACAACCAATGGTCACTTCTGCTAGAATCGTTTGTTGACTAATATATAATAAGTAAAGAATTCTTGCATACGCGTCAACTTAATAGGCCCACAAGTCAGCCTCCCAATCTGTGGCGGATAGCATACAACCCATTTGATATTTTTTAAATAATTTACAGCTCATTTGCAAATTCTTATGCAATTTATTGAAGTCCATTTTCTTTTTGTTGGCCAGGACCAGGGTTAAAAATTTAAACGAAATTTCGCATATTTCGGTGTGGTCCAAACTATTTTTAATCCCAAAATATCGAGTGAGATTTAAAGTAATTTCAAAATATATTTAAATTAGGTTAAAACCCAATGAAATTTGAAATCTAAAAATGTGAAGAAAAAAATCAGAAATTTCAAAGTAATTGCCAATTTGTTGTGTGTGTTTTTTTATATTTACAGCCCATTTCATATTACTTTTAAGATTTGCAGCCGTCTTGAAAGATTTGCAGCCCAGCAGAGCGGAGAAAAACAAGTTGGCCTGGGTTGGGTTGGCCTGGTCAGAAAAAAAAACTGGTCTAGCCATTTTCACAAAGAAAAAAAAATAGATGGGATGGTCATGTGGTAAACGTAAAATAGAAGCCTGGGCTAGACGGGCAACAACCCAGTTGATACCCTGGTCCGTCTCAACAATAACAAAAAAAACTGCTTGAGCTGCTAGGTCCCAGGTGTCAGCCGCTCTTATGCAGTTCTCTTGTCTATTGACTATACGCTGACAATGTCGTGGGCCCCACATGTCAACAAACCACTAGGAGGAAGCATTTTCTTTTTTGCTTGTAATAATGAGGCACTTGCTTGCGTACGCCCATGGACATGGTGGGTCCCTACTGTCATCCTCTCCACATACAGTCCTCTCCCGATTCCTCTCGTTTGTTGAACATGTTGACAATGCCAGACGGTGGCGCCGCGGCGAGCGCACCAAGGCGCGCGGAGGACGACGGCGAGGCCTCGGACGGGAACGAACATGAGCCGGGTAAGATGCGGCAGTGAAGTCGCGGGCGAAGGGGAGTATGAGGGTTGACTGGTTCGGGTGCGGGGTGGGGCAAACATCGCCGTTAACGATTTAGGAGTAGACGGTGGGGCAGCGATGCATGCACGGAGGCGCAGCCAGCCGTGGGAGACGGGAGCAGGCGGCCCCGCCGGCGCTAGTTTGGTTTTGGCGGCTGGAGGAAGAAGAGACTGAAGAAACACGACAGACTGTACAAGCGGCAGGAGTACTTAACAACGTTAACTGAAAGCAGCAGGAGCACTTAACAACCAAAGCTAAAAGCAGTATGAGTACTTATATAGGTTCAACCGTACAAGGCATGCCTCGAACAGTGCTACTTTGCCTGTAGTTAATGAAGGGTGAGGCCACCAAGCCCCAGGACAAGGCCCAGGCGCCACCCCGCGCATCCACAACTTTCTGAAAGCGGCTTCATCTCGCAATGTGGTCAATAAACAGGATATTCGCTTCAGAGCCATGGAAAAGCATGAACATAACCTTCTGTCCTAGTCTTCAAGATCGACGGGCCTTCATGATTTGAGACCACCCATGAATAAGTATCTTTTCACCTCTAAGGGAAATGGAGTAGGTCGACATAAACATCATGTTGTGACCAAGCGCAAGTCTGACTCGACCATGGCCAAGCATCTGTATCGGAATAATAAAACTGGGCAGTTTCTGTTTCAAGAAGACGAACACAGCTGTAAAACTGTGTATAAGCAAGAGTTTATGAATGTCGGAATCGGGGCTCCGGCGGACCCAAAGGTTCGAACACTGGGGGCGAGCTAGTTCCTACTGATCCAAGGGTGACCACGGTGAGGCTACGGCGAGAGCACACGAGCGCAGAGCACGACAGGGGACATAGCGGTTACCCAGGTTCTGGCCACCTTGCGGTGTAAAACCCTACTCCTGCTTGTGTTGGGATTGCTATGGGCAAGAGAGTTCTCGTGTACAAGGTACGAGATGAAGGAATCGAATCTCTCTACTATGGCAGCACTGCCCCCTTTTATAGCTGCCCTGGTCCTCTTCCCCTGAAAATCTCGGCGGGAAGGGTAGCCACACTTGGCGGGTTTTGAAAGGGGACAAGCGCCCAGGCTATCCCGACAAAAGTCGGTCTTCGCCTGCAAAAGCATGATCCATGACGCACCGGTGGGCTCGGTGATGACCTCCTACCTGCGCGCCTTGCTGTCTTGGTCTTCTTTCACCAAACGGGCAGTCCTTGGGACTTGCTTTGGAGGAGGGCGGCTGTTGCTGCCCCTTTGGCACCAAATAGGAAACCCTCTCTGTCCGCACCCGCTGGCGCGGCCTCTGTCGTCGTTCGTCGCCAAGCGCGTCACCCACGTGGTGGGCATAGGACCGCGTGGCTGTCGTCAGGCTTGGATGGTCTCGGGCGGCCGCCTCGAGAGGCCGCCTCACGAGGGGGCCTCGCGAGGCTTCCTGCCACTGCTGCAGCTAAGTCTTGGTGGTTGGTCCTTGAGGAGGGGTCCTCGTGAGGCTGGCGCCTCGTGAGGTGCCTTCGCTTCGCGGCACCCTTAGTTGGGCCCCGCCTTGGGCCTTCGCCAAGCGTCGATTCCTGGGCGCAGGCAGACGGGCCGTGGTACCCCGGTTCCCAATGGCCCGACAGTAGCCCCAGGGCCCGTGGCACGCACGTCCCCGCCCGTTGGGAGCGAAACGGCGCGGGCCCTGACAGCCTGCGAGGCCCAGGTTCGACGCGTGGCATGCAATGGGACGTGGGACGCCCCCACTTCCCCCACTACGCCTCGATAACCGCATGCGCCTGCCATAAAGCCTGCCCACGCGGGGCGCAGGGATATCATTGCTTCCCTTGTGCTCTCTCCTCCTAGCACCTGGTCTCTCGCACTTCCTTACTGAGCACTGCTGCTTCCTCCTCTCGGCCTCCAATATCCACCGCACAGCAATGGCGCCCGCTGACAAGAAAAGCAAGGCGGCGGCTGCGGTGCCGAGCGCACCGGTCGTGGAACCGGCTCTGTAGCGCTCCATCATTGCCAACCGAGAGGGCCTGGATAAGGTGATCTCGATGACCGCCAGTGACCAGAATGAGTGGAAGGCGACGAAGATTTGGCCAGGCTCGCGCGCACGGCGCGACCTGTAGGCGACGACCTTCCCCTTCTTCGTCCATAGCGCTACGCCGGCCTGGTGCTGCCGTTTTTGGATTTCTTAAATGCCATCCTCTCCCATTACCAGGTCCAAGCCCTCCATCTCCAACCCAACTCCATCTTCCTCCTCGCCATCTTCGCCTTTTACTGTGAGGCCTTCATGGGCGTGATGCCTTCGGTGGCACTCTTCCGCCACTTCTTGAGCATGCGGATGTCTGTGGCGAATCATCACTCCACGTGCACCTCATTCCTTCTCGTCAAGGCGACGGAGAACAACATCATCAGCCTGAAGATCTCAAAGAAGGTGGAAGGCTACAAGCAGCACTGGATCTACATGGATGTGCGCCATCGCAGCCAAATGCTGATGGAGCCGACGGCCCCCGCCGTGAAGAGCTCGGGGTGGGAGCATGAGAAGCTCACCGACCCGAGGCTGGCGCCCGTCTGGGAGCGGCTAGCCGACCATAAGGTGGGGTGCCTCACGGCAGCGATGGTTGTCAAGGAGTACCTGCATCGACGCATAGCGCCACTCCAGATGCGCTCGTGCCTGGTGTGGGAGATCACCGGCACGAAGAACCCCATGCGGCTGAGCGTCGCCAGTCTGAAGCCGGTGGTGGTGGATGGAATCATGCAGATCTTGCTCGGTGGTACCGCGGAAGACCCGCCCGCGGACGCGCTCCTGCTGTACCGCTACGAGGAGACTAAGAAGCTGGTCGCGGAGATGCCGATCTTCGACGAGTGGGGCCTCGTACCGGAGGGCCATGAGGGGCCCCATGAGAACCCGTTCGTGGTGGTTCCCAACTCGGGGGACCTGGACAACGCCGAGGCCTCGGGGGGCGACGCGGAGGGAAGCGATGGCGGCCCTGCCTTGCACACCCGCCGCCAACTCATCCGCGACCTCGAAGACGATGACGACGACAGCGATGATGCGTGATTCAGGGTTGAGCCCTCCCGGCCCGCCGGTGCGGGAGGCGAAGGAAGCACCAGCGCACCGGCCGGCGAGCCGGGCGTTGAGGAGATTGACTCCAGTGGCGGGGGCTCCAAGCCCGCCGAGGGGGAGGCCGGTGTGGAAGGCGGGGCCACCAAGCCCCCCGCCGAGAAGGACGGCGCCAAGGACGGGGCGACCGAGCCTCGGGGGGCTGCCTCGGGAGGTATCCCCGCGAGGGCAACAGTGAGGACCGCCCGCCATTGGTCCTGAAGAAGAGGAAGTGGGTGGCCAATGACGAGTAAGTGCCTACCTTACCCCCTTTCCTTTTGCGTTTGCCTCGCGGTTTGGGGCTGAGGCTTTGCTTCGCACAGGGCATCCACGAAGAAGAAGAAGAAGACCCCTGGCTCAAAGGGGGCCCCGACGCCTGCCGCAGGCGCCGAAGGGTGTGAAGAGGTCACCCGCCGCCCCGATGCTGAAGCGGAGCACGCGGGGGTGTAGAAGGAGCAAGCGGTCCCTCCGGAGCCGCATGCGAACGCGGCTCCTGAGGCCAAGGACGTCGAGCCTCGGGAGGCGGCCTCCGGAGGAGGCGCCGCGGCTCCCGAGGTGCCAACTGCGGAAGCGGACGCAGTGATGGAAGAGGTGGAGGCGCCGACTCCCTGCCGAGCACCACAGGCGCCGAAGGCGCTTCGGGAAGCCCCCAGCACTCGCCGGTGCGGGAGGCCCCGGCCGCGGGCGCGACGAGCCTGCGGGGTGCGCTACCATGGCGAGAGGAGGAGGAAGCCCCGGTGAGCCCCCCGCTCCTGACGAACGACGCCGGGTCTTCTCAGGTCGTGACGGCAGAGGGCGGCGAGGAGTCGGACCCGGCGTGGGCTCTGATGCTCGTGCGCAGCCGCACCCTCCTCAAGCGTGGGGTCCTGCGGAGTGCCAGGGGAGCTCTGGGCCAGCTCGAGGCAGAATTCCAAGAGGCGGAGGGGCGCCTTGCCGAGGAGCGCCTGCATCTTGGCGAGGGGTGGCGTCGACTCGACGTCGCCGTCAAGTTGGTATGGCGCCAGGACGAGGCCGCGCGGGAGGAACGCGAGAAGGCCGCCGCCGAGGCGAAGGAGGTCTTCGAGAGCGCCCTCCGGGAGGCCGACGCGGCCGAAAAACGCCGCGAGGAGGCGGAGGCCCGCACGAGGGTGCTTCGAGAGCAGCACGCCGCGTAGGAGCAGCTGTTCCAGACGCAGGAGAGCGCCATCACCGCCCGTGAAGAGGAGCTCACGGCCTGTGATGCAGACCTCGTAATCCGCGAACGGGAGCTCACGCGGACAACGACCGAGTAGGCCGCGGAGCGCGAGTGCCTGGAGACGTTGGACCGCCAAGTGGCTGTCGCCCAGGACGCCTACAACAAGAGCATGGAGAGGGCCAATGCCCAGCTGGAGGCCAAGGAGAAGAAGGCCCAGGAGGACACCGATGGGAAGATAGAGAAGAACCGCCTGGCGCTCGTCGTAGAGAACAGCAGGAAGCTGAAGGCCCAGGAGGACCGCTTCAAGAAGAAGCGCGAGGAGCTCCAAAAGGAGATCGAGGGCCTCAAGGAAGTCCTGGCGGAGGCGGAGAACCGGCGGAAGACCGCGCTGCTGGCCAAGGCCAATGTCGAGGCGGAGCTAGCCTCCCTCTAGCTGCAGGTGAGTGGTGTCTCCAATGTCGTCGAGCAGGCGAGGCTGGAGGCGGACCGGGTGTGGGGGCAGCAGCACGAGCGCGCTAAGATGTTCCGCTCCCTCCAGCTTCGGGCCTGCGACACCCTAGCCACCATCTGCAAGGAGAGGCTGGAGGGCCCCCGCGAGACCCACGATGCCAGCTACATCAACTTCTTCACCAAGCTCGTGGAGCGGCTCGAGGCTGGAGCCAAGAGGGTGAACGGCATCATTGAAGACGAATGCCGCGACCTCCTCTTCCAGGCGGCGACACGCATCTTCAGCCATCTCCTCCATGCAGACCCCAACTTCGACTTCGACAGGGTGATAGCCCTCATGCCTGAGGAGCTTCGCGATGGCCTCGAGAAGGTGGTAGAGGACCACGTGGACGCCCTGCTCGCGAAGTTCTCCCATGGCGGCAGCGAGAGCTCTAGCGGAGTCGAGGGCGATGATGGCGAAGGCGATGACAACGATGATGGTGACGCCGCGACTTCCTGGGTCCTTTTCCTTGGTCTACCTGTATCAGATCGGTGTGGCCCCATGGGGGCGTAAAAACAATGTCTTTTGTTTAAGTACTTTATGATTTGCTACAATGTATGTTTCCTCGTGAGGCCCTCTCGTGAGGCCTATTTTCCTTTCTTTGCTTGCCTTGATGCTCTACGTCGTCAGGACCCTGCCCCCGAGCGGGCCACAGCCGTCGCTGGTATGTCAGGTCGCATTGCCTGGACAAGGCCAGGAGGTGTAGGGCACTGAGAGGCGGTAAGGGCTCCTGAGGCGCGATGCTCAGGAAGCCCCCCTTTGACGTGCAAGTGGCTTCGCGCAGAGGAGGAAACGTCAGCACTCAGCGAGGTTGAGAGGAGAAGAGAGCCTGAGAGACACCAAGAGTGGCTCGTGAGGTGTTTTGTACTTAGCTTCTTCGCGAGTGTCACTTGGCGTGTCGCGGCCGTGGAGCGCGCCTCACGAGGCTCTTGCTCGTGAGGCCACCCGCTAGCACTTGGTGGAGACAGCCGCCGGGAGTTGGCTTCGCGAGGCTCCCTGAGAGCTTACGGAGGTGTCTTGTCGTGAGTCACCTCGCGAGGCAGCGCTCGTGAGGCCTTTGCGCGCCTTATTCCTGGTACAACTGCATGCCGAAGATCTTCACGAATGGGGGAGTAGTGCGCGCTTGCTAGCTCACTCGTGGGTGTCACGCGAGGAGACAAGACACCAAGGACCTTGGTAAGGTGGCATGCGCGGGAGCAGGCCCGTGAGCCAGAGCTCAATCACTTGGGTTTTGCAGCGCTGCTGGGACTGACCCGAGCACAGGCACCGTGTCCAGCCCCCGCTCGCATGAGGAGCAGGAGGGAGATCGCGAGCGCGCACGACTCCTGAAGTAAATGACTTACCAAAGACAAAATATCATAGGAAATAAAGCTTTACTGCAGCATAATAATAAGGTTCATTACACAACCAAAAAAGATGCGGCTGCCGTGTCCGGCACGGGTCAGCTTGGCGCCCTCAGTTTCACATCCAAAAGAGAAGAGGCTGCCGTGTCCGGCACGGGTCAGCGTGAGGTTGGTGCAGCCCATGGGGCGCCCTTAGTTCGATTGTTCTGCCAGTGCTGAGCATGGGGCTTCCACTAGGCGTGGGCGTTCCGCCAACGCGGAGCATGGGGCTTCCACTGAGGCGTGGGCGGGAGCTCTCGCGGGCCCATCAGGCGAACGCAATGAGAGGCTCCGGAGCGTGTACAGCTCCACTTCGTTCGTACACATGAGGGTCATGGGTAGAACTTGCGGAGGTGTTGGATGTTCCATGTGTTGGGCACAGGAACTCCGTCCTCTGTCTCTAGCCGGGCGGCGCCGGGCCTGGGGACATGAGCAACCCTGAAGGGGCCGTCCCACATGGGTGAGAGTTTGTGGAGTCCTTCTCTAGAGAAGATCCTTCTCAGGACGAGATCGCCAGCTTTGAGGGTGCGCGGGCGTATGTTGCGGCTATGATAGCGACGCAAAGCCTGCTGGTATCTTGCAGCGCGCAGGGCGGCCTGGCGACGGACTTCCTCGAGGAGCAGCAGGTCAGCCTCTCGCGAGCCGTCCTGACGAGCCTCATCGAAGGCAAGGACTCGTGGAGAGCCGTGCTTGAGCTCAGAAGGGAGGACTGCTTAAGCTCCGTAGATGAGGAAGAAGGGAGTCTCGCCGGTAGGCTTGGTTGCTGTCGTGCGGATCGACAATAGCACAGACTGCAGCTCGTCAAGCCAGCCCTTGCCGCAGGCTTCGAGCTTTTTCTTGAAGCTTCTTGTCTTGAAGCCCTTGAGGAACTCAGCGTTGGCACGCTCGGCCTAGCCGTTGCTTCGTGGGTGCACCATAGAGGCGTAGCAGATCTGCGTGCCGAGGCTGGAGCAGTATGACTTGAAGAGGCCGCTTGTGAATTGGGAGCCGTTGTCAGTGATGATGCGGTTGGGGACGCCAAAAAGGCTCACGAGGCCCTTGATGAACTTGACGGCGGAGCCTGCCGGGATGGTGCGCACGGGCTCGACCTCCGCCCACTTGGTGAACTTGTCGATGGCGACGTAGAGGTAGCGGTAGCCTCCGGCTACGTGAGGGAAGGGTCCCAAGATATGCAGCCCCCAGACCGCGAAGGGCCACGAGAGAGCAATCGTCTGGAGGTCTTGCACTGGCTGGTGGATTTGCTTGGCGTGGAATTGGCAAGCTTCACAGGATTGGACCAGCTCGGTAGCGTCGTGGAGCGCGGAGGGCCAGTAGAAGCCGCTGCGGAACACCTTGCCGGCAAGGGTGCGTGACGAAGAGTGGTGGCCACAGTCTCCTCCATGGATGTCGGCGAGCAGCTCGCGACCTTGTTCTTCAGAGATGCACCGCAGCGAGACGCCATTGGGGCGCCTGCGGTACAGCTCACCATCCTTCAAGCAGTACGCGGTGGCCTGGCAGGCCACACGCTCTGCCTCTGAATCCTTCTGCGGGAGGGTGCTGTGAAGCAAGTAGGCCTTGAACTCAGTGGCCCAACTATCCGCTTGAGGCTCCAGCGCCAGCAGCAGGCAGGCGCCTGAGGCTGGGCCGCAGTCTGGCGCGCCCGTGGGTGGTGCGAGTGGGAGCTCTTCATGAAGCAGCGTGGCGCTCACGGTTGGTGGTGTAGCTGATGGCTTCAGGAGCCTTTCCTCGAAGACGCCGGGGCTTTGGGCCTCGCGGTAGGATGCTCGCTTAGCGATGTCGTCAGCTTCCTTGTTGCTGTCGCGGGGGACGTGTTGGAGCTCCAGGCCAAGGAAACGCTTCTCGAGCTTGCGTACCTCTTCCAGATAGGCGGCCATGTGCTCGTCCTTGGGCTTGTAGCTCTTGTTGGAGAAGTTGACGAGGAGATGCGAATCGCCCTTGATGGTGAGGCGCTTGATGCCGAGAGCTTGTCTCCCATTGGCGAAGTGAGCATGATGCCAGTCCCCGCGCCCTGCCGGGAGAAGGCGCCAACGAAGTGCATAGTCCAGGCACCAGGCGCCTCGTCCCCAGGTAAGAGGGATTCGTCCTCGCGAGGCTCCTCCGAGGGCGGATCCGTCCATTCCATGACGAAGTCAGCCAGGGCTGCACCCTTGATCACCCTTGTGGTGTAGAATTCCAGCTCGAAGGCCTGCAGCTCGATGTTCCACTCGGCGACGCGGCCAGCGGCGTTGGGGCTGCGTAGGACTTGCTCCAGGGGGTAAGACGAGATCACCTTGATGGGATGGCCCTAGAAGTAGTGGTGCAGCTTCCTGGAAGTGACGAGGAGCGCGAGGAGGAGCTTCTGCTACATGGCATAGCGCTCGCGCGCATCCCGCAGCATCGTGCTGACGAAGTACACGGGGTGCTCGATGAGGCGTGTAGTTGGCACGGCAGCTTGCTCTCCGGAGGGCCCGAGAGGCTCGTGAGGCTCGGAGGGCTCGGGAGGCGGCTCAGTGGAGGCCTCCTGAGGAGGACCCTCGGCAGGTGGAGGCGCGGCCTCGGGAGGCGGCGCGCCAAGGGCCTCATGAGGCGAGGCCTCAGCAGGCGATGACGCGACCTCGAGTGGCGCCGGCGAGGTGCTACTTGAAGCTTGCATTGGTAATTCCCTGAAGAGGAAGGGAGATGCAGTACAGTAGAGTAAGTATTTCCCTCAGTTATGAAACCAAGGTTATCAATCCAGTAGGAGAATCACGCAACACCTCGTTAGCAGCACCTGCACACAAAACAACAAATCCTTGCACCCAACGCAAACAAGGGGTTGTCAATCCCTAGGCAGTAAGTTGCAAGATTAAATTGTATGTGATAGATAGATAGATTGAAACAAAAATACAAAATAAAATAAATAAAGAAAAAGTGCAGCAAGTATTTTTAGGGTTTTAGTATATGATTTAGATAGACCCAGGGGCCATAGTTTTCACTAGAGGCTTCTCTCAAGAAAATAGCATACGGTGGGTAAACAAATTACTGTTGGGCAATTGATAGAAAAGCAAATAATCATGACGATATCCAAGGCAATGATCATGTATATAGGCATCACGTCCAATACAAGTAGACCGACTCTTGCCTGCATCTACTACTATTACTCCACACATCGACCGCTATCCAGCATGCATCTAGTGTATTAAGTCCATAAAGAACGGAGTAACGCCTTAAGAACGATGACATGATGTAGACAAGATAAACTCACGTATGAATAAACCCCATCTTTTTACCCTTAATAGCAACGATACATACGTGTCATGTCCCTTTCTGTCATTGGGATTGAGCACCGCAAGATCGAACCCATTACAAAGCACCTCTTCCCATGGCCAGATAAATCAATCTAGTTGGCCAAACCAAATCAATAGATCGGAGAAGAAATACGAGGCTATGATAATCATGCATAAAAGAGATCAGAGAAGACTCAAATAATATTCATGGATAATCTGATCATAAACTCACAATTCATCGGATCCCAACAAACACACCGCAAAAGTGATTACATCGGATAGAACTCCAAGAACATCGAGGAGAACATTGTATTGAAGATCAAAAAGAGAGAAGAAGCCATCTGGCTACTAACTATGGACCCAAAGGTCTGTGGTAAACTACTCACACATCATCGGAAGGGCAGCAAGGTTGATGTAGAGCCCCTCCATGATCGATTCCCCCTCCGGCGGAGTGCCGGAAAAGGCCTCCAGATGGGATCTCTCGAGAACAGAAACTTGCGGCGGCGGAAAAAGTATTTTGTGGACTCCCCTGAGAGTTTCTGATTTTTTGGGAATTTATAGAGGTGGAATTAGGTCAAACGGAGCTGAGGTGGGCCCACGAGGCACCAGGGCGCGCCTGCCCCCCCGAGGCGTGCCCTGGTGGCTCATGGCCACCTCCTCTGGCGTCTGGTCTTCTCCCGAAGCTTCTAGTGTTGTATATGTCCAGAAAAAAATCTCCAAAAAGTTTCGTGGCATTTGGACTTCATTTGGTATTGATATTCTGTAAAACAAAAAACAGGCAGAAAACAGCAACTGGCACTTGGCACTAAGTTAATAGGTTAGTCCCAAAAAATGATATATAATTGTTGTAAATGCATATAAAAACATCCAAAATTGATAATATAACAGCATGGAACAATAAAAAATTATAGATACGTTGGAGACGTATCACGCGGCAGGCTTCTTCTGTGCACAGACGCGCTCTTCTCGAACAGCCACCAAGGCTGCGCTAGCCGTCTGGGGAGTGGCTGCCAAGTATAGGAGCAGGGGCTCACGAGAGCGTGCGTAACCATGATGGATGGGCTCGTGAGGTACCTCTTGATGTCTTCGAAGGCAGCGTCGGCCTCGGGAGTCCACTTGAAGGGGCCGGATCTCTTCATGAGCTTGAAGAATGGCAGGGCTCGCTCGCCGAATTTGGAGATGAAGTGCCCTAGCGAGGCCATGCGTCCCGCCAGGCACTGCATTTTCTTGAGGTTCTGGGGAGGGCGCATCTTCTCGATGGCCTTGATCGTCTCGGGATTAGCCTCGATGCCGCGGTGGGAGACCAAGAAGCCAAGCAACTTGCCAGAGGGAACTCCGAAGACACACTTGTCTGGGTTGAGCTTGAGGTTGACCTTGCGCAGGTTGTTGAATGTTTCTTCAAGCTCCGCGGGGAGGGACCAGGCCTCGTGAGTCTTGATAGGATGGCGTTGTACGGCAGGCCAATGTGCGCCACGTCGAAGTCGATGAGCTTAGTGTGGTAGTTCTTGCGGGTGCCAAAGGTGACGGGAAGGCGCACTTGCCCCAGAGGGATGGTGGAGCCATCAGTCACTCCGGAGAAGGGCCTCGTCGGCATCAGCTAGTCGTAGGGCACTTGGAGCTGCTCGAAGGTCTCGATGGAGATCACGTTGAGGCCAACGCCTCCGTCGATGAGCGTCTTGGTGACGGCAACGTTGCTGATGGTGGGAGTGCACAACATGGGGACCGTGCCCGCAGCGCTTGAAGACTTGGGGTGATCGTTGGAGTCGAAAGTGATTGCGTACTGCGACCACTTGAGGGGCCGAGAGGCTCAGGCCTCGGGAGGGCAGCGTTCACCTCACGAGAGAACAGCTCGAAGTGGTGGTTGGACGCAGGAGCCTGGGCCCTGCCAAGGATGCAAGCCACTCCGCGAGGCTCCTGGTAGCCCCCAGCGCCCTTGTCAGGCTGGTTGCCGTCATTCCTTCACGGTGGCAGCGGCAACGGTGGAAGAGCAGCGTTGGCCTGAGGGTTGGTCTCGCGAGGCTGGTCGCGCCAGGAGGCCTCATGAGGCTGGTCGTGCTAGCCCTGCTGAAAGTTGCCATTGCCATTGCGGTCTCCCCAGCGGTTACCATTGTGGCCGCCTCCGCGGCCGGTGCCGCGATCGTTGCAGTCGCCTCGGCAGCCCAGGCGCTCGCCGTGAAGCAGCTTGAGCTCATGGCAGTCCTCGGTGCTGTGGGAGTGCTAGTTGTGGTAGGTGCAGAGAGGGCGGCTGTCCTTCTTGGGCTCATCACGCTCGCGGCCGCGCTTCTGCTAGGGCTTAGCTGCGAGCACGACATGGCCCTTGCGCTTGGCGTCCTTGCTCTTGGCCTTGGCGGCGTCTGGCGCCGCGTCAGGGTCGTTGTGGGCGAAGAAACGGCCTTCTTCGACCTTGGCGCACCTGTCGGCGAGGTCGAACAACTCGAGCACGGAGTCGAGCTCGTCGTTGATGGCGAGCTTCTCGCGCATCCAGACGTCCGAGACGCCGGAGGAGAACGCAGAGATAATGGCGGCCTCGGAGGCACGCGGGATCTTGTTGCGCACTTGGCTGAAGAGCTGGATGTACTTGCGGAGAGTCTCATCAGGGTGCTGGCGCACGGCGCGCAAGTCGTTGAGTGTGAGGGAGTGCTCGTGCGTGCCCTTGAAGTTGGCGACAAATTGCCGGCAGAGCTCGGCCCACGAGGAGATGGATGCCTCGGGAAGGTTCATGAGCCATGAGCGCGGGCCATCCTTGAGGGCCATGGGAAACCAGTTTGCCATGACCTTGCCATCGCCGTTCGTTGCCTCGATGCTTAGGGCATAGAGTTGCAGGAACTCTGCGGGGTTGGGGGTGCTGTCATAGCACGGAGGCAGGTCCAGCTTGAACTTGGTGGGCCACACCACACGGCGCAGCTCGCGGGTGAAGGCACGACAGCCCCCACGGCTGGAGGGAATGCCCCCAGCGAGGGCGGCACGGTTCTGGTGGCCGGTGGCCTCGACCTCCTGGATGGTCCTGTCTTGGCGCTGGCGCTACTGCTCGAGGAGCACACGCGCGTCGGGCGGCGCGCGCCAGACGATCTGGCACCTGGGCTCGCCGTGGTCTGGCGAAGACGCGCCGCGGGACAGCTCACGTGCCCGTGCGTTGCGGTGGCACCTGGCACCCTCGCTAGGTGGAGGAGGTGGAGGCGGCGCACCATGTGCCACGTCCCCAGCGCGAGACGGTGGAGGGTGGAGCGAGTGAGAGGGCGCCGGGGCATCTCCGGTGGCGTTGACGAGCTCGGTGATGCGGCCGAGCCAGGCGTCATAGCCGGCGTCGGTGGGGCGGTAGCGCAGGAGCTCGCGCACCATGAGCAGCACGGCCTAAGGGGCCGGTGCGTCACGGAGGGCGTGGGAGGAGGCCGTGGCGGTGTGGCCATCCGGCTGCACGGACAGGTGGAGGGAGGAAGCCTGCTGGTCCCTTGCAGCTGGGTTGGTGGAGGCGCCGGCGGCGCGGCGACGATGGTCGTCACGGGCGACCGGCTTCGTCTGGGCCACCCTGGCAGCCCTGCGCATGTAGCGCTCTCGACGAGCGTCGGCCATGGCGGTGAGGAGGTGGGAAGAACCGAAGCTACGCCCCTACCTGGCGCACCAAATGTCAGAATCGGGGCTCCGGCAGACCCAAGGGTTTGAACACTGGGGGCGAGCTAGTTCCTACCGATCCAAGGGTGACCACGGCGAGGCTACGGCGAGAGCACACGAGTGTAGAGCACGACAGGGGACACAGCGGTTACCTAGGTTCGGGCAACCTTGCGGTGTAAAACCCTACTCCTGCTAGTGTTGGGATTGCTATGGGCAAGAGAGTTCTTGCGTACAAGGTAGGAGATGAAGGAATCGAATCTCTCTACTATGGCAGCACTGCCCCCTTTTATAGCCGCCCTGGTCCTCTTCCCCTGAAAATCTCGGCGGGAAGGGTAGCCACACTTGGCGGGTTTTGAAAGGGGACAGGCGCCCAGGCTATCCTGACTAAAGTTGGTCTTCGCCTGCTAAAGCATGATCCATGACGCACCGGTGGGCTCGGTGATGACCTCCGCTCTGCGCGCCTTGTTGTCTTGGTCTTCTTTCACCAAACGGGCAGTCCTTGGGACTTGCTTTGGAGGAGGGCAGCTGGTGCTGCCCCTTTGGCACCCCTCTCTGTTCGCGCCCGCTGGCGCGGCCTCAATCGTCGTTCGTCGCCAAGCGCGTCACCCACTGGTGGGCACAGGACCGTGCGGCTGTCGTCAGGCTTGGATGGTCTCGGGCGGCTGCCTCGGGAGGCCGCCTCACGAGGCTTCCTGCCGCTGTTGCGGCTAAGTCTTGGTGGTTGCTCCATGAGGAGGGATCCTCGTGAAGCTGGCACCTCGTGAGGTGTCTTCATTCGCGGCGCCCTTAGGTGGGCCGCGCCTTGGGCCTTTGCCAAGCGTCGCTTCCTGGGCCGCAAGCAGACGGGTCGTGGTAGCCTGGTTCCCAATGGCCCGACAATGAACAACATATATAACAGAAAACAGCTCGTACCATCAGTTTCTTGACACAGTTGGACCTGTTCAACGTGTGCACCAGTGGCACACATATCCCACGTGGCCTTCCACCATTGAAATGCCCCACGAGGTCCTCAAGGCGATCAATAAAGTGTAGGAATTGGTGGATGTCGTCCCAGTCGACTTCGGTGTCATCAGTAACCGTTGAGTTCTTATCAAATAACAAATGAGTAGTGTCCTGCACTTTGTAATAACCTACGTGTGTCACCAATTATAAGATATATTAGTTAAAAGTAGCATCATTGTGAGAGAAGGGAATCACAAATTGTTGCTACTTCTAAAGTCAAATTGTGATCAGTTAGACAGAATAGGTGGATTACAAAGTAAAAGAGGCAACATGCAAGAACCAGATACTAAACTAATATGGATGAACCAGTGGAACGACGTCGGGGTGGAAGGTCACAGGGAAGATCAGACCAGGTTCTGCTATTTCCATGAACATTGGTGTGCCAACTTTCAGTCCGTAACACTTGACAAAGTTTATCCAAGTTTGGCCATAAAAAAGGAGCGATCTTCTTGGTTAATGAACCCAACTGTGAACTTATATCCATGGCATGTCTCCAATGTGACCATTATACTGGTGTATTCAGTTATGGCAAGGCCGACCTTCTTGAGTACATGTGTTCTGGCAGAGCAAGGGATGCACTGCAGGAAAAATAATATCAGAACACAATTTCTTCGCTATCCAAATCTAGAAATAATTTCCTCTTTCACGTCAGTGTTGAGCATGGTACTAGTACCTTTTATCCAAATATAGCAATCCAAATTTCCAAATTACTCGATAGCATGTTCAAAAACCCCAACCCTCCCGGATAGAAAAAAGGATTCTAGGAACATACCATGCGCTTTTTGAAATCCTGTTTTAGGATGAGAAAGAACAAGTCTGGCGTCTCGCCAAGGGCGCATAAACCTATAGGGTCCTCACACTTTGGGCACTGCAAATGAAACACACTAGATTCGTTACGAAGAAAAAAGCATCAACGGCGGCGGTTGCCATCCTAGGATTACCGGCGACAAAGGGACTAGGATTTATCAGGGATGGATGAAGAATTCGTACCTGGTTCTCCATGAGAAAACCCTAAGCAATTGTAGAGAGGTTTTTTTCTCTGAACAAGCATACGAGGGAGAAGGGGATTCAGGTCGAGTGAAATATTGCTGCTTTGTCCGTCTAGCTTACTGCTACTGCTGGAAAGGTGGGATTTTGTGATTTGACGGCTCATTGGGCATTACTGCAGTGCTACGACCGGGGTGAGTCTACCATGCAATTATGCACTTCAATTTGGTGCGTGGCATGTGGACCTAGTTGCTGGATGTCCTAGATATCAGCGAAATGAAGTAGAATGGCAGGAATAACTAGTTACACATAAATATTTTTTTGATAGAGAGATACTCCCCCTATAAAGAAATATAAAAATATTTTATATCACAATTTTATACATAAGAAAAAAATCAAGGGGAATATATATACATAAATATGGGGTTCAGATATATATATATATATATATATATTTGAGAATAAAATACTCAGATAGGCTGACGGCTCTTGACTTTGGGCCACAGGCCGGTGGGCCTGCATGTTTGGGGCCCCATGTGTTCTAAGTCAGCGCATTTCATCCAATAAATATTGCATGCGATCAGGACGATGCTGGTTTTAGATGATGTCGCAAGGAGAAGACAGAAAATTGAATAAAGCACGGCAGCTGTTAGACTGAAATCGAACGATAGTTCCTAACCAACAATCAGAGTTGCAATTCTTTCAAGATGTCCTACGTGATATATGCTAGTACTACTTATACACACAGGACACTTGTTTCACCATGGCATATTACATCAAAAGCTCTCGGAGGATAGATCAGTTTGCCAGTTGCGTGCTACTACTGAAGAATTTCAAAGTTGATTAGGACCAGCTCTCCTTGCAGAGAAACTTCGATTCTGGCATCATCCCCAACCGCAAGATTTGATTTAGTTTTGAACCTTGACCATCCTTTAGCATCAATCATCATGCGGCCATCCTTTCTACTTACGGTATATTGCGCAGGTTCATTCACACCAAGGCTGCGCATGGGAAGAGAAACTTGGCCACGGTCGCCCGGCTTATTGAACGACTCCCTCATTGCTCTAGGAATTTTCTGTTTGCAAACAAGAAGACATACACAAACAGTTAGATCAACACAGTGAATCATGTGAAACAACATGGAAAGACAAAAGAACGAAGCACTTGGGCTGCCAGTGCTTACCAAAAAGGTGGAGATGTCGGTTTTTGTAAGGACTTTGGTATATGCAGTGCGAACTGCAGCTCAGTCTGTTGCCAGTGCAAGTGCTGGTTCCGTTACCGTTGCACGGGCCGGAGCAGATGCAAGTGCAAGTTCAAGTGTTGGTGCAGGTGCCGGAGCCATTGCTGGTGCCCGTGGCGGTGCGACTGGCAGTGCCGCTGCTGCTGCCGGAGACGGTGCTCCTTCTAGAGCTGGTGCCGGTGTCGGAGCAGGTGGCGGTGTCGGTGCCCGATCCTCTGGTAGATCAGCCTGATCCGCTGACGCGGTCGGTGCCCAATCCTCTGCTGGATCAGACTGAGATGTTGCCGCTGTCAGTGCTAGAGCCAGTGCCAGTGTCGGAGCAGGTGTCGGTGCTCGATCCGATGTGGCTGCCTATGCTGGAGGTGGTACCAATGTGCGAGACAGCAGCGCTTGTCTCTAGTCTGCTTTGATTTCAGACTGCAGCTTTGTAACTGTGCTACGCATCCTTCTTAAGCGAGAGTGCACGTGAGCAATTCAAACTTCCTCCGGCTCCGTGACCCGGATCCAGTCTTTTTCTTTCCTTCTTTTAAAGGCAACAAGGACTAATTCTGGCGTGTTTGTTGAAGTAAATTGCAGTTGATTAGAGGGCTTCAGATTGTACTCAGACACCAGACGGATCCAATTGTGTCCAGTAATATAAGTGATGAACAGTGCCTTCGTTATTGACACATCATAAGAAGTGAAACCTGCTAAAATAACCATCATAGAGCAAACCAAATGGTTAATTCTGTAACGAATGTGACATGGCAAAACCTACATCATAAAATTGCAGCAAAAGTAAGAAAACATTACAGTTAATTAATGAGATTTACTTTATGTGACTGATGAGTCCAAATTATGAGACCATTTTACCATTATTTTTGTGCCTACTTTGTAGGCTCTGTGGAATTTTACCGCGTTCGCACACTTCTTTTTGTTGATAATCCCTCAGGTAACGACTTTTGGAGCAATATTCGTTTAATGGAGAAAATCCCCAAAAATGGCAGTGGAATCATGTATTAAAGTGATAAACACTTTCCATAAGAAAAAGGCCAAGGAAACAGCCGTCGTCGCGCTCTCGGAATGAACGACGGCGTTCCATGCGACCGCACACGCTCGCATGAGTGGTCATTTGGCGCACCGCCGCCTCTGGGGGATCAGCTATTTTCATCCCATCGAATCGGATCGAGGATCAGACGTGTAGAGACTCCAGAAACTCGTCTAGAAGGCAGAACCCTAGCCTCCAGAGCCCATCCGGAGGGAGGATCAATGAGGAGAAGGAGGGAATTTCTCTCACCGCAAGGGGAACGTAGTCATCATCACCATCTTCATCATCACCATCATCCACATCCTTATCATCTGCAACATCAAGAACCCTAGTGGATCCTTCGGTGTATCGGTTGATCCATCCATTCATGTATTCCATTACTATTGCCATGATGATTATTGTTACCATGTGTGAGTAGATGATACGTCTCCAATGTATCTATAATTTTTTATTGTTCCATGCTGTTATATTATCAATCTTGGATGTTTTTATCTATATTTACAGCAATTATATATCATTTTTTGGGACTAACCTATTAACTTAGTGCCCAGTGCCAGTTGATGTTTTCTGCCTGTTTTTGGTTTTACAGAATATCAATACCAAACGAAGTCCAAATGCCACGAAACTTTTTGGAGATTTTTTTCTGGACAATACCAACACTGGAAGCTTCGGGAGAAGACCAGACGCCAGAGGAGGTGGCCACGAGCGACCAGGGCGCGCCTAGGGGGGCAGGCGCGCCTTGGTGCCTCATGGGCCCACCTCAGCTCCGTTTGACCTAATTCCACCACTATAAATTCCCAAAAATCAGGAAACCAACAGGGGAGTCCAGGAAATACTTTTTCCGCCGCCGCAAGATTCTGTTCTCGAGAGATCCCATCTGAAGGCCTTTTCTGGTACTCTGCCGGAGGGGGAATCGATCACGGAGGGGCTCTACATCAACCTTGCTGCCCTTCCGATGATGCGTGAGTAGTTTACCATAGACCTTCGGGTCCATAGTTAGTAGCTGATGGCTTCTTCTCTCTTTTTGATCTTCAATACAATGTTCTCCTTGATGTTCTTGGAGTTCTATCCGATGTAATCACTTTTTGCGGTGTGTTTGTTGGGATCCGATGAATTGTGAGTTTATGATCAGATTATCCATGAATATTATTTGAGTCTTCCCTGATCTCTTTTATGCATGATTGTTATAGCGTCGTATTTCTTCTCTGATCTATTGATTTGGTTTGGCCAACTAGATTGATTTATCTTGCCATGGGAAGCGGTGCTTTGTAATGGGTTCGATCTTGCGGTGCTCAATCCTAGTGACAGAAAGGGACATGGCACGTATGTATCATTGCTATTAAGGGTAAAAAGATGGGGTTTATTCATACGTGAGTTTATCTTGTCTACATCATGTCATCGTTCTTAAGGCGTTACTCCGTTCTTCATGGACTTAATACACTAGATGCATGCTGGATAGCGGTCGATGTGTGGAGTAATAGTAGTAGATGCAGGCAGGAGTCGGTCTACTTGTATTGGACGTGATGCCTATATACATGATCATTGCCTTGGATATCGTCATGATTATTTGCTTTTCTATCAATTGCCCAACAGTATTTTGTTTACCCACCGTATGATATTTTCTTGAGAGAAGCCTCTAGTGAAAACTATGGCCCCCGGGTCTATCTAAATCATATACTAAAACCCTAAAAATACTTGCTGCACTTTTTCTTTCTTTATTTTATTTTTGTATTTTTGTTTCAATCTATCTATCTATCACATACAATCTAATCTTGCAACTTACCGCCGAGGGATTGACAACCCCTTGTTTGCGTTGGGTGCAAGGATTTGTTGTTTTGTGTGCAGGTGCTGCTAACGAGGTGTTGCGTGATTCTCCTACTGGATTGATAACCTTGGTTTCATAACTGAGGGAAATACTTATCTCTACTGTACTGCATCTCCCTTCCTCTTCAGGGAATTACAAACGCAGCTCACAAGTAGCAGGAAGAATTTCTGGCGCCGTTGCCGGGGAGACATCATCAACATCTATCAAGTACCTATGCATAAAACTTTCATCTCCTTGCATTTAGTTTATTTGCATTTGCCTCTCGTTTTCATCTCCTCCACTTCTAAAAAGTTTTTACAAAAATACAAAAATATTTTCTGTTTGCCTTTTTCTTGTTTGCTTGTTTGCTTGCTTGTTATCTTGTTTGCGTAGCCACGATGTCTCAAGAAAATACAAAATTATATGATTTTTCCAATACTAATAATAATGATTTTATTAGTACTCCAATTGCTCCTCCCACCGCTAGGGCGGAGACTTGTGATATTAATGCCGCTTTGCTAAATCTTGTTATGAAAGAACAATTTTCTGGTAGTCCTAATGAAGATGCTGCATCCCATCTTAACACTTTCATAGAATTGTGTGATATGCAAAAGAAAAAAGATGTGGATAATGATATTGTGAAATTAAAATTATTCCCATTCTCATTACGGGATCGTGCAAAAATTTGGTTTTCATCTTTACCACGAAATAGTATCGATTCTTTGGATAGGTGTAAAGATGCTTTTATTACCAAGTATTTTCCTCCCACGAAAATTATTTCTCTTAGAAATAAAATTATGAATTTTAAACAACTTGATCATGAACATGTTTCCCAATCTTGGGAGAGGATGAAATTAATGATAAGAAATTGCCCTACTCATGGTTTAAATTTGTGGATGATCATACAAAAAATTTATGCGGGATTGAATTTTGTTTCTAGAAATCTTTTAGATTCCGCCGCGGGTGGTACTTTTATGGAAATTACTTTGGGAGAAGCTACTAAATTGTTTGATAATATTATGGCAAATTATTCACAATGGCGTACTGAAAGAGTTCCTACTAGTAAAAAAGTGAATTCTGTTGAAGAAATTAGTACTTTGAGTGATAAAGTTGATGCGCTTATGAAATTGGTTGCTAGTAAAAAATGCTCATATTGATCCTAATGATGTGCCATTGTCCACTTTGATTGAGAAAAATAATGATGCTATTGATGTGAATTTTGTCTCGCGAAACAATTTTAATAATAATGCTTATAGAGGTAATTTCTATGCTAGACCGTTTCCTAGAAATGCCTCTAATAATTATGGCAATTCCTATGGTAATCCTTATAATAATAATAATAGGATGCCCTCTGATCTTTAAAGTAATATTAAAGAATTTATTAATGCTCAAAAAGTTTTCAACACTACGATAGAAGAAAAATTGAGTAAACTTGATGATATGTCTAGGAGCATTGATAGAATTATTCATGATGTGGAAAATCTTAAGACTAAAATTTTGCCACCTAAAATTGATATTAACAAATCAATTAAAGCTTTATATGTCTCCATGGATGAGAGTAAGAAAAGAACCGCCATGCTAAAAGCTAAACGAGAATTTTTAGAAAAAGCGATTCCTCCCAGTTTTTATCGTAGTACTGATGAGGATATTAAAATGATTGGTGTTTCATCTATTGATTCTTTGTTTAGCAAAATTAAACTTGATGAAAAGGGGACTGAAGAAGTGTCAACTTTAGCTAAAGAGCGTCCCCATAATTAGGAGGGTGAAAATCTCGATAAGAAAATTGCTAAAAGTGGGTTTGGAGAGGTAAAAACTTTAACTACCGATGTGCCCACTCTCTTGAATTACAAAGATTTTAATTATGATAATTGTTCCTTGATTGAGTGCATTTATTTGTTACAATCCATGTTAAATTCACCCAACGCTTATGAGCAAAACAAGGCTTTTACTAAACACATCGTAGAAGCAATGATGAAAGCATTAGAAGAAAAGCTAGAACTAGAAATTTCAATTCCTAGAAAATTATATGATGAATGGGAACCCACCATTAAAGTTAAAATTAAAAATTATGAGTGCAATGCTTTATGTGATTTGGGTGCTAGCGTTTCCACAATTCCAAAATCTCTATGTGATGTGCTAGGTTTTACCAATATAGATGAATGTTCTCTTAATTTGCATCTTGCGGATTCTACTATTAAAAAGCCTTTGGGTAGAATTAATGATGTTCTTATTATTGCAAATAGGAACTATGTGCCCATTGATTTTATTGTACTTGACATTGAATGAAATCCTTCTTGCCCCATAATACTTGGTAGACCGTTCTTACGAACCATAGGTGCCGTTATTGATATGAAAGAAGGGAATATAAAATTTCAGTTTCCACTAAAGAAGGGTATGGAACATTTCCCTAGGAAGAAAATTAAAGCAGCATATGAATCCATTATGAGGGCCACTTATGGAATCAACTTGAAGGATGACAATACTTGAAACTATGCAAAATGCCTAGCGAGGGGCATAAAACAATAGCGCTTGTTGGGAGGCAACCCAATGAATAAAATAAATTTTTACTTTTTGTTTCTGTTATTGTGTGTTTTCACTTTTATGCTACTGTTATTATTGAGTTTTTTTGTTTTTAATTAGTGTTTGTGCCAAGTAAAACCTTTGGAATGATTTGGAAGATAGTATAATTGATGCTGTTTGGAAAACAGAAAGTTTTGCGTCCAGTGCTGAATTTGTTTTTCTGTACTGGAGCATCAGAAAAACCTGAAATTTTGACACAGTATTGGTATATGAATTTACCGCGTTTTCCTAATTTTTCAGAATTTTTGAAGTTACAGAAGTATGGATTTTAAATAGATTGCTACAGACTGTTCTGTTTTTGACAGATTCTGTTTTTGATGCACTACTTGCTTGTTTTGATGAAACTATGGATTGTATCGGGGAGTATAAGCCATGGATAAGTTAGAATACAGTAGTTATAATGCAAAAATAAAATATGAATGGGTTTGCAACAGTACTTAAAGTAGTGATTTATTTTGTTATACTAACGGATCTCACGAAGGTTTTGTTGAGTTTTGTGTGATTGAAGTTTTCAAGTTTTGGGCGAGATCACGATGGATGAAGGAATAAGGAGTGGCAAGAGCCTAAGCTTGGGGATGCCCATGGCACCCCAAGGTAATATTTAAGGAAGACTCAAGCATCTAAGCTTGGGGATGCCCCGGAAGGCATCCCCTCTTTCTTCTACCAACCATCGGTAATTTTACTTTGAGCTATATTTTTATTCGTCACATGATATGTGTTTTGATTGGAGCGTCATGTATTATATGAGTCTTTGCTTTGTTTGCTTTTTAGTTTATCACAATCATCCTTGCTGGATACACCAATTTGAGAGAGCCACACATTCATCATAATTTGTTAGAATACTCTATGTGCTTCACTTAAATTTTTTGAGCTAGGCAGTTGCTCTAGTGCTTCACTTAAATGTTTTTGAGCATGGCGGTGGCTAAATTTTGAAGAAATAAACTCCCATGCTTCACTTATATTATTTTGACAGTTGATAAGATTAAAATTTTGAAGAAATAAACTCTCATGCTTCACTAATTATATTATTTTGAGAGTTGATAAGATTGAAATTTGAAGAAATATTTGCACTCTCATGCTTCACTTATATCTTTTTGAGAGTTGATGAAAGTACCGGTAATTTGCACAAGATATGAATTTGGTCCCAAAGTGATGAATATTCAAGAGGGATATAATAAAAACTTTCATATAGATCATTGGATATGATAAGTGTGATTCCTTGCAATAGTTTTGCGATATGGAAATGATAATATGTGAGTCATGTTAGTGAGTAATTGTGATTTAGTAAGAATATTAGTGTTAAGGTTTGTGATTCCCTATGCATGCACATTAAGTCAATAGTTATGCAAATAAATTATATCCTACTTATGGTGCATTATTCGGTGTTAGTTATGTTCAATGCATGTTTATGACCGTTTTCATTTTTTGGTTGGTTGCTTCTCAATCTTTTGCTAGCCTTCATTTTTACTAAGCGGAAATACTGCTTGTGCATCCAAACTCCTTAAACCCAAGTTGTGCCAAATGAGTCCAATATATCTACCTATATCACTACTGGAATCAGGATCTTTGCCGTCTGCCATGGCTGACGGCAAAGGTATGCATTCCGGACGGCAAAGGTCTTTCCCGTCAGCCAGCAGACGGCACCACATCCGGCTGAACAAGCCACGGTAAAGGGCACTTTGCCGTCTGCTGGCAGACGGCAAAGATGCAAAGGTCTTTGCCGTCTGCCAGCAGACGGCAAAGGACATGGACGGCACACGCGGCAGCTTAGGTCCGTTAAGGGGTTAACGGCGTGCTTTGCCGTCTGCTAGCAGACGGCAAAGATGCAAAGTTCTTTGCCGTCTGCCAGCAGACGGCAAAGCAACCACATAGGCCAGCCCAGTGCCCCCCAGGTTGCACAAGTAGCTGCCACGTGGCAGCTTTGCCGTCTGCTGGCTGATGGCAAAGCTCTTTGCCGTCTGCCAGCAGACGGCAAAGAGCCTGTATAGCCCCTGTTTTTTCTGTTTTTTCTTAAATTCATTCAATTTCACAGAATTTCATAGATATATATATATATACACATTTGAAAATACTTTCAACAAGCATACCAACACATATCCAACAACAAGTTTCCAACAACATATCCAACAACATGTTTCCAACAACATATCCAAGGGTTTGAACACTGGGGGCGAGCTAGTTCCTACCGATCCAAGGGTGACCACGGCGAGGCTACGGCGAGAGCACACGAGTGTAGAGCACGACAGGGGACACAGCGGTTACCTAGGTTCGGGCAACCTTGCGGTGTAAAACCCTACTCCTGCTAGTGTTGGGATTGCTATGGGCAAGAGAGTTCTTGCGTACAAGGTAGGAGATGAAGGAATCGAATCTCTCTACTATGGCAGCACTGCCCCCTTTTATAGCCGCCCTGGTCCTCTTCCCCTGAAAATCTCGGCGGGAAGGGTAGCCACACTTGGCGGGTTTTGAAAGGGGACAGGCGCCCAGGCTATCCTGACTAAAGTTGGTCTTCGCCTGCTAAAGCATGATCCATGACGCACCGGTGGGCTCGGTGATGACCTCCGCTCTGCGCGCCTTGTTGTCTTGGTCTTCTTTCACCAAACGGGCAGTCCTTGGGACTTGCTTTGGAGGAGGGCAGCTGGTGCTGCCCCTTTGGCACCCCTCTCTGTTCGCGCCCGCTGGCGCGGCCTCAATCGTCGTTCGTCGCCAAGCGCGTCACCCACTGGTGGGCACAGGACCGTGCGGCTGTCGTCAGGCTTGGATGGTCTCGGGCGGCTGCCTCGGGAGGCCGCCTCACGAGGCTTCCTGCCGCTGTTGCGGCTAAGTCTTGGTGGTTGCTCCATGAGGAGGGATCCTCGTGAAGCTGGCACCTCGTGAGGTGTCTTCATTCGCGGCGCCCTTAGGTGGGCCGCGCCTTGGGCCTTTGCCAAGCGTCGCTTCCTGGGCCGCAAGCATACGGGTCGTGGTAGCCTGGTTCCCAATGGCCCGACAATGAACAACATATATAACAGAAAACAGCTCGTACCATCAGTTTCTTGACACAGTTGGACCTGTTCAACGTGTGCACCAGTGGCACACATATCCCACGTGGCCTTCCACCATTGAAATGCCCCACGAGGTCCTCAAGGCGATCAATAAAGTGTAGGAATTGGTGGATGTCGTCCCAGTCGACTTCGGTGTCATCAGTAACCGTTGAGTTCTTATCAAATAACAAATGAGTAGTGTCCTGCACTTTGTAATAACCTACGTGTGTCACCAATTATAAGATATATTAGTTAAAAGTAGCATCATTGTGAGAGAAGGGAATCACAAATTGTTGCTACTTCTAAAGTCAAATTGTGATCAGTTAGACAGAATAGGTGGATTACAAAGTAAAAGAGGCAACATGCAAGAACCAGATACTAAACTAATATGGATGAACCAGTGGAACGACGTCGGGGTGGAAGGTCACAGGGAAGATCAGACCAGGTTCTGCTATTTCCATGAACATTGGTGTGCCAACTTTCAGTCCGTAACACTTGACAAAGTTTATCCAAGTTTGGCCATAAAAAAGGAGCGATCTTCTTGGTTAATGAACCCAACTGTGAACTTATATCCATGGCATGTCTCCAATGTGACCATTATACTGGTGTATTCAGTTATGGCAAGGCCGACCTTCTTGAGTACATGTGTTCTGGCAGAGCAAGGGATGCACTGCAGGAAAAATAATATCAGAACACAATTTCTTCGCTATCCAAATCTAGAAATAATTTCCTCTTTCACGTCAGTGTTGAGCATGGTACTAGTACCTTTTATCCAAATATAGCAATCCAAATTTCCAAATTACTCGATAGCATGTTCAAAAACCCCAACCCTCCCGGATAGAAAAAAGGATTCTAGGAACATACCATGCGCTTTTTGAAATCCTGTTTTAGGATGAGAAAGAACAAGTCTGGCGTCTCGCCAAGGGCGCATAAACCTATAGGGTCCTCACACTTTGGGCACTGCAAATGAAACACACTAGATTCGTTACGAAGAAAAAAGCATCAACGGCGGCGGTTGCCATCCTAGGATTACCGGCGACAAAGGGACTAGGATTTATCAGGGATGGATGAAGAATTCGTACCTGGTTCTCCATGAGAAAACCCTAAGCAATTGTAGAGAGGTTTTTTTCTCTGAACAAGCATACGAGGGAGAAGGGGATTCAGGTCGAGTGAAATATTGCTGCTTTGTCCGTCTAGCTTACTGCTACTGCTGGAAAGGTGGGATTTTGTGATTTGACGGCTCATTGGGCATTACTGCAGTGCTACGACCGGGGTGAGTCTACCATGCAATTATGCACTTCAATTTGGTGCGTGGCATGTGGACCTAGTTGCTGGATGTCCTAGATATCAGCGAAATGAAGTAGAATGGCAGGAATAACTAGTTACACATAAATATTTTTTTGATAGAGAGATACTCCCCCTATAAAGAAATGTAAAAATATTTTATATCACAATTTTATACATAAGAAAAAAATCAAGGGGAATATATATACATAAATATGGGGTTCAGATATATATATATATATTTGAGAATAAAATACTCAGATAGGCTGACGGCTCTTGACTTTGGGCCACAGGCCGGTGGGCCTGCATGTTTGGGGCCCCATGTGTTCTAAGTCAGCGCATTTCATCCAATAAATATTGCATGCGATCAGGACGATGCTGGTTTTAGATGATGTCGCAAGGAGAAGACAGAAAATTGAATAAAGCACGGCAGCTGTTAGACTGAAATCGAACGATAGTTCCTAACCAACAATCAGAGTTGCAATTCTTTCAAGATGTCCTACGTGATATATGCTAGTACTACTTATACACACAGGACACTTGTTTCACCATGGCATATTACATCAAAAGCTCTCGGAGGATAGATCAGTTTGCCAGTTGCGTGCTACTACTGAAGAATTTCAAAGTTGATTAGGACCAGCTCTCCTTGCAGAGAAACTTCGATTCTGGCATCATCCCCAACCGCAAGATTTGATTTAGTTTTGAACCTTGACCATCCTTTAGCATCAATCATCATGCGGCCATCCTTTCTACTTACGGTATATTGCGCAGGTTCATTCACACCAAGGCTGCGCATGGGAAGAGAAACTTGGCCACGGTCGCCCGGCTTATTGAACGACTCCCTCATTGCTCTAGGAATTTTCTGTTTGCAAACAAGAAGACATACACAAACAGTTAGATCAACACAGTGAATCATGTGAAACAACATGGAAAGACAAAAGAACGAAGCACTTGGGCTGCCAGTGCTTACCAAAAAGGTGGAGATGTCGGTTTTTGTAAGGACTTTGGTATATGCAGTGCGAACTGCAGCTCAGTCTGTTGCCAGTGCAAGTGCTGGTTCCGTTACCGTTGCACGGGCCGGAGCAGATGCAAGTGCAAGTTCAAGTGTTGGTGCAGGTGCCGGAGCCATTGCTGGTGCCCGTGGCGGTGCGACTGGCAGTGCCGCTGCTGCTGCCGGAGACGGTGCTCCTTCTGGAGCTGGTGCCGGTGTCGGAGCAGGTGGCGGTGTCGGTGCCCGATCCTCTGGTAGATCAGCCTGATCCGCTGACGCGGTCGGTGCCCAATCCTCTGCTGGATCAGACTGAGATGTTGCCGCTGTCAGTGCTAGAGCCAGTGCCAGTGTCGGAGCAGGTGTCGGTGCTCGATCCGATGTGGCTGCCTATGCTGGAGGTGGTACCAATGTGCGAGACAGCAGCGCTTGTCTCTAGTCTGCTTTGATTTCAGACTGCAGCTTTGTAACTGTGCTACGCATCCTTCTTAAGCGAGAGTGCACGTGAGCAATTCAAACTTCCTCCGACTCCGTGACCCGGATCCAGTCTTTTTCTTTCCTTCTTTTAAAGGCAACAAGGACTAATTCTGGCGTGTTTGTTGAAGTAAATTGCAGTTGATTAGAGGGCTTCAGATTGTACTCAGACACCAGACGGATCCAATTGTGTCCAGTAATATAAGTGATGAACAGTGCCTTCGTTATTGACACATCATAAGAAGTGAAACCTGCTAAAATAACCATCATAGAGCAAACCAAATGGTTAATTCTGTAACGAATGTGACATGGCAAAACCTACATCATAAAATTGCAGCAAAAGTAAGAAAACATTACAGTTAATTAATGAGATTTACTTTATGTGACTGATGAGTCCAAATTATGAGACCATTTTACCATTATTTTTGTGCCTACTTTGTAGGCTCTGTGGAATTTTACCGCGTTCGCACACTTCTTTTTGTTGATAATCCCTCAGGTAACGACTTTTGGAGCAATATTCGTTTAATGGAGAAAATCCCCAAAAATGGCAGTGGAATCATGTATTAAAGTGATAAACACTTTCCATAAGAAAAAGGCCAAGGAAACAGCCGTCGTCGCGCTCTCGGAATGAACGACGGCGTTCCATGCGACCGCACACGCTCGCATGAGTGGTCATTTGGCGCACCGCCGCCTCTGGGGGATCAGCTATTTTCATCCCATCGAATCGGATCGAGGATCAGACATGTAGAGACTCCAGAAACTCGTCTAGAAGGCAGAACCCTAGCCTCCAGAGCCCATCCGGAGGGAGGATCAATGAGGAGAAGGAGGGAATTTCTCTCACCGCAAGGGGAACGTAGTCATCATCACCATCTTCATCATCACCATCATCCACATCCTTATCATCTGCAACATCAAGAACCCTAGTGGATCCTTCGGTGTATCGGTTGATCCATCCATTCATGTATTCCATTACTATTGCCATGATGATTATTGTTACCATGTGTGAGTAGATGATACGTCTCCAATGTATCTATAATTTTTGATTGTTCCATGCTGTTATATTATCAATCTTGGATGTTTTTATCTATATTTACAGCAATTATATATCATTTTTTGGGACTAACCTATTAACTTAGTGCCCAGTGCCAGTTGATGTTTTCTGCCTGTTTTTGGTTTTACAGAATATCAATACCAAACGAAGTCCAAATGCCACGAAACTTTTTGGAGATTTTTTTCTGGACAATACCAACACTGGAAGCTTCGGGAGAAGACCAGACGCCAGAGGAGGTGGCCACGAGCGACCAGGGCGCGCCTAGGGGGGCAGGCGCGCCCTGGTGCCTCATGGGCCCACCTCAGCTCCGTTTGACCTAATTCCACCACTATAAATTCCCAAAAATCAGGAAACCAACAGGGGAGTCCAGGAAATACTTTTTCCGCCGCCGCAAGATTCTGTTCTCGAGAGATCCCATCTGAAGGCCTTTTCTGGTACTCTGCCGGAGGGGGAATCGATCACGGAGGGGCTCTACATCAACCTTGCTGCCCTTCCGATGATGCGTGAGTAGTTTACCATAGACCTTCGGGTCCATAGTTAGTAGCTGATGGCTTCTTCTCTCTTTTTGATCTTCAATACAATGTTCTCCTTGATGTTCTTGGAGTTCTATCCGATGTAATCACTTTTTGCGGTGTGTTTGTTGGGATCCGATGAATTGTGAGTTTATGATCAGATTATCCATGAATATTATTTGAGTCTTCCCTGATCTCTTTTATGCATGATTATTATAGCGTCGTATTTCTTCTCTGATCTATTGATTTGGTTTGGCCAACTAGATTGATTTATCTTGCCATGGGAAGCGGTGCTTTGTAATGGGTTCGATCTTGCGGTGCTCAATCCTAGTGACAGAAAGGGACATGGCACGTATGTATCATTGCTATTAAGGGTAAAAAGATGGGGTTTATTCATACGTGAGTTTATCTTGTCTACATCATGTCATCGTTCTTAAGGCGTTACTCCGTTCTTCATGGACTTAATACACTAGATGCATGCTGGATAGCGGTCGATGTGTGGAGTAATAGTAGTAGATGCAGGCAGGAGTCGGTCTACTTGTATTGGACGTGATGCCTATATACATGATCATTGCCTTGGATATCGTCATGATTATTTGCTTTTCTATCAATTGCCCAACAGTATTTTGTTTACCCACCGTATGATATTTTCTTGAGAGAAGCCTCTAGTGAAAACTATGGCCCCCGGGTCTATCTAAATCATATACTAAAACCCTAAAAATACTTGCTGCACTTTTTCTTTCTTTATTTTATTTTTGTATTTTTGTTTCAATCTATCTATCTATCACATACAATCTAATCTTGCAACTTACCGCCGAGGGATTGACAACCCCTTGTTTGCGTTGGGTGCAAGGATTTGTTGTTTTGTGTGCAGGTGCTGCTAACGAGGTGTTGCGTGATTCTCCTACTGGATTGATAACCTTGGTTTCATAACTGAGGGAAATACTTATCTCTACTGTACTGCATCTCCCTTCCTCTTCAGGGAATTACAAACGCAGCTCACAAGTAGCAGGAAGAATTTCTGGCGCCGTTGCCGGGGAGACATCATCAACATCTATCAAGTACCTATGCATAAAACTTTCATCTCCTTGCATTTAGTTTATTTGCATTTGCCTCTCGTTTTCATCTCCTCCACTTCTAAAAAGTTTTTACAAAAATACAAAAATATTTTCTGTTTGCCTTTTTCTTGTTTGCTTGTTTGCTTGCTTGTTATCTTGTTTGCGTAGCCACGATGTCTCAAGAAAATACAAAATTATATGATTTTTCCAATACTAATAATAATGATTTTATTAGTACTCCAATTGCTCCTCCCACCGCTAGGGCGGAGACTTGTGATATTAATGCCGCTTTGCTAAATCTTGTTATGAAAGAACAATTTTCTGGTAGTCCTAATGAAGATGCTGCATCCCATCTTAACACTTTCATAGAATTGTGTGATATGCAAAAGAAAAAAGATGTGGATAATGATATTGTGAAATTAAAATTATTCCCATTCTCATTACGGGATCGTGCAAAAATTTGGTTTTCATCTTTACCACGAAATAGTATCGATTCTTTGGATAGGTGTAAAGATGCTTTTATTACCAAGTATTTTCCTCCCACGAAAATTATTTCTCTTAGAAATAAAATTATGAATTTTAAACAACTTGATCATGAACATGTTTCCCAATCTTGGGAGAGGATGAAATTAATGATAAGAAATTGCCCTACTCATGGTTTAAATTTGTGGATGATCATACAAAAAATTTATGCGGGATTGAATTTTGTTTCTAGAAATATTTTAGATTCCGCCGCGGGTGGTACTTTTATGGAAATTACTTTGGGAGAAGCTACTAAATTGTTTGATAATATTATGGCAAATTATTCACAATGGCGTACTGAAAGAGTTCCTACTAGTAAAAAAGTGAATTCTGTTGAAGAAATTAGTACTTTGAGTGATAAAGTTGATGCGCTTATGAAATTGGTTGCTAGTAAAAAATGCTCATATTGATCCTAATGATGTGCCATTGTCCACTTTGATTGAGAAAAATAATGATGCTATTGATGTGAATTTTGTCTCGCGAAACAATTTTAATAATAATGCTTATAGAGGTAATTTCTATGCTAGACCGTTTCCTAGAAATGCCTCTAATAATTATGGCAATTCCTATGGTAATCCTTATAATAATAATAATAGGATGCCCTCTGATCTTTAAAGTAATATTAAAGAATTTATTAATGCTCAAAAAGTTTTCAACACTACGATAGAAGAAAAATTGAGTAAACTTGATGATATGTCTAGGAGCATTGATAGAATTATTCATGATGTGGAAAATCTTAAGACTAAAATTTTGCCACCTAAAATTGATATTAACAAATCAATTAAAGCTTTATATGTCTCCATGGATGAGAGTAAGAAAAGAACCGCCATGCTAAAAGCTAAACGAGAATTTTTAGAAAAAGCGATTCCTCCCAGTTTTTATCGTAGTACTGATGAGGATATTAAAATGATTGGTGTTTCATCTATTGATTCTTTGTTTAGCAAAATTAAACTTGATGAAAAGGGGACTGAAGAAGTGTCAACTTTAGCTAAAGAGCGTCCCCATAATTAGGAGGGTGAAAATCTCGATAAGAAAATTGCTAAAAGTGGGTTTGGAGAGGTAAAAACTTTAACTACCGATGTGCCCACTCTCTTGAATTACAAAGATTTTAATTATGATAATTGTTCCTTGATTGAGTGCATTTCTTTGTTACAATCCATGTTAAATTCACCCAATGCTTATGAGCAAAACTAGGCTTTTACTAAACACATCGTAGAAGCAATGATGAAAGCATTAGAAGAAAAGCTAGAACTAGAAATTTCAATTCCTAGAAAATTATATGATGAATGGGAACCCACCATTAAAGTTAAAATTAAAAATTATGAGTGCAATGCTTTATGTGATTTGGGTGCTAGCGTTTCCACAATTCCAAAATCTCTATGTGATGTGCTAGGTTTTACCAATATAGATGAATGTTCTCTTAATTTGCATCTTGCGGATTCTACTATTAAAAAGCCTTTGGGTAGAATTAATGATGTTCTTATTATTGCAAATAGGAACTATGTGCCCATTGATTTTATTGTACTTTACATTGAATGAAATCCTTCTTGCCCCATAATACTTGGTAGACCGTTCTTACGAACCATAGGTGCCGTTATTGATATGAAAGAAGGGAATATAAAATTTCAGTTTCCACTAAAGAAGGGTATGGAACATTTCCCTAGGAAGAAAATTAAAGCAGCATATGAATCCATTATGAGGGCCACTTATGGAATCAACTTGAAGGATGACAATACTTGAAACTATGCAAAATGCCTAGCGAGGGGCATAAAACAATAGCGCTTGTTGGGAGGCAACCCAATGAATAAAATAAATTTTTACTTTTTGTTTCTGTTATTGTGTGTTTTCACTTTTATGCTACTGTTATTATTGAGTTTTTTTGTTTTTAATTAGTGTTTGTGCCAAGTAAAACCTTTGGAATGATTTGGAAGATAGTATAATTGATGCTGTTTGGAAAACAGAAAGTTTTGCGTCCAGTGCTGAATTTGTTTTTCTGTACTGGAGCATCAGAAAAACCTGAAATTTTGACACAGTATTGGTATATGAATTTACCGCGTTTTCCTAATTTTTCAGAATTTTTGAAGTTACAGAAGTATGGATTTTAAATAGATTGCTACAGACTGTTCTGTTTTTGACAGATTCTGTTTTTGATGCACTACTTGCTTGTTTTGATGAAACTATGGATTGTATCGGGGAGTATAAGCCATGGATAAGTTAGAATACAGTAGTTATAATGCAAAAATAAAATATGAATGGGTTTGCAACAGTACTTAAAGTAGTGATTTATTTTGTTATACTAACGGATCTCACGAAGGTTTTGTTGAGTTTTGTGTGATTGAAGTTTTCAAGTTTTGGGCGAGATCACGATGGATGAAGGAATAAGGAGTGGCAAGAGCCTAAGCTTGGGGATGCCCATGGCACCCCAAGGTAATATTTAAGGAAGACTCAAGCATCTAAGCTTGGGGATGCCCCGGAAGGCATCCCCTCTTTCTTCTACCAACCATCGGTAATTTTACTTTGAGCTATATTTTTATTCGTCACATGATATGTGTTTTGATTGGAGCGTCATGTATTATATGAGTCTTTGCTTTGTTTGCTTTTTAGTTTATCACAATCATCCTTGCTGGACACACCAATTTGAGAGAGCCACACATTCATCATAATTTGTTAGAATACTCTATGTGCTTCACTTAAATTTTTTGAGCTAGGCAGTTGCTCTAGTGCTTCACTTAAATGTTTTTGAGCATGGCGGTGGCTAAATTTTGAAGAAATAAACTCCCATGCTTCACTTATATTATTTTGACAGTTGATAAGATTAAAATTTTGAAGAAATAAACTCTCATGCTTCACTAATTATATTATTTTGAGAGTTGATAAGATTGAAATTTGAAGAAATATTTGCACTCTCATGCTTCACTTATATCTTTTTGAGAGTTGATGAAAGTACCGGTAATTTGCACAAGATATGAATTTGGTCCCAAAGTGATGAATATTCAAGAGGGATATAATAAAAACTTTCATATAGATCATTGGATATGATAAGTGTGATTCCTTGCAATAGTTTTGCGATATGGAAATGATAATATGTGAGTCATGTTAGTGAGTAATTGTGATTTAGTAAGAATATTAGTGTTAAGGTTTGTGATTCCCTATGCATGCACATTAAGTCAATAGTTATGCAAATAAATTATATCCTACTTATGGTGCATTATTCGGTGTTAGTTATGTTCAATGCATGTTTATGACCGTTTTCATTTTTTGGTTGGTTGCTTCTCAATCTTTTGCTAGCCTTCATTTTTACTAAGCGGAAATACTGCTTGTGCATCCAAACTCCTTAAACCCAAGTTGTGCCAAATGAGTCCAATATATCTACCTATATCACTACTGGAATCAGGATCTTTGCCGTCTGCCATGGCTGACGGCAAAGGTATGCATTCCGGACGGCAAAGGTCTTTCCCGTCAGCCAGCAGACGACACCACATCCGGCTGAACAAGCCACGGTAAAGGGCACTTTGCCGTCTGCTGGCAGACGGCAAAGATGCAAAGGTCTTTGCCGTCTGCCAGCAGACGGCAAAGGACATGGACGGCACACGCGGCAGCTTAGGTCCGTTAAGGGGTTAACGGCGTGCTTTGCCGTCTGCTAGCAGACGGCAAAGATGCAAAGTTCTTTGCCGTCTGCCAGCAGACGGCAAAGCAACCACATAGGCCAGCCCAGTGCCCCCCAGGTTGCACAAGTAGCTGCCACGTGGCAGCTTTGCCGTCTGCTGGCTGATGGCAAAGCTCTTTGCCGTCTGCCAGCAGACGGCAAAGAGCCTGTATAGCCCCTGTTTTTTCTGTTTTTTCTTAAATTCATTCAATTTCACAGAATTTCATAGATATATATATATATACACATTTGAAAATACTTTCAACAAGCATACCAACACATATCCAACAACAAGTTTCCAACAACATATCCAACAACATGTTTCCAACAACATATCCAACAACAAGTTTCCAACAACATATCCAACAACAAGTTTCCAACAACAAGTTTCCAACAACAAAGTTCATCGTACAAAATCAAAACAAAAAGGAGGCACAAGGAGAAGAGTAGACTCCATCAACGCAAGCTTCCTCATCTAAAGCAAATCTGCAAATTGGGAAAGAAGAAAGTTAGAAGAAGAAGAAGAAGACTAGCTAGAAGAAGAAGAAGAAAAAGAAGAAGAAGAAGAAGAAGAATAAGAAGAAGAAGAATTTTTCTTCTCTTTCTTTTTCTCCTCTCCTCTTCTTTATCTTCTTCTTCTTCTAACTAAGGTAGGTAAAAATGCCATTTTTTAGCTAAGCTAGGTAAAAATGCTAAGTGTAGGTCATTTTAGAGCTAAGCTAGGTAGTTATGCCATTTTTGAGCTAACCTAGGTAGTTATGCCATTTTTGAGCTAACTAAGCATGTTTATAGCTATCCTAGGTAAAGTATGTCAGTTTGGAGCTAAGTAAGGTAATTATGTCATTTTCGAGGAAAATAAGCTAAGTATAGGTCATTTTGGAGCTAAACCAAGGTTGTTATGCCATTTTTTACCTAAGTGAGCTAATTATGTCATAAATAAACTAGCTAAGCTAAGTATAGATCATTATTGAGCTATCGTAGGTAGTTATGCCAGTTTTTAGCTAACTAAGCATATCAAGTCAGTTTGGAGGAAAAAATGCTAAGTATAGGTCATTTTATAGCTATCCTAGGTAAAATATGTCATTTTCGAGCTAAGTAAGGTTATTATGTCATTTTCGAGGAAAATAAGCTAAGTATAGGTCATTTTGGAGCTAAGTATGTCATTTCTTAAGCTAAGTATGCATTTGTTAAGCAAAACACTTGGGAAAACTTACCATCATCACGGAGGTGAAGGACCGGTCGGGCTTGCGCCAGTGTGAGACGGAGAAGGACCGGTCGGGGTTGCGGCAGACGCAGGAGGATCGGTCGATGCTTGTCGGGAGGCATGCTGCACCAAAGATCATTTGCAATGTCTCGTTAGCATGATGCAACTCAAATGTGAATACTAGTAACTAATGACCATTCAAATGAAACTCACCGTGGGCGCTATACCAATCTGGGGCATCGGCGGAGGGGTCTGACCGTTGTTCTGGCACACGGTCTGCACATTTTGTTTTCATGAGTCAGTCATATTAGTTAGTGATGAAACGAAGATTACGTGCATGATTTGGCTAATATGCAGGAGAAACTTACCACGAGGAGCTCGTATAGGGCCCGGTGAGACGCGTCGTTCCGGTTCCTCTCCTCCTCCACCAGCCTAGCCGTCCTCTCCTCCATGTCCCTCTCCCTCTCCGCCACCTGCCTGTTTGCCTCCGCCAGAAGCTCCTGGGCCCTAGCCTCGATGGCGAGCTCCATTGGCCGTGGACGAGGCCTTATCTCAGGATCGGAGCTCGGCTGGCGCTTCTTGATCTCTGGGAGAGTTCTAGGACAACGTATCAGTCCATCCCCAATGGCTATCGAGCCATGGGGCCTCCCGCCACCAGATATCATCACGAGCTCTGGATCAAAAGGACTCTGGCTCGGGTTGAAGTCCTCCCCTTTCCTCGTCTTCCCCTCATCTCTGTACCTCACGAGCTTGTTGTGGGAGGAGATGTTGCTGAAGCTCTCTGGATGATCGAGGTCATCCTCAGAGAATGCCTTGGCCTTCTTGTACGGGGCAGTATGGGCCATGGCATAGAGGTCGAATAGCGGTGGCACCTCCTTCTTGTTGTGTCGCGCCTAAAAGAGAGGAACAAAATATTAGATAAGGGCTCAAGCTAGCATGAAGAATGAAATTGCATGAATCATGAAGCAAACCACATACCCAGTGATCCCCGAACTCAAACAGGTTGGAGCTCCCTTGATGGTGTGGCACACCTTTCATTTGGGCACGCTTATCCTTGGCCTTGTTGTGGACGGCTAGCCATTGGGGAGAGCACCACTCATCCACCAACGCCTCCCAACAGTCCATCCTATCCGCACACCATCTCGGGGGCACCTAAGTTAGACAAGAGAAATTTCAGCGCTACGCCTACGAATCAAATCAAGGAAACTAAGTACAAGGCCTTAAGAATAGGTAATTACCTACTTCTCCTTACTCATAAACTTGCCGCGACACTTCTTCTTGGCCCTCTTAATGTTAGTCGAGGCGTAGTAGTCTCGAACAGCCTGCACCCGAGTCTCGTGCCGTAAGTTCTGAAATAGGCGCTTGCACTCGGCTACGAGAACAATAGCCGTGTCCGCCTCGTGTTCCTCAAGACACCTGTAGAAGGTCTGCAATCAAACAAGACAACACTGATTAGTACAATCACTAGGTGCTATTGATTTTTAATTCTGTAAAGGAGAAATTACCCAAAACCGCTGGATCACAATGTCGGCCACCGTCTCGCACAAGACACCGTCGACCCTCTCCTCCGGCGGGGCCGGGGCAGCCACGTACAGCTCCCAGCTCAGTGCTAGCTGTCGAACCTCACCCTCACCGGGCAACGTGACCCACCCCGGGAAGTGGTGCCGGCAAAGCACACCAAGGACCTGGTTGGGCCTGCGGACACCAGGGGCGTGTTTCCAACCCCTGCAGTATGACAAGGCCAACACATTAGATATTAATTTGAAGAAACATGAAGGCAAAAGGTTAAAAAAGAGTAAATGCACTTACTTCTCCCCATTAGGCACAATCAACCACCTCTGATCGCGGGTCGCCGGCATGGGCGGGAGCTTTGTACCACCACGCTGGTAGACCTTCTTGCCCTCCTCAACCAGCTCGCCCTCGCTATAGCTATCCTCAGAAAAGCTGTCCTCGCCACCATCAGCATGGCCACTAGCCTCCGGAGTCACGTGGGACGAAGACTCTGGGACCGGAGTCTCCTGGGACGAAGACTCTGGGACCGGAGTCTCCTGGGACGAAGGCTCGGCGACCCGAGGCTCGTCGGCCCGAGGCTCGTGGACCGGAGTCCGAGACGAGTCAAGTCAGACGGGTCCACCTGAGACGGAGCACTCCTGTGGTCGGGAGAATCAGCTGGGGGTGGCGGCGAGGAAGGTGCAGTAGCCTTCCTACCTCTCCCGCCGCCACGTCCACCTCTAGCACCCCTCTTCGTCTTCCCCCGACCTCTCCCGGCCGAAGAAGAAGCGCCCGCCGGTGTCTGCATACTGTGTACCAGCGCTATCCGGAGGTGCTAGGGTGGAATAATAGCACCCCTCCCAGCACGCGCCGAGGAAGGAGGCTCGGAGCGCTCTCGACCCGCGCCCACCATCTGTCAACACCTGCAATGACAAAGAGTAAACAAAATTAGTACAACATAAAAAAATTGAATACCTAATAACATGAACTAATTAATAATATATATGTACATAATAATAATTGAATACCTGACATTACTAATATTAATCTTCATCGTCTATATATGCTCCGGGATCAATAAATGCATAATCATCATCACTATCATTAATGACGTGCTCATCAGCATCATCAATAAATGCATCAACATGTGGAAGGCCTCCTTTATGTAATCGGGGTGTCGGGGTGTCGGGGTGTCGGGGTGTCGTGTCGGGGTCGGGGTGTCGTGTCGGGGTCGGGGAGTCGGGGTGTCAGGGGTGTCGTGTCTGGGTGTCGTGGTGTCGTGGTGTCGGGGTGTGGTGTCGGGCTGTCGGGGTGTCGGGGTGTTGGGTCGGGGTCGGGGTGTCGTGTCGGGGTCGGGGTGTCGGGGTGTCAGGGGTGTCGTGTCTGGGTGTCGTGGTGTCGGGGTGTGGTGTCGGGCTGTCGGGGTGTCGTGGTGTCGGGGTGTCGGGGTCTCGGGTCGGGGTCGGGGTGTCGTGTCGGGGTCGGGGTGTCAGGGGTGTCGTGTCTGGGTGTCGTGGTGTCGGGGTGTGGTGTTGGGCTGTCGGGGTGTCGGGGTGTCGGGTCGGGGTCGGGGTGTCGGGTCGGGGTTGGGGTGTCGGGTCGGGCTGTCGTTTTCTTCTTCTTCCTCTTCTTCTTTTTTTCCTCTTTTTTCCTTTTCTTCCTCTTCCTCTTCTTCCTTTTCTTCCTCTTCTTCTTCTTCTTCTTCTTCTTCTTCTTCTCCTCCTCCTCTCCTCTTTCTTCTTCTTCTTCTTCTTTTTTCTTCTCCTCCTCTTCTTTTCCTTTTTCTTCTTCTTCTTCTTCTTTTCTTCTTCTTCTTCTTCTTCTTCTTCTTCTTCTTCCTTCTTTTCCTTTTTCCTCTTCTTCTTCTCCTTCTCCTTCTTCTTCTTCTTCTTCTTCTTTTCCTTTCTCCCTCTTCTTCTACTTTTTCTGTTTTTTTTTCATCTTTCTTCTTCCTCTTCTATTTATCTAAACCTAAACCTAAACCTAGCATTAAACCTAAAACTAAACCTAAACCTAGCACTAAACCTAGAACTAAACAGGAAATAACAGAAAAAAATAGAAAAAAATGGAGCTCACCTTGCTCCGGCGAGGTCGGCCGGTGGAGGCTGGCAGTGGGGAGGGGGCCACTAGAGGAAGGCCGAGGGCTCCGGCGGCGGGGCGGGGCGGCGCAGGGGCCGCGGGGAGGGTTCCGGCGGCGGGGCGGGGCGGCGCAGTGACCTCCGGCGATGGGGCGCGGCGGGGTGGCCGCCGCGGCCTGGGTCCGGTGGGCGGGACGGGCGGGCTGGCCGCTGGCGGGGCGGGCTCCGGGGGCGGGACGGGCGGGCTGGCCGGCGGCGGGGCGGGGCTGGCCGGCGGCGGCGAGTGGCGGCGGCGACAAAAGGAGGAGAGGGCGCGGGAGGGAGAGAGAGAGAGAGGGGGGGAGACGGCCACCCTTTAAGTGGCCCCTCTTTGCCGTCTGCTAGCAGACGGCAAAGAGGGTGACCGTTAGGGCTCGCCCACGTCACTTCTTTGCCGTCTGCTAGCAGACGGCAAAGGAGGGACATTGCCATCTGTCCCCTCTTTGCCGTCTGCCAGCAGACGGCAAAGAAGTTGACCTAGCCACGCCGTGCCCCGTGGGGCCCACCTGGCTCTTTGCCGTCTGCCTTTGACCTTTTTGCCGTCAGCTGGCAGACGACAAAGAACCAGCTGATGGCAAAGAGCCTCTTTGCCATGAGCCGGTTCTTTGCCGTCTGCTTTCCCCAAGCAGACGGCAAAGAGCCTCTTTGCCATGAGCTGGCAGACGGCAAAGAGCTAGCAGACGGCAAAATGCCAGATTCCAGTAGTGTATGTGGTATTTCCATGCCGTTCCAAGTAAATTAGCGTGTGCCAACTCTACTTTTCAAAATAATTTTTCCGTTTTGTGTGCCCGTACAGCTCATGAAGCGGCAGGGGGTGGCCAATATTTTCCATGCTAGGTGTGTTATTCTCACGATGAGTGTTTATTCACTTGTCATTGCATAAGAGAATGGTTGGTAATAGGGATGCCCAGTCCCATAATGAAATCAAAAATTAATAACAACAAAACTCCTTGGAAAGTGATGGTATGGAAGGCACCCGTGGATACGGCTAGCCATGGATTGTGAAAGAATGGTGGAAAGGAAATAAACTTTACTTTCTGTTTGGGAACCTATGATGTGTCTATCATGGAAGATATTGGGAATTCTCGGTCGTTTTCGTTGACAGGAAAAGCATGCCTCTCAAAATATTTTTATCTCTTTAATTTAAGCTTTCAGCTCTGGCACATTAGCAAATCTCTTCTTCCCTCTGGGAAGGGCCTATCTATTTACTTTTATGCAATTTTCATTTCTATTTGACTCTCCATCTTCTCTTATAAAGCACGAACTACAGAGCACTATTGTCATACTTGTGCATTGTGTGTAGCTAATATTGAGTGTGCTTCATGAATGGATCAATGATTGAGCATAATGGGCTAGGGATAACTTTCTTTAGCGTTGATATTTTGAAAAACATGGTTGCTTGTTAGCAAGCTTGAGTATTTATATCTTCTTGTCAAATTATAGACTATTGCTTTGAATCATTCAAGTCCAATGTCCATGCTACAAAAGAAAAGAATATATGATGAATATGATAGGCAGCATTCCACATCAAAAATTCTATTTTTATCATTTAGCTACTCGAGGACGAGCAGGAATTAAGCTTGGGGATGCTGATACGTCTCCAACGTATCTATAATTTTTGATTGTTCCATGATGTTATATTATCAATCTTGGATGTTTTTATATACATTTACAGCAATTATATATCATTTTTTTTGGACTAACCTATTAACTTAGTGCCCAGTGCCAGTTGATGTTTTCTGCCTGTTTTTGGTTTTACAGAATATCAATACCAAACGAAG
Source organism: Elymus sibiricus (assembly GCA_039707655.1). NCBI lineage: Eukaryota > Viridiplantae > Streptophyta > Magnoliopsida > Poales > Poaceae > Elymus > Elymus sibiricus. Next base: position 170,236,682 of record CM077664.1, read on the forward strand.
TCCAAATGCCACGAAACTTTTTGGAGATTTTTTTCTGGACAATACCAACACTAGAAGCTTCGGGAGAAGACCAGACGCCAGAGGAGGTGGCCACGAGCCACCAGGGCGCGCCTGGGGGGGGGGGGCAGGCGCGCCCTGATGCCTCGTGGGCCCACCTCATCTCCGTTTGACCTAATTCCACCACTATAAATTCCCAAAAATCAGGAAACCAACAGGGGAGTCCACAAAATACTTTTTCCTCCGCCGCAAGTTTCTGTTCCCGAGAGATCCCATCTGGAAGCCTTTTCCGGTACTCTGCCGGAGGGGGAATCGATCACGGAGGGGCTCTACATCAACCTTGCTGCCCTTTCGATGATGCGTGAGTAGTTTACCACAGACCTTCGGGTCCATAGTTAGTAGCTAGATGGCTTCTTCTCTCTTTTTGATCTTCAATACAATGTTCTCCTCGATGTTCTTGGAGTTCTATCCGATGTAATCACTTTTTGCGGTGTGTTTGTTGGGATCCGCTGAATTGTGAGTTTATGATCAGATTATCCATGAATATTATTTGAGTCTTCTCTGATCTCTTTTATGCATGATTATTATAGCTTCGTATTTTCCTCCGATCTATTGATTTGGTTTGGCCAACTAGATTGATTTATCTTGCCATGGGAAGAGGTGCTTTGTAATGGGTTCGATCTTGCGGTGCTCAATCCCAGTGACAGAAACGGACATGACACGTATGTATCATTGCTATTAAGGGAAAAAAGATGGAATTTATTCATACGTGATTTTATCTTGTCTACATCATGTCATCGTTCTTAAGGCGTTACTCCGTTCTTCATGGACTTAATACACTAGATGCATGCTGGATAGCGGTCGATGTGTGGAGTAATAGTAGTAGATGCAGGCAGGAGTCGGTCTACTTGTATTGGACGTGATGCCTATATACATGATCATTGCCTTGGATATCGTCATGGTTATTTGCTTTTCTATCAATTGCCCAACAGTAATTTGTTTACCCACCGTATGCTATTTTCTTGAGAGAAGCCTCTAGTGAAAACTATGGCCCCCGGGTCTATCTAAATCATATACTAAAACACTAAAAATACTTGCTGCAATTTTTCTTTATTTATTTTATTTTTGTATTTTTGTTTCAATCTATCTATCTATCACATACAATCTAATCTTGCAACTTACCGCTGAGGGATTGACAACCCCTTGTTTGCGTTGGGTGCAAGGATTTGTTGTTTTGTGTGCAGGTGCTGCTAACGAGGTGTTGCGTGATTCTCCTACTGGATTGATAACCTTGGTTTCATAACTGAGGGAAATACTTATCTCTACTGTATTGCATCTCCCTTCCTCTTCAGGGAATTACCAACGCAGCTCACAAGTAGCAGTAGACCCGTTGTTCTCGGGGTATGGATGAACCCTAGTGTGTAATAAGATGTTTGATATTAGGATTTGATTTCCTCTCCCTCCATTTTCCCATTCATACACTGTCGGTGCCAGAACACCATCTCCACACCAGCCTCCTCCGTCCGCTACCCCATCCATCGCCGCCCTCCTCCACCATGCCGGAGCGCCTACCCAGACCGCGTCGTCCACTGCAAGAGATCGACGTTCCTCATCCACAGCGCCAGACCGGGGGCCTTGCATCGCGTCCTCTCGCTTCATCCGTGTCGTCGTCCACCTTGCCGTGGCCACTTTGACAACCTTCTCGTCCATCGCAACAGGACTTATCCCTCGATGCCTCCGTCTACCGTCGCAGATCTGCTTCCACACCGCCGATAGCCATCGCACCCCTGATGCCTACATGGCGCCACAAGAGAGGTGGTACTCTTTCATATCTGCTCAACTTTTTAATCTCAACCAGAAAATAGATCGCACTTGTTTACTGTACTTTCTTTTCAGCTCTTAGAATCTTAGTTGTTAGTTCAAAGCAAACATTGGTTGCTAAGTAGCCTTTGTGCGGTTTGCAGCTTCAGATCTGCCATGGCACAGTCATAATATGGTTTAATTGATCATGCTTAGGGTTTGCCCCCTTTTATGATTACTATACGATCAGCCTACGTGCTTCGTGTCATAATAGCACTGCTCCACCCATCAAGCTAAACAAGCTTAGTTGTTCAAATACGAATATGATATGATGCTGATATTAGTAAAACAGAGTTGTTTAATTGGTCAGCTAAGTGTTCCTAATTTAGTTTCAAAATGCATGTGCGCCGCTAGGGCAGATCTAAAGGGTGGCCAGGGTGTGCCGCGGCCCACCCTGGGATTTTGGGTCGGCCTGTATACCATAAGAGATTAGAACATGGTCAGCCAGCCAATGCCTTTGCTAAAAAAATCCAAGAGTCCAGACCTTGATTCCCATGTGTTCTGCTCCGCTTCCGATCTCTACTCGCCGCCAGCCGCCTGCCTCGCCGGTGACTTGCCGTCGCCGGACACCATGACTTTAGGAGGAGACGCCGGACTAACAGGAGGTCAGGAGCCACTCCCAACAGCGTCACCGCTACCTGGCCACGCCAGCGTGCCCAGCTTCCCAGTCCGCTCAGGGCTCGGGCATGCAGCACCCACTCAGCCAACCCAATTTATCCTGAGATACGCCGTCCTCAACACTCAGCAGCCACTCCCCATCACCCATTTTCTAATCGATTCATTACTCATTAGGCAGGACTGTCATTAGGGTTTGTTGTGTACTGAGTGCTACCTACATTTAATGGTTCAGATGTTTCAGTAATCTTTAGTACCTATAAAGTTGACAGGGTTTCAAAATTCCTAGCCTAGGAACAAACACTAGTCATGTTGGATTGTTGGTCTTTAGTGACATTGACCCAGATTACTACTGCAGGCCAGGTTTGTTGACAATTTTACTAGTCTTTGTTACTCATTCTATATGATATCCAATTATTCACTTCGATTAATTGCAAACAATAAGTGCTAGCCCAACTTCTTGATTCAGATTTTGGACGGTCTCTTACTGCAGTTACGATTCTGGATACTTGTCCTAGTAAGCTCACAAGTAATGATTGATTCACTAGCTCTATGCTTGCCTTGTCATATTTGTTGTCAATATTTTTTTAGGGTGGACCACCCTGTTTCATAATCCTGGAACCGCAGACATGAGTGAATAGTATTTCTCTGTGTGATCTCTTCCATCATGTGTGGGCAACGAACACTGCATTGTATAGAAAGAAAAGTGTTATATCCACCTTTTACATAGACTACAATCTTTTACATGGAATACAATCTGCCTTCGTGCTTTGTGTCCTACTACCAGCACTCCACCCTTGAAGCTAAACATTATGCCACTCATAATTCTGAAGTTTATTTGTTCAAATACGAATTTGATATGATGCTAATGTTCCTACTTCAGTTTTGAAATGTGTGTCCGCCCCTTATGGAGACATAAGAGGTTTGTATTTCTGTGTGTGCTCTGGTCAGCATGGTTGGGGGATGAACTTTGTATACGCAGGGGTTTGTAGGGAGACAATATTGGAGTAGAATCTGCAATGCATTCCAAAGATAATCTGACTACTTTTTATGTTTTCATGAATCTCAGATACTGAACATCATCATAATGATTATTAGCTTGAGCGCATGAGAAGAATAAAGCAGAACAATGCCATGGCTATCAAACTTGGCATTAAGGGACTGAGATCCAGTCTAGATGTAATGGAATGCACACGCTCTCCGCCTATAGATTCATGTTCAGAATATGATCCTAACATTGATTCTGAGCTAGAGGGAGACCTAAGTTAATGTAGCTCCCTAGTGGAGGAGTCAGAGGCAGATGCCCTATCTTATTCACCCATCAAGGTCCTTGCTCTAACTTGGCAAGGTTATATTGGTCGCACATATCTTGCAAATGATGCTTTACATTGCTTCTACTTTGTTACACCGCCATTTGCTTAGTTTACACATCATATATGTGAATATGCCATGCCTATCCATTTTCAGTACATATTCCATCTGTCATCATACCATATTTCTCCATTCAAATGTTGTTCTTGTGTATCAGACGTTCAAAAGGAAGAGGGCGATTGCTGATCGCGAAGGAGCACGATGTGGCACCCCGCCTGAATACCACTGTAACCAGACGGTCGCCGCCCACACCAGCCCAGGAAATCACTCTGGCGTGCGCATTTACAACAAGTATCATGAACATAGGCACAACTGTAATAAGAATAAATTTATTAGCCATTGTGTCTGGAATAAATACATCATGGTTACAAAGATGGAGCAGCGGAAAAACACTAACTATGGCAGCACGGACTTGGTGAGGCTCCAATCCACAGGGACCTGACTGGGTTACTCTTCTAGCTCATGAATGCTCCCGCTCCTCGACGGATCCTTAGCTGAACCTGGCCACGTTGAAGGCCGCTGAGTACTTTTGAATATACTCGCAAGCAAACCAAATAACATATACACCAAGCAAAGCAATCCATGGCATTCAAGCATGTATTTTTTATTTGAACAACATTATCTACTAAGGCATGGCATATCTATCTAGCAATATTAATTATCATGTCATAACAGAATTATCCAGCAATATAACTACTAAAATGAAGACAATAAGGTAAAGCATAATAGTAAATGCAATTGATCAAGTTCATTCACATGATCCCTCCGGATCCAAGTTCTTACGGTCATCCGACCATCTCCTTCATAGCCATCCCATGGCCAACATCTCAACTTCCTGACATCATCCGATGTCCAGGCATCTGTGCTATAAATCTGACAAAGCTTACCTTGTCTGGTTCGTTCTTAGCAATCATTCGGTTAACTCCTCCAGACTCGACACAGACCAAATAGTGTGACCTAGTACGAACTGTGTCCCATGACCGAGGACGTGGCTATTCGAATAGATTTACACTCTGCAGAGGTCGCGCACTTTACCCACACCATGGAGCTCCCGGCCTCGTACTTTAGTACATGTTCCCATTCGGGTGGACCGGCGCTGCTCCAACAAAACATGTCTATTGCCTGGCACTCTTATGGTCCCACCGACAATCATCCCCCTTCCGGGTCAAGTCATGGGTGACCCCTGTGTCACTCCTGACACCTGCCACCGTCATGGCCAAACTAAACTGTCCCAAACGGGGACCCCGGGTACCATATAACTTGGGCTCACAAGGTTATCGCCGCCAACCAGGCCAGGGTAGCACGCACGCATAACCTTCCCTCTTTGGAGGTACCAATAAGAGGCAAGACAATAGACCAAGTTAGGGCCTCCCCATAAAGGCAAATGTGGTTGCACTGATGAGCTCGGTTCGGTGGCACTATGACTCGATCCAGCCGACGGAGGAGGTTGTCATTATTAAGTCACATTCTTTATCATTGCAATAACGGTAACAATGCATAATGTAACGACTATGGAAACGTAATAGCCTATCTCCATATAATATCACAACGCGTCATTAGTGAAACAATATTTAAATGGCAAGTCTATCATTTCACAAGTTCTAGCTGTAGGTTACGATCGTCTGAACCCTTGCATGAAACCGGCAAATAAACCAGTAGCCACCAGAACGGTCTTTACAACTCGGATCTGGGACGTTACCGGAATAACTCAACCCCAGCTCAAGACGGCTGAAAAGCAGCTCAGAGCATGAGACGGTGTTGATAAAAAGAAAGTAGCAGTTCCCTAAGACGGCCAGAAAGCAGCTCAGAGCATGGGGTCACTGCTACAAAAAGAAATTCAACAACTGCACAAGACGGCCGAAGGCAGCTCAGAACTTGGGACAGTGGTTGAAAAGAGAAATATAAATTCGGCATCCACCCCGGACGGCCGGAAGTAGCATAGAACACAGGCATGGTGCCGTCACCAGAGAAAAGTAAGCAAGGGTTCATCAGAATCATATACCGCCTACTATTATGCACTCGAACATAAACATATTCATTAATTAAACACACAAGAATAACACAGAAGCAATGCTTTAGGGCATATATCAGATGGTTGGCTTAACTGGGGGGAAGGAATACTCCGGGAAGAAGTGCGATCATCTCGCGGAAAAATTTGCCGGAAAAGATTCTCTCTTGGAGGGGCTGAATATATGGCAGGGGCAAAATGGTCATTTTTAGAATGTGTCAACATGGTGAAAGTGATATCATCAGAATCGCCTTGACGAGCAGAGAACGTGGGCTTTGGAATCACCTGAATCGGAGTTACGGTTGAAGAGAAATGGCCGTTCGTTCGTTAGGCAAAAAAGAAGACAAAATATGTCCATTTCTGCCCTTAACGGGCAAACGTTCACAAAGTAACTGTTTCGGCCGCGGGGCTGACACCGAAGGCCTATTTTTTTAAAAATATGCTTTCAGTGCGGGGAGACGGCTTCTGCGGAAGCCGCTTCCACTTAATCCCAGCTGGCGGGCCGGGCCACCCCTTCGGTCGCCGACAGGTGGGTCCCGTACCGCTTTCTCTCTCCTCCTCCTCCTTCTTCCTCCTCCTCTCTCCTCCCCGACACCGCGACGGGGCGCTCGAGCGCCGATGGCCAGCGACGCTCCGGTGAGCATCTTAGCTAGACGAGCTGACGGGCGGGCGCGCCTGCGACTGCCGCTTCCAGGGAAGGGCGAGGGCGAGGCTGAGGGCGGCAGGAGGTGAGGCTGCGTGGCGTGGCCGAGGGCGGCAGCTCCGGTCGATGTGGAGGCTCCGGTGGCCGATGGGGCTGGGCGAGGGTGCAGGCGAGGTCGCCGGTGAGCACAGCATCCAGTAGACGCCTCCACGGGCACCAGGGAGGGCTAGGTGCGTGGCCGTGGTGGTGGCCGTGGGCGACAGCCGCGGCTAAATTACGGCGCTTCGGCAAGGGATTCGGCCGGGCGCGATTGCAGGAGTGATCCAGAGGGAGAGGGAAGGAGGTTGAGGGGGTTGGGGATGCTCGGAGAGGCTCGGGCCGCGACTTTTATAGCCGGCCGAGGCAGGCAGATGAGGATGGCCGCCGTGGCATCCTCATTACCGCACTGGAGCTCGGGGGAGGCGTGACTAGACGGTTGCGAGCGTCGGGTGGCTTCTCGTGGAGTGGAGAGGCCTCAGGTGTGCTCGAGAGAGCTCAGGGAAGAAGAAGAAGACAGAAAGGAAGGCGACGACGCGGGTCACAGGCGGGGCAGTACTGCGGCGGCGCTCGCCGTGGTGCAACAAGAGAGAAGGAGGAGGGGGAAGCTGCGGGAGAGGGTGCGCGTCGCCGCTACGGAGCTAGTCGGCACCAACGGACAGGCCACGGCCGGCGGGAGCTAGCTGGCCGAGGCGAGCGAAGCGCAGAGCGCCGTTTTGGATGTGCTCACTGCGTGGTCACCAACGGCACCGCGTGGCTATGGCATTGAATGGCCCTGGGACCATGTCAAACAGGTGCACTAGAGGTCAGTGAGTTGACCTGTGAGGATTTGGATAGAGATGGGGGACAAGAGTTGACTGATTTGAGCTCACAATGGTTCTGACACGAAACTTGGCCGAATTTTTGTGGAGAAATGGCTGGAGGGTTGGAGCTGGTTTTTGGCATGCAGTGGTGATCCATTAAGGTGCACATCCTGGAAAAAATTCAGGACAAATGGACCACTTTAGCTAGCACTCCCTTCACAAATTGGAAATCTGGACAGAAATGGATTTGAACTTGCTGGGATCAAATGGCTAATTATCATGAGCTGAATTTTTGTGTAGGGTGATGATTTGTAAGTATGGAGGCACTGGTAAAATTTCATACCATTTGGGTATACCAAAGTGGTACTTCCTTCACAGTGCTCCCTGCTGGACAGAAACTTAGGAAAATTATTGAGAGATATTGGCTAGATAGATTGAGCTGATTTTTGGTTTCCATGGGTGATTTATCAATGTTAATCACCATGAAAAATTTCAGCTGAAAAGGATCAAGGGTTCTAGCACTTCCTTTGCAAATTGCCCAAATGGACAGAATTTGCAAATGGATGCTTTACTCAAAATTTGAACTATGGAATTTGGGTTCTTGATGGAAATGGTAAAGATATGGATAGGATAAGCTCCACAAATTATTTGGGATTTTTCCTGGCTACCAAAATGGTAGCTCCTTTGGAAAGTGCCCAAAATGCAATATTGGCTTTAAATAGGAAAATGCAATTTCTCTTATTTAATTATGGCCAATATTTTTATGAGAGTTCAATATGATCACAAAGAATATCTCCACAAGTTTTCATGAACTTTGGAGATGGATAGATATTTTCCTGGATTTAATTCCTTTAACTGGCAGAAAAAGGAATTAATTTTAAACGAAAAATATTGCAAATGACTTGGCAATATTTTTGCATATCCAGGGTTTATAGATGTGGGATGATCATTGGGAAAAGTTTGGGAGGCAACTGATCAAAGGAAATTGGGGTTCCTTTGTAACGGAAGAAATTGTAACTCGGGAAGCAGGGTTTTGGCGGCATAATCCTGAGAATTTAGTTTGAGTGGCAAGGTTGAACTGGAGAGAATCTCTGGTCTGATGGGAAAGGCAAGGCTATATGACCATCTTCATATACCCAAGAGTGAGAGAAAATCCGATAACATCGAAAAAAAGACGGGAGTCCAATCCCGCGAAGGAAAAAAAACAAGGAGCGAAAACCAGGATGTCACAAACCTACCCCCCTTAAGAAAATCTCGTCCTCGAGATTTCTGGGCTTACCTCCCGGCGAGGGGGACATACTTGTGTGCGACTTGGATCCATCAGATGTCTTGTCTTCGTCGGTTTACTGGCCTTTTAACTACCTCTTCTGATGGCTCAGGTGTTGTCTTTTCACATAGCTTCCTTGAATCCTTCTCTTTCCTGTCAGGTGTACCTTTTGTCCTGGCGGTCTGTTGTCTAGGGTTGGTGGGTAGTGGGTAGTATCGACAAATAGCTTGGTTTCCATGACCTGGAGCTAGCTGCTTCGTCTAGAGGTCTGAGCTGACACGGGATGTATCATAACCAGTGATTCCCCATGTCCCATACCATATTTCTGCTTTACTTTCGGGACTGAATGATTATTTCCGCATCACCTTGTTTCCATATAGACAGTCAAACTCTGCCGATCCCTGAGGTAGCTCTATCATATATATCCTTTGCAGTCCTTGCTATGATCACTGAGCTGAATATAGTTTGGCTATCATTTGGCGCATCTTATGGAGCATAGCCTCTTATCTCGGTTGATGGCCCATGTTCATGGGGAGTACAACATGCTTGCTGCATTGTTGTGGCCGTATATGCAAGAGTCTGACAAGGATTGGCAATATCACCTTGTCTATGAAGCTTTACTTTTATTGACCGTCACGGAGGTTATGTATCCGAAACTTCTTTGTTCTTGAGGGTTCCTTTTGGGAACATGTCATGACCTATCAACATGGCTCCTTGGTCATATCCCAGCTTGTCGGGCTTGTATTCACAACTTACTCTCACATATCCCGTAGGGGTTGCTGTGCTCATATCCTTCTTTGAACTATGGGGCCGATGTTTCTCTGAACACAGCCATTCCCGTGTACGAGTGGCTCGCATGAACTGATCCACTGGACTGCATGCTCACAACATATGCAGGGGTAGTATAAATCCTTTCATAACCATTGAGTTCTGAGGTAGACGTGTGTCGAGACTAGTCGTGCTTCTGACAAGATTGTTGTGGGCACGATGGCATGTTGAAGAAGGCTGAATTCCTTATGCTCGAAGCTTCTACCAGGGTAGTGTGCCGAAGAAGGTTGGGTATCGTGCCTCAGAAGTTTCCCCTCAGGTTGCTTATTGACGAAGGTCGGGTACCTTATGTTGGAAGCTTTCCGCGGTAGCGGGCTGAGGGAGATTGGAGTGCCGTTCCCCAGAGGATTTCCCCCCTAGGGGCGTAGCGAGGAAGATTAGGAGCCTTGCATCATAAGCTCCTCCCGATAACTTGCGGAGGAAGGCTGGGTTCCTTGTACCAAAAGCCTTGCACTGTGATACGTAGTCGGGCCTGTGGCCGGTTCTGGCTTCCTTCCGGAATATCTAAAATTTACCCATGGGGGAGCCAAAGCTTGGTACAGGCCATACCTTGACTGAAGGTATTCCGTTGGTCATGCACACCACTAGTCCTTCTCTTGGTCTGCTTATTGTTGCTGTAAAGGTTGCACAACTGATGCAGACTTCATGTTGGTAATTAATCCGGATGTGTGCTGATAGTAAGCAGTTGACAGAGTATTCCATTCGATTTGGCTGAGCTTCCAGGTGTTCGGAATTCTCATTGATTCTGGGCAGCCGTGAACTCATCCATATTCCTTGCAAACCTTGTTCACAGTGCTCGGAAGTTTGTATATACACCGGTGAATTCCAAAATATGCTTTGAAATTTGTATCAACATATCGGAGTTTTGCTGTGGCTCTCGGCACCTTCACATTCTTGAAACATGTCTTCTGTGGGTAATAAATGATTCTTGAGTCCATTGAGAAAAGACTCAAGGTTCACCCCTACTGACTAAAATAATCCTTGTATCGAGGATGGAATAATTTGTTCTTACTGGTGTCCATTCCTAATAGCACATCTCACTGTTCCTTTTGGTGTGATCAATTCTGAGGCAAACTCTCTCAGGTATATTCAGGCCTTGTCTATTGCACACAGATTCTGCTTCTGACCCATTCTTCATTCTTGGTAGTTCTGGGGTTGTTGTTCTGAATATCATGTGGTTGACTTGAATCGTCTGAGTTTGGACTATTGGGTAGTATCCAAGTTGTATGCTGGTCTTCTTGACGGCACTTGTGGATGGATCCAGTCGGAGCGAAAGAACGTAATCGACAAAAGAAGCAAGAATCACGAAAAACCAAAAATACCAAGAAGCGAATAAAGCTCAAATTTTGTGGACTTTACACACGTGGCCAAAGATTCACTAGTATAACTAGCCTAGCGCACTCGATGCACCTCTAAGGACTTGGAAGCAAAACCACACAATGCTCCTGGTAGCAATTGGGGTCAAGCTCCTGCTACCTCCTTAGGGAACATCAAACTCGACGCATGACCATAGCCAAAGTGGCTTAGTCAACGAGCCTCGGGTTGTCTGGGGAGAGATGGAATTTATATGTGTTTCCCAAAGGAAACTGGATTTGAGGAGAGAAATGCCATGGTTAGCAAGCAGGGTAAGGATATCTGGTTTACCTAGGGGTTAAGGGCTCACGGGTCGTTGCTGGGTGCGGACATTTCACACCGGAGGCAAAGGCCATGAGAGTTGAGGTCTGATGGGGGCAAAAACCTATGAGATTGCCTTATGATCAATAGTAGCCGTGCCGGTTTGGCAAAGATGGCTGAAATCCATCTGGGCTTTCTACTGATCAAGAGGCAATGAAGTCTGGCTAGCGTAACCTATAGTCAGCCTGGCTGCTCTGATACCATCCGTTGTGGCGCCCTGCCTGATACCATTGAAGCCAGATGGTCGCCGCACACACCAGCCCAGGAAATCACTCTGGCGTGCGCATTTACAACAAGTATCATGAACATAGGCACAACTGTAATACGAATATAATTATTAGCCATTGTGGCTGGAATAAATACATCATGGTTACAAAGATGGAGCAGCGGAAAAACACTAACTAAGGCAACACGGACTTGGCGAGGCTCCAATCCATAGGGACCTGACTGGGTTACTCTTCTAGCTCGCGAACGCTCCCGCTCCTCGACGGATCCTTAGCTAAACCTGGCCACGTTGAAGGCCGCTGAGTACTCTTGAATGTACTCGCAAGCAAACCAAATAACATATACACCAAGCAAAGCAATCCATGGCATTCAAGCATGTATTTGTTATTTGAACAACATTATCTACTAAGGCATGGCATATCTATCTAGCAATATTAATTATCATGTCATAACAGAATTATCCAGCAATATAGCTACTAAAATGAAGACAATAAGGTAAAGCATAATAGTAAATGCAATTGATCAAGTTCATTCACATGATCCCTCCGGATCCAAGTTCTTACGGTCATCCGACCATCTCCTTCATAGCCATCCCATGGCCAACATCTCAACTTCTTGACATCATCCGATGTCCAGGCATATGTGATGTAAATCTGACAAAGCTTACCTTGTCTGGTTCGTTCTTAGCAATCATTCGGTTAACTCCTCCAGACTCGACACAGACCAAATAGTGTGACCTAGTATGAACTGTGTCCCATGACCGAGGACGCGGCTATTCGAATAGATTTACACTCTGCAGAGGTCGCACACTTTACCCACACTATGGAGCTCCCGGCCTCGTACTTTAGTACATGTTCCCATTCGGGTGGACCGGCGCTGCTCCAACAAAACATGTCTATTGCCTGGCACTCTTATGGTCCCACCGACAATCATCCCCTTCCGACTCAAGTCCTGGGTGGCCCCTGTGTCACTCCTGACACCTGCCACCGTTGTGGCCAAACTAAACTGTCCCAAACGGGGACCCCGGGTACCATATAACTTGGGCTCACAAGGTTATCGCCGCCTACCAGGCCAGGGTAGCATGCACGCATAACCTTCCCTCTTTGGAGGTACCAATAAGAGGCAAGACAATAGACCAAGTTAGGGCCTCCCCATAAAGGCAACTGTGGCTGCACTGATGAGCTCAGTTCGGTGGCACTATGACTCGATCCAGCCGACGGAGGAGGTTGTCATTATTAAGTCACATTCTTTATCATTGCAATAATGGTAACAATGCATAATGTAACGACTAAGGAAACTTAATAGCCTATCTCCACATAATATCACAACGGGTCATTAGTGAAACAATATTTAAATGGCAAGTCTATCATTTCACAAGTTTTAGCTGTAGGTTACGATCGTCTGAACCCTTGCATGAAACCGGCAAATAAACCAATAGCCACCATAACGGTCTTTACAACTCGGATCTGGGACGTTACCGGAATAACTCAACCCCGGCTCAAGATGGCTGAAAAGCAGCTCAGAGCATGAGACGGTGTTGATAAAAGGAAAGTAGCGGTTCCCTACGACGGCCGAAAAGCAGCTCAGAGCATGGGGTCACTGCTACAAAAAGAAATTCAACAACTACATGAGACGGCCGAAGGCAGCTCAGAACTCGGGACAGTTGTTGAAAAGAGAAATATAAAGTCGGCATCCACCCCGGACGGCCGGAAGCAGCACAGAACATAGGCATGGTGTTGTCATCAGAGAAAAGAAAGCAAGGGTTCATCAGAATCAAATACCACCTACTATTATGCACTCGAACATAAACATATTCATTAATTAAACACACAAGAATAACACAGAAGCAATGCTTTAGGGCATATATCAGATGGTCGGCTTGCCTGGGGGTGAAGGAATACTCCGGGAAGAAGTGCGATCATCTCGCGGAAAAATTTGCCGGAAAAGATTTTCTCTCGGAGGGGCTGAATATAGGGCAGGGGGAAAATGGTCATTTTTAGAATGTGCAACATGGTGAAAGTGATATCATCAGAATGGGCTTGACGAGCAGAGAACGTGGGCTTTGGAATCACCTGAATCGGAGTTACGGTTGAAGAGAAATGGCCGTTCGTTCGTTAGGCAAAAAAAACAGACAAAATCTGTCTGTTTCTGTCCTTAACGGGCAAACGTTCACAAAGTAACTGTTTTGGCCGCGGGGCTGATACCGAAGGCGTATTTCAAAAAAATACGCTTTCAGTGCGGGGAGACGGCTTCTGCTGAAGCCGCTTCCACTTAATCTGAACTGGCGGGCTGGGCCACCCCTTCGGTCGCCGACAGGTGGGTCCCGCACCGCTTTCTCTCTCCTCCTCCTCCTTCTTCTTCCTCCTCCTCTCTCCTCCCCGACGCCGCGATGGGGTGCTCGAGCGCCGGTGGCCAGCGACGCTCCAGTGAGCATCTCAGTCAGCCGAGCTGACTTGCGGGCGCGCCGGCGACTTCCGCTTCCAGGGGAGGGCGAGGGCGAGGCTGAGGGCTGCCAAAGGTGAGGCTGCGCGGCGTGGCCGAGGGCGGCGGCTCCGGTCGATGTAGAGGCTCCGGTGGCCGAGGGGGCTGGGCGAGGTCGCCGGTGAGCACCGCATCCAGTAGACGCCTCCACGGGCACCAGGGAGGGCTAGGTGTGTGGCCGTGGTGGTGGCCGTGGGCGACATTCGTGGCTAAATTGCGGCGCTTCGGCGAGGGATTCGGCCGGGCGTGGTTGCGGGAGTGATCTAGAGGGAGAGGGGAGGAGGTTGAGTGTGACGCCCCTGCTCGACCGTGCACTAATCATACACGCAAATGCACACGATCGAGATCAGAGACTCACGGGAAGATATCACAACACAACTCTAAACTCAAATAAAATAATACAAGCTTTATATTACAAGCCAGGGGCCTCGAGGGCTGGAATACATAAGCTTGCCCAATCAAGCATCAGCGGAAGCATTAGATATCTGAGTACAGATATAAAAGTAAAACAGATATGCCCTAACAGGCGGGGCAAAACAACGACAACGATCGAAAAGGCAAGGCCTCCTGCCTGGGAGCCTCCGAACTACTCCTGGTCGGCTGGCTCAACATAGAAGTGATGGCCTCCGGGGATCTCCTGGTAGTAAGCATCTGCGGTGGCGTCTGGCTCCTAGGCTCCATCATCTGGTCGCAAGTATCGGGTATGGGGAAAAAGAATAGCAAAGCAACCGTGAGTACTCATCCAAAGTACTCGCAAGACTGACATCAGAACTATACTAATTATGCATCGTTATCAAAGGAATGGGGCTATATCTTTGGACTGAACTGCAGAATGCCAGAATAGAGGGGAAGCAGCCTAGCCTATCGAAGACTAGCATCTTCAGCAGTCTTGCAGCATTAGAAGAGTGCAGATTAGCATATTATAATTTAACAACCATGTTGAAGCAAAGCCCAGAGATCCTTCCTTGACTCCCTGCGAGAAAGCAATCCCGGAGCTTACAATTAATTAACATGTATTCAGTTCAAGTAGTAATAGATCGGGATATAACACTGAGCGTCCTGCTACCGTGGACACGGCTATTCGAATAGATAACTTCCCTGCAGGGGTGCACTACTGTTACCCAGCACGTTCGATTACATCTGGCCGGACACACTTGCTGGGTAATGCCCGGCCTCGGGTAATCAACACGAAGCAGCGTCCTACCTAGGCTCAGCAGAGAGGTCAACACGCTGGTCTAATTCCTAAGCATGAAGGGGGCTTGGGCCATCGCCCTTCGCACTCCTGCACGTTACGTGGCTGGTCGGGGCCCAGGCGCGACACTGAATACACCAGTGACGTAACCAGCCCACCCCAACGATCACCCCGAATCTCTGAGCTGTGACGTCTTAAGAGCTTTCGGGAGAAACGTACGACGCAGAGGGTCCCATAACCATTATCCCACGTGGTGGTAGTGCGTATAGGGCCAACGACCCACTCAGATAAAATACCCAAATCAGTTAGGCATATTTAGTAACTCGCAGAGACGATCAGACTACCTGTCGCTCCGACTTGGTAACACACGGATATCGATCAGGGTGGACTCCGCCTGCCCTGTCGTTCCGCCACAGTAACACTCGCGGGTGCCCTCCTGGCAAGCCCGACTTCATAATTCCCTCGCGGGTACCCCTCGGGGTCGACCCGCCTGTAACAAAGGTCAAAGTAACCGTGTGTCCAAGTATCGAGAAGGAATCCGAGGAATCACCCTCGATGTTTCCCACTCGAGGAGTTGCACGACGGTAGCTTTATCGGAGGTGATGAAAGAGGAATCACCCTCGATAACTCACAACCGGGTAGCTATTCTACAGAGGCATCATCGGAAGTGAGATAAGAGGTATCACCCTCGGCACTCGATATTAACTCTGCAGCGTCGAGCCACTAAGGGGTTGTGTAGTGATGTGCAGGACTCAGCCCGTTCGATCACATCGATCGGGGCACCAGTACTAAAGCGGGGCAACTACAGCAAGGAAGAGGGGCCACAGATGGTTTTCCATCAAACCTATACTAAGCAGTTTAGGATAACAGGCAGGTATCAAATAATGGTTACAAGAACAGGCTATGCATCAGAATAGGATAAAACAAAGCAGTAGCAATTTCTAATGCAAGCAGGAGGGAGAAGGAATAGGTGATATAGGCATGCGTCAAGGGGGGTTGCTTGCCTGGAAGCTCTGCGGCAAAGGAGGAAAGGTCGTCGGGGACGTAGTCGATCACCGGGGGAACGTCGGTCTCGGAGTCTATCGGAGAAGAAGAGGGGGAAGAAACAATAAATATAAAGCAAACAAATGCATCACGATGCATGACATGGCAATACGCGGTGCTAGGTGTGACCTATCGCAATACTACACGTGGCAGACGAAGCGGGAAATTAACTGGAACGTTTTCCCGGTTTCGGACATCTATCAGACAGATGAACCGAAGGGGATGGTTCCATGTTCAGGTAGTTAGGGGCACCTGACAGATGAACGGAGTGCATATTCGGAATCGTCGTATTTTTCTGATCGTTTTTCATATATAAATTATTTTAATCCGAATTACGGTTTAAAAGATATGATTTTCTAAAGTTTTTATTAATTTCTGGAATTTTTGGAATTATTTAAATTAGAATTATCCGAAACAGTACATGCTGACGTCAGCATGTCGTCACTGTGACATCAGCAGTCAACAGGACCGTTGACTGGTCAAGCTGACATGTGGGTCCCGCCTGTCAGTCTCTGTCTAATCTAATTATGGTTTTAATTAAACTAATTACAGATTAATTAGGTTAATTAATAATTAGTTTAATTAAGCAGAATTAATTAAGTTTAATAAATAGTTTAATTAAACAGAATTATTAATTAATTGTTATTTATTTTAATTCTTTAATTCTTTTATTATTTATTTATTTTTTATATATATTTTCTTTTTGTTTTTCTTTTCGTTTTAAACAGGGGGCAGGCCCCACTGGTCAGTGGCCCTGGTGGCCACTGTAGCGCGTCAACGCGCGCGCGCGCGGACGCACAGCTGTGCGGGCAGAGGCGGGCGAGGCCAGCGGCGGCGCAGGCGAGCGCGCGGGTGGCGCGTGCGGGGCAGCGGGGAGCGGGAGGCGGCGGCAGGCTCGGACGGCAGCAGGCGGAGCGGAGGGTGGCGAGGCCACAGCGGGGCAGGGGCGGCGGAGCTGCTCGGCGGCGGCGTTGCGCGAGCAGGGGTGAAGGGGGGGCCGCGGTCGCCAGCGGAGGATGCAGCGGGCGCGCGGATCGGGCGAGCGCGCGGCCGACGAGCGCAGCGAGGGTGGCGACAGCGAGGCGGGGCAGGTTCGAGCGCGGCGGCGCGGTGTGGGCGGCGGCGACAGAGAGGGGAGGAGGAGATGATTCCGGCCGCGGGGCTCACCCCGGTGTAGATGAACGGGGTCGGCGAGGCGCGATGGAGCTCATCGGGGAGGCGGTCGGGGACGGCGACGAGCGAGGCGACGGAGTGGCGGGCGGCGGCGTGCGGCGCCGAGGGAGAAAGGAGGCGGGGGAGAGTGGGGGGGTTTTGGGTTAGGGTTTCGGCGCCGGGAGGGGATATAGGGCGCGGCTGGGCTGGCTGGGCCAGCCACTGTGGCCTAAGGCCCAGTCGGCCTAGCTCTTCTTTTTTTCTATTTTCTCTTTTCTACTTTCTGTTTTATAAAAATTTTAGACACAAATTGAGTTTTGTAAAATAAGTGACTAGGCCCAAAATTAACAGTGCAAGTTTAGTTGCTATCAGAAATTGGTTTGGTGTCCACATGTTTTCCCTAGAATTTTATTTAAATAAAAAGGTATTAAATACTTCTGTTTGGTGCTATTTTGTGGATGATGGGGTAATTTATCTAATTCAACAAATTTTGATTATATTTTTATAAATGCCTCTGGATTATTTGCTATTTAATGAACATTTTAGTTTTCAGTTTGGAGCAACTTTTGTTTTCACTTTATAATTGAATTTGCAATTTGAATTGGAATTCGAATTTAAGATATGATGCAATGATGATCAAGCACTGTAATTAATGATGACTTGGCATGATTAAGAGGTGGTTACTGTGCTGGACACATGGGGATGTCACATTGAGGGGGTTGGGGATGGTCGGATAGGCATCCTCATCACCGCACTGGAGCTCGGGGGAGGCATGGCAGGATGGTTGCGAGCGTCGGGTGGCTTCTCGTGGAGTGGAGAGGCCTCGGGTGCGCTCGAGAGAGCTCGGGGAAGAAGAAGACAGAAAGGAAGGCGAGGACGCGGGTCACGGGCGGGGCAGTACCGCGGCAGCGCTCGCCGTGGTGCAACGAGAGAGGAGGAGGAGGGGGGAGCTGCGGGAGAGGGTGCACGGCGCCGCTACGGAGCTAGTCGGCACCAGTGGACAGGCCACGGCCGGCGGGAGCTAGCTGGCCGAGGCGACCGAGGCGTAAAGCGCCGTTTTGGACGTGCTCACTGCGTGGTCACCACCGGCACCGCGTGGCCATGGCATTGAATGGCCCTGGGACCATGTCAAACAGATGCACCAGAGGTCAGTGAGTTGACCTGTGAGGATTTGGATAGAGATGGGGGACAAGAGTTGACTGATTTGAGATCACAATGGTTCTGACATGAAACTTGGCCGAATTTTTGTGGAGAAATGGCTGGAGGATTGGAGCTGGTTTTTGGCATGCAGTGGTGATCCATTAAGGTGCACATCCTAGTAAAATTTCAGGAGAAACGGACCACTTCAGCTAGCACTCCCTTCACAAATTGGAAATCTGGACAGAAATGGATTTGAACTTATTGGGATCAAATGGCTAATTATCATGAGCTGAATTTTTGTGTAGGGTGATGATTTGTAAGTATATAGGCACTGGTAAAATTTCATACCATTTGGGCACACCAAAGTGGTACATACTTCACAGTGCTCCCTGCTGGACAAAAACTTAGGAAAATTATTGAGAGGGATTGTCTAGATAGATTGAGCGGATTTTTTGTTTCCATGGGTGATTTATTAATGTTAATCATCATGAAAAATTTCAGCTAAAAAGGATCAAGGGTTCAAGTACTTCCTTTGCAAATTGCCCAACTGGACAGAATTTGCAAATGGATGCTTTACTCAAAATTTGAACTATGGAATTTGGGTTCTTGATGGAAATGGTAAAGATATGGATAGGAGAAGCTCCACAAATTATTTGGGATTTTTCCTGGCTACCAAAATGGTAGCTCCTTTGGAAAGTGCCCAAAATGCAATATTGGCTTTAAATAGGAAAATGCAATTTCCCTTATTTAATTATAGCCAATATTTTTATGAAAGCTCAATATGATCACAAAGAATATCTCCACAAGTTTTCATTAACTTTGGAGATGGATAGATATTTTCCTTGATTTAATTCCTTTAACTGGCAGAAATAGGAATTAATTTTAAATGAAAAATATTGCAAATGACTCGGCAATATTTTTGCATATCCAGGGTTTATAGATGTGGGATGATCACTGGGAAAAGTTTGGGAGGCAACAGATCAAAGGAAATTGGGGTTCCTTTGTAATGGAAGAAATTAGGGTTTCCTTTCCGGGTAACTCGAGAAGCAGGGTTTTGGCAGCATAATCCTGAGAATTTAGTTTGAGTGGCAAGGTTGAACTGGAGAGAATCTCTGGTCTGATGGGAAAGGTAAGGCTATATGACCATCTTCATATACCCAAGAGCGAGAGAAAATCTGATAACATCAAAAAAAAGATGGGAGTCCAATCCCGCGAAGGAAAAAAAAACAAGAGCGAAAACCAGGGTGTCACACACGAACAAAGTATTTGGAGAGGTAGTGACACCTGATAAATCAAATAGCCCATTAGGTGTAGTGGCAATATCACCAGACCCACAAAACACAGCCCCAACTCTAGCAGACTCTACCCCTACCCCATTGGCCATCTCAGATGCCCCAACTCAGCAGACCCCAACTGCAGAAAAAAGTATGACGATGCCAGTTGACATAGCACCAGCTCTACGACGCAAAACCCCCATTCCAGCAAAGAGTACACCAACTCCAGTTGCCAAATCCCTTTTTGAACTGGAGAGAGCCCCAATTGTAGCAAATAGGACACCTGTTCCACTTCTTCCTAGTTTAGAATACGAAGCTTTTATTGTTGTCAGGAACTTTGTGCGCATCTTTCCTTCATGGAAATATTATACTACAGATAAACAACAATTTCCAATCTTCCTCCGCAACTTACGTGTAAGTAATGTACTAATGGTATTCATGGTAATTAGTGCCTATGTTTCAGCTGACGGAACTCAAAAGATTTCAATCTTTTAAATAGGCGAGGACCAAACTGGATTGTCAAGACGAGCAAAGCTTGGTTGCGCTTTTCAAGCACGCATTGAGGAAGTATCGTTGCTACCTGAGGCAAGTGCACTTCGATGGCAAGCCTCTAAATGAAATTTCTGTAAAGTCTCCAGTGCTACATCTACTAGACAGTTACTGGAATAAGCTTGTTACACACTGGTCTCGTCTGCAGCGTAAGGTACTGTCTATGATATCACATCACAATTTGAACTACATTTCTGCATGTGCCTTACCATCTCACTTGTACAAAAACTATTTGTAGGATAATATCGATTCTCAAGGGACCACATGATCTCGCAACTATAGTGCACACTACATTGCTCTTGTGAGTACCTATTGCCCTGTATCACCATACTTACTTTCATAACTGGTTGATTATGTAGCATCACTGCACATGTTAGCCTCCTTATCCTCCATTTGGTGGACATTATAAGATCCGTATTGACTCTTACATAAATTTAGAATAAACCCAATGCTTCTGAAGAAGTTTAGCTCTGCAGTCCTCTTGTAAGGACCGAACGTCTTGTATCACTGTACTTACATTAACAGCTACTCCCTCCGTCCCATAATATAAGAGCATTTTGTACACTACACTAGTGTACAAAACACTTATATTATGGGATGGAGCGAGTAGTTCATTGTGTAGCATTAATCTGCATCTTATCTCCCTCGCCCACCATTTCCTAAAAATTATCAGATCTATATTTAATCTTACCAAAAAGTTGAATACAGAGACAATGCCAATGCAGAAATGTACCCCATTGCTCTTGTCAGTACATTTTGTCCAGTAATGCTATACTTACATGGATAGGTAGTTGTTTATGCTGCATCACTATGCATCTTATCTTCATTATCCTCTATCCCTTCTAGTATTATCATATCAATAATTACTCTCTACAAAATGTAGAGTACATGCAATGCTTATGAAGAAGTTTCTATGCTGAAATTCTTGAGTTATCCCTCCCTTGAGATGGAGAAGGGCATTATAGAGCCGGTGTTAACTATTAATGTAAGTCTGTCCTTCTAAAGCCTTTCTCCTCAACTGATGTTTAATTTGTTCATACTCCCTGTTGTCAACTGCTGTTTAGTTTGCTATTTCTATCAAAATGCATGTTCGCAACAACTGCAAGTTTCAAGTTTTAGTCGTGAAACCAAATTCCTTATTCATACCATGCACATTATTCAATACAGATCCATTGATTTTTCTTTAGCCCTACATGTATGCTTGTGTTGTTGATCTATAATCCAGTGTGTGGTGAAGCTGCCCACATTTGCACCTTGTCATTTCCTGCTTTTTCTTAACTGATCTGGCTGATGATATGAACATGGCATGCACATTAACAAAAAGAGATACAATGATTTTCTTTTGCCATGCATCTATGCTTGTGTTGTTGATCTGTAATCCAGTAGGGGTGAAGCTCCCCGCATTATGAACAATGCCAAATTATGCTATTGACATTTTGAATTGTCTCTTTATTTTCTAATATGAAACTGGATGGAATTGACAGCGCAGTTACCATCTTTGTTTATATACGTGCAAAACCTGTCATCTGTCTTGTTGTTTCAGGGTGATATGCCTGATGGCACGCACAAGTCTGCTGAAGACTGTGAGACAAACCCAACATATATTGCAGCAAAGAAGGCAAAACATCTTGGAGATAGCGAGACAACCCCAAAGTCATGTCTTGATGCAGTGTTCAAGTTACTCGAGACTAGCAGTCACACAAGCTCATAGAAGTCGCTGCCTGAATCAGTTCGACTTCTTCAGTCTCAAATTCAAGTAGAAAGGCATTGTGCAACTCAACTTCGACTTGAAGTCCAATCTCTAAGGAAGATCGCAGAGAACACCAATGAGAACCTCATTGCTAAATAGCTAGAGTTGGAAGATATGACCGACATGCTAGGCCGTTCTCACTACCTTGCTCAGCTGCTTGCGTAGCACTCCCGCGCAAGGCTAAAGTTTTTGAACTGTGTTGAAGTGGTCTTGGTTCAGTATTATTTTGTTGCGCTACAATGGCAGGACCTTTGATGCCCAGTTTTTGAAATCTGCTTCTTGGTTGCGTTTATGATCACTGGTGGTGAACTTTGATGCCCAGTGGATGTAATATGCCCTAATTCCTTTATTGTATAGTGTAGGATTATTCTAAGTTACTATGCCGTATTTTCTTTATTGTATAGGGTAGGTTTGTTCTTAATTCCTATTTACTGTATATGCATCATTCGCTATCAGAAAAAAGGGTGAAAATTTGATGGAGGCGAACCGGCCGAAACATGCGCCTCTAACGGGCCTGCGTTTCAGCGGGCCATAATTGGGCCGGCCCGCAATAGGCTTTGCTTGGGCCTGCGCGGACCTGTTGTATGGGCCCTTCATGGACACGGTACGCCCAGGCCCATAACTCACATGGGCCTTTAGTGGGCCCAAAGTTTGGTTGGGCCCATGTTGCTAAGGTCCGTTAACAGGCTGAATATTATGCTGGCCTGTTATGGCCCAGAAGACACCATGGGCCTTTAGCAGGCCGAAAAGCATGTTGAGCCACAATTTTCAAGAGTCATCCACGGGCCTTTAGCAGGCTTAAATATGCCTCGGGCTATTATTGGCCCAGTTACGTGACGGGCCGTTATCAGGCCGAAACATATCTCGGGCCTTGGTTGGCCCAATCATATCATGGGCCTTTAGTAGGCCGAAAGCTTAGTACAGGCACCAACGGGCCGAATTGTATGACAGGCCTTTAACAGGCCCAAAGTCAGGTTGGGCTGAAATGTTGCCACCGAGATCACGGGCCGTTAATGGGCCGAATGTCGCGTCGGACCATATATGGCCCACGTGCAGCACTGGCCATTAAAGGCTGAAAGACACACCGGGCTGAAATGGGCCCATTTCTACATTGGCCCCCTAACAGCCCGAAAACTCACTGGGTCGTAATTGGGCCCAAAGACTGAGCAAACAGTTAACGGGCCTGATTTGGCGGTGGGCCATAAATGGGCCATGTTTAAGCAGGCCGTTAGTGGGCTGGCCCACTAGTACCTGAGTAAATCTTATAGGCCTTTGACTGGGCCAGCCTTTTTAACCTAAATGGGCCATTGTTGGGCTGTGCCATGTGTCACAGTTCCATTGGTGCCTCTTGTCCATTGGATGGATGACACCTATCATGACGCTGAGCTGACACGTGGTTCCGTTGGCGAATGAGAATTTTACACGTGGAAAATCGCCATTGGTCCGGGCTGTTAACGGGTTATCGGATCCAAACCGAAACCTGATAGCTTAATAGCGACCCGTTACGGTGGATGCCACATGTCGGTCACCCTTGATGAAAACACTTCCATGACGCGCCATTTATCGTCAAGGAAGTGGACACTTCCGTGATGATAATTTGAGTATTGTCATGGAACACTTCTATGACAGCACAGGTATGACTATCTTCATTCTGTCATAAAATCGTCACAGATGTACATGCATGACAGAAAACGTGACCTACTGTGACAAACACGTATTATCACGGAAGTGTTTTTTTTGTAGTGATGGATTCAACCCATTGTCCCCATTGGACATTCTACCGCTACCACTACAAGAGCGAATCAACAGGGATGCAAGAGCACGAGCAAGCTACCTCAAGAAGATGCATGAAGATACAAGGCACACGATCGAGTGCCAAGTACAATGCCTCGCGACCAAACTCAACGACAACAAACACCCCATGAGATCTTGTGTGGCCACACCTACTGTCGTGGTTTTGTCACGACATATGTCCATACAAAAGGACTTAGTCGTGAGGCCATCGCAGTTGTGTGGAAGCTTGAACGGGGTTGAACGTGAAAGAGAGACACGGGTTTACCCAGGTTCGGCCCCTCACGATGGAGGTAAAAGCCTACTCCTGCTTGATTGCTATTGCTTTGGATCTCGATTACAAGGGTGCGGAATCGCTAACCTAGCTCTTGAGAGATTGCAACTTAGTCTTTCTGCCCTAGGTGCCCCCCTTTATATAACAGGTCGAGCCCCTAGGTTTACACAAGAGTCCGGGTCATTCTATTAACCCGTATCCTAGTACAACTCCATATATCTTGCTTCCCATACTAAAGATAATTCTCTCATGGACCTTCTCTATAAGTCGGCCTTCTTACACCTTCTTGAGCCGGCCCGTAGCCGGGCATTCTCATGGGCCTTCTGTCACAGCCCTAGCTTAGGCTTTGCTTGTCATTGCATAATCATCCATGCATCATCTTAAGTTCAAAGGAAATTGAATTGAGGGAATTCTCAAAGCCTCAGAAACCTTTTAAAAATGATCAACATTAAAAATCTCTTCAAACAAGTCCAAGAAAATGTTCCTGTTAATCTATGAAAATATTGACAAGAGCTAAAATTCAAACCAATATTTTTGGAATCTCAGAAATATTTATTTTGGGCCTTTGAATTAATTCACTAGCTATTTGTATTGGATTTATATTTACTATAAAATAAATATAAGTCCAATAATTGTGAAAGTTTGTATGTGGCTCTGGACTAGTTCCATAAGTCCACATATTAAATTTCAGAAGTTTATAAAATGATTTGGTATTTAAATCAAATCAAAACAGAGGGAAAAATAGAAAACAGAAAGCTAAAATGGAAAAAAGAGAGAAAGAGAGCAAACCTGCCTTACCTGGCCCATTAGCCGGCCCAGCCCAGGCCACCTCGCCAGTCGTCTTCAATCTCTGCCAGTAGGCAGAGGCGAAGTCGCACGCGCGCACGCGGATGCCTCCACCTCCTGCTTACCCGCTCACCGCTAGAGGCACCCAAGGGCGCCACGCACTCCCCCTCGACCCCCTCGACCGCTCGCTCGTCCTCATCCCCTCTCTGGCTCTCTCTCACACAAGAACAGAGCGCAACCGAGCGTGCCCGTCGCCGCCATTCGCTGCCACCGCGTCCACCGGCCACCTCTCGCCTTGCCGTCTTGTCAAAAGCACTGCCATGTCGTCTTCTTCGTCTCCACCCAGCCAAGCAAGCCGGGAAGCATCGCAATGACGCCATCGCCGTCGTCTTCACCGACGGGCACCGAAGATCGTCGGCTTCGATTCGCCGTCATCCCTGCTTCCCCGAGCACGTCGTCTGCCCCGTTGGAACCCTCGTGAGATCCCACTTCGATTCCCCCTCTTCCCCAGCCTCTCCGTGTTCTCTAGTTGTAGCTCCGTCTCCGGCTGAAGCTTTGTTCCTCCATGGCCATAGCCCATGCGCTCCCTGTGCTCCGCTCGTTGCCCTGGTGCAACAGGCGTGCTCAAGAGCACCTCCTCTCGCAGATGCGCTGC
Source organism: Elymus sibiricus (assembly GCA_039707655.1). Classification (NCBI taxonomy): domain Eukaryota; kingdom Viridiplantae; phylum Streptophyta; class Magnoliopsida; order Poales; family Poaceae; genus Elymus; species Elymus sibiricus. Next base: position 170,262,097 of record CM077664.1, read on the forward strand.
TCAGCTAGCTCAATAGTGAGCTCTAGCTCCACCTCCGTGCGACGTCGTAGCTCCGGCCGCCGCCTAGCTCGTTGCCGCCGATGACACAAACCACCCGTAGCCACCCCATGACCACCAGCCGAAGCACCGCATCGCCAGCTACCCGTAGCGCCCAAGAACGCGTCCAGCCATCACCGGAGTTGGCCAAACGGGCAACTCCGACGTGCCCTGCTCACGCCGGTGATTAGCCGTCGGCTAATCACTGTTTAGCCACTAACTACCCCCCTAATTGACCACAGGTTTAATCCCTGTTTAAAATTAAACTAATCCCTATGGCCCCACTAGTCGGTTTGACTTGGCCACGTCAGCAGTTGACCTGGCCCACACGTTAGTGACTATGGTTTACTTGGTGACGTCACTCTTGGCCATGCTGATGTCATAACTACATTTACTGGATTTTTCTTATTTCTAATTAAATTTGGAAATTCCAGAAAATGTTTAAAACCTCTAAAACTCATAGAAAATAATCTATAACTCAGATGAAAATAATTTATATATGAAAAATGATCAAAAAAACATGAAGAATCTGTTTATGCCATGTTCATGCATGTTTGAACAACTTAACATCACCAACTAGGACAATTCATGATTAGGGCAATTTATGAAATAGCATTTGGAGATGGAATTTGATCTTGTTTGAATTCCACTTCAATTAACTTGGCTAAATATTGCATTAGGTCAATTCCGCACCTTAACATGACATATCATTCATTTTGGATGTGCATTGCATTGAATGTGTCTCCTTTTACTGTTTGCCGGTGTTTGTTCCTTCTCGGTAGAAGACAGTTCCAACGTTGTGATCGTTGAAACTGATGAAGTGCAGTATCATCTTCAGAAGTGCCAGGCAAGCAAACCCCCCTTGATCACTCAATACAATCCCATTCTGTCACTCCTGCTCTCTTTTATTACATTAGGACAACAATGATTCAACTATTACATGTTGCGGTAGTTGAACCCATTCCTTTGCATGACCTGTCTTTGCCATAGTAAATAGTTAAAACCTTCTAGCATGAGTAGGAATTGCTTGAGCCATGTTGTGACTACTCATCCATGCTTGCTTGTTATGCCTGTTATTGCTTAGTGTTGTGTCAGGTCTGATTCATCCGAGAATGACTTGGAATGTCGTGATCATGTTCTGATGTTGAGAGTTAAGTGTGTGAACACGATTTGGTAAAGGTAGCGATGAGAGGCCATGTAGGAGTACATGGTGGGTTGTCTCATTGAGACCGTCCTTAAGAACTGAGTTTTGTGTATGTTATCCAAGACTAGCTACTACCACACATTGGGTTCCGGTAACTTGACCCCTCTCGGCTTATTAATCACCTCGATCTCTGTCCAGGAGTTGCAACTAGTTTCTGGTGTTTGTAGGTTGTGTTAGTAGTCTACCAAGTGGCACCAGGTACAAGTGGGCTTGGGACAGGCTAGGCACCATGGCATGATGTACCAAGCGCAGTACCATCCGTCGAGGTGGACTTGGGAACCCTGCACACATCGTTTGGGGCCGTAATGGAAACTTTGACCGGACTTCCTTTGCGGGTTCAGCCTCGGATAGGCGATAAACCTGGACTAGAGTCTTGCGTGGTTAGTCAGGTTGTGGCCGACACCCTCGCCAGGCTTCTGCTTGAAGGTTGCCGAGATACATGACGTGTATATGGTGGTAAGTGGTGAGAGCGTGTGTGAAGAAGTACACCCCTGCAGGGTTAAATGATCTATTCGAATAGCCGCGTCCTCGGATATGGACTACTTGGAGACTTATATGGTTCATAGATAACTTGAAGTGGATACTCTAAAATGCGCAAGATAAGTGTGAGTGCTATGGACGGCCTTCTCATAGGGAGATGGGAGAGGATCCATAGTGGTGTATTGATGTGGTGACTATGTGGACTCGTGTGCGCTTTCTCACCTCAAGGAAAATACTGGTAGTCGTAGTACAGGTTAGCCACTGAGTCAAAGCTGGCTTGCTGTAGTTAAACTCCGCAACCCCATTGTTGATACTGATGCATATGTAGTTAGTTCTGATGTAAGTCTTGTTGAGTACCTTTGAACTCACCTTTGCTTAATTTACGTTTTTGCAGAGGAGACTTCAGTCTCACTAGTAGTTCCACGTGGGCTTCGACGATTAGCTTGGGAATCCCAGACAGAGGTCTGGTTCCTTTGGAAGGTCTTGTAGATAGACAGGCTTTCTAGTTTTCTTTCTTTTCAGCTGTCTGTACTCAGACAGGATAAGCTTCCGCATGTGCTTGTTGCTTGTATGACTTTGTATGTTGGGTCATGAGGCCCATGATTGTAATATCATGCTATGTATGGCTCCTCGGAGCCTCTTAAATAAATACTTTGAATCATAGAGTTATGTTGTGATGCCATGTTGTATCTACACATATCGTGCATATTGTGTGTATGTTTTGAAATGCATTGGTATGTGTGGGATTCGACACCTAGTTATCTGCCTTTGGTAGCCTTTCCTATAGGGAAATGCCTCCTAGTGCTTCCACTGAGCCTTGGCAGTTCGCTACTGCTCCGGAACACATGGATTGACTGGCATGTATCCTTCTTTGCTCCTGTGTCTTTCCCTATGGGGAAATGTCACACGTTGTTCCTTTAAGTCCTTGTAGCTTGCTATGACTTGGGTTCATACGTTGATGACCGACACGTGCATTGCTGGGTTACCTATGCATGTCCCTGTATGTTTGTGCCACCTTGGTTTATGACTAGTCATGTCGACCCAGGTTCTCTGTCATATGGATGCTAGCATCACAATCATATACATGAGCCAAAAGACGCAAACGGTCCCGACCAAGGTAAAGGCGGCAACCGTGGGTTACCGTGTGTGAGGCCGCAAAGTGATATGATCTGTCTTATGCTAGATCGGTGTGACTTAGGATCGGGGTCCCGACAGCTTTGGTATCAGAGCCTGACTGCCTGTAGGATTACCAAGCCAAACTGGTCGAAGTCGAGTCTAGAAATGCTTTAGTTATGTAGGGGAATAGATTGTGGAAGGGAACGTAAGGCTCTTTTTACTCCTCATCTTGTGTCATTCTGATTCTGAGTCACCCTCCTCTTTTCTACGGGGATTAAGAAACTAGGCTTTCTCATCTATCTATCAGGATGATGAGTTACTATGCTGGAGACTTATAGGAAAGTTGTCGTCTTCTCGGATCGGTGTTTCCATAAGAATTCAGTGTTATGTTGTCAGTTGTCATGCATGTTGTCTCATTTTTCATGCCCGTACAGCCGTTATGCTTTCCGAGTTATCCACAGTTTCTAAATAGTCTGATGCATTTGCAAATCATATCTTCCTGTTTCGATGTCTTTTGGCCAGACTAGACACACAAATTGTTGTGTTGAGGTATTCCATTACCTTAACATATCTGTTGGAGTTAATAGGAAACCATGTTATGTTAAATGAACCACCCAGAGATTCAGTCTTTGTGTTGTATCCCCAGTGTGATAATTCTGGCCATCACTCTCGAAAGCATCTCGTGATGTCATTAAATAGTAGGTATTCTGTCTCTGGGTTCTTGAACCCATGATTCACTCTACTTATCTCTGTTGATAGTGATTGTAGCTCCTTTAGGTTGATTAGTAACCTTGCCTATTCTTCGAGGTCCATGGTATATCATTCTTCCAATACCATGAACCATCATGGCAGAAGTTCTCTCGAACCAAAAGATCACAGAAGAGTGCTCTTGATGAGTTCTCCATTCCATAATTGTGACTCTGCCAATCCTACCTTTCTGCATGGGTTATCCGGGAGAAATATGTTGAACTCGTTCGACATGCTAATCTATGCATCCACAACTCAGAAAATTATATGTTCCTTCAAGGTGTTCCCTTTTTAGTTATATTCTGACCCTCATCTATCAGTTGATAGTCAAGAGTATGTCATGTATTCGTTCATCGATGCCTATTACTCTTGTGGTCCGTCAAGCCATTCTATTTCAGAATGACTAGGAGAAACAAACTCTAGCACCTCATCCATTTCTTGGATTGGGTCAAAGTAGTTGTATTCCGCAGATCAAGAAAGCCAATCCATCTTCTGGACTGTTCTACCTTGGAGTATTACCCTTTTTCATGTCAAGAATATCATGGGGATTGCACCACCTCCTATGTACTCTTGATATAGTGATACTCATCGCCAGCATTATTCATTCCTCGGTTCCATGTTGGTTGTAACCGGAATGCCGACAAGCGAACCATGATGTGTGAAATCAGTACTCCTAGCAACCCTGTTGCTTGGTAGTTAATGGACAACAATCTCATTCTTAGCATTTTGGTTATTGAATCACCATTCTAAGATTGATCATGCTACCTAGTCCACTCTCCCTGGTGCACTTTTTGATCAATGAGTTAGGATTGTGTCAATCCCTCGCTCCTTTGATCATATCGTCATGCCCTCAAAAGCAAGATTGTTCTTGAGCTTAATAACATATCGGTGGTTCGTGATTTTCCGAATATCTTCTCGGAAGTATTACCAGGTTGTCCCCTGATCGTTATGTTGAGTTCGTGATCAAGTTGGTTTTCCTCTAAACCACCCCTTCTCCAAGAGTCTGTGTTGGATACCCTAAACTAGTTGGTTAAGCTGAAAAACAACTTGGAGAGTTGGAAGATAAGAGCTTTATTTGACTTAGTTCATTCCAAAGGGATATATTGTGTGTGTGTGTGTCGAAGAAAGATGATATCTTCACTGATTGACCTTCGTGTTCAGTTGTTGGACCTATTGTCTTATTCAATCTTTGATTTGAGTGTGGGTTATCATTAAATCAAAATCAGAACCAATGATTTTCCTAATGTTGTTTTACTCGTGGTTGTCTCCTCGAGCATACAACATTATATCTTTTGGTCTGACCAATGCTAACACCTTGTTCACATAACTACAGAATTCCATCTAGATGGAAACCTAGAGAATTGTTGAGCCCATCAGCAGCATTTATCTCCTCCATGATTCATGTTGGACAATTAAGCTAGTGTTGGAAACTTTCATAAGCATTATCTTCGTGCTAGGCCATGAAGTATATGTCATGGTGAAAGAAGTGACTTCCTCTAAGTTCATGTGCATTTGATGCAAGTTGCCGCCGTGAATTCGAGAAAGTTGTTTTGCTTCATTGGAATCGTCCCAAGTCAGTCATGCATGTGCGAAGTATTCTATGGTTTGGCAGGCTCGCTACCTCCATTCGATATGTATGTCCTAGCACACCAAGCCACCGATTGACTTGTTCAAGGAAAAGAAGTTCCTTCTTAAGAGCTAACCCAAGGCTTAATCAAGGGCTTTGTTATCTTTGATGATGGTTCCCAACCAGAACTCGGTTGTGTTTTGTTGTAAGACTTCTATGTGGTCACGTTTGTCTTGGACAGTGTGTTCACGTGTGTCTTGCAATCCAACTCATGCTTTGGAGTTGTTGCCATAGTTCATTTCCCGAGAATCTCGCAATGTCATCTCGTCAAATTGTGTTCCAGGCCTTTGTTTTCGGACATGCTGAGTCTGAAATATCCTGTTACCAACCAGATCTGAATCTCAGGCAGATATGATCGTTGGAACTTTCCCAAGATCTATGGTGTAGGTTCTGACAAGGTTAATGTTTTGGCCGACACACCTAGCCGGAAGATCTATTATTGTAGCATCTTGATTGAGCAATTTGACCATCTTCTCCATGAGGATTTCGTGCGACTTATTCTAGAAGTTGTTCCTTATGGATTTTGTGCTCTCGAAGTCTGACCTATACTTGATGGCCATGATAATGCTTTTAAGTATGATCGTGGTAGCTAGAACACCAAGAAGAACATTAGAAGCGGAGGGCTAAATGTCTCTCGGTCGATTATCTAGATCTATTTCCTTGGCCTTGTCAAGGTAAAATCCGAGAAAGTGTTGTCTTCCTTTGCATCTGCATCCTCCATCACTGTTCATCATGGTAGTATGAAGTGTTGCCAAGATCTTTGGCATAGATGTCGGTAAAACCCTGATGAATATGGAAATGCTCAAGTTCTTGAAAGCACGCTCAGAAACTGGGTTATATCCTCGGTATCAAATGGAATGTGCCTTCCGTTCCCGAGTTGTTCTATAACTCTAGTTCCTTGTCTGATATGGGTATGCCATTCTCTCGGATTCCTTCAAACGATCATTTGTGAATTGCCTTAGCCTGGTATGAAGAGTTTCAAAGATCTATGTATCAAAAGTAATTCTTTTTGCCACTTAAGGGAATAACTCTAGGAGTCACCTTCCCTAAGGTGCCTTGATATGGTATTAAGGGTAATATATCTCCTCGCTACTTTGACAACCATCCACCATCTTACCTAAGCGTGGAATTGTTGCCTACCAAATTGAACCTTCGTCATCTCTTTCTTTCCATCCCTCTTGACGTGTGTTCAGTGTCTCAGCTCAAGAGATGTTTTTACATCTCACTCCATGTGTTGATCGTGAGTTGCTCGATCTTCGTGAAGATCGATTCTTATAGAGTTTTCCTGTTCCTTTTGTCGTCATGTTGGGTGAAGTTCTCAAAGGCAAGGATGTCAAGATCAATATGTTGTAATGGATCAACATCTTCGAGAAGTGCAATTTGGATCATGAAGATTGTAATTGTTTTGTGTCCCCTCTTTCTTCTTACCTCACGTCTTGAATCTCGGGACGAGATTCTTGTTTAGTGGGGGTGAGTTGTCACAGCCCTAGCTTAGGCTTTGCTTGTCATTGCATAATCATCCATGCATCATCTTAAGTTCAAAGGAAATTGAATTGAGGGAATTCTCAAAGCCTCAGAAACCTTTTAAAAATGATCAACATTAAAAATCTCTTCAAACAAGTCCAAGAAAATGTTCCTGTTAATCTATGAAAATATTGGCAAGAGCTAAAATTCAAACCAATATTTTTGGAATCTCAGAAATATTTATTTTGGGCCTTTGAATTAATTCACTAGCTATTTGAATTGGATTTATATTTACTATAAAATAAATACAAGTCCAATAATTGTGAAAGTTTGTATGTGGCTCTGGACTAGTTCCATAAGTCCACATATTAAATTTCAGAAGTTTATAAAATGATTTGGTATTTAAATCAAATCAAAACAGAGGGAAAATTAGAAAACAGAAAGCTAAATTGGAAAAAGAGAGAAAGAGAGCAAACCTGCCTTACCTGGCCCATTAGCCGGCCCAGCCCAGGCCACCTCGCCAGTCGTCTTCAACCTTTGCCAGTAGGCAGAGGCGAAGTAGCACGCGCGCACGCGGATGCCTCCACCTCCTGCTTACCCGCTCGCCGCTGGAGGCACCCAAGGGCGCCACGCACTCCCCCTCGACCCCCTCGACCGCTCGCTCATCCTCATCCCCTCTCTGGCTCTCTCTCTCTCGCAAGAACAGAGCACAACCGAGCGTGCCCGTCGCTGCCATACGCTGCTACCGCATCCAGCGGCCACCTCTCGCATCGCCGTCTTGTCAAAAGCACCGCCGCGTTGTCTTCTTCGTCTCCACCCAGCCAAGCAAGTCGGGAAGCACCGCAGTGACGCCATCATCGTCGTCTTCACCGACGGGCACAGAAGATCGCCAGCTACGATTCGCCGCCTGATGACCCACAAGTATAGGGGATCAATCGTAGTCCTTTTGATAAGTAAGAGTGTCGAACCCAACGAGGAGCAGAAGGAAATGACAAGCAGTTTTCAGCAAGGTATTTTCTGCAAGCACTGAAATTATCGGTAATGAGTAGTTTGATAGCAAGATAATTTGTAACAAGTGACAAATAGCAATAGTAACAAAGAGTGCAGCAAGGTGGCCCAATCCTTTTTGTAGCAAAGGACAAGCCGGAACGATCTCTTATAATAAGCAAAGCGTTCTTGAGGACACATGGGAATTTCATCTAGTCACTTTCATCATGTCTGTTTGATTGACGTTCGCTACTTTGATAATTTGATATGTGGGTGGACCGGTGCTTGGGCGTTGTTCTTACTTGAACAAGCCTCCCACTTATGATTACCCCCTCTCGCAAGCATCCGCAACTACGAAAGAAGAATTAAGATAACTCTAACGATAGCATTAAACATATGGATCCAAATCAGCCCCTTACGGAATAGCGCATAAACTAGGGTTTAAGCTTCTGTCACTCTAGCAACCCATCATCTAATTACTACATGCATTCCCTTAGGCCCAAAGATGGTGAAGTGTCATGTAGTCGACGTTCACATGACACCACTAAGAGAATCAACAACATACATATCATCAAAATATCGAACGAATACCAGATTCACATGATTACTTATGACAAGACTTCTCCCATGTCCTCAAGAACAAAAGTAACTACTCACAAATCATATTCATGTCCAAGATCAGCGGGGTATTAAATAGCATATTGGATCTGAACATGTAATCTTCCACCAAATAAACCAACTAGCATCAACTACAAGATGTAATCAACACTACTAGAAACCCACAGGTACCAATCTAAGGTTTTGAGACAAAGATTGAATACAAGAGATGAACTAGGGTTTGAGATGAGATGGTGTTGTTGAATATGTTGATGAAGATTTGTCCTCCCACGATGAGAGGATCATTGGTGATGTCGATGGCTCCGATTTCCCCCTCCCGGAGGGAAATGTCCCCGGCGGAATTGCTCCACCAGAGAGCAAAAGTGCTCCTACCCAAGTTCCATCACGAGACGGTGGCGCACCGTCCCAAAAGTCTTCTTCTTATTTTTTCTAGGGCAAATGGGCTTATATACCAGAAAATGGGCACCGGAGGCTGGCCAGGGGGCCCACGAGCCACCAGGGCGCGCCTGGGGGGGTGGCGCGCCCTGGTGCCTCATGGGCACCTGGGTGGCCCCCTCTGGTACTTCTTTCTTCTAGTATTTTTTATTTATTCCAAAATAAATCTCCGTGAAATTTCAGCTCATTTGGAGATGTGCAGAATAGGTATCTCTGACATAGCTTTTTTAGGTCCAGAATTCCAGCTGCCGGCAATCTCCCTCCTTGTGTAAATCTTGCATATTAAGAGAGAAAAGGCATTAGAATTGCTCCACAAAATGTTTTATTGATTAAAAACACTATAAATAACAGTAGTAAAACATGATGCAAAATGGACGTAGCAACCCATCATCTAATTACTACTCCACAATGCATTCCCTTAGACCTCGCTTGTCCTCAAGTGAAAGCCGATATCGATAATCATGTCCACATGTTTAGAGAGAGAGGTGTCGATAAAAACAAAATACGAACATAGTAGCATCATGATCATTATTATAACAGCAATATTCATTATCATAAAACTTCTCATGAGCAACTAACAATTCATCACAACAATGAAGTATAAGGCATAAACTTTCTTGAAAACTAACAAACTATGTTCCCAGTCAACAATGCAATTGCAATTCATCATATTTTCAGGAAGAGTCTCATGTAGGAGCTTTTTAGCAAGTCCACATACTCAACCATCATTTAGCCTTCTATGATTGCTAACACTCACAACATATATATGAAGCAAAAAGTTTCAGCCAGACACAAAGAAAGATAGGGGCTTATAATTTTTCCTCCCAACTTATCCAACTGGATATATATGCCTAGATCTTTCCCCGCCACATGATGCTTGCAAAAGAGAAAAATAAAAAGGAATAGAGGAGAACACTATTGACTCTTGCATAAAAAAGTAAATACATAAAAGTAAAAGATAGGCCCTTCGTAGAGGGAACCAGAGGTTGCATGCGCTTTTTGTTGTTGGATGCACAAGCTCTTAATGCAAAGGAACGTCACTTTATATTGCCCCTTGTGATAGGAACCTTTATTATGCAGTCCGTCGCTTTTATTTCTTTGCCATCACAAGTTCGTACAAAGCTTATTTTCCCTTACAATAAAAGTTCATGCACATTTAAAGGCAATTTTATTGCTTTTTGCACCGATGACAACTTACTTGAAGGATCTTATTCAATCCATAGGTAGATATAGTGGACTCTCATGACATGAAACTGGGTTTAAGGGTTTTTGATGCACAAGTAGTATCTCTACTTGGTGCGGATTTTTGGCTAGCAAAGATATTGAGCAAGCACCACATGTTGGAGGATCTATGACAATATAGCTTCTATGTGAATATAAGCAAACATAATTCATTACGTTGTCTTCCTTGTTCAACATCAACAATTTGACATAAAATACTTAATGGGGGCTCACAATCATAAAAGATGTCCAAGATAGTGTATTTGCATGTGAATCTTCTCTTCCCTTATTAATTTTTTCATGAATTGCATCATTGACCAATGCTATGTTTGTTAACTTTCAATAAATTTTACCACTTATACTTTTCTTTATGTAATGTCATTACTTTCCATAAGATTAGCATATGATCTTTTTCATTATTTTCATTGCTAGGATTGAAACATAAAAGTAAAGAAGCAAAAAACTCAAACTACTCTTTATTATATAACTCTCAACTCAATTACATAGATAGATAGATCACGAATCTAGCACTCGAAAATAGATCATACTAAACTTTTATTCAACTAGATCACGAAAGAACTAAGGATCGAACTAAAAATAGGTAAACATAATAAAAGTGATGGTGATACGATACCGGGGCACCTCCCCCAAGCTTGGCACAAGCCAAGGGGAGTGCCCATACACATGTACTCAAGTTTCCTTCTTCGGTGATGGTGGTGGTGATGAAGTGGTGGGCTTGTCCTCTGGCTTCCGTGGCATAGGTTCCCCATCATAAAAAGATGAACGAGTCTCTGGAGTCCTAAAACTTGCAGCTAAACTCATACATTTGAATCTTGCCTCATACTCATAATTTTGGTTTTGAAGGTCATAGATTTGGCCTTGGAGATAGTCGATTCATTCATTGAGCTTGAAGATGATGTCCCCCATCAATTGGCCATCCACCTTATGATCGCGGGTGAATTCCGTGATCATGGAGTGGTTGGCGCTGAGTCCACGTTCTACCATCCCTTGGCACTTGAAGATCTCCTGCTCCATCGCTTCGAGCATGGCCTCCACGCTCCCAGTCTTCTTGGGTCCTTGAACATCCCGGATGTGAAGCTCCCCCTCACGCATCTCAATGGCTTGAGGGTGTTTCATCACCTCCGGTAGGTAGGGGTTGATGACCTTCTCGTAGAACTTGTCCTTGGAAGAACTTGGTGGAGCCATAGCGATCTAGATCTGTCAGAAAAATAGCACGAAACAAGAACAGAGGAGATTTCTGCGATACAGTGGTCAAAACATCCGGGAGTATATATAAAGAATTTTTATCTTGCAAAACAAGTAATCCAGAAGAAAACGGAGTCGGGAAGGCTCATGAGGGGCCCACGAGCCACCAGGGCGCGCCTGGGGGGGTGGCGCGCCCTGGTGCCTCGTGTGCACCTCGTGGGTCCCCTCGGCTGTTTCTTATTTTTGTATTTTTTCTAATATTCCAAAACTGATAGAAAGTATTTTTATGGAATTTTTGGAGTCGGTTTACTTACCGTATCACATACCTCTTCCTTTTCAGGGTTCTGGAGTGTTCTGGAAGGTCTCTCTTATGTATTCCTCCGGTGTAATTGTTTCAATAATATTAGTTTCAACATTAATGGGAGTACCTGAAATATAATGCTTAATTCTTTGCCCATTCACCACTCTCGGATTAGTGCCTTCGGAGTTGTTTATTTTGATGGCTCCGGAGCGATAAACTTCTTCGATCATATACGGTCCTTCCCATTTAGAGAGAAGTTTTCCTGCAAAGAATCTCAAACGAGAATTGTACAATAGAACATACTCACCCACTTTGAATTCCCGTTTTTGAATTCTTTTATCATGCCATCTTTTAACTTTTTCTTTAAACAGTTTGGCATTTTCCTAAGCTTGGGTTCTCCATTCATCTAGCGAGCTAATATCAAATAACCTCTTTTCACCGGCAAGTTTAAAATCATAATTGAGTTCTTTAATTGCCCAATATGCTTTATGTTCTAACTCAAGAGGTAAATGACATGCTTTTCCATAAACCATTTTATAAGGAGACATACCCATAGGATTTTTATAAGCAGTTCTATAAGCCCATAATGCATCGTCAAGTTTCTTAGACCAATTCTTTCTGGATCTATTGACGGTTTTCTGCAAAATTAATTTTATTTCTCTATTGCTCAATTCGACTTGACCACTAGATTGAGGGTGATAGGGAGATGCAATTCAATGGTTGACATCATATTTAGCAAGCAGTTTACGGAATACACCATGAATAAAATGTGAACCACCATCAGTCATTAAATATCTAGGGACTCCGAACCTCGGGAAAATAACTTCTTTAAGCATTTTAATAGAAGTGTTATGATCAGCACTACTAGTTGGAATAGCTTCTACCCACTTAGTAACGTAATCAACAGCAACTAAAATATGAGTATACCCATTGGATTTAGGAAAAGGTCCCATATAATCAAATCCCCAAACATCAAATGGTTCAATAACAAGTGAATAATTCATAGGCATTTCCTGACGTCTACCAACATTACCAATTCTTTGACATTCATCACAAGATAAGACAAACTTATGAGCATCCTTGAAAAGAGTAGGCCAATAAAAACCAGATTGTAATGCCTTGTGTGCAGTTCTGTCTCTCGCATGGTGTCCTCCGTAAGCCTCGGAATGACACTTCCGTAGGATTTGTTCCTGTTCATGCTAAGGTATACAACGTCTAATAATACCATCTACTCCTTCTTTATAAAGATGTGGGTCATCCCAAAAGTAATGTCTTAAATCAAAGAAGAACGTTTTCTTTTGTTGGTATGTGAAACTAGGTGGTATAAATTTAGCAACAATATAATTAGCATAGTCCACATACCAAGGAGTATTACGAGAAGCATTTATGACAGCTAATTGTTCATCAGGAAAATCATCATTAATAGGAAGTGGGTCATCAAGAACATTTTCCATTCTAGACAAATTATCTGCTACGGGATTCTCAACTCCCTTTCTATCAATAATATCCAAGTCAAATTCTTGTAGCAATAGAACCCACCTAATGAGTCTAGGTTTAGCATCTTTCTTTTCCATAAGATATTTAATAGAAGCATGATCGGTGTGAACAGTTACTTTAGAATCAACTATGTAAGATCTGAATTTATCACATGCAAACACAACTGCTAGAATTCTTTCTCAGTAGTAGCATAATTTCTTTGAGCACTGTCTAGAGTTTTACTAGCATAATGGATAACATTTAATTTCTTATCAACTCTCTATCCTAGAACAGCACCAACAACATAATCACTAGCTTCACACATAATTTCAAAAGGCAAGTTCCAATCAGGTGGTTGAACAATAGGTGTAGTGGTTAAGGCTTTCTTAAGTGTTTCAAAGGCTCCTACACAATCATCATCAAAAACAAATGGAACATCTTTTTGCAAGAGATTGGTAAGAGGTCTAGAAATTTTAGAGAAGTCTTTTATGAACCTTCTATAGAAACCAGCATGACCTAGGAAACTTCTTATACCTTTAATATCTTTAGGACATGGCATTTTCTCAATAGCATCAACCTTAGCTTTATCAACTTCAATACCTGTTTCAGAAATTTTATGCCCCAAGACAATACCTTCATTCACCATAAAGTGGCACTTCTCCCAATTCAAGACAAGATTAGTTTGTTCACATCTCTGCAAAACTCGATCAAGGTTGCTTAAGCAATCATCAAAAGAAGTTCCGTAAACGGAAAAATCATCCATGAAAACCTCAACAATCTTTTCACAAAAGTCAGAGAATATAGCAGTCATACATCTTTGAAAGGTAGCAGGTGCATTGCATAAACCAAAAGGCATACGTCTATAAGCATAAGTTCCAAAAGGACAAGTAAAGGTGGTTTTCTCTTGGTCGGCTTGTGATACAGGTATTTGAGAGAAACCAGAATATCCATCAAGAAAGCAAAAGTGTGTATGCTTAGACAATCTTTCTAACATTTGATCAATAAAAGGTAAGGGGTAATGATATTTTCTAGTGGCTTTGTTTAATTTTCTAAAATCAATTACCATCCTATAACCAGTTACAATTCTTTGTGGAATGAGTTCATTTTTATCATTAGGAACAACGGTAATACCTCCTTTCTTAGGGACACAATGAACGGGACTTACCCATCTACTATCAGCTATGGGATAGATTATACCTGCTTCCAGAAGCTTTAATATTTCGGTTCTTACCACCTCTTTCATCTTAGGATTTAATCGTCGTTGGTGGTCAACAACTGGTTTAGCATCAGGCTCCATATTAATTTTGTGCTGACATAGAGTGGGACTAATGCCCTTAAGATCATGAAGAGTATATCCAATAGTAGCTCGGTGCTTCCTCAGAGTTTTCAGTAATCTCTTTTCTTCATGCTCTGAAAGGTTAGCACTAATAATAACAGGATATATCTTCTTTTCATCTAGATAAGCATATTTCAATGTATCAGGCAATTGCTTCAATTCAAATACAGGGTCACCCTTAGGTGGAGGAGGGCCTCAAAGAGTTTCAATAGGCTAATTGTGTTTAAGGATAGGTGGTTTATCAAAGAACATCTTATCTATTTCATTTCTTTCATTCATGTGCATATCATTTTCATGGTCTAGCAAATATTGTTCTAGCGGATCAGTACGAAGTATGGCAATAGAAGCAAGACCAATAATTTCATCTTTACTAGGCAATTCTTTATCATGAGGTTGTCTACGAAACTTGGAGAAATTAAACTCACGAGACATACCACCAAAATTAACACTAACAGTTTCTTTTGCGCAATCAATCTTGGCATTAACAGTGTTCAAGAAAGGTCTACCAAATATAATGGGACAAAAATCATCTTGTGGAGAACCGAGGACTAGAAAATCAGTAGGGTATTTTATTTTTCCACAAAAGACTTCAACATCTCTAACGATCCCAAGCGGTGTAATGGTATCTCTGTTTGCAAGCTTAATAGTAATATCAATGTCCTCTATTTCAATAGGTGCAATATCATTCATAATTTCTTGATATAAAGTAAACGGAATAGCACTCATGCTAGCACCCAAATCACATAAGCCATGATAACAATGATCTCCTATTTTAACAGAGACAACAGGCATGCCTACTACAGGTCTGTTTTTATCTTTAGGATCTGGTTTAGCGATTCTAGCTGCTTCATCACAGAAGTAAATAACATGCCCATCTATATTATCGACCAAGAGATCTTTAACCATAGCAACATTACGTTCAACTTTAATTTGTTCAGAGGGTCTAGGTGCCCTAATATTACTTTTGTTAACCACAGTTGAAACTTTAGCATGTTCTTTAATCCTAACAGGAAAAGGTGGTTTCTCAATATAAGCAGTAGGCACAACTGGATCAACATGGTAATAAATTGTTTCTTCTTTAACACTAACGGGTTCCTCAATCTTTTATTTAACAGGGGGTGATATTTAAACCACTTCTCCTTAGGGAGATCAACATGAGTAGCAAATGATTCACAAAAGGAAGCTACTATCTCAGAGTCAAGTCCATATTTAGTGCTAAACTTACAAAAAGCATCGGTATCCATAAAAGATTTAACACAATCGAACTCAAGTATTATACCTGACTCATTACCTTTGTTAGTTCCCAATCTTCAGAGTTGCATTTAATTCTTTCCAGAAGATCCCATCTGAATTCAATAGTTTTCTTCATAAAGGAGCCAGTCGAAGAAGAATCGAGCAGGGTTTGATTATCATGAGAAAGTCGGGCATAAAAATTCTGTAAGATAATTTCTCTTGAGAGCTCATGATTGGGGCATGTGTACATCATGTACTTAAGCCCCCCCCCCCCCAAGCTTGAGCGATGCTTTTTCCTTCACGAGGCCAAAAATTATATATATAATTCCGATCATGATGAACCAAATGCATAGGATAAAATTTCTGGTGGAATTCCAGCTTCAACCGGTTCCAGTCCCATGTATCAGTATCTTCACATAGCCTATACCATGTCAATGCCTTTCCCTCCAAAGATAAAGGGAATACTTTCTTATTAACTCCATCTCCGGATAAACCTGCAAGCTTAAAAAATCCACAAATTTCATCCACATAGATCAAGTGCATATCAGGATGTATTGTTCCATCTCCTGCATAAGCATTAGCTAGCAGTTTCTCTATCATACCCGAAGGAATCTCATAATAAATATTTTCAGTAGGTGCACTAGGTTGAGGAGCAACTATTTGTGCTTCCGATCGAGGTGAAGATACCCCGAACAAACCCATCAAAGGATTACTTTCCATAGTGACAAGTGACAGTAAATTTCAGCACGTAATATAAATGTTTCCTTACCAAATTCAACTCACCAAAGGCGCTTCACTCCCTGGCAACGGCGCTAGAAAAGAGTCTTGATGACCCACAAGTATAGGGGATCAATCGTAGTCCTTTCGATAAGTAAGAGTGTCCAACCCAACGAAGAGCAGAAGGAAATGACAAGCGGTTTTCAGCAAGGTATTTTCTGCAAGCACTGAAATTATCGGTAACGAGTAGTTTGATAGCAAGATAATTTGTAACAAGTGACAAATAGCAATAGTAACAAAGAGTGCAGCAAGGTGGCCCAATCCTTTTTGTAGCAAAGGACAAGCCAGAGCGATCTCTTATAATAAGCGAAGCGTTCTCGAGGACACATGGGAATTTCATCTAGTCACTTTCATCATGTCTGTTTGATTCGCGTTCGCTACTTTGATAATTTGATATGTGGGTGGACCGGTGCTTGGGCGCTGTTCTTACTTGAACAAGCCTCCCACTTATGATTACCCCCTCTCGCAAGCATCCGCAACTACGAAAGAAGAATTAAGATAACTCTAACCATAGCATTAAACATATGGATCCAAATCAGCCCCTTACGGAATAGCGCATAAACTAGGGTTTAAGCTTCTGTCACTCTAGCAACCCATCATCTAATTACTACTCCACAATGCATTCCCTTAGTCCCAAAGATGGTGAAGTGTCATGTAGTCGACGTTCACATGACACCACTAAGAGAATCAACAACATACATATCATCAAAATATCGAACGAATACCAAATTCACATGATTACTTATGACAAGACTTCTCCCATGTCCTCAAGAACAAAAGTAACTACTCACAAATCATATTCATGTCCAAGATCAGAGGGGTATTAAATAGCATATTGGATCTGAACATGTAATCTTCCACCAAATAAACCAACTAGCATCAACTACAAGATGTAATCAACACTACTAGCAACCCACAGGTACCAATCTGAGGTTTTGAGACAAAGATTGAATACAAGAGATGAACTAGGGTTTGAGATGAGATGGTGCTGTTGAAGATGTTGATGAAGATTGGTCCTCCCACGATGAGAGGATCTTTGGTGATGTCGATGGCTCTGATTTCCCCCTCCCGGAGGGAAGTATCCCCGGCGGAATCGCTCCGCCGGAGAGCAAAAGTGCTCCTACCCAAGTTCCGCCTCGAGACGGCGGCGCACCGTCCCAAAAGTCTTCTTCTTATTTTTTTCTAGGGAAAATGGGCTTTTATACCAGAAAATGGGCACCGGAGGCTGACCAGGGGCCCCACGAGCCACCAGGGCGCGCCTGGGGGGTGGCGCGCCCTGGTGCCTCGTGGGCACCTGGGTGGCCCCCTCTGGTACTTCTTTCTTCCAGTATTTTTTATTTCTTCCAAAATAAATCTCCGTGAAATTTTAGCTCATTTGGAGATGTGCAGAATAGGTATCTCTGACATAGCTTTTTCAGGTCCAGAATTCCAGCTGTCGGCAATCTCCCTCAAATCTTGCATATTAAGAGAGAAAAGGCATTAGAGTTGCTCCACAAAGTGTTATATTGATTAAAAACACTATAAATAATAGTAGTAAAACATGATGTAAAATGGACGTATCACCAACATCCCTGCTTCCCCGAGCACGCCGGCTGCCCCGTTGGAACCCTTGTGAGATCCCGCTTCGATTCCCCCTCTTCCCCGACCTCTCCGTGTTCCCTAGCCGAAGCTTTGCTCCGCCATGGCCGTAGCCCGTGCGCTCCCTGTGCTCCGCTCGTTGCCCTCATGCAACAGGCGTGCTCAAGAGCGCCTCCTCTCACGGATGCGCTGCTCATCTGGCTCAATAGTGAGCTCTAGCTCCACCTCCGTGCGCCGCCGTAGCTCCAGCCGCCGCCTAGCTCGTTGCCGCCGACGACACAGACCACCCCCAGCCACCCCATGACCACCAGCAGAAGCACCACATCGCCAGCTACCCGTAGCGCCCAAGAACGCGTCCAACCGTCGCCGGAGTTGGCCGGACGGGCAACTCCGACATGCCCTGCTCACGCCGGCGATTAACCGCCAGCTAATCACTGTTTAGCCACTAACTACCCCCCTAATTGACCACAGGTTTAATCCCTGTTTAAAATTAAACTAATCCCTATGGCCACACTGGTCAGTTTGACTTGGCCACGTCAGCAGTTGACCTGGCCCACACGTCATTGACTGTGGTTGACTTGGTGACGTCACTCTTGGCCATGCTGATGTCATAACTACATTTACTGGATTTTTCTTATTTCTAAATAAATTTGGAAATTCCAGAAAATGTTTAAAACCTGTAAAAATCATAGAAAATAATCTATAACTCAGATGAAAATAATTTATATATGTAAAATGATCAGAAAAATATGAAGAATCTATTTATGCCATGTTCATGCATGTTTGAACAACTTAACATCACCAACTAGGACAATTCATGATTAGGGCAATTTATGAAATAGGATTTGGAGATGGAATTTGATCTTGTTTGAATTCCACTTCAATTAACTTGGCTAAATATTGCATTAGGTCAATTCCGCACCTTAACATGACATGTCATTCATTTTGGATGTGCATTGCATTGAATGTGTCTCCTTTTCCTGTTTGCCGGTGTTTGTTCCTTCTCGGTAGAAGACGGTTCCGACGTTGTGATCGTTGACACTGATGAAGTGCAGTATCATCTTCAGAAGTGCCGGGCAAGCAAACCCCCCTTGATCACTTGATACAATCCCATTCTCTCACTCCTGCTCTCTTTTATTGCATTAGGACAACAATGATTTAACTATTACATGTTGCGGTAGTTGATCCCATTCCTTTGCATGACCTGTCTTTGCCATAGTAAATAGTTAAAACCTTCTAGCATGAGTAGGAATTGCTTGAGCCATGTTGTGACTACTCATCCATGCTTGCTTGTTATGCCTGCTATTGCTTAGAGTTGTGTCAGGTCTGATTCATCCGAGAATGAATTGGAATGTCGTGATCATGTTCTAATGTTGAGAGTTAAGTGTGTGAACACGATTTGGTAAAGGTAGCGATGAGAGGCCATGTAGGAGTACATGGTGGGTTGTCTCATTGAGACCGTCCTTAAGAACTGAGTTCTGTGTATGTTATCCAAGACTAGCTACTACCACACATTGGGTTCCGGTAACTCGACCCCTCTCGGCTATTAATCACCTCGATCTCTGTCCAGGAGTTGCAACTAGTTTCTGGTGTTTGTAGGTTGTGTTAGTAGTCTACCAAGTGGCACCCAGTACAGGTGGGCTTGGGACAGACTAGGCACCATGGCACGGTGTACCAAGCGCAGTACCATCCGTCGAGGTGGACTTGGGAACCCTGCACACATCTTTTGGGGCCGTAATGGAAACTTCGGCCGGACTTCCTTTGCGGGTTCAGCCTCGGATAGGCGATAAACCTGGACTAGAGTCTTGCGTGGTTAGTCAGGTTGTGGCCGACACCCTCGCCAGGCTTCCGCTTGAAGGTTGCCAAGATACATGACATGTATATGGTGGTAAGTGGTGAGAGCGTGTGTGAAGAAGTACACCCCTGCAGGGTTAAATGATCTATTCGAATAGCCACGTCCTCGGATATGGACTACTTGGAGACTTATATGGTTCATAGATAACTTGAAGTGGATACTCTAAAATGTGCAAGATAAGTGTGAGTGCTATGGACGGCCTTCTCGTAGGGAGACGGGAGAGGATCCATAGTGGTGTATTGATGTGGTGACTATGTGGACTCGTGTGCGTTTTCTCACCTCAAGGAAAATACTGGTAGTCGTAGTACAGGTTAGCCACTGAGTCAAAGCTGGCTTGCTGCAGTTAAACTCCACAACCCCATTGTTGATACTGATGCATATGTAGTTAGTTCTGATGTAAGTCTTGCTGAGTACCTTTGTACTCACGTTTGCTTAATTTACGTTTTTGCAGAGGAGACTTCAGTCTCACTAGTAGTTCCACGTGGGCTTCGACGATTAGCTTGGAAATCCCAGACAGAGGTCTAGTTCCTTTGGAGGGTCTTGTAGATAGACAGGCTTTCTTGTTTTCTTTCTTTCAGCTATCTGTACTCAGACAGGATAAGCTTCTGCATGTGCTTGTTGCTTGTATGACTTTGTATGTTGGGTCATGAGACCCATGATTGTAATATCATGCTATGTATGGCTCCTCGGAGCCTCTTAAATAAATACTTTGAAGCGTAGAGTTATGTTGTGATGCCATGTTGTATCTACACATATCGTGCATATTGTGTGTATGTTTTGAAATGCATTGGTATGTGTGGGATTCGACACCTAATTATCTGCCTTTGGTAGCCTTTCCTACAGGGAAATGCCTCCTAGTGCTTCCACTGAGCCTTGGTAGTTCGCTACTGCTCCAGAACACATGGATTGACCGGCATGTATCCTTCTTTGCTCCTGTGTCTCTCCCTATGGGGAAATGTCACGCATTGTTCCTTTAAGTCCTTGTAGCTTGCTACGACTTGGGTTCATACGTTGATGACCGACACGTGCATTGCTGGGTTACCTATGTCTGTCCCTGTATGTTTGTGCCACCTTGGTTTATGACTAGTCATGTCTACCCGGGTTCTCTGTCATATGCATGCTCGCATCACAATCATATACGTGAGCCAAAAGACGCAAACGGTCCCGGCCAAGGTAAAGGCGGCAGCCGTGGGTTACCGTGCGTGAGGCCGCAAAGTGATATGATGTGTCTTATGCTAGATCGGTGTCACTAAGGATCGGGGCCCCGGCACCTTCAGCCCTTTCCTCATTGCACTGCTACAGCCTGGTGATTTACATAACCCGCCATACCTTCAGCCCTTTGCCGGGTCATACTCTGAGCCGGGCCTTGGCCGTGGGGAATATCCCCATCATTATCCCCCAGTTTAGCTTGGATTTATTCATGCTAAACTTCATTCGGGTCAAAATGTTTGCCGGGCTTCGTGGTTATCTCCACACTTAGCAGCTTTTGTTGCCTTTCTTCATGATATCACCTCCTCTGCCTTGAAATGCGCATATGTCATCATAACGAATCTTTTGAGTGGATATGTCAAATCCTGTCGACGCGAGAATCGAGGCGACCCTTTAGCCAAAATTACTGCGCCACCCTGGTATTTCGCCTGTGCCGCTTCTTGTTCTACTCCCCTATAAATAGACCAGAAGGGGGCCCAGTTCCATTTTTTACTTTCGCCTGCCTCGAGCTCGTCTTCTTCCTCTCGCCTCTGCTACCTCTCACGCACCTTGAGCTCTTCGTCCCTGGTCGCCAACGAGGATCACTCCATCGACGCCGTCACCGAACTCGCCGGAATCCGCCGCGGCTACAACTGTGAAGCCCAAGACCTCGCTTTCCTTCCCTTTAGACTGGTACTTGTGAGCTACGTTGGGATTTCCCCGAAGAGGAGGGGATGATGCAGTACAGTAGAGATAAGTATTTCCCTTAGTTATCAAACCAAGGTTATCAATCCAGTAGGAGAATCACGCAACAACTCGTTAACAGTACCTGCACACAAACTAACAAATCCTCGCACCTAACGCGAACAAGGGGTTGTCAATCCCTTGGCGTTCAATTGCAAGATTAAATTGTATGGTGATAGATAGATAGATCGAACAAAAATACAAAATAAAATAAATAAAGTAAAATTGCAGCAGGGTATTTTTAGGATTTTTAATATATGATAAAAGTAGACCCGGGGGCCATAGGTTTCACTAGAGGCTTCTCTCTTGAAAATAACATACGGTGGGTAAACAAATTACAGTTGGGCAATTGATAGAAAAGCAAATAATCATGACGATATCCAAGGCAATGATCATGTATATAGGCATCACGTCCGAGACAAGTAGACCGAAACGATTTTGCATCTACTACTATTACTCCACACATCGACCGCTAACCAGCATGCATCTAGAGTATTAAGTTCATAAAGAACGGAGTAACGCCTGAAGCAAGATGACATGATGTAGACAAAGTAAACTCACGCATGAATAAACCCCATATTTTTACCCTTAATAGCAATGATACATACGTGTCATATCCCCTTCTGTCACTGGGATTCAGCACCGCAAGATCGAACCCATTACAAAGCACCTCTCCCATTGCAAGATAAATCAATCTAGTTGGCCAAACCAAATTAATAGATCGGAGAGAAATACGAAGCTATAACAATCATGCATAAAAGAGTTCAGAGAAAACTCAAATAATATTCATGGATAATCTAATCATAAACTCACAATTCATCGGATCCCAACAAACACACCGCAAAAAGTGATTACATCGGATAGAACTCCAAGAACATCGAGGAGAACATTGTATTGAAGATCAAAAAGAGAGAAGAAGCCATCTAGCTACTAACTATGGACCCAAAGGTCTATGGTAAACTACTCACGCATCATCGGAAGGGCGGCAAGGTTGATGTAGAGCCCCTCTATGATCGAATCCCCCTCTGGTAGAGTGCCGGAAAAGGCCTCCGGATGGGATCTTTCGAGAACAGAGACTTGCGGCGGCGGAAAAAGTATTTCGTGGACTCCCCCGTTGGTTTCCCAATTTTAGAGAATTTATAGAGGTGGAATTAGGTCAAACAGAGCAGAGGTGGGCCCACGAGGCACCAGAGCGCGCCACCCCCCCCCCCCCCCGGGGGCGCGCCCTGGTGGATCATGGCCACCTCCTCTGTCTTCTGGCCCTCTCCCGAAGCTTCCGGTGTCTCTTATGTCCAGAAAAAATCTCCAAAAAGTTTCGTGGCATTTGGACTTCGTTTGGTACTGATATTCTGAAAAACCAAAAACAAGCAAAAAAACAGCAACTGGCACTGGGCACTAAGTTAATAGGTTATTGCCAAAAAATGATATATAATTGCTTGTAAGTGTATATAAAACTACCAGGATTGATACTATAATAGCATGGAACAATCAAAAATTATAGATACGTTGGAGACGTATCATAGACCTGTAAGTCTTTACCATCTCCGCCCTTTGTATTCGTTGAAGCTTGTCGTAGTTCATCTGTAGTTCTTTGCAATTCCTCAAGAACGCCCCGTAGATCTTAGCTCATCTTCAGTTCATCATCCATAAGATGTAAAGTCTCCTCCGCGATATATCTAGCATTTTAGATCCCCTCTTTGACTTTAATAATCACCATTCATCGTCATTCATAGTTGTTCTGTCAAACTTAGGTCTTTTATTGTCCCCTTTATAGCTATTTTTTTAGATCCAAACAGATCTTTAATCCATATAATACCTGTTTGCAGCACCTTGGACCAAACCATACCTATCACTTAGTCAAAATTTATAACTCATACTTATTCACTTGTGCCGGCTTGAACTGTCCCCGGCTCATAAATCCATTGTATTCCATAAATGTCCATATGGCTGAATCCTTGTCTGTCTTAATAATCATAGCCCGGAATTTTACCAACTTGTCAATTGCTTCATAATCACCATAACCCGGAAAACTTCATGATATAACCGGCTTATACCTGTTTCTCACATTTTGTAGCATAAACCTTCACCAATGCTGACATAATGGCTCCAAACAACAAATTGGTTAATTGGTCAAAGTCAAACATGTCTGAACTGAGGCTGCAAAGCCTGGTAGATTCCGGGTTGCTTCCAACCAAGGAAGAAATACAATGGCGAGCACCCGAAGAGGAAATCCATCCACAGCCGGGTCAGAATGAGATCATCATATTTGGCGATCACCTGGACAGAGGCTTTCGTCCTCCTGGTTCAAAATTCTTTCGGGATGTACTGCACTACTTCACCATCAGGCCCCAAGATCTCGGTCCTAACTCTATTCTGAACTTATGCCAATTCCAAGTATTTTGCGAAGTGTATTTGCAAACTGAGCCGTCTGTCAGCTTCTTCCAAGAGTTCTTCTACCTCAATCATCAAACAGAACACAAGGGAGGGCCAAGCATAGAACTTGGCGGCGTAACCATCCAGAGGAGAAAAACTTCAGCCTTCCCTAAAGTAAAACTGGCGAGTCATCCTAAAGGATGGGCAAAAACTTGGTTCTATTGCCGAGACACTTCTCCGGCTCAGCAGCATCCATTGTCGGGTTACCGAATGGACCGGCTTGACGCCTCAACCATCTTTCCTAGCTTTGCCTCCAGAACAGAGAGGAAAGCACTGCAACCCCTGTATCCAAAGATCAATGCCTTAATCGCTCACGCCTGACTGTAGTGGATTTGACCCGGACTTGGATAAGCTGGCGCATCCAACCCCTGAGCCTAAGGAACAGGCTCATGTGTACTTATACTGGCGAGCCGGAAGATGCACTGCAGTTCAGCCGGGTTAACCTCCCCGGCAAGGATCTTATAAAATCTGCCAAGAAGCTTCTCGGTGAAACCAAGGCTGCAATCAGTCTTGTAGGGCTAGCTCCCTTCTTTGCTGGCAACCCGGCACCCGAAGTAAGCCATTTTTCCTATATTTTTCTTGCTTCGCTTATGACTGCCTTACTACTTTTATTTAAAGTACTGATTTAGTCTTTTACCCAGGAAAATGCCGACTGGTGGAAAATTGAACCTCGAGTTCCTACTCCTCCCCAAGAAGATGACAGAGAAGAGCTGGAAGATGAAGAGGAGCATGAGGTAGAACTCGATTCTGTTGGCCGTCTTTTTAATCAACTTGCTGACGCCGACTCTCCTTAGGAACAAGTCGAATCCACTCGAGCCGGTGAGGCAGAGGTAACCTTGATTTCCTTAGATTCAGACTCAACAATACCTGTCTGAAAGAAAATCCAGGTTGCGATCCGAAAAGTCCCATTTTCACATCTAGATGCTCACTTAGATCCACGCTTTCTTTTGAAAAAAACTCAGCACGCCGAAACCTCCAAGCGCAAGACCCGGAGCAGCTCTGGCACTTTGTCGGGCGGCTTGCCTGATGAGCCGGCATCACAAAGGGCGCGAACTGAAGTGCCTCACAGCCCAACTCATTCTCACTCGCAAGCTAGCCAATTCAAGGAACCACTTCATCCCTCTAACCCGGCCTTCCAGATGACATCTCCATCTTCTGATGAACCCAGCGCTACTCAAGTGCCGGATTTTAACATCAATCGTGGGTAAGACTAACTTACTTTGTGTTTCAAGCTTTTACTTGTGTTATCCAATGACTAACATCCCTTCACTTTTGTAGTGCCAAAGCCATCAAAACAAAAACTGGCGGGTCTTCCGCACCTACCGCTGGAAATGAAGGCCCTTCCCAGAACCTACCAACAGGCAACCTGGAAATTCCTAATGACCCGGTTATCAATGAAGAGCCGCTACAACAGGATATAGCTATGAGCCCTATTCGCACTTCCCCTCCTCCGCCTACTAAACAGGAGAAGGAAACTGTGATGGAAGCTTAGCCTGTTAAAAAGGCCCAAGATGAGGTGGTGGTGACTGGTGAGACCCAGAACTCCCCACGAGAAACTTCAACAGCCTTGGCTAAAATCCAAACGAAGGATGAATCACCAATCAAGGACAAAGGAAAGGTGGCTCTTGACTTCCAGTCCTTTGATGACCAAGACGTCAACTCTTTGCATCAAACTTTCTTGACCCGGCAGTCTGAGAGCCAAAATGCTAAAGCAGCTATGATGAATAGCTTGAAGAAAAAATATGAGGTAAAAACTTTGCTGCCCCTTCATGTACTCATATGTATGTAGCCTCCAAATCTGAAGTAGAAAGTAATGGACTGCTTGAGATTTGCTTGAACTAGTTGTAGAAATATCTGAACCGTCCTTAGGTGTAGCCCCCAAGGGTCGGGTCATTATGCAATAATGGCCTGGAACTTCCACATATCTATAGTACGCTTTGTTTGAGCAAGTGGTATCCCCCAAGAACCGGCTCAACATCATATGATGGGCTGGTTCTTGCAATATGCTGATAAAATGAATTTGCATTAGCCCCCAAGTGCCATGTTGAATGCTTGCATCTTTATGGGACTTGATATAAAATAAGACAGAACTGATTGATGTAGCCCCCGAGTGCCGGGTCGATCGCCTGCGGCGGCTCGGGACTGTAAAAATATAGTCCTGACTATAATGTTGATATGCAGGATATGTTGAACCAAGCTGAGTCACAGGCAGCCGACTTCCAAAGGGATATGAAGAAAGAAAAGAAATTGCGAGAAGAGGCAGAACGCTTATCCTCCGATTTTCATAAGTCCTTACTCATAGTGACAGACACCCTAGAAAAGACCAAGGCTGCCTTTGAAGAAGACAAAGCCGCCTTACTGAAGCGGGCAGAGGAGGCCAAGTCAAAGCTCGAGCCGGTGACCCACGAACTACACACTCTTAAGAGCCACATTACCAAAATGTGTTTGGCCATCTTTGGTAAGTCCGAAATTCTTTTAATGTATAACCCATCAAATATACCGGGTCATTTCGTAATTGGATCACTGATATCATTGCCGTGTTAGCAGGTAGAAGGCAGCAGAATGTTGTAGAGCAGCCACTAGTGAAATTGAAGGCCGTGTATATGTTCCTGGAACAACTGTATGTAGGTGGTTTGCGCTGCATCATGGCAGTGAAAAACACAAAGGCACCGCCCCACCATATCATGGACATGCTGAAAGAGCTATCTGTTGTGCCCCAGTGGTTCCAAGAATGGAAAAGGGCGGCTAGTCGGCAAGGGGCCCTATCTACCCTTACCCGTGCCAAGGCATATTTACCGGAAATGGATCCGGCTCAATTAGTGGAAGGCTTTCCTGAATTCAATGTTGATGACACTCCGTTTACCAAGAAAGACTATATGCGATGTGTGAAAGAAACCCGGGTTGCGGTGACGGCACTTGCGAAAGAACTGGATATCACCCAGTACCAAGCCGGCTACTCGGAAGCCGGCGAACCCATAGATCCGCCCAACCCATAGCCTGTTGATCTTACACCACCTCATAAGCAAACCTTTACCCCTGACGTCAATCCTACAACTGTGATGATGGCAGATTCAGTATTTGTAGCTTTGCAATCCATCCAGTGGCTGGCAGACGACCCCCAGACCCCAACGGAAGAAGAGACGGCTCCTGAAGATCAAGAAGTGCCGGCACCCGGTGACCCGGCAGCTTCTGACACAAAAGTCAACCCGGAGGGCCAAGCCGCCAGCTCACAACCATGAATCTCTTGATGCAACAAGAAAAAACTTGATTGAATTTGGCCCTTTTGTGGCGTTTGTAATATCCACATGTCATTAAACCTGGACAAGGTCGTTGCCTTGATGTGATACTTTCCAAGCCTGCAGAACTTGCTTATCGAGGTGATGATTTTCACACATATTGAAAGCCCATACCATGCATAGTGTACTAGAATTAATCGTTCATTTTCTCTTTCGGCAGTCTCTCTCTTTGTAGACCTTAAGTATATCTTCGTGTATTTTAGGGAGGAGTCTTTTATGAAGAAGGTGTAACAAATAAGTGGCATCATAAGCACCGGCTGTTTGTCAAAGATCATGATATTCACTTGAAGACAGTAACGCTGGAAAAATATGAACACTGCAAGAAAAACATTGAATTTGCGACATTCTTTATTCTGAATGCAAGGGAGCTAGAGACCATCAGGCTTAAGTTTCACTACCCCCCAGACTTCACGGAAGAATTTTACAAACAGCAACAAGAGGTGCTTCAGTGGGACAATAAGGCTTCTAGACGTGCTCGCCTTAAATTATCAACATATTGCAACCACATGCACTTGGATTTAAAAGTGCATATCTGGACAAAACAATGCCCAGGCCTGGATTTGCCAGATCCATTCACCCGTGAATGCTAAAAATAGTGCTCGAGCTTACAGAGTTAGATGTTGTTGCGCCCTTTCTAGTTTGGGTTTTGTCTAGACGTGATCAAAGAATCCTTGTACTTTTTGCACCATCTGTAAGGTTGTTACCACATTGTTATTGTGATGTGCTGCCATGAAGCCGCTCGCACAGGCTAAATTCAATCTAGTTTATGTCCTTTTATCTTGGTGATGCTACAACATTTTATAGAGTCCCCAACCCTGTGGAAATACCCAAAACTATGCATTTCATACAGCACAAAATCAGACAGACTGCTTTGAATGCCCTCTTTCTCGACAAAGAAGCTAGCTAGTAGTTGCAGAGCCATAGATTTGGTTCTCGGTGCACCTCTCCGAGTGAACGTGTGGCTCCCTATGTGAACTGAACAAGCGACCGAGACATTTGCAACACAGAGGCACAACCGTGCCACTTCTGCACGTAGAACCATGCACTCCTGACCTCAGGACCGTGCCTCTGACAATGAACGTGTCGGTGGAAACGTTTGCAATGTCGAGGCATGACCGTGCTTCGTCTGCACGTACAACCGTGCCTCTCGTGACCTCAGGGCCATGCCTCTGACAATGAATGTGTCATCGGAAACATTTGCAATACACAGTTAGGACCGTGCCTCTGGTACCTTAAAGACTGTGCGTCTGTCATGGCTTCATGTCCTAGCTTCTGTCGGTGACTGTTTCAGCAGAAACATTTGGAAGACAGATGCACGACCGTGAATCTCCTTAATGTAAAACCGTGCTTCCAGTGATTTCACAGTGAACCTGTCCATGGAAAATTTTGGAACACATATGTGACGCCCCCGACTTAATCGTGCACTAATCATACACGCAAATGCACACGATCAAGCCTAAGGACTCACTTGAAGATATCACAACACAACTCTAAACACAAATAAAAGTCATCCAAGCTTTATATTACAAGCCAGGGCCCTCGAGGGCTCGAATACATAAGCTCGATGTCATACAAGCATCAGCGGAAGCATCAGGTGTCTGAGTACAGACACAAAGTTAAACAGATAGGCCTTTAAGAAGGCGGGGCAAAATAAAAACACTGGATCGAAAGGCGCAGGCCTCCTACCTGGGTGCCTCCTAACTACTCCTGGCCGTCGGAGGGCTCCTCGTAGTAGTAGTATCCGGAGGGGTAGTAGTAGCAGTCGTCGGCTGGGGCAGCTGGCTCAGCAGGCTCCTGGGCTCCATCGTCTGTTGTAGCAATCGGGTATATAGGAAAAAGGGAGACAAAGCAACCGTGAGTACTCATCCAAAGTACTCAGCAAGACTTACATCAGAGCTATTCTACTTATGCATCATTATCAATGGAAGGCTGTATATGTGGACTGATTTGCAGAAATGTCAGAATAGAAGGGAAAAGCCTAGCCTATCGAAGACTAGCATCTTCAGTGTCTTGCAGCATTAGAAGAGTGCAGATTAGTTCATAAGTATAGTAGTAGCAACAAGTATCAACATTGCCCAGAGATCCTTTCTCGACTCCCTGCGAGAAAGCAATCCCGGAGCCAATATATTCAACCCATTTCTAGTTGTAGAAGATCGGGATATTCTCCGAGCGTCCTGTTACCGTCGACATGGCTATTCGAATAGATATACTTCCCTGCAGGGGTGCACCAACTTACCCAACACGCTCGATGACTCTGGCCGGACACACTTGCTCAGTCAATGCCCAGCCTCGGACTATCGACACGTCGTAGCCCTACCTAGGTCCAACAGAGAGGCCAGCACGCCGGTCTACATCCTAAGTGCGAAGGGATCCTGGGCCCGTCGCCCTTTGCCCTCCTACGCGGTGGCGTGTGCGGTTCGGGCAAAAAGGACCAGAGTTGGCCGCAACGACGGTGTCGGGCGGCGGCCAAGGCACGGCCTCGCCGGCTATGTGGCTACAGCACGCGGGGAGGAGAGAGGAGAGGTCACCGGGGTCCGTGAGCTCACAGTGGGGAAGAAGACGAGCTCGGACGGGGTCGGGGATGAGCCAGAGCGCGGATCCGCGGTGAGATAGCGGCGGCGATCGGCGACGCGGTTGAGGTCGATCCGGCGGAGGGGGAGCTCCCCAGAGCGAGCGGCTGTAGTAGGGAGACGAGGTCGACAGTGGGGAGCATTCTGGACAGCCTGCCGTGGCTCGGGGCTACTCCGGAGCGCGAGGACGACGATGGCACGGCGGCGGCTGCGTCGGGCGGCTCTGGATCGGGTAGAGAAAGCGAGGGGAAGGAGGGGTAGCAGCTAGGGAGCTCGAGGGAGAACGAGAGGAGCGCCGGGGTGATCTTATCTTCGCCGGCCACCTACTCCAGTGCCGTGGCGGCCAGTGGACGGAGCGGCGCGCTCCGGCGAGTGCCAGGGCGACAACGCGTGCGGGAGCAGGTAGACGAAGACGGGTTGGGCTGGCTTCGACTGTTTGCTAGTTGGGCCAAAATGCACAGTGCCCTTTCTGCCTTTTTCTTTTCTGAAAAGAAATAGCTCCTGTAGAAATTATTTGAGCTAGCAAATGAGTTTTGCTGAGATTAAAACTTTGCACAAAAACCAAGCACCATATTGTGGTTCTGCACAAAAAGTTTCATGGCACTTGGAAATGTTTAAGCATTTTTAGAAAAGGAAGGACCAAAATAAAAGCTATTGGACCACTGAAATAATTTCCAGGGGCAATTTGGGAATTCCAAAAAAGTTGGTTTCAACATGACAAATATTTAGGGATTATTTGCCAAATAAGGAACTATTTTGATTGCATGACGGAAAAAGTAAATATTTGACATGCAATTTGAATTTGAATTTGGCTTTCATTTTTGGACAAGTGTTAGATGGCATAGTGATCATGATGACATGGCCACCATTAGGGGAAGATTAATGTAGGGTGATGCTGGGGATGTTACAACACAGAGGCACGATGCATGTAGAAGCGTGCTTCCAACAGATTCCTCTGATGAACGTGTGCCTGTAAACAATTAAAACACGGAGGGGCACGGCCATGCCTGTGCTGCGTTTAAAACAGTGCATCTTGTACCTACAAGGCCGTGCCTCGATTTAATCTTGAGCAACCCTTTTCTTGTTAATAATTAATCTCGACCCCTCCCCTTTCCCTCCCCACTTAACCTCTTTTTATGAGCGTAGTGAAGACCTAACCTCAAACCCATTTTTCCAGATCCACCGCACAGAGCACTGCTCGGGGGGCAGCGAGACCCCGGCAATGGAGATGGAGATGGAGTCTGCTGTCCCTAGCACCAAGAGGGCGAGGCTCGCGCCACCGGCGACGCCGTCCTCCGGGGGAGGGTGGTGGTGGAAGGGGCGAGAAGCTGTGAGGGTCCGCCCCCTTTATCCGAGGAACACGAAGAAGAATCTACTCCGGACAGCATCAGTGATCTCCCGGATGCCATCCTAGGTGAGATCATCTCCCATCTCCCCACCAAGGAGGGCATCCACACTCAAGTCCTTGCATCTCGGTGGCGTCCTCAATGGCGCACCGCTCTTCTGAATCTCGACTGCCGTGAGATCCCTATCGCTCGTGTTTTTAACCCTCTAGACACAGTTCAAATCGAGATAATCTCCATGGTGCCCCGCGGTGAACCCCCCACCTGGGAGCTCGTCCGCGAAAGATACTTCGCAACTCGGTGCTGTGGCAAATCTGTCGCTGATGATTTCAACCTTCCAGAAGCCATCCTCTCCGGCCATGAGGGCACAGTTCACCGCCTCTGCATACCGGCGTGCTACCTCCAGTGCAGACGCCTGGCTCCAATCCTCAAAACTCGACAATTTTGAGGTGCTCGAGTTCTTCTACCCAGGGGATAGACCAGCACACACATGCCCTTCATCTACGTCCACACCACCGACGTCCATCTTTCGGATTGCCTCCTCTCTGCACACCGCCACCTTTGCTCTTTGCCAAATACCAGACAATTATGTACGAATGCTTCAACTACCACTGCTCAAGAGACTTTCGCTTATGAAGGGTGATATATCAGATGCCTCGCTGCAAACCATAATCCACTCTAGTTGCCCCGCACTCAGGTGCCTGCTACTTGTTTGGAATATCGAAAGCCATTGCATCAGAATAAACTCACCTAACCTTGTAAGCATTGGCATCCATGGTGAGAAAGGCAAACTCATTATCGAGGATGTCCCCTCACTTAAACGGTTGCTTAATGATATTCAGAGCAGGGACTTGCAGATAACTGTCATCTCTGCACCTAAACTGGAGACCTTGGGCAAATTCCATGATTTTTTTCTCTGAATCCAAGGTCACGTATCACCCTACAGTTATTCAGGTACTGACTTTCAGCTGCATTCATTCGAGTAAACAAGTTTCATGTAATCCAACCTTTTATTCCATTTAATATTATGATCCATGCTCCATGAAGGGTTTGCCGACAGTCAGCCTATCAACAGTGCTACAATCTGTCAAGACCTTGCTTATCCACATGTCATACCAAGTGGACGCGGTTGTTGCCTTGATGCAATGCTTTCAAAGCCTGGAGAACTTGTTTATCGAGGTGATGATTCTCACACACATTCAAAGCCCATACAATGCATAGTGTACTACTCCCTCCGTCTCAAAAATCTTGTCTTACATTTGTCTAGATACACCTGTATATGGAGATGTATTAGTGTTAGATACATCCATTTCTAGACAAAATATAAGAAAAACTTTATTGGGACGGAGGTAATAGAATTGATCGTTCATTTTTTCTTTCGACAGACTCTCTCTTTATAGACCTTAAGTATTTTTAATCTTCATGTATATTCAAGGAGGATGCTGTCAGGGAGAAACAAATAGGTGGCGTCGTAAGCACCAGGTGTTTCTCAAACATCACGACATTCGTTTGAAGACAGTAATGCTGGATGACTATGAACACTACCGGGTAAACATTGAATTTGTGACATTCTTTGTTCTGAATGTAAGGGAGCTAGAGACCATGAGGCTTAATTTTCGCTTCCACAAAGACTTCACGGAAGAATTTTACGAACAGCGACAGAAGGTGCTTCTGTGGGACAATAAGGCTTCTAAATGCGCTCGCCTTAAATTATCAGCATGTTGCGACCACCGGCGCTTCGATTTAGACAACATGCGCATTGAATACCTGGATTTGACGGATCCATTCACCTGTGATGCTGAAAACATGGCTGGAGTTAGTTGTTCAGGCTTACAGGGTTAGATGTCATTGCGCCCTTTCGAGCTTGGGTGCAGTATAAACATGATCAAACAGTCCTTGTACTTTTTGCACCATCTGTAAGCTTGTTATAATAATACTTGGATAGAAACGCTTCTAATTGTGCTCGTCCTCTACTTATGGGAAGTTGTACGCACTTTCAAAAAACATTCAGATCTCTCGACATCAAAGCATTTTAAGTATCTGGGTTCGAAGGATGCATTCACTTGCGAGCACTTCAAGCAGGACTCGAGTTAGATGCTCTCATCATTTTTGACGGATCAACTGTTGTTGTCTACATTTGGTCACAAACAATCATTGTGCCTTTGTGTCGTGTGTTAGCTCGTCTTAAACAGAAATCTTTATAGATTTTATATTACTATATTACTATATTGATTTTTTGTTGTGGGAGAAGTGCACAGCTGCACAAACTATAATTATTGTTAGATTGATTTTCTGTTGTGGAGCAGTGCACAGCTGCAAAAAAAACTCACAAATTATAATTGTTGTTTGATCAAACAAAAATGCCTAAAGCTACGCATTTCATACTACCTGGGGAACTGTATGTGCCTCAATCATACACGCTAGTAGTTGCAATATAAAAACAATTTATAAGGAGAATAGCTTGAGGTTTGGTTATAAACCCGTGTCTGTGCACTGCTTAATGTAAAACCGTGCTTCGTGCTACCTGACATCCGTGCCTCTCACATTGAATGTTCCAGCGGAAACATTTGGAATACTTAGCCACGACCGTGACTCTTCTTAGTATAGGATCGTGCCCCTGACAATTAACGTGTCTGTGGAAACATTTGCTATACTAAAGCACGACTGTGCTTCGTCCGCACGTAGAACCGTGCCTCTCGTGACCTCACGGCTGTGCCTCTGACAATGAACGTGTCATCAGAAACAATTGCAATACACAGGTAGAACCATGCCTCTAGTACCAAAAAAACCGTGTGTATGTTGTGGCTTCACGTCCTTGCCTCTGTCAGTGAATGTTTCGGCAGGAACATTTCGAAGACAGAGGCACGACAGTGAATCTCCTTAATGTCAAAGCATGCTTCCAGTGATCTCACAATGAACGTGTGTGTGGAAAATTTTGGAACACATAGAGGCACGATGCATACAGAAGCGTGCGTCCAATAGATTCCTCTGATGAACGTGTGCCTGTGCTGCGTGTAGAACAGTGCATCTCGTACCTTCAAGGTCGTGCCTTTATTTAATCTTGAGCAGCCTTTTACTTGTTAGTAATTAATCTGGAGCCCTCCCCTCCCGCTCCCCACCTAACCTCTTTGTATGAGTGAAGTGAAGACCTAACCTAACCCATTTTTCCAGATCCACCGCACAGAGGGCTGCTCATGGGCGGCGAGACCCCAGCAATGGAGATGGAGATGGAGTCGGCTGCCCCTAGCACCAAGAGGGCGAGACTTGCGCCATCGGTGACGCCGTCCTCTGGGGGAGGGGTGGTGGTGGAAGGGGCGAGAAGAGGCAAGGGTTTGCCCCCTGGATCTGAGGAACACGAAGAAGAATCTGCTCCGGACCGCATCAGCGATCTCCCGGATGCCATCCTAGGTGAGATCATCTCCCGTCTCCCCACCAAGGAGGGCATCCACACTCAAGTCCTTGCATCTCGGTGGCACCCTCTATGGCGCACCGCTCCTCTGAATCTCAACTACCGTGAGATCCCTATCGCTCGTGTTTTTAACCCTCTAGAAATAGTTCATATTGAGATAATCTACATGGCGCCCCGCGGTGAACCCCCCACCAGGGAGCTCATCCGCGAAAGACACTTCGGAACTCGGTGCCGTGGCAATTCTTTAACTGATGATTTCAACCTTCTGGAAGACATCCTCTCCGGCCAGGAGGGCGCAGTTCACATCCTCTGCATTCCAGCGTGCTACCTCCAATGCAGACCCTCCACCGTCGATGCCTGGCTCCGATGCCCAAAGCTGGACAACATCTAGGTGCTTGAGTTCTACTACCTGTTCCCATAATTCATGAGAGAACGTGTCACACGACCACTCACATGCCCTTCATCTGCACCCTCTGCACCGACGTCCATCTTTCGGTTTCCCTCCTCTCTGCACACCACCACCTTTGCTCTTTGCCAAATACCAGACAATTATGTACGGATGCTTGAACTACCACTTCTCAAGAGACTTTCGCTTGTGTGCGTTGATATATCAGACATCTCGCTGCAAAGCATAATCCACTCTAGTTGCCCCGCACTCAGGTGCCTGCTGCTTGCTTGGAATATCGAAAGCCATTGCATCAAAATAAACTCACCTAACCTTGTAAGCATCAGCATTCGTTGCGACGACATTGGCGAACTCATTATAGAGGATGCTCCCTCCATCCAATGGTTGATTAACAATAACCGTAGCGCCTTGCAGATAACTGTCATCTCTGCACCTAAATTGGAGGTCGTGGGCAAATTCTCTGATTTTTTCTCTGAATCCAAGGTCATGCATAACCCTACATTTATTCAGGTACTGACTTTCAGCTGCATTCGTTCGTGTAAACAAGTTTCATGTAATCTAGCCTTTATTCCATTTAATATTATGATCCATGCTCCATGAAGGGTTTGCCGACAGTCAGCCTATCAACAGTGCTACAATCTGTCAAGACCTTGCTTATCCACATGTCTTACCAAGTGGACGCGGTCGTTGCCTTGATGCAATGTTTTCGAAGCCTGGAGAATTGTTTATCGAGGAGATGATTGTCACACACATTGAAAGCCCATGCAATGCATAGTGTACTACTCCCTCCATCTCAAAAAGCTTGTCTCACATTTGTCTAGATACGCCTGTATATAGACATGTTTTAGTGTTAGATACATTCGTATCTAGACAAAACTAAGAAAAACTTTATTGGGACGGAGGTAATAGAATTAATCGTTCATTTGTTCTTTCGACAAAATATTTCTCTATAGACCATAAGTATTTCAAATATTCATGTATATTTAGGGAGGAGTCTGCTATGGAGAAACAAATAGGTGGCATCATAAGCACCGGGTGTTTCTCAAACATCACGACATTCGTTTGAAGACAGTAACGCTGGATAACTATGAACACTACCGGGTAAACATTGAATTTGTGACATTCCTTGTTCTGAATGCAAGGAAGCTAGAGACCATGAGGTTTAATTTTCACTTCCACAAAGACATCATGGAAAAATTTTACGAACAACAACAGAAGGTGCTTCTGTGGGACAATAAGGCTTCTAAACGCGCTCACCTTAAATTATCAGCATGTTGCGACCACCAGCGCTTCGGTTTAGATGACATGCGTGTTGAATACCTGGCTGTGACGGATCCATTCACCTGTGGATGCTGAAAACATGGCTGGAGTTAGTTGTTCAAGCTTACAGCGTTAGATGTCGTTTGATACGTCTCCAACGTATCTATAATTTATGAAGTATTCATGCCATGTTTATTATAGTTTTGTATGATTTTGGTGCACTTTTATATGGCTTTTATATGATTTTTATGGACTAACATATTGACCTAGTGCCCAGTGCCAGTTGCTGTTTTCTGCTTGTTTTTGGTTTTCCAGAAAATCCATATCAAATGAAGTCCAAATGCAGTGAAACTTTTTGACATTTTTTTCTGGAAGGAAACAAACTCAGGAAGCTTCGGGAGAGCAGCAGAAGACCCACAGGGGGCCCACAAGCCACCAGGGCGTGCCACCCCCCCAGGCGCGCCCTGGTGCCTCGTGGGCCCCCTGTGGCACCTCTTTGCATGATTCCAACGCTGAAAAATCATATATATTCAGAAACCCCCGAAAGTTAACCTAGATGAGTTTTGATGCCGCCGCAAGCCTCTGTTCCAAAGCAATCTCATCCGGAGCCCTTTTCCGGCACCCTGCCGGAGGGGGAATCATCACCGGAGGCCATCTTCATCATCCCGGCGGTATCCATGACGAGGAGGAAGTAGTTCACCCTCGAGGCTAGGGGTATCTACTAGTAGCTATGTGTTTGATCTCTCTATCTCTCGTGTTCTTGATTTGGCACGATCTTGATGTACCGTGAGCTTTGTTAATATAGTTGGATCATATGGTGTTTCTTCCTCTCTATCTTGTTGTGATGAATTGAGTTTTTACCTTTAAGGTTTCACCATTATCGGATTGAATACTTTTATGGATTTGGGAACACTTGATGTATGTCTTGCATATGAATACCCGTGGTGACAATGGGGTATTATATTGATTTACTTGATGTATGTTTTGGCACTCAACTCGCGGATTCTCGAGGTGACATTGGAGTAATCTATGCATAGGGGTTGATGCACGTTTTCGTCCTACATTCTCCGGTAGAAATCTTGGGGCACTCTTTGAAGTTCTTTGTGTGGATTGAATATTATGATTTGAAGTTGTTTGATGCATATCGAATAATCAACTCACAGATACTTGTGGTGACATTGGAGTATCTAGGTGACATTAGAGTTGGTTGATGCGTATCATATGGTGTTATTTTAGTATGAACTCTAGGGCTGTTCGTGACACTTATAGGGATGGCTCAATAGATTGATTGGAAAAGATAACTTTGAGGTGGTTTCGTACCCTACAACAATTTCTATCTTATGTTCTCTGCTAATAGGAACTTTGGAGTGATTCTTTATCGCACGTTGAGGGATTGTTATATGATCCAATTATGTTAGCATTGTTGAGAGATTGCACTAGTGAAAGTATGAACCCTAGGCCTTGTTTTCAAGCATTGCAATACCGTTTGTGCTCCATTTTATCACTTGCTACCTTGCTGTTTTTTTAATTTCAGATAACAAAAACCTATATCTACTATCCATACTACACTTGTATCACCATCTCTTCGCCGAACTAGTGCACCTATACAATTTACCATTGTATTGGGTGTGTTGGGGACACAAGAGATTTCTTGTATTTGATTGCAGAGTTGTTTGAGAGAGACCATCTTCATCCTACGCCTCCCACGGATTGATAAACCTTAGGTCATCCACTTGAGGGAAAATTGTTACTGTCCTACAAAACTCTGTGCTTGGAGGCCCAACACGAGTCTACAAGAATAAGTTGTGTAGTAGACATCAAGCTCTTTTCTGGCACCGTTGCCAGGGAGGTCAGTGCTTGAAGGTATATCTTTAGATCTTGCAATTGAATCTTTAAGTTTCTTGTTTTATCACTAGTTTGGTTTATAAGAGAAAACTACAAAAAAATGGAATTGACGTTGCCTCATATTATTCATCTTTATAATGTCTTTCTTGAAAATGATGGAGCGGAAAATTGTGCTCAATTAATAGAAGAAGAATTCAATAAAATGTTTGGCATAAAATATTTAAATGATGAGCATGATTGCAATGTTGTTAGTATCAATTCTATGAATATCCAAAATACTAAAGATGATTGCACTAGTCATGACAAAAATGTTTCTTATAAGCATGTCAATTTTTGTGGAGTGCATAAAGTTTGTGAAGACATGCCTTATAGGGATGATAGATTTTGTAAGAAGCATAAATATGATAGAACCAATTTTTTGCTCGAAGTGATAGATAAATTTGCTACGAAATTATGCTCTCTTTATCCCATTACTTGTGAACTTTGCAATAAGGTTGGTCATCTTAATTTTCAATGCATACTTTTTCACGATCAAATCATGGCCAAATATTGCAATAACTTGACCAGCCTTGAACTTTATAATGAGCTTATTCTATTTTTGGGGTGTGAAGAATTGACACATAAAAACAGTTGGTTTGAAGTATTCATTCTCACGGATGACATTGAATCTAATCTAAAGGAAATCTATACGTTTTGTGTGGTAAATTGCAATGAGAATGCTTATATAGCCAACTATAGAAAAACGGGAAAACAAATAGAATATAAAAGAAATACTAATGGAAGGGTAAAGATTCCCCCTTTCCCTCCTATTTTC
Organism: Elymus sibiricus; assembly: GCA_039707655.1. Lineage (NCBI taxonomy): Eukaryota > Viridiplantae > Streptophyta > Magnoliopsida > Poales > Poaceae > Elymus > Elymus sibiricus. The sequence continues at coordinate 170,301,102 of CM077664.1, forward strand.
TCTCATGATGAAATAGGTACCGAGGAGGAGCTTCCTATCCAACCAATCTCTTCAATAAGAAGCCCGGAAGAATTAAATAAACCCACACATAATGTGGTAAAGAAAAAGAAAAGAAGGAAAAGTAGAGGTAAAAAGGTATCTCTCCCAAATAATGTTGCTCCTATTATTGTTGTGCCTCATGAGAATGAATCAAAAATACTTGTGGAAGATGATACACTTGATGATGATATTGCTTCTTTGTCTTATGGCATAATGTCCGAAGGAGCTATTGATGATGATTTTATTATACCTATTACTTGTTGTGATAATTATGATTGGGAAGATAATGATACTTCTTATAATCTTGATAATTATTATACTATTGGTGCTATTCATACTATTAATGATGAAAGTGATTATGCTTATGATATGCAAAGCCACAAGCTTGGGGATGCTATGTTTGATGAGAAGAAATTTGTATATGTGGAGAGTAATAAAAATTCTATGCTTGTGGATCATGAAAAGAATGCTTTACATGATAGCTATATTGATGAATCCATTCATGATGCTACTGAAAATTATTATGAGAGAGGAACATATGATTCATGATGCTCTCTTTATGTTCCAATTCTTTATTTTTATGTGAGCATCGTTAAAATCATCATGCCTAGCTAAAAGGCATTAAAGAAAAGCGCTTGTTGGGAGACAACCCAATATTTGTACCTACTGTTTTTGTGTATCCACATGATTAAGCTACTGTAGTAATCATGTTTTACATGTTTTGTTTCAATAATGTGCCAAGTAAAGCCTTTGGGATAGTGTGGATACTTGTTGATTCTATTCTGTGCAAAAACAGAAACTTTTGCGTCCAGTGCTGGAATTTCTATTCTGTAATGGAGCGTGAGAAAATTATGAAATTTTTACAGAGCATTGGGTTACAAATTGTTACGTTGTCCTAATTTTTCAGAATTTTTGGAGGTACAGAAGTATGGTTTTTAAATCGCTTACTACACGCTGTTCTGTTTTTGACAGATTCTGTTTTCGATGCATAGTTTGCTTGTTTTAGTGTTTCCATTGCTTGTATTGAGTAATATAAATTGTGGAAATGATAGAATACAGTAGGCATTATGTGAGAACAATTATTAATCTTGTCTTGACAGTACCTAAGTGGATGATTTATTTTTATCGTACTAACCTATCTCACGAAGTTCCGTTAAGTTTTGTGTGATTGAAGTTTTCAAGTTTTGGGTGAGATATCGATATGAGGAGAATAAGGAGTGGCAAGACCCTAAGCTTGGGGATTACCAACGCACCCCAAGATAATATTCAAGGAAGACCCAAGCAACTAAGCGTGGGGATGCCCCGGAAGGCATCCCCTCTTTGTCTTCAACATTATCGGTAACCTCACTTGGAGCTATATTTTTATTCGTCGCATAATATGAGTTTTGCTTGGAGCATCATTTTATTTTGTTGATATTTGCTTGCTGCTATCAATAATCATGTTTTGTATCTTTTAGTTCAATAAAATGCCAATTATAGCCTTTACCATGACCAGTTTGCAAGTTTATGTGTTGCTGTTTGAAAATAGAAAGTTTTCTGTTATGTTCAGAATATTCCTGAATAGTCAGAACATGATAAAAATCTAAAACATTTACACAGAAAGAATGCATGAGTTCTCTGTCACCTGGTAATTTTTTAGAATTTTTGGAGTTAGGGAAGTATGAATTCTTATTCCTCCTTTACAGACTGTTCTGTTTTGGCAGATTTTGGTTATAGTTGCATTGTTTGCATATGTTGCTTGTTTAATGTTTCTATTTGTGGATAGGAGTATTAAATATGAAGAGGAATTTAGTATGCAATGTTTAATTATAATTTTATTAATTTGCTACAGTAGAGAATGTTAAGGTTTTGAGTTGATTTATACTAACTTATCTCACGAGTTCTTGTTGAGTTTTGTGTGGATGAAGTATTTAAGATTTAGGGAAACCATGATATGAGAGGAATTAAGGAGACACAAAGGCTCAAGCTTGGTGATTTCCAAGGCATCCCAATATAATATTTCAAGAAGTCTCAAGCATCTAAGCTTGGGGATGCCCCGGTAGGCATCCCACCTTTCTCCATCAACAATTATCGGTTAGTCTTGGTTGAGCCTAAGTTTTTGCTTCTTCACATGAGTTGTGCTATTCTTGGAATGTCATTTTATTTTGTTTTCTTTGTTGTTTGAATAAAATACTTAAGATCTGAAATTTTTTAAATGAGAGAGAGTCCTCACATAGCTACCTATTTACTTAACTACTCATTTGGTCTTCACTTATATCTTTTTGGAGTAGTTTGTCATTTACTCTTGTTCTTCACTTATATCCTATGAGTAAATTGTTGAAATGAATTGAATATCATAAATTTGAAATTTATATGCTTCATATGCTTGTCCCATGGGGAGTAGTGACTTTACATACAAGAAGTATAAGTGGTAAAATTTATTGAAAGTTAACAAACATAGCATTGGTCACTTGAACAATTCATGAAAGAATTTTGAAGGAAGAGAAATTTCACATATAAATATACTATCTTGGATATCTTCTATGATTGTGAGCCCCCATTAATTATTTTCAAGCTTGATCAAGTAGTTGACGTTGGACAAGGAAGACAACGTAATGAGTTATGTTTGTTTATATTCACATAGAAGTTATATTGTTATGGATCCTCTAACATGTGGTGCTTGCTTAGGATCTTTTGCTAGCCAAAATTCGTACTAAGTAGAGATACTACTTGTGCATCCAAAAACCCTTAAACCCAGTTTCTTGCCATGAGTGTCCACTATATCTACCTATGGATTGAACAAGATCCTTCGAGTAAGTTGTCATCGGTGCAAAAGCAATAAAAATTGCTTCTAAATATGTATGATCTTTTATTGTAAGGGAAAATAAGCTTTGTATGAACTTGTGATGGTAAATAAATAAAAGCGACGGACTGCATAATAAAGGTTGCTATCACAAGGGGCAATATAAAGTGACGTTCCTTTGCATTAAGAGCTTGCACATCCAAAAATAAAAAGCGCATGACAACCTCTGCTTCCCTCTGCGAAGGGCCTATCTTTTTCTTTTATGTATTTACTTTTATACAAGAGTCAATATTATTCCTTCTCATTTCAACCTCAATTATTCTCTAAGTTGGCAAGCAACATGTGGTAGGGAAAGATCCAGGCACATATATCCAGTTGAATATAGGTGATCATGAGTTATTATTGTTGACATTATCCCTGAGATAAATAAGTTGGGTGGCGAAACATTAAACCCCTATCTTCCTATGTGTTTGACTGAAACGGTTTGTTCTAAAAATATGGTTTGAGTGTCAGCAATCATGGAAGACTAAATGATAGTTGAGTATGTGGAATTTGCTAAATTAAAGCTCTTACATAGACCCTTCCTGAAAATAAGATGAATTGCAATTGTTTGATGACTGAGAACATAGTTTGTTCGTTTCAAGAAATTTTATGGCCTATACTTTAAACATGTGAATAGCTTGCTACTTGATCATGAGAAGTTTTATGAGATGAGCTACTGATTATGATATGTATTGATGCTAGAAAAGGTGATTGAAATTATCATTGATCAAACTTATGCACTATGCTAGCATTCACACTTCATAAATTATTTCTTTTATCATTTACCTACTCAAGGACGAGCAGGAATTAAGCTTGGGGATGCTGATACGTCTCCAACGTATCTATAATTTATGAAGTATTCATGCCATGTTTATTATAGTTTTGTATGATTTTGGTGCACTTTTATATGGATTTTGTATGATTTTTATGAACTAACATATTGACCTAGTGCCCAGTGCCAGTTGCTGTTTTCTGCTTGTTTTTGGTTTTCTAGAAAATCCATATCAAATGAAGTCCAAATGCAGCGAAACTTTTTGACGATTTTTTCTGGAAGGAAACGGACCCAGGAAGCTTCGGAGAAGCAGCAAAAGAGCCACAGGGGCCCCACGAGCCACCTGGGCGCGGCTGCCCCCCCCCCCCACGGGCGCCCTGGTGCCTCGTGGGCCCCCAGTGGCACCTCTTTGCGTGATTCCAACGCTGAAAAATCATATATATTCAGAAACCCCCAAAAGTTATACTAGATGAGTTTTTACGCCGACGCAGGCCTCTGTTCCGAAGCGATCTCATCTAGAGCCCTTTTCCGGCACCCTACCGGAGGGGGGAATCATTACCGGAGGCCATCTTCATCATCCTGGCGGTCTCCATGATGAGGAGGGAGTAGTTCACCGTTGAGGCTAGGGGTACGTACTAGTAGCTATGTGTTTGATCTCTGTCTCTCGTGTTCTTGATGTACCGCGAGCTTTGTTAATATAGTTGGATCATATGGTGTTTCTCCCTCTCTATCTTGTTGTGATGAATTGAGTTTTTACCTTCGAGGTTTCACTATTATCGGATTGAATACTTTTATGGATTTGAGAACACTTGATGTATGTCTTGCATATGAATACCCGTGGTGACAATGGGATATTATATTGATTCACTTGATGTATGTTTTGGCACACAACTCACGGATTCCCGAGGTGACATTGGGGTAATCTATGCATAGGGGTTGATGCACGTTTTCGTCCTACTTTCTCCGGTAGAAATCTTGGGGCACTCTTTGAAGTTCTTTGTGTGGATTGAATATTATGATCTGAAGTTGTTTGATGCATATCGAATAATCAACTCACGGATACTTGTGGTGACATTGGAGCATCTAGGTGACATTAGATTTGGTTGATGCGTATCATATGGTGTTATTTTAGTACGAACTCTAGGGTTGTTCGTGACACTTATAGGGATGGCTCAATAGATTGATCGGAAAAAGATAACTTTGAGGTGGTTTCGTACCCTACAACAATTTCTATCTTATGTTCTCCGCTAATAGGAACTTTGGAGTGATTCTTTATCACACGTTGAGGGATTGTTATATGATCCAATTATGTTACCATTGTTGAGAGATTGCACTAGTGAAAGTATGAACCCTAGGCCTTGTTTTCAAGCATTGCAATACCGTTTGTGCTCCGTTTTATCACTTGCTACCTTGCTGTTTTTTTATTTTCAGATTACAAAAACCTATATCTACTATCCATACTACACTTGTATCACCATCTCTTCGCCGAACTAGTGCACCTATACAATTTACCATTGTATTGGGTGTGTTGGGGACACAAGAGATTTCTTGTATTTGATTGCAGGGTTGCTTGAGAGAGACCATCTTCATCCTACGCCTCCCACGGATTGATAAACCTTAGGTCATCCACTTGAGGGAAAATTACTACTGTCCTACAAAACTCTGCGCTTGGAGGCCCAACACGAGTCTACAAGAATAAGTTGTGTAGTAGACATCAAGCTCTTTTCTGGCGCCGTTGCCGGGGAGGTGAGTGCTTGAAGGTATATCTTTAGATCTTGCAATTGAATCTTTTAGTTTCTTGTTTTATCACTAGTTTGGTTTATAAAAGAAAACTACAAAAAAATGGAATTGAGGTTGCCTCATATTATTCATCTTTATAATGTCTTTCTTGAAAATGATGGAGCGGAAAATTGTGCTCAATTGATAGAAGAAGAATTCAATAAAATGTTTGGCATAAAATCTTTGAATAATGAGCATGATTGCAATGTTGTTAGTATGAATTCTATGAATATCCAAAATACTAAAGATGATTTCACTAGTCATGACAAAAATGTTTCTTATAAGCATGTCAATTTTTGTGGAGTGCATAAAGTTTGTGAAGACATGCCTTATAGGGATGATAGATTTTGTAAGAAGCATAAATATGATAGAACCAATTTTTTGCTCGAAGTGATAGATAAATTTGCTACGAAATTATGCTCTCTTTATCCCATTACTTGTGAACTTTGCAATAAGGTTGGTCATCTTAATTTTCAATGCATACTTTTTCACGATCAAATCATGGCCAAATATTGCAATAACTTGACCAGCCTTGAACTTTATAATGAGCTTATTCTATTTTTGGGGTGTGAAGAATTGACACATAAAAATAGTTGGTTTGAAGTATTCATTCTCACGGTTGACATTGAAACTAATCTTAAAGAAATCTATACATTTTGTGTGGTAAATTGCAATGAGAATGCTTATATAGCCAACTATAGAAAAACGGGAAAAGAAATAGAATATAAAAGAAATAGTAATGGAAGGGTAAAGATTCCCCCTTTCCCTCCTATTTTCTCTCATGATGAAACAGGTAATGAGGAGGAGCTTCCTATCCAACCAATCTCTTCAATAAGAAGCACGGAAGAATTAAATAAACCCACACATAATGTGGTAAAGAAAAAGAAAAGAAGGAAAAGTAGAGGTTAAAAGGTATCTCTCCCAAATAATGTTGCTCCTATTATTGTTGTGCCTCATGAGAATGAATCAAAAATACTTGTGGAAGATGATACACTTGATGATGATATTGCTTCTTTGTCTTATGGCATAATGTCCGAAGGAGCTATTGATGATGATTTTATTATACCTATTACTTGTTGTGATAATTATGATTGGGAAGATAATGATACTTCTTATAATCTTGATAATTATTATACTATTGGTGCTATTCATACTATTAATGATGAAAGTGATTATGCTTATGATATGCAAAGCCACAAGATTGGGGATGCTATGTTTGATGAGAAGAAATTTGCTTATGTGGAGAGTAATAAAAATTCTATGCTTGTGGATCATGAAAAGAATGCTTTACGTGATAGCTATATTGATGAATCCATTCATGATGCTACTGAAAATTATTATGAGAGAGGAACATATGATTCATGATTCTCTCTTTATGTTCTAATTCTTTATTTTTATGTGAGCATCGTTAAAATCATCATGCCTAGCTAAAAGGCATTAAAGAAAAGCGCTTGTTGGGGACAACCCAATATTTGTACCTACTGTTTTTGTGTGTCCACGGGATTAAGCTACTGTAGTAATCATGTTTTACATGTTTTCTTTCAATAATGTGCCAAGTAAAACCTTTGGGATAGTGTGGATACTTGTTGATTCGATTCTGTTCAAAAACAGAAACAGTGCATCTCGTACCTGCAGTGTCGTGCCTCTATTTAATCTTGAGCAACCCTTTTCTTGTCAATAATTAATCTCGACCCCTCCCCTCCCCCTTCCCACTTAACCTCTTTGTATGAGTGCAGTGAAGACCTAACCTAACCCATTTTTCCTGATCCACCGCACAGAGCGCTGCTCGTAGGCGGCACGACCCCAGCGATGGATATGGAGATGGAGTCTGGTGCCCCTAGCCCCAAGAGGGCGAGGCTCACGCCATCGGCGAAGCCGTTGATACGTCTCCAACGTATCTATAATTTTTGATTGTTCCATGCTATTATAGTATCAATCTTGGATGTTTTATATACATTTACAAGCAATTATATATCATTTTTTGGGACTAACCTATTAACTTAGTGCCCAGTGCCATTTGCTGTTTTTTGCCTGTTTCTGGTTTTTCAGAATATCAGTACCAAACGAAGTCCAAATGCCACGAAACTTTTTGGAGATTTTTTTCTGGACATAAGAGACCCTGGAAGCTTCGTGAGGGGACGAGAAGATGGAGCAGTGGCCCACGAGGCACCACGGCGCGCCCAGGGGGGTGGGGCGCACCCTGGTAGCTCATGGGGCCCACGTGGATCCATTTGACCTAACTCCGCCTCTATAAATTCTCTAAAATCGGGAAACCAACAGAGGAGTCCACGAAATACTTTTTCTGCCGCCGCAAGTTCCTGTTCTTGAGAGATCCCATCTGGAGGCCTTTTCCGGCACTCTGCCGGAGGGGGATTTGACCACGGAGGGGCTCTACATCAACATTGCTGCCCTTCCGATGATGCATGAGTAGTTTACCACAGACCTTCGGGTCCATAGTTAGTAGCTATATGGCTTCTTCTCTCTATTTGATCTTCAATACAACAATCTCCTCGATGTTCTTGGAGTTCTATCCGATGTAATCACTTTTTGCGGTGTGTTTGTTGGGGTCCGATGAATTGTGAGTTTATGATCAGATTATCCATGAATATTATTTGAGTTTTCTCTGAACTCTTTTATGCATGATTGTTATAGCTTCGTATTTCTCTCCGATCTATTGATTTGGTTTGGCCAACTAGATTGATTTGTCTTGCAATGGGAGAGGTGCTTTGTAATGTGTTCAATCTTGCGGTACTCAATCCCAGTGACAGTAGGGGACATGACACGTATTGTATCATTTCTATTAAGGATAAAAATATGGGGTTTATTAATGCTTGAGTTTACTTTGTCTACATCATGTCATCTTGCTTAAGGCGTTACTCCGTTCTTTATGAACTTAATACTCTAGATGCATGCTGGATAGCGGTCGATGTGTGGAGTAATAGTAGTAGATGCAGGCAGGAGTCGGTCTACTTGTCTCGGACGTGATGCCTATATACATGATCATTGCCTTGGATATCATCATGATTATTTGCTTTTCTATCAATTGCCCAACCGTAATTTGTTTACCCACCGTATGCTATTTTCAAGAGAGAAGCCTCTAGTGAAAACTATGGCCCCCGGGTCTACCTTTATCATATATTAAAAAAATCCTAAAAATACCTTGCTGCAATTTTACTTTATTTATTTTATTTTGTATTTTTGTTCGATCTATCTATCTATCACCATACAATTTACTATGCCCAGTGCTGGAAGGTCGGAAGGAGAAGCGTGATAAGCTTTGAATGGAATTTTTTTTTTTTAAGAAAAAAACTTAGTAATTATAGAAAATTAGAGTCTTTCAGTGGCATGTTTCAGTCCTCTTCCCCATTACTTAGAAAAAGTGAGCCACCGGTTCAGGTACAAGATACTATCATTACCGCCTGGACAATTAGACAGCCAACCCGTAATCGCAGCGACCCAATTGCAAGAGCGGAGCTCAGTCTGAGCTGAACCGCTCAAACCAAGCACGAGGTGGTTGCTTTTTTCCCATAGAGGGCCTTTCGAAGGCGACAAACATGACCATCAGGGACTTCAATACCTCTTGCAAATAACCGCCAAGGGATTGACAACCCCTTGTTCGCGTTGGGTGCAAGGATTTGTTATTTTGTGTGCAGGTGCTGCTAACGAGTTGTTGCATGATTCTCCTACTAGATTGATAACCTTGGTTTCATAACTGAGGGAAATACTTATCTCTACTGTACTGCATCATCCCCTCCTCTTCGGGGAAATCCCAACGCAGCTCACAAGTAGCAGGAAGAATTTCTGGCGCCGTTGCCGGGGAGACATCATCAACATCTATCAAGTACCTATGCATAAACTTTCATCTCCTTGCATTTATTTTATTTGCCTTTGCCTCTCGTTTTCATCTCCCCCACTTCTAAATTTTTTTTTTACAAAAATACAAAAATATTTTCCGTTTGCCTTTTTCTTGTTTGCTTCTTTGCTTGCTTATTATCTTGTTTGTGTAGCCACGATGTCTCAAGAAAATACAAAATTATGTGATTTTTCCAATACTAATAATAATGATTATATTAGTACTCCGATTGCTCCTCCCACCGCTAGTGCAGAGACTTGTGATATTAATGCCGCTTTGTTAAATCTTGTTATGAAAGAACAATTTTCTGGTAGTCCTAATGAAGATGCTGCATCCCATCTTAACACTTTCATAGAATTGTGTGATATGCAAAAGAAAAAATATGTGGATAATGATATTGTGAAATTAAAATTATTCCCGTTCTCATTGCGGGATCGTGCAAAAATTTGGTTTTCATCTTTGCCACAAAATAGTATCGATTCTTGGGATAGGTGTAAAGATGCTTTTATTACCAAGTATTTTCCTCCCGCGAAAATTATTTCCCTTAGAAATCAAATTATGAATTCAAGCAACTTGATCATGAACATGTTGCCCAATCTTGGGAAAGGATGAAATTAATGATAAGAAATTGCCCTACTCAAGGTTTAAATTTGTGGATGATCATACAAAAAATTTATGCGGGATTAAATTTTGTTTCTAGAAATCTTTTAGATTCCGCCGTGGGTGGTACTTTTATGGAGATTACATTTGGAGAAGCTACTAAATTGCTTGATAATATCATGGCAAATTATTCACAATGGCATACTGAAAGAGTTCCTACTAGTAAAAAAGTGAATTCTGTTGAAGAAATTAGTACTTTGAGTGATAAAGTTGATGCGCTTATGAAATTGGTTGCTTGCAGAAACACTCCTATTGATCCTAATGATGTGCCTTTATCCACCTTGATTGAGCAAAATAATGATCCCGTAGATGTAAATTTTGTCTCGCGAAACAATTTTAATAGTAATGCTTATAGAGGTAATTTTAATCCTAGGCCGTTTCCTGGAAATTCCTCTAATAATTATGGAAATTCCTATGGTAATTCTAATAATAATAATAGGATGCCCTCTGATCTTTAAAGTAATATTAAAGAATTTATTAATGCTCAAAAAGTTTTTAACACTACGATAGAAGAAAATTTGAGTAAACTTGATGATATGTCTAGGAGCATTGATAGAATTATTCATGATGTGGAAAATCTTAAGACTAAAATTTTGCCACCCAAAATTGATATTAATGAATCAATTAAATCCTTATATGTCTCCATGGATGAGAGTAAGAAAAGAACCGCTATGCTAAAAGCTAAACGAGAATTTTTAGAAAAAGTGATTCCTCCCGGTTTTTATCGTAGTAATGATGAGGATATTAAAATGATTGGTGTTTCATCTATTGATTCCTTGTTTAGCAATATAAAACTTGATGAAAAGGGGACTGAAGAAGAGTCAACTTTAGCTAGAAGGCGTCCCCATAATTCGGAGGGTGAAAATCTTGATGAAAAAATTGATAAAAGTGGGTTTGGAAAGGTAAAAACTTTAACTAGCGATGTGCCCACTCTCTTGGATTATAAAGACTTTAATTATGACAATTGTTCTTTGATTGAATGTATTTCTTTATTACAATCCATGCTAAATTCACCCAACGCTTATGAACAAAATAAGGCTTTTACTAAACACATTGTAGAAGCAATGATGAAAGCGTTAGAAGAAAAGCTAGAACTAGAAATTTCAATTCCTAAATTATATGATGAGTGGGAACCTACCATTAAAGTTAAAATTAAAAATTATGAGTGCAATGCTTTATGTGATTTGGGTGTTAGCGTTTGCATAATTCCAAAATCTCTATGTGATGTGCTAGGTTTTACCAATATGGATGAATGTTCTCTTAATTTACACTTGGCGGATTCTACTATTAAAAAGCCTTTGGGTAGGATTAATGATGTTCTTATTCTTGCAAATAGGAACTATGCGCCCGTTGATTTTATTGTACTTGACATTGATTGCAATCTGTCTTGCCCCATAATACTTGGTAGACCGTTCTTACGAACCATAGGTGCCGTTATTGACATGAAAGAAGGGAATATAAAATTTTAGTTTCCATTAAAGAAGGGTATGGAACACTTCCCTAGGACTAGAATTAAGCCACCATATGAATCAATCATGAGGGCCACCTATGGAATGAAAACCAAAGATGACAATACTTGAAACTATGCATTATGCCTAGCTAGGGGCATAAAACAATAGCGCTTGTTGGGAGGCAACCCAATGAATAAAATAAATTTTTGCTTTTACCTTCTATTTTTGAGTGTTTGCACAATTATGCTACTGTTATGATTGTGTTTTTATATTTTAATTAGTGTTTGTGCCAAGTAAAGCCTTTGGGATGATTTGGATGATAGTTGCTTTGATCCTGTGCAAAAACAGAAACTTTTGTGTCCAGTGCTGGAATTTTGTTTTTTTTACTAGAATGTGATAAAATTCTGAATTTCCTATACATGATTAATATACAAATTTCCCACGTTGTCCTAATTTTTTAGAATTTTTGGAGATACAGAAGTATGGTCAGTATTCAGATTGCTACAGATTGTTCTGTATTTGACAGATTCTGTTTTTGATGCAGTGTTTTGCTTGTTTTGATGAAACTATGGATTGTATCGGGGGGTATATGTGGCACCCCACCTGAATACCACTGTAGTCAGACGGTCACCGCACATACCAGCCCAGGAGAATCACTCTGGCATGCGCTTTTACAACAAGTATCATGAACACAAGCATTTCTATTAATGAAAATATCAGTCTTACATGATATATTACAAGGGTGATGGCAGCGGAAAAGTTCTATCTAAGGTAGCATGGTCCTGGTGCGGCTCCAATCCACAGGGATCTGACTGGGTTACTCTTCTAGCCCGCGAACAGTCCGGCTCCTCGCTAGGGGTCGTCGAATCCTTAGGTGAACCTGGCCACATTGAAGGCCGCTGAGTACTTTTGAATGTACTCGCAAGCAAACCAAACCAACATATACACCAAGCAATGCAATCCATGGCATTCAAGCATGCACTTGTTATCTTAACAGTATTAGTTATCATGTTATGATAGGATTATCTAACAAGATTAATCGTCTAGCAGCATTAATCATCATGTCATAACAGGATTATCTAGCATGATAATTACTGAAGTAAATGCGGTAAAGTAAAGTATATCAGGTAAATGATCCGAACTCCGAATATGCTCACGATCCAAATCTGATCCAAGCTTTGCGGTCACCTGACCACTCATCTCATAGCCATCTCATGGCTAGCATTCAAACCTTTGACATCATCTGATGTCCATGCATCTGCACTGCAAGTCTGACAACCCTTACCACTCTTTGGTTCAGTCTTAACAATACGTTATATAGTTTGTTCCTCCAGACTCGACACAGACCAAATAGTGGCCGAGTACGAATTGTCCATGACCGAGGACGCGGCTATTCGAATAGATTTACACTCTGCAGAGGTTGCGCACTTTACCCACACCATGGAGCGCCCGGCCTTGTACTTCAGTACATGTTCCCATTCGGGTGGACCGGTGCTGCTCCAACGAAACCTGCCTAACCTGTGACTCTTCCATCGTACCACCGACAATCATACCCTCCCAGGGTCATGTCCTGGGTGGCCCCTGTGTCACCCCGTGACACCTGCCACCGTCGTGGCCAACTAAACTGTCCCAAACGGGGACCGCGCGCAAATAACTAAACTGGGCACACAGGATTATCGTCGTCTACCTGATCAGGGCAGCACGCATGCATAACCCTCCCTAGTTTGGTGGTACCGACGGAAGAGCACGCAGTCAGACAAGGTCAAGGCCATCCCATACCGGCAAATGTGGTTGCACTTGATGAGCTCGGTTCGGTGGCACTATGACTCGATCCAGTCGACGGAGGAGGTTGTCATCATTAAGTCACATTCTTTATCATAGCAATAATAGTGGTAATGCATATCGTAACAATTATGAAAACATAACAACCTATCTCCACATTGTCACCTACGAGTCACTAGTGCGATAACATGATGAGCATTAGCAGGTAATGTAAATAGCAAATTCAAACTAGCAGGAGTTTAATTATTTCTAACACAGGCATATTCATTAATTAAACACGCAAGAATAACACAGAGCAATGCTTTAGGGCATATATCAGATGGTCGGCTTGCCTGGGGGTGAAGGAATACTCCGGGAAGAAGTGCGGGAAGCTCGCAAAAAAATTCGCCGGAAAAGATTCCCTCTCGGAGGGGCTGGATATAGGGCAGGGGTAAAATGGTCATTTTCACTGTGTGGAAACATTATGAAAATGATACCATCGGAACGGGCTCGACGAACAGAGAAGGTGGGCTTTGGATTCACCTGAATCGGAGTTACGAGCGAAAAGTTGTGGCCGTTCGTTCGTTAAGCAGACAAACAAACAGAAACTGTTCGTTTTGGGCCTTAACGAGTGAACGTCCACTAATTAACCGGTTTGGCCGGCGAGGCTGGGCTGAAAGCGCATTTTCGGGATTACGCCTTCTGTAAAAGAAAACGTATTTTACCCGAAGGCCGTGGCTGACTACGCCTTGCTAAGCTGAAAGCGTATTCGTGGAATACGCTTCCACTTAAAATGGTCAACGGGCCCGGCTGGGTCAGCCCTTAGAGACTTACAAGTGAGGCCCGCCTCATCTCTTCTTCCTCACTCTTCCTCTCTCTCCGTCCTCGCGACAGAGGGCCAGGGGATGCGCCGGCCGCCGGCATAGCCGTTGCCCCGCCGCTGCAGCGGGCCGGCCAATGAGCGAGGAGGCATGGCCACACCTCACCGCGCCCAGAGGTGGTCGCGTGGCCACCTGGGATGGCCCACAGCGCCGGTGCCGTGGCCCGAGCATGACAGCCAAACGGCGGCAGAGGGGGTCGCGCCGGCAGGGCCTCCCCGGCGGGGATGAAGACGGCGGCAGTTTGCGGGCACCTAGAGGAGGCCGAGGGCACAGAGGGGAGGGAGGGGGAGGAGCCAGGGCACAGGGTAGGCCGAGGGGATCGGGCGGCGGCCTTGCGGCCATGGGAGGAACAGAGAGCTCCGGGAGCTCAAGAGGGAGGGGCTGGGCTCGAGTGGAAGTAAGGGAGGGAAGAGGAGGCTGGTATGAGCTCGAGAGGAGCTCGGGGACGGGCTATTTACAGCCGCGGCGAGGAGAGGTGATAAGCTCGGCCGCCAGCGTTCTTATCGGCGTACTGGAGCTCGGGGACACGCGGAGGGCGAGGGCGAGGTCGGCAGGGGCTCCGGAGGAGCGGAGGAGCTCATAGGAGCTTCGGGAGAGCTCGAGGAGGAAGAGACAGGAGAGGAAACGACGACGGCATCACGGGCGCACAGTGCGGCGAGGCTGCCGTGGCATGGGGAAGAAGAAGGGGAAGGGGGAAGCTGCGGGAGAGGGTGCACGCGGACGCAGGGGAGCGGTTGGACATGCCCGAACGAGCCATGGCCGGCTGGAGCTTGCTATCCATCGTGGTTCATCAAGCAGAGCGCCATTTTGGCGTGGCCAACTCGTGGTTACCGCAGGCACCATGCATCCAGAGCGCCCATTGGACTCCAGGCCATGTCAAATAGATGCATCAGTGGTCAGTGAGTTGACCTGTGAGAGAGCAAATGGAGACACTCATTTGACTGATGTGAGCTGATCTAGGTTTTGAACAGAAACTTTGGTGGAATCTTGTGGAGAAATGGATGGAGGATTCGAGCTAGTTCCTTGTCACAATGCAATGGGGTAAGAAGGACTAGATGCTTGCCAAATTTGAGGTCATTTGGACAAGTTTTGCATACACTTCCTTCACACCTTGGAAATCGGGACAGAAGTTAGATCTTGATGCTGTGCTCAAATGGTTGGATGAAATGAGCTGAGTTTTGGTATAGGGTGATGATTTGGATGTATGGAGATACTGGGAAAATTTCAGCTCAATTGGAAATGCCAAAATGGTATTTCCTTCATAGAGCTTGAATCTGGACAGAAACTAGATGGAATTTTTGGGAGAAATTGGCTAGATAAAATGATGTGAATTTTTGCATGCTCATATCATATAGTGAATTTGAGTTCCTGGATTAATTTGAGAATTTTTGAAGCAATATAAAATATAGTTACTTCACAGCCTCAGAATAAATCCAGAAACAAGAATTGGATGATGTGCTCAAAATTTGAACTATGGAACTTGGATTCTTGATGGAAATGGTGAAGATATGGATAGGAGAAGCTCCACAAATTATTTGGGATTTTTCCTGGCTACCAAAATGGTAGTTCCTTTGGAAAGTGCCCAAAATGCAATATTGGCTTTAAATAGGAAAGGGCAATTTCCCTTATTTAATTATGGCCAATATTTTTATTGGAGCTCAATATGATCACAAAGATTATCTCCACAAGTTTTCATGAACTTTGGAGATGGATAGATATTTTCCTGGATTTAATTCCTTTAAACAGTAGAAAAAGGAATTAATTTTAAATGAAAAATATTGAAAATGACTTGTCAATATTTTTGCATATCCAGGGTTTATACATATGGGATGATCATTGGGGAAAAGTTGGGAGGCAAAAAAATCAAAGGAAATTGGGGTTCCTTTGTAATGGAAGGAATTAGGGTTTCCCTTCCGGTAAACCTGAGAGTAGGGTTTCAGTGGCAAAGTCTTGAGAAAATATCTTGGGTGGCAAGATTGGACTGGAGAGAACCTCTGGTCAGAGAGGAGAGGCAAGGCTAAATGACCATCTTCATATACCCAAAAGCGAGAGAAAACCCGTTAACATCGGAAAAAAAAGACGGGAGTCAAATCCCGCAAAGGAAAAAAAACAAGGAGCGAAAACCAGGGTGTCACAAACCTACCCCCTTACGAAAATCTCGTCCTCGAGATTTCCGGGCTTACCTCCCGGTGAAGGGGACTTACCTGCGTGCGACTTGGATCCATCAGCTATCTTGTCTTCATTTGTTTACTGACCTATTAACTGCCTCTTTTGATGGCTCCGGTGTTGTCTTTTTCAGACAGCTGCATTGAATCCTTCTCTTTCCTGTCAGGCAAACCCTTTGTGCTGGTAGTTTGTTGGCTGGGGTTGGTGGGTAGCTCCGAGTATCGACAAATAATCTGGTTTCCATGTCCTGAGACTAGCTGCTTCGGGTTTTATTGCGATACCTCTTACACTGACTGCCAAGGGCGAGACATTCTTTCTGGGTATCGGACTCATGTGCTCGTATGGCCTGGAGTGGCTAGGAGTGGCTCTCTTTTTGCCTTGTCAGAATACTCAATCTGACTGTGGGTTCTATACGGATGCTTTCTTCCTGTCTCTTGCATTCTGACTTCGTTTTCAGGAGGTTCCCAACTGAAATGTCGGGTACGATCACAAAGTAATCATAGACGGTAATCTCTGAGGTGGCTCTGCCATGTATAGCCTCTATAGTCCTTGTCATAACCATCGAGATGAACATAATATGGCTAGCACCCGGTGTATCTTTCGGAGCATAGCCTCTTATCTTGGCCCGTATTCCGGATGAATGCGGCAAGCACACTTGTAACCGCAAGTAGTGCATTGTTATGGCCGCATATGCAAGAGTCTGACAAAGATTGATAATATCACCTTGTCTGTGAAATTTCATTTTATTGACCATCATGAAGGTGGTTTGTCCGAAACTTCATTGTTCTTGGGGGTTCCTTTTGGGAAACTTGTCATGACCTGCCAACATGGCTCCTTGGTCATATCCCATCTTGCTGGGCTTGTACTCACAACTTACTCTTGCAGATCTCGTAGGGATTGCTGCGTTCATACCCTTGCTTTGAACTATGGGGCCAATGTCCCTCTGAACACAGTCATTCCCGTGTACGAGTGGCTCGCATGAACTGATCCACTGGACTGCATGCTCACAACATATGCAGGGATAGGATACATCCTTTCATAATCACTGAGTTCTGAGGCGGATGTATGTCCAAACTAGTCCGTGCTTCTTACAGGATTGTTGTGGGCACGTTGGCGTGCTGAAGAAGGTTGAATACCTTATGCTCGAAGCTTCTGCCAGGGTAACGTGCCGACGAAGGTTGGGTATCATACCCCGGAAGCTTTCCCTCATGAGGCTTACTGCGGAAGGTTAGGTGCCTTATGCCGGAAGCTTTCCGCGGTAGCAAGCTGAGGAAGATGGGGGTGCCGTACCCCAGAAGATTTTCTCACCAAGGGGTGTAGCGAGAAAGGTTGGGAGTCTTGCATCGTAAGCACCTTCCGATAGCTTACGGAGGAAGGCTGGGTTCCTTGTACCAAAAGCCTTGCACTATGATATGCAGTCGGACCTGTGGCCGGTTCTGGCTTCCTTCCGAAGTATCCCGAATTTACCCATGGTGGAGCCAAAACTTGGTGTAGGCCATACCTTGTTTGAAGATATTCCATTGGTTATGCACACCGCTTGTCCTTCTGCTGGTCCGATCATTGTTGATGTAGAGGTTGCACAACTGATGCAGACTTCATGTTGACAATCAATTCAAAATACCCTTTGTGTTCAAACCAAGTGTTGCTAGTAGTAAACAGTTGACGGATAATTCCATCCGGTTCAGCTGAGCTTCCAAGCATGTGAAATCCTCATTGATTCTGGGCAACCGTGAACTTATCCATATTCATCGCAAACCTTGTTCACAGGGCCCGGAAAAATTTGTATATGCACCAAGGAATTCCAAAATAAGCTTTGAAATTTGTCTCAACATACCAGAGTCTTGTTGTTGCTCTCGGCACTTTCACATTCTTGTAATATGTCTTCGGTGGGTGATAAATGATTCTTGAGTCCATTGAGAAAGACTCGGGGTTCACCCCGCTGACTGAAATACTCTCGGTGTCGAAAACCGAATAATTTGTTCTTGCTGATGTCCATTCCCGATAGCTCATCTGGTTGTTCTTTAGGTATGATTTGTTTCGAGGCAAACCTTCTCAGGTATATTCTGGCCTTGTCTGTTGCACGCAGAGTCTGCTTCTGACCCATTCTTTCCTTCTTGGCAGCTCTGGGGTTGCTATTCTGAATATCTTGTGGTTGACTTGAATCATCTGAGTTTGGACTATTGGGTAGTATCCAAGTTGTATGCTGGTCTTCGTGACAGCACTTGCGGATGGATCCAGTCGGAGCGAAAGAACGGAAACGACAAAAGAAGCAAAATCGCGAAAACCAAAAAGCAAATAAAGTTCAAATCTTGCGGACCTTACACATGTGGCCAAAGATTCACTTGCATAACTATTATAGCGCACTCGATGCACCTCTAAGGACTTAGAAGCAGACTACACAATGCTCCTGGTAGCAATTGGTGTCCCGCTCCTACTACTTCCTTAGGGAACATCAAACTCGACGCACGACCATAGCCAAAGTGGCTTAGTCAACGATCCTAGGGTTGTCGGGACGAGATGGAATTTACAGGCGTTTCCCAAAGGAAACTGGATTTGAGAAGAGAAATGCCATGGTTAGCAAGCAAGGTGGGGATATCTGGTTTACCTAGGGGTTCAGGGCTCACGGGTCGTTGCCTGGTGCGGACATTTCACACCGGAGGCAAAGGCCACGAGAGTTGGGGTCTGATGGAGCCATAAGCCTATGGGGGTTGCCTTATGATCAATAGTAGCCGTGCCTGTTTGGCAAAGATGGCTGAAATCCATCTGGGCTTTCTACTGGTCAAGAGGCAATGAAATCTGGCTAGGGTAACCTACGGTCAGCCTGGCTCTGATACCATCCTTTGTGGCACCCCGCCTGAATACCACTGTAGTCAGACGGTCGCCGCACATACCTGCCCAGGAGAATCACTCTGGCATGCGCTTTTACAACAAGTATCATGAACACAAGCATTTCTATTAATGAATATATCAGCCTTACATGATATATTACAAGGGTGATGGCAGCGGAAAAGTTCTATCTAAGGCAGCATGGTCCTGGTGCGGCTCCAATCCACAGGGATCTGACTGGGTTACTCTTCTAGCCCGCGAACAGTCCGGCTCCTCGCTAGGGGTCGTCGAATCCTTAGGTGAACCTGGCCACATTGAAGGCCGCTGAGTACTTTTGAATGTACTCGCAAGCAAACCAAACCAACATATACACCAAGCAATGCAATCCATGGCATTCAAGCATGCACTTGTTATCTTAACAGTATTAGTTATCATGTTATGATAGGATTATCTAACAAGATTAATCGTCTAGCAGCATTAATCATCATGTCATAACAGGATTATCTAGCATGATAATTACTGAAGTAAATGCGGTAAAGTAAAGTATATCAGGTAAATGATCCGAACTCCGAATATGCTCACGATCCAAATCTGATCCAAGCTTTGCGGTCACCTGACCACTCATCTCATAGCCATCTCATGGCTAGCATTCAAACCTTTGACATCATCTGATGTCCATGCATCTGCACTGCAAGTCTGACAACCCTTACCACTCTTTGGTTCAGTCTTAACAATACGTTATATAGTTTGTTCCTCCAGACTCGACACAGACCAAATAGTGGCCGAGTACGAACTGTCCATGACCGAGGACGCGGCTATTCGAATAGATTTACACTCTGCAGAGGTTGCGCACTTTACCCACACCATGGAGCGCCCGGCCTCGTACTTCAGTACATGTTCCCATTCGGGTGGACCGGTGCTGCTCCAACGAAACCTGCCTAACCTGTGACTCTTCCATCGTACCACCGACAATCATACCCTCCCAGGGTCATGTCCTGGGTGGCCCCTGTGTCACCCCGTGACACCTGCCACCGTCGTGGCCAACTAAACTGTCCCAAACGGGGACCGCGCGCAAATAACTAAACTGGGCACACAGGATTATCGTCGTCTACCTGATCAGGGCAGCACGCATGCATAACCCTCCCTAGTTTGGTGGTACCGACGGAAGAGCACGCAGTCAGACAAGGTCAAGGCCATCCCATACCGGCAAATGTGGTTGCACTTGATGAGCTCGGTTCGGTGGCACTATGACTCGATCCAGTCGACGGAGGAGGTTGTCATCATTAAGTCACATTCTTTATCATAGCAATAACAGTGGTAATGCATATCGTAACAATTATGAAAACATAACAACCTATCTCCACATTGTCACCTACGAGTCACTAGTGCGATAACATGATGAGCATTAGCAGGTAATGTAAATAGCAAATTAAAACTAGCAGGAGTTTAATTATTTCTAACACAGGCATATTCATTAATTAAACACGCAAGAATAACACAGAGCAATGCTTTAGGGCATATATCAGATGGTCGGCTTGCCTGGGGGTGAAGGAATACTCCGGGAAGAAGTGCGGGAAGCTCGCGAAAAAATTCGTCGGAAAAGATTCCCTCTCGGAGGGGCTGGATATAGGGCAGGGGTAAAATGGTCATTTTCACTGTGTGGAAACATTATGAAAATGATACCATCGGAACGGGCTCGACGAACAGAGAAGGTGGGCTTTGGATTCACCTGAATCGGAGTTACGAGCGAAAAGGTGTGGCCGTTCGTTCGTTAAGCAGACAAACAAACAGAAACTGTTCGTTTTGGGTCTTAACGAGTGAACGTCCACTAATTAACCGGTTCGGCCGGCGAGGCTGGGCTGAAAGCGCATTTTCGGGATTACGCCTTCTGTAAAAGAAAACGTATTTTACCCGAAGGCCGTGGCTGAATACGCCTTGCTAAGCGGAAAGCGTATTCGTGGAATACGCTTCCACTTAAAATGGTCAACGGGCCCGGCTGGGTCAGCCCTTAGAGACTTACAAGTGGGGCCCGCCTCATCTCTTCTTCCTCACTCTTCCTCTCCCTCCTTTCCCACGACAGAGGGCCAGGGGATGCGCCGGCCGCCGGCGTAGCCGTTGCCCCGCCGCTGCAGCGGGCCGGCCAGTGAGCGAGGAGGCATGGCCACACCTCACCGCGCCCAGAGGTGGTCGCGCGGCCACCTGGGATGGCCCACATCGCTGGTGCCGCGACCCGAGCATGACATCCAAACAGCGGTAGAGGGGGTCGCGCCGGCAGGGCCTCCCCGGCGGGGATGAAGACGGCGGAGGTTTGCGGGCACCTAGAGGAGGCCGAGGGCACAGAGGAGAGGGAGGGGGAGGAGCCAGGGTGCAGGGTAGGCCGAGGGGATCGGGCGGCGGCCTTGCGGCCATGGGAGGAACAGAGGGCTCCGGGAGCTCAAGAGGGAGGGGCTGGGCTCGAGTGGAAGTAAGGGAGGGAAGAGGAGGCTGGTATGAGCTCGAGAGGAGCTCGGGGACGGGCTATTTATAGCCGCGGCAAGGAGAGGTGATAAGCTCGGCCACCGGCGTTCTTATCGGCGTACTGGAGCTCGGGGACGCGCGGAGGGCGAGGGCGAGGTCGGCAGGGGCTCCGGAGGAGCGGAGGAGCTCGTAGGAGCTTCGGGAGAGCTCGAGGAGGAAGAGACAGGAGAGGAAACGACGACGGCATCACGGGCGCACAGTGCGGCGAGGCTGCCGTGGCGTGGGGAATAAGAAGGGGAAGGGGGAAGCTGCGGGAGAGGGTGCACGCGGATGCAGGGGAGCGGTTGGACATGCCTGGACGAGCCATGGCCGGCTGGAGCTTGCTGTCCATCGTGGTTCATCGAGCAGAGCGCCATTTTGGTGTGGTCAACTCGTGGTCACCGCAGGCACCACGCGTCCAGAGCGTCCATTGGACTCCAGGCCATGTCAAATAGATGCATCAGTGGTCAGTGAGTTGACCTGTGAGAGTTGGAAGCAAATGGAGACACTGATTTGACTGATGTGAGCTGATCTAGGTTTTGAACAGAAACTTTGGTGGAATCTTGTGGAGAAATGGATGGAGGATTCGAGCTAGTTCCTTGTCACAGTGCAATGGGGTAAGAAGGACTAGATTCTTGCCAAATTTGAGGTCATTTTCACAAGTTTTGCATACACTTCCTTCACACCTTAGAAATCGGGATAGAAGTTAGATCTTGATGATGTGCTCAAATGGTTGGATGAAATGAGCTGAATTTTGGCATAGGGTGATGATTTGGAGGTATGGAGATACTGGGAAAATTTCAGCTCAATTGGAAATGCCAAAATGGTACTTCCTTCACAGAGCTTGAATCTGGACAGAAACTAGATGGAATTTTTGGGAGAAATTGGCTAGATAAAATGATGTGAATTTTTGCATGCTCATATCATATAGTGAATTTGAGGTCCTGGATTAATTTGAGAATTTTTGAAGCAATATAAAATATAGTTGCTTCACCGCCTCGGAATAAATCCAGAAACAAGAATTGGATGATGTGCTCAAAATTTGAAGTATGGAACTTGGATTCTTGATGGAAATGGTGAAGATATGGATAGGAGAAGCTCCACAAATTATTTGGGATTTTTCCTGGCTACCAAAATGGTAGTTCCTTTGGAAAGTGCCCAAAATGCAATATTGGCTTTAAATAGGAAAGGGCAATTTCCCTTATTTAATTATGGCCAATATTTTTATTGGAGCTCAATATGATCACAAATATTATCTCCACAAGTTTTCATGAACTTTGGAGATGGATAGATATTTTCCTGGCTTTAATTCCTTTAAACAGCAGAAAAAGGAATTAATTTTAAATGAAAAATATTGCAAATGACTTGGCAATATTTTTGCATATCCAGGGTTTATAGATATGGGATGATCATTGGGAAAAAGTTGGGAGGCAAAAAAATCAAAGGAAATTGGAGTTCCTTTGTAATGGAAGGAATTAGGGTTTCCCTTCTGGTAAACCGGAGAGTAGGGTTTCAGTGGCAAAGTCTTGAGAAAATATCTTGGGTGGCAAGATTGGACTGGAGAGAACCTCTGTTCAGATAGGAGAGGCAAGGCTAAATGACCATCTTCATATACCCAAAAGCAAGAGAAAACCCGATAACATAAAAAAAAAAAGACGGGAGTCAAATCCCGCAAAGGAAAAAAAACAAGGAGCGAAAACCAGGGTGTCACAGTATAAGCCATGGAGAAGTTAGAATACAGTAGGTATAATGCAAAAATAAAATATGAATGGGTTTGTAACAGTGCTTAAAGTAATGATTTGCTTTATTATACTAATGGATCTCACGAAGGTTTTGTTGAGTTTTGTGTGATTGAAGTTTTCAAGTTTTTGGTGAGATCACGATGGATGAAGGAATAAGGAGTGGCAAGAGCCTAAGCTTGGGGATGCCCGAGGCACCCCAAGGTAATATTCAAGGACTCCCAAGCAACTAAGCTTGGGGATGCCCCGGAAGGCATCCCCTCTTTCTTCTACCAACTATCGGTAATTTTACTTGGAGCTATATTTTTATTCGTCACATATCATGAGTTTTGCTTGGAGCATCGTGTATTACGAACTATCTTTGCTAGACACACTTATTTGAGAGAGCCACACATTTATCATGATTTGTTAAAATACTCTATGTGCTTCACTTGTATCTTTTGAGCTAGGCAGTTGCTCTAGTGCTTCACTTAAATCTTTTTTAGCACGGCGGTGACTATATTTTGAAGAAATATTTGAACTCTCATGCTTCACTTATATTATTTTGAGAGTTGATAAGATTAAATTTTGAAGAAAATATTTGCACTCTCATGCTTCACTTATATCTTTTTGAGAGTTGATAATAGTAATGGTAATTTGCACAAGATATGAATTTGGTCCCAAAGTGATAAATATTCAAGAGGGATATAATAAAAACTTTCATATAGATCATTGGATATGATAAGTTTGATTCCTTGCAATAGTTTTGCGATATGGAGATGATAATATGTGAGTCATGTTAGTGAGTAATTGTGATTTAGTAAGAATATTTGTGTTAAGGTTTGTGATTCCCTATGCATGCACATAAAGTTAATAGTTATGCAACGAAATTATATCCTACCTATGGTGCATTATTCAGTGTTAGTTATGTTCAATGCATGTTTATGACCATTTTCGCTTTTTGGTTGGTCGCTTCTCAATCTATTTTCTAGCCTTCATTTGTACTAAGCGGGAATGCTGCTTGTGCATCCAACTCCTTAAACCCAAAGTTGGGCCAAATGAGTCCACCATACCTACCTATATGCGGTCTTTCCATGCTGTTCCAAGTAAATTTGCATGTGCCAACTCTAATTTTTCAAAATAATTTTCCGTTTTCTGTGCCCGTACCGCTCATGAAACGGCAGGGGGTGGCCAATATTTTCCATGCTAGGTGTGTTATTCTCACGATGAGTGTTTATTCACTTGTTATTGCATGAGAAAGTGGCAAGGTAATAGGGATGCCCAGTCCCGAAATGAAAAAAAAATGACGATAATAATAAATTCCTTGGAAAGTGTTGGTATGGAAGGCACCCGTGAATATGGCTAGCCAAGGATTGTGAAAGAATGGTGGAAAGGAAATAAACTTTATTTTCTGTTTGGGAACCGCCTATAATGTGTCTAGCATGGAAGATATTGGGAATTCTCGGTCATTTTCGTTGACAGGAAAAGCATGCCTCTCAAAATAATTTTATCTCTCTAATTTAAGCCTTCAGCTCTGGCACCTCTGCAAATCTCTGCTTCCCTCTGCGAAGGGCCTATCTATTTACTTTTATGCAATTTTTATTTTTATTTTGAGTCTCCATCTTCTCTTATAAAGCACCAACTAGAGAGCACTATTGTCATACTTGTGCATTGGGTGTAGCTAATATTGAGTGTGTTTCATGAATGGATCAATGATTGAGCATAATGGGCTAGGGATAACTTTCTTTAGCGTTGATATTTTGAAAGACATGGTTGCTTGTTAGTATGCTTGAGTATTTATGTCTTCCTGTCAAACTATAGACTATTGCTTTGAATCATTCAAGTCCAAATGTCCATGCTACAAAAGAAAAGAGTATATGATGAATATGATAGGTAGCATTCCACATCAAAAATTCTGTTTTTATCATTTACCTACTCGAGGACGAGCAGGAATTAAGCTTGGGGATGCTTGATACGTCTCCAACGTATCTATAATTTTTGATTGTTCCATGCTATTATAGTATCAATCTTGGATGTTTTATATACATTTACAAGCAATTATATATCATTTTTTGGGACTAACCTATTAACTTAGTGCCCAGTGCCAGTTGCTCTTTTTTGCCCGTTTTTGGTTTTTCAGAATATCAGTACCAAACGAAGTCCAAATGCCACGAAACATTTGGAGATTTTTTCTGGACATAAGAAACCCTGGAAGCTTCGGGAGAGGACGAGAAGATGGAGCAGTGGCCCACGAGGCACCACGGCGCGCCCAGGGGGATGGGGCGCGCCCTGGTAGCTCGTGGGGCCCACGTGGCTCTGTTTGACCTAACTCCGCCTCTATAAATTCTCTAAAATCGGGAAACCAACATAGGAGTCCACGAAATACTTTTTTCGCCGCCGCAAGTTTCTGTTCTCGAGAGATCCCATCTGGAGGCCTTTTCCGGCACTCTGCTGGAGGGGGATTCGACCACGGAGGGGCTCTACATCAACCTTGCTGCCCTTCCGATGATGCGTTAGTAGTTTACCACAGACCTTCGGGTCCATAGTTAGTAGCTAGATGTCTTCTTCTCTCTATTTGATCTTCAATACAACGATCTCCTCGATGTTCTTGGAGTTCTATCTGATGTAATCACTTTTTGTGGTGTGTTTGTTGGGATCCGATGAATTGTGAGTTTATGATCAGATTATCCATGAATATTATTTGAGTTTTCTCTGAACTCTTTTATGCATGATTGTTATATCTTCGTATTTCTCTCTGATCTATTGATTTGGTTTGGCCAACTAGATTGATTTGTCTTGCAATGGGAGAGGTGCTTTGTAATGGGTTTGATCTTGCGGTGCTCAATCCCAGTGACAGTAGGGGACATGACATGTATTGTATCATTGCTATTAAGGATAAAAAGATGGGGTTTATTCATGCGTGAGTTTACTTTATCTACATCATGTCATCTTGCTTAAGGCGTTACTCCATTCTTTATGAACTTAATACTCTAGATGCATGCTGGATAGCGGTCGATGTGTGTAGTAATAGTAATAGTAGTAGATGCAGGTAGGAGTCGGTCTACTTGTCTCGGACGTGATGCCTATATACATGATCATTGCCTTGGATAACATCATGATTATTTGCTTTTCTATCAATTGCCCAACAGTAATTTGTTTACCCACCGTATGTTATTTTCAAGAGAGAAGCCTCTAGTGAAAACTATGGCCCCCGGGTCTACATTTATCATATATTAAAAAATCATAAAAAATACCTTGCTACAATTTTACTTTATTTATTTTATTTTGTATTTTTGTTCGATCTATCTATCTATCACCATACAATTTACTCTTGCAAATAACCGACAAGGGATTGACAACCCCTTGTTCGCGTTGGGTGCAAGGATTTGTTATTTTGTGTGTAGGTGCTACTAACGAGTTGTTGCGTGATTTTCCTACTGGATTGATAACCTTGGTTTCATAACTGAGGGAAACACTTATGTCTACTGTACTGCATCATCCCCTCCTCTTCGGGGAAATCCCAACGCAGCTCACAAGTAGCAGCCGTCCTCTGGGAGTGCGGTTGTCATGACCCGGTCCCTAATAGGGGCCTCGAATCTCTGCGCTTACTGTGTCAGTCCCTGGATCAATAGCTGACACGCACAGTCGATGATGAAATACCAAGAATACATCACATGTCATAGTATTACATCGCAGATCTAGTGTTTTACAATACACACTTGCTTAGCTCATGGGCTAGCTTATAATACAATCATGCAGCAGAGATAATATTCTAGTCTTGTGGCGTCCATCAACTCTCAGGCAAGAGTTGAGTATAGCGTCGTAACCCTACTTCGTACCTTCTCTTCGATATGGTAAACCTGCAACATGATACGTTGCAGCCACTAGGGTCAATACATTGAATGTATTGGCAAGTCCACAATTTATCGGAAACATGTTCGCCTACATGCACTTTGGCTGGTGAGGTTCAAGGCTCTTTGTAGAAAATAGTTTGGCCCTAATATTTATATAGTGGTCTACTCTAATAGCAATATGACACTTCCGGTAAATCTTCGGTCGTAGTCCAATGCAATTTGAGCGTGTGGGTTCCCCAGTAAATCTCCAGTTGCCCCAAGCCTTTCATCAAGAGCTCCTAGTCCTTCTCCAGTTCTCTGAGATTGGCTCCACAACTCCCCGTTGGTTCAACCCATTGATTTTAGAATGGAAGAGGTGATGAGATCAAACTGACAATCCTCGGATGACTTGCTCAAGTTGTCCATAACCGGGGACATGGCTAATCATGATCAGTCTATACACTCTACAGAGGTTTGTGTACTTTACTTGTGATTCCCGATCACACCCTTAAGCCACTAAACTTCACTTTTAGTCAGGTAGACCAAGACGAGACTTTTGGGAAGTAGTCACCCCCTCAGAAATGATAGACCCAGTCCGACTGCACACCTATATCTACTGGTCTACCGCCGGAGGGTTCCCACAACCTACTTGGTCCAGACAGAGCCCATATTGTATCACGGTTACACACGGAAGCTACTCAACTTTGAACTCATACAATCCCTTTGAGCCTGGGCGGTCGCCCACAGAACACGCGGCCGCCAAAGCAATATCGAAGCACCGCCCAGATGATTCATTAATTAAGGTGTAGTTAAGTAGTCAACCATGTGGTTGTATGGTGGAATAATAATTGGTGTTTCCTAACCCACGTCATAGCAGCTAAGCAACCACTCGATGGTTACAAGGTCAAGGTAAGTTTGGACCTAAGTTGTCAACTACTGGGTTGTACAGAATTTAGCATCCTAAACTCACACGCCTATCATGGCAAAACTACAATGCAATAAAATACCGGGTAACATGATCAAAGTGGAACTTGCCTGGTATTGACGATTTCTTCGATCTCACAATCTTGATAAAGTTACTCTTCACTCTCCGTACAATCTAACGTAAGTAAAGAGCAATCATAAACAACCATACAATACAATCAAACATACAACAAGTGTTGTGGATGGTGTCAGTGTCATTGTGTTGTGAGATCATGTGTCAGATTTAACTCATAAGAGTTTGGAAAACAACATAGTGGTTGTTAATGGGAATACATGTGACATAAGGGTTCACATGCAAGTTTCAAATAAGGTTCATCACATAAGGGGTATGTGATGTCAAGTTGTGGTTGTCATATCCAATCAAAGGGAATCATAACAACAGAGTCATGATCTATGAATATTGGATAGCCAAGTTCATGTTCAAGTTTCAATGACAATTCAAACTTGTTGACCATTCATGAGTTTGAATACACTAAGTGCCTGAAATGATAACTTGGTTTGTCTTCCAATTCAATTTGGATTTGAATTAGGGTTCATCTCATTTGAATTCAATTTGAATTGAGTTCACAATTTGATTTGGTTCTACTAAGACAATTTGAATTATGAATCATTTCATAATTGACTTAGTTGGTTCAAATCATATCAATCATAATTTATGCTTCCCTAAAGTCAAATACAAATCCAACCTAGTTGCTAGGGTTTAGTTATTTAATCTAAGTTCAACTAAAGTCAAGTACAAATCCAATATAACTACTATGGTTTATTTATTTGATTTTAGTTTAGACTAAAGTCAAATATGAATCCAACATTGTGACTAAGTTTTATTTCTTTATTTGAAATAAAGTAAAATATTAATCCAATAGGATTTGCTATGTGTGAATAGTTTTCAAAAATTTATTTGATTTTAATTTGAGGTCATCTTTCCCTATAGTCAAATATTAACTCCAAACATTAACTACTAGGTCATATTGCATTAGTTTGAATTAAATCAAACCTAGGGTTTCAGAGTAATAATCAAACTATGTTTGAATTAATTCAAATATTATTTGAATTTTCCTACAGTCAAATAATAATCCAAAATATTTACTAAAGTTCATTTTAAGTTTCTGAACTAGTTGTAACATAATTATCTTATTAAAAAAATTATTCAAAGTTAAACCAATTTAGGTTTAATTACTATTGGAATTACTGCTACTGTAATTTTAATTATTTTAAAATTATACTACAGTAGCTAAGACGAAACTACATGTCACTAGCTTCAATTTGCAAAAAGAATCATTTAATTTGGATTTATCAAATGCAAGTTATGCCCTATTTGAATTTGAATTCATTCTGTTTGAATTTTAATTTTAAACTATTCAATTTCCAAATTTCACTTTTTAGGGTGATAGTATATTTCATAAGGATCATTTTCCAAAAAGAATCATTCAATTTGGCCCTCTGGATATTTAGTTATGATGCATTCAAGTTCCAGGGGCTTTTCTGCAAAGGTGCTTTTTCATTTTTAATTAACGAATTAGTTCCGGACAATGTTATGGATAGGGTAGGACACGTGGCACATTCTGGTTGGTTGATACAGGTTCAAGTAAGTGATCTAACATGGGCTGTTGGATCTAGATCTGATGGCTGAGATAAAACAGAGGGGGTTAGGGTTTCGGTGCTCACCGGAGAACTCGCCGGAGGGTCACCGGAAAACGCGTACATGGCGGCGGACGGCGGCACACGGCTCGGGAGCGGTGGTTGCCGGCGTTCTAGTGGTTGCCTGAGACGGGGAGAGGCACGGGTGGATGCAGCTGGACGAGGGAAGAGCGATGGTGGCCTCAGTTGTCCTCGGGGACGACGGAGACGCCGACGAGGGGCTCACCGGAGTCATGCAGACGGTGGAGGTCGTCGGGTGTGGACGCGCTGCTCGAAATCGAGCGCCTAGAGACAAGCGACTGGGGTCAGTAGATGCGCGCGAACGAAATGAAGACGATGGACACGGTGGCGGGGCAAGACACTCACGGGGTTCGCCGGAGCTTTGACGCCGGCGGCGGCGAGCTTCGATTGTCGATGAAGTCGATGTTTGGTGGGCCTTGGGCTCGCGGACGATGTCCACGGGGTTCGCCGGAGTGTGGTGGATTGAATGGTTGCAGCGTCGGGGCTTGGGGTTGCTTGGGGTGGCCGGAATCGAGCCGGAGACCTCTAGGTCAAAGCGACGAAGATGAGCTCGCGGCGGAGCAGCCTGGGGGTGAGGGGTGCTGCGGCGTGGGGAGAAATGACGAGGTGCTCGGGGGCTATTTATTGGACATGGGCACGAGGGCTGGCATGCACGGTGGCCGTGGGAATGTGGGATCATGCGCGCGTGCGTGGGCGACGACGTGGGCGCGTGGGCGGTTGGGGAAGACGAAGCCGACGGGTGGGGTCGGCCTGTCAGTGAGAGGAAGAGAGAGAGGGGCGCGGGCTGGCGCTGGCCTGGCTGGCTGGGCTCGCTCGCTGTTGGGCCTTTTTCTTTTATTTGTTTTTCTGTTTCTTTCCTTTTCTTTTTCTGTGTGTTCGGTAATTTCAAATAGAATTTGATTTTGAATTTTCTGACAACAGTGAATATTTTCTAAATTCCAAATGGAATATTTGTGACTGTGTGAACTGTTTGTTTAGGCATTTTGGACATATAATTTGTGCAACTTATATTTTCCTTTGAATTTGAATTTGGTTTCAAAATCAAATGTGGTTCAAATTCATTTTAGAAAATAGGCAGAGGGTCAAGGTCATTATTTGGACTTATGAAAATCATCTTTCTCTGCCAAATAAAATGCAAGCCATTTTTGAATAATTCCCTTTGAGTTTGAATTGATTCAAAATAAATCCAACTCAAAGCTTTTGGGGAAAATTTAACTGGCTTGGGATATTCTTGGGACTTGTTAAGAATACTTTTGCCAATATTTCAAAATGATTTAGTTTCTACCAGAGGCTAGCTAGGTTTCTACTAGTTGCATTGGGATTTTATCCCTTCTAGGCAATCAATCAAGCAAAACAAGGTCATTCACAATCAAACCTAGGCAATAATGGGTATTTCCTATCAAAATTTTAATCCCCTGTGAATTTTTCAACATACCAGATTTGGGAAAAATCTGGGATGTGACAGCGGTGGTGGTCGAAGGGGCGAGAAGCGGCGAGGGCCTGCCCCCTCAATCCGAGGAACGCGAAGAAGAATCTGGTCCAGACCGCATCAGCGACCTCCCAAACGCCATCCTAGGTGAGATCGTCTCCCGTCTCCCCACAAAGGACGGCATCCGTACTCAAGTCCTCGCATCTCGGTGGCGCCCTCTATGGAGCACCCCTCCTCTGAATCTCGACTGCCGTGAGATCCCTGTAGCTCGTCTTTTTAACGATCTAGAAACACTTCATATCGAGATCATCTCTAGGCTCTCCGCGTGCAGCGAGGAGCTCGTCTGCAAAAGCTACTTCGGAACTTGGCGCTGTCGAAAATCTGTCGCTGATGTTTTGAGCCTTCCGGAAGCCATCCTATCCGACCATGAGGGCCCAGTTCACCGCCTATGCATGCCGGCGTGCTATCTCGAGTGCAGGCCCTTTATCGTTGATGCCTGGATCCGATCCCCATATCTCCACAATCTATAGGTGCATGAGTTCTACCACATGTTCCCACGATTCGTGAAACAAGAGGTCACACTACTAGACACATGCGCTTCATCTATGCCCTCAGCACTGACGTCCGTCTTTTGGTTTTCCTCCTCTCTAGACACCGCCACCTTTGCTCTTTGCCAACTACCAGACAATTATGTGCAAATGCTTGAACTACCACTGCTCAAGAGACTTTCGCTTGTATTTGTTGATATATCAGATGTCTCGCTGCAAAGCATAATCCACTCTAGTTGCCCTGCACTCGAGTGCCTGCTGCTTGTTTGCAATAGAGAAAGCCATTGCATCAGAATAAACTCACCTAACCTTGTAAGCATCGGCATCCGCTGTGATAAAGGCCAACTCATTATCGAGGATGCCCCTTCACTTCAACGGTTGATCCATGATATTCAGGGCGAGGACTTGCAGATAACCGTCATCTCTGCACCTAAACTAGAGACCTTGGGCAAATTTGTGGTCGCGTCTGGCTCCACTTGTCTTGAGGTACTGACTTTCCACAATACTTTTAGCTACATTTGTTCGAGGAAACAAGTTTCATGTCATCAAATCTTTATTCTATTAATTTTAAGATCTATGTCCTATGCTCCATGCAGAGCAAGAACTTGCAGATAACCGGCGTCTCTGCACCTAAACTGGATACATTGGGCAAATTTAGGGATGCGTCTAGCCTCACATGTCTTGCGGTACCGAGTTTTCACAATACTTTCAGCTGCATTTTGTTCAAGGAAAAAAGTTTCATGTCATCCAACCTTTATTCTATTAATTTTATGATCTATGTTCCGTTAATTTTCAAGAAGGGTTTGGCGGCAGTCAGGCTAAAAACAATGCGGCAATCTGTCAAGACCTTGCTTATCTGCATGTCTTATAAAGTGGACGTGGTCGTTCGCTTGTTGCAATTCTTTCCAAACCTGCAGAACTTGTTTGTCGAGGTGATGATTTTCACAAACATGCATAGTGTAGTACTCCTCCCTCCATCTGAAAAAGCTTGTCTTACATTTGTCTGGAATGGATACACCCGTAGCTACACATGCTTTATTGTTAGATACATCTGTATCTAGACAAATCTATGACAAACTTTTTGGGACGGAAGTGATAGAATTAATCGTTCATTTGCTCTTTCAACAGACTCTCTCTCTCTCTATAGACGTTAAGTATTTTCAACCTTCATGTATATTTTAGGGAGGGTTCGTTCATGATGGTGAAAAAAATAATTGGCATCGTAAGCACCGGCTCTTTCTCAAACATCATGACATTTGTCTGAAGACAGTAACGCTGGAAGATTATGATCCCTGCCAGAAAAACATTGAATTTGCGACGTTCTTTATTCTAAATGCAAGGGAGCTAGAGATCATCAGTATTAAGTTTCTCTCTCCCCCCCCCCCCCCAGACTTCACGGAACTATTTTACAAACAACAAGTGGATCTTAAGTGGGACAATAAGGCTTCTAAATGCGCTCACCTTAGATTATCATCAAGTTGCGGCCACGCGCGTTTGGATTTAAAAAACAGACGAGTTGAATACCTAGATTTGACGGATCCATTCAGATGTGGATGCTGAAAACAAGTCTGGATTTAGTTGTTCAAGCTTACAGAGTTAGATGTTGTTGCGACCTTTTGAGTTTGGGTTTTGTCTAAACATGATCAAACAACCCTTGTACTTTTTGCACCGTGTGTAAGCTTGTTCGTTTTTGTGTTGTGCAGCCATGAAGCAGCTCACAACTGCTAAAATCAATCAAGTTTATGTCTTTTTATCTTGATGCTACAACATGTCATAGTCCCCAACCATGCGGAAATGCCCGAATAAACGTGTGCCTCTCTGTGTGAACTGAACGAGCGACCTCTCTGTCATGTATATTTTCGAACACAGAGGCACAGCCATCCCTTTTCTGCACGTAGAACCGTACCTCTCGTGACCTAACGGCCGTGCCTCTGACAATGAATGTGTCAGCGAAAACATTAGCAAAGCGGAGGCACGACCGTGCATCTGGGACCTATAAAACCGTGCGTCTGTCGTGGCCCCACGGCACTACCTCTGTGCGACGGTCGTCAGGTCACGACACTCTGTGTGAACTGGACGAGCGACCGAGAACATTTGGAACACAGAGGCACGGTCCTGCCTTTTATGCATGTAGATCCGTGCCTCTAGTGACCTGACGGCCGTGCCTTTGACAATGAACGTGCCAGCGGAACCATTTGTAAGACGGAGGCACGACCGTGCATCTGGGACCTGTAAAATTTTGGAACATAGAGAGGCACGACTGTGCATCTACTTTATGTATTACCGTGCTGGTAGTGACCTCACGTCTGTGTGTCTCTAAGTAAACTCGTTTGAGGAGCTGGTAGTTGTCCTTGAACTGCCGCCCGCCTTTGGGTGTATGACAGGTGGGCCCAACCGATGGCTGGCCCATCTGTCATGACTCAACAAAGGCAGGTGCAGTTGAGGCACCGGACCTTAGTCCCCTCCCCCCCTCAGTTATTCTCCAACCTTTTTGGATCTGCACGGTGAAGACATAACCGTCTTTCCAGATCCATCGCACACAGCGCTGCTCGGAGGCGGCGCGTCACCCCGGCAATGGAGATGGAGATGGAGTCTGCTACCCCTAGCACCAAGAGGGCAAGGCTCGCGCCACCGGCGACGCCGTCCTCTGGGAGTGCGGTGGTGGTCGAAGGGGCGAGAAGCGGCGAGGGTCCGCTCCCTCGATCCGAGGAACACGAAGAAGAATCTGGTCCGGACCACATCAGCGACCTGTCGGACACCATCCTAGGTGAGAATGTGTCCCATCTCCCCACAAAGGAGGGCATCCGCATGCAAATCCTCGCAACTCGGTGGCGCCCTCTTTGGCGCACCGCTCCTCTGAATCTGGACTGCCGTGAGATCCCCGTGGCTCGTGTTTTTAACCCTCTAGAAACAGTTCATTTCGAGATAATCACCAGGCTCTCCGCCTTAATGGAGGAGCTCGTCCACATAAGATACTCTGGAACTTTTTTTAGTGGAGAACCTGTCTCTGATGATCTGAGCCTTCTGGAAGCTATCCTCTCCGGCCATGAGGGTGCAGTTCACCGCCTGTGCATACCGGCGTGCTACCTCCAGTGCAGACCCTCTACCGTCAACGCCTAGCTCCGATCCCCAAAACTCGACAATATCTTTGTGCTTGAGTTCTACTACCTGCTCCCAAAATTTCTGAGGTAAGATGGCATACTACCATTCACATGCCCTTCATCTACGCCCTCAGCACCGACGTCGATCTTTCGGTTTTCCTCTTCTCTCCACACCGCCACCTTTGCTCTTAGCGAGATACCAGACAATTATGTACGAATGCTTGAACTACCACTACTCAAGAGACTTTCGCTTGTGGAGGTTGATATATCGGACGCCTCACTGCAAAGCATAATCCACTCTAGTTGCCCTGCACTCAAATGCATGCTGCTTGTTTGGACTATCAAGAGCCATTTCCTCAGAATAAACTCACCTAACCTTATAAGCATTGGCATTCGTTGTCACAAAGGGGAACTCGTTATAGAGGATGCCCCCTCACTTCAACGGTTGCTTAGCAATAATCATAGCATGGACTTGCAGATAAATGTCATCTCTGCATCTAAACCGGAGACCTTGGGCAAATTTTCTAATGTTTTGCTGAATCCAGGATTGCGCATCACCGTACAGTTATTCAGGCGTCTACGGCACTTAGAACGCCTCGACACATTTGTACTCACGGTACTGACTTTCCACAATACTTTCAGCCGCATTCACTCAAGCATACAAGTTCCATGTAATCCAACCTTTATTCTATTAATATTATGATTTATGCTCCATGAAGTGTTTGCCGACAGTCAGCATATCAACGGTGCTGCAACCTGTCAAGACGTTGCTTGTCAGCATGGATTATAATGTGGACACGGTCGATCGCTTGATGCAATGCTTTCGAAGCCTAGAGAACTTGTTTATCGAGGTGATGATTTTCACACACATTGAAAGCACATAGCATGCATAGTGTACTACTCCATCCGTCTGAAAAAGCTTGTCTTACATCTGTGTAGATACACCTGTATATAGACATGTTTAGTGTTAGATACATCCGCATCTACACAAATCTAAGAGAAACTTTTTAGGACGGAGGTAATAGAATTAATCATTTATTTTCTGTTTCGACCTTAAGAATTTTCAATCTTCTTGTATATTCAGGGAGGAATCTCTAATGAAAAAAGTGTTACGAATAAGTGGCGTCGTAAGCACCGGCTATTTCTCAAACATCATGGCATTCGTTTGAAGACAGTAACGCTGGAATACTATGAACACTGCGAGAAAAACATTGAATTTGCGACATTCTTTATTCTGAATGCAAGGGAGCTGGAGACCATCAGGATTAACTTTCGCTTCCCTCTCCCCCCCCCCCCCAGACTTCATGGAATTTTTTTACAAACAACAATAGGAGGTGCTTTGGTGGGACAATAAGGCTTCTAGACGTGCTCGCCTTAGATTATCATCAAGTTGCGAGCACAGGCACTTGAATTTAAGGCACACACACAGTGAGTACCTAGATTTGACGGACCCATTCACTTGTGAATGCTGAAAACAGTGCTGGATTTAGATGTTGCTGCGCCCTTTCCAGTTTGGGTTTTGTCTAGACGTGATCAAACAATGTGATATCTCCTTTTTATTGATCCGGTATTGGAACAAGAAAGGGTATCCCGCACCTATTTCCCCAGAGGTGACCCTGGGTATCGAACCCACGAGAGGAAGACTCCCTTGAAGCAATGGTCTCTAGCAAGCTTTTGCCAAAATGTCAAATCCAGCTTTTGACCGGATCAGCAAGCAAATTGTGATTCAAACACTTATAATAAAAAGAAGGTACGGGGATGAGGTCTTAATGCTTACAACCGTGTATTGGTGTTGGGATCAAAAATGATATTAATTTGTGCTCGGGAAGTCACCCATCAAGAGGTGCTTGCTCCGTATCAGAGTGGGGGATGTGTCCAAATTACATCTTGACCGGCACGAGTCATGCATCAAGAATCAGTTGTCCTACCGAAGGCCCTATTTGTCTCGCGAGGTTGCCCCGATAATTAAGATAATAATATCAGACAAAAGCATTGGGTGTTTAATGACTACACCTCACGAATCCCCAAGGTTATGATCCATGTTACCCTACTAAACCTTACTGTCATCGGTGTTCGGTATAACACTTCATGGTCCCCTTGCTCCTAGCCTCATCGGTGCTCAATCTCCATGATCCTGGGTACCTGCAGGGATGAAGATCGCGGACAAGACAAGAGACACTTCACGAAACAATTTTATTTCACACATATGAGACGTTATGTCAAAGGCTTCCATTGATCCCTTCACCAAATACCTGGGGTTGCAAGGCTCATTCCTCACCCTATACCTTACCGAACTACTCACACATGGAGATCAGATCGTGTGAAGAAAACATTGAAGAACAGATCTTGGGATTGATTGATTGCAATATGTCTTACAATGGATGCCTTGTGCGATGCACGATTACAAGTATGAACTAGATGAGAGAGCACTATGGTGGTGGAGATGGCTATGGAGATGAAAATGGAGGCGGCTAGGGTTTGTGGATGAAGATGATGATGAAGAGGTTCTAGCTGTGCTCGACGCTCTCCCGACGCTGTTCTGTTGACATTTCGACGTGGTTCCCTTTATAAAAGTTGTTTAGGTGGACGACCCGCCTCGGTTTCCACACCAAACGATCGCTCATGCGAGCGCGTGCGGTCGCATGGAACGTCGTCTTTGACTCTGGCGGCCTTCTGGCACCTCCTGGTGACTTATCTCTTCTCCATTTTCCTTCCTTTCCTTTCTCCCATGTGATTTCTTCCCTTTTTAGCCCATTTCCTGTGGAAAAATATCAAAGAGAGGATTTGTGGAATCCCTTGCACTTATTAGCCATTAGTGACAATATCGGAGCGAATATCTCTCTTTTAATGAAATATCTCGGTTTAAACAAGGTTGAAATGAGTGTAAAAAATATCACTCATCAACACCCCCAAGCTTAAACTTGATCGTCCTCGAGCAACATAGAGAGAAATCCGAAGCATAACGAACTCAGTTGTTTAAACCGAAATAACGAGAAGGTTTTGGTTCACTTACGATCGGTATGCCTAGATAGCCCTCCGCTTCTTGACCTGAAAACTTATCATAGATATAGCGGTGGCATGGTTATAGTGCAAGTGTTAGTGAAGCAAAGATAATCAACACAAAGTTTCTAATCTACTAGATAAAACAACTTTGCAACACCTCAGTTCATTTAATCTAGACAACACTTGCTTGCCGGGAATACACGGAAGAGTTTCTTTAGATGGAGCCATGAAAACATAAGTTAGGGAGTAGAAAGCATGTAGTAAAATATGATGCTCAAGTGCTCATGAGCACACCCACAATTGTCTCCTCCTCTAGGCTCTTAAACACTTTGTTTCAATCATTGTTTGCTAGAACATTGATTGTCACATGAAGGAGATTATGCCAAATAAGTGATCATGCATAGGTTTTCGCTGTGGCTTAATGTTTGGGAACTATGGACCTTTAGCAATAATGTCTCTTTCGAGCTCTTTTGATCAGTCCCCTTTATTTACCACATACACACCCACTCAAGAGAAAGCCGAATAACATTTGTTTGTAGTGTTGCCACTACGTACGGTAACAAACTCATAGCCGAAATCCGAGTTGTCACTCTTGGTGGATCGTTCATTGGCCAGCGGAGTCCTCAGCATAACATCAAGAAGGGTGACGAAGCCACATTTACACACGTAAACGCGTATATAGTAGCAAAGGCCATGGCGCCAGCCAGAGGCTGTAACACCATGCTGAGGTATACAACACAGATTTTTGGCATAATCTCACCCACCTTTCAACTAAGTTCCTCTAGACAATTTAATCCACAAGTGCTATCAAGTCTATTAAAATTAACAACATGGGGTTGAGCATGTTAAACATCACTTCCACTACAATTTCTCAACTCCCAAGTCTTGAGAGACTTTCTCTTGTGCAAAGTTATACTTGGTTAATAACATTTCATTCAAAAACTGTCCCACGGCAAGTCTTAGTTGTCTAAACTAAAGAAAACAAAGGCTACAAAATTATTTCAGCTACTAGAGCAAAACCTTTGTATCAACTATCAAGACTTACTCCCATCTACACATATCACTCATACAACTACTACATCTACTCTAAGTATCCAAGTGCAAAAGACGGGGGTCGTAGGACATACCTTCATGGTTGCGAATTTACACACTTCTCTTCCTTACTCTTGCTTTCCTCGTTATCCTGGCATAGATCAACTCCTATGAAAACAAAATGCAAACGAACTCCAAGGGGCTAAATAAAGAACAAGAGCAAAGCAAAGCTTATTCTATTATTTTTTTGGTTTTGGGTTTTTTGAAAACTAACTTGCAACCGAAAAATTGCAAAGGCAAAAATAAAAAGCAAAAGCAGATAAAAAGTAAAGTGTTGGAACAAACCAACACGAGTGTTTTGAAGCTCCTCGAGCTTAAGTACAACCTCATTACAATTTATTCAAATACCACCACATCTTGATGTAGAAGTGGTGATAACCTCCCCCAAGCTTAGGCTCTTGCAAGCCCAAACTGGCGAGATCATTTCGGTGGTTGGTCAGGAGCCCACTCCTGCCTCCAGTTAGAGAAGTTCATGTTCATGTAGGCGGCCGTGCCTCTCAGGGACGATGCGAGGTTACTCATATCTTGGATAGAGTCCTGGAGGTTGTTGAGGTCCGCGTAGGTGGTGTAGTCTTGCTGGGGCTTCTCGTCCTCTTCGTCGGTGGCGAGTTCTTCTTCATCTACTTGTTCAGGTTCTGGCCCTTCTTGGTCAAAAGCTGCATCTCCTTCCTGTGCAACATAATGCAATTGTCCATTCTTGATGGAGAAACGGTTAGGCATAGGTGTGGGTAACAAGTACGCCACTCCAGGAATTTTGATACAATGACGGCCATTATGAACTACTACCATACCAGCGCTAGTAAGAACACGAATGTTAACAAGGGTGTTACCGACAATGGGATGGAGATGGTTGTAGTTGAGGCCAAGGGAGTTGGCCAACATGGTGATCACTCCTCCACACACGATATCTCCTTGTGCATGATTTGCTTGATGCGTGAGGTGTAGCAAAAGTATTACCCCTAGGTTGGGCGAATAACCGACATCCAGGTTTGCTGTTTTCTCGAGAACTAGCATGTTCTCATCATTCATCTTAGAAACTTCTCCTCGTGCCTGTAACGAGTTAGTGATAACATAGTAGAAATAACGTATAGCAGGACTTTCAATGCAACTGGCTCTGTGCGTAGAGCCATGGTGACTCATCCGAAGGAAGGATTGCCTTGGGTGCGGGTCAGTGAAATCATAAACATATCTAATATCATCATCATTGTTGGGGAAGCCAAAGTAGTTACACCACTCAGCAAAAGTGATGTTAAAGTCTTGGTCAAAGAGACGGAAAGTGGTCCTCTCCTCCTCATATGCATTTGGCATTAAACCAACATTGTGCGAGAGAGTATTAAGAAACTCAAGCGTCAATCGTTCATAAGTCTCACATCCCTGATAAATGAAATGATGCAACCCGGCATTATAACAAAGCAAATTAAAATCATGAGTGATACCTAGCTTGGCGAGAGTATTCGCACAAGCCCATTTGGTTGCTTTGATCTTCCTTGTGGTGAGCTTCTGGAACTTCTTCCTTGCTCCACGGTCGGTGAAGACGATCCCCTGAGTGAAAACTTGTTGCGGTTGTGCGGTGGATGAACTCAAACCACCGCATACGCGAGAAGACCTCTATGTAAACATCTATAAAACAATTTTTCAGTCCAATACAATGAAACAATAATGATCCTACGGTACTCACAACATCATACTCCTCTAAGAACATCAACAAATCCATGTCAAACTCAAGTTTGAATCAAAAATATGCATATCCTAAACATGGTAATGCTAAGCATGTAGAACGTGGATTCGCAAAAAATAAATTGGGGATCAGAGGAGAAACATACCGTAGATCGATCACACAGAAGGATTCGAACTGAAAACGAATGAGTAGAGAGATCGGGCGAAGTTTTGCTAGGGTTTGGAGAGGTTTGGAGGAAGAAGAAGAAGAAGAAAAGAGAGAGATGGGGGCGAAATACCTCCTTCCTCGGGCTTATTGGAGCTGTCGGCGCGTGAAACGACCGCTCATACAGGTGCCAGCGCCCGTATGGAACGTCGTCTTCAATCCGGTTAAACTCACCTTTGCCTGCGTACAGATGAAATGACCGCTGAAACGGACGCTTGCGTTCATTTTGAACATC
The DNA here is from genome assembly GCA_039707655.1 of Elymus sibiricus. Classification (NCBI taxonomy): domain Eukaryota; kingdom Viridiplantae; phylum Streptophyta; class Magnoliopsida; order Poales; family Poaceae; genus Elymus; species Elymus sibiricus. Next base: position 170,342,094 of record CM077664.1, read on the forward strand.
GTCTTTCATTCTGTTCTTTTTGTGCTTCTGGTCGAAGATGTCAAACGACCGCTCGAACGGGCGCATGCGCCCGTTTGGAACGCCGTCAAACGCTCTGGATTTTCCTTTGTTTTTTGCAAAAGAGTCAAACGACCGCTCGAACGGGCGCTCGTGCCCATTTGAAATACCGTCTTCTCTCCTGTTGTCTCTGATTGTTTTGTGCTGGAGCCTCCAGCAGGTCATGCGACCGCTCATATGACCGCTAACGGTCGTTTTGAACGCCGTCTTTTGATCTGTCTCTTGTGAGACTTTTCTTTTTCTTTGCTCTCCTGCGGGGTTAGTTCCAAGACAATACATAGACATATTTCCAGGCATTCAAACATCAATATAGCTTATAAATCATCTTGCACAAGACTAGGCCTTCATTAGAACAACTCTTCCAAATTCACTTCTTCATATAGAACTTCAATCACTCTTTTTATTAAAAACAAAAATAAAAACTTACTTGCCTACTTTATTCGTGTGGGTTGCCTCCCACGAAGTGCTTGTTTTCGGTCGGATAGCTCGACCGTAGTGGTGATCAAGGTGGTGCTAGAACACCGAGACCATAGCTTCTGGCATTCAAAATGATGCCACCTCCTGTGTAGGTCTTCAATTTCTTTTTCATAGGGAAATGCCTTATAAAGGGATCTTTAGATGGTAAATCAAAACAAACATTTCCCTCAAACACATTTATCACAGCTTTGATAGTCCTTAGAAAAGGTCTACCGAGAATTATAGGAGCAATTGGATCTTCACGCATATCTACTATAACAAGATCAATCATGACAGGGCAATCATTTATTTGAACTATAACTCCATGCTTAATGCCTACTACCTGAGTAAAAGTAGAGTTAGCCATATTCAATATAATCTCAGTATTAGTATAAGGACCAAGATTGAGACGGTCATAAACAGATTTGGGGATAGTGGAAACACTTGCCCCTAGATCACATAAAGCACTGAACTTATTAAGTCCTATCTCAATCTCTATAGTAGGTTCAAAAGTATCTTCTTGCTTAGCTGGTAACTTACTGAATAACTTTTTTCTTTCATCATCAAGTTCACGTACCTTGGCTGCAACTTGTTCAACAAAGACATTATATGCATCATCATTAGTTACCTCCGGTAGTGGATACTTCATGGATATCATCTTGACAAAATCTGCAATGGTATAATTGTACTCTGGCACATGGCTTGTGTCAAGTACCTCATCTTTCCCTTCGTTGCTTCTCACCATTTTAACTTCTTCAACCGGGTTAGGCTCCGGTTTACCTACAAACTTGGCCAAAATCAAGGTTTGGCTCTTTGCTATCTTTTCCACTTGTGCCTCCATATTCTTGGATCTGGCTTCAAGTATCTGCACATCATTTGTTAGTCCAACAACTTTACCGGTCAATTGACCAAGTAAGTTATCATGGTTCTTCAAGATATTCTCGAAATTTTCATTCTGCTCAGTCTGGGTAGCAATAAAACTTTTAAGAGTTTCTTCAAGAGTATTTCTATTGCTACCATTAACTCCATTAAAACTATTGGATGCTCCTCCATTATTAGGATAAGGAAGTTTAGGAGTATATCCATTATTTTTCCAATTGGGATTATAGCTATTACGAGCAATAAAATTCGCATCACTAGTATCTTCATTAATGATGGCATTGACATTTACCTCTTCTTTACCTTTCATCAAAGAGATAAGTTCTTCTAGCTTGGTTGTCAACTCTGAGCTATTTTCTTCTATGACATTCACCTTCTTGGTGGTGGTTCTCTCAACATGCCATTGGGCATGGTTCTCTTGCATATCATCTAGTATCCTCTTGACATCTTCTATGGGCTTTCCCATGATTGTTCCCCCTATAGTTGTATTCTATCAAGCATAGTTTTTGACATGTGATTCAAGCCATTATAAAACATATGAAGGATTAACTACTCCTCCATTCCATAATTGGGGAAGTTTCTTATAGCTTCTTTCATTCTATCCCACGCAAGCGCTAGTGGCTCACGTTCCTCTTGCTTGAAACCTGTAATATGAGAACGCAATTGCATAATTTTTGTAAGTGGACAAAACTTAGATAAAAATTTACTGCAACAAGCAGCCCAAGAAGTAATACTGCCTTTAGGCAAAGCTAAAAGCCATTCCTTAGCTTTTCCTCTCAAAGAGAAAGGAAATAAGCGAAGTTTAAGAGCATGTGGGTCATAATCCTTTATGCGTGTCATGTTGCACAATTCAGTAAAATTATGTAAATGCATACCTGCATCTTCAGAAGCAGAGCCTCCAAATTGGTCCTGTTGAACCATGGAAACTAGGTTCGGTTTGATCTCATATTCTGCAGCTGCAACATCAGATTGTGCTATTGGTTCACGCATGAAATTGTAGCTAGGAGTAGCAAAACTCCCAAGATTACGAGCCATAGTAACTTTTTGGTATTTTCAACTAAAAGACTTGCAACAAAATAAAACTTAAACTAAAAACTGGAAAAGTAAAAACAAAACTGAAAATTAACTTTAAGAAAAACTCTAAACACAAAGACTAGGAATACTAAACTCCTCCCCGGCAACGACGCTAGAAAAAAGGCTTGATATCTCCTTTTTATTGATCCAGTATTGGAACAAGAAAGGGTATCCCGCACCTATTTCCCCAGAGGTGACCCTGGATATCGAACCCATGAGAGGAAAACTCCCTTGAAGCAATGGTCTCTAGCAAGCTTTTGCCAAAGTGTCAAATCCAGCTTTTGACCGGATCAGCAAGCAAATTATGATTCAAACACTTATAATAAAAATAAGGTATGGGGATGAGGTCTTAATGCTTACAACCGTGTATTGGTGTTGGGATCAAAAATGATATTAATTTGTGCTCAGGAAGTCAACCATCAAGAGGCGCTTGCTTCGTATCGGAGTGGGGGATGTGTCCAAATTACATCTTGACCGACACAAGTCCTGCATCAAGAATCAGTTGTCCTACCGAATGCCCTATCCGTCTCGCGGGGTTGCCCCGATAATTAAGATAATAATATCAGACAAAAGCATTGGGCGTTTAATGACTACACCTCACGAATCCCCACATCATCTCCACCATCTAAAGAGACACCATCCTGCCAAATCTCACTTCCAACAAAGTCTCCTAGATTGCCTTAACATTTTGTCAAGCAGGTTGTGTGCATGGCAGATATTTTGCCACTTCCTAATTTGCACTGGACACCTGGTCATTTGGCTAAACAAACATGTCCATCATCTCCACAAGACCAAGAGCAGCCACTTTACCAAATCTCATCACCAGAAGAGCTTCCTAGGTGGCCTTGGCATTTCGTTGAGCACCCTACGTGCATGTCCAGAGCTCGCGTTCTGCAGACGTCGGCATCGAGCTCCTGCCGCTTCCCCTGCTTCTCTGCTCACCCGTTATGCTCTTCCCCTGGATCACCCAGTCACCCCTAGTCCTCGCCGACATCCTCCCTTGGCCGCTAGCGCCGTCCACCACCGCCACTCATCGCCGCCCGACGAAAACCACCACGCCACGCCACTGCCCGAGCCGCCTCGCCTTAATTGCCAACGGATAGGCCTCATCCACGGCTCGCCGACCGCATAACGGCCTCACCGACCTCCACCGTCCTCAACCACCTTAGCGGCGCCATCAATGGCCACCCGCCGACGAGCCGTTCTCTGGAAGCCACCGAACCGCCTTACCCCGCGTATAAATAGACGCCCGAGCTCGCCCCGCTCCTCGTCAACTGGCCACACTCTCCTGGAAGGCCCCCAAGCAGCAGAACGGTCGGAGGTGGCCGTCTTCCTCCTCTCCGGCACCCACGGCCGTAGCCACCTTCCGGATGATTCCGACGCGACTAGGGCCTCCCCACCCAACTTTCCTTCACCAACAGCTTCCTTGGGCATCCGCTGATCCATCCCGCTCATCAATTCCACCGGAGCAAGCCCGAGGACAAAGATCCAAATCCATCACCGCCGGAGCCTCTCGGGAGAGCTCGCCGTCGGCGACTCCGTCCACTCCGGCGACCAAGGCGGGTACCGGAAGGACCGCCCCAACCTCTTGAGCACAACGGTGGTCTCAGCTCCCCGAACGGTGCCGCCGTTCGCCGGTGACAATCGCTGAAGCGCCGCCCCTGTTCTGTCGCGGGAAGAAGACGCGGGCGGACCGGTCAAACATGACAGGTGGGCCCCGTGGGACCCACTGTCAGTGACCCAGTGCCGTCCGTAAGTGGACACGGGTTCCGTAGAGGCCATCTTCGCGCGAAGAAAACGTACTTCGCCAGTACGCTTTCGGCGTCGACCGCTTTTCCGCACAGCTGAGCGGCTGGGCCTGGCCCAGTGACGCCGTCCAACTAAATCGCGCTCAGGCGCACTTCTGCCACTTTTCCTTTTTCATTTCCAGCAGATTTCAAATATCTCCACAGTGGCCATTTCAAATCCAAATCTGATGATTCAAATTTCTACATGCTCATAAAATCATGCTCTATTATTCTAGATATGGTGAACATTTTTCCTAAGCTTTGTCTCTACTGGATCTTTTAAATAGTTCATTTCCTTAATTATCCCAGCTTAGAAAATTCCTAGGAAAATCATATGAACTCCAAATAACTTGATTCTTTTTCTGAAATTCCTCATTTTTCATCTAGTTTATTTTAATATTTATTTCAAAAATTTCTAAACAATTTTTTACCACTGTTTTGGCTTTATGTGGTAATTTCAATATTTTTGAAAATAGGAAATGGAGGGAAGAGAATTTTCAAAACTTTTGGAGTGCACCCAATATTTCTGCATGATCAAGGCAAGCATCTTGAACACTTGATATGGTGATTGCATGGTTAAATATTTGCAAGAAAAATTGAATTATGAATATGTTTGTCGGCGTACGACACCTATGGGATCGCTTGGATCCCTTTTACGGTTCGGCTAGGGAAAAGATTTGCACAAAGAGCGGATCCAACGATCAACGCGGGGATCTTCTACCCAGGTTTGGGCCACTGAGAAGCGTAAAACCCTACTCCTGCTTTGGTTTATTGTGGTTGTTCTTAAGCTCAAGTACACGGAGCGCTTGCGATGAACAGTACGTTCAAGAAGCAGCTACGCATGCAGAATGGGCCAGAAGGTGCTCTCCCCTGTAGCTTCGCCTTGGGCCTCCTTTTATACGTCCAAGGGGTCACCAACAGTGGCGAACAGCAAGTACAAGAGGTGTAAAGTTGCTACAGGGTTTACATGTTTATCACTGACGACTTAGGACAAACGCATTTAATGCTCCACTTAGGTGTCCCTTACTTTCTTGGGGATGGAAAAAGAGTCCGTCCCATCAGCACCGCTTAACCTCACCCGTCGTTAGTGCCATGACACGCATCTAGGAGGACAAGCCCTAAACAACAAGTTGTCTGCTGTGCTGGAGCGGTGGCAGGGCGGTGGGATCTTGCCGGGTGCAAGGCCTTGCCGGGTCTTCGCGAGCTCCCCCGGCAAGATCTTGCCGGGAGCTCAGCCTTCGGTCTTCTATCTTCTGATTATCGGCTTGAGTGCCTTCTTGATAATCTGCCATTTGTTTCCAGCTGTTCTCCGGCAGGCCTTGCCGCTGGTATGGCTACAACCGTCCGTGCACAAGTATGGGGTACTAAAAGACCCAAACTTTAGTACACCGACAGGAGCCCCCGGGCCTAGGCCATACACGGGTGCGAGGCGTTGTTGGGCTAGGCCCAAACAGTGCACGGGCACGCGTGGCAGGAGTTAACTGTCGTAATCCTCTTATTTACCGCGCTCCTCCACGACGCGCGTTAAATGCGGGACGTGGGATACGTGCGCGGAACGGCCGCAGTAGTAGCGCGCCCGTAAAAAATGCATTCATATTGATTAGTAAAGAGGCAGCCTCTGCTCCTTCCCCATAAAAGGGAATCCGCAGGTGCGCTGCTCATTTACCTCTCGTCATTTCCAATCTGGAACCACCGTCGCCTTCATCCTCGAGCCTGAAGCGGAGCCTCTCCCATTCATCCGCCATTTCCACTCCCTCGTCAGCCCCGGCCTCCGCTTCCACAGTTGCCATGCCGCCCAAAGCAAGTAAGGGCAAAGCGGTGAAAGCCGTCGACTCGGATGCAGAGGCGGAGAAGATCGATCTGGTGGAGATGCGGAAGGAACACGCTGTCTTCGCCCCAATGCTCGACAAGCGCGCTCTGATTGAGCGGTACATGTGCATGTGGGGGAAGGAGACGAAGGCTCACCCCGCAACTCGCGTGCTTCCAGCTTCCGTCAAGGGCGGTCCAGATAAATTCCCCTTCTTCACTGCTTACTTTTACTGTGGACTCTGTCCTCCGTTTTCTGATTTTTTTCATCGGCATCATGTACACATACGGCTTCCGTCTCTTGGATTTCACGCCGAATGCCGTGACATGCATGTCAGTCTTTGCTCATCTTTGTGAAAATTTCGCCGGAGTAGCTCCCAGCACGGCCCTCTTTCGTCACTACTTCATTCCCCGTATCAAAACAGGAGACGCCCTTTCTGGTTCTATCACTTGGATTCCGAGAGCATGGAACAAGGATATATACCCAGACGGTCGCTACCGTAAGAAGTGGGATGAATGGCGGGCCGAATGGTGCTGGATTCAGGAGAAAGATCCTCAGCCGTTCTGTTCGCCCCGGCAAACGAAAGTGGTCCGCGGCAAGAACTGGAGCAGCCTCGATCCTCAAGATGAGAAGCTCGCAATCGCAATTACCAGGATCCACCGTCTCAAGGTTGCCGGGCTCACAATAGAAATGGTTGGCGCTGATTTCCTCCGCCGTCACATCGCCCCTCTGCAGAACAAAGGGAGACCAGCTTGGGATTTCAAGAATGCAGCACATATCATGAGGCTGCGCACTGGTCTGAACAATAACTTGACAGTCTTGCAGCACACAGCTCTCTGCCACAAACTGTTCAGGCCTGACGGGAAATTTAAGTTGCCGGCTGGTGTAGTTCCCCTGTGCAACAATTCTGCTCTGAGCTCAATCATCGCCATGATGCCGGTGTGTAATGCCCACGGCCTTGACGAAAATTGGGAAGAGCCTTCCTGAGAGCACGCACAGGAGTTCTTTGATAACTTGTCGGAGAAAGCCATCCGGGAAGAGCCAACCCTTATCCGCCCCACCACTGATGACGAAGTGGCTTACATCGCCAGCAGGGCGGAAGAGGTGAACCTAGCCGCGGAGGCCGGCAACTTTGGCTTCGCGGAAGAGGAAGCCAGTGAAGAAGAAATAATGTCAGAGGAGACCCTTGCCGAGCAAGGTGAAGTTGACGGGGAGCAGAGTGGCATGGTTGCCGGGAGCTCTTCTGTCGAGGACACGGCCAAGGAGCAGCTGCAGGAGGAGCCCCCAGCTCCGGAGAAGAAGAAACGCGTTCTTCGGAAAGTCGTCTCTGGCGTCCCAACACGTCAACCTCCCTCGAGGAGTGAGGTTCCCGGCAAGGGGACGGCCATCCAGGCTGCGCAGCGGCAAGAAGCCCAACAGCAACCCGTGCGACGCACGACACGCGCGACCGCGGCAACAACTGGTGCGGCGGGGGCATCCCATACGACGGCACCAACGGCTGGAGCAGCAGGATCACATCAACCTACTGCTTCTGCCACAGCCAAGCGCCCCAGGACCCCTTCTCCACCTCCTCGCACAGACACTGAGGCGGAGGTCGACTTTGACATCTCCTCTTTTAGTCCGGATAGAGAAGAGTAAGAGTCCTCGCCGCATCTTTCAACTTCTGAATTCCTGATCTTGCTTAACTCATTTGTTTTGCTTTGGCCTGTCCCCACAGAGATACGGAAACGTTGGCGCAAAGGATGGCGAAGAAGGCGAAGACTTCAACGGGTGATGAGCCTCCGGCAAGCACCGTAGGTGCGCCAGAACCCATCGTCATCAGCCCGGAGCCCAGCCCTCAACGCAGCCTCCAACCCAGCCCCCAGCATGAGTCCACTATCCATTTTCCGCTGGCGAGCGTTGGGGAGAATATCTTCGCTATTGACATCACCGGGCTTGTAGGAGAAGAACGGCAACAAGGAGAGCCATCGGAGGCCGCCCCTGACGTGCCGCCTCCGTCAACCATGCCGCCCAGAGATGAACCATCGGCAAGGGCTTCCACTGGCGAGCCCATTCGCGTTGAAGAGGAGCCGGCAAGCACGGGCACTGGCAATCCTACATCGGCAACCAATGTTGCCGGGAAAGGAGAAACCACCTCTCAACAGATCGACACAGGTAAACCGTTTGCCTTGGTGTACTTGTGATTCTTTCTTTATTTTTGTCTTCTTGAACTTCAACCTCGATCTCGTCTTGTTTCCTTTCCTGGTCTTCAGATCTCCCTTCGGTGGAACAGATGGACGTTGACGTTGTCATCGAAGAGACCGCCAAGGATGTTGCCGCCGAGGCCGACAGAGCCGCGGCTGACGAAGCCGCCAAGGCCGCACAGGAGGAAGCCACCAAGGGGTCTGCTGAGGGGGCCGGCAAGGAGACTAGCGACCATACTGACGGCATTCCTGCCGCAGGAGCGCCTGGCGCTACACCGGTCACAGAGCTCCCAGTTACCGGCGAGGCGGTTGTCGAGGATCACCCGTCAACGTCCGACGCCCCCCCATCAAGCAGATACCTTAAGGTTGGCGACAACCTGTTCGTCAGCATACCAGGGATGACAAGCATCGGGGTGCCAACCGAAGGAGAAATCTTTGACGAAGACGTCATCGCCGTCGCTGGACTCAAGATCGTTGATGAGCCATGCGCTAGCAGCAGTGGGTCCAGAGAAGAACAGCTCCTCCAAGCCATGAGCGACAACTACCAAAAACTTCAGGCGCTTCACCGCACCCGAAAGGAGAGGTTGGACTCCAGGGCAGCGGTTGTTGAAGCAGCGGAAGCGGATTTCCAGAAGCGCATCGAGGAGACGCAAGTCTGGTACGCCGAGGCCTTCCAGGAGCTGACGGCTGGTCGGGAGCAGCTGAACCAGAGTTGGAATGAGTTCCTCTTAAAGCAGTCCGACGCCGAGAGGGCACAGGAGGAGGCTGCGCAGCAAGCTGCTGCAGAGGAAGCTTGCTTAACGGAATGCCGCGTCGGGCTCGATGCTCATGAAGAGGACCTTGCCGCTCGTGAGGAGGCGCTTGCCGCCAAGCTCCGCAGCAAGGACAAAGAGATCGGGAAGCTTGTCGCGCGGCGAACCCAGGAGCTGGAGCAGAGACACAAGGAAACACTCGAAGCTCTGGCCATAGATCACGCCGGCAAGTTAAAGGGAGCCGTCGATGCTGCCGAAGCTGCAGAGGCCGCCAAGAATGAACTGGGCAATCAAGTGAAGAGGCTGGAAGCAGATCTTGAGGGCCACGGCAAGGATATCTCAACGCTCAAAGCCGACAGAGAGAAGACTCTCTTCAACCTAGCGGAGATGCAAGCCGCCATGTCCGACAAGACCAAGGAGCTCACCTCAGCCAACGAATCCATCGCTGATCTAAAACTCAAGCTGGTGACGCTGGAGGAGTCCCTTGAGAACGGCAAGGCTCGCGAGAGGGCCTTGATCAAAGACCTCCAGAGTGAGAAGAGCCTGCTCAACAGCGCCGCCGCCACCTATAATGATTTTGAGAGAGGTGTGAAGATCTAGACTGAGCGCCTTGTCGACGTCGCGGAAAGGCTTGCCGCAGAACTGTCCACCATGGGCCTGCAAGACTTCAACTATTCTTCTGACGATAGGGTGTCTTCGAGCGCCAGGCTGACCATGTTCTTCGAGAGCATCGTTGACGCCCTCAAGCTGCTCCAGTCTAACCGAGAAACCCATCTGGCCAACGAATCCCGCAAGCTCTGCCGGGCCGTCCTCCGCAAGGTACTTGTCAAAGTGGTGCATAAGAACCCTGGCATCAACCTCACCAATGTTCTTGCTAGCTTGCCGAAGGATGTAGACCTCAAGGCACTCGAAGAGCTTGTCGCGCCCATCGTTGACATAGTGAGCCAAGTCAAGAGGGTCAAAGGCCAGCACAGGGACTAGCCGCTTTGCTTCATTTTGTCGCCACCATTCCATGCCAAAGACAGTTTTTATCTTAATGTTAGAATCGCGGCGACCGTCGTGTAATATAACTTGCTATGTTTTGGATGAACGCATGCTATTTCCCTTGTTTGATTTCTTTCTGTATGGTTCATGCCCTACGCTTATTGGGATCTTGCCGGTGCGCACACCCTTGCCGCGAGCGCTTTGAGGAACGGATCCTTAGCAGCCTACTGGAGGTGTCGCTGCCGACAAGATACCTTGATGTTTTTAGTGCAGCCACTTAAGCTGTTGAGCGGACTCGAAACAAAGTAAGGGCGCAACCAATCACGACAAGGTTCCTTCGCGTGCAGGTTTTCCATACAAAAGCCGAAATCGTTCAAGGAAAAATAGGTCTATAATGGAAATTTGCTTAAGAGTTTTGCAACTTAGCTTTTCGTTGCTGTACTCCTTATCGCAATATGTTAACTTGAACATCGCCTGTTGGTGTCCATACCATCATTCCCCCCCCTGGCAAACTTGCACGCGAGGAAACCTTCTGTCCTTTGAGAAAAAGAAGGAAGAGAAAATAGAGATATGGAACCTTGGCGGTTCATTAGTGCTTACCGCAAGCAGTCGTAATACAATATCTCAGACAAGCATGCGCGTAGAATGACATGAAAATCGACAAGAATTGTAAAACACTTAAATTTATTCAACTATGCATAGGGTCTGCGCCTGGCTTTGTACAAAGGATCATATGCCTTGCCGGCAAAACTTGTACAAAAGGTGGTTGCCGGGAGACCCGGCAACCGCGCCTTATGGGTAGAACTTACAAAGGTGTTCGATATTCCAGGAATTGCTCACTGGAATGCCATCTTTGGTCTCCAGGCGGACTGCGTCGGGCCTGGTGACTCGTACTACCCGATAAGGGCCTTCCCACTTCGGCGTCAACTTGTTGGAATTCTTGGCCGACTAAACGCGCCGAAGAACAAGGTCGCCTTCCTCAAGGCTTCGGAAATGAACCTTGCGGCTATGATAGCGACGCAAGGCTTGCTGGTAGCGTGTAGCTCGCACAGCAGCTCGAAGACGATCTTCCTCAAGGAGCGTGGCGTCATCTTGCCGCAACTGCTCCTGCTCTAGCTCATCATAGGCGAGCACTCGAGGTGACCCGTATATGAGTTCCGTGGGGAGAACTGCTTCTGCCCCATAGACTAGGGAGAAGGGTGTCTGGCCAGTGGCTCGATTTGGTGTCATTCTGATTGACCAAAGAACCACCGATAGCTCATCAATCCAGCGTCTTCCGCACTTGCGCAACTTGTCGAAAGTCCTTATTCTGAGACCTCGCAACACTTCAGCATTTGCCCTCTCTGCTTGGCCATTGCTCCTCGGGTGAGCAACAGAAGCAAAACAGATTTTGCCGCCAAGGTCTTGGACGTACTGCATGAAGGTGCGGCTCGTGAACTGTGTGCCATTGTCGGTGATGATCCTGTTTGGTACACCAAAACGGCACACTATTCCCTTGAAGAACTTGACGGCTGATTGTGCTGTCACCTTTCTCACCGCTTCCACTTCCGGCCACTTCGTGAACTTGTCGATAGCAACGTACAAGTACTCGAAGCCCCTGGCAGCGTGAGGAAAGGGGCCTAATATGTCGAGCCCCCAGACCGAAAATGGCTAGGAAAGAGGGATTGTCTAAAGAGCTTGAGCTGGCTGATGCAATTGCTTTGAATGGAACTGGCACGCTTCACACTTGGTTACTAGTGCAGTTGCATCCTGGAGAGCAGTCGGCCAGAAGAAACCTTGCCGGAATGCCTTGCCGGCAAGAGCTCTTGAGCCTATGTGGGAGCCACATATGTCTCCATGTATCTCTGCCAACAGCTCCAGTCCATTCTCCCGAGGAATACACTTCAATTTCACACCGTTCGGTCTCTTTCTGTACAGGACGTCGTCAACGAAGTGGTACATACTAGACTGACGGGCTACTTTCTCCGCTTCTTCCTGTTCTTCAGGGAGTTCTCCTGTTTGAAGGAACTGGACGATGCGCTGTGCCCACGTCGGAGCCTGCGGCTCGACAACAAGGACCAAAGGCATATCTTCGGCCGTGGGAGCGCTTGCTTTTGCGGCAAGAACCTGAGGTTCTGCGCGAAGCTGCTGCTCATCGGCAATCGTGTCGTTCCCGGCAACTTCCTTGCCGGTGGCTTCTGGAAGCTCTGCAGGAAAGTACTGGCCGGAACTCAACTTCCTTCTTTTGTCTTGCCTCGTCGATGGTGTTACGGATGGCTGAGTTAAGCGGAGCACAAAAGTTCCTGGTTCCACAGGTAACTTGAGGGTAGCACGCTTTGACAAGTCGTCGACAATGTTGTTTTCCGCACGAGGAACATGCTCTGTTTGCAACCCGTCAAAACGCTCCTCCAACTTTCTCACTTCATCTACATATGCTTCCATCAACGGGCTCTGATAGTCTTTGTTAACTTGCCTGACGACAAGCTGTGAGTCACCTCTGACGATGAGCTTCTTAATTCCAAGGTCCGCCGCGATCCTGAGACCGGCAAGCAGCCCTTCATATTCTGTAGTGTTATTTGTTGATCTCTCCCGGGGAAAGCGCATCTAAATTACATACTTGAGGTGCTCTCCGGTGGGCGCGACAAGCAGCACGCCAGCACCGGCGCCTTGCAACGAAACCCCCCCATCAAAGTACATAATCCATTCTCAATCTGTTTCCTTGCCGGGGATAGTCGTCTCTTGAATTTCTTCGTCTGGCGTCGGTGTCCATTCTGCAATGAACTCCGCCAAGGCTCTGCTCTGAATAGTTGAAGTGCTTTCAAATTTGAGATCAAAACTTGACAGTTCCAACGCCCACTCCACAATTCTGCCGGTCGCATCTGGATTCCACAAAATCCGCTGCAACGGGAAGCGAGTGACGACGGTGATTTCATGTGCCTGGAAATAATGTCGCAGCTTCCTCGAGGCCATAAGGAGGTCGAAGAGCAATTTATGTACGCCAGAATATCTTGACCTAGCCCCCTGCAACAGGGAGCTGACAAAATAGACTAGGCGCTACACCATCTTCCTCTTCTGCGTTGCTTCATTCGACTGCGCGGATCCTGCCTTGTCGGCACCAGACTCTGCCGGGGAGAATCCCAGCTTGTCGCTTGACGGGCTTGCCACTGCCACTGCTTCTTCGTCGACTTCTCTCTGCGCCACTAGGGCAGCACTAACCACTTGATTCGTGGCCGCTAGATCTAGCAGCAGCGGCTCTTGTGGTTTAGGCGCGACTAGTGTTGGCGGAGAGGAGAGGTACCTCTTCAAGTCCTGCAGCGCTGCCTCCGCTTCCGGAGTCCATTTCATTGGACCTGCCTTCTTCAAGATTTTGAAAAAGGGCAGGGCGCGCTCAGCGGATTTGGAGATGAACCTGCTCAGAGCAGCAACGCAGCCGGCAAGTCGACGCACATCTTTGACACGTCTTGGTGCTTCAATCTGCTCAATTGCCTTGATCTTGTCGGGATTTGCTTCGATTCCACGTTGAGACACAAAGAACCCGAGAAGTTTGCCGGATGGAACGCCAAACACACACTTCTCAGGATTGAGCTTCAGATTGATCCTGCGCAAGTTTGCAAATGTCTCTTCTAAATCTTGTACGAGCGTGGCCTTATCCTTGGTTTTAACCACTATGTCATCCATATAAGCTTCCATATTTCTATGTAGCTGGGGCTCAAAACCGATCTGGACCGCTCTTGCAAACGTTGAACCAGCACTTTTCAACCCGAAAGGCATGCGTATGAAGCAATACATGCCACATGGGGTGATAAATGCGGTTTTCTCTTCGTCTTCCCTTGACATGAAAATCTGGTGATACCCTGAAAAAGCGTCAAGAAATGACAGCAAATCGCAGCCAGCAGTGGAGTCCACAATCTGGTCGATGCGTGGCAAGGGAAAAGGATCTTTTGGACAGGCTTTATTGATATCTGTATAGTCGATACACAGCCTCCATTTTCCATTCGCCTTGCGCACTACAACTAGATTGGCCAACCATGTTGGATGGAGCACTCCTCTGACTAAACCTGCCGCTTCCAGCTTCCTTATTTCTTCGACAATAAATTCTTGCTGCTCCAAAGCCTGCTTCCTAACCATCTGTTTGACGGGCCGCGCATGAGGGCAGACAACAAGGTGGTGCTCGATTACCTCCCTGGGAACACCGGGGATATCAGATGGTTGCCATGCAAACACATCGATATTCGCCCGCAGGAAGGCAATGAGCGTGCTTTCCTATTTGTCATCGAGGGTGGAACTTATGGTGAAAGTTCCTCCCATACCATCCTCCTTGGCGGGCACCTTCTTAGTTGCCGGTGGAGCTGCCTTGGATTTCTTGCTCTTGCCGGTGGAGCTCTCCGGCACATCCTCAACGGGAGCGCAGCACTCCGAGGAGGTGCGCTTGCCAGAGTGTGTGCTAGAGGTCTTGCCGGTCTTCTTCCCCCCGGGAGCTTCGGCGGCAGGAGCAAGTGCCTTGGCGGCAGGTGCTACAACTGCCTCCCGGTAGAGTTGGTCGGTGCAGATAAGCGCATCCTTCTTATCGGAGTTGATAGTGATGACGCTCATCGGCCCGGGCATCTTCAATGTATTATAGGCGTAGTGTGATGCCGCCATAAACTTGGCCAGCGCCGGGCGACCAAGAATCCCATTATATGGTAATGGAATCTTGGCGACGTCGAAGATGATCTTCTCTGTCCTGTAGTTCAGCTCACTACCAAATGTCACTGGCAGCATGATCTTGCCCTTCGACTAGCTCCTTCCTGGATTGATCCCTTGAAACGTGCCCGTTTCTTCGAGATCTTCGTCAGGAATTTGCAATCTCTTGATTACATCAGGCGAGATCAAGTTCAAACCGGCCCCACCGTCAACTAACATCTTCGTCACCTTGAGGTTGCGGATCGTCGGTGAAACCAACAATGGCAAACACCCGACCGCAGTTGTGCGATCAGGGTGATCCTCGGCGTCAAAGATGATAGGCATGTGGGACCATTTCAATGGTTTCCGTGCATCGACCGATGGCTCTGCCGCTTTAATCTCGCGCGCCCACTGTTTGAGTCGGCGGTGAGAGGAATGCAACGAGGCGCCTCCATCAACGCACATGGCTTCTGTAGCTTTCTGGAACTCGTGCTCGCTGGACTCGTCGCCCTCTTCATCATCATCGTCACCCCCCTGTTCCTTGTCGCGGCCTCGAGCGGGCCTCTCCTTTTGTTGCTTGGCCTTGCCGCGGCGGCCTCCTCGACCACCACGTTTCTTGCCAGACCCCTTAGCACCATCCTGGGCCTTCTCCTTGTCTCGCCTCTCATACTCGGCTTTCTGCTTCTCGACAAGCTGCTCAACTTGCCGGCAGTTTTGGAGGTCGTGACCCTTGGTGCGATGGATCTTGCAGTACTGCTTGTCGGAGCCTTCCAGCTTGTCGGCAGCCGCCAAGGCCTGACATGCGGCACACCCGGCAACCTCCTTGCCGGGGCCATCAGTCTTGACCTTCTTGGCGGTGCCGGTGTTGCCGGATCCCTCGACGGCAAGCACGGCCTTGCCCTTGCGCTTCCTGTTACGCTGTCGGCCTTTCTTCGCCGAGGTGGTGGCGTCTTCGCCTTCAGAGTCGAGTTCTGCGCCAGCATCCTCGCCGGGGAATCTCCTTCCCTCCTCGGCCCGAGCACATCTGTCGGCTAGAGCATAGAGCTCGGCGACATCCTTGACCTTGTTCATTGCCAGCTCCTCCCGCATCTTGCGGTTGCGCACATTCTGATGAAACGCACTGATAACAGCGGCAGGATGAACGTCTGGGATGTTGTGTTGTATACGGCTGAATCTCTGTATGTATTTGCGCAAGGTTTCGCCCTCCTTCTGGGGGATGAGATGCAAATCGCTTTCCTGGCCAGGAGTCTGGTGGACTCCGGTAAAGGTGCCAACAAACTCATGACACAAATCTGCCCAGGAGGAAATGGAATTCTCCGGCATATGCATCAACCACGACCTGACGTTGGGCTTAAGCACCAACGGGAAGTAGTTGGCGAATATCTTGTCGTCTCGAGCTCCGGCGGCCTACACCGCAATGGTGTAGACGCTCAAGAACTCTGACGGGTGAGTCTTGCCGTCGTATTTCTCCAGCACTTCCGGCTTGAAAGTTCGGGAATTGGGCCACTGGACTCACCGCAGCTCACGAGTAAAAGCTGGACAACCCACCTCGTAAGGCAAGTTACCAGAATACCCCAGCACAGGCTCGTCTACAGTGGGTCCCGCGCGCCTGTCGGATTGACGGTGCGCTTCCCGCCGCCGCTCGATGGTAGTTCGAGCGTCTTCCTTGCCCCATTCCCGAAGAACTTGACGTTGATCGCGGCGAACCCGCGGATCAGACGACGCCGTGGAATCATCATCACGGGCGTCAATTCGCCGAGTTAGCGACCGCTGTTGTCATGGCGGAGGGGAGCGCATCGTAGTCGTACCGCCTCCGGTCTTCTCGTCCTCAGCACGCACCGGCTCAATGGTCTGCCGCCGCGAAGGCCCTGCCTGCTGCGGCCTGTCATCATTAGCCAAGCCGATGAGGCTCTGGATAGCAGATCTCCACTCGTCTAGCTTCTCCGCAGCAGGAGGGAAGTCTAGGAGCAGCTGAGCTCGCGCCAACGCTTCTGCCGGTGTAGGCGGTGGCGAAAGGTGCGAACAACGTGAGGTGCTCTGACTCCTAACTGAGTTAGAAGGAGCTCCATCACGGCCTTGCGATCGCGCCCTGCTTTCACCGGCATGTTGGCGTGGATCTTGGCCCCGCACATCCTAGGAGTGATGCGCAGGAGTTTTTCCATGGGAGCGCCTGGAACTACCAATGTCGCGGCGTTGCCCGTCGCGCGCAACCTGAGAAGGCCGCGGCGCATGCGCCGGCGTGGGTGTCTTGGAAGGCGCCGTCCCATCCTTGGAGTTCATTGCGCCACCCGCAGGTAGCACGGCTCCGTCTTTAGACCTGGCGGAGCGAACGACGCTGCTCACCTGGCTCTAATCGCCAGAACGTCATGGAGGCTCAAGACCTCCACCTCCTCCACCAGCGCCCACGTCGTCGCCCGTCTGTGTGGGTACGGGCAGGCCGGACGCGGATGGATCAACCCCCGTAGCGCCCTTCTTCTTGGGAGCCATGACGACGAAAGTGATCAAGAACTGGCGCGCTGACCGCTAGATCGGGTTCGCGCAATCTTTCCCCCTACCTGGTGCGCCAAAGATGTCGGCGTACGACACCTATGGGATCGCTTGGATCCCTTTTACGGTTCGGCTAGGGAAAAGATTTGCACAAAGAGCGGATCCAACGATCAACGCGGGGATCTTTTACCCAGGTTCGGGCCGCTGAGAAGCGTAAAACCCTACTCCTGCTTTGGTTTATTGTGGGTGTTCTTAAGCTCAAGTACACGGAGCGCTTGCGATGAACAGTACGTTCAAGAAGCAGCTACGCATGCAGAATGGGCCAGAAGGTCCTCTCCCCTGTAGCTTCGCCTTGGGCCTCCTTTTATACGTCCAAGGGGTCACCAACAGTGGCGAACAGCAAGTACAAGAGGTGTAAAGTTGCTACAGGGTTTACATGTTTATCACTGACGACTTAGGACAAACGCATTTAATGCTCCACTTAGGTGTCCCTTACTTTCTTGGGGATGGAAAAAGAGCCCGTCCCATCAGCACCGCTTAACCTCACAAGCCATTAGTGCCATGACACGCATCCAGAAGGACAAGCCCTAAACGATAGGTTGTCTGTTGCGTTGGAGCGGTGGCAGGGCGGTGGGATTTTGCCGGGTGCGAGGCCTTGCCGGGTCTTCGCGAGCTCCCCCGGCAAGATATTGCCGGGAGCTCAGCCTTCGGTCTTCTGTCTTCTGATTATCGGCTTGAGTGCCTTCTTGATAATCTGGCATTTGTTTCCAACTGTTCTCCGGCAGGCCTTGCCGCTGGTATCGCTACAACCGTCCGTGCACAAGTATGGGGTACAAAAAGACCCAAACTTTAGTACACCGACAATGTTGTATTCAAATAAAAATTTGCATATTGCTAGTTATGCATGCATGATCCCTTGAAAATATTTTATCTTAATTTAAATATGAAGTATGAGTGAGCATGGTTATTTTCACATGCCCATGTTGGTCCAGACTAATCTGCAGGAAAGAATCAGTCACGAGAAACGTGACCGTGAAACTGAAATCTCATTGTGACGAAAATGATCAGTGAGGGCATGTTGGGACATGCCAGATGGTGACCCTGTTGGGTATTACCGAGCAAATATGTCGTGCTAACCACTTCAGGAAAAATTAAACCTCCTGAATCGACCGAAGATCGAGTCTTGTTCCGGTAACCCCCATACTTGTTTCGTGCTACCACTGGTCCCTGCCACAGGTAGGGTATGGTTTAGTAAGTTGATAACCCCTTTCCGTGCACACACCGTACAGAGAGGCCATGTTGAAAGATACCAGAGGCCTCTGGTAGGCATGTCACATGGTCAGGGGGCATGGGTGTATCCGGCTGGGCCGAGAGGGGGGGCACCCCTTGTAATCCGCGCGTATGAATAGTGATTCCATGCTATTCGAGATTGTAGTCTCCCCGTCTTAGAGTTTATCTTGAACGATGCCTTGGGTGATTCCTGGCATCAGGAAAGTTAATCTGGTGTGTGCTAGTCAGGTGTGTTTTCAACCCAAAGACTGTAATAGGAATTAGTCAGCGTCTCGGTGCTGGCTAAAGAAATCCTTTACTTGTGGGTAAAGAGTACACCCTCTGCAGAGTTATACCTATTCGAATAGCAGTTTCCGCGGTTAAGGACTACAGTCTGGGTTGGTCAAGTGTCGGTCTTAGTGTCGGTCTCCGGAGGAAATAAATAAATTGAGCATGAATTATTTTGCAGATTATTATTATTTCATCACTAACGCTGTCATGGATATTTTGGTTATCATAAATATTATGGTTGTGAATATTATTGATGATTTGAATATTATTGTGGACTAACCCTTTCTCTTATTTTTATTTTCTTTTCTAAGTGTCTCATCGGCTGGCTAGACTACCCGGACACTCATTTATTTTCAAGACCTCTCGTGGCGTCGCTTGAGTTCTCGGGCGGTCTTGTCTCGCCCGATTCTCTTTTAGACACCCGTTTGGCATTTCTTTTCAAGACCTCTCGTGGCGTCGCTTGAGTTCTCGGGTGGTCCTGTCTCGCCCGATTCTCTTTTAGACACCCGTTTGGCATTTCTTTTCAAGACCAATCGTGGCGTCGCTTGAGTTCTCGGGCGGTCCTGTCTCGCCCGATTCTCTTTTAGACACCCGTTTGGCATTTATCTTGGATTCTCGGGCGGTCCTGTCTCGCCCGATTATCCACTTTTAACTTTCTTGGTTTATCACTAACATTTTATTTTTCTGTACATGATAATATTTATCATGCCATGTTTTAAATTTTCAGTCAGCATGAACATATCATTTAACCCATCATGATCATATGCATTCGGTATATCTTTTGTTCATTATGTTTGCGAGTACATTCAAACGTACTCACAGGCTTGTCCTTGGCTATTTAATTGGCCAGGTAAGGATTTCGACAAGGAGTATTACCACGACGTCCATGCGGAGCCTAGGATAGCAGCCACGCGGGATAGGAATTATCCTGGTCAGCCGTTCCTGTGGAATGGAGCCCCATCGACGTTGGAGAACCACGAGTCAATTCTGTCATCCTCACTAGAAATCATTGTTGTATCATTAGACCTTTATGGTCTTGTATCCAATTCTTGTAATTGCTTGGTAATCTGTAACAAGGACGTGTCCACCAGTAACAGTAATCCTGGGCTGGTGATGACATGAGGGGTTAATTTTGTGGGATATCATGTCCCGGAACTCCGGCCCCAACAGCCTTGGTATCAGAGCCAGGCTGACCACTGGCTAATCCTATCCTAGCCTGGTCATTATCCTTAGGTTTCCACACCGTCCAAATCTTTTTCTGTCCGTAGCCAAGCCCATCTCATCCGATAAGCCTACACAGCAACCAGCCGACATCTTTTCACAGTCGGTGCCCAACCTATCAGTCCTGCCCATAAGCCGTGTGCCTGTGGCCGGCACCTGAGTTGTCCCATCCACAAGCGTGCGATGGAAGACTCTGCTGGCTTATAAAGGAAGCCTTGCCCCAACCCAGCACATCACAGCCTCACTCTCAGTTCGATATCCAACCACTAAGATGCCTGGCCCCATCGTTCACAACAAGACCACCGCAGTCGAGCTTGGTGACTTTGTGGTCATCCTCGCAAATCTCACCCGTCGTACTTTCGGCATCGAAGAGCCGCCTGAGTATGTTGTGCACCAGGAGCACACAAGTGATACCATCCACCACTTCTGGGCCACGGTGCACATCTACGGGAGGGGCACCGCATCGGAACGCCCCTACCGGTTCACCGGGAGGACGACCTCCGACGAGCCCCAAGCCATCCAACTTGCAGCCCTAGAGGCTGTCGCTCAACTCCGGCATCTGTCGCCGAGAGTTAACATCCGCCCCTTCTACTACTACCCTAGTCGTGAAGGCTATGGTAGCCCGACCCAGGTTGCCAACGAAGACCATGAGTCGGATCCTGCCCTGGTGCATCTGGTGCGCTACCTGAGAGCGCAAGAGGCACTATTCGATCAGGTCACCCTTGATCTGATTGCGACCCGCAGTATGCTCGCTCTCCTGACCCCGGTGAGAAGTGAAGCTGCAACCACCGCCGACACCCCGATAGTGCTGCTTGGGAGGCTTGTTGAGCCCCCAAGTTCCGCCCCTATTATCTACCCGGGCAGTGCCTTCGCCTCGCCCGAGGAACTTCGTCGTCTCTTGGAGATCCACTCCAACGGGACGGTGACCTCGACACCCCGCGAAGGGCACCACCACTACCCCAGCCCTATAGCTCCCCATCCGACCCCGGTCAACTCCGACACCGAAGCACACGGAGAGGCCTCGACATCCACAAGACACGCCCGGCTAGATGTCGACGAGGTGGACTGAGTCCACTAGAATTGTTGTCGAGCCTTAGTGGCCCGGTTTCTCTGTATTTTTGTAGTAGCGGTTGTGTGGCGTAATAAGTTTGTAAACCACCTGTGTGCCATCGTCTGAATAGTAGTATGCGAGCTCTGGCATAATTATTGACGTGTGGTGACTGAGTAAATTCTGGACGTGACTGCCGAACCCCCCTAACCGACACGCACAGTAATACGTCACATTCCTTGTTGGGATCGAGGTCTGAGTTTTTGACCAGACAACCCTGCGCCGGAACCGGTACACAAGTCGTACTGGCGCCGGTTCATGTTTCCTCACCCAGGCATTCTATAAGAGGCCATATCCGCAAACCACACCAGCCATCATCACCTCGAGCACTGCTTTTCCCCATCCACCCATCCATGTCTCACCTCGGATCTTACCTGAGAACCCCCAATGCAAGCCCTGGTAGTTTTGTTAAGATATTGTGGGATTTTACCCGCAATACTCTTGGCTCCACCCACCCACCCCAGTATGAGCTGTTCAAATCGAGGATCACTCCTGGTCTCTCAAAATACTAGGCAGTTGTGCACATCCCACCAGCAGATTTAAACCAAGGCCCTCCATATGTTATCTTCATCGGGAGATCCATGCCAACCTCAGGAATGGCCATTGAGTCTGCTGCTTACGAAGCAGTTACCCGTCTTCGATTTGCGGTACCTTGTGCCAGTGTAAGGGAATACTGCTATTTCCCTAGCCGCGCAGCTTTTGGAGCAGAAGCTATGTTCCGTTGTGAGCGTAATGAGAGCGATCCAGCCCTGGTCTATCTCATTCAGTATGTGATGGCCCAGGAGCGTTTCACCCAGCAATTACTGGAGTATCTCCACTATCTTGCTGTTCTGAACCCCCGGATCGCCATTGGCGGACCCCCTCTGCCAACCCAAGAGGGACGCATTCTTCGTCTGCTTCCTCCACTTCCTCCGGAAGAAGAAGAAGAAGAATGTGCTCCAGCACCCGGAACCCTTCCACAAGACCCCGTAGATCTTACCTTCAAAGCGTAGACGGTTGTGAGCGTGGTTGCTGCTGCCTCCAGCACATATTTTCTTGATGCAATTTTTGCGATGTATTTTAGGGCGTATATTATAAGCATTGATATGTTGCATATGATCATTTGTTGTGATATGCATTTAATTCTTCCGCCCTGAACAAATCTCGAGGACGAGATTTTCTTAAGGGGGGTAGAGTTTGTAACAACCCAAAAATTTAACCATATTTTTATTAAATAAAATTTGGCCAGAAATAAAATTTTGAAATTATATTAGGTCTTTTATCTATTTCAGAGTATTTCTGTTTTTGTTATCCAAAATTCTTCCCTCCATATAGAAATTTTTGTAAAATATTATGGGATTTGGTAGTTTTCTAAAATCATTTCATTTATATTTTAATAACAGCAGGAGTTATTATCATAATAAAATTTTGCCCAAGATAATTCTTTTAAAGGCATTTTCAATATTTTAAATGCCTCTGATGCACTACAACTATTTTAAATAATTCTTTAAAAATTCCACAAAAATTATGAGGGCTCATGTGATGCATATAGATCACTTTTATGCAAGAACCCAACTTGGTATTTTGGAAATTTTGAGTAAAACATTCTCTTTTCAAATCTGTTCTATTTTTGAGTTTCAACTGCAACCCTAATTTTCCTTTCTCAAACAATTCTGAAATTTTTCCCACTCATAGTCCTTCCAACCAAACCCTTAAGTCCAGGAGATCAACTCCATTTGCATCTTGGAAGACCTCCAAATTATTTCCTCAAAATCTGGTCTAGAAATGAATTTCAGTAAAACTTGCACTTGCAAGTTTTTCCTTTGGTCAAACCAACCACACCATCATCTCCACCATCTAAAGAGACACCATCCTGCCAAATCTCACTTCCAACAAAGTCTCCTAGATTGCCTTAACATTTTGTCAAGCAGGTTGTGTGCATGACAGAAATTTTTCCACTTCCTAATTTGCACTGGACACCTGGTCATTTGGCTAAACAAACATGTCCATCATCTCCACAAGACTAAGAGCAGCCACTTTACCAAATCTCATCACCAGAAGAGCTTCCTAGGTGGCCTTGGCATTTTGTCGAGCACCCTACGTGCATGTCCAGAGCTCGCGTTCTGCAGACGTCGGCATCGAGCTCCTGCCGCTTCGCGTGCTGCTCCGCTCACCCGTTATGCTCTTCCCCTGGATCACCCAGTCACCCATAGTCCTCGCCGACATCCTCCCTTGGCCGCCAGCGCCGTCCACCGCCGCCACTCTTTGCCGCCCGACAAAAACCACCACGCCACGCCTCTGCCCAAGCCGCCTCGCCTTAATTGCAAATGGCTAGGCCTCATCCACGGCTCGCCGACCGCATAACGGCCTCACCGACCTCCACCGTCCTCAACCACCTTAGCGGCGCCATCAATGGCCACCCGCCGACGAGCCGTTCTCTGGAAGCCACCGAACCGCCTTACCCCGCGTATAAATAGACGCCCGAGCTCGCCCCGCTCCTCGTCAACTGGCCACACTGTCCTGGAAGCCACCCCAAGCAGCAGAACGGTCGGAGGTGGCCGTCTTCCTCCTCTCCGGCACCCACGGCCGTAGCCACCTTCCAAATGATTCCGACGCTACTAGGGCTTCCCCACCCAACTTTCCTTCACCAACAGCTTCCTTGGGCATCCACTGATCCATCCCGCTCATCAATTCCATCGGAGCAAGCCCAAGGACAGAGATCCAAATCCGTCGCCGCCGGAGCCTCTCGGGAGAGCTCGCCGTCGGCGACTCCGTCCACTTCGGCGACCAAGGAGGGTAACGGAAGGACCGCCCCAACCTCCTGAGCACAACGGTGGTCTCAGCTACCCGAACGGTGCCGCCGTTCGCCGGCGACGATCGCCGGAGCGCCGCCCCTGTTCTGTCGCGGGAAGAAGACGCGGGCGGACCGGTCAAACATGACAGGTGGGCCCCGTGGGACCCACTGTCAGTGACCCAGTGCCGTCCGTAAGTGGACACGGGTTCTGCAGAGGCCGTCTTCACGCGAAGAAAACGTACTTCACCAGTACGCTTTCGGCGTCGACCGCTTTTCCGCACAGCTGAGCGGCTGGGCCTGGCCCAGTGACGTCGTCCAACTAAATCGCGCTCAGGCGCACTTCTGCCACTTTTCCTTTTTCATTTCCAGCAGATTTCAAATATCTCCACAGTGGCCATTTCAAATCCAAATCTGATGATTCAAATTTCTACATGCTCATAAAATCATGCTCTATTATTCTAGATATGGTGAACATTTTTCCTAAGCTTTGTCTCTACTGGATCTTTTAAATAGTCCATTTCCTTAATTATCTCAGATTAGAAAATTCCTAGTTAAATCATATGAACTCCAAATAACTTGATTCTTTTTCTGAAATTCCTCATTTTTCATCTAGTTTATTTTAAT
The DNA here is from genome assembly GCA_039707655.1 of Elymus sibiricus. Lineage (NCBI taxonomy): Eukaryota > Viridiplantae > Streptophyta > Magnoliopsida > Poales > Poaceae > Elymus > Elymus sibiricus. The sequence continues at coordinate 170,366,487 of CM077664.1, forward strand.
ATTTATTTCAAAAATTTCTTAACAACTTTTTACCACAGTTTTGGCTTTATGTGGTAATTTCAATATTTTTGAAAATAGGAAATGGAGGGAAGAGAATTTTCAAAACTTTTGGAGTGCACCCAATATTTCTGCATGATCAAGGCAAGCATCTTGAACACTTGATATGGTGATTGCATGGTTAAATATTTGCAAGAAAAATTGAATTATGAATATGTTGAATTCAAATAAAAATTTGCATATTGCTAGTTATGCATGCATGATCCCTTGAAAATATTTTATCTTCATTTAAATATGAAGTATGAGTGAGCATGGTTATTTTCACATGCCCATGTTAGTCCGGCCTAATCTGCAGGAAAGAATCAGTCATGAGAAACGTGACCATGAAACTGAAATCTCATTGTGACGAGATGATCAGTGAGGGCATGTTGGGACATGCCAGATGGTGACCCTGTTGGGTATTACCGAGCAAATATGTTGTGCTAACCACTTCAGGAAAAATTAAACCTCCTGAGTCGACCGAAGATCGAGTCTTGTTCCGGTAACCCCCATACTTGTTTCGTGCTACCACTGGTCCCTGCCACAGGTAGGGTATGGTTTAGTAAGTTGATAACCCCTTTCCGTGCACACACCGTACAGAGAGGCCATGGTGAAAGATACCAGAGGCCTCTGGTAGGCATGTCACATGGTCAGGGGGCATGGGTGTATCCGGCTGGGCCGAGAGGGGGGCACCCCTTGTAATCCGCGTGTATGAATAGTGATCCCATGCTATTCGAGATTGTAGTCTCCCCGTCTTAGAGTTTATTTTGAACGATGCCTTGGGTGATTCCTGGCATCAGGAAAGTTAATCTGGTGTGTGCTGGTCAGGTATGTTTTCAACCCAAAGACCATAATAGGAATTAGTCGGCGTCTTGGTGCTGGCTAAAGAAATCCTTTACTTGTGGGTAAAGAGTACACCCTCTGCAGAGTTATACCTATTCGAATAGCAGTGTCCGCGGTTAAGGACTACAGTCTGGGTTGGTCAAGTGTCGGTCTTAGTGTCGGTCTCCGGAGGAAATAAATAAATTGAGCATGAATTATTTTGCAGATTATTATTATTTCATCACTAACGCTGTCATGGATATTTTTGTTATCATAAATATTATGGTTGTGAATATTATTGATGATTTGAATATTATTGTGGACTAACCCTTTCTCTTATTTTTATTTTCTTTTCTGAGTGTCTCATCGGCTGGCTAGACTACCCGGACACTCATTTATTTTTAAGACCTCTCGTGGCGTCGCTTGAGTTCTCGGGCGATCCTGTCTCGCCCGATTCTCTTTTAGACACCCGTTTGGCATTTCTTTTCAATACCTCTCGTGGCGTCGCTTGAGTTCTCGGGCGGTCCTGTCTCGCCCGATTCTCTTTTAGACGCCCGTTTGGCATTTCATTTCAAGACCTCTCGTGGCGTCACTTGAGTTCTCGGGCGGTCCTGTCTCGCCTGATTCTCTTTTAGACACCCGTTTGGCATTTCTCTTGGATTCTCGGGCGGTCCTGTCTCGCCCGATTATCCACTTTTAACTTTCTTGGTTTATCACTAACATTTTATTTTTCTGTACATGATAATATTTATCATGCCATGTTTTAAATTTTCAGTCAGCATGAACATATCATTTAACCCATCATGATCATATGCATTCGGTATATCTTTTGTTCATTATGTTTGCGAGTACATTCAAACATACTCACAGGCTTGTCCCTGGCTATTTAATTGGCCAGGTAAGGATTTCAACAAGGAGTATTACCACGACGTCCATGCGGGGCCTAGGATAGCAGCCACGCGGGATAGGAATTATCCTGTTCAGCCATTCCTGTGGAATGGAGCCCCATCAACGTTGGAGAACCACGAGTCGCTTCCGTCATCCTCACTAGAAATCATTGTTGTATCATTAGACCTTTATGGTCTTGTATCCAATTCTTGTAATTACTTGGTAATCTGTAACAAGGACGTGTCCACCAGTAACAGTAATCCTGGGCTGGTGATGACACGAGGGGTTAATTTTCAGGGATATCATGTCCCGGAAATCCGGCCCCGACAGCCTTGGTATCAGAGCCAGGCTGACCACTGGCTAATCCTATCCTAGCCTGGTCATTATCCTTAGGTTTCCACACCGTCCAAATCTTTTTCTGTCCATAGCCAAGCCCATCTCATCCGATAAGCCTACACAGCAACCAGCCGACATCTTTTCACAGTCGGTGCCCAACCTATCAGTCCTGCCCACAAGCCGTGTGCCTGTGGCCGGCACCTAAGTTGTCCCATCCACAAGCGTGCGATGGAAGACTCTGCTGGCTTATAAAGGAAGCCGTGCCCCAACCCAGCACATCACAGTCTCACTCTCAGTTCGATATCCAACCACTAAGATGCGTGGCCCCATCGTTCACAACAAGACCACCGCAGTCGAGCTTGGTGACTTTGTGGTCATCCTCGCAAATCTCACCCGTCGTACTTTCGGCATCGAAGAGCCGCCTGAGTATTTTGTGTACCAGGAGCACACGAGTGATACCATCCACCACTTCTGGGCCATGGTGCACATCTATGGGAGGGGCACCGCATCGGAATGCCCCTACCGGTTCACCAGGAGGACGACCTCCGACGAGCCCCAAGCCATCCAACTTGCAGCCCTAGAGGCTGTCGCTCAACTCCAGCATCTGTCGCCGAGAGTTAACATCCGCCCCTTCTACTACTACCCTAGCCGTGAAGGCTATGGTAGCCCAACCCAGGTTGCCAACGAAGACCATGAGTCGGATCCTGCCCTGGTGCATCTGGTGCGCTACCTGAGAGCGCAAGAGGCACTATTCGATCAGGTCACCCTTGATCTGATTGCGACCCGCAGGATGCTCGCTCTCCTGACCCCGGTGAGAAGTGAAGCTGCAACCACCGCCGACACCCCGATAGTGTTGCTTGGGAGGCCTGTTGAGCCCCCAAGTTCCGCCCCTGTTATCTACCCGGGCAGTGCCTTTGCCTCCCCCGAGGAACTTCGTCGTCTCTTGGAGACCCACTCCAACGGGACGGTGACCTCGACACCCCGCGAAGGGCACCACCGCTACCCCGGCCCTATAGCTCCCCATCCGACCCCGGTCAACTCCGACACCGAAGCACACGGAGAGGCCTCGACATCCACAAGACACGCCCGGCTAGATGTCGACGAGGTGGACTGAGTCCACCAGAATTGTTGTCGAGCCTTAGTGGCCCGGTTTCCCTGTATTTTTGTAGTAGCGGTTGTGTGGCGTAATAAATTTGTAAACCACCTGTGTGCCATCGTCTGAATAGTAGTATGCGTGCTCTGGCATAATTATTGACGTGTGGTGACTGAGTAAATTCTGGACGTGACTGCCGAACCCCCCTAACTGACACGCACAGTAATACGTCACATTCCTTGTTGGGATCGAGGTCTGAGTTTTTGACCAGACATCCCTGCGCCGGAACCGGTACACAAGTCGTACTGGCGCCGGTTCTTGTTTCCTCACCCAGGCATTCTATAAGAGGCCATATCCGCAAACCACACCAGCCATCATCACCTCGAGCACTGCTTTTCCCCATCCACCCATCCATGTCTCACCTCGGAGCTTACCTGAGAACCCCCAATGCAAGCCCTGGTAGTTTTGTTAAGATATTGTGGGATTTTACCCGCAATACTCTTGGCTCCACCCACCCACCCCAGTATGAGCTGTTCAAATCGAGGATCACTCCTGGTCTCTCGAAATACTAGGCAGTTGTGCACATCCCACCAGCAGATTTAAACCAAGGCCCTCCATATGTTATCTTCATCGGGAGATCCATGCCAACCTCAGGCATGGCCATTGAGTCTGCTGCTTACGAAGCAGTTACCCGTCTTCGTTTTGCGGTACCTTGTGCCAGTGCAAGGGAATACTGCTATTTCCCTAGCCGCGCAGCTTTTGGAGCAGAAGCTATGTTCCGTTGTGAGCGTAATGAGAGCGATCCAGCCCTGGTCTATCTCATTCAGTATGTGATGCCCAGGAGCGTTTCACCCAGCAATTACTGGAGTATCTCCACTATCTTGTTGTTCTGAACCCCCGGATCGCCATTGGCGGACCCCCTCTGCCAACCCAAGAGGGACGCATTCTTCGTCTGCTTCCTCCACTTCCTCCGGAAGAAGAAGAAGAAGAATGTGCTCCAGCACCCGGAACCCTTCCACAAGACCCCGTAGATCTTACCTTCGAAGCGTAGACGGTTGTGAGCGTGGTTGCTGCTGCCTCCAGCACATATTTTCTTGATGCAATTTTTGCGATGTATTTTAGGGCGTATATTATAAGCATTGATATGTTGCATATGATCATTTGTTGTGATATGCATTTAATTCTTCCGCCCTGAACAAATCTCGAGGACGAGATTTTCTTAAGGGGGGTAGAGTTTGTAACAACCCAAAAATTTAACCATATTTTTATTAAATAAAATTTGGCCAGAAATAAAATTTTGAAATTATATTAGGTCTTTTATCTATTTCAGAGTATTTCTGTTTTTGTTATCCAAAATTCTTCCCTCCATATAGAAATTGTTGTAAAATATTATGGGCTTTGGTAGTTTTCTTAAATCATTTCATTTATATTTTCATAACAGCAGGAGTTATTTTCATAATAAAAAAATTCCCAAGATAATTCTTTTAAAGGCATTTTCAATATTTTAAATGCCTCTGATGCACTACAACTATTTTAAATAATTCTTTAAAAATTCCACAAAAATTATGAGGGCTCATGTGATGCCTATAGATCACTTTTATGCAAGAACCCAACTTGGTATTTTGGAAATTTTGAGTAAAACATTCTCTTTTCAAATCTGTTCTATTTTTTAGTTTCAACTGCAACCCTAATTTTCCTTTCTCAAACAATTCTGAAATTTTTCCCACTCATAGTCCTTCCAACCAAACCCTTAAGTCCAGGAGATCAACTCCATTTGCATCTTGGAAGACCTCCAAATTATTTCCTCAAAATCTGGTCCAGAAATGAATTTCAGTAAAACTTGCACTTGCAAGTTTTTCCTTTGGTCAAACCAACCACACCATCATCTCCACCATCTAAAGAGACACCATCCTGCCCAATCTCACTTCCAACAAAGTCTCCTAGATTGCCTTAACATTTTGTCAAGCAGGTTGTGTGCATGACAGAAATTTTGCCACTTCCTAATTTGCACTGGACACCTGGTCATTTGGCTAAACAAACATGTCCATCATCTCCACAAGACCAAGAGCAGCCACTTTACCAAATCTCATCACCAGAAGAGCTTCCTAGGTGGCCTTGGCATTTCGTCGAGCACCCTACGTGCATGTCCAGAGCTCGCGTTCTGCAGACGTCGGCATCGAGCTCCTGCCGCTTCCCCTGCTGCTCCGCTCACCCGTTATGCTCATCCCCTGGATCACCCAGTCACCCCTAGTCCTCGCCGACATCCTCCCTTGGCCGCTAGCGCCGTCCAGCGCCGTCCACCGCCGCCACTCATCGCCGCCCAACGAAAACCACCATGCCACGCCTCTGCCCGAGCCGCCTCGCCTTAATTGCCAACGGCTAGGCCTCATCCACGGCTCGCCGACCGCATAACGGCCTCACCGACCTCCACCGTCCTCAACCATCTTAGCGGCGCCATCAATGGCCACCCGCCGACGAGCCGTTCTTTGGAAGCCACCGAACCGCCTTACCCCGCGTATAAATAGACGCCCGAGCTCGCCCCGCTCCTCGTCAACTGGCCACACTCTCCTGGAAGCCACCCCAAGCAGCAGAACGGTCGGAGGTGGCCGTCTTTCTCCTCTCCGGCACCCACGGCCGTAGCCACCTTCCGGATGATTCCGACGCGACTAGGGACTCCCCACCCAACTTTCCTTCACCAACAGCTTCCTTGGGCATCCGCTGATCCATCCCGCTCATCAATTCCACCGGAGCAAGCCCGAGGACAGAGATCCAAATCCGTCGCCGCTGGAGCCTCTCGGGAGAGCTTGCCGTCGGCGACTCCGTCCACTCCGACGACCAAGGAGGGTACCGGAAGGACCGCCCCAACCTCCTGAGCACAACGGTGGTCTCAGCTCCCCGAACGGTGCCGCCGTTTGCCGGCGACGATCGCCGGAGCACCGCCCCTGTTCTGTCGCGGGAAGAAGACGCGGGCGGACCGGTCAAACATGACAGGTGGGCCCCGTGGGACCCACTGTCAGTGACCCAGTGCCGTCCGTAAGTGGACACGGGTTCCGTAGAGGCCGTCTTCGCGCGAAGAAAACGTACTTCGCCAGTACGCTTTCGGCGTTGACCACTTTTCTGCACAGCTGAGCGGCTAGCCCTGGCCCAGTGACGCCGTCCAACTAAATCGCGCTCAGTCGCACTTCTGCCACTTTTCCTTTTTCATTTCCAGCAGATTTCAAATATCTCCACAATGGCCATTTCAAATCCAAATCTGATGATTCAAATTTCTACATGCTCATAAAATCATGCTCTATTATTCTAGATATGGTGAACATTTTTCCTAAGCTTTGTCTCTACTGGATCTTTTAAATAGTACATTTCCTTAATTATCCCAGCTTTGAAAATACCTTGGAAAATCATATGAACTCCAAATAACTTGATTCTTTTTCTGAAATTCCTCATTTTTCATCTAGTTTATTTTAATATTTATTTCAAAACTTTCTAAACAACTTTTTACCACTGTTTTGGCTTTATGTGGTAATTTCAATATTTTTGAAAATAGGAAATGGGGGGAAGAGAATTTTCAAAACTTTTGGAGTGCACCCAATATTTCTGCATGATCAAGGCAAGCATCTTGAACACTTGATATGGTGATTGCATGGTTAAATATTTGCAAGAAAAATTGAATTATGAATATGTTGAATTCAAATAAAAATTTGCATATTGCTAGTTATGCATGCATGATCCCTTGAAAATATTTTATCTTCATTTAAATATGAAGTATGAGTGAGCATGGTTATTTTCACATGCCCATGTTGGTCCAGACTAATCTGCAGGAAAGAATCAGTCACGAGAAACGTGATCGTGAAACTGAAATCTCGTTGTGACGAGAATGATCAGTGAGGGCATGATGGGACATGCCAGATGGTGACCCTATTGGGTATTACCGAGGAAATATGTTGTGCTAACCACTTCAGGAAAAATTAAACCTCCTGAGTTGACCGAAGATCGAGTCTTGTTCCGGTAACCCCCATACTTGTTTCGTGCTACCACTGGTCCCTGCCACAGGTAGGGTATGGTTTAGTAAGTTGATAACCCCTTTCCGTGCACACACCGTACAGAGAGGCCATGGTGAAAGATACCAGAGGCCTCTGATAGGCATGTCACATGGTCAGGGGGCATGGGTGTATCCGGCTGGGCCGAGAGGGGGGCACCCCTTGTAATCCACGTGTATGACTAGTGATCCCATGCTATTCGAGATTGTAGTCTCCTCGTCTTAGAGTTTATCTTGAACGATGCCTTGGGTGATTCCTGGCATCAGGAAAGTTAATCTGGTGTGTGCTGGTCAGGTGTGTTTTCAACCCAAAGACCGTAATAGGAATTAGTCAGCGTCTCGGTGCTGGCTAAAGAAATCATTTACTTGTGGGTAAAGAGTACACCCTCTGCAGAGTTATACCTATTCGAATAGCAGTGTCCGCGGTTAAGGACTACAGTCTGGGTTGGTCAAGTGTCGGTCTTAGTGTCGGTCTCTAGAGGAAATAAATAAATTGAGCATGAATTATTTTGCAGATTATTATTATTTCATCACTAACGCTGTCATGGATATTTTTGTTATCATAAATATTATGGTTGTGAATATTATTGATGATTTGAATATTATTGTGGACTAACCCTTTCTCTTATTTTTTATTTTCTTTTCTGAGTGTCTCATGGGCTGGCTAGACTACCCGGGCACTTATTTATTTTCAAGACCTCTCGTGGCGTCGCTTGAGTTCTCGGGCGGTCCTGTCTCGCCCGATTCTCTTTTAGACACTCGTTTGGCATTTCTTTTCAAGACCTCTCGTGGCATCGCTTGAGTTCTCGGGCGGTCCTGTCTCGCCCGATTCTCATTTAGACACATGTTTGGCATTTCTCTTGGATTCTCGGGTGGTCCTCTCTCGCCTGATTATCCACTTTTAACTTTCTTGGTTTATCACTAACATTTTATTTTTCTGTACATGATAATATTTATCATGCCATGTTTTAAATTTTCAGTCAGCATGAACATATCATTTAACCCATCATGATCATATGCATTTGGTATATCTTTTGTTCATTATGTTTGCGAGTACATTCAAACGTACTCACAGGCTTGTCCCTGGCTATTTAATTGGCCAGGTCAGGATTTCGACAAGGAGTATTACCACGACGTCCATGCGGAGCCTAGGATAGCAACCACGCGGGATAGGAATTATCCTGGTCAGCCGTTCCTGTGGAATGGAGCCCCATCGACGTTGGAGAACCACGAGTCGCTTCCATCATCCTCACTAGAAATCATTGTTGTATCATTAGACCTTTATGGTCTTGTATCCAATTCTTCTAATTGCTTGGTAATCTGTAACAAGGACGTGTCCACCAGTAATAGTAATCCTGGGCTGGTGATGACACGAGGGGTTAATTTTCTGGGATATCATGTCCCGGAAATCCGGCCCCGACAAAGTGCCTTGATCATCAGGAGCTCATTAGTGTTCGCAAACCCTTGCACCAAGAGATCACAGATGACGCTTTGCACCTTCTTCTTATTCTCCTTCAGCATGTGCACCTCCTCTTTCAGAAAATCCCTGTCCAGCTTAATCTCATCCCTCTCCTCCTTAAGATTCCGAATGGCACCTGTGAGAGACGCCTGAATGCGCTTGAGGTCTTTATCATCGATACTCAGCTGCTTCTTCTGCTTGTCAATCTCCATGGTAGTTACACTAGTTCTTTCCACATCTGCAACAAGATTCTTGAGCTTAAGGTTCACTTGTTCATTGTCCTTTTTAAACTTGCTTATCTCTTTATTCTATGCTTGCCTATCATCATTACTCTCATGCAACATCTCCCAGGGCTTGAGTAGGCACCTCTACATAATGATAGGCCAAGGGTGGTCAACCCATTCCACGACTCCACAGTTCACACCTCTCTGCAGAAAAAAGGAACAAATGTGAGCAAAAACTATTAATATACTACTACTTGAGATATAATAAAGTTCACATATACTTAGTTTAGAACCTCATTCAACAAAGCACCATTACGAAAGGCACATCAATGGTTAGGCACTCGCACCACTAATTATGTACCTCGACCCCCTACTGTGCTTCCTATGTCCACGGAGTTAATTTAAAATTGTACTAAGTTTCTTCTAAGCCAGCTTCAATTAATATGGAGCTACCTTTTCAGCCAGCTTATTTAGAAAGTTATTTTAAGAAACTAGTGACCATTAAACAGTAGAATCTACAACTAACTAAATGAAGTAAGCTAGGTATAATAAGCAGTGACCTTCAGATTTTATGCAAACTAAAAAGACTACACAATAATTTCTGCAATCAACAAAAAATACAAGAAGTGATCAGTCCTTTTCGTAAAGTACATATCCTACATCCAACCAGTTTGATTCAATAAAAAGTAGTACAGATTTCGAAAGTGACTAACTTTCACAGCACAGCCGTAGAACCTCCTCCCCGTGTCACATCCTTCAAAGGCCACACACCTTAGAGGCTTGGTATCGTGGAGCACGCAGTACAGAGGAAGGTCCACCTCTTTACCACTAAAATCTATGTCTTCAATGGTATTAGGGTTCTCCTACAAGGAAACATGTACGTTTAGAGCTCAAATCAATTGTTCCCAAAACAAAACCCCAGTTCAACACTGCTTATGTAACCGGAAATCACTTACATAGAAATCAAAATCAAGCTCAAGGAAGTTCAACTCTTCCTTCTTCCTCTCTTCTACGATCTTACGTGTCGACATGGCACGGCGGATGTGAGCACAAGCGGCACCGTCGGTGTCGTCGAATTTGTGAGGAGAGAGGGAAGAGAGAAAGAGGGGGGAGGGCAAATGAAAGCGAGGGACGGCAACAGAGAGAGAAGGCCCCGCGCACGCGGTTTTGACATGGTCCGACTCGACCAAAGGACTGGTCCGGTTTGGTCTGGCCTGGCTCGAGAAAGATCCCACCTACTCCCTTTTCATTTTATTTTTAATTTTTTGTGCGCTATGAGCAGTTGGGGTGACGAAGAGTCTTCTACTTTTTGCAGGCGCAAGACCCAAAAAAGCCGCCTCTATAACTTCCCAACTTTACCTCCTTCCTCTGCCTCGCTCCACGGTTCGTCCATTTCGGAGTCACTTGCTCTTCCAACGATAACTCTGGTTCCCTCCCTTTACCTCCTTGCTCTGCCTCGCTCCACGGTTCGTCCATTTCCCTTGAAATACAGTATTTTTTATTCCTTTGCTAATTACATCTGCGTTGCCCACTCTGACAGTATTCTCATTATATGTGTATTGGATTCTTGCTATATGCTATACCTTTTAAGGATCTGGGCGAACAATCTTTGAATGCGTGGGGTTGGCTCTTTTCCGCTAGCTTCTGCCACCTAATAGATTTCAGTAGGTGTGTGGTTTCTTTTTATAGACACTAACATCATGGGATATCACCATTCCGCGCCGTCGGTTGCCCTCTATCTTTCTCATTGAGTTGAGCATGTATCACTGATGTATAGTCTTTTAATTCTATGAATTGTTAGTTAAGTCTTTGAACATGGATGGGAAAAGTTGATATGCGACTATGATCTATGTTACGGTGATATTATTAAAGTGGATTTGCAAGGCGGAGATTTCTTCTTTCACATTGATATGATGTTGAGTGAATCCCGAGGAAGTCGCAAAGCCGTTCCCAAACCTTCCGTTAGTATGTTGTATTTGCCTCCCAAGATGCTACCTGACTGATTATTAATTATAATTATACTTTAACATGTTCATCACATTTCTTTGTTCAATCTTTCTGCATATGATGTATTAAATATTTCGATTAATTCTAATAGTAGTCGGAATGTGTAATTGCCCGTTTATAAACCCCATTTGGCTTATTGTACATTTTATATTTTATTCACTGCTTCAGACACCGTGACTTATAGATGGTTTTATACTTTAGCTCTTGAAGGTCTTAGTTTATCACAGAGGAGCTACATAGATAAGACAGTCTACACCCGGGCCATAAAACTTTCCTACAATGACTTGGCGTGCATGATTAAACTTGCCTTGAATGCTAAAGACATCCATGCCATTACCTTTGCGCACTGTCTAACTTTCACTAACATTCACAAGGACCGTTTGGTTAGTGATTTCTGATTTGTTTAATACACCCTCCGCCTGTCTGTCATTTTAATTAAATGCCATAACTTATAATGATTTGTTTACGTACAGAAAATTCCCACTGTTGTTATTGATGCTCTCAGAATGAAGCTTGGATGTCTTCCTCTCAAGGGCAGCATCAGGCTTGTTCAAATTTTCAGTCCCGTTGATTTCCCTGGCACCTACTACATCCACAAAGATGGAAGGATGGTGATCTACGGGTTTCTTGATTTTGCTAATGCAGCTAGGTCGACGGTTGACTAGGTTGTAATCATCACAATCCAGAGGCGCACTGTGGGCGATAAGGAGTTGCTCTCACTGGTGATCACCGGTCTCCACAAAAAAATTGCCTGACGTGTGACGGGTGCAGGGTTGCTGGATGGCATTGCATCTTAAAAATGCTAACTACTTGTGTGACTTGAGTATCGTATGAGTGTTATTCAAACTAAGCGCGAAGTTCAAATCCTTACGATACACTACTTATACAACTTTTGCGGTTGTGGTACCGAATCGACCGTCACATGTCAGGGACATTAAAGGGCAAGTATTAAACACACACGAAAATATGTGCCTTTTGTTTATGTAGAACCATGCCTTTCTTAGTGGCACGGCCGTGCATCTCTGAGTGCGCGTGTGACTGGGTATATTTTGAAATATAGAGACAATGAAAAACAATCAAATATGCCCGCGACTGGGTATATTTTCTATTGTCAGCGATGAATGACAATGGAAAATAACAACGCTCAACGAGAAGCTCATAACTACGCACAACTAAAAGAAATTGAACAAAGAGAATCATAAATATATTTAAACTGGTGCATGTAGAACCGTGACATGCCTCGCTTGTAATCCAGCTCATTTGAAAACACTTAGAACACATAGGCACAACAGTTCCCTTGCAGCACGTAGAACCGTGCCTACATCAATTTCACGTCTCTGCTATTGTTGAATGAACGTGTCAGTAGAAATATTTGAAACACAATAGCACGGACGTGCCTCTGCTTCAGTGCAACCATGCCTCTTCCACAGTCAAGGTTGTGCCTCTCTAGTAATCCGTGGACGACCGGGCTTTACTAGTGCCCTCTGCCACTCTCCTCCCCTTCGCACGAACCCTTTTAGTTTAGGTATATACTTCAGAGGGCGAGGCTGGTAGAACCCCAAACCTCTTTTCAAATCCACTGCACAGAAACCTGCGACGGAGGCGACGAGACCCCGGCAATGGAGATGGAGTTGAAGTCCGCTGCCCCTAGCACCAAGAGGGCAAGGCTCGCCCCATCGGCAACGCCGGCTTTACATCTGCCCTATGGGGGCGTGGTAAGAAGTGACGAGGGTCTATGCCCTGGTTCCAAGGAACACGTAGAATCTCGTCAGGACCACATCAGCGACCTCCCAGACGCCATCCTTGGCGAGATCATCTCCCGTCTCCCCACCAAGGATGGCATCCGCACACAAGTCATCGCATCTCGCTGGCGCCACCTGGGGCGCACCGCACCTCTCAATCTCGACTTCTGTGGGATCTCTGTCAGCAGTCTTGTTAACACTCTACAAACATTCTGTTGTGAAATCATCTGCATCCTGCCCACCAAGGAGGTCGTCCAGACATCATACGTGGGAACTCAATGGCGTCCTCTCAATCTCGACTGCCGTGCAGAATCTGTGGCTGGTGATTTCAACCTTCCTACAGCCATCCTCTCCGGCCATGATGGGCCAGTTCACCGCCTCTGCATCCCGACGAGCTACCTCCAGTGCCGCCCCAGTGCGGTCGGTGAGTTGCTCCAGTCCCCAAAATTGGACAAACTCCAGGTTCTTGAGTTCTACTACTTGCTCCCAAAATTCTTCTACCCTGTGATCAGACAACCACATAGAGGCCCTTCATCTGTGCCCTCACCACCGACGTCCATCTTGAGGTTTTACTCCTCTCTCCACACCGTCAATGTCGTGGTTTTAGCACGGCAGATGCCCTTGTGAAAGGACTTAGTGGTGGAGCCATCACATGAAGGTGGAAGCTTAATGGGGTTGATTGGGAATGAGAAGACATGGGATTACCCAGGTTCGGCCCCTCACGATGGAGGTAAAAGCCTACATCATGCTTGATTGTATTGCTTTGGATCTCGATTACAGGGGTGCGGATTCGCTAACCCACCTCTCGAGAGATTGCAACTTAGTCTTTCTGCCCTAGGTGCTCCCCTTTATATAACAGGTCAAGCCCTAAGTTTACATGAGAGTCTGGGTTGTAACCTTAACCCATATCCTACTCTTATTCTAATTGACTTGTCCTGCAAGGTAATCTTTCTTATCTTGTCTTTCTTCTAAAGCCGGCCCACATGCTGAGCCGGCCCTCTTCACCAGGCCTCCGTTAAGCTGGCCCACTATGTATCTTCAAGGCCCAGTAGTGAGATAATCCGCTGAGCTTTATAGTTCTATGGCCGGGTCATCCTCCTGCCGGGTCTCCTATGCTGGAAATATCCCCAACATTAGCCCTCAGTTTGATTTGGATTTATCCATGTTAAACTCAATCCTGAAAAACAAAACAAAATAAACCGAATAATCTGCAAAGAATTTTCATCTCTGAACCTGCTTCTCAAGCCAGCTCTTCAGCATCCTTCATCTGCAGACACATTTGCCGGCTCAACCATCTTGCCGGGTCATCCACCCTCCGTAGACTTGGTATCTACTCACAACCTTTCTTCATGACGTCACAACCCACCTCCGCAAAATCCGGGGTGACATCATAGCGAATCTTTGAGTGGATTGTATTGTCTTGTCAGGCATGAAAATCGAGGAGCCCCTTTTAGCCAAAATTTATTGTGCCGCCTGGGGAACCGCACCTGCCGTTTCAGGTTTCACTGCACCTATAAATAGGCCAGCACATCTCCAGTGCTTCTCTTTACCGCTCTCGCTCCTCATCTTCCTCCTCTGCTCTTCAACGCCGTTGCGCCATTCCGAGCTCGCTGTCGCAGCTCATACAGCATCGACCGGGCTCACTCATCGTCGCCGGAGTCCATCCAGCATCGCACGGCCGCATCCGCAGCACCCAAAAACTACAAGTTTTCCCATTCAGATCTGTAAGTGCCTCTTCGCCATTGTTGCTAGTTCCTCACTGTTCTTCGCAGTTCTTCGTATTAGCAGCTTGTAGATCCAAAATGCCCACAAGTTTCTTGCTTTGTTAGGTCATAAAATCAGTCTGCAACACTGCTCGTAAGTTATAGATCTACCGCACTGCTTTTAAATAAATCTCATTGCAATTTACCCCCGTCTGCGAAGAACAGACCTAGGTTTTAATCTGTCATTTAAGGCCATTTTTTAGATCTAGAAAATTCCTCAATTCCATTTGAAAATTGTTCGCTGACTCACAGTCCAGACCACATTTATCACTTGTGCAAATTTATGACCTTAGTAATTGCCGGCTTATCTTGTATCGAAAGTCATAACCCGGGAATATGCCAGCTTATCTTTCTGCAAACCGGCAAGCTTTGAATTCTGACGGCTTACATTACTTTCCTATTTTCTCTGCAGCTAAATCCATGGCTCCAAAAACCAACAAGATTGTTAACTGGACAACATCCAACATGTCAGAGCTCCGACTGCAGGCCTTGGTAGATTCCGGGTTACTCCCATCCAAGGAGGAAATTGAATGGCGAGCCCCTGAGGAAGAGATCCATCCTCAGCCGGCTCAGAATGAGATTATCTTATTTGCTGATCATTTGGACAGAGGTTTCCATCCCCCGGGTTCTAAATTCTTCCGGGATGTGCTCCACTTCTTCGGTGTTAGGCCTCAAGACTTGGGTCCCAACTCCATCCACAACTTGTGCCAATTTCAAGTATTATGTGAGATTTACCTACAGATTGAGCTGTCCATCAGCTTTTTCCAGGAATTCTTTTATCTGAATCACCAAACAGAGCACAAGGGTGGACCCAGCATGGAACTTGGCGGGGTCACTATCCAAAGAAGGAAAAATTCAGCCTTTCCTGAAGCCAAGCCGGCAAGCCACCCTAAAGGATGGCATAGAACTTGGTTCTATTGCACGGACACCTCCCCAGACCAACAGCACCCACTGCCGGGTTATAGAGCAGACTGGCTTGACGCCTCCATCATTTTCCCGGGTTTCGCCTCCAAGGAGGAGAGGAAGGCTCTGGAACCCTTATACTCGAAAATAAATGCTTTGACTGCTCATGGCCTCACTGGTGTGGACCTGACCCGGACCTGGGTAAGCTGGCGCATCCAGCCCCTTGGCCTGAGAAACCAGCTTATGCAGACCTATTCAGGTGAGCCAGAAGACCCGCTACGATTTAGCTGGGTCAACCTCGAACAGAAAGATATCATCAAATTCGCCAAGAAACTTCTTGGTGAGACGAAGGACTCCATCGCTCTTGTGGGACTCGCTCCCTTTTACACGGGCAAACCAACCCCTGCAGTAGGCTGCCTTAGCTATTTTCCTATTGCCCTACTCACACTGCCTTGCCTTTGTTGTAATTTTATCCACCTATCATTGTGTAGGAAAACGCTGATTGGTGGAAGGTCGAACCTCAAGACCCCACTCCTCCTCGAGAAGATAGCGAGGAAGACCCGGAAGATGATGAAGACCAAGAGGTAGAACTCAACTCCCTTGGTCGTCTGTTTAACCAACTTGCTGACGCCGCCTCCTCACAGGAACAGGTTGAAACAACTCACGCCGGCGAGCCAGAGGTAACTTTGATCTCTTCAGATTCCGACTCACCAATACCCGTCCGAAAGAAATTCTGGGTTGCAATCCGAAAAGTTCCATTTTTGCACCGAGATGCTCATTTAGACCTATAATTTCTTTTGAAGAAAACGCAGCACACAGGAACCTCCAAACGGAAGACCCGGAGCAGTGAGGGAGAGCTGAGCGGCGGGTTAACCAACGAACCGCCTGTTCGGAGGGCGCGGACAGAAGTGCCTCATAGTCCCACTCCCTCTCTTCCTCAAGCCGGCCGCTTCAAAGAGCCGCTTCCTTTGAATGACTCGGCTTATCAAACATCCCCTTCTTCAGATGAATCCAGCGCCACCCAAGCGCCGACTTTTAACATCAATCATGGGTACAAAATCTGACTACTTGCTTATCATAGTTAAAACTTCTGCCTTTATCCATTAACTGGATAACTTTTTTTTTACTTTGTGTAGCGCAAAGGCCATCAAAAAGAAAACCGCCGCCGGGTCATCTGACCCTGTTGTTCAGAAAGATCCTTCTCAGGAAATCGCAACAGAGAACCCGGAGATTCCGGATGAGCCGGCCTTGCAAGATGATCTGCCGCACCAAGACACTACCGTGAGTTTGACTCACGCTTCCCCTCCCCTTATCCATTAAGAGAGAGAAGACAGAGTAGAAAAGCAACCTGCTAAAACAGCTCAGGATGAAGTAATAGTGACTGGTGAAAACCAGACTCTTCAGCCGGAAACTTCCACTGCTTTAGCAAAAATCCCAGCTAAGGCTGAGTCGCCAATTAAAAATAAAGGGAAGGCGGCTCTTCATTTCCAATCTTTTGAAGACCAAGACATCAAGTCACTGCATCAGTCCGTCCTAACCCGGCTATCTGAGAGCCGGGATACTGAGATTGCCATGGTGACGTCTCTCAAACGGAAATATGAGGTAAACCCAGTCACCTAGCTTTACACACACACACACACACACACACACATATATATATATATATATATATGTATGTAGCCCCCAAGGGCCGGGTCATTATGATATAATGATCTGGGACTTCTAAAAATGTATCTTCATGTAGAACAGCAAATGGTAGCCCCCGAGGGCCGGTTCAATATTGCATGATGAATCGGGTCTCTGTATGTACCATAGACAAAAATACACATTAGCCCCCAAGTGCCATGTGGAATGCCTGCATCGTCATGGGACTTATTATACTTTAAGAGAATTTTGGTAGATGTAGCCCCCATGTGCCGAGTCACTCGTACGGCGGCTCAAGACTTTGTTTGTCTCCTGTAACCATGTGATCTACCATGCAGGATATGCTGAATCAAGTGGAATCACAAGCAGCCGGCTTCTAGAAAGAAGCCAAAAAAGAGAAGAAACTTCGAGAAAGAGCTGAATGCCTATCTTCAGAATACCACAAATCGCTTCGCACGGCGAAAGAGGCCCTGAAGAAGGCCGAAGCGTGCTTTGAGAGTGAAAAGGCTATCTTGTCCAAACGTGCAGAAGAGGCTGAGGCAAAGCTTGAGCCGGTGGCTCAAGAACTAGCCACATTAAAAGGCCATATTACCACAATGTGCAGTGCCATCTTCGGTAAGTCAGGATTCACCAAGCTCTTGAAATAAACCGACTTAATATGTTGAGCCGGATTTTCTGACACCTCAGCTGTAATTTGCAGGCCATAGGACACATAACCTAGGGGAACTTCCCCTGGTGAAACTGAAAGCTGTGTACTCATTTCTGGAACAGTTATATATTGGCGGCTCACGCTGCATCATGGCAGCCAAGAACACGAAGTCACCACCCCAGCTGATCGTGGATACACTGAAAGAGTTGTCCATGGTACCGCAATGGTTCCAAGAGTGGAAGAAGGCGGCTTGCCATCATGGAGCGCTGACCGCCCAAGCACGTGCCAAGGCATATGCACCAGAGCTCGATCCGTCTCAACTGGTGGGCGGCTACCCAGAATTCAACACTGACGACACGTCGTTTACCAAGAAAGATTTTATGCGGTGCATGAAAGAGACCCGGGTAGCTGCAAAACAAATGGCGGAAGAAATAGATTTGACCAAATACCAAGCCAGATATTCTGAAGCCAATGAACGGATTGAGCCGCCTAACCCTCAACCAGTCGCCTTAACCCGTCCGTGTAAGCAAACTTTTGCCCCTCACGTCGACCCTTCATCTGTGATAACAGACAATGCAGTATTTGAAGCTTTGCGCTCAATCCAGTGGGTGGTCGATGAGTCAACAAGTCAGGACGAGGTGGCGGGTGACGACGAAGCATGAAGAGCCGGCTCTTGATGTTCCATCAACTTCTGGTGCAAATCTCAACCCAGAAGAGTAGACCGCCGGCTCACATTCTGTTGTAATTTGAACATGATGGAATATCTGGCTTGACCAGGGCCCTGTGGCGGCTTGTAATAGTAATAGGCGCAAACCTTGCTGGTGCAAGTGTCATCGAGCACTTGTGTTATTTTGCCTGTATAACTCGTTATTGAAACCTTGCTGTTTGTCAGCCATGAAATTTTGTTGCTGCTTTCAAAATGTTTGTTTGACCAGGGCCTCTGCGGCTAGTCTTTTTTATGAAGGCCAGCTGTGCAACAGGCCTTTAATAACTTCTGGGTCAATAATCTGAAACCCGGTAATATTGATGGCGGCTTATCTCTAAGATTGATGGTATAATAACCCGGCAATCATGTTGTCGTGTTTGTAAACAAGAAACAACTTTAATAAAACATATGCCATGTATGGATGTATGCATGCATGGAAAAGATAATAATAATGCAAAATATAAATTTAAGAGCCGGCTTTTAAGGCACGACTTGAAGACCGGCTTTCGAGGCTCGAGTCTGATTCGCTTTCATGAAGCAGGCTTTATCGCCTCTTTTGGTTTATCCTAGCTCTCTAAAAGCCGACTCTCACGTGACCAACTGGTGTTTTAACTCAGACAAGTTCAGGGTCACTTTCTGTGATTGACTCGCCGCGCGTACACCGGGTCACCTTTTCGGAGTAGCATCTTGCTAACAGGCAGGTTTAACCAAGAAATTTTTTGGCATGTTGCCAGGTTAAAAGGGATGTTAAAGCTAAACTCTATGAGTTGGAAGCCCCCAAGTAACCGTTGATCAAAGAATAAAGACTCAACACACAATTTGAGGCGAAACGACAATCTCTCTTATACAGAGACGTCGGCTTTATTTCATTGATCAGAATATGTATATACATCATGAAGGTATGTACAAAAGATACTACCCAGTCTGTGACTTAGGTATAGTACGGCCGGAGATGTGCAATGTTCCAAGGCCGGATTCCCTCCTCCTCAGAGGTACGCGACTTGTCTGCTTCACGTGTATCAACCAGGTAATATGACCCATTGTTGAGATTCTTGTTGATGACGAAGGGTCCTTCCCAAGGAGGCGAAAGCTTATGCATGCATGTCTGGTCTTGTATCAGACGGAGCACTAAGTCACCTTCCTGAAAGGTACGGCTTCGAACTCTACGGCTACGATAGCGATGTAGGTCTTGTTGATAAATTGCTGATCTGGATGCGGCAAGTTCATGTTCTTCTTCCAAAGCATCAAGAGCATCTTGGCGAGCTTGTTCATTATCAGCCTCCACATAAGCTGCGACTCGGGGAGAATCATGATGTATGTCACTTGGAAGCACAGCCTCTGCACCATAGACCAGGAAAAACGACGTGTAACCTGTTGACCTGTTGGGAGTAGTCCGTATGCTCCAAAGCACCGCAGGTAACTCTTCTTCCCAGCAACCATGTGTTCATTGTAAAGGTACCATAAGCCGGAGTTTTATTCCTCGCAGCAACTCCTGATTAGCTCGTTCTGCCTGTCCATTGGACTGAGGATGCGCCACAGATGTTAGATCCAGCCGGATGTGCTCCTGCTGACAGAACTGCTTCATGACTCCCTTGGAAAGATTGGTACCATTGTCTATGATGATACCATGTGGATAACCGAAGCGATAAATCATTTTTTTCAAAAATTTGACAGTTGTAGCAGCATCACAACGACTGACTGGCTCTGCTTCAACCCACTTGGTGAATTTGTCAACTGCCACCAACAAGTGAGTATGTTTATTCTTGGATCTCTTGAAAGGCCCAACCATATCAAGCCCCCAGACTGCAAAAGGCCAAGTTAATGGAATCATCCTCAACTCTTGAGCCGGCACATGTGCTTGATGAGCATATTTCTGGCAACCATCACACTTGCGTACAATATCCTCTGCATCCGTGTGGGCTGTGAGCCAGTAAAACCCATGACAAAAAGCTTTCGCAACCAATGACCTTGAGCCGGCATGATGACCACAATCACTAGAATGGATCTCACTGAGAATTGCACGGCCCTCCTCAGGTGAGACACAACGCTGAAAAACACCTGTGACACTCTGTCTATGAAACTCGCCATTGACAATAGTCATAGACTTGGATCGCCTTATAATCTGTCGGGCGATGATTTCCTCCACTGGGAGCTCACCACGGCTTAGATAAGCCAGGTAAGGAACTGTCCAATCAGGTATAGCATGAACAGCGGCCACTAGAGCCACCTCTGGATCAGGAACAGCGAGGTCTTCCTCCATCGGTAACTTGACTGATGGGTTGTGCAACACATCCAGAAAAACATTGGGTGGAACAGGCTTACGCTGAGACCCCAAACGAGACAATGCATCCGCTGCCTCATTAAGCCGGCGATCAATATAATCCACCTAATATCCTGTGAAATAGCCAGCAATGTTTGTAACTTCACGTCGATAAGCCGCCAAGAGAGGATCCTTGGAATCCCAGGTGCCAGAAACTTGCCGAGCCACCAAATCTGAGTCGCCCAGGCACCTGACCCGGCTTAAATTCATCTCCTTTGCCATACGGAGCCCATGAAGCAAAGCCTCATATTTAGCTGCATTGTTAGTACAAGGAAACATAAGCCGCAAGACATAACAAAATTTGTCACCTCGTGGGGAAGTTATCACAACTCCAGCCCCCGAGCCTTCCAATTGCCTGGAACCGTCAAAGTGAATAGACCAATATGTGGTATCCGGCTTCTCCTCCGGAGCCTGTAATTCAGTCTAGTCATTGATGAAGTCCACCAAAGCTTGAGATTTAATAGCAGTCCGTGACATATATTTGAGATGATGTGGCCCCAGCTCAATCGCCCACTTGACAACCCGGCCAGTAGCTTCCCTGTTCTGAATGATGTCTCCAAGGGGTGCTGAACTGACCACAGTAATTGGGTGCTCATGAAAATAGTGTTTCAACTTCCGGCTTGCCATGCATACACCATATACCAGCTTCTGCCAATGCGGATACCGCTGCTTGGATTCTGTTAAAACTTCACTGATATAGTACACCGGGCGCTGAACTGGATATTCTTTGCCTGGTTCCTTTCGCTCTACAATAACTGCAACACTGACAACCTTGCTGTTGGCTGCAATATATAGCAGCATGGGCTCCTTCTCCTGAGGGGCAGCAAGGATGGGCGGCTCAGACAACTGCTTCTTGAGAGATTCAAAAGCCTGATCTACAGCATCACTCCAAATAAAATCATCTGACTTCCGGAGCATTTGGTAAAGTGGGATTGCCTTTTCCCCAAGCCGGCTTATGAACCGGCTCAACGCCGCAACCCGCCCAGCCAGCTTTTGGACGGCATTGAGATTGGCCGGCTTAGCCAGGGACGTGATTGCTTTTATTTTTTCCGAGTTGGCCTCAATCCCACGCTCAGACACTAAGAATCCCAGTAACTTTCCTGTAGGAACACCAAAGACACATTTCTCCGGGTTGAGCTTCATCTGGTAAACTCGAAGGTTATCAAACGTCTGCTTGAGATCATCCAACAAGGTTTCCTTTTTTCGAGATTTCACCACAATGTCATCGACATAAGCGTGAACATTACGCCCAATCTGCTTGTGGAAACAATTTTGGACACAGTGTTGATAAGTCACCTGTGCGCATTTCAAACCAAACGGCATGGACGTATAACAGAAAGCTCCAAAAGGCGTAATGAAAGCCGTCTTTTCCTGGTCCTCCTGCCTCATCTTGATTTGATGATAACCAGAATAAGCATCCAGAAAGCATAAAGACTCACAACCCGCCATGGCGTCAATGATCTGGTCAATACGGGGCAGAGCAAAAGGATCACTAGGACAAGCCTTGTTCAGGTCCGTGTAATCAACACACATTCGCCAAGTTCCGTTTTTCTTCAGAACAAGAACCGGGTTAGCCAGCCATTCTGGATGAAAGACCTCAACAATAAACCCGGCCGCTAGGAGCCGAGCCACTTCTTCGCCAATAGCTTTCCGCCTTTCCTCGTTGAAACGGCGGAGATACTGACGAACAGGTTTAAACTTGGGATCCACATTAAGGGAGTGCTCAACGAGTTCTCTTGGTACACCCGGCATGTCAGAAGGTTTCCATGCAAAGATGTCCCGGTTCTCACGGATGAACTCGATGAGCGCACTTTCCTATTTAGGATCCATGTTTGCTCCGACGGTGAACTGCTCAGATGAATCTCCCGGGACGAAGTCAACTTGCTTTGTATCTCTGGCCGACTTGAATTTGAGCAAAGGATCGGACTCGGTCGTCGGTTTCTTTAGGGAGGTCCTATCAGTCGGGTCAACATTGTCCTTGTAGTATTTCAGCTCTTCGGCTGCACAAGCCGTCTCCGCATAAGCTGCGTCTCCTTCCTCACATTCCAGTGCAACTCTCCGGTTGCCCTCAACAGTAATGGTGCCCTTCGGACCCGGCATTTTTAACTTCAGATAGACATAGCACGGCCGCGCCATAAACCGCGCGTAAGCTGGCCTACTAAAAAGGGCATGATAGGGGCTTTTAAGCTTCACCACCTCAAAAGACAAGAACTCTGAGCGGTAATTAAATTCGTCACCAAAGGCCACCTCCAGCGAAATCTTGCCAATAGGATAAGCCGACTTGCCTGGAACGATGCCATGAAAAACTGTAGTGGAAGGGGTGAGCTGTTTCTCGGACAAGTTCATTCGCCTGAAAGTATCATAGTAAAGGATATTGATGCTACTGCCGCCATCCATGAGCACCTTTGTCAATGTGTAACCGCCGACTTGTGGTGCAACTACTAAGGCCAAATGGCCGGGGTGGTCAATGAACTCTGGATGATCCGCCCGACTCCGAGTGACCGGCTGCTCCGACCAGTTGAGGTAATATGGGACCGCCGGCTCGACCAAGTGGGCGGCTCTCTGCTACTTGTAGCTTGCGTTGGTAATTCCCTGAAGAGGAAAGGAGATGCAGTACAGTAGAGTAAGTATTTCCCTCAGTTATGAAACCAAGGTTATCAATCCAGTAGGATAATCACGCAACACCTCGTTAGCAGCACCTGCACACAAAACAACAAATCCTTGCACCCAACGCAAACAAGGGGTTGTCAATCCCTCGGCGGTAAGTTGCAAGATTAAATTGTATGTGATAGATAGATAGATTGAAACAAAAATACAAAAATAAAATAAATAAAGAAAAAGTGCAGCAAGTATTTTTAGGGTTTTAGTATATGATTTAGATAGACCCGGGGGCCATAGTTTTCACTAGAGGCTTCTCTCGAGAAAATAGCATACGGTGGGTAAACAAATTACTGTTGGGCAATTGATAGAAAAGCAAATAATCATGACGATATCCAAGGCAATGATCATGTATATAGGCATCACGTCCGAGACAAGTAGACCGACTCCTCCCTGCATCTACTACTATTACTCCACACATCGACCGCTATCCAGCATGCATCTAGTGTATTAAGTCCATAAAGAACGGAGTAACGCCTTAAGAACGATGACATGATGTAGACAAGATAAACTCACGTATGAATAAACCCCATCTTTTTACCCTTAATAGCAACGATACATACGTGTCATGTCCCCTTCTGTCACTGGGATTGAGCACCGCAAGATCGAACCCATTGCAAAGCACCTCTTCCCATGGCAAGATAAATCAATCTAGTTGGCCAAACCAAATCAATAGATCGGAGAAAAATACGAAGCTATAATAATCATGCATAAAAGAGATCAGAGAAGACTCAAATAATATTCATGGATAATCTGATCATAAACTCACAATTCATTGGATCCCAACAAACACACCGCAAAAAGTGATTACATCGGATAGAACTCCAAGAACATCGAGGAGAACATTGTATTGAAGATCAAAAAGAGAGAAGAAGCCATCTAGCTACTAACTATGGACCCGAAGGTCTATGGTAAACTACTCACCCATCATCGGAAGGGCAGCAAAGTTGATGTAGAGCCCCTCTGTGATCGATTCCCCCTCCGGCGGAGTGCCGGAAAAGGCCTCCAGATGGGATCTCTCGAGAACAGAAACTTGCGGCGGTGGAAAAAGTATTTTGTGGACTCCCTTGAGGGTTTCTGATTTTTTGGGAATTTATAGTGGTGGAATTAGGTCAAACGGAGCTGAGGTGGGCCCACGAGGCACCAGGGCGCGCCTGCCCCCCCCCCCCAGGCGCGCCCTGGTGGCTCGTGGCCACCTCCTCTGGCGTCCGGTCTTCTCCCAAAGCTTCTAGTGTTGTATATGTCCAGAAAAAAATCTCCAAAAAGTTTTGTGGCATTTGGACTTCATTTGGTATTGATATTCTGTAAAACAAAAAACAGGCAGAAAACAGCAACTGGCACTGGGCACTAAGTTAATAGGTTAGTCCCAAAAAATGATATATAATTGTTGTAAATGCATATAAAAACATCCAAGATTGATAATATAACAGCATGGAACAATAAAAATTTATAGATACGTTGGAGACGTATCAGCATCCCCAAGCTTAATTCCTGCTCGTCCTCGAGTAGGTAAATGATAAAAACAGAATTTTTGATGTGGAATGCTGCCTATCATATTAATCATATATTCTTTTCTTTTGTAGCATGGACATTGGACTTGAATGATTCAAAGCAATAGTCTATAATTTGACATGAAGATATAAATACTCAAGCATGCTAACAAGCAATCATGTCTTTCAAAATATCAATGCTAAAGAAAGTTATCCCTAGCCCATTATGCTCAATCATTGATCCATTCATGAAACACACTAGAATATTAGCTACATCCAATGCACAAGTATGACAATAGTGCTCTCTAGTTGGTGCTTTATAAGAGAAGATGGAGACTCAAAATAAAACTAAAAATTGCATAAAGTAAATAGATAGGCCCTTCGCAGAGGGAAGCAGAGATTTGTCAAATGTGCCAGAGCTCAAAGCTTAAATTAGAGAGATAAAAATATTTTGAGAGGCATGCTTTTCCTGTCAACGAAAATGACCGAGAATTCCCAATATCTTCCATGCTAGACACATCATAGGCGGTTCCCAAACAGAAAGTAAAGTTTATTTCCTTTCCACCATTCTTTCACAATCCATGGCTAGCCGTATCCACGGGTGCCCTCCATACCATCACTTTCCAAGGAATTTTGTTGTTATTAATTTTTGATTTCATTGTGGGACTGGGCATCCCTATTACTAGCCACTCTCTCGTGCAATGACAAGTGAATAAACACAAATCATGAGAATAACACACCTAGCATGGAAAATATTGGCCACCCCCTGCCGCTTCATGAGCGGTACGGGCACACAAAACAGAAAAATTATTTTGAAAATTAGAGTTGGCACACGCAAATTTACTTGGAACGGCATTGAAATACCGCATATAGGTAGATATAGTGGACTCATTTGGCACAACTTGGGTTTAAGGAGTTTGGATGCACAAGCAGTATTTCCGCTTAGTACAAATGAAGGCTAGCAAAAGATTGAGAAGCAACCAACCAAAAAACGAAAACGGTCATAAACATGCATTGAACATAACTAACATCGAATAATGCACCATAAGTAGGATATAATTTCGTTGCATAACTATTGACTTAACGTGCATGCATAGGGAATCACAAACCTTAACACTAATATTCTTACTAAATCACAATTACTCACTAACGTGACTCACATATTATCATTTCCATATCGCAAAACTATTGCAAGGAATCACACTTATCATATCCAATGATCTATATGAAAGTTTTTATTATATCCCTCTTGAATATTCATCACTTTGGGACCAAATTCATATCTTGTGCAAATTACCGTTACTATTATCAACTCTCAAAAAGATATAAGTGAAGCATGAGAGTGCACATATTTCTTCAAAATTTCAATCTTATCAACTATCAAAATAATATAAGTGAAGCATGAGAGTTTATTTCTTCAAAATTTTAATCTTGTCAACTCTCAAAATAATATAAGTGAAGCATGAGAGTTTATTTCTTCAAAATATAGCCACCACCGTGCTCAAAAGATTTAAGTTAAGCACTAGAGCAACTGCCTAGCTCAAAAAATTTAAGTGAAGCACGTAGAGTATTCTAACAAATCATGATGATCGTGTGGCTCTCTCAAAATAGGTGTGTTCAGCAAGGATGATTGTGACAACTAAAAAGAAAACAAAGCAAAGAATCATATAATACACGACGCTCCAAGCAAAACACATATCATGTGACGAATAAAAATATAGCTCCAAGTAAAATTACCGATGGTTGGTAGAAGAAAGAGGGGATGCCTTCCGGGGCATCCCCAAGCTTAGACGCTTGAGTCTTCCTTCAATATTACCTTGGGGTGCCTCGGGCATCCCCAAGCTTAGGCTCTTGCTACTCCTTATTCCTTCATCCATCGTGATCTCACCCAAAACTTGAAAACTTCAATCACACAAAACTCAACAAAACCTTCGTGAGATCCGTTAGTATAACAAAACAAATCACTACTTTAAGTACTGTTACAAACCCATTCATATTTTATTTTTGCATTATACCTACTGTATTCTAACTTCTCCATGGCTTATACCCCCTGATACAATCCATAGTTTCATCAAAACAAGCAAGCAACACATCAAAAACAGAATCTGTCAAAAACAGAACAGTCTGTAGCAATATATTTAAAAGCCATACTTCTGTAACTCCAAAAATTCTGAAAAATTATGAAAACGTGGTAAATTCATATACCAATACTGTGTAAAAATTTCAGATTTTTCTGACGCTCCAGTACAGAAACAAAATTCCAGCACTGGACGCAAAACTTTCTGTTTTCCAAACAGCATCAATTATACTATCTTCCAAATTATCCCAAAGGTTTTACTTGGCACAAACACTAATTAAAAACACAAAAACTCAATAATAACAGTAGCATGAAAATGAAAACACACCATAACAGAAAAAAAATTTATTTTATTCATTGGGTTGCCTCCCAACAAGCGCTATTGTTTTATGCCCCTAGCTAGGCATAATGCATAGTTTCAAGTATTGTCATCTTTCAAGCTGATTCCATAAGTGGCCCTCATAATTGATTCATATGGTGCTTTAAT
Source organism: Elymus sibiricus (assembly GCA_039707655.1). Lineage (NCBI taxonomy): Eukaryota > Viridiplantae > Streptophyta > Magnoliopsida > Poales > Poaceae > Elymus > Elymus sibiricus. The sequence goes on from CM077664.1 coordinate 170,393,827, forward strand.
TTTATTCCTAGGGAAATGCTCCATACCCTTCTTTAGTGGAAACTGAAATTTTATATTCCCTTCTTTCATATCAATAACGGCACCTATAGTTCGTAAGAACGGTCTACTAAGTATTATGGGGCAAGAATGATTGCATTCAATGTCAAGTACAATAAAATCAACGGGCACATAATTTCTATTTGCAAGAATAAGAACATCATTAATTCTACCCAAAGGCTTTTTAATAGTAGAATTCGCAAGATGCAAATTAAGAGAATATTCATCTATATTGGTAAAACCTAGCACATCACATAGGGATTTTGGAATTGTGGAAACGCTAGCACCCAAATCACACAAAGCATTGCACTCATAATTTTTAATTTTAACTTTAATGGTGGGTTCCCATTCATCATATAATTTTCTAGGAATTGAAACTTCTAGTTCTAACTTTTCTTCTAACGCTTTCATCGTTGCTTCTACAATGTGTTTAGTAAAAGCCTTGTTTTGCTCATAAGCGTTGGGTGAATTTAACATGGATTGCAACAAAGAAATGCACTCAATCAAGGAACAATTATCATAACTAAAATCTTTGTAATCCAAGAGAGTGGGCACATCGCTATTTAAAGTTTTTACCTCTCCAAACCCACTTTTAGCAATTTTCTCATCAAGATTTTCACCCTCCGAATTATGGGGACGCTCTTTAGCTAAAGTTGACTCTTCTTCAGTCCCTTTTTCATCAAGTTTTATTTTGCTAAACAAAGAATCAATAGATGAAACACCAATCATTTTAATATCCTCATCATTACTATGTTCCAATGATTCCGGCTTAGCTGCCATTTGATTTACTAGCGTCCCTTTTTCACCAAGTATTTCCCTCAGTTATGAAACCAAGGTTATAAATCCAGTAGGAGAATCATGCAACACCTCGTTAGCAGCACCTGCACACAAAACAACAAATCCTTGCACCCAGCGCAAACAAGGGGCTGTCAATCCCTCGGCGGTAAGTTGCAAGATTAAATTGTATGTGATAGATAGATAGATTGAAACAAAAATACAAAAATAAAATAAATAAAGAAAAAGTTCAGCAAGTATTTTTAGTGTTTTAGTATATGATTTAGATAGACCCGGGGGCCATAGTTTTCACTAGAGGCTTCTCTCAAGAAAATAACATACGGTGGGTAAACAAATTACTGTTGGGCAATTGATAGAAAAGCAAATAATCATGACGATATCCAAGGCAATGATCATGTCTATAGGCATCACATCCGAGACAAGTAGACCAACTCCTGCCTGCATCTACTACTATTACTCCACACATCGACCACTATCCAGCATGCATCTAGTGTATTAAGTCCATAAAGAACGGAGTAACGCCTTAAGAACGATGACATGATGTAGACAAGATAAACTCACATATGAATAAACCCCATCTTTTTACCCTTAATAGCAACGATACATATGTGTCATGTCCCTTTCTATCACTGGGATTGAGCACTGCAAGATCGAACCCATTAAGAAGCACCTCTTCCCATGGCAAGATAAATCAATCTAGTTGGCCAAACCAAATCAATAGATCGGAGAAGAAATACGAAGCTATAATAATCATGCATAAAAGAGATCAAAGAAGACTCAAATAATATTCATGGATAATCTGATCATAAACTCACAATTCATCGGATCCCAACAAACACACCGCAAAAAGTGATTACATCGGAAAGAACTCCAAGAACATCGAGGAGAACATTGTATTGAAGATCAAAAAGAGAGAAGAAGCCATCTAGCTACTAACTATGGACCCGAAGGTCTATGGTAAACTACTCACGCATCATCGGAAGGGCAGCAAGGTTGATGTAGAGCCCCTCCGTGATCGATTCCCCCTCCGGTGGAGTGCCAGAAAAGACCTCCAGATGGGATCTCTTGAGAACAGAAACTTGCGGCGGCGGAAAAAGTATTTTGTGGACTCCCCTAAGGGTTTCTGATTTTTTGGGAATTTATAGTGGTGGAATTAGGTCAAATGGAGCTGAGGTGGGCCCACGAGGCACCAGGGCGCGCCTGCCCCCCCCCCCCCCCAGGCGCGCCCTGGTGGCTCGTGGCCACCTCCTCTGGCGTCTGGTCTTCTCCCGAAGCTTCTAGTGTTGTATATGTCCAGAAAAAAATCTCCAAAAAGTTTCATGGCATTTGGACTTCATTTGGTATTGATATTCTGTAAAACAAAAAACAGGCAGAAAACAGCAACTGGCACTGGGCACTAAGTTAATAGGTTAGTCCCAAAAAATGATATATAATTGCTGTAAATGCATATAAAAACATCCAAGATTGATAATATAACAGCATGGAACAATCAAAAATTATAGATACGTTGGAGACGTATCACTCTCCGCTGAACCTTCCGATCCCGCTTGCGGGTACTGGTGGTAAAGACATGGTACTGGCCACTATTCAGCTGCTTCGGATTGCTTTGGAACCCAGATTGGCCACCTTGATGCTGATTTCCCTGGTTGTTGCGCTGGTTACTGCCTCCAACATTGCCAGCCCCCTGAAACCCGGCATTGTGCCCATGATTCCCCTGGAACCCGGGGCCTGCGAAGGGCCCTTGTGAGTCGGCTCCCTGAAAACCGTCTCCCTGGTTGCCGGGTCCGGGGTTGCCAGGGTGTCCTCCGTTGCCGCCTCCATTGTGATGATTCTGAAATACCCGCTTGGAGAATTCTTGCATAATATAACAGTTCTCCCATGAATGGGCAGACGGCTTACCATTAATACTGTGTTTGGGACATGGGCCCTTGAGGGCCTCTTCAAAGCTGCGGGGGTGGTTACCGGAAAAAGGCTTCCTGGAGCCGTTGTTCTGTCGCTGGTTATTCCCACCGGTATTGGTATTTGCTACCAGATCAGAGCCGGCTTCGTAACTCTTGCGCTTGTTGCCATTGGCCTACCCATTGCCATTGTTCTGCTGGTGACCCTTGCCACCGTTTTTCTTGCCCTTGCCAGATTTGTCATCATCAGACATAGGATCCATCGTATTTTCTGACACAGCATACCGGGTCAAGACATCCATAAGATCGCCCATGTCCTGGACCTTTCTCTTGAGCCACCCTAACTTCTGAACCAGGGGTTGAAACTTACAAGTCCGCTCCAGAACAAGAACCGCCTGTGCATCTGAAGAATGAATGACTTCGGCAAATCGGCGAGACCAGTGGTGTGCCAACTCATCCTCACGCTGAACACAATGTTCAAGATCGACGATTGTGGTTGGCTGTTTGCAGGTTCCCTGAAAGTTCTTGATGAAATGCTCCTTCAATTCCTGCCAGGTGTTAATGGAATTCACCGGCAAGTTTTTCAACCAAGTACGTGTTGGACCTTCCAACATGAGAGGTACGTAACGCGTGCACACAGCCTCACTAGCTCCCAACAGATCCATTGCTAACTCATAACTCTCAATCCACCGGGCCGGCTCCAGATCTGCTGTATAATTAGGAACCTTGCACTACTGCAGGATGGTCCTAACACGACACAGCAATCGGAGACCCCGCGACCAAACTGTGTGCGATGCATTAATCGCAAACGGCGTCGTACTAAAACCGTCCCCAATAAGACGAACTATTTGCGATGCCGGAGACATCAAAAACGATTCAGATTAGAGACGCGTGTGCGATACGTGGCATACAGTTGATCCATACGAACTATTTGCGATAAGATAGAACAACAAACACGATTCAGATTAGAGACGCGTGTGCGATACGTGGCATACAGTTGATCCATACGAACTGTTTGCGATAAGACAGAACAACAAACACGGTAAGCCAAATGGAGGTGTGTGCGATACATAGCATACAGTTCACTCGGATGAACTGTTTGCTATTACCCAACACAACAGAAACGGTCAGGCAGATCAAGGTGTGTGCGATATACGGCATGCGGTTCGCTCGGATGAACTTTTTGCGATTACCCAACACAACAGAAACGGTCAGCCAGATCAAGGAGTCTGCGATATACGGGCACACATTCTAATTAAAATAATTGTGTGCGATGGTAATAACAAGCGCACATGGTTGATGGAACAAGTCATGTGCTGACATCGCCGATTGCGGTGCACACGCCACGTACGCATCCGAGAACGCTTGCCCACATTAATTACACCATTCGGGAATCGTGTCGCACTTCGAAACCGGAACCGTCAAATAATTTTGAGCTTCTTTCCCGTCACATTCCAAATTACTCTGATTCACACCGATATGTAAGTGCAAACCTGTTCACACCGATGAAAACCTAAACGTTTTCCCACTTAGCAGCTTTTTACTAGGTTATAAATACCACCTACTCGAAAATGACTGCACATTCCTCCTCAATTCCTCATCAACAAACAAACAAGTCTTCATCCTTCCTTGCGTCTACCATGGCCCGTGGGAGGAGTTCTTGGTCGAGAAATGACCACGGAGCGGCGAGCGAAGCAGCAGAGATGTCCCGCCTGGCCGCGATATCAGCCGAGAGGTCCCACCGCGCCACCGAATCAGCACGGAGGTCCCGCCGCACCGCCGAAGCAGCACTGAGGTCCCGCCATGCCGCCGAAGCAGCAGAGTGGTCTGGCCACGCCGCGAAAGCGGCACAGATGTCCCGCCGAGCCGCGGAAGCAGCAGAGAGGTCCTGCCGCGTCGCGGCAGCCTAGATGGATCTATCACGGGCACTCGAGGGCTCTCACAGGCGCATGCGCGCTATCCTCAATAAGCTGATGGACGATGACATCCCCCACTGGGCGAAGCTGCAGGAGGAGAGCTATGCCGTGTTGGATAGGTCCACCAGCGTCATCCGGGGACTACGGGGTGACAAGGTGAGGCTCCGCACCGAGCGCGACCTGCTGAGGGTGAAGATCGCCGGCAGGGCGAAGCAGCACGAGGAGACAACTGCCATGTTGGAGAAGACGGCCGTCATGGTCAGGAAACTTATGGACGAGAATGCTAATCTCCGCATCGAGCGTGACATGCTCCTGGAGAAATCCGTGGATACTCGCAAGTGATGGATTGAGGACGTGAAGGAGATCAAGGTGGACGAAATGACGAAGATGGCGTAGTAGATCGAGGTGAAGTAGAGAGCAGCGACCCAGATCGTTGTATGTGTATTCCTTCTTTTCCCTTGTGTCTTTCGGGCATTGCCACATGTGGCATCTTTAATTATCTTCCTGAATATGTAAGACAATTATTATTATCCATTGCCATCGTCTTCATATATATCAGTCTTGCTAAGTCTCGGTCGATACTATGTCCGTGAGATCTTACATCAAGATCCGTGCAAAATTTTCTTTTCAGATTTTCTTTTCTCTCTCTTAAATCTCAGTCAACTGAGGCCTAGCCACGCCATTAAAACTTGGGCTCGGGCGCCATTAATGGAGAAATTGGGAGCGAGGTGGGCAGCGGATGGAGGTCAAAGGGCTCGCCTCGTGAGCCTGCGCAGCGATCTACTCCACGCTTCCCGTCTACTCAAATAGCTACCCCGCACGTCGCCTCCTAGCCAATAAAAATGGGGACGCGTGGCGGCACGTAAATGGTTAGTACAACGCCCATGGTTTGAATAACACTTGTGTTTCCGATTGTAACGTGGCAGCTCTTTGTTCCAAAATGACTTTGTTGGTTGTTAATCTGTGCGCCTTCAAAAAATTGGACAAAAAATTTACCACAGCATGTTGGTGCCATGTCAAGGCAACATGCCAAGTTTCATGATTTTCAGGCAAGTTTTGGATTTACATGAATTTAAAAACCAAGTTTGTCAATGTTTTCGGCCGAGCCACGACGCCCAGATGTTTGAAATTCATTCCCATTTCTTGCATGGGACCTAAACATTCACCCAAAGACACATATACGATTTTTCAACCCATTTTGGTGCACTGGAGCATGTGCCTGTAGTTCAAATTTGAATTATGCACATTAAATGCCTAGAAAACTCAATTAATGTATAAAAAATGCCAAACGAACCCGGAATAATTCTAAATTTTAGCACGACACTCCTATTGGTCTTTGTTGCCTCTGTAAAAAAAATCAAGGCAGGAAGAGGCAGCGTATGTCGTTTCGCCCACAAAGGTGACACATCCCCCCTATCGGAACCATGAGCCTTCTTGAGAGAAGCTCCGGTTTGTAAGAAGCTTATACCAAAACTTGTCCCAAATCGAACAAAAAAATTACCACAGCATGTTGGTGCCATGTCAAGACACCATGCCAAGTTCCGTGATTTTTAGGCAATTTGTTGATTTACAGGAATTTAAAAAACAAGTTTCTCAATGTTTTCGGCCGAGCCACGATGCCCAGATGTTTGAAATTCATTCCCATTTCTTCTATGGGACCTAAACATTCACCCAAGGACACATATATGATTTTTCAACCCATTTTGGTGCACTGTAGCATGTACATGTAGTTCAAATTTGAATTATGCACATTAAATGCCTCGAAACTCAATAAATGTATTAAAAAAGGCCAAACGAACCCGGAATAATTCCAAATTTTAGCACGACACTCCTATTGGTCTTTGTTGCCTTTGTAAAAAAAATCAAGGCAGGAAGAGGCAGCGTATGTTGTTTCACCCACAAAGGTGACACATCCCCTATCGGAATCATGAGCCTTCTTGAGAGAAGCTCCGGTTTGTAAGAAGCTTATACCAAAACTTGTCTCAAATCAAACAAAAAATTTACCACAGCGTGTTGGTGCCATGTCAAGACACCATGCCAAGTTCTGTGATTTTTAGGCAATTTTTGGATTTACTGGAATTTAAAAACCATGTTTCTCAATGTTTTTGGCCGAGCAACGACGCCCAGATGTTTGAAATTCACTCCCATTTCTTGTATGGAACCTAAACATTCAACCAAGGACACATATACGATTTTTCAACCCATTTTAGTGCACTGGAGCATGTGCCTGTAGTTCAAATTTGAATTATGCACATTAAATGCCTAGAAAATTCAATTAATGTATAAAAATGCCAAACGAACCCAGAATAATTCCAAATTTTAGCACGACACTCCTATAGTTGCATGTTCACTGCAGATAAATGTTCTAGCAATTCAAACAGCGACCTTTCCTGCCGTAACCCCATTTTGTCTTTCAAATCAAAATGAAAAATCAATTACACCACACCATTTGTTAGCAACAATCGTGTGCGATGCGGTATAAAATATCTTGGGTCTCCCTCATGTATGGCTTACGCAGGATGATTCGTCGGCTACAGTCCACCGGCCGCGCGTCAACCACACTTGCGCGCCAGTTTTTCGCTGCACTGTTCGTAAATTTTCGGCAACCGCGGAAATATCTAGGTCCCCGCCCCCTCCCCCCACCAAAAGCCACATTTCCACTGTTTCCTCCTTCCTTTCCAAGTTCAAACCTTCACTGCTTGCTTTGCAGCGCCGCCTCCTCGCCGGCGGCGCTCCTTCCCGCTGCGCGGCCTCGTCCATATAGTCAGGTAATCCACACCCCACCCCCATCCTCCTCCTCCTTCTCCATCCCACAAGCCTCGACTGCCGGCGCGACATCTTCCACCCAAATCACTGCCCCATCCTCCAAATAAGCGCCGCCCATAGCCATGGTTCATGCATTATAGCCAGGAGCTCAAGGAGCACCTGGCACCGGTGAAGCAAATCACGGCCGCACGCGCGGATGAGGTCGCGATGGCTACCATGCGTGCCGACCGCCAGATCTTGGAGGAGCACCTCGCCGTCGAGGCCACCGTCGACCCCTCGCGCGCGGACGCCGCCACGCGGTTGGCTGCTTTAAACGATAGTTCGTGGTGTTTTCTAAAGGCAGCCTCCGATGCCTTCTAGTGAATTGTCCTCTGTTATGTTAATATGCAATCTGATCTTCTGAAATGTGATGTTCAGTTAACAGTTTGGTTCATTTGTTGTGATGTTCAGTTAACTGTTTGGTTCAATTCTGAAATGTGATTTTCAATTCCTGTGGGTACAATTTTTTTATTGTTATGCATGTGAGGAATAAAATCGAATTTGGATGTACTCTATACATGAGAAACATACACAAATGCTATATTTCCTAGTAGTTCTTAAGCACCCTAGGCTTGGTTAACTGTATGATCTTCTAGTATATGTTCTATTCTACAATGTGGTTCTCAGTTAACTGCTTGCTTCATTTGTTGTGGTGTACAGTTAACTTTTTGGTACAATTCTGCAGTGTGATGTTCATTTGTTGTGGGTACAAGTTTTCATTAATATATTCTACTGATAGTATGACAACTCTCACTTAAACTGATCAATATCTGCCTTATATGTGTTGCAGGGAAACAATGGGAGGCACTGAGGTTTACCATCGAGGTTTGCACATGCATGGTCCTTTGGCTAATAGCACATTATTGTGCAATTGCAGGAACCATTCTAATATTTAGGTTTTTAACAATTTGGTCTTGCACATGCAGGTCCTGCTGTCAGAGGTTTAGACCCACTGTTCGATCCATTTTGCATATGGGGAAATGAGATGGACATGAATATCAGTCAAGTCAAGAAACTCAGAAAGATTGTTAGGATAAAGAAACTAGTGTTGAATAACAACAAGATCTTTGTTTGCACAATGAAGAAGACATTAGTCAACTATAGGATGGTACTAACTCTTTTACCTTGTGTTTTTTCCTATGCACCATTTCAAAATTTAGAACAACTATTTATGCATATATTTGTTTTCAGTCCTTTCCAAAGCAGTTCACCGATGATTACCTCTCAAACCACCTCCATGGTCAAGAGGCGAGGAAGGTACTCATTCAACACCCACGCTACAATATTGAAGTCTCCCTCAAGAGGACGAAGGTTGGGCGGGCAATCATCCGCAACCACTGGCGTAAAGTTGCAAGGACATTCAACATCATTGAAGGCTCAATATTTGCCTTCAGATTCAGCAGTTTTCCAGATGAGAGTCATCTCTCTATATACCGTATATGATGCTACTTTCCAAAGGTTTTAGATGTTGCATGTGAAACTTTGTGCTGTTGTGTAATTGCGTAGCTAGCTATATGCCTATATGGTGTAACTGAGTGCTGAAGCTATGTGATGTTGTACTCTGATGTAATTCAGCTATGAAATCATGGTTGCTGTAATACGGCTATGAAACATATGGTGTGTTTGATATGAAATGTCAATTTGATTACTAAATGCATTATCAATAATAGGCCAATTAGCCTGCTTATTGGGTTTTATAAATTGCAGACGGTTTCTCAGACAACACCGTGGGCGATGACCTCAAACAACGCACACAGTTTCTAGAAAGTAGCCGTGTTGGATCAATGAACAATCACACACGCCTTCCGCCCGACAAATGTTTGCGTTAGGCCACCTTGCACAAACGTTTCCACATAAAAATTGTGTGTGATGTACATATGAACGGAAACGTTTTTCTGAGATTCACTGTGTGGGATGAACATACGAACAGAAATGCTTGGGCCAGTATAATTGTCTGCGATGGCTCGCACGATCGCACACGAGCTCTTTTTGCCCCGTGTGTGTGACCGGAGGACCTATACCCGACGGTTTCTGGGTCATGTGGGAAGGACCCCCCTATCGCACACACAGGCAAGGCGACGGTTTAAAACTGCATCGCGGAAAGGGGTTAAAAACCGTTTGTATAGCAGCTCGTGTACCAGTGTTGCAAGGACCCTTCAAATCTGGTGGCATGCGTGCATCTCGTAGTGCTGGGACCAGACAAGGCGTTCCAATCATGCGACTTGATAGACCGCCAAGGCGACTAGCTGTTTGGGCTGTGGTGGGATGGTCCTGCGCCGTGGGCTGATTATACACCGCACGCGTGTTTTCCTCTTCCAACGCTCGTAGAGCTCGAGCGGTGTCCACAATCTCCTGTGCGTTTGGGATCCTGGGGGGTTGCTGATTCACCAACGATTGTGCGGCCCTCCGGCGCTGTGCGCTACTGGAAAATGCCGGCGACTCAGGGCGTTGGCTCCTGGTGCGGCTCTGGTGAGGGGTTGAGTGAAGCCGGTGCTGACTGTGAGAATAGTTCGCCTGCTGCGTTACCGCTGTTTTTAGCATCTCAATGGCGTTCCTAGCCTCCACCTGAGCCGGACCATCCCCTTCAATCGGAATTGCCACCAAGTTGTGAGTCGCCGCCAAGACATTGTCCACCGGGTTGGAATAGTGTCCAATTGGGGTCTGGAACCGGCGAGTCGGTAGCTGCTGGTGCTGAGCTGGTGTATGATGTTGAGCCGTAGCCCTCTGCTGAGCCGGCTGCTGCAACAGTGCCCCTCCCGGGGGCGCAACACCAGCCCCCAGGTTTGTTGGAGCCCATGGATCATTTGGCGTAGCAAATAATTGAGTCGGCTCAATATTGGCCGGAAGCCAGCTTTGATGTCGCCTCCGATGGACGAATTCTGACTCGGCCTGCCGGCGGCTTAAATAGAGAGCCTCCTCCTCCAAGCGTTGTCTCTCCTCGGCGAGCCAGGCTTGCGCCTCTGCCATGCGGGTGTTTTCTGTGTTGATATCCTCCAGGATCTTGGTCATCTGCTCACAGCACTTCGTGATATCTGCGTTGTGCACCGCAGCGTTCTCTACGGTCACTGGCTCGGCCAGCAGAGTTGCCAGAGTATTCATTAGCTCCGCGAGCGCTTGCGCCCCGGTCTTTTGCGAGCCGGCGGCGGCCGCGCCGGCCCCTCCTGAGCCGGCGATGGTGAGATTCTGCCCGGCCGTTGGATCTACCGGGACGTGAAGGGGAGGAGGGTCTTGCCTACCTGCCACGTAAACCGCAGCGAACCGAGGCGGCTAAAGGGTTTCAAGAAAAACTTCGTCAGTGCATCCTCCGAGCCTGCCGTCATACAGGGGATGGATTGATTCGGTTTCCCCCATCGATGACTCACCATCAGACTGCACGAGTGTCTCATCTCCAGATAGCAAATTTTCTGACAGAGTCACCCCCTGGGTGAAGCCCACGAAGGCATGCGTCCGGCCAGCTCTCGGCGGGCCGGGTTTCGCCTGGGGGGGGGGCTGGCACGGCGGGCCGATTCGGTGTTGATGATGGCATCCAACCCGGCGGCTGACTCGCTGACAACGCCGATGAAGACATGGATCTTGCCGAAGGGGACCCGGTACCCGTACTCGATTGAGTCGGCCTCGGGGCCCCAGTATGAGTCATCGATGTAGAGCTTTCCGCGGTGGCTCTTCGTCATCTGGCCGATCGCGTACTTCCCGAACCTTGGGAGAGCTCCCACCAAGAACTCAACTCCACCATGCACAGGCCCCACGGTGGGCGCCAACTATCATGGTTTTAGCACGGCATATGCCCTTGTGAAAGGACTTAGTGATGGAGCCATCGCACGAAGGTGGAAGCTTAACGGGGTTGATCGGGAACAAGAAGACACGGGATTACCCAGGTCCGGCCCCTCACGATGGAGGTAAAAGCCTACGTCCTGCTTGATTGTATTGCTTTGGATCTCGATTATAGGGGTGCGGATTCGCTAACCTAGCTCTCGAGAGATTGCAACTTAGTCTTTCTGCCCTAGGTGCTCCCCTTTATATAACAGGTCGAGCCTTAAGTTTACATGAGAGTCCGGGTTGTAACCTTAACCCGTATCCTACTCTTATTCTAATTGACTTGTTCTTCAAAGTAATCTTTCTTATCCTGTCTTTCTTCTTAAGCCGGCCCACATGCTGAGTCGGCCCTCTTCACCAGGCCTCCGTTAAGCCGGCCCACTATGTATCTTCAAGGCCCAGTAGTGAGATAATCCGCTGAGCTTTATAGTTCTATGGCCGGGTCATCCTCCTGCCGGGTCTCCTATGCTGGAAATATCCCCAACAGTCACCTTTGCCCTGTGCAGGCTATCAGACAATTTGGTACAAATGCTTCCCCTCCCACTACTCACGAGACTTTCACTAGTGGAAGTTGACATATCAGACGTCTCAATGCAAAACATCATCCACTCCAGTTGCCCTGCCCTGCAGTCCCTGCACCTTATTTGCAATAAGAAATTCCACTGTCTGCGAATAAACTCACCGAACCTTATAAGCATTGGCATTCGTTGTGAGAAAGGAAAGCTCATCATCGAGGATGCCCCTTCTCTTCAAAGATTGCTCCACGATTCTCTAGATACACAATTGTAAATAATTGTTGTCTCTGCACCTAAACTGGACACCTTGGGATTTTTTTTTGATTTATTTGATGAATCAAAGATCATGTTTGGCTCTACAGTTATTCAGGTACTGGCTTTCCATGATACATTGAGCCCCATTTCTTCCATCACACAAGATACATATACACATAACCTAATAATATCATGTCCAATGAAGGGTTTGTCCATTGAGAGCCTATCAGCGGTGGTGGATTCCGTCAAGACATTATATATCTCCCAGACATGTTTCAAACTGGATGAGGTTGTCGACTTGTTGCGATGCTTTCGATGCCTGCAGAACTTGTTTATTGAGGTGATGATTTCAAACACATAGTGTACTAGCATTAACCGTCTAGTTGCTCTTCACACAAACTCTCTCTAGATCTGAAGTGTTTTCAGTCTTCATGTATATTTAGGGAGGAGGATGGGATTGGAGAGGTTTAACAAATAAATGGCGTCAAAAGCACCAGGTGTTTCTCAAGGATAATGACATTTGTTTGAAGACAATAACGATGGAAGACTATGAAGTCACACAGGCAAACACTGAATTTGTGACATTCTTTATTCTGAATGCAAGCGTGCTAGAGACCATCAGGCTCAAGTTTCACTTCCACAAAGATTTCACAGCTGAATTTTACAAGCAGTAACAAAAGGTGCTACGAATGGAGAAAAAGGCTTCGAAATGTGCTCGGCTTAAATTAACAAGAAGTTGCAAGCACATGCAGATGGATTTAATAAACACACGTGTTGAGTATCTGGATCTGACAAATCCATTCAATTGTGAATGTTGAAAACAGGGTTTGAGAGATGTAGTTGCCATATTCAATGTGGGTCTTATGTAAACATGGTCAGACAATTCTCATTCTTTTGCACTGCGCCGTCTGTAAGCTCATGTTTAAAAACAAGAATATTTATGATATCAATGTTGTGCTTTATATTTACAATATTCATTATGTGTTGCTTGGTCAGATTCAGAAAACAAAAAGAAATCAGCTCACATATGCTAAATAATCAGACTGTTATTTATGTCAGTGCCTCGGATCTAATTTTAGTTCTCTAAAAGAAACATGAATATAAAAGAACATATGTACCGTGCCTCTCATAGACCACGGCCGTGCCTCTCATCCAAAGAATAACCGTGCCTCTCCTGAACAACGGTCGTGTCGCGCTAGTGATTTACTGTGGCTTGATGTCTATGCCACAGGAGCATGCTTCTGTTTTCGAAATGTTTCCTCTGACGCGATCACTCGGTGCGGCACGAACGTGAAGCCACATGATGCACGGTTTTATAAGGAAAAGAGGCGGGCCTCTTTATTGCAAATGTTTTCAGTGACACATTCACTGAGAGAGTCACGGTTTCAACCATGCATGTCCAACCGTATACATGTCCAACCGTGCATCTTTGAGTGAACGTGTCAGTAAAAACACTAGGAATACAGAGGCACGATCGTGCATCCTCTATTCTGAAACCTTGCCTTCTAGGGCCCACTGCATTAATTGTGCCTTTTCTTCAACTAGAGACCGTCCCTCTAGGAATTTTTTGAAACACATGCAGAAACCATGCCTCTACGGCCATGCCTCTCCAATAATCTATGTCATTTCATGATATTTGGAACACAGGAACACACCCATACCTATGCTGCAGGAGAAAACTGTGCCTCTCATAGCATTACGGCTATCCTTGGCCTGACTGAACACGCGAGTCGAAACATTTGAAACACACACGCATAGTTGTCCCTCTGTTGTAGGTAGAACTGCGGCTCTTCTAGCATCACAGTCATGCCTCACTAGTAATAGTGCCTCTCGTATTCTCCATGTAGAATCGTGCCTCTCGTAGCTCCACGACTGTGCCTGTTCTGCTTGTAAAACCGAGCCTCCCGTGGCTTCACGCCGTGCCTGTCTGGGTGAACGAGTCAGCAAAAAGAATTGGAACAAAGAAGCCCGACCATGCCTCATTAGTAACCCATGTAGAACCGTGCCTTTTTTAGAACATTTGGAAAGCACAGACGTGCCTATCCTACAAGAGAAACCATGCTGCATGTAGAACCGTGACTCCTATACTGTCACGACCCTGCCTCATCTTTGCGTATCCTGCGTGTAGAACCGTGCCTCTCATAGCTTCACATCTGTGTCTCATCAATGAAAAAACGTGTGAACGGAAACATTTTGCAACACAGACGCAACCAAAGCTCTACATCCAAAGCGCAGCATACGTTGGTTCGAAAAAAAAACGCATCATCGATTTATGACCAAGCGCGTAATGTAACTCCCTCTTTTCTGCCAACCTGTATTCCTCTCTCCTCCGACTCACCTGTTGTACAGTTCACCCTCTCTTCTCTCTCGCTACTCCAACTCGATCTAGGTTAGTCCATTTTCTCTCCATTTCCACATCAATTTTTCTCTATGATCAGTTCCCTCTTCTTGGTTTGTTTGTTCATGTTTTAAAGCGATGCATCTATGCTATTATGCTAAGAATTGCCTGGAAATTTGTTGTGAACTCAGCCAAATCCACGCAGTACGAGGATGAACCTGTACACGACCCGAGGCTCCGACACCAACGACCTCAGCGGAGCAAGGCACAATGCAACGAGCGACAGCGAGCTACGGCGTCCAAGTTCCAGGTGAGAAATAAACTTCACCGAGGGAGGTGGGGAGTTTAAATTGAAGCCAATAGGGCTTGCCAGCAATGGTGGTAGGCGGAGGTTGAAGGAAGTGGGGAGGCGTTGCACGGTATTGGTAACTGGCCGCGGGGTGCTGGAGGCCGGCGGTTGGGGCGGTGTAGGCTAGGGGCGTGGTTGACATTGCTGGATCACCCGTTTCAACGACTAGCTACACATGTTCATGTGGTTGGCGTTGGCGACGGTAGGCTAGGTATGTGGATGACGCTGCTGGATGGTGATGACCCATAAGTATAGCGGATCAATCGTAGTCCTTTCGATAAGTAAGAGTGTCGAACCCAACGAGGAGTAGAAGGAAATGACAAGTGGTTTTCAGCAAGGTATTCTCTGCAAGCACTGAAATTGTAGGTAACAGATAGTTTGGTAGCAAGGTAATTCGTAACAAGTAACAAGTAGTAACGGTAACAAAGGTGCAGCAAGGTGGCCCAATCCTTTTTATAGCAAAGGACAAGCCAGAACGATCTCTTATAATAATCAAAGAGTTCTCGAGGACACATAGGTATTTCATCTAGTCTCTTTCATCATGTTTGTTTGATTCGCGTTCGCTACTTTGATAATTTGATATGTGGGTGGACCAGTGCTTGGGTGTTGTTCTTACTTGAACAAGCCTCCCACTTATTATTACTCCCTCTCGCAAGCATCCGCAACTACGAAAGAAGAATTAAGATAAATCTAACCATAGCATGAAACATATGGATCCAAATCAGCCCCTTACGGAATAGCGCATAAACTAGGGTTTAAGCTTCTGTCACTCTAGCAACCCATCATCTAATTACTACTCCACAATGCCTTACCTTAGGCCCAAAGATGGTGAAGTGTCATGTAGTCGACGTTCACACGACACCACTAAAGGAAGCAACAACATACATATCATCAAAATATCGAACGAATACCAAATTCACATGATTACTTATAACAAGACTTCTCCCATGTCCTCAAGAACAAAAGTAACTACTCACAAATCATATTCATGTTCAAGATCAGAGGGGTATTGAATATCATTAAGGATCTGAACATATAATCTTCCACCAAATAAACCAACTAGCATCAACTACAAGATGTAATCAACACTACTAGCAACCCACAGGTACCAATCTGAGGTTTTGAAACAAAGATTGAATACAAGAGATGAACTAGGGTTTGAGATGAGATGGTGCTGGTGAAGATGTTGACGAAGATTGGTCCTCCCACGATGAGAGGATGTTGGTGATGTCGATGGCTTCGATTTCCCCCTCCCGGAGGGAAGTATCCCCAGCGGAATCGCTCCGCCGGAGAGCAAAATTGCTCCTGCCCAGGTTCCACCTCGAGACGGCGGCACTTCATCCCGAAAGCCTTCTCTATAATTTTTTTAGGGCAAATGAGCTTATATGGCAGAAGGAGGGGGCCAGACGCCAGCCAGGGGCCCCACAAGGCATCAGGGCATGCCCAGGGGGGTCGCGCCCTGTTGCCTTGTGGGCAACTGGTGGGTCCCCTCCAGTATCTCTTTTCTCTAGTATTTTTTATTTATTCAATAAAAAATATCCATGAAATTTCAAGTTAATTAGAGCTCTATAGGATAGGTACCTCTGATGTAGCTATTTCAGGTCCAGAATTCCAGCTGCCGGTATTCTCCCTCTTCATATAAATCTTGCAAATTAAGAGAGAAAATGCATAAGAATTGCATCATAAAGTGAAATAATGATCAAATACATAATAAATAATAGCAGGAAATCATGATGCAAATTTTATGTATCAACTCCCCTAAGCTTAGACCTCGCTTGTCCTCAAGCGAAAGCCAAAATCGATAATCATGACCACATGTTTAGAGAGAGAGGTGTCGATAAAAATAAAATACGGACATGAAGGCATAATGATCTTTATTATAACAGCAATATAGCATCATAAAACTTCTCATGAAAAAGTGACAATTCATTCACAATTTAAAGTGTGAACCATAAACCGTATTGAAAACTAACAAACTGTGATCTCAGTCACTGAAGCAATTGCAATTCATCATATTATCAGAAAGAGTCTATGTAAGAGCTTTTTTTAGCAAGTTCACATACTCAACTATCATTTAGTCTTCTATGATTGCTAACACTCATGGCATGCTTATGGAGCAAAAGTTTCAGCCAGACACATAGAAAGATAGGGGCTTATAGTTTTGCCTCCCAACGTATTTACCTCAAGGGTAATGTCAACGATAATAACTGATGATCACCTACATCCAACTGGATATATATGCCTGGATCTACCCCACCACATGATGCTTGCCAAGTGAGAAAAAACGGAATAGAGGAGAATACTATTGACTCTTGCATTAAAGTAAATACATAAAGCAAAAGATAGGCCCTTCGCAGAGGGAAGCAGAGGTTGTCATGCGCTTTTCGTTTTGGAATGTACAAGCTCTTAATGTAAAGGAACGTCACTTCATATTGCCCCTTGTGATAGCGACCTTTATTATGCACTCTGTCGCTTTTATTTCTTCACCATCACAAGTTCGTACAAAGCTTATTTTCCCTTACAATAAAAGATCATACATATTTAGGAGCAATTTTTATTGCTTTGCACCGATGACAACTTACTTGAAGGATCTTATTCAATCCATAGGTAGATATGGTGGACTCTCATGACATGAAACTGGGTTTAAGGGTTTTTGGATGCACAAGTAGTATCTGTACTTAGTACAGAATTTTTGGCTAGCAAAAGATAGGGGCAAGCACCACATGTTAGAGGATGCAAAACAATATAACTTCTATGTGAATACAAGCAAACATAACTTATTACGTTGTCTTCCTTGTCCAACGTCGACTAATTGACATAGAATATTTGATGGGGGCTCACAATCATAAAAGATGTCCAAGATAGTATATTTATATGTGAGACCTCTCTTCCTTTATTACTTTTTAATGAATTGCAACAATGACCAATGCTATGTTTGTCAACTTCCAACAAGTTTTATCAATTATACTTCTTTTATGTGAAGTTATCACTCCCCATGGGATTAGCATATGATCTTACTTTTTATTCTCTTTATTTTATTTCCAGGATTGGATCAACAAAAGCAAAACACTCAACTCAAACTACTCTTTATTATATAACTTTCACACATGATTACATAGATAGATAGACCACAAAGCAAACACTCGAAACTAGATCACACTAAAACTTTATTCTTCTAAATCACAAAATAACTAAGGATCGAACTAAGATAGATAATGATGATAAAAGTGATGATGATACGATACCGGGGCACCTCCCCCAAGCTTGGCACAAGCCAAGGGTGGTGCCCATGCCCATGTACTCAAGTCTCCTTCTTCGGTGATGATGGTGATGAAGAGGTAGGCTTGTCCTCCGTCTTCCAAGGCATAGGTTCTCCATCATAAAAGGACGAACGTGTTTCTGGAGTCCTAAAATTTGCAGCTAAACTCATACCTTTGAACTTGGTCTCATACTCAAAAAATTGATTTTGTAGATCATAGATTTGGGCCTGAAGATAATCAATCCGGTCGTTGAGCTTGAAGATGACGTCCCCAATATTCTCGCCGTCCACCTTATGCTCATGGATGAACTCCGTGATCATGGAGTGGTTAGCACTAAGTTCGCGCTCCACCATCCCTTGGCACTTGAAGATCTCCTATTCCACCGCTTCCAGCCTGGCCTTCTCGCTCCGGGTCTTCTTAGGTCCTTGAAAGTTTCGGATGTGGAGCACCCCCTCACGCATCTCGATGGCCTGAGGGTGCTTCATCACCTCCGGTAGGTACGGGTTGATTACCTTCTCGTAGAACTTGTCCTTGGATGAGCTTGGAGACGCCATGGTGATCTAAATCTGTCAGAAAAATAGCCCAAAACAAGAACAGAGGAGAAACTTGCGATGCGGTGGTCAAAACACCCATGAGTATATATAAAGAATTTTTATCTTGCAAAACAATCATACGAGAGGAAAACGAAGTCGGGAGGGCACACGAGGGGCGCACAAGGCATCACGGCGCGCCCTAGGGGGGGTCGCGCCTTGTTGCCTTGTGGGCGACTCGTGGGTCCCCTCGGTTGTTTCTTATTTTTGTAAATTTTCTTATATTCCAAAACGGACAGAAATATTTTTTATGGAATTTTTGGAGCCAGTTTACTTACCGTATCACATACCTACCCCTTTTCAGGGTTCTGGAGCGTTCCGGAAGGACTCTTTGATGTGTTCCTCCGGTGTCATTGTCTGAATAACATTAGTTTCAACATTAATGGGGGTACCTGAGATATAATGCTTAATTCTTTGTCCATTCACCACTCTCGGGTTGGTGCCTTCGGAGTTGTTGATTTTGATAGCTCCGGAGCGGTAAACTTCTTCGATGATATACGGTCCTTCCCATTTGGAGAGAAGTTTTCCTGCAAAAATCTAAAACGAGAGTTGTACAATAGAACTTGCTCACCCACTTTGAATTCCCGTTTTTGGATTCTTTTATCATGCCATCTTTTGACCTTTTCTTTAAATAACTTGGCATTTTCATAGGCTTGGATTCTCCATTCATTGAGAGAGCTAATATCAAATAACCTCTTTTCACCGGCAAGTTTGAAATCATAGTTAAGTTCTTTTATTGCCCAATATGCCTTATGTTCCAACTCAAGAGGTAAATGACATGATTTTCCATAGAACATTTTATATGGAGACATACCCATAGGATTCTTATAAGCAGTTCTGTAAGCCCATAATGCATCATCAAGTTTCTTAGACCAATTTTTCCTGGATCTATTAATGGTCTTTTGCAAAATTAATTTTATTTCTCTATTACTCAGTTCAACTTGACCACTAGACCGAGGATGATAAGGAGATGCAATTCTATGATTAACATCATATTTAGCGAGCAATTTACGGAAAGCACCATGAATAAAATGTGAGCCACCATCAGTCATCAAGTATCTAGGGACTCCAAACCTCGGAAATATAACTTCTTTAAGCATTTTAATAGAAGTGTTATGATCAGCACTACTAGTTGGAATAGCTTCTACCCACTTAGTAACGTAATCAACAGCAACTAAAATTTGTGTATACCCGTTGGATTTAGGAAACGGTCCCATATAATCAAAACCCCAAAAATCAAATGGTTCAATAACAAGTGAATAATTCATAGGCATTTCCTGACATCTACCAACATTACCAATTCTTTGACATTCATCACAAGAAAGGACAAACTTACGTGCATCTTTGAAGAGAGTAGGCCAATAAAAACCAGATTGTAATACCTTATGTGCAGTTCTGTCTCCTGCATGGTGTCCTCCGTATGCCTTAGAGTGACACTTCCATAGGATTTGTTCCTATTCATGCTCAGGTACACAACGTCTAATAATACCATCTACTCCTTCTTTATATAAATGTGGGTCATCCCAAAAGTAATGTCTTAAATCAAAGAAGAACTTTTTCTTTTGTTGGTATGTGAAACTAGGTGGTATATATTTGGCAACAATGTAATTAGTATAGTCTGCATACCAAGGAGTGCTACGAGAAGCATTTATCACAGCTAATTGTTCATCAGGGAAATCATCATTAACAGGAAGTGGGTCATCAAGAACGTTTTTCATTCTAAACAAATTATCTGCTACACGATTCTCGGCTCCTTTCTATCAATAATATGCAAGTCAAATTCTTGTAGCAGAAGAACCCACCTAATAAGTCTAGGTTTAACATTTTTCTTTTCCATAAGATATTTAATAGCAGCATGATCAGTGTGAATAGTAACTTTGGAATCCACAATGTAAGATCTGAATTTATCACATGCAAACACAACTGCTAAAAATTCTTTCTCAGTAGTGGCATAATTTCTTTGAGCATTGTCTAGAGTTTTACTAGCATAATGAATAACATTCAATTTCTTCTCAACTCCTTGTCCTAGAACAGCACCAACAGCATAATCACTAGCATCACACATAATTTCAAAGGGTAGGTTCCAGTCAGGTGGTTGAACAATAGGTGCAGAAATTAAGGCTTTCTTAAGTATTTCAAAGGCTTCTACGCAATCATCATCAAAAAAAAATGGCACATCTTTTTGCAAGAGATTAGTAAGAGGCCTAGAAATTTTAGAGAAGTCTTTTATAAACCTTCTATAGAAACCAGGATGACCAAGGAAACTTCTTATACCTTTGATATCTTTAGGACATGGCATTTTCTCAATAGCATCAACTTTAGCTTTATCAACTTCAATACCTCTTCCAGATATTTTATGCCCAAGGACTATACCTTCTTTTACCATAAAGTTGCACTTCTCCCAATTCAAGACAAGATTAGTTTCTTCACATCTCTGCAAAACTCGATCAAGGTTGCTCAAGCAATCATCAAAAGAAGTTCCGTAAACGGAAAAATCATCCATGAAAACCTCAACAATCTTTTCACAAAAGTCAGAGAATATAGCAGTCATACATCTTTGAAAGGTAGCGGGTGCATTACATAAACCAAAAGGCATACGACGATAAGCATAAGTTCCAAAAGGACAAGTAAATGTGGTTTTCTCTTGATCTTCTGGTGATACAGGTATTTGAGAGAAACCAGAATAACCATCTAGGAAGCAAAAGTGTGTATGCTTAGATAATCTTTCTAACATTTGATCAATAAAGGGCAAGGGGTAATGATCTTTCCTAGTAGCTTTATTTAATTTTCTGAAATCAATTACCATCCTATAACCAGTTACAATTCTTTGTGGGATAAGTTCATTTTTATCATTAGGAACAACAGTAATACCTCCTTTCTTAGGAACACAATGAACAGGACTTACCCATCTACTATCAGCTAGGGGATAAATTATACCTGCCTCCAGAAGCTTTAATATTTCAGTTCTTACCACATCCTTCATTTTAGGATTCAGCCTTCTTTGATGACCGACAACGGGTTTAGCATCTGGCTCCATATGAATTTTATGCTGATATAAAGTGGGACTAATGCCCTTAAGATCATCGAGAGTATATCCAATAGCAGCACGGTGCTTCTTCAGAGTTTTAAGTAATCTCTTTTCTTCATGCTCTGAAAGGTTAGCACTAATAATAACAGGATATATCTTCTTTTCATCAAGATAAGCATATTTAAGCGTATCAAGTAATTGCTTTAATTCAAACACAGGATCACCCTTCGGTGGAGGAGGATCTCCTAAAGTTTCAATAGGCAAATTATGTTTAAGGATAGGTGCTTGCTTAAAGAACAACTCATCTATTTCATTTCTTTCATTCATATGCATGTCATTTTCATGGTCTAGCAGATATTGTTCCAAAGGATCAGTAGGAGGCACAACAATAGAAGCAAGACCTATAATTTCATCTTTATTGGGTAATTCTTTATCATGAAGTTGTCTACGAAACTTAGAGAAATTAAATTCATGAGATATATCACCAAACTTAACTCTAACTTTCTCTTTAACACAATCAATTTCAGCATTAATGGTGTTCAAGAAGGGTCTGCCAAATATAACGGGACAAAAATTATCTTGTTGTGAACCAAGTACTAAGAAATCAGTAGGGTATTTGATTTTACCACACAAGACTTCAACATCTCTAACAATCCCAAGTGGTGTAATAGTATCTCTATTCGCAAGCTTAATAGTAACATCAATATCTCCAATCCCAATAGGTGCAATATTATGCATTACTTCTTGATATAAAGAAAATGGAATAGCACCCACACTAGCACCCATATCACACAAACCATGATAGCAATGATCTCCAATCTTAACAGAAACAATAGGCATGCCAACTACGGGCTTGTTCTTGTCTAGCATATCTCGTTCATTTCTAACAGGTTTAGCAATTCTAGCAGCCTCATCACAAAAGTAAATAACATGCCCATCAATATCATCAACCCAAAGATCCTTAACCATTGCAATATTGGGTTCAACTTTAATTTGTTCAGAAGGTCTAGGTGTTCTTATATTACTTTTGTTAACCACAGTTGAAGCTTTAGCATGTTTCTTAATCCTAACAAGGAAAGGAGGTTTCTCAATGTAAGCAGTAGGCACAACTGGATCAACATTGTAAACAATTGTTTCTTCTTTAACACTAATAGGTTCTTCATTTAATTCAATAGATGGGTGATATTTAAACCATTTCTCCTTAAGGGTATCAACATGAGCAGCAAAAGATTCACAAAAGGTAGCTACTATCTCAGAGTCAAGTCCATATTTAGTACTAAACTTATGAAAATCATCAGTTTCCATAAAAGATTTAACACAATCAAACTCAAGATTTATACCTGACACTTTACCTTTGTCGATTTCCCAATCTTCAAAGTTACGTTTAATTCTTTCCAGAAGATCCCATATGAATTCAATAGTTCTCTTCATAAAGGAGCCAGTAGAAGAAGTATCGAGCATGGATTGATCATTATGAGAAAGCCGAGCATAAAAGTTTTGAATAATTATTTCTCTTGAGAGCTCATGATTGGGGCATGTGTGCAACATATACTTAAGCCTCCCCCAAGCTTGAGTGATACTTTCTCCTTCACGAGGCCAAAAATTATATATATAATTCCGATCACGATGAACCAAATGCATAGGATAAAATTTCTGGTGAAATTCCAGCTTCAACCGGTTCCAATCCCATGTTCCAGTATCATCACATAGCCTATACCATGTCAATGCCTTTCCCTCCAAAGATAAAGGGAATACTTTCTTCTTAACTCCATCTCCGGATAAACCTGCAAGCTTAAACAATCCACAAATTTCATCCACATATATCAAGTGCACATCAGGATGCACCGTTCCATCTCCTGCATAAGGATTAGCTAGCAGTTTCTCTATCATACCCGAAGGAATTTCATAATAAATATTTTTAGTAGGTTCAGTAGGTTGAGGAGCAACTCTTATTGCTTCCGGTCGAGGTGAAGATACCCCAAACAAGCCCCTCAAAGGATTACTTTCCATAATGACAAGTAACACTAAATTTCAGCACGTAATATAAATGTTTCCTTACCAAATTCCACTCACCAAAGGCGCTTCACTCCCCGGCAACGGCGCCAGAAAAGAGTCTTGATGACCCACAAGTATAGGGGATCAATCGTAGTCCTTTTGATAAGCAAGAGTGTCGAACCCAACGAGGAGCATAAGGAAATGACAAGCGGTTTTCAGCAAGGTATTCTCTGCAAGCAATGAAATTGTAGGTAACAGATAGTTTGGTAGCAAGGTAATTCGTAACAAGTAACAAGTAGTAACGGTAATGAAGGTGCAGCAAGGTGGCCAAATCCTTTTTATAGCAAAGGACAAGCCGGAACGATCTCTTATAATAAGCAAAGAGTTCTCGAGGACACATGGGAATTTCATCTAATCACTTTCATCATGTTTGTTTGATTCGCGTTCGCTACTTTGATAATTTGATATGTGGGTGGACCGGTGCTTGGGTGCTGTTCTTACTTGAACAAGCCTCCCACTTATGATTACCCCCTCTCGCAAGCATCCGCAACTACAAAAGAAGAATTAAGATAAATCTAACCATAGCATGAAACATATGTATCCAAATCAGCCCCTTACGGAATAGCGCATAAACTAGGGTTTAAGCTTCTGTCACTCTAGCAACCCATCATCTAATTACTACTCCACAATGCCTTCCCTTAGGCCCAAAGATGGTGAAGTGTCATGTAGTTGACGTTCACACGACACCACTAAAGGAAGCAACAACATACATATCATCAAAATATCGAACGAATACCAAATTCACATGATTACTTATAACAAGACTTCTCCCATGTCCTCAAGAACAAAAGTAACTACTCACAAATCATATTAATGTTCAAGATCAAAGGGGTATTGAATATCATTAAGAATCTGAACATATAATCTTCCACCAAATAAACCAACTAGCATCAACTACAAGATGTAATCAACACTACTAGCAACCCACAGGTACCAATCTGAGGTTTTGAGACAAAGATTGAATACAAGAGATGAACTAGGGTTTGAGATGAGATGGTGCTGGTGAAGCTGTTGATGAAGATTGGTCCTCCCACGATGAGAGGATCGTTGGTGATGTCGATGGCTTCGATTTCCCCCTCCCGGAGGGAAGTATCCACGGCGGAATCGCTCCGCCGGAGAGCAAAATTGCTCCTGCCCAGGTTCCGCCTCGAGACGGCGGCGCTTCATCCTGAAAGTCTTCTCTATAATGTTTTTAGGGCAAATGAGCTTATATAGCAGAAGGAGGGGGCCAGACGCCAGCCAGGGGCCCCACAAGGCATCCGGGCGCGCCCTATTGCCTTGTGGGCAACTGGTGGGTCCCCTCCAATATCTCTTTTCTCTAGTATTTTTATATATTCAATAAAAAATCTCCGTGAAATTTCAAGTCAATTGGAGCTCTGTAGGATAGGTATCTCTGTTGTAGCTATTTCAGGTCCAGAATTCCAGCTGCCGGTATTCTCCCTCTTCATATAAATCTTGCAAATTAAGAGAGAAAAGGCATAAGAATTGCATCATAAAGTGAAATAATGATCAAATACATAATAAATAACAGTAGGAAATCATGATGCAAATTGGACATATCAGATGTGGATCTGACACACTAGATATAATTTTAATGTTACAAACACTTTTTGAGCCGCCTGATTAATAGACTATTACCTCTGCTCTTTGTTTATCCTGTCTCGAAATATACATTTTTGTAATGCTGCTGCTTTTATAACTAACTAGAGATCTTTTCATTAAGTGAGAGTGACATTGCAACAATGTGAACTGCTGTCAATACTGAATTGTCATAAATTAAGCAACCCTTTTGAACAATTAACACTGATTTAATTATTTCATATTTCCTCTATTATTACTACCGTTGTAAAACTGTCATACTCTGCGCATGCCTTTTTAGGAATTTGTTTATGAACTCCTTGACTCTTCAACTGCATATCCCAAGACAACAAGAGATTTCTTCAACATTGTAACAGGCAAAGTAAAGAAGCCGTGGAAGCAAATA
This sequence comes from Elymus sibiricus, assembly GCA_039707655.1. Taxonomy (NCBI): domain Eukaryota; kingdom Viridiplantae; phylum Streptophyta; class Magnoliopsida; order Poales; family Poaceae; genus Elymus; species Elymus sibiricus. The sequence goes on from CM077664.1 coordinate 170,419,464, forward strand.
AGCACAGAGCTCCAACTTTCACCAAGAAATATCGACCATTTCAAAAAGGTCAAAATGCAGGTGCCGCTTTAGGGAGGAGACATGTAAACACTACCAACCTTGCTCTCTTTTTTTCTACAACATTTACTACTTCCATTCCTAAATATAGGATGTTAGGGCAGTTTAACCTAACCTGCCCCAACGTCTTATATAAAATAGAAGGTATTTTCATGTTAGAGGCCAGCGATAATAACCAATCATTCTTCTACATGCAGAATGGAATGCGCATTCTATATGTACATGAACGTGAAGCACTACTCCCAAGATGGAACAACAATGGTCTTAACAAAAGAACAAGTTCCAGAGTTGAGGAAAAAATTCTATATCAAATAACCAGCCAACACAGAGGCAATACCATACTATCATTAATCAAATGTACCACAGGTTATCTTTCTAAAAACAAATAAGTAATATTTTGCTTAAGTAATTTTCAGAAACGAAGCCTCACAATTTTGTCAGCCTACCAGGTACTAATGAGAATTTTTTATTTTTATTTTTTTATTCTAATAGATATGTTGAAGCATCAAGTCGATATCGGAGACACAGAAATGCAATGGACAAAATGTGACGTACTAGAAGAAGAGTTTCCTCCAACTCCTGAGCCCAAGGAAAAAACTATTGGAAGAATCACTCAAGAGCAAGAAGTTATTGATATATGCAGTGAAGAGGAAGAAGTTATTCGTGTAAGCAGCCAGGAAGTCGTTGAAGAAACTTGCGCAAAGCAACATGTTCAACTAGACGCTAATTTATAGAGGGAACATGAACGGAAGGATCCACCAACAGAACCAGATCGACCACCCCCAGACGACAAGATAGAACACCAATGTGAAGAGGTAACGGCCATCACTAACAAGGAAAACATCAACAGCAAAAGCTTCAGCACACAACAACTTGAGTAAACAGGCACTGCTTTAAAAGAGGATAACAGAAGGAAGGACATACCGACTGGGCAAGGACAGCTCTTCGAGTAGAAGAAGCACCCTGTTGCTGAAGATTTCATATTAGCAGGAACACGCGATCAGAAGAATTTACAACAAAAGATACATGAGAAGAGGAAACAAGATGCTGCCGTCTCTGTCAAGCCAACCAACAAAAATGGCAAGAGAAAAATGGGAACACCAGGATCCAGAAACGATCAGCAAGGCACCTCAAGTACTGTATCTTTAGAGTTCTTAGCCCCCAAAACGACAAAAAGCATCAAGAAATGGATGAATTTATTTCAAGCCTTACTAAAGACCAACTAAAGCAATACAATGAAGTTGTTATAGAGGCAGGAGTGTCGTTCGATGAATTCAAAACATGCCTCATTTAGGATGAAGAGCGTGAATTTAACAAAAAAGGAATGCAGCATCTGGCAAGCTTGCAGCAAGATTCCCCAGAACCTTCAACGGTTCAATCATCTGAGATCAGCTCAGCAAACATAATCTCGATCAAGAGGCCGTTGAAGCCATCGAGCAGGCTCTATGGAAAAGTCAACATTCCAACATTTGTGCCAGGAGATTTCATTTATATGAACAAGGCCATAGCACTTTATGGATATCTAATGAGCGAAGAAGGACAGGAAGAATGTGAAACGTAAGTAGTTTCTCTTCTAAAAACAAAAAACAGAGAAGTGCGGCCCCTCTTTAAAACCACCTAACCAGTGACTCTATTTTTGTGTAAACCTTTTTTGCTTGCAGACTAAACGTATATAAGAGCTCAAAGGGAGACAATTGGATTACCGGAGGAAACATAAAGCAGCAGCTACAAAAAGGAGATGCACAAATGGAGGGCTCCATGACAAACGCATTGTTTGAAGAATGGACGGAGCAGCAACAATACAACACAAGCGATAGAGCCATACTCGTTACAGAATTTGCAAATGTATGAAGTCCACTTCCACAAAAACACTTGCATCATTACTGTGATGAAATGTTTTAACTAAAAGTACACACCCTCTTTCTTGCAGATTGTGCTCGGTCTCGATCTTAACGAAGGAGGACTACGAGAATTCAATGAGGAAGAAGCATTGAGAGAGTTTGAAACCCTTGTAAGAGGGAAATAACTTCTATAGAAAAAGCTAGTAAGTTAAGAATTATTACTGAATAGAAGTATACACACATAATTTATTCTCCTTAAGCTTGCACATTTACATGAGATTTAATTTTTCCAACAACCATGATCTTCAACTCTCTCTGTGCCCAACACCGTAGATTATGATACCTCATAACACAGCTTCTCACTACATGGTCTATGTGTTGAACAAGTACACGAGTTCCGTCGACATACTTGACTCAATGAAATACAGACACACAAACAATAAGTCTTGGAAAAATCACCATAGACATCATACAGAACTGGTACGTGCTTTGAACCTAGGTTTTTTTTCTTGGATTACTTTTCTTAATGGCCACATCCAATGACAAAACCAAACTATAATCACAGATTAAAAGGATGTATGCACTGATGAAGAAGCATTATGGAGAAGCGGCACTAAAAGCCAGCAATGAACCGAACTGGGGGAGGATAGCAGATAGGCCTAACAGAGTTTGCGCGCCAAAACAACAGGGTACGCAATGCGGACACTTCATGGTCCAATTTGTAAAATACCAGAACGGCATTGATCTGACCAAGGACGATGAGGATTTTCATGTAAGTTAATAATACGCGTGATAACCCACAGGTATAGGGGATCGGTTGTAGCCTTTCTCGATAAATAAGAGTGTCGAACCCAACGAGGAGCTAAAGGTAGAATCAATATTCCCTTCAAGTTCTATCGACCACCGATACAACTCTACGCACACTTAACGTTGGCTTTACCTAGAGCAAGTATGAAACTAGAAGTACTTTGTAGGTGTAATGCTAGAACTACTTTGCAAGAATAAAACTAGGAGTAATTTGCAAGATAATAAAATCTAGTTGTTTAGTAGAAAGCTTTTGTAACACAAGAAAATGATTTGTCCCTAGGCAATCGATAACTAGACCGGCAATCATTATTGCAATTTTATATGAGGGAGAGGCATGAGCTAACATACTGTGACGCCCCCGACTCGACCGTGCACTAATCATACACGCAAATGCACACGATCGAGATCAGAGACTCACGGGAAGATATCACAACACAACTCTAAACACAAATAAAAGGCATACAAGCTTTATATTACAAGCCAGGGGCCTCGAGGGCTCGAATACATAAGCTCGCGATCAAGCGTCAGCGGAAACAACAACAGCATCTGAGTACAGACATAAGAGGGAAACAAGTTGCCTTAAGAAGGCTAGCATAACAACGACACTGATCAAAAAGGCGCAGGCCTCCTGCCTGGGAGCCTCCGAAACTACTCCTGTTCGACGGCGGTCTCCACGTAGTAGTAGGCTCCACTGGAAGTGTAGTAGCAGTCGTCGGCAGTAGCAGCTGACTCCTGGGATTCGTCATTTGGTCGTAGCATCGGGTATGGGGGAAAAGAGTAGCAAAGCAACAGTGAGTACTCATCCAAAGTACTCACCAGACTGACATCAGAACTATACTAATTATGCATCGGTATCAAAGGAATGGGGCTATATCTTTGGACTAAACTGCAGAGATGCCAGAATAGAGGGGAAGGCCTAGCCTATCGAAGACTAGCATCTTCAGCGTCTTGCAACATTAGAAGAGTGCAGATTAGCATAATATAAAGTAACAAGCAGGTAATAGCAAAGCCCAGAGATCCTTCCTCGACTCCCTGCGAGAAAGCGATCCCGGAGCTTACAATTAATTAACATGTATCCAGTTTAAGTTGTAGTAGATCGGGATACAACACTGAGCGTCCTGTTACCGTGGACACGGCTATTCGAATAGATAACTTCCCTGCAGGGGTGCACTACTGTTACCCAACACGCTCGATTAACTCTGGCTGGACACACTTTTTCGGGTCATGCCCGGCCTCGGTTGATCGACACACCGCAACCCTACCTAGGCTCAACAGAGAGGTCCCCGCCGGTCTACATCCTAAGCGCTCTGGGGTCTTGGGCCCATCGCCCTTTGCACTCCGGGTCGTTGCGTGCAGGGCCAGCCTCACCACGATGTGTCTGTGGGTATCTGCTGTCAGCCGTGCCGCAATGCTGAATTGGACGTCTGACAAAGCTTTCGGCTGATACATACGGCGCCGAGGGCCCCATAAACCATTATCCCGCGTGGTGGTAGTGCGTATATGGCTAACGGCCAACTCAGATCAAATACCCAAATCCGTTAGCGCATTATTAGAAGCTCGCGGTGATGATCAGTACTCCTGTCGTCCCGTTTTGAGGAACTACAACAAGGGCCAGGCCCATCCCTCTCTAGGGCGGTCTCTGCCTGCCCGACCGTGCCTCGTAATTATCTCGCGGGTACCCTCACAGTCAAACCGACTTCACATCTCTCGCGGGTACCCCTCGGGGTCGACCCGACTTTATTCAGTAAATGTAGAAAAATCCCGGTAACAGTGTGTTCAAAACATCAAGGAGGAATCCGAGGAATCACCCTCGTTGGGTTCCTACTCGATGTACCCGTCAGGGCGAACCCGGAGGAATCACCCTCGTTGGTATTCACACTTACGGGGTTGCACGACAGAAGCTTCATCGGAGGTGGAGAAGAGGAATCACCCACGGTAATCCACGTCCGACTAACTGTGCTACAAAGGCATCATCGGGAGTGAGTTAAGAGGTATCACCCTCATCACTCGAGGAGAACTCTATAGAGTCGAACAACTTAGGGGGTGTGCGGTGCTGTGCTGGCCTCAGTCCGTCGATCACATCGATCGGGGCATTAGTAACTAAGTGGGGCCATAATAGCAAGGAAGAGGGGCCACCGATAGGTTATCAACCAAACTATACTGAGTATCTCGGATAACCGGCAGGTATCAATAACAGTTACAAAAATAGGCTATGCAGCAGAATAGGATAAAACAAAGCTGTAGCAAAATCTAATGCAAGCACGAGGGAGAAGGAATAGGCGATATAGGAATGATCAAGGGGGTTTTGCTTGCCTGGAAGCTCTGCTGAGAGGGGCTGGTCGTCGGAAGGCTGCTCGTCTGGAGCGTAGTCGTACCCAGCTGCGTCGACGTCTGTCTCGGCGTCTATCAGGAGAGAAGGAGGGGGAAGAAACAATAAATTCACGGCAACAATGCAACAGTGATGTATGACATGCCTAAATGGTATGCAGAGGTGATATATTGCCTAACTAACTACTTTAGTTAAATTAGGAATTTATTTGGATTTATTTTATCAGGGTTATGCACTACTCATCTATCGAATATGGGCAAAAAGTCCCATGTTCATCTAGATAGGAGTGATGGTCAAGCATTTTGACCACATATTTGGATTCTTCATATTTTTCTGATCATTTTTCATATATAAATTATTTTCATCCGAGTTACGGTTTATTTTATATGATTTTTCAAAGTTTTAATCATTTTCTGGAATTTCTGGAATTAATTTAATTATTAAATTCGAATTATCCGAAACAGTGTAAGGGTGACGTCAGCATGACGTCACAGTGACGTCAGCGGTCAAAACCCGGCTGACCAGGTCAAACCTGACCACTGGGTCCGACATGTCATTCACAGTAGTTTAATCCAGTGAGTTAATTTAACTAAAAAGGCTTAATTAGCACGTGGGCCCCATTAGTCAGTGACTAATTAACTACTTAATTTAATTAACAAATTAATTAACGTTTATTTATTTATTTTAAATGTTTTAAATAGTGGGGCCCGCATGTCAGTGACACGGGGCCGCCAGGTCAGCAGGTGGACCGGGTCAACGGACCCACTGGGCCCACACGTCAGTGGCCCAGGGTGGTGCCATGTCGGCGGACGGCCGGAGTTACTCCGGCGACCAAATTTCACGGCGGCGCGCATGGGTGGGGGTCGGGTTTCGCGTACAGGGGGTCTCTGGGCTCGCGCGAGGGCGCGTTCGAACGAGGGCGCCGAGGCGCGTCGAATGGCGGTGGTCGGAGCTGCCGAGGTGGCCGGAGTTGAGCGCTACGACGACGCCGGCGGTGAGGTTCTCGGGTGAGCTACGGGGACGGCGTTGCGGCGTGCTATCGAGCAAATGGAAAGGCTAGGGAGGAGCTACGCGGTGCGGCGAGTTCAACGGGCACTAGCCCATGACCAAAAGGTCACCGGAGTCTCACCGGCGACGAGCTCGGGCGACGAAGCGTTCGGCCATGACGGGGATGGCATTTACGGGCAGCTAACGGCGACGGGAGAGAGAGGAGTGGAAGTAGAGGCTCACGGTGAGCCTGTAGAGGTGCAAAGGTGGGCGCGCGGAGGGCTCGAGGCGGCGAATCGACGGCGGCGACGCGGGCGGCCGTAGGTTGAAGACGACGCCGAGGAGGTCGCTGCGGTGGCTCCCGGCCTCGGTTCGTTGGTGGAGACGGCGTAGTCGAGGACGGCGAGCACGGAGGACGGGTCAGCGAGGCGAGGCGGCGACGGTGGCCGCGGGATCGAGCGGCGCCCGATGACGACGGCGCTCAGGTGAGGTGGGGAACGAGGGAGAGAGGGAGAGAAAGTGGGCTAGGGTTCGCCAGGGGGGTTACGGGGGGTCTTATCCACCGCGGGGAGCCGCGGGATGGGCGACAGCGGCCGCATCCGCGCGTGGACGGCCGCGCGTGCTCGTCGAGCGCGCCATGGCTTCTGGTGCGCGGGAGGAAGGAGAAGGCTGAAGTGGGCCGGGCCGATTTACATTGTGCTACTCAAGCCCGGTTGCACAGTGAGGCTTTACCGTTTTCTTTTTCTTTTCTCTGATTTCTGTCTTTATTTCTGTTTTGTAAATGGTTAGGTCACCAATTGAGTTTTGTAAAATATGTAACTTAGCTCAATATTTACAGTGCAATTTTAATTACTACCAGAAATTGGTTTGGAGAAAATATGATTTTATTTGAATTTTAATTAAATAAAAATGGATTAAATGTTGCTGTTTAGTACTGTTTTGATGATGGTAGAGTCATCTAGGTAATTTAGGTGATGTTGTTTTTCTTAACATAACTAGTTATGGATTATTTGCTAATTAATGAACATTTTAGTTTCCAAATTGGAACAACTTTTATTTTCACTTTGAATTTCAATTTGAATTGGAATTTGAAATGAGATATGATTCTAATGTGATCAAGCATTGTAATTAATGATGACTTGGCATGATTAGCAGATGATCACTGTGCTTACCACATGGGGATGTTACACATACTTTCCGTATTTGGATCATATGCACTTATGATTGGAACTCTAGCAAGCATCCGCAACTACCAAAGATCATTAAGGTAAAACCCAACCATAGCATTAAGTAACAAGTCCTCTTTACTCCCATACGCAACAACCCCCTTACTCGGGTGTAAGCTTCTGTCACTCTAGCCGCCCACTATAAGAGAATTATGAACGTATTGCAAACCCTACAACGGTAATCCCACACGCTTGCGCGACACGGTGGGCACCATAGGACAACACCAAAAATAAAACATACAACTCAAACCAATCACGATCATCAATCAACCCATAGGACAAAACAAATCTACTCAAACATCATAGGATGGCCACAAATCATTGGATAATAATATGTAGCATTAAGCACCGTGTTTAAGTAGAGATTACACCGGGGAGAAGAGGTGTTACACCGCTGCATAGAGGGGGAGAGAGTTGGTGTTGACGGCAGCGAAGTTGTTGGTGTAGATCGCCGTCACGATGATTGCCCCGGCGGCGTTCCGGCGCCACCGGGAGAGAAGGGGAGAGAGCCCCCTCCTTCTTCTTCTTGCTTGGCCTCCCCCCTAGATGGGAGGAGAGTTCCCCCTCTGGTTCATGGCCGCCATGGCTCCTAGAGGGCAGGAGCCCCTTCGAGATTGGATCTCTCTCTTTGTTCTCTTCTGTTTCGCGTTCCTGTTTTCTGGTTGAAAACCGTTTCTTAAATTCCCGGAGTTCCGTAACTCCGGTTGGGCTGAAATTTTGAGGGGATTTTTATTCGGATATTAGCTTCCTTGCAGCAGAAGTACACCCTCAACCGACCTACAGGGGAGCCACAAGCCCCCTAGGCGCGCCCAGGGGGCCCGCGCCCTCCAGGCTTGTCGTCTCCTCGGGCATCGTCTCGCGTTGATTCTTTTTCCCAAAAATCACATATATTCCAAAATAAATCTCCGTAAATTTTTATCGTGTTTGGACTTTGTTTGATATGGATTTTCTGCGAAACAAAAAACATGCAACAAACAGGAACTGACATTGGGCACTGGATCAATATGTTAGTCCAAGAAAATCATATAAAATGTTGCCAAAAGTATATAAAAGTTGTAAAATATTGGCATGAAACAATAAAAAATTATAGATACGACGGAGACGTATCAACGCGTAACAATTTTCTTTTAGTAGCGTCATTGCTTGAATTCTTAAAAAAAATCAACATACATGTGAACACCAAGAAAAATAAAAAATATCCAATGACATTCCTGCAACATAGCAAGGTAGATACCGAGTGGAAACCGGAGTTCCTATGTACAGCCATATTTGGTAAAACCAACCAAATAAAGTGGGAGCAACTGCGTGAAAGAATTAAAGAATTCAAACCAAAAACTTCGAAGTTTTTTTCTACCAGCAAAGGTAACATAACTATTTCTGCTTGCTTTTTTGTAACGACCCATGGTTGACCTATGTTTTTAGTATCACAAGAGCTTGCATATTACCTTTCTAGCATGAAAATAACGACACGGTTTTGAGTTATCTTTCTAGCATGAAAATAACAACCATCAATTTCTTCCTGCTCTGACAGAAACAGATGGGATAAAGAAGAATAAAGGACGAAGCAGCAACCCATACCCAAAACATGAACATTCCTTTCAACACACAAATGAGGCCTCTGAGCTCTTCCAAATAGTCATGAGCGAGAGCTGGCAGAAAAAATTCAAAAAGTGAGTTGTTTTCTTTTGCACCTCAAAATAGTTGGAGCGAGGCCAAAAAGATTCTCAAATTCAGTTTGTCATTGACTCTCACTTCAAAATTTTCTTTTATTTTTCTGTCACAGCAAAACTGTATTTAAGCGCATACGTACAGAAAGCGAAAGCACACTTTTTAATGGAGCGAACCTGAAGGCAGCATTTGGTCTAAGACCAACACAGACGAACATACCACACCATATAGAAAAGAGAGTACTCGCTGAAATAGCAGATATCTGGGAAAGCAGACAAGTTTCAAAAGAGAGTGTTAGACTAATATTAGGCCCAAACTTCGCAGAGGTAAATTTTAAAAAAAGCACAAACATCTTCTAAATTTGTATGTTTTGCAACGCCTATTTTTTTATATTGATACCAATTTGTTTTTTCTGACACTTTTTAATCGTATTTATTGTTTGCAGCACATACTACATATAAAGAATCACAGTACACCTGTTAACAAATTTAGAACTGCATTGCAAAGCAGGAAGCGTCAACTGGTTCCCATGTATCTCAAAGACATCAAAAGAATAAGCTCTTAACAACAAACATGGTAATAGCCCTTTTCTCTACAACAAAATCAAAATATGTGTTTTAACATATTCCTTTATATTAAACTGTCATCTAACACCAAAACTTTTGTACACAGATATTCATACCAAAGTAAAACCGATACATCCTATATATGTTGGACAAATATACGAGGAAAGTTCATATTATTGATCCTCGAGAAACATCTCCCGAGGAACTAGAGAAAGAAAACGTAAACCTAGAAGGTATGGATCCAGTTCAAGCAGATCAAAAGCTTGTGGATGTCGCTAAAGCCAAAAGAGAAAAGGAGTTTGAGCAATATCACGTTCAAAAATAGAAAATCGTAAGTATTTCTAAATACCATTTTTCCAGTTTTACGAATTGCACTGGATCATTCTTTATTAAAACAAAAACAAAATGCAATTCCCAGGTACCTAGGATTAAAGAAGTCTTCGACGTCATACTACACGAAACAATGAACCCCAAGAGTACAAAATGGCAGTTTCATTTTGTACAAGATGTTCCAAGAATAGAAAAGGGCGAATCACCATTTGCTGTTCTAAAGCTTGCATTCCTCTACAATGGTGTAAAGTTCATCGAAGACATGGATGATTTCAGCGTAAGTTTTCCTTGAAACTCTTCTACGTGCAATATATAGAAATTTTTGGAATATTTGCTTACTTCTGATACATATACACCTGTATGCAATAACTCTAAAAATATTTTTTTCTTGTCGGCGAAATTTCATAGGATGAAGTGGAAGACTGGAGGGCAGAGGCACTGTACATGCTATTACTTAGCGAGAAGAATGAAATCAAACCTAATGAAATGGGTGATGAGATTAGCAAGATCTTCAACAAGAATGAAGACTAAAACTTTTGATTAGCCAGTGAGGCTAATTCATCCAAACCTGACAAAACGGTTTAACTGTGCCTCTTACAGTGCTTCATGTAGCTCCTCTGTGCCTCTATAGGCTTAACCATGACTCTTACAGTGAACGTGTCACTGCAAACATCTGCAACAGTAAAAATGCATCTCATATATTTCTCTCTATTTAGCACTTGTATGTTTCGTGTTGAAGAGAGAGCATGCACCCCATGCCTCTGGTGGCCACACGCCCGTGACTCTAGAGACTTCATACCTGTGCATGCAGAGCATTCATACCCATGCCTGGGGAAGTCCCACGACCGTGCGTGTAGAGGTTTCACTACTGTGCCTCTGGAGGTCGCACGCCCATGCCTCTGGACGCTCCACACCCTTGCTTCATACACCTCGCCCGTGCCTCTATAGATGCTTCTCACCCGTGCATCGTTATTGCTATACACCCGCGCCTCTGGAGGCGTCGTGTGCCGGCAAAGCCGGACCAACGGGGCTGCACGACCAACACACACTTCGACCTGTGCCCCCCCCCTTCAAGATGTTTATGAAAACTTAACGAGCCGAAGGCGAGCAGGAGCTGCGCGCCGGAGGCGCCGTGTGCCGAGGAAGCCGGATGCAACACGCTACACGACCAACGGGGCTGCACGACCAACACACACTTCGACCTATGCCCCCCCTTCAAGATGTTTATGAAAACTTAACGAGCCGAAGGCGAGCAGGAACCGCGCGCCAGAGGCGCCGTAATATTATATAAAGTTCATGTTTCTTACTTGAAAGCTGACATTTGCCAATGGTCTATGTACAACCATGCCTCTCTAACTGAACCAGTCAAAAAAACATTTTTGGAGAACAAAGGCAAAACCGTGCTTTTGCTGCATTCAGAATTGTGCCTTTAGAGGATTCGCACCCCATGCCTCTGGAGTGTACACACCCGTGCCTCTTGAGGCCTCACGCCCGTGGCCATAGAGAGATTCGCACCCATGCCTCTGGTGGCCACACACCCGTGGCTCTAGAGGCTTCACACCTGAGCATGCAGAGGATTCATACCCATGCCTGGAGAAGTCCAACGGCCGTGCCTGTAGAGGTTTCACTACCGTGCCTCTGGAGGTCGCACGCCCATGCCTCTAGATGCTCCACACCCTTGCCTCATGCGCCTCGCCCGTGGCTCTAGGTGTTGCACATCCATGCCTCCAGATGCTTCTGCCGGACCGGATGTGACACACTGCTCGACCAACGGGGCTGCACGACCAACACACTTCGACATGTGCCCCCCTTCAAGATGTTTATGAAAACTTAACGAGCCAAAGGCGAGTAGGAGCAGCGCGCCGGAGGCGCCGTGTGCCGACGAAGCCGGATGCAACACGCTGCACGACCAACACACACTTCGACCTGTGTCCCCCCTTCAAGATGTTTATGAAAACTTAACAAGCCGAAGGCGAGCAGGAGCCGCGCGCCGGAGGCGCTGTGTGCTGGCGAAGCCGGATGCAACACGCTGCACGACCAACACACACTTCGACCTATGCCCCCCCCCCCTTCAAGATGTTTATGAAAACTTAACGAGCCGAAGGCGAGCAGGAGTCGTGTGCCGGAGGCGCCGTAATATTATATAAAGTTCATTTTTCTTACTTGAAAGCTGACATTTGATAATGTTGGAAGCCCCCACCCGTAATTACCCCATAAATCTCCATTTCCCGGAAATATAATGGGAAAAGAAAGGGAAAACTAACGGGAACAGGGAACAACGACGCGCTTGCTGGTCTTTTCTGTGTGTAATCACGCGGAAAGAGAAAAACGGAAAACGCAAGTACTATGAGGGGCAAACTGCAAAACGTACGAAACCAGAAACCGGAAAGGGAAAACCGGGAACCAGCCGCATCGGTTGGTTTTCGCGCGCGGACGCTCCCGAACCGTTCGTTCGCAGCATTGCCAAGGAGTACTCAATTAGTTGCTCTCTAGTATACCATATATTTTTAGGTTAGTTTACCATTTTTTTAGACAAGATTATGTTAGTTTACCTGCCGTAAGTTTTTGGTGGTTAAAATCGTGGCCCAACCGAAAGAAACGTGGTCAGGTCCATGGTGGTTTGAAAGCCCATATGTGTTGAGCGGAAATAGACAGCAGCTTCCAATAATATCGGGCCAGAGCAAAACGCTCCGCAGTTTCCCGCTTCCTCTTTTTTTCAGTTTTTTCACCCTGCCGCCAATTGTTTTGTCAGTCCAACCGCGCGCGTAGTTCAAACCCCCAAAAAACATCAGCGCGCCAGAAATTTCGCCGGTTTCCCTCCCAACCCCCCCACTCCCCGCCCCCCCGCCCCGCCTCCCCACCACTCGAAATAAATACAGGGAGCAAAACCGCTGAACAGCGCAAAGAGGAGAGAAGCACCCTAGACCCAGTCAGTTCTAAGCCTTGTAGCTGTTCGACCGAGAGAGGAGAGAGGAAGACAGGTGAGGCAGGGGATCCCCGGCGGTGTAGTTTGAAATCTCTTTTGCTTGCTTGGTTTTCCTGATGGTTTCGGTGGGTGTGCAGGTAGGAGGCTCTGCTGCGAAGGGAGATGGCCGGGAAGGGAGGCAAGGGGCTGCTTGCGGCGAAGACGACGGCGGCCAAGGGCGCTGCCGACAAGGACAAGGACAAGAAGAAGGCGCCTGTGTCCCGCTCCTCCCGCGCCGGGATTCAGGTTTGCCCGCTCCCCAATTCCCTTCTTTCCTCTCTCTGTGATGTTAATCGATAGTTTTATTTTGAGGACCGTTCTCGCCGGTGAATGGTTAGATCTGTAAGTGTTGCTTGCCGCGGATCTGGGACCATGTTGCACCTTATGTTTGTATGAGATTTGTTGTAGTAGAATCTTATTGTGTTCCGTTGTCAGTATTGATTATCGATTTGTAGGAGTAATGATTATCGGTTAGCTGGTGCGTTTAGGTTGTCTCCCCCATCTTAGTCATAGTTTATTTGTTCTATTGTAAACTATGTCAGATCTTTGTTTTGCACTCCTGCAAGGTTATGACAGTACACTGATTGCAGGCCTCAGTACCATGCACAGGCCCAAATCCCATATTTTAGGGAGAAGAGCGCTCACCTGATTTATCTTGTAGCTGTACTTTTTGAATTCTACCACACTTGTACCGTACTATTGTGGACCCTTTTACGATTTTTTCTATATAATAATATAATAATAACATTACTGGAGATATGCGTGTGTTTTTGTGATGCATGCATTGCTGCCTACTACTTGGTTACTTGGACCATTTGAGAAGAGTTATTCTTCCATGTTATTGACTTAACGCTGATGCTGCATGATTCAGTATCATGGGCACTCAAAGTTGCCTTTTCTGTGTTTTTTAGACCATTGACTTGTTCTGTGTCTGGCACATATGGTATATGTTTGATCTTACTTTCAGCTTGGGACACCCATTATCAGAATTGATGCCTTTGCTGTTCATATTTTTGCATGGTTAAATTATGGCCTCATGGCCGATCATGACCTGCTTGTGTGTTTGCACTGTGCAGTTCCCGGTGGGCCGTATACACAGGCAGCTCAAGCAGAGGGTCTCGGCTAATGGCCGTGTGGGTGCCACTGCAGCTGTGTACTCTGCAGCAATCCTCGAGTACCTTACTGCTGAGGTCCTTGAGCTGGCCGGCAACGCCAGCAAGGATCTCAAGGTGAAGCGTATCACCCCTCGCCACCTGCAGCTCGCGATCCGTGGAGATGAGGAGCTGGACACCCTCATCAAGGGCACCATCGCTGGTGGTGGTGTCATCCCTCACATCCACAAGTCCCTCATCAACAAGACCTCCAAGGAGTGAATGAAACGCAATAACGGGTAGTTGTTTTGCGTTGTATCTTCGTGACCCCCTGTTATGTTTGTGTCGTGCTATCGGTTAGGTGTTGCTATTATCACAACCTGAATAGGTTGTCCGAATTTGTGATGGGGCTAGCTTTCGGTAACTTGTTATTAGGTAAAGACTTGGCAAATGTAATCGTGATATGGAACTGCTCATATTCGGTTTGTTGAAGACTAGACGATTCTTACTATTCGTCTTCATGGATATTCAGGTTCAACAACTTTTTTATTGTTGTTGGTTTTGCTCGTAATACTGCAACTCGACTGCCTGCTTCCTGGACGCTTCGTTAGATTATAGTTTCTCTTGTAAATAACAGATTCTTTGACAGCAAAATGGATGTTGAAACTTATTTGTGCTCATCTCTTGTAACATTCATAGTTTGCTCCACACATCCTGTTGACCGTACCTGGCAGAGTGGTCCTTGGTCTTTGAGGCTGTTGTTGTCTTAGTGAACATCTACAACCGGACTGGGCTATGTCCGTGGATGTTCCGGACGCGTCTGTGAACAGTAGCCGGTCACCCCTTGTCCTCCTGTGCAACCACGTTCCCCACTTTTAAAACATTAAATCCATGTCGATCATTTGATGATAAGAATACAATGTAACAATTTATTTACAGAAAAAAATGCATAGTTCAAACATAATTTATTTGGAGTGTATGATTCAACCATAAAATTTAAGGTTTTCCAGTGTGGATTCATATCTGCTCCACAAGTTACCCCCTAGTTGCTCTCCCCCATTTGGACAATCTCATCATTGACATTTGCGGCTTTACCATATGCAAGCATCCTCAAGGCAGCCGTGCAATTTTGCATAGGAGAGAACGACATCTGTCTGCAACAATCCTTCCTTAGCTTGAAGTAAGGATAATGTGCCTCCATATCATTCACTACGCGCAAGAGCAAAGGTTTTCTCATCTGGAAACGTCGCCGAAAACCCCCGTCATGGTATGTTGTGTCATGTTTGAAGTAGTCCTTGTGGAGAAGCCGTGCGTCAGCGATTCTATCCCGAGGAACAATTCTCTGCCGTGCATCGAACCCTTGAAGTTCAGAACATGCTCCACTAGATTCTCCATTTCTTCCTGGATGCTAATCATCAACATCATGTCAGCATCTTCGTCGTCTAAATCCGACGATTGAACGAAGTCCTCGTATATGAATTCATCAAGGTCCTTGTTCTCAAATTCATCATCTGAATAATCCATCTTTTGCCTACAAATATGCAAAATAATCTAAAAAAATAGCTCGAATATTTTGTCGGACACATAGAGGGCGAGGCATATGTCCGGAGGAGTAGGAAATATTAGGGTGACATCCGAGGCGGCGACTGTATCCGGGGCGTCAAGGACGACCGGGAGAGGTTTGCGCCCGGTGGCGGTGGCGCTGAGGTTGGGCGGTGGAGCTAGGGTGCTGACAATGACAGATCTAGGGAAGGGGCGGTGTGGATGAGGCAAAAGAGAGGAAGAGGGCAGGTCGAGCGAGGATTGAGGACAATTTTGAGAGATTTAAGATGGGTAGGGCCAGTCGGATCCGACGTGGTGGACGCATCCCGGCGTGCCCATATCTGCCCTACATATGGGCTGGGTTCCAGGGGTGCCGGACGGCCCGAACTATGGGCCGACTTTGGGGAATGGGGGGGGGGGGTCCAGTTGGGTGGTGTTTTTCGGTCTAGGCGGTGTCCGGGTTGTCTACCCAGATGTTTAGGGCGGAAGTGGTGTGTCCGTTCTTGATGCTCTCACCAAGTCGGATCCACATTGAACATCTATTTCTTTGAGAACTGTTACTATAGGAAGGTTAATTCTTGCTTTGTAACAACCTTTCTACCTAGGTATATACACCCCAAATTAATCAAAGTAAGATATTGTTCATTCCCATTACTTTTCATTCTTCACACGTTATCAACACTTTTCCCTAATAGAGAATGAATAGGCCATGATACGTCTCCAACGTATCTATAATTTATGAAGTATTCATGCCATGTTTACAACAATTTTATATGGTTTTGGTGCTCTTTTATATGATTTGATTGAAACTAACCCGGACTTACGCTGCTTTCAGCAGAACTACCATGGTGTTATTTTTGTGCAGAAATAAAAGTTCTCGGAATGGGCTGAAAATTTACGGTGATTTTTTGGAACATAAGAGACACCCCCGAATCTTCGAGGAAGGATCAGAAGACCCACGAGGGAGTCACGAGCTCACCCCATGCGCCCTGGGGGGTAGGGAGTGTCCTCTGAGCTTGTGGGTCCCACGTAACTCCGATTGGCGTGAAACCAACGCTGAAAATTCTTATAAATCGGGAAACCCCCAGAAAGAAACCTAGAACTCCCACGCCGCCGCTGCAAGCCTCTGTTCCGAAGCAATCTCATCGGAGCCCTGTTCCGGCACCCTGCTGGAGCGGGAAATCATTACCGGAAGCCATCTTCATCATCCCGGCGGCCACCATGACGAGGAGGGAGTAGTTCACCCTCGGGCCTGAGGGTATGTACCAGTAGCTATGTGTTTGATCTCTCTCTCTCTCTCTCTCTCTCTCTCGTGTTCTTGATTTGGCACGATCTTGATGTACCACGAGCTTTGTTAATATAGTTGGATCATATGGTGTTCTTCCCTCTCTATCTTGTTGTGATGAATTGAGTCTTTTCCTTTGAGGTTTCATTGTTATCGGATTGAATATTTTGGATTTGAGATCACTTGATGTATGTCTTGCATGTGGATACCCGCGATGACAATGGGGTATTCTATTGAGTCACTTGATGTATGTTTTGGTAATCCGTAATCAACTTGCAGATTCCCGAGGTGACATTGGGGTAATTTGGCATAGAGGTTGATACATGTTTTCGTCCTACTTTCTCCGGTAGAAACTTTGGGGTACTCTTTGAGGTTCTTTGTGTTGGATTGAATATTATGAATATGAAATTATTTGGTGTTATTTTAGTACGAACTCTAGGGCTGTTTGTGACACTTATAGGGATGGCTCAATAGATTGATCGGAAAGGATAACTTTGAGGTGGTTTGCTATCTACAACAATTTCATCTTATGTTCTCCGCTATTGATAAGAACTTTGGAGTGATTCTTTGTCGCACGTTGAGGGATTGTTATATGATTGAAAAGTTTGCAAGTTTACCATGCTAAGTTTGCAAGTTTGTGAGTTACTGTTTGAAAACAGAAAGTTTTCTGTTATGACCTGAATATTGGTGAATAGTCAGAACATGATAAAATCTTGAAATTGTTACCCAGTAAGTACGCATGAGTTCTCTGTCACGTGGTAATGTTTCATAATTTTTGGAGTTAAAGAAGTATATTTTTTATTCCATCCTTTACAGACTGTTCTGTTTGGACAGATTGCTATTATAGTTGCATTGTTTGCATATGTTTGCCTATTTAGTGTTTCTATTTGTGGATAAGAGTATTAAATATGTAGAGGCATTTAGTATGTAATGTTTAATTATAATTTTATTAATTTCCTACAGTAAAGAATGTTAAGGTTTTGAGTTAATTTATACTAACTTATCTCACGAGTTCTTGTTGAGTTTTGTGTGGACGAAATTTTTAAGACTTAGGAGAAGCCGTGGTATGAGAGGAATTAAGGAGACAAAAGAACTCAAGCTTGGGGATGCCCAAGGCTCCCCAAGTTAATATTAGAAGAAGTCTCAAGCATCCCACCTTATCTTCATCAATAATTATCGGTTAGTCTCGGTTGAGCCTAAGTTTTTATTTGTTCACATGATATGTGCTATTCTTGGAGTGTCCTTTTATTTTTGTTTTGTTTGCTGCTTGAATAAAATCCTTGGATCTGAAATCTTTATTTAGAGAGAGTCTTCACATAGCTACTTAATTGTTTAACTACTCATTGATCTTCACTTATATCTTTTGGAGTAGTTTGTCATTCACTCTTGTGCTTCACTTATATCCTAAGAGTAAATTGTTGAATGAATTGAATATCATAAACCTCAAATTATATATGTTCCATATGCTTAGTAATATTTCACATTGGGTTCAGAAAGTAAAATCTATTGAAGTTTGACAATCACAATATTGGTCATACAAGCAATTCATGAATGATTAGTATATGGAAGAGAAATTTCACAAATGTATTATCTTGGACATCTTTTATGATTATGAATACCCAATATTTTTTTTCAAACTTGATCAAATTAGTTAAAGTTGGACAAGGAAGACAACACAATGAATTATGTTTGGGTATATTTGCATAGAAGTTATATTGTTATGGATCCTCCAACATGTGGTGCTTGTTTATAATCTTTGCTAGCCAAAAATTCTGTACTAAGCGGGAATACTGCTTGTGCATCCAAAATCCTTGAGCCAAGTTTCTTCCATGAGTGTCCACTAGATCTACGTATATGCGGTATTACCCTGCTATTCCAAGTAAATTTGCATGTGCCATCTCTAAAATCTTCAAATAAACATCTATTTTGTGTGCCCGTACCGCTTGTGGAGCGACGGGGCGGTCAATATCTTCCATGTTAAGCGGGTTATTCTCATGATGGGTGTTTATTCACTTGTCCTTGCATGAGAGAGGCTGGTAATTGGGATGCCCAGTCCCGTTAAACAAAAAAATTGAAGAAAGATATAATAAAACAAACTCCCCCTGGAAAGTTGATTGTTTGGAGGGCACCCGTGAATTCGGCTAGCCATGGCTTGTGTTTATATGGTTGAGGGGGAGTAAACTTTTCATTTCCGCATGGGAACCTCCAATAATGTGTTTAGCATGGAAGATATTGAAATCCTTTGTCGTAACATTGACAGGAAAAGTACACCCCTCAAATGAAATTATCTCTGTTTTAAGAAATGAGCTCCGGCACATAAACAAATCCATGCTTCCCTCTGCGAAGGGCCTATCTTTTTTACTTTCCATGTTGAATCAACTTCTTATTCCAACCTCAATTATTCTCTACTTTGCAAGCATCATGTGGTGGGGAAAGATCCTGACACACATATCCATTCAAATATATTTGATCATGAATTATTATTGTTGGCAATTATCTCTATGATAAATGAGTTGGGAGGCGAAACATTAAGCCCCTATCTTCCTCTGTGTTCGATGGATACTATTTGTTCTAAAAATATGCTTTGAGTACTAGCAATCATAGAAGACTATATGATAATTGAGTATGTGGAGCTCTTACTTAGACTTTTTTGAAAATAAGATGCATTGAAATTGTTTGGTGACTAAGAACATAAGTTGTTAAGTTTCAAGAGAATGCATTGTTTGAACCATAACATGTGAATTGATTGCTACTTTATCATGATGAGTTTTATGAGAAAGAGTTGTTGTTTATGATGCTAGGAAAAGTGATTGAAATTATCATTGATCAAACTTATGCACTATGCTAGCATTCACACTTCATAAATTATTTCTTTTATCATTTACCTACTCGAGGGCGAGCAGGAATTAAGCTTGGGGATGCTGATACGTTTCCAAAGTATCTATAATTTATGAAGTATTCATGCCATGTTTACAACAATTTTATATGGTTTTGGTGCACTTTTATATGATTTGAATGAAACTAAGACGCTGTTTTCAGCAAAACTACCATGGTGTTATTTTTGTGCAGAAATAAAAGTTCTCGGATTGGGCTGAAAATTTACGGTGATTTTTTTGAAACATAAGAAACCCCCGAAGCTTTGAGGAAGGATCAGAAGATCCACGAGGGAGTCACGAGCTCACCCCACGCGCCTTGGGGGGTAGGGAGTGTCCTCTGAGCTCGTGGGTCCCATGTAACTCCGATTGGCGTGAAACCAATGCTGAAAATTCTTATAAATCGGGAAACCCCCCCAGAAAGAAACCTAGAACTCCCACGCTGCCGCCGCAAGCCTCTATTCCGAAGCGATCTCATCCGGAGCTCTGTTCCGGCACCCTGCCGAAGGGGAAAATCATGACCGGAGGCCATCTTCATCATCCCGGTGGCCACCATGACGAGGAGGGAGTAGTTCATCTTCGGGGCTGAGGGTATGTACCAGTAGCTATGTGTTTAATCTCTCTCTCTCTCTCTCTCTCGTGTTCTTGATTTGGCACGATCTTGATGTACCACGAGCTTTGTTAATATAGTTGGATCATATGGTGTTCTTCCCTCTCTATCTTGTTGTGATGAATTGAGTCTTTCTCTTTGAGGTTTCATTGTTATCGGATTGAATATTTTGGATTTGAGATCACTTGAGGTATATCTTGCATGTGGATACCCGCGGTGACAATGGGGTATTCTATTGAGTCACTTGATGTATGTTTTGGTAATCAACTTGCGGATTCCCGAGGTGACATTAGGGTAATCTAGGCATAGATGTTGATACATGTTTTCGTCCTACTTTCTCTGGTAGAAACTTTGGGGTACTCTTTGAGGTTCTTTGTGTTGGATTGAATATTATGAATCTGAAATTATTTGGTGTTATTTTAGTTTGAACTCTAGGGTTGTTTATGACACTTACAGGGATGGCTCAATAGATTGATCGGAAAGGATAACTTTGAGATGGTTTGCTACCTAGAACAATTTCATCTTATGTTCTCCGCTATTGATAAGAACTTTGGAGTGATTCTTTGTCGCACGTTGAGGGATTGTGATATGATTCAACTAGACCATGATGGCGCGCGTTGCCGCGCCCGTCCATTTGTTCGATAGAATGAAAGGTTTGTTTCGAGATATATATAGCCATGAAACATGACAGTGGAATAAGAAATTTTGGTAGGCATAATGTGAGAAATGGACATATCCATGCATACATACAAAAATACAATTATGTAAAATACACCGTCCATGATATACTGAGAACATGCGAGTGATAACAACATGACTAACCAAAGGCATTGTACACCAAAGGTGCTACTTTGCTCCTTGTACAATAAATCGTCTACTTTTATCTTTGTTGGCGGCCTCCTCCTCATCTCCACTGTTCCGTAGCCCCGCACGACTCTTCTGGAACCACCCGTGGGCTAGCCTCAACATAGTGAATGATGCCTCTTCTGCAGAGTGCAAGACGGCTCAATATGTATGGTGCGTGATATTTAGCACGGCAACCAAGTTATAAGGATGGCGCTAGTGTGCCAAATATTCTAAGATGCAAGAGGATGAATTAAGTGCTCAACAAGATTACTATTTTAAATTACGAAAACATTTGCATTTAAGTTTTATTTTCTGACGAATAATACCATCCACCGAAACTTTTTAAGCAACTAAACATGGTTCACATATGTTTTTTGTGGAAAGTTACATCATACCAATAGCAGGACATGATGAATATTAGCTTTGGTCTATATAAAATTGGATATATTTCACATTAATACAGAATCAAAATGAAATAAGGATATGGAGATAACTTATATTATATTGGTGTAGAATATACCACGAGTTTATGTATTTCCTAAATTGAGTGGAAGGAAAGTAAATTGCGTGGAAGTACCAAGTTGACCTTTACAGCTTGCAAAGACCTCAGACTCAAAGAAAATAAACTTATTATGTAGCAGGTACTGAGCTTCACATCCAACAAAGATTCTATAGCCAATAAACATAACTTGCTGCAACAATAAGTATAACGATCAATATCTATGGACACAGCTGCATGAGGGCACACCAAGGAACAATAGAAAAACACAACAATCAGGATGCTTGTTCAGTATACGCACCTTGGCAAACATCATCTTCTACTTTTCATATTTGATTTCTAGCATAATAGGCACCGTCGTCCATCTTTTAGACTCCTTTTTTTAGAAGAAATCCTAGTTGTTAATTTTGCATCATGTGTGTGGCAAACTGAATTCAGCAAAAACTGTTAATCCTTTCCCGATAATCTCAGTGTTATCAAAGAGTCTTCCCCATGAAAGAATAATAATTGTTGGAAACAAGAAACTAAGAGGTTTTATATGCTAATATTACAGAAAATGCACAAGATTGTGCCCCATCACATAGTTTTCGGCTTATCCTTGAAACAATCAAAGATAGTAAGTATGCAGGAGCCGGTAGAACATTGATTAATGCTGATTGTTAAGTTTTTCTTCATCTCTATGGGGAAAACCTTGACATCATAAATTACAAATTAACTGTTGCGAAGATTCAGTCATAACCACATAAGAGATCTCATAACAGAAATTAACCTCGTTGCCTTTGGATAGATTCTTAGTGCATGAGTCAACTTCTTCCAGTCTCTTCTCTCAAAAGGAGACCTGAAAAATATCATCACATGAAATCGATCCCAAGAACAAATGGAAAGGAAGGGGCATGGAGGAGTAGAAACGGGACTCACCAGTGGCAACCACGGCCAGGTCTGGGATTTGGCAGGCAAAGAAGGCACCACAAGAGGAAGGAGGTGGACACGGAAAATATGGTGCTTCTCGCCGCCGCTGTCGCCGCCGCCGCTGAAAAGGAGCTTGTAGGGATGCGTCTTGCATGGCCTTCTCATCTCCACCAACATAGTATCAACACAACTTCTTCAACAGAAGGCATGTGAGCAAAAGGAACATAGTGAAGGTTAGGTGATTTTACCTGACCCTCGGCCTCCCTGCATCGATATTCCTATGCATCTGGTACGTTGCCTATAGGTGAAGCCTCAGACATGGGGATACCGTCATGACGGCGAGTAGACCTAGGGCCAACGCCATCACAGAGGTCATGACTCGCGTGAGAGGAGAGATGTGGGGGACTGAAGCAGCACCGTTTGCTTCTCCTTCTCCATCGTCGCACCCGGCAAGCGAGTCCAGTCGGCGGCGAGCGGCTGCCGGCTGCGGCGGTGGCGGCGACTGCTCGCCCGAGGCTGCTATTGTCATGCCAACAAACAGAGAGATGGAAAGTTAGGGTTAGTCGTTCCGTTCATGGGCTTCACACGGCAGAAAGCCCAATCAACCACAAGCTTATTTTTCTACCGGAGCAGCAGCCCCTTAGGACAGCCATCCAATGGCCGAAAATGATCGGGACGTGAGATCTGATGACCAAAATCGCTTAGTGCGTGAGAGGGCTCGCTTTTGGCTCGGTTTTACTGTCCTAAATTATATTAGCATTGTTGAGAGATTGCACTAGTGAAAGTATGAACCCTAGGCCTTGTTTTCAAGCATTGAAATACTGTTTGTGCTCACGTTTACTACTTGCTACCTTGCTGTTTTTATTATTTTAGATTACAAAAACCTATATCTACTATCCATACTACAATTGTATCACCATCTCTTCGCCGAACTAGTGCACCTATACAACTTACCATTGTATTGGGTGTGTTGGGGACACAAGAGATTTCTTGTATTTGATTGCAGGGTTGTTTGAGAGAGACCATCTTTATCCTACACCTCCCACGGATTGATAAACCTTAGGTCATCGACTTGAGGGAAATTTGTTGCTGTCCTACAAAACTCTGCGCTTGGAGGCCCAACCGAGTCTACAAGAATAAGTTGTGTAGTAGACATCAGGCTACAAAAGTTAGAAGACCGGCGAAGCTCGCCCACATCAACGCATCACCGGCTATGCACTAGCCGCGACAGAGATGCACAATGAAACGACGGTCACAAGCCCTACTGGCGCGAAGGTTGTTCCTCCAAGTGACGACTCGACCACGTTCTCCCAAGGTGTGGCAGTCTGGAGAGTCTCTCTGATGCGGAGCATCCAGCGGACATCATCATGTCAAGAGTCCCTTGGTCAAGAGACATGTGTGACATCTACTTCATACATATAAAGGTGAATCATCTCCTTTGTAGGAAAACATCGTACCCTTGCTCTGGGCGACGGATGCGTGTTATAAAGCCAGGGGCACGACTCCCTGGATGTGCATACAGTTGGGATTTACAACTTGAGGAAGAAGGCATAGACTCTAGAGATATTCTGTTACAAAGATTACAACAAGACTCAAACAACCTAGTTTATCTTCGGTAGAGAACTTGGAGTCCATGATAACCACATCCTCCTGTTGTCACGTAACTACATAGCATGTTGTTTAATACCCTCCCTTAATCACAAGTTGGTTAAGTTGAGATTTCGTTTGAACTCTTCAAAGCTTCTTGTGGGCAATGCTTTTGTGAAGCCATCTACAACCTGGTCTCGTGAATGCACAAAACAAATTTCCAATTGTCTATTAGCAACTCTTTCTCTGACAAAATGGAAATCTATTTCAATATGTTTTGTTCTTGCATGGAACACTGGGTTAGCAGACAAATAAGTGGCACCCAGGTTGTCACCATAAACATGGGACTTTGGCGTGCTTCACACCAAGCTCTCTTAACATGAACTAAACCCAAATAATCTGCTAGCGCTTTGTACTCAGCTTCAATGCTTGACCATGATACAGTGGCCTGTGTCTTTGCACACCCTGATATCAGATTAGGTCCAAAGAATACTGCAAATCCACCAGTAGAGCGTCTGTCATCTAAACACCATGCCCAGTCAGAGTCAGAAAATGCACTGACAAGAGTAGATGATGATTTGCTGAAGGTAAGACCAAGATTCATAGTATTTTTCACATATCTCACTATGCGTTTAGTAGCAGTCCAATGAACTGTGGTGGGTGCATGAAGAAACTGGCATACTTTGTTAACAGCAAAGGATATATTAGGTCTGGTTAAGGTTAAGTACTGAAGTGCCCCTACTAGACTTCTGTATCTAGTACTATCCTCTTGGTTCAAGGGATCTCCCTCTTCAAGTGGCAATTTTTCTATGCTAGATAAAGGAGTTGATGAGGGTTTACACCCCTGTAAGCAAACTTTCCTTACCAAATCAGTAGCATATCTACTATATCTAAATAAGAGCTCCCCACCACCTGATTTCTCTGCGCTCTCATGCATCCACGTCATCATAATTTTTTCCAACCGTTTGATTGATCACAAGTGGCTCAGATCTATAGCGCAAGTGTTGATGCCCCACGACCCTCCTGTTGACTCATTCGTCGTCTCCTCGCCTCCCTAGAACACGCACTTATCCTTTCCTTTTCAACTTCCCCAGTTGATGGGCCATCCTCTTCTCTTTCCATTCCTCCCTGCCAATCCCTTGATCTCCTCATCATAAACACACCTGAAACAGATGGCGGCATGCGAGCATCCGGCTTCATCACCTGTCGACGAATTTTATTGTTCATCTCCTTCCCGTGGCGGGACGAATTGGAGCCCACACCGCCACCAGGAGGCGGCTGCATCTTCTTCCTCCCCAGCGCCGATGACACGCTGGAACAACACCTCACAAGCACCACAGGTGGCATCTCCACCACCGCCCCTACGATGAGGCACTGGATGTGGACATGAACCTGCAGGCGCTCCTCCACGCCGCCACCGACGAGCTATCCCACCTAAACCTTATGGGGACAGAGCGTCCAACAAAGTGCTATCCGTCAGCATCTAGCCATGAGGCGAAGCAGGAGATGACCCGTCGTCGTTCGCAAGAAAAAGGCCATGGTACCTGCTCCTACTTCCTCTCCTTCTTCCTACTTAGGATGTTCAGTAAGAAATTAGTTAATTAACTGCCAGCTAGGCTATATATTATCTGTAAATAATCCTGTTTCATTTTGTAATTGAGAATAAGATGGTGACACTTCATACATTCAACCCTCGGCAGGAGCCTTATACACCTATAAGGCTGAAGAGTATACCACTCTGATACGTCTCCAACATATCTATAATTTATGAAGTATTCATGCCATGTTTATAACAATTTTATATGGTTTTGGTATGATTTCAACGGAACTAACCCGGACTGACACTGTTTTCAGCAGAACTACTGTGGTGTTGTTTTTGTGCAGAAATAAAAGTTCTTGGATTGAGCCCAAATTTTTTGGTGATTTTTTATGGGCCAAACGAGACCCCCGAAGCTTCGTGGAAGGACCAGAAGAGCCACGAGGAGGTGACAAGGCAACGCGGCGCGCCCTGGGGGGGTCGTGTGCTGTTGCCTTGTGGGCCCCTCGTAACTCCTTTTCGCGTGATTCCAACGCTGAAAAGTCCTATAAATAGAGAAACCCCCAGAAATAAACCTAGAACTTCAACGCCGCCGCCGCAAGCCTCTGTACCGAAGAGATCCCATCTGGAGGCCTTTTCCGGCACCCCGCCGGAGGGGGAAATCATCACCGGAGGCCATCTTCATCATCCCGACGGTCTCCATGGCGAGGAGGGAGTAGTTCACCCTCGGGGCTGAGGGTATGTACCAGTAGCTATGTGTTTGATCTCTCTCTCTCGTGTTCTTGATTTGGCACAATCTTGATGTATCACGAGCTTTGTTAATATAGTTGGATCATATGGTTTTTCTTCCCTCTCTATCTTCTTGTGATGAATTGAGTCTTTCCCTTTGAGGTTTCGTTATTGTCGGATTGAATATTTCAGATTTGAGAACACTTGATGTATGTCTTGCATGTGGATACCTGTGGTGACAATGGGGTATTCTATTGAGTCACTTGATGTATGTTTTGGTAATCAACTTGCGGATTCCCGTGACCTTGGGGTAATCTAGGCATATGGATTGGTACACGTTTTCATCTTCTTTTATCCGATAGAAACTTTGGGGTACTCTTTGAAGTTCTTTGTGTGGATTGAATATTATGAATCTGAAGTTGTTTTGATGCATATCGAATAATCAACACACGGATACTTGTGGTGACATTGGAGTATCTAGGTGACATTAGAGTTGGTTGATGCGTATCATATGATGTTATTTTAGTACGAACTCTAGGGCTGTTTGTGACACTTATAGGGATGGCTCAATAGATTGATTGGAAAGAATAACTTTGAGGTGGTTTCGTACCCTACAACAATTTCATCTTATGTTCTCCGCTAATAGGAACTTTGGAGTGATTCTTTGTCGCATGTTGAGGGATTGTTATATGATCCAATTATGTTAGCACTGTTGAGAGATTGTACTAGTGAAAGTATGAACCCTAGGCCTTGTTTTCAAGCATTGCAATGCCGTTTGTGCTCACTTTTGTTACTTGCTATCTTGTTGTTTTTATTATTCCAGATTACAAAAACCTATATCTACTATCCATACTACACTTGTATCATCATCTCTTCGCCGAACTAGTGCATCTATACAATTTACCATTGTATTGGGTGTGTTGGGGACACAAGAGATTTCTTGTATTTGATTGCAGGGTTGTTTGAGAGAGACCATCTTCATCCTACACCTCCCACGGATTGATAAACCTTAGGTCATCCACTTGAGGGAAATTTTCTACTGTCCTACAAAACTCTGCGCTTGGAGGCCCAACAGAGTCTACAAGAATAAAGTTGCATAGCAGACATCACACTCCAACTGGTATCTTTGCAATGGGTTCCTATTCTGCTAAATCAAAGATCTTAACAACATGTACCAGACATAATAAAGTTTCTACAAGGAGATGGTGTGCAGTTATTTTGTTCCAGTGAATCTATCTTAAGCTAGAGTATGTATGTGTAATTTTTTTTAGTTTATGGACGCTGATGGGAAAGTATACCTGGACATGAGGGGCTTTGAGATAAGGAAGGACACAGAAGGAGCAGCCTAATTAAAGAGTCAACACTACTTTTGGTTCTACATTTTTGTCAGGGCCGGTTTTTACGGGACATAAAATCCCAGCAAATGACCCTCGTGTCATCACCAGCCCCAGGATTACTGTTTGCTGGTGGACACATCCTTGATACAGAATTCCAAGCAGTTACAAGAATTGGATACAATACCATAAAGGTCTAATGTGTACAAGAAGGATTTCTAACAGCGGGTGGTGGAAGCGACTCGAGGATCTCCAACGTTTATGGGACTCCATTCCCACAGGAACAACTGACCTGGATAATTCCTATCTCGCATGGCTGCTATCTCCGATTCCTTGGCTGCGGGGTGTCTTCGTAGCGCTCTTCTCCGAATCATGATCTGGCCAAGACAATAGCCAAGGACAAGCCAGTGAGTACGTTTGAATGTACTCGCAAACATCAAGAACAAAAGATATAATAAAAGCAAGCAGAATGCATGCAATTAATCTTTAAGTATGTTCTACAATGCCATGCCAAGAATTTAATGCAATCATGTGGGTATTATATTTGCACGGAAAATAAAGGTTAGCCATCCGATATTAGCAAAGTATAAGTAATCATGTAGTTATCAAAATTTTAAGTCGGGTTTTAGGAGATAGAACCATCCCGATGTTGGAAATATGCCCTAGAGGCAATAATAAATTGGTTATTATTATATTTCCTTGTTCATGATAATCGTTTATTATCCATGCTATAATTGTATTGATTGGAAACTCAAATACATGTGTGGGTACATAGACAACACTGTGTCCCTAGTAAGCCTCTAGTTGACTAGCTCGTTGATCAAAAGATGGTGAAGGTTTCCTAGCCATGGACATGAGATGTCATTTGATAACGGGATCACATCATTAGGAGAATGATGTGATGGACAAGACCCAAACTGTAAACGTAGCATATGATCGTGTCAGTTTATTGCTATTGTTTTCTGCATGTCAAGTATCTGTTCCTTTGACCATGAGATCATGCAACTCACTGACACCGGAGGAATACCTTGTGTGTATCAAACGTCGCAACGTAACTGGGTGACTATAAAGATGCTCTACAGGTATCTCCGAGGGTGTCTGTTGAATTGGCATGGATCAAGACTGGGATTTGTTACTCCGTGTGACGGAGAGGTATCTCAGGGCCCACTCGGTAATACAACATCACTATAAGCCTTGCAAGCAATGTGACTAAAGTGTTAGCCACGGGATCTTGTATTACGAAACGAGTAAAGAGACTTGCCGGTAACGAGATTGAACTAGGTATAGAGATACCGACGATCGAATCTCGGGCAAGTAACATACCGATAAACAAAGGGAACATCATACGGGATTAACTGAATCCTTGACATAGAGGTTCAACCGATAAAGATCTTCATAGAATATGTAGGAGCCAATATGGGCATCTAGGTCCCGCTATTGGTTATTGACCGTAGAGGTGTCTCGGTCATGTCTACATAGTTCTCGAACCGGCAGGGTCTACACACTTAACGTTTGGTGACGATATAAGTATAGTTGAGTTGTTATGTTGGTGACCGAAAGTTGTTCGGAGTCCCGGATGAGATCCCGGACATGACGAGGAGCTCTGGAATAGTCCGGAGGTAAAGATTGATATATGGGATAATAGTGTTTGGTCTCCGGAAGGGTTCCGGAATTCACCGGAAGGAGTTTCGGATGTTTCCCGAAATGTTCGGGTACGAGAACACTTTATTTGGGCCAAGGGGTAAAGCCCACGAGGCTTTAGGAAGGTGCAAAAGGAAGTTTTGCGGAGGCCAGGGGCCAGACGCCAGGGACCCTGGCGTCTGGGGCCAGACGCCGAGGACCCTGGCGTCTGGTCCTGGAGTCCGAGCAGGACTCTTGCCTTGCGGGCCAAACCGACTTTGAGGAGGCTCTTTCTCCAAGTTTCGACCCCAGGGCTCAACATATAAATAGAGGGGCAGGGCTAGCACCCGGAACACATCAAGAATTCCCCAAGCCGTGTGCCGGCAACCCTAACCCTCTAGTTCCTCCGTCATAATCTCCGTAGCGCTTGGCGAAGCCCTGCAGAGATTGTTCCTCACCACCATCACCATGCCGTCGTGCTGCCGGAACTCATCTACTACTTCACCATCGCTCGCTGGATCGAGGAGGTGAAGGCGTCATCAAGCTGTACGTGTGTTGAACGCGGAGGTGCCGTCCGTTCGGCACTAGTTCGTGATCGGTTCGAGGGACGACTTGCGATTTGGATCGCGGAGACGTTCGACTACATCAACCGCGTTTCTTAACGCTTCTGCTTAGCGATCTACAAGGGTATGTAGATTCACTCTCCCTCTCGTAGATGCTCATCACCATGGATAGATCTTGCGTGTGCGTAGGAAATTTTTTGTTTCCCATGCAACGTTCCCCAACAGTGGTATCAGAGCTAGGTCTATGCGTAGATGAGATCTCGAGTAGAACACAAACGAGTTGTGGGCGTGGGTGTATACATATGGCTTGCCGTTACTAGTTGATACTTGATTCGGCGGTATTGTGAGATGAAGCGGCCCAGACCGACATTACGCGTATGCTTACGCGAGACAGGTTCCTTCAACTGACATGTAACTTCGTTGCATAAAGATGGCTAGCGGGTGTCTGTCTCTCTCACTTTAGTTGAATCGATTTCAATGAAGAGGGTTCTTTTAGAAGATCACAAAGCAATCACTACACCACGTTGTGCTTTTGCGTAGGTAAGAACGGTTCTTGCAAACCCGTAGCAGCCACGTAAAATTTGCAACAACAATTAGAGGACGTCTAACTTGTTTTTGCAGGGTATGTTGTGATGTGATATGGCCAATTACATGATGAGATATATGTGATGTATGAGATGATCATGTGTTGTATAGAATATCATGACTTGCATGTCGATGAGTACGGCAACTGGCAGGAGCCATAGAGTTGTCTTTAATTATTTTCGCCGTTTTGCTTTTCTTTATCGCTATGAGTTAGCAATAGTCGTGGAAGCAACAGTCGGCGCGACAACCTCATGGCGACACGTTGATGGAGATCAAGATGATGGAGATCATGGTGTCATGCCGGTGACGATGGAGATCATGCCGGTGCTTTGGAGATGGAGATCAAAAGCACAAGTTCATGGCCATATCATGTCAGTTATGATTTGCATGTGATGTTAATCCTTTTATGCATCTTATTTTGCTTAGGACGACGGTAGCATTATAAGGTGATCCCTCACTTAAATTTCAAGATAAATTGTGTTCTCCCCGAGTGTGCACCGTTGCGAAAGTTCGTCGTTTCGAGACACGCCGTGATGATCGGGTGTGATAGACTCTACGTTCGCATACAACGGGTGTAAGCCATGTTGCACGTGCGGAACACTCGGGTTAAATTTGACGAGCCTAGCATGTACAGACATGGCCTCGGAACACAAGAGACCGAAAGGTCGAACATGAGTCATATAGTAGATATGATCAACATGAAGATGTTCACCATTGAAACCACCTCAACTCACGTGATGATCGGACTTGAGTTGGTGGATTTGGATCATGTTACGCTCGAATGAACGGAGGGATGTCAATTTGAGTGGGAGCTTTTTTTAAGTAATATGATAAACTAAACTCATTATCTAGAACAATAGTCTAAGTTGTCTTTGCTATATTTATGTTGTAGATCATGGCTCGCGCAGTAGCACCCCTGAATTTTAATGCGTTCCTAGAGAAAGCTAAGTTGAAAGATGATGGAAGTAACTTTGTGGACTGGGCCCGTAATCTAAGGATTATCCTTACGGCTTCCCAGAAGGCTTATGTTCTTGATGCACCGCTTGGTGATCCACCCGCTCCAGTTGAGTCTCTAGACGTTGTGAACGCCTGGCAGGCTCGTTCTGAAGATTACTCAATAGTTCAATGTGCAATATTGTATGGCTTAGAACCGGGACTTCAAAGACGTTTTGAACGTCATGGAGCATATGAGATGTTCCAGGAGTTGAAGTTTATCTTTCAGAAGAATGCCCGGATCGAGAGATATGAGATCTTCGATAAGTTCTATGCTTGCAAGATGGAGGAGAACGGGTCTATCAGTGATCACGTACTCAGAATGTCTGGGTACTCCACCCGTCTGGCTGAATTGGGGATGCCCCTTCCGCCAGAGGCTATCACTGACAGAGTTCTTCAATCATTGCCACCTAGCTACAAGAGCTTCGTGTTGAACTATAACATGCACGGGATGAACAAGTCAGTCGCCGAGCTGTTTGCGATGCTGAAAGCCGCTGAGTCTGAAATTCAGAAGGAGCATCAAGTGTTGATGGTCAATAAAACCACTAGTTTCAAGAAAAATGGCAAGGGTAAGAAGGGTAACTCCAAGAAGAGTGGCAAAGCAGTTGCTCCTCTCGTGAAGAAACCCAAGGCTGGACCCAAACCAGAAACTGTGTGTTTTCATTGCAAGGGAACTGGACATTGGAAGCGGAACTGCCCCAAGTATTTGGCTGACAAGAAGGCGGCCAACAACAAACAAGGTATATATGATATACATGTTATTGATGTGTACCTTACCAACTCTCGTTGTAGTGCCTGGGTATTTGATACCGGTGCGGTTGCTCATATTTGCAACTCAAAACAGGAACTGCGGAATAGACGGAGGCTGGCAAAGGACAAAGTGACGATGCGCGTGGGAAATGGTTCCAAGGTTGATGTGATCGCCGTCGGCACGCTCGCTCTTCGATTACCATCGGGATTAGTGATGAACCTGAATAATTGTTATTTAGTGCCTGCGTTAAGCATGAACATTATATCTGGATCTTGTTTATTGCGAGACGGTTACTCATTTAAATCAGAGAATAATGGTTGTTCTATTTATATGAGTAATATCTTTTATGGTCATGCACCCAATGTAAGGGGTTTATTCTTATTGAATCTCGATAGTAATGATACACATGTTCATAACATTGATGCCAAAAGATGTAGGATTGATAATGATAATACCACTTTCTTGTGGCACTGCCGTTTAGGTCATATTGGCGTAAAACGCATGAGGAAGCTCCATGCTGATGGACTTTTGGAGTCACTTGATTTTGAATCACTTGACACATGTGAGCCATGCCTCATGGGCAAGATGACTAAAACGCCGTTCTCTGGAACAATGGAACGGGCAAGTGACTTATTGGAAATCATACATACTGATGTGTGCGGTCCGATGAGCATTGAGGCGCGCGGTGGTTATCGTTACTTTCTCACCTTCACTGATGACTTAAGTAGATATGGGTATATTTACTTAATGAAACACAAGTCTGAAACGTTTGAAAAGTTCAAACAATTTCAAAGTGAAGTTGAGAATCATCGTAGCAAGAAGATTAAATTCCTACGATCTGATCGAGGAGGAGAATATCTGAGTTATGAGTTTGGCAGTCACTTAAGACAATGTGGAATTGTTTCACAACTAACACCGCCTGGAACACCACAGCGTAATGGTGTGTCCGAACGTCGTAATCGAACCTTATTGAATATGGTGCGATCTATGATGTCTCTTGCCGATTTGCCACTATCGTTTTGGGGTTATGCATTAGAGACAGCTGCATTCACTTTAAATAGGGCACCATCGAAATCCGTTGAGACGACGCCATATGAACTTTGGTTTGGCAAGAAGCCAAAGCTGTCGTTTCTTAAAGTTTGGGGATGTGATGCTTATGTCAAAAAGCTTCAGCCTGAAAAGCTGGAACCCAAAGCGGAGAAATGCGTCTTCATAGGATACCCAAAAGAGACAGTTGGGTATACCTTCTACCTCAGATCCGAAGGCAAAGTGTTTGTCGCTAAAAACGGAACGTTTCTTGAGAAAGAGTTTCTCTCGAAAGAATTGAGTGGGAGGAAGATAGAACTTGATGAGGTTGTTGAACCTTTACTTCAACCTGAGAGTAGCGTAGCACAGAAAGATGTTTCTGTAGAGCCTACATCAGCTGAAGAGGAAGTTAATGATGATGATCATGAAGCTTTGGATCAAGTTGCTATCGAACCTCGTAGGTCGACAAGGACGCGTACTGCTCCTGAGTGGTACGGCAACCCTGTCTTAGAAGTCATGTTGTTGGACAACGATGAACCTACGAGCTATGGAGAAGCGATGATGGGCCCGGATTCCGAGAAGTGGTTAGAGGCCATGAAATCCGAGATGGGATCCATGTATGAAAACAAAGTGTGGACTTTGGAAGTATTACCTGAAGGGCGTAAGGCCATTCAGAACAAATGGATCTTTAAGAGGAAGACGGACGCGGACGGTAATGTCACCGTCTATAAAGCTCGACTCATGGCAAAGGGTTTTTCACAAGTTCAAGGAGTTGACTACGATGAGACCTTCTCACCCGTAGCGATGCTTAAGTCCGTCGGAATCATGTTAGCAATAGCTGCCTTTTTCGATTATGAAATTTGGCAGATGGATGTAGATTCACTCTCCCTCTCGTAGATGCTCATCACCATGGATAGATCTTGCGTGTGCGTAGGAAATTTTTTGTTTCCCATGCAACGTTCCCCAACACCCGAAAGAACCTAAGAGGAAAAATGTAAAAGAATGCCACAGTTGGGCGTCTTCGTGATGCCACACAAAGGGCTTTACTCCAAATGAAATCAAAGGCAAAGGGAATTCTAGGCGGTAGAACCGCCCGGTGAATTCCAAAAGAAAATAACATACGAGCCAGTCGGGTGTCTGAAGCGACGCCTCGAAAGGTCTTGAAAATAAATGCCACAGTCGGGTGTCTGAAGCGACGCCTCATAAAGGGCTTTTATAGATAAGTAAAGTAAAACATACAAGAATCGATCAGAGTACAGGGGTTAATCCATAACAGCATTAGTGATAATAATCATCCATCATAATTCATAATAAACTTTTGTTCAGTTAATTCCTTCGAAGACCGACACTAAGACCGAAACTTGACCCATCCCAGACTGTAGCCCTTAACCGCGGACATGGCTATTCGAATAGGTTTTAGAACTCTTCAGAGGTTGTACTCTTTACCCACAAGTAAAGGATTTCTTTAATCAACCCCGAGACGTTGACTAATTCCGATTACGGTCTTTGGGTTGAAAACACACCTAACCAGCACACACCAGCTTAACTTTCCCGATGCTCGGAATCACCCAAAGCATCATCCAAGAAAAACTCTAAGGCGGGGAGGTGATACGTCTCCAACGTATCTATAATTTATGAAGTATTCATGCCATGTTTATTATAGTTTTGTATGATTTTGGTGCACTTTTATATGGCTTTTTATATGATTTTTATGGACTAACATATTGACCTAGTGCCCAGTGCCAGTTGCTGTTTTCTGCTTGTTTTTGGTTTTCCAGAAAATCCATATCAAATGAAGTCCAAATGCAGCGAAACTTTGTGACGATTTTTTCTGGAAGGAAACGAACCCAGGAAGCTTCGGGGAAGCAACAGAAGAGCCACAGGGGCCCCACGAGCCAATTGGGCGCGCCTGCCGCCCCCAGGCGCGCCCTGGTGCCTCGTGGGCCCCCTGTGGCACCTCTTCGCGTGATTCCAACGCCAAAAAATCATATATATTCAGAAACCCCCGAAAGTTAACCTAGATGAGTTTTTACGCCGCCGCAAGGCTCTGTACCTCCACAATCTAATCTACAGCCCTTTTCCGGCACCCTGCCGGAGGGGGGGGGGAATCATCACCGGAGGCCATCTTCATCATCCCGGCGGTCTCCATGACGAGGAGGGAGTAGTTCACCCTCGGGGCTGAGGGTTTGTACCAGTAGCTATGTGTTCTACCTCTCTCTCTCGTGTTCTTGATTTGGCACGATCTTGATGTATCGTGAGCTTTGTTAATATAGTTGGATCATATGGTGCTTCTTCCCTCTCTATCCTTTTTGTGATGAATCGAATCTTTTCCCTTTGACGTTTCGTTATTGTCGGATTGAATATTTCAGATTTGAGAACACTTGATGTATGTCTCGCATATGAATACCCGTGGTGACAATGGGGTATTATATTGATTCACTTGATATATGTTTTGGCACTCAACTCGCGGATTCCCGAGGTGACATTGGGGTAATCTATGCATAGGGGTTGATGCACGTTTTCATTATCTTTTCTCCGATAGGAGGTGACATTGTGGGTCGCCGCACTGATGACCCACAAGTATAGGGGATCAATCGTAGTCCTTTCGATAAGTAAGAGTGTCAAACCCAACGAGGAGCAGAAGGAAATGACAAGCGGTTTTCAGCAAGGTATTTTCTGCAAGCACTGAAATTATCGGTAACGAGTAGTTTGATAGCAAAATAATTTGTAACAAGTGACAAGTAGCAATAGTAACAAAGAGTGCAGCAAGGTGGCCCAATCCTTTTTGTAGCAAAGGACAAGCCGGAACGATATCTTATAATAAGCAAAGCGTTCTCGAGGACACATGGGAATTTCATCTAGTCACTTTCATCATGTTGGTTTGATTCGCGTTCGCTACTTTGATAATTTGATATGTGGGTGGACCGGTGCTTGGGTGCTGTTCTTACTTGAACAAGCCTCCCACTTATGATTAACCCCTCTCGCAAGCATCTGCAACTACGAAAGAAGAATTAAGATAAATCTAACCATAGCATTAAACATATGGATCCAAATCAGCCCCTTACGGAATAGCGCATAAACTAGGGTTTAAGCTTCTGTCACTCTAGCAACCCATCATCTAATTACTACTCCACAATGCCTTCCCTTAGGCCCAAAGATGGTGAAGTGTCATGTAGTCGATGTTCACATGACACCACTAAGAGAATCAACAACATACATATCATCAAAATATCGAACGAATACCAAATTCACATGATTACTTATGACAAGACTTATCCCATGTCCTCAAGAACAAAAGTAACTACTCACAAATCATATTCATGTCCAAGATCAGAGGGGTGTTGAATAGCATATTGGATCTGAACATATAATCTTCCACCAAATAAACCAACTAGCATCAACTACAAGATGTAATCAACACTACTAGCAACCCACAGGTACCAATCTGAGGTTTTGAGACAAAGATTGAATACAAGAGATGAACTAGGGTTTGAGATGAGATGGTGCTATTGAAGATGTTGATGAAGATTGGTCCTCCCACAATGAGAGGATCGTTGGTGATGTCGATGGCTCCGATTTCCCCCTCCCGGAGGGAAGTATCCCCGGCGAAATCGCTCCGCAGGAAAGCAAAAGTGCTCCTGCCCAAGTTCCGCCTCGAGACGGCGGCGCACCGTCCCAAAAGTCTTCTCCTCATTTTTTCTAGGGCAAATTGGCTTATATACCAGAAAATGGGCACCGGAGGTTGGCCAGGGGCCCCACGAGCCACCAGGGCACGCCTGGGGGGGGGGGTGGTGCGCCCTGGTGCCTCGTGGGCACCTGGGTGGCCCCCTCTGGTACTTATTTCTTCCAATATTTTTTATTTATTCCAAAATAAACTCCGTGAAATTTCAGCTCATTTGGAGATGTGCAGAATAGGTATCTCTGACATAGCTTTTTCAGGTCCAGAATTTCAGCTGCCGGCAATCTCCCTCCTTATGTAAATCTTGCATATTAAGAGAGAAAAGACATTAGAATTGCTCCACAAAGTATTATATTGATTAAAAACACTATAGATAACAGTAGTAAAACATGATGCAAAATGGACGTATCAACTCCCCCAAGCTTAGACCTCACTTGTCCTCAAGCGAAAGCCGATATCGATAATCATGTCCACATGTTTAGAGAGAGAGGTGTGGATAAAAACAAAATACGGACATAGTAGCATCATGATCATTATTATAACAGCAATATTCATTATCATAAAACTTCTCATGAGCAAGTAACAATTCATCACAACAACGAAGTATAAGGCATAAACTTTCTTCAAAACTAACAAACTATGTTCTCAGTCAACAATGCAATTCCAATCCATCATATTTTCAGGAAGGGTCTCATGTAGGAGATTTTTAGCAAGTCCACATACTCAACCATCATTTAGTCTTCTATGATTGCTAACACTCACAACATATATATGGAGCAAAGAGTTTCAGCCAGACACAAAGAAAGATAGGGGCTTATAATTTCGCCTCCCAACTTATTCACCTCAAGGGTGATGTCAACAATAATAACTCATGATCACTTATATCCAACTGGATATATATGCCTAGATCTTTCCCCACCACATGATGCTTGCAAAAGAGAAAAATAAAAAGGAATAGAGAAGAACACTATTGACTCTTGCATAAAAAGTAAATACATAGAAGTAAAAGATAGGTCCTTCGCAGAGGGAAGCAGAGGTTGTCATGCGCTTTTTGTTGTTGGATGCACAAGCTCTTAATGCAAAGGAACGCCACTTTATATTGCCCCTTGTGATAGCAACCTTTATTATGCAGTCCGTCGCTTTTATTTCTTTGCCATCACAAGTTCGTACAAAGCTTATTTTCCCTTGCAATAAAATTTCATACATATTTAGAGGCAATTTTTATTGCTTTTTGCACCGATGACAACTTACTTGAAGGATCTTATTCAATCCATAGGTAGATATAGTGGACTCTCATGACATGAAACTGGGTTTAAGGGTTTTGGATGCACAAGTAGTATCTCTACTTAGTGCGGATTTTTGGCTAGCAAAGATATTGGGCAAGCACCACATGTTAGAGGATCTATGACAATATAGCTTCTATGTGAATATAAGCAAACATAATTCATTACGTTGTCTTCCTTGTCCAACGTCAACAATTTGACATAAAATACTTAATGGGGGCTCACAATCATAAAAGATGTCCAAGATAGTGTATTTGCATGTGAATCTTCTCTTCCCTATTAATTTTTTCATGAATTGCATCATTGACTAATGCTATGCTTGTTAACTTTCAATAAATTTTACCACTTATACTTTTCTTTATGTAATATCATTACTTTCTGTAAGATTAGCATATGATCTTTTTCATTATTTTCATTGCTAGGATTGAAACACAAAAGTAAAGAAGCAAAAACTCAAACTACTCTTTATTATATAACTCTCAACTCAATTACATAGATAGATAGATCACGAAACTAGCACTCGAAAATAGATCATACTAAACTTTTATTCAACTAGATCACAAAATAACTAAGGATCAAACTAAAAGTAGGTAAAGATAATAATAAAAGTGATGGTGATACGATACCGGGGCACCTCCCCCAAGCTTGGCACAAGCCAAGGGGAGTGCCCATACCCATGTACTCAAGTTTCCTTCTTCAGTGATGGTGGTGGTGATGAAGTGGTGGGCTTGTCCTTCGGCTTCCATGGCATAGGTTCCCCATCATAAAAAGATGAATGAGTCTCCGGAGTCCTGAAACTTGCAGCTAAACTCATACCTTTGAATCTTGCCTCATACTCATAATTTGGTTTTGGAGATCATAGATTTGGCCTTGGAGATAGTCGATTCGTTCATTGAGCTTGAAGATGATGTCCCCCATCGATTGGCCATCCACCTGGTGATCACGGGTGAATTCCGTGATCATGGAGTGGTTGGCGCTGAGTCCACGTTCTACCATCCCTTGGCACTTGAAGATCTCCTGCTCCACCGCTTCGAGCCTGGCCTCCACGCTACCGGTCTTCTTGGGTCCTTGAACATCCCAGATGTGAAGCACCCCCTCACGCATCTCAATGGCTTGAGGGTGTTTCATCACCTCCGGTAGGTAGGGGTTGATGACCTTCTCATAGAACTTGTCCTTGGAAGAGCTTGGTGGAGCCATAGCGATCTAGATCTGTCAGAAAAATAGCACGAAACAAGAACAGAGGATATTTCTGCGATACGGTGGTCAAAACGTCCGGGAGTATATATAAAGAATTTTTATCTTGCAAAACAAGTAATCCAGAAGAAAACAGAGTCGGGAAGGCTCACGAGGGGCCCAAGAGCCACCAGGGCGCGCCTGGGGGGGGGGGGTGGCGCGCCCTGGTGCCTCGTGTGCACCTCGTGGGTCCCCTCCGCTGTTTCTTATTTTTGTATTTTTTCTAATATTCCAAAACTGACAAAAAGTATTTTTATGGAATTTTTGGAGTCGGTTTACTTACCGTATCACGTACCTCTTCCTTTTCTGGGTTCTGGAGTGTTCTGGAAGGTCTCTCTTATGTATTCCTCCGGTGTAATTGTTTCAATAATATTAGTTTCAAAATTAATGGGAGTACCTAAAAATATAATGCTTAATTCTTTGCCCATTCACCACTCTTGGATTAGTGCCTTCGGAGTTGTTTATTTCGATAGCTCCGGAGTGATAAAATTCTTCGATGATATACGGTCCTTCCCATTTAGAGAGAAGTTTTCCTGCAAAGAATCTCAAACGAGAATTGTACAATAGAACATACTCACCCACTTTGAATTCCTATTTTTGAATTCTTTTATCATGCCATCTTTTAACTTTTTCTTTAAACAATTTGGCATTTTCATAAGCTTGGGTTCTCCATTCATCTAGCGAGCTAATATCAAATAGCCTCTTTTCACCGGCAAGTTTAAAATCATAATTGAGTTCTTTAATTGCCCAATATGCTTTATGTTCTAACTCAAGAGGTAAATGACATGCTTTTCCATAAACCATTTTATAAGGAGACATACCCATAGGATTTTTATAAGCAGTTCTATAAGCCCATAATGCATCGTCAAGTTTCTTAGACCAATTCTTTCTAGATCTATTGACGGTTTTTTGCAAAATTAATTTTATTTCTCTATTGCTCAATTTGACTTGACCACTAGATTGAGGGTGATAGGGAGATGCAATTCATGGTTGACATTATATTTAGCAAGCAGTTTACGGAATGCACCATGAATAAAATGTGAACCACCATCAGTCATTAAATATCTAGGGACTCCGAACCTTGGGAAGATAACTTCTTTAAGCATTTTAGTAGAAGTGTTATGATCAGCACTACTAGTTGGAATAACTTCTACCCACTTAGTAACGTAATCAATAGCAACTAAAATATGTGTATACCCATTGGATTTAGGAAAGGGTCCCATATAATCAAATCCCCAAACATCAAATGGTTCAATAACAAGTGAATAATTCATAGGCATTTCCTGACGTCTACCAACATTACCAATTCTTTAACATTCATCACAAGATAAGACAAACTTACGAGCATCCTTGAAAAGAGTAGGCCAATAAAAACCAGATTGTGGTACCTTATGTGCAGTCCTGTCTCCCGCGTGGTGTCCTCCGTAAGCCTCGGAATGACACTTCCGTAGGATTTGTTCCTGTTCATGCTCAGGTATACAACGTCTAATAATACCATCCACTCCTTCTTTATAAAGATGTGGGCCATCCCAGAAGTAATGTCTTAAATCAAAGAAGAACTTTTTCTTTTGTTGGTATGTGAAACTAGGTGGTATAAATTTAGCAACGATATAATTAGCATAGTCCACATACCAAGGAGTATTACGAGAAGCATTTATGACATCTAATTGTTCATCAGGAAAATCATCATTAATAGGAAGTGGGTCATCAAGAACATTTTCCATTCTAGACAAATTATCTGCTACGGGATTCTCAGCTCCCTTTCTATCAATAATATGCAAGTGAAATTCTTGTAGCAATAGAACCCACCTAATGAGTCTAGGTTTAGCATCTTTCTTTTCCATAAGATATTTAATAGCAGCATGATCGGTGTGAACAGTTACTTTAGAATCAACTATGTAAGATCTGAATTTATCACATGCAAACACAACTGCTAGAAATTCTTTCTCAGTAGTAGCATAATTTCTTTGGGCACTGTCTAGAGTTTTGCTAGCATAATGGATAACATTTAATTTCTTATCAACTCTCTGTCCTAGAACAGCACCAACAGCATAATCACTAGCATCACACATAATTTCAAAAGGCAAGTTCCAATCAGGTGGTTGAACAATAGGTGCAGTAGTTAAGGCTTTCTTAAGTGTTTCAAAGGCTTCTACACAATCATCATCAAAAAACAAATGGAACAAATTTTTTGCAAAAGATTGGTAAGAGGTCTAGAAATTTTAGAGAAGTCTTTTATAAACCTTCTATAGAAACCAGCATGACCTAGGAAACTTCTTATACCTTTAATATCTTTAGGGCATGGCATTTTCTCAATAGCATCAACCTTAGCTTTATCAACTTCAATACCTCTTTCAGAAATTTTATGCCCCAAGACAATACCTTCATTCACCAAAAAGTGGCACTTCTCCCAATTCAAGACAAGATTAGTTTCTTCACATCTCGGTAAGACTCGATCAAGGTTGCTTAAGCAGTCATCAGAAGAAGTTCCGTAAACGAAAAAATCATCCATGAAAACCTCAACAATCTTTTCACAAAAGTCAGAGAATATAGCAGTCATACATCTTTGAAAGGTAGCAGGTGCATTGCATAAACCAAAAGGCATACATCTATAAGCATAAGTTCCAAAAGGAATTGTAAAGGTGGTTTTCTCTTGATCTACAGGTGATACAGGTATTTGAGAGAAACCAGAATAACCATCTAGAAAGCAAAAGTGTGTATGCTTGGACAACCTTTCTAACATTTGATCAATAAAAGGTAAGGGGTAATGATCTTTTCTAGTGGCTTTGTTTAATTTTCTAAAATCAATTACCATCCTATAACCAGTTACAATTCTTTGTGGAATGAGTTCATTTTTATCATTAGGAACAATGGTAATACCTCCCTTCTTAGGGACACAATGAACGGGACTTACCCATCTACTATCAGCTATGGGATAGATTATACCTGCTTCCAGAAGCTTTAATATTTCAGTTCTTACCACCTCTTTCATTTTAGGATTTAATCGTCGTTGGTGGTCGACAACTGGTTTAGCATCAGGCTCCATATTAATTTTGTGCTGACATAGAGTGGGACTAATGCCCTTAAGATCATCAAGAGTATATCCAATAGCAGCACGGTGCTTACTCAGAGTTTTTAGTAATCTCTTTTCTTCATGCTCTGATAGGTTAGCACTAATAATAACAGGATATATCTTTTTTTCATCCAGATAAGCATATTTCAATGTATCTGGCAATTGTTTCAGTTCAAATACAAGGTCACCCTTAGGTGGAGGAGGGCCTCCAAGAGTTTCAACAGGCAAATTGTGTTTAAGGATAGGTGATTGATCAAAGAACATTTTATCTATTTCATTTCTTTCATTCATGTGCATATCATTTTCATGGTCTAGCAAATATTGTTCTAACGGATCAGTAGGAGGTACGGCAATAGAAGCAAGACCAATAATTTCATCTTTACTAGGCAATTCTTTATCATGAGGTTGTCTACGAAACTTGGAGAAATTAAACTCATGAGACATACCACCAAAATTAACATTAACAGTTTCTTTAGCGCAATCTATATTGGCATTAACAGTGTTCAAGAAAGGTCTACCAAATATAATGGGAAAAAAATCATCTTGTGGAGAACCAAGGACTAGAAAATCAGTAGGGTATTTTATTTTTCCACACAAGACTTCAACATCTCAAACGATCCCAAGCGGTGTAATGGTATCTCTGTTTGCAAGCTTAATAGTAACATCAATGTCCACTATTTGAACAGGTGCAATATCATTCATAATTTCTTGATATAAGGTAAATGGAATAGCACTCACACTAGCACCCAAATCACATAAGCCATGATAACAATGATCTCCTATTTTAACAGAGACAACAGGCATGCCTACTACATGTCTGTTTTTATCTTTAGGATCTGGTTTAGCAATTCTAGCTGCTTCATCACAGAAGTAAATAACATGCCCATCTATATTATCA
Organism: Elymus sibiricus; assembly: GCA_039707655.1. NCBI lineage: Eukaryota > Viridiplantae > Streptophyta > Magnoliopsida > Poales > Poaceae > Elymus > Elymus sibiricus. Next base: position 170,462,786 of record CM077664.1, read on the forward strand.
ACCAAGAGATCTTTAACCATACCAACATTAGGTTCAACTTTAATTTTTTCTGAGGGTCTAGGTGCTCTAATATTACTTTTGTTAACCACAGTTGAAACTTTAGCATGTTCCTTAATCCTTACAGGAAAAGGTGATTTCTCAATATATGCAGTAGGCACAACTGCATCAACATGGTAAACAATTGTTTCTTCTTTAACACTAACGGGTTCCTCAATCTTTTCTTTAATAGTGGGATGATATTTAAACCACTTCTCCTTCGGGAGATCAACATGAGTAGCAAATGATTCACAAAAGGAAGCTACTATCTCAGAGTCAAGTCCATATTTAGTGCTAAACTTATGAAAAGCATCGGTGGCCATAAAAGATTTAACACAATCAAACTCAAGTATTATACCTGACTCATTACCTTTGTCGAGTTCCCAATCTTCAGAGTTGCGTTTAATTCTTTCCAGAAGATCCCATCTGAATTCAATAGTTTTCTTCATAAAGGAGCCAGTCGAAGAAGAATCGAGCATGGTTTGATTATCATGAGAAAGCCAAGCATAAAAATTCTGTAAGATAATTTCTCTTGAGAGCTCATGATTGGGGCATGTGTACATCATGTATTTAAGCCTCCCCCAAGCTTGAGCGATGCTTTCTCCTTCACGAGGCCAAAAATTATATATATAATTCCGATCACGATGAACCAAATGCATAGGATAAAATTTCTGGTGGAATTCCAGTTTCAATCGGTTCCAGTCCCATGTATCAGTATCATCACATAGCCTATACCATGTCAATGCCTTTCCCTCCAAAGATAAAGGGAATACTTTCTTCTTAACTTCGTCTCCGGATAAACCTGCAAGCTTAAACAATCCACAAATTTCATCCACATAGATCAAGTGCATATCAGGATGTACCGTTCCATCTCCTGCATAAGGATTAGCTAGCAGTTTCTCTATCATACCTGAAGGAATCTCATAATAAATATTTTCAGTAGGTGCAGTAGGTTGAGGAGCAACTATTTGTGCTTCCGGTCGAGGTGAAGATACCCCGAACAAACCCCTCAAAGGATTACTTTCCATAGTGACAAGTGACAATAAATTTCAGCACGTAATATAAATGTTTCCTTACCAAATTCCACTCACCAAAGGCGCTTCACTCCCCGGCAATGGCGCCAGAAAATAGTCTTGATGACCCACAAGTATAGGGGATTGATGTCTACTACACAACTTGTTCTTGTAGACTCTTGTTGGGCCTCCAAGCGCAGAGGTTTGTAGGACAGTAGCAATTTTCCCTCAAGTGGATGACCTAAGGTTTATCAATCCGTGGTAGGCGTAGGATGAAGATGGTCTCTCTCAAACAACCCTGCAATCAAATACAAGAAATCTCTTGTGTCCCCAACACACCCAATACAATGGTAAATTGTATAGGTGCACTAGTTCGGCGAAGAGATGGTGATAAAAGTGTAGTATGGATAGTAGATATAGGTTTTTGTAATCTGAAAATATAAAAACAGCAAGGTAGCAAGTAACAAAAATGAGCACAAACGGTATTGCAATGCTTAGAAACAAGGCCTAGGGTTCATACTTTCACTAGTGCAATCCCTCAACAATGCTAACATAATTGGATCATATAACCATCCCTCAACGTGCGATAAAGAATCACTCCCAAGTTCCAATTAGCGGAGAACATAAGATAGAAATTATTTGTAGGGTACGAAACCACCTCAAAGTTATCCTTTCCGATCGATCTATTGAGCTATTCCTATAAGTGTCACAAACAGCCCTAGAGTTCGTACTAAAATAACACCATATGATACACATCAACCAACTCTAATGTCACCTAGATACTCCAATGTCACCACAAGTATCCGTGAGTTGATTATATGATATGCATCAAACAACTTCATAATCATAATATTCAATGCACACAAAGAACTCCAAGGAGCACCCCAAAGTTTCTATCGGAGAAAAGATAATGAAAACGTGCATCAACCCCTATGCATAGATTACCCCAATGTCACTGCGGGAATCCGCGAGTTGAATGCCAAAACATATATCAAGTGAATCAATATAATACCCCATTGTCACCACGGGTATTCATATGCAAGACATACATCAAGTGTTCTCAAATCTGAAATATTCAATCCGACAATAACGAAGCCTCAAAGGGAAAAGATTCGATTCATCACAACAAAGATAGAGAGGGAAGAAACACCATATGATCCAACTATATTAACAAAGCTCGTGATACATCAAGATCGTGCCAAATCAAGAACACGAGAGAGAGAGATAAAACACATAGCTACTGGTACAAACCCTCAGCCCCGAGGGTGAACTACTCCCTCCTCATCATGGAGACCGCCGGGATAATGAAGATGGCCTCCGGTGATGATTCCCCCCTCCAACAGGGTGCCGGAAAAGGGCTGTAGATGGTATTTCGAAGGTGCAGAGGCTTGCGGTGGCGTACTCCAAAATCTAGGGTTATTTCTGGGGGTTTCTCTATTTATAGGATTTTTCAGCGTTGGAATCAGGTCAGACGGAGCCACGTGGGCCCCACGAGGTACCAGGGCGTGCCTGGGGGGGGGGGGGGGGTGGCGCACCCTGGTGCCTCGTGGGCACTGGGTGTCCCCCTCCAGTGGGTCTTGGTTCCAGTATTTTTTATTTATTCCATAAAAAATCTCCAAAAAGTTTCATCCAATTCCAAGAACTTTTATTTCTGCACAAAAAAACAACACCATGGCAATTCTGCTGAAAACAACGTCAGTCCGGGTTAGTTCTAATCAAATCATACCAAAACCATATAGAATTGTTATAAAAATGGCATGAATACTTCATAAATTATAGATACGTTGGAGACGTATCAGCATCCCCAAGCTTAATTCCTGCTCGTCCTCGAGTAGGTAAATGATAAAAGAAATAATTTATGAAGTGTGAATGCTAGCATAGTGCATAAGTTTGATCAATGATAATTTCAATCACTTTTCCTAGCATCATGACAGCAACTTTTTCTCATAAAACTCATCATGATAAAGTAGCAATTAAAAACAAATTTTTTGATGTGGAATGCTACCTATCACAATCATCATATAATCTTTTCTTTTGTTGCATGAACACTTGGACTTGAATGATTCAAAGCAATATTCTATAATTTGACATGAAGACATAAATACTCAAGCATACTAACAAGCAACCATGTCTTTCAAAATATCAATGCTAAAGAAAGTTATCCCTAGCCCATTATGCTCAGTCATTGATCCATTCATGAAACACACTCAATATTAGCTACATCCAATGCACAAGTATGATAATAGTGCTCTCTAGTTGGTGCTTTATAAGGGAAGATGGAGACTCAAAATAAAAATAAAAATTGCATAAAAGTAAATAGATAGTCCCTTCGCAGAGGGAAGCAGAGATTTGTCAAATGTGCTAGAGCTCAAGGCTGAAATTAAAGAGATAAAATATTTTGAGAGGCATGCTTTTCCTGTCAACGAAAGCGACCGAGAATTCCCATTATTTTCCATGCTAGACACATCATAGGCGGTTCCCAAACAGAAAGTAAAGTTTATTTCCTTTCCACCATTCTTTCACAATCCATGGCTAGCCGTATCCACGGGTGCCCTCCAAACCAACACTTTCCAAGGAATTTTGTTGTTATTATTTTTGATTTCATTGTGGGACTGGGCATCCCTATTACCAACCATCCTCTCGTGCAATGACAAGTGAATAAACACTCATCGTGAGAATAACACACCTAGCATGGAAAATAATGGTCACCCCCTGCCGCTTCATGAGCGGTATGGGCACACAAAACGGAAAAATTATTTTGAAAATTAGAGTTGGCACACGCAAATTTACTTGGAATGGCATTGAAATACCGCATATAGGTAGATATAGTGGACTCATTTGGCACAACTTGGGTTTAAGGATTTTGGATGCACAAGGAGTATTTCTGCTTAGTACAAATGAAGGCTAGCAAATAGATTGAGAAGCAACCAACCAAAAAACGAAAATGGCCATAAACATGCATTGAACATAACTAACACTGAATAATGCACCATAAGTAGGATATAACTTTGTTGCATAACTATTGACTTTATGTGCATGCATAGGGAATCACAAACCTTAACATTAATATTTTTACTAAATCACAATTACTCACTAACATGACTCACATATTATCATCTCCATATCGCAAAACTATTGCAAGGAATCAAACTTATCATATCCAATGATTTTTCATGAATGTTTTTTTAATTATATCCCTCTTGAATATTCATCACTTTGGGACCAAATTCATATCTTAAGCATATTGCCATTACTATTGTCAACTCTCAAAATAATATAAGTGAAGCATGAGAGTGTATGACAAACTACTCCAAAAGATATAAGTGAAGATCAATGAGTAGTTAAACAATTAAGTAGCTATGTGAGGACTCTCTCTCATTTAAAAATTTCAGATCTTAAGTATTTTATTCAAACAGCAAAGAAAACAAAATAAAATGGCATTCCAAGAATAGCACATATCATGTGAAGAAGCAAAAACTTAGGCTCAATCAAAACTGACCGATAATTGTTGATGAAGAAAGGTGGGATGCCTACCGGGGCATCCCCAAGCTTAGATGCTTGAGACTTCTTGAAATATTAATTTGGTATGCCTTGGGCATCCCCAAGCTTGAGCTTTTGTGTCTCCTTAATTCCTCTCATATCACGGTTTCCCTAAATCTTAAAGACTTCATCCACACAAAACTCAACAAGAACTCGTGAGATAAGTTAGTATAAATCAACTCAAAACCTTAACATTTTCTACTGTAAAAAATCACTAAAATTATAATTAAACATTGCATACTAAATGCCTCTGGATATTTAATACTCCTATCCACAAATAGAAACATTAAACAAGCAAACATATGCAAACAATGCAACTATAACAGCAATCTGCCAAAACAGAACAGTCTGTAAAGGGTGAATAAGAATCCATACTTCCCTAACTCCAAAAATTCTGAAAAATTACCACGTGACATATAACTCATGCATGCTTACTGTGTAAAAATTTCAGATTTTTATCATGTTCTTACTATTCAGGAATATTCTGGACATAACAGAAAACTTTCTGTTTTTAAACAGCAACACATGAACTTGCAAACTGGGCATGGTAAAGGCTATAATTGCCATTTTATTGAACTAAAAGATACAAAACATGATTATTGATAACATCAAGCAAATATCAACAGAAGAAAATGACGCTCCAAGCAAAACTCATATTATGTGACGAATAAAAATATAGCTCCGAGTGAGGTTACCGATAGTGTTGAAGACAAAAGAGGGGATGCCTTCCGGGGCATCCCCAAGCTTAGTTGCTTGTGTGTTCCTTTAATATTACCTTGGGGTGCCTTGGGCATCCCCAAGCTTAGGGTCTTGCCGCTCCTTATTCTCCTCATATCGATATCTCACCCAAAACTTGAAAACTTCAATCACACAAAACTTAACGGAACTTGTGAGATAGGTTAGTATGATAAAAATAAATCATCCACTTAGGTACTGTCAAGACAAGATTCATAATTGTTCTCACATAATGCCTACTATACTATCATTTCCACAATTTATATTACTCAATATAAGCTATGGAAACACTAAAACAAGCAAACTATGCATCGAAAACAGAATCTGTCAAAAACAGAACAGCGTGTGGTAAGCGATTTAAAAACCATACTTCTGTACCTCCAAAAATTCTGAAAAATTAGGACAACGCAAACAATTTGTAACCCAATACTGTGTAAAAATTTAAGAAAACGTGCATCAACCCCTATGCATATATTACCCCAATGTCACCGCGGGAATCCGCGAGTTGAATGCCAAAACATATATCAAGTGAATCAATATAATACCCCATTGTCACCACGGGTATTCATATGCAAGACATACATCAAGTGTTCTCAAATCTGAAATATTCAATCCGACAATAACAAAACCTCAAAGGGAAAATATTCGATTCATCACAACAAAGATAGAGGGGGAAGAAACACCATATGATCCAACTATATTAACAAAGCTCGCGATACATCAAGATCGTGCCAAATCAATAACACGAGAGAGAGAGATAAAACACATAGCTAATGGTACAAACCCTCAGCCCCGAGGGTGAACTACTCCCTCCTCGTCATGGAGACCGCTGGGATGATGAAGATGGCCTCAGGTGATGATTCCCCCCTCCGGCAGGGTGCCGAAAAAGGGCTGTAGATGGTATTTCGAAGGTACAGAGGCTTGTGGTGGCGTAGTCCAAAATCTAGGGTTATTTCTGGGGGTTTCTCTATTTATAGGATTTTTCAGCATTGGAATCAGGTCAGACGGAGCCACGTGGGCCCCACGAGGTACCAGAGCGCGCCTGGGGGGGGGGGGGGTGGCGCGCCCTGGTGCCTCGTGGGCACTGGGTGGCCCCCCTCCAGTGGGTCTTGGTTCCAATATTTTTATTTATTCCATAAAAAATCTCCAAAAAGTTTCATCCAATTCCAAGAACTTTTATTTCTGCACAAAAAACAACACCATGGCAATTCTGCTAAAAACAGCGTCAGTCCGGGTTAGTTCTAATCAAATCATACCAAAACCATATAGAATTGTTATAAACATGGCGTGAATACTTCATAAATTATAGATACGTTGGAGACGTATCAGGGATCAATCATAGTCCTTTCGATAAGTAAGAGTGTCGAACCCAACGAGGAGCAGAAGGAAATGACAAGCGGTTTTCAGCAAGGTATTTTCTGCAAGCACTGAAATTATCGGTAATGAGTAGTTTGATAGCAAAATAATTTGTAACAAGTGACAAGTAGCAATAGTAACAAAGAGTGCAGCAAGGTGGCCCAATCCTTTTTGTAGCAAAGGACAAGTGATACGTCTCCGTCGTATCTACTTTTCCAAACAGTTTTGCTCTTGTTTTGGACTCTAATTTGCATGATTTGAATGAAACTAACCCGGACTGACGCTGTTTTCAGCAGAATTGCTATGGTGTTGTTTTTGTGCAGAAATAAAAGTTCTGGGAATTGGATGAAACTTTTTGGAGATTTTTTATGGAATATATAAAAATTATTGGCGCAAGAATCAACAGAAGGGGGGCCACCTAGTGCCCACGAGTCACCAGGACGCGCCACCCCCCAGGCGCGCCCTGGTACCTCGTGGGGCCCACGTGGCTCCGTTGACCCTAATTCCAAGCCTATAAATTCCTATTTCCCAAGAAAAAAATAAGAGAGGAAGTTTTATTGCGTTTCATGATACGGAGCCACCGCCACCTCCTGTTCTTCATCGGGAGGCCAGATCTGGAGCCGTTTGGGGCTCCGGAGAGGGGGATCTTCCGGCATCGTCATCATCAACCATCCTTCATCACCAATTTCATGATGCTCACCGCCGGGAGTGAGTAATTCCTTCGTAGGCTTGCTGGGCGGTGATGAGTTGGATGAGATCTATCATGTAATCGAGTTAGTTTTGTTAGGGCTTGATCCCTAGTATCCACTATGTTCTGAGATTGATGTTGCTATGACTTTGCTATGCTTAATGCTTGTCACTAGGGCCCGAGTGCCATGATTTCAGATCTGAACCCTCTATGTTTTCATGAATATATTTGTGTTCTTGATCCGATCTTGCAAGTTGTATGCACCTGCTACGTGTTATGATCCGCATACCCCAAGGTGACAATAATTGGGATTCTTTTCGGTGATTGCCGTAGTTTGAGGAGTTCATGTATTCACTAAGTGCTAATGCTTTGTTCCGGTTCTCTATTAAAAGGAGGCCTTAATATCCCTTAGTTTCCTTATGGACCCCGCTGCCACGGGAGGGTAGGACAAAAGATGTCATGCAAGTTCTTATCGCAAGCACGTATGACTATATACGGAATACATGCCTACATTACATTGATGAATTGGACCTAGTTCTGTGTCGCCCTAGGTTATGACTGTTACATGATGAATGTTATCCAACATAATCACCGATCCAATGCCTATGAAATTTCCACATATTGTTCTTGCTAAGTTACTACTGTTGCTACTGCTGTTACAATCGCTACTACTATTGCTGCTACCGTTACTGTTACCATTACTATTATTGCTACTGCTATCAAACTATCATATTACTGTGCTACTGATCACTCTACTACAGATATTTAGTCTCCAGGTGTGGTTGAATTGACAACTCAACTGCTAATACTTGCAAATATTCTTTGGCTCCCCTTGTGTCGAATCAATAAATTTGGGTTGAATACTCTACCCTCGAAAACTGTTGCGATCCCCTATACTTGTGGGTTATCAACAAGCCGGAATGATCTCTTATAATAAGCAAAGCGTTCTCGAGGACACATGGGAATTTCATCTAGTCACTTTCATCATGTTGGTTTGATTCGCGTTCGCTACTTTGATAATTTGATATGTGGGTGGACCGGTGCTTGGGTGCTGTTCTTACTTGAACAAGCCTCCCACTTATGATTAACCCCTCTCGCAAGCATCCGCAACTACGAAAGAAGAATTAAGATAAATCTAACCATAGCATTAAACATATGGATCCAAATCAAACCCTTACGGAATAGCGCATAAACTAGGGTTTAAGCTTCTGTCACTCTAGCAACCCATCATCTAATTACTACTCCACAATGCATTCCCTTAGGCCCAAAGATGGTGAAGTGTCATGTAGTCGACGTTCACATGACACCACTAAGAGAATCAACAACATACATATCATCAAAATATCGAACGAATACCAAATTCACATGATTACTTATGACAAGACTTCTCCCATGTCCTCAAGAACAAAAGTAACTACTCACAAATCATATTCATGTCCAAGATCAGAGGGGTGTTGAATAGCATATTGGATCTGAACATATAATCTTCCACCAAATAAACCAACTAGCATCAACTACAAGATGTAATCAACACTACTAGCAACCCACAGGTACCAATCTGAGGTTTTGAGACAAAGATTGAATACAAGAGATGAACTAGGGTTTGAGATGAGATGGTGCTGTTGAAGATGTTGATGAAGATTGGTTCTCCCATGATGAGAGGATCGTTGGTGATGTCGATGGCTCCGATTTCCCCCTCCCAGAGGGAAGTATCCCCGGCGGAATCGCTCCGCCGGAGAGCAAAAGTGCTCCTGCCCAAGTTCCGCCTCAAGACGGCAGCGCACTGTCCCAAAAGTCTTCTCCTCATTTTTTCTAGGGCAAATGGGCTTATATACCAGAAAATGGGCACCGGAGGCTGGCCAGGGGCCCCACGAGCCACCAGGGCGCGCCTGGGGGGGGGGGGGGTGGCGCGCCCTGGTGCCTCATGGGCACCTGGGTTTGGTTGCGGAAGTTTTATGGTGGTGGTGCGGTAGTTATGGTGGATGGCCTATGCAAAAGATGCAAAAATGCACAAAATTTGATGGAGTCAAATGGTGGTAAAATCAAGATGAACAGGTCGGGCACGTCGCTTTTCAACGAGCCAAAGAACACCCAAATCGGAGTTCGGAAGTGGGAGATATGGGCTAAACAGTGAAGCAGTGGCGGCAGATCCTGGGAGGGCCGTGCGCACAGGGTCTAAGGGCCGTGGGCACGAGGTGTCCAGAGACGTATCGGGGGCCCGTGGGCACGGGGTGGGGAGCCCGTGGGCACGGGGGTGGCAGAAAAACGCGATTTCAAGGTCAAATTCGAATGGGGGAAAGAAAATTTAGGCCAAGGGGACGCAATAGGGAGTGGATCTACTTGCTAAACACTAGATCCATGGATTGAAACCAACAAAAACGCACTAGGAACAACAAATCACAAAAAATTGGTATGGCTCTTTTTGTGGGGATTTTCGAAATTGGACAAAAACAAGCAAAATTAGGCTAGAACATGGGGGGGGGGGGTTAGGGCTCCAAATTCATGTCAACGTGGCTCATGATACCAAGATGATGTAGGGCAATACCCTAGGTGGCCCGATGTTCACGAATTGGAGGTGGATTTGAGGAAGAACACCAAGAACACAAGGGGAAAACATAAGAACAACACTCTAATGGACAAGATCCACACCAAGTACTCCTCAAATCACAAGCAATACAAGAGGTGCATCAAAATCCAAGAACAACAAGGGAAATAAAGATACAAAGGTAGTTCATCCAAATCTCTAGGAGAGATGGGTCTTGATGATCTAGATAGATCCTTCCCACAAGGGGGTCTTGATATCCCTAAGGATCTTCTCCAATGGAGGTCTTGAACTCCAATGGAGTGTGCCTCTCTCAAGAGGATTCCCACAAGGGGAGATACATGAGCTAAGCTCCAATGTCTAGATCTAATCTTAGCTTCCCTAAATAGAGGAGGAGGAGGAGTATATATAGTCCTAGGCAATGAAGGGGTAAGCAGGGGCATAATAGGGATTACATGGGCAAAGCCCAACAGCAACACGCAGGAGGCCCCGTGCGCACGGGGTAAGTGGAGCCCGTGCGCACGGGGTATCCAGAGACCTGGCGACTTAGCCCTTGCGCACGGGCATGTACCGTGGGCACGGGGTCCCGTGTGCACGGGGTCTAATGGCCCGTGCGCACGGGGTGTCCAGAAACTTCACAGCTCGTCGCCTTCTCGTGGACATCCGTCGATGCACGTGGAACCTCGCCTTCTTCTTGACGGTTCCTTCTCCGCTTCCAGGCTTCCCTCTTGGATGGTGTAGGCGCTCGCTTGTGGATGACCTCCTCCATGGCACAATCATCATTGGGCTCAAACCTATACATGCACACGGTAGAACGGTCAAGTAGTATACCATCCTCGAAGGGCACAAGTGAACACGTGTAAAGGAGATGATTCCCCTTTATGTATATGAAGTAGATGTGACATGTGTCACTTGCCAAACGGACTCTTGACATGGTGATGTCCGTAGGATGCTCCGCATCATCCCCTCCCCCTTGGAAAAGATCCGTCCTCGGATCAAAAACCAAATCACCATGGGAAAGAGATGGTGTCGCCGTGTAGAAGTGGACGATCACCAAGCATTCATCTTCTTGAAGCTCGAAATGGGCACTCTCCAATGTCGCACCGTCTTGAGATTCCTTCAAAAGGAGCAATGACAACAAACACTTGGAAAAACAAATGTGGTTAGCGTTAGTGCAAAACCAAACATTCAAGTGGTGATTCACCGAACAAGTGTCGTTATCATGCATATCATATTGTGGGACAAAGGATAGTGGCATGTCATGTAAGCATATGAATTGAGCACAATGAAAGGCATCACGGAAACAAGCATGTAAATGGGAGGTAGATATGCTAATATGTGTGACAATCGAACAAGCATCTACCTCAATGTCATAGCAAGCATGCACAAGGTGCTCAACAAAAGGTCTATGGTAGGCATAGGAATCATTCACAACACCAAGGAAAATGATATGTCCAACCACATGGGGCATCAAGTGCATGAAATGTGCAATAGGCAAGCCAAAGTGTAAGACAATCCAAGCATAATGTGCACATGGTGTAGTGAAGATAGTGTGGCACTCAACACAATGGAAAGAGCAATTGTTCAACATGTGTGAGGCAATCAAGTCAAGCATGTAGCAAGCAATGGGACATGGCATATGTGAAGAAATGACATTGTTGCAATCAAACACATGGGAATAGCATGGGATAATCATGTTCGATGCAACACACAAGGCATATATATCATGAGACATGGCAATGTGGCAATGACAAGTCAAAACAAAATCTCTAGCATGTGTGCAATGTGTCATGGTGCAAGCAACACATGAAGTATGATCCACAATATTCATGCTCATGGTTTTGGGATTCTCAAAAGAGAAGGATATCACCTCAAAAGTGCGCTCTTGTGCGTCCTTCACAATGCCGAAGTGGTAGGAAATGTGATGTAGAAGTGCGTCGGTCGAAAGTGGCTCGCTCTCAAGAGCTCGAATGGTCAACTCACGTGAAGTGGAAGTTGACACGGGGTCGAACGATCCTACACATGCACAAAACAAAGCAAAGAACGTATGTGCATGGTAGATAAATGCATCATCCATCATGATGGTTCTCTTCTCTTGCACATAACCATTAGTAGCAAAAGTGCATGAATAATATGATGCAACAATCGTAATGTTCATGGCACTATGCATATGGTGCAAAGAGGTAAGACAAGCATGCTTCACATGAAAGATGTCAAAGGCTCCGAGTATATGGGAGAAAGCTATGGGGGCAATCTCATTAGCAAGACTAAAAGCATTTTTGCACTCAATACATTGCAAATCATCTAGCATGCGAGAGGCAACATATGGAGATATGTGACAAGAAGCAATATGAATCATGTGCAAAGCATGTGAATGGATGCTATCAACCGCATGAAACGAGCAAGTATGAATCATCGGTGTTGCAACAAGGCAAGCAATCATAGTAATCATGTCGTGCAAACTAGTGGAGCGAAGATGCAACGCACTAGAGGAAATCATGGCAATCATGTCATGTGAGCAAATAGTAGGCATAACAAATGCGCATGACATATCGGAAGCACGAAAACAAGGCAAGATGAAAGTATCATCATAGGCATGGGGTACATAGCAAACATGGCAATAACACGTGATATCTCCACCAAGCATGCAAACACACATACAAATAGTAGAATCAAGTGTCATGTGAGATGCAAAGCATGGGTCACAAATGCATGGCAAAGGCATAGGAATGAGCATATCATGCATAGTGAACATGGCAAGATGGGCAAATGATATATAATGGACAATAACCCATAACCATGTGAGGGCCATGTAGAAGAAATGCGCGAAGTCTTTGCGTGAAGGGAGCGGTGGGAATAACAATCCGCGGGATCCCAAATCATCATTGCTCTCTAGAGCTCGTTTTGTCAACTCTTGCGCTTGCGAGGTCGACGAGGAAGCAGGTGTACCTACACAACATGGGGATAAACGAAACAACGTGTGTGCGTGGTAAATGTACACATCATCCATCATGATGTGTATGTGCACGTGAGAATTTGCACAAGATAAGCAATGCTCAAAGAAATTTGAGGCACGATAGAGAAATATGTCATCCATCATGAAAGAATAGTTGTTATGTATAACATGATTAGGATGCAAATTATAGCAAGTGTGTGGCACATTAAAAGCATTTTCATTCATGGGATGCATATGGTGCACACAATCATGGGAATCATGCAATTCATAGGGTGGGTCAAAATCTCCTAACATGTATGAGGAAACTATGGGGGTCGCCTCATGAGCAATAGCGGACGCATAATATGGAGAAAATTGACACCATGGCAAACAATGCATGTTCAAAGCTAGGTGGTCATGGCATGGCATATGAGAGAAATGATGCAAAGGGAGCATATCAATATCATCACAAGAAAAACAAATGCCAATAACCATGGGCTTGTCATCTATGCCATATGTGCAAATTGGGTTTATTTTAATGGCATATGCATATTCACTACGATGAGATTGCAAATATGACATATGGGAGATCTCATTCATAGCATATGGCAAGTCAAGAGGGGTTGCAAACATGATGTGACCAAGAGAATTATCACAAGATATCCGATGCAACATGGCATCACAACTAATAGACTCCACATGGCAATCATCAAACTCATCATAAATGGGTAAATCATCGCATGGGGAAATCATACTAGCATGAAGCGTGTCAATAGGAGGATCTACATCATGCAAGCAATCAATGTCAAGAATGTCCACTAGTAGGACAAGAGCATCACCTTCACCTATGTTACCTTTCTCATTCCACTCATGTGGTGTAGGTGAGGTAGCAAGGACCAACTTGTGGTCATCATCATCGTGATGGAACCATGTGGGGGGTGTATCATAGTCCACCATGGCCATCGTCTTGTCCAAAGGAAGGACGAAGTCGTCGAAGATTGGGGCGTCGTCGTATATGGGACCTAGCACCAAATGAGAAGACACAATAGAGGTAGAGGGTAAGTCGTTAGAAATCGAAATAGCCTCACATGCCCTATCAACTACCTCACTCTCTCTATGTGGTGGCTCACTCACTCCATCAAAATAGGTGCACTCAATGTCACATATGGTGGAGTCACTCAAATCACTCAAGTGGTGGTGGTGGTGGCTCTCCTCACATGGGAATTGGGTCATCTCATCATATATGGGGCTAGTGGTGAAGTCACTCTCACTCTCAATATGGTGGCAGAAGTCGCTCAACTCATCATCATACGCCTCCTTGGTCGAAGGGAAAATCCCATGCTCAACCGTCTCGTCGTCGAAGTGGATGAAGGCCGAAGATGGCACATCATCACTCGCCTCCATGACCGAAGGGAACATCCCATGCTTGATCATCTCGTCACCGACGTCATGGATGAAGGCCGAAGATGGCACATCATCACTTTTGCCTCCAAAGATGGAAGCATCATCCTTGCTCGCCACCTTGTCGCTCGCCGCCAAATCTTGATCCTTGAGGTGCTTTGTAGTCGTCGTCGTCGCCGTGCCGTCTTCAAAAAGAGTCATGGTAGACTCGGCATCGTCAATGCCACAAAGAGGTATGGCGGTGAAGTCAACCTTGGAAGCCTCGTCTTGGAACTCGTCGGGTGTGGACATCTCGGTGGTACTAGCCTCGTGCTCGCCGTCTAGGAGCGTGGTCGTCGCGAAGTGTGCTTGGGGTCGAGTAGACTTGGCCTTCATGTGTTCTTTTTCCCCTTGGAGAGCACCAAAGTACATGTCGTCGAGGGACTTGTAGTTGTTGGTGAAGAGAGTCTTGGCGATGTCGTTGTTCAATCCCATCGTGAAGTGGAACTTCATCCAAATGGGGTCGTCCACACCGGCTCGTCGCAAGGCTTTCTTCATCTCCTTGAAGTATTTGTCGAGGGACTTGGATCCTTGTATGGTATTCTCCAATTGGTGAAGAAGATGTTCCGTGTAGGCGGAAGGCACAAATTCTCGCCGCATCACTTTCTTCGTCTTGGGCCAACTCGTGTTGTAGCTCTTCGAAGGTGTGTGAAGCCACCATGTCGACGCGTAGTCGTGGAAGGTACTTGTGGCGCACTTGACTTGATCTTCGGAGGGGACTTGATGTAGCTTGAGGTAGTCGTCCATCTTGCGCTCCCACTCGAGATACTCCTCGGGGTCTTGAGTCCCATAGAACGGAAGCTCGTGGTCGGTGTCGAGGTCGTAGTAGCCCGTGGAAGTCGTGGACTTCAGCTCGTGGAGTAGGCGAAGATGCCGTACATCCGAAGGCGAAGATGCCTTGAAGTCACTTGGCGAAGATGCCAATGTAGTGGATGAAGCCACAACCTTGGGGTCGATGTCGCTGTACTGTAGAGCCCGTGCGCACGGGGGTGCAGGAGGCCGTGTGCACGGGGTCCCGTGTGCACGGGGGTCGCAGGCCCGTGTGCACGGGGGTGCCAGAGCAGCCAACTCACGTCCAGAAGGTTGCTCTTCCTGGTCTTGTCGGTGTCGATGCCGTTGTGTACTTGCCGGAGATGGTAGCTCGGGAGTCTTTGCACTTGAGCGTCTTCGCGAAGATGATGAAGACCGCTTGCCGGAGTTGATGAGGACCTTGAACTCCTCCATGTGCTTGTCCATCTTGGCGTCGATGAAGTTCTTCATGGCATCGAACTCGTCGTCGTGGTTGTAGACCGAAGGAGATGTGCCGTCCCTATCCATAGAAGCACTCGAGAAGGTGTGAGAACGAGATGGAATGAACATACCAAAGTTACCTCTTTCCGAAGTTGTAGATGGATCTCAAATACCACAATGTATGCAAGGAAAAGAGTGCACTTGGTGAAAAACCTTGTCCAATTCTCACAACCTACACAAATGGCTTATAGTGGAGCTCGGTGGGGTTAGTGGCACAAATTCATGCAAATTGAAGTCCAAGATATGTAAATGTTGAAATCAAGCCAAAGGACTCAAAATGCAAAGCAAGTGATCACAAATATATAGAGGAGGGCAATAAAGAAACACACACGGTGGGATAATGGGGCTTGTGCAACTATAGGGATGAGCAATACAAAATTGCCTAACGAAGACTAAGCTCGTGTTGCACAAACACAAGGAGAGACGCTAGCTTGATTGCACGTTTGGGCACGATTCACCACTTGGCACCAACCTATATGTATGCAAGCAAAACGTTCCCTATTCCATGTATCCTCATGCACAAGTATCTCTTTTCATGCTCAACACTCTTTTGCTTATAAGCTTATGATCTTTCTTTTTCTTGCTTAAAAGCTTTTTTTTGCTCTCTTCTCTTCCTTTCCACTATGCTTATGGAGCCTCAACCAAACACATCAGATAAGTATCACAAGATATATGCACGGGAGCAAGCAATTGCACTATATGATATATCAAATGATGCAACAATATGATATCGTATCACTAAGGTGCACAAGTTTTCGCGAAGCCCGGCAATACTCGGATAGCTAGTCTCAATAGGTATGAAGGTATTCGCAAAGATGGTGGGGCTATCAAGATGTAATGGCAAGGAAGGAAAAGTTTATGACGGAATGGATACCTTCGTCACACTTAACCTTTCACGAAGTCGGGGGTAACCGGCCTTGCTTCCGGTTGAAGATGGTCTCAAAGGATGGATGGTCGTCGTCGATGCGGGATGTCGTGGTGGATGTAGTTGATGTAATGATACAAGTCGCCGGTGGTGATGAAGATGTAACCATCCCTAAGTAGCCGAAACACCTTAGGAGACTCAAATCACAACTCAAACAACCACAAAAGCAATGGGAACCAAAATGGGTTAGGTTGCGGAAGTTTTATGGTGGTGGTGCGGTAGTTATGGCGGATGGCCTATGCAAAAGATGCAAAAATGCACAAAATTTGATGGAGTCAAATGGTGGTAAAATCAAGATGAACATCTCGGGCACGTCGCTAGCTTTTCAACGAGCCAAAGAACACCCAAATCGGAGTTCGGAAGTGGGAGATATGGGCGAAACAGTGAAGCAGTGGCGGCTGATCCTGGGAGGGCCGTGGGCACGGGGTGGGGAGCCCGTGGGCACGGGGGTGGCAGAAAAACGCGATTTCAAGGTCAAATTCGAATGGGGGAAAGAAAATTTAGGCCAAGGGGACGCAATAGGGAGTGGATCTACTTGCTAAACACCAGATCCATGGATTGAAACCAACAAAAACGCACTAGGAACAACAAATCACAAAAAATTGGTATGGCTCTTTTTGTGGGGATTTTCGAAATTGGACAAAAACAAGCAAAATTAGGCTAGAACATGGGGGGGGGGGGTAGGGCTCCAAATTCGTTTCAACGTGGCTCATGATACCAAGATGATGTAGGGCAAGACCCTAGGTGGCCCGATGTTCACGAATTGGAGGTGGATTTGAGGAAGAACACCAAGAACACAAGGGGAAAACATAAGAACAACACTCTAATGGACAAGATCCACACCAAGTACTCCTCAAATCACAAGCAATACAAGAGGTGCATCAAAATCCAAGAACAACAAGGGAAATAAAGATACAAAGGTAGTTCATCCAAATCTCTAGGAGAGATGGGTCTTGATGATCTAGATAGATCCTTCCCACAAGGGGGTCTTGATATCCCTAAGGATCTTCTCTAATGGAGGTCTTGAACTCCAATGGAGTGTGCCTCTCTCAAGAGGATTCCCACAAGGGGAGATACATGAGCTAAGCTCCAATGTCTAGATCTAATCTTAGCTTCCCTAAATAGAGGAGGAGGAGGAGTATATATAGTCCTAGGCAATGAAGGGGTAAGCAGGGGCATAATAGGGATTACATGGGCAAAGCCCAACAGCAACACGCAGGAGGCCCCGTGCGCACGGGGTAAGTGGAGCCCGTGCGCACGGGGTATCCAGAGACCTGGCGACTTAGCCCTTGCGCACGGGCATGTACCGTGGGCACGGGGTCCCGTGTGCACGGGGTCTAATGGCCCGTGCGCACGGGGTGTCCAGAAACTTCACAGCTCGTCGCCTTCTCGTGGACATCCGTCGATGCACGTGGAACCTCGCCTTCTTCTTGACGGTTCCTTCTCCGCTTCCAGGCTTCCCTCTTGGATGGTGTAGGCGCTCGCTTGTGGATGACCTCCTCCATGGCACAATCATCATTGGGCTCAAACCTATACATGCACACGGTAGAACGGTCAAGTAGTATACCATCCTCGAAGGGCACAAGTGAACACGTGTAAAGGAGATGATTCACCTTTATGTATATGAAGTAGATGTGACACGTGTCACTTGCCAAACAGACTCTTGACATGGTGATGTCCGTAGGATGCTCCGCATCAGGTTTCGTACGAGGTGTTTCCTTCTGGCTCATGCATTCAGACTTCATCCTTAGGTGATCCATAATTCAAGGAACAACATGACCGAGCTATTGCTGCTATATCCGCAACTGAAATGTCAGGCATGACTACAAAGTAATCATAGACAGTGAGCTCCTACTCCAATGACACTGTGGCATCTACGAACCGTCGATGCCGACGTGTATGTGTTTCTGGCTATTCTATCTGAATGTCTTGTTTCCATGTGAATTCGGATAGTCAGACTTTGTCAATTACTGAGGTGGCTCTGCCATATATATCCTCTGTAGTCCTTGCTATGATCACTGAGCTGAACATAGTATGGCTATCATTCGGTGCATCCTTCGGGGCATATCCTCTTATCTTGGTTGATGGCCCATATTCATGATGAGTATGGTATACTCACTGCATTGTTGTGGCCGTATACGCAAGAGTCTGACAAGGATTGGTAATATCACCTTATCCATGAAGCTTTATTTTATTGATCGTCACGGAGACTGTTTGTTCACAACTTCTTTGTTCTTGAGGATTCCTTTTTGTGGAACCGTCCTGACCGGTCAACATGGCTCCTTGACCGTATCATAACTTACTCGTGCATATCTCGTAGGGATTGCTGCATTCATATCCTTCTTTGAAGTATGGGGCCAATGTTTCTCTAAACACAGTCATTCCCGTGTACGAGTGGCTCGCATGAACTAATCCATTGGACTGCATGCTCACAACATATGCAGGGGTAGGATAAATCCTTTCATAACCACTGAGTTCTGAAGCAAATGTGTGTCTGGGCTAGTTTGTGCTTCTGACAAGTTTGTTGCGGGTACGATGGCGTGCTGGAGAAGTCTGAATACCTTACGCTCGAAGCTTCTGCCAGGGTAGTGTGCTGAAAAAGGCTGGGTATCGTACCTCAGAAGCTTTTCCTCACGTTGCTTACTGAGGAATGTCGAGTGCCTTATGCCGGAAGCTTTTCGAGGTAGCACGCTGAGGAAGATGAGAGTGCTGTACCCCAGAAGATTTTCTCACCAAGTGGTGTAGCGAGGAAGGTTGGGAGTCTTGCGTCATAAGCTCCTCCCGATAGCTTGTGGAGGAAGGCTGGGTTTCTTATACCAAAAGCCTTGCACTGTGATACGCAGTCGGACCTGTGGCCGATTCCGACTTCCTTCTGGAGTATCCAAAATTTACCCATGGGGGAGCCAAAGCTTGGTACAGGCCATACCTTGACCGAAGATATCCTATTGGTCATGCATACCGCTAGTCCTTCTGCTGGTCTGATCATTGCTGCTGTAAAGGTTGCACAACTAATGCAGACTTCATGTTGATAATTAATTCGGAATACCCTTTGCATTCAATCCAAGTGTTGCTGGTAGTGAGCAATTGGCGGGTAATTCCATTCGGTTTAGCTGAACTTCCACGTATTTGAAATTCTCAATGATTCCGGATAGCTGTGTACTTATCCATATGTCTCGCAAACCTTGTTCACAGTGCCCAGAGGTTTTGTGTATGCACTGGTGAACTCCAAAATATTCTAACATACCAGAGTTTTGTTGTTGTTCTCGGCACATTCACATTCTTGAAACATGCCTTCCGTGGGTAATAAATGATTCTTGAGTCCATTGAGAAAAGACTCAAGGTTTACCCCACTGAATAAAATAATCCTTGTATCGAGGATGGAATAATTTGTCCCTTTTGGTGTACATTACTGATAGCACATCTGGCTATTCCTTTGGTGTGATCAATTCTGAGGCAAACTCTCTCAGGTATATTCTGGTCTTATCTGTGGCACACAGATTCCGCTTCTGACCCATTCTTCATTCTTGCAGTTCTGATGTTGTTGTTCTAAATATCATGTGGTTGACTTGGCTCTTACTAAATTTGGACTATTGGGTATTATCCGAGTTGTATGCTGGTCTTCTTAGCTGCTCTTGCGGATGGATCCATTCGGAGCAAAAGAGCGGAATCGACGAAAGTGGCAAGAACCGCGAAAAACCAAAAATACCAAAAGCAAATAAAACTTAAATTTTGCGGACTTTACACACGTGGCCAAAGATTCATTAGTATAACTAGCCTAATGCACTCAATGCACCTCTAAGGACTTAGAAGCAAAACCACACAATGCTCCTAGTAGCAATTGGGGTCAAGCTCCTACTACTTCCTTAGGGAACATCAAACTCGATGCATGACCGTAGCCAAAGTGGCTTAGTCAACGATCCTAGGGTTATCGGGAAAAGATGGAATTTATAGGCGTTCCCCAAAGGAAACTAGATTTAAGGAGAGAAATGCCATGGTTAGCAAGCAAGGTAGGGATATCTGGTTTACCTAGGGGTTGAGGGCTCAAGGGTCATTGCCTGGTGCGGACATTTCGCACCGGAGGCAAAGGCCACAAGAGTTGGGGTCTAATGGAGCCAAAAACCTATGGGATTGCCTTATGATCAATAGTAGCCGTGCCTGTTTGGCAAAGATGGCTGATATCCATCGCGGCTTTCTACCGAGCACAAGACAATGAAGTCCAGCTAGGGTAACCTACAGTCAGCCTGGCTGCTCTGATACCATCCGTTGTGGTGCCCCGCCTGAATACCACTGTAGTCAGACGGTCGCCGCACACACCAGCCCAGGAAATCACTCTAGCATGCGCTTTTACAACAAGTATCATGAACACAGGCATTTCTATTAATGGATATATAAGTCTTACATGATATTTTACAAAGGTGATGGCAGCGGAAAAGCTCTATCTAAGGCGGCATAGTCTTGGTGCTGCTCCAATCGACAGGGATCTGATTTGGTTACTCTTCTAGCCTGCGAACGCTCCCGCTCCTCGATGGTGGACGTCGGATCCTTAGGTGAACCTGTCCACGTTGAAGGCCGCTGAGTACTTTTGAATGTACTCGCAAGCAAACCAAATAACATATACACCAAGCAAGGCAATCCATGGCATTCAAGCGTGCATTTGTTATTAGAGCAACATTATCTATTAAGGCAACATTAATTGTCAGGTCATAACAGGATTATTTAGTAATATAACTACTAAAATGAAGACAATAAGGTAAAGCATAATACTAAATGCAATAGATCAAGTTCATTCCCATGATCCCTCCGGATCCAAGTTCTTATGATCATTCGACCCTTTCCTTCCTAGCCATCCCATGGCTAACATCTCAACTTCCTGACATCATCCGATGTCCAGGCATCTGTGCTATAAATCTGACAGAGCTTACCTTATCTGGTCCGTTCTTAGCAACAATATTATATAGTTTATTCCTCCAGACTCAACACATGCCAAATAGTGTGACCTAGTACGAACTGTGTCCAATACCGTGGACGCGGCTATTCGAATAGATTCTTACACTCTGCAAAGGTTGCGCACTTTACCCACACTATGGAGCTCCTGGCCTCGTACTTTAGTACCTGTTCCCATTTGGGTGGACTGGTGCTGCTCCAACAAAACTTGTCTATTGCCTGGCACTCTTACGGTCCCACCAACAATCATACCCGTTCCGGGTCATGCCCTGGGTGGCCCCTGTGTCACTCCTGACACCTGCCACCATCGTGGCCAAACTAAACTGTCCCAAACGGGGACCCCGGGCTAAACAAACAACTGGGCTCACAAGGTTATCGCCGCCTACCAGGCCAGGGTAGCACGCACGCATAACCTTCCCTCTTTGGAGGTACCGATAAGAGGCAAGACAAGAGACCAAGTTAGGGCCTCCCCATCCAGGCAAGTGTGGTTGCATTGAGGAGCTCGGTTCGGTGGCACTATGACTCGATCCAGCCGACGGAGGAGGTTGTCATTATTAGGTCACATTTCTTGATCATTGCAATAACAGTAGTAATGCACAATGAAAACATAACAACCTATCTCCATATTGTCACCTACGAGTCACTAGTGCGATAATATGATGAGTACTAACAAGTAATGTAAACAGTAATACAAACTATCAGGAGTTTAATTATTTCTAGCACAAACATATTCATTAATTAAACACGCAAGAATAACACAGAGCAATGCTTTAGGGCATATATTAGATGGTCGGCTTGCCTGGGGGTCGAAGAATGCTCCGGGAAGGAGTGCGATCATCTCGCGAAAAGATTTGCCGGAAAAGTTTTTCTCTCAAACGGGCTAGACGTAGGGCTGGGGCAAAATGGTCATTTTCAGAATGTTTAAACATTATGAAAGTGACCTCATCGGAACGGGCTCGACAAACAGAGAAAGTGGGCTTTGGAATCACCCGAATCGGAGTCACGGTTGAAAAGTTGTGGCCGTTCGTTCGTTAGGCAGAAAACAAATAAAAACATGTTCATTTCTGCCCTTAGCCGACGAACGTCCACTATTTAACGGATTCGGCCGGCGGCTGAGAAACCGAAGGCGTATTTCAGGAAAATGCGCTTTCCCACAGGGAAAACGTAAACCCGCCGAGGCGCTTCCACTTATCCACGCTGGCCGGCCTCCAGTCGCCGACAGGTGGGCCCGGACCTCATCTGTCGGGTCTTCTCTCTCCTCCCTCCATCTCCTTCTTCCTCATCTCCACTTCTCCCCAACACAGCGCCAGGGGCCTCCGGCTCCGGTGGCCGGCGAAGCTCTGGTGAGCCCTTGGGGCGGGCGAGGCCACAGACGCGGTCGCCGGAGAGCACCGCATCCGGTAGTGGGCATCACGGGCCTTGGGGACGGCCGGAGACGCGACGGCGAGTCAGGGCATTGGGCGGCGGCGCTGGGCATCTGGAGTGCTCCGGTTGCTAGTGTGGCTGGGATAGGGTGCGGGGGTGGTCTCCGGCGACTGGGGAGCCCAGTGGTGGGCTCGAATGGAGCCGGGGATGGCCGGGGCGCGCGAATTTGAGAGGAGGGTGGCGGCAAGGTTCCGGCCAGATAGAGGGCCAGGGAGCTCCTCGGGCTGTGTTGGGCGGCTGGACGGGGTGCTAGGAGGGAGAGGGGGTGGCTGGAGGTGTCGTGGATGCCCAAGGAGGCTCGGGGCCGCGGCTTTTATAGCCGGCCGAGGAGAGGCGATGAGGACGGCCGCCGTGGCATGCTTATCGCCATCCTGGAGCTCCGGCGAGGTGGTGAGCGGGGAGAGGTGCCGACCTGACGCGGAAGGGACAGCTCACGCCGCGTGGGAGGAAGAGGCCAAGGGAGAAGGCGACGATGGTGAGTCACGGGCGGGACAGTGTCGCGGCGGAGCTCGCCGTGGCACGAGGAGGAAGATGGAAGAGGGGGAAGGTGCGAGAGAGGGGGCACACGGGCGCCGCGGAGCCGTTAGACACGCTCAGACAAGCAGAGGCCGGCTGGAGGTGACCTCTCGAAGGGTACCGTGCGCAGAGCGCGCGCTTCTGCCCGCCGTTTGTGTGGTCACCATGCCAAAACGCGCTCTGGCGCACATCTTGATCCAAAACCTTGTCTCTTGCGTGACTCACAGGTCAAATAGGTGCTAGAAGTAGCTGGAATCAAATGGACGGCCATGAGGTGAGAGATTTGACCAGAAATTGTTTCTGATTAGAAACTTGGATGGAGGTTTCTTGAGAAATGGCCAAAGGAATGGAGTTGGATTCTTGTCATGGTGGAATGTGGTAGAAAGGAGTAGGTTCTGGAAAAATTTGAAGGCATTTTGACCTATTTTGCATGTACTTCCTTTGTAATGCAGAATTTGGTCCAGAAACTAGATTTGCAAACTATGTTCAAATGGCTTGAGGGAATGAGCTGAATTTTTGTGGGTGGAAGTTATTTGGGTGTATGGAGGTACTGGCAAAATTTCAGCTCATTTGGATGCCCTATGAAGGTGTTTCCTTCACAAAGCTTTCTGCTGGACAGAAGCTAGATGGAATTTTTTTGGAGCAATTGGCTAGATAAAATAATGTGAATTTTTGCATGCTCACATCATATAGAGAATGTGAGGTCCTGGATTTATTTCAAGAACTATGGAGCAATCTAAAATATAGTTGCTTCATAATCTCAAAATAGGTCCAGAAACTAGAATTGGATGATGTGCTCAAAATTTGAACTATGGAATTTGGGTTCTTGATGGAAACGGTGAAGATTTGGATAGGAGAAGCTGGAAAATTTATTTGGGATTTTTCCTGGCTACCAAAATGGTAGTTCCTTTGGAAAGTGCCCAAAATGCAATATTAGTTTTAAATAGGAAAATGCAATTTCCCTTATTTAATTATGGCCAATATTTTTATGAGAGCTCAATATGATCACAAAGAATATCTCCACAAGTTTTCATGAACTTTGGAGATGGATAGATATTTTTCTAGATTTAATTCCTTTAAACAGCAGAAAAATGAATTAATTTTAAACGAAAAATATTGCAAATGATTTGGCAATATTTTTACATATCCAGGGTTTATAGATGTGGGATGATCACTGGGAAAAGCAAAGGAAATCGGGGTTCCTTTGTAACGGAAGGAATTAGGGTTTCCCTTCCGGAAACTCGGAAGGTAGGGTTTCGGCGGCAAAATCCTGGGAATATATCTTGGGTGGCCAAGTTGGGTTGGAGAGAATCTCTGGTTGTATAGGAAAGGCAAGGCTAAATGACCATCTTCATATACCCAAGAGCGAGAGAAAATCCGATAACATAAAAAAAACAGGAGTCCAATCTCACGAAGGAAAAAAAACAAGGAGCGAAAACCAGGGTGTTACATGAAGCAGTGGCCCACGAGGCACCACGGCGCGCCCTAGGGGGTGGGGCACGCCCTGGTGGCTCCAGGGGCCCATGTGGCTCCGTTTGACCTAACTCCGCCTCTATAAATTCTCTAAAATCGGGAAACCAACACAGGAGTCCACGAAATACTTTTTCCGCCGCCGCAAGTTCCTGTTCTCGAGAGATCCCATCTGGAGGCCTTTTCCGGCACTCTGCCGGAGGGAAATTCGACCACGGAGGGGCTCTACATCAACCTTGCTGCCCTTCTGATGATGCGTGAGTAGTTTACCATAGACCTTCGGGTCCATAGTTAGTAGCTAGATGGCTTCTTCTCTCTATTTGATCTTCAATACAATGTTCTCCTCGATGTTCTTGGAGTTCTATCCGATGTAATCACTTTTTGCGGTGTGTTTGTTGGGATCCGATGAATTGTGAGTTTATGATCAGATTATCCATGAATATTATTTGAGTTTTCTCTGAACTCTTTTATGCATGATTGTTACAGCTTCGTATTTCTCTCCGATCTATTGATTTGGTTTGGCCAACTAGATTGCTTTATCTTGCAATGGGAGAGGTGCTTTGTAATGGGTTCGATCTTGCGGTGCTCAATCCCAGTGACAGTAGGGGACATGACACATATTGTATCATTGCTATTAAGGATAAAAAGATGGGGTTTATTCATGCGTGAGTTTACTTTGTCTATGTCATGTCATCTTGCTTAAGGCGTTACTCCGTTCTTTATGAACTTAATACTCTAGATGCATGCTGGATAGCGGTCGATGGGTGGAGTAATAGTAGTAGATGTAGGCAGGAGTCGGTCTACTTGTCTCGGACGTGATGACTATATACATGATCATTGCCTTGGATATCGTCATGATTATTTGCTTTTCTATCAATTGCCCAACAGTAATTTGTTTACCCACCGTATGCTATTTTCAAGAGAAAAGCCTCTAGTGAAAACTATGGCCCCCGGGTCTACCTTTATCATATATTAAAAATCCTAAAAATACCTTGTTGCAATTTTACTTTATTTATTTTATTTTGTATTTTTGTTTGATCTATCTATCTATCACCATACAATTTAATCTTGCAGTTAACCGCCAAGGGATTGACAACCCCTTGTTCGCATTGGGTGCAAGGATTTGTTATTTTGTGTGCAGGTGCTGCTAACGAGTTGTTGCGTGATTCTCCTACTGGATTGATAACCCTGGTTTCATAACTAAGGGAAATACTTATCTCTACTGTACTGCATCATCCCCTCCTCTTCGGGGAAATCCCAACGCAGCTCACAAGCAGCAGATGCTACCCATATCACGGGTCAAGTTAGAGCAAAGACCTTGTGGGGTGAATAGGAATCATTATCTCTCTGCAACTCTTCTGAAGAACTACATTTAATTGTTCCATCATATTGAATATCATTGACATTGAGTATGTTGGCCGTTGCATTGCTGTGCGAGTTTCTTTTAGTGGATTTGTTCTGATATTCAATATCATTGTGTGCAATAATATCTGCATGCATGGAAGACAACTAATAGTGAGATTATGTAATGAGTGCCTGTAGGAGACGACTTAAATAGTAGGAGTCAACATAAATAGCAACAACAGGTTGATACCTCAAAGACTAAAGAGAGAGCACACATGATAGCTACAAAATATATACTGTTTGTACTCAAGATTAACTAAATGGCACACAAAAGTACTACAGAACAACAACATAGGTAATACTAGAAGGTGTATAATCACCAGCCCGTGGGATAGCTTTGGCTGAGGGACGATAACTATGGAACAACGTTAACTCCTGCACAAGTCTCTTATCTGAAGTAAGACTAAGAGATCAACATGAATGTACAGTGACAAGTGATAATCTATTTTCCATGTTTAGATGAAGAACGAAGCCATAAATGCTGCACACAAGTAAGATGAGGGTACAACCTATCTTGCCGCCCTCCGTAGGAGTGAGCATCATCTGCTGAATCGTTGATGGCGCTGTGGTTGTTGTGGCTGTCCATGTCTGGCTGGCACATTCGAGGCAGGAAACTCTTGAGTGGGGAGTATAGCTCCCTTCTGGTGCATACTTCCCTTGTTGAAGCAGCTCCGGTGAGAAGGAAGACGGTGTGGCTGAAGATGCAGAAAACACACAATGTTAAGAATGACACATATCTCCGATCTGAAGAAATACGATCAACACTAAGGTACGAGACTAGTCACACGTTAGTCCAATGAAAACTAAATTGTGGCCACACGCTTTTTCTTTCACTGTCCGATCTACGCCGGATGGCTGGATGGCCGTCTTGTGCCTCCCGGCTGTCACTGTTCAGGATCTTCCTCGAACAGCCAGCGAGCACCGGCAGAGCAGCCTGCCTCCGCCCTCCCTGGCCACGGCAGCTCCAACCTCGACCCCGCCCCCCGCCCCACCGCACTGTCGTGGTTGCGCCGCCCCCGGCCATACCTCAAAGACTCACCGTCATCTAGATCCGGCGCCAGCAGTACCTTGACCCGACGCAACCCTAAGATAGGCACTGAAGCGCTGCTTCCGCGGCGAACCTGTGCCCCCTGCCCGCACCCCTACGATAGACACCAAGGCACTCCTTCCCCGGCCAACCGGCAGCTTAGGAGCTCCGCCGCCTCGAGGGGAGCTGCTTCCTTCCATTTGGAACCGACTGACCCAGAATAAAAATCCAGGCGACTGACGCCTAGGTAAAGTGAATAAGATGAGTGTACGACCTATCTTGTGTCCCTATGAAGTAGGCAGCTCCATCTACCAAGTTGGTGAGGCCGGCGCGATTGCGGTGGCTGCCGGCGGCGGGAAAGCAGATATGTGGCTACCGGCGGCGAGAAAGCAGATATGTGGCGGCGGTCGACGACTACGGGGGACCAGCGCCGGTGCGCTGGACGCATCCGAAGTACGAGCAGCTCCAGCTCCGTGCACGGTGGCGTGGTTGAATCGGCTCCTGTACGGTTCACGCGGTCGTCGTCGAGGCAGCTCTGGCAGCACGGAGTAAGAGGCACACGGCCTAGTGCCCGACAACAAACAGACTGCGGCTCCAGCATTGGGGACGAGGGCGGCGGTGAATCTGGTGCGGTGGGGGGTCATGGAGGAGGGGCTGAGGTTTCGCGGCTGGGGAGAAGGTGATTTGGCGCCCACGGGGTATGAATGGGGAATTGGGAGGGGGAACCATGTCTTACGGACGCATTTGTCTGAAATGTGGGGGAAGTTACAATTCTACCCCTGTCTTTTGGCTTGTGGGCTTGGGTCTGAGTCTTGAGGGTCGGGGATAGTAGGGTAACTTTGCTTCTCCCAAATAGTGGGCGCCAGTGATTTCGGGCGAGGAGGGCGTGCTTTGAAATAGTGGGCGCGAGCGATTTCGGCCGAGGAGAGGGTGTTTTGCCGCCCATGGTTTATGAATTATTCGGCGCCTACGATTTCAGCCGAGGAGAGGGTGTTTTGCCACCCATGGTTTATGAATTATTTGGCGCCTGTCATTTCAGCCGATGAGAGGGCGCGCTTGGATGAAGTTACAAACCTACCCTCGATATACAACGGGCCAATTGATGCGGGTCCCAGATAGGCCGGTAATTTCACATCTCCCGTTTATTTGCTCGGGCGAATTCCACCGAGCAGAGGGTGTTTTAGCGGTTCATTCAAATTTTGGGAGAACAAGCATCCACGTCTACCGTACCAAGTCGATCCGAATCAAATTTTCAAATATTAGTTCTATACTGTCACATTTTGCCACTTCTTTTTTAGATGGTGAGATGATGCTCGGTACTAATGTGTTTTTACATGCTCCTTGCTACCGATTAATTTGACAAATAGTTGACCCACTCAAAAACGGGAATCAAACCCGAAATGAAATATCTCAATTCAATGAAATAGCTCGTTGACCCGATCAAAATTGTGGACTAAATCCAAAATTGAACACATCAATTGAATAGCATGTTGTATTATTGTACTCCATGAACATGCTCAAACTCAAATTAATGAACCTGTTTGATATGCATATCTCTGCTCATGTGTGAATTGCAAACACCATGTTCTCCAATTCAAACATTTGAATACAATTTTATACTGAATCATGGTTTATATCAGTCTTCGATGCATAAACGCGTCCTCTCCCCTTTCCCGCACTCCAGTTCTCTCTCTAGCCGACACTCTTTGTTTCTATCACGCACATACGAACACAATCCTTATCGATCTCTCTCTCTCTATGTCTTTCTAGTTCGCATGCACACTCTATGTATAGGTCTCCCTCGCACACAATGTATGACTCTCTAGTCTAAGCAAAATAGCTAGGGTGCACTCATCGTACACACACAAATTCTCTCGCTCGTTGTCCATAAATCTCTCACGCACCACTCCGCCGTCTCGGGGCTCTTCTCTCTCAAACATTCTATCTCCCTAGGTCACACATACACATATCTCACTCACACTAGATAGGCCCATCTAACACTCTCTCTCCCTTGTTCTCTCTCTATCTCACACGCACACACACACACAATCTCCCCCTAGCTAAGTACGAGTATCTCTCACTCCATCATAGGCACACGCACTCCCCCTAGGTATGACTATCTCTCACTCTCCATCAAAAACACACGCATTGTCTCTTTTGCTCCCTAGGTCTATCTCGATCTCTCTCGGGGCATCTTTCTATCGCACACACACCCTTGTCTCTCGATCTCCCACCCATATAGTCCCCTCACGATCTCGAGGGGATCTCTCTATCACAAACACACCCTCTCTCCCTCCCCATGCCTCCATTTTCTCCATACGTCCCTCTCGACCTCTGTCCCTTGTTTGCCAGACCACTCTTGGACACGTGCTATAGGGGTCTCTCTCTCCGTTGCAAACAACCACACACTATCTACGTGTATATCCTCACCTCGCTTTCTCTCTCGGAGGTGCATGCGTGATATGTTTGCATAAGACACGCACACTTTCTCTCTATTTTATCGTGTGTTCTCCCTTTCTCTTTCACACACACACTCTTTTTGCACACTCACTCTTTCTCCTTCACACACACTTGATCTCTCTCTAATTAGGTACTCTCTCCGGTCCATAGCATATAGATTTTTTGAAAAGTCAAATCTCGCAATGTTTGACCAGGTATGTGGAGAAAAACATTTACATCTAGAACCGCAAACATATATCATTAGATTCATCACAAGATGTAGTTTCATATTATATATACATCTTTGGTATTGTAGATATAAATAATTTTCTCTGTAAACTTGTTCAAAGTTTCCAAAGTTTGACTTTTCAAAAATTTATAGGCACAACATTATCGAACGGAGGGAGTATCTCTTTCTCTCTCTCAACTCTCTCACGCACCACTCCGCCGTCTCGAGGCTCTTCTCTCTCTCTTTCAAACTTTCTATCTCCCTAGGTCACACATACACATACCTCACTCGCACTAGATAGACCTCTAACACTCTCTCTCCCTCATTCTCTCTCTATCTCACACGCACGCACACGCCCCCCCCTAAGTACGATTATCTCTCACTCCATCATAGGCACATGCACTTCCCCCTAGGTATGACTATCTCTCACTCTCCATCACAAACACACGCATTGTCTCCTTCCCTCCCTAGTTCTATCTTGATCTCTCTCGGGGTATCTTTCTATCGCACACACACCTTGTCTCTCGATCTCCCACCCATATAGTCCCCTCACGATCTCGAGGGGATCTCTCTATCACCAACACACCCTCTCTCCCTCCCCATGCCTCCATTTTCTCCATATGTCTCTCTCGACCTCTCCCCCTTGTTTGCCAAACCTCTATTGGCCACGTGCGAGGGGTCTCTCTCTCTCCGTTGCAAACAACCACACACTATATCTCCGTGTATCTCCTCACCTCTCTTTCTCTTTCGGAGATGCATGCGTGATATGTTTTCATAAGACACACACACTTTCTCTCTTCTTTATCGTATGTTGTCCCTTTCTCTTTCACACACACACACACACACTCTTTTTGCACACTCACTCTTTCTCCTTCACACACACTTGATCTCTCTCTAGTTATGTACTCTCTCCGGTCCATAGCATATACATTTATTGAAAAGTCAAACCTCACAAAGTTTGACCAGGTATATGTGGAGAAAAACATTTACATCTAGAAAGACAAACATACATCATTAGATTCATCACAAGATGTAGTTTCATATCATATATCTTTGGTATTGTAGATATAAGTAATTTTCTCTATAAACTTGGTCAAAGTTTCAAAAGTATGACTTTTCAAAAAATTATAGGCACTACATTATCTAACGGAGGGGGTATCTCTTTCTCTCTCTCTATCTCTCACGGGCCTCCCCTCTCACTCGATCTCTCTTTACCGAGGGATGATACAGTCACTAGCTCAGCGTATAGCTCCGTATATTGTCTAGTCGACCGGTCAACCAGTCTACATGGTGCCTTGTCAGCTCGTGTTCTCTATCTGGGTGTGCGGGCCCATGTGGGAGTGGGTGAAAATAAATAAACTAGAGGCCCATCTGCCATGGGGTGAAATAAACAAACTAGAAACCACTCGCGGTAGAACCCCGCACGCTACTAAATTGAGTACAGGACGTGGTACTACGTTATGACTAATGTTCACGTGCATAGGTGCGGCAACGATGTAACCAATATACCCATTACAATATATTATAACTCGTGAGAACGCGTGGGAAAATATCTAGAACACGGCTAGTTGTAAGCAGGGTAGCTCTACAGCCTTGATGATAGTGACTGCATACGGTGAGGCTGACTTTGGTAACCCGAACAAGCCGCCTACACTCTGGTGTCATCTCCGGTGCAGGGTCTTGTCACTTCACTGTGAGGACCAACACGTAATAATTTGACCAACGGGTAGTACATTGGTAGTACTACTACAAGTACTACCAGTAGTACTACTACTACCACCATCTGGATTTAGTATTTGATTAGCAATATGTAGTAATGCATGTCACAAAAAATATACTACTCCCTCCATAAATAAATACATGGAGTATTGTTTTATTCGTATTTGAATGTAGTTTCCGATGATATTATACACTCCCCCGTCCGGTTGAGGGCTCAAATATGAAATCTCATCAACCACATTACTACTTGCACCGCATTCGCCCCGCAATAATTGCGCCACTTTCCAACTAATTACACACAAAATTTACTCAATCTCCTCGTAACTATGCGCGCATGCAGCGAGACAGGGAGCAGTGCGTGCATGCGGAGTGGGATTTGAGGCAACAACAGGCATGTGATACTCAAGGGCAATTTTGTCCAGAAAAAACAGACTGAGTCTTCCCTTGGTATGCGCGCTCGAACTTAGGCACAGAAAAAAGGACCGGAGGGAGTACTAGTAAGGACCGATGAGTAGATGGCCAACGCACACGTGAATGCAAACGCAGTCTGCACTTCTCATATACAGGCTCCCCACCATTCCAATCCATCTACGAAATCATACGCACCTACGCACCCTAACCAAGGGCAAGAGTGATCACTCCAATCGCAAGATCAATTGACCAGAAGCTAGGGCCATGGAGGCGATGTGCGCGAGCATGGGCCGGCTGTGCCAGATGGTCCACGACGCCGGCCTATGGCCCGACACCGAGGAACGTCTCTAGGTCGTGCTTGAGGCCGCCAGGGCGAGAGGCCTCTTGGACGACAACTTCGTCCCCTTGTTCGACGAGGCCCTCGTCGGCTTCCTCGACAAGTTCACCGTTGTCAAGAAGCTCGCGGACGACCTCGATGTACGCCTCAAGCCCATGCACCCAGGCTCTGCGATGACCGCCACCCTCACTGGCCTCTATGGCGACAACCTCTTCGACGCACTGGTGGCCCTGCGACTGCCCACCGTCGCGCCGGAGAATTTCCACCTCGAGGTCGCGCTCGCCGCGGAGCGCCTCGCCCAACAAGACACCATCAACATAATCACCCACGTCTATGAGGAAATCGTCCACAAGGACCACTACGTGCCAGAGGAGGACGATAGGACGGTGGCCTTCTTGGACCGCAGAGCAACCTTGGAAGGCATTGTTCATAAGCACGTTGACCTCGCCGGCTCCTCACCCGTCGATTGGTGGCCCGACGCACTAGGGCGAGAGGATGTCATTGATGGATCTGTATGCATATTAATATTGATGTGTAAATTATGGGCTGACATACGTACTAGAGAATATATATAGCTCGTTGCAATGCTCGGGCAATTATCTATTGTGTTACAAAATGTTTGGCCGCGTGGCACCACCCACTCTGAGAAACGACTCAGGAGGGAGGGAGGATTCATCGGTCTTGCGTCCTACTAGTAGTACGTGCAAAAGCCTGGCTCTACGTGCTCGTAAGCAAGTGCAATAAATCCTTGTCCTACGGGATAGAGGCTACCTCCAATCTAATGTCTTATCGCCCAATAAACAAATCAAATGTCCCACTTGTGCACATGCAAGAAAATGGAGAAGGGCAGATGGTTAGATTATAGGAGTAGTACTTATTTTTTTAGTGAAGGAGGATTTCCCCTACCCTCTTGAAGCCTCCAAACTTTGCAAGATTTTCCCCAGTACTACTACCGCCGTCTGAATTATTAGTCTCATCGTATTTTGGGTCAACGATTGACAAACATACTACTACTCCAATGACATTACGTAGTAGGAGTATTTGACTAGCATGTCACACATTATTTTTGTTGGATTCGTATTTGAATATGTTTTCCAATGACATTATATTGGTCACAAAATTTTATTAGTTAAATTAAGGGCCAAAATATGACACAAAATACAAAGGGGACTAGTAAACAAGTATGGTTCCCGATACGGCTTGAATGCAAATAAAGTAGAGGGTAGCGGTTCCCGATGAACGGCCATTGATGTTTATCCTCCTTCAATTCACATGCTGAGGGAAGTAGTACTACTAAATGGGAGAAGCGGCATGTAGCCAGCAGCCCAGCACCATGGGCGTGTTTGGTTGGGTCGCTCGCAAGTTTCATTTGGCCTCATGTAACCACCACTGCATCGCATCGTCATGGCCTTGATTCCTACTATATTGCATTCTCATTCCAGCTGATAAAGACGTGTGTGATCCCTTGCTCACCTTTTGCATGATGGCTTATAATAAGTGTTACACTTCACAAGTTCAAAACAAGAAACTGGAACACGTACAGCCCCATTTGCGTCGCACCCCAGACGGTCGTTCTGGCCCACCGCTCAATGCACAGTGGCTAGGCATATCACTTACATGTGGGACCGCATGTAAGGAAAGCGATGATGGCCGAAATTGGCAAAACTCCCCCGCTTATCGCACACGAAAAGCCCAGCGCTAGCGTTTTTAATCGTAATTTCTTTTTTTGAGGGAAAATCGTTATTTCTATCTATCGGTCGCGCCAAGGAGCAGAACCAAATGTTACAACTTACAAGTTCAAAAGGAAAAGCCTGCCGTGTTCGCGTCGCACCCCCACACGGTTGGTCCGGCACGCCGCTCAAGGGGGAACGCGTGATGTCTTGCATTTTCACTTACAAGTGGGACCGCAGTTGAGCAAACCGACTATCGACAAACCCCCACCCCGCCCGCCGCGCGATGGCTGAGTTAGAGAAACGAGGAGGGAGAAGAGATAGCTGTAGCACGGACTCCAAGAAATTTTGTGTCAGATGGGACTCGTGGTGGTGGCGTGTGCCATACTCCTGGATGTGAATGCTTGTTCTGACCCATGCCACCCCACTATATCGAGGTGCTAGTTAGGTAGAGCGAACACATTAGTAGTACTATCTCTCCAGGAGTACGGTACCACTAGTACTAGTTTTATTAACATATGGCCCACCTCACATTGTCGCCAAATTTCCTGGAGTCCATGCTTGGCCCTCCTCTCTCTCTCCTCAGCCAGCCAGCAGACACACGGAGTGTGCCCATCGTCGGTTTGCTCACATTCGGTCCCACATGTCAGTGAAAACGCAAGACGACGCACATTCGCTGGGTGAGCGGCATGCCTGACCGACCGTGTGGGGTGCGACGCGTACGCGACAGGCGTGTTGTAATTGTACATGACAGGATGGAGGTTTAGGAAGATGATCCCGCCGTCCATTTTTCATCCAACGGCCCAAGCCAAATCGACTGGCCATAAAAAAATATTCAGGCAACTGTCATCTAGCCACGCCCCTAGTTTCCAAAGGAAAATATCCATGCACTCCATTTTTGGCGGGTATACTAGAATATATATATATATATATATATATATATATATATAACCTGTTGCAATGCACATACAATTATGTATGGTGGTAAAAAAAAATTGCCGCGTCGCAGCATCCACTCTGAGAAGAGACTCGAAAACCATTCATAAATTAAGTAAGTTTATAACATGCATACGCAAATATACCATTTATTACATATAACAAGTCAGCAACGCACAGCGACAACGAGGATACATTCTAAATACTAAAGTTTTTATCACACAACAAATAACAAGCAATGAAATGAACTTCAGATCAACCAATCCTCGACGTTGGAAACGCTTGCTTTGAACCAGAAGTGAGCCTCTGGGCAGGGCCAACTATTCTCAATATCGAGACCAATGCAAGACTCACCATCCAGGCTGAAGCGGCCTATATCAGGAATACGCAAATTGTGATAGCCAGCGTAGGGAACCATAGCAATGTCTGAGGTATATATACAAGTGCTTCTCATAAATGGTAACGTTGTACCAACAGCAGCTGGATCGCCTTTCACCATCATTGGATAGTTTAGTCCAAGGAAAAGCGAGTATTCTCCTAGACTATCAATATTGAACCAGGGAGAAGGTTCTGGCGCTAGCACACTAGTATCCATCCCGATTACCCTGCAACGGATGTTGGAATAGGTCCAGAGAGTGCGACCATGGGAGACAACACCTGCTTCCTCTGTAACATCAGCAATGCCCTGTGTACAGACAAGAAGAGGTGATCCATCAGAATAAGTAGCTAGGCGCCAGTGAGTAGGTAGGTATTGCTCGTCTTCATGCTCGTGATCATCACCATCGTCATCTCCCCCTTGGTTATAAAAGTTTCCAAGTATTGGTGGGGGGATGTTGACAGGACCTTGGAAACACAAGAAGGTTAATTAGTACGGGGATAACTCGCATGCATGGTGAATGATTTTTTTTTTCTAATTACGGTGTGTAGAAGTGCATGCTCTAGCCAATGCAACCAAAAGACCGATCTGATGGAAGAGACTAGGCAATACATTTATACGTCAACACTCCCCTCACGTGTGGCTCCCTCAGGCCTAAACGTGGACCGAAAGTGTGCTGCAATTTAATTGCGCTAGCAGGGTCTTGAACTCAAGACCTCTTGGCTCTGATACCATGTAGAGGTGCATGCTCTAGCCAATGCAACCAAAAGATCGATCTTATGGAAGAGACTAGGCAATACATTTATACGTCAACACGGTGGAAGACAAACAACGTACCGAAACAATCAGGATCCCATGCAAAACCAGTGCCAGAAGTGGTGGCAACAAACACAAGACGATCGTATTGAATTGCATCACAGTACACATGCGTGCCCAGAAACTGGTTTTCAAGCAATATCCATCGAGGCATAGAAGTAAGGACGACAACAAGCTTGTCGAAGATAGCGACAACATAATAGTTTGCATAACTCAAAGAGCGATTGGGAACTCGACAAATTGCAATCTTCTGTAGACGACAGTCACCATGGTCGTATTTGAACGTACGTAGAGTATCGGTGTGCTCAACCTGAGGGCAGTCTGAGATTTTTGGAAGTGGAATCCGGTGACGAGTGTACACATTCACAAGCTCCCAGTCGCAGTTGTACCCAATATAAACAACCCAATCTCTATTTGCGCCTGCCCAGGCCATATGCTGAAGCGATGGCATCTTAACATCACACGAATCATTGTCAAGTGGCATCAACTTGCACAAGGCGAGCCTTCCGTCGTCCCCGCGCCAGCGAGCAGGGTCATAGCAAAGAAGATAGGGGAGATCAAACCGCTTTTGAACCCTTGGGTTGTTTGTAATGATCTTATTTGTTGAGTCAAGAATGTTCTTGAATGAACATGCCATGCTAGCTGCGGTGATGGCGTCGCACCGATCAATGACTTCCTCCACCACGTCATCTTTCAGATTGGGGCAAGAATAATGGGGTCCGATCCTGCGTCTTCCCTCCATCGAGAAGACGAACAATGGCAGACGGAAGAGTCAAGGCAAATGGAGATGGAGGGAGGAAGAGCGTGCGACAGCAGTTCCAACTTCCAAATCGAGAGGGAAAGGTGAAGAGGCGGTGGACGGTTGCCACGGTACAAGAAGAGGCGAGTGGGGAGCGGATGGTTGCCACGGTATAGGAAGAGACGACCCGGCCTACATAGACGTCCGTTCGGAAATTATACAAAAGGACTCGCCATCTTCTCACTGACACGTTGGAACGGGACAACATGTCAACGAAACAAGGTTTGTCATTTCTCGTGCAAAATGCGATCGGGCCGCGTTATTTCTCGACTTTATTTCTTTAATGGCGTGCCGTTCAATTTTGAAGCATTACTACACATCGTCCCGATTTATTAGGCCAGACATTACATGCACACTATCCATTGGGTACATGCACGCAGGAGAGAGAGAACGTGCATGCATGGGAGAGAGATCGAAGAGATTAGCAATAAAATACGTAGCGCCTTGGTCCTTTTGCTCTGGCTCGCGGGAGGTATTGTACCAAGTAATATAGTATATAGGGTGGAGCTTCAGCGCTTGCTTGCTAGGGCTGCCCACTTGCTTCTCACACTATCACCCTCTCCAAATCTAAAAAAGACGGCAGTGGCCACTCTCTCTCCCTCCTCACCGGTGGCCACAGATCCGGCCTGATCCCATCCGCCAGGGAAGAGGAGGACATGCACTGATGACAAGGCCGTCCTCTCAGACCTAGCGCCGGCGTGGGATGCCCTCCATCCCCAAGCTCGCTACCGTAGTGTCGGCGGGGACGACAATGACGAGAGAAGCCGCTTCCCGCTGACCCTCGGGTATGCTACCTCTTGTCGAACCATACCCTTGTGCTATTGCCCCATCTGCCCACATCACCGCATGCGGTTCTTTTTCCACTGCCCCATCTCCCCAAGTTACTAGCCTCTACTGGTCATGCAGACGAAAACCTTAATTTGCACTATTAAAGGAAACCCTACTTCATGCAGACTAATCCATGTCTGGGTTGAATAAGGAAAGAAAGGGGGAAAGTAGTACTGTAGAAGAGACTTGGTATTGAACCTGCATCTTGGTTGAAAAGGGGAAAATCAGTAGTAGCTAAGGAACGAGTCTCTTGTCTCTTGGTTGAAAAGGGGAAAAGCAGTAGTAGCTAAGGAACGAGTCTCTTGTCTCTTGGGTGAAAAAGGAAAGAAAGGTAGGACAACGTAATAGAGAATGACCAGGTCGATAGGTTTGTTGTCCTCACATAGGAAAAAGGTGGCTAAAGAGAACAAAAATGGGAAGTAATCCAGATATGCTGCTTGGATATTTGTTGCTCTGGGCAACCGTCCCTGCCTCACCACTCTATGCGTCCGTGGAGGTACATTGTACTTTTTCGACAAAGGGTGGATTCTATTGGCTCAAAACGGAGCATCAAGAAGATACATAA
Source organism: Elymus sibiricus (assembly GCA_039707655.1). Taxonomy (NCBI): domain Eukaryota; kingdom Viridiplantae; phylum Streptophyta; class Magnoliopsida; order Poales; family Poaceae; genus Elymus; species Elymus sibiricus. Next base: position 170,501,197 of record CM077664.1, read on the forward strand.
CATAGTGAGCACACATCCGGCCTCTGCACAGCTAGGATGCACACAACCAACACCATGCTCTTATTGCCACTTTTTTGCTGTTAGTATAACGCCACCGGTAAAATTATGCTATTGCTAAAGTGATTCCACTTTTAACTAATGTCGCAGTCAGTCTAATGCCACCGATAAATTGAAAATGGAAAGGAAGGCAGGAAAACTACTACTTCTCTTTCAAAATACAAGACGTTTTGGTACATTAAATTGAACTGCGAAAATGTCTTATATTAAGTAACAGAGGGTGTAGAATTCTTCAAGTTATGCCGGCAAAGCTAGTCACACCTTTGTTAAAATTAATGTTCATTATGTTATCGGAGGAGGTCTGCATTTTTGTCTCCATTGCTTGTTGATTACATACCTAGCATCATGATGTAATGGTAAGTCAATTTTTTTGTACAGTGTTACTAAAATGTCAAGGCGGTGATGGCATTTTATTTTAGCTGAACTGCACAAAAAAATCTTAAAAGAAGAGGAAAGGGCAGGAATGGTTCAATCTTTCACAAAATACTATGTATGCCTTCATGACATCCGTCGCTGTTGCCTTCTTTATTCCTTTGAACAGGTGGTTAGAAACTGTCTTGCTACCTTTTCCCATTAAGAAATTTGGAATGCTTAAATTTTTGAGTCTGCTTCAACTAGTGCCACTTTTATAGTAATCACACTTTCAATATCTATGCAAACAGGGATGCTCGATTTTAGTGGAACTGCACAAAAAGTCCAGATGGTTCAACATTATGACCATTTTTTTTCTGCAAACAGTTATATCCCATTGGTGGCACTATGAGCTGTCCATTACCAAGGTACATGGTTTGCTACTATCTTGCTTCTGTTTTTGTACTGTCATTAGATAGTAATATTAGTGGTTTGCATGTAAATTTATTGCCAGGGTGGACCTCCATTGGTGGTGCAGGACATGATTCAATGATTGGATGCTCACTTTTGGTTGTATCGATTTCACCTCTTCCATCCCTGCAAACATGGATATCCTTGGTATGCTGAAGAATAGGCGCTATATTTCTGCTCTGTACCAGCAAATCAATTTAGTATCAAATTGTCTAGTGCAAAACATGACAATATCAAATTGTCCAGTGCAAAACATGACAGATGCTAAGCGGAAACGACTAGCAGAGATGTGGTTAAACCAAAAATACAAGGTGGAGTATATGTTAACTAGCTACTTGATATTTGTGCAAACAGATGTCTGCTCGTTGCTATTTGGCAAACAAACACAGGGACCTCAATTTTTGTGGATCTGCATTAAAGAATAGGATAGTCACTACATGCAGTGCCATTTGAAAATAGACAGAAAAGGATTGGATAGTCACTGCATGGACTGCACAAAAGTAGTATTGTACTATTTATTAGCCAACACTAGGTGCTTCATTGCTCTGGTCTGATTATCCAATGGGCATCATCTTGCCAAACTTAAAGTTGTATTCCGAAAATAGTCTCGCCGTGTGATCGACAGATGACCAACACATATTTCAGTGGATGTTCCTCCATCATGTGTGGTTGATTCTCATGGTTCCATCTGTTGGTGAAACCACTTACGTTTGCAAGAGGAAATGTAGACTTTACAAACAAATTTGTCTTTCACTCTGTACTGAATGTTGGCCCAGAGAAGTATCCATGTTAGTAGCAAGAACAGATGTATTGTGTATGATCTGTGAATCATTGAGATGAATAAACATGTTGATCTTATGTATGGGAATCGTACTAGTTGGTTGTGAATTTGGGCTATTAATGTGAACATATTACAAAGCCAGGCCTGTGAGTCTGGTGTGAACATTTAGAACAAATTGGCTCTTACTACTGTGCATAGCAGTTCCTTTTTTCTCTTCGCTCAGTGTTTACAAGTTACTAGCAGTTCCTTATTTATCTTCGCTCAATGTTTACAAGTTACTAATCGATCACTAGCTAGCGTACTAATACACTCCTGGCAGTTTTAGTTGTGATGCAAGATCCAAGGGTGGCAGTTTTTAGAATAAAAATGCCTTCCTCTGAAGAAATTGACATGTTGTTCTGAAGAAAATGCCATGCGAATCTGAAGAATCTGCCAGCAAAAATGTTCGCAAATGCCTTCTCTCCCAGCGAACGTTCATCAGCTATTGCGATCCTACACGTACACTATCCGACCGACTCGATCCTACACGAATAACCAGCGGATCATGCACGTACCTCATCTGGATGAATCGAGTGCACTCGTTTGACCGTCATGCCGATGTGTGACCCAGCACTGATGGGACGGGACGGGAGTACGACACAGTCATAATTTCAGTTTTTCCAGTTTTCCATGGCAAGTTGGCGCGCTAAGCCATGCCTGCTTATGCATTGAATTTCCATGACCGTCGTGTTTCCCGCAACACGCCGGTTTACCTACCCGTCCGCCTATAATTACTGGTTCCCGGCGTGCTCTGGTGGCACCTTCACCCAACGCACCCTATCCTCACAAGACCCCACTGGCCCGACATCGCTCGCCACTTGCCCTCGCTCTCACCACGTCCGTCATGCCCCCGCGCGACAGCAATAGGCGACGCCAGAGGTGCTCACCGCCGGAGTTAGTTCGGTTTTTCACGAGAAGGCAGACAGAGGCAGGAGGCATTCCGGTGGTCTTTAGATAGCAATGCGGAGTATGAGGATGCATTGGAGCATGACCGCATGGCGGAGGAGCAGCGTACCACCGATTTGCACCGCTAGCAGAGCATGGAGGAGCAGCGCACCGCCGCTCTGCGTCGCAAGCAGAGTGCCCACAAGTGGGCCGACTACGTGGAGGCCGGTGCCCGGCGAATAGCCCTAGAGGCTGTCGGGCACGCACGCGTGCACGACGCTGAATTTTACTACCAACTCGTCAAGTGGGTTTCCCGCTTAGAAGCCGAAGCTTCGGTGGACCACGCCGGCATGGAAAGGGCCAACGGGCCCGAGCAACGTGCCCTATCGCACCTCTGCCAAGTCCGAGGCGAGGAGGAGGACATCGGTGCCGGCGTTTAGTGTGTGCCGCAGATGGCGGCCGGCATCGTCTAGTTAGCTAAGAGTAAGTTAGTAGTTCTAAACTAGAGTATTAGTGAGAGTAGATAGTTAAGTTGGCTATGATGGTTGTCAACGTGGAAGTTCAGTACTCTATCTCTGAATCAGACTTGTTACTTTGCTCTGAATGTTGAACTTTCCATGTGAACGTTCGGAATGGGCTGTTATTTTTTTTAATAAATGGGTTGTATTTGTCCGCCATGGATTCAGGGGCTGACTTGTGGGCCTACTAGGTTGACGCGTACACAAGGCTTTGTCAACTTAGTCAACAAACGATTGTGGCAGCATAAGCCATTGGATGTCAATCCAACGTTTGTCGTGCCTTTTCAATCTCTTGTCTTCTTCCTCCAGGCTCCAGCCGCCCAAACCAAACCAGCACTGGCGGGATCGCCTGCTCCTGCCTTCCGCGGCTTGCTGCGCAGCCACGCACGCATCGTTGTCCCATCGTACCCTAACCGGTGCCAGGCCATCCCTCTACACCCCCACCTACCCCCATCTCCTGTTATTCTCCAGCGACGGCATCCCCACCCCGCACCAACCCTCGTACTCCCCTCCGCTTCCGACCACACTGCCGCATCTTCCACGGCTCCTTTTCGTTCCCATCCGAGGCCTCACCGTCATCCTCCTCCTTGGTTCCCTCGCCGCGGCGCCGCCTTCTGGCGTTGTCAACATGGTCAACAACCGAGGAATCAGGAGATGATTGTACGTGGAGAGGATGATAGTAGGGACCCACCATGGTCATGGTAGTATGCAAGCAAGTGCCTCCTTATTACAAGCCAAAAAATGCTTCCTCCTAATGGTTTCCTGACATCTGGGTCCCACCCCACTGTCAACGTAGTCAATAAACGAGAAAATTGCACAACGAGTGGCAGAGACCAGGGACCCAGCAGCTCGCCCAGTTGTTTTCTATTTCTGAGATGGAGCAGGGTATCAACTGGGCTGTGCGAGGGCTGTACCCCGTCTAGCCCAGGCTTTTATTTTCTGTATACCACATGACTACCAAGTTGTTTTTTTTCTTTCTGAAAATGGCTAGCCTAGCTCTATTTTTTTGCAGAATACCCAACCGAGGCCTACTTGCTTTTCTCAGCCCTGTTGGGCTGCAAATCTTTCAAGCGAGGAGGGATGTATTCGGGGCTTGCCCAGAAAATGGGCTATAAGTAGTAAGAAATGGGCTGTAAATTTTAAAAACAACACAGCAAACCGGCAATTAGTTTCAAATTATGTTTTTTAGGATTTCTAGATTTTAAATTTCATTGATTTTTTTGCGGGGAAAATATCATTGGATTTTAAATTAATATAAATTTATTTTTCAAATTAGTTTGAATCTGACTTGAAATTTTGGGATTAAAAACAGTTCAAAGCCCACCGAAGTATGCAAAATTTCGTTGAATTTTTTAACCGTGGCCAGAATATGGGCTGTAATGCTAACTAAAAGAATATGGGCTTCAAAAAAATCCTTAAGAATTAGCAAATGGGCCGTAAATTATTAAAAATAATGGCAAATGGGCTATATGCTGTTTGCCATAGATTTGGAGGCTGACTTGTGGGCCTACTATGTTGACGCGTATGCAGGGCTTTGTGAGCTTAGTCAACAAACAATTCTAGCGGCAGTGACCGTTGGATAACATCCAACGGCTGTGCTGCTTCTTCAATCTCTGATCTTCTTGCTCCAGGTGTCCAAACCAGCGCCGGCGGCACCGCCTGCTCCCGCCTCCCGTGGCCGGCTGTGCTGCCGTGCAGGCCTCACCGCCCCCTCCTACTCCCACCGCTGGCCAGGCCACCCCCCTACTCACCCACACCTCCTGTTATTCTCCAACGACACAGGCCTCACACCACAGCCGAACCAGTCAACCCTCATACTCCCCTCAGCATGGGCATCCACTGCTGTGGCTTTGCCGGCTCCGGGTCGTTCCCTTCCTGGGCCTCGCCGTCGTCCACCGCGTTGGTGCTATCGGTGCGGCGTGGTCAACGTGGTCAACAAACAACAGCCACAGAGGGATGTACGTGGAGAGGCTGACAGTAGGGACCCACATGGTACATGGCCGCACGCAAGCAAGTGCCTCCTTATTACGTGAAAAAATGATTCCTCCCCCTGAAAGCTGGGACCCACCAACTATATCTTTGCACAGAAGGAATTGCCTCCTTATTACGTGAAAAAATGATTCCTCCCCATGACAACTGGGACCCACCTGATTTGGAGGCTAACTTGTGGGCCTACTAAGTTGACGCGTACGCAGGACTTTGTCAACTTAGTCAACAAACGATTCTAGCAGCAGTGACCATTGGATGTTAATCCAACGGCCATGCTGCTTCTTGAATCTCTGATCTTCTTGCTCCAGCCGCCCAAACCAGCGCCGGTGGGACCGCCTGCTCCTGCCTCCCGTGGCCGGCTGTGCTGCCGCACAGGCCTCACCGCACCACCCTACTCCCACTGCTGGCCAGGCCTTCCCTCTACTCACCCACATCCCCTATTATTCTCCAGTGACGGCAGCCTCACACCGCAGCCGAACCAGTCAACCCTCATACTCCCCTCCGCATGGGCATCCACTGCCGCGTCTTCCCCGGCTTCTGTCCGTTCCCGTCCGAGGCCTCGCCGTCGTCCTCCGCCTTGGTTCGCTTGCCGCGGCGCCGTCCTCTGGTGTTGTCAACATGGTCAACAACTGACTTGAATTAGGAGATGACTATACGTGGAGAGGATGATAGTAGGGACCCACCAGGGTCATGGAAGTACGCAAGCAAGTGCCTCTTTATTACAAGAAAAAACATGCTTCCTCCTAATGGGTTCCTGACATCTGGGTCCCATGCCATTGTCAACGTAGTCAATAAACGAGAGAATTGCACAAGGAGCGGCTGACACCAGGGACCCAGCAGCTCGCGCAGTAGTTTTTTTGTTCTTGAGACGGAGCAAGGTATCAACTGGGCTGTGCGGGGGCTGTGGCCTGTCAAGCTCAGGCTTTTATTTTATGTTTACCACATGACCAACCCAGTTGTTTTTTTCTTTCTGAAAATGGCTAGCCCACCTTTTTTGCTTTTTGCAGAATACCCAACGGAGGCCTACATGCTTTTCTCCGCCCTGCTGGGCTAGAAATCTTTCTAGACGAGGAGGGATTCATTCGGCTTGCCCAGTAAATGGGCTATAAGTAATAAGAAATGGGCTGTAAATTCAAAAAAACACAGCAAACAGGCAATTAGTTTCAAATTACTTTTTTTTGGATTTTCATATTTTAAATTTCATTGATTTGTTTTTTGCAGGGAAAATTTCATTGTATTTTAAATTAATATAAATTTATTTTTGAAATTAGTTTGAATCTGACTCAAAAATTCGGAATTAAAAACAGTTCGGACCCCACCGTAATATGCAAAATTATTGAAAATAATAGCAAATGGGTTGTATGCTGTTTGCCATAGAATTGGAGGCTGACTTGTGGGCCTACTAAGTTGATGCATACGCAAGGCTTTGTCAACTTAGTCAACAATTCTAGCGGCAGTGACCGTTGGATGTCAATCCAACGGCCGTCGTGCTTCTTCAATCTCTGATCTGCTTGCTCCAGCCGCCCAAACCAGCGCCGACGGGGCTGCCTGCTCCTGCCTCCCATGGTTGGCTGTGCTGCTGCACAGGCCTCACCGCCCCACCCTACTCCCACCACTGGTGAGACCATCCCTCTACTCACCCACACCTCCTGTTATTCTCCGGCGATGGCAGCCTCACATCGCAACCGAACCGGTCAAACCTCGTACTCCCCTCCGCGTTGGCGTCGTCTGCCAAGTCTTCCCCGGCTCCGGGTCGTTCCCTTCCTAGGCCTCGCCGTCGTCCATCGCCTTGGTGCTCTCGGAATGGCGTCGTCAATGCGGTTAATGAACGACAGCCATCAGAAGAGGACTATACGTGGAGAGGCTGACAGCTGGGACCCATGAGGTCCATGGTTGCACGCAAGGAAGTGCCTCCTTATTACGCACAAGAAAAATGATTACTCCCCATATAGCTAGGACCCACCTGATTTGGAGGCTGACTTGTGGGCCTACTAAGTTGATGCGTACGCAGGGCTTTGTCAACTAGTCAACAAACGATTCTAGCAGCAGTTACCGTTGGATGTTAATCCAACGGCCGTGCTGCTTTTTCAATCTCCGATCTTCTTGCTCTAGCCGCCCAAACCAGCGCCGGCGGGACCGCCTGCTCCTGTCTCCCGTTGCCGGCTGTGCTGCCGCATAGGCCTCACCGCCCCACCCTACTCCCAACGTTGGCCAGGCCATCCCTCTACTCACCCACACCTCCTGTTATTCTCCGGCGACGACAGCCTCACATCGCAGCCGAACCAATAAACCCTCGTACTCCCCTCTGCGTGGGCAACCATTGCCTCGTCTTCCCCGGCTCCAGGTCATTCCCTTCCTAGGCCTCGCCGTCGTCCAGCGCCTTGCTGCTTCTTCAATCTCTGATCTTCTTGCTCCAGCCGCCCAAACCAGCGCCGGCGGGACCGCCTGCTCCTTGCACTCGATACGGCATCGTCAACGCGGTTAACGAACAACAGCCATCGGAAGAGGACTGTACGTGGAGAGGCTGACAGATGGGACCCATGAGGTCCATGGTTGCATGCAAGGAAGTGCCTCGTTATTACGCGAAAAAATGATTCCTCCCCCTGACAGCTGGGACCCACCAGCTATATTCAACAAGTCTACGTGTAAGATATCCAGCATCTGCTGTTCGCACAGCAGTATCTACAACCCCTTTGCGGGCTCCATAGCAGGAAATTATATATTCTGTCAAAGAAAGTCCCTCGCGTAAATTGCTTTGAATAGGTAAATCAATCATTTGTCCTTGAGGGTCCGACACGCACACAAGGAAGTGTGTCCTTATCCCCCCTGACAGTTGGGACCCACCAGGTCGAAGCGTACGTAGCGTTATCTGTCTGGTCGCAAGCGTTTATGTACATACTGGTCGATTGGTCTCTCTGCCACGATGAACCGTGGCCGTGTAAGGAGCGGCTCGTGTCGTAGTAGAGCCCCCGATGTAGCAGTTCAGGCAGTCCCGTCTAAATCGTGTACACATACGCGAGGGACTTTCTTGTGTGCGTACGTACATACGGGCTTTGTCTCGAACGCGTACAACAACGATGTCCTGTTCATCTGCAGCCAACTGGCTGGGTCGGAATGGAGGAATCAGCGTCGTGTTCATCGGGAGGCAACCGACTGGGTCGGAATGCGTCCTGTTCATCGGGAGCCAACCGGCTTGGCCGGAATAGCCGAAACGGTGTCCTGTTCATCGGCTGGGGGTCTGGCGTACCGCAAAACGGAGGAAACGGACTTCTGCTCAACCGCCTACGGTCGAAATGGGGTCCTGTTCATCGGGAGGGTTGTGGCGTACCACAAAACGGAGGAAACAGACTTCTGTCCAACCGCATGGTTGTGGCGTACCACAAAACGAAGGAAACCGACTTCTGTCCAACCACCTACGGTCGAAATGGGGTCATGTTCATCGGCCGGGGTCTGGCGTACCGCAAAACGGAGGAAACGGACTTCTCACCAACCGCCTACGGTCGAAACGGGGGTCCTGTTCACGAGAGGGGTGTGGCGTACCGCAAAACGAGACTCCACGTGCCACTGTTCATCCGCAACTTCCTACGGCCTCCACAGGCTCCTGTTCATCCACCCCCAACCGGCTGGGGAGTGGCGTACCGCGGCACGGCCTTCTCGATCGATCGGGGTCCTGTTCATCCAGCGCCAAACACCTTCACACGGCGAGGGTACTGTTCATCCACAACCAACCCACCGGCTGGATGGGGCGTACGAGCGTGCGGCAGCAACGGGAACTATTCATCCACAGCCAACCAACCGGCTAGGTCAACTCACCACGTCTCGCGCAAGGGGCTCGATCGATCGATGCAACAGCAGTCTCGACTCGTTCGACGTATCGCACGCGTGGCAGCAACGGGCACTGTTCATCGAGAGGCAACCCAACCGGCTAGCTACGTCTCGCACGAGGGCTCGGTCGGCTTCAGTAAGTAGTGTGAAAGGATCGATTGGGTTCAGTTAGTAGCGAAGGGATCGCTCGGGTTCAGTTAGCAGTGAAGGGATCGACCGGCTTCAGTATGTAGCTAGTGTGCCTCGCTCGGGTTCAGTAAGCGAAAGCCTTGCTCGGGTCCAGTTCGCGAACGCCTCGCACACACGCACATACGAGAGAAACGCGCAAACCACAGTGCATTGCTCGGCCCCGACCACCCACCGAGTGCCCACCGTAACCGGGAACTCCCCGAAAATTTCCTCGCCCTCACTTCTACTACCATTTTTTACGTCATGGATGGCCCAAAGAATGTCATACAGGTGCATCTCCGGTCCACCCAGGACGAAAAGCCCATTTTCTGTCATAATTTTTTGTCATGGAAGTAGGAGCCCACCACATCTATGATGATACGTGTTTTTGTCACAATCATCGTCATAGAAGTGTCACAACCATGACAGAAAAAGTTTTCGTTCGAGCCATAATGTCATGGATGTGTCTTTTTTTTGTAGTGCGAGCACTTCCTTGGAGAGATTATTCAGAAGATATCCGAGTACCTGCTGATCCTCTCTGATCCAGAGTTGATGAAGGGGATTCGGGATGGTTTCCTCCTTGCCATCCTTATCCTTGTTGACGACAACCTTGGCCGGCTCGGACATGCTCCCATCTACATACCCGAAGAAGCCAACACCTCGAAGTTGCGGCATGATTTGAGTGCGCACAAGACGTAGTTGGTGCGGATGAGGCGCTCGGTGATTTAGCCGGAGAGGGTAGGGTGGGAGGCGCTGGAGGAGGCCATGGCAGGAGGTTTTGGTGGTATGTCGCATCCGTTGCCCAGAGCAAGGGTACGACGTTCTCCTACATGGTATCCGAGCCAAGAGGTCTTGAGTTCAAGACCTTGCCAACACGGTATTAAAATAAAAGATCCTACGGCCTACATCGATCCCACGTCTAAGGACTAAATAATCCTAGACATGAGGGGGAGTGTTGAAATATATTGCCTGCCTCTCTCCATCAGTTCAGACTTTTGGATGAGTTGGCTAGAGAATGAATTCAATATCCTTTACATGTGTCTACTTGATGTCTTGATCCCTTCGTGGATGGTATACTACTTGACCCTCCTACCTTATGCATACATAGGTTTGAACGGAGCTTCATACATGGCAAGGAGGAGTGCAAGCACAAGAGTGCACCTACACCATCTGCGAAGGAAGCTTGGAAGCAGTGACATAAGAAGCATCAAGTGGAGGTGCTATTGTGCTACAACGGGCGGACATCTGGTCCCCACCAAGACAGCCGGCACCCAACTTCCGTCCAGACATTCGGTCCCCATCGGAAATTCAGCAAAAGGGCAACCATGAGCACAACCCTCCTGGCAGGACTTCCGAACCACACCGGACATCCGGTGCCTCGACATGCGACCGGACATCTGGTACGTGCCTGCACATAGTTTGGGCCTTGTATCTCTTCCCCTTTCGCCCTTAGTTACCCCTTCATGGCTAAGACTATAAATACCCCTTCCCCTCCTTCTTTCAAGGGTTAGCTAAGAATTAGAAACTTGAGAGAGCTTAACTCATTTACCTCCCTTTGTGGGATCCCCCCATGTGGAGTTGAACCTTCCATGGTTATCAAGGCTGTTGGGGAACGTTGCATGGGAAACAAAAATTTTCCTACGCACACACAAGATCTATCCATGGTGATGAGCATCTACGAGAGGGAGAGTGAATCTACATACCCTTGTAGATCGCTAAGCGGAAGCGTTTAAGAAACGCGGTTGATGTAGTCGAACGTCTTCGCGATCCAAATCGCCGAGCGTCCCGCGATCCAATCACGATCCTTCCGATCTAGTGCCGAACGGACGGCACCTCCGCGTTCAACACACGTACGGCTTGATGACGCCTTCACCTCCTCGATCCAGCGAGCGATGGTGAAGTAGTGGTTGAGTTCCAGCAGCACGACGGCGTGGTGATGGTGGTGAGGAACAATCTCTGCAGGGCTTCGCCAAGCGCTACGGAGATTATGACAGAGGAACTAGAGGGCTAGGGTTGCCGCACACGGCTTGGGGAAATCTTGATGTGTCCCGTGTGCTAGCCCTGCCCCTCTATTTATATGTTGAGCCTTGGGGTCTAAACTTGGAGTAAAAGCCTCCTCCAGGTCGGTTTTGCCCGCACAAGGTCGGTTTGGCCCGCAGGGAAAGAGTCCAACTCGGATCCCTGCCGAATCGTGCACAGCCGCGCACAAGCGGTAGTACCGCTTCACACAAGTGGTAGTACCGCTTGGGCGGTAGTACCGCTTCACACAAGCGGTAGTACCGCTCGGGCGGTAGTACCGCTTCACACAAGCGGTAGTACCGCTTACGCGGCAGCAAAACTACTTTTGCACTTTCCAATACCTCGTGGGCTTTTATCCCTTGGCCCATATAAAGTGTTGCTGCACCCGAACACTTCGGTAAACATCCGGAACCCCTTCCGGTGAACTCCGGAACTCTTTCGGAGATCAAAACACTATTATCACATATATCAATCTTTACCTCCGGACTATTCCAGAGATCCTCGTCATGTCCGGGATCTTATCCGAGACTTCCGAACAACTTTCGGTCACCAACATAATAACTCAATTATACTAATCGTCACCAAACGTTAAGTGTGTAGACCCTGCGGGTTCGAGAACTATGTAGACATGACCGAGACACCTCTACGGCCAATAACCAATAGCGGGACCTGGATGCCCATATTGGCTCCTACATATTCTACGAAGATCTTTTATCGGTCGAACCTCTATGTCAAGGATTCAGTTAATCCCGTATGCTGTTCCCTTTGTTCTTCGGTATGTTACTTGCCCGAGATTCGATCGTCGGTATCTCTATACCTAGTTCAATCTCGTTACCGGCAAGTCTCTTTACTCGTTCCGTAATACAAGATCTCGTGGCTAACACTTTTAGTCACATTGCTTGCAAGGCTCATTGTGATGTTGTATTACCGAGTGGGCCCTGAGATACCTCTCCGTCATACGGAGTAACAAATCCCAGTCTTGATCCATGCCAACCCAACAGACACCCTCGGAGATATCTGTAGAGCACCTTTATAGTCACCCAGTTACGTTGCGACGTTTGATACACACAAGGTATTCCTCCGGTGTCAGTGAGTTGCATGATCTCATGGTCAAAGGAACAGATACTTGACATGCAGAAAACAATAGCAATAAACTGACACGATCAAATGCTACGTTTACAGTTTGGGTCTTGTCCATCACATCATTCTCCTAATGATGTGATCCCGTTATCAAATGACATCTCATGTCCATGGCTAGGAAACCTTAACCATCTTTGATCAACAAGCTAGTCAACTAGAGGCTTACTAGGGACACAGTGTTGTCTATGTACCCACACATGTATTTGAGTTTCCAATCAATACAATTATAGCATGGATAATAAACGATTATCATGAACAAGGAAATATAATAATAACCAATTTATTATTGCCTCTAGGGCATATTTCCAACAGTCTCCCACTTGCACTAGAGTCAATAATCTAGTTCACATCACTATGTGATTTACATTGTAATGAATCGAACACCCATGCAGTTCTGGTGTTGTTCATGTTTAGCCCTTGGAAGAGGTTTAGTCATCGGATCTGCAACATTTAGATCCGTGTGTACTTTGCAAATATTTATGTCGTCCTCTTTGATGTAATCGCGGATGGAATTGAAACGTCGCTTTATGTGTCTGGTCCTCTTGTGAAATCTTGGTTCCTTGGCTAGAGCAATGGCACCAGTATTATCACAAAACAGAGTCATTGGGTCAAGTGCACTAGGCACTACTCCAAGATCTGTCATGAACTCCTTCATCCAGACACCTTCCTTCGCCGCCTCCGAGGCAGCGATGTACTCCGCTTCGCATGTAGAATCAGCTACCACGCTTTGCTTGGAACTGCACCAGCTAACCGCACCCCCATTAAGAATAAATACGTATCCGGTTTGCGACTTAGAGTCATCCGGATCAGTGTCAAAGCTTGCATCGACGTAACCCTTTACGACGAGCTCTTGATCACCTCCATAAACGAGAAACATGTCCTTAGTCCTTTTCAGGTACTTCAGGATATTTTTGACCGCCGTCCAGTGTTCCATTCCTGGATCACTTTGAAACCTTCCGACCATACTTATGGCAAGGCTGACATCGGGTCTTGTGCACAGCATTGCATACATGATAGAGCCTATGGCCGAAGCATAGGGGATGACACTCATCTTTTCTCTATCTTCTGCAGTCACTGGGCATTGAGTCTTACTCAACTTCACACCTTGCAAAACAGGCAAGAACCCCTTCTTGGACTGATCCATTTTGAACTTCTTCAAAATCTTATCAAGGTATGTGCTTTGTGAAAGTCCTATTAAGCGTCTTGATCTATCTCTATAGATCTTGATGCCTAATATGAAAGCAGCTTCTCCTAGGTCCTTCATTGAAAAACTCTTGTTCAAATATTCCTTCACGCTTTCCAACATTTCTATATTGTTTCCAATCAGCAATATGTCATCCACATATAATATTAGAAACGCTATAGAGCTCCCACTCACTTTCTTGTAAATACAAGCTTCTCCGTAAACTTGTATAAACTCGAACGCTTTGATCACCTCATCAAAACGAAGATTCCAACTCCGAGATGCTTGCACCAGTCCATAAATGGATCGCTGGAGTTTGCAAACTTTGTCAGCATTCTCTGGATCGACAAAACCTTCTGGTTGTATCATATACAACTCTTCCTTAAGGAAACCGTTAAGGAACGCTGTTTTGACATCCATCTGCCAAATTTCATAATCAAAAAAGGCAGCTATTGCTAACATGATTCTGACGGACTTAAGCATCGCTACGGGTGAGAAGGTCTCATCGTAGTCAACTCCTTGAACTTGTGAAAAACCCTTTGCCACAAGTCGAGCTTTATAGACGGTGACATTACCGTCCGCGTCCGTCTTCCTCTTAAAGATCCATTTGTTCTGAATGGCCTTACGCCCTTCAGGTAATACTTCCAAAGTCCATACTTTGTTTTCATACATGGATCCCATCTCGGATTTCATGGCCTCTAACCACTTCTCGGAATCCGGGCCCATCATCGCTTCTCCATAGCTCGTAGGTTCATCGTTGTTTAACAACATGACCTCTAAGACAGGGTTGCCGTACCACTCAGGAGCAGTACGCGTCCTTGTCGACCTACGAGGTTCGATAGCAACTTGATCCAAAGCTTCATGATCATCATCATTAACTTCCTCTTCAGCTAATGTAGGCTCCACAGAAACAATTTTCTGCGCTGCGCTACTCTCAGGTTGAAGTAAAGGTTCAACAACCTCATCAAGTTCTATCTTCCTCCCACTCAATTCTTTCGAGAGAAACTCTTTCTCAAGAAATGTTCCGTTTTTAGCGACAAACACTTTGCCCTCGGATATGAGGTAGAAGGTATACCCAATTGTCTCTTTTGGGTATCCTATGAAGACGCATTTCTCCGCTTTGGGTTCCAGCTTTTCAGGCTGAAGCTTTTTGACATAAGCATCACATCCCCAAACTTTAAGAAACGACAGCTTTGGCTTCTTGTCAAACCAAAGTTCATATGGCGTTGTCTCAACGGATTTTGATGGTGCCCTATTTAAAGTGAATGCAGCTGTCTCTAATGCATAACCCCAAAACGATAGTGGCAAATCGGCAAGAGACATCATAGATCGCACCATATCCAATAAAGTTCGATTACGACGTTCGGACACACCATTACGCTGTGGTGTTCCAGGCGGTGTCAATTGTGAAACAATTCCACACTGTTTTAAGTGACTGCCAAACTCATAACTCAGATATTCTCCTCCTCGATCAGATCGTAGGAATTTAATCTTCTTGTTACGATGATTCTCAACTTCACTCTGAAATTGTTTGAACTTTTCAAATGTTTCAGACTTGTGTTTCATTAAGTAAATATACCCATATCTACTTAAGTCATCAGTGAAGGTGAGAAAGTAACGATAACCACCGCGCGCCTCAATACTCATCGGACCGCACACATCAGTATGTACGATTTCCAATAAGTCACTTGCCCGTTCCATTGTTCCAGAGAACGGCGTTTTAGTCATCTTGCCCATGAGGCATGGCTCACATGTGTCAAGTGATTCAAAATCAAGTGACTCCAAAAGTCCATCAGCATGGAGCTTCCTCATGCGTTTTACGCCAATATGACCTAAACGGCAGTGCCACAAGAAAGTGGTATTATCATTATCAATTCTACATCTTTTGGTATCAATGTTATGAACATGTGTATCATTACTATCGAGATTCAATAAGAATAAACCCCTCACATCGGGTGCATGACCATAAAAGATATTACTCATATAAATAGAACAACCATTATTCTCTGATTTAAATGAGTAACCGTCTCGCAATAAACAAGATCCAGATATAATGTTCATGCTTAACGCAGGCACCAAATAACACTTATTTAGGTTCATCACTAATCCCGACGGTAATCGAAGAGCGAGCGTGCCGACGGCGATCACATCAACCTTGGAACCATTTCCCACGCGCATCGTCACTTCGTCCTTTGCCAGCCTCCGTCTATTCCGCAGTTCCTGTTTTGAGTTGCAAATATGAGCAACCGCACCGGTATCAAATACCCAGGCACTACAACGAGAGTTGGTAAGGTACACATCAATAACATGTATATCATATATACCTTGTTTGTTGTTGGCCGCCTTCTTGTCAGCCAAATACTTGGGGCAATTCCGCTTCCAGTGTCCAGTTCCCTTGCAATGAAAACACACAGTTTCTGGTTTGGGTCCAGCCTTGGGTTTCTTCACGAGAGGAGCAACTGCTTTGCCACTCTTCTTGGAGTTACCCTTCTTACCCTTGCCATTTTTCTTGAAACTAGTGGTTTTATTGACCATCAACACTTGATGCTCCTTCTGAATTTCAGACTCAGCGGCTTTCAGCATCGCAAACAGCTCGGCGACTGACTTGTTCATCCCGTGCATGTTATAGTTCAACACGAAGCTCTTGTAGCTAGGTGGCAATGATTGAAGAACTCTGTCAGTGATAGCCTCTGGCGGAAGGGGCATCCCTAACTCAGCCAGACGGGTGGAGTACCCAGACATTCTGAGCACGTGATCACTGATAGACCCGTTCTCCTCCATCTTGCAAGCATAGAACTTATCGGAGATCTCATATCTCTCGATCCGGGCATTCTTCTGAAAGATAAACTTCAATTCCTGGAACATCTCATATGCTCCATGACGTTCAAAACGTCTTTGAAGTCCCGGTTCTAAGCCATACAACATTGCACATTGAACTATTGAGTAATCATCAGAACGAGCCTGCCAGGCGTTCACAACGTCTAGAGACTCAACTGGAGCAGGTGGATCACCAAGCGGTGCATCAAGGACATAAGCCTTCTGGGAAGCCGTAAGGATAATCCTTAGATTACGGGCCCAGTCCACAAAGTTACTTCCATCATCTTTCAACTTAGCTTTCTCTAGGAACGCATTAAAATTCAGGGGTGCTACTGCGCGAGCCATGATCTACAACATAAATATAGCAAAGACAACTTAGACTATTGTTCTAGATAATGAGTTTAGTTAATCATATTACTTAAAAACTCCCACTCAAATTGACATCCCTCCGGTCATTCGAGTGTAACATGATCCAAATCCACCAACTCAAGTCCGATCATCACGTGAGTTGAGGTGGTTTCAATGGTGAACATCTTCATGTTGATCATATCTACTATATGACTCATGTTCGACCTTTCGGTCTCTTGTGTTCCGAGGCCATGTCTGTACATGCTAGGCTCGTCAAGTTTAACCCGAGTGTTCCGCACGTGTAACATGGCTTACACCCGTTGTATGCGAACGTAGAGTCTATCACACCCGATCATCACGGCGTGTCTCGAAACGACGAACTTTCGCAACGGTGCACACTTGGGGAGAACACAATTTATCTTGAAATTTAAGTGAGGGATCACCTTATAATGCTACCGTCGTCCTAAGCAAAATAAGATGCATAAAAGGATTAACATCACATGCAAATCATAAGTGACATGATATGGCCATGAACTTGTGCTTTTGATCTCCATCTCCAAAGCACCGGCATGATCTCCATCGTCACCGGCATGACACCATGATCTCCATCATCTTGATCTCCATCAACGTGTCGCCATAAGGTTGTCGCGCCGACTGTTGCTTCCACGACTATAGCTAACGTTTAGCGATAAAGTAAAGCATTACATAGCGCTTAATGATTGACACGCAGGTCATACAATAATTAAAGACAACTCTATGGCTCCTGCCAGTTGCCGTACTCATCGACATGCAAGTCGTGATATTCTATACAAAACATGATCATCTCATACATCACATATATCTCATCATGTAATTGGCCATATCACATCACAACATACCCTGCAAAAACAAGTTAGACGTCCTCTAATTGTTGTTGCAAATTTTACGTGGTTGCTACGGGTTTGCAAGAACCGTTCTTACCTACGCAAAACCACAACGTGGTGTAGTGATTGCTTTTTGATCTTCTAAAAGAACCCTCTTCATTGAAATCGATTCAACTAAAGTGAGAGAGACAGACACCCGCTAGCCATCTTTATGCAACGAAGTTACATGTCAGTTGAAGGAACCTGTCTCGCGTAAGTGTACGCGTAATGTCGGTCCGGGCCGCTTCATCTCACAGTACCGCCGAATCAAATATCAACTAGTAACGGCAAGCAATATGTATACACCCACGCCCACAACTCGTTTGTGTTCTACTCGAGATCTCATCTACGCATAGACCTGGCTCATGATGCCACTGTTGGGGAACGTTGCATGGGAAACAAAATTTTCCTACGCACACACAAGATCTATCCATGGTGATGAGCATCTACGAGAGGGAGAGTGAATCTACATACCCTTGTAGATCGCTAAGCGGAAGCGTTTAAGAAACGCGGTTGATGTAGTCGAACGTCTTCGCGATCCAAATCGCCGAGCGTCCCGCGATCCAATCACGATCCTTCCGATCTAGTGCCGAACGGACGGCACCTCCGCGTTCAACACACGTACGGCTTGATGACGCCTTCACCTCCTCGATCCAGCGAGCGATGGTGAAGTAGTGGTTGAGTTCCAGCAGCACGACGGCGTGGTGATGGTGGTGAGGAACAATCTCTGCAGGGCTTCGCCAAGCGCTACGGAGATTATGACGGAGGAACTAGAGGGCTAGGGTTGCCGCACACGGCTTGGGGAAATCTTGATGTGTCCCGTGTGCTAGCCCTGCCCCTCTATTTATATGTTGAGCCTTGGGGTCTAAACTTGGAGTAAAAGCCTCCTCCAGGTCGGTTTTGCCCGCACAAGGTCGGTTTGGCCCGCAGGGAAAGAGTCCAACTCGGATCCCTGCCGAATCGTGCACAGCCGCGCACAAGCGGTAGTACCGCTTCACACAAGCGGTAGTACCGCTTGGGCGGTAGTACCGCTTCACACAAGCGGTAGTACCGCTCGGGCGGTAGTACCGCTTCACACAAGCGGTAGTACCGCTCGGGCGGTAGTACCGCTTCACACAAGCGGTAGTACCGCTTACGCGGCAGCAAAACTACTTTTGCACTTTCCAATACCTCGTGGGCTTTTATCCCTTGGCCCATATAAAGTGTTGCTGCACCCGAACACTTCGGTAAACATCCGGAACCCCTTCCGGTGAACTCCGGAACTCTTTCGGAGATCAAAACACTATTATCACATATATCAATCTTTACCTCCGGACTATTCCAGAGATCCTCGTCATGTCCGGGATCTTATCCGAGACTTCCGAACAACTTTCGGTCACCAACATAATAACTCAATTATACTAATCGTCACCAAACGTTAAGTGTGTAGACCCTGCGGGTTCGAGAACTATGTAGACATGACCGAGACACCTCTACGGCCAATAACCAATAGCGGGACCTGGATGCCCATATTGGCTCCTACATATTCTACGAAGATCTTTTATCGGTCGAACCTCTATGTCAAGGATTCAGTTAATCCCGTATGCTGTTCCCTTTGTTCTTCGGTATGTTACTTGCCCGAGATTCGATCGTCGGTATCTCTATACCTAGTTCAATCTCGTTACCGGCAAGTCTCTTTACTCGTTCCGTAATACAAGATCTCGTGGCTAACACTTTTAGTCACATTGCTTGCAAGGCTCATTGTGATGTTGTATTACCGAGTGGGCCCTGAGATACCTCTCCGTCATACGGAGTAACAAATCCCAGTCTTGATCCATGCCAACCCAACAGACACCCTCGGAGATATCTGTAGAGCACCTTTATAGTCACCCAGTTACGTTGCGACGTTTGATACACACAAGGTATTCCTCCGGTGTCAGTGAGTTGCATGATCTCATGGTCAAAGGAACAGATACTTGACATGCAGAAAACAATAGCAATAAACTGACACGATCAAATGCTACGTTTACAGTTTGGGTCTTGTCCATCACATCATTCTCCTAATGATGTGATCCCGTTATCAAATGACATCTCATGTCCATGGCTAGGAAACCTTAACCATCTTTGATCAACAAGCTAGTCAACTAGAGGCTTACTAGGGACACAGTGTTGTCTATGTACCCACACATGTATTTGAGTTTCCAATCAATACAATTATAGCATGGATAATAAACGATTATCATGAACAAGGAAATATAATAATAACCAATTTATTATTGCCTCTAGGGCATATTTCCAACAAAGGCCTCCACTTGTGGAGAAGAATCCCCACCTTAGGATTAACAAGACCTTCATCTCTCTTAGAGATTTGGAGAATAACTCTCTCTCTCGAGAACTACCCTTGTGTCTTTATTTCCTTTGTTGTCTTTGGATCTTGATGCACCTCATGTATGGCTTGTGATTTGAGGAGTACTTGGGGTGGATCTTGTCCAATAGAGTGTTTTCCCCTTTGATTTCTCCATATTTTCCCCCGTGTTCTTCGTGTTCCTCCTCAAACCCACCTCCAATTCATGAAGATCGGTCAAACTAGGGCGTTGCCCCACATCATTTGGTATCATGAACAAGGTTGCCATGAATTTGGAGCCCCTACCCCCACTTTTCACCCCAACACTAGTAGAGAAATGGTTAGCCACAACTTTAATTGGTCGCGTGCCCTTTTCAATCAATGCCACCACTGCTTTTTACAAATAGTGGTGGTGTTGGCATATTTGGTACGCCATCACTATGCGCGTAGTGGCATATTTTTGCACGTCACTTGTATGTGGGATCCATCATTCTAACCAGGCGCAACTTACTGGTCACGTGGCAAACCAGCCCACGCCACCACTATTAGGACTACTGGTGGCGTGACACGTTGTGCCATGTCACCAGTATATGATGTGGGGTCCACTTTTTGGTCACAAATGCTAGTGGCATTCCTAAAAGTGGCACAACATCAATATTTGCATCGTCAATTCTGACTAGATTACCCCTATATATACAACCACCACACTCTCTTCTCTCAAAATCATCTCTTCATATCAATCTCTACAAATCCTAACATACGTGGCCGGCCTCTACCCTTTCGATCGATCTATCATCGACTAACTAAGTCAACTTCGTCTATATGATCTAGGTAATGCCCAAATTTCGGTATATATGTCAAATTTTTTAGCAAAGGTATAATGCTGAAATGTTTTGCGGCCCTTGTAGGCAACTTGATCGATTGGACGATTCATGCATATATGGATTGAACTATAAATGGGTTCTTCAAGGTGGCTTTGGAAGATATTAATTGCAAGGGTAAAACAGAAATATTATGTCCATGTAAGAAGTGTGAAAATAAAGTTTTGATCGACCCTTCTACTGGTCGTGTGAAGACGCACTTGCTCAAACATGATTCCATGCCTGGTTACACACGGTGGATAAGGCACGGCGAGGATGAGGAGGATGCCGATGTCGAAGGGGCGACATATGAGGAAGCGGGATACCCTCCCGATGAAGAGCTGGAAGGAGGGAAGAACGAGTCCGATGCTGAACATGATGAAGATCATCTGGACAGACAAGAAGAGTCGGAAGGGAAGAACAACCAAGAGGCAGATTATCAGGACGAACAAGAAGGCTGCGCGAAGGTTCAGGAAGCAAGAAACGCTTTCGATAAAGAGCCGGAAGGAGGGGGCGACGAAGAGCTGGCCGAAGATCAGACGAACAAAAATGAAGATTTTGACCAATCTGGCGTCAGAAGGAGCAGAAGTACGTTTTTTTACCAGGAAACAGTGAGAGAGCCTCTCACTGTGATTTTTTAACTAAAGGAAAAGAATGTTTGTACAAGGGTTTTACATGGCCATCCACTTTGGGAGTTGACCAAAAGGAAAGAAAAACTAAAGGGAGTTCACAAAACTAAGCAGGAAGGGTTTGTGTTTCTCCTTCACCCTATAAGTGAGGAGGGTAAGATCTTCAGCCAGTCTTTTCTTCCAGGATGCAAGGGAGGGGGTATCCCTCTAAAGTGCTTGTTATTCCTCTCTTTCCAGGTGCTCCAAGCAGCTTCCAAGAAGATCTCCATGAAAAGTGGGTGCCTCCAATTGTTTTTGGCTTGTGCAATCCAGTCTAATCTTGTCCCCTGAGGAGGCCATGAAATGCCAATCGATTGCCAACACATCATACTAAAATTACAATTGAAGATCATGTGCTCCAGGGTCTCTTCAATGTGCTCATTACACAAAAAGCAATCTGTGCCCCCATCAATTTTATAGTGTCGGTGGACCAACATGTTTTTGGTGTTAAGGTGATCTAAGAGGAGTAGCCAGCCAAACACCTTAATCTTCATGGTGCATTTCGATTCCCATAGCCAAATGTAAGTCTGATGCACCTGGAGGTCTCTGAAGAAGTATGTATAAAAACGGGAGGCCTTGTAATCTTCGGATCCCTAGACATAACTCCACACATCATTCCCCTGAGCTGAGCTGCTGGTGACAAATGTCATATCAGTTTGCAAGTTCCTCACCTCATCAAAAGCCTGTGGAGATAAGGGTGTGTGGAAGGCCATGTTCATTGAAGTGATGGCAAGAAATTCCTTAATCGAGGCATCTTCATCAATAGCAAACGAGTAGGCTCTGGGGTGTTGTTCTGCAAGAATGTTGTCAGTCCACATATCTTTCCAGAAGAGAGTGCTTGTCCCATCCACCACCTTAACTTTTGTGATTCCTCTGTACACAGGCATGAGTTTCATGATATCCCTCCACCAGAATGAACCGCAGGGGTCAGAAGCATGCGGTATTTTGCTGATGAAGTAAGTGGACCAGATCAGTTCAACCAAAGGTATGGGAGCATGGTTGTAAAATTTGTGTAGGTATTTAAGCAGCAGTGCATCACTTTGGATCTTGAGGTTAATGACCCCTAAGCCCCCTTTGTTCTTTGGTCTGCAGACCTTGTCCCAGGCAGCTAGAGAGTTACATTTATCCCCCTGTTCAGTTTTCTTGGTCCACAAGCATCTTCTACAAATTTTGTCAAGTATCTCAATGATTTTCTGAGGGATCCTGAGAGTGCATAGTGCAAAGATGGTGAGTGAGGTTATCAGAGAGTTCAGAAGAGTTAGTTTCCCTCCATAGTTTATCATGGACCAGGTTGCAGACAGTCTCCTCTCAACCGAGCAAACCAGTGGCATTAGGTCTTGGACAGTGGGTCTTGTGGTGCCAAGTGGTAATCCAAGGTAGGTAAATGGCATTTGCCCAACAACACAGCCGAATAGATCAGCAAGTTTAGAGCATGTGTCTGTGTCACAATTGATGGGTATCAATGTGGATTTGTGGAAGTTGATTTTCAACCCGATAGACCTGGCATATTTGGACAAAATGCTCTTGATTGTGTTGGCCTGCTCTTCCTCCGCTGGCAAGAGGTGTCGTCAGCGTACTGTATCACCGGGTATTCTTTTTGATTAGTGTTCTCAAAGGGAAGTCTCGGCTGGCCTTGTCTGAATGCATTGTTGATTGCTGCTTGAAGGAGATCCGCGGCAAGGACAAAGATTAGCGGGGACAGGGGGTCTCCCTGGCAAACCCCACATTTGCAGTGAAATTGATGGCCCGACACTCCGTTTAATAGCACTGATGATTTACCAGATGTAAATATGCATTTAATCCACTACAGCCACTTATCGTTAAAACCCATACTCTTCATTATGTCAATCATTGCTTCATGTTCAATGGTATCAAAGGCCTTAGCGAAATCCAACTTCAACAACATGATTTTTTGCTTGGAGGACTGACACTGATAGATATATTCATATGCCCACGCGAGGCAGTCCTGGATAGATCTCCCTTTTAGAAAACCGTATTGATTTCTACGTATAATTTTGAGGATGAGCCTTTGTAAACGGTTAGCAAGCAGTTTTGTAAGTACTTTGAGGCAGCAATTTAATAGTGTGATTGGCCTAAAGTCATTGACCGCAGCGGGGGAGTTGATTTTTGGTATCAGTGTGATGAATCCATCATTGATACTTTCCAGGTTCAGATTACCTTCAAAAAACTGGCCGCAGAGGTTATAGAAATCTTCTTTGATAATGTGCCAGCAGCTTTTTAGGAAAATCCCCGTGAATCCATCTGGGCCAGGTGCCCTATCTGCCGGCATCTCTTTGATTACCAGGTCGATTTCCTCTCTCGAGAAGGGGACAGTGAGCTCATCTAACCCATCAATCTTTTTAATTATATCCTCCAGATTAAATTCCATATTATGTGGAGAGCTTGAGCCCATACTTTCTTTGAAAGCATTAAAAATAATAGATTCTTTGGCTGTGTGATCATCTACTGTGGTCCCATCAGAAGTTGTGAGGGAGGCTATATGATTTTTTCTATATCTCTCCGAGGCCATGGCTTGGAAGAATTTTGAGTTTTCATCTCTGAATTGAACCCATCTGATGGTACATCGTTTCTTCCAGTAAATATTCTGGTAGTTGAGCAATCTAAGTATGTGCTTCTTCAAAATAGCTCTTAAGTTTGATCCAGGAGTGGTGAGCATCCTTTTGTTTTCAATGTCATCTAATAGCAGTAGGGCTTTGTTGGAATTCTCAATAGCAATGGACATCCTGGAAATGTTCTTGCTCCAACCCTTGAGTGCATACCTGAGGCTTTAAATTTTCTGCAAAGGACAGTGGCTGCATTATTTGCTCTGACCGGTTTTTCCCAAGTGTTTTTTACTGTATCGAGAAAACCTGGGTGATTGATCCAGTAGGATTCGAATCTGAAGATTTTGCTTCTAGGGATGGCGGTCTCTATGCTGATAACACAGGGGATGTGGTCTGAAACTGGTATCCCTAGGGGCTTGACTAAGGTCTTGGGGGTATGAGAGTGTCCAGTTATTAGTGGTTAGGAACCAATCCAATTGTTCCAGGAGGGGATCATTTTGCATGTTGCTCCATGTGTAATTGCGGCCTTTGATGGGAAGTTCAGTTAGGCTTTGTGTTCTAATGAAGTCATTGAAGGTGAGCATTTCTGAGACACTTCCACCAGGTTTATTGCGGTTCTCAGGGCACCGGATATAGCTAAAATCCCCCACAAACAACCAATCTTCTCCCTGCGGAATTTGAAGATCAAAGAGCCATTTGGTATATTGATCACGGGCCTCCCCTTGGCAGGGCCCATAAACATTAACTAAGGTCCAGAATTGTGCTGATTGACTTGAATAAAATTTGATACCCAAAGCAAATTCTTCAGAGAAAAGGATCGAGCCACTAAATATGGGGCTATTCCAGATAGTAATAATGCCACCCGAGGCCCCTCTCGATGGTATAAATTCAAACTTATCAAATTGGCGAGGGCAACAAGCTTTAATAAAAGAGAGTTCAAAGTCTGATTTCTTAGTCTCTTGCAAGCAAATAACCGCAACACCACTAGTAGTGATCGCATTACGAAGTGCTAATTGCTTATCGTCTGCATTTAATCCACAAATATTCCAGCATAGAACATTCCAATTAAGCAAAAGAACCATAGAGGGAAATAAGTAAAAGAGCTCCTAAACAGAAGAAGGAGCAGAGGGTCCCTCGTCGGCGGTAGCAGCAGCAGAAGGACCTGGGGGCGCCATGAGAGCTTCTTCAGTTAACTCCTGGGCCGGGATAGCACACTGGACGACTCCAACCTGCTGGATAGTTGCAATGGATGTGGGGGGAGGAATCTCTCCTTCCTCAAGCTCTTCAATTACCACAGAAGAGGATGCAGCCGATGGAATCACACGGGTTTTCACTTTGGATATTTTCTGACGAGCATCAGAAGGTTGTGGCACCTTGAAACCGTTATACTTGTTGCTCCTCTCGCTACGACGAAGTGTGACAGAGCGGTCTGGAACCTGGACCTTTCCTCTGCGTGCACGCGGCCCAGCAGAACCCCTCGGGGGCCTAGAGTCCCCAATAATGCAGGCCAGGCCCAAGTTTTGAGAGGGAGCAGCAGTGTGGTTGTTCCCGCTCGAGCTGTCAGCATCAACTGAATCAACGATTTCCATAGCCACAGAGGTCAGCAACCCTGTTCCCCTGGAGGTGTCTGGTTGCATCCTAGGTGGCAGCATACCAAGCTCCAGACCTTGCATGTTATCTGTGATTGCACCCGCAGCTTGAGAGATCACTGATGTTCCATCAGTAGATACTTCAGATGTTGCAGTAAACAGAAAGCTTCCCTGGGATTCAGTAACTTGTAACTGCATCTTCATGTAATCATAAGCAAAGCCTAGGCTAGATGCCCAGGGACCATAGCTTGCAAGGACCGGTTTCAGAGTACTAGTGACAAATGAATTGAGCTGGAGAACTGGCACAAATTCATTGAGTAGCAAAGAGGAGACCATATCACCCTAGGTGGTCATATTAATGTGAAGGCCCTCGTTTTGGCAAGCTGGTTTTGATAAAGTTGTTCAGCAGTCAGGCCTGGTCCGTGTAAAGGGTGCGGGACGCCATCGGCCGGCGGTGGATCCTTGCCAGCCGGCGGCACCTCAGGGATGTGTGCATTCCAGTCCACACTGCAGAGGATGGTGACTGAAATTGTCCAGCTGAAGCAAGCACCACCTAGCCGACGCACAACAAAGCTCTTGGGGATGGGTGTCTTGTGAATCACACGAACCCTAGCAATCACAATCCGTCTATCCTCCATTGGGTGGTACCAAGTAATCAGACGACCATATCCTTCTACCGATTTCTGAAGATAATGCAGAGTCTTATAGTCATCCGGAAAACCAATATACATCAACCACAGAGCAGGGCCAAAAGTAGTGAGGCGCATATTGATGGCAGCATCATGTGGAACAAATGAAATAATGGTTTCCTCATCATCTAACTCGAACGTTGTGCCCACAGCCTGATCTCTAGCAAAGGAATCCACAAAAGCAAACATACCAATGCCGAGGGGGTGGTCGATAACCTCGATGGGGTGGATCTCTGACTCATGGAGCAGTCCTTCAATGATACGTTGAGTGAGATAGAAACTTCCGTCATCGAGAGAATTGAGAAACGACGTCGTACTTAATTTTATGTATCTCTTATTATTCAGGATTTGGATCGACTGTAGTTTAGTATCGATGTAATAAATCTACATTACCGTTATTCTGAAACAAAGAAAAAAAATTAAATGTAGGAAAATTATCTATGGCGTTGCTGACGTGAGCAATGCCATAGATATTTTTCTACGTGTCTTAGCCGTTTTGGGGGAAAACTAGAGGCCGGAATTTTCATTTCACGCGCTCTTCGTTCTCCACTCGCGCCGCCGCCGCCCCCTCGACCTCGTCTCCCCCGCGCTGCCGCTGCCGAGTTCGCCTCCTCCCGTGCCGCTGCCCCCCCCCCCCCTCCCCCCGCGTCAATCCATCCATGCCGTAGTCCGGAACGGCACATCCTTGACTATTATGCTAGTGGCATGGTTGTCATCTTTGACAACACTCAACTCAGATTGGCCCACCTGATTGACACAATCAAGACAAAATCTAGACAGTGGGTGACAATGGGAGCGCAGGTCTAACGGTGTTGCTTCCGGCGTTGGTCGTGGCTAGTTCAAGGCGTCGAGCTGTAACCTTTGAGTGTTACCTTGACTAGGGATTCTACAAACTCATATTTGTACCAATGTATTAAGACGCAATGATTTTGCCCTTTCTCATGAAATAAATAGAAAAAATGAGTGCTAATTTAGATTCACAAGTAGCTAGTAATTTCCTAGGTTAGTTTGTAGAAGTTATCGATGCAATTTTTGAAGTCCAAAGGCATGAAGAACAAGTTCCAAACAATATGCGGACATAAGACATATACAATAAAGTTGTTGGATATGGTTTGTTGAAAGTTTGACTCTTAAGCACAAGTAGACTATCAGGCAATATTAGTTTACAATATCGAAATGAAGACACATGTATCTATAATTTGAGGACACAATCTTGACATCGGAAAAGCAAGAGACTGCACTGGTTTGACATCAACATCATTATCATGTTGCTAGTTAAATATTTTTTGGCAAGAACCCCAAGCATTTCATCACATGTACAGTTACAAACTTGCTCCTAATTTTAGCACCCATCAGATGATCAAAATACAAGAGATGTTTTTTCTTTCTCTTTTCCGTATCAGTGATTTGCTGTAGTGGCAACAAAAAGAATAGCAACGAGGTAAGCACAAGAGATGGATATGTTTGGTCAGTGGGCGCTCCCTTCCAGAGTTAGCCAGATCAGAATCGTAGAATAACGGATGATCTTACATAAGCTTGGGTGTTCCCAACACTGCAATGTATAATCAACACCACATCGGGGACTAACTGGAAGCACTGTTGTTGTCTGGCTGTAAATCTCCACACGAGAGGAACTGCTGGAAAAGGTAAGATCAAAGTGTGTCAATGTTTCAAGTATGGAACTGAGAAGAGTTGGTAGACTTCTCAACTCAAGACAAAACATGTTCTCTTCATTGAGCTGCAACCCTTCGCAACTCCTGTAAATGGCTCATTATATCTCGTACACACTGAAGCCCATCGCCTTTGAGGGAACTGAGTACCCGCTTCAGAAACTCATGATCATCTTCAAGGGCCCTCAGTCGTGTATTCAAGAGTGAAATTTCATCCTGAAGATTGTTTAGGCCACTCATTTTGTCGTTGTCGAAAGGAGAGCATGAACACTCATCCTTGTCCTTCTGCTCAATTGATTGCTGAAAAGAAGTTGATTCATCCCCTATATGATCTCCAAGCAATGTCTCCTCTTGATTGTTTTTGGCATCATCAGAAGCAAGCTTGTATGTAGAAATGCGAAGCTTTTCCTCCAATCTGCCCAGTGATTCCAAAATGTACGCCTTTTCTTCTTCGAAACCTGACATGGTGCTCGTCATGAAATCCGATGCATTCAAGACATCAAATGACACATTCTTGTCATATCCAGTTGTATTGTCCACTGTATCATCAAAATTCCCCCCATTAAATTGGTCGTGCTGGAGTAGCCTCCGGCAACTGTCTAGTTCAGCATCCATGTCAAGTAATTCTTTCTCCCTCTCTGTAAGCAAGTCGTGTAGATTCTGTATCGCTTCATGGTCATGGTCGGCCTGCTCTTCCATCATCCTAAGATATTGCAGTGCTTCCATCTGCATGGCAGCCTTTTCCTCGTGCAATCTGTTGATCATGGCCATGGCTTGGCTAGCTGCAATCGCCGAAGCGCTCCTTTCTTCTTCGAGCTCCTTGTAAAGGACAAGCATTGACTTCTTGTTGATCTCAATCTGCCGCTTCAAACTCTCAAGTGAGATCTCTCCTTCAGCTTCACAAATGCCGAGGTTTGCATCTGACGGTTCCAACACAGAGTAATTTCTCTCAAGGTACGGCCTCCTGCTGGTACCATTGCTTTCATCATTCTGAATCATGGTATCAGGACTAGTTGCTCCTTCAGTCCAAGAATAGTCAACGCCCCTTACAGAGGACATCTGAGTAAGGAGTGCCTTCACTTCTTGTTGAGTAGTAGAATTGTTGTCCCGGGCAGAGATTATCTCTGATGGGCGAGGAGATGGCAGATTGACCCTACCGACGAAAGTGTTCTTTATACTGCTGTTGCGGTCGACGAAAATGCGCGAAGGCAGGGCAGACCCACTGGGCGCAGGCTTTGCTGCCAAACCAGCATTTGTAGAAGCACCATTGTCCTTTGTAGATTGTTCATATGTGCCTGGTGAAGCATCTGACTCCCTGACTTCCTCAATACCCACTACAAATGATACATGAAAACAATATGGATACGCTCAGTAGATTTCCAGAAATGATACATTAAATAGTTTTTTCTAGTGAAGAATTTAGAGATAACAGAAGAAGTACATCAATCCAGATTCGTAAACTCACCTTTAACTTTTGAATGATCTGTAGAGACCTGTTCAGGTACAACCTTGGGTGGCATGGCAGGATTGATTTTTTCTATCACAGCAACTTGGCTCCTCTGCTTGATTTCGTCTGAACCATGCACATTATGTGAGGGCTCCTTAACATCTGCAGTTTCATAAGGCTTATGTGTGTTGCGCGCCTTCTTGAATGGCTCCAAACAGCAAGAACATAACTGTCTAGACGTCGATCCGGACCAAGAATTAACCTCATCGACACAGCCTGACAGGGTGCATGCAGCAAGGCATCTCTTGCAGAGATCAACAGAATGTGCAAGATTGTTGTGACTCTTGCAATATGCCAAAGATGATATCTCGGACCTATGGGCAGCACACACCAAATCAGCGGAGAACCATGCCTTGCCATGGAGGGCTTGGTCCAGTCTTGAGCACATTGTGCATGGCGCCCTTAGCCTGCTGATGTGTGCCAACCTTGTGGCCACATATGACGTTGTAGCAGCCACATGGAGCAATATGATCACGCAGAGCTCACTGAGCGCACGGGACAAGGTGTACCAGAACCGCTGCGAGAAGTCTTGAGACCTCACACCAGTTTTCGCAGCCATTGGTGATCAATGTTCATCAAAATTCATATGCAACAGTTAGCTTGAGAAAACCTAAAGTGCGTCTTGGCAACACCAAGGCACCCAAATGACACAACTTGTTGAAAGATGCAGGATTGGGATTGCCAATGCAAGAAAGATGCAACCTTTGTTTCAGAAGGAAGACAAATATCTGATTTTTACATAGAAAAGATGGAAATGTCAGCACAAAAATTCTAAATGTTATAGTGAAACAAAAAATAAACATTTTCTCTTGCAAAAGGTTGCACAAATATAATTCACAATCAAGAGTCAAGGTTTCTTTTTGTAGCAGAAATGTAAGCATACTTGTTACGCATAATTAATTAATTATCCACATCCAAAATTTCTTTCAAAACTCAAGTAATTTATTTCAGGAACTTTTCAGATTGGCACAAGAATGTTTAGATTTTTTTTTCCAGGGGTAGATTCGAGACGGATACCAGTGCAGAAACTTGGCCAGGAAGCTCCAAATTGCCCAAACTGAGACTGTGGAGAAGAACCGATCAAAAGGTGCGCTAGAATCTGCAGCAAAGATTGGAAGGCGAAATGTGGCTCTTGGCAGGAAAGAGGGGGCAGTGGGGGGCCTTCCTCTCTTTCCCTCTCTCTCTACGTGGGGAAGAGAGGAGAGAGAAAGGAGGAAGAAGAATGTCTGCCTTGCAGTCCTCTAAACCCGGCATTTTCCCCTTCTAATGTTTGCGCGTAAGGTGAGAGATTTAAGCACGCCCCCATGTTTTGGACGTTGCACAAAACAGGAGCAAGATCTAAATTAGCTTAGATACTCAAGCAAGCCCTTCACTTTCTATATATAAACACGATGCTTAGTGTACTGTCTTCATCACCGTTACTTCTTGACGCTCCCGCTCCCAACCTCTCAACCATTCTAGATTCCTCAACCACCAGTTTCATCCCCGTGTCTCATCTGCTATGTCATGGCCACTCCTCGTCTCTGTCATGCTGCCGGTCACGTGTTTTTCTTTTTTGAAATATAAGTTTTTCATATGTAGAAATCCCAAAAATATGTATAAATTCTCAGGCAAAATTTTGGACCAATACTTCAATGACGCGTGTGCAGCTTTGTTTTGGGTCCGGTTTGCAAAAGAAAAAATTCGACTGATTATTTTTGTGGCCTCAATCGAATTTGCTTTTGCTAGCCCGCTCAACCCCGCCATCCACCCCAGATGGATTTGTCCCGCACCACCGCTATGCTAACGGGCCGGGTTTCCCTGGAAATTAAACTTCCAACACCACGACCACCCCCTCCCCACAGTGCGGTGTCCCGCATAGTCCCGCAAAGGTGATTGCCAGTACAAATTAAACTAACCCACTGCAACTCAACTAGAACTAGATTCTCCAAGTTTGAATATGGGGCGGGGCGGGGCGGATCGGGCGCCGTGTTGCACCCCTACCCATACTCGTTCTGTTCTCTGTTTTGAGCTGGGTAGCCGAAGCAGTAAAATGCAGCGAGAGGAAACAGACACACTGAAACCATCGAAGATTCGAAGTAAAAAAATATATATATGGTAAAAGTAGCCTCCCACATACCCCATGTAAGCAGCCACTCCATGTTACCTTCCATGGTTTGTGAACACAGGAGTCAAAAAACCATTGAAAAAAAAAGCTATGTAAACAGAACTTTTCTGAAAAAAAAAATCCTAGAAAAAGATGGGAAAAGGACATTGAAACGATAGCTGCAAATAAAAGACTGAAAATGGCCACAGGAAAATAATGTTACTCCTACTAAGATTCAGATTCAACAACAGCAGATTCAGAACAGGAAAAGGCCATGGAAAAAACATAGGTTCAGTACAATTTGCCCCAGGGAGGGAGTGACATTATGAAAAAATACTATGCTGCTGCTATCTTAAGAAGGAATGCCCCCAGCTCGACGAACTATCAGCGCCTACTAAGCTTCTGGTACCTCGCGGAGGACGTTAACCACAACTATCATCTCTGACTCTTCCATGGACGCCGGTGTTGAAAGTGATAAGAGCAGCAGTGCCAACCTTGAGGCCTGTCCTCATGAGAAATTCAATCCATCCCTTCGTGAAGACGACCGTTAGGGGCGATGTCAAACACAGCTGTGCTGAAACTCCCCTCCCCCTACCGAAATCCCGCGACAACTGAAGCAACCTGTTTTGTATTTTCTGAACATCATGGTTTAAGCATCAACAAAAAAAAGAACATAAAAAAGGGAGGGGGGAAATGAGTCAGGCACTCCAGTTTTTAGGTATGCTAAAAGAATGAAAATAAAAATATAAGACACAAATGAAGCTGAAGATTAAAAAGAAGCCCTATAAGGTGTGAGCATTTAACTGGAAAAAATGAACAGAAAATAGAAAGTGAAGCTAAAAATGAAAGAAAATAGGCTACATAATGACACATTTTGGGGCGATAGGGCGACCGCGATGGCGACTAGGAAGGCGGCGGGCCAACGGTAGGCGGCCGCTTCTGCGCTCTGGCGGAGGTGGACGCCGACGAGATTTCCGACGGTAACGACGACGGGGATGCTGTGGTGGCGTCTTCGCCGCCCGATGAGGTGCCGTCCGATCTCCTACGCGAATCACTAGCGTGTGGGTACTCGGAGGCGGAGGTGGCGGCTTGCGTGGATACAGACTTACAGTGGTGTCGGCGGATGATCCGGCGAGGAGGGGGTTGGCCGACGGAGATCAGGTGGAGGCCTTCGCCGTATCGTGCAACGGCGAACGGCGGCGTCGGCGATGCGTCCATGGTGCGGCCCTCCGCCCAAGGTAAGTCTTCCGGCCATCACATTTCAAGATTACTTGAATGCTGGAGCGTGGAAGGTGGTGTCCAGGAGGAGAAGGAGGACCGCCGGGACGGCGCCGGCAGCGCGGCCGACGGTCTCCGCGCCGGATCGGGCGGGTCGTTTGGACGCCTTGCTGGCTTCGGTTGGGCTGGAGCCCCAAGGTGTGCGGCCGATGAGGTGGTTTTGAGGGGAGCTCCTATTCGGCGCTGTAGGCGCCCATTGGAGAAAGTGGCGCCTACAGCGACCAGCAGCGGGCCGCGGCCCATTAACATCGCTCCCGCGTCCCCTTTGGATTAGCTTTCGCTCGCTCTTGTCTCAAAAAAAAAAAAAAGCTTTCGCTCGCTCGCTCTTCTAATAAAAAAAGCTTTCGCTCGCTCGCTAAAAAAAAAGCGTTCGCTCCATCGACTCGCCTCGCTGCATTTTTTTCCGGCTGTGCTGCCCTGCTAGTTCAGGAAAAAGACCGGCCTCCGGTTTTTTACGATTTTGAATATGTTCGTGAAAAAAAAAGTTCATAGATTTATTAAAAAATGTTTGTGGGTTAAAAAAGTTCACGAAATAGGGAAAAAAGTACAGAAATGAAAAAATCACGAATTATGAACAAAGTTCATCGATTTTGAGAAAAACATCATCGAATTTGAAAAAAGTTCATCGAATTTGAAAATTGTTCATTGGTTTTGGAAAAAGGATCACCGATTTTGAAAAAAGTTCATTGATTTTGAAAAAAAGATCACTGATTTTCAAAAAAGTTCACAAAGAATTGAAAAAAAGTTCATCAAAATATGAAAAAAGTTCATCGAATTTGAAAATGATTCATCGAATTTGAAAAAAAGTTAATCGATGTTAAAAAAAGTTCATCAAATTTGAAAAAAAGTTCATCGAATTTGAAAAAAAAATTCATTGAATTTGAAAAAAGTTCATCATTTTTGAAAAAAAGTTAATCAAATTTGGAAAAAGTTCATCATTTTTTATAAAAAAAACACGAATTTTAAAAAAGGAAAAAAGAAAAAAAGAAAAAATAAAACTCGAATAAAACCGCCCCGGAAACGACCGGCGAATTGGTAAAAAACCGGTTTGGGAAGCTTAGAAAAAAGGCTAGAAGAGCACTAGTCCTTAGATATCCTGGTGGTTACGCTCGTTTCCTTCGAAGGAGCAGGTCGTGGGATCGAAGTCTGGCGCTGCATCATTTTTTGAACTGAACGTGTAAAACAGAAGGAAAAAAAAGGCAAAATGGGTCGAGCCCAATTAGAACGGGTGCTGAAGCACCAAATACGATCCACTGTTTTGAGCCCATCTAGGACTGAGCATGCGGCTCAGCCTGTTGGGGCGTTGGTTTTTTTTTGTTTGAGAAATGCTGGGGCGTTGCTGGAGCTGCAATGGTGCGGGCGTGGGGAAGCGGACCCAGCCCATCATGGTTCCTTTATGTATGAGGAGACGACGTGTATGTCTAGGGTTTTCGGAAAACCGGTCGTGGTCGAGCGCCTCGCGTCTGGGTCGCGTTGGCCACTAGTGATCGTAGGACCTTCGCCGTCGTGTTGATGGCGGCTAGCCGTGGGATTGGGCGGCCGCTGCCTCCAGCGTTTGCCACTCCGGCAAACTCCAATGTGCGGGAGCAGCGACTAGCGGGGCGAGGCGTGGCAGGTGCCACGACGACGGGGAGCATGGCGGCCACTGCGGTCGTGACGGATATGCGTCCGGCCGCGCGCGTTTCGGAGGAAGATTTGGTGGTGTTGATTGGGACTATGACGACTATGGAGCGTTTGGAGATGATGGATACAAAGGCTCTTCGTCATCGTCCGGTGGCCGCGACGATAACTGGTACTATGGTGGTGGTCAATGACGGGGTCCTGTACCGGGGGTGGCTAACGCCCAGGAGCCCGGCCACATCTACTACAAGGGGGTCCACCAGGCCCAGAGCGTGGAGCAAACCCTAGGAGGCAAGGAAGACTTTCGTGACGCCCAAGACTGGAGGGCGGCAGCGCCCCAGATCACATCTGCCATGTAAACCCTAGGCCTCTCCTTCTTAAATAAAGGGAGGTCTAGGGTACCCATCGATCATCTATCCACAGATAGGAAAACTCTCGGTAGCAATCTCATTCACCATTGTAATCCCTCGCACGAGGTATCCCTCCACTATGAATCATCAAAACCAGCAGGACGTAGGGTATTACTCTCCGGAGGCCCGAACCTGGATAAACCCCTCGTGTGACCTTCGATCCATGACTTCCAGCTACGCTTGCACCCTACCGAGGGATCTGACGGGAATTCGCTCCGTTAGTTGGTGCGCCAAGCACGGGCAGCGCCGACTGGAGACCGATCACTGATCGGATCTTTCTCTGCTTCCGGCGGCCTACCGTCGGGGGAAAGCTTAACCTTTGGCTCCCTGACGTTCACCGCCGACGGGGCAGGCCGGGTCGACATCAGCCCACCGGCTCGCCCCACACGTATCATCTACAACGGCAACGTCGCTTTCGTCACCAACACATGCGACGACCTCCGATTGTGTCTACCACCCGTTCGACACGGCGCACGCAGCGAGGTTCTAATTCCGGCGACCTCTAAGTCCAGCCTCGCCGATAGCTTCCCGTTCGGACTAAAGAACGTGGGGGCGCATACCAGTACAAGCTCCACCAACAAACCCAGAAGAACGTGGAGCTCGTCGCCATGGTGTGTGATAATTGCCACGTCGACCACGCGCCTGAAGATTGTTTCCTCGACGAGATGATCTCAGATTGCAGCGTCGACACGGCAGATCTACTATCATTGTCCGACCACGAGGACGCAATCAGCGAGCCAACCTCGCCAAAGGGAGACGAGGCCGGCCATGCCACGGCCCCACCAACCGAGACCAGATCTCTGGGACGCAGAAAATACGACGAACAGTAGAAGCACATCTCGGGGTCCGACACCCCGCAGGGAAGAGAGGACGGAATCGAAGAGTACGTCCCACAACCGATCTCGTTGCATGATACGTCTCCAACGTATCTATAATTTATGAAGTATTCATGCCATGTTTACAACAATTTTATATGGTTTTGATATGGTTTGAATGGAACTAACCCGGACTAACGCTGTTTTCAGCAGAACTACCGTGGTGTTGTTTTTTGTGCAGAAATAAAAGTTCTCGGATTGGGTTGAAAATTTACGGTGATTTTTTATGGACCAAAAGAGACCCCCGAAGCTTCGAGGAAGGATCAGAAGCCTCACAAGGAAGCGACAAGCTCAAGGGGCACGGGTCCCCTCCTAGGGCGCGCCTACCGAGCTTGTCGCTCCCTCGTGGGCCCCCCCTGCGGATTCCCGTGACCTTGGGGTAATCTAGGCATATGGGTTGGTACACGTTTTCATTTTCTTTTCTCCGAAAGAAACTTTGGGGTACTCTTTGAATTTCTTTGTGTGGATTGAATATTATGAATCTGAAGTTGTTTGATGCATATCGAATAATCAACTCACGGATACTTCTGGTGACATTGGAGTATCTAGGCGACATTAGAGTTGGTTGATGCGTATCATATGGTGTTATTTTAGTACGAACTCTAGGGCTGTTTGTGACACTTATAGGGATGACTCAATAGATTGACCGGAAAAGATAACTTTGAGGTGGTTTCGTACCCTACAACAATTTCATCTTATGTTCTCCGCTAATAGGAACTTTGGAGTTATTCTTTATCGCACGTTGAGGGATTGTTATATGATTCAATTATGTTAGCACTGTTGAGATATTGCACTAGTGAAAGTATGAACCCTGGGCCTTGTTTTCAAGCATTGCAATACCGTTTGTGCTCACTTTTTTTACTTGTTACCTTGCTGTTTTTATAATTTCAGATTACAAAAACCTATATCTACTATCCATACTACACTTGTATCACCATCTCTTCGCTGAACTAGTGCACCTATACAATTTACCATTGTATTGGGTGTGTTGGGGACACAAGAGATTTCTTGTATTTGATTGCAGGGTTATTTGAGAGAGACCATCTTTATCCTACACCTCCCACGGATTGATAAACCTTAGGTCATCCACTTGAGGGAAATTTGCTGCTGTCCTACAAAACTCTGCACTTGGAGGCCCAACAATGTCTACAAGAATAAAAGTTGCGTAGTTGACATCATTGCACAACATGATGTTTGCGGAGGTAGAGGCCGAAGCAAGCGACAGCACGCCGCGCTCAACTACAACAACGGCGACACCAGAAAAGGTCGCAAACACCCTAAACCCGCCCACACCAAAGTCTACGGAGGACGATTTCTATGAGATCCTTACGCCGGGGGCTGCACGACACACATTGGCAAAAGCAGCCATACGACCAAGAGAGGCAGCGACTGCTACTTGTGAGCTGCGTTGGGATTTTCCCCGAAGAGGAAGGGTAAAGCAATATAGTAGCGGATAAGTATTTCCCTCAGTAGAGAACCAAGGTTATCGAACCAATAGGAGAACCACGCAAACACCCGTCAATAGTACCTGCACACACAAGAGCAAATACTTGCACCCAACGCGGGCAAGGGGGTTGTCAATCCCCTTGAACTCGTTAATTGCAAGGATCAAATCTTATAGTGGTAGATAGGTAAATTGCAAAGTAAAATAAAAGAAATAAAATTGCAGCAAGGTGATTTTGGTTTTAGTAATATGATTAAAGTAGACCCGGGGGCCATAGTTTTCACTAGAGGCATCTCTCTCATAAGAATAGCATACGGTAGGTAAACAAATTACTGTTGGGCAATTGATAGAAAAGCGCATAGTTATGACGTTATTCATGGCATGATCATGTATATAGGAATTACGTCCATGACAAGTAGACCGACTCCTGCCTGCATCTACTACTATTACTCCACCAATCGACCGAC
Source organism: Elymus sibiricus (assembly GCA_039707655.1). Classification (NCBI taxonomy): domain Eukaryota; kingdom Viridiplantae; phylum Streptophyta; class Magnoliopsida; order Poales; family Poaceae; genus Elymus; species Elymus sibiricus. Next base: position 170,538,740 of record CM077664.1, read on the forward strand.
TCTTGCCTGCATCTATGGTATTAAGTTCATGACAAACAGAGTAACGCTTTAAGCAAGATGACATAATGTAGATAGAATAAAACCAAGCAATATGATTAAACCCCATAATTTCTCCATAGTAGCAACAATATAATACGTGCCTCGCTACCCCTACTGTCACTAGGTGAGGACCCCGTAAGATTGAACCAACTACTATGCACCACCTCCATTGAAGATCGATAGATCAACTTGGCCAAAGAAAACCCATAGATCAGAAAGCATTACATAGCTATAACAATCATACATAATAAAGTTCAGAAAAGACTCAATTACTTTCAATGAATAATCTGATCATTGATGGGTAACGTAGCATGAAAATCAAAAAAATTCTTAGGTAGCAACCAAGATCTAATCTAGGAGATGCATAGCAACGAGAGGGGAAGTGTCTGTTGGACATATCCCCTTGAACTGTGGTTTGGCAAGAAACCAAAGTTGTCGTTTCTTAAAGTTTGGGTATGCGATGCTTATGTCAAAAGGCTTCAGCCAGAAAAGCTTGAACCCAAAGCGGACAAATGCGTCTTCATAGGATACCCAAAAGAGATGGTTGGGTATACCTTCTATCTCAGATCCGAAGGCAAAGTGTTTGTCGCTAGGAACGGGTCCTTTCTTGAGAAAGAGTTTCTCTCGAAAGAATTGAGTGGGAGGAAGATAGAACTTGATGAGGTTGTTGAACCTTTACTTCAACCAGAGAGTAGCATTGCGCAGAAAGATGTTTCTATGGAACCTACGTCAGTTGAAGAGGAAGCTGATGATGGTGATCATGAAGCTTCGGATCAAGTTACTATCGAACCTCGTAGGTCGACAAGGATACGTACTGCTCCTGAGTGGTACGGTAACCCTGTCTTGAATGTCATGTTGTTGGACAACGATGAACCTACGAGCTATGGAGAAGCGATGGTGGGCCCAGATTCTGACAAATGGTTAGAGGCCATGAAATCCGAGATGGGATCCGTGTATGAAAACAAAGTATGGACTTTGGAAGTATTACCTGAAGGGCGAAAGGCCATTCAGAATAAATGGATCTTCAAGAAGAAGACGGACGCAGATGGTAATGTCACCGTCTATAAAGCTCGACTTGTGGCAAAGGGTTTTTCACAAGTTCAAGGAGTTGACTACGATGAGACTTTCTCACCCGTAGCGATGCTTAAGTCCGTCAGAATCATGTTAGCAATAGCTGCATTTTTCGATTATGAAATTTGGCTGATGGATGTCAAAACAGCGTTCCTTAACGGTTTTCTTAAGGAAGAGTTGTATATGATGCAACCAGAAGGTTTTGTCGATCCAGAGAATGCTGACAAAGTTTGCAAACTCCAGCGATCCATTTATGGACTGGTGCAAGCGTCTCGGAGTTGGAATCTTCGCTTTGATGAGGTGATCAAAGCGTTTGGGTTTATACAAGTTTACGGAGAAGCTTGTATTTACAAGAAAGTGAGTGGGAGCTCTATAGCGTTTCTAATATTATATGTGGATGACATATTACTGATTGGAAACAATATAGAACTTTTGGAAAGCGTGAAGGAATATTTGAACAAGAGTTTTTCAATGAAGGACCTAGGAGAAGCTGCTTTCATATTAGGCATCAAGATCTATAGAGATAGATCGAGACGCTTAATAGGACTTTCACAAAGCACATACCTTGATAAGATTTTGAAGAAGTTCAAAATGGATCAGTCCAAGAAGGGGTTCTTGCCTGTTTTGCAAGGTGTGAGGTTGAGTAAGACTCAATGCCCAGCGACTACAGAGGATAGAGAAAAGATGAGTGTCATCCCCTATGCTTCTGCCATAGGCTCTATCATGTATGCGATGCTGTGCACAAGACCAGATGTCAGCCTTGCCATAAGTATGGCCGGAAGGTTTCAAAGTGATCTAGGAGTGGAACACTGGACAGCGGTCAAGAATATCCTTAAGTACCTGAAAAGGACTAAGGAAATGTTTCTCGTTTATGGAGGTGATCAAGAGCTCGTCGTAAAGGGTTACGTCGATGCAAGCTTTGACACTGATCCGGATGACTCTAAGTCTCAAACCGGATACGTATATATTCTGAATGGGGGAGCGGTAAGCTGGTGCAGTTCCAAGCAAAGCGTGGTAGCTGATTCTACATGCGAAGCGGAGTACATAGCTGCCTTGGAGGCGGCGAAGGAAGGTGTCTGGATGAAGCAGTTCATGACAGATCTTGGAGTTGTGCCTAGTGCACTGGACCTGATGACTCTGTTCTGTGACAACACTGGTGCCATTGCTCTAGCCAAGGAACCAGTGTTTCGCAAGAGGACCAAACACATAAAGCGACGCTTCAATTCCATCCGCGATGTGATCAAGGAGGAGGACATAAACATTTGCAAAGTGCACATGGATCTTAATGTTGCAGATCCGTTGACTAAACCTCTTCCACGGGCAAAACATGATCAACACCAGAACTCTATGGGTGTTAGATTCATAACCATGTAATGCTAGATTATTGACTCTAGTGCAAGTGGGAGACTGGTGGACATATGCCCTAGAGGCAATAATAAAATGGTTATTATTATATTTCCTTGTTCATGATAATCGTTTATTATCCATGCTATAATTGTATTGGTTGGAAACACAAATACATGTGTGGATACGTAGACAACAACATGTCCCTAGTGAGCCTCTACCGGACTAGCTCGTTGATCAAAGATGGCCATGGTTTCCTGGTCATAGACATGAGTTGTCATTTGATAACGGGATCACATCATTAGGAGAATGATGTGATGGACAAGACCCAAACTATGAACGTAGCATATGATCGTGTCAAGTTTATTGCTATCGTTTTCGCATGTCAAGTATCTGTTCCTATGACCATGAGATCATGCAACTCACTGACACCGGAGGAGTACCTTGTGTGTATCAAACGTCGCAACGTAACTGGGTGACTATAAAGATGCTCTACAGGTATCTCCGAGGGTGTCTGTTGAGTTGGCATGGATCAAGACTGGGAATTTGTCACTCCGTATGACGGAAAGGTATCTCAGGGCCCACTCGGTAATACAGCATCACAATAAGCTTGCAAGCAATGTGACTAAAGAGTTAGCCACGGGATCTTGTATTACGGAACGAGTAAAGAGACTTGCCGGTAACGAGATTGAACTAGGTATGGAGATACCGACGATCGAATCTCGGGCAAGTAACATATCACCGGACAAAGGGAATTGCATACGGGATGGACTGAATCCTTGACATCGTGGTTCAACCGATAAAGATCTTCGTTGAATATGTAGGAACCAATATGGGCATCCAGGTCCCGCTATTGGTTATTGACCGGAGAGGAGTCTCGATCATGTCTGCATATTCCCGAACCCGTAGGGTCGCACGCTTAACGTTCGGTAGCGCTAGGGTAGTATTGAGATATTAATAGTGGAAAGTCCGAAGGTTGTTCGTAGTCCCGGATGGGATCCGAGACATCACGAGGAGCTCCGGAATAGTCCGGAGGTAAAGATTCATATATGGAAAGTTGTTATCGGGTTCTGGAAAAAGTTCGAGTTTTTTTCGGTATTGTACCGGGAAGGTTCTAGAAGGTTCCAGAGTGGGGCCCACCTGCATGGGGGACCCACATGAACGTGGGTAGTGGGGAAAGTCCCCACAACCCTGGTCTAGGCGCACCAAGATCCTCCCTTAAAAGGAATAGTATCATATCCCAAAGGGATAAGATCAGGATCCCTAAAAAGGGGATAGCGATCGGTGGAGAAGGAAAGGAGGGATTTCCTTCCTCCCCCTTTGGCCAATGACCCTAGGGCCTTGGAGGGCAAGCGACCAGCCCCCTCCACGCCTATATAAAGGTGGGGAGGCGTTGGGGGCAGCCACCCCTTGGACCCTTGCCCGTTACCTCTCCCAACTCCTCCCACGTTTCATCGGTACGCGCTTGGCGAAGCCCTGCCGGAATTCCGCTGCCACCACCACCACCATACCGTCGTGTTGGTCCCGATCTCATCTACCCCCTCTCTCTCGCTTGCTGGATCAAGAAGGAGAGGACACCGCCGAGCTGCACGTGTGCTAAACTCGGAGGTGCCGTCCGTTCGGCACTTGATCGGGAGTTCGCGGGACGGATCGTGATTTGATTGCGAAGACGTTCGACTACATCAACCGCATTTCTTAACGCTTTCGCTTAGTGATCTACAAGGGTATTTAGATGCAATCTCTCCTCTCGTAGATGTTCATCTCCTAGATCGATCTTGGTGAGCGTAGGAAATTTTTTGTTTCCCATGCAACGTTCCCCAACAGTGGCATCATGAGCTAGGTCTTTGCGTAGATGACATCACGAGTAGAACACAAAGGAGTTTGTGGGCGTTGATATTCAGATTGCTTCCTTCCTTGGTCTTTTCTTGATTCAGCGGTATTGTGGGATGAAGCGGCCCGGACCAACTTTACATGTCCACGTACATGAGACCGGTTCCATCGACTGACATGCGACTTTGTTGCATAAGATGGCTGTCGGGTGTCTGTCTCTCCCACCTTAGTTGAATCAAATTCGACGAAGGCGGTCCTTGTAGAAGGTTAAATAGCAACTTGCATATCACCGTTGTGGTTTTGCGTAGGTAAGAATCGTTCTTGCTAGATACCCATAGCAGCCACGTAAAACATGCAACAACAAATTAGAGGATGTCTAACTTGTTTTTGCAGGGTATGTTGTGATATGATATGGCCAAAGACATGATGAAATATATTTGATGTATGAGATGATCATGTTTTGTAATAGTTTATCTCGGCTTGAATGTCGATGAATACGGCAACCGGCAGGAGCCATAAGGTTGTTTTTAATTATTGTATGACCTGCATGTCAATCATTAAGCGCTATGTAATGCTTTACTTTATCGCTAAACGGTAGCAATAGTAGTAGAAGCATGGTTGGCGTGACAACCCCGATGGCGACGCGATGATGGAGATCATGGTGTCATGCCGGTGACGATGGAAATCATGCCGGTGCTTTGGAGATGGAGATCAAAAGCACAAGTTCATGGCCATGTCATGTCACTTATGATTTGCATGTGATGTTAATCTTTTTATGCATCTTATTTTGCTTAGGACGACGGTAACATTATTAGGTGATCCCTCTCTAAAATTTCAAGATAAAATTGTGTTCTCCCCAAGTGTGCACCATTGCGAAAGTTCGTCGTTTCGAAGCACCACGTGATGATCGGGTGTGATAGACTCTACGGTCACATACAACGGGTGCAAGCCAGTTTTGCACATGCGGAACACTTGGGTTAAACTTGACGAGCCTAGCATGTACAGACATGGCCTCAGAACACAAGAGACCGAAAGGTCGAACATGAGTCATATAGTAGATATGATCAACATGGAGATGTTCACCAATGAAACCACCTCATCTCACGTGATGATCGGACTTGGGTTGGTGAATTTGGATCATGTTACACTCGGACGACCGGAGGGATGTCAATTTGAGTGGGAGTTTTTAAGTAAACTAAACTCATTATCTTGAACAATAGTCTAAGTTGTCTTTGCAAATTTGTGTTGTAGATCAATGGCTCGCGTAGTAGCTTCCCTGAATTTCAATGCATTCCTGGAGAAAGCCAAGCTGAAAGATGATGGAAGTAACTTTGTAGACTAGGCCCGTAATCTGAGGAATATCCTCACGGCTGCCCAAAAGGCTTATGTCCTTGATGCACCGCTTGGTGAGCAACCCCCTCCAGCTTCTGTGGACGTTATGAACGCCTGGCAAGCGCATGTTGATGACTACTCAATAGTTCAGTGCGCCATCTTGTATGGCTTAGAACCGGGACTTCAAAGGCATTTTGAACGTCATGGAGCATATGAGATGTTCTAAGAGTTGAAGTTTATTTTTGAGAAGAATGCCCGGATCGAGAGGTATGAGACCTCCGATAAGTTCTATGCTTGCAAGATGGAGGAGAACGGGTCTGTCAGTGAGCACATACTCAAAATGTCTGGGTATTACAACCGTCTGGCTGAGTTGGGAGTTGTGCTCCCTCCAGAGGCGATCACTGACAGAGTTCTTCAATCGCTACCACCTAGCTACAAGAGCTTTGTGTTGAACTATAACATGCAAGGGATGAACAAGTCAGTCGCCGAGCTGTTTGCGATGCTGAAAGTCGCTGAGTCAGACATCCGGAAGGAGCATCAAGTGTTGATGGTCAATAAAACCACTAGTTTCAAGAAGAATGGCAAGGGCAAGAAGGGAAACTCCAAGAAGAGTGGCAAAGTAGTTGCCCCTCCCGTGAAGAAACCCAAGGCTGGGCCCAAGCCGGAAACTGAGTGCTTCTATTGCAAGGGAACTGGCCACTGGAAGCGGAATTGCCCCAAGTATCTGGCCGACAAGAAGGGGGCCAACGCCAAACAAGGTATATATGATATACATGTTATTGATGTGTACCTTACCAACTCTCGTTGTAGTGCCTGGGTATTTGATACCGGTGCGGTTGCTCACATTTGCAACTCAAAGCAGGAACTGCGGAATAGACGGAGGCTGGCGAAGGACGAAGTGACGATGCGCGTGGGAAATGGTTCCAAGGTTGATGTGATCGCCGTCGGCACACTCGCTCTTCGATTACCATCGGGATTGGTGATGAACCTGAATAATTGTTATTTAGTGCCTGCGTTGAGCATGAACATTATATCTGGATCTTGTTTAATGCGAGACGGTTACTCATTTAAATCAGAGAATAATGGTTGTTCTATTTATATGGGTAATATATTTTATGGTCATGCACCCATTGTGAGGGGTTTATTCTTATTGAATCTCGATAGTGATGATACACATGTTCATAACATTGATGCCAAAAGATGTAGAGTTGATAATGATAGTACCACTTTCTTGTGGCACTGCCGCTTAGGTCATATTGGTGTAAAACGCATGAAGAAACTCCATGCTGATGGACTTTTGGAGTCACTTGATTTTGAATCACTTGACACATGCGAACCATGCCTCATGGGCAAGATGACTAAGACCCCGTTCTCCGGAACAATGGAACGGGCAAGTGACTTGTTGGAAATCATACATACTGATGTGTGCGGTCCGATGAGCATTGAGGCGCGCGGTGGATATCGTTATTTTCTCACCTTCACCGACGATTTGAGTAGATATGGGTATATTTACTTAATGAAACACAAGTCTGAAACGTTTGAAAAGTTCAAGCAATTTCAGAGTGAAGTTGAGAATCATCGTAACAAGAAAATCAAATTCCTACGATCTGATCGAGGGGGAGAATAACTGAGTTATGAGTTTGGCAGTCACTGAAGACAATGTGGAATTGTTTCACAGTTGACGCCACCTGGAACACCACAGCGTAATGGTGTGTCCGAACATCGTAATCGAACCTTATTGGATATGGTGCGTTCTATGATGTCTCTTGCCGATCTGCCACTATCATTTTGGGGTTATGCGTTAGAGACAGCTGCATTCACTTTAAATAGGGCACCATCTAAGTCCGTTGAGACGACACCGTATGAACTGTGGTTTGGCAAGAAACCAAAGTTGTCGTTTCTTAAAGTTTGGGGATGCGATGCTTATGTCAAAAGGCTTCAGCCAGAAAAGCTTGAACCCAAAGCGGACAAATGCGTCTTCATAGGATACCCAAAAGAGACGGTTGGGTATACCTTCTATCTCAGATCCGAAGGCAAAGTGTTTGTCGCTAAGAACGGTTCCTTTCTTGAGAAAGAGTTTCTCTCGAAAGAATCGAGTGGGAGGAAGATAGAACTTGATGAGGTTGTTGAACCTTTACTTCAACCAGAGAGTAGCACTGTGCAGAAAGATGTTTCTGTGGAACCTACGTCAGTTGAAGAGGAAGCTGATGATGGTGATCATGAAGCTTCGGATCAAGTTACTATCGAACCTCGTAGGTCGACAAGGATACGTACTGCTCCTGAGTGGTACGGTAACCCTGTCTTGAATGTCATGTTGTTGGACAACGATGAACCTACGAGCTATGGAGAAGCGATGGTGGGCCCAGATTCCGACAAATGGTTAGAGGCCATGAAATCCGAGATGGGATCCATGTATGAAAACAAAGTATGGACTTTGGAAGTATTACCTGAAGGGCGAAAGGCCATTCAGAATAAAAGGATCTTCAAGAAGAAGACGGACGCAGATGGTAATGTCACCGTCTATAAAGCTCGACTTGTGGCAAAGGGTTTTTCACAAGTTCAAGGAGTTGACTACGATGAGACTTTCTCACCCGTAGCGATGCTTAAGTCCGTCAGAATCATGTTAGCAATAGCTGCATTTTTCGATTATGAAATTTGGCTGATGGATGTCAAAACAGCGTTCCTTAACGGTTTTCTTAAGGAAGAGTTGTATATGATGCAACCAGAAGGTTTTGTCGATCCAGAGAATGCTGACAAAGTTTGCAAACTCCAGCGATCCATTTATGGACTGGTGCAAGCGTCTCGGAGTTGGAATCTTTGCTTTGATGAGGTGATCAAAGCGTTTGGGTTTATACAAGTTTACGGAGAAGCTTGTATTTACAAGAAAGTGAGTGGGAGCTCTATAGCGTTTCTAATATTATATGTGGATGACATATTACTAATTGGAAACAATATAGAACTTTTGGAAAGCGTGAAGGAATATTTGAACAAGAGTTTTTCAATGAAGGACCTAGGAGAAGCTGCTTTCATATTAGGCATCAAGATCTATAGAGATAGATCGAGATGCTTAATAAGACTTTCACAAAGCACATACCTTGATAAGATTTTGAAGAAGTTCAAAATGGATCAGTCCAAGAAGGGGTTCTTGCCTGTTTTGCAAGGTGTGAAGTTGAGTAAGACTCAATGCCCAGCGACTACAGAGGATAGAGAAAAGATGAGTGTCATCCCCTATGCTTCTGCCATAGGCTCTATCATGTATGCGATGCTGTGCACAAGACCAGATGTCAGCCTTGCCATAAGTATGGCCGGAAGGTTTCAAAGTGATCCAGGAGTGGAACACTGGACAGCGGTCAAGAATATCCTTAAGTACCTGAAAAGGACTAAGGAAATGTTTCTCGTTTATGGAGGTGATCAAGAGCTCGTCGTAAAGGGTTATGTCGATGCAAGCTTTGACACTGATCCGGATGACTCTAAGTCTCAAACCGGATACGTATATATTCTGAATGGGGGAGCGGTAAGCTGGTCTAGTTCCAAGCAAAGCGTGGTAGCCGATTCTACATGCGAAGCGGAGTACATAGCTGCCTTGGAGGCGGCGAAGGAAGGTGTCTGGATGAAGCAGTTCATGATAGATCTTGGAGTTGTGCCTAGTGCACTGGACCCGATTACTCTGTTCTGTGACAACACTGGTGCCATTGCTCTAGCCAAGGAACCAAGGTTTCACAAGAGGACCAGACACATAAAGCGACGCTTCGATTCCATCCGCGATGCGATCAAGGAGGAGGACATAAACATTTGCAAAGTGCACACGGATCTGAATGTTGCAGATCCGTTGACTAAACCTCTTCCACGGGCAAAACATGATCAACACCAGAACTCTATGGGTGTTAGATTCATAACCATGTAATGCTAGATTATTGACTCTAGTGCAAGTGGGAGACTGTTGGACATATGCCCTAGAGGCAATAATAAAATGGTTATTATTATATTTACTTGTTCATGATAATCGTTTATTATCCATGCTATAATTGTATTGGTTGGAAACACAAATACATGTGTGGATACGTAGACAACAACATGTCCCTAGTGAGCCTCTACTAGACTAGCTCGTTGATCAAAGATGGCCATGGTTTCCTGGTCATAGACATGAGTTGTCATTTGATAACGGGATCACATCATTAGGAGAATGATGTGATGGAGAAGACCCAAACTATGAACGTAGCATATGATCGTCTCAAGTTTATTGCTATTGTTTTCGCATGTCAAGTATCTGTTCCTATGACCATGAGATCATGCAACTCACTGACACCGGAGGAGTACCTTGTGTGTATCAAACGTCGCAACGTAACTGGGTGACTATAAAGATGCTCTACAGGTATCTCCGAGGGTGTCTGTTGAGTTGGCATGGATCAAGACTGGGAATTTGTCACTCCGTATGACGGAAAGGTATCTCAGGGCCCACTCGGTAATACAGCATCATAATAAGCTTGCAAGCAATGTGACTAAAGAGTTAGCCATGGGATCTTGTATTACGGAACGAGTAAAGAGACTTGCCGGTAACGAGATTGAACTAGGTATGGAGATACCGACGATCGAATCTCGGGCAAGTAACATATCACCGGACAAAGGGAATTGCATGCGGGATTGACTGAATCCTTGACATCGTGGTTCAACCGATAAAGATCTTCGTTGAATATGTAGGAACCAATATGGGCATCCAGGTCCCGCTATTGGTTATTGACCGGAGAGGAGTCTCGGTCATGTCTGCATATTCCCGAACCCGTAGGGTCGCACGCTTAACGTTCGGTAGCGCTAGGGTAGTATTGAGATATTAATAGTGGAAAGTCCGAAGGTTGTTTGGAGTCCCGGATGGGATCCGGGACATCATGAGGAGCTCCGGAATAGTCCGGAGGTAAAGATTCATATATGGAAAGTTGTTATCGGGTTCCGGAAAAAGTTCGAGTTTTTTTCGGTATTGTACCGGGAAGGTTCTAGAAGGTTCCGGAGTGGGGCCCACCTGCATGGGGGACCCACATGAACGTGGGTAGTGGGAAAAGTCCCCACTACCCTTGTCTAGGCGCACCAAGATCCTCCCTTAAAAGGAATAGTATCATATCCCAAAGGGATAAGATCAGGATCCCTAAAAAGGGGATAGCGATCGGTGGAGAAGGAAAGGAGGGATTTCCTTCCTCCCCCTTTGGCCAACGACCCTAGGGCCTTGGAGGGCAAGCCACCAGCCCCCTCCACGCCTATATAAAGGTGGGGAGGCGTTGGGGGCAGCCACCCCTTGGACCCTTGCTCCTTACCTCTCCCAACTCCTCCCACGTTTCACCGGTACGCGCTTGGCGAAGCCCTGCCAGAATTCCGCTGCCACCACCACCACCATACCGTCGTGTTGGTCCCGATCTCATCTACCCCCTATCTCTCACTTGCTAGGTCAAGAAGGAGAGGACGCCGCCGAGCCGCACGTGTGCTAAACTCGGAGGTGCCGTCCGTTCGGCACTTGATCGGGAGTTCGCGGGACGGATCGTGATTGCATCGCGAAGACGTTCGACTACATCAACCGCGTTTCTTAACGCTTCCGCTTAGCGATCTACAAGGGTATGTAGATGCAATCTCTCCTCTCGTAGATGTTAATCTCCTAGATCGATCTTGGTGAGCATAGTATTTTTTTTGTTTCCCTTGCAATGTTCCCCAACAGTGTATACATACCCTTGTAGACCGAAAGCGTTAGCGTACGTAACACGATTGATGTAGTCGTACTCTTCGCGATCCAATCACGATCCAATCCGATCTAGTGCCGAACGGACGGCACCTCCAAGTTTAGCACACGCTCAGCTCGACGGCGTCCTCTCTTTCTTGATCCAGCAAGCAAGGGGGAGGAGGTAGATGAGATCGGGACCAGCCCAATGATGACCTGCAAGTGCACAGGGCTGTTGTAGCACTTTCGTTGTGGTAAGTAGAGTGTCGAACCCACATGGAGCGAATAGGAAGGCACCACAAACCCCGCAACTACGTTGTCACTTTCACGCAGCCACGTACGCACCCAAACCGGAGTTTGGAAATAGTCTACTCGATAAGTTGCTAGGAAAACAAGATAAAAAGGGTAATTAACTAAACTACTAACAAGAGAGTAAAAACAAGAATTAAATGACACTAAGTTAGTAAGGAAGATGCTTGAGTACTAAAGCGTTCTCGAGGGTTCTGGAATCACTACCACATATGAACTATCGTATCCTCTAGTAACTGGTCAAATGCATAAGTGGGCGGAGCCGGGTACAATACATGTTCTACTCGAAGTAGACTTCGTGCCATGCACGCCACCATCATAGTCTCCCCCATAGGGTTACAACTCATGATAATTAAGGGTTACCTCGTGGACGCGGCCTCTCTAAGGGTTCTCCATAATTCCCCAATCCTTTGCAAAGGCGAGGAACCAAGGCTTTTACTGTCACCTCTAATTACCCCAATATCCCCAACCATCACAAGGACTGTAACATACTTCACGGCACAAGGCACAAATGTGAGTGATCGCTCCTTTCAACATTCGCAAAGGCAACTAACTCGAATCATGAACAGGTAATATTGGATCGCAACAAATATCAATAAGGGTTCAATCATATCCTCAAGAACTAGTACAACTACTCAATCAAAGACATGAAGGTTAGGGACAAGTTACAAGCCGGCATCAAGCCGGTAAAGGGAGAAGGCATGGTGGTGATGGCGGCGGCGCGATGGTGATGATGATGATAGTCGCGCCGGTGGTGATGGAGATGGGGGCGCCACTGGTGGTGGCAGCGCCGGCACGAGGGCACCGGCCCAAAGGCCGGTGCTCATGGTGGCGGAGCCTTCTCCTTCTTCCCTTGATGGTTGTCCCTTCCTTCTCTTGGTGGTGGAGCAATGGAGATGGTTGTGGATGAATGAGATGAATGACATGAGATGGCGGCGGCTAGGGTTGAGGAGGTGTATATAAGGATCCTCCCTAGCCTCCTCCCTTGATGGGCTTCATCCAAGGGCTCTAGATGAGCCTTATCATGTCCCAATCTCTTCTTTACGAGCCAAGGATCTCGTGGGATCGTGATACGTCTCCAACGCATCTATAATTTATGAAGTATTCATGCCATGTTTATTATAGTTTTGTATGATTTTGGTGCACTTTTATATGGCTTTTATATGATTTTTATGGACTAACATATTGACCTAGTGCCCAGTGCCAATTGCTGTTTTCTGCTTGTTTTTGGTTTTCCAGAAAATCCATATCAAATGAAGTCCAAATGCAGCGAAACTTTTTGACGATTTTTTCTGGAAAGAAACGGACCCAGGAAGCTTCGGGGAAGCAGCAGAAGAGCCACAGGGGCCCCACGAGCCACCTGGGCGCGTCTGCCCCCCCAGGCGCGCCCTGGCGCCTCGTGGGCCCCCTGTGGCACCTCTTCGCGTGATTCCAACGCCAAAAAATCATATATATTCAGAAACCCCCAAAAGTTAACCTAGATGAGTTTTTACGCCGCCGCAAGCCTCTGTACCTCCACAATCTCATCTACAGCCCTTTTACGGCACCCTGTCGGAGGGGGAAAATCATCATCGGAGGCCATCTTCATCATCCCGGCGGTCTCCATGACGAGGAGGGAGTAGTTCACCCTCGGGGCTGAGGGTTTGTACCAGTAGCTATGTGTTTTATCTCTCTCTCTCTCTCGTGTTCTTGATTTGGCACGATCTTGATGTATCGCGAGCTTTGTTAATATAGTTGGATCATATGGTGTTTCTTCCCTCTCTATCCTTGTTGTGATGAATCGAATCTTTTTCCTTTGAGGTTTCGTTATTGTCGGATTGAATATTTCAGATTTGAGAACACTTGATATTATATTGATTCACTTGATATATGTTTTGGCAGTCAACTCGCGGATTCCCGAGGTGACATTGGGGTAATCTATGCATAGGGGTTGATGCACGTTTTCATTATCTTTTCTCCGATAGAAACTTTGGGGTGCTCCTTGGAGTTCTTTGTGTGGATTGAATATTATGATTATGAAGTTGTTTGATGCATATCATATAATCAACTCACGGATACTTTTGGTGACATTGGAGTATCTAGGTGACATTAGAGTTGGTTGATGTGTATCATATGGTGTTATTTTAGTACAAACTCTAGGGCTGTTTGTGACACTTATAGGAATAGCTCAATAGATTGATCGGAAATGATAACTTTGAGGTGGTTTCGTACCCTACAACAATTTCTATCTTATGTTCTCCGCTAATAGGAACTTTGGAGTGATTCTTTATCGCACGTTGAGGGATTGTTATATGATCCAATTATGTTAGCACTGTTGATAGATTGCACTAGTGAAAGTATGAACCCTAGGCCTTGTTTTCAAGCATTGCAATACCGTTTGTGCTCACTTTTGTTACTTGCTACCTTGCTGTTTTTATAATTTCAGATTACAAAAACCTATATCTACTATCCATACTACACTTGTATCACCATCTGTTTGCCGAACTAGTGCACCTATACAATTTACCATTGTATTGGGTGTGTTGGGGACACAAGAGATTTCTTGTATTTGATTGCATGGTTATTTGAGAGAGACCATCTTCATCCTACACCTCCCATGGATTGATAAAACTTAGGTCATCCACTTGAGGGAAATTTGCTGCTGTCCTACAAAACTCTGCACTTGGAGGCCCAACAACGTCTACAAGAATAAAAGTTGCGTAGTAGACATCAAGCTCTTTTCTGGCGCCGTTGCCGGGGAGGTGAATGCTTGAAGGTATATCTTTAGCTCTTGCAATTGAATCTTTTAGTTTCTTGTTTTATCACTAGTTTGGTTTATAAAATAAAAACTACAAAAAATGGAATTGAGGTTTCCTCAAATGCTTTATCTTTTATAATGTCTTTCTTGAAAATGATGGATCAAAAAATTGTGCCAAAGTATTAGAAGAAGAATTCAATAAAATGTTTGGCTTAAAATCCTTGAATGATAAGCATGATTGCAATGTTGTTAGTATGCTTTCTATGAATATCCATGATGCTAATGATATGCAAAGCTACAAGCTTGGGGATGCTATGTTTGATGAAGATAATATTTTTAGCCCCCCTACTTTTGATGAGCAAATTTATTATGATGATAGCATGCCTCCTATTTATGATGATTATATTGATGAAAGTGGGTTTGGAAGAGTGTCAACTCTAGGTACTAATGATCCCACTATTTTGGAGGGTGTTGAATCTTATGGCAATAATCATGAAAGTCGATTTGGAGAGGTCATGACTTCATTTAGTGATGAATCCACTATTTTGGAAGAGGTTTCAATTGATTATGACAACAAAGTTGCTATCTATGATGATTATTGTGATGACATGTATGCTATAAAGAAGGGACAATTACATTTGAGCCCTTAGTTGCATCACACCCATTTGATTTGCCCCTAAATTCAAAAAACCCTCGTTTCTGTCCAAGCTCGTTTGCTCTTATGCTTTTGCCCTTTGACCGTTTAACCGATACTTTGAAAACTTCATAACGAATTCATACTAACTCTAAAAAAATGCAAATAAGATATCAAAATGTTCAGAAAAACATCACCTATATGTGCATGCCATTTGCATTCATGAAAAAAGTGTTGGAAAGTCCCCATCTCAGTTTGAGCTTATATGATCACATCATGAACAGTAAAATCCAAAAAAATGATAATAAATTCAAAAAATTATGAATTTTTTTGTGGCAAACATTGACAAATGTTTTGAGTGATTTTAAAGTTTCATCATGGAATGACATTCGTGGAAGTCGTGGCAAAAAAACTAAATTGATGCTCCAAAACAAAAGCATTTTGGACTGCTGATTTTTTTTTTGCCATGACTTCCATGTATGTCACTTCCCGATGAAACTTTCCAAGTGCTCAGAACATTCGTCAATGTTTGCCACAAAAAAAATCATAATTTATTGGATTTTTTATCAATTATTTTGGATTTTACTATTCATGCTGAGATCATATGAGCTCAAACTGAGATGGGGACTTTCGAACACTTGTTTCATGAATGCAAATGGCATGCAAGTATAGGTGATGTTTTTCTGAACATTTTGATATCTTATTTGCATTTTTTGGAGTTAGTATGAATTCGTTATGAAGTTTTCAAAGTGCTGGTCAAACGGTCAAAGGGCAAAGCATAAGTGGAGCAAACGAGCTTGGACAGAAACGGGGTTTTTTGAATTTAGGGGCAAATCAAACGGGTGTGACACAACTAAGGGCTCAAATGTAATTGTCCCTATAAATAATAATGATAACTATCAAACTTGTCATCATGATTTTAATTTTCAATTGGATTATGCCAATCAAGTATCTCATGATAGTTATTTTGTTGAGTTTGCTCCCACTATTATGAATGAGAAGAAAATTGCTTATGTGGAGAGTAGTAAAAATTCTATGCTTGTGGATCACGAAAGGAACACTTTGTGTGATGGATATATTGTTGAATTTCTTCATGATGCTACTGAAAATTATTTTTAGAGAGGAATATATGCTTCTACATATCTCAATAATATCAAGTTTCCTCTCTATGTGTTGAAAGTTTTGAATTATACTTGTTTTGCCTTCCTATGCTAGTTGATTCTTGCTCCCATAAATTGTTTGCTCGCAAAATCCCTATGCATAGGAAGTGAGTTAGGCTTAAATTTGCTTGTCATATGATACATGATGCTCTCTTTATGTTTCAATTCTTTATTCTTATGCCAGCATCATTGAAATCATCATGCCTAGCAAAAAGGCATTAAAGAAAAGCGCTTGTTGGGAGACAACCCAATATTTATACCTACTGTTTTTGTGTGTCCACATGATTAATCTACTGTAGTAATCATGTTTTATATGTTTTCTTTCAATAATGTGCCAAGTAAAGCCTTTGGGATAGTGTGGATGCTTGTTGATTTGATTATGTGCAAAAACAGAAACTTTTGCGTCCAGTGCTGGAATTTCTATTCTGTACGGGGGCGTGAGAAAATTCTGAAATTTTTACAAAGTATTTTTTTAAAAAATTACGCTGTCCTAATTTTTCAGAATTTTTGGAGGTAAGGAAGTATGCTTTTTAATTTGCTCACTACATGCTGTTCTGTTTTTGACAGATTCAGTTTTCAATGCATAGTTTACTTGTTTTAGTGTTTCCATAGCTTATATTGTGAGATATAAATTGTGGAAATAATGGAATACAGTAGGTATTATGTGAGAACAATTATGAATCTTGTCTTGACAGTACCAAAGTGAATGATTTATTTTCATACTAACCTATTTCACGGAGTTCCGTTAAGTTTTATGTGATTGAAGTTTTCAAGTTTTGGGTGAGATATCGATATGAGGAGAATAAGGAGCGGCAAGACCCTAAGCTTGGGGATGCCCAAGGCACCCCAAGGTAATACTCAAGGAAGACTCAAGCGTTTAAGCTTGGGGATGTCCCGGATGGCATCCCCTCTTTCGTCTTCAACACTATCGATAACCTCACTTGGAGCTATATTTTTATTCGTCACATAATATTTGTTTTGTTTGGAGCATCATTTTATTTTGTTGAGATTTGCTTGCTGTTATCAATAATCATGTTTTGTATCTTTTATTTCAATAAAATGCCAATTATAGCCTTTACCATGCTCAGTTTGCAAGTTTATGTGTTGCTGTTTGAAAACAGAAAGTTTTCTGTTATGTCCTGAATTTATGTGAATTGCCAGAACATGGTAAAAATCTGAAATTTTTACACAGTAAGAATACATGAGTTCTCTATCACGTGGTAATTGTTCAGAATTTTTGGAGTTAGGTAAGTATAAATTTTTATTCCCCCTTCACAAACTGTTCTGTTTTGGCAGATTTCGGTTATAGTTGCATTGTTTGCATATGTTTGCTTGTTTAATGTTTCTATTTGTGGATAGGAGTATTAAATATGCAGAGGCATTTAGTATGCAATGTTTAATTATAATTTTAGTGATTTTATACAGTAGAGAATGTTAAGGTTTTGAGTTTATTTATACTAACTTATCTCACGAGTTCTTGTTGAGTTTTGTGTGGATGAAGTTTTTAAGATTTAGGAGAAGCCATGATATGCGAGGAATTAAGGAGACAAAAGAGCTCAAGCTTGGGGATGCCCAAGGCTCCCCAAGATAACATTCCAAGAAGTCTCAAGCAACTAAGCTTGGGGATGCCCTGGTAGGCATCCCACCTTTCTTCATCAACACCTATCGGTTAGCCTAAGTTTTTACTTGTTCACATGATATGTGCTATTCTTGGAGTGTCCTTCCATTTTAATTTTGTTTACTGTTTGAATAAAATACTTAGATCTGAAATATTTATTTGGAGAGAGTCTTCACATAGCTACTTAATTGTTTGACTACTCATTGATCTTCACTTATTTCTTTTGGAGTAGTTTGTCATTCATTCTCGTGCTTCACTTATATCCTAAGAGAAAATGTTTGAATGAATTGAATACCATAAATCTGAAATTATCCATGTTCCATATGCTTCGTAATATTTCACATTGGGTTCAGAAAGTGAAATCTATTGAAATGTGACAATCACAATATTGGTCATACAAGCAATTCATGAATGATTAGTATATGGAAGAGAAATTTCACATACAAATATATTATCTTGGACATCTTTTATGATTGTGAATATCCATTAATTATTTTCAAACTTGAGCAAATTAGTTGAAGTTGGACAAGGAAGACAATGTAATGAGTTATGTTTGAGTATATTTGCATAGAAGTTATATTGTTATGGATCCTCCAACATGTGGTGCTTGTTTATAATCTTTTGCTAGCTAAAATTTCTGTACTAAGCGGGAATACTGCTTGTGCATCAAAAATCCTTGAGCCAAGTTTCTTCCATGAGTGTCCACCATACCTACCTATATACGGTATTACCCTGCGGTTCCAAGTAAATTTGCATGTGCCATCTCTAAAACCTTCAAATAATCATCTGTTTTGTGTGCCTGTACCGCTCATGGAGCGACGGGGCGGTCAATATCTTCCATGTTAAGCAGGTTATTCTCATGATGGGTGTTTATTCACTTGTCATTGCACGAGAGAGGCTGGTAATCGGGATGCCCGGTCCCTCAAATAAATAAATAAAAAGAAAAAATATATAATAAAACGAAAGCTCCCCCTGGAAAGTTGAAAGTTTGGATGGCACCCATGAATTTGGCTAGCCATGGCTTGTGTTTGAATGGTTGAGGGGGGAGTTAAACTTTTCATTTCTGAAGGGAACCGCCAATGATAGGGATGGCAGTTTTGCCCATGGGTATGGGTACCCGCAGGTACCCTACCCGAAAACAATGGGCATGGGTAAGACTTGGAGAGATTTTGTACCCACGGGTAATGGGTATCCATACCCGCAAAATATATGGGTAGGGTATGGGTATTAAATTTTGCCCATGGGTAACCCAATGGATACCCAGAAAATTTTAATTAATGGAAATAACTTCTATGACATGTGGGGTCAACATCCAACTCATATGGCCCACCCTAAATCTCGTATTCCTTATGCGTCCATAACTCATAGGCCCATAATCACCTGGCCGGAGGGGGGAATCATCACCGGAGGCCATCTTCATCATCCCTGCGGTCTTCATGACGAGGAGGGAGTAGTTCACCCTCGGGGCTGAAGGTATGTACCAGTAGCTATGTGTTTGATCTCTCTCTCTCTCTCTCTCTCTCTCTCTCCCTCTCTCTCTCTCTCTCTCTATCTCTCGTGTTCTTGATTTGGCACGATCTTGATGTACCACGAGCTTTGTTAATATAGTTGGATCATATGGTGTTTCTTCCCTCTCTGTCTTCTTGTGATGAATTGAGTCTTTTCCTTTGAGGTTTCGTTATTGTCGGATTGAATACTTTGGATTTGAGAACACTTGATGCATGTCTTGCATGTGGATACCCGTGGTGACAATGGGGTATTCTATTGAGTCACTTGATGTATGTTTTGGTAATCAACTTGCGGATTCCCGTGACCTTGGGGTAATTTAGGCATATGGGTTGGTACACGTTTTCATCTTCTTTTTTCTGATAGAAACTTTGGGGTTCTCTTTGAAGTTCTTTGTGTGGATTGAATATTATGAATCTGAAGTTGTTTGATGCATATCGAATAATCAACTCACGAATACTTGTGGTGACACTGGAGTATCTAGGTGACGTTAGAGTTGGTTGATGCGTATCATATGGTGTTATTTTAGTACGAACTCTAGGGCTGTACCAGACTCCTTTGAAAGTATGAACCCTAGGCCTTGTTTTCAAGCATTGCAATACCGTTTGTGCTCACTTTTGTTACTTGCTACCTTGCTGTTTTTTTATTTTCAGATTATAAAAACCTATTTCTACTATCCATACTACACTTGTATCACCATCTCTTCGCCGAACTAGTGCACCTATACAATTTACCATTGTATTGGGTGTGTTGGGGACACAAGAGATTTCTTGTATTTGGTTGCAGGGTTGTTTGAGAGATACCATCTTCAACCTACGCCTCCCACGGATTGATAAACCTTAGGTCATCCACTTGAGGGAAAATTGCTACTGTCCTACAAAACTCTGCGCTTGGAGGCCCAACACGAGTCTACAAGAATAAGTTGTGTAGTAGACATCAAGTTCTTTTCTGGCACCGTTGCCGGGGAGGTGAGTGCTTGAAGGTATATCTTTAGATCTTGCAATTGAATCTTTTAGTTTCTTGTTTTATCACTAGTTTGGTTTATAAAAGAAAACTACAAAAAAATGGAATTGAGGTTGCTTCATATTATTCATCTTTATAATGTCTTTCTTGAAAATGATGGATCAGAAAATTGTGCTCAATTGATAGAAGAAGAATTCAATAAAATGTTTGGCATAAAATCCATGAATGATGAGCATGATTGCAATGCTGCTAGTATGAATTCTTTGAATATCCATGATGCTAATGATATGCAAAGCCATAAGCTTGGGGATGCTATGTTTGATGAAGATGATATTTTTAGTCCCCCAAGTTTTGATGAGAAAATTTATTACGATGATAGCATGACTCCTATTTATGATGATTATATTGATGAAAGTGGATTTAGAGAGGTCATGACTTTATTTAATGATGATTCCACTATTTTGGGAGAGGTTTCAATTGATTATGACAACAAAGTTGCTATCTATGATGATTATGGTGATGACATGTATGCTATAAAGAATAATGATAAATATGAAACTTGTCATCATGATTTTAATTTTCAATTGGATTATGCCAATCAAGTATCTCATGATAGTTATTTTGTTGAGTTTGCTCCCACTATTATGAATGAGAAGAAATTTGCTTATGTGGAGAGTAATAAAATTACTATGCTTGTGGATCATGAAAAGGATGCTTTATGTGATACTTATATTGTTGAATTCATTCATGATGCTACTGAAAATTATTATGAGAGAGGAATATATGCTTCTACATATTTCAACAACATCAAGTTTCCTCTCTATGTGTTGAAAATCTTGAAGTTATGCTTGTTTTGCTTTCCTATGCTAGTTGATTCTTGCTCCCATAAACTATTTGCTCACAAAATCCCTATGCATAGGAAGTGGGTTAGGCTTAAATGTGCTAGTCATATGCTTCATGATTCTCTCTTTGTGTTTCAATTCTTTACTTTTATGTGAGCATCATTGAAATCATCATGCCTAGCTAAAAGGCATTAAAGAAAAGCGCTTGTCGGGAGACGACCCAATAGTTATACCTACTATTTTTGTGTTTTCACATGATTAAGCTACTGTATTAATCATGTTTTATGTGTTTTATTTCAATAATGTGCCAAGTAAAGCCTTTGGGATAGTGTGGATACTTGTTGATTCGATTCTGTGCAAAAACAGAAACTTTTGCGTCCAGTGCTAGAATTTTTATTATGTACTGGAGCATGAGAAAATTCTGAAATTGTTACATACCATTGGGCTAAAAATTGTTTATGTGTTCCTAATTTTTCAGAAATTTTGGATTTACAGAAGTATGGTTTTTAAATCGCTCACTACATGATGTTCTGTTTTTGACAGATTCTGTTTTCAGTGCATAGTTTGCTTGTTTTAGTGTTTCCATAGCTTATATTATGAGATATAAATTGTGGAAATGATATACTGCAGTAGGAATTATGTGATAACAATTATGAATCTTGTCTGGACAGTACCTAAGTGGATGATTTAGTTTTATCATACTAACCTATCTCACGAAGTTCCGTTAAGTTTTGTGTGATTGAAGTTTTCAAGTTTTGGGTGAGATATCGATATGAGGAGAATAAGGAGTAGCAAGACCATAAGCTTGGGGATGCCCAAGGCACCCCAAGGTAATATTCAAGGAAGACTCAAGCGTCTAAGCTTGGGGATGCCCCGGAAGGCATCCCCTCTTTCGTCTTCAACACTATCGGTAACCTCACTCGGAGTTTTTGTTTAGAATTTGCTAGTCATATTTCCGGGTTAGGCTTAAATGTGCTAGTCATATGCCTCTGCATAATTAAGGAGACACAAGAGCTCAAGATTGGGGATGCCCAAGGCATCCCAAATTAATATTTCAAGAAGTCTCAAGCATCTAAGCTTGGGGATGCCCCGGTAGGCATCCGACCTTTCTTCATCAACAATTATCGGTTAGTCTCGGTTGAGCCTAAGTTTTTGCTTCTTCACATGAGTTGTGATATTCTTGGAATGTCATTTTATTTTGTTTTATTTGCTGTTTGAATAAAATACTTAAGATCTGAAATTTTTAAATGAGAGAGAGTCCTCACATAGCTACCTATTTACTTAACTACTCATTTGGTCTTCACTTACATCTTTTTGGAGTAGTTTGTCATTTACTCTTGTTCTTCACTTATATCCTATGAGTAAATTGTTGAATGAATTGAATGTCATAAATTTGAAATTATATATGCTTCATATGCTTGTCCCATGGGGAGTAGTGACTTCACATACAAGAAGTATAAGTGGTAAAATTTATTAAAAGTTAACAAACATAGCATTGGTCACTTGAACAATTCATGAAAGAATTTTGAAGGAAGAGAAATTTCACATATAAATATACTATCTTGGACATCTTCTATGATTGTGAGCCCCCATTAATTTTTTCAAGCTTGATGAAGTAGTTGAAGTTGAACAAGGAAGACAACGTAATGAGTTATGTTTGTTTATATTCACATAGAAGTTATATTGTCATGGATCCTCTAACATGTGGTGCTTGCTTAGGATCTTTTGCTAGCCAAAAATTCGTACTAAGTAGAGATACTACTTGTGCATCCAAAAACCCTTAAACCTAGTTTCTTGCCATGAGTGTCCACTGTATCTACCTATGGATTGAATAAGATCCTTCAAGTAAGTTGTCATCGGTGCAAAAAGCAATAAAAATTGCTCCTAAATATGTATGATCTTTTATTGCAAGGGAAAATAAATGTTGTACGAACTTGTGATGGTAAAGAAATAAAAGTGACAGACTGCATAATAAAGGTTGCTATCACAAGGGGCGATATAACGTGACGTTCCTTTGTATTAAGGGCTTGTGCATCCAAAAATAAAAATCGCATGACAACCTCTGCTTCCCTCTGCGAAGGGCCTATCTTTTACGTTTCTGTATTTACTTTTATGCAAGAGTCATTAATGTTCATCTCTATTCCGCTCTATTTATTCTTTAGTTAGCAAGCATTATGTGGCAGGGAAAGATCCAAGCACATATATCCAGTTGAATATAGGTGATCATGAGTTATTATTGTTGACATTATCCCTGAGATAAATAAGTTGGGAGGCGAAACATTAAGCCCCTATCTTCCTATGTGTTTGACTGAAACGGTTTGTTCTAAAAATATGCTTTGAGTGTCAGCAATAATGGAAGACTAAATGATGGTTGAGTATGTGGAATTTGCTAGATCAAAGCTCTTACATAGACCCTTCCTGAAAATAAGATGAATTGCAATTGTTTGATGACTGAGAACATAGTTTGTTAGTTTTCAAGAAAGTTTATGGCCTATACTTTAAACATGTGAATAGCTTGCTACTTGATTATGAGAAGTTTTATGAGATGAGCTACTAATTATGATATATTTTGATGCTAGAAAAAGTGATTGAAATTATCATTGATCAAACTTATGCACTATGCTAGCATTCACACTTCATAAATTATTTCTTTTATCATTTACCTACTCGAGGACGAGAAGGAATTAAGCTTGGGGATGCTGATACGTCTCCAACGTATCTATAATTTATGAAGTATTCATGCCATGTTTATTATAGTTTTGTATGATTTTGGTGCACTTTTATATGGATTTTATATGATTTCTATGGACTAACATATTGACCTAGTGCCCAGTGCCAGTTGCTGTTTTCTGCTTGTTTTTGGTTTTCTAGAAAATCCATATCAAATGAAGTCCAAATGCAGCGAAACTTTTTGACGATTTTTTCTGGAAGGAAACGGACCCAGGAAGCTTTGGGGAAGCAGCAGAAGAGCCACAGGGGCCCCACGAGCCACCTGGGCGCGCCTGCCCCCCCAGGCGCGCCCCGGTGCCTCGTGGGCCCCTTGGGGCACCTCTTCGCGTGATTCCAACGCTGAAAAATCATATATATTCAGAAACCCCCGAAAGTTAACCTAGATGAGTTTTTACGCCGCCGCAAGCCTCTGTACCTCCACGATCTCATCTACAACCCTTTTCTGGCACCCTGCCAGAGGGGGGAAATCATCACCGGAGGCCATCTTCATCATCCCGGCGGTCTCCATGACGAGGAGGGAGTAGTTCACCCTCGGGGCTGAGGGTTTGTACTAGTAGCTATGTGTTTTATCTCTCTCTCTCTCTCTCGTGTTCTTGATTTGGCATGATCTTGATGTATCGCGAGCTTCGTTAATATAGTTGGATCATATGGTGTTTCTTCCCTCTCTATCCTTGTTGTGATGAATCGAATCTTTTTCCTTTGAGGTTTCGTTATTGTCGGATTGAATATTTCAGATTTGAGAACACTTGATGTATGTCTTGCATATGAATACCCGTGGTGACAATGGGGTATTATATTGATTCACTTGATATATGTTTTGGCACTCAACCCGCGGATTCCCGAGGTGACATTGGGGTAATCTATGCATAGGGGTTGATGCACGTTTTCATTATCTTTTCTTCGATAGAAACTTTGGGGTGCTCCTTGGAGTTCTTTGTGTGGATTGAATATTATGATTATGAAGTTGTTTGATGCATATTGTATAATCAACTCACGGATACTTGTGGTGACATTGGAGTATCTAGGTGACATTAGAGTTGGTTGATGTGTATCATATGGTGTTATTTTAGTACGAACTCTAGGGCTGTTTGTGACACTTATAGGAATAGCTCAATAGATTGATCGGAAAGGATAACTTTGAGGTGGTTTCGTACCCTACAACAATTTCTATCTTATGTTCTCCGCTAATAGGAACTTTGGAGTGATTCTTTATCGCACGTTGAGGGGTTGTTATATGATCCAATTATGTTAGCATTGTTGAGAGATTGCACTAGTGAAAGTATAAACCCTAGGCCTTGTTTTCAAGCATTGCAATACCGTTTGTGCTCACTTTTGTTACTTGCTACCTTGTAGTTTTTTTATTTTCAGATTGTAAAAACCTATTTCTACTATCCATACTACACTTGTATCACCATCTCTTCGCCGAACTAGTGCACCTATACATTTTACCATTGTATTGGGTGTGTTGGGGACACAAGAGATTTCTTGTATTTGGTTGCAAGGTTGTTTGAGAGATACCATCTTCAACATACGTCTCCCACGGATTGATAAACCTTAGGTCATCCACTTGAGGGAAAATTGCTACTGTCCTACAAAACTCTGCGCTTGGAGGCCCAACACGAGTCTACAAGAATAAGTTGTGTAGTAGACATCAGATCGAACGGGGACAAAATTGGTGAAGAATCCCGTCTGGAGGGGCAACTTTTGGAGCTGTCTGCACGTCAAACAACCGCTTGCGGTCGTTTGAAACGCCGTCTTTTGTGCTGTCTTTTTGTGCCGTCCTTCTTCGGTAAAACGGTCGCCAATTCTTCATATGAACTCAGAATTTGATGTTCTTGGGCTCGTTGGATTCGTATGATCAACACCGATCCATTTCTGGTCTTAGACGTTGATTTGGAACACTTTAAAAAATGACTTTTTCTGACCTTCGAAATGGCTAAGTCTAGCCCCTGGTTGACTCTGTATCGAACCCATCCTTGGTCCTTTCATCGTGCTTGGTCCTAGGTTGCTCCAAAACACCTGTAGACACAAGAAAACAAACAAAACTAAGAAAAACTAAATAAAATACTAAATGTGCAATGCTCACAAGAGAAAGTGTAAATACCGGTAAACATGCATAATGGACAACTATTTGGTTCAATGGGACATGATATATGAAGAGAACATGCAACAAATGAGCTCTAAAAATGCGTAAAATATAGAGTCATCAACCTCCCCATGCTTAAACCTTACTCGTCCTAGAGTAAGAAGGTTGACTACCAAAATCTCATTGCTACCAACTCTAAAGCATACATTGAAGCAAACCCCAAAGTGTAATCCATGTTCATCGTGCAAGCATGCAAAAGTTAACCAGCAAGGGAGTAATACAAGCTATCCTCTTAGTTCCATTGCCATGGAGGTCAAGAAAGAGGAAAATATTGTTGTTGAGCCCAAATTCCCATTGCCAAAGGTTTAGAAAGAAGGTCAATATTATGTTGGGAACACAACAATGACAATCAAAGACAAAAGAAATCAAGCATTAGCGATCGCTTCAAAAACACCAACCCGAGGCATACCAGGTACAATAGCAAGATCGTCTGTCTGCGTTATTAAACCACTCAACTACCTATGCAGCATTGAGCGCAAGCCTATGCCTCGCACTTAAGGGAAAACTAGAAAATGGTTGGGGCTTTGAGAAGTAAAAAATAAAGAAAGTCTTGCATCAACGCAGCTGACCACTAGGCAATGGAGAAGGCCTGATGATCGATGTCAATGCAAGGAGTAGGGATCGCCATGCAACGGATGCACTAGAGCTATAAGTGTATGAAAGCTCTCCTAATGCAGCTAAGTGGGTGTGCATCCAACTTGCTTGCTCATGTAGACCTCGAGCATTTGAGGAAGCTCGTCATCAAAATATACAAGCCAAGTTCTATAATGTAAAGATCCCACTAGCATAGTCATGAAGTATATGAAAACTCTCTATATGAAGTACATGGTGCTACTCTTGAAGCACAAGTGTGGTAAAAGGATAATAGCATGCCCCTTCTCTCTTTTTCTCTCATTCATTTTTTTGTGGGCTCTTTTTGGCCTCTCCTTTTTTTAGAACAACCTCATGGACCTCATCCCCACTTTTTCGAGGACTCATAAGTCTCCACCATTCTTTTCCTCACTAGGGCAATGCTGTAATAATGATGATCATCACACTTTTATTTACTTACAACTTGATAAACTGAAAACATGAGAGAAACTCTATATGATGAGTGCCTCTGGCAGTGTACCAGTATGTGCAATGATCCGGCGTAGCATAGATATCAAAAAAGGGACAAGCCATGAAAATATCGAACTAGCCATACTATGATCATGCAAGGCAAATGAAAACATGTCTCTAATCATGTAATGTAAAATGATGGTAGTGCATGGTGATATGCTCGGAATGGCTATGAAAATGCCATGTAGGTAGGTATGGTGGCTGTTTTGTGGAGATGGGGTGTTTTATGTGTAGGAGAACAAGAGGAAGTTCTCCCACGTGTTTGGATGTACCAGTGAAGTATGCGCCAAGTCTCATTGTGAGAGTGGGCAATGCACGGTACCGTAGAGGCTAACAAAATAAGATGAATGGAAGTGCAAAGGTTTCGAACTTGCCTTAGTCATAAAGAACTCAAACACTACACAAGAGCATCGCGGTGTCATGTTGCATAAGACTCAAAAGCTAAGTACCCCAAGGGGATAGTTTGACAGAGATAAACCCCGTTGCGCATCCCGGATCAACCAAAGATGCTGGGTTCATCAGCAAAAAACCTCTACAATCATTCAATCGCTAATCAAGCCACCACTAGAGTCCCCAACTTATGTAATTAGGTGAAAGAAAGGCAACCGTTCAAAGGACTCCTTTATTGGTTTTTTGATAAAAATAACATGGCAATGTTTTTTTTCCAAAAGATAGCAAGATTCCCACAAGCTAAGTCAAACAAGTGCAAAGTAAGCATGTCAAAACAGCGGGACACACTAATACACAAAAACCATATGATCAAGAGCATTGCACAAGACACTACACATGCAAAAGTAACCTCCCCACGCTTAGAACTTTGCAATACTAAACTAAGGGAGATTACAAAAGTAGAGAGAAGGTGTAGTTATTAAAAGAGAGCGCGAGAAGTGGTTACCTCCCCAAGCTTACATCTAAGCAAGGGTTAGAAACTTTTACCGTTGACTTGCATATGACCTCTCTTTTAATAGACATGGACCTTGATTCATGTGATCTCCTTGTTGTGGTCCGGTGGCTGCCCTCCAATAGAACCTGCTAGAGAAGAACTAAAAAGGAAACAAAATATTTTTGTTCTTTTGTGGTTTTTCATTTTTTGTGTGGCACAAAGGATTAGCAACACAAGTGAAAAAGCATAAGCCTCACAATGATCGATTCATTAGCCTAATCACCTCGCTTAAGTCAACAAATTATGCTAGAAGCGTGCACACTCCTAGATTAAAGGTGTAGTATGTGTGAGACAAAATATGAAACACAAGTGTGCAACCCCTACATGCCTAATTAAAAGAGAGATCCCCACCTAAGGTGAGAAACTCCGTACTAATCAACTTTTATTTGAGCAAGGTTCGTATTGGAAAACTTTACCGGGCACTCGTTGTTGAAGTTCATCATGTTGAAGCAGCCAAGTGGCTTGTGTGGTTCTTTCATACGGTTGGCACCATACCGTACATGTCACCACATAAGGTCCAAGCCCCTGCGAAAATAACACATGGAATAAAAATATCAATTCGGTATACGAACGAGGTTCGTATACCCAACCGGCAAAAAGAAATAAAAGAAAACATAGTTGCTACAGAGAATTATTGGTTACAAAGTTTCAGAGGTAATTAACATTAATTATAAAGCAAATGATTGGTTAGAAAACACCTTGTCGACCTCAGATGTTGAAAATGAATCAAATGGAGGTGTTATTGCCATCATATGGGCGTTCAAATGACTAGTTGCGGTCACATGGAACGCCATCGTTCACCCTATGGAGATGCTCGTTGTGGTTGCCAGGTGAAACGACCGCTCGTACGAGCACGAGCGCTTGTACGGTAGGCCGTCTTTTGCTCTGGTCCTCTTCTCTCTTGCGGCCACGAGCTCATACGGGCGCTCAAACGACCGGGGCGGTCGTGGAACACCGTCTTTTCTCCTGGAGCTGTAGATCTTCATGAAATTTTTTGTGCTCCCTCCTCTCGTTAAGCACATAGCAATATTGCAATAAAAATAGGAGGAGGTATGCAACAGAAACAGGCTCCCGACATGCTGAAATTTTTACCAATGAAACAACAAGAAACCAACTCAAATAGCAACTACTCAAAATAAAACAAAAGTGCAGATGCAACATGAATGCAACTAGACTCAAGACACAAAGCTAAGAAAGACACCTACGGACTTCCGGGTTACCTCCTAGGCAGTGCTTTCTTTAAAGCCATATATCTAGGCTTCGGTGCTCCATAAGGTCATCTACCCGAATCCCAAGGGATATCAACCCCGAGTTGGATGCCTACCTCCGACCGGGGTTGGGAGCATCTCATAGCAGAGCTCAGTCGGAGGCGCACTCGGTTACGGTGCATCGACATCATATATGTAAATTCGTACTCGCTCTTGGGCGAGTACCGATGCACCGAGATAAGTGGAGATGCCTGAAAGATTAGTGGCTGCAACTTCACAGTAATATTATGAGCAAGAGGATGAGGAGCTGCAGGTAAGTCATAACCTTCATCATTTTGTAACACCCCGATTTTTGGCCCTTTCTTTTTCTTTTGGATTTCTTCGAAATTTTATTTGGAATTCCTTTTCGGTGGCTCTGTGGTCTTGAAACCTGGGAAGATCATCTCTTCTTCCTCTCCCAAGTGGCTTGCCACTCTTAAATCTTTCTCAAGGCCATGTCATTTCCATCTTAGCCCAACCCCAAATTCTTTTTCTTGGGAATATTCCTTTTTCTATTAAAGGAATAACCCTGTTTGCCCTAGGTTGTGAAGCAACCTACATTTCTGTCTTCCACAAAATTCCCACAAAATTCTCATAAATTCTTTGGACCATATATTCCACAAATATGTCAAAACCCATCCTTGCCTAGTTCAAAAATAATTCAGGAATATTCATTTCCTATTCTATCCAGTATGGCACTTTGTGAATGAAGTGCTATTTATCTTTTCTTGATTGCCCTCAAACTTTTTGAGCAATATTTCCTATCCAAATAATTGCAACATGCCAAAATTCAGCTTCATTTGCCTGGTAAATCTTCCTCAGCAAATTTCCAAAGTTTCTGTCTAGAGAGAAGCTTTGTGAAGGAAGTACTAGCTAGGCTAATCTAAATGAGTTAAAATTTTGGTAGATCATCCATATGATCAAATCATTACTCGCCACCAAATTTCATATCCATCCAACAATCTATGTGAGCACACCTTCAAATTCTTGCTTCTGGTCACAATTTCAGTTTGTGAAGCAACTATATTTTATATTGCTTCATAAAATCTGAAAATTAATCTAGGACCAAAATATCCCTATATCCATTGAGCATGACAAAATTAACATTATTTTGTGAATTCATTTGCTCCACAAAATTCCCCCAAGTTTCTGTCCAGTGTGGATCATTGTGAAGGAAGTACCATTTATATTTATCCAAATGGTATGAAATTTTTATGGTGCCTTCGTATGCTCAAATCATCATCCTCCACCAAATCTCAGAACAATCCAACACTCCATGTGAATGTAGCTTCACGATCTAGTCACTGGTCCAGTTTTTGCAGTTGTGAAGCAACTATGTTAAATCCTGGTCCAAATCTTTTCAAAATCCACAGGATCATAGTCCTTCCTACCCTAAACCTCTGTGACATCCTGGTTATCCCTTATCCCATTCAGTTTGACCACAACTTCATGATCAAGTTTGCTACAACAAACTTCTGTTGATGCTACCCATTAGCACAAAGTGTCTTTCTTCGTTCTATCACTTCAGAGAGGTCCTACTTTGGAAGGACTACACGCTAGAAATGTTTTTACTAGCCAGAGCGCACTGCGTGCGCCTGTGCACGCGGTGACCACGCGGCTGGGACGCCATTATCGCGCTTTGTTCATCGTTTAGCTCCGGCCCCTCCTCTGCTCGTCATTCTCGCGCGTCCCAACGTGTCCCAGAGCTCCGTGACAACCACACGCTCACTCCCCAGCCCTGGTCCCCTCCTCCTTTGCCCTCCTCGTGCCATGGTAGCCTCGGCCGCGTGCACACAGTGCCCGAGTGGCCGACCGGAAGTCTTCCATCCCGCGTCTGCGCCTCCACTAGCTCCCTCACGTAGCCATCAACCTCTCCGCGCGTGTGCACGCGTACGCAGTCGTGGCAGAGCATCAATCTTGCCTCTGCAGTGGCATCCGAGCACGGGATCTTCACCGCGGCTATTTAAGCCACTCCCGAGCTTGCCCGAGCTCTCCAGCCTCCTCTCCGCTCTCCTAGAGCCCCGCCCAGCCACTCAACCGAGCTCGAGGAGCTCCTCTGCCCCTGCCACGGCCGCCATTGCCGCCTCGGTCCCCTCTTAAATTCGAGCAATGCAGGGCTCCATCCTCCCTCCCAACCTCACCTTGGCGTTTTCCTATCCACCGTGAACCCTCCCACCTCTCCTATTCATCCCCGGAGTGCCCGTGGACGCGGCTGCAAATCCGGCCGACGCCCTCGTCCGCGGCCATCCAAGCTGTCGCCATTTCGGTCCTCCTCGGCGTCCGTGCGGTGTGGGGATGGATGCGGTGCTCTTCCCCGAGCCCGCCGGTGCCCGGAACGCCGGAAACGGTGGCCGGAGTCGCCCGGGACGGTCGCCGAAGTGCGCGGCCTCCTCTGTCCCGCGGGCGCGAGCAAGGTTGAAGACGATGGCCTGGCCAGGCGGGCTCCACCTCCTCTGTGGCCCCACTCGTCAGCCTAACTAAAGAGTTGACCCCGGGCCCGCGCGGGTTTAAGTGGAAACGTATTCGTTGAAATACGTTTTTCCTTTAGGAAAGCGTATTTTTCTGTTACTTCGGTTGAAAATACGTTTCTGTAAGCAGAAGGCGTATTTCAGCGAAAGGCGCTTTCTGTTTAAACCCAGCCGGCCGAAATCCTTATATTGTGAACGTTCACCCGTTACCAGCAGAAATGGACAGATTTTATTTGTTTTTCTACCTAACGAACGAACGGCCACAACTTTTTAACCGTGACTCTGAATCAGGTGATTCCAAATCCCACGTTCTCTACTCGTCGAGCCCGTTCTGTTGGTATCATTTTCACTATGTTGTCACATACTGAAAATAACCATTTTTCCCCTGCCCTTATTCATCCCCCTTCGAGAGGGAAGCTTTTCCGGCAATTCTTCCCGCGAGTTCATCGCACCTCTCCCCGATGAGTCCTTCATCCCCAGGCAAGCCACAACTGCCACTTGCATGATGGCATTGCAGTAGCCATGGTTTCCACTTGAATATTTAAATAATTGTTTGCTCATTTAATGATTTTAATGCTTCGAATATGCTTGTGAATCCATGTCTATGCTTATGCCATGTTCATTTTCATCTAGTAAGTGAAATGATTAATTGCTAATGTTATTATTATCATGTTTCATTCTTGTAATCATTTCTGATGCTAGTGATAACGATATGCTCATATGAATAGTTAGGGTTTGTTATGAAAATACTTGTTATATTCATGATCGTCATTATGCCATGCTCATTTGCATCCCGTAGACGAAATGATTTATCATTGTTGATGTAATGATGTTAAATGGTTATGTTGCCCATCCATGGTTACACTAATATCATGCTCATATGCATTGTTATTTCATTACGTTATTATGACTCAGCTCATCACCATTCAAGGTGAACCTGACATTAATCGAACTTGAACAAATCTGTTGGCTGAGTCATGGTGCCACCGAATCGAGCTTACCAGTGCAGCCACACTAGCCTGGAAGGGGAGGTCCTAATGCGGTCTATTGTCATGCCCCTCGCCGGTGCCTCCTACTAGGGAAGGTTATGGGTGCGCGCTACCCTGATCAGGTAGGCGGCCATAGCCTTGTGTGCCCGATTTTTACGGTACCGAGGTCCCCGTTTGGGACGATGTTTTTGTTTTGGCCACGACGGTGGCAGACACAAAGGTGGCGGATGTCACGAGTTGACATCGGGGCCACCCATGACATAGCCCAAAGGGGAGTTTGTCGGAGTGGCCGGGAGAGTGTCATGCAATAGATTGCTTTTGTCGGAATGTCGTTGGTCCACCCAAATGGGAGCACGAGGCCATGAGTTCTGTGGTGTGGGTACAGTGTACTAACCTCTGCAGAGTGTATAATCTATCGATAGCCGCGTCCTCGGTCATGGACACAGTTCATAGTAGGTCACACTATGGGTCAACAGAAATAATAACCTGGATAATAACAACCCCTGCTCCATGAGAAAAGAAGTTGGTTGATCTTTATGTGGTCATGCGATGATCACAGGTAGAGATCAAGCTCCGTGTGGTCATGTGATGATCACGATGGTATAGTTGATA
Source organism: Elymus sibiricus (assembly GCA_039707655.1). Taxonomy (NCBI): domain Eukaryota; kingdom Viridiplantae; phylum Streptophyta; class Magnoliopsida; order Poales; family Poaceae; genus Elymus; species Elymus sibiricus. Next base: position 170,572,059 of record CM077664.1, read on the forward strand.
CTGAGCTTGGTTGATCCTGAGGTGATCGTGTGATGTTCATGATGGTAAGTCTGAGACATATGGTGGTTAAGAGATAACTTCCGAGAAGAGTAAGTTGGTCCAAGGGACCTTAAACATCGACCCCCCCTCATGCTAGTGCTAGTAGCATCTTGTTCATGCTCATATCATTAATTATGTACATGCCATGCTCATGTTGTTCTAGCAGTATCATGTTCATCATTGATAATTAACCTGTAATTGCCATGCTGTTGTTTGTCTTGATTGCTTTGGTTGCTGTGAGCTTGCGAGTACATTCATAGTACTCACCTGGCGTGTCATGCCAGATTGCAGGTCATGCCGTGATTGATTGTTTGTCGAGGATCCCGAGGTTGCGCTCTAGGATGCGTTCCAGCCAGAGTCCCTGTGCATTGGAGTCCATCACCGTCGTCGTTGTTCCGCTGCTAGAAAATATTCCGCCGCTATGAGATGTTCTGCTGCTAGCATAGAGCTACCTTAGCAGGAGTAGTGTCGCCATGCCGATGAAATCTTTTGTAACATCATACCATTGTACCCATAGTATTTGTAACATAAAGCTGATTTGTTCTATGCCAAGCAGTGCCGTATTCCAGAAGACATGATCTTTGGGCTGGAATACGGGGTGTTCCGGTCTCTCTGAGCGGGGGTGCCACAACGCTTGGTATCAGAGCCAGGTTTGGCTGTAGGACGCCCTAGTCCGCGCGAGCATTAGAAACCGTTAGTATAGAGTCTAGTCGGTTTGCTGCATTTGGTTGCTGCATTTGTTTGCTGGATAGCATGCATATAGACCTATTATCTTGTCACTAACGGTTGATCTTGTGAGTGTAGGTGGCATCATTTTCGATCCACTACCTGCACCCTCCGGTTTTGCATACTTACCCTTTGGTGTTTGGTGTCATCTCTGTCCCAGCGGAGTGATGCCGAGGTACCTAGTGGTGTTAATCACTTGCAGGATTGATGCACATGTATCGCACCAATATATATTCTCTTTAGCCACACCTATCATTTCGGTGGTAGACATGTTTCTACCCCGGATCTGGCCATCCAACTCGCCGCTTTGGCAACCCTTACTGGTCTTTGTTACCAGAAAAGGGCAATGCCAGCAAATCCTGTTTTTCACCGCTGTCTCACCCTATCACCCATTCCCTGGACGAGTATGGTTCCCTTCCGTCCGCTTGATGATGATGTGGCCGTGACATCCGTGTTCCGCTACATGATCACTGAGTCCGTCCTCACCCCTAAGCCCGTCCAGACGCAACCGGGTTAAGCCAGCTCTTGGTGTAGCTCTGTTTATACCAACCCCTCCACATGCTGATCCACTTTCGTATACACCGCCACATCATGTTAGCTCGTAGTACCGGAGTTTCCGCGAGATTTGTGTGCGTAAGTAGGCATGCATATTGTCATGGATAGCAGTAAAATGTGATGTTGCTTCTGTGTAATCTTGAAGCCTTGTGTGCTTTTGTTCAGTCATTTCTTTTGCTTCTTTCTTTGGGCCTTCGGTGTTGCCTTACATCCCCTTATGAAAGTTGCTCATCAATCGCCACCGGAACCAAAGAATCAGTAAGGAATTCAATTATTTGGAAGCTCAGCTAAACATTATGAAATTCTCAGCCGACTGCATTATATTGGGAATATCTGGTTTGAATACAAAGGATATTTTGGATTCACTACCAGCATCAAGATTTACATCAGTGGAGCAACCTTCACAGCAGTAATAATTACACCAGCAGGAAGACAATTTGTGTGCAAGACCACAGAACATTTCCAGTCAAAGGAATATCCAGGATATATATATATATATATATATATATATATATATATATATATATATATATATATATATATATATGGCATTCAGTCTGCACACTATAGTGAGGAGCTTCTGGAGTAAGCAACCCAATCTTCCTCGGCACGTTACCAGGCAAGCTTACGACGCAAGGTTCCTCAGTCTTCCTCGGTACGGCATATGGATAGCTTCCAGTGTAAGATACTCAGTCTTCTTTGGCAAGCCACCGCAGAAAGCTTATGGCGTAAGCCACCAAATCTTCCTCAGTAAGCAACCAGAGGAAAAGCTTCTGAAGCACGGTACCCAGTCTTCTTCAGCACGCTATCCTAGCAAAAGCTTCGAGCATAAGCTATTCAGCCTTCCTCAGCACGCTACTCTCGATGGCTTCCAACACAAGTTATCCAGTCCACGTCAGTACGACACTACAAACAGTCATCGCCAGTAGTACAAGATACTACACAGTGAGTTGGCAGCATCTGGCAGTGCATCTCAAGAATCAGATCCGCAACAGGTTGGTCAGAAACACGAGCTAGTCAGGACACAAGTGTCTGCCTTGGGAATCAAATGCTCAGATACACATGCTTCCATATATATTGTGAACATGCTGCGAAGGTCATGCAAGTCCCTCGTACGATGATGCAAGCACGTGGTTATCAAGGCCAGTTTCCTCCCAACCGACAAAGTGATATCATTAACCTCTGTCACTGTCATGTACGATTGACCACCACAGTGAGCTCTATACCAGTAACTGTGAACCTGGTATATGATCCTGATGAACCCTTGCTTACCTCTTCCTGGTAACGGCACCACGCCTGTGTTCTGAGCTGCTTTCGGCCGTCCAGGGTGGATGCCGACTTTATATTTCTCTTTTCAATAACTGGCCCGTGTTTTGAGCTGCTTTTCGGCCGTCTCGGGCAGCTGTTGAGTTTCTTTTTGTAGCAGTGACCCTATGCTCTGAACTGTTCTTCGGCCGTCTTAGGGAACTGCTACATTCTTCTTATCAATACTGCCCCATGCTCTGAGCTGCTTTTCAGCCATCTTGAGCCATGGTTGAGTTATTTCAGTAATGTCCCAGATCTGAGTTGTAAAGACCGTTCTGGTGGCTACTGATTTATTTGCCGATTTCATGCAAAGGTTCGGATGATCATTGCCTATAGTTAAAGCTTGAGAGATGATAAACTTGCCATATAAACGTTGTTGCACTATCATGGGACAAGGGTAAGATATGATTACTGGAATATTGCACCTGACTGCACCTATGGTCACACGAAGAATTAATGATATATATGGCAAAGCTCTTTTGGCAAAGGATTCGGGCAAAAATGATGAAGGCGCAAGACCGACAATACAGGGATCTCATATCAAGGTAACTCTCTTGTCCAAACTACATATGCTCGGAATTGTCAGTATCAAATATCCAAGGCTGCCATGTCAGACCAAAGGCCAGCTCCGCCGTTTGACTCCAGCAACCATGTTAACGCATCGCACGGTCTACTACCCACATTTGGTTATACTGACAAAATGAGTAATCAGAATGCTGAACAACAATCTCGGCTCATGTGTCCGCACATATGGAAACCGGCAAAAAGATAGCCTGTCATGAAAAAGATTCTTCCACCAGAACCATCGTCAGTCAAGCCTCTAGAAGCTATTGCTATAAGGCCGTACTCCTTTATACTGGCCACGACAAGCGACAGTCGAATTTTGGTACGGATTTGATACTCAAGAAAGTGGAGTCAGCCAAGATGATTCAGAAATCCCTGCAGGCAGTCAGTTTTCGCCAAGATAACAGTTATGATTCTCAGCATGGTTTTGAACCCGGAGGACATGCATCTACTTGAGTAACCCGATGCAAGGAGTAAATATTTTGTGTCCACCGAGGAAATTTGTTCATAACTCCATTGAATACTATCGGAGCTGGATAAAACAATGTCACGTCAATTGGAAATCACTCCCGGACTCATGGAAGTTCCAGTCATGATAACATTAGACAAGCCAGCAGACATAAAAGAATTGAAGTCAGAGTAAGGATGAACATATGAAGGAAAACCTGTCAGAATGTTGGGTACGGTGAAGCAAACCACCCCAGAGCACTGCAGTCAGGACATATGAAATTCAGTGGGAACAATTTATAAAGGAAAAGGATACCCGAGTTGGAAACGGTTTCCTTAAGTCAGAATATTCATACTTGTTCCCTCAGCAACCAAATCTCGAGGACGAGATTTTTGTAAGGGGGGTAGGTTTGTAACACCCCGATTTTTGGCCCTTTCTTTTTCTTTTGGATTTCTTCAAAATTTTATTTGGAATTCCTTTTCGGTGGCTCTGTGGTCTTGAAACCTGGGAAGATCATTTCTTCTTCCTCTCCCAAGTGGCTTGTCACTCTCAAATCTTTCTCAAGGCCATGTCATTTCCATCTTAGCCCAACCCCAAATTCTTTTTCTTGGAAATATTCCTTTTTCTATTAAAGGAATAACCCTGTTTGCCCTAGGTTGTGAAGCAACCTACATTTTTGTCTTCCACAAAATTCCCACAAAATTCTCATAAATTCTTTGGACCATATATTCCACAAATATGTCAAAACCCATCCTTGCCTAGTTCAAAAATAATTCAGGAATATTCATTTCCTATTCTGTCCAGTATGGCACTTTGTGAATGAAGTGTTATTTATCTTTCTTGATTGCCCTCAAACTTTTTGAGCATTCTTTCCTATCCAAATAATTGCCACATGCCAAAATTCAGCTTCATTTGCCTGGTAAATCTTCCTCAGCAAATTTCCAAAGTTTCTGTCCAGAGAGAAGCTTTGTGAAAGAAGTACTAGCTAGGATAATCTAAATGAGTTGAAATTTTGGTAGATCATCCATATGATCAAATCATTACTCTCCACCAAAATTCATATCCATCCAACAATCTATGTGAGCACACCTTCAAATTCTTGCTTCTGGTCACAATTTTAGTTTGTGAAGCAACTATATTTTATATTAATTCATAAAATCTGAAATTAATCCAGGACCCAAATATCCCTATATCCATTCAGCATGCCAAAATTCACATTATTTTGGCAATCCATTTGCTCCACAAAATTCCCCCAAGTTTCTGTCCAGTGTGGATCATTGTGAAGGAAGTACCATTTATATTTGTCCAAATGGTATGAAATTTTTATGGTGCCTTCATATGCTCAAATCATCATCCTCCACCAAATCTCAGAACAATCCAACACACCATGTGAGTGTAGCTTCATGATCTAGTCTCTGGACCAGTTTTTGCAGTTGTGAAGCAACTATGTTAAATCCTGGTCCAAATCTTTTCAAAATCCACAGGATCATAGTCCTTCCTACCCTAAACCTCTGTGACACCCTGGTTATCCCTTATCCCATTCAGTTTGACCACAACTTCATGATCAAGTTTGCTACAACAAACTTCTGTTGATGCTACCCATTAGCACAAAGTGTCTTTGTTCGTTCTATCACTTCAGAAAGGTCCTACTTTGGAAGGACTACATGCTAGACTTGTTTTTACTGGCTAGAGCGCACCGCGTGCGCTTGTGCATGTGGTGACCACTTGGCTGGGAGGCCATTGTCGCGCTCTGTTCGTCGTTTAGCTCGGGCCCCTCCTCTGCTCGTCGTTCTCGCGCGTCCCAGCGTGTCCTAGAGCTCTGTGGCAGCCACGCGCTCAGTCTCCAGCCATGGCCCCCTCCTCCTTCGCCCTCCTCGCGCCACGGTATCCTCGTCCGCGTGCACACAGTGCCCGAGTGGCCGACCGGAAGTCTTCCATCCCGCGTCTGCACCTCCACTAGCTCCCTCTCGTAGCCATCAACCTCTCCGCGTGTGCGCACACGTACGCGGTCGCTGCAGAGCATCAATCTCGCCTCCGTAGCGGCATCCGAGCACGGCGTCTTCACCGCGGCTATTTAAGCCACTCCCGAGCTTGCCTGAGCTCTCCGGCCTCCTCTCCGCTCTCCTAGAACCCCGCCCAGCCACTCAACCGAGCTCGAGGAGCTCCTCTGCCCCTCCCACGGCCGCCATTGCCGCCTAGGTCCCCTCTTAAATTCGAGCAATGCAGGGCTCCATCCTCCCTCCCAACCTCACCTCGGCGCTTCCCTAGCCACCGTGAACCCTCCCACCTCTCCTATTCATCCCCGGAGTGCTCGTGGACGCAGCTGCAAATTCGGCCGACGCCCTCGTCCGCGGCCATCCAAGTTGTCGCCGTTTCGGTCCTCCTCGGCATCCGTGCGATGCGGGGATGGATGCGGCGCTCTTCCCCGAGCCCGCTAGTGCCCGGAACGCCGGCAACGGTGGCCGGAGTCGCCCGGGATGGTCGCCGGAGTGCGCGGCCTCCTCTGTCCCGCGGGCGCGAGCGAGGTTGAAGACGATGGCGTGGCGAGGCGGGCCCCACCTCCTCTGCGGCCCCACTCGCCAGCCTAACAAAAGAGTTGACCCCGGGCCCGCGCGGGTTTAAGTTGAAACGTATTCGTTGAAATACGTTTTTCCTTTAGGAAAGTGTATTTTTCTGTTAGTTCAGTTGAAAATACGTTTCTGTAAGCAGAAGGCGTATTTCAGCGAAAGGCGCTTTCTGTTTAAACCCAGCCGGTCAAAATCCTTATATTGTGAACGTTCACCCGTTAGCAGCAGAAATGAACATATTTTATTTGTTTTTCTACCTAACGAACGAACGGCCACAACTTTTTAACCGTGACTCCAAATCAGGTGATTCCAAAGCCCACGTTCTCTACTCGTCGAGCCCGTTCTGTTGGTATCATTTTCACTATGTTGTCACATACTAAAAATGACCATTTTGCCCTTATTCAGCCCCCTTCGAGAGGGAAACTTTTTCGGCGATTCTTTTCGTGAGTTCATCGCACCTCTCCCCGATGAGTCCTTCATCCCCAGGCAAGCCACAATAGCCACTTGCATGATGGCATTGCAGTAGCCAAGGTTTCCACTTGAATATTTAAATAATTGTTTGTTCATTTAATGATTTTAATGCTTCGAATATGCTTGTGAATCCATGTCCATGCTTATGCCATGTTCATTTTCATCTAGTAAGTGAAATGATTAATTGCTAATGTTATTATTATCATGTTTCATTCTTGTAATCATTTCTGATGCTAGTGATAACGATATGCTCATATGAATAGTTAGGGTTTGTTATGAAAATACTTGTTATATTCATGATCGTCATTATGCCATGCTCATTTGCATCCCGTAGACGAAATTATTTATCATTGTTGATGTAATGATGTTAAATGGTTATGTTGCCCATCCATGGTTACACTGATATCATGCTCATGTGCATTGTTATTTCATTATGTTATTATGACTCAGCTCATCACCATTCAAGTTGAACCTGACATTAATCGAACTTGAGCAAATCTGTTGGCTGAGTCATGGTGCCACCGAATCGAGCTCACCAGTGCAGCCACACTTGCCTGGATGGGGAGGCCCTAATGCGGTCAATTGTCATGCCTCTTGCCGGTGCCTCCTACTAGGGAAGGTTATGGGTGCGCGCTACCCTGATCAGGTTGGAGGCCATAGCCTTGTGTGCCTGAGTTTTACGGTACCGAGGTCCCCGTTTGGGACGATGTTTTTGTTTTGGCCACGACGGTGGCAGCCACAAAGGTGGCGGATGTCACGAGTTGACATCGGGGCCACCCATGACATAGCCCAAAGGGGAGTTTGTCGGAGTGGCCGGGAGAGTGTCATGCAATAGATTGCTTTTGTCGGAATGTCGTTGGTCCACCCGAATGGGAGCACGAGGCCATGAGTTCCGTGGTGTGGGTACAGTGTACTAACCTCTGTAGAGTGTATAATCTATCGATAGCCGCGTCCTCGGTCATGGACACAGTTCATAGTAGGTCACACTGTGGGTCAATAGAAATAATAACCTGGATAATAACAACCCCGGTTCCTTGAGAAAAGAAGTTGGTTGATCTTTATGTGGTCATGCGATGATCACATGTAGAGATCAAGCTCCGTGTGGTCATGTGATGATCACGATGGTATAGTTGATACCGAGCTTGGTTGATCCTGAGGTGATCGTGTGATGTTCACGATGGTAAGTCTGAGACATATGGTGGTTAATAGATAACTTCCGAGAAGAGTAAGTTGGTCCAAGGGACCTTAAACATTCACCCCCCTCATGCTAGTGCTAGTAGCATCATGTTCATACTCATATCATGAATTATGTACAAGCCATGCTCATGTTGTTCTAGCAGTATCATGTTCATCATTGATAATTAACCTGTAATTGCCATGCTGTTGTTTGTCTTGATTGCTTTGGTTGCTGTGAGCTTGCGAGTACATTCAAAGTACTCACCTGGTGTGTCATGCCAGATTGCAGGTCATGCCGTGATTGATTTTTTTGTCGAGGATCCCGAGGTTGCGCTCTAGGATGCGTCCCAGCCAGAGTCCCTTTGGAGTGGAGTCCATCACCGTCGTCGTTGTTCCGCTGCTAGAAGATATTCCGCCGCTATGAGATGTTCCGCTGCTAGCATAGAGCTACCTTAGCAGTAGTAGTCTCGCCATGCCGATGAAATCTTTTGTAACATCAGACCCTTGTACCCGTAGTATTTGTAATATAAAGCTGATTTGTTCTATGCCAAGCAGTGCTGTATTCCAGAAGACTTGATCTCTGGGCTGGAATACGGGGTGTTCCGGTCTCTCTGAGCCGGGGTGCCACAATTTTCATCAAGCTGCACATTAATTATATCTAAAAAATTACCATTGGTGGGAGTTTCTGGATAGTGCACATTCCATCCTTCATCCCCATGTCCCTCCGGCTCATTTTCTAAGGATTGTTCTTTTTGTGGCTTGATGATGCTTTCTTCATGTTCCTGCATAAGGTCATGTTCCTGCGAAATATTGGCTTGGGAGGTTGCGGTCGTCCGCATGTCATAGTTCAAAAATAAAGGATTTTCATCAAAATGACAATCTAAACAAAAACCATAGACATCCTCTATCAAGCCTTTATGCTTAGTTATGCCTTCAGTTGGAAATCTTTCAGCTCAACCTATAAGTTCATAGGATCTAAGCATTAACATCATCTCCTAGATGACGCAACTTTGTCATAAGGGTAGTCACCATGGTTGTATGATCTCACAACCGGGTGAGGGTGATCTTTGCAGAAAAAGCTCATGTGGTCAATGGATCCGCATTGTATGCAAAAATTGAAGATCAAAGAGGTTACATGATCCAATACCAAAAATTGCTCACCCACAACAATACCTTTTTGGGAGTGCCGGTACTCATCATATACCCTTCCTCTTCCATTGTCTCGTTTCATTGCAGCAACTATGTCTTCATCTGACATCTCAAAGCAAGACATTTTTTTTGTAGTTTTGGGTTAAGATAAAAACAGAAGATAAATAGCAACAAACGAAATAAACTAAGTGCGAGTGAGTAAGTAATAACCATGCGCTATGTTCCCCGGCAACGCCACTAGAAAATGCTTGATGACCTGCTAGTGCACAGGGCTGTTGTAGCACTTTCGTTGTGATAAGTAGAGTGTCGAACCCACAGGGAGCGAAAAGGAAGACACCGCAACTTCATTTTCACTTTCACGTAGCCATGTACATACCAAACCAGAGTTTGGAAATAGCCTACTCGATAAGTTGCTAGGAAGACAAGATAAAAAGGGTAATTAACTAAACTACTAACAAGAGAGTAAAAACAGGAATTAAATGACACTAAGTTAGTAAGGAAGATGCTTGAGTAGTAAAGTGTTCTCAAGGGTTCTGGAATCACTAGCACATAAGAATTACCGTATCCTCTAGTAACTGGTCAAATGCATATGTGGGCGGAGCCGGGTATAGTACACGTTCTACTCGAAGTAGACTTCGTGCCACGAATGCCACCATCATAGTCTCCCCCATAGGGTTACAACTCATGATAATTAAGGGTTACCCCGTGGACTCGGCCTCTCTAAGGGTTCTCCATAATTCCCCAATCCTTTGCAAAGGTGAGGAAAGGAGGCTTTTACTGTCACCTCTAATTACCCCAATATCCCCAACCATCACAAGGACTGTAACATATTTCACGGCACAAGGCACAAATGTGAGTGAGCGCACCTCTCAACATTTGCAAAGGCTACTAACTCGAATCATGAACAGGTAATATTGGATCGTAACAAATATCAATAAGGGTTCAACCATATCCTCAAGAACTAGTACAACTACTCAATCAAAGACATGAAGGTTAGGGACAAGTTACAAGCCGGCATCAAGCCTGTGAAGGGAGAAGGCATGGTGGTGATGGAGGTGGCGCGGTGGTGATGATGATGATAGTCGCGCCGGTGGTGATGGAGATGGGGGCGCCACCGGTGGTGGCGGCGCCGGCACGAGGGCACCGGCCCGAAGGCCGGTGCTCATGGTGGCAGAGCCTTCTCCTTCTTCCCTTGATGGTTGTCCCTTCCTTCTCCTGGTGGTGGAGCAATGGAGATGGTTGTGGATGAATGAGATGAATGGATGATGAATGACATGAGATGGCGGCGGCTAGGGTTGAGGAGGTGTATATAAGGAGCCTCCCTAGCCTCCTCCCTTGATGGGCTTCATCCAAGGGCTCAAGATGAGCCTTATGCTCTCCCAATCTCTTCTTTACGAGCCATGGATCTCGTGGGATTGAACGGGGACAAAATCGGTGAAGAATCCCGCCTGGAGGGGCAACTTTCAGAGCTGTGTGCACGTCAAACGACCGCGTGCGGTCATTTGAAACGCTATCTTTTGTGCTATCTTTTTGTGCCATCCTTCTCCGGTAAAATGGTCGCCCATTCTTCATACGAACTCAGAATTTGACGTTCTTGGGCTCGTTGGATTCGTATGATCGACGTCGATCCATTTCTGGTCTTAGATATTTATTTGTAACACTTTGAAAAATGACTTTTTCTGACCTTCGAAATGGCTAAGTCTGGCCCCTGGTTGACTCCATATCGAACCCATCCTTGGTCCTTTCATCATGCTTGGTCCTAGGTTGCTCCAAAACACCTGTAGACACAAGAAAACAAATAAAACTAATATAAACCAAATAAAATACTAAATGTGCATAATGGACAACTATTTGGTTCAATGGGACATGATATATGAAGAGAACATGCAACAAATGAGCTCTAAAAATGCGTAAAATATAGAGTCATCACCCGACGACAAGGTGGTGGTGGTGGTGGTAGCGGAATTCTGGCAGGGCTTCGCCAAGCGCGTATCGGAGGAATATAGGAGGAGTTGGGGGAGACAACGGGCAAATGTGGAAGGGTGCAGCCCCTCGTGCCCCTCCCCACTGTATATAGGGGTGAGGGGGAGGGGGCGCCAACCCTAGCCCCCCCTCCAAGGGAGGGGGCGGCAGCCTGCTACATGTAAACTGCGTTGGTATTTCCCCGAAGAAGAGAGGATGATGCAGTATAATAGAGATAAGTATTTCCCTCAGTTAAGAACCAAGGTTATCAATCCAGTAGGAGAACCAAGCAAAATTCCGTTAAGCGCACCTGCACACACAAAAGCAAACACTTGCACCCAACGCAAATAAGAGGGTTGTCAATCCTCTTAGCAGTTATTTGGAAGGATTAATTCTGATAATGATAGATAGATAAACTAAAATACTAAATAAAATAAAAGTAAATAAATTGCAGCAAGGTATTTTTAGGTTTTTATATATGATAAAGTAGACCCGGGGGCCATAGTTTTCACTAGAGGCTTCTCTCTCGAACACATAGCATACGGTGGATAAACAAATTACTGTTGGGCAATTGATAGAAAAGCAAATAATTATGATGGATTCATGGCAATGATCATGTATATAGGCATCACGTCCGAGACAAGTAGACCGACTCCTGCCTGCATCTACTACTATTACTCCACCCATCGACCGCTATGCATCATGCATCTAGGGTATTAAGTATGAAACAGAGTAACACCTTAAGCAAGATGACATGATGTAGACAAAGTAAACTCAAGCAATATGATTAAACCCCATCTTTTTATCCTTAATGGCAACAATACAAATACGTGTCATGTCCCCTTCTGTCACTGGGATTGAGCACCACAAGATTGAACCCATCACAAAGCACCTCTCCCATTGCAAGATAAATCAATCTAGTAGGCCAAACCTAATCGATAGATCGGAGAGAAATACAAAGCTATAATAATCATGCATAAAAGAGTTCAGAGAAGACTCAAATATTTCTGATGAATAATCTGATCATAAACTCACAATTCATCGAATCCTAACAAACACACCGCAAAAGAAGATTACATCGGATAGAACTCCAAGAACATCGAGGAGAACATGGTATTGAAGATCAAAGAGAGAGAAGAAGCCATCTAGCTACTAGCTATGGACCCGTAGGTCTGTGGTAAACTACTCACACATCATCGGAAGGGCAGCAAGGTTGATGAAGAAGCCCTCCATGATCGATTCCCCCTCCGGCAGAGTACCGGAAAAGGCCGCCAGATGGGATCGCGGAAGAACAGAGGCTTGCGATGGGGGAAAGGTTTTCTCTTCTGTCTCTCTGGTATATTGGGAATATTTGGGAATTTATAACGCTGGAATTAGGCCAGGAGGGGCAACGAGGGGCCCACAAGCCTGGGGGCGCGCCTACCCCCCTGGGCGCGCCCTCCAGGCTTGCCGCCTCCTCGTGGCTCTTTTGGTCTTCCCCCGAAGCTTCGTGTGTCTCTTATGGTCCAGAAAAAATTAATCCAAAGTTTTTCTCGTTTGGACACTTTTTGATAATGATTTTCTGAAAAGGCAAAAACAAGCAGAAAACAACAACTGGCACTGGGCACTGGGTTAATAGGTTAGTCCCAAAAAATGATATATAATGGCATATAATTGCATAGAAAACATCCAAGATTGATACTATAATAGCATGGAACAGTAAAAAATTATAGATACATTGGAGACGTATAACAGCCCTAGGGGAAGGCACTGGCAAAGTTTGCACCAACTCTCGATGTGAGAAAGGGCAATGCTTGGTACCGAAGAGGCTAGCAAATTGCGGAAAGGTGAGAGTGCGTATAATCCATGGACTCACATTAGTCATAAAGAACTCACATACTTATTGCGAAAGTTTATTAGCCCTTGAAGCAAAGTACTACTACGCATGCCCCTAGGGGGGAGGTTGGTAGGAGTTAACCATCGCGCGCCCCCGACCGCCACGCAAAGGAAGACAATCAGTAATAAATCATGCTCCAACTTCTTAGCATAACGACAGACCATACGTGCATGCTTCGGGAATCACAAACCTTAACACCAATATTCTTACTAAACCACAATTATCTACTAGTACCTCCCACATATTACCATCTTAATATCGCAAAACTATTGCAAGGAATCAAACTTATCATATTCAGTGATCTACATGAAAGTTTTTATTAAATCCCTCTTGAATACCTATCATATCTGGACCAAATTCATAACCCGTGCATATTACCATTGCTATTCATTAGACTCTCAAAAAGATATAAGTGAAGCATGAGAGTGCAACTATTTCTTTAAAATATAACCACCGCCGTGCTCTAAAAGATATAAGTGAAGCACTAGAGCAACTGCCTAGCTCAAAAGATATAAGTGAAGCACATAGAGTATTCTAACAAATCACGAATAATGCGTGTCCCTCTCAAAAAGGTGTGTTCAGCAAAGATGATTGTGGCAAACTAAAAAGCAAACAAAATCAAACAAACTATATCACAAGACGCTCCAAGTAAAACACATATCATGTGAAGAATAAAAATATAGCTCCAAGTGAGTTACCGATAGATTGTAGACGAAAGAGGGGATGCCTTCCGGGGCATCCGCAAGCTTAGACGCTTGAGTCTTCCTTGAATATTACCTTGGGGTGCCTTGGGCATCCCCAAGCTTAGGCTCTTGTCGCTCCTTATTCCTTTATCCATCGTAGTCTCACCCAAAACTTGAAAACTTCAGCACACAAAACTCAACAGAAACCTCATGAGATCCGTTAGTATAACAAACAAATCTTAAACTTTAGGTACTGTTTTAAATTGATTCATATTTAATATTGGCATAATTATACTGTAATCCAACTTCTCCATGACTCATATCCCCCCAATACGATCCATAGATTCATCAAAATAAGCAAACTATGCAACAAAAGCATAATCTGTCTTAAACAGAACAGTCTGTAAAGATCTATTTAAAAGCCATACTTCTGTAACTCCAAAAATTCTGAAAAATTAGGATAACGTAAAAAATTCATATACCAATACTGTGTAAGAATTTCAGATTTTTCTGACGCTCTAGTACAGAATTAAAATTCCAGCACTAGACGCAAAACTTTCTATTTTCCAAACAACATCAATTATACTATCATTAACATCATCCCAAAGGCATTACTTGGCACAAACACTAATTAAAAGATAAAAACACAATCATAACAGAGGCTATAATTGTGTAAACACACAAGAACAGAAAGTAAAAACAAAATTTTATTTTATTCGTTGGGTTGCCTCCCAACAAGCGCTATTGTTTTATGCCCCTAGCTAGGCATAATGCATAGTTTCAAGTGTTGTCATCCTTCAAGTTAATTCCATAGGTGGCTCTCATAATAGAGTCATAAGGTGCTTTAATTCTCTTTCTAGGGAAGTGTTCCATCCCTTTCTTTAATGGAAATTGAAATCTTATATTACCTTCTTTCATATCAATAATAGCACCTATTGTTTGTAGAAAAGGCCTACCAAGTATTATAGGGCAAGAAGGATTGCATTCAATATCAAGAAAAACAAAGTCCACGGGCACATAATTTATATTTGCAAGAATAAGCACATCATTTATTCTACCCAATGGCTTTTTAATAGTGGAATCCGCAAGATGCAAATCAAGGGAACAAGGATCCATGTCAGTGAGACCTAGCACATCACACAAAGACTTTGGTATAGTGGAAACGCTAGCACCAAGATCACAAAGGGCATTACATTCATAATCTTTAATTTTGACTTTAATAGTAGGTTCCCATTCATCTTGTAATTTTCTAGGAATTGAAACTTCTAACTCAAGTTTTTCTTCATGCGCTTTCATCATGGCTTCTACATTATGTTTAGTGAAAGCTTTATTTTGTTCATATGCATTTGGTGAATTAATCATGGATTGCAACAAGGAAATACACTCAATTAAAGAACAACTATCATAATTAAAGTCCTTGTAATCCAAAGTAGTGGGTGCATTACTATTTAAAGTTTTGACCTCTCCAAACCCACTTTTTTCATTTTTATCATTAAGATTATCACCCTCCAAGCAATTGGGACTCCTTCTATCTAAAGTTGACTCTTCTTCAGTCCCTTTTTCATCAAGTTTTATATTACTAAATAATGATTCAATAGGAGTGACACCAATCATTTTAATATCTTCATCATTACTATGATAGAAACCGGGTGGAATCGCTTTTTCTAGAAATTCTCGCTTAGCTCTCAACCTAGCGGTCCTTTCTTTACTTTTATTAATGGAGACATAGAAAGCTTTAATAGACTCATTTATATCATTCTTGGGTGGAAAATTTTTAGCTTTGAGATTTTCCACATCATGAGCAATTCTCTCCATGTCCCTAGCCAATTCATCAACTCTATTCAATTTTTCTTCTATCATAGCATTGAAATTCTTTTGCGAATTAATAAATTATTTAATATTACTTTCAAGATCAGAGGGAATCCTATTATTATTATTATTATTATAAGAATTACCATAGGGATTACCATCATTATTAGAGGAATTTCCAGGAAACGGTCTAGGATTGAAATTACCCCTATAAGCATTGTTGTTGAAATTATTTCTAGAGACAAAATTCACATCAATAGCATCATTATTTTGCTCAATCAAAGTAGAAAATGGCACATCATTAGGATCAATATGAGCATTTTTACTAGCAACCAATTTCAACAAAGCATCCATCTTATCACTTAAAATATTAATTTCTTCGACAGAATTTACCATCTTACCAGTTGGAGTTCGTTCAGTGTGCCATTGAGAATGATTTATCATAATATTGTCAAGAAGTTTTGTAGCTTCTCCCAATGTAATTTCCATAAAAGTACCACCTGTGGACGAGTCTAGAAAATTTCTAGAAACAAAGTTTAGTCTTGCATAATTTTTTTGTATGATCATCCATAGATTTAGGCCATGAGTTGGGAAATTTCTTATCATTAATTTCATTCTCTCCCAAGATTGTGCAACATGTTCATGCTCAAGTTGCTTAAAATTCATAATTTGATTTCTTAAAGAAATAATCTTAGCGGGAGGAAAATACTTGGTAATAAAAGCATCCTTACACTTATCCCAAGAATCAATACTATTTCTAGGCAAGGATGAAAACCAAGTTTTAGCACGATCTCGTAGTGAGAACGGAAATAATTTTAATTTGAAAATATCATTATCTACATCCTTTTTCTTTTGCATATCACAAAGCTCAACGAAAGTATTTAGATGGGATGCAACATCTTCATTAGGACTACCAGAAAATTGTTCTTTCATAACAAGATTAAGCAAAGCAGCATTAATGTCACACGTCTCCGCACTAGTGGCAGGAGGAGCAATAGGAGTACTAATAAAATCATTATTATTAGTATTGGAAAAGTCACACAATTTTGTATTTTCTTGAGACATCGCGACGAAGCAAGCAAACTAGCAAATAAAAATATTTTTGTGTTTTTGTAAAAAAAATTAGAAGTGGGGGACATGAAAACTAGAAGCAAATGCAAATAAAAAGGCAAATAAAATAAATGCAAGTGGATGATAGTTTGTGCGAAGGTACTTGGTAATTTTGATGATGTCTCCCCAGCAACGGCGCCAGAAATTCTTCCTACTACTTGTAGACTGCATTGGTATTTCCCAGAAGAGGAGAGGATGATGCAGTATAGTAGAGATAAGTATTTCCCTCAGTTAAGAACCAAGGTTATCAATCCAGTAGGAGAACCAAGCAAAATTGCATTAAGCACACTTGCACACACAAAAGCAAACACTTGCACCCAGCGCAAATAAGAGGGTTGTCAATCCTCTTAGCGGTTATTTGCAAGGATTAATTCTGATAGTGATAGATAGATAAACTAAAATACTAAATAAAATAAAAGTAAATAAATTGCAGCATGGTATTTTTAGTTTTTATATATGATAAAGTAGACCCGGGGGACATAGTTTTCACTAGAGGCTTCTCTCTCGAACACATAGCATACGGTGGGTAAACAAATTACTGTTGGGCAATTGATAGAAAAGCAAATAATTATGACGGATTCATGGCAATGATCATGTATATAGGCATCATGTTCGAGACAAGTAGACCGACTCCTGCTTGCATCTACTACTATTACTCCACCCATCGACCGCTATCCAGTATGCATCTAGGGTATTAAGTATGAAACAGAGTAACGCCTTAAGCAAGATGACATGATGTACACAAAGTAAACTCAAGCAATATGATTAAACCCCATCTTTTTATCCTTAATGGCAACAATACAAATACGTGTCATGTCCCCTTCTGTCACTGGGATTGAGCACCGCAAGATTGAACCCCTCACAAAGCACCTCTCACATTGCAAGATAAATCAATCTAGTAGGCCAAACCAAATCGATAGATCGGAGAGAAATACAAAGCTATAATAGTCATGCATAAAAGAGTTCAGAGAAGACTCAAATATTTCTCATGAATAATCTGATCATAAACTCACAATTCATCGGATCCCAACAAACACACCGCAAAAGAAGATTACATCGGATAGAACTCCAAGAACATCGAGGAGAACATGGTATTGAAGATCAAAGAGAGAGAAGAAGCAATCTAGCTACTAGCTATGGACCCGTAGGTCTATGGTAAACTACTCACACATCATCGGAAGGGCAGCAAGGTTGATGAAGAAGCCCTCCATGATCGATTCCCCCTCCGGCAGAGTACCGGAAAAGGCCTCCAGATTGGATCACGGAAGAACAGAGGCTTGCGGCAGCAGAAAGGTTTTCTCTTCTATCTCTCTGGAATATTGGGAATATTTGGGAATTTATAGCGCTGGAATTAGGTCAGGAGGGGCAACGAGGGGCCCACAAGCCTGGGGGGCGCGCCTACCCCCCTGGGCGCGCCCTCCAGGCTTGTCGCATCCTCGTGGCTCTTCTGGTCTTCTCCCGAAGCTTCATGGGTCTGTCCTGGTCTAGAAAAAAATAATCCAAAGTTTTTTTCTCGTTTGGACACTTTTTGATAATGATTTTCTGAAAAGGCAAAAATAAGCAAAAAACAGCAACTGGCACTGGGCACTGAGTTAATAGGTTAGTCCCGAAAAATGATAGATAATGGCATATAATTGCATATAAAACATCCAAGATTGATTCTATAATAGCATGGAACAATAAAAAATTATAGATACGTTGGAGACGTATCACAGCCCTAGGGGGAGGCTTGCCCCCCAAGCCAAGGGGGCGCCTCCCACCCCTAGGGTTTGCACCCCTTTGGCGCATGGGCCTGGTGGGGGGCTGGTGCGCCTGGCCCAACTAGGCCAGGGCACCCCCCTACAACCCATGTGGGTCCCCGGGGCTGGTGGACCCCTCCGGTGGGCCCCCGGAACCCTTTCGGTGCTCCCGACACACTGCCGGCAAAACCCGAAACATTTCCCGTGGCCAAAACATGACTTCCCATATATAAATATTTACCTCCGGACTATTCCGGAGCTCCTCGTGATATCCCATATCCCATTCGGGACTCTGAACAACCTTCAGACTTTCCACTATTAATATCTCAATACTACCCTAGCGCCACCGAACGTTAACCGTGCGGCCCTACGGGTTCGGGAACATGCAGACATGACCGGGACACCTCTCCGGTCAATAACAAATAGCGGGACCTGAATTCCCATATTGATTCCTACATGTCCAACGAAGATCTTTATCGGTTGAACCATGATGTCGAGGATTCAGTTAATCCCGTATGCAATTCCCTTTGTCCGGCGATATGTTACTTGCCCGAGATTCGATCGTCGGTATCTCCATACCTAGTTTAATCTCGCTACCAGAAAGTCTCTTTACTCATTCTGTAATACAAGATCCTGTGACTAAACTCATTAGTCACATGAAGCTTCTTGTGATGTTGTATTACCGAGAGGGCCCAGAGATATCTCTCTGTCACATGGAGCGACAAATCCCGGTCTCGATCCATGCAACTCAACACACACCTTCAGAGATACCTGTAGAGCACCTTTATGATCACCTAGTTACGAAGTGACATTTGATAGCACACAAAGTATTCCTCCGGTGTCCGGAAGTGGCATGATCTCATGGTCTAAGGAACAGATACTTGACATGAAGAAAGCTATAGGAAATAAACTAAGTGATACGATCTGATGCTAAGCTAACGGTTGGGTCTGTCCATCACATCATTCTCCTAATGATGTGATCCCATTATCAAATGACAACTCATGTCTATGGTTAGGAAACCTTAACCATCTTTGATCAGCGAGCTAGTGTAATAGAGGCTTACTAGGGACACGGTGTTGTTTATGTATTCACACATGTATTTAAGTTTCCGGTCAATACAATTCTAGCATGAATAATAAACATTTATCATGAACAAGGAAATATAATAATAACCATTTTATTATTGCCTCTAGGGCATATTTCCAACAATCTCCCACTTGCACTAGAGTCAATAATCTAGTTTATATCGTAATGTATCCAACACCCATAGAGTTCTGGTGTTGATCATGTTTTGCTCGTGGAAGAGGTTTAGTCAACGGGTCTGCCACATTTAGATCCATATGTACTTTGCAAAGTTCTATGTCTCCCTCCTTGATGTAATCACGGATGGAGTTGAAGCGGCGTTTGATGTGCTTCGTCTTCTTGTAAAACCCGAGCTCCTTGGCAATGGCAATGGCACCAGTGTTGTCACAAAAGATAGTCATTGGATCCGATGCACTAGGTATCACTCCTAGATCGGATATGAACTCCTTCATCCAGACTCCTTCTTGCGCTACTTCCGAAGTAGCTATATATTCTGCTTCACATGTAGATCCCGCTATGACACTTTGCTTGGAATTGCACCAACTGACTGCTCCACCATTCATAATAAATACGTATCCGGTTTGAGACTTGAGTCGTCTAGATCAGTGTCAAAGCTAGCATCGACATAACCTTTTACGGCGAGCTCTTCGTCACCTCCATAAACGAGAAACATGTCCTTATTCCTCTTTAGGTACTTAAGGATATTTTTGATCGCTGTCCAGTGATCTACTCTTGGATCACTTTGGTACCTCCCTGCCAGACTTATGGCAAGGCACACATCAGGTCTGGTACACAACATGGCATACATTATAGAGCCTATGGCTGAGGCATAGGGGACGACTTTCATCCTTTCTCTTTCTTCTGCCGTGGTCAGGCTTTGAGTCTTACTCAACTTCACACCTTGCAACACAGGCAAGAACCCCTTCTTCGACTGGTCCATTTTCAACTTCTTCAAAATCTTGTCAAGGTATGTGCTTTGTGAAAGTCCTATCAGGCGTCTTGATCTATCTCTATAGATCTTAATGCCCAATATGTAAGAAGCTTCACCCAGGTCTTTCATTGAAAAACTCTTGTTCAAATAACCTGTTATGCTTTCCAGAAATTCTATATCATTTCTAATCAATAATTTGTCATCCACATATAGTATTAGAAATGCTACAGAGCTCCCACTCACTTTCTTGTAAATACAAGCTTCTCCATAAGTTTCTATAAAACCAAAAGCTTTGATCACCTCATCAAAGCGTATATTTCAACTCCGAGATGCTTGCACCAGTCCATAGATGGATCGCTGGAGCTTGCATACCTTATTAGCATCCTTAGGATCAATAAAACCTTCCGGTTGCATCATATACAACTCTCCTTAAGGAAACCATTAAGGAACGCGGTTTTCACATCCATCTGTCAGATTTCATAATCGTAAAATGCGGGAAGTGCTAACATAATTCTGACATACTTCAGCATCGCTACAGGTGAGAAAGTCTCATCGTAGTCAACCCCTTGAACTTGTCGAAAACCCTTTGTGACAAGTCAAGCTTTATAGACGGTGACATTACCATCAGCGTCTGTCTTCTTCTTAAAGATCCATTTGTTCTCAATGGCCTGCCGGTCATCGGGCAAGTCTACCAAAGTCCATACTTGGTTCTCATACATGGATCCTATCTCGGATTTCATGGCCTCAAGCCATTTGTCAGAATCTGGGCTCATCATTGCTTCTTCATAGTTCGTAGGTTCACCATTGTCCAACAACATGACTTCCAAGATAGGATTACCGTACCACTCTGGTGCAGAACGTATCCTGGTTGACCTATGAAGTTCAGTAGTAACTTGATCCGAAGTTTCATGATCATCATCATTAGCTTCCTCTCCGGCTGGTGTAGACATCACGGGAACTTCTTTCTATAATGCACCACCTTCCAATTCGAGAGAAGATACAATTACCTCATCAAGTTCTACTTTCCTCCCACTCACTTCTTTCGAGAGAAACTCCTTCTCTAGAAAGGATCCATTCTTGGCAACAAAGATCTTGCCCTCAGATCTGTGATAGAAGGTATACCCAATGGTCTCTTTAGGGTATCCTATGAAGATGCACTTCTCCGCTTTGGGTTCGAGCTTATCAGGCTGGAGCCTCTTGACATAAGCGTCGCATCCCCAAACTTTAAGAAGCGACAACTTAGGTTTCTTGCCAAACTATAATTCATACAGTGTCATCTCAACGGATATATACGGTGCATTGTTTAAAGTGAATGCGGCTGTCTCCAATGCATAACCCCAAAACAACAGTGGCAAATCGGTAAGAGACATCATAGAACGCACCATATCCAATAGAGTACGATTATGACGTTCGGACACACCATTAGGCTGTGGTGTTCCGGCTGGCATGAATTGTGAGACAATTCCACATTGTCTTAAGTGCGTGCCAAACTCGTGACTCAAATATTCACCTCCACGATCAGATCGTAGAAATTTTATTTTCTTGTTATGACGAGTCTCTACTTCACTCTGAAACTCCTTGAACTTTTCAAATGTTTCAAACTTGTGCTTCATTAAGTAAATATACCCATATCTACTCAAATCATCTGCAAAGGTAAGAAAATAATGATATCCGCCGCGTGCTTCAACACTCATCGGACCGCATACATCAGTATGTATTATTTGCAACAAGTCACTTGCCTGCTCCATTGTTCCGAAAAACGGGGTTTTAGTCATCTTGCCCATGAGGCATGGTTCACATCTTTCAAATGATTCATAATCAAGTGATTCCAAAAGTCCATCAGCATGGAGTTTCTTCATGCGCTTTACACCAATATGATCTAAGCGGTAGTGCCACAAGTATGTGGTACTATCATCATTAACTTTGCATCTTTTGGCATCAATATTAGGAACATGTGTATCACTGCGATCGAGATTCAACAAGAATAAACCATTCACCAAGGGTGCATGACCATAAAAGATATCATTCATATAAATAGAACAACCATTATTCTCTGACTTAAATAAATAACCGTCTCGCAATAAACAAGATCCAGATATAATGTTCATGCTTAAGCAGGCACAAAATAACAATTATTTAGGTTTAAAACTAATCCCGAAGGTAGACGTAGAGGGAGCATGCCGACGGCGATCACATCAACCTTGGAACCATTTTCGACGTGCATCGTCACCTCGTCCTTAGCTAGTCTCTGTTTATTCCGCTGCTCCTGTTTTGAGTTACAAATATTAGCAACTGAACCAGTATCAAATACCCAGGCGCTACTATGAGCACTAGTAATGTACGCATCAATAACATGTATATCAAATATACCTTTGTTGACATTACCAGCCTTCTTATCTGCCAAGTACTTGGGGCAGTTCCGCTTCCAGTGGCCATTCCCCTTGCAATAGAAGCACTCAGTCTCAGGTTTGGGTCCAGCCTTGGGTTTCTTCACTGGAGCGGCAACTGGCTTGCCATTCTTCTTGAAGTTTCCCTTCTTTCTCTTTCCTTTCTTGAAACTAGCGATCTTTTTGACCATCAACACTTGATGCTCTTTCTTGATTTCTACTTCCACGGCTTTAAGCATCGCAAAAAGCTCAGGGGTCGTCTTCTCCATCCCTTGCCTGTTATAGTTCATCACGAAGCTATTTTAGCTTGGTGGCAGTGACTGGAGAACTCTGTCAATCGCTACTTCATCCAGAAGATTAACTCCCAACTGGTTCAAGCGGTTGAAGTATCCAGACATCCTGAGTACATGCTTGCGAACGGAGCTGTTCTCCTCCATCTTGCAGCTAAAGAACTTGTCGGAGGCTTCATACCTCTTGACCCGGGTGTGAGCCTGAAATACCAATTTCAGCTCCTGGAACATCTCATATGCTCCGTGGTGCTCAAAACGTCTTTGGAGCCCTGGTTCTATGCTGTAAAGCATGGCGCATTGAACTATCGAGTAGTTATCATTTCTTGCCTGCAAGATGTTTATAGCGTCTACATTGGTGGGAGCGGGTGGCACACCTAGTGATGCATCAAGGACATAAGCCTTCTATACAGCAGTGAGGATAATCCTCAGATTATGGACCCAGTCCGCATAGTTGCTTCCATCATCTTTCAACTTAGCTTTCTGTAGGAACGCATTAAAATTCAGGGGATCTACAGCACGAGCCATTGATCTACAACATAAATTTGCAAAGACATTTAGACTAAGTTCATGATAATTGGTTCAGTTAATCAAATTACTAGTGAACTCCCACTTAAATCAACATCCCTCAAGTTGTCTAAGTGTTACATGATCCAAATCAACTAACCCATGTCTGATCATCACGTGAGATGGGGCAGTCATCAATGGTGAACATCTCCATGTTGATCATATCTGCTATATGACTCATGTTCGACCTTCTGGTCCTCTGTGTTCCGAGGCCATGTCTGTACATGCTAGGCTCATCAAGTTTAACCCAAGTATTTTGCATGTGCAAAACTGGCTTACACATGTTGTATGTGAACGAAGAGTCTATCACACCCGATCATCACGAGGTGCTTCGAAACGATGAACTTTCGCAACGGTGCATACTTAGGGAGAACACCTTTTATCTTGAAATTAAGTGAAGGGATCATCTTATAATGCTACCATCGTCCTAAGCAAAATAAGATGCATAAAAAGATAAACATCACATGCAATCAATATGTGACATGATATGGCCATTATCATCTCGTGCTTTTGATCTGCATATCCAAAGCATCGACACGATCTCCATCATCACGGGCATGACACCATGATCTCCATCATCATGATCTCCATCATCGTGTCGTCACGTGGTTGTCTCCGCCAACTATTGCTTCAACGACTATTGCTAACTCATAGCGATAAAGTAAATCAATTACATGGCGTTTAATGAAAAGCAATTACATGGCGTTTAATGATTGACACGCAGGTCATACAATAAATGAAAGACAACCCTATGGCTCCTGCCGGTTGCCATACTCATCGACATGCAAGTCGTGAACCTATTACAAAACATGATCAACTCATACATCAACATATATCACATCACGTTTTGGCCATACCACATCACAACATGCCCTGCAAAAACAAGTTAGACGTCCTCTACTTTGTTCTTGCAAATTTTACGTGGCTGCTATGGGCATCATATAAGAACCGTTCTTACCTACCAAAAGCCACAACAGTGATATACAAGTTGCCTTTTAACCTTTTACAATGATCGCTCTTGTCAAAACAGATTCAACTAAGGTAGGAGAGACAGACACCCACCGGCCACTTTTATGCAATACAAGTTGCATGTCAGTTAGTGGAACCGGTCTCTTGTGCGAGGACAAGTAAGGTTGGTCTGGGCCGCTTCATCCCACAATACTGCCGAATCCAGAAATAACAAAAGAGGCAAGCAATTTGAACATCAACGCCCACAACTTGTTTGTGTTCTACTCGTGCATATGCATCTACGCATAGGCCTAGCCCTAAAGCCACTGATGGGAAACGTAGCATGAAAATAAAAAAATTTCCTATGTAGCAACCAAGATCTAATCTAGGAGATGCATATCAACGAGAGGGGAAGTGTCTACATACCCTTGTAGACCGAAAGCGTTAGTGTACGTAACGCGGTTGATGTAGTCGTACTCTTCGCGATCCAATCACGATCCAATCCGATCTAATGCCGAACGGACGGCACCTCCGAGTTTAGCACACGTTTGGCTCAACGATGTCCTCTCCTTCTTGATCCAACAAGCAAGGGGGAGGAGGTAGATGAGATCAGGACCAGCCCAACGGCGAGGTGGTGGTGGTGGTGGCAGCGGAATTCCGCCAGGGCTTCACCAAGCGTGTACCGGAGGAATATAGGAGGGGTTGGGAGAGACAATGGGCAAATGTGGATGGGTGCAGCCCCCCGCGCCCCTCCCCACTATATATAGGGGTGATGGGTGATACGTCTCCAACGTATCTATGATTTTTGATTGTTTCATGCTATTATATTATCAATCTTGGATACTTTATATGCTTTATATGCAATTATATATCATTTTTGGGAACTAACCTATTAACTCAGTGCCTAGTGCCAGTTGCTGTTTTTTGCTTGTTTTCGGTTTTTCAGGAAATCAGTACCAAACGAAGTCCAAACGTGATACAACTTTACGATGATTTTTTCCAGATAAGAAGGGACCCTAGAATGTTCGAGAGGAGGCCAGAAGCCCTACGGGAGAGCCACGAGCTCACCTGGCGCGCCCCTGGGTGGCGCCACCTGAGCTCGTGGGTCCCACGCAACTTCGTTTGACGTAATTCCACTTCTATAAATTCCCATAAATCCCAAAACCAGCAGAGAGCCACCCGAAATAACTTTTCCGCCACCGCAAGCTTCTGTTCTTCCGTGATCCCATCTGGAGGCCTTTTCTAGTGATCTGCCGGAGGGGGAATCGATCACAGAGGGCTTCTACATCAACCTTGTTGCCCTTCCGATGATGTGTGAGTAGTTTACCACAGACCTACGGGTCCATAGCTAGTAGCTAGATGGCTTCTTCTCTCTCTTTGATGTTCAATACAAAGTTCTTCATGATCTCCATGGAGTTCTATCCGATGTAATCTTCTTTTGCGGTGTGTTTGCTGGGATCCAATGAATTGTGAGTTTATGATCAGATTATTCATTGAAAGTAATTGAGTCTTTTCTGAACTTTATTATGCATGATTGTTATAGCTTTGTATTTCTCTCTGATCTATCCAGTTGGTTTGGCTAACTAGATTGATTTATCTTCAGTGGGGGAGGTGCTTTGTGATGGGTTCAAAATTGCGGTGTCCTCACCTCGTGACAGAAGGGGTAGCGAGGCAGATATTTCTATTGTTTTCATTAAGGGTAAAATGACCGGGTTTATTCATATTGCTTGAGTTTATTCTGTCTGCATCCTGTCATCTTGCTTAAAGCGTTACTCTGTTTGTCATGAACTTAATACCATAGATGCATGTTGGATAGCGGTCGATTGGTGGAGTAAGAGTAGTAGATGCAGAATCGTTTTGGTCTACTTTTCACGAACGTGATGCCTATATACATGATCATTGCCATGAATAACATCATAACTATGTGCTTTTCTATCAATTGCCCAACAGTAATTTGTTTACCCACCGTATGCTATGTTTCGATAGAGAAGCCTCTAGTGAAAACTATGCCCCCCCCCCGAGTCTACTTTAATTATATTAGAAAAACCTAAATTACCTTGCTGCAATTATTTTACTTTTTTTTTACTTTTCAATTTATATATCTATCACTATCAGATTTGATCCTTGCAAGTAACGAGTTCAAGGGGATTGACAACCCTCTTCCCCGCGTTCGGTGCAAGTATTTGCTCTTGTGTGTGTAGGTGCTGTTTGACTAGGATTTGCTTAGTTCTCCTATTGGTTCGATAACCTTGGTTCTCACTGAGGGAAATACTATCCGCTACTTTATTGCTTGACCCTTCCTCTTCGAGGAAAATCCCAACGCAACTCATAAGTAGCAGAAAGAATTTCTGGCGCCGTTGCCGGAGAGACATCATCAAATACCTACATGTCCCTTCACACAAATTATCATTTACTTGTTCTACTTTTTATTTGCTTTTATTAGTCTCATTAAAAAATTAAAAATACAAAAATATTTTACTTTGCTTTTTTGCTTTACTTGCTCGTTGCTATGGCTAGTTCTTCACTTGTGACTTGTACCCCTGAAAATGAAGTGATAAATTTTAAACAAAGGGGAGGAGAGAATTTAAAAGATGCTTGGTATAGGATTTGCGATGCTCAAAATAGATCTACTCGTAAGCAATCCACCACTGTTCTTCACAATTTTTATGTGAGTGTTACTACTTGGTATAGATTCGTGCTTGACACTATTACTGGAGGAAATTTTCTAAGTAGTCATCCTATGGATGCTTTCAATGCTATGGGAAATTTAGTGGGATCACCACCTATTACTATTAATGAAACAACATTGACTTTGGAATATGTTATGCGAAGGTTAGAAGCTATAGAAAGTAAAATGCCTAGTATTGAACATATTGAGAATCTAGACAAAAATGTCCACAATCAAGTCACTCAATTTGGCTCAAGGGTAGGAACCACATTAAAGATGCTAAAGGAGAAGGAACCAATAATTAATGAAAGAGTTGAACAAAGTCCCGCTAGAATTGATAAGCTAGAAGAAATTATTATTAATTTGGGTTCAGCTTTTTCCTTCGTTAAAACTATTGAGAGGACTCCTCCTAATAAGAATTATAAGTATGTGTATGTTCCTAAAAACAATGGTACTTCATCTAGTAAGGGAAACGAGGAGCTTAAAATGATTAGTGTGGACCCCAACTTCATTGATATGATAAAGGAGCGTATTACTAAAAACAAATTCCTCAACTTTGTTCCTAGGAGTGTGATTATTAAAAATATGCATGCCAACCCTCCTAGGTAACATGATGTATAATTGAGGAGTTGGAAACGAAGGATGACAATACTTGAGAGAATGCATTATGCCTAGCTAGGGGCATAAAACAATAGCGCTTGTTGGGAGGCAACCCAATATTTATCTTTATTGCAATTTTTTATTTTCTTGAGTCACATAATTATTGCTACTGTAATGATTGTGTTTTTATCTTTTAATTAGTGTTTGTGCCAAGTAATGCCTTTGGGATGATTTAAATGATGGTATAATTGATGCTGTTTGAAAACATAAAGTTTTGCGCCCAGTATGTTATTTTTCATTTATTACTGGAACGTCAGAAAAATCTGAAATTTTTACACAATATTGGGGTACAAATTTTTTACGTTGTCATAATGTGTCAGAAGTTTTGGAGTTACAGAAGTATGGATAAATATTCTGTCATTGTGTACTATTCTGTTTTAGACAGATTCTATTTTTATTGCATAGTGTGCTTGTTTTAATGAAACTATGGATTATATCGGGGGGTATAAGTCATTGAGAAGTTAGAATACAATAGGTATTATGCAAGAATGAGTTTATAACAGTACCTAAAGTGGATGATTGATTTAGTATACTAACGGATCTCACGAAGTTTCTGTTGAGTTTTGTGTGCTGAAGTTTTCAAGTTTTGGGTGAGATCACGATGGATGAAGGAATAAGGAGCGGCAAGACCCTAAGCTTGGGTATGCCCAAGGCACCCCGAGGTAATATTCAAGGAAGACCCAAGCGTCTAAGCTTGGGGATGCCCCGGATGCAATCCCCTCTTTCATCTACAATCTATCGGTATTTTACTTGGAGCTATATTTTTATTCATCACATGATATGAGTTTTACTTGGAGTGTCTTGTGCCATAGTTTTGTTTTGCTTTTAGTTTGCCACAATCATTGGTTGCTGAACACACCTTTTGAGAGTGACACACACATTTATCGTGATTTGTTAGAATACTCTATATGCTTCACTTATATCTTTTGAGCTAGGCAGTTGCTCTTGTGCTTCACTTATACTTGTGTAAGTGCATCTAGTGCCACCCCTTGTTGGTTTTGGAGTATTGATGACAAACTTTGTTGAGGGACTAACGTGTTTGTGAGATTCACAGGAGAACACAAGTAGAAGTCCCTATTGATTTGGTTTACCCATCAAAGATGACCCCTAAAAATGTATGAAGACATTGAAGACAATGGTGGTTCTCGAAGACATCCGTGTTGAAGATGATGGTTCACGAAGACATTCACTTGAAGCCAATAGAACGCGAAGACTTAGTCTTTTGGTAGTTTCATTTTCTTCTTTCTTGAGTCATAGGAACCACCGTACTGTTAAGTGGGGTCGAGGTAAATGAAGTCAGAAACTGACGTGATGCTCAACCTAAAATCCTAAATCTTCGAGTGAAGACAAATGAGAGAAAACCTCTTCCAGAGTTGGTTGAGTCAGCTTTACTTGGATCCCAAGTAAAGTTGCTGTGTGTGTTGGGATCCAACCTCTGGACATGTGTTAGTTCCTCTATGACCCACAGTCATTTCGGACAAATCATGTCGGGTTGCCTCCTGGCTATAAATAGCCACCCCCTCCACCATAAGTTGGTGGTTGCTCTGAGTTAGTGCACGAATTTTGTCGTTTGAGAGCAACCCACCTCCGAAGCCTTTGAGAAAGAATCCTTGCGAGGACAAACCCAAAATACCTAGAGCCCAAAGTGATTGAGCATCACTGAAGACATTCTGTTCCGAGTGAACCGAAGACTTATTACACTTGAAGACTGTGATCTTCCAGCCGGTTAGGCGTCACGTTCTGAGCATCCAAGAGTCATTGTGGATTGCCGGTGAACAAAGTCTGTGAAGGTTTGGAAGTCTACCTTGAAGACTTACCAGTGTGATTGGGCGAGATCTGCGGGTCTTAGCTCAAGGGGAATAAGGTGAAGACGTGGTCTTCTGAGTTCAATCTCAGCCTCCCTAACCAGACGTACAACTGTCATAGCAGTTGGAACTGGTCAAACAAATCATTGTCTTCCCCGAGCTACTGGTTCTATCCTTTAACTTCCTTACTTACTGTTTCATACTGTGAAGCCTTTGCATGCCTGTATGTGTTTGAAGATATTCCCTGAAGTCATTCATCTATTTGACCATTTGTCTTCATGCTTCTTGTGTTTATGTTCAACGCATGCATGTATGTATGATGTTTATGCCTGGCATATATGTCCATCTTATTCATAATCATTGATAGATCTTGTCTTGCTTCCGCTTACTTCGAAGACATTGCCTGTTTTCGAAGCCTTTCATAAAAATCGCCTATTCACCCCCCTCTAGTCAATAACTAGGACTTTCAACTTGTTAGAGCACGGTGGTGGTTATATTTTATAGAAATGAGTGCACTCTCATGCTTCACTTAAATCTTTTTGAGAGTCTTAAATAGGAAGTGGTAATGTACACGGGTTATGAGATTAGACCAAAAAGGATAGGTATTCGAGAGTGGTATAATAAAAACTTTCATGTAGATCACTAAATATGAATCATATGTTTTAATTATATTGATGTCATAATATGAAAGGGTATTAGTTCATGATCATTGGTTAGTAGAAATATCGATATTAAACCTTGTTATGCACTACTCATTTAAGTGTCCGTTATGGCATGGTGGGGATGTTTGAGCATTTTTATGTTTGATTGAAATCCTTGAGTGCTTTCATAATCGGGGGTGTGCGATGGTTAACTCCTACCAACCTCCTCCCTAGGGGCATGCGAGTAGTACTTTGCTTTGAGGGCTAATAAAACTTTCACAATAAGTATATGAGTTCTTTATGACTAATGTGAGTTCATGGACAATTACGCACTCTCACCTTTCCGCAATTTGCTAGTCTCTTCGGTACCGTGCATTGCCCTAACCTCGAGAGTTGGTGCAAACTTCGCCGGTGCATCCAAATCCCATGATATGATACGCTCTATCACACATAAGCCTCCTTATATTTTCCTCAAAACAGCCACCATACCTACCTATCATGGCATTTACATAGCCATTCCGAGATATATTGCCATGCAACTTCCACCGTTCCGTCTTATGACATGTGTGTTCATCATCATATTGCTTTGCATGATCATATAGAGCTGACATGATATTTGTGGCAAAGCCACTGTTCCTCATTATTATACATGTTACGCTAGATCACTTCACATCCTGGTACACTGCTAGAGGCACTCATATAGAGTCATATTGTTTCAGTTTATCGAGTTGTAAGTAAATAAAAGTGTGGTGATCATCATTATTAGAGCATTGTCCCAGTGAGGAAAAGGATGCTGGAGACTGATGAGTCCTCCAAAATGAGGGGATGAGGTCCACGAGATTGTTCTAAAAAAATGAAGAAAGGGAAAAAAATAAATGACAGAAAAAGAGAGAAGGGGCAATGCTACTATCCTTTTACCACACTTGTGCTGCAGAGTAGCACCATATTCTTCATATAGAGAGTCTCCTGAGTTGTCACTTTCATATACTAGTGGGAATTTTTCATTATAGAACTTGGCTTGTATATTCCGATGACAGGATTCCTCAAATGCCCGAGGTCTTCATAAGCAAGCAAGTTAGATGCACACCCACTTAGTTTCCATTGAGCTTTCATACACTTATAGCTCTTAGTGCATTTGTTGCATGGCAATCCCTACTCCTCGCATTGATATCGATTGATAGGCCTCTCCAATGCCTATTGATCCGCCGAGTTGATGCGAACCTTTCTTCCTTTTTGACTTCTATATATCTCTACCACCACATTCTACTGCACCTATAGTGCTAATGCCCATGTCTCACGCTCATGTATTGAGTGGAGTTTTAAATGTTGAAGCGCGTTAAAATGTATGATACAATTGCCTGGTTTGACACCGAGGTGCTCATGATTTATATTTATGCGGTGAAGGCGGAGTCATGCCATGCTTACATAATTCAATGAGTAGGGATAACATTTGTTGAGCATCGTATCTTTTGAAAACTTAATGATTGTGTTCATGTTTTCCTGGATATTATTATGTTAATATCAATTACTTCATCGTTTCTCAGTATTTAAACCATAAGAGAGATTACATGATAAACATGCTAGGTAGCATTCAACATCAAAAATTCCGTTGTTATCATTTACCTACTTGAGGACTGATACGTCTCCAACGTATCTATAATTTTTGATTGTTCCATGCCGATATATTATCAATCTTGGATGTTTTTATAATCATTTAAAGCAATTTTATATCATTTTTGGAGACTAACCTATTAACCTAGTGACCAGTGCCAGTTGCTGTTTTCTGCCCTGTTTTTGTTTTACAGAAAATCAATACCAAAAGAAGTCCAAATGCCACGAAACATTTTCGAGATTTTTTATTGGACATAAGAAGTACTGGAAGCTTAGGGAGAGGGCCAGAAGATGCAGCAGTGGACCACGAGGCACCAGGGCGCGCCCCAGAGGGGGTGGCGCGCCCTGGTACCTCGTGGGGCCCACTGATCTCCGTTTGACCTAATTCCAGCACTATAAATTCCAGAAAAATCAGAAACCCTCAGGGGAGTGCACGAAATACTTTTTCCGCCGCCGCAAGTTTCTGTTCCAGAGAGATCCCATCTGGGGTCCTTCTCCGGTAATCTGCCGGAGGGGGAATCGATCACGGAGGGGTTCTACATCAACCTTGCTGCCCTTCCAATGATGCGTGAGTAGTTTACCACAGACCTTCGGGTCCATAGGCAGTAGCTAGATGGCTTCTTCTCTCTTTTTGATCTTCAATACAATGTTCTCCTCGATGTTGTTGGAGTTCTATCCGATGTAATCACGTTTTGCGGTGTGTTTGTTGGGATCCGATGAATTGTGAGTTTATGATCAGATTATCCATGAAATTATTTGAGTCTTTGCTGCACTCTTTTATGCATGATTATTATAGCCTCATATTTCTTCTCCGATCTATTGATTTGGTTGGGCCAACTAGATTGATTTATCTTGCCATGGGAAGAGGTGCTTTGTAGTGGGTTCGATCTTGCGGTGCTCAATCCCAGTGACAGAAAGGGACATGACACGTATGTATCGTTGCTACTAAGGGTAAAAATATGGGGTTTATTCATACGTGAGTTTATCTTGTCTACATCATGTCATCGTTCTTAAGGCATTACTCCGTTCTTATGGACTTAATACACTAGATGCATGCTGGATAGCGGTCGATGTGTGGAGTAATAATAGTAGATGCAGGCAGGAGTCGGTCTACTAATCTTGGACATGATGCCTATATACATGCTCATTGCCTTGGATATCATCATGATTATTTGCTTTTCTATCAATTGCCCAACAGTAATTTGTCTACCCACCGTATGCAATTTTCTCGAGAGAAGCCTCTAGTGAAATCTATGGCCCCCGGGTCTATCTAAATCATATTACCAAAACCCTAAAAATACTGCTGCCATTTTCTTTTATTTATTTTATTTTGTATTTTTGTTTCAATCTATCTATCTATCACATACAATTTAATCTTGCAATTTACCGCTGAGAGATTGATAACCTCTCGTTTGCGTTGGGTGCAAGGATTTGTTGTTTGTGTGCAGGTGCTGCTAATGAGGTGTTGCGTGATTCTCCTACTGGTTCGATAACCTTGGTTTCATAACTGAGGGAAATACTTATCTCTACTATGCTGCATCATCCCTTCCTCTTCGGGGAAATACCAATGCAAGCTACAAGTAGCAGGAAGAATTTCTGGCGCCGTTGCCGGGGAGACATCATCAACATCTATCAAGTACCTTTGCATAAACTCTCATCTCCTTGCATTTACTTTATTTGCCATTTGCCTCTCGTTTTCATATCCCCCACTTCTAAAACGTTTTTACAAAAATACAAAAATATTTTCCGTTTGCCTTTTTCTTGTTTGCTTGTTATTTTATTTGCGTAGTCACGATGTCTCAAGAAAATACAAAATTGTGTGATTTTTCCAATACTAATAATAATGATTTTATTAGTACTCCGATTGCTCCTCCCTCCGCTAGTGCGGAGACTTGTGATATTAATGCCGCTTAGCTAAATCTTGTCATGAAAGATCAATTTTCCGGTAGTCCTAATGAACATGCCGCATCCCATCTTAACACTTTCATAGAATTGTGTGACATGCAAAAGAAAAAAGATGTGGATAATGATATTGTGAAATTAAAATTATTCCCGTTCTCGTTGCGGGATCGTGCAAAAATTTGGTTTTCATCTTTACCACGAAATAGTATCGATTCTTGGGATAGGTGTAAAGAAGCTTTTATTACTAAGTATTTTCCTCCCGCGAAAATTATTTCTCTTAGAAATCAAATTATGAATTTTAAGCAACTTGATCATGAACATGTTGCCCAATCTTGGGAGAGGATGAAATTAATGATAAGAAATTGCCCTACTCATGGTTTAAATTTATGGATGATCATACAAAAAATTTATGCGGGATTGAATTTTGTTTCTAGAAATCTTTTAGATTCAGCCGCGGGTGGTACGTTTATGGAAATTACTTTGGGAGAAGCTACTAAATTGTTTGATAATATTATGGCAAATTATTCACAATGGCATACTGAAAGAACACCTACTAGTAAAAAGGTGAATTCTATTGAAAAAATTAATACTTTGAGTGATAAAGTTGATGCGCTTATGAAATTGGTTGCTAGCAAAAATGCTCCTATTGATCCTAATGATGTGCCTTTGTCCACTTTGATTAAGAAAAATAATGATCCCGTAGATGTGAATTTTGTCTCGCGAAACAATTTTAATAATAATGCTTATAGAGGTAATTTCAATGCTATGCCATTTCCTGGAAATTCCTCTAATAATTATGGCAATCCTTATGGTAATTCTTATAATAATAATAGGATTCCCTCCGATCTTGAAAGTAATATTAAAGAATTTATTAATGCTCAAAAAGTTTTCAACACTACGATAGAAGAAAAATTGAGTAAAATTGATGATATGTCTAGGAGAATTGATAGAATTATTCATGATGTGGAAAATCTTAAGACTAAAATTTTGCCACCCAAAATTGATATTAGTGAATCAATTAAATCTTTATATGTCTCCATGGATGAGAGTAAGAAAAGAACCGCCATGCTAAAAGCTAAGCGAGAATTTTTAGAAAAAGCGATTCCTCCTAGTTTTTATCGTAGTAATGATGAGGATATTAAAATGATTGGTGTTTCATCTATTGATTCTTTGTTTAGCAATATAAAACTTGATGAAAAGGAGACTGAAGAAGAGTCAACTTTAGCTAAAGAGCGTCCCCATAATTCGGAGGGTGAAAATCTTGATAAGAAAATTGCTAAAAGTGGGTTTGGAGAGGTAAAAACTTTAAATAGCGATGTGCCCACTCTTTTGGATTACAAAGATTTTAAGTATGATAATTGTTCTTTGATTTAGTGCATTTCTTTGTTACAATCCATGTTAAATTCACCCAACGCTTATGAGCAAAACAAGGCTTTTACTAAACACATCGTAGAAGCAATGATGAAAGCGTTAGAAGAAAAGCTAGAACTAGAAGTTTCAATTCCTAGAAAATTATATGATGAATGGGAACCCACCATCAAAGTTAAAATTAAAAATTATGAGTGCAATGCTTTAAGTGATTTGGGTGCTAGCGTTTCCACAATTCCGAAATCTCTATGTGATGTGCTAGGTCTCACCAATATAGATGAATGTTCTCTTAATTTGCATCTTGCGGATTCTACTATTAAAAATCCTTTGGGTAGAATTAATGATGTTCTTATTCTTGCAAATAGAAATTATGTGCCCGTTGATTTTATTGTTCTTGATATTGAATGCAATTCTTCTTGCCCCATAATACTTGGTAGACCATTCTTATGAACTATAGGTGCCGTTATTGATATGAAAGAAGGGAATATAAAATTTCAGTTTCCATTAAAGAAGGGTATGGAGCATTTCCCTAGGAAAAGAATTAAAGCACCATATGAATCAATTATGAGGGCCACTTATGGAATCAACTTGAAAGATGACAATACTTGAAATTATGCATTATGCCTAGCTAGGGGCATAAAACAATAGCGCTTGTTGGGAGGCAACCCAATGAATAAAATATTTTTTTTTCTGTTATTATGTGTTTTAACTGTCATGCTACTGGTATGATTGTGTTTTTGTGCCAACTAAAGCCTTTAGGATGATTTGGAAGATAATATAATTGATGCTGTTTGAAAATAGAAAGTTTTCCGTCCAGTGCTGGAATTTTGTTTTTTCTCTGGAAAGTCAGAACCTTCTGAATTTTTTACACAGTATTGGCATATGAATTGCACATGTTGCCCTAATTTTTCAGATTTTATGAGTTACAGAAGTATGACCATAATTCAGATTTCTACAGACTGTTCTCTTTTTGACAGATTCTGTTTTTGATGCACTACTTGCTTGTTTTGATGAATCTTGGATTGTATCGGGGGGTATAAGCCATGGTGAAGTTAGAGTACAGTAGGTTTAATGAAAAAATAAAATATGAATGGGTTTGCAACAGTACTTATAGCAGTGATTTATTTTGTTATACTAACGGATCTCACGAAGGTTTTGTTGAGTTTTGTGTGATTGAAGTTTTCAAGTTTCGGGTGAGATCATGATGGATGAAGGAATAAGGAGTAGTAAAAGCCTAAGCTTGGGGATGCCCGAGGCACCCCAAGGTAATATTCAAGGAATACTCAAGCGTCTAAGCTTGGGGATGCCCCGGAAGGCATCCCCTGTTTCTTCTACCAACCATCGGTAATTTTACTTGAAGCTATATTTTTATTCGTCACATGATATGAGTTTTGCTTGGAGCGTCTTGTATTATATGAGTCTTTTCTTTGTTTGCTTTTTAGTTTGTCACAATCATCTTTGCTGAACACACCTATCTTGAGAGATCCACACATTTATCATCATTTGTTAGAATACTCTATGTGCTTCACTTAAATTTTTTGAGCCAGGCAGTTGCTCTAGTGCTTCACTTAAATCTTTTTGAGCACGGTGGTGGCTATATTTTGAGGAAATAAACTCTCATGCTTCACTTATATTATTTTGAGAGTTGATTGAAATTTTGAAGAACTGAATTCTCATGCTTCACTTATATTATTTTGAGAATTGACAAGATTAAAATTTTGAAGAAATGAATTCTCATGCTTCACTTATATTATTTTAAGAATTGGTAAGATTGAAATTTTGAAGAAATATTTGCACTCTCATGCTTCACTTAAATCTTTTTGAGAGTTGATGATAGTAACGGTAATTTGCACAAGATATGAAGTTGGTCCCAAAGTGATGAATATTCAAGAGGGATATAAATAAAAACTTTCATATAGATCATTGGATATGATAAGTGTGATTCCTTGCAATAGTTTTGCAATATGGAAATGATAATATGTGAGTCATGTTAGTGAGTAATTGTGATTTAGTAAGAATATTAGTGTTAAGGTTTGTGATTCCCTATGCATGCACGTTAAGTCAATAGTTATGCAATGAAATTATATCCTACTTATGGTGCATTATTCGGTGTTAGTTGTGTTCAATGCATGTTTATGACCATTTTCGTTTTTTGGTTGGTTGCTTCTCAATCTATTTGCTAGCCTTCATTTGTACTAAGCGGAAATACTGCTTGTGCATCCAAACTCCTTAAACCCAGGTTGTGCCAAATGAGTCCACTATATCTACCTATATGCGGCATTTCAATGCCGTTCCAAGTAAATTTGCATGTGCCAACTCTAATTTTCAAAATAATTTTCCATTTTGTGTGCCCGTACCGCTCATGAAGCGGTAGGGGGTGGCCATTATTTTCCATGCTAGGTGTGTTATTCTCACGATGAGTGTTTATTCACTTGTCATTGCACGAGAGAATGGTTGGTAATAGGGATGCCCAGTCCCACAATGAAATCAAATTAATAACAACAAAATTCCTTGGAAAGTGTTGGTATGGAGGGCACCCGTGGATACGGCTAGCCATGGATTGTGAAAGAATGGTGGAAAGGAAATAAATTTTACTTTCTGTTTGGGAACCACCTATGATGTGTCTAGCATGGAAAATATTGGGAATTCTCGGTCGTTTTCGTTGACAGGAAAAGCATGCCTCTCAAAATATTTTTATCTCTTTAATTTCAGCTTTGAGCTCTGGCACATTTGACAAATCTCTGTTTCCCTCTGCGAAGGGCCTATCTATTTACTTTTATGCAATTTTTATTTTTTGAGTCTCCATCTTCTCTTACAAAAGCACCAACTAGAGAGCACAATTGTCATACTTGTGCATTGGATGTAGCTAATATTTGAGTGTGTTTCATGAATGGATCAATGATTGAGCATAATGGGCTAGGGATAACTTTCTTTAGCGTTGATATTTTGAAGGACATGGTTGCTAGTTAGCATGCTTGAGTATTTATATGTTCATGTCAAATTATAGACCATTGCTTTGAATCATTCAAGTCCAATGTCCTTGCTACAAAATAAAAGAATATGTGATGAATATGGCAGCATTCCACATCAAAAATTCTGTTTTTATCATTTACCTACTCGAGGACGAGTAGGAATTAAGCTTGGGGATGCTGATACGTCTCCAACGTATCTATAATTTTTGATTGTTCCATGCTGATATATATCAATCTTGGATGTTTTTATAATCATTTACAGCAATTTTATATCATTTTTGGAGACTAACCTATTAACCTAGTGCCTAGTGCCAGTTGCTGTTTTCTGCCCTGTTTTTGTTTTACAGAAAATCAACACCAAAAGAAGTCCAAATGCCACGAACCTTTTTGGAGATTTTTTATTGGACATAATAAGTACTGGAAGATTCGGGAGAGGGCCAGAAGATTCAGCAGTGGGCCACGAGGCACCAGGGCGCACCCTGGTACCTCGTGGGGCCCACTGATCTCCGTTTGACCTAATTCCAGCACTATAAATTCTAGAAAAATCAGAAACCCTCAGGGGAGTCTACGAAATACTTTTTCCGCCGCCGCAAGTTTCTGTTCCAGAGAGATCCCATCTGGGGTCCTTCTCCGGTAATCTACCGGAGGGGGAATCAATCACGGAGGGGTTCTACATCAACCTTGCTACCCTTCCGATGATGCGTGAGTAGTTTACCACAGACCTTCGGGTCCATAGGCAGTAGCTAGATGGCTTCTTCTCTCTTTTTGATCTTCAATACAATGATCTCCTCGATGTTCTTGGAGTTCTATCCGATGTAATCACTTTTTGCGGTGTGTTTGTTGGGATCCGATGAATTGTGAGTTTATGATCAGATTATCCATGAAATTATTTGAGTCTTTGCTGCACTCTTTTATGCATGATTATTATAGCCTCGTATTTCTTCTCCGATCTATTGATTTGGTTTGGCCAACTTGATTGATTTATCTTGCCATGGGAAGAGGTGCTTTGTAGTGGGTTCGATCTTGCGGTGCTCAATCCCAGTGACAGGATGGGACATGACACGTATGTATCATTGCTACTAAGGGTAAAAAGATGGGGTTTATTCATACGTGAGTTTATCTTGTCTACATCATGTCATCGTTCTTAAAGCATTACTCCGTTCTTATGGACTTAATACACAAGATGCATGCTGGATAGCGGTCGATGTGTGGAGTAATAGTAGTAGATGCAGGCAGGAGTCGGTCTACTAATCTTGGACGTGATGCCTATATACATGATCATTGACTTGGATATCGTCATGATTATTTGCTTTTCTATCAATTGCCCAACAGTAATTTGTCTACCCATC
Source organism: Elymus sibiricus (assembly GCA_039707655.1). NCBI lineage: Eukaryota > Viridiplantae > Streptophyta > Magnoliopsida > Poales > Poaceae > Elymus > Elymus sibiricus. The sequence goes on from CM077664.1 coordinate 170,611,418, forward strand.
GTATGCTATTTTCTCGAGAGAAGCCTCTAGTGAAATCTATGGCCCCCGGGTCTATCTAAATCATATTACTAAAACCCTAAAAATATTGCTGCCATTTTCTTTTATTTATTTTATTTTGTATTTTTGTTTCAATCTATCTATCTATCACAAACAATTTAATCTTGCAATTTACCGCCGAGAGATTGACAACCGCTTGTTTGCGTTGGGTGCAAGGATTTGTTGTTTGTGTGCAGGTGCTGCTAACGAGGTGTTGCGTGATTCTCCTACTGGTTCGATAACCTTGGTTTCATAACTGAGGGAAATACATATCTCTACTGTGCTGCATCATCCCTTCCTCTTCGGGGAAATACCAACGCAAGCTACGAGTAGCAAGGATGAGCATGAATTAAGCTTGGGGATGCTGATACGTCTCCAACGTATCTATAAATTTTTTATTGTTTCATGCTATTATATTATCAATCTTGGATACTTTATATGCTTTATACGCAATTTTATATCATTTTTGGGAACTAACCTATTAACTCAGTGCGCAGTGCCAGTTGCTGTTTTTTGCTTGTTTTTGGCTTTTATGGAAATTAGTACCAAACAAAGTCTAGACGTGATAAAACTTTACGATAACTTTTTCTGGACTAGAAGGGACCTAGAACATTTGGGAGGATGCTAGAAGCCCTACAGGAGAGCCACGAGCTCACCTGGCGCGCCCCTGGGGGGGGGGGGCACCTGAGCTCGTGGGTCCCACGCAGCTCCGTTTGACCTAATTCCACTTCTTTAAATTCCCATAAATCCCAAAACCAACAGAGAGCCACCCGAAATAACTTTTCCGTCGACTCAAGCTTCTGTTCTTCCGTGATCCTATCTGGAGGCCTTTTCCAGTGATCTGCCAGAGGGGGAATCGATCATGGAGGGCTTTGTCAGGGCCGGTTTTCCGGGACATAAAATCCCAGCAAATGACCCTCGTGTCATCACCAGCCCCAGGATTACTGTTCGCTGGTGGACACTTCCTTGATACAGAATTCCAAGGAGTTACAAGAATTTGATACAAGACCATAAAGGTCCATTGAGTACCACAATGATTTCTAGTGGCGGATGACGGAAGCGACTCGTGGATCTCCAACGTCGATGGGGCTCCATTCCCACAGGAACAGCTAACCTGGATAACTCCTATCTCGCGTGGCTGCTATATCTGATTCCTAGGCTGCGGAAGTGTTTCGTAGCGCTCTCGTCCGGATAATGATCTGGCCAAGACAAGAGCCAGGGACAAGCCAGTGAGTATGTTTGAATGTACTCGCAAACATCATGAACAAAAGATATACCGAATGCAAACAAAATGCATATGATCATGTTAGAATAATTCAAATGAACATTTGGTTAGAAAGCATGTATAGTATGTCGATTCTTAGGTGGTAAAACCATCCCAGAAGAATCTAAAGGAAAGCGTAAGTGGAACGTCGGGCATTAGACCTCCCGAGTATTCCAAGAAATAAAATGGAACGTCGGGAGTTAGACCTCCCAAGGATTCCAAGAAATAAAATGGAACGTCGGGCGTTAGAACCCCCGAGGATACCAAGAAATAAAATGCCAGTCGGGTGTCTGAAGCGACACCTCGAAAGGTCTTGAAAAGAAATGCCCATCGGGTGTCTGTAGCGACACCTCAAATGGTCTTGAAAATAAATGCCACAGTCGGGCGTCTGAGGCGACACCTCATAAAGGGCTTATAATGAAAGTAGTAACACGAGTATCCAGGTGGTGAAACCTTCCCATCAGATACTCAACATTAATATAAGAGAAAAGGTTAGTCCGTAACAGCATTAATGATACTAATCATCTAGCATAATTCATGATCAATTTCTGCTTTAGTTATTTCTTCCGAAGACCGACACTAAGACCGACACTTGACCAACCCAGACTATAGCCCTTAACCGCAGACACGGCTATTCGAATAGATTTTAAAACTCTGCAGAGGTTGTACTCTTTACCCACAAGTAAATGATTTCTTTAGTCTACCCTGAGACGTTGACTAATTCCGATTACGGTCTTTGGTTTGAAAACACACCTAACCAACACACACCAGTTTAACTTTCCCGATGCCCGGAATCACCCAAGGCATCATTCAAGAAAAACTCTAAGACGGGGAGGCCAACACGTCGAATAGCATGGGATCAAAAATTTATAATGCACGCAATAACAAGGGGTGCCCCCCTCTCGGCCCAGTCAGAAAACACCCATGCCCCCTGACCTGATGACTGGCATTATTCGTGGAACTGGGAAACCTTCATCGCGGCCCCTCTGTATGGTGTGTGCAAGGAAAGGGGTTAACAACTTACTAAACCATACCCTACATGTGGCAGGGACAAGTGGCAGCACGGATCAAGTATGGGGGTTACTGGAACAAGACTCGATCTACGGTCGACTTAGGAGGTTTAAGTTTTTCCTGCAGTGGTTAGCACAATATATTTCCTTGGTAGTACCCAACAGGGTCACCACCTGGCATGTCCCAACATGCCCTCACTGATCATTCTCGTCACAACGAGATTTCAGTCTCATGGTCACTTTTCTCGTGACTGATTCTTCCCTGCAAATTAGTCTGGACCAACATAGGCATATGTGACATGTGAAAAGAACCACACTCACTCATACTTCATGTTTAAGTGAAGGTAAAATATTATCCAAGGATCATGCATGTATAACTAGCAATATGCAAATTTTATTTGAATTATCATAATCATGATCATATTTTACTAGCAAGCAAACAACCAACATTCACCATATCAAGTGTTCAAGATGCTTGCCTTGGGTATGTAGTGGTGTTGGTTCACTCCACAATTTTGTAAAAATCATCTTCCCTCCATTTTTCCTATTTTCAAAATATTGCAAATATCACATAAATTCAAAACAGTACAAAAAAGTTGTTTGGAAATTTTTGAAATAAATATTAAAATAAACTAGATGAAAAATGAGGAATCTCAGAAAAAGAATCAAGTTATTTGGAGTTGTGGTTTAAAAACTAGAGGCAGTCAAAGTCTTTCTGGTTTTAATTAAAGTTTATAAAAGAAAAGGGTTCGGGACTGAATACGCCTTCTAATAGGGAAAACGTATTCTGGCAAATACGCTATAGTTAATAGACGAAAAAGGTTAAAACCCTTACGGATGGGCCCCACCCGTCAGGTATGAAATTGGGCGGGCGTATACAGAGGGGAGACGGCGGTTTCCGGCGGCGATTGACGGCGAACTAGGTGGTAGTGAGTGTGCAGGCGTGTTCGTGGGGTCCTTCCGCGTCGATGGGTGGTGGAGTTGGTCGCCGGCGTGCACCACAGCGACGGCAGCGTCAACTCCGACGGACGGCGGCTTCGGGTGGCGATGGATCTCGTCGGAGAAGCCTGCAAGCATCGAATTGACGTGCGTTTCCAATGAGAGGGAGCACTAGGAGGCTACTGGAAAGTTTTGGGAGAGAATGGTGGGCTACGGACGTCGGCTTCTTCTCGGGATCAGAAGCGGATCGGGCGGCCGGAGTTGGGGAAGAAGACATCCTCGAGGCCGTTTGATCCTTCTGGAGAGCGATTGGGGATGGGTGAAGGTGGTGTGAGCTCAAAATGGGGCTCGGGTGCCCTTTTATAGCCCGAGCGGTGATGACCGGAGACGATCGGATCGCGGCGGAGTGAATTCGGTCGGTGGAGGTACTTGGGGTCGGCAAGCGTGGTCAGTGGTTGTCGGTGTGGCCAGTGTAGCAATCTGGAGCCCTCGGCGCGCTTGAACCCAAGCTCCACCGCCCTCTCCAAAGTGGAGTTCCTGTTCGGCCATGGCGGACGGTGGCAGCTCCGACGACTCACAGCGGGGTCCCTGGTGGCTTGGACGGTGCATCGGCGATGTAGAGAGGCGACGTGTGGCAAAGGGGGTAGGCTGGACGGTGCGGTGAGTGATGGCGCGTCGGTGGCCGTGGTGGGCTGGCGGCTATCCACGGCTTGGCCGGCGGCCGTTGCACCGGTCTGGTGCCCCGCTGGCCGGTGCTGAGCGACTGGCGAGCGGGCCAGGGCATTGTCAGGACGATGGGCAATGAAGATGGGAAGGAGTGGAGTGCACGGCAGATGATTCCGGAGTATTTTATCCAAGTCCAGATGTGTGCACATGAGGTGTTTGACGAAATGCCAATGCTAGCTAGGCATTTTATTTGAATTTGAATTATTTTGCGGTGATGATCTGATGGGAGACAAAGATGCTGTCAAAATTTCAGAATTTTTGGAGCTGTGGAAATTGAGGTTTCATCAAGGGACAGGAATCTGGTCCAAATTTCATTCAAATGAAATTTGAAAGTTTTGAACCTAAGGACATAATGTTTTTGAAGAAATTGAATGTGGGTACTGATGTCTTGCTGTGGAAATTTTGGTGAGGCCAGAAGGGTTAAGTAAAATGAAGTTCTTTGGAAAAACCAACATAGGCCAAAATTGATACTAGTTGGTTTTGAATTTGTTTAGATTTAGTCAAAGAAAACCTTTTATGGAGGAGAGTGAAAGTGGTACTGCCATAGGGAAAAGAAAATGTTTTGATGAAATCTCTTGAAATAAGAATCAGAGTCTTAAAGGGCCCTAGTTTCAAAAAGGAAACAAACTAGACAATTTACTAAAAAAATCATTTTAAAATATGAAACTTTTCAGAATATTTGTGAAATGAAAACCAACATAGCTGAACCACATGAAAACTTTAAAGACCCCAAAAAATATTTGAAATAGTTTTAGCGCAACAGAAACATTCCAGAGTTTGAGGATACCATTAAAAGAATTATATGGGGGCAAATTTATTATGAAAATGTTTCCTACTGAATCTAAGAGATAAATGCAAGGATTAATAATTACCCACAATATTTACAAAAGTTTCTATATGGAGGGAAGAATTTTAGAAAACAGAAAACATAAAAGGTCTTGAAATTAATAAAAGACCTAATATAATTCAATATTTTATTTTAATCAAAATTTTATTTAGTAAAAACATGGGTTAAAATTTTGGGGTGTTACAAACTCTACCCGCCTTAAGAAAATCTCGTCCTCGATATTTGTTAAGGTGGTTACCAGAATTATGTCCACCTCTTCGAGGAGATATTACCGATCTAATTATTTAAATTATTTGGTTAGATACAGTCGAGGTGAGGATACTGATAATTGGTGCAACTACAGTGAGGTACCGGTGATGTGGATTTCACTCTACGGCTAGGGCAACTGAGGATTTGCTACTTAGAGCTACGACAAATTTGGAAAAAGTATAATTTCAAATCCCAAATTTTGCTTGCCGTACTCCACTGCACAGTGCTCTATCCTGCTGACAGGTGGACCCAGGGCCCACTGTCCGTCTCTTCTTCTTCCTCCGGCTCTCCTCTCTCTTCTCTCTCGCACGCTTTCCTGCACTTTCTCCACCCGCGGCGTCTAGTGCGTAGGGCATCTAGGGCCATACTGTGGGAGTGCGCGGCGTGCTTGCTGCCGGCACAGTGTGCACTCACTTCGCGGGTCATCACCCTATCGGCACTGCTCGCGGATTCGCCTCCGAACACCTGCGATCGAGCGACGAGCGGCGCTGGTGGACTTTGCTCACCGTGCACCGAGCTTGAGGTATAAAAACGACCGCTGTTTTTTTCTCTCTTCTTCCTGACACCTTACCTAACTTCTTCTTCTTCCCTTCCTTCTCCTGGTTGCAAGAGCTCGAGACGAGGTCCCAATGGAGGATGTGGTTTCGGAGCTGATCACGATCCTTCTGGCCGGGTTGCTGGCTGCGTTGCTTGGCTTCTCGCTGCTCCTGTGCGCGATGATCCTAGATGATCGCCGTGATGCCGCTGCTCGGGTTGTGGCTCTCCGATGCGGCGGTGGTTATGAGGACTAGGCGTCGGTGTCGGGTATGAGTGGGTGTTAGCGCGTTTGGCAGTAGGTTCCGTAGAAATAAAAACCCACACGTTTTTCTTCGGGAAAACTGTTGTGTGGTGATAGTGATCCAGTGGACGAAGCGGTTAATTTTGTGCTAAGTGTGTGTGTGGTCTCTGCACTTAGGGCGTGTGGTAGAGTTGGTGTGGCTGTAAGCCGGATGCCGTGGCGGCACGTGAATTAAATTTATGTTGGGGAAATTTTTGTGGCAGTGGCCCTTAAGAAAATCTCACCATTGAGATTTGTTAAGAGCGAAAGAATCAATTGTAAACCACAACAACCAAATCACTCATGTGCAAACTGCAATCATAGCAATTTATTCATAGCATACACCCTAAGATACAACACAAAGGTTGCATTATGTAAACAAACGCTAGACACTGCGATCAATCACCCTCATGGTCGTCTACGACACAAAGGTGGGATCTACAGGGTAGCAGGGTCACTAAGGGCTCAACAACTATTCTGGTGGACTCAGTCCACTTCGTTGACATCTAGCCGGGCGCGTTCCGCAGATGTCGAGGCTTCTCCATGTGCTTCAGCTTCGGAGTTGGTCGGGGTAGGATGAGGAGTTACAGGGCTGCGGTAACGACGATGTCTCTCACGAGATGTCGTAGCCACAATCCCATTGGAGTAGGTCTCCAAGAGGCGGCGGAGTTCCTCTAGGTTGACGAATGCGTGGCCTGGTTGGATGATAGGGGTAGACCTCGGGGGCTCGATTGGTGTCCCGAACAGCACTACTGGGGTGCTGGTGGCGGGTGCAGCTTCACTTCTCACCGGGGTCAGGAGAGCAAGCGTCCGGCAGGTCGCAATCAGATCATTGATGACCTGATTGAATAGTGCTTCTTGCGCTCTCAGGTAGCGCACCAGATGCACTAGAGCAGGATCTGACTCATGGTCTCCGTTGGCGACTTGGGTCGGGCTACCATATCCTTCATGACTAGGGTAGTAGGAGAAAGGGCGGCTATTAACCCTCGGCGACAGATGCCGGAGTTGAACAACAGCCTCTCGGGCTGCAAGTTGGATTGCTTGGGGCTCGTCGGAGGTTGTCCTTTTGGTGAACCGATAGGGGCGTTCTGATGTGGTGCCCCTTCCGTAGATGTGCACCGTGGCCCAGAAGTGATGGATGGCGTCACTCGTGTGCTCTTGGTACACAACATATTCCGGGGGCTCTTATATGCCAAATGCACGACGAGTAAGATTGGCTAGGATGGCTACAAAGCCTCCAAGCTCGATGGCGGTGGTCTCGTTACAAACGATGGGACCATGCATCTTGGTGGTTTGGATATCAAAGTGAGAACAAAGGATGTGAGGTGCTAAGTTGGGACAAGGCTTCCTTTATAGGTCAGTGAGTGGAGTCTTCCATCGCACGCTTGTGGATGGGACAACTCAGGTGTCTGCCACAGGCACACGGCCTAAGGGCTAGGTTGATAGGTTGGGCACCGACTGTCAAAAAGATGTCGGTTGACCACCGTGCAGGCTATCGGATGGGATGGGCTTGGCTAGGACAGGAAAGGTTTTGGATGGTGTGGAAACCTAGGGATAGCGACCAGGCTAAGATAGGGTTAGCCAATGGTCAGTCTGGCTCTGATACCAAGGTTGTCAGGGCCGGTTTTCCGGGACATAAAATCCCAGCAAATGACCCTCGTGTCATCACCAGTTCCAGGATTACTGTTCGCTGGTGGACACTTCCTTGATACAGAATTCCAAGCTGTTACAAGAATTTGATACAAGACCATAAAGGTCCATTGAGTACCACCATGATTTCTAGTGGCGGATGACGGAAGCGATTCGTGGATCTCCAACGTCGATGGGGCTCCATTCCCACAGGAACAGCTGACCTGGATAACTCCTATCTCGCATGGCTTCTATCTCCGATTCCAAGGCTGCGGAAGTGTCGTCGTAGCGCTCTCGTCCGGATAATGATCTGGCCAAGACAATAGCCAGGGACAAGCCAGTGAGTATGTTTGAATGTACTCGCAAACATCATGAACAAAAGATATACCAAATGCAAACAGAATGCATATGATCATGTTAGAATAATTCAAATGAACATTTGGTTAGATAGCATGTATAATACGTTCAGGTAGGCAATTTTAAGTGTCGATTCTTAGGTGGTAAAACCATCCCAGAAAAATCTAAAGGAAAGCGTAAGTGGAACGTCGGGCATTAGACCTCCCGAGGATTCCAAGAAATAAAATGGAACATCGGGAGTTAGACCTCCCGAGGATTCCAAGAAATAAAATGGAACTTCGAGCGTTAGACCTCCTGAGGATACCAAGAAATAAAATGCCAGTCGGGTGTCTGAAGCGACGCCTCGAAAGGTCTTGAAAAGAAATGCCCATCGGGTGTCTGTAGCGACACCGCGAATGGTCTTGAAAATAAATGCCACAGTCGGGCTTCTGAGGTGACACCTCATAAAGGGCTTATAATGAAAGTAGTAACACGAGTATCCAGGTGGTGAAACCTTCCCATGAGATACTCAACATTAATATAAGAGAAAAGGTTAGTCCGTAATAGCATTAATGATACTAAACATCCAGCATAATTCATGATCAATTTCTGCTTTAGTTATTTCCTCCGAAGACCGACACTTGATCAACCCAGACTATAGCCCTTAACTGCGGACACGGCTATTCAAATAGATTTTAAAACTCTGCAGAGGTTGTACTCTTTACCCACAAGTAAATAATTTCTTTAGTCAACCCTGAGACGTTGACTAATTCCGATTACGGTCTTTGGGTTGAAAACACACCTAACCAGCACACACCAGCTTAACTTTCCCGATGCCCGAAATCACCCAAGGCATCATTCAAGAAAAACTCTAAGACAGGGAGGCCAACACCTCAAATAGCATGGGATCAAAAATTTATAACGCGCGCAATAACAAGGGGTGCCCCCTCTCGGCCCAGTCGGAAAACACCCATGCCCCCTGACCCGATGACTGACATTATTCCAGGAACCGGGAAACCTTCATCGCGGCCCCTCTATATGGTGTGTGCAAGGAAAGGGGTTAACAACTTACTAAACCGTACCCTACCTGTGGCAGGGACAAGTGGCAGCACGGATCAAGTATGGGGGTTACCGGAACAAGACTCGATCTACGGTCGACTCAGGAGGTTTATGTTTTTCCTGCAGTGGTTAGCACAATATATTTCCTTGGTAGTACCCAACAGGGTCACCACCTAGCATGTCCCAACATTCCCTCATAGATCATTCTCATCACAACGAGATTTTAGTCTCACGGTCACTTCTCTCGTGACTGATTCTTTCCTGCAAATTAGTCCGGACCAACATAGGCATATGTGACATGTGAAAAGAACCACACTCACTCATACTTCATGTTTAAGTGAAGGTAAAATATTATCCAAGGATCATGCATGTATAACTAGCAATATGCAAATTTATTCGAATTATTATAATCATGATCATATTATACTAGCAAGCAAACAACCAAACATTCACCATATCAAGTGTTCAAGATGCTTGCCTTGGGTATGTAGTGGTGTTGGTTCACTCCACAATTTTGTAAAAATCATCTCCCCTCCATTTTTCCTATTTTCAAAATATTGAAAATATCACATAAATTCAAAACAGTACCAAAAAGTTGTTTGCAAATTTTTGAAATAAATATTAAAATATACAAGATGAAAAATGAGGAATCTCAGAAAAAGAATCAAGTTATTTGGAGTTGTGGTTTAAAAACTAGAGGCAGTCAAAGTTTGGTCAAATATCTGGTTTTAATTAAAGTTTATAAAAGAAAAGAGTTCGGGACTGAATACGCCTTCTAATAGGGAAAACGTATTCTGGCAAATACGCTATAGTTAATAGACGAAAAAGGTTAAAACCCTGATGGACGGGCCCCACCCGTCAGGTTTGAAATTGGGCGGGCGTATACATAGGAGAGACGGTGGTTACCGGCGGCGATCGATGGCGAACTAGGTGGTGGCGATTGTGCAGGCGTGTTCGTGGGGTCCTTCCGCGTCAATGGGTGGTGGAGTTGGTCGCCGGCATGCACCACAGCGACGACAACGTCAACTCTGACGAACGGCGGCCTCGGGTGGCGATGGATCTCGTCGGAGAAGCCTGCAAGCGTCGAATTGACGTGCGTTTCCGATGAGAGGGAGCACTAGGAGGCTCCTGGAAAGTTTTGGGAGAGAATGGTGGGCTACGGACGTCAGCTTCTTCTCGGGATCAGAAGCGGATCGGGCGGCCGGAGTTGGGGAAGAAGACCTCCCTGAGGCCGTTTGATCCTTCTGGAGAGCGATTGGGGATGGGTGAAGGTGGTGTGAGCTCAAAATGGGGCTCGAGTGCCCTTTTATAGCCCGAGCGGTGATGACCGGAGACGATCGGATCGCGGCGGAGTGAATTCGGTCGGTGGAGGTAGTTGGGGTCGGCAAGCGTGGTCGGTGGTTGTCGGTGTGGCCGGTGTAGCAATCTGGAGTCCTCGGCGCGCTTGAACCCAAGCTTCACCGCCCTCTCCAAAGTGGAGTTCCTGTTCGGCCATGGCAGACGGTGGCAGCTCCGGCGATTGACAACGGGGTCCCTGGTGGCTTGGACGGTGCACCGGCGATGCAGAGAGGCGACACGTGGCGAAGGGGGTAGACTGGACGGTGCGGTGAGTGATGGTGCATCGGTGGCCGTGGTTGACTGGCGGCTGTCCACGGCTTGGCCGGCGGCCGTTGCACCGGTCTGGTGCCCCGCTGGCCGGTGCTGAGCAACTAGCGAGCGGGCCAGGGCATCGCCAGGACGGTGGGCAATGAAGATGGGGAGGAGTGGAATGCACGGCAGATGATTCCCAAGGATTTTATCCAAGTCCAGATGTGTGCACATGAGGTGTTTGACGAAATGCCAATGCTAGCTAGGCATTTTATTTGAAATTGAATTATTTTATGGTGATGATCTGATGGGAGACAAAGATGCTGTCAAAATTTCAGAATTTTCGGAGCTGTGGAAATTGAGGTTTCATCAAGGGACAGGAATCTGGTCCAAATTTCATTCAAATGAAATTTGAAAGTTTTGAACCTAAGGACATAATGTTTTTGAAGAAATTGAATGTGGGTACTGATGTCTTGCTGTGGAAATTTTGGTGAGGCCAGAAGGGTTAAGCAAAATGAAGTTCCTTGGAAAAACCAACATAGGCCAAAATTGATACTAGTTGGTTTTGAATTTGTTTAGATTTAGTCAAAGAAAACCTTTTATGGAGGAGAGTGAGTTGGGTACTGCCATAGGGAAAAGAAAATGTTTTGATGAAATCTCTTGAAATAAGAATCAGAGTCTTAAAGGGCCCTAGTTTCAAAAAGGAAACAAACTAGACAATTTACTAAAAAAATCATTTTAAAATATGAAACTTTTCAGAATATTTGTGAAATGAAAACCAACATAACTGAACCACATGAAAACTTTAAAGACCCAAAAGAAAATATTTGAAATAATTTTAGCGCAACAGAAACATTCCAGAGTTTGAGGATACCATTAAAAGAATTATATGGGGGCAAATTTATTATGAAAATGTTTCCTACTGAATCTAAGAGATAAATGCAAGGATTAAGAATTACCCACAATATTTTACAAAAGTTTCTATATGGAGGGAAGAATTTTAGAAAACAGAAAACATAAAAGGTCCTAATATAATTCAAAATTTTATTTAGTAAAAACATGGGTTAAAATTTTGGGGTGTTACAGGCTTCTACATCAACGTTGCTGCCCTTCTGATGATGTGTGAGTAGTTTACCACAGACCTACAAGTCCATAGCTAGTAGCTAGATGGCTTCTTCTCTCTCTTTGATCTTCAATACAAAGTTCTCCATGATCTCCATGGAGTTCTATCCGATGCAATCTTATTTTGCGGTGTGTTTGTTGGGATCCGATGAATTGTGGGTTTATGAGCAGATTATTCATTGAAAGTAATTTAGTATTTTCTGAACTTTATTATGCATGATTGTTATAGCTTTGTATTTCTGTCCGATCTATCCGTTTGGTTTGGCCAACTAGATTGATTTATCTTTAGTGGGGGAGGTGCTTTGTGATGGGTTCAATCTTGCGGTGTCCTCACCTCGTGACAGAAGGGGTAGCGAGGCACTTATTTGTATTGTTGCCATTAAGGATAAAATGACGGGGTTTATTCATATTACTTGAGTTTATTCTGTCTACAACATGTCATCTTGCTTAAAGCATTATCTGTTTGTCATGAACTTAATACCATAGATGCATGCTGGATAGCAGTCGATTTCTGGAGTAATAGTAGTAGATGCAGAATCGTTCTGGTCTACTTGTCATGGACGTGATGCCTATATACATGATCATTGCCATGAATAACATCATAACTATGCGCTTTCCTATCAATCGCCCAACAGTAATTTGTTTACCCACCGTATGCTATGTTTCGAGAGAGAAGCCTCTAGTGAAAACTATGGCCCCCGGCTCTACTATAATTATATTAGAAAAACCTAAATTACATTGCTACAATTATTTTACTTTTTATTTACTTTTCAATTTATATATCTATAACTATCAGATTTGATCCTTGCAAGTAACGAGTTCAAGGGGATTGACAACCCTCTTGCCTGCGTTGGGTTAAAGTATTTTCTCTTGTGTGTGTAGGTACTGTTTGACTAGGATTTGTTTGGTTCTCCTATTGGTTCGATAACGTTGGTTCTCACTGAGGGAAATACTTTCAGCTACTATATTGCTTCACCCTTCCTCTTCGGGGAAAATCCCAATGCAGCTCACAAGTAGCAAGGGGGAGGGGGCGCCGGCCCTAGCCCCTCCTCCAAGGGAGGGGGCGGCGGCCCTAGCGGGAGGCTTGCCCCCCAAGCCAAGGGGGGCGCCTCCCACCCCTAGGGTTTGCACCCCTTTGGGGCATGGGCCTGGTGGGGGACTTGTGCGCCTGGCCCAACTAGGCCAGGGCGCCCCACTACAGCCAATGTGGGTCCCCGGGGATGGTGGATCCCCCGGTGGACCCCCGGAACCCTTTCAGTGCTCCCGACACACTGCCGGCAAAATCCAAAACTTTTCCAGTGGCCAAAACATGACATCCCATATATAAATGTTTACCTCCGGACTATTTCGGAGCTCCTCGTGATATCCTGGATCCCATCCAGGACTCCAATCAACCTTCGGACTTTCCACTATTAATATCTCAATACTACCGTAGGGCTACCGAACATTAAGCGTGCGACCCTACGGGTTCGGGAACATGCAGACATGACCGAGACACCTCTCTAGTCAATAACCAATAGCGGGAGCTAGATTCCCATATTGATTCCTACATGTCCAATGAAGATCTTTATCGGTTGAACCACGATGTCGAGGATTCAGTTCATCCCGTATGCAATTCCCTTTGTCCGGCGATATGTTACTTGCCCGAGATTCGATCGTCGGTATCTCCATACCTAGTTCAATATCGCTACCGGCAAGTCTCTTTAGTCGTTCCGTAATACAAGATCCCATGACTAAACTCATTAGTCACATGAAGCTCCTTGTGATGTTGTATTACCGAGAGGGCCCAAAGATATCTCTCCATCACACGGAGTGACAAATCCAAGTCTCGATCCATGCAACTCAACACACACCTTCGGAGATACCTGTAGAGCACCTTTATGATCACCCAGTTACGAAGTGACATTTGATAGCACACAAAGTATTCGTTCGATGTCCGGGAGTGGCATGATCTCATGGTCTAAGGAACAGATACTTGACATGAAGAAAGTTGTAGCAAATAAACTAAGTGATACGATCTGATGCTAAGCTTACGATTATGTCTGTCCATCACATTATTCTCCTAATGATGTGATCTCGTTATCAAATGACAACTCATGTCTATGGTTAGGAAACCTTAACCATCTTTGATCAATGAGCTAGTCTAGTAGAGGCTTACTAGGGACACAGTGTTGTTTATGTATTCACACATGTATTTAAGTTTCCGGTCAATACAGTTCTAGCATGAATAATAAACATTTATCATGAACAAGGAAATATGATAATAACCATTTTATTATTGCCTCTAGGGCATATTTTCAACAATCATAAACCCACAATTCATCGGATCCCAAGAAACACACTGCAAAAGAAGATTACATTGATTCGATCTCTGAAGAGAACATTCTATTGAAGATCAAAGAGAGAGAGAAAGCCATCTAGCTAATCACTATGGATGCATGGGTCTATGGTGAACTACTCACACATCATTGGAAGGACATCAAGGTTGATGTAGAAGCCCTCCGTGATCGATTCCCCCTTTGACAGAGTACCGGAAAAGGCCTCCAGATGGGATCGCGGAAGAACAAAAGCTTGCAGCAGCGGAAAAATTATTTCGGGTGGCTCCTGTGGGGTTTTGGAAGATTTGGGAATTTATAGCGCTGGAATTAGGTCAGACGGAGCCACGAGGGGCCCACAAGGCATCTGGGCGCACCTACCTCCCAGGGCATGCCTTGTTGCCTTGCCGTCTCCTCATAGGTCTTCTGGCCCTCCCCTGAAGCTTCTAGGGTCTCTTTTGTCCAGAAAAAAATCGTCAAGAAGTTTCGTAGCGTTTGGACTCCGTTTGGTACAGATTTTCTGTAAAACCAAAAACAAGCAGAAAACAACAACTGGCACTAGGCACTGAGTTAATAGGTTAGTCCCCAAAAATGATTTAAAATTGCATATAAAGTATCTAAGAGTGATAATATAATAGCATGAAACAATCAAAAATTATAGATACGTCGGAGACGTATCAGCATCCCCAAGCTTAATTCCTGCTCGTCCTCGAGTAGGTGAATGATAAAACAAAATAATTTTTGATGTTGAATGCTACCTAGCATGTTTATCATGTAATCTTCTTACGGTATAAATATTGAAAAATGATGAAGTAATTGATATCAACATAATAATATCCATGAATACAAGGACATAATCATTATATCTTCAAAATATATGATGCTCAATGAATGTTATCCCTACTCATTGAATTATGTAAGCATGGCATGACTCTGCCTTCACCGCATAAGTATAAATCATGAGCACCCCGGTGTCTAACCAAGCAATTGTATCATACTTTTTCACGCGCTTCAACATTTTCAACTCCACTCAATACATGAGCGTGAGTCATGGACAAAGCACTACGATGGAATAGAATGCTGTGATAGAGATGTATAAGGGAAGTCAAAAGGAAGAAAGTCATGCATCAACTCGGTGGATCAATAGGCAATGGAGAGGCCTATCAATCGATATCAATGCGAGGAGTAGGGATTGCCATGCAACGTATGCACTAGATCTATAAGTGTATGAAAGCTCAGTGGAAACTAAGTGCGTGTGCATCCAACTTGCTTGCTCATGAATACCTTGGGCATTTGAGGAAGCCCGTCATCAGAATATACAAGCCAAGTTCTATAATGAAAAATTCCCACTAGTATATGAAAGTGATAACTCAGGAGACTCTCTATATGAAGAACATGGTGCTATTCTGAACTACAAGTATGGTAAAAGGATAGTAGCATTGTCCCTTCTCTCTTTTTCTCTCATTTTTTGTTGGGCTCTTTTGGCCTCTTTTTTTTAGAACAATCTCATGGACCTCATCCCCTCATTTTTGCAGACTCATTAGTCTCCATCATTCTTTTCCTCACTAGGACAATGCTCTAATAATGATGACCATCACACTTTTATTTACTTACAACTCGATAAGACTGAAACAATATGACTCTATATGGATGCCTCTGGTAGTGTACTAGGATGTGCAATGATCTAGCGTAACATGTATTACAATGATGAACGGTGGCTTTGGCACAAATATCATGTCAGCTCTATATGATCATGCAAAGCAATATGATGATGAACACACATGTCATAAGACGGAACAGTGGAAGTTGCATGGCAATATATCTCGGAATGGCTATGGAAATGCCATGATAGGTAGGTATGGTGGCTGTTTTTAGGAAGATATAAGGAGGCTTATGTGTGATAGAGCGTATCATATCACGGGGTTTGGATGCACCGGCGAAGTTTGCACCGACTCTCGAGGTGAGAAAGGGCAATGCATGGTACCGAAGAGGTTAGCAATATGCGGAAAGGTGGGAGTGCTATATTTGTCCATGAACTCACATTAGCCATAAAGAACTCATATAATTATTATGATAGTTTTATTAGCCCTCGAAGCAAAGTACTACTCACATGCCTCTAGGGAGGAGGTTGGTAGGAGTTAACCATCGCGCACCCCCGATTTAGGCAGCACTCAAGGATTTCAATCAGACATAAAAATGCTCAAACTTTCCCACCATGCCATGACAGACACTTAAATGAGTAGTGCATAACAAGCTTTAATATCGATATTTCTACTAACCAATGATCATGAACTAATACCCTTTCATATTACTACATCAATATAATTAAATCATACGACTCATATTTAGTGATCTACATGAATGTTTTTATTATACCACTCTTATATACCTATCATTTTCAGACTAGTCTTATAACCCGTGAATATTACCACTTCCTATTTAGGACTCACAAAAAGATTTAAGTGAAGCATGAGAGTGCAATAATTTCTAAAAAATATATAACCACTGCCGTGCTCTAAGAATATAAGTGAAGCACAAGAGCAACTGCATATCTCAAAAGATATAAGTGAAGCTCATAGAGTATTCTAACAACTTATGATGAATGTGTGTCTGTCGGTGTCAGTAAAATTGGGGTATTACTAACCTGGTAAGAGGAGCCTTGACGGCGAAGGCATATATATTTCTCCATCCAGGGGAATATCTTGTGAAAACCCTGATGCACCCGTTGGACTATGAACTGGGTCGTCAGGAGACAAGACATGAAAATGGAGTGCCTCAAGGAAGCCCTTCGCAGGGCCTTCCCGGGAGGCCACGTTGACACTTCACTTGCCTGTTCGGGAGGAGCGGGTCTTGACTTCGGGGGCTGCACAAAGGCCCGTACCGAGAAACACAGCTGCCAGCGTCAGGAAGGGGACAAAGATCGAATGACTAGCCCTTGCGCATGGGTTCCACCAGGACCCGTGCGGACCAAGTCATCCACAACGACTACAGTAAGATTCACCTACTTCTTGCACTGCTACAGTGGCGGTACCTCACCACCACCTGACGAATACCGAAGGAGGCATGTAAGTATATGACACCCTGGTTTTCGCTCCTTGTTTTTTTTCCTTCGTGGGATTGGACTCCCATCTTTTTTCCGATGTTATTGGATTTTCTCTTGCTCTTGGGTATATAAAGATGGTCATATAGCCTTGCCTTTCCACATCAGACCAGATATTCTCTCCAGACCAACCTTGCCACCCAAGATATATTCTCTGGATTTTGCCGCCGAAACCCTACCTTCCGAGTTACCGGAAGGGAAAACCTAATTCCTTCCGTTACAAAGGAACCCTAATTTCCTTTGATCTGTTGCCTCCCAAACTCTTCCCAGTGATCATCCCTTATCTATAAACTCTGGATATGCAAAAATATTGCCAAGTCATTTGCAATATTTTTCATTTAAAATTAATTTCTTTTTCTGCTGTTTAAAGGAATTAAATCCAGGAAAATATCTACCCATCTCCAAAGTTCATGAAAACTTGTGGAGATATTCTTTGTGACCATATTGAGCTCTCATAAAAATATTGGCCATAATTAAATGGGGGAAATTGCATTTTCCCATTTAAAGCCAATATTGCATTTTGGGCACTTTCTAAAGGAATTACCATTTTGGTAGCCAGGAAAAATCCCAAATAATTTGTGGAGCTTCTCCTATCCATATATTCACCATTTACATCAAGAACCCAAGTTCCACAGTTCAAAGTTTGAGAGCATTATCCAATTCTTGTTTCTGGATCTATTCTGAGGTTGTGAAGCAACTATATTTTATATTGCTTCAAAATTCCTGAAATTTATCCAGGACCTCAAATTCCTTATATGATGTGAGCATGCAAAAATTCACATCATTTTATCAAGCCAATTTCTCTGAAAAATTCCATCTAGTTTCTGTCCAGCAGAAAGCTTTCTGAAGGAAGTACCACTTTGGCATTTCCAAATGAGGTGAAATTTTGCCAGTACCTCCATGCATCCAAATAACTTCCCTCCACCAAAATTCAGTCCAATCCATTAATCCATTTGAGCACAGCTTCAAATTAAGTCCAGTTTCTGGACCAAAATTTGCATTGCAAAGGAAGTGCGTGCAAACAAGGTCCAAATGGCCTCAAATTTTGCCAGCATCTACTCCTTCCTACCACATTTCATTGTGACAAGGATCCAGCTCCTCTCCTTCATACATTTCTCCAGAAAAGTCCATCTAAGTTTGCTGTTAAAACCTATTTCTGCAAGTAGCTCTCACCTCAGAGCCACCCAGCTGGTTCCAGCCACTTCTCTTATCTGTTTGAGGAGCAAGGGATCTGTTTGACAAGGTCCCAGGGCCATTTAATGCCTTGGACACGCGGTGCCCGTGGTGACCGCACGAAGAGCACACTAAAGTGATTCTCTATGCTCTGCCAGCTCCATCCGGTCATCTCCGGCCAGCCCTCGCTTGTCCAAATGTTCCTACTAGCTTCCCCTCGTCTGCGTGCCCCCTCTCCCGTAGGTTCCCCCTCCATTCTCTTCCTCGCCGAACGATGACAAGCGCCGCCGTATGCATGCGTGTCTCGGCCGTCGTCCCCTTCCCCTAGCCTCTTCCTCCCGAGCCGTCGCATCCTCCTGCTTCTCGTCAGGTCGGCACCACCAGGTGCTTGCCACCTCGCCGGGAGCTCCAGGGCGTAGATGAGGATGCCACGGCGGCCATCCCCACCCGCTCACCTCGGCCGGCTATAAAAGCCGTGGCCCGGGGCCTTCCCGGGCATCCCCAGCACTCGCAGAGCACTGCCCTCCCTCCTAGCTCTCTTCTTGACCTTGTAGTGCGAGCTCCGGTGCCCCTATTCCTTCCTATGGCGGCCCTTGCCGTCGCCGGAGTCCACTTAAATTCCAGCCCTCTAACCTCCTCCTCTCCCTATAGCCCCCACCATGGAGCTCCGCAAGCTATGGCGAAGCTCCCCTTAGCCACCATCTGGTCACGGGGCAACCGAAGTGCCGGCCATGACCTCGGCTGACGGCCTCGATCGAGGGAGCCCATGACACCGCCACTCCGGCCCTCCTCGGCATCCGCGTCCGGCCGGGATGGAGGCGGCGTTTCCTCCTGAACCCGCCGGTGTCCCGGGCTTCGTCGGAGGCGGCCTGTGCCGCCGGAGCGAGCGCTGGCCGAGCCTCCCCTGCCTCAGCCGTCGAGAGGAAGAGGAGAAGGAGTAGGGGAGGAGAGAGAAGCCGGTGGGCCCCGCTTGTCAATGACCCAGACGGCGGGCCCGGTCCCTTAAGTGGAAACGTATTTGTAATAAATACGCTTTCCAGTGCGAGTCACGTACTCCATAATGGCTTCGGGCTAGAGTACATTTTCGCTTAACAGAAAGCGTATTCTTGGAAATGCGTTTCCAACCTCAGCCGGCGCCGAAACCCTTAATTTGTGGACGTTCACCCGTTAGGAGCAGAAAAGCACAGAATCTATTTGTTTTTCTGCTTAACGAACGAACGCTCACAACTTTTCAACCGTGACTCCGATTCAGGCGATTCCAAAGCCCACGTGCTCAGTTCGTCGAGCCCATTCCGATGACATCATTTCCACCATGTTTACACTTTCTGAAAATGACCATTTTGCCCCTGCCCTATATTCAGCCCCTCTGAGAGAGAACCTTTTCCGGTGAATTTTTCCGCGAGGTGATCACACTTCTCTCCGACGAATCCAATGACCCCAGGCAAGACGACCATCTGATATATGCTCTGAAGCATTGCTCTATGTTATTCTTGTGTGTTTAAATTAATATGCTTATGCTCGTATGCGTAGTGGTGAGCTGTACATGACGCTAATGAACCCTTGCCTGCCTTTCTTTGGTGACGGCACCACGCCTGTGTTCTGAGCTACTTCCGGCCATCCGGGGTGGATGCTAACTTTATGTTTCTCTTTTCGACAACTGGCCCGTGTTCTGAGCTGCTTTTCCGCCATCTCGGGCAGCTGTTGAATTTCTGTCTGTTGTGGTGACCCTATGCTCTAAGCTGTTCTTCGGCTGTCTTAGGGAATTGCTACTTTCTTTTTATCAACACCGTCTCATGCTCTGAGCAGCTTTTTAGCCGTCTTGAGCTGTGGTTGAGTTATTCCAGTAACGTCCCAGATCTAAGTTGTAAAGACCGTTCTGGTGGCTCCTGGTTTATTTGCCGGTTTCATGCAAGGGTTCAGATGGTCGTAACTTACAGCTAGAACTTGTAAAGTGAAAACTTGCCATTTAAGCATTGTTTCACTAATGACTCATTGCGATATTATATGTTTTAATAATTGTTACATCATGCATTGTTACTATTATTGCAATGTTAAAGAATGTGACTTAATTATAACAACCTCCTCCGTCGGCTGGTTCGAGTCATAGTGCCACCGAACCGAGCTCATCAGTGCAGCCACACTTGTCTTTATGGGAAGGCCCTAACTTGGTCTATTATCTTGCCTCTTGTCGGTACCTCCAAAGAGGGAAGGTTATGCGCACGTGCTACTCTGGCCCGGTAGGCGGCGATAATCTTGTGAGCCCGGTTGGGTTTTTCAGCTCAGGTCCCCGTTTGGGAAAGTTTTGTTTGGCCATGACCGTGGCATGTGTCAGGAGTGACACATGGGCCACCCTGGACATGATCCGGGGTGGGTATGATTGTTGGTGGGACCGTAAGAGTGCCAGGCAATAGACAACCTGGTTTTCGCTCCTTGTTTTTTTTCCTTCGCGGGATTGGACTCTCGTCTTTTTTCGATGTTATTGGATTTTCTCTTGCTCTTGGGTATATAAAGATGGTCATATAGCCTTGCCTTTCCAAATTAGACCAGATATTCTCTCCAGACCAACCTTGCCACCCAAGACATATTCTCTGGATTTTGCCGCTGAAACCCTAGCTTCCGAGTTACCGGAAGGGAAACCCTAATTCCTTCCATTACAAAGGAACCCTAATTTCCTTTGATCTGTTGCCTCCCAAACTCTTCCCTGTGATCATCCCTTATCTATAAACTCTGGATATGCAAAAATATTGCCAAGTCATTTGCAATATTTTTCATTTAAAATTAATTCCATTTTCTGCTGTTTAAAGGAATTAAATCCAGGAAAATATCTACCCATCTCCAAAGTTCATGAAAACTTGTGGAGATATTCTTTGTGACTATATTAAGTTCTCATAAAAATATTGGCCATAATTAAATGGGGGAAATTGCATTTTCCCATTTAAAGCCAATATTGAATTTTGGGCACTTTCTAAAGGAACTACCATTTTGGTAGCCAGGAAAAATCCCAAATAATTTGTGGAGCTTCTCCTATCCATATCTTCACCATTTACATCAAGAACCCAAGTTCCACAGTTCAAAGTTTGAGAGCATCATCCAATTCTTGTTTCTGGATCTATTCTGAGGCTGTGAAGCAACTATATTTTATATTGCTTCAAAATTCCTGAAATTAATCCAAGACCTCAAATTTCTTATATGATGTGAGAATGCAAAAATTCACATCATTTTATCTAGCCAATTTCTCTCAAAAATTCCATCTAGTTTCTGTCCAGCAGAAAGCTTTGTGAAGGAAGTACCACTTTGGCATTTCCAAATGAGCTGAAATTTTGCCAGTACCTCCATGCATCCAAATAACTTCCCTCCACCAAAATTCAGCCCAATCCATTCATCCATTTGAGCACAGCTTCAAAGTCCAGTTTCTGGACCAAAATTTGCATTGCAAAGGAAGTGTCTGCAAACAAGGTCCAAATGGCCACAAATTTTGCCAGCATCTACTCCTTCCTAAGACATTTCATTGTGACAAGGATCCAGCTCCTCTCCTTCATACATTTCTCCAGAAAAGTTCATCTAAGTTTGCTCTTAAAACCTGTATCTGCAAGTAGCTCTCACCTCAGAGCCACCCAGCTAGTTCCAGCCACTTCTCTTATCTGTTTGAGCAGCAAGGGATCTGTTTGACAAGGTCCCAGGGCCATTTAATGCCCTGGACACGCGGTGCCCATGGTGACCGCATGGAGAGCACGCCAAATTGATGCTCTGTGCTCTGCCAGCTCCGTCCGGTCATCTCCGGCCAGCCCTCGCTTGTCCAAACATGCCTACTAGCTTCCCCTCGTCCGCGTGCCCCCTCTCCCGTAGGTTCCACCTCGGTTCTCTTCCTCGCCGGACGACGACAAGCACCGCCGTACACATGCGTGTCTCGGCCGTCGTCCCCTTCCCCTGGCCTCTTCCTCCTGAGCCGTCGCATCCTCCTGCTTCTCGTCAGGTCGGCACCACCAGGTGCTTGCCACCTCGCCGGGAGCTCCAGGGCGTAGATGAGGATGCCACGGCGGCCATCCTCACCCACTCACCTCGGTTGGCTATAAAAGCCGCGGCCCGGGGCCTTCCTGGGCATCCCCAGCACTCGCAAAACACTGCCCTCCCTCCCAGCTCTCTTCTCGACCCTCTAGTGCGAGCTCCGGTGCCCCTATTCCTTCCTACGGCCGCCCTTGCCGTCACCGGAGTCCACTCAAATTCCAGCCCTCTGACCTCCTCCTCTCCCTATAGCCCCCACCATGGAGCTCCGCAAGCTAGTGCGAAGCTCCCCGTAGCCACCATCTGGTCACGGGGCAACCGAAGCGCCGGCCATGACCTCGGCCGACAGCGTCGATCGCGGGAGCCCATGACACCGCCACTTCGGCCCTCCTCGGCATCCATGTCCGGCCGGGATGGAGGCGGCATTTCCTCCTGAACCCGCCGGTGTCTCGGGCTGCGTCGGAGGCGGCATGTGATGCCGGAGCGCGCCGGCCGAGCCTCCCCTGCCTCAGCCGTCGGGAGGAAGAGGAGAAGGAGTAGGGGAGGAGAGAGAAGCCGGTGGGCCCCGCTTGTCAATGACCCAGACGGCGGGCCCGGTCCCTTAAGTGGAAACGTATTTGTAATAAATACGCTTCCCAGTGCAAGTCACGTACTCCATAACGGCTTCGGGCCAGAGTACGTTTTTGCTTAACAGAAAGCGTATTCTTGGAAATGCGTTTCCTACCTCAGCCGGCACCGAAACCCTTAATTTGTGGACGTTCACCCATTAGGAGCAGAAAAGCACAAAATCTGTTTGTTTTTCTGCCTAACGAACGAACGCTCACAACTTTTCAACCGTGACTCCGATTCAGGTGATTCCAAAGACCATGTTCTCAGTTCGTCGAGCCTGTTCCGATGACATCACTTCAACCATGTTTACACTTTCTGAAAATGACCATTTTGCCCCTGCCCTATATTCAGCCCCTCCGAGAGAGAACCTTTTCTCGCGAATTTTTCCGCGAGGTGATCACACTTCTCTCCGGTGAATCCATCGACCCCAGGCAAGCCGACCATCTAATATATGCTCTGAAGCATTACTCTGTGTTATTCTTGCATGTTTAAATTAATATGCTTATGCTCGTATGCGTAGTGGTGAGCTGTATGTGACGCTAATGAACCCTTGGCTGCCTTTCTTTGGTGACGGCACCACGCCTTTCTGTAGTGGTGACCCTATGCTCTGAGCTATTCTTCGGCCATCTTAGGGAATTGCTACTTTCTTTTTATCAACACCGTCTCATGCTCTGAGCTGCTTTTCAGCCATCTTGAGCCGGGGTTGAGTTATTCCAGTAACGTCCCAGATCTGTGTTGTAAAGACCGTTCTGGTGGCTACTGGTTTATTTGCCGGTTTCATGCAAGGGTTCAGATGGTCGTAACTTACAGCTAGAACTTGTAAAGTGAAAACTTGCCATTTAAACATTGTTTCACTAATGACTCATTGCGATATTATATGGAGATAGGTTGTTATATTTTCATAATTGTTACATCATGCATTGTTACTATTATTGCAATGTTAAAGAATGTGACTTAATTATAACAACCTCCTCCGTCGGCTGGATCGAGTCATAGTGCCACTGAACCGAGCTCATCAGTGCAGCCACACTTGTCTTTATGGGAAGGCCCTAACTTGGTCTATTGTCTTGCCTCTTGTCGGTACCTCCAAAGAGGGAAGGTTATGCGCACGTGCTACCCTGGCCCGGTAGGCGGCGATAATCTTGTGATCCCGGTTGGGTTATTCAGCTCAGGTCCCCGTTTGGGAAAGTTTTGTTTGGCCATGACGGTGGCATGTGTCAGGAGTGACACATGGGCCACCCTGGACATGATCCGGGGAGGGTATGATTGTTGGTGGGACCGTAAGAGTGCCAGGCAATAGACAAGTTCTATTGGAGCAGCACCGGTCCACCCGAATGGGAGCATGAGGCCTGGAGCTCCATAGTGTGGGTAAAGTGTGCAACCTCTGCAGAGTGTAAATCTATTCGAATAGCCGCGTCCTCGGTCATGGGAGACAGTTCGTACTAGGTCACACTATTTGGTCCGTGTCGAGTCTGCAGGAATGAGCTATATAATGTTTTTGCTAAGAATAAACCAGAGAAAGGTAAGCTGGGACAGACTTGCAGCAAAGGTGCATGGGCATCAGATGATGTCAGAGGTTTGAATGTTAGCCATGCGATGGCTATGAAAGAGATGGTCGAATGACCAAAGAATTCAGATTTGAATTGGACTTGAATCGGACTTGGATTGGGTCATGAGAGTATTTGGAATATGAATACATTACTTGATATGCTTTATCTTCGTTATATTGCAGTTACTTGGTAGTTGTCATGCTAGATAATCCTGTTATGACATGATAATTAATATTGCTAGATAGGTATGCTATGCCAGGATAATTAATGTTGCTCTAATAACAAGTGCATGCTTGAATGCCATGGATTGCTTTGCTTGGTGTATATGTTGGTTTGGTTTGCTTGCGAGTACATTCAAAAATACTCAGCGGCCTTCAATGTGGCCAGGTTCACCTAAGGACCCGACGTCCACTAGCGAGGATCCGGAGTGTTCGCGGGCTAGAAAAGTAACCCAGTCAGATCCCTGTGGATTGGACCGCACCAAGACCATGCTGCCTTAGATAGGGCTTTTTCCGCTGCCATCACCCTTGTAAACTATCATGTAAGACAGATATATTTCATTAATAGAAATGCCTGTGTTCATGATACTTGTTGTAAACGCACATGGCAGAGTGATTTCCTGGGATGGCGTGTGCGGCGACCGTCTGGCTACAGTGGTATTCAGGCGGGGCGCCACAAAGTATCCGGGGGGTAACCCGCTGCCCCGTAAGGACGCCATCATCACTCGAGCAAGCGTGCCATGGGCGACCATGTCACCGAAGTACAGGTTATGCCAGCCTACACCAATGTATATTCAACCAATCAGAACCCTCGGCAAGGCCTCTCTCGACACTATAAATAGGGGAGACCGAAGCCTCACAGGGGGTCGATCTTTTGACCAGGTAATAGACACATCGTAGCTCTCTACTATTGAAATACAAACAAGGCAGGAGTAGGGTATTACACCGAGAAGGTGGCCCGAACCTGGGTAGTTCTTTGTGTTCATCTGTAGTTCATCCACACATTTCATCCATGACTTAGGATTGCTAGAGTTGTTCAGTCCCTGGCCGAACTCTCAAAGAGTTATTGCTCACAACTCATATGTAGGTTCTTAGAAACCTACATTTGGCACACCAGGTAGGGGACTGAGGCATTTCTAGCGATCTTGGTCCATTTCCCTCGTTCACATGGGCACCTGATTCGGCAAGCACTTCGCTGAAGATGGTCTGGGGCAGGATCCCTCGTCCTACAGCACGCACCCATGTGCATCGACCTGGGTAGGGTCCTTTCCCGCTGTGCCGCGGCAACGCGCTGCCCGCCTGGGCGGTGCGCGGTCATAGGAGCACTGTGGGGGGAGTCCCGCGCCCGAGGAACCACGGGTCGTTGAGGCCCACACAGACTTCCCTCCTACATCTCCGGCAGAGGGCCGGGGAGCTGCTCAGGAGCTACGTCGCTCATTTCCGCTAGCTTCACGCATAGACCCAAGGCATTCCAGAGGCTGTCGTCATTGCAACGTTCTCTGAGAACGTCAGTAGCCTTGGGGTCCGCACAGAGCTCGCAGCACAGGCGGTGACGACCGTGGCGGATCTCTACCACGTGGCGTGTCAGTGCGTTCGGTCCCTGGAGGCCGGTATCCTTCCTAGGTCCCACCGCATTCGTTGCACTGAGCCGGTTCTCCTAGGAGCGGTCATTCCCGTGAATGGGATTGAGCAAGCCCAGTCGGCATCGTGGGGGGGACCCGCCGTCTCGAGCGCCCCTGCTCGAGCCGGATCGGTTGCCGTGCTGGCCTCCCCGGCAGGACCTGCCGAGGCTGCGCCCCTCAAGGAGCCGGAGAAGACTTCATTCACCGTCAAGATCGCCTTTGGCAGGGATGCATCCTGCAACATCTCTGTCAAGGCGGACTTCTCCGTTGTGTAGGCCTGGGGGCTGCGCTCGACCTCCTGGAACGTGGCGACTTGCTGCTTCACTAGACAACGGGCCGCCAGGAGGTCACTAACCATGGGGTATCCAACTACCCGCGGCAAGTCCAGATCAGAACTCGCTGTTTTGGTTCTAAAAAGCTAAGTACTCCATTGGCCATGAACTCGAGTTCTCCCCCGTCAAAAGGAGTGTCATGGCATACCCTAGCTATGTACTGTTGTAGCCTTGTTCCCTTTTCCCGCACTTGTACGCCCCGTGTGTAATCACTGAGTCGGAAAAAGGGGCGCAAGCACCCCAGCGCTCTCGCGCTTACGTTGTTTCTTTTCTGAATTCCTTCAACGTGTAATCAGTCCCGACTGTTAAACGGGGGCTTCCCGGGAAACATCACCACGTGACCCACTCCCGGGAACGCTCTATCATCTCGAGAAGCAAAACATACACGCTACGTTCTGGACCTACTCCAACATATCTACGTCGCATTGTTCTTGTCATCGGTGGTAGTTACTCTGGCTATGGGTTCACACTGATTACGCTACAGGTTTCAGGAAGAACATCGTACGCACACACTTACTAAAAGACATGCAGGATTCCAGCGAACAATCCTTTAAACTCTTACAAACTAAGGCAAGCGTACTTAACAAAATATGCTATACTACTATGCAGCTCTACCACAGAACCTGCTCCCGAGGCCAACAGAAGTCTCGCCCCACCGCGAAGCCCGTGTTCAAGCCGATGATGCAGGGTTTACTCCAGCTGAGCTCAGAGGCCGCTGTAGTCCCCACTCTTCTCCTCCCGCACCACCGCGGACACATGGCTTGCCACGGCTCTCAGCAACCATGCCCGGTCCTCAGGTGCAAGGTCCTCCATGATGGCGTCCACGGGGAAGAGGAGGTCTTGGTGATGAAGTGAGGAGAGGATGTGCGAGGCCACCGCCACGGCGGCCCGGGCCTTCTCTTTATCTAGATTCTCGCCCACCTCCTCACGGAGGTGGGTGAGCTCATCGGCTAGATGACTGAAGAAGCCGACGAGATCCGCCACCCGGTGCTCATTAAAGCCAACAATGTGGTGGTACAGATTGAGTCCGAGGGCAGGCATCAGCCCGCTCACAAGACGGTAGACCTCACGCCAAGTCGCGTGATGCTTGCCGATCTCCGCCAGCAGCCGCCGAGACGCTCCTGGATTTCTACCCGCTGCCGGTTCTCTCGTGCCGCCAAGCAGGCCATCTGGAGCGTCTCCTGGGTGAGGTTGCACCTCACCTCCCGAAGCTCCTCCGTGGTCTTATGGAGACATGCGTGAAGCTCCCCGTTCTCCTGCCCATGACGTGTCAGCACGTCGAGATCACGGGAACGAACGTCGGCCAGAATGGCGTCCGTCTCCACCAACGCTTCGTCCTTCACCACCAGTTCATCCTCCTTAGTGGCCAACTCACGGTGCAGCCATGCCACCTCGCGGGTGAGAAAGCGAGCAGACGACATGGCCATCAAGCTCCGAGCTGGTTGAATGGACTATGGGTGTTGGGCAAGAGGCGCAGAGGAAGAAGAAGAAGATGGAGAAAAAGAAGGGGCTACGAAGTGAAAGTTCCCCTCCCCGCAGCTTATATAAGCGGCGAGGGGTGAACGGCCATGACCCAGGAGTTACTGCACGGCCTCCCACCCACCCGCTTCCCCAAGTGTCGAGGCGCAGGAACCAAGAAGCCGTCCGCCTTTTACGACATTTTATTACGGTCGTAAATCCGACGTGACCGGGCGGGGAAATGACCAGACTGCAAGGCTGCACTTCCCCAACAAAGGGCAGAAGGCACCACATGTCTTGCCACTGTGGACTCTTGGCCCCACCCCCTCTGGCGACTCCTTGCTCGTCGCTTGAAGGGCCTGGGCCCGGGGGCTACATGGGATGTCCACAGGCCCAAGGATGGGGCAGCCCACCGTGTGAAGAAAAGTCATTGTTTCCCGGCAACATGAACTCACAAGCGGAATGGGCAGAACAAAAATATAAAGAATACAACTCACACAAGAATTCAAGGGCGGGCATCATATGCATGTCAAAAGGAGTACCAAAGTACATATTAAAAAGACAAGGCCTCGGGGCTCTGAATTGGCAGCCTATGGACCCACGTCCTCGTCAGAAGGACCAGCGGCAAGCGCGGGGTCTTCCGAGGCCTCCTCCTCCTCGCCTCAAACATACAGGCTGACAAGATCCTCCACGAAGCCTGACACGGTGGCCCGAGAAGCCTGTGCCCGCAAAGATTGCCCCAGGGGCTGCACCACGTCGGCAAACGGCAACTCGGCGTTGGCAAGATGGAGGTTGGCTAGGACACGCTCGCCGATCTTCATCCCTAGCTCCTGGCACTCCTCCTCGAGGGTCTTCTCGAAGTCCTTTGTCGCTTCAGCCAACTTATTGGCGAACTTCTCGAAGAACACGGCATAACTCCCCACATCATCGTCCTGGAAGTTGGCGGCGGCCAAGAGGGACATGCCAAACGACCGGGTAGCCCCGAGGATGAAGTTGTAGGCCCTCTTGAACATCCTACACTACGTCCTCCCAAGCCCTCCGAGACTGAGTATCTCCCCCTTGCACTGAGAGTTGGACTCCACCAGCTGGGCGTTCAGCCCTTCAAGATGCGCCAACTCCTCCTGGAGCTTCCCGCGTCTCTCCTCGGCCGCGGACCGTGTCCTGTCGTTCTCGGCCGCGAGGGACCGAGCCTCTTCAAGGGAGCTCCTTGCCACCTTGAGCTCCTCCTCCAGCGATGTGCACTTGACTGCGAGTGTCTGTCTTTCCTCTGAAAAGCGCGACGCCTGGAGGTCCAGCTGTTGTTGATGCTCAGCGCGGGCCTCATCCTTCTGCTTCTGGAGGGACTTGATACGTCTCCGTCGTATCTATAATTTCTGATTGTTTCATGCCAATATTTTACAACTTTTACATACTTTTGGCAACAATTTATATGATTTTCTTGGACTAACATATTGATCCAGTGCCTAGTGCCAGTTCCTGTTTGTTGCATGTTTTTTGTTTCACAGAAAATCCATATGAAACGAAGTCCAAACGCGATAAAAATTTACGGAGATTTATTTTGTAATATATGTGATTTTCGGGAAAAATAATCAATGCGAGACGATGCCCGAAGGGCCCACAAGCTCGAGGGGCGCGCCCCCTACCCAGGGCACGCCTGGCAGGCTTGTGGCACCCCTGTAAGGTGGTTGGGGTCCTTCTTCTGCCGCAAGAAAGATAATATCCGGAAGAAAATCCCCTCAAAATTTCAGCCCAATCGGAGTTACAGATCTACGGAATATAAGAAAAGGGTTTCGGCCAGAAAACAGGAACGTGAAACAGAAGAGAACAGAGAGAGAGATCTAATCTCGGAGGGGCTCCTACCCTCCGGGAGCCATGGCGGCCATGGACTAGAGGGGAAACGCTCCTCCCATCTAGGGGGAGGCCAAGGAAGAAGAATAAGGAGGGGGGCTCTCTCCCCCTCTCTCCCGATGGCGCCGGAACGCCGCCGGGGCAACCATCGTGACAGCGATCTACACCAACAACTTCGCCGCCATCATCACCAACTCTCTCCACCTCTATGCATCAGTGTAACCTCTCTATTCCTACTGTAATTCTCTACTTAAACATGGTGCTTCATGCTATATATTATTACCCAATGATGTATGGCCATCCTATGATGTTTCAATAGATTTCTTTTGTCCTATGGGTTAATTGTGGTATGGTGTGATTGATATGAGTTTTATGTTGATATGGTGCTGTCCTATGGTGACCTCCGTGTCGTGCAAGCATGTGGGATTACCGCTGTAGGGTTTTGCAATACATTCATGATTCGCTTATAGTTGGTGGCTAGAGTGACAGAAGCTTACACCCGAGTAAGGGGGTTATTGCGTATGGGAGTAAAGGGGAATTTTTACTTAATTCTATGGTTTGGTTTTACCTTAATGGTCTTTAGTAGCTGCGGATGCTTGCTAGAGTTCCAATCATAAGAACATGTGATCCAAGTACGGAAAGTATGTTAGCGTATGCCTCTCCCTCATTCCATATGATAAGTATCTATCATGTTATATTCAATTGCCTATGGACAATCTTTCTCTTTGTGTTACAAAACGCTTTCTACTAAACAACTAACTTTTATTATCTTGCAATTTACTCATAGTTTTATTTTTGCTAAGTACTTCTAGTTTTATCCTTGCAAATTTATCTTTACACCTACAAGTAGTTTCATTCTTGTTCTAGGTAAAGCGAACGTTAAGTCTGCGTAGAGTTGTATCGGTGGTCGATAGAACTTGAAGGGAATATTAATTCTACCTTTAGCTCCTCGTTGGGTTCGACACTCTTATTTATCGAGAAAGGCTACAAACGATCCCCTATACTTGTGGGTTATCAAGACCTTTTTCTGGTGCCGTTGCCGGGGAGCAATAGCGTGGGGTTGATATTCTCGTGTGTGCTTGTTTGCTTTATTTTCTGTTCTAAGTTGTTTTATATCTTTAGTTATGGATATGGAACACGAAATACCAAAAAAATTAGTTGTACTTGCTAAACCAATGGTTAAAGAACCACCCAAAATCTTTCATACTGCTGAAGCTTTCTACTTGGATCATCTTCGATCCTTTGTGCTCGTGCTGAAAACCCAACTAGCTTAGTTGAGGGAAAATCATTAGATGAGCATGCTTGTTTTGTGCGACACCGCTTGTCTCAAAAAGGGAAACTTTTAAGGTATCAAATTAATTGTTTGGAATGCTATGCTTGGAATTTATGTGAAATATATGATTTTACTTGTTGTTCTGAAAACCCTAAAAAACACCTTCAATACCAATGTGAGTTTAAGGATAATGGAATCTTATCTTCTTATGCCAAAGATGTTTATAGTTACTATGATATTGAACAAATTGAAGAATTTGTTTCTTTTAAGGGTGCTTACGAAATTGCTTCTTTGATTGGAAAGTGTGATGCTACTCTTTACAAATCTGAAAATTTTGCTATACTTAAATATTGCTATGAAAACTATGCTTCTAATGCTTATGTTAAAGAATATATTGAGGAAGTCCCCGCCGTCCAAGAGGAGACTAATGATACGTCCAATTTGCATCATGATTTCCTACTATTATTTATAATGTATTTGATCATTATTTCATTTTATGATGCAATTCTTATGCCTTTTCTCTCTTAATTTGCAAGATTTATATGAAGAGGGAGAATACCGGCAGCTGGAATTCTGGACCTGAAATAGCCACATCAGAGATACCTATCCTACAAAGCTCCAATTGACTTGAAATTTTGCGGAGATTTTTTATTGAATATAAAAAAATACTGGAAATAAGAAATAATGGAGGGGACCCACCAGTTGCCATCAAGGCAACAGGGCGCGGCCCCCCTAGGCGCGCCCTGATGCCTTGTGGGGCCCCTGGCTGGCCTCTGGCCCTCTCCTTCTACTATATAAGGTCTTTTGCCCTAAAAAAATTATAGAGAAGACTTTCGGGACGAAGCGCCGCCGTCTCAAGGCAGAACCTGGGCAGGAGCTATTTTGCTCTCCGACGGAGCGATTCCACCAGGGATACTTCCCTCCAGGAGGGGGAAATCGAAGCCATCGACATCACCAACGATCCTCTCATCGTGGGAGGACCAATCTTCATCAACATCTTCACCAGCACCATCTCATCTCAAACCCTAGTTCATCTCTTGTATTCAATCTTTATCTCAAAACCTCAGATTGGTACCTATGGGTTGCTAGTAGTGTTGATTACATTTTGTAGTTGATGCTAGTTGGTTTATTTGGTGGAAGATTATATGTTCAGATCCTTAATGATATTAAATACCCCTCTGATCTTGAACATGAATATGGTTTGTGAGTAGTTACTTTTTTTCTTGAGGACATGGGAGAAGTCTTGTCATAAGTAA
The DNA here is from genome assembly GCA_039707655.1 of Elymus sibiricus. Lineage (NCBI taxonomy): Eukaryota > Viridiplantae > Streptophyta > Magnoliopsida > Poales > Poaceae > Elymus > Elymus sibiricus. Next base: position 170,643,576 of record CM077664.1, read on the forward strand.
TCATGTGAATTTGGTATTCGTTCGATATTTTGATGATATGTATGTTGTTGCTTCCTTTAGTGGTGTCGTGTGAACGTCGACTACATGACACTTCACCATCTTTGGGCCTAAGGGAATGCATTGTGGAGTAGTAATTAGATGATGGGTTGCTAGAGTGACAGAAGCTTAAACCCTAGTTTATGCGCTATTCCGTAAGGGGCTGATTTGGATCCATATGTTTCATGCTATGGTTTGAGTTATCTTAATTCTTGTTTTGTAGTTGCGGATGCTTGCGAGAGGGGGTAATCATAAGTGGGAGGCTTGTTCAAGTAATAACAGCACCCAAGCACCGGTCCACCCACATATCAAATTATCAAAGTAGCGAACGCGAATCAAACAAACATGATGAAAGTGACTAGATGAAATCCCCATGTGTCCTCGAGAACGTTTTGCTTATTATAAGAGTTCATTCCGGCTTGTCCTTTGCTATAAAAAGGATTGGGCCACCTTGCTGCACCTTTGTTACCATTACAACTTGTTACTTGTTATGAATTTCCTTGCTACCAAATTATCTGTTACCTACACTTTCAGTGCTTGCAGAGAATACCTTGTTGAAAACCGCTTGTCATTTCCTTCTGCTCCTCGTTGGGTTCGACACTCTTACTTATCGAAAGGACTATGATTGATCCCCTATACTTGTGGGTCATCAAGACTCTTTTCTGGCACCGTTGCCGGGGAGTGAAGCGCCTTTGGTGAGTGGAATTTGGTAAGGAAACATTTATATTACGCGCTGAAATTTACTTTCACTTGTCACTATGGAAAGTAATCATTTGAGGGTTTTGTTCGGGGTATCTTCACCTCGACCGGAAGCATTAAGAGTTGCTCCTCAACCTACTGAACCTACTGAAAATATTTATTATGAAATTCCTTTGGGTATGGTAGAGAAACTGCTAGCTAATCCTTATGCAGGAGATGGAACGGTGCATCCTGATATGCACTTGATCTATGTGGATGAAATTTGTGGATTGTTTAAGCTTGCAGGTCTATCCGGAGATGGAGTTAAGAAGAAAGTATTCCCTTTATCTTTGGAGGGAAAGGCATTGACATGGTATAGGCTATGTGATGATACTGAAACATGGGATTGGAACCGGTTGAAGCTGGAATTTCACCAGAAATTTTACCCTATGCATTTGGTTCATCGTGATCGGAATTATATATATAATTTTTGGCCTCGTGAAGGAGAAAGTATCACTCAAGCTTGGGGGAGGCTTAAGTATATGTTGCATACATGCCCCAATCATGAGCTCTCAAGAGAAATAATTATTCAAAACTTTCATGCTCGGCTTTCTCATAATGATCGATCCATGCTTGATACTTCTTCTGCTGGTTCCTTTATGAAGAGAACTATTGAATTCAGATGGGATCTTCTGGAAAGAATTAAACGTAACTCTGAAGATTGGGAAATCGACAAAGGTAAAGTGTCAGGTATAAATCTTGAGTTTGATTGTGTTAAATCTTTTATGGAAACTGATGCTTTTCATAAGTTTAGTACTAAATATGGACTTGACTCTGAGATAGTAGCTACTTTTTGTGAATCTTTTGCTGCTTATGTTGATCACCCTAAAGAGAAATGGTTTAAATATCACCCACCTATTGAGCTACATGAATAACATGTTAGTGTTAAAGAAGAAACAATTGTTTACAATGTTGATCCAGTTGTGCCCACTGCTTATATTGAGAAACCTCCTTTCCCTGTTAGGATTAAGGAACATGCTAAAGCTTTAACTGTGGTTAACAAAAGAAATATAAGAACACCTAGACCTTCTAAACAAATTAAAGTTGAACCTAATATTGCAATGGTTAAAGATCTTTTGGTTGATGATGTTGATGGGCATGTTATTTACTTTTGCGATGAGGCTGCTACAATTGCTAAACCTGTTAGAAATGAACGAGATATGCTAGATAAGAACAAGCCCGCAGTTGGCATGCCTGTTGTTTCTGTTAAGATTGGAGATCATTGCTATCATGGTTTATCTGATATGGGTGCTAGTGTGAGTGCTATTCCATTTTCCTTATATCAAGAAGTAATGCATGATATTGAACCTGTTGAGATTGAAGATATTGATGTTACTATTAAGCTTGCAAATAGAGATACTATTACACCACTTGGGATTGTTAGAGATGTTGAAGTCTTGTGTGGTAAAATCAAATACCCTACTGATTTCCTTGTGCTTGGTTCACAACAAGATAATTTTTGTCCCATTATATTTGGTAGACCTTTCTTGAATACCGTTAATGCCGAAATTGATTGTGTTAAAGAGAAGGTTAGAGTTAAGTTTGGTGATATATCTCATGAATTTAATTTCTCCAAGTTTAGTAGACAACCTCATGATAAAGAATTACCCAATAAAGATAAAATTATTGGTGTTGCTTCTATTGCTGTGCCTCCTACTGATCCTTTAGAACAATATTTGCTAGACCATGAGAATGATATGCATATGAATGAAAGAAATGAAATAGATGAGTTGTTCTTTAAACAAGCACCTATCCTTAAACATAATTTGCCTGTGGAAACTTTGGGACATCCTCTTCCACCGAAGAGTGATCCTGTGTTTGAATTAAAGCAATTACCTGAAACACTTAAGTATGCTTACCTTGATGAAAAGAAGATATATCCTGTTATTATTAGTGCTAACCTTTCAGAGCATGAAGAAAAGAGATTACTTAAAACTCTAAAGAAGCACCGTGCCGCTATTGGATATACTTTTGATGATCTTAAGGGCATTAGTCCCACTTTATGTCAGCATAAAATTCATATGGAGCCAGACGCTAAACCCGTTGTTGATCATCAAAGAAGGTTGAATCCTAAAATGAAGGATGTGGTAAGAACTGAAATATTAAAGCTTCTTGAGGCAGGTATAATTTATCCCATAGCTGATAGTAGATGGGTAAGTCCTGTTCATTGTGTTCCTAAGAAAGGAGGTATTACCGTTGTTCCTAATGATAAAAATGAACTTATTCCACAAAGAATTGTAACCGGTTATAGGATGGTAATTGATTTCAGAAAATTAAACAAAGCTACTAGGAAAGATCATTACCCCTTGCCTTTTATTGATCAAATGTTAGAAAGATTATCTAAGCACACACACTTTTACTTCCTAGATGGTTATTCTGGTTTTTCTCAAATACATGTTTCACCTGAAGATCAAGAGAAAACCACCTTTACTTGTCCTTTTGGAACTTATGCTTATCGTCATATGCCTTTTGGTTTATGTAATGCACCTGCTACCTTTTAAAGATGTATGACTGTTGTATTCTCTGACTTTTGTGAAAAGATTGTTGAGGTTTTCATGGATGATTTCTCCGTTTACGGAACTTCTTTTGATGATTGTTTGAGCAACCTTGATCGAGTTTTGCAGAGATGTGAAGAAACTAATCTTGTCTTGAACTGGGAGAAGTACCATTTTATAGTGAATGAAGGTATAGTCCTTGGGCATAAAATTTCTGAAAGAGGTATTGAAGTTGATAAAGCTAAAGTTGATGCTATTGAGAAAATGCCATGTCCTAAAGATATCAAAGGTATAAGAAGTTTTCTTGGTCATGCTGGTTTCTATAGAAGGTTTATAAAAGACTTCTCTAAAATCTCTAGGCCTCTTACTAATCTCTTGCAAAAAGATGTTCCATTTGTTTTTGATGATGATTGTGTAGAAGCCTTTGAAATACTTAAGAAAGCCTTAATTTCTGCACCTATTGTTCAACCACCAGATTAGAACTTACCCTTTGAAATTATGTGTGATGCTAGTGATTATGCTATTGGTGCTATTCTAGGACAAAGAGTTGATAAGAAATTGAATGTTATCCATTATGCTAGTAAAACTCTAGACAGTGCTCAAAGGAATTATGCTACTACCGAGAAAGAATTTTTAGCAGTTGTGTTTGCATGTGATAAATTCAGATCTTATATCATTGATTCCAAAGTTACTATTCACACTGATCATGCTGCTATTAAATATCTTATGGAAAAGAAAGATGCTAAACCTAGACTGATTAGGTGGGTTCTTTTGCTACAAGAATTTGATTTGCATATTATTGATAGAAAGGGAGCTGAGAATCCCGTAGTTGATAATTTGTCTAGAATGGAAAATGTTTTTGATGACCCACTTCCTATTAATGATGATTTCCCTGATGAACAATTAGCTGTGATAAATGCTTCTCATAATACTCCTTGGTATGCAGACTATGCTAATTACATTGTTACTAAATATATACCACCTAGTTTCACATACCAACAAAAGAAAAAGTTCTTCTTTGATTTAAGACATTACTTTTGGGATGACCCACACTTATATAAAGAAGGAGTGGATGGTATCATTAGACGTTGTGTACCTGAGCATGAACAGGAACAAATCCTACGAAAGTGTCACTCCGACGCATATGGAAGACACCATGCGGGAGACAGAACTGCACACAAGGTATTACAATCTGGGTTTTATTGGCCTACTCTTTTCAAGGATGCATGTATGTTTGTCCTTTCTTGTGATGAATGTCAAAGAATTGGTAATGTTGGTAGACATCAGGAAATGCCTATGAATTATTCACTTGTTATTGAACCATTTGATGTTTGGGGTTTTGATTATATGGGACCGTTTCCTAAATCCAATGGGTATACTCATATTTTAGTTGCTGTTGATTACGTTACTAAGTAGGCAGAAGCTATTCCAACTAGTAGTGCTGATCATAACACTTCTATTAAAATGCTTAAAGAAGTTATATTCCCGAGGTTTGGAGTTCCTAGATATTTAATGACTGATGGTGGCTCACATTTTATTCATGGTACTTTCCATAAATTGCTTGCCAAATATGATGTTAATCATAGGATTGCATCTCCTTATCATCCTCAGTCTAGTGGTCCAGTTGAATTAACTAATAGAGAAATAAAATTAATCTTGCAAAAGACCATTAATAGATCTAGAAAGAATTGGTCTAAGAAACTTGATGATGCATTATGAGCTTACATAACTGCTTATAAAAATCCTATGGGTATGTCTCCCTATAAAATGGTCTATGGAAAAGCATGTCATTTACCTCTTGAGTTAGAACATAAGGCATATTGGGCAATTAAAGAACTTAACTATGAGGTTATTTGATATTAGCTCTCTAGATGAATGGAGAACCCAAGCCTATGAAAATGCTAAGTTATTTAAAGAAAAAATTAAAAGATGGCATAATAAAAGAATCCAAAAACGGGAATTCAAAGTAGGTGATCATGTTTTATTGTACAATTCTTGTTTAAGATTCTTTGCAGGAAAACTTCTCTCTAAATGGGAAGGATCGTATATCGTCGAAGAAGTTTACCGCTCCGGAGCCATCAAAATAAATAACTCCGAAGGCAATAATCCGAGAGTGGTGAATGGACAAAGAATTAAGCACTATATCTCAGGTACTCCTATCAATGTTGAAACTAATATTATTCAGACAATGACACCGGAGGAACACATCAAAGAGTCCTTCCAGAACGCTCCAGAACCCTGAAAAGGGGTAGGTATGTGATACGGTAAGTAAACCGACTCCAAAAATTCCATAAAAAATATTTTTGTCCATTTTGGAATATTAAAAAAATTACAAAAATAAGAAACAGCCGAGGGGACCCATGAGTCGCCCACAAGGCAATAGGGCACAACCCCCCTGGGCGCGCCGTGATGCCTTGTGGGCCCCTCGTGTGCCCTTCCGACTCCGTTTTCCTCTTGTATGCTTGTTTTGCAAGATAAAAATTCTTTATATATACTCATGGGTGTTTTGACCACCGCATCATAAGTTTCCCCTCTGTTCTTGTTTTGGGCTGTTTTTCTGACAGATCGTGATCATCATGGCGTCTCCAAGCTCGTCCAAGGACAAGTTTTACGAGAAGGTCATCAACCCGTACCTACCGGAGGTGATGAAGCACCCTCAGGCCATCGAGATGCGTGAGGGCGTGCTCCACATCTGGGATGTGCAAGGACCTAAGAAGACTGGGAGCGAGAAGGCCAGGCTGGAAGCGGTGGAACAGGAGATCTTCAAGTGTCAAGGGATGGTGGAGCGCGAACTTAATGCTAACCACTCCATGATCATGGAGTTCACCCGTGAGCACAAGGTGGACGGCAAGAATATTGGTGACATCATCTTCAAGCTCAATGACCGGATTGACTATCTTCAGGCCCAAATCTATGATCTACAAAACCAAAATTTTGAGTATGAGGCCAAGTTCAAAGGTATGAGTTTAGCTACAAATTTCAGGACTCCGGAAATGCGTTCGTCCTTTTATGATGGAGAACCTATGCCTTGGAAGACAGAGGACAAGCCTATCTCTTCAGCGCCACCATCACCAAAGAAGGAGATTTGAGTACATGGGTATGGGCACCACCCTTGGCTTGTGCCAAACTTGGGGGAGGTGCCCCGGTATCGTATCACCATCACTTTTTATCATCATTATCTATCTTAGTTTGATCCTTAGTTATTTCATGATTTAGAAGAATAAAGTTTTAGCATGATCTAGTTTCGAGTGCTTGCTTTGTGGTCTATCTATCTATGTAATCGTGTGCGAAAGTTATATAATAAAGAGTAGTTTGAGTTGAGTGTTTTGCTTTTGTTGATCCAATCTTGGAAATAAAATGAAGAGAATAAAAAGTAAGATCATATGCTAATCCCATGGGGAGTGATGACTTCACATAAAAGAAGTATAATAGATAAAACTTGTTGGAAGTTGACAAACATAGTATTGGTCATTGTTTCAATTCATGAAAAAGTAATAAAGAAAGAGAGGTCTCACATATAAATATATTATTGGACATCGTTTATGATTGTGAGCCCCCATTAAATATTCTATGTCAATTAGTCGACGTTGGACAAGGAAGACAACGTAATGAGTTATGTTTGCTTATATTCACATAGAAGTTATATTGTTTTTGATCCTCTAACATGTGGTGCTTGCCTCCTATCTTTTGCTAGCCAAAATTTTGTACTAAGTAGAGATACTACTTGTGCATCCAAAAACCCTTAAACCTAGTTTCATGCCATGAGAGTCCACTATATCTACCTATGGATTGAATAAGATCCTTCAAGTAAGTTGTCATCGGTGCAAGGCAATAAAAATTGCTCCTAAATATGTATGATCTTTTATTGTTAGGGAAAATAAGCTTTGTACGATCTTGTGATGGTGAAGGAATAAAAGCGACAGACTGCATAATAAAGGTCGCTATCACAAGGGGCAATACAAAGTGACGTTCCTTTACATTAAGAGTCTGCACATCCAAACACAAAAAGCGCATGACAACCTCTGCTTCCCTCTGCGAAGGGCCTATCTTTTACTTTATGTATTTACTTTCATGCAAGAGTCAAGAGTATTCTCCTCTATTCTGTTTTTATTTTTCTCTCTTGGCAAGCATCATGTGGTGGGGATTAATCCATGCATATATATCCAGTTGGATGTAGGTGATCATGAGTGATTATTGTTGACATTACCCTTGAGGTAAATACGTTGGGAGGCGAAACTATAAGCCCCTATCTTTCTATGTGTCTGACTGAAACTTTTGCTCCATAAGTATGCCGTGAGTGTTGCTACTTGTAGCTTGCGTTGGTATTTCCCTGAAGAGGAAGGGAGATGCAGTACAATAGAGATAAGTATTTCCCTTAGTTATGAAACCAAGGTTATCAATCCAGTAGGAGAATCACTCAACACCTCGTTAGCAGCACCTGCACACAAAACAACAAATCCTTGCACCCAACGCAAACAAGGGGTTGTCAATCCCTCGGCGGTAAGTTGCAAGATTAAATTGTATGTGATAGATAGATAGATTGAAACAAAAATACAAAAATAAAATAAATAAAGAAAAAGTGCAGCAAATATTTTTAGGGTTTTAGTATATGATTTAGATAGACCCGGGGGCCATAGTTTTCACTAGAGGCTTCTCTCAAGAAAATAGCATACGGTGGGTAGACAAATTACTGTTTGGCAATTGATAGAAAAGCAAATAATCATGACGATATCCCAGGCAATGATCATGTATATAGGAATAACATCCGAGACAAGTAGACCGACTCCTGCCTGCATCTGCTACTATTACTCCACACATCGACCGCTATCCAGCATGCATTTAGTGTATTAAGACCATAAAGAACGGAGTAATGCCTTAAGAACGATGACATGATGTAGACAAGATAATCTCACATATGAATAAACCCCATCTTTTTACCCTTAATAGCAATGATACATACGTGTCATGTCCCTTTCTATCACTGGGATTGAGCACCGCAAGATCGAACCCATTACAAAGCACCTCTTCCCATGGCAAGATAAATCAATCTAGTTGGCCAAACCAAATCAATAGATTGGAGAAGAAATACGAGGCTATAATAATCATGCATAAAAGAGATCAGAAAAGACTCAAATAATATTCATGGATAATCTGATCATAAACTCACAATTCATCGGATCCCAACAAACACACCGCAAAAAGTGATTACATCGGATAGAACTCCAAGAACATCAAGGAGAACATTGTATTGAAGATCAAAAAGAGAGAAGAAGCCATCTAGCTACTAACTATGGACCCGAAGGTCTTTGGTAAACTACTCACGCATGATCGGAAGGGCAGCAAGGTTGATGTAGAGCCCCTCCGTGATCGATTCCCCCTCCGGCGGAGTACCGGAGAAGGCCTCCAGATGGGATCTCTTGAGAACAGAAACTTGTGGCGGCGGAAAAAGTATTTTGTGGACTCCCCTAAGGGTTTCTGATTTTTTGGGAATTTATAGTGGTGGAATTAGGTCAAACGGAGCTGAGGTGGGCCCACGAGGCACCAGGGCGCGCCTGCCCCCCCAGGCGCGCCCTGGTGGCTCGTGGCCACCTCCTCTGGCGTCTGGTCTTCTCCCAAAGCTTCTAGTGTTATATATGCCCAGAAAAAAATCTCCAAAAAGTTTCGTGGCATTTGGACTTCATTTGGTATTGATATTCTGTAAAACAAAAAACACGCAGAAAACAACAACTGGCACTGGGCACTAAGTTAATAGGTTAGTCCCAAAAAATGATATATAATTGCTGTAAATGCATATAAAAACATCCAAGATTGATAATATAACAGCATGGAACAATAAAAAATTATAGATACGTTGGAAACGCATCAGCATCCCCAAGCTTAATTCCTGCTCGTCCTCGAGTAGGTAAATGATAAAAACAGAATTTTTGATGTGGAATGCTGCCTATCATACTCATCATATATTCTTTTCTTTTGTAGCATGGACATTGGACTTGAATGATTCAAGGCAATAGTCTATAATTTGACATGAAGATATAAATACTCAAGCATGCTAACAAGCAATCATGTCTTTCGAAATATCAACGCTAAAGAAAGTTATCCCTAGCCCATTATGCTCAATCATTGACCCATTCATGAAACACACTCAAATATTAGCTACATCCAATGAACAAGTATGACAATAGTGCTATCTAGTTGGTGCTTTATAAGAGAAGATGGAGACTCAAAATAAAAATAAAAATTCCATAAAGTAAATAGATAGGCCCTTCGCAGAGGTAAGCAGAGATTTGTCAAATGTGCCAGAGCTCAAAGCTTAAATTAAAGAGATAAAAATATTTTGAGAGGCATGCTTTTCCTGTCAACGAAAACGACCGAGAATTCCCAATATCTTCCATGCGAGACACATCATAGGCGGTTCCCAAACAGAAAGTAAAGTTTATTTCCTTTCCACCATTCTTTCACAATCCATGGCTAGCCGTATCCACGGGTGCCTTCCATACCATCACTTTCCAAGGAATTTTGTTGTTATTAATTTTTGATTTCATTGTGGGCTGGGCATCCCTATTACCAGCCACTCTCTCGTGCAATGACAAGTGAATAAACACTCATCGTGAGAATAACACTCCTAGCATGGAAAATATTGGCCACCCCCTGCCGCTTCATGAGCGATACGGGCACACAAAACGGAAAAATTATTTTGAAAATTAGAGTTGGCACACGCAAATTTACTTGGAACGACATTGAAATACCACATATAGGTAGATATAGTGGACTCATTTGGCACAACTTGGGTTTAAGGAGTTTGGATGCACAAGCAGTATTTCCGCTTAGTACAAATGAAGGCTAGCAAAAGATTGAGAAGCAACCAACCAAAAAGCGAAAACGGTCATAAACATGCATTGAACATAACTAACACTGAATAATGCACCATAAGTAGGATATAATTTCTTTGCATAACTATTGACTTAACGTGCATGCAAAGGGAATCACAAACCTTAACACTAATATTCTTACTAAATCACAATTACTCACTAACATGACTCACATATTATCATTTCCATATTGAAAAACTATTGCAAGGAATCACACTTATCATATCCAATGATCTATATGAAAGTTTTTATTATATTCCTCTTGAATATTCATCACTTTGGGACCAAATTCATATGTTGTGCAAATTACCGTTACTATCATCAACTCTCAAAAAGATATAAGTGAAGCATGAGAGTGCACATATTTCTTGAAAATTTCAATCTTATCAACTCTCAAAATAATATAAGTGAAGCATGAGAGTTTATTTCTTCAAAATATAGCCACCACCGTGCTCAAAAAGATTTAAGTGAAGCACTAGAGCAACTGCCTAGCTCAAAAAATTTAAGTGAAGCACATAGAGTATTCTAACAAATTATGATGAACGTGTGGCTCTCTCAAAATAGGTGTGTTCAGCAAGGATGATTGTGACAAACTAAAAAGCAAACAAAGCAAAGACTCATATAATACACGACGCTCCAAGCAAAACACATATCATGTGACGAATAAAAATATAGCTCCAAGTAAAATTACCGATGGTTGGTAGAAGAAAGAGGGGATGCCTTCCGGGGCATCCCCAAGCTTAGACGCTTGAGTCTTCCTTGAATATTACCTTGGGGTGCCTCGGGCATCCCCAAGCTAAGGCTCTTGCCACTCCTTATTCCTTCATCCATCGTGATCTCACCCAAAACTTGAAAACTTCAATCACACAAAACTCAACAAAACTTCGTGAGATCCGTTAGTATAACAAAATAAATCACTACTTTAAGTACTGTTGCAAACCCATTCATATTTTATTTTTGCATTATACCTACTGTATTCTAACTTCTCCATGGCTTATACCCCCTGATACAATCCATAGTTTCATCAAAACAAGCAAGCAACACATCAAAAACAGAATCTGTCAAAAACAGAACAGTCTGTAGCAATCTATTTAAAAGAAATACTTCTGTAAGTCCAAAAATTCTGAAAAATTAGGACAACGTGGGAAATTCATGTAACAAAACTTTGTAAAAATTTCAGATTTTTCTGACGCTCCAGTACAGAAACAAAATTCCAGCATTGGATGCAAAACTTTCTGTTTTCTAAACAGCATCAATTATACTATCTTCCAAATCATCCCAAAGGTTTTACTTGGCACAAACACTAATTAAAAACACAAAAACTCAATCATACCAGTATCATGAAAGTGAAAACACACAATAACAGAAACAAATAATAAAAATTTATTTTATTCATTGGGTTGCCTCCCAACAAGCGCTATTGTTTTATGCCCCTAGCTAGGCATAATGCATAGTTTCAAGTGTTGTCATCTTTCTTCTTCTTATCAAAAGAGGTACTTTTATCAGAGGGTTTTTCAAAGGTAATATGAAACACATCATCCATAGAAATTTTAGCATTAGCAAGTTGTCCATCCGTAAATCCCTCTTGACTACCGGCTACAATCCAAGAGTATTGTCTATTAACACTATTGAAAACTTGTTGGATTATATTTAAAGGAGGAACTTACTTTTTAATATTTTCATCAAAGATGTGGTCATTGTGGAAAAAATATCTCAACAAGTAGTCATTATTATAAAGGATCTCATCTATTACCGGTTTTTCATGATTCATACCATAAAAATCAAAGATCTCCCTAGCTTCTCGCACTATGTGATCAAATTCATTCATGAGGACAAGAGTGGCTATTTTCTTAGCTCTAGGATCTTTTATAACCGGTAACTCATAAAACAATCTTTGCAAAGTAGGATGGGTGCGAATAAGTCTTCTTTCAAGTTTAAGAATAAGTGCGGAAATAGCATTGGCATAATTCTTAGTTTCTTTAAGTATAGGATAGTCATCAAAAGCCAAGGTCCCAATGCAATTAAAGAATTCTTGGATGACACTTTTTCCTATAACATTACCATGTCCCAACACAAAAGTTTTAGCATCAAGATTGGTAGAACTTTCCTTTTTAGGAGTTTTACCATCATCAGTTTCCGCCATGCCAAAATCACTCATGATAACAATCTTCAAGAAGGCGAACAAGCAAACAAGAAAAAGCAAACGAAAAATATTTTTGTATTTTTGTAAGAACTTTTTAGAAGTGGGGGAGATGAAAATGAGAGGCAAAGGCAAATAAAGTAAATGCAAGGAGATGAGAGTTTTATGCATAGGTACTTGATAGATGATGATGTCTCCCCGGCAACGGCTCCAGAAATTCTTCCTGCTACTTGTAGCTTGCGTTGGTATTTCCCTGAAGAGGAAGGGAGATGCAGTACAGTAGAGATAAGTATTTCCCTTAGTAATGAAACCAAGGTTATCAATCCAATAGAAGAATCACGCAACACCTCGTTAGCAGCACCTGCACACAAAACAACAAATCCTTGCACCCAACGCAAACAAGGGGTTGTCAATCCCTCGGTGGTAAGTTGCAAGATTAAATTGTATGTGATAGATAGATAGATTGAAACAAAAATACAAAAAAAAAGTGCAGCAAATATTTTTAGGGTTTTAGTATATGATTTAGATAGACCCGGGGGCCATAGTTTTCACTAGAGGCTTCTCTCAAGAAAATAGCATACGGTGGGTAGACAAATTACTGTTGGGCAATTGATAGAAAAGCAAGTAATCATGACAATATCCAAGGCAACGATCATGTATATAGGCATCACGTCCGATACAAGTAGACCGACTCCTGCCTGCATCTACTACTATTACTCCACACATCGACCGCTATCCAGCATGCATCTAGTGTATTAAGTCCATAAAGAACGGAGTAACGCCTTATGAACGATGACATGATGTAGACAAGATAAACTCACGTATGAATAAACCCCATCTTTTTACCCTTAATAGCAACAATACATATGTGTCATGTCCCTTTCTGTCACTAGGATTGAGCACCGCAAGATCGAACCCATTACAAAGCACCTCTTCCCATGGCAAGATAAATCAATCTAGTTGGCCAAACCAAATCAATAGATCGGAGTAGAAATACGAGGCTATAATAATCATGCATAAAAGAGATCAGAAAAGACTCAAATAATATTCATGGATAATCCGATCATAAACTCACAATTCATCGGATCCCAACAAACACACCGCAAAAAGTGATTACATCGGATAGAACTCCAAGAACATCGAGGAGAACATTGTATTGAAGATCAAAAAGAGAGAAGAAGCCATCTAGCTACTAACTATGGACCCGAAGGTCTTTGGTAAACTACTCAAGCATGATCGGAAGGGCAGCAAGGTTGATGTAGAGCCCCTCCGTGATCGATTCCCCCTCCGGCGGAGTACCGGAGAAGGCCTCCAGATGGGATCTCTCGAGAACAGAAACTTGCGGCGGCGGAAAAAGTATTTCGTGGACTCCCCTGAGGGTTTCTGATTTTTTGGGAATTTATAGTGGTCGAATTAGGTCAAACGGAGCTGAGGTGGGCCCACGAGGCACCAGGGCGCGCCTGCCCTCCCAGGCGCGCCCTGGTGGCTCGTGACTACCTCCTCTGTCGTCTGGTGTTCTCCCGAAGCTTCTAGTGTTGTATATGCCCAGGAAAAAATCTCCAAAAAGTTTCGTGGCATTTGGACTTCATTTGGTATTGATATTCTGTAAAACAAAAAACACGCAGAAAACAACAACTGGCACTGGGCACTAAGTTAATAGGTTAGTCCCAAAAAATGATATATAATTGCTGTAAATGCATATAAAAACATCCAAGATTGATAATATAACAGCATGGAACAATCAAAAATTATAGATACGTTGGAGACGTATCAAGTGTCAGCAATCATAGAAGACTAAATGATAGTTGAGTATGTGAACTTGCTAAACAAAGCTCTTACATAGACTCTTTCTGATAATATGATGAATTGCAATTGCTTCATTGTTTGAGATCATAGTTTGTTAGTTGTCAATTTGGTTTATGGTTCATATTTTAACTTGTGATTGAATTGTTACTTTTTCATGAGAAATTCTATGATGATATATTGCTGTTATAATAAAGATCATGATGCTTCATGTCCATATTTTATTTTTATCGACACCTCTCTCTCTAAACATGTGGTCATGATTATCGATTTTGCTTTTCGCTTGAGGACAAGCGAGGTCTAAGCATGGGGGAGTTGATACGTCCAATTTGCATCATGATTTCCTACTGTTATTTATAATGTATTTGATCATTATTTCACTTTATGATGCAATTCTTATGACTTTTGTCTCTTAATTTGCAAGATTTATATGAAGAGGGAGAATACTGGCAGCTGGAATTCTGGACCTGAAATAGCCACATCAGAGATACCTATCTTACATAGCTCCAATTGACTTGAAATTTCACGGAGATTTTTTATTGAATATATAAAAAATACTGGAAAGAATAAATAATGGAGGGGACCCACCAGTTGCCCACAAGGCAACAGGGTGCGCCCCCTAGGCACGCCTTGATGCCTTGTGGGGCCCCTGGCTGGCCTCTGGCCCCCTCCTTCTGCTATATAAGGTCTTTTGCCCTTAAAAAATTATAGAGAAGACTTTCGAGATGAAGCGCCGCCTTCTCGAGGCGGAACCTGGGCAGGAGCTATTTTGCTCTCCGGCGGAGCGATTCCGCCGGGGATACTTCCCTCCGGGAGGGGGAAATCGAAGCCATCGACAGCACCAATGATCCTATCATCGTGGGAGGACCAATCTTCATCAACATCTTCACCAGCACCATCTCATCTCAAACCCTTGTTCATCTCTTGTATTCAATCTTTGTCTCAAAACCTCAGATTGGTACCTATGGGTTGCTAGTAGTGTTGATTACATCTTGTAGTTGATGCTAGTTGGTTTATTTGGTGGAAGATTATATGTTCAGATCCATAATGATATTCAATACCCCTCTGATCTTGAACATGAATATGATTTGTGAGTAGTTACTTTTGTTCTTGAGGACATGGGAGAAGTCTTGTCATAAGTAATCATGTGAATTTGGTATTCGTTCGATATTTTGATGATATGTATGTTGTTGCTTCCTTTAGTGGTGTCGTGTGAACATTGACTACATCACACTTCACCATCTTTGGGCCTAAGGGAAGGCATTGTGGAGTAGTAATTAGATAATGGGTTGCTAGAGTGACAGAAGCTTAAACTCTAGTTTATGCGCTATTCCGTAAGGGGCTGATTTGGATCCATATGTTTCATGCTATGGTTAGAGTTATCTTAATTCTTCTTTCGTAGTTGCGGATGCTTGCGAGAGGGGGTAATCATAAGTAGAAGGCTTGTTCAAGTAGGAATAGCACCCAAGCACCGGTCCACCCACATATCAAATTATCAAAGTAGCGAACGCGAATCAAACAAACATGATGAAAGTGACTAGATGAAATCCCCATGTGTCCTCGAGAATGTTTTGCTTATTATAGGAGTTCATTCTGGCTTGTCCTTTGCTATAAAAAGGATTGGGCCACCTTGCTGCACCTTTGTTACCGTTACTACTTGTTACTTGTTACGAAATACCTTGCTACCAAACTATCCGTTACCTACAATTTCAGTGCTTGCAGAGAATACCTTGCTGAAAACCGCTTGTCATTTCCTTCTGCTCCTCGTTGGGTTCGACACTCTTACTTATCGAAAGGACTACGATTGATCCCCTATACTTGTGGGTCATCAACTAACGTTTTGCAGGAATCTATGGAAGAAGAAATTGATGACATTGTGAGCTCATTAGATGAAAAAGATGACGAGGTGAGCGAAGAACAAAGGGAGGAAGAGAGGATTATCTACCCATGCCCACCTTCTAATGAGAGTAACTCTTCAACTCATACATTGTTTAATTTCCCTTCGTGCTTACCGAAGTATGAATGCTATGATCCCTTTGATTCGTCTGAAATATCCCTTTTTGATGAACGTGATGCTTGCTATGTTTGTGGTGATGATGCCAATATGAATGATGCTTAATTATGGACATGAACTTGCTATAGTTCCTTATGTTAAACATGAAATTGTTGCTATTGCACCTACACATGATAGTCCTATTATCTTTTTGAATTCTCCAAACTACACTATATCGGAGAAGTTTGTACTTATTAAGGATTATATTGATGGGTTGCGTTTTCCTATTACACATGATGAATTTGATGAATATAATATGCATGTGCTTGCTGCTCCTAATTGTAATTATTATAAGAGAGGAACTACATCTCTACCTCTCTATGTTTCTAGTACGATAAAATTGCAAGAAACTATTTATACTATGCACTGGCCTTTACTTGATGTGCATGAATTGTTCTTTTATAACATGCCGATGCATAGGAAGAGAGTTAGACTCTGTCGTTGCACGATATATATTGCTTTGTGCTCACTACTAAATCACAAATCATTGTTAATTAAAATTGGCTTTGATATACCTTGGGATCCGGGTGGATCGATTACTTGAGCACTTTATACCTAGCTTAATGGCTTTAAAGAAAGCGCTGCCTGGGAGACAACCCAGAAGTTTTAGAGAGTCATTTTATTCTGTTGTGTGCTTTTAAAAAGTTTAAAAACAAAAAAATATAGAGGGGAAGCTAAAACTTTTCAAAAAGAAAAGTGAAAGTGAGAAAGACGAACACCGTTGAAGTGGGGGACGTCCTTGAACTTTGTTCATGCCCATGGAAACTTTGTGAATCTTGATTACAGAAAATTTTCAACAAAAATAATTATCCCCTTGTACAAATCCATTGTATTATAAAAATAATGTGCCAAGATTTACCTTTAGGATGTTTAAATTGCTTGTTTGGTGTGTGCTGTGCAAAAATAGAAACTGTTGCTGTAGCGTTTGAATTTCTATATTTTACTGGAACATGCAAAAATTCTGAAATTTTTACACAGTACTTCTATGCAATTTTTTTTTCCTCATTTTTCAGAATTTTTGGAGTTACAGAAGTATATGTTTCATTTGCATCTTTACAGACTATCCTGTTTTCACAGATTGCTGTTATAGTTTCTTTATTTGCGTATGTTTGACATCTTGTTGAGCCCCATTGACTTGGGAGCCATAGAATTGTGATAGAATACAGTGGGTAATGTTTGATTATAATTATACAATAATGTTACAGCAGGACATGATGGGATTTGATGTTATATGTACTAACCCTTCTAATAAAAAGTTCGGTTAAGTTTTGTGTGGATGAAGTGTTCGAAGATCGAGAAGGTATAAATATGAGAAGAATAAGGAGAGGAAAGAGTTCAAGCTTGGGGATGCCCAAGGCACCCCAAGTAAATATTCAAGGAGACTCAAGCATCTAAGCTTGGGGATGCCCCGGAAGGCATCCCATCTTTCTTCAACAATTATCGGTGTTTCAGTTTTCGTTTCGCTCACATGATATGCGTAAATTCTTGGAGCGTCGTGTGCTTTTTACTTTTATTTTAATGATGCACCATGCTAGTCTGAGATAGTCCTTGGTTGATTTATAGAATGCTTCATGCACTTCACTTATATCTTTTGAGTATGGCTTTATAGAATGCTTCATGTGCTTCACTTATATCATTTGAAGTTTGGATGCCTGTTTCTCTACTTGTGGAAAACCGTTATTTGTAGAATGCTCTTTTGCTTCACTTATATTTATTAGAGTGTGGTCTTTTGTAGAAAGTATTAAACTCTCATGCTTCACTTATATCTATTTAGAGAGTCAACAGGAATTGGTTATTCACATGGTTAGTCATAAAATCCTACATAAAACTTGTAGATCACTGAATATGATAAGTTTGATTCCTTGCAATAGTTTTGCGATATTAAGATGGTGATATGTGGGAGGTACTAGTGAATGATTGTGGTTTAGTAAGAATATTGGTGTTAAGGTTTGTGACTCCCAAAGCATGCACGTATAGTTATGCGACGAAGTTATATCCTACTCATGTTAGTATCCAATGTTAATTATTCGCAATGCATGATTATGACCGTTGTCGCTCTCTAGTTGGTCGCTTCTCAATCTATTTGCTAGCCTTCACCTGTACTAAGCGGGAATGCTACTTGTGCATCCAAATCCTTAAACCAAAGTTGTTCCAAATGAGTCCACCATATCTACCTATATGCGGTATTACTCTGCCGTTCCAAGTAAATTTGCATGTGCCATATCTAATCATTAAAATAAGCATCTGTTTTGTGTGCCCGTACCGCTCATGGAGTGGCAGGGGGTGGTCAGTATCTTCCATGCTAAGCGGGTTATTCTCATGATGGGTGTTTATTCACTTGTCATCGCATGAGAGAGGCTGGTAATTGGGATGCCCAGTCCTGTAATCAAAACGAAAATATATATAATGAAACAAACTCCCCCAGAAAGTTGATGGTATGGAGGGCACCCAAGGATTCGGCTAGCCATGGCTTGTGTTTGAATGGTTGAGGGGGAGTAAGCTTTACCTTTCTGCTTGGGAACCGCCGATAATGTGTTTAGCATGGAAGATATTGAGAATCATCGGTCGTGACGTTGACAGGAAAAGTACACCTCTCAAAATGTATTCATCTCTGATTTAAGCTTCGAGCTTTGGCACCTCTGCAAATCCATGCTTCCCTCTGTGAAGGGCCTATCTATTTACTTTATGTTATTTCACTTTTATTGTTGAGTCATCACCTTCTCATTCAAGCACCAGTTGGAGAGCACTAGTGTCATTTTTATGCATTGAGTATAGTTAATGTTGTGTACATCATGACTGGATCAATGATTGAGCATGACGGGCTAGGGATAGCATTCTTTAGCATTTTTATTTTGAAAGGCATGATTGTTTGTTGGTATGCCTGAGTATTGATGTCTTTATATCAAATTATAGACTATTGCTTTGAATCACTTGTGTCTTAATATTCATGCCATGATTAGACTATATGATCAACATTATGTTAGGTAGCATTCCACATCAAAAATTATTTTTTTATCATTTACCTACTCAAGGACGAGCAGGAATTAAGCATGGGGATGCTGATACGTCTCCGTCATATCTATAATTTTTGATTGTTTCATGCCAATATTTTACAACTTTTACATACTTTTGGCAACAATTTATATGATTTTCTTGGACTAACATATTGATCCAGTGCCCAGTGCCAGTTCCTGTTTGTTGCATGTTTTTTGTTTCGCAGAAAATCCATATCAAACGAAGTCCAAACACGATAAAAATTTACGGAGATTTATTTTGGAATATATGTGATTTTTGGGAAAAAGAATTAACACAAGACGATGCCCAAGGGGCCCACAAGCTCGAGGGGCGCCCCTACCCAGGGCGTGCCTGGCAGGCTTGTGGCGCCCCTGTAAGGCGGTTGGGGCCCTTCTTCTGCCTCAAGAAAGTTAATATGTGGAAGAAATTCCCCTCAAAATTTCAGCCCAATCGGAGTTACGGATCTCCGGGAATATAAGAAATGGGTTTCGGCCAGAAAACATGAATGCGAAACAGAAGAGAACAGTGAGAGTGATCCAATCTCGGAGGGGCTCCTGCCCTCCGGGAGCCATGGCAGTCCTGGACCAGAGGGGAAACTCTCCTCCCATCTAGGGGGAGGCCAAGGAAGAAGAAGAAGGAGGGGAACGCCGCCGGGGCAACCATCGTGACGGCGATCTAGACCAACAACTTCGCCACCGTCATCACCAACTCTCTCCCCCTCTATGCAGCGGTGTAACCTCGCTATTCCCACTGTAATTCTCTACTTAAACATGGTGCTTCATGCTATATATTATTACCCAATGATGTATGGCCATCCTATGATGTTTGAGTACATTTCTTTTGTCCTACGGGTTAATTGTGGTATGGTGTGACTGATATGAGTTTTATGTTGATATGGTGCTGTCCTATGGTGCCCTCCATGTCGCGCAAGCGTGTGGGATTACTGCTGTAGGGTTTTGCAATACGTTCATGATTCGCTTATAGTGGGTGGCTAGAGTGACAGAAGATTACACCCGAGTAAGGGTGTTGTTGCGTATGGGAGTAAAGGGGACTTTTTACTTAATGGTATGGTTGGGTTTTACCTTAATGATCTTTAGTAGTTGCGGATGCTTGCTAGAGTTCCAATCATAAGAACGTGTGATCCATATATGGAAAGTATGTTAGCGTATGCCTCTCCCTCATTGCATATGATAAGTATCTATCGTGTTATATTCAATTGCCTATGGACAATCTTTCTCTTTGTGTTACAAAAAGCTTTCTACTAAACAACTAACTTTTATTATCTTGCAATTTACTCGTAGTTTTATTCTTGCTAAGTACTTCTAGTTTTATCCTTGGAAATTTATCTTTACACCTACAAGTAGTTTCATTCTTGTTCTAGGTAAAGCGAATGTTAAGTCTGCGTATAGTTGTATCGGTGGTCGATAGAACTTGAAGGGAATATTAATTCTACCTTTAGCTCCTTGTTGGGTTCGATACTATTATTTATCGAGAAAGGCTACAAACGATCCCCTATACTTGTGGGTTATCAGGACTCCGCGAGGACCTTCGTGTTCTCTGCCTCCTACGCCTGACGCTCCCACGCAAGCTCAGTGGCCTTCCTCTCGCGGGCTTCGTCGGAGGCATGGTCCAGAATCGCCTTGGCCTCCGCCAGGGCTTGGGATACCTGCTCTCGGTTATCCTCATTCTCCCGCCCGATGCGGTTGGACTGGGCGAAGAAGACTTCCCACGCTCTGGTAAGGGCCTGCCAGCTCTGGGCCAAGGCCACCCTCTCGTCCGCCAGGTTGGCTTCAAGGAGATCAACCTCCCGGCGCATCGAATGGAGAAACTTGCCGGTGGACACAGTGGCGCCAACGGCGCCTGCCGAACAAAGCACCGGCCCCAGGGCCTAGTTTGAACCACCAACGGGAGGTGGTTCC
This sequence comes from Elymus sibiricus, assembly GCA_039707655.1. Classification (NCBI taxonomy): domain Eukaryota; kingdom Viridiplantae; phylum Streptophyta; class Magnoliopsida; order Poales; family Poaceae; genus Elymus; species Elymus sibiricus. The sequence goes on from CM077664.1 coordinate 170,664,644, forward strand.
CGGACGATCTCCTCCACGATAGAAGCGGCCGCATGGTGTGTGGCACCATCCGACGGGCCATCGCGCTCCGCCAGGCTGGAGACACCTGCCGGGAGACCTCCTGCCGGTACTGTAGGGGTGAGGGAGCAGCTGCCTAGGGCATTGCCAGACGAAGCCCCGGGGCCCCCCGTAGACCCAATAACGGGGGCCTCCGGGGCCTGGGTGTCCGGACTGACGGTGCTCTCTTGGGCGTTCCCTGGAGGAGCCTCGGGGCCCCCCGTAGACCCAATAACGAGGGACTCCGGGGCCTGGGTGCTCAGACCGACAACACTCCCCGGGGCGTCACCCTGTGGGGCCCTGGACCCCCCATAGACCCAATAACGGGGGCCTCCAGGGTCAAGGTGCCTTCGGCGGAACTCTCCTCCGTGGGCTTCCGGACGGCTCGAGTGGCTCCCTCGTCTTCTCCGACAGTACCGTCGGGGGGCATCGCTGCCTTGGAGGCATCTTCTTGCGTGGGCTTGCCTACCACAAGAGGATCCGCCTCGCTTCGGGCGTCCCGGACGGCCTCCTGGGATACCTCCACGTCCTCAGCCTGGCGGCCTGCCTCTCAGTCACCAACCTCGGCCCTTGCTGCCGCGCCAGTGTCTGGGTCCACACCGGCCGTCTTCTTTGTCACCACCCGCTTCATCTTGTTCGACGGGTGACAGGGGCGAGATGGGTTGTGCACATAGCAAAGTGATGGTAAAAAATAGCTCGGAGGCTACACAGCCTACACCCTCAAGGAATAGCCTACATACTCGTCCTTGGCAGTCTACGACCTCTTGAGCCGGACCGGACGAAAGGAAACGCTCAGGCCCGACCCTCCGACAGGGCCACCGGTGTGCTCCTATGAAACACGAGCTTGTCCAGGCTCGGGGGCTGCCGGAATCTCCGCGGCTTCCCCTGAGTAGGCGCTATTGGCCAAAGGAGGGATCACCTCCACCACGTCATCGTCCGCAATCGACGAACTGAAGACAAAGGCCAACAGTGAACAAGGCTGTGCCTACGACCATAAAGCAAATTCAACATGTGCCTAGTTTCGGCAGCACGACGTTGTCGTTGGGCTCGGGTAGTAGGGCCGGGGTCTACAGGTGATAAGGCACGTTTCCGGCTGGGTGTTGGAGGTGCGCCCCCCCTGGCCGGGGTGCTGGAGGAGCCCTCAGAGTTGTTTCCGTCCTCCTCCTTCTCCTCTGCACCTTCCTCTAATACCCCCTCGGAATTAGACCCGGGCGGGGCCGCCTGCATCAAGAAGGGGTTCAGCCTCTCGGGGACCTCCGAGCCTGTGGGGACGAGACCCCACCTGTCACACATCAGCATCTTCTTCAGAATGACGTCACGGTTCTCGCTATTATGAAGCATCCTGATCGAAGACGGCAGGCCCGGGGCCTCGTTCGAATTGAACAGAGTCTCCATCACCCACGACAGCTTCTCGCCTGGGAGGGCATCCTGGTGGCGTTGGCCGTTCTCCACGCCCGTGAGCGTCTAGGTCAGTTCCTTCCGGAACTGAAGAGGGACGATCTGGAGGCGGGTGAAGCTGCTCGCCACCATACGGCTGTCCAACCCCCACTCAGCAAACCACTTGATATGCTGGAGGACTAGGTCGAAGGCCTTGCCGGCAACACGCCTCGTACATCCGGGACGATTCATCACGGGCGAAGGAGCCTCTGGTTCCTGTAGCAGAGGGAAGCTCCACAGAGTCTTGATCAGCAGCCAGCTCCGGCGCCACTCCCTCACATGGGAGTACAAATCCACCGGAATGTAACTCATATCCATCTTCTTCACTGCAAGGCGGAAGGTCAAGCATCCAGAGATCTGTCTATTAGCGGCGTTCAGGCGGGGGGGGGGGGGGGGTAGAAGTGTTGGAAAAGCTCCAGCGACGACCGCACTCTGACAAAGCCCTCGCAGAAATGGGCGATGAAGAAATTAGAGAAGGGCGGCACCAGACCAGCGGCGAGGAAATTGATGAAGATGGGAACCACGTCCGCGTCTGTTCCTTGGCTGCCCGCCGGCAACAGCTTCGTCTGCCCCCCCCCCTCATGCCGACGACCACCAACCAAGAAGCGATGCGCCTTCACGCTGTCGGCGTCCGAATAAACTGACTCCTGCAGGGCCGGTTCCAGCGGCTGCGGCACCGCCACCTCCTTACCCTTCTTCCCCTTGTCCACGAAAGGTTTGGATCTAAGCGAGTCCATGGAAGAGAGATTCCGGATAGGGGCAGATTCAAGGAAAAGGAGAAAAACTGGGGCAGTGGCGAAGAGAATGGTTGAGTGGCGAGGACAACGGAACGGGCTGACGGCGCCCTGACGCCTCACCCTTATAAACCAAGGGGCAGACGGAAGGGAAACCACCCGCCTCTCGGCTATAACTCCCGACGTTCTCCGCTTCCCGAGGATGCACCGTGAGCGTGAGCAGGAATTGAGGCACTCCCATGGTTTGAGAAAACCACCCACCAAGCCATCCTTCAATGCAACATAGAAAAAGTCTCCAGCGTCCGGTCCTATCATGAGTGGCCGGCCGTCACTCGTCAAGGCTCTGGAACGGCATGGCCCCGTCCCCTGTCTCGAGCCTAGCAATCGCCAAGACGGGTAACGGGCCCGGGGGCTACTGTCGGTGTCAGTAAAACCGGGGTATTACTAACCCGGTAAGAGGAGCCTTGACAGTGAAGGCATAGATATTTCTCCATCCGAGGGAATATCTTGTGAAGACCTTGATGCGCCCGTTGGACTATGAACTGGGTCGTCAGGAGACAAGACATGAAGATGGAGCGCCTCAAGGAAGCCCTTCGCGGGGCCTTCCCGGGAGGCCACGTTAACACTTCACCTGCCCGTTCGGGAGGAGCGGGTCTTGACTTCGGGGGCTGCACAAAGGCCCGTACCGAGAAACACATCTTCCTGCGTCGGGAAGGGGACGAAGGTCGAATGACTAGCCCTTGCGCATGGGTTCCGCCAGGACCCGTGCGGACCAAGTTATCCACAGCGACTACAGTAAGATTCACCAACTGCTTGCACTGCTACAGTGGCGGTACCTCACCACCGCCCGATGAATACCGAAGGAGGCAGGTAAGTACCCGGGTGGGTAACCTGCTGCCCCGGAAGGACGTCATCATCACTCGAGCAAGCGTGCCATGGGCGACCATGCCCCCGAAGTACAGGCTTTGCTAGCCTACACCAATGTATATTCAACCAATCAGAACCCCCGGCCAGGCCTCTCTCGACACTATAACTAGGGGAGACCGTAGCCTCACAGGGGGTCGATCTTTTGACCTTGTAACAGACACATTGTAGATCTCTACTATTGAAATACAAACAAGGTAGGAGTAGGGCATTACACCAAGAAGGTGGCCCGAACCTAGGTAGTTCCTTGTGTTCATCTGTAGTTCATCCACACATTTCATCCATGACTTAGGATTGCTAGACGTGTTCAGTCCCTTGCCGAACTCTCAAAGAGTTGTTGCTCACAACTCATATGTAGGTTCTTAGAAACCGATAGTGTCTCTCTCAAAAGGTGTGTCCAGCAAACAATGATTATGGAAAACTAAAAAGAAAAACAAAACTATGGCACAAGACGCTCCAAGTAAAAATCATATCATGTGATGAATAAAAATATAGCTCCAAGTAACATACCGATGAATTGTGGACGAAAGAGGGGATGCCATCCGGCGCATCTCCAAGCTTAGATGCTTGGATCTTCCAGAATATTACCTTGGGGTGCCTTGGGCATCCCCAAGCTTAGGGTCTTGCCGCTCCTTATTCCTTTACTCACCGTGATGTCACCCAAAACTTGAAAACTTCAGCACACAAAACTCAACAGAAACTTCGTGAGATCCGTTAGTATAATAAATAAAATCATCCATTGTAGGTACTGTTATAAACTCATTCATAATTGTTTTTGCATAATACCTATTTTATTCTAACTTATCCATGACTTATACCCCCCGATATAATCCATAGCATCATTAAGACAAGCACACTATGCAATAAAAACAGAATCTGTCTAAAACAGAACAATACGTAATGACAGAATATTTATCCATACTTCCGTAACTCCAGAAATTCTGAAACAGAAGGAAAAATTAAAAAAATTGTATCCCAATAATGTGTAAAAATTTCAGATTTTTCTGACGTTCTAGTAAGAAATGTAAAATCAAATACTGGGCGCAAAACTTTCTGTTTTCAAACAGCACCGATTATACTATCATTTAGATCATCCCAAAGGCATTACTTGGCACAAACACTAATTAAAAGATAAAAACACAATCATTACATTAGCAATAATCATGTGACTCAAGAAAAATAAAAATTGCAATAAAGATAAATGTTGGGTTGCCTCCCAACAAGCGCTATTGTTTTATGCCCCTAGCTAGGCATAATGCATTATTTCAAGTATTGTCATCTTTCGAATCCATTTCCCCAATTACACATCCAGGCTTTATAGGAGTCTTAACAAACATATTTTTAACAATTACACTCCTAGGAACAAAACCGAGGAATTTATTTTCAATAATAGGTTCCTTTATCATATCAATGAAGTTGGGGTGCACACTAATCATTTTAAGATCCTCTTTCCCTTTACTAGAAGAAGTACCCTTATTTTTAGGAACATACATAAACTTAGCATTTTTATTTGTAGGAGTCCTTTCAATAGTTTTAATGGAAGAAAAATCTGAACCCAAATTATTGATGATTTCTTCCAATTTATCAATTCTAGCAGGACTTTGTTCTACTCTCTCAGTAATTATTGGTTCTTTCTCCTTTAGCATCTTTAATGTGGTTCCTACTGTTGAGCCAAAATTAGTAACTTGATTATGGACCTTCTTGTCTAAATTTTCAATGTGTTCAATAGTAGGCATTTTATTCTCAATAGCTTCTAATCTCTGCATAACATGTTCCAGAGTCAATGCTGTTTCATTAATAGTAATAGGTAGTGATCCTACTAAATTTCCCATAGCATTGAAAGCATCCCAAGGGTGACTACTTAGAAAATTTCCTCCAGTAATAGTGTCAAGTAAAAATCTATACCAAGTAGTAACACACACATAAAAATTGCTAAGAAGAACGGTAGTGGTTTGCTTACGAGTAGATCTATTTTGAGCATCGCAAATCCTATACCAAGCATCTTTTAAATTTTCTCCTCCCCTTTGTTTAAAATTAAGCACTTCATTTTCAGGGGTACAAGTAACGTGAAGAACTAGCCATAGTGGCAAGACAAGCAAGCAAGCAAAATAAAATATTTTTGTGTTTTTGATTTTTTTAACAAGACTAATAAAAGCAACTAAAAAGTAGAACAAGTAAATGATAATGTATATGTAGGAACATGTAAGTGTTTGATGATGTCTCCCCGACAATGGTGCCAGAAATTCTTTCTGCTACTTGTGAGCTGCGTTGGGATTTTCCCCGAAGAGGAAGGGGGAAGCAATATAGTAGCGGATAAGTATTTCCCTCATTAGAGAACAAAGGTTATCGAACCAATAGGAGAACCACGCAAACACCCGTCAATAGTACATGCACACCCAAGAGCAAATACTTGCACCCAACGCGGGCAAGAGGGTTGTCAATCCCCTTGAACTCGTTAATTGCAAGGATCAAATCTGATAGTGGTAGATAGGTAAATTGCAAAGTAAAATAAAAGAAATAAAACTGCAGCAAGGTGATTTTTGTTTTAGTAATATGATTAAAGTAGACCCGAGGGCCATAGTCTTCACTAGAGGCATCTCTCTCATAAGAATAGCATACGGTGGGTAAACAAATTACCGTTTGGCAATTGATAGAAAAGCGCATAGTTATGACGTTATTCATGGCATGATCATGTATATAGGCATTACGTCCGTGACAAGTAGACCGACTCCTGCCTACATCTACTACTATTACTCCACCAATAGACCGACTCCTGCCTACATCTATGGTATTAAGTTCATGACAAACAGAGTAACGCTTTAAGCAAGATGACATAATGTAGATAGAATAAAACCAAGCAATAAGATTAAACCCCGTCGTTTTCTCCTTAGTAGCAACAATACAATACGTGCCTCGCTACCCCTGCTGTCACTGGGTGAGGACACCGCAAGATTGAACCTACTACTATGCACCACTTCCACTGAAGATCGATAAATCAACTTGGCCAAAGAAAACCCATAGATCGGAAAGCATTACATAGCTATAACAATCATACATAATAAAGTTCAGAGAAGACTCAATTACTTTCAATGAATAATCTGATCATAAACCCACAATTCATCGGATCACAACAAACACACCGCAAAAGTAGATTACATCGAATCGATCTCCGAAGAGAACATTGTATTGAAGATCAAAGAGAGAGAGAAAGCCATCTAGCTAATCACTATGGACCTGTAGGTCTGTGATGAACTACTCACACATCATCGGAAGGACAGCAAGGTTGATGTAGAAGCCCTCCGTGATCGATTCCCCCTCCGATAGAGTACCGGAAAAGGCCTCTAGATGGGATCGCGGAAGAATAGAAGCTTGCGGCGGCGGAACAATTATTTTGGGTGGTTCCCTGGGGTTTTTGGAATATATGGGAATTTATAGCGCTGGAATTAGGTCAGACGGAGCCACAAGGGACCCACAAGGCATCAGGGCGCGCCTACCCCCAGGGTGCGCCCTGTTGCCTTGCCGTCTCCTCGTAGGTCTTCTGGTCCTCCCCCGAAGCTTCTAGGGTCTCTTTTGTCCAAAAAAAATCGTCAACAAGTTTCGTAGCGTTTGGACTCCGTTTGGTACAAATTTTCTGTAAAACCAAAAACAAGCAAAAAACAACAACTCGCACTAGGCACTGAGTTAATAGGTTAGTACCCAAAAATGATATAAAATTGCATATAAAGTATCTAAGAATGATAATATAATAGCATGACACAATCAAAAATTATAAATACGCTAGAGACGTATCAGCGGCCAACGGCGCCGAGCAAGCACACCGCAAAGGCCACCATAGCAACACAGAGGCCGACGGCTGGGGGAGCGACAAAGAAACCCCAGAAGAATATGAGTCAACAGAACTGCCCACACCAGCATAGTGTATACAGAAGTGGTCACGTTGGTTGACAGGCTCAAAGCCGCACCTATAGACCCCGGAATCCTGGCCGACCTCATCAAAGCAGTGCACAGAACAACCGAGCTCCAAGAAAAGCAAATGAATGACACCAATGGCATCCCACTACCACCCCGCGAGAGATCGGCACCGAAAGGCCAAAGTACAGTCAACTCCGAGGAGCACGACGCGGTGATAGATGCCAACGACCTCCGACACACAATACAAGACATGATGGCAAGGAACCAGGAAGGATCCATCCGCGACCGCCTCGGTTTCCGCCCGGACCTCCTCGGTCACCTAGGAGCCCAGGCCATGGAACGTTACGGGACATCGTACGAAGCTCCGATACCTCGGCTGACGTCTGGCATCGCGCCCGCATGTTTTGGCTACGAGGTCATCACACAACAATTCCCTCAGCCCTTCATTGTGTGCGGGGTCGAAAAATACTCAGGCGATACGAAACCTGACCTCTGGCTCAGCGACTACTTGACATCTGTCGAACTGGCGCACGGCGACATCGGCAACGCCCTTCACCACATCTTGCTATGCTTATCGGTGTCCACACGATCATGGCTAAATGGGCTCCCGCTGAACTCCATCCACAGTTGGGCAGAGTTCAAGCATGAGTTCCTCAACAACTTCGAAGGCACTTATCTCATATCAGGAAGCCTCTTAGACCTCTACAACATAACACAAGGAGAACATGAGCCACTACGTGATTACATCGCCCGTTGGATCAGGAAGAAAAATACAATACCAAACATCTCCGACGGAATGGCCATCGAGGCATTCGTCGGCGGGGCGCTGGACCCCGTGCTGAGACACAAGATTGGAAGAAAATGGGCGCAAGGAAAATTGCCCAACATGGCGGCCCTCATGAAAATTGCAAATATCTTCGCCACAGGCGAAGAAACCGCCCGCGCAGGCCGCCACCGCAAGCAACCAGAAGGACCTGCCAACATGCATGGCAATGGAGGCAGCACTACGCGCGACCACAACCATGGCCACAAGCAGAAGGAACGGCCACAGGCGGCGACCACCGGACAAGTGACCAACGAACGGAGCAGCAAAAGGACAAAGCACGAATGGAGGCCAAGGCACACGTCTCGCGCCTACGAGGCCATCATGAGCGGCCCCTACAAATACCACAGCCATGGGGCCTACAAAGCACTACACTCGACACGCGAGTGCCACCTCAACGAGCAGCTCACCCAGGAGAAGAACGCCAGGGGTAGAGACAACTCCGATGCCGAGGACGATCACCGCCCGCGCGCGACCTCCCAGAGGACTCCAAAAGGGGGCCGAAAGGAACAAACCGAGGCACATACAGTGAACATGATCTTCCAAGGCCCGGAGTCGAAACGAGCCCAGAAGCCAACTTTACGAGAGATCTACGCGCTCGTTCCTGGGGTGCCACAACTCCTGGATTGGTCCAACCAAACCATCTCCTTTGGGCTCAACGACCACCTGGACTATATACCTAACCCAGGGAAGAACGCACTCGTCTTCGACCCTATCATCGGGGGCTCCCGGCTATCAAAAGTACTCATGGATGGCGGGTCCAGCCTCAACATTATGTATGCCGCAACAAGGCAGAAAATGGGCCTCCCCACAACAGGCCTGCGGCTTTCACCGACACACTTCCACAACATAGTTTCGGGAAAGAAGGCTGAACCGCTTGGCCAAGTCACGCTGGAGGTCATCTTCGGCAGAGAAGACAACTTCCGCACAGAAAAGCTATGCTTCGAGCTGGTCCCGTTCAAAGGAGGATACCATGCTCTGCTGGGAAGGCCTGCATTCGTCAATTTCATGGCTATCCCATGCTATGCCTACATGAAGCTCAAGATGCCTGGCCCAAATGGGGTCATCACAATCTCCAGCGACACCAAGAACGCACATGCAGCGGAGGTTGCCCACCTGGAACAGGCAGAGGCCGACCTCCTAGCAGATGAACAGGAATGCATAGAGGTCTCTTCTGGGCACTTCATGAAATAGAAGGACGGCAACTCAACTGCAGACAATCAAGAGCCACCAATAGACCCCTTGTGCTCCAACTGGCATGAAGGAGGGTCGCAGGTCTAAGAGGCCGGAGGCAGAAGCATAACAGAACATGGGAAGACACACGGACAGCGGCGCAAAGCAAGCTACGTAATTTTTTCCTTTCCTTTTTACATTCAGCACATTTTCATTTGTTTTACAAACAAATTATCAAACAAGTAAAATAAATGCTTTTACTACCCTCTGGCTTGTCATACAAAGAATTGATGCGATGGCATTATAAATACACCTTAGCGCCCTAATCAAATCAAACTTTCTATCCATGCTCCATGGTAAAATAAAGCACCTTGTATTGACCGCGCCGTGTCAAGATTCGAGGGGAGTCGAAGAGATCCTTCTATGAGATCAGCTCGGGAGCTGCATCGTTTGTCATACCGCCCCGGCCCCCATAGGAGCTATATCCAACGGCCACTCAAATTTTGCTCGGGGGATGTATCACAGTACAACCCGCACCGTAGCCTTCCTAAGAGCATCTCCAACAGAGGCGCTAAATAAGCCGCGCGCCCGAAAAAATGGCTATTTAGCGCGCACGCAACTAAAAGAGCATCTCCAACAGACGCGCTAAAACTACGCGCGCGGTAAAAACGGTTTAGCGTGCCTAGAAAAACTGTATCGCGCGCTGTGTATTTGGAGCGCCCACTACCGCGCGCTAGACAGAAAACAAATCGCGCGCGAGCGAGCAACCACCGCCTGAACTCTCTGGCCGTGCCCGCCTTCGCCCCGCCCCACGCCGCTGCCGGCGAACTTCAGCCATGGACAGCCGCGCCGACATGCCCCCAACCCCTCCCTACACCCGCGACCCCTCCGCCGCCGCCGCCGCCACAATTCCTAGCGAGGGGTTGACCTCCGGCTTCGCCGCCGGCGCCGCACCGGCTCCAAGCACCGGTCTAGCGCGCGGCCTCTTCGTGCCGCCCCGGACAAACTCGCAGGGTGGTGTCGCGCCGCCGCCCGCCACGAAGCCACAGAGCTCCATCTCCAAATGACCGACGGCAGTCGCGGCGACGGTGACGGATGCCCAAAAGAAGAGGAAAGGGGACGCCGCTTCTAGGCGCGGGAAGAAGAATGCAGCAGCAAGTCCGGCCACGCCTCCACTGCCCGAAGCGCCGGAAAGCTCGCAATTTGTTGCGCCGGCGGCCGATGCACACATGGTGTTTGATGAAATGCCCACAAGGTATGAATTTTTTTTGTTTATAAATGTATACATATTGATAGCTTGATTAGTTTTCTTTTATCATACTTTGTAGTTTCAATGATGAGACATATATGTCGACTATGGGTGTTGGCTCCAACAATTCTCATTGGTCTCAAACCAATGAAGTTGATGAAGATGATCATGAATATGAAGTGGATGAGGAGGGTGAGGGTATGGTCGATGCACCGAAAGGAAGGGCATGCAACAACACCATCGAGGAAGATGTCTTGCTTTGCAACACATGGTTGAATGTGTCTATGGATGCCACCGTTGGAACGGACCAAACTAGAGATACATATTGGGTTCGGATGAAGGAGTTCTTTCACACACACAACAAGAGTGGAATTGAGCGCACCGATAGATCTCTTCGCTCCCGGTGGTCGACGATCAACAAAGATAGTCAAAAGTGGGCGGCGGCAATGACGGCGGTTGACAAGATAAACCCAAGTGGCACTAATGATAGAGATAGGGTAAGTGCCATTTCTTTATGTTCCATGTTCATGCTTCATCTTTTGTGTTTCAAGTGGTAACTTGTTCTTTTGTTTGTAGCTCAATATTGCGCAAAACTTGTTTCGAGGAGAAGAGAAGAAGACCAAGAAAGGCAAGGTTAAGAAAGGGAGAGCATTTGTGTTGCCCCATTGCTATGAAGTGTTGAAGGATGAAGAGAAATGGAAGAAACGTGAACCCCTAGAGGCGGCAAAGAAACACAATGCAACTATTGATTTGGATGATGATGATGATGAGGCATCAAGTGATGGCGGCAAGAGGAGCCCTACACCAAACTCGGTTGCCTACTCCAAGCCAAAAAGACCAAATGGAGAGAAACTAGCAAAAGAAAAGAAAAGAAGAAGAAGAAGAAGAAGAAGAAGAAGGGAGGAGATGATGAGATAAAGAGTGCTATGGAGGCTATTGTGAAGGCAAGAAAGGAAGCAAACGAGGAGAGGAGGGTGGCAAGGAGCCAAGAGTCGGCGTCCGAGGAGAGGAGGGTGGCGGCTGAGGAGAGGAAGGTGGCATTGTTGGAGAAGAAATTGGCCATGGAGGAGCAAGCTAGATTATTGGAATATGAGAAGTACTTGTTCTTCATGGACACATCTAACTTCGATGAGAGGCAAAAGGAGTACATCAACATTTGTCGTGATCAAGTCTTGGTCCAAAAAAGATTGATGGGCATGGGATTCATGGGAGGCATGGGAGTTACCATGGGAGGCATGGGAGCTACCATGGGAGGTATGGGAGGCATGGGAGCTACCATGGGAGGCATGGGAGGCATGGGAGCTACCATGAGAGGCATGGGAGCTACCATGGGAGGCATGGGAACAAGCATGGGAGCCATGGGCGCCATGTGCGGCATGGGAGGCATGGGAACAAGCATGGGAGCCATGGGAGGCATGGGTGGCTTGGGAGCTACCATGGGAGGCATGAGTTTTGCGTCTCTCATGGGAGGCATGGGAGCACCTCCGGGTGACATGGGTGGACGCATGGCTTCCGGTGTGCCTCACATGCCTTCGCATGATGCCTTTGGTGATAGTGCGAACACCGTCCGAGTATCCAATGACGGAGAGGACAAAGAAGAGGAGGAAGAAACGGATGAAGAAACGGACAAAGAAGAGGAGGAAAAAGAGGAGGAAGAATATGGGCATGATTGTTGATGTTTAATTCGTTTGTGTGAACTTGTTTGTCATGAACTTGCTTGTGGTTTGGTGATTTTGAACTATGCCATGAATTTGAACTATGCTATGTTCCTCAACTCATGATTTTGCATATTTTTTAATGTTTGAGATCATCTTGTTTCATATTGTCAAATTGGTATGTGTTGTTTGCCAAGCGCCGGCTGGGCACGCGCGCTCTATTTTACCGCGCCTGGTGAAGCGCTACAGCGGCGAGCTAAATTTTGCAGCGTCCGGAAAAGCAACCACCCTCTCTAGCGCGCAATAACGCTATTTCGGCGCTGCAAAAAAAATTTAGCGCACCGCGCGGTAGCGCGTCTGTTGGAGATGCTCTAATAGGAAGGTCTCCCGTGTGGTTAGGCTTACGGCCACCCTTTCTCTTTCACCTTCGAGTTCCGCAATGATGATATCCTAACCAGCTAAGAATACTACACTAGCCAAAAGGCCTACAGCTATTAACGATCATTCTGCGATTGCCGAGCTCAAAAAGGGGCCTCCCACATACACGTTGACTCTTTCAGTGCAACGGGGTCGCATTTCTCGACAGCTAACTTGGATGTTGTCCAACACAGGCAAGAGACACACATAAACAACAACCAAAATATATGTATAACAATACATATCCCATAGTTAGGCTGTTATAATTACATGAGGCCTACACATCCTCCTCCTCAGCGGCACATCGCTTAAGAAGTTTTTCTAGCTTGCAGGCGTCCGCGGCGTATTCGGCCTCCGCTCCGACCTCTATGAAGGAGGGCTCCGGAATGGGGCGCTCAGATGAACCGTGAATGATCAGGCCCAAGTCAGCATCAGGAAGCTGCGACCTCACACCCGCCAACACCCTCATGGCGCCCTCGTACACTACAGAGTATTGCCAGTCGAGAAGTTTGACAGGAGCCCACTCCAGCAGCTTGACCACACCATCCAAGGTGTCATCAAGGCCCTCACCGCGGTACAAGGTCTCGCAGGCTGTACCAAGAGTAGTGCGCATCCGCTGGGCGAAGTTGGCAACTTGCTGGAGCTGCGTCGCCGCGTCCTCATGGACGACGTCCAGAAGCGGCACTGCAATAAGGAAATCAAGTCAAGACAAAGCAGAGGAGCCTAAGAGGCAAAATGAACAAGAAAACCACAACTCACATGCAGCGGCAGCCTCCAGAACCTGGAGCTTCTTCATCAGCTGCTTCGCCTGGTCCACTGCCTCAGTCCAGGCCTCGGAGCAGCGCTGCGCAGCGGACTCTTTCTGCTTCAAAGCAGTGGCCTGCTTACGCAGCTCCTCCTCCTTGCCCGCAAGTGCTCTCTCGAGATCGGCTACCTTCTGCCGGTACCCCGTGATCTCACCACCAGCAACATCCACAGCAGTCTGGAGCTTGCTTTGAGACGTCTCTGACTCCTGCAGTTTCTGCCGCAGGGCCGCGGCCTCCTCCGCAGCTGCAGGGCAGACACCGCAAGACAAACAGTCAAGCACTAAAGCTACCATGAAGCTTCTCGACTCAAACAAAGTCCGGAACACTTACAGAGAGAACCAGAGGTCAGCATCGAAAGGCGAGCGACCTCCCATTGCTAGACCTCTAGCTGCCGCCGGAGTTCATCGACCTCCCCTTCCAAGCTGCTCACCCTCTACAAGAAGGTTATAACCTCATATATGAATAACAAGCCTGGCCGCGAGTCCGCAACGGACGTCACACCCAGCCTCGGGGCCTACTAGCTATACCATACCAATCAACGAATGGAGGCCTCACCTGGTAGCTGGTGTCAGCAAGACCGTTAAGCCCATCCATCTGGGCTCAGAAGACCTCTCTCGCACCCGCCACCGCAGCAACCAGCGTTGCGGAAGATGAAGGGGCTACAGGGGCAGCGAGCAGGTCCTTGCCGGCCTCTTCAGTCGCCCCTCCACGAGCGAGTGTAGCCTCTAGGCCGGCGACATCACTGGACACCTGTGCGGCTCCAAGAATATATGAATGCCCCAACAAGGGCCCGGCATTGACCTCTACGGCTACGAAATAAGCACAAGCCAAGAGGTAAAGAATAGTTCAAGCAAAGCGATGGTCACAAAAATTCTTACCAGTGATGAGGGGGTTGGTCTTCGGTGGAACGGACTGATGGTCACCAAGCGGCCCCAGCGCGTCCGCCTCCACAGTATCGGAGGCCGGAGCATCAGATGCTGCCACTTCCCTGCAAAGGACAGAATCAGAGCCCGACGAACGCCCCAACCGCTACGTCATTACAAGGATAGATAAAGCATACCGGGCAGGCTCCGGGAGTTTTCACCTCTTAGCCGCTGGCATCGCCAGTGGCACCCTCAGCTGAGGAGACGACCCCGACCCACCGCGAGGTCGGCGGAACACAGGCACCCCCGGCATAGCCACGGGAGGGTCACCCTCGGAGGCCGCTTGCTTGGTGACCTCCTCGACATGAGCAGGAACGGTCGGGCTCCCGCGACCTACCGCCACGGCCTCCTCGTCCCTCCCCCTGACGGGAGAGGATGAGTCACCATCCTACATGATGACGTCATCGGCCGTCCCGCTGGCCGCTTCGCCGTCGGCCAAAGAAATGACCTTTTCCCCTTTCGGGGAGGAGGAAGGCGGTCCGACGCCACATGTAGGAGGACCTGCATTTCCGGGCTCAGAGTTTGACCCGGAAGCGGGGGCTCCAACCGCAAGGCGGCGAACCCCACTAACGTCTGCGATGGCCAAAACTTTGAAGGTCAAAAACAAAAACCGGCATCCCCCTCGCCTAGAGTGAAACCGAAAAACTCACCTCCGTTGGCGGGGCCTCATGGCTGAAGGCCTCCACTATGATTTTCAAGGAAACTTTCTGAGCTTCCAATCCTGTGAGCAGGGCGAGTCGGCGGCGGACCTCCTTCTCTTCAAGGTCATCGGAGAAAGTCCAGGAGGGGTCACACGAGCCGCGGTAATAGCTCATCAGTGTACCCCGGGCCTATAGGGGGAGGACTCGATGTTCCACCCAGGTGCACGCGATCTGGTGGCCGGATAGAGCTCCATCTTTCAGGAGCGCGGTGGCCTCCAGCAGCAGCTCTGTATCCCCAAAGACGTCGGCCAGAGATTCCCAGGAATTCAGGCGCTCCGAGGGGTTGCCAGAGAAGGCCAGGTCGGCCTCGAGGCCAAACACATAAAACCACTTCTTCTGCCAGTACCCCATCGACCTCGGGAGAGCCATAGGAAAGTAGGGGGAGTGAGGCCGCTGCTGAAGGCTGGCCCCTCCGATGTCACGGATAGAGCTGCCACTCATTAGACCCTTGACATTGAAGAGCCACTGCAAGAGGTTGCTACTTGTGAGACGCGTTGGGATTTTCCCTGAAGAGGAGAGGAGATGCAGTACAGTAGAAATAAGTATTTCCCTCAGTGAGAACTAAGGTTATCGAACCAATAGGAGAATCACGCAAAGCCTCATGAACAGCACATGCACACACAAAAGCAAATACTTGCACCCAACGCGGGCAAGAGGGTTGTCAATCCCCTTGAACTCGTTACTTGCAAGGATTAAATCTTGTAGTGGTAGATAGATAAATTGCAAAACAAAATAAAAGTAAATAAATGGCAGCAATTATATTTTAGTTTTCTTTTTATATTTAAAGTAGACCCGGGGCCATAGTTTTCACTAGAGGCTTCTCTCTCGAACACATAGCATAAGGTGGGTAGACAAATTACTGTTGGGCAATTGATAGAAAAGTGCATAGTTATGACGATATTCAAGGCAATGGTCATGTATATAGGCATGACGTCCGAGACAAGTAGACCGACTCCTACCTGCATCTACTACTATTACTCCACCCATCGACCGCTATCCCGCATGCATCTAGGGTATTAAGTTAATAAAAACAGAGTAACGCGTTAAGCAAGATGACATGATGTAGACAAAGTAAACCCAATCAATATGAATAAACCCCGTCGTTTTACCCTTAATGGCAACAATACAAATATGTGTCTTGTCCCCTACTTTTTCACTGGGATATAGAGCACCGCAAGATTGAACCCATTACAAAACACCTCTCCCGTTGAAGATAAATCATTCTAGTTGGCCAAACCAAATGGAAAGATCGGAGAGAAATACAAAGCTATAACAATCACACATAATAAAGTTTAGAAAAGACTCAATTACTTCTCATGAATATTCAGATCATAAACCCACAATTCATCGGATCCCAACAAACACACCGCAAAAGAAGATTACATCGAATAGAACTCCAAGAAGATCGAGGAGAACATTGTATTGAAGATCAAAGAGAGAGAGGAAGCCATCTAGCTACTAGTTATGGACCCGTAGGTCTGTCGTGAACTACTCACGCATCATCGGTAGGGCAGCATGGTATATGTAGAAGCCCTCCGTGATCGATTCCCCCTCCGGCAGAGTACCGGAAAAGGCCTCCAGATGGGATCACGGAAGAACAGAAGCTTGTGGTGCCGGAAAAGTTATTTGGGGTGGCTCTATGTTGGTTTCCCAATATTTGAGAATTTATAGAGGTGGAATTAGGTCAAAAGGAACCACATGGGGCCGACAAGGTTACAGGGCGCACCTACCCCCCCTAGGGCACACCCTGTTGCCTTGTCGTCTCCTTGTAGGTCTTCTGGTCCTCCCCCGAAGCTTCTAAGGTCTCTTTTGTCCAGAAAAAAATCGTCAAAAAGTTTCGTAGCGTTTGGACTCCGTTTGGTACTGATTTTCTAGAAAACCCAAAACAAGCAGAAAACAACAACTAGCACTAGGCACTGGGTTAATAGGTTAGTCCCAAAAAATGATATAAAATAGCATATAAATGCATATAAAACATCCAAGACTGATAATATAATAGCATGGAACATTAAAAAAATATAGATACGTTGGAGACGTATCAGCATCCCCAAGCTTAATTCCTGCTCGTCCTCGAGTAGGTAAATGATAAAAACAGAATTTTTGATGTGGAATGCTACCTAATATGTTTATCATGTAATCTCTTTTTGGTATAAATATTGAGAAGCAATGAATTGACAACTTTAACATAATAATATCCATGAATATAAGAAGCATAATCATTAAACTTTCAAAATATACGATCCTTAACGAATGTTATTCCCCACTCATTTTATCATGTTAGCATGGCATGACTCCGCCTTCACTGCATAAATATAAATCATGAGCACCCCGGTGTTAAACTAGGCAATTGGATCGTACTTCTAACATGCTTCAACATTTTCAACTTCACGCAATACATGAGCGTGAGCCATGGACATAGCACTAGGTGGAATAGAATGTGGTGATAGGGATTAATAGGAGAAATCAAAAAGGAAGAAAGTATCGCATCAACTAGGCGGATCAACAGACTATGGAGATGTTCATCAATCGATATCAATGCGTGGAGTAGGGATTGCCATGAAACAGATGCACTAAGAGCTATAAGTGTATGAAAGCTCAACTGAAACTAAGAGGGTGTGCATCCAACTTGCTTGCTCATGAAGACCTCGGGCATTTGAGGAAGCCTGTCATCGGAATATACAAGCCAAGTTCTTTAATGAAAAATTCCCACTAGTATATGAAAGTGACAATATAGGAGTCTCTCTCTATGAAGAACATGGTGCTACTCTGAAGCACAAGTGTGGAAAAGGATAGTAACATTGCCCCTTCTCTATTTTTTTCTCATTTATTATTATTACTCTTTATTTATTTATTTATTTATTTATTTTTCGTCCAGAGTCTCATCGCGACTTGTGAGGGAATCATAGTCTCCATCATCCTTTCCTCACTGGGACAATGCTCTAATAACGATGATCATCACACTTCTATTTACTTACAACTCGATAAAAACTATATAGAATGAGTCTATATGAATGCCTCTGGCAGTGTACCAGGATGTGCAATGATCTAGCGTAACATGTATGAAAAATGATGAACGGTGGCTGAGCCACAAATACAATGTCAGTTATATGATCATGCAAAGCAATATGACAATGAACACAAGTCATATGACAGAACGGTGGAAGTTGCATGGCAATATATCTTGGAATGGCTATGGAAATGCCATAATAGTTAGGTATGGTGGCTGTTTTGAGGAAGATATCAGGAGGCTTATGTGTGATAGAGCGTATCATATCACAGGGTTTGGATGCACCGGCGAAGCTTGCACCGACTCTCGAGGTGAGAAAGGGCAATGCATGGTACCGAAGAGGCTAGCAATATGCGGAAAGGTGGGAGTGCTATATTTGTCCATGAACTCACATTAGTCATAAGGAACTCATATAGTTATTGTGAAAGTTTTATTATCCCTCGAAGCAAAGTACTACTCGCATGCCCCTAGGGAGGAGGTTGGTAGGAGTTAACCATCGCGCACCCCTGATTGTGACAACACTCAAGGATTTCTTTTCAGACCTAAGAATGCTCGGACCTCCCCACCATGCCATGACCAACACTTAGATGAGAAGTTAATAACAAGCTTTAATACTGATTTTTCTACTAACCAATGATCATGAACCAATATCCTTTCATATTACGACATCAATATCATTAAACCACATATTTCATATTTAGTGATCTACATGAAAGTTTTTATTATATCCCTCTTGAATACCTATCCTTTATGGACTAGTCTTATAACCCGTGCAAATTGCCATAATATTTATTAGACTCCCAAAAAGATTTATGTGAAGCATGAGAGTGCAATTATTTCTTTAAAACATAACCACCGCCGTGCTCTAAAAGATATAAGTGAAGCACTAGAGCAACTGCCTAGCTCAAAAGATATAAGTGAAGCACATAGAGTATTCTAATAAATGCGTATCCCTCTCAAAAGGTGTGTCCAGCAAAAGATGATTGTGGCAAACTAAAAAGCAAACAAAGAAAAGAAAACTATGGCACAAGACGCTCCAAGTAAAACTCATATCATGTGATGAATAAAAATATAGCTCCAAGTAAGTTACCGATAGATTGTAGACGAAAGAGGGGATGCCATCCGGGGAACCCCCAAGCTTAGACGCCTGGGTATTCCTTGAATATTACCTTGGGGTGCCTTGGGCATCCCCAAGCTTAGGGTCTTGCCGCTCCTTATTCCTTCATCCATCGTAATCTCACCCAAAACTTGAAAACTTCAGCACACAAAACTTAACAGAAACTTCGTGAGATCCGTTAGTACAATAAATCAATCATCCACTTTAGGTACTGTTATAAACTCATTCATAGTTGTTCTTGCATAATACCTACTGTATTATAACACTTCCATGACTTATACCCCCCGATATAATCCATAGTTTCATTAAAATAAGCACACTATGCAATAAAAAAGAATCTGTCTAAAACAGAACAGTACGTAATGACAGAATATTATATATACTTATGTTACTCCAAAAATTCTGAAAAATTAGTGAAACGTAAAAAATTTGTATCCCAACATTTGGTAAAAATTTCAGATTTTTCTGACATTCCAGTACAGAACTAAAAATCAAATACTGGGAGCAAAACTTTCTGTTTTCAAACAGCATCAATTATACTATCATCCAAATCATCCCAAAGGCATTACTTGGCACAAACACTAACTAAAACATAAAAACACAATCATAATAGTAGCTAAAATTGTGTAATCACACAAAACAGAAATAAAAAGCAGAAAAGTTTAAGATAACTCTTGGGTTGCCTCCCAACAAGCTCTTTCTTTATAGCCATTAAGATAGGCTTGAGATTTCAATGATGCTCACATGAAAGATAATAATTGAAACACAAAGGGAGCATCATAAAAAATGTGACACACACATTTAAGTCTAGCCCTCTTCCTATGCATAGGAATTTTATAGGAAAACAAATTATCAAGACAAGCAATATTTAGCATATGCAAGGAAGAAGGACAAAGCATTAACAATTTGAGTAACATGAAAATTTCTATAACCATATTTGCCTCTCTCATAATAATTACATGTAGGATCATAATCAAATTCAACAATATAGATATCATATGAAATATTCTCTTCATGATCCACATGCATAAAAGTTTTATAATCTTCAAGGTAGTGGGATTAACATCAACTAAAGTCATGACCTCTCCAAACCCACTTTTATCAAAAATTTCATAAGATTGAATACTCTCCAAATATGTGCAATTATTTTTACCTAAAGTTGACGCTCTTCCAAACCCACTTTCAATATTATTGCAAACATTATTATCAATGACATATTCATCATGAGGCTTAAATAAAGTTTCAAGATCATAAGAAGCATTATCACCCCAATCATGATCATTGCAATAAGTAGTGGACATGACAAAATTATCATCCCCAAGCTTGTAGCTTTGCATAGTATTAGCACAATGGACATTAATAGAATTTATAATAACATCATTGCAATCATGCTTTTCATTCCAGGAGCTATCATGAATCACTTTATAAACTTCTTCTTTTAGCACTTCATCACAATTTTTAGAATCATGATTTTTCAAGCAAAACTTCATAAAGATAATCAAGTGCACACAACTCACTAGCAATTGGTTCATCATAATTGGATTGTTTGAAAAGATTAGCAAGTGGATGAGGATCCATATGTCTATATTTTTATTTTCATTGAGTCACACAATTATTGCATGCAAGCAAACGAGCAAATGGAAATATTTTTGTGTTTCTGTATTTTTTTATGAGAAGTGGGGGAGATGAAAATGAGAGGCAATGGCAAATAAAAAGTAGAGCAAGTAGATGATAGTTTGTGTAAAGGTACTTGATATGTTTTTATGATGTCTCGCCGGCAACGGCACCAGAAATTCTTCCTGCTACTTGTGAGCTGCGTTTGGATTTTCCCTGAAGAAGAGAGGAGATGCAGTACAGTAGAAATAAGTATTTCCCTCAGTGAGAACCAAGGTTATCGAACCAATAGGAGAATCATGCAAAGCCTCGTGAACAGCATCTGCACATACAAAAGCAAATACTTGCACCCAACGCGGGCAAGAGGGTTGTCAATCCCCTTGAACTCGTTACTTGCAAGGATTAAATCTTGTAGTGGTAGATAGATAAATTGCAAAACAAAATAAAAGTAAATAAATTGCAGCAAGTATATTTTAGTTTTATTTTTATATTTAAAGTAGACCCGGGGGGCCATAGTTTTCACTAGAGGCTTCTCTCTCAAACACATAGCATACGGTGGGTAGACAAATTACTGTTGGGCAATTGATAGAAAAGCGCATAGTTATGAAGATATTCAAGGCAATAATCATGTATATAGGCATCACGTCTGAGACAAGTAGACCGACTCCTGCCTGCATCTACTACTATTACTCCACCCATCGACCGCTATCCACACTAGTGCAGCGACCTACTATACAAACGGGTTTTACCCCCTTTCAGCGATAGAGTTTTAAACCGTCACCTTGTCTGTGTGTGCGATAGGGGGTCGTTTCCACACGACCCAGAAACCATCCGCGATAGGGCCTCCGATCACACACGCGGGGTTAAAAGAGCTCGTGTGCGATCGGGCGAGACATCACAGACAATTATACTGGACCAATCGTTTCCGTTCGTATGTGCATCCCACACAGTGAATCCAAGACAAACGTTTTCGTTCGTATATACATCCCACACAGTGAATTCTAGACAAACGTTTCCGTTCGTATATACATCCCACACAGTTTTCCGCATCACATCGTCTGTGATAGCGTTGCCATTGCAGACGATAGTAATAATTTTATCGTTTGTGTTATTGAATGCATCACACACGGTGTCTAGAAGAAACTGTGTGGCATAGGCTGTCCATCACACACGCAAACAGTTGTCCAGAGGAAGTCGTGTGTGATTGTTCATTGATCCAACACGTTTACTTCCTAGAAACTATGTGGGTTGTCTGAGATCATCGCCCACGGTGTTGTCTCAATAACTGTTTGCACTAGAAAAACCCAATAAGCAGGCTAATTGGCCTATCATTAATCCATGTAGTAATCAAATTTATATTTCATATTAAACACACAATATATTTCATTTTCGTATTACGAAACCAGGAATTCATAATTGAAATACATCAGAGTACAACATCATATAGCTTCAGCACTCGCTCACACCATACAGGCATATAGCTAGCTACCCCATTACACAACACACCAAGTTTCACATGCAACATCTAAAACCTTTGGAAATTAGCATCATAGACGGTAGATAGACAGATGAATCTCATCTGGAAAACTGCTGAAGCGGAAGGCGAATATTGAGCCTTCAATGATGTTGAAGGTCCTTGCAACTTTAGGCCAATGCCTGTGGATGATTGACCACCCATCCTTCGTCCTCTTGAGGAAGACTTCAATATTGTACCGTGGGTGTTGTATGAACACATTCCTCGCCTCTTGACCATACAGGTCGTTTGGGAAGTAATCATCTGTGAACTGCTTTGGAAAGGCCTAAAATCAAAAATATGCATAAATATCTTCCCTGAATTTTGAAATGGCGCAAAGGAATAAAAAACAAGGTACTCCCTCAGGTCCATTTTACTCCGCGTATTAGATTTGTATCAAGTCAAACTTTGTAAAGTTTCACAAAATTTATTTTAAAAAATATCAACATTCACGATACCAAATATGTATACTATAAAATTGTATTTCATAATGCATCTAAAAATAATGATTTGGTAGTTTGAATGTTGATACTTTTTTCTATAACTTTGGTCAAAGTAGAGATACTTTCACTTTAGATAAAACTTATATGCAGACTAAAAAGGACCGGAGGGAGTATAAGAGTTAGTACCATCCGGTAGTTCACTGATGTCTTCTTCATTGTGCAGACAAATATCTTGTTGTTTTTTCACAGTAAAAAAAAAGATCTTGTTGTTTTTCGTCGCTAGTTTCTTTATCCTAACAATCTTTCTGAGTTTCTTGACTTGACTGATATTCATGGACATCTCATTTCCCCATATGCAAAATGGGTCGAACAGTGGGTCAAAACCTCTGACAGCAGGACCTACATGTGCAAGACCAAATTGTTAAAAACCCAAATACTAGAATGGTTCCTGCAATTGCACAATAATGTGCTATTAGACAAAGGACCATGCATGTGCGAACCTCGATGGTAAACCTCAGTGCCTCCCATTGTTTCCCTGCAACACCTATAAGGTAGTTATTGGTCAGGTTAAGTGAGGGTTGTCATACTATCTGTAAAATATGTTGATGAAAAATAAACACATTACAGATTCGGCAGATTAAGTCGAGCCACATGGAAAAGCCATTTATCCAAACCAAGCATGCTTAAGAACTAGGAAATATAGCAATTGTATATGTTTCTGATGTATTTAGTACAACCAAATTCGATTTATTTCTCACATGCATAACGATACAAAATTGTACCCACGACAATTGAACATCGCATTGCAGAATTGAACCAAACAGTTAACTGAGCACTACATTGCACAATAGAACATACTAGAAGACCAGACAGTTAACCAAACCTAGTATGCTTAACAACTTGGAAATATAACAACTGTATTTGTTTCTCATGTATTTTGTGCAGCCAAATTCGATTTATTTCTCACATGCAAGAGAATACAAAATTGCACCCACAAGAATTGAGCATCACATTGCAGAATTGAACCAAACAGTTAACTGAACATGACAACAAATTAACCAAACAGTTAACTGAGCACCACATTGCACAATATATAGAACATATATACTAGAGGATCAGATTGCATAGTAACAATGCATAGGACAATTCACTAGAATTTGTAAAGGAAAGGCAGGAGCAGCACATGCAACAGGTAAACAAAACATGCTTAACCGGCGTAGCTAGCTAGCTGAACATAGGTCCTTGTAGTGAGCTAAAAAGGCAAGCTACTCCTCATCGTCGGAGATATCGATGACGATGGGCTCCTTAGACTTGGAAGAGGGCGAGGCCTCCACATCCTGGGTGCCCTCCTCGTAGTGGTGAGTCATCTGAGCCACTCCGGGCACCAACCTGCTGGCTCTGGAGTTGAGGTAAGCACGGGCACGCTGAGAAAACACCTCATAGTCTTCATCGAAGGCACCGACGGTGGCCTCGAGAAAACGCCACAAACTGTCGTTTAAAGCAGCCAACCGCGTGGTGGCATCCGCGCGCGAGGCATCGACGGTGGCCTCGACGGCGAGGTGCTCCTCCAAGATCTGGGGGTCGGCACACATGGCAGCCATCACGACCTCATCCGCGCGTGTGGCCACGATTTGCTTCTCCTCTGCCAAATTCTCCTTGAGCTCCTGGCTATACAGCATGCACCATGGCTTAGGGCGGCGCTTATTTGGAGGATGGGTCGGTGATTTGGGTGGAAGGTGTCGCCGACGGTCGGGGCATGTGAGATGTAGAAGGAGGTGGAGGATGGGGGTCGGGTGTGGATTTCCTGACTAGATTGACAAGGCCGAGCAGCAGGAAGCAGCGTCGCCGGCGAGGCGGCGGCACTGCAAGCAAGCAGTGAAGGTTTGAACTTGGAATGGAAGGCGGAAATAGGGGAAATGTGGCTTTTGGTAAGGAGGAGGGGGCATGGGAGGTAGATATTTCCGCGCATGCCGAAATTTTTCGCTCCGTGCAGCGAAAAACTGGCGCGCAAAGTGTCATCAGACACGGTCCCTTATTCAGCACTGTGTATGATATATGAACATCACAAACAATTCATATGGCTTACCCTATGTGTGATGAGTTTGAATGTGCAACTTTTGGTTCGAATTTCCCTGATTATAGAGGTCGTCCACGTCATTGCATAATTTGGGTACACAAAAGAGCCAACAGCACACACACACTTCTTAATCGAGCAAGTTCAGCAATTGAACAGAGCTTAGCTGACCTAAACATTACTCTAACAAAAGACCAGCGCTCTAAACAAATACTACTACTCCGCCTGGTTCTCGTCAATCTCCGCCGCCTACTCCATGTCCAACTCGCACCCGACGATCTCCTGGGGAAGGGGCTCCATGGCATCCATCACACCATACTCGGCAAGCATCTCGCCATCCATGTACGCCATCTCTTTGGAGAAGGCCACCACGAGCTGGGCATGGGCAGCCGCGGTCTGGGCTTGGACGGGTTCCATCATGGCAAGGTATGCCGCGAACGAACGGACGGCTGCTCGAACGCTCTCAGCGATTGCCAACTCTTCGGCCGTGGGTTGCCGACCGTTCTCGAAGAAGTTTTGTGCGATTTTTGTGGTGACCGCCAGGAGCTGGGCATGGGCGGCCTCCATCAGGGCTAAGGAGGCCGCCACGGAACGGACAGGTGCTGTCCCGCTCTCACCATTTGCTATCCCTGTCGTAGATGTTGCTACCGCCATATGAGGTGCAGTAGCGGCCGTTTCGGCTGCCACAGCCGCCCGGTCACAGATTGCGGCCGCGCTCATGCAGGTTGTGAGCACGCTCATGGCGGCTACGGCCGCGCTCTCACCGGAGTGGGCCGCCGAAGTTTCCCTGATGACGCGGGTCCACGTCCCCATCTTTGACCGGCGACGATTGAACAGTGAAATGATATTTGGGGAGCTAGTTTGCTTGACGCGGATGTGGACTGTAGTCAACGAACCTTCTCGCGTAAGCCAAATATGACGGTGCTCGAAGATATTTTGTACTGCATTTCACATGGTTGGGGATAATAAACTGTGTGTGATGTACTTGATTTTTCGTCTTGATTTGAAATATGGAATGCGGTAACAGCGGCAAAGGACAGTGATTGAATTCCTAGAACATTTATCTGCAGTGAACATACAACTATAGGAGTGTCGTGTTAAAATTTGGAATTATTCAGGGTTCGTTTGGACATTTTTATACATTAACTGAGTTTTCTATTCATTTTATGTGCATAATTCAAATTTGAACTACAGGCACATGCTCCGGTGCACCAAAATGGGTTGAAAAATCATATATGTGTCCTTGGGTGCATGCTTAGGTCCCATGCAAGAAATGGGAATGAATTTCAAACACCTCAGCATCGTGGCTCCACCGCAAATGTTGAGATACTTGGTTTTGAAATTCTAGTAAATCCAAAACTCGTCTGAAATTCATGAAACTTGGCATGCTATCATGGAATGGCACCAACATGCTGTGGTAAAAAAATTTGTCCCATTTGGGGTAGGTTTTGGTATAAGCTTCTCACAAACCAGAGCTTCCCACAAGAAGCCTCATGGTTCCGGTAGGGAACATATCACCTTTGTGGACGAAACGACATTCGTTGCCTCTTCTTACCTTCAATTTTTTTTTTCTAGAGGCAACATGGACCAATAGGAGTGTCGTGTTAAAATTTGGAATTATTCGGGGTTCGTTTGGACATTTTTATACATTAACTGAGTTTTCTAGGCATTATATGTGCATAATTCAAAATTGAACTACATGCACATGCTCCGGTGCACCAAAATGGGTTGAAAAATCATATGTGTGTCCTTGGGTGCATGCTTAGGTCCCATGCAAGAAATGGGGATGAATTTCAAACACCTCGGCATCGTGGCTCCACCGCAAACGTTGAGATACTTGGTTTTGAGATTCTAGTAAATCCGAAACTCGTCTGAAATTCATGAAACTTGGCATGCTATCATGGAATGGCACCAACATGTAGTGGTAAATTTTTTGTCCCATTTGGGGCAGGTTTTGGTATAAGTTTATGACAAACCATAGCTTCTCACAAGAAGCCTCATGGTTCCGGTAGCGAATGTGTGTCACCTTTGTGGACGAAACGACAATCGTTGCCTCTTCCTGCCTTGATTTTTTTTCTAGATTCAACATAGACCAATAGGAGTGTCGTGTTAAAATTTTGAATTATTCGGGGTTCATTTGGACATTTTTATACATTAACTGAGTTTTCTAGGCATTCTATGTGCATAATTCAAATTTGAACTACAGGTACATGCTCCGGTGCACCAAAATGGGTTAAAAAATCATATGTGTGTGTCCTTGGGTCCATGCTTAGGTCCCATGCAAGAAATGGGAATGAATTTCAAACATCTTGGTATCGTTGCTGTCGGGTCCGGATTTCTGGGACATAAAATCCCAGAGTTAACCCCTCGTGTCATCACGAGTCCCAAGATCATTTTTACTGGTGGACACGTCCTTGTTACAGATTACCAATCAATTACAAGAATTGGATACGAGACCATAAAGGCCTAAGGATACAACAATGATTTCTAGTGAGGATGACGGAAGTGACTCATGGTTCTCCAACATCGATGGGGCTCCATTCCCATAGGAACAGCTGACCCGGATAATTGCAATCCCGCATGGCCGCTATCCTAGGCTCCGCATGGATGTCGTGGTAGTACTCCTTGTCGAAATCCTGACCTAGCCAATTAAATAGCCAGGGACAAGCCAGTGAGTACGTTGGAATGTACTCGCAAACATAATGAACAAAAGATATACCGAATGCATATGATCATGATGGGTTAAATTATATGCATATGCTGAACGAAATTAAAGCATGGCATGATGAATATTAATACGGTGCTGAAGAATAAATATGAAATGTTAGTGACAAACAAAGAAACTTAATGGATAATCAGGCGAGACAGGACCGCCTGAGAATCCTAAGGGAAATATAAAAGTGGAGAATCGGGCGAGACAGGACCGCCCGAGAATCCAAAAGAAAATATAAAAGTGGAGAATCGGGATAGACAGGACCGCCCGAGAATCCAAAAGAAAATATAAAAGTGGAGAATTGGGCGAGACAGGACCGCCCGAGAATCCAAAAGAAATGCCAAACGAGTGTCTAAAAGAGACACCTCGAGAGGTCTTGAAAAGAAATGCCAAACGGGTGTCTAAAAGCGACGCCTCGAGAGGATTTAAAAAGAAATGCCAAACGGGTGTCTAAAAGCGACGCCTCGAGAGGTCTTGAAAAGAAATGCCAAACGGGTGTCTAAAAGCGACGCCTCGAGAGGTCTTGAAAAGAAATGAGTATCCTGGGTAGTCTAGCCAGCCCATGAGATACTCAGAAAAGAAAATAAAAACTGAGTGCCCGGGTAGTCTAGCCAGCCCATGAGACACTCAGAAAATAAAATAAAATGACAGGGTTAGTCCACAATAATATTCATATCATCAATAATATTCATGACAATATCAGTAGTGGCAACAATCATTCTGCAAAATAATTCATGCTCAATTTAATTATTTCCTCCGGAGACCGACACTTAGACCGACACTTGACCATCCCGGACTGTAGTCCTTAACCACGGACACGGCTATTCGAATAGGTATAACTCTGCAGAGGGTGTACTCTTTACCCACAAGTAAAGGATTTCTTTAGCCAGCACCGAGACGCTGACTAATTCCCATTACGGTCTTTCGGTTGAAAACACACCTAACTAGCACACACCAGCTTAACTCACCAAATCCAGGAATCACCCAAGGCAATGATAAAGTAAAACTCTAAGTGGGAAGGCCTCATTCAACGGCCTCCAATAGCATGGGATCACAATATTTATATTGGCGCGCAAACAACGGTGCTACCCCCTCGGTCCCAGACCGGTTACACCTGTCGGAAGTCGGGCTCCGGGGACCCAAAGGTTCAAACACTGGGGTGAGCTCGTTCTACCGCTTCGTCCCCTACCACGGCTAAGCTACGGCGATGCTACGGCAAGAGCGCGCTAGCGAGGGACGGACTGTGGACTCGGCGGTTTACCCAGGTTCGGGCCACCTTGCGGTGTAAGACCCTACTCCTGCTTGGTTGGTATTGCTCTGGTGAGAGAGAGTACAAGGTTCGGGATGATGAGAGAGAGTACAAGGTTCGGGAGGCCACCTCAGGAGGTCGCCTCGCGAGAGGACCTCGCGAGGCCGCTGGTGGAGGTGCTGAGACTTGCTCGCCCGCTCCCTGAGGAGGGGGCCTCGGGAGGCCAAGGCCTCATGAGGAGCCCTGGTGAGGTGCTTGGTGATGACGGCCCGCTGGGCCCACGCCAGGTGTTGCGCCCTAGGCCAAAGGCAGACGGGCCTGGATACCCCGGGTTCCATGGGCCCGACAGTAGCCCCCGGGCCTGCGGCGCGCACGTTCCCGCCTAATGGGGGGCGAAACGG
Organism: Elymus sibiricus; assembly: GCA_039707655.1. Classification (NCBI taxonomy): domain Eukaryota; kingdom Viridiplantae; phylum Streptophyta; class Magnoliopsida; order Poales; family Poaceae; genus Elymus; species Elymus sibiricus. The sequence continues at coordinate 170,693,565 of CM077664.1, forward strand.
CGCGGGCCCTAACCGCCTGGGGCCAGGCGCGACGCGTGGCGCATGATGTGACGGGGGACGCCTCCTCTTCTCCCACGATGCCTCGGTAACCGCCCGCGCTGACATAAGACCTGCCGCGGGCGACGCGAGGCCATCATTGACTTCCGTCACACATCCCGTCCCTTAGCGCTTGCCTTCTTGCGCATAGTTCCTCGCGACCCCTTCTCCAAGCTCTGCCTCTTCCCGCTCCTCAATCTGCGCCCCCGCCGTGCAGATGGCACCCGCCAGCAAGAGGGGAAAAGCAGCGGCCCCGTCCCAAGCGCGCCTGTCCTCGGGGCGGTGCTGCAGCGCTCCATCGTCGTTGGTGGAGAGGGCTTGGACAAGGTGCTCCCATTTGTGGCCGGCGATCAGAACGAGAACCAGGCGACCCAGATCTGGCCGGGGTCGTGCGCACGGCGCGACTTGGGGGCGACGGCCTACCCCTTCTTCATCCACAGCGTATATGCCGGGTTGGTGCCGGCATTCTTGGACTTTTTCTACGCCATTCTCTCACACTATCAGATTCATGCCCTCCATCTTCAGCCCAACTCCATCCTCCTCCTGGCCACGTTTGCCTTTTACTGTGAGGCCTTTGTGGGCGTGATGCCTTCGGTGGCGCTCTTCCGCCACTTCTTCTGCCCGCGGCTGACCACGGGAGACCAGCGCTCCGGATGCGCGTCGTTCCTTGCCGTTAAGGGAATGGAAAACAACATCATCAACCTGAGGATCGCGAAGAAGGTGAAGGGCTACCGGCAGCGCTGGGTCCTCATGGACGCACGCCGAACCAGCCCGCTCCTGATGATCCCGACGGACCCGGCCGAGAAGAACTCCTGGTGGGGGAGTGAGAGGCTCACTGATCCGAGGATGGAACCCGTTCTGGAGCGGATGGCTGCACACCGGGCCGCGAAGCTATCGGGAGCGTCGGTCGTCAGGGAGTACCTTTGGCGACGCATAGCGCCACTCCAGCAGCACTTGCGCCTTGTGTGGGAGTACACCGGCGCGGGCGACGCCATGAGGCTGCACACTAGCATCCTGACGCAAGAGGTACTGGATGGGGCCCTGGTGAATCTGCTTAACACCCCTGCCGAGGGCCCACCTGAGGATGCACTTCCCCTATTCCGCTACGAGGAGATGGCGGAGCTGGTCAAGGAGATGCCTCTCTTTGACCGGTGGGGCCTCGTGCCGGAAGGCCATGTCGGGCCTCGCGAGGACCCTCTCGTGGTGGAGCTAGACTTAGGGGGCAGCGGTGGCGAGGAGGACTCAGTGGAAGCCATGGAGGAGGACGCCAACCGGGCGCCACCGCGCACTCGCCGTCAGCTCCTCTACGATTTTGAGGACGACGACGCCGACAACGCGCCTCCTACGACGGAGGGGGCTCCCGGCCGAGAGGCGGCCGAGCCCCCAGCACCTGAGGCCCATCATGAGGCCGAAACCCCCCAGGGCCCTAAGGCGGGCGGCGGCACATCCGGGTCTACTGCGACACATCCCGGGGGGCCCGAGCGGCGGCGGCGCCGAGGCGATGCCTGACGGTGGCAGCGATGGGCCACCCTCCTTGGGGGAGAAGAAGAGGAAGTGGTACGTCAGCAACGAGTAAGTCCCCTGCTTCCTCCCAGTGCTCCCAGTCCTTGCTCTACGTCCGGGCTTGGGGCTGAGCCACCATTCGCACAGGAGGTCTGCCGCAGATCAGAAGGAGAAGAAGAAGAAGAAGACGACGACGAAGGCGAAAGTGATCCCCAACCCACAGGGGGCGTCGGCGCCCGCCACGGGTGCCGAGGGGCATGGAGGGGCCACCCGCCGTCCCGACGCCAAGGCGGGGCGCATGGAAGTCGAGGAGGAGACGGTCGTTCCTCCGGAGTCACATGTGGGTGCGCCTCGTGAAGCCGAGACGGAGGAGCCTCGGGAGGCAGGCTCAGGAGGCGGGGACACCCTCCCCCTTGACCCCGCCGCGAGGAAAGGAGCGGCGACGGGGGAGGTCGAAACGCCCACCCCCCCGCCGGGGGCCTCCCTAAGCATGGGGGGAGGAGCCATGGGGCACCCCGTCGCAGGCATGGAGAGCCCCCTAGCATGCCACCGCAGCCAAACGCGGGGGGTGGCCTGGCGAACCCACCACTCCAGGCAAGCGGCACCGAGTCCTCCCTTGCCACGGCGGCGGAGAGTGCCAGAGGGCCCGACCCGGACTGGCCTCTGGCCCTTGTGGGCGGCCACACCCTGCTCCGACCCGAAGCCCTGTGCGACGCCAAGGCCGTGCTTGCTCGGCTCGAGACAGACTTCTAGGACGTGGAGACGTGCCTCGCCGAGGAGCGCTTGAAGCTTGCTAACAGGTGGCGCCGGCTCAGCGTCGCCGTCGAAACGGCCCGGCGCCAGAGTGAACGCGCTCGCGCACAGGGCGAGAAGGACGCCGCCGAAGCGGAGGGGGTCCGTGCGAGAGCCCTCCAGGAGGCCGAAGCGGCCGTCGCGCATCGCGAAGAGGCGAAGGCCCGCCTGAAGGAGTTCCAGGATCAACGCGTCGAGCAGGCGCAGTCGCTCCTCGTGCGGGAAGGCGCTCCGCCACCCGCGAGAAGGAGGTTGCGGCCCGTGAAGCGGGCCTCGAGACTCGCGCGGAGAGCCTTGAGAGAATGGCGACCGAGCAGGCCACGGAGAAGGAGCGCCTGGAGCTGCTGGGGCGCCAGCTGGCCGATGCCTAGGAGGCCCACACGAAGCGTGTCACCGAGGCCAACACCCAGCTGGAGGCCAAGGAAAAGAAGGTTCAGGAGGATGCTGACGCGAAGGTAGCGGAGGCGCGCCTGGCGCTTGCCAAGGAGCACGATAAGACGCTGTCGCAGCAGAGGGACGCCTTCAAGACGGAACGTGAGCGATTCCTGCAAGAGATCACTAATCTCAAGGCGAAGACCCGCCGGGGGGCCGCGCCGCAGCCCAGCTCCGGCGCCGCGGACCAGGAACAGGAGCAGCAGCGCGAACGCGCCAAGGCGCTTCACTCCCTCGAGCTCCGCGCCCACGACGCCCTGAACTCCATCTGCCAGGGAATGCTTGGAGCCCTCCGCGAGTCCCGTGATGCCGACTACGTCGACTTCTCCACCAAGCTCGTGGAGCGGCTTGAGGACGGAGCCAAGGAGGTGGACGACATCTTGGAGGAGGAGTGCCGCGGCCTCTTCTCCCTGGCGGCGACTCGTTTCTTCAGCCACCTCCTTCACACCGATCCCAACTTTGATTTTGACAAGGTGATAGTCCCAGTCCCCGAGGAGCTTCGCGATGGGCTCGCAAAAGCGGTAGAAGGCCACATGGGCGCTTTGCTCGGGAAGTACTCCTGTGGCAACAGCGAGATCTCCGGCGGCGATGACGGCGCCGGCGACGACGATGACGACGCGAGTTCTTAGGGTCCTTTTCCCTTCGTCACCCTGCGCTAGATTGACGTGGCCCCGTAGGGGCATGAAGACGATGCCTTGATGTTTAAGTACTTTATGACTTGCTGTAATGAACGCTCGCGCCCTCGCGAGGCTTTCTCTTGAGGTTTGTTTTGCTCTCTCAGCTTGCCATGATGCTCTACGTTGTTAGGACCCAGTCCCCGAGCGGACCATAGCCATCGCTGGTATGTCAGGTCGCGATGCCTGGACAAGGCCAGGAGGCGAGGGGCACCGGGAGCTAGTGAGGGTTCCTGAGGCGCGATGCTCAGAGAGCCCCCTTCGACGCGCAAGCAGCTTGCGCCAAGAGAAACGCTGGCGCTCATGAGGCTGCTGGAGGGGAAGGCTTAAGAGGTGGCGAGGGCGGCTCGCGAGGCAGGAGACTTAGCTCTGCACAAGGTAGTGTCTGGTGGGCCATCTCTTGTAGGGTATGCCTCGTGAGGGCTCCGCTCGCGAAATCTCCTACAGAGACGTCCGCCGAGGGTTAGCTCCCGAGGCGGGGCCTGCTGGCTTCCTGAGGCCTTGAGGGGGCCACCTCGCGAGGCATCCTCGCGAGGCCTTTCCGGGAACCTGCTCCTGAGACAAGTTCATGCAGAGTACTTAACGACAGGGGAGCAGCGCACGCTCGTCAATTCGCTCATGAGCATTACGCGAGGAGACAAGACACCAAGAATGTTGGTGGGGTGGCGTGCACGGGAGCAGACCCGCGAGCTAGAGCTCGGTTGCTTGGGTTTTTCAGCGCTGCTGGGACCGACTTGAGCACAGACACCGTGTCCAGCCCCCACTCGTGTGAGGCTCATGAGGGACGTCGTGAGCGCGCGAGGCTCGAGAGGCAAGAACAAAACGAAATGCCATGTAAGAAACCGAGCTTTACTGAAGTAAGATAGCAACCCATTACATAACTAGAACAAGATGCGGCTGCCGTGTCCGTAACGGGTCAGCTTGAGGTTGGTGCAACCCATGGGGCGCCCTCAGTTACACATCGAAATGAGAAAAAGAGTGCTGCCATGTCCGGCACGGGTCAGCTTGAGGTTGGTGTAGCCCGTGGGGTGCCCTCAGTTGATTGTTCCGCCAGCACGGAGCATGGGGCTTCCACATGGGTGTGGGTATGATCGCGGGTCGATCGTTCCGCCAGCGCGGAGCATGGGGCTTCCACTTGGGCGTGGGCGGGAGCTCTCGCGGGCCCATCAGGCGAACGCAATGAGAGGCTCTAGGGCGTGTACAGCCCATTTCGTTCGTACGCGTGAAAGTCACGGGTAGCACTTGCGGAGGTGTTGGATGTTCCAGGCGTTAGGCATAGGAACTCCGTCCACCATTTCCAGCCGGGCTGAGCCATGCCTGGAGACATGAGTAACCCTGAAAGGGCCTTTCCACATAGGTGAGAGTTGTTGAAGTCCCTCTCTGGAGAGGATTCTGCGCAGGACGAGGTCGCCGACCTCGAGGGTACGAGGGCGGATGCTGCGGCTGTGGTAACGACGCAGGGCCTGCTGGTACCCCGCGACACGAAGGGCGGCCTGACGGCGGCCCTCCTTGAGGAGGAGCAGATCAATCTCCCATGAGCCCTCCTGATGCGTCTCGTCGAAGGCAAGGACTCGCGGGGAGCCATGCTTAAGCTCCAATGGGAGGACCGCCTCAGCGCCTTAGACGAGGAAGAAGGGTATCTCGCCGGTAGGCTTGCTTGCTGTCGTGCGGATGGACCACAGCACGGACTGTAGCTCGTCGAGCCATCCCTTGCCACAAGCCTCGAGTTTCTTCTTGAAGCTCCTTGTTTTGAGGCCCTTGAGGACCTCGGCGTTGGCACGCTCGGCCTGGCCATTGCTTCGCGGGTGCGCCACCGAGGCATAGCAGATCTGCGTACCGAGGCTGGCACAGTAGGACTTGAAGAGGCCGCTTGTGATCTGGGAGCCATTGTCGGTGATGATGCGGTTGGGGACCCCAAAGCGGCTCACGAGGCCCTTGATGAACTTGACGGCGGAGCCTGCCGGGATGGTGCGCACCGGCTCGACTTCTGCCCACTTGGTGAATTTGTCGATGGCGACGTAGAGGTAGCGGTAACCGCCAGCTGCGCGAGGGAAGGGCCCCAGGATATCCAGCCCCCAGACAGCGAAGGGCCATGAGAGGGAAATCGTCTGGAGGCCCTGCGCCGGCTGGTGGATCTTCTTGGCGTGGAATTGGCAGGCCTCACAGGCTTGGACCAGCGCGGTAGCGTCACGCAGCGCAGTGGGCCAGTAGAAGCCACTGCGGAAAACCTTGCCGACGAGGGTGCGCGACGAGGAGTGGTGCCGCAGTCTCCTCCATGGATATCAGCTAGCAACTCGCGCCCTTGCTCTTCAGAGATGCACCGCAGTGAGACGCCATTGGGGCGCCTGCGGTACAGCTCGCTATCTTGTAGGCAGTAAGCGGTGGCCTGCCGGGCCACGCGCTCTGCTTCTGAGTCCTTCTCCAGGAGGGTGCCGCGAAGCAAGTAAACCTTGAACTCTGCGGCCCAGCTGTCCTCTTGAGGCTCCAGCGCCAGCAGCAAGCGGGCTCCCGAAGCCGGGCCGCAGTCCGGCGCGCCCGTGGGTGGCGCGGGCGGGAGTTTCTCGCGAAGGAGCGCCGTGCTCGCGGCAGGAGGCACGGCTGATGGCTTGAGGAGCCTTTCCTCGAAGACGCCGGGGCTCTGAGGCTCGCGGCGAGATGCTCATTTGGCGATGTTGTCGGCTTCTTTGTTGCTGCTGCGGGGGACGTGCTGTAGCTCCAGGCCAAGAAAACGCTTCTCAATTTTACGTACCTCTTCCAGGTAGGCGGCCATGTGCTCGTCCTTGGGCTTGTAGCTTTTGTTGGAGAAGTTGACGAGAAGTTGCGAATCGCCCTTGATGGTCAGACGTTTGATGCCCAGGGCGAACGCAGCCTTGAGGCCGGCGATGAGGCCCTCATACTCTGCGATGTTGTTGGAGACCTTGTCGGTGTGCCTAAAGCAGAGCTGTACGGCATAGTAGAGCCTATCCCCTGTCGGCAAGGTGAGCATGACCCCGGCCCCCGCGCCCTGTCGGGAGAAGGCGCCGTCGAAGTGCATGGTCCAGCCGCCAGGCGCCTCGTCCCCTGGCAGGAGGGACTGGGCCTCACGAGGCTCCTCCTCGTATGTGTCCGTCCATTCTGCCACGAAGTCGGCCAGAGCCATGCCTTTGATGACTCTGGTGGTGGAGAATTCCAGCTAGAAGGCTTGCAGCTCGATGTTCCATTCGGCGACGCGGCCGGCGGCATTGGGGCTGCGCAGAACTCGCTCCAAGGGGTAGGAAGAAATGACCTTGATGGGGTGACCCTGGAAGTAGTGGCGCAGCTTCCTGGAGGCGATGAGGAGCACGAGGAGGAGCTTCTGCTGCATGGGGTAGCGCTCGCGCACGTCCCTGAGCACGGTGCTGACGAAGTACACGGGGTGCTCGACGAGGCGCGAAGTTGTTGTGGCAGCTTGCTTTCCAGGTGCCTCGCGAGGCTTGGAAGGCTCGGGAATCTCACGAGGCTCAGGAGGCTCGCGAGGCTCGGAAGGCTCACGAGGACCGGCGGCCTCACGAGGCTCAGGAGGCTCGCGAGGATCGGAAGGCTCACGAGGCTCAGCGGGCTCATGAGCCTGAAGGGGCGCGGATGGTTTCTCCTTAGCACAGACGCGCTCCTCCCGCACCGCCACCAGTGCCACGCTGGCTGTCTGGGGGGTGGCCGCCAAGTACAGGAGCAAGGGCTCGCGAGAGCGCGGCGCGACCATGACGGGCGGGCTCGCGAGGTACCTCTTGAGGGCTTCAAAGGCGGCGTCTGCCTCAGGAGTCCATTTGAAGGAGGCGGACCTCTTTAGGTGCTTGAAGAAGGGCAGGGCTAGCTCGCCAAACTTGGAGATGAAACGCCCCAGGGAGGCCATGCATCCTGCCAAGCGCTGCATTTCCTTGAGGGTCCGGGGAGGACGCATTTTCTCGATGGCCTTGATCTTCTCCGGGTTGGCCTCGATGCCACGGTGCGAGACTAGGAAGCCAAGGAGCTTGCCAGAGGGGACTCCGAAGACGCACTTCTCCGGGTTGAGCTTGAGATTGACTTTGCGCAGGTTGGCAAATGTTTCCTGGAGGTCCGCGATGAGGGATCCAACCTCATGAGACTTGACTACGATGTCGTCGACGTAGGCCTCCGCGTTCCTCCCCATCTGAGGCCCTAGCGTGATGCGCATTAGCCGTTGGAAGGTGGCGCCCGCGCTCCTTAAACTGAAGGGCATGCAGACGTAGCAATATATGCCGCAGGGGGTGATGAAAGCCGTCCTCTCCACGTCTTCGGCCTCCATCTTGATCTGATGATAGCCTGAGAAGGTATCTAGGAAGCATAACAAATCGCACCCGGCGGTGGAATCCACGATCTGATCGATGCGGGGCAGTGGAAATGGATCTTGAGGGCAGAACTTGTTAAGGCTGGTGAAGTCGACGCACATGTGCTCCTTGCCGCCCTTCTTGGGGACGACAACTGGGTTGGTGAGCCATTCGGGATGGCGCACCTCTCGGACGACTCTAGCTTCTTGGAGCTTCTGAACTTCCTTGACGATGAAATCTTGCTTCTCTGGCGCCTGGCGCCGTGCTTTCTGCTTGACGGGGCGTGCATTGGGGCACACCGCTAAGTGTTGCTCGATCACCTACCTCGGCACACCGGACAAGTCAGATGCTTTCCAGGCGAAAACATCCGAGTTTGCCCGAAGGAAGGTGACAAGCGCGCTGTCCTATGCAGGAGGGAGGCCTGTGCCGATGGTGAAGGCAGGGCCGGAGCCACTGCCGTCCACCGACACCTTCTTCGTCTCGGCACGGTCCTGAGAGAACAGCTGCTTCTTCTTCGCGGGCGCGGCCTCAGGAGGCTCGGCCGCGTCCTCGTCGGTCGGGTGCGCGACAGCGGCAGCCTTTTAGGCACGCTCGATGGTGCTGGCCGTGTCCTTCTTGTCGTAGGTGATGGTGATGATGCCGCTGTAGCCGGGCATCTTGAGAACGTTGTAGGCGTGATGGGTGGCCGCCATGAACTTGGTGAGAGGTGGGTAGCCCAAGATGGCGTTGTAAGGCAGGCCAATGTGCGCCACGTCGAAGTCGATGAGCTCGGTGTGGTAGTTCATGCGGGTGCCGAAGGTGACGGGGAGGCGCACTTGCCCCAGTGGGATGGTGGAACCATCGGTCACTCCGGAAAAGGGCCTGGTCGGCATCAGCTGGTCGTAGGGCACCTGGAGCGTCTCGAAGGTCTCGATGGAGATCACGTTGAGGCCAGCGCCCCCGTCGATGAGGGTCTTGGTGACCGCGACGTTGCTGATGGTGGGAGTGCACATCATGGGGAGCGCGCCAGCGGAGGCCGCGGACTGGGGGTGGTCCTTGGAGTCGAAAGTGATGGCGTACTGCGACCACTTGAGGGGCCGCGAAGCCTCTGGCCTCGGGAGGGCGGCATACACCTCGCAAGAGAGCTGCTTGCAGTGGCGGATGGACGCGGGGGCTTCGGACCCGCCAAGGATGCAGGCGACTGTGCGAGGCTCCTGGTAGCCCCCAACACCCTCATCAGGCCGGTTGACGTCATTCCTTCGGGGTGGCGGCGGCAGCGGCGGAAGAGCGGCATTGGCCTGAGGGTCTGCCGCACGATGCTGGTCGCGCCAGGCGGCCTCACGAGGCTGGTCGCGTCAACCCTGGCGGAAGTTGCCGTTGCTGTTGCGGCCGTCCCAACGGTTGCCGCCGCGGCCACCTCCATGGCCGGCGCCGGGGCCATTGCGGTCGTCTCGGTGGCCCTGGCGCTCATCGCGGAGCAGCTTGAGCTTCTGGCAGTCCTCGGTGCCGTGGGAGCGCACGTTGTGGAAGGCGCAGAGTGGCCGGCTGTCCTTCCTAGGCTCGTCGTGGTCACGGCCTCGCTTCTCCTCGGGCTCCGCCGCGAGCACGGCCGGACCCTTGCGCTTGACATCCTTGTTCTTGGTCTTGGCAGCGTCGAGCGCCGCGTCGGGGTCGTTGTGGACGAAAAGGCGACCCTCTTCAGCCTTGGCGCACTTGTCGGCGAGGTCGAGCAGCTCAAGCACAGAGTCGAGCTCACCGTTGATGGCGAGCTTCTCGCACATCTTGACGTCCGTGACGCCGGTGGAGAACGCAGAGATGAAGGCCGCGTCGGAGGCGCGTGAGATCTTGTTACGCACCTGGCTGAAGCGCTGGATGTACTTGTGGAGGTTCTTGTCCGGGCGCTGCCGAACACGCCGCAGGTCGTTGATGGTGAGGGAGCGGTCCTATGTGCCCTTGAAGATGGCGACGAACTGGCTGCAGAGCTTGGCCCACGATGAGATGGACGCCTCGGGGAGGTTCATGAGCCAGGAGCGCGGGCTATCCTTGAGGGCCATGGGAAACCAGTTCGCCATGACCTTGTCGTCGCCGTTCGCCGCCTCAACGCTCAGCGCGTAGAGCTGGAGGAACTCCGTGGGGTTGGGGGTGCCGTCGTAGCGCGGAGGCAGCTCAGGCTTGAACTTCGTGGGCCAGACGATGCGACGCAGCTCACGGGTGAAGGCGCGGCAGCCCACACCGCTTGAGGGGACGCCGCCAGCAAGGGCGGTGCGGTTTTGGCGCCCAGCCACCGCAACATCCTGAACGGCCTGGTCCTGGCACTGGCACTGCCGCTCGAGGAGCACTCGCTCCTCGGGGGGCGCACGGCGGACGATCTGGCAGCTGGCCTCATCTCGGTCTGGCGAGGATGCGCCACGGGATGGCTCACGAACCCGCGCGCTGTGCTGGGGCCCACCGCGCTCGTCGCGCAGAGGAGGCGGCAGGGGAGCACCGTGCGCCAGGTCCCCAGTGAGAGACGGCGGGGGGCGGAGCGAGTGGGAAGGTGCCGGAGCATCCCCGGCGGCGTTGACGAGCTCGGTGATGCGGCCAAGCCAGGCGTCGTAGCCGGCGTCAGCCGGACGGTAGCGGAGCAGCTCGCGCGCCATGAGCAGCGCGGCCTGCGGGTTCGGCGGCCCACGGTGGGCGAGGGAGGAGGCCGTGGCGGTGTGGCCGTTCGCCTGCATGGAGGGGTGTAGGGAGGAGTCCTGCTACTCGCGGGCAGCGGGGTCGGTGGCGGCAGCAGCCTCGACGTCGGGGCGGCGGCGATTGCCACGGGCCACCAGCTCCGTCTGAGCCACGCGGCTAGCCCTGCGCTCGGCGCGCTCGCGACGTGCGTCGGCCATGAGGTCGGTGGAGCAGAGGGCAGAGCGGAAGGACAGTAGCGCACCCCTACCTGGCGCGCCAAATGTCGGAAGTCGGGCTCCGAGGACACAAAGGTTCGAACACTGGGGTGAGCTCGTTCTACCGCTTCGTCCCCTACCACGGCTAAGCTACGGCGAGAGCGCGCTAGCGAGGGACGGACCGTGGACTCGGCGGTTTACCCAGGTTCGGGCCACCTTGCGGTGTAAGACCCTTCTCCTGCTTGGTTGGTATTGCTCGGGTGAGAGAGAGTACAAGGTTGGGGATGATGAGAACCAGAGCCGATCTCCTCTACAAAGGCTGCACTGCCCCCCTTATACCCGCATCGGTCCTCTTCCCCCTTGAAACTTAGGCGGGAAGGGCTGCCACACTTGGCGGGTTTTTGAAAGGGGACAGGCGCTCAGGCTATCCTGACTAAAGGCGGTCTTTGCCTGTCAAAGCGTGATCGATGACGCGCCGGTGGGCTCGGTGATGATCTCCGCCCTGCGCGCCCGGCGTCTTGGTCTTCCTTCACCGATCGGGCAACCTTTGGGGTTGCTTTGGGGAGTAGATAGCTGGCCCTGCTCCCTTAACAGAAAAGAGGAAACCAGCTTCATCCACGCCTGCTGGCGCGGCCTCTGCCGCCGCTCATCGCCGCGTGCGTCACCCACGTGATGGGCCCCAGACCGCGCGGCTGTGCCGAACGGCCTTCGTCTCATGCACCCTCGGGAGGGGGCCTCGGGAGGCCACCTCAGGAGGTCGCCTCGCGAGGCCGCTGGTGGAGGTGCTGAGCCTTGCTCGCCCGCTCCCTGAGGAGGGGGCCTCGGGAGGCCAAGGCCTCATGAGGAGCCCTGGTGAGGTGCTTGGTTATGACGGCCCGCTGGGCCCACGCCAGGTGTTGTGCCCTGGGCCAAAGGCAGACGGGCATGGATACCCTGTGTTCCATGGGCCCGACAACACCCGTGCCCCCGGACAAAGTGGCATGCCTACCATGGGCCAATGGTATCTTTCACTATGGCCTCTCTGTATGGTGTGTGCAGGAAAGGGGTTACCAACTTACTGAACCATACCCTACCTGTGGTAGGGACATGTGGTAGCACGGATCAAGTATGGGGGTTACCGAAACAAGACTCGATCTATGGTCGACTCAGGAGGCTTATGTTTCGTGCAGTTGATTAGCACATTATAATTTCTTCTCAATAGTAACACCAAAAACAGGGCCACAGCCCTGGCATGTCCCAACATGCATAACCAACAAGGCATGATCACGCTCCGACGTGATCACCCTTCTGCCCGTAATGGTATTGCTCTTATACCTGCTCCAGCAAGTTAGTCATAACAAGCACACGTTGCATGGTTTGAGGAAACATGCCAACACTACATGCATGCAAATTTTATTTGAATTCAACATATGCATGATTCAATTATTTCTTGCAAACATTTAACCATGCAATCACCATATCAAGTGTTCAAGATGCTTGCCTTGATCATGCAGAAATATTGGGTGCACTCCAAGACTTTGAATAAATACTAAAATAAACTAGAGAAAGAATAATGAATTTCAGAAAAAGAATCAAATGATTTGGAGATCAGATGATTTTCCTAGGGGATTTCTAAGCTGGAATAATTAAAGAATTGGACTATTTAATTGATTCAACAAAAATTAAGCTTAGGAAAAATGTTCACCCTAGCTATATTAATAGAGAATGAATTTAGAAGTATTTAGAAATTTGAATCATCAGATTTGGTATAGAAATGACTACTATGGAATTATTTGAAAATTACTGGAAAAGAAAAAGAGGAAAGGCAGAAGTGCGCCCTGAGCGCTATTTACTTGGACGGCGTCACTGGGCCAGGCCCAGCCGCTCGGCCATGCGGAAGAGCTGCGACGTCGAAGGCGTATTCGGGAAATACGTTTTCCTCGCGCATAGACGGCTTCGATGGAATCCGCCTCCACTTAAAACACCACGGTGTGGCCCGGGAGTCGCTTACCGTGGGCCCCACCTGGCCCACAGGTCAGGTTTGACCCGGGTCGTCCGCGTTCTCTCTCTCTGGCGTGGCAGAACTGAGGCGGCTCGCCGACGGCGATTGTCGGTGAACGGCGGCACCTCTCGGGAAACTGAACCCATGTACAGAACCAGGAGATCTAGGCGATCCTCTGGGTGCCCTCCTTGGTCGCCGGAGAGGACGGAGTCACCGACGGCGAGCTTCCCGGTGGACGGCGGCATCGGGCAGGATGGAGCTTTTGCCTACGGTGCCTCTCGAGCAAGATTGAGTGGGGGAGTGGATTCGTGAGGTATAGGGAAGGCTTCTGGTGGAGAGGACGAATAGAGGGGGGCTCGGGTTGTGCCGGATTTAATCGGGAAGTGGTGGTGGCCGTGGCGGCCGGGGAGGAAGGGGATGACCTTCTCCGGTCGTTTGGTTGCTTGGGGAGGCTCACAGGAGGAGGAGGAGAGGTTTTGACCACGAGAGGGAGCTCGGGGGGGGGGGGTTTATAGCGCGGCGAGGCGGTTCCGTGGCTTCCAGAGAACGGCTCGTCGGCGGGTGGTTATTAATGGCGCCGTTGAGGTGGTTGTGGTCGGCGGCGAGGGCAGTGAGGCCGGTAGGGGTGGTAGGGGGTCGGTGGCGAATGGATGAGCTCGAGCCGTTGTCAATTAAGGTGAGATGGCACCGACAGAGACGTGACGGACGAAGATTCGTCGGGCGGTGATTTTGGTGGCGGTGGTCGGCGGTGGCCGGCGCTAGCGGCCAGGCCCGGGTGTCGGCAAGCTTCCTGGCTTGCCCGTGAAGCTAGAGGAGGTGAAAAACGTGTGAGGGAGGCAGCAGAGGCAACGGCAGATTGATGCCAGAGCCTGCACAACGAGCACTCTGCTCGTGCTCTAGACACGCACACCACGCGTTCGACCAAATGCCAGCATGTCTTAGAGTGACCCAAATGAGCTACACTTTTACAAGGTGGTGTTTACTGAGATAGTAAGAATGGTGGACATCTTGGTTTGTCCAGAGAAGCAAGTGTGTAATGCAGTTTAGAGAGAGACAAGATTACTGTCATGCACACAGTTTGCTTGATGAAATGCTAAGGCTAGCTAGGAAAGTTTGTTGGGTGTGGAAATTGCCAGGAGGGTATCTCCTTAGATGATAAGAATGGTGGTGGAGTTGGTTTGGCAAAAAGAAAAACTTGATAGTGCAAGGTTTACCAGAATTCAGTTCTGGACAGAAACTTGGAGTATTTATTTGGTGAACCAAAGTGAGGCAATTGGAGATGATCTTCTGGACTTAAGGGTTTCTTAGGAAGAACTATAAGGTGGAATAATTGCAGAATTTTTGGAGCAATAGAAATTGAGGTTGTAGTTAAAACTCAAGAATGGGACAGAATTGAAAAGAGGATGTTTTACTCAAAATTTCCAAAATACCAAGTTGGGTTTTTGCATAAAAGTGATCTATAGGCCCCACATGACCCCTCATAATTTTTGTGGAATTTTTAAAGAATTATTTAAAATAGTTGTAGTGCAACAGAGGCAATTAAAGAATTGAAAATGCTATAAAAATGATTATCTTGGGCAAAATTTTATTATGCAAATATTTCCTACTGTTATTAAAATATAATTAAAATTATTTGAGAAAACTACCAAAGCCCACAATATTTTACCAAAATTTCTATATGGAGGGAAGAATTTTGGAAAACAGAAACCGGAAAAGACTCGGAAAATAATAAAAGACCCAAAATAATTCAAAATTTTATTTCTGGCCAAATTTTATTTAATAAAAATATGGTTAAATTTTTGGGGTGTTACAAACTCTACCCCCCTTAAGAAAATCTCGTCCTTGAGATTTATTACGGCGGAAGAATTAAATGCATATCACAATAACCAATCATATGTGGATTGCAATCATAATAATGCACTTATGACATACGCCCTAAATTACATCGCAAGGATTGCACCATGAAAACAAGGGCTAGACACGGTAACAACCATATCTATGACCGTCTATGGTTCGAAGGTGAGATCTACAGGGTCTTGCGGAAGGGTTCCGGGTGCTGGAGCACATTCTTCTTCTTCCGGAGGAAGTGGAGGAAGTAGGCAAAGAACATGCCCCTCCTGAGTTGGCAGAGGTGGTCCGCCAATGGCGATCCGTGGATTTAGAATAGCAAGAATTTGAAGGTAATCCATTAGTTGCTGAGTCAGACGCTCCTGAGCGATGACATATTGAACAAGGTTGGCCAGCACTGGATCGCTCTCTATTTGTCTACAGGGGAACGTTGATTCCACTCCGGGTGCTGCGCAGCTCGGAAAGTAATAATACCCCCTTTCACTGGCACATGGCACCGCGGATCGAAGGCGAGTAATTGCTTCATATGCAGCAATTTCTATGGCCATGCCTGGAGTTGGCATGGATTTCCCGACGAAGACAATATATGGAGGGTCTTGGTTTGGGTCCTCCGGTGGAATGTGCACAACTGCCCAATATTTCTAGGAACTGGGGGTGATCCTCAACTTGAACAACTCATACTGGGGTGGGTGGGTGGAGCCAAGGGTGTTGCGGGTGAAATCCCACAAAACCCTAGCAAAACTACCAGGGCTTGCATCCGGGATTCTCAGGTAGGCTCCGAGGTGAGACAGTGGAGAGGTTGGTTAGTGCACAAGGGTGATGGATGTGGTGCTCACGGCTGCTGGTTGCTGGTGTTGGATATGGAAGGGGCCTCTTATAGAGTGCCTGGGTTAGGGAACATGAGGCGGCGCCGGTATGACTTGGGTATCGGTTCCGTCGTAGGGTTGTCTGACTCAAAGTCTTAGACCCCATTTCCCAAAGAAATGTGACGTATTACTGTGCGTGTCGGTTAGGGGGGGGGGTTGGCAGTCATGTCTAAAATTTACTCTACAGTCACTTGTCAAACAAATTACGCTAGGCCACGCATACTAAGACAACGGCACACAAGTAATTTATAAACTTACTATGCCATATAACGGCTACTAAAAAATACAAGGCAACAGGGCCACCAAGGCTCGACAACAAATCTGGTGGACTCAGTCCACCTGGTTGACATCTAGCCGGGCTTGTCTTGTGGATGTCGAGGCCACTCCGTGAGCTTCGGTGTCGGAGCTGACCGGGGTCGGATGGGGAGCTACAGGGCTGGGGTAGCGGCGATGCCCTTCGCGGGGTGACGAGGTCACCGTCCCGTTGGAGTAGGTCTCCAAGAGATGACGGAGTTCCCCTGGGGGAGCGAAGGCATTGCCCGGGAAGATAACCGGGGCGGATCTTGGGGGCTCAACTGGCCTCCCAAGAAGTACTATCGGGGTGTCGGTGGTAGGTGCAGCTTCACTTCTCACCGGGGTCAGGAGAGCGAGCGTCCTGCGGGTCGCGATCAGATCAAGGGTGACCTGATCGAATAGCGCCTCTTGCGCTCTCAGGTAGCGCACCAGATGCACCAGGGCAGGATCCGTCTCATGGTCTCTGTTGGCGACCTGAGTCGGGCTACCATAGCCTTCACGACTAGGGTAGTAGTAGAAGGGGCGGATGTTAACTCTCGGCGACAGATGCCAGAGTTGAACAACAGCCTCTCGGGCTGCAAGTTGGATGGCTTGGGGCTTGTCGGAGGTCGTCCTCCCGGTGAACCGGTAGGGGCATTTTCGTGTGGTGCCCCTTCCGTAGATGTGCACAGTGGCCCAGAAGTGATGGATGGCATCACTCGTGTGCTCCTAGTACACGACATACTCAGGCGGCTCTTCTACACCGAAAGCACGACGGGTGAGATTGGAGAGGATGGCTACAAAGTCTCCTAGCTCGGCTGCGGTGGTCTCGTTGCGAACGATGGGGCCAGGCATCTTGGTGGTTGGATATTGAACTGAGAATGAGGTTGTGATGTGCTGAATTGGGGCAATGCTTCCTTTATAAGCCAGTGGAGCCTTCCATCGCACTCTTGTGGATGGGACAACTCAGGTGTTGGCCACAGGCACCCGGCCTGTGGTTAGGGCTGATAGGTTAGGCACCGACTGTCAAAAGATGTCGGCTGGTCACTGTGTAGGCTTATCGGATTAGATGGCCTTGGCTACGGACAGGAGAAGATTTGGATGGTGTGGAAACCTAAGGATAATGACCAGGATAAGATAGGATTAGCTAGTGGTCAGCCTGGCTCTGATACCAAGGCTGTCGGGGCCGGATTTTCGGGACATAAAATCCCAGAGTTAACCCCTCGTGTCATCACCAGTCCCAAGATCATTTTTACTGGTGGACACGTCCTTGTTACAGATTACCAAGCAATTACAAGAATTGGATACGAGACCATAAAGGCCTAAGGATACAACAATGATTTCTAGTGAGGATGACGGAAGTTACTAGTGGTTCTCCAACGTCGATGGGTCTCCATTCCCATAGGAACAGCTGACCCGGATAATTCCTATCCCGCGTGGCCGCTATCCTAGGCTCCGCATGGATGTCGTGGTAATACTCCTTGTCGAAATCCTGACCTGGCCAATTAAATAGCCAGGGACAAGCCAGTGAGTACGTTGGAATGTACTCGCAAACATAATGAACAAAAGATATACCGAATGCATATGATCATCATGGGTTAAATTATATGCATATGCTGAACGAAATTATAGCATGGCATGATGAATATTAATACGGTGCTGAAGAATAAATATGAAATGTTAGTGACAAACAAAGAAAGTTAATGGAGAATCGGGCGAGACAGGACTGCCCGAGAATCCAAAGGGAAATATAAAAGTGGAGAATCGGGCGAGACAGGACCGCCCGAGAATCCAAAAGAAAATATAAAAGTGGAGAATCGGGCGAGACAGGACCGCCCGAGAATCCAAAAGAAAATATAAAAGTGGAGAATCGGGCGAGATAGGACCGCCCGAGAATCCAAAAGAAAATATAAAAGTGGAGAATCGGGCGAGACAAGACCGTCCGAGAATCCAAAAGAAATGCCAAACGGGTGTCTAAAAGCGACGCCTCGAGATTTCTTGAAAATAAATGCCAAACGGGTGTCTAAAAGCGACACCTCGAGAGGTCTTGAAAAGAAATGCCAAATGGGTGTCTAAAAGCGACGCCTCGAGAGGTCTTGAAGAGAAATGAGTATCCCGGGTAGTCTAGCCAGCCCATGAGATACTCAGAAAAGAAAATAAAAACTGAGTGCCTGGGTAGTCTAGCCAGCCCATGAGACACTCAGAAAATAAAATAAAATGACAGGGTTAGTCCACAATAATATTCATATCATCAATAATATTCATGACAATATCAGTAGTGGAAATAATCATTCTGCAAAATAATTCATGCACAATTTAATTATTTCCTCCGGAGACCGACACTAAGACCGACACTTGACCAACCCAGACTGTAGTCCTTAACCGCGGACACGGCTATTCAAATAGGTATAACTCTGCAGAGGGTGTACTCTTTACCCACAAGTAAAGGATTTCTTTAGCCATCACCGAGACGCTGACTAATTCCCATTACGGTCTTTGGGTTGAAAACACACCTAACTAGCACATACCAGCTTAACTCACCAAAGCCAGGAATCACCCAAGGCAATGATAAAGTAAAACTCTAAGTGTGAAGGCCTCATTCAACGGCCTCCAATAGCATGGGATCACAATATTTATATCGGCGCGCAAACAGGGGTGCTACCCCCTCGGTCCGAGACCGGTTACACCCATGCCCCCGGAATAAGTGACATGCCTACCATGGGCCAATGGTATCTTTCACTATGGCCTCCCTGTATGGTGGGTGCAGGAAAGGGGTTAACAACTTACTGAACCATACCCTACCTGTGGTAGGGACATGTGGTAGCACGGATCAAGTATGGGGGTTACCGGAACAAGACTCGATCTATGGTCGACTCAGGAGGCTTATGTTTCCTGCAGTTGATTAGCACAGTATAATTTCTTCTCAATAGTAACACCAAAAATAGGGCCACAGCCCTGGCATGTCCCAACATGCATAACCAACAAGGCATGATCACGCTCCGACGTGATCACCCTTCTGCCGGTAATGGTATTTCTATTATACCTGCTCCGGCAAGTTAGTCATAACAAGCACACGTTGCACGGTATGAGGAAACATGCCAACACTACATGTGTCGTGGTATTCTCACGGCAGATGCCATAAGATGGCTAAAAAGGTGGGGTTACGGGAGGACGCCGGTGGGTTCCGGAGGCGAGGTTGGCACGCGCAGGTGTGAGACACGAGACGTACCCAGGTTCGGGGCCCTCCGGAGAGGTAACACCCCTAATCCTGCCGAATGGAGTATGAAGTGCACAAGGGCTACAAGGTTGCTCCTGGAGCTGTGTGGGCGGAGGAGGACGAAGGGGCTAGGCCGCCGTTCGGCCTCTCCTGTGAGTGTGTGCGTGTGTGAACTAAAAATCGAGCCGACCCCTCTGCATGGAGGCCTCCCGGGGGGTCTTATAGGCCGACCCCCTGGGTTACATGGGTAAAGATGCACGGGCGCGTGGCCCTGGTGTCATTGTCTAGGAGCCGGCGGTGGGGGCCGCCGGGTCACCGGGTCCGCCGGGTGCGCCTGGTCTGCCGGGTGCGCCGGGTCCGCCGGGTGCGCCAGGTCCACCGGGCACGGGTTCGGTCGGCAGCGCGGCACTGTGGCAGGTCTTGTCCTTCGTCATAGGGTGGTCGGCGCCGCCTAGCAACAGGATCGCGCCGCTCGGACACCGCCCGCCCCGGGCGGGGGCGCAGGGAGTGTTGTAGCCACGCCCGCCGGGGCCGACATAAAGGAGGGGGCGTTGTTGCCATACTTGTCTTGTCGTGAGGGTTTGCCCTCTAGTGGCCAGCCGGCATGGGCCAGCCGGCCAGGCCGGGTCGCCATGTCGAGCCGGCTCGCGTTGAGGAGCCGGCGCGCAGGCTAGCCGGATTGAGGGGCTTGGCCTGCCCCGATGTTTTGAAAAGAAAGGGGATCTGGGCTCCGTTGCCTACCCGGGGATCATCCCCCCGACAGTAGTCCCCGAAGCTGTGAAGGTTCGTCGGCTCCAGGCAGGAGGGCCTGCGCAGCTTACCCCCCCTGCGGGGATGGTTTGTTGATGAAGCGCTGGAGTCCGGCCGGGCGGCTCCGCCCGTCCGCGCATCGGCAACGCGGCAGCGGATGCCGGGAACACCCGCTGGGCGCCGGGTTCCCAAGGCCAGATCGCGGCATCCCGGCCAGGGCGGGAAACGGAAACGTTCGCAAGCCGAGTCTTGTATCGACGGGCCGCCACGTGCCGCTCTGCGGCGGGCGAGCCCTGCCAGACCACGCGCGCGATGGGACGATAATGTGGACCGGGCCTACCACGCCGCGCCCTCGGCCCGCACGCAAAGGATTTATTGTGGCGGCCCTTGGCGGTTGCACTTCCCCGCGTAGTTAATGCGCGCGGGGAATGTGCGTGCACAGTGCGGGGGAGTGGGGATCGTGGGCGCAAACGATCCCACTCCCCCACGTTCTCTCGTGGTTATAAATGAGAAGGGGAGAGTGCGGCGGAAACGTTCACGCACGCGCCCCTGCCTCCTACTCCTGTTCTACTTCCTCGTCTCCTTCTTCCCCGTGACACCCAGACGAGGTGCCGTCACCACGCGCCCCGCTCACGCCCACCGCTGCGCTCCGTGACCCGAGGTCCACAACGCGCAACTCTCCCTTCCTCCTTTTCTTCATCGCAGCATCTCCACGCCCGTAGAGCCCTCCAATGGCGCTGCCGAAAGGCTCTTGGGAGGGCTCCATCACGACCGAGGAGGACATCCGATACCTCCATCGCACGAAGCGCCTGCCGCCGGCGGGGGCGCTGCTCGCGCGCGCGCCCGGCTTGGAGAGGGTGCCGCAGCCGCGGGCGGGCGAGCACATCGTCTTCTACTCGCATTTCGAGCGCGGGCTTGGCCTCCCAGCGAGCCTCTTCTTCCGCGGCTTCCTCGACTTCTTCGGGTTGCTGCCGCATCACCTCGGCGCCAACGCCGTGCTGCAGGTCGCCGGCTTCGCCACGCTCTGCGAGGGCTACCTCGGCATGCTGCCGAATGTGGAGTTGTGGGCCAAGATGTTCTTCCTCAGGCAGCAGGGGGCATCGGCCGGCATCATGTCCGACTGCGGGGCAGCGGTGGTCACCGGCCGGCCGAACGAGCCGTTTCCCAAGCTGCCGCTTGAGGACTCGGCAAAGAAGTGGTAGACGACCTTCTTCTACGTCCGGAACGCCGACCCGGCGATGGACGTCATAAACTTCCGCCCTTTGTCAACACAGCGCCGCTCGCCAAGCCGAATTGGGGCTACTGCCCAAAGAAACCTCCGCAGGAGATGCTGAACATCTGCCGCCGGGTCGAGGAGATGATGGATCACGAGGGGCTGAAGCAGGCTGACCTCATCGCGGCCTTCATCGCCCTCCGGGTTCTGCCGCTGCAGCGCCGGTCGCACCGAATCTGCGACATGAGCGGCCGGAATGACCTGACCCGGATGTCGACCAAGGAGCTGACGCCGGCCGGGATCGCCCAGCGGGTGAACTACATCTCCAAGGCTGGGTTGAAGGAGGAGGATTGGGGCTTCGGGAAGGAGCCCTACCACTGAGAGAACCCGGCGCCGGCGGTAAGTCCTTGGTCATTATTCTTTGCCGCTTCAACGCTATTCTTGTGTCCTGACGCGACGGGAGGGCCGCAGCTATTCGCCAGCCAGCGGAACCACGACGGGCCGAATCCCTAGATTCTGCTGGCCGACCTGCCCGACTCGGACGCGGAGGATGCCAGTGCCGAGGCGGAGGAGGGGGCGGTCTAAGCGCGCCTGGCCGAAGCCGCGGCCGGCGGGTCGCGGCTTGCGGGTAAGTCTCCACCTCCAGATCTTCTGCGCGACTGGCCGGATGACGACGAGGAGGGCCTGACCGGTGCCCAAGGTGCAGCGCCCTCACTTGGGGAGGATGCCGGCATCGACCCCCCAAGACGGCTGTGGAAGACGGCCGGCGCCGGGCCGGCCCGCGCAGCGGCGTCCGTCAGCCGGCCACACGGGAAGGAGGCGGTCGAGACGAGGCCGGCCGCGAAGCGCCCGGAGGCGGCGGGTCCGGTGCGCGAGAGGGCCGTCGTCAAGAAGAAGCGCCGGCTCGCCCCGTCGGAGGGCGAGAGGCGGGAGATCCCGAAGGCCATTGGGTAAGTGTGTTTTGTCTTTTTCTGATCCCTTGCTTGTTTCTTGCCCATGCCTTCATTGTGATAAACTTGCTGTGTACAGGTCCGCCCTTGACTTGGCGGTGGTGGCAGCGGAGGCCGCGGCGGGCGAGGCCGTCTGGAGGAAGACTAGGAGCAGCACCGTCGACCGCGAGCCGGACCGGACCGCGGAGGAGGACCTCGCGGCCCGCCAGTCCGGCCAAGATCCTGAAGCTGCGTGCCGCGATGCCTGGTGGGATCGGGCGGAGGCCGAGAAAGAGATGGCGGAGGCCTCGGCCCGGGCATGGGAGAGGGCCTCCACGAAGCGGTCCAAGACCGTCGAGGACCCGGCCTGGCCGGAGATGTTGAGGGCGTTGACGCCGGACGCCACCATCATTCAGACGCAGCCGGAGGGGGCGGGCGAGCCGGCGGGGCGGTCGGAGCCGGTCGATGGCGAGTCAGACGTCGTCGTAGACACGCCGCCCCGGGCCAACCCGGCAGGGGGAGGCGAGGGCGACGGGAGGGGGCGCGAGGCGGACTCCGCGCCATCCGGCCAAGCGCAGCCGATGCCGGCCCCGGAGGTCGCGACCGGGGACGCTAATGCCCTGATGGTCGTTCCGCCCCAAACCGCTGCGGACTCCGAGCGGCCGGGCGGGAGCGGATCTGGCACTGGGACCGCGATTCAGCAGCCATGGGCGAACTCCGGCGGG
Source organism: Elymus sibiricus (assembly GCA_039707655.1). Lineage (NCBI taxonomy): Eukaryota > Viridiplantae > Streptophyta > Magnoliopsida > Poales > Poaceae > Elymus > Elymus sibiricus. The sequence goes on from CM077664.1 coordinate 170,715,957, forward strand.
GCGGTGGTCGGGCCGAGGACCCGGGAGGACGAGGCGGCGGATGCCCTACGCTTGCAGCTTCGCGGGCGGAGTGAGCGCCTGCAGGCCTTCGTCCGGGAAGATCAGGATTGGGCGCGGAAGCTGGAGCAGGCGGACGCGGTGAGCCTTTTCTTCTCTGCTTGTCTTGGTTGTTGAATCAGTGGGGGCGCGCCAGCGCACCCACTGGGTGTAGCCCCCGAGGTTCGGCCGGGCTGCGGAGTAGCCGGGTCAAATCTTATAGCTTGTGTTTTGCTTTCTTCTAATTTTTTGTCTGCGCACAGCATCTGTACGACCTCCGGACCAGCGCGTACAACCACCTCCGGGAGCAGTTCCGCGAGGCCAAAACCCATCTCACTGCCAAGGAAGAGGAGCTGCGCCGAGTTCAAGGTACGACTTGCATTCCTTCAGTGGGGGCGCGCCAGCGCACCCACGGGGTGTAGCCCCCGAGGTTCGGGCCGGACTGCGGAGCAGCCGGGTCGAATCTTTGAAGCTTGTCTTTTTTCTTCTTTTCCTTGCTTCCGGCGTCTTACCCGGAATCTTGTCATGCAGCCGCCGCGGCCGAGGTGCCGGGTCTCCAAAGTCGGCTAGCCGAAGCCGGCCTGCAGCGCGATCTTGCAGTCGCCGACCGCGACCGACTCCGGACCAAGGTGGACTGGCTGAAGGCCGAGAAGGCCAAAGCGGAGGATGCCCACCAGGCAGAGCTGGGCCGGCTGGCGGAGGAGCGCGACAAGGGGGCCGAGGAGCTGGAGGACGCCGGCAGGAGGGTCGCTGATGCGGAGCATCCTTCGATCATCCCCATGGATACCTCACCACCTCACCAAGCACCAAGTGGACCTTTGACAAGAGCTCGCGCACGTGCCATCGAGAACGAGGTGAACTCACTCCTTTACAACTTTCATATGGATATGGATGGAACTTGGATGCTACCTCACAAAGGAACTCTATGTATCATTAGGCATGATGGAGTCGACCACCAAGAAGCTAGGGAGCCTCGTCAAGTCCAGGAGAACGGCCAAGAAGACGGAGTCAAGCAACGGGAAGAAGGACAGCTGCCCAGGCGACCCCGTGCCCACGGGCCTAATGGACCCCGTGCGCACGGGCTACCCAGAAAGTCTCTGGATACCCCGTGCGCACGGGCCCCAAAAGACCCAGTGCACACGGGACCCCTCGCTGTAGCTGCTGATAGCCGTGCGCACGAGCGTGTACTGTGCCCACAGGACCCCCGTGCGCACGGGCCCCCCGTGCGCACGGGCTCCACTTACCCCGTGCGCACGGGCCACCCAGCGAGGTGGCTGACTTTGGTTTGTTTTCCCCCTCACTTCGTCCCTTACCTCCCACCTCCTATATAAACTGTACCTAGGCCATTTTTAGGGTTAGCAAAGAGTATTGAGATATTCATAGAGGGCTTTGCTCATCTACCACTCCTCTTGGAGATCAAGACCTCCTAGAGAGAAGATCCCCTTGTGGATTCAAGACCCCTTCTAGGGAAGGATCCCCATCATAGGATCATCAAGACCTCACCTCCTTTGGAGTGGGAAGAACCTTATCTTTGTGCTATTTTCCTTTGATTGTCTATGTATGCTTGTGGATCTATGTATGCTACTCTAGTGGATGTGTGATTTGGGTTTGTTTGAGTGATTTCTCTCTTGTGTTCTTGTGAGTTCATCCCTCTTACACTCCAAGTGTGAAAAGATCTCCACCTAGGGTCTCTACTCTACAAGATCATGGTATCATGAGCCACGTTGATTCACATCTTGGAGTCCCTACTCCCCACTTTCTAGCCTAATTTTGCTTTGTTTTGTCCCAATTTCAAAAGTCCCCACAAAAATAGCCATACCAATTTTTTTGCATTTGTTGGATCTTGTGAGATTTTGTTGTTTTGGTCCATGAATTTCTTGTTTGGCAACTGGATCTACCCCATTTCCACCATCCCCCATCTTTTCCCCCACCAATTTTCCCCGGAATTTTGAAATTTGCCACGGATCTGGAGCTGTTCTTGCGCAGCCACCGACCCCGTGCGCACGGGCCCCCGATACCCCGTGCACATGGAGCCCCACGCACACAGGCCCAACTTACCCCGTGCGCACGGGCTAACCAGGGAGCTGTTCCACTTCCTGTTTTAGTCCAGTTTTACCACACTTTTGCACCATTTTCGTCTCCCGCACTAACACACATGTTTCATTGAGATTTTGACTTGTGGTTGCCATGTCCTAAGGTGTTTCGGCTACTTAGGGACGGTTCATCATCATCATCACCGCAATTCATCATCGCCCCGGACCCGACATCGACATTGTTCACTTCATCATCATCCGTCCTTGCTTACCACGAGAACCAAATGACGGTAACATCGACGACATCTCATACTTAACCCTTGCCATTGCATTGATAGCCTTGAGCCATATTGCGTCACTTACCCATCGAGACTAGCAAGTTGAGAATTGCCGGGCCACGTAATTGTGCACCATAGTGATATGCCTACTCCGCATAGCTACATTTAGCGTGCATTCATCTTGCTATCATCATCGTGCCATAAGTCTCTCCCGTGCATATCTTACTTACTTGTCTTAGATATCGGCTCTAGCATCAAGAATCTTGGCATAGTTAGAAAAAAAAGCTTTTAAGCAAAAGAGAAGAAACAAAGAGCTTGTAAGCCATAGCATTGAGCCTTTTGCATAGTACATCATATAGGAACATACATACATATCATACTTGGGATTGAAGACAAGCACGTTACTCTCTTAGGTTGGTGCACAAGCGTATCTAGCCCATTTGAGCAATCGAGCTAGTGTCTCTCTAGCATCCGTGCAACAAGAGCATTTTTCGTGGTTCCACATTTTGAGCTCGTTCCTTGGTTGTGCGGATCCCATTTATCTTCATGTGTGTGTTTCCAAGTGTTCTACAAGGGTGTTGATCTATTTGTCTTACTTGCAATTTGTGAATCTTCTCAACATTTTCGATATCTTGACTAACACTTGCTTGAATTTTGTGCCACTCATCCTAACCAAACTCCTCCATAAGCCTTACTTTGTAGGTGTGAGAAACAAACCCGGTACCAATTCTACTATTGTTGCATTACATTGAGTGATACTTGATACATCCTCAATCATCGGAAAAGGTAACTTTGGTATTGTTCTCTCATTTCCTACTCACCACCACTTGACTATGATGGACAGGCCAAGTACATCGGCGAACCCGCTCTTTGAAGAGCAAGAGGAGACGCACGACTACGTCACCAAGGGTCATCTCTTCGGTGTCCAACGAGCGCTACACCAAGAAAGCGAAGCTTTGGGAGAGCGCATCGAGCAACTCGCCACCGACTTGCGCCACTCCGAAACACGAACAAGGGACTACTTCGATGCCAAGCTTTCATCTCAAATGGAGGAATTGCGAGACATCATGGCCAACCGCGCCACTTCCATGACTTCCTCTTCAAGACGGCGACACTCAAGTCGACACTCTTCGGATTCTTCTTCACGCTCAAGCCCATCTCGAGCACGTCCTCCTCGGCGCAACACTCATGATGATCATCAAGCTCCACAAAATCCATTCCATGGCAATGGGTTACAAGACCGACTTTGAGCACAAGAACGTCAAGCGCGCCAAGGCCAAGCACCATCACGTCCAAGACGAAATGACCAAGACGGCGACGCCCTCCGGCAAGAACTACTACGCCGAGAAGAACAAGCACTTGAAGCGCAACGTGCCCTCCGAGAAGCAATTCATGCCGTGAACGAGCGCAACCGTCGTGTGCGTGATCAAGAAGATGCGCTACGACATGAACAACAAGACGAAGAAGCTCACGTTGAGGAGCGGCAAGAAAGACGAAATCGCGCTCGGATTCCACCTCCAAGACCACCGCGCCAAGCAAATCGAGAGGAGCATGAGGATGACGATCCACCACCATAGCAAGTTCGACCTCACCAACGACGACAAGCTGAGGAACAACGTTTCGGCAAACTCAAGTTCACCATGCCCAAGTTCCACGGTGGCAATGATCCCGAAGAATATCTCTCATGGGCATTGAAGGTCGACAAGATATTTCGCCTTCACAACTACGACGAAGAAAAGAAGATCGCCATGGCATCTCTTGAGTTCCAAGACAATGTTCTCATTTGGTGGGAGCAAGTGATCGCAAGGCGTCAAGCCAAGGGCGAGCCACCCATCGCGACTTGGAATCAAATGAAAGATGTCATGAGAGCTCGTTTTGTGCCTACACATTACAACCGCGACCTCTTCAAGAAACTCCAACTCCTCAAGCAAGGAACCAAGTCGGTTGAAGAATACTATCAGGAAATGGAAGTTTCCACGATACGAGCCAATGTCATGGAAGATGATGAACAAATTATGGCACGTTTCTTGAATGGCCTCAACCATCCCATCAAGAAGATAGCGGACTTCCAACCGTACTCCACCCTCCTCGAGCTAGTGCACCAAGCGACCAAGGCGGAGCGACAAGTGCAAGAGGACTACAAGTACTCCAAGTACTCTTCCAAGACCTATGGTTCATACACTCAAGCTTCAACGACTACGACAACTCCTTCCACGACTCGAGCTACCACAAGTACCGGCGACAAGTCAAGCTTCAAGCAACCTTCGACATCTTCGAGTCGACTTCCTACTACTACAAGCAACTCCAAGCAAAAGCCTTCGTCATCGACACCTCCTACGGATGCCAACAAGACAAGTGACATCAAGTGCTTCACTTGCAAGGGCCGAGGCCACAAGTCCTTCGAGTGTCCAACTCGACGCACAATGATCCTCAACGACGACGGCACCTACGACTCAATGAGCGAAGATGAAATGGAAGCCCTCGAGCATGTGGCTATGCACCAACAAGTGAATGAAGATGAAGATGCACAAATCTATTGCGACAATGATGCAATCCCCGCTCTTGTTGTCTCCAAGGTCTTGACACTTCAATAACATCAAGACGAGGACCAACGTTGCCACATCTTCCACACGAAAGCGGGCATCCAAGGACGTTCCGTCAAGGTCATCATCGACGGCGGAAGTTGCCACAATTTGGCAAGTGAAGAATTATGCTCCAAGCTACAATTGGTCAAGAAGAAGCACCCTCGCCCCTACAAGGTCCAATGGCTTAGCGACTCCGGCACAATCCAAGTGGAGCACACCGTCCATGTATCCTTCAAGATTGGCGCCTACGAAGATACCTTGGAGTGTGATGTGGTTCCCATGTCCGTATGCCACCTCCTACTTGGGCGACCATGGCAATTCGATCGCGGCGCCATCCACAACGGACGGACCAACCACTACAGTTTCAAGATGAAGGGCAAGGAATTCGTTCTCCGACCAATGTCTCCAAGTCAAGTCGTCGCCGACAATCAAGCATTGAGCCATCGTGGAGAAACTAGTGAGAGAGTGAACCACCACAAAGGAGTGAGTGCCACAAGCCAAAATTGAGTGACTCCATGATGAGCGACAAGAAAAATTTAGTTCTACTAGCCACCAAAAGAGATTTGAGGGATGTGAGTGAGAGCCCATCTAGTGTTGTTCACTTTGTGCTTTTATGCAAAGGTGAAGCTGAGCGGACTAATACTTCACAACATCTTCCTCTAGTGTTGTCTCATCTCTTGCAGGAATACAAGGACGTGTTTTCCGATGAGCTACCTCCCGGACTACCTCCTCTACGCGGAATTGAACACCGCATCGACCTCATCCCCGGTGCACCCCTACCGAACAAGGCACCATACCGCGTCAACCCCGACGAGACCAAAGAAATCCAACGGCAAGTCCAACATCTCATGGAGAATGGGTATGTACGCGAGAGCTTGAGTCCATGTGCCGTTCCGGTAATTCTTGTGCCTAAGAAAGATGGTACCTATCGCATGTGTTCCGATTGCCGTCCCATAAATGCTATCACCATTAGATATAGACATCCAATTCCACGCCTTGATGACATGCTTGATGAACTTAGCGGAGCCACCGTTTTCTCAAAAATTGATCTTAAAAGTGGTTATTATCAAATTCGCATGCAAGAAGGTGATGAATGGAAAACCGCTTTCAAAACCAAATTTGGCTTGTATGAATGGTTAGTCATGCCTATGGGTTTATCGCAAGCACCTAGCACTTTTATGCGTGTGATGCATTTTGTTCTTCGCAAATTAATTGGCACATGTGTTGTGGTCTATTTTGATGACATTCTTGTGTTTAGTGAAACTCTTGAAGATCATGTCAAACACCTTAGAGAAGTATTGCAAATTCTTAGAGACGAGCGACTTTATGCTAACGTGGAAAAATGCACTTTTGGTGTTGATAAGCTTGTTTTCTTGGGTTTTGTTGTCTCTTCCAAGGGTGTTGAAGTTGATGAGTCTAAAATTGATGCTATTAAAACTTGGCGTCAAGCAACCAACTTGCAACAAGTGCGTAGCTTCCTTGGTCTAGCCGGATTTTACCGTCGTTTCGTTAAGGACTTTAGCACTATTGCTTCACCATTACATGCTTTGAGTAAGAAGAATGCTCCTTTTGTTTAGGGACCTTCACAAGATACCGCATTTCTTGAGCTTAAGAATTTGCTTACACATGCTCCAATTCTTGCCTTGCCAAACTTTGAGAAAACATTTGAAGTGCATTGTGACGCTAGTGGTAATGGCATAGGTGGTGTTTTAATGCAAGAAAAGCGGCCCATTGCATATTTTACTGAAAAGCTTTCCGGTGCTCAACTTAACTACCCCATCTATGACAAAGAGTTATATGCTTTGGTGAGAGTCTTGCATGTTTGGGAGCATTATCTCCGACCTCGTGAATTTGTCATCCATACCGATCATGAAACGCTTAAGTACCTTAGAGGTCAAACAAAATTGAACAAACTACATGCTAAATGGAGTGAATTTATTGAGTCCTTCCCTTACATCATCAAATATATCAAGGGAAAGGAAAATGTTGTAGCGGACGCTCTTTCACGCAAGTGCATGATAGTTACTCAACTTGAATTGAATGTTATTGGCTTTGAGCACATTAAAGATTTATATGAGCATGATGATTCATTTGCAACTCCTTATGCCAAATGTCTTGCTAACACTTATTGGGAGCGATATTATATAAAGGATGGATACCTTATGTGCGCTAACAAACTTTGTGTTCCCAAGTCTTCTCTTCGTTTGTTGCTTTTGCAAGAGGCTCACGGCGGTGGACTTATGGGACATTTCGGTCACGACAAGACTTTTGCCACGCTCTCCAACAAGTACTTTTGGCCCAAGATGTTTCGCGATGTCGCACGCTACACCAATCGATGCTCCACATCGCAAAGCTAAGTCACAAGCTCAATCTCATGGTTTACATATGCCACTTCCTATACCATATCATCCATGGGTAGACATTAGTATGGATTTTGTGCTTGGCTTGCCTAGAACAAAAAATGGAAAAGACTCGGTCTTTGTAGTTGTTGACCGTTTCTTTAAAATGGCACATTTTATTCCATGTCACAAGAACGACGATGCTTCACATGTTGCAAATCTTTTTTGTAGGGAAATCTTACGACTTCATGGAATGACCAAGACGATTGTTTCGGACTGTGACGTCAAGTTCCTTAGCTACTTTTGGAAGACACTATGTGGCAAGCTCGGGATCAAGCTCCTATTCACGTCGGCCTATCACCCACAAACTGTGGTGCCCCTCCTGAATACTACTGTAGCCAGACGGTCGCCGTACATACCAGCCCAGGAAAATCACTCTGGCATGCGCTTTTACAACAAGTATCATAAACACATGCATTTCTATTAATGAATATATCAGTCTTACATGGGATATTACAAGGGGAATGGCAGCGGAAAGCTCTATCTAAGACAGCCTGGTCCTGGTGCGGCTCCAATCCACAGGGATCTGACTGGGTTACTCTTCTAGCCCGCGAACACTCCAGCTCCTCGCTAGCGAACGTCGGATCCTCAGGTGAACCTGGCCACATTGAAGGCCGCTGAGTACTTTTGAATGTACTCGCAAGCAAACCAAACCAACATATACACCAAGCAATGCAATCCATGGCATTCAAGCATGCACTTGTTATTAGAGCAACATTAATTATCATGGCATAACATACCTATCTAGCAATAGTAATTACCATGTTATAACAGGATTATTCAACATGATAACTACTAAAGTAAAACATATCAAGGAAATAGTCCATACTCCGAATATGTCATGATCCAAACCAAATCCAAGTCCTGTGGTCATCCGACCACTCATCTCATAGCCATCGCATGGCTAACATTCATACCTCTAACATCATCTGATGTCCATGCATCTGCACTGTAAGTCTGACAAATCATACCTTTCTCTGGTTCACTCTTAACAATACGTTATATAGTTTGTTCCTCCAGACTCGACACAGACCAAATAGTGGCCTAGTACGAACTATCCATGACCGAGGACGCGGCTATTCGAATAGATTTACACACTACAGAGGTTGCGCACTTTACCCACACCATGGAGCGCCTGGCCTTGTACTTTAGTACATGTTCCCATTCGGGTGGACCAGTGCTGCTCCAACAAGACTTTGTCTATTGCCCGGCACTCTTACGGTTCCACCGACAATCATACCCTCCCAGGGTCATGTCCTGGGTGGCCCCTGTGTCACCCCGTGACACCTGCCACCGTCGTGGCCAAACAAAAATGTCCCAAACGGGGACCTGGATCCATATAACTCAACTGGGCTCACAAGGTTATCGCCGCCTACCGGGCCAGGGTAGCACGCACGCATAACCTTCCCTATTTGGTGGTACCGACAAGAGGCAAGACAATAGACTAAGTCAGGGCCGTCCCATACCGGCAAAAATGGTTGCACTTGATGGGCTCGATTCGGTGACACTATGACTCGATCCAGTCGACGGAGGAGGTTGTTGTCTTTATTAAGTCACATTCTTTATTATTGCAATAACAGTAACAAAGCATGATGTAACAACTATGAAAACATAACAACCTATCTCCATACAATATCACAACGAGTCATTAGTGAAACAATATTTAAATGGCAAATTATCACTTTACAAGTTCTAGCCGTAAGTGACGACCATTTGAACCCTTGTATGAAACCGGCAAATAAACCAGTCGCCACCAGAACGGTCTTTACAACTCAGATCTGGGACGTGACTGGAATAACTCAACCCCAGCTCAAGACGGCGAAAAGCAGCTCAGAGCATGAGACAGTGTTGATAAAAAGAGTAGCGATTCCCTAAGACGGCAGAAAAACAGCTCAGAGCATAGGGTCACCGCTACAGAATGAAATTCAACAGCTGTCCGAGACGGCCGAAAAGCAGCTCAGAACACGGGCCAGTTGTTGAAAAGAGAAACATAAAGTCGGCATCCACCCCGGACGGCCGAAAGCAGCTCAGAACACAGGCGTGGTGCTGTCATCAAAGAAAGGCTAGCAAGGGTTCATCGACGTCACATACAGCTCACCACTACGCATACAAGCATAAGCATATTAATTTAAACACGCCAGAATAACACAGAGCAATGCTTTAGGGCTTATATCAGATGGTCGGCTTGCCTGGGGGTCGACGGATTCACCGGAGAGAAGTGCAGTCACCTCGCGGAAAATTCGCCGGGAAAGGTTTCTCTCTCGGAGGGGCTGATATAGGGCAGGGGCAAAATGGTCATTTTCACAGTGTGGAAACATTATGAAAATGATACCATCGGAACGGGCTCGACGAACTGAAGACGTGGGCGTTGGATTCACCTGATTCGGAGTCACGAGCGAAAAGATATGAGGGGTTGAAGTGGGACTGACCTCTCTGTAAATAAACTATTTACTTTCGGGTCCCTGACTGATTTTCTGCCGAAAAAGGGGAAAGTGCACTGTGCACTTGGGCTGCACTGTGCCGAGCTGGCCCAAGTTCTCAGCCACTGCCGGGCTGCGGTTGCCACTGTTCTATTGGGCCGAGCCCACCCGCGCTGCTGCTGAAAAAAAAACACAGAGGGAGGGATCTGAGCCACTGACGAGCCGGGCCCGCCCGCAGGTTCAACCCCAACCTCACGCGCGCACCCGCAGGAGAACAAGGGCAACTTCAACCGGCGATTCCCGGCGCTATAGGCCATCCCCCGAGGAGCTTCGACCACCGGCGTGCTCAGAATGGAGTGCCGCATCCATCCCTGGGTGGCACGGCCACCGGGGAGCACTAGTGCAGGCAAGGCGTTGGTCGCGGCGGACGTCAGTGACGGCGAGGTTGAGACCGAGAACCTGGCTCCTCCAGAGGCCGACCGAGGCGCGGGAGGGCTCCGATGAGGTGGTGGTGGTAGACTAGTGATGCTAGGAGGAGAGGAGGGGCTCGGGGTAGAGTGAATTTAGGCGAGGTGCGCCGGCGGCCATGGCGGCGGTGGGGAGGAAAGAGAGCTCTTCGAGCTCAAATGAGAGGCCGGGGAGGTAGCTGTGAGGGAGAGGAGGCCGCTGCGGGGGTTGGGATGCTCGGGGAAGGCTCTGGCCCTGGCTATTTATAGCCGGCCGGAGTGGGTGGATAGAGACGGCCGCAGTGGCGATCTTAGCCGCTCACTGGAGCTCCGGCGAGGTGGCGCGCGAGGAGAGGTGCCGACCTAACGATGATCTGAGGGAGGGGACGGCTCAGGGAGGAAGAGGACAACAGAGAGGAAGGCGACGACGGCGGATCACGGGGCGACAGTGCGGTGGCGGCACTCGCCGTGGCGTGGGGAGGAGGATATCGGAGAGGAGAAGGGTTCACAGGGGGCACGCGGCGGAGGGGAAGCTACTAGACATGAATGGACAAGCCAGGGCAGCCTGAGCTGGCTGGCCCGATGCGGTGAGCACACGGTGCACTGTTTCTGCGTGCAGCTCACGCGGTCACCACAGGCATGTCGTGTTCTGGCCCTCCTCTGGGTGCCAAATCTTGTCAAACACGGAAGGCATTGATCATATAGATGAGATGGGTCATTGGATGGACCAGGATTGCTCTAGAGTGATCAAGAGGATCCAGTACAGTTTCTGGTCAGAATCTTGGGGAGGAAGTTGTGGTCAGACAGAGATGCCAATGAGCTGGCCAAGCTGTCACATGGAAATGTGGTAGGAAGGACTAGGTGCTTGCAGAATTTGAGCCCATTTGGACAAGTTTTGCATATACTTCCTTTGCAATGCAAATTCTGGTCCAGAAACTTGACGTTGAAGCTGCACTCATATGGCTTGATGAAATGAGCTGAATTTTGGTGTAGGGTGATTATTTGGAGATATGAAGGTACTGGAAAAATTTCGGCTCATTTGGAAATGCCAAAGTGGTACTTCCTTCACAGAGCTTGGATCTGGACAGAAACTAGATGGAATTTTTGGGAGAAAATGGCTAGATGAAATGATTTGAATTTTTGCATACTCACATCATATATAGAATATGAGGTCCTGGATTAATTTGAGGATTTTTGAAGCAATATAAAATACAGTTGCTTCACAACCTCAAAATAGGTCCAGAAACAAGAATTGGATGATGCTCTAAATATTTGATCTGTGGAACTTGGGATCTTGATGGAAATGATGAAGATATGGATAGGAGAAGCTCCACAAATTATTTGGGATTTTTCCTGGCTACCAAAATAGTAGCTCCTTTTGAAAGTGCCCAAATTGCAATATTGGCTTTAAATAGGAAAAGGCAACTTCCCTTATTTAATTATGGCCAATATTTTTATGGGAGCTCAATATGATCACAAAGAATATCTCCACAAGTTTTTATGAACTTTGGAGATGGATAGATATTTTCCTGGATTTAATTCCTTTGACTGGCAGAAAAAGGAATTAATTTTAAATGGAAAATATTGCAAATGACTTGGCAATATTTTTGCATATCCAGGGTTTATAGATAAGGGAGAATCTCTAGGAAAAGTTTGGGAGGCAACAGATCAAATGATATTGGGGTTCCTTTGTAACGGAAGGAATTAGGGTTTTCCTTCCGGTAGACCGGAGAGTAGGGTTTCGGTGGCAAAATCCTGAGAAAATATCTGGGGTGGCAAGGTTGGTCTGGAGAGAATCTCTGGTTGGATAGGAAAGGCAAGGCTAAATGACCATCTTCATATACCCACAGGCTAGAGAAAACCCGATAACATCGAAAAAAAGACGGGAGTCAAATCCCGCGAAGGAAAAATCGAGGAGCGAAAACCAGGGTGTCACAAACCTACCCCCCTTAAGAAAATCTCGTCCTCGAGATTTCCGGGCTTACCTCCCGGCTAAGGGGGACTTACCTGTGTGCGACTTGGATCCATCAGCTATCTTGTCTTCGTGGGTTTACTGGCCTTTTTAACTGCCTCTTCTGATGACTCAGGTGTTGTCTTTTCACACAGCTGCCTTGAATCCTTCTCTTTCCTGTCAGGCAAACCCTTTGTCCTGGTAGTTTGTTGCCTAGGGTTGGTGGGTAGCTCATATTACCGACAAATAGCTTGGTTTCCATGGCCAGGGACTAGCTGCTTCGGGTTTTATTGCGATTCTTCGTACACTGACTGCCAAGGGCGAGACATTCTTTCTGGGTATCGGACTCTCGTGCTCGTATGGCCTGGAGTGGCTAGGAGTGGCTCTCTTTTTGCCTTGTCAGAATACTCAATCTGGCTGTGGGTTCTATAGGGATGCTTTCTTCCTGTCTCTTGCATTCTGACTTCGTTCTCAGGAGGTTCCCAGCTGGAATGTCGGGCATGATCACAAAGTAATCATAGACGGTAATCTCTGAGATGGCTCTACCATATATAGCCTCTGTGGTCCTTGCTATGACCACTGAGCTGACATAGTATGGCTATCATTCCGTGCATTCTTCGGAGCATAACCTCTGATCTTGGCTGATGCCCGTATTCATGATGACATGCTGGCTGCATTGTTGTGGCCGTATATGCAAGAGTCTGGCAAGGGTTGGCAATATCACCTTGTCTGTGGAGCTTTACTTCATTGACCGTCGCGGAGATTGTTTATTCAAGATTTCCTTGTTCTTGGGGGTTCCTTTTTTTTGGGGGGGGGGGGGGAACTTGTCATGACCTACCATCATGGCTCCTTGGTCATATCCCAGCTTGTTGCGCTTGTATTCACAATTTACTCTTGCATATCTCGTAGGGATTGCTGTGTTCATATCCTTCTTTGAAGTGTGGATCCAATGTTTCTCTGAACACAGTCATTCCCGTGTACGAGTGGCTCGCATGAATTGATCCCCTGGACTGCATGCTCACAACATATGCAGGGGTAGGATAGATCCGTTCATAACCACCGAGTTCTAAAGCGGACGTGTGTCTGGACTAGTTCGTGCTTCTAGCAAGATTGTTGTGGACACGGTGGTGTGTTGAAAAAGGCTGAATTCCATATGCTCGAAGCTTTTGCCAGGGTAGTGTGCCGAAGAAGGCTGGGTGTCATACCTCAGAAAATTTCCCTCATGCGACTTACTGCGGAAGGTCAGGTGCCTTATGTTGGAAGCTTTCTGCAGTAGCGGCTGAGGAAGATTGGAGTACCGTATCCCAGAAGATTTTCTTCCTGGTGGCGTAGCGAGGAAGATTGGGAGTCTTGTGTCATAGCTCTTCTTGATAGCTTGCGGAGGAAGGCTGGGTTCCTTGTACCCAAAAGCCTTTCGCTGAAGATATGCGGTCGGGTCTATGGCCGATTCTGGCTTCCTTCCGAAGTATCCGGAATTTACCCATACAAGAGCCAAAACTTGGTATAGGCCATACCTTGACTGCAGATATTCCATTGGTCATGCACATCGCTTGTCCTTTTGCTGGTCTGATCACTGTTGCTATAAAAGTTGCACAACTAACGCAGGCTTCATGTCGACAATAAATTCGGATGTGTGCCAATAGTAAACAGTTGGCGGATAATTCCAGTTGATTTTGCTGAGCTTCCGGGTGTTTGGAATTCTCATTGATTCCAGGCAGTCGTGAACTTATCCATATTTCTCGCAAACCTTGTTCACAGTGCCCAGAAGTTTGCATATACACCGGTGAATTCCAAAATAGGCTTTGAATTTTGTCTCAACATACCAGAGTCTTGTTATTGCTCTCGGCACCTTCACGTTCTCGAAATATGTCTTCTGTGGATAATAATTCTCGAGTCCATTGAGAAGAACTCAAGATTTACCCCACTGACTGAAATAATCCTGGTGTCGAGGACGGAATAATTTATCCCTGTTGGTGTCCATTCCTGATAGCTCATCTGACTGTTCCTTAGATTTGTTCTGAGGCAAACTCTCTCAAGTATAGTCTGGCCTTGTCTGTTGCACTCAGAGTCTCCTTCTAACCCATTCTTCCTTCTTGATAGATCCGGTGATAATGCTCTGAATATCAGGCAATCGGCTGGACTTGACCCTTACTGAATTTGGATTATTGGGTATTATCCAAGTTGTATGTTGGTCTTCCTGACGGCACTTGCGGATGGATCCAGTCGAAGCGAGAAAACGGAGACGAGAAAAGAGGCAAGAACCGCGAAAAACAAAAAAGCAAATAAAGCTCAAATTTTGCGGACCTTACACTTGTGGCCGAAGATTCACTAGTATAACCAATATAGCGCACTCAATGCACCACTAAGGACTTAGAAGCAAAACCACACAATGCCCCTGGTAGCAATTGGTGTCAAGCTCCTACTACTTCCTTAGGGAACATCAAACTCAACGCACGACCATAGCCAAGTGGCTTAGTCAACAATCCTAGGGTTATCGGGGAAAGATGGAATTTATAGGCGTTTCCCAAAGGAAACTGGATTTGAAAAGAGAAATGCCATGGTTAGCAAGCAAGGTAGGGATATCTAGTTTACCTAGGGGTTCGGGGCTCACGGGTCGTTGCCTGGTGCGGACATTTCCCACCGGAGGCAAAGGCCATGAGAGTTGGGGGTCTGATGGAGCCAAAATCCTAGGGGATGGCCTTATGATCAATAGTAGCCGTGCCAGTTTGGCAAAGATGGCTGAAATCCATCGGGGCTTTCTACTGATCAAGAGGCAATGAAATCTGGCTAGGGTAACCTACGGTCAGCTTGGCTCTGATACCATCCGTTGTGGCGCCCCGCCTGAATACTACTGTAGCCAGACGGTCGCCGCACATACCAGCCCAGGAAAATCACTCTGGCATGCGCTTTTACAATAAGTATCATAAACACAGGCATTTCTATTAATGAATATATCATTCTTACATGGGATATTACAAGGGGAATGGCAGCGGAAAGCTCTATCTAAGGCAGCCTGGTCCTGGTGCGGCTCCAATCCACAGGGATCTGACTGGGTTACTCTTCTAGCCCGCGAACACTCCAGCTCCTCGCTAGCGAACGTCGGATCCTTAGGTGAACCTGGCCACATTGAAGGCCGCTAAGTACTTTTGAATGTACTCGCAAGCAAACCAAACCAACATATACACCAAGCAATGCAATCCATGGCATTCAAGCATGCACTTGTTATTAGAGCAACATTAATTATCATGGCATAGCATACCTATCTAGCAATAGTAATTACCATGTTATAACAGGATTATTCAGCATGATAACTACTAAAGTAAAACATATCAAGGAAATAGTCCATACTCCGAATATGTCATGATCCAAACCAAATCCAAGTCATGTGGTCATCCGACCAGTCATCTCATAGCCATCGCATGGCTAACATTCATACCTCTAACATCATCTGATGTCCATGCATCTGCACTGTAAGTCTGACAAATAATACCTTTCTCTGGTTCAGTCTTAACAATACGTTATATAGTTTGTTCCTCCAGACTCGACACAGACCAAATAGTGGCCTAGTACGAACTGTCCATGACCGAGGACGTGGCTATTCGAATAGATTTACACACTTCAGAGGTTGCGCACTTTACCCACACCATGGAGCGCCTGGCCTCGTACTTTAGTACATGTTCCCATTCGGGTGGACCAGTGCTGCTCCAACAAGACTTTGTCTATTGCCCGGCACTCTTACGGTTCCACCGACAATCATACCCTCCCAGGGTCATGTCCTGGGTGGCCCCTGTGTCACCCCGTGACACCTGCCACCGTCGTGGCCAAACAAAACTGTCCCCAACGGGGACCTGGATCCATATAACTCAACTGGGCTCACAAGGTTATCGCCGCCTACCGGGCCAGGGTAGCACGCACGCATAACCTTCCCTATTTGGTGGTACCGACAAGAGGCAAGACAATAGACTAAGTCAGGGCCGTCCCATACCGGCAAAAATGGTTGCACTTGATGGGCTCGATTCGGTGACACTATGACTCGATCCAGTCGACGGAGGAGGTTGTTGTCTTTATTAAGTCACATTCTTTATTATTGCAATAACAGTAACAAAGCATGATGTAACAACTATGAAAACATAACAACCTATCTCCATAGAATATCACAACGAGTCATTAGTGAAACAATATTTAAATGGCAAATTATCACTTTACAAGTTCTAGCTGTAAGTGACGACCATCTGAACCCTTGTATGAAACCGGCAAATAAACCAGTAGCCACCAGAACGGTCTTTACAACTCAGATCTGGGACGTGACTGGAATAACTCAACTCCGGCTCAAGACGGCTGAAAAGCAGCTCAGAGCATGAGACGGTGTTGATAAAAAGAGTAGCGGTTCCCTAAGACGGCCAAAAAACAGCTCAGAGCATAGGGTCACCGCTACAGAAAGAAATTCAACAGCTGTCCGAGAGGGCCGAAAAGCAGCTCAGAACACATGCCAGTTGTTGAAAAGAGAAACATAAAGTCGGCATCCACCCCGGACGGCCGAAAGAAGCTCAGAACACAGGTGTGGTGCCGTCATCAAAGAACGGCAAGCAAGGGTTCATCGGCGTCACATACAGCTCACCACTACGGGTGTGGTGCCGTCATCAAAGAACGGCAAGCAAGGGTTCATCGGCGTCACATACAGCTCACCACTACGGATACAAGCATAAGCATATTAATTTAAACACGTAAGAATAACACAGAGCAATGCATTAGGGCATATATCAGATGGTCAGCTTGCCTGGGGGTCGACGGATTCACCGGAGAGAAGTGTGGTCACCTCGCGGAAAATTCGCCGGGAAAGGTTTCTCTCTCGGAGGGGCTGAGATAGGGCAGGGGCAAAATGGTCATTTTCACAGTGTGGAAACATTATGAAAATGATACCGTCGGAACGGGCTCGACGAACTGAAGACGTGGGCGTTGGATTCACCTAATTCGGAGTCACGAGCGAAAAGATATGAGGGGTTGAAGTGGGAGGGACCTCTCTGTAAATAAACTATTTACTTTCGGGTCCCTGACTGATTTTCGGCCGAAAAAGGGGAAAGTGCACTGTGCACTTGGGCTGCACTGTGCCGAGCCAGCCCAAGTTCTCAGCCACTGCCAGGCTGCGGTTGCCACTGTTCTATTGGGCCGAGCCCACCCGCGCTGCTGCTGAAAAAAAAAACACAGAGGGAGGGATCTGAGCCACTGACGAGCCGGGCCCGCCCACAGGTTCATCCCCAACCTCACGCGCGCACCCGCAGGAGAACAGGGGCAACTTCAACCGGCGATTCCCGGCGCTATAGGCCATCCCCCGAGGAGCTCCGACCACCGGCGTGCTCAGAATGGAGTGCCGCATCCATCCCTGGGTGGCACGGCCGCCGGGGAGCACTGGTGCAGGCAAGGCGTTGGTCGCGGCGGACATCAGTGACGGCGAGGTTGAAACCGAGAACCTGTCTCCTCCAGAGGCCGACCGAGGCGCGGGAGGGCTCCGGTGAGGTGGTGGTGGTAGACTAGTGATGCTAGGAGGAGAGGAGGGGATCGGGGTGGAGTGAATTTAGGCGAGGTGCGCCGGCGGCCATGGCGGCGGTGGGGAGGAAAGAGAGCTCTTCGAGCTCAAATGAGAGGCCGGGGAGGTAGCTGGGAGGGAGAGGAGGCCGCTGCGGGGGTTGGGATGCTCGGGGAAGGCTCTGGCCCTGGCTATTTATAGCCGGCCAGAGCGGGTGGATAGAGACGGCCGCGGTGGCGATCTTAGCCGCTCACTGGAGCTCTGGCGAGGTGGCGCGCGAGGAGAGGTGCCAACCTGACGATGATCAGAGGGAGGGGACGGCTCGGGGAGGAAGAGGACAGTAGAGAGGAAGGCGACGACGGCGGATCAAGGGGCGACAGTGCGGTGGCGGCACTCGCCGTGGCATGGGGAGGAGGAAATCGGAGAGGAGAAGGGTCCAGAGGGGGCACGCGGCAGAGGGTAAGCTACTAGACATGAATGGACAAGCCAGGGCAGCCTGAGCTGGCTGGCCCAACGCGGTGAGCACGCGGTGCACTGTTTCTGCGTGCAGCTCACGCGGTCACCACGGGCATGTCGTGTTCTGGCCCTCCTCTGGGTGCCAAATCTTGTCAAACACGGAAGGCATTGATCATATAGATGAGATGGGTCATTGGATGGACCAGGATTGCTCTAGAGTGATCAAGAGGATCCAGAACAGTTTCTGGTCAGAATCTTGGGGAGGAAGTTGTGGTCAGACAGAGATGCCAATGAGCTGGCCAAGCTGTCACATGGAAATGTGGTAGGAAGGACTAGGTGCTTGCAGAATTTGAGCCCATTTGGACAAGTTTTGCATATACTTCCTTTGCAATGCAAATTCTGGTCCAAAAACTTGACTTTGAAGCTGCACTCATATGGCTTGATGAAATGAGCTGAATTTTGGTGTAGGGTGATTATTTGGAGATATGAAGGTACTGGAAAAATTTCAGCTCATTTGGAAATGCCAAAGTGGTACTTCCTTCACAGAGCTTGGATCTGGACAGAAACTAGATGGAATTTTTGGGAGAAAATGGCTAGATGAAATGATGTGAATTTTTTCATACTCACATCATATATAGAATATGAGGTCCTGGATTAGTTTGAGGATTTTGAAGCAATATAAAATACAGTTGCTTCACAACCTCAAAATAGGTCCAGAAACAAGAATTGGATGATGCTCTCAAAATTTGATCTCTGGAACTTGGGATCTTGATGGAAATGATGAAGATATGGATAGGAGAAGCTCCACAAATTATTTGGGATTTTTCCTGGCTACCAAAATAGTAGCTCCTTTGGAAAGTGCCCAAATTGCAATATTGGCTTTAAATTGGAAAAGGCAATTTCCCTTATTTAATTATGGCCAATATTTTTATGGGAGCTCAATATGATCACAAAGAATATCTCCACAAGTTTTTATGAACTTTGGAGATGGATAGATATTTTCCTGGATTTAATTCCTTTAACTGGCAGAAAAAGGAATTAATTTTAAATGGAAAATATTGCAAATGACTTGGCAATATTTTTGCATATCCAGGGTTTATAGATAAGGGAGAGTCTCTGGGAAAAGTTTGGGAGGCAACAGATCAAAGGATATTGGGGTTCCTTTGTAACGGAAGGAATTAGGGTTTTCCTTCCAGTAGACCGGAGAGTAGGGTTTCGGTGGCAAAATCCTGAGAAAATATCTGGGGTGGCAAGGTTGGTCTGGAGAGAATCTCTGGTTGGATAGGAAAGGCAAGGCTAAATGACCATCTTCATATACCCACAGGCAAGAGAAAACCCGATAACATCGAAAAAAAGACGGGAGTCAAATCCCGCGAAGGAAAAATCGAGGAGCGAAAACCAGGGTGTCACAAACCTACCGATCGCCTACCGATCGCCGAGTACACCTACAATCAAGCAAGACACTCTACAACCGGCAAGTCTCCCTTCGAAGTGGTCTACGGCTTCAACCCTTTGTCGCCATTGGACATCCTACCGCTACCACTACAAGAGCGAGCGAACTTGGACGCAAGCGCAAGAGCAACATATATCAAGAAGGTGCATGAAGACACAAGGCTCACGATAGAACGCCAAGTACAACGACTCGCCAACAAGCTCAACGCAAACAAGAATCCCATGATATTCAACCCCGGTGATCTCGTGTGGCTACACCTTCGCAAGGATCGCTTCCCCACCGAACGCAAGTCCAAGCTTTTACCTCGCGCCGATGGGCCCTTCAAGGTGCTAGCACGCATCAACGACAATGCATACAAGATTGACCTCCCGCGAGACAAGTACAACGTGAGTGACATCTTCAACGTCAAGGATCTATCCCCCTACCATGGTGATGATGATATTGATCCGAGGGCGGATCTTTCCCAAGGGGGGGGAGATGATGCGGAGCATCCTTCGATCATCCCCATGGATACGTCATCACCTCACCAAGCACCAAGTGGACCTATGACAAGAGCTCGCGCACGTGCCATCGAGAACGAGGTGAACTCACTCCTTTACAACTTTCATATGGATATGGATGGAACTTGGATGCTACCTCACAAAGGAACTCTATGTATCATTAGGCATGATGGAGTCGACCACCAAGAAGCTATGGAGCCTCGTCAAGTCCAGGAAGAAGAACAGGAGCACCGCCAAGAAGACGGAGTCAAGCAACGGGAAGAAGGACAGCTGCCCACGCGACCCCGTGCCCACGGGCCTAATGGACCCCGTGCGCACGGGCTACCCAGAAAGTCTCTGGATACCCCATGCGCATGGGCCCCAAAAGACCCCGTGCGCATGGGACCCCTCGCTGTAGCTGCTGATAGCCGTGCGCACGGGCGTGTACCGTGCCCATGGGACCCCCGTGTGCACGGGCCCCACTTACCCCATGCGCACGGGCCACCCAGCGAGGTGGCTGACTTTGGTCTGTTTTTCCCCTCACTTCGTCCCTTACCTCCCACCTCCTATATAAACCGTACCTAGGCCATTTGTTAGGGTTAGCAAAGAGTATTGAGATATTCATAGAGGGCTTTGCTCATCTACCACTCCTCTTGGAGATCAAGGCCTCCTAGAGAGAAGATCCCCTTGTGGATTCAAGACCCCTTCTAGAGAAGGATCCCCATCATAGGATCATCAAGACCTCACCTCCTTTGGAGTGGGAATAACCTTATCTTTGTGCTATTTTCCTTTGATTGTCTATGTATGCTTGTGGATCTATGTATGCTACTCTTGTGGATGTGTGATTTGGGTTTGTTTGAGTGATTTCTCTCTTGTGTTCTTGTGAGTTCATCCCTCTTACACTCCAAGTGTGAAAAGATCTCCACCTAGGGTCTCTACCCTACAACACTCGCCCAGCTCGAGAAAGATCTCGAGGCTCAGGCCCGCGCGTCGGCCCTGCGGGAGCACGGGATGCTGAGCGAGGCGCAGCACCTCGATGAGGCCTTCGCCCGTGAGTGCCATCTTTTCTTTGATCCAGCTGGCCTAGCCGGCAAGTTGTTTTCTTCTGGCTGACTTGTTTCCCTCCTTCGCCAGGGGTCTTCCCAGAGACGCAGGAGGCGGCCGACGTGGCCGTGCACGCCTACCGGTCGGACCAGCGCGCGGCAAGGGCGGAGGTCGATGTTTATGCCGCCTGGACCCTCTCGAAGATCGTCCTCGCCGGGGAGGCCCGTCTTGGGGCCGTGGAGGGGCACATGCGCCGGCTGTTCGAGGCCGGGGTGAGCCTGGTGGGCAGCCTCTGGCCAGACACTGTGGCGCCGAACAGCGTCACCTGGCTCGCGCGGTGGCTGGAGGCCGGCGTGGAGCGACTTGGCGCGTGGAGGGCCTCCGCGGCCCGGGCCGGCGCGGAAATGGCGCTGCGCTTCGTCATGTCCTGGTATCCGGGCATGGACCTCGACGGTCTGGCGGCACAGCGAGCCGGCGCGGAGGAGGACTTGGCGGCGCGGGCGCAGCGGATCGCCGGGCGGGCCAGCTACCTGGCCTCGTTCGCCCCACATGACGAGTTCGTCCTGGAGCGGACGGAAGACGGCAAGGAGCTCCCTGCCGACGAGTTCGGCCTGCTGCTCAATGACCCGGACGGCAGCTCGGCCGTGACGGCGGTCTACGCTGACGACGAGGCCGACCCGGACGACGACGCCATGACCGAGAGGCTGGAGAGCACTGGGCCCGACCCGGCGGCCGCGTCCACCTCGGCTGAGCCGACGCCTGCCGGAGACGACGCGGGTGCTGCTTAGGATTTTTCTTTTCATCTTCAACCTTCCTGTACTTGAACTCGGTTAGGTGGCAGGTCCACCCACTGGGGGTGTAGTTACATGTAATAAACTTGTGGCCGAGGGCCCTTGCTGTATATAAATTTTGCATGCGATTTCACTTTGTGCTGTTCGGCCTTGGGACTTTTCCTATTCGTCTCTTCTCTGGACTTCCTTCCCGCTAGCCGGACAGTCGGGTGGCGGCTGTGGCTAGGACGGGGATTCGACTTTGAGAGCGGACATACAATACTTAGGCTTTTTCGGGCGTTGAGCGCGAGTGAAACACCCATTTGGCCGGCTGGCGGCAGGAGGCGAAGCCGGCTGGCGCACAGCCGGTCGTGCGGTGAACAAGTGAGAGAGGGCGGGTTGCGCCGGATTGGCCGAGCCGGGCCCTCCTCCTTAGCCGTTCTCGCGTGACGCTGCTTCCGGCCTTTAGCTCTTGCCAACCGGACAGCCGGGAGCCGACTGTGGCTGGCAAAGAGAGGGCTTTGGCGGTTCGTACGCTTCGGAATGGACTTAAGAAAAAATGGCGAGGCGCGTTCTAGCCGGCTAGCCCCCGAGCCCCCGAGCCGGCTGCGCCGACTCGGTGGGAGAATCGAAAATGGGGAGGTGCATAGACTCGGAGCTTAGTAAAATCGGAAAAGGAAGCCCCCGAGCCCCCGAGCCGGCTGTGCGGACTCGGCGGGAGAAACGAAAACGGGGGGGGGGGGGGGGCTTGCTGCTTTCATTAAACCCAAAAGGTGGTGATACATACATGCATGAGTTCAACTGTAAAATGGACGGAGGAGCTCCGCGTTCCAGGGCCGGCTGGACTCCTCGCCGGCTGCGTCTCGCTTGCGCTTGTTCAGCTTCTGCGCATCGATGAGGTAGTACGCATTCCGGTCGCAGAGAGCCTTGCTGACGATGAAGGGGCCCTCCCAGGGGGAGGCCAGCTTGTGCTGACCGGCTGTCCGCTGGACAAGCCGGAACACGAGGTCGCCCTCGCGGAATGCGAGGGGTTTGATCTTCTTGTTGTGGTAGTGGCGCAGGCCTTGTTGGTAGATGGCTGACCGGCTGAGGGCCAGGAGGCGCGCCTCCTCGAGAAGGTCGACGTTGTCTTCACGTGCCTCCTGTGCCTCGGCTTCTGTGTACATGTTCACCTGGGGCGAGTCGAACTCGACGTCAGTTGGAATGATTGCTTCGGCTCCGTAGACGAGGAAGAACGGGGTGAACCCGATGGAGCGGTTGGGTGTCGTCCGGAGACTCCAAAGGACGGCCGGCAGTTCATCGAGCCAGCTGCCGGGTGAGCGTATGAGCGGCTCGACGAGTCGCGGCTTGATGCTGGCTAGGATGAGGCTGTTTGCCCGCTCGACCTGGCCGTTCGACTGGGGATGTGCGACGGAGGCCAAGTCGAGCCGGATGCCGGATGCATAGCAGTAGTGGGCCAGCGCGCCCTTGGCAAAGTCGGTACCGTTGTCCGTGATGATGCTGTGGGGAACGCCGTAGCGAACCGCGATATCCTTGATGAATCGGACGGCCATGGGCCCATCAAGCTTCTTGATCGGTCTTGCCTCGATCCACTTGGTGAACTTGTCGACGGCAACTAGCAAATGCGTCATGCCGCCTCGGGCGGTCTTGAAGGGCCCCACCATGTCGAGCCCCGAGATGGCAAAGGGCCATGTGATCGGGATGGTTTGGGAGGGATGTGGCCGGCTGGTGGCTTCACTTGCTGAAGCGTTGACAACCCTCGCATTTGAGGACTAGCTGCTCGGCGTCTTACAGGGCCGTGGGCTAGTAGAACCCGTGGCGGAAAGCTTTGGCCACCAGGGATCTCGAGGCGGCGTGGTGCCCGCACTCGCCCTGGTGGATGTCGAGGAGGATCTCGATCCCTTTGTCCTGCTCGACGCAGCGCTGGAACACGCCAGTCGTGCTGCGTTTGATGAGCTCGTGGTTGATGATGCTGTAGGCGGACACTCGCCGCTGCACTTGCCGGGCTTCGGTTTCATCGTTGGGAAGGTCGCCGTCTTCCAAGAAGGCGAGGATCGGCTGAGCCCAGGACGGCGCCGTCACCACCGTGAGGACGGCCACCGGGATGGGATCCGGGATGGCAGCCCCCGAGCTGGAGCCGGCAGTCCCCGAGCTTGGGCCGGCAGCCCCCGGGCCGGAGATGGCAGTCCCCGAGCCAGAGTCGGCAGCCCCCGAGCCGGAGCCGGCAACCCCCGAGCCGGAGCCGAGGAGTTGGCCAGCCGACACGCCGAAGACGCATTTCTCCGGGTTGAGCTTGACCTGGAACCGGCGTAGGTTGGCGAAGGTCTCTTTGAGGTCGGCCGGGAGCGTGCGGTGCTGCTTGGTCTTCACCACGATGTCGTCGACGTAGACGTGCACATTTCTGCCGAGTTGGGGCAGCGGGCATTTCTGCATGCAGTGCTAGAAGGTGGCGCCGGCATTCTTCAAGCCGAACGACATGGTGATGTAGCAATACGCCCCAAAGGGCGTGATGAAGGACGTCTTGAGGATAGGAGCTCGCAGCCGGCTGTGGAGTCAATGACTTGGTCGATCCGGGGCAGAGTGAACGGGTCTTTGGGGCATGCCTTGTTCAAGCTGGTGTAGTCGATGCACATGCGCCAGGTGCCATTTTTCTTCAGGACGAGGACTGGGTTGGCCAGCCACTCGGGGTGGAACACTTCCATGATGAAGCCGGCTGCGAGCAGCCGGGCGATCTCTTCACCGATGGTTCTTCGCTTCTCCTCGGAGAAACGGCGTAGCGGCTGTCGGACAGGCTTGGCGTCCTTGCGGACGTGAAGTTTGTGCTCGGCGAATTCCCTCGGGACACCCGTCATGTCTTTTGGAGACCATGCGAAGATGTCCTGATTCTCACGGAGGAAATCGACGAGCTCGCCTTCCTATTTGCTGTCGAGGCAGGTGCCTATGACGATGTACTTGCTGGAACTGGGGTCGGCCGGGTCGAGCGGGACCCTCTTCGTGTCTTTTGACGGCTGGAAGGAGGCTTCACTGTCGGCCCACTTGGGCGGAGTCGGCACGGCCGGCTGCGCGCTAGCCAGCGCCACGATCCGGTCAAGCTGGCGCCTCTCCTCGGCGATAACCAGCGACTCGGCCAGTTGGGAGCCGGCTTTGGCGCACTCGACAGACTTCTTGTAGTCGCCGACGATGGTGATGAGGCCCTTGGGACCCGGCATCTTCAACTTCAGGTAGGCGTAGTGGGGGACCGCCATGAATTTGGCCATCGCGGACCGGCCCAGCAGCGCGTGGTAGGGGCTGGCCAGGTCGACCACCTCGAACCAGATCGGCTCGCGGCGGAAATGGCTGCAGGAGCCGAACAGGACGTCCAGCCGGACCCGGCCGATCGGAGAGCAGGAGAGACCCGGCACGATGTCGTGGAACACTGTTCGGGTCGGCTCCAGCTGTCGCGCCTCGTTGCCGAGGTTGGTCATGGTGTCGCGGTACAAGATGTTGATGCTGCTGCCGCCGTTGATCAGCACCCGCGAAAAGCGGCAGGTGCGCTTCTTGGAGACGAAGGTGGGGTCGAGCACAAGGCGTAGCCACCCGGCGTGGGCATGACGGCCGGGTGGTTCTCCCGGGTCCAGCTCACCGGCCGGTCGGACCAATGCATGTACTGGGGAACCGGAGGGACGACGGCGTTCACCTCGGCCGCGTGCTTGCGCTTTGCGTGCTTGTCATCCCCCTCGCGGGTGAAGACGACGTAGGACGCGTCCGGGCACGGGAAGGGGTTGTCGGCGAGGGCGCCGGGTGGCGGCGGGGGCGGGGGAAGCGGCGGTTGCCGCGGGCCGGCTCCGGGTGGCGGGGGTGGATGGTTGCCCTTCAACAGGCGCTGGGTGAAACTGCACTGCCAGAGCGTGTGCTTCGACGGCTTCACGCCGCTGTGGTTTTTGCAGGGGGCGTCGAGCATCTGCTCGAAGGACAGCTTGGGCTGCGAGGCGGCCTTGCCGGTGCGCGGGCGCTGGCTGGAGCCTTGCTCGGCCGGCTGCTCCCCTTCCACCGTGGTGACCTGCCAGTTGTCGTAGCGGGGCGCCTGCTGGTCGTTCCTGCGCTTGCCATTGTTGTTGTTGTTGTTGTTGTTGTCTTGCCGGCGCTGATTGTTGTCGCCAGCCGGCTTGGGGGGAGCCGGCTGGGCCGAGAGCAGCTTGCCGTCTGCGTCGATCGTGACCTTCACATTCATCGCGGAGTCGGCCGTAGCGTACTTGTCCGCCACGGCCATGAGCTCCGCCAGGGTCTCTGGCTCGTTGCACACCAGCCGATGCTTGACCAGAGTGCCGTCTAGGCATCCGTCGATGAAGTACTGGTTGGCTTGGACCTCGTGGACGCCCTCGCAGGAGTTGCGGAGCTCCGTCCATCGCGTGAGGAAATCGCGAAGGGGCTCGCCCGGCTTTCGGACGCACATGGAGAGCTGGCAAGGCTTGCCGGGACGCTTGTAGGTGCTGGTGAAGTTGCGAATGAACGCATCCTCAAAATCCAGCCAGGAGTTCACGCTACCGGCCCGGAGGCTGTTAAGCCACGTCTGGGCCGAGCCGAGCAGCATGAGGGGGACGTATCGCACGGCCAAGCGCCGGTTGCCGCCGGCTATGCCGACAGCCGTGGTGTAGTCGGTCAGCCAGTCCTCCGGCTTGGTGGCGCCGTTGTACTTGGGGGAGTCGCGGGGCAGCGAGAAACCTTTGGGGAAGGGCTCCTCGCGAATGCGGGGGCCAAAGCACGCCGGGCCGACAGAGCTCTCCTCCTCCAGGGCCGTGGAGTGTGCCAGCCGGTCGATGCGGTGACGGGCGTCGCTTTCGTCGTAGGGCTCGCGGGGGGCGAGTCGGTCAGCCACGGGACCGCGGGGACCGAGCCGTTCGGCCGCGGGACCGCGGGGGGCAGGAGCTTCCGGGGCCGGCTCGGGCCGCCGAGCCGGCCGCACGGGGGGCTCCGGCTGCTGAACCCGGCCGTCGCCGGCCGTCTCACCAGTGATGCCGTCTCCAGTGGTTGCGGCGCGATTGTGCCGGCTCCGACCGGACCGGTGCCGGCCAGAGCGGCTCGCGCTAGTGGCGTGGGAGGATGTCTGCTGCGCGTCTCGGAGGGCCCTCTCCGGGTTCCCGGTTGTTCCTGAGGCGGAGGCGGATGGCTGGGCCGGGTCGAAGTGCTTCTGCTGCTCGTTCGCCGCGGTGATGAGGTCGCGGATGCGCTGCTGCTGCTGCAGCAGCTCCTCGCCCTCCAGGAATTTAAGATCCGCCATGGCCGCCTGCGCCGCGCGTATGTTCTTGACGGGGGTGTCGTACACGGGCCGGCCTGTGCCTAGTGCACGGCCGATTGTGCTGCCACAGATCCGCACCTCCGCGACCCGGCTGGGCTCGGCGGCAGCCGGCGTGAAGCCGTGGGCGCTGTCGTACTCTCGCTGGGCGGACTCCAGCCGGCGCCTGGTTGCCGCGAGCTCCGTGGCCTCGACCAGCCGATGCTGAAGGTCCTCGTTGAGCTGAGCCACTGCAGCAGCCATGTCGTCTCGTGGAGTGGGTCGGCCCGTCATGGCGGGGCCGCAGCCGTGGTAGCCGCGGCCGTGGTGACCTTCTCCTTGCCGCGCGGGGAGCCGGAGCTAGCACCGATGGTCAGCACCTCCGCGCGGGCGCAGAGAGCGGCGACATCGTCGGAGACGGCGCAGCCAATGGGGACGGGGGAGTCGGCGAAGCTGCGCACTTCGCTGGGAAACACGTCGGGGACGAGCGCGATGAAAACGCGCAGCGCACCGAGAGGGACGACGAGGCAGCCTGCGGGGCAGGCGACGTCCGCGCCCGGCGCAGCGTTGCAGCCGGCCGGGTTGGCCGTGCGAGGCGCACGTACCAAACCATGCACGATGCGCTCGCCGGAGCTGGTGAAGGGCCTCGTCCGGAACTTGACTCCAGCCGGGGCCGCGAGCAGCCCCACGGTGGGTGCCAACTGTCGTGGTATTCTCACGGCAGATGCCATAAGATGGCTAAAAAGGTGGGGTTACGGGAGGACGCCGGTGGGTTCCGGAGGCGAGGTTTGCACGCGCAGGTGTGAGACACGAGACGTACCCAGGTTTGGGGCCCTCCGGAGAGGTAACACCCCTAATCCTGCCTAATGGAGTATGAAGTGCACAAGGGCTACAAGGTTGCTCCTGGAGCTGTGTGGGCGGAGGAGGAAGAAGGGGCTACGCCGCCGTTCGGCCTCTCCTGGGAGTGTGTGTGTGTGAACTAAGAATCGAGCTGACCCCTCTGCATGGAGGCCTCCCGAGGGGTCTTATAGGCCGACCCCCAGGGTTACATGGGTAAAGATGCACGGGCGCGGGGCCCTGGTGTCATTGTCTAGGAGCCGGCGGTGGGGGCCGCCGGGTCGCCGGGTCCGCCGGGCACGGGTTCAGTCGGCAGCGTGGCAGTGTGGCAGGTCTTGTCCTTCGTCATAGGGCGGTCGGCGCCGCCTAGCAACAGGATCGCGCCGCTCGGAGACCGCCCGCCCCGGGCGGGGGCGCAGGGAGTGCTGTAGCCACGCCCGCCGGGGCCGGCGTAAAGGAGGGGGCGTTGTTGCCATACTTGTCTTGTCATGAGGGTTTGCCCTCTAGTGGCCAGCCGGCATGGGCCAGCCGGCCAGGCCGGGTCACCATGCCGAGCCGGCTCGTGCTGAGGAGCCGGCGCGCAGGCTAGCCGGATTGAGGGGCTTGGCTTGCCCCGTTGTTTTGAAAAGAAAGGGGATCCGGGCTCCGTTGCCTACCCGGGGATCATCCCCTCGAGAACATGCATGCAAATTTTATTTGAATTCAACATATGCATGATTCAATTATTTCTTGCAAACATTTAACCATGCAATCACCATATCAAGTGTTCAAGATGCTTGCCTTGATCATGCAGAAATATTGGGTGCACTCCATGACTTTGAAAATTTTCATCTTCCCTCCATTTTCCTATTTTCAAAATATTGCAAACATCACCTAATTTGAAAATAGTAACAAAAAGTTGTTTGGAATTTTTTTTAATAAATACTAAAATAAACTAGAGGAAGAATAATGAATTTCAGAAAAAGAATCAAATGATTTGGAGATCAGATGATTTTCCTAGGGGATTTCTAAGCTGGAATAATTAAAGAATTGGACTATTTAATTGATCCAACAAAAATTAAGCTTAGGAAAAATGTTCACCCAAGCTATATTAATAGAGAATGAATTTAGAAGTATTTAGAAATTTGAATCATCAGATTTGGTATAGAAATGACTACTGTGGAATTATTTGAAAATTACTAGAAAAGAAAAAGAGGAAAGGCAGAAGCGTGCCCTGAGCGCTATTTAGTTGGACGGCGTCACTGGGCCAGGCCCAGCCGCTCGGACACGTGGAAGAGCTGCGGCGTCGAAGGCGTATTCGGGAAATACGTTTTCCCCGCGCATAGACGGCTTCGACGGAATACGCCTCCACTTAAAACACTGCGGCGTGGCCCGGGAGTCGCTGACCGTGGGCCCCACCTGGCCCACAGGTCAGGTTTGACCCGGGTCGCCCGCGTTCTCTCTCTCCCGCGCGGCAGAACAGAGGCGGCTCACCGGTGGCGATTGCTGGCGAACGGCGGCACCTCTCGGGAAACTGAACCCATGCACGGAACCAGGAGATCTAGGCGATCCTCTGGGTACCCTCCTTGGTCGCCGGAGAGGACAGAGTCACCGACGGCGAGCTTCCCGGCGGACGACGGCGTCGGGCAGGATGGTGCTTTTGCCTACGGTGCCTCCCAAGCAAGATTGAGTGGGGGAGTGGATTCGTGGGGTCTAGGGGAGGCTTCTGGTGGAGAGGAAGAAGAGAGGGGGGCTCGGGTTGCACCGGATTTAACCGGGAAGTGGTGGTGGCCGTGGTGGCCGGGGAGGAAGGGGATGACCTTCTCCGGTCGTTTGGTTGCTTGGGGAGGCTCACAGGAGGAGGAGAAGAGGTTCTGACCATGAGAGGAAGCTCGGGGGGGGGGGGGGGGGTTATAGCATGGCGAGGTGGTTCCGTGGCTTCCAGAGAACGGCTCGTCGGCAGGTGGTTATTAATGATGCCGTTGAGGTGGTTGTGGTCGGCGGCAAGGGTCAGCGAGGCCAGTAGGGGTGGTAGGGGATTGGTGGCGAATGGATGAGCTCGAGCCGTTGTCAATTAAGGTGAGACGGCACCGACAGAGACGTGGCGGACGAAGATTCGTCGGGCGGCGATTTTGGTGGCGGTGGTCGGCAGTGGCCCGCGCTAGCAGCCAGGCCCGGGTGTCGGCAAGCTTCCTGGCTTACCCGTGAAGGTAGAGGAGGTGAAAAACGTGCGGGGGAGGCAGCAGAGGCAACGGCAGATCGATGCCAGAGCCTGCACAACGAGCACTCTGCTCGTGCTCTAGACACGCACACCACGCGTTCGACCAAATGCCAGCGTGTCTTAGAGTGACCCAAATGAGCTACACTTTTACAAGGTGGTGTTTACTGAGATAGGAAGAATGGTGGACATGTTGGTTTGTCCAGAGGAGCAAGTGTGCAATGCAGTTTAGAGAGAGACAAGATTACTGTCATGCACACAGTGTGCTTGATGAAATGCTAAGGCTAGCTAGGAAACTTTGTTGGGTGTGGAAATTGCCAGGAGGGTATCTCCTTAGATGATAAGGATGGTGGTGGAGTTGGTTTGGCAAAAAGAAAAACTTGATAGTGCAAGTTTTACCAGAATTCAGTTCTGGACAGAAACTTGGAGTATTTATTTGGTGAACCAAAGTGAGGCAATTGGAGATGATCTTCTGGACTTAAGGGTTTCTTAGGAAGGACTATAAGGTGGAATAATTGCAGAATTTTTGGAGCAATAAAAATTGAGGTTGTAGTTAAAACTCAAGAATGGGACAGAATTGAATAGAGGATGTTTTACTCAAAATTTCCAAAATACCAAGTTGGGTTTTTGCATAAAAGTGATCTATAGGCCTCACATGACCCCTCATAATTTTTGTGGAATTTTTAAAGAATTATTTAAAATAGTTGTAGTGCAACAGAGGCAATTAAAGAATTGAAAATGCTATAAAAATGATTATCTTGGTCAAAATTTTATTATGCAAATATTTCATACTGTTATTAAAATATAATTAAAATGTTTTAAGAAAACTACCAAAGCCCACAATATTTTACCAAAATTTCTATATGGAGGGAAGAATTTTGGAAAACAGAAAATGGAAAAGACTCTGAAAATAATAAAAGACCCAATATAAATCAAAATTTTATTTCTGGCCAAATTTTATTTAATAAAATTGTGGTTAAATTTTTGGGGTGTTACTGTGGCTCGGCCACAAACGTTGAGATACTTGGTTTTGAAATTCTGGTAATTCCAAAACTCGTCTGAAATTCATGAAACTTGGCATGCTATCATGAAGTGGCACCAACATGCCGTGGTAAATTTTTTGTCCCATTTGGGGCAGGTTTTGGTATAAGCTTCTCACAAACCAGAGCTTCTCACAAGAAGCCTCATGGTTCCGGTAGGGAACGTGTCACCTTTGTGGACGAAACGACATTCATTGCCTCCTCTTGTCTTGATTTTTTATAGAGGCAACATAGACCAATTGGAGTGTCGTGTTAAATTTTGGAATTATTCGGGGTTCGTTTGGAGATTTTATACATTAACTGAGTTTTCTAGGCATTTTATGTGCATAATTCAAATTTGAACTACATGCAGATGCTCCGGTGAACCCAAATGGGTTTAAAAATCATATATGTGTCCTTCTGTGCATGTTTAGGTCCCATGAAATGGGAATGAATTTCAAACACCTAGGCTTCGTGGCTCGGCAGCAAACATTGAGAAACTTGGTTTTTAAATTCCTGTAAATCCAAAACTCATCTGAAATTCATGAGACTTGGCATGGTGTCATGAAATGGCACCAATATGCTGTGCTAAAAAAATTGTCCAATATGACAGAGGGCGCACACACTAACAACCATAGCCAAAATAGCCATTTTGGAACAAATAGTTGTCACGTTATCCTCACAAACGGTTGTACAATATTATTTAAATCATGCGCGTTCTACTAACCATTTACGTGCCACCATGAGTCCCACTTTTTTATTGGCAAGGAGGTGTCGTGCGGGCAACTATTTGAGTAGACGAGAGGCGTGCGAGCGAAGTCTGCTGCACAGGCTGACCGGGAGGCGTGTGTCAGGCCTATTTTTGGGATATATCACAAAAGAGCCTCAAGTCATACCAGCCCCAAGAACAACTGGTAGACTTCCTTGATATAGATAACCAGTACAAATATAATATTACACAGGGTTGAGTCAGAGGGCTCAACAATTATTACAAGCTTGCCAATATACTACGGTGGTGGAATAATACAGTGGTGTGGTGGTAGAACAACACTGATACAATAAAATAAATTCAAGCGTCAGTGTGAGGCTTGGCTATTTTATTGGTGTAGCGTAAACACAGCGGATGATACAAGTGGTAGACTCCAAGATCACAGGTTGATTGACTGGGACACCTCTAAGCGTCGGGCTCGCTAGCGCAATCTCCTTCCACAACTCGTCCTCCTCCAAGTCTGGCCAATGAAATAGCCAGGGACAAGCCAGTGAGTACGTTTGAATGTACTCGCAAACATTATGAACGCAAGATATACCAAATGCATATGCCCATGATGGATTAAATGATATGCTCATGCTGACTGAAATTTAAAACATGGCATGATAAATATTAGTAGGTGCAGGAAAATAAATTGTTAGTGATAAACCAAGAAAGTTAAAAGTGGATAATCGGGCGAGACAGGACCGCCCGAGAATCCAAGAGAAATGCCAAACTGGTGTCTAAAAGAGAATCGGGCGAGATAGGACCGCCCGAGAACTCAAGCGACGCCATGAGAGGTCTTGAAAATAAAATTGAGTGCCCGGGGTAGTCTAGCCAGCCCCTGAGACACTCAGGAAAATAAAATAGGAGAAATGGGTTAGTCAACAATTATATGCATAGTAACAATAATATTCACAACCATAATCATCATGATAACAAAATATCCATGATAGCGTTAGTGATGAAATAATAATATTCTGTAAAATATTTGATGCTCAAATTAATTATTTCCTTCGAAGACCGACACCGGACCGACACTTGACCGTTCCCAGCTAACGTCCTTGACCGCGGACATGGCTATTCGAATAGGTATAACTCTGCAGAGGGTGTACTCTTTACCCACGTGTATGAGATTTCTTTAGTCAACACCGTGGCACTGACTAATTCCCACTACGGTCTTTGGGTTGAAAACACACCTGACTAGCACACACCAGAATAACTTTCCGGATGCCAGGAATCACCCAAAGCACCGTTCAAGAAAAACTCTAAGTCGGGGAGACTACAATCTCGAATAGCATGGGATCACTATTCATACGCACGGATTACAAGGGGTGCCCCCCTCTCGGCCCAGCCGGAAACACCCATGCCCCCTGACCTGATGACGGGCATTAGTCCATGGCCGTGGAAACCCTCATCATGGCCCTCTATGTGGTGTGTACACAGACAGGGGTTAGCAACTTACTAAACCGTACTTCCCTCGCGGGAACACCCGTGGCAGCACGGTGTTTAGCTAGGTGTGACGGAACAAGACTCGATCTAGGTTGACTCACTAGGTGTTGTTATTATGACCGGTATACTCTACATGTGTCACCGTGACACCACCATGTCAAACGTGACCCGTGCCCACCGGCACGTCCAAAGCAAGAGACACGCTCCTGAATTCTCACAGCTCTCCACCATGTTAGAAAATTCATGAGCTAGAGTGGAGTGCAAGTCATGTGCAAGGAAATAGTATGACCATGCATGCATGCATTATTACTTCTACATAT
This sequence comes from Elymus sibiricus, assembly GCA_039707655.1. Lineage (NCBI taxonomy): Eukaryota > Viridiplantae > Streptophyta > Magnoliopsida > Poales > Poaceae > Elymus > Elymus sibiricus. The sequence continues at coordinate 170,749,655 of CM077664.1, forward strand.
GTGGTGAAATCTCAAACCGATGCACACATGCAATGCAATCACCATATCCCAGGTTCAAAATGCTTGCCTTGCCCAAAGTAGTCAGAAGAGGAACCCTCGAAATTCCCGGCAAAGTTTCCCTCTTCTTTTTCTATACAAAAACAAATTCAAATTCAAATTAAAATTTCATAACAGTACAAAAACTTGTCTCAAAATATTTTAAATTAAATACTAAAAAACTAGAGAGAAAAATAAGTATTTCAAAAAAAAGAATCAACTCAATCAGAGTTGTGGTTTAAAAGTTATTAAACTTTTATTTCTGCAAAAATCCAGTCCCTACGCTATTTAAACAGAAAACGGTTCGGGAAGGAGTACGCTTTCCAGCGTAGAAGACGTAAAGCATAGAATACGCCTTCTGTTTAAAAACAAAAAAAAAAGAGAGAACGCTGATGGGTGGGGTCCACCCGTCAGGTTCAAATTTGAACGCGCTTGCACGCGAAGACAGAAGGGTGGCGGCGTTCACCGGCGACGATCGCCGGAGTTTTGGGAGGTGGCCATGATCGGAACGTGCTCTGGGGGTCTGTCCGCGTCGGTAGGTGGCGGTGGCGGTCCCCGGCGAGCAACAGAACGACGGCGAGGTCGACGACGGCGGACGGTGTTTCGGGTGAAGATAGGATCTCGCCGGAGAGAGCTCGGGAAGCCAAATTGAAGCGCGGGATCGACGAGAGGGAGTAAGATATGACGACTAGTGGATTTTGGAGGGTGGAGATGACCTAACGGCGTCGGGCCGATCGGGGAAGGTGGCGGCGGGTCGGTGATCGGAGACGGGGAAGAAGGCCTCCTCGAGGTCAGGGAAGTGTGCGGGAGCTCGATTGAGATGGTGTGAAGGTGATGTGTGTAGCAAATGGAGCTCGGGAGCTCCTATTTATAGGCGATCGGGGGTGGTTAGTGAGGGCGGATCACGTCGGAGTAACTCCGGCCGTCGAAGTTGGTTTGGTCGGTGGTCAAGGTTCAATGAGTGATCGGAGAGGTTAGTGGTGTACTCCAGAAGCATCAACCAGGATGGATTCGGGCTCTACAGCCTTATCTGCGGCGAGGTGCGGCGGCGGCATCCGTCTCCGGCGACTGCCAAGCGGGGCCCTGAGCGGTTTGGACGGTGCGGCGATGACGCGGAGGAGACACCGCATGGAGGGAAAGGTAGGTTTGGGCGGGGCGGCGAGTGAATGCTCGTCGGTGGCCGAGGCGGCTCTTCGGTCTGCCGTGGATGAGCACGGGGGTAGCTGCACCGGCCATCTCCTGTGCCGTCGTCGGTGGGAGGCTGGCGCAGGGGTCCCAGGCGTCCCATTTATGAGCAGAGGGGGCGTGGATGAGAAGGAGGGTGATGGAGTGGCGTGCACGGCGCCGAACTCCTCTGCCGACTGAAGAAAATTCAGTTAACTGAATTGTGACAGTGATGAACAGTGTGCACATGAGGTATATGGTGAAATGATAGAGGGGTCTAGGCATTTTAGGATTTTGTGATAATTTTTTTGGTGTGGTGTTGATGCATAAAAGTGAGTTTGGCAAAGTCTCAGAATTTTTGGATCAATAAAAATTGAGTTTGTATCAGAGAGATTGTTTCTGGTCCAAAATTGAACTGAATGAAATTGGAAAATTTTGAATTGTGGAACCCAATGTTTTTGGTGAAATGGGTTGTGGGTACTGCCTAGTTGCTAGGATAATTTTGGTGGAGGCAGAAGACTTCAGAAAAATATGGTTCCTTTGTAAATCAAAGAAACCATGAATAAAATAAATTCCAACTTTGGAATTTAATAAATATTGTAGAAATATTTTTGTAAGGTGGAAAAGAGTTGGATACTGTCCTAGAATGTGAGAATGACATGAGGGATAATTTAGGAGTGGCAGAAAAATTATAGGAAGAATTTAGAAGGGCTAGGAAGAAGTGAAATGATCACTCCTATGGAATAATATTAATTATTCCAAAACTTTTCTAAATAAAAAATTTGTTGTAATCCTCCAAAATAATTTTCCAAGTAAATGACCTTCCAAAACATAACCATTTAAATTTTTTGGAAAACCCAATTAAAAATAAAAATGAATATCAGAACAGAAGAAAGAGAAGAAAAAGAATTGGGTCAAAAATAATTCAAAGTATTTTCTTTTAATAAAAAGATTTAAAAATCCAGAGAGAAAATTTTGGGGTGTTACAACACCTACCCCCCTTAAGAAAAATCTCGTCCCCGAGATTTCAGCTGTCCCTCAAATAGGTACGGATATTCAGCCCTCAGGTGATCGTCTCTTTCCCATGTTGTTTCTTCCTCGGTGTGATTACTCCACTGAACTTTGTAAAATTTTATCATGCTCTGTCGCGTTCTCCGTTCAGACTCCTCCAAAAAATTTATAGGTCGTTCTCTATATGTGAGGTCTGGTTGGATATCCAGGTCTTGATGTTGGACTTGCTTTTCTGGGTTACTGACACATCTCCTTAGCTGTGAAATGTGAAACACATCATGAACATTCGATAATTCTGCGGGTAAGTCCAGCTGGTAGGCAACCTTGCCTCTCCTTGCAATTATCCTGAACGGTCCAATAAACCTCGGTGCCAATTTTCCTTTGACCTTAAACCTCTGTAATCCCCTCATTGGAGATACTCTGAGGTACACGTATTCATCGGGCTCAAAACTGATCTGGCGGTGTTTTTGGTCGTAGTAACTCTTCTGACGGCTCTGAGCTGCTCTTAGTCTGTCTTGAATAAGTTTCACTTTTGTTTCCGCCTCTTTGAGAATTTCCGGGCCGAAGATTCGGCTATCTCCGGTCTCAGACAAATTGAGTGGGGTACGGCATCTTCGTCCGTACAGGGCTTCGAAAGGTGACATTTTTAAACTGGCTTGATAACTGTTGTTGTATGAAAATTCCGCATACGGCAAACTATCTTCCCAGCTGACTCCATAAGTAAGTACACATGCTCTCAGCATGTCCTCCAATATTTGATTTACCCGTTCAGTCTGTCCTCCTGTCTGTGGGTGATATGCCGTACTGAATACCAGTTGAGTCCCTAAGGCTTGCTGCAGCTGATCCCAAAACCTAGAGACAAACTGGGTGCCTTTGTCAGAGACTATGGTCTTGGGTACTCCGTGTAAGCAAACAATTCGGGAAAGGTATAACCTTGCAAGCCTCTGTGTTGAATATGTGGTTTTTACCGGAATGAAGTGTGCCACCTTGGTTAATAAATCTGTGATAACCCAGATAGCATCATTTCCGTGTCATGACCTCGGTAATCCAACAATAAAATCCATTCCTATCACGTCCCATTTCCATTCAGGCACTCTGAGTGGCTGTCATAATCCTGCTGGCCTCTGATGTTCTGCCTTTATACGCTGACAGGAGTCACACCGTGCAACATATACGGCGATATCCCTTTTCATCCCGTGCCACCAATTTTTTTCCTGTAGATCCTTGTACATCTTGGTTCCTCCTGGGTGAATGGAATACGGAGTTGTGTGAGCTTCTGCCAAAACTTGTTGCTTTAGCTCTTCCTTGTTGGGTACGCATAACCTTTTTCCGTACCATAGGATTCCCTGAATATCAATGGTAAATTCAGATGCCTTATCTAAATTTACCTTCCTTTTAATTCCTTCGATGCTGGGGTGTCCTTTCTGAGCTTCTTTGATCTGATCCTCCAATGTTGATTTTATTTCTAAACGGGCAATGGTTCCTTCCATGACTAGAACCATATTAAGCTTGGCAAATTCCTGGTTGAATTCATGCTGTGAGAATTGCCTACTGTCGTTGTCGGTGCATGGATTTCTGCTCAGAGCATCTGCCACAACATTTGCCTTACCCGGGTGGTAATGAATTCCCATATCATAATCCTTAATTAATTCAAGCCATCGACGCTATCTCAAGTTTAATTCTGGCTGGGTGAAGATATACTTAAGACTTTTGTGGTCCGTGTATATCTCGCATCGGTTACCAAGAAGGTAATGTCACCATTCCTTGAGTGCGTGTATCACAGCTGCTAACTCCAAATCATGGGTAATTTTCTTCGTGTTGTCGCAGCTGTCTTGAGGCGTATGCTACGACCTTTCCTTCCTGCATTAATACACATCCAAGTCCCTTCCTGGAAGCGTCACAATATATTTCAAAAATTTTGTGCACATCTGGCACGATTAGAACAGGTGCCATGGTTAACCTCTTCTTTAATTCCTGGAAACTTTTCTCACAAGCTTCGGTCCATTCAAACTTCTTATCTTTCTTGAGCAACTGAGTCATGGGTTTGGCGATGGTGGAAAATCCTTCAATAAACCGTCAGTAGTAGCCAGCCAAACCAAGAAAACTTCTGACTTCAGTCACGTTGGTGGGTTGCCTCCACCCTAAGACATCTTTTACTTTACTCGGGTCCACTGCTATCCCATCCTGTGTTAGTACGTGTCCTAGAAAACCAACTTCTCGTTGCCAAAATTCACATTTGCTGAATTTGGCATATAGTTGATGTTTCCTTAATTCTTCCAGAACTATCCGAAGATGTTGCTCATGTTCCTCTGGTGTCTAGGAGTAAATAAGTATGTCATCAATAAATACAACCACGAACTTGTCCAAGTATTTCATGAAAACCTTGTTCATGAGATGCACAAAATAAGCAGGAGCGTTGGTCAGACCGAAAGGCATCACAGTGAATTCATATAATCCGTATCTGGTGGTAAAATCAGTCTTGGGTATGCCTGACGGTCGAATTCTTAATTGATGGTAGCCTGACCTCAAGTCTATTTTTTGAGAATACCTTGGCTTCTGCCAGTTGCTCGAACAGGTCATTGATTCTTGGCAGTTGATATTTATTTTTGATGTTAGCCATATTAAGTGCTCTGTAATCAATACATAACCTCAGGGTACCATCCTTTTTCTTCGCAAATAAAACCGGCGATCCCCATGGTGATGAGCTGGGTTGAACATAACCTTTTTCCATTAATTCCTTAATTTGTTTCTTTAGCTCAGCCAATTCTGTCGGAGCCATACGATAAGGCTTCTTATAAATGGGTGCCGTGCTAGGTGCCAATTTAATAACAACTCAATTTCATGGTCAGGTGGCATGCCTAGTAACTCCTCTGGAAATACGTCAGGGTATTCGCACACCACAGGAACCTTGCTCAACTCTGTCATATCCACTTGATTTAATTTTCCCAGTGAAGTAGAAATCTTCCTTGTGCCAAATTTTATTATCTTCCCCTGACAATTAGTGAGAGTCACTGTATGGTTGTAGCAATCTATAAAACCTTTATTTGTGGTCAACCAGTCCATTCCCAGAATAACATCCAGAGCGACTGCTTCCAGAACAATAAGATTGGCTAGAAACTTCATTCCTTTGATTTTAATACTTACGTCCTTGCAGTACCATTGAGTGCTTTGCTTCGATCCCGGGGACTGAATAACCATTGAATTTTGAAAAGGCGAAAAAGAAAATTGATTCTCCGAAGCAAATCTTTTAGAGATGCACGAATGGGAAGCTCCAGAATCAAATAAAACTGTAGCATTAATTGTGTTGATAGGGAACATACCAAACACGATGTTCGGTGCATTTTGTGCTTCCTCAAAGGTCACGTGATTCACCTGTCCCTTCCTTTGGTTGTTGTTGTGGTTGCTGTGTCGTGGGGCTGCATTAACATTGCGGCCATTGTTGTTGGGCTTCGGAACATTATTGTTCCCCTGTTTTGGGCATTGTCTGGCATAATGCCCTTCTTCTCCATAGGCAAAACAGGTAACGCAAGGACGAAACGTTGTGTCCTTGGTCCTGTTGTTGTAGGTGCTGTGACTCTGCTGCGGTCGTGGTGTTGGAATTGGTGGTCGTGGCGCCACAGGCCTCTAAAATTCATTCTGGGGCCTGTTGTTGCGAACTTGTACTGACTGGGTCATATGGCGTTTGCGAATTTCATTTATGTTGCGGTGTTTGTTCTCCAGTATAATCGCCTTGTCCACCAATGTCTTGAAATCTGGAAAGGTGTGGACCACCAGTTGGCACTTGAGAGATGGAACGAGCCCATCAAGAAATTTCTCCATCTTTTTGTGTTCTGTCATGTACTCATCATTTGCGTACCGAGATAACTGAGTAAACTGGTCCAGGTACTGAGATACCGTGGTACCTCGTTGCTTGAGATCCTCAAACTCCCTTTTCTTCATTTTCATAATACTGTTGGGGATATGTGCTCCCCGGAAATATTCCTTGAACTGTTCCCATGTCATATCTGCTCCATGAGTGTGACATATATTTCCCCACCAGGATGCTGCTATACCAGAAAAATAGTGCGGAGCATATAGCACCTTTTCCTGGTCCGTACACTGAGCGATGTTCAATTTTCTTTCCATATCACGCAGCCAATCATCTGCCTCCAGAGGTTTATCTGTGTGAGAGAATTGATGTCTACTACACAACTTATTCTTGTAGACTCGTGTTGGGCCTCCAAGCGCAGAGTTTTGTAGGACAGTAGCAATTTTCCCTCAAGTGGATGACCTAAGGTTTATCAATCCGTGGGAGGCGTAGGTTGAAGATGGTATCTCTCAAACAACCCTGCAACCAAATACAAGAAATCTCTTGTGTCCCCAACACACCCAATACAATGATAAATTGTATAGGTGCACTAGTTCGGCGAAGAGATGATGATAAAAGTGTAGTATGGATAGTAGATATAGGTTTTTGTAATTTGAAAATATAAAAACAGCAAGGTAGCAAAAAGTAAACGGGCATACAAACGGTATTGCAATGCTTAGAAACAAGGCCTAGGGTTCATACTTTCACTAGTGCGATCTCCCAACATTGTTGACATAGTTGAATCATATGTAAATCCCTCACGTGCGACAAAGAGTTCACTCCTAAGTCACAAATAGCGGAGAACAAACGAAGAAATTGTTGTAGGGTACGAAACCACCTCAAAGTTATCCTTCCCGATCAATCTTATGAGCCATCCCCATTAATTGTCACGAACAACCCTAGAGTTCGTACTAGAGTAACACCTTAAGATACACATCAACCAAAACCCTAATGTCACCTAGGCACTCCAATGTCACCACGAGTACCCACGGGTTGGATTATACGATATGCATCACACAATCTCAGATTCATCTATGCAAACCAACACAAAGAACTTCAAAGAGTGCCCCAAAATTTCTACCGGAAAGTCAAGACGAAAACGTGTGCCAACCCTTATGCATAAATCCCCAAGGTCACGAAACCCGCAAGTTGATCCCCAAAACATACATCAAGTGACTCAAGTGAATATCCCATTGTCACCACAGATATCCATATGCAAGACATACATCAAGTGTTCTCAAACCTTAAAGACTCAATCCGATAAGAAAACTTCAAAGGGAAAACTCAATTCATCACAAGAAGATAGAGAGGGAAAAACTCCATATGATTCATCTATATCAACAAAGCTCGCGATACATCAAGATCGTGCCATCTCAAGAACACGAGAGAGAGAGATCAAACACATAGCTACTGGTACAAACCCTCAGCCCCGAGGGTGGACTACTCCCTCCTCGTCATGGAGACCGCCGGGATGATGAAGATGGCCTCCGGTGATGCCTTCCCCCCTCCGGCAGGGTGTCGGAAAAGGGCTGTAGATGGGATCTCTCTGGTATAGAGGCTTGCGGAGGCGTAAAAACTCATCTAGGTTAACTTTCGGGGGTTTCTGAATATATATGATTTTTCAGCGTTGGAATCACGCGAAACGGAACCACGTGGGCCCCACGAGGTACCAGGGCGCGCCCTGGTGCCTCGTGGGCACTGGGTGGCCCCCCTCCAGTGGGTCTTGGTGCCAATATTTTTTATTTGTCCAATAAAAAATCTCCAAAAAGTTTCAGCTCATTTGGAAATCTTTCATTTCTGCACAAAAAACAACACCACGGTAGTTCTGCTGAAAACAGCGTCAGTCCGGGTTAGTTCTAATCAAATCATACCAAAACCATATAGAATTGTTATAAATATGGCATGAATACTTCATAAATTATAGATACGTTGGAGACGTATCAGCATCCCCAAGCTTAATTCCTACTCGTCCTCGAGTAGGTAAATGATAAAAGAAATAATTTATGAATTGTGAATGCTAGCATAGTCCATAAGTTAGATCAATGATAATTTCAATCACTTTTCCTAGCATCATAACAACAACTTTCTCTCATAAAAGTCATCATGATAAAGTAGCAATTAAAAACAGAAATTTTGATGTGGAATGCTACCTATCATAATCATCATATAATCTTTTCTTTTATAGCATGGACATTGGACTTGAATGATTCAAAGCAAGATCATTATTATAACAGCAATATTTATTATCATAAAACTTCTCATGATCAAGTAACAATTCATCACAACAATGAAGTATAAGGCATAAACTTTCTTGGAAATTAACAAACTATTCTAGTCAACAATGCAATTGCAATTCATCATATTTTCAGGAAGGGTCTCATGTAGGAGCTTTTAAGCAAGTCCACATACTCAACCATCATTTAGTCTTCTATGATTTCTAACACTCACGACATATATATGGAGCAAAAGTTTCAGCCAGACACATAGAAAGATAGGGGCTTGTGATTTCGCCTCCCAACTTATTCACCTCAAGGGTGATGTCAACAATAATAACTCATGATCACTCATATCCAACTGGATATATGTGCCTAGATCTTTCCCCACCACATGATGCTTGCAAAAGAGAAAAATAAAAAGGAAGTAGAGGAGAACACTATTGACTCTTGCATAAAAAGTAAATACATCAAAGTAAATGCATAAAAGTAAAAGATAGGCCCTTCGCAGAGGGAAGCAGAGGTTGTCATGCGCTTTTTATTTTTGGATGCACAAGCCCTTAATGCAAAGGAACGTCACGTTATATTGCCCCTTGTGATAGCAACCTTTATTATGCAGTCCGTCGCTTTTATTTCTTTACCATCAGAAGTTCGTACAACACTTATTTCCCTTACAATAAAAGATCATACATATTTTAGGAGCAATTTTTATTGCTTTTTGCACTGATGACAACTTACTTGAAGGATCTTATTCAATCCATAGGTAGATATGGTGGACACTCATGGGAAGAAACTGGGTTTAAGGACTTTGGATGCACAAGTATTATCTCTACTTGGTGAGGATTTTTGGCTAGCTAAGATATTGGGCAAGCACCACATGTTGGAGGATCTATAACAATATAACTTCTATGTGAATATGAACAAACATAATTCATTATGTTGTCTTCCTTGTCCAACGTCAACAATTTGACATAAAATACTTAATGGGGGCTCACAATCATAAAAGATGTCCAAGATAGTATATTTGCATGTGAATCTTCTCTTGCCTTATTAACTTTTTCATGAATTGCATCATTGAATAATGCTATGCTTGTTAACCTCCAATAAATTTTACCACTTCTACTTTTCTTTATGTAATGTCATTACTTTCCATAAGATTAGCATATGATCTCTTTCATTATTTTCATTGCAAGGAATCACACTTATCATATCAAATGATCTATATGAAAGTTTTTATTATATCCCTCTCGAATATTCATCTTGGGACCAAATTCATATCTTGTGCAAATTACCATTACTATAATTAACTCTCAAAAAGATATAAGTGAAGCATGAGAATTAATGACAAACTACTCCAAAATATATAAGCGAAGATCAATGAGTAGTGAAACAATTAAATAGCTATGTAAGGACTCTCTCTCATTTAAAAATTTCAGGTCTTATTATTTTATTCAAACAGCAAAGAAAACAAAATAAAATGACATTCCAAGAATAGCTCATATCATGTGAAGAAGCAAAAACTTAAGCTCAACCAAAACTAACCGATAATGTTGATGAAGAAAGGTGGGATGCCTACCGGGGCATCCCCAAGCTTAGATGCTTGAGACTTCTTGAAATATTATATTGGGGTGCCTTGGGCATCCCCAAGCTTGAGCTTTTGTGTCTCCTTAATTCCTCTCATATCACGGTTTCTATAAATCTTAAAAACTTCATCCACACAAAACTCAACAAGAACTCGTGAGGTAAGTTAGTATAAATAAACTCAAAACCTTAACATTCTCTACTGTAGCAGATCACAAAAATTATAATTAATCATTTCATACTAAATGCCTCTGCATATTTAATACTTCTATCCTCAAATAGAAACATTAAACACGCAAACATATGCAAACAATGCAACTATAACAGCAATCTGCCAAGACAGAACAGTCTGTAAAGGATAATTAAGAATCCATACTTACCTAACTCCAAAAATTCTGAAAAATTACCACGTGACAGAGAACTCATTCATGCTTACTGTGTAAAAATTTCAGATTTTTATCATGTTCTGACTATTCAGGAATATTCTGGACATAACAGAAAACTTTCTGTTTTCAAACAGCAACACATGAACTTGCAAACTGAGCATAGTAAAGGCTATAAATGGCATTTTATTGAACTAAAAGATACAAAACATCATTATTGATGACACCAAGAAAATATTAACAGAAGAAAATGACGCTCCAAGCAAAACTCATATTATGTGACGAATAAAAATATAGCTCCAAGTGAGGTTACCGATAATGTTGAAGACGAAAGAGGGGATGCCTTCCGGGGCATCCCCAAGCTTAGTTGCTTGAGTCTTCCTTGAATATTACCTTGGGTTTCCTTGGGCATCCCCAAGCTTAGGGTCTTGCCGCTCCTTATTCTCCTCATATCGATATCTCACCCAAAACTTGAAAACTTCAATCACACAAAACTTAACGGAACTTCGTGAGAACGGTTAGTATGATAAAGAATAAACCATCACTTAGGTACTGTCCAAGACAAGATTCACAATTGTTCCCATATAATGCCTACTGTATTCTATCATTTCCACAATTTATATCTCATAATATAAGCTATGGAAACATTAAAACAAGCAAACTATGCATTGAAAACAGAATCTGTCAAAAACAGAACAGTCTGTAATGATCTGAGCAACTACCATACTTCTGGAACTGGAGGCTCCAGTAAAATTAGTACAATGTCAAAAATTTGCATATCAATACTGTATAAAAATTTCAGAATTTTTTGACGCTCCAGTAAAATCTGGGAAATTAAACACTGGAGGCAAAAGTTTCTGTTTTTGCACAGAATTGAATCAACAAGTATCCACACTATCCTAAAGGTTTTACTTGGCACTTTATTGAAAGAAAACATATAAAACATGATTAATACAGTAGCTTAATCATGTGAAAACGCAAAAATAGTCGGTATAAATATTGGGTTGTCTCCCAACAAGCACTTTTCTTTAAAGCCTTTTAGCTAGGCATGATAATTTTGAATGATGCTCACATAGAAGTAAAGAATTGAAACGTAAAGGGAGCATCATGAGAAATATATCAAACACATTTAAGCCTAACCCACTTCCTATGCATAGGGATTTTGTGAGTAAATAGTTTATGGGAGCAAGAATCAACTAGCATAGGAAGGCAAAACAAGCATGACTTCAAAACTTTCAACACATAGAGAGGAAACTTGATATTATTAAAATATGTAGAAGCATATATTCCTCTCTCAAAATAATTTTCAGTAGCATCATGAAGAAATTCAACAATATATCCATCACACAAAGCATTCTTGTCATGATACATAAGCATAGAAATCTTACTACTCTCCACATAAGCAATTTTCTTCTCATTCATAATAGTGGGAGCAAACGCAACAAAATAATTATCATGAGATACTTGATTGGCATGATCAAATTGAACATTAAAATCATGACGCCAAGTTTCATGGTTATCATTATTCTTTATAGCATACAAGTCATCACAATAATCATCATGAATAGGAGGCATGTTATCATCATAATAGATTTTCTCATCAAAACTTGGGGGACTAAAAATATCATCTTCATCACACATAGCATCCCCAAGCTTGTAGTTTTGCATATCATTAGCATCATGGGTATTCAAAGAATTCATATTAACAACATTGCAATCATGCTCATCATTCAAAGATTTTATGCCAAACATTTCATTGAATTCTTCTTCTATCAATTGAGCACAATTATCGGAATCCTTATTTTCAAGAAAGACATGATAAAGACGAATAATATGAGGCAACCTCAATTCCATTTTTTTAGTTTTCTTTAATAAACCAAACTAGTGATAAAACAAGAAACTAAAAGATTCGATTGCAAGATCTAAAGATATACCTTCAAGCACTCACCTCCCCGGCAACGGCGCCAGAAAAGAGCTTGATGTCTACTACACAACTTATTCTTGTAGACTCGTGTTGGGCCTCCAAGCGCAGAGTTTTGTAGGACAGTAGCAATTTTCCCTCAAGTGGATGACCTAAGGTTTATCAATCCGTGGGAGGTGTAGGTTGAAGATGGTATCTCTCAAACAACCTTGCAACCAAATACAAGAAATCTCTTGTGTCCCCAACACACCCAATACAATGTTAAATTGTATAGGTGCACTAGTTCGGCGAAGAGATGATGATAAAAGTGTAGTATGGATAGTAGATATAGGTTTTTGTAATCTGAAAATATAAAAACAGCAAGGTAGCAAAAAGTAAACGGGCATAAAAACGGTATTGCAATGCTTAGAAACAAGGCCTAGGGTTCATACTTTCACTAGTGCGATCTCCCAACATTGTTGACATAGTTGAATCATATGTAAATCCCTCACGTGCGACAAAGAGTTCACTCCTAAGTCACAAATAGCGGAGAACAAACGAAGAAATTGTTGTAGGGTACGAAACCACCTCAAAGTTATCCTTCCTGATCAATCTTATGAGCCATCCCCATTAATTGTCACGAACAGCCCTAGAGTTCGTACTAGAATAACACCTTAAGATACACATCAACCAAAACCCTAATGTCACTTAGGCACTCCAATGTCACCATGAGTACCCACGGGTTTGATTATACGATATGCATCACACAATCTCAGATTCATCAATTCAAACCAACACAAAGAACTTCAAAGAGTGCCCCAAAGTTTCTACCGGAAAGTCAAGACGAAAACGTGTGCCAACCCTTATGCATAAATCCCCAAGGTCACGGAACCCGCAAGTTGATCACCAAAACATACATCAAGTGACTCAAGTGAATATCCCATTGTCACCACAGATATCCATATGCAAGACATACATCAAGTGTTCTCAAACCTTAAAGACTCAATCCGATAAGAAAACATCAAAGGGAAAACTCAATTCATCACAAGAAGATAGAGAGGGAAAAACTCCATATGATTCATCTATATCAACAAAGCTTGCGATACATCAAGATCGTGCCATCTCAAGAACACGAGAGAGAGAGAGAGATCAAACACATAGCTACTGGTAGAAACCCTCAGCCCCGAGGGTGGACTACTCCCTCCTCGTCATGGAGACCGCCGGGATGATGAAGATGTCCTCCGGTGATGCCTTCCCCCCTCCGGCAGGGTGCAGGAAAAGGGCTATAGATGGGATCTCTCTGGTACAGAGGCTTGCGGCGGCGTAAAAACTCATCTAGGTTAACTTTTGGGGGTTTCTGAATATATATGATTTTTCAGCGTTGGAATCACGTGAAACGGAGCCACGTGGGCCCCACGAGGTACCAGGGCGCGCCTGGGGGCGGTGGCGTGCCCTGGTGCCTCGTGGGCACTGGGTGGCCCCACTCCAGTGGGTCTTGGTGCCAATATTTTTTATTTGTCCAATACAAAATCTCCAAAAAGTTTCAGCTCATTTGGAAAACTTTCATTTCTGCACAAAAAACAACACCACGGTAGTTCTGCTGAAAACAGCGTCAGTCCGGGTTAGTTATAATCAAATCATTCCAAAACCATATAGATTTGTTATAAATATGGCATGAATACCTCATAAATTATAGATACGTTGGAGACGTATCAAGAATATAGTAGGATTGGTCCTCTGAAGCTCAGATAATTTTGACCTGTGTTGATTTTGTCCTTGGTGATTTCCCATATTGATTAGATGTTGCATCATCTCTTGGTGCTGTTGCTGACTTTGCTTGTACAAACGGCATACTTGTGAAAACGCTGAGTCGTTGCTCTGTTGACTTGTCTGTCCTTGTGTAAAATTATTTTCCATCTGTCCAAAGTTGTCCTCTGGCGGACTGGGCATGGAACGTGTCCAGGGACGATGCATTTTCTTTCTGGGGTATTTGTGTAACACCGATGAGAAAAGAAATCATAAAGGCAGAAAATAAATTTTTGAGGGACTGAAAATAAATCCCCCCCCAAAACATAAATACAACAAGTTATATTATACATGCAGGGTTTAATTATACATGCCAGATTTAATTATACAAGCATGGTTTAATTATAAATGCATGAGATGCATGCTAAAAATGTTAGTACTGGCTCTAATACTAGCATCCGTGCCTAGGAGTTTCCTACAGTCAGCCTGGCTCTGATACCAAGGTTTGTCAGGCCCATTTCTGGGATATATCACAGAAGAGCCTCAAGTCATACCAGCCCCAAGAACAACTGGTAGACTTCCTTGATATAGATAACCAGTACAAATATAATATTACACAGGGTTGAGTCAGAGGGCTCAACAATTATTACAAGCTTGCCAATATACTACGGTGGTGGAATAATACAGTGGTGTGGTGGTAGAACAACACTGATACAATAAAATAAATTCAAGCGTCAGTGTGAGGCTTGGCTATTTTATTGGTGTGGCGTAAACACAACGGATGATACAGGTGGTAGACTCCAAGATCACAGGTTGACTGACTGGGACACCTCTAAGCATCGGGCTCGCTAGTGCAATCTCCTTCCACAAGCTCGTCCTCCTCCAAGTCTGGCCAATGAAATAGCCAGGGACAAGCCAGTGAGTACGTTTGAATGTACTCGCAAACATTATGAACGCAAGATATACCAAATGCATATGCCCATGATGGATTAAATGATATGCTCATGCTGACTGAAATTTAAAACATGGCATGATAAATATTAGCAGGTGCAGAAAAATAAATTGTTAGTGATAAACCAAGAAAGTTAAAAGTGGATAATCGGGCGAGACAGGACCGCCCGAGAATCCAAGAGAAATGCCAAACGGGTGTCTAAAAGAGAATCGGGCGAGACAGGACCGCCCGAGAACTCAAGCGACGCCATGAGAGGTCTTGAAAATAAAATTGAGTGCACGGGGTAGTCTAGCCAGCCCCTGAGACACTCAGGAAAATAAAATAGGAGAAACGGGTTAGTCCACAATTATATGCATAGTAACAATAATATTCACAACCATAATCATCATGATAACAAAATATCCATGACAGCGTTAGTGATGAAATAATAATATTCTGTAAAATATTTGATGCTCAAATTAATTATTTCCTCCGAAGACCGACACCAGACCGACACTTGACCGTTCCCAGCTAACGTCCTTGACCGCGGACATGGCTATTCGAATAGGTATAACTCTGCAGAGGGTGTACTCTTTACCCACGTGTATGAGATTTCTTTAGTCAACACCGTGGCACTGACTAATTCCCACTACGGTCTTTGGGTTGAAAACACACCTGACTAGCACACACCAGAATAACTTTCCGGATGCCAGGAATCACCCAAAGCACCGTTCAAGAAAAACTCTAAGTCGGGGAGACTACAATCTCGAATAGCATGGGATCACTATTCATATGCGCGGATTACAAGGGGTGCCCCCCTCTCGGCCCAGCCGAAAACACCCATGCCCCCTGACCTGATGATGGGCATTAGTCCATGGCCGTGGAAACCCTCATCATGGCCCTCTATGTGGTGTGTACACAGACAGGGGTTAGCAACTTACTAAACCGTACTTCCCTCGCGGGAACACCCGTGGCAGCACGGTGTTTAGCTAGGTGTGACGGAACAAGACTCGATCTAGGTCGACTCAGGAGGTGTTGTTATTATGACCGGTATACTCCACATGTGTCACCATGACACCAACGTGTCAAACGTGACCCGTGCCCACCGGCACGCCCAAGGCAGGAGACACGCTTCTGAATTCTCACAGCTCTCCACCATGTTAGAAAATTCATGAGCTTGAGTGGAGTGCAAGTCATGTGCAAGGAAATAGTATGACCATGCATGCATGCATTATTACTTCTACATATGTGGTGAAATCTCAAACCGATGCACACATGCAATGCAATCACCATATCCCAGGTTCAAAATGCTTGCCTTGCCCAAAGTAGTCAGAAGAGGAACCCTCAAAATTCCCAGCAAAGTTTCCCTCTTCTTTTTCTATACAAAATCAAATTCAAATTCAAATTAAAATTTCATAACAGTACAAAAACTTGTCTCAAAATATTTTAAATTAAATACTAAAAAAACTAGAGAGAAAAATAAGAATTTCAAAAAAATAGAATCAACTCAATCAGAGTTGTGGTTTAAAAGTTATCAAACTTTTAAACCCAGGGGCTTTTCTGCAAAAATCTAGTCCCTACGCTGTTTAAACAGAAAACGGTTCGGGCAGGAGTACGCTTTCCAGCGTAGAAGACGTAAAGCATAGAATACGCCTTCTGTTTAAAAACAGAAAAAAAGAGAGAACGCTGACGGGTGGGGTCCACCCGTCAGGTTCAAATTTGAACGCGCATGCGCGCGACGACAGATGGGTGGCGGCGTTCACCGGCGACGATCGCCAGAGTTTTGGGAGGTGGCGATGATCGGAATGTGCTCAGGGGGTCTGTCCGCGTCGGTGGGTGGCGGTGGCGGTCGCCGGCGAGCAACAGAACGACGGCGAGGTCGACGGTGGTTCGGGTGACGTTGGGATCTCGCCGGAGAGAGCTCGGGAAGCCAAATTGAAGCGCGGGATCGACGAGAGGGAGTAAGATATGACGACTGGTGGATTTTGGAGAGTGGAGATGGCCTAACGGCGTCGGGCCGATCGGGGAAGGTGGCGGCGGGTCGGTGATCGGAGACGGGGAAGAAGGCCTCCTCCAGGTTAGGGAAGTGTGCGGGAGCTCGATTGAGACGGTGTGAAGGTGATGTGTGTAGCGAACGGAGCTCGGGAGCTCCTATTTATAGGCGATCGGGGGAGGTCAGTGAGGGCGGATCACGTCGGAGTAACTCCGGCCGCCGAAGTTGGTTTGGTCGGTGGTCAAGGTTCAACGAGTGATCGGAGAGGTTAGTGGTGTACTCCAGAAGCATCAACCAGGATGGATTCGGGCTCTATGGCCTTATCCGCGGCGAGGTCTGCGTACGGGTGCGGCGGCGGCATCCGTCTCCGACGACTGCCAGACGGGGCCCTGGGCGGTTTGGACGGTGCGGCGATGACGCGGAGGAGACGCCGCGTGGGGGGAAAGGTAGGTTCGGGCGGGGCGGCGAGTGTATGCTCGTCGGTGTCCGAGGTGGCTCTTCGGTCCGCCGTGTATGAGCACGGGGGTAGCTGCACCGGCCATCTCATGTGCTGTCGTCGGTGGGAGGCTGGCGCAGGGGTCCCAGGCGGCCCATTTATGAGCAGAGGGGGCGTGGATGAGAAGGAGGGAGATGGAGTGGCGTGCATGGCGCCGAACTCCTCTGCCGACTGAAGAAAATTCAGTTAACTGAATTCTGACAGTGATGAACAGTGTGCACATGAGGTATATGGTGAAATGACAGAGGGGTCTAGGCATTTTAGGATTTTGTGATAATTTTTGTGGTGAGGTGTTGAAGCATAAAAGTGAGTTTGGCAAAGTCTCAGAATTTTTGGATCAATAAAAACTGAGTTTGTATCAGAGAGATTGTTTCTGGTCCAAAATTGAACTGAATGAAATTTGAAAATTTTGAATTGTGGAACCCAATGTTTTTGGTGAAATGGGTTGTGGGTACTGCCTAGTTGCTAGGATAATTTTGGTGGAGGCAGAAGACTTGAGAAAAATATGGTTCCTTTGTAAATCAAAGAAACCATGAATAAAATAAATTCCAACTTTGGAATTTAATAAATATTGTAGAAATATTTTTGTAAGGTGGAAAAGAGTTGGATACTGTCCTAGAATGTGAGAATGACTTGAGGGATAATTTAGGAGTGGCAGAAAAATTATAGGAAGAATTAAGAAGGGCTAGGAAGAAGTGAAATGATCACTCCTATGGAATAATATTAATTATTCCAAAACTTTTCTAAATAAAAAATTGGTTGTAATCCTCCAAAATAATTTTCCAAGTAAATGACCTTCCAAAACAGAACCATTTAATTTTTTTGGAAAACCCAATTAAAAATAAAAATGAATATCAGAACAGAAGAAAGAGAAGAAAAAGAATTGGGTCAAAAATAATTCAAAGTATTTTCTTTTATTAAAAAGATTTAAAAATCCAGAGAGAAAATTTTGGGGTGTTACAGCGTGCGACCAGTCCTCCACTGCACAGGCTCACCGGGAGGATGCTAGTTGTAGACTGCGTTGGTATTTCCCCGAAGAGGAGAGGATGATGCAGTATAGTAGAGATAAGTATTTCCCTCAGTTAAAAACAAAGGTTATCGATCCAGTAGGAGAACCAAGCAAAATTCCGTTAAGCGCACCTGCACACACAAAAGCAAACACTTGTACCCAACGCAATTAAGAGGGTTGTCAATCCTCTTAGCGGTTATTTGCAAGGATTAATTCTGATAGTGATAGATACGTAAACTAAAATACTAAATAAAATAAAAGTAAATAAACTACAGCAAGGTATTTTTAGGTTTTTTATATATGATAAAGTAGACCCGGGGGCCATAGTTTTCACTTGAGGCTTCTCACTCGATCGCATAGCATACGGTGGGTAAACAAATTACTGTTGGGCAATTGATAGAAAAGCAAATAATTATGACGGATTCATGGCAATGATCATGTATATAGGCATCATGTCCGAGACAAGTAGACCGACTCTTGCCTGCATCTACTACTATTACTCCACCCATCGACCGCTATCCAGCATGCATCTAGGGTATTAAGTATGAAACAGAGTAACGCCTTAAGCAAGGTGACATCATGTAGACAAAGTAAACTCAAGCAATATGGTTAAACCCCATCTTTTTATCCTTAATGGCAATAATACGAATACGTGTCATGTCCCTTTCTGTCACTGGGATTGAGCACCGCAAGATTGAACCCATCACAAAGCACCTCTCCCATTGCAAGATAAATCAATCTAGTAGGCCAAACCAAATCGATAGATCGGAGAGAAATACAAAGCTATAATAATCATGCATAAAAGAGTTCAGAGAAGCCTTAAATATTTCTCATGAATAATTTGATCATAAACTCATAATTCATCGGATCCCAACAAACACACCGCAAAAGAAGATTACATCGGATAGAACTCCAAGAACATCGAGGAGAACATGGTATTGAAGATCAAAGATAGAGAAGAAGCCGTCTAGCTACTAGCTATGGACCCGTAGGTCTATAGTAAACTACTCACACATCATCGGAAGGGCAGCAAGGTTAAGGTAGAAGCCCTCCGTGATCGAATCCCCCTCCGGCAGAGTACCGGAAAAGGCCTCCAGACGGGATCGTAGAAGAACAGAGGCTTACGGCGGCGTAAAAGTTATTCGGGGTGGCTCTCTGTTGGTTTCCCAATATTTGAGAATTTATAGAAGTGGAATTAGGTCAAACGGAGCCACGAGGGCCCCACAAGGCATCAGGGTGCCCCCCTCGGGGCCGCGCCCTGTTGCCTTGTGGAGGCTTCGTGAACCTTCTGGCCTCCTCTCCAAGTCTCCAGGGTCTCTTTTGTCCAGAAAAAATCTCCAAAAAGTTTCGTGGCATTTGGACTTCGTTTGGTACTGATTTCTTGAAAAACCAAAAACAAGCAGAAAACAACAACTGGCATTGGGCACTAGGTTAATAGGTTAGTTCCAAAAAATGATATATAATTGCATATAAAAACATCCAAGATTGATACTATAATAGCCTGGAACAATCAAAAATTATAGATACGTTGGAGACATATCAAGCATCCCCAAGCTTAATTCCTGCTCATCCTCGAGTAGGTAAATGATAAAAATAGAATTTTTGATGTGGAATGCTACCTAACATGTTTCATCATGTAATCTTTCTCTTACGGTATGAATAATAAGATTCGAATGATTCAAGGCAATAGTCTATAGTTTGACATAAAGACATCAATACTCAGGCATACTAATACACAATCATGTCTTTCAAAATAAAAATGCTAAAGAATGTTATCCCTACAAAATCATATAATCCTGTCATGCGCCATATTCTTAACACAAAATACTTATCATGCACTACCCCGATGACAAGCCGAGCAATTGTGTGACACCCTGGTTTTTGGCAACTTTTTCTTTTCAAAATCTTTCTGGCTTTATTTGCAATTTGGATGGTTTTTGAATCCTTTTCAGTTGACTTTGGACTTATGAATCTCTCTCAGTGATCCAAAGCCCTCAACATCTTGCCAAAATCTTGTCACTCACTTTCTGGATCAAATTCTAATTCTCAATCTTTCCCAATTATTCATTTTCTTCCTCTGGGAAAAATCTGTCATCACTATGGGTTACAAAGCAACCTATAGTTCTGGAGATCAGAAAAATCCCAAATTAATACCACACCTTCTTGTCATAATCTACTCCCACAATCTTCAAAAACATTTCATGGTCCAGTATAAAGTTTTGTCCAGAAAACTCAATTTGTCTTCTGGACAGTACTGGCCCTTTGTGAAGCAACTCATATTTTCCCAACTTAGAAAATTCCCAGAAAATTCCCTGAGCTACTAGGGAACCTATCTTGCCACAATATCCAAAAATATCATCTTGCCCAGTACAAATTTTCAGCAGCAATATTCTGACAAGTTTTTGCTCAAATGGAACCTCTGTGAAGGAAGTACCAGCTAGAGGTTTCCAAATGAGCTGAAATTTTTATGACATCTTCTATCCACCAAATGACCCTCCCACACCAAAATTCAGATCCAGCAGATCAACCAGATGAGTGCTACAAGCTCATCTTGCTTCTGTTCCAGTAACAACAGTTGTACATGAACTATATTCAAATCTTGATGAAAGTTTCTCAAACTTGGCCAGCTTGGAGTCCTTCCAAGATAGATCACCCCAGACATCTCCATTGGCTCCATCTCCAGCTCACCTCTCCTCTAGATCTCTCTCAACATTTCTGTCAGAAACTGTAGCTGAAGCTACACTTCACACCAGAGTGCATCTAGTCGAACCAGAGGCACAGGGGGACTAAGTGATCGAGGGTCGACGTGTTGGACAAGAAGCGCCAGACTTGCGTGTCCTCCAAGTGCCAATGCCCGTGGTGAGCACGGCACTGGCATGCCAAATCTCGCGCTCTGCATCGCGCCCGTGACGGATGTGATGCATCCGACTGCCTCGTGTGACCCCAGCTTGTCCCAGCTCGCCGACATCGTCTCCTTCCTCCTCCTGGTCGTTCTGGAACTTGCCCCTCGCCAGAATCATCTCCGGCGGCCGCCACGCACGCGGGCACTGTGGCACCCGTGCGGCCACAGTGGCTCTGCCGCTCGTCGCCTTCCTCCGCTAGCCGCCATCGCCGCATTAACTCCCCCTGCCCTCTCCTATACCGTCGCCCGCTCCCAGCCAGCCAGCGCGGTGTCCTGGCGCCGGCGACGTGTCCCGAGCTCCGCCACTCCAGAAGCTCCTCCTCCCTCCTATATAAAGGCCTCCCCGGCCTCTCTTCGCTCCTCACCCCACTCCTCCACCTCCTAATCGAGCTGCCGAGCCCCAAGCCAAGGCCGAGAGGCCCTCTGGCCTCGCTTCTCACCGAAGATCCGCCGCCACTCGAGCTCTGCCTCCTCGCCGTTCCACTCCTCCCCGGACTCCACCGACTGCACCCGCGAGCTCACCTCACTCCACTGACCCTGCCCAAGCCCTTGCCCGGTCGAATCCCCGCCGGAATCGCTGTCTCCGACGACGCCCGAGAACCACCGCCGCCGGAGAGGAAGGGGACGACGCCGTCCGGCCATCTCTCGCCATCTCACGGGTACGTGCGTGTTCGTCTCGATGCGCTCGATCCATTCCTGTAGTCGCCGGACCTCGCCGCCGTCTGTATCGCCGGCGACCGTCCCCGGAGCTCCGCCGTTCTCTGTTTCCCTCCTCCCCCTTTTAAATCTGACAACGGGGCCCATTCGTCAGTGGCATGCCGAAGCGGTAAGTGGAGGCGCCCTGGCAAAGTACGCCTTCGACGTGGCCCCCTGTGGATTTTCTGATTTTCTATTAAATTCCAGATTTGACCAGTAACTTTGACCAGCCATAACTTTTTATCCATAAGTCCAAATCAATTGATTCTTTTTGCATCTGGTTTGTCTTGAGCTCCTCTATTTTCTGGCAAATTTTGGTATTTTCTCATGCTCACAGAATTTCTGGTGAACAGAACAGTAGTATGTGACATTTTCAATTGTATTTTTAAAATATTTTCAGAGGGAAATTCTTTTGGTTTTGAAGCCCAGGAGTTTGTGGACAACCCAATAGAGCAAGGCAAGCCATGGCATCCATTTCATGAAGCATTTCAATAGTGTTGGCTATTTAATTGAATTTCATGCATTATTTTTAATATGTGATAATCCATAGTAATTTACTTGGATGCCTAGCTACTTCCATGTTTAGTTATTCATGATCAAAATACATGCTTGATAAGTGCTTGAGAACACTAAACCTAATTGGTTGATCGAGTGTCCCCTATCCGGACTTATCCGTGCAGCCACATTTGCCGGTATGGGACGGCCTTGACCTGGTCTGGCTTTGTGCTCTTTTATCGGTACCACCAAACTAGGGAGGGTTATGCGTGCGTGCTGCCCTGATCAGGTAGACGCCGATAATCCTGTGAGCCTAGTTGAGTTATTTTGCCGGCGTCCCCGTTTGGGACAGTTTAGTTGGCCACGACGGTGGCAGGTGTCACGGGGTGATGCAGGGGCCACCCAGGACATGACCCTGGGAGGGTATGATTGTCGGTGGTACGGTGGAAGAGTCACGGGTCAGGCAGGTTTCGTTGGAGCAGCACCGGTCCACCCGAATGGGAGCACGAGGCCAGGAGCTCCATAGTGTGGGTAAAGTGCGCAACCTCTGCAGAGTGTAAGAATCTATTCGAATAACCGCGTCCACGGTATTGGACAGTCCGTACTAGGCCACTGATTGGTCAACCACAATAATGATAATAATGATGGAAGAACTTGTCTTATGTTCGAAAGTGCTCAGTGGATTATGAGCATTCCGAGGGTTGTGGGACAACCCAGAGGAGAGTAAGTTGGTACTTGGTACCAGTAAGTAAGCAATTTAAGTACTTAATCTGTTAATTGCCATGCTATTGTTTGCTGCATTGTTATGGTTGCCGTGAGCTTGCGAGTACATTCCAAGTACTCACCTGGCGTATCATGCCATATGCAGGAGAAGCCAAGGACGGAGGTCCCGAAGGTTCGTGCTATGCTAACTAGGCCGTGTCCCAGCAGTGTCCCAGTGGATGGAGTTATCCGCGCTATGTTCCGCTACGCCGTAGAATCACCTAGTAGTATCGAGGCCCTGCTATGTTTCATAAATAATGTAGATATTGTCTTAGCACGTGCAGTGCTTTTGGCCTCGCTATCGATGTAAATTATGGGCTTGTACTCAAGACCTATCAATAAAGATTTGTTCTGTTCTGTTCCAAGTTGTTGTGTGTTTCCAGAAGACATGATCTCTGGGTTGGAAACACTGGGTAAACCGGTCCTCTGAGCCGGGGTGCCACAACGCTTGGTATCAGAGCCGCGCTGATTGTAGGACACCCTAGTTTACCCTGCGCTAGAACCACGACTAGTTTGCGTCTTGGTGTGTCTTGCTTGTTGCATCTGATTGCTGCATTGCATGCATATAGTTTTATTGTGCTAACCGCTGGATTGATGAGTGTAGATGGCACCAGTTCCGTACCACTACAATCACGAGCCACACCGTTCACTTTTCCAGTACTGCTTCATAGTGTCTGGCTTCGGCTGTATCCCAACGGCGAAGACCCAGTGTACCAGGTGTTCCACGAGAAGCTTGCTGGTTCAGTGTACGAGTATCACGCGGAGGCGTTTCTTACTACGAGTTCGGATATTGGCAGCTACTCCCATTCTTCCAAGGGCGGAACTGCTTCTACTCCAGAGTTGGCGATCCAGTTCGCTGCGATGGTGGCTCTCACTGACTTGCGCTTCCACGAGGTCGAGATGCAGACTCATCCAGGTTTCTTTCACTACCCCACCCTGTCACCTGCGACAGGGCGAGTCCTTTTCGCACCTGTTGACCCGGCGAGTGATCGTGCTACTGGTGTTTTATCTCGTTATCTGAACGCCAGTTATCGTATGATCACTTCACTAGCTGAGGAGCTGACTCATGCCCGTGAGGCACTTGCAGCTGTTGCAGCAGCACAGTCTCCTCCTCCACCTCCGTTTTCACCCGTGTATACTCCACCCGTTCCACCTTCTGAGACTCCTTCTAGTTCGTTCGGACCGCCAGGCTTTTCATTTGGTAGCCAACATGAGACCCTGGCAGAGTGGGCCTCACTTCTAGCCACTCCAGCTGCTCCGATGCTGCGGCGTCATGCTTCCTCTCCTTCAGAGGGAGAACCTTCCCGTCAACGTCGTCGTGTTACCTTTGATCTAGAGGCCGAGATTCACATCATCAGCTCAGATTCCGAGACAGGATCAGACGACGAGGAGTCTTCAGTTTACCAGTGTTCGTGCCACCGGCGTCACTAGAGTGGAGACTTGAGTTTCAGTGCATGCATCATAGCATATATGCATATGTCAACTGCCGTATGAGCAGTCCAGTCATGATAATTCCCCTCCTAGCTTGTCATGTATGATGTTGGGTTGCCTTGTATAATTATGTTGTTCACTTTATTTGCTCTTTCTATTTGTTTTTTTTCTTTTCTGGTGTCATACTACCCTGCTTTCCCTTATGGATGTTGCTCATCGATTCGGTATTTTGCAATGGGAACAAATTTAGGATGAAGAGGTGTAGTAATCAAGGCGGCAATGGAACTCCCGTCCATCGATCCGCCAGACAAGCAGGACAGTCACCAGAAGATTTACCACCTCCACCCCCACAATCACCAACCACTGATCAGATTATGAGAATGTTTGAAGAGAAAAGAAATCAAGATCTCATGGAATTTCTGAAAAGTATGCAGACTATGGTGGGTCAGAACAACCACAATGGGACACACTCTAAGCTGTCTGATTTTCAGCGGACAAAGCCACCCAGTTTTGGTCAAGTTGTGGATCCGATGGAAGCTGATGACTGGCTGAGGACCATGGAAAAGAAGCTGGACATAGCCCTCTGTGATGAGTCAGACAAGGTTCCTTTCGTTACACACTACCTGGAGGGACCAGCCGCTATATGGTGGGACAACACAAAATTAATGTGGTCCCTTAGAAAAGATATTTCTTGGGAGAAGTTCAAAGAGGTATTCCGCAAGTATCATATTCCTACTGGCATAATGAAGGTGAAGTAGAGGGAATTTCTTGCTCTTACTCAAGGGAATATGTCAGTGGGGGAGTATCTGAACAAGTTTAATAATCTGGCACGGTACTCTACCCATGACGTGTCCACCGAAGAAAGGAAGATTGATCGATTCCTAGGAGGGCTGAATCATTCCCTCCGATGTCAGCTTTGTATGCTTGACTTTCCTGACTTCCAGACCTTGGTGAACAAGGCTTTTATAGCTGAACGAGAGCATAAGTCAGGATATGATGATCGCAAGCGGAAGTTTGAACCCAAGAAGGACAACCGTGAGCAGTTTGCGTAGAAGCCACGCATTTGGCAACCAAGTCCATCTGAGTACAAGCCTGCCTGGAACAATGGTCACAACAACAATAAGCCCGTTAGCCAGGACAAGACCTTCGGCAAACAGCCAGTGATGGAGGATTGCCTTCGCAACAACACATGCTTTACTTGTGGCCAGAACGGGCATTACTCCAAGCAGTGCCCTACAAGAAATGGGAAGCCATCCTCCGACTACAAGCCACAAGTCAACAATGTTGGCCGCCGCCCCAATACGAACTTCTACCGCGGCCAAGTCCATCATATCTCCGCTGAGGAAGCCCGCGAAGCACCAGATGTGGTCCTTGGTATGTTTCCTGTTAATGACATACCTGCAATAATTTTATTTGACTCTGGGGCTTCTCATTCGTTTATTTCGCAGAGTTTTGCCACCTTGCACAAATTTTCTCCTTCTCTTTTGGACAAAATCATGGTGGTGCAATCCCCTGGCTCCATGCTCAGAACAAATGTGATATACAAGGATCTGGAAATCTTGATACACGATGTAAAGTTTCCAGCTACACTTGTGGCCATTGAGTCCCCTGGACTGGATATAATACTGGGGATGGATTGGTTGGTACCACACCAGGTGTGTATCAACTGTGCCACCAAGATGGTGACATTGGTTAACCCGGCAGGCCAATCAGTACAGTTCACTGCTTGCAGAATGATGTCCAAGAAAGGAATGGCATTCAAAGCCACTGCTATAGATATAAATCTGATTCCGGTAGTCAGTGAATTTCCAGATGTATTTCCAGAAGAGATACCAGGAATGCCACCTGATCGGGAACTAGAATTCGCTATTGATGTTGTTCCCGGAACTGCTCCAATTTACAAGAAGTACTACCGCATGCCTTCCCCAGAGCTGGTGGAACTCAAGAAACAGTTGGATGAATTATTACAGAAAGGGTATATTCGTCCAAGCACTTCACCGTGGGGATTGCATGTGCTGTTTGTTAAAAAGAAGGATGGCAGCCTACGAATGTGTTTGGACTACCGCCAACTAAATGAGGTCACCATCAAAAATAAATATCCGCTCCCTCGCATTGATGATTTGTTCGACCAGTTGAACGGAGCCCGGGTATTTTCCAAGATTGACCTTCGAACGGGGTATCATCAGCTAAAAATCAGGAAGGAGGATATCCCCAAGACGGCCTTTACCACTCGATATGGTCTGTATGAATTTATAGTCATGTCATTTGGGCTGACAAATGCTCCAGCCTATTTCATGAGCATGATGAACAAGGTCTTCATGGACTTCTTGGACAAATTTGTGGTAGTATTCATCGATGATATTCTCATCTATTCGAAAGATGAAGAAGAGCATACGCAACACCTCCGTGCTGTCCTGGAAAGACTAAGGACTCATCGCTTGTACGCCAAATTTAGTAAATGTGAATTTTGGCTAAGAGAAGTGGGCTATCTGGGACATGTTCTGTAAGAACAAGGTGTGGCTGTCGACCCCAGCAAAGTGACTGCTGTATTAAACTGGAAGACACCAGCCACAGTAACCGAAGTCCGTAGTTTTCTGGGATTGGCAGGCTACTACCGTCGCTTCATCGAAGGCTTCTCAAAGATAGCCAAGCCACTGACAGAATTACTGAAAAAGAACCACAAATTTGCCTGGACGAAAGAATGTGATAGCAGTTTCATGGAATTAAAAACGAGGCTAACTACAGCCCCTGTCTTAGTTCTTCCAGACATTCACAAGAGCTTTGACATATAGTGCGATGCTTCCAGGCGTGGAATCGGCTGCGTTCTAATGCAAGAAGGAAAGGTTGTGGCATATGCATCCAGACAGCTACGATCCCATGAAGAGAACTATCCTACTCATGATTTGGAATTGGCAGCCGTGATTCATGCATTAAAAATTTGGAGGCATTATCTCATTGGGCAGCGATGTGAAATATACACGGACCATAAGAGTCTCAAGTATATTTTCACCCAACCTGATCTGAATCTCAGGCAGAGAAGATGGCTTGAATTGGTCAAGGACTATGATATTGGAATTAATTATCATCCGGGAAAAGCCAATGTGGTCGTCGATGCCCTCAGCAGAAAGCAAGGTACCCTAAATGCACTAATGGATGGAATGCATCGGAGGCTGCAGGAAGAGTTTGCCAAGCTGAATATGGTGTTATGCGGCCCAATTAGCCCGGGCACAATGGAAACTATTCCTACACTTATGGAAGAAATTAAGGCAGCTCAGAAATCAGACAAAGATATACAAGAGATCAAGGAGCGCATTTCGCAAGGACAGGCCAAGTCCTTCCGAATTGATGACCAGGGCACTGTATGGTTTGAGAACCGAATATGTGTGCCTGATCAAGACAGCCTGAGACAACAAATACTCAGAGAGGCACATGAATCTGTATATTCTATCCATTCGGGAGGAACAAAAATGTACCAGGACTTGCGAGAAACCTTTTGGTGGCCAGGAATGCGAAGGGACATTGCATACTATGTCGCTTGTTGTGACATCTGCAACAGAGTCAAGGCTGAACACCAGAAACCCGCTGGGCTACTGCAACCTTTACCAGTTCCCAGTGGAAATGGGATGACATACGCATGGACTTCATTGTTGGACTACCCAAGTCAACAAGAGGCCATGATGCTATCTGGGTCATCGTAGACATACTTACGAAAGTGGGTCACTTCCTTCCGGTAAAGACCACTTTCAACGCTTATCAGCTCACACAGCTCTATATGTCCGGGATAGTCAGCCTTCACGGAGTACCCAAGTCTATCACATCAGATAGAGGCTCCTTGTTCACTTCAGCATTTTGGATGTGACTGCATCAAGCCCTGGGAACCGTGCTAAAGCATAGTAGTACGGCATATCATCCACAGACAGATGGGCAGACAGAACGTGTGAATCAGATATTGGAAGATATGCTTCGGTCCTGTGCTCTCACCTATGGACCCAAATGGGAGGATAGTCTACCCTATGCAGAATTCTCTTACAATAACAGTTATCAGTCGAGTCTCAAGATGTCACCATTCGAAGCCTTGTATGGACGGAAATGCCGCACTCCTTTAAATTGGTCTCAGACAGGAGACAGCCGTATCTTCGGCACAGATTTGATGCTCGAGGCTGAGAAACAAGTCAATGACATTCAGGAACGTCTTCGAGCACCCAAGTCCCGTCAAAAGAGCTATTATGATCCGAAGCATCGGGAAGTAACTTTTGGGCCCGGAGAATATGCTTATCTCTGAGTTACCCCCATGAAAGGAGTAAAGAGGTTTCACACCCAAGGAAAGCTTGCACCGAGATATATCGGTCCCTTTCCAGTAATGGCTAGAAGAGGCAGAGTGGCATACCAGCTAGAATTACCACCAGAGTTAACAGAGGTTCATGATGTCTTCCACATATCACAGTTGAGAAAATGCATTGCACCTCCGATCAAACAGGCAGATATGAGTGAGCTAGAGCTGAATAAAGATTTGACCTACGAGGAAAGACCTGTCAGAATATTGGATGAGATGGAAAGAACTACCAGGAGTAAGACAATCAAATTTTACAAGGTGTTGTGGGATCATCATACTGAGGAAGAGGCTACCTGGGAAAGAGAGGATTTTCTGAGATCAGCATATCCACACTTGTTCCCTGAGCAACCGAATCTCGAGGACGAGATTCATTCTAAGGAGGGTAGGTTTGTGACACCCTAGTTTTTGGCAACTTTTTCTTTTCAAAATCTTTCTGGCTTTATTTGCAATTTGGATGGTTTTTGAATCCTTTTCAGTTGACTTTGGACTTATGAATCTCCCTCAGTGATCCAAAGACCTCAGCATCTTGCCAAAATCTTGTCACTCACTTTCTGGATCAAATTCTAATTCTCAATCTTTCCCAATTATTCCTTTTCTTCCTGTGGGAAAAATCCGTCATCACTATGGGTTACAAAGCAACCTATAGTTTTGGTGATCAGAAAAATCCCAAATTAACACCACACCTTCTTGTCATCATCTACTCCCATAATCTTCAAAAACATTTCATGGTCCAGTATAAAGTTTTGTCCAGAAAACTCAATTTGTCTTCTCGACAGTACTGGCCCTTTGTGAAGCAACTCATATTTTCCCAACTCAGAAAATTCCCAGAAAATTCCCTGAGCTACTAGGGAACCTATCTTGCCACAATATCCAAAAATATCATGTTGCCGAGTACAAATTTTCAGCAGCAATATTCTGACAAGTTTCTGCTCAAATGGAACCTCTGTGAAGGAAGTACCAGCTAGAGGTTTCCAAATGAGCTGAAATTTTTATGAGATCTTCTATCCACCAAATGACCCTCCCACACCAAAATTCAGATCCAGCAGATCAACCAGATGACTGCTACAAGCTCATCTTGCTTCTGTTCCAGTAACAGCAGTTGTACATGAACTATATTCAAATCTTGATGAAAGTTTCTCAAACTTGGCCAGCTTGCAGTCCTTCCAAGATAGATCACCCCAGACATCTCCATTGGCTCCATCTCCAACTCACCTCTCCTCTAGATCTCTCTCAACATTTCTGTCAGAAACTATAGCTGAAGCTACACTTCACACCAGAGTGCATCTAGTCGAACCAGAGGCACAGGGGAACTAAGTGATCGAGGGTCGACGCGTTGGACAAGAAGCGCCAGACTTGCGTGTCCTCCAAGTGCCAATGCCCGTGGTGAGCACGGCACTGGCATGCCAAATCTCGCGCTCTGCATCGCACCCGTGACGGATGTGATGCATCCGACTGCCTCGCGTGACCCCAGCTTGTCCCAGCTCGCCGACATCGTCTCCTTCCTCCACCTGGTCATTCTGGAACTTGCCCCTCGCCAGAATCGTCTCCGGCGGCCGCCACGCACACGGGCACTATGGCACCCGTGCGGCCACAGTGGCTCTGCCGTTCGTCGCCTTCCTCCGCTAGCCGCCATCGCCGCATTAACTCCTCCTGCCCTCTCCTATCCCGTCGCCCGCTCCCAGCCAGCCAACGCGGCGTCCTGGCGCCGGCGACGTGTCCCGAGCTCCACCGCTCCAGAAGCTCCTCCTCCCTCCTATATAAAGGCCTCCCCGTCCTCTCTTCGCTCCTCACCCCACTCCTCCACCTCCTAATCGAGCTCCCGATCCCCGAGCCAAGGCCGAGAGGCCCTCTGGCCTCGCTTCTCACCGGAGATCCACCGCCACTCGACTTTTGCCTCCTCGCCATTCCACTCCTCCCCGGACTCCACCGACTGCACCCGCGAGCTCACCTCACTCCACTGACCCTGCCCAAGCCCTTGCCCGGTCGAATCCCCGCCGGAATCGCCGTCTCCGACGACGCCCGAGAACCACCGCTGCCGGAGAGGAAGGGGACGACGCCATCCGGCCATCTCTCGCCAACCCACGGGTACGTGCGTGTTCGTCTCGATGCGCTCGATCCATTCCTGTAGTCGCCGGACCTCGCCGCCGTCTGTATCGCCGGCGACCGTCGCTAGAGCTCCGTCGTTCTCTGTTTCCCTCCTCCCCCTTTTAAATCTGACAGCGGGGCCCATTCGTCAGTGGCACGCTGAAGCGGTAAGTGGAGGCGCCCTGGCAAAGTACGCCTTTGACGTGGCCCCCTGTGGATTTTCTGATTTTTTATTAAATTCCAGATTTGACCAGTAACTTTGACCAGCCATAACTTTTTATCCGTAAGTCCAAATCAGTTGATTCTTTTTGCATCTGGTTTGTCTTGAGCTCCTCTATTTTCTGGAAAATTTTGGTATTTTTCTCATGCTCACAGAATTCTGGTGAACAGAACAGTAGTATGTGACATTTTCAATTGTATTTTTAAAATATTTTCAGAGGGAAATTCTTTTGGTTTTGAAGCCCAGGAGTTTGTGGACCACCCAACAGAGCAAGGCAAGCCATGTCATCCATTTCATGAAGCATTTCAATAGTGTTGGCTATTTAATTGATTTTCATGCATTATTTTTGATATGTGATAATCCATAGTAATTTACTTGGATGCCTAGCTACTGCCATGTTTAGTTATTCATGATCAAAATACATGCTTGATAAGTGCTTGACAACACTAAACCTAATTGGTTGATCGAGTGTCCCCTATCCGGACTTATCCGTGCAACCACATTTGCCGGTATGGGACGGCCTTGACTTGGTCTGGCTTTGTGCTCTTTTATCGGTACCACCAAACTAGGGAGGGTTATGCGTGCGTGCTGCCCTGATCAGGTAGACGCCGATAATCCTGTGAGCCCAGTTGAGTTATATTGCTGGCGTCCCCGTTTGGGATAGTTTATTTGGCAACGACGGTGGCAGGTGTCACGGGGTGACATAGGGGCCACCCAGGACATGACCCTGGGATTGTCGGTGGTACTGTGGAAGAGTCACGGGTCAGGCAGGTTTCGTTGGAGCAGCACCAGTCCACCCGAATGGGAGCACGAGGCCGGGAGCTCCATAGTGTGGGTAAAGTGCGCAACCTCTGCAGAGTGCAAGAATCTATTCGAATAGCCGCGTCCACGGTATTGGACAGTCCGTACTAGGCCACTGAATGGTCAACCACAATAATGATAATAATGATGGAAGAACCTGTCTTATGTTCGGAAGTGCTCAGTGGATTATGAGCATTCCGAGGGTTGTGGGCCAACCCAGAGGAGAGTAAGTTGGTACTTGGTACCAGTAAGTAAGCAATTTAAGTACTTAATCTGTTAATTGCCATGCTGTTGTTTGCTGCATTGTTATGGTTGCTGTGAGCTTGCGAGTACATTCCAAGTACTCACCTGGCATATCATGCCAGATGCAGGAGAAGCCGAGGACGGAGGTCCCGAAGGTTTGTGCTACGCTAACTAGGCCATGTCCCAGCAGTGTCCCTGTGGATGGAGTTATCCGCGCTATGTTCCGCTACGCCGTAGAATCACCTAGAAGTATCGAGGCCCTGCTATGTTTCATAAATAATGTAGATATTTTCTTAGCACGTGCAGTGCTTTTGGCCTCGCTATCGATGTAAATTATGAGCTTGTACTCGAGACCTATCAATAAAGATCAGTTATGTTCTGTTCCAAGTTGTTGTGTGTTTCCAGAAGACATGATCTCTGGGTTGGAAACACTGGGTAAACTGGTCCTCTGAGGCGGGGTGCCACAAATTGGTTCATACTTTTTAACGCGCTTCAGCGTTTTCAACCCCCATGCAATACATGAGCGCAAGCCATGGATATAGCACTATGGGTGGAATAGAGTGTGGTGGCAGAGATGAATAAGGGGAAGTCAAAAATAAGAAGATAGTCTCACATCAACGAGGCTAATCAATGGGCTATGGAGATGCCCATCACTTGATGCCAATGCGAGGAGTAGGGATTGCCATGCAATGGATGCACTAAGAGCTATAAGTGTATGAAAGCTCAACATGAAAAACTAAGTGGGTGTGCATCCAACTTGCTTGCTCATGAAGACCTCGGGCATTTGAGGAAGCCCATCATCGTAATATACAAGCCAAGTTCTATAATGAAAAATTCCCACTAGTATATGAAAGTGACAAAATAGGAGACTCTCTATATGAAAAACATGGCGCTACTCTGAAGCACAAGTGTGGAAAAAGGATAGTAACATTGCCCCTTCTCTCTTTTTCTCTCATTTTTTTGTGGGCACTTTTTGGCCTCTTTTTTTTTAGAACGGTCTCATGGACCTCGTCCCCACTTTTTTGAGGACTCATTAGTATCCACCATTATTTCCTCACTGGGACAATGCTCTAATAATGATGATCATCACACTTTTATTTACTTACAACTCAATATTACAACTCCATACTAGAACAATATGACTCTATATGAATGCCTCTGGCAGTGTACCAGGATGTGCAATGATACTAGCGTAACATGTATAAAAAATGATGAACGGTGGCTGAGCCACAAATACTATGTCAGCTATATGATCATGCAAAGCAATATGACAATGATGATGTGTGTCATAAAAACAGAACGGTGGAAGTTGCATGGCAATATATCTAGGAATGGCTATGGAAATGCCATGATAGGTAGGTATGGTGGCTGTTTTGAGGAAGATATAAGGAGGCTTATGTGTGATAGAGCGTATCATATCACGGGGTTTGGATGCACTGGTGAAGTTTGCACCGACTCTCGACGTGAGAAAGGGCAATGCACGGTACCGAAGAGGCTAGCAAATTACGGAAAGGTGAGAGTGCACATAATCCATGGACTCCCATTAGTCATAAAGAACTCACATACTTATTGCGAGAGTTTATTAGCCCTCGAAGCAAAGTACTACTATGCATGCCCCTAGGGGGATAGATTGGTTGAAAAAATCCATACGTGCATGCTTCGGGAATCACAAACCTTAACACCAATATTCTTACTAAACCACAATTATCTACTAGCACCTCCCACATATTACCATCTTAATATCGCAAAACTATTGCAAGGAATCAAACTTACCATATTCAGTGATCTACATGAAAGTTTTTATTATATCCCTCTTGAATACCTATCATATCAGGACCAAATTCATAACCCATGCATATTACCATTGCTATTCATTAGACTCTCAAAAAGATATAATTGAAGCATGAGAGTGCAACTATTTCTTTAAAATATAACCACCGCCATGCTCTAAAAGATATAAGTGAAGCACTAGAGCAACTACCTAGCTCAAAAGATATAAGTGAAGCACATAGAGTATTCTAACAAATCACGAATAATGCGTGTCCCTCTCAAAAAGGTGTGTTCAGCAAAGATGATTGTGACAAACCAAAAATCAAACAAAATAAAAAAAACTATACACAAGACGCTCCAAGTAAAACACATATCATGTGATGAATAAAAATATAGCTCCAAGTGAGTTACCGATAGATTGTAGGCGAAAGAGGGGATGCCTTCCGGGGCATCCCCGAGCTTATACGCTTGAGTCTTCCTTGAATATTACCTTGGGGTGCCTTGGGCATCCCCAAGCTTAGGCTCTTGCCTATCCTTATTTCTTTATCCATCGTAGTCTCACCCAAAACTTGAAAACTTCAACACACAAAACTCAACAGAAACCTCGTGAGATCCGTTAGTATAACAAACAAACCTTAAACTTTAGGTACTGTTGTAAATTGATTCATATTTAATATTTTCATAATTCTACTGTAATCCAACTTCTCCATGACTCATACCCCCCGATACGATCCATAGATTCATCAAAATAAGCAAACTATGCAACAAAAAAAGAATCTGTCTAAGACAGAACAGTCTGTAAAGATCTATTTAAAAGACATACTTCTGTAACTCCAAAACTCCTGAAAATTTAGGAAATCGTGTGAAATTCATATACCTATACTGTGTAAAAATTTCAGATTTTTTGGACTGTCCAGTACAGAATTAAAATTCCAGCACTGGACGCAAAACTTTCTGTTTTCCAAACAGCATCAATTATACTAGCATCAACATCATCCCAAAGGTATTACTTGGCACAAACACTAATTAAAAGATAAAAACACCATAATAACAGAGGCTATAATTGTGTAAACACACAAGAACAGAAAGTAAAAACAAAAATTTATTTTATTCATTGGGTTGCCTCCCAACAAGCGCTATTGTTTTATGCCCCTGGCTAGGCATAATGCATAGTTTCAAGTGTTGTCATCCTTCAAGTTAATTCCATAAGTGGCCCTCATAATAGATTCATAAGGTGCTTTAATTATCTTTCTAGGGAATTGTTCTATCCCTTTCTTTAATGGAAATTGAAATCTTATATTACCTTCTTTCATATCAATAATAGCACCTATCGTTCTTTGAAAAGGCCTACCAAGTATTATGGGGCAAGATGGATTGCATTCAATATCAAGAACAATAAAATCCATGGGCACATAATTTCTATTTGCAAGAATAAGCACATCATTTATTCTACCCAATGGTTTTTCAATAGTGGAATCCGCAAGATGAAAATTAAGGGAACAAGGATCCATATCGGTGAGACCTAGCACATCACACAAAAACTTTGGTATGGTGGAAACGCTACCACCAAGATCACATAGAGCATTACATTCATAATCTTTAATTTTGACTTTAATAGTAGGTTCCTGTTCATCTTGTAATTTTCTAGGAATTGAAACTTCTAACTCAATTTTTTCTTCATGCGCTTTCATCATGGCTTCTACAATATGTTTAGTGAAAGCTTTATTTTGTTCATATGCGTTTGGTGAATTAATCATGGATTGCAACGAGGAAATACACTCAATTAAAGAGCAACTATCATAATTAAAGTCCTTGTAATCCAAAGTAGTGGGTGCATTACTATTTAAAATTTTGACCTCTCCAAACCCACTTTTTTCATTTTTATCATTAACATTGTCACCCTCCAAGCAATTGGGACTCCTTCTATCTAAAGTTGACTCTTCTTCAGTCCCTTTTTCATCAAATTTTATGTTACTAAATAATGATTCAATAGAAGTGACACCAATCATTTTAATATCTTCATCATTACTACGATAGAAACTGGGTGGACTCGCTTTTTCTAGGAATTCTCGCTTAGCTCTCAACCTAGCGGTCCTTTCTTTACTTTCATTAATGGAGATATAGATAGCTTTAATAGACCCATTTATATCATTCTTGGGTGGCAAAATTTTAGTTTTGAGGTTTTCCGCATCATGAGCAATTATATCCATGTTCCTAGCCAATTCATCGACTCTATTCAATTTTTCTTCTATCATAGCATTGAAATTCTTTTGCGAATTGATAAATTCTTTAATATTACTTTCAAGATCAGAGGACATCCTATTATTATTATTATTATTATTATTATTATTATAAGAATTACCATAGGGATTGCCATAATTATTAGAGGAATTTTCAGGAAACGGTCTAGGATTGAAATTACCCCTATAAGCATTGTTGTTGAAATTATTTCTAGAGACAAAATTCACATCAATAGCATCATTATTTTTCTCAATCAAAGTAGACAATGGCACATCATTAGGATCAATATGAGCATTTTTACTAGCAACCAATTTCATAAGAACATCCATCTTATCACTCAAAGTATTAATTTCTTCAACAGAATTTACCTTCTTACCAGTTGTAGTTCGTTCAGTGTGCCATTGAGAATAATTTGTCATAATATTGTCAAGAAGTTTTGTAGCTTCTCCCAATGTAATTTCCAAAAAAGTACCACCTGCGGCAGAGTCTAGCAAATTTCTAGAAACAAAGTTTAGTCCCGCATAAAATTTTGTATGATCATCCATAGATTTAAACCATGAGTTGGGAAATTTCTTATCATTAATTTGATTCTCTCCCAAGATTATGCAACATGTTCATGCTCAAGTTGCTTAAAATTCATAATTTGATTTCTTAAATAAATAATCTTAGCGGGAGGAAAATACTTGGTAATAAAAGCATCCTTACACTTATCCCAAGAGTCAATACTATTTCTAGGCAAGGATGAAAACCATGTTTTAGCGCGATCTTGTAGTGAGAACGGAAATAATTTTAATTTGACAATATCATTATCCACGTCTTTTTTCTTTTGCATATCACAAAGCTCAACGAAAGTATTTAAATGGGATACAGCATCTTCATTAGGACTACCAGAAAATTGTTCTTTCATAACAAGATAAAGGAAAGCAGCATTAATGTCACACGACTCCGCACTAGTGGCGGGAGGAGCAATAGGAGTACTAATAAAATCATTATTATTAGTATTGGAAAAGTCACACAATTTTGTATTTTCTTGAGACATCATGACGAAGCAAGAAAACAAGCAAATAAAAATATTTTTGTGTTTTTGTAAAAAAAAATAGAAGTGGGGGAGATGAAAACTAGAGGAAAACGCAAATAAAAAGGCAAATAAAATAAATGCAAGTGGATGATAGTTTGTGCGAAGGTACTTGGTAATTTTGATGATATCTCCCCGGCAACGGCGCCAGAAATTCTTCCTGCTACTTTTAGACTGCGTTGGTATTTCCCCGAAGAGGAGAGGATGATGCAGTATTGTAGAGATAAGTATTTCCCTCAGTTAAGAACCAAGGTTATCAATCCAGTAGGAGAACCAAGCAAAATTCCGTTAAGCGCACCTGCACACACAAAAGCAAACACTTGCACCCAACGCAAATAAGAGGGTTGTCTATCCTCTTAGCGGTTATTTGCAAGGATTAATTCTGATAGTGATAGATAGATAAAATAAAATACTAAATAAAATAAAAGTAAATAAATTGCAGCAAGGTATTTTTTGGTTTTTTATATATGATAAAGTAGACCCGGGGGCCATAGTTTTCACTAGAGGCTTCTCTCTCGATCGCATAGCATACGGTGGGTAAACAAATTACTGTTGGCCAATTGATAGAAAAGCAAATAATTATGACGGATTCATGGCAATGATCATGTATATAGGCATCACGTCCGAGACAAGTAGACAGACTCCTGCCTGCATCTACTACTATTAGTCCACCCATCGACCGCTATGCAACATGCATCTAGGGTATTAAGTATGAAAAAGAGTAAAGCCTTAAGCAAGATGACATTATGTAGACAAAGTAAACTCAAGCAATATGATTAAACCCCATATTTTTATCCTTATTGGCAACAATACAAATACGTGTCATGTCCCTTTCTATCACTGGGATTGAGCACCACAAGATTGAACCCATCACAAAGCACCTCTCCCATTGCAAGATAAATCAATCTAGTAGGCCAACCAAATCGATAGATCGGAGAGAAATACAAAGCTATAATAATCATGCATAAAAGAGTTCAGAGAAGACTCAAATATTTCTCATGAATAATCTGATGATAAACTCATAATTCATCGGATCCCAACAAACACACCGCAAAAGAAGATTACATCGGATAGAACTCCAAGAACATCGAGGAGAACATGGTATTGAAGATCAAAGAGAGAGAAGAAGCCATCTAGCTACTAGCTATGGACCCGTAGGGCTGTGGTAAACTACTCACACATCATCGAAAGGGTAGCAAGGTTGATGTAAAAGCCCTTCGTGATCGATTCCCCTCCGGCAGAGTACCGGAAAAGGTCTCCAGATGGGATCGCCGAAGAACAGAGGCTTGCGGCGGCATAAAAGCTATTCGGGGTGGCTCTCTGTTGGTTTCCCAATATTTGAGAATTTATAGAAGTGGAATTAGGTCAAACGGTGCCAGAAGGGCCCCACAAGGCATCAGGGCGCGCCCCCCTGGGGCCGCGCCCTGTTGCCTTGTGGAGGCTTCGTGAACCTTCTGGCCTCCTCTCCAAGTCTCCAGGGTCTCTTTTGTCCAAAAAAAATCTCCAAAAAGTTTCATGGCATTTGGACTTCGTTTGGTACAGATTTCTTGAAAAACCAAAAAGTAGCAAAAAACAGCAAGTGGCACTGGGCACTAGGTTAATAGGTTAGTCCCAAAAAATGATATATAATTGCATATAAAAACATCCAAGATTGATACTATAATAGCATGGAACAATAAAAAATTATAGATACGTTGGAGACGTATCAGAGGCATGCGACCAGTACGCTGTGCAGGCTCATCAGGAGGCGTGCGCAGGCTCACCAAGAAGCGAGCCCTTTGACCTCCATCGCCGCCCACCTTGCTCTCAACCTCTCCATTAATGGCGCTCGAGCTGCTGTTTAATAGGCAGCCTTACTGGTCTCTCTTCACCTCCCATGCCCCTCTCGCCCAAATCATATTTTCCAGAGCTCCACCTATGCCATGGCGCACAAGGATCATCTGCCACTAGTCTTCTGGTTTGGTGAAGTCGACTCCGAGCCGAAGGAGATGGAAAATAAGGAGGAATGGGACCTCAGGGACATGGCCCTGAACGAGCT
Organism: Elymus sibiricus; assembly: GCA_039707655.1. Lineage (NCBI taxonomy): Eukaryota > Viridiplantae > Streptophyta > Magnoliopsida > Poales > Poaceae > Elymus > Elymus sibiricus. Next base: position 170,789,057 of record CM077664.1, read on the forward strand.
AGCCGCGGCGGATGCTGCCCTCGCGCCCGTCCCAGCTCCCATCCTCACGCCCGCGCCAGCGACCATCCCCGTGGCATTGACGGGCTAGTCGCCGAGCACCATTGCAGCGCTAGAAGCCGCGGGCATCAGCGAGGTCCCTGCGGACCCGTGCGAGCCCGTGTACGTGCCAGCGCCAGCGCCCTCGCCTGTCCTCGTGCGAGCCCCAACACCCACCGCGGTGCCGGTCCCCGTGCGCTTGCCTGCACCCGCCGCGCCCATGCCCGTGCACGCGCCTGCACCCGCCGCCCCCCCCCTTAGCGTCATGGGATGCCGCCGTCGACCGCTACCTCGTAGTGCTGCGAGTCGCCGCCCCCCCCGCCCCCCAACCGTCGATCGCGCAACGAACGGCTCTTGGATTTGCAAGTCCAGAACATTCTGGGATGGCTTGAAGACTTGAACAATGGCGTCCCAGGGGACGACAACGCCGGCGCAGCATGCCGCCGCCGCCGTTGCCGCCACCGCCGTTGCCGCCACCGCAATTAGTTTTTTAGTTTAATATTGTAACTCGATCGTATGAATGTAAAATCACAGTGTCACTGAATGAAATCTATGGTTTTGATCAACTTAGCGTTTTTTCTTTGAATGTACAGACTTATCAAAGTAAAAAAAACATCAATGTTGTTCTCTGAATAAAACACTCATCGCAAATGTTTCAAACTGAACACCTGTATGCAAAGCGAGAGCTAGGTTCCTTCGCAGCTAAGCCAAGGGAAAATGTGGCGCGTAGGTTTTGTGCATCTCTTCATCGCAAACATTTCATAATGAACACTCGTATGCAAAGCGAGAGCTGGGTTCCTTCGCAGCAAAGCCAAGGGAAAATGTGGCGTGCATGTTTTGTGCATCTCTTCATTGCAAACGATTTTGCATGATGACCCGTGTGCAACAACGTACAAACAATGTGGTAAGATTTGCATCTGTCATATTGGGTATATTTGCCATTTGTCAAATTGGAAAAATTGGCATCTATCAATCTAGTTACATTGCCATTTGTGAACCTTGTAACACTACCATTTGTGATCCTCAGAAAAAAAAAGACTGCCATTTGTCAAATTTTGCAGCTAAAAATCACTAGTACTGTATTTTTTGCAAATGAAATTCAGTGAGCATAGATTTCATTCATAGATTAAGCAGTCGTTCTTTATACAAACAGTTCAACTCGACAGCTGAACCGAACAAACTTTTACCCAATTGTTGCCAACCACGCACTGAAATAGCTAGTTCAACTATATATACTAGCTAAATTTAAGTACGTAGTACAGTTGAACCATATCTATAGTCAGATGAACTGAACAAAATAGCCCCTAAATACTACTACTAAGGAGGGGCTTTGTACTACTTCCAGCAGCCTCTCCTCTGCCGAGCACACTCAGTAAGAGGCCGAGGTGGAGGAGCCTATCGACGAGCTAGAGAAGTGGAATCTGGCGCCTGCCACTGCTGAACCTTTAGCGACGCCCATCTCGAACGCCCTCTGCCGCTCCAGACGATCCCTCTCTAAGCGGCGGGACTTCTCGTATATCTCCGCATTCCACGCCACTGCGGCAACTTCTGCTATGGCCACGGCGGCAGTAAGACGCTTTGCGTGCTCGACCAGGCGCTCCTCCTCCTCCCATAGGAACTTGATGTAGCGTGCGGCAAGGTCATTGATGCTCGTGCGGGCCTCCACATCCCGCCTTCGGGCTGCGGTGGCGGAGCGGGTGATGACCCCGGCGGCCGACGGTGGGGTGGCGGCCACCTCCCGCCTTCGGGCCGCGGTGGCAGAGCAGGTGATGGCCGCGGCGGCCAATGGTGGGGTGGCGGCCATGACGGCCACCACCCGCCTTCAGGCCGCGGTGGAGGAGCGGGCGATGGCCCTGGCGGCCGACGGTGGTGTGGCGGCCATGGCGGCCGACGGTGGTGTGGCGGCCATGGCGGCCGACGGTGGGGTGGCGCCAACGGCTGCCGGCAATAGCTGCCATCGGGTAGCGGCGGCGGAGCGTGTGGCGGGTGTTGTGCGCACACCCAACAGGGACGCCATGGGCAGTACACGCCGCTGGGGACTGCGCCGCCGCCGTGGTGTAGCCTCCCAGCTGGAGCTGTCCTCAGATGACAGCGGAGTGGCTGAGCGACGACGATGGACCGGTGCCATTGGCGATGGAGGGAGAAGCAGACGATATAAGCTACGGGGAGGGAGGGGAAAATGCGATGCCGACTCGCTGGCCGCGACTGTTTATATAGTAGGCCGGTAAGCATAGGGGTTTTGGGGGATTTTGCCGAGTTGGGCTGGAAGCTTGTATGACTGTGCGTGGGAACCTGCACGGTTGCGCGGGAACGGGCTCACCGTTGATTCAATAGCGCCTCTTCGAGCTAACGTTTGGCCAAAAGAACGCCTGTGCAGTGATCAAGCTTGCACTCGAAGCCTTCTGCGGCAACGCGGTAACAAGATGTGCGAGAGGAGGATGAAATACGGTTAATAAAAAAGAAACATTTGTGTTTTAATTACCTAGTACACGGCCGCTCTCTACGCAGCGTCGCGAACGATTGTTCGCCCACTATGTGATGTGGAATGCGACGTAGTTTCACATCACGCCGCTGGCTCGTAACTGCCGGCCGGCTTGTAGATGGCCATTCCCTGCGTGTTCAACTGCTCTATGCATGTGGTTGCTCACGGTTGAGGCGGCTGCGGCGCGCTCTGCTCGCGTCCCGCCGCGCGCTCTGGCCGCGTCCCTCCGCGCGCACTACCAGCGTTTCAGGCCGGCGCACGATCACGTACGTTCGGGGTGCCATATGCATGTGGTTGCGCCGAACGCGGCACCACGACGTAGTTACGTGCGGCAAAAGCTGCCCAGCGGACGTGCCGAGAATCCCGGCCGCCCGGCCCTCATTTATTCCCATGGCCATTTACCTTCATCTCTCGCGCCCCACGACACAATAAGCACACCCATGATGACACATACAGAGAGGATATCCAGCAGCTCCAATGGCATTCCGAGCGGCTGACGACAACGACGGGCGGTAGTTCACCACGCCTCATGTAGTGGACACCCACGTGAGGGGGAAGGACCTCTCGGTGGTGTACACAAACGAGCCGGTCTCGGTGGAGAGCTTCATCGACACTATGGAGCAGTTGCTTGCCGAGGACAAGTACCAAGTGGTCGGCTTCGACCTCGAGTTCACCGGGGGTCATGCCGGGTATGATCAGAAGGTTGCCGTCGCCCAGTTGTGCGTGCACCATCACGTCCTCGTCTACCACTACTCCCTGGCCACAAGGCTTCGCGAGCGTTTCGCCAGGTTTATCAACAACCCCGACTACAGGTTTGCTACGGTGGACACCTTCAACGATCTAAAGGTGCTCGAGACTACGGGCTTGGCCTGCCAGAAGCTTGTCAAGATCCAATGCCAGTACAGGGTCTGGGGCAGAAAGAAGGGGAAGGACTCCCTGGTTGACCTCGCCATGCCCATCATGAACACCTACTACAAAGACATGAAGGATGAGTGCAACAAGAACAAGGATGCCTGGCACGAGGCCTGGGTGTGGAGACTGGATGAAGAACACGTCAAGTACGTGGCCAAGGACGCATGCACAAGCTACGAGATGTACAGGCGGATCGTTGACATGAGGAAGTGCCTTCATCCTGCCCCAGGCGAGGGATCGAGCCACAGAGCACTGGCGGCAGCATCACAAGAAGTAGATGATTAGATGATCGTTTCTCCTAGTTTAGAATGCATGTAATTGTTTATTGATGTGTGTGCGAATGTTTTGTATAGTGACCTATGTATTTGGATGTTTAATTTGGTTATATATGTTGTTCTTCTGTAGACAGAGCAAATTACATCGCAGACTGACTAAACTAGGGAACCCGTTGGTGATGATTTCATCAATCGCTGACAATTGTATATCAGCAAGCGTTTGCCCACAACACACACGGCTTATTAGCAGGAATCGTCTGTGTTGTTATCGGTCTTCCCACACATTTCTGATTACTGACCTGTTTGCCGCGTATCACACACATCTTGTTAAGTTGAACCGTTTCTGTTGTTTTGGCTCATCGCAAACAATTCATCGGAGTGAACTGTATGCCATCTATCGCACACACCTTGATCTGCCTGACCGTTTCTGTTGTGTTGGGTAATTGCAAGCAGTTCATCCGAGTGAACTGTATGCCGTGTATCGCACACACGTCGATTTGGCTGATCGTGTTTGTTGTTCTGGCTTATCGCAAATAGTTCATATGGATCAACTGTATGCCACGTATCACACACGCGTCTCTAATCTCAATCGTGCTTGATGTCTCCACCATCGCACACAGTTCGTCTTATTGGCGACGGTTTTATTATGACACCGTTGCGATTCATGCATCGCACACAGTTTGGTCACGGGGTCTCTGATTCATGTGTCGCGTTAGCGGTCGCCTGCAGTAGTGCCAGCATGCATCTAGGGTATTAAGTTAATAAAAATAGAGTAACGCCTTAAGCAAGATGGCATGCTGTAGACAAAGTAAACCCAATCAATATGAATAAACCCCGTCGTTTTACCCTTAATGGCAACAATACAAATACGTGTCCTGTCCCCTACTTTGTCGCTGGCATATAGAGCACCGCAAGATTGAACCCATTACAAAGCACCTCTCCCTTTGAAGATTGATAACCCACAAGTATAGGGGATCGCAACAGTTTTCGCGGGTAGTATTTCACCCAGATTTATTGATTCGACACAAGGGGAGCCAAAGAATATTTGTGAGTATTAGCTGTTGAGTGGTCAATTCAACCACACCTGGAGAATTAAATATCTACAGCAAAGTGTTTAGTAGCACAGTAGTATGATAATTTTGATAGCAGTAGTAACAGTAGCAATAGTAACAGTAACAGTAACAAAAGAAGCTTTGTAGTGCTTGTAACAGCAGCAGCAACGAAAGTAACTTAGCAAAGATCAATATGTGAAAAGCGTAGGCATTGGATCGGTGATGGATAATTATGTTGGATGACATTCATCATGTAATACTCACAACCTAGGGCGATACACAATAGCTCCAATTCATCAATGCAATGTAGGCATGTATTCCGTATATAGTCATACGTGCTTATAGTAAGAACATGCATCACATCTTTTGTCCTACCCTCCCGTGGCAGCGGGGTCCATAAGGAAATCTAAGGGATATTATGGCCTCCTTTTAATAGAGAACCGGAACAAAGCATTAACACATAGTGAATACATGAACTCCTCAAACTACGGCAATCACCGGAAAGAATCCCAATTATTGTCACCTTGGGGTATGCAGATCATGACACATAATAGGTGCATATAACTTGCAAGATAGGATCAAGAACTCAAATATATTCATGAAAACATAAAGGTTCAGATCTGAAATCATGGCATTCGGGCCCTAGTGACAAGCATTAAGCATAGCAAAGTCATAGCAAGATCAATCTCAGAACATAGTGGATACTAGGGATCAAAGCCCTAACAAATTGACTCGATTACATGGTAAATCTCATCCAACCCATCACCGTCTAGCAAGCCTACGAAGAAATTACTCACGCACTGCAGTGAGCATCATGAAATTGGTGATGGAGGATGGTTGATGATGATAACGACATCGAATCCCCCTCTTTGGAGCCCCGAACGGACTCCATATCAGCCCTCCCAATGAAGAACAAGAGGTGGCGGCGGCTCTGAATAGTAAAACGTGATGATTCTTTCTCTCCGATTTTTTTCTCCACGAATAGGTACTTATAGCACTGGAATTAGGGTAAACAGAGTTGGCAGGGCCCCACAAGCCTGCCAGGCGCGCCCTGGGGGGTGGACGCGCCCCCCAGGCTTGTGGCGCCTGGTGGCCCCCCCTCCGGTGGATCTTTGCGCCAGTATTTTTTATATATTCTGAAATAATTCTCTGTAAATTTTCAGGTCCATCCGAGAACTTTTATTTCTGCACAAAAACAACACCATGGCAATTCTACTGAAAACAGCGTCAGTCCGGGTTAGTTCCATTCAAATCATGCAAATTAGAGTCCAAAACCAGAGCAAAAGTGTTTGGAAAAGTAGATACGTTTGGGACGTATCAACTCCCCCAAGCTTAACTCATTGCTTGTCCTCAAGCAATTCAGTTGACAAACTGAAAGTGATAAAGAAAAACTTTTACAAACTCTTTTGTTCTTGATGTCTGTATATATACTTAACTAGCATCCAAGTTTTCAGCAAAGATTATGATCTAACCATATTGATGATAACAATTAGGTCTCACATTTACTCATGGCAATAACATAACCAACTAGCGAGCAATAATAAGATATCTCGGATGCCAACACTTTGTCAAAACAATCATGATATAATATGATAACATGGTATCTCGCTAGCCCTTTCTGAGACCGCAAAACGTAAATGCAGAGCACCTCTGAGATTCAAGCAATGACTAAACATTGTAATTCAGGGTAGAGGATATCTAGTCATGGTCACACCCAACATTAACTATACTCAATGCATAAAAATGACAATAGTGCTCTCCAACTGGTACTTAAATGAGAGGGTGATGACTCAACAATAAAAGTAAAATAACATAAAAGTAAATGGATAGGCCCTTCGCGGAGGGAAGCATGGATTTGCAGTGGTGCTAGGGCTCGAAGCTTAAAACAGAGATGAAAATAATTTTGGGAGGTATGATTTTCCTGTCAATGTCATGACCGAGAGTTTTCAATATCTTCCAAGCTAAACGCATTATAGGCGGTTCCCAAGTGAAAAGGTAAAGTTTACTCCCCCTCCACCGTACCAACACAAGCCATGGCTAGCCGAATTCACGGGCGCCCTCCATACCAACAACTTTTCGGGGGAGTTTGTTTGCATTATATGATTTCGATTTGAGCATAGGACTGGCCATCCCGATTACCATCCTCTCTCGTGCAATGATAAGTGAATACACACTCATCTGAGAGTAACCCACTTAGCATGGAAGATACTAACCGCCCCCTGTCGCTCCATGAGCGATACGGGCACACAAAACAGATGTTCATTTGAATGTTTAGAGGTGGCACATGCAAATTTACTTGGAACGGCAGAGTAATACCGCATATAGGTAGATATAGTGGACTCATCTGGAACAACTTTGGTTTAAGGATTTGGATGCACAAGCAGTATTCCCGCTTAGTACAGGCGAAGGCTAGCAAATAGATTGAGAAGCGACCAGCTAGAGAGCGAAAACGATCATAGACATGCATTGCGAATAATTAACATTGAACATGAGCATGAGTAGGATATCAACACCCTGAACATAAATATCATGGAGGCTATGTTGGTTTTGATTCAACTACATGTATGAACATGTGCCAAGTCAAGCCACTCGAAGTACTCAGAGGACGATACCATGCTAACATACTACATCACAACCATTTTAATGCATGTTGACACTCAAGATAAATCATTATCCACTCCTAGCTATTTAAGCATGGCATGAGCAACTATAATCTCTAATTGTCATCACAAATATGTTTACTCATAATAATGCTGAATCATGAATACTGAGCTAAACATATTTACAAAGACAAAAACAAGAAGAGTTCATAACAGCTTTTCTTCACCGCAATCACTTCATCAAATATCGTCATTATTGCCTTTCACTTGCATGACCGAATGATGCGATAATAATAATAGTGCAAGTGTTCCGTGGACTAAGCTGGAATCTGCAAACATTTATTCAAAGGAGAAGACAAAGTAATAGTGGCTCATTGTTAGATCAACAATAAAGCATATGGGAGCCACTCAACATTTTCATCGTGGTCTTCTCCTTGTGACGACTCAACGAAAAGAAAAGAAATTCAGAGAAACTCACTGAAATATTTTTGGAGTTTTTAGTTTTTCTGAGGAAGGCAAATTAACGAAGGAAAAATGAAAAACGAGAAAAACTATTTACACGGGAAAGCTCCCAACAAGCAAAATAAGGAACGAGAAATATTTTTGGGTTTTCTTTTACTACTATGAATTAACTAAACAAGAACGAAACTACAACTAATTTTTTGGATTTTCGCAAGTTTTTCAAACACACAAGAAGAAAGCGAAAATAAAACTAGCATGGATATACAATGAAAAAGTATGAACACCGACAACTGCAATGAGTGTGTGATAATGAATGTAATGTCGGTGACAAATACGTACTCCCCCAAGCTTAGGCTTTTGGCCTAAGTTGGTCTAGGGCCATGGGTCGAAATCAGCACCTCCTGGATAATACTGAGGCTGCTTAGGATCCAACTGGTAAATGGCCTCCTGAGGCCCCAACTGATAGATGGGCTCCTGGTACGGATCCGACTCAGGTGCTGGCTCTGGTGCTTGGGGCTGGTCCAAGCCCCAATAAGCATAAATGTCCTCGGGCATGATGATGTATTTTCCCCTGTGAATATCAAACAAAGTAGGCACATGCAAAGTAATAATCTCACATGTACCCTGACTAAATACCAAGTTATACTGAAATCATTTACGACCCCTATTAATAAAGTCATGCCCAACCATACTTTCATAATCAAGATGCATAACGGGTAAAAGCCTCTCTTCCGTCTCATCATGCCTAATAGGGATCTCAAAGTGTTGCGTGAGACGGGAAGCATAAATACCACCATAAATAGTGCCCCTCGAACGGTTGGTGTGCAACCGCCAGACAACCATAGCACCCAAACTAAAGGTCATATCAGCATAAAGAGCATGGCACAAAATAGCAAGGTCAGGCGAACTGAGTGTGCCGCTCTCCCACCGACCAGTCAAACACCTCCCAGCAAATAATGAATAATAACGCAAAATAGGGAAATGTAAACTAGCAACCCTAGCCTCAGAAACTCCCCTCGACTCCCCCACGGTAACCTCAGGGATGAACTCCGAGACATCCCTGGGGTGTGGCTCTAATGGGCTGCCCTAGTTGGGAAGTTTGCATACCTCACAAAAATCCTCAAGTGTCATCTCTTGGGGAACATCATATAAATTAAATGACACTGTGGGTGTATCTCTCCTAGCATGAAAATGAAAGCTTTGCATGAAAGTATTAGTGAGGAGAAGGTACTGGTCACACTTATCTTCGAGGAACGGAATAATGCCGGCATTGTTCGCCAAATGATAGAAATCGTCGAAAATCCCGGCATCCCTCAAGAATGTGTTGCATGGCCATTCGCACGGTAGTACCGCGGCCTCTCGCGGCGGTTCGGTATCCAGCTCGCGTATTGCGGGCCTAGGAGCCTTCTTGCTCGAGGAACCACCATGGAACATCTTCCTAAACATTTTCTTTTTCTCTGAAAAAAATTCTAAAATTTTTAGTGACTCAAAATAAAAGTGAACAAAACTCAACAAAATTGATAGCAACTACTCCTACAAGTATCTAGAGGCTATATCATGCATCAAAACTACTTTGGAACATACACATTCAACATGCAAGCTCATAAACATGGTCACCACGGCAGCAAAAATTTGCAAAGTATAAAGCACTAGAGCAAAAACTAATTGGAGTATCGGAGGAGTTAGATACCGAGGAGTAATTCCTCAAAACAGTTTTGGAAACGGAGTTCCGAGCAAGGAGAACGAAAATCACAGCAAAATGAGCTAGAACACGGGCTTGAGAGCAAGTTTGATTTTTTCTGGAGGAAGAAGAAGGAGATGGGTGGCTGGCGTAAGTTAGTGGGTCCCTGTGGGATCCACAAGCCTGCTGGGCGCGCCTAGGGGGCTTGTGGCTGACAGGTGCAACCCCTGGGGTGTGTTCAGTGCCAAAAATTCCTAAATATTCTGGAAAAAATCATACTAAATTTTCATGGCATTCTGAGAACTTTTATTTTTGGGCCATTTTTTATTGCACGAATAATTTAGAAAACAGGATAATCATGGCATTTTATTTTATTCTACTAAAAATAACAGAGAGCAAAAGGTGGGTACAGAAGGTTGTGCTTACTAAATTCATCGACCACATGCCCTTCAGAGAGAATCCATTAATAAGGTTGATCAAGTCTTATTAACAAAATATTTCCGAGTGACATGAAACCGAAGAATTTTCTTATAACACTAAGTTACCTCAACGGGGATATGCATCTCCCCAACAATAAGAATTTCATGTTTCTTTTTGATAGTAGGAAGAGGAAATTTGGAGCCTCCAATAGTGATTGTCGAAACTTTTTCAATACAATTGATACCATTCACCGAACTTTGTTTCTTCAGAAAATAAACCGTATGCTCATTACCATTGACATGAAAAGTAACCTTGCTTTTGTTGCAATCAATAACAGCCCCTGCAGTATTCAAAAAGGGTCTTCCAAGGATAATCGACATGTTGTCGTCCTCGGGCATATCAAGTATAACAAAGTCTGTCAAGATAGTAACATTTGCAACTACAACAGGAGCATCCTCGCAAATTCCAATTGGTATAGGAGTGGATTTATCAGCCATTTGCAAAGATGTTTCAGTAGGTGTGAGCTTATTCAAATCAAGTCTTCTATATAAAGAGAAAGGCATAACACTAACACCGGCTCCCAAATCACATAAAGCAGTTTTGACATAACTTCTTTTAATGGAGCATGGTATAGTAGGTATTCCTAGATCTCCTAACTTCTTGGGTATTCCACCCTTAAAAGAATAATTTGCAAGCATGGTGGAAATTTCAGCTTCAGGTATTTTTCTTTTATTTGTGACAATATCTTTCGTGTATTTAACATAGGGAGACATTTTCAACATATCAATCAAGCGAGTGCGCAGAAAGACAGGTCTAAGCATTTCAACAAAGCGCTCAAAATCTTCATCATCCTTATTTTTAGATGGTTTAGTAGGGAAAGGCATAGGTTTTTGAACCCATGGTTCTCTCTCCTTTCCATGTTTTCTAGCAACAAAGTCTCTTTTATCATATCTTATATTCTTAGGATGTGGGTTATCAAGATCAACAGCAGGTTCTATTTCTACATCATTATCTGGTTGAGCATCAAAATGAACATCATCATTATCATTATCATTATCACTATCACTCGATGGATGTTCATTACCAGGTTGTGTCTCAGCATCGTAAATAGAAACATCATTATGATTCTCAAGAGGTTTTTCTATCTTGGGTTCACTAAAAGCAGGCAAAGTTTTATCATTTTTCTTTTTCTTTTTCTTATTAGATGGGCTAGGTGCATCAATGTTATTTCTTTGAGAATCTTGTTCAATTCTTTTAGGATGACCATCAGGATATAGAAGATCCTGAGTCCTGCTACCTCCTCTAGTAACAACTCTAACAGCATGATCATTCTTTTTATCATTCATCTCATCAAGCAAATCATTTTGTGACTTAGCAATTTGTTCTAACTGAGTCTGAACCATAGAAGCATGTTTACTCAAGCATTTAACATCATTAGCAGTTTTAAACATCAAATCACTCAAGCGTTCAATCATGATGGCATTCCATTTTAGTTGATTGCTAAGATACATATTAAAGTGTTGCTGTTTAATGACGTAATTATCAAATTCATACAGGCATTGACTAGAAGATTTATTATACGGAATATCACCTTCATCGAATCTAGTGAGAGAATTTAACTCCACTACCTGTGTCGGGATGTCGAGCCCATGTATTTCTTCAATAGGTGGTAAATTCTTAACATCTTTAGCTTTAATACCTTTTTCCTTCATAGATTTCTTAGCTTCTTGCATATCTTCTGGACTGAGGAATAGAATACGTCTTTTCTTCGGAGTTGGCTTAGGTGGTTGTTCAGGAAGTGTCCAATCATCGGCATTTCTCAATATATTATGCAATAGTACTTCAGCCTGTCCAACAGTTCGTTCCCTGAAAACACAACTAGCACAACTATCTAGGTAGTCCCGAGAAGCATCGGTTAGTCCATTATAAAAGATATCAAGTATTTCATTCTTCTTAAGAGGATGATCAGGCAAAGCATTAAGTAATTGGAGAAGCCTCCCCCAAGCTTGAGGGAGATTCTCTTCTTCAATTTGCACAAAGTCAAATATTTCCTGTAAGGCAGCTTGTTTCTTATGAGCAGGAAAATATTTTTCAGAGAAGTAATATATCATATCCTGGGGACTACACACACAACCAGGAGCAAGAGTACTAAACCATTTCTTAGCATCACCCTTTAATGAGAAAGGAAGCAACTTAAGAATAACTAATAATGAATTTTTTGCTCATGAGCAAATAGGGTGGCAATATCATTCAGCTTAGTAAGGTGTGCCACAATAGTTTCAGTTTCATAACCATGAAAAGGATCAGATTCAACCAAAGTAATTAACTCAGGATCGACAGAGAATTCATAATCCTTATCACTAACAAATATGGGAGAGGTAGCAAACTTAGGATCATATTTCATTCTCTCCCTCATAGATTTTTCTTTCAACTCAGCAAGCAATTTTCTAACCTCATCTCTATCATTACAAGCAAGAATTGCCCTAGCTGTCTCCCTATCAAAAACATAACCATCAGATGTTTCAAGCATTTCAACTCTAGTAGGAGAGCTAGGCATAATAGGTGAATCATAATTTTCAAGAGTTTCAACATTTTCAATTCCTTTAGCTTTAGCAATTTGTTCATCAAGAAATTCACCAAGTGGCACAGTATTATCAAGCATAATGTTAGCATCATCAACAGTTTCATTCATAGCAGAAGTAGTATCATCAATAACTTGCGACATATCAGAATGAATAGCAGGTGGTGATGTCGCAAGCCTACTCAAAACAGAAGGTGAATCAAGTGCAGAGTGTGATGGCAGTTCCTTATCTCCTCAAGTCATAGAGGGGACGGCCTTGGTCTTAGCGTCTTTCAGATTCTTCATAGTGATCAACAGATATAAATCCCAAGTGACTCAACAAATAGAGCTATGCTCCCCGGCAATGGCGACAGAAAAAGGTCTTGATAACCTACAACTATAGGGGATCGCAACAATTTTCGCGGGTAGTATTTCACCCAGATTTATTGATTCGACACAAGGGGAGCCAAAGAATATTTGTGAGTATTAGCAGTTGAGCTGTCAATTCAACCACACCTGGATTACTAAATATCTGCAGCAAAGTGTTTAGTAGCACAGTAGTATGATAATTTTGATAGCAGTAGTAACAGTAGCAATAGTAACAGTAACAAACGAAGTTTTGTAGTGATTGTAACAGCAGCAGCAACGAAAGTAACATAGCAAAGATCAATATGCAAAAAGCGTAGGCATTGGATCGGTGATGTATAATTATGTTGGATGTCATTCATCATGTAACAATCACAACCTAGGGCAATATACAATAGCTCCAATTCATCAATGTAATGTAGGCATGTATTCCATATATAGTCATACGTGCTTATAGTAAGAACTTGCATGACATCTTTAGTCCTACCCTCCCGTGGCAGCGGGGTCCATAAGGAAATCTAAGGGATATTAAGGCCTCCTTTTAATAGAGAACTGGAACAAAGCATTAACACATCACTACTGGAATCTGATAATTTGCCGTCTGCTGCCTCTTTGCCGTCAGCCAGCTGACGGCAAAGACAGTCTTTGCCGTCAGCTTTGGGAAAGCAAACGGCAAAGAAAGGACTCATGGCAATGAGAGTTTTTGCCGTCAGTCCTTTCTTTGCCATGTGCTTGCTGACGGCAAAGAGCAATATGGTAGACGGCAAAGAGGAGGGTGGGCCCCACCGAAGAGTGGCATTGGCTAGGTCAACTCTTTGCCATCTGCTGGCTCTGTGCCGTCGGCTAGCAGACGGCAAATAATGAAATAGCAGACGGCAAAGAGCACTGGGCCCCACCCGCCGCGCGGTACCGTTGAGGGCTAACTGACGGCCGCTATGCCGTCTGCTAGCAGACGGCAAAGAGCGATATGCCATCCGCTAGCAGACGGCAAAGCGGGGGTTTGCCTTAACGGCTACCCCCGCCCGAAACCCCCCACTCGCCACTCCTCCCACCCCTGCGCCTCTCTCTCTCACCCTCTGTCGTCGCCGCCGCCGACCCACCGCCCCGCCGCCCCGCGCCGACGCCTCGCCGCTCCCCCGCCCCGCCGCTGCCCCCCTGCCCTGTCGACCCGCCACCCCCTGCCATCCCCTGCCCCGCCCCCCTGCCGCCCCCTGCCCCGCCGCCCCATTGCCCCGCCGCCGGGCCGCTCCCCCGCCCCGCCGCCGCCGTGCCATGCCGCCCCACTGCCCCGCCGCCCCATTGCCCCGCCGCTCTGCCGCCCCCCTGCCCCGTCGACCCGCCGCCCCCTGCCCCGTCGACCCGCCGGAGCGCCGCCCCCTGCCGGCGTCCTCCCTGCGGTGGCCGTCCTCCACCGCCCGCCTCCTCCACCGGCACCCTCCTCCACCGGCCCCTCCGAGGTGAGCTTTTTTTTCCTGTCATCAAGCCATTTGAGTGCAGCTTCAAAGTCAAGATTCTGGACCAAATTTTGCATTACAAAGGAAGTATATGCAAATGAGGTCCAAATTGCTTCAAATTTTGCCAGACTCTGCTCCTTCCTACCACATTTACCTGTGACAAATTTTCCAGCTCATTGGCACCTCTGTTTGACCACAACTTCCTCCCCAAGTTTCTGTCCAGAAACTTTTCTGGATTCCCTCGACCCACCTAGACCTTTCCTGGTCCATCCAATGACCCATCTCCTCTATTTGAGCAGTGGTGCACCTGTTTGACAAGGTGTGACAGGCAGAAGCGGGCCAGAGCAAGCCATGCACGTGGTGACCGCGTGGACAGCAGGCAGAAACGGTGCTCTGCGGCACTGTTCTCGTCGTGCAGTTCACTCCGGCCAGCTCCGGCGTGTCCCGGCATGTCAAACGGCTCCGCGGCATCCACGTACCCCTCTCCCGCACCTTCTCCCCTCTTATCCCTTCTTCCCCACGCCACGGCGAGCGCCGCCGAGTCACTGTACCGCGCGTGAATGTCTTCGTCTTCTCCCCTCCGCTGTCCTCTTTCTCCTTGAGCCATCGCATCTTCCTGTGCTTCGTCAGGTCGGCACCGCAAGCCTCCGAGCCACGTTGCCCCGCGAGCTCCAGTATCCGGCTAAGAACGCCACCGCGGCTGAGCTTATCCTCGCCGTCGGGCATCTATAAATAGGCCACCCCGAGCCCCTCTCCGAGCACACCCACCTCCCCAGCAACCTCTCCTCTCCCTCTAGCTCACTACAGCACCTCGCCGGGCCGAACCTCCCTCCGCAGCGCCGGAATTTGGCCACGGCCACCGCCCACTGCCTCGGCCCGCCGCCGCATTCCCAGCCATCCCCGAGTCCCATACTACCCACCACGGGACTCGCCATCTGCCGGCGACCTCCCCTGGCCCGTCGCCCATCCCTATCCCCCACCGTCACCGCCTAATCGACCGGAGCCGCCGCTACTGACCGCGCCGCGCAGCCCCACCTCTGGCCACCCTCAGCCTCGCCCGAGCCCTCCCCTAGATGCGGCAGTCGCCGGCGCACCTGCCCGTCTACTCGCCGGCCGGAGAAGCTCACCGGAGCGCTGCCGGCCACCGGAGCCCGTGCGCTCTGTCGCCGCGTCGAGGAAGGCAGAGGAGGAAGAGGAAGAAGGAGAGGGAGGAAAGAGAGGAGGGCGTGGGGCCCAGCTGGCGGCGACTGGGAGCCAGCCATGCTAGATAAGTGGACGCGCCCCGCCGCGTTTACGCTTTCCCCGCTGGAAGGTGCATTCTGCCTAAGTGCGCGACCGGCCGCTCTGCCCAGGGACCCGGATGCAATTATTTATTTTGCAGATTAATCCCCGGCAAAAAACACTCATATCTTTTTACTCGTAACTCCAATCGAGGTGATTCCAAAGCCCACCTTCATATTTTTCCGAGCCCGTTCCGATGGCATAACTCTCACCATGTTGACACTTTCTGAAAATGACCATTTTGCCCTTGCCCTTCAATTAGCCCCTCCGAGAGAGAAACTTTTCCGGCGAATTCTTCCGCGAGGTGATCACACTTCTCCCGGAGTATTCCTTAACCCCCAGGCAAGCCGACCATCTGATATATGCCCTAAAGCATTGCTCTGTGTTATTCTTGCGTGTTTAAATTAATATGCTTATGCTTGTGTGCATAGTGGTGAGTTGTATGTGACGCCAGTGAACCCTTGTTTGCCTTTCTTTGATGACGGCAGCACGCCTGTGTTCTGAGCTGCTTCTGACTTTATATTTCTCTTTTCAACAACTGGCCCGTGTTCTGAGCTGCTTTTCGGCCGTCTCGGACAGCTGTTGAATTTTTTTCTGTAGCGGTGACCCTATGCTCTGAGCTGTTTTTCGGCCGTCTTAGGGAACCGCTACACTCTTTTTATCAATACCGTCTCATGCTCTGAGCTGCTTTTCAGCCCTCTTGAGCCGGGGTTGAGTTATTCTGGTAACGTCCCAGATCTGAGTTGTAAAGACCGTTCTGGTTGCTACTGGTTTATTTGTCGGTTTCATGGAAGGGTTCAGATGGTTGTCACTTACAGCTAAGCCTTGTAAAGTGATAATTTGCCATTTAAATATTGTCTCATTAATGACTCGCTGTGATATTGTATGGAGATAGGTTGTTATGCTTTCATAGTTGTTACATCATGCATGGTTACTATTATTGCAATATTAAAGAATGTGACTTAATAATAACAACCTCCTCCGTCGGCTGGATCGAGTCATAGTGTCACCTATCCGAGCTTACCCGTGCAACCACATTTGCCTGGATGGGGAGGCCCTAGCTTGGTCTATTGTCCTGCCTCTTGTCGGTACCTCCAACTAGGGAAGGTTATGCGTGCGTGCTACCATGGCCCGGTAGGCGGCGATAACCTTGTGAGCCCAGTTAAGTTATTTGAGCTCGGGTACCCGTTTGGGACGGTTTTGTTTGGCCACGACGGTGGCAGGTGTCACGGGGTGACACAGGGGCCACCCAGGACATGACCCTGGGAGGGTATGATTGTCAGAGGGACCGTAAGAGTGCCAGGCAATAGACAAGGTTTTGTTGGAGTAGCACTGGTCCACCCGAATGGGAACATGTACTAAAGTACGAGGCCAGGCGCTCCATGGTGTGGGTAAAGTGCACAACCTCTGCAGAGTGTAAATCTATTCGAATAGCCGCGTCCTCGGTCATGGACAGTTCGTATAGGCCCCTATTTGGTCTGTGTCGAGTCTGGAGGAACAAACTATATAATGTATTGTTAAAACTGAACCAGAGAGAGGTATGATTTGGCAGACTTATAGTGCAGATGCATGGACATCGGGTGATGTCAGGTATATGGTGTTGGCCATGCGATGGCTATGAGGTGAGTGGTCGGATGACCACAGTACTTGGATTTGGTGTGGATCATGACATATTCGTAGTGTGGATTATTTACTTGATATGCTTTATCTTCGTTATACCGCAGTTACTTTGATAGTTTACATGCTAGATAATCCTACTATAACCTGATAATTAATGCTGCTAGATGACTAATCTTGCTAGATAATTTTTCCATGACATGATAGTTAATACTGTTAAGATAACAAGTGCATGCTTGAATGCCATGGTTTGCTTTGCTTGGTGTATATGTTGGATTGGTTTGCTTGCGAGTACATTCAAAAGTACTCAGCAGCCTTCAATGTGGCCAGGTTCACCTAAGGATCCGACGTTCGCTAGCGAGGAGCCGGACTGTTCGTGGGCTAGAAGAGTAACCCAGTCAGATCCCTGTGGATTGGAGCCGCACCAAGACCCTGCTGCCCTAGATAGAGCTTTTCCGCTGCCATCACCCTTGTAATATATCATGTAAGACTGATATATTTCATTATTAGAAATGTCTGTGTTCATGATACTTGTTGTAAACGCGCACGCCAGAGTGATGTCCTGGGCTGGCGTGTGCGGCGACCGTCTGGCTACAGTGGTATTCAGGCGGGGCGCCACATCCAGATTGCTGTTATTTACCGTGCCGAGCCCATGAAGATCCATTCCGAATGCATGAAGACCCGCCACAGTTCTAGGCTGAAGTCATTTACCATGCCGAGCGCATGAGGGTTCACCTGTTTAATTCAGTTCCAGACCAAAAGACTTAAACCCTCTGCCAGACTCATCTAGTCCGACAGAGGCTCGGGGACTACACCCAGTGGGTGCACTCAGCGTGCCCCCACTGGAAGAGAAACCAAAAAGAAACATTCTGCTCGGTCAAGTCCAGCAACAACTTTCGAGTACAACAAATCTTACAGACTCCAACCGACTACCAGCAATCAGTCAGAGTCTCGGGGGCTACACCCTATGGGTGCGTTGATCGCGCACCCATAGAACAAAATTCCGAGTATCTTCACTCAAGCAAATGTTCCGTGCCCAGGCGCGAAGAAATTCTGAGTAATCAGTTACTCGATACAGGACCGGCTCCAAATCACTCAAAAATAATTGCTATAAGGTGAGTTTAACGCTCCTCCGCGGACCCGTTTGAGCCTTTTTCTAGGACTCAAAGCATGAAACTCATAAGTTTGGATCTAGAGCCAACTTGTATTGACGTTCCTCTGGGATAAGAATGGCATCTCTCCGAGAGAGCAGTCCATGCATCAATCTTGTTGCCCAGATTTAATGACTCTTCCATACTCAGATCACGAGTCAGCCTCTTCCGAGAGATGAACAACTGTCACCAAGTTTCTCCACACGGTCTCGGTCGATTTGCGCGCGCACGTCTCTGATTTCGAATCCCGCAAAATCCGGAATCCAGCAATTCGATTGCTCGACCTTTGAAACCCTTCAAAAAACGCTCAGGTCTGGTCCGCCACCCGACACGCGAAGGGCTCATTTCACTCGGACACCTTGTAGTCCGGAATCCGTCAAGGCAACACGCGGAGATAAGACCGCCGGGTGACCAGAGGGAGTTCATGAGTGCCTCCATAGCACTCGACTCATCTGGGAATTCACCTCAACTCGACCCGCTCAACCTCGACCGATTTGAGGGCTAATGACGAGGACATGTATTGGGGGTAGGGTAACAGGCCTGACCTAAAGACCCTACCCATGGAGACCGTACACTTTGTACTGGGCCCCTGGGCCAGATCGCCATTCAGATGTACCGCAACTTGGAAATCACTCGGACGGCAACAACCACTCGGAGCATAGCACTCCACTCGACGAGCTCATTCCACTCGGAGTACCTGATTTCACTCGGACATACGAAGACCAATAGTCCGCATGGCGGTTTCATAGTGGGCAGATATTATGGCATTGATGGTCCACCTTGTAACATAATAGGTGAGGGGGTGGCGCACTCTATATAAGCCACCGCCACCACTAGACTTGGGGGTAGGCTCATTTTTCTCCCCTCTCTCTCTCTCTACTAGTCTCAGGACTTAGCTCAGGCATGGAGATCCGTTCTCCTGCTCTCTCTCACACATTGTAATCTCCGGATTCATACTCAGATAAAACAAAGCCTCTCCGGAGCACGAGACGTAGGGCTGTTATCTCCACCGCGAGAGGCCCAAACTCGCTAAAATCATTCGTGTCACCCGTTTGCATCTCGATAGATCATGCTCCTTTATCCTACCCCTCTCTATTGTCGGAATCGTTCCCACGACAGTTGCATCGTCGTGTCGAGTTGCTGGTCTTAGTGTCTAGTCCTTTAGAGTTTCGAGTTCTGTTCACAAGTTTTCACGCCGCCGCCGCACCATCTTCATTATCGCTGCCATATACCTCGCCCCTCTGCCCCCGATCTGAGTGCACATATACCACCGCTTATCCACCACCAATCCGAGTCCATATACCACCACCAATCCGAGTCCATATACCACCACTAATATGAGTCCATATATACCATTGCATATCCACCACCAATCGGAGTCCATCACCAATTCGAGTTGCCTTGTCTGAGTAGGTTTTGGATTTCATCAATCTTGCTCCGTCCGTAGAAGAGAGGTGATCTCCAAAAAAGAGTCTGGAGAGCTTTTTCGCAGTTTTCCCACAAAATTTTGGCAGTGAATTTTTTTTGGCCTATCCTATTTTTAGGTTTCGGGGAGCATTTTGAGACACTCGCCATCATAGTGATTTTTCGTCGCACTTTTTCGTCGTCGCTGCCCCAAAAACGTACCAGAAAAAAAAATTAGTCAAATTTTTTTGTGCCTATCCTATTTTTAGACCTTGGGAAGAGTTTTGAGACACTCGCCATTATAGTGGTTTTCTGGAAAAAAAAAGCGCAAAAAAAGAGTGCCAAAATAAAATAAAATTCAGAGTGTGCTTTTCCCTTGATTACGTACCGCGCCATGATTTTGTTGGTGTTCTAGGCTTGCGTCTCTAGTACGGTCTAACCTAGGACCAGCACAGTACTGTCGTTGAGCGTTTATGCAATTTTGCATCTCTGAATTGATTATTGCTGACCCCTTTTTGCTACCATATTATAAGCCTTCCCAGCTACACATACATCTACGTCGTGCGTTTGACACCACCTGGCCATCACTCTGTCGAAGCTTTGAGAGTTTTGACTATAACGGTTGCCGATTACCGCCTGCTGCTTGGTAAGAACGGGTAAGAATTTGTGATTCGCTTGACGGATTTGTGACTTTCCACCGCACCACATCCTATTAGTAGTCTGTAGGACATATTCTTGTGTGTTTGTATTGCTGTTAATCATGATAGGATCACAAGCCGACGAGGTTGACTGGGAGAACATGACGAACCAGGCATTACATGATAAATTTCAGCAAATGAAGAGTGGACAGGTGCAAGATGTGCTGAACAGATTTGAAGAGGCCATGGAGAAGATAGATGGCATTGAGAAGACGTTCGAAACAAAGCTAGATGATAAGTTTAATGAACTACTTGCGCGTCTTCCACAACCACCACCGACTGCACCTGTCGCACCTCTGCAACAACGACGACAACAACAACAACAACAACAACAACGTCGCCTTCCAAATCATGTGGGACGAGCACAACGTGTGCCTCTTGAGCCAGGCCAACATTCTGGTGCTGCTGCACCTACTGTTGATGCTTCTGTGGCTCCTGCTGCTACTGCCGAGGAGGACGATGATTACGAGGGCGATTACGAGGATGAGGTTGCTCAAAATCAGAACTACGTGCAACCACCAGCACCACCACCAGGTCGTCCACATGCATATGATCGCAACGGTAGGGCTGCAACACCTCCTCGGGTACGAGATCATGACTATATCCCTAAACTGAAATTGAATATTCCGCCATTTGAGGGTAGATACATTCCTGATGTATATCTTACTTGGGAGGTAGAAACTAAACAATGTTTTACATGATTACAATATCCTGAGGATAGACGTGTTGCTGCTGCTGTTTGTGCATTCACTAGTTTTGCTTGTGTTTGGTGGTCTGAACATTGTCAATTATATCATGATAATATCCCCACTACATGGGCTGCTTTGAAAATTTCTATGCGTACTCGTTGGGTTCCACCATATTATCAATGTGAATTACTTCACATATTGCAGCGTTTAAGACAAGGAATTTTTTTTGTAGAAGAATATTATCAGGAAACAACAAACTGGCATGATTAGATGTGCTATTGTTGAGGATAATGAAGCTATGCTTGCATGTTTTATGGGTGGAATAAAGAGAGAAATTCAAACCATCTTAGAGTATAAGGAGTATAACAATATCACTCGTTTGTTCCATCTTGCTTGCAAAGCTCAACGTGAAGTGCAGGATCGACAGGCATTGGCACGAACTAATTTTTTCTGCAGGTTGATCTTCATCATGGGCACCACGTACATCATCTACTTCCACACGTATGGCTGCACCACCGCCTACTTCACCCACCAACTCCAACCGAGATACAAGAAAACAGGCACCACCATCATCCGCCAAGAGCACACCTTCCAGTCCCGCACAAAGCTCTTCTTCATACATGGCATCGACAGGGCAAACACATGATGTTATATGTCGTCGTTGCAGCTGTCGTGGTCATTATGCGAGCAAATGCCCATCCCAGCGTGTGATGGTTGTTACTAAGGATGGTGGGTATGAGTCAGCTAGTGATTATGATGAGGAGACCTATTACTAGTGAAGAACAAGGTGGAGATGATTCTGAACAAGAGATGCAATACATGGCTACTGAAGACACTGACAGGTATGAAAGTTTAGTTGCTCAACGTGTTTTAAGTGTGCAGGTAACACAGGCTGAGCAAAATCAGAGGCATAATTTGTTCCATACAAAGGGAGTTGTGAAGGAATGTTCTGTTCGTGTCATCATAGATGGAGGGAATTGTAACAACTTGGCTAGCATGGAGATGGCGGAGAAGCTGTCTCTCACCACACGACCACATCCTCATCCTTACTACATACAATGGTTCAACAACAATGGCAAGCTTAAGGTAACACGTACTGTTCGTGTGCATTTTAGTATCGCTGCATATGCTGATTATGTTGATTATGTTGATTGTGATGTGGTACCCATGCAAGCATGTTCCCTATTACTTGGTAGACCTTGGTAATTCGATAAAAATTCTATACACCATGGTAGGAACAATCAGTATACTCTTGTTCATAAGGATAAACATATTACTTTGCTTCCTATGTCTCCTGATTCCATTTTGAAAGATGATATTAATAGAGCTAGTAAAGCAAAACAGGAGCAAAATAAGAGTGAAAATCAGATTGTGGCAAAAGAATTTGAGCAACAAATAAAGCCTAATAACAAACCATCTAGTGTTGCTTCTGAAATTAAATTGAAAAGTGGATGTTTACTTGCCACCAAATCTGATATTGATGATCTAGATTTTAGCAAATCTGTTTGCTATGCTTTTGTGTGCAAAGAGACATTATTTTCATTCGAGGACATGCCCTCCTCTTTGCCTCCTGCTGTCACTAACATTTTGTAGGAGTTTGCTGACGTCTTTCCACAAGACTTGCCACCGGGATTACCACCTATTCGAGGGATTGAGCATCAGATTTACTTAATTCCCTGTGCCTCACTACCCAACCGTGCACCATACCGCACCAATCCAGAGGAGACAAAGGAGATTATGAGTCAAGTACAGGAGCTGCTCGACAAAGGTTATATACGCGAATCCCTTAGTCCTTGTGCTGTTCCTATTATTTTAGTGCCGAAAAAGGATGGTACCTCGCGTATGTGTGTTGATTGTAGATCCATTAATAATATTACTATTCACTATCGTCATCCTATTCCTAGGCTAGATGATATGCTTGATGAATTGAGTGGTTCTACCATATTCTCCAAAGTTGATTTGCATAGTGGATACCATCAAATTCGTATGAAATTGGGAGATGAGTGGAAGACAACATTTAAACTAAGTTTGGCTTATATGAGTGGTTAGTCATGCCTTTTGGGTTTACTAATGCACCCAGTACTTTCATGAGATTTATGAATGAAGTTTTACGTGCTTTCATTGGACGATTTGTGGTAGTCTATTTTGATGATATACTGATTTATAGCAGATCTTTGGAGGAACATTTGGAACATTTATGTCCTGTTTTTATTGCGCTACGTGATGCACGTTTGTTTGGTAACCTTGGGAAGTGCACCTTTTGCACCAAACGAGTATCTTTTCTTGGCTATGTTGTTACTCCACAGGGAATTGAAGTTGATAAAGCCAAGATTGAAGCTATTGAGAGTTGACCGCAGCCCAAAACGGTCACAGAAGTGAGGAGTTTTCTTGGCCTCGCTAGTTTCTATAGGCGTTTTGTGAGAGATTTCAGCACCATTGCTGCACCTCTCAATGAGCTTACAAAGAAGGATGTGCCTTTTGTTTGGGGTACCGCACAGGAAGAAGCCTTCACGGTATTGAAAGATAAGTTGACACATGCTCCTTTACTCCAACTTCTTGATTTTAATAAGACTTTTGAGCTTGAATGTGATGCTAGTGGAATTGGATTAGGAGGTGTGTTATTACAAGATGGTAAAGCTGTTGCATACTTTTTTGAAAAATTGAGTGGGCCTAGTCTGAACTATTCTACTTATGATAAAGAATTATATGCTCTTGTTCAGACTTTAGAAACATGGCAACACTATTTATGGCCCAAAGAATTTGTTATACATTCTGATCATTAATCTTTGAAATATATTAAAAGTCAAGCAAGACTGAACTGTAGACATGCTAAATGGGTTGAATTCATTGAGACTTTCCCTTATGTCATTAAAAACAAGAAGGGTAAAGAAAATGTTCTTGCTGATGCATTGTCTCGTTGCTATACTATGCTTTCTCATGTTGACTTTAAAATATTTTGTTTGGAGACCATCAAAGATCAATATGTGCATGAGGCTGAATTTAAAGATGTAATGCAGAATTGTAAAGAAGGAAGAACATGGAACAAGTTCGTCATTAATGATGGATTTGTGTTCCGTGCTAACAAGCTATGCATTCCAGCTAGCTCCGTTCATCTTTTGTTATTGCAGGAGGCGCATGGAGGAGGATTAATGGGACACTTTGGTGTGAAGAAGACGGAGGACGAACTTGCTACACATTTCTTTTGGCCAAAGATGAGACGGGATGTTGAGCGTTTTGTTGCTCGCTGAAGTACATGTCAAAAAGCTAAGTCACAACTCAATCCTCATGGTTTGTATAAGCCTTTGCATGTACCTAGTGTTCCCTGGGAGGATATATCTATGGACTTTTTTTTAGGTTTACCTCGAACAAAGAAGGGGAGGGATAGCATATTTGTTGTCGTGGATAGATTTTCGAAAATGGCACACTTTATACCATGTCATAAAAGTGATGATGCTGCAAATGTTGCTGATTTGTTCTTTCGTGAAATTATTCGCTTGCATGGTGTGCCAAATACAGTTGTTTCAGATCGTGATACTAAATTACTTAGCCACTTTTGGAGATGTTTATGGGCTAAGTTGGGGACGAAATTGCTTTTTAGTACTACATGTCAGCCCCAAACTGATGGACAAACTGAAGTAGTCAATAGAACATTGTCTACTATGCTTAGGGCTGTTTTAAAGACTAATCTGAAAATGTGGGAAGAATGCTTGCCTCATATTGAATTTGCTTATAATTGTTCGCTCCATTCTATTACTAAGATGTGCCCTTTTGAAGTTGTGTATTGTTTCCTACCTCGTGCACCCATTGATTTGTTGCCTCTTCCATCTTCGAAGAAGGTTAATTTTGATGCTAAACAAAGTGCTGAATTGATCTTAAAAATGCATGAGTTAACTAAGGATAACATTGAGCGTATGAATGCTAAATATAAACTTGCTAGAGATAAGGGTAGAAAACATGTTGTCTTTGCACCTGGAGATCTTGTTTGGTTACATTTGCGTATGGATAGGTTTCCTGATTTGCGCAAGTCAAAGCTAATGCCATGTGCTGATGGTCCTTTTAAGATGTTAGAGAAAATAAATGATAATGCATATAAACCTGAGTTGCATGCAGATTTTGGGGTTAGTCCCACTTTTAGCATTGCAGATTTGAAGCCTTATGTGGGTGAGGAATATGAGCTTACGTCGAGGACGACTTCAATTCAAGAAGGGGAGGATGATGAGGACATCACTACTATAGTTACACCCACAACCCCTGCTGCTACATATACCGGACCAATTACTAGAGCTCGCGCACGCCAATTAAATTACCAGGTACTTTCGTTTCTTGGTAATGATCCTAATGTTCATGAGAATATGATGCTGCCTAAATTAGATACATTTGTTTTGCTTACAAATGAAGGGCCCAGCATGGACAAGAAGGATGAACATTGGAGCATGATCAAGCATAGAGAGGATGGCGTGCGCAAGGGGAACAAGAACAGAGTTTCTGGTGGAGTTTACAGCACTTTGGAGCCACCATGATGACATACAAGCAGATGGACGAAATATACAAGATGGCCTTTCATAAATTTAGTCCATAGCTTATTATAGGTGTTGCGCCACCTTATTTTTGGGCCAGGCCCATGTAATTTCAAAATACTACTTATAGGCTATTTTTGAGAGTCCGTATTGTAGGGGAAACGACTCAGGAGGTGTTTTAGTCCCACCTTACCAAGGGGGGATGAAATCCCCTCTCTTCCCCCCTACAAATACAGCCCTTAAGGCACCGTTTAGACTTTGGGTTTTGTTTAGATTAAAAGTTCGCTATAGCTGCAACTTCGCATCCTTCGTTTGTGTTCAACGACCAAACCAAGGCGTCACAGAACCCCACTTGATTAATAAAGCTTTCCTCTTCTATTCGCAATATCCAGATTGCAACCTCAGTTTCTTGGTTGTTCTTTGTTTGCTTGTAGGAAATAGACCCTAGTGGTCAGGTTGATCGTGCTCCGGCGTGGTCAATAACCTCTCAGAATTGGTTTAGCAATTGCTAAGGTGCGACGTCTTCACACGTTCGTAATCGGATCGTCAAAGTCGACATCCACCTAAAAACGATAGCTACCATCTCATCGAAAGATGGGACACCTTTGCCTCTATCAAAATGGCATTTCTCCCAATTCAAGACAAGATTAGTGTCTTCGCATCTCTACAAAACTTGATCAAGATTGTGAAGGCAGTCTTTAAAAGAAGTTCCATAGACAGAAAAATCATCCATGAAGACTTCCGTAATTTCCTCAACAAAATCAGCAAAAATAGCATTCATGCATCTTTGAAATGTAGCTGGTGCATTACACAAGCCAAAAGGCATACGGCGATAGGAATACATACCGAAGGGGCAAGTGAAAGTTGTTTTCTCCTGGTCTTCTGGATGCATTGCTATTTGTGAGAATCCCGAATATCCATCCAGATAACAGAAGTGTCGTGGTATTCTCACGGGGCATGCGCGATCACGGCAGATGCCATGGGATGGCTTAAAGAGGTGAGAGCAAGGCTACAGTGGAGATCCGGGACGGGTTTGGGCAACTATACACGGTGGTTTACCCAGGTTCGGGGCCCTCCGTGGGAGGTAACACCCCTACTCCTGCATGTCTGATGTATATGCGGTGTATATGGTAGTACAGAGTCGCTCCTAGAGCTGTCTGGAGGAGGAAGAAGGAGGCGCTGGGCTCTCCTCTTCTCCTGTGAGAGTGTGTGGCGTGTGTGGCTTGCCCTCCCTCATAATGGGCTCCCTGGGTCACCTTATAAAGGGGTGCCCAGGGGACAAGAGATGGCCTACATGGCCTAACTACACTGTTGGGGGGACACAAGATGTGTGAACAGTGCCAGCCGCTCATCTACAGTGCTCTACTGTAGAGCATTGCCATCTCGTCTGCGCAGGTCCGGCGGGACGTCTGAGCTTGACTTTGCCAGATTCCAGCCGGACAGGCTCCACCCGGACGGCCAACTCCAGCCTCCACCCGGACGGCTCCACCCGGATGGCCAGGTGGCCAGCCGGACGGGTCGCCAGGTGGCCAGGGGTTGCTCCCCTGGCAAATTTTTGAAGTGTCGTTTCGCCGTCTTGGGCCAACCCGGGGGTCATCCCCCCGACAGTAGCCTCTGAGCCTCCGCGCGACTTGGAAAGTCGGGCGGAGGGTTTTCACGGGCATTGATGTAGCAGATGTCGTCGATGGCATCCGGCTGCGGGCTTGCAGCCGGCGCGGCTTGCTTCCAGTGGGGGCGCGCCAGCGCACCCACTGGGTGTAGCCTCTGAGCCTCCGGGCGACTCGAAGAGTCGGGCGGAGGGTTTTCGCGGGCTTTGATGAAGCAGATGGCAGCGTCGAGGATGCCGGGCGCGGACACGGAGTCTGCGGGCTGGTGGGCGCGGAGCCCTGCCGGGCGCGGACGCGGAGTCCGCCGGCCGGTGGGCACGGAGCCCTGCCGGGCTCAAACACGGAGTCCGCCGGCTGGTGGGCGCGGGGCCTTGCTAGGCGCGGACGCGGAGTCCGCCGGCTGGTGGACGCGGGGCGCTGCCGGGCACGGACGTGGAGTCCGCCGGCTGGTGGGCGCGGGGCCTTGCCGGGCGTGGACGCGGAGTTCGCCAGCTGGCTGTTTTTAGTGGGAGCGCGCCAGCGCACCCACTGGGTGTAGCCTCCGAGCCTCCGGGCGACTTGAAGAGTCGGGCGGAGGGTCTTCGCTGTCGTGGTAGCAGAGGTTGTCGGTGACAGACGGCTGAGAGCTTGCAGCCGACGCGGCTCGCTTCCATTGGGGGCGCGCTAGCGCACCCACTGGGTGTAGCCTCCGAGCCTCCGGGCGACTCGAAGAGTCAGGCGGAGGGTCTCCGCAGATGTTGGAGTAGACGGTGGCCTCGAGGATGCCGGTGGCGGCCGGCGAGGCGTTTTCCCAGCGAGGCGCATCGGCGCACCCACTGGGTGTGGTCCGGGGCGGAGATGATCATGCAAAGACAAAGTTAGCCGGCGCAGATATATCAAGTGTTTGGTTTTGCAAGTTATGCAGAGGGTGCCGACTCGGTTTCGTCCGAGTCCCCTTCAGTCTTTTTCATGTCCCCTCCGCTCTTTGGCTTTTGCTCTTGCCAGCCGGATAGCCGAGAGCCGGTCTGTAGCTGAGGCGAAGAGTGGGCCGCGGAGTAGAGCGTAAAGTACTCGCACTCTGGGAGCAGATTCGACCGAGCAAATACTCATAAAGGAAACGACCGGTTCGCCCAAGCCGTTGTCTCCCCCGGACGTTTTTCGCGTGGGGTGACCTCCAGCTTTTGCTCTCGCTAGCCGGACAGCCGGGAGCCGGTCTGTAGCTGAGACGAAGAGTGGGCCTTCGGTACCGTGCACTCTACTAAGCCGTCTGCGGGGAAGAACGTTTCGAGCCAGCCGGCCAGCCTCCGGGCCGAAATTAACCGGCGCCGGACTGAATAACGAAACAACTGGAAAAATGCGAAGGTGGGCCCCGAGGGTCGCTCGGGGTTGCACGGTGCAAGGATATGCGGGTGAGGGGCTCACATTGCTTTTGGCGCAGACGGGGCGGAGGTGTCCGCCGGCAGACGGCCCGAGCCTCCGGGCGGTCGAGGGGCGCCCCAACCGGTCGGGCCCGACCGGCCAGGCGTCAAAACAGGCAGGCAGCCAGGCCGGCTCCCCAGCCAGCCTGGCGTAGCCTGCCAGGCGTTGAAGCGGGATGGTAGTGCCGCCCGGCGGCGACGCGGGCACAGCAGGCGGTCTCTTTTTTTTTAGCCGGCAGTGACCATGCTTTTTTGCTTCTTTTTCTCCAGCCGGCAGCAGAACGTGCGAGAGCAGTTGGGCATCGCGGGCGCACGAGGGCAGAGCGGAGCCGGCGCGGTGGCCCGCGGGCGTGGCGAGCGGGGGAGCCGGCAGGCACGGCGGTGGCGAGCCGGCAGGCGCGCGGGGGCCGGCCAGGGCGGGGGGTGGCCGGGAGGCGGCGCAGCCTGCTGGAGCGGCGAGCCGGCAGCCGGGACGTGGCAGCGGGAAGGTCGCGGGGAGGCGGAGCAGGCGAGCAGCCAGTGCACGCGGAGTCGGTAGGCGGCCGGGTCGGAGACGTGGCGGGCAGAGCCGGCGCACGGGCGAGTCGCGTGGAGCCGGCGAGCGGGCGGGAGGCGGCCAGCACGGGGTGACGGCAACGCGGCTGAGCACGGGAGGCGCGGCGCGAGGGGCAACGAGGGCGCAGACGTGCCGGCGGGCGGGCGGGCAATGCCGGCCGGCGGCGTGCGCGCGCGAGAAGGGAGGGGAGGCGAGGCGTGCGAGCGCGGCCGGCGAAGCCGTAGGAGGCGGCACGGGAGGCCGGGCCGCGGGCGAGAGGGCGCGGGGCAGCGGCCGGCACGCGCGTGGGAGGCGATGGGCGCGGCGGAGCGGGCGCTGGGTAGCGAGGCCGAGGCGGAGCAGGCACGGGGCGGTGCGGGACGCCAGTGCGGCAGGGGCGGGGACTTTTTCCCCGGCCGGCCACTTTTCTTCCTCTGTTTCTTTTCTTCGGGCACCCGGCCGCAGCAGGCGGCTAGAGCGGAGCCGGCGGGGGCGCGCGGGGCGCAGCCGGCCACGGCGCTCGGCGCGGGAGCTAGCGGCGGAGGCGCGCGACGCAGCCGGCCGGAGGTGTGGAAGGGGAGTAGGCGTGGCGCGCGGGTCGGAGCCGGCTGACGGCGCATACGGCGCAGCCGGCCGCGGCGCACGGAGCCGGCAGCGGAGGAGCGGCGAGCTTGGCCAGGGGGCGCGCGAGCGGCCAGGGCTGGGCAGCCGACCGGGGCGGAGCAGCCGGCCGGAGCGGAGCAGCCGGTCGGAGCGGAGCAGCTGGCCGGAGCGGAGTTGGCCAGGCACGGGGAGGCACGGGACGCGGCCGGCGCAGAGGCGGAGGAGGGCGCAGAGGAGAGGGCGCCGCGCGGAGGCAGAGGGTGGATGAGGCGCGAGCGCGGCGGCCGCGGGCGCGGAGGAGCGACGCCGGAGCGGCCAAGAGTGCCAGCTGGGAGTTTCCACTCTCGCCAGGGACCTCTTCATCTACCAGCATGTAAGGGAAAATCGAAGGAGTGAGACCTAGCGGATGCATGCGTGATGACGACGTCGAGCGAGGAGCAGCGCGCGGAGCGGCTCGGCCGGCCGGAACAAGGCGGCGCGGAGCACGCGTGCGCGGATGGAGGCGGAACGGAGCAGTGACCGGAGCGGCATGCGCGTTGGCCGAAGGTAGACGACGAAGACACGCCGCCCCGCACGGTCGTGTCGGGGCATGCTGGTGTCGACCCCCGAGCGATGTGGGAGAGACGGCAGCGACGTCGCGGTGGAGATGACGAAGAGGGTCCCCCCCGGACCGCGATTCCAGCAGTAGCTAGCCCCTCGGTGGGCGCCAACTGTCGTGGTATTCTCACGGGGCATGCGCGATCATGGCAGATGCCATGGGATGGCTTAAAGAGGTGAGAGCAAGGCTACAGTGGAGATCCAGGACGGGTTTGGGCAACTGTATACGGTGGTTTACCCAGGTTCGGGGCCCTCCGTGGGAGGTAACACCCTTACTCCTGCATGACTGATGTATATGCGGAGTATATGGTAGTACAGAGTCGCTCCTAGAGCTGTCTGGAGGAGGAACAAGGAGGCGCTGTTGGGTTCTACGGTAGGGTGCGTCGACTGCAAATTACAATTTCCTACACGCAGAACAACCAGGAACATGCTAACAGAGATGGATCACAGATCATTACCACTAGACGCGCAGTGCCGTGCAGCGGAAGTAGAGTCGTGGCAGCGTGTCACAAGAGTCGTCTCCTCCTCGTCGATCTCCCACGTACAGCCGATCACCAAGTCCCACGAACAGGTTCACCGGAGTGGCACAATTGCACCACCTCTAATGGTGTCCGCGCATGCGGGAGGAACGCTATGCGGCGGACTGCTAGGTCCGATCACACAGCCTGCGGCACGTGGAGGTGGCTAGTTGCAACACATGCAAAGCCCTAATGACGACGCCAAAGCGATCCATCCATATAAGCGTGCTGTACCTCCACTATATATAGGCATCCGTTGTGGCCTCAACACTTGGGCCTCACACAGATCCTAAAGCCCAAAGTCTACTCGGTCACGATCCAAGTCCAGCTTGGATCACATCCGCAGTGTCCTCGGATCCGACCTCGTAGGATCCTTCCCTTAAGCGCGCGACCCCTTAGGTTCAAGTCGGCTTGGTCGCAGTTCGGATCACCTCCGACCTGCTCGGCAGGTAGCGGCCTCTAGCAAGCCGTGCCGACCACCAATTAGACTATGAAGCCGGTTGGCGAACCTGTACTTCACACTTCCGCTTCCTTTGCCGCACGATATATGTTGTCGGGCTCAAGGCGATGTGGCCATCCCTGTTACAGCCCGACCTCTCTCTCGTATCAGTGAATCTGACCAACATGTCGGATTATCTCATAATCCTCGTCGCATGGCCATGCTTATACAAGTCGGATCACACGAGGGGCCCAGAGCATATCTCTCCTCATCGGAGGGGCAAATCCCATCTTGCTTAACCATGTCTCGCAGCATGGGTCTGGACAAGCCCAAAACCTACCTTTATAACTTCCCAGTTACGGAGTAGCATTTGGTCGGCCCAAAGCAGGACGGTCACCATCCCGAGCACATGCGTCAGCTCAGGTCAGAGGACACAGAACGTGTGTGTACTAGAGACTCACAGATGACCTATCGCTGTGTCTCATAGTTGGGTCTGTCCAATCCGATATCCATCCGAGCTCGGATCCGGTCACCCGTATCTTATCTTGGATCCGATCAGATCCATGCAGTTCGGTAGCATCACATGCTTCATGGCTAGTGACACAAAACCATCCACCGTATTGCATGCTAGTCTAGTCCGACGTGTGCCCACTCGTCACTTACGACTAGGGACCATTTTAGGACGTATCATACAACACAAGATCTCACAGACAAGTCACGTACTTGTCAACAAGTATCATTGATAACATCCGAGGACTACATCGGTTCATAAACACATCGGAAATATCATCATACATGATTGCCTCTAGAGCATACCTCCAACAGTCTCCCACTTGCACTAGAGTCAATCAAACAGGCATCGTATGCCCATGGCTCTAATATGCCCCTCATGCTTGGGTTGTGGAAGCAGCTTAGTCAACGGATCTGCAACATTTGCATCCGTGTGAATTTTGCATAACTCTATATCACCACTCTTTACGATCTTACGTATCAGGTGATATTTCCGATATATGTGTCTGGTCTTGTGGTGGTTCCTTGGCTCCTTCGCTTGTGCGATGGCACCAGAATTATCACAATGAAGGTCCAACGGTTTTACCGAGGTTGGCAAAAGACCAAGATCATCCAGAGAGTTCCGGATCCAAACACCTTCCTTTGCAGCTTCACAAGCCGCAATGTATTCGGCTTCTGTTGTGGAATCGGCCACCGTATCTTGCTTGGAACTGGTCCAACTCACTGCTCCTCCATTCATGATGTACACGAATCCGGACTGTGATCGACAATCATCTCGATCGGTTTGGAAACTAGCATCGGCGTAACCCTTTACGACGAGCTCCTCCTCACCTCCATAAACTAGGAACATTTCTTTAGTCCTTTTCAGGTACTTTAGAATATTCTTCACCGCCGCCCAGTGAGCCTCACCGGGGTTTGCCTGGTATCTGCTCGTTAAGCTTATTGCAAAAGCAACATCAGGCCGGGTACATATCATGGCATACATGATGGATCCGATTGCCGAGGCATACGGTATCCGGCTCATCTTGCTTTGCTCATCCGATGTCGAAGGACTCTGAGTCTCGCTCAACCTTATACCATGTGAGAGTGGCAAGAACCCTTTCTTGGCCTCACTCAAGTTGAACCGTTTCAACACTTTATCTATGTACGTGCACTGGCTCAAGCTGAGCAGTCTCCTTGATCTATCTCTATAGATCTTAATGCCCAATAAGTAAACTGCTTCACCGAGGTCCTTCATCAAAAACTTTCCATTCAATGATTCTTTGACCGAGTTCAGCATCGAAACATTGTTTCCGATCAGTAGTATGTCATCCACATACAGGATCAAAAATACTACCGAGCTCCCACTCAACTTCTTGTATAAACAAGCATCCTCTTCGCTTTTGATAAATCCGAGGTCTGTAACAACCTCATCAAAACGAATGTTCCAGCTCCGAGATGCTTGTCTCAATCCATAAATGGATCTCTTGAGCTTGCATACCTTACCAGCACTAGTCAGATCGACAAAACCCTTGGGCTGTATCATATACACGTCCTCGATTAAATTTCCGTGAAGGAAAGCCGTTTTGGCATCCATCTGCCATATCTCGTAATCAAAATATGCAGCTATAGCTAGTACGATCCTCACCGACTTCAGCATCGGTACTAGCGAGTAGGTCTCATCATAGTCAATCCCTTGAACTTGTGCATATCCTTTTGCGACAAGCCGAGCTTTGTGGATCTGAACATTTCCATCCACATCGGTTTTCTTCTTAAAGACCCATTTGCAACCAATGGCAGTGACGCCAGGTGGCAGATCAACCAAGTCCCAGACTTGATTGTGATCCATGGACTTTAACTTAGATCTCATGGCTTCCAGCCACTCCTTGGAATCCGGGCTCACCATCGCTTCCGCACACGTAGCCGGCTCGTCACTTTCCAGCAACAGCACATCGCGCACTCTGCGCAATCTTTCCGACCTCCGTGGTTGTGGTGCTTCTTCCACCTCGGGTTCCCTGACAGACTCCGGTATGATCACATCACCAGCCGAGCTATCCCCAAGTGGTTCTCGAATTTCTTCGAGTTGTACCTGCCTCCCACTGGCTTCCCGTCCGAGAAACTCTTTCTCAAGGAAGACCCCGTTCCGAGCAACAAACACTTTGTTTTCTTCGCGGTTGTAGAAGCTATATCCCAAGGTTTCCCTCGGATATCCCACAAATATGCATTTATCTGACTTGGGTGTAAGATTGTCTGACATGAGTCGCTTGACAAATGCTTCACAACCCCAAATCTTTAGAAAAGATAGCTTGGGACTCTTCCCAGTCCACATCTCATGTGGTGTCTTGTCTACGGATTTTGATGTTACTCTGTTGAGTGTAAAAGCTGCAGTTTCTAGAGCATATCCCTAGAATGACAAGGGTAAATCCGATTTGCTCATCATAGATCGGACCATGTCTAACATGGTACGATTCCTCCGTTCCGATACGCCATTTCTCTGTGGTGTACCCGGAGGTGTGAGCTGAGGTACTATACCTCGGCCTTTCAGATGATTATCAAACTCCTGGCTCATGTTCTCACCTCCATGATCAGATCGTAGAAGCTTTATAGTCTTGCCGAGCTGATTTTCAACCTCGTTCTGAAACTCCTTAAACTTTTCAAAAGTTTCTGACTTGTGCCTCATCAAATAGATATATCCATATCTACTCAAGTCGTCGGTAAAAGTCACGAAGTACTGATAGCCACCTCTGGCAGTTGTGCTCATCGGACCACACACATCACTGTGTATCAGTTCCAACAGCTCGGACGCCCTTTCGCAACTCTTTGCAAAAGGTGCCTTAGTCATCTTGCCGAGGAGGCATGATTCACATGTCTCGAACGACCCGAAGTCAGACGAAGTTAGAAGCCCATCATCATGGAGCTTCTTCATGCATTTCAGACTAATGTGTCCAAGCCTGCAATTCCAGAAGTATGTTGGATTTATCTCATTAGGCTTATGCCTCTTGACATTCATATTATAGATAGGTTCAGATTCCAGATTCAAAATAAATAACCCATCAACTATGGGTGCATATCAATGGAACATTCCATTCAAAGATATCGAACAACCATTGTCCTTTAAATTGAATTCATAACCCTGACTCATCAAGCGTGAGGCAGAAATAATGTTCCGACTAAGCGCAGGAATATAATAACAATTATTCAATTCCAAAATGAATCCGGAAGGTAGCTGGAGTTGCATCGTACCGACCTCCAACGCAGCAACTCTTGCTTTGTTGCCGACCCTGATGTCAATCTCCCCTTGTGACACATGCCTAGTTCTTACCAGCCCCTGCATCGAGTTGCAAATATGAACAACCGATCCGGTATCAAATACCCAAGAGCTACTAGGTACGTCGGCAAGGTAAATGTCTATAACATATGTAACAAGTGTACCTTTGCCCGAAGTCGCACTTCCGGCCTTCTTGCCATGCTCGGCAAGCCACTTGCTACAGTTCCTCTTCCAGTGACTGGTCTCCTTGCAGTGATAGCAAATAGTTCCCGAGTCCGGTCTAGACTTCGGCATAGTGGCGGAGCCCAGAACTACATCGGTAGTCAGCTCATCCATGAGCGGGAAGCCTAAGCGTTCCAAAGCTTGCACGTATCCGATCATCTTGATCACATGCGGGCTCAGTGGATCACCCTCCTTCAGCTTACAATCCATCAAGGATCGCCAGACGTTGAACCTTTCGGTCCTAGCCTGCATCTGAAACATGCTCTTGAGATTCTCGATCATATCAAAAGCTTCAACGTTTTCGAAATGCTGTTGCAAATCGGGCTCCATACAAGCCAGCATCAGACAGCTGATCTCCGTTGAATCATCAACGAGTTTCTGGTAGGCATTCCTTGTTGTGGCATTAGCATTCTCGGCAGGTTCATCTGGAAGTGGATTCTCTAGAACATGTTCCTTCTTATCATGCTTGAGAACAATTCTCAAATTTCTATACCAGGTGGTAAAATTTGTTCCATTAAGTTTATCCTTTTCCAAGATTGATTTCAATGCAAAGTTGGGTTGAGCAGGTGGTGCCATTGATCTACAATAGAAAAATACGCAAACACTAAGCACTGTGTTTATGTAGAGTAAATCAAGCCTAAACAGATATACTCCCACTGAAGTTGACATCCCTCTGCAACTTCCAGTGATCCAGGATCCGAGTAGTGCAATCCGACTAGTGAGCTTTAGCATCACTGCTAGCCGAAGTCGCTATCCGGTAAGCAACTCTTTGCTAATCGTATCTCTATACGACTCCTGTCGGCTGGGTTGGTATCTTATACCACGGTTCCCGACCTCTTTTGCCACAAGGCCCAAAACCGTTTTGATAGCCTTGTCAAATTAACATGATGCAGTGCATGTCCGTGTCCGACACGAACCCTTTAGTTCAAGGACACCTAGCAGCACCCCAATTTTATGAGCCCACTACTAGATGTACTTGACGTGCGAAGGTGCAACATCGGGGATGGCAATTTGCTTGATATTAACGAGGGATCTTTCTACCATTTCTAACATGTGTAGAAAACAAGAAGCAATATCAATCACAAATAAATAAATATTGTGAAATAGTATGGCTCCTTCATGGACGTCCGAGGACTAGGTCGGCTCCAACTCCGAGGACCAGGTCGGCTCCATCTTGTCATACCGGAACACCACCTCGGATCTCTATCCGAGCAGTGAGTTGATCTCTGTCCTCCAACTACTACAACTAGTAATGAATTTACAGAGAATCACAAGTCGACACGCATGTCGTTATACATTATAATGACAGCACTTTGGCTCCTGCCGGCTGACAAACCATGACGCGCAGGCCATGTATAATTTACACACATGCATCACATACACATGAGCCATACTATTCACATCAAACCTGCAAAACAAAGTTATGCATAGAATCGCATTCTACCGGTTTGAGTGAACATGTACGAAATCTATGGCGCTACGCAAACGGCGGTCCCTATTAACCCCGAATCGGATTTACGTTTCACTATTAACCCCGATGGCGGAAACCGACCGGTAGGGGTAGGTTGTGTCACGACCTCATCAATTCCGATCGTCAGAAAACATAGCCTCAACGATCCCTTGTGCAATTGATCTCATCAACCGTGCACATAGCCGATCTCTTAAATGACAACAGATCTCATCTGCTGCCTCCACATATCTAATATGCATACGATCTGAATCCAAATCATATAACAGAGGCTCTGATACCACTGTTGGGTTCTACGATAGGGTGCGTCGACTGCAAATTAAAATTTCCTACACGTAGAACAACCAGGTACATGCTAACAAAGATGGATCATAGATCATTACCACTAGACGCGCAGTGCCGTGTAGCGGAAGTAGAGTCGTGGCAGCGCGTCACCAGAGTCGTCTCCTCCTCGTCGATCTCCCACGTACAGCCGATCACCAAGTCCCATGAACAGGTTCGCCAGAGTGGCACAATTGCACCACCTCTAATGGTATCCGCGCGTGCGGGAGGAACGCTATGCGGCAGACTGCTAGGTCCGATCACACAGCCTGCGGCACGTGGAGGTGGCTAGTTGCAGCACATGCAAAGCCCTAATGACGACGCCAAAGCGATCCATCCGTATAAGCGTGCTGTACCTCCACTATATATAGGCATCTGTCGTGGGCTCAACACTTGGGCCTCACACAGATCCTAATGCCCAAAGTCTACTCGGTTACGATCCAAGTCCAGCTCGGATCACATCCGCAGTGTCCTCGGATCCGACCTCGTAGGTTCCTTCCCTTAAGCGCGCGACCCCTTAGGTTCAAGTCGGCTTGGTCGCAGTTCGGATCACCTCCGACCTGCTCGGCAGGTAGCGGCCTCTAGCAAGGCGTGCCGACCACCAAGTAGACTATGAAGCCGGTTGGCGAACCTGTACTTCACACTTCCGCTCCCTTCGCCACATGATATATGTTGTCGGGTTCAAGGCGATGTGGCCATCCCTGTTGCAGCACGACCTCTCTCTCGTTTCAGTGAATCCGACCAACTCCTCGGATTATCTCATAATCCTCGTCGCATGGCCTTGCTTATACAAGTCGGATCACACGAGGGGCCCAGAGTATATCTCTCCTCATCGGAGGGGCAAATCCCATCTTGCTTAACCATGTCTCGCAGCATGGGTCTGGACAAGCCCGAAACCTACCTTTATAACTACCCAGTTACGGAGTAGCATTTGGTCGGCCCAAAGCAGGTCGGTCACCATCCCGAGCACATGCGTCAGCTCAGGTCAGAGGACACAGAACGTGTGTGTACTAGAGACTCACAGATGACCTATCGCTGTGTCTCATAGTTGGGTATGTCCAATCCGATATCCATCCGAGCTCGGATCCGGTCACCCGTAGACTATCTCGGATCCGATCAGATCCATGCAGTTCGGCAGCATCATGCTTCATGGCTAGTGAGACAAAACCATCCACCGTATTGCATGCTAGTCTAGTCCGACGTGTGCCCACACGTCACTTACGACTAGGGACCATTTTAGGACGTATCATACAACACAAGATCTCACAGACAAGTCACGTACTTGTCAACAAGTATCATTGATAACATCCGAGGACTATATCGGTTCATAAACACATCGGAAATATCATCATACATGATTGCCTCTAGGGCATACCTCCAACAGGCGCTGGGCTCTCCTCTTCTCCTGTGAGAGTGTGTGGCGTGTGTGGCTTGCCCTCCCTCTAAATGGGCTCCCTGGGTCACCTTATAAAGGGGTGCCCAGGGGACAAGAGATGGCCTACATGGCCTAACTACACTGTTGGTGGGACACAAGATGTGTGAACAGTGCCAGCTGTCCAACTACAGTGCCAACCGCTCATCTACAGTGCTCTACTGTAGAGCATGGCCGTCTCGTCTGCGCAGGTCCGACGGGACGTCTGAGCTTGACTTTGCCGGATTCCAACCGGACGGCTCCACCCGAACGGACAGGTTCCAGCCTCCACCCGGATGGCTCTACCCGGACGGCCAGGCTCCAGCCTCCACCCGGACGGCTCCACCCGGATGGCCAGGTGGCCAGCCGGACGGATGCCAGGAGGCCAGCCAGACGGGTCGCCAGGTGGCCATCCGGACGGGTTGCCAGCATGCTAGGGGTTGCTCCCCTGGCAAAGTTTTGAAGTGTCGTTTCACCGTCTTGGGCCTACCCGGGGGTCATCCCCCCGACAAGAAGTGAGTATGCTTGGCTAACCTTTCGAGCATTTGATTAATAAATGGTAAACGGTAATGATCCTTTAATCTTCTTTTCTCTTCATCTGAAAGGTTAGCACTAATAATACTAGGATACTTATTTGTTTCATCTAAAAACTCATACCTCAACTCTTTTGGTAAAGGTTTAAGTTCAGGTGGTGGGGGTTCTTCACCCCCTCTCTTTTCTGGTATTTCGTACTGTTCATTGGTCACCGGATCTTGGACCGGTGCTTCATTCAAGTGATAATCTATTTCTTCCTTGGCTGGGTCCTCCAGACTCCTCTCATAGTCGGTTAGGCTCCTTTCCAGATCATCTTCAGGGGTTCCAAAGTATATAGCGGCCAGTTGCGCTATAGTTTTCTCTTCATAGTTATCATGTTCTCGTGGTTGGAGATGATTTTAAATCTGGAAAAATGAAACTCTCTTACCTCATCCCCAAATTTGAGAGAGACAACTTCCCTCTTACAATCAATGCTTGCACCTGCAGTATTAAGAAAAGGTCTACCAAAAATTCTGGGGCAAAAATCATCCTCAAAAATTTCCATAACAACAAAGTCCACTCGATAAGTGAAAGTTCCTAATATGACATAAACATCAGGTACCACCCCATAGGTCTCCTTAAAGTGCCACCAGCTAATTTTATTTCCATATCAGTGGGCTGCAAATCACAAGCATAAATTTCATCATGAAGCTTAGTATAGAGAGTGTAAGGTATCACATTGATTGAGAAGCCTATATCGCAAAGACCAAAATAAGATGTGCTACCAAAAGAACAAGGCACTACAGGTTTACCGGTATCGGCTGCTTTAATACAACCTTTCACAAAATAAGTTACCTCTTCCTCCATTGTTTCAATTGGCCTTTCTTGCTTCCTCCTTTTCTAGGGTTTTATCTGATTATTACATATATTTTTGTCCTCCTCTTCGGGATGATCTTTGCTTAAGTATTCAAGATGCGCCATCCTCACTAGATAAGGTAACACTGGTGCATGTTCATAATCATCTTCTTCTGTAGCAACTGATGTTTCCACCTCCAAGGTCTCAACTATGACCTCTTCCTCAGGATCCTCATCAGTGTAATTTTCCCATTTCCTTTTTGGGACCTCCATATGCTCTGCATAACTTTGAACAAATCTCAAAATAACATCAGGGTCAAGATATAGTTCATTGCTAATCTGATCAACTCTCCCTGATTTTGAAAAGGCCTTTATGCAGTCAAAATATATTTCTACGTTACCCTCATCTTCTTCTTCATCACTCCCCCAAGCTTCGTAATTAGCAAGTTTACCTTCTAATAATTCTTGTGCTTCACGGACTTAGCTAGTAATAAAGGAACATGTAGAAGCTAAGTCTAGTTCTTTTTTTGAATAATACTGCAATCCTCCATAAAAAAGATTTAAAACTAGCCATTCTGTGAGTTTATGATGAGGACAATCATTTAGTAAAATTTTATGCCTTTGATATGCTTTTACCAGACTTTCTCTGGATCTCTGTTGGAAGTTTAGAATTCTCCTCCATGCTTCATAGGATTTCATTTCCGGATAAAAATCTGAAAGAAGGTTTCTGCTAATTTATCCCAAGTATCAAAGGTACCTGCAGGGTGAGACACTAACCATTCCTCTGCCTTGTTAGCCACAGTGTGATTGAACAATTTCAATTTCATATCATCAGGGCTAAAAGCATTTAGTTTAAATGTCCCACATACATCCTCGAAAAATTGAAATGTTGATAAGGATCTTCACCTTCCTCACCTTTAAATTGCTTACTATGCAATAATTTGAGGACACTTGGGTTCACCACATAAGCAACAACGACAGGGTTGGGACCCAATGATGTGAACATTTCTCGCATAGGTGGTCCCGTAAGATGCATGGCTGATAGCTGATAGTGATGCCAAAACTCAGCCATGACATCTCCGGATCTGCAAACAACTTAGTTCACAAAATTCAAACCAAACTCAAGACTAAGATCAAAAGCGCTCAGCTTCTCGGCAACGGCGCCAGAAAAAAGCTTGATGTCCTGCAAGTGCACAGGGTTTAGTTGTAGCTTTTTCGAAGTAAGAGTATCGATCCCACAGGGAGCATAGGAATCAATCTTTTTGTCTCTTGAATGGTGTGAATAGAGTGCCTGTGAATTATTAGTTCTCCAAAGCAGTAGTAACATGATGAAAAATAATGTTGCAGGTGCAAAGATAAATAAATCAACAAATGTAAGCAACTAAAATAGTAATTAAGAGGCTTGAGACAGATGGGATTAAGGCGTTCCCGGGGAGTCCGGAATCCCCTCTAGTGTGCATCTATAGCAGTGCCTAAACACAATGCTACTTTGGATTCCTAAGGCACTTTACATGTTTCTCTTTGTGGGCATTGCTGGTTCAGATACGTGCATACACACGGCAGCTCCGTATCACATACGCCACCACCGTTCTTCCCCACTCCATTTATCAAATGGTAATTAACGTGAAAGATGTCCCCGTGGACGTAGCCAAAGTGGTCTCTATTTTACCCCCTGCTGCAATGATCCGCTACGAAGGGAGATGGGGCCTGTTACGTCACCCACTTCCGCAACCACACAGTTCACCAACAGTAATAACCTTCCGTCCAAAGTTGGCATACATTGGATGGTTGACTTCACCCAATGTCGAGAAGACTATTAACATAAACATGCAAAGAGGATGTCAAATCCTAATATCAATTGATCTATCACACACTAGGGTTCATCCATGTCCCCGAAAACTAAGGGAACTACTCACACATGAAGACAACAAACATCATACGACCAAAGATGGGCAACATGAATGAACCACACATGTAATTCACAAGTTACTCCTCTAGGGTTCTTGATATTACAATAGAGTAAAGGTAGATGATGACAGTGGGGATGATGTTGGAGCCTTCTTGATGGAGATGGTGGAGGTGGCCGCCTTCTTGCCGGTTCCTCACTCCGGATCACTCCGGCAGCTAGGGTTCCTGCTTCTGGACGAGTTTCTGGTGTCTCAGGGCATCTGATCTATGATCCGTCTTCACGGGGTGAATATAGTTGATCCGGCGGTGTCGATGGCACTCCATACGACTGCTCATATGGGCGGGCGCAGTCGTCTGGAACGCCGTCTTTTGCTCTGGACCTCCTGCGGTGACTACTTCTTTGCCCATTTTAATTCTTTCTCTTATGGTAGGTGATTATCAATTTAATTGTGTGATTCCACTACCATTTTATGAGATCACTTCCATATAATAATATTTGGTCCAAAAAGCTTCATCTGAGGAAAACGACAAAAGGAAGTGCGCGAACGCGGTAAAATTCCACGAAGCTTGCCGAGTAGGCACAAAAATACTAACAAAATAATCACATAATTTGGACTCATCAATGCCCCGCGCAACGGGCCTCTGGGACCCCGAAGTAGGCCATCAAAATTCACCTCTCAACCGGGCTCTAGGAGGACAAGGCTATATAGGAGCTCGCCGGAGGTCTCGCAAACCATTTCCTATGACCTCCGCCACACTCGGCGGCTACTGACGGGGTCATGTACTGGGGGTGGCTAACGCCCAAGAGCGTGACCACATCTACTACAAGGGCCCACCAGGCCCAGAGCACGAAGCAAACCCTAGGAGGCAAGGACAACCTTCGTGACGCCTAAGACTAGAGGGCGACAGCGCCCCAGATCGCATCTGCCATGTAAACCCTAGGCCTCTCCTGCCTATATAAATGGAGGTATATGGTACCCATTGATCATCTATCCACAGATAGGAAAACTCTCGGTAGCAATCTCATTCACCATTGTAATCCCTCGCATGAGGTATCCCTCCACTATGAATCATCAAAACTAGCAGGACGTAGGGTATTACTCTTAGGAGGCCCAAACCTGGATAAACCCCTCGTGTGACCTCCGATCCATGACTTCCAGGTGCGCTGGGATCCCTACCGAGGGATCTGACGGGAATTAGTTCTGTCAGTCGAGGATTCCGTGCACCCGAGGGTGGGTTCGTTGAGGGCGCGTCTAGTCAGTGGCGAGGTGTGGCATTGGTGCCTAGAGGTGGGCACCGAGGTGGCAACCGTAGGGCTAGGACGGGTTGGGGCCGAAGCGGTGACCCCCCCTTGTATCATTTCGGTGGTGGTGCCTAACACGGTCGTGTGCTACTTGTGAACTGCGATGGGATTTCCCCGAACAGGAGAGGATGATGCAGTACAGTAGAGATAAGTATTTCCCTCAGTTAAGAACCAAGGTTATCAATCCAGTAGGAGAACCACATAGAACCTCGTTAGTAGCACCTACACACACAAAAGCAAATACTTGCACCCAACGCAAACAAGAGGGTTGTCAATCCCCTTGGTGGTTACTTGCAAGGATTAATTCTGATAGTGATAGATAGAAAAATAAATTGCAAAATAAAAGAAAGGAAATAAAATTGCAGCAAGGTATTTATGGATTTTAATATATGATAAAAGTAGACCCGGGGGCCATAGTTTTCACTAGAGGCTTCTCTCTCGAACACATAACATACTATGGGTAAACAAATTACTGTTGGGCAATTGATAGAAAAGCGCATAGTTATGACGATATTCAAGGCAATGATCATGTATATAGGCATCACGTCCGAGACAAGTAAACCGACTCCTGCCTGCATCTACTACTATTACTCCACCCATCGACCGCTATCCATCATGCATCTAGGGTATTAAGTTAATGAAAACATAGTAAGGCCTTAAGCAAGATGACATGTTGTAGACAAAGTAAACTCAAGCAATATGATTAAACCCCATCTTTTTATCCTTAATGGAAACAATAAAAATACGTGTCTTGTCCCTTTCTGTCACTGGGATATAGAACACCGCAAAATTGAACCCATCACAAAGCACCTCTCCCATTGCAAGATAAATCAATCTAGCTGGCCAAACCAAACGGATAGACCGAAGAGAAATACAAAGCTATAACCATCATGCATAAATAAGTTCAGAAAAGACTCAAATATTTCTCATGAATAAGCTGATCATAAACCCACAATTCATCGGATCCTAACAAACACACCGCAAAAGAAGATTACATCGAATAGAACTCTAAGGAGATCGAGGAGAACATTGTATTGAAGATCAAAGAGAGAGAAGAAGCCATCTAGCTAC
The DNA here is from genome assembly GCA_039707655.1 of Elymus sibiricus. Lineage (NCBI taxonomy): Eukaryota > Viridiplantae > Streptophyta > Magnoliopsida > Poales > Poaceae > Elymus > Elymus sibiricus. The sequence continues at coordinate 170,833,239 of CM077664.1, forward strand.
TAGCTATTGACCCGTAGGTCTGTGGTAAACTACTCACACATCATCGGAAGGGTAGCAAGGTTGATGTAGAAGCCCTCCGTGATCGATTCCCCCTCCGGCAGAGTACCGGAAAAGGCCTCCAGATGGGATCACAGAAGAACAGAGGCTTGCTGTCACATCCCTAGTCTGGTAATGAACTAGGCTAGTTATTCTTTGTTGCATCATGTTTAAATTTCATGAAATTTTGAAATGGGGATTGATCCAAACCCTAGCACCAACTTAAATCAATAGGTTCAAATAAAATCTTTTTCAATAAACCCAAAATGCCCTTCAGAAAAGTTCATCATTTTTGAAATGGGTGAAAACCTCTGCCTAAAATGGTGCACATTTTTTAGGTCATTCCTAGATTTTTGAATTAAACCATAAAGTATTTGAATTTGGGCATTTAATTTCTATAATTATTTTAAATGCTCAAATAATTCTGAAACTAAATGTGGGCCACTGGAATAACTCTGAAAGTGTCCACAAATTAGTTCAGGATTTTACAAAATGATTTAGTATTTTTACTAAATCAAAACAGAGGAATAAAAATAGAAAAAAAGAATAGAAATAAGAAAGAGAGAGAGAGAGAGAGGAACCTCACCTGGGCCTTACCTGGCAGGCCCAGCCCACCTGCCCCTGCCAGTCATCTCCTACCTCTGCAAGTAGGCAGAGGCAGGACAGCGCACGGCGCGCGCGCAACTGCCACGCCACCAGCTCGCCTGCCTGCCTCCTCCGGCCAGCGCGACGACGCGAAGAACCTCCTCGGTGCCATCCCGATCACCCCGACCTCCTCACTCACCCCCCTGCTCTCTACCTCGCCCTCCAACGCGATGGCCGAAGCCGCCTCGAGTCCACCGCTGTGAACCACCGTGACCACCGCCTTCCCCGTGCCCCTCCGACGTGTCTACGAGCTCCGCCTCCGTCGTCTACGCCTCCTCACCGAGCCACACGACGCCGGATACCCCCGAATGCCTCCACGCCGGCTTCTTCAACCTCGAGACGCCGGAGATCTCCATCGCCACCCCGCTCACTCCAACCCTTCTCCGAGCCCGCCGAGCCGCCCGTTTGAATCGCTGTGAGCAACTACGCCGTTCCCCCTAACCCCGTGCTCATTTGTGAGCTCTAGCCGTCGATTTGTCGGAGACCGAAACACGCTGCCGCCTGAGCTCGTCATCGCCGCAGCTCCGGTGCCCAAATGGTCACCCCGGCGTGCCTAACGTGCTCGCCGCGCTACGTAGTGCCTCGCTAGTGCTTCGCCTCGCTCTTTTGCACCCCGCAGCCGCGTTCCCATGCACACCCGAACATCGGCCGCCGCTGCCAAGCTCGCCGCTATCGTCTCCGGCCACCACAGGCCCGGGCACCACCACCGTTCGACGTGCGCCGGCGAGAGCTTTCCAACGAGCCCAGCCGTGCCGCGAACCGTTCCCCGTAGCCGATTCCCGAAGCTCACCACTGCGTCTGACCCCGCCGGCGGCTAAACACCGGCGAGTTTGACCCTTTTGACCAGGGTTTTGACCTCCCTGGGTCAATGACAAGTGGGGCCAGCCTCTGCTAATTTTGGCTTAGGCAAATTAAACCCTAATTAGCCTCTGTGACACTGACTGTTGGGACCCACACGTCAGGTTTGACCTGGCACGTTCAGTTGACCTGCTCATGTCATCCTGATGTCATTCTGGCGCAGTAAAACAATTTCTGGACTTAGATTAATTTAAAATAACTAGGAAATTCCAGAAAATTGTTTAAACTTCAAAAATTCTTAGAAATTCAACCGTAGCTCAGAATGAAATAATTTATATATGAAAAATGATTAGAAAAATCCAATATTTCCATCTATACCATTTTCATGCATGACAAAGCAACCTATGCCTACTGTATATGTGAAAACGCATAAGTGGCATTTCAAATGCTGATGTTGGAGTTTGCATTTGAACCTTTGGTTCAAATGGACTTCATCTAAATTGAATGTTAGATGCATTAGCTCAAACCACATCATATCTCCATGCCATGATCATGCATCATATTGTTGCATTTGTTGTGTATTGATTGCCGGTACTGTTCCTTCTCGATAGGTTCTTCTCTTGCAAGTGGCACCGAGTACCTATCCGAGGAGCAGTGCTCCACTGTTGATCTTCCAGGCAAGCAAACCCCCTTGAGCATTCAAATACAATCCCACTCTTGCTCATGCTCTCTTCTATTGCATTAGGACAACAACGATTCAACTGTTACTTGTTGCGGTAGTTGAACCAATTCCTCTTCATGACCTGTCATTGTCACAGTAAATAGCTAAACCTTCCTAGCATGATTAGGAGTTGCTTGAGCCATGTTGTGACTTCATCCATGCCATGCTTGCTATGCTTAGAGTTGTGTCCGGTCTGATTCATTTGGGAATGAATTGGAATGTTGTGATCATGTTCTGATGTTGAGAGCTAAGTGTGTGAACACTATTTGGTAAAGGTAGCGATGAGAGGCCATGTAGGAGTACATGGTGGGTTGTCTCATTGAGACCGTCCAAGAACTGAGTTCTGTGTATGTTATCCAAGAATAGTTACTACCACACATTGGGCTCCGAGTACTCCAAGCTCTCTCGACTTATTAATCGCCTTGATCTCTGTCCAGGAGTTGCAACTAGTTTCTGGTGTTTATTGGTTGTGTTGGGGGTCGTGCGTAGCGCTGACCGGAGGGGTAGGCTTTGACGCGGCAGGCACCGTGGCCGGGTGTACCAAGCATAGTACCATCCGACAAGGTGGACTTGGGAACCCTGTACACATCGTTTGAGGCTGTAATGGAAACTTCGGCCGGACTTCCGTTGCGGGTCAGTTCTCAGATAGGCGATAAACCTGGACTAGAGTCTTGCGTGGTTAGTCAGGTTCTGGCCGACACCCTCGCCAGGCTTCCGCTTGAAGGTTGCCGAGATACATGACGTGTATATGGTGGTAAGTGGTGAGAGTGTGTGTGAAGAAGTACACCCCTGCAGGGTAAATGATCTATTCGAATAGCCGCGTCCTCAGATATGGACTACTTGGAGACTTATATGGTTCATAGACAACTTAAAGTGGTTACCCTAAAATGCGCCAGATAAGCGTGAGTGATATGGATGGCCTTCTCGTAGGGAGACGGGAGCAGATCCATAGTAGTGTATTGTTGTGGTGACTAGCTAGTGGACTCGTGTGCGCTCTCTCACCTCAAAGAAATTACTGGTAGTCGTAGTACAGGATAGCCACTGATTCAAAGCTGGCTTGCTGCAGTTAAACCCCACAACCCCCTTTATTGATGCCTGATGCATATGTAGCTAGTTCTGATGTAAGTCTTGTTGAGTACCTTCGTACTCATGGTTGCTTAATTATGTTTTTGCAGAGGAGACTTCGGTCTCACTAGTAGTTCCACGTGGAGTTTGACGTTAACCGAGTAGCTTGTTTCCCAGCTGCGATCTTGTACCCTTGGGAGGGTCTTGTAGATAGTCAGGCTTCTCAACCCTTTTCTTTTGTAGTTGTCTGTAGTCAGACATGTTTATGCTTCCGTTGCTTGTATGCTTTGTATGATGGGTCATGTGACCCCCATTTGTAATATCATGTTATGTATGGCTCTTCGGAGCCTCTTAAATTAATACTTTGAGTCGTAGAGTTGTGTTGTGATGCCATGCTGTATCTACACATATCGTGCATATTGTGTGTATGTTTGAAATGCATTGGTATGTGTGGGATTCGACACCTAGTTATCTGCCTTTGGTAGCCTTTCCTACAGGGAAATGCCTCCTAGTGCTTCCACTAAGCCCTGGTAGTTCGCTACTGCTCCGGAACACATGGATTGAACGGCATGTATCCTACTTTGCTCCTGTGTCTGTCCCTATGGGGAAATGTCACACGGTGTTTTACTGGAGTCCTTGTAGCTTGCTACGACTCGGTTGCACACGCTGATGACTGACACGTGCATTGCTGGGTTACGTCTGCCTGTCCCTGTATGTTTGTGCCACCTTGGATTATAACTAGTCATGTCGACCCGGGTTCTTTGTCATATGGATGCTAGCGTCACAATCATATACGTGAGCCAAAAGACGCAAACGGTCCCGGCCAAGGTAAAGGCGGCAGCAGTGGGTTACCGTGCGTGAGGCCGCAAAGTGATATGATGTGTCTTATGCTAGATCGGTGTGACTTAGGATCGGGGTCCCAACAGCTTTGGTATCAGAGCCTGACTGACTGTAGGATTACCAAGCCAAACTGGTCGAAGTCGAGTCTGGAAATGCTTTAGTTATATTGGGAATTGATTGTGGAAGGGAACGTAAGGCTCTTTTTACTCCTCATCTTGTGTTCCTTTAATTCTGAGTCACCCTCTTCTCTTCTACGGGGTTAAGAAACTAGGCCTTCTCATCTATCTATCAGGATCACGAGTTACTACTCTGTAGACTTATAGGAATGGTTGATCAGAGTCATGTTCCAGTTTTCAAGTACTTCTTGTGTAGTAATGTTCAGTACTATCACAAAACCTTGAGTTTATGATGTCGAGTGTGGTACTACCCCATATTTGTAGGATGTCTCATATTTTGAGCATTTTACTACCGTTATGCTGCCCAAATTATCCTAGGAATTCGGAAGACTAACGCTTTTGTGATGCATTTCGCATCTTATAGTTGATGCTGATTCCATCCTTGTTCTCACTATGGTTTTGTTCCTCAGGATGTCGCACCCCACTGGAGCCACTGTTGATCATGGTTTGAGTCAGCCAGCAGTAGTAGAGCTGCTGAGGATCCTCCTGATCTGCCTTCTCTGGCAGAAGTCATGTTAGAGGTTGAGAGGAACAAGCGTGAGACTAACCGCTTGTTGGCGCGTATTGAGCAGAACACCGCACATCAACCCAGTGAGTCAGTGACCATCCACGACTTCATCAGCTTGCACCCACCCACCTTCCATCATTCCATTGAGCCACTCGATGTAGATGATTGGCTCCATAGTATCACCCATAAGATGCGTTCCGCGAACGTGGCTGAAGGTGATAAGGTCACCTATGCTACTTACAATTTGGAGGGTCCTGCCAGTCTGTGGTGGGAGAATTATGAGGCTATGCTTCTAGCTGGTCAGATCACTTCTTGGAGAGATTTCACTGAGGTCTTCCATGAGCACCACATCCCTTAGGGTCTTATAGATCGCAAGAGGGAAGAGTTCTGTAACCTTACACAGGGTAAGATGGCTGTTGATGCTTACAGTAGAGTGTTTGGGAACCTCACCCGTTGTGCCACAGAGGAGGTGTCCACGGATGCCAAGAAATAGGCTAGGTTCCGGAAGGGTCTCAACCCTAAGTTGCACCATGATGTTCACTTACACCATTGCGATACCTTCCAGGCTCTTGTGAACAAGGCCATTAATGCAGAGACAGCTCAGCTCACTTATGAGGAGTCTCGTAAGCACACCCGTGACTTGGGTTCTACCTCCGGCTCTGGTTCTCGTAAGGGCCGGATTTGGGTTCCGAACACAGCTCTTCCACCCGGATATGCACCGAGGCCATCTTATGTGGCGCCTCACCCAGCTCAGCAGTATGCTCCAGCCAGGCCTATTGGTGGGCCGCCTGCCAATGCGGGTCCACGTCCTACTTCCAAGACTTGCTACAAGTGCAGAGAGTCAGGCCACATTTCCCGTAATTGCCCTCAGACCAGCATCGCTCCACCTCATCCTGGGAAGTCTGTTGGCCATGATAAGCCATCAACCAAGATGATACGTGCCCAGCCAGCTACCCCTGAACGAGGACGTGTGCATCACGTCTCAGCTGAAGAAGCTCAAGATGATCCTGACATCGTTCTTGGTACACTCCTTGTCAATTATCATCCAGCATCTGTCCTTTTCGATACTGGAGCATCTCACTCCTTGATCTCTGAAGGCTATGCTCATTTGCACGACATGTCATTTTGTGATATGCCAACTCCACTAGAAATTCAAACCCTAGGATCTAGGTGGCAAACCACTAGAATAAGCTATGGCAATGAAATCCTTGTTGATAGACTTGCATTCCTTGCTTCACTGATAGCTCTCAAGTCTTCAGATATTAACATCATCTTGGGTATGGACTGGATGACAGCTCATCACGCCAAGATTAATTGTTACACTAGGTCTGTTCAGCTTACACACCCATCTAGCGAGATAGTCACTGTCTCTACTAGAGTTGCAAAGTGCCAACTCTATTCACTTAATGCCAGCCCTCTTCCAGCCCTTGAAGATATTCTGGTAGTCCATGACTTTCCGGATGTCTTTCCAGAGGAACTGCCAGGCATTCCACCTGACATAGATGTAGAGTTTGTCATAGATCTTATTCCAGGAACCGCCCCAATTTCTAGGAGACCTTACAAGATTGCACCCTTAGAACTAGCTGAGCTTAAGAAACAACTTGATGAGTCCTTGCAAAAGGGTTTCATCCGCCCTAGTTCTTCTCCTTGGGCTTGTCCCGTCCTCTTTGTCAAGAAGAAGGATGGAACGGACCGGATGGTTGTAGATTATCGTCCCGTTAATTTGGTCACGATAAAGAACAAGTATCCGCTCCCCAGGATCAATGACCTGTATGATCAGCTCGCTGGATCCTCAGTCTTTTCTAAGATGGATTTGAGCTTAGGTTATCATCAAATCAAGATCAGAAATGGGGACATTCCTAAGACTGCTTTTGTCACTCGTTATGGCCAGTACGAGTACACCGTTATGTCCTTCGGTCTAACCAATGCTCCAGCCACATTCTCTCGCTTGATGAATTTGATCTTCATGGAGTATTTAGATAAGTTCATCGTGATTTACCTCGATGACATTCTTATTTACTCAAAGAATGAGGAAGAACATGCTGAGCATCTCAGATTAGTGTTAGAAAAATTCAGAGAGCACTGCCTTTATGCCAAGTTCTCCAAGTGTGAATTTTGGTTGCCAGAAGTGACCTATCTAGGCCACGTGATTCTGGTAAGGGCATTGCTGTCAACCCCGAGAGAGTTCAGGCCGTTCTTAATTGGACTCCGCCTGAATCGGTTAAGCAAGTTAGGAGTTTTCTTGGTTTAGCGAGCTATTGTTGCCACTTCATTGAGAACTTCTCCAAAGTTACCAAGCCTCTTAATGAACTCCTCAAGAAGGATAAAAAGTTTGAGTGGTCCCCATAGTGTGAGAATAGTTTTCAGGAACTGAAAAGACGCCAGACTTCTGCTCCCATACTTGTGCCACCGGACTTCTCCAAGGATTTCGTTATCTATTGCGATGCCTCGCGACAGGAACTAGGTTGCATTCTTATGCAGGATCGCCATGTGATTGCCTATGCATCTCGACAGTTGCATCCACATGAGGATAATTATCCTACACATGATCTAGAGCTTGCAGCCGTAGTCTATGCACTTAAGACCTGGCGACATTACCTTCTTGGTAATCGTTGTGAGATTTACACTGATCACCAAAGTCTGAAATACATCTTCACCCAACCGGATTTGTATCTCAAGCAAAGACGTTGGGTTGAGTTGATCACGGATTATGACTTAGGGATAACTTACACCCCGGGGAAAGCCAATGTCATGGCTAATGCACTAAGTCGTAAGTCTTATTGTAACAATCTCATGTTACAACAACGTCAACCACTTCTCCACGAGGAATTCCGTAAGCTTAACCATCACATTGTTCCTCGAGGATTCCTTTCTACCTTGGTGGAGAAACCTACTCTTGAGGATCAGATCATCACTGCTCAGAAGTAGGATACGGGAATTTCCCGGATCAAAAGAAACATTAATAAGGGAGTTGTTGGTTGTTTCACTATGGATGATCGGGGTGCTGTTTTCTTTGAGAATCGCTTGGTGGTTCCCAAGAATCAACACCTACGTCAGTTGATCCATAAGGAGGCTCATAAATCCCCTCTCACCATTCATCCCGGTAGTACCAAGATGTATCAGGACCTATGCCAGAGGTTCTGGTGGACTAGGATGAAGAGAGAAATCGCTGAGTTCATTGCCAACTGTGACTTTTGTCATCGCGTTAAGGCAGAGCATCAGAGGCCTGCTGGCACCCTTCAGCCTTTAGCTATTCCTGAGTGGAAATGGGACAAAGTTGGTATGGACTTCATCACCGGCTTTCCCAGGACCAAGAAAGGGAATAATGCTATCTTCGTAGTCATTGATCGTCTTTCTAAAGTGGCTCACTTTCTTCCTGTTCGAGAGAGTATCACTGCTAGTCAGCTAGCTGATTTATATATTTCTTGAATAGTGTCACTGATGGTGTTCCACTAGAGATCAATTCTGACCATGGAAGTCTTTTCACCTCTCGATTTTGGGAGAGTTTCCAAACTGCCATGGAAACCCATCTTTCCTTCGGCACCGCTTTCCACCCTTAGTCAAGTGGTCAGGTGGAGAGGGTCAATCAAATCCTCGAAGACATGCTTAGAGCTTGCGTTATCTCATTCGGTATGGATTGGGAGAAGTGTCTTCCTTTCGCCGAGTTTGCTTATAACAACAGCTACCAATCCAGTCTTAAGAAAGCACCCTTCGAGATTCTTTATGGACGAAGATGTCGAACACCTTTGAACTGGTCAGAAACCGGGGAAAGGCAATTCTTTGGACTGGATATGATCCAGGAGGCAGAAGAGCAAGTTCGCATTATTTGTGAGAATTTGAAGACAGCCCAATCTCGTCAAAAGCGCCAGTATGACCGTCGTCATAAGGAAGTAACTTATGAGGTTAACGAGAAGGCTTACCTTCGGGTTACTCCTTTGAAGGGTACCAATCGTTTCGGTATCAAGGGCAAGTTGGCTCCTCGTTACATTGGTCCTTTTCGCATTCTCGCTAAACGAGGAGAGGTTGCCTACCAATTGGAACTACCCCCACATCTTTCCCGAGTCCATGATGTCTTCCACATCTCTCAACTCAGGCGTTGCTTCTCGGATCCCATTTGCGAAGTGGACCATGAAACGTTTTATCTCCAAGATAACCTCACATACCGAGAGTACCCTGTTCGTATTCTTGACCAAGCAGAGCGTACCACTCGACGTCGGAACATCAGGTTTCTCAAGGTTCAGTGGTCTCACCATTCTGAGAGAGAAGCTAGTTGGGAACGAGAGGATCGTCTTCGACTGGAGTACCCTACTCTCTTTCCGACACCTTCTGAATCTCGGGACGAGATTCTTTTGTGTGGGGGCGAGTTGTCACATCCGTAGTCTGGTAATGACCTAGGCTAGTTATTCTTTGTTACATCATGTTTAAATTTCATGAAATTTTGAAATGGGGATTGATCCAAACCCTAGCACCAAATTAAATCAATAGGGTCAAATAAAATCTTTTTCAATGAACCCAAAACGCCCTTCAGAAAAGTTCATCATTTTTGAAATGGGTGAAAACCTCTGCCAAAAATGGTGCACATTTTTCTAGGTCATTCCTGGATTTTCGAATTAAACCATATGTAGGATCGAAAGTATGTCTAGAGGGGGGTGATTAGACTACTTGACCAAATAAAAACTATCCTTTTCCCAATTTTAGTTGTGGGCAGATTTTAGCAACTATACCAAGTCAATTAACACCCTACACATGCAATTCTAAGAGTATAGCAGCAGAAAGTAAAACATTGCATATGTAAGTAAAGGAGGGGATCGGAGATTTCAAACGCAATGAAGACACGATGATTTTTGGCGTGGTTCCGATAGGTGGTGCTATCATACGTCCACGTTGATGGAGGCTTCAACCCACGGAGGGTAACGGTTGCGTGAGTCCACGGAGGGCTCCACCCACAAAGGGTCCACGAAGAAGCAACCTTGCCTATTCCACCATGGCTTCCATCCATGAAGGACTAGCCTCACTCGGGGTAGATCTTCACGAAGTAGGCAATCTCCTTGCCTTTACAAACTCCTTGGTTCAACTCGACAAGATCTTCGAGGCTCCCAAGTGACACCTAACCAATCTAGGAGACACCACTCTACAAAAGGTAATAGACGGTGTGTTGATGATGAACTCCTTGCTCTTGTGCTTCAAGTGATAGTCTCCCCAACACTCAAACACTCCCTCACAGATTTGGCTATGGTGGAAGAAGGATTTGAGTGGAAAGCAACTAGGGGAAGGCTAGAAATCAAGGTTCAAATGCTAGGATTGGAATAACTTGATCTCAACACATGAGTAGGTGGTACTCCCTCAGAAAATGTATGGTGGAAATGTAGGCATGTTCTGATGGCTCTCTTACTTTTTAAGAGGGTGGTGGAGGAGTATAAATAGCCTCCACACGAAATCCAATCGTTACACACTTTTGACCAAACTCGGTGGCACCGACTGGAATTCTCGGTGAGACCGACCTGTGCAAAAGATGTGAACTTTTGTAACACCCAAGAAATTTAACCATGTTTTTATTAAGTAAAATTTGGCTAGAAATAATTTTTTTGAATTATAATAGGACTTTTATAATTTCAGTTTCTCTTTTGTCTTCTGTTTTTTCAAAATTCTTCCCTCCATATAGAAATTTTTGGTAAATATTGTGGGCTTTGGTAGTTTTCTTAAATCATTTAATTTATATTTTAATAATAGTAGGGAATATTTTCATAATAAAATTTTGCCCAAGATAATCATTTTAATAGCATTTTCAAGTCTTGAAATGCTTCTGTTGCACTACAACTATTTTAAATAATTCTTTTAAAATTCCACAAAAATTATGAGGGGTCATGTGATGCCTATAGATCACTTTTATGCAAAAACCCAACCTGGTCTTTTGTAAATTTTGAGTGAAACTTCCTCTTTTCAATTCTGTCCCATTCTTAGGTTATAACTGCAAACCTAATTTTTCTTGCTCCAGCATTTCTGAAATTATTCCACCTTATAGTCCTTCCAACCAAACCCTTAAATCCAGAAGATACCCCTCAATTGCATTCAGGAAGATCCCCAAATAATTCCCTGTAGTTTTGGTCCAGAACTGAAATTCTTCCAAACTTGCATTAGCAAGTTTTCTCTTTTCACAAACCAACTCTACTAGCATCTCTACCATCCAAAGAGACCCAACCCTGCCAAGTCTCACTTCCAACAAAGTTCCCTAACTAGCTCTATCATTTTGTCAAACAGGTTGTGAGCTGGCAGAAACTTTCAATCATCAAATGTTTCACTTGGCACTTGCTCTTATGGCCAAACCAGCATGTCCAGTAGCCTTGCCATCCTTGTAAGCATCACCCTACAAAAAATCAGCTCAATTGGACTAGCCTACGATGCACTGGCAACTCATTAAGCACATTTCATGCATGTCCAGAGCGTGACCGGAGCACACGTTTTGCAGGCGTCGGCACCGCCCTGCACTGCCCTCCCTGCTGCCGCTCTGCACGCCAGCCACCCCCACGAGCTTCGCAAGACACCCACGCGCCTCGCCGACACCTCCCCTCGCCCGCTGGCGCCGTTCATCGCCGCCCACACCAACCGGAGCCGCCGCCCGACGCTGCCTACTCCGCCACGTCTCTGCCTCGCTTAAATGCCAACGGCCAGAGCTCATTCATCCCTTCACCGACCTCCCTACCGACACCACCGACCCCGCCGACCACGGCCACCAGCCCCAAAGGCCTCACCTGCCACTGTAATGGCTGTCCGCCGCCGTGGCTTTCCGTGGAAGCCACGGGAGGAGCTTCTCCATGCTATAAAGCACACCCCGAGCCGCATTTTCCCACGGCACCCCTCCCTCCTCCCCTGCATACCTCGCGGAGCTCCCAACTGAGCCGGAGGACACCATCTTCTTCACTTTCGGCCGCTGTTGCCGTGGCCAAACCTCGGCCAAATCCGTCGCCTCAGGGCCTCCCCCTCCTCAAATCCTTCTCCAGTAGCTCTCTCTCGATCCCACAAACCCGTTCCTCCCCTCAATTGAGCTCAAGGTCGACCGTGGGCAAAAGCACCCTCTCACCCGTGGCCCTCTTCCGCCATGGTTGACGCCTTGCTTGAATCCAAGCTCCCCGGCGCCCATCTCTACCTCCCACGGGGCGGCTCGTCCTCAGGAACACGCCAGTACCACCAGCTTCATGAATAGTGGCCCCTGCTGCCGGCAATCATCGCCGGAGCCCTCCTCTGTTCCTGTCCAGGCACGTGCGAGGGAGAAGACAAACCCGACAGGTGGGTCACACCCGTCGGTGAGTCACCTCTTTCCCGCCAGCAGCGCATACCCGGGCTTACGTTTTCTCTGCGGGGAAAACGTATTCCAATGAATACGCCTTCGATGTCGGTAGATTCTCCACGCGGCCTAGCGGCTGGGCTTGGCCCAGTGGCGTCAGGCGACTAAATCGCTCTCAGGCGCACTTCTGCCCTTTTCCCTTTTTCTTTTCTAGCATATCTCAAATATTTCCACAGAAACCATTTCAAAGCCAAATTGGATGATTCAAATTTCTGCATAATCCTAAAATCATTATCTATTAATCTAGCTAGGGTGAACATTTTTCCTAAGCTTTGTCTCTGTTGAATCTATTATATAGTCCATTACTTTAGTTTTTCCAGCTTAGAAATTCCCTAGGAAATTCATATGAACTCCAAGTGAACTGATTCTTTTTCCAACAATTTTTATTTTTCCTCTAGTTTATTTTAGTGTTTATTTCATAAAAAATCCAAACAACATTTAACATTGTTTTGGCTTTATGTGGTAATTGCAATATTTTTGAAAATAGGAAATGGAGGGAAGATAAAAAAATTCAAAGTTTTGGAGTGCACCCAACACTTCTGCATGCTCAAGGCAAGCATCTTGAACACTTGATATGGTGAATGTTTGGTAGTTGCTAGCTAGAATATTTGAATCATGGTTACGATAACTATTAATGGAATTTGCATATTGCTACTTTTGCATGCATGATCCATGGCTATTTTGTTATCCTCTTTTAAACATGAAGTACGAGTGAGTATGGTTATTTTTCACATGTCACATATGCCTATGCTGGTCTGGACTAATATGCAGGAAAGAATCAGTCACGAGAAAAGTGACCGTGAGACTGAAATCTCGTTGTGACGAGAATGATCAGTGAGGGTATGTTGGACATACCAGATGGTGACCCTGTTGGGTATTACTGAGAAAATTCATTGTGCTAACCACTGCAGGAAAACTTAAACCTCCTGAGTCGACCGTAGATCGAGTCTTGTTCCGGTAACCGCCATACTTGTTTCGTGCTAGAACTTGTCCCTGCCACAGGTAGGGTATGGTTTAGTAAGTTGATAACCCCTTTCCATGCACACACCCTACAGAGAGACCATGGTGAAAGATACCAAAGGCCTCTGGTAGGCATGTCACCTGGTCAGGGGGCATGGGTGTATCCAGCTGGACCGAGAGGGGGGCACCCATTGTAATCCGCGCGTTGTAAATAGTGATCCCATGCTATTCGAGATGATGGTCTCCCCGACTTAGAGTTTTTCTTGAACGATGCTTTGGGTGATTCCTGGCATCCGAAAAGTTAATCTGGTGTGTGCTGGTCAGGTGTGTTTCCATCCCAATGGCCGTAATAGGAATTAGTCAGCATCTCGGTGCTGGCTAAAGAAATCCTTTACTTGTGGGTAAAGAGTACACCCTCTGTAGAGTTATACCTATTCGAATAGCTGTGTCCGCGGTTAAGGACTACAGTCTGGGTTGGTCAAGTGTCGGTCTTAGTGTCGGTCTTTGGAGGAATAACTAAAAATTGAGCATGATATATTTTTGCAGGGTGACTATTGTCACTACTAATGCTATTATGAATATTACTGTTTTCATGAATGTTACTTGTGGACTAACCTTTTTCTTCTATGTGCAACCCTGAGTATCACTTGGGATGGCTAGTCCACCTGGATACCCAGATTTATTTTCTTTTCTGAGTGTCTCTTGGGATGGCTAGACTACCCGAGATAACCATTTTATTTTCTTTTCTGAGTGTCTCTTGGGATGGCTAGACTACCCGAGATACCAATTTTCTTTTCTTTTCTGAGTGTCTCTTGGGATGGCTAGACTACCTGAGACACTAATTATTTTCAAGACCTCTCGAGGCGTGGCTTTTAGACACCCGTTTGGCATTTCTTTTCAAGACCTCTCGAGGCATCGCTTTTAGACACCCGTTTGGCATTTCTTTTCAAGACCTCTCGAGGCGTCGCTTTTAGACACCCATTTGGCATTTCTTTTCAAGACCTCTCGAGGCGTGGCATTCAGACACCTGTTTGGCATTTTTCTTGGATTTCCTCAGGCGGTCCAACGCCCGATGTTCCGTTTTATTTACTTGATTTACTGCTAACATGATATATTTATTTTTCCGCACCGTATAAATATTTATCATGCCATGCTTTAATTTTTGTCAGCATATGCATATCTTATATTCCATCATGAACATATGCATTCGGTATATCATTTGTTCATAATGTTTGCGAGTACATTCCAACGTACTCACTGGCTTGTCCCTGGCTATTTAATTGGCCAGGTCAGGGTTTCAACAAGGAGTATTACCACGACGTCCATGCGGAGCCTAGGATAGCAGCCACGCGGGATAGGAATTATCCGGGTCAGCTGTTCCTGTGGGGATGGAGCCCCATCGGCGTTGGAGAACCACGAGTTGCTTCCGTCAACCGTCACTAGAAATCATTGTTGTATCATTAGACCTTTATGGTCTTGTACCCAATTCTTGTAATTGCTTGGTAATCTATAACAAGGACGTGTCCACCAGTAACAGTAATCCTGGGGCTGGTGATGACACGATGGGTTATTCCTGGGATTTTATGTCCCGGAAATCCGGCCCCGACAGCCTTGGTATCAGAGCCAGGCTGACCATTGGCTAATCCTATCTTAGCCTGGTCGCTATCCCTAGGTTTCCACACCGTCCACATCATTACCATCCGGGTCACGCCGAGGAGAAAATTTCTCAAGGGCCATTATCACAGGATTTTCCAACATAAGTTTTATTCGCTTGCCGTCACGGCATCCGGCTCACAGCCACACCCGCTCTACTACATGCTCTAAGCACAGTAACCACACACACACACACACACACACTTATCAACTGATTAACTGCCTCGCTCACCAAATCACTCTCACCATAGTTTTTTTCCGAAGAAAAAACTTGTGGGTTTTTATTTCTACCGAGCCGCTACAGAACGCAGTAACACTCACTCGTAACCACCACCGATGCCTAATCCTCATGATCACCGCCGCCTCGGAGAACCACCGCTCGAGCAGCGGCATCACGGCGATGTTCGAGGATCATCACACACAGCAGCAGCGAGGAGCCAACCAACACCGCCAGCAGACCAACCAGGAGGATCTTGATCAGCTCCGAGCCCATGTCCTCCATTGATGCCTCGTCTCGAGCTCTTGCAACCAGAAGGAGAAGGAGAAGAGGAGAAAGAGGTGAGGCGAATTGCGAGGTAGAGGGAAGAAGAAAATGGCGGTCGTTTTTATAGCTCGAGCTCGGTGCATGGTGAGCAAAGTCCACCAGCGCCGCTCGTCGCTCGATCGTCGGTGTTCAGAGGCAAATCCGCGAGTAGTCCTGACAGGGTACTGGCCCGCGAGGAGAGTGCACGCTGCCGGCGACAGGCACGCCGCGCACTACCGCGGTACGGCCTAGATGCCCTATGCGCTAAATGCCGCGGATGGAGAAAGTGCAGGAGAGCACGCGCGAGAGAGAGAGGAAGAAGAAGAGCCGGAGGAAGAAGAAGAGACTGACAGTGGGCCCTGGACCCACCTGTTAGTCAGAGAGAGCACTGTGCACTGGAGTACTGCAAGCAAAATTTGGAACTAGGAATTTTACTTTTTCCAAATTTGTCATAGCAGTAGGACCACAGCACCAGTACCTCACTGTAGTTGCACCAATTATCAGTAGCCCCACATCAACTATGCCTAATTAGGTTATTTAGATTATTAGCTCAGAAAAATCACCTCGAAAAGGTGGGTTTAATTTTAATGACCACCTTAACAAATCTAGAGGACGAGATTTTCTTAAGGGGGGTAGAGTTTGTAACACCCCAGAAATTTAACCATGTTTTTATTAAGTAAAATTTGGCTAGAAATAATTTTTTTGAATTATAATAGGACTTTTATAATTTCAGTTTCTCTTTTGTCTTCTGTTTTTTCAAAATTCTTCCCTCCATATAGAAAATTTTGGTAAATATTGTGGGATTTGGTAGTTTTCTTAAATCCTTTCGTTTATATTTTAATAACAGTAGGAAATATTTTCATAATAAAATTTTCCAAGATAATCATTTTAATAGCATTTTCAATTCTTGAAATGCTTCTGTTGCACTACAACTATTTTAAATAATTCTTTTAAAATTCCACAAAAATTATGAGGGGTCATGTGATGCCTATAGATCACTTTTATGCAAAAACCCAACCTGGTCTTTTGTAAATTTTGAGTGAAACTTCCTCTTTTCAATTCTGTCCCATTCTTAGGTTATAACTGCAACCCTAATTTTTCTTGCTCCAACAATTCCGAAATTATTCCACCTTATAGTCCTTCCAACCAAACCCTTAAATCTAGAAGATCGACCCCAATTGCAGTCAGGAAGATCCCCAAATAATTCCCTGTAGTTTTGGTCCAGAACTGAAATTCGTCCAAACTTGCATTAGCAAGTTTTCTCTATTCACAAACCAACTCTACTAGCATCTCTACCATCCAAAGAGACCCAACCCTGCCAAGTCTCACTTCCAACAAAGTTCCCTAGCTAGCTCTATCATTTTGTCAAACAGGTTGTGAGCATGGCAGAAACTTTCAATCATCAAATGTTTCACTTGGCACTTGCTCTTATGGCCAAACCAGCATGTCCAGTAGCCTTGCCATCCTTGTAAGCATCACCCTACAAAAAATCAGCTCAATTGGACTAGCCTACGATGCACTGGCAATTCATTAAGCACATTTCGTGCATGTCAAGAGCGTGACCAGAGCACACATTTTGCAGGCGTCGGCACCGCCCTGCACTGCCCTCCCTGCTGTCGCTCCGCACGCCAGCTACCCCCACGAGCTTTGCGAGACACCCACGCGCCTCGCCGACACCTCCCCTCGCCCGCTGGCGCCGTCCATCGCCGCCCACACCAACCGGAGCCGCCGCCCGACGCTGCCTACTCCACCATGTCTCTGCCTCGCTTAAATGCCAACGGCCAGAGCTCATCCATCCCTTCACCGACCTCCCTACCGACACCACCGACCTGTCACGCCCAATATGCAATCCTATTCTCAAGGAACTCGGAGGCCCCACCAAGAGTAGAAACGCATATTGGTGACGCTTGCAAGGTGGATATCATTACATCATACCACATACATAATAGATGGGGATACATATTGTTGGGGAACGTTGTATGGAAAACAAAAAAATTCTACGCACACGCAAGATCTATCCATGGAGATGCATAGCTATGAGAGGGGGAGTGTGTCTACGTACCCTCGTAGACTGTAAGCGGAAGCATTAGAACAACGCGGTTGATGTCGTCGAACAACTTCACGATCCAACCGACCGAGTACCGAAAGTACGGCACCTCCGCGTTCAGCACACGTTCAGCTCGGTGACGTCCTCGACTTCTTGATCCAGCAAGACGGTGAGGTAGTGGATGAGTTCCGGCAGCACGACGGCGTTGTGACGGTGATGGTGATGCTATCACCGCAGCGCTTCGCCCAAGCACTACGAAAATATGACCGAGGGACGGAACTGTGGAGGGGGGCGCCGCACACGGCTAAGACAATGTTGTGTCTCCTTTGGGGCGCCCCCTCTCCTCTATTTATATATGTGCAGGGGCTTGGAGTAGAAGGAATAGTGCCACGTGAACAGTACCACATGAATAGTCCCACGTGAACAGTACCGCGTGAATAGTACACACGTGGACTTGGACACAAAAGTCCAATCCTATTCCTACTAGGACTCTCCTTTTTTTTCCTTCCCTAGCTGCGTGGGCTTTTGAGGACTTGGTGCGCCTGGCCCAATAAGACCAGGGCGCCTCCCCTTAGCCCATGCCAGCCCTTGGGACGTGGTGGACCCACTTGTGGACTTCCGGACCCCTCCGGAATCCTCCGGAACCTTCTGGAAGCTTCTCGGTACAATACCAAAAAAACTTCACCTTTTTCCGGAACCCAAAATATGACTTCCCATATATAAGTCTTTACCTCTCGACCATTCCAAGACTCCTCGTGACGTCCGAGATCTCATCCGGGACTCCGAACAACATTCGGTTACCAATTCACATAACTCATATAATACTATATCGTCAACGAACGTTAAGCGTGCGGACCCTACGGGTTCGGGAATGATGTAGACATGACTAAGATGCCTCTCCGGTCAATAACCAATAGCGGAACCTGGATGCTCATATTGGTTCCTACATATTCCACGAAGATCTTATCGGTCGAACCGCAATGACAACATACGTAATTCCCTTTGTCCGTCGGTATGTTACTTGCCCGAGATTCGATCGTCGGTATCTCCATACCTAGTTCAATCTCGTTACCGGCAAGTCTCTTTACTCGTTCCGTAATACATCATCCCGTAACTAACTCCTTAGTCACTTTGCTTGCAAGCTTCTTATGATGTGCATTACCGAGAGGGCCCAGAGATACCTCTCCGAAACACGGAGTGACAAATCCCAGTCTCGATACATGCCAACTCAACGGACACCTTCGGAGATACCTGTAGAGCATCTTTATGATCACCCAGTTACGTTGTGACGTTTGATAGCACACAATATATTCCTCCGGTATCCGGGAGTTGCGTGATCTCATGGTCTGAGGAACATGTATTTGACATTCAAGAAAACAGTAGCAATAAACAGAACGATCATATGCTAAGCTAACGGATGGGTCTTGTCCATCACATCATTCTCCTAATGATGTGATCCCGTTATCAAATGACAACTCATGTCTATGATTAGGAAACCTTAACCATCTTTGATCAACGAGCTAGTCTAGTAGAGGCTCACTAGGGACACGGTATTTGTTTATGTATTCACACATGTATTTAAGTTTCCGGTCAATACAATTCTAGCATGAATAATAAACCTTTATCATGAACAAGGAAATATAAAATAATAACAACTTTATTATTGCCTCTAGGGAATATTTCCATCAGTCTCCCACTTGCACTAGAGTCAATAATCTAGTTCATATCGCCATGTGATTAACACCCAAGAGTTTACTAGAGTCAATAATCTAGTTCACATCACCATGTGATTAACACTCAAAGAGTTCTAAGGTGTGATCATGTTTTGCTCGTGAGAGAGAATTTTAGTCAATGGGTCTGCAATATTCAGACCCATGTGTACTTTGCAAATCCTTATGTCATACTGTAGATGCTGCTATCATGCTTTACTTGGAGCTATTCCAAATGACTGCTCCATTATACGTATCCGGTTTGCTACTCAGAGATATCCAGATTGGTGTCAAAGCTTGCATCGACGTAACCCTTTACGACGAACTCTTTATCACCTCCATAATCGAGAAACATTTCCTTAGTCCTTTAGTTACTAAGGATAATTTTGACCGCTGTGCAGTGATCCACTCCTGGATCACTCTTGTACCCCCTTTGCCAGACACGTGGCAAGGCACACATTAGGTGTGGTACACAGCATGGCATACATTATAGAACCTATGGCTGAGGCATAGGGAATGACTTTCATTCTCTCTCTATCTTCTGCCGTGGTCGAGCTTTGAGTCTTACTCAACTTTACACCTTACAATACAGGCAAGAACTCCTTCTTTGACTGATCCATTTTGAACTCCTTCAAAATCTTGTCAAGGTATGTACTCATTGAAAGTCTTGTCAAGCGTCTTGATCTATCTCTATAGATCTTGATGCCCAATATATAAGTAGCTTCACCGAGGTCTTTCATTCAAGTATCCTTTTATGCCATCCAGAAATTCTATATCATTTCCAATCAACAATATGTCATCCACATATAATATTAGAAATGCTACAGAGCTCCCACTCACTTTCTTGTAAATACAGGCTTCACCGTAAGTCTGTACAAAACCATATGCTTTGATCACCTCATCAAAGCGTATATTCCAACTCCGAGATGCTTGCACCAGTCCATAGATGGATCACTGGAGCTTGCACACTTTGTTAGCACCCTTAGGATCGACAAAACCTTCTGGTTGCATCATATACAACTCTTCTTTGAGAAAACCATTAAGGAATGCAGTTTTGACATCCATTTGCCAGATTTCATAATCATAAAATGTGGCAATTGCTAACATGATTCGAACAGACTTAAGCATCGCTACGGGTGAGAAAGTCTCATCGTAGTCAACCCCTTGAACTTGTCGAAAACCTTTCGCGACAAGTCGAGCTTTGTAGACAGTGATATTACCATCAGCATCCGTCTTCCTCTTAAAAATCCATTTATTCTCAATGGCTTGCTGATCATCGGGCAAGTCCACCAAAGTCCACACTTTGTTCTCATACATGGATCCTATCTCAGATTTCATGGCCTCAAGCCATTTGTCGGAATCCGGGCTTATCATAGCTTCTTCATAGTTCGTAGGTTCGCCGTTGTCTAACAACATAACTTTCAGAATAGGATTACCGTACCACTCTGGTGCGGAACGTACTTTGGTGGACCTACGAAGTTCAGTAGTAACTTGATCTGAAGTTTCATGATCTTTATCATTATCTTCCTCTCTTATTGGTGTAGGCATCACGGGAACGGTTTTCTCTGATGAGCTACTTTCCAATTCGAGAGAAGGTACAATTACCTCATCAAGTTCTACTTTCCTCCCACTCACTTCTTTTGAGAGAAACTCCTTCTCTAGAAAGGACCCATTCTTGGCAACAAAGACCTTGCCTTCGGATCTATGGTAGAAGGTGTACTCAATTGTTTCTTTAGGGTATCCTATGAAGACGCACTTCTCCGCTTTGGGTTCGAGCATATCAGGTTGAAGCTTTTTCACATAAGCATCGCATCCACAAACTTTAAGAAATGACAGCTTAGGTTTCTTGCCAAACCATAGTTCATACGGTGTCGTCTCAACGGATTTAGACGGTGCCCTATTTAACGTGAATGAAGCTGTCTCTAATGCATAACCCCAAAACGATAGTGGCAAATCGGTAAGAGACATCATAGAACGCACCATATCCAACAAAGTACGGTTACGACGTTCGGACACACCATTACGCTGTGGTGTTCTAGGTGGCGTGAGTTGTGAAACAATTCCACATTTTCTTAAATGAAGGCCAAACTCGTAACTCAAATATTCGCCTCCGCGATCAGATCGTAGAAACTTTATTTTCTTGTTACGATGATTCTCTACTTCACTCTGAAATTCTTTGAACTTTTCAAATATTTCAGACTTGTGTTTCATCAAGTAGATATACCCATATCTACTCAAATCATATGTGAAGGTTAGAAAATAACGATACCCGCCGCGTGCTTCAACATTCATCGGACCGCATACATCGGTATGTATTATTTCCAACAAATCAGTAGCTCGCTCCATTGTTCCGGAGAACGGAGTTTTAGTCATCTTGCCCATGAGGCATGGTTCGCAAGTATCAAATGATTCATAATAGAGAGATTTCCAAAAGTCCATCCGCATGGAGTTTCTTCATGCGCTTTACACCAATATAACCTAAACGGCAGTGCCACAAGTATGTTGCACTATCATTATCAACTTTGCTTCTTTTGGCATCAATATTATGAATATGTGTATCACTACGATCGAGATTCAACAAGAATAAACCATTCACAAGGGTGCATGATCACGAGGGATATTATTCATATAAACAGAATAACCATTATTCTCTGACTTAAATGAATAACCGTCTTGCAATAAACAATATCCAGATATAATGTTTTATGCTCAACGCAAGCACCAAATAACTATTATTTAGGTTTAATACTAATCCCAAAGGTATTACGAGCGTGTCGATATTGATCATATCAATCTTGGAGACACTTCCAACACATATCGTCACCTCGCCCTCAGCTAGTCTCCGTTACTCTGCAGCTCCTGCTTCAAGTTACTAATATTAGCAACTGAATCAGTATCAAATACCCAGGCGCTACTGCGAGCATTAGTGAGGAACACATCAATAACATGTATATCAAATATACCTTTGCTCACTTTGCCATCCTTCTTATCCGCCAAATACTTGGGGCAGTTCCGCTTCCAGTGACCAGTCCCTTTGCAGTAGAAGCACTCTGTTTCAGGCCTGGGTCCAGCTTTGGGTTTCTTCGTGGGAGCGGCAACTTGCTTGCCGTTCTTCTTGAAGTTCCCCTTCTTTCCCTTGCCCTTTTTCTTGAAACTAGTGGTTTTGTTAACCATCAACACTTGATGCTCCTTCTTGATTTCTACCTCCGCTGATTTTAGCATCGCGAAGAGCTCGGGAATTGTCTTCTCCATCCCTTGCATATTATAGTTCATCACGAAGCCTTTATAGCTTGGTGGTAGTGACTGAAGAACTCTGTCAATAACACTCTCAACCGGAAGATCAATTCCCAGCTGAGTCAAGTGGTTGTGGTACCCAGACATTCTGAGTATGTGTTCACTGACAGAACTGTTCTCCTCCATCTTACAGCTAAAGAACTTGTTGGAGACTTCATGTCTCTCAACCCGGGCATTAGCTTGAAATATCAATTTCAGCTCTTGGAACATCTCATATGATCCGTGGCGTTCAAAACGCTTTTCCAGTCCCGGTTCTAAGCCGTAGAGCATGGCACACTGAACTATCGAGTAGTCATCAGATCGAGCCTGCCAGGTGTTCACAACGTCTGCAGCAGCTCCTGCAGTAGGTCCATCACCTAGCGGTGCATCAAGGACATAATTCTTATGTGCAGCAATGAGGATAATCCTCAAGTTACGGACCCAGTCCGTGTAGTTGCTACCATCATCTTTCAACTTAGCTTTCTCTAGGAACGCATTAAAATTCAACAGAACAGTAGCACGGGCCATTAATCTACAACATAGATATGCAAAGAAACCATCAAGACTAAGTTCATGATAAATTAAGTTCAATTAATCAAATTACTAATGAACTCCCACTTAAATTAACATCCCTCAAGTTAACTAAGTGATACATGATCCAAATCAACTAGCCCATGTCCGATCATCACGTGAGATGGGATAGTCATCAATGGTGAACATCTCCATGTTGATCATATCTACTATATGACTCATGTTCGACCTTTCGGTCTCCAGTGTTCCGAGACCATGTCTGTACATGCTAGGCTCGTCAAGTTTAACCCAAGTATTCTGCTTGTGTAAAACTGGCTTACACCCGTTGTATGTGAACGTAGAATCTATCACACCCGATCATCACGAGTTGCTTCGAAACGACGAACTTTAGCAAAGGTGCATACTCGGGGAGAACACTTTTATCTTGAAATTTAGTGAAGGGATCATCTTATAATGCTACCGTCGTTCTAAGCAAAATAAGATGCATAAAGGATAAACATCACATGCAATCAAAATATGTGACATGATATGGTCATCATCTTGTGCTTTTGATCTCCATCTCCAAAGCATCGTCATGATCTCCATCGTCACCGGCTCGACACCTTGATCTCCATCGTTGCGTCGTGGTCGTCTCGCCAACTATTGCTTCTACAACTATTGCTAAGGCATAGCGATAAAGTAAAGCAATTACATGGCGCTTGCATTTCATACAATAAAGAGACAACCATAAGGCTCCTGCCGGTTGCCGATAAATTACAAAACATGATCATCTCATACAATAACATATATCACATCATGTCTTGACCATATCACATCACAGCATACCCTGCAAAAACAA
Source organism: Elymus sibiricus (assembly GCA_039707655.1). Classification (NCBI taxonomy): domain Eukaryota; kingdom Viridiplantae; phylum Streptophyta; class Magnoliopsida; order Poales; family Poaceae; genus Elymus; species Elymus sibiricus. The sequence goes on from CM077664.1 coordinate 170,856,904, forward strand.
GTTAGACGTCCTCTACTTTGTTGTTGCAAGTTTTACGTGGCTGCTACGGGCTTCTAGCAAGAACCGTTCTTACCTACGGCACAAAACCACAACGGTGATTTATCAAGTTTGCTGTTTTAACCTTCAACAAGGACCGGCCGTAGTCAAATTCGATTCAACTAAAGTAGGAGAAACAGACACCCGCCAGCCACCTTTATGAAAAACAAGTTGCATGTCTGTCGGTGGAACCGGTCTCATGTACGTGGACATGTAAGGTTGGTCCGGGCCGCTTCATCTTACAATACCGCCGAATCAAAATAAGACATTGGTGGTAAGCAGTATGACGATCACCGCCCACAACTTTTTGTGTTCTACTCGTGCATATCATCTACGCATAGACCTGGCTCATGACGCCACTATTGGGGAACGTTGCATGGAAAACAAAAAATTTCTATGCACACACAAGATCTATCCATGGAGATGCATAGCTACGAGAGGGGGAGTGTGTCTACGTACCCTTGTAGACCGTAAGCGGAAGCGTTAGAACAACGCGGTTGATGTCGTCGAACAATTTCACAATCCAACCGACCGAGTACCGAACGTACGACACCTCCGCGTTCAGCACACGTTCAGCTCGGTGATGTCCTCGACTTCTTGATCCAGCTAGACAGTGAGCTAGTGGAGGAGTTCCGGCAGCACAACGGCGTGGTGACGGTGATGGTGATGCTATCTCCGCAAGGCTTCGCCCAAGCACTGCGAAAATATGACCGAGGGACGGAACTGTGGAGGGAGCGCCGCACACGGCTAAGACAATGTTGTGTCTCCTTTGGGGCGCCCCCTCTCCTCTATTTATATATGTGTAGGGGCTTGGAGTAGAAGAAATAGTGCCACGTGAACAGTACCACGTGAACAGTACCATGTGAATAGTACACACGTGGACTTGGACTCGAAAGTCCAATCCTATTCCTACTAGGACTCTCCTTTTTTTTCCTTCCCTAGCTGCGTGGGCTTTTGAGGACTTGGTGCGCCTGGCCCAATAAGGCCAGGGCGCCTCCCCTTAGCCCATGCCATCCCTTGGGACGTGGTGGACCCACTTGTGGACTTTCGAACCCCTCCGGAATCCTCCGGATCCTTCTGGAAGCTTCCCGGTACAATAGCGAAAAAACTGCACCTTTTTCTGGAACCCAAAATATGACTTCCCATATATAAATATTTACCTCTCGACCATTCCGAGACTCCTCGTGACGTCCGAGATCTCATCCGGGACTCCGAACAACATTCAGTTACCAATTCACATAACTCATATAAGACTATATCGTCAACGAACGTTAAGCGTGCGGACCCTACGGGTTCGGGAATGATGTAGACATGACTGAGACGCCCCTCCGGTCAATAACCAATAGCGGAACCTGGATGCTCATATTGGTTCCTACATATTCCACGAAGATCTTATCGGTCAAACCGCAATGACAACATACGTAATTCCCTTTGTCCGTCGGTATGTTACTTGCCCGAGATTCGATCGTCGGTATCTCCATACCTAGTTCAATCTCGTTACCGGCAAGTCTCTTTACTCGTTCTGTAATACATCATCCCGTAACTAACTCCTTAGTCACTTTGCTTGCAAGCTTCTTATGATGTGCATTACCGAGAGGGCCCAGAGATACCTCTCCGAAACACGGAGTAACAAATCCCAGTCTCGATCCATCCCAACTCAACGGACACCTTCGGAGATACCTGTAGAGCATCTTTATGATCACCCAGTTACATTGTGACATTTGATAGCACACAAGGTATACCTCCGGTATCCGGGAGTTGCATGATCTCATGGTCTGAGGAACATGTATTTGACATTCAAGAAAACAGTAGCAATAAACAGAACGATCATATGCTAAGCTAACGGATGGGTCTTATCCATCACATCATTCATCTAATGATGTGATCCCGTTATCAAATGACAACTCATGTCTATGGTTAGGAAACCTTAACCATCTTTGATCAACGAGCTAGTCTAGTAGAGGCTCACTAGGGACACGGTATTTGTTTATGTATTCACACATGTATTTAAGTTTCCGGTCAATACAATTCTAGCATGAATAATAAACCTTTATCATGAACAAGGAAATATAAAATAATAACAATTTTATTATTGCCTCTAGGGCATATTTCCATCACATATAAATAAATACAATCACCACATGAATACATTAATACATAGCAAACACCATACAGAAGAGGAGAATCCGACTACGGATGAAACACAAACGAAAAACACGAATGACATCCACCCTGCTAGCCTAGGCTGCTGACCAGGAACCTATTCCAAGATCGATGAAGAGGAAGAAGCAGAAGAAGAACTCCAAAAGCAAACATGCATCGCGCTCACGTCAAATCATCGCTTTACCTGTACCTGCATCTGTTGTTGTAGTAACCTGTGAGACACGAGGACTCAGCAATCCCATAACCTTGGGTAGCAAGACTATCAAAGCTTATTGGGTATGGAAGGGTAAGGTGGTGAGGTTGCAGCAAGCACTAAGCATTATATGGTGGCTGACTTACGAGTACAAGAATAAGAAGAGCCTCTACGCAAAACGGTCGCAAACTGCAAATGATCACTAAGTGATCCTGAACACCTACTTACGAGTACAAACATAACCCCACCGTGTTCTCTTCTCGAACTTCCTCTCAAAGAGACGATCACGGTTACGCACGCGGTTGGTGTATTTTAATTAGGATTTAGTGTCAAGTTTTCTACAACCGGAGGTTATAAATATCCAAGCGCCACATAACCGCGGGCACGGCTTCGCGTAAGATTTAACCCTGCAGGGGTGTTCCATCCTGGCCCATCATAAGCCTACACAAGCTGCGGTGCAAATACCTCAACCTCGAGATAGCCCGAAGTATCCTCGGAATCCCGGTGCACAAGACATTTCGACAATGGTAACACAATTCCAGCAAGACCTCCCGATGTGTTGACACCCTGATTGCAGCCGCGCGTATCTCGTTCTCAGGACACTATCGGATGAGCAGTACGTACAGTTACCGAAGACCCGAGTTGCCTAGGGAGGTACCGCAAGTGGCTCTAGTTTGGACCAACACCATCGGCACTGGCCCACCTACATTATGTGGAATTAAAAGAATCCTCGGGTTCATGACGCCCTATGCCAATTAATTATTTAGTTCAGTATTATTATGTTGGCAAATGTTAAAACCAATGTTGGGCCATGCTGGAAGCGGTTATGTTGGCAAAGGAGAGAGAAGGAGAGGGATGCGAGGCCGGCCTGGAGGTCTTCCAGCGGGGCTGCTCCGGCGATGCCACCGGCGGGTGGTGGTGCATGGGGCGAAGGCGGCCGGCGGTGGGGTCGCGAGGCGGCGGCGGCGGCTCTGGATCGGGAGCTCCTCTCCCGATCTGGAGCGCTCGGGGTGAGCGGGCACGGAGGGGCGCGGCGGCGCGGCCCGGTTGCGGCCCGGGGTTGGCCGGCGATGGGCCTGGTGGGCCTGCGGTGGCTGGTGGTGGTGGAGGGCACCACTTGGCGGTGGTGGAGAGGTGGGAGGTGGCGGCTGATGGCTGGGCAGGCACGGAAAACGAGGAGAAGGGGCTAGGGTTCCAGATTAGGAAGGTCTAGCCTGGGCCCTCTGATAGGCAGGGATGCTAGGGTTTGGGGTTGGGGGTGTTTTTGGGCCCTCTGATAGCCATCGGACGGTTCCGTTCGAAGGGGGGCTAGGCTGGGCTAGGTGGGCTGTGGAGGAGGGGATTGGGCTGAGGAGAGAGGGAAGATGGCAGCCCGGCACGGTTTTCGGAACACCGAAAACGTCCGACGTTTGACTGGCTATAGTGCCGATATAGGGTATCCGTTGAGGCATCAAACGACCTCCGGATGGAACGAAATTTGGCAGGCGGTCTACCTATACTATAATAAGACCGCACGCCAACTTTCAACCCATTCCGAGAACATTTTTATCCCACTTATAAAATAATATTTCGGAGGTGCCGCGGGCGCATGCGAGTGTATCGGGACTCGAAACGGACAACAGAAGGAACAGGGAGAACGCCAACTACGAATGGATGCAAGTTTTGAAAAACATGCGGATGAAATGCACATGATGACATGGCCAAGTGCAACATGCAAGCGAATGACATGGCAACGACGACGAATAAAAGGAAGACATCTGGAGCATCGGTCTCGGGGCGTCACAACTCTCCTCCACTAACAGAAGATCTCGTCCCGAGATCTTAGGAAGGCAACGGGGGAGGAAGAGGAAGATGATGAGGTAAAACAAGAGCTCAAGAGCGAAGATGAACAAAGTCGAGAGCACTTGGGTAGAACAGATGAACAAGGAATATGACGAGAATCAAAGAGCGCAAGGGACAAGATAGACTATGAGACCACTCCGGTTAGAACAAGATAGAAAAGGATTAAGAACGAAAGAATTCGATAGCACTCTGGTAGAAACGAAAGCAAAGGTTGACAAGATGAAAGACTTGAAAAGAGAGACAACAAACTCTGGTAAAATGAATAAGCAAGGAAAAGAGCTTGATCTTGCGAAATGAGATGATGGACGAAGAGAGCAACATCACAATGCCTCCGGAACGAAAGAATAAAAGCTAGATCATTGGAAAGAAAAGAACGGGGAAGAAAATGACAACCTCTACCACAATTGAATTTGAAAAACAACCTTACAAAGAAGGATTGAACGGAGTTGTTGGAAAATCAACAACAAAAGAATAAGCTTGTTGTGGGCTTATGGAAAACATCCCAACGCTTGAGGTGAATTTCTGCCACTAACGGAAGCAATTGATTGCTTGAGATCTTGAAGAGATGAAAAGCTCTTTCATCGAGAAGATAAGGAGAAACTTGGATCATTGATAAGCACCAGAAATAGCAACAATCCTTAGGAAAATGCTTTAGGTGAAATAGATACCAAGATAACTCCAACGAATAGATTGATGGGTTGAAAAGGATCTCCTGAATGAAGGGAAAAATGATGGGTTTAAATATCTCATTCCTGACAACTTGTGAATCATGAAACACGAAGGGACATTGTCAAGAAAGACATAACACCACCTCAAAAAACAAGGGAGATGAATACTTGAGCTCCTCCAATGAAATCTTGAAGAAACACTTCGAGAATAAATTAAATCCTTGATGAAACACAATGAAGAAACTCTCGAAGAACTCCAGATGGATAACAAGATCATCAAAACAAAAGGAAGGTTGCAAGGAACAGGATGAAGCCTTGTGATGATTTAGATGGAGCTTCCTGACAAGATAACCGAGAAAACTTGCAGCTCCTGAGCATCTTCATGAGAATCACCGGTTAAGAACATTGAAGGAAAAGAATGTAGAGACTTCTCATGAATACAATGGATAATTGATTTGAGAATTTTGACTCCGTAAAGAAAAAGGGTGGGAGGGTGGGAAAAAGAAAGACAACTTCGGATGGATGAAATGAACTCCGCTGAGAAAACAAAGAATTGATCTTGCAAATGTTGAAAGGATTCGATTAACTTGAAGAGAAGCACATCGGGTGAAAAGAATTGTCATGACAATCTCAATGATCAAAAGGATTGGCCTTCACATCAAAATATGGGAACACCGCTTAGGAAAGAGTTAGAATCCACACTTGACTTCGAAGCAACTCGAAGACCACAACAAAAATAAAACAAAGGATTTGGCTTGTAGAATAAGCTGGAACAAACATATGATAGACCCCATATCGTATCATGTGTCTATTGGAAACGATATACTAGGTAATACTTGAATTCCCACCTAAGAACTCCCGAAACTTCTTGGTTATAAGATCAGCTTGCGGATATGGGAACCTACTTAGCACACAACAACAATAATATCCTAATCAGCTGCAACCTATCCGCAACCTTCACACACAACCAAGAAACTTCGCAAATCCGTCTACCTCAGACCTTCGAAAGCACAGCGATACTAGTCATAGTGGATCATCCGCGCTATCTCCACCAGTACTGGGGAAAATTTACGGCACTATTTGCCACCACAAAAAGTATAGAAGCGTTTCGATATCGGCGTCCTCTGTTATTTAGGAACTGAAACGATAGCGAATGTGACAAGAACCCCTTGGAGCTCAACCCCCGGGTCCAATCCATACGGTCAGGAGGCACCAAGACAGAATTCCCGTCACAACGATATCGCAACGATTCCGAAAATACCCGCGTGATCCTAAAAAAAATTTGAGTGAGAAGAGATAGTAGAATCAAAACACCTACGTCACAATTCCTCACCAGAGCGACGAAGGGGATAAGGAGTAAAAATAATTCCTACTCTCCGATATATAACTAGGACTCAAAATAGTTTTTTCTAGACTCGTCAGTGGTTCGATCAATCAAGGGGGCTCCTATGGTCGGTCGAGGCTCTGATACCAACTTGTCACGCCCAATATGTGATCCTATTCTCGAGGAACTCGGAGGCCCCACCAAGAGTAGAAACGCATATTGGAGACGCTTGCAAGGTGGATATCATTACATCGTACCACATACATAATAGATGGGGATACATATAAATACATACAATCACCACATGAATACATTAATACATAGCAAACACCATACAGAAGAGCAGAATCCGACTACGGATGAAACACAAACGAAAAACATGAATGACATCCACCCTGCTAGCCCAGGCTGCCGACCAGGAACCTATTCCAAGATCGACGAAGAGGAAGAAGCAGAAGAAGAACTCCAAAAGAAAACATGCATCGCGCTCACGTCAATTCATCGCTTTACCTCTACCTGCATCTGTTGTTATAGTAACCTGTGAGCCACGAGGACTCAGCAATCCCATAACCATGGGTAGCAAGACTATCAAATCTTATTGGGTATGGAAGGGTAAGGTGGTGAGGTTGCAGCAAGCACTAAGCATTATATGGTGGCTAACTTACGAGTACAAGAATAAGAAGAGCATCTACGCAAAACGGTCGCAAAATACAAATGATCACTAAGTGATCTTGAACACCTACTTACGAGTACAAACATAACCCCACCGTGTTCTCTTCTCGAACTTCCTTGAAAAGAGATGATCACTGTTACGCACGCGGTTGGTGTATTTTAATTAGGATTTAGTGTCAAGTTTTCTACAACCGGAGGTTATAAATATCCAAGCGCCACATAACCGCGGGCACGGCTTCGCGTAAGATTTAATCCTGCAGGGGTGTTCCAACCTGGCCCATCATAAGCCTACACAAGCTGCGGTGGAAATACCTCAACCTCGAGATAGCCCGAAGTATCCTTAGAATCCCGGTGCACAAGACATTTCGACAATGGTAACACAATTCCAGCAAGACCACCCGACGTGTCGACACCCTGATAGGAGCCGCGCGTATCTCGTTCTCAGGACACTATCGGATGAGCAGTACGTACAGTTACCGAAGACCCTAGTTGCCTAGGGAGGTACCGCAAGTGGCTTTAGTTTGGACGAACACCATCGGCACTGGCCCATCTGCATTATGTGGAATTAAAAAAATCATCGGGTTCATGATGCCCTATGCCAATTAATTATTTAGTTCAGTATTATTATGTTGGCAAATGTTAAAACCAATGTTGGGCCTTGCTGGAAGCGGTTATTCAAAGCGAACTGTCAAGAGGGTCCCATTCCCCTGAGCATGTTAGGAACGCTAAACATGGATCATAACACCAGCATTACGGAAACTAAGGCGGCTTGAGTGGAACAAAACACTAGGGAAAAGGCCGAGCCTTCCACCCAATACCAAGTATATAGATGCATTAATTAAATAAGAAATATTGTGATATCCCAACATGTCCATGTCCCAACATGGAACAACCTGCAAGAGCACCTACAACTAGCAACGCTAAAACAAAGGGGCTGAGCAAAGCGGTAACATAGCCAAACACCGGTTTGCTAGGTAAGGGTGGTTAGAGGCTGTATGATGGCATATGGGAGGCTGACATATATGTGGTAGGAAGCGCGACATAACGATAGCAACGAGATGACTAGCAAGCAAAGATAGTAAAGATATCCAAGGTCATGATCATCTTTCCCGGAATCCCGCTCGGAAGAAGATCGAGTCCATGAAGAAGATGAACCAATCATAGTCGAACGAATCCTCACAATCGCATCGAAAGCAGAACTATCGAGAAGAAGCACAACCGGAAAGAAGCAAACAACATGGTAAACACACAAGCATAAATATGGCATGATGCACAATCCAAATATCATGCATGACAAGATTAAATGTTGTTAAACATGGCAAGAGATGAAGCATAAGCAATCCATACAACTAGGCAAGGTTAAATGAGGCCGGAAACACAAACGACAATTCCGGAAAATCCCCATATGCAAATTTCGAAATTAGTACTGACCTGAATTAAACACAATGTTAAAGTTGTTAAACAGCAAGTTAAGATGCACCATGATGAACTACACGTTTTTCTAGTCAAGTTACATATGTAGATCATTTAATTCAGAGCAACGGGCTAAAAGATATGAGCTAAACAAGTTTAACATGGCAAGGATGCAAAATGCATGCAAACAGCAACCACGAACACACAAATCAAGGATGCAACAAGACAAAATGAATCTACACACAAATCTACGCAAGTTTCATATAGGACATGATCAAAACGGAGCAACGGTTCAACAATTACAATCAACACAAGCTATAATAATAATCTGCCCAAAACAGTAACATAGCACTTTCCAAACATCAAAACAGCAAGCTACCGTAGCATGATGGGCACACAAACTTGATATGCACTGAAAATAGATATGATATACTTCAATTTATCAGAAAGGTTCAGGTTCATAGGCATCAAGGTTAATTCAATATGATCCATGCAAAATGCAAAGTTCTGCTAAACAGGGCATATACATGAGCAGAGTTAATATGAGGACATGTTGGAGGCATGAAATAAATATGCTACAGTGCTAGAACATGGCATCAAATGGTACATCATGGAAGTATACAACATGTAGATGAAAACATACAACATGGGCATAATCATAGGAACAATAGATTCATGGCAATTATCAAGGCAATATGCAATCATGAACTAACAGAAAACTGGACATGCTGTCAACAACATTATGATGCTGACTTGGGAGGCACATAACAGAAAGCATAACAATTTTAATATTTATGAAATTGACATGAGCATACAGTAGACATGACAATCTTCAAATCACTCCATTGGCTAAAGTTCATAGGATGCACAGATTAATTACTATGATTTTTACGAAATGGAACATTCTGTTAACAGGCTGACCATTTTATCATGATGGCAATTTGAGAGCAACAAAGAGACAAGCTACAGCAAGACTACATGGCAACCGAGGGCATGACATCAAAGTACACATTACATAGACCAAATCACACGAAGTAATCATATGCATATGAGCTCTATATTAGTGGCAACCATCAAGCAAAGTGGGCAAGTTTTTAACACAAACAGTTTTACTCAGAACAGCAACATTAACTAGGCATGTTTACAAGCTCATGGCACTCACATCAGGGCATATCATGGCATGAAATAAATACTACCAGCAAGAACTCATGAAAATGCTCCAAAGTCATGTTGACAAGTTGCTCATATGACATTTGCATTAAATCACACAAAAATGACAAAGTGACACATATTAACAGTTTTCTGCAGTTAACATCACATAGCACTCTTGCAACAGAGATAATGACATGTAGATGACTTCTATCATGAATGCAAATGACACCATCACGTAGAGCACGTAGAGTAGATCAATTTACATATATAAATCATCATCATAGGATCAACATGCACACAGTTACAAGCCGTTTTTTCACATGAACTGAGCGCTGGATAGAACAACGCACATGCGAGGGATAGCGGGGCGAGGCTCACATCGGGCTGGGCTTGAGGCACGGCTGGGCCTGAGCGCTGGTGGAGCCCACGCGCGAGGACGAGCAGCTCCCTGCTCGATCCCGAGCAGGGCCATGGCGGCGGTGGCGGCTTGGCAAGCCGTGGATGCAGGGGGTCGAGGAGGCAAGGAGGAGACCGGGGACGGGTGACGGAGGCCGGATCCGGTGGCTGCCTCTCAGTTCCCGGCGTCGACGGCGAGATCGGCGAGCTCGAGGGCCAACGCCCATGGCGGCTCCTGTCAAAGGAAGAGAGAGAGAGGTGAGGCTAGGGAGAAGGAGAAAGGAGAGAGAATGAGAGGGAGGCGAGGCCGGCCTGGAGGTCTTCCAGCGGGGCTGCTCCGGCGAGGCCACCGGTGGGTGGTGGTGCCTGGGGGGGAGGCGGCCGGCGGCGGGGTCGCGAGGCGGCGGCGGCTCTGTATCGGGAGCTCCTCTCCCGATCTGGAGCGCTCGGGGTGAGTGGGCACGGAGGGGCGCGGCGGCGCGGCCCGGTTGCGGCCCGGGGCGGGCCGGTGATGGGCCTGGCGGGCCTGCGGTGGCTGGTGGTGGTGGAGGGCGCCACTTGGCGCCGGTGGAGAGGTGGGAGGTGGCGGCTGATGGCTGGGCAGGCGCGGAAAACGAGGAGAAGGGGGTAGGGTTCCAGTTTAGGAAGGTCTAGCCTTCCTTATATAGGCAGGGATCCTAGGATTTGGGGTTGGGGGTGTTTTCGGGCCCTCCGATCACCATCGGACGGTTCCGTTCGGAGGGGGGCTAGGCTAGGCTAGGTGGGCTGTGGAGGAGGGGATTGGGCTGAGGAGAGAGGGAAGACGGCAGCCCGACGCGGTTTTCGGAACACCGAAAATGTCCGATGTTTGACCGGCTATAGTGCCGCTATAGGTTATCCGTTGAGGCATCAAACGACCTCTGGATGGAACGAAATTTGGTAGGCGGTCTACCTATAATATAATAAGACCGCACACAAACTTTCAACCCATTCCGAGAACATTTTTATCCCACTTATAAAATAATATTTCGGAGGTGCCGCGGGCGCGTGCAAGTGTGTCGGGACTCGAAACGGACAACAGAAGGAACGGGGAGAACGCCAACTATGAATGGATGCAAGTTTTGAAAAACATGCGGATGAAATGCACATGATGACATGGCCAAGTGCAACATGCAAGCGAATGACATGGCAACGACGACGAATAAAAGGAAGACATCTGGAGCATCGGTCTCGGGGCGTCACACGACCCCGCCGAGCATGGCCACCAGCCCCAAAGGCCTCACCTGCCGTCGTGGCTTTCCCTGGAAGCCACGGGAGGAGCCTCTCCGTGCTATAAAGCACACCCCGAGCCACATTTTCCCACGGCACCCCTCCCTCCTCCCCTGCATACCTCGCAGAGCTCCCAACTGAGCCGGAGGACACCATCTTCTTCACATTCGGCCGCCATTGCCGTGGCCAAACCTCGGTCAAATCCGTCGCCTCAGGGCCTCCCCCTCCTCAAATCCTTCTCCAGTAGCTCTCTCTTGATCCCACAAACCCATTCCTCCCCTCAATTGAGCTCAAGGTCGACCGTGGGCAAAAGCCCCCTCTCACCCGTGGCCCTCTTCCGCCATGGTTGACGCCTTGCTTGAATCCAAGCTCCCCGGTGCCCATCTCTACCTCCCACGGGGGCGGCTCGTCCTTAGGAACACGCCAGTACCACCAGCTTCGTTAATAGTGGCCCTTGCCGCCGGCAATCATCGCCGGAGCCCTCCTCTGTTCCTGTCCAGGGGCGCACGAGGGAGAAGACAAACCCGACAGGTGGGTCCCACCTATCGGTGAGTCACCTCTTTCCCGCCAGCAGCGCATACCCGGGCTTACGTTTTCACTGCGGGGAAAACGTATTCCAAGGAATACGCCTTCGACATCGGTAGATTCTCCGCGCGGCCGAGCGGCTGGGCTTGGCCCAGTGGCGTCAGGCAACTAAATCGTGCTCAGGCGCACTTCTGCCCTTTTACCATTTTCTTTTCCAGCATATCTGAAATATTTCCACAGAAACCATTTCAAAGCCAAGTTGTATGATTCAAATTTCTGCATACTCCTAAAATCATTCTCTATTAATCCAACTAGGGTGAACATTTTTCCTAAGCTTTGTCTCTACTGAATCTATTATATAGTCCATTTCTTTATTTTTTCTAGCTTAGAAATTCCCTAGGAAATTCATATGAACTCCAAATGAACTGATTCTTTTTCCTACAATTTTTATTTTTCCTCTCGTTTATTTTAGTGTTTATTTCAAAAAAAATCCAAACAACTTTTAACACTATTTTGGCTTTATGTGGTAATTGCAATATTTTTGAAAATAGGAAATGGAGGGAAGATAAAAAAAATTCAAAGTTTTGGAGTGCACCCAACACTTCTGCATGCTCAAGTCAAGCATCTTGAACACTTGATATGGTGAATGTTTGGTAGTTGCTAGCTAGAATATTTGAATCATGGTTATGATAATTTTTAATGGAATTTGCATATTGCTACTTTTGCATGCATGATCCATGGCTATTTTGTTATCCTCTTTTAAACATGAAGTACGAGTGAGTATGGTTATTTTTCACATGTCACATATGCCTATGCCGGTCTGGACTAATCTGCAGGAAAGAATCAGTCACGAGAAAAGTGACCGTGAGACTGAAAACTCATTGTGACGAGAATGATCAGTGAGGGTATGTTGGACATACCAGATGGTGACCCAGTTGGGTATTACTGAGAAAATTCATTGTGCTAACCACTCCATGAAAACTTAAACCTCCTGAGTCGACCGTAGATCGAGTCTTGTTCCGGTAACCCCCATACTTGTTTTGTGCTAGCACTTGTCCCTGCCACAGGTAGGGTATGGTTTAGTAAGTTGATAACCCCTTTCCGTGCACACACCGTATAGAGAGGCCATGGTGAAAGATACCAGAGGCCTCTGGTAGGCATGTCACCTGGTCTGGGGGCATGGGTGTATCCGGCTGGGCCGAGAGGGTGGCACCCCTTGTAATCCGCGCATTGTAAATAGTGATCCCATGCTATTCGAGATGATGGTCTCCCCAACTTAGAGTTTTTCTTGAACGATGCTTTGGGTGATTCCTGGCATCCGGAAAGTTAATCTGGTGTGTGCTGGTCAAGTGTGTTTCCAACCCAAAGGCCGTAATAGGAATTAGTCAGCGTCTCAGTGTTGGCTGAAGAAATCCTTTACTTGCGGGTAAAGAGTACACCCTCTGTAGAGTTATACCTATTCGAATAGCCGTGTCCGCGGTTAAGGAATACAGTCTGGGTTGGTCAAGTGTCGGTCTTAGTGTCGGTCTTCGGAGGAATAACTAAAAATTGAGCATGATATATTTTTGCAGCGTGACTATTGTCACTACTAATGCTATTATGAATATTACTGTTTTCATGAATGTTACTTGTGGACTAACCTTTTTCTTCTATGTGCAACCCTGAGTATCACTTGGGATGGCTAGTCCACCTGGATACCCAGATTTATGTTCTTTTCTAAGTGTTCTTGGGATGGCTAGACTACCCGAGATACCCATTTTATTTTCTTTTCTGAGTGTCTCTTGGGATGGCTAGAATACCCGAGATACCCATTTTATTTTCTTTTCTGGGTGTCTCTTGGGATGGCTAGACTACCTGAGCCACTCATTATTTTCAAGACCTCTCGAGGTGTCCCTTTTAGACACCCGTTTGGCATTTCTTTTCAAGACCTCTCGAGGCGTCGCTTTTAGACACCCGTTTGGCATTTCTTTTCAAGACCTCTAGAGGCATCGCATTCAGACACCCGTTTGGCATTGTTCTTGGAATTCTTCGGGCGGTCCAACGCCCGATGTTCCGTTTTCTTTACTTGATTTACTACTAACATGATATATTTATTTTTCCGCACCGTATAAATATTTATCATGCCATGCTTTAATTTTTGTCAGCATATGCATATCTTATATTCCATCATGAACATATGCATTCGGTATATCATTTGTTCATAATGTTTGCGACTACATTCCAACGTACTCACTGGCTTGTCCCTGGCTATTTAATTGGCCAGGTCAGGTTTTCAACAAGGAGTATTACCACGACGTCCATGCAGAGCCTAGGATAGCAGCCATGCGGGATAGGAATTATCCGGGTCAGCTGTTCCTGTGGGGATGGAGCCCCATCTGCGTTGGAGAACCACGAGTTGCTTCCGTTAACCGTCAGTAGAAATCGTTGTTGTATCATTAGACCTTTATGGTCTTGTACCCAATTCTTGTAATTGCTTGGTAATCTGTAACAAGGACGTGTCCACCAGTAACACTAATCCTGGGGCTGGTGATGACACGAGGGTTTATTCCTGGGATTTTATGTCCCGGAAATCCGGCCCCGACAACTTTTGAAGTTTCGGTGGGACCGAATGGAAACAACTCGGAGCGACCGTTGTGCAATGGTAGGGAAAACCTCATTTCGGTGGCACCGATTGCAACATCTCGATTAGACCGAGATAATTGCAGCAAGGCAACAGAAAGTTGGTCAAGCCATCTCGGTGGCACCGATTGCAAACTCGGTTAGACCGAAATAATGGCAATTGATGACAGAGAGTTGGCAAGGCCATCTCAGTAGGACCGAGATCCATATCGGTGGATCCGACTTGTTAGTGTTTGGCTAGTGGCACTGTCCTTATGAACTCGGTGGGTCCGGAAGAATAGGATTCGGTGAGACCGAGTTTGACTTTGGGAAAATAGGACAAGTTTGGATAGAGAAAGTGGCTGAGAGTTTTGGAGCAATATTACTAAGCACTTGAGCAAACAGATCATTATCAAAACCTCATCCCCTTTTAATAGTATTGGCTTTCCTATGGACTCAATGTGATCTTGGATCACTAAACCAAAAATGAAGAGTCTTGAGCTTTTGCCATTGTATATCCTTAGCATTTTGAGGGGTCCACATTCCCTAGTCCTTGCCATGCCAATCATTGAACTTCCTGAAATCTTTCACTTGAATGTTTATTAGTTCAATGAGATATATGTTGTTATAAATTACCAAAACCAGCCGAGGATTAGTTGCACTTTCAATCTCCCCCTTTTTGGTAATTGATGACAACATATAGATCAAAGCTTCGATAGAGGATATAATCAATGAATATTATCGTCGCTTTGAGAAGTATGTGATAAGCAAGAGCTCCCCCTAAATTTGTGCATTATTTAGAATTTGTGTTTGAATGCAAATGCACAATCAATTAGGATCATGGGTTACTCTTCCACGTCACATACAACTTGGTGGAGCGCACAAAATGATATGAATGGAATAGTAAGCACACATCACCAAAAACACATGTGAATGATCATACATGGATTAGAGATAAAGATAACCAATGTGCATAACATGAAGCATTGTATGATCAAGCACACAATCAACCAACGTAGTCTCAAACATAATGAACAAAGTAGAAAGCATGAACCAAACAATCTCAAAGAAAATCAAATGAAGCAAAAGACCAGACGCTCTCTCTCGAAGCCTAAAGATCTATACAAATTCTCCCCCTTTGGCAACAAGTACCAAAAAGCTCGAATAGGTATAGAGCTACTCGTCACTCTAGGCATGATCTCCGGCAGCTCTTGGAGGTGAAGATCTCTGGCTGGCAGCTCTGGTGTGCGTCGATGGTGTTGAGATAACTGCGTCTGCAAAAGCTTCGGCTGAAGTTTGCTGTGCTGGTGGAGTGGACACTGGCGGTGGAATGGATGGAGCAGCAGCTGGGGCAGAAACTGTAGTCCTCACATCTGAATTAGGTACAACGGCAGACCTTGGTGCCCTAGGCACTTCATGAAACCTGTCTATTGTACGTCTCTCATCACCACTGTCCTCATCACTCTCTCTGACTCTATGTACATCTCTCTAAAGCTTCTCCCCTATCGTCTGGATCTCTGTGACTTTCACATCAAGATCATAAAACTTTGTTTCCACAATCCGCTCTAAGCTTGCCTGATTCTTGACAAGGTTGGCCAGACTTTGTTCAATCCTCTGGGTAGCTTCTAGCAGATAAGTCATTTGATCAGACTTGGTCTTGAGCTAAGCTGTGGATGAGCTAGGGGCTGATGCTTCCTTGGCGGCTTTAGCTGCTTCAATCTTTGCCTGTGCCTTAGCAGAAGTAGGGTGAGAAGGATCCATCACCACTACATTGTCCTTGAACTTAGGAAACAATGGAAGGTGCTCTCGGTCAAGAAGATATGTGCTCGTTCCAACCTTGGAATTGATGAACAACTGAATGTGTGGAGCAAAACCACATGACCTCTTTTGGTCAGCTGATGTCCTCTTTATGGTCTCTACAATCAGACTCATAACTTTGAATTTCTGTGGGACATCAAACAGGTGCAGCAAGTTGATGGAGTGGCCATGAATCATCTTGTCATCTCCAGATTTGGGCATCAAGGTATGCCTCAAAATAGTTTTGGTGGTGGCCAAACCAAGTAGCAGGTGCTTCACTGAACCTAGCTTGTGTGTCTCAAGATCCTTCTCTGGAATAGGCTTGTACATGTTCTTCATGGAATTGTGGTCTTTCTTGGGCTTAGCATAAACATCAATATCATCCTCTTCATCCTTAGGAGCATCAAGAAGAGCAGCCCACTCAGTGATAGAAGACTGGTATCTCACTCCTTCAGTCATCCACACAATCTTCCCATTTGGATAGAAGTGTGCCGTGGAATAGAATTGCATGATCATTTCATCACTCCATGATGTAAGTTTCCTTCCAATGAAGGTATCAATCCTAGCAATCTTGAAACTCTCATGAACATGAGGAAAATAGTCTTCATTCTCATCAATGTACTCCCATTTTACCCATCTCATGTCACTGACTATTGGTTTCTTGTCTAGCAACACTGTCTCATAAAAATCTTGTTGCTCTCGAGTGTGAAACCTATAGTCACAAGCTGTTTTTCTCCTGATAGAATAGGGATCATACTCTCTCCATTTTCTTAGACCATTATCTCTTCTAGCCATCATGTCTTCTCCAATTGGGTGAGTATCATCATGATCAGGCAACTTTGGCCTTAGCTTCTTGAGCACTAGTGGCTTATCATCAACCTCAGCTTCAGGCACTGGGGCCTTATTCTTCTCTTTAGCTGGAACATCTCTTGTGGTTCTCTTGGGTCTGGTAGTTGTAGCTTTCTTTGTCTTGGAGGAGGTGCTGGATTTCATTGCATTTGCCATGAGCTTCTGTTGCTTTGCAGGAGGTGGATGTGCTGCTGGTTCTTCCTCCTCATCAGTTTCATCATCTCTCCTCATGGAGGTTGGCTTGAAGATCACATGGGCAGTTTGTTTTCTCTCTTTCTTCTTGCCTGCAACTTTTGCCTTTGAGCCACTTGGCTCCTCTAGAGCGAGTGTCATTCCTTGCTTAGCTGCAGTTGATGCTGAAACTTTCCTGGTTCCTTTCTTCTCCTATTTGCTTTCATATTCCTTTTGCACTACAGTTGGCTTCTTCTTTTTGGAGGTAGCTTCCTCAGCAGCAAAATCCTCATCATCATCATCAGAATTTTTCTTCCTCCTTGATCTGGTGGCTGCCTTAGGCAATTCCGGAGAGCTCCTTTCTCCTTCATAGTAACTTCCCTCAGGGCGTGACCCTGCACTTAGCTCTGCTTCTTGCTCTGACATGTTCTGGCTGTCACTAGATTCTGACATCTTGCAAACAGACCTGTGAATAGTTGGGTATGGGCAGAGTAGATGAGTCATCACAAAAAGACAGGTGGTTTTTGAAAATGTGAGTTCAAATCTTAGTTTCAACTTTTCACAGAAGGAATTTTGGATCATCCGAGTTGATCATTTCGGTGATACCGAAGCACTCAACAGAAACTTGGCACATAGTTTCGGTCAGACCGATTTGTGGCTCGGTGTCTCCGATATGCTAGGGTTTCACAAAAACGTACTTTCGGTCTCACTGATTTGTACAACTCGGTGGCACCATGGGGTACTAGTGCAATGGCTAAAGCCAAATCGGTGACTCCGAAAATTTCAATTCCGTTGGTCCGAGATGCATTCTGCAAAAACTTAAACCTAATTTTTTTGCTCGAATCTATTCTATGGAATTTTATGAGGAATGAATATTGCAAACTGTGGCATGAATCATGGCGAATACCCTAGTGCATTGAATCAGAATTTGAAGCACAAAGGGGATCGGATTTTACCCTAACTTGGCGCAAATCCTCTATGGCGGCAACGGAGGGAGAGATTCCCGTTGACGGTGACGGAATCCAACGGAGAGAGCGTGCTGGACACAAAGGTGACAGTCCGGAGACCTGGCGATGGCAGCAGTGGGGTGTGGGTTCGAAGGGTTTTGAGAAATTTCAATCGAACGGACCCGCTGGATATATATACCCACTGGCTGTCGGTGGCTCCGATTGAAGTGAATCGGTGGCACCGAGACGTGCAACTGCTTGCAGTTAGGCGTATCGGTGGCTCCGAGATCATTCATGTCGGTTGCACCGAGATAGAAAATCTGATCAGTCTAAATGGTTTCGGTGAAACCGAATGAGAATGGATTGGTCTAACCGAAAGTCATCTAGAAGGTTTTGGAGTTCAGCCCTTAACAGATCGGTGACTCCGAGTGCGCCTCACCCGGAGGGTCCGAAAAAGACTTGTTCAATTTTTGTGATATAGCAAGAATAGAATTTGAGACAAGAAAGAATAGATAGCTAGAGAAGGTTCTTAGGCATTCTTGTACATCCACTTGGCCAGAAAAACCAAGACAATCAAAACAACAAATGGATATCCTTGAATGAAGAAAAATATGCATTCCAACATGCTCACACAATAAGATAGCAATTGAAATATGTGTCAAACATGCACAACCAATCCTAGCATCTATCAAGCAATGGGCGATGACATAGTCATCTATATATGAGTATATTGACTTAGGAGCCAAATGAGAACATTTGATCATAGGTCATACTCATCGTTTAAGCAAAAGTGGGGTTACCACTTTTACATAAAGCATTAATGTTTTCACACCATTAGAGTTGCTTTAGCTCAAGTCTTAGAGCAAAGCTCCCCCTAGATGTGATATCCCCCCAAGTAGGGATGAACTAACCTTGGGTTTTGTCAATGATGACTTCATGTAGATGTTGAAGATGTGGATGCTCAATGTTGATGTAGACCATCAAGAGTTGGGAGCAATCCTTGGAGTTTTGCACTTTCAATACCTACATGGGTTAGTCCCACACGAGGAACATACAAAGATATCTATAGACATAGAGTGAATTGCACATATGATGATGTCCATGAATGCATTGAATCCCTTGTTCCTTGCCTTACCAACAAGAGGGTTTGTGACTCCATGAACTAGTGCAAGATGTTGAAGTTGGTTGCACAAGTTCTTGCCATAAATGAATGTGAGTGAAGTTTGTTGGCGGAGTCACCCTCAAGAAATCTCTAGTTCTTCTTCTTTGGGACCCACATCAACTTGATGGGAATCCTTGGAGTTGCAGTAGCATTTGATGAAGTAGAACTTGATGAAGTCTTGGGAACCCACTTGACCAAGGCTTGAGGTGCTTCTTCAAATGAGTCAATCTCCTCTTGAAGCTTATCCTCGCCTTTTAGCTTGTGGTCTTGTGGTGCAAGATCATCTTGAGCTTGTGTTCCCTTGAAGGAAGCAGGATCATACTTCTCTTGTTGAGGAACAAACTTCGTCTTGGGGTAATGATCTTCTTCCCACTCAACTCCATTGGCATTGAACTTTCGTTCAAAACCAATTCCTTGGTTCTTCCAGTGCCTTCCTTGCTTGCGCACAATTTCCTCAAATTGCTTACTCCCGGCAAGGCTCTTTTAGACACCCTTTTCTATAATTCCTTTCAATAAATTGTTTTCTTGCTCAAGTGTAACTTGGCTAAGAGAATCATTAGTGGAATCAATAGAACTATTAGAAGTAACAACATTGGATTTAACATTGTTATTGTTACTACTAGAGGTAGAACCATTTTTACCCTTGTTAATAGTTTGCTTAGATTTAACTTGTGGCATAAAGGTAGACAAGAGTAAATGTTTGGCAAGATATGAAGAACTCTTCTTTCGAAGATCATCATTGATAGCTTTAAGAAACTCATGCTCTTGCTCTAAATTTAGCTTCTCGAAGCGTAGCTTCTCATGATATCTTAAAAGCTCTCTATGATCCTCTTGAGTTGTTTCATGAGCTAACTTAAGAGCATTTAGTTCTTTAGTTAGACGCTCAATCTCCTTCATAGCATTGTCATTTGTTTCCTCTTGACTATGATTACTAGCATTTTCATTGTATCTCACATCACTAGTCTTATTAACAAGTAAATCATCATCACCAAGCAAATCATCGTCATCACTATTGATGTCAAAGTATTCGGGGTGTGATACCTTGGGGCCATTTGCCATGAAGCATCTTCCAATTCCTTCATTTGGTGAATCAAATAGATCATAGGAGTTGGATGATACAAGAGCAAGTCCGACAACACCTTCATCTTGACTATAGTCGGAGTTGGAGTGATAGCTTCTCTCGGAGTGGTTGTCGGAGTCGGAGCCGGAAATCAATTCACCAACATGAGCTTGATGTCTTCTTCTAGTGTAGCTCTTGGATGACTTGTCCTTCCTTTCCGAATCCTTGCTTCTTCGAGAAGATCTTTTTCATAATGATCATCCCTACTCCTTCTCTCCTTGTGAGGTGATTAATCTCTTCTATGTTTTCCTCTTGGTGATTCGTCTCTTTTCTTGTGAGGTGCCGTACACTCATTGGAAAAGTGTCTGGGTCTTCCACAATTGTAGCAATTACGGTCAAGACTTGATGATCTTTGCTCATAGTGTCTTGAGCTTGAGCTTCTTTCTTTTCCTTTGTTCTTGTAAAACTTGTTGAATCTTTTCACCATTAGGCTTATCTCTTCATTGGATACTAGCTTGTCGCTTGAAGTTGTGGGAGCATCGGTTGAGGCTTTGTAAGCACCACTTGATTTGTTGTGTAGCTCCTCTTTGTCCTTGAGTGAAATCTCATGAGCAACAATCCTTCCAATGACTTCCGTGGGCTTGAGATCTTTGTAATTGGGCATCATTTGGATCAATGTGCACACGGTATCGTATTTTCCATCCAAAGCTCTAAGGATCTTCTTGATGATGAATTTGTCGGTCATCTCTTCACTTCCTAAGCCGGCAATCTCATTTGTGATGAGAGCAAGCCTAGAGTACATTTCGGCGACTCCTACACCATCCTTCATCTTGAACTTGTCAAGTTGACTTTGAAGCACATCCAACTTAGATTCCTTGACGGACTCGGTACCCTCGTGCATATCAACCAAATTATCCCAAATTTCCTTTGCATTCTCGAGGCGGCTGATCTTGTTGAACTCCTCGGGGCACAAACTGTTGAAGAGAATGTCACAAGCTTGAGCATTGTATTGCAACATCTTCAATTCTTCCACGCTTGCTTCACGATCCGGTTCCTTACCATCCTCAAAGAATTCACCTTGCAAGCCAACATGAACAACAGCCCAAACGGCAGGGTTATGACCAAGAATATGCATCTTCATTTTATGCTTCTGAAAGCGCAGGTTAACTCCCAGAGGGGGGTGAATGGGAGATTTTTAGAAATTCATCAAACTCCGAAGATTTTGATGAAAATCAGAGTGACAAAATAGAAACAGGAGTGAAACTAGATCGACACAGATGTAACTAGCATGCAAAGGAAATACATACAAGTGAAGAACAAGTAGTCATACAAGCAGACATGCATGAAGAAGATGAATTGAAGAAATGATAAACAACATGATGAAAGTCTTCAGTCCAAATTCATCAGAAAATAGAGCACAAGTTCTTCAGCAGAGGAAATGCGTAAAGGTAAAGGGGTGAGGAATTTGAAACCGGCTGGGCTCGATGAAGACACAGCGATTTGGTAGACCAGTTCCAGTTGCTGTATCAACTGTACGTCTGGTTGAGGCGGCTGAATCTTACCTTGGAGGACACTTAGTCCTCACCATATTCCTCTTGAGCTAAGGTCACTTAGACCTTGCCCAATCACTCGTGGTAAGTCTTCAAGGTAGACTTCCAAAACCTTCATAGACTTGTTCATCGGCACACCACAATTACTCTTGGGTGCTTAGAACATGACGCCTAACCGTCTGGAAGAATGACAGTCTTAAAAGGTAATAAGCGTCGAATCACACAGATCAACTTCTTCAGTGATGCTCAGTCACTAAGGTTCTGGTTGGGTTTTTCCACACTTGGGTTCACACAAAGTCATCAGAGGAAGGGTTGCTCTCAAATGACAAGTGTCAAGTTCTCTCTAGAGCAGCCAACCAACTAGTGGTTGTAGGGGGCGGCTATTTATAGCCAGGGGCAACCCGACATGAATTGTCATAAATGCCCTTCTCAGACATGACCGTTGTCAGGATAAGAACCCACTCGACAGCTCGCACGCGGCGCAGCAACGGTGAGAAATTATGCTCTCAATTTCGCTGGGGCACTATTTTCTCACGATAGGCAGATCGCACTAGCGAAGTCCTAACTCCTCAGCCTGACTAATTCGTCAGAGACCAGATGAACTTCGTCATAGTCACTGTCAAATTCGTCAGTTGTTCCGAAGATTTCCAAATGCTTCACTCGAAGCAGCTGTAAAGTGTATAGGTTTGAGCATCGCTTTGAAGTATGAAATATGTTTCACCTAGACCCCCTTTGACAGTACAGTTTTTCATATGACTCAAATAAGAAGAAAAGAAACTACGAAAACAAAGTCTTCAAGCTTCCAAGTCTTCACATCAATTTCCTCAAAGGCCGCACCAAATTCTTCACTTGAAGAAATACATTTTTAGGGGTCGACTTCCGTGGTTAAACCAAGTCTTCAGGGACTATTTTCTCCTGTGTATACTCACAAACACATTAGTCCCTTAACTTATTTGTCTTCAATGCTCCAAAACCACTAAGGGGGCACTTGATGCACTTACAATCTCCCCCTTTTTTGGTGACTGATGACAAATCAGTTAAGTTTTCAACGGGAATAAAATAGTGGAAGTGTAAGTATAGAATGTGAAGACATTGGTTACAAGATATTGAGGAACTCCCCCTGAAGATGTGCATATGAAGATTTGCTCTGGATTGCAAATGCACATGGCAGATTGAAATTGTGGAGATCTCCCCCTATATCTTAGAATCCAATCATGCATGATCATAAGATATTGAAGAGTTTGAATGCATGATGAAAATTGGTGTCTGACGAATTATAACATGCATGCACAGATATATATATTTTGAGGATCAGAGCATAATCACGCATGCAAATAAAACGTCGTAGAAGAATGTCAGACCACCAACAGTATTTTAAGTTACAATGTCAGACCACCAACAGTATTTTAAGTTACAACTCATCAAAGGAGCGAATCAAACGAAGAACCAAGAGTTGCAACTTATCAAAAAGAAATAGCCCGATATAAGACCCGCTTGAAGACTAACTCAAATTTCTCCCCCTTTGTCATCAGATGACCAAAAGGAGACGAAACTGAGAACTAACGCCCCTGAAGAAATTATATCAAGAAGCAGTTGGGGGAGCGCCAGCGTCGTTGTTGGGGTCACGAGTTGAGGAAGGGCCTGCTGCAGTGTCTTCAACATCTTCATTTTCATCAGTAGCTCATGCAGAAGACACAGTGCTTGGCACCATCGGGGGAACTTGAACCTTCTTGAACTTCTTCTTGGGGGGATTGGCCCAATCAAAGTTCATTTTGAATTCCATTTCTTCAAGTTCGTCAGGGGTCTTCAAATGTGAAAGAATGGCCCAACTCCTGTCGAAGATCTCATGCAGATAATAATGATTTTTTCGGACTGAATTTTGCGTCACAATCATATTGCCTAGAATTGCATGGAGTTGACGCTTAACCCAGTTGTGGTTCTTGTCAAGTTTCTGATGAAGACTTATGAGCAGCTCACGATCAGTCATCACTCGAGGAGCTTCACCTTGAGGGGTTTGCTAAGTGGCATTTGTGTCAGTGTCATGGCTTGAAGAATCATATCCTGTGAATTGTGAGACAGGCTGATGAAATTGACCATCAAGGGGATGAACTCCTTCATCAATAACAACTTTCCCTTTGCTAGGAACTAAAGCAATTGTGCTTTGAAGCATTTTGACATCTGGCAGAAAACTGAGATGATTTCGACTATCAGCTTGGTAGTTGATTGAAGATCTTGTTCGGATGAATCTCATGAGCTAGGGAGCATAAGGCTTCAAGTCAAATGGAGATTGTGCAATAGTGGCCAAAGTCCTCATGAAGAAATCATGTATATTGATAGGAATACCATGGATGATATTGAATAGCAAGTTCTTCATTATTCCCACAACTTCTTCAGTCTCAGAATTGTGGCCTTTGATAGGACTGATGGTTTTGGCCAGAATGTGATAAACTGTCCTTGGCACAAATAACAAATCCTTCACTAAGAAGGTGGTTTTCTGAGCTTCTCCTTCATTCAATGGCTTCATCATCACTTGCATCAGATGATTGGGCAGCTCAGGTTCTTCATAGATCTTTCTGGCTTAGTGGAGGGCAAATCAATAGGAAGAGCTCGAAGTAATTCATCAGCAGGAGCCTTGTAGTGCGTGTTCTCACTCATCTAGTCGAGAGCCCATGAGTGAATATCATCAACATCACCAGATAGATGCAAGGTGGCATAAAACTGAAGAATGAGTTCTTCATTCCAATCACACACATCTGTGATGAAACTGAATAGCCCGACATTGTGAAGAACAGCCAGAACTGGCCGAAAGCACGGTAAGGATTCCATATCCACATGAGGAATATGACGATGCGGGAACACTTTGTTCTTGTCAAACAACAGTGAGGAATAGAAGTTCATCTGAGCATTTGTCCAAAATCTCTGACGCCTGATTTTTGCAGAGTCATAAGGGGACTCGCCTATGAAGAAATTCTTCTCTTGAAAGAAAGCGGCATTGTCAAATTTTGGCCTTCTGACGCTCTTGCCAACCTTTGGCATTGAGGGCACTGGCTGAAGATTTATCTTCTTTGGCCTCACATCGAAGATGGGTCTCGGGGAGCCTGTTGAGTCATTGGGGTCCGTGATGGCCAAAGATTTTGCAACTTCCTCAGCTGTTGTGAATGGAACAGTGTCTGAATCTGCTGAGGGAGCTGGTTCTTCACGTTGTGTTGGAGGGGGTGCAACTTCTTCATCATTCATTTGTTGCATAATTTCTTTAGCTGATGTAGCTGGAATTTCCTCATTGATGGTTTGAAGGGATGGTTGATGACCTTCAGAACCAGTTTGTATTTCCTAAGTGACTGCTGGAGACTGAGGTACTTGTGTGAGCGGCGTGGTGAGGGGTGAGTTCGGATGTGCTACATCCCAGAAATCATCATGGATAACAGGAGTTGAGGAACCCACATCCACGTCCTCATCAGTTTCTTCATCAGTCATATGGACTGGAGGCGATATACCTGTTGTAATGAAGCATCTGCTTCAATCTCAATTTCTTCATCCACTTGCTCTGTGGAAGCAGCAGAGTGGGAATTCTCTTCTTCATATTTAGGTGGGATGACATAGTCCACACCGAAGGGGATGATCTGATGCTCTTGAGTGGATCTGGTTGGAGGGGCTGAAGAAATTGGTATGGCATCGATAGGTGCAGTTGAAGATATTGGAGCCATCTTCAATTTCTTCATAGATTCTGCGGTAGAGGGTACTAAAGCTTTTCTTGTAACAACAGTCTTTTTCGCTTATGATGTAGAAGGTACTGGGATAAGCTTCAAGCTTGAAGTTTGGTCTGGTACTGCCGCTGAGGAGCTTGGTGGTGTAATTTCTTCAGACGCAACTGTTGCAGTTGCTCTGGCATTTTCTTCAGGCGCAACAGTCTCAGTTGCCCTGGTAGGTTCTTGCGGTGGAGCTGAAGAACTTGTTGGAGGAGCTTGACCACACTTCGTAGCCTCCCTTTGATTGTAGTCATCAACAACTTTGTTGGAAGCGCTGATGAATCTGTCTTTCACTCCACAACAGTGCTCAGCCTGGCGCTCATATTCCTTAGACAGGCGCTGAATCTCTATTTGCATAGCAACAAGTTGCTGAGGGGATACAGAAAGCATTCTATCCTTGAGCTCCTTCTGCTTTTTCTTCATCTCTTTTCTAACAAGCTTTGCCTTCTCTATCTTGTGTTTTTCGTTGAGGACAAAGGCAGAAAGAACGTGACTTGGTCTAGGTGGCAAATCCAAGTCGTCAAGTGGTGTATCTGGTTTCTGACACCAAACCTCAATGAAGTCAAGGATCTTTTTCGGACTAAGAAATGTTGGGACTAAGGAGTTCTTGGCACGAGTGGCCTCTTCCATTCTTCTCTGTACAAATTCTGCAAGTTCATCTTCATCAGCCATCCCATGTTCATCAGCTTGAGGCAATACTGCCTTGCTCTTGGGGCTGGGCTTGGTTCCTCGGCCTGTAGTGACCTGCTTCTTCAGCATTGGCGTGTTTGAAGAAATACGTCCTGATGCTGAGGCACTTGATGCAGTAATGGAGGCAGTCGGGAACCCTTTAGTGCGCTGGCATGAAGCTAGCACAACTGCCATTGAAGCTCTAGCTGCAGGCCTTGAGGAACTGACGGATGGTGGAGGTGCAGATGAAGTGGGAGCAGTTCGTGCCTTAGGCGCTGAGGCCTTTGAGGAAGATGGTTTGGGCTCTGAGGGCTTTGACGAAGATTTTGGCCGTGAGGGCTCTTCAGTTGAAGGTTTAGGCTTTTGAGCTGGCTTCTTTTTCATAGCTTTCTTGGGCGCACTGCCACTTGAGCCTGCACCTGCTTCTTGTGAAGCTTTTGTGGCCCTGTTGAATTCTTCAACAGCCTTTTGAGCCTGTTTCTGTAGTTTGGCCTGACGCTTGGCCCATTCTTTTTGGGGAATTCTTCACCCCTTCTGATGCTCATGGGATTAGCTGTTTGACCAGGAGCCAGAGGCGGTCTGTTGCAAGGCGGCTTTACAGCAAAATCCTTCATGTATTTGGAGGAGACGTAATTGTAGCTCCTCCACTGATAAGTCCAGTACCTCTTGATCTTTTCGATGCGCGTTTTGCGCTGCTCCTTAGTTTCCTTTCCATGAGTTTCTTCATCAGGTGTGCAATATCCTGCATATCGATCATCAGGGATCTCGAAAGCTGTGTGTTCCTCTTTCCTCTTGCCTCCCTTCTGAGGCTTTCTGCCATCTGCCATTTTGTTCAACTGAGGGTTTTGAACTTTTGATGTTTCTGAAGAAGTCTGTAGATTTTCCTCAAGCAATGCTACAAATGAATTAAGTTGATGAGAACCAAGAGATTTGTCTGCAGACATGGGTACCTGTGAACAGAATATAGTTGTGAGGAAATTGGGAAGAGTCACACGCGTTCTCAGAGATTTTCAAAATAAAGCCCAGTTGAGGAAATTGACCCTTATTGTCCTGAAGAAATTTTCTAAGTGTTCTTGACTTAGATTTCAGAGCTGTACAAATTGAGGCAATTGCACAACTGAGGAATCTAATCATGAAGTGCAACTTAGATGAAATTAGCAAGACTGGCCAAAAGGAAGTGCTGAAGATTTGGAAAGAAGTGGTTAAAATAGCACTTGAAGAATTTGAGAAAGTAAAAAGATCAAACTTGGGCAGTAAAAATAAGCTTTAATTACCCCAAGGATGAACTCGATGAACTGGACGACGAGTCAAAAGAAATCATCAGCTCGGATCTCTCGTGCCCTAACTTGGCGATGAAAGACAGCTACGACGACGGCGGAGGTGAAGAAATCCGTGGCCGGCGTGAGTACGACGACGAAGAAGTTGAGGCAGTGAAGCTCTTCCTCTCCAGAGATGATGAATTCTAGCGGCGGTGCTAGGGTGTTGAGAGCGACAGGGGTGCAAGAGTGAATGAACTAGGTTTGATGTGGTCAAGCCATTATATAGGCGCGGTGAAAACTGAGTGGTCCGAAACTTTTGGACGGATAAGCCCCTGGCTGTTCGTATTTCTGCGTCACATGTCACACATGCATTTTGAGTGCGCTTATCCATGCGTAGGGAGCGCGGGATTAAGTTACTGTGGCAACCGCCAAAAATTTGAATAGAAGTTTTTTTTAAAGTGTGTTCGCAATTTCTTCAGTTGTCAAGGACACAGTGAACACTTTGAACGGTGTCAAATAGAACGCACATGAAGAGATTGTGAACAAAGTGGTTTGAGTTTAGCATAGAGGGGAGCGGGTCCGATCACATTCACATAGATGGAAACAACTTGAAGACTTAGATATATGTGAATGCTGTTGACGACATGAAAAACTCAGATATATATATATATATATATATATATAAACAGAACGAAATGTCTTAAGTAATGAAGAACGGCCTCAAATGACAAATTTGAAAAGTTTTGACGAAATTGCAAATTACGAAGAAAACCCAAATTGAAGCAAATAAAAAATGGGTGGTGGCGTTACACACCGTATAAGAACTATGATGATTTCAGACACCTCGTACAATTGTCGTAGGGTTCTGAGAATCAAGTTCTTCGTTAATTTCTTCACAATTAGAGGGTTGGTCTTCATTGATTGAAGAAAAACGTTATTTCGTGTGTTGTGCATTAAAGTCATCAAGAATGCATAAGCGATAGGATGTGTGTCCTTTTCAAAGGACATTCGAAGATTCTAGGATGTTTAGCTCACACCGCAACATGCAAAACCTTCTCTCATCCAAGGGCTTAGTGAAGATATCTGCAAGCTGGTCTTCAGTCTTCACGTGGTTGATGATGATGTCTCCCTTCAGCACATGATCATGAAGAAAATGGTGATGAATCTGGATGTGCTTCGTCCTAGAGTGTTGCACAGGGTTGTGGGCGATCTTGATGGCACTCTCATTGTCGCAGTAGAGTGGCAATTTCTTCACATTGACACCATAGTCCTTGAGGGTTTGCTTCATCCATAGAAGCTGTGAGCAACAGGCACTAGCAGCAATGTATTCAGCCTCGGCTGTGGAAAGTGAGACGTTGTTGTGCTTCTTCGAGGACCAACAAACAAGAGATCGTCCGAGGAAATGACATGTGCCTGATGTTGACTTGCGATCCACTCGATATCCAGCATAATCAGAATCATAATATCCAGCAAGATCAAATGATGAGCCCTTGGGATACCATAATCCAAGTGTTGGTGTGTGAGCTAAATATCGAAGAATTCGTTTCATAGCCTGATGATGTGACTCCTTCGGGGACGCTTGAAAGCGGGCACACATGCAAATGCTAAGCATAATATCTGGCCTAGATGCACATAGGTAAAGCAGCAAACCAATGATGGAGCGATATACCTTCTGATCGAAATCTTTCCATTTTCATTAGTGCAGAGTTGACCATTTGTTGGCATTGGTATCTTGAGGCCTTTGCAATCTTGCATGCCGAATTTCTTCAGGCAATCCTTGAGATATTTCTCCTGAGATATGAAGATGCCATTTCGTTGTTGACGAATTTGAAGTCCGAGGAAGAATTTCAACTCATACATCATTGACATCTGATATTCTTCTTGCATCATATATGCAAATTCGTCACTGTATTTCTTGTTAGTGCAACCAAAGATAGTATCATCAACATATATTTGACATATGAATAGTTCACCATCATAAGATTTTGTGAAAAGAGTAGGGTCAAGTGAACCGGGTTTGAAACCCTTTTTCTTCAGGAACTCCTTCAGTGTATCATACCAAGCCCTCAGGGCTTGCTTGAGGCCATAGAGAGCCTTGTTGAGTCTGAAGACTTTGTCTGGATGCTTTGGGTCCTCAAAACCTGGTAGTTGAGCAACATATACTTCTTCCTCAAGCTTACCATTGAGGAATGCACTTTTCACATCCATTTGATATAAGAGGATATCATGATGGTTAGCATATGCAAGCAGTATACAAATGGCTTCAAGCCTAGCAACAGGTGCAAATGTTTCATCGAAATCAATACCCTCAACCTATGTGTAGCCTTGAGGTACAAGACGGGCCTTATTCCTCACCACTTGGCCATTTTCGTCTTGTTTGTTGCGGTAGATCCATTTGGTGCCGATGATGTTGTGCTTGCGTGGATCGGGACGCTTGACAAGCTCCCACACGTTGTTGAGCTAAAATTGATGCAATTCCTCTTGCATCGCTTGAATCCATTCCGGTTCAAGAAATGCTTCATCAACTTTGGTGGGCTCTGAAATAGAGACAAACGCGTAATGCCCACAAAAGTTAGCTAGATGTGAAGCTCTTGAGCGAGTGAGGGGACCAGGTGCATTGATGTTGTCGAGGATCTTTTCAATCTGCACTTCATTCACCACTCATGGGTGTGCTGGACGAGGGCCTTGCTGTTGTTGTTGCTGTGCAGAATCCTCAGCATCATTTTCCTCAGGATCAGCAGTTTCTTCATGACGAGGGATTAGTATTTCTTCATCAGCTATTTCTTCACTGGGCACAATTTCACCAGTGCCCATTAGCTTGATCGATTCCTCAGGAGGCATTTCATCTAGCACAGGAGGCAGGTGCTCTCTTTGCGAGCCGTTAGTTTCATCAAACCACACATCTACAGTTTCAACAACCTTGTGGTGGAAGGAGTTGAAGACTCTGTAGGTGTGCGAGTCCTTTCCGTAACCAAGCATAAAACCTTCATGTGCTTTTGGTGCAAATTTAGAACTATGATGAGGATCTCTAATCCAGCATTTAGCACCGAAGACTTTGAAATAACTCACATTGGGTTTCTTGTCAGTGAGGAGCTCATATGAGGTCTTCTTGAGGAATTTGTGAAGATATACCCGGTTGATCATGTGATGTTCTTGCGCTCCACGCTTCAGGCCAGAAATTACGAGGTGTCTTGTATTCATCAAGCATAGTACGCGCCATCTCGATGAGGGTTCTGTTCTTGCGCTCCACGACTCCATTCTGCTGAGGCATGTAGGGAGCAGAGAGCTCATGAGTGATACCAAGTTCATCAAGATAGTTGTTGAGGCCTGTATTCTTGAACTCAGTGCCGTTGTCACTCCTGACGTGCTTGATCTTGAGGCCATAATTCGTCATGGCCCGATTGGAGAATCGTCTGAAGACATCCTGAACTTCAGTCTTGTAGGAAATGATGTGCACCCAGGTGTAACGAGAGTAGTCATCAACTATGACAAATCCGTAGAGAGATGCTACATTGGTTAGTGTGGCATAATGTGTGGGACCAAACAAATCCATATGAAGTAATTCAAAGGGACGAGTAGTGGTCATGATTGTCTTAGCCGTATGCTTGGATCTGGTCATCTTTCCAGACTCACAAGCACCACACAAGTGATCTTTGACGAATTTGATGCCTTCGACGCCAATGATGTGCTTCTTCTTGATGAGTGTGCTCAAATTCCTCATGCCAGTGTGTCCAAGACAGCGATGCCATAGCCAGCACTCTGAAGCTTTTGTCAGTAGACACGTGGCAGGCTGAGGACCTGGAGAGAAATCTACAATATACAAATCACCTTTCCTAAAGCCTTCGAAGACTTTGGATTTGTCAGATTCCAACAGCACAATGCATCTATATTTGCCAAAGATGACAATCATATCAAGATCACAAAGCATTGAGACAGACATGAGGTTGTATCCTAGGGACTCGACAAGCATCACTTTTCCATGTGTCGATCCTTTGAGATAGCAACCTTACCTAGACCCAATACCTTGCTTTTTCCTTTGTCAGCATATGTGATATGCTTCAGATGAGACAGAGTAAGGGGAGCATCAGTGAGGAGATTCCTATCTCCAGTCATATGATTCGTGCAGCCACTATCCGAGACCCATTCAGTGGCTGAAGGTGTATCATCCTGTAGAAGCATTAGTCTGACTTACAAATTCATATACTTGAAAGTGAAGAATATGATGATGTTCAATTTTGTCAGACAATTTCATCAAGGAATAGTATTTAGCAGCATAGGGATGTGTGAAATGAGTTATTCATTTCATCGTGATTAGCCTGCATCCCAACAGGCACTTTGTCAGGTCTTCAGCAAATTCATCAGACATTTCAGTTGTCTGAAGACCTGACCCTACAGAAGAGATTAGTTCTTCTTCTTAACCACCCACATCTGTATGGGTGGATGAGAAGCAATGTAGCGAAGTGCATTAATGGAGAACTTAGGCATTGAGGAATATGCATTTCTCTTCATAGGAGGGTTATAGTAATTGAATGAATAAGCAAAGAAATTCTTCGATGATTTGTGAACATAGTGGTTTGAAGAATAATGCTCATATTCATCAAATCGCTGTTTGTTTCCCTGCGAAACAGAGGCATTAGCACGACCATAAGTGGATCTGCATCCATTTGACGACTTTGATCCCTGTGAAGAATTTGCCTTGGGAGGCTTCTTCTTCATTGGTGGTGTCATGATGACATTCACCTGAAGATTTTCCAGATAGGAATCCAAATTTTCTTCACAGGTGGACCATTCCTACAGTTAGTACCAATAAATCTGGCAAAGACTCCACCATTCTAATTCTTGAATAGTTTATAGTTGGAGTCAAATGACTCATCTGAAGAATATGAAGTATCACAAGTATAGCCAGATAAAGTGGATGGATCTATTGGAGGTCCCTTTGCAGCAACCAATGTGGTTTTGGGATACTGCTCAGGCTTCCAATACGAACCATCAGCGTTGAGCTTTCTCTCAAAGGCAATACCCTCTTTCCTAGGGTTCCTGTGAAGAATTTGCTTTTTGAGCACGTCACACAAGGTTTGATGCCCTTTGAGACTTTTGTACATGCCAGTGACATACAATTCCTTCAGCCATGCATTTTAATCAGTATCACTGGTGGCTTCCTCAGATGAGGGGTTAGTGGCCACCGTAGCAGTTGAAGCAATTGAAAGTAAAGAAGCATTTCAACATTCGGTTGAAGAATTTCCACTATCACGTTCAAGGCATTTTAGGCATGGTGCAACAAATTCTTCCTGAGCGGTACTGATCTGTTGAGCGAGGAGTGAATCGTTTTCCTTTTGAAGATCATCATGAGACGCTCTTAGCTTCTCGAGATCTTGCTTCCTTTGAAGAAATTCATAGGACAGCTTCTCATGTTCGGCTGAGAGGGACACATGACGACTTTCAAGTTCGTCAAACTTTGACTAAAGTCGTTTGATTTCGTCAGTCAAAAACTGTGAGCGTTCCATCTCATCGTTCAATAGATCATCACTTTTGTCTAACAAGTTTTGAATTCTTTCCATGGCATTTTGTTGCCTAGTGGCAATACTGGCAAGCTTGGAATAGCTGGGGGTCATGTTTTCATCAGATTCACCTTCACTAGAGGAAGATAGAGGTCTTTGCAGTACCTTGGTGCCTCTTGCCATGAGGCAGACGGCTGACGAAGTTGAGGCAGGATCAGGATCTCGAGATCTGAGGGAATTCCTGAATTCCACAAGCCAGGGATCATCACGTCTATATGCTCCTTCATAGACGTCAGAGATCCTGTCCCAGGTGAGCTTTGCATTGCCGAGACGATAGATGCGAGTGAACTCATTCTTGGTCAGAAAAGAGCAGATGACGTATTTGGCCCGAGAATCGAGTTGAGTGTACTTGCGAATGTCATCAGCATTCGCCATCTTGCAGAGGTCGGCCAGCCCCAGTTCCGTGACCGTCCATAGTTCACTGTCTGTGGCCAAGAGACGCTTTTGCATCATGACCTTCCAATATGGGTAGTTCGTGCCATCAAAGATGGGGCATGCAGCGGATACCTTGATCATACCTGCGGTTGACATAACTAAAACTCCAGGTGGTTAAACCAAAATCACACAGAACAAGGGAGTACCTCGCTCTGATACCAATTGAAAGTGCAGGTTAACTCCCAGAGGGGGGTGAATGCGAGATTTTTAGAAATTCGTCAGACTCCTAAGATTTTGACGAAAATCAGAGTGACGAAATAGAATCAGGAGTGAAACTAGATCGACATAGATGTAACTAGCATGCAAAGGAAATACATACAAGTGAAGAACAAGTAGTCATACAAGTAGACATGCATGAAGAAGAAGAACTGGAGAAATGATAAACAACATGATGAAAGTCTTCATTTCAAATTCATCAGAAAAATAGAGCACAAGTTCTTCAGCAGCGAAAATGCGTAAAGGTAAAGGGGTGAGGAATTTGAAACCGGTTGGGCTTGATGAAGACACAGCGATTTGGTAGACCAGTTCCAGTTGCTGTATCAACTATACGTCTGGTTGAGGCGGCTGAGTTTTACCTTGGAGGGACACTTAGTCCTCACCGTATTCCTCTTGAGCTAAGGTCACTTAGACCTCGCCCAATCATTCGTGGTAAGTCTTCAAGGTAGACTTCCAAAACCTTCACAGACTTGTTTATAGGCACACCACAATTACTCTTGGGTGCTCAGAACATGACACCTAACCGTCTAGAAGAATGACAGTCTTCAAAGGTAATAAGCATTGGATCACACAGATCAACTTATTCAGTGATGCTCAGTCACTTAGGCTCTGGTTGGGTTTTTCCTCACTTGGGTCCTCACAAAGTCGTCAGAGGAAGGGTTGCTCTCAAATGACAAGTGTCTAGTTTTCTCTAGAGCAGCCAACCAACTAGTGGTTGTAGAGGGCGGCTATTTATAGCCAGGGCCAACCCGACATGAATTGTCATAAATGCCCTTCTCAGACATGACCGTTGTCAGGAAAAGAATCCACTCGACAGCTGGCACGCGGCGCAGCAACGGTCGGAAATTAAGATCTCAATTTCGTCGAGGCACTATATTTCCTCACAATAGGCAGATCGCACTGGCGAAGTCCTAACTCCTCAGCCTGACTAATTCGTCAGAGACCAGATGAACTTCGTCACTGTCACTGTCAAATTCGGCAGCTGTTCCAGAGATTTCCAAATGCTTCACTCGAAGCGGCTGTAAAGTCTATAGGTTTGAGCATCGCTTTGAAGTATGAAATATGTTTCACCTAGACCCCCTTTGACAGTACAGTTTTTCCTAGGACTCAAATAAGAAGAAAAGAAACTATGAAAACAAAATCTTCAAGCTTCCAAGTCTTCACATCAATTTCCTCAAAGGCCGCACCAAATTCTTCACTTGAAGAAATACATTTTTAGGGGTCGACTTCCGTGGTGAAACCAAGTCTTCAAGGACTATTTTCTACTGTGTATACTGACAAACACATTAGTTCCTTAACTTATTTGTCTTCAATACTCCAAAACCACTAAGGTTGATGCACTTACAGCTTCCAACTAGCAAAGTTTGTACCATCAAAATATGGACCTCTACGGTGATAGTTACCCTCACTAGATGCCATACTCTTCTAGGTTGTGAAACTAATGCAATGGAGACCAATGCTCTGATACCACTTGTAGGATCGAAAGTATGTCTAGAGGGGGGTGATTAGACTACTTGACCAAATAAAAACTATCCTTTTCCCAATTTTAGTTGTGGGCAGATTTTAGCAAGTATACCAAGTCAAGTAACACCCTACACATGCAATTCTAAGAGTATAGCAGCAGAAAGTAAAACATTGCATATGTAAGTAAAGGAGGCGATCGAAGATTTCAAACGCAATGATGACATGATGATTTTTGGCGTGGTTCCGATAGGTGGTGCTATCGTACGTCCACGTTGTTGGAGGCTTCAACCCACGGAGGGTAACGGTTGCGAGAGTCCACGGAGGGCTCCACCCACAAAGGGTCCACGAAGAAGCAACCTTGCCTATTCCACCATGACTTCCATCCACGAAGGACTAGCCTCACTCGGGGTAGATCTTCAGGAAGTAGGCGATCTCCTTGCCCTTACAAACTCCTTGGTTCAACTCCACATGATCTTCGAGGCTCCCAAGTGACACCTAACCAATCTAGGAGACACCACTCTCCAAAAGGTAATAGACGGTGTGTTGATGATGAACTCCTTGCTCTTGTGCTTCAAGTGATAGTCTCCCCAACACTCAAACACTCCCTCACAGATTTGGCTATGGTGGAAGAAGGATTTGAGTGGAAAGCAACTTGGGGAAGGCTAGAAATCAAGGTTCAAATGGTAGGATTGGAATAACTTGATGTCAACACATGAGTAGGTGGTTCTCTCTCAGAAAATGTATGGTGGAAATGTAGGCACGTTCTGATGGCTCTCTTACTTGGCAAGAGGGTGGTGGGAGGGTATAAATAGCCTCCACACGAAATCCAACCGATAATGAATTGTAATATTATTAATGGATCTACAATCAACACACATATGTGATGTACCATCCTTTTTTGGCACTAGTATAATAGGAACAACACAAGGACTAAGAGATTCGCGTATATAACCTTTGTCGAGCAGCTCTTGTACTTGATGCATAATCTCCTTCGTCTCTAGATTTGTACGGTATGGTGCACGGTTGGGCAGTGATGCACCGGGAATTAAGTCAATCTGATGCTCAATCCCTCGAATAGGTGGTATTCCCGGTGGCACGTCTTGTGGAAAGACGTCAGCGAACTCCTGCAAAATGTTAGTGACTGCATGAGGCAAAGAGGGTGGCATGTCCTCGAATGAAAATAATGCCTCTTTGAACACAAAAGCATAACAAACAGATTTGCTGAAATCTAGATCATCAATATCAAATTTGGAGGCAAGCAAACATCCACTTTTCAATTTAATTTCAGAGGCAACATGAGATGATGGTTTGTTATTAGGCTTCATTTGTTGCTCAATTTCTTTTGCCACAATCTGATTTTCACTCTTGTTTTGCTCCAGTTTTGCTTTACTAGCTCTAGTAAGATCATCTTTCAAAATGTGTTCAGGAGTCATAGGAAGCAAAGTAATATGTTTGTCTTTATGAACAAGAGTATACTGATTGTTTCTACCATGGTGTACAGAATTTTTATCAAATTGTCAT
Source organism: Elymus sibiricus (assembly GCA_039707655.1). Lineage (NCBI taxonomy): Eukaryota > Viridiplantae > Streptophyta > Magnoliopsida > Poales > Poaceae > Elymus > Elymus sibiricus. The sequence goes on from CM077664.1 coordinate 170,893,538, forward strand.
GGTCTACCAAGTAATAGAGAGCATGCTTGCATGGGTACCACATCACAATCAACATAATCATCATATGTAGCGATACTAAAATGCACACGAACAGTACATGTTACCTTAACCTTATCGCTGTTGTTGAACCCTTTTATGTAGTAAGGATGAGGATGTGGTCGTGTGGCGAGAGACAGCTTCTCCACCATCTCCATGCTAGCCAAGTTGTTGCAACTCCCTCCATCTATGATGACACGAATAGAATGTTCCTTCACAACTCCCTTTGTATGGAACAAATTGTGCCTCTGATTTTGCTCAACCTGTGTTACCTGCACACTCAAAACACGTTGATCAACTAAACTTTCATTCCTGTCAGAATCTTCAGCAGCCATGTTATTGCGTCTCTTGTTCAGAATCATCTCCACCTTGTTCTTCACTAGCAATAAGAGCTAAGGTCTCCTCATCATAATCACTAGCGAAAACATGCCCACCATCCTCAGTAATGACCATCACACGCTAGGATGGGCATTTGCTCACATAATGACCTCGACCGTTTCAACGATGACATATAACATCATGTGTTTGCCCTGTTGATGTCATGGATGAAGAAGAGCTCTGTGCGGGACCGGAAGGTGTGCTCTTGGTAGATGATGGTGGTGCCTGTTTTCTTGTATCTTGGTTGGAGTTGGTGGCTGAAGTAGGTGGTGGTGCAGCCAGATGTGTGGAAGTAGATGATGTACGTGGTGTCCATGATGAAGATCGACCTGCAGAAAAATTAGTTCGTGCCAATGCATGTCGATCTTGCACTTCACGTTCAGCTTTGCAAGCAAGATGGAACAAACGAGTGATATTGTTATACTCCTTATACTCTAAGATGGTTTGAATTTCTCTGTTTAACCCACCCATAAAACATGCAAGCATAGCTTCATTTTCCTCAACAATATCACATCTAATCATGCCAGTTTGTAGTTCCTGATAATATTGCTCTACAGAATTTTTTCCTTGTCTTAAACGCTGTAAATTTTGAAGCAATTCACGTTGATGATATGGTGGAACCCAACGAGTATGCATAGCATTTTTCAAAGCAGCCCAAGTAGTTGGGATATTATCATGATATAGTCTACAATGTTCAGACCACCAAACACAAGAAAAACTAGTGAATGCACAAACAGCAGCAGCAACACGTCTATTCTCGGGATATTGTAAGCATGTAAAACGTTGTTCAGTTTCTAATTCCCAAGTAAGATATACATCAGGATTGTATCTACCCTCAAATGGCGGAATATTCAATTTCAGTTTAGGGATATGGTCATTGTCTCGTACCTGAGGGGGTGGTGCATCCCTACAGTTGCGAATGTATGCATGTGGACGACCTGGTGCTGGTGCTAGTGGTTACACGTAGTTTTGATTTTGAGGAACCTCATCCATGTACTCACCCTCGTAGTCACCGTACTTATCAACGGTAGTAGCAGGAGCCACAGAAGTGTCAACAGTAGTAGCAGCAGCACCAGATTGCTCAAGAGGAAATGCTGCACTCGCCCTACGTGATGGGAGCGACGTGGAGGTGGTTGTTGTTGTTTTTGCAATGGTGCAGCAGGGGCAGCAAGTGGTGGTAGACGCTCGAGCACTTCATTGAACTTGGTCTCCAACTTGGTGTCAATTGTCTTCTCAATGCCATCTATCCTCTCCAGCGCCCGTCCAAAGCTACTCATCACGTCTTGTACCTGTTCACCCAGCATTTGTTGAAATTTATCATGTAACACCTTCTTCATCATGTTCTCCCAGTCTAGCTCGTCGGCTTGTGATCCTGTCATGGTTAGCAACAATAGAAACGCACAAGAATATGGTCCTACTGACTACTAATAGGTTTTGGTGTGGTGGAAAATCACAAATCCGTCAAGCTAATCACAAATTCTTACCCATTCTTACCAAGCAGCAGGTGGTGATCGGCAACCGCGGTAGTCACAACTCCTCAAAACTTGGATAGAGCGATTGCCAGGTGGTGTCAAACACACGACGTAGATGTATGTGGAGCTGGGAAGGCTTAATATATGACAGCAAAAAGGGTCGACAATAATCAATTCAGAGATGTAAACTTGAATAAACGCTCAACGACGGTACTGTGCTGGTGCTAGGCTAGACCATACTAGAGACGCGTGCCTAGAACACTAACAAAATCACGGCGCGGCACGTAACAAGGGCGAAGCACACTCTGAATCTCTTTTTTCGAGTTTGGAACTATTTTTCTTCTATGGGTGGCATGGAAGTTGGGGAGTCCGACGTGGTCATGACACGTAGTATGGCGTGATCTTGAAATCGATAACAGAGAAGCAAATACTAGACTCGGACTAGGACTGGTGGCGGAGATGAATCTGGTGGAACTCGGACTGGTGGCTGATATATGTAGCGGCGGTGGAACACAGACTGGTGGCGAATCTGTGATGGAGGTGGATTCGGATTGGCGTGATGGCGGCGGATAGGTGGTGGTATATAGGGACTGGGATTGGCGGCGGAGATGCGATGGTGGTATATGGCAGCGGTGATGACGATGGTGCAGTGGCAGCGATGACGATGGTGCGGCGGCGGCGTGACAACCTGTGAACAGAACTCGAAACTCCAAGGGACTAGACGCTAAGACCAGCAAATCGACATGATGATGCAACCACAAATTCAACAAAGCAAAACAATGAAAAGATTATGCAAAGGCTCAGATTGGTTCGGATATGATGAACTAACCCTAATTTTTTTGTGGCTTTTTCCTGGACTGTAGGTAGGAAGACAGATGCGATCTAAACTACAAAAAAACTGGTAAAATCTCACCACCCTGGAGCTCTGATACCACTTGATAGAGGCATTCGATGAGATGGTGGCTATCGTTTTCGGTGGAGTAGACTTTGACGATCCGACTACGAATGTGCGAGGACGTCGCACCTTAGCAATCGCTAAACCAACTCCGACAGGTTATTGACCATGCCGGAGCATGATCAACCTCACCAAGAAGGTCTATTTCCTGCACGCCAACGAAGAACAAGCAAGAAATTGAAATTGCAATCTGAATATTACGAATATAAGAGGAAAGCTTTATTAATGAAATTGGGGTTCTGTGACGTCTTGGTCTGGTCATAGAACACAAACGAAGGACGCGAACCTGTAGCTATGGCGAACCTTTAATCTAAACAAAACCCAAGTCTAAAATGTGCCTTAAGGGCTATATTTATAGGGGAAAACGGAGGGGATTTCGTCCACCCTTGGCAAGGTGGGACTAAAACACCTCCTGAGTCGTTTCCCTACAATACGGACTCTAAAACCAGCCTATAAAGTAGTATTTCAAAATTACATGGGCCTGGCCCAAAACTAAGGTCACGCAGCACCTATAATAAACTATGGACGAAATTTATGAAAGGGAATATTGTATATTTCGTCCATGCCCTTGTATGTCATCATGGGGGCTTCAAAGTGCTGAAAACTCCATCAGAAACACCGTTCTGGTTCCCTTTGCGCGCGCCTTCATCTCCATGCTTGATCCTGCTCCAGTGTTCATCCCTCTTGTCCATGCTAGGCCCTTCATTAGTAATCAACACAAATGTATCTAATTTAGGCAGCATCATATTCTCATGAACATTAGAATTACTCCCAAGAAATGAAAGTACCTGATAATTTAATTGGTGTGCGTGAGCTCTCGTAATTGGTCCAGTATGTATAGTAGCAGGGGCTATGGGTGTAACTATGGTATTGATGTCCTCATCAACGTGGGCACGCAACACACAAAGAGCAACAACAACCACACAACACACGAGTGTTTTACCCAGGTTCGGGCCGCAGTATGCGTAAAACCCTACTCCTGATTTGGTGGATTATGAGTATGAAGAGCCCTGTGTTACAGAGAGCGCGACCTTGCCGGCAAGGAGCTCGGGAGCTGCTGCTAAGCTACTGCAAATGGACAGGGTTTTCGACCCTTGTAAAGGTTGCTTTCGCCCTCCTTTTATAGATGAAAGGGGTCACCACAGTGGCAAAATGGTAATTACAGGGTAAATAGTGGCTACAGTGCTATCATACCTAACACTGACGGCATAGGACAAATGCATTAAATGCACTATTATGTGTCATGCTAGGCTAAATACCGGCAAGGAAACTCTGCTCCACCTGTACTGTCAGCCCAGCTACCTTTTATTATTGCGACACGCCCTTGGACGGGTGTCAATAAAGTTAATCTTCAGGTGGTGGGTCGCCACGTACCTCGACAGGCTCTACCTAACCACCCACGCACTCGCCACCTGTCGGCATGTTCCTGACAGGTGGCTGAGGTGGAGCGGTGGAGGGAGATTGAGCTTGATGTTCTTGGTCTTGCCGGCGTAGTGGAAGATAGGTTGCCGAGAAGGTGGCTTCCCGGCAACTTTGATCTTGGATATTCAATAGCGGATCCATATTTTGCCAAGTCCTTCCCGGCAGGGAGGCTACAACTGTCTGTGCGTAGTCAGGGGTATGAACACCTGTAGTTCACTACACCGATAACACGTGCCCCGACATATGGCGCGCCTGGCAGGGGGCGCTCGTGCGGATCTACATCAACAAAGCCACCAACATCTCTATCGATGCTAGATTCACCATCATTAGCTCCTTCATCATCAAGCGGGATGGCTAGGGTGCGGTTGCCCAAGAACGCGGTTCCACACCCTAGACATCCACAGCAGCTTCGCCCCTGCCGATGGAAAGAGGGTGCCCCGCCTTGCGCTTGGAAGGACCCCATGTCTGGAAAAATCTGGACCATTGTCGGTTTCTAAAAAGCTACATATGAGTTGTGAGCAACAACTCTTCGAGAGTTCGGCCAGGGACTGAACACGTCAAGCAATCCTAAGTCATGGATGAAATATGTGGATAAACTACAGATGAACACAAAGAGCTACCCAGGTTCAGGCCACCTTCTTGGTGTAATACCCTACTCCTGCCTTGTTTGTATTGCAATAGTCGAGAGCTACAATGTGTTCGTTACAAGATGAAAGAATCCACCCCCTCTGAGGCTTCGGTCTCCCCTATTTAGTGCCGAGGGAAGACCTCCCGGAGTCTTTAATGAATATACAATAGAGTAGGCTAGTATAGCCTGTACCTTGGCGGCATGGCCGCCCACAGCATGCTTTGTACGAGTGATGATGACGTCTTTCCGGGGCAGTGCGTTACCCCCTAGACACTTCGCCTCCTTCTCTGGTATTCGCCGGGCGGTGGAGAGGTACCGCCACTATGGATGCGTAGATGGAAGGTGAATCTTACTGTACTGGCAGTAGATGACTTCGCCTACACAGATCCCCTCTGGAGACATGCGTCCATCCGTCACCTGACGCCAATAGTCGCCCTTTTGAGGTGAGGGCTATTGTCTTCCTCTCCCACGGTCGATGTCTACTCTTCCCGGAGGCATTCATACATCCTTCTGGGTAGATCCCATGAAGAGATTCAGGGGGCTTACTGGGCGTCTCCCCGGTCCACCCATAACGGGGTAGGCCAAAATCCATCGGACGCTGTAGTGCCTTCAAAGGTGTTTCTTCCTTCCCAAGGAAGGCACACGATGCCTTTGTTTAAGTCCAACGCACCAGGCTGCCACTACCCTAGTTTTCTTTACGCCAACAGTAGTCCCCGGGCTTATCTTCCTCTCGCCCAATGGTGGTAGCGAAGAGGGGGATGGGGCCAAGTGTCCTCAGGGATGTGACGTGTGGCAGCCTAGGCCGCTCTTTGGGGACTAACGATATCAGCCCTCGTTCCGCCATGAGTGCGGGGGCTAATTGATTACCCCTCCAGAGGACGGGCCACCTTCTTGGCTTCCACGCTATTCCCATTGCTCTTCAAAGGTCGTGGGTCACCACGTGCCCAAGCGAGCGGTTGCCTTCTTGCCTGTTTCTTCGATTAAAAGGAGGAAACCGAACGACTCTGAGCCGACCACCTTCCTCCTGTCTTGTTCCTTCGCCGCAGCCCGAAATCTCCTCTGCTGATTCCCTCGTTAGCCATGGCGTCCCGAGAGCCAACCTCGGAGGCAGGGATGGGGGGAAAAGACAAGGAGCTAGCCCGAGGAGATCTTTATTAGGCCCTGCTTGAGTCCGCCCTCACATACGCCCGTAGCTTGAGGAAGTTCAGGTTCTTGGTAGGAGGCGCGAACCATTCATGGGGACCGACGGAACTTATTCCGGTTGGTGATGCGGCGGAGAGCAGTACCGTGGTCCCGATCTTCGTCAACTTTCTCGCCGCCGGTCTGGTTCCGCCATTTTCCAACTTCTTCATGGCAGTCTTAGAGCATTTCCATCTCCAGATGCTCCATCTTCACCCTAACGTCGTCTTGGTTCTGGCGATTTTGTCTCACTTATGCGAGGGGTTTGTGGGGGTGAGGCTGTCCTTGGAGCTCTTCCGACATTTCTTCTCCGCGCGTCTGGATCCCGGGAATCAAACCTCAGGCTGCGTGACCTGCCGTCTCGCGGGGAGGGAGGTGGAGGCCAATTTCATTCCACTACACCTTCGTGAACCCCTGGATGAGTGGCGCCGGAAATGGATGTTGGTTGACGTCTTGCAGGAATCCGCCCGGCTACACAAGCCCATCACCCCAGCGGTGGAGGACAATGGGTGCGCAAGCTGCCCTGCCAGAGATGCCTTTGGTCCCGTGCTCAGGCGCATCAAGTGCCTCGAAGGAGAAAGTCTTAATGGGCACATGGTTGCCCTCAGCTTCTCCCAGATGTAGGTGGCCCCTTTGCAGGACCAACAACTTCCATTGTGGTCATACCAGGGACCCCCGGACCCGAGGCGTCTTCACCTGTCAGCTATTGAAGACAAGAAGATCAAGTGGATCATGAAGGTCTTGTTTCGCACCGAGGATGGCCCGGGCCTTCCCCTTTCTGTCTGGATGTTACACGCTGACGGGACACGCGAAGCCATCCTGGAAGGTCTACCGGAGTGTGGTAGGTGGGGCATCATTCCCAGGGGCATAGGAGATGTTGGCCATGTTTACCCCTTATCGAGGCAGCCGAAATCGTCCCAACTTGGTTACGTTGCGACCACCGAAGAAGATGAAGGGGAAAAGGACGATGGCGATGCTGAAGGCTCCTCGTCTACTCCGCCTGCCCAGACCGCACCACCGATACCCGCTAAGAAGAGGGTTGCCTCCTTCAGAGGACACGGAGTCGCATGGGCAATCCAAACAAGGACGTTGATCGACCGTCCTTGTCGTAAGACGGTAAGAATTACCCTTCTCCTGTTTCTCTGTTGCTCTCCTTGGACCGGTTTAATTTGACCGCAGCCGCTCCTCTGTTGGTAGCCCAGAAGGCTCAGGCGACGATGGAGGAGAGGCAGGTCCTTCTCATCCTGTAGGCGTGGTCACCGGTGGGTCCATGCCGGGGGCAGGAGATTCACCGTTGTCCGGTACCTTTCTCGACAAGGCGCCCCAGGCTTTGTCCTTCATCGCACGCTTGCCGAGGAGGCAGTGGCATGCCACAGACATGTGAGTTTTGGATTGTTCTACCGTTACACCATCCTTTGAGCGATCTTCTTATCCCCTTTGGATCTGCAGCCCCCACTCCATGGCCCCATCTTTGGAGGCAAAAACCGGGAGGAATGAAGCTCTAGCCCAGATGGAGGAGGTGCTTTTGGAAGCCCCCGACTGTGGAGGGCAATCAGGCAATCGCGGGTTGCGCCAGGGCCTCGAAGGAACAGGTTAGTCTTCTTGCTCTGGCTTGGCCTTCGTCTGTTTCGTCTAGCCCAACTTTCTTATAGGATCTATTCATTTTTATAGACGATCCTGCTCGCGCTGTCGAAGAGGGGCCTGCGGCTGGTCGACGAAGTTCCCTTGAAGGACACGTTCGGAGGTGCTGACGTGGGAAGCGTCTAAACTTCTGGAAATCCGGAGACCATGGGAGCTAACATGGTCCCTCCGTCATAGGGCCTGATAGGCCTCGTCCAGTCCAAAAGTGCGCCAGGAACATCCCTAGATGCCCTGGTTCCCCCGGGCCCGTCCAGTAGGGATGGGAAGTCACTTTGGGAACCATTCCAGTAGGCATTAGCCTCCAGGGTCGGCCAAATTCAAGGCCCAGCATTGGCCTTGAGCGGCTGCAGCGGTGGAGATACAGGCACATCACCCGACGACCCGTTCAAGGCGGCGCATCTGGCGATCAATTGTCTTGACACAGGCCTAGCAGCCGAGAAGGCCAATTTAGCCCGAGGCCAGCACCTTCTGCGCAATGCCTGGAAGACTTATTTCCTTCGCTCTGAGCATGCCCGCCAGGAGAATGAGGCCATCCGCTCTCGTTCGGCCCAGGCTTTGGCGAGCGCCGGGGGCTCCTTGGAGCAGGCCGTTGGAGGAGGCCACCCATCTTCAAGCCTTGCTCGTCCGCCGTCGGAGGATGTTTTGGATGACTGTGAGGTAGCCATGACCGACTGAGAGGTCGATATCATAGCGCACGAGGTGGAAGCTGAGAAGACAGCGTCGGACCTCCACGCCGAGAGGGAACAGTCGGAGCTGCTTCAGGAGGCGCTGTTTGCCCGGGAGGCCAAACTTGAAAACCACGAAGCTGCCATCTCCCGCCGGGAGGCCACCCATCAAGCTAACGTTGAGGTCGCCGATGCCCGGCTGAGGGATTGCCGTGACCAGCAGGAGGCCCAGAACAAGAAGACTCTTGCAGACGCCCTTCTCAAGCAGAAAGAAGACAACCGCTTCGAGTATCAACAAAAGCTGACCCTCCAGGAGACACGATTTACGGAGAAAACAAAGCCTTAGAGGCCAAATGCTTGGACCTGGAGAGACAGCTAGGTTTTGAAGGGCTCCATAAGTGAAGCGAGATCCTTGGAAGGCGCCAGCGAGAAGGCCCGGGATGAGGCCTTGCAGAGGCTCTCAGATAGCCGGGCGGAGCTGTCACACCTCGAAACGCAAAACACTTAGTTGGTGAGCGACTTCGTGAATTGGGGTGAGGAGATGGATCAGGTTCGGGGGCAGCACAGGATGCAGTGTGATGTCTTCAAGGAGGTCCACGACCGTATCTTCATGATTGCCAGGAAGCTGCGGATGGCCCTCTCAGGGGCCCCTAACTTACAGGCCGATGACGTAGGGAGCTATGCCTTGTTCTTCAAGGAATTCGTTGCCAAGCTGGAGACGTTCACGGGAGAATTTCTAGGGACCATTGAGGCCGAAGCTCAGGAGGTGGCGACGCTAGCCGGGGAACGTGTCCTCACAAATCTTCATTTCATCGACCCCGCCTTCCCGTTTACGGAGCTGGTGAAGCCTCTTGGGAAGAGTACACGTGCCGAAGCTTCGAGGGCTGCGACCGCCGGCTTTGTCGAGGAACTTGTTGGTGCATTTGCTCCTGACGATGATGAAGGCATCCCGGAAGACTCCATGCTTCATCAACCCTTTGCAGGAACTCTTGCTCTACCGTCTCAACAAACTACTTGTGAAGTTCAAGCATGTCCCAACGTCTGCTGAAGCGCATTGCACTTCCTTGAAACCATGCTGCATGTCTTCTAAGAAGAAGTAATCGGCAGCATCGTCGTCAAGTTTGCACCCTTCATCGGTGCCTATGGAGGGAGGGACGACGACCTCGTCATCCACATCTTCGCGCGTGTGTGCTATGGCGCCAGACGAGCTGGGAAGAGCATCCCTCCATACCATGCTCATATTTCTTCAGCATCTGTGATGGAGGGGCTTCGGGTGCAGGTGGATCGTTGTCAGTAGTTGGTGTAGTGTTGCTGGCTGTGACACCCTGGTTTTTGGCAACTTTTTCTTTTCAAAACTTTTCTGGTTTTATTTGCAATTTGGATGGTTTTTGAATCTTCTCAGTTGACTTTGGACTTGGGAAACTTTTGAATTTCTATCTAAGCAATCCAAAGCCCTCAACATCTTGCCAAAATCTTGTCACACACCTTCTGGATCAAATTCCATTTCTTATTCTTTTCAAAATAATTGATTTGCTCCTTTGGGAAAATCTGTCTTCACTATGGGTTGTGAAGCAACCTATAGTTCTGATGATCAGAAAAATCCCAAATTAATACCACACCTTCTTGTCATCATCTATTCCCACAATCTTCAAAATAATTTCATGGTCAAGTATAAAATTTTGTGCAGAATATTCCATTTATCTTCTGGACAGCACTGGCCCTTTGTGAAGCAAACCATATTTCCTTAACTCAGAAAATTCCCAAATAATTCCCTGAGATACTAGGGAACATATATTCCCACAATATCCAAAACCATCTCCTTGTCCAGTACAAATTTTCAGCAGAAATACTCTGCCAAGTTTCTGTACAGTTCAAACCTCTATGAAGGAAGTACTAGCTAGAGGTATGCATTTGAGCTGAAATTTTTATGGCATCTTGGCATTGCCAAATAACCCTCACACACCAAATTTCAGCTCCAGAAGATCACTCATGTGAGTGGAACATCCTCACTAAGTTTCTAGTTCAGTATAGCAGTTGTACATGAACCATGTCCAAATTCTGATGAAAGTTTCTCAAATTTGGCCAGCTTGTAGTCCTTCCAACCTAGACCACTCCAGACATCTCCACTGGCTTCATCTCTAGCTCATCTTCTCTCCAGATCTCTCCCAAAGTTACTGGCAGAAACGGTTGTTGAAGCTACACTTCAAACCAGAGTGCAGCTAGTTGAGCCAGTGGCACAAGGAGACTAAGTGATCGATGGTCGACGCAGTGGACAAGGTGCGCCACGCGTGCGTGGCCTCCAGGTGCCAGTACCCGTGGAAAGCATGGCACTGGCATGCCTGTGCACGCGCTCTGCGCACCGCCCGCGTCTGATGTGATCACTCAGGCCACCCCGTGTTGCCGTATATTGTCCGGTGGTGCCGACGTCATCGCTGCCACCCACGTACCCCGCTCCCGGGCCTTCCCCTCGCCGGAATCGCTTCCGCCGGCCGGCACCGCACGCGGCCACTGTGGTGCCCGTGCAGGTACTGTGGCCTCACTGGCCGTCGTCTTCCCCACGTGTCGCCACTGCGCACAATAACTTCCCCTGCCCTCCTCCATCACTTCACCCGCGCCGTGCCAGCCAGCTCGCCGTCCTTCCGGCGCCAGCTCAACCGCGGCGGCTTGCGGCTCGGCCATCCTCCGCCCTCCTATAAATAGTGGCACCCGAGCTCTCCCAGCACCTCATCCCCACTGCCTCCACCTCCTATCAACCACTAGGGCACCGAGCCAAGGCCGAGAGGCCCTTTGGCCTCGCTGTTCGCCGGAGTCCCGCCGCCGATCCCCACTCAGCCACCGCCCACTCCACTCCACCCCAACCTTGCCCGACTCCATATTCGAGCTCACCGCACCGCCACGACTCTCCCTGACCTCTTGCCCGGCCAGAACACTGCTGGAATCGCCGTCTCCGACAACACCGAGAGCAGCCGCCGCTGGAGAGGAAAGAGAAGACGTCGTCCGGCCACCTCTCGTCATGCTGCGGGTACGTACGTCTTCGTCTCCGTGAGCTCGTTCCATCCCTGCCCTCTCCCGACCTCGCCGTCGTCTGCATCGCCGACGACCATCGACGTAGAGCCGCAGCGCTCTGTTCTCTCTCTCCCCCTTTTAAATCAGACAGAGGGGCCCACCCGTCAGCGGCTCGCCCCCGCGCGCCAAAGCGGTAAGTGGAGGCGCCCCTCCACTTTACGCCATCGACGTGGCCCTTTGTGGGTTTTTCAATTTTCTGTTTTTAAATAAGATTTCACCAGAAACTTTGACCATCCATAACTTTTTATCCACAAGTCCAAATCAATTGATTCTTTTTGCATTGGTTTTGTCTTGAGCCCCTCTATTTTCTGGTAAATTTTGGTATTTTTCTCACATGTACAGAATTTATGGTGAACAGAAATGTGTTATGTCACATTTTCCTTTGCTATGTTAAAATATTTTCAAAAGGAAATCATTTTGGTTTTGAAGACCAGGAGTTTGTGGACAACCCAACTGAGCAAGGCAAGCCATATCATCCATTACATGAAGCATGTCAATAGTATTGGTTTATTAATTGAATTATTTGCATTATTTTAATATGTGATAATTCATAGTAAATTATATTGTTGCATAACTACTGCCATACTAGTTTATTCGTGATAAACTACCTTACTGGTAATGTAAGTATTAAAACCAAGTTGAATGGTTGATCAAGTGCCACCGACCCGGACTTACCCGTGCAGCCACATCTGCCGGAATGGGACGGCCTTGACTTGGTCTGACCGCGTGCTCTTTTATCGGTACCACCAAAGAGGGAGGGTTATGCGTGCGTGCTACCCTGATCAGGTAGGCGACGATAATCCTGTGAGCCAGTTGAGTTATTTGCCGGCGTCCCTGTTTAGGACAGTTTAGTTGGCCATGACGGTGGCAGGTGTCACGGGGTGACACATGGGCCACCCAGGGCATGACTCCGGGGGAGGATGATTGTCGGTGGTACGGTGGAGGAGTCACGGGTTAGGCAAGTTTCGTTGGAGCAACACCGGTCCACCCGGAAAGGGAAGTGTACAGATGTAGGGGACCAGGAGCTCCATGGTGTGGGAAAAGTGCGCAACCTCTGCAGAGTGTAAGAATCTATTCGAATAGCCGCTTCCACGGTATTGGACAGAGTCCGCACTAGGTCACACTGAGTGGTCAACCATAATAATAATAATGATGGAAGAACTTGTCTTATGCTCGGAAGTGATCAATGGATCATGAGTATCTCGAGGGTTGTGGGACAACCCGGAAGAGAGTAAGTTGATATTCGGTAATAGTAAGTAAGCAACTTAAGCACTTAATATGATCATTGTCATGCTGTTGTTTGCTGCATTGTTTTGGTTGCTGTGAGCTTGCGAGTACATTCCAAGTACTCACCTGGCGTGTCATGCCAGATACAGGAGAAGCCGAGGATGGAGGTCCCGAAGGTTCGTGCTACGCTAACTAGGCCGTGTCCCAGCGTCCCTGTGGAATGGCGTTTTCCGCGCTATGTTCCGCTATGCCATAGAATCACCTAGTAGTACCGAGGCCTTGCTATGTTCCATAAATAATGTAGATATTGTCATAGCACGTGTCGTGCTTCTAGCCTCGTTATCGATGTAAATTACGAGCTTGTACTCGAAGAATATCAATAAAGATCAGTTCTGTTCTGTTCCAAGTTGTTGTGTGTTTCCAGAAGACATGATCTCTGGGTTGGAAACACTGGGTAAACTGGTCCTCTGAGCCAGGGTGCCACAACACTTGGTATCAGAGCCGCGCTGACTGTAGGACACCCTAGTTAACCCCGCGTTAGAACCTCGATTAGCTTAGAGTCTTGGTATGTGCTTTGCTTGTTGCATTTGATTGCTGCATGGCATGCATATAGTTTCTTGATGTGCTAACCGTTAGCCTTGTGAGTGTAGATGGCACTAGTTCCGTACCACTACAACCATGATCCGGCACCGTTCACTTTTCCAGTACTGCTCCGTAGCGTCTGGCTTCGGCTGTATCCCAATGGCGAAGACCCAGTGTACCAGGTGTTCCGAGAGAAGTTTGCTGGTTCAGTGTACGAGTATCACGCGGAGGCCTTTTTGACTGCGAGTTCGGATATTGGCAGCTACTCCCACTCTTCCAAGGGTGGAACTGCTTCTACTCCAGGGCTGGCGATCCAGTTTGCTGCGATGGAGTTTCTCACTGACTTGCACTTCCACGAGGTCGAGATGCAGACCCATCCAGGTTTCTTTCACTACCCTACCCTGTCGCCTACGACAGGGCGAGTCCTTTTCGCACCTGTTGACCCGGCGAGTGATCGTGCTACTGGTGATTTATCTCGTTATCCGGACGCCAGTTACCGTATGATCACTTCACTAGCAGAGGAGCTGACTCATGCCCGCGAGGCACTTGCAGCTGTTGCAGCAGCACAGTCTCCTCTTCCTCCTGTGTTTTCACCTATGTATACTCCACCCGTTCCACCCTTTGAGACTCCCTCTAGCTCGTTTGGACCGCCAGGCTTTTCGTCTGGTAGCCGACGTGAGACCCCGACAGAATGGGCCTCACTCCTAGCTACTCCAGCAGCTCTGATGCTGGGGCGTCGTGCTTCTTCTCCTTCAGAGGGAGTACCTTCCCGTCAACGTCGCCGTGTTTCCTTTGATTCGGAGGCCGAGATTCACATCATCAGCTCCGATTCCGAGACAGGATCAGACGACGAGGAGTCTTCAGTTTGCCAGTGTCCGTGCCACCCGCGTTACTAGAGTGGAGACCTGAGTTTCACTGCATGCATCGTAGCATCTTTGCATATGTCAACTGCCGTATGACCAGTTCTAGCCATGATAACCCCCTACTAGCTTGTCATGTATGATGTTGGGTTGCCTTGTATAATTATGTTGTTTATTTTTTTCTCCTTTGTTTTATTCGATTTCTTTTCCTAGTGTCATGTTGCTGTGTTTCCCTTATGGATGTTGCTCATCGATTCGGTATTTTGCAATGGGAACAAATTTAGGATGAAGAGGTGTAGTAATCAAGGCAGCGATGGAACTCCCGTTCGTCGATCCGCCAGACAAGCAGGTCAATCACCAGAAGATTTGCCACCCCCACCACCACAGTCACCGACCACTGATCACATTATGAGAATGTTTGAAGAGAAAAGAAATCAAGATCTCATGGAATTGCTTAAAAGTATGAAGACTATGGTGGGTCAGAATCACAATAATGGGACACACTCTAAATTGTCTGATTTTCATCGTACCAAGCCACCTAGTTTTGGTCAAGCTGTGGATCCTATGGAAGCTAATGACTGGCTAAGGACTATGGAAAAGAAGTTGGACATAGCCCGCTGTGATGAGTCAGACAAGGTTCCTTTTGTTACTCACTACCTGGAAGGACTGGCAGCTCTATGGTGGGACAATATAAAAATAATGTGGCCTCATGGGGAAGATATTTCCTGGGAGAAATTCAAGGAGGTATTCCGCAAGTATCATATTCCTGCCGGCATAATGAAGGTGAAGCAAAGGGAATTTCTTGCTCTTACTCAAGGAAATATGTCAGTGGGTGAGTATCTGAACAAGTTTAATAATCTGGCCCGGTACTCCACTCACGACGTGTCCACAGAAGAAAGAAAGATAGACTGATTCCTAGGAGGACTTAATCATACCCTCCATTGTTAGCTTTGTATGCTGGATTTTCCTGACTTCCAGACTTTGGTAAACAAGGCTTTCATAGCCGAGAGAGAGCATAAGTCAGGATTTGATGATCTTAAGCGGAAGTTTGAACCCAAGAAGGACATCCGTGAGCAGTTTGTACAGAAGCCATGTATCTGGCAACCAGGTCCGTCTGAGTACAAGCTTGCTTGGAGCAACGGCAACAACAACAATAAGCCCGTCAGCCAGGACAAGACCTTTGGCAAACAACCAGTGCTAGAGGACTGCCGCCGCAACAACACTTGCTTTAATTGTGGCCAGGGCAGGCATTACTCCAGGCAGTGCCCCGCAAGAAATGGGAAGCCACCATCTGACTACAAGCCACAAGTCAACAATGTTTGACGCCGCCCCAACCCAAAATTCTATCGCAGCCAAGTCCATCATATCTCCACTGAGGAAGCCCGCGAAGCACCAGATGTGGTCCTTGGTATATTTTCATTTAATGACATACCTGCAATAATTTTATTTGATTCTGGGGCTTCCCATTCGTTTATTTCGCGGAGTTTTGCCACCATACACAAACTTTCTCCTTCTCTTTTGGATAAAATCATGGTGGTACAATCCCCTGGCTCCATGCTCAAAACGAATGTTATATACAAGAATCTAGAAATCTCGATACATGGAGTTAAGTTTCCAGCTACCCTTGTTGCCATTGAATCCCCTGGACTGGATATCATACTAGGAATGGATTGGTTGACACCACATCAGGTGTGTATCAACTGTGCCACCAGGACGGTGACATTGGTTAACCCGGCAGGTCAAACAGTACAATTCACTGCTAGCAGAATGATGTCAAAGAAGGGAATGGCATTCAAAGCCACTGCTACAGATATAAATCTGATTCCAGTAGTTAGTGAATTTCCGGACGTATTTCCGGAAGAACTACGAGGAATGCCACCTGATCGGGAACTAGAGTTTGCTATTGATGTTGTTCCCGGAACCTCTCCAATTTGTAAGAAGTACTACCGCATGCCTTCCCCAGAGCTTGTGAAATTAAAGAAACAGTTGGATGAATTATTACAAAAGGGTACATTCGTCCAAGAACCTCGCCATGGGGATCACCTGTGCTGTTTGTTAAGAAGAAGGATGGTAGCCTACGAATGTGCGTGGACTACCGCCAATTGAATAAAGTCACCATCAAGAATAAATATCCGCTTCCCCGCATTAATGATCTGTTCGACCAGTTAAACGGGGCCCGGGTATTCTCCAAGATTGATCTTCGAATGGGGTATCATCAGCTAAAAATCAGGAAAGAGGATATCCCCAAGACAGCCTTCACTACCCGATATGGTCTATATGAATTTACAGTCATGTCATTCGGGCTGACAAATGCTCCATCATACTTCATGAGCATGATGAACAAGGTCTTCATGGACTTCTTGGACAAGTTTGTGGTAGTGTTCATCGATGATATTCTTATCTATTCCAGAGATGAAGAAGAGCACACGCAACACCTCCGTACTGTCCTGGAAAGACTAAGGACCCATCACTTGTATGCCAAGTTCAGTAAGTGTGAATTTGGCTAAGAGAGGTGGGATTTCTGGGACATGTTCTGTCAGAACAGGGTGTGGCCGTCGACCCTAGCAAAGTGACTGCTGTATTAAACTGGAAGACACCAGCCACAGTAACTGAAGTCCGTAGCTTTCTGGGATTGGCAGGCTACTACCGTCGTTTCATTGAAGGCTTCTCAAAAATAGCCAAGCCGTTGACAGAACTGTTAAAAAGAACCACAAATTTGTCTAGACGGAAGAATGTGATAGCAGTTTCATGGAGTTAAAGACGAGGCTAACTACGGCTCCTTTCTTAGTTCTTCCAGACATCCACAAGAGCTTTGATATATCTTGCGATGCTTCCAGGCGTGGAATCGGCTGCGTGCTAATGCAAGAAGGAAGGGTTGAAGCATATGCATCCAGACAGCTACGGCCCCATGAAGAGAACCATCCCACTCATGATTTGGAATTGGTAGCCGTGGTTCATGCATTAAAGATTTGGAGGCATTATCTCATTGGGCAGCGATGTGAAATATACACAAACCACAAGAGTCTCAAGTATATTTTCACCCAACCCGACCTTAATCTCAAGCAGAGAAGATGGCTTGAACTGGTCAAGGACTATGACATTGGAATTAATTATCATCCGGGAAAAACCAACGTGGTCGCTGATGCTCTCAGCAGAAAACAAGGCACTATGAATGCACTAACTGAGGGTATCCATCCAAGGCTACAAGAAGAGTTTGCCAAGCTAAATATGGTATTATGCGGCCCAATTAGCCCGGATACAAATCCGGCATATCGCGTAGTAGGGGTCCTAAGCTAGGCGTCTTGGAGCGATGGTAACGTGGACACAGGATTTTACCCAGGTTCGGGCTCTCTTGAAGAGATGATACCCTACGTCCTGCTTTTGATTGTATTGATATGGGGATAGTACAGAGTACATGTATCTACCACGAGATTGTTCTAATGAATATGAGATGATCTATCTACTAGCCTGGCCTCAGTTTATATAATGTACCGGAGGCCTAGGGTTTAGGAGAGTCCTCGTCTTGGGCGCCAAGTCTTGTGGAATCTTCCTTGTATTCGTCATGGGCAGCCCGAAGTGGCCCATGAGTGAACCGCCATGGGGGTCCTCGGCCCGACCCACCTGGTCGGGAGATGATGTGGTGAGTACCCCCTAGTCCAGGACACCGTCAGTAGCCCCCTGAACCGGTCTTCAAGTTGGGGACGCTCCTCGGTTCTTCCGCACTGTTCTTCGTCTTCGGTTGTCGGTCTTGAAAACTGGTTCAACAAATATTCACATCTCCGATCTCGAGGATCGCCGAGGTGTATCCGAAGAGTTCATATTTCGGGTATCCGAGGAGCCCCTTTAGGTACTTGGCCTTTATTAATGCCTTGTTACTTTTTACGCCATACCTTGGGTTCGAAGTTTTTCCCGTGCGGCGGTGTCCTCTTGCATCCGAGCTCCAACACTGGACTGCATCCGAGGTGTCTTTTGCAGCCGAGCTCCAATGCCGGTCTGCATCCGAGGTGTCTTCTTGCAGCCGAGCTCCAACGCCGGACTGCATCCGAGGAGGCATAGAGTACCTCGTCTTTGAAAAAGTTTGAAGGAGGTTATCCGAGCTTAATGCCGGAAACGCCCTCTACGGAGCTAGCCCCTTGCATCCGAGCTTTACGCCGGACTGCTTCCGAGAAGGCATAGAGTACCTCATCTTTGAAAAAGTTTAAATAAGGTTATCCGAGCTTAATGCCGAAAAAGTTCTCTATGGAGCTAGCCACTCACAGCCGAGCGTTATGCCGAACTGCTTCTGAGGTGGTGCACCACCTCGGACTTGGGCTGATTTTTTGCGAATATTTTTTTTCAACTGGTGCAATTTATTCTCTGCCGAGATATATAGCGAGTAGCCCTTAAGGTGTGTGTCGGCCTAAAATCCGAGATGCACCTGAAGGAAAACATAAAACCGCTGATCCCAGTAGCCCCAGAGACTCAGGTCGATTCGCTAAATCGGCCTGAAGATCAACTCCTTGCTCGGTAGCATACTTAAAAACAGAAACGCGGTGTGCATAGTTCCCAAGACTCAGGCTAGGTGCGGCCGACCAACCTGAGGATCGTAATCTCCTCGGAAACTATTCGGCACTTTGAATTTTCTGCATTGAATCATCAATGCAGTAGCCCCCGAGCCACTGGTCGGGTGGCAACACCAGATCAGGGGATCGATGTAACCCGATAATGGCTGTTAAGTGAGAAGCGCGAAGCCCAGTAGCCCCCGAGCCTTAATTTGGGCAAGGGTGGCCGAATTAAGGATCGATATCTTGGGTAAATTGATCTTAATCACAATTTATGTGTAATGATTGTACGTATCCAAGTACTTTACATCATGAATGCTCGGATCCGCATGGTACAAAACTTTGTTGACCGACCATCGGCTTCAACCTCCTCGGCCAGTAGCTGAGGAGTGTTTGTCCTACTTTATAAAGCCTTTATAAGGGTAAAGATTTACGGCAAACAAGGCAATCCGGCCATATGGTTTTATAAACAAAGGTACGCGGAGAGATATGTTATATTACTATTTAACGTAAGAAACACCTTCCAAAGAAAATAGTCCCACTATCGGTTCCTTTCTTTGGGTTGTTGCTACTTGTAGCTTGCGTTGGTATTTCCCTGAAGAGGAAGGGATGATGCAGCACAGTAGAGATAAGTATTTCCCTCAATTATGAAACCAAGGTTATCGAATCAGTAGGAGAATCACACAACACCTAGTAAGCAGTACCTGCACACAAACAACAAATCCTTGCACCCAACGCAAACAAGGGGTTGTCAATCCCTTGGCGGTAAGATTGCAAGATTAAATTGTATTTGATAGATTGATAGATTGCAGCAAAAATACTAAATAAAATAAATAAAAGAAAATGGCAGCAATATTTTTAGGGTTTTAGTAATATGATTTTGGTAGACCCGGGGGCCATAGATTTCACTAGAGGCTTCTCTCGAGAAAATAGCATACGGTGGGTAAACAAATTACCGTTGGGCAATTGATAGAAAAGCAAATAATCATGACGATATCCAAGGCAATGATCATGTATATAGGCATCACGTCCAAGATTAGTAGACCGACTCCTGCCTGCATCTACTACTATTACTCCACACATCGATGGGCTATCCAGCATGCATCTAGTGAATTAAGTCCATAATAACGGAGTAATGCCTTAAGAACGATGACATGATATAGACAAGACAAACTCACGAATTAATAAACCCAATGAATATATCCCATCTTTTTACCCTTAGTAGCAATGATACATACGTGTCATGTCCCTTTCTGTCACTAGGATTGAGCACCACAAGATCGAACCCACTACAAAGCACCTCTTCCCATGGCAAGATGAATCAACTTAGTTGGCCAAACCAAATCAATAGATCGGAGAAGAAATACGAGGCTATAATAATCATGCATAAAAGAGATCAGAGAAGACTCAAATAATATTCATGGATAATCTGATCATAAACTCACAATTCATCGGATCCCAACAAACACACCATAAAGAAAGATTACATCGGATAGATCTCCAAGAACATCAAGGAGAACATTGTATTGAACATCAAAAAGAGAGAAGAAGCCATCTAGCTACTACCTATGGACCCGAACGTCTGTGGTAAACTACTCACGCATCATCGGAGAAGCAGCAAGGTTGATGTAGAGCCCCTCCGTGATCGATTCCCCCTCCGGCAGATTACCGGAGAAGGACCCCAGATGGGATCTCTCTGGAACAGAGGCTTGCGGCGGCGTAAAAAGTATTTCGTGGACTCCCCTGAGGGTTTCTGATTTTTCCTGAATTTATAGTGCTGGAATTAGATCAAACGGAGCTGGGGTGGGCCCACGAGGTATCAGGGCGCGCCACCCCCCCTGGGGCGCACCCTGGTGCCTCGTGGCCCACCTCTTCTTCTTCTGGCCCTCTCCGGGAGCTTCCAGTATTCTTCTTGCCCAAGAAAAAATCTCCAAAAAGTTTCACTGTATTTGGACTTCGTTTGATATTGATTTTCAGTGAAACAAAAACAGGGCAGAAAACAACAACTGGCACTGGGCACTAGGTTAATAGGTTAGTCTCCAAAAATAATATAAAATTGCTGTAAATGATTATAAAAACATCCAAGATTGATATTATAATAGCATGGAACAATCAACAATTATAGATACGTTGGAGACGTATCAGTGGTCATGCTAAGCAGGATGATGTAACTTCACCTCCGATCTAAGTGGGAGAAAAATAGTGAAGATCAATTCGGGAGAAATTTCCGAAGTATGCGGCTTAAAAAAACCAAGATTTTCTCTTCCGTCGTTGCCAACCAATTATATTCTTGAGATCGCTAGCTTTCGGCTTCACCCAGTCTGAGGTACTAACCCGGATAACCCGGTAGTATCAATCACAGAGGTGCTCCCTTTACCCCCTAGCCGAACAATCGGGAACGTAGGGGGTAAGCACAGGAGCCAGGCAATCCAGCTTGGCCAGATCTCAAGTCAAATTGATGCATATTGTGGCTTTATAACGATTTATGGGAAGGCAGCGTTCGTATATTAAATACAAATGCTATATGTTATTTTGACTCCGTTGCGACTGTTTATAATTTGAAAGTGGCCCATCGTCGGCTTCCCCTCTTTGTAGATACTATGCAGGGTGTTTCCACAATAACAAGACAACCTTAGCCGACGTCTCGGTGACCGAAGGCGGTTGTGTTAGCAGAAACGAGGCAATCAGATATGCAGGCTTTATAACTTTCACTTAGTCATAGGAGCTTAACGTTGGGAGGCCAGTTACTAGCCCCCAGTAGTGTTCGGTGTCAGCCGAGGACAAACCGTTAGCACTTCGGCCCACTATATGAAAGGCACATCATTTAACACGGGGTGACCTCTATCGATCTATAGGTTGACCAGTCATCGGATCGCTGACCATTTTATGCTTATTGTGATAGTCAGTTTTCGGCTTTCTGCACTGAGGCGCTTGACCAGCTAAACCGGAAGCACAATCGCAGTGGTTCTCCCTTTACCCTTAGCCGAACAATCGGAAACGTAAGGGTAAGCACAGGAGCCGGGCAACCCAACTATTGACCAAAGACACAATTCGAAACCGATGCATATAAAGCAATATCCGAGAATGTTTTACCGAGGGCTCCATGGAGTACCTTGGTGTTTGGTGGGTTCGGCTCTAGTCGCAGCCCCCCGGTGTTTGGAGTGTTCGGGCGTGCCGAGGTGTAGCTCGACAGGGAAGTTGCCGAACTACGGGTCGGAAAAGATTTCCCGAGCCGAATTATTATGCACGGCACCTCGGTCAAGAGGATGCCCCGCCTCCTGAAAAAAACATAAAAATAGGTTAAAGGTGCCATAAGCTCGGAAAACCAAAAAACTTATGTGAAAACTTTACATCCGAACTAAATCAAGTTTTTTTGTGCCAATCCGAAAATTGGTCTTAAAATTAAATTATGCTTCTGTCGTGCTTTAACATGATACGTCCGATCTCTAGACTTCAAGCGGGTCAGCCTTCGGCTTCAACCTCCTATCTCGAAGGCGGAGTGTTTCTCAGGCCAGTTTAGCGAACTAAAATCGAGCGGCTTTAGAGAGAAACCAGGTTATCCGGCTATTGACCACACACTCACGTCGGAAAAAGGAGTAGTAGAAAAAGATTTTGCAATGACTAAGAAGAAAACACTTATTATAACAGCTCATATAAATTTAAGAGCCCCGAGTTAACATGGGTAAAGGGAAGCGGTTTTTAACGAACCTCGTTTTTAACAAACAGATAAATGTAATGCTTAGTTGAACCGAACAAAAAATTAAGAATTTAGAAAATTTAAGCATGAAAGCGACTTAGCTGGTTAATGTGCTCGGCGTTGATGACGTAGTCCGGGCTTGCAACGGGTCGAGATCCCAGTCCCCAAGCCGGTCCTGGGGTGGCCGAGCGAAGAGCTTGGCTGATGAAGTGGCAGCACAAAACTGCCGATGTGCCGAGGCGAAGCCCCCGGTCCGGCCGAGTTGACGAAGCTGGTCGGCTGGTGACGCCGAAGTCCCCAGAGTAGATTGGTGAAGAGATGGCGAAGCCCCCAGTCTAGCCGAGGTGACAGAGCAGGTCGGTAAAGTGACGTCGGAGCCCCCATGCCAGGTGAGGTATCGAAGCCTCCATGTCAGCCAAGGAGTCGAAGCAGGTCGGCGTGTTGGATGTTGGCTTGAAGAAAGGTGGCATGGCGATGCCGACGTAGGTCAAAATTTGTGACGCGCTCAATGCTGGCTTGAGAAGTGACCGCACGGCGATGCTGTCACGCCCGACCCATGCAATTCGTAAGGTGACGATGTTATCTTGACGATCATTAGGGAGAGCGGTGCCGAACTCTTGGTCGGCTCGCCGAGGTGATGATCCGAGGTGGTTGTCGTCGGCTCGATGAAGCGACGGCGCAGTCGATGCTGGCGTAGGTCGGCAGCCATGGAGCAACGTGGCCAGGCTGGTTTGACACCGGCGCGACGACGAAGATCGCCTCGGAAAAGGCTTAAAATTTGCAGGCACGTGCTTTGAAAACAAAACACAGTACCCTATAAAAAATTCCCTTCAAAAAGGATGTCCGATAATCTGTTCATGAAAAAGATGAACTCGGGCCGGATTCGTTTTCACGCAGAAAACAGATCCGAAAATTGATGCACTCATCGGACACTTCCCGGACTTTGAACGGTCGGATCGAGCTGAAATTTTGAGGGGTGGTAGATATGGGAATTCCGCAGCCGATGAACGGTTGGATCTTCGAAAGGACGTTCGAGCTGACTTCTAGACTCCTCGCCCTAAACTCGTCCAGATTCCCGTCCAGATTCGAGAGGGCTCCGGTATATCGGAGATCGCCGGAGATTCCTCCATCGGAACGCGACGAAATTTTGCAGGGTTGTTCTAGACTCAATTCCGCACAATTCCACCGAAGCAAACGTCAAAGCGATGCTCGAGAAAATGAATCCGCTGTCCAGAAAAAACTGCATGATCGCGCGAGGGCAATGTTAACGTTGAGCCCCCGAGCACCATGGACGATTTTTCCATGATCCCGGATGAGATCGGAGTTGATGATGAAGAAGACATCCGTCCGAACTTGACGATCCGAAGAGAAGCCTAGTCCTCGGTCCAGCCAAGGTGACCAGTCGGATCGGTGACGATGATGCCGACGCTGACGATGTAGCTCGGTTCCGACGCGTAGATCGCGGTGGAGCCGATCTGAATTCCCATCGCACCGCGGCGACTACCCAGCAGACTCTCAATGAAAGCACCAATGTCGGTATCAAATCCGGCATATCTCGTAGTAGGGGTCCTAAGCTAGGCGTCTTGGAGCGATGGTAACGTGGACACAGGATTTTACCCAGGTTTGGGCTCTCTTGAAGAGATAATACCCTACGTCCTGCTTTTGATTGTATTGATATGGGGATAGTACAGAGTACATGTATCTACCACGAGATTATTCTAATGAATATGAGATGATCTATCGACTAGCCTGGCCTCAGTTTATATAATGTACCGGAGGCCTAGGGTTTAGGAGAGTCCTCGTCTTGGGCGCCAAGTCTTGTGAAATCTTCCTTGTATTCGTCATGGGTTGCCCGAAGTGGCCCATGAGTGAACCGCCATGGGGGTCCTCGGCCCGACCCACCTGGTCGGGAGACGATGTGGTGAGTACCCCCTAGTCCAGGACACCGTCACCAATTAGCCCGGATACATTGGAAATTATTCCAACACTTATAGAAGAAATTAAGGCAGCTCAAAAATCCGATAAAAGTGTGCAAGAAATCAAGGAGAACATATAGCAAGGCAAGGTCAAGTCCTTCCGAGTTGATGACCATGGCACCTTATGGTTTGAGAACTGAATATGAGTGCCTGATCAAGACAACTTGAGACAACAAATACTTAGAGAGGCACATGAATCCGCGTACTCTATCCATCCGAGAGGAACAAAAATGTACCAGGACTTAAGAGAAACCTTTTAGTGGCCAGGAATGCGAAGGGACATTGCATACTATGTCGCCTGTTGTGATGTCTGCAATAGAGTCAAGGCTGAACTTCAGAAACCCGCTGGACTACTGCAACCTTTACAGGCTCCTCAGTGGAAATGGGATGACATATGCATGGACTTCATTGTTGGACTACCCAAGTCAACAAGAGGCCATGATGCTATCAGGGTCATCGTGGATATACTTACTAAAGTGGCTCACTTTATTCCAGTGAAGACCACTTTCAGAGCCGATCAGCTTGCACAGCTTTACATGTCCCAGATAGTCAGCCTTCATGGAGTGCCCAAGTCTATCACATCAGATAGAGGATCCTTGTTCACCTCAGCATTCTGGCTACGGTTGCACCAAGCCCTGGGAACCGTGCTAAAGCGTAGCACGGCATATCACCCACAGACGGATGGACAGACTGAACGTGTGAACCAAATATTGGAAGATATGCTTCGGTCTTGTGCTCTCACCTATCGACACAAATGGGAGGATAGTCTGCCTTATGCGGAATTCTCTTGCAATAACAGTTATCAGTCGAGTCTCAAGATGTCACCATTCGAAGCCCTGTATGGACGGAAATGTCGCACTCCTTTAAATTAGTCCCAAACAGGAGACAGACGTATCTTTGGCACGGATTTGATGCTCGAGGCTGAGAAGCAAGTTAAGGATATTCAGAAACGTCTTCGAGCAGCCAAGTCCCGTCAAAAGAGTTATTACGACCCTAAGCATCGAGAAGTAACTTTTGAGCCTGGAGAGTATGCTTATCTCCGAGTCACCCCCATGAAAGGAATAAAAAGGTTTCACACCCGAGGAAAGCTTGCACCAAGATATATCGGTCCCTTTCCAGTAATTGCTAAGAGAGGCAGAGTGGCATATCAGTTAGAGTTACCACCGGAGTTGTCTGACGTTCACAATGTCTTCCACATATCACAGTTGAGAAAGTGCATTGCACCACCGATCAAACAGGCAGATATGAGTGAGCTAGAGCTGACTAAGGATCTGACTTACGAAGAAAAGCCTATTAGAATCTTGGATGAGATGGAAAGAACTACCAGGAGTAAGATAATTAAATTTTACAAGGTGTTGTGGGATCATCATACTGAGGAAGAAGCTACCTGGGAAAGAGAGGATTTTCTGAGATCAGCATATCCGCACTTGTTCCCTGAGCAACCGAATCTCGAGGATGAGATTCATCCTAGGGGGGGTAGGTTTGTGACACCCTGGTTTTTTGCAACTTTTTCTTTTCAAAACTTTTCTGGTTTTATTTGCAATTTGGATGGTTTTTGAATCTTCTCAGTTGACTTTGGAATTGGGAAACTTTTGAATTTCTATCTAAGCAATCCAAAGCCCTCAACATCTTGCCAAAATCTTGTCACACACCTTCTGGATCAAATTCCAATTCTTATTCTTTTCAAAATAATTCAGTTGCTCCTTTGGGAAAATCTGTCTTCACTATGGGTTGTGAAGCAACCTATAGTTCTGATGATCAGAAAAATCCCAAATTAATACCACACCTTCTTATCATCATCTATTCCCACAATCTTCAAAAACATTTCATGGTCCAGTATAAAATTTTGTCCAGAATATTCCATTTATCTTCTGGACAGCACTGGCCCTTTGTGAAGCAACCCATATTTCCTTAACTCAGAAAATTCCCAAATAATTCCTGGAGATACTAGGGAACATACCTTCCCACAATATCCAAAAACATCTCCTTGTCCAGTACAAATTTTCAGCAGAAATATTCTGCCAAGTTTCTGTTCAGTTGAAACCTCTGTGAAGGAAGTACCAGCTAGAGGTATCCATTTGAGCTGAAATTTTTATGGCATCTTGGCATTGCCAAATAACCCTCACACACCAAATTTCAGCTCTAGAAGATCACTCATGTGAGTGCAACATCCTCACTAAGGTTCTGGTTCAGTATAGCAGTTGTACATGAACCATGTCCAAATTCTGATGAAAGTTTCTCAAATTTGGCCAGCTTGTAGTCCTTCCAACCTAGACCACTCCAAACATCTCCACTGGCTTCATCTCTAGCTCATCTTCTCTCCAGATCTCTCCCAAAGTTACTGGCAGAAACTGTTGTTGAAGCTACACTTCAAACCAGAGTGCACCTAGTCGAGCCAGTGGCAGAAGGAGACTAAGTGATCGATGGTCGACGCAGTGGACAAGGTGCGCCAGGCGTGCGTGGCCTCTAGGTGCCAGTACCCGTGGTGAGCACGGCACTGGCATGCCTGTGCACGCGCTCTACGCACCGCCCACGTCTGATGTGATCACTCAGGCCACCCCGCGTTGCCGTACGTTGTCCGGTGGTGCCGATGTCGTCGCTGCCACCCACGTACCCCGCTCCCGAGCCTTCCCCTCGCTGGAATCGCTCCCGCCGGCCGGCACCGCATGCGGCCACTGTGGCGCCCGTGTGGGTACTGTGGCCTCGCTGGCCGTCGTCTTCCCCGCGTGCCGCCACTGCGCGCAATAAGTTCCCCTGCCCTCCTCCATCAGTTCACCCGCGCCGTGCCAGCCAGCTCGCCGTCCTTCCGGCGCCAGCTCAACCGCGGCGGATTGCGGCTCGGCCATCCTCCGCCTGCCTATAAATAGCGGTGCCAGAGCTCTCCCAGCACCTCATCCCCACTCCCTCCACCTCCTATCAACCACTAGTGCACCGATCCAAGGCCGAGAGGCCCTCTGGCCTCACTGTTCGCCGGAGTCCTGCCGCTGATCCCCACTCAGCCACCGCCCACTCCACTCCACCCAACCTTGCCCGACTCCATATTCGAGCTCACCGCACCGCCACGACTCTCCCCGACCTCTTGCCCGGCCGGAACCCTATTGGAATCGCCCTCTCCGGCGACACCCGAGAGCAGCCGCCGCCGGAGATGAAAGAGACGATGTCGTCTGGCCACCTCTCGTCACGCTGCGGGTACGTACGTCTTCGTCTCCGTGAGCTCATTCCATCCCTGCCCTCTCCCGACCTCGCCGTCGTCTGCATCGCCGGCGACCATCGCCGTAGAGCCGCAGCGCTCTATTCTCTCTCTCCCCCTTTTAAATCGGACAGAGGGGCCCACCCGTGAGCGGTTCGCCCCCGCGCGCCGAAGCGGTAAGTGGAGGCGCTCCTCCACTTTACGCCGTCGACGTGGCCCTCTGCAGGGTGTTCTATTTGCTGTTTTTAAATAAGATTTGACCAGAAACTTTGACCATCCATAACTTTTTATCCACAAGTCCAAATCAATTGATTCTTTTTGCATTGGTTTTGTATTGAGCCCCTCTATTTTCTGGTAAATTTTGGTATTTTTATCACATGTACAGAATTTCTGGTGAACAGAAATGTGTTATGTGACATTTTCCTTTGCTATGTTAAAATATTTTCAGAAGGAAATCATTTTGGTTTTGAAGACCAGGAGTTTGTGGACAACCCAACTGAGCAAGGCAAGCCACATCATCCATTACATGAAGCATGTCAATAGTGTTGGTTTATTAATTGAATTATTTGCATTATTTTAATATGTGATAATTCATAGTAAATTATATTGTTGCATAACTACTGCCATACTAGTTTATTCATGAAAAACTACCTACTGGTAATGTAAGTATTAAAACCAAGTTGAATGGTTGATCAAGTGCCACCGACCCGGACTTACCCGTGCAGCCACATCTGCCGGAATGGGATGGCCTTGACTTGGTCTGACCGCGTGCTCTTTTATCGATACCACCAAAGAGGGAGGGTTATGCGTGCGTGCTACCCTGATCAGGTAGGCGACGATAATCCTGTGAGCCAGTTGAGTTATTTGCCGGCGTCCCCGTTTGGGATAGTTTAGTTGGCCACGACGGTGGCTGGTGTCACGGGGTGACACAGGGGCCACCCAGGGCATGACTTCGGGGGAGGATGATTGTCGGTGGTACGGTGGAGGAGTCACGGGTTAGGCAAGTTTCGTTGGAGCAACACCAGTCCACCCGGAAAGGGAAGTGTACCGATGTACAGGACCAGGAGCTCCATGGTGTGGGGAAAGTGCGCAACCTCTGCAGAGTGTAAGAATCTATTTGAATAGCCGCGTCCACGTCATGGACACAGTCCGCACTAAGTCACACTGAGTGGTCAACCGTAATAATAATAATGATGGAAGAACTTGTCTTATGCTTGAAAGTGCTCAATGGATCATGAGTATCTCGAGGGTTGTGGGACAACCCGGAAGAGAGTAAGTTGATGTTCGGTAACAGTAAGTAAGCAACTTAAGCACTTAATATGATCATTGCCATGCTGTTGTTTGCTGCATTGTTTTTGTTGCTGTGAGCTTGCGAGTACATTCCAAGTACTCACCTGGCGTGTCATGCCAGATGCAGGAGAAGCCGAGGACGGAGGTCCCGAAGGTTCGTGCTACGCTAACTAGGCCGTTTCCCAGCAGCGTCCCTGTGGAATGGAGTTTTCTGCGCTATGTTCCACTACGCCGTAGAATCACCTAGTAGTACCGAGGCCTTGCTATGTTCCATAAATAATGTAGATATTGTCATAGCACGTGTTGTGCTTCTAGCCTCGTTATCGATGTAAATTACAAGCTTGTACTCGAAGAATATCAATAAAGATCAGTTTTGTTCTGTTCCAAGTTGTTGTGTCTTTCCAGAAGACATGATCTCTGGGTTGGAAACACTGAGTAAACCGGTCCTCTGAGCCGGGGTGCCACACTGGCTCCTCCCATCTGCACATCTGCTGCAGTTGAAGTCGAAGCACTGTCTGCAACCCTGGCATCCTCTTCAACCGCCCTCGTAGTTGCCCTTGCAGCTTCCTTTGCCATAGCCTTCGCGGCCTCTTCGGCAGTAGCCTTGGTGGCCTCTTCGGCAGCAGTCTTGGCGATTGCCTCCACTATTGGAAATATGCCCTAGAGGCAATAATAAAATGGTTATTATCATATTTATTGTTCATGATAAATGTTAATTATTCATGCTAGAATTGTATTGACCGGAAACTTAAATACATGTGTGAATACATAAACTACACCGTGTCCCTAGTAAGCCTCTACTAGACTAGCTTGTTGATCAATAATGGTTATGGTTTCCTGACCATATTACTGAGTTTTTATTTGATAACGGGATCACATCATTAGGAGAATGATGTGATGGACAGACCCAACCGTAAGCTTAGCATCAAATCATTTAGTTATTTGCTATAGCTTTCTTCATGTCAAGTATCTGTTCCTTAGACCATGAGATAATGCCACTCCCGGACACCGGAGGAATACCTTGTGTGCTATCAAACGTCACTTCGTAACTGGGTGATCATAAAGGTGCTCTACAGGTATCTCTGAAGGTGTCTGTTGGGTTGCATGGATCGAGACTGGGATTTGTCACTCCGTGTGACGGAGAGATATCTCTGGGCCCTCTCGGTAATACAACATCACAAGAGGCTTCATGTGACTAATGAGTTTAGTCATGGGATCTTGTATTACGGAACAAGTAAAGAGACTTGCCGTTAATGAGATTGAACTAGGTATGGAGATACTGACGATCGAATCTCGGGCAAGTAACATATCGCCGGACAAAGGGAATTGCATACGGGATTGACTGAATCCTTGACATCATGGTTCAACCGATAAAAATCTTCGTGGAATTTGTAGGAACTAATATGGGCATTCAGGTCCCTCTATTGGTTATTGACTGGAGAGGTGTCTCGGTTATGTCTAGATGATTCTCGAATCCGTAGGGTCGCACGGTTAACGTTCTGTAGCGCTAGGGTAGTATTGAGATATTAATATGGTGAAGTCTGAAGGTTGTTCGGAGTCTTGGATGGGATCCAGGACGTCACGAGGAGCTCCGGAATAGTCCGTAGGTAAAGATTTATATATAGGAAGTCATATTTTGGGTTCCGGAAAAAGTTCGTTTTTTTCGGTATTGTACTGGGAAGGTTCTAGAAGGTTCCAGAGTGGGACCCACTTGCATGGGGGGACCCACATGAACGTGGGTAGTGGGGAAAGGGCCCGCACCCCTGGTATAGGCGCACCGAGATCCCCCCTTACAAGGAATAGGAACATATCCCGAAGGGATAAGATCAAGATTCCTAAAAAAGGGGGATAGCGATCGGTGGGGAAAGGAAAGGAGGGATTTCCTTCCTCCCCCCTAGGCCAACGACCCTAGGGGCTTGGAGGGCAAGAAACCAGCCCCCTCCATGCCTATATAAAGGTGGGGAGGCATTGGGGGCAGCCATGCTTCCACCCTTGCCCGTCTCCCTCCCGTTACACCTTCTCCACCTCGCGCAGACGCTTGGCGAAGCCCTGCTGTAGTTCCGCTGCTGCCACCACCACCACTCCGTCGTGTTGGTTCAGATCTCATCTACCTCCTCTCCCTCGCTTGCTGTATCAAGAAGGAGAGGATGCCACCGAGCCACATGTGTGCTAAACTCGGAGGTGTCGTCCGTTCGGCACTAGATCGGATTGGACCGCGATTGGATCGTGAAGAGTATGACTATATCAACCGCGTTTCGACGCTAACGCTTTCGGTCTACAAGGGTATGTAGACAAACTCCCCTCTCATTGCTATGCATCTCCGAGATTAGATCTTGGGTGTTCGTAGGAATTTTTTTAATTTTCATGCTTCGTTCCCCATCAGTGGCATCATGAGCTAGGTCTATGCGTAGATGTATATGCACAAGTAGAACACAAAGAAGTTGCGGGCGTTGATGTTCAAATTGCTTACTTCCTTTGTATTATTTGGATTCGGCGGTATTGTGGGATGAAGCAGCTCGAACCAACCTTACTTGTCCTCGCACAAGAGACCGGTTCCACTGACTGACATACAACTTGTATTGCATAAAAGTGGCTTTGCGGGTGTCTGTCTCTCCCAATTTAGTTGAATCTGATTTACAAAGGCGGTCCTTGTAGAAGGTTAAAAGGAAACTTGTATATCACCATTGTGATTTTGCGTAGATAAGAACGGTTCTTATAGTTTGCCCTAGCAGCCAAGTAAAAATTGCAACAACAAAGTAGAGGACGTCTAACTTGTTTTTGCAGGGCATGTTGTGATGTGGTATGGCCAAAACATGATGTGATATATGTTGATGTATGAGATGATCATGTTTTGTAATAGGTTCATGACTTGCATGTCGATGAGTACGGCAACCGGCAGGAGCCATAGGGTTGTCTTTAATTTATTGTATGACCCGCGTGTCAATCATTAAACGCCATGTAATTGCATTACTTTATCGCTATGAGTTAGCAATAGTCATAGAAGCAATAGTTGGCGGAGACAACCACAGGTGATGATGGAGATCATGCCGGTCCTTTGGAGATGGAGATCAAAAGCACAAAGATGATAATGGCCATATCATGTCACATATTGATTGCATGTGATGTTTATCTTATTATGCATCTTATTTTGCTTAGGACGATGGTAGCATTATAAGATGATCCCTTCACTTAATTTCAAGATAAAAGTGTTCTCCCTAAGTATGCACCGTTGCGAAAGTTCGTTGTTTTGAAGCACCTCGTGATGATCGGGTGTGATAGACTCTTAGTTCGCATACAACGAGTGTAAGCCAGTTTTACACATGCGGAATACTTGGGTTAAACTTGATGAGCCTAGCATGTACAGACATGGCCTAGGAACACAGAGGACCAAAAGGTCAAACATGAGTCATATAGTAGATATGATCAACATGGAGATGTTCACCATTGATGACCACCCCATCTCATGTGATGATCGGACATGGGTTGGTTGATTTGGATCATGTAGCACTTAGACAACTTGAGGGATGTTGATTTAAGTGGGAGTTCACTAGTAATTTGATTAACTGAACCAATTATCATGAACATAGTCTAAATGTTCTTTGCAAATTTATGTCGTAGATCAATGGCTCGCATTGTAGCTCCCCTGAATTTTAATGCGTTCCTAGAGAAAGAAAAGTTAAAAGATGATGGAAGCAAGTATGCGGACTGGGTCCGTAATCTGAGAATTATCCTCACTGCTACACAGAAAGTATATGTCCTTGATGCACTGCTAGGTGATCCACCCGCTCCCACAAATCTGGACGCTATGAACGTCTGGCATACAAGCAATGGTGACTACACGATAGTTCAGTGCGCCATGCTTTACGGCTTAGAAGTGGGGCTCCAAAGACGTTTTGAGCACCACAGAGCATATGAGATGTTCCAAGAGCTGAAATTGGTATTTTAGGCTCACGCCTGGGTTGAGAGGTATGACACCTCCGACAAGTTCTTTAGCTGTAAGATGGAGGAGAACAGCTCCGTTGGTGAGCACGTACTCAAAATGTCTGGGTACTACAACCGCTTGAATCAGTTGGGAGTTAATCTTCCGAATGAAGTAGCGATTGACAGAGTTCTCCAGTCACTGCCACCAAGCTACAAGGGCTTTGTGATGAACTATAACATGCAAGGGATGAAGAAGACGATCCCCGACCTCTTCGCGATGCTGAAGGCCGCAGAGGTAGAAATCAAGAAAGAGCATCAAGTGTTGATGGTCAATAAGACCACTAGTTTCAAGAAAGGCAAGGGAAAGAAAGGGAACTTCAAGAAGAATGGCAAGCCAGTTGCTGCTCCCATGAAGAAACCCAAGGCTGAACCCAAACCCAAGACTGTGTGCTTCTATTGCAAGGGGAAGGATCACTGGAAGCGAAACTGCCCCAAGTACTTGGGAGATAAGAAGGCTGGCAACGTCAACAAATGTATATTTGATATGCATGTTATTGATGTGTACCTTACTAGTGCTCAGAGTAGTGCCAGGGTATTTGATACTGGTTCGGTTGCTAATATTTGTAACTCGAAATAGGAGCTGCAGAATAAACGGAGACTAGCTAAGGACGAGGTGACGATGCGCGTCAGAAATGGTTCCAAGTTTGATGTGATTGCCGCCGGCAAGCTCCCTCTACATCTACCTTCGGGATTTCTTTTAAGCCTGAATAATTGTTATTTGGTGCTTGCGTTAAGCATGAACATTATATCTGGATCTTGTTCATTGTGAGACGGTTATTCATTTAAGTCAGAGAATAATGGTTGTTCTATTTATATGGATAATATCTTTTGTGGTCATGCATCCCTTGTGAATGGTTTATTCTTTTTGAATCTTGATCGTAGTGATGCACATGTTCATAATATTGATGCCGAAAGATGCAGAGTTAATGATGATAGTACCACATACTTGTGGCACTGCCACTTAGGTCATATTGGTGTAAAGCGCATGAAGAAACTCCATGCTGATGGACTTTTGGAATCACTTGATTATGAATCATTTGAAACATGTGAACTATGCCTTATGGGCAAGATGACTAAAACCCCGTTTTCTGGTACAATGGAGTGGGCAAGTGACTTATTGGAAATAATACATACCAATGTATGCGGTCCGATGAGTGTTGAAGCACGCGGTGGATATCGTTATTTTCATACCTTCACGGATGATTTGAGTAGATATGGGTATATTTATTAAATGAAATACAAGTCTGAAACATTTGAAAAGTTCAAGGAGTTTCAGAGTGAAGTGGAGAATCATCGTAACAAGAAAATAAAGTTTCTATGATCTGATTGTGGAGGTGAATATTTGAGTTATGAGTTTGGCTCGCATTTAAGGCAATGTGGAATTGTTTCACAACTCACGCCACCTGGAACACCACAGCGTAATGGTGTGTCTGAACGTCGTAATCGTACTTTATTGGATATGGTGCATTCTATGATGTCTCTTACCGATTTGACACTATCGTTTTCGGGTTATGCATTAGAGACAACCACATTCACTTTAAATAGGGCACCGTGTAAATCCGTTGAGATGACACCGTATGAATTATGGTTTGGCAAGAAACCTAAGTTGTCGTTTCTTAAAGTTTGGGGAAGCAACGCTGAAGTCAAGAGGCTTCAGCCTGATAAGCTCGAACCCAAAGAGAAAAAATGCGTCTTCATAGGATACCCTAAAGAGACCAATGGGTATACCTTCTATCACAGATCAGAGGGCAAGATCTTTGTTGCCAAGAATGGGTCCTTTCTAGAGAAGGAGTTTCTCTCGAAAGAAGTGAGTGGGAGGAAAGTAGTACTTGATGCGGTAATCGTACCTTCTCTCGAATTGGAAAGTAGCACATCACACAAAGTACTTCCCGTGATGCCTACACCAACCGGAGAGGAAACTAATGATGATGATCATGAAACTTCGGATCAAGTTACTACTGAACTTCGTAGGTCGACCAAGACATGCACCGCACCAGAGTGGTACGGTAATCCTATCCTGGAAGTCATGTTGTTAGACAACGGCGAACCTACGAACTATGAAGAAGCAATGATGAGCCCGGATTCCAACAAATGGCCTGAGGCTATGAAGTCCGAGATAGGATCCATGTATGAAAACAAAGTATGGACTTTGGTGGACTTGCCCGATGATCGGCAGGCCATTGAGAACAAATGGATCTTTAAGAAGAAGACAGACGCTCATGGTAATATCACCGTCTATAAAGCTTGACTTGTTGCAAAGGGTTTCCGACAAGTTCAAGGGGTTGACTACGATGCGACTTTCTCACCCGTAGAGATGCTTAAGTCTGTTAGAATTATGTTAGCAATTGCCGCATATTACGATTATGAAATATGGCAGTTGGATGTCAAAATAGCATTCCTTAATGGTTTCCTTAAGGAAGAGTTATATATGATGCAACCGGAAGGTTTTGTCGATCCTAAGGATGCTAACAAGGTATGCAAGCTCTAGCGATCCATTTATGGACTGGTGCAAGCATCTTGGAGTTGGAATATATGCTTTGATGAGGTGATCAAAGCTTTTGGTTTTATACAAACTTATGGAGAAGCTTATATTTACAAGAAAGTGAGTGGGAGCTCTGTAGCATTTCTAATACTATATGTGGATGACATATTATTGATTGGAAATGATATACAATTTATGGAAAGCATAAAGGGTTATTTAAACAAGAGTTTTTCAATGAAAGACCTGGGTGAAGCTGCTTACATATTAGGCATCAAGATCTATAGAGATAGATCAAGACGCTTAATAGGACTTTCACAAAGCACATACCTTGACAAGATTTTGAAGAAGTTCAAAATGGACCAGTCGAAGAAGGGGTTCTTGCCTGTGTTGCAAGGTATGAAGTTGAGTTGGAATCAAACCCCGACCATGGCAGAAGAAAGAGAAAGGATGAAAGTCGTCCCCTATGCCTCAGCCATAGGCTCTACAATGTATGCCATGCTGTGTACTAGACCTGATGTGTGCCTCGCCATAAGTCTAGCAGGTAGGTACCAGAGTGATCCAGGAGTAGATCACTGAACAGCGGTAAAAATATATCCTTAAGTACCTAAAGAGGACTAAGGACATGTTTCTCGTTTGTGGAAGTGAAGATAAGCTCGTCGTAAAGGGTTACGTCGATGATAGCTTTGACACTGATCCGGATGACTAAAAGTCTCAATACGGATACGTATTGAATAGTGGAGCAGTTAACTGGAGTAGCTCCAAGCAGAGCATTGTAGACATAAAGATTTGCAAAAGTACATACGGATCTGAATATGGCAGATCCGTTGACCAAACCTCTTCCACGAGCAAAACATGATAAGCACCAGAACTCTATGGGTGTTAGATTCATAACTATGTAAACTAGATTATTGAATCTACTGCAAGTGGGAGACTGTTGGAAATATGCCCTAGAGGCAATAATAAAATGGTTATTATCATATTTGCCATTCATGATAAATGTTTATTATTCATGCTAGAATTGTATTGACCGGAAACTTAAATACCTGTGTGAATACATAAACTACACAGTGTCCCTAGTAAGCCTCTACTAGACTAGTTCATTGATCAAAGATGGTTATGGTTTCCTGACCATAGACATGAGTTGTCATTTGATAATGGGATCACATCATTAGGAGAATGATGTGATGTACAGACCCAAGCGTAAGCTTAGCATCGGATCGTTTAGTTATTTGCTATAGCTTTTGTCATGTCAAGTATCTGTTCCTTAGACCATGAGATCATGCCACTCCCGGACACAGGAGGAATACCTTGTGTGCTATCAAACGTCACTTCATAACTGGGTGATCATAAAGGTGCTCTACAGGTATCTCCGAAGGTGTCTGTTGGGTTGCATGGATCGAGACTGGGATTTGTCACTCCGTGTGACGGAGAGATATCTTTGGGCCCTCTCGGTAATACAACATCACAAGAAGCTTCATGTGACTAATGAGTTTAGTCATGGGATCTTGTATTATGGAACGAGTAAAGAGACTTGCTGGTAATGAGATTGAACTAGGTATGGAGATACTGATGATCGAATCTCGAGCAAGTAACATATCGCCGGACAAAGGGAATTGCATACGGGATTGACTGAATCCTTGACATCATGGTTCAACCGATAAAGATCTTCATGGAATATGTAGGAAGCAATATGGGCATCGAGGTCCCGCTATTGGTTATTGACCAGAGAGGTCTCTCGGTCATCTCTACATGATTCTCGAACCCGTAGGGTCGCACGCTTAACATTCGGTAGCGCTAGGGTAGTATTGAGATATTAATATGGTGAAGTACGAAGGTTGTTCGGAGTCTTGGATGGGATCTGGGAAGTCACAAGGAGCTCCAGAATAGTCCGTAGGTAAAGATTTATACATGGGAAGTCATATTTTGGGTTCGGGAGTGGGGCCCACCTGCATGGGGGGACCCACATGAACGTGGGTAGTGGGGAAAGGCCCCGCACCCCTGGTCTAGGCGCACCAAGATCTCCCATTACAAGGAATAGGATCATATCCCGAAGGGATAAGATCAAGATTCCTAAAAAAGGGGGATAGCGATCGGTGGGGAAAGGAAAGGAGGGATTTCCTTCCTCCCCCCTTGGCCAACGACCCTAGGGGCTTGGAGGGCAAGCAACCAGCCCCCTCCATGCCTATATAAAGGTGGGGAGGCGTTGGGGGCAGCCACGCTTCCACCCTCGCCCGTCTCCCTCCCGTTACACCTCCTCCACCTCACGCAGACGCTTGGCGAAGCCCTGCTGCAGTTCCGCTACTACCACCACCACCACGCCGTCGTGTTGGTTCAGATCTCATCTACCTCCTCTCCCTCGCTTGCTGGATCAAGAATGTGTGCTAAACTCGGAGGTGTCGTCCGTTCGGCACTAGATCAGATTGGATCGCGATTGGATCGTGAAGAGTACGAGTACATCAACCGCGTTACGACGCTAACACTTTCGGTCTACAAGGGCATGTAGACAAACTCCCGTCTCATTGCTATGCATCTACTAGATTAGATCTTGGGTGTTCGTAGGAATTTTTTTGATTTTCATGCTTCGTTCCCCATCATCAACGTCATTAGTGGGGTCCCTCTCTTCAGGAGGGGGCAATTCTGTGAAGGAAGGAAAGCCAGAGGAAATTCAAATTCAAAATCAAGGAATCAAGATGAAGAGAAGGCGATGGTGACAAGAAAACAGAGAAGCACTTATGGGAGGTAGATTACCTGGTTGCTCGTGTCAAGGGGGCTCAGTTTCCCCTCCGGCAACATCAGTTGCCGTCGCTTCGCTACCGGCAGCATCCGTTGCCGGTATGTCCTCGATGCGGATAGGTTCATCCACATCGATCTTTTCCGGTGAGGCACTCTTCGGAACGATCGATGTCGAAGGTGTTGTCAGGGGTTCCACTCCTTGGTGCCCCTCTTCGCGACTCACACCTTCCATCTCCATGTCGGCGTCGGTGGTGGTACTTGCCAGTGGCACGCGACCAGTCTCCTCACGCTGTGGGCTGGTCACAGCCACTTCAGGAGAGGCAGAGCCCTACCCAACATCTGTTGCCGGCTTGCGCTCCGCGGTGGTCCGCGCCCTCTTCTGGGTCCAATGCGCCAAGGGCGTTTTGTCCCTGCAAGACCAAAAACAGATAAGCCAACAGATCAATAATGGCAAATAGTTAACAGAAATAACAAGTGGAGGAAGAGGCAAGCACTTACTCTTCTTCGTCATCCTCGGAGAGGCGGGAGAGATCCCAATATGTTTGGGTTGCAGACTCGGGAGCCGGTGAAGGAGGCACTACAAAAAAAACACTTCCGTGATGATATGTTTTTGTCATAGTCGGTCACGTTTTCTGTCATGCATGTACATCCGTGATGATTTTATGACAGAATCAAGATAGTCATACCTATGCTATCGTAGAAGTGTTCCATGACAATACTGAAATTATGATCACAGTAGTGTCCACTTCCATGATGATAAATGTCGTGTCATGGAAGTGTTTTCGTCAAGGGTAACCGACACGTGGCATCCACCGTAACGGGTCGGCGTTAAGCTATCGGGCGCGGGTTTGGATCCGATAACCCGTTATCAACCCGGACAAATGGCGATTTTCCACGTGTAAAATTCTCATTTGCCAATGGAACCACGTGTCAGCTCGGCGTTGGGACAGATGTCATCCATTCATCGGACGCGAGACACCTATGATACATCAACACATGGCACGGCCCAATACTGGCCCATTTACGTTAAAAAGGCTGGCCCATTTGACTTGGTCAAAAGTTAGCGGGCCAGCCCATGGAAAGCCTGTTAAATGGCCTATTCGCATACAGCCCATTTACGGCCCGGGTACTCACGGCCCATTACGGCCTTTCAAAATTCGGCCCAGTAGCGCCATGTGGGCCGTGCCTTATGATTCCAGCCCGTTGTCACTTTCGGCCCATCTATGGCCCGTGACGTCTTTTAGCCCATATGAGGCCTTTTGTATCTCTGGGCCCAATGACGGCCCATG
The DNA here is from genome assembly GCA_039707655.1 of Elymus sibiricus. Taxonomy (NCBI): domain Eukaryota; kingdom Viridiplantae; phylum Streptophyta; class Magnoliopsida; order Poales; family Poaceae; genus Elymus; species Elymus sibiricus. Next base: position 170,932,828 of record CM077664.1, read on the forward strand.
GTGATTCTGGCCCATCATGAAAAGTAAACAGCTTTGAGCCCATTAACGACCCATGATTCAGTTGGGCCGTTTCCAGCCCGTGTTTTCTTTCGGCCTTCTAAGGGCCCATAAAGTCTTGGGCTCATTTCCCGCCCTTGATTACTTACGGTCCGTTACTAGCCTGTTATGCTAATGGGCCAAATTCAGCCCATGGTTATAATCGGCCCGTTTGTGGTCTGTTAACCCATTGGGCCATTTTAAGCCCGTCATGTATTCCGGCCCATTAACGACCCGTTATGCATGTCGATAGAATTAAGTTTGTGATGACTTTACGCCTGTTAACGGCCCGTTATACTACGGTGTAACACCCCCCATGTATTAGCAACAGTGATCACCATTTTGATAATGACAAGTCACCATGATTAACAGTGCTTGATCATCATTTGTTTCATATCTCATTTCAAATTCCAATTCAAATTGAAATTCAAATTTAAAGTGAAAATAAAAGTTGTTCCAATTTGGAAACTAAAATGTTCATTAAATAGAAAATAATCCATAATTAATTATGTTAAGAAAAACAACATCACCTAAATTCCCTAGATGAGTCTAACATCCTAAAACAGTACCAAAACAGCAATTTAAATTGCCAATTCATTTAATAAAAATTCAAATGAAATCATTTGTTCACCAAACCTTTTTCTGACAGTGCTAAATATTGCATCATATTTATGTGGCATAACTCCCTATTTTACAAAAGTCATTTCGAGGCCAAACATTTAGCAAAACAGAAAAGATTGCAGAAAACAGAAAAGAAGAAATGAAAAAGGAGAAAAGAAAAAGGCCCGCTGTTACTGCGCTCTAGTCAACCGCGCCAACCCAGCCCACCTCGCCACCTCCTTCCTCCTACTGCTCACGCGCACGCGCCCGCGCCCAAGCCGGCTCGCCGTCGCAGCCGCGTCCACTCGCCGCCCCGCGTCGCTACAGGGCGCCGGGTGGATAAGGGAGCCACCGCGGCACCCCTGGACCGCCCCAGATCTTTTCCCCCTCTCCCTCGCTCGTTTGCCTCCTCCCCATCAATGGCCGACGCGGCCATCGCCGTCCGCCGCGCGCCCGCGTAGCCATCGTGCCTCCCTCGCCTCGCCTCCGTGCAAAGAAGGACCGCCGTCGTCCGCTACCTCTTCCGCGCCAACGAACCGAAACCGGGAGCCACCGCAGCGTCCTCCCCGAGCTCCTCTTCCTCCTACGGCCGCCGTCGACTCGCAGCCGATTCCGGCGACCTCGAGCCTCCCCCGAGCCCATTACGCACACCTGCAGGCTCCCCGTGAGCACCACTACCTCTCCCCTCTCCTCTCTCTCTCTCGTTCGACCTGTAGACATCGCCCGCTTCGTGCCTGAGCTCTCCACCGCAGAGCTCGTCGCTGGCGTCTTTTCGGTGACCATTTGGTCACGGGCTCGTGCCCATTAGCTTTGCCGCACCGCGTAGGCCTCGCCTAGCCTCTTAGTTCGCTCGCGCGCACGCTGCAACGCTGAACCCGAGCTCCACCCATAGCTGCCACCGCCTGCCGTCGTCGCTGTCATCGATTCATGCCGCCCTCGCCAGTGAGACCACTGCCATCGGACGCGGCTCGGAGTGCACGTTCCAGAGAGCCCGGCCGCGCGCGTTTTGGTGCACCATAGCGCATTTCCGAGCTCGCCGGAGTTCGCCGCCACGCTCGGGCTCGCTGGAGCAACTCCGGTGGCCGCCACTGACCAGTCCGCCGACGTGGCACCGCCTGGGCCGCTGACTGGTGGGCCCAGTGGGTCCATTGACCGGGTTGACCTGGTCAAACCTGCTGACTGGGATTGACCAGTCACTGACAGGTGGACCCCGCATTAATTAAAATGATTTTCTAAATAAATAAAATGTTAATTAATTAGTTAATTAATTTAATTACTAAACAGTCACTGACTACTGGGTCCCACCTGTTAATTAACTTAATTAGATAAAATAAACCCTGTTTAGTTAAAACAGTCACTGACTAGTGGGACCCACTGGTCAGGTTTGACCTGGCCCAGCCAGGTTGACCGATGACGTCACTATGACGTCCTGCTCACATCACAATACACTGTTTCGTATAATTTGAATTAAATAATTCCAGAAATTCCAGAAAATGATTAAAACTTTCAAAAATCATATAAATTAAACCGTAACTCGGATGAAAATAATTTATATATGAAAAACGATCAGAAAAATATGACGAATCCGAATATCCTACCCACATACCTGCCACACCCCTCTAACATAATGAACATGGAACTTTTTGCCCGTATTCGATAGATGAATAGTGCATAACCTTGATAAAATAAATCCAAATAAATTCATAAATTCCTATAAAATATTTAGATAGACAATATATCACCTCCGCATACCATTTAGGCATATCATGCATCGTTGTTGCATTGTTGCCGTGAATTTATTGTTTCTTCCCCCTCCTTCTCTCCCGATAGACGTCGAGACCGCCGCCGACACAGCTGAGTACGACTACGCTCCGGACGAGTAGCCTTCAGACGACCAGCCCCTCTCAATAGAGCTTCCAGGCAAGCAAAACCCCCTTGATCATCCAGATATCGCCCACTCTTCCTCTCTTATGCTTGCATTAGAATTGCTTCTATTGTTAATCCGATAGCTCCAATTCGGATGCATAGCCTAATTTTGTCGCCTGCTGTTTATACCTACCTGTTGTCCCATGATGCTTAGTTAGCTATGCTATTGATTCATCTATGGCCCTTCACCCTTGTCCGTTTGCCATGCTTGATATCGGGCCGTGATCACTCTGGGTGATGATCACGGAAATGTTTACATATTGCAATACTTAAACTGATCAAGTCGGGCCGGCTCCAAGAGTGCCTGCGAGAGAATAATATTAAAGACGGGTCGGCTCCAAGAGCACCCGCGAGCCATGTGATATCAAGTCGGAGCGATAGGAACCCTGTTCGTCTCTACGAGTTACTAAATACGCCTAACGGATTTGGGTATTTGATCTGAGTGGGTCGTTGGCCCTATACGCACTACCACCACGTGGGATAATGGTTATGGGACCCTCTACATCGTATGTATCAGCCGAAAGCTCTTCAGACGTCACAGCTCAGAGATGCGGGCTGATTGTTGGGGTGGGCTGGTTACGTCACTGGTGTATTCAGTGTCACGCCTGGGCCCCGACCAGCCACGTAACGTGCAGGAGTGCAAAGGGCAATGGCCGCACTTAGGATTTAGACCGGCGTGCTGACCTCTCTGCTGAGCCGAGGTAGGACTGCGTCGTGTTGATCACCCGAGGCCGGGCATTACCCAGCAAGTGTGTCGGCGTACGACACCTAAGGGATCGTGTGGATCCCTTTACGGTTCGGCAAGGGGAAAAGATTTGCACAAAGAGCAGAACCAACGATCAACGCGAGGATCTTTACCCAGGTTCGGGCCGCTGATCAGCGGAAAACCCTACTCCTGCTGTTGTTTATTGTGGATGTTCTTGGCTCAAGTACACGGAGCGCTTGTGGTGGGAAAGCAGCTACGCATGCAGAATGGGCCGGAAGGTCCTTCCCCCTGTAGCTACGCCTTGGGCCCCCCCTGTAGCTATGCAGAAGGGGAACCCAGCCTTCGATCTTCTACCTTTTGATCTTTGACTTGAGTGCCTCTTCGATAATCTTGCAACTATTCCCAGCTATCCCCCGGCAAGCCTTGCCGGGTCTTGTCTTGCTAGGAGATCATGCCGCTGGGAAGAAGCTTCTCCCCAACGAGATCTTGTTCTTGCTTGTTAACATAATGCTTGCCAGATATGGTATTCGCCGGGAAGCTTGGCCTTGCCGGGGTTGCCAGGCAACAATCCTGGACGGGAATGACCCATGCTAAGAAGGTTGATGAGACCCTGGTTCTCATTACACCAACAGGAGCCCCCGGGCCTGCCTTCAGCAGAGAACTCAAAGATCTCGATGCTGGAGGTGGGGCCAAATTTGGCGTGGGTCATGACTGCCATGCCCTTTCCTTCTGGAGGTATGGTTGTTTAAGAAAAACAGCCCTTGTCGGAGGGCATGGCTCGACGACAAGGTTGAAAGCCCCCTTGTCAGAGCGCATGGCTCGACGGCAAGGTTGAAAGCCCCCTTGTCGGAGCGCATGCCTCGACGCCAAGGTTGAAAGCCCCCTTGTCGGAGCGCATGACTCGACGACAAGGTTGAAAGCCCCCTTGTCGGAGCGCATGGCTCGACGACAAGGTTGAAAGCCCCCTTGTCGGAGCGCATGGCTCGACGACAAGATTTGCTATTCTTTCGCCGAAGAATATTTCTGGAAAAGTTTGCGATTTCGGCAGAGAACTTTGATGTTCTCGATGCCGGCCTCCGGCAAAGATGTTGCCGGGAAGGCTTATGACTTCAGCGAAGAACTTTGACGTTCTCGACGCCGGCTTCCAGCAATGATGTTGCCGGGAAGGCTGCAAAGTAATCGCCCACCTGTATACCTGCAACACTGATTCGGACATGTAATGCCACGACAGCGTTTTAACACAACAAATTAATTAGCTTCTGGCTTTATGACTAATTTGTTGTAATTTTGACTTCTGCCGAATATTCCCTTGCTTGCCGGAACACTTTCCGGTGCGCACGATCCAGTCAGCAGCGCTTTGAGGAGCGGGTCCTTAGCGGCTTGCCGGGAACGCCGCCTCCCGAAAAAGGTTTTTCCTTCCTAGCTTTAGTGCAGCTGCTCACATCGCCAAGTGGACTCGAGGCGACAAGGAGCGCAACTAGCCCCGGGAAGGCTCCTCAGCATACGGGTTTACGCAGAAACCTTAGAATAAAACTTACTAAGCCCTTTCTTTAGATGATTGCATTTTTGTACAATGAGTCCCTACGTTTGCCGGAATGCTCCCCGAATGCGCATGTCCTGGTCAATGGCGCTTAGGATCGGGTCCTGTCTAGCAGCCTATCGAGAACGCCGCCTCTTCGGAGCTTAACGCTTTAGAAACAATCGCAACTGCATCTGTATTGCTGGGCGGACCCAAAGCAACCAGGAGCGTAGAATGTTTCAAGAGCACTCCTTCGCGCACAGGTTATGTACAAAAATATCATCGAGGAAAAGACTAAACAGCAAAAAGTAATTAAAGTTTTAGTACTTAACTTTCTGTGAAGCATGATGTTGACGAAGAGGGCATCGTGTATGGCAAAGAATTTCAGCCGTCCCCGCTTCTCCCGCCGCCTGCTCCGCCAGTGCCCACGCCGTCGCCCGTCTGTGTGGGTACGGGCAGACCGGACGCGGATGGATCAACCGCCATAGCGCCCTTCTTCTTGGGAGCCATGGCGACGAAAGTGATCAAAAACTGATGCGCTGACCGCTAGATCGGGTTCGCGCAACCTCTCCCCCTACCTGGCGCGCCAAAGATGTCGGCGTACGACACCTATGGGATCGCATGGATCCCTTTACGGTTCGGCAAGGGGAAAAGATTTGCACAAAGAGCAGAACCAACGATCAACGCGAGGATCTTTACCCAGGTTCGGGCCGCTGATCAGCAGAAAACCCTACTCCTGCTGTTGTTTTTGTGGATGTTCTTGGCTCAAGTACACGGAGCGCTTGTGGTGGGAAAGCAGCTACGCATGCAGAATGGGCCGGAAGGTCCTCCCCCCTGTAGCTACGCCTTGGGCCTCCTTTTATACGTTCAAGGGGTCTCCAACAGTGGCGAACAACAGTACAAGAGGTGTAAAGTTACTACAGTGTCTCATGATTACCACTGACGTCTTAGGACAAACGCATTTAGTGCTCCGTTTAGGTGTCCCTTACTTTCTCGGGGACGGAAAAAGGACCCATCCCATCAGCACTGCTTAACCCCTTCTGCGGCCAGCGCCATGACACGCAACCAGGAAGACAAGCCCTAAACGACAGACTGGTCGCTGCGCTGGAGCGGTGGCACTGTGCTGGGTGCGATATCTTGCTGGGTGCTAGACCTTGCCGGGCCTTCGCGAGCCTTCCCGGCAAGGATCTTGCCGGGAACCCATCCTTCGGTCTTCTACCTTTTGATCTTTGACTTGAGTGCCTCTTTGATAATCTTGCAACTATTCCCAGCTATCCCCCGGCAAGCCTTGTCGGGTCTTGTCTTGCTAGGAGATCATGCCACTGGGAAGAAGCTTCTCCCCAACGAGCTCTTTTTCTTGCTTGTTAACATAATGCTTGCCAGATATGGTATTCGCCGGGAAGCTTGGCCTTGCCGGGGTTGCCAGGCAACAATCCTGGACGGGAATGACCCATGCTAAGAAGGTTGATGAGACCCTGGTTCTCATTACACCGACAAAGTGTGTCCGGCCAGATGTGATCGAGCGTGTTGGGTAACAGTAGTTCACCCCTGCAGGGAAGTTATCTATTCGAATAGCCGTGTCAATGGTAATAGGACGCTCGGAGTTGTATCCTGGTCTGCTACAACTATAAATGGATACTGATACAATGATAAACTGTTACTACTTCTCTCGGGATCACTTTCTTGCAGGGTAGTCGAGGAAGGATCTCAAGGCATTACTTAAATATAACTGCTATTATGTGTTACTATACTCTACTCTCTTCGGATGCTGCAAGATTGCTTCAAGATGCTAGTCTTCGATAGACTAGGCCTTTCCCCTCTGTTCTGGCATTTCTGCCATTTAGTCCAAAGATATAGCCCCATTCCTTTGATACCGATGCATAATTAGTATAGATCTGATGTTAGTCTTGCGAGTACTTTGGATGAGTACCCACGGTTGCTTTGCTATCTTTTTCCCCATACCCGGTTGCTGTGATCACACGACGGAGCCCAGGAGTAGGAGATCCCCGCAGTCCACTACTACTACGTTGAGGTCGCCGACCAGGAGTAGTTCAAAGGCCCTAGGCAGGAGGCCTTCGCCTTTTCGATCAGTGTCGCTGTTTGTGCTAGCCTTCTTAAGGCAAACTTGACTAACTATGTTTGTACCCAGATATTATCTGTTTGTATGACTTATGTATTCGGTCCTCCTGACCCCTGGTTTGTAATATGAAGATTTATGATTAAATTTGAGTTTAGAGTTGTGTTGTGATATCCGCCCGTGAGTATCTGATCTCGAGCGTGCACGTTTAGTGTATGATTAGTGCACGGTCGAGCAGGGGCGTCACAAGTTGGTATCAGAGCCGACTGCCTGTAGGAAGCCCCCTTCCGATTCCTTGGTCGAAGTTGAGTCTAGTCCTTGAAAAACTGTTTTACTAACATGGCTGTGTGACTTACGGGCCCATGTCGCCAATGGGTGGTATTAGGATCCTTTATTCCTCTTCCTTACTCAGGGATTCTACTCTCTCTTCTATTCGGGTTAAAATTTTACTAACTCTGACTCTAGGTTCTCGTGATCACATCCACCCAGAGCTTTGATTATCTGCAAATTACTTCCTTGAATGCACGATGCAAGAATTCACTCACTGTCATTTGACAATCTTGAATTTCCTCTGTTTCTGATGGATCGCTTGTTTCCGCCGCGCCCTGTGACGCAGCTTGTACTGCGGACTTGGGCTCCTGATGCGCCTGGTTTTCCAGCTATCCTGATCGCCCTCCTGACCAGATTGGGCTACCGCTGGTACCCCGAGTACATGGTTTACGAGGATTACCGCGAGTTCAACCAGGAGCAGTACCATGCCGATGTTTGTATCTTTGATCAGCGGAACGACTCCGTCACTGAGTTGCACACTTTTCACGGTATCGGCGTGACGATTGATATGGCAGTCCATGATGCTGCCCATTCTGCTGTCGCACGTTTTCGTGGCGAGCATAGTTGCTTGGATGACTCCGAGTTCCGATACATCCCGTATGCCCCTGCTGGAGATGATACCAGATACTACACAGCTGTCTGTGCCCCTTACGAGCGACGTCGATACGACCCGCATGTTTTGATTCAGTGCACTCAGGCTCTGGATCGCACTGCCCGGGCTCTTGCCGTCGAGTTGTTTGCCACTAGAGCACGTCTCTACGATGCTATGACACAGTTGCTGCCAGCTGTACGTGCAGGGATACATCCAGAGTACATCCTTTACCCATGCAGGACTCAGATGCCTACAGGTATTGATTGGCCTGCTGTTGGAGGTCACACACCCGCACGTGGACCTCTTCTTCCAGTTCGAGATCGGGTTCTGCATCAGAGTGCTCACGGAGCGCAGGACCTTCCTGCCATGGACACTCATCGTCCGCACCTGCAGTTACCTGGTTTCAGTGGTTTTCCCCAACGTTGATGTAGCCTTTGCTATGTCTCATTGTTGTATTCCTCACCGCGTGCCTGCGCGCCGCCTAGCATGTCTAACTTTTAGTTTTCTGAACTTATGCTGCCCACGTGTAACCGACTTTGTGTATGGATATGTATGGATTAATTGACTACTGTTATGTATCTATTGCACTACTTATTCATTGTTGTGTTACATGATGTTTGTCTCTAGACACTTGTAGTTGTTTTTACTAACTACCCCCTGTTAAATCTTTAGCAGGATGGTTAGACCAGGTGGTCGTGGTCGTGGCCGTGCTCCCGAGCAGCCACCACCGCCAGACTATATGGCAGCTATGATGCAACAATTCGAGTTGAACCGCCAGTTCATGGTTGGGATCATGGCTCAGTTTCGACACCAGAACCAGAATGCTCAGAATCAGCAACCTGCCGCAATAACTCTGCAGGAGTTTGTGCGTCTCAGCCCTACTATGTTCCGCAACTCTGAACAGACACTGGATGCTGATGACTGGCTTCGCGACATCACCTATGAGATGGAGTCTGCCAATGTCGCCCCCGCCAACCTTGTCACCTTTGCATCCTACTTCTTGAAGGGTGCCACTGCTCAATGGTGGCACACCCATAGGAGTTCATTACCTGCTGGGACAGTCGTTACTTGGATTGAGTTTCAGATTGCTTTCCGTGCCCGTTACATTCCTCAGGGAATCATGGACCGGAAGAAAAGGGAGTTTCGCAACCTCACTCAGGGCAATAGGACTGTCGAAGCTTATCTGCGGGAATTCCTTAACCTGTCCCGCTATGCTGAAGAGACATTGCCACAGATGCATGCAGACAGGAGAAATTCCGCGATGTACTCCACCCGGACCTCAAGCTTGCACTTGCTGTCCATGACTTTGCCGACTTCGCCACCCTGGTGAACAAGGCTCTCCAGGTTGAGACCGCTCAGATGGAACATAGGGAATCACTCAAGCGCAATCGTGACATTGGCTCATCTTCGAGCTCAGGACAAAGGCGTAAAATATGGATTCCCAACAACATGTATCGTCCAACTGCCCCTGCGCTACGGCCTTCCTATGTGGAACCCCGTCTACCTCCTCCACCACCGAGGCAGCCGAAAGCTCAAGCTGCTCCACCACGTGATGCTCCTCTTCGTCCTGAAGATGGAATGTGTTTCAACTGTCGCCGCCCAGGTCACCTTGCCAAGGACTGCCGCCAGAATCAGACTCAGTTGACACTGTTGGAAATATGCCCTAGAGGCAATAATAAATTGGTTATTATTATATTTCCTTGTTCATGATAATCGTTTATTATCCATGCTATAATTGTATTGATTGGAAACTCAAATACATGTGTGGGTACATAGACAACACTGTGTCCCTAGTAAGCCTCTAGTTGACTAGCTCGTTGATCAAAGATGGTTAAGGTTTCCTAGCCATTGACATGAGATGTCATTTGATAACGGGATCACATCATTAGGAGAATGATGTGATGGACAAGACCCAAACTACGAACGTAGCATATGATCGTGTCAGTTTATTGCTATTGTTTTCTGCATGTCAAGTATCTGTTCCTATGACCATGAGATCATGCAACTCCCTGACATCGGAGGAATACCTTGTGTGTATCAAACGTCGCAACGTAACTGGGTGACTATAAAGGTGCTCTACAGGTATCTCCGAGGGTGTCTGTTGGGTTGGCATGGATCAAGACTGGGATTTGTTACTCCGTATGACGGAGAGGTATCTCAGGGCCCACTCGGTAATACAACATCACAATGAGCCTTGCAAGCAATGTGACTAAAGTGTTAGCCACGAGATCTTGTATTACGGAACGAGTAAAGAGACTTGCCGGTAACGAGATTGAACTAGGTATAGTGATACCGACGATCGAATCTCGGGCAAGTAACATACCGAAGAACAAAGGGAACATCATACGGGATTAACTGAATCCTTGACATAGAGGTTCGACCGATAAAGATCTTCGTAGAATATGTAGGAGCCAATATGGGCATCCAGGTCCCGCTATTGGTTATTGGCCGTAGAGGTGTCTCGGTCATGTCTACATAGTTCTCGAACCCGCAGGGTCTACACACTTAACGTTTGGTGACGATTAGTATAATTGAGTTATTATGTTGGTGACCGAAAGTTGTTCGGAGTCCCGGATAAGATCCCAGACATGACGAGGATCTCCGGAATAGTCCGGAGGTAAAGATTGATATATGTGATAATAGTGTTTTGATCTCCGGAAGAGTTCCGAAGTTCACCGGAAGAGGTTCCGGATGTTTACCGAAGTGTTCGGGTGCAGCAACACTTTATATGAGCCAAAGGGATAAAGCCCACAAGGTATTGGAAAGTGCAAAAGTAGTTTTGCTGCCGCGTAAGCGGTACTACCGCTTGGTGAAGCGGTACTACCGCCCGAGCGGTACTACCGCTTGTGTGAAGCGGTACTACCGCCCAAGCGGTACTACCGCTTGTGTGAAGCGGTACTACCGCTTGTGCGCGGCTGTGCACGGTTCGGCAGGGATCCGAGTTGGACTCTTTCCCTGCGGGCCAAACCGACCTTGTGCGGGCAAAACCGACCTGGAGGAGGCTTTTACTCCAAGTTTAGACCCCAAGGCTCAACATATAAATAGAGGGGCAGGGCTAGCACACGGGACACATCAGGATTTCCCAAGCCGTGTGCCGGCAACCCTAGCCCTCTAGTTCCTCCGTCATAATCTCCGTAGCGCTTGGCGAAGCCCTGCAGAGATTGTTCCTCACCACCATCACCACGCCGTCGTGCTGCTGGAACTCAACCACTACTTCATCATCGCTCGCTGGATCGAGGAGGTGAAGGCGTCATCAAGCCGTACGTGTGTTGAACGCGGAGGTGCCGTCCGTTCGGCACTAGATCGGAAGGATCGTGATTGGATCGCGGGACGCTCGGCGATTTGGATCGCGAAGACGTTCGACTACATCAACCGCGTTTATTAACGCTTCCGCTTAGCGATCTACAAGGGTATGTAGATTCACTCTCCCTCTCGTAGATGCTCATCACCATGGATAGATCTTGTGTGTGCGTAGGAAAATTTTTGTTTCCCATGCAACGTTCCCCAACAGTGGCATCATGAGCTAGGTCTATGCGTAGATGAGATCTCGAGTAGAACACAAACGAGTTGTGGGCGTGGGTGTATACATATTGCTTGCCGTTACTAGTTGATACTTGATTCAGCGGTATTGTGAGATGAAGCGGCCCGGACCGACATTACGCGTACGCTTACGCGAGACTGGTTTTACCGCTGCGTGCACTTGTTGCATAAAGGTGACTGGCGGGTGTCTGTCTCTCTCACTTTAGTTGAATCGGTTCAATGAAGAGGGTTCTTTTAGAAGATCAAAAAGCAATCACTACACCACGTTGTGGTTTTGCGTAGGTAAGAACGGTTCTTGCAAACCCGTAGCAGCCACGTAAAATTTGCAACAACAATTAGAGGACGTCTAACTTGTTTTTGCAGGGTGTGATGTGATATGGCCAATTATATGATGAGATATATGTGATGTATGAGATGATCATGTTTTGTATAGAATATCACGACTTGCATGTCGATGAGTACGGCAACTGGCAGGAGCCATAGAGTTGTCTTTAATTATTGTATGACCTGCGTGTCAATCATTAAGCGCTATGTAATGCTTTACTTTATCGCTAAACGTTAGCAATAGTCGTGGAAGCAACAGTCGGCGCGACAACCTTATGGCGACACGTTGGTGGAGATCAAGATGATGGAGATCATGGTGTCATGCCGGTGACGATGGAGATCATGCCGGTGCTTTGGAGATGGAGATCAAAAGCACAAGTTCATGGCCATATCATGTCACTTATGATTTGCATGTGATGTTAATCCTTTTATGCATCTTATTTTGCTTAGGACGACGGTAGCATTATAAGGTGATCCCTCACTTAAATTTCAAGATAAATTGTGTTCTCCCCAAGTGTGCACCGTTGCGAAAGTTCGTCGTTTCGAGACACGCCGTGATGATCGGGTGTGATAGACTCTACGTTCGCATACAACGGGTGTAAGCCATGTTACACGTGCGGAACACTCGGGTTAAACTTGACGAGCCTAGCATGTACAGACATGGCCTCGGAACACAAGAGACCGAAAGGTCGAACATGAGTCATATAGTAGATATGATCAACATGAAGATGTTCACCATTGAAACCACCTCAACTCACGTGATGATCGGACTTGAGTTGGTGGATTTGGATCATGTTACACTCGAATGATCGGAGGGATGTCAATTTGAGTGGGAGTTTTTAAGTAATATGATTAACTAAACTCATTATCTAGAACAATAGTCTAAGTTGTCTTTGCTATATTTATGTTGTAGATCATGGCTCGCGCAGTAGCACCCCTGAATTTTAATGCGTTCCTAGAGAAAGCTAAGTTGAAAGATGATGGAAGTAACTTTGTGGACTGGGCCCGTAATCTAAGGATTATCCTTACGGCTTCCCAGAAGGCTTATGTCCTTGATGCACCGCTTGGTGATCCACCCGCTCCAGTTGAGTCTCTAGACGTTGTGAACGCCTGGCAGGCTCGTTCTGATGATTACTCAATAGTTCAATGTGCAATGTTGTATGGCTTAGAACCGGGACTTCAAAGACATTTTGAACGTCATGGAGCATATGAGATGTTCCAAGAGTTGAAGTTTATCTTTCAGAAGAATGCCCGGATCGAGAGATATGAGATCTCCGATAAGTTCTATGCTTGCAAGATGGAGGAGAACGGGTCTATCAGTGATCACGTGCTCAGAATGTCTGGGTACTCCACCCGTCTGGCTGAGTTAGGGATGCCCCTTCCGCCAGAGGCTATCACTGACAGAGTTCTTCAATCATTGCCACCTAGCTACAAGAGCTTCGTGTTGAACTATAACATGCACGGGATGAACAAGTCAGTCGCCGAGCTGTTTGCGATGCTGAAAGCCGCTGAGTCTGAAATTCAGAAGGAGCATCAAGTGTTGATGGTCAATAAAACCACTAGTTTCAAGAAAAATGGCAAGGGTAAGAAGGGTAACTCCAAGAAGAGTGGCAAAGCAGTTGCTCCTCTCGTGAAGAAACCCAAGGCTGGACCCAAACCAGAAACTGTGTGTTTTCATTGCAAGGGAACTGGACACTGGAAGCGGAATTGCCCCAAGTATTTGGCTGACAAGAAGGCGGCCAACAACAAACAAGGTATATATGATATACATGTTATTGATGTGTACCTTACCAACTCTCGTTGTAGTGCCTGGGTATTTGATACCGGTGCGGTTGCTCATATTTGCAACTCAAAACAGGAACTGCGGAATAGACGGAGGCTGGCAAAGGACGAAGTGACGATGCGCGTGGGAAATGGTTCCAAGGTTGATGTGATCGCCGTCGGCACGCTCGCTCTTCGATTACCGTCGGGATTAGTGATGAACCTAAATAAGTGTTATTTGGTGCCTGCGTTAAGCATGAACATTATATCTGGATCTTGTTTATTGCGAGACGGTTACTCATTTAAATCAGAGAATAATGGTTGTTCTATTTATATGAGTAATATCTTTTATGGTCATGCACCCGATGTGAGGGGTTTATTCTTATTTAATCTCGATAGTAATGATACACATGTTCATAACATTGATGCCAAAAGATGTAGAATTGATAATGATAATACCACTTTCTTGTGGCACTGCCGTTTAGGTCATATTGGCGTAAAACGCATGAGGAAGCTCCATGCCGATGGACTTTTGGAGTCACTTGATTTTGAATCACTTGACACATGTGAACCATGCCTCATGGGCAAGATGACTAAAACGCCGTTCTCTGGAATAATGGAACGGGCAAGTGACTTATTGGAAATCATACATACTGATGTGTGCGGTCCAATGAGTATTGAGGCGCGCGGTGGTTATCGTTACTTTCTCACCTTCACTGATGACTTAAGTAGATATGGGTATATTTACTTAATGAAACACAAGTCTGAAACATTTGAAAAGTTCAAACAATTTCAGAGTGAAGTTGAGAATCATCGTAACAAGAAGATTAAATTCCTACGATCTGATCGAGGAGGAGAATATCTGAGTTATGAGTTTGGCAGTCACTTAAGACAGTGTGGAATTGTTTCACAATTGACACCGCCTGGAACACCACAGCGTAATGGTGTGTCCGAACGTCGTAATCGAACCTTATTAGATATGGTGCGATCTATGATGTCTCTTGCCGATTTGCCACTATCGTTTTGGGGTTATGCATTAGAGACAGCTGCATTCACTTTAAATAGGGCACCATCGAAATCCGTTGAGACGACACCATATGAACTTTGGTTTGGCAAGAAGCCAAAGCTGTCATTTCTTAAAGTTTGGGGATGTGATGCTTATGTCAAAAAGCTTCAGCCTGAAAAGCTGGAACCCAAAGCGGAGAAATGCGTCTTCATAGGATACCCAAAAGAGACAATTGGGTATACCTTCTACCTCAGATCCGAGGGCAAAGTGTTTGTCGCTAAAAACGGAACATTTCTTGAGAAAGAGTTTCTCTCGAAAGAATTGAGTGGGAGGAAGATAGAACTTGATGAGGTTGTTGAACCTTTACTTCAACCTGAGAGTAGCGCAGCGCAGAAAGTTGTTTCTGTGGAGCCTACATTAGCTGAAGAGGAAGTTAATGATGATGATCATGAAGCTTTGGATCAAGTTGCTATCGAACCTCGTAGGTCGACAAGGACGCGTACTGCTCCCGAGTGGTACGGCAACCCTGTCTTAGAAGTCATGTTGTTAGACAACGATGAACCTACGAGCTATGGAGAAGCGATGATGAGCCCGGATTCCGAGAAATGGTTAGAGGCCATGAAATCCGAGATGGGATCCATGTATGAAAACAAAGTATGGACTTTGGAAGTATTACCTGAAGGGCGTAAGGCCATTCAGAACAAATGGATCTTTAAGAGGAAGACGGACGCGGACGGTAATGTCACCGTCTATAAAGCTCGACTTGTGGCAAAGGGTTTTTCACAAGTTCAAGGAGTTGACTACGATGAGACCTTCTCACCCGTAGCGATGCTTAAGTCCGTCAGAATCATGTTAGCAATAGCTGCCTTTTTCGATTATGAAATTTGGCAGATGGATGTCAAAACAGCGTTCCTTAACGGTTACCTTAAGGAAGAGTTGTATATGATGCAACCAGAAGGTTTTGTCGATCCAGAGAATGCTGACAAAGTTTGCAAACTCCAGCGATCCATTTATGGACTGGTGCAAGCATCTCGGAGTTGGAATCTTCGTTTTGATGAGGTGATCAAAGCGTTCGAGTTTATACAAGTTTACGGAGAAGCTTGTATTTACAAGAAAGTGAGTGGGAGCTCTATAGCGTTTCTAATATTATATGTGGATGACATATTGCTGATTGGAAACAATATAGAAATGCTGGAAAGCGTAAAGGAATATTTGAACAAGAGTTTTTCAATGAAGGACCTAGGAGAAGCTGCTTTCATATTAGGCATCAAGATCTATAGAGATAGATCGAGACGCTTAATAGGACTTTCACAAAGCACATACCTTGACAAAGTTTTGAAGAAGTTCAAAATGGATCAGTCCAAGAAGGGGTTCTTGCCTGTATTGCAAGGTGTGAAGTTGAGTAAGACTCAATGCCAAGTGACTGCAGAAGATAGAGAAAAGATGAGTGTCATCCCCTATGCTTCAGCCATAGGCTCTATCATGTATGCAATGCTGTGCACAAGACCCGATGTCAGCCTTGCCATAAGTATGGTCGGAAGGTTTCAAAGTGATCCAGGAATGGAACACTGGACGGCGGTCAAGAATATCCTGAAGTACCTGAAAAGGACTAAGGACATGTTTCTCGTTTATGGAGGTGATCAAGAGCTCGTCGTAAAGGGTTACGTCGATGCAAGCTTTGACACTGATCCGGATGACTCTAAGTCGCAAACCGGATACGTATTTATTCTTAATGGGGGTGCGGTTAGCTGGTGCAGTTCCAAGCAAAGCGTGGTAGCAGATTCTACATGCGAAGCGGAGTACATCGCTGCCTCGGAGGCGGCGAAGGAAGGTGTCTGGATGAAGGAGTTCATGACAGATCTTGGAGTAGTGCCTAGTGCACTTAACCCAATGACTCTGTTTTGTGATAATACTGGTGCCATTGCTCTAGCTAAGGAACCAAGATTTCACAAGAGGACCAGACACATAAAACGACGTTTCAATTCCATCCGCGATTACATCAAGGAGGACGACATAAATATTTGCAAAGTACACACGGATCTAAATGTTGCAGATCCGATGACTAAACCTCTTCCAAAGGCTAAACATGAACAACACCAGAACTGCATGGGTGTTCGATTCATTACAATGTAAATCACATAGTGATGTGAACTAGATTATTGACTCTAGTGCAAGTGGGAGACTGTTGGAAATATGCCCTAGAGGCAATAATAAATTGGTTATTGTTATATTTCCTTGTTCATGATAATCGTTTATTATCCATGCTATAATTGTATTGATTGGAAACTCAAATACATGTGTGGGTACATAGACAACACTGTGTCCCTAGTAAGCCTCTAGTTGACTGGCTCGTTGATCAAAGATGGTTAAGGTTTCCTAGCCATTGACATGAGATGTCATTTGATAACGGGATCACATCATTAGGAGAATGATGTGATGGACAAGACCCAAACTACGAACGTAGCATATGATCGTGTCAGTTTATTGCTATTGTTTTCTGCATGTCAAGTATCTGTTCCTATGACCATGAGATCATGCAACTCCCTGACATCGGAGGAATACCTTGTGTGTATCAAACGTCGCAACGTAACTGGGTGACTATAAAGGTGCTCTACAGGTATCTCCGAGGGTGTCTGTTGGGTTGGCATGGATCAAGACTGGGATTTGTTACTCCGTATGACGGAGAGGTATCTCAGGGCCCACTCGGTAATACAACATCACAATGAGCCTTGCAAGCAATGTGACTAAAGTGTTAGCCACGAGATCTTGTATTACGGAACGAGTAAAGAGACTTGCCGGTAACGAGATTGAACTAGGTATAGTGATACCGACGATCGAATCTCGGGCAAGTAACATACCGAAGAACAAAGGGAACAGCATACGGGATTAACTGAATCCTTGACATAGAGGTTCGACCGATAAAGATCTTCGTAGAATATGTAGGAGCCAATATGGGCATCCAGGTCCCACTATTGGTTATTGGCCGTAGAGGTGTCTCGGTCATGTCTACATAGTTCTCGAACCCGCAGGGTCTACACACTTAACGTTTGGTGACGATTAGTATAATTGAGTTATTATGTTGGTGACCGAAAGTTGTTCGGAGTCCCGGATAAGATCCCGGACATGACGAGGATCTCCGGAATAGTCCGGAGGTAAAGATTGATATATGTGATAATAGTGTTTTGATCTCCGGAAGAGTTCCGAAGTTCACCGGAAGAGGTTCCGGATGTTTACCGAAGTGTTCGGGTGCAGCAACACTTTATATGAGCCAAAGGGATAAAGCCCACAAGGTATTGGAAAGTGCAAAAGTAGTTTTGCTGCCGCGTAAGCGGTACTACCGCTTGGTGAAGCGGTACTACCGCCCGAGCGGTACTACCGCTTGTGTGAAGCGGTACTACCGCCCAAGCGGTACTACCGCTTGTGTGAAGCGGTACTACCGCTTGTGCGCGGCTGTGCACGGTTCGGCAGGGATCCGAGTTGGACTCTTTCCCTGCGGGCCAAACCGACCTTGTGCGGGCAAAACCGACCTGGAGGAGGCTTTTACTCCAAGTTTAGACCCCAAGGCTCAACATATAAATAGAGGGGCAGGGCTAGCACACGGGACACATCAGGATTTCCCAAGCCGTGTGCCGGCAACCCTAGCCCTCTAGTTCCTCCGTCATAATCTCCGTAGCGCTTGGCGAAGCCCTGCAGAGATTGTTCCTCACCACCATCACCACGCCGTCGTGCTGCTGGAACTCAACCACTACTTCATCATCGCTCGCTGGATCGAGGAGGTGAAGGCGTCATCAAGCCGTACGTGTGTTGAACGCGGAGGTGCCGTCCGTTCGGCACTAGATCGGAAGGATCGTGATTGGATCGCGGGACGCTCGGCGATTTGGATCGCGAAGACGTTCGACTACATCAACCGCGTTTATTAACGCTTCCGCTTAGCGATCTACAAGGGTATGTAGATTCACTCTCCCTCTCGTAGATGCTCATCACCATGGATAGATCTTGTGTGTGCGTAGGAAAATTTTTGTTTCCCATGCAACGTTCCCCAACAGACACTCCCTCCTACTGGCCGTGTAAATGGCCGTGGCAACAACCAGACCCGCAACTATAATACTGGGTCTGCTGCTTATGGTCGTGGACAGGCTTACCACGTCGATATTGAAGAAGTTCA
The DNA here is from genome assembly GCA_039707655.1 of Elymus sibiricus. NCBI lineage: Eukaryota > Viridiplantae > Streptophyta > Magnoliopsida > Poales > Poaceae > Elymus > Elymus sibiricus. The sequence continues at coordinate 170,951,410 of CM077664.1, forward strand.
GGATCAACCTGAAACTGTCATGGGTACCCTTCTCGTTAACTCAGTACCTGCTTCTGTTTTATTTGATTCAGGAGCATCGCATTCATTCATGACAGAAGCATTTGCATTAGCACATGACACTGCATTTCATAAGATGAACCTACCAATAGTTGTCCATACCCCTGGAGGCCAGTGTCAAACCACCATGATGGCACACAATGTCACTGTTGAAATCGAAGGATTAGACTTCCTTGTTTCACCCATCATTTTGAAAACTTCCACCATAGACCTCATTCTGGGAATGGATTGGTTGAAAGCTCACATTGCTTCGATCAATTGTGCCACTAAAGTCGTCCAACTCCTTCACCCCTCCGACGAGATAGTGAACTACACTGCCCGAATTACCCGGAATGCCGAAGCTCAGATATATGCTCTGAATGCTTTAAATGCTTCACCCCTTGAGGGAATTGAGAATGTTCCAGTCGTTCGCGATTTTCCGAACGTCTTTCCAGAAGAACTTCCAGGAATACCCCTTGTTAGAGCCGTTGAATTCGTCATCGACTTGAAACCAGGCACCACTCCTATTGCCAAGTGTCCATACAAGATGCCGCCGCAAGAACTCCTTGAACTTAATGAGGAAATCGACAAGTCACTTAAAAAGGGTTTCATCCACCCCAGTTCTTCTGCTTGGGGAGCACCTTCTCTCTTTGTTAAGAAGGATGGACCAAACCGATTGGTCCAGGACTATCGGCCTATTAACCAAGAAACAATCCAGAACAAATATCCACTTCCCCGGATCAACGATCTTTATGATCAACTTGCTGGATCCTCTGTGTTCTCTAAACTCGACTTAAGGTTGGGTTACCATCAGATCCGAGTTCGTAAAGAGGATATTCCGAAGACCGCCTTCGTTACCCGTTATGGATCATACGAGTACACCGTCATGTCTTTCGGATTAACTAATGCTCCAGCAACCTTCTCTCGATTGATGAACTATATCTTCATGGACTACCTCGACAAATTCGTCGTGGTTTATTTGGATGATATCCTTATATTTTCCAAGAATGAAGAAGAACACGCCGAACATCTTCGGCTTGTATTGGAGAAACTCCGAGAACACCAGATTTATGCCAAGTTTTCCAAGTGTGAATTCAGGTTATCTGATGTGACTTATCTTGGTCATGTGATTTCCAAAGATGGCATTGCAGTTAACCCAGAACGAGTTCAGGCTATTCTTGACTGGACTCCCCGAAGAATGTTAAGCAAGTCAGAAGTTTTCTCGGTCTTGCTAGCTATTGCCGCCGTTTCGTCGAGAACTTTTCCAAAATTGCTAAGCCACTAACTGATTTGCTTCACAAAGGCAAGAAGTTTGAGTGGACAGAAAAATGCCAGGAAAGTTTTCAGACACTTAAAGAAAAGTTGACATCTACCCCAGTGCTAGCTCCCCCTGATTCCCGCAAGGACTTTGTGATATATTGCGACGCATCCCGTCAAGGATTAGGCTGTGCCCTAATGCAAGAGCGCAAAGTGATTGCTTATGGCTCCCGTCAATTGCGTCCTCACGAAGATAAGTATCCAACACATGATCTCGAGTTAGCAGCAGTTATCTATGCTCTAAAGCTGTGGCGACATTACCCTCTCGATAATCGTTGCGAGATATACACGGACCACCAAAGTCTCAAATATCTGTATACTCAACCAGATCTGAACCTCCGTCAACAAAGATGGCTCGAGACAATAGCTGATTATGACATGGATATTTCTTATACCCCTGGCAAGGCTAATGTAATGGCCGATGCTTTGAGTCGCAAGTCTTATTGCAACAACCTAATGGTTCAGCAAGCACAACCTCTTCTCTATGAAGAACTTCGCAAGTTGAACCTTCACATTGTCCCACAGGGTCATCTCAATACCCTGGTTGTTGAACCAGATCTCGAGGACCTCATCAAGCATATACAGAAAGCAGACTCTGAGGTCGAGAAGATTAAGCGCGATCTCAAAAGGGGAAGGCCCTCGTTCTTCACTATTGATGCTGATGGCACCTTGTTCTTCAAAAATCGCTTAGTGGTTCCTAGAAAGGACAATCTGGATCTGACCCAGCGTGTCTTAAAAGAAGCTCATGATACACCTCTTTCAGTTCACCCTGGTAGTACCAAGATGTACCAAGACATTCGACAGAGATATTGGTGGCTGGATATGAAGCGAGACATTGCTTGCTATGTTGCTGAGGGTGACGTTTGCCGTCGCATCAAAGCAGAACATCAAAGGCCTGCTGGAACTCTGCAACCACTTGCTATTCCTGAATGGAAATGGGACACAGTCGAAATGGATTTCATTACTGGTTTTCCCAGATCGCAGAAGGGTCATGATGCTATTTTTGTCGTCATTGACCGATTCTCAAAGGTTGCTCACTTTCTGCCAGTCAAGGAGACAATCACTGCTAGTCAGTTAGCAGACTTATATGTTTCCAGAATTGTGTCACTCCACGGTATTCTGTTGGAAATCAGCTCAGACCGTGGCAGCCTCTTTACCTCAAGGTTTTGGAACAGTTTCCAAGAAGCTATGGGAACTCATCTGTCTTTCAGCACCGCTTTTCACCCCCAGTCCCAGGGACAAGTTGAGCGAGTCAATCAAGTGCTTGAAGATATGCTTCGAGCTTGTGTCATCTCATTCGGTAAGAAATGGGAGGAATCTCTCCCATATGCTGAATTCTCATAAAACAATAGCTATCAAGTTAGTTTGAAGATGGCACCATTTGAAGTTCTCTATGGACGTAAGTGCCGAACCCCTCTGAATTGGTCAGAAACTGGGGAACGGCCACTCTTCGGTCCGGACATTATCCAACAAGCTGAAGAACAAGTCCGCATTGTCCGTGAACATTTGAAAGCTGCTCAGTCTCGTCGGTAGAGAAATTATGACCAAAAACACCAGCTAATGGTCAATCAATCTGGCGAACAAGCTTACCTTCGTGTCACTCCGATGAAAGGCACTCACCGTTTTGGGATCAAAGGCAAGTTAGCTCCTCGCTACATTGGCCCGTTCCGTATCCTCGCCCGACGAGGAGAAGTGGCATATCAATTAGAATTGCCGCCGAACCTTTCTCAAGTTCATGATGTCTTCCATGTGTCGCAACTCCGTCGCTGCTTCAAGGATCCTATCAGAGCAGTGGATCATGAAATGCTTGAATTGCAAGAGGATCTTTCTTATCAAGAGTATCCGATCCGCATTCTTGATCAAGCTGAACGTCGAACCCGTCAGAAGGCAATCAAGTTCCTTAAAGTTCAGTGGTTGAATCATTCTGAAGATGAAGCCACTTGGGAACACGAAGATCGTCTTCGTGAAGAGTACCCTGCTCTCTTTCAGTCTACCTCTTAATTCTCGGGACGAGAATTTCTTTTAGAGGAGGAGAATTGTAACACCCACCATGTATTAGCAACAGTGATCACCCTTTTGATAATGACAAGTCACCATGATTAACAGTGCTTGATCATCATTTGTTTCATATCTCATTTCAAATTCCAATTCAAATTGAAATTCAAATTTAAAGTGAAAATAAAAGTTGTTCCAATTTGGAAACTAAAATGTTCATTAAATAGCAAATAATCCATAACTAATTATGTTAAGAAAAACAACATCACCTAAATTCCCTAGATGAGTCTAACATCCTAAAACAGTACCAAAATAGCAATTTAAATTGCCAATTCATTTAATAAAAATTCAAATGAAATCATTTGTTCACCAAACCTTTTTCTGACAGTGCTAAATATTGCATCATATTTATCTGGCATAACTCCCTATTTTACAAATGTCATTTCGAGGCCAAACATTTAGCAAAACAGAAAAGATTGCAGAAAACAGAAAAGAAGAAATGAAAAAGGAGAAAAGAAAAAGGCCCGCTGTTACTGGGCTCTAGTCAACCGCGCCAGCCCAGCCCACCTCGCCACCTCCTTCCTCCTACTGCTCATTCGCACGCGCCCGCGCCCGAGCCGGCTCGCCGTCGCAGCCGCGTCCACTCACCTCCCCGCGTCGCTACAGGGCGCCGGGTGGATAAGGGAGCCACCGCGGCACCCCTGGACCGCCCCAGATCTTTTCCCCCCTCTCCCTCGCTCGTTTGCCCCCTCCACATCAATGGCCGACGCGGCCATCGCCGTCCGCCGCGCGCCCGCGTAGCCACCATGCCTCCCTCGCCTCGCCTCCGTGCCAAGAAGGACCGCCGTTGTCCGCTACCTCTTCCGTGCCAACGAACCGAAGCCGAGAGCCACCGCAGCGTCCTCCCCGAGCTCCTCTTCCTCCTACGGCCGCCGTCGACTCGCCGCCGATTCCGGCGACCTCGAGCCTCCCCCGAGCCAATTACGCACACCTGCAGGCTTCCCGTGAGCACCACTACCTCTCCCCTCTCCTCTCTCTCTCGTTCGACCCGTAGACATCGCCCCCTTCATGCCCGAACTCTCCGCTGCGGAGCTCGTCGCCGGCGTCTTTCCGGTGACCATTTGGTCATGGGCTCGTGCCCGTTAGCTTCGCCGCACCACGTAGGCCTCGCCTAGCCTCTTAGTTCGCTCGCGCGCACGCTGCAATGCTGAACCCGAGCTCCACCCGTAGCCGCCGCCGCTTGCCGTCGGCGTCGTCGTCGATTCCGGCCGCCCCCGCCCGCGAGACCACTGCCATCGGACGTGGCTCGGAGTGCACGTTCCAAAGAGCCCGGCCGCGCGCATTTTGGTGCACCACAGCGCATTTCCGAGCTCACCGGAGTTCGCCGCCGCGCTCGAGCTCGCCGGAGCAACTCCGGTGGCCGCCGCTAACCTGTCCGCCGACGTAGCACCGCCTGGGCCGCTGACTGGTGGACCCAGTGGGTCCATTGACCGGGTTGACCTGGTCAAACCTGCTGACTGGGTTTGACCAGTCACTGACAGGTGGACCCCGCTATAATTAAAATGATTTTGTAAATAAATAAAATGTTAACTAATTAGTTAATTAATTTAATTACTAAACAGTCACTTGGGTCCCACCTGTTAATTAACTTAATTAGATAAAATAAACCCTGTTTAGTTAAAACAGTCACTGACCATTGGGACCCACTGGTCAGGTTTGACCTGGCCCAGCCAGGTTGACCGATGATGTCACTATGATGTCCTGCTAACGTCACAATACACTGTTTCAGATAATTTGATTTCAATAATTCCAGAAATTCCAGAAAATTATTAAAACTTCAAAAAATCATATAAATTAAACTGTAACTCGGATGAAAATAATTTATATATGAAAAACGATCAGAAAAACATGACGAATCCGAATAGTCTACCCAAATACCTGCCACACCCTTCTAACATACTGAACATGGAACTTTTTGCCCGTATTCGATAGATGAATAGTGCATAACCTTGATAAAATAAATCCAAATAAATTCCTTAATTCCTATAAAATATTTAGACAGACAATATATCACCTCCGCATACCATTTAGGCATATCATGCGTCGTTGTTGCATTGTTGCCGTGAATTTATTATTTCTTCCCCCTCCTTCTCTCCCGATAGACGTCGAGACCGCCGCCGACGCGGCTGAGTACGACTACGCTCCAGACGAGCAGCCTTCAGACGACCAGCCCCTCACAGCAGAGCTTCCAGGCAAGCAAAACCCCCTTGATCATCCAGATATCGCCCACTCTTCCTCTCTTATGCTTGCATTAGAATTGCTTCTGTTGTTAATCCGATAGCTCCTATTCTGATGCATAGCCTGATTTTGTCGCCTGCTGTTTATACCTACCTGTTGTCCCATGATGCTTAGTTAGCTATGCTATTGATTCATCTGTGGCCCTTCACCCTTGTCCGTTTGCCATGCTTGATATCGGGCCATGATCACTCTGGGTGATGATCACGGAAATGTTTACATATTGCAATACTTTAAACTGATCAAGTCGGGCCGGCTCCAAGAGTTCCCGCGAGAGAATAATATTAAAGACAGGTCAGCTCCAAGAGCACCTGTGAGCCGTGTGATATCAAGTCGGAGCGACAGGAACCCTGTTCGTCTCTGCGATTTACTAAATACACCTAACGGATTTGGGTATTTGATCTGAGTGGGTCGTTGGCCCTATACGCACTACCACCACGTGGGATAATGGTTATGGGACCCTCTACGTCGTATGTATCAGCCGAAAGCTCTTCAGACGTCACAGCTCAGAGATGCGGGCTGATCGTTGGGGTGGGCTGGTTACGTCACTGGTGTATTCAGTGTCACGCCTGGGCCCCGACCAGCCACGTAACGTGCAGGAGTGCAAAGGGCGATGGCCCAAGACCCCTTCGCACTTAGGATTTAGACCGGCGTGCGGACCTCTCTGCTGAGCCTAGGTAGGACTGCGTCATGTTGATCACCCGAGGCCGGGTATTACCCAGCAAGTGTGTCCGGCCAGATGTGATCGAGCGTGTTCGGTAACAGTAGTGCACCCCTGCAGGGAAGTTATCTATTCGAATAGCCGTATCCACGGTAACAGGACGCTCGGAGTTGTATCCTGGTCTGCTACAACTATAAATTGATACTGATACAATGATAAACTGTTACTACTCCTCTCGGGATCACTTTCTCGCAGGGTAGTCGAGGAAGGATCTCAGGGCATTACTAAAATATAACTGCTATTATGTGTTACTATACTCTACTCTCTTCTGATGTTGTAAGATTGCTTCAAGATGCTAGTCTTCGATAGGCTAGGCCTCTTCCCCTCTGTTCTAGCATTTCTGCAGTTTAGTCCAAAGATATAGCCCCATTCCTTTGATATCGATGCATAATTAGTATAGATCTGATGTCAGTCTTGCAAGTACTTTGGATGAGTACTCATGGTTGCTTTGCTATCTTTTTCCCCATACCCGGTTGCTACGATCAGACGACGGAGCCCAGGACAGGAGATCCCCGGAGGCCACTACTACGATGTTGAGCCTGCCGACCAGGAGTAGTTCGAAGGCCCTAGGCAGGAGGCCTTCGCCTTTTTGATCAGTGTCGCTGTTTGTGCTAGCCTTCTTAAGGCAAACTTGACTAACCATGTCTTTTTGTATGACTTATGTATTCGGGTCCACGTGACCCCTGGTTTGTAATATGAAGATTTATTATTAAATTTGAGTTTAGAGTTGTGTTGTGATATCCTCCCGTGAGTCTCTGATCTCGAGCGTGCACGTTTGCGTGTATGATTAGTGCACGGTCGAGCAGGGGCGTCACATACGGGCCCTTAAACGGACCATTCCTACTTTGGCCCGTTTACGGCCCATATTGCGGTCCGCTTTTGGCCCACGAATCCTTCGGCCCGTAGATGGCCCTTGGGCACTACAGCAGGCAGTAGGACCATGGTTACCACGGGCTGTATGTGGCCCATGGTTATTGCAGCCACTAACAAACCACGGAAAAAGACGACTACAAGGAAATAAATAAGCAAGCAACTAACGCTAGGCTATTACGGCGATTGCACAGATTACATCCACTGGGCATCAAAGTTCGCCACCCGTGCAAATATAGGGAACACCCTACACTACACGAAAATGGCTTGCTATTTTGTTCAGCCGGTCGCTGCCCGTTAAGAACAAATGTTGTATCGCAACAAAACAAATTATAGCCATATAACAAAAGGAGGGTTGGCATAAAAGTAAATTCACCATCAGAAGGTCAGAAGCTCGGATGATTTGACCTGACTGGTACGTTTTCATGCTGTAGTGTCTGATGGAGCACCATAAACTTCGCTATCATTTCTCCTGGGCTCCTGAACAGCATAGCAAATGTCTGATAGTCTGGTTTCAAAACCATGCATATCTTCACGACATCGAACATTGGCTTTTCTTCTATCACAAAGGGTCTCTGTTAGGGATTGGACTTGTGTCTGGAGCACAGATATATCATTCTATCGAGCTTGCAGATCTTGTTTACAACTCAGATCTGGGACATTACTGAAATAACTCAACCATGGCTCACGAAGGCTAAAAATCTGCTCAGAGCATGAGACAGTGTTGATAAGAAGAATGTAGCAGTTCCCTAAGACGACCGAGGAACAGCTCAGAGCATAGGGTCACTGCTATAAAAAGAAACTCAACAGCTGCCCGAGACGACCGAAAAGCAGCTCAGAACATGGGCCAGTTGTTGAAAAGAGAAATATAAAGGCGGCATCCACCCTGGACGGCCGAAAGCAGCTCAAAACACAGGCGTGGTGCCGTTACCAGGAAAAGGTAAGCAAGGGTTCATCATGATCATATACCAGGTTCACAGTTACTTGGACAGAGCTCACTGTTGTGGTCAATCATGCATGACGGTGACAGAGGTTAATGATATCACTTTGTCGGGTGTGAGGAAGCTGGCCTTGATATCCACTGTCAGGATTGTTGTCACAACATTGTCTTGCTTCATAGCTTGTCAGACATTGCATCACACTGAGGTGTCTACTGGCTTTCTTCCTCTTCATGTGGTTGTCGAATTCTCACCGTGCTGGCATCATCGTACGAGTGACTTGCATGACCTTGGTAGTATGTTCACAATATATATGGAAGTATGTTTAGCTGAACATTTTATTCCCGAGGCAAACTTGTGTCCTGACTGATTCTTGCTTCTGACAAAACTATTGCGGATCCGATTCTTGAGATGAACTGCCATATGCTGCCAACTCACTGTGTAATATCTTGTACCAATGATGATGACTGTTGGTAGTGCCGTATGGACGAAGACTGGATAGCTTATGTTGGAAGCCATCGAGAGTAGCGTGCTGAGGAAGGCTGGATAGCTTATGCTCGAAGCTTTTGTCGATGGTAGCGTGCTGAAGAAGGTTGGGTACTGTGCTTTAGAAGCTTCTCCCTTGGTTGCTTACTGAGGACGATTCGGTTCCTTATGCTGGAAGCTTTCTGCGGTCGCTTACTGAAGATGACTGGGTATCTTACACTGGAAGTTATCCACATGTCGTACTGAGGAAGACTGCGGAACCTTGCATCATAAGCTTCTCTGGTAGCTTGTGGAGAAAGACTGGGTTGCTTACATCAGAAGCTTCTCTCCGTGATATGCAGACTGAATGCCATATATATGTATACCCTTGATATTCCTTTGACTAGAAATGTACTTTTGTCTTGCACACCAATTGTCTTCCAGCTGGTTTATTATGATTGTGATGGTTGCACACTGATGTAACCTTGATGCTGATAATCAATCTAGGATGTCCTTTGTATTCAGATAAGATATTCCCAATATAATGCAGTCGGCTGAGAATTTCAAATAATTGAATCCCTTATTGATTCTTTGAGTCCGGTGTTGGTTGATGAGCAACTTTCATAAGGGGAAATAAGGTAACACCGAAGGCCCAAAGAAAGAAACAAAAGAAACGACTGAACAAAAGCACACACATCATTAAGATTACATACAAGCAACATCACATTTGACAGCTATTCACCTCACTATGCATGCCTACTTAAGCACACAATTCTCAAGGGAACTCCGGTACTACGATCTAATATGCTGTGGCGGTGTGCACGAAAGTGGATTAGCGTGTGGAGGGATTGGTGTAAACGGAGCTACACCAAGCGCTGGCTCAGCACCGGTTGCATCTGGACGGGCTCAGGGGTGAGGACGGACTCGGTGATCATGTAGCGAGACACGGATGTCACAGCCATATCATCATCAAGCGTACGGAAGGGACCGTACTCATCCAGAGAATGGGTGATAGGGTAGGATAGCGGTGGAAAGAAAGGTCTGCTGGCATTGCTCTTTCCTGGTAACAAAGACCAGTGAGGGTTGCCAAATGGTGGGTTGGATGGCAAGATCCGGGGTAGAAACATGTCTACCACCGAAACAATAGGTGTGGCTGGAGAAAAAAAATACTGGTGCATCAATCCTGTAAATGATCGACACCCCTAGGTACCTCGGCATCACTCCGCTGGGACAGAGATGACACCAAACACTAGAGAACAAGTATGCAAAACTGGAGGGTGCAGGTAGTGGATCGAAACCGATGCCACCTACACTCACAAGATCAGCCGTTAGAGACAATATAATAAGTCTATATGCACGCTATGCAGCAAACAAATGCAACAAGCAAGCTAGACTCTGAACTACCTGTTTCTAACGCTCGCGCTGACTAGGGCGTCCTACAGCCAGACCTGCTCTGATACCAATCGTTGTGGCACCCCGGCTCAGAGAGACCGGAACACCCCGTATTCCAGCCTAGATATCAAGTCTTCTAGAATACGACACTTCTTGGCATAGAACAAATCAGCTCTTTATTACAAATACTCGGGTATAAAGGTTCTGAAGGCACGAAGATTACAGGGGCATGGCGACACTTCGCCTGCTCAGATAGCTCTATGCTAGCAGCGAGACATCTCAAAGCGGAATAACTACTAGCAGCGGAATAACGACGACAGTGATGAACTCCACTCCGCAGGGACTCTGGCTGGGACGCATCGTAGAGCGCAACCTCGGGATCCTCAACAAACAAGCAATCACGGCATCACCTGCAATCTGGCATGACATGCTAGGTGAGTACTTTGAATGTACTCGCAAGCTCACAGCAACCAAAGAAATCAATACATACAACAGCATGGCATTTACCGGTTAATTCTCCATGATGAACATGATACTACTAGAGCAACATGAGCATGGCAACAACATGAGCATGGTAACAGCATGAGCATGGCAACAACATGAGCATGGCATGTACATATAATTCATGATATGAACAAGATGCTACTAGCACTAGCATGCAAGGGGTTTGACATTTAAGGTCTCATGGACCAACTTACTCTGCTCGAAGATTATCTCGTAACCACAAACTTACCATCGTGATCATCACAGGACCACACGGAGCTTGATCTCTACCTGTGATCATCGCATGACCACATAAAGATCAACCAACTTCTTTTCTCATCGAACCGGGGTTGTCTATTATTCAGATTATTATTTCTGTTGACCCATAGTGTGACCTACTACGAACTGTGTCTATGACTGAGGACGCGGGTATCGATAGAATATACACTCTGCAGAGGTTAGTACACTGTACCCACACTACGGAACTCATGGCCTCGTACTCCCATTCGGGTGGACCAACGATGTTCCGACAAAACCAATCTATTGCATGACACTCTCCCGGCCACTCCCGACAAACTCCCCTTTGGGCTATGTCCTGGGTTGCCCCTGATGTCAACTCGTGACATCCGCCACCTTTGTGGCTGCCACCGTCACGGCCAAAACATAACATTGTCCCAAACGGGGACCTTGGATCCCTACAACTTGGGCACTCAAGGCTTATGGTAGCCTACCTGATCAGGGTAGCGCGCACCCATAACCTTCCCTTGTTGGAGGTTCCGGCGAGAGGCTTGACAATAGACCGCATTAGGGCCTCCCCATCCAGGCAAGTGTGGTTGCACTGGTTAGCTCGATTCGGTGGCACCATGACTCAGCCAACAGATTTGTTCAAGTTCGATTAATGTCAGGTTCAACTTGAATAGTGATGAGCTGAGTCACAGTAAAATACATAATGAAATGACAATGCAGATGAGCATGACATCAGTGTAACCATGGATGGATAACATAATCATTTAACATCATATTGATAAATCATTTATGCTACGGGATGCAAATGAGCATGGCATAGCGATGATCATAACTGTCACAAGTATTTTCATATCAAACCGTAACTACTCAAGTGAGCATAGCATTATCACTAGCATCAAAAATAATTACAAGAATAAAACATGTTAAAATATCCTTAGCAATTAATCATATCACTTACTAGATGAAAATGAACATGGCATAAGCATAGACATGGATTCATAAGCATATTCGAAGTATTCACAAAATAATTAAATGCGCAAACAATTATTAAATATTCAAGTGGAAACCATGGCTACTGCAATGCCATCATGCAAGTGGCTATTGTGGCTTGCCTGGGGACGGAGGATACACCGAGGAGAAGTGCGGAGTCACTCGCGGAAAAATCGCCGGAAAAGTTTCCCTCTCGGCGGAGCTGTTTTAAGGGCAAGGGCAAAATGGTCATTTTAAGATTGTGAAAACATCATGAAAATGGTACCATCGGAACGGGCTCGACGAACTGAGATCATGGGCTTTGGAATCACCTGATTCGGAGTTACGGTCGCTGAGTTACGGCCGTTCGTTCGATAGGCAGAAAAAGAATAAAAATCTGTTCTTTTCTGGCCTTAACGGGCGAACGTCCGCTATTTAAAGGTTTCGGCTGCGGCTGGAAAAAGAGAAAGCGCATTTGGATAAATACGTCTTCGATGTAATGAAAGCGTATTTTTGACAGAAGACTTAGCAGAATACACTTTCAGTAAATGAAGACGTACTTTTCGCAAGTACGCTTCCACTTAAAAATACGCGGGCCCGGGGTCAACTCTTCTGTCCCGCCGACAGGTGGGCCCGAGAGGAGGCGGGGCCCACCGGGCTGGGTCAATGCCTTCAACCTCCCGCTCGGCCGCTCCTGGCCGTGGACAGGGCCGACTCCGGCGAGGGTTGCCGGCCACTCCGGCCGCCTCCCGCTGCGCACGGCCTACCGGCGTGCTCGGGAGCTCACGCCGCATCCATCCCGGGGCAGCACGGGTCGCGAGGAGGTCGGAGTAGGGCGCTCCCTTGACGGCGGCGGACGGCGACATCGGGCGGAGTTGGGGCTTGCGGCCACAGGGTCCTGGCGACGGAACGAGGTGTTGGGGCGGCTGGTGGAGGTCCGGGAGGAGCTCTGGTGGGGAGAGGAGGAGGGGAGGGGCTCGGTCCGGCTCGAATTTAAGCGGACTCCGGCAATGGCCGTGGCGGCAATGTGAGGGAGGGAGAGCTCCTCGAGCTAGTTTGGGTGGTCGAGGCGAGCTATAGGAGAGTGGAGGTGAGCTTGGTGAGGACAAAGAGGCTCGGGGGTGGCTTATATAGCCACGGCGTTGATGCCGTCCGCGGATGCCGCCGCGAAGGTGAGGTTGATGCTCTCTGGCACGACCACGTGCACGCGCGCACGCGCGGAGTGGGAGAGAGGGCTAGGGGAGGTGTATTCGGTGCAAAGGTACCGCGGGGAGGAAGAAGACAATGGCAAAGCGACGACGGCCGCGGGCATCCCGGGACGGCGTGCTCACCGGAGCGGAAAGAGGGGAGGGGGAGGGGTCCAGAGAGTATACGTGGACGCAGGAGAGTGGTGGCGATGCTGTGGACATGGTGCGGTGGCGGGAGCTCGGCGTTTGGGCGGCAGAGGGCCCCGATGGCCAGAGCACGCTTTTGGCGTGCCAGACCGCATGGTCACCGCGTGCACAGGCACACGCGGTGCACTCTGGCCAATCAAACGATGTCTAGCGTGTTGTCTCTCCTAAGTGGGTCCTACCCGAGGTGATAGATCGAAGAAAAGCACTGTGGGTGGATGGGAGAGGTCGACTGAACTTTGCTGTTGCAAACTTAAGCAGGAAGTAGTGATCAAATGGGCTAGGTTAAGAGCAAACCAGAATGTCTCAGAGGTTTATGGTAGGAAGGACTATGATCCTGTGAATTTTGAGGTCATTTGTGCAAGGTTTGAGTGCAGTTGCTTTACAACTGCCAAAAATTGGCCAGAATCTAGATCAGGAAGTAGCACTCACATAGGGTGTTGGATTGAGCTGAAAATTGGTGGATCATGATCATTTGGGCATATGAAGGTACCATAAAAATTTCATACCAATTGGATGAATAAAAATGGTACCTCCTTCTCAATGATCCACACTGGACAGAAACTTGGGGGAATTTTTCAGAGAAAATGGCTTGACAAAATAATTTTAATTTTGGCATTATCACATCATTTATGGATATTTAGTTCCTGGATTAATTTCAGAATTTTTTAAGCAATATAAAATGTAGTTGCTTCACAAACTGAAATTATGACCAGAAACCAAGATTTGAAGGTGTGCTCACATAGATTGTTGGATGGAGATGAAATTTGGTGGAGAGTCATTATTTGATCATATAGATGATATCCCAAAATTTCAACTCATTTGGATAATCCTAGCTAGTACTTCCTTCACAAAGCTTCTCTCTAGTCAGAAACTTTGGAAATTTGCTGAGGAAGATTTACTAGGCAAATGAGGTTGAATTTTGGCATGTGGCAATAATTTGGATAGGAAAGAGTGCCCAAAATTATTTAGGGCAATCAAGAAAAGATAAATAGCACTTCCTTCACAAAGTGCCATACTGGACAGAACAGGAAATGAATATTCCTGAATTATTTTTGGACTAGGCAAGGATGGATTTTGACATATTTGTGGAATATATGATCCAAAGAATTTCTGAGAATTTTGTGGGAATTTTAGGAATGGCAGAAATATAGGCTGCTTCACAACCTAGGGCAAACAGGGTTATTCCTTTAATAGAAAAATGTATATTCCCAATAAAAAGAATTTGGGGTTGGGCTAAGATGGAAATGACATGGCCTTGGGATAGATTTGAGAATGACAAGCCACTAGGAAGTGGCAGGAGAGAAGATTTTCCCAGGTTTCAAGGCCACATAGCCACGGAAAAAGGAACTCCAAATAAAAACATCGAGGAAATCCAAAAGAAAAAGAAAGGGCCAAAAATCGGGGTGTTACAGGTTTGTATCGATGGATCGCACAAGATAGCAAAACCAAGTGGTACAAGAGTACAGGACTACCACATACTACCGTAGTACAGTACAAGTTACAGTTCACTGGGCCACCGTGTCTTGTACCCGTCCTTGTAAGATTGGAGCACTCGCTTTCATAAATGTTCTACTCCCTTTCGCCGACATGTGGGACATCCAGCATCTGGATCCACGTGCCATGCACCAAATAACAGTGCAGAGCAGCAGGGGGGACGTACCCCGGTCGTGGCGCCGCAGTAGTAATGAGCAATGAGGCGTCAAATCACAAAGCTGCAGCTTTTCTGCAGTATAAGTTGGAGGGACGACGCAACCATCATTTCACTCTTCGCTGAAGTTGCTTCTGCCGTTGTTCCGCCTTATGTAGTCATGTGGGACGCAAATCGTCTTGGTACATCAATAACACGTGGGACCGCATGTTAGCACACCGTGAGGCCAACCCCCCCCCCCCCCCCCCCCGCCTTCCGCGCGGCAAAAGCACCTCCTCTTTACTAATCAAAACCAAGTGGTACGCTAAGGGCATCCACAATGTGTAGCCAAATGGTAAAATAGCTTTTGGCATCGATGGGAACCATTGTGGAGGGTGCTGTGAAAGCCAAAAAAGAGGGAACCGAAGCTCGCTCGTGCGCCGATGCCAAATTGATTGAAGGAATAAAAAAATGCAACCTCTCTCCTCTTTCTCCCTTGCATGGACGCATGCATAGAGCACAGAGTCTACTCCCTTCTACTATCACAAATCACAAAGCAATGAGGTGGCAAATCACAAAGCAGGGACGAAGCAACCATCATTTCACTCTTCGCTGAATCCGCTTCTCCATCGTCTTCTTCCAGAAACGACCTTTCCCGCAGTAAGCTGGACGGACAAAGCTATTGTGCTACATTTAATAATAGGAAATCTTGCATCTACTCCAACCTAGGAGTATTTTAAAAATTCATCTGTATTTCCTATGACATGAAACACACACTCCTAATCCTATACTCCAATCCAAGCCATTCCTATCCAAAGAGAACAATCCTATATTTTTGTGACTCTTGCGTTTTGAGGATCCTGCAAATCAAATAGGCCAAGGTGATTCTAGCTGGTGGAGTGGTGGAGCCCAATGGTAACATCTCGTTTGATCGTGATTGTGTTTCAAATTTAGCTCGGACATCCACGGGTACGCAACATTCAGCAAGTAGTACCAGTTACTCAATAGGTACAAATAGTAGTACTTATTAGTGACAAGACCAAACGTACATAGAGCATTATATGATTTAAAAATTCTCGTATGTGGATCAATAGGCCGGCGAAAGCCTAGATAAGAGGTACTACTGTACTTGTTTGATGGTGTGTGCGAGACATGCCGGGCACGTCCCAGCACCTTCCTGGCCAAGAAGCATCTCCTTGCAAGATGAACGTAACGCCGGCAGGCTAATGACATGACGCCGGTCCACATTCATGTCAAAGCTGGAGTCAAACCCTCCTCGTTGATGCAACCGCTGGCGATTCGTCTCCTGGACTATCTTCCTCACAACGCCGTCGGGGATGACCGCCTCCCACTCTGTTTCGTTGGGACGTAGATCGATGAGCGGAGCCAGCCCCAAACTGCACGCTGGCATTTCCGTTGGTTGCACAGGCTGGATGGGTCCAGGTGTATTTAAGTCACCTAAGGTGGAGCAGCGCGACCCGATGGCTGCGGATTGGAGGAGGCGAAAGAGTCGGACCGGGAATTCTTCCAATCACCGCGCCAGTTTTTTCCTCATAAACCAAATGAAAATTAGCAATGAATCCCTAATTAATAGGGCTGCTATTTCAGCCAACCCATGCAGGCCCACTTCCCTAATTAATACGTGCATGCAAACTGGGGTCAATCCCTCTCCTAATCAACGTGTTCCTTCTCTGCATGCATAGGTCGTCATTTCTCTCCAGCATTATCTTCCTCCCCGCGCGTGGTTCGGCCAAAAAAATTGCTCGCTGATGAACGAGGCAGTGAGGGGAACGAGGACAGAATTTCATGCATTGGGCCTAAGTGTTTTGGGAATATCAGATTTTCGTAAGGTGACTTAGAGCATCTACAGCCGGACATTGCTAATTTGACCCCTCAAACACCCGCGGACACGCCCGGACAGTGACTGGGCGTGTCCGTTTTGACTCCTCATATTTGCTGCCAAATAACCATGCCTCTCAAATTCTCCTCTTATTTTCTTAGTCATTGCGTCGAGCACATTGCGTGCGAGCACGCAGGGCACGTACGAGGCCAGCGGCTGGCAAGCTAGCAAGCCCGCGGAGGCGCTAGCAAGTGGTTGTGGCACGCCAGCAAGTGGCTATGGCCAGCGGCTGCGGCAGCTAGAAGCTAGCTAGCTAGTACGCTAGCACGGCGACCAGCTCGAGCGCAGTAGCACGCACAGCAGGGTGAGCATGCAAGCACGGCAGCTAATGCTAGCACGGCGGACATGCCGTGCTTCGGCACGCGTGTGGCCCACTGCAAGAGTAGCAGCCCTGGCGCGCGTGAGCTCTGTCATAAGCTCGCGTCCGGCTCGGGCAGAGCAGCCACGGCAGCAGCACACACGCACACTAGCATGATGCCCGAGGGAAGCGGTGACCGACGCAGAATTGCGGCGCCCCAGTTCCGACGAGAGCGTGCGATCCCCGGCTCCGGCGCGGGCTACGGCTGCTGCGCGTGCACGCACGCGGTTGCGGCACTGCGGCTAGAAGCTGCAGCGGCGTCCAGCACGCTGCTGCACGCGGCGGCCAGCGTGCGAGCTCCGGGCACGCAACACAGCACTCACGCCCACGGCTCCGGCTTTGCCCGTCCCCCACGGCATGCAGCTCCGGGTGCGGCGGCGTGCAGCACGCCCGCCAGCCTGGGGCGGCAAGCGCGCGAGCTTTGGGCACGTGGCAGAGTACGCACGTTCGTGGCTCCGGCTGCGGCGACGTCCAGCACGCACACCCGCTCGTGGATGAATATGACGTGGAGTGGGGTGCCCGGGCATGACCGGGCAGCCTCATATTGGCCCCATATTTGAGACGGGTTTGAGGTACACCGGTCACTTCGGGCGTTTAGGGAGGAAGTGGGGGGTCCAGTTGGATCAACTTTTTTTGACCTGGCACTAACTGGGCGAGCATTTCGGACGTTTGAGGAGGAAATAGGGGGTCCGGCTATAGATGCTCTTATACACCTGGACGGAGGGAGAAACCGCATGTGATCAAACCAAACTCAGCCATCCAACCGCTGACACCTAAGTTTTGTTGATACAGTGTGTTTATAAGGCTGATTTATTAAATATAAATATGTTTTTACACAGAAAATGATCCTTAAAAACAACAACATAAAGAAAAACTATCACTGCTCGCAGAACGAGCTGGCCTCGTCGTCTTTGGCTGCCGGCGCGAACAAGCCAGAGCTGCCGACGTGTGTCTCCACGGCGTGGTTGTCCTCGATCTCCAGCTAGTCGTTCACGCGGAGCATGAGGGCGCTCTGCATGGATGTGAGCACCTCCCGGTTCACATCCACGACGTTCGGTTCTGCCTGCAGGAGGGCCTCAATGGCAGTGGCACTCACGCGCTCTGCGTCGAGTTGAGACTCCGCCGCCCGGTTCAAGTCCATGACGTCCGGTTCCGCCTGCAGGAGGGCCTCGATGGCAGCGGCATCCACGCGCTCCGTGTCGAGTTGAGCCTCCGCCACCTGGTTCACGACCATGACATCCGGTTTTGCTTGCAGAAGAGCCTCGATGGCAGCGGCATCCGCGTGCTCCGCGTCGAGTTGAGCATCCGCAGCCTGGTTCACGACAACGACATTCGGTTCCGCCTGTAGGAGGGCCTTGATGGAAGCGGCATCCACGCGCACCGCGTCTAGTTGAGCCTCCGCCGCCCGGTTCATGACCACGACATCCGGTTTTGCTTGCAGGAGGGCCTCGATGGCAGTGGCATCCGCGCGCTCCCCGTCGAGTTGAGCCTCCGCCGCCCGGTGCACCTTTAGGATCGCCATTTTGAACCGATGGTTGCTACTTGTGAGCTGCGTTGGTAATTCCCTGAAGAGGAAGGGAGATGTAGTATAGTAGAGATAAGTATTTCCCTCAGTTATGAAACCAAGGTTATCAATCCAGTAGGAGAATCATGCAACACCTCGTTAGCAGTACCTGCACACAAAATAACAAATCCTTGCACCCAACGCAAACAAGGGGTTGTCCATCACTCGGCGGTTAATTGCAAGATTAAATTGTATGGTGATAGATAGATAGATTGAAATAAATATAAAATAAAATAAATAAAGTAAAAGTGTAGCAAGGTATTTTTAGGATTTTTAATATATGATAGAAGTAGACCCGGGGGCCATAGTTTTCACTAGAGGTTTCTCTCATGAAAGTAGCATAAGGTGGGTAAACAAATTACTGTTGGGCAATTGATAGAAAAGCAAATAATCATGACGATATCCAAGGCAATGATCATGTATATAGGCATCATGTCCGAGACAAGTAGACCGACTCCTGCCTTCATCTAGTACTATTACTCCACACATCGACCGCTATCCAGCATGCATCTAGTGTATTAAGTCAATAAAGAACGGAGTAACGCCTTAAGCAAGATGACATGATGTAGACAAAGTAAACTCATGCATGAATAAATCCCATCTTTTTACCCTTAATAGCAACGATACATACGTGTCATGTCCCTTTCTGTCACTGGGATTGAGCATCGCAAGATCGAACCCATTACAAAGTACCTCTCCCATTGCAAGATAAATCAATCTAGTTGGCCAAACCAAATCAATAGATCAGAGAGAAATACGAAGCTATAATAATCATGCATAAAAGAGTTCAGAGAAGACTCAGATAATATTCATGGATAATCTGATCATAAACTCACAATTCATCGGATCCCAACAAACACACCGCAAAAAGTGATTACATCAGATAGAACTCCATGAACATCGAGGAGAACATTGTATTGAAGATCGAAAAGAGAGAAGAAGCCATCTAGCTACTAACTATGGACCCGAAGGTCTGTGGTAAACTACTCACGCATCATCGGAAGGGCAGCAAGGTTGATGTAGAGCCCCTCCATGATCGATACCCCCTCCGGCGGAGTACCGGAAAAGGCCTCCAGATGGGATCTCCCGAGATCAGAAGCTTGCGGCGGCAGAAAAAGTATTTCGTGGACTCCTCTATTGGTTTCCTGATTTTAGATAATTTATAGTGGAGGAATTAGGTCAAACGGAGCTGTGTGGGCCCCACGAGCCACCAGGGTGCGCCCCCCTTGGGACGCGCCGTGGTGCCTCATGGGCCACTGCTTCATCTTCTCGTCTCCTCCCAAAGCTTCTAGTGTTTGTTATGTCTAGAAAAAATCTCCAAAAAGTTTCATGGCATTTGGACTTCGTTTGGTACTGATATTCTGGAAAACCAAAAACAGGCAAAAACAACAACTGGCACTGGGCATTAAGTTAATAGGTTAGTCCCAAAAAATGATATATAATTGCTGTAAATGTATATATGAACATCCAAGATTGATAATATAATAGCATGGAACAATAAAAAATTATAGATACGTTGAAGACGTATCAAGCATCCCCAAGCTTAATTCCTCCTCGTCGTCGAGTAGATAAATGATAAAAACAATTTTTTTGATTGGAATGCTACCTATCATATTCATCATATATTCTTTTCTTTATAGCATGGACATTTGGACTTGAATGATTCAAAGCAATAGGCTATAGTTTGACATGAAGATATAAATACTCAAGCATACTAACAAGCAACCATGTCTTTCAAAATATCAATGCTAAAGAAAGTTATCCCTAGCCCATTATGCTCAATCATTGATCCATTCATGAAACACACTCAATATTGGCTACACACAATGCACAAGTATGACAATAGTGCTGTCTAGTTGGTGCTTTATAAGAGAAGATGGAGACTCAAAGTAAAAATAAAAATTGCATAAAAGTAAATAGATAGGCCCTTCGCAGAGGGAAGCAGAGATTTGCAAATGTGCCAGAGCTCAAAGCTTAAATTAGAGAGATAAAATTATTTTGAGAGGCATGCTTTTCCTGTCAATGAAAACGACTGAGAATTCCCAATATTTTCCATGCTAGACACATCATAGGCGGTTCCCAAACAGAAAGTAAAGTTTATTTCCTTTCCACCATTCTTTCACAATCCATGGCTAGCCGTATCCACGGGTGCCCTCCATACCAACACTTCACAAGGAATTTTGTTGTTATTAATTTTTGATTCATTGTGGGACTGGGCATCCCTATTACCTGCCACTCTCTCGTGCAATGACAAGTGAATAAACACTCATCGTGAGAATAACACACCTAGCATGGAAAATATTGGCCACCCCGCTTCATGAGCGGTACGGGCACACAAAACGGAAAAATTATTTTGAAAATTAGAGTTGGCACACGCAAATTTACTTGGAACGGCATGGAAATACCGCATATAGGTAGATATGGTGGACTCATTTGGCACAACTTGGGTTTAAGGAATTTGGATGCACAAGCAGTATGCCCGCTTAGTACAAATGAAGGCTAGCAAATAGATTGAGAAGCAACCAACCAAAAAGCGAAAACGGTCATAAACATGCATTGAACATACACTAATGGAATCAGGGACTTTGCCATCTGCCAGCTCTTTGCCGTCTGCCAGCTGATGGCAAAGAGTCTGTTTGCCGTCTGTCTTTCCAAAGCAGACGGCAAAGAAGTGGCAGATGGCAAAGAGGGTCTTTGCCATCTGCCACTTCTTTGCCGTCTGCTGGCAGACGGCAAAGAGGCTCACCTCTTTGCCGTCTGCTGGCAGACGGCAAAGAACTCTTTGCCGTCTGCCAAAACAAACACAGACGGCAAAGAGCTCACTTTGCCGTCTGCCAAAACAAACACAGACGGCAAAGGATGTGGCGGGGGTAGCCTAAACAGGGGGGCGCCCCTCTGGCACTCACTCTCGCTCGCTCGAGCCTCTCTGCCCCGATCCCCTTCTCTCTCTCGACCTCCATATCGCCACCACTGCCGCCGGCCGTCCTGGCCAGCTCCGGCGGCCTCCGGCGATGCCCAGCATACCCCTAGAACCCCCATGCGACGCTGCTTCTGCTCCCCCGCTTCGATTCGTCGCTCGTGCCCTCCTCTTGCGGCTGTGGCTAACCCTAGCCGCTGCGGTTGCTGACGCACGACGTCGCTATGGATGTCGGCGCGGCTCCGGCGCTACCCTGTGCTCCTCTCCGACGTCCTCGCCGCCATCTCCTTGCGTCCGTGCCTTGGATTCGCCCGCTGCGTCGCCGGCCTACCCTGTCTAGGGTTTTGGTACGGCGGTTGTCCCACGCCGGTCGGATGGCGTTTAGGTGCAACCCCGGCGCGCCTCTGAGTACTGCCTCGGCTACAACCCTCCTATGGTGAGCTCTATCTACCTCCTCCTCTCTGATCCGTGCTGTGTTGGACATGGCGGTGGCTGTGTTGGTGCTCTGCTGCTAGTGGGGATTTGGTGGCTGTGATCTAGGCTGTTCTGATGTTGCTCTAACTGTTGTTATCTCTCTAGTTGCTCCTGTAGTCACACACTAGTTTATCCATCGGTTTGATGTACTATGCTAGCTCCTGTTTATACCAATGTTATTAAGTGAGCTTCTATGTTTACTGTTATAAGGCAATGATGCCCCAGGTTCCTTGTGAAGCTCTTGATGGCGGTCTTGGTCCACTACTACTTCCATAATTTGGGTTTTCCCCAATTCTATGGCTTGTAACTACTGTACTGTGATATGCCCCTGTTTATACTGTTGCTGTTAAACTGGTGTTATGTCTTTAGGTCTGTGAGATGCTATCCTGGGGGTTTGTGCACACTTGGAGCTTATATAGCTCAATTGATTGTAGTATTCTGTTCATAGACCTGGTATTATAGAACTGATTGTTTGTTATAGATCCTGAACATTATGGTGATGCTCCTGTTTAACTAATTGGTCACTATTATGCCACTAATCCAAGTGTATGGATTTTCTAGTGTGGTTTTGGTGCTGCTCTAGCTCCACTGACTAGTTATCTTTTCCATCGGATTTTTAGGAACATTCTAGCTACATTTCTTGGGTAGTTTTGTTTCTTCTCGGATTTTGTCAGAACATTGTGGTATTACAAGTTACTTACAAAAGTTTCATCCTGTCGAAGATGTTCCTTTTGGTATATTATAATTGCCCAATACTTTTATTATAGTTATGGTTTTTGTACTTGTCTAGTGTTTAGTGGCTTCTCTTGTTACTGTATATATGCTCTTAATAATTTCTGCCTTTGTTGTAATATAGTTATGAACAATATCTTTCCTTGCCAGGTTTCCCTCTCTCCTAAATTCTGAGAAAAACAGATACTACCCTTGTCCCTTCCCTTTCTTTCTTTCTCTCGTGAATCTGATAAGAACACATATTCTCTTGATCTTAACCAAGCCAATGATGCTGGTCTGAGGCTGCTCTCACTGGGATAATGACAGATGCTACACTATTGATCCGATGATGCTTTAGTCCTAGCATTTCTAGGCTTTTTTGAGGACAAAATCCCCTCCAAAACCTACCTCCGGTTCTGCTTTGTTTTAATTGCTAAAAGGAGTTCTTTTTATTAATAACTTGGCTTTATTTATTAACTTTGTCATGGCTGGTCTGCATGTATTTCTACTCATTTTTCCAGTAAGTATGTACTCATTTTCTTAGTTTTTCCAGCATCATTCTTGAAGTTAAGTCATTAGTTTTTCGCTATTTGTGTGTCTTCTACTGTTTTGTCTTTAGAATGGAGGCTTAGTTATGTGGTTTTGGTTCAGGTTTCAGTCATTTTCAGTAGCAGTGGGCATCATTTGCATCACTTTACCGGATTTGGTTTACTTATTGGCTTATATATACTGCTATATTATGGTTCATATGCTGCTAGTTATACAATGGCTACTATTTAGTGTTGCTCTGCTACTGTTAGTGTTTCATATGCTCTGTTGCTGTAACAGTTTGGTATGTTGTTGTACACATGCAGATAACTACAGTTTCAATTATCTAGCATGTATTAGTTCCACTTTGTTGACTAGCTAGTGATTTTGCCTATTGATACATACAACCGTTCTAGTTATAAGGATATATTCCTTTATTTTGCATAGAGCTATAGTGCTTTTATTAGTTAAGTCCAAAGTAGTTTTTCTGTTCATTTATATGCTACTTGCAGTTTAATTTCTCTTACACAAGGTCCAGGATATAATCCTTTTATTAACAATTTAGAGCACTACCTTGGCTGTACTGGGGATCTCTCCCTGTAGTTGTTGTGGCTGTCAGTTCATTCCCTAATTGTTGGTGGTGACTTTGATTCAGTTAACTGATTTTAGAGTTATATTTCCTTTCCATTGGTCTGTTTAACCTTTGGATAATAGTGGTTATAGCTGTTGTTAACTAATGTTGCTGCTGTTTAGTTGTAGTAGCTGTTAAGTGATACTAGCCCCCTGTGCTTGTGGGTGCAGTGCCCTATTTGCAGAAATTACCAGGTGCATGTGTGTGCTGTGTTCTGCAGAAGCAGATAATCAGTGGGGTGCTACCCTGCTATTTCTTCTATGCTATTTCTATTGATCTTATGAACAGATGCTCGCTTCATCTTAGTTGCTTTATTTCTAATACTGACATGAACAGATACCACTTGGTTTGGCTATTCCTATTGGTCTCTTTCTAATAGCATATGAACAGATGCTATACTTGGTTTTGGCTGTTACTTTCCTAGTTTTCTACTGATAAGACAGATACTACATCTGATTTGGGCAGTGATGCTGGTCTGAGCCCCCCCTCTCTTAGGCTTAATTTACATGTGGCTATCCCTGTGCTGTGATGAACTAGCCCTGGCACTTCCAGGCTGTCTGAGCACATAATCCCTCAAGTATACCTTGAGGTCTTCTGTAGCTTGGTCTTGTGGATTCTGGTAAACCTGCTTCTTGTGGACAGCCTGCTCCTCCTAGCTGCTTCACTGGACAAAACTGATTGTGGTGATGAAGTCTAATCCTTGGCTTTAATCACTAGTTTTTAGTTGGCTTAATTCCTGGAGCTAGTACTGATAGTGGTCTTTGTGTTGGCATTTAACTTACTACTAATTGTGGTGGCTTCTTGATTGGGTCCTTGGCTGGTTCTCTCCTTTGGCCCTTTGGTATTGGTTTACTCTATTTGGCTTTCTAATTAAGATCACTTTGAAAATCAGGATCTTAACTAACATTGTCTTGATCTCAAGTGCTGGCTCCTACAGCATTGCATTTCACCAAGTGAAATGCTACATTTCTACTCCTAACCCATTCTCTCTTTCTTAGTGTTTTTGTTATGCAGGTTGGAAGAAAAGAAGAAGATCCAGAGAAGATCTTAGTAATAAGATAATTTTTAGGAAAATAGATATTTAGTTTTAGGTCATTTCTTGTAATTTCCGAAATGTAAATTTAATTACTTAATCATTTCTGATTCTTTATAATATGACTTTGTATTACCTATTCCAATTATTAATAAAGTTTTTAATTTACATGTGTTCATGACTATTGGCAATATGTGTTGGATATGCTATATTGGTCATATATATAATTTTCTATGAAAATGAATTGATATAAGAAAAAACAGGGGCTATATATCCACTTTGGCCTATTTGGCCTCTTTGCCGTCTGCCAGCAGCCGGCAAAGAGATTGCTTCTTTGCCGTCCGCCAGCAGACGGCAAAGAGATTGCTTCTTTGCCGTCTGCTGGCAGACGACAAAGAAGGAAAGTTCTTTGCCGTCTGCCAGCAAACGGCAAAGCGGCCTTTGCCGGCAGCTGTTCAGCCAGAGTGTTTGCCTTCTGCTGGCTGACGGCAAAGCCTTTGCCGTCCGCCAAGCATGCCTTTGCCGTCTGCTATAGCAGACGGCAAAGTGCCTGATTCCAGTAGTGATAACTAACACCGAATAATGCACCATAAATAGGATATAATTTCTTTGCATAACAATTGACTTAATGTGCATGCATAGGGAATCACAAACCTTAACACTAATATTCGTACTGAATGACAATTACTCACTAACATGACTCACATATCATCATCTCCATATCGCAAAACTATTGCAAGGAATCACACTTATCATATCCAATGATCTATATGAAAGTTTTTATTATATCCCTCTTGAATATTCATCACTTTGGGACCAAATTCATATCTTGTGCAAATTACCATTACTATTATCAACTCTCAAAAAGATATAAGTGAAGCATGAGAGTTCAAATATTTCTTCAAAATTTATCCACCGCCATGCTCAAAAAGATTTAAGTGAAGCACATAGAGTATTCTAACAAATCATGATAAATGTGTGGCTCTCTCAAATAGGTGTGTCCAGCAAAGATGGTTTTGACAAACTAAAAAGCAAACAAAACAAAGACTCATATAATACATGACGCTCCAAGCAAAATACATATCATGTGACGAATAAAAATATAGCTCCAAGTAAAATTACCAATGGTTGGTAGAAGAAAGAGGGGATGCCTTCCGGGGCATCCCCAAGCTTAGACGCTTGAGTCTTCCTTGAATATTACCTTGGGGTGCCTTGGGCATCCCCAAGCTTAGGTTCTTGCCACTCCTTAATCCTTCATCCATCGTGATGTAACCCAAAACATGAAAACTTCAATCACACAAAACTCAACAAAACCTTCGTGAGATCCGTTAGTATAACAAAATAAATCACTACTTTAAGTACTGTTGCAAACCCGTTCATATTTTATTTTTGCATTATACCTACTGTATTCTAACTTCACCATGGATTATACGCCCCGATACAATCCATAGTTTCATCAAAACAAGCAAGCAATGCATCAAAAACAGAATCTGTCAAAAACAGATCAGTCTGCAGAGATCTATTTAAAATCCATACTTCTGTAACTCCAAAAATTCTGAAAAATTAGGAAAACGTGGAAACTTTATATACCAATACGGAGTAAAAATTTCAGATTTTTCTGACACTCCAGTACAGAACGAAAATTCCAGCACTGGACGCAAAACTTTCTGTTTTCCAAAAGCATCAATTATACTATCTTCCAAATCATCCCAAAGGCTTTACTTGGCACAAACACTAATTAAAACATAAAAACTCAATCATAATAGTAACATAATTGTGCAAACACACAAGAACAGTAATAAAAAGTAAAAATTTATTTTATTCATTGGGTTGCCTCCCAACAAGCGCTATTGTTTTATGCCCCTAGCTAAGCATAATGCACAGTTTTAAGTGTTGTCATCTTTCTTCTTCTTATCCAAAGATGTGCTTTCATCAAAGGGTTTTTCAAAGGTAATATGAAACACATCATCCATAGAAATTTTAGCATTAGCAAGTTGTCCATCTGTAAATCCCTCTTGATTACCGGCTACAATCCAAGAGTATTGTCTATTAACACTATTGAAAACTTGTTGGATTATATTCAAAGGAGGAACTTCTTTTTTAATATTCTCATCAAAGATGTGGTCATTGTGGAACAAATACCTCAGCAAGTAATCCTTGTTATAAAGGATCTCATCTATTACCGGTTTTTCACGGTTCATACCATAAAAATCAAAGATCTCTCTCGCTTCTCGCACTATATGATCAAATTCATTCATGAGAACAAGGGTAGCTATTTTCTTAGCTCTAGGAACTTTAATAACCGGTAACTCATAAAACAAGCTTTGCAAAGTAGGATGGGTGCGAATAAATCTTCTTTCAAGTTTAAGAACAAGTGCGTAAATAACATCGGCATAATTCTTAGTTTCTTTAAGTATAGGAGCATCATCAAAAGTCAAGGTCCCAATGCAATTAAAGAATTCTTGTATGACACTTTTTCCGATAACATTCCCATCTCCCAACACACAAGTTTTAGCATCAAGATTGGTAGAACTTCCCATTTTAGGAGTTCTACCATCATCAATTTCTGCCATGCCAAAATCACTCATGATAACAATCTTCAAGCAAGCGAACAAGCAAACAAGAAAAAGGCTAATGGAAAATATTTTTGTATTCTTGCAAAAACTTTTTAGAAGTGGGGGAGATGGAAACGAGAGGCAAAGGCAAATAAAATAAATTCAAGGAGATGAAAGTTTATGTGTAGGTACTTGATAGATGTTGATGATGTCTCCCCGGCAACGGCGCTAGAAATTCTTCCTGCTACTTGTGAGCTGCGTTGGTAATTCCCTGAAGAGGAAGGGAGATGCAGTACAGTAGAGATAAGTATTTCCCTCAGTTATGAAACCAAGGTTATCAATCTAGTAGGAGAATCATGCAACACCTTGTGAGCAGTACCTGCACACAAAATAACAAATCCTTGCACCCAACGCAAACAGGGGGATGTCAATCCCTCGGCGGTTTATTGCAAAATTAAATTGTATGGTGATAGATAGATAAATTGAACTAAAATATAAAATAAAATAAATAAAGTAAAAGTGCAGCAAGGTATTTTTAGGATTTTTAATATATGATAGAAGTAGACCCGGGGCCATAGTTTTCACTAGAGGCTTCTCTCATGAAAATAGCATACGGTGGGTAAACAAATTACTGTTGGGCAATTGATAGAAAAGCAAATAATCATGACGATATCCAAGGCAATGATCATGTATATAGGCATCACGTCCAAGACAAGTAGACCGACTCCTTCCTCCATCTACTACTATTACTCCACACATCGACCGCTATCCAGCATGCATCTAGTGTATTAAGTCCATAAAGAACGGAGTAACGCCTTAAGCAAGATGACATGATGTAGACAAAGTAAACTCACGCATGAATAAACCCCATCTTTTTAACCTTAATAGCAATGAAACATACGTGTCATGTCCCTTTCTGTCACTGGGATTGAGCATCGCAAGATCGAACCCATTACAAAGCACCTCTCCCATTGCAAGATAAATCAATCTAGTTGGCCAAACCAAATCAATAGATCGGAGAGAAATACGAAGCTATAATAATCATGCATCAAAGAGTTCAGAGAAGACTCAAATAATATTCATGGATAATCTGATCATAAACTCACAATTCATCGGATCCCAACAAACACACCGCAAAAACTGATTACATCGGATAGAACTCAAAGAACATCGAGGAGAACATTGTATTGAGGATCAAAAAGAGAGAAGAAGCCATATAGCTACTAACTATGGACCCGAAGGTCTGTGGTAAACTACTCACGCATCATCGGAAGGGCATCAAGGTTGATGTAGAGCCCCTCCGTGATCGATTCCCACTCCTGCGGAGTACCGGAAAAGGCCTCCAGATGGGATCTCTCGAGAATAGAAGCTTCCAGCAGCGGAAAAAGTATTTCATGGACTCCTTTGTTGGTTTCCTGATTTTAGAGAATTTATAGTGGAGGAATTATGTCAAACGGAGCTGTGTGGGCCCCACGAGCCTCCAGGGCGCGCCCCCCGTGGGGCGCGCCGTGGTGCCTCGTGGGCCGCTGCTTCATCTTCTCGTCTCCTCCCGAAGCTTCTTGTGTTTGTTATGTCCAGAAAAAAATCTCCAAAAAGTTTCATGGCATTTGGACTTCCTTTGGTACTGATATTCTGGAAAACCAAAAACAGGCAAAAAACAGCAACTGGCACTGGGCACTAAGTTAATAGGTTAGTCCCAAAAAATGATATATAATTGCTGTAAATGTATATAAAATCATCCAAGATTGATAATATAATAGCATGGAACAATCAAAAATTATAGATACGTTGGAGACGTATCACTAGTCGCGAACGTGTACATAGCGTTGTCTATCTGGTCGCGAATGTGTACATACGTACTGGTCGATCGGTCTCTCTGCAACGATGAACTATGCGCGTGTAAGGAGCGGCACGTGTCATAGTAGAGCTGCCGACGTAGCAGTTCAGGCAACCCTGTCTAAACCGTGTACACGTTTGTACAACCACACAGCAAAAAATATGGCCACGTACGTACATATACGGGCGGGGTCTCAAACGCATACTCGCGCATACATACGGCCACGGCTCGTGTACATGGAGAGGGGCAATGGACGGCAGCAACAACGTCCTGCTCATCGGTAGCCAACCGGCTAGGTCGGAACGGAGGAAACTGCGTCGTGTTCATTGGGAGCCAAGCGACTGGGTCGGAACACGTCCTGTTCATCGGGAGCAAACTGGCTTGGACGGAACAGCCGAAACGGGGGTCCTGTTCATCGACTCGGGGTCTGGCGTACCGCAAAATGGAGGAAACGGCCTTCTGTTCAACCCCCTATGGTCGAAACGGGGTCCTGTTCATCGGCTGGGGGTCTGGCGTACCGCAAAACGGAGGAAACAGACTTCTGTTCAAGGGCCTACGGTTGAAACGGGGTCGTGTTGATCGGGAGGGCTCTGGCGTACTGCAAAACGAAGGAAACGGACTTCTCCCCAACTGCCTACGGTCAAAATGGGGGTCATGTTCATCGGGAGGGCTGTGGCGTACCGCAAAACGGAATTCCATGGGCTACTGTTCATCCACGGTCAACCTCCTCCAGCCTCCACCAGCTACTGTTCATCCACCGTCGACTTCCTCCAGCCTCCACCGGCTACTGTTCATCCAGCCTCCACGGGGTCCTGTTCATCCACCCCCAACCGGCTAGGGTGTGGCGGCCTCCTCGGGCTCCTGTTCATCCAGCGCCAACCACCTTCACACGGCCAGGGTACTGTTCATCGACAGCCAACCCACCGGCTGGGGTGGGGCATACGAGCGGGCGGCAGCAACGGGAACTGTTCATCCACAGCCAACCAACCGGCTAGGTCAACTCACCATGTCTCGCGCAAGGGGCTTGATCGATGCGTCTTGACTCGTTCTAAGTATCACGCGCCCGACAACAACGGGCACTGTTCATTGAGAGGCAAACCAACCGGCTACGTCTCGCACGTACGGGGGCTCGACCGGCTTCAGTTAGCAGCGAAGGAATCGCTCGGGTTCAGTTAGCAGCGAAGGAATCGCTCGGGTTCAGTTAGCAGCAAAGGGATCGATTGGCTTCAGTACGTAGCTAGTGCGATCGCTCGAGTTCAGTAAGCAAACGCCTCACTCGGGTTCAGTTAGTGAATGCCACGCACACACACGCACGTATGAGAGAAACGCGCAAACCACACTGCATCGCTCGGACCCGACCACCCACCGTAACCAGGAACTCCCCAAAAATTACCCCGCCCTCACTTCTACCATGATTTGTTATGTCATGGACTGCCCAAAGAATGTCATGCGGGTGCGTCTCTGGCCCGCCTAGGACGAAAAGCCCATTTTCTGTCATAATTTTTTGTCATAGAAGTAGGAGCCCACCACATCTATGTTGTCACAATTATTGTCATAGAAGTGTCACAACCATGACAGAAAAAGTTTTTGTTCGGGCCATAATGTCACGGATGTGTCTTTTTTTGTAGTGAGGAGAGGGTGATCTGGCGCGCTTTGCCGCCGGAGAAGTTGGGGGCTGAGAAGTTCCTACTTCCTCCGGGGTTGGTGGAGTCTGCTACCTTGAAGATTGCCTCCGGGAAGCTTGCTGCTAGGAAGCTTGCTGCCGAGAAGGTTGTTGCCGAGAAGATCTGGAACCAGTGTCTGTGCCGGCAACTTAACCCCTTGTCGGTCCAGAGCTTGCCAATCTCCTCTAAGCAGGCCTCCTTGAAGTACTAGGCCTTGCAGCACCTTTTCACGGAGCAGTAACTAGAGGAGCAGGGGGCTGCTCTTCTATTTCTATCGGCTGTGCGAGAGCTTCCGACAAGTCATGCAGCCTCTACTCTCTCAGCAATACGTTCCAGTTCGTCATTCTTGGTAGGATGAACCAAATCATCCTCCTTCCGGCTGGGCGTCTCCGCCAAGTTATTAAACCATTACTTCACAACATTCTTGGCAGACTACTGCCAGTTGCTCTCAACACCTTGGGCCTTACACGTCGGCATCATCACCAGGATGGAGTCCCTGGTGGTGTTGTTGCAGAGTGGGACCACCATCTCAGGCAAGGTGTAGTCGGAGCCCTTGTTGAAGAGCTTACGGATAAGCCAGCGATGCTCTAGCACCGTCAAGTTGTTGGGCAACCCAGGGTACAGCCGCATCGTGTCAGCAGAATTCTTGTACTCCCAAGCTCACCAGCCTCTCATTTGTAGTGGAGCTATCCGCCGCCAAAGGAAATCAGCTCCAACCCTTTCTATGGTCAAGCCGGCAACTTTTAGGCTCAAAATTCGTTCCAAGGCAATTTTGAGCTTCACGTCATGGGGATCCAAATCTGACTAGTGGGGGTCCCTCTAGATATTCTTGGTGCGAGGAATGCAGTACTCCGGGAAATTCTCTTGCCTAATCCAGCACCACTCCCCTCTCCATTCGAACCACCTCTTATGGAGTTTGCCATCAAGATACTCTTTCTTTGCCCCAGCCCTGGAGATCCAGGTCATGCTACAGGAAAGGGCATCTCCTTCGACCCGAGGCATGTAGAAGTGGCAGAACAAGGAGACGTTGGGAACAATTCCCACAAAATTCTCGCAAAGATGGGCG
Source organism: Elymus sibiricus (assembly GCA_039707655.1). Lineage (NCBI taxonomy): Eukaryota > Viridiplantae > Streptophyta > Magnoliopsida > Poales > Poaceae > Elymus > Elymus sibiricus. The sequence goes on from CM077664.1 coordinate 170,983,396, forward strand.
AAAACGGACATACAGGTCACAACGTTTGGAGAAAAATCCAACAGCCGGAACCCGTATGCTCGCATCACCTCATCGAAGAAATCTGAAAAAGGGGGACCAGCCCACAGTATAGATAAGCTGCGAAGAATGGATACTTATCGTCCGTTGTGGGGCAGGTCATAGGCAGCACCTCCACAGCCTTGTGATCTTTTGTCTTCCTCCCCCACATATAGGCGTACCTCGACGTGAGGTCGGCCTCCTTCAATATCGACTTGAAGACGACGTTCTCCCTCCGCATCTTCGCCACAGCGGCCTTCTTTTCATCTGCCTCCTTGTTCGCCGTCTTGGTCGCCTTCGCTTTGGAAGCCATGGTGGTTGGAGCGGGGCGTGGTGAGAGACAGGGGTGGGGCGAGGTGAGGAGTAGTTGCGGCGTGAGGAAGACGAAGGCAACGACAGCGGCTGAGATGGAGATGTGAAAGGGGGGTAAATTGAGCACCGCACCCGCAGGTTCCCTTTTATGGGGAAGGCGTAGGGGCTGGCTCTTTACTGTGTTATGTGGCTACGCTTTTTTAGGCGCATGCATGTTACCATTTCGCTCCACCTCTCCCACGTCCTACGTTTAATGCGCCATCGTGGGCGCATAGTAAAAGCAATCATGATGACAGTTACCTTCTGCCATGCGTGTGTCTATGATGATAATGGGCCTAGCCCCAAATGACGCTTCGCACACATGTCCGACCCAGGTCCGGGGGCTCCTATCAGTGTATTGAAAATGGGTGTTCAATACCCCTGACTATGCACAGACAGTAGCAGCCTCCTCACCAGGAAGGGTTTGGTGGAGGATGAACTTATTCCAAATGATCAAGACTTGGTAGACAAAGCCGTTTAGAAGACCTCCATGCAAGTGATCGCGAAGTACTAAGATGTATTGAAGATCAAGACTCAAGTTGCCTTCAAGCTTCCTCCACCGGCAAGATCCAGGCCGGCAAGCACAAGACCAGCAAGCTCTCTCCACCGCTCCACCTCAGCAACCTGTCAGGGTCTTGCCGACAGATGGTGGACGTGCAGGCAGTTAGGTGAAGCTTGTCGGGGCACGTGGCAGTACACCTCCTAAAGATTAACTTTATTGACACCCGTCCAAGTGGCGTGTCAAGATAATAAGAGGTAGCTGGGCTGACGGTACAGGTGGAGCAGCGCTCCCTTGCCGGCATTCACCCCAGCTTGGCACCTAATGGCTATTTAATGTTTTTGTCCTATACCGCCAGGGTTAGGTATGATAGCACTATAGCCACTATCCACCTTCTATAATTACCATTTTGCCACTTTGGTAGCCCCTTTCGTCTATAAAAGGAGGCCCATGGCTACATTTACAATGGTCGAATCCCTGCTGAATTGCACCTAGTAGCTGCACCACCCGAGCACTCTACCGGCAAGGTCGCACTCTTGTAATAAGCAGGGCTTCTAAACAAACATCAATCCACCAAAGCAGGAGTAGGGTCTTACGCTTCACAACGGCCCGAACCTGGGTAAAACTTTTGTGTGTCGTTCTTGTTGCTGCTCTTTGTGTGCAGTGAGCCCGCAACCGAACGTACAAGGGCGATGGCCCCATAGAATGTCGTACGTCGACACTAGAGAACTTCTCCTCATCACCTTGTGAGAAAGCAATCTCCGAGGGTATCTGTCTGTTATCTGGGTGTGTTTTATAAAGTATCTCGTTTTAGTTGTAAGAGGCCGGGAAATAACTCCAAGTCGTCTTGTTACCATGGACACAACTATTCGAATAGTTTAATTTCCCTGCAGGGGTGCACCACATTTCCCGATACACCCGATTACCTCTGGCCGGACACACTTTTCTGGGTAATGCCCGGCCTTGGATAATCGACGCACTCTCTAGAGAGGTCAACACGCCGGTCTACATCCTGAGCGCGAAGGGGTCATGGACCAATCGCCCTAAGCGCTCCTGCATGTTGCGTGACTGGTCGAGGACCAAGCCCACCTCTGTATACACAGCAGGCATGCCGCTCACCCCAACAATCAGTCCAATCCACTATGACATCTGACAGAGCTTTTGGGAGGAACTGACGATGCGGAGGGCCCCATAAACCATTATCCCGCGCGGCGGTTAGTGCGTATATGCCAGTGGCAGTCTCAGATCAAATACCCAATTCTCGTTTAGCGTGTTTTTATGAAATAACCACGGACACCGTCCAGGGCCCGAGCCCACCTCTCTCCTAGGAGGTCTCTGCCTGCCCTATCATTCCGCCACAGTGAATCACTCAGGGCTGTCGGGAACCCAGGCCCATCACTACCTAGATGGTACCACCTGTCCCTTCAGCTCCCATTCCGAACATTATCATAAGTATTATAGTATTATATAATATATCTGTGATCATCGCCCAAAGGGATCATGGCCCGATAAATATAGCATGGCAAATGGACAAGGTGTAGGGCCACTGATGAGACTCTAGCATAACTATACTAAGCATAGTAGGATAACAGGTAAGGTATCAACAATAGTTAAGCAAAAGCAGGCTATGCATCAGAATAGGATCTATCGATAATACCGACTGAAATCCGACTCTCTAATGCAAGTAGAGAGAAAGAATAGGCGATATCGGGATGATCAAGGAGGGTTTGCTTGCCTGGAACCTCTGCTGAGAAGGACGGGTCGTCGGCGACGTAGTCATACTCAGGGTCAACGGGAGTCTCGGTCTACCGAAATGAATAGACGAGAGGGGGACTAGATAAATAACAGGCATACAAATGCAACACAGACGCATGTCATGGCAATATGTGTTCATGATATGCTCTAATGTATGACTAAACATTTTAAAAGAGGAGGGAAAATATCTGGCAATATATTCCCAGCTCTAGGTATTATTCGGTTAGTTGATCCAGATGAAAAATGTCCAGGTTCATTATGTTAGATGGGTATAATGGGTATGTGGATGGCATATTCAGATTCTTCATATTTTTCTGATCAACTTTCATATATAAATTATTTTCATCTGAGTGACGGTTTATTTTATATGAGTTTCCAAAGTTTAAATGATTTTCTGGATTTTCTGAATATTATTAATTTCGCAATTCAATTAAATGAAATTGCTAAGTGCACCCAGAAAAGTGCACCCAGCAGTGTGCACAGAGGCTGACAGAGGGGGCCCAACTGCGGAGTCAGCAGCTGACTGGGCTAGCCGTATCCACTAGAACAGTGGAGGGGGCCCCACCTGTCATTGCCTTAACATTTTTAATAGAGGTTAAATTTAAACTAGGGTTTAATTAGATGTGTGGGCTCCATGTGTCAGTGGCACATTAATTAAGTTAGCCGGGGGGGCCAGGAGTCAGTGGGTTAGGCGGGGTTAGATTAGGGCCAAACCTACTGGAGGCCCTGCCAGGATGGACCCTGGCGGGCAGCAGGTGGCCGGCTGCCTCCGTGTGAGGGGCGTTCGGGGCTGCCTCGGCAGAGCTGGCGCGGGGGTGTGCTGGGAGGTGTGGGTCAGAGGATCTGGTGGCAGTCCCCTGGTGTGGGTGAAGGCCGACGCGGTGGATCTGGCCCTTGCACGGCATGGCTGGTTGCGGTTGTTCCTCGTGCGAGCTGTTGGAGGTGGTATGGGTCGTATTCTCTCAGCAGTGTGGGTAGGGGAGGTCCATTGCTGCGCGGCTTCAACGGCAGATTGCTGCGGTAACGGCGGTGTGATGCATCTTGGACAGTGCTGCCCGAAACCTTGGAGGAGAGGAGATGTGCGCCATTACGGATGAAAATCCAGTTATGTTTTGGCCGGGCCGGTGGCGATGGCACCTGTGGGTGTCGTTCCCCTCCCTGGAGGCATCATCGAGTGTGTCGCCATTTCCCTCGCTTGCTTGGTGTTAGAAGTTGTCTCCGGGCGAAAGCCTCGATTCGGTGCTGGATCGGTACGATGGCAGCGTCTTTGACGTCGTTCCTCTGTTGGGAGCATCGTGCTGGGAGATATAGAGTTCCTATGTTGCGCTCCTCCGATGTTCGCTGCTACCCTAATCGTTCTTCTTTGGCTCTATGTACGATCGTCGCTGGTGAATCCGAGACGGTGCCTTCCTCGGGTCAGATCGAGTCATGCCATCCTCTTGCCACCTCCTTTAGGCATCAAGGGGGGACGGTGCATCGACAAGAGAAGCTTTTGGGAGTAGATGTTCTTCGGAGGTGACCGACGTCGATTGAGACGCGGCGAGGTTTTCAGTTTTGGGTTGGCTCTTTTGTGTTGTTGTTGTCTTGTCGTGGGTGGCTGTCCTTTGGACTAGCGGGGTGTGGAGTTGTGCTACAGTCGTTGTTCACAGCGAGTGGTAGTCGTCTTGTACATGCAATTCTCTTCTTCTATAAAGCTATGGTACGCAATTTGCATACTCTCGAAAAAAAGGGCCTAACCTACCAGCTAATGACCCGGGCCCATTATCAGTGGCATGGGGCCGGTTTAAACTTGCGCGCGCCAGTGGTGTTCTGTGGCGAGCAGCAGTGCGGGGTGGTATTCACGGAGCGGCACACTCCGGCGAAAATTTGGTCGTCCGCGAGCGCCTGACGGACGAGCGCAACGAGGCGCGGGCAGTGGTGCAAGCGGCGCGTGCAGGGGGGTGGCCAGAGCAATGGCTACGGCGACGGTCGAGTGGCGGTAGCGGCGGCGCTCGACGGGAACGTCGCTAGGTGACCAAAACGACCGTTCTAACGGGCCAGGCATCACCTCCACGATGCATTGAGCGCGTTGACGCACAGGGCGGAGAGGCCCTACTGTGGTGCCATGATGAGCAACAGCGGCGACGGAGCTCGGCATCAATGGCAGCAGCAGCGAATCGAGCAGCAGGGAGAGGGGAAAGAAGCGGAGCTCACCGAGGAGCACAAGGGGGGCTCGGCGGGAGCTTAGTAGCGCAGGGGAAAGGTGGATCAACAACGGCGAGCCATGGGTACAGAGTGTCGGTACCAAAACAGGCAGATCTCGGGTAGGGGATCCGAACTATGGGTCAAGGAGTCGATGCTAACAGGGAACGTAGAGATAGCGATTTACCCAGGTTCGGGCCCTTTCGAGGAGGTAATACCCTACGTCCTGCTTGATGGTATTGATGTGATTGTATGAAGGTTACAGAGTTGATCTACCTCGAGATCGACTGGGCTAAACCCTAGGTAATGGATATCATCCTCTACGGACTAGGCCTTCTGGTTTATATAGACACTAGGAGGTCCTAGGGTTACACATGGTCGGTTACCATCAGGGGACAAACATGCCGGTTATGCCAATTGTTTCTTGGAGGAGACGCCAAGTCTTCGGAGGTTTCCTTCTGATACACGGGGTCGCCCACAATCCGGCCTTCCATCAACGAGTAAAGGGCGGCCCACCAGCCCGGCCTATGAGAGAAAGGCCGGCAGCCCGAGTACCCCGTAGTCCGGGACACCCTCAGTAGCCCTCGAACTAGTCTTCGAAGCCGAGGTAGACGCCGAACACCATTGGCTTCGTGGACCAGTTCTCTTTCCTCCGTGACACCGGTAACAGGCCTGCATTACTCCGAGTTGTATTCTCAAGCATTGTCCGGTCGTATATGCGCCGAGCTGTACCTGGGTAACGAAGTATAATAATAACTTAGCCCCGAAGGCTAGCCGCTTCAGTGTGAGCAGTGTCCTCACCCGACAACTTTTACCGAAGGGTCACACCTTGCCACGACTGTGAGTTGGTTTATAAAAAACTCGATTCGCGGTTCGAGGCTGTTTTCATTGGCACGTCCCATCGATATGGAGATCGTGTCCTATTTTCAAGGGATATGATCAGTAATCCGTTTCATCCCACGCGCGTATAATGGCATGGTTATATGGGGAAGTGGTGAGGACTGCGGCGCAGTAAAGGGACCATGGGTTTTTACAGCCCATAAAAGGGGCACAGCCTTCGCTCCTTTCGTACGCTCTTATTTCCCTCCTTCGCCATTGCCTTCCCCATCTCTTGAGCTCCACTGCCCAGATCCACCCTCCCTCTCAAAAACCTTTCCTTCCACCCTCCCGATCTAGCAATGGTGGGTTTTGGGTCCAAGGGCAAGTGGGAGGCCTCTAGCGTTACCAACAGCGCCATTTTGGAGTTGAAGAGCGCGGGCTACCTCCCGGCCGACATCGCCCACCGTGCTCCGGAGGCGGGCCAGGCCATCCCCACGCCGCGGTAGGGAGAGAGAGTGGTATTCGTGCCCCACTTCATCTGGGGTTTGGGTTTCCCTCTTCACCCCTTCGTCAGGGGCCTCATGTTCTTCTACGGGCTCGACTTCCACGACCTCGCACCGAACTCCTTCCTCCACATCTCGTCTTTTATCATCGTCTACGAAGCCTTTCTCCGAGTCCGGCCACACTTTGGTCTGTGGTTGAAGATCTTCAACGTCAAGCCGAAGATAGTAGATGGCCAGCAGGCAGACTGCAGGGGGGGGGGGCGGCAATGATCAGCAAGCTTCCGCGAGTGGAGTGGCTAGACGGTACCTTCATCGAGACCGTCAAGATCTGGAAAAAGGAATGGTTCTACATCACAGAGCCGAGGCGTGCAAATTGGAAGGCGATTCCAGCCTTCCGCTCCGGGCCCCCTACAAGGCTGGTCTCATGGACCAAGAAGGGCCTCGACTGGGGGCCGAATAAGGAGGTGGTGCTGCTACAGAGCCGGATCGCCAAAATGATAGAGAAGGGCGTCGCGCTGGTCAACGTGATCCAGATCATGCTCGGCCGCCGAGTCCTCCCTCTCCAGGACAGGGCTTCCCCCATGTGGGCCTATAAGCCCAGTGACCCAGCCACCGTGCGCAGCTTCATCCACACCTCCCACGCCCAACTGTGGAGGGCGCTATTCAAGCCGCAGAAGGACTGGCCGGCCGAGGATGAAGACATCGGACTCGACGCCGCAAATCCTCCACGGGAGGTATGAGCAATTTTGTATTTTTTATCCGAACTGTTCCCCTTTAACAAGGTACTCAGCTTTGCTACTTTTCATCTGCAGAATTGGCTGAAGAAGGCCCAACGGATCAACAGTCCGGCGCCGCTGCCAGAGGGACCCAGGACGCCCCTCCTGACGGCCATGCTGGCCGTGGAGCCGTATGAGGCACCGGAAAGGAAGGAGAAGAAGAAGGACCAACAGGGGGAGGCCAGAGAGGGCCTCCGCTCCCGAGGACCCCCGGGTGCTAGATCCGGGGACACCAATGCTCCCTCCGTGCAAGGGCAGGAGAAGGAGCAGGGAGAGGACAGGGAGGAAGACGATTCCTCCCGAACAGGGAAAAGAGCGGCGTCCGAGGGCGCCGAGGAGGAGCCGTCACAACCCGCTCCCAAAAGACCGCGCAAGGCCAAGATAGCCTTGTCCGGCGATAGCTCGGCCTCTGCCGAGGACTCTGAGGCCTCCGAAGAGGTTCCTCGGAGGATCCCCAGGGCCAAACCACAGGCTCAAACGTATGCGTTCTAGTAACTGCTTCGACCGTCTTTAGCCGAACTGGGTCTAATATTGACGGCGTTTCCGTTTATAATTTTGTAGCCCGCTGCGCGATCTCCCCACCGACCGAGTCTCAAAGGGGGATTCTCCACCGGCAGCGCTAGCGGAGAGCGGGACCGAATCCCGTGCCTCGCCTCCCCCGATCGTCGAGGAGGCCAAGGAGGTCCTATTGAGGAGGACCCCTCCCGTGCCGCACGCGGGGGGAGGGGGCGACACTTTCATGGCCGTGGCGAACACCTCGGTCGCCGAAGACCAGGAGGGGAGGGCCCCTTTGGTGAATGAAGAGGAGGAGCCCGGACAAGCCGAGCTTTCTCCGAGGACGACTCCGGAGACGTCAAGGCATCCAGAGTCTGGCGCTCCGGACTTCGAGAAGGAAGGGGCCGAAGCGCCGCCGCCACCCCTGCCTACTCCAGAGCAGGCGTCGACCGGGTGATCGGTCGAGATGGAGGATGCTCTAACCAGCTCGTCTATCGCCGAAGAGCACCGTGCACTCATGGGCACGGTGTTGCAAAGTATTCGGTCAGTGGATAACTGACTGAAGGAGGCCTTTAGTGGCCTTCTTACCGGCTTCAAGGTGAGCGAAGTCATGCTTTTTTCCTTAGAATAATTCATTTGCGTAAATGTATAGCCTCATACACAGTAGCCCCCGAGACACTGACTGGCTTGGGCAAAGCCTGTTAGAGGATCGAGAATCAATATCCCAGATACTAACGTGTGTATAATAATGCATAGGCATCGTCTTCGGCCACAGCCGCCAACACCGAAGAGTTGGCCGAGCTGAATCGGAAGCTGAAGAGTTCCGAAGATGACCTGAGCCTGGTAAACAAAAGGTTCGACGAGGCGCAAGGTAAGTCCAAGCTGTGATATTGAATACAACCGTTGTTTTGTAAGCAGGGTTCGAAGTATCCTAACGGAAGGAACCGATTGTACTGCAGCTGCCGCCGCGGAGGTCGAAAGCCTCAAGGCCGCACTGAGGACATCTCAGTTGGATGCGGCGGCGCAAAAGTCGGCAGCCGAACAGGCGGATGCCATCACAAGGTGTGAGGTCCTCGAGCAGAAGAATAAGGAGCAGGCCGCCGTGTTGACCTCATTGGCAGCGGTGGCTAAGGAAGCGCGGACAGAAGCGCGCGGCTGCCAAGAAGAGCTCCGCCAAGTCAGGATGATTGCGGACAGTAAGCCGTACTTGCTACAAAGTGTCTTTGGAGGTAACAGGTTCGCGTTGCTCACGCGGGTATGGCGTTCCGCAGGCGCCTTTGCGGACCTCCCGAAGAGTGCAGCTGATGCGGCGAGGTTCTTCACCGGCCAGGAGGGTTGGGCCAAGCAGAGGATTTTCTGGGCGCAATTTCAAGCGCCCAAACACCCTCCCCTCCTCAACAACCAAGTGAAGCAGCTGATGGAGCTACATTGGATGGCAGAGCCGGTGATGAAGGACCACTGCGTCAAGCTATGGCCGTCGGAGCCGCTGCCGAGCAGCTACTCTGGTGCAGAGGCTGTACGATGCCCCTTCTCGGGTCGACGCCTAGAAGCACTCTGCATGCATCGAGGGCGCTCGGATGGCCTTCGGCAAGACAATGGTACATTGGCCGAAGATAAAGCCATCCGAGATGGCCACCGAACCTCCGCCGCCAGGGAAGGAGCATAGGCGTCCCTAGCAGTACTTTCCCGTCGTGATGGACGGTGCTCGGGCAGTAGAGGCCCAGTGTTCGAAAGACGTAATTTATGAGTAGATGTAGCTTCCTTGTAACCAAGGAGTTGAAACTTTTGTTTTAATGCAAATTGTTCGGCTGTGAACAAAGATGCCCGCTTATGTTAATTTTGACTCCTGTGCGGCCATTTGTAATCTGAAAGTTACCAGTCGTCCGCTTCAGCCCCCTTGCAAATATTGCATGGGGTGTTTTCTCGTAATACGTAAACCCTTAGCCGACGTCTCGGTGCCCGGAGGCGGTTGTATGTATGGAAAACCAAGCAATCAGGCTATGCGGTTTTAGTGCTTTCACTTAGCCAGAGGAGCTTGACGGTGGGGGCCGGTGACGAGCCCCCGGTGTTTGTGATATTCGGACAAGCCGCGGTTGATCAGATGGTTTCTGTACCAGAGAACCCTTCATGTAACACGGACTAACCTCCAACGATTTAGGTTAACACCAGTCATCGGATTGCCGACCAGTTCTCACTTATTGGGACAGTCAGTTTTCAGCTTTCTCCACTGAGGTACTTAACCAGGCTAGCTAGAAGTACAATTGCAGTGGTTCTCCCTTTACCCTCTTAGCCGAACAGTGCGGAACGTAAGAGGGTAAACACAGGAGCCGGGAAACCCAACTATTGACCAAAGATGCAATTCAGAACTGATTCATATAATGCAATATCCGCGACGCCGAGCACGTAAAATAAAAATAAGTGTCGGGATAAAGTTTAAGGCAAGATCTATGTTCGAGCCCCCGGTCTATCAGCCGGTTTGAAATGGATGTATCGTGATAGTTTACTTCGGCTGAAAAGGCGGAAAGGAATATGCAACGTGAATGACTGCACGAGTATACCATAATAAAGTGGTCTTTATTTCCTTTGAATGTGTGACGTCCAACCGTCCAATCCAGATTGCCGAAGTAACTTTAATAGATACTTTTGAAGAAATGAATATATTGAGAGTAAAGGTTTACACAGGGCCTTCATGAGTGGTTTGACGTCCCTACTACGCCCTGCTGCACGTCTGCGCCTTTGCTCTTCAAGAGGCTTCCGTGGAAGCGAAGCTGTCCACCGTGTGTTCGGCGGAAGAAGTAATCTTTGGCGGACGAGCCCTTGAAAAAGGGGCTTGAGAAGTCACCGTGGTATATCAGTTTAACGCTGATAGGGCCCTAGATGGTTCCCATTGACGATGTTGATGTGAAGACATATGTAGGCCATCGGTCGGTTGAGCCAGACTCCTGGTCTTTGTGTCATGTTTCCCCACAACTGCCGATGGAATTTTGAGCACGAAGTTGTCCACTCGAGACACGTACTTCGCAACTAGGTGGGCCGTGTTGTGGGGCGCGTACCCCTATTTGGGGTGAGCATGGGAGTGCTCCGGAACGGAGGGTGCAGCTCAGGAGCATTTACGCGCATCCAGTGGCTTGGCAGTAGACCGTGCTTGAGACGCTTCTTCGGCGGCTTGGACTTCGGCGGCTAGAGCCGCCGTGTGTTCCTCTGTTCGGAGCAAGCGCTCGGTATTACCGTTGATGGTAATAACGCCCTTCGGTCCTGACATCTTGAGCTTCAGGTATGCATAGTGCGGGACGACGTTAAAGCGGGCGAATGCAGTCCGGCCGAGGAGTGCGTGGTAACCACTTCGGAAAGGGACAATATCGAAGATCAAGTCCTCGCTGCGGAAGTTGTCGGGCGAGCCAAAGACGACTTCCAATGTCACAGATCCCGAGCAGCGTGCCTCGACACCTGGGATTACACCTTTAAAGGTGGTGTTGCTGGGTTTGATTCTTGACGGTTCTATCCCCATTTTCTTCACTGTATATGTGTAAATCAGATTGAGGCTGCTACCTCCGTCCATAAGGACTCTAGTGAGGTGAAAGCCGTCCACGATGGGGTCGAGCACCAGAGCCGCCGTTCCTCCATGACGTATACTGGTCGGATGGTCTCGACGGTCGAAAGTGATTGGGCAAGCCGAGCACGGGTTGAATTTCGGGGCTACCGGCTCTAAGGCGTAGACATCCCGAAGCGCGCGTTTCCGCTCCTTCTTTGGTATGTGCGTGACATAGATCATGTTCACGGTTTTGACCTCTGGAGGGAACTATTTTTGGCCTCCATTATTCGGCCCGTGAGGTTCCTCGTCGTCCTTGCTGCGGGGCCCTTGCCCTGTTCTTCGGCTGTGGCTTTGCCGGCCTGCTTAATGACCCAACAGTTTCGGTTGGTGTGGTTAGCTGGCTTGTCCGGAGTCTCGTTATCTCCGGTGCCATTCATGTCTTTGTGATTTTCCTTGCCCTTTCCCCGCCCTCTAGCTCGCCGTCGTCGGCATCTGGGCGGTTCTTTGGTGGCATCATCGCTGTCCTTCTTGGTTGTGTCACCGTCCTTCATGGAGGTGTCAACCATGTAAACGTCATAGGTGGAGGTGGCGGTCCACTTTCCGGTATTGGCAGTGGCAAGGAAGGTATCCGTGTAGGGCGGGACGTCAAAGTCCTCGTCCATGTCGTCAGCCTCCTCGGAAGCATAGTCCAGCATGTCAGTTAAATCTTCGACAGTGGCTACCAAGTGGGTGGTGGGTGGGACGCAAAATTCCCCATGGCTGGTATCCTGTCCGACCTGCTCCTGGTCCGAGGACGAGCCATCCGCAATATTTCTCTTTTGGATCCGGTCTAGCATCTCGCTTAAAATCGAGGGGTCCACCGGATCTGTGTTCGGGCTGCCATCGGAGTTGAGCTCCGGCGTGTCGATAACGGGAGTGTGTTCGACCAAGGGTGACCCTTGGTTTTCCGGCACCGGGGTCGGATCCAAACTCAAGGTCAGATCCGAACTGAGGCCCGCCCCGGGGATGGGGGCGGGGAAGGAATCCGAGGTCAAGGCCTTGGGATTGGTAGGTTCCTCGGGTAAGGCCGAGAACCCAGTAAAGACCAGATCGCCTCGAGCATTGGCGACGTACTCAAGGCCGTCGAACCTGATTTCCTGCCCGGGGGCGAAGCTACCGAACTGGTCGAGGTGACCGGTTGGATCGGCATGCAACATGATGCTGCCGAACGCGAAGAGCTGTCCGGGGACGAAGATGTCCCCGCTGCGGATTCCATCGCTGAAGAGAAGAGATGTCCAGGGACAGCGGTGTCCCTGCTGCAAATTCCATTGACGAAGAGCTATCCGGGGATGGCGAGCCATCGATTCTTGGTGACCCACGACGGAACTACAATGAAAGCACCAATGTCGGTACCAAAACCGGCAGATCTCGGGTAGGGGATCCGAACTATGGGTCAAGGAGTCGATGGTAACAGGGAACATAGAGACAGGGATTTACCCATGTTCGGGCCCTCTCGAGGAGGTAATACCCTATGTCCTGCTTGATGGTATTGATGTGATTGTATGAAGGTTACAGAGTTAATCTACCTCGAGATCGACTGGGCTAAACCCTAGGTAATGGATATCATCCTCTACGGACTAGGCCTTCTGGTTTATATAGACACCAGGAGGTCCTAGGGTTACACATGGTCGGTTACCATCAGGGGACAAACATGCCGGTTATGCCAATTGTTTCTTGGAGGAGATGCCAAGTCTTCGGAGGTTTCCTTCTGATACATGGGGTCGCCCACAATCCGGCCTTCCATCAACGAGTAAAGGGCGGCCCACCAGCCAGGCCTATGAGAGATAGGCTGGCAGCCCGAGTACCCCCTAGTCCGGGACACCCTCACAGAGCTTGAAGACAAGCTCGATACCCTCGGCGTAGTGGCGTAGCGCTCAAGCTGGTCCTCGTAGACGAAGCAGAGGAGGTAGGCGGAGCTCCTAGTGAAGTCCCTCAGTCGGCGGGGAGTAAGGTGGCCCCGTGGACGGAGGAGGCCATGGCAACAGAGCTTCAGGTGTGTGTGCGGGAGAGAGAAGCGGCGCGAAGGAGGGGAGACTGAGGGCTAGGGTTGTCCAGGGGCTTGCGGGCGACGCTCTTATCCCCTCCTGGCGCCTTGTTGCGCCTTGGTGGCGTTGATCCGTCGGCGGCATCGGCCACGGACGTGTGCGGTGCCGACATGGAGATGAGGAAGACGATGACTGTGTGGTGGCTTGGGCCTTTTCCTGTGCACTCGAAGCCTAGTAGCACAGTAGGTAAGTTTCTCTTTTTCTTTTTATTTTTCTGTTTCATTTTTTCAACTCTATTTTGTACTCTCTTTTGCTACCCATTGATTTTTGTTAAATATGAAACTTAGCACATAATTGAATTGCTATATGGTGGGGTGGCACAAAAAGTTTCAGAGCATTTGGAATTGTTTAAACATTTTTAGGAATTGAAATGGTCAAAAATTTGCTATTGGACCACTAAAATGGTTACTGGGGTCAATTTTAAAATGCAAATGGGGTTTGATTTCTCCAAGAAAAATACTTGGGGATTACTTAGGATATCACCAACATTTTTGTTTTACTGTTTGAAGAAATAATAATTTGACTTGCAATTTGAATTTGAATTTAAGTATGGTTTTTATCAAGGGGCAATTAAGCTTGCAAAACATGATGACATGGCATCATTAGCATGGGGTCACTGTAGCTTAACTATTGGGGTGTAACAAATCTCCTCCACTAAAAGAAATCTCGCCCCGAGATTTAAGAGGTAGACAAAAAGAGGGAAAAGGTCTGGCTATAAATCTAACAAGTCTTCTCGGTCTTGGTTGCTCTTCCCGGAGAGGTCGATCCACTGTGTTCAAGTTTTTATTTCTCTGCATCAATGCATCATGACGAAGCTGTCATTCTTCCTTCAGGATCTTCGTCGTACTTAGAAAAAGGATAAGGGGTAACTTGACAATGATGGATTTATACAAGGGGTAATCATCTAGGGTTATGTCATGAATGAAATTCATAATTATCTCTCGAGTTTTGGAACACGGGAACCATAACGAGAAAGACTTAAGAAGATATGAATAGCTTCATTGGGTTGGCAATCATTTAAGGTCTGAAGCAAGATGTGATAAGGGTTAAGAGTGCCGACGAATAAATCTTGTGTCTGATACCGGAATGGATCATCTCAAGGAAAGTGGCTCGCGGAAATGCATACGAAGCCAAATGAAATGGTAATTTCGAATACTAGGATCAAATAGTCATTTACGTGAAACTTCATAATTAATGAGAGAGTTTCCTTAAGGAATTCTATAGAATGATAGGCTCGAGGTAGAGTGATAATCGATCACCTGAGTAACTGGAATATACAGTCGCAAGGGCTATAGAAAGATAAGCAGTACAAAAAAGACACATCCGTGACATTATGGCCCAAACGAAAACTTTTTCTGTCATGGTTGTGACACTTCTATGACGATAATTGTGACAAAAACATGTATCATCATAGATGTGGTGGGTTCCTACTTCTATGACAAAAAATTATGACAGAAAATGGGCTTTTCGTCCTGGGTGGGCCGGAGACGCACCCGCATGACATTCTTTGGGCCATCCATGACGTAAAAAATATTGGTAGAAGTGAGGGTGAGGAAATTTTCGGGGAGTTCCCGGTTACGGTGTGTGGTCGGGGCCGAGCAATGCAGTGAGTTTGTGCGTTTCTCTCGTCCGCGCGTGTGTGCGAGGCATTCGCTAACAGAACCCAAGAGAGGCGTTCGCTTACTGAACCCAAGCGATCAATCGATCCCTCGCACTACTACACGTACTGAACCCGAGCGATCGATCCTTCTCGCTGCTTACTGAAGATGATCGAGCCCCTGTGCGAGACGTAGCCAGCCGGTGTTGGGTTGTCTCTCGATGAACAGTGCCCGTTGCTACCGCGCGTGTGATACGTATAACGAGGTGAGACTTGCATCGATCGAACCCCTGCCGCCCGCTCGTACGCCCAACCCTAGCCTGTGGGGGTTGGATGAACAGGACCCTGTGGTAGTAGGCGGTTGCCGCGGTATGAACAGGACCCCAAGGAGGCCGCCACACCCTAGCCGGTTGGGGGTGGATGAACAGGACCCCGTGGAGGCTGGATGAACAGTAGCCGGTGGAGGCTAGAGGAAGTCGAAGGTGGATGAGCAGTAACCCGTGGAGTCCCATTTTGCGGTACACCACACCCCTCCCGATGAACAGGACCCCGTTTTTCCCGTAGGCGCGCGAAGAGAAGTCCGTTTCCTCCGTTTTGTGGTACGCCAGACCCCTTCCGATCAACAGGACCCCGTTTCGACCATAGGCAGTTGAACAGAAGTCCGTTTCCTCCGTTTTGCGGTATGCCAGACCCCCAGCCGATGAACAGGACCCCGTTTCGACCATAGGCGGTTCAACAGAAGTCTGTTTCCTACGTTTTGCGGTACGCCAGAACCCCAGCCGATGATCAGGACCCTGTTTCGGCTGTTCCGTCCAAGCTGGTTGGCTCCCGATGAAAAGGACGCATTCCAACCCAGTCGCTTGGCTCCCGATGAACACGATGTTGTTTCCTCCATTCCAACCCAGCCGGTTGGCTACCGATGAACAGGACGCCGTTGCTGTCGTCCAGTGCAGCCGTACGTATGTACGGCTTTGGCCCTATGTAGGCGCGAGTATGCCTTCGAGACCCCGCCCGTATGTACGTATGTGGCCGTATTTTTTGCCGTGTGGCTGTACGTACGTGAACATGATTTAGACGGGACTGCCTGAACTGCTACGTCAGGGGCTCTACTACGACACGTGCCACTACTTACTCGGCCACGGTTCATCTTTGCAGAGAGACCGATTGACAAGTATGTACGCACACGTTAACGACAAGACAGACAACGCTACGTACGCTTCGACCGGGTGGGTCCCAGCTGTCAGGGAGGATAAGGAGGCAGTTCCTTGCATGCGAAGATATAGCTGGTGGGTCCCAGCTGTCAGGGGGGGAATCATTATTTTTGCGCATAACAAGAGGCACTTCCTTGCTTGCGAAGATGTAGCTGGTGGGTTCGAGCAATCAGGGGGAGGAAACATATTTTTTCCGCGTAATAAGGAGGCACTTCCTTGCATGCGAAGATGTAGATGGTGGGTCCTAGCTGTCAGGGGGAGGAAACATTTTTTTTCCGCGTATTAAGGAGGCACTTCCTTGCGTGCGACCATGGACCTCGTGGGTCCGAGCTGCCAGCATCTCCATGTATAGTCCTCTTCTGATGGTTGTCGTTCATTGACCGCGTTGACGACGCCATACCTAGTGCACCAAGGCGGTGGACGACGGCGAGGCCTAGGAAGGGAACGACCCAGAGCCAGGGAAGACGCGGCAGTTGTTGCCCACGCGGAGGGGAGTACGAGGGTTTACTGGTTTGGCTGCGGTGTGAGGCTGACGCCGCCGGAGAATAATAGGAGGTGTGGGTGAGTAGAGGGATGTCCTGGCCAATGGTGGGAGTAGGGTGGGGCGGTGAGGCCTACGCGGCAGCACAGCCGGCCACGGGAGGCAGGAGCAGGCGGTCCGCCGACACTGGTTTGGGCGGCTGGAGCAAGAAGATCAGAGATTGAAGAAGCAGCATGGCCGTTGGATTAACATCCAACAGTCATTGCTGCTAGAATGGTTTGTTGACTAAGTTGACAAAGCCCTGCATACGCGTCAACTTAGTAGGCCCACAAGTCAGCCTCCAAATCAGGTGGGTCCCACCTAGCAGGGGGAGGAATCATTTTTCTTGCGCGTAACAAGGAGGCATTTCCTTGCGTGCGACCTTGGACCTCGTGGGTCCCAGCTGTAAGCCTCTTCACGTACAGTCCTCTTCCGATGGCTGTCGCTCGTTGCCCTCATTGATGATGCCGTCCTGAGAGCACCAAGGCGGTGGACGACGGTGAGGCCTAGGAAGGGAACGACCTGGAGACGGGGAAGACTTGGAAGTGGTTGCCGACGCGGAGGGGAGTATGAGGGTTTATAGGTTCGGCTGCGGTGTTAGGCTGCCGTGCTGGAGAATAACAGGAGGTGTGGGTGAGTAAAGGGATGGCCTGGCCAGCGATGGGTGTAGGGTGGGGCGATGAGGCCTGCGCGGCACCACAGCCGACCATGGGAAGCTGGTGCAGGTGGTCCCCCCGGCGCTCGTTTGGGCGACGGGAGCAAGAAGATCAGAGATTGAAGAAGTAGCACGGCCGTTGGATTAACAGCCAACGGTCACTGCTGCTAGAATGGTTTGTTGACTTTTTTTCATGTAACGAATGGTTTGTTGACTAATGTTGACAAAGCCCTACGTACGCGTCAACTTAGTAAGCCCAAGTCTGCCTCCAAATATGTGGCAAACATCATAGAGCCCATTTGCTATTATTTTTAATAATTTACAGGACATTTGTTGATTCTTAAGGAATTTTTTGCAGCACATATTCTTTGTGTTAGCATTACAGTCCATATTCTGGCCACAATTAAAAATTTCAATGAAATTTTGCATATTTCGGTGGGCTCCGAACTGTTTTTAATCCTAAATTTTCGAGTTAGATTCTAACTAATTTGAAAAATAAAATTATATTAATTTAAAATCCAATGAAATTTTCACAGCAAAAAATCCAATGAAATTTGAAATCTCAAAATCTGGATAAAACGAAATTTGAAACTAATTACCGATTCGCTGTGTTTTTTAAAATTTACAGCCCATTTCTTTTTTACTTAGAGGACATTTTCTTTTTTTAAGGGGCATAGGACATTTTCTTCGCAAGCCGAATGCATCCCTCCCCGTCTTGAAAGATTTGCAACCCAGCAGGGTTGAGAAAAGCAAGCAGGCCTTGGTTGGGTATTGTGCAAAAAAATAGAACTGGGCTAGCAATTTCACGAATGAAAAAAACTACGGGGCTGGTCATGTGGTAAACATTAAATAAAAGACTAGGCTAGACGGGCCATAGGTCCTGCATAGCCCAGTTGATAGCCTACTCCATCTTAAAAACAAAAAACAACTGCGCGAGCTACTGGGTCCCTGGTGTCAGCCGCTCGTCGTGCAATTCCCTTGTTTATTGACTACGTTGACAATGGCGTGGGAGCCAGATGTCAGGAAACCATTAGGAGGAAGCAATGTTTTTTTTTGCTTGTAATAAGGAGGCACTTCCTTGCGTGCGAATATGTACCTAGTGGGTCCCAGCTGTCAGGGGCGGAATCATTTTTTTGCTTGTAATAAGGAGGCACGTCCATGCGTGCGAAGATGTAGCTGGTGTGTTCCAGCTAGCAGGGGGAATCATTTTTCTTGCGCGTACTAAGCAGGCACTTCTTTGCTTGCGACCATGGACCTTGTGGGTCCCAGCTGTCAGCCTCTTCACGTACAGTCCTCTTCCGATTGCTGTGTTCGTTGACCACGTTGACGACACCGTGCCGAGAGCACCAAGGCGGTGGACCACCGCGAGGCCTAGGAAGGGAATGACCCAGAACCGGGGAAGACTTGGCAGTGGTTGCCCACGTGGAAGGGAGTACGAGGGTTTACTGGTTCGGCTGCCGTCGCTAGAGAATAACAGGAGATGTGTGAATAGAGGGATGGCTGTCCAGCGATCGGGGTAGGGTGGGGCGGTGAGGCCTGCATGGCAGCACAGCCGGCCACGGGAGGCGGGAGCAGGCGGTCCCGCCGGCATTGGTTTGGGTGGCTGGAGCAAGAAGATCAGAGATTGAAGAAGCACGACGGCCGTTCGATGAACATCCAACGGCCACTGCTGCAAGAATTGTGTGTTGACTATAAGTTCACACATCCTTGCGTACGTGTCAACTTAGTAGGCCCACAAGTCAGCATAACATCTGTGGCGGACAGCGTATAGCCCATTTGCTATTTTTTGAAAATTTATAGATGATTTTCTAATTATTACGGAATTTATTGCAGCTCATTTTATTTTTTTAGAATTCCTGCACATTTTCTGGCAACGACGGGGTTAAAAATTTCAACAATATTTCATTGAAATTTTCGAACTATTTTTAATCCCGAAATTTTGAGCCCGGTGAAAACTAATTTTAAAATATATTTTAATTATGTTAAAATCCAATGAAATATGAAATATCAAAAAATAAAAGAAAATCCACAATTTGAAACTAATTGCCCATTTATGTGTTTTTATATGTTTATAGACCATTTCATATTACTTATAAAATTTACAGCCTTTTTTATGGCCAGGCCGAATGTATCCCTCATCGTCTGAAAGATTTGCAGCCCAGCACGGCGGAGAAAAAGAAATCGGCCCGTGTAGGGTATTGTATGAAAAAAAGGTGCACTAGTCATTTTCACAGACAAAAAAAATAGCTGGGCTCGTGATGTTGTAAACATAAAATAAAAGCCTGGGCTAGACAGGCCACAGACACCGCACAACCCAGTTGATACCCTGCTCCGTCTCAACAACAACAGCAAAAAATGCTCAAGCTACTGGGTCCCAGGTGTTGTCGGGACCCCGATCCTAAGTCACACCGATCTAGCATAAGACACATCATATCACTTTGCGGCCTCACGCACGGAAACCCATGGCTGCCGACTTTACCTTGGCCGGAACCGTTTGCCTCTTTTGGCTCACGTATATGATTGTGATGCTAGCATCCATATGACAGAGAACCCGGGTCGACATGACTAGTCATAAACTAAGGTGGCACAAACATACAGGGACAGACATAGGTAACCCAGCAATGCACGTGTCGGTCATCAGCGTGTGTAACTAGCTATAGCAAGCTATCAGGACTCCAGTAACACCGCATGACATTTCCCTGTAGGGACAGACACAGGAGCAAAGAAGGATACATGTCGGTCAATCCATGTGTTCTGGAGCAGTAGCGAACTACCAAGGCTTAGTGGAAGCACTAGGAGGCATTTCCCTGTAGGAAAGGCTACCAAAGGCACTAGGAGGCATTTCCCTGTGTCGAATCCCACACATACCAATGCATTTCAAACATACACACAATATGCACGATATGCGTAGATACAACATGGCATCACAATATAACTCTACGACTCAAAGTATTTATTTAAGGGGCCCCGAAGAGCCATTCATAACATGATATTACAAGCAGGGGTCACATGACCCAACATACAAAGTCATACAAGCAACGGAAGCATAAACCTGTCTGAGTATAGACAGCTGAAAAGAAAGAAGGCTAGAAAGCATGTCTATCTACAAGACCCTCCATAGGAGCCAGACCTCTGTCTGGGATTCCCAAGCTACTCGGTCAACATCGAACTCGTCGTTGAAACCATTAGTGAGACTAACGTCTCCTCTGCAAAAACATAAATTAAGCAACCGTGAGTACAAAGGTACTCAGCAAGACTTACATCAAAACTATCTACATATGCATCATTATCAAGAAGGGTGTTGTGGGGTTTAACTGCAGCAAGCCAGTTTTGACTCAGTGGCTAACCTATACTACGACTACCAGTATTTCCTTGGGGTCATAGAGTGCACACGAGTCCACATAGTCACCACATCAAATACACCACTATGGATTCCATCCCATCTCCCTACGAGAAGGCCAGCCATAGCACTCACACTTATATTGCGCATTTTACAGTATCCACTTAAAGTTATCTATGAACAATGTAAGCTTTCCAAGTAGTCCATATCCGAGGACGCGACTATTCAAATACATCATTAACCCTGACTAAAAGGAACCAACGTCCTCGTCCCATCAGCAACATTCCCTCTTGGAACACTTATCTGCATCCAGTCTAGACAATGTGCCAGTCCGTGTATCACCCGAACACACGCGCCATGCGCCACCTGCCCGCACACCTACCCGCAAATGTCCGTGTAACCATGAGGTAGGCTCTGATAAACATGAAACCCTGTTCTCCGTATCACAAGACTATCCACCATGTTCCAACACGGCCTCTCTTCACTATCTTTACCAAATCGTGTTCACACACTTAGCTCTCAACATCAGAACATCTTCACAACATTCCAATTCATCACCCAGATGAATCAGACCTAACACAACTCTAAGCAATAGTAGGTATGGCATGAATGAAGTCACAACATGGCTCAAGCAACTCCTAATCATGCTAGGAAGGTTTAGCTATTTACTGTAACAATGACAGGTCATGCAGAGGAATGGGTTCAACTACCGCAACAAGTAACAGTTGAATCATTGTTGTCCTAATGCAATAAAAGAGAGCAGGAGCGAGAGTGTGGGATTGTATCAGAATGCTCAAGGGGGTTTGCTTGCCTGGCACTTCTGAAGATGATACTGCACTTCATCAGTGTCAACGGTCACTACGTCAAAAACATCGGCTACCGAGAAGGAACAACACCGACAAACAAGGAAGGAACACAATCAATGCAATTCAACAATATGATGCATGATCATGACATGGCAATATGCTGTGATTTGGGCTAATATAGCTAGCAACAATATAATGGAGTTGTTTGAACCATAGGTTCAAATTCAAACTCCACATAAGACATTTCAAATGCCAATTATTCAAATTGTCTTATACAACAACTTTAAGTTGTTCAAACATGCATGAAAATGCCATAAATAGATTATTCATATTTTTCTGATAATTTTTCATATATAAATTATTTCCATCTGAGTTCTAAATTATTTTCTATGATTTTCCAAAATTTTAACTATTTTCTTAAATAAATCATTTCTGATTTATTTTAAAATCTAGAAAATATTTACTGCATCAGCATTATGTTCGGGTGATGTCAGCAGGTCAACAGACCGTCCAGGTCAAACCTGACCGGTGGGACCCGCATGTCAGTGACACATCTAACTAACAGTGCTAATTAACACTAATTAAATCCTAAACTAGAAATTAGTCAGGGGCTGGCCCCACATGTCATAGACCCAGGGGAGGTCAAATCCCAGTCAACTGGGTCAAACCCACCGGCGTTAAGCCGCCAGTGAGGCCCGAGACGGTGGAGAGCTTCGGGTTTTGCCCACAGGGCTTCGTTCGATGAGCGGTTTGCTCCTACGTGCTCCTGGGAGTGAGCCGCGTCGGCTGATGGTGGTGGCCGGGCCTGGGGTGGTTTGCAGCGACGGTGGCGACAACATCGGCGGAGACCGAAGCTCGGTCAGTTGCGGCGACGGCCTTAGAGTATGTGTTCGGGTGTGTTAGCATGCTAGAAGTGGCCTACGGGTCCTAAAGGGGCTATTGGGCACTTCGGCGTGCTAAAATGGTCACCGGAGCCCTACCGGCGATGAGCCCGCGCGGTGGCGGCGGTCGGCTCTCGTGAACTAGGGTGCAAAGGCCAAAATAGAGCGCGAAAAGGAGGGGAAAAATGGCGGGGCTCACGTAGGGGTCATCGGGATTCTCAGAACGCTCGAGGAAGTGTTGGAGGCGACGAAACGGCGATGGCGATCTCTGGCAGCCGACGTTGAAGATGACGACGATGGTGACGCTGCAGTGCGTCTGGCGTTGTGTGGCTCGGCGTAGACGAAGAATACGGCGAGCCGGAGCTTCTGGACACGTCGATGGAGCGAGGGGGAGGCGGTGGCTATGCAGGCACAACGCGGCGGCGACATGGTCGCTCGGTGGAGCTCGGCAGGGAGGGATAGAGGAGGGGATAGGCTTGGGAGAGAGGGGGAGTGAGTCAGGGGGGTGTCGCGGTGACTTCAGCCAGCCTCCAGCGTCGGCGGAAGCAAGAGGTGGCTCAGACGCATGCCGGCGCCCGGCGACCACGCGCGCGGCGTCCTTCTGGTACGAGGTTAGGGGTGACTGTCAAGCTAGGCCAGTTGGGCCGCAACAGTGCCAGGCCTCAGGTGAGCTTCTCTGTGAACTACAGACTATGAACTCAACTCGTTCTAGGGATTCATGGATGAATTATTGCTGTTCCTCCCATCCTCCCTCACAACAAGTTCGAAATTACAAGCAACATCGCAATCCGGCTGAAGCCACTACCAAAGCCTAGCTGAATCCAAATGGGGAATAAACACTCTCTCTTATACCTCTCTGCGTTACACCCGTTAACGGGCCCACTTTGGGCCTGCAAGACACTGGGGAAGTGTCTTCACGCGGACGGGCCATGTAGCTGGCCCAGGAGTGCGCTCTTCAATCGCTCCCGCGTTGTCATTCTGTTGGTGCTCTTTTGACGATGATGATGCTGCAGTAGAGCTGCTGACATCCCCCCGCCGTTGAAAACCGGCTTGTCCCCAAGCTGAAGCTCGAGGGAACTGTTGCTTCAGCGAGTCCTCGTCCTCCCAGGTGGCTTCTTGGGAAGAAGTTTCGCCTCATTCCACCAGCACTTGAGCCACTGTTCGATGTCCATTGCGGCGCACACGATGCTGCAAAATCTTGACAGGGACTTGAAGAGATTAGAAGGCAGAGTAGTTTGTACCTGAATGGGGTTTTTAATGCATTGCTTGAGCTGAGAGACATGGAATACTGGGTGTATTCTGCTGGACTCAGGAAGTTTCAGACGGTAAGCAACTTCTCTAATGCGCTCCAAAATTTCATAAGGTCCATAAAATTTGAAGGCAAGTTTGTGGTTTGCTCTGTGAACCACTGACGACTACACATATGGCTATAACTTCAGAAACACCTCCTGTCCCACAGCAAAGATTCTTTCAGTTCTTTTCTTGTCAGCATAGACCTTCATGCGCTGCTGTGTTCTAAGCAGGTGCTGTCTGACAGATTGATTGATCACCTCTCTTTGTTCCAGCCACTGTTGCACATCAGGGGGATCAATAGTGTCAGAAGGTGTAATGCAAAACACCTTGGGAGCTTGCCCATACAGTACCTCAAATGGTGACTTCCCAACTGCTGAATGCCAGTTGGTATTATACTAGAACTCACAAAGAGGTATCCATTTCTTCCATTTCCTGTGATGAGCACTGATGAAACATCGAAGGAAACATTCCACTTGTTGGTTCACCCTCTCTATCTGTCCATTAGTCTCAGGATGATATGTTGTGCTCATATTCAACACTGATCTAGTTCTTCTAATAAGATGTTGCCAGAACTCACTAGTAAAAACTGGATCTCTGTCAGACACAATAAATCTTGGCATACCATGCAATTTGTAGATGTTATCCAGGAACAGTTCAACAATTTTGATAGTTGTGTAAGGGTGTTTAACAGGAATGAAATGCCCATATTTAGTAAACTTGTCAATAACCACCATAAGACAGTTAAAAGTTTTTGAACATGGCAGTCCAGAAATGAAGTCCATAGTGACTGTTTCCCAAGCTTTCCTAGGGACTGGTAATGGAGACAGTAGTCCAGGATAATTAATCCTATCAGGTTTAGCTTTCTAACAGATCAAACATGACTGTACCCTTTGCTTGATGTAACTTTCCATCCCAAGCCATCTGAAAAGTGAATGACTCCTCTTATAAGTAACAGGAAAACCTGAATGTCCCCCCACTGGGCTATCATGCAATGCCAGGAAGATCTTGTCATGTATAACTGGTTGATTGCCAACCCAAATGCATCCCTTGTATCTCAGAAGTCCCTTGACAAGTTTATAGTGAGGCTTAGCATCTTTATCTACAACCAGTTGCTGGATAATTTCCAAGGAATGATTATCAGACTCATAACCCTATATAATTTCTGGCAACCAACTTGGTTGAGCACCTGATATAGCAAGAGTTTGAGCATTTTCAGGAGGTCTTTTGGACATGGCATCTGCAGCTGTGTTATCACTATTGTAGAGAATTTGGTAATCCAGACCCATTAACTTGGTGTAAGCCTTTTGTTGCCAAGGAGTATGTAAATTTTGCTCTACCAAATGAGATAAGCTCTTCTGATCAGTTTTAATAGCAAACCGTTGTATCTGCAAGTAAGGTCTCCATTGCTCAACTGCTAGTAAAATAGTCATGTATTCATTCTCATAAACAGAAAGCCCCTTGTTCCTTGGACCTAATGAATTGTTGACAAAAGCAAGTGGATGTCCTTTCTGCATGAGAACTGCTCCTATCCCATTGTCACATGCATCAGTCTCAATAACAAAACGTTGAGAAAAATCAGGCAGAGCTAGTACTGGTGCAGTGGTAAGAGCTCGTTTCAGAGCAACAAAAGCATTATCTGCCATGGGGCTCCAGACAAAAATCACCCCCTTCCTGAGGAGATCAGTTAGGGGTTTACTGATGACTCCATATGACTTGATAAACTTCCTATAGTACTCAGTCAATCCCAAGAAACTCCTCACCTCCTTGACATTTGCTGGAGTTGGCCAGTTAACTACAGCAGTAATTTTGCTAGGATCAGTGGAGACCCCTTTCTCACTAAGGACATGCCCCAGGTAAGATATTTGCTGTTGTGCAAAATCACATTTGCTGAGCTTAACCTTCCATTGTTTTTCTTGTAGAATCTGTAGCACTTGTGTCAAATGCATAATGTGTTCCTTGAGTGTTTTGCAGTAGATAAGGATATCATCAAAGAAACACACTACACATTTTTTGAGGACTTGAGAGATATCAAAGTTCATTGTCCCCTGGAAGGTGCCTGGAGCTCCTGTCAGGCCAAAACCTACAACAGTGAACTCAAAGTGACCATTATGAGTAGAAAAAGCAGTTTTATATTCTTCTCCAGGAGCCAATCTGATTTGATTCTACCCAGCCTTCAAGTCCAGTTTAGAAAACCAAGCTGCACCAGACAACTCATCCAAGAGCTCATCAATGATTGGAAGAGGAAATTTGCCCTTAATAGTGAGAGCATTTAGATGTCTGTAATCTATCACCATCCTCCAGGTTCCATCCTTCTTTTTAACCATGAATACAGGGGAAGAGAAGGGACTACTGCTCATTCTGATAACTCCAGACTCAAGCATTTCTGCAATTTGTGTCTCCAGTTCATCCTTTAATTGAGGAGGAATTCTATAAGGTCTCTTAGCCACATGACTTGCTCCAGGAATCAATGGAATAGTGTGATCACAATGTCTTCTAGGTGGCAGTCCTTTGGGTGGTGCAAAAACTTTAGCAAACCTGTCTAGAACTTGTTTAATTTCCTCTGGCAAATTGCTGGCCTCTGCAGTTGGCAATTCCAAGAAGATTGACAGGACTGTGAGAGCAAATTCATTAGGAGCTAGCCCTTGCAGAGTTAGCATACTGCCCTTGTGCCGGAAGGCCATCCACTTCTGGTGCCAATCTACCTGCATAGGGCTGTGAGTTGCCAACTGTAAGTGCATCAAGTGCCCCCTTAGTGGTTTTGGAGTATTGAAGACAAATCGGTTGAGGAACTAATGTGTTTCTAAGTATACACAGGAGACAGAGACCCTGAAGATTTGGTTTAACACATGGAAGACGACCCCTAAAAATAGATTTCTTCAAGTGAAGAATTTGATGATGAAATTGGTATGGCCTTTGAAGAAATTGATGTGAAGACTTTGAAGGTTGAAGACTTTGGTTTTCGTAGTTTCTTTTCTTCTTATTTGAGTCATAGGAAACACCATACTATTAAAGGGGGTCTAGGTGAAACATATTTCACATTTCCAAAGTGATGCTAAAAACTTCTCAAACTTACTGAAGCCTTTGGAAATCTCCAGTACAGCTGACGCATTTGCTAGCGATAGTGACATAGTTCATCTGGTCGCTGATGAATTTGGTCAGGCTGAGGAGTTAGGAGTTTGCCAGTGCGATCTGCCTAAAGTGAGGAAATTGAGTGCCCTGACGAAATTGAGAGTACAATTTTCCGACCGTTGCTGCGCCGAGTGCCAGCTGTCAAGTGGATTCTTATCCTGACAACGGTCGAATCAGACAAGGGCATTTATGACATTTTATGTCGGGTTGACCCCTGGCTATAAATAGCCGCCCCCCAACCAGTTGTTGGTTGGCTGCTCCGAGAGAACTTGACACTTGTCATTTGAGAGCAACCCATCCTCTGACGACTTTGAGTGAACCCAAGTGAGGAAAAATCCTAAGTGAGGAAAAACCCAACCAGAGCCTAAGTGATTGGGCATCACTGAAGAGATTGATCTGTGTGATCCGACGCTTTTACCTTTGAGGACTGTCATTCCTCCAGACGGTTAGGCGTCACGTTCTGAGCACCCAAGAGTAATTGTGGCGTGCCGGTGAACAAGTCTGTGAAGGTTTTTGAAGTCTACCTTGAAGACTTACCACGAGTGATTGGGCGAGGTCTAAGTGACCTTAGCTCAAGAGGAATACGGTGAGGACTAAGTGTTCTCTGAGTTGCGACTCAGCCGCCTCAACCAGACATACAGTTGATGCAGCAACTGAAACTGGTCTACCAAATTCCATTGTCTTCACCGAGCCAACCTGGTTTCAAATTCCTCACCCTCTCTTACTTTATTCCGCTGCTGAAGAATTTGTGATATATCCTCTGACGAATTTGAACTGAAGTATTTGATCATGCTATCTTTTATTTCCTCAGTTCATATTCTTCATGCGTGTATGATTGTATGATTGCATGTTCTTCACCCTTACGTATCATGTTCGCATGTACTCTGATTCTGTGATGACTTAGTTTCCCTTGCGTTTCTATTTCTTCACTTTGATCTTCGTCAAATTCATCAGAGTTTGACGAATTTCTAATAATCTCCCATTCACCCCCCCTACGGGAGATAACTTGCGCTTTCAATTTGTATCAGAGCAAGGTACTCCCTTGTTCTGTGTGATTTTTGTTTAACCACCTGGAGTTTTAGTTATGTCAACCGCAGGTATGATCAAGGTCTCCGCTGCGTGCCCCATCTTCGATGGCACAGACTATCCCTACTGGAAGAACAAGATGCGAATGCATCTTGAGGCTATTGAAAATGATCTTTGGTTCGTCGTCGAGAACGGCGTCCCCACCATTTCACCAAGTATCAATGCTGCTGACGTGAAGCGTTTCAAGCAACTGGACTCTCAAGCGAAGAACATCATTTGTGGTCATCTCAACAAAAGGACAGTATGGCAGAGTGAGTGCACTGGAAACCTCGAAGCTTATGTGGGACTGGCTTTCAAAAGTGAATGAAGGTGTTTCCACTCAACGTGACTCCCGAGTTGATGTTCTGCGCAATCTCTTCAACCGCTTCAAAAGACTTGACGACGAAAATGTGCAGCAAACCTTCGACCGCCTCACTGATATCTCCAATGAGACTCAGGCTCTTGGTGCTGCTGACATCACCGATCACGAGGTGTTGAAGAAATTGCTGAGGTCTCTGGACAGTTCCTTCGACACTTTGGCACTGATGATTCAAGAGCGCCCTGATTACAAGTCACTGGATCCTGCTGACATTCTTGAGAGGCTCAACACATATGAATTTCAGCAAGCCGAGAATAGAGATATGTATGGACCCAGCTATGGTCGTCCTCGCGCTCTGAAGGCTAAAGCAAAAGCCAAGACTATTTCTTCATCGGAAGAAGAAGAAGAAGAGGAATATGAGAGCAGTTCTGATGGTGCTGAGGAAATTGGCAGAGAACTGGCTATGCTGGTGAAGAAGTTCCAGAAGTTTTCCAAGAAGAACAGATTCGGAAAGTCTTCAAAGTATGACTCGAAGAACACTGGAGAAGCGTCTGCTCGAGACTACAACAAAAGAACCTGTCACAAATGCAAGAAGCCAGGCCACTACATCGCCGACTGCCCTCTTTGGCAAAAGAAGAAGAAGAAAAGCAGGGATGATGATGAATCTGATGGGAATAAAAAGAAGTCCTCAAAGTCTTCATCTCACAAGAAGTCTAGTTCTAGCAAAGCTCGTGCATTCCTTGGGAAGGAAATGGATTCTGAAGAAGAATCTGATGATCAGCCAACTGAAGAATCTGAGGAGGAGTCAGACACTGGTGTGGCAAGCCTCGCTCTCTCCACTGAGTACGTCAGCAAGTCCATCTTCAACACTGAGGATAATGGTATCTCCACCAACAATGATGACTGTGCTGATGACTACACTCCCACCTATTGCTTCATGGCTCGAGGCGCAAAGGTAACCTCACGAGAAGCTTACTTTGAAACCTCCAGTGATGATGACTCTGAGTGTGAATCTAAACCAAGCTATAAGAAACTTGCTAAAATTGCAACTGAACAGCAATATGCCATGGAAAAGATTCAAAAACTGCTAGACAAAAGCGATGACCCGTTGGACGAGGAAATGGATCATAGTCAAGCCTTGTCTGAGGATCTCAGAAGGCTCAAGTCTCAATATGACAAACTTGAAAGTCGTCATGTGTCCCTCTCAGCTGAACATGAGAAGCTGTCCTATGAATTTCTTCAAAGGAAGCAAGATCTCGAGAAGCTGAGAGCGTCTCATGATGATCTTCAAAAGGAAAATGATTCACTCTTCGCTCAACAGATCAGTACCGCTCAGGAAGAATTTGTTGCACCATGCCTAAAATTCCTTGAACGTGATAATGCTAATTCTTCAGCTGAATGTTCAAATGCTTATGTACTTGTAAGTGCTTCAACTGCTACGGTGGCCGCTAACCCCTCATCTGAGGAAGCCACCAGTGATACTGATGAAAATGCAGGGCAGAAGGAATTGTATGTTACCGGCATGTACAAAATCCTCAAAGGGCATCAAACCCTGTGTGATGTTCTCAAAAAGCAAATTCTTCACAGGAACCCTAGGAAAGAGGGTATTGCCTTTGAGAGAAAGCTCAATGCTGATGGTTCTTATTGGAAGCCTGAGCAGTATCCCAAAACCACATGGGTTGCTGCAAAGGGACCTCTAGTAGACCCATCCACTTTATCTGGCTATACTTGTGATTCTTCATATTCTTCAGATGAGTCATTTGACTCAAATTATAAACTGTTCAAGAATCAGAATGGTGAGGTCTTTGCCAGATTCATTGGTACTAACTACAGGAATGGTCCACCTGTGAAGAAAATCTGGGTTCCTAAAAGCCTTCTGGAAAATCTTCAGGTGAATGTCATCATGACACCACCGATGAAGAAGAAACTTCCCAGGGCAAATTCTTCACAGGGATCAAAGTCGTCAAATGGACGCAGACCCACTTATGGTTGCACTAATGCCTCTGTTTCGCAGGGAAACAGACAGCGATTTGATGAATATGAGCATTATTCTTCGAATCACTATGTTCACAAATCTTCGAAGAGTTTCTCTGCTTATTCATTCAATTACTATAACCCTCCTGTGAAGAGAAATGCATATTCTTCAATGCCTAAGTTCTCCATCAATGCACTTCGTCACATTGCTTCTCAGCCACCCATTCAAATGTGGGTGGTTAAGAAGAAGAACTAATCTCTTCTGCAGGGTCAGGTCTTCAGACAACAAAATGTCTGATGAATTTATTGAAGACCTAACAAAATGCCTGTTGGGATGTAGGCTAATCATGCTGGAATGAATGCTTCATTTCACACATCCCTTATGCTGCTTTACATTATACATTGATGAAATTGTCTGACGAAATTGATCATCATCATATTCTTCACTTTGAAGCATATGAATTTGTAAGTCGGACTAATGCTTCTGCAGGATGATACACCTTCAACCACTGAATGGGTCTTGGACAGTGGCTGCACGAATCATATGACTGGAGATAGGAATCTCCTCACTAATGCTCCCCTTAATCCGTCTCATCTGAAGCATATCACTTACACTGACAAAGGAAAAAGCAAGGTATTGGGTCTAGGTAAGGTTGCCATTTCAAAGGATCGACACATGGAAAAGGTGATGCTTGTAGAGTCCCTTGGATTCAACCTAATGTCTGTCTCAATGCTTTGTGATCTTGATATGATTGTCATCTTTGGCAATATAGATGCATTGTGCTGTTGGAATCTGACAAATCCAAAGTCTTCGAAGGCTTTAGGAGAGGTGACTTGTATATTGTAGATTTCTCTACATGTCCTCAGCCCGCAACATGTCTAATGGCAAAAGCCTCAAAATGCTGGCTATGGCATCGACGACTTGGACATGCTCGAATGAGGAATTTGAGCAATCTCGTCAAGAAGAAGCATATCATTGGCGTCCAGGGTGTCAAATTCGTCAAGGATCACCTCTGTGGCGCTTGTGAGTTTGGAAAGATGACCAGAGACAAGCACCAGGCGAAGACAATCATGACCACTACTCGTCCTTTTGAATTACTTCATATGGATTTGTTTGGTCCTACGCATTATGCCACACTAACCAATGCAGCATCACTCTACGGATTCATCATTGTTGATGACTACTCTCGCTACACCTGGGTGCACATCATTACCTACAAGACTGAAGTTCAGAATGTCTTCAGATGATTCTCCAATCGGGCCATGACGAATTATGGTCTCAAGATCAAGCACATCAGGAGTGAAAATGGCACTGAGTTCAAGAACACTAGCCTCGATGATTATCTTGATGAACTTGGTATCACTCATGAGCTCTCTGCTCCCTACACTCCTCAGCAGAATGGAGTTGTGTAGTGCAAGAACAGAACCCTCATTGAGATGGAGCGCACTATGCTTGATGAATACAAGACTCCTCGTCACTTCTGGCCTGAGGCAATTGACACTGCATGCCGCATCATCAACCGGGTATATCTTCACAAATTCCTCAAGAAGACCTCATATGAACTCCTCACTGACAAGAAACCCAATGTGAGTTATTTCAAAGTCTTCGGTGCTAAATGCTGGATTAGAGATCCTCATCACAATTCTAAATTTGCACCAAAATCACATTAAGGTTTTATGCTTGGTTACGGAAAGAACTCGCACACCTACAGAGTCTTCAACTCCTTCCACCACAAGGTTGTTGAAACTGTAGATGTGCGGTTCGATGAAACTAATGGCTCGCAAAGAGAGCACCTGCCTCATGTGCTAGATGAAATTCCACCTGAGGAATCTATCAAGCTGATGGGCACTGGTGAAACTGTGCCTAGTGAAGAAATAGCTGCTGATGAAGAAGTGGTCGTTCCACGTCTTGAAGAAAATGAACATCCTGATGAAAATGATGTTGAGGATTCTGTACGGCAACAACAACATCAAGGCCCTCGTCCAGCACATCCACGAGTGGCGAGTGAAGTGCAGATTGAGAAAATCCTCGACAACATCAATGCACCTGGTCCCCTCACTCGCTCAAGAGCTTCACATTTAGCTAACTTTTGTGGGCATTACGCGTTTGTCTCTATTTCAGAGCCCACCAAAGTTGATGAAGCCTTTCTGGAGCCTGAATGGATTCAAGCAATGAAAGATGAATTGTGTCAATTCGAGCTCAACAATGTGTGGGAGCTAGTTAAGTGTCCTGATCCACACAAGCACAATATCATCGGCACTAAGTGGATCTACCGCAACAAACAAGACGAAAATGGCCAAGTGGTGAGGAATAAGGCCCGTCTTGTAGCTCAAGGCTACACACAGGTTGAGGGTATTGATTTCGATGAAACGTTTGCACCTGTTGCTAGGCTTGAAGCCATTCAAATATTGCTTGCATATGCTAACCATCATGATATCCTCTTATATCAAATGTATGTGAAAAGTGCATTCCTCAATGGTAAGCTTGAGGAAGAAGTATATGTTGCTCAACCACCAGGTTTTGAGGATCCAAAGCATCCTGACAAAGTCTTTAGACTCAATAAGGCTTTCTATGGCCTCAAGCAGGCCCCTAGGGCTTGGTATGATACACTGAAGGAATTCCTGAAGAAAAAGGGGTTCAAGCCCGGTTCACTTGACCCTACTCTCTTTACTAAATCTTATGATGGTGAACTGTTCATATGCCAAATATATGTGGATGATATTATCTTTCGTTGCACTAACAAGAAATACAGTGACGAATTTGCTCATATGATGCAAGAAGAATAACAAATGTCTATGATGGGGGAGTTGAAATTCTTCCTCGGGCTTCAAATTCGTCAACAACCCAATGGCATCTTTATATCTCAGGAGAAATACCTCAGAGACTGCCTGAAGAAATTCGGAATGCAAGATTGCAAAGGCCTCAAGATACCAATGTCAACAAATGGCCAACTCAATACTGACGAAAATGGTAAAGATTTCGATCAGAAGGTATATCGCTCCATCATTAGTTCGCTGCTTTACCTATGTGCATCTAGGCCAGACATTATGCTTAGCGTTTGCATGTGTGCCCACTTTCAAGCGTCACCGAAGGAGTCACACCACCAGGCTATGAAACGAATTCTTCGATATTTGGCTCAGACCCCAACGCTTGGATTATGGTATCCCAAGGGCTCAACACTTGATCTTGCTGGATATTCTGATTCTGATTATGCTGGTGATCTTGTGGATCGCAAGTCAACATCAGGCACATGCCATTTCCTCGGACGATCTCTTGTATGTTGGTCCTCGAAGAAGCAGAACTGCGTTTCACTTTCCACTGCCAAGGCTGAGTACATTGCTGCTGACGCCTGCTGCTCACAGTTACTATGGATGAAGCAAACCCTCAAGGACTATGGCGTCAATGTGAAGAAAGTGCCACTCTTCTGCGACAATGAGAGCACTATCAAGATCGCCCACAACCCAGTGCAACACTCAAGGACGAAGCACATTGAGATTCGTCACCATTTTCTTCATGATCATGTGCTGAAGGGAGACATTGTCATCGACCACGTGAAGACTGAAGACCAGCTTGCAGATATCTTCACTAAGCCTTGGATGAGAGAAGGTTTTGCATGTTGCGGTGTGAGCTAAACATCTTAGAATCTTCGAATGTACTTTGAAAAGGACACACATCCTAACGCTTATGCATTCTTGATGACTTTGATGCACAACACACGAAGTAACGTTTTTCTTCAATCAATGAAGAACTTGATTCTCAGAACCCTACGACAATTGTACGCGGTGTCTGAAATCATCATAGTTCTTATACGGTGGGTAACGCCACCACCTCCTTTTGACGTTCTTCAAATTTGAGTTTTTTGTCATTTGCAATTTTGCCAAACTTTTCAATTTTGTCATTTGAGGTTATTCTTCACTTCTTTTGGTTCTATACCTATATATATATATTTGAGTTTTTCATGTCCTCACCAGCATCCACATATTGCTAATTCTTCAATCGTGTTTTTCGTCATCTATGTGGATGTGATCGGACCCGCTCCCCTCTATGCTAAACTCAACCCACTCTGTTCACAAATTCTTCACATGCGTTCTACTTGACACTGTTCAAAGTCTTCACTGTGTCCTTGACAGCTGAAGAAATTGCGAACACATTTTGAAAATATCCTAATCAATTTTTGGCGGTTGCCACAGTAACTTCATCCCGCGCTTAGCACGCGAGGATAGAGATGAAAATGCATGTGTGACGCGTGTCACACATATGCGAATCGCTAGGGGCTTATCCGTCCAAAATCTTCGGGCTGCTCGGTTTTTACCGCGCCTATTTAAAGGCTTGACCCCATCAACCTCAACTCCTTTCACTATCGCCCCTGTCGCTCTCAAACCCTAGCGCTGCTGCTGGATCTCATCATCGCCGGAGAGGAAGAGCTTAACTGCCTCGACTTCTTCGCCATCTTACTCGCGCCGGCCGCGGATTTCTTCACCTCCGCCGCCGCCATAGACGTCTTTCGTCGCCAAGTTAGGGCACGGAAGATCTGAACTGACGATTTCCATCGCCTCTTCGTCCAGTTCGTCGAGTTCATCCTTGGGGTAAATAAAAGTTATTTTTACGGCCCCAGTTTGATCTTTTTACTGCCACAAAATCTTCAAGTGTTGTTTTTACCACATTTCCAATTCTTCAGCGCTTTCTTCTGGCCAGTCTTGAGTATTTGCATCTAAGTTACACTTAACAAGAAGATTCCTCAATTGTGCAATTGCTTCAATCTGTACAACTTGGGAATCTCTGTCAAGAACACTTAGTGAAATGCGTCAAGACGATAAGGGTCAATTTCTTCACCAGGTTTATTTTGAAAATCTCTGAGAACGCATGTGACTCTTCCCTATTTCCTCGCAACTATACTCTATTCACAGGTACAATGTCTGCACACGAATCACTAGGTTCTCATCAAATTAATTCATTTGCAGCATTGCTTGAGGAAAATCTTCAAACATCTTCAGAGTCCTCAAAAGTTCAAAAACCTCAGCTGAAGAAAATGGCTGATGGGAAAAGGCCTCAGAAGGGAGGCAAGCGGAAAGAGGAACATACAACATTTGAGATTCCTGACGACTTGTTTGACAGTTATTGCACTCTGGATGAGGAAACTCATGGAAAGGAAACGAAGGAGCAGCGCAAAACGCTCATGCAAAAGATCAAGAGGTACTGGACATACCAGTGGAGGGACTACAATTTCGTCACCTCCAAGTACATGAAGGACTGCGCTGTGAAGTCACCTTGCAACAGGCCACCACTTGCTGAAGGCCAAACTGCTGATCCCACTAGCATCCGAAGGGGTGAAGAATTCCCCAAAGAATGGGCAAAGCAACAGGCTAAGTTGCAGAAACATGCCAAGAAGGCCGTTGATGAATTCAACCGGGCCGCAAAGGCCTCAGCTGAAGCTGGTGCAACTGGCAGTGCCAGTGCACTGAAGAAGGCCATGCAGAAGAAGCCTGCCAGCAAGCCAAAGCCGTCAGTCCCAAAGGCTTCAGCACCAAAGGCATCAAAATCTTTAGTGCCTCCTCCTGCTACAAGTTCTTCAGTGGCAGCAGCAAAATCTTCAACACCGGTCGTGCTCGCATCTTGCCAGCGCACCGAGGGCTTTGCAACAGCCACCATCGCTGCATCAAGTGCCTCAGCTTGTGGGCAATCATCGTCATCATTACCCACGCTGAAGAAAAAGGCAACTGCTGGCCGTGGAAGTAGGCCAAGTCCCAAGAGCAAGGCCGTCGTGCCTCAGGCTGATGAACACGGGCAGGCTGATGAAGATGAGCTCGCGGAGTTCCTCAGAAGAAAGAAAGAGCAAGCTGCCATTGCTAAGAATTCTTCATTTCCAATGATGCTTGATCCCAAGAAGCTGCTAGACGTCATTGACATCTGGTGCACCAAGCCAGATACACCTCTTGATGAACTGAGCCTGCCTCCTGGTCCGAGTCATGTGTTGTCTGCTTTCATATTGAACGAGAAGCACAAAATTGCTCAAGCTAAACTGGTGAGGAAACAGCAGCTGCAGAAAGAAAAAGAGCTGCGGAAGAACATGCTTTCCATTCCCCCTTAGTAGCTTGTAGCCTTACAAACTAATATTCAACAACTGTCTGAGGAATTTGAAAGACAGTCTAGTCACTGCTGTGGTGTGCGCGACAGATTCATCACTGCAACCAACCAGGTTGTTGAAGACCACAACAAGTGCGAAGCTGCCAAGTTTGGTACTGTGCCACCCACAAGTTCTTCAGCTTCACCACCACCTACTCTGACCAGTGAGACAACCAGGGCAACAAAGGTTGCGCCTGAAGAAAGTGAAAGGGCAACTGACGACGTTGTTCCTGAAGAAACAGCCAGGGCGACTGCATCAGTCGTGCCTGAAGAAACTGAACCACCAAGTTCCTCTGCAGCAGTTCCTGCAATGTCTTCATCTGTGAAGCATATCACACTTCCTTCTGCAGCAGAAGTGAAGAAAACCAAGGCTGCGGAGAAGGAAGCAAAGAAGAGAAAAGCTTCAGCCCCACCAACCATCATTGCAACAGTGAAGAAAGTGAAGACGGCATCATTGTCTTCAGATGATCCGATTGATGCCATACCGATCTCATCAGCTCCCCCTACTCCTGCCACTATAAATCTTCAACTTGTTCCATATGGGGTGGAATATGAAATTCCTCAGGCTGATGCAGATGAGACAGAAACCCACTCCGCTGCTACCACAGAGCTAGTGGATGAAGAGATTGAAGTTGAAGATGTCACTTCGCTTCACCAAGTTGTGTCACGGAAGCCCTCACAGGTTCCGTTGACTAAAGAAAATGACACTGCTTTGTCTGCAAGCAGTGAAGCAACTGAAGAGGATGTGGACATTGATGGCGCTACAACCCCACCGATCATTGATGACTTTTGGGAAGCGTTCCATCCAAACTCGCCCCTCACCACACCTCTGACGCAAGTGCCACAATCACCCGCCGTCACTGAAGAAATTCATACGGGCTCTGAGGAGAAACAACCATCACCACTCCAGAGCATTCCTGAAGAAATACCAGCTGCAGCAGCTGATGAAACTGCTCAAGAAGAGCCCACCGTGGATGTCGTCAATACATCCCCTCAGCGCGATGATTCAATTCCTTCAGCAGACACAGATACTGTTCCAACTGCCACAGCTGAGGAAATTGCAAAGTCACTTGCTGTTACTAATCCAAATGATTCCACTGGGTCCTCACGACCAGTGTTTGATGTTCGCAAGAAGCTGCATAACCTTCTGCCAGTGCCAGTGATGCCCGAGATTGGCAGAACCCTCAGGCGGCCTCAATTCGACAACGCCAAATTCTTCTAAGAGAAGACTTTCTTCATAGGCGAGTCCTCTTATGACTCAGCCAAGATCAGGCGCCTGCGATTCTGGACAAGGATGCAGATGAATTTCTATGCATCGCTACTGTTTGACAAGAAGAAAGTATTTCCTCATCGCCATAATCCTCACGTGGATATGGAGTCTCTACCGTGCTTTCGGCCAGTCCTGGCTGTTCTTCACGATGCAGGATTACTTAGCTTCTGCTCTGACGTGTGCGATTGGAATGAAGAACTCATTCTTCAGTTCTACGCCACTATGCATTTTTCTGGAGAGGCTGAAGACATTGCAACATGGGCACTGGAATGGATGAGTGAAGACACTCATTATAAAGCACCAATTGAAGAACTTCTTCGTGCTCTCCCAGTTGATCTGCCCCAAGATGACGCAAAGCGAATTTATGAAGAACCTGAGCTGCCTGACCACCTGATGCAAGTGCTGATGAAGCCAATGGCTGAAGGAGATGCTCCTAGGACAACCTTCCTCGTGAAGGACTTGCTCTATGTGCCAAAGGCTGTTTTTCGCATTCTGTCCAAAACCCTCAGTCCAATTAAGGGTCACAACTCCAACACTGAAGAAGTTGTGGGAATCATGAAGAACTTGCTGTTCCACATAATTCATGGAACTCCCATCAACATTCATGACTTCTTTCTGAGGACTTTGGTCACAGTGGCACAGTCGCCTTTTGATCTGAAGCCATATGCTCCGTGGATCATGAGATTCATCAGATCCCGATCTGCTATTCACTAGAAGGCTGACAGTGAGAATCACTTGAGTTATTTGCCTTAAGTCGAAGTTCTTCAGAGCACCATCTCCTCAGTTCCTGGCAAGGGCAAGACACCTGTAGATGAAGGAATTCGTCCCCTTGATGGACAATTTCGTCAACCAATCTCCAGCTTCAATGCTGATGAATCTGCTAGCCAGGATACAACAGCAAAAGCTTCAAGGCCAACTACTTCACCAGAAGCACCACGCGTCATGACGGACCGTGAGCTGCTTATAAGCCTTCACCAGAAAGTGGACATGAATCACAGATGGGTTAAGCGTTAGTTTGCTGCCGTTCAAGCCAACATGACTGTGACGCATAACTCAGTGCGCAAAAACCGCTATTATATTCATGAGATTTTTGACAGATCATGGGCTATCCTCTCACATCTCAAGACCGATGAAGAACTTGCAGATTTGGACTTTCAGATGAACTTTGACTGGGCAGAACCGCCAAGGAAGAAGTTCAAGAATACCAAAGTTCCTCCCCTCATGCCATCTTCAGAGTCTTCATCGCACCGAACTGATGAAAATTAAGCCGTTGACGATGATGCTTCTGGTCCATCTGCTTCACGCGACCCCGACAACGCTGGCGCTCCCTAGTCTTCATCGCGATGTTTTTCTTCAGGGCCGTTAGTCCTCACCTTGACTCCTTTTGGTCATCTGATGGCAAAGGGGGAGAAGTGTGAGTTAGTCTTCAAGCGGGTTGATATATGGGCTGTTTTTGCTTAAGTTGCAACTCTTGAACTTTATTGGATTTGCTCTTTGATGAGTTGTAACTTAAATAACTGTTGGTTGTCTGACTCTTTTGCAATGGTTCATATGCGTGCTTTAATCTTAAATATATCTGCTCATACATGCACAATTTCGTCAGACACCAATTTTCATCATGCATTCATATTCTTCAAATATCTTGTGATCATGCATCATTGGATTCCAAGATATAGGGGGAGATCTCCACAATTTCAACCTCCCATGGGCATTTGCAATCCAAAGCAAATTCCTCATATGCACATCTTCAGGGGGAGTTCCTCAATATCTCGGAATCAATTTCTTCAAACTCTGTACTTACACTTCAATTTTTTTTACTCCCGTTGAAAGCCTAACCAATTTGTCATCAATCACCAAAAAGGGGGAGATTGTAAGTGCATCAAGTGCCCCCTTAGTGGTTTTGGAGTATTGAAGACAAATAGGTTGAGGAACTAATGTGTTTGTGAGTATACACAGGAGACAGAGTCCCTGAAGATTTGGTTTAACACATGGAAGACGACCCCTAAAAATAGATTTCTTCAAGTGAAGAATTTGATGATGAAATTGGTACGGCCTTTGAAGGAATTGATGTGAAGACTTTGAAGCTTGAAGACTTTGGTTTTTGTAGTTTCTTTTCTTCTTATTTGAGTCATAGGAAAAACCGTACTGTTAAAGGGGGTCTAGGTGAAACATATTTCACATTTCCAAAGTGATGCTCAAAACTTCTCAAAATGACTGAAACCCATACACAAGCCGCTTCGAGTGAAGCCTTTGGAAATCTCTAGTACAGCTGACGCATTTGCTAGCGATAGTGACGAAGTTCATCTGGTCGCTGACGAATTTGGTCAGGCTGAGGAGTTAGGAGTTCGCCAGTGCGATCTGCCTAAAGTGAGGAAATTGAGTGCCCTGACGAAATTGAGAGTACAATTTTCCGACCGTTGCTGCGCCGAGTGCCAGCTGTCGAGTGGATTCTTATCCTGACAATGGTCGAATCAGACAAGGGCATTTATGACATTTTATGTTGGGTTGCCCCCTGGCTATAAATAGCCGGCCCCCAACCAGTTGTTGGTTGGCTGCTCCGAGAGAACTGGACACTTGTCATTTGAGAGCAACCCATCCTCTGACGACTTTGAGTGAACCCAAGTGAGGAAAAATCCTAAGTGAGGAAAAACCCAACCAGAGCCTAAGTGATTGAGCATCACTGAAGAGATTGATCTGTGTGATCCGACGCTTGTTACCTTTGAGGACTGTCATTCCTCCAGACGGTTAGGCTTCATGTTCTGAGCACCCAAGAG
Organism: Elymus sibiricus; assembly: GCA_039707655.1. Lineage (NCBI taxonomy): Eukaryota > Viridiplantae > Streptophyta > Magnoliopsida > Poales > Poaceae > Elymus > Elymus sibiricus. Next base: position 171,023,385 of record CM077664.1, read on the forward strand.
TAATTGTGGCATGCCGGTGAACAAGTCTGTGAAGGTTTTGGAAGTCTACCATGAAGACTTACCACGAGTGATTGGGCGAGGTCTAAGTGACCTTAGCTCAAGAGGAATACGGTGAGGACTAAGTGTTCTCTGAGTTGCGAGTCAGCTGCCTCAACCAGACGTACAGTTGATGCAGCAACTGGAACTGGGCTACCAAATTCCATTGTCTTCACCGAGCCAACCTGGTTTCAAATTCCTCACCCTCTCTTACTTTATTCCGCTGCTAAAGAATTTGTGATATATCCTTTGACGAATTTGAACTGAAGTATTTGATCATGCTATCTTTTATTTCCTCAGTTCATATTCTTCATGCGTGTATGATTGTATGATTGCATGTTCTTCACCCTTATGTATCATGTTCGCATGTACTCTGATTCTGTGATGACTTAGTTTCCCTTGCGTTTCTATTTCTTCACTCTGATCTTCGTCAAATTCATCAGAGTTTGACGAATTTCTAATAATCTCCCATTCACCCCCCTCTGGGAGATAACCTGCGCTTTCACCAACCAATCTAGGCCTAAGATGCCATCATAATTTCCCAGCTCCAGTAACCTGAATTCAGATGTGAACTGGTGGTCATCACATTCCCACTGACAATATTCTATAGTTTGGTTGCTGATTAAATTAGCCCCCCAGCTATAGTCACTCTCATTTGTCTTATACTTTTTGCTGTTGGAAACAACCCTGCAAACTTGTCATTGATAAAGGAATGAGTGCTTCCAGAATCTACTAGGAAGATCATAGGAGTGCCTTGAATAATCACTGACAACAAAATGGTCCTGTCAGTCCTAGTATCCTTGTTAATGGTAGCACATAACATATGAGCTTGTCCCTGTTCTTCAGTTTCTTCATTAGACACCTGTTGCAAATCTTGCAGATGATCTATCATTTCTTGTACAACATGCAATTGCACTGAAGCTTCACACTGGTGGTCTTTAGACCATTTTTCTCCACAAATAAAACATAATCCCTTTGCCTTCCTATAGTTTCTCAGGGCTGTCCATCTATCTCCTGTCTGTGATCTTTGGATTTCTGTTGGTCTTCTTTCTACAGTAATTTTATGTTTAACAGGTGGCAAGGGCAATGGCAGAGCAGTGGCTTTTCTTGATTGTTGACTGTTAAGGGGAGTTTGTCCATCTCCAATTTCTTCTAACAACAGGGCCAATTCATAAGCAGAGTCCAAGTCCTTGGGTTTCTGTATTGCCACTTGTACTTTTACTGCTGGTTTCAGTCCATCCATGAACTTGGTGACATAGTGCAATGGATCTGGAGCCGACTCATAGGCAGTCAGCTGATCATATAATTTAGAGAACCTGTCCACGTAATCTTCCACCGTGCTGGTTTGTGCTATATAGAACAACTTGCTAATAAGTTGCTGGTGTTGCTTTCTGGCAAATCTGGACTGAAGTAAACTGCAAAATTCCTCCCAATTAACATTGGGTGCTCTCCGCTGCACTGACTCAAGCCAATGGGCTGCAGCTCCCTCAATTTGAGCTGATGCCAACGACACCCACATCTGTGAATTAACTACCCATAATTGAAACTGATCTTCACAATGGGTTTGCCAAAGGTGTGGGTTAGTACCATCGAACCGAGGCAAATCTACTCTGAAATTGGCTTCTGAAGGAGCAATTCCATTGGAATCATGCACAGAGAGCGGTCTCACCGTGGTTGATTTGGAGGTACCCAAACTTCTGGCAGGCGGTGGAATGTATAGAGCTCTGGTCGACCTCGGTTCTCCTTCTCCAATCCTGGTTCCCTTGTCGACGCGGTCGCATCCACCGTGAATAGCCTCCGCGGCGTGGTCACGTTGCTTGATCTCGGATCCATGTTGCCTTCATTGACCTTCTAAATCTTAGCTTACACTTGATTAATCTCTCTAGTGAGATCCTCCCGAATCGCGTCGACTTGCTTGGTGATGATCCCCTCCAAATTGGCAGACGTTTCGTCGAGCATCTTACGGATGGCTTGGACCAAATCATTCCTCTACTCCTTGAGACGCTTGTCGATGGTGCCAGCCATGTCGCCCATGAGCAGCTCGTAGATCGAGCGCGCCTCCTCCGACATATCATCCATGATTTCGTCTCATTGCCACAACTTGAATCGAGTGGGATAGTGGTGGTGGGGAATCTCCAGGACGAACGGCTCTGATGCCAATTGTGAACTGCAGACTATGAACTCAACTCGATATAGGGATTCATGGCTGAATTATTGTTGTTCCTCCCATCCTCCCTCACAACAAGTTCGAAATTACAAGCAACATCACAATCCGGCCAAAGCCACTACCAAAGCCTAGCCGAATCCAAATGGGGAATAAACACTCTCTCTTATACCTCTCTGCGTTACACCCGTTAATGGGCCCAGTTTGGGCCTGCAAGCCACTAGGGAAGTGTCTTCGCGCGGATGGGCCGTGTAGCTAGCCCAGGAGTGCGCTCTTCAATCGCTCCCGTGTTGTCGTTCTGTTGGCGCTATTTTGACGATGATGCTACTGCAGGAGAGCTGCTGACATTCTCTCTCTTTGGTTTCTTTTCTATTTCTTTCTGTTTTCCATTTTCTGCTTCTGTTTTTAATTTGGTTTGCCAAGCAAATGACTTTATAAAATTCTGAAACTTTTTGTGGGAACTAACTGGATTATTCTAGAGGCCCTCACCAAGTTTCAAAATTATTGGAGCTATAGAATCATATATAACATTTAATAGCTCCAATTCAAATACTTTATGAATTAATTCAAAGCCCAAATATGTCCTGGAAAAATATGCATCATTTTTGGCAGAGGCTTTCTCCTTTGACATAAATCATGAACATTTTTTAAGGGCATTTTGGGTTGTTTGAAATATTTTAGTTGAACCTAATTTGATTTAATTTCATGCTAGGGTTTGATCATACCCATTTCAAAATTATTTGGAATTTAAACATGATGCATGCATTATTCTAAATGCAACTAATTACACTCAACATTCTAGGGCTGTGACAACTCACCCCCACTAAACAAGAATCTCGTCCTAAGATTCAAGACGTGAGGTAAGAGGGAAGGGGGACATAAAACAGACACAATCTTCTCGATCAAGTTGCACTTCTAGAAGACATTAATTCATTGCATCATATTGATCTTGACGTCTTTCCTTTGAGAACTTGATCCAAACATGGCGACAAAAGAAATAAAAAGTCTACAAGAATCGATCTTCATGAAGATCGAGAAACTCAGGATCAACTCATGGAATGAGACATAGGAACAATTCTTGAGCCGAGACAGAAAACGCATATCAGGAGCGATGGAAAGAAATAGATGACGAAGGTTTAATTTGGTAGGCAACAATTCCACGTTTAAGTAGATGGTGAGTAAGTGTCAAAATAGCGAGGAGATATATTACTATGATACCATAACGGGGCACCTTAGGGGAGCTGGCTTGAAGAATTATTCCTTTAAGTGGCAAAAAGAATTACTTTTTATACATAGATCATTGAAACTCTTTATACCAGACTGAGGCAATTCACAAACGATCGTTTGAAGGAATCTAAAAGAATGGCATACTCACATTGGAAAGGGAACTAGAGTTATAGGACAGCTCGGCAAACGGAAAGCACATTCTAATTAATGCCAAGGATATAACCTAGTGTCTGAGCGTGCTTTCAAGAACTTGACATTCTCGATAATCATCAGGGTTTTACCAACATCTATGCCATAGATCTTGGTAACTCTTCATACTACCATGATGAATAATGGTGGAGGATGCAGACACAAAGGAAGAAAACACTTTCTCAGATTTTACCTTAGCTATGCCAAGGAAACAAAACCTGGATGTTCGACCGAGAGACTTTTAGCACTCCGCTTCTAATGTTCTCCTTGATGTACTAGTGTAATCCAACTATTGGTACTGTTTGGTACCTAGAACATCAAGTAAAGGTCGGACTTCGGGAGCACAAGAATCCATCGGGAAGAACTTCTAGATAATGTCATACGAAATCCTCATGGGGAGTGGCCAAATTGCTGAACAAGATACTATAACATTAGGGCTTCTGGATAGGGGTGTTGGCCACAACATCCACTTACCGGCTTAGAAAGAACAATATTATAGTTCTTGGGTAATGTTCCAACCATCACATCTGCCTGAGATTCAGATCTGGTTGGTGACAGGATACTTCAGACTCAACATGTCTGAGAAAGGAAGTTTTCAACACAATCGACGAGATGACGTCGCGAGATTCTCGGGACATGAACTACGGCAACAACTCCAAAACATGAGTTGGATTGCAAGATACATGTGAACACACTGCCCAAGACAATCGTGGACACATGGAAACCTTACAACAAAGCACTTCTGAGTTCTGGTTGGGAACAATCATCGTGGATAATGAAGTCCTTGCATAAGCCATATGATTAGCTCTTATGAAGGAACTTCTTCTCCTTGAACAATCTATCAGTGGCTTGGTGTGTTAGGGATTACCTATGGAATGGGGATGATCAGTCTATCAAACCATAGAATACTTCGCACATGCATAATTGAGTTGGGATGATTCCAGAGGAAACAAAACAACTTTCTCGAATTCACGGCGGCAACTTGCATCAAATGTCCGTGGATTATAGGATGTCACTTCTTACATCCAGACATATGCTTCATGAACGGGACACGAAGATAATGCTTACAAAAATTTCCAACACTAGCTTAATGTTCATCACGAATCATGGAGAAGGTAAAAATGTTGCCGATGAACTCGACAACAATTCATCTAGGTTTCCATATAGATGGAACTCCACAATTATGTGAACAAGGTGACAGCATTGGTCAGATCAAAGATATAATGGTGTACGCTCAAAGAAATAACCACGAGTAAAACAACATTATGAAAATCATTGGTTCTAATTTTGATTTGACGATAGCCCATACTCAAATCAGATGGATAAGACAATAGATCAAACAACAGATCACAGAGATCAATTGGTGAAGATATCATCTTTCTTCAACACACACACACACACAAAAGATATCCCTTTGAATGAACTAAGTTAGGCCAACCTTTTATCTTCCAACTCTCCATGTTGTTGTTCAGCTTAACCAACTAGTTCAGGGTATCCAACACAGATTCTTGGAGAAGGGGTGGTTTATAGGAAAACCAACTTGATCACGAACTCAACATAACAGTCAGGGGACAACCTGGTGATACTTCCGAGAAGATATCTAGAAAATCACGAACTACCGATATGTTACTAAGCTCGAGAACAATCTTGCTTTTCAGGGCAAGACGATATGATCAAAAGAGCAAGGGATTGGCACAATCCTAACTCATCGATCGAAAAGTGCACCCCGGAAAAATAGACTAGGTAGCACGATCAATCTTAGAATGATGATTCAATAACCAACACACTAAGAATAAGATTATTGTCCATTAACTTCCAAGCAACAGGGTTGCTAGGAGTATTGATTTCACACATCATGGTTCATTTGTCGGCATTCCGGTTACAACCAACACGGAGACCAAGAAATAAATGATGATGGCGAGAAGTATCATTATATCAAGAGTTAATAAGAGGTTGTGCAATTCCCATGACATACTTGACATGAAGGAGGGTAACACCCCAAGGTAGAACAGACCAGAAGCTAGATTGGCTTTCTTGATCTGCAGAATACAACTTCTTCGACCCAATCCTAGATATGGATGAGTTACTGGAGTTTGTTTCTCCTAGTCATTATGAGATAGAATGGCTTGACAAACCACAAGAATAATAGGCATCGATGAAAATGAATGCATGACATACTCTTGACTATCAACTGATAGATGAAGGTTGGAATACAACTGAAGAGGGACAACTCAAAGGAACATATGATTTTCTGAGTTGTAGATGCGTGGGTTAGCATGTCGAACAAGGCTCAACCTATTTCTTCTGGATAACCCATGCAGAAAGGAAAGAATTGGCAGAGTCACAATATAGAATGGATAACTCATCAAGAGCACTCTTGTTGTGATCTTTTGGTTCAAAAGAACTTCTGCCGAGGATGTTTCATGGTATTAGAAGAATGATATACCACGGAGCTCGAAGATTAAAACAAGGTTACTAATCATCCTAAAGGAGGAACAATCACTACCAAAAGAAATGAGTAGGACGAATCATGGGTTCAAGAACCCAGGAATAGAACACCTACTAACTAAATAGCATCACAACATGCTTTTGAAAATGATGGCCAGAATCATCACACCGGAAACACAAAACATGACTAGATTATTGGGTGATTCTCTGTGATAACATGGTTTCCTAACACCTTCAATAGATATGTTAAGGTAGTGGAATACCTCAACACAACAATTAGTGTGTCTAGTCTAGCCAAAAGTACATTGAATCGGGATGAAAGGGTTTGCAAATGCATCAGACTATTTAGAAACCTGGGACAACTCAGACAACATAACGGTTGTACGGGCATGAAAAATGAGACAACCGGCAAGACAACTGACAACATAACAACTGAATCCTATGGAAACACCGATCCAAGAAGACAACACCTTTCCTATAAGTCTCCAGCATAGTAACTCGTCATCCTGATAGATAGATGAGAAAGCCTAGTTTCTTAATCCCCGTAGAAAAGAAGAGGGTGACTCAGAATCAGAAGGACACAGGATAAGGAGTAAAAAGAGCCTTACGTTCCCTTCCACAATCAATTCCCCTACATAACTAAAGCATTTCTAGACTCGACTTTGACCAGTTTGGCTTGGCAATCCTACACGCAGTCAGGCTCGGATACCAAAACTGTCGGGACCCCGATCCTAAGTCACACCGATCTAGCATAAGACACATCGTATCACTTTGCGGCCTCATGCATGGTAAACCATGGCTGCCGCCTTTACCTTGGCCGGGAGTGTTTGCATCTTTTGGCTCATGTATATGATTGTGATGCTAGCATCCATATGACAGAGAACCCGTGTCGACATGACTAGTCATAAACCAAGGTGGCACAAACGTACAGGGACACACATAGGTAACCCAGCAATGCACGTGTCGGTCATCAGCGTGTGTAACTGGGCTGTAGCAAGCTATCAGGACTCTAGTAACACCGCGTGAAATTTCCCCGTAGGGACAGACACAGGAGCAAAGAAGGATACATGTCAGTTAATCTATGTGTTCTGGAGCAGTAGCGAACTACCAAGGCTCTGTGGAAGCACTAGGAGGCATTTCCCTGTAGGAAAGGCTACCAAAGGCAGATAACTAGGTGTCGAATCCCACACATACTAATGCATTTTAAACATACACACAATATGCACGGTATGTGTAGATACAACATGGCATCACAACATAACTCTACGACTCAAAGTATTTATTTAAGGGGCCCCGAAGAGCCATTCATAACATGATATTACAAATAGGGGTCACATGACCCAACATATAAAGTCATACAAGCAACGGAAGCATTAACCTCTCTGAGTACAGACAGCTAAAAAGAAACAAGACTAGAAAGCTTGTCTATCTACAAGACCCTCCATAGGAGCCAGACCTCTGTCTGGGATTCCCAAGCTACTAGGTCAACATCGAACTTGTCGTTGAAACCACTAGTGAGACTAACGTCTCCTCTGCAAAAACATAAATTAAGCAACCGTGAGTACGAAGTTACTCAGCAAGACTTACATCAGAACTATGTACATATGCATCCTTATCAAGAAGGGTGTTGTGGGGTTTAACTGCAGCAAGCCAGCTTTGACTCAGTGGCAAACCTATACTACGACTACCAGTATTTCCTTGGGGTGAGAGAGCGCACACGATTCCACATAGTCACCACATCAATACACCACTATGGATTCCATCCCGTCTCCCTACGAGAAGGCCAGCCATAGCACTCACACTTATATTGCGCATTTTAGAGTGTCCACTTAAAGTTATATATGAACAATGTAAGCTTTCCAAGTAATCCATATCCGAGGACGTGGCTATTCGAATAGATCATTAACCTTGACTCAAAGGAACCAACGTCCTCGTCCCATCAGCAACGTTCCCTCTTGGAACACGTATCTGCGTCCAGTCCGGACACTATGCCATGCCGTGTGTCACCCGGAGACACGCGCCACGTGCCACCTGCCCGCACACCTGACCCCCAAATGTCCGTGTAACCATGAGGTAGGCTCTGATAAACATGAAACCCAGTTCCTATGAGCCGTATCACAAGACATTCCACCATGTTCTCCAACACGGCCTCTCTTCACTATGTTTACCAATTCGTGTTCACACACAGCTCTCAACATCAGAACATGTTCACAACATTCCAATTCATCACCCAGATGAATCAGACCTGACACAACTCTAAGCAATAGCAGGCATGGCATGGATGAAGTCACAACATGGCTCAAGCAACTCCTAATCATGCTAGGAAGGTTTAGCTATTTACTGTAACAATGACAGGTCATGCAGAGGAATGGGTTCAACTACCGCAACAAGTAACAGCTAAATCATTGTTGTCCTAATGCAATAAAAGAGAGCAGGAGCGAGAGAGTGGGATTGTATCAGAATGCTCAAGGGGGTTTGCTTGCCTGGCACTTCTGAAGATGATACTGCACTTCATCAGGGTCAATGGTCACTATGTCAGAAACATCGGCTACAAGAAGGAACAACACCGACAAATAAGGAAAGAACACAATCAATGCAATGCAACAATATGATGCATTATCATGACATGGCAATATGCTGTGATTTGGACTAATGCAGCTAGCAACAATTTAAATGGAGTTGGTTTGAACCATAGGTTCAACTTCAAACTCCACATAAGACATTTCAAATGCCAATTATACAAATTGTCTTATAAAGCAACTTTAAGTTGTTCAAACAAGCATGAAAATGCCATAAACAGATTCTTCATATTTTTCTGATAATTTTTCATATATAAATTATTTCCATCTGAGTTATAGATTATTTTCTATGATTTTCTGAAATTTTAACTATTTTCTAAAATAAATAAATCATTTCTGATTTACTTTAAAATCCAGAAAACATTTACTACATCAGCATTACGTCTGGGTGACGTCAGCAGGTTAATAGACCGTCCAGGTCAAACCTGACCGGTGGGACCCACATGTCAGTGACACATCTAACTAAAAGTGTTAATTAACACTGATTAAATCCTAAACTAGAAATTAGTCAGGGGCTGGCCCCACATGTCATAGACCCAGGGGAGGTCAAATCCCAGTCAACTGGGTCAAACCCACCAGCGTTAAGCCACCGGCGAGGCCCGAGACGGTGGAGAGCTTCGGGTTTTGCCCACAGGGCTCCGTTCGATGCGCGGTTTGCTCCTACGTGCTCCTGGGAGTGAGCCGCGTCGGCTGATGGTGGTGGCCGGGCCTGGGTGGTTTGCAGCGATAGCGGTGATGACATCAGTGGCGACCGAAGCTCGGTCAGGTGCAACGATAGCCTTAGAGCATGTGTTCGGGTGTGTTAGCGTCCTAGAAGTGGCCTACGGGTCCTAGAGGGGCTACTGGGCACTTCGGCGTGCCCAAATGGTCACCGGAGCACTGCCGGTGATGAGCCCGTGCAGTGGCGGCGGTTGGCTCTCATGAACTCGGGTGCAGAGGCCGAAATAAAGCGTGGAAAAGGAGGGGAAAATGGCGGGGCTCACGTAGGGGTCATCGGGATTCTTAGAACGCTCGAGGAAGCATTGGAGGCGATGAAACGGCGGTGGCGATCTCCGGCGGCCGACGATGAAGATGACGACGATGGTGATGCTACAGTGCGTTTGGCATTGCGTGGCTCGGCGTAGACGAAGAAGGCGGTGAGCCAGAGCTTCTAGACATGTCGATGGAGCGAGGGGGAGGCAGTGGCTACGCAGGCACAACGCGGCGGCGACGGGGTCGCTCGGTGGAGCTCGGCAGAGAGGGATAGAGGATGGGATAAGCACGGGAGAGAGGGGGAGTGAGTCGGGGGGTGTCGTGGCGACTTCAGCCAGCCTCCAGCGTCGGCTGAAGCAGGAGGTGGCTCGGACGCGTGCCGGCAACCACGCGCGCGGCGTCCTTCTGGCGCAAGGTTAGGGTTGACTGGCAAGCTGGGCCAGTTGGGCCGCAATAGTGCCAGGCCTTAGGTGAGCTTCTCTCTCTTTGGTTTCTTTTCTATTTCTTTCTGTTTTCTATTTTCTGCTTCTGTTTTTAATTTGGTTTGCCAACCAAATGACTTTATAAAATTTTGAAACTTTTTGTGGGAACTAACTGGATTAATCCAGAGGCCCTCACCAAGTTTCAAAATTATTGGAGCTATAGAATCATATATAACATTTAATAGCTCCAATTCAAATACTTTATGAATTAATTCAAAGCCCAAATATGTCCTGGAAAAATATGCATCATTTTTGGCAGAGGCTTTCACCTTTGACATAAATCATGAACATTTTTAAGGGCATTTTGGGTTCATTGAAATATTTTAGTTGAACCTAATTTGGTGCTAGGGTTTGATCATCCCCATTTCAAAATTATTTGGAATTTAAACATGATGCATGCATTATTCTAAATGCAACTAATTACACACAACATTCTAGGGCTGTGATAGGTGTCAGCGGCTCCTTGTACAATTCTGTCGTTTATTGACTACGTTGACAATGTCGTAGGTCCTTGATGTCAACAAACCATTAGGTGGAAGCATTTTTTTTCATGTAATAAGGAGGAACTTGTTTGCGTATGACTATGGACCTGGGGGTCCCTACTGTCATCCTCTCCACGTACAGTCCTCACCCGATTCCTGTCGTTTGTTGACCATGTTGACAACGCCAGGGAGCGGCGCCGCGGCGACTGCAACAAGGCGGAGGATGACGACAAGGCCTCAGAAGGGAATGAACAGGAGCCGGGGGAAGATGCGGTAGTGTGTTCGTAGCCAGAGGGGAGTACGAGGGTTGGTGTGTGGTGGGGATGCCGTCGTCGGAGAATAACAGGAGGTGGGGGTAGAGGGATGGCCTGGAGCCGGTTAGGGTACGATGGGACAGTGATGCTTGCACGGCTGCGCAGCCAGCCGCAGAAGGCGGGAGCAGGCGATGCCACCTGCGCTGGTTTGGTTTGGGTGGCTGGAGCCTGGAGGAGGAAGATAAGAGATAGAAAAGGCACGATAGACGTTGGATTGACATCCAATGGCTTATGCTGCCACAATCATTTATTGACTAAGTTGACAAAGCCTTGTGTACGCGTCAACCTAGTAGGCCCACAAGTGAGCCTCCAAATCCGTGGCGGACAAATACAACCCATTTAAAAAAATAACAGCCCATTCCAAACGTTGACACGGAAAGTTCAACAATCAAAGCAAACTAACAAGTCTGATTCAGAGATAAAGTACTGTACTTCCACGGTGACAACCATCATAGCCAACTTAACTATCTACTAGAGAATTCCTTATTTGGCCCTTTCTTAAATTTTGCTTCCCTATTTGTCCCAAAAGAGTTTTCTCTTCCCTATTTGACACCAAATGTTAAATTGGTTCCCTATGTGACACTTCTGCCTAGTTTGGCCACTAACAGGACATGAAAAGACCATTCTACCCCTGATATTATACTAGGCTGAGAAAAAGAGCGTTTGTAGGATCGAAAGTATGTCTAGAGGGGGGGTGATTAGACTACTTGACCAAATAAAAATCTATCATTTTCCCAATTTTAGTTGTGGGCAGATTTTAGCAAGTACACCAAGTCAAGTAACACCCTACACATGCAATTCTAAGAGTGTAGCAGCGGAAAGTAAAACATTGCACATGTATGTAAAGGAGGGGATTGGAGATTTCAATTGCAATGAAGACACGATGATTTTTGGCGTGGTTCTGATAGGTGGTGCTATCGTACGTCCACGTTGATGGAGGCTTCAACCCACGGAGGGTAACGGTTGTGCGAGTGCGCGAAGGGCTCCATCGACGAAGGATCCACGAAGAAGCAACCTTGCCTATTCCACCATGGCTTCCGTCCACGAAGTACTAGCCTCACTCGGGGTAGATGTTTACCAAGTAGGCGATCTCCTTGCCCTTACAAACTCCTTGGTTCAACTCCACATGATCTTGGAGGCTCCCAAGTGACACCTAACCAATCTAGGAGACACCACTCTCCAAAAGGTAATAAATGGTGTGTTGATGATGAACTCCTTGCTCTTGTGCTTCAAATGATAGTCTCCCCAACACTCAAACAGTTCCTCATAGATTTGGATTTGGTGGAAGAAGGATTTGAGTGGAAAGCAACTTGGGAAAGACTAGAAATCAAGGTTCAAATGGTTGGATTGGAACATCTTGATCTCAACACATGAGTAGGTGGTTCTCTTTCAAAAATCGTATGGTGGAAGTGTAGGCACGTTCTGATGGCACTCTTACTTCGTAAGAGGGTGGTGGAGGGGTATATATAGCCTTCACCTAAAATCCAACCATTACAAGTCTTTGACCCAACTCGGTGACACCGACATGAAATCTCGGTGAGACCAACTAGTGTAAAAGACATGAACGTTAGGCTTTTTGGTGGGACCGATCAAAACATCTCGGTGAGACCGAAGTGCAATGGCTAGGGCAAGACCAGGTTTCGGTGAGACTGAAAATTTCATCTCAGAAATTCTGAAGTGAAGTAACATCGTTACAGCAAGTTGGTCGAGCCTTCCTGGTGGGACCGAGAACCATTTCGGTTGTGCCGATCTGTTAGGGTTTGGCATGTGGCATAGTGGATAGCAATCTCGGGGAGTCTGGATAAGAATGTTTCGGTAGGACCGAGATCAACTTTTAGGGTTTTGGGTAGGAATGAAGTGGAGAAGTATTTGAGAGTTTTGGAGCAATATCACTAAGCCTTTGAGCAATTGAGTCATAATCAAAACATCATCCCCTTTTAATAGTATTGGGCTTTTCCTATGGACTCAATGTGATCTTTGATCACTTAACCAAAAATGTAGAGTCTTGAAGATTTGCCAATCTTTGTCCTTAGCATTTGGAGGGGTCCACATCCATTAATCCTTGCCATGCCAATCATCGATCTTTTCTAAAATTTACTAGCAATAAGAATTAGATCAATGATATATATGTTGATATTGATTACCAAAACCACCCGGGGATTAGTTACACTTTCAGCGTTCATTTGTTTTACTGAGCCGATTTATTAGTGCCGCCCAGACGAAAGCCATAAGTGGAAGCTAATGGAACATACAGACCGACATCAACTCAGCTACAAGTAATACTAGCGTATGAATTAAACTAAGTCAAATTAATTCATTATTAGGAGTCGCAAAAAAACATTAGGATTTGTAATGTAGGAGTAGTAAGTAGTTAGGAAGTAAATTGTGATTAACTCCAACAGGCCGCCGCTGGTGCTGTGGTGCATACGTTGCATTCGTCTGCGTTAGGCACAAGGAGAGTTGCACCATGTCATGCACTCACAAGTCTGATAGTACATACGTATATGTAGCAGGAACGGTACGGTGCTCATCCATTATGCATGCGTGTGAGTTCGCAAAAAAAAGTATGCATGCATGTGAATGGACGCCAGGGTTATATTTGGAGTACTAGCATTTATCATCTTCTTGCGAGGCAGTTGCAAGCTTGTGAGGTGACATGCGTTCAATTTTAAAGTGAGTTTTGAAGTTAAAAAACTTGTTACAGCTCCATGGCAACGTCTTGGCTCGGTTGTCCCGTTAGGCTGAAGAAGCGAAACACTCTCTTTTTAGCCATCTATATAATAAGGAGGGCAGATGGTCTTTTCACATTGCACATAACACCTTTAGTTGCCAAAAATAGATGGAAGTGTCACATAGGGAACAAATTTTATATTTAGTGTCAAATAGGGAAGAAATTTTATTTTGGGCAAAATAGGGAAGCACATTTTAAGAAAGGGCCATATAAGGAATTCTATCCCCACTAATACTCTAGTGTAGAACTACTAACTTACTCTTAGCTAACTAGATGATGCCGGCCGCCATCTGCGGCACATGCTAAACACCGGCACCGACGTCCTCTGCCTCGCATTGGACTTGCCAGAGGTGTGATAGGGCCCGTTGCTCGCGCCTGTTGGCCCTTTCCATTCCGGCGTGGTCCACTGAAGCTTCGTCTTCTAAGCGGGAAACCCACTTGACGAGCTGGTAGTAAAGTTCAGCGTCGTGCACACATGCGTGCCCAACAGCCTCTAGGGCTATTCGCCGGGCGCCGGCCTCCACGTAGTTGGCCCAGCTGTGGGTGCTCTGCTCGCGACGCAGAGCGGTGGTGCGCTGCTCCTCCTCCATGATCTGCTGGCGGTGCAAATTGGCAGTACGCTGCTCCTCCGTGATGAGGTCGCGCTCCAAGGCATCCTCATACTCCGCATTGCCATCTAAAGACCACCAAAATGCCTCCTCCCTCCGTCTGCCTTCCCGTGAAAAACCAAACACTAGCTCCGGCGGTGAGCGCCTCTGGCGTCGCCTATTGCTGTCGCGCGGGGTCATAACGAACGTGGCGAGAGCGAGGGCAAGTGGCGAGCGACATCGGGCCGGTGGGGGCTTGTGAGGTTAGGATGCGTTGGGTGAAGGTGCCACCAGAGCACGCCGGGAATAGTAATTAAAGGAGAATGGAGCATGCCAGGAACCGGTAATTATAGGCGGACGGTAGGTAAACCGGCGTGTCACAGGAAACGCGACGGTCATCGGATTTCAATGCATAAGCAGGCATGGCTTAGCGCGCCAGCTTGCCATGGAAAACTGACAAAATTGAAATTATGACTGTGCCGTCCCGTCCCGTCAGTGGTGCGTCCCATCCGTGCTGCTTCGCACATCGGCATGACGATCAAATGAGGAGTATTACAGAATCAACGGACTTGCATACGTAGAGTGTTAGGATTGGGATTAGGGGGTGGGAAGGGCCCCAACCCCCTGAAAAACGGGGGGGGGGGGGCGGTGGCAGAGTGTTATTGTTAGGCAAATTCTGTAAAAGGTCTATAATTGTGCATGGTATTATTGGTCAAACGAGTGCCCTCGATTCATCCAGATGAGGTACGTGAGTAATCCGCTTATATTTTGTGTAGGATTGAGTCTGTCGGATAGTGTACGTGTAGGATCGCCATAGCTGATGAACGTTCGCTGGGAGAGAAGGCATTTGTGAACATTTTTCTGGCTGTTTCTTCAGATTCGCATGGCATTTCTTCAGAACAGCATGTCAGTTTCTTCAGAGGAAGGCATTTTTATTCTAAATACTGCCACCGTTGGATCTTGCGTCGCAACTAAAATTGCCAGGAATGTATCAGTAGGCTAGCTAGTGATCGATCAGTAACATGTAAACACTGAGCAAAGAGAAATAAGGAACTGCTAGTAACTTGCAAACACTGATCAAAGAGAAAAAAGGAATTGCTGTGCACAGTAGTAAGAGCCGATCCGTTCTAAATGTTCACATGAAACTCACAGGCCTGGCTTTGTAATATGTTCACATTAATAGCCAAAATTCACAACCAACTAGTACGATTACCATACATAAGATCAACATGTGTATGCATCTCAATTATTAACAAATCATACACAATATTTACTTCATAGAGCACAAATCAAGAAAAAACATCTATTCTTGCTACTAACATGGATGCTTCTCTGGGCCAACATTCAGTACACAGTGACAGACAAATTTGTTTGTAATGTCTACATTTCCTCTTGCAAATATAAATGGTTTCACCAACAGATGGAACCATGAGAATTAACAACACATGATGGAGGAACATCCACTGAAAAATTCAGTTAAATTTTAACATCGTGACAAATTCATTTAACTGAAAAATTCAATTAACTTTTAACACTAGGAAAAATTCTGTAAACTAGAATGATTCAGTTAAATCTAACACTGAGACAAATTCAGTTAACTGAAAAATTCAGTTAACTTTTAACATTAGGACAAATTCAGTAAACGCAGACAACGATAAGGCTCTATACTTTGTTTCCAGCGAACTTCATGATGGGTTGTTTGACGAGTATTTCCTTTATCTTCTTCTTCATCGCCTCCACAAACGTCATCTCCTCTTGCCTCTCCTCCTTCAACTTTGTCATTGCGTCCATGGCGTTGGTGGTCTCGACGCGAGCTCGCATGATCTCTTTCATGTCCTCACGATGTTACCTGAGAGCAGCCATGGATTCATCCTTCAGCAAGTCACGCTTGATGCCGAGCTTCTCTTTGTCTTCCATAAGTTCGACGATGACGGCGGCCGCCTCCTCCAGTGAGGCCTTTCTCTCCTCGTGTAGCTATGCCCAGCCGGCGATCTCCTTCTTCAGCAGGTCTCGCTTGATGTAGAGCTTCTCCTTGTCATCCACAAGTTTCACGATGAGAGCTGTCGCCTTATCAATGTCATCCATAAGTTTCACGATAAGAGCGCTCGCCTTCTCCAGCGAGGCATTGCTCTCCTCTAGCGAGGCATTGCTCTCCTTTGCCCAGCCGGTGATCTCCCCAGTGCGCATATCATCGCGGGCACAGGACTGTTCGCCTCCGTTGCAAATGCGCTTGTGAGAGCCCTCGCCGGCCTATTTGCCTCCGGGGCGAATGCGCTTCTTAGAGCCCTCGCTTGCCTGTTTGGCCGCCGCGAGGCATCGGGACTTCTCTACAGCTTCCGCGGCCTTGGTCAATTGTCCTTGGTTATTTCTCCACCCAGAGTTCCCCCCATGGGCCATGGCAGACGCAAGGAACGAGGAAGAAGAAAGGCTTATTCTTTTGCTGACAACTGTGGATAGTGAGGAGGAGGAATGTGCAGTAATTCTCGGGTAGGTACCTTTTTATAAACGGATTGGCGATTGGCGTACTCGAGCCGCGCATTTTCATTCGGCGTGTATGCCAATGAGAGGACGCCAGACCATTACGCGTTTCCACGGAGTCTTGGGAAATTATAGTGGTGTAGTCTTTTAAGTGTGATTTCATGGTCACTTGGGAGTTGGGGAGTTGTGGTCAACATGCCTGGGGTAGTTGCTAAAACATTTAAGTACACGGTGGGCAACTAAAAAAAGTATAGAGAAGCCTTGTTTAAAAAAAATCAAAGTTATTTGTTTATCGGTACGTACTCCTGGAGAGATAGTAGGAGTACTATGTAACCAGCACCTTGAGATAGTGGGGTGGCATGGGCCAGAACAAAGCATTCACGTCTAATAGTATGGCACATGCCACCACCACGAGTCCCATCTGACGCCAAAATTCTTGGAGTTCGTGCTACAGCCAGCTCTTCTTCCTCCTCATTTCTCGAACTCAGCCAACGCGAGGCGGGCGGGGTAGGGGTTTGCCGATAGTCGGTTTGCTCAACTGCAATCCCACTTGTAAGAGGTTTGCTCAACTGCGGTCCCACTTGTAAGAGGTTTGCTCAACTGCGGTCCCACTTGTTAGTGAAAATGCAAGACAGCACGCGTTCCCCTTGAGCGGCATGCCGGACCAACCGTGTGGGGTGAGACGCGAACCCGACAGGCGTTTCCTTTTGAACTTCTAAGTTGTAACATTTGGTTGTGGTCTTTCATGCATGTACATACATAAATTATGAAGTTGATGCAAAAGGTAACAAAATTAAAGTATACTACATGGAATTGATGCAAAAATAA
This sequence comes from Elymus sibiricus, assembly GCA_039707655.1. NCBI lineage: Eukaryota > Viridiplantae > Streptophyta > Magnoliopsida > Poales > Poaceae > Elymus > Elymus sibiricus. Next base: position 171,040,902 of record CM077664.1, read on the forward strand.
AGATGCATACGGATCCTCTCGCCCTAGTGTGTGGGGCCACCAACCGACGGGTGAGGAGCAGCGGCCTTGCCGGCGAGGTCAATGTGCTTCCGAACAATTCCGTCCAAGGTTGCCCCGCTTTCCAAGAAGGCCACCGTCCTATCGTCCTCCTGTCTCACGTAGTGGTCCTTGTGGACGATTTGCTCGTAGACGTGGGTGATTATGTCGATGGTGTCTTGCTGGGCGAGGCGCTGCGCGACGAGCACGACCTCAAGGTGGACATTCTCCAGCGCGACGGGGGGTAGTCGTAGGGCCACCAGTGCATCGAAGAGGTTGTCACCATAGAGGCCGGTGAGGGTGGCGGGCATCGCAGAGCCTGGGCGCGTGGGCTAGAGGCATATGTCAAGGTCGACCACGAGCTTCTTAACGACAGTGAACTTGTCGAGGAAGCCGATGAGGGCCTCATCGAACAAGGGGACGAAGCTCTCGTCCATGAGGCCATTAAAGAAAATAAATTCGAGAAATAACACGACACCTTGGGCCAACGCGGCCCTGTCGCCTTTCGCACGAGAAATGACACACCACGTTTCGTTGACATGTTGTCCCGTTCCAACATGTCAGTGAGAAGACGACGAGTCCTTTTGTATAATTTCTGAACGGACGTCTAGGTAGGCCGGGTCGCCTCTTCCTATATCGTGGCAACCGTCTACTCCCCACTCGCCTCTTCCTGTACTGTGGCAACCGTCCACCGCCTCTTCTCCTTTCCCTCTCGATTTGGAAGTTTGAACTGTTGTCGCACGCTCTTCCTCCCTTCATTTGCCTTGACTCTTCCTTCTGCCATTGTTTGTCCTCTCGATGGAGGGAAGACGCAGGACCCGACCCCGTTATTCTTGCCCCGATCTGACAGATGACACGGTGGAAGAAATCATTGATCGGTGTGACATCATCACCGCGGCTAGCATGGCAGGTTCATTCAAGAACATTCTTGACTCAACAAATAAGATCATTACAAACAACCCAAGGGTTCAAGAGTGGTTTGATCTCCCCTATCTTCGTCGCTATGACCCTGCTCTCTGGTCCAGGGATGACGGAAGGCTCACCTTGTGCAAGTTGATGCCACTTGATAATGATCCGTGTGATGTTAAGATGCCATCGCTTCAGCATAAAGCCCGGGCAGGCGCAAATGGAGATTGGGTTGTTTATATTGGGAACAACTGCGAGTGGGAGCTTGTGAATGTGTACACTCGTCACCGGATTCCACTTCCAAAAATCTCAGTGTGCCCTGAGGTTGAGCACACCGATACTCTACATACGTTCAAATACGATCATGGTGACTATCGTCTACTGAAGATAGCAATTTCTCAAGTTCCCACACGCTCTTGGAGTTATAGGAACTATTGTGTTGTCCCTATCTTCGACAAGCTTTTTGCCATCCTTACTCCTGGAGGGACTCGATGGAGATTGCTTAAAAACCAGTTTCTGTACACGTCTATGTACTGTGATGCAATTCAATACGAGCGTCTTGTTTTTGCTGTCACCACTTCTGGAACTGTTTTTGCATGGCATCCTTTTTGCTTTGGTACATTTATCCTCCACGTAATTAGAATTGTTTAATTCACCATGCATGCGAGTTATCCCTTTACTAATTAACCTTCAAGTTTTTCAACGTCCTGTCAACATTCCGCCACCGATACTTGGAAACTTTTATAACCAAGGGGGAGATGATAATGGTAATGATGATGATGATGATGGTGATGATCACGAGCTTGAAGACGACCAATACCTACCTACTAGATGGTGCCTAGCTACTTATTTCGATGGATCACCTCTTCTAGTCTGTATATAGGGCATTACTAGGAAGCAGGTAGTATTGTCTCGCATGGTCGTACTCTACGGACCTATGCCAACTTCCATTGTAGGCTATTCGGGATGGATACTAGTGTGCTAGTGCCACAAGCTTCTCCCTGGTTCAATATTGATAGTCTTGGAGAACACTCGCTTTTCCTTAGACTAAACTATCCAATGATGGTGAAAGGCGATCCAGCGCCTATTGGCACAACCTTGCGATTTATGAGAAGCAACTCTATCTATACCACCGACATTGCTGTTGCTCCCTACTCCAATGCAAGTATTGCTCCTGATATAGGCCGCTTCAGCCCGGATGGTGAGTCTTGCGTTGGTCTCAAGATTGACAATACCACCAGGCCCTGGTCAGAGACTCGCTTCTGGTTCAAAGCAAGCGTTTCCAACGCCGAGGATTGGTTGACGTGAAGTTCGTTCTCATTTCTTGTACGTGTTGTGTGAGAAAGACTTTAGTATTTACAATGTATCCTCGTTGTCGTTGTGCGTTGTAGACTTGTTGTATGTAGTGTGAATGGTATATTTGCATATGCATGTGATAAACTTACTTAATTTATGAATTTATTTTGAGTCACTTCTCAGAGTGTGTGCTGCGACGCGGCAAAATACTTTTCACTGATATGGGGGACCGAATGTGAGCAAACTGACGATGGGTACACTCCGCGCATCTGCTGGCTGGCTGAGAAGAGAGGGAGAGGAGGGCCGATCACGGACTCCAGGAAATTTGCCGACAGTGTGAGGTGGGCCATATGTTAAAAAAGTACTAGTACTAGTGGTACTGTACTCCTGGAGAGATAATGTGTTCGCTCTACATAACCAGCACCTTGATATAGTGGGGTGGCATGGGCCAAAAACAAGTATTCATGTCTAGGAGTACGACACACGCGACCACCACGAGTCCCATCTGACACCAAATTTCTTGGATTCCATGCTACACCTAGCTCTTCTCTCTCCTTGTTTGTCTAACTCAGCCATCGCGTGGCAGCCGGGGGGGGGGGAGTTTCAGGTGATACGAAGCTGCCCATGTTCCCATGATACGGGCTTTTGAGAGCCCTTAGATTTGAGATCGAACGTTTGCATATTGAGCTCGTGCAAGTTTGAAAAAAGCCCTCTAGGATCTGATATTTATGCACAGGTCTAGAATCTCGGCATGCGACCGTTCGATCTCAGATCCAAGGGCGCTCAGAAGCCCGTATCATGGGAGCCTGGACAGGTTGGTTTGCCGATAGTCAGTTTGCTGAACTGCAGTCCCACTTGTTAGTGAAAATGCAAGACAGCACACGTTCCCACTTGAGCGGCGTGCCGGATCAACCGTGTGGGGGTACGACGCGAACCGTGTGGGGGTCCTTTTGAACTTGTAAGTTGTAGCATTTGCTTCTACTCCTTGGCACGACCGATAGATAGAAATAACAATTATCCCTCAAAAACTAGAAATAACGATTAAAAATGCTAGCATTGGGCCACCGCCTTCTTTTTTAGATCTGGAGAGGGTCCCGTTCCAACATGTCAGTGAGAAGACAACGAGTCCTTTTGTATAATTTCCAAACGGATGTCTATGAAGGCCGGGTCAGCTCTTCCTATGCCATGGCAACCATCCTCTCCCCAGTCGCCTCTTCCTATACCGTGGAAACTGTGCACCGCCTCTTCCCCTTTCCCTCTCGATTTGGAAGTTGGAACTGCTGTCATACGCTCTTCCTCCCTCAATTTGTCTTAACTCTTCCTTCTGCCATTGTTCGTCTTCTCGATGGAGGGAAGACACAGGACCCGACCCCGTTATTCTTGCCCCGATCTGAAAGATGACGTGGTGGAGGAAGTCATTAATTGGTGCCACATCATCACCGCGGCTAGCATGGCAGGTTCGTTCAAGGTCATTCTCGACTCAACAAATAAGATCATTACAAATAACCCAAGGGTTCAAGAGCGGTTTGATCTCCCTTATCTTCTTCACTGTCCCCCTGTTCGCTGGCACAAAGACGGCAGAAGGCTCACCTTATGCAAGTTGATGCCGCTTGATAATGATCCGTGGGATGTTAAGATGCCATCGATTCAGGGTAAGTCTTGGGTAGGCGCAAATGGAGATTGGGTTGTTTATATTGGGAACAACTCCAAGTGGGAGCTTGTGAATGTGTACACTCGTCACCGGATTCCACTTCCAAAAATCTCAGACTGCCCTGAGGTTGAGCACACCGATCGTGTACGTATGTTCAAATATGATCATGGTTACAGTCATCTACGGAAGATAGCACTTTGTCGAGTTCCCACACGCTCTTGGAATTATAGCAACTATTATGTTGTCACTGTCTTCGACAAGTTTGTTGCCGTCCATAATTCTAGGCCTAAATGCATATTGCTTAAAAACCAGTTTCTGGGCATAGATGTGTACTGTGATGAAATTCAATACGAGCTTCTTGTGTTTGCTGCCACCACTTCTGGCACTGTTTTTGCATGGGATCCTTATTGTTTTGGTACGTTTGTCTTCCACCATAATTAGCATTGTTTCATTCACCATGCATGCAAGTTATCCCCATACTAATTAACCTTCTTGTGTTTCCAAGGTCCTGTCAACATTCCCCCACCGATACTTGGAAACTTTTGTAAGGAAGGTTGAAAGCACATTTGCTCCCTTGGTAGTTTTGGTAATTTATGCCAACATACATGTTGTTGTACTAATGCTTTTATCTAGTAAATTTTAGACAAGTTCAACAATGGCGTGGCATGGACAAGAGGACGTGGAACCCCTTCAAAATGCTAAGGACAAGGATTGGCAAAAGATCAAGACTCTACATTTTTGGTTTAGTGATCCAAGATCACATTGAGTCCATAGGAAAGCCAATACTATTAAAAGGGGATGAAGTGTTGCTTAATGGTCTTTTTGCTCAAGTGCTTAGTGATAGTATTCCTAAACCCTCAACCACTCTCTCTACCCAAATATGTCCTAAACCCAAAGTCCAACTCGGCCCCACCGAAATTTCCAATCCGGCCCCACCGAGTTCATCCAAGACTTAGCCACTGCCAAACCCTAACAAATCGGATCCACCAAAATGGATCTCGGTCCCACCGAGATGGCCTTGCCAACTCTCTGTAATCGTTTGCATTTACTTCGGTCTCACCGAGTTTGCAAATCGGTCTCACCGAGATGGCTTGCCAACTCTCTGTTGCCTTATTGCTTCACTTCGGTCCTACCGAGTTGATGCAATCGGTGCCACCGAGATAAGGTTTGCCCTAAGCCATTGCACTTCGGTCCATCCGAGTTGTTCGTATCGGTCCCACCGAGATTCCTAAAGTTCATATCTTTTACACAGTTCGGTGCTACCGAGATTATCGTTTCGGTGCCACCGAGTTGGGTCAAAAGTGTGTAACGGTTGGATTTTGTGTGAAGGCTATATATACCCCTCCACCCCATCCTTCTCAGTAAGGAGAGCCATCAGAACGTGCCTACACTTCCACCATACATTTTCTGAGAGAGAACCACCTACTCATGTGTTGAGATCAAGATATTCCATTCCTACCATTTGAACCTTGATCTCTAGCCTTTCCCAAGTTTCTTTCCACTCAAATCTATTTTCCACCATAGCCAAATCTGTGAGGAGTTGATTGAGTGCTGGGAAGACTATCATTTGAAGCACAAGAGCAAGGAGTTCATCAACAACACACCGTCTATTACCTTTTGGAGAGTGGTGTCTCCTAGATTGGTTAGGTGTCACTTGGGAGCCTCCAACCAGATGTGGAGTTGAACCAAGAAGTTTGTAAGGGCAAGGAGATCGCCTACTTCATGAAGATCTACCCCGAGTGAGGCTAGTCCTTCATGGACGTAAGCCATGGTGGAATAGACAGGGTTGCTTCTTCGTGGACCCTTCGTGGGTGGAGCCCTCCGTGGACTCGCGCAGCCGTTACCCTTCGTGGGTTGAAGTCTCCATCAACGTGGACGTACGATAGCTCCACCTATCGGAACCATGCCAAAAATCCACCATGTCTTCATTGCGTTTGATCTTCCATACTCTACCCCTTTACTTTCCATACTATTGCATGCTTTACTATTTCCGCTGCTCAATCTCTAGATATGCATGTGTAGAAAGTATTGGAGTGATCTTAACTTGTGCCAAAATCTGCCTAAGTTCCAAGAGAAATTAAAAACTGCTAATTTGGCTGGTTAGGAGTCTATTCACCCCCCCTCTAGACCTATCTCCTCGATCCTACAAAGGTAGAGATGACGATGGTGATGATCACGGGCATGCAGACGAGAAGGACCTAACTACTCAGTGGCGCCTAGCTACTTATTATGATGGATCACCTATTCTTGTCTGTACACAGGGCACTACTGATGTACAGGGGCAGCAGGTATTGTCTCCCATGGTCGCACTCTCTGGACCTATACCAACTTCCGTCGTAGGCTATTCGGGATGGATACTAGTGTGCTAGCACTACAAGCTTCTCCCTAGTTCAATATTGATAGTCTTGGAGAACACTCGCTTTTCCTTGGACTAAACTATCCAATGATGGTGAAAGGCGATGCAGCTGTTGTTGGCACAACATTCCCATTTATGAGAAGCAATTGTATCTATACCTCGGACTTTGATATGGCTCCCTACGCTGGCTATTACAATCTTGGTACTCCTGATATATGCCGCTTCAGCCTGGATGGTGAGTACTGCGTTGGTCTCAAGATCGACTATACCTGGCCCTGCCCACATGCTGCGTTCTGGTTCAAAGCAAGCATTTACAACGCCATGGATTGGTTGACGTGAAGTTCGTTTTCATTTCTTGTACGTGTGGTGTGAGAAAAACATTAGTATTTACAATGCATCCTCGGTGCCGTTGTGCATTGTAGACTTGTTGTATGTAGTGTGAACGGTATATTTGCATATGCATGTGATAAACTTACTTAATTTATGAATGGTTTTTGAGTCACTACTCAGAGTGTGTGCTGCGACGCGGCAAAATACTTTTCACTGATATGTGGGACCGAATGTGAGCAAATCGACGATGGGCACACTCCACGCGTCTGCTGGCTGGCTGAGAAGAGCGGGAGAGGAGGGCCGAGCACGGACTCCAGGAAACTTGCCGATAGTGTGAGGTGGGCCATATGTTAATAAATTACTAGTACTAGTGGTACCGTACTCCTGGAGAGATAACGTGTTCGCTCTACGTAACCAGCACTCGATATAGTGGGGTGGCATAGGCCAGAACAAGCATTCACGTCTAGGAGTACGGCACACGCCACCACCACGAGTCCTATCTGACACCAAATTTCTTGGATTCCGTGCTACAGCTAGCTCTTCTCCCTCCTCGTTTCTCTAACTCAGTCATCGCACGGCGGCCAGGGTTTGCCGATAGTCGGTTTGCTCAACTGCAGTCCCACTTGTAAGTGAAAATGCAAGACAACACGCGTTCCCCTTGAGCGGCGTGCTGGACCAACCATGTGGGGATGTGACGCCAACACGGGAGGCTTTTCCTTTTGAACTTGTAAAGTTGTAACATTTGGTGCTGCTCCTTGGTGCGACCGATAGATAGAAATAACGATTTTCCCTCAAAAAAATAGAAATAACGATTAAAAACGCTAGCCTGGGCTTTTCCCGCGCAATAAGCGGGGGAGTTTTGCCAATTTCGGCCATCATCAATTTCCTTACATGTGGTCCCACATGTAAGTGACATGCGTGGGTTGGAGGCATACGTCAAGGTCATCCGCGAGCTTCTTGACGACAGTGAACTTGTTGAGGAAGCCGACAAGGGCCTCGTCGAACAAGGGGACGAAGCTGTCGTCCATGAGGCCTCTCGCCCTGGCGGCCTCAAGCACGACCTGGAGACGTTCCTCGTTGCCGGGCTGCAAGCCGGCATCGTGGACCATCTGGCACAGCTGGCTCATGCTTGCGCTCATCGCCTCCATGGCTCTAGCTTCTGGTCAATTGATCTTGCGATCGGAGTGATCACTCTTGCCCTTGGTTAGGGTGCCTAGGATTTCGTAGACGGATTGGACTGGTGGGGAGCCTTTATATGAGAAGTGCACACTATGTTTGCATTCACCTATGCGCTGGCCATCTACTCATCGGTCCTTACTAGTACCCCCTCCGGTCCTTTTTTCTCTGCACCTAAGGTCGAGCGCGCATACCAAGGGAAGACTCAGTCCGTTATTTCTAGACAAAATTTCCCTTGACTATCACATGCCTGCTGTTGCCTCAAATCCCGCTCCGCATGCACGCACACCTCCCTGTCTCACTGCATGCGCGCATAGTTATGAGGAGATTGAGTAAATTCTGCATGCAATTAGTTGGAATGTGGCGCAATTAATGCGGGGCAAGTAGTAGTGTGGTTGATGAAATTTCAGATTTGAGCCCTCAACCGGAAGGGAGATTGTATAATATCATTGGAAACTACATTCAAATATGAATAAAACAATACTCCATGTATTTATTTATGGAGGGAGTAGTATATTTTTTGTGACATGCATTACTACATATTGCTAGTCAAATACAAAATCCAGACGGAGGTGGTAGTACTACTAAATCCAGACGGTGGTAGTAGTAGTACTACTGGTAGTATAGTACTACCAATGTACTATCTGTTGGTCAAATTATTACGTGCTGCTCCTCACAGTGAAGTGACAAGACCCTATGCCGGAGATGACGCCAGAGTGTAGGCGGCGTGTTCGGGTTACCAAAGTCAGCCTCACCGTGTGTAGTCACTACCATCAAGGCTGTAGAGCTACCCTACTTACAACTAGCCATGTTCTAGATAATTTCCCGTGCATTGCCATGAGTTATAATAAATATTGTAATGAGTATCTGGTGCTACCGCACCTATGCACGCGAACATTAATTGTAACGTAGTACCACGTGCTGGATGATCGTAATTTTACAAGGTTCAACCTGATATTACAAATGCTAGGAGTAATGTTGCACCTCGAAGAGGGAATTATTAGGAAGTTTACATAAGAAGTTTTGTTCCTTTAGGTGGATGTAGCATTATCGTACAGACTAAAATCCACCGCCCCTGACAAGTCACTAATGGGCAAAATTTGTGAGTCTCTCATCACTTGATCTTTCAAAAACAAATTCAGCTTCTGCAGAGCCTTTGTCATTCAGCTTTAAATGCTTGCGGTGATCAGCACACCATTCATTGTTGCGCCAGAGAACGCCCAACCTCATTACCTTGAGCACACTTGCCTTCAGAGCAAAGAACCTGGCCAATTTAATCTTGGATGTGGTGCCTCGGTAGTCAATCAAATCAATTTCTGTAAGATGGAGATGAAGGCATTCGATGAGATTGTTATATTGCAGCACATTTTTCACTTTCGGGTCTTTTTTTATCTGCAAAGAAGAGAACATATTAGAGCAGCTAGCTATATAAGATTGCCGTGTCATCAAGAGCTACCAATATCATTCACTCATACAATAGGGTTGGATCTAAGGCTAGTGATAATTTTCACTCTCTCTCTTTCTCTTTCCTCTCATTTACTCATCTTACCTAGGAGCACGTGAAGAGGTTGGCCATAGTGTGAGCATTTGTTGCCTCTATACTTGCCTCTAATTAGCCATAGGATAGGAGTACTCTAGTACTAGTACTACATTTTATTCAGTTGTGGGTCCAACTTTAAAACTATACTAGAGGCAGCACACTGCGAAGCTTTCATATAAGCTTAATGGCAGGTCAGTGGGTCCCAGGTTAGAGGCAAACTTGCCTGTGGATGCTCTTACAGCCCACTCCCTCCTTTTTTGCTTGTCTCTCTGCTCCACATAGGCGAAAATGCCATGTAAGCGGGCTTATAGCCCACTATTGTACTTGCTCTTAGGCTAGCCATAGTGTTACTAGTAGTGTAAGTTACTTCCCACTATGACTAGCCTTGGCTACAACAACAAAAAAGGGCTTATAGCCCATTTATTGTATAACTCCTACCTCCGTCTTGGTTTATAGGTCCCCTTCATATTTAGTGTAAAACTTTGACCATAGATTTACCTAACAAAATGTCAATGCATGTCACAAAAAATTATACCATTGGAAATTATGTTCAAATATGAATTCAACAATATAATTTTTAGTGACATGCATTAAAATTTTGTTAGTTAAATCTATGGTTAAAATTTGATACTACAAAATACGAAGGGGACTAGTAAACTAGGACGGAGGTAGTACTTGCTCTTAGGATAACAAGTTACTTCCCACTATGACTAGCCTTGGCTACAACAACAAAAAAACGATGTAGGTGATCACGTGAGAAAAAATACTAAAAACATTTCTTTCTGTATAGTGCCTAGATGCAGTTTTGAACACTACATTTGTCATTGTAACTTGGAAAAAATTACGAAAAAATTGAGCTCTGTTCTGGTTCACATTTAATAGCAAAGGAGCTTCACCTCGATGAGTAGCTTCTCCGTGCATGGAAAGCATCTAAGGAATCCAACAACTTGATCCAGATTGGAGCCGATAGATTTTATTGCCAACATCTTCGCTGTGCGCACAGACTGGCTCAAGCTTGTGGGAATCATTTTCTGGATGACAGTCGAACATACATCAAGGAAAAAAATTAAAATGTGAATTTCAAGAAGAAGAAGAAGAAGGAGAAGAAGAAGAAGAGTGGTGTACCTGAACAGTTATGGATCCAATAACAAGTTCGGAGAATTTGGCAGACGAGTAGGCCAATGCTGTCAATTTTGGCGCGTCAATGACCCTTATTTTTGTTGGACCTTCTAGATCAGACACAAACAATCTCTCAAGGAAAGGCGCATTCTCAAAGATCATATCGTGAAACAGCTCTCCTGATCTCTTCCCAAGTAATGTCCTGTTGCGGGGCCAGCAAGACACGTAAATCCATCGGAGATTCGTCGAGGCGATGTGGAGGCTAATGAAACCATGGATCTGTTGAAGACAAAGGTACTCGAGCGCTATACAGCCGTGGAGCAGCCGCTCCATAGCCTCCTTCGAGATGCCAATGTCGAAGAGGCTGAGCTGCTTGAGTTGAGGGAGAAGAAGAGCGGGCGCGGCATTAATCCAGGGAAAATAGCAGGAGCTAAACCTGGCGCAGTGCAGCGTTGGCGCGACGCGGTGCGCGGACGATAGCAAAGAAAGACATCGTCCACCTTCAAACCTGAGCTCCTCGAGCTGATCTAGGGTGGGGATAAGAACCACTCATCGAACTTGGCTTGGACATTGCAGTTGGTACTGAACATGTGGATGTGAAGGTGTCTGGCTGGCCCAGGGTGTGATGTAAGGATCTTGGAGACAGCATCCATGCGTTAGCAATCCCCATCGCAGAGGCAACTGTCGACGGTGTGGTTGAGGGTCACGCAGCGCCAGAGGGGGCGCCACCGCTGGGAGAGCAGGGTGGTCCGCACACCATATTTGGTGGGGAGGAGGGCGATTATGATGAGCAGCATGTCATTGAGGAGGCTGCTGATGAAGTCCAGCCTCACCGGATGCGGTTTTGGCTCGAGCCGCCTCCTCTTGTTGGCCGCCTCGTCCTCCATCTCAGCCGGCGACGACGCCGGTGTACACATGTGCTGGTGTGTATTGTGTGCTGGGTGTGTGCGAGTGCGTCCTTGCGTGCATGCCATGCAGTGGTGTATGTGCGTTGTCGTAGTGTGTGTCCATGGTGGCGTCTAAGAAGGTGTTAATCTAGTACTCCCTCCATTTCTTTTTAGTCCGCACATAAATTTTGGTCAAACTCAAACTATGCAAAGTTTGACCAACTTTATATCAAAAGATATCAACATTTACAATACTAAAGTTATATGCTATGAAAATTAATTTCAAGATGCATCTAAATATATTAATTTCATATTGTGACTGTTGATAATCTCCTATAAAGTTAGTCAAAGTTTATGAAGTTTGACTTTGACCAAATTTTATATGTAGACTAAAAAGAGACGGAGGGAGTACTACAGTACTATTTTAACGAGCAAGAAGTGTGCACTCAATTTAGTAGCGTGCGGAGTTCTACCGCAAGTGGTTTCTACCCCGTGACAGATGGGCCTCTAGTTTATTTATTTTCACCCACTGCCACATGGGCCCGCACACCCAGAGAGAACATGAGCTGACAAGGCACCATGTAGACTGGTTGACGAGTCAACTAGACAATATACGAAGCTATACACTGAGCCAGTGACCGTATAATCCCTCGGTAAAGAGAGATCGAATGAGAGGGGAGGCCCGTGAGAGATAGAGATAGAGAAAGAGATACTCCCTCCGTTCGATAATGTAGTGCCTATAATTTTTTGAAAAGTCACACTTTTGATACTTTGACCAAGTTTATAGAGAAAATTACTTATATCTACAGTACCAAATATATAAGATATGAAACAACATCTTGTGATGAGTCTAATGATGTATGTTTGTCCTTCTAGATGTAAATATTTTTCTCCACATATACCTGGTCAAACTTTGTGAGGTTTGACTTTTCAGTAAATGTGTATGCTATGGACCGGAGAGAGTACATAACTAGAGAGAGATCAAGTGTGTGTGAAGGAGAAAGAGTGAGTTTGCAAAAAGAGAGTGTGTGTGCGAAAGAGAAAGCTACAACACACGATAAAGTAGAGAGAAAGTGTGTGTGTCTTATGAAAATATATAACGCATGCATCTCTGAGAGAGAAAGTGAGGTGAGGAGATACACGGAGATATATTCTGTGGTTGTTTGCAACGGAGAGAGAGAGACCCCTAGCACGTGGCCAAGAGAGGTTTGGCAAACAAGGGAGAGAGGTCGAGAGAGACGTATGGAGAAAATGGAGGCATGGGGAGGGAGAGAGGGTGTGTTTGTGATAGAGAGATCCCCTCGAGATCGTGAGGGGACTATATGGGTGGGAGATCGAGAGACAAGGTGTGTGTGCGATAGAAAGATACCCCGAGAGAGATCGAGATAGACCTAGCTAGGGAGGGAAGGAGACAAAATGTGTGTGTTTGTGATGGAGAGTGAGAGATGGTCATACCTAGGGGGAAGTGCATGTGCCCTTGATGGAGTGAGAGATAATCGTACTTAGGGGGGCGTGTGCGTGCGTGTGAGATAGAGAGAGAACAAGGGAGAGAGAGTATTAGATGGGTCTGCAAGCGAGATATGTGTATGTGTGACCTAGGGAGATAGAAAATTAGAAAGAGAGAGAGAAGAGAGCCTCGAGACGGCGGAGTGGTGCGTGAGAGAGTTGAGAGAGAGAAAGAGATACTCCCTCCATTCGATAATGTAGTGCCTATAAATTTTTGAAAAGTCGAAATTTGGAAACTTTGACCAAGTTTACAGAGAAAATTCTTTATATCGACAATACAAAGATGTATATATAATATGAAACTACATCTTGCGATGAATCTAATGATATATGTTTGCCGTTCTAGATGTAAATGTTTTTCTCCACATACCTGGTCAAACTTTGTGAGGTTTTACTTTTCAAAAAATCTATATGCTATGGACCGGAGAGAGTACCTAAGTAGAGAGAGATCAAGTGTGTGTGAAGGAGAAAGAGTGAGTGTGCAAAAAGAGTGTGTGTGTGAAAGAGAAAGGGACAACACACGATAAAATATAGAGAAAGTGTGCGTGTCTTATATGCAAACATATCACGCATGCATCTCTGGGAGAGAAAGCGAGGTGAGGATATACACACAGATAGTGTGTGGTTGTTTGCAACGGAGAGAGAGACCTCTATAAAACGTGTCCAAGAGTGGTCTGGCAAACAAGGGACAGAGGTCGAGAGGGACGTATGGAGAAAATGGAGGCATGCGGAGGGAGAGAGGGTGTGTTTGTGATAGAGAGATCCCCTCGAGATCATGAGGGGACTATATGGGTGGGAGATCGAGAGACAAAGGTGTGTGTGCGATAGAAAGATGCCCCGAGAGAGATCAACATAGACCTAGGGAATGAAAGAGACAATGCGTGTGTTTCTGATGGAGAGTGAGAGATAGTCATACATAGGGGGAGTGCTTGTGCCTATGTGTCGTGCGTACGACCATCTATGGGGACATCTAGCCCCTTTGCGATTTGGCTGGGGAGATGCGTGTCGGCGTACGACACCTATGGGATCGCTTGGATCCCTTTTACGGTTCGGCTGGGGAAAAGATTTGCACAAAGAGCGGATCCAACGATCAACGTGGGGATCTTTACCCAGGTTCGGGCCGCTGAGAAGCGTAAAACCCTACTCCTGCTTTGGTTTATTGTGGGTGTTCTTAAGCTCAAGTACACGGAGCGCTTGCGATGAACAGTACGTTCAAGAAGCAGCTACGCATGCAGAATGGGCCAGAAGGTCCTCCTCCCTGTAGCTTTGCCTTGGGCCTCCTTTTCTACGTCCAAGGGGTCACCAACAGTGGCGAACAGCAAGTACAAGAGGTGTAAAGTTGCTACAGGGTTTACATGTTTATCACTAACGGCTTAGGACAAACGCATTTAATGCTCCTCTTAGGTGTCCCTTACTTTCTTGGGGACAGAAAAAGAGCCTGTCCCATCAGCAGCGCTTAACCTCACCCGCTGTTAGTGCCATGACACGCATCCAGGAAGACAAGCCCTAAACGACAGGCTGTCTGCTGCGCTAGAGCGGTGGCAGGGCGGCGGGATCTTGCCGGGTGCGAGTCCTTGCCGGGTCTTCGTGAGCTCCCCCGGCAAGATCTTGCCGGGAGCTCAGCCTTCGATCTTCTGTCTTCTGATCATTAGCTTGAATGCCTTCTTGATATTCTTGTATTTGTTCCCAGCTGTCCCCCGGCAAGCCTTGCTGGGTCTTGTCTTGCTAGGAGATCATGCCGCTAGGAAGAAGCTTCTCCCCAACGAGCTATAGTTCTTGCTTGTTAATATAATGCTTGCCAGATATGGTATTCGCCGGGAAGCTTGGCCTTGCCGGGGTTGCCAGGCAACAATCCTAGACAGGAATGACCCATGCTAAGAAGGTTGATGAGACCCTGGTTCTCATTACACCGACAGGAGCCCCCGGGCCCGCCTTCAGCCGAGAACTCAAAGATCTCGATGCTGGAGGTGGGGCCAAATTTGGCATGGGTCATGACTGCCATGCCCTTTCCTTCTGGAAGTATAGTTGTTTAAGAAAAATAGCTCTTGTCGGAGTGCATGGCTCGACGACAAGGTTGAAAGCCCCCTTGTCAGAGCGTATGGCTTGACGATAAGGTTGAAAGCCCCCTTGTCGGAGCGCATGACAATGGCTCGACGACAAGGTTGAAAGCCCCCTTGTCGGAGCGCATGGCTCGACGACAAGGTTGAAAGCTCCCTTGTCGGAGCGCATGGTTCGATGACAAGGTTGAAAGCCCCCTTGTCGGAGCGCATGACTTGACGACAAGGTTGAAAGGCCCCTTGTCGGAGCGCATGACTCGATGACAAGGTTGAAAGCCCCCTTGTCGGAGCGCATGACTCGACGACAAGGTTTGCTATTCTTCCGCTGAAGAATACTTCTGGAAAAGTTTGCGATTTCAGCAGAGAACTTTGACGTTCTCGATGCCGGCCTCCGACAAAGATGTTGCCGGGAAGGCTTATGACTTCAGCGGAGAACTTTGACGATCTCGACGCCGGCTTCCAGTAATGATGTTGCCGGGAAGGCTGCAAAGTAATCGCCCACCTGTACCTGCAACACTGATTCGGACATGTGATGCCACGACAGCGTTTTAACTCAACAAATTAATTAGCTTCTGCCTTTATGACTAATTTGTTGTAATTTTGACTTCTGTCGAATATTCCCTTGCTCGCCGGAACACTTTCCGGTGCACACAATCCAGTCAGCAGCGATTTGAGGAGCGGGTCCTTAGCAGCTTCCCGGGAACGCCGCCTCCTGAAAAAGGTTTTCCTTCCCAGCTTTAGTGCAGCTGCTCACATCGTCGACCGGACTCGAGGCGACAAGGAGCGCAACTAGCCCCGGGAAGGCTCCACAGCATACGGGTTTACGCAGAAACCTTAAAATAAAACTTGCTAAGCCCTTTCCTTAAATGATTGCATTTTTTTACAATGAATCCCTACACTTGCCGGAATACCTCCCGAATGCACACGTCCTGGTCAATGGTGCTTAGGACCGAGTCCTGTCTAGCAGCCTATCGAGAACGCCGCCTCTTCGGGAGCTTAACGCTCTAGAAACAACTACAGCTGCATCTGTGTTGCTGGGCGGACCCAGAACAACCAGGAGCGTAGAGTGTTTTAAGAGCGGTCCCCTCCGCACAGGTTATACAAAAACGCTATCAAGGATAAAACTACGCAGTAGAAAGCGATTAAAGTTTTAGGACTTAGCTTTCGCAAGGAATTTCAGCAGCCCCGCTTCTTCTTGGGCGCCATGACGATGAAGACGATCAAAAACTGATGCGCTGACCACTAGATCGGGTTCGCGCAATCTTTTCCCCTACCTGGCGCGCCAAAGATGTCGGCGTACGACACCTATGGGATGGTTTGGATCCCTTTTACGGTTCGGCTGGGGAAAAGATTGGCACAAAGAGCGGATCCAACGATCAACGCGGGGATCTTTACCCAGGTTCGGGCCGCTGAGAAGCGTAAAACCCTACTCCTGCTTTGGTTTATTGTGGGTGTTCTTAAGCTCAAGTACTCGGAGCGCTTGCGATGAACAGTTCGTTCAAGAAGTAGCTACGCATGCAGAATGGGCCAGAAGGTCCTCCTCCCTGTAGCTTCGCCTTGGGCCTCCTTTTATACGTCCAAGGGGTCACCAACAGTGGCGAACAGCAAGTACAAGAGGTGTAAAGTTGCTACAGGGTTTACATGTTTATCACTGACGGCTTAGGACAAACGCATTTAATGCTCCTCTTAGGTGTCCCTTACTTTCTTGGGGACGGAAAAAGAGCCCGTCCCATCAGCACCGCTTAACCTCACCCGCCGTTAGTGCCATGACACGCATCCAGGAAGACAAGCCCTAAATGACAGGCTATCTACTGCGCTGGAGCGGTGGCAGGGCGGCGGGATCTTGCCGGGTGCGAGTCCTTGCCGGGTCTTCGCGAGCTCCCCCGGCAAGATCTTGCTGGGAGCTCAGCCTTCGGTCTTCTGTCTTCTGATCATTAGCTTGAATGCCTTCTTGATATTCTTGTATTTGTTCCCAGCTATCCCCCGGCAAACCTTGCCGGGTCTTGTCTTGCTAGGAGATCATGCCGCTACGAAGAAGCTTCTCCCCAATGAGCTCTTGTTCTTGCTTGTTAATATAATGCTTGCCAGATATGGTATTCGCCGGGAAGCTTGGCCTTGCCGGGGTTGCCAGGCAACAATCCTAGACGGGAATGACCCATGCTAAGAAGGTTGATGAGACCCTGGTTCTCATTACACCAACAATGCGCAAGCACAAAGAGCAGAATCAGCAATCAACGCAAAGGGTTTACCTAGGTTCGAGCCACCGTGAGGTGTAAAACCCTACTCCTACTTTGTGTATTGGATGTGTTTGAGCTCAAGTACAGGGAGCGCTTCTTGCCGGCAAGGTGCAGGAAGAGCAGCTACGCATGCCACGAGAGCAGAGTCGATCCTTGTAAAGGTTGCCCTGGCCCTCCTTTATAGATCAAGGGGTAACCATAGTGGCAAAACAGTCATTACATGATTAGATAGCCAACAGTGCTATCATACCTAACTCTGTCGGTTTAGGACAAATGTAATAAATGCACCGTTAGGTGTCATGTGGAGAAGTAGCCCCGGCAAGGTTCCTGCACCGCTCGCCCAGCTACCTCCTATAATCTTGACATGCCTTCTGGACGGGTGTCATTAAAGGTAATCCTTCTTCCAGCATGCTGACACATGCCCCGACAATCCTCACCAAACTACCTGCCTGCTCGACACCTCACAGATTAGCGACTAGCTGCTCGATGAGGTGGAGCGAAGAGGAGCCAGTAAAGGCTTGCCAGCATGGAGCTTGCCGGGCCTTCATCTTGCCGGCCTGTGCCTTGTCGGCAAGTGATGCTTCCATCTTCGGCACTAGTTAAGTTCTTCTGGATGCTTCATCTTGATACCTTCTTTATGGCTTTACAACCGTGTCTTGAATCTTGATGTTGGTAACCTCCGGCAAGCCCTGGCCATCAGGAAGGCTACCACTGTATGTGCATAAGTCAGGGTATAAAATACCCATGTTTTATACACTGACAGGAGCCCCGGGCTTGGGCCATACGCGTGCCGAAGCGTCATTGGGCTAGGCCCAAACAATGCACAAACACGTGGTTACAAATTACTTCCGTAAATCTTGTGATGATGATCTCCCTGTCACACGCCCACGCCGTGCATTAAATGCGGGTCGCAGGAGTGGTGGACTGGAGCGACGGTTTTGTGGTAGTGCAGCTGCAAAAGCGCTGCCACGTCGAACAGTAAAGAGCCAGCCTCCCCGCGCCTTCCCCATAAAAAGGTAACCGCAAGGAGACATGTGGTGCGCCATTAGTATTTTTGGAAAAATGAAAAAAAAAACATTTGTCACTAATGGCGCACCGTGGGTCTGGTGCGCCATTAGTGTCTACCACACTAATGGCGCACCAACTCATGGTGCGCCATTACTATATAGTAGTGGCGCACCACATGTCTGGTGCGCCATTAGTAGCCATATCATCTATAGCCCTTTTCCTAGTAGTGCCAGAGCAAATTCCGTCGCCGCCGCCGCTGCCAATTCGCGTCTCTCCCACATCCAACCTCCCTTCTGAGCCTTCATGGCGCCCAAAAGAGCTGATACGGAGGGGAAGAAACCCTCCAAACCCGTCGACACCAAAGCGGAGAAGAGGATGGCAGATTTGGAGCAGCGGTGGAGGGAGAACGTGGTTTTCTCGCCGCCGGCCTTGGAGAAGAACACACTGATTGATATGTGCGCATATATGTGGGGGAGGGGCACACAGGATCACAAGGCTCCAGTGGTGCTCCCTGCTGACACCAAAGTTGCTGGAGATGCGTATCCATTCTTTAGCGCATACTTCTACTATGGATTGGTCCCTCCCTACTCTGATTTCTTCATTGAGATGATGTACATATTCGGATTTCGACTGTTGGATTTTACTCCCAATGCCATGTCGTGCATGTCAGTCTTCGCCCATCTGTGTGAGAATTTTGTCGGAGTCGTCCCCAATGTCAATCTTTTCCGCCACTTCTTCATCCCCCGCATCGAGGGTGATGCGCTCTCCGGCAGCATGACATGGATCCCCCGAGCCAAGGCCAAGGGAAAGTATCTTACCGGGCTGCTGCATTTGTAGTGGGAAGAGTGGCGGGCATAATGGTGCTGGATAAAGGAGAAGGATTTCCCCAATTTCTGTTTGCCATGCACGGAGAAGATTAATCGTGGCAAGAATTGGAGTGATCTTTGCGCCAACGACAAGAAGCTTTCCTTGGTACTAAACCGGATTGCTCGTCTCAAGGCTGCCGGGCTGACTATCGAGATTGTAGGAGTGACTTCCTCCGGTGACGCATTGCGCCGCTACAGAAGAGGCAGAGGTACACTTGGGAGTACCAGAATGCTATTGATATCATGTGGATATACCCAGGGCTGGCCAACAACCTGACAGTCATGCAACACATCAGCGTCTGCCATCAGCAATTCAGAACCTGACAGTCATGCAACAGATGCCGGCCAAAGTTGTGCCACTGCACATTAATTCCGCCAAGGATTCCATCTTGGCGATGATGCCAGCATGCAATGCCCAAGGTGTTAAAGCTGACTGGAAAGAACCATCGCTCGAAGACGAAATGTCTTGGGCTTCTAACTTGATGGAGAGGGCCACTCGAGAAGAGAAGGACCTCATCTGCGCCACCAACGATGAAGAACTGGCGTACATCACCCACAGAGCTGAGGAGGCCTTGAAGGCCAGCAAAGCTAGTGGTTCCCAGGCCGCGGCAACCGAAGAGAAGGAAGAGAATCCCGACGAGGAGGTTGCTGAAGAGCACCAAGAAGAGCCTGCCGGGGAAGAGGTTGCTGGTGAGCCTGAGGAAGAAGAAGATCCTCAAGCTCCGAAGAAGAAAGCACGCACTCTTCGCAAGGCATCTAGCCAGGAGATAGTATGCCCTTCTTCGGCAGGAACTAGACCTGCCATGAAGAAGATGACTACCAGGACCGGCCAGCAACAAGAGGTCCGCTGGCAATCAACTTGGCGTCCTCGAGCTCAGCATCCATCTTCCAAGCAAGAAGTTGCCAGGGGAGTTGGGTCTTCTCAACAAGCATCTTCGCCTCTACCGGCAATCAAGAGGGCCAGAGAGTCACCTCCGCCGGTTTGATATGACCTCTCCGTCCTCAGCGAGCCCGAAGATGAGGAGTAAGTATACTAATTTTCTTCATCAAGTCTTGATTTTGCCTTGACTGTCATTTTGACTTGGTTTCCTTTGCCTTCTCAGAGATACAGAACCACTCGTGCACAGGGCGAAGCGAACCAGAGCTGCAAAAGAACATGAGCCATCGGCAAGTGTTGGGCAGGGGGTCACTTCTGCTGATACTGTTGTTATCAGCCCCCGGCCCAGCCCCCAGCGTGAGGCTGTGGCACAATTCCCGCTAGCGAGCACTGGCGCTGATGTCCCTTCTTCCAAGCCTGACAAGGAGATGGGAGAAGTTCGCCAGGAGGAAGAACGCCTGGAGGCGGATCCTTCCATGGCTCCTCCATCAACCATCATTCCGGAGAGTACTTCACCGACAAGGGCCTCCACTGATGAGCCTGCCCACACGGAGATCGTCCCAGCAAGCGAGGCTACCGATGACCATGCACCGGCAACCAAGGTTACCAGGGAAGGAATCACCCTTCCTCAACAAGCATCAACAGGTAATCCACTTGCTTCTAAGCACTTTCCAAATTTTTGTTTTCTTGAACTTGACTTAGTAAACTGAATTACTTTTTTGCTCTTTGATTCTGTTCCACCTTGTAGATCCAGCTTCTCCCGAAGAAGGAGAAATCCTCACAGATGTGGTAGAAATTGCAAAGAACGCTGCTGATGAGGCCGCCAAAATCTCTGCTAAAGAGGCCGCCAAGTCTGTTGCCGAGGAAACAGGGGAAGCTACCGGAGAGCTGGAAAAGTCTCCCGATAACACATCTGCTCTCATCCAGACAAGTACAGAGATGGTGGTGGTTGGCGCCGACATGCCAAACCCTCATGCTCAGCCAGCTGCGCCAATCACCCAAGTCATGACGGACACCTTGACGCTTGTCATTCCTCAACAGAAATCTGGAGCCCCCAGCTCATCTGGCACTGGAGGTCCAAGTTTTAATGATGAGATTGCCCGGATTCTAGCTCCCTTCTCCCAAAGCACCACTGAAGCTGACAACGCTACTGATGGCGTGGTAGATCTTTCCTTCCTAGAAACCATGGCTGCCGGTTTCAAGGACGTACAGGATCGCTACAGCAAGCGTTGGGACAAACTCCAAGAAGAGCACAAAGCTTTGGAACTGGTCGAAGAGAAGCTAAAAGAGAATGCGGAGGAGATCCGCACATGGTACAATGGACAATCCCGCAACCTCAGGAGGTAGGAGGAAAAACTTGCTGCTACCCTGGATAAGGCAGCAGCTTTTAATGGCAAGCTGGCAGAGCGCGAGGCGCAGCTCAACGCTAGAGAGAAGGATCTTGCCGTGTAGGAAGATGGCCTTGCCGCCAAACTCCGCGGCAAGGATGAAGAAATTGAAAAGCTCCTCGAGCAGAGGACCTAAGAGCTGGAGAAAAACCAAAAGAAATCCATTGAGACCCAGGCTCGAGAAAGTGCCGCTAAGTTCAAGGAAGCTACTGATAATGCTGCCATTGCTGCTACTGCCAAGGCAGATTTGGAATCTCATGTAACCAAACTGAAAGAAGATCTCGCCAGCAACAGCAAAGAGATCGAGGCTCTCAAAGGTGAAGCGCGGAAGGCAGCTCATACCCTAGGGGAGATACAGACGCAGCTAGCATCCAAGGGCCAAGATCTTGATAAAACTGTCAAGGCAGTAGAAGATCTGAAATCCAAACTCGCCACCTTGGAGAAAGACCTTGAATCCGCCAAGGAGAAGGAGATAATCTTGATGGAGAAGCTTGAAGCAGAAGAGACCTCATGAGAAGATGCTGAAAACAAGTTCACTGAGCTGTGAGAAGTTCTCTCCCTTTGGACCAATAGGCTTGTCAACATAGCTGAACGCATAACTTCCCAACTTGCCGTCATGGACATGAGGAGCTAGAGCTTCACTGTCAATGACAAGGAGACCGCCAGCGCCAGATTGACCAAGTTCTTCGACGACCTCATTGATAACTTGAAAACTTATCATGAGGACAGATCCTCTTCATTTGCCAATGAATCCTGGAAGTTTGGCCGCGACGTCCTTTACAAGGTGCTCGTCAAGGTCGCCTACCGCAATCCTGATGTTGATCTCTCTGGGATATTCAGAACCTTGCCGCAGAATACTGACATCACTGCTATTGACAAGGTTGTTGCTCCATTAGCCGACAAGCTTCTTCTCATTCCCAGGCGTCAAGGCGATCTTCAGAACTAGCTTCGTCGTTGCATTCGCCACCAGAGCTATCATGTAAAAGATACATTTAATCTCAAGTTAGATCTACACTGTGCTTGTGATGTAATACAACTTGCGCTGTCTAGATGAATGTATGCTAAGTTCCTTGTTTTATCCTGCCTTTGCATGTTTTATTATACCCTACGCTTGCCGGTGCGCACACACTTACCGCGAGCGCTTGAGGAATGGATCCTTAGCAGCCTACCGGAAGCGCCGCTGCCAGCAAGTTTTACCTTCGACGATCTCAACACAGCTGCTTAAATTATTGAGCGGACTCAAAACAAAATAAGAGCGTGACTGATCTCGACAAGGTTCCTTAGCGTGCAGGTTTTTCATACAAAGGCAAAAATCGTTCAAGGAAGATTGCAACTACAACAAAGAAATTATTTTGAAGTTTTTCAACTTAGCTCTTTTCTTTGTCGTGCTTCTTGTTATGAAACGATCACTTGAACGTCATTTGGTGGTATCCACACCATCACCCCGCCGGAAATTTGCACGGGATGGAACCTTCTATCCTTTTGAGAAAAAGAAAGAAGAGAAAGAAGTGGATGGATGCCTTGATGGCTCATTAATCATTTCATACAAGGCAAAGCGTAACACAACATCACATGTAATCATACACAATACGAAAATGTACTTTGACAAAGAGTTGTGAAACACTTAGCTTTATTTCACTTATGCACAGGGTCTGCGCCTGGCTTTGTACAAACATTTCCATGCCTCGTCGGCAAGGCTCGTACAAAAGGTGTTGCCGGGATGCCCGGTAACTGCGCCTTATGGATAGAATTTGCGAAGATGCTCAATATTCCATGAGTTTTGCACTGGGATGCCATCTTCGGTCTCCAGATGGACTGCGCCAGGTCTAGTGACTCGTACTACCCGATAAGGGCCTTCCCACTTTGGCGTCAACCTGTTTGATCCCTTGGCGGATTGAACACACTGAAGAGCAAGGTCGTCTTCCTCAAGGCTTTGGGCATGAACTTTGCGGCTGTGATAGCGGTGCAAAGCTTGCTGGTAGCGTGCAGCCCGCACTGCAGCCCGAAGATGATCTTCCTCAAGGAGCATGGCATCATGTTGCTGCAGCTGCTCTTGCTGTGCTTCATCATAAGCAAGCACTCGAGGTGAGCCGTATGTGAGTTCCATAGGGAGCACCGCCTCTGCACCATAGACTAGGGAGAAGGGTGTTTCGCCGGTAGCTCGATTTGGTGTCGTCCTGAGTGACCAAAGAACCGCCGACAACTCTTCAATCAAACGCCTTCCACACTTGTGCAGCTTGTCAAAGGTTCTCGTCTTGAGTCCTCGCAGTACTTCAGGATTTGCCCTTTCGGCTTGGCCATTGCTTCTCGGGTGAGCAACAGATGCCAAACAGATTTTGCTTCCAAGGTCTTGGATGTACTGCATAAAGGCGCGGCTCGTGAACTGTGTGCCATTGTCTGTGATGATTCTGTTAGGAACACCAAAATGGCAAACTAGTCCTTTAAAGAACTTGACGACTGACTGTGCTTTCACCTTCCTCACTGGCTCTACCTTGGGCCACTTTGTGAACTTGTCGATTGCGACGTACAAGAACTCAAAGCCCCCGGTAGCACGGGCAAAGGGGCCCAAGATATCGAGCCCCAAGACCGAGAAGGGACTGGAGAGTGGAATTGTTTGAAGTTCTATATTCTTGGAATGGAACTGGCATGCTTCACACTTGGTTACTAGCTCAGTTGCATCTTGGAGAGCAGTGGGCCAATAGAAACCTTGCGGGAATGCCTTGCCGACAAGAGCCCTTAATCCTATGTGGGAGCCACACATGCCTCCGTGTATCTCCGCCAACAGCTTCAGTCCATCTTCCCGGCAAATACATTTCAATTTCACCCCATTCGGCCTCTTTTAGTGCAGAATGCTGTCGACAAACTGATACATACTTGACTGTCGGGGTACTTTTTTAGCTTCTTCTTGATCATCGGGAAGTTCTCCTATCTGAAGGAAACGGACAATCTGCTGTGCCCATGCCGGAGCCTGCGGCTCGACAACAAAGACTAAAGGCATCTCTTCGGCTGCGGGAGCGCTTGTCTCAACGGCAAGAACCGGAGGTTCTGCTAGAGGCCGCTACTCACCGACAGACGCGTTGTTGTCTCCGGCAACTCTCTCGCTGGCGGCTTCCGGGAGCTCTGCCGGGAAATACTTGCCGGTGTTCAACTTTCTTCTCTTGTTTGATTGCATTGATGGTGTGACAGATGGTTGAGATAAATTGAGCACAAAAGTCCCTGGTTCCACAGGTAGCTTTTGGGCAGCACATTTTGACAGATGATCAGCAATGCTGTTCTCCACACGAGGAATATGCTCTGTTTGCAATCTATCAAAGTGCTCTTCCAATTTCCTCACTTCTTCCACATATGCCTCAATCAATGGGCTCTGATAATTTTTATTAACTTGCTTCAAAATAAGCTGCGAGTCGCCACGGATGATTAACTTTCTGATTCCAAGGTCCACTACGATCCTGAGGTGCGACAAGCAGCACTCCAGCACCGGTGCCTTGCAGCGAGAAGGCACCGTCAAAGTACATGATCCATTCTTTAGTAGTTTCTTTGCCGGGGAGAGAAGTTTCCTGAATCTCTTCATCCTGCGTTGGTGTCCATTCTGCAATGAACTCCGCCAAGGCTTTGCCTGAATAGTTGTAGTACTTTCAAACTTGAGTGCAAAACTGGAGAGCTCCAACGCCCACTCCACTATCCTGCCGGTGGCATCTGGATTTCTCAAGACACGCTGCAACGGAAAGCGAGTGACGATGGTAATCTATAACACCCCAAAAATTTAACCATGTTTTTATTAAGTAAAATTTTGATAGAAATAAAATTGTGATTTCTATTAGGTCTTTTAATAAATTCAGAATCGTTTATGTTTTCTGTTTTCCAAAATTCTTCCCTCCATATAGAAACTTGTGTAAAATATTGTGGGTTTTTGAAAGTTTTTCCTAATACTTTCATTTATCTTTTAAATATCAGTAAGAATTATTTTCATAATAAATTGGCCCAAAATAATTCTTTTTAATAGTATTTTCAAACTCTGAATGCTTCTGTTGCACTAAGACCCTTTTAAATAATTCCTTTAAAATTCCACAAAAATTATGAGGGGTCATCTGATGCATGTAGATCACTTTTATGCAAAAACCCATCTTGGTCTTTTGAGAATTTTGAGCACAACTACCATTTTTCAATTCTGGTCCAATTTGAGCATTGAACTACAACCCTATTTTTCCTTGCTCAAATAATTCTGAAATTTTTCCATCCCATAGTCCTTCCAACCAAACCCTTATTTCCAGAATATCAGCCCCATTTGCCTCTTGGAAGTCCATCAAATAATTCCTCCAAGTTTGGGTGCAGAAATGAGTTTCACTCAAACTTGCACTTGCAAGTTATTCTTCTTGTCCAACCAAACCTACCATCCCCTCTTTCATCTAAAGAGACACCATACTGCCATTTTCTAGATTCAACAAAATCTTCAGAATGCCCCTAGCATTTCATCAAACACCTAGTGGGCATGGCTGAAATCTTGCAACTCTCTGAACCCCATGTGGCAAATAGCTTTTATTGCCAAACAAACCTGTCCCTCATCTCTGCCAGACCAATAGTAGCCATCCTTTCAAAATTCATCATCAGAAGGGCCTCCTAGGATGCCCTGGCATTCGGACGAACACCCTGCGGGCGTGTCCAGAGCGCGGCCAGAGCGCGCGTACTGCACCCGACAGCGCCCGAGCCCCTGTGGCTTCACTGCCGCTTCCCTCGCTTGTCCTATCCCTCCCCTAGATCATCAAATCACCTCCGCACCCTGCCGACACCCCTCCTTGGCTCCTGGCGCTGGCCACCACCGACCAGCGCCAGCCACAACTAACACCATGGCAAACACGCCACTGCCCAAGCGCCCCGAGCCACCCAGCTCCTCCCGGGCGTAACTACGGCTGCCACCGCCCTCACCGACCCCCACCAGCCACGCACCAACCTCGCTGACCTCGCGACCATCCACGGCCTTGCCATCAATGACCGCCGCTGCAATCTGCTGTGGACGGCACCGTTCGAGCCACCTGGAGCCCCCTCGAGCGAGCCAATGCACGCCCGGAGTAAATTTGGACGGCCACCGTCCACACCAAACTCCCACCGTCCACCACCGACCTTGCCACCGTCCTCGTGCGCCATTAATGGCCATCGCCGAAGTTGGTTGACACAGCAACTCGAGGAACCGACACCGCCTGCCTATCAATTGGCCTTCCCGGGCTCGTTCGGATCAACAGCACCCCCTCCTCCCTCTGAGAGCCTCCCCGAGCAACAGAACGACCGGAAGCAGTCGTCTTCCTTGTCTCCGATAACCACGGCCGCCGACACCGTCTCATTGATTCCAACGCCACTAGAGCTTCCCCCCCCTCCACTCTCTTCACCAACGGCTCCCTCTTGACCCCAGTACGCCATCCCACCTCTCAATTTTGCTCGGGGTAGATCACCGGCGAAAGCTCCCTTCTTGACCGACACCATCATCCGCTGGAGAGCTCGCCGCCGACGACTCCGTCCAGCCCGGGGACGATGGATGGTACCCATAGGCTCGCCTCGACCTCCTAAGCATGCCCGTGTGCCCAGCTCGCCGGGGGTCGCCGCCGTTTGCCGGCAATCGCCGTCGACCGCCACCTCCTTCCCTGTTCCCACGCGAGGCGCGACGCGGACCGGTCAAACCTGAAAAGTGGGCCAGGCGGGCCCACTGTTAGTGACCCTTAGGCCACGCCCGTGCGGCTAAGTGGAAACGTAATCCCCCTGAGTACATTTTCTCGTTTCAAAAGCGCATTTCCTTCCCAACCGTTTTCCTTTATAGACTTTAATTAAAAATCAGATTTGACCCTAACTTTGACTGCCTCTAACTTTTTAACCACAACTCGAAATCATTTGGTTCTTTTTTTGGCATTCCTAATTTTTCATCTAGTTTATTTTAGTTTTTATTTCAAAAATTTCCAAACAACTTTTTGGTACTGTTTTGAAATTAGGTGATTATTGCAATATTTTGAAAATAGGAAAAATGGAGGGAAGATACATTTTTACAAGATTGTGGAGTGAATCAACATTTCTAGACACCCCAAGGCAAGCATCTTGAACACTTGATATGGTGAATGTTTGGTTGTTTGCTTGCTAGAATAATTTGATCATGATTATGATAATTCAAATAAAATTTGCATAATGATATTTAGAAGTGTGTGGATTCTGTAATAGAATTGTTTTCACTTAAACATGTAACATATGTGCATGTAGTTATTGCCTCGTGCCACACATGGCTATACTTGTTCTGACTAATTTGCAGGAAGCATTTGTCATGAGTAAAAGTGACTGTGAAACAGAAATCTCGTTGTGACGAGAATGATCGAGGTTGGCATGTTGGGACATGCCAGGTGATGACACTGTTGGGTACTATGGAGGAAATATATTGTGCTAACCACTGCAGGAAAACTTAAACCTCCTGAGTCGACCGTAGATCGAGTCTTGTTCCGATAACCCCCATACTTGTTTCGTGGGGCCACTTGTCCCTGCCACAGGTAGGGTACAGTTCAGTAAGTAGTTAACCCCTTTCCCTGCACACACCGTACAAAGGGGCCATAGTGGAAGATACCATTGATCACTGGTAGGCATGCCGCTTGGTCAGGGGGCATGGGTGTTTCCGACTGGGCCGAGAGGGGGGCATGCACCCCTTGTTATTGCACGCGTTATAAATTTTGTGATCCCATGCTATTCGAGTTGTTGGCCTCCCCGTCTTAGAGTTTTTCTTGGATGATGACTTGGTTGATTCCGGGCATCGTGAAAGTTAAGTTGGTGTGTGCTGGTTAGGTGTGTTTTCAACCCAAAGACCATAATCGGAATTAGTCAACATCTCGAGGTTGACTAAAGAAATCCTTTACTTGTGGGTAAAGAGTACAACCTCTGCAGAGTTTTAAAACCTATTTAAATAGCCGTGTCCGCAGTTAAGGGCTACAGTCTGGGATGGGTCAAGTGTCGGTCTTAGTGTCGGTCTTCGGAGGAAACAACTAAATCAGAAGTTGATCATGAATTATGATGGGTGATTATTATCACTAATGCTATGGACTAACCCTTTTCTCTTATATGTGCTGCTGAGTATCTCTTGGGAAGATTCTATCATCCGGATACTCGTGCTTTTACTTTCTATTAAAGCCCTTTTATGAGGTGTCGCTTCAGACGCCCGACTGTGGTATTTATTTTCAAGACCTTTCGAGGCGTCGCTACAGACACCTGACTGGCATTTATTCTCTTTGGATCTTTGGGAGGTATAACGCCCGATGTGCCATTTGGCATTTTATTTCTTGGAATTCTCGGGAGGATTACCGCCCGACGTTCCACTACTCTTTCATTAAGATTCCATAGGGATTGTTCTATCTCCTGAAACCCGACTTTAAAATTTTGATAACAACATGATTACTTATATTTGCTAATATTAGATGGCTAACCTTTAATTTCTATGCAAATATAATTCTCTACATGATTATACTAAACACTTGCCATGTCATAATGTTGTTGAATATGTTTAAAGTTAATTGCATGCATGCTGCCTGCTTTTATTATATCTTTTGTCCATGATGTTTGCGAGTACATTCAAACATACTCACTGGCTTGTCCCTGGCTATTGTCTTGGCCAGATCACGAGTCGGAGGAGAATGCTACGAAGACACCCCGCAACCTAGGAATCAGAGATAGCAGCCACGCAAGATAGGAGTTATCCAGGATAGCTGTTCCTATGGGAATGGAGACCCATCAACATTGGAAATCCACGAGTCGCTTCCGTCATCCGCCACTAGAAATCATTGTGGTACTCAATGGACCTTAATGGTCTTGTACTCAAATTCTTGTAACTACTTGGAATTCTGTATCAAGGAAGTGTCCACCAGCGAACAGTAATCCTGGGGCTGGTGATGACACAAGGGTCATTTGCTGGGATTTTGTGTCCCGGAAAACCGGCCCTGACATAATCTCATGTGCTTAGTAGTAATGGCACAGCTTTCTTGAGGCCATGAGGAGACCGAAAAGCAATTTCTGCACCCTAGAGTACCTTGACCTAGCCCCCTGTAAGAGAGAACTAACAAAGTAAACTGGGCGCTGCACCACTTGTTGGTTTGCTTCTAGCGCTGATTCGGACTTGTCGGCACCAGACTCTGCCAGAGAAGATTCCGGCTTGTCGCTTGGTGGGCTTGCGGCTGCTGCTTCTTCGTTGTCAGCTTCTCTCTCTGCCACTAATGCAGCACTGACCACTTGATTTTTTGCCGCTAATGTAACACCCTGGATTTTGCCTTTTTCTTTTATTTGGATTTATTAAATATTTTATTTGCATTTGAGGTTTTTTGTCAATTCTTTTGGACTTACCACTTGGATTTATTTTTGACTTTCTTCCAAGTGGGTTCTATCATCCATAAACCCTCCCTAGACCTCATCCCTCTCACCATAATGCCATTGGGTATTTTTATTTCATGGCATTATTTTCATTTTCTCACTGATAATGCCTATTTTCTCACATAGCTATGAAGCAACCCCTATTTTTATGGATCCAAAAATTCCAAGAAAATTCCCAAATATTCTTTGGATCATGCCTCACATTCCTATGCAAAAATATCCCATGGTCATTTGGAAATTTTCAGCCAAGGAAAATGTTTTTGCTTCTGGTCAGAATAAGCACGTTGTGAAGCAAGTATATTTTTCCTTGATCTTTTTAAGCTGAAATATTTACCACATGATTACCCTCCTAAGTAATGCTTAACCCCAAAATTTCAGCTCAAAACTCCTAGCCGTTTGTCCCCAATGTTTGTAGCAAGTTTCTATCCAGAAACTTTGCAGCTTGCTCTAGTCACCTCCACTGCGCTAGATGTCAAGGCAAGAGCATTACTAGGCACCGCGGTGAGAGGACTACACGATGGATATGGTGTGGCAGCGCTGAAAGCACCCCGCGTGTCAGTCCACGCGGTGACCGCGTGAGAGCGCGGTGCACTGCATGCGCTCGCCGCGCTCTGTGCGACGGGGCCCTCGGGCACCGTCCATTCGCCCTCCCCGCGACACCTCGTCGTGTCCCAGTCCCGCAGCCAACTCCAGCGCGCCACCCAAGCCTCTCCCTATTCCTCCCCAATGCCGGCAAGCCGCTCGCCGGAAGCGGCCGAGAGCTACGCGGCGGAACAGTGAGCTCGCGTGCCCCGCATTCTCCGCGTAGTGCGCGCCACTATGACCGCACGCGTGCACCGCGTAGCCCTGTGCTCCACTGCTCCTCCCCACTCCGAGCCCGTGCTTATCCCCTCCTCTCCTCCTCTGTAGCTCATCGCCAGTGGGCACCTGAGCGCGGGCGAGCTCCATCTATAAATAGAAGCTCCCCCGACTCATTCTGTTCATCGCTCTCACCTCACTTGGCCACAAACTACTCCCCCACGAGCGCGGCAAGGCCGGGAGGGCCTCTCGCCGCCGTTGATCGTCGGAACCCGCCGTGGATCCCCCACCACCGTGCACTCATCCTAGCCCATCCCTGCTCCAACCACTGCTTCCCCCGAGACCGTGGAGACCTCCTGAGCTCGCCGGATTGTCGCCGGAATCACCGAGTCCAATCAGCTCCGCCGCAGCCGTCTCTGGAGAGGAAGTTTCCGACGCCGTCCGTCCACCCCCGCCATCACTTCGGGTACGTACGTGTTCGCCGTGCTGCCCTGTGTCCATCCCGCCCAACTCCGGCGACCGCCGTGGACTCCTCGCCGGAGTATCGCCGACGACAGCGCCTCTTTCTCTGTTCCCTCCCTCTCTCCTATTTAACCCTGACAGCGGGACCCACTCGTCACCCTCCCACCCGCTTGCCCGAAGCGGTATAAGTGGAGGCGTATTCGTCGAATACGCCTTCGATGTGGCCGCTTCTGGATTTTCGTTTAAATTCATTTAACTGGATATTTTGACCAGATTTAACCCAACTTTGACCAGCTATAACTTCTATTCTATAAGTCCAATTTAGTTGATTCTTTTTGCTATTGGTTTGTAAAATTCCAAAGTTTCTGTATGCCAAATTTCAGAATTTTTCTTGCTGTTGAGAATTTCTGGTGAAATAAACAGTGTTATGTGACATTTTCTTTTTGCATTTAAAATATTTTCAGAAGATCCTAGTTGTGTTGGAGAAGGCCAGGAGTATTGTGACACTCCTCTGAACCAAGGCAAGCCACAACATTCATATGCAAGGATGGTATTGCAATGACTTTGGTTTAATTGAATTAAATTCATCATATATTCACTATTTAAAATAATTTGCTATGTCACTCTTATTGCATAGACTTTGTTCTTGTCATTTTGTTATTATGCAGTAGGGTATATGCTTACTTGCTAATGTGGGCAGTAAGAATCATGTCATATGCACATATGGTAGTATGATGCATTCATCACTCATGAACATAACCCGTGCATCCATTCGCACTATGGCTCGAATCATTTTATTTCAAGTTAAACTTGATATTAATTCAACTTGAACATGCTGTTGATCGAGTGCCACCGAATCGAGCTCACCAGTGCAACCACACTTGCCTGGATGGGGAGGCCCTAATGCGGTCTATTGTCATGCCTCTCGTCGGTGCCTCCTACGAGGGAAGGTTGTGCTCTGGCGCTACCCTGGCCCGGTAGGCAGTCATAACCTTGAGGACCCGATTTTTATGGTACCGAGGTCCCCGTTTGGGACGATGTTTTATTTGGCCACGACGGTGGCAGGCACAGAGGTGGCGGATGCCACAAGTGGGCATCGGGGTCACCCAGGACATAGCCCAAAGGGGAGTTTGTCGGAGTGGCCGGGAGAGTGTCATCCAATAGATTGGTTTTGTCGGAATGTCGTTGGTCCACCCGAATGGGAGCACGAGGCCATGAGTTCCGTAGTGTGGGTACAGTGTACTAACCTCTGCAGAGTATATTCTATCGATAGCTGCATCCTCGGATATGGACACAGTTCATAGTAGGTCACACCGTGGGTCAACAGATATAATTAACTTGCACACTAAGACTCACAAGATGGCACATGCAGAAGTGGTGATCGAGTGAGGATCACTATGATGATGGAAATATGCCCTAGAGGCAATAATAAAGTTGTTATTATTTTATATTTCCTTGTTCATGATAAAGGTTTATTATTCATGCTAGAATTATATTGACCGGAAACTTAAATACGTGTGTGAATACATAAACAAATACCGTGTCCCTAGTGAGCCTCTACTATACTAGCTCGTTGATCAAAGATGGTTAAGGTTTCCTAACCATAGACATGAGTTGTCATTTGATAACAGGATCACATCATTAGGAGAATGATGTGATGGACAAGACCCATCCGTTAGCTTAGCATATGATCGTTCTGTTTATTGCTACTGCTTTCTTGAATGTCAAATACATGTTCCTCAGACCATGAGATCATGCAACTCCCGGATACCGGAGGAATACCTTGTGTGCTATCAAACGTCACAACATAACTGGGTGATCATAAAGATGCTCTACAGGTATCTCTGAAGGTGTCCGTTGAGTTGGCATGTATCGAAACTGGGATTTGTCATTCCGTGTTTCGGAGAGGTATCTCTAGGCCCTCTCGGTAATGCACATCATAAGAAGCTTGCAAGCAAAGTGACTAAGGAGTTAGTTACGGGATGATGTATTATGGAAGGAGTAAAGAGACTTGCCGGTAACGAGATTGAACTAGGTATGGAGATACCGACGATCGAATCTCGGGCAAGTAACATACCGACGGACAAAGGGAATTACGTATGTTGTCATTGCGGTTCGACCGATAAGATCTTCGTGGAATATGTAGGAACCAATATGAGCATCCAGGTTCCGCTATTGGTTATTGACCGGAGAGGCGTCTCAGTCATGTCTACATCATTCCCGAACCCGTAGGGTCCGCACGCTTAACGTTCGTTGACGATATAGTGTTATATGAGTTATGTGAATTGGTAACCGAATATTGTTCAGAGTCCCGGATGAGATCCCGGACGTCATGAGGAGTCTCAAAATGGTCGAGAGGTAAAGATTTATATATGGGAAGTCATATTTTGGGTTCCGGAAAAAGGTGCAGTTTTTTTCGGTATTGTACCGGGAAGCTTCCAAAAGGTTCCGGAGGATTCCGGAGGGGTCCAGAAGTCCACAACTGGGTCCACCACGTCCCAAGGGCTGGCATGGGATAAGGGGAGGCGCCCTGGCTTTATTGGGCCAGGCGCACCAAGTCCTCAAAAGCCCATGCAGCTAGGGAAGGAAAAAGGGAGAGTCCTAGTAGGAATAGGATTGGACTTTGGAGTCCAAGTCCACGTGTCTACTATTCAAGGTTACTGTTCACGTGGCACTATTCCTTCTACTCCAAGCCCCTACACATATATAAATAGAGGAGAGGGGGCGCCCCAAAGGAAAGCACAACATTGTCTTAGCCGTGTGCGGCGCCCCCCTCCACAGTTCCGTCCCTCGGTCATATTTTCGCAGTGCTTGGGCGAAGCCCTGCGGAGATAGCATCACCATCACCGTCACCACGCCGTCGTGCTGCCGGAAATCATCCACTACCTCGCCATCTTGCTGGATCAAGAAGTCGAGGACGTCACCGAGCTAAACGTGTGCTGAACGCGGAGGTGCCGTACGTTCAGTGCTCAGCCGCTTGGATCGTGAAGTTGTTCGACGACATCAACCGCGTTGTTCTAACGCTTCCGCTTACGGTCTACGAGGGTACGTAGACACACTCCCCTCTCATAACTATGCATCTCCATGGATAGATCTTGCGTGTGTGTACAATTTTTTTGTTTTCCATGCAACGTTCCCCAACAGTGGCATCTTGAGCCAGGTCTATGCGTAGATGATATGCACGAGTAGAACACAAAGAGCTGTGGGCGGTGATCGTCATACTGCTTACCACCAACATCTTATTTTGATTCGGCGGTATTGTAAGATGAAGCGGCCCGGACCAACCTTACATGTCCACGTACATGAGACCGGTTTCACCGACAGACATGCAACTTGTTTTGCATAAAGGTGGCTGGCGGGTGTCTGTTTCTCCTACTTTAGTTGAATCGAATTTGACTGCGGCCGGTCCTTGTTGAAGGTTAAAATAGCAAACTTGATAAATCACCATTGTAGTTTTGTGCCGTAGGTAAGAACGGTTCTTGCTAGAAGCCCATAGCAGCCACGTAAAACTTGCAACAACAAAGTAGAGGACGTCTAACTTGTTTTTGCAGGGTATGCTGTGATGTGATATGGTCAAGACATGATGTGATATACGTTATCGTATGAGATGATCATGTTTTGTAATTTGTCGGCAACCGACAGGAGCCTTATGGTTGTCTCTTTATTGTATGAAATGCAAGCGCCATGTAATTGCTTTACTTTATCGCTATGCGTTAGCAATAGTTGTAGAAGCAATAGTTGGCGAGACGACCACGACGCAACGATGGAAATCAAGGTGTCGAGCCGGTGACGATGGAGATCATGACGATTCTTTGGAGATGGAGATCAAAAGCACAAGATGATGGCCATATCATGTCACATATTTTGATTGCATGTGATGTTTATCCTTTATGCATCTTATTTTGCTTAGAACGGCGGTAGCATTATAAGATGATCCCTTCATTAAATTTCAAGATAAAAGTGTTCTCCCCGAGTATGCACCGTTGCTAAAGTTCGTCGTTTCGAAGCACCTCGTGATGATCGGGTGTGATAGATTCTACGTTCACATACAACGGGTGTAAGCCAGTTTTACACAAGCAGAATACTTGGGTTAAACTTGACGAGCCTAGCATGTACAGACATGGTCTCAGAACACTGGAGACCAAAAGGTCGAACATGAGTCATATAGTAGATATGATCAACATGGAGATGTTCACCATTGATGACTATCCCATCTCACGTGATGACCGGACATGGGCTAGTTGATTTGGATCATGTATCACTTAGTTAACTTAAGGGATGTTAATTTAACTGGGAGTTCATTAGTAATTTGATTAATTGAACTTAATTTATCATGAACTTAGTCTTGATAGTTTCTTTGCATATCTATGTTGTAGATAAATGGCCCGTGCTACTGTTCCGTTGAATTTTAATGCGTTCCTAGAGAAAGCTAAGTTGAAAGATGATTGTAGCAACTACACGAACTGGGTCCGTAACTTGAGGATTATCCTCATTACTGCACAGAAGAATTATGTCCTTGATGCACCGCTAGGTGATGGACCTGCTGCAGGAGCTGCTGCAGACGTTGTGAACGCCTGGCAGGCTCGATCTGATGACTACTTGATAATTCAGTGTGCCATGCTCTACGGCTTAGAACCAGGACTGCAAAAGCGTTTTGAACGCCACGGAGCATCTGAGATGTTCCAAGAGCTGAAATTGATATTTTAAGCTAATGCCCGGATTGAGAGATATGAAGTCTCCAACAAGTTCTTTAGCGGTAAGATGGAGGAGAACAGTTCTGTCAGTGAACACATACTCATAATGTCTGGGTACCACAGCCACTTGACTCAGCTGGAAATTGATCTTCCGGTTGAGAGTGTTATTGACAGAGTTCTTCAGTCACTGCCACCAAGCTATAAAGGCTTCGTGATGAACTATAATATGCAAGGGATGGAGAAGACAATTCCCGAGCTCTTCGCGATGCTGAAATCAGCGGAGGTAGAAATCAAGAAGGAGCATCAAGTGTTGATGGTTAACAAAACCACTAGTTTCAAGAAATAGGGCAAGGGAAAGAAGGGGAACTTCAAGAAGAACGGCAAGCAAGTTGCCGCTCCCACGAAGAAACCCAAAGCTGGACCCAGGCCTGAAACAGAGTGCTTCTACTGCAAAGGGACTGGTCACTGGAAGCGGAACTGCCCCAAGTATTTGGCTGATAAGAAGGATGGCAAAGTGAGCAAAGGTATATTTGATATACATGTTATTGATGTGTTCCTCACTAATGCTCGCAGTAGCGCCTGGGTATTTGATACTGGTTCGGTTGCTCATATTTGTAACTGAAAACAAGAGCTACGGAATAAGCGAATATTGGCTAAGGACGAGGTGACGATGCGCGTCGGGAATGGTTCCAAGGTTGATGTGATCGCCGTCGGCACGCTACCTCTACATCTACCTTCGGGATTAGTTTTAGACCTCAATAATTGTTATTTGGTGCCAGCGTTGAGCATGAACATTATATCTGGATCTTGTTTATTGCGAGACGGTTATTCATTTAAGTCAGAGAATAATGGTTGTTCTATTTATATGAGTAACATCTTTTATGGTCACGGACCTTTTGTGAATGGTCTATTCTTGTTGAATTTCGATCGTAGTGATACACATATTCATAATATTGATGCCAAAAGATGCAAAGTTGATAATGATAGTGCAACATACTTGTGGCACTGCCGTTTAGGTCATATTGGTGTAAAGCGCATGAAGAAACTCCATGCGGATGGACTTTTGGAATCTCTTGATTATGAAACATTTGATACTTGCGAACCATGCCTCATGGGCAAGATGACTAAAACTCCGTTCTCCGGAACCATGGAGTGAGCTACTGATTTGTTGGAAATAATACATACCGATGTATGCGGTCCGATGAATGTTGAAGCACGCGGTGGGTATCGTTATTTTCTAAACTTCACAGATGATTTGAGTAGATATGGGTATATCTACTTGATGAAACACAAGTCTGAAACATTTGAAAAGTTCAAAGAATTTCAGAGTGAAGTAGAGAATCATCGTAACAAGAAAATAAATTTTCTACGATCTGATCACGGAGGCGAATATTTGAGTTACGAGTTTGGCCTTCATTTAAGAAAATGTGGAATTGTTTCACAACTCACGCCACCTAGAACACCACAGCGTAATGGTGTGTCCGAACGTCGTAACCGTACTTTATTGGATATGGTTTGTTCTATGATGTCTCTTATGATTTGCCACTATCGTTTTGGGGTTATGCATTAGAGACAGCTGCATTCACGTTAAATAGGGCACCGTCTAAATCCGTTGAGACGACACCATATGAACTATGGTTTGGCAAGAAACCTAAGTTGTCGTTTCTTAAAGTTTTGGGATGCGATGCTTATGTGAAAAAGCTTCAACCTGATAAGCTCGAACCCAAAGCGGAGAAGTGCGTCTTCATAGGATACCCTGAAGAAACAATTGGGTACACCTTCTACCACAGATCCGAAGGCAATGTCTTTGTTGCCAAGAGTGGGTCCTTTCTAGAGAAGGAGTTTCTCTCGAAAGAAGTGAGTGGGAGGAAAGTAGAACTTGATGAGGTAATTGTACCTTCTCTCGAATTG
Source organism: Elymus sibiricus (assembly GCA_039707655.1). Classification (NCBI taxonomy): domain Eukaryota; kingdom Viridiplantae; phylum Streptophyta; class Magnoliopsida; order Poales; family Poaceae; genus Elymus; species Elymus sibiricus. The sequence goes on from CM077664.1 coordinate 171,078,382, forward strand.
GAAAGTAGCTCATCAGATAAAACCGTTCCCGTGATGCCTACAGCAATAAGAGAGGAAGATAATGATAAAGATCATGAAACTTCAGATCAAGTTACTACTGAACTTCGTAGGTCGACCAGAGTACGTTCCGCACCAGAGTGGTACCGTAATCCTGTTCTGGAAGTTCTGTTGTTAGACAACAGCGAACCTACGAACTATGAAGAAGCTATGATAAGCCCGGATTCCGACAAATGGCTTGAGGCCATGAAATCTGAGATAGGATCCATGTATGAGAACAAAGTGTGGACTTTGGTGGACTTGCCCGATGATCGGCAAGCCATTGAGAATAAATGGATTTTTAAAAGGAAGACGGATGCTGATGGTAATATCACTGTCTACAAAGCTCGACTTGTCGCGAAAGGTTTTCGACAAGTTCAAGGGGTTGACTACGATGAGACTTTCTCACCCGTAGCGATGCTTAAGTCTGTCCGAATCATGTTAGCAATTGCCGCATTTTATGATAATGAAATCTGGCAAATGGATGTCAAAACTGCATTCCTTAATGGTTTTCTCAAAGAAGAGTTGTATATGATGCAACCAGAAGGTTTTGTCGATCCTAAGGGTGCTAACAAAGTGTGCAAGCTCCAGCGATCCATCTATGGACTGGTGCAAGCATCTCGGAGTTGGAACATACGCTTTGATGAGGTGATCAAAGCATATGGTTTTGTACAGACTTACGGTGAAGCCTGTATTTACAAGAAAGTGAGTGGGAGCTCTGTAGCATTTCTAATATTATATGTGGATGACATATTGTTGATTGGAAATGATATAGAATTTCTGGATGGCATAAAGGGATACTTGAATAAGAATTTTTCAATGAAAGACCTCGGTGAAGCTGCTTATATATTGGGCATCAAGATCTATAGGGATAGATCAAGACGCTTGATAGGACTTTCACAAAGCACATACCTTGACAAAGTTTTGAAGAAGTTCAAAATGGATCAGTCAAAGAAAGGGTTCTTGCCTGTCTTGCAAGGTGTGAAGTTGAGTCAGACTCAATGCCCGACCACGGCAGAAGATATAGAGAAAATGAAAGTCATTCCCTATGCCTCAGCCATAGGTTCTATTATGTATGCCATGCTGTGTACCAGAACTGATGTGTGCCTTGCCATAAGTTTGGCAGGGAGATACCAGAGTAATCCAGGAGTGGATCACTGGACAGCGCTCAAGAATATCCTGAAGTACCTGAAAAGGACCAAGGACATGTTTCTCGTTTATGGAGGTGACGAAGAGCTCGTCATAAAGGGTTACATCTATGCAAGCTTCGACACTGATCCGGATCACTCTAAGTCACCAACCGGATACGTATTTATATTAAATGGTGGAGCTGTCAGTTGGTGCAGTTCCAAGCAGAGCATCATGGCATGATCTACGTGTGAAGCGGAATACATAGCTGCTTCGGAAGCAGCACATGAAGGAGTCTGGATGAAGGAGTTCATATCCGATCTAGGTGTAATACCTAGTGCATCGGGTCCAATGACAATCTTTTGTGACAACACTAGAGCAATTGCCATAGCCAAGGAGCCCAGGTTTCACAAGAAGACCAAACACATCAAGAGACACTTCAACTCCATTCGTGAATATGTCAAGGATGGAGACATAGAAATTTGCAAAGTACACACGGATCTGAATGTGGCAGACTCGTTGACTAAGCCTCTTCCACGAGCAAAAAAGGATCAGCACCAAGACTCCATGGGTGTTAGATTCATTACTATGTCATCTAGATTATTGACTCTAGTGCAAGTGGGAGACTGATGGAAATATACCCTAGAGGCAATAATAATGTTGTTATTATTTTATATTTCCTTGTTCATGATAAAGGTTTATTATTCATGCTAGAATTATATTGACAGGAAACTTAAATACATGTGTGAATACATAAACAAATACCGTGTCCCTAGTGAGCCTCTACTAGACTAGCTCGTTGATCAAAGATGGTTAAGGTTTCCTAACCATATACATGAGTTGTCATTTGATAACGGGATCACATCATTAGGAGAATGATGTGATGGACAAGACCCATCCGTTTGCTTAGCATATGATCGTTCTGTTTATTGCTACTGCTTTCTTGAATGTCAAATACATGTTCCTCAGACCATGAGATCATGCAACTCCCGGATACCGGAGGAATACCTTGTGTGCTGTCAAACGTCACAACGTAACTGGGTGATCATAAAGATGCTCTACAGGTACTATCTCCGAAGGTGTCCGTTGAGTTGGCATGGATCGAGACTGGGATTTGTCACTCCGTGTTTCAGAGAGGTATCTCTGGGCCCTCTCTGTAATGCACATCATAAGAAGCTTGCAAGCAAAGTGACTATGGAGTTAGTTACGGGATGATGTATTACGGAATGAGTAAAGAGACTTGCCGGTAATGAGATTGAACTAGGTATGGAGATACCGACGATCGAATCTCGGGCAAGTAACATACCGACGGACAAAGGGAATTACGTATGTTGTCATTGCAGTTCGACCGATAAGATCTACGTGGAATATGTAGGAACCAATATGAGCATCCAGGTTCCGCTATTGGTTATTGACCGGAGAGGCGTCTCAGTCATGTCTACATCATTCCCGAACCCGTAGGGTCCGCACGCTTAACGTTCGTTGACGATATAGTGTTATATGAGTTATGTGAATTGGTAACCGAATATTGTTCAGAGTCCCGGATGAGATCCCGGACATCACGAGGAGTCTCAAAATGGTCGAGAGGTAAAGATTTATATATGGGAAGTCATATTTTGGGTTCAGGAAAAAGGTGCAGTTTTTTTCGGTATTGTACCGGGAAGCTTCCAGAAGGTTCCGGAGGATTCCGGAGGGGTCCGGAAGTCCACAAGTGGGTCCACCACGTCCCAAGGGCTGGCATGGGCTAAGGGGAGGCGCCCTGGCCTTATTGGGGCAGGTGCACCAAGTCCTCAAAAGCCCACGCAGCTAGGGAAGGAAAAAGGGAGAGTCCTAGTAGGAATAGGATTGGACTTTGGAGTCCAAGTCCACGTGTGTACTATTCAAGGTTACTGTTCACATGGCACTGTTCCTTCTACTCCAAGCCCCTACACATATATAAATAGAGGAGAGGGGGCGCCCCAAAGGAAAATACAACATTGTCTTAGCCGTGTGCGGCGCCCCCCTCCACAGTTCCGTCCCTCGGTCATATTTTCGCAGTGCTTGGGCGAAGCCCTGCGGAGATAGCATCACCATCACCGTCACCACGCCGTTGTGCTGCCGGAACTCATCCACTACCTCGCCGTCTTGCTGGATCAAGAAGTCGAGGACGTCACCGAGCTGAACGTGTGCTGAACGCGGAGGTGCCGTACGTTCGGTGCTCGGTCGGTTGGATCGTGAAGTTGTTCGATGACATCAACCGCGTTGTTCTAACGCTTCTGCTTACGGTCTACGAGGGTACGTAGACACACTCCCCTCTCGTAGCTGTGCATCTCCATGGATAGATCTTGCATGTGCGTAGAATTTTTTTGTTTTCCATGCAACGTTCCCCAAGATATGAAAGGTATGAATGTGATCAAGTAAGGATCACGTTGGTAAGTTATGAACGGTGGTTACTTGGTAACCCCGGAATGGTAACTTGGTCCGAGGGAGCATGGCAATGTTTCACGCTCACCTCATGTTGGATAGTATCATGTTCATGCATTGAATCTGTTAAATGCCTTGTTGTTGTTTGTCGCACTTGTTTTGTTTGCTGTGAGCTTGAGAGTACATTCAAAGTACTCACCTGGCTTATCATGCCAGATACAGGAGAAGCCATGCATGGTGTGGATGTCGAGCAGTATGTCAAGCTCTAGGCCATGTCCCTGCAGTGTCCCTGTGGAGTGGAGCTCCTCTACCTCGTCGTTCCGCTGCCGTGTAGTAGTTCCCTTACCATCGAGGCCCCTGCCATGTCTACTAAATAATGTACATAAGTGCAGCCACACCGTGTGTGCCGCTTGGCCTCGCTTATCATGTAATATGTGAACCCATGTTTCTGCTAAGATATCAATAAAGCGGTTGTTTTCTGTACCAAGTTGTTGTGTATTGCCAGAAGACTTGATCTCTGGGCTGGCAATGCAAGGTAAACCGGTTGCTCTGAGCCGGGGTGCCACAACGCTTGGAATCAGAGCCGCGCTGACTGTAGGACGCCCTAAACAGCCGACGCGTTAGAAAACGGTAGTTTTAGTCTCCGTAGCAATTTTAGGGTTGACTCTACACTTGGGTGTTGCATTGCATGCATATAGCTTAGTGTTTATACTGATCAGCTAATATTCTGAGTGTAGATGGCACCAGTCCCTTACCCGTACCATCCTGAGCCGGCACCTTCCACCTTTCCGCATCTGCTTAGCAACGTGTGGCGCCGACTCTACCCAGATGGCGATGACCCTATGTACTAGGTGTACCGAGAGCAGCTTGCTGATGGTGTTTATGAGTATCACGCGGAGGTCGTCATGCACAACAGTGCCGTGGTTGGCACTTACACTCGCTCCACCAAGGGTGGGACTGCTTCTACACCCGACCAGGCGGTCCAGTTTGCAGCATTCGAGGCTCTCACTGACTTGCACTATAACGAGATTTAGATGCAGACTCACCCCAGTTTCTATTTCTATCCATCCCTGTTTGAGTCAGGACAGATTCGCTTCCCTTACATTGATCCGGAGTGTGACTGGTCAGCCAGCCACCTGTCTCGTTACATAACGGCTGGATACTTTCTGATCGTCAGCTTAGCCCAGGAGCTGAACCGCGTTCGACACGAGCTAGCTGCCGCTCGATCTGCCTTCGCTCCACCTCTTCTCATCCACACATCGCTTGTCCCTCCAGTTACCTTACCTCCACCTACACCAGTGACCCCCACACCTTCTCAGAGTAACTCAGGCACTTCGGTAGTGACTCCTCATGAGTCCCCAGCCCAGTGGGCTATGCTTCTTGCTACCCTAGCTGCTCCGATGCTGCGGAGTCACCCTGCTCCAGACCCTGAGGGAGAGTCTTCCCTTCAGCGTCGTCGTGTTTCCTTTGCTCCGGAGGTATCCGTTATCAGTTCTGATTCGAAATCCGACACCGAGGAGACACCAGCAAGACCGTCAGAGTGCCAGTGTGATCGCTGTCGTTGTGTGTAGACGAGGATGGCGTGATGTTTGGTTGTATGCATGCATGTAGTAGTAATATCTATGCTGTTATGTATGTTGGACGATGTATTGTATAATTATGTTGCTTTCTGTTTTTTGCTTTGGCTTTTCTCGATTTCTCTTCCGGGTTTGTTGCTTCACCTTCCTATTTTTTCCCCTAATGGATGTTGGTCATCTCCATGCTTCGTATTGGGAAACATATATAGGATGACAAGGTGTGGCAGTAACTGTTATGGTGGCGACGATACTCCAGTTCGTCGATCCGCCAAGCAAGCAGGACATTCTCGAGAACCATATCAGCCACCACCTCCTCCACCTCAAGCACCCACAACAGAGCAGATTATGCGGATGTTTGAAGAGAAGAGGAACCAAGATCTGATGGAGTTCCTGAGAAGCATGCAGACTGTGGTTGGGCAGAATAATCACAATGGTAATCACTCCAAGCTGTCAGACATTCATAGGACCAAACCGCCAAGTTTCAGTCAAGCAGTGGATCTGATGGAAGCCGATGATTGGTTGAGAACCATTGAGAAGAAGTTGGAAATTGCTCGAACTAAAGATGCTGATAAGGTACACTTCGCCACTCATTATCTAGAAGGACCAGCAGCTATATGGTGGGACAATGCCAAAGTTATGTGGCCTGCTGAAGACGGGATTACTTGGGAAAAATTCAAAGATAAATTCCACAAGTATCACATTCTTGCCGGCATCATGAAGGTCAAGCAGCGAGAATTTCTCACCCTTACACAAGGGACCTCGACTGTAAGTGAATATTTAAACAAGTTCAATCACTTGGCCTGTTATTCCACACATGATGTGGCCACCGATGAGCGGAAGATAGATCGGTTCCTCGGAGGACTCAACCTTACCCTCTGATGTGCACTCAGCCTGCTGGATTTCCCTGACTTCCAAACTTTGGTGAACAAGGCACTCATTGCCGAAAGGGAACACAAACTGGTTAATGATCATATGACTGCCTATGAAGACCGCAAACGCAAATTTGAACCCAAGAAGGAAGGGCAAGTTTTTCAGAAGGTTTGCACTTGGCAGTAACCCCAGTTCGAGTTCAAGCCAACCTGGCAGCAGGGGAACATCAAGAATGAAAGTCAGATCAAGACTGTGGTCGCCAAGCCAAACAAGGAAGACTGTCAGCGTAACAATGCATGTTACTCATGTGGACAGACTGGGCATTACGCTAGGCAGTGTCCCAAGAACGGCAAGACAACAGCCAACCTGAAGCCTCAAGTCAATTATGTGGGGCAATTCCCCAAACGGAGGTATATTCAAGGGCAAGTTCATCACATCTCCGCCGAGGAAGCCTCCAAAGTTCCCGATGTGGTCATTGGTATGTTTCCTGTTAATGACATACCTGCAACAATTTTATTCGATTCCGGGGCTTCCCATTCTTTTATTTCACGGAGTTTTGTTGCCCAACGTCACCTTTCCTATACTCTTTTGGACAAAGTTATGGTGGTACAATCCCCCAGATCCAGACTCAGGATGAATATTGTATGCCGAGGATTGAAAATATCAATCAATGGAGTCATCTTCCCCGCATCACTGGTATCCATTGAGTCTCCCACATTGGATATTATTTTGGGGATGGATTGTTTGACAAGACACGAGGTTTGCATCAACTGCGCAACAAGAGAACTCATGCTAATAAATCCCTCGGGCCTGTCCGCTCGATTCTATGCCGGTCGAGCCATGCCAAAGAAGGGGATGACCTATGCAGCAATTGCTACTGAAATGAATCTAGTTCCAGTGGTTTGTGAATTCCCAGATGTGTTTCTAGATGAATTGCCAGGCATGCCACCTGATCGAGAGCTTGAATTTTCAAATGAGCTTGTGCCCGGGACAGCACCAATTTACAAGAAATATTATCGAATGCCTTCATCGGAGCTAGTGGAGTTGAAGAAACAAATAGATGAGATGCTCCAAAAAGGATATATTCGCCCCAGTTCATCTCCTTGTGGTGCACCTGCAATATTTGTGGGCAAGAAAGATGGCAGTCTCCGGATGTGTGTTGACTACCGTGCTCTCAATGATTTCACAATCAAGAATAAATACCCGCTGCCCCGAATCGATGATTTGTTCGATCAACTCAGTGGAGCTCAAGTGTTCTCCAAGATTGATTTGCGCACCGGGTATCACCAGCTGAAAATCAGAAAAGAAGACATTCCCAAGACAGCATTCACTACACGATATGGGTTGTACCAATATACGGTCATGTCCTTTGGGCTGACCAACGCTCCTGCATTCTTCATGCACATGATGAACAAGGTGTTCATGGACTTCTTGGACAAGTTTGTAGTGGTGTTCATTGATGACATCCTCATATATTCCAAAAGTGAAGAAGAGCACAAGCAACATCTCCGAGCAGTGTTGGAACGATTATGCGCTCATCAACTCTACGCCAAGTTCAGCAAATGCGAGTTTTGGCTTAAAGAAGTGGGATTCCTTGGGCATACTCTTTCCGCTCAAGGAGTGACCGTGGACCAAAGCAAAGTCACAGAAGTCCTGCAGTGGAGGACACCTATTTCAGTAACTGAAATCAGGAGTTTCTTGGGTCTAGCAGGTTATTACCGTCGATTCATTGAAGGCTTCTCAAAGATTGCCAAGCCAATGACTGAACTACTTAAGAAGAACCAGAAGTTTATATGGACGGAAGCATGTGAGGACAGTTTCAATGAGCTGAAGACCCATTTGACCACCGCTCCAGTGTTGACTCTACCAGATATCTATCGAAGCTTCGACATCTATTGTGACGCATCCAGGCGTGGCATTGGGTGTGTACTTATGCAAGATGGAAAGGTCGTGGCCTATGCATCAAGACAGCTCCGACCGCATGAGGAGAATTACCCTACCCATGACCTGGAGATGGCAGCTGTGGTCCATGCCTTAAAAATTTGGAGGCATTACATCATTGGGAAACGATTCCAAATCTACACCGACCACAAAAGTCTTAAATATATATTCACTCAACCGGACTTGAACCTCTGACAAAGAAGATGGCTTGAGTTGGTCAAAGAATATGACCTGGGTATCAACTACCATCCAGGAAAAGCAAATGTGGTCGCCGATGCTCTCTGTCGTAAACCAGCTACCGCAAATTCATTAATCGAGCGCCTGCACCCAGCACTTCAAGAAGAAATAGCCCAGCTCAACATGATCTTGTGTGATGCAATCTGCTCGGTTACTTTGGAAGTGACCCCTACTCTGGAAGACGAAATCCGAAAGTCTCAACCTGGTGACCCAATGTTCCTCAAGATAATGACCCAAGTACGAGAAGGGAAGATAGCAGATTTCAACATTGATGACAAAGGTACACTCCGATTTCGGGATCGAGTCTGTGTACCGGACCTCTAGGAATTAAAGCAGCAAATTCTAAAGGAAGCTCACGAGTCCGCATACTCTATCCATCCCGGAGGCACTAAAATGTATCAAGATTTGAAGCAAACATTCTGGTGGGAAGGTATGAAGAAAGATATCACCTATTACATCGCATGTTGTGATATATGCAACAAGGTGAAGGCTGAACACCAGAAACCCGTCGGTCTACTTCAACCCTTACCCGTTCCACAATGGAAATGGGATGATATCTGCATGGACTTCATCGTGGGGTTACCAAGGACACCATGAGGAAATAACGCTATATGGGTCGTGGTCCACATGCTCACCAAGGAGGCCCACTTTATTCCAATTAGGACAACCTACCGTGCAGCCCAACTCGCTCAACTCTACGTGTCCAGGATTGTCAGTCTGCATGGGGTACCCAGGACTACCACTTCAGACCGAGGATCTTTGTTTACCTCGGCATTCTGGCTACGTCTACACCAAGCCTTGGGAACCGCTTTGAAGCATAGCACCGCTTATCACCCTCAGACAGATGGGCAGACAGAGCGGGTAAATCAAATCTTGGAAGATATGCTTCAGGCGTGCGCTCTTGCTCATGGACCTAAATGGGAAGACAGTCTGCCGTACGCTGAGTTTTCTTACAACAACGGCTATCAGACTAGCCTCAAGATGTCACCCTTTGAGGCTCTATATGGATGCAAGTGTCGTACCCTGCTGAACTGGTCTCAGACAGGAGACAGCCAAATCTTTGGGACTGATTTGATGATGGAAGCAGAAAAGCAAGTTAAAGAAATTCGAGACTGACTGCAAGTAGTGAAATCTCGTCAGAAGAGCTACTATGACTCGAAGCATAGGCAGATCAGTTTCGAACCAGGCGAATATGCATATCTCCGAGTTACCCCCATGAAAGGAGTCAAAAGGTTACATACTCGGGGAAAGCTCGCACCAAGGTACATCAGTCTGTTTCCAGTCATGACCAGAGTGGAAAAAGTGGCTTACCAGTTACAATTGCCTCCCGAGCTATCCGAGGTTCGTGATGTGTTCCACGTGTCTCAGCTACGGAAATGCATCGCACCACCCGCAAAACAGACGGATATGACAGAACTAGAGCTTGCCAAAGATTTAACATATGCGGAGAAACCCTTGAGAATCTTGGAAGAAATGGACAGAGTCACCCGCAGCAAAACTATAAAGTTTTACAAGGTCCAATGGGAGCAGCATACTCAGGATGAGGCCACCTGGGAAAGAGAGGATTTCTTAAGGACTGCATACCCATATTTGTTTCCTGAGCAACCGAATCTCGAGGACGAGATTCATCCTAAGGGGGGAGGTTTGTAACACCCTGGATTTTGCCTTTTTCTTTTATTTGGATTTATTGAATATTTTATTTGCATTTGAGGTTTTCTGTCAATTCTTTTGGACTTACCACTTGGATTATTTTTGATTTTCTTCCAAGTGAGTTCTATCATCAATAAACCCTCCCTAGACCTCATCCCTCTCACCATAATGCCATTGGGTATTTTTATTTAATGGCATTATTTTCATTTTCTCTCTGATAATGCCTATTTTCTCACATAGCTATGAAGCAACCCCTATTTTTATGGCTCCAAAAATTCCAAGAAAATTCCCAAATATTCTTTGGATCATGCCTCACATTCCTATGCAAAAATATCCCATGGTCATTTGGAAATTTTCAGCCAAGGAAAATGTTTTTGCTTCTGGTCAGAATAAGCACGTTGTGAAGCAAGTATATTTTTCCTTGATCTTTTTAAGCTGAAACTTTTACCACATGATTACTCTCCTAAGTAATGCTTAACCTCAAAATTTCAGCTCAAAACTCCTAGCCCTTTGTCCCCAGTGTTTGGAGCAAGATTCTGTCCAGAAACTTTGCAGCTTGCTCTAGTCACCTCCACTGCGCCAGATGTCAAGGCAAGAGCATTTCTAGGCACCGCGTTGAGAGGACTACACGATGGACATGGTGTGGCAGCGCCGAAAGCACCCCGCGTGCCAGTGCACGCGCTGACCGCGTGAGAGCGCGGTGTATTGCATGCCCTCGCCGCGCTCTGTGCGTCGGGGCCCTCGGCCACCGTCCATTCGCCCTCCCCACGACACCTCGCCGTGTCCCAGTCCCACAGCCAACTCCAGCGCACCACCCAAGCCTCTCCCTGTTCCTCCCCGATGCCAGCAAGCCGCTCGCTGGAAGCGGCCGAGAGCTACGTGGCGGAACAGTGAGCTCACGTGCCCCGCATTCTCCGCGTTGTGTGCGCCACTGTGACCGCACGCGTGCACTGCGTAGCCCTGTGCTCCACTGCTCCTCCCCACGCCGAGCCCGTGCTTATTCCCTCCTTTCCTCCTCTGTAGCTCATCGCCAGTGGGCACCCGAACGCGGGTGAGCTCCATCTATAAATAGAAGCTCCCCCGACTCATTCTGATCATCTCTCTCACCTCACTTGGCCACAAACTACTCCCCCACGAGCGCGGCAAGGCCGGGAGGGCCTCTCGCCGCCGTTGATCACCGGAACCACCGCGGATCCCCCACCACCGTGCACTCATCCTAGCCCATCCTAGCTCCAACCACTGCTTCCCCCGAGACCGTGGAGACCTCCTGAGCTCAACGGTGCCGCTAGCTCGCCGGATTGTCGCCGGAATCGCCGAGTCCGATCAGCTCCGCCGCCGCTGTCTCTGGAGAGGAAGTTTCCGACGCCGTCCGTCCACCCCCGCCGTCACTTCGGGTACGTACGTGTTCGCCGTGCTGCCCTGAGTCCATCCCGCCCAACTTCGGCGACCGCCGTGGACTCCTCGCCGGAGTATCGCCGGCGACAGTGCCGCTCTCTCTATTCCCTTCTTCTCTCCTATTTAACCCTGACAGCGGGACCCACTCGTCAGCCTCCCACCTGCTCGCCCGAAGCGGTATAAGTGGAGGCGTATTCGTCGAATACGCCTTCGACGTGGCTGCTTCTAGATTTTCGTTCAAATTCATTTAACTGGATATTTTGACCAGATTTAACCCAACTTTGACCAGCTATAACTTCTATTCTATAAGTCCAATTGAGTTGATTCTTTTTGCTAGTGGTTTGTAAAATTCCAAAGTTTCTGTATGCCAAATTTCAGAATTTTCTTGCTGTTGAGAATTTCTGGTGAAATAAACAGTGTTATGTGACATTTTCTTTTTTGCATTTAAAATATTTTCAGAAGATCCTAGTTGTGTTGGAGAAGGCCAGGAGTATTGTGATACTCCTTTGAACCAAGGAAAGCCACAACATTCATACGCAAGGATGGCATTGCAATGACTTTGGTTTAATTGAATTAAATTCATCATATATTCACTATTTAAAATAATTTGCTATATCACACTTATTGCATAGATTTTGTTCTTGTCATTTTGTTATTATGCAGTAGGGTATATGCTTACTTGCTAATGTGGGCAGTAAGAATCATGTCATATTAACATATGGTAGTATGATGCATTCATCACTCATGAACATAACCCGTGCATCCATTCACACTATGGCTCGACCCATTTTATTTCAAGTTAAACTTGATATTAATTCAACTTGAACATGCTGTTGATCGAGTGCCACCGAATCGAGCTCATCAGTGCAACCACACTTGCCTGGATGGGGAGGCCCTAATGCGGTCTATTGTCATGCCTCTCGCTAGTGCCTCCTATGAGGGAAGGTTGTGCTCTGGCGCTACCCTGGCCCGGTAGGCAGTCATAACCTTGAGGACCCGAGTTTTATGGTACCGAGGTCCCCGTTTGGGACGATGTTTTGTTTGGCCACGACGGTGGCAGCCACAGAGGTGGCGGATGCCACAAGTTGGCATCGGGGTCACCCAGGACATAGCCCAAAGGGGACTTTGTCGGATTGGCCGGGAGAGTGTCATGCAATAGATTTGTTTTGTTGGAATGTCGTTGGTCCACCCGAATGGGAGCACGAGGCCATGAGTTCCGTAGTGTGGGTACAGTGTACTAACCTCTACAGAGTGTATAATCTATCGATAGCCGCGTCCTCGGATATGGACACAATTCGTAGTAGGTCACACCGTGGGTCAACAGATATAATTAACTTGCACACTAAGTCTCACAAGATGGCAGATGCAGAAGTGGTGATCGAGTGAGGATCACTATGAAAGGTATGGATGTCATCAAGTAAGGATCACGTTGGTAAGTTATGAACGGTGGTTACGTGGTAACCCCGGAATGGTAAGTTGGTCCCAGGGACCATGGCAATGTTTCATGCAGACCTCATGTTGGATAGTATCATGTTCATGCATTGAATCTGTTAAATGCCTTGTTGTTGTTTGTCGCACTTGTTTTGTTTGCTGTGAGCTTGCGAGTACATTCAAAGTACTCACCTGGCTTATCATGCTAGATGCAGGAGAAGCCGTGCATGGTGTGGATGTCAAGCAGTATGTCGCGCTCTTGGCCGTGTCCCAGCAGTGTCCCTATGGAGTGGAGCTCCGCTACCTCATCGTTCCGCTGCTGTGTAGTAGTTCCCTTATCATCGAGGCCCCTGCCATGTCTACTAAATAATGTACATAAGTGCAGCCGCACCGTGTGTGCCACTTGCCCTCGCTTATCATGTAATATGTGAACCCATGTTTCCGCTAAGAGATCAATAAAGCGGTTGTTTTCTGTACCAAGTTGTTGCGTATTGCCAGAAGACTTGATCTCTGGGCTGGCAATGCAAGGTAAACCGGTTGCTCTGAGCCGGGGTGCCACAGCCAAGTACAGCAGCAACAGTTCTTGTGGTTTAGGCGCAACTAGTGTTGGCGGAGAGGAGAGGTACCTCTTCAAATCTTGCAGCGCGGCCTCCGCTTCCGGAGTCCATTTCATTGGAGTTGCCTTTTTCAAAATCTTGAAAAACGGCAAGGCGCGCTCAGCAGACTTGGAGATGAACCTGCTTAATGCAGCAACACAGCCGGCAAGACACCGCAAATCCTTGACGCGCTTTAGTGCTTCAATTTGCTCAATGGTTTTAATCTTGTTGGGATTAGCTTCAATTCCATGCTAAGATACAAAGAACCCGAGAAGCTTGCCGGATGGAATGCCAAACACACACTTCTCGGTATTGAGCTTGAAATTAATCTGGTGCAAATTTGCAAATGTATCTTCTAAATCTTGAATGAGGGTTGATTTGTCCTTAGTTTTGACCACTATATCATCCATATAGGCTTCCACGTTCCTGTGCAGCTGAAGCTCAAAACCAATTTGGATTGCTCTTGCAAATGTTGAACCAGCACTTTTTAGTCCGAAAGGCATACACAAGAAGCAGTATGTACCACATGGAGTAATAAATGCGGTTTTCTCCTCATCCTCCTTGGCCATGAAAATCTGATGGTAACCAGAGTATGCATCAAGAAAGGAGAGTAAATTACAGCCGGCAGTAGAGTCAACAATTTGATTAATGCGCGGCAAAGGGAAAGGATCCTTTGGACATGCTTTGTTGATATCAGTGTAGTCAATACAAAGTCTCCACTTTCCATTTGCTTTGCGTACTACAACTGGATTTGCCAACCATGTTGGATGTAGTACACCTCTAACTAAGCCTACTGCTTCTAACTTTTTTATTTCTTCGGCAATGAACTATTGCCGTTCCAAAGCTTGCTTCCTAACCTTCTGCTTGACGGGCCGAGCAAGAGGACAGATGGCAAGGTGGTGCCCAATTACCTCCCTAGGAACACTGGGGATGTCAGATGGTTGCCATGCAAACACATCAACATTCTCCCGCAGGAAGGCAACGAGCGCACTTTCCTATTTGCTGTCAAGAGAGGCAGTGACGGTGAAGGTACCGCCTGTGTCGTCCTCCTTCGCCAGCACCTTCTTGGTTGTTGGTGGAGTGGCTTTGGACTTCTTGGCGGTAGAGCTTTCCGGCACATCATCAACAGGCGCGCTTCCCAGAAGCCTTGCTGGAGGTCTTGCCGCTTTTCTTGCTCTTTTTCTTATTAGCGGGAGCAAGTGCCTTGTCAGCAGATGCTGCAACCACTTCTCTATAAAGCTTGTCAACGCAAATGACTGCATCCTTCTTATTGGAGTTGATGGTGATGACTCCCATCGGCCCTGGCATTTTGAGAGTGTTGTAAGCATAGTGGGATTCTACCATGAACTTTGCCAAGGCTGGGCAACCAAGAATTCCATTATATGGCAGGGGAATCTTAACCACATCGAAGACAATCTTCTCTGTTCTATAATTTAACTCCCCGCCAAACGTCACCGGCAGAGTAATCTTTCCCTTGGGCTGGCTCCTTCCCGGATTGACCCCTTGAAACGTGCCCGTTTGCTTGAGATCTTCGTTGGGGATCTGTAGCCTCTTAATGACTTTTGGTGACATCAAGTTCAGGCTGGCTCCACCGTTAACCAACATTTTCGTTACTTGAAGGTTTTGTATCATTGGTGAAACCAACAATGGCAAACACCCGACCACAGTTGTGCGATCAGGGTGATCTTCAGCATCGAAAATGATGGGCGTGTGGGACCATTTGAGTGGTTTCTGAACGCCCATTGCCGGTTCTGCCGTATTAACCTCACGCTCCCACTGCTTGAGTTGGTGGTGAGAGGAGTGCAAAGATGCACCTCCATCAATGCATATCACTTCTGTCGCTTTCTGAAATTCCCGTTCACTGGACTCATCTTCGTCCTCATCATCATCCTCATCATCATCCTCTTCTTTCTTGTCGTGGCCTCGAGCAGGTTTCTCCTTCTGCTGCTTAGCCTTGCAGTGGTGACCTCCTCGGCCACCGCGAATCTTCTTTCCGGATCCTCCAGCACTGTCTTGGCCTTTCTCCTTATCGCGCTTTTCATATTCAGCTTTTTGCTTCTCGGCAAGTTGCTCAACCTGCCGGCACTCTTGGAGATCGTGGCCCTTTGTGCGATGAATCTTGCAGTACGACCAATCAGACTTGCCGGCCTTCTCGTTTGCCACAGCCTCCTGACAAGCAGTGCTACAGCAGCTTCCTTGCGAGAGCTCTCTGTTTTAGCCTTCTTGGCGGCAGTAGCATCGCTGGAGCCCTCAACGGCCATAACAGTCTTGCCCTTGCACTTCCTATTGTGCTTTCAGCCTTTTTTCTTCGGGGTGGTGGCGTCATCATCCTCGGAATCAACCTCGGCACCAACATCCTCCCCGGGAAGTCTCCTTCCTTCTTTAGCCTGTGCACACTTGTTCGCCAATGTATACAACTCGTTAACAGTTTTTGGCAGCTGGACATTCATCTTTTCCCACATTCTTCAATTGTGCACATTCGTATGAAAGGCAGCAATCACAACCGCGGGGTGCACATATGGAAAGTTGCGATGCATGCGACTGAACCTTTGTATATACTTCAGCAAGAACTCACCATCTCTTTGTGGGATCACTTGCAGATCACTAGGCTGACCAAGAGCCTTGTGGCCTCCGGTAAAAGCACCAATGAACTCATTGCATAGATGAGACCATGAAAAAATAGAGCCCTCCGGTAAGTTCATCAGTCAAGATCTCACATTGGGTTTGAGCACCAATGGAAAATAGTTGGCGAGAATCTTTTCATCCCGTCCCCCGGCAGTTTGCACGGCAATCGTGTAAATGCCCAAGAACTCTGCCGGGTTGAGCTTGCCGTCATACTTCTCCGGCAGCTCAGGTTTGAAGGCCCAGGTTGACGGCGAGCGGACTTGCCGCACCTCGCGAGTGAAGGCCGGCCACCCAACCTCGTAAGGCAAGTACCTGCCAACCTCGGGCACAGGCTCATTAACGACTGGGCCGTTGCGCACGTCAGATTGATGGCGTGCCTCTCGGCGCCATTCAATGGTGGTGCAGGCGTCCTCTACCCGTCTATCACGCAGCACTTGACGCTGGTCTTGCCGCGCTCGTGGATCCGAAGAGGCCATCGACATCTCGTCGGGCTCAGAGGATTGGCGAGTTCGCCGTGGCTGTTGAAACGGTTGCTGTGGGGGTGACTGCACCACTGGCACGGCCATCAGTTGGTGCTGTCATTGGATGCCGTGAAGGTCCCGTCTGCTGTGATTTGCTAGCTTCGGCAAATCTGATGAGGCTCTGGATAGTAGCTCTCCACTCATCCATCTTGTCGGCAGCTGGAGGGAAATTCAACAGCATTTGCGCTCGCACCATGGCCTTTGCTGCTGTGGCTGGCATGGTCGGGAGCGAAGAACGGGACGTCGCTCGACTCCTGGCAGAACTAGTAGGAGCGCCATCGCGAACCTGCTGCCGCGGCTCGTGCCCAGCAGCGGGCTAATATGGCGGTGGTGGTGCCTAAAGATCTTGTGGCTGATCAATAGGTGTCTTGCCATGTGGACGTTGCCGTCCGGAGCCACCAGCGCCATTCGGATTCGCGTCGCGCCCATCTTGCGATGGTCGCGGTGTGCGTCCTGAAGCGGGATCCTTAGATGCCGTGGCAGCTGGGTCTTGGCTAGCACCGGTCTGGACGGCGTTGCTCTGATGGCTACGCTCACCGGTGCATCGAGGAAGCGGGAGTTGGCCATCTGCGCCGCCTGTACCGTTATGGCTTCGAAAGCCGGATTGGCGAGGAAGCTGAGGGTTTGTGTTGTGTGCTGGCTATGCCGCCTGCGCCGCCTGCACCGGACTCCTTCCGCGCCGCCCGCGCCAACTGCGCCGGTGGGATCATCTACGCTGCCTGTGGGCATCTGCGACGAAAGCTTGGAGGTTGATGGAGCTGCTGCGGATGCGCCCTTCTTCTTGGGCGCCATCGAAGATGATGGAGATGAAAATGACGCTCAAACTGCTGATTCAGGTTCACGCAAGCGATCCCCCTACCTAGTGTGCCAAAGATGTCATGTCTACGACCATCTAGGGGGCCATCTAGCCCCTTTGCGATTCGGCTGGGGAGATGCGCAAGCACAAAGAGCAGAATCAGCAATCAACGCAAAGGGTTTACCCAGGTTCGGGCCACCGTGAGGTGTAAAACCCTACTCCTTCTTTGTGTATTGGATGTGTTTGAGCTCAAGTACAAGGAGCGCTTCTTGCCGGCAAGGTGCAGGAAGAGCAGCTACGCATGCCACGAGAGCAAAGAGTCGATCCTTGTAAAGGTTGCCCTGGCCCTCCTTTTATAGATCAAGGGGTAACCACAGTGGCAAAACAGTCATTACATGTTGATTAGATAGTCAACAGTGCTATCATAC
This sequence comes from Elymus sibiricus, assembly GCA_039707655.1. Taxonomy (NCBI): domain Eukaryota; kingdom Viridiplantae; phylum Streptophyta; class Magnoliopsida; order Poales; family Poaceae; genus Elymus; species Elymus sibiricus. The sequence goes on from CM077664.1 coordinate 171,096,016, forward strand.
CTAAGTCTTCCGGTTTAGGACAAACGCAATAAATGCGCTATTAGGTGTCATGTGGAGAAGTAGCCCTGGCAAGGTTCCTGCACCGCTCGCCCAGCTACCTCCTATAATCTTGACACGCCTTCTGGACAGGTGTCATTAAAGGTAATTCTTCTTCCAGCATGCTGACACGTGCCCCGACAATCCTCACCAAACTACCTGCCCGCTCGACACCTCACAGATTAGCGACTAGCCGCTCGATGAGGTGGTGCGAAGAGGAGCCAGTAAAGGCTTGTCGGCATGGAGCTTGCCAGGCCTTCATCTTGCCGGCCTGTGCCTTGCCGGCAAGTGATGCTTCCATCTTCGGCACTAATTAAGTGCTTCTGGATGCTTCATCTTGATACCTTCATTATGGCTTTACAACCGTGTCTTGAATCTTGATGTTGGTAACCTCCGGCAAGCCCTGGCCATCAGGAAGGCTGCCACTATATGTGCATAAGTCAGGGTATAAAATAGCCATGTTTTATACACCGACACTATGATGCAGTGAGAGATACTCATACTTAGCTAGGGGGAGATTGTGTGTGTGTGTGTGAGAGAGAGAGAGATAGAGAAAGAACGAGGGAGAGAGAGTGTTAGATGGGTCTATCTAGTGCAAGTGAGATATGTGTATGTGTGACCTAGGGAGATAGAATGTTTAAGAGAGAGAGAAAAGCCAGGAGACGGTGGAGTGGTGCGTGAGAGAGTTGCGGACAACGAGCGAGAGAATTTGTGTGTGTACGATGAGTACACCCTAGCTATTTAGCTTAGACGAGAGAGTCATACATTGTGTGCGAGGGAGACCTATACATAGAGTGTGCATGCGAACTAGAAAGATCTAGAGAGAGAGAGAGAGGTCAACAAGGATTGTGTTCGTATGCGCGCGATAGAAACAAAGAGTTCCGGCTTGAGAGAGAACGGGAGGTCGCGTGTTTGCATCGAAGATTGGTATAAACCATGATTCAGTATAAGATTGTAATCAAATGTTTGAATTGGAGAACATGGTGTTTGCAATTCACACATGAACGGAGATATGCGTACCAAACAAGTTCATTAATTTGACTTTGAGCATGTTCATGGAGTACTATAATACAACATGCCATTCAATTGATGTGTTCAATTTTAGATTTAGTCCACAATTTTGATCGGGTTAATGAGCTATTCCATTGATTGGAGATATTGCATTTCTGGTTTGATTCCCCTTTTTGAGTGGGTCAACTATTTGTCAAATTATTCTATAGCAACAAGCATGTAAACACATATTAGTCCAGAGCATCATTGATAACCCACAAGTATAGGGGATCAGGTGTAGCCTTTCTTGATAAATAAGAGTGTCGAACCCAACGAGGAGCTAAAGGTAGAATTAATATTCCCTTCAAGTTGTATCGACCACCGACACAACTCTACGCACACTTAACGTTTGCTTTACCTAGGACAAGTATGAAACTAGAAGTACTTTGTAGGTGTAATGCTAGAACAACTTTGCAAGAATAAAACTAGAAGTACTTAGCAAGAATAAAACTATGAGTAATTTGCAAGATAATAAAAGTTAGTTGTTTAGTAGAAAGCTTTTGTAACACAAGAAAAGGATTTGTCCCTAGGCAATCGATAACTAGACCGGTAATCATTATTGCAATTTTATATGAGGGAGAGGCATGAGCTAACATACTTTCCATACTTGGATCAGATGCACTTATGATTGGAACTCTAGCAAGCATCCGCAACTACCAAAGATCATTCAGGTAAAACCCAACCATAGCATTAAGTAACAAGTCCTCTTTATTCCCATACGCAACAACCCCTTACTCGGGTATAATCTTCTGTGACTCTCGCCACCCACTATAAGCGAATTATGAGCGTATTGCAACACCCTACAGTGGCAATCCCACATGCTTGCGCGACATAGCAGGCACCATAGGACAGCACCAAAATAAAACATACAACTCAAACCAATCACGATCATCAATCAACCCATAGGACAAAACGAATCTACTCAAACATCATAGGATTGCCACATATCATTGGATAATAATATATAGCGTTAAGCACCATAATTAAGTAGAGGTTACAGCGGGGAGAAGAGGTGTTACACCACTTCATAGAGGGGGAGAGAGTTGGTGTTGACGGCGGCGAAGTTGTTGGTGTAGATCGCCGTCACGATGGTTCCCCCGACGGCGTTCTGGTGCCACCGGGAGAGAGGGGGAGAGAGCCCCCTCCTTCTTCTTCTTCCTTGGCCTCCCCCTAGGTGGGAGGAGAGTTTCCCCTCTGGTCCATGGCCGCCATGGCTCCTGGAGGGGAGGAGCCCCTCCGAGATTGGATCTCTCTCTGTTCTTTTCTGTTTCGCATTCCTGTTTTCTGGCCAAAAACCGTTTCTTAAATTCCCGGAGATTCATAACTCCGATTGGTCTGAAATTTTGAGGGAATTTTCTTTTGGATATTATATTTCTTGAGGCAGAAGAAGGGCCCCAACCGCCTTACGGGGAAGCCACAAGCCTGCTGGGCGCGCCTAGGGTAGGGGGGCGCGCCCCTCAAGCTTGTGGGCCCCTCGGGCATCGTCTCGCATTGATTTTTTTCCCAAACATCACATATATTCCAAAATAAATCTCCGTAAATTTTTATCATGTTTGGACTTCATTTGATATGGATTTTCTGCAAAACAAAAAACATGCAACAAACAGGAACTGGCACTGGGCACTGGATCAATATGTTAGTCCCAAAAATAATATAAAATGTTGCCAAAAGTATATGGAAATTGTAGGATATTGGCACGAAACAATCAAAAATTATAGATACAACGAAGATGTATCAGCATCCCCAAGCTTAATTCCTGCTCGTCCTCGAGCAGGTAAATGATAAAAAGATAATTTTTGATGTGGAATGCTACCTAGCATAATCTTGATCATATAATCTAATCATGGCATGAATATTAAGACACGAGTGATTCAAAGCAATAGTCTATAATTTGATATAAAGATATCAATACTTAGGCATACCAATAAACAATCATGCCTTTCAAAATAAAAATGGTAAAGAACGTTATCCCTACAAAATCATATAATCCTGTCATGCTCCATCTTCTTAACATAAAGTATTTATCGTGCACTGCCCCGATGACAAGCCGAGCAATTGGTTCATACTTTTTAACGCGCTTCAGCTTTTTCATCCCCCACGCAATACATGAGCGCAAGCCATGGATATAGCACTATGGGTGGAATAGAATATAATGGTAGATATTAATAAGGAGAAGTCAAAAAGGGGGAAAGTCTCGCATCAACTAGGCGGATCAACGGGCTATGGAGATGCCCATCAATCGATATCAATGCGAGGAGTAGGGATTGCCATGCAACAGATGCACTAAGAGCTATAAGGGTATGAAAGCTCAACATGAAAACTAAGTGGGTGTGCATCCAACTTGCTTGCTCATGAAGACCTCGGGCATTTTGAGGAAGACCATCATCGGAATATACAAGCCAAGTTCTATAATGAAAAATTCCCACTAATATATGAAAGTGACAACATAAGAGACTCTCTATATGAAAAACATGGTGCTACTCTGAAGCACAAGTCTGGAAAAAGGATAGTAACATTGCCCCTTCTCTCTTTTTCTCTCATTTTTTTTCATTTTTTTTGTTTTCTTTTTTTTTGTGTGGCTCCTTTTTTTTGGCCTATTTTTTTCTCTCTTTTTTTTAATTTATTTTTCGTCCGGCGTCTCATCCCGACTTGTGGGGGAATCATGGTCTCCGTCATCCTTTACTCACTGGGACAATGCTCTAATAATGATGATCGTCACACTTTTATTTACTTACCACTCGATACTAGAAGAAATATGACTCTATATGAATGCCTCTGGCAGTGTACCAGGATGTGCAATGATCTAGCATAGCAAAGATATCAAAAAACGAACAAGCCATGAAAATATCATGCTAGCTATGTTACGATCATGCAAAGCAATATGACAATGAATGCTCAAGTCATGTATATGATTATGATGGAAGTTGCATGGCAATATATCTCGGAATGGCTATGGAAATGCCATAATAGGTAGGTATGGTGGCTGTTTTGAGGAAGATATAAGGAGGCTTATGTGTGATAGAGCGTATTATATCACGGGGTTTGGATGCACCGGTGAAGTTTGCACCAACTCTCGATATGAGAAAGGGCAATGCATGGTACCGAAGAGGCTAGCAAATTGCGGAAAGGTGAGAGTGCGTATAATCCATGGACTCACATTAGTCATAAAGAACTCACATACTTATTGCGAAAGTTTATTAGCCTTCGAAGCAAAGTACAACTACGCATGTCCCTAGGGGGATAGATTGGTAGGAAAAGACCATCGCTCGTCCCCGACCGCCACTCATAAGGTAGACAATCAATAATAAATCATGCTCCAACTTCTTAACACCAATATTCTTACTAAACCACAATCATTCACTAGTACCTCCCACATATCACCATCTTAATATCGCAAAACTATGGCAAGGAATCAAACTTATTATATTCAGTGATCTACAAGTTTTATGTAGGATTTTATGACTAACCATGTGAATGACCAATTCCTGTTGACTCTCTGAATAGATATAACTGAAGCATGAGAGTTTAATTCTTTCAACAAAAGACTAGCCCACGCTCTAATAAATATAAGTGAAGCAAAAGAGCATTCTACAAATAACGGTTTTCTATATGTAGAGAAACAGGCATCCAAACTTCAAATGATATAAGTGAAGCACATGAAGCATTCTATAAAGCCATACTCAAAAGATATAAGTGAAGTGCATGAAGCATTCTATAAATCAACCAAGGACTATCTCATACCAGCATGGTGCATTATTAAAAAGAAAAAGAAAAAGCACACGACGCTCCAAGAATTTACGCATATCATGTGAACAAAACAAAAACCGAAACATACCGATAATTGTTGAAGAAAGATGGGATGCCTTCCAGGGCATCCCCAAGCTTAGATGCTTGAGTCTCCTTGAATATTTACTTGGGGTGCCTTGCGCATCCCCAATTGTGAACTCTTGTCTCTCCTTATTCTCCTCATATCAATACCTCCTCGATCTTCGAACACTTCATCCACACAAAATTTAACTGAACTTCTTATTAGAGGGGTAAGTACATATAACATCAAATCCCATCATGTCCTGCTGTAACATTATTGTATAATTATAATAAAACATTACCCACTGTATGCTCTCACAATTCTATGGCTCCCAAGTCAATGGGGCTCAACAAGATTTCAAACATACACAAATAAAGAAACTATAACTGCAATCTGTGAAAACAGGACAATCTGTAAAGATGCAAACGAAACATATACTTCTGTAACTGAAAAAATTCTGAACAATTAGGAAAAAATATTTTTTTTGCATAGAAGTACTGTGTAAAAATTTCAGAATTTTTGCATGTTCCAGTAAAATATAGAAATTCAAACACTACAGCAAAAGTTTCTTTTTTGCACAGCACACACCAAACATGCAATTTAAACATCCTAAAGGTAAATCTTGGCACATGATTTTTATAATACAATGGATTTGAGGGGATAATTATTTTTGTTGAAAAGTTTCTGTAATCAAGGTTCACAAAGTTTCCATGGGCGTGAACAAAGTTCAAGGCTAGGGCCCACTTCCACATTGCTCATCTGTCTCACTTTCACTTTTCTTTTTGAAAGGTTTTAGGTTCCCCTCTATATTTTTTTTTGTTTTTAAACTTTTTAAAAGCACACAATAGAATAAAATGACTCTCTTAAACTTCCGGGTTGTCTCCCAGGCAGCGCTTTCTTTAAAGCCATTAAGTTAGGCATAAAGTGCTCAAGTAATCGATCCACCCGGATCCCAAGGTATATCAAAGCCAATTTTAATTAACAATAATTTGTAATTTCGTAGTGAGCACAAAGCAACATATATCATGCAATGACGAAGTCTAACTCTCTTCCTATGCATCGGCATGTCATAAAAGAACAATTCATGCACATCAAGTAAAGGCCAATGCATAGTATAATCAGTTTCTTGCAATTTTATCGCACTAGAAACATAGAGAGGTGGAGATGTAGTTCCTCTTTCTTAATAATTGCAAGTAGGAGCAGCAAGCACATGCATATCATATTCATCAAAATCATCATGTGCAATGGTAAAATGCAACCCATCAATATAATCCTTAATAAGCACAAACTTCTCTGATATAGTGTAGTTTGGAGAATTCAAAAAGATAATAGGACTATCATGTGTGGGTGCAATAGCAACAATTTCATGTTTAACATAAGGAACTATAGAAAGTTCATCTCCATAAGCATAATTCATATTGACATCATGGCCACAAGCATAGCAAGTATCAATTTCATCGAAAAGGGATATTTCAAACGAATCTAAGGGATCATAGCAATTATCATAGCATTCATCCTTCGGTAAGCACGAAGGGAAATTAAACAATGTATGAGTTGAAGAGTTACTCTCATTAGAAGGTGGGCACAGGTAGCTAATCTGCTCTTCCTCCTCTTGTTCTTCGCTCTCCTCGTCATCTTTTTCATCTAATGAGCTCACAGTGTCATCAATTTCTTCTTCCATAGATTCCTGCAAAACATTAGTCTCTTCTTGGGCAGCGGAGACTTTCTCAATAAATTCATCAATATATGCATTGTATTCATAATTCTCATAGCAATATTTTAGTGTAGCATAATTTTCAGATCTGTAAACAGCATCATCATAGTTTTCATACTTTTTAAACAAAGATTCAATTTCATAAGCACCCTTAAAAGCAACAAATTTTTCTATTTGTTCCACATCATAGTAATCATATACACCATTAGCACAAGAAGCCCAGGTTCCATTATCATTAAATATACATGAAAAGGGAAGGTGTGGAGCCTTCATCTTAGAGCAACAAGTATAATCATATCTTAAGCATAAATTCCGAGCATACCAATGCACATAATCAATTTGATCCCATAAGAGTTTCCCTTTTTGAGACAAGCAATAATCCCTAAAGTATTTCCGTTGATCCAAAGTATATCCCATTGTCAATTTTAATGGAGATTTATCAGGATTATCTAAGTAGTATTTAATGTTTTCCACATAACAAGCATTGAGGGTTTTAGGAGGTTCCCCATCTCCATGAGTAGCAAGTACAACTAATTTTTTTGGTGTTTCGTGTTCCATATCCATAACTAAAGATATAAAACAACTTAGAACAAAAATAAAAACTACTTAGTGATAAAGCAAACTAGCACACACGAGAATATATCAACCCCACGCTATAGCTCCTTGGCAACGGCGCCAGAAAAAGGTCTTGATAACCCACAAGTATAGGGGATCAGTTGTAGCCTTTCTCGATAAATAAGAGTGTCGAACCCAACGAGGAGCTAAAGGTAGAATTAATATTCCCTTCAAGTTCTATCGACCACCGATACAAATCTATGCACACTTAACGTTTGCTTTACCTAGGACAAGTATGAAACTAGAAGTACTTTGTAGGTGTAATGCTAGAACTACTTTGCAAGAATAAAACTAGAAGTACTTAGCAAGAATAAAACTATGAGTAATTCGCAAGATAATAAAAGTTAGTTGTTTAGTAGAAAGCTTTTGTAACACAAGAAAAGGATTTGTCCCTAGGCAATCGATAACTAGACCGGTAATCATTATTGCAATTTTATATGAGGGGGAGGCAAGAGCTAACATACTTTCCGTACTTGGATCATATGCACTTATGATTGGAACTCTAGCAAGCATCCGCAACTACCAAAGATCATTAAGGAAAGCCCAACCATAGCATTAAGTAACAAGTCCTCTTTATTCCCATACGCAACAACCCCTTACTCGGTTATAAGCTTCTGTCACTCTCGCCACCCACTATAAGCGAACTATGAACGTATTGGAACACCCAACAGCGGTAATCCCACACGCTTGCGCGACATGGCGGGTACCATAGGATAGTACCAAAATAAAACATACAACTTAAACCAATCACGATCATCAATCAACCCATAGGACAAAACAAATCTACTCAAACATCATAGGATTGCCACATATCATTGGATAATAATATATAGCGTTAAGCACCATGTTTAAGTAGAGATTACAGCGGGGATAAGAGGTGTTACACCACTGCATAGAGAGGGAGAGAGTTGGTGTTGATGGCGGCAAAGTTGTTGGTGTAGATCGCCGTCACGATGGTTCCCCTGGCGGCGTTCCGGTGCCACCGGGAGAGAGGGGGAGAGAGCCCCATCCTTCTTCTTCTTCCTTGGCCTCCCCCCTAGGTGGGAGGAGAGTTTCCCCTCTGGTCCATGGCCACCATGGCTTCCGGAGGGGAGGAGCCCCTCCGAGATTGGATCTCTCTCTCTATTCTCTTCTATTTCGCGTTCCTGTTTTCTGGCCCAAAACCATTTCTTAAATTTCCGGAGATGCGTAACTCTGATTGGGCTGAAATTTTGAGTGGATTTTCTTCTGGATATTATCTTTCTTGCGGTAGAAGAAGGGCCCCAACCGCTTTACGGGGTAGCCAGAAGCCTGCTGGGCATGCCCAGGGTAGGGCGCGTGCCCCTCGAGCTTGTGGGCCCCTCGGGCATCGTCTCGTGTTGATTATTTTCCCAAAAATCACATATATTCCAAAATAAATCTCCATCAATTTTTATCGCGTTTGGACTTCGTTTGATATGGATTTTTTGCGAAACAAAATACGTGCAACAAACAGGAACTGGCACTGGGCACTGGATCAATTTGTTAGTCCCAAAAATAATATAAAATTTTGCCAAAAGTATATGGAAATTGTAGGATATTGGCATGAAACAATGAAAAATTATATATATACAATGGAGACGTATCAGTCATCTCACCATCTAAAAAAGAAGTGGCAAGATGTGACACTATAGAACTAATATTTTAAAATTTGATTCGGATCGACTTGGTATGTTAGACGTGGATGCTTGTTCTCCAAAAATTTGAACAAACCGCTAAAACACCCTGTGCTCGATGGAATTCACCTGAGCAAATAAATGGGAGATGTGAAATTACCGGCCTATCTGGGACCCGCATGAATTGGCCCATTATATATCAAGGGTAGGTGATGCGGAGCATCCTTCGGTCATCCCCATGGACACGTCATCACCACCCAAGGCACCAAGTGGACCCATGACAAGAGCCCGTGCAAGAGCTATAGAGACCGAGGTGACATCTTTCCTCTCGCAACTCCCTTTCGAATCACATGAGACATGGCTGCTACCTCAAGCGGAGACACTTTGCATACTCAGGTACCAAGGAACCCGCCATGAAGAAGCTATGGAGCAAGTCCGAGTGATGGAAGGAGGAGAACGCGAGGACAGAGAAGGAATGGAGCAAGACAGGACTTGCCCGGATCATCCGGACCCCTACCTGTCGCGGCCGGATTTCCGGGACACAATATCCCAGAAATTAACCCCTCGTGTCTTCACCAGCCCCAAGATCATTGTTACTGGTGGACACGTCCTTGTTACAGATTACCAAGCAATCACAAGGATTGGATACAAGACCATAAAGGTCTAATGATACAACAATGATTTCTAACAGCGTATGGCGGAAGCGAGTAGCGGATCTCCATCTCTGGTGGGGCTCCATTCCCACAGGAACAACTGACCTGGATAACTCCAATCCCGCGTGGCTGCTATCTCCGATTCCGAGGTTGCGGGGAGTGCCTTCATAGTGCTCTTCTCCTAATAGTGATCTGGCCAAGACAATAGCCAGGGACAAGCTAGTGAGTACATTTGAATGTACTCGCAAACATTATGAACAAAAGATATACCGAATGCAATAGAGTGCATATGATCATGATGGATTAATTTATATGCATATGCTGACCGATATTAAAGCATGGCATGTTAAATATTAATACGGTGTGGATGGATAAATACATCATTTTCATAATAAACCAAGAAAATAAAATGGAACATCGGGCGTTGGACCACCCGAGGATTTTCAATAAAAATGCCAAACGGGTGTCTGAAGGTGACGCCTCGAGAGGTCTTGAAAAGTAATGCCAAACGGGTGTCTGAATGCAACGCCTCGAGAGGTCTTGAAAAGAAATGCCAAACGGGTGTCTGAATGCGACGCCTCAAGAGGTCTTGAAAAGAAATGTCAAACGGGTGTCTAAATGCGACGCCTCGAGAGGTCTTGAAAAGAAATGAGTACCCAGGTGGCATAACTATCCCAAGAGATACTCAAAGAAAATAGAGATGAGTATCCAGGTGGCATAACCATCCCAAGAGATACTCAGAAAAAATAGAAATGAGTATCCAGGTGGCATAACCATCCCAGGAGATACTCAGAAAAAAATAGAAATGAGTATCCAGGTGGCATAACCATCCCAAGAGATACTCAGAAAAAATAGAAATGAGTATCCAGGTGGCATAACCATCCCAAGAGATACTCAAGATTGCACAAAAGATAAAAAGGTTAGTCCATAATAATATTCATGCTAACAATAATATGTATGATAGCATCAGTAGTGACAATAATCATCCTGCAAAAGTGGATCTTGCTCAATTTTAATTATTTCCTCAGAAGACCGACACTTGACCAACCCAGACTGTAGTCCTTAACCACGGAGACGGCTATTCGAATACGTTATATAAATCTGCAGAGGGTGTACTCTTTACCCACAAGTAAAGGATTTCTTTGGCCAACAACGAGACGCAGACTTCCTATTACGGTCTTTGGGATGAAAACACACCTGACCAGCGCACACCAGCTTAACCGTTCTGATGCCCGGAATCACCCAAGGCATCACTCCAGAAAAACTCTAAGACGGGGAGACCACCGTCTCGAATAGCATGGGATTACAATTTATAATGCGAGGAATACATGGGGTGCCCCCCTCTCGGCCCAGATGGATACACCCATGCCCCCTGACCCGATGACTGGCATTATACCTGGATCCATGAAACCTTCATCGAGGCCCCTCTATACGGTGTGTGCAGGAAAGGGGTTAACAACTTACTGAACCGTACCCTACCAGTGGCAGGGACAAGTGGCAGCACGAAACAAGTATGGGGGTTATCGGAACAAGACTCGATCTACGGTCGACTCAGGAGGTTTAAGTTTTCCTGCACTGGTTATTACAATATATTTTCTTGGTAGTACCCAACAAGGTCACCACCCGGCATGTCCCGATATGCCCTCACTGATCATTCTTGTCACAATGAGATTTCAGTCTCATGGTCACTCTCGTGATTGATTCTTTCCTGCAGATTAGTCCAGACCAACATAGGCATATGTGACATGTGAGAACAATCATCCTCACTCATATTTCATGTTTAAGTGAGGGTAACAAAATATCAATGGATCATGCATGCAAAAATAGCAATATGCAAGTTTCATTCAAAATTATCATAATTATGATTCAGGTATCCTAGCTAGCAAACTACCAAACATTCACCATATCAAGTGTTCAAGATGCTTGCCTTGGGTATTAAATGGTGTTGGCTTACTCCCCAAATTTGCAAAAATAATCTCCCCTCCATTTTTCCTATTTTCAAAATATTGCAAAAATCACATAAACTTGAAACAGTACAAAAAAGTTGTTTGGAAATTTTTGAAATAAATACTAAAATAAACTATAGGAAAAATTAAGAATAACAGAAAAAGAATCAAATCATTTGGAGTTGTGGTTAAAAAGTTAGAGGCAGTTAAAGTTTAGTCAAAATTCTGATTTTTACTAAAACTATAAAAAAAAGAAAACAGTTCGGCTGAGTTTACGCTTTCGAGCAGGGAAAACGTATTCCGCAGAAATACGTCTCCACTTAAGACGAGCCGGTTGCAGCCTTGGGTCACTAACAGTGGGTCCCGCGGGCCCACTGGTCAGGTTTGACCACTCGTCCGCGCTCTCCCCTCCCGCGGCAAAACAGAGGAGGCCACGCCGGCGGCCCTCGCCGGCGAATGGCAGCGTCAGCCGTGGAGCTGAGCACATGGGTGTGCTCCCCTCATCGAGGCGAACCTGGAGAGCTATGCCTTGGCCACCGGGGGTCACCGCTTCGCCGGCGATGAAGCATCCTGCGGAACTCCGGCGAGGTGAGAAGGGGCTTTTGTCTACTGTGGCTCCCAAGCTAAATTGAGAGGGAGAGTGGGTTAGTAGGATTGAGAGGAGCCTGTTGGTGAAGTGAGTGGAGAGGGGGAGGCTCTGGAGAGGTGGAAAGCTTTGAGACAATGGCGGTGGATGACTCTGTCGGAAACGGAGGAGACGACCATTCCAGGTCGTTCCGCTGCTCGGGTAGGTGCCTAGGGGAGGGAGGGATGATCTGGTGCAGCAAGGCGAACTTGGGGAGGCTTTATAGGCTGGGGAGGGTTGGTTCCCGTGGCTTCCCAAAGAAGGCACGACGGCGGGCGGCCATTGAGGGTGTCCCGGACTAGGGGGTACTCGGGCTGCCGGCCTATCTCTCATAGGCCGAGCTAGTGGGCCGCCCTCTACTCGTCGATGGAAGGCCGGATTGTGGGCGACCCCGTGTATCAGAAGGAAACCTTCGAAGACTTGGCGTCTCCTCCAAGGAATAGTTGGCGTTGCTGACGTGTTTAATCCCCTGATGGTAACCGACTATATGTAACCCTAGGACCCTCTGGTGTCTATATAAACCGGAGGGTTTAGTCCATAGAGGATGATCACATCCATTACCTAGGGTTTAGCCCATCCGATCTCGAGGTAGATCAACTCTGTAACCTTCATACAATCACATCAATACAATCTAGCAGGACGTAGGGTATTACCTCTTCGAGAGGGCCCGAACATGGGTAAATCGCTGTCTCTACGTTCCCTGTTACCATTGCTTCCTAGACCCACAGTTCGGATCCCCTACCCGAGATCTACCAGTTTTGGTACCGGTTACTTGGCCTTTCGCGGTCTGGGGGCTGGACATGGTCGGACCACTTAAAGGGGGGACCAAGAAAACGAAATATCTACTCGTCATGGTATACAAATTTACTAAATGGATTGAGGCAAAACCGGTAACGTCAGCCAAGTCTAAGCCGGTCATCGACTTTATATCCGGCGTCGTACACCATTACGGTGTTCCTCATAGCATAATAATGGACAACGGATCCAATTTTACCGCCCAGGAAGTCAAAGACTGGTGCGCTAATTTAGGCATTAAGCTCGACTATGCCTCGGTATATCACCCACAGTATAATGGACAGGTCGAGAGAGCTAATGGACTGATCTTGAGCAGCATCAAGCCCCGTTTGGTCCGATCTTTAAAAGAATCCAACTGCCATTGGGTCGAGGAACTTGACTCCGTACTGTGGGGCCTACGCACCACCCCTAATCGATCCACGGGCTACACACCGTTCTTCATGGTGTATGGGACAGAAGCCGTCCTCCCCAGCGACCTTATTCACGACGCCCCTCGGGTGCGTATGTATGAAGAAAAGGAGGCCGAGCTCGATCGGCAGGATGACCTGGACGCCCTGGAGGGCGAGCGCGACATAGCACGGGCTCGTTCTGCTTTTTATCAGCAGCAAGCTAGACGTTACCAGAGCAGGGAAGTACGGGTGAAGGCCTACAGCGTCGGCGATCTAGTCCTGCGCCTCCCGGAGAAGCAGAAGCATAAGCTGTCGCCCAAATGGGAGGGGCCCTTCATAATCGATCAAGTACTCGCGGGCGGTGCGTATCGCCTCCGCGACCCAACGGACGACTGCCTCGAACCAAACCCATGGAACGCAGCTCGGCTATGACGTTTCTACGGCTAACTCCGAGACCTTACCTTGTTCGGTTCATCCTTCTAGGATCTATGTTTTTCTAGTCAATATTCTCTCCCGGGTTGTATTCGGATATGCCGAACTACGTCAAGTTTATCTTCGGCAAACATCTTTGAATGTACCACACGCTGCCACCCGGGGGCTTCTTTTACGAAGCCAATTATATCTTATTTATGCAATCATCCGTCTTTTTCGAGTTTGCACCCTTCCCGCATCGTTTTAAAGCCACTATATGCATCAATTTGACTTAAGATTTTGCCAAGCTGGGTTGCCTCGCTCCTGTGTTTACCCCCTACGTTCCCGATTGTTCGGCTAGGGAGTAAAGGGAGCACCTCTGTGATTGTTACGTCCGGATTTCCCGGGTACGTACCTCAGACGGGTGAAGCCAAAAGCTAGCGTTCTTAAGAACACAATTGGTCGGCCATGGGGGAAGTGAAAATAATTGGTACCTATTACCAAGTTTCCGGGGTATTTTCCCAAAGTAACCATGCCCGTCTACTTCGGGTGTTCGGTTATCCGTCCATGGTTAAACGTGGTAACCCGATGAAAGGAACCCATCGAGGAACTATTTTCGTCGAAAGATGTTTCTTACGTTAAACAGTAATATAACATTACTCCCCGAGCACGTTTTTGTCTGTTTGCACCAAATGGCCGGATTGCCTCGTTCTCCGAAGTATTTTCCGCTGTTTTCGGCTCACATAGTAGGAAACACTCCTCAGCTCTTGGTCGAGGAGGCGGAAGCCGATGGCCGGTTAAGACAACGTTTATGCACGGTTCGGAGACTATTTGATGTAAAGTACATAGATACATAGAATCAAACTGTCAATCTTGATCAAGACCATCTATTATGGTCTCCAGAGCACAATCCGCTTGGGACAGCCGAGCTGCGGGCATAACCTGGTCATATACCAGATGGACGGGCACTTCTTGCCCATCTGGCCCTACCGGCCCAACCCTAGCTAAATGCTCCGGCTCCAGCTTGGTGAAACGGGTCTTGATCATCGCCCAAGCCTCCCGTGCTCCCTCATGACAAGATGACATCTTCCATAGCTCCAAGCGGCGCCAAGCTCCTTTGAAACGATTCGCGAGCTCGGCCATCCCTTCCGGAGCCACTTCGCCAGGCCACAGTGCTTTGAACACCCTCTTCATGGCTTTCCGGGCCCGCTCGTGCACGGCGGATAGCTCCCTCAGCAGGTCCCGCCCACAAGAGCCGGCCTCCTCTTCGGGGCGTCCGATTAGGAGAACTACAATGAGATGCGGCGTTATTCATATTGCTGTCCCCTACGTACAGTTTATGAACTGACAAAACTGGGTCGCACTCACCGAACATGCCCGCTTTTAGTCTCTGGTTCTCCTCTTGGGATTGGGCCAGTTGAGCTTTTAAGCTTTTGATTTCTTGAGCCTGTTGTTCGCCTTCCGCCTTCAGCTTATCCCTCTCCTCATAACTTCGGGAAAGCACCCGGTAGCCAGCCTCTTGCTGTGACTCCGCATACCTTTGAGCTTCCCTGGCAATATCCAAATCCTTCTGCAGCTGATTTATCGACTCGGCTGCTATGGAATCCTCTTTCATTAGCAGGGTGTTCCCTCAAATTTTTCTTACATAAATTTGAGTCTAGCATTTACCATGTGCCTCTCTGGTGAATTTCTTCACACCCTCTAGCCCGGCCTTCATAGATCTAACTCTGTTCGCACCTGTTTGAGGTCCTCGGATAGCTTTTTGTTTTGCTCCCGAACAGTCTGCACAATAGCAGGACACTACGTATGTCAGACCCTTAACTCGGTTATCCCGCCCAAATTAACGCTCGGGGGCTACTGGGTTCGATACTAGTTGTCAAAACTAATACCATACCTGCATATTTGTAGACATGAGCTTCACGGCCCCTTCAAGTCCCGTTCGGGCAGCGCCGAGGTATGCGTCTACCGAGCTAAGGGCATTAAACTCTTGATCAGAAAACGCAGAGTGCTGAAATGACGCCTTACGCCGCCGATGATTCATCACACTTTCAACCTCGGAGTTAGTGAATGAGACGCCACCTGAGTCCTCGGGATGTTGGTCGTCGGCACGGATCCCCGGAGTAACTCCGGCTACAGCTGGCGATCTCGGGTTTGAGTCCTCCCTTGGTGCCTCTCCACTATCCCCAGCCGAGGGCGGTTCCACACATTGTCTACAGGACACCGTGGAGAAAATTATTGGCATATTCGGTAGATGTCGAAGGCAGAGGCTATGATGGTACGGTGGATGCATTACCTCTTCGTGTGGGGCGCAGATGATGTAGCTCCCGTTGGGGCCGCACGTCTGGTCACCCCACGACTACTTGTCGTCGGGGCCGCTGGTGCCGCTCTTGTGGCTGTTCGGCGCGTCGTGCGGCGGCCCTTGGGAGTAGGTGTCAGTGTATTCGGGGCAGTAGCGGCAGAGTGTTTCTTTCGAGAGGAAGCCTAGTGGCCACTTACAGCGGAGGAGGGAAGCGCCCCGGGATGATCGGTCAAAAGGGCCACCCTAGAGCCATTGAGGCTCTCCTGGTAGAAGACCCCCTCCTCGAAATCAATCGATGTCTCAGGGTCATCATGGAACCCGGGATCATCGTCACGAGAGTAATTCTCCGGTTGAGGAGCAGGGCAGCTCACTGTCTCGATCCAGCACCTCTAGTTCTGTTCGGACAGGACAGGAATCTGGTTAGGAAAAATTTGAGGTACCTTCCGAACTATAATGCATGGTCGGACTCACCATTTCAATGGGCTTGTAGCTCGAGAAGCCTTCCTTGGGCCTTAACCGAGCAAATTCCTGCTCTTCTCCCTTGAAGAGATCGGCCAGTATGGCTGACATCGCTGCCTGGTCGGCAGGTCCCATCCGTTTGTACCTAGTTGCGTCATCTTCCCCGTTGTACCACCAAAGCGGGTGCATTCTCTGTTGGAGAGGTTGGACGCACCGAGCAATGGATGTGGCCATCACGTCAATGGTGGTTAGCCCGTTGTGAGCTAGCCACCTAACTTGAGCAGCCAGCCGAGTTACTTCGGCACTTTCCTCTTGGGAAGGACTCTTCGGGCACCAGTTGAACCGCTTCTTCGGAGGGACCAATGAGAACTCGGGCAGCCCCCTCCGGACTGGATCAAACAGGGGGACGTCTTCGATATAAAACCATTCCGAAGTCCACTCTTCTGCATCTTTCTTCGGGGTCCCTACGGGGTATCCGGTTCCGGCGATCGGCCATACTTCGGCCCCGCCGACCTCGTAGACTGTCCCTCCTCGGGTACGAGGGACAAGGCAGAAGAACTTCCTCCACAACTCGAAATGGGCCTCACAGCCCAGGAACATCTCGCAGAGAGCGACGAAGCCCGATATATGAAGAATCGATCCTGGGGTAAGGTGGTGGAGTTGAATCCCGTAGAACTCTAGTAGACCCCTCAAGAAAGGATGAATGGGGAAACCCATCCATCACAAGAGGAAGGGCACGAAGCACACCCTTTCCTCCCCGTGGGGGGAAGGAAATTTCTCTGCGAGGGCCTCCCTGCCTGCAGAAGTTAATCCGGGACGGATGGATGCGAGATCTGAAGCAGGGAGATATCCCTACGTCTTGAGCCTGCGTAAATGCATGAGGGATATGGAACAGCTCGCCCAATCACCTTGGCGGGGGCCGTGAGGGCGTGAGGAAGAGCCTGGGACGCTCGCCATTGTTTGCTGGTCGCGACCTCGCGAGGACGTAAGGAAGAATGGCAGGGGGTGGGGTGCGTCAACCTCCGCGCCCTTGGCCTATTAAAGGGGCATTGACTCCCCCCGAGAGAGGGGCATTTTTATAAAAACCCATCAGGCCACTCGCATTCCGTGGGTGCGTAGAAATCGAGGGTCGTCATTTGATTCTGGGCGAAGAAGAGCGGTATGACGGGCCCCACGGGGCCTCGCCAATTGGAGGATTCTTCGGTGACCGAGCTATTGGTGGCCGAACTACTGTTAGACCAAATACAGGTACAGGGAGGAACTCGCCACCCAAGCCGAAGACTATTGAAGCATGAAGCTACCGAAGACTGTCAATCTCGGCATTGGAGGCTAGTTCGGGGGCTACTGAGGGTGTCCCGGACTAGGGGGTACTCGGGCTGCCGGCCTATCTCTCATAGGCCGGCCTAGTGGGCTGCCCTCTACTCGTCGATAGAAGGCCGGATTGTGGGCGACCCCGTGTATCAGAAGGAAACCTCCGAAGACTTGGCGTCTCCTCCAAGGAATAGTTGGCGTGGCTGACGTGTTTAATCCCCTGATGGTAACCGAATTTTGTTAACCCTAGGACCCTCTGGTGTCTATATAAACCGGAGGGTTTAGTCCGTAGAGGATGATCACATCCATTACCTAGGGTTTAGCCCATCCGATCTTGAGGTAGATCAACTCTGTAACCTTCATACAATCACATCAATACAATCTAGCATGACGTAGGGTATTACCTCTTCGAGAGGGCCCGAACCTGGGTAAATCGCTGTCTCTACGTTCCCTGTTACCATTGCTTCCTAGACCCACAGTTCGGATCCCCTACACGAGATCTGCCAGTTTTGGTACCGACAGCCATTACTTCGCCGGAATGGCAGTTGTGGGCGGTGGTCGTGGTCGGCGTGACCGTTGGGGAGGTCAGCGCGGTCGGTGGAGAGTTTGGTTAGCTGCAGATGAGCTTGGACCGTTGGCAATTAAGCGGGGCAAGACATGGCCAAGCGGGACTTGTCGGGCGGCAGTTTTGGTCATCGTGGATGGCTGTGGCCGGCGCTAGCGGGCGAGGGGAGGTGTCGGTGAGGTGCAGGGCTGGTCTGCGACGCTAGCTGAGTGAGGCGGGAGCAGGGAAGGGCAGCAGCGGGGTGGCAGAAGCTCGCGGCATCCGATCATGCGGTATGCACGCTCTGGACACGCGGTGCGCGCTCTGAACATGCACACAGTGCGTTCGGCCAAATGCCAGGGCCACCTAGACTGGCCCAATTGAGCTCAAACTCGGCAGGGTGGCGTTTACTAAGGTGGTGAGAAGGGTGGACATGCTGCATTGGCCAGATGATGAAGTTTCTAATGTAGTTAAGAGAGATGCCAAATTCCTGTCATGCCCACAAGGTATTTGACAGAATGCTCGGGCCATTTAGAAATTCTTATGGAAGTGATACTTGGCAGAATGGTGCCTCCTTGGATGTTAGTGATGATTCTGAAGTTGGTTTTATGAAAGGAAATACTTCCTAGAGCAAGTTTTGGAGAAATTCAGTTCTGGATAGAAACTAGAGGGAATTATTTGGTGGTATTCCAAGATGCAAATGGAGTTGATCTTCTAGACTTAATAGTTTGGTTGGAAGGACTATAAGTGGGAAAAATTTCAGATTTGTTTGATGGAGGAAAATTAGGGTTGCAGTTATAACCTAGGAATGGCACAGAATTGAAAAGAGGATGTTTTGCTCAAAATTTTCAAAGGACCATGTTGGGTTTTTGCATAAAAGTGATCTATAGACATCTCTTGACCCTTCATAATTTTTGTGGAATTTTAGGAGAATTATTTAAAATAGTCATAGTGCAACAGGAGCATTTCAAAGCTTGAAAATGCTATTAAAAGAATTATTTTGGGGCAAATTTTATTATGAAAAAATTTCCTACAGTTATTTAAAATATAAATGAAATGATTTAAGAAAACTAACAAAGCCCACAATATTTGTCCAAAATTTTCTATATGGAGGGAAGAATTTTGGAAAACCGAAAACAGAAAAGATTCTGAAACAATATATGACCTCATATAATTTCAAAATTTTATTTCTGGCCAAATTTTACTTAATAATAATATGGTTTAAAGTTTTGGGGTGTTACAAACTCTACCCCCCTTAGGAAAATCTCGTCCTCGAGATTTGTTAAGGTGGTTTTGGCAGTCTCGCCTAGAATTTACTCTACCACCACACGCCAACAATTTATGCTAAATCACACATACTACTATTAAGATAATGGCACACAAGTAATTTACAAACTTACCACGCCATACAAATGCTAATATGAGAATACAGGGCAACACGGCCACTAAGGCTCTACAATAATTCTGGTGGACTCAGTCCACCTCGCTGACATCTAGCCGGGCGTGTCCCGCAGATGTCGAGGCTTCTCCGTGTGATTCAGTGTCGTAGTTGGCTGGGGTAGGGTGGGGAGCTATAGGGCTGGGGTTGCGGTGGAGCCCCTCGCGGGGTGTCGAGGTCACAGTCCTGTTGGAGTAGGTCTTCAAGAGACGACGGAGTTCCCCTAGAGAGACGAAGGCATTGCCCGGATGGACAACAGGGGCAGACTCCGAGGGCTCGATCGGTCTCCCGAGCAGCACTATCGGGGTGTCGATGGCAGGTGCAGCTTCTCTTCTTACCGGAGTCAGGATAGCGAGCATCTAGCGGGTCGCAATCAGATCAAGGGTGACCTGATCGAATAGTGCCTCTTGCGCTCTGAGGTAGCGCACCAGATGCACTAGAGCAGGATCCGTCTCATGGTCTCCGTTGGCGACTTGGGTCGGGCTACCATTTCCTTCATGACTAGGGTAGTAGTAGAAAGGACGGATGTTAACTCTCGGCGACAAATGCCGGAGATTAACTACAGCCTCTCGGGCTGCAAGTTGGATGGCTTGGGGCTCGTCGGAGGTCGTCCTCCTGGTGAACCGGTAGGGGCGTTCTGATGTGGTGCCCCTCCCGTAGATGTGCACCGTGGCCCAGAAGTGGTGGATGGCATCACTCGTGTGCTCCTGGTATACAACATATTCCGGGGCTCTTCTATGCCAAAAGCATGACGAGTGAGATTGGTGAGTATGACTACAAAGTCTCCTAGCTTGGCTGCGGTGGTCTCGTTACGAACGATGGGCCCAGGCATCTTGGTGATTGGGTATTGAACTGGGAGTGAGGCTATGATGAGCTGAGTTGGGGCGAGGCTTCCTTTATAAGTCAGCAGAGTCTTCCATCGCACGCTTGTGGCTGGGACAATTCAGGTGCCGGCCACAGGCACACGGCCTATGGGCAGGCCTGATAGGTTGGGCACTGACTGTCAAAAAGATGTCGGCTGGCCACTGTGCAGGCTATCGGATGAGATGGACTTGGCTACAGACAGGAAAGGATTTGGACGGTGTGGAAACCTAGGGATAGCGACCAGGCTAAGATAGGATTAACCAATGGTCAGCCTGGCTCTGATACTAAGGCTGTGAGGGCCAGATTTCTGGGACACAATATCCCAGAAATTAACCCCTCGTGTCGTCACCAGCCCCAAGATCATTGTTACTGGTGGACACGTCCTTGTTACAGATTACCAAGCAATTACAAGGATTGCATACAAGACCATAAAGGTCTAATGATACAACAATGATTTCTAACAGCGGATGGCAGAAGCGGGTAGCGGATCTCCATCTCTGATGGGGCTCCATTCCCACAGGAACAGCTGACCTGGATAATTCCTATCCCGCATGGCTGCTATCTCCGATTCATAGGTTGCGGGGTGTGCCTTCGTAGTGCTCTTCTCCTAATCGTGATCTGGCCAAGACAATAGCCAGGGACAAGCCAGTGAGTACGTTTGAATGTACTCACAAACATTATGAACAAAAGATATAGCGAATGCAATAGAGTGCATATGATCGTGATGGATTAATTTATATGCATATGCTGACCGATATTAAAGCATGGCATGTTAAATATTAACACGGTGTGGATGGATAAATATATCATTTTCATAATAAACCAAGAAAATAAAATGGAACATCATGCGTTGGACCGCCCGAGGATTTTCAAGAAAAATGCCAAACGGGTGTCTGAAAGCGCCGCCTCGAGAGGTCTTGAAAAGTAATGCCAAACAGGTGTCTGAATGCGATGCCTTGATAGGTCTTGAAAAGAAATGCCAAACGGGTGTCTGAATACGACGCCTCAAGAGGTCTTGAAAAGAAATGCCAAACGGGTGTCTAAATGCGACGCCTCGAGAGGTCTTGAAAAGAAATGAGTACCCAGGTGGCATAACCATCCCAAGAGATACTCAAAAAAAATAGAGATGAGTATCCACTTGGCATAACCATCCGAAGAGATACTCAGAAAAAATAGAAATGAGTATCCAGGTGGCATAACCATCCCAAGAGATAATTAGAAAAATAGAAATGATTATCCAGGTGGCATTACCATCCCAAGAGATACTCAGAAAAAAATAGAAATGAGTATCTAGGTGGCATAACCATCCCAAGAGATACTCAGAAAAAATAGAAATGAGTATCCAGGTGGCATAACCATCCCAAGAGATACTCAGAAAAAATAGAAATGAGTATCCAGGTGGCATAACCATCCCAAGAGATACTCAAGGTTGCACATACGAGAAAAAGGTTAGTCCACAATAATATTCATGCTAACAATAATATTTATGATAGCATCAGTAGTGACAATAATCATCTTGCAAAAGTGGATCATGCTCAATTTTAATTATTTCCTCCGAAGACCGACACTAAGACCGACACTTGACCAACCCAGACTGTAGTCCTTAACCGCGGACATGGCTATTCGAATAGGTTATTGAACTCTGCAGAGGGTGTACTCTTTACCCACAAGTAAAGGATTTCTTTAGCCAACACCGAGACGCTGACTAATTCCTATTATCGTCTTTGGGATGAAAACACACCTGACCAGCACACACCAGCTTAACCGTTTTGATGCCCGGAATCACCCAATGCATCACTCCAAAAAAACTCTAAGACGGGGAGACCACCGTCTCGAATAGCATGGGATCAGAATTTATAACGCGCGGAATACAAGGGGTGCCCCCCTCTCGGCCCAGCCGGATACACCCATGCCCCCTGACCCGATAACTGGCATTATACCTGGATCCTAGAAACCTTCATCAAGGCCCCTCTGTACGGTGTGTGCAGGAAAGGGGTTAACAACTTACTAAACCGTACCCTACCTGTGGCAGGGACAAGTGGCAGCACGAAACAAGTATGGGGGTTATCGGAACAAGACTCGATCTACGGTCGACTCAGGAGGTTTAAGTTTTCCTGCAATGGTTAGTACAATATATTTTCTTGGTAGTACCCAATAGGGTCACCACCTGGCATGTGATGACCCACAAGTATAGGGGATCAATTGTAGTCATTTTGATAAGTAAGTGTGTCGAACTGAACGAGGAGCAGAAGGAAATGACAAGCGGTTTTCAGCAAGGTATTTTCTGCAAGCACTGAAATTATCGGTAACGAGTAGTTTGATAGCAAGATAATTTGTAACAAGTGAAGTAGCAATAGTAACAATGAGTGCAGCAAGGTGGCCCAATCCTTTTTATAGAAAAGGACAAGCCAGAACGATCTCTTATAGTAAGTAAAGTCTTCTCGAGGACACATGGGAATTTCATCTAGTCACTTTCATCATGTTTGTTTGATTCGCGTTCGCTACTTTGATAATTTGATTTGTGGGTGGACCGGTGCTTGGGTGTTGTTCTTACTTGAACAAACCTCCCACTTATGATTATCCCCTCTCGCAAGCATCCGCAACTACGAAAGAAGAATTAAGATTTCTCTAACCATAGCATTAAACATATGGATCCAAATCAGCCCCTTACGGAATAGCGCATAAACTAGGGTTTAAGCTTCTGTCACTCTAGCAACCCATCATCTAATTACTACTCCACAATGCACTCCCTTAGGCCCAAAGATGGTGAAGTTTCATGTAGTCGACGTTCACACGACACCACTAAGGGAATCAACAACATACATATCATCAAAATATCGAACGAATACCAAAATCACATGATTACCTATGACAAGACTTCTCCCATGAAAGTAACTACTCACAAATCATATTCATGTCCAAGATCAGAGAGGTGTTGAATAGCATAATAGATCTGAACATATAATCCTCCACCAAATAAACCAACCAACATCAACTACAAGGTGTAATCAACACTACTAGCAACCCACAAGTACCAATCTGAGGTTTTGAGACAAAGATTGAATACAAGAGATGAACTAGGGTTTGTGATGAGATGGTGCTGGTGAATATGTTGATGAAGATTAGTCCTCCCATGATGAGAGGATCACTGGTGATGTCGATGGCGATGATTTCCCCCTCCCGGAGGGAAGTATCCCCGGCAGAATCTCTCCGCCGGAGAGCAAAAGTGCTCCTGCCCAAGTTCCGCCTCGAGACGGCGGTGCACCATCCCGAAAGTCTTCTCTATATTTTTTCTAGCGCAAATCGACTTATATACCAGAAAATGGGGGCCAGAGGCTGGCCAGGGGCCCCACGAGGTACCAGGGCGCGCCTGGGGGGGGGGGTGGCGCGCCCTGGTGCCTCGTGGGCACCTGGGTGGCCCCCTCTGGTACTTCTTGCTTCCAGTATTTTTTATTTATTCCAAAATAAATCTCCATAAAATTTCAGCTCATTTGGAGATGTGCAGAATAGGTATCTCTGACATAGCTTTTTCAGGTCCAGAATTCCAGCTGTCGGCATCTCCCTCCTTGTGTAAATCTTGAATATTAAGAGAGAAAAGGCATTAGAATTGCTCCACAAAGTGTTATATTGATTAAAAACACAATAAATAACAGTAGCAAAACATGATGCAAAATGGACGTATCAACTCCCCCAAGCTTAGACCTCGCTTGTCCTCAAGCGAAAGCCGATATCGATAATCATGTCCACATGTTTAGAGAGAGAGGTGTCGATAAAAACAAAATACAGACAAAGTAGCATCATGATCATTATTATAACAGCAATATTTATTACCATAAACTTCTCATGAGCAAGTAACAATTCATCACAACAATGGAGTATAAGGCATAAACTTTCTTGAAAACTAACAAACTATGTTCTCAGTCAACAATGCAATTGCAATTCATCATATTTTCAGAAAGGGTCTCATGTAAGAGCTATTTAGCAAGTCCACATACTCAACCATCATTTAGGCTTCTACGATTGCTAACACTCACGACATATATATGGAGCAAAAAGTTTCGGCCAGACACATAGAAAGATAGGGGCTTGTGAGTTCGCCTCCCAACTTATTCACCTCAAGGGTGATGTCAACAATAATAACTCATGATCACTCATATCCAACTGGATATATATGCCTAGATCTTTCCCCACTACATGATGCTTACAAAAGAAAAAAATAAAAAGGAAGTAGAGGACAACAATATTGACTCTTGCATAAAAAGTAAATACATAAAAGTAAAGGATAGGCCCTTCGCAGAGGGAAGCCGAGGTTGTCATGTGGTTTTTGTTGTTGGATGCAAGAGCTCTTAATGCAAAGGAACAATATATTGCCCCTTGTGATAGCAACCTTTATTATGCAGTCTGTCGCTTTTATTTCTTTACCATCACAAGATCGTACAAAGCTTATTTCCCTTACAATAAAAATTCAGACATATTTAGAGGCAATTTTTATTGCTTTTTGCACCGATGACAACTTACTTGAAGGATCTTATTCAATCCATAGGTAGATATAGTGGACTCTCATGACATGAAACTGGGTTTAAGGGTTTTGGATGCACAAGTAGTATCTCTACTTGGTGCGGATTTTTGGCTAGCAAAGATACTGGGCAAGCACCACATGTTGGAGGATCCATAACAATATAACTTCTATGTGAATATGTACAAACATAATTCATTACATTGTCTTCCTTGTCCAACGTCAACAATTTGACATAAAATACTTAATGGGGGCTCACAATCATAAAAGATATCCAAGATAGTATAATTGCATGTGAATCTTCTCTTCCCTTATTAACTTTTTCATGAATTGCATCATTGACTAATGCTATGTTTGTTAACTTCCAATAAATTTTACCACTTATACTTTTCTTTATGTAATGTCATTACTTTCCATAGGATTAGCATATGATCTTTTTCATTATTTTCATTGATAGAATTGGAACATGAAAGTAAAGAAGCAAAAACTCAAACTACTCTTTATTATATAACTCTCAACTCGATTACATAGATAGATAGATCACGAAGCTAACACTCAAAAATAGATCATACTAAACTTTTATTCAACTAGATCACGAAATAACTAAGGATCGAACTAAAATAGGTAAAGATAATGAAAGTGATGGTGATACGATACCGGGGCACAAGCCAAGGGGAGTGCCCATACCCATGTGCTCAAGTCTCCTTCTTCGGTGATGGTGGTGATGATGAAGTGGCATGCTTGTCCTTCAGCTGTAACAGGTACATCAATCTACGATTGATGCTCCGAAGGGCGATGTTTTGCTCTTCTGGCAAAATAACTTCACGAGTGAGAGATGTATTCTGAATAGAAACTATTTCAAAGACTCTTAAGGCTTCAATTACGGATGGGGAGAGATGATCATATAAGGGTTGAAGTATATCTCCCTTCTCTGCGTTCTCCTCCATGGGAACCGCTTGCCCTTCTCCCGGAGCCTGGGCTCCTGGAACTTCCTCGACCTTGTCCTCCTTGCCATTGTCTTCTTCTCCCGACGACAACTGATAGTAAACCTCGCTGTAGGGGCGTTTGCCCGGCGATGGTTGCACAATGCGGTGCTTGGCACGGAGCTTTAGGGGAGCCATGGCGATCTAGATCTGTCAGAAAAATAGCAAGAAACAAGAACAGAAGAGATTTCTGCGATGCGGTGGTTAAAACGTTCAGAAGTATATATAAAGAATTTTTATCTTGCAAAACAAGTAATCCAGAAGAAAACGGAGTCGGCAAGGCTCACGTGAGGCCCACGAACCACCAGGGCGCGCCTGGGGGGTGGCGCGCCCTGGTGCCTCGTGGGCACCAGGTGGGTCCCCTCGGATGTTTCTTATTTTTGTATTTTTCTAATATTCTAAAACTGACAGAAAATATTTTTATGGAATTTTTGGAGTCGGTTTACTTACCGTATCACGTACCTCTTCCTTTTCAGGGTTCTAGAGCGTTCCGGAAGGTCTCTCTGTTGTATTCCTCCGGTGTAATTGTTTCAATAATATTAGTTTCAACATTAATGGGGGTACCTGAAATATAGTGCTTAATTCTTTGCCCATTCACCACTCTCGGATTAGTGCCTTCGGAGTTGTTTATTTTGATGGCCCGGATCGATAAACTTCTTCGATAATATATGGTCCTTCCCATTTAGAGAGAAGTTTTCCTACAAAGAATCTCAAACGAGAATTGTACAATAGAACTTGTTCACCCACTTTAAATTCCCATTTTTGAATTCTTCTATCATGCCACCTTTTAACTTTTTCTTTAAACAATTTGGCATTTTCATAAGCTTGGGTTCTCCATTCATCTAATGAGCTAATATCAAATAACCTCTTTTCACCGGCAAGTTTAAAATCATAATTTTGTTCTTTAATTGCCCAATATGCTTTATGTTCTAACTCTAGAGGTAAATGACATGCTTTTCCATAAACCATTTTATAAGGAGACATACCCATAAGATTTTTATAAGCAGTTCTATAAGCCCATAATGCATCGTCAAGTTTCTTAGACCAATTCTTTCTAGATCTATTGACGGTTTTTTGCAAAATTAATTTTATTTCTCTATTGCTCAATTCAACTTGACCACTAGTTTGAGGGTGATAGGGAGATACAATTCTATGGTTGACATCATATTTAGCAAGCAATTTACGGAATGCACCATGAATAAAATGTGAACCATCAGTCATCAAATATATAGGGACTCCGAACCTTGGGAAAATAACTTCTTTAAGCATTTTAATAGAAGTGTTATGATCCGCACTACTAGTTGGAATAGCTTCTACCCACTTAGTAACATAATCAACAACAACTAAAATATGTATATACCCATTGGATTTAGGAAAAAGGTCCCATATAATCAAATCCCCAAACATCAAATGGTTCAACAACAAGTGAATAATTCATAGACATTTCCTGACGTCTGCCAACATTACCAATTCTTTGACATTCATCAAACGATAGGATGAACTTATGAACATCCTTGAAAAGGGTAGGCCAATAAAAACCAGATTGTAATACCTTGTGTGCAGTTCTGTCTCCCGCATGGTGTCCTCCGTAAGCCTCGGAATGACACTTTCGTAGGATTTGTTCCTGTTCATGCTCCGGTACACAACGTCTAATAATACCATCTACTCCTTCTTTATAAAGATGTGGGTCATCCCAGAAGTAATGTCTTAAATCAAAGAAGAACTTTTTCTTTTGTTGGTATGTGAAACTAGGTGGCATGTATTTAGCAGCAATGTAATTATCATAGTCTGCATACCAAGGAGTATTACGAGAAGCATTTATGACAGCTAATTGTTCATCAGGAAAATTATCATTAATAGGTAGTGGGCCATCAAGAACATTTTCCATTCTAGACAAATTATCTGCTACGGGATTCTCAGCTCCCTTCCTATCAGTAATATGCAAGTCAAATTCTTGTAGCAATAAAACCCACCTAATGAGTCTAGGTTTAGCATCTCTTTCTTTTCCATAAGATATTTAATAGCAGCATGATCGGTGCGAACAGTTACTTTAGAATCAACTATGTAAGATCTGAATTTATCACATGCAAACACAACTACTAGAAATTCTTTTTCAGTAGTAGCATAATTTCTTTGGGCACTGTCTAGAGTTTTACTAGCATAATGGATAACATTTAATTTCTTATCAACTCTCTGTCCTAGAATAGCACCAACATCATAGTCACTAGCATCACACATAATTTCAAAAGGCAAGTTCCAATTCGGTGGTTGGACAATAGGTGCAGTGGTTAAGGCTTTCTTAAGTGTTTCAAAGGCTTCTAGACAATCATCATCAAAAATAAATGGAACATCTTTTTGCAAAAGATTGGTAAGAGGCCTAGAAATTTTAGAGAAGTCTTTAATAAATCTCCTATAGAAACCAGCATGACCTAGGAAACTTCTTATACCTTTAATATCTTTAGGACATGGCATTTTCTCAATAGCATCAACCTTAGCTATATCAACTTCAATACCTCGTTCAGAAATTTTATGCCCCAAGATAATGCCTTCATTCACCATAAAGCGGCACTTCTCCCAATTCAAGACAAGATAGTTTCTTCACATCTCTGCAAAACTTGATCAAGGTTGCTTAAGCAATCATCAAAAGAAGTTCTGTAAATGGAGAAATCATCCATGAATACCTCAACAATCTTTTCACAAAAGTCAGAGAATATAGTAGTCATACATCTTTGAAAGGTAGCAGATGCATTGCATAAACCAAAAGGCATACGTCTATAAGCATAAGTTCCAAAAGGACAAGTAAAGGTGGTTTTCTCTTTGATCAGGTTGTGATACAGGTATTTGAGAAAAACCAGAATAACCATCTAGGAAGCAAAAGTGTGTATGCTTAGACAGTCTTTCTAACATTTGATCAATAAAAGGTAAGGGGTAATGATCTTTTCTAGTAGCTTTGTTTAATTTCCTAAAATCAATTACCATCCTATAACCAGTTACAATTCTTTGTGGAATGAGTTCATTTTTATCATTAGGAACAACGGTAATACCTCCTTTCTTAGGGACACAATGAACGGGACTTACCCATTGACTATCATCTATGGGATAGATTACACCTGCTTCCAAAAGCTTTAATATTTTAGTTCTTACCACCTCTTTCATCTTAGGATTTAATCGTCGTTGGTGGTCGACAACTGGTTTAGCATCAGGCTCCATATTAATTTTGTGCTGACATAGAGTGGGACTAATGCCCTTAAGATCATCAAGAGTATATCCAATAGCAGCATGGTGCTTCCTCAGAGTTTTTCGTAATCTCTTTTCTTCATGCGCTGAAAGGTTAGCACTAATAATAACAGGATATATCTTCTTTTCATCAAGATAAGCATATTTCAATGTATCAGGCAATTGCTTCAATTCAAATACAGGATCATCCTTAGGTGGAGGAGGGCCTCCAAGAGTTTCAATAGGCAAATTATGTTTAAGGATAGGTGGTTGATCAAATAACATCTTATCTATTTCATTTCTTTCATTCATATGCATATCGTTTTCGTGGTCTAGCAAATATTGTTCTAACGGATTAGTAGGAGGTACGGCAATAGAAGCAAGACCAATAATTTCATCTTTACTAGGCAATTCTTTATCACGAGGTTGTCTACGAAACTTGGAGAAATTAAACTCATGAGATATATCACCAAACTTAACTCGAACCTTTTCTTTAACAAAATCAATTTCAGCATTAACGGTATTCAAGAAAGGTATACCAAATATAGTGGGACAAAAATTATATTGTTGTGAACCAAGTACTAAGAAATCAGAAGGGTATTTGATTTTTCCACACAATACTTCAACATCTCTAACAATCCCAAGTGGTGTAATAGTATCTCTATTCGCAAGCTTAACAACGGGTGCAATTTCATGCATTACTTCTTGATATAAAGAAAATGGAATAGCACTCACACTAGCACCCATATCACACAAACCATGATAGCAATGATCTCCAATCTTAACAGAAATAACAGGCATGCCAACTACGGGCTTGTTCTTGTCTAACATATCTCGTTCATTTCTAACAAGTTTAGCAATTCTAGCCGCCTCATCACTAAAGTAAATAACATGCCCATCTATATTATCGACTAAGAGATCTTTAACCATAGCAACATCAGGTTCAACTTTAATTAGTTCAGAGGGTCTAGGTGCTCTAATATTACTTTTGTTAACCACAGTTGAAGCTTTAGCATGCTCCTTAATCCTAACAGGAAAAGGTGGTTTCTCAATATAAGCAGTAGGCACAACTGGATCAACATGGTAAACAATTGTTTCTTCTTTAACACTAACGGGTTCCTCAATCTTTTCTTTAACAGGGGGATGATATTTAAACCACTTCTCCTTAGGGAGATCAACATGAGTAGCAAATGATTCACAAAAGGAAGCTACTATCTCAGAGTCAAGTCCATATTTAGTGCTAAACTTATGAAAAGCATCAGTGGCCATAAAAGATTTAACACAATCGAACTCAAGTATTATACCTGACTCATTACCTTTGTCGAGTTCCCAATCTTCAGAGTTGCGTTTAATTCTTTCTAGAAGATCTCATCTGAATTCAATAGTTTTCTTCATAAAGGAGCCAGTCGAAGAAGAATCGAGCGTAGTTTGATTATCATGAGAAAGCCGAGCATAAAAATTCTGTAAGATAATTTCTTTTGAGAGCTCATGATTGGGGCATGTGTACATCATGTACTTGAGCCTCCCCCAAGCTTGAGCGATGCTTTCTCCTTCACGAGGCCAAAAATTATATATATAATTCCGATCACGATGAACCAAATGCATAGGATAATTTTTTTGATGGAATTCCAGTTTCAATCGGTTCCAGTCCCATGTATCAGTATCATCACATAGCCTATACCACATTAATGCCTTTCCCTCCAAAGATAAAGGGAATACTTTCTTCTTAACTCCATCTCCGAATAAACCTGCAAGCTTACACAATCCCCAAATTTCATCCACATAGATCAAGTGCATATCAGGATGTACCGTTCCATCTCCTACATAAGGATTAGCTAGCAGTTTCTCTATCATACCCAGAGGAATCTCATAATAAATATTTTCAGTAGGTGTAGTTGGTTGAGGAACAACTATTTGTGTTTCCGGTCGAGGTGAAGATACCCCGAACAAACCCCTCAAAGGATTACTTTCCATAGTGACAAGTGACAGTAAATTTCAGCACGTAATATAAATATTTCCTTACCAAATTCCACTCACCAAACGCGCTTCACTCCCCGGCAACGGCGCCAGAAAAGAGTCTTGATGACCCACAAGTATAGGGGATCAATCGTAGTCCTTTCGATAAGTAAGAGTGTCGAACCCAACGAGGAGCAGAAGGAAATGACAAGCGGTTTTCGGCAAGGTATTTTCTGTAAGCACTGAAATTATCGGTAACGAGTAGTTTGATAGCAAGATAATTTATAACAAGTGAAAAGTAGCAATAGTAACAATGAGTGCAGCAAGGTGGCCCAATCCTTTTTATAGCAAAGGACAAGCCGGAACGATCTCTTATAGTAAGTAAAGTGTTCTCGAGGACACATGGGAATTTCATCTAGTCACTTTCATCATGTTTGTTTGATTCGCGTTCGCTACTTTGATAATTTGATATGTGGGTGGACCGGTGCTTGGGTGCTGTTCTTACTTGAACAAACCTCCCACTTATGATTAGCCCCTCTCGCAAGCATCCGCAACTACGAAAGAAGAATTAAGATTTCTCTAACCATAGCATTAAACATGTGGATCCAAATCAGCCCCTTACGGAATACCGCATAAACTAGGGTTTAAGCTTCTGTCACTCTAGCAATCCATCATCTAATTAGTACCCCACAATGCATTCCCTTAGGCCCAAAGATGGTGAAGTGTCATGTAGTCGACGTTCACACGACACCACTAAGGGAATCAACAACATCCATATCATCAAAATATCGAACGAATACCAAATTCGCATGATTACTTATGAAAAGACTTCTCCCATGTCCTCAAGAACAAAAGTAACTACTCACAAATCATATTCATGTCCAAGATCAGAGAGGTGTTGAATAGCATAATAGATCTGAACATATAATCTTCCACCAAATAAACCAACTAGCAACAACTGGTGTAATCAACACTACTAGCAACCCACAGTTACCAATCTGAGGTTTTGAGACAAAGATTGAATACAAGAGATGAACTAGGCTTTGAGATGAGATGGTGCTGGTGAAGATGTTGATGAAGATTAGTCCTCCCACGATGAGAGGATCGCTGGTGATGTCGATGGCGATGATTTCCCCCTCCCGGAGGGAAGTATCCCCGGCAGAATCTCTCCGCCGGAGAGCAAAAGTGCTCCTGCCCAAGTTCTGCCTCGAGACGGCAGTGCACCATCCCGAAAGTCTTCTCTATATTTTTTCTAGGGAAAATAGACTTATATACCAGAAAATGGGGGCCAGAGGCTGGCCAGGGGCCCCACGAGGTACCAGGGCGCGCCTGGGGGGTGGCGCGCCCTGGTGCCTTGTGGGCACCTGGGTGGCCCCCTCTGGTACTTCTTGCTGCCAGTATTTTTTTATTTATTCCAAAATATATCTCTGGAAAATTTCAGCTCATTTGGAGATGTGCAGAATAGGTATCTCTGACATAGCTTTTTCAGGTCAAGAATTTTAGCTGCCGGCAATCTCCCTCCTTGTGTAAATCTTGCATATTAAGAGAGAAAAGGCATTATAATTGCTCCACAAAGTGTTATATTGATTAAAAACACTATAAATAACAGTAGCAAAACATGATGCGAAATGGACGTATCAGCATGTCCCGACATGCCCTCACTGATCATTCTCGTCACAACGAGATTTCAGTCTCACGGTCTCTCTTCTTGTGATTGATTCTTTCCTGCAGATTAGTCCGGACCAACATAGGCATATGTGACATGTGAGAACAATCATCCTCACTCATATTTCATGTTTAAGTGAGGGTAACAAAATATCAATGGATCATGCATGCAAAAATAGAAATATGCAAGCTTCATTCAAAATTATCATAAATATGATTTAGGTATCCTAGCTAGCAAGCTACCAAACATTCACCATATCAAGTGTTCAAGATGCTTGCCTTGGGTATTAAATGGTGTTGGCTTACTCCCAAAATTTGCAAAAATAATCTCCCCTCCATTTTTCCTATTTTCAAAATATTGCAAAAATCACATAAACTTGAAACAGTACAAAAAAGTTGTTTGGAAATTCTTGAAATAACTACTAAAATAAACTAGATGAAAAAAGAAGAATAACAAAAAAAGAATTAAATCATTTGGAGTTGTGGTTAAAAAGTTAGAGGCAGTCAAAGTTTAGTCAAAATTCTCATTTTTACTAAAACTATAAAAAGAAAATGGTTTGGCGGAGATTACACTTTCGAGCAGGGAAAACGTATTCCGCAGAAATACGTCTCCACTTAAGATGAGCCGGTGCGGCCTTGGGTCACTGATAGTGGGTCCCGCGGGCCCACTAGTCAGGTTTGACCAGTTGTCGGTGCTCTCACCTCCCGCGGCAGAACAGAGGAGGCCACGCCGGCGGCCCTCGCCGGCGAACGGCGGCGTCAGCCGTGGAGCTGAGCACATGGGCGTGCTCCCCTCACTGAGGCGAACCTGGAGAGCTATGCCTTGGCCACCGGGGGTCACCGCTTCGCTGGCGACGAAGCATCCCGCGGAACTCCGGCGAGGTGAGAAGTGGCTTTTGTCTACTGTGGCTCCCGAGCTAAATTGAGAGGGTGAATGGGTTAGTGGGATCGAGAGGAGTTTGTTGGTGAAGGGAGTGGAGAGGGGGAGGCTCTGGAGAGGTGGAAAGCTTTGAGATAGTGGCGGCGGATGCCTCGGTCGGAAACGGAGGAGACAACTGTTCCAGGTCGTTCTGCTGCTCGGGTAGGTGCCTAGGGGAGGGAGGGATGATCTGGTGCAGTGAGGCGAGCTCGGGGAGGCTTTATAGGCGGGGGAGGGTCGGTTCTCGTGGCTTCCAAAAGAAGGCACGATGGCGGGCGGGCATTACTGTGCCGGAAAGGCAGCTGTGGGCGGTGGTCATGGTCGGCGTGACCGTTGGGGAGGTCAGCGCGGTCGGTGGAGAGTTTGGTTAGCTGCAGATGAGCTTGGACCGTTGTCAATTAAGCGGGGCAAGACGTCGCCGAGCGGGACTCGTCGGGCAGCGGTTTTGGTCGTCGTGGACGGCGGTGCCGGTGAGGTGCAGGGCTGGTCTGCGACGCTAGCTGAGGGAGACGGGAGCAGGGGAGGGCGACAGCAGGGCGGCAGAAGCTCGCGGTGTCCGGGCGTGCAGTAGGCGCGCTCTGGACACGCGGTGCGCACTGTGAACACGCACACAGTGCGTTCGGTGAAATGCCAGGGCCAGCTAGACTGGCCCAATTGAGCTCAAACTCGGCAGGGTGGCGTTTACTAAGGTGGTGAGAAGGGTGGACATGCTGGATTGGCCAGATGATCAAGTTTCTAATGTAGTTAAGAGAGATGCCAAATTCCTGTCATGCCCACAAGGTATTTGACAGAATGCTAGGGCCATTTAGAAAATTCTTATGGAAGTGATACTTGGCAGAATGGTGTCCCCTTGGATGTTAGTGATGATTCTGAAGTTGGTTTTATGAATGGAAATACTTGCTAGAGCAAGTTTTGGAGAAATTCAGTTCTGGACAAAAACTACAAGGAATTATTTGGTAGTATTCCAAGATGCAAATGGAGTTGATCTTCTAGATTTAAGAGTTTGGTTGGAAGGACTATAAGTGGGAAAAATTTCAGATTTGTTTGATGAAGGAAAATTAGGGTTGCAGTTATAACCTAGGAATGGGACAGAATTGAAAAGAGGATGTTTTGCTCAAAATTTTCATAGGACCATGTTGGGTTTTTGCATAAAACTGATCTATAGGCATCTCTTGACCCTTCATGATTTTTGTGGAATTTTAGGAGAATTATTTAAAATAGTCATAGTGCAATAGGAGCATTTCAAAGCTTGAAAATGCTATTAAAAGAATTATTTTGGGGAAAATTTTAGTATGAAAATATTTTCTACTGTTATTTCAAATATAAATGAAATGATTTAAGAAAACTACCAAAGCCCACAATATTTTTCCAAAATTTTCTATATGGAGGGAAGAATTTTGGAAAACCAAAAACAGAAAAGATTCTGAAACAATATATGACCTAATATAATTTCAAAATTTTATTTCTGGCCAAATTTTACTTAATAAAAATATGGTTTAAATTTTTGGGGTGTTACACTACCCGGACGATCCGGACCAAGCCCGTACGATCTGGCCACATCGACCACATGTACAACAGCCTCCTCGATGAAGCCTGATCCATCCGGACCCCTGCCCGGATCATCCGGACCCACCCGGACATCCGGACGACCACCCGGACATCCGGGCCGACTGTGGCCGCTACGACACGTCCGGACGATCTGGACGGGCACCCGGATCATCTGGACCCCCGACGCCCGGATCATCCGGACTAACTCCCGGATCATCCGGACCCCGCCGGCGTGTGTGACTTGGGCCGAGGCCCATGTAACTCTATCTTCCCCGAGACTATATAAACTCCTCTACCACCCACATTTTAGGGTTAGCAAAGTGATAGCTCAGATTAGAGATTCAGTTTTTCTCATCCACTACCTACTCCCATGGAGATCAAGGCCTCCATGTGAGAAGATCCCCTAGTGGATTCAAGACCCCCTTGTGGGAAGATCCTCTTGGATATCAAGACCTCAATTCCTCTTGGATTGGGATGAACTAGCTACCATGTATCCTCTTGTGTTGGATTTGGACCTTTGTATCCCTCTTGTGATTGTGGATTTTGCACATGTATGATTGGATTTGTGTCAATTGAGTGTTTGTTCTTGTGTTCTTCTCTCAATTTGCCCTTTTCTCCCTCCAAATGTGAAAAGATCATCACCATAGGGTTCCACCCTAAATCATCTTGGATCTGAGCTTAGGTCGATTCACACTTTGAAGTTCTTCCCCTCCACTTTCTATCCCCAATTTTGTTGTTTTTTCCCAATTTTGAAAATTCCCCACAAAAAGATCCATATCAATTTTATTTTTTTGAGATTCGTTCATTTGGTGATGTTTTGTTGATTTTGATCTGTGGATTCGTTGTGTTGCAAGTGGATCTAGCATTCCCCACCATCCCGACCTCGAAACCCACCCCAAAATTGTCCCAATTTTTCTTCTTCTTCCCAATTTGGAGTTCTACCCGAGCTAACCGCCGAGCAGACGACCTGCCCGGATCATCCGGACGTTCACCCGGATCATCTGGACATTGCCCGGATCGACCGGACCTAGACCTGGATCATCTGGCTTCCACCGACAAAACTGAATTTTTCGACAGAAAATTTCTGCCACCGCCACCACTTTCGCATAGCCATTTTTGATCCCCACCAGCGCACTTCCACAAACCCCTTAACAACCACAGCCATACCACCGCTTTCCGCTACCACCATTTGACTTTTGTCATTGAGATTTTGAGTTGCGGTTTTCCGTGTCCTAACTTGTTTCGGCTACTTAGGGACGGTTCGTCATCGACAACATCACTACTCAACTTCGCCTCGACATCGACAACAACAATTTCTCATTGTGACACCACCATCATAAGCAAGGACGGTAACCTCGACGACATCTTTATACATCCCTTGCCATTGCATTGTTAGCCCCGAGACCATCTTTTGCATCGCTTTCCTACGAGACTAGCCATTTGAGTATTGTCGGGCAACGCTACTTGTGCACTTTAGTGATACACGTTCCGCATAGCTATCACAGCGTGCATATATCATCGTATCATCTCTTGTGTCATCAATTGATCCCACATATACATAATTGCAATCTTCGTAAGACCATTTCGCATAAGTGGCCTAAGGAAAATATCAAGAGAGAAAAGCTTTTAAGCAAAAGAGAGAAAGAGCAACAACAAGCTTGTAAGCAATAGGCATAGCATCGCCACATTGCATAGCATTTTTGATCATCTTGGATCATCGTGACCAAGTTCACCGGAAATCATACATACATAGCATACTTGAGATAGAAAGTCGATACGTTTTGTCTCTAATAGGTTGTGCACAAGTTTCGTATCCGCCTATTGAGCAATCGTGCTAGCGTCTCTCTAGTGTTGTGCAACACGAGCGTTTTTTTGGATTCCACATTTTGTGCTCATTCCTTGGTTGCATGACCTCATTTATCTATCCGTGTGTGTGTTTCCATGTGCCACTCATTGCTATTGGTCTATTTGTTTTTCTTGCGAATTTGTGAATCTTTTTCAACATTATTCATATCTTGCTAACAATTGCAAAGATTTTGTGCCACTATCCTCACCAAGCTACTCCAAAGGCTTTACTTCTGTAGGTGTGAGATTGACACGATCCGGTATGAATTGTGCTACTTCCATAATACCATATTGGGTGCTCATCGATCCATCTTCAACATTGGATAAGGTACATTGGTCTAGTTCATTCCTTTCTTCCACTAACACTTGTTTGAGAATCATGGATAGGCCAAACACTTCTACGATCCACTCTTCGATGAGCAAGACGATGCACCGAACGACTAGGTCACTAAGAATCACCTCTTCGGCGTCCAACGAGCATTACATCAAGAAAGTGAAGCTTTAGGTGAACGAATTGAGCAACTCGCCTCCGACTTTAGACAAACCCTCGATGACAAGCTATCATCTCAAATGGAAGAGTTCCATACCATCATGGTCAACCGCGCATCTTCCATTTCGTCCACTTCAAGATCAAGACGGCGCCACTCGAGCTGACACTCTTCGGACACGTCTTCGGATGCAAGTCTTCCTCGACCATGATCACATCGTCATCAAGGACATGAAGACCATCAAGGTACACATAACCCATTCCATGGCAACGGTTTGTAAGGCCGCCTTCGAGAGCGTGAACGATAACACCATCAAGCACAAGGCGCCATGGACCAAGATCAAGTTCCACAATGTCAATGTCAAGAAAACCAAGACGGCGATGCTCTACAACAAGAACGACAATGTCGTGAGGAGGAAGCACTTGAAGCTCAATGTGTCCTACGCGAAGCAACTCGCGCCGTTGACGAGTGCAAACACTGAGTGCGTCAACAACAAGAGGCCCTCCAACGAGAGCGACAAGATGAAGCCGCACGTCTTGAAGAGCGCCAAGAAGTGAGGAACCGTGCATGTATCCGACATCCTCGACATCAAGTCAATCAAGAGGAGCAAGAGCTAGAAGAGCCTCCATGACGACAAGAGCGACATCTCCATCGCCACCAACAAAATGAGGAACAACGCTTCGGCAAGCTCAAGTTCACAATGCCCAAGTTCAACGGAGGCAACGACCCCGAAGAATATCTTTCATGGGCATTGAAGGTCGACAAGATATTCTGTCTTCACAATTATGACGAGGAAAAGAAGATCGCCATGGCATCTCTAGAGTTCCAAGACTATGTTCTCATTTGGTGGGAGCAAGTGATCGCAAGGCGTCAAGAGAAGGGCAAGCCACCCATCGCGACTTGGAATCAAATGAAAGATTTCACGAGAGCTCGTTTTGTGCCTACACACTATAACCGCGATCTCTTCAAGAAACAACAACTCCTCAAGCAAGGCACCAAGTCGGTTGAAGAATACTACCAAGAG
Organism: Elymus sibiricus; assembly: GCA_039707655.1. Lineage (NCBI taxonomy): Eukaryota > Viridiplantae > Streptophyta > Magnoliopsida > Poales > Poaceae > Elymus > Elymus sibiricus. The sequence continues at coordinate 171,134,767 of CM077664.1, forward strand.
ATGGCAATTGCCATCCAACGTCAAGTAAGATGATGAACAAACAATGGCGTGATTCTTGAATGGTCTCAATCATCCAATCAAGAAAATTGCGGACTTCCAACCGTACTCCAACCTCCTAGAGCTAGAGCACCAAGCAACCAAAGTGGAGCGACAAGTACAAGAGGACTACAAATACTTCAAGTACTCTTCCAAGACCTATGGTTCGTACAATCAAGCTTCAACGACTACGACACCTCCTACTACGACTCGAGCTACCCCAAGTACCAGTGACAAGTAAAGCTCCAAACAAACTTCAACTTCTTCGAGTCATCCTCCTACTACTACAAGTAAAACCAAGCCAAGAGCTTCATCATCAACAACTCCTCCGGATGCTACCGCCAAGACAAGTGACATCAAGTGCTTTACTTGCAAAGGCCGAGGCCACAAGTCATTTGAGTGCCCCACACCATGATCGCCAATGCAGATGGCACCTACGACTCCATGAGCGAAGAAGAAATGGAAGCCCTTGAGCACGTGGCCATGCACCGACAAGTGAATGAAGATGAAGACGATCAAGTCTTTTGTGACAATGATTCGAGCCCCGTTCTTGTTGTCTCTAAGGTCTTAACACTTCAACAACAATAAGACAAAGACCAACGTTGCCATATCTTCCATACCAAAGCGGGTATCCAAGGACATTCCGTCAAGGTCATCATCGACGGCGGAAGTTGCCACAATTTGGAAAGTGAAAAGCTATGTTCCAAGGTACAATTGCTCAAGAAGAAGCACCCACTGGTAGCGAGCTGCTATATAAACGGTTTTCACCCCCTTTCCATGACAGAGTTTTAAACCGTAGCCTTGCATGTGTGTGCGATAGGGGGGTCTTCCCACATGACCCAGAAACCGTCGGCGATAGGGAGCACGCAAGCATAAGTTTCGCAGAACTAAGCATATGCGATGTCCGATCTATCCCAAACGTGACTCGTCACACAACTGTTTGTGATTTATCGAATATCCCAAATGCTCCATCCTTGCTACTCGTGTGTTCTCGCATTACCATCAAACTTGGTATTCTGTGGTGCAACGTTTACGATGCGCGCCCCATCACAAACAGTTCACGATTGTAATACATGTATGATAAGGAGACTATCACACACAATCACTTCTCCCGAACCATATGCGATATATAATCAAGAAGATTAGTTAATCATCATAAGAGTGTCGGATAGGATTATGAAACGTTGGACTGTCGTACGAGTGTCGTATAGGATAACTATCGCACACACTATTCTGTGGTGCAAACGTTTACGATGCGTACGATATCAGAAATAGTTCATGATTGTAAAGCGTGTATGATAAGGCGACTATCACAAACATTTAGTTTGCTCGCACCATTTGTGATATAGTCTGACATCACACACACTTTACGAACAGCAACTGTGTGCATGGTCACACACGTTTCCTCTCTGTGAACCGTGTCGGATTATGATGTATATCACAAACGATGTGCTTTACAGACCGTGTGCGCCGTAATGACATGCAGAGCGTATTTTCACCCGAATTGAATCGCTGCTATTTAAAATTGTACCGAATTTGAATTTGAAAGTAGGCTATAACTTTATTCATATCCATCAGGTTCAACAACCAATGCATTATTCGATTCACAGGTACATATGTTCAAGAGTTACATAAAAAAAGAATTACATATGCACCAAATAAAGAATGATGAACCAGGGTTGTATACTTGTACTATTAAAGATGGTAAAGAAAGAGGCGAAAGACATTCTGGTTGCTGAACAAGGTGAGGCGGAATGCCCATATTGTGCCCTCCTCCATGCAGAAGGCATGCACGACTCTAGTCCAACCCCTTGTGATGGCCGACCGCCCATCCTTCACTGTCTTCATGATGACATCTAGATAGTCATTGTGTTCTGGTAGAAATACTTTAACCTTTGCATGCCCACCAATCATGTAGTTTGAGAGGTAATCTTGAGTAAACTGCTTTGGGAACCATTTCAAAGGAAAAAGATTCAGACATTGTCATCTAACACAACTCATTATGGGCAGTAAAAAGAAGCATGCAGAGTTCTTACTTACCATCCTGCAGTTCACTGTTGTCTTGGACAAAGTGTAAACAAATTGTTTAATTGCCATCTCTTGACCCATTTTACTAACAATCGTTATCAGTTTCCTCACTTGATGCTGGTTCATGAATATCTCATTGCCCCATACGCAAAAAGGGTCAAAGCGCGGATCTTTACCAATGACATATGTACCTACAAGCACCAAGTTAATATTAGAAGCTAAACAGCAATTGCACAATGATGTAGTACAACACTCCCTCCGTCCCATTATATAAGATCTTAGTACATCCAATATATTCACATATTGGATGAATTAAGATCTTATATTATGGGGCAGAGGGAGTGTATTACATTGTTACAAATATCGGCCGATTAACTGCAGTTAACTGCTGCTGTGTTGTAGCTGTTGCTGCTCTTCTATGTATATCTTGACATCATCAGAACATTAAGGTAACACTCTTCCTTGTTGATATGTATCCTAGGATAGCATATTTAGACATTCAGTACAATGCATGTTGCCATGTAGCCTCAGATATATTAGATATGGCCCTAGGTAACCTACCGATAAATGGGTTACAGATATATTCAGTTAAATGTCTGATTCGCCGATTAATCCCTTATCAGCCCCCGGCCGATATGGTACCAGCTACCGATATCCTGAACAGTGAGTATATATAAGCCATGGGATGAAACTAACCTTGATGGAAAACAGCAGTCGTTCCCAATATTGTCCTGTGTAAGTACATCCAAAGGCATGTTAAGCACAACATGCTAAACATCAACCAAATATATCCATGGTAGACAACATAATCTCCAAATAATAGCTTCAGTGTGCAGGTTTAAGCACGCTAGTTAAGCAAAACAAGAAGTGGAAAGGTGTGTTAACTGCAAAGTTCATACTTGCACATATAGAACATCACTTTGTGAATAACTGAAATAAACAAGGCATACTACGAACAACCAAAGATAGCAATTGAAACTGGACATATGCTAACTATGAACAACCGAACAACCAAAAACCGTTAAAAGTGGCATATGCTCGCTACAACAGGCTTAACAGCAAGCAAATAGTCATTCATATTGGTATTATTGAAACTGGTATTGATGAAATTGAACTGCAAAGTTCATACTTGCACATATAAAACATCACTTTGTGAATAACTAAAATAAACAAGGCATACTACGAACAACCAAAGGTAGCAATTGAAACTAGACATATGCTAACTACAAACAACCGAACAACTAAAAACCGTTAAAAGAGGCATATGCTCGCTACAACAGGCTTAACAACAACCAAATAGTCATTCATATTGGTATTGTTGAAATTGGTATTGATGAAATTGAACTGCATAGTTCATACTTGCCCATATAGAACATCACTTTGTGAATAATTGAAATAAACAAGGCATACTACTAACAACCAAAGATATCAATTGAAACTGGACATATGCTAACTACAAACAACCGAACAACCAAAAAACGTTAAAAGAGGCATATACTAGCTATAACAGGCTTAACAACAAGCAAATATAGTCATTCATATTGGTATTGTTGAAACTGGTATTGATGAAATTGTACTGCACGGTAAATAGTTGCACATATAGAGCATCACACTGTGAATAACTGAAATAAACAAGGCATACTGGAAACAACCAAACACAGCAATTAAAACTGGACATAATCTCACTACAAAAGGGGCTCGACAAAACAAATCATGGGTTCCACCCTGTGAAGAGGCACGGCAAAACTAATCATAGGTTTCCTCACTTGTCACAGATGGGCTCCTTCGCATGGGAAGAGCGCGGACTCTAGGTGCGCTCCATGTTGTCGCAGATGGGCTCCTTCCCCTTGGAAGAACACAGCTGTAGGGTGCCCTCCCTGATGTCACAGATGTGCTCTTTCCCCTTGGAAGAGGCGGAGAGGGTGGCCTCCTCATGGTCACCGTCGATGAGGTCTGACTTGGCAGCTGAGGATCCCAAGCCAGCGTCGTAGAACGTGTCCTTCAGAAATGACAAAAGGGGCTCGATGGCGATGTAGGATGGCAAATTCTTGACAGCGAACCACAGGAGATCTGCGGCGGGGCCATGGATGAGATTGACGGCAGTTGAACCCGAGGGGCTGGGGGTGGGCCACTTAACCTATGACATAGCCCGCGTCAGGCCGTCGCTGTTGACGACCTCGATGTCGTAGCCGGCGTCCGTGACATGCCAGCATACTCTAGCCCACTGATTGAGAGCCTGCGACCAGTAATCGTCATCAGCTTCCTCGGCGGCCACCTCGTCAACGTCGGGCAAAGAGGCCGCGATAAACCTCTTTTGGGCCATTAGCTCAAGGGGCTCCACGGGAAGCATAGCCGGGCTTAGGCTGCGATGCTCTGGAGTGGGGGAGGGGGTGGGGATGGGGATCTGTGGGAAATGGGGCGTTTGGCAGGCGTCATCTAAGAAACTCAGGGCGGCTAGGGTATGGAGATCGGTGGGTAACCTGCACGGGCAAACCGGCAGATGTTAACGGTGGAGGCGGCGCGGTGGCGTCGGCGGCGGCGACCTTGCTAGGGTTTCGAGCGAGGGAGGGGTGTTGTGTGCGTGTGTGTGTGTGTGCGAGCGTGCAGAGTTTTGGGGTGTGTGTGTGGAGGGGGTAAGGTGGTGTTTGAGGAAATGACGCGGGTACTGAAAATTTTACTAGGCGGGAATAAAATGCCGGGGCTACTAAAAATTTGGATGAAGGGATTGAGCAACACAGATCGCACACGGTCCAAACATAACAACCCTGTTGTCGGTGTACTAAAGTTTGGGTCCTTTAGTACCCCATACTTGTCCACGGACGGTTGTAGCCGTACCAGCGGCAAGGCCCGCCAGAGAATAGCTGGGAATAGTTGCAAGATTATCGAAGAGGCACTCAAGTCAAAGATCAAAAGGTAGAAGACCAAAGGCTGGGTTCCCGGCAAGATCCTTGCCGGGAAGGCTCGTGAAGGCCCGGCAAGGTCTCGCACCCGGCAAGATATCGCACCCAGCACAGTGCCACCGCTCCAGCACAGCGACCAGTCTGTCGTTTAGGGCTTGTCTTCCTGGTTGCGCGTCATGGCGTTGGCCGCGGAAGGGGTTAAGCGGTGCTGATGGGACGGGTCCTTTTTCCGTCCCTGAGAAAGTAAGGGACACCTAAACGGAGCACTAAATGCGTTTGTCCTAAGACGTCAGTGGTAATCATGAGACACTGTAGTAACTTTACACCTCTTGTACTGCTGTTCGCCACTGTTGGAGACCCCTTGAACGTATAAAAGGAGGCCCAAGGCGTAGCTACAGGGGGGAGGACCTTCCGGTCCATTCTGCATGCGTAGCTGCTTTCCCACCACAAGTGCTCCGTGTACTTGAGCCAAGAACATCCACAATAAACAACAGCAGGAGTAGGGTTTTCTGCTGATCAGCGGCCCGAACCTGGGTAAAGATCCTCGCGTTGATCGTTGGTTCCGCTCTTTGTGCAAATCTTTTCCCCTTGCCGAACCGTAAAGGGATCCATGCGATCGCATAGGTGTCGTACGCTGACATCTTTGGCGCGCCAGGTAGGGGCAAGAGGTTGCGCGAACCCGATCTAGCGGTCAGCGCGCCAGTCCTTGATCATCTTTCATCGCCATGGCTCCCAAGAAGAAGGGCGCTACGGTGGTTGATCCATCTGCGTCCAGCCTCCCCGTACCCGCACAGACGGGTGATGGCGCGGGCGCTGGTGGAGGAGGTGGAGGTCTTGAGCCTCCGCGACGTTCTGGCGATCTGAGCCAAGCGAGCGCCAGGTCTAAGGACGGAGCCGTACTACCTACGGGTGGCGCAGCGAACTCCAAGGACGGGATGGCGCCTTCCAAGACACCCACGCCGGCGCATGTGCCGCGACCTTCTAAGGTCGCGCGCGACGTGCAGCGCCGCGACGTTGGTGGTTCCAGGCATCCCCATGGAAAACCCCCTACGCATCACTCTCAAGATACGCGGGGCCAAGATCCATGCGAACACGCCGGTGGAAGCCGCGCGCGGCTGCATGACCGTGACGGTGCTCCTTCTAACTCAGTTAGGAGTCTGAGCACCTCACGCTCTTCGCATCTTTCGCCGCCGCCTACACCAGCAGAAGCGTTGGCGCGAGCTCAGCTGCTCCTAGACTTCCCTCCCGCTGTGGAGAAGCTAGATGAGTGGAGATCTGCCATTCAGAGCCTCATCGGCTTGGCTAACGACGACAGGCCGCGGCAGGCGGAGCCTTCGCGGCGGCAGTCTACTGGGCCGGTGCGTGCCGATGGCGAGAAGACCAAGGCAGTACGACTACGATGCGTTCCCCTTCGCCACGACAAGAGCGGTCGCTAACTCGGCGGATCGACGTCCGTGATGATGATTCCACGGCGTCGTCTGATCCACGGGTTCACCGCGATCAACGTCTGATTCTTCGGGAATGTCACAAGGAGGACGCTCGAACCACCATCGAGCGGCGACAGGAAGCGCGCCGTCAACCCGACAGGCGCGCGGGACCCACTGTCGACGAGCCTGCGCCAGGGTATTCTGGTAGCCTACCTTACGAGGTGGGTTGTCCAGCTTTTACTCGTGAGCCGCAGCGAGTCCAGTGGCCCAATTCCCGATCCTTCAAGCCGGAGGTGCCGGAGAAATACGACGGAAAGACTCACCCGTCAGAGTTCCTGAGCATCTACACCATTGCGGTGCAGGCTGCCGGGGCTCGAGACGACAAGATACTCGCCAACTACTTCCCGTTGGTGCTTAAGCCAAACGTCAGGTCGTGGTTGATGCACCTGCTGGAGAATTCCATTTCCTCCTGGGCAGATCTGTGTCATGAGTTTGTTGGCGCCTTTACTGGAGGCCACCAAGCTCCTGGCCAAGAAAGCGATTTACATCTCATTCCCCAGAAAGATGGCGAAACCTTGCGCAAGTACATACAGAGATTCAGCCGTATACAGCACAACATCCCAGACGTTCATCCTGCCGCTGTTATCAGCGCCTTTCACCAGAATGTGCGCAACCGCAAGATGCGGGAAGAGCTGGCGATGAACAAGGTCAGGGATGTCGCCGAGCTCTTCGCTCTGGCTGACAGATGTGCTCGGGCCGAAGAAGGAAGGAGACTCCCCAGCGAGGACGCTGGCGCAGGAGTCGATTCTGAAAGCGAAGACGCCGCTGCCCCGGCAAAGAAAGGCCGACGGAGGAACAGGAAGCGCAAGGGCAAGGCCGTGCTTGCCGTCGAGGGATCCGGCAACCCCGGCACCGCGAAGAAGGCCAAGACTGATGACCCCGGCAAGGAGGTTGCCGGGTGTGCCGCATGTCAGGCCTTGGCGGCTGCTGACAAGCCGGAGGGCTCCGCCAAGCAGTACTGCAAGATCCACCGCACCAAGGGCCATGATCTCCAAAACTGCCGGCATGTTGAGGAGCTTGTCGAGAAGCAGAAAGCCGAGTATGAAAGGCGAGACAAGGAGAAGGCCCAGGATGGCGCTGGGGGGTCCGGCAAGAAGCGCGGTGGCCGAGGAGGTCGCCGCGGTAAGGCCAAGCAACAAAAGGAGAGGCCCGCTCGAGGCCGCGACAAGGAATAGGGGGATGATGATGATAATGAAGAGGGCGACGAGTCCAGCGAGCACGAGTTCCAGAAAGCTATAGAAGCCATGTGCGTTGACGGAGGCGCCTCGTTGCATTCCTCTCACCGCCGACTCAAACAGTGGGCGCGCGAGATTAATGCAGCAGAGCCATCGGTCGATGCCCGGAAACCACTGAAGTGGTCCCACACGCCTATCATTTTTGATGCCGAGGATCACCCTGATCGCACAACTGTGGTCGGGTGTTTGCCATTGTTGGTTTCACCAACGATCCGCAACCTCAAGGTGACGAAGATGTTAGGTGACGGTGGGGCTGGTTTGAACTTGATCTCGCCTGATGTGATCAAAAGATTGCAAATTCCTGATGAAGATCTCGAGGAAACGGGCACATACCAAGGGATCAATCCGGGAAGGAGCCAGCCGAAGGGCAAGATCACCCTGCCAGTGACATTTGGTAGTGAGTTGAACTACAAAATGGAGAAGATCGTCTTCGACGTCGCCAAGATTCCATTGCCCTATAATGGGATTCTTGGTCGCCCGGCGCTGGCCAAGTTTATGGCGGCATCGCACTACGCCTATAATACACTGAAGATACCCGGGCCGATGAGTGTCATCACTATCAACTCCGACAAGAAGGATGCGCTTATCTGCACCGACCAACTCTACCGGGAGGCAGTTGCAGCACCTGCCTCCAAGGCACTTGCTCCTGCCGCTGAAGCTCCCGGGGGGAAGAAGAAGACCGGCAAGACCTCTAACACACACACTCCGGCAAGCGCACCTCCTCGGAGTGCTGCGCTCCCGTCGAGGAAGTGCCAGAGAGCTCCACCGGCAAGAGCAAGAAATCCAAGGCAGCTCCACCAGAAACTAAGAAGGTGCCCACCAAGGAGGATGGTACGGGAGGAACTTTCACCATAAGTTCCACCCTCGATGACAAATAGGAAAGCGCGCTCATTGCCTTCCTGCGGGCGAATGTCGATGTGTTTGCATGGCAACCATCTGATATCCCCGGTGTTCCCAGGGAGGTAATCGAGCACCACCTTGCTGTCTGTCCTCACGCGCGGCCCGTCAAGCAGAAGGTCAGGAAGCAAGAAATCAGGAAGCTTGAAGCAGCAGGTCTAGTTAGAGGAGTCCTCCATCCAACATGGTTGGCCAATCCAGTTGTAGTGCGCAAGGCGAGTGGAAAATGGAGGCTATGTATCGACAATATTGATATCAATAAAGCCTGCCCAAAAGATCCTTTTTCCTTGCCGCGCATCGACCAGATTGTGGACTCCACTGCTGGCTGCGATTTGCTGTCATTTCTTGACACGTATTCAGGCTACCATCAGATTTTCATGTCGAAGGAAGACGAAGAGAAAACCGCATTTATCACCCCATGTGGCACGTATTGCTTCATACGCATGCCTTTCAGGTTGAAAAGTGCTGGTTCAACATTTGCAAGAAGGGTCCAGATTGGTTTTGAGCCCCAGCTACATAGAAATATGGAAGCTTATATGGATGACATACTGGTCAAAACCAAGGACAAGGCAACACTCATACAAGATTTAGAAGAGACATTTGCAAATCTGCGCAGGATCAATCTGAAGCTCAATCCTGAGAAGTGTGTGTTTGGCGTTCCATCCGGCAAGCTTCTCGGTTTCTTTGTATCTCAACGAGGAATCGAAGCAAATCCTGACAAGATCAAGGCAATTGAGCAGATTGAAGCACCGAGACGTGTCAAAGATGTGCGTCGACTTGCCGGCTGCGTTGCTGCTCTCAGCAGGTTCATCCCCAAATCCGCTGAGCATGCCCTGCCCTTTTTCAAAATCTTGAAAAAGGCAGGACCGATGAAATGGACTCCGGAAGCGGAGGCAGCGCTGCAGGACTTGAAGAGGTACCTCTCCTCTCCGCCGACACTGGTCGCGCCTAGGCCACAAGAGCCGTTGCTGCTGTATCTAGCGGCAACGAATCAAGTGGTTAGTGCTGCGTTAGTGGTGCAGAGAGAAGTAGACGAAGAGGCAGCGGCAGTGGCAAGCTCGTCAAGCAACAAGCTAGGACTATCCCCAGCAGAGTCTAGTGCCGACAAGACAGGATCCGCGCAGTCAAATGAAGCAGTGCAGAAGAAGAAGATGGTGCAGCGCCCAGTCTATTTTGTCAGCTCTCTGTTGCAGGGGGCCAGGTCAAGATATTCTGGCGTGCAGAAGCTGCTCTTCGGCCTCCTTATGGCCTCGAGGAAGCTGCGCCACTATTTCCAGGCACATGAAATCACCGTCGTCACTCGCTTCCCGTTGCAGCGGATTTTACGAAATCCAGATGCGACCGGCAGGATAGTGGAGTGGGCGTTGGAACTGTCAAGTTTTCGTCTCAAATTTGAAAGCACTTCAACTATTCAGAGCAGAGCCTTGGCAGAATTCATTGCAGAATGGACACCGACGCCAGACGAAGAAGTTCAAGAGACAACTATCCCCGGCAAGGAAACAGATCGAGAATGGATTATGTACTTTGATGGGGCTTTTTCGCTGCAAGGCGCCGGTGCTGGCATGCTGCTTGTCGCACCCACCGGAGAGCACCTCAAGTATGTGATTCAGATGCACTTTCCCCGGGAGAGATCAACAAACAACACTGCAGAATATGAAGGACTGCTTGCCGGTCTCAGGATCGCGGCAGACCTTGGAATTAAGAAGCTCATCGTCAGAGGTGACTCACAGCTTGTCGTCAGGCAAGTTAACAAAGACTATCAGAGCCCGTTGATGGACGCATATGTAGATGAAGTCAGAAAGTTGGAGGAGCGTTTTGACGGTTTGCAAACAGAGCATGTTCCTCGGGCGGAGAACAACATTGCCGACGACCTGTCAAAGCGTGCTGCCCTCAAGTTACCTGTGGAACCAGGAACCTTTGTGCTCCGCTTAACTCAGCCATCCGTAACACCATCGACGAGGCAAGAGAAGAGAAGGAAGTTGAGTTCCGGCCAGTACTTTCCGGCAGAGATTCCAGAAGCCGCCGGCAAGGAAGTTGCCGGGAACGACACGGTTGCCGGTGAGCAGCAGCCTCGCGCAGAACCTCAGGTTCTTGCCGCCGAAGCAAGCGCTCCCGCGGCCGAAGATACGCCTTTAGTCCTTATTGTCGAGCCACAGGCTCCGACATGGGCACAACACATCGTCCAATTCCTTCAAACAGGAGAACTCCCTGAAGAACAGGAAGAAGCGGAGAAAGTAGCCCGTCAGTCTAGTATGTACCAGTTCGTGGACAGCGTCCTGTACAGAAAGAGACGGAACGGTGTGAAATTGAAGTGCATTCCTCGGGAGGATGGACTGGAGCTATTGGCAGAGATACATGGAGGCATATGTGGCTCCCACATAGGCTCGAGAGCTCTTGTCGGCAAGGCATTCCGGTAAGGTTTCTTCTGGCCCACTACTCTCCAGGATGCAACTGCACTAGTAACCAAGTGTGAAGCGTGCCAGTTCCATTCAAAGCAATTGCATCAACCAGCTCAAGCCCTTCAGACAATCCCTCTTTCCTGGCCATTTTCGGTCTGGGGGCTCAACATATTGGGCCCCTTTCCCTGTGCTGCCGGGGGCTTCGAGTACTTGTACGTTGCTATCGACAAGTTCACGAAGTGGCCGGAAGTGGAAGCAGTGAGAAAGGTGACAACACAGTCAGCCGTCAAGTTCTTTAAGGGAATAGTGTGCCATTTTGGTGTGCCAAACAGGATCATCACCGACAATGGCACGCAGTTCACGAGCCGCACCTTCATGCAGTACGTCCAAGACCTTGGCAGCAAAATCTGTGTTGCCTCTGTTGCTCACCCAAGAAGCAACGGCCAAGCGGAGAGGGCAAATGCTGAAGTGCTGCGAGGTCTCAGAACCAGAACTTTCAACAAGCTGCACAAGTGCGGAAGACACTGGATTGATGAGCTGCTGGCAGTTCTTTGGTCAATCAGAACGACACCAAATCGAGCTACTGGCCAGACACCCTTCTCCCTGGTCTATGGGGCAGAAGCAGTTCTCCCCAAGGAACTCATATACAGGTCACCTCGAGTGCTCGCTTATGATGAGTTTGAGCAAGAGCAGCTGCGCCAAGATGACGCCACGCTCCTTGAGGAAGGTCGTCTTCATGCTGCTGTGCGAGCTGCACGCTACCAGCAAGCTTTGCGCCGCTATCATAGCCGCAAGGTTCATGCCCAAAGTCTTGAGGAAGGCGACCTTGTTCTTCGGCGCGTTCAGTCGGCCAAGAATTCCAACAAGTTGACGCCGAAGTGGGAAGGCCCTTATCGGGTAGTACGAGTCACCAGGCCTGGTGCAGTCCGCCTGGAGACCGAAGATGGCATTCCAGTGAGCAACTCCTGGAATATCGAACACCTTCGTAAGTTCTACCCGTAAGGCGCGGTTGCCGGGTCTCCCGACAACCACCTTTTGTACGAGTTTTGCCGGCAAGGCATGTGATCCTTTGTACAAAGCCAGGCGTAGACCCTGTGCATAGTTGAATAAAGTTAAGTGTTTTACAATTCTTGTCGATTTTCATGTCATTTTATATGCATGCTTGTCTGAGATATTGTATTGCACGTGCTTCCGGTGAGCACTAATGAACCGCCAAGGTTCCATATCTCTATTTTCTCTTCTTTCTTTTTCTCAAAGGACAGAAGGTTCCCTCGCGTACAAGTTTGCCGGGGGGAATGGTGGTATGGATACCGACAGGCGATGTTCAAGTTGACATTTTGCAATAAGGAGTACAACAACGAAAAGCTAAGTTGCAAAACTCTTTAAGCAGATTTTTGTTGTAGAGTTATTTTCCTTGAACGTGTTCGGCCTTTGTATGGAAAACCTGCACGCGAAGGAACCTTGTCGTAATTGGTTGCGCCCTTACTTTGTTTTGAGTCCACTCAACAACTTAAGTGGCTGCACTGAAAACGTCAAGGTATCTTGTCGGTAGCGGCACCCCCAGCAGGCAGCTAAGGATCCGGTCCTCAAAGCGCTCGCGGCAGGGCACGCGCACCGGCAAGATCCCAAAAAGCGTAGTGCAAAAACCATACAGAAAGAAATCAGATGAGGGAAATAGCATACATTCATCCAAAATATAGCAAGATATATTACATTGATGGTCGCCGCGATTCTAACTTAAGATAAAACTGTCTTTGGCATGGGATAGTGGCGACAAGATGAAGCGAAGAGGCTAGTCCCTGCGCTGGCCTTCGACCCGCTTGACGTGGCTCACTTTGTCAACGATGGGCGTGACAAGCTCTTCGAGTGCCCTGAGATCTGCATCCTTCGGCAAGCTAGAAAGGACACTGGTGAGTTTGATGCCATGGTTCTTGTGCACCACTTTGATGAGCACCTTGTGGAGGATGGCCCGGCAGAGTTTGCGAGACTCGTTGGCCAGATGGGTTGCTCGGTTAGCCTCGAGCAGCTTGAGAGCATCAACGACGCCCTCGAAGAACATGGTCAGCTTGGCGCTCGAAGACACCCTCTCGTCAGAAGAGTACCTGAAGTTATCCAAGCCCATGGTAGACAGTTCTGGGGCAAGCCTTTCTGCGACGTCGACGAGGCGCTCAGTCCATATCGTCACACCTTTCTCAAAGTCATTATAGGTGGCGGCGGCGCTGTTGAGTAGGCTCTTCTCAGCCTGAAGATCCTTGGTCAGAGCCCTCTCACGAGCCTTGCTGCTCTCAAGGGACTCCTCCAGCGTTGTCAGCTTCAATGTCAGATCGGCAATGGATTCATTGGCTGAAGAAAGCTCTTTGATCTTGTCGGACATGGCGGCTTGCATCTCCGCCAAGCTAAAGAGAGTTTTATCTCTGTCGGTTTTGAGCGTTGAGATCTCCTTGCCGTGGCCCTCAAGATCCGCTTCCAGCCTCTTTACCTTATCGCCCAGCTCGCTCTTGGCGGCCTCTGCAGCTTTGGCGGCATCGATGGCTTCCTCTAGCTTGCCGGCGTGGTCTACAACCAGAGCTTCGAGTGCTTCCTTGTGCCTCTGCTCCAGTTCCTGGGTTCGCAGCACGACAAGCTTCTCGATCTCCTCGTCCTTGCTGCGGAGCTTGGCGGCAAGCGCCTCCTCGCGAGCGACAAGGTCTTCTTCATGAGCATCGAGCCCGACGCGGCGTTCCGTCAAGTGAGCTTCCTCTGTAGTGGCCTGCTGTGCAGCCTCCTCCTGTGCCTTCTCGACATCGGACTGCTTCATGAGGAGCTCGTTCCAGCTCTGATTCAGCTGCTCCCGACCAGCCGTCAGCTCTTGGAAGGCCTCGGTAAACCAGACTTGCGTCTCCCCGACACACTTCCGGAAATCTGCCTCCGCTACTTCAACAACTGCCGTCCTGGAGTCCAACTTCTCCTTTCGGGCGCGGTGAAGCGCCTGGAGCTTCTAAAAGTTATCACTCGTGGCGTGGCGGTGCTGCTCTTCCTTGGGTCCACTGCTGCTAGCGGCGGCAACGACGTCTCCATCAAAAGTTTCTCCTTCAACTGGCACCCCAGTGCTTGCCGTCCCTGGTATGCTGACGAACAAGTTGTCGCCAACCTTGAGGTAACTGCTTGACGGGGGCACGTCGGATGTTGACGGTTGATCCTCGACAACCGCCTCACCGGTAGCTGGGGGCTCCGCGACTGGTGTAGCGCCAGGCGCTCCTGCGGTAGGAATGCCGTCAGTGTGGTCGCCGGTCTCCTTGCCAGCCCCCTTAGCAGACCTCTTGGCGGTTTCTTCCTGTGCAGCCTTGGCGGCCTCGTCAGCTGCGACCCTATCGGCCTCGGCGGCAGCATCCCTGGCGGTCTCTTTAATGACAGTATCGACATCCATTTGTTCCGCCAAGGGGAAATCTGAAAACCCAAGAAGGGAAGCAAGATGAGACCAAGGTTGAAGCTCAAGAAGACAAAAACAAAGAAAGAATAACAAGTGTGTCAAAGCAAGCGGTTTACCTTCGTCGGGCTGTTGAGAGGTGGCTTCTCCTTTCCCGGCAACATTGGTTGCCGATGTAGGATGGCCAACGCCTGTGCTTGCCGGCTCCTCTTCAATGCGGATGGGCTCGCCAGTGGAACCACCTGCCAAAGGTTCATCTCTGGGCGGCGTGGTCGACGGAGGCGGCACTTCAGGAACGGCCTCCAATGGCTCTCCTTGTTGCCGTCCTTCTCCTACAAGCCCGGTGATGTCAATAATGAAGATAATCTCCCCAATGCTCGCCAGCGGAAAATGAGCAGTGGACTCACGCTGGGGGCTGGGTTCGAGACTGCGTTGAGGGCTGGGCTCCGGGTTGATAACGATGGTATCTAGCGCACCCACGGTGCTTGCCGAAGGCTCATCTCCCGTAGAAGTCTTCGCCCTCTTCGCCGACCTTTGCGCCAACGTCTCTGTATCTCTGTGGGGATAGGCCAAAGCAAAACAATTAAGTTAAACAAAGCCAAGGATTCAGAAATTGAAATATGCGGCAAGGGTCACTTACTCCTCTCTTTCCGGGATGAAGGAAGAGATGTCGAAGTCGACCTCCGCTCCAGTATCCATGTAAGGAGGTGGAGAAGGGGCCCTGGGATGTGTGGCTGCAGCCGAAGCAGGCGGTTGATGTGATCCTGCCACCCCAGCTGTTGGTGCCGTCGGGCGAGACTCCCCCGCCACATCAGTTGTTGCCGCGGTCGTGCGTGGCGAGCGTCGCCCAGGTTGCTGCTGGGCTCCTTGTAGCTGCGCAGCCTTGCCGGTCGCTCCCTTACCAGCCTCGCCCCTTGAGGAAGACTGACGTGCTGGGGTGCCAGAGCCAGCTTTCCGAAGAACACGCTTTTTCTTCCCTGGATCTGGGGGCTCCTCGTGCGGCTGCTCCTCGGCTGTGTCCTCGACAGAAGGGCTCCAGGTGGCCATGCCGCTCTGCTCCCGGGCAGCTTCCCCTTGCTCAGCAAGGATCTCCTCTGGCACTGTCTCTTCCTCACTGGTGTCCTCTCCCGTGAAGCCAAAGTTGCCGGCCTCCGCAGCGAGATTTGCCTCTTCCGCCCTGCTGGCAATGTAAGCCACTTCTTCATCGGTGGTGGGGCAGATAAGGTTAGAATCTTCCCGGATGGCCCTCTCCGACAAGCTGTCGAAGAACTTCTGTACACGCTCTGGAGGCGGCTCTACCCAAGTCCCATCAAGGCCGTGGGCGTTGCACACTGGCATCATAGCGATGATGGAGCTCAGGGCAGAGTTGTTGCACAGAGGAATCACACCAGCCGGCAACGTGTACCTCCCGTCAGGCCTGAACAGCTTGTGGCAGAGGAACCTATGGTGCAAGATCGTTAGATTGTTATTCAGACCAGGGCGCAGCCTCATGATATCTGCTGCGTTCTTGAAATCCCAGGCTGGCCTTCCTTTGTTATGCAAAGGGGCAATGCGCCGGCGGAGGAAATCTGCGCCGACCATCTCAATCGTGAGCCCGGCAGCCTTAAGACGATGGATCCTGGTAATCGCAATTGTGAGCTTCCCATCTTGAGGATCGAGGTCGCTCCAATTCTTGCCATGGACTACCTTCTTTTGCCGGGGCAAGCAGAACGGCTGAGGGTCTTTCTCCTGGATCCAGCACCACTCGGACCGCCATTCCTCCCACTTCTTGCGGTAGAGACCCCCTGGGTATATATCCTTGTTCCATGCCCTTGGAAT
Organism: Elymus sibiricus; assembly: GCA_039707655.1. Taxonomy (NCBI): domain Eukaryota; kingdom Viridiplantae; phylum Streptophyta; class Magnoliopsida; order Poales; family Poaceae; genus Elymus; species Elymus sibiricus. The sequence goes on from CM077664.1 coordinate 171,150,973, forward strand.
CCAAGGGATAGAACCAGAGAGGGCGTCTCCTGTCTCGATGCGGGGAATGAAATAATGACGGAAGAGGGCCGTGTTGGGGACTACTCCGGCAAAGTTTTCGCAGAGGTGAGCAAAGACTGACATGCATGCTACGGCGTTCGGCGTGAAATCCAAAAGGCGGAACCCGTATGTGTACATGATGTCGACAAAGAAGTCGGAGAATGGAGGACAGAGCCCGCAGTAAAAGTAAGCAGCAAAGAAGGGGAATCTATTCGTGCCGCCCCCGGCGGAAGTTGGAAGCGCGCGGGTGGCGAGGTGGCCATTCGTTTTCTTCCCCCACACGCACCTGTACCGAGCGATCAGGGTGTGCCCGTCGAGCGTCGGGTCGAAGACGGCGTGCTCCTTCCGCATCTTCACCAGATCGACCTCATCCAATCCTACGGCCGAGCCGGCGGCTTTCACCGCTTTGCCCTTGCCTGCTTTGGGCGGCATGGCGGCTGTGGAAGCGGATTCCGAAGATGATGAGGGCGTGCGGGTGGCGGGAGAATGGAGGAGGCTCCGTTTCAGGCTCGAGGGGGAAGACAACGACGGTTACTACATTGGAAAAGAGGTAAATGAGCAGCACCCCTGCGGATTCCTTCCTATGGGGAAGGCGCGAGGCTGCCTCTTTATTGGCCCACTTTTATAGCAGTTATCCCGCGCACGTCCTCCACGTCCCACATTTTACGCGCGTCGTGGGAGGGCGCGGTAAATAAGGCGATAATGACAGCTAAATTCCCGCCACGCGTGCCCGTGCACTGTTTGGGCCTAGCCCAACAACGCCTCGCACCCATGTATGGCCTCGGCCCAGGGGCTCCTGTCGGTGTACTAAAGTTCGGGTCCTTTAGTACCCCATACTTGTGCACGGACGGTTGTAGCCGTACCAGCGGCAAGGCCCGCCGGAGAATAGCTGGGAATAGTTGCAAGATTATCGAAGAGGCACTCAAGTCAAAGATCAAAAGGTAGAAGACCAAAGGCTGGGTTCCCGACAAGATCCTTGCCGGGAAGGCTCGCGAAGGCCCGGCAAGGTCTCGCACCCGGCAAGATATCGCACCCAGCACAGTGCCACCGCTCCAGCGCAGCGAGCAGTCTGTCGTTTAGGGCTTGTCTTCCTGGTTGCATGTCATGGCGTTGGCCGCAGAAGGGGTTAAGCGGTGCTGATGGGACGGGTCCTTTTTCCGTCCCTGAGAAAGTAAGGGACACCTAAACGGAGCACTAAATGCGTTTGTCCTAAGACGTCAGTGGTAATCATGAGACACTGTAGTAACTTTACACCTCTTGTACTGCTGTTCGCCACTGTTGGAGACCCCTTGAACGTATAAAAGGAGTCCCAAGGCGTAGCTACAGGGGGGAGGACCTTCCGGCCCATTCTGCATGCGTAGCTGCTTTCCCACCACAAGTGCTCCGTGTACTTGAGCCAAGAACATCCACAATAAACAACAGCAGGAGTAGGGTTTTCTGCTGATCAGCGGCCCGAACCTGGGTAAAGATCCTCGCGTTGATCGTTGGTTCCGCTCTTTGTGCAAATCTTTTCCCCTTGCCGAACCGTAAAGGGATCCACGCGATCCCATAGGTGTCGTACGCCGACATCTTTGGCGCGCCAGGTAGGGGCAAGAGGTTGCGCGAACCCGATCTAGCGGTCAGCGTGCCAGTCCTTGATCATCTTTCATCGCCATGGCTCCCAAGAAGAAGGGCGCTACGGCGGTTGATCCATCTGCGTCCAGCCTCCCCGTACCCGCACAGACGGGTGATGGCGCGGGCGCTGGTGGAGGAGGTGGAGGTCTTGAGCCTCCGCGACGTTCTGGCGATCCGAGCCAAGCGAGCGCCAGGTCTAAGCACGGAGCCGTGCTACCTACGGGTGGCGCAGCGAACTCCAAGGACGGGACGGCGCCTTCCAAGACACCCACGCCGGCGCATGTGCCGCGACCTTCTAAGGTCGCGCGCGACATGCAGCGCCGCGACGTTGGTGGTTCCAGGCATCCCCATGGAAAACCCCCTACGCATCACTCTCAAGATACGCGGGGCCAAGATCCATGCGAATACGCCGGTGGAAGCCGCGCGCGGCTGCATGACCGTGACGGTGCTCCTTCTAACTCAGTTAGGAGTCTGAGCACCTCACACTCTTCGCATCTTTTGCCGCCGCCTACACCAGCAGAAGCGTTGGCGCGAGCTCAGCTGCTCCTAGACTTCCCTCCCGCTGCGGAGAAGCTAGATGAGTGGAGATCTGCCATTCAGAGCCTCATCGGCTTGGCTAACGACGACAGGCCGCGGTAGGCGGAGCCTTCGCGGCGGCAGTCTACTGGGCCGGTGCGTGCCGATGGCGAGAAGACCAAGGCGGTACGACTACGATGCGTTCCCCTTCGCCACGACAAGAGCGGTCGCTAACTCGGCGGATCGACGCCCGTGATGATGATTCCACGGCGTCGTCTGATCCACGCGTTCGCCGTGATCAACGTCTGATTCTTCAGGAACGGCACAAGGAGGACGCTCGAACCACCATCGAGCGGCGACAGGAAGCGCGCCGTCAACCCGACAGGCGCGCGGGACCCACTGTCGACGAGCCTGCGCCAGGGTATTCTGGTAGCCTACCTTACGAGGTGGGTTGTCCAGCTTTTACTCGTGAGCCGCAGCGAGTCCAGTGGCCCAATTCCTGATCCTTCAAGCCGGAGGTGCCGGAGAAATACGACGGAAAGACTCACCCGTCAGAGTTCCTGAGCATCTACACCATTGCGGTGCAGGCTGCCGGGGCTCGAGACGACAAGATACTCGCCAACTACTTCCCGTTGGTGCTTAAGCCAACCGTCAGGTTGTGGTTGATGCACCTGCTGGAGGGAGAATGGAGGAGGCTCCATTTCAGGCTCGAGGGGAAAGACGACGGCGGTTACTAGATTGGAAAAGAGGTAAATGAGCAGCACCCCTGCGGATTCCTTCCTATGGGGAAGGCGCGAGGCTGCCTCTTTACTGGCCCGCTTTTATAGCAGTTATCCCGCGCACGTCCTCCACGTCCCGCATTTTACGCGCGTCGTGGGAGGGCGCGGTAAATAAGGCAATAATGACAGCTAAATTCCCGCCATGCGTGCCCGTGCACTGTTTGGGCCTAGCCCAACAACGCCTCGCACCCATGTATGGCCTAGGCCCAGGGGCTCCTGTCGGTGTACTAAAGTTCGGGTCCTTTAGTACCCCATACTTGTGCACGGACGGTTGTAGCCGTACCAGCGGCAAGGCCCGCCGAAGAATAGCTGGGAATAGTTGCAAGATTATCGAAGAGGCACTCAAGTCAAAGATCAAAAGGTAGAAGACCAAAGGCTGGGTTCCCGGCAAGATCCTTGCCGGGAAGGCTCGCGAAGGCCCGGGAAGGTCTCGCACCCGGCAAGATATCGCACCCAGCACAGTGCCACCGCTCCAGCGCAGCGACCAGTCTGTCGTTTAGGGCTTGTCTTCCTGGTTGCGTGTCATGGCGCTGGCCGCAGAAGGGGTTAAGCGGTGCTGATGGGACGGGTCCTTTTTCCGTCCCCGAGAAAGTAAGGGACACCTAAACGGAGCACTAAATGCGTTTGTCCTAAGACGTTAGTGGTAATTATGTAGTAACTTTACACCTCTTGTACTGCTGTTCGCCACTATTGGAGACCCCTTGAACGTATAAAAGGAGGCCCAAGGCGTAGCTACAGGGGGGAGGACCTTTCGGCCCATTCTGCATGCGTAGCTGCTTTCCCACCACAAGTGCTCCGTGTACTTGAGCCAAGAACATCCACAATAAACAACAGCAGGAGTAGGGTTTTCCGCTGATCAGCGGCCCGAACCTGGGTAAAGATCCTCGCATTAATCGTTGGTTCCGCTCTTTGTGCAAATCTTTTCCCCTTGCCGAACCGTAAAGGGATCCACGCGATCCCATAGGTGTCGCACGCCGACACCGGTGCTATCCAATAGAAAAACCCTCCAGGCGGCTAGATATTTTTGAGGGATGCAGGCGGGAGCGGGGGCGAACAACATCGCACACGGTCGAAACATAATAACCGTGTGCTATAAAAGAGAAAAACCCTCCACGCGGGTAGCTATTTTTGAGGGATGCAGGTGGGAGCGGGGGGGCGGGGGCAAACAGCATCGCACACGGTCGAAACATAATAATCATGTGCTATCAAACATAAAACCCTCCAGGCGGGTAGATATTTTTGAGATTGCGATGGAAGCCTCATGGAGCCCAATCTACTGTGCTGATGTGGGTGACAGGGGCACGGGCGTGGCACATGGGTAGTCTGAGGGAACCGTGTGTGTTGCATGGCCAAAAAACGTGGGAAAGGGTCAGAACACGAACAGTGCATGTGGACCAAATATATGTATGAAAAGGCTGGTTTGATGTTCAAATACCCAATGCACAACTTTGCTGTGGCACCTGTCTCAGAAAGCCCACATTATTGCTAGTCCACCACCCCTCCCCCACTTTGTGTCAGCGGGTGGGGAATAGGTCTGACATAGCACACCCTACCGTAACACTAAACCTATAGGAGTCCATCATGGTCAAACCCCCATTTAACTTCCGGTCAAAGCTGGACCGTGTGCGGGCCCACAAATGTGTGCTTGTAACGCGAGATGGGTGAGGCCACATACGAACCACCTGCGAGTGGCCCAACTATATGTATGAAAAGGGTGGTGTGATATTTAAATACCCAATTCATGCACAACTTTGATGTGGCACATGTGCCTCGCAAATTAACCGGACATCCCCGACCCGACGGAGGTTCAGGAAGTGCGAAGTACCCCCCACACCCCACCCACCCACACACAAACACACACAAACACACACACACACACACACACACACATTGAGTCAGTGGGAGGGGGCATCTCACCAAGACGTAGTGTAATACGGACCAAGAAGAATCCACCTTGGTCGTATAACCTCTCTCTTGTTGTTGGTCAAAGTGATAGACATCCACGCGACCCCACAGATATGGGCTAGCTCGCCGATAACCACGCAAGGGACTAGTGCCCGAAGACAACCACTGCCTGCATGTGGCCCAAACATATGTATGGAAGTGTTGTGTGGTGTGTTTGAATACCCAATGCACAACTTTTTGATGTGGCATGGTACCGTGCTTTGGAACCAGAAAGTCCCCACAAGGAGCGAGGGTCCACGACGCGTACTATGTATGTCACCCCACTTCCAGCCGGTGACGGGGATTCATGCGTACGCATGCGCTCAAACTTAGGTCTCTAATCTCATCACCATGACCTACTACACGGTAACACGAACCAAAGAAGAAGAATCCACCCTCGTAACCTCTCTCGATGCCGGTCGAAGTGATGGACGTTGACGCGGGCCCATGAATATATAGGCTTGCTGCCGATAACCTCGCGAGGAGAGTACTGTCCGAAGACAACCACTTTATGTATGTGTCCCAAACATATGTATATGGAGGTGATGCATGCATGCATATGTTTAATTTGAATACCATGCATAACATTGATGTGGCGCCCGCGTCGAAAATCGTACAATCCCCACACAAAGCGAGATCGGTTCATGACGCGTCGTGTGCTGCCCCCCCTACTTCGATCTAGTGGGAGAGGGATTCATGCATGAGTACACATGCATGCGCTCAAACTACACTATGTAATCTCATAGCATGACCTATATATACCGTAAGACAAACCAAAAATTAATCCCCTCCTAAGTCAAATTAACCTCGCTCGTTGTTGGTCAAAGTGATAGACCACGCGGGCCCACAGATGGAAAGCACCGATATCGCCGATAACCGCGTGAGTGAGTGTCAGAGGACAACCGCCATCGCTTGCATGTGGGCCAAAACATATGTAAGTACGGAGGTGTGTGTGGGTTGTTGTGATGTTTGAATACCCAAAATGCACAACTTTGATGTGGCACCTGCCTCGGAAACTGTAAAGTCCCCACACAGAGCAAGGTTCATGATGCGTAGTATATGCTAGTCCCATCCCCCTCTTCGACGCATACTATATACTCCTACCGTAACACAAACCAAAAAGAATCCTCCTTGTTGGTCAAATTAACCTCTCTCGATCGTTGGGTCGAAGTGATGGACGACGACCTCGCGGGCTCACAGATGGAAATTAAGCGTCGCACACAAGTGAGTGTCCTGTAGGACAACCACGGCCTGCATGTCGCCCAAAGAGGTGTTTTGTGATGTTTGAATACCCAATGCACAACTTTCAGGTGGCACCTGCCTCGGAAACCGGAAAGTCCCCAGACGGAGCAAGGTTCATGACGCGTAGTATATGGTGGTCCCCTCCCTCTCTTGGACGCGTACTATGTACTCCTACCATAACACAAACCAAAAAGAATCATCCTTGTTGGTCAAATTAACCTCTCTCGATGTAGGTCAAAGTGATGGACGACGACCTCACGGGCCCACAAAAAGCGTCACACGCGAGTGAGTGTGTCTTAGGACAACCACCCGCCAGCATACCCAAAGAGGTGTTGTGTGATGTTTGAAATACCCACTGCACATCTTTGATGTGGCACATGCTTCGCAATCCGGAAATGCCCTACACAGAGGTCCACGACGTTTCGTAGTCCGCCTCACTTTGAGCCGGTGGGAGGGATTCATGTGTACACACACGCTCTCGAACTTTGATCTGGAATCTCACCATGATCCACACCGTAACTAATCCCAAGATGAATCCACCTTTGGTCAAATGCCTCTCGATGTTGGTGAAAAGGGATAACCTTCGCGGGCTAACGAATGGGCGCATTGCTGATAACTGCACGAGGGAGTGTCCGAGGACCACCATGCATGCATGTGGCCCAAACATGTATGTATGAAATAGCTGTGTAATGTTTTAAATAACCAATTCACGACTTTGGTGTGGCACCTACCTCACAAAGTGGTCAACCCCACACGGTGGCTCTGTACAACCGGACCCCCCCCCCCCCACACACCTCCCGACACACACACACACCGCACCACCACCGCCGCCAGTACGAGGCATGTTAAACTTTTTCCGCGGTGAACAAATGTGACCAAAGGAGTGTCGTGTTAAAATTTGGAAGGAAGAAAAATTAGAGATCGTCATTCGGACATTTTAATACATAGATTGATTTCCTAGGGATATAATGTGCAAATATCAAATTTGAGCTACAAGCACACATGATAGTGCACCAAAATGGATTGGAAAAGCATATGTGTGTCTCTGGGTGCATGTTTAGTCCCCATGCAAGAAATTTCAAACATTGAGAATCTTGATTTTTAAAATTCAGTAAATCCAAAACTTAGTTGAAATTCATGAAACCTATCGTGGTGTCATATGGACACCAATAGACTGTGATATTGTATTGTTTTTTCAAATTTGAGACAAGTTTTGATATATTATTCTTACAAACAGGAGATTATTAATAATTGGCAACCAATATCGCAAACAGATTATTTATTCATACCATGGAAGTTATACCAACAATGTACGTGCCATGCTTCGGTTAAGTAATATAGCTGCAGAATTAATCATCAAAAAAGAAAAACAATATACGTGCGGCCACGCGTCCCGAGTGTCGTGCGAGCAGGCGTGAGTTGACGGGACGCATGCGCGCAGTCCGCCGCGCAGGCAGACCGCTGGTTATAATAGGCGGCCGCACCCCCCCATTCTCGCTACACACACAATCCTCTCTCTCCGCCTGCATCCTCGACACCGCTCTCAGTCGTCACCGCCGTCAGTGTATGAGGATGCCGCCGAAGCGCACCATCGGAGGGAGTAGCGACACCCGGGCTGCTAAAGCACCTGAGCATGGCGTGAAGCTGGAGATAGAGGTTGCCATCGCTGCCGACGAGGTCTCGCGCGGGCAGAAGCGCGACGGCGACGGTGTCGTGCTTCCACTGCCGGAGCCGGAGGTCCACAGCGACTCCGGCGATGACTCCAACGACCACTCCGGCGACGACTCCGACGACGACGGAGAACCGGTTAGTCATCTATACCCATTTATGTGGCAAATATATCCTAGGGTTTCTTTGGTTAGCCCTGCCTCCCCTTTTTGGAATAGAAATCCTATGGTTATGTTCTCTCAATCCATGAAATCTGAGTTAGATTTGATAGATCCATGAAATCTGAGTTAGATTCGATAGATCCGTGTAGTGTATTGATTGTTTGAATGGTACAAATGAGAAGTGATTAATTGTTTCTTCTGTACAAATGATTTCTGCTAAAAATCCGACTAGGGACCCCTTTGGGGCGCAGGATAACTTGTAATCCTCATACTTATGTCATTGTGTATTTCCCTTTAGCTGTTGCTTTCGAACATCTCCTGTTAGTGAACTGATGTATGACACTATGAGGGTTTCATTCGAGTAATGGAACCGGGGAGGAGCCTCCCTGTTCTTCTAAAAAAATAATCCGACTAGGGTTAGTGTTGCCAATAATTCCTTGCCAGATCTTGACAATTGATTTTGATGCCAAAAGTCATTGGCATGCCAAATTTTGATCCTACTTTACGGCATGTAAATTGGTTTGATGCCAAAAGTCATCGGCATGCCAGATTTTGGCAACTCCCAAATGTTCGCTAGAGATTAGTTTGCATTCTATTGTTCATTGCCAATCTCACAAAAGGTTGTCAAGTGTTGGCAACTTTTGATTTTGCCAAATGTCGGTAGCAAATCAAACTTTTTATTCTGCCAAATGTTGGTAGCAAACCAATCAGACTCTTAAGTTTGTTGCACTAAGTTGTGTGCTCTCTATTTATGCATTTCTTTCATCAAGATCACTTGATGATTTAGGGTTCACGCTGTCACATGATATATTATGTTTCATAAACTCTGCCTTCTGAATTCGCATTATTATAAAATATACTGACGCCACATTTTTTACCATATGTGTAGGTGCTATCTGAGGATGTCGACAGCGAGGATGAAGATGCCCGGAGGAGGTTCAAGAAGCAAAAGCTCAGGGAGCTTTATGCAGGAAAGCATAACAGGCATGTGAGGACCTGGAATGGGGGCTTTGGATGCCCGTTCTGCAACCAACTCCTTCATAATGAGTATGCAAGTGTTCTAGCGCATGCAAGAGGACGAGCCGTTGGCTCCTTCAAGCAGAAGTATTCTCGCAGGGTGGCGCACGCCGCATACGCTGAGTACCTGGAGAAGCTTCACCTTCGAGCAGGCCTGCAGGCAGATCCATGAGATGTGGGATTGAACTATGGCTATATGTAGTGTCTTAATTATAACTATGCTTGAGTATGCTTAATATATCGGTTGAACTATGGTTGAACAATGCTTGAGTACGCTTATTATCTATGCCTGAGTATGCTTATATATATATATATATATATATATATATATATATATATATATATATATATATATATATATATATAGAGCCGGTCTATTCTGTCAATATTGGCAGAATAACTATTCTGCCCACACTTCCGAACTGCACGCTCAACGCGAGTGCACGGCATTGTTGAAGCAAGAGTACTGTAGTATCGCAAAAAACTGCACGCGGTGTTTTTTCAGTACAGTTTTTGATCCAGTTTTTTAACCGTTTGTCGGAACGAGGCATATGATAAGCCATTGTAAAGCTATGCATTAGGCGCAACTTCACCATGTTGAAATTTTTTCGAGATTCCTCGCGGTTTAAGAGCAGTTTCGAAAATGGTGGGCGCCCGACGAGCGGCAGCGAGCGTATTTTCGCGTTTTTTCGCAAACCGCTTGTCGGAATGAAGCAAATGATACGCTGTTGGAAAGATATCGTCGAGGCGCAACTTTTTCATATATATTACTTTCTCTAATTCCTTACGGTTTAAGAGCAGTTTCAAATTTACTAAATCGCGGAATTCTGTTTTTCAAATGTTTGCAATTTTTCGGTACTGTTTTCGCTCCAGTTTTTTTACCGTTTGTCGAAATGAGGCGTGTGATACGCTGTTGGAAAGCTACGGACGAGGCGCAACTTTCATATGTATAAATTATTTTGAGATTCCTTACGGTTTTAAATTGATTTTGAAAATGATGCGGCGGATGACGAGTGACAGCGGTCGTTTTTTCTCGAATTTTTACATACCGCTGGTCGGAATGATTCAAATGATACGCCATTGGAAAGATATCGATGAGACGCAGCTTTTTCATGTAGAACACTCTCTCTAATTCCTTACTGTTTAAGAGCAGTTTTAAAATTACCGAAATGCGGACACTCTGGTTTTCGCGACACAAAAATCTGTGTGTGTACTGCATCAGACAGAAGAATGCACTGCTTCAGACTGAAAACCACACTGCATCAGACAGTCAAGTGAACTTAATGATTTCTTTTATCGGATGTAAATTTTCTCAGACGAGTTTTTGTTGTCTTTTTTTACCTTTTTTACGATCGAGAGTGGACCGCAGAGACGAGGGCAAGTGAAACACAACACTATCGAAAAGTGAACCGTGAACGCTCTCAAAGTGAACCACATTACTTTTTTGTGATTTACATTGGGAATAAGTGAACCGCAACAGTATCAAAAGTGAACCGCAATAATATTGAAAGTGAACCGCAAACGTTGTCGAAGTGAACCGCATTACTTCAACGACGAACAATATCTATTTGTTTGGGTGCAATGGACCACAAATGGTTGCACAATGAACTGCATCCTTTCCATATTACATTTTTGTTCACAAGAAATCTTCACCTTTTTGTATGAACAACCTCAAAACGAAAAAAAATAGCGAGCTGTACAAAATGACAAGATGAACATAATGAAACTGCACATAACATGGCGGTACTTAACATATTTTTTTCTAAGAAAATGAATTGCGCCATCACGCCCGGCAAACTGCATGCCACGGCACACCAAACTGCACGCGGCGTTGACAGATTACATGCCACATCTTGCTGAACTACATTTGCACATGCGATTCAGCATTGGGTGTTGACTTGCCTGCTCCCTACAAATAAATAGCAAAAAACCATGAACTGCAAAAAAGAGACAAGAACCAACTAAACTAATAGCAAAAAGTGAACTGCAAGGACGGTGGATCGCCGGATCTGTGGTTCGGGTGTAGCACCAGTGTAGAGGTGTACTACAGTACAGCTGCTGTGCACTGCAAAAGGGAGAGAGCAGGACGGTGTGAACACAGAGACCCATCGTCGTCGTGCTCTCAGGAGGCTGTCGTTGCGCGTAGGAGCCGTCAACTGCACGGCCAGGCGCACCGAACCGCTTCGCGTGCCTAGCGCACTGCAACTCCAGGACGCCTGGGCTGCAAGGGGAGGAGGGGCAGCTCGTCTGGGGGAGGGGGCTGATTTAGTCTCGAGCGAACTGCAGCAGGAAGGGCGCGGAGGAGGTCGGTCGCCCGGTGGACGACGGCGGGAGGAGCACGGCGGAGGTGGTTTCTGCGGTGGAGCACCGTGGAGATGGCTATGGAACCGCGAGCAGCGGGACGACAGCGGCGGTTCGATACCATGAACGCTGCCGGCGCGGCAACTATTGCAGTAGCGCGAGCGGTCTGGGCTCGATGAAGTCAGCAGGCGGCGTAGGGGGCCCCTAGTGATGATGAGCCTCGAATGGTTGGAGGCATGGCGTGTGGGTTCCTACCGTCGGTGGCGCAGGCTCCCCGCGACGACGGCACAGGGGGAAGCCTGTGGTCGTGGCTAGTTGCGCCGGGTGAACCAGGAGAGCCACGGATCCGGGCCGTCATGGTTGGAGGCTGCCAATCTCTGTCGGCTTCGGCAGGATGCGGTCCAGCGGGGAGATGCGGGTCTTTGGCGGCATGGGAGGGTGTGGGGTGGGCCGCGAAGAGCCGCGTGGTCGCAGGAGGAGTGGCACAGTCGGAGGTGACCGAGGGGCGGGGAAGCGAGGGAGGTGGGGGTTGGGATGGAGGTGGGGGCGGCGGGTGGGGGGAGGAGTTGGCCGGGCTGGGAGGAAGGTGGGGGTGGCGTGGCCATCCGGCAGGCCCGCTGGCCGGCGGCGAATGGTGGTGGTAGGAGGCGGCTCCGGGGGAGGGAGTTTTGGCTGGGGAAGAAGGTGGTCGGGATGGGGGTGGGGGAGGTGCGAATGGATAAGGTCTGAACGTGGGGTGGGGTGGGTTTTTTCTTTGTCGGGGGCGGTTCGGTTCGTAGGTAGACGCAGACTAGGGTGTTGGCAGAATAAGCAGTTTTGTGGGCAGAATAAGGTCTTTAGGGGGTTGGTAGAATAGACCCACCCTATATATATATATATATATATATATATATATATATATATATATATATATATATATATCTAAGTTCACTTATGTCTAGATGTGGGATGAGTATGCTATCAGTCTGGTTGATGGAATTTTATGCTTCTCTTATACCAACATATGATTGCCCACACCCAGTGGCGGACCTACAAATAAAATAGAAGGTGTGCACACTTTAAAAAAATTGAGACTATTTTAATTAGCTTGCATGGGCCTTAAAAATCAGCTAATTTTTACATGGTGAAAACTGTTTTCCAAAAAACTGGGTGTGCCATGGCACACCTAGCACACCCCCTGGGTACGCCATTGCCCACACCACACATAGAGTGATGTTAATCGCACACGGTTGAGTCTACCAAACCGTTGCCTCTGAAGCACATTTTGGCCTCTGGGACAGAAAACCCTGACCACCCAATTCAAAAAGGAAAAAAGATAACCCTCACCACCCCCCACGTCACAAAACCCTCACCCCCGCCCGCCACCTCCCCCTCCCTGTCCCCAGTCGCACCTGCACTCCTCCGCAACTCTGCATGTCACCGCCTATCGCCGCGGCAACCACTTAGCTCGACGCCTGTCACCGACGCCGGCTGCCGGCAAACCCCACCGCATTTCGCCACTGCCGCTTGCCGCCGCCTATCACCACCGACTTTCTCGACGCGGCTCGTCATCGACCCAGCTCCGCCCGATTGGGGAATCTGCGGTATTGGAGCTTTTTCTCATGGAGAACCACGTAACTAATTTACTGAAATATTCGATCATCTCTTATCCTAGTCCGTCTGCCCCTTTTAATCACCCGGCCAAAATCGCCGTGGATTCATTTTTTTTCTAGTTGATTCGAGCGTTTTCTTTCATTCATAGAGTGTACAGTGCAAGGAGACATCAGGCCTATGCGGCCTCGGCCAGACAGCCGAGAAGTTCCATCTCACCGTACCAACTGGATTCAGGAATCACACGGTATGTTCAGTCTCACCCGTCCTCGGTTGGCATGGCCTCCTTTTCTGAACATATAATATATATTGCTACATTTGGATAAAAGGTGCCACATGCAGTATATATGTCAAAGGGGATTTTTCTTCTTCCTATATCAGGCAAATTAATGCTGTAATGTTGTTTCGATTACTCTCATATTTGCATGACATCATGGTTACACTATCTGTTTAAATATAAATTTGTGTCCTTTGATTTCAACTGCTGTGTACTGTTCTTTCAATTACTCCCATATTTGCATGTTACCCTATTCTTTAACAATCTTATCATTTCCTGCAGTACATCCCTTGCTTTGCAACAACAACTATAGTATACAATCTTGGCCTTTACATAACTGAAGACTCCAGGAATGTCATATTGAACACAACCCATGGATTTACAATCGTTGCTTCTGTAAAACTTGATGAACATGGTCACTCCTATTTTGGCACGGGCCTTTGGACAGAAATTTCTAAATTTTATGTTGTGAAAGCTGGCACTAAAATTGCACTGCACCTAAAAGAGCCTGGTCATATGATATATGCTAACTTCCCCGACGATATCATCTGTCCGGACTTTGTTACAAGTAAGTGTTCTTTTCAAGTATCTGCATGTTGACTTACCTAGCAATATCAAAGTAATTGTGTAGTATTTAAGTAACCAATAGGGATTCCATTTTCTGACTCTGTTAAGTCTGTTCCTACTTAGTAACTTCTAGTTACCAATACACTTTTCTTCTGCCCTGTTCTAACTTAATATTCCCTATCCTCCCACTCCTCCAGTCCTATCAGATAGTGTCGCCGCTGAGGAGACTCCGGAGGTGGAGGACGAGGCTGCCAACAAGCGGAGGCGAGTTGAGCAAGAACCGCAAGCGACTCCGGCGGGCCTAGACTTCATCAGCAGCCTCCCGGATGATATGTTGATCGTCATAATCTCCCTCCTCCCAATCAAATATGGCGCACGGACAACCGTCCTTTCCCGGTCGTGGCGCCCCCTATGGCATTCCACCCCTCTCGACCTCATTGACGTCCACAAGCTCTGCCATGGTTATCGCAAAAGCTTAGACGAATTGTCCCAGATCCTCGGCAGGCACCTTGGCCCAATCAGAGGCCTTATCACGGGCAAGTTCCGTTCCAACGGCAAGGACCGAGCCAAGCTTGATGAGTGGTTCCGATCCACCGCCCTAGATCACCTCGAGGAGCTCAGTTTTAATGATGGACATATGCGCTTGATGCCACCGTCCGCGCTCCGCCTCGCGCCCACGCTGCGGGTCGCCAGGTTCATGAACTGCCATTTGCCCCCGATTAATGACGCGCCCACTATTTTTCTCCCTCGACTAAAGCACCTCGAGCTCGTCGCCATCTGCATCCCCAAGGATGACATGGAGCGCCTGCTCCACGGCTGTACTGCACTCAAGTACCTTCGTCTTCAGGCGATCAATGGGTTGAGTAGCTTCCACATCACATCCATGACTCTCCGGAAAATTTATGTGTGTTGCTGGTACAGCAACAAGAGATCACAGAAGGTGTATCACAGTATGGTCATTGAGGACATACCTTTACTTGAGAGATTACTTGTAGTTGATCAACAAGGTCCAACAAGAATCAGTGTCATTTCTGCACCGAAATTGACAGTGTTGGGCTACTCGTCTGTCAAATTCTCCGAACTTGTTATTGGATCCACACCCGTTCAGGTAAAACATTCGCCTTCTTCTTCTCCTTCTTGAATTAACATTTTTTCTAATTTTGAAGATGTATGTTCGCCTGTCATCCAGAAAATGAACCCGACAAGCTTGACAACTTATCTGCGCACAGTGAAGGTCTACGCAGTAGAATCTATCGGCCCCAACCTGGACGAAGTTGTTAGTTTCCTGAGATGCTTTCCATGCCTGGAGAAGCTATATATCGAGGTGATGCTCCTTTCCTGTTAAATGTTAACCATAAGGGCGTTCAATTTTTTGGTACCCTTTCCCAAGTTTACAATGACGAATGTGCTATGATTTCTAAAGGAATTTTGGAGGATTTTAGTACATTGATGTTTTTTTCCCTACAGTGGTTGCTTGATTCATAAGGTTACAATCCATATGCATTTCTCCTTTCGATTCATCTGTACTAGCTTTCGTAGGTAAATTTCCATCCACTCCAACCTCTTGGGAAGAAGCCTACATTTTTCTAGATTGTAATCAAATGCCCATGTTAATCATGTAGGATCGAAGATGGCATGTCACTCTATTCATGTATTTTAGAAATCCTGCAAATCAAAGAGGCCTGTAGTAGTGTTCAAAACTGCATGTAGGCACTAATACGTTCTCTTCTTTTGCAGATAAGATTAGTCCTAGTAGTGGATAATGTGATAGAATATAACAACCACATTGAATGCCTTGATCTGCATCTCTCAGAAATTACTTTGAACTCCTACCGAGGGACCTTACCGGAGATTATATTCGCCAGGTTCTTTGTTGTGAGAGCAAGGGTGCTAAAGGTAATGAGGCTTGCCCCACATTTGTTTCGCTAAACTAAATGGTTTGCTGATCAGCGCCGGTGGCTACGGCAGAATGGAAAGGGCTCTGCAGAAGCTGAATTTCATTTTGGAAGATCAGCTGATAGAGTAATCGAAAGTCATTATGTCAAGCCGATACATGACTTGTCAGTGGCTGATCCCTTTGCAGAAATGTTGAGGTTTTGAAACGGTTGTTACAAGTTGTAATATCAGTTTGAACCTCTCATATGTCCAAGTTTAGCTGATCAGCGTGGGCGTCTGCAGCTGCATGAGCTGAATTTCATTTCTAATATCAGTTTGAACCTTGTAATTAATCTTCGAATTTGAGCCTTCTAACCCTGGAATTTGAACCCGGTAATATTTCGGCTTTTTTGGTACAATCGTTGAAATGGCATCGTATGAGACTCGTATATTGGTAGTATTATTTTGACATTCATCTGCAATGGACGATTAATATCTAGACCTCAATGAACTTGATTTTATTTACCATTCTCGAATGTGTTTCCCCTATCGATCTCAATCGCAAATAATCTATATTGTGGACACGACAGCGATCTTCGACATTATTGTACACAGTTGGTTTCCTCAACTGTGTGCCTAGAATTATCGCACTCGAGTGTCCATCATTACCTGTCTATGTAACTTTGACCTCATCACCCACGGGTAAACTTGGCGCCTCTTCGAGCCCACGCGTGGTCAAACGGAACACGTGTGGGGTGCTCAACAGCTCAAGCGTGCACTGGAATCCTCCGCTAGGAACGCGGTGACAAGACGTGACGATTACAGACCGTTCGGCCCCCATTTATTACAGTGGTCGTTTAACCCTTGTGTCTCTTCAACCTTTCGATCGCACCCCAGTATTGCAAGAAGCACACCCACGACGACAAATACAGAGAGGGTATCCTGCGCGGCTCCAATGACGGTCCCAGCGGCTGCCAATGACGAGTGGCAGTTCACCATGCATGCCATAGTGGACACCCACAGAAGGTTCACGGAGCTCTCGGTGGTGTACACCAACAACCCGATCTGGGTGGAGAACTCCATCCGCACAATGGAGTTGTTGCTTGCTGCGGAGAAGTACAAGGTGGTCGGGTTCGACCTCGAGTACACCCGCGCTCTTGCCGGGTCTTGTCACAAGGTCGCCGTCGCCCAGATGTGCGTGCGCAATCACGTCCTTGTCTACCAGTACTTCCTGGCCACAAGGCCTTGCTAGCATTTCGCCAGGTTTGTCAACAGCCCCCACTACGTGTTCGCTACGGTGGACATCACCAACGATGTAAAGGTGCTCAAGAATTCGGGCATCGCCTGCTAGAATCTTGTCGACATCTAGGGCCAATACAAGATCTGGGGCAGCAAGAAGCATGAGAAGGTCTCACTGGTTCACCTCGCCGAGGCCATCATCGACCCCTACTACAGAGACATGAAGGCTTCCTGCAACAAGGACAAGCATGCCTGGCACTCGGCCTGGATGGAGAAACTCGACGAAGCTCATTTCGTGTACGCGGCCAAGGAGGCGTACACGAGCTACGAGATGTACAAGCGGATCGTTGACATGAGGAAGTGCCACCTTCTTCCCCAAAACGGCCAGGGATCCAGCCGGAAGCAGAGTAATGGCAAGCGTCGTCACAACAAGAAGTAGATGATCGTTTCTCCTAGTTTAGTGTGCATGTAATTGTTTACTTTGGTGTGTGTAGTCACTTATGTAATTGGATGTTTTATTTGGTTATGCAACAATGTTCTTATAAGTATATATGTTGCTGCTGTGTAGAGAGAGCATAGATGTTGTGTGGATAGAGCAAATCACATCGGCCACGGGCAAAACTAGGGAACCCGTCAGTGATGATTTCATCAACCGCTGACAATTGTATACCAGCAAGCGTTTGCCCACAACACACATGGGTTATTAGCAGGAATCGTCTGTGTTGTTATCGGTCTTCCCACACATTTCGGATTACTGACCTGTTTGCCACGTTTTCCACGTATCACACACATCTTGTTAAGTTGAACCGTTTCTGTTGTGTTGGGTAATCGCAAATAGTTCATCCGAGTGAACCGCATGCCGTATATCGCACACACCTTGATCTGCCTGACCGTTTATGTTGTGTTGGGTAATCACAAATAGTTCATCCGAGTGAACTGTATGCCGTGTATCGCAAACACCTCGAACTGGCTGCCTGTTTCTATTGTGTTGGGTAATCACAACCAGTTCATCCGAGTGAACTGTATACCGTGTATCGCACACACCACGAACTGGCTGACTATGTTTGTTGTTCTAGCTTATCGCAAACAGTTCGTATGGATCAACTGTATGCCACGTATCGCACATGCGTCTCTAATCTGAATCGTTTTTGATGTCTCCGGCATCGCAAACAGTTCGTCTTATTGGGGATGATTCTTTTAGGACACCGTTTGCGATTCATGCATCGCACACAGTTTGGTCGCGGGGTCTCTAATTCATGTGTCGCGTTAGCGGTCACCTGCAGTAGTGACCCTCGCCCCTACAAGGTACAATGGTTAAGCGACTCCGGCACCATTCAAGTGGAGCACACCGTTCAAGTGTCCTTCAAGATTGGCGCATATGAAGACACCTTGGAGTGTGATGTGGTTCCCATGTCCGTATGCCATCTCCTCCTTG
The DNA here is from genome assembly GCA_039707655.1 of Elymus sibiricus. NCBI lineage: Eukaryota > Viridiplantae > Streptophyta > Magnoliopsida > Poales > Poaceae > Elymus > Elymus sibiricus. The sequence goes on from CM077664.1 coordinate 171,169,237, forward strand.
GAAGACCTTGGCAATTCGACCGCTGCGTCATCCACAATGGACGGACCAATCAATATAGCTTCAAGATGAAGGGCAAGGAATTCGTTCTTCGACCCATGTCACCAAGTCAAGTCATCACCGACAAGCAAGCTTCTACCCATCGTGGAGAGACTAGTGAGCGAGTGAACCACCAAAAAGAGAGTTAGCGCCACAAGCCAAAAATAAGCGACTCCACGATGAGTGACAAGAAAGGTTTAGTGTTTTTAGCCACCAAAAGAGACATAAGGGATGTGAGTGAGAGCCCATCGAGCGTTCTTCACTTTTTGCCTGTGTGCAAAGATGAAGCGGTGAGGACTAATACTTCACAACATCTACCTTTGGTGTTTTTCTCATCTATTGTAGGAATTCACGGACGTTTTTCCCGATGAGCTACCTCCCGGACTTCCTCCACTTCGCAGCATCGAACACCGCATAGACCTCATTCCGGGCGCACCTCTACCGAACAAGGCACCTTACTGCGTCAACCCCGACGAGGCTAAAGAGATTCAAAGGCAAGTGCAACATCTCATGGAGACGCGAAAGCTTAAGTCCATGTGCCGTTCCAGTTATTCTTGTGCCTAAGAACGATGGTACCTATCGCATGTGTTCCGATTGCCGTCCCATTAATGCTATCACCATTAGATATCGCCATCCCATTCCACGCCTTGATGACATGCTAGATGAACTTAGCGGAGCCACTATTTTCTCAAAAATTGATCTCAAAAGTGGTTATTACCAAATTTGCATGAAAGAGGGTGATGAATGGAAAACGGCTTTCAAAACCAAATTTGGCTTGTATGAATGGTTGGTCATGCCTATGGGCTTATCTCAAGCACCTAGCACTTGTATGCGTGTGATGCATTACGTTCTTCGCAAATTAATTGGCATTTGTGTTGTGGTATACTTTGATGACATTCTTGTGTTTAGCCAATCGCTTGAAGATCATGTCGTACATCTTAGGGAAGTCTTGCAAGTTCTTAGAAACGAGCGCCTTTATACTAATATGGAGAAATACACTTTTGGTGTTGACAAGCTTGCTTTCGTGGGCTTTGTAGTCTCCTCTAAGGGTGTTCAAGTTGATGAAACTAAAATGGATGCTATTAAAACTTGGCCACAACCAACCAATTTGCTTCAAGTGCGTAGTTTCCTTGGCTTAGCTGGATTTTATAGACGCTTTGTGAAGGATTTTAGCACCATTGCATACATTGAGTAAGAAGAATGCATCATTTATTTGGAGTCCTTCCCAAGATGCCGCATTTCATGAGCTTAAGAACTTGCTTACACATGCTCCATTACTTGCATTACCCAACTTTGAGAAAACCTTTGAAGTGCATTGCGACTCTAGTGGTAATGGCATAGGTGGCGTGTGCACGCCAGAGAAGCGACCTATTGCATACTTTAGCGAAAAACTCTCCGGCGCACAACTTAACTACCCCATCTATGACAAAGAGTTATATGCTTTAGTGAGAGTCTTGCATGTGTGGGAACACTACCTTCGCTCTCGTGAAATTGTCATCCATACGGATCATGAAACGCTTAATTACCTTAAGGGTCAAACAAAATTGAACAAGCGTCATGCTAAATGGAGTGAGTTCATTGAGTCTTTTCCTTATGTTATCAAGTACATCAAAGGTAAGGAAAATGTTGTGGCAGACGCTCTTTCCCGCAAGTGCACGCTAGTTACTCAACTTGACTTGAATGTTATAGGATTTGAGCACATTAAAGACTTGTATGTGCATGATGATTCATTTGTTATTCCATATGCCAAATGCCTAACACACAAAACTTGGGAGCGATACTATTTGAAAGATGATTATCTTATGTGAGCTAACAAACATTGTATCCCCGAGTCTTCTCTTCGTTTGTTGCTTTTGCAAGAGGCTCACAGTGGAGGACTCATGGGACATTCCGGACGCGACAAGACATTCGCCATGCTCTCCAAGAACTATTTTTGGCCAAAGATGTTTTGAGACGTCTCACGCTACACCAATCGATGCTCTACATGCCGCAAAGCTAAGTCTAAAGCTCAATCTCATGGTCTATATATGCCACTTCCCATTCCATATCAACCATGGGAAGATATTAGTATGGATTTTGTGCTTGGTTTGCCTAAAACTTAAAGCGGCAAAGATTCGGTATTTGTTATTGTGGACCGTTTTTCTAAGTTGACACACTTTATTCCATGTAACAAGATCGACGATGCTTCACATGTTGCAAATCTATTTTGTACGGAAATCTTGCGTTTGCATGGAGTGCCCAAGACGATTGTATCGGACGGCGACGTCAAGTTCCTTAGCTACTTTTGGAAGACACTATGCGCCAAGCTCAGAAACAAGCTACTATTCTCTTCGGCTTATCATCCACAAACCGACGGCCAAACAGAGGTCACCAACCGGACGCTATCCACTCTCCTCCGTGTGTTGATCAAGAAGAACATAAGGGAGTGAGAGGAATGTTTGCCCATCGCTGAGTACGCATACAATCAAGCAAGACATTCAACCACTCGCAAGTCCCCCTTCGAGGTCGTCTATGGCTTCAACCCTTTGTCCCCATTGGACATTCTACCACTACCTCTACAAAAGCGCATCAACATGGACACGAGCACACGAGCAACATACCTCAAGAAGATGCATGAAGATACAAGGCACACGATCGAGCGCCAAGTACAATGACTTGCGACCAAGGTCAACATCAACAAGCACCCCATGGTGTTCAACCCCGGAGATCTTGTGTGGCTACACCTACAAAAAGACCGCTTCCCCAACGAGCGCAAGTCCAAACTACTACCTCGGGCCAATGGACCCTTCAAGGTGCTAGCACGCTACAACAACAATGCCTACAAGGTCGATATCCCAAGTGACAAGTACAACGTGAGTGACATCTTCAACATCAAGGACTTATCTCCCTTCCATGGTGATGTGGATTCCGATCCGAGGATGGATCTTTCTCAAGGGGGGGGGGAGATGATGCGCAGCATCCTTCGGTCATCCCCATGGACACGTCATCACCACCCAAGGTACCAAGTGGACCGATGACAAGAGTCCGTGCAAGAGCTATAGAGACCGAGGTGACATCTCTCCTCTCACAACTCCCTTATGAATCACATGAGACATGGCTGCTACCTCAAGCGGAGACACTTTGCATACTCAGGTACCAAGGAACCTGATGCGGAGCATCCTACGGACATCACCATGTCAAGAGCCCATTTGGCAAGTGACACGTGCGACATCTACTCCACATACACAATGGTGAATCATCTCCTTTACGCGTGTTCACTTGACCCCATCGAAGATGGTATACTACTTGACACTCCACTCGTGTGCATACATAGGTATTGTCGGAGCACCACGGACGAGGAGGAGGAGTGCCAGCGCACGTGTACAACTACACCGTCCACGAGGGAAGCTTGGAAGAGAAGGAAGAAGAAGCAGGGACAAGCTTCTGGAAAGCCCGGAACCTCTGGCCTCCAGCCCGGAACTTCCGGACCTCGGACCTTCCGGCCTCCAGCCCGGAACTTCCGGCCCCCGGACCTTCCGGCCATCCCGGAACTTCCGGCCCCCGGCATCCAGCCCAGCCCCGAGCGCGACAACTCTCTGGTTAGCCCGGAACCCGGCCGGAACCTGCCGGAACTTCCGGCCACCGGAACCTCCGGCCGTACCTGGAACTTCCGGCCCTGCCTGCGTGCATTGACTTGGGCCGAGGCCCGTGTACCCCTTTGCCCCCTAGACTATATATACCCTTCTTGCACCTACATTTTAGGGTTAGCAAATAGGATAGCTCATTTCTAGGTGAGCTTTGCTCCTTTACCACTCCTCCTCTTGAGAGAGAGAGAGAGACCACTCCATTGGAGTTCAAGACCTCCATTGGAGAAGATCCCAAGGGATTCAAGACCCCCATCGCGGGAAGATCCATCCCGGATTCAAGACCTCAACTCCTCACGGATTGGGATTAACTAGCTACCGTTTGTATCGTCCTTTGTTGACTTTGGATCGTGAATCTCTCCGTGTGTATGTGGATTTAGCACATGTGTGATTGTGTCTTGTCTATTTGAGTGTTTCCTCTCGTTTTCCCCTCTCGTGTTCTTCGTGTTCTTCGTGTTCTTCGCGGGATCCGCTCCAATTGTGAAAGATCGACACCATTAGGGTTCCACCCTACATCATCTTGGTATCATGAGCCACGTTGATCACGATTTTGGAGTCTCCCCCACCGTTTTCTAGCTTGATTTTGTTGTTTTTGTCCTAATTCGAAAATCCCCACCAAAAATAGCCATACCAAATTTTTTTTGTGATTTGTTGGTTGGATGATGTTTTGTTGATTTTGATCCATGGATTCGTTGTGTTTCAAGTGGATCTAGCATTCCCCATCTTTTCCCCCATTTCCATCCACGAAATCTTCTCAATTTTGCCCCGGGAAGTTGTGTTTTTCCGCCCCCGTTCTCAGATCTAGAATTTAGGGTTCGTCCCGGAAGAAATTCCACGACCCCCGGAACTTCCGGCATCCCCCGAAACTTCCGTCCCCCGGAACTTCCGTCCTTACCCCAGAACTTCCGGGTTAAACAGAAAGTTTACCCGAAATCCCCCGGTTTACCCCACACCTCACCCGCGACCCCCGGAACTTCCAGCCCTATCCCCTGAACTTCCGGCCTAACCAGAAACTTTACACAGAATTTCAGCATCACCTTTCACCATTTTCATCACAACTTTTCGCTCCGAACTCCGATTTGAGTGTTCTTTGGCTCGTTTTGAAGCTCTCGACGTGACCGAGGACCTCACCTTGGTTTCACCACCATTTGAATCCATCAAAATTTTGTAACTTTGGCATCTTTGCCTAGGGCCTCCACCATATCATCCGCTATTCCACCACAGCCTTCCGCAACCTAACCCATTTTTGTTCCCATAGCATTTGTGGTTCCTTGAGTAGTGATTCGAGTCTCCTAAGGTGTTTCGGCTACTTAGGGACGGTTACTACTTCATCCACCATAACTTCCGCATGCCTGCCCACCATCCTCTTCCGCCACCTTAACCCATTTTGACCGGGTTTCCACCAATACTTCCGCAACCACCACCACTAATCCGCTACTACCATTTGACATTTGCGTTGAGATTTTGAGTTCGCGGTTTTTCCGTTTCCTAAGGTGTTTCGGGTAATTAGGAATGGTTCGACATCCAGAACACCGCCACTCATCATCACCACGAGGTCGTCATCGACATTGACCACTTCATCATTTTGACACCGCAACCGTAAGCAGGAACGGTAACATCGACGACACCATTGTATATCCCCCTTGCCATTGCATTGTTACCCCCTAGCCCATTTTGCGTCACTTGCCTATCGGACTGGCAATTGAATATTGCCGGCAATGTTACTTGTGCACTTTAGTGATTATCGATCCGCCCTTCCATTGCATACATACCTCATCTTGGTATCATCATATCATCTCTTGTGTCACAAGATTGTTCCCGCATATACATAATTTCTCTCTTGGTTTGTGCATTTTGCATAAGTGTCCATATAAGAAAAAAAAAGCTTTTAAGCAAAGAGAAAAACAAACAGCTTGTAAGCAAGAGCCATAGCATCGCCACATTGCCTATCAAATTACCATCATTGATCATCTTGGATCATCGTGTGAGAAACACCGGGAACCATACATACATAGCATACTTGGGATAGAAATTCGATACGTTTTGTCTTTCCTAGGGTGTGCACAAGTGTCGTATCCGCCTATTGAGCAATCGTGCTAGCATCTCTCTTGCGTTGTGCAACACGAGCATTTTCCGTGGATTCCCCATTTTGTGCTCATTCCTTGGTTGCACGACCCCATTTATCTATCCGTGTGTGCGTTTCCGTGAGCCATTCATTTCTATTGGTCTACTTGTTTCATTTGCGAATTTGTGAATCTCTTTCAACCTTATTGACTCTTACTAACAATTTCATCAATTTTTTGTGCCACTATCCTCACCAAGCTACTCCATAAGCTTTACTTGTGTAGGTGTGAGAATAGACAAGATCCGGTACCAATTGTACTACTTCCATAATACATTATTGAGTGATCATTGATCCATCTTCAACATTGGATAAGGTACATTTGGTCTAGCATGATGGATAGGCAAAGCACATCTACTTCGGTGTACACCAACTACGACGAGTTCGATGCCACGAAAAACTTCATCGACGCCAAGATGCAAGCTCACAAGGAGGAGCTCATAGCCCTCATCAAGACCGCCAAGAGGTCTCCCTCATCTTCGAGAAGACGCTCAAGTGCACATGCTTCCGAGCTACCATCTCCGGCAAGGTCACATCGGCATCGACACCATCACCGACGAGAACGTGAAGGTCAAGAGCTCAACACCAACCACCGCTCCACGACTTCACCATCTACCTTGGCATCTTCGCCAAGCGACTTCAAGGCATCTTCGCCTTTGGACATACGGCATCTACGCCAACAAGCACCTCAAGATTACGCTCAAGAGAAGCTCCCCAAGCTCAAGTCCGCGACTTCCACGAGCTACTACGACCTCGACACCAACCACGAGCTTCCTTTCTATGGGAATCAAGACCCCGAGGAGTATCTCGAGTGGGAGCGCAAGATGGACGACTACCTCAAGCTACATCAAGTCCCCTCCGAAGATCAAGTGAAGTGCGCCACAAGTTACATCCACCTACATGGAACATCTTCGACGCCAATTGGAGAACACCATCCAAGGATCCAAGTCCATCAACGAGTACTTCAAGGAGATGAAGAAAGCCTTGCGACGAGCCGGTGTGGACGACCCCATTTCGATGAAGTTCCACTTCATGATGGGATTGAACAACGACATCTCCAATACTATCTTCCTCGACAACTACAAGTCCCTCGACGACAACTACTTTGGTGCTCTCAAGGCGGAAAAAGAACTCAAGAAGGCCAAGGCTTCTCCACCCCAAGCACACTTCGCGGCGACCAAGCTCCAATACGATGCCCCCAAGTTCGACATCACCGCCATCCCTCTTAGTGGCATTGACGATGCCGAGTCTACCACGACTCTTTTTGAAGATGGCGCGGCGACGACTACGACTACGGAGCCTCTCAAGGAACAAGATTTGCAGGCGAGCGACAAGTTGGCGAGCGAGGATGATGCTTCCATCTTTGGAGGCGAGAATGATGATGTGCCATCTTCGGCCTTCATCTACGGTGACGGCGACGATGACTTGAGTGAATTATGCCACCATATTGAGAGTGAGAGTGACTTCACCACTAGCCCCATATATGATGAGATGACCCAATTCACATGTGAGGAGAGCCACCACCACCACCACTTGAGTGATTTGAGTGACTCCACCATATGTGACATTGAGTGCACCTCCTTTGAGGGAGTAAGTGAGCCACCACATAGAGAGAGTGTGATAGTTGATAGGTCTTGTGAGGCCATTTCAAACTCTAACGACTTAACCTCTACCTCTATTGTGTCTTCTCATTTGGTGCTAGGTCCCATATATGATGACGCGCCGACCCTCAACGACTTCGTCCTTCCTTTGGACAAGACGATGGCCATGGTGGACTATGATACACCCCCCACATGGTTCCATCACGATGATGATGACTACAAGTTGGGCCTTGCCACCTCACCTACACCACATGAGTGGAATGAGAACGGTAACATAGGTGAAGGTAATGCTCTTGTCCCACTAGTGGACATTCTTGCCATTGATTGCTTGCATGATGTCGATCCTCCTATTAACATGCTTGATGCTAGTGTGATTTCACCATGCGATGATTTACCCATTTATGATGAGTATGATAATTGCCATGTGGTGTCCATTAGTTGTGATGCCATGTTGCATAGGATATCTTGTGATAATTCTCTCGGTCACATCATGTTTGCAACCCCTCTTGACTTGTCATATGCTATGAATGAGATCTCCCATATGTCAAATTTGCAATCTCATCGTTGTGACTATGCATATGCCATTAAAATAAACCCAATTTGCACATATGGCAAAGATGACAAGCCCATGGTTATTGGCATTTGTTTTTCTTGTGATGATATTGATATGCTTCCTTTGCATCATTTCTCTCATATGCCATGCCATGACCACCTAGCTTCGGACATGCATTGTTTCCCATGTTGTCAATTTTCTCCATATTATGCGTCCGCTATTGCTCATGAGGCGACCCCCATAGTTTCCTCATACATGTTAGGAGATTTTGATCCATCCTATGACTTGCATGATTTCCATGATTGTGTGCACGATATGCTCCCCATGAATAATGCTTTTGATGTGCCACACACTTGCTATAATTTGCATCCTAATCATGTTATACATAACAACTATTCTTTCATGATGGATGAGATATTCTTATATCGTGCTTCAAATTTCTTTGAGCGATGCTTGCTTTGTGCAAACTCTAATGTGCACATACACATCATGATGGATGATGTGTACATTTACCACGCACACACTTTGTTTTGTTTGTCCCCATGTTGTGTAGGTACACATGCTTCCTCGTCGACCTCGCAAGCGCAAGAGTGGACGAAACGAGCTCTAGAGAGCAATGATGATTTGGGATTCCATGGATTGTCATTCCCACCGCTCCCACCGCGCAATGACTTTGTGCATTTCTTCTACATGGCCCTCACATGATTATGGGTTATTGTCCATTATATATCCTTTGCCCATATTGCCATGTTCACTTTGCGTGATATGCTCATTTCTATTTGGATGACATGCTTTGGTGACCCATGCTTTGCATTACACATGATCCATGATTCTAGCACTTGTATGTGTATTTGCATGCTTGGTGGAGATATCCCTTGTTATTGCCATGTTTGCTATGTACCCCATGCCTATGATGATACTTTTATCATGTTTCGCTTTCGTGCTTGTGATATGTCATGTGCATTGCCTAGGCCTACTATTTACTCACATGACATGATAGCCATGATTTCCTCTAGTGCGTTGCATCCTCACTCCACTAGTTTGCACGACATGATTACTATGATTGCTTGCCTTGTTGCATCACCGATGATACATACTTGCTGGTTTCATGCGGTTGATGACAGCCATTGCCTTGCTTTGCACATGATTGATATTGCTTCTTGTCATATATCTCCATATGTTGCATCTCTCATGCTAGATGATTTGCCATGTCTTGAGTGCAACAATGCTTTTAGTCTTGCTAATGAGATCGCCCCCATAGCTTTCTCCCATATGTTTGGAGCTTTTGCCATCTTTCATGTGAAGCATGCTTGTCTTCCTTCTTTGCACCATATGCCTAGTGCCATGAATATATCCATTGTTGCATCATATTATTCATGCACTTTTGCTTCTAATGGTTATGTGCAAGAGAAGTGAAGCGATCCACTTTCGACCGACGCGATTCTACATCACATTTCCTACCACTTCGGCATTGTGAAGGACGCACAAGGACATACTTTCGAGGTGATATCCTTCTCTTTTGAGAATCCCACCACCATGAGCATGACTATTGTGGATCATACTTCATGTGTTGCTTGCACCATGACACTTTGCACACATGCTAGAGATCTTGCTTCGACTTGCCATTGCCACATTGCCATGCCTCATGATATATATGCCTTGTGTGTTGCATCCGACTTCTGGATTACTTGCTCCTATCATATGCTTGGATGCAACAATGTCATTTCTTCACATATACCATGTCCCATTGATTGCTACATGCTTGACTTGATTGCCTCACACATGATGAACATTTGCTCTTTCTATTGTGTTGAGTGCCACACTATCTTCACTACACCATATGCACATTATGCTTGGATTGTCTTGCATCTCATCTTCTTTGGTGTTGTGAATGATTCATATGCCTACCATTGACCATTTGTTGAACTCTTGATGCATGCTTGCTATGACCTCGAGGAAGATGCTTGTTATCTTGTCACACATATTTGCATCTCTACCTCCCATTTGCATGCTTGTTTCCATGATGCATTCCATTATGCTCAATCCATATGCTTACATGACATGCCACATTCCTTTGTCACACCATATGTTATGCATGATGACGACACTTGTTCGGTGAATCACCACTTGAATGCTTGGTTTTGCACTCACGCTAACCACATTTGTTTTTCCAAGTGTTTGTTGTCCTTACTCCTTTTGCGGGAATCACACGACGGTGCGACATTGGAGGGTGCCCATTTCGAGCTTGAAGATGATGAGTACTTGGTGATCGCCCACTTCTACACGGCGCAGCCATGTCTTTCCCATGGTGATTTGGTTTTCGATCCGAGGTCGGATCTTTCCCAAAGGGGGGAGATGATGCGGAGCATCCTACGGACATCACCATGTCAAGAGCCCGTTTGGCAAGTGACACGTGCGACATCTACTCCACATACACAAAGGTGAATCATCTCCTTTATGCGTGTTCACTTGACCCCTTCGAGGATGGTATACTACTTGACACTCCACTCGTGTGCATACATAGGTATTGTCGGAGCACCACGGACGAGGAGGAGGAGTGCCAGCGCACGTGTACAACTACACCGTCCACGAGGGAAGCTTGGAAGAGAAGGAAGAAGAAGCAGGCACAAGCTTCTGGAAAGCCCGGAACCTCCGACCTCCAGCCTGGAACTTCCGGACCCCGGACCTTCCGGCCTCCAGCCCGGAACTTCCGCCCCCCGGACCTTCCGGCCATCCCGGAACTTCCGGCCCCCGGCATCCAGCCCAGCCCCGAGCGCGACAACTCTCTGGTTAGCCCGGAACCCGGCCGGAACCTGCCCGGAACTTCCGGCCACCGGAACCTCCGGCCGTACCCGGAACTTCCGGCCCTGCGTGCGTGCATTGACTTGGGCCGAGGCCTGTGTACCCCTTCGCCCCCTAGACTATATATACCCTTATTCCACCTACGTTTTAGGGTTAGCAAATAGGATAGCTCATTTCTAGTTGAGCTTTGCTCCTTTACCACTCCTCCTCTTGAGAGAGAGAGAGAGATCACTCCATTGGAGTTCAAGACCTCCATTGGAGAAGATCCCAAGGGATTCAAGACCCCCATCGTGGGAAGATCCATCTCGGATTCAAGACCTCAACTCCTCACGGATTGGGATGAACTAGCTACCATTTGTATCGTCCTTTGTTGACTTTGGATCATGAATCTCTCCGTGTGTATGTGGATTTAGCACATGTGTGATTGTGTCTTGTCTATTTGAGTGTTTCCTCTCATTTTCCCCTCTCGTGTTCTTCGTGTTCTTCGCGGGATCCGCTCCAATCGTGAAAGATCGACACAATTAGGGTTCCACCCTACATCATCTTGGTATCATGAGCCATGTTGATCACGATTTTGGAGTCTCCCCCACCGTTGTCTAGCTTGATTTTGTTGTTTTTGTCCTAATTCGAAAATCCCCACCAAAAATAGCCATACCAATTTTTTGTTGTGATTTGTTGGTTGGATGATGTTTTGTTGATTTTGATCCATGGATTCGTTATGTTTCAAGTGGATCTAGCATTCCCCATCTTTTCCCCCATTTCCATCCACGAAATCTTCTCAATTTTTCCCAGGGAAATCGTGTTTTCCGCCCCCGTTCTCAGATCTGGAATTTAGGGTTCGTCCCGGAAGAAATTCCACGACCCCCGGAACTTCCGGCCCCCGGAACTTCCGGGCTAAACAGAAAGTTTACCCGAAATCCCCCGGTTTACCCCACACCTCACCCGCGACCCCCAGAACTTCAATAAAACACCCGGAACTTCCGGCCCTATCCCCGGAACTTCCGGCCTAACCAGAAACTTTACACAGAATTTCAGCATCACCCGTCTTCACCATTTTCATCACAACTTTTCGCTCTGAACTCCGATTTGAGTGTTCTTTGGCTCGTTTTGAAGCTATCGACGTGCCCGAGGACATCACCTTGGCTTCACCACCATTTGACTCCATCAAAATTTTTGAACTTTGGCATCTTTGCCTAGGGCCTCCACCATATCATCCGCTATTCCACCATAGCCTTCCGCAACCTAACCCATTTTTGTTCCCACAGCATTTGTGGTTGCTTGAGTAGTGATTCGAGTCTCCTAAGGTGTTTCGCCTACTTAGGGATGGTTACTACTTCATCCACCATAACTTCCGCATGCCCGCCCACCATCCTCTGCCGCCACCTTAACCCATTTTGCCGGGTTTCCACCAATACTTCCGCAACCACCACCACTAATCCGCTACTACCATTTGACATTTGCATTGAGATTTTGAGTTCGCGGTTTTTCCGTTTCCTAAGGTGTTTCGGCTAATTAGGAATGGTTCGACATCCAGAACACCACCACTCATCATCGCCACAAGGTCGTCATCGACATTGACCACTTCATCATTTTGACACCGCAACCGTAAGCAGGAACGGTAACCTCGACGACACCATTGTATATCCCCCTTGCCATTGCATTGTTAACCCCTAGCCCATTTTGCGTCACTTGCCTATCGAGACTAGCCATTGAGTATTGCCGGCAATGTTACTTGTGCACTTTAGTGATTATCGATCCGCCCTTCCATTGCATACATACCTCATCTTGGTATCATCATATCATCTCTTGTGTCACAAGATTGTTCCTGCATATACATAATTGCTCTCTTGGTTTGTGCATTTCGCATAAGTGGCCATATAAGAAAAAAAAGCTTTTAAGCAAAGAGAAAAACAAAGAGCTTTTAAGCAAGAGCCATAGCATCGCCACATTGCATATCAAATTACCATCATTGATCATCTTGGATCATCGTGTGAGAAACACCGGGAACCATACATACATAGCATACTTGGGATAGAAAGTCGATACGTTTTGTCTTTCCTAGGGTGTGCACAAGTGTCGTATCTGCCTATTGAGCAATCGTGCTAGCGTCTCTCTTGCGTTGTGCAATACGAGCATTTTCCGTGGATTCCCCATTTTGTGCTCATTCCTTGGTTGCACGACCCCATTTATCTATCCGTGTGTACGTTTCCGTGTGCCATTCATTGCTATTGGTCTACTTGTTTCATTTGCGAATTTGTGAATCTCTTTCAACATTATTGACTGTTACTAACAATTGCATCAAATTTTTGTGCCACTATCCTCACCAAGCTACTCCATAAGCTTTACTTGTGTAGGTGTGAGAATAGACAAGATCCGGTACCAATTGTACTACTTCCATAATACATTATTGAGTGATCATTGATCCATCTTCAACATTGGATAAGGTACATTTGGTCTAGTTCTTTCCTTTCTTTCACTCACATTTTTGCTTGAGCATTATGGATAGGCAAAGCACATCTACTTCGGTCTACACCAACAACGACGAGTTCGATGCCACGAAAAACTTCATCGACGCCAAGATGCAAGCTCACAAGGAGGAGCTCATAGCCCTCATCAAGACCGCCAAGAGGTCTCCCTCATCTTCGAGAAGATGCTCAAGTGCACATGCTTCCGAGCTACCATCTCCGGCAAGGTCACATCGGCATTGACACCATCACCGACGAGAACGTGAAGGTCAAGAGCTCAACACCAACCACCGCTCCACGACTTCACCATCTACCTTGGCATCTTCGCCAAGCGACTTCAAGGCATCTTCGCCTTTGGACATACGGCATCTTCGCCAACAAGCACCTCAAGATTACGCTCAAGAGAAGCTCCCCAAGCTCAAGTCCGCTACTTCCACGAGCTACTACGACCTCGACACCAACCACGAGCTTCCTTTCTATGGGAATCAAGACCCCGAGGAGTATCTCGAGTGGGAGCGCAAGATGGACGACTACCTCAAGCTACATCAATTCCCCTCCGAAGATCAAGTGAAGTGCGCCACAAGTAACTTCCACGACTACGCGTCGACATGGTGGCTTCACAAACCTTCGACAAGCTTCGACGTGAGTTGGCCCAAGACGAAGAAAGCGATGCGGTGAGAATTTTTTCCTTCCACCTACATGGAACATCTTCGATGCCAATTGGAGAACACCATCCAAGGATCCAAGTCCATCAACGAGTACTTCAAGGAGATGAAGAAAGCCTTGCGACGAGCCGGTGTGGACGACCCCATTTCGATGAAGTTCCACTTCATGATGTGATTGAACAACGACATCTCCAAGACTATCTTCCTCGACAACTACAAGTCCCTCAACAACAACTACTTTGGTGCTCTCAAGGCGGAAAAAGAACTCAAGAAGGCCAAGGCTTCTCCACCCCAAGCACACTTCGCGACGACCAAGCTCCAAGAGGATGCTCCCAAGTTTGACATCGCCGCCATCCCTCTTAGTGGCATTGACGATGCCGAGTCTACCACGACTCTTTTTGAAGACGGCGCGGCGACGACTACGACTACGGGGCCTCTCAAGGAACAAGATTTGCAGGCAAGCGACAAGGTGGCGAGCGAGGATGATGCTTCCATCTTTGGAGGCGAGAGTGATGATGTGCCATCTTCGGCCTTCATCTATGGTGACCGTGACGATGACTTGAGTGACTTATGCCACCATATTGAGAGTGAGAGTGACTTCACCACTAGCCCCATATATGATGAGATGACCCAATTCACATGTGAGGAGAGCCACCACCACCACCACTTGAGTGATTTGAGTGACTCCACCATATGTGACATTGAGTGCACCTCTTTTGAGGGAGTGAGTGAGCCACCACATAGAGAGAGTGTGAGAGTTGATAGGTCTTTTGAGGCCATTTCAAACTCTAACGACTTAACCTCTACCTCTATTGTGTCTTCTCATTTGGTGCTAGGTCCCATATATGATGACGCGCCGACCCTCAACGACTTCGTCCTTCCTTTGGACAAGACGATGGCCATGGTGGACTATGATACACCCCCCACATGGTTTCATCACGATGATGATGACTACAAGTTGGGCCTTGCCACCTCACCTACACCACATGAGTGGAATGAGAACGGTAACATAGGTGAAGGTAATGCTCTTGTCCCACTAGTGGACATTCATGCCATTGATTGCTTGCATGATGTCGATCCTCCTATTAACATGCTTGATGCTAGTGTGATTTCACCATGCGATGATTTACCCATTTATGATGAGTATGATAATTGCCATGTGGTGTCCATTAGTTGTGATGCCATGTTGCATAGGATATCTTGTGATAATTCTCTCGGTCACATCATGTTTGCAACCCCTCTTGACTTGTCATATGCTATGAATGAGATCTCCCACATGTCAAATTTGCAATCTCATCGTAGTGACTATGCATATGCCATTAAAATAAACCCAATTTGCACATATGGTAAAGATGACAAGCCCATGGTTATTGGCATTTGTTTTTCTTGTGATGATATTGATATGCTTCCTTTGCATCATTTCTCTCATATGCCATGCCATGACCACCTAGCTTCGGACATGCATTGTTTGCCATGTTGTCAATTTTCTCCATATTATGCGTCCGCTATTGCTCATAAGGCGACCCCCATAGTTTCCTCATACATGTTAGGAGATTTTGATTCATCCTATGACTTGCATGATTTCCATGATTGTGTGCACGATATGCTCCCCATGAATAATGCTTTTGATGTGCCACACACTTGCTATAATTTGCATCCTAATCATGTTATACATAACAACTATTCTTTCATGATGGATGACATATTCTTATATCGTGCTTCAAATTTCTTTGAGCGATGCTTGTTTTGTGCGAACTCTAATGTGCACATACACATCATGATGGATGATGTGTACATTTACCACGCACACACTTTGTTTCGTTTGTCCCCATGTTGTGTAGGTACACATGCTTCCTCGTCGACCTCGCAAGCGCAAGAGTTGACGAAACGAGCTCTAGAGAGCAATGATATGCTCATTTCCATTTGGATGACATGCTTTGGTGACCCATGCTTTGCATTACACATGATCCATGATTCTAGCACTTGTATGTGTATTTGCATGCTTGGTGGAGATATCCCTTGTTATTGCCATGTTTGCTATGTACCCCATGCCTATGATGATACTTTGATCATGTTTCGCTTGCGTGCTTGTGATATGTCATGTGCATTGCCTAGGCCTACTATTTAGTCACATGACATGATTGCCATGATTTCCTCTAGTGCATTGCATATTCGCTCCACTAGTTTGCACGACATGATTACTATGATTGCTTGCCTTGTTGCATCACCGATGATACATACTTGCTGGTTTCATGCGGTTGATGACAGCCATTGCCTTGCTTTGCACATGATTGATATTGCTTCTTGTCATATATCTCCATATGTTGCATCTCTCATGCTAGATGATTTGCCATGTCTTGAGTGCAACAATGCTTTTAGTCTTGCTAATGAGATCGCCCCCATAGCTTTCTCCCATATGTTTGGAGCTTTTGCCATCTTTCATGTGAAGCATGCTTGTCTTCCTTCTTTGCACCATATGCCTAGTGCCATGAATATATCCATTGTTGCATCATATTATTCATGCACTTTTGCTTCTAATGGTTATGTGCAAGAGAAGAGAAGCGAGCCACTTTCGACCGACGCGATTCTACAACACATTTCCTACCACTTCGGCATTGTGAAGGACGCACAAGGACATACTTTCGAGGTGATATCCTTCTCTTTTGAGAATCCCACCACCATGAGCATGAATATTGTGGATCATAATACTTCACGTGTTGCTTGCACCGTGACACTTTGCACACATGCTAGAGATCTTGCTTCGACTTGCCATTGCCACATTGCCATGCCTCATGATATATATGCCTTGTGTGTTGCATCCGACTTGTGGATTATTTGCTCCTATCATATGCTTGGATGCAACAATGTCATTTCTTCACATATACCATGTCCCATTGATTGCTACATGCTTGACTTGATTGCCTCACACATGATGAACATTTGCTCTTTCTATTGTGTTGAGTGCCACACTATCTTCACTACACCATATGCACATTATGCTTGGATTCTCTTGCATCTCATCTTCTTTGGTGTTGTGAATGATTCATATGCCTACCATCGACCATTTGTTGAACGCTTGATGCATGCTTGCTATGACCTCGAGGAAGATGCTTGTTATCTTGTCACACATATTTGCATCTCTACCTCCCATTTGCATGCTTGTTTCCATGATGCATTCCATTATGCTCAATCCATATGCTTACATGACACTACTAGAAAAAGGGCTATAGCTAATATAGACATTAGTGGCGCACTATGTATGTGATGCGCCACTGCTAAATAGCAGTGGCGCACCACACATGGGTGCGCCATTAATGTTTATATTACTAATGGCGCACCTGGTGTGTGGTGCGCCATTGCTAAGTTTCTCCTGGGCACACCCCCTCCCCAGACTTACCAGTGGCGCACCGTGGGTGTGGTGCGCCATTACTAGTTAAAACTAGTAATGGCGCACCACACCCACGGTGCGCCACTACTAACAATTTTTTTTCAATTTTTTTTTCAAAACTAGTAATGGCGCACCACACCCACGGTGCGCCATTACTAGTTTTCGCACATGCCCAGCCCCACCCTGCCACCCACCGCACCATGCACATGCCTGGTCCCACCCTGCCACCCACCGCACCACGCAGCTCTCACCTCCCTCTCTCTCCCCGTGCAGGAGCCCGCCATGGCCAAGGCTCGAGCTCGAGCTCGGCCGAGCCCCGCGCCGCCCCTGGAGCCCGCCAGCCGGCGGCCTCCCCGCGACCAGATCCGTGCGCCGCCGCCTGTCCCCAGCCTCCCCGACCTCTCCTTCGGCCTCCCTCGGCCCCACCGCGCGCCACGGCCACGGCCGCAAGGAGCCCGAAGCCCGCCGCCGCGCCGCCTAAGCCACCCGAATCCGGCTGGATCCGGCTACGCCGGCCCCTACTACCTGTTCAAGCTCCTACTCATCGGCGACTCCGGCGTCGGCAAGAGCAGCCTGCTCCTCCGATTCACCTCAGACTCCTTCGAGGATCTTTCGCCGACCATCGGTATCTCTCTTTCCCTAATCAAATCCAATCGAACCTAACCCATTTCCGTAGATCGATCCATCCTAATGAAATTGTATACATACAGGCGTCGACTTCAAGGTCAAGATGGTCAACATTGCCGGCAAGAAGCTCAAGCTAGCCGTCTGGGACACAGGTATGTACTACTACTACTCCCATCCCCTCTCTTTTTCAACCTAGCCGTCTGGGACAACCATAACATAATACTTACTGTATGTGTCTATCTCATCAACCCGAATGCCACCCTCAAATTGAATTTAATCCCCGCCCGCCTCGCCATACCACTCATAACCTGTGCTGTGCTGTGCTGTGCTATTGAAATCACACCTTTTGTTCTACTACACTAACATTAGAGTGGCAACCTCAAATACATTACCCTGCTTTGCTTTGCCAGAGACATTATATTACATTACATACACCATTTGTGCAACTACCCACGGAAATTGGTTGGACTTGGGCGGCCTCTTTTTTACTTGTATAATGGCCCTATCCTCGCTCCAGTCAAAACAGTTTCGTTACACCGATGAGGATTCGAAAGGTGTCATCTTGTTATCATCTCAACTAGATCAGGAAGGATGCTTCCTGGTCCCAAGCTTTTAGTGTTATGTTACGTGTAACACATGAATGATCCCAAGCAATTGATTCACACTTCTTTTTCTTTCTTGGTTATTAATAATTAATCCTTGCCCTGGCCTGGGATCGAACGTAATAATCAACCGTCTCCGGTTTGCTTACATCCACTTAATTGCATGTCAAACACATACCCTTTGTTTCACCAATCTCACTACTCTGTGCTGGCTCTTTTACTTGTATATATGCTTGTTAAAATACCCTTTCCTGTCCTCACTCCACAGTTGGCCTCATGGACTCGAAGGTTCCAAGCTTTTAATGCTATGTTACGTGTAACAACTATTATTAATTAAAGCCCCATTGCTTCGCTACAGCTTATCTGCCTACTGATTCTTCCCATTATTTCGAGTAGATTATTTATCTATGCAATGCAATCGAGTTTCTTGTTTTTTGTTTTTTAACATGCCTTTTGAGCTCTGATGATTTAGCTGCTGATAAGAGCTGATGATTTATCTACTGACATCGTGTTATGTGCCTGTTGTGCAGCTGGACAGGAAAGGTTTAGGACCTTGACCAGCTCTTACTACAGAGGGGCACAAGGGATTGTTATGGGTAATTCTTTCTTTTCACTTCATCCAGCGCTTTCTTTTCATACTTCTGTTTTCACTTCATCAACTAGACTAGTCTTGAGAATAAACTATTCTGTCAATTTCCTTACATAGATGAACTACACATCGGCTTAGATGGTTGTGTTTTCAGTTATACATGACCAGCTTGACTTTCCTGTAAGAAAATCACTGAATCTATAGAGTTACCTTTTCAGCCTTTTTTTTTGAACTGTTCAGCCTACTGTATCCTTATCATAGAACGTAGAACTGGCGACCCTACTTCATCATAGAAAAGTATAACTGTCTTTCTGGATTTGGTTAACTTATTAGGAGTCATTCACTACACGGGGCACCAATGCCTTTTTTTTTTGTTTCTTTCATTGGTGTGTTTCTTGTTGGGTTCTATCTAATGAGCTGTCTAATTTTAAGAGATGCCACTTAATGAATGTCTCGTCTGTTTTCCAGTGTACGATGTTACTCGCCGAGACACGTTCACAAATCTGTCTGACATATGGGCCAAGGAAATTGACCTGTATTCGACCAACCAGGACTGTGTAAAGATGCTTGTAGGAAACAAAGTGGACAAGGTATTTCTGTCAACACCTGCACATTTTTATGTCAATTATAATGTGCATTCAGGCACAAGTACTCCCTCTGTAAAGAAATATATGACTTTTTAGATCACTACTCCCTCCTTTCCTAAACATAAGTCTTTTTAGAGGTTCCACTAAAAAACTACATACGGATGTACATAGACATATTTTAGAGTGTAGATTCACTCATTTTGCTCCGTATGTAGTCCCATAGCGGAATCTCTAAAAAGACTTATATTTAGGAACGGAGGGAGTACTTTATTATATGTATTTGTCTTGAGGCATGCTGCATAGTAGGTTTCTCGTGTGGATGTTTTTTTCCCTGTCTTTAGAGCAGAGCTGAGTGTAGATGTTTGGTTTGGCAGGAGAGCGAGAGGGCTGTCACGAAGAAGGAAGGCATTGATTTTGCCAGGGAGTACGGGTGTTTATTTCTGGAATGCAGTGCAAAGACCAAAGTGAATGTGGAGCAGTGCTTTGAGGAGCTCGTGCTGAAGGTACGTGTGCTGTGACTTTGAGTTGTTGATTCATTCTGTGTCTGGCAATGGGAAACTGCCCCCCAAACGGTTATTGATGCACCAAGGCGTGTCCGTACACGCACTTGATTGATAGTGGAATGCTGCTTGTCTTAGAGATAGAAAGAACAGAAATGCTAGGGCAGATGATTCAGCATAGCTTTAGAATCAATTATCTGTATCGAATTGAGTTTTTTTTTTCACATGTGTCAGTTATCTTATCTGAATGTTGCACGCATGTGATGACGCAGATATTAGACACGCCGAGCCTGCTGGCGGACGCGTCCTCTGGGGCGAAGAAGAACATCTTCAAGCAGAAGGCGCCGGAGGCTGATGCTGCGGCGAGCGGCTGCTGTTGATTTCATTCACGCTAGCTAATCCTGGGCATCTGTCCATCTACGATCTGGTTGAGGATGGATGAAAACGTATGTTATTGGATACTTGTAAAGACATTGTAATATTCTTATTATAATAAAAATTATGATTCTATTTCATTTTTTGTTTTTAAATTATTTTTCCTTATAGGTTGTTTTCTGTAAATTTGGATTTTTTTTTGTTTTCCAAATACATTACTAGTGGCGCATTTCAGCCCTTATTAGTGGCGCACCTTCCTTTATTACTAGTGGCGCACCTATAAGGCTATTAGTGGCGCGCCTAGAGGGAATACCAGCGGAGCACCTAAGCGTTAGTAGTGGCGCACCTGGTGGTGCGCCACTACTATCTGGATTACTAATGGCGCACCAGAGGTGCGCCATTACTATCTGTTACTAGTGGCGTGTTAATAGTGGCGCACCTATAGTGCGCCATTACTAATGAAAACAGGTGCGCCACTAATAGGGCTTTTTCTAGTAGTGCATGCCACATTCCTTTGTCACACCATATGTTATGCATGATGACGACACTTGTTCGGTGAATCACCACTTGAATGCTTGGTTTTCCACTCACGCTAACCACATTTGTTTTTCCAAGTGTTTGTTGTCCTTACTCCTTTTGCAGGAATCACACGACGGTGCAACATTGGAGAGTGCCCATTTCGAGCTTGAAGATGATGAGTACTTGGTGATCGCCCACTTCTACACGGCGCAGCCATCTCTTTCCCATGGTGATTTGGTTTTCGATCCGAGGTCGGATCTTTCCCAAGGGGGGGGGAGATGATGCTGAGCATCCTACGGACATCACCATGTCAAGAGCCCGTTTGGCAAGTGACACGTGCGACATCTAATCCACATACACAAAGGTGAATCATCTCCTTTACGCGTGTTCACTTGACCCCTTCGAGGATGGTATACTACTTGACACTCCACTCGTGTGCATACATCGGTATTGTCGGAGCACCACGGACGAGGAGGAGGAGTGCCAGCGCACGTGTACAACTACACCGTCCACGAGGGAAGCTTGGAAGAGAAGGAAGAAGAAGCAGGGACAAGCTTCTGGAAAGCCCGGAACCTCCGGCCTCCAGCCCGGAACTTCCGGACCCCGGACCTTCTAGCCTCCAGTCCGGAACTTCCGGCCCCCGGACCTTCCGGCCATCCCGGAACTTCCGACCCCCGGCATCCAGCCTAGCCCCGAGCGCGACAACTCTCTGGTTAGCCCGGAACCCGGCCGGAACCTGCCCGAAACTTCCGGCCACCGGAACCTCCGGCCGTTCCTGGAACTTCCGGCCCTGCCTGCGTGCATTGACTTGGGCCGAGGCCCGTGTACCCGTTCGCTCCCTAGACTATATATACCCTTCTTCCACCTACGTTTTAGGGTTATCAAATAGGATAGCTCATTTCTAGGTGAGCTTTGCTCCTTTACCACTCCTCTTGAGAGAGAGAGAGACCACTCCATTGGAGTTCAAGACCTCCATTGGAGTTCAAGACCTCCATTGGAGAAGATCCCAAGGGATTCAAGACCCCCATCGTGGGAAGATCCATCTCGGATTCAAGACCTCAACTCCTCACGGATTGGGATGAACTAGCTACCGTTTGTATCGTCCTTTGTTGACTTTGGATCATGAATCTCTCCGTGTGTATGTGGATTTAGCACATGTCTGATTGTGTCTTGTCTATTTGAGTGTTTCCTATTGTTTTCCCCTCTCGTGTTCTTCGCGGGATCCGCTCTAATCGTGAAAGATCGACACCATTAGGGTTCCACCCTACATCAGAACCCACCATGGAGAAGCTATGGAGCAAGGACGAGCGATGGAAGGAGGAGAACGCGAGGACGGAGAAGGAATGGAGCAAGACAGGACTTGCCCAGATCATCCGGACCCCCATCCGGACGATCTGGACCAAGCCCGGATGATCTGGACACAGCGACCACATGTACAGCAACCTCCTCGACGAAGCCAGATCCATCCGGACCCCTGCCAGGATCATCCGGACCCACCCGGACATCTGGACGACCACCTGGACATCCGGGCCGAGTGCGGCCGCTACGACACGTCCGGACGATCCAGACGGGCACTCGGATCATCCGGACCCCCGACGCCCGGATCATCCGAACCAACTCCCAGATCATCCGGACCCCGCCTGCGTGTGTGACTTGGGTCGAGGCCCATGTAACTCTATCTTCCCCTAGACTATATAAACTCCTCCACCACCCATGTTTTAGGGTTAGCAAAGTGATAGCTCAGATTAGAGATTGAGTTTTGCTCATCCACTATGTACTCCCATGGAGATCACGGCCTCCATGTGAGAAGATCCCCTAGTGGATTCAAGACCCCCTTGTGGGAAGATCCTCTTGGATATCAAGACCTCAATTCCTCTTGGATTGGGATGAACTGGCTACCATGTATCCTCTTGTGATGGATTCGGACCTTTGTATCCCTCTTGTGATTGTGGATTTTGCACATGTGTGATTGGATTTATGTCAATTGAGTGTTTGTTCTTGTGTTCTGCTCTCAATTTGCCCTTTTCCCCCTCCAAGTGTGAATAGATCATCACCATAGGGTTCCACCCTACATCAATAGGTTTTTAACTTCATCCAAGAGCGCCCCCTCATCGGCCGAAATGACAGGCGCTGAATAATTCATAAACCATGGGCGGCAAAACACCCTCTCCTCGGCCAAAATCGCAGGCGCCGAATAATTCATAAACCATGGGTGGCAAAACACCCTCTCCTCGGTCGAAATCGCTCGCGCCCACTATTTCAAAGAACGCCCTCCTCACCCAAAATCGCTAGCGCCCTCTATTTGGGAGAAGCAAAGTCACCCTACTATCCCCGACCCTCAAGACTTAGACCAAAGCCCACAATCCAAATGACAGGGGTAGAATTGTAACTTCCACCACATTTCAGACAAATGTGTCCGTATGACATGGTTCTCCTTCCCAATTCCTCATTCATACCCCGTGGGTGCCAAATCACCTTCTCCCCAGCCGTGAAACCTCAGCCCCTCCTCCATGTGCCCCCACTACAGCAGATTCACCGCCGCCCTCCTCCCTAATGCCGGAGCTGCAGCCTATTTTCCGTCATGCACTGGGCCGCATGCCTCTTACTCCGTGCTACCAGAGCTGCCTCGACAACGACCGCGTGAACCATACAAGAGCCAATTCAACCGTGCTGTCGTGCATGGTGCCGGAGCGGCTCGTACTTCGGACGCATCCAGCGCACCGGCACTAGTCCCAGGTAACCGTCGACCGCCACCACATATCTGCCTTCCCACCGCCGGGAGCCACCGCAACCGCGCCGGCCTCACCGACTTGACAGATGGAGCTGTCTACTTCACTGGGATGCAACATAGGTCGTACAGTCATCTTATTCACTTTACCTAGGCATCAGTCCCCTGGATTTTTATTCTGGGTCAGTCAGTTCCAAATGGAAGGAAGCAGCTCCCCTCGAGGCGGCAGAGCTCCTAGGCTGCCGGTTGGACGGGGAAGGAGTGCCTCAGTGTCTATCGTAGGGGTGCGAGCAGGGGGCGCAGGTTTGCCGCGGAAGCAATGCTTCGGTGCCTATCTTAGGGTTGCGTGGGGTCAAGGTACTGCTGGCGCCGGATCTGGATGACGGTGAGTCTTTGAGGTATGGCCGGGGGCGGCGCAACCATGGCAGTGCGGTGGGGCGGGGGGCGGGGTCGAGGTCGGAGCTGCCAGGGACGGTGGAGGCAGGCTGCTCTGTCGGTGCTCGCTGGCTGTTCAAGGAAGATCCTGAACAGTGACAGCCGGGAGGCACAAGATAGTCCATCCAGCCATCTGGAGTAGATCGGACAGTGAAAAAAAGCGTGTGACCACAATTTAATTTCCAGTGGACTGATGTGTGACCAGTCTCGTATCTTAGTGTTGATTGTATTTCTTTAGATCAGAGATATGTGTCATTCTTAACATTGTGTGTTTTCTGCATCTTCAGCCACACCGTCTTCGTTCTCATCGGAGCTGCTCCAACAAGGGAAGCATGCACCATAAGGGAGCTATACTCCCCACTCAAGAGTTCCCTGCCTTGAATGTGCCAGCCAGACATGGACAGCCACAACAACCGCAGCGCCATCAACGATTCAGCAGATGATGCTCACTCCTACGGAGGGCGGCAAGATAGGTTGTACCCTCATATTACTTGTGTGCAACATTTATGGCTTCATTCTGCATCTAAGCATGGAAAATAGATTATCACTTGTCATTGTACATTCATGTTGATCTCTTAGTCTTACTTCAGATAAGAGACTTGTGCAGGAGTTAACGTTGTTCCATAGTTATCGTTCGTCAGCCAAAGCTATCCCACAGGGTGGTGATTGTACCCCTTCTAGTATTACCTATGATGTTGTTCTGTAGTACTTTTGTGTGCCATTTAGTTAATCTCGAGTACAAACAGTATATATTTTGTAGCTATCATGTGTGCTCTCTCTTTAGTCTTTGAAGTATCAACCTGTTGCTGCTATTTAAGTTGACTCCTACTATTTAAGTTGTCTCCTACAGGCACTCATTACATAATCTCACTACTAGTTTTCTTCCATGCATGTCAGATATTATTGCACACAATGATATTGGATATCAGAACAAATCCACTAAAAGAAACTCATGGAGCAATGCAACGGCCAACATACTTGACGTCAATGATATTCAATATGATGGAATGGTTAAATGTAGTTCTTCAGAAGAGTTACAGAGAGATAATGATTCCTATTCACCCCACAAGGTCTTTGCTCTAACTTGACCCGTGATATGGGTAGCATCATGCATATAATGTCTTGCAATGCATCTACTCTGTTGCAATGCCATGTGCTTAGCCTGCTGATCATACATGTGAATATGTCATGCCTTCCAGTTTGTCTGTACCTATTTCATTCATGATAACATCTTTTCGAATTCAAGTACTGTCATTCTACTCTATTGCAATGCCATCTGCTTAGTTTGGACATCATCCTTCTGAATATCTCATGCATTGTTGTTCATCAGTATGTACTCCATCCGTCTACCATACCATGGTTTTTTACATTGAAGTGTTGTTCTACTGTTCTGTTGCAATGTGATCTTAGTTTGCCCATCAGACATGTGAATATGCTACCTTGCTGTTTTTCTATACCTATTCCAGCTATCATACAGTTTTACATTCAACTACAGTTTCTTTTACTCTGTTGTCCTGTCATATCCTTAGCTTATACTCCCTCTGTAGTGATCTAAACACTCTTATATTTCTTTACAGAGGGAGTACATCATACTCCCTCCGTCTGTATTACTTGTGGCAGAAATGGATAAAAATGGATGTATCTAGAACTACAATACATCTAGACACATCCATTTATTTCCGGATGGAGGGAGTACATGTCAATATGTCAGGCCTTTCTATTCTTCAGTACCTATTCCATCTCTCTGGCATAGCATGTTTTATAACTGAATCACCATTCTTCTGTACAAGGCATGTAAGTAGAAGAGGGCTATGTTAGAATCTGAAGGGGTACAAACAAGTTCTTTGCAAAAGATCCAAACTCCAGGAGATAGTAACCCAACTCCAGTGTTCATAGGAACTGCTCCAGCACAGAGAAACCCAAGTCCTCTAGATAATAACCAGATTCCAGTGGCCAAAAAACCAGTCCGCTCCTGTCCAACAAAAATATGTCAACTCCTTGCTAGGAAGCGTGTGCGTATGCTCGCATCATGAAATTTTATAGCATTCAGATCACATTTGATCTTATATATTCTACATCTGTCTTACACATCTTTGTTGTAGAAAATATGCTTAAAGGACAATAAACGTTCTAAACTGGGATCGTGGTCGAGGAAAGTCTCTTGCAGCAATGCCCTGTGCTCCAATGCTGATGTAAGTACCTGTTGTATATCACTTTATTTTTACATCAGTATGTAGTTTATTAAGTAGCATCGGCGTGAATCCAACCTTCAGTACCCTACACCAGTTATCTGATCAAAATTTACTTTTAGCAAAATTTATAATTAAGGCGCTAATGTAGATTTTTGTAAGTGAAACTTCCTGGTAGTTTTGCATATTGAGCTGCATGATTGTACTATCTCATATATTGCACATTACTAGAATCTAGTGGTGTGGTCTGGTTACCCAATCGTTCATTGTGTCAATGTTGCTTTCCTATTAACTTACCTGGCTAATGATAGCAGTGCCATATTGTGTTAATTTGGTGTAGGCTGGTGTGGTCTGGTTACCCAAACATTCATTGTGTCAATGTTGCTTTCCTAATAAGTATTAACTGACCTGGCCGATGATTTGGTGCAGGCTGCTGAAGATAATACGACAAAGTCTCAAGACAGCAAGGCAACCCCATTGTTTCTCTCCAATAAATCTAGTGAAGGTAATATGGCAATAACTCTTGATTAATTTGTTCAGTTTCCCCTCTAATTTAAGTGATGATGTAGTGGTCGAGACACTTTCCACTATCATTGATTCAAGTCTGCCAAAATCCCCATCTAAATCTGTTTAGTTTCCTCTGTCTCAAATATAACGGAAAAGATGTACATTTGTGTAACGCCCAGTATGAAGCTCTATCGCAATCTCGTGATGAACTCAAGATCGTGACAGAACCACATTTTGGAACGCACAGCAAGGTGGTTCTCAAATACATACAACCGAATGAACAGGTGAGAAAACTAGTTAAAGGCTTACACTCGCCACATGCTAGAGCATAACTATATCATAATCATCATACAATCATCCAAATGAAAGACAGGGTCCGACTACGGACGAAATCAAACGAGAAAACACCACCCTGCTATTATCCCTGGATCAACCGACTAGGGCCCACTACTGATCGTCTGGCATCGTGACGTACATACGTCCATGCTCATCATCATACTCCCAATGGAGCATCTCGTGCTCACCTGTGTCTGTCTCAAGCGTACCTACAACTGGAGTTATGTAGTAATCTGTGAGCCACAGGGACTCAGCAATCTCATCACCCAAGGTAACAAAACTATTTAAGCTTATAGGAATGGAAGGGGTAATGTAGTGAGGTTGCAGCAAGCACTAAGCATGTTTAAGTGGCTAACTTATGTGTACAAGAATGAAGGTGAGCATACTACGCATAACGGTCGGAAGTTTAATATGATCAAGAAGTGATCCTGAACACCTACTTACGGTTCAAACATAACCCCACCGTGTTCTCTTCCCTAACTTACTCGAAAAGAGACCATCATGGTTACGCACATAGTTGGTGTATTTTATTAGAATTAGTGTCAAGTTTTCTACAACTGGAGGTTAAAATATCCAAGTCGCCACATAACCGCGGGCACGGCTTCGCGTAAGATTTAACCCTGCAGGGGTGTTCCAACCTGGTCCATCATAGACCAACACAAGCTGCAGTGGAAAAACCTCAAACTCAAGATAGCCCAAAGTATCCTCGGAATCTCGGTGCACAAGACATTTTGACAATGGTAACACAAGTCCAGCAAGACCTCCCGATGTGCCGACACCCCGATTGGAGCCGCGCGTATCTCAAAATCAGGCCACGATCGGATGAGCACAGCGTACAGCAACTGAGACCCGAGTTTACCTGGGGGAAGCCGCAAACGACTCTGGTTCGGACCAAAACTCATGAGGAGCACTGGCCCGCGGTTGTTGATTAAATTATCCTCGAGTTAATTACTCCCTATGGAAGTTTTAGTTGTTATTAGGCAAATGGTAAAACCAAAGTTGGGCCTTGCTACAAGCGGTTATTCAAAGCAAACTATCAAGAGGGTCCCATTCCCCTGAGCATGTTAGGAACGCTAATCAAGGATCATAACACCGGCATTACAGAAACTAAGGCGGCATGAGTGGAACAAAACACTAGGCAAAAGGCCGAGCCTTCCACACACAACCAAGTATATAGATGCATTAATTAAATAAGAGATATTGTGATATCCCAACATATCCATGTCCCAACATAGAACAACCTGCACTGCACCTGTAACTAGCAACGCTATAAGAGGGGCTGAGCAAAGTGGTAACATATCCAAACAACAGTTTGCTGGGTAGGGTGGTTAGAGGCTGTATCATGGCATATGAGAGGCTGACATGTATGTGGTAGGAAGCGTGACATAGCGATAGAAATGAGACAACTAGCAAGCAAAGATAGTAGTGTTGTCAAGGGTAATGATCATCTTGCCTGAAGTCGCTTCGGTAGGATAGTAAGACTGCTCCTCGAACACGTTCTCAACCGGTTCCTCGAACTCGGACTCGTCTCCCGGAAATACCCAAAAGAAAGAACAAGCACCGAAATAAAGAAACAATCATGGCATATATGCACAAGCAAAATGATGCATGAAATGGCATGGTGAAATAATGAGCATGACATGAATGAAGCATCGATGCTACCGGGACAACAGAAATGATAACGAGACGTCAACGGTGAAGCAAAAGATGGATATGGGCAAAATCTTGGCAACCCAAGTATGCCACTGGAAAGAATGGAAGATTCGATGGAAATTGATATAAAGATATGTGGCTGTAGTACTCTAAATGCACAGCAATACATACCATAGGATCAAAATCATTAGCATCACAGATTAATTGGAATGAAGACAACGAGATGCAAAGAAAATGTTACAGCAGAGTATGCGGGCAGAAACATTGACAGGCAGTTTTCACATCGGTGTTACAGCAAGCAAAACAACTCTAATATGCAAGAAATTGGTATGCACCTACAGTACTCATGGCATAGATCATTCTCTTACATTGGCACAAATTCATATGAAGCACGGATTCATCAGAAATGAGCTCCAATGGCAACATAATGTTGACAGAAAACGGCTACACTGACTAGGCATGTTTAGAGCAACATTTACATATGCTACAGGAGTTTAACATGGCATCAATTGGCATGGCGTGAATGTACTACTAACAAAGAACAAATCATGTCTACTGGACATGTGCAAAAGATGCATAGATTAGTGGCTATCATCAAGGAAACAGAGCAAGATTCAGCAGAAAATTAACAAGTGCAAAACAGTAACAATGACTAAGCATGTTTACAAGCTTGTTGCACTCCTATCATGGCATTTCATGGCATGGAAAAATTACTAGCAGTAAGAAGACATGAAAATGCTCCAAACTCATGTTGACAAGATGCTCATATGACATTTGCATTAAATCACACAAAAAACACAAAATGGCACATTATGCAAAAATGACATGCACACAAACTTGATCAAAAGATAAATCTAATTCCACCAATGGATTATTTGGATTTTTCTACCCCAAAATCATATATTACATGCATATGTTTCAATATGGAAAATGCTCAAAATGCCACAATTACGCTTAGGACAGAAATTAAATTTAACCTATATGCCAGATTTGGCATATGCTGGAAATGGAATGCGCCAGAAATGGAAATATGCCAGAAATGGAATATGCCTATTTGGGAAAAAAACCCAGAGAAGATAGAGGGATGAGGATGACATGTGGGGGTCGGCTGTCATTGACATAGAAATGACAAAAATAGAGGATTTTGGGTGCGCCTGGTGGGATTTGATCCCTGGTCTCCGCGTCGGATTATGGTGGGCGCAACCACTACGCTGCTGCTGCAGTTGTTGCTAGGATGGGGCGTGGGGCCTTTTGAACTAGCCTCGGCCGGGATCTCTTCAACCTTACGCCGGGGAAACTTGTGATGACGCCGGCGAGCGAGGCTGGCACATCCGGCTATGTGGTGTGCCGGCGGGGATGCGGGATCGAGTGGAGGTAGCGGGGGAGCAGCTACGGGCGCGTGGGTGCAGCAAGGGCGGCGTGAGCATGGGCTCGAGAACGAGCCCGAGTAGGAGCTCGACTCGAACGCGGCAGCGAGGCGAGGCAGAGCTACAGCGGCGTTGTGTGAGAGGCGCGAGGACGCTGTGGTGCGTGCTCCTGCGCATGGTTCGGGTGCTGCAGTGACGGGTGGACGGACGGGTGCGGGCACAGCTACTGCGACGCGCAAGGTGAGGCGGTGCAGGGGCTATGCTCGAGCGCGAGCAATACTCGGCTCGGGCGTGCGGCTGCGGCGATGCGTGCGAGTGCGGGACGGCTGCGTTGCGTGGGCGTGCATGCGAGGGAAAAACCAGAGCGCGGGGAGCAGGACAACCACGACAGAAACATCAACAACAACAAAATAAATCATAGCTTCGGCCAGAGCACGGAGAACGCGAGCATGGCACGGATGGAGCGACTCCTACTGGACGTTATGGACAGCAAGAAAGGGCAGGGAGGAGGCGCGGCTCACCTAGCGTCCAATGGACATGGAGGTGTGGCCGGAGGGATGACGGAGACGACTCGAGGACCGACATAAGTCCGACGAGGATCTGGCCCGAACACGATGAAGAGGATGGCGACGGTGAGGGAGCTCCATGGGATCTGGTGCCGTGTGCGTTGTGGTAGGGGACGTAGGGGTACTTGGCGGTCCTCTCCACAGCGGCCTAGGGAGTCGGAGGCGCGGCTAAGGGCTACCCCGAGCTCGAGCTCGAGCTCAGCCGGGTCATGGCGGGCAGGGCGACGGCGAGGCACGTGGCGGCTTAACTGAGCGGCGGCGAGGGCGGAGAGGACTAGATGGGTAGAGGAGAGGCCGGGGTAGGGTTTTTACATGTTATATAGGGGCTAGGGGGGCCGGACGGCCGTCAAATCGACCGGGGCGTCGACGTGGCCACGGTGGATGCTCTGCCGTACAGTGGAGAGACGAAGAACAGTGCATCGGTGCTGGGCTGGGCTGGCTGAAGAGGTAAGCGGCCAGGTGGGCTGCTGCTGGGCCGCTGCTCTCTCTCTCTCTGTTTTCTGCTTTACTTTTCTTCAAACAGAGAATCAAGACAGAAATACACAGGGAGTTTGGAGAGAGGTGAAGCTGAGATGAAAATTATTCTGAGCTCCAGGAAATATGTAGTATTTGAATAAATTGACTTGGCAATTTTTAGAGATAGAAAAATAATTCAAGTTTGAATTAAATTCAAACTTGAGGCATTTTTGAATCCAACCAAACAACTCCAAAATGATGAAATTTGGCAGAGAGCTTGATAGCATGATGCAGGATTTATAGGAAATTAGTGAACATTACTCTGGGATAGAAATAATGACCACATGAATTATCTTGAAAAGAAGAAGAGGAAGAAGTAGATGATGATTATGATGAAAGGATGGTTGAACCACATTGCCTTGAGAGGGAGGTGGCAAGGTAGGGGAAAACACACGCAAGCATACATGAGCAACACAACATCATGAAGAATGCAATGCACATGGTGATCATGATGAAACGCAACAATGACAAGAGGCCCAAAGCAACATAATAGTGATGAACATGGCATGCAATAAAATTAAAGAACAATGCAGCACAAATATAATTGTGCAACATATATCATGGTAATATGGAATCCATACATGTCAACATGGTTGAGGTTACAAAATAAGAAGAATCACACTCGGGGTGTTACAACTCTTTCCTACTACAAGAGGATCTCGTCCCGAGATCTAGGAACGAAAGAACTCCGGATATTCGGAACGGAGGTGGTCCTTGCGCTCCCATGTCTCTTCTCGGTCGGAATGGTGAGACCACTTCACTTTCAGGAACTTGATTGACTTGTTGCGAGTCTTGTGCTCAGTTTCCTCGAGAATGGCAATGGGATGCTCACGGTAAGACAAATCATCTTGGAGCTCAATGTCTTGGAAGTCAATTGTGCGGTCGGGAGTCTTGAAGCACTTGCGAAATTGTGAGACGTGAAACACATCGTGCACATTTGAGAAGTTGGAAGGTAGCTCGAGTTGGTAGGCTAGATCGCCTCTTTTGCCAACTATCTTGAATGGGCCCACGTATCTTGGAGCAAGCTTTCCTTTGATACCGAATCGTTGTGTGCCTTTCATAGGAGATACACGGAGATAGACATGGTATCCAATCTCGAAAGCCAAGTCATGGTGCTTACTATCATAGTAGCTCTTCTGGCGCCATTGCGCTGCTTTCAGATTTTCACGGATGATACGACACATCTCTTCAGCTTCAGAAATCATATCATTGCCAAGAAGTTGGCGTTCACCGGTTTCAGACCAGTTGAGGGGAGTGCGGCACTTTCTGCCATAGAGGATTTTGAATGGTGCCTTGCCCGAGCTTGCATGGAAACTATTGTTGTAGGAGAATTCGGCAAAAGGAAGGCAATCTTCCCACTTCATGCCGAAAGAGATGACACACGCTATCAGCATATCCTCGTGAATTTGATTGACTCTCTCGACTTGGCCACTAGTCTGAGGATGAAAAGCTGTGCTGAAGCGAATCTTTGTGCCCATGGCCTGCTGGAAAGAATCCCAAAACCTAGAAGTGAAGATGCTTCCACGGTCTGAGGAGACCAACTGAGGAACACCGTGCAAGGAGAACACTCTGGAAGTATACAGCTCTGCCAACTGGGCTGCAGTGATAGACTCCTTGACTGGAAGGAAGTGAGCGACTTTAGTGAGCTTGTCAATGACCACAAAGATGGCATCATTCCCTCTCTTGGACTTCGGAAAGCTGGTGACAAAGTCCATCTCAATGTGATCGAATTTCCACTCGGGAATGGGTTGAGGCTGAAGAAGTCCTGCTGGACGCTGATGTTCCGCCTTCACTCCGCGGCACACATCGCACTCATTCACGAACTGAGCGATCTCACGCTTCATACGAGTCCACCAATAAGTTGACTTGAGATCATGGTACATCTTGGAACTGCCTGGATGGATGGACAAGAGAGAATTGTGTGCTTCGTTCATTATGACCTTCCTGAGATCCCCTTTTGGCACAACTAGCCTGTCCTCAAAGAACAAGGTATCCCTATCGTCCACTCGATAGCACTTATATTTGGGAATGCTCTTTGCAATGCCAAGTTTCACCTTCTTCACCATGGCATCTAAGAGCTGAGCTTCGCGAATTTGATCCTCCAATGTGGGAGTGATCTGGAGGTTTGCGAGAAATCCTTGCGGAACAACTTGGAGATTGAGCTTTCTGAAGGCCTCACACAGATCAGGCTAGACCGGCTTGAGAATTAGGCTGTTGCAATACGCTTTTCTGCTCAAAGCATCCACGATAACATTAGCTTTGCCTGGAGTGTATTCAATGCTCAGGTTGTACTCTTGAATCATCTCCACCCATCGGGTCCGACGGAGATTAAGGTTGGGCTGAGTGAATATGTATTTGAGGCTCTTGAGATCGGTGAAAATGTCCACCTGCCTGCCTAACAAGAGATGTCTCCATGTGATCAAGGCATGGACGACGGCTGCCAACTCCAAGTCATGAGTAGGATAGTTCCTCTCGTTCGGCTTCAACTGCCGAGAGGTATAAGCCACCACTTTCTTCTCTTGCATTAGTACTCCACCGAAACCTTGTAGAGAAGCATCACAGAACACTTGGTAGGGCTTGGATTCATCTAGAGGAGTGAGAACTGGAGCAGTTATGAGCTTCTCTTTGAGTGTCTTGAACGCAACATCACACTCAGGAGTCCAAGAATATTTGACATTCTTCTGGAGGAGGTTAGACAAATTCTTGGCAATCTTGGAGAAGTTCTCCACGAATCTTCTGCAATAGCTTGCAAGCCTGAGAAAACTTCGAAGTTGCTTGACATTTTGAGGTGGCTGCCAGTTGACAATGGCTTCAACGTTTTCAGGATTTACCGAGATGCCCTTGGCAAAGATAATGTGACCGAGGTAAAGGACTTCATCAAGCCAGAATTCACACTTAGAGAACTTTGCATAGAATCGATGCTCTCTGAGCTTATCAAGTACCAAGCGCAAATGCTTTGCATGATCCTCTTCAGTCTTGGAGAAAACCAGGATGTCATCGAGATAGACAAGAATGAACTCACTGGTGTAAGGATTGAACACATAGTTCATCACACTAGAGAAAGTAGGAGGTGCATTTGCAAGGCCGAAGGACATCACTGTGTATTCATATGAACCAAAGCTTGTCCTGAAAGCTGTTTTGGGAATGTCTTCTTCGCGAATACGGATTTGGTGATATCCCATCCGAAGATCGAGCTTTGAGAACACCTTTGCACCTTTGAGTTGCTCGAACAATTCATTGATATTGGGAAGTGGATATTTGTTCTTGATTGTCATCTTATTCAATGGGCGGTAATCAACACAAAGTCTTTCCGTGCCATCTTTTTTCTTGACAAAGAGAACTCCACAACCCCAAGAAGATGAACTTGGTCTGATCAAACCCAGACGCTCTTGTTCATCGAGCTGTCTCTTCAATTCTTTCAGCTCTTTTAGCCCAAGCTTGTAGGGGCGTTTGCATACGGGTTCTGTGCCGGGCTCGAGCTCAATGACAAACTCAACATGCCGGTGAGGAGGCATTCCTGGCAACTCTTTTGGAAAAACATCCTCATATTCACATACCACTAGAATTTGAGATATGGCATTAATCTCACCTTTCTCATTGAGAGAGAATAATCGAATGGTATCATCACGAGCAGCAAAGATAATGACCTCTTCAGAACAATGAGTCAATTTAACTTCCTTGGCAGCACAATCAAGAGAAGCCTTGTGCTTAGAAAAGCCAATTAATGCCGAGGATAAGATCAATATCAGAATTCCCGAGGACCATAGGATCAGCCAGAAAAGAATAATTGCCCATCTTGATACCGACATTTGGAACATAGCTATTGGAATTCATCAATGTACCCGGAGAAATAACGGAGATAGGTCTAGGCAACTTTTGAAACACCAACTCATGCTTTGATGCAAAAGGTCTTGAAATGAAGGAATGCGATGCACCAGTATCAAACAAAACTTTAGCTGGAATGGAGTTAACCAAGAGATTACCCATGATCACTTCAGAAGACTCCTCTGCTTGAGCTGAATTCACCATATTCACTCTTGCAGACTTGGGATTGTGCTTGACAATAGCATTGCTTGGAGGTCTGCTAGGAGGAGGAGGTGGAAGGCGCTTCTAAGTGCACTTGTTGGCATAGTGTCCTTACTGACCACACTTGTGACAAGTAACCTCTGAGAGCGGGCGAGGAGGAGGAACGACTGCCCTTGGAGCTTGAGATCTCTGCTGGTACACTGGGTTAGGCGGGTGGGAAGAACCATGACCACCAAACTGCTTCTGCTGATGCTGAGGACGAAACTGAGGAGGACGAGGTAACCATAATTTCTGCTGCTTGGCAACCACTTGAGACAAGGAAGAAGAGTGAACTGCATCTCTGATTCTCTTCTTAGAAGCATCAAACTTGATTTGAGCTGATTCTTGCTTGAGTGCCAAGTTATAGAACTGATCAAACTCAGGTGGATCGACTAGGATGAGAGCAAGTTGTAGGTCCTCTCTGAGACCACCTCAAAACTGGTAAATCTTGCTCTTGTCATCTGGAATGTCTTGCTTGGCATAACGAGCGAGATTCTGGAACTCAGTGTTATACTGATAGACAGACATGCTTCCTTGCTTGAGATTTCTGAATTTCTCACGCATCTCCTCAAACACACTTGATGGAATGTGATGTGTTCTGAAATCATGACAGAAGTCGGTCCAAGTGATGACTCGACCACTTCTTGAATCTTTGTACTGCGGCCACCACTTGACTGCCTGGTCCTTGAGCTGGAAAGAAGCGAACTTGACATAGTCCTCAGGTCTGACATTGCTGCACTCGAAGTATTTGTTGATATCCAGTAACCAATCGTCAGCATTGAGAGGCTGAGTGCACGAACTGAAGGACTTGGGCTGGTTACTGAGAAAAAGGTTGAGAGTTGCATATTGAGGTTGATTGTTGAAGTTTCCTTGGCCTTGATTGCGTTGATACCCTTGATTCCGCTCTTGCATAAACTAGAGCAGCATCTGAGTATTGGCATTGGTTGCTACCATCAAAGCTTGCCATGCCTCCGGAGGCGGAGGTGGAGGAGGAGGTGGCGGTGGAGGGTCTGACTGCTCCCCATCATCACAGGTTGGATTCCCACGGGTTGCGGGAGCCATCCTGAAGATGGAAACAACCGTTAGAATCTTCAATGAGATAATTAAAAAGCTGAATCAATAGGATAGATATTGCAACAGAATTCTTCACAAGCTAGCGTCCGAACAGATATGGACGAATGCATTCCGAAAGATAGATGATACACCAAAGATTGAGAAGCCACTTGGAAAGAATGTTAGAATAATGCACAAGGTAATGAAGGTGGAGACAAACATATGATAGACCCCATATCGTATCATGTGTCTGTTGGAAAGATATCCTAGGTGATACTTGAATTCCCCTAGGAACTTCCGAAACTTCTTGGTTATGAGATTAGGTTGCGGACCCAGGAACCTACTCATCAAACAACAACCTAATCAGCTGCAACCGCATCCGCAACCCTCAACACACGACCGAGAAACTTCGCAAATTCGTCTACCTCAGACCTTCGAAAACACAGTGATACTAGTCATATTGGATCATCCGAGCTATCTCCTCCAGTACTGGGGAAAAGTCACGGCATTATTTGCCACCACAAAAATTATAGAAGCGTTTCGATGTCGGCATCCTCTGGTATTCCGGAACCGAAACGATAGAGAGTGTGACAAAAACCCTTGGAGCTCAACTCCCCGGGTCCAATCCATACGGTCAGGAGGCACCAAGAACAGAGTCACGTCACACCGATATCGCAACCATTCCAACAATACCCGCGTGATCCTAAATTTTTTTTGAGTGAGAAGAGGTAGTAGAATAAAACACCTATGCCACAATTCCTCACCAGAGCGATGAAGGGGATAAGGAGGAAAAAGAATTCCTACTCTCCGATATATAACTAGGACTCAAACTAGTTTTTCTTCTAGACTCGTCAACGGTTCGATCAAACTATGGCTTTGAATACCAACTTATAACGCCCAATATGAAGCTCTATCGCAATCTCGTGATGAACTCAAGATCGTGACAGAACCTCATTTTGGAACGCATAGCAAGGTGGTTCTCAAATACATACAACCGAATGAACAGGTGAGAAAACTAGTTAAAGGCTTACACTCGCCACATGCTACAGCATAACTATATCATAATCATCATACAATCATCCAAATAAAAGACAGGGTCCGACTACGGACGAAATCAAACGAGAAAACACCACCCTGCTATTATCCCCGGATCTACCGACTAGGGCCCACTACTGATCGTCTGGCATCGGGACGTACATACATCCACGTTCATCATCATACTCCCAATGGAGCATCTCGTGCTCACCTGTGTCTGTCTCAAGCGTACCTGCAACTGGAGTTATGTAGTAATCTGTGAGCCACAGGGACTCAGCAATCTCATCACCGAAGGTAACAAAACTATTTAAGCTTATAGGAATGGAAGAAGTGCCACTCGTCCCATCCTCTCTTGCAGAAACTTGCTTCGTCACCGGCGCAGAGGCCTTGGACTTCTTGCACTTGCCGGTAGAGCTCTCTGGTGTGTCCTCGACAGGCGTGTTGCACTCTAAAGTGCGCTTCCCGGAGTCCGTATAAGATGTCTTGCCAGACTTCTTCTTCTTTCCTCCCCCGGGAGCTTTGCCGGCAGGAGCAGGTGCCTTGTAGGCAGATGCTACCACTGCCTCCCGGTAGAGCTTGTCGGCGCAGATGATTGCATCCTTGTGGTTCGACTTGATGCTGAGGACCCCCATCGGCCCTGGCATCTTGATGACATTGTAGGCGAAGTGCGGCGCGGCCATGAACTTGGCCAGCGCCAGACGGGCCGGAATGCCATTGTAGGGCAGGGGCATCTTGACGACGTCGAAAATGATCTTCTCTGTCCTGTAGTTGAGGTTGCTGCCGAATGTGACCGGTAGCGTGATCTGGCCCTTCGGCTTGTTCCTTCCTGGACTAATCCCTTGGAATGTGCCGATCTCCTCAAGATCCTTATCGGGGATCTGCAGCCTCTTGATCACGTCGGGAGAGATCAAGTTCAAACCGGCCCCACTGTCAACCAACATCTTCGTCACCCTGAGGTTGTGGATTGTTGGCGAAAGCAACAATGGCAAACACCCGACCGCAGTGGTGCGATCAGGGTGATCCTCGGCATCAAAGACGATGGGCGTGTGCGACCACTTGAGTGGCTTCTACGCTTCCATCATGGGCTCCGCGGCATTCACCTCCCTGATCCATTGCTTTAGTTGCCGGTGCGAGGAGTGCAAAGATGTGCCTCCATCAACACACATGGCATCAACTACATTCTGGAACTCCTTGTCGGACTCATCTTCTTCCTCATCATGATAATCTTGGCCTTGTGTGGCCTTCTCTTTCGGCTGCTTGGCCTTGCCGCGGCGGCCCCCTCGGCCACCACTGTTCTACTTGCCAGACCCACCGGCACCATCCTAGCCCTTCTCCTTGTCACGCTTCTCGTACTTTTGCTTCTACTTCTCGGCAAGCTGCTCCACTTGCCAGCACTCCTGGAGGTCGTGGGCCTTGGTACGGTGGATCTTGCAGTAGGGCCCACCGGTCTTGCCGCTCTTGTCGCCCGCCGCAGCCTCCCGGCAGTCAGTGCATTCGGCAACTTCCTTGCCGGAGCTTTCTTCCTTGCACTTCTTGGCGGCGTTGGCATCACCGGGGCTCTCCACTGCCATCACTGTCTTGCCTTTGCGCTTCCGATTGTGCTTCCGGCTCTTCTTCTGCAGGGTCGATGCGTCATCTACGTCGTCGTCTTCGGAGTCGACTTCGGCGCCAGCATCTTCCCCAGGGAGTCATCTCCCTTCCTCAGCAAATGCACACTTGTCCGCCAAGGCGTACAACTCGTTGATGGTCCTGACCTTCATGACATTCATCTCAGACCGCATTCTGCGGTTGCGTACATTCGTGTGGAATGCGATGCAAACAGCTGCGGGATGAACATCAGGAATGTTGTGGTGCACGCGGCTGAACCTCTGTATGTACTTGCGGAGGGTCTCGCCATCTCTCTGGGGGCTCACATGCAATTCGCTCTCCTGACCAGGGAGCTTGTGGCCACCCTGGTAGGCACCCATGAATTGATGGCACAGATCTGCCCAAGAGGAAATGGAGCCCTACGGGAAGTTCATCAACCACGATCTGATGTTAGGCTTAAGCGCCAACGGAAAGTAGTTGGCTGGAAGTTTGTCATCGCGCCCCCCGGGAGCCTGCACCCTAATGGTGTAGATGCCAAGGAAATCTGCTGGACTGAGCATGCCATCATACTTGTCGGGCAACTCTGGCTTGAAGGGATGGGTGGACGGCCAGTAAACCTGCCACAGCTCATGGGTGAATGCTGGGCAGCCTACCTCGTAAGGTAAGCACCCAGGGTACCCTGGCATTGGCACGTAGGCTACCAGCACGGCACGGTCGTCTGACCGACGACGTGCCTCCCGGCGCCGCTCAATCTTCATGCGGGCATCCTCATCGCGCCGCTTGTGGAGCACTTGGCGCTGGTCTTTGTGGCCCCACGGATCCGATGACGCCATGGATATAGTGTCCAGGTCATCCGATCGGCGAGCTTGCCGCCACTGTGGTTGTTGATGTGGAGGCAACTACACCGTGGGTGCACCGTCTCTGGCACGGCAGCCAATCAGTCCTGCCGGCGCTGCTAGTGGTCGTCTGGAGGGGCCCACATCCTGTGTTTTGCTGGGATCAGCAAAACTAATGAGACTCTGGATAGTGGCCCTCCATTCTTCCATTTTGTCTGGGGCTGGCGGGAAGTTCAAAAGCATTTGAACTCGCGCCATAGCCTCTGCTGCCGTGGTTGGCATGGCGGGAAACACAGAATGGGACGGCGTTCGACTCCTGGCTGGGCCAGGAGGGAGCTCATCGCGCACCTGCTGCCACGGCGCATGTTCACCAACGGGTTGGCGTGGTGATGGTGGAACCTGAGCATCATGAGGACGATGCTCAGGGCTGGCTTGATGCCGTCCAGGACTGCCAGCACCGCGGGGAAGCGTGGCGCGCCCATCTTGCGATGGTCGCTGCACATGTCCTGCCGCAGCGTTGTTGGACATCGCCGCTCCGTCCCTCGACATCGCGGCGACGGGGTCCTGGTTCACACTAGTCCGAATTGTAATACTGGGATGAACAGGCTCCCCGGCGGGTTGTTGGAGTTGGCCGTCTGCGCCATCTCCGGTGTGGTGGCTGGGTTCGCTGGCATGGTGGGGATGCTGGACACCCGCACCGCCGGCGCCTCCTGCCCCGGCCATCCTAACCGTAGCGCCCGCTCCGACTGCGCCGTCTGCGCCATCTTCGGACGGCTGGGAAGGCAGCTTGGAGGTGGTGGGAGCCGTCGTGGCTCCGGTCTTCTTCTTCGGCGCCATCGATGAAGGTGATGGAGCCGGTACTCAAACTATGAACACTGATTCGTAATACGAGACCCCCTGCCTGGTGCGCCAAAGATATCGTGGTAAAACAATGATCTATGGGATCGAGAGGATCCCTTTGCGGTTCGGGAGTGGGATCACAATACTACAAAGAGTAGGGCTAGTAGATATGTGCACAAGCAACAATTTATCTAGGTTCTGGCCGCTGTGAGCGTAAAACCCTACTCCTGTTCTGTTGGTTTGATTGTATGTGAGCTCAAGGGTTACAAAGAGAGCAGCTTGCCGGCAAGGTGCACAGGAAGTGCAGCTACAGCGTGTAGTTGAGCTAAGAGTCGACCATTCTAAGTGTAGCCATGGGCCTTCTTTTATAGGCCAAGGGGTTACCACAGAGGCTAACATGGTCATTACAGAGTATGAAGAGTAACTTGCACCATCACCACGTCTATCTCCAGACGGGGTAAGACAAGCGCATTAAATGCACCGTTAGGTGCTACGTCAGGGAGACGAGGCTTTGGGTAAAAGATCTGTACCACCGGTCCTAGCGCCCTCTTGTCACCTTGACACGTCCCAGGGACGGGTGTCATCAAAGTTAATCCTGGCATGGCATGCTGACACGTGCCTTGGCCAGCTGCGTTGACTGCCTGCCTGCTCAACACCTATCATGTGTGCTTATCTAGCCGATGATGAGGTGGAGCAGTAATGGGACAGAACAAGCTTACCGGCGTGGAGCTTGCCGGGCCGTTGCTTGACGGCAACCATAGTCTTGGTCTTCATCTTGCCGGTACGGAGCTTGTCGGCAAGGGCAATCTTGATCTTCAGTACGAGAATAGTACTTCTCGATGACCTGCCTTGAGGTCTTCTTCACGGTCTTGTTTATTCAAAGTCTTGAGTCACAGTTATCCTCTGTCAAGCACTTGTCGTCAAGGAGGCTACAACTGCCAGTGCACAAGTCAGGGTATGAGGGCACCCATGCTTTAGTACACCGACAACTAGGCAATCAAAGATTGATGCCAGTGCAAAAAAATGAACAGAGCTTAGCGATGTACAAGCTCACAATCTGCAACCTCAGCGCTGATAATGCCCATAAGCATGTGAGCAAGTTCTTTCTTCTCTGCTATAGTGTCACTGAAATCATCGATCAATTGTTGTTGCGCAAGAATGTGCACCTCTGATTCCTCCATGATTTCCATCATTGCTTCAGCCAGTAATTGGTTCCCAAATTGTAACACCCCGAGTGTGATTCTTACTATTTTCTAACCTCAACCATGTTGCCATGTATGGATTCCATATTACCATGATATATGTTGCACCATTATATTTGTGTTGCATTGTTCTTTAATTTGTTGCATGCCATGTTCATCACTATTATGTTGCTTTGTGCCTCTTGTCATTGTTGCGTTTCGTCATGATC
The DNA here is from genome assembly GCA_039707655.1 of Elymus sibiricus. Lineage (NCBI taxonomy): Eukaryota > Viridiplantae > Streptophyta > Magnoliopsida > Poales > Poaceae > Elymus > Elymus sibiricus. The sequence goes on from CM077664.1 coordinate 171,211,415, forward strand.
ACCATGTGCATTGCATTCTTCATGATGTTGTGTTGCTCAAGTATGCTTGCGTGTGTTTTCCCCTACCTTGCCACCTCCCTCTCAAGGCAATGTGGTTCAACCATCCTTTCATCATCATCATCATCTACTTCTTCCTCTTCTTCTTCTTTTCAAGATAATTCATGTGGTCATTATATTGTCCCAGAGTAATGTTCACTAATTTCCTATAAATCCTGCATCATGCTATCAAGCTCTCTGCCAAATTTCATCATTTTTGGAGTTGTTTGGTTGGATTCAAAAATGCCTCAAGTTTGAATTTAATTCAAACTTGAATTATTTTTCTATCTCTAAAAATTGCCAAGTCAATTTATTCAAATACTACATATTTCCTGGAGCTCAGAACAATTTTCATCTCAGCTTCACCTCTCTCAAACTCCCTGTGCATTTCTGTCTTTATTCTCTGTTTGAAGAAAAGTAAAGCAGAAAACAGAGAGAGAGAGAGAGCAGCGGCCCAGTAGCAGCCCACCTGGCCGCTTACCTCTTCAGCCAGCCCAACCCAGCACCGATGCCCTGTTCTTCGTCTCTCCACTGTACGTCAGAGCATCCACCGTGTCCACGTCGACGCCCCGGTCGATTTGACGGCCGTCCGGCCCCCCTAGCCCCTATATAACATGTCCAAACCCTACCCCGGCCTCTCCTCTACCCATCCAGTCCTCTCTGCCCTTGCCGCCGCTCAGGTAGGCCGCCACGCGCCTCGCCGTCGCCCTGTCTGCCATGACCCGGCCGAGCTCGAGCTCGGGGTAGCCCTCAGCCGCGCCTCTGACTCCCTAGGCCGCTGTGGAGAGGACCGCCAAGTACCCCTACGTCCCCTACCACAACGCACACGGCACCAGCGACCCCGGAGCTCCCTCACCGTCGCCATCCTCTTCATCGTGTTCGGGCCAGATCCTCGTCGGACTTACGTCGGTCCTAGCGTCGTCTCCGTCGTCCCTCCCGCCACACCTCCATGTCCCTTGGACGCTAGGTGAGCCGTGCCTCCTCCCTGCCCTTTCTTGCTATCCATAATGTCCAGTAGGAGTCACTCCATCCGTGCCATGCTCGCGTTCTCCGTGCTTCGGCCGAAGCCGTGATTTATTTTGTTGTTGTTGATGTTTCTGTCGTAGCTGTCCTGCTCCCCGCGCCCCGGTTTTTCCCTCACATGCACGCCCATGCAACGCAGCCGTCCCCCACTCGCACGCATCGCCGTAGCCGCACGCCCAAGCCGAGTCTTGCTCGCGCTCGATGACTGCCCCTGCACCGCCTCGCCTTGCGCGTCGTAGTAGTTGTGCCCGCCCCAGTCCGTGCACCCGTCACTGCAGCACCCGAACCATGCGCAGGAGCACACACCACCGCGTCCTCGTGCCTCACACAACGCCACTGTAGCTCTACCTCGCCTTGCTGCCACGGCCGAGACGAGCTCCTGCTCGGGCTCGTTCTCGAGCCCATGCTCACGCCGCCCTTGCTGCACCCACGCGCCCGTAGCTGCACCCCCGGTCCCTCCACTCGATCCCGTATCCCCGCCGGCACACCACATAGCCGGATGTGCCAGCCTCGCTCGCCGGCGTCATCACAAGTTTCCCCGGCGTAAGGTTGAAGAGATCCCGGCCGAGGCTAGTTCAAAAGGCCCCGCGCCCCATCCTAGCAACAACTGCAGCAGCAGCGTAGTGGTTGCGCCCACCATACTCCAACGCGGAGACCCTGGATCAAATCCCACTAGGCGCACCCAAAATCCTCTATTTTTGTCATTTCTGTGTCAATCACAGCCGACCCCCACATGTCATCCTCATCCCTCTATCTTCTCTGTTTTTTCCCAAATAGGCATAATCCATTTCTGGCATATTTCCATTTTTGGCGCATTCCATTTCCGGCATATGCCAAATCTGGCATATAAGTTAAATTTAATTTCTGTCCTAAGCGTAATTGTGGCATTTTGAGCATTTTCCATATTGAAACATATGCATGTAATATATGATTTTGGGGTAGAAAAATCCAACTAATCCATTGGTGACATTAGATTTATCTTTTGATCAAGTTTGTGTGCATGTCATTTTTGCATAATGTGTCATTTTGTGTTTTTTGTGTGATTTAATGCAAATGTCATATGAGCATCCTGTCAACATGAGTTTGGAGCATTTTCATGTCTTCCTACTGCTAGTAATTTTTCCATGCCATGAAATGCCATGATAGGAGTGCAACAAGCTTGTAAACATGCTTAGTCATTGTTACTGTTTTGCACTTGTTAATTTTCTGCTGAATCTTGCTCTGTTTCCTTGATGATAGCCACTAATCTATGCATCTTTTGGACATGTCCAGTAGACATGATTTGTTCTTTGTTAGTAGTACATTCATGCCATGCCAATTGATGCCATGTTAAACTCCTGAGCATATGTAAATGTTGCTCTAAACATGCCTAGTCAGTGTAGCAGTTTTCTGTCAACATTATGTTGCCATGTTGTGAGCTCATTTCTGATGAATGCACGCTTCATATGAATTTGTGCCAATGTAAGAGAATGATCTATGCCATGAGTACTGTAGGTGCATACCAATTTCTTGCATATTAGAGTTGTTTTGCTTGCTGTAACACCCATGTGAAAACTGCCTGTCAATGTTTCTGCCAGCATACTCTGTTGTAACATTTTCTTTGCATCTTGTTGTCTTCATTCCAATTAATCTGTGATGCTAATGATTTTGATCCTATGGTATGTATTGCTGTGCATTTAGAGTACTACAGCCACATATCTTGTATGAGCATTTTAGAGTACTGTAGCTTGCTGTTTTGTTGTGCATAAGATGCCATGTTGCTATTAACTGCAGTTTTGCATTGCATATTGTTTTGCACACCATTTGAGTTTTGTGCATCCGTTCTTCGTGATCTTTATATCAATTTCAATCGAATCTTCCATTCTTTCCAGTGGCATACTTGGGTTGCCAAGATTTTGCCCATATCCATCTTTTCCTTCACCGTTCATGTCTCGTTATCATTTCTGTTGTCCCGGTAGCATCGATGCTTCATTCATGTCATGCTCATTATTTCACCATGCCATTTCATGCATCATTTTTCTTGTGCATATATGCCATGATTGTTTCTTTATTTCGGTGCTTGTTCTTTCTTTTGGGTAGTTTCGGGAGACGAGTTCGAGTTCGAGGAACCGGTTGAGAACGTGTTCGAGGAGCAGTCTTACTATCCTACCGAAGAGACTTCAGGCAAGATGATCATTACCCTTGATAACAATACTATCTTTGCTTGCTAGTTGTCTCGTTGCTATGGGTATGTCACGCTTCCAACCACATACATGTCAGCCTCTCATATGCCATGATATAGCCTCTAACCACCTTACCCAGAAAACCGTTGTTTGGCTATGTTACCGCTTTGCTCAGACCCTCTTATAGCGTTGCTAGTTGCAGGTGCAGTGTAGGTTGTTCCATGTTGGGACATGGATATGTTGGGATATCACAATATCTCTTATTTAATTAATGCATCTATATACTTGGTTGTGTGTGGAAGGCTCGGCCTTTTGCCTAGTGTTTTGTTCCACTCATGCCGCCTTAGTTTCCGTAATGCCGGTGTTATGATCCTTGATTAGCGTTCCTAACATGCTCAGGGGAATGGGACCCTCTTGATAGTTCGCTTTGAATAACCGCTTCCAGCAAGGCCCTACTTTGGTTTTACCATTTGCCTAATAACAACTAAAGCTTACATAGGGAGTAATTAACCCGAGGATAATTTAATCAACAACCCCGGGCCAGTGCTCCTCATGAGTGTTGGTCCGAACCAGAGCCATTTGCGGCTTCCCCCGGGGAAACTCGGGTCTCAGTTGCTGTCCGCTGTGCTCAACCGATCGTGGCCTGATTTTGAGATACGCGCGGGTCAAATCGGGGTGTCGGCACGTCGGGAGGTCTTGCTGGTCTTGTGTTACCATTGTCGAAATGTCTTGTGCACCGGGATTCCTAGGATACTTTGGGCTATCTCGAGGTTGAGGTTTTTCCACCGCAGCTTGTGTTGGTCTATGATGGACCAGGAAAGAACACCCTTGCAGGGTTAAATCTTACGAGAAGCCGTGCCCGCAGTTATGTGGCGACTTGGATATTTTAACCTCCGGTTGTAGAGAACTTGACACTAATTCTAATAAAATACACCAACGGTGTGCGTAACCGTGATGGTCTCTTTTCGAGTAAATTCGGGAAGAGAACACGGTGGGGTTATGTTTGAACCGTAAGCAGGTGTTCAGGATCACTTCTTGATCATATTAAACTTGCGACCGTTATGCGTAGTATGCTCACCTTCATTCTTGTACACGTAAGTTAGGCACTTTTTCTGTAAGTGTCACTCTCGGTGACAAATAGGAAAGCGAGCCTGTTGCCTTCCTACGGGCGAATGTCGATGTGTTTGCTTGGCAAGCATCTGACCTCCCCGGTGTTCCTAGGGAGGTAATTGAGCACCACCTTGCTGTCTGCCCTCATGCGAGACCCGTCAAGCAGAAGGTCAGGAAGTAAGCTTTGGAGCGGCAAGAGTTCATTGCCGAGGAGATCAAGAAGTTGGAAGTAGCAGGTCTAGTCAGAGGAGTGCTACACCCTACGTGGTTAGCCAATCCAAATGTAGTGCGCAAGGCGAATGGGAAGTGGAGGCTTTGTATAGACTTCATTGATATAAATAAAGCCTGTCCAAAGGACCCTTTCCCTTTGCCACGCATCGACCAGATTGTAGATTCCACTGCCGGCTGTGATTTACTCTCTTTCCTTGACGCCTATTTTGGTTATCATCAGATCTTTATGGCCAAGGAAGATGAGGAAAAAAACGCATTCATCACTCCATGTGGCACATACTACTTTTTGTGTATGCCTTCCGGATTGAAGAGTGCCGGAGCAACCTTTGCCAGAGCAGTCCAGATTGGTTTTGAGCCACAGCTGCACAGAAATGTGGAAGCTTACATGGATGACATTGTGGTCAAAACCAGAGATAAGTCAACCCTGATCCAAGATTTGGAAGAGACGTTTGCGAACTTGCGCAAGCTCAACTTGAAGCTCAACCCCGAGAAGTGTGTATTTGGTGTTCCGTCCGACAAGCTTCTTGGTTTCTTTGTGTCTTAGAGAGGGATTGAAGCCAACCCCGACAAGATCAAAGCAATTGAGCAGATGGAAGCACCAAGACGCGTCAAGGATGTCAGACGTCTTGCCGGCTGTGTTGCCGTCCTCAGCAGGTTCATCTCCAAGTCGGCAGAGCACGCCTTGCCATTTTTCAAGATATTGAAAAAGGCAGGTCCAGTGAACTGGACTCCGGAAGCGAAGGGCACGCTCCAAGATTTGAAGGAGTACCTGTCCTCTCCACCAGTCCTAGTTGCGCCTAGGCCACAAGAGACGTTGCTGCTATAATTAGCGGCGACGAATCAAGTGGTTAGTGCTGCACTTGTGGCTGAAAGAGTGGCCAATGAGGAAGAGGTAGCAGCCGCAGAGCCATGACCCGACGAGCCAGAATCTTCTCCGGCAAAGTCAGGTGCCGACAAGCCAGAGATTTTGCAAGCCAGCCAGCCGGATCAGCAAGTTGTGAAGAAGAATATGGTGCAGCGCCCAGTCTACTTTGTCAGCTCCCTCCTGCAAGGGGCTAGCCCAAGGTACTCTGGTGTGCAAAAGTTGCTTTTTGGCCTTCTCATGGGCTCAAGGAAGCTGCGCCATTATTTTCAAGCACACCCAGTCACCGTCGTCACTCGCTTTCCATTGCAACGCATCTTGAGAAATCCAGAGGCAACCGGCAGGATTGTGGAGTGGGCATTGGAGCTGTCAAGCTTTGATTTGAGGTTTGATAGTACCTCAACAATTCAAAGCAGAGCCTTGGTGGAATTCATTGCAGAATGAACCCCAACGAAAGATGAAGAAGTTCCAGAGACCTCTCTCCCCGGCAAGGAAACTGTTGACGATCGGATCATGTAGTTTGGTGGAGCTTTCACGTTGAAAGGCGCTAGTGCCGGTGTGCTGCTTATAGCACCCACCGGAGAGCACCTCAAGTACGCGCTTCAGATGCACTTTCCCCGGGAGCAGGTGTCGTGGGAAATGACGATCTATAGGACCCAAAGGGCCCCTATGTGATTTGGCTCAGGGGACATGCATGGGACAAAGAGCAGGTTTTCAGTAGGTGCAAGAACACGCGGGGGGTTTATCCAGGTTCGGGCCGCTATGAGCTTAAAACCCTACTCCTGTTCTGTGTTTGATTGTGTATGAACCCAAGTTACAAGGAGCGCAGTTTTCCGGCAAGGTGTGCGGGAAATGCAGCTATCGCGTGTAATTGAGCTGGGTGTCGACCGTTCTACCTGTAGCCGTGGGCCTCCTTTTATAGGCCAAGGGGTTACCACAATGGCTAATACGGTCATTACAGAGTATGAATAGTGACTTGCACCATCACCACGTCTATCTTCCAACGGGGTAAGACAAACGCATTTAATGCACCATTAGGTGCTACGTTGGGGAGGCGAGGCCTTGGGCAAAAGATCTGTACCACCGGTCCTGGCACCCTCCTGTAATCTTGACATGTCCCAGGGACGGGTGTCATTAAAGTTAATCTTGGCGTGGCGTGCTGACAAGTGCCTTGGCCGGCTATGTTGACCGCGTGCCCGCTCGACACGTAGCATACGAGCCTATCTGGTCGATGGTGAGGTGGAGCGGCAATGGGACAGAACAAGCCTGCTGGCACGGAGCTTGCCGGGCCTTGCTTGCTGGCAAGGGGGCTTGCCGGCAACCATAATCTTGGTCTTCACCTTGCCGGGGAAGAGCTTGCCAGCAAGGGCAGCATCGATCTTCAGTACGAGAATAGTACTTCTCGATGACCTACCTTGAGGTCTTCTTCACAGTCTTGGTGTTGAGTCTTGAGTTGTAGTTATCCTCTGTCAAGCCCTTGCCGGAAGGGAGGCTACAACTGCCTGTGCACAAGTCTGGGTACGAGGGCACCCATGTCTTAGTACACCGACGGGAGCCCCTAGGCCTGGGCCACACGCGCATGCAAGGCATCATTGGGCTTGGCCCAAACAGTGCATAGGCGGCGCGTGGCAGAAGATAACTGTCATAATCTTCTCTTTTACTGCACCCGCCCATGATGCACATTAAATGCGGGCGTGGGAGAGGTGGAGCGAAGTGGTGGCGGGAGGTGGTGCGCCTGAAAAGCGCAGCCACGTAGGACGAAAAAGAGCCAACCCTCGCGTCTTCCCCATAAAAAGGAAAAACATGGAGGGCGCTGCTCATTTTGCCTGACTTCTCGCATCTCCTTCCTCGATTCCTGCCACTAAGGGAGGCGAGGCGGCGGGGAGAGTAATCCCCCTAGGGCGCTATAAAAGAGGGCAGGGGAGTGGCGATCTTCCCCACCCATCTTCTACCCTGGCCATTCTCCTCCTCCAACCTTTCGTCCATCCTTGCTTTCCTTGAGGTCTACCGCCATGATGGCGTGGGGTGGAGGTCAGGCCCACGCATCTGCTTCTGCCTCGAGGGTCCCCCCTCGGGGCCGGACGCGTTCCTCGGTGGTTATCATGAATGCCAGCCCTAGCGCCCACAGCAGGGCTGACCCCCACGGCCACGGAGGGCGCGACACTCATGGTCGAGGCGGGCGTGGTGGACGTGGCGGGGCGGCCGCCATTCCTCCTCAGGCGGAAGCCCGCATGGCGGTGACGGCGCACGAGTCCCACACGGCGGTGGCGGCGCACGAGTTTGTCGTGAGGCTGCACCGTCGGCTTCACAGTTGGCTCCGGCTCCCGGACCCCTTTGCGAGGGTGATGGAGAACAGCAGGCCTTCGGGCCTGTGGCTACAGGCGGATGGAAGCTGCAATGGCCCCTCCTGGTTGGTGGCCAAGTTCTCCACTGCCGTCTCCCTGTTCCTAACGCTGGGGTGGAAATCGTTCGCCCGCTCCCGTGGTCTAAGGCAGGGGCAGCTCCTCCAGTTTAGGTATGACGGAGCTGCCACACTCTTCGTGAAGTTCTTCGGGGTCTTCGATGGTCGCATGGAATGCTACATGGAGAGTGCGAGCAGCAGCAGCACCGACTCCACCAGCAAGAGCGAGAGCGACGAAAGCTCCTCGCGTATCAAGAGCGAAGGCGACGATTCTGACTAGGCGCATAGTAGTGCCCGAGTCAAATCTTGAATATGAGCTGTGCTCCGCCTAGGCTCCTCTCCTTAGCTCCTGTATCAAAACCAATGTAGCCACGTGGCGGCATGGAAGATACTTTTGCACCTAAGTGCTTAACAGTTGCTGTAGTTCATGTTTTGAATGGACGCATGCATGTTGTTCTCCTTATTCCATTCCGTTTTTGCATGATTTTTGTACCTTACGCTTGCCAGAAACTTGCTGGTGCGCACATCCTTACCGCGAGCGCTCGAGGAACAGGTCCTCAGCAGCTTGCCGGAAGTGCCGCTGCCGGCAAGGTCATGCTTGACGATCACAACGCAGCTACTTAGGTTGCCGAGCGAACTCGAAGCAAAGCAAGAGCGTAGTTGATCACGGCAAGGTTCCTTAGTGTGCAGGTTTCTCATACAAAGGCCAAAATTGTTCAAGGAGAGCCATAACTACAACAAAGAATTTATTTCAAAGTTTTGCAACTTAGCTTATTCCTTGCTGCACTTCTTTCCGTAGGGTGACATCTCGAACATGTCCTTTGTTATCCATACCGTCACTCCCCCCGTGAAACTTGCATGCGAGGAACCCTTTCTTCCTTTAAGAAATAGAAAGAAGAGAAAAGAGGAGGCTGGAACCTTGATGGTTCATTAATCTCCTTATGAAAGGCAAAATATAACACAAGACTGCCTGCAACACATAAATATATATGTACTTTGACAAAGAATTGTGAAACATTTAACTTTTATTTATTATGCACGGGATCTGTGCCCGGCTTTGTACAAAGGTTTACATGCCTTGGTGGCAAACTTGTACAAAAGAGGTTGCCGGGCAGCCCGGCAAACGCGCCTTACGGGTAGAACTTACGAAGATGCTCAATATTCCATGAGTTGAGCACCGGAGTGCCATCTTCGGTCTCTAGGCGGACTGCGCCGGGCCTAGAGACTCGTACTACCCGGTAAGGGCCCTCCCACTTCGGCGTCAACTTGTTTTTACCCTTCGCGGATTGAATCCGATGAAGAACAAGGTCACCTTCATCAAGGTTCCTGGCATTCACTTTGCGGCTATGGTAGCGGCGCAAAGCTTGATGGTACCGTGCAGCACGGACAGCAACCCGGAAATGATCTTCCTCAAGGAGCGTGGCATCGTCATGCCGCAGCTCATCTTGGTCCTCCTCATCGAAGGCCAAGACTCGAGGTGACCCGTAATTGAGTTCCGTGGGCAGTACCGCTTCTGCACCATACACAAGGGAGAAGGGTGTCTGGCCAGTGGCTCGATTTGGTGTCGTTCTGATTGACCAAAGAACCGCCGGCAATTCTTCCACCTAGCGTCTTCCACACTGGTGCAGCTTGTCGAAAGTCCTAGTCTTTAAACCACGCAGCACTTCCGCATTTGCCTTGTCTACCTGCCAATTGCTTCTCGGGTGAGCAACGGAGGCATAGCAGATCTTATTTGCAAGTTCTTGGCAATATGCGGTGAAGGCGAGGCTCGTGAATTGGGTGCCGTTGTCGGTAATGATCCTGTTGGGTACACCAAAATGGGCAACCAATCCTTTGAGGAACTTGATAGCTGACTGTGCTGTCACCTTTCTCACTGGCTCTACTTCAAGCCACTTTGTAAACTTGTCGATTGAAACGTACAAGAATTCAAAGCCCCCGGTAGCACGGGGGAAAGGGCCGACAATGTCGAGCCCCCAGACCGAGAAGGGCTAGGAAGGAGGGACGGTTTGGAGGGCTTGAGCTGGTTGCTGGATGTCCTTGGAGTGGAACTGGCATGCTTCGCACCTGATAACCACCGCCAAGGCATCTTGAAGGGCTGTCGGCTAGTAGAATCCTTGACGGAACGCCTTGCCGACAAGTGCACGTGACCCAATATGAGAGCCGCACATCCTTTCATGTATTTCTTCCAACAGCCTTTGTCCATCTTCCCGGGAGATGCATTTCAATTTTACCTCATTTGGTGTCTTCCTGTACAAGGTGCTTTCAATAAACTTATACATCCTTGATTGATGGGCCACTCTTTCTGCATCTTCTTGCTCATCGGGAAGGTCTCTTGTCTGGTGGAATTTCACAATCGGCTGCAGCCATGCCGGAGCTTGTGGCTCGATGACATTTCTTCCTCTGCGGGAGCGCTTGCTTCGACGGCAAGGATCTGGCTTGCCGGATGCTGCGGCTCACCGGCAAAGGGCGGCGTGTCGGTGGTATATCCTTTCTGGGCGGCTACGGGTAGCTCTGCTGAAAAGTAACCATCAACATCTTGTTTTCTTTTCTTCGCCAGCTTTGATGGTGTAACGGATGGCTGAGTTAGTTGGAGCACAAAAGTTCCTGGCTCCACAGGCATCTTTTGGGCGGCAAGGTTTGACAGGTCATCGGCAATCTCATTTTGGGCACGAGGAACGTGCTCTGCTTGCAGACCGTCAAAGTGCTCTTCCAACTTTCTCACTTCATCGACATATGCCTCCATCAAAGGGCTCTCGTAATCCTTGTTGACCTGCCTCACCACAAGGTGCGAGTCACCTCTGATAATCAGTTTCCGGATACTGAGGTCCATTGCAATGCGCAGACCGACAAGCAAACCCTCGTACTCAGTAGTGTTGTTGGTGGCCTGCTCCCTGGGAAAGTGCATCTGGACCACGTACTTGAGGTGCTCTCCGGTGGGTGCTATAAGCAGCACACTGGCACCGGCACCTTTCAGCGTGAAAGCACCGTCAAAAGTACATGACCCAATCATCAACTGTTTCCTTGCCGGGGAGAGAGGTCTCTGGTTTCTCTTCATCTGGTGTTGGGGTGCATTCTGCAATGAATTCTGCCAAGGCTTTGCTATGAATCGTCGAGGTGCTCTCAAACTTCAGATCAAAACATGATAACTCCAATGCCCACTCCACAATCCTGCCGGTTGCCTCTGGATTTCTCAAGATGCATTGCAACGGGAAGCGAGTGACGACGGTGACTGGGTGTGCTTGAAAATAATGGCACAGCTTCCTTGAGCCCATGATGTGACACCCTGGTTTTTGGCAACTTTTTCTTTTTGAAATCTTTCTGGCCTTATTTGCAATTTGGTTGGATTTTGAACCTTTTGAGTTGACTTTGGACTTATGAATTCCTCTCAGTGATCCAAAGCCCTCAGCATCTTGCCAAAACCTTGTCACTCACCATCTGGATCAATTTCCAATTCTTTATCTTTCCCAAATATTCATTTTCTTCCTTTGGGAAAATCTGTCATCACTATGGGTTACAAAGCAACCTATAGTTCTGATGATCAGAAAAATCCCAAATTAATCCCAGACCTTCTTGTCATAATCTACTCCCACAATCTTCAAAAACATCTCATGGTCCAGTACAAAGTTTATTCCAGAAAACTCCATTTGCTCTCTGGACAGTACAGGTCATTTGTGAAGGAGCTCATATTTTCCCTACCCAGTTAATTCCCAAAGAATTCCCTGATATATTAGAGAACCTATCTTTCCACAATATCCAAAAATATCATCTTGTCCAGTACAAAATTTCACCACCAATATTCTGCCAAGTTTCTGTTTAGTTGGAACCTCTGTGAAGGAAGTACCAGCTAGAGGTATCCAATTGAGCTGAAATTTTGATGGCATCTTCTCCTCATCAAATAACCCTGCCACATCAAAATTCAGCTTCAGAGGATCAACCAGATGAGTGCACCAAGCTCATCTCTATTTCTGGTTCAGTACAGCACTTGTACATGAACAACATTCAATTCTTGATGAAATCCTTTCAAACTTGGCCAGATTGGAGTCCTTCCAACATAGATCATCCCAGACATCTACTTTGGCTCCATCCCTAGCTCATGTCTCCTCTAGATCTCTCTCAAGTTCTCTGCCAGAAACTGTAGCTGAAGCTACACTTCGAGCCAGTCTGTATCTAGTCAAACCAGAGGCATGGAGAGACTAAGGGGTCGAGGGTCGACGTGCCAGACAAGAAATTCCAGGCTCGCGAGGCCTCTAGACATCCATACCCGTGGTGAGCACGACAATGGCATGCCACTGCGCGCGCTCTGCATCGCGCCCGTGCCTGTGGCGTCGCGTCCGACTGCCTCGCGCCGCAACAGCTTGTCTCCGTGCACCGACATCCTCTACTTCCTCCACCTGGCTGTCCTGGAGCTTGGCCCTCGCGGGAATCACCCTCGGCGGCCGCCACGGCACCCACGCACTGTGCCGCCCGTGCGGGCACAGTGGCTTGGCGGCGTGTCTTCTTCCTCCGCTAGCCGCCGTAGCGCCGTAACTCCCCCTGCTAGCTCCCGTCACCTCGCCCTACGTCGCGACGACCAGCGCAACGTCCTGGCACCGGCGACGTGTCCCAGATCCCGCCGCTTCCAGAGAACTCCCCCGAGCTCGCATCCTGCTATAAATAGCCCTTCCCGCCTCTCCCGAGCTCCTCACTCCACTCCTCCTCCCAATCGTTCTCCCGAGCAGCGAGCCACGGCCGAGAGGCCCTCTGGCCTCGAATCTCGCCGGAGCACCGCCGCCACCCGAGCTCTGCCTCCCCGCCGTTCCACTCTTCCCCGAGCTCAACCGACTCCACCATCAAGCTTAGCTCGCTCCACTGACCTCGCCTGAGCCCTTGCCCGGTCGAATCGCTGCCGGAACCGCCGTCTCTGACGCCACCCGAGCGCCGCCGCCGCCGGAGAAGAAGGGGACGACGTCGTCCGGCCGTCTCTCGTGAAGCTACGGGTACGTGCGTGTTGGTCTTGGAGTGCTCGATCCATTCCCCCTCTCTCCCGACCTCGCCACCATCTGTATCGCCGGCGAGCGTCCCTGGAGCTCCGGCGTCTCTATTTCCCTCCCCCTCCTTTTAAATCTGATGGCTGGGGCCCGCCAGTCAGCGACGCGCCGAAGCGGTAAGTGGAGGCGCCCCTCCACTTTACGCCTTCGACGTGGCCCCGTGAGGTTTTTCTGATTTTTCTGTTTAATTCCAGATTTTGGCCAGAACTTTGACCATCAATAACTTTTTAACCATAAGTCCAAATCAATTGATTCTTTTTGCATCTGGTTTGTCTTGAGCCCCTTTACTTTTCTGCAAAGTTTGGTATTTTTCTCTTGTTCACAGAATTTCTGGTGCTCAAAACAGTAGCATGTGACATTTTCAATTGCATTTTAAAATTATTTTCAGAAGGAAATTCTTTTGGATTTGAAGGCCAGGAGTTTGTGGACAACCCAACAGAGCAAGGCAAGCCATGTCATCCATTGCATGAAGCATTTCAATAGTGTTGGTTATTTAATTGAATTTCATGCATTATTCTTATATGTGATAATCCATAGTAATTTATTTAAATGCATTGCTACTGCCATGTTAATTTTACTTGTAATTAAATACCCATACTGGTTAAATTCTTGACAACACTAAACTTAGTTGGTTGATGAAGAGCCACCTACCCGGACTTTTCCGTGCAGCCACATTTGTCGGTATGGGACGGCCTTGACTTGGTCTGGCTTTGTGCTCTTTTATCGGTACCTCCAGACTAGGGAGGGTTATGCGTTCGTGCTGCCCTGATCAGGTAGACGATGATAATCCTGTGAGCCCAGTTGAGTTATTTTGCCGGCGTCCCCGTTTGGGACAGTTAGTGGCCACGACGGTGCCAGGTGTCACGGGGTGACACAGGGGCCACCCAGGACATGTCCCTGGGAGGGTATGATTGTCGGTGGTACGATAGAGGGGTCACGGGTCAGGCAGGTTTCGTTGGAGCACCACCGGTCCACCCGAATGGGATCATGAGGCCAGGTACTCCATGGTGTGGGTAAAGTACGCAACCTGTGCGGAGTGTAAGAATCTATTCGAATAGCCGCGTCCACGGTATTGGACAGTCCGTTTAGGCCTCTCTAGGATGGTCAACCGTAATGATAATAATGATGGAAGGACTTGTCTTATGTCCAGAAATGCTCTGTGGATTGTGAGCATTCCGAGGGTTGTGGAACAACCCAGACGAGAGTAAGTTGGTACTGGGTACCAGTAAGTGGGCAACCTAATCACTTAACTTGTTAATTGCCATGCTATTGTCTACTGCATTGTTTTGGTTGCCATGAGCTTGCGAGTACATTCCAAGTACTCACCTGGCGTATCATGCCAGATGCAGGAGAAACTGAGGACGGAGGTCCCGAAGGTTCGTGCTACGCTAACTAGGCCGTGTCCACAGCAGTGTCCCTGTGGATGGAGTTTTCCGCGCTATGTTCCGCTACGCCGTAGTCTACCCAGTAGTATCGAGGCCTTGCTATGTTCCATAAATAATGTAGATATTGTCTCAGCACGTGCAGTGCTTCTGGCCTCGCTATCGATGTAAATTATGAGCTTGTACTCGAGATATTTTAATAAAGTTCAGTTCTGTTCTGTTCCAAGTTGTTGTGTGTTTCCAGAAGATATGATCTCTGGGTTGGAAACACTAGTAAACCGGTTCTCTGAGCCGGGGTGCCACACATGAGAAGGCCAAAAAGTAACTTTTGCACACCAGAGTACCTTGACCTAGCCCCTTGCAGGAGGGAGCTGACAAAGTAGACTGGGCACTGCACCATCTTCTTCTACACAACTTGCTGATCTGGCTGGCTGGCTTGCACAATCTCTGGCTGGTCGGCACCTGACCTTGCCAGAGAAGATTCCAGCTTGTCGAGTCGTGGCTCTGCGGCTGCTACCTGTTCCTCATCGGCCTCTCTTTCATCGACAAGTGCAGCACTAACCACTTGATTCGTCGCCGCTAAGTATAGCAGCAACGTCTCTTGCGGCCGAGGCACAACTAGGACTGGCGGAGAGGACAGGTACTCCTTCAAGTCTTGGAGCGCGGCCTCCGCTTCCGGAGTCCAGTTCACTGGACCTGCCTTTTTTAATATCTTGAAAAACAGCGAGGCGCGCTCTGCCGATTTGGAGATGAACCTGCTGAGGGCGGCAACGCAGCCGGCAAGGCGCCTGACATCCTTCATCTGTCTCGGTGCTTCCATCTGCTCAATTGCCTTGATCTTGTCGGGGTTGGCTTCAATCCCTCTCTGAGACACAAATAAATCAAGAAGCTTGCCGGATGGAACACCGAACACACACTTCTCGGGGTTGAGCTTGCGCAAGTTCGCAAATGTCTCTTCCAAATCCTGAATCAGGGTTAACTTGTCTCTGGTTTTGACCACAATGTCATCCATGTTAGCTTCCACATTTCTATGCAGCTGTGGTTCAAAACCAATCTGGACCGCTCTGGCAAAGGTTGCTCTAGCACTCTTCAATCTGAAAGGCATACGCAAAAAGCAGTATGTGCCACATGGAGTGATGAATGCGGTTTTTTCCACATCTTCCTTGGCCAAAAAGATCCGATGATAGCCAGAATAGGCATCAAGGAAAGAGAGTAAGTCATAGCCGACAGTGGATTCTAGAATCTGATCAATGCGCAGCAAAGGGAAAGGGTCCTTGGGACAGGCTTTATTTATATCGGTGAAGTCGATACAAAGCCTCCACTTCCCGTTCGCCTTACGCACCACCACGGGATTGGCTAACCACGTAGGGTGTAGCACTCCTCTAACCAGGCCTACTACTTCTAAGTTCTTAATCTCCTCGGCAATAAACTCTTGCCGCTCCAAGGCTTGATTTCTCATCTTCTGCTTGACGGGTCTCGGATGAGGGCGGACAGCAAGGTGGTGCTCAATTACCTCCCTAGGAACACCGGGGATGTTAGATGCTTCCCAAGCAAACACATCGACATTCTCCCATAGGAAGGCAACGAGCTCACTTTCCTGTTTGTCACTGAGAGTGGCACTTATAGAGAAAGTGCGACTCGTCCCACCTTCTTTCGCAGAAACTTGTTTAGTCGCCGGCGCAGAAACCTTGGCACTCTTGCTCTTGCCGGTGGAGCTCTCTGGTGTGTCCTCGACAGGCATGCTGCACTCTGAAGTGCGCTTCCCAAAGTCCTTCCCAGAGGTCTTGCCGGTCTTCTTCTTCTTTCCTCCCCCGGGAGCTTTGACGGCAGGAGCAAGTGCCTCGATGGCAGATGTTGCCGCTGCCTCCCGGTAGAGCTTGTCAACACAGATGATTGCGTCTTTGTAGTTTGACTTGATGGTGAGGACCCCCATTGGCCCTGGCATCTTGATGACGTTGTACACATAGTGCGACGCGGCCATAAACTTTGCCAGGGCTGGGCGGCCCAGAATCCCGTTGTACGGCAGTGGCATCTTGACGACGTCGAAGGTAATCTTTTCCGTCCGATGGTTGAGCTCGCTGCCGAACGTGACTGGCAATGTGACTTGGCCCTTAGGCTTGTTCCTCCCCGGACAGATCCCTTGGAAACTGCCCTTCTCCTCGAGATCCTTGTCGGGGATCTGCAGCCTCTTGATCACATCTGGAGAGATCAAGTTCAAGCCAGCCCCACCATCAACCAGCATCTTTGTCACCTTGACGTTGCGAATTGTTGGTGAGACCAACAATGGCAAACAGTCGACCGCAGTGGTGCGATCAGGGTGGTCCGCGGCGTCAAAGACGATGGGCGAGTGCGACCACTTGAGTGGCTTCTATGCCTCCATCACCGGCTCTGCTGCATTGACTTTGCGGATCCACTGCTTTAGTTGCCGGCGCGAGGAGTGCAAAGATGCACCTCCGTCAACACACATGGCATCCACTGCATTTTGGAACTCCTTATCGGTCTCACCTCCGTCCTCATCACTATCATCCCCTTCTTGCTGGCCCTGAGCAGCCTTTCTCTTTTGGCTGCTTGGCCTTGCCGCGGCGGCCTCCACGGCTACCATGGTCTTGCTTGCCAGAGCCACCAGCACCATCTTGGCCCTTCTCCTTGTCACGCTTCTCATACTCTTGCTTCTGCTTTTTGGCAAGTTGCTGTACTTGCCGGCATTGCTGGAGGTCGTGGCCCTTGGTGCGGTGGATCTTGCAGTACGGACCGCCGGTCCTGCCGGCCTTCTCGCCTGCCGCAGCTTCCCGACAGCCATCGCACCTGGCAACCTCCTTGCCAGGGATGTCTGCCTTCGGTTTCTTGGTGGCGTTGGTGTCGCCGAAGCTCTCGACGGCCAGTACAGTCTTGTTCTTGCGCTTTCTATTCTTCTATGGGGTTGATGCGTCGTCGTCCTCGGAATTGACGTCTGCACCAGCATCTTCCCCGGGGAGTCGCCTCCCTTCCTTAGCACTTGCACACCTATCCGCCAAGGTGTACAGATCGTTGATGGTCTTGACTTGCTCGACATTCATCTCAGACCGCATCCTGCAGTTGCGCACTTTCATGTGGAACGCATCAACAACAGCTGCGGGATGGATGTCGGGGATGTTGTGGTGCACACGGCTGAAAACAATAGTAATGGCATTCGGATGATGCGCAACGTCAGTGAAGATTTTAATTATTACTGGCGCCAGAATATATCACACGACATAGCTACATATGACACTGCCGTCGTGAGAATTTGTCCAATGCCATAGGTATCTAAAATACTGCTGACGTGGTGGCCAACGCCACTACTATTTCTTTACAATGGCGCCATATTGCTGGCATCGTGTGTCCACGCCAGCAAGGCTATTTTTGGCATGCCATAGCTAGGATTTTTTGCACTAGTGCGCCCCTCCTCGTCAGGCGACTGGCCTGCTGATAAGGAGATGACCGCCAGAGTTACCCGGTAACAAGGTGCTCGGCGACAAGCTTCTCAACAACAGCAAACCCGACGCGCATCTTCCTGGCAACCAGCTGCACCAACTACTGGTGAAGTGGGATCTTCACAGGCTGCGGCTCCTCCGGCAAGCAAAAGTGTTAGAGCGCCTCCTCCGCCTCCATGCTCTGGTGCCGGAGATGAAGTTTTCTAGGACCTCTCCATCCTCAGCGACCGCGAGGAAGAGGAGTAAGTGCCTTTATCTTTCTTCATCAACTCTTAATTTTATTGTAGTTGTTGATTTGACTGATTTGCTTTGATCTTCCAGAGACAAGGAGCCGCTGGTGCACAGGCTTCAGAAGAGGCCGGGGACCACTGAAGAGGGGGAACCAGTAACAAGCGTTGGGCGGAACACAGCATCTCCAGATGTTGTGATCGTCAACCCCCAACCCAGCCCCCCAGCATGAAGCTATAGTCCAGTATCCACTGGCAAGTAATAGTGCTAACACCATCATCTCTGAAGCTGACAAGGGATCAGCAGAGGAACAACAAGAGGTTGACCCCTTGGTGACGCCTCCGACATCCACCATCCCGGAGAGCAGCTCGCCAACAAGGATCTCCATCGATGAAGTTGTCCGCATTAAAGACATGCTAGCAAGCGGAGCAGCCGGCAGCGATGCGACGACAACCAATGTTGCTGGAGAAGGAACTGTTCCCCCTCAACGTATACACCAAGGTAATCCTTTTTCCTTTGAGCACTTCTCTTCCGTTGCCGGTTTTGTCTTGTTTTCTTGAACTTGATCTTGGTTTTGAATTCGATTTTCCTTCTTCTCAATCTTCCCAGATCCACCTCAGTTCGAAGACATGGAAGTTGATGTCGATGTCGAGGGGATCGCGAAGAACGCGGCAGATGAGGCTGCCCAGATTGCTGCCAAGGAAACCGCTGATGCTGCCGCCGAGGAAGCCGCCAGGGCTGCTGTGGAAGAGGCCGACAAGAGATCTGTAGAGGAGGCCACCAAGGTGACTTCAGATGAAGCCACCAAGGCCACTGGTGGCGCTTTCGCCCCAGGAGTGCCAAGCGTGGTGCAGATGTGAACATGGGAGGGGCCGACAACACTGTGCCGGCAGCTGGCAACCAAGCGTCAACATTTGAGGCTCCTTCAACCAGAAACTTCCTGACGCTCCTAGACCCGCAGCCAAATCCCAAAGCCTCTAGCTCGTCCAGTGCCGGAGCTCTCGAGACCGTGGACGACGATGTTGTTGTTCCCATGTCCAAAAGCACTGAAGACGTGCGTGCTGCTAATGATGACTTTGCTGATCTCGCTTTCCTGAAGGCCATGGGTGACGGCTTCAAAGATGTGCAGGAATGTTACAGTAGACGCTAGGACAAGCTTCAGACACGGCAAACTGTCGTGGAAATGGCTGAGGAGAAGTTTAAGGAGAAAATTGAAGAGGCCCACATGTGGTATGAAGAAAGAGTGCAAAGCATCAAGGACCACGAGGCCAGACTTGCCGCCGAAAGAAATGCTTTTATCTTGGAGAAGGCTGAAGCTGAGAAGCAAATAGCAGATTTCAATGGCAAACTGATTTAGCCTCAAGCTCAGCTCACCTCTCAAGAAGAGGACGTTGCCGCCAGAGAAGCAGCACTAGCCGACAAGCTTCGCACCAAGGAGGATGAAATTCAAGTTCTTCTCTCCTAGAGGACCCAGGGGCTAGAGCAGGGCCATAAGGAGGCCATTGAAGCTTAGGCTCGAGATATCACCAGCAAACTTAAGGAAGCCATTGATGCTGCCGAAGCTGTCGAGGCCGTCAAGGTAGACTTGGAGGCTAAAATGAAGAAACTTGAAGAAGAGCTTGCCGTCTGCAACAAGGATATCCTCGATCTCATAGAATCAGTGCATAAAGCAACTCACACCTTGGCGGAGCTGCAAATGTCGCTATCATCCAAGACCAAAGAGCTCAACATTGCCGTTGACGACAAGGCTGATCTACAACTAAAGCCCTCCACATTGGAGGAACATCTTGAAGGCGCCAAGGCCAGGGAGAAGATCTTGGCGGAAGAACTTGAAAAAGAGCGGAGCTTGCTAGCAGACGCCGAGGAGAAGTTCGACCAATTGACGGGGACCCTCTCACTCTGGACCAACAAGCTCGTCGACATTGCAGAACGCGTCACTGTGTAGCTGGCCACCATGGGTATGAGGAACTCGGGTTTCACCGTCAACCAGAAGGAGGCCAAGAGCATCAGGCTGATGCTATTCTTCGAGGGTCTCGTCAATGCGCTAAATGCACACCACAAGGAACGGTCCGCCTCACTCGCCAGTGAATCTCGCAAGCTTACCCATGATGTGCTCTTCAAGGTGATCGTCAATATTGTGCACTGCAATCCTGGCATCGACCTCTCCAAAGTCTTCACAAGCTTGACGGAAGGGACCGACACCAGCGCCGCCAAGAAGCTTGTGGCTCCAATCGCCCACAGGGTTGGTGGGATCTCCAGGACTCAAGGCCAGATCAGAAACTAGCCTCTTCGTCATTCCTTGCCGCAAGTGCAGTCCAAGTAAAAGACAATTTATCTTAAGTTAGAACTGCACCACGCCTTTGATGTAATATAACTTATGCTCGAATGAATGTATGCTTCTTTCCTTATATAATTCTTCCTTTGTATGTTTTTGCCCAATGCTTGCCGAAAACTTGCCGGTGCGGACACATTTGCCATTATCGCTTGAGGAATGGATCCTTAGCTGCTTACCGGAGGTGCTGCTTCCTGACAAGAAAACACTTATCAGTTTTGACGCAGCTAACTTATACTGCTGAGCGGACTCGAAGGAGGAATAAGAGCGCAACCAACCCCGACAAGGTTCCTTCAGGTGAAGGTTTTTCATACAAACATGAAAATCGTTCAAGGAAAAGTAGCAACTATAAAAAGAAATTTTGTTTCAAAGTTTTGCAACTTAGCAATCTTTGTTGTACTGTTGTAAATGGTAACTTGAACGTCATTGGTTTCTACACCGTACTCCCCCTGGGAAACTTGCACGCGAGGAATTGTTCTTCCTTTAAAAAAAAGAAGAAAAGGCAAGAGTAGGCTAGAGACCTTGACGGCTCGTTAATCATTTCATACAAGGCAAAAATGTAACACAACATTGTATACAACATACATAAATAAATATGTACTTTGACAAAGAGTTGGGAACCACTTAGCTTTATTCAACTACGCATGGGTTCTGCGCCCGGTTTGTACAAAGGATTACATGCCTTGCTGGCCTACTTGTACAAAAGAGGCTGCCGAGCAGCCCGGCAACCACGCCTCATGGGTCGAACTTGCGAAGATGCTCAATATTCCATGAGTTAAGCACAGGAGTGCCATCTTCGGTCTCTAGACGGACTGAGCCAGGTCTAGTAACTCATACTACCCGATAAGGGCCTTCCTACTTTGGCGTCAACTTGTTTGCTCCCTTCGTGGATTGGATCTAACTAAGAACAAGGTCGCTGTTGGGGATATTCCCCACGGTTATGACCCGGCCATAAGTTTGACCCGGCCAAGAGTCAGGAGGCTCTATGGGTCATCTCATATTCCGGGTTATGGAGAGACAACAAGGAGAGACCAAGGGCCCAGGGCGAGACCCGGCAGGAGGCCGGCTTAAGGGGAGCCCAATGGGCCGGCTCGCGGAGAAGGTCCATGAAGAGGAAAGTTCCCTGACAAGGGAAGCTAGACCCGGACTGGGATTTGACTTGTAATAGAAAATAGACTAGTCCTAATCCAACTAGGACTCTACATGTAAGCCGGCCCCTTCAACTTATATAAGGAGGGGCAAGGCACCCCAAGAGGGACAGGACAAAATAGACAGACAAGTCAGGAGAGACAGAAAAACTAGCTCTCGAGATAGAGGTAGTGAAGCAGCACCCTTGTAATCGAGATACGCAGCAATATAATCAAGCAGGACGTAGGATTTTACCTCCACCGTGAGGGGCCGAACCTGGGTAACTCCGTGTCTTCTCGTTCCCGATCAACCCCGTTAAGCTTCCACACTCGTGAGAAGGCCTCATCCCCATGTCCTTTCACAAGGGCATCTGCCGTGACAAAACCACGACAGTTGGCGCCCACCGTGGGGCCTACGCACGGTGGAGTTGAGTTCTTAGCGGGACCTCTTCCAGGGTTGGGGAAGTACGCGGTTGGCATGATGACCAAGAGCCGCCACGGGAAGTTCTACTTCGACGATTCATACTGGGGCCCCGACGCCGACTCAGTCGAGTACGGGTACCGGGTCCCGTTCGGCAAGATCCACACCTTCATCGGCGTGGACGGCGAGTCGGCCGCCGGGTTGGAGAACATCGCCGGCATCGAGTCAGCACGCCGCACCGGTCCAAGCCAGGCAAGACCCGGCCCGGCTCAAGCCGGTCGGAACCATGTCTTCGTAGTATCATGTTCGCACGCTGGCTGCTGCATCGATCGAGAGGATGTTCACGTGGCTCAAGACGAAGGAAATCAAGCCGGTTACACCCGGAGACCAGATCATCATCTGTCGTCTAAAAAACATCAGGTGCTATCCATCCTATGTATTTTATCAGCACATATTAATTCATCCGAGAACAATTACTCTGGCCTGTAATATCTTTACGCAGGACAACAGTGGCGTTATACCACGGATACGGAGCATGCACCAGCATCATTTTACACTGGCGTTCGTCCGTGCCGCGCTGCTCGACGGACACGCGTGTAAGCCGCCGCTTCCTCGGTTCAGTCCACATCAACACGCCAGGCGACTCACTCGTCCGCTCCGGCTTACAATGCCACGGCTGACTCGCACGCCCGCGCCGGTTTACAACGCCATGGACGACCCGCGCGCCAGCATACAACACTGCGGCCGACCCGTGCGCCCGCGCCGGCTTTTAACGCTGCGGCTGACTCGCGCACCCCCGCCGGTTTGCAACGCCGCGGCTGACTCGCGCGTCCGCGCCGGTTTACAACACCACGGCCGACTCTCGCGTTCGCGCCGGTGTCAAACGTCGTGGCCGGCTCCCGCGTCCACGTCAATTTATCGGCCAGCTCTCGCGTCTACATCAACACACCGGGGCCTCGCCCGCCCGTACGAGCTGCCCAACGGACATGTGCAGGCCACCGTCCTCGTGGTCCGGTCTACATCAACGCGCCAGGGCCGCGCCCGCTCGCGCGAGTTGCCCAATAGACACCCGCGCGAGCCACCATCTTGCAGTCAGACTGTGGCACCCCGGCTTAGAGCAACCGGTTTACCTTGCATTGCCAGCCCAGAGATCAAGTCTTCTGGCAATACACAACAACTTGGTACAGAAAACAACTGCTTTATTGATCTCTTAGCGGAAACATGGGTTTACATCTTACATGATGAGCGAGGCCAAGCGGCACACACGGTGCGGCTGGACTTATGTACATTATTTAGTAGACATGGCAGGGGCCTCGATGATAAGGGAACTACTACGCGGCAGCGGAATGACGGGGTAGAGGAACTCCATTCCACAGGGGCACTGCTGGGACGCGGCCTAGATCGCAACAAACTGCTCAACATCAACTCCTTGCACGGCTTCTCCTGCATCTGGCATGATAAGCCAGGTGAGTACTTTGAATGTACTCGCAAGCTCACAGCAAACAAAACAAGTGCGGCAAACAATAACAAGGCATTTAACAGATTTAATGCATGAGCATGATGCTACTCAACATGAGATGTGCGTGAAACATGCCATGGTCTTCGGGACCAACTTACCATCTCGGGGTTACCGCATAACCACCGTTCATAACTTACCAACGTGATCCTTACTGGATCACATTCATAACTTTCATAGTGATCCTCGATCACCATTTCTGCATGTGCCATCTTGTGAATCTTAGTGTGCAAGTTAATTATTTCTGTTGACCCACGGTGTGACCAACTACGAACTGTCTCCATATCCGAGGACGCGGCTATCAATAGATTATACACTCTGCAGAGGTTAGTACACTGTACCCACACTACGGAATTCATGGCCTCGGGCTCCCATTAGGGTGGACCAACGACATTCCGACAAAACCAATCTATTGCATGACACTCTCCCGGCCACTCCGACAAACTCCCCTTTGGGCTATGTCCTGGGTGACCCTGATGTCAACATGTGACATCTGCCACCTCTATGGCTGCCACCGTCGTGGCCAAACATCAAAACTGTCCCAAACGGGGACCTCGGTACCATCAAAACTCGGGTTCTCAAGGTTATGACTGCCTACCGGGCAAGGGTAGCGCCAGAGCACAACCTTCCCTCGTAGGAGGCACCGGCAAGAGGCATGACAATAGACCGCATTAGGGCCTCCCCATCCAGGCAAGTGTGGTTGCACTAGTGAGCTCGATTCGGTGGCACCATGACTCGATCAACAACATGTTCAAGTTGGAATATTATCAAGTTTAACTTGAAAAGAAAAATGATTCGAGCCATAGTGAATGAATGGGTGCACGGGTCACGGTCATGAATAACAAATGCATCATGTTGTCATATGAGTATATGCCATGATACCTACTGCACATTAGCAAGAAAGCATGTATCCTACTGCACAAATTATCAGCATAACAGAACAAAGTTTATGCAACAAGATTTATATAGTAAATTATTTTAAATAGTGATTAAAGGATGAATTTAATTCAATTAAACCAAGTCATTGCAATGCCATCCTTGCATATGAATGTTGTGGCTTGCCTTCGTTCAGAGGAGTGTCACAGTACTCCTGGCCTTCTCCAACACAACTAGGTTCTTCTGAAATTAAATTAAATGCAAAAAGAAAATGTCACATAACACTGTTTATTGCACCAGAAATTCTCAACAGCAAGAAAAATTCTGAAATTTCGCATACAGAAACTTTGGAATTTTATAAACCAGTAGCAAAAAGAATCAAATCATTTGGACTTATAGATAAAAAGTTATTGCTGGTCAAAGTTGAATTGGATCTGGTCAAAATTTGATTTAAAAAGAAAAACCAGAGACGCCCACGTCGACGATGTATTCTGGGAATACGCCTTCCCTTATACCATTTCGGGCAAGCGCGGGAGAGAATGACAGGTGGGACCGCGTCTGTTTTAAAGAGAGAGAGAGAGAGAGCGGGAACAGTGCTAGGCGGCACTTTCGTCGGCGTTTCTCCGGCGAGGAGACGTCAGCGATTACCGGAGAGGAGGGGAACGGGACGAGCTCGACGAGACGGTCACGTACGTACCCGAAGCGCAGGCTGGGGTGGTCGGACAGAGTCGCGGCGATCTTCTCCAGAGACGGCGGCGGCGGAGCTGATCGGAGTCGTCGTTTCCGGCGACAATCCGGTGAGTTCTTGCTACCGTCGTGCTCAGGAGGTTTCTACGGTCTCGTTGGTGGCAGTGGTTGGAGATGAGATGGACTATCTTGGTGAACGGAGGAGGGGGATCCGCGGTGGTCGTCGGCGAGGTTTGAAGGCCAGAGACCTTCCCGGCGTTGCCCACAGCTTCTGGAGGTCGATTTGAGAGAGGAGAGGGAGTTCGGGATGGTTAGAACGGTCGGGGAGGGGCTGCATTTATAGGAGAGGCGAGGCAGTGCTCGGGCTTCCGCCGGAGCTGAGCGGGAGGGCCAACCGGGGACGGTGCGGACTCGTGCGAGCTAGGGGACGACGTAGGCGAGGCCAAGCACAGCGCTCGCACGCGGGCTCAGGCGCAGACGCACTAAGGAGGAACAGGGCGCGTGTGCAAGCCACTGTGCTGTCGGCTAGCGCCGTGGCCGCTTCCACCGTGCCCCCTTCCGGCGCCGGGGAAGGTCAGGGAGGGGCTGGGGGAGATGAATGGGTGTACCAGGAGTGGACTACACATGATGCGGTGGCGGGAGAGGAGAGGATGGACGGCGGCCGATCGGACTCGACGGTTAGAGAGCCCAGAGCGCGTGCATTGCACCCTGCTCACATGCGGTCACTGCGTGCATTGGCATTCAGAGTGCTTTCGGCGCTACCAAAGCATGTCTACGGTGTTGTCCCTTCAACACTTTGCCAAGAAATGCGCTGGGCTTGCCAAATGGTGCAATGGAGGTGACAAGAGGGAGCTGCAAAGTTTCTGGACAGAAACTTGCTCCAAATGCTGAGGACAAACGGCTAAGATTCTAGAGCTGGTTTAAGGCGTTTAAGCATTACTTAGGAAGGTCAGTAAGTGGTAAAAATTTCAGATTAAAAAGATCAAGGAATAATATAGTTGCTTCACAAAGTGACTTTTCTATCCAGAAGCAAAAATATTTTCCTGGGCTGAAATTTTCCAAATGACCATGGGATATTTTTGCATAGAAAGGTGAGGCATGTCCCAAAGAATATTTGGGAATTTTCTAGGATTTTTCTGAGCAATAAAAATAGGGGTTGCTTAAGAGCTTAGTGAGAAAAGAGGCATTTTCAGAGAGAAAAAGGGTATAATGCCATTAAATAAAAATACCCAATGGCATTATTATGTGAGGGATGAGGTCCAGGGAGGGTTTATGGATGAAGGAACCCACTTGGAAGAAAATCAAAAATAAATCCAAGTGGTAAGTCCAAAAGAAATGACTGGAAAACCCAATTGCAAATAAAACTTTCAATAAATCCAAATAAATCCAAATAAAAGAAAAAGGCAAAATCCAGGGTGTTAAAAACCTCCCCCCTTAGGATCAATCTCATCCTCGAGATTCGGTTGCTCAGGAAACAAATATGGGTATGCAGTCCTTCAGAAATCCGCTCTTTCCCAGGTGGCTTCGTCCTCAGTGTGGTGCTCCCATTGGACCTTGTAAAACTTTATAGTTTTGCTGCGGGTGACTCTATCCATTTCTTCCAAGATTCTCAAAGGTTTCTCCTCATATGTTAAATCCTTGGCCAGCTCTAGTTCTGCCATATCTGCCTGCTTTGCGGGTGGTGCGATGCATCTCCGTAGCTGAGATACGTGGAATACATCGTCAACCTCGAATAGTTCGGGAGGCAATTCCAACTGATAGGCCACTTGGCCCACTCTGGTCATAACTGGAAATGGACCAATATATATTGGTGCAAGTTTTCCCCTAGTATGAAACCTCTTGACTCCTTTCATAGGGGTAACTCGGAGATATGCATATTCACCTGGTTCGAAGCTGATCTGCATGTGCTTTGAGTCATAGTAACTTTTCTGACGAGATTTTGCCACTTGTAGTCTGTCTCGAATTTCTTTGACTTGCTTTTCTGCTTCCATCATCAGATCAGTCCCGAAGATTCGGCTGTCTCCTGTCTGAGACTAGTTTAGCGGGGTATGGCACTTACGCCCATATAGAGCCTCAAAAGGTTACATTTTGAGACTAGTCTGATAGTCGTTGTTGTAAGAAAACTCCACGTATGGCAGGCTGTCTTCCCATTTGGGTCCGTGAGCAAGAGCGCACGCTCGAAGCATGTCTTCTAAAATTTGATTTACTCGCTCTGTATGCCCATCTGTCTCAGGGTGATAAGCGGTGCTATGCTTCAAAGCGGTTCCCAAGGCTTGGTGTAGACGTAGCCAGAAGGCCGAGGTAAATAGAGATCCTCGGTCTGACGTGATAGTTCTGGGTACTCCATGTAGACTGACAATCCTGGGCACGTAGAGTTGAGCGAGTTGGTCTGCACGGTAGGTTGTCCTTATTGGAATAAAGTGGGCCACCTTGGTGAGCATCTTGACCACGACCCATATGGCATTATTCCCTCATGGTGTCTTTGGTAGTCCCACGATAAAGTGCATGCAGATATCATCCCATTTCCATTGCGGAACAGGTAAGGGTTGAAGTAGGCCGGCGGGATTCTGGTGTTCGGCCTTCACCTTGTTGCATATGTCGCAGCATGCGATGTAATAGGCGATATCTTTCTTCATACCTTCCCACCAGAATGTTTGCTTTAAGTCTTGATACACTTTGGTGCCCGCAGGATGAATAGAGTATGCGGACTTGTGAGCTTCCTTCAGAATCTGCTGCTTTAGGTCCTTGAGGTCCGGTACATAGACTCGATCCCGAAATCGCAATGTACCCTTGTCATCAATGTTGAAGTCTAGCGTCTTCCCTTCTCGTACTTGAGTCATCATCTTTAGTAACATAGGGTCACCAGGTTGAGCCTTTCGAATTTCGTCTTCCAAGGTAGGGGTTACTTCCAAGGTAACCGAGCAGATCGCATCACACAAAATCATATTTAGCTGAGCTATTTCTTCTTGAATTGTTGGGTGCAGACGCTCGATTAATGTGTTTGTGATAGCCGGTTTGCGACTGAGGGCATCGGCGACCACATTCGCTTTCCCTGGGTGGTAGTTGATACCCAAGTCATAGTCTTTGACCAACTCAAGCCATCTTCTTTGTCAGAGGTTCAAGTCCGGCTGTGTGAATATATACTTGAGACTCTTGTGGTCGGTGTAGATTTGACATCGCTTTCCGATGATGTAATGCCTCCAAATCTTTAAGGCGTGGACCACTGTTGCCATCTCTAAGTAATGTGTAGGGTAGTTCTCCTCATGGGGTCGGAGCTGTCTTGATGCGTAGGCTACGACCCATCTTGCATAAGTACACACCCAATGCCACGCCTGGATGCGTCGCAATAGATGTCGAAGCTCCGGTAGATGTCTGGTAGAGTCAACACTGGAGCGGTAGTCAAACGGATCTTGAGCTCATTGAAACTGTTCTCACATGCTTCGGTCCATATAAACTTCTGACTTTTCTTGAGCAGTTCCGTCATTGGCTTGGCAATCTTTGAGAAGCCTTCAATGAAGCGACGGTAATTTCCTGCCAGACCCAAGAAACTTCTGATTTCTGTTACTGAAACAGGTGTCTTCCACTTCAGAACTTCGGCGACTTTGCTTTGGTCCATGGCCACTCCTTGAGCGGAAAGGGTATGCCCAAGGAATCCCACTTCTTTTAGCCAAAATTCGCATTTGCTAAACTTGGCGTAGAGTTGATGAGCGCGTAATCGTTCCAACACTGCTCGGAGATGTTGCTTGTGCTCCTCTTCACTTTTGGAATATATGAGGATGTCATCAATGAACACCACTACAAACTTATCCAAGAAGTCCATGAATACCTTGTTCATCATGTGCATGAAGAATGCAGGAGCGTTGGTCAGTCCAAATGACATGACCGTATACTCGTACAGCCCGTACCGTGTAGTGAAGGCGGTCTTGGGGATATCTTGCTTTCTGATTTTCAGCTAGTGGTACCCGGTGCGCAAATTGATCTTCGAGAACACTTGAGCTCCGCTGAGTTGATCGAGCAAATCATCAATCCTGGGCAGCAGTTATTTATTCTTGATGGTGACATCATTTAGAGCACGATAGTCAACACACATCCGAAGACTGCCGTCTTTCTTGCCCACGAATATTGCAGGTGCACCCCAAGGAGATGAGTTGGGGCGAATATATCCTTTTTGGAGCATCTCATCCAATTGCTTCTTCAACTCCACTAGTTCAGACGAAGGCATTCGATAATATTTCTTGTAAATTGGTGATGTTCCGGGTACAAGCTCAATAGAAAATTCCAGCTCCCGGTCAGGTGGCATGCCTGGCAATTCATCTGGAAACACATCTGGGAACTCACAGACCACTCGGACTAGATTCATTTCTGTGGCGATGGCTGCATAAACCATTCCTTTCTTCGGTATGGCTCGACCAGCATAGAATCGGGCGAACTGACCTGAGGGATTTATGAGTGTGACTTCTCTTGTTGCGCAGTTGATACAGACCTTGTGTCTTGTCAACCAATCCATCCCCAAAATAATATCCAAGGTGGGTGACTCAATGGATACCAGTGATGAGGGGAAGATGACTCCATAGATTGATATTTTCAATCCTCGGCATACAATATTTGTCTTGAGCATGGATCCGGGGGACTGTACCACCATAACTTTGTCCAAAAGAGTATAGGGAATGCGATGTCGGGCAATAAAACTCCACGAAATAAAAGAATGGGAAGCCCCGGAATCGAATAAAATTGTTGCAGGTATGTCATTAACAGGAAACATACCAATGACCACCTCGGGGATTTCGGCAGCTTCTTCAGCGGAGATATGATGAACTTGCCCTTGAATGTATCTCCGTTTGGGGAATTGCCCCACGTAATTGACTTGAGGTTTCAGGTTGGCTTGCGCCTTGCCGTTCTTGGGACACTGCCTAGCGTAATGCCCAGTCTGTCCGCAGGAGAAACATGCATTGTTACGCTGACAGTCCTCCTTATTTGGCTTGGCGACCACAGTCTTGATCTGACTTTCATTCTTGATGTTCCCCTGCTGCCAGGTCGGCTTGAACTCGAATTGAGGTTGCTGCCAAGTACGAACCTTCTGAAAAACTTGCCCTTCCTTCTTGGGTTCAAACTTGCGTTTGCGGTCTTCAAAGGCAGTCTTATGATCATTAACCAGTTTGTGTTCCCTTTCGGCAATGAGTGCCTTGTTTACCAAGGTTTGGAAGTCGGGGAAATCCAGCATGCTGAGTGCACATCGGAGGGTAAGATTGAGCCCTCCGAGGAACCGAGCTATCTTCCGTTCTTCAGTGGCCACATCATGAGTGGAGTAACGGGCCAAATGATTGAACTTGTTTAAATATTCACTTACAGTCGAGGTTCCTTGGGTAAGAGTGAGAAATTCTTGCTGCTTGACCTTCATGATGCCGGCAGGAATATGGTACTTGCGGAATTTGTCTTTGAATTTTTCCCAAGTAATCTCGTCTTCAACGGGCCACATAACTTTGGCATTGTCCCACCATATAGTAGCTGGTCCTTCAAGATAATGAGTGGCGAAGGGCACCTTGTCAGCATCTTCTGTGCGAGCAATTTCCAGCTTCTTCTCAATAGTCCTCAACCAATCATCGGCTTCCGTCGGGTCTACTGCTTGACTGAAACTCGGCGGTTTGGTCCTCTGAAAGTTTGCAGCTTGGAGTTATTACCATTGTGATTATTCTGCCCAACCACAGTCTGCATGCTCCTCAAGATTCCATCAGATCTTGGTTCCTCTTCTCTTCAAACATCCGCATAATCTGTTTTGTTGTGGGTGCTTGAGGTGGAGGAGGTGGTGGCTGATATGGTTCCGGAGAATGTCCTGCTTGCCTGGCAGATCGACGAACTGGAGTGTCGTCGCCACCATGACAGTTACTGCCACACCTTGTCATCCTATATATGTTTCCCAATATGAAGCATCGAGATGAGCAACATCCATTAGGGGAAAACAAGCAAAATAGGGAGGTGAAGCAACAAACCCGAAAAAGAAATCGAGAAAAGCCAAAGCGAATAACAGAAAGCAACATAATTATACAATACACCGTCCAGCATACATAGTAGGGCAACAGCATGGATAGTACTACTACATGTGTACAACCAAACACCACATCATCCTCGTCTACATGCGACGACCGGGATCGCACTGGCACACTGACGGTCCTGCTGGTGTCTCCTCGGTGTCAGACTCCGAACCGGAACTGATAACTGATACATCTGGAGCAAAGGAAACACGACGACGCTGACGGGAAGGCTCTCCCTCAGGGTCTGGAGCAGGGTGACTCCGCAGCATCGGAGCGGCAGGGGTAGCGAGAAGCATAGCCCACTGGGCTGGGGACTCATGAGGAGTCACTACCGAAGTGCCTGAGCTACTCTGGGAGGGTGTGGGGACCACGGGTGTGGGTGGAGGTAATGTAGCTGGAGGAACAACTGATGTGTGGATAAGCAGAGGTGGAGCGAATGCAGATCGAGCGGCAGCTAGCTCACCTCGAACGCGGGTCAGCTCTTGGGCTAGACTGGTGATCAGAAAGTATCCCGCCATTATGTAGCGAGACAGGTGACTGGCTGACCGGTCGCACTCCGGATTAATGTAAGGGAAGCGGATCTGTCCTGACACGTACAGGGACGGATAGAAGTAGAAACCTGGGTGAGTCTGCATCTGAACCTCGTTATAGCGCAAGTCAGTGAGAGCCTCGAATGCTGCAAACTGGACCGCCTGGTCGGCTGTAGAAGCCGTCCCGCTCTTGTTGGAGCGAGTGTACGTGCCCACCACGGTACTATTGTGCAGGATGACCTACGCGTGATACTCGTAAACGCCCTCGGCGAACTGCTCTCGGTACACCTGGTATATGGGGTCATCGCCATCGGGGTAGAGTCGGCGCCACACGTTGGTCAGCAGATGCGGAAAGGTGGAAGCTGCCGGCTCAGGCTGGTACGGATAAGGGACTGGTGCCATCTACACTCACAACATTAGCTGGTCAGCATTAACAGTAAGCTATATGCATGCAATGCAACACCCACGTGCACAAACAAGTCTCAAGTCACTACCGAGACTAAGACTACCATTTTTCTAACGCGTCGGCTGTCTAGGGCGTCCTACAGTCAGCGCGGCTCTGATACCAAGCGTTGTGGCACCCCGGCTCAGAGAAACCGGTTTACCTTGCATTGCTAGCCCAGAGATCAAGTCTCCTGGCAATACACAACAACTTGGTACAGAAAACAACCGCTTTATTGATCTCTTAGCGGAAACATGGGTTTACATCTTACATGATGAGCGAGGCCAAGCGGCACACACGGTGCGGCTGCACTTATGTACATTATTTAGTAGACATGGCAGGGGCCTCGATGATAAGGGAACTACTACGCGGCAGCGGAATGACGGGGTAGCGGAACTCCATTCCACAGGGACACTGCTGGGACGCGGCCTAGATCGCGACAAACTGCCCAACATCAACTCCTTGCACGGCTTCTCCTGCATCTGGCATGATAAGCCAGGTGAGTACTTTGAATGTACTCGCAAGCTCATAGCAAACAAAACAAGTGCGGCAAACAATAACAAGGAATTTAACAGATTTAATGCATGAGCATGATGCTACTCAACATGAGATGTGCGTGAAACATGCCATGGTCTTCGGGACCAACTTACCATCTCGGGGTTACCGCATAACCACCGTTCATAACTTACCAACGTGATCCTTACTGGATCACATTCATACCTTTCATAGTGATCCTCGATCACCATTTCTGCATGTGCCATCTTGTGAATCTTAGTGTGCAAGTTAAATATTTCTGTTGACCCACGGTGTGACCTACTACGAACTGTTTCCATATCTGAGGACGCGGCTATCGATAGATTATACACTCTGCAGAGGTTAGTACACTGTACCCACACTACGGAATTCATGGCCTCGTGCTCCCATTAGGGTGGACCAACGACATTCCGACAAAACCAATCTATTGCATGACACTCTCCCGGCCACTCCGACAAACTCCCCTTTGGGCTATGTCCTGGGTGACCCCGATGTCAACATGTGACATCTGCCACCTCTGTGGCTGCCACCGTCGTGGCCAAACATCAAAACTGTCCCAAACGGGGACCTCGGTACCGTCGTGGTCAAGGTTATGACTGCCTACCGGGCCAGGGTAGCGCCAGAGCACAACCTTCCCTCGTAGGAGGCACCGGCGAAAGGCATGACAATAGACCGCATTAGGGCCTCCCCATCCAGGCAAGTGTGGTTGCACTGGTGAGCTCGATTTGGTGGCACCATGACTCGATCAATAGCATGTTCAAGTTGGATTATTATCAAGTTTAACTTGAAAAGAAAATGATTCGAGCAAGAGTGAATGAATGGGTGCACGGGTCATGGTCATGAATAACAAATGCATCATGTTGTCATATGAGTATATGCCATGATACCTACTGCACATTAGCAAGAAAGCATGTATCCTACTGCATAAATTATCAGCATAACAGAACAAAGTTTATGCAACAAGATTTATATAGTAAATTATTTTAAATAGTGATTAAAGGATGAATTTAATTCAATTAAACCATTAAAGGATGAATTTAATTCAATTAAACCAAGTCATTGCAATGCCATCCTTGCATATGAATGTTGTGGCTTGCCTTGGTTCAGAGGAGTGTCACAGTACTCCTGGCCTTCTCCAACACAACTAGGTTCTTCTGAAATTAAATTAAATGCAAAAAGAAAATGTCACATAACACTGTTTATTGCACCAGAAATTCTCAACAGCAAGAAAAATTCTAAAATTTGGCATACAGAAACTTTGGAATTTGATAAACCAGCACCAAAAAGAATCAAATCATTTGGACTTATAGATAAAAAGTTATTGCTAGTCAAAGTTGAATTGGATCTGGTCAAAATTTGATTTAAAAAGAAAACCAGAGACGCCCATGTCGAAGACGTATTCTGGGAATACGCCTTCCCTTATAACATTTCGGGCGAGCGCGGGAGAGAATGACAGGTGGGACCGCGTCTGTTTTAAAAGAGAGAGAGAGAGAGAGAGCGGGAACAGTGCTAGGCGGCACTGTCGTCGGCGTTTCTCCGGCGAGGAGACGTCGGCGATCACCAGAGAGGAGGGGAACGGGACGAGCTCGACGAGACGGTCACGTACGTACCCGAAGCGCAGGCTGGGGTGGTCGGACGGAGTCGCGGCGATCTTCTCCAGAGACGGCGGCGGCGGAGCTGATCGGAGTCGGCGTTTCCGGCGACAATCCGATGAGTTCTTGCTACCGTCGTGCTCAGGAGGTTTCTACGGTCTCGTTGGTGGCAATGGTTGGAGCTGAGGTGGACTATCTTGAGTGAACGGAGGAGGGGGATCCACGGCGGTCGCCGGCGAGGTTTGAAGGCCAGAGGCCTTCCCGGCATTGCCCACAGCTTCTGGAGGTCGATTTGAGAGAGGAGAGGGGGTTTGGGATGGTTAGAACGGTCGCGGAGGGGCTGCATTTATAGGAGAGGCCAGGCAGTGCTCGGGCTTCCGCCGGAGCTGAGCGGGAGGGCCAACCGGGGACGGTGCAGACTCGGGCGAGCTAGGGGACGACGCAGGCGAGGCCAAGCACAGCGCTCGCACGCGTGCTCGGGCGCAGGAGCACTAAGGAGGAACAGGGCGCGCGTGCAAGCCACTGTGCCGTCGGCTAGCGCCGTGGCCGCTTCCGCCGTGCCCCCTTCCGGCGCCGGGGAAGGTCAGGGAGGGGCTGGGGGAGATGAATGGGTGTACCAGGAGTGGACTAGACATGATGCGGTGGCGGGAGAGGAGAGGATGGACGGCGGCCGATCGGACCCGACGGTCAGAGCGCCCAGAGCGCGTGTATTGCACCCTGCTCACACGCGGTCACCGCGTGCATTGGCTTTCAGAGTGCTTTCGGCGCTGCCAAAGCATGTCTACGGTGTTGTCCCTTCAACGCTTTACCAAGAAATGCGCTGGGCTTGCCAAATGGTGCAATGGAGGTGACAAGAGGGAGCTGCAAAGTTTCTGGACAAAAACTCGCTCCAAATGCTGAGGGCAAACGGCTAAGATTCTGGGGCTGGTTTTAGGCGTTTAAGCATTACTTAGGAAGGTCATTAAGTGGTAAAAATTTCAGATTAAAAAGATCAAGGAATAATATAGTTGCTTCACAAAGTGACTTTTCTGTCCAGAAGCAAAGATATTTTCCTGGGCTGAAATATTCCAAATGACCATGGGATATTTTTGCATAGGAAGGTGAGGCATGTCCCAAAGAATATTTGGGAATTTTCTAGGATTTTTCTGAGCAATAAAAATAGGGGTTGCTTAAGAGCTTAGTGAGAAAAGAGGCATTTTCAGAGAGAAAAAGGGTATAATGCCATTAAATAAAAATACCCAATGGCATTATTATGAGAGGGATGAGGTCCAGGGAGGGTTTATGGATGAAGGAACCCACTTGGAAGAAAATCAAAAATAAATCCAAGTGGTAAGTCCAAAAGAAATGACTGGAAAACCCAATTGCAAATAAAACATTCAATAAATCCAAATAAAAGAAAAAGGCAAAATCCAGGGTGTTACACAGACTCCACTCCGTCGACCGGCCCACACCAAGCTATCTGACATAATACGCAGCTCACCATCTTGAGGTCTTGTCTAATTCACCACATCAAAAGAAACAGAAGAGTCGGCCATGGAGGAAACGTCCCCAAAAGAGCAAAGAGAGCCAATCTCGATAGAGCCGACAATTCTAAAGCCGGCAGCAAAGAAAAAGAAAAGAGGACGGCCCTGGAGGAGCCAGGAGAGCCAGACCAAGAGGCGTACGAAATCACTTTGGGCAAAAACGTCCCTGCAAGATCATCAACTCGCCACATCGCCTCCGGCTTCGATAAATTCCAATTTTCAGCTATCAACTGTATGCCAGTTTATGCCACAGCCAAGCACAAAGAATCTCAAGCCGGCTCCTCGAGTCGACTTAAGACTCGGGGGCTACACAGATATGACTCGGTGGATTTGGCCGGTTTTAACAAATATAAGAACCCCGGGTCAGATATGACTCGGCGGATTTGGCCGGTTTTAACAAATATAAGAACCCCGGGTCGTTGAGGGGAAGACAACCCGGTCCTGGGGATTGCTGCTTTATTTGCGAAAAGGTAAAGGTTGCCAAAGAGGACTAGCTGCCATGATGCGCAGTTCAAACATAGGTATCCTGCCTTATTGGCGAAAAAGTAAAGGTTGACCAAGAGAACTAGCTGCCACGATGCGCAGTTCAAACATGGGTACCCTGCCATATTGGCGAAAAGAAAGGTTACCAAAGAAGACTAGTTGCCATGATGCGCAGTCTAAACATGGGTATCCTGCTCAATAATGATCAAGGGAATAAAGCCGGCTTATCTGGACCCCAGATGTTTTGCAGTAGTAGCATTGTCTCCTGTATATCCTATGCTGAGCTTTTCCATGATCATATGGTTACTTGGGGGCTTCCAACTCATCGAGTTTAGCTTACAAAACCCTTTAACCCGGCGAGATGCCATAAGTTGGTTAAACCTGCCTGTTAGCAAGATGCTACTCCCTAAAACCGACCCGGCGTACGCCTGATGAGTCAATCACACAGGTGACCCTGAATTCATCAGAGTTAAAATGCTCGATTGGTTGCGTGAGAGCCGGCTTTCGGAAAGCGAGGATAAACCAACAAGCCAAACTATACTTGGTTAATCCTGCCTGTTAGCAAGATGCTACTCCGAAAAGGTGACCCGGCGTACGCCTGATGAGTCAATCACAGAGGTGACCCTGAATTCATCAGAGTTAAAATGTCAGTTGGTCACATGAGAGCCGGCTTTCAGAGAGATTGGACAAACCAAAAGAGGCCAAAAATCCTGCTTCATAGAAAGCGAATCAGACTCGAGCCTCGAAAGCCGGTCTTATGTCGTGCCTCGAAAGCCGACATTTTTATACTCCGTTACCATACCCATACATCATCATACATTGCATCATCATGCATTGCATCATCATACAATGCATCATCATCCAATGCATACCTATATTTGTTTATGTTGCAGGAACCGGTCTTCAAAACCGGGTTACTATGCAGGAACAAACAAATCCTTTATGGCCAATATGGCCGGGTCTTCATCCTGGTTTATCATAACCAGTATTATATGATTGAGGTTTTCAATGCCGGCTCAGAGAGATGGCTATTCTTTTTAAATCCAAAATGCTGGCTTACAGTAAGGAGCAGGGTTTAATAAATTACCCCTGGCAATTCACAATTTGGATTATTCTGATGCTCCAAAGGAGAACAAAATTCAAACAAGGATATCATGGCAACCGGATTTATTAAAATCAATGAAATATTAAGTGTTATGCAAGGCAGCACTCTTGATGGATTTAGCAACAAATTCAGCATTGATATGCAAAGTACCCAGCAACATCATCTAGACAAACTGTCCCTCAGACTCAAGCAAGTTTTTCTGCACAATTGTCGAACGCCGGGTCTTCAAGACTTGTTTTGGGCCAGCTTTGCTTGGTTTTCTCCTTGAGTCCTAGGGGCTACAGTGGATCTGAGTTTATTCTACAATGGAAGGAATAGTCCCGAGTCGCCGTAGGCACACGACCCGGCACTTGGGGGCTACATCAGTCAATTTTGATCTATAAAACATCAAGTTCCATGTAGCTGTGAACACTCAACATGGCACTTGGGGGCTAATGTTCTGTCATTTTCAAGTTAAGGGATCATACGACACCCAGCCCATCATATAAAGATGAGCCGGCCCTTGGGGGCTACACTATTTGCAGCTATATATCTACAACATTCAAGACTGAGTTCAAAGTCCCAGGTTGCTGCACGCAAGACAACCCGGCACTTGGGGGCTACACCGTTCAGTTGTTTCAACAGATCATAAGGTCCAAATTGAAGACCCGGCCCATCGCATGCTGATGAGCCGGCCCTTGGGGGCTACACATGTGAAATGCAAAACATTCAGTTTATGACTGGTGACTCAGACGAATAACCCGGATTTCTCCAAAGTTGCAACATTTATATTAAAGCAAGTCTTAAGCTTTCACTACGTTCCCCTCTTAAGACTTGGTGGCTACAGGATTGAAAGCTGGATCAACATCAGACGGGTTTTTATTTCCAAATTTTTTATCAAGTTGAAACACCGAAAATCGGCTCAACATCAGATGGATTATTTTTCTGCGAGGAGTCAGTGCCAGCAAGTTGATTGTGAAGCCAGAACATTGATATGACAAGAAAACCTGGATTTTTCCAGGAGTTGGTCCATTTAATGAGCCGGCCATTTGAACGAGCCGTCCTCTAACATAATAGTTATTCTTATTTCAGGAGCTTAGCATGAATAAATTCAAGCTAAACTGGGGGCTAATGTTGGGGATATTCCCCACGGTTATGACCCGGCCATAAGTTTGACCGGGCCAAGAGTCAGGAGGCTCTATGGGTCATCTCATATTCCGGGTTATGGCAAGACAACAAGGAGAGACCAAGGGCCCAGGGCGAGACCCGGCAGGAGGCCGGCTTAAGGGGAGCGCAATGGGCCGGCTCGCGGAGAAGGTCCAAGAAGAGGAAAGTTCCCTGACAAGGGAAGCAAGAACCGGACTGGGATTCGACTTGTAATAGAAAATAGACTAGTCCTAATCCAACTAGGACTCTACATGTAAGCCGGCCCCTTCAACTTATATAAGGAGGGGCAAGGCACCCCAAGAGGGACAGGACAAAATAGACAGACAAGTCAGGAGAGACAGAAAAACTAGCTCTCGAGATAGAGGTAGCAAAGCAGCACCCTTGTAATCGAGATACACAGCAATATAATCAAGCAAGACGTAGGCTTTTACCTCCACCGTGAGGGGCCGAACATTGGTAACTCCATGTCTTCTCGTTCCCGATCAACCCCGTTAAGCTTCCACACTCGTGCGATGGCCTCATCCCCAAGTCCTTTCACAAGGGCATCTGCCGTGACAAAACCACGACAGTCGCCTTCCTCAAGCTTCCTGGCATGTACTTTGCAGCTATGGTAGCGGCACAAAGCTTGCTGGTAACATGCATGACGTACAGCAGCCCGGAAATGGTCCTCCTCGAGGAGCATGGCATCATCCTGCCGTAGCTCTTCTTGATCCTCTTCGTGAAAGGCCAAGACTCGGGGTGATCCTTATCTGAGTTCCGTGGGGAGCACCACTTCTACACCATATACAAGAGAGAAGGGTGTCTGGCTGGTAGCTCGATTTGGTGTTGTCCTGAGTGACCAAAGAACTGCCAGCAACTCTTCCACCCAGCGTACTCCACATATGTGCAGCTTGTCGAAAGTTCTGGTCCTGAGACCTCGTAGCACTTTAGCATTTGCCCTTTCCGCCTGCCCATTGCTTCTCGGGTGAGCAATAGAGGCGTAATAGATCTTGCTTCCAAGCTCTTGGCAATATGCTGTGAATTAGGCACGGCTCATGAATTGGGTGTCATTTGTCAAATTGTGATCCAAATTCTACCGTGTTGGACTAAATGTAGTACAACCGGTGTGGGCGTTGCGTTGACGTCGACGCATACGAGTACAACTCGTTTACTTGTCCTCCAAGGACTGTTATGTATTGTCCTCTTATATACCCCATGTAGTCGCACCTAAAGACGGCCTATCGTCTCGTGCTTGTAATACTCCTCTATCATAGTGATTGCACCTTCGTGCGTCCGTGGTTTTCTCCCGCAAGGGTTTCCACGTAAAAATCTGTGTCTCTCGTTTCTCGTTATTCTCGTTTTATCTAACAAGTGGTATACAGAGCCAAGTTTCAAATACGCGATTCATCCCAAACCAAGAGAGTTAGGGTTGTGGTCTGTTCCGCCGCTGCCGCCAGACACGCGATTCATCCGATCGCTTTTCTCGTCGAGACCGATGATTTCGGCCGCAAGTTCTTCCGCTGACTGGATCGGCACGGGCGGCTTTTTCTGTGATTGATTATACTACTCAATCTTTTGGATCGGCCGCTGCCTGTTACAAACAAAGGCAGCCGCCATGATTGATTTCCAACCGAGGCACACGTGGATCAAGTCCCGAGGCGATCTGTTTTGCTACTGCTACTTCTCAGGCATGAAGGCCGAAGCAATCGATACTACAGACTAGTACTACTT
Source organism: Elymus sibiricus (assembly GCA_039707655.1). NCBI lineage: Eukaryota > Viridiplantae > Streptophyta > Magnoliopsida > Poales > Poaceae > Elymus > Elymus sibiricus. The sequence continues at coordinate 171,251,382 of CM077664.1, forward strand.
CAACTAGTACTACGTGACATGAAGATACTAGTACTCTATACTAGTTCGGCATTTTGTTTTTCGTCTCCATTTGCTACGTCTACCCGTCAGCTACCAGGTGCTATTGTTCGTAGTTCTTTGCTCAGCAAATTAATACTATCTAGAATTTTTCTACCGGCTTGTACTACTTTGTGGACAGATTTAATCTACTCATGGCATCCATGAAGTCTGATCTTCTGCTGCTGGACCATGACACAAGGTTTACACTATGGCAAGTCCAGATGCGGGCGTTGTTGGCTCAAGCCAACTACGATGATGCACTGGATAGTTTTGGGAAGAACAGAATTCAGGACTAGACTGATGAGGAAAAAAGAAAGGACCATCAGGCTTTGTCACAAATTCAACTCCATTTACATAATAATATTTTGTAGGAAGTTTTGAGCGAGAAAACTGCCGCCGCTCTATGGTTAAAGCTGGAAGGGATTTGCATGACAAAAGATCTCACTAGCAAGATGCATCTGAAGCAAAAATTATTCCTGCATAGGTTACCCGAGGGAGGTAATGTTTTGAATCATATTTCAGAACTTAAAGAGATCATATCCGATCTAGCTGCAATGGATGTTAAGTATGACGAGGAAGATACTGCTTTAATGTTACTATATTCACTGCCTAGTTCTTATACCAATTTAAGAGACACCATATTATACAGTCGTGATACTCTCACACTTAATGAAGTTTATGAAGCTTTGAACTCTAAGGAGAAGATGAAATTAATGGTGCCTCATGATGGTTCAAGTTCATCCCATGCCAAGGGATTATCTATTCGTGGTAGGATAATGGAGAAGAACTCACATAATGGAAACAGAGGCAAAAGTAAAAATGGCTATAGGGGCCGGTCGCAATCCAGAGACAAGAAACAGTATTGTAGATATTGCAAGAGAGACGGGCATGACATCTCAAAATGTTTCAAGTTGCAGAACAAGGAAAAGAGAAATGGCACATATAAACCGAAAGGTAACAAACAAAGTGACAATTCTACTAATGTTGCTCATGATGATAGTTCCGATGATTCTCTTGTTGTTATTGTTGGATGTGCTGAGACCAATGATGAGTGGGTACTTGACACTGCATGTACTATTCATATGTGTCCACATAGAGATTACTTCGCTACTTTCGATTCTACTGTTGCTGTTGTCGGAGAGTGACCACCCAAAGCCTGGTTCGAACACTGGGGGCCTGCTTCGCAACCTATCTAATAACGGTGACCCTAGCGAGGCTACGACGAGCGGAGCACGATGGGAACGCACACACACAAGGCACGACAGGGACACAAGGAGCTACCCAGGTTCAGGCCACCGAGCGGTGTAAAACCCTACTCCTGCTTGGTTGTGATTGTTGTGGGATTACTGCTCTTGTGTACAAGGTACAAGAAGGGGGAATCATCCCTTTCTACGGTAGCAGCACTGTCCCTTATATAGCTGCCTTGGTCCTCTTCCTCGAAAATATTGGCGAGAAGGGTTGCCACACAACAGCAGTTCAAAGGGGGGACAGGCGCTCAGTCCTATCCTGACAAAAGCAGTCTTCGTCTGAAAAGACGCCGTCCATGACGCGCTGGTGGGCTTGCTGATGACATATGCCCTAGCGCGCTGTGTCATCATTGTCTTCTTGCACCAAAGTGGCAAGACTTGGGACTTGCTTTGGGGGAGGAAGTTGCGACTGCTCCTTTATCACCAAAGAGGAAATCCTTCCTGACAGCGCCTGCTGGCATGGTACCTGATACTGTTGTCACCTTGTGCAGGCACGTCACCCACGTGGTGGGCATGCAGCCATGCAACCAGCGTCGCGCGGCTCCCCTACACGGAGGGCCTCGTGGGAGGCAGCCTCGCGAGACTGCGTGCCGCAGAAGGTGGTCTACAGTAGCGCCTCCCCTTGCAGAGAGGGCCCTCACGAGGCGTCTTGTTTTGCGGCTCCCACGACCGGGCCGCCCCTTGAACTCTTCGTCAGGTGTTGCTTCCTGGGCCGCAGGCAGATGGCCCGTGGTACCCTGGTTTCCACTGGGCCGATAGTAGCCCCCAGGCCCGCGACGCGCACATATCCGCCCGTTGGGAATGAAACAACATGGGGCCTAAGTAGACTGCTGGGCCCAGGTAGGGACGCATGGCAACACGACGGGACGAGGGCGACCCCACTTCCCCCACGATGCCTTGGTAACTGCCCAGTCTGCCATAAAACTGACTTGCGCATGGTGCGGGCACCATCATTGCCTTCCTCTGCACCATTCGCCTCCCTCGCACCCCGCTCCTTGCGATCTCCTCCTCCTGCTTGCAAGCTTACCTTGCGACCATAGCTCCTGCCGCCAAGAAGGGCAAAGAGCCGGCAGCGGTGGAGTTTGGGCCGGCCCTGCAGAGGTCCATCATCCTCAACGAGGAGGGGTTGGACAAGGTACGCCCCATGACGGCCTGCGACCACAACGAGGGGAAGGCCATGCGGATCTGGCCGGCCTCATGCCGAACTTGTGATCTGGAAGCCATGACCTGCCCCTTCTTCGACCACACCATCTTCGCTGGCCTGGTCCCACCCTTCTCCGACTTCTTCTGCGCCATCCTCGCCCACTACCAAATCCACGCGCTCCACCTTCAACCCAACTCCATCCTCCTCCTCGCCATCTTCGCCTACCTTTGTGAAGGCTTCCTGGGCGTGATGCCCTCGATGGCCCTCTTCAGCACCTTCTACAGCCTGCGGCTGACTGCGGCAAACTAGCGCTCGGGATGCGTCTCGTTCCGCATCGTTGACGGGATGGTGGCCCACATCATCCCCATAAAGATAACGAAGAAGGTGGAGGGCTTCAGGGCGCGCTGGGTCTACATGGACGCGGGCCAGTTTAGCCCTCTTCTGCTGACGCCGACCGCCCCCGCCGTGAAGAGCTCCGGATGGGAGCACGCCAAGCTCACCAACAAGAGGTTGGCGCCGCTCGTGGAGAGGATGAGGGACCTAAAGGCCGCGAAGCTCTCAGGGGTGATGGTCGCCAAGGAGTTCATGCACCGATGCATTGCCCCCCTGCAGAAGCTCTCGCACCCAGTGTGGTCCTGCACCGGCCCTGAGGACACGATGAGGCTGAGCGTCGACGACCTTATTGGGCCAGTGATGAGCGAGGTCATGAAGATCTTGTTCGCCGACGATGTGGAGAGCCTGCCTGAAGGTGCATACCCTTTGTACCGCTACAGCGACAGGGACGCAATGGTCATGGAGATGCCGCGGTTTGATGAGTGCGTGCTGGTTCCCGAGGGCCACGAGGGGCCTTGCGAGTACCCCCTCTTGGTGGTGCCTGGCTCAGGCGGCCCCCTCTTGAGAACGCTGGGGCCTCGGCAGGCGCTGACGAGGAGAGTGGTGGGGGAGCAGGCCCGCCATGCCACCGCCAGCTGCTAGCCAACCTTAGCGACGACGATGATGAAGACAACGACCGGTTCATGGTCGTGCCGTCCCGGCCTCCGAGCACGGGGGCGGAGGAGACACCGGTGACGAGGCCGCCGAGCCTCGCTCGGAGGAGACCCGCACCGGCCCGGCGGGAGAGGACCTCGATAGGCCCCGCGCCGAGCCTTCCCGAGGGGGCTCGAGCGAGCCTCGTGAGGGCAGCGGCAGCCACCCCCTGCGAAAGCTAAGGAAGAGGCGATGGGTTCCCACCGACGAGTAAGTCCCTGCGTCTTATTCCCTTGCCTTAATTTTTGTTTTCCGCTTCCCGAGGTCTGGGGCTGAGCCCTCGCGCCATGTAGGGAGCCCATGAAAAAGAACAGGAAGGCCCCCGACTCGAGAGGGGCCATGGCGCCCGCTGCAGGCGCCGAGGGGCTTGAGGAGGCCATCCGCCGCCCTGAGGCCAAGGCTGGGCACACGGCTGCGGGAGACTAGCACGCGGCTCCTCCTGGGCCGCGCGTGGACTTGCCTCCCCCAGCTGGGGGAGCGAGCCTCGGGAGGAGGCCTCCGGAGGAGGGGCAGTGCCGCCGGAGGCGCCTGGCTCATGAGGCGACGCGATGATGGAGGGGGCCGACAAGCCAGACCGTCTGCAGCACTCCACGCCGGCCAAGGAGGCCCATGCCGACTAGGGGGCTGCGGCGAGCCCCCGGCGCTCGCCCACGCGCCAAGCCCTTGAGGCCGCCACGACGATCCCGCAACGCGCGCCGGCTCCACAAGCCAAAGAGGAGGCCGCGAAGAGCCCCCAGCGCTCGACGGGGGACGCGGCCCCCATGAGGGGCAAGGACAAGGAGCCCAGGAGGGAGTCTGACCCAGGGCCCTCACTGGCCATGACGGTGGATAGCGGCGTGGAGCCGCGCACTGGCTGGGCCTTTGCAGCTGGTGTGCGACAGCGGCGTGTTCAAGTGCGGGTCCTTGCGGGGTGCCAGGGCGGCCCTCGACATGCTTGAGGAGCGTGCCTCACCGGTGAGCGCCTGTGCCTTGCGGAGGAATGGCACCAGCTCGACGTGGCCGCCAAGCTAGTCCGCCTGACGGAGGCTGCCGCGTGGGAGCGGCACAAGAAGGCCACCAGGGATGCCAAGGAGCTCTTCGAAGGAGCCGTCCGGGACGCCGAGGAGGCCAACAGGCGACGCGAGGAGGTGGTGGCCCATGAGAAGGCCCTCTTGGAGCAGACTGCCTCCAGGGAGCAAAAACTCCAGGCGCGGGAGGACGCCGCCGCACCCCACGAGGGGCAACTTGCCTCCTGCGAGGGTGAGCTCGCCAAGCGTGAGGAGGCCCTTGCGACCCGCGAGGGGGATGCCGAGATCTTGGAGCGAGAGCTCGCGAGGACCATGACCGGGCACAGGGGCGGTAGCATGAGCGCACGAAGATGTTTCGTGCCCTCGCGCAGCGTGCTCGCCCCACCCTTTCCATCTTCTCAAGTGAGAGGCTCGAGGACCCCCTTGAAGACGACGACGTCGGCTACCTAAACTTCTTCACCAATCTCGTGAGGAGGCTGGAGGATGGAGCTGCACAGATGAACGACATCATCGTGGCAGAATGCCGCGACCTCCAGAGACAGACAGCGATTCGCGTCTTTAGCAACCTCTTCTGCGCCGATGCAGACTTCGACTTCGGCAGGGTGATGAGTCCCGTCCTGGCGAAGCTTCGCGACGGGCTCGAGAAGGAGGTGCGGGAGCACGTGGAAGCCCTTGTCCAGAAGTTCTCTCACAGCAGCGAGAGCTCTAGCAAGGTCAGCGATGGCGGCGACGACGATGATGGCGGCGGCGGCAGCGCCTCGTCTGCTTAGGCTTCCTCCCACTCTTTATCTTGTATTCGAGTAGATGTAGTCCTGTGGGGGCGTGAAGACATTGCTTTTGTAATTACTCTATGTACTTAATGCTTGCTGCAATTTCTGTTCCCTCGTGAGGCCTGCTTTCTCCTTTTTGCATGCTTTCGTGCCCTACGTCGCTAGGACCCAGCCCCCGATCGTGCTACGGCCATCGCTGGTATGCTAGGACGCATGCCTACCAAGGCCAGAGGGTGTAGGGCTCCGAGGCGCGATGCTCAAAGAGCCCCCCTTTGACGTGTAGGCAGCTTGCATCAAGGAAAAAATGTTGGCGCTCATCGAGATTGCAAGGAAAAAGAGAGTTTGAGGGACGCTGGGGTGCACTTGCGAGGCGTTTGGACTTAGCTTTTTCACAGAGTGTGAGGCTTGGCGTGCCTCAGCCTGTGGGATGCGCCTCTTGAGGTGCTCGCTCGTGAGGCCTCCCACTGGTGCTTGACGGAGATGGGCGTCGCAGGCCGCCTTGCGAGGCAGCGCTTGCGAGGCATCTGTGGGCCTCTTGAGGAGGCGATAAGTTATGGACTGCCTTGTGAGGTTGCGCTCGTGAGGCCTCCTGCGGCCTGTACCTGTGACAGTGGTATTCCAACAAGTTTTTGCAAGTGGCGTGGCGTCACCCGTTCGCCATTTCGCTCATGGGTGCCACGCGTGGAGACAAAGTACCAAGGAGCTTGGTGAGGTGACGTGCGCGGGAACAGGCCCGCGAGCCAGAGCTCAGTCACTTGGGTTTAGCGGCGCTGCTGGGACTGACCCAAGTGCAGGCACCGTGTCCAGCCCCCTCTCGCGTGATATGTAGGAGGGAAACCGTGAGCGCGCGCAGCTCCTGAAGTAAATTGCTTATCGAGCACACATAATATTTAGGAATTAAAACTTTATTGCTGCATGAAAAGGTCTCATTACACAACCAAAAAGATAATGCTGCCGTGATGCACACGGAGCAGCTTGAGGATGTAGTGGCCAGGCGGCGCCCTCAAGTAAATAGTCCACCATGACTGAGCATGGGGCCCCACTAGGTTGTAGGCGGGAGCTCTCGCGGCCTCGTTGCGACGCAAAAAGAGAGGCTCCAGAGCGTGTACAGCTCCACTTTGTTCGTGCCCGTGAGGTCACGGGTAGAACTTGCGGAGGTGTTGGATGTTCCACGGGTTCGGCACCGGGACACCCTCCTCCGTCTCCAGCCGTGCTGCGTCAGGCCGGGAAATGTGTACGACCCTAAACGGGCCTTCCCACATGGGCGAGAGCTTGTGGAGTCCGTCCCTGGAGTGGATCCTTCGCAGGACAAGATCGCCAGCTTCAAGGGTGCGGGGGCGTATGTTGCGGCTGTGGTAGCGATGTAGCGCCTGCTGATACCGAGTGGCGCAGAGGGCATCCCGGTGCCGTGCCTCCTCGAGGAGGAGCAGATCCGCTTCCCGCGGGCCATCCTGGTGGACCTCGTCGAAGGCCAGGACCCGTGGGGACCCGTGTTTGAGCTCAGTAGGAAGGACCGCTTCTGCCCGATAGACGAGGAAGTAGGGCGTTTCACCGGTAGGCTTGGTCTCTGTTGTGCGGATCGACCATAGCACGGACTGGAGCTCGTCGAGCCATCCTTTGCCATAGGCTATGAGCTTTTTCTTGAAGCTTCGTGTCTTGAAGCCCTTGAGGACCTCAGCGTTAGCACGCTTGGCCTGGCAATTGCTTCGCGGGTGCGCCACGGAGGCGTAGCAGATCTACATGCCAAGGTTGGCATAGTATGACTTGAAGAGGCCACTGGTGAACTGCGAGCCGTTGTCGGTGATGATGCGGTTGGGGACGCCGAAGCGCCACACCAGGCCCTTGATGAACTTGACGGCTGATCCTGCCAGGATGGAGCGGACAGGCTCCACTTCCGCCAACTTGGTGAACTTGTGCACGGCGACGTAGAGGTAGCGGTAGCCGCCGGCTACACGGGGAAAGGGGCCGAGGATGTCCACCCCCCGACTGCGAAGGGACACGAGAGGGGGATGTTCTGGAGCCCTTGCGCCGGCTAGTGGATCTGCTTGGCATGGAGCTGGCAGGCCTCGCAGGACTGGACCAATTCAGTGGCGTCTTGAAGCACTGTGGGCCTGTGGAAGCCACTACGGAACACCTTGCCGGTGAGGGTGCGCGATGAGGAGTGGTGGCCACAGTGTCCACCATGTATATCAGTGAGCAGTTCACGCCCTTGCTCTGCAGAGATGCATCGCAGCGCAACTCCGCTGGGACGCTTGCCGTAGAGATCGCCGTCCCTCAGGCAGTAAGGTCCGGCTTGGCGTGCCACACGCTTCACTTCTGTGTCGTCCACCGGGAGGGTGCCACTCTCCAGGTAAGCTTTGAGCTCTGTGACCCAGCTTTTGGACTGTGGCTCCAGTGCGAACAGCAGGCGAGCGCCTGAAGGTGGGCTGCAGTCTGGTGTGCCTGTGGAGGGTGCGGGCAGGGGTTCCTCATGGGGCGCCATGGTGCTGACTGCAGGCGGTGCAACTGATGGCTTCAGGAGCTTTTCCTCGAAGATGCCCGGGCTTGGAGGCTCGCGGCGAGATGCCCGCCCGCTTGGCGATGTCGTCGGTTTCCTTGTTGCCGCCACGAGGGATGTGCTGGAGTTCCATGCCGAGGAAGCCATGCGCTCGTCCTTGGGCTTGTAGCTTTTGTTCGAGAAGTTGATGAGGGGCTGCGAGTCTCCCTTGATGAGGATGCGCTTGATGCCAAGAGCGAAGGCGGCCTTGAGCCTGGCGATGAGGCCCTCGTACTCAGCGAGCTTGTTGGAGACCTTGTCGTTGTGCTTGAAGCTGAGTTGTACGGCGTAGTAGAGCTTGTCTCCTGCTGGTGAGGTGAGCACGACGCCCACCCCCGCGCCCTGCCGAGAGAACGCACTGTCGAAGTGCATGGTCCAGCCACCAAGGGTGTCCTTCCCAGGCAGGAGGGATTCTTCCTAGAGAGGCTCCTCCTGGTGCGGATCTGTCCATTCCACCATGAAATCTGCCAAGGCTGCACCCTTGATTGTCCTTGTGGTGAGGAATTCCAGCTCGAAGGCCTGCAGCTCGATGTTCCATTCGGCAACGTGGCCAGTGGCGTTGGGGCTGCGCAGGACCTGCTCCAGTGGATAAGACATGATCACCTTGATAGGGTGGCCCTGGAAGTAGTAGCGTAGCTTCCTGGAGGCGATAAGAAGGGCGAAGAGGAGCTTCTACTACATGGGGTACTGCTCGCGCGCATCCTGCAGCACCGTGCTGACGAAGTAGACGGGGTGCTCAACGAGGCGTGTAGCCGTATGAGCGGCGTCTTGCTCTTTAGAAGGCTCGTCAGGCGCTTCACCAGGGGCCTCCTGAGGGATGGGCTCGGTAGGCGCAGGCGCTACCTCAACAGGTGCTGGCGCGGCCTCAGCAGGCGCAGGCATGGCAGGCCTCTTCTTGGCGCAGGTTCGCTCCTCCCGCTCCACCACAAGGGTCGCGCTGGCCGTCTAGGGGGTGGCTGCCAAGTACAGGAGCAATGGCTCACGGGGGCGTGGGGCAACCATGACGGGAGGGCTCATCAGGTACCTCTTGAGGTCCTCGAAGGCCGCGTCAGGCTCAGGGGTCCACTTGAAGGGGCCCAATCTCTCCATGAGCTTGAAGAATGGCAGGGCTCTTTCGCCAAACTTGGAGATGAAATGCCCGAGCGTGGCCATGCATCCCGCCAGGCGCTGCATTTCTTTGAGGTTCCGGGGAGGCCGCATCTGCTCGATGGCCTTAGCCTTCTCGGTGTTGGCTTCGATGTTGTGGTGGGAGACCAGGAAGCCAAGCAGCTTTCCTGAAGGGACTCCGAAGACGCACTTGGCGGGGTTCAACTTGAGGTTGACCTTGCGCAGGTTGGCAAAGGTTTCTTCGAGGTCCGCGATGAGGGAGCACAACATGCAACTCTTCACGATGATGTCGTCGATGTAGGCCTCTACGTTCCTTCCCATCTGGGGCCCCAGGTCGATGCGCATCAGCCTTTGGAAGGTGGTTCCCATGCTCTTCAGGCTGAAGGGCATGCATGTGTAACAGTACACTCCGCAGGGGGTGATGAAGGCTGTCCTTTCTTCGTCTTCCTTTGCCATCTTGATCTGGTGGTGGCATGAGAATGCGTCCAGGAAGCACAACAACTCGCACCCAACAGTGGAGTCCACGATCTGGTCGATCCGTGGCAGCGGGAAAGGGTCCTTGGGGAAGGCCTTGTTGAGGCTGGTGAAGTCAACGCACATCCGCCCCTCGCTGCTGTGCTCGGGGACCATGACAGGGTTGGCGACCCATTCGGGGTGGCATACCTTGTGGATGACTCCTGCCTCCTGAAGCTTCCCAACTTCTCGAAGGATGAACTCTTACTTTTCGGGCGCCTGGCGCCATGCCTTTTGTTTCACGGGGCTTGTGTTGGGGCACACTGCTAAGTGGTGCTCGATCACCTGCCTCGGCACACCAGACAAATCTGATGTTGTCCATGCGAACACAACAACATTTGCCTGGAGGAAGGGGATGAGCGCGCCTTCCTATTTGGTGGAGAGGCCGTTGCCAATGGTGAAGGCGGGCCCGGAGCCACTACCGTCCAGTGACACTTTCTTTGTCTCGGCGCGTGCCTGAGAGAACAGCTGCTTCTTCTTCGTGGGTGCGGTCTTGGTAGGCTCGATGTCATCTTCTTCAGCAGGGTGGGTGGTGGCGGCAGTCTTGTAGGCCTCCTCGAGGGAGCGCACCGCGTCCTTCTCATCGCAGCGGATGGTGATGGTGTCACTGCGGCCCGGCATCTTGAGATTGTTGTAGGCGTGGTTGGTCACCGCCATGAACTTGGCGAGCACGGGGTAGCCCAAGATGGCGTTGTAGGGTAGGTTGATGTGCTCCACGTCGAAGTCGATGAGTTCGGTGCGGTAGTTCTTGCGAGTGCCAAAGGTGACGGGAAGGCGCTCTTGCCCCAGAGGCAAGGTGGAGCCATCAGTCACACCTGTGAAGGGCCTCGTCGGCATCAGGCACTCGTAGGGCACTTGAAGCTTCTCGAAGGTCTTTACGGAGAGCATGTTGAGGCCCGTGCCACCGTCGATGAGTGTCTTGGTGACGACGACATTCTTGATGGTGGGCGTGCACAGCAAGGGAATGGTGCCCACAGACCTCTTGCACTTGGGGTGGTCGTTGGAGTCGAAGGAGATCGGGTACTGCGACCACTTGAGGGGTCGGGAGGCCTCGACCCCCGGGAAGGCCGCGTTCACCTTGCGAGAGAATTGCTTGAAGTGGCGGTTGGATGAGGGGGCCTGGGCCCCGCCGAGAATGTATGCCACCTCGCGAGGCTCCTGATAGCCCCCAGCATTCTCGTCAGGGAGATTGCCGTCGTTCCTGCCGGGACGCGGCGGGGCGGCGTTGGCCTGAGGGTTGGCCTGCCGCGGCTGGTTCTGCCAGCCCTGCAGGTAGTTGTTGTTGTGATCTCCCCAGCGATTGTCACTGCGTCCGCCTCCGTGGCCCGCGCCACGCTTGTTGCGGTTGCCGCGTCTGCCCTGGCGGTCGTTGCGAAGCAACTTGAGCTCGTGGCATCCCTCGGTGCTGTGGGAGTGCATGTTGTGGTAGGCGCAGAAGGGGCGACCATGCTTCTTGGCCTCGTCACGGTCATGTCCACGCTTTTGCTCAGGCTCCACCGCAAGCACGGCAGGGCCCTTGAGCTTGGCGTCCTTGCCCTTGGTCTTGGCGGCATCTGGCACCGCGTCCAGGTCGTTGTGGGCAAAGAGGCGGCTCTCTTCAGCATTGGCGCACTTGTCGGCGAGGTCGAACAACACAACCACGGTGTCGAGCTCGTCATTGATGGAGAGTTTCTCGAGCATCATGACGTCCGTGACGCTGGAGGAGAAGGCGGAGATGATCGCGGCGTCGGAGGCACGCGGGATCTTGTTGCGCACCTGGCTGAAGCGCTGGATGTACTTGCGGAGGGTCTCGCCAGGGCGCTGGCGCATGACGCGCAGGTCGTTGAGCGTGAGGGGGTGCTCGTAGGTGCCCTTGAAGTTGGTGACAAACTACTGGCATAGTTTGGACCACGAGGAGATGGAGGCCTCGGGGAGGTACATCAGCCATGAGCGCGCGGCAACCTTGAGGGCCATGGGGAACCAGTTTGTCAAGGCCTTGTCATCACCGTCCGCAGTCTGGATTCCCATGGTGTAGAGCTGCAGGAACTCCACGGGGTTGGGGGCGCCGTTGTAGCGAGGAGGCAGCTCCGGCTTGAACTTCACAGGACACACCACGCGGCGTAGCTCACGAGTGAACGCAAGGCAACCCCCACTGTAGGTGGTGATGTAGCTTGCGAGGGTGGCACGGTTCTGGTGCCCGGCCGCCGCGATGTCCTGGATGGTGCGGCTCTAATGGTCGCCTTGCTGCTCGAGGTTCACGCGTGCATCTGGCGCCGCGCGCCGGCCGATTTGGTAGCTCGCGTCGGCATGGTGTGGCGAGGACGCGCCGTGGGATGGCTCTGGCGAGCGTGCGCCGCGTCGACGGCTTGCATCATCGTGGGACGGAGGGGGCGCGCCATGTCCCATCTCCGCGTGACGTGGAGACGGAGGACGCAGAGGGCGGGAAGGTGCCAGGGCGTCTCCGGCGACATTGATGAGGTTGGTGATGCGCGCGAGCCAGGCGTCGTACCCGTCCTCAGTGGGGCGGTAGCGCAGCTGTTCATGCGCCATGAGCAGCGCAGCCTGCGGGGCCAGCGAGTCATGGCAGGCGAGCGAAGATGCGGTGCCGGTGCGGGCAGGCAGCTGCAGGAACGGGTGGAGGGAAGAAGCTTGCTCTTCCCCCACCGTGGGCTCGGTAGGGGCGCCGGCACGCCTACGATGGTTGGCGTTGGCGACGGGCTCCATGAGAACCCAGCCGGCCCTGCGCAGGGCGCGCTCACATCGTGAGTCAGCCATGTCGATGTCGAGGTTGGAGGCGCGGAGACTTGCCCCCTACCTGGGGCGCCAAATATCGGAGAGTGACCTCCCAAAGCCTGGTTCGAACACTGGGGGTCTACTTCGCAACATATCTACCGACGGTGACCTTGGTAGGGACACAAGGAGCTACCCAGGTTCAGGCCACCGAGCGGTGTAAAACCCTACTCCTGCTTTGTCGTGATTGTTGTGGGATTAGTGCCCTTGCGTACAACGTAGAAGAAGGGGGAATCATCCCTTTCTACGGTAGCAGCACTGTCCCTTACATAGCTACCTTGGTCCTCTTCCTCGAAAATATTGGCGGGAAGGTTTGCCACACAACAGCTGTTCAAAGGGGGGACAGGCGCTCAGTCCTATCGTGACAAAAGTAGTCTTCGTCTGAAAAGACGCCGTCCATGATGTGCTGGTGGGCTCATCGATGACATATGCCCTAGTGCTCCATGTCATCATGGTCTTCTTGCACTGAAGTGGCAAGCCTTTGGACTTTCCTTGGGGGGGGGGGAGGGGGGGCAGCTGCGGCTGCTCCTTTATCACCGAAGGGGAAATCCTAACTTACCACGCCTGCTGGCACGGTACTTGCTGCTGCTGTCGCCTTGTGCAGGCACGTCACACACGTGGTGGGCACGCAGCCGCGCAACCAGCGTCGCGCGGCTCCCCCATGCGGACGGCCTCGTGGGAAGCCGCCTTGCAAGAGGGGCCTCGCGAGGCTGCCTGCCGCAAAAGGTGGTCTTCAGTAGTGTCTCCCCTTGCGGAGAGGGCCCTCGCGAGGCGTCTTGCTTCGTGGCTCCCATGGCTGGGCCACCCCTCGAACTCTTCGTCAGGTGTTGCTTCCTGGGCCGCAGGCAGATGGCCTGTGGTACCCTGGTTTCCACTGGGCCGACAGCTGTTGGTTCCGCTTTGGGTTTTGATAATTCACTATGCAATATTGAAGCCATAGGTTCCGTTCGAGTCAAGATGTTTGATGGCACAATCAGAACTTTGACAGATGTTCGGTATATTCCGAAGATGAAGAGAAATCTTATCTCTGTGAGTGCCCTTGATGCAAAGGGGTACAAGTATTCAGGTGGAGATAGTGTTTTGAAAGTCACCAAAGGTTCCCTTATTGTGATGAAAGGTGACTTAAGTTCGACCAATGGTCTTTATTGCCTTTGGGGTTCTACTGTTTCAGGTAACGCTACTCTAGCTATTTCAAGGAACTTTGATTGTGATGCTGCTAACCTTTGGCATATGCGTCTTGGACATATCAGTGAACTTGGTTTGGCGGAGTTAAATAAGAGAAGTCTTCTTAATGGATACAAAACTGGTAAACTAAAATTTTGTGAGCATTGTATCTTCAGCAAGCACAAGAGGGTGAAGTTCAACACACTTCGACTCATAGAACTCAAGGTATTCTTGATTATGTGCATTCTGATTTATGGGGACCATCTCGCAGAAAGTCACTAGGTGGTGCTAGTTACATGCTGACTATTATTGATGATTATTCAAGAAAAGTATGGCCTTATTTCTTGAAGCATAAATATCAAGCATTCTCAGCATTTAAGGAGTTGAAGATTATGATTGAGAGGCAAACTGAAAAGAAGGTAAAAATACTTCGCACTGATAATGGTATGGAATTCTGTTCTAAGCTATTTGAGAATTATTGCAAGTCTGAAGGCATTGTCAGACATTACACCGTTCCTTATACTCCTCAACAAAACGGTGTTGCTGAGTGAATGAATAGGACCATTATTTCCAGAGCCCATTGCATGTTGTCCAATGCAGGTTTGCATAGGCGTTTCTGGGCTGAGGCTGCTTCCACTGCTTGTTATCTTATTAATCGTTCACCATCTATTTCTCTTAATAAAAAACTCCAATTGAGGTATGGTCTGGTTCTCCTGCTGATTATTCATAGTTGAGAGTTTTTGGTTGCACTGCTTATGCTCATGTTGATAATGGAAAGTTGGAGCCTAGGGCTGTTAAGTGCATCTTTCTTGGTAATAAATTTGGTGTTAAACTTTTAAATTGTGGAATCCTGAAACACAAAAGTTTGTTATTAGCAGAAATGTTATCTTTAATGAATCTGCTATGTTACATGATGTTCCATCTACTAATGTTCCTGTTGAGAGTGAATAGCAGACTACTGTTCAGGTGGAGCATGTTATTGATTCAGGTGATACATCTGATAAGGAAAATGTTGATGCACATGATGAACCCATCGTTGATGATGAACATGTCACTCCAAATCAGCCTATTGTTCCACCCGGTTCGAATCTTGCACGTGAAAGAGTTAGGCGGGGTATTGATACACATAAAAAGTTAATTGAAGAGTGCAATATGGTTTCTTTTGCTTTATCTGTTGCAGAGGAAATTGAAGGTAATGCTGAGCCTTCTTCATATTCCGAGGCTATTATTTCTGGTGATAGTAATAAGTGGATGACCGCTATGCATGAGGAGATGGAATCACATGAAAAGAATGGCACTTGGGATTTAGTAAGCTTACCTAGAGAGAAGAAACCTATTCGTTGCAAGTGGGTTTTCAAAAGAAAAGAAGGTGTTTCTCCTAATGATGAGACAAGATATAAAGCAAGGTTAGTTGCTAAAGGTTGCAGTCAGATTCCAGGTATTGACTATAATGAAGTATTTTCTCCTGTTGTGAAACATAGCTCTATTCGCACTTTACTCAGTATTGTTGCCATGAATGACTTTGAGCTTGAACAATTAGATGTTAAAACTGCATTCTTACAAGGAGAATTAGAAGAGGATATTGATATGGAACAACCTGAAGGTTTTGTTATTCCTGAAAAAGAAAAGCTTGTCTGCAGGTTAAAGAAATCTCTTTATGGATTGAAGCAATCCCCTAGACAATGGTACAAGAGATTTGACACCTTTATGCTCTCTCAAGGTTTCAAAAGGTCTAATCATGATAGATGTGTTTATTTGAAAACTGTCAATTGTTCAGCTATTTAGTTGCTCCTTTATGTTGATGATATGCTAATTGCTGCAAAGAGTATGTCAGAGGTTAATGAACTAAATAAGCAGTTGAATAATGAATTTGAGATGAACGATTTGGGTGCAGCAAAGAAAATACTTGGCATGGAAATATCCAGAGATAGACCATCTGGAAAAGTATATCTAAGTTAGAAAGGATATATTGATAAAGTTCTTCCTCGTTTTAATATGCATAATGCCAAGCCAGTGAGTACTCCGTTAGCTGCACACTTCAAATTATCATCAGCTTTATGTTCTAAGTCAGATGCAGATATTGAGTACATGTCTAGAGTTCCATATTCAAGTGCAGTTGGTTCACTCATGTATGCCATGGTTTGTTCTCGTTCGGATTTATCTTATGTATTGAGTGTTGTTAGTAGATACATGGCTAATCCTGGAAAAGAGCATTGCAAAGCAGTTTAGTGGATTTTCAAATACCTGCGAGGTACTCCCAATGCTTATTTATAGTTTGGGAAAACTGGAGATGGCTGTGGCACCCCGATAGAGGGCCGATGCACGCCAGTCCAAGGATAAGACCTGGCGCACGCCTGAGACATGATACTGCAATTTCCAGGCACAAAAATGGCTTTATTATATGAAATGGAGTTTTACAATACTGTTGCTTACAACAATATTACATGGCTCCATGGCTAACTAAATGGCAGCGGAGGTCTTGGTTCAGTGGCAACGACGTCTCTGGCTGGGCTCCACAACGCACAGGACTGGCTGGGTTATGATCTAGCACGACGGATCTTCTCCTGCAACTGGCCACGTGCAAGGCCAGGTGAGTACTTTGAATGTACTCGCAAGACAACCGAATACATAGCAACCAAACAAGCAGATGACAAAGCAAGCACTATGCTTATACAAAAATTTATTCTAAACATGGCATGGAATTAACTGGAAAACATGGATCAAGCATGGCATAACATGGATCAGGCATAACAACTACATATCATGGCATGGCATGTCTATTTCTACGAAGCATGGCATCCAAGATTAAGCTGAAATCTACACTACACTTACCCCCTGTGAAGTATTAAAATACCATGTTGAGACATTACTCAGTTTTACTGCCCCTCTAGGCTATCTCATGACTCACCGAGATCCCATCTCGTGATCATGTCAGAACAACATGGTGACTGCTCACAATTATCCCATAGTCCAACTGATCACATTACTTAGTAGCGCATTCTTTAGCAAGTTTATGACAGGTTTATCCTCCAGATCGACAAAGACCAAATAGTGGCCTAGTACGAACTGTCCATGACCGAGGACGCGGCTATTCGAATAGATTTACACTCTGCAGAGGTTGCGCACTTTACCCACACCATGGAGCTCCTGGCCTCGTACTTAGTACATGTTCCCATTCGGGTGGACCGGTGCTGCTCCAACGAAACTTGCCTAACCCGTGACTCTCCCACCGTACCACCGACAATCATACCCACCCAGGGTCATGTCCTGGGTGGCCCCTGTGTCACCTCGTGACACCTGCCACCGTCGTAGCCAAACAAAACTATCCCAAACGGGGACTCCCGGGCTAAACAAACAACTGGGCTCACAAGGTTATCACCTCCTACCGGCCCAGGGTAGCACGCGCGCATAACCTTCCCTCTTTTGTGGTACCGGTAAGAGAGCACAAAGCTAGACCAAGTCAAGGCCGTCCCATACCGGCAAATGTGGCTGCACGGGTAAGTTCGGATAGGTGACACTATGAGTCGATCCCATCGACGACGGAGGAGGTTTAATTTATAAGTTCAATTTAATATTTCCATCATCTCATCATAACATCAAAATTTATGAGCAAGAACAATTACTTAACAACAGCATGGCAAAATCATAACGGTACTGACAATCATGGCATGAGATCAAATCATAGCACTAACATGATAACATTATTAAAAAATTTGTTACTAGCATGGGAAAATATGACATGACAGCAATTCATGATATCAGATGGTAAATAATACTAGCATCAGGCATAGATGAAATAACAGGGCTATGTCAATGTAGACAAACAGATGATCTGAAATATACTACAGCACACACACAAGTGCAAGCAAAGTCATCACGCAAGTCCGGAGCTCATGATAAGAGGTTGGCTTGCCTTGGGGTAGAGGAATACACCGGGAGGAAGTGCGTTGAAACTCTGGAAAGATTTGCCGAAAAAGTTTCCCTCTCGAAGGGGGCTGATTAAGGGCAAGGGCAAAATGGTCATTTTCATAGTGTGGAAAAATTATGAAAATGATGCCATCGGAAAGGGCTCGATGAACTGAAGACGTGGGCATTGGTTTTACCTCAATCGGAGTTACGGTCGCGGAGAAACGGCCGTTCGTTCGTTAAGCCGATAAACAAACAGAAAACTGAGCGTTTCTGTCTTTATCGGGTGAACGTCCACAATATAGTGGGTTCGGCTGGCGGCTGGGCTGAAAGCGCCTTTTACAGATTACGCTTTCAATAATAGAAAACGTACTTTCTGCAAATAGCGCGGCCGAGTGCGCTACTCAGAACGGAAAGCGTATTTTGCTAAATACGTTTTCACTTAACACAGTCAACGGGACCAGACGGTCAGCGCACAGAGGCTTACATGCGGGTCCCACCTCATCTCCTTTCTCCTCCTGCTGCTTGTCTTCCTCGCGCCCAACAGAAATGGAGGAGGCGCCATGGCCGTTCGGCCACGCTTGATGCCGGCGTTCCCCCACTCGGCTGCACCCGCCGGCGAGCTGGACGGATCCGCGGCGCTGTCCCGCGTCCAGGAGAGTGCTTCACGGCCGCGGGGGTGGCCGGAGAGGGAAGCTGCAGTGGAGGGCAGTGCACGGCGGCTCGGCCAAATTGGGGCTGGAGGAGGGGCCTTACTGACTTCCGAGGGATGGAGGTGGGCTAGGGGATGGGGGAGAGGATGTGAGGATGGTTGGAGGAGCTCGGGGGTGGCTCTGCTGTTCGGGTCGAGGCGGAGCAGAGCTTCGGCCATGGGCGAGGAGAGGAGCTCCATGATCTTCGACTGGGGGCCGGGGCTTGCGGGTGACGAGGAGAGGCTCGAGGGCACGCTTATATAGCCGCGGGGAGGACTAGCCGACGACAGCTGAGGCTGCCATGCGCACGGCGAGGTGGCGGCGTTCGAGCGGGGAATCGACGTCAGCAGAGGCGGCCAACGGGCTAGGGGACGAGGGGGAGGGCTCCAGACGGTCCACGCATGCGGAGGGGAGCTCGCCGGCGTGCCCGGACAAGCCGGAACCCGCTGGAGGCGGCCTCCCGAAGGCTCCAGAGCACAGAGCTCTGGTTTGGCATGCTCTGCCCGTGGTCACCACGTGGCCACGGCGTTGCCACGCCCAACTCGATGCCAAAACATGTCTGGGACGATCTACACACTTCGCTGAGTTGACCTGTGCAGCTGGATGGGACGGAAGAGGTCTGGTGTGACTAAACCATGGTCAAACAGGTCCTAGCAAAAAACTTTGCACACGTGGTGTGGCCAACACAGTGCTCCTCTTGGGCTGATCTTAGGCATGGGTCAATCATCCGCTAAGGTAGTCATCCTGGCCAAGTTTCAGCACAAATGGACAAGTCTAGATGGTACTCCCTTTGTAATCTAGCAATCTGACCAGAAATGAAGATGATGATGCTGGGGTCAAATGGTTAAATGGATTTGGATGATTTTTGGTGTAGAGTGATGATTTGGTCATGAGAGATAGCTAGAAAAGTTTCAGCTCAAATTGATCATCCATGAGGGTACTTCCTTCACAGAGATTCAATCTGAACAGAAACTTAGATAATTTACTGAGGAAAATTGGCTAGATGAAATGGGCTGGTTTTAGGTATCCAGTGGTGATTTGTCATTGTTAACCACCCTGAAAATTTCAGCCCAAAAATATCAAGGGAGCAAGCACTTCCTTTGCAAACTGGAAATCTGGACAGAATTTGCAAATGGATGTTGTGCTCAAAATTTGAATTGTGGAACTTGAGATTTTGATGGAAATGGTGAATATATGGATAAGAGAAACTCCACAAATTATTTGGGATTTTTCCTACCTACCAAAATGGTAGTTCCTTTGGAAAGGCCCTAAATTGAAATATTGGCTTTAAATAGGAAAATGCAATTTCCCTTATTTATTTATGGCCAATATTTTTGTGAGAGCTCAATATGATCACAAAGAATATCTCCACAAGTTTTCATGAACTTTGGAGATGGATAGATATTTTCCTGGATTTAATTCCTCAGAAAGGCAGAAAGAGGAATTAATTCTAGATGAGAAATATTGCATATGACTTAGCAATATTTTTTCACATCTAGGGTTTATGGATGAAGGATGATCTCTGGGAATTTTGGGAGAATTAACAGAGCAAGGAAAATGATAGCTCCTTTGTAAACACAAAGGTAGGATCTCCAGTTCCAATATTTTTGAACTAGGGTTTGAATGAGATTCGGGGTTTACTGACGGGACCTTGGCTGGCACAATAGCATGGGAAAGGTATGGAGAGATTGAGGATTGTCTGGATTCACCTGGTCACTTACCAGATTCCAGAGGAAGAATTTGGGAGAGGAAAGCTAGGAAGGAATAACAGCTCAAAAATCGATAACCCGATTTTTGGGGTGTTACAATGGACTTGTTGGTTTTGTTAATTCTGATTTTGCTGGTGATTTGGATAAGAGAAGATCGCTCACAGGTTATGTTTTCACCATTGGTGGTTGTGCTGTGAGTTGGAGAGCAACTTTGCAGTCTATTGTGGCTTGTTCCACTACTGATGCCAAGTATATGGCTATTTCTTAGGCATGCAAAGAAACTATCTGGTTGAGAGGTTTATACACTGAGCTTTGTGGATATTCATCTTGCCCTACCGTATTTAGTGACCGTCAAACTGTTATATGTCTTACAAAGAATCCAATGTATCATGAGAGAATAAAGCACATTGATGTCAGATTTCACTATATTCGAGATGTTATTGCTGAAAGTGATTTGAAGGTATGCAAGATAAGTACTCATGATAATCCAGCTGATATGATGACAAAGCCAGTTCCTACCAATTAGTTTGAGCTTTGCTCAGGCATAGTTGGTATTTCTCACTAGTCGTATGGACTTTGACGTACAAGGTGTTTATGCTAATTTGGATGGAGTTATATTTACTTTCTTCGACTATTGGAGGGAATTTGGCTCAAGTGGAGATTGTTAAATTGTGATCCAGATTCTACCGTGTTGGACTAGACATAGTACAACCGGTGTGGGCATTGCATTGACGTCGATGCATACGAGTACAACTCGTTTACTTGTCCTCCAAGGACTCTTATGTATTGCCCTCTTATATACCCCATGTAGTCGCACCTAAAGACGGCATGTCGTCTTGTGCTTGTAATACTCCTCCATCATAGTGATTGCGCCTTCGTCTGTGGTTTTCTCCCACAAGGGTTTCCACGTAAAAATCCGTGTCTCTCGTGTCTCATTATTCTCATTTTATCTAACACCATTGTCGGTGATGATCCTATTAGGTATGCCAAAATGAGCAACCAATCCTTTGAGGAACTTGATAGCTGACTATGTTGTCACCTTTCTCACTGGCTCCACTTCAGGCCACTTTGTAAACTAGTTGATTGCAACATACAAGAATTCAAAGCCCCCGGTTGCATGGGGAAAGGGGCCGAGGATGTCGAGCCCCTAGACCGAGAAAGGCCGGGAAAGAGGGATAGTTTGAAGAGCTTGAGCTGGTTGGTGTATGTTCTTGGCATGGAATTGACATGCTTCACATCTGGTTACCACTGCCAATGCATCTTGAAGGGTTGTCGGCCAGTAGAAACCTTGCCGGAATGCCTTGCCGACAAGTGCGCGTGACCCAATATGAGAGCCACACATCCCTTCATGTATCTCTGCCAACAGCTTCTGCCCATCTTCCCAGCAAATGTACTTCAATTTCACCCCATTTGGTCTCTTTCTGTACAAGATGTTATCAACAAATTGATACATACTTGACTGACGGGCTACTCTTTCAGCTTCTTCTTGCTCATCTAGAAGTTCTCCTGTTTGGAGGTACTGGACAATTGGTTGTGCCCATGCCGAAGCTTGTGGCTCAATGACAAGGACTAAAGACACTTCTTCCTCTGCGGGAGCGCTCGCTTCGATGGCAAGAGCTTGCTTTGCCAGAAATTGCTGCTCACTGGCAAGATATGTCTTGTCGGTGGTGTCGCTTTTCTTGGTGGTTGCTAGCAGCCTTGCTGGAAAATATCCACCAGTGTTCAACTTTCTTTTCTTTGCTAGTCCCGTTGATGGTGTAACAGATGGCTGAGTCAGTTGTAGCACAAAAGTTCCCGGTTCCAGAGGAGATCTCTTGGCGGCAAGCTTTGACAAGTCATCAGCAATGTCATTTTGGGCACGGGGGGATGTGCTCCATTTGCAGACCATCAAAGTGATCTTCCAACTTTCTCACTTCATCCACATACACCTCCATCAACAGACTCTGATAATCTTTATTGACTTGTTTCACCACCGGCTGCGAGTCACCTCTGATAATCAACTTCCTCATACCAAGGTCGATTGCAATGTGCAAACCGGCAAGCAATCCTTCATACTCAGCAGTCTTGTTGGTGGCTTTCTCCCTGGGAAAATGCATTTGAACCACATACTTGAGATGCTCTCTGGTGGGTGCAACAAGTAGCACGCCAGCACCGGCGCCTTGCAGCATGAAAGCACCGTCAAAATACATGATCCAATTATCAACAGTTTCCTTGCCAGGAAGAGAGGTCTCTTGTACTTCTTCGTCTGGCGTTGGTGTCCATTCTGCAAAAAATTCCGCGAGGGCTCTGATTTGTATCGTTGAAGTACTTTCAAATCTCAAGTCAAAGCTTGACAGCTCCAACACCCACTCCACTATCCTGCCGGTGGCTTCTAGATTTCTCAGAATATGTTGCAGTGGAAAGCGAGTGACCACGGTGATCTAATGTGCCTGAAAGTAGTGGCGCAGCTTCCTTGAAGCCATAAGAAGAGCAAAGAGCAACTTATGCACACCAGAATACCTTGATCTAGCCCCCTGTAAGAGAGAGCTGACAAAGTAAACTGGGCGCAGCACCATCTTCTTTTTCTGCACAATTTGTTGTTCTGGATCATTTGCTTGCACAATTTCAGACTTGTCGGCACTTGACCTTGCCAGAGAAGATTCTAGCTTGTCAGCTTGTGGCTCTGCAGTTGCTGCCTCTTCGTCATCAGCTTCCCTCTCAGCCACTAGTGCAACACGGACCACTTGATTCATTGCCGCCAAGTATAGCAGCAATGGCTCTTGTCGTTTAGGCGCAACTAAGACTGGTGGAGAAGACATGTATTCTTTCAAATCATGGAGTGCGGCCTCCACTTCCGGGGTCCATTTCATAGGACCTGCCTTTTTCAATATCTTGAAAAACAGCAAGGCACACATCGCTGATTTAGAAATAAACCTGGTCAATGCGGCAACGCAACCGGCAAGACGCCTGACGTCCTTGACGCGCTTCGGAGCTTCTATTTGCTCAATTGCTTTGATCTTTTCGGTATTGGCTTCAATTCCTCTCTGAGATACAAAGAAACCAAGAAGCTTACCGGATGGAACACCTGTGGCACCCCGGCTCAGAGAGACCGGAACACCTCCCATTTCAGCCCAGAGATCAAGTCTTCTGGAATACGGCACTACTTGGCATAGAACAAATCAGCTCTTTATTGCAAATAATAGGGGTACAAGGGTTTGATGTCACAAAAGATTACATTGGCACGGCGACACTACACCTGCTAAGGTAGCTCTATGCTAGCAGCGAAACAACTCGTAACAGCGGAATAGCTTCTAGTAGCGGAACAGCGACAACAGTGATGAACTCCACTCCGCATGGACTCTGGCTGGGACGCATCCTAGAGTGCAACCTTGGGATCCTCGACAAACAATCAATCATGGCATCACCTGCAATCTGGCATGACACGCCAAGTGAGTACTTTGAATGTACACGCAAGCTCACAGCAGCCAAAGCAATCAAGACAACCAACAGCATGGCATTTATAGGTTAATTGATGAGCATGATACAACTAGAACAGTATGAGATGAGCATGGCCTGTACATGTTAATCAGGATATGAACATGATGATACTACCACTAGCATGACAGAGGGGGGTCGATGTTTAAGGTCCCTTGACCAACTTACTCTTCTCGGAGGTTATCTCGTAACCACCATATGTAAGAAACTTACCGTCGTGAACATCACACGATCACCTCAGGATCGACCAAGCTCGGCATCAACTATACCATCGTGATCATCACATGACCAGACGAAGCTTGATCTCTACCTGTGATCATCGCATGACCACATAAAGATCAACCAACTTCTTTTCTCATGGAACCGGGGTTGTTTACTATTCAGGTTAATATTACTGTTGACCCATAGTCTGACCTACTACGAACTGTGTCCATGACCGAGGACGCGCCTATCGATAGATTATACACTCTACAGAGGTTAGTACACTGTGGCCACACCACAGAACTCATGGCGTCGTGCTCCCATTCGGGTGGACCAACGACATTCCGACAAAACCAATCTATTGCATGACACTCTCCCGGCCACTCCGACAAACTCCCCTTTGGGCTATGTCATGGGTGGCCCCGATGTCAACTCGTGACATCCTGCCACCTTGTGGCCGGCCACCATCGTGGCAAAACAAAACAAACGGTCCCAAACGGGGACAATGGTACCATACAACTTGGGCACACAAGATTATGGCTGCCTACCTGATCAGGGTAGCGTGCGCACATAACCTTCCCTAGTTGGAGGCACCGGTGAGAGGCATGACAATAGACCGCATTAGGGTCCCCCATAAGGCAAATGTGGCTGCACTGGTGAGTTCAATTCGGTGGCACTATGACTCTGCCAACAGATTTGTTCAAGTTCGATTAATGTCAGGTTTAACTTGAATGGTGATGAGCTGAGTCATAATAAAATACATGATGAAATAATAGTGCATATGAGCATGATGTCAACATAAGCATGGAGGTGCAATATAACCATTTATCATAACATCAACAACAATAAATCATTTAGTCTACGTGATGCACATGAGCATGGCATAAAGATGATCATGAATATCACAAGCATTTGCATAACAAACCATAGCTACTCATGTGAGCATATCATGATCGCTAGGATATGAACTGAATACAAGAATGGAACATGAGAATAATACTACTAACAAGTAAATATCTGGATGTACATGAACATGGCATAGGGATGAGCATGAATCCACAAGCATATACATAGCATTTACAAAATAATTTCAAAGTAATTATTCAAACATTCAAGAGAAAACCATGGCTATTGCTAGGCCATCATGCAAGTGGCTGTTGTAGCTTGCCTGGGCTTGATGGAGTCATCGGGAAGAAGTGCGAACAACTCGCGGAATTTTTTTGCCGGAAAAGTTTCTCCCCCGGCGAGGCTGATTAGAGGGCAAGGGAAAAATGGTCATTTTCAGAGTGTGACAACATAGGGAACATGGGCTTTGGAATCACCTGAAGCGGAGTTACGGTTGTGAAAATACGGCCATTCGTTCGTTAGGCAGTAAAATGAATAAAATCAGTGCTTTTCTGATGCTAACGGGTGAACGTCCGCACACTAAGAGTTTCGGCGCCGGCGGCTGAAAACAGAAAGCGCATTTCAGATAATATGCCTTCAGAATAGAGAAAACGTATTCTTCCCCGAAGGAGCGCTAGAGTACGCTTTCGTGAACAGAAAGAGCATTCGAGGGAATCCGTTGTAACACCCCAAAAATCGGGTTATCGATTTTTGTGTTGTTATTCCTTCCTAGCTTTCCTCTCCCTAAAAATTTCTCTGGAATCTGGTGAGTGACCAGGTGAATCTAGACAATCCTTAGCCTCTCAATGCCTTTCCCATGCTCTTGTGCCAGCCAGGCTCCTGTCAGTAAACCCCGACCCTCATTCAAACCCTAGTTCCAAAATATTGGAACCAGAAATCCTGCCTTTGTGTTTACAAAGGAGCTATCATTTTCCTTGCTCTGTTGATCCTACAAAGATTTCTAGAGATCCTCCTTCATCCATAAACCCTAGATGTGCAAAAATATTGCCAAGTTATATGCAATATTTTTCATGTAGAATTAATTCCTTGTTTTGCCTTTCTGAGGAATTAAATCCAGAGGGATAGCTAGACATCTCTAAATTTCTTGAAAATTGGTAGAGATGATCTTTGTGTCTACCTCAAGCTCTGGTAAAAATATTGGCCACAATTTAATAAGGAAAATTGCATTTTCCTATTTAAAGCCAATATTCCAATTTGGGGCCTTTCCAAAGGACCTACCATTTTGGTAGCTAGGAAAAATCCCAAATAATTTGTGTAGCTTGTCCTATTCATATCTCCACCATTTCCATCAAAATCTCAAGTTCCACAATTCAAATTTTGAGCACAACATCCATTTGCAAATTCTGTCCAGATTTCCAGTTTGCAAAGGAAGTGCACGAACCATTGATCTTTTTGAGCTGAAATTTTGCAGAGTGAGTTACCTTGATAAATCACTCATGCAAACCAAAAACCAGCCCATTTCATCTAGCCAATTTTCCTCAGTAAATTAACTAAGTTTCTGTCTAGATTTCAGCTCTGCGAAGGAAGTACCTCAATAGATGATCAAATTGAGCTGAAATTTTTCCAGTTAGCTCTCATGACTATATCATCACCCTCCACCAAAAATCAGCCAGATCCATTTAGCCATTCTTTCCCAGCATCATCACTTTCATTTCTGGCCAGATTGCAAGTTTACAAAGGAGGTACCATCTAGAGTTGTCCATTTGTGCTGAAATTTTGCAAGATGACCACCTTGGTAGATGATTAACCCCTGCACAAGATCATGCCAAGAGGAGCACTATGGTGGCCACACCACATGTCAACATTCTGCTGCAAGAAGCTGTTTGACCAAGGTGCAGTCACACCAGAGCTCTCTCGTGCCTTCCAGCTGCACTAGTGAACTGGCGGAGAGTTGTAGAATACCCCAGACATGGTATGGCTTCGTGTGGGGCATTGCAATGCCGTGGCCATGCGGTGACCACGGGCAGAGCATGACAAATTGGCGCTCTGTGCATTAGAGCCTTCAGGAGCTTGCTCCAGCGGGCTCCGGCTTGTCCAGGAGCACCGGCGAGCTCTCCACCACACGCGTGTGCCGTCCAAAACCTCTCCCCCTCGTCCCGTAGCTCCTGGCCGGCTGTGCCGACACCGATTCTCCGCCGGATCACCGCCTCGGTGGTGAGCTCCTCGGAGCTTCGGCCGTCGTCCAGTGCCCTCCCTGCATCCCGAGCAAGCCCCAGCCCCTCCTAATCGAGCTCGAGGAGCTCCCTTCCTGTCCCTGGCCGAGACTCTGCCGCTGAATCCCCCTCGGCCATCCCAGCGCTCTAGCTCTTCCCTCTCCTCTCCGTCTGCGCCCACGACCTCCTCTTAGTGCCCGTGAGCTGCCCCCTTCCTCATTCCCGCCAGGGGAGCCCTGCCGGCACGACCCCCTCTGCTGCTGTTCAGTCATCACACCTCGAGCCACGGCACCGGCGCTGTGGGCCGTCCGAGGCGACCGTGCGACTACCACTGGGCGCGGTGAGGAGCGGCCATGCCTCCTCGCTCGCCGGCCGGCCCTCTGGAGCGGCGAGGCAATGGCTATGCCAGCGGCCAGCTTGCCCTTGTCTCCGGTCGAGAGGATGAGGACGACCCAGGGGAGGAGAGAGAGAAGGGATGAGGCGGGGCCCACCTGTAAGCGACCAAAGCCCGGGCCCAGCCGGTTTAATTGGAAGCGCGTTCTGCGAAATACGCTTTTAGTTATTGAAAGCGTAATCGGGAAAAGGCGTTTTCATTTTTTTTAGCCGTCGGCCAAAGTGTCTATTTAGGGGACGTTCACCCGTTAGGAGCTGAAATGGACAGTTTTCTGTCTGTTTCTCTGCTTAACGAACGAACGGCCGTTTCTCTTCAACCGTAACTCCGATGGAGGTAATTCCAACGCCCACATTTTCAGCTCGTCGAGCCCGTTCCGATGGTACCATATTCATAACATTGTCACATGTTAAAAATACCATTTTTTCCCTTTCCCTAAAATAGGCCTCTTCCGAGAGTGCCGGTTCTGACGCATCGTATCCAGAGAATCACCGCCCTGCTTCTCGGTGTATTCCTCTACCCCCAAGGCAAGCTAACCTCTTATCATGAGCCCGGACTTGCATATTGACTTCGCTTGCACCCTCTGTGTGTGTGTTGTAGTATATTTCGGATCATCTGTTAGTCAGCACTAGCATAGCCCTATTATTCCATCTGTACCAGACGTTAGTATTATTTACCATATAATATCATGACTTGCTTTCACGTCACATTTTTCCGATGCTAGTAACAATATTTTTAATACCATTATCATGTTAATGCTATGATTTGATCTCATGCCATGATTGTTAAAGTTGTTATGTTTTTGCTATACCATTGTTAAGTGATTGTTCCTGCTTATAAATGTTGATGTTATGGTGCGATGATGGAAATCTTAAATTGAACTTATAAACTAAACCTCCTCTGTCATCGATGGGATCGAGTCATAGTGCCACTGAACCGAGCTTACCCGTGCAGCCACATTTGCCGGCATGGGACGGCCTTGACTTGGTCTAACCTTGTGCTCTCTTATCGGTACCACCAAAGAGTGAAGGTTATGCGCGCGTGCTACCCTGATCAGGTAGGCGGCGATAATCTTGTGAGCCTAGTTGTTTGTTTAGCCCGGGAGTCCCCATTTGGGACAGTTTAGTTTGGCCACGATAGTGGCAGGTGTCAGGAGTGACACAGGGGCCACCCAGGGCATGACCCGAAAGGGGAATGATTGTCGGTGGTACGATAGAGGAGTCACGGGTTAGGCAAGTTTCGTTGGACGAATGTCCATGGTGTGGGTAAAGTGCGCAACCTCAGCAGAGTTTAAGAATCTATTCGAATAGCCGAGTCCACGGTATTCGACACAGTTCATACTAGGTCACACTATTTTGTCTTGGTCGATCTGCAGGACAAACCTGTTATAACAAACTTGATAAAGGAATTTACAATGTATTCTGGCATGATCACGGAGTGAGATCTCGGTGAATCGCGAGATAGCCTAGAGGGGCAGTAAAACTAAATGACGTCACAACATATTACTTTAATGCTTCACGAGAGGTAAGTGTAGGGTAGGTTCTAGTTTAATTTTGGATACCATACTTCATAGAAGTAGCTATGCCATGCCATGATATATAGTTGTTATGCCTGATCCACGTTATGCCATGCCTGAGCCATGATTTCCTGTTAATTCCATGCCATGTTTAGAATCAATTCTTACATAAGCATAGGGCTTGCTCTGTCATCTGCTTGTTTGGATGCTATGTATTTGGTTGTCTTGCGAGTACATTCAAAGTACTCACCTGGCCTTGCACATGGCCAGTTGCAGGAGAAGATCCGTCATGCTAGATCATAACCCAGCCAGTCCTATGAGTTGTGGAGCCCAGCCAAAGATGTCGTTGCCGCTAAACCAAGACCTCCGTTGCCATTTAGTTAGCCTTGGAGCCATGAAATATTGTTGTAAGCAACAGTATTGTAATACTCCATTTCATATAATAAAGCCATTTTTGTGCCCGGAATTGCTGTATCATGTCTCAGATGTGCGCCAGGTCTTATCCTGGGACTGGCGTGCGTCGGCCCTCTATCGGGGTGCCACAGGATGTGGTATCAGAGCCAGGCTGGCTGTAGGTTACCCTAGCACCGAACCACCCCTATTTTCAATCGGTAGTGAGCCCAATAGATTTGACCCATCACTAGCATCCGACCTGGCCACTGTTGATCAACAGGCGGTGCAGTCGGAATTGACGTGTCCCTACCCAGCTGTTTGTCCACCTAGCCTTCCCGATTGGACCGTGACCCTACCCAGCTGTAGGCCGTGCCAGCGTATCTTCTACCCGGCACGAGAAGGATCCACGCCATGCTGGTATGTCCCAGAATGGCTGCCTATTTAAAACCCCTCCCACCTGTGAGTCGCAGCTCTCTCCGTTCAGTAAGCCAGATTTCCGCAAGAGAACCCAGGCCCGTATCCTCAAACCAGCAGCCATGGCTAGTTCTTCCAGAGTACCCACTTTCCATAGCCGAACTTTGGCTAATGGTTATGCCGGCTTTCCACCCATCCTTTCGAGTATGCTCACCCAAGCCCTTGGCTATAGTGCTAGCCCGGTGTATCTGGTATTCCAATCGAAACCCGTCCCTCACCTTTGCCGATACTATGCGCAGGCGCATATCTGCCCAGGTCCAGCAGAGGATGGGAAGCCATTGACTTTTCAGGGCAAACCCATGCCCACCCCCGCGATGGCTGTCCAGACAGCTGATGCGGAAGCATCACCCGTCTTCGCTTCCAGTTCCCGCAAGTAGTGGAGATGCGCGAGTTCCGCTACTTTCCCTCTGCGTCCAGCACAGGTTGTGAGTTCTCCAACACAGTCGAGGATGCCGACCTGGCAATAGCTCGCCTAGTTCAGTTCATTGCTGCCCAGGGGCTGCTGCTCACTGGCATTCTTGGAGAGTTTAAAGCCATTGACCATGACACCACTCGGGTTGTTATGGAAGCATACCGTGAGGTCCGTCAAGCTGCATCTCAGGCCACCAGTTCCATGATGCCAAACCCAGTGCCACCTTCGAAGCCAGTGCTACCCTCGCAGCCCGTGAACCCATATCGACCAGTCATCATTCACCCAAGTTCCTTCTTCCAAGCTATTCGGCGTCTTTGTTGTCGGGATGTGTTTCATCAAGTTCCCACCGCAGCTCAAGCAGTTGGGCCCCAACCCATAGAGGTGCCCGACGATGAAGACGGAAGTTGGCTCAGCCTGCGTCCCCCAGGAGAGCCCCAACAAGATTAGGCCCATTTGTGGCTCCGGCAGTAGGTGAAGCCAGAAGATGCTGCGAGTAGGTGTGCCGCCAAGACCGTCTTTTCGCTCTCGCCAAGGAGTAGAACCCTGTAGCTGGGAGTGAGTTGTTGCTGTTAAGTGCCTAGTAAGGTTGCGCATTGTTGTATGCTTGTATTGCTTGTAACTTGTGTGCTATTATAATGTTATGTATGCCCGTTTGTTCTATGTGTTTGGTTCCTCTGTCCCTCTGTTAAGCAGAAATGTTTAGCAGAGTTGGCAGTGGATTATTAACAAGATTTTAGTCAGTAGAACACTTACACCTAATAACAATGGACTCGCCCGGAGTCCCTAAAGCAATGCGAGCTAGTGTCGGTGTATGTATACCAGGAGTATATACACGCACTAGCATTAAAACACCTTAGTGTAATCTGCTGGATGTGTTCTTTTTCGTTTGTATGCATTCTACATTTGCCTGCGTATTGGTTTGAATAGATTGCGCGTGTATCATGTGAGCAATGTTTGCACACCAAGTTCATTCTCCTGAGTACAGCCGCAGCAGTACTCGGGTAGAATGCAAAGCCGCATGCCCACATCCATTCGTGCTTTTTCCATTTGCCAGCCTCCCGAACCCAGAACTCTAGAGAGTGAGTTCTCCCCAAAAATTACCCAGTTCCTAAATCTTTTTCCCCAGAGCCCGGCTGCAATCTAAAAGAAATTCTGAAAATTTTATTGCAGCATAAACCATTACAACCCTTCCAGTCCAAGATTTAAACCCCGATTTGACCCCAACACCCACTCGTTGAGGACGTCATTCGACAAGGAGCTGCCAGCAGCGTGGTTCCCGCACTGGTAGAGCTCCGTTGACCACACCGCACTAGCCACAGACCCAGCGGCACCTCTGTCAACGTCTTGAGTGACACTGGACAGACCGCCACCTCGCCCCACCGCAACACGCGCTTATTCCGCCGGCCTGAGACGGTGGAGGAACCAGCGTGGATGATCACCAGCCACTCCGCCAGCATCATCCTCACCTTGAACCACCGCAGCAGGACCCTCGTCATCGCGAGCTCGCTCCAGCAGGATGAGCTGCAGCAGGCAGAGCGATGAACCGATCAGAGTAGCCAGCAGCGCAGTGAGGAACCACCGTAGCACCACCAGGAACACCGCATCACTGAAGGATCTCGGCTCGAGCTCGTCCAAACCAAAGAGATGGAAGAGAGGCATGGTGTGAGTTGGACAGAGCCGCGTTACCGTCGTATTTTATAGCCCAAGCCGGTGTATGGTGAGCAAGGTTCAGGAGAACTGCGCGTTGCTCGATCACCGGCGTCCAAGAGGCGAATCCGCGAGTAGTGCCGATCGGCGCTGGCCCGCGATGGGAGTGCTCTCTGCGTTGACCTCGTGCACGCCGTGCACTGTTGTCGTAGGGTGCTTTATGCCCTAGGAGCTGGGCGTGCGCAATGCCTAGCTGCACGCAGAATAGCGTGGGAGCAAGAGAGAGCCGTTGGCCGGAGAAAAAAGAAGGAGGTTGCCAGTGGGCCCTGGGCCCACTTGCCAGCGAGAGAGACCACTGTTCATTGGGGTGGCCCTAGCATTTTTGGAAAAAGGAAATTTTTGCTTTTTCCTAAAAATGTCAGGGCTATGAGAGGAAACCTAGCGACCCCTACCTGTGGAGTAGATCCCGCAATATCCGTATCTCGATCTGGGTGTACCAATTTTCGGTACTCTTAACTCGATTGTTTTCAACCACAGGGTTAAGATCCAACCCAGAGGTTTTTCCAGGAGGTGTAATATTTGTTTTGAGCTAACCCTAGGAATCTCGAGGACGACATTCTCTTAAGGGGGGAAGGTTTGTAACACCCCAAAAAATTGGGTTATCGATTTTTGTGCTGTTATTCCTTCCTAGCTTTCCTCTCCCAAAATTTTTCTCTGGATTCTGGTGAGTGACGAGGTGAATCCAGACAATCCTTAGCCTCTCAATGCCTTTCCCATGCTCTTGTGCCAGCCAAGCTCCTATCAGTAAACCCCGACCCTCATTCAAACCCTAGTTCCAAAATATTGGAACCAGAAATCCTACCTTTGTGTTTACAAAGGAGCTATCATTTTCCTTGCTCTGTTGATCCTACAAAGATTTCTAGAGATCCTCCTTCATCCATAAACCCTAGATGTGCAAAAATATTACCAAGTTATATGCAATATTTTTCATCTAGAATTAATTCCTTCTTTTGCCTTTCTGAGGAATTAAATCCAGAGGGATAGCTAGACATCTCTAAATTTCTTGAAAATTGGTAGAGATGATCTTTGTGTCTACCTCAAGCTCTGGTAAAAATATTGGCCACAATTAAATAAGGAAAATTGCATTTTCTATTTAAAGCCAATATTCCAATTTGGGGCCTTTCCAAAGGAGATACCATTTTGGTTGCTAGGAAAAATCCCAAATAATTTGTGGAGCTTGTACTATTCATATCTTCACCATTTCCATCAAAATCTCAAGTTCCACAATTCAAATTTTGAGCACAACATCCATTTGCAAATTCTGTCTAGATTTCTAGTTTGCAAAGGAAGTGCTTGAACCTTTGATCTTTTTGAGCTGAAATTTTGCAGAGTGCGTTGCCTTGATAAATCACTCATGCAACCCAAAAACCACCCCATTTCATCTAGCCAATTTCCTCAGTAAATTAACTAAGTTTCTGTCCAGATTTAAGCTCTGTGAAGGAAGTACCTTCATAGATGATCAAATTGAGCTGAAATTTTTCCAGCTAGCTCTCATGACTATATCATCACCCTTCACCAAAAATCAGCCAGATCCATTTAGCCATTCTTTCCCAGCATCATCATTTTCATTTCTGGCCAGATTGCAAGTTTACAAAGGAGGTACCATCTAGAGTTGCCCATTTGTGCTGAAATTTTGCCAAGATGACCACCTTGGTAGATAATTAACCCCTGCCCAAGATCATGCCAAGAGGAGCACTGTGGCGGCCACACCACATGTCAACATTCTGCTGCTAGAAGCTGTTTGACCAAGGTGCAGTCACACCAGAGCTCTCCCGCGCCTTCCAGCTGCACTGCTCAACTGTCGGAGAGTTGTAGAATACCCCAGACATGGTTTGGCTTCGTGTGGGGCGTGGCAACACTTTGGCCACGCGGTGACCACGGGCAGAAAACGACAAATTGGCGCTCTGTGCATTACAGCCTTTGGGAACTCGCTCCAGCGGGCTCCGGCTTGTCCAGGAGTGCTGGCGAGCTCTCCACCGCATGCGTGTGCCATCCAAAACCTCTCCCCCTCGTCCCGTAGCTCCTAGCTGGCTGTGCCGACGCCGATTCTCCGCCGGATCGCCGCCACGGTGGTGAGCTCCTCGGAGCTTCGGCCATCGTCTAGTGCCCTCACCGCGGCTATTTAAGGCGCCCTCGAGCCTCCCTGCATCCCGAGCAAGCCCCAGCCCCTCCTAATCGAGCTCGAGGAGCTCCCTCCCCATCCCTGGCCAAGGTTTCGCCGCTGACTCCACCTCGGCCGTCCCAGCGCTCTGGCTCTTCCCTCTCCTCTCCGTCTGCGCCCTCGACCTCCTCTTAGTGCCCGTGAGCCGTCCCCTTCCTCATTCCCACCAGGGGAGCCCTGCCGGTATGACCCCCTCTGCTGCCGTTCGGTCGTCGCGCCCTGAGCCGTGGCGCCGGTGCTGTGGGCCATCCCAGGCGACCGTGCGACCACCTCTGGGCGCGGTGAGGAGCAGCCATGCCTCCTCGCTCGCCGGCCGGCCCTCTGGAGCGGCGAGGCAATGGCTACGCCGGCGGCCGGCCTGCCCTTGTCTCCGGTCGGGAGGATGAGGATGACCCTGGGGAGGAGAGAGAGACGGGATGAGGCGGGGCCCACCTGTAAGCGACCTAAGCTCGGGCGTAGCCGGTTTAAGTGGAAGCGCATTCTGCGAAATACGCTTTCAGTTATTGAAAGCGTAAACGGGAAAAGACATTTTCATTTTTTTCAGTCGTCGGCCGAAGTTGCTATTTAGCGGACGTTCACCCGTTAGGAGCTGAAATGGCCGTTTCTCTTCAACCGTAACTCCGATTGAGGTAATTCCAACGACCACGTTTTCAGTTTGTCGAGCCCGTTCCGATGGTACCATTTTCATAACATTGTCACATGTTAAAAATACCACTTTTGCCCTTTCCCTAAAATAGGCCTCTTCGGAGAGTACCGGTTCCGACGCATCGTATCCGGAGAATCGCCGCCCTGCTTCCCGGTGTATTCCTCTACCCCAAGGCAAGCCAAACTCTTATCATGAGCCCCGAACTTGCATGTTGCCTTTTCTTGCACCCTGTGTGTGTGTTGCAGTATATTTCGGATCATCTATTAGTCAGCACTAGCATAGCCCTGTTATTTCATCTGTACCAGACGTTAGTGTTATTTACCATATAATATCATGACTTGCTTTCACGTCATATTTTTCCCATGCTAGTAACAATATTTTTAATACCATTATCATGTTAATGCTATGATTTGATCTCATGCCATGATTGTCAAAGCTGTTATGCTTTTGCTATACCATTGTTAAGTGATTGTTCCTGCTTATAAATGTTGATGTTATGGTGAGATGATGGAAATGTTAAATTGAACTTATAAACTAAACCTCCTTTGTCATCGATGGGATCGAGTCATCGTGCCACTGAACCGAGCTTACCCGTGCAGCCACATTTGCCGGCATGGGACGGCCTTGACTTGGTCTAGCCTTGTGCTCTCTTTTCGGTACCACCAAAGAGGGAAGGTTATGCGCGCGTGCTATCCTGATCAGGTAGGCGGCGATAATCTTGTGAGCCCAGTTGTTTGTTTAGCCCGGGAGTCCCCGTTTGGGACAGTTTAGTTTGGCCATGACGGTAGCAGGTGTCAGGAGTGGCACAGGGGCTAGCCAGGGCATGACCCGGAAGGGGAATGATTGTCGGTGGTATGATAGAGGAGTCACGGGTTAGGCAAGTTTCGTTGGACGAATGTCCATGGTGTGGGTAAAGTGCGCAACCTCTGCAGAGTGTAAGAATCTATTCGAATAGCCGAGTCCACGGTATTGGACACAGTTCGTACTAGGTCACACTATTTGGTCTTGGTCGATCTAGAGGACAAACCTGTTATAACAAACTTGATAAAGGAATTTACAATGTATTCTGGCATGATCTCGGAGTGAGATCTCGGTGAATCGCAAGATAGCCCAGAGGGGCAATAAAACTGAATGACGTCACAACATATTACTTTAATGCTTCATCAGAGGTAAGTGTAGGCTAGGTTCCAGTTTAATTTTGGATACAATACTTCGTAGAAGTAGCTATGCCATGCCATGATATGTAGTTGTTATGCCTGATCCGTGTTACGCCATGCTTGATCCATGATTTCCTGTTAATTCCATGCCATGTTTTGAATCAATTCTTATATAAGCATAGGGCTTGCTCTGTCATCTGCTTGTTTGGATGCTATGTATTCGGTTGTCTTGCGAGTACATTCAAAGTACTCACTTGGCCTTGCACGGGGCCAGTTGCAGGAGAAGATCCGTCATGCTAGATCGTAACCCAACCAGTCCTGTGAGTTGTGGAGCCCATCCAAAGACATCATTGCCACTGAACCAAGACCTCCGCTGCCATTTAGTTAGCCTTGGAGCCATGTAATATTGTTGTAAGCAACAGTATTGTAATACTCCATTTCATATAATAAAGCCATTTTGTGACTAGAATAGTTGTATCATGTCTCAGACGTGCACCAGGTCTTATCCTAGGACTGGCGTGCGTCGGCCCTCTGTTAGGCTGACCGGTGGGGCCCGAGAGGAAGTGGGGCCCACCTGGCCAGGTCGTCTTCTTCCTCAACCTCGCACGTGCCTGGCCACAATAGGTGGCGCCCGGCCTACCGACGGGTTCAGGGGAACGAGGCGGTCCCGTCCAGGTAGGGCGAGCAGGACGTTGGCCACGGCAGACGACGGTGTTGGCCCTCTCTGAGGAGCAGGGTACGCCGCACGGGAGGAGGAGAGGGGTGGCTGGGAGAGCTAGGAGGTGATGGCAGGGGTCTCTAGTGGTGGTTAGAGGGAGAGGGAGGGCCGGCATTGCCCGAATTTAAGAGGAGGCCGGCGGCGGCCATGGCGGCCGTGGGCGAGGAGGAGGGTCTTCAGGGCTCAAATGAGAAGTCGGGGAGGTAGCTAGGATGGAGGAGAGGAGGTGTGAGTGCTCGAGGGGTCTCGGGAGGGCTATATGTAGTCGGGGCAGGATGCCCGAGCCGGATGCCGCCGCGGAGGCGAATGGCGATGGCACTGGAGCTCTAGGCCATGCGGAGGAAGGGGGAAGACGTCGGGAGGGTCCACGGGGAGTGGAGAGGCCAGCTGTGGCTTCGGGAGAGCTCAAGGAAGAAGAAGCCAGGGAGAAGACGATGATGGCCGCGGGCACGCGGTGCGGCGTGGTGCACCAGGGAGGAAAGAGGAGGAGGAGAGGGGTCCAGGGGGTCGTGTGGACGGAGGAGAGGTAGGGCAACGCTGTAGACATGGTTCGGTGGCGAGACCATGGCGTTTGGGCGGCGGTAGAGGGGTCCCGGCGTCCAGAGCGCGCCAGACGCCTTTAGGCTACGCGGTCACAGTGTGCACTGGCATACGCGGGGCTTTTGTGCTGCCCAGACTATGTCTAGCATGTTTCCATCCCAAGTGGGACCTCTTTGAAGGGATGGTTCAAAGAAATCAACTATGTGCTGATGGGAGGGATCATCTAAAGTTTGTTGTAGCAAACTTGGACTAGAAGCTGTCGTAAAATGGGAGGGGTAAATGGAGAAACAAGTTGTCACAGATGTTTAGGGTACGAAGGACTACAGTCCTGTGAAATATGAAAAGATTTGGACCAATATTTATCATAGTTGCTTCACAACTGCATATCTGGTCCAGAAACTAGATCTTGAAGCTGCACTCACATGGATGATTGGATTGAGCTAAAATCTGGCGGAGGATGATGATTTGGGCATATGAAGGCACTGTAAAAAATTCATACCATTCGGATAAATAAAAATGGTACTTCCTTCACAATGCTTTCCTCTGGACAGAAACTTGGGGTAATTATAGAGAAAAATTGGCAGAATGAAATGATCCCAAATTTGGAGAAGGGAAGTTATATAGGTATGAGAATATCTTGGTAAAATTTCAGAATTTATGAAGCCATATAAAATATAGTTGCTTCACAAACTGAAATGATGACCAGAAACAAAGACTGGATGGTGTACTGACCATGAGCATGGAATCTTGAATATTTTTACATATCCAAGGTCCATATGGTCCAAAGGAATTTTGAGAATTTTGTTGGAATTTTAGGAAAGACAGAAATATAGGTTGCTTCACAACCTAGAGCAAACAGGGTTATCCCTTTAATAGAAAAAGGAATATTCCCAAGAAAATGAATTTGGGGTAGGGCTAAGATGGAAATGAAATGATTTTGGGAAGGATTTGAGAGTGACAAGCCACTTGGGAGAGGAAGAAGATATGATCTTCCTAGGTTTTAAGACCACACAGCCATAGAAAAGAAATTCCAAATAAAAAATCCCAAGAAATCCAAAAGAAAAAGAAAGGGCCAAAAATCGGGGTGTCACAAACCTACCCCCCTTACAAAAATCTCGTCCTCGAGATTTGGTTGCTCAGGAAACAAGTATGAATATTCTGACTTAAGGAAACCGTTTCCAACTCGGGTATCCTTTTCCTTTATATGATGTTCCCACTAAATTTCATATGGCCTGACTGCCTGGCTCTGGGGTGGTTTGTTACACCGTATCCATATTCTGATAGGTCTTACCTTTTATGTTCAACCTTACACTGGCTCCAATTCTTTCATATCTGCTGGCTTATCTGATATATTATCATGACTGGAAGATGTCATCTTTCCATAATTCCGGGAGTGATTTCCAATTGACGTGACATTCTTCTATCCAGCACCGATAGTATCAATGGAGTTGTGAGCAAATTTCCTCGGTGGACATGAAACATTTAATCCTTGCATCACGTTACTCAAGTAGATGCATGTCCTCCGGGTTCAAAATAATGCTGAGAATCATAACCGTTCTCTTGGCGGAATCTGACTGCTTGTAGGTAGTTCTAAATTATCTTGGCTGGCTCCATTGTCTCAAATCCGTATCGACGATTCGACTGTCACCTGTCATGACCAGAATAAAGGAGTAATACCTTATAGCAATAGCTTCTAGAGACTTGACTGACGGTGGTTCTGGCGGAAAAATCTTGTTTATGACAGGCTATCATTTCACTAGGTACCATATGTGAGTACACATGATTTGAGCTTATGGTTTTAGCATTTCGATTACTCATCCTGTCGGTATACCCATATGTGGGTAGTAGGTCATACGATGATTTAACCCGGTCGTTGAAGTCAAGCTGCTCAGCTGTCCTTTGGTCTGACATGACAGACTTGGATATTCGCTACTGACAATTCTGAGCATATACAGTTGGACAAGCGGGTTACCTTGATATGAGGTCCTTACAAACAGAGTAGACCCCTTGAGTGTGTGTTCATGGTGATCAATACGGAATCAGACTGTCTTGGGTATCCGTACCATGTTGTTCATCCACCAATTAGCACACTTGTATTGCCGGTCTTGCTCCTTCATTATTGCTTTCTTTGTCTAGATCCTTTGCTGAAAGAACTTGGCCTTATATACCCTTAATTCTTTGTGTGACCATAGGTGCTGTCAGGTGCAATATTCCGGCAATCATACCTTAGCCTTGTTCATGACTCGTTTCATCGGAAATATACCAGGTTCACATGTACTTGTATAAAGCTCATTGTCATCGGCAATCATACAAGCTGGTGACGAGGGTTAACGATATCGCCTTGTCGGGCATGAGGAAGTTGGCCTTGATAACCACTACCAAGATTGTTGTCCCAATGTGGTCTTATGTTATAGCTTGTCGGTCCTTGCATCACACTGAGGTGTATAATTGGCTTTCTTCCTCTTACATAACTCATGTGGTTGTCAGACTCTAACCATGCTTGCATCATCGTGCGAGTGACTTGCATGACCTCGGCAGCAGGTTCACAATATATATGGAAGTAGGTGTGGCTAAGCATTTGATTCCCGAGGCAGACACTTATATCCTGACTAGCTCGTGTTTCTGACAAAACTATTGTGAGCTTGACTCTTGAGTTGCACTGCCAACTCACCATGTAATTTTGTCAACTATTTGTAGTGTCGTACTTACGAAGATTGGGTAGCTTGTGTTGAAAGCTATTGAGAGTATCGTGCTGAGGAAGGCTGGATATCCTACACTCAAAGCTTTTGGCGGGATAGCGTGCTGAAGAAGACTGGGTACCGTACTTCAGAAGCTTCTCCTCCTGGTTGCTTGCTGGGGAAGATTTGGTGCCTTATGCCGGAAGCTTTCTGTGATGGCTTACTGAAGAAGACTGGGTATCTTATGCTGGAAGCTATCCACATATCATACTGAAGAAGACTGAGGAACCTTGCGTCGTAAGCTTCTCTGGTAGCGTGCGGAGGAAGACTGGGTTGCTTACACCAGAAGCTTTTCTCTCTGATATGCGGACTGAATGCCATATATATATATATATATATACACACACACACACACACACACACACACATACCCTTGAAATTCCTGCTGTTGATTACTTGTATGAAAAGAATTTGTCGGACTATCCTTCTTTCGAGTCTGGATCCATAGCACATTCTGGCTTGCTGCCGGGGTATAGCATGTTTCAAATCTTTACTCATAGCAGTACCAAACTTCGTATATGATCCATACCTTTGACTCGAAATATAAGGTTGGTCTTGTACACAATTTATCTTCCTGCTGGTTCCTTACAGTTGTAATGGTTGCACACTGAGGCAGTCTTGATGCTGATAGTTATTCCAGAATATCATTTGTATTCAAACTAGATATTCTAAATATAATGCAGTCAGCTCAGAATCCCATAATGTTTAGCTGAGCTTCCAAGTTTTTGAAATCCTCATTGATTCTTCGAGTCCGGTGTCAATTGATTAGCAACTTTCATAAGTGGAAATAAGGTAACACCGAAGGCCCAAAGAAAGAAGCAAAAGAAATGACTCAAACAAAAGCACACAAGGCATCAAGATTACATACAAGCAATATCACATTTTACTGTTATCCACGACAATATGCATGCCTACTTAAGCACACAAATCTTGCGGAAACTCCGGTACTATGATCTAACATGCTGTGGCGGTGTGCACGAAAGTGGATCAGCGTGTGGAGCGGTTGGTGTAAACAGAGCTACACCAAGAGCTAGCTCAGCACCGGTTGCATCTGGACGGGCTTAGGGATGAGGACGTACTCGGTGATCATGTAGCATGACACGGATGTCACGGCCACATCATCATCAAGCGGACGGAAGGGAACCGTACTCGTCTAGGGAATGGGTGATAGGGTAGGATAGCGGTGGAAAGAAGGGTCTGCTGGCATTGCCCTTTCCTGGTAACAAAGACCAGTAAGGGTTGACAAAGCAGCAAGTGGATGGAAAGATTTGGGGTAGAAACATGTCTACCACCGAGGCGATAGGTGGTTGGCGGAAAGATATTTACGCGATACCTGCAAGTGGTGTCTGGAACACTTGGTACCTCGGCATCACCCTGCTGGGATGGAGATGACATCAAACACCGAAAAGCAGGTATGCAAAGCGGGAGGGTGCAGGTAGTGGATTGAAACTGATGCCACCTACACTCATAAGATCAGCCGTTAGCGATAAGATAGTGAGTCTATGTGCATGCTATGCGACAAACAAATGCAGCATTCAAATGCAGCAAACCGACTAGACTCTATACTACCGGTTTCTAACGCTTGCGTGGACTAGGGCGTCCTACAGCCAAACCTGCTCTGATACCAAGCGGTGTGGCACCCCGGCTCAGAGAGACCGGAACACCCCGCATTCCAGCCCAGAGATCAAGTCTTCTGGAATACGGCCCTGCTTGGCATAGAACAAATCAGCTCTTTATTACAAATAATAGGGGTACAAGGGTTCGATGTCACAAAAGATTACATCGGCACGGTGACACTATGCCTGCTAAGGTAGCTCTATGCTAGCAGCGAAACAACTCATAACAGCGGAATAGCTTCTAGCAGCGGAACAACAACAACGGTGATGAACTCCACTCCGCAGGGACTCTGGCTGGGACGCATCCTAGAGCGCAACCTCGGGATCCTCGACAAACAATCAATCACAGCATCACTTGCAATCTGGCATGACACACCAGGTGAGTACTTTGAATGTACTCGCAAGCTCACAGCAACCAAAGTAATCAAGACAACCAACAGCATGGCATTTATAGGTTAATTGATGAGAATCATACAACTAGAACAGTATGAGATGAGCATGGCATGTACATGTTAATCAGGATATGAACATGATCATACTAGCACTAGCATGAGAGGGGGGATCGATGTTTAAGGTCCCTTGGACCAACTTACTCTTCTCGGAGGTTATCTCGTAACCACCATATGTAACAAACTTACTGTCGTGAACATTACACGATCACCTCAGGTTCGACCAAGCTCGGCATCAACTATACCATCGTCATCATCACATGACCACATGGAGCTTGATCTCTACCTGTGATCATCGCATGACCACAAAAAGATCAACCAACTTCTTTTCTCATGGAACTGGGGTTGTTTATTATTCAGGTTAATATTACTGTTGACCCATAGTGTGACCTACTATGAACTGTGTCCATAACTAAGGACGCAGCTATCGATAGATTATACACTCTGCAGAGGTTAGTACACTGTACCCACACCACGAAACTCATGGCCTCGTGCTCCCATTCAGGTGGACCAACGACATTCCGACAAAACCAATCTATTGCATGACACTCTCCCGGCCACTCCGACAAACTCCCCTTTGGGCTATGTCATGGGTGGCCCCAATG
The DNA here is from genome assembly GCA_039707655.1 of Elymus sibiricus. Taxonomy (NCBI): domain Eukaryota; kingdom Viridiplantae; phylum Streptophyta; class Magnoliopsida; order Poales; family Poaceae; genus Elymus; species Elymus sibiricus. The sequence continues at coordinate 171,293,268 of CM077664.1, forward strand.
TCAACTCGTGACATCCTACCACCTCGTGGCCGGCCACTGTCGTGGCAAAACAAAACAAACGGTCCCAAATGGGGACAATGGTAACATAACACTTGGGCACACATGATTATGGCCGCCTACCTGATCAGGGTAGCGCGCGCACATAACCTTGCCTAGTTGGAGGCACCGGTGAGAGGCATGACAATAGACCGCATTAGGGCCCCCCATAACGCAAATTTGGCTGCACTAGTGAGCTCGATTCGGTGGCACTATGACTCAGCCAACAGATTTGTTCAAGTTCGATTAATGTCCGGTTTAACTTGAATGGTGATTAGCTGAGTCATAATGAAATACATGATGAAATAATAGTGCATATGAGCATGATGTCAACATAAGCATGGAGGTGCAATATAACCATTTATCATAACATCAACAACAAGAAATCATTTAGTCTACGGGATGCACATGAGCATGGCATAAAGATGATCATGAATATCACAAGCATTAACATAACATACCATAACTACTCATGTGAGCATATCATGATCGCTAGCATATCAACAGAATACAAGAATGGAACATGACAATAATACTACTAACAAGTAAATATTTGGATGCACATGAACATGGCGTAGGGATGATCATGAATCTACAAGCATATACATAGCATTTACAAAATAATTTCAAAGTAATTATTCAAACATTCAAGTGAAAACCATGACTATTGCAAGGACATCATGCAAGTGGCTGTTGTGGCATGCCTGGGCTTGATGGAGTCATCGGGAAGAAGTGCGAACAACTCGCGGAAAATTTTTGCCGGAAAAGTTTCTCTCTCGGCAGGGCTGATTAGAGGGCAAGGGCAAAATGGTCATTTTCAGAGTGTGACAACATCGGGAAAATGATACCAATAGAACGGGCTCGACGAATAGAGAACGTGGGCTTTGGAATCACCTGAATCGGAGTTACGGTTGTGAAACTACGACCGTTCGTTCGTTAGGCAGAAAAATGAATAAAATTTGTGCTTTTCTGCTGCTAACGGGTGAACGTCCGCAAATTAAGGGTTTCGGCGCCAGCGGCTGAAAACAGAAAGCGCATTTCAGATAATACGCCTTCAGAATAGAGAAAACATATTCTTCCCCGAAGGAGCGTCAGAGTACGCTTTCGTGAACGGAAAGCGCATTCGAGGGAATACGTTTCCACTTAAAATCGTGCGGGCCCGGAGTCAACGCCGTTGTTGCTGACCGGTGGGGCCCAAGAGAAGTGGGGCCCGCTTGCCAACTCGTCTTCTTCCTCAACCTCGCGTGTGCCTGGCCGTGGGAGCAGCGAGCCTCGACGGCGATAGCCGGCGGCACGGGCCACCATAGGCGGCGCCCGGCCTACCGATGGGTTCAGGGGAACGAGGCGGTCCCGTCCAAGTAGGGCACGGCCGCCGAGGAGCGCTAGGGCGAGCGGGACGTTGGACGTGGCGGACGATGGTGTCGGCCCTCTCTGAGGAGCAGGGTACGTCGCACGGGAGGAGGAGAGGGGTGGCTGGGAAAGCTAGGAGGTGATGGCAGGGATCTCTAGTGGTGGTTAGAGGGAGAGGGAGGGCCGGCATTGCCCGAATGTAAGAGGACGCCGGCGGCGGCCATGGCAGCTGTGGGCGAGGAGGAGGGGCTCCGGGGCTCAAATGAGAAGTCGGGGAGGTAGCTAGGATGGAGGAGAGGAGGTGTGAGTAGTCGAGGGGTCTCGGGAGGGTTATATGTAGCCAGGGCAAGATGCCCGAGCCGGATGCCGCCGCGGAGGCAAATGGCGATTGCACTGGAGCTCTAGGCCACGCAGAGGAAGGGGGGAAGACGTCGGGAGGGTCCACGGGGAGTGGAGAGGCCAGCTGTGGCTTCGGGAGAGCTCGGGGAAGAAGCCAGGGAGAAGACGACGACGGCCGCGGGCACGCGGTGCGGCGTGGCGCACTGGGGAGAAAGACGAGGAGGAGAGGGGTCCAGGGGGTCGCGTGGACGGAGGAGAGGTTGGGCAACGTTGTAGACATGGTTCGGTGGCGAGACCACGGCGTTTGGGCGACGGCAGAGGGGTCCCGACATCAAGAGCGCGCCTGACGCCTTTAGGCCACGCGGTCACTGCGTGCACTGGCATATGCGGGGATTTTGGGCCGCCCAATCCATGTCTAGCGTGTAGTCCATCCCAAGTGGGACCTCTCTGAAGTGATGGTTCGAAGAAAGCAATTATGTGCTGATGGGAGGGATCATCTAAAGTTTGCTGTAGCAAACTTGCACTAGAAGCTGTGGTAAAATGGGAGGGGTAAATGAAGAAACAAGTTGTCACAGATGTTTAGGGTAAGAAGGACTACAGTCCTGTGAAATATGAAAAGATGTGGACCAATATTTATCATAGTTGCTTCACATCTGCATATCTGGTCCAGAAACTAGATCTTGAAGCTGCACTCAAATGGATGGTTGGATTGAGCTGAAATTTGGTGGAGGATGATGATTTGGGCATATGAAGGCACTGTAAAAATTTCATACCATTTGGATAAATAAAAATGGTACTTCCTTCACAATGCTTTCCACTGGACAGAAACTTGGGGGAATTATAGAGAAAAATTGGCTGAATGAAATGATCCCTAATTTGCGGAAGGGAAGTTATATAGGTAGGAGAATGTCCTGGTAAAATTTCAGAATTTATGAAGCCATGTAAAATATAGTTGCTTCACAAACTGAAATTATGACCAGAAACAAAGATTGGATGGTGTACTCACCATGATCATGGAATCTTGAATATTTTTACATATCCAAGATCCATATGGTCCAAAGGAATTTTGAGAATTTTGTTGGAATTTTAGGAAAGACAGAAATATAGGTTGCTTCACAACCTGGAGCAAACAGGGTTATCCCTTTAATAGAAAAAGGAATATTCCCAAGAAAAAGAATTTGGGGTAAGGCTAAGATGGAAATGAAATGATTTTGGAAAGGATTTGAGAGTGACAAGCCACTTGGGAGAGGATGAAGATATGATCTTCCCAGGTTTTAAGACCACAGAGCCACAGAAAAGAAATTCCAAATAAAAAATCCAAAGAAATCCAAAAGAAAAAGAAAGGGCCAAAAATCAGGGTGTCACAACACCAAACACACACTTCTTGGGATTGAGCTTCAAGTTGATCTTGCGCAAACTTGCAAATGTTTCTTCCAGATCTTGTATGAGTGTTGATTAGTCCTTGGTTTTTACCACAATATCATCCATATAGGCTTCCACATTTCTGTGTAACTGGGTCTCAAAACCAATTTCGACTGCTCTTGCAAATGTTGCACCGGCACTCTTTAGTCCGAAAGGCATACGTATAAAGCAATACATTCCACATGCAGTAATGAACGCCATTTTCTCCTCATCTTCCTTGGCCATAAAGAACTGATGATAATCAGAGTAAGCGTCAAGAAAAGAGAGTAGATCACAGCCGGCAGTGGAGTCTGCAATTTGATCAATCCGCGGCTATGGAAAAGGGTCTTTTGGACACGCTTTATCTAGATCAGTGAAATCAATACAAAGCCTCCATTTTCCATTTGCTTTTCGGACGACCACAAGATTTGCTAACCAAGTTGGGTGCAGCACTCCTCTGACTGAACCTGCTGCTTCAAGTTTTTGGATTTCTTGGGCAATAAACTCTTGCCGCTTCAAGGGTTGCTTCCTGACCTTCTACTTGACGGGCTTCGCATGGGGACAGACGGCAAGGTGGTGCTCCATTACTTCCCTGGGAACGCCAGGGATGTCATATGCTTGCCAAGCAAACACATCAACATTCGCCCGCAGGAAAGCAACGAGCGCGCTTTCTTATTTGCTGTCAAGGTTGGCACTTACGGTGAAAGTACCTCCCATCCCATCCTCCTTTGCAAATACTTGCTTGGTTGCAGGTGCAGTGGCCTTGGTTTTCTTGCTCTTGCTGGCAGAGCTCTCTGGCTCCTCAACGGACATGCTGCACTCTGCAGTGTGCTTTCCGGAAGTAGTCTTGCTAGATGTCTTACCGCTGTTCTTCTTCTTCCCCCCGGGAGCTTTGTCCGCAGGAGCAAGTGCCTTGCCGGCAGATGCTGCAACTGCCTCCCAGTAAAGTTTGTCGGTGCAGACAATTGCGTCCTTCTGATTGGACTTAATGGTGATCACGCCCATTGGCCCTGGCATATTGAGTGTGTTGTAGGCGTAGTGTGATGCCGCCATAAACTTCGCCAGTGCTGGGTGGCCAAGAATTTTATTGTACGGCAGTGGCATTTTAACGACATCAAAGATGATCTTCTCTATCCTGTAGTTCAGCTCGCTTCCAAACATGACCGACAAGGTAATCTTGCCCTTGGACTTGCTTCTTCTCGGATTGATCCCTTCAAATGTGCATTTTTCTTTCAGATCTTCATCGGGAATTTGTAGCCTCTTGATCACATCAGGTGAAATCAAGTTCAGGCCAGCTCCACCGTCAACCAACACCTTAGTGACCTTGACGTTGGGAATTGTTGGTGAAACCAACTACGGCAAGCACCCGACCGCAGTTGTGCGATCAGGGTGGTCCTCGGCATCAATGATGATGGGCGTGTGGGACCACTTGAGTGGCTTTTGTGCCTCTACTACCAGTTCTGATGCGTTAACTTCACGAACCCACTGTTTTAGTTGCCGGTGTGAGGAGTGCAAAGATGCACACCATCAACACACATAGCGTCCACTGCATTCTGGAACTCGTTCTCTAACTCTTCCTCGTCATCATCACCATCTTCCTCATCCTCCTTGTCGCGGCCTCGAGCAGGCTTCTCCTTCTGCTGCTTGGCCTTGCTGCGGTGGCCCCCACGGGCGCCACGGTTTTCTTGCCGGATCCACCAGCACTGTTCTGGCCCTTCTCCTTGTCTCGCTTCTCATACTCAAGCTTCTGCTTCTCAGCAAGATGCTCAACTTGTCGGCATTCTTGGAGATCATGGCCTGCAGTGCAATGAATCTTGTAGTATGGGCCATCAGTCTTCTCACTGGCAGCAACCTCATGGCCACAGGTATAGGCGGCAACCTCCTTGACGGTGCCCTCAGCCTTGGGCTTCTTGCCGGGATTCCCTGATCCCTCTACGGCTAGAACTGCTTTGCCCTTGCGCTTGTGGTTGCGCTTGCGACCCTTCTTCTTTGGAGTGGATGCATCGTCGTCTTCTGAGTCAACCGCAGCTCCTGCATCCTCTCTGGGGAGTCACCTCCCTTCCTCAGCACGTGTAGGCTTGTCGGCCAGAGCGTATAGCTCGGTGATATGCCTGACCTTGTTAATGGCCATCTCTTCCTGCATCATGCGACTGCGTACGTTCGTGTGGAACAAAGCAATCACAACAGCAGGGTGGACATCAGAAATATTGTGATGCACGTGACTGAACCTCTGGATGTATTTGTGCAGGGGCTCACCATCCCTCTGGGGAAACACATGCAGGTCGCGAGGCTGACCAGGAAGCTTGTGGCCTCCTCGGTAAGCACCAACAAACTGGTGGCATAGGTCCGCCCAAGAAGATATGGAGCCCTCCGGCAAGTTCATTAGCCAAGACCTCACATTGGGCTTGAGCGCCAACGGGAAGTAGTTGGCAAGAACCTTGTCATCCCTTCCCCCGGCAGCTTGCACAGCAATGGTGTAGATGCCAAGGAATTCTGACGGGTTGAGCTTGCCGTCGTACTTGTCGGGCAAGTCCGGCTTGAAGCTTTGCGAGGAGGGCCAGTGAACTAGTCCCAGCTCAGGGGTAAACGCTGGGTAGCTGATGTCATACAGCAAGCACCCAGGGTACCCTGGCACAGGCTCATTTGCTGCCGGCTCGACACGGTCATCGGACTAACGACGTGCTTCCCGGCGCCGCTCGATGGTGGTACGAGCATCTTCGACGCGTAGGTCTTGCAGTACTTGGTGCTGATCTTGGCAGCCCTGCGGATCAAACAACGCCATGGACACCTCGTCGGCTCGGCGGTTTTGCCGCTGTTGCTGAGGAGGAGATTGCACCGTTGGTGCAGCACCTCTAGTCCTCTCACCAACCGCCCTTGCGGAAGCAGCTGGTGGTCCCGCCAAGTATGCGCCATCGTTGTTGGCGAAGCTGATGACACTATGGATCGTGGATCTCCAATCCTCCATCTTGTCAGCTGTTGGCGGGAAGTTCAACTGCATCTGGGCCCGCACCATGGCCTCCACCGGTGTGTTAGGCATGGCCGGGAGCGAGGAACGAGAGGTACCTTGACTCCTTACAGAGCCAGAAGGAGCTCCGTCTCGCTCGTGCTGCCGCGGTCGGTTTTCGCCGGCGGGTTGGTGTGGTGGCTGTCCATGAGCATCTTGAGGATGATGCTCAGGAGTCTTGTCATGGTGGCGTCCGGAGCCGCCAGCGTCATGATGTCGCGCGTCGTGCCCATCTTGCGATGGTCTTGGCGTATGCTTCAGTGCAGCATTCTTGGATGTCGCCGCACCGTCCTTGGATGTCGCCGCACCATCCTTAGACGTCACAGCTCCGCCCTTGGACATGACGATGGCGGGATCCTGGCTTGCACATCTCCGGACTACGCCGCTCTGGTGGCTAGGGTCACCAGAACGATGAGGAAGTTGGCCATCTCCGCCATCTCTACCGCCTTCGCATGTACCAACCGCACCTCCTGCGGATACCTGCGACGACAGCTTGGACATTGAAGGAGCAGCCGTCCCCTTCTTCTTGGGTTCCATCGATGCGGATGAAGAAGCTGGCGCTCACATTGCTGGAACAGATTCGCACACGCGATCCCCTACCTGGCGCGCCAAAGATGTCGTGCGTACGGTAATCTTTGGGATCAACAAGATCCCTTTGCGTTTTGACTATGGGAATCAACGTATGCAATGAGCAAATTGATACGTATCCAACGTATCTATAATTTTTGATTGTTCGATGCTATTATAGTATCATTCTTGGATGTTTTTATATGCAATTATATGGAATTATATATCATTTTTTGGGACTAACCTATTAACCAAGTGCCCAGTGCCAGTTGCTGTTTTCTGCTTGTTTTTGGCTTTTTAGAGAAATAGTACCAAATGAAGTCCAAATGCCATGAAACTTTTTGGAGATTTTTTCTGGACAAAAGAAACCTTGGAAGCTTCGGGAGGAGGCCAGAAGCCTCACGGAGGCTTCACAAGGCAACAGGGCGCGCCCCAGGGGGGGCGCGCCGTGTTGCCTTGTGGGGCCCACGTGACTCCGTTTGACCTAATTCCACTTCTATAAATTCACAAATATTGGGAAACCATCAGAGAGCCAGAAGAAATAACCTTTCCACCGCCGCAAGCCTCTGGTCTTCCGCGATCCCATCTGGAGGCCTTTTCTGGTACTCTGCTGGAGGGGGAATCGATCATGGAGGGCTTCTACATCAACCTTTCTGCCCTTCCGATGATGTGTGAGTAGTTTACCACAGACCTACAGGTCCATAGCTAGTAGCTAGATGGCTTCTTCCCTCTCTTTGATCTTCAATACAATGTTCTCCTTGATGTTCTTGGAGTTCTATCCGATGTATATTCTTCTTTTGCGGTGTGTTTGATGGGATCCGATGAATTGTGAGTTTATGATCAGATTATTCATGAGAAATATTTGAGTCTTCTCTGAACTCTTTTATGCATGATTGTTATAGCTTTATATTTCTCTCCGATCTATCGATTTGGTTTGGCCTACTAGATTGATTTATCTTGCAATGGGAGAGGTGCTTTGTGATGGGTTCAATCTTGCGGTGCTCAATCCCAGTGACAAAAGGGGACATGACACGTATTTGTATTGTTGCCATTAAGGATAAAAAGATGGGGTTTATTCATATTGCTTGAATTTGCTTCTCTACATCATGTCATCTTTCCTAAGGCATTACTCTATTTTTATTAACTTAATACTCCAGATGCATGCTGGATAGCGGTGGATGAGTGGAGTAATAGTAGTAGATGCAGGCAGGAGTCGGTCTACTTGTCTCGGACGTGATGCCTATATACATGATCATTACCATGAATCCTTCATAATTATTTGCTATTCTGTCAATTGCCCAACAATAATTTGTTTACCCACCGTATGTTTCCATGCTCGAGAGAGAAGCCTCTAGTGAAAACTATGGTCCCCGGGTCTATCTTTATCATATAAAAAACCTAAAAATACCTTGCTGCAATTTATTTATTTTTATTTTAATTATTATTTTAGTTTGCCTATTTACCTCGATAAGATTTAATCCTTGCAAATAACCGCTAAGAGGATTGACAACCCTCTTATTTGCGTTGGGTGCAAGTGTTTGCTCTTGTGTGTGCAGGTGCGCTTAACGGAATTTTGCTTGGTTCTCCTATTGGATTGATAACCTTGGTTCTTAACTGAGGGAAATACTTATCTCTACTATACTGCATCATCCTCTCCTCTTCAGGGAAATACCAACGCAGACTACAAGTAGCAGGAAGAATTTCTGGCGCCGTTGCCGGGGAGACATCATCAAAATTACCAAGTACCTTTGCACAAATTATCATTCACTTGCTTTTACTTTATTTACCTTTTATTTGCATTTGCCTCTCGTTTTCATCTCCCCCACTTCTAATTTTTTTTACAAAAACACAAAAATGTTGTATTTGCTTGTTTGCTAGTTTGCTTGTGTAACACCCTGGATTTTTGCCTTTTCTTTTATTTGGATCTATTGAATATTTTAATTTGCATTTAGGTTTTTCACTCAATTCTTTTGGACTTACCACTTGGAATTATTTTTCATGTTCTTCCAAGTGGTTTCTATCATTCTTAAACTCTCACTTGACCTCATCCATCTCACCATAATGCCATTGGGTAATTTTATTTAATGGCATTATATTCATTTTCTTCCTGAAAATGATTGTGTTCTCACTGAGCTATGAAGCAACCCTCATTTTTATTGCTCCAAAAATTCCAAGCAAATTCCCAAATATTCTTTGGATCATGTCTCACCTTCCTATGCAAAAATATCCCATGGTCATTTGGAAATTTTCAGCTAAGGAAAATATTTTTGCTTCTGGTCAGAATGGGCACTTTGTGAAGCAAGTGTATTTTTCCTTGATCTGTTTGAGCTGAAATTTTTACCACATGACTACCCTCCTAAGAGATGCTTAACCCCCAAATTTCAGACTTTAATTCCTAGCCGTTTGTCCTCAGCAATTGTCCCAAGTTTCTATCCAGAAACTTTGCAACATGCTTAGGTCATATCCATTGAGCCAGATGGCAAACCAAGCGCATCTCTAGGCACCGCATTTAAGGGACTTCACCTTTGACACGGTCTGGCATCACCTAAAGCACCGCGTGTGCCAGTGCACGCGGTGACTGCGTGAGTGCACGCGGTTTGGCATGCGCTCGCTCTCCTCTCGCCACCGCAGCATGTCCCCACTTCGCAGCAGCCTCTAGCCCGCCACCTAGCCTCGCCCTGTTCCTCCCCGACGCCGACAAGCGGCTAGCCAGAAGCAGCCGAACGCTACCAGGTGGAACAATGCGCACGCATGCGCCGCCTGCTCCGCATAGTGCGCTGCACTGTGCCCGTGTGCGTGCACCCCGTAACTGTGCTCCACTACTTCTCCTCCACGTCACACTCGAGCTCCTCTCCCTCTCTGTTCTTCTGCAGCTCGTTGCCAGTGGATTCCAGTGCATGGCCGCCCTCCATCTATAAATAGAGCCATCCTTGAGTCCTTCTAGCCATCGCCCTCACCTCCTCTGGCCACAAATCACTCCCCAGCAAGCGCGGCAAGGCCGGGAGGGCCTCCTGCCACCGATCATTGCCGGAATCCGTTGCGGATCCACCTGGATCGTGCACTCATTCCAGTCGTCCCCATCCCCGCCCTTTGCTTCCATCGAGGTCGTGGTGATCTCCTGAGCTCGACGGTACCACTGGTTCACCGGATCGTCGCCGGAATCGCCGTATCCGACGAGCTCCGCCGCCGCCGTCTCTGGAGAAGAACGGTCCGACGCCGTCCGGCCACCCCTGCCATCACTTCAGGTATGTGCATGTTCGCCGTGATGTGCTAGACCCATCCCGACCATCACCTGCCACCGCCGTGGTCACCTCGCCGGAGAATCACCGGCGACAGCGCCGCTCCCCTGTTTCCCTGTCTCTCTTCCTTTTAACCCTGACAGTGGAACCCCACTGTCAACCTCTCTCTCACAGCCGAACCGTTTTCTAAGTGGAGGCGTATTCGGAGAATATGTCTTTGACGTGGCCTGTTCTGGAAGTTCGATTAAATTCATTTAAATCCAGATTTTGACCAGAACTTTGACCAGCTCTAATTTATATTCTATAAGTCCAAATGAGTTGATTCTTTTTGCTACTGGTTTGTATTGAGCTCAAGTTTATGCATGCCAAATTTCAGAATTTTCCTTGCTGTTTGGAATTTCTGGTGAAATAAAATGCTTTATGTAACATTTTCGTTTTGCATTTAAAACATTTTCAGAAGCTCCTAGTTGTGTTGGAGAAGACCAGGAGTATTGTGACACTCCTCTGAACCAAGGCAAGCCACAACATTCATATGCAAGGATGGCATTGCAATGACATTGGTTTATTTGAATTAAATTCATATATGCTTCACTATTAAAATAATTTGCTAAATAAAACTTATTGCATTGTAGTTGTTCCAGCTCATTTTGATGCTTTACAGTAGGGAATATGCTTTCTTGCTAAAGTGTGCAGTAGAGACATGTCATATGCTCTCATGGTAACATGATGCATTTGTTACTCATGATCATGACCCGTGCATCCATTCACATACTATGGCTCAAATCATTCTATTTCAAGTTAAACTTGATGTTAATTCAACTTGAACATACTGTTGATCGAGTCATGGTGCCATTGAATCGAGCTCACCAGTGCAACCACACTTGCCTGGATGGGGAGGCCCTAATGCGGTCTATTATCATGCCTCTCACCGGTGCCTCCTACTAGGGAAGGTTGTGCACTTGCGCTACCTTGGCCCGGTAGGCAGTCATAACCTTGTGTGCCCGAGTTTTATGGTACCGGTGTCCCCGTTTGGGACGAATTGTTTTGTTTGGCCACGACGGTGGCAGCCACAGAGGTGGCGGATGTCACGAGTTGACATCGGGGCCACCCATGATATAGCCCAAAGGGAGTTTGTCGGCGTGGCCAGGAGAGTGTCATGCAATAGATTGGTTTTGTCAGAATGTCGTTGGTCCACCCGAATGGGAGCACGACGCCATGAATTCTGTGGTATGGGTACAGTGTACTAACCTCTGCAGAGTGTATAATCTATCGATAGCTGCGTCCTCGGATATGGACACAGTTCGTAGTAGGTCACACTGTGGGTCAACAGAAATAAATAACCTGCACACTAAGATCCATAAGATGGCACGTGCAAAAGTTGGTGATCGTGTGAGGATCACTATGATTGGTATGGCTGTGATCGTGTGAGGATCATGTTGGTAAGTGGTTGATGGTGGTTACGAGGTAGCCCCGAGATGGTAAGTTGGTCCAATGGACCCTGGCAGTATTTCACTCATATAGCAAGCATGGTAGCAATCATGTTCACGTTCATGCATCAAACTTGCTAAATGCCTTGTTATTGTTTGTCATATTTGCTTTGTTTGCTGTGAGCTTGCGAGTACATTCAAAGTACTCACCTGGCTTATCATGCCAGATGCAGGAGAAGCCGTGCAAGGCGTCGATGTCGAGCTGTATGTCATGATCTAGGCCGTGTCCTAGCAGTGTCCCTATGGTGTGGAGTTCCGCTGCATCATCATTCCGCTGTCGCGTAGTAGTTCCCGTTATCATCGAGGCCCCTGAGATGTCCACTAAATAATGTACATAAGTGCAGCCGCACCGTGTGTGCCGCTTGGCCTCGCTTATCTTGTAATATTTGAACCTATGTATCCACTAGAGATCAATAAAGCGGTTATTTTCTGTACCAAGTTGTTGTGTATTGCCAGAAGACTTGATCTCTGGGATGGCAATGCAAGGTAAACCGGTTGCTCTGAGCTGGGGTGCCACAACGCTTGGTATCAGAGCCACGCTGACTGTAGGATGCCCTAGACAACCGACGCATTAGAAAATGGTAGTTTTAGTCTTGGTGGTGATCTGAGTTTGCCTCTGCACTTGGGTGTTGCATGGCATGCATATAGTTTACTGTTAATGCTGATCAGCTAATATTGTGAGTGTAGATGGCACCAATTCCCTATCCGTATCAGCCGGAGCCGGCACCATCCACCTTTCCGCATCTGCTTAGCAACATGTGGCACCGACTCTACCCCGACGGCGATGACCCTGTGTACCAGGTGTATCAAGAGCAGCTTGCAGATGGTGTGTACGAGTATCACGCGGAGGTCGTCATGCACAAAAGTACTTTGGTGGGCACGTACACTCGCTCCTCCAAGGGTGGGACTGCTTCTACACCCGACCAGGCGATCTAGTTTGCAACATTCAAGGTTCTCACTGACTTGCGCTATAACGAGATTCAGATGCAAACTCACCCAGGTTTCTATTTCTATTCGTTCCTGTTTGAGTCAGGACACATCCGTTTCCCTTATATTGATCCGGAGTGTGACCGGTCAGCCAGCCACCTGTTGCGTTACATAATGGCTGGATACCTTCTGATCATCAGCCTTGCCCAGGAGCTGAACCACACTCAAGACAAGCTCGCTGCCGCTCAATCTACGTTCGCTCCACCTTCACTTGCTCATACGCCACTTGTTTCCCTAGTTACCTTACCCCCACCTACACATGTGACTCCCGCACTTTCTCAGAGTAACTCAGATACCTCGACGGTGACTCCTCATGAGTCCCCAGCCCAGTGGGTTGTGCTTCTCGCTACTCCAGCTGCTCCTATGCTGTGGAGCCACCCTCCACCTAACTCTGAGGGAGAGCCATCCCGTCAGCGTCGTCGTGTTTCCTTCGCCCCGGAGGTTTTCGTTAGTATCATCAGTTCCGATTCGGAGTCCGACACCGAGGAGACACCAGCAGGACCGTCAGAGTGCCAGTGCGATCACTGCCGTCACGAGTAGATGCGGATGATGTGGTGTTTGGTTGTACGCATGTAGTGGTACTATCTATGCTGTCGTCCTGTTATGTATGATGGATGATGTATTGTATAATTATGTTGTTTTCTGCTATTTGTCTTGGCTTTTCCTCGCAATTCTCTTCCGGGTTTGTTGCTTCACCTTCTTTTCCCCTAATGGATGTTGCTCATCTCGATGCTTCATATTGGGAAACATATATAGGATGACAAGGTGTGGCAGCAATTGTCATGGTGGTGACGATACCCCAGTTCGTCGATCCGCTAGGCAAGCAAGACATTCTCCATAACCATATCAGCCACCACCTCCTCCACCTCAAGCACCCACAACAGAGCAGATTATGCGAATGTTTGAGGAAAAGAGGAACCAAGATCTAATGGAGTTCCTGAGAAGCATGCAGACTATGGTCGGGCAGAATATCACTATGGTAATCAATCCAAGCTGTCAGACTTTCAGAGGACCAAACTGCCAAGCTTCAGTCAAGCAGTGGATCCGATGGAAGCCGATGACTGGTTGAGGACCATTGAAAAGAAGCTAGAAATTGCTCGCACTGTAGATGCTGATAAGGTACCCTTCGCCACCCATTATCTGGAAGGACCAGCTGCTATATGGTGGGACAATACCAAAATTATGTGGCCTGCTGAAGATGAGATTACTTGGGATAAATTCAAAGATAAATTCCGCAAGTATCATATTCCCGCCGCTATCCTGAAGGTCAAGCAGCGAGAATTCCTCACCCTTACACAAGGGAACTCAACTATAAGTGAGTATTTAAACAAGTTCAATCACTTGGCCTGTTATTCCACACATGATGTGGCCACCGAAGAACGGAAGATAGATCTCTGATGTGCAAGCATGCTAGATTTCCCCGACTTCCAAACTCTGGTGAACAAGGCACTCATTGACGAAAGGGAACAGAAACTCGTTAATGATCATAAGACTACATATGAAGACCGCAAACGCAAGTTTGAACCCAAGAAGGAAGGGCAAGTTTTTCAGAAGGTTCGTACTTGGCAGCAACCACAGTTCGAGTTCAAGCCAACCTGGCAGCAGGGGAATATCAATAATGAAAGTCAGATTAAGACTGTGGTCACCAAGGCAATCATGGAAGACTGTCAGTGTAACAATGCATGTTACTCATGTGGACAAACTGGGCATTACGCTAGGCAGTGTCCCAAGAACGGAAAGTCGCCAACCAACCTGAAGCCTCAAGTCAATTATGTGGGACAATTCCCCAACCGGAAGTATATTCAAGGGCAAGTTCATCATATCTCTGCCAAAGAAGCTTCCGAAGTTCCCGATGTGGTCATTGGTTTGTTTCCTGTTAATGACATACCTGCAACAATTTTATTCGATTCCAGGGCTTCCCATTCTTTTATTTCGCGGAGTTTTGTTGCCCAGCACCATCTTCCCTACACTCTTTTGGAAAAATTTATGGTGGTACAATCCCCTGGATCCATGCTCAGGACAAATATTGTATGCCGAGGATTGGAAATATCAATCAATGGAGTTATCTTCCCCGCATCCCTGGTATCCATTGAATCTCCAAAATTGGATATTATTTTGGGGATGGATTGGTTGACAAGACACCAAGTCTGCATCAACTGTGCAACAAGAGAAGTCATGCTAATAAATCCCTCGGGCCAGCCAGCTCGGTTCTTCGCCGTGAGAGCCATGCCAAAACAGGGGAAAGTTTATGCAGCAATTGCTACAGATATGAATTTAATCCGAGTGGTCTGTGAATTCCCAGATGTGTTTCCAGAAGAATTGCCAGGCATGCCACCCGATCGAGAGCTTGAGTTCTCCATTGAGCTTGTGCCCGGGATAGCACCGATTTACAAGAAATATTATCGAATGCCTTCATCCGAACTAGTGGAGTTGAAGAAACAATTGGATGAGATGCTCCAAAAAGGATATTTTTGCCCCAGTTCGTCTCCTTGGGGTGCGCCTGCAATATTTGTGGGCAAAAAAGATGGCAGTCTCCGGATGTGTGTCGACTACCGCGCTCTCAATGATGTCACAATCAAGAATTAATACCCGCTTCCCAGGATCGATGATTTGTTCGATCAACTTAGTGGAGCTCAAGTGTTCTCCAAGATTGATTTGCCATTTTATTTGTGGAAAATTCAATGCAATTCCAGCATTTTTAAGTGCTATTTTATTTGTGGAAAATGCAAATGAAATTATTTGCCTCCCAAATTATTTGTGGCACTATCTAATAATGCAAAGATATTAATGGGCTAAGTTCCACATTTTTCTCAGCTCATTTGGTGGTCCCAAATATTCTTTTCCCTCTCTGATAATAAATAAAAAGAGAAAACAAAGAGAAAAGAAAAGGGGTGAGGCCTACCTGCTTACCTGGAGCCGGCCCAGTCGGCCCATCCTCTGTTTCCCCTACCTGCTCCCGCCCCTCATGTCGCCGCTGCCGTGGCTGCGCTCGCCACCGCCGCCCACCGCTCACCACGACGCCGGGGAAGGTGAGCCGGGGATAAGATCGGATCTGTTCACTCCCCCTGGCTCTCCCTCGCCCACTTCCCTCCTCCTCTGCTCTCTGCCTCGATCGGGAGGAGCTCTCGAAGCTGCCGTCGCCACGCTCGCCCCGTCCTCGCGGCCTTCGGCGTCCCCGCGACCGCTGTTAGTGCTGGGAGGAGCGCCGTCCTCCTCTTCGTCGTCCTAGACCATCATCCGGAGCCAGGGAGGTCAGCATCTTTGGCATCGACCTCTTCCCCCTTCCGGCCATTGTGCACTGCCGCCGCTTAAATCAGGCACCGTTCTGCGCTCCAAAGCAGTCGAAGGCCCCCGTGTGCCGCCCGGTGAGCATCCATGCCCCTTCCCCTTTCCTTAGGCGCTCGCGTAGGTGCTCTAGCGAGCTCGCCGCATCACCGCGCCATGGCCGCACTCTGCTCGCCGCCACGGCTCGTGCAGTCGATGCTGCAGCCACCCCCAGCCCAGGCCGTGACCTCCATCGTGCTCCTGGAGGCCCTGCACCTCGCGTGCGTACGCCAGCTCGTCTCGGGCGAGCTCTTATGCTCGATCCCGAGCTCGCCGCGTTCTGTCCGCCGCCAACGGTCGCCGTCGGCGCCACGGTCCACCCCCGCCCGCGAAACCGCCGTGAATGGATGCGCGACGAACCGTGGCCGGAGAAGAGCGCACGGTCGTCGCTGGCGCTGCTCTGCTACCGCTGCTACAGTAAATGAATGTTACTGTAGCAGTAGCTAGCTTTGCTGCTGCTACATTCCTTAGCCCTTTGGACCGCCACGAAACAGCAACAAAACAACATTTAACATGAATGAAACTTATATGGACCGAAAGTACACTTGACAAGCTCCAACTTACTCCATTGGACCAAATTCAAATAAGGCATGGATTAATTCCTATGAAAATGACAGAAGTCCATGTTCTGTTAACTGGAAGAACTAAAAAACAGATTATTGCCTTAGCCATTTTAGAGTTGAAGATGAACTAGCTGCAGACACTGTTCATGCCATCAATTGGCATGGCCTTGAAGTACTCTTGATGTAGAGTAGATCACCTATAGGGAGTGCCTCCATTAGAGCTATGGATTAATGAGAATCATCCAGCAAACTTGGTAAAATTTAACAGATTCTAGAATTGACATCAAGTAGCACTTTTCAAACAAAGATTTGAACAAGCAAATTGACACTAACGTAGATGGACTTGATATTGTTATGTATATCACAGCAACGTACTCAGATTTGATATAAGGCACTAATTCATAGGATGTACAGAACACTAGCTATAGCCTCTGGAAAACAGCTAAGTGATGTTTAAAAACTGAGCAATTCTCAGACTTAGCCAATTTTCAGGAAATTCCAGAATATTGTTTAAAACTTTGGAAATTCGTAGAAAATAATCCGTAACTGGGATGGAAAAGTTTTCTACATCAAAGTTGATCATAAAAACGAGACAAATCCGTTGGTGCCCTCTGTGTAGCTGCCACATGCCTCTAACACTGCAAACCTGTAACCTTCCCCCTCCGGTTCATCTGCCTGATAGATGCCCAAAGCTGGGAAAATATCCCCAGATATTTTCCCGCTCTGTCTGTAACGTGTAGCACTGCGTTAGATCACCCCTAGCGTAGCTTTTTGCCTTGTCATGCTTTGTGATTGCATCTGTATGCTTGTATTTCTCTGTTTCTTCCCCTCCTCTTTTCCGGTAGGCCCCGATATCGCAGTAGGACCTGAGTACCGCTACGACCACTTCCGAAGATCCGTTTCGTCTGCAAGCAACCAGGCAAGCAACCCCCCTTGACGCATGCATATATCACCTATTCTTTCTCCCACCTGCTTGCATTAGAATTTACTACTGCTATTGATTTATCCTATTCTGATGCATAGCCTGTCCTTGTAACTTCTTTTGATACTTTACCTGATATCCTAAATGCCTAGTGTAGGATGGATGGTAAACCATCTGTGGCCCCTCTTCCTTGCTGTAGTTGCCCCGCTGTAGTACCTGTGTCCCGATCGATGTGATCGTCGGGCTAAGACCAGCACATCACCACACACCCCCCTAAGTTGCTCAACTTTGCAGAGCTAACATCGAGTGCCGAGGGTGATACCTCTTATCTCACTCCTAATGATGCCTCTGTAGTACAGCTAGTCGGTCGTGGGATACCGAGGGTGATTCCTCTTTCACCACCTCCGATGAAGTTTCTGTCGAGCAACCCCGCAAGTGTGAATACCATCGAGGGTGATTCTTTCGGGTTCACCTTGTCGGTTACATCTAGTGGGAATCCAACGAGGGTGATTCCTCGGGTTCCTGCTTGATGTTATGGACACACGGTTACTTGCACTTTATTACTGTTACTGGATAAAGACGGGTCAGCCCCGAGGGGTACCCGCGAGAGATATGATGTCGGGTTGACCATGAGGGTACCCGAGAGATGAATACGTGGCACGGCCGGGCATTCTTAGCCCTTGCCGTAAGACCACGAGACGGGGCGACGGGGTCACAGGATTGTGAGTCTCTGCTCGTTTCCACGCGCTCCAAATGCACTAATGGGTTAGGATATGTGATTTGAGTAGGCCTCTGGCCTTTTCGCGCTAACCAGCACGTGGGAAAAATATGGGTACTTGGCGTCGTGGTATCAGCCGAAGCTCTTCAGACGTCAGCAGTTGAGCGGCGCGCGTCGGGTTGGTCTGGTAAAGCCTGCGCTTGTATTAAGGGGGCTAGGACTGCTCACCGGCCGCGTTCGCAACGCGCAGGAGTGCAAAGGGCGATGGGCCCAAGACCCCTAAGTGCTTAGGATGTAGACCGGCGTGCTGGCCTCTCTGTTGAGCCTAGGTAGGGCTACGACGTGTCGATAGTCCGAGGTCGGGCATCGACTGAGCAAGTGTGTCCGGCCAGAGTCATCGAGCGTGTTGGGTAAGTTGGTGCACCCCTGCAGGGAAGTATATCTATTCGAATAGCCGTGTCCACGGTAACAGGACGCTCGGAAAATATCCTGATCTTCTACAACTAGAAATGGTTTGAATATGTTAGCTCCGGGATTGCTTTCTCGCAGGGAGTCGGGGAAGGATCTCTGGGCAAGGTTCCTTATATTTATTGCTACTATATTTATGTACTAATCTGCACTCTTCTAATGCTGCAAGATGCTGAAGATGCTAGTCTTCGATAGGTTAGGCTTTTCCCCTCTATTCCGGCAGTTCTGCAGTCAAGTCCACATATACAGCCTTCCTTTGATAATGATGCATAACTAGACTAGTTCTGATGTAAGTCTTGCGAGTACTTTGGATGAGTACTCATGGTTGCTTTGCTTCCCCTTTTTCCCCATACCCGAATGATGCGACCAGATGACGGAGTGTGACACCCTGGTTTTCGCTCCTTGTTTTTTTCCTTCGCGGGATTTGACTCCTGTCTTTTTTTTCGGTGTTATCGGGTTTTCTCTCGCTCTTGGGTATATGAAGATGGTCATTTAGCCTTGCCTCTCCTATCCAACCAGAGACTCTCTCCAACCCAACCTTGCTACCCCGGATTTATTCTCAGGGTTTTGCCATCGAAACCCTACCTTCCGAGTTGCCGGAAGGGAAACCCTAATTCCTTCCGTTACAAAGGAACTCCAATTTCCTTTGATCTTTTGCCTCCCAAATTTCTCCCAGTGATCATCCTATCTTTTTAAACCCTGGATATGCAAAAATATTGCCAAGTCATTTGCAATATTTTTCATTTAAAATTTATTCCTTTTTCTGCCAGTTAAAGGAATTAAATCCAGGAAAATATCTATCCATATCCAAAGTTCATGAAAACTTGTGGAGATATTCTTTCTGATCATATTGAGCTCCAATAAAAATATTGGCAATAATTAAATAAGGGAAATTGCCTTTTCCTATTTAAACCCAATATTGCATTTTGGGCACTTTCCAAAGGAGCTGCTATTTTGGTAGCAAGGAAAAATCCCAAATAATTTGTGGAGCTTCTCCTATCCATATATTCACCATTTCCATCAATATCCCAAGTTCCACAGATCAAATTTTGAGAGCATCATCCAATTCTTGTTTCTGGACTTATTTTGAGGTTGTGACGCAACTATATTTTATATTGCTTCAAAAATCTTGAAATTAATCCAGGACCTCACATTCCCTATATGATGTGAGTATGCAAAAATTCACATCATTTTATTTAGCCAATTTTTCCCAAAAATTCCATCTAGTTTCTGTCCAGATCCAAGCTCTGTGAAGGAAGTACCACTTTGGCATTTCCAATTGAGCTGAAATTTTTCCAGCACCTTCATATATCCAAATCATCACTCTCCACCAAAATTCAGCTCATTTCATCATTCCAAATGAGTGCAGCTTCAAGATTCAGTTTCTGGACCAGAAATTGCATTGCAAAGGAAGTGCATGCAAAACTTGTCCAAATGCCTTCAAATTCTGCAAGCACCTAGTCCTTCATACCCCATCTTGTTATGACAAAGATCCAACTCCATTTCTCCATCCAGTTCTCCAGAAAACTCCAGCCAATTTTGCTGTCAGAACTTGTTTCTGCAAGTTTGTCTCACCTCAGAACTACCTAGCTGGTTCCAGCCCCTTCTTTCATCTATTTGAGCATCGAGAGACTTGTTGGACAAGCTTGGACAGGCAGGAGCCTTCCAGAGCTAGACATGCACATGGTGACCACGCAGCGGCTGTGCAGAAACGGCGCTCTGCGCACTATTCACGTCGGCTAGCTCTCTCCGGCCACTTCTGGCTTGTCCGAGCATGTCTACGGGCTCCGCGGCGACCACCTGTCCCTCTCCAGGCTCTTCCCCTCTCCGATTTCTTTCTCCTGGCGCCACGGCAGCCGCCGCCATGGCACTATCCTACTCGTGAACCTCTCTGTCGCCTCCCCTCCGCTGTCCTCTTCCTCCCCAAAGCCTCTCGAGCACGCCAGTGCAGCTCCCCTGCTTGCCCGTGCCACTCCCCGACGCCAGCCGCTCGCCTGAGCAATCGCCATCGAGCTTCCCGTGACCGCGCCAGTGTCGCCTTCCTCTCTGTCCTCTTCTTCCTCGATCTCTCTCGAGCGCTCCCGAGCTCTCTCCCCTCCCCGCGAAGCCGCTCGACGCCGCTACCGGCCAGCCACGTCCTCCCAGAGCTCCAGTGCGTCGATAAGAACGCCACCGCGGCCATTCCTATCTCCTCCTCTCGGCCGGCTATAAATAGCCGCGGCCGAGCCCCTCCCCTAGCCACTCCACCTCACCAGCCCCTCTCCACCCTTCTAGAGCCTCGTCCCTCCACTCAATCGAGCTCGGTGATTCCTCCTTGCTCCGCATCGCCGCCATCGCTGCCGATGGCCTCTGCTCGAATTCGAGCAAGCCAGGGCCCCTCTCTATCCCCTCTCCCCACTAGAGCATTCACTCAGCCACGACGAAGCCCTGCCCGAGCCTCTTCTCACTCCTCCACCGCCGTAGCGGCCACCTCAGCTTCGCCCGATGCCGGTTGCCGCCATGGCCGATGGAGCACGCTATCCCGGCTTCCCCGAGGTCCGTGTACTAGCGGGACGGATGCGGCATGGCCTACCGAGCACGCCCGTAGGTCGAGCCTCGCGAGAGGTGACCGGAGTCGCCGGGGGTCGCCGTCGATCTCCCCTGCTCTCTCGACCAGGCTCGCACGCGCGGGAGGAGGAAGACAACCCTGCCAGCGGGCCCCCCCTCCTCACCGGTCCCACCTGTCGGCGAGAGACGGCTGGCCCACGGCCGACTGCGCTTTCGGTTGAGAAAAGCGTATTCGGCTCTGAGGCGCTTTCAATCGGAGAAAGCGTACTCGGGTGGGAATTCGTTTTCTGTTCAGGAAAACGTATTTCCAGAGAAGGCGCCAGCCACAGTGCTGTCAGGGACCCAGATGCAATTATTTTTCTTGCAGATCAGTCCCTAGTAGTCAAACCCTCATATCTTTTTGCTCGTAACTCCGATTCAGGTGAATCCAAAGCCCACGTATTCAGTTCGTCGAGCCCGCTCCGATGGCATAATTTTCATAATGTTTCCACGCTGTGAAAATGTCCATTTTGCCCCTGTCCTCTATTCAGCCCCTCCGAGAGGGAATCCTTTCCGGCGAATTTTCCGCGAGGTGATCGCACTTCTTCCTGGAGTATTCCTCGACACCCAGGCAAGCCGACCATCTGATATGTGCCCTGAAGCATTGCTCTATGTTATTCTTGCATGTTTAATTAATGTTTATGCCTGTGTTAGAAATAGTTAAACTCCTGCTAGTTTGAATTTGCTATCTGCATTACCTGCTAATGTCCATCATTATCGCACTATCGACTCGTTGTGATATTGTATGGAGATAGGTTGTTATGTTACATCATGCATGGTTACTGTTACTGCAATATTATGAAATGTGACTTAATAATAACAACCACCTCCGTCGACTGGATCGAGTCATAGTGTCACCTATCCGGACATACCCGTGCAGCCACATTTGCCGGTATGGGACGGCCCTGACTTGGTCTATTGTCTTGCCTCTTTTCGGTACCACCAAACTAGGGAGGATTATGTGTGCGTGCTACCCTGGCCCGGTAGGCGACGATAATCCTCTGAGCCCAGTTGAGTTATTTTGGCGGCGTCCCCGTTTGGGACAGTTTAGTTGGCCACGACGGTGGCAGGTGTCACAGGGTGACACAGGGGCCACCCAGGACATGACCCTGGGAGGGTATGA
Organism: Elymus sibiricus; assembly: GCA_039707655.1. NCBI lineage: Eukaryota > Viridiplantae > Streptophyta > Magnoliopsida > Poales > Poaceae > Elymus > Elymus sibiricus. The sequence goes on from CM077664.1 coordinate 171,315,382, forward strand.
TTGTCGGTGGGACCGTAAGAGTGCAAGGCAATAGATCGGTTTTGTTGGAGCAGCACTGGTCCACCCGAATGGGAACATGTACTAAAGTACGAGGCCAGACGCTCCATGGTGTGGGTAAAGTGCGCAACCTCTGCAGAGTGTAAATCTATTCGAATAGCCGCGTCCTCGGTCATGGACAGTTCGTATAGGCCCCTATTTGGTCTGTGTCGAGTCCGGAGGAACAAACCTTATAATGTTATTGCTAAGACTGAACCAGAAAAAGGTAATGTCAGACTTGCAGTACAGATGCATGGACATCAGATGATGTCAGAAGTATGATTGCTAGCCATGTGATGGCTATGAGATGAGCGGTTGGATGACCGCAAAGTTTGGATTAGACTTGGATCATGACATATTCGGAGTATGGATTATTTACTGGACAGGCTTTATCTTCGTCATACTATACTTACTTCAGTAGTCATCATGCTAGATAATCTTACTATAACCTGATGATTAATGCTGCTAGATGATTAATCTTGCTAGTTAATCCTGTCATAACATGATAGTTAATATTGTTAAGATAGCAAATTCATGCTTGAATGCCATGGTATGCTTTGCTTGGTGTATATGTTGGTATGGTTTGCTTCCGAGTACATTCAAAAGTACTCAGCGGCCTTCAATGTGGCCAGGTTCACCTAAGGATTCGACGTCCGCTAGCGAGGAGCCGGAGTGTTCGCGGGCTAGAAGAGTAAACCAGTCAGATCCCTGTGGATTGGAGCCGCACCAGAATCATGCTGCCTTAGATAAAGCTTTTCCGCTGCCATCCCCCTTGTTAATATCATGTAAGCCCTATATATCCATTAATAGAAAAGCTTGTGTTCATGATACTTGTTGTAAAAGCGCATGCCAGAGTGATTTTCCTGGGCTGGTATGTGCGGTGACCGTCTGGCTATAGTGGTATTCAGGCAGGGCGCCACACGGAGCCCCGGAGCTAGCTGCCCCAGCCGATGACGACTACTACCACTACTACCCCTCCAGATACTACTACTACGAGGAGCCCTCCGACGACCAGGAGTAGATAGGAGGCACCCAGGCAGGAAGCCTGCGCCTTTCGATCTGTGTTTTATTTTGCCCCGCCTTCTTGAAGGCTTATCTGTTTAACTTTGTGTCTATACTCAGATACCTGATGCTTCCGCTGATCCTTGTATGACATCGAGCTTATGTATTCGAGCCCTCGAGGCCCCTGGCTTGTAATATAAAGCTTGTATTATCTTATTTGTGTTTAGAGTTGTGTTGTGATATCTTCAAGTGAGTCCTTAGGCTTGATCGTGTGCATTTGCGTGTATGATTAGTGCACGATTAAGTCGGGGGCGTCACACTCAAAAAGTGAAGAAGAGCACAAACAACATCTCCGAGCAGTATTGGAGCGGTTACTAGCTCACCAAGTTTATGCCAAATTCAGCAAATGTGAATTTTGGCTTAAGGAAGTGGGATTCCTTGGGCATACTCTTTCCGCTCAAGGAGTGGCCGTGGACCAAAGCAAGGTCACAGAAGTGTTAAATTGGAAGACACCGGTTTCAGTGTCAGAAATCAGGAGTTTCTTGGGTCTGGCAGGCTATTACCGACGCTTCATTGAAGGTTTCTCAAAGATTGCCAAGCCAATGACGGAATTGCTCAAGAAGAATCAGAAGTTCATATGGACGGAAGCATGTGAGAACAGTTTCAATGAGCTAAAGACTCGGTTGACCACCGCTCCAGTGTTGACTTTACCAGACATCTACCGAAGCTTTGACATCTATTGCGACACATCCAGGCGTGGCCTTGGGTGTGTGCTTATGCAAGATGTAAAGGTCATGGTCTATGCATCTAGACAGCTATGGCCGCATGAGGAGAATTATCCTACACATGACATGGAAATAGCAGTTGTGGTCCATGCCTTAAAAATTTGGAGGCATTACATCATTGGAAAACGATGCCAAATCTACACCGACCACAAGATTCTCAAGTATATATTCACTCAACCGGACTTGAACCTCCGGCAAAGAAGATGACTTGAACTGGTCAAAGACTATGACCTTGGTATCAATTATTACCCGGGAAAAGCTAATGTGGTCGCTAATGCCCTCAGTCCCAAACCGGCCATAGCGAACTCATTAATCGAGCGTCTGCACCCAACACTTCAAGAAGAAATAGCTCAGCTCAATATGATCATTTGTGATGCAACATGCTCGGTTACCTTGGAAGTAACCCCTACTCTGGAAGACGAAATCCGTAATGCTCAACCTAGTGACCCAATGTTACTCAAGGTAATGGCTCAAGTACGAGAAGGGAAGGCACAGGATTTCAACATTGACGATAAGGGTACACTTCGATTTCGGAATCGAGTCTGTGTACCTGACCTTGGGGAATTAAAGCAGCTGATTCTGAAGGAAGCTCATGAGTCGCCATATTCTATTCATCCCGGGGGCACCAAAATGTATCAAGATTTGAAGCAAACATTCTGGTGGGAAGGAATGAAGAAAGATATCGCCTACTACGTCGCATGTTCCGATATATGCAATAAAGTGAAGGCAGAACATCAAAAACCCGCCGGCCTACTTCAACCCTTACCCGTTCCATAGTGGAAATGGGATGATATTTGCATGGATTTCATCATGGGATTACCAAAGACATCACGTGGGAATAATGCTATATGGGTTGTGGTCGACATGCTTACAAAGGTGGCTCACCTTATCCCTATAAGGACAACCTACCATGCAGATCAACTGGCTCAACTTTACATATCTAGGATTGTCATTCTGCATGGAATACCCAGGACTATCACTTCAGACCGAGGGTCTTTGTTTACCTCGGCGTTCTGGCTACGTCTACACCAAGCCCTGGGAACCGCTTTGAAGCATAGCACTGCTTATCACCCTCAGACAGATGGGCAGACAGAATGGGTAGATCAAATCTTGGAAGACATGCTTCGGGCATGCGCTCTTGCTCATGGACCCAAATGGGAAGACAGCCTGCCGTACGCTGAGTTTTCCTACAACAACAGCTACAAACTAGTCTCAAGATGTCCCCCTTTGAGGCTCTATATGGACGTAAGTGTCGCACCCCGCTAAACTGGTCTCAGACAGGAGACAGCCGAATCTTTGGGACTGATTTGATGATGGAAGGAGAAAAGCAAGTTAAAGAAATTCGAGACAGACTGCAAGTAGCAAAATCTCGTCAGAAGAGCTACTATGACTCAAAGCATAGGCAGACCAGTTTCGAACCAGGTGAATATGCATATCTCAGAGTTAACCCCATGAAAGGAGTTAAAAGATTTCATACTCGGGGAAAGCTTGCACCAAGGTACATCGGTCTGTTTCCAGTCATGGCCAGAGTGGGCAAAGTGGCTTATCAGTTAGAATTACCTCCAGAGCTATCCGAGGTTCATGATGTTTTCCACGTATCCCAGCTACAGAAATGTATCGCACCAGCCACAAAGCAGACAGATATGACAGAACTAGAGCTTGCCAAAGATTTAACATATGAAGAGAAACCCTTGAGGATCTTGGATGAGATGGACAGAGTCACCCGAAGTAAAGCTATAAAGTTCTACAAGGTCCAGTGGGAGAATCACACTGAGGATGAGGCCACCTGGGAAAGAGAGGATTTCTTAAGGACTGCATATCCATATTTGTTTCCTGAGAAACCGAATCTCGAGGACAAGATTCATCCTAAGGGGGGAGGTTTGTAACACCCTGGATTTTTGCCTTTTCTTTTATTTGGATCTGTTCAATATTTTAATTTGCATTTGGGTTTTTCAGTCAATTCTTTTGGACTTACCACTTGGAATTATTTTTGATGTTCTTCCAAGTCGGTTCTATCATTCTTAAACTCTCCCTTGACCTCATCCCTCTCACCATAATGCCATTGGGTAATTTTATTTAATGGCATTATATTCATTTTCTTCCTGAAAATGACTATGTTCTCACTGAGCTATGAACCAACCCTCATTTTTATTGCTCCAAAAATTCCAAGAAAATTCCCAAATATTCTTTGGATCATGCCTCACCTTCCTATGCAAAAATATCCCATGGTCATTTGGAAATTTTCAGCTAAGGAAAATATTTTTGCTTCTGGTCAGAATGGGCACTTTGTGAAGCAAGTGTATTTTTCCTTGATCTGTTAGAACTGAAATTTTTACCACATGACTACCCTCCTAAGAGATGCTTAACCCCCAAATTTCAGACTTTAATTCCTAGCCGTTTGTCCTCAGCAATTGTCCGAAGTTTCTGTCCAGAAAATTTGCAACATGCTCAGGTCATATCCATTGAGCCAGATGGCAAACCAAGCGCATCTCTAGGCACCGCGTTGAAGGGACTTCACCTTTGACATGGTATGGCATCACCTAAAGCACCGCGTGTACCAGTGCACGTGGTGACTGCGTGAGTGCACGGGGTTTGGCATGCGCTCGCCGCGCTCTGTGCATCGGGCCTCTCTGCCGCCGCCCGTTCGCTCTCCTCTCACCACCGCAGCATGTCCCCGCCTCGCAGCAGCCTCCAGCCCGCCACCTAGCCTCGCCCTGTTCCTCCCCGATGCCGGCAAGCGGCTCGCCGGAAGCAGCCGAATGCTACCAGGCGGAACAGTGCACACTCATGCGCCGCCTGCTCCGCGTAGTGCGTCGCACTGTGCCCGCGTGCGTGCACCGCGTAGCTATGCTCCACTACTTCTCCTCCACGTCGCGCCCAAGCTCCTCTCCCTCTCTCTTCTTTTGCAGCTCATCGCCGGCGGAGTCCAGTGCACGGCCGCCCTCCATCTATAAATTGAGCCATCCCCGAGTCCTTCTAGCCATCGCCCTCACCTCCTCTGGCCACAAATCACTCCCCAGCAAGCGCGGCAAGGCCGGGAGGGCCTCCTACCACCGATCATCGCTGGAATCTGCCGTGGATCCACCTAGATCGTGCACTCATTCCAGTCGTCGATAGGCCCACCCTATGCTTCCATCGAGGTCGTGGTGATCTCCTGAGCTCGACGGTACCACTGGTTCGCCGGATCGTCGCCGGAATCGCCATATCCGACGAGCTCCCCCGCCGCCGTCTCTGGAAAAGAACGGTCCGATGCCGTCCAGCCACCCCCGCTATCACTTCGGGTACATGCATGTTCACCGTGATGTGCCGGACCCATCCCGACCATCGCGGGCGACCGTCGTGGTCTCCTCGCTGGAGAATCACCGGCGACAGCGCCGCTCCCCTGTTTCCCTCTCTCTCTCTCTTCCTTTTAACCCTGACAGTGGGACCCCACTGTCATCTTCTCTCTCACGGCTGAACCGTTTTCTAAGTGGAGGCGTATTCGGAGAATACGTCTTCGACGTGGCTTGTTCTGGAAATACGATTAAATTCATTTAAATCCAGATTTTGACCAGAACTTTGACCAGCTCTAATTTCTATTCTATAAGTCCAAATGAGTTGATTCTTATTGCTACTGGTTTGTATTGAGCTCAAGTATATGCATGCCAAATTTCAGAATTTTCCTTGCTGTTTGGAATTTCTGGTGAAATAAAATGCTTTATGTAACATTTTCTTTTTGCATTTAAAACATTTTCAGAAGCTCCTAGTTGTGTTGGAGAAGACCAGGAGTATTGTGACACTCCTCTGAACCAAGGCAAGCAACAAAATTCATATGCAAGGATGGCATTGCAATGACATTGGTTTATTTGAATTAAATTCACATATGCTTCACTATTAAAATAATTTTCTAAATAAAACATATTGCATTATAGTTGTTCCAGGTCATTTTGATGCTTTACAGTAGAAAATATGCTTTCTTGCTAAAGTGTGCAGTAGAGACATGTCATATGCTCTCATGGAAACATGATGCATTCGCTACTCATGATCATGACCCATGCATCCATTCACATACTATGGCTCGAATCATTCTATTTCAAGTTAAACTTGATGTTAATTCAACTTGAACATACTGTTGATCGAGTCATGGTGCCTCCAAATCGAGCTCGCCAGTGCAACCACACTTGCCTGGATTGGGAGGCCCTAATTTGGTCTATTGTCATACCTCTCGCCAGTGCCTCCTACTAGGGAAGGTTGTGCACTGGTGCTACCCTGGCCCGGTAGGCAGTCATAACCTTGTGTGCCCGAGTTTTACAGTACTGATGTCCCCATTTGGGATGAATTGTTTTGTTTGGCCACGACAGTTGCAGCTACAGAGGTGGCGGATGTCATGAGTTGACATCGGGGCCACCCATGACATAGCCCAAAGGGGAGTTTGTCGGAGTGGCCGGGAGAGTGTCATGCAATAGATTGGTTTTGTCGGAATGTCGTTGGTCCACCCGAATGGGAGCACAAGGCCATGAATTCCGTGTTGTGGGTACATTGTACTAACCTCTGCAGAGTGTATAATCTATCGATAGCCACGTCCTCGGATATGGACACAGTTCGTAGTAGGTCACACCATGGGTCAACAGAAATAAATAACCTGCACACTAAGATCCACAAGATGGCACATGCACATGTTTGTGATCGTGTGAGGATCACTATCATTGGTATGGCTGTGATCGTGTGAGGATCACGTTGGTAAGTGGTTGACGGTGGTTACGAGGTAGCCCCAAGATGGTAACTTGGTCCAATGGACCCTGGCAGTATTTCACTCATATAGCAAACATGGTAGCAATCATGTTGAGGTTCATGCATCAAACTTGCTAAATGCTTGTTATTGTTTGTCATATTTGCTTTGTTTGCTGTGAGCTTGCGAGTACATTCAAAGTACTCACCTGGTTTATCATGCCAGATGCAGGAGAAGCTGTGCAAGGCGTCGATGTCGAGTAGTATGTCGCGATCTAGGCCGTGTCCCAGCAGTGTCCCTGTGGAGTGGAGTTCCGCTGCATCATCATTCCGCTGTCGCGTAGTAGTTCCCATTATCATCGAGGCCCCTGAGATGTCCACTAAATAATGTACATAAGTGTAGCCGCACCGTGTGTGCCGCTTGGCCTCGCTTATCTTGTAATATTTGAACCTATTTATCCGCTAGGGATCAATAAAGCGGTTATTTTTTGTACCAAGTTGTTGTGTATTGCCAGAAGACTTAATCTCTGGGCTAGCAATGCAAGGTAAACCGGTTGCTCTGAGCCGGGGTGCCACAGCTTGCTTTGTCGCGATGTCTCAAGAAAATACAAAATTGTGTGACTTTTCCTATATTAATAATAATGATTTTACTAGTACTCCTATTGCTCCTCCCACCACTAGTGCAGAGTCATGTGACATTAATGCTGCCTTGCTTAATCTTGTTATGAAAGAACAATTTTCTGGTAGTCCTAATGAAGATGCTGCATCCCATCTAAATACTTTCATTGAACTTTAGGATATGCAAAAGAAAAAATATGTGGATAATGATATTGTCAAATTAAAATTATTTCCGTTTTCGCCACGAGCCATGCTAAAACTTGGTTTTCATCCTTGCCTAGAAATAGTATTGATTCTTGGGATAAGTGTAAGGATGCTTTTATTACCAAGTATTTTCCTCCCGCTAAGATTATTTCTTTAAGAAATCAAACTATGAATTTTAAGCAACTTGAGCATGAACATGTTGCACAATCTTGGGAGAGAATGAAATTAATGATAAGAAATGCCCTACTCATGGTTTGAATTTATGGATGATCATACAAAAAATTTATGCGGGACTAAACTTTGTCTCTAGATATTTGCTAGACTCTACCGGAGGTGGTACTTTTATGGAAATTACATTGGGAGAAGCTACAGAACTTCTTGATAATACTATGGCAAATTATTCTCAATGGCACACTGAACGAACTCCAACTGGTAAGAAGGTAAATTCTGTTGAAGAAATTAATACTTTGAGTGATAAGATGGATGCTTTATTGAAATTGGTTGCTAGTAAAAATGCTCATATTTATCCTAATGATGTGCCATTGTCTACCTTGATTGAGAAAAATAATGATGCTATTGATGTGAATTTTGTCTGTAGAAATAATTTCAACAACAATGCTTATAGGGGTAATTTTAATGCTAGACCGTTTCCTGGAAATTCCTCTAATAATTATGGCAATCCTTATGTTAATTCTTATAATAATAATAGGATGCCCTCTGATCTTGAAAGCAATATTAAAGAATTTATTAGTTCGCAAAAATTTTTTAATACTATGATAGAAGAAAAATTGAATAGAGTTGATGAATTGGCTAGGAACATGGATAGAATTGCTCATGATGTGGAAAATCTCAAAACTAAAATTTTGCCATCCAAGCATGATATAAATGAGTCTATTAAAGCTATCTATGTCTCCATTAATGAATGTAAAGAAAGGACCGCTAGGTTGAGAGCTAAGCGAGAATTTCTAGAAAAAGCGATTCCACCCGGTTTCTATCGTAGTAATGATGAAGATATTAAAATGATTGGAGTCACTCCTATTGAATCATTATTTCGTAACATAAAACTTGATGAAAAAGTGACTGGAGAAGAGTCAACTTTAGATAGAAGGAGTCCCACTTGCTTGGAGGGTGATAATCTTGATCATAAAAATGAAAAAAGTGGGTTTGGAGAGGTCAAAACTTAAATAGTAATGCACCCACTACTTTGGATTACAAGGACTTTAATTATGATATTTGTTATTTAATTGAGTGTATTTACTTGTTTCAATCCATGATTAATTCACCAAATGCATATGAACAAAATAAAGCTTTCACTAAACATATCATAGAAGCCATGATGAAAACATATGAAGAAAAACTTGAGTTGGAAGTATCAATTCCTAGAAAATTACAAGATGAATGGGAACCTACTATTAAAGTAAAAATTAAAGATTATGAATGTAATTCTCTTTGTGATCTTGGTGCTAGCGTTTCCACTATACTGAAGTCTTTGTGATCTTGGTGCTAGCGTTTCCACTATACCGAAGTCTTTGTGTGATGTGCTAGGTCTCACCGACATGGATCCTTGTTCCCTTAATTTGCATCTTGCGAATTCCACTATTAAAAGGCCATTGGGTAGAATAACTGATGTGCTTATTCTTGCAAATAGAAATTATGTGCCCGTGGAATTTATTGTTCTTGACATTGAATGCAATCCTTCTTGCCCCATAATACTTGGTAGGCCTTTTCTTCGAACTATTGGTGCTATTATTGATATGAAAGAAGGTAATATAAGATTTCAATTTACACTAAAAAAGGGATGGAACACTTCCCTAGAAAAAGAATTAAAGCACCTTATGAATCCATTATGAGGGCCACTTATGGAATTAACTAGAAGGATGACAACACTTGAAACTATGCATTAAGCCTAGCTAGGGGCATAAAACAATAGCGCTTGTTGGGAGGCAACCCAATGAATAAAATAAAATTTTGCTTTTACCTACTGTTTTTTGTGTGTTTGAATGATTATAGCTTTTGTTATGATTGTGTTTTTATGTTTTAATTAGTGTTTGTGCCAAGTAATGCCTTTGGGATGATGTTGATGATAGTATAATTGATGCTGTTTGGAAAACAGAAAGTTTTGCGTCCAGTCCTGGAATTTTAATTCTGTACAGGAGCGTCAGAAAAATCTAAATTTTTTACAAAGTATTCGTATATGAATTTTTTACGTTATCCTAATTTTTCAGAATTGTTTGAGTTACATAAGTATGGCTTTTAAATAGATATTTACAGACTGTTCTGTTTTAGACAGATTCTGTTTTTTGTTCATAGTTTGCTTATTTTGATGAATCTATGGATCGTATCGGGAGGTATGAGTCATGGATAAGGTGGAGTACAGTAGCATTATGCCAATATTAAATATGAATCAATTTACTACAGTACCTAAAGTTTAAGATTTGTTTGTTATACTAACGGATCTCACAGGTTTCTGTTGAGTTTTGTGTGCTGGAGTTTTCAAGTTTTGGGTGTGACTACGATGGATGAAGGAATAAGGAGCGGCAAGAGCCTAAGCTTGGGGATTCCCAAGGCACCCCAAGGTAATATTCAAGGAAGACTAAAGCGTCTAAGCTTGGGGATGCCCCGGAAGGCATCCCCTCTTTCGTCTACAATCTATCGGTAACTCACTTGGAGCTATATTTTTATTCATCACATGATATGTGTTTTACTTGGAGCGTCTTGTGATATAGTTTGTTTGCTTTTGTTTGCCTTTTAGTTTGTCACAATCATCTTTGCTGAACAGACCTTTTTTGAGAGGGACACACATTATTCGTGATTTGTTAGAATACTCTATGTGCTTCACTTATATCTTTTGAGCTAGGCAGTTGCTCTAGTGCTTCACTTATATCTTTTAGAGCACGGCGGTGGTTATATTTTAAAGAAATAGTTGCACTCTCATTCTTCACTTATATCTTTATGAGAGTCTCATGATAGCAATGGTAATATGCACGGGTTATGAATTTGGTCCTGATATGATAGATATTCAAGAGGGATATATAATAAAAACTTTCATGTAGATCACTGAATATGATAAATTTGATTCTTTGCAATAGTTTTGCGATATTAAGATGGTAATATGTGGGAGGTATTAGTATATAATTGTCGTTTAGTAAGAATAATTGTGTTAAGGTTTGTGATTCCGGAAGCATGCACGTATGATCTGTCGTTATGCTAAGAAGTTGGAGCATGATTTATTATTGATTGTCTTCCTTTGTGTGTCAGTCGGAGGCGCGCGATGGTTAACTCCTGCCAACCTCCCCCTAGGGGCATGCATTGTAGTACTTTGCTTCGAGGGCTAATAAACTTTTGCAATAAGTATGTGAGTTCTTTATGACTAATGTGAGTCCATGGATTATACGCACTCTCACCCTTCCGCAATTTGCTAGCCTCTTCGGTACCGTGCATTGCCCTTTCTCACATCGAGAGTTGGTGCAAACTTTGCCGGTGCATCCAAACCCCGTGATATGATACGCTCTATCACACATAAGCCTCCTTATATCTTCCTCAAAACAGCCACCATACCTACCTATCATGGCATTTCCATAGCCATTCCGAGATATATTGCCATGCAACTTCCACCGTTCCATTTTTTATGACATGCATCATCATTGTCATATTGCTTTACATGATCATATATCTGACATAGTATTTGTGGCTCAGCCACCATTCATCATTTGTTATACATGTTACGCTAGCATCATTGCACACCCTGGTACACTGCCAGAGGCATCCATATAGAGTCATATTTTTGTTCTAGTATCGAGTTGTAATGTTGAGTTGTAAGTAAATAGAGGTGTGATGATCATCATTATTAGAGCATTGTCCCTGTGAGGAAAGAATGATGGAGACTAATGATTCCTCAAAAAAGTGGGGATGAGGTCCATGAGATCGTTCTAAAATAAAAAAATAAAAAAAGAGGCGAAAAAGAGCCATGAAAAAATGAGAGAAAAAGAGAGAAGGGGCAATGCTACTATCCTTTTTCCACACTTGTGCTTCAGAATAGCACCATGTTTTTCATATAGAGAGTCTCCTATTTTGTCACTTTCGTATACTAGTGGGAATTTTTCATTATAGAACTTGGCTTGTATATTCCTATGACGAGCTTCCTCAAATGCCCGAGGTCCTCATGAGCAAGCAAGTTGGATGCACACCCACTTAGTTTTCATGTTGAGCTTTCATACACTTATATCTCTTGGTGCATCCGTTGCAAGGCAATCCCTACTCCTCGCATTGACATCAATTGATGGCCATCTCCATAGACCGTTGATTAGCCTCGTTGATGTGAGACTCTCTTCTTGTTTTTGACTTCTCCTATTTATCCCTACCACCATACTTTATTCCACCTATAGTGCTATATCCATGGCTTGCGCTCATGTATTGCGTGGGAGTTGAAAAAGCTGAAGCGCGTTAAAAAGTATGAACCAATTGCTTGGCTAAAACTGGGGTTGTGCATGATAAATATTTTGTGTTAAGAAGATGGAGCATGACAGGATTATATGATTTTGTAGGGATAACGTTCTTTAGCATTTTTATTTTGAAAGACATGATTGTTTATTAGTATGCCTGAGTATTGATGTCTTTATATCAAATTATAGACTATTGCTTTGAATCATTTGGATCTTATTATTCATACCGTAAGAGAAAGATTACATGATGAAACATGATAGGTAGCATTCCACATCAAAAATTATGTTTTTATCATTTACCTACTCGAGGACGAGCAGGAATTAAGCTTGGGGAATGCTTGATACGTCTCCAACATATCTATAATTTTTGATTGTTCCATGCTATTATAGTATCAATCTTGGATGTTTTTATATACAATTATATATCATTTTTTGGGACTAACCTATTAACCTAGTGCCCAGTGCCAGTTGCTGTTTTCTGCTTGTTTTTGGCTTTTCAGACAAAACAGTACCAAATGAAGTCCAAATGCCACGAAACTTTTTGGAGATTTTTTTATGGACAAAATAAACCTTGGAAGCTTCGGGAGGAGGCCAGAAGCGTCACGGAGGCTTCACAAGGCAATAGGGCGCGCCCAGGGGGGCACGCCGTGTTGCCTTGTGGGGCCCACGTGACTCCGTTTGACCTAATTCCACTTCTATAAATTCACAAATATTGGGAAACCATCAGAGAGCCAGAAGAAATAACCATTCCGCCGCCACAAACCTCTGTTCTTCCGCGATCCCATCTGGAGGCCTTTTTCGGTACTCTGCCGGAGGGGGAATCAATCACGGAGGGCTTCTACATCAACCTTGCTGCCCTTCCGATGATGTGTGAGTAGTTTACAACAGACCTACGGGTCCATAGCTAGTAGCTAGATGGCTTCTTCACTCTCTTTGATCTTCAATACAATGCTCTCCTTGATGTTCTTGGAGTTCTATCCGATGTAATCTTCTTTTGCGGTGTGTTTATTGGGATCCGATGAATTGTGAGTTTATGATCAGATTATTCATGAGAAATATTTGAGTCTTCTCCGAACTCTTTTATGCATGATTGTTATAGCTTTGTATTTCTCTCTGATCTATCGATTTGGTTTGGCCTACCAGATTGATTTATCTTGCAATGGGAGAGGTGCTTTGTGATGGGTTCAATCTTGCGGTGCTCAATCCCAGTGACAGAAGGGGACATGACACGTATTTGTATTGTTGCCATTAAGGATAAAAAGATGGGGTTTATTCATATTGCTTGAATTTGCTTCTCTACATCATGTCATCTTGCTTAAGGCGTTACTCTGTTTTTATTAACTTAATACTCTAGATGCATGTTGGATAGCGGTCAATGAGTGGAGTAATAGTAGTAGATGTAGGCAGGAGTCAGTCTACTTGTCTCGGACGTGATGCCTATATACATGATCATTGCCATGAATCCGTCATAATTATTTGCTATTCTGTCAATTGCCCAACAGTAATTTGTTTACCCACCGTATGTTCCTGTGCTCGAGAGAGAAGCCTCTAGTGAAAACTATGGTCACCGGGTCTATCTTTATCATATAAAAAACCTAACAATACCTTGCTGCAATTTATTTACTTTTATCTTAGTTAGTATTTTAGTTTACCTATTTACCTCAATAAGATTTAATCCTTGCAAATAACCGCTAAGAGGATTGACAACCCTCTTATTTGCGTTGGGTGCAAGTGTTTGCTCTTGTGTGTGCAGGTGCGCTTAACGGAATTTTGCTTGGTTCTCCTACTGGATTGTTAACCTTGGTTCTTAACTGAGGGAAATACTTATCTCTACTGTACTGCATCATCCTCTCCTCTTCGGGGAAATACCAACGCAGACTACAAGTAGCACAAATCCAGCAATGCAAACACACAAGTTTACCCAGGTTTGCCCGCCGTGAGGCGTAAAACCCTACTCCTGCTTTGGTGGATTATATATGTGAGCACAAGTTACAAGAGAGCGCAGCTTGCCGGCAGGGTGCGCGGGAAGTGCAGCTACTTAGTGTAATTGTGCAAAGTGTCGACCTCTGTAAAGGTAGCCATGGGCCTCCTTTTATAGACTAAAGGGGTCACCATAGTGACAAAATGGTAATTACATGAGGTGAATTGTGGCTACAGTGCTAAATTACCTAACTCTGATCGGTTAGGACAAAAGCATTTATTGCACCTTTAGGTGTCACACTGGGGTGAACTCCGGCAAGGAAATGCCTCTCCTTCTGTGCCGTCGGCCCAGCTGCCTTCTATTACCTTGACATGCCTCTGGGACGGGTGTCAATAAAGTTAATCTTCAGGCGGCGAGCTGACATGTGTCCCGACAAGCCTTACCGAACTGTCTGCCTGCTCAACACCTATTAACAAGCGACTAGCTGGTCCCTGAGGTGGAGCGGTGGAGAGGAGAAGGGAGCTTGCCGGCACGGAGCTTGCTAGGCCATCTCTTGCCGGTGCGTAGCTTGCCGACAACTATAGTCTTGATCTTCAGTACTTCCTTAGTACTTCTCGATGACCTGCCTGGAGGTCTTCTTCATGGTTTTGTTAACCAAATCTTGAATGTTGATAAGAGCCATCCTCCAGCAAGCCCTTGCTGTCGGGAAGGCTGCTACTGTTTGTGCACAAGTCGGGGTATAAAACGCCCATGTTTTAGTACACGGACAAGTATGTATTTGGAACTCGAGCATTTCCGAATAATTAGGATGATCAAAATCAAACTGATCAACATACATACCACCAAGATGAATAAGAAGGGTGGTGGCATCTTGTGTGATCATGATACAAGGTTTGTCAGCTATGTTGGCAACAACGCCAGTACCAAGTGTGGGGGACGAAGAGAACCATTTTCCTACTCTTTGAGACGAGGCGGACAAATAGGCAAAGTTCTCATCCACCGGTGGTTACCGGAATGTCAACAACAATAGTAACAGGGCTTTACTGACAGGGTTGTACACCGGGGTGTTTACATAGGCAGGGATGCTGCTTAGATCATATAAATTACAAGAAAGTTAAATAGACCAATGAAAAGGAAAATGTGATTATTCACAAGTATTAGGTGTATATCCTTCTCAAGAGCAAGCAGAGCAGGATAATCATGACAGGTCAGCAAGTACATAACCCATTAAATAAAGTGGCCAGGAGAATCATGATGTTTACCCATACAACGGTGTTCGGATAATCCATCAAGAAACATTTAGCATTGTGCTTCCTAGGTTCTTGTTGATATTTGGAATACCACAGTCATGCTTTGTGGTAGCAAAAATATGGTGTGTCAAGTAAGGGTTGTGTCGGGACCCCGATCCTAAGTCACACCGATCTAGCATAAGACACATCATATCACTTTGCGGCCTCACGCATGGTAACCCACGGCTGCCGCCTTTACCTTGGCCAGACCGTTTGTGTCTTTTGGCTCACGTATATGATTGTGATGCTAGCATCCATATGACAGAGAACCCGGTGTGGCACCCCGGCTCAGAGAACCGGTTTACCAGTGTTTCCAGCCCAGAGATCATGTCCTCTGGAAACACACAACAACTTGGAATAGAACAGAACTGAACTTTATTAAGATATCTCGAGTACAAGCTCATAATTTACATCGATAGCGAGGCTGGAAGCACTGCAGGTGCTGAGAACAATATCCACATTATTTATGGAACATGGCAGGGCCTCAATACTACTGGGTAGACTACGGCGTAGCGGAACATAGCGCGGGAAACTCCATCCACAGGGACACTGCTGTGGACATGACCTAGTTAGCGTAGCACGAACCTTCGGGACCTCCGTCCTTAGCTTCTCCTGCATCTGGCATGATACGCCAGGTGAGTACTTGGAATGTACTCGCAAGCTCATGGCAACCAAAACAATGCAGCAAACAATAGCATGGCAATTAACAAGTTAAAAGATTAGGTTGTTCACTTACTGGTACCCAGTACCAACTTACTCTCATCCGGGTTGTCCCACAACCCTCGGAATGCTCACAATCCACAGAGCACTTCCGAACATAAGACAAGTTCTTCCATCATTATTATCATTATGGTTGACCATCCTAGAGAGGCCTAAACGGACTGTCCAATACCGTGGACGCGGCTATTCGAATAGGTTTTACACTCTGCAGAGGTTGCGCACTTTACCCACACCATGGAGTACCTGGCCTCGTGATCCCATTCGGGTGGACCGGTGGTGCTCCAACGAAACCTACCTGACCCGTGACCCCTCTATCGTACCACCGACAATCATACCCTCCCAGGGTCATGTCCTGGGTGGCCCCTCTGTCACCCCATGACACCTGCCACCGTCGTGGCCAAACAAACTGTCCCAAACGGGGACGCCGACAAAATAACTCAACTGGGCTCACAGGATTATGGTCGTCTACCTGATCAGGGCAGCACGCACGCATAACCCTCCCTAGTTTGGTTGTAGCGATAAAAGAGCACAAAGCCAGACCAAGTCAAGGCCGTCCCATACCGGCAAATGTGGCTGCACGAAAAAGTCCGGGTAGGTGGCTCTTGATCAACCAACTAAGTTTAATATAGCCAAGCATTTAACCAGTATGGATATTTAATTGCAAGTAAATTGTCATGGCAGTAGCTATGTATTTAAATGAATTACTATGGATTATCACATATAAGAATAATGCATGAAATTCAATTAAATAACCAACACTATTGAAATGCTTCATGCAATGGATGACATGGCTTGCCTTGCTCTGTTGGGTTGTCCACAAATTCCTGGGCTTCAAATCCATAGTTATTTCCCTCTGAAAATATTTTTAAAAAGCAATTGAAAATGTCACATGCTACTGTTTTGAGCACCAGAAATTCTGTGAACAAGGGAAAAATACCAAATTTGGCCAGAAAATAGAGGAGCTCAAGACAAACCAGATGCAAAAAGAATCAATTGATTTGGACTAATGGTTTAAAAGTTATGAACGGTCAAAGTTCTGGTCAAAATCTGGAATTAAACAGAAAATAGAAATTCTCTCAGGGGGCCACGTCGAATGCGTATTTCACCCGGGCGTCTCCACTTACCACTTCGGTGTGTGGCTGACGAGTAGGCCTCGCGGTCAAGTTTAAAAGGGAGAGGGGAGGGAACAGAGATGGCGGAGCTCCGGCGACGCTCGCCGGCGATATGGACGGCGACGAGGTCGGGAGAGAGTGGAGATGGAACGAGCTCACCGAGGCGAACACGCACGTACCCGAGGATTGGCGAACGGTGGCCGGACGACGTCGTCCCCTTCTTCTCCGGCGGGGGCAGCTCTCGGGGGTCGTGGGAGACGGCGACTCCGGCAGCGATTCGACCAGGCAAGGGTTTGGGCGTGACCAGTGGAGCGAGCTGAGCTCGATGGTGAAGTCAGTGGAGCTCGGGGAGGAGTGAATCGGATGGGAGGCAGAGCTCGGGTGGTGGCGGATCTCCGACGAGGTTCGAGGCCAGAGGGCCTCTCGGCCATGGCTCGGGCTCGGGGAGGACGATTGGGAGGAGGAGGAGTGGGTTGATGAGCTCGGGAGAGGCCGGGGAGGGGTATTTATAGGAGGAGGCGAGCTCGGGCGATCTCTCTGGAATGGCCGGGACTCGGGCCACGTCGCCGGCGTCGCGACGTTGAGCTGGCTGGTTGGGAGCGGGCGACGAGATGGGAGAGGGCAGGGAGGAGTAATGGCGGGCAGTGGAGGCTAGCAGAGGAAGATGACGCGCCGCACGCCACAGTGCCGGCACGGGCGGCATAGTGCCCGCGCACGTGGCGGCCGGCGAGGGCGATTCCGGCGAGGGGAGGCTTCGGTAGAGGAGTACATGGACGGCATCGACGACGTCGGCACACCCAGACACCGAGTGACAGCACGGGACGGCCGGAATGACCACACCCGACGTTGACACGTCGACCCTCGATCACTTAGCCTCTTTACGCCTCTGGTTCGACTAGGTTCACTCTGAACCAAAGTGTAGCTTCAGCTACAGTCTGTGACAGAAAAATTGAGAGAGATATAGAGGAGACATGAGCTGGGGATGGAGCCAAAGGAGATGTCTGGGGTGTTCTGCTTTGGAAGGACTATGATCTGGCCAAGTTTGAGAAGATTTGATCAAGATTTGGATATAGTTCATGTACAAGTGTTGTACTGAACCAGAAACAGAGATGAGCTTGATGCACTCATCTGGTTAATCTCCTGGGGCTGAAATTTGGCGTGGCAGGGTTATTTGGTGAGGAGAAGATGCCATAAAAATTTCAGCTCAATTGGATACCTCTAGCTGGTACTTCCTTCACAGAGGTTCCAACTGAAAGGAAACTTGGCAGAATATTGCTAGTGAAAATTTGTACTGGACAAGATGAGATTTTTGGATATTGTGGAAATATAGGTTCCCTATTATCTCAGGGAATTTTCTTGGAATTAATTGAGTAGGGAAAATATGAGCTCCTTCACAAATGACCAGTACTGTCCAGAGAGCAAATGGAGTTTTCTGGACAAAATTTTGTACTGGACCATGAGATGTTTTTGAAGATTGTAGGATTAGATGATGACAAGAAGGTCTGGGAATAATTTGGGATTTTTCTGATCAACAGAACTATAGGTTGCTTTGTAACCCATAGTGATGACAGATTTTCCCAAAAGAAGAAAATGAATTTTTGGGAAGAATAAGGAATTGGAAATTGATCCAGATGGTGAGTGACAAGGTTTTGGCAAGATGCTGAGGGCTTTAGATCACTGAGGGAAATTCATAAGTCCAAAGTCAACTGAAATGGTTCAAAAATCCATCCAAAATGCAAATAAAGCCAGAAAGATTTCGAAAAGAAAAGGTTGCCAAAAACCAGGGTGTCACAAACCTACCCCCCTTAGAAAGAATCTCGTCCTCGAGATTCGGTTGCTCAGGGAACAAGTGTGGATAGGCTGATCTAAGAAAATCCTCTCTTTCCCAGGTAGCCTCTTCCTCAGTATGATGATCCCACAATACCTTGTAAAATCTGATTATCTTACTCCTGGTGGTTCTTTCCATCTCATCCAATATTCTGACAGGTCTTTCCTCGTATGTCAGGTCTTTGGTCAATTCCAGCTCACTCATATCTGCTTGCTTGATCGGGGGTGCAATGCACTTTCTCAGCTGTGATATGTGGAAGACGTCGTGAACGTCCGACAACTCTGGGGGTAACTCTAGCTGATATGCTGCTCTGCCTCTTCTAGCCATCACTTGAAAAGGTCCGATATACCTTGGTGCAAGCTTTCCTCGGGTGTGAAACCTTTTTATTCCTTTCATGGGGGTAACTCGGAGATAGGCATATTCTCCGGGCTCAAAAGTTACTTCCCGATGCTTTGGGTCATAATAGCTCTTTTGACGGGACTTGGCTGCTTGAAGACGCTCCTGGATATCCTTGACTTGTCTCTCAGCCTCGAGCATCAAATCTATGCCGAAGATATGGCTGTCTCCTGTCTGGGACCAATTCAAAGGAGTGCGGCATTTCCGTCCGTACAGAGCTTCAAACGGTGACATCTTGAGACTTGACTGATAGCTGTTATTGTAGGAGAATTCTGTATAGGGTAGACTATCCTCCCATTTGGGTCCATGGGCGAGAGTACAGGACCGAAGCATATCTTCCACTATCTGATTCACACGTTTGGTCTGCCCATCTGTCTGTGGGTGATATGCTGTACTATGCCTTAGCACAGTTCCCAGGGCTTGATGCAGTCGCAGCCAGAATGCTGAAGTGAACAGGGAGCTTCTATCTGACGTGATAGATTTGGGTACTCCATGAAGGCTTACTATCCGGGACATGTAGAGCTGTGCGAGCTGATTCGCGTTGAAAGTGGTCTTTACCGAAAGGAAGTGAGCCAGTTTCGTAAGTATATCCATGATGACCCAGATAGCATCATGGCCTCTTGTGGACTTGGGTAGTCCAACAATGAAGTCCATGCATATGTCATCCCATTTCCACTGGGGAACTGGTAAAGGTTGCAGTAGCCCAGCGGGTTTCTGATGTTCAGCCTTGACTCTGTTGCAGATGTCACAACAGGCGACATAGTATGCTATGTCTCTTCTCATTCCTGGCCACCAAAAGGTTTCTCGCAAGTCCTGGTACATTTTTGTTCCTCCCGAATGGATAGAATATGCAGATTCATGTGCCTCTCTCAGTATTTGCTGTCTCAAGCTGTCTTGATCAGGCACACATATTCGGTTCTCAAACCATACAGTGTCCTGGTCATCAGTTCGAAAGGACTTGGCCTTTCCTAGCGGAATGCGCTCTCTGATCTCTTGTATTTCTTGGTCTGAGTTCTGAGCTGCCTTAATTTCTTCCATAAGTGTCGGAGTAATTTCCATTGTATCCGGGCTAGTTGGGCCGCATAACGCCATATTCAATTTGGCAAATTCTTCTCGCAGCCTCGGATGCATTCCCTCCACGAGTGCATTCTGGGTACCTTGCTTTCTGCTGAGGGCATCGGCGACCACATTGGCTTTTCCCGGATGATAATTAATCCCAAGGTCATAATCCTTGACCAATTCCAGCCATCTTCTATGTCTGAGATTCAAATCAGGCTGAGTGAAAATATACTTGAGACTCTTGTGGTCCGTGTATATTTCACATCGCTGCCCAATGAGATAATGCCTCCAAATCTTCAATGCATGAATCACGGCTGCCAGTTCCAAATCATGAGTGGGATAGTTCTCTTCATGAGGTCGTAGCTGTCTGGATGCATAGGCTACAACCTTTCCTTCTTGCATGAGCACGCAGCCGATTCCACGCCTGGAAGCATCGCAATATATGTCGAAGCTCTTGTGGATGTCTGGAAGAACTAAGACAGGGGCGGTGGTTAGCCTCGTCTTCAGCTCCATGAAACTGCTGTCACATTCTTCTGTCCAGGCAAATTTGCGGTTCTTCTTCAGCAATTCTGTCAATGGCTTGGCTATTTTTGAGAAGCCTTCAATGAAGCGACGGTAGTAGCCTGCCAATCCCAGAAAGCTACAGACTTCCGTTACCGTGACTGGGGTCTTCCAGTTTAATACAGCGGTCACTTTGCTGGGGTCGACAGGCACACCTTGTTCTGACAGAATATGTCCCAGAAATCCCACCTCTCTTAGCCAAAATTCGCATTTGCTGAATTTGGCGTACAAGCGATGGGTCCTTAGTATTTCCAGGACAGTACGGAGATGTTGCGTGTGCTCCTCTTCGTCTTTGGAGTAGATGAGAATATCATCGATGAAGACTACCACAAATTTGTCTAGAAAGTCCATGAAGACCTTGTTCATCATGCTCATGAAATATGCTGGAGCATTTGTCAGCCCGAATGACATGACTATAAATTCATATAGACCATATCTGGT
The DNA here is from genome assembly GCA_039707655.1 of Elymus sibiricus. Lineage (NCBI taxonomy): Eukaryota > Viridiplantae > Streptophyta > Magnoliopsida > Poales > Poaceae > Elymus > Elymus sibiricus. Next base: position 171,336,503 of record CM077664.1, read on the forward strand.
GGTAAAGGCTGTCTTGGGGATATCCTCTTTTCTGATTTTTAGCTGATGATACCCCGTTCGGAGGTCAATCTTAGAAAATGCCCGGGCTCCGTTCAACTGGTCGAACAAGTCATCAATGCGGGGGAGCGGATATTTATTTTTGATGGTGACCTCATTCAGCTGGCGGTAGTCCACGCACATTCGTAGGCTGCCATCCTTCTTCTTGACAAACAGCACAGGTGATCCCCACGGTGAAGTGCTTGGACGAATATACCCTTTTTGCAATAATTCATCCAATTGTTTCTTGAGTTCCACCAGCTCTGGGGAAGGCATGCGGTAGTACTTCTTGTAAATTGGAGCAGTTCCGGGAACAACATGAATAGCAAACTCTAGTTCCCGATCAGGTCGCATTCCCGGTATCTCTTCTGGAAATACGTCCGGGAATTCACTGACTACCGGAATCAGACTTATGTCTCTAGCTGTGGCTTTGAATGCCATTCCTTTCTTTGACATCACTCTGCTAGTAGTGAATTGCACTGTTTGGCCTGCCGGGTTAACCAGTGTCACCTTCCTGGTGGCACAGTTGATACACACCTGGTGTGGTACCAACCAATCCATTCCCAGTATTATATCCAGCCCAGGGGATTCAATGGCAACAAGAGTAGCTGGAAACTTTACATCGTGTATCAAAATTTCCAGATTCTTGTATATCACATTTGTTCTGAGCATGGAGCCAGGGGATTGTACCACCATGATTTTGTCCAAAAGAGAGGGAGAAAATTTGTGCAAGGTGGCAAAACTCCCCGAAATAAACGAATGAGAAGCCCCAGAGTCAAATAAAATTATTGCAGGTATGTTGTTAACAGAAAACATACCAAGGACCACATCTGGTGCTTCGCGGGCTTCTTCAGCGGAGATATGATGGACTTGGCCGCGGTAGAAGTTCGTATTGGGGCGGCGTCCAACACTGTTGACTTGTGGCTTGAAGTCGGATGGTGGCTTCCCATTTCTCGCGGGGCATTGCTTGGAGTAGTGCCCGCTCTAGCCGCAAGTGAAGCATGTGTTGTTGCGGCGGTAATCCTCCAGCACTGGCTGTTTGCCGAAGGTCTTATCCTGGCTGACAAGCTTGTTGTTATTGTTGCCATTGTTCCATGCAGGCTTGTCTTCAGACGAACATGGTTGCCAAATACGTGGCTTCTGCACAAACTGCTCACGGTTGTCCTTCTTGGGTTCAAACTTCCGCTTGTGATCATTATATCCTGACTTAAGCTCTCGTTCAGCTATGAAGGCCTTGTTCACCAAAGTCTGGAAGTCAGGAAAGTCCAGCATACAAAGCTGACAACGGAGGGTATGATTCAACCCTCCGAGGAATCAGTCAATCTTCCTTTCTTCGGTGGACACGTCATGGGTAGAGTACCGTACTAGATTATTGAATTTGTTCAGATACTCACCTACTGACATATTCCCTTGAGTAAGAGCAAGAAATTCCCTTTGCTTCACCTTCATTATGACAGTAGGAATATGATACTTGCGGAATACCTCTTTGAATTTCTCCCAAGAAATATCCTCTCCAGAAGGCCATAACATTTTTGTATTGTCCCACCATATGGCTGCTGGTCCCTCCAGGTAGTGAGTGGCGAAAGGAACCTTATCTGCCTCATCACAGCGGGCTATGTCCAATTTCTTTTCCATAGTCCTCAGCCAGTCATCGGCTTCCATCGGATCCACAGCTTGAGCAAAACTGGGTGGCTTTGTCCGTTGAAAATTAGACAGCTTAGAGTGCGTACCATTATGGTTGTTCTGACCTACCATAGTCTGCATACTTTTCAGAAATTCCATCAGATCTTGGTTTCTTTTCTCTTCAAACATCCTCATAATCTGATCAGTGGTAGGTGACTGTGGTGGTGGAGGTGGTAAATCTTCTGGTGGCTGTCCTGCCTGTCTGGCGGATCGAAGAATGGGAGTTCCATCGCCACCTTGAGTACTACACCTCTTCATCCTAAATTTTGTTCCCATTGCAAAATACTGAATCGATGAGGAAAAGCAGGGTAGTATGACACCAGAAAAGAAGCCAAATAAAAAGAGCGAATAAAGAAAGCAACGTAATTATACAAGGCAACCCAACATCATACATGACAAGCTAGTAGGGGAGTGATCATGACTAGACTGCTCAGACGGCAGTTGACATATGCAGGGATGCTATGATGCATGCACTGAAACTCAAGCCTCCGCTCTAGTGATGCCGGTGGCACGAACCGTGATAGACTGAAGACTCCTCGTCATCTAACTATGACTCGGAATCTGAGCTAATGATGTGCACCTCGGCCTCCGGATCAAAGGAAACACGACGACGCTGACAGGAAGGTTCTCCCTCTGAAGGAGAAGAAGCACGACGTCGCAGCATCGGAGCAGCTGGAGTAGCTAGGAGTGAGGCCCACTCTGACGGGGTCTCACATCGGCTACCAGAAGAAAAGCCTGGTGGTCCGAACGAACTAGAGGGACTGTCGGAAGGTGGAGCGGGTGAAGTGTATATAGGTGAAAACGGAGGGGGAGGAGGAGACTGTGCTGCCGCAACAGCACCAAGTGCCTCGCGGGCAGAAGTCAGCTCCTCGGCTAGAGAAGTGATCATACAGTAACTGGCGTGCAGATAGCGAGATAAAACACCAGTAGCACGATCACTCACCGGATCAACAGGTGCGAAAAGGACTCACCGTGTCGTAGGCGACAGGGTGGGATAGTGAAAGAAACCTGGATGAGTCTGCATCTCGACCTCATGGAAGCGTAAGTCAGTAAGAGCCTCCATCGCAGCAAACTGGATCGCCAACTCCGGAGTAGAAGCAGTTCCGCCCTTGGAAGAATGGGAGTAGCTGCCGATATCTGAACTCGTAGTGAGAAAGGCTTCTGCGCGATACTCGAAAACTGAACCAGCCAGCTTCTCTCAGAACACCTGGAACACTGGGTCTTCGCCGTTGGGATACAGCCGAAGCCAGACGTTACGAAGCAGTACTGGAAAAGTGAACGGTGCCGGCTCATGATTGTAGTGGTACGGAACTGGTGCCATCTACACTAATCAAACCAGCGGTCAGCACAATAAAAACTATATGCATGCCATGCAATGCAGCAATCAAATGCAACAATCAGATGGAGCAAGCAAGACACCAAGACTCTAGACTACTTGCGGTTCTAGGGCAGGGTTAACTAGGGTGTCCTACAGTCAGCACGGCTCTGATACCAAGCGTTGTGGCACCCCGGCTCAGAGAACTGGTTTACCAGTGTTTCCAGCCCAGAGATCATGTCCTCTGGAAACACACAACAACTTGGAACAGAACAGAACTGAACTTTATTAAGATATCTCGAGTACAAGCTCATAATTTACATCGATAGCGAGGCCGGAAGCACTGCAGGTGCTGAGAACAATATCCACATTATTTATGGAACATGGCAGGGCCTCGATACTACTGGGTAGACTACGGCATAGCGGAACATAGCGCGGGAAACTCCATCCACAGGCACACTGTTGTGGACACGGCCTAGTTAGCGTAGCACGAACCTTCGGGACCTCCGTCCTCAGCTTCTCCTGCATCTGGCATGATACGCCAGGTGAGTACTTGGAATGTACTTGCAAGCTCATGGCAACCAAAACAATGCAACAAACAATAGCATGGCAATTAACAAGTTAAAAGATTACGTTGCTCACTTACTGGTACCCAGTACCAACTTACTCTCATCCGGGTTGTCCCACAACCCTCAGAATGCTCACAATCCACAGAGCACTTCCGAACATAAGACAAGTTCTTCCATCATTATTATCATTATGGTTGACCATCCTAGAGAGGCCTAAACGGAATGTCCAATACCGTGGACGCGGCTATTCAAATAGGTTTTACACTCTGCAGAGGTTGCGCACTTTACCCACACCATGGTGTACCTGGCCTCGTGATCCCACTCGGGTGGACCGGTGGTGCTCCAACGAAACCTGCCTGACCCGTGACCCCTCTATCGTACCACCGACAATCATACCCTCCCAGGGTCATGTCCTGGGTGGCCCCTGTGTCACCCCGTGACACCTGCCACCGTCGTGGCCAAATAAACTGTCCCAAACGGGGACGCCGGCAAAATAACTCAACTCGGCTCAAAGGATTATGGTCGTCTACCTGATCAGGGCAGCACGCACGCATAACCCTCCCTAGTTTGGTTGTAGCGATAAAAGAGCACAAAGCCAGACCAAGTCAAGGCCGTCCCATACCTGCAAATGTGGCTGCACGGAAAACTCCGGGTAGGTGGCTCTTGATCAACCAACTAAGTTTAATATAGCCAAGCATTTAACCAGTATGGATATTTAATTGCAAGTAAATTATCATGGCAGTAGCTATGTATTTAAATGAATTACTATGGATTATCACATATAAGAATAATGCATGAAATTCAATTAAATAACCAACACTATTGAAATGCTTCATGAAATGGATGACATGGCTTGCCTTGCTCTGTTGGGTTGTCCACAAACTCCTGGGCTTCAAATCCAAAGTTATTTCCCTCTGAAAATATTTTTAAAAAGCAATTGAAAATGTCACATGCTACTGTTTTGAGCACCAGAAATTCTGTGAACATGGGAAAAATACCAAATTTGGCCAGAAAATAGAGGAGCTCAAGACAAACCAGATGCAAAAAAGAATCAATTGATTTGGACTTATGGTTTAAAAGTTATGAACGGTCAATGTTCTGGTCAAAATCTGGAATTAAACAGAAAATAGAAATTCTCTCAGGGGGCCACGTCGAAGGCGTATTTCACCCGGGCATCTCCACTTACCGCTTCGGTGTGTGGCTAAGGAGCGGGCCCCGCGGTCAGGTTTAAAAGGGAGATGGGAGGGAACAGAGACGGCGGAGCTCCGGCGACGCTCGCCGGCGATAGGGACGGCGGCGAGGTCGGGAGAGAGTGGGGATGGAACGAGCTCACCGAGGCGAACACGCACGTACCCGAGGATTGGCGAACGGTGGCCGGACGGCGTCATCCCCTTCTTCTCCGGCGGCGGCAGCTCTCGGGGGTCGTCGGAGAAGGCGACTCCGGCAGCGATTCGACCGGGCAAGGGCTTGGGCGTGACCAGTAGAGCGAGCTGAGCTCGATGCTGAAGTCAGTGGAGCTCAGGGAGGAGTGAATCGGCGGGGAGGCAGAGCTCGGGTGGCGGCGGATCTCCGGTGAGGTTTGAGGCCAGAGGGCCTCTCGGCCATGGCTCGGGCTCGGGGAGGACGATTGGGAGGAGGAGGAGTGGGTTGATGAGCTCGGGAGAGGCCGGGGAGGGGTATTTATAGGAGGAGGCGAGCTCGGGCGATCTCTCTGGAATGGCCGGGACTCGGGCCACGTCGCCGGTGTCGCGACGTTGAGCTGGCTGGCCGGGAGTGAGCGACGAGATGGGAGAGGGCAGGGAGGAGTAATGGCGGGCAGTGGAGGCTAGCGGAGGAAGACGACGCGCCGCACGCGACAGTGCCGGCACGGGCGGCACAGTGCCCGTGCGCATGGCGGCCGGCGAGGGAGATTCCGGCGAGGGGAGGCTTCGGGAGAGGAGTACGTGGACGGCATTGACGACGTCGGCACACCCAGACACCGAGTGACAGCACGGGACAGCCGGAATGACCACACCCGACGCTGGCGAGGTGCAGAGCGCGCGATTTGGCATGCCAGTGCCGTGCTCACCACGGGCATTGGTGTCTAGAGGCCTCGCGAGCCTGGCATTTCTTGTCTGGCACGTCGACCCTCGATCACTTAGCGTCTCCACGCCTCTGGTTTGACTAGGTTCACTCTGACAGAAAAATTGAGAGAGATCTAGAGGAGACATGAGCTGGGGCTGGAGCCAAAGGAGATGTCTGGGGTGTTCTGCTTTGGAAGGACTATGATCTGGCCAAGTTTGAGAAGATTTGATCAAGATTTGGATATAGTTCATGTACAAGTGCTGTACTGAACCAGAAACAGAGATGAGCTTGATGCACTCATCTGGTTAATCTCCTGGGGCTGAAATTTGGTGTGGCAGGGTTATTTGTTGAGGAGAAGATGCCATAAAAATTTCAGCTCAATTGGATACCTCTAGCTGGTACTTCCTTCACAGAGGTTCCAACTGAACAGAAACTTGGCAGAATATTGCTGGTGAAAATTTGTACTGGACAAGATGAGATTTTTGGATATTGTGGAAAGATAGGTTCCCTATTATCTCAGGAAATTTTCTTGGAATTAATTGAGTAGGGAAAATATGAGCTCCTTCACAAATGACCAGTACTGTCCAAAGAGCAAATGGAGTTTTCTGGACAAAATTTTGTACTGGACCATGAGATGTTTTTGAAGATTGTGGGATTAGATGATGACAAGAAGGTCTGGGATTAATTTGGGCTTTTTCTGATCACCAAAACTATAGGTTGCTTTGTAACCCATAGTGATGACAGATTTTCCCAAAAGAAGAAAATGAATTTTTGGGAAGAATAAGGAATTGGAAATTGATCCAGATGGTGAGTGACAAGGTTTTGGCAAGATGCTGAGGGCTTTGGATCACCGAGGGAAATTCATAAGTCCAAAGTCAACTGAAAAGGTTCAAAAATCCATCCAAAATGCAAATAAAGCCAGAAAGATTTCGAAAAGAAAAGGTTGCCAAAAACCAGGGTGTCACACCCGGGTCGACATGTCTAGTCATAAACCAAGGTGGCGCAAACGTACAGGGACAGACATAGGTAACCCAGCAATGCATGTGTCGGTCATCATCATGTGTAACTGGGCTGTAGCAAGCTATCAGGACTCCAGTAACACCACGTGACATTTCCCCGTAGGGACAGACACAGGAGCAAAGAAGGATACATGTCGGTCAATCCATGTGTTCCGAAGCAGTAGCGAACTACCAAGGCTCAGTGGAAGCACTAGGAGGCATTTCCCTATATGGAAGGCTACCAAAGCAGATAACTAGGTGTCGAATCCCACACATACCAATGCATTTCAAAACATACACACAATATGCATGATATGTGTAGATACAACATGGCATCACAACATAACTCTACGACTCAAAGTATTTATTTAAGAGGCTCCGAAGAGCCATTCATAACATGATATTACAATCATGAGTCTCGTGACCCAACATACAAAGTCATACAAGCAACAGAAGCATAAACCTGTCTGAGTACAGACAGCTGAAAAGAAAGAAGGCTAGAAAGCCTATCTATCTACAAGACCCTCCGTAGGAGCCAGACCTCTGTCTGGGATTCCCAAGCTAACCGTCGAAGCCCACGTGGAACTACTAGTGAGACTAAAGTCTCCTCTGCAAAACATAAATTAAGCAACCATGAGTACAAAGGTACTCAGCAAGGCATACATCAGAACTAACTACATATGCATCCGTATCAACAATGGGGTTGTGGAGTTTGACTACAGTAAGCCAACTTTGACTTAGTGGCTATCCTGAACTACGACTACCAGTAACTTCTTTGGGGTGAGAGAGCACACACGAGTCCACATAGTCACCACAACAATACACCACTATGGATCCTCTCCCGTCTCCCTACGAGAAGGCCATCCATAGCACTCACACTTATCTTGTGCATTTTAATGTATCCATTTCAACTTGTCTATGAACAATGTAAGCTTCCAAGTAGTCCATATCTGCAGAAGCGGCTATTCGAATAGATCATTAACCCTTCAGGGGTGTACTTCTTCACACATGTTTCCACCACTTAGCGTCTGTACGCGAAATGTACTCGGCAGAGTTCAAGCGAAAGCCGGCGTGGGTGTAGACCATGACCTGATTAACCACGCAAGACTTTAGTCTAGGTTTATTACCTATTTAAGGTTGTATCCACAAAGGAAGTCCAGCCAAAGTTTCTATCACGGCCCCAAATGATGAGTGCAGGGTTCCTAAGAGCACCATTCGGGTGTCACTTGGTACACTGTGCCTCGGTGTCTCTACCACATCATAGCCCACCCCTAAGGTCAGCGCTATGCACGGCCGCCAACACATATCCTACAAACACCAGAAACTAGTTGAAACTCCTGGACAGAGATCAAGGCAATTAATAAGTCGAGCGGGGTCATATTTCAGGGCCCAATGTGTGGTAGTAACTGTCTTGGATCACAAACACAGAACTCAGTTCCTGAGGACGGTTCCAATGAGACAACTCGCCATGTACTCCTACATGGCCTCTCATCGCTACCTTTACCAAATCAGATTCACACACTTAGCTCTCATTAGTAGCACATGTTCACAACCATTCCAATTCATCGCCCAGATGGATCAGCCTGACACAAATCTAAGCAATAGCAAGCACAGCAAGGAAGCATGGATGAGTAGGCACAACATGGCTCAAGCAATTCCTACTCATGCTAGTGGGTTTTACTATTTACTGTGGTAAAGACAGGTCATGCAGAGGAATGGGTTCAACTACCGCAACAAGTAAGAGTTGAATCGTTGTTGTCCTAATGCAATAAAAGAGAGCAGGAGCGAGAGAGGGGGATTGTATCAGAATGCTCAAGGGGGTTTGCTTGCCTGGCACTTCTAAAGATAGTAATGCTCTTCATTGGTGTTAATGATCACAACTTCGGAACCGTCTTCTACCGAGAAGGAACAAACACTGGCAAAGAGAGAAGGAACACAATCAATGCAATGCAACAATATGATGCATGATCATGACATGGCAACATGCTGTTGATTGAGCTAATGCAACTAGCAACCAGATTAAATGAACTTGGTTTGAACCAAAGGTTCAAATTCAAACTCCATATGTGGTTAATAAAATGCCATTTATTTGATTTGTCCTAAACAGTAGCCAAAATTTGTTCTAACATGCATGAAAATGCCATAAACAGATTCTTAATATTTTCTGATCATTTTTCATATATAAATTATTTTCATCTGAGCTACGGTAGAGTTTATATGATTTTTTGAAGTTTATAACATTTTCTGGAATTTCCTGGTTATTTGAAATTAAACTAAATCCAGAAAATGAATTACTGCATCAGCAGCACGTCGGGGTGATGTCCGCAGTCAACAGGGTCAGCCAGGGTCAAACCTGATGCGAGGGACCCACTAGTCAGTGGCACAGCTAATTAACAGGGTTAATTAGTGTTAAGTTAATCCTAGCTAAAGCTGTCAGCAGGGCTGGGCCCACATGTCAGTGAGTCAGCAGGTTAATTAAGTTTAATTAAAAACTTAACCAAAAGTTAGCAGGGCTAGGGCCCACCTGTCGGTGACCCAGGGGGGCATTAGGGTTAGTCCTAAACGGTGGTTACGCCGGAGTTAAGCCTGCCGGCGACGGCAAACACGGCAGAGGGGCTCGGGTTTCGCCCTCCGGCGACCAAACGAGCGGTGGAGGGGCTCTGCGTGGAGCTGGGGCTCACGCGCATCCGATGGTGCAAACGACATAGCCAGAGGTGGCTTCAATCGATGGCAGCGCCCACAACGGCGGCGGCCGAAGCTCGGGCGACGACGGTTGCAGTGCTACAGTGCACGGCAAGGCAAGCTAGGGGGTGCGTTCGTCTCCTGGGAGCAACCCGAGCACGATGACGCGCTCAGGTGCAAGCTACGGTGTCTGTAGCCACGGCGGCGACATGGCTGGCGGCGATGGGTTCTCGGGCTCGACAGAACCCGTGGTTGTAGGGCGTGAAAGACGACGGGGCTAGGGGGAAGGCTCAGGGGCTCACAGCGAAGACGATGAGGTGGTCAGCGAGATCGGGGAAGGCTTGACGGAGAAGAATCGACGACGGCAATCTCTGGTGCCCGAGGAGGAAGACGACAGCGTTGAGGGCGATGCAGTGCTTCCGACGATGCGTGGCTCGACGGGGACGTAGCAGGCGATGATGCGGAGCTTTTGGACAGCACGGGGTGGCACGGGGTGCACGGTGGTCACGGGGTTCACGGCGGCGAGCTTGTGGGCGTTTCGGCCATGGCGCCGGGAGGGCGAGGGAGAGGAATGGACGGGTCGGCTCGATCCATACGGCACCGGGGAGGTGTTTCGCTGCGTCGCGCTAGACGGGGGAGGCAGGCAGGCTGGTGGCGTGGCGCACTAAGCGTGCGCGCACGTCGGGCACGCGCGTCGCGTCCTTCTGGCACCAGGAGGATGACGACTGGCGCGGCCAGCGGGCTGTGCCGGCAGGTAAGTGGCCCAGGTGGTCTTTCTCTATCTCTCTCTCTTTTATTTCTTTCTGTTTCTATTTTTTTCTGTTCTGTTTTGATTTAGTAAAAATACTAAATCATTTTACTAAATCCTGAAAATATTTCTGGGCTCTTTCTGAACTATTCCAGTGGCCCTCAATTAATTTCAGAATATTTGGAGCATTTAAAATATTTATAGCAATTAAATGCCCCAATTCAAATACATTATGTCTTAATTCAAAAATCCAGCAATGACCTAGAAATATGTTCATCATTTTTGGCAGAGGTTTTCACCTTTATCAAAAATCATGAACTTTTCTAAAGGGCATTTTGGGTTCATTGATAAGATTTGATTTGAACCTAGTTGATTTCATTTAGTGCTAGGGTTTGAACATCCCCATTTCAAATTTCATTTGAATTTAAACATGATGCAAACATGCAAGTGCTAGCCTAGAGCACTACCAGACTAGGGATGTGACAGGTTGGGTCTGAAGATCACAAGAAATACACAAGGGACAATGTCAAAAATAGCAAGGAACTCAAGGTATAACTAAAACATGACCAAGTCTATGTTGGAAGGAAGGCAAGGATGTTGTCGATGACAACACAAATTATCGAGGGGAAAGGATGGTAATTCTCATCATGAATTCGATTCACATCTTGGAGAAAGTCAAAATTTTGACGATGATCATGACACATTTTGACGAGAGGTTTCATAAAGATGTAATCAATCAGCGACGACATCATGCAAAAGGAATAGTGAAGCGAAAGATTATTGGAACCACTGATACGATGCAAGCTCAGAATCAGAGTTGCTTTTCAAGATGAACAATATGATATTGAAAGCTTGGCATAAGCTTAGTGCACTGTCAGAATTGTGTTCCGGGGATGAAGGGCCAGGTAGCACGGTCAAGCTTTAGCATGACGATGATAATGTAGCCAATCGGCTGGGAATGACACGGTTGAGTACAAACTCGTAAGCAACGAAGATTTAATAAGAGTTATTGAATCGCAGCGCAGACTCCATTCACTTATCGGTGTTCTCAAGTGATAAACAACTCGAAACCCGAGGAAAAATTGAAATCTGTGAGAAATAATACTTGATGAAGAACTCATAAGAAGTAATGCAGTTCCATGATATTCTCGAGATACCAGAGGGTAATACTCGAAGGTAGATCAGAATAGAGGTTGGACTAGTGTATTGATCTACAGAAGACAAGTGCTTTATCTTGTCTGAGAAATGGGATCAAAGGAGAACAACATGGTCAGAGCCACGATTGCAAAGGACCAAATCATAGATACAAGATGAACTTATATCAAGGGGATAATTATTTACGAGAAGCTTCCATGATAAGATCTACATCGTGTCCATGGGCATGAACACAACGTTCAAGGTCGACTCACACTTTTCCAATGTATAGCTTTTCATTCACTTCTCTTTTGAATTTTTTTTGTGTTGAAAGTTTATCTGGTGAAACACCAGAAGAGTATGACCCGTGAAAACTTTCGGGTTCACACAGATGGCAGAAGCATAGATACAACCCATCGGGGCATTTTAGGAACCTATACAATAAACAACAGAAGCAAGGGATACAAGTTCGAAAGCAGAGTACCGAAGTCAAGGTAGATGATACGACTCGACAAGGCAACTTGTATCAATGGAAGAACTCAAAGTTTTAGAATATGCATGAATGGTCAGATATTAATCAACCAAAGGATCTGGCGGACCGCAAAGGATCTGATGTGAGTATCGGTACTCAACCAGAAGAAGAAAGAATGCAAAGGCATCGGATTATAGAAACATCTGAATAATTCGAAACTTAAATACAAAGGAATTATGATTTCTAAATCAGGGGATCAGAAGCAGATGCTCTAATCAAAGATGAGTAAATTGAATAGACTTAAAGGCACAACCGATCAAAACATGATTGGTCAAGAATGAGCTCATATCCGGAATGACGTCTGGGCCGGAAGCATAATTTCTAAGGATCAATTGATGATTGCGAGTATTCTCACACATGTTGAGTCAATAGAATCATAATGACAATCACAAAGTATTTTAACGAGGATTGTCGAACACCTGGATTTTATCACAATTGTAAGTAGGCAACCATGAATTTCAACAGCAATAGGACATATAGGATACTCGGAAAGTTGGAGAGTATTTCAGGGCATTTTGTAATAACAAGAGCAACTGGGGAAGAATGTATGAACGGCAAGTGTACGGGGTCATTCACACGCGTATATTTCAATAGGGAATTGAAGTGCGGTAAAGTACTTAGTGGTAACCAACTCTTGCAAAAGGCTTCATACATGGAGTTTAGTACAAGGATTAGTTATATCACAGGCGGCACGCTGGCACGCGACGAATATAACCACTACACATAACAAGGCTACGGCAGTATCAGAGAGGTCGACAGAATCCTAACAACCACATGCGATACATCAGGAAATCCTTCACGAAAGGATCATGCGGTCCATGAACACTGATATATGAAAGCTGAAGCTTCGGTGGTAGAAGAGGACCACGTGCGGGAATGTAACCTCCAACTATAGGCCAAGCAACACCAGGGGGCATCACAGTCCTAGCAGGGTCGACCACAATTAGTGGGAGTTCCCAGGATATGACAAAAGGAAGCAGGTTGTCAAAGTACGACAATCTATGGGACTAGCAAGGTCGCTTTGTGGTTCGGCAGTGGGAATCACAATACACAAAGAGCAGATCTAGCAGCAAATCACACAAGGAATTTACCCAGGTTCGGGCCGCCGTGAGGCGTAAAACCCTACTCCTGCTTTGGTGGATTATGGTGGTGAAATGCCCAAGTTACAAGAGTGCGCAACCTTGCCGGCAAGGAGCTCGGAGGTGCAGCTACTTAGTGCAATTGGGCAGGGTGTCAACCCTTGTAAAGGTTGTCGTGGGCCTCCTTTTATAGATGAAAGGGGCAACCACAATGGAAAAACTGTATTTACGTAATGAAGTGACAGCAACAGTGCTATCATACCTAATACAGATGGATTAGGACAAAAGCAATAAATGCTCCATTATGTGTCATGTTGGGGAGGCATGCCGGCAAGGGAACCCAACTCCACCTGGATCGCTCACCCAGCTACCTTCTATTCCATTGACACGCCACTTGGACGGGTGTTAATAAAGTTGTATCTTTATCCACGAGTCGCCACGTGCCCCGACAAGCTCTACCAACCCGTCTGCCCGCTCGACACCTATCGGCAAGTCTCTGACGACTGCCACGGTGGAGCAGTGGGATGGAGCTTGCCGGTCTTGAGGTCTTCGGCCCGAAGCTTGCCAGCTCGATGCTTGGCGGCAACTTGAATCTTGTTCTTCAATACTTCTCGATGACCTGCCTAGAGGTCTTCTTCATAATTTTGATTACCAAGTCTTGAGTGTTGATTAAGTGCTATCCTCCGACAAGCCCTCGCCGTCGGGAAGGCTGCAACATGTCTGTGCATCATCAGGGTATGAACACCCATGTTCAATACACCGACAAAAGCCCCCGGGCCTGGGCCACACATGCGTGCGAGGCGTTGTTGGGCTAGGCCCAAAACAATGCACAAACGCACATGGCGGAGGTTATCTGTTGTGATGATTACATTTACTACATGCCTATGTTGGTGCATTAAATGTGGACATGCGAGAGGTGGACTGAAATGGTAAGCTGTGGTCATGCGCTCGAAAAAGTGTGACCATGCCAAGCAGTGAAGAGCTAGCCCCCGTGCCTTCCCCATATAAGGGAATCTGCGGGTGCGGTGCTCAATCCACGCTTCCTTCGCATGCAATCCATCTCCCAGTGCCCACCTTCTTCTTCCTCATGCAAGAACAGAGCTCTCCACCGCCGCGCTGCCCGCTTGCGCCCTTCACCAAATCCAACCTCCTCCTAATCGCCATGGCTCCAAAGAAGGCCGACCAGGAGGCGGAGAAGAGGAAGGCCGCTATAGCCAAATAGCGGAGGGAAAATGTTGTCTTCCCGCCGCCGCTAACAAAGAATGATCTCGTTACCAGATATGCGTACGTGTGCTCGGGAAAGACCAAGGACCACGAAGCCACAGAAGTTCTTCCAGGAACAGCCCCCCGATCCATTGGTAAGTACCACTTCTTCGCCGGGTACTTCTACTGCGGGTTGTGTCCTCCCTTGTCAGATTTCTTCGAAGAGATTATGCATTCGCATGGATTCAGATTGCTTGATTTTGCCCCGAATGCCATCACTTGCATGTCAGTTTGCCCACCTTTGTGAAAATTTTGTGGGGGTTGTACCCAATGTGCCCTCTTCCATCACATCTTCATCCCTCATATTGAGAACGGCGATGCCCTCTCCGGCAGTGTTACCTAGATTCCAAGATTATGGTTGAAGAAGTACTATCTTGACGGCAAGCTCCACATCAAGTGACCTGAATGGAGGGCAGATTGGTGCTGGATCAAGCAGGAGAACTTCCCGGCATATTGCGCTCCCAGAACCGAGAAGATTGTGAGCAACCAGCGCTGGGGTGACGTAGGCCCCAATGACGACAAGCTCAGTCTCGCCTTGGATAGAATACTTAGTCTTTAGGCTGCTGGGTTGACCATTCAGATGTTGGGCGCATATTTCATCTGGCGCCGGATTACCCCTTTGCAGCAGAGCGGAGGCCGACGAGCTTCGGCGTACAAGAACCTAGCCGACACGATGCGGCTATATCCGGGGCTCCACAATAACTTGATGATCATGGAGCACTACTGGTTGATCTGTCAGCTCTTCAATAAGGGTTGCCAGTTTACCTTGCCGGCGAAAGTGATTCCCTTGTGCAAAAATACCGCCAAGGACTCCATCCTGGCAATGATGCCGGCATGCAATGCCAGGGGTGTCCTAGCAGATTGGAGGGTGCCCAGCAAGGCTGAGGTTAAAGCCAGGTTCACCAACTTGACAGAGACTCCTGTCAGAGAAGAGAATGACAGGATCCACCCCACCAAAGATGATGAGTTTGAGTTCATCATTTTGAGGGCAGAGGAATTGAAGAAGGCATCACGCTCCAAGGCAGTGGTTGCCAACACCAACGAGGGTGGGCATGCAGATGAGCCTGAAGGCGACAAGGAACCCGCAGAGATGTAGGAGGGTGGTGCAGCACGGTAAAGAGGAGTGCGACGAAGAGCGTGTGGAGGAGGAGGAAAAGGAGGAAGAGCCCGCTGCTCCTCCTGCTCGAACAAGGTCTGCTGCTTTGAGAAGGCAGACGCATGACGAACCGGCAGGTGGTGAGCTTGCCAGCACAGACGCAGCAGTCCAAGCTCCCCGACAGCAACCTCCCCGGCAACAGTGCAAGAGCCCAACTTCCCGGTGATGGACTCCATCAATTGCAGAGGAAGCAGGAACTTCTCAGCCCCCGGCTTCAGTAGCAGAGGGGCAGATCCAGTCTTCTCCACCTCCATCCCCAGCTCCCGACAATAGAAATCAGGCATACTGGGACCTCTCTCACCTTTCCGAGGAGGAGGAAGAAGAGTGAGTACTTGCTTCTTCCTCTACTCATTGCATTTCTTGATTACTTGTTGTTTATCGATTTGACATGTTGTATTTTTCGTCCTTGCAGGGATGAGGAGCAGCTATAGCAGAGGTCTCGAAAGAGGCCAAGGATTGCTGGGACGAGCGATCCGGCAACTAGCACAGACCAGGGAACTGCAGCTCCTGAAGTTGCTGTTCAGTACCCGCTGGCAAGCGCCACGGCCGACGCCCCCACCATCGATGCTGACAAGGGGACGGAAGGTGGCCGTCAAGAAGAAGAACACTAAGAAGCTGATCCCTTGGTGACGTCTTCCTCAACTGCCATCCCGAAGAGCAGCTCGCCAGGAAGGATCACCACTGATGAGCCCATCCGCACTGAGGACATGCCGGCAAGTGGAACTGCCGGCAGCCAGGCAACGGCAACAAATGTTGCCAGAGAGGAAGCTGTTCCCCCTGAACACACCAACATAGGTACCAACTTCCCTTGAGTGCTTTTCTTCCGTTTCTATTTTTCTTTTTCTTTTTGTCTTCTTGAACTTGAATTCTTGGACTCCGATCCTGAACACTATTTCTATCTTCTCCATCTTCACAGATTCACCTCCACCAGAAGACATGGATGTTTCTGTTGACGTTGAGGGGATTGCAAAGAGTGCCGCCAATGAGGCCACCAGGGTCGCCGCGGAGGAAGCCGCCCAGGCTACCATAGAAGAGGCCGCCAAGGCTACTATAGAGGATGCCGCCAAGGTGGCCACAGATGAAGCCACCAATGCCACTGGTGACATTCCTACCCTAGGAGCGCCAAGCGCTGGCATGGACATAGATGTGGGAGTAGCCGACGATACCTTGCTGGTTACTAGTGACCAACCAGCTACATCTACTGCTCCTCCAACAAGAGACTTTCTGATGCTCCTGGGCCAGCCACGTGAGCCTGAAGTCCCCAGCTCATCTGGTGATCGGAATGACGCCCTCGAAAATGTTGATGGTGAGGTTGTTGTGCCTATGTCTCGGAGCACTGAAAAGGTCCGCGCCGCCAACGACAATGCTGCAGATCTCGCTTTCTTGAAGGCCATGGGTGATGGTTTCAAGGACGTGCAAGAGTGCTACCGCAAGCATTGGGAGAAACTCCAGACATGGCAACTTGTCGTGGAAATGGCTGAGGAGAAGCTAAAGGAGAAGATTGAGGAGACCCACATGTGGTATGAGGGCTGGGTCCTAAATATCAAAGAGCATGAGGCCCAGCTTGCCACTACAAGAGAAGCCTTTGTCCTTAAGCAAGCTGCTACTGACATGGCCGGAGAAGAGGCCGACAAGATCGCTGCTGCAACCAACGCCGACCTTGTCGAACGCAAGATTGCCCTCGACTCACATGAGGAGGATCTTGCTGCCAGAGAAGCAGATCTTGCCACCAAGCTTCGCGTTAGGGATGATGAAATCCACACTCTCCTAGCCAACAGAACATTGGAACTGGGGCAGAAGCACCGAGAAGCCCTTCAAGCTCAAGCCACAGAACATGCCGGCGAGCTCAAAACGGCCCTTGATGCTATTGATGCTGCAGATGCCGTCAAGGTCCAGCTTGAATCCAAGATTAAAGAGCTTGAAGCAGAGCTGGCCGCCAAGAACGAGGATATTGCTGCTCTCAAGGAGTCATCTCAGAAGGACACTCACACCTTGGCGAAACTGCAAACCTCGCTAGCATCCAAAAACAGAGAGCTCCAGTCTGCTGCAAATGCCAAAGAAGACCTGCTGTCTAGGCTCTCCGGCTCAGAGAAATCCCTCAATGATGCCAACACCAAGAACCGGCTCCTGACAAAGGAGTCGGAGGACACTAAAGCCCTTCTAACCAATGCCAAAGAGAAATTTGTGTAGCTGCAGAACTCTATGGCTCTCTGGACCAGCCGGCTTGGTGATATAGCTGAGCACATCACCAAGGAGCTCGTGGTCATGGAGATGGGAAGTTGGGGCTTCGAGCAGAGCTCCCACCAACCGGCAAGCATGACGCTGACTCTGTTCTTCGAGGGCCTCTTGACAGCATTGGACACACATCATAAGGGACGCACACAAAAGTTTGCTAATGAAGCGTGCTGTAACGCCCCGGACACACCCGCTGGTGGTCGTTACTCCTGGCGGGATCTAGAGTGGCCCCACAGATCAATACTAGTCTTTCCTGCGCACTTTGTCCTCACTCGTGCACACCCGGGAGCAACTTCCCGGTCGGTCACCCATCCTGAAATTACTCCAAGCTAAGCACGCTTAACTTTGGAGTTCTTTCCGAATGGGCTCCTGGAAAAGAAGGAATTCCTTATTGATATGAGTAGTCTATCATCCCTATTAAGCCAGGCTATCACACGTGCATGCTTGTGCGCAGTGCTTTTCCTGAGGATCTTCACGAAAGTGGTGCACTACAACCCTGGCATTGATATCTCCATGATCCTCAAGAGGACTCCCGACAACGTCGACACCGCGGCTGCTCGGTACTTGTGACACCCCTTGCTAATGAAATCGCCGAGAGATGTAGTCGGCGACAAGGCCAACTCAGGAATTAAATTCGCGCCTTTGTTCTGGCAGCTGCCATGTAAAAGACACATTTATTGTTAAGTTAGCTCTATTTTCTTATATGTATGATATAACTTTTATGCCTGAAATGAATGAATGCATGCATCTTCCTTGTGTTATTTTTCCTTTGTAATTATTGTACCCTACGCTTGCCGGAAAACCTTCCCGATGCGCCCATTCTAGCCGACAGCGCTTGAGGTACGGGTCCTCAGCAGTTTGCTAGAAATGCCGATTCTCGGTACAATTAACACTTCTCGGTCTTGGCACAGCTACTTACATTGTTGAGCGGACTCGAAACAAGCAAGAGCGTAACCAATCCCGACAAGGTTCCTTTGCGTGCAGGTTTTGCATAGAAAGAAGGAAATCGTTCAAGGAAAATGGCAATATAAACAAAGAAATTTGTTTCAAAGTTTTGCAACTTAGCTTTCTTTGTTATGCTTCTTGTACTTGATGATAACTTGAACATCATTGGGTTTCTAACTCATCAATCCAGCGTCTTCCACACTTGTGTAGCTTGTCCAAGGTTCTTGTCTTGAGGCCTCGCGGCACTTCAGCATTAGCTCTCTCTGCCCGTCCGTTGCTTCTCGGGTGAGCAACAGAGTGTTGGGGAACGGAGCATGTAATTTCAAAAAATTTCCTACGCTCACGCAAGATCTATCCATGGAGATGCATCGCTACGAGAAGGGGGGAGTGTGTCTACGTACCCTCGTAGACCGTTAGCGGAAGCGTCTCACAACGCTGTTGATGTAGTCGAACAATCCTTCGAGCTCCACCGATCGAGTACCGAAACGTACGGCACCTCCGAGTTCTACACACGTGCATCTCGGTGACGTTCCTCGCCTTTTTGATCCAGCAAGACGTCGAGGTAGTAGATGAGTTCCGTCAGCACGACGGCGTGGCGACGGTGACGGTGAAGTGATTCCGGCAGGGCTTCGCCTAAGCTCTCCGAAAATAAGACCGAGGTGGAAAACGGAGATCGGGGCACCGCACACGGCTATGGGACAATTGTGTACTTTGGGGTGCCCCCTTGCCCCCGTATATAAAGGATGAGAGGGAGGAGGCCGGCCCTCTAGGGGTGCGCCAAGTGTGGGGAGTCCTACTAGGACTCCTTAGTCCTAGTAGGATTCCACCTCCCATACGGAGTAGGAAAGGGGGAAGGGAGAGGGAAAGGAAAGAGGGGGCTGCTCCCCCTCCCCTAGTCCAATTCGGTTTGGGCAAGGGGGGGCGTGCGCCTCCTCACGTGGCCTGCCTCTCCTTTTCCCGTATGGCCCAATAAGGCCCATTACTTCTCCCGGTGAATTCCCGTAACTCCCCGGTACTCCGAAAAATACCCGAATCACTCGGAACCTTTCCGACGTCCGAATATAGCCTTCCAATATATGAATCTTTACCTCTCGACCATTTCGAGACTCCTCGTCATGTCCGTGATCTCATCCGGGACTTCGAACAAACTTCGGCCACCAGTCACATAACTCATATAATACTAAATCGTCATCAAACCTTAAGTGTGCGGACCCTACGGGTTCGGGAATGATGTAGACATGACCGAGATGACTCTCTGGTCAATAACCAACAGCGGAACCTGGATGCTCATATTGGTTCCTACATATTCCACGAAGATTTTTATCGGTGAACCTCATATGTCAACATACGTTGTTCCCTTTGTCTGGCGGTATGTTACTTGCCCGAGATTCGATAGTCGGTATGCAATACCTAATTCAATCTCGTTACCGGCAAGTCTCTTTACTCGTTCTATAATACATCATCTTGCAACTAACTCTTTAGTCATGGTGCTTGCAAGGCTTCTGTGATGCTGTATTACCGAGAAGGCCCAGAGATACCTCTCCGATAGTCGGAGTGACAAATCCCAATCTCGATCCATGCCAACTCAACAAACACTTTCGGAGATACCTGTAGTGCACCTTTATAATCACCCAGTAACGTTGTGACATTTGATACACCCAAAGTATTCCTACGGTATCCGGGAGTTGCATGATCTCATGGTCAGAGGAACGTGTATTTGACATAGTGAAAGCAATAGCAATAAACTGAACGATCATTTGCTATGCTAACGGTTGGGTCATGTCTATCACATCATTCTCCTAATGGTGTGATCCCGTTATCAAATGACAACTCATGTCCATGGTCAGGAAACCTTGACCATCTTTTGATCAACGAGCTAGTCTAGTAGAGGCATACTAGGGACATAGTATTTGTCTATTATCCACACATGTATTTAGTTTCCGGTCAATACAATTCTAGCATGAATAATAAACCATTATCATGAACGGAGAAATATGATAATAATAAACACTTTATTAATTGCCTCTAGGGCATATTTCCAACAGTCTCCCACTTGCACTAGAGTCAATAATCTAGTTTACATCTCCATGTAATTAACATCCAATCAGTTCTAGGGCTGATCATGTTTTGCTTGTGAGAGAGGTTTTTAGTCAACGGTTCTGAAATATTCAGTTCCGTGTGTTCTTGGCAAATCTCTATGTCATATGTAGATGCTGCTACCACACTCTACTTGGAGCTACTCCAAAACCGACTGTCCCACTTTACGTATCCGGTCTGAGACTCATAGTCTTCCGGATCGGTGTTTAAAGCTTGCATCGACGTAACCCTTTACGACGAACTCTTTATCACCTCTATTCCCGAGAAATTCTTCCTTAGTCCTTTTCAGGTACTTCAGGATATTCTTGACCACTGTCCAGAGATCTACTCCTGGATCACTTTGGTACCTTCCCACCAAGCTAATAGCGAGGCATACATCAGGTCTAGTACACAGCATGGCATACAAAATAGAGCCTATGGCTGAGGCATAGGGGATGACACTCATCTTCTCTTTGTCTTCTGCCGTGGTCGGGCTTTGAGTCTTACTCAATCTCACACCTTGCAATACAGGCAAGAACCCTTTCTTTGACTGATCCATTTTGAACTTCTTCAAAATCTTGTCAAGGTATGTGCTTCGTGAAAGTCCTATGAGGCGTCTCAATCTATCTCTATAGATTTTGATGCCTATCATGTAAAACAACCTTTACCTAGATTTTCAAGTCTTACTCCACTTCACACCAGGCAAGAACTCATTTCTTTGACTTGATCCTATTTTGAACTTCTTAAAAAAACTCATCAAGATGTGTGAACTTTTATCAGGCGTTTTGATCTGTCTCCATAGATCTCGATGCCCAATCTGTGGATAACTCAAAAACAGGTTTTTATTGAAAACCTCCTTTCAATTCTTTATGCTTTCCAGAAATTCTACATCATTTCCAATCAACAATATGTCATCCACATATACTATTAGAAATGCTATAGAGCTCCCACTCACTTTCTTGTAAATACAAGTTTCTCCATAAACTTGTATAAACCCAAATGCTTTGATCACTTCATCAAAACGAGTATTCCAGCTCCGAGATGGTTGCACCAGTCCATAGATGGATCGCTGGAGCTTGCATATTTTGTTAGCGCCTTTAGGATCGACAAAACCTTCCGGCTGTATCATATACAATTCTTCCTTAAGGAATCTGTAAAGGAATGCCGTTTTGACGTCCATTTGCCAGATTTCATAATCATAAAACGCGGCAATTGCTAAATAATTCTGACACACTTTAGCATCGCTACGGGTGAGAAAGTCTCATCGTAGTCAACTCCTTGAACTTGGTGATAACCTTTAGCAACAAGTCGAGCTTTATAGACGGTGATATTACCATCAGCATCCGTCTTCTTCTTAAAGATCCATTTATTTTCAATAGCTCGCCGTTCATCGGGCAAGTCTACCAAAGTCCACACTTTGTTCTCATACATGGATCCAATCTCGGATTTCATGGCCTCAAGCCATTTGTCGGAATCCGGGCTTGCCATCGCTTCTTCATAGTTCGAAGGTTCATCGTTGTCTAGCAACATGTCCTCCAAGACTGGATTTCTGTACCACTCTGGTGCGGAACGTGTCCTGGTTGACCTTCGAAGTTCAGTAACAACTTGATCCGAAGTTTCATGATCATCATCATTAACTTCTTCTCTGGTCTGTGTCGATGTCACAGAAATTTCTTTCTGTGACGTACTACTATCCAGAGGAGGTACAATTACCTCATCAAGTTCTACTTTCCTCCCACTCACTTCTTTCGAGAGAAACTCCTTCTCTAGAAAGGATCCATTCTTAGCAACGAATACTTTGCCTTCGGATCTGTGGTAGAAGGTGTACCCAACGGTTTCCTTTGGGTATCCTATGAAGACGCACTTATCCGCTTTGGGTTCGAGCTTATCAGGCTAGAGCCACAGTCAACCAGCATCTTTGTGACTTTGAGGTTGCGGATTGTTTGTGAAACCAACAATGGCAAACATCCAACCGCAATTGTGCGATCAGGATGGTCCTCGGCATCAAAGATAATGGGAGTGTTAGACCACTTCAATGGCTTCTGCGCTACGGCTGTCGGCTCTGCAACATTGATCTCACAGGCTCACTGCTTGAGTTGCCAGTGAGAGGAGTGCAAAGATGCACCTCCATCAATGCACATAGCGTCAACAGCATTTTGGAACTCTTGTTCAGATTCATCCTCGTCATCATCACCATCGTCTTCCTCTCCTACTTTCTTGTTGCGGCCACACGTGGGTTTCTCCTTTTGCTTGCCAGCCTTGCCGCGGCGGCCCCCGCGGTTTCCATGATTTTTCTTGCTGGACCCACCAGCACTGTTCTGGCCCTTCTCCTTGTCACGCTTCTCGTACTCGAGCTTCTGCTTTTCAGCAAGATGCTCGACTTGCCGGCACTCCTTGAGATCGTGACCAGCTGTGCGGTGGATCTTGCAGTATGGACCGCCAGTCTTCTCTCCGGCAGTAGCTTTGTGACCACAAGTACACGTGGCAACCTCCTTGCCGGCACCTCCAGTCTTCTACTTCTTGCCGATGTCTCCAGACCCTTCAACAGCCATGACAGCTTTGTCTTTCCGCTTGCGACTGCGCTTGCGGTTCTTCTTTTTTGGGGTGGCTGCGTCATCATCCTTTGAATCAACAGCAGCTCCTGCATCCTCCCCAGGAAGTCTCCTCCCTTCTTCAGCATGTGCACACTTGTCGGCAAGTGCGTACAACTCTGCAATATCCCTAACCTTGTTGATGCTCATCTCTTCCCGCATCCTCCTATTACGCACATTGGCAATAACTGCAGCAGGATGGACGTCAAGGATATTGTGATGTACATGGCTGAATCTCTGTATATACTTCGGAGTGGCTCACCATCTCTATGTGGGATCACATGCAAATCGCTAGGTTGACCAGGAAGCTTGTGGCCTTCGTGGTAAGCACCAACAAATTGATGGCACAGGTCTGCCCAAGCCGAGATTGAGCACTCCGGCAAGTTTATCAACCAAGACCTCACATTGGGCTTCAGCGCCAATGGGATGTAATTGGCGAAAACCTTCTCGTCTCTACCACTCGCAGCTTGAATAGCTATGGTGTAGATACCGAGGAACTCTGACGGGTTGATCTTGCCATCATACTTGTCCGGCAAGTCTGGCTTGAAGATCTAGGATGAGGGCCAGTGAACTTGTCATAGCTCGTGGGTAAACACTGGGCAGCCTACATCGTACGGCAAGCACCCAGGGTACCCCGACGTAGGCTCGTTCACTGCCGATCTGGCACGGTCATCTGACTGACAACGTGCTTCCCGGCGCCACTCAATGGTTGTACGTGCGTCCTCGACTCGCCGGTCTTGCAGCACTTGGTGTTGATCTTGCCGGCCTCGGGGATCCAACGATGCCATGGACACCTCGTCCTGCGCGTCGGTTTGCTTGTCTTGCCGGTGTTGCTATGGAGGAGATTGCACCGTTTGTGCTGCGCCTCCAGTCCCTTCGCCAGCTGCCCTTGCCGGAGCAGTTGGCTGTCGCCGTGAAGGTCCCACCAGCTCTACCCCATCGTTATTGGTGAAGCTGATGAGACTCTGGAGAGTGGCTCTCCACTCGTCCATCTTCTCTAGCGTTGGAGGGAAGTTTAACAACATTTGGGCCCGTGGCATGGCCTCTGCCGGCGTGTTCGGCATGACTAGGCATGAGGAACGAGTCAGATCTCGACTCCTGACAGAGCCAGAAGGAGCTCCATCCCAGACCTGCTACCGTGGGCCATTTTCGCTGGCAGGCTGTCATGGTGCTTGCCCGTGAGCATCTTGGGAACGATGCTTAGTGTTCTTGTCTTGACGTCGACTGGAGCCGCCAGCGTCGCGGGAAGTGTGTTGCGTCCATCTTGTGATGGCCATGACGTGTGTTTCGCCGCGCTATTCTTCGATGTTGCCGCACCGTCCTTAGACATCGCAGTGCCGCCTTTGGACATTGCGACAGCACGATCTTGGCTCGCAACACTCCAGACGATGCCACTCAGGTGACTGGGATCACCAGAACAAAGCTGATGTTGGCCGCCTCTGTCCGCACCGCCTGTGCCGCCTGCGCCACCTACGGACATCTGGGACGGCAACTTGGATGTAGATGAACCAGTAGCGGCTGCGCCCTTGGCCTTCTTGGGCGCCATGGACAATGAAGCTAATGCCTACACTGCTGGAGCAGATTCGCATACACGATCCCCCTGCTTAGCGCGCCAAAGATGTAGAAGTACGGCAATCTATGGGACCAGCAAAGTCCCTTTGTGGTTCGGCTGTGGGAATCACAATACACAAAGAGCAGATCCAACAGCAAAGCACACAAGGAATTTACCTAGGTTCGGGCTGCCGTGAGGCGTAAAACCCTACTCCTGCTTTGGTGGATTATGGTGGTGAAATGCCGAAGTTACAAGAGTGCGCAACCTTGCCGACAATGAGCTCGGAGGTGTAGCTACTTAGTGCAATTGGGAAGGGTGTCGACCCTTGTAAACGTTGTCGTGGGCCTCCTTTTATAGATGAAACGGGCTACCACAATGGCAAAACCGTAATTACATAATGAAGTGACAGCAACAATGCTATCTTACCTAATATAGATGGATTAGGACAAAAGCAATAAACGCTCTGTTAGGTGTCACGCTGGGGACGCATGTCGGCAAGGGAACCCAACTCCACCTGGACCGCTTGCCCAACTACCTTCTATTCCATTGACACGCCACTTGGACGGGTGTCAATAAAGTTGTATCTTTAGCCACGAGTCGCCACATGCCCCGACAAGATTTACCAACCCGCCTGCCCACTCGACACCTTTCGGCAAGTCTCTGACGACTGCCACGGTGGAGCGGTGGGATGGAGCTTGCCGGTCTTGAGGTCTTCGGCCTGAAGCTTGCTGGCTCGATGCTTGCCGGCAACTTTAATCTTGTTCTTTAGTACTTCTCGATGACCTTCTTGGAGGTCTTCTTCATGGTTTTGATTACCATGTCTTGAGTGTTGATGAAGTGCTATCCTCCGACAAGCCCTTGCCGTCGGGAAGGTTGCAACGTGTCTGTGCATCATCAGGGTATGAACACCCATGTTCAACACGCCGACATATGTGCATCAGAGTATCGTAAGGGCGCAAACGAGTGGAAAATAACTCATAGCAAAGAGCTCGTGTAGCACGGTCCAGACCATCAACATGCTGGACAAAAATCTGAGGGTCAAAAGGCTCACGGGAGACAGAGGTTTATATACCAGGCTAGTATCCTGCCTCACCCTCACTGGAAGCAATCAGAATGTGTCTGAAAGGGGAATCATCCAACTCTCGGTACTCTCCACCAAGACGAGTCGGACAAGCAGAGGCAGCTTAATGGACTGCCATATCAACAGTCACTACAACACCATAAGCGATGCGCAGCACAGAGGTGGAGTTCACCTCAAAAGAAAAGATATGGACTCCAGCACGGTACTGCTCCTGGTTAAGTCATGGTACGGTTCACACACGGTGTACTCAGGGTGCCAGCAATATCCCAAGTAGGTCAAAAGATCGATTAGCACAACAGGTGCTCCTGATACTCCAGTGACGTTCTCTGGTGCATGACCTGGCTCGTAAAAATCATTTGAAGGAAAAGAGGTTCCACAGGAATCAAACTTCAGCAACTGAAGGTATTGCGAAACTAGAGGGGGGTAACTGAAGGTAAATGGATCTTTGGAACGAAATCATCGTGAGAACCTAGAGTTAGAGTTAGCAAAATCTATAACCCAAAGAGAAGAGCAATTCAGAACCGAGAGTAAAGATGCGGAATAAAAGATCGTAATCCCATCCATAGGTGATGTGGTTCCGTAAGCCACACAACCCACTTAGTAGTTTAGAAAATGGATTTTCAAGACTAGACTCAACATCGACCAAGGAGTTTGTGTGTGTGTGTGGGGGGGGGGGGGTTCCTATAGCCAGTCAGCTCTGATACCAACTTGTGACGCCCCTGTTTATAATCGTGCACTAATCATACACGCATCATGCATGATCATGAATGGTGAGTCACATCAATATCACAACACAACTCTACGACACAAATTTAGACATAAATATGTATATTACAAGCCAGGGCCATGAGGACCCATAATACATCAGTCATGAAAGCAAATATTATCTGACTACAGACATAGTTAGACATGTTTTGCCTTAAGAAGGCTGAGCAAAACAACGACACTAGATCAAAAGGCAAGGCCTCCTACCTGGGACCTCCGGACTACTCCTGGTCATCAGTCTCCACGTAGTATGCACCATCGGGGTAACCTGCATTCGTGGTGCTACCAGCTATTGTAGCAACCGGGTCGAATGAAAAGAGTAGCAAAGCAATGGTGAGTACTCATCCAATGTACTCATAAGACTTACATCAGAACTATACTAGATATGCATCGATATCAATGGAATGGGGCTATATCATTGGGCTAAACTACAGAAATGCCAGAATAAGGTGGAAGAAGCTCATCCTATCACATACTACACCTTTCAGAAGTAGAAGCGAGGAGCGTATATGGTATCATCTTGTACCTACATATAGCAATAATCCTACCCAGAGATCCTCTCCTCGTCACCCTATGACAAAGCGATATCCAGGGGTATCTGTCTGTTATCTGGGTGTGTTTTATCAAGTATCCGGTTTTAGTTGTAAGAGGTCAGGATATAACTCCAAGTCGTCCAGTTACCGTGGAAACGACTATTTGAATAGTTTAACTTCCTTGTAGGGGTGCACCACATTTCTCGATATGCTTGATTACCTCTGGTCGGACACACTTTTCTGGGTAATGCCCGGCCTTGGATAATCGACACGCCGAAGTCCTACCTAGGCTCTCTTGAGAGGTCAACACGCCATTCTACATCCTAAGCGCGAAGGGGTCATGGACCAATGGCCCTAAGCGCTCCTGCACGTTGCTTGACTGGTCGAGGACCAATCCCACTTCTATATACACAGCAGGCATGCCGCTCACCCCCAACAATCGGCCCACTCCACTATGACATCTGACAGAGCTTTCGCGAGGAACTGACGACGCCGAGGGCCCCATAAACCACTATTCTGCACGGCAGTTAGTACGTATATGCCTGTGGCAGTCTTAGATCAAATACCCAATTCTTGTTTAGCGTGTTATTATGAAATAACCGCGGACACCGACCGGGGCCCGGGACAACCTCTCTCCTAAGTGGTCTCTGCCTACCCTGTCATTCCGCCACAGTGAATCACTAGGGGCTGTCGGGAACCCAGGCTCATCACTACCTGGATGGTACCACCTGTCCCTTCAGCCTCCATTCCGAACATTATCATAAGTATTGTAGTATTATATAGTATATTCGTGATCATCGCCTGAAGGGATCACCGCCCGATAATATAGCATGGCAAACGGACAAGGTGTAGGGCCACTGATGAGAATCTACCATAACTATACTAAGCATAGTAGGATAACGGGTAAGGTATCAACAACAGTTAAGCAAAAGCAGGCTATGCATCAGAATAGGATATACCGATTATACTACAACTGAAATCTGATTCTCTAATGCAAGTAGAGAGAAAGAATATGCAATACCGAGATGATCAAGGAGGGTTTGCTTGCCTGGAAGCTCTGCTGAGAAGGACGGGCCGTCGGCGACGTAGTCATACTCTGGGTCAACGGTAGTCTCGGGGTCTACCGAAAAGAATAGATGAGAGGGGGAACAGATAAATAACGGGCATACAAATGCAACACGGATGCATGTCATGGCAATATGTCTTGAAGATATGCTCTAATGCATCACTAAATATTTTAAAAGAAGAGGGAAAATATCTGGCAATATTTTCCCAGCTCCAGGTATTATTCGGTAAGTTGATCCAGATGCAAAATGTCTAGATTCATTATGTTAGATGGGTCTAACAGGTACATGGATGGCATATTCAGATTCTTCATATTTTTCTAATCAACTTTCATATATAAATTATTTTCGTCTGAGGTACCGTTTATATTATGTGAATTTCCAAAGATTAAATGATTTTCTGCATTTTATAGAATAATATTAATTTCGAAATTCAATTAAATGAAATTGCTAATTGCACCCAGAGAAATGCACCCCGCAGTGTGCACAGAGGCTGACAGAGGGGGCCCAACTGTTGAGTCAGCAGCTGACTCGTCTAGCCTTATCCACTAGAACAGTGGAGGGGGCCCACCTGTCATTGACTTAACATTTTTAACAGAGGTTAAATTTAAACCGGGGTTTAATTAGATTGGTGGGCCCCATGTGTCAATGGCACATTAATTAACAAGGTATTAATTTTGTTAGTTAGCCGGGGGGCCCATCGGTCAGTCGGTTAGGCGGGGTTAGATTAGGGCCTAACCTACCAGCAAATGACCCGGACCCACTGTCAGTGGCACGGGGCCAGTTTTAAACATGCGCGTGCTGGCGGTGCTCTCCAATGAGCAGCAGAGCGGGGCGGCATGCACGGAGCGGCCCACTTCGACGACCATTTAGTTGGCTACGAGCGCCAGACGGACGAGCACAGCGAGGCGCGAGCAGTGGTGCAAGCAGCGCATGTAGGTGGTGGCCGGAGCGATGGTTACGACGACAGTCAAGCGGCGTCAGCGGTGGCGCTCCACGGGAACGTTGCTCGGTGACCAAAATGACCGTTCCAATGGGCCATGCGGCACCTCCATGATGCATTAAGCGTGTTGACGCACTTGCCTAGGGCGGAGAGGCCCTACTGCGGCGGCACGATGAGCAACAGCAGCGACAGAGCTCGGCATCAATGGTAGCAGCAGCGAATCGAGCAGCAGGAAAAGGGGAAAGAAGCAGAGCTCTCCGAGGAGAAAAAGGGGGGCTCGGCGTGAGCTTAGTAGCATAGGGGAACAGTGGATCGATGATGGCGAGCCGCGGGTACAGAGGTTGAAGACGAGCTCGATCCCCTCGGTGTAGTGGCGTAGCGCTTGAGTTGGTCCTCGTAGATGAAGTAGAGGAGGCAGGCGGAGCTCCTAGCGAAGTCTCTCAGCTGGCGGGGAGGAAGGTGGTCACGTGGACGGAAGAGGCCATGGCGATGGAGCTTCAGGTGTGTGTGTGGGAGAGAGAAGCGGCACGAGGGAGGGACAAACTGAGGGCTAGGGTTGTCTAGGGGCTTGTAGGCGACGCTCTTATCCACTCCTGGCGCCCTATAGTGCTCGGTGGCGTTGATCGACGATGAGGAAGACGATGACTGTGTGGTGGGCTGGGCCTTCTCCTGTGCACTCGAAGCCCAATAGCACAGTAGGTAAGTTTCTCTTTTTCTTTTTCTTTTTTTGTTTCATTTTTCTAAGTCTATTTTGTACTATCTATTGCTACCCATTGATTTTTGTTAAATATGAAATTTAGCACATAATTCAATTGCAATATGGTGGGGTGGCACAAAAAGTTTCACAACATTTGGAATTGTTTAAGCATTTTTAGGAATTGAAAAGGTCAAGAAATTTGCTGCTGGACCACTAAAATAGTTACTAGGGTCAATTTCAAATTCCAAGTGGGTTTGATTTCTTCAAGAAAGATACTTGGGGCTTATTTAGGATATGACCAACATTTTTGTTTTACTGTTTGAAGAAATAATAATTTGACTTGCAATTTCAGTTTGAATTTGACTTTGGTTTTTATCAAATAGCAATTAAGCTTGCAAAACATGATGACATGGCATCATTAGCATGGGGTCATTGCAGCTTAAATATTGGGGTGTTACAAGTTGGAGCTTGATGTGTCGGGGATTCCCTCGTTTCTCCTGGAGGCAGGAGAATATGGACCTGACGTGTCGCTGGAGCTTGTGGCAACTTTGGGCAGCGCTGACAAAGCTCTAAAGTTCCTTTGTTCCGCCATGCGGAAAGTGAGATTTTTGGTAGAGCCCGGTTATAAGGTGAGTGTTCTCCCTCATGGTTAGTAGTAGCCCCCGAGGCCAAGTGTGGCTTCATTTGGGAAACCGTGCTTGGTTCTGCTAAATTTTCTTGCCCTTACTAAGAGGTATCCTTGACATTGATTTTTGTTATAGGCTCTTGTTGATCACAACCGCGATCTTGCCACCCAACTTGCGAGCCTGCAAAACCAACTAGATGCCAACCGTCGAGATGTCGACTGTCTGCTACAACTCTGTGATGGTGCCATTATCCTTATCTTGCATTCTATGTTGCATTTCTTGCATGTTGTGACTCTTCTGGTAGACCTCTTTTCTTTTTCTGTCAGCCCCCCAGAAGGTCACTGTTATCCGGTGTAATCTAATTGGGGAGACAAACCAGGGTCGTGCCAAGGCCGAGCAGGCCATGCGGGCTGCCAAAGATGAACTTGATACCCTTAACATGGCGAAGCACAGCCTAGAGGCCTTCGTCAAGAAGGAGCGGGACGAATGCGGCGTCCAGTAGGGCGAGCTTCAAAAGAGCAAAGATCAGCATGGCACGCTTCGGAATGAGCTTGAGGCCCTTAAGACGGAGCTCAGGCGCAAGACTGTTGTGTCCAAGGGTTATGAGGAGGAGGCCGCATGCCTCTAAAAGGTTAATGTTGAGGTGTCGATGCAACTTGATGAGGCACAAAGGCATTGCCAGGATCTGGTTGCAGCGGCTTGCCGTAAGTACTATGGCATTTTGCTTTCTTGTGTATATCCGTGTCTGGAGGTTGCCTGACATGTATGTTTCATGCATGTTTCAGTGCAGCTCCGAGAGATATGTAATGATGATGCTGAGACCAGGCTCCACAAGGTCGTGGCCACGATGGGGAAGATGCAGGTTACCCTCTGGGTTGCCGTTGGTAATCTCTTTCATGGGTATCCAGACCTCCGTCCTAACCTCGACAGTGCATTGGACCTGCTTGGTAGGTCACCATAGAAGATGGAGGATTGGTTCTTCTCCAAGTGTTTGCTGGCCTGCGGGCGCACAACGCTACCATGGATCTGGGACCACTGGTACGGAGCGTGTCGGGGGACTAGAATCTGAGCCTCTTCTTCGAGGAGGTTTACGAGGATGCTGAGTATGTCGTTGGGACTTGCGACCTGCAAGGGATCATCAAAAGGGTGCCGAAAGATGACAAAGGCTATGCTTGAGCTTGTAAAAAACCTTGTATGTGTTTTGTGGTCTGCACAATTTGATTGAATTTTACACCTTTCTTGTTTGGATCTTGCGAAGTCTCTTTCTTGCCTTGGGAATGCCTTTGTTCTACCAAGTTAACTTGCTTGCTGTCTTTGGTATTTGGAACAGAAGTCCCTATGGAGCCCGGCGTGCCTGTCTTTTGCATGTTGCTCGTACGTGGCAGCGGGCTCTGGGTAGTATTCTTAGCATGTGTAAGAATGTCCATTCGTGATGCAAACAAAAGGGTGGCCAGTTAGTTTGGCATGTTGATCAGTTGTCCTATTTTGGATGGCGGAGGCCGGTGTACCTTGATGCAGCCCACGGATAATTGTATTTGGGGGGTCACTAGATGCAGCCCCTATACCGACTACGAGGAGGTCCAAATAATGATGAATCCCCCGAGTCTAGTAGATAGGAGGGTCTCTTGAACCACTCTGGCGAATACTCCCGAAGAGGTCAGTACCTGTTCCTTTGTGTGCTTATTAGCAATCCAATGGTTAGTATTTAAATAGAACGAAGTGGTTGTGTTGCAAGGCACTTTTATTCATTGTTTAATACATGATCGAGCTAATATTATAAAGGCACAAAAAATAAATGTTTAACTTGCATTGAAATGAAACGGAATTTTAAAATTACTAAGATAGTAGGGCGACGAATGGCGGTTTGTTCCTTGTGCCGCCCTGACTTGATCCTCCTCGTGGGGCTTCCATCTTGCGGCAATGGTTATCACCAAAGGGCGTGCGGACCATGTACTGGGAAGTATCGGCGTGACCTCAAAGCCAGTAGTTGGGCGGCCTTCGTTGCGGTTGTACTGCCTGTCCTGTTCTTGAAGTGGGCGAGTTGTGCCTTGGCCTGTGCGAGGTCGACGGCCTCTGCTTCTTGGGCATGCTTGGGTCAGTACTATTTTAAGTTTCATGTAAGCATAGCAAGGGATCACCATGAATGTTGTGATGGCAGTTTGTCCTAGTACAACGTGGTACCCTCCGTGGAAGGGAACGACCTCGGATCAAAGGAGCTCGGACCCGTTGTTCTGTAGGACACCATGGAACTTGGTTGGTGATGGGCGGAGCGCTGTTAGCGGTATCCCCATCTGGGACAGTGTGTTGGCGTATAATATGTTTATTCTTGAGCCCCCATCCATTAGCACTCTTGAGAGCAGGCGGCCCCATATTAGTGGGTCCACGATGAGAGTAGTTTGCATGGGTTCTGGATATGTTCTGGGTGGTCCTCCTGTCCAAACGATATTGTGTGCTCTGACCACTACAGGAATCTGAAAGTGCGGGTTTACTCCCAGAGGGGGGTGAATGGGAGATTTTTAGAAATTTGTCAAACTCCGAAGACTTTGACGAAAATCACAGTGAAGAAATAGAAACAGGAACGAGACTAGTTCATCACAGAAATATAAAGCATGCATATATCGTAGATGCAGGTGTAGGTGAAGAACAAGCAATCAGGCATACATAAGATGAACTGAAGAAATGAAAAATAGTATGATGAAAGACTTCAGTTCAAATTCTTCAGCAAGTAGATTACAGATTCTTCAGTAGTGGAATAACAGAAAGTAAGGGATTGAGGAATTTGAAACCAGGTTGGCTCGATGATGACACGATGATTTGGTAGACTAGTTCCAGTTGCTGTATCAACTGTACGTCTGGTTGAGGCGGCTAAGATTGAACTCTGAAGACACTAGGTCTTCACCATATTCCTCTAGAGCTAAGATCACTTAGACCTCAGCCAATCACTCATGGTAAGTCTTCAAGGTAGACCTCCAAAACCTTCATAGGCTTGTTCACTGGCACGCCACAATTACTCTTGGGTTCTCAAAATAGGACGCCTAACCATCTAGAAGAATGACAGTCTTCAAAGGTAACAGGCATCGGATCACACAGATCAAATTCTTCAGTGATGCTCAATCACTTTGGCTCTGGTTGGGTTTTTCCTCACTTAGGATTCTCACAAAGTGTCAATCTATCTCTTGAACATCCAACCAACTAGTGGTTGTGGGGGTGACTATTTATAGCCAGGGAGCAACCCGACATGAATTGTCTTAAATGCCCCTTCAGACATTACCGTTGTCAGGATAAGGATCCACTCAACAGCTGGCACACAACGCAGCAATGGTCAGAAATTTGGACTCTCAAATTTCTTGAGGCACTCAATTTCCTCACGGTAGGCAGAATGCACTGGCAAACTCCTAACTCCTCAATCAAACCAATTTCGTCAACGACCAGAAGAACTCGTCTCTGTCACTGAGGAACTCGACTGCACTGTAAGAGATTTTCAAAGTCTGCATTGAAGTGGTAGGTTGTGTATAGGTTTGAGCATCACTTCGGAAATGTGATTTATGTATCACCTAGACCCCCTTTAACAGTACGGTTTTTCTATGACCCAAATAAGAAGAAAGAAACTATGAAAACAAAAGTCTTCAAGCTTCCAATTCATCACATCAATTTCTTCAAAGGGCGCACCAAATTATTCACTTGAAGAAATACATTTTTAGGGGTCGACTTCCGTCGGTTAAAACAAATCTTCAGGGACTATAACACATGTGTACACTCAGAAACACATTAGTCCCTTAACCCATTTGTCTTTAATACTCCAAAACCACTAAGGGGGCACTAGATGCACTAACAATCTCCCCCTTTTTGGTGATTGATGACAAATTGGTTAAGTTTTCAACGGGAATAAATAATTGAAGTGTATGAGCAGAGTATGAAGAATATGATTACATGATATAGAGAAACTCCCCCTAAAGATGTGCATATGATGAATTTGCTTTGGATTGCAACTGCACATGGTAGGTTGAAATTGTGGAGATCTCCCCCTATATCTTGGAATCCAATCATGCATGATCATATGATACGAAGAACTTGAATGCATGATGAAAATTGGTGTCTGACGAAATAGAACATGCATGCACATATATAGCATTGAGGATAAAACATGCAGATCAAAAGATCAGAAGAGTCAGACCACCAACAGTTTTAAGTTACAACCCATCATAGAACACACCAGAAGAACCAAGAGTTGCAACTTTAACAAAAACAACAGCCTAATATAATAAAGACCCGCTTGAAGACTTACTTAAATTTCTCCCCCTTTGTCATCAAATGACCAAAAGGAGATGAAACTGAGATCTAGCACCCCCGAAGAATGCCATCATGAAGAGTGTGGAGGAGCGCCAGCGTCGGTGTTGGGGTCGGGCGATGCAGAGGAGCCCGATGCAGTGTCTTCAATGTTCTCATTTTCATCAGTGGATCGCGATCGATACACTGAGCTTGGTACCGGCGGAGGAACTTGGACTTTCTTGAATTTCTTCTTGGGCGGCATTGACCAATCAAAGTCCTGTTGAAATTCCATTTCTTCAAGTTCTTCAGCT
This sequence comes from Elymus sibiricus, assembly GCA_039707655.1. Lineage (NCBI taxonomy): Eukaryota > Viridiplantae > Streptophyta > Magnoliopsida > Poales > Poaceae > Elymus > Elymus sibiricus. Next base: position 171,371,450 of record CM077664.1, read on the forward strand.
GACTTGAGATGTGAAAGTATGGCCCAGCTACGGTCAAATATCTCATGGGCATAGTAGTGGTTCTTGCGCACTGAGTTATGTGTCACTATCATATTGGCAAGAATTGCAGCTAGCTGATGCTTAACCTAGTCATGATTCCTGTCCACCTTCTGATGCAAACTGATAAGAAGTTCTTGGTCTGTCATAACATGAGGAGCTTCACTCTGATGAACTTGCTCTGAAGCATTTGCTGTAGTGTTGTGGCTTGCAGAGTCATCACCAGTGGACTGACAGACATGAATATTGTTGGCCGATCTCCGCCCGTATATAACTATGAATAACATAATAACTGACTGACTGACATGATACATACATACGTACTGATCAAGCCATGAATAACGTCAAAACTATGCGCTTTTCTATCAATTGCCCAACAGTAATTTGTCCACCCACCGTATGCTATTTTCTTGAGAGAGATGCCTCTAGTGAAAACTATGGCCCCCTGGTCCATCTAAATCATATTACTAAATCCCTAATTTACCTGCTACAATTTATTTAGTTTTATTTCCGTTTGTAATTTATAAACCTATCACCATCAGATTTGATCCTCGCAATTAACGAGTACAAGGGGATTGACAACCCTCTTGCCCGCGTTGGGTGCAAGTATTTGCTCTTGTGTGTGCAGGTACTGTCAACCTTTGTTTGCGTGGTTCTCCTATTGGTTCGATAACCTTGGTTCTCTACTGAGGGAAATAATTATCCACTACTATATTGCTTCACCCTTCCTCTTCGGGGAAAATCCCAACGCAGCTCATAATTAGCAACCACCGTCTGCTATGGCCTTCCCCCACAGCATCATCACTGACAACGGCACCAACTTCGCCAAGGGCGCACTCGCTCGCTTCTCCGCCGGCTAGGGAATCCGGCTGGACGTAGCTTCCAGCACCCACCCATAGTCCAACGGCTAGGCGGAAAGGGCCAATGGCCTGATACTAGACAGTATCAAGCCCTGGCTCTTCGAGCTGCTGGAGCGCTCGGCCGGCTGCTGGATCGAGGAGTTGCCGGCTATGCTTTGGAGCCTCAGGACCACGCCCAACTATTCAACTGGCTTCAGTCCTTTCTTCCTCGTGTAATGGGCAGAGGCTGTCATTCCAGCTGACATCGAGTTTGACTCGCCGCGAGTCATCCTGTACATGGAGGTGGAGGCCAAGGAGGCGCGCGAGGATGGTGTCGACCTGCTCGAAGAGGAACAGGAGATGGCCCTGGCCCGGTCAGTTATCTACCAGCAGAGCCTGCGCTGCTATCACAGCCGGCGGATCCGCCCCCTCAAATTCCGAAAGGGCAACTTGGTGCTCTGACTCATCTAATAGACAGCCAGCTAGCACAAGTTGTCCTCCCCTTGGGAGGGCCCCTTCATCATTAGCAAGGCTCTGCGCAACAACGCCTACTACCTCATCGATGCGCAGAAGGCAAGGAAGAAAAAGAAGGATGGCTCCGGCAAGGAAGAAAAAGAAGGACAGCTCTGCGCAACAATGCCTATTACCTCATCGCCCCTGGAACGCCGATCTCCGCCTGTTTTATAGTTAAAACAGTGTATGTATGTATCACAACCTTTTGGTTTTTTACTGAAAGCAGCGGGTACCCTCGAGCGACCCTCGGGGGCTACCCTTCGTCTCTCCTCGTCGAGTATTTTCATGCTTTACTGTGTTTTCATTTCTGCCCGGGTCTGGCAAGTCCGGCTCGGGGGCTGGCCGGCTAGCCCGCTCCCTCCTTTTCTGGGGCTGGCTTAGTAGTGTGTATGACACCAAAGGCCCACTGTTCATCCCCAGCTACAGACCGCAACCCGGCTGTCTAGCTGGCAAGAGCAAAAGGCTGGTGGAGCATGCACATGAAAAACAACTAAGGAAAACATTGGCTCGGGAAATCCAGCTGCGGCTTCGGCTGACTACGTCGGGCCATCTGCGCGTTCGCCGGCTGAACTTCAGCCGGCCGCGCCGCCTGTCGCCTAGTGGGCCCACTGCTCGCTCGCTTGAACTTGACTCCTAAAGTTTAAGTATTGTGCTCCCACCCTTGCGGCCCACTCCTTGCTCCGGCTACAGACCGCAACCCGGCTGTCCGGATGGTGGGAGCAAAAGCTAAAAGGGGGGTAGACAGGAAAAACGGCTAAAGGACTAAGGAAAAAAGCAAGCCGGCAGAACACATATGTACAATAGAAGTTTTGCATAAGATAAAGGCCCAAGGCCATAGGTTCATTAGAATTTCCTACACCCCCAGTGGGTGGACTTGCAAGCTAATACTGCAGTTCAAATAGAAAGATAAGAGACAGAGGAAAGAAAACTCCTATGCAGCAGGCTCGGGGGCTTCCGGCTGGGCGGCCTCGGGGGCTTCTGTCTTGGCAGTCGCCGAGTTTGTGGCATCCGCCTCGCCGCAGGAGCTAGAGCTGGAGCCGGTCTCCCCATCGCTCGCATCCTCGTTGTCGTCGAGGGGCAGGCCGAAGGAGTCCTTCGGCACCTCCTCCCCCGTCTCCGCCCGCTCCTTGATGAACTCATCGATGGCGGCGTACTACGCGAGGTCGCTGGCACGGGCGCCGATGGCATCGAGGAGCAGCTCCAGATCCGCCACCGCACCAGCCCGCCGGCTGGCCAGCTGGTCCAAGTCCACTTCTAGATACCAGGAGAGAACGAAGCTCAGCGTTAGCTCCGAACCGGACCGGGCCGCAGAGGCCCTCCACGCATCGGCGTGGCCCGGCACTGCCTCCAGCGAACTGGCCAGCTGGGTGGCAGTGCGGGGCAAGACCGCGGTCGGCCAGAGGTTCTGCACTAGCTGCAGACCTGCATCGCGGAACCGGTGTAGGAGGCGGCCAACTGACGGCAGCCGGGCCTTGGCAGCAAGGATGATCTCCCCCACCGTCCAGGCATCATGGTCCCCGACGTTGACGCCCTGTGACCTCTGCTCCTCCCGGTGCTGCAGCACTGCCGCCTTGGCCACCCCTTTTGTGTCAGGGAAGGCCTCTAGAAAGAACTAAAAAGAAGCAAGTAAGCCACCGTCAAGGCGCCGGTTGGAGGCAGCTGCCAGCCAGGGGTAAAGGAAGCAAGAAGATCAGCAGCAGCTGGCAGCCGGCTAAAGGCTTAATAGTGAAGCTTACTAGTGAGAAGGTCGTCGATCAGCCGCGTCTCCGCCAGCATCCGCCGCTCCTTCGCCGCCCACATGCTAGCTCGGCGGTTGTACTCGGTCGTCAGCTTGTTGAGCTGCTCGGTGACCTCGCCAAACCACTGCTCCTTCTCCTCCACCTCCTTGCAGTGCTCCTCGGCGATCGTCTTGAACTCGTCCTGGTGGTCGGACGCCAGCTGGTCCTCCGTGGCCAGCCGCTGGAGCTCCTTATTGAGCTCCTCCTCACAGCTCGTCAGCCGGCTCACCTACTCCTGTAGCCGGTCGCGCTCCTTGGTGGACTGGCTGCACTAGGTCTCACGCTCGCCGAGCTGCCGCTCGACCTCGCCCAGCCGGCTTCAGAGGTCTCGGACCTGAGCCGGGTCGACGGTGGCGGCTGCAAAAGTGAAACCAAGGCGTCAACAACCGGATAGAAGAGAAACAGAGGAATAATAGAAGGCTCCGAAGAGGTTCGACCCGGCTGCTGCGTAGCTGGCCTGAAACTCAGGTGCTACACCCAGTAGGTGCGTTGGTGCGCCCCCACCGGAAGAAAATGCATACCTTTCGCTAGACGCAGTTACTCTTCCTGGGCCTGGAACCGGCCCTTGAGCTCCAGGTACTGGGTCACAGCCCGCTGGAATAGTGCCATGCGCTTCTCATTGACGGCCTACGAAGGAAAGGAGAAAAAGAAAATCAGAAGATGCTCGGGAAGGTTCGACCCGGCTGCTGACCCAAACCTCGGGAGCTACATCCAGTGGGTGCACTGGCGCGCCCCCACTGGAAAACCGCCAAGCCGGCCCAAGAAGGAGAAGAAAAGACCAAAAGACTTCGAAGAAACAAAGACAAATGCAACAGGAGCAGGAGCTAACCTGGACGGACTGCTCTACCCGGGCCAGCTCGGCCATTACGCTCTTGCTGAAGTTTCCACCCGGCCGTGTTAGCCAGCGATCAACTGGTGCGTCATGGCGGGCGTAACCATGGTGGTCGGGTCGCCTGCGGCCACCGCACTGGACACTTCACCCGCGCTCGCCCACTCCAGCTGCAGCTGGGCCATGGAGCCATCGCTGGTGGCGCTTGCAGCCGGCCTCGGCTAGGAGGAGAGCTAAGGGGCGTTTGTGCCTATCGCTCGGATGATGATGGTGCCGGGGTTCTTGGGCGCGACCGGCTGCTGTGACCCTCCGCCAGCTGCGGCAGCTGGGTCCTCTCAGTTGGTATCACATCCCAAACTTTTCCCAAATCTGGTATGTTGAAAATTTCACAGGGAATTAAAAAATTTCTAGGAAATACTCATGATTGCCTAGGTTTGATTGTGATTGACCTTGAATTGTTTGATTGTTTGCCTAGAAGGGACAGAATCCCAATGCCACTAGTTAAAACCCTAATTAGCCTTGGTAGGAACCCAAGCCATTTGAAATATTGTTGGGCAAAAGTATTCTTAATAAGTCCCAAGAATATCCAAGCCAAATTTATTTCCCTAAAAGGATTTGAGTTGGATTCATTTTGAAATTAATTCAAAAGCCAAAGGCATTTATTCAAAAATGGTTTTGCATTTTTATTTGGCAGGAAGATGAATTTCATAAGTCCAAATAATATTCTTGACCCTCTGCCAATTTTCGAAAGTGAATTTGGAACACTTTTGGTTTTGAAAGAAAATTCAAATAGGAAATATAAGTCCAGCAATTATATGTCCAAAATTCCCAAACAAAAAGTTCAAACATTCCTAAATATTCCATTTGGAATTTAGAAAACATTCACTGCTTGAAGAAAAATGAAATTCAAATTCTATTTGAATTAACAAAACAGACAGAAAAAAAGAAGAAACCAGAAGCAGAAAATCGAAAAAAAGAGAAAGGCCCAACTGGACCAGCCAACCAGGCCGAAGCCCATCTAGCCCGCCTAGCCAGGCCAGCCCACGCCCACTCTTTATCCCCTCTCCCACCGACCAACCGGACCCACCGGTCAGGTCTTCCCTGACCTCTAACCGCCCCGCGCCCACGCACAGGCACACGCCCGGCGCGCACGTCCCCCACGACCCCACGTTCGTGCGCCCATCGTGCGAGCCGGCCCTCACTGCCATGTCCTACTTAAAGCCTTCGCACTCCTATCTGTTTTGCCCCTCTCCGTGAACACAGACGCCGTCATGCTACCGCACACCGGACCCCCGAGCTCCGCCACTGACCTAGGTCTTCGCCGGTGAAATTCCGGCAAGCCGCAGGCCCTCGAGATCCACCACCTCCACCAACCGATCCACCGCCCCACGGCGAACCTCCCAGACATTGTTGTCGTGCCCAAAGCCCTCTGGAACATCGACTCCGTCGACGACTGAAGCCCTCTGTCGTCGTGTCTTTTGGCATCACCGTGGACCTGCGCATCCCCCTAACCCTTTGTCTTGCCTAGGAGAGCACCGCGGCGAGTAGCGCGTCCTCGCCCGAGAACTCCGCCGCTTCGGCCAACTCCGGGGAGCCACGCTGTCATCGTTTCCGTCGTCCCCAGCCATGCCCGAGGCCACCATCGACCCCGCCGTCGACTCCCGCATCCACCACTACCCTCCGCGATGCCGAGGACCCCCTGCATCGCCATCCCAATCCACTCCCGAGGTCAGCGCCGCCGTCTGTGTCGTCGCTGGCGAGATCTCCGGTGACCTGGGCCCAGTTCTTTTGCAAGATTCTCCCAGAATCTGACCCCTCCCCAGCTTCTCCCAGAATCTTTGACCCCGATTTGTTTTACAATCCTAGCTAATTAGACCCTAACTAGATAGGATTGTAAAACAAATGGGGCTCAAAGATTCTGGGAGAAGCTGGGGAGGGGTCAGATTCTGGGAGAATCTTGCAAAAGAACTGGGCCCTAGCCCCGATGAGCACCCTCTCGTTCTAATCTCAGATGTCCATCTTAGATACAACGCACGCACATGATCACTTAAACCCGAATCAGTATCGTCCAACCAGAGACTACCACGTGTTGACCTTATCCAAAACATTATCCGAAACTATTTCTGTTAAATTGATTTAAATGGCAATTTTGCAGAAAAGCCCCTGAACTTAAAACAATCATAACTAATTATCTACAAATCCAAATTAGCTGATTCTTTTCGCAAAATGGTCCTTATAAAATCTAATTTTACCCTGTCCAAAAATATTTCACTTTTGAATAATTTAAAATTGAAATTCAAACACAATGAATTCAAACTTAAAATGGGCATAACTTGCATTTTGTAGATCCAAATTAAATGATTCTTTCTGCAAATTAAATCTAGTGAAATATAGTTTCTGTCCAGAACACTTTAGTTCAAATTTGAATAATTTTAAAATGTAATTTAAACAGAAAACAATATGAGCCAGAACTCAAATGGAAATCAAACCTAAATTCGTTTAACTTGAAAATAAAAATTATTTAGTAAAACAATTATGAAACAAATCTGTTCAGAAACTTAATATTAAATTTGTCATTATTGTTTGATTATTATTTGACTTTAGGAAATTCAAATAACATTTGGATTAGATTCTAACATGGTTTGCATATAACTTTAAGACCCTACGTCCAAACTGAAGTAAAACTAATGCTATATGGTTTAGTGAATTAAATTAAACCTAGCTAATATTTTGGAGTGAATATTTGACTATATGGAAAGATGAACTCAAATTAAATCAAATAAAGTTTGAAACTATTTGCAATTTAGTAAACCAAATGGATTCATAGTTAACCTTAGTTTAAACTAAATATCAAGTAAATAAACCTTAGCAACCACATTGGATTGGTACTTGACTTTAGTTGAACCAAATTGAGTAAATGAACTGTGGTAATCAATTGGATTTATATTTCACTTTAATTCAAATCAAAGAAATAAACTTAGCAATGATGTTGGATTTATATGTGCCTTTAGTTAAACTGAAATCAAATAAGCAAACTATAGTAAATATGTTGCAGTTATGATTCACTTTAAATTGAACTTGAATCAAACAAATAAACCCTAGTATCTATATTGGATTGTACTTGACTTTAGGGAAACATTAATTATAATTGAGTTGAATTGAACCAACTTAGCCAATTATGAAATAGTTCATAATCCAACTTGACTTAGTAGAACCAAATCAAATTATGAACTCAATTCAATTTGTATTCAACTAGGATGATCGCTAATTCAAATCCAAATTGAATGGGAAGCCAGACCAAGTTATCATATACAGACCTTAGTGTATTCAAGCTCATGAAAGGTCAACAAGTTTGAATTGTCATTCAAACTTGAACATGAACTTGGCTATCCAAGATTCATAGACCATGACTTTTGTTGTTAAGATTCATCTGATTGGATCTGACAATCACAACTTGACATCACATACCCCTTATATGATGAACCTTATTGAGAACTTGCATGTGAACCCTTATGTCACATGTATTCCAAATGACAACCACTATGTTCTTTACCAAACTCTTATGAGTTAACACTGGGACATGAACTCACGGCACAATGACACTGACAACATGCACAACACTTGTTGTATATTTAATTGTATTGTATGGTTGTTTATGTGCTCTTACTTACGATAGATTACTCAGAGAGCGAAGAGTAGCTTTATCAAGATTGTGTGTGTGAAGAACTTCAACAATTACAAAGATTGTTCACGTGAAGAACATCAATGATTACCAGACAAGTTGCACTCCTGAAATTGACTACCTTGCTTTACTTTACAGTGTTGAAACCAGAACAGGATAGCCACTTGTTGTTGAAACTTGCATTACCTTAGTTGTTGGGCTTTGAGTGAATCTTGGACAAGAGTGTCCGACCATGTTGTGTTTGAGAAACCATGATCCTGAGGGGCTCTCATGGGATTGTTGTTTAACCACGATCCTAAGGGGCTCTCGTGGCATTGTTAAGTAACCACGATCCTGAGGGGCTCTTGTGGAAATGTTTGTTTAACCGTGATCCCGAGGGGCCCTCATGGCAGTGTTTGTTTACCCACGATCCCGAGGGGCTCTCGTGGAATTTTGTTTGAAACCATGATCCTGAGGGGCTATCGAGGTAGTCCATTTGGAGAAGTCCTAAGTCATTCATTAGGCAACTGTGGTGGAAATACCTTGACTAGTAAGTAGAGGCTAGGAGAATGAGTTTTCAGAAAATAAAACGACCACACTTCCTTTGGCTTGTTAAACACTCATAGGGTTGCTACTTCAAAGTTGTGACTTGCCAATACATTTAATGTATTGACCCTTGTGGCTGCAACATACCATGTTGCAGGAATTTTCGTGTCGAAGAAGAAGTACGAAGTAGGGTTATGACGCTATACTCAACTGCCGCCTGTGTGTGGATGGTCATCACAAGACTAGAATATTATCTCCGCTACATGATTGTATTGTAAGCTAGCCCATGAGCTAGCAGGTATGTAATGCCTTAAAGACTAGATCTGTGACGTAATACTATGACATGTGTTATTTCTGGGTATTTCATCGTCAACTGTGCGTGTCAGCAATCGATCCAGGGACTGGCACATAAAGCACAGAGATTCGGGGCCCCTCTCGGGGCCGGGTCGTGACAGATGGTATCAGAGCACATGTTGTCTATTGGTCGTGACCCTAGGAAATGAAAAGCCCATAGGTACAAAACCTATATTCGTTTCCCTACTATTCATTGGACTTATATCTTCTTACCCCATTCATTTCTCAACCTCTTCTCTTCAAAACCTAGAATGCTAGTCTCATGGAGATAGTGAAGAAGTGATCTCCAATGGCTATAACTTGGAAATAAGAGTGAGTTCCCAATAATATTAAGGATGTCGTGATGAGAATGGGACTCAAAGGAGAAGTTTGCCTAAGGATCATAGTCATGAATGAAGACCAAGAGAATTGGATGATGCAACTGCATCTGAGTACAAGGATGATGACCATTGATGATTAAGGATAGACCTGGAGAAGGAATGCTCAATTACCCAATAGTACCTTGAGGAAATGAGAGTAAGAACTGGTAGCATTTAAGGGAAAGTTGAAGAACAAGAAGAAGAAGTGCAGAAGTGACACTAAGGAAGGAAGAAGAATAAGGGGACAATAACCTGAAGACTTATGGAACCAGCATGACGAGGGAATTTTTCAGCTGAAGATATCATGAAGTTTAGACTTGACCAACACTACTGTGTTAATCTGAAATAGAACGATTTGCGTGTACCACTACTATGTCAATCTGACATGGTGATGTACGAGTAGTTGGATGAGATCATATCAGATGTGGTATGACCTTACTTAGGAGTTGTCTGAGTGAATTGTTTGTTGTACTAGTTAACGATTATTTGCATGTTGGAATTTTGCTTGATGAAACCCTTGTGTGAATAGGGATAGTACGCAATTAGAGGCGACCCAATAAATACTGGAAGTCAGGAGGAAACCATTGAGGGAGTTAAGTCGATAACAGTGAAAGCGTAGGAAACTTCGAAAGAAGTGAGAACATAGGACCTGACCATACGAATAGACCTTAGGTGGGAACGTTACCTATGTGTTATACCAACAGCCATATGAGGCTATAACTATTAATAGCCATACGCGGCCATAAATAATACTAGGGTAACTAGAATAAGGGTGTCTATCTCTATCGTCTATTTTCTCATCCCTAACCCAGACCAAAATCCAAAACCCTTAGATGGCCACAAAGCGCAAGAGAAGTAACAAGGGTACCCACAACGACAGCAACAGCAATGTGAACTTCAACATTCCACCAATGTTAGAGCAAATGATGGAGAGCCAATAGAGGATGATACAGACCCACGAGAAAATGATGTAGAACCAGATCCAGCTCATGCAGAACATGCTGACATTTATGCAGAACATGAACCCGAATCATGGGCATGCACCACCTCCACCACCTCAGGGGGATAGGCTCACGAAATTTCTGAAGCTGAGACCACCCAAGTTCTGGAGTGACCCAAAACCCATAGTGGCTGATGACTGGCTACACTCTATGAACAAGAACCTAAGGATTAATTGTTGCTCAGATGCTGAAAGCGTGAGTTTTGCTGCACACATGCTAGAAGGACCAACAACGTAATGGTGGGAAAGCTACCAGGTTACCCATCACATTGGAGAAGTGACAAGGAATGGATTTCAGGAAGCTTTCCGCATAGCTCATGTCTCTCCTGGAGCAATGAGCCTAAAGAAGAGGCAATCCCGCAACTTATGCCATGAGGATCGTATGGTGTGTAAGTATGTGGAAGAGTTCAACAAGTTGTCTCGTTATGCTCAAGATGATGTGGCAACTGATGCCGCAAGGCAGGAAAGATTCCTAGAAGGGTTGAAGGATGAACTTGCACTTCAATTGACCACAGCAGCCTGCAACAAGTTCCAAGAACTAATAGACAGGGCAATCATACTAGAGGACAAAGTGCAACAGATAGAAAATCGCAAGAAGGAGCATGAACATGGCAAGGACAACACTAATGCCCGACAGAAGCCTCACACCTTGTCAAAACCATCTGTGTGCCACGAACCGGCACTGGAAGGACAGAGTGTTCGCAAATGCCATACCCACAATGGCCACAACAACCACAGAAGTATTGGGCATAAACATAGTGGTCAGAGTAAAGGCAACCCTTTCGAAAGGACCATTGGTGACTCAACAAACCCTCAGCCACCCAAGAAGGACACGAGCAGAGTAATGTGTTTCAATTGTAAGAAGCCTAGACACTACGCAAGAGACTGCACTGAGCTAGAGAATGTGAATGGAAACGCTAGAAGGGAGCATAGGCTGTCAAGGTTAACTTGCTACCGGTGTAGAGAGCCAGGGCATTTCGCCAGAGATTGTCCTGAGGTAGCAAGTGGAAATGGAGACCTAGAGAAATTGATCCCAGATCACCTCAGCAAAGGCCATATGAACCATGGTGTTCTAGAAGGAGATGAAGAAGAAGTCGAAGAGGTAAGCGATTAGGCATGGACCGAACAAAGGAACTGTTGGAAAGGAATTCATAGAAGAAGTCTTGTACCTAGCAGTTAAGTTGTTACGTTATGAGAGGAAATATGTGAGTAGTATATGAAGCAACTGTGATGAGAAGCAGAACTAAAAGCAGTAGAAACTCTGGAGGAGGAAGAACCTAAAGTTGACAGCAGCATCCCAGCATCAATGCGGAAGTATGGAGCACTATCTGGAGATCACCTGACCAGGAGGATGTCTAGTCGTAGATACATCCTTAGACTTGTAAATAGTAAATTAAGTAGTCATGATCTCATGGTAGTGTGATCAGCTATGTATCAGCACAATTATCAAGGAATGAAAGTCTTGTTGACACAATTTTCGTATTGCCATATACCCGAAACCTAGAAACAGAGGCTGAATTGGGCACCTCGGTTAACAGAAAAGGGAAAGAGAGACTGAATTGGACACCTTGGATAACAAAAAAGGAAAAGAGAGACTGAATCAGACACCTCAGTTAACAGAAAAGCAAGATAACCAACTAGGAAGCTGTAAGATGTCAGATACATCATACCCACTACCCTACGGTGAAGTAAACCGAAGGGCAAGACCAAATGGAACCTTGATCAGAGAAGTATTGTTGTTTCCAGAATGAAGGATCAAGTCAGTAAGGAACTGAAGAATTGGATTGTTAGCAAACCCCGTTATGGATATTAAGGACTGTTTTATGGGGATGACTTGAGTCAGGATATTACCTTTACCTTGAGAAGTCAGGTATGTCAGGAGTACAGGACCGCAAATTGCCCTACGAGTGAGACTGAATGGAACAGATGTTGCAGTGACCAGAACACCGTGCAACAGGCACCAGAACTCGGATGGATATGACAGTTTTGTCAGGAAGGAAGAACATAAGATGGATAAGAAAAATAACCCCAAGAAAGCCAGGAAGGAAGGTATGATCGTTTACTGAACTGGAGTATTGTGACCATAAGGAGGACAGAACAAGTTTGTCACATCAAGGAATAGAATCGCTGAGGAAAATGGTAGTTAATAGCTAACGCTATAGGATTCTTGCCATATGAGAGTTGTGAGATAACATTAGATGTCATCATCACAAGACCGAAGGAGCTTCAGAAGACTCAGACTTGAAGCATGGAGCAAGAAGGACTTCATGAACACTTGTGAGGAAGACCGAGTGTTAGGTTTACGAAGATTTCCAAACCCCATGGTTGGTAATGATTTGGGTATGCCATGAGTTGATAGCCATGACGTCTACTCTTATTAGTTGCAGTACTGTGAGGAGTGGACAGTCTTGAGCGAGACACCTATAGTCGAGAAATGACGTAAGCCCCGAACCTAGGTGGAATAGTACGTGACCCCGTACAGGTAACAGTTGCCAAACATAGGTCTTACGGTGAGTAAGAGCTCGACCGAACGACCGGGAAGGATCCATATATCGGAAGACCACCCCTGATAAGGAATTGTGAGACTCAGGAGTGGAAGTAAGGACAGTAAGGATCACTAAGGACACCACCGAAGACCGCAGTTAGTCCAGAAAGTTGTAATTTACCCACGAATCAGATGAGTAGCCTAGGATGGCAGTAAGTGACTGGATGGTAGTATGTTGACAGGAAGGATACAAGATGGTACTTGCATAAGGATCATGAGGTGAAGGACAGGCCAGTATCTGAGAGTATGATAGGATGGTACAGACAAGAAGACTACCATAAGGAAGAGTACGACAAAAATGATGGTCCGAGCACAACCGGATTTACAAGGACAGTTGAACGACTGAGACAGATGAACAGAGACTAATCAGACAGGTAGATGATATCATAATTATAGAATCTAAGGTGACCACCAGTACCAGCACACAAGGAGAAAGAAGCTATAGGAAACCCAACCTTAATCTCTTTTAATGGTGGTAGCAACCTGGAACACAAGAGACCGAGAGAATAAGGATAAGTTCCGGGAGGCACTACACACCCCATCAGACCCCAGTTGCAAGGAAGCCTTGAGAAATAGAGCTACCAGCCACAGAATTATCTTGAGCACCACAAACACCAACGAAGAATATAGGAGCCCAAGGAAACAAAAGTACAGATGGTATTGACATTGCTCAGACAGCAGACCCCTGTCTTGGAGATGGAACTAAGAGAAACCCCAAACCCTAACCTTTCTTTCTAGCCTCTCCAGATCTCGGGACGAGATCTCTTTTATGGGTGGTAGTCTGTCACATCCCAGACTTTTCCCAAATCTGGTATGTTGAAAATTTCACAGGGAATTAAATTTTTTCTAGGAAATACTCATGATTGCCTAGGTTTGATTGTGATTGACCTTGAATTGTCTGATTGTTTGCCTAGAAGGGATAGAATCCGAATGCCACTAGTTAAAACCCTAACTAGCCTTGGTAGGAACCCAAGCCATTTGAAATATTGTTGGGCAAAAGTATTCTTAATAAGTCCCAAGAATATCCAACCCAAATTAATTTCCCTAAAAGGATTTGAGTTGGATTCTTTTTAAAATCAGTTCAAAAGCCAGAGGGAATTATTCAAAAATGGATTTGCATTTTTATTTGGCAGGAATATGAATTTCTTAAGTCCAAATAATATTCTTGACCCTCTGCCAATTTTCTAAGTGAATTTGGAATACTTTAACAAAATTGAAAATCAAATAGGAAATATAAGTGAAGGAATTATATGTCCAAAATGCCCAAACAAAAAGTTCAAACATTCCTAAATATTCCATTTGCAATTTAGAAAACATTGACTTCTTGAAGAAAAATCAAATTCCAATTCTATTTGAATTAACAAAACAGACAGAAAAAAAGAACATAACAGAAGCAGATAATAAAAAAAAGGCCCAACAGGACCAGCCAGCTAGACCGAAGCCGAGCTCGCCAGCCCAGCCAGGCTAGCCTGCGCCCCACTCTCTCTCCCCTCTCCCACTTACCGACCGGCCCCACCGGTCAGGTCTTCCCTAACCTCTAACCGCCCCGCACCAATGCACACGCACAAGCCCGGCGCGCACGTCGCTAATGACCCCACGTTCGCATGCCCATCGTGCGAGCTGGTGTCACTGCCATGTCCTACTTAAAGCCCTCACCCTCCAATCTCTTTTACCCCTCTCCGCTAAGCCAGACGCCGTCAGGCTACCGCACACCAGACCCTGAGTTCCGCCACTAACCTAGGTCTTCGCCAATGAAATTCCGGCAAGCCGCAGGCCCGCGAGATCCTCCACCTCCACCTACCGATCCACCGCGACACGGCGAACCTCCCAGACATCGCCGTCGTGCCCAAAGCACTCTGGAACATTGACTCCGTCGATGACCAAAGCCCTCCGCCGCCGCGAGCTTCATTCCGGCGACCATCGGAGGTATCCGACCCCGCCGCCGTGTCTTTTGGCATCACCGTGCACCCGCGCATCCACCTGACCCTTTGTTTTGCCCAGGAGAGCACCGCAATGAGTAGCGCGTCCTCGCCCGAGAACTCCGCCACCTGGGCCAACTCTGGCGAGCCATGCTGACGCCGTTTTCATCGTCCCCAGCCACACCCAAGGTCACCATCGACCCCGCCGTCGACTCCCGCGTCCACCACTGCCCTCCGCGACGTCGAGGTCCCCCTGCATGACCGTCCCCGTCCACTCCCGAGGTCAGCGCCACCGTCTGCGTCGTCGTCGTCGCGATCTCCAGTGACCTAGCCCCGGTGAGCACCCCCTCGTTCTAATCTCAGCTCTCCATCTTAGATCCAACGCACACACACGATCACTTAAACCCGAATCAGTATCATCCAACCAAAGATTGCCACGTGTTCAGCTTATCCAAAATATTATCCAACATGATTTCTGTTAAATTGATTTAAATGGCAATTTTGCAGAAAAGCCCGTGAACTTAAAACCATCATAACTAATTATCTACATATGCAAATTAGATAATTCTTTGTGCAAAAGGATCCTTATAAAATCTACTTTTACCCTGTCCAGAAATATTTCTCTTTCGAATAATTTAAAATTCAAATTCAAACAGAATGAATTCAAACTTAAAATGGGCATAACTAGCATTTTGTAGATCCAAATTAAATGATTCTTTTGCAAATTGAATCTAGTGAAATATAGTTTCTGTCCAGAACACGTTAGTTCAAATTTGAATAATTTTAAAATATAATTTAAATATAAAACAATAGGAGCAGAACTCAAATGGAAATCAAACCTAAATTGGTTTCACTTGAAACTAAAAATTGTTTAGTAAAACAATTATGAAACAAATGAGTTCAGAAACTTAATATGAAATTTGTAATTATTTTTTGATTATTGTTTGACTTTAGGAAGTTGAAATAACATTTGAATTAGATTATAACATGGTTTGAATATAACATTAAAACCCTAGGTCCAAACTGAAGTAAAACTAATTCTATATGGTTTAGTGAATTAAATTAAACCTAAAAAATATTTTGGAGTGAATATTTGACTATAGGGAAAGATGAACTCAAATTAAATCAAATAAAGTTTGAAACTATTTGCAATTTAGTGAATCAAATGGATTCATAGTTAAACTTAGTTTAAACTAAAGTTCAAATAAATAAACCTTAGCAACCACATTGGATTGGTACTTGACTTTAGTTGAACCAAATTGAGTAAATGAACTGTGGTAATCAATTGGATTTTATTTTACTTTAATTCAAATCAAAGAAATAAACTTAGCCATGATGTTGGATTTATATTTGCCTTTAGTTAAACTGAAATCAAATAAGCAAACTATAGTAAATATGTTGCAGTTATGATTCACTTTAAATTGAACTTGAATCAAACAAATAAACCCTACTAACTATATTGGATTGTACTTGACTTTAGGGAAACATTAATTATAATTGAGTTGAATTGAACCAACTTAGCCAATTATGAAATAGTTCATAATCCAATTTGACTTAGTAGAACCAAATTAAATTGTGAACTCAATTCAATTTGTATTCAACTAGGATGAACCTTAATTCAAATCCAAATTGAATGGGATGCCAGACCAAGTTATCATTTTCAGACCTTAGTGTATTCAAGCTCATGAAAGGTCAACAAGTTTGAATTGTCATTCAAACTTGAACATGAACTTGGCTATCCAAGATTCATAGACCATGACTTCTGTTGTTAAGATTCATCTGATTGGATCTGCAATCACAACTTGACATCACATACCCCTTATGTGATGAACCTTATTGAGAACTTGCATGTGAACCCTTATGTCACATGTATTCCAAATGACAACCACTATGTTCTTTTCCAAACTCTTATGAGTTAACACTAACACATGATCTCACAGCACAATGACACTGACACCATGCACAACACTTGTTGTATGTTTGATTGTATTGTATGGTTTTTTATGATTGCTCTTACTTACGATAGATTGCTTGGAGAGCGAAGAGTAGCTTTATCAAGATTGTGTGTGTGTGAAGAACTTCAACAATTACAAAGATTTTTTATGTGAAGAACCTCAATGATTACCAGGCAAGTTGCACTCCTAAACTTGCACTACCTTTTTTTACTTTACAGAGTTGAAACTAGAGCAGGATAGCCACTTGTTGTTGAAACTTACGTTACCTTAGTTGTTGGGCTTTGTGTGAATCTTGGACAAGAGTGTGTGACCATGTTGTGTTTGAGAAACCATGATCCTGAGGGGCTCTCATGGCATTGTTGTTTAACCATGATCCTGAGGGGCTCTCGTGGCATTGTTGAGTAACCATGATCGTGAGGGACTCTCATGGAAATGTTGTTAACCACGATCCTTAGGGGTTGTAGTGGAAATGTTTGTTTAACCATGATCCCGAGGAGCTCTCATGGCAGTGTTTGTTACCCACGTTCCTTAGGGGCTCTCGTGGAAATGTTGGAGAAACCATGATCCTGTGGGGCTCTCATGGTAAACCAGTTGAGAAGTCCTAAGTCGTTCATTAGGCAACTGTGGTGGAAATAACTCGACTAGTAAGTAGAGGCTAGGAGAATGATTTTTTGGAAAATAAAATGACCACACTTCCTATGGCTTGTTAAACACTCGTAGGGTTGCTACTTCAAAGTTGTGACTTACCAATACATTCAATGATTGACCCTTGTGGCTGCAACATATCATGTTGCAGGAATTTTCATGTTAAAGAAGAGGTACGAAGTAGGGTTACAACGCTATACTCAACTGCCGCCTGTTTGTGGATGGTCATCACAAGACTAGAATATTATCTCCGCTGCATGATTGTATTGTAATCTAGCCCATGAGCTAGCAGGTATATAATGCCTTAAAGACTGGATCTTGGATGTAATACTATGACATGTGTTATTTCTTGGTATTTCATCGTCAACTGTGTGTGTCAGCAATCGATCCAGGGACTGGCAAATAAAGCACAGAGATTCAGTGCCCCTTTTGGCACCGGGTCATGACAGTTGGCCACTTTGCCTCCTCCGGTTGCGGCCTCCCGGTCGGCAGCCGGGGGCACGTTGGTTGTAGACACCTGGCCGGCGGCCGAGGGCGCGTCGGCTGTGGCCTCCTGGCCATCGAGCAGGCCTTGGGTGTGATGCGGAGCATCCTATGGTCATCCCCATTGACGTACCTTCGTCTCCCAAGACACCACATGAACCCATGACTAGAGCCCGTGCAAGAGCTATCAAGACCAAGGTGACATCTCTCCTCTCCCAACTCCCTTTCGAACCACTTGAGACATGGCTACTACCTCAAACAGGGACGCTTTGGGTGCTTAGGTACCATGGAATCAGCCAAGGAGAAGGAATGGAGCAAGATGGACTCCAAGGACTTGGAGATGACTGTGGCCAGCCCAGCAACACCGGTACAATCGGTCAACTACCGGTCCACCAGTACAACCGCCCAGCTACCGCCCCACTACCGGTCAATGTTCTGTAGTCAAGCGGTGCAAGGCCGGTACAGTACGGGTTGTTCCCCCAGCATCAATCAGACAGGTACAACCGGTCCTCCCACCGGTACAACTGGCCCCTTTTTCCGCGAACCCCTCCAGGAACCGGTACCTGAGCTCCCAGCGGTACAACCGGTCTGATGTCCGGTACAACCGTTCTGCCCACACGCTGTGAAAGGGCAACAACCCATGTATTCCACAACTTACCCCTTGGACTATAAATACTCATCTCCTAGCTTAGCAAAGTAGTTGGCTCTTTGAGATAGAGCTTTGCTCATCCATACCTCTCCCATGGAGATCAAGACCTCCATGAGACCCATGTGAGAAGATCCACTCCGGATTCAAGACCTCAACTGCTCTACGGATTGGGATGAACTAGCTACCATGTATCCTCTTGTGTTGACTTTGGATCTTGTATCTCTACTATGTGTATGTGGATCTAGTGCATGTGTGATTTGGATTGTGTCAATTGAGTGTTTTGTTCTTGTGTTCTTCTCTCAATTTGCCTTTCCCCCTCCAAGTGTGAAAAGATCGACGAACTAGGGTTCCACCCTACATCATCTTGGATCAGAGCCATGTTGATTCACACTTTGGAGTCTTTCCGCTCCACTTTTCTAGCCCCATTTTTGTTGTTTTTGCCCAATTTCAAAAATTCCCCACAAAAACACAAAAATAGCCCTACCAAATTTTTAGTGATTTGTTGGTTTGATGATGTTTTATTGATTTTGATCCATGGATTTGCTGTGTTTCAAGTGGATCTAGCTTTCCCCCACCATCTCCACATTCCCCACCATGAAATTCCCCAAAAAAATTTGTTTCCCCACCAATTTTAGACTTAGAACTCATGTTTTTCCACCCAGATCTGAAACCTGGGAATTTTCCCAAGCAGAGCGGTACAACTGGCCCCCAAGGCGGTACATGTCGGGGCCGGATTTCCGGGACACGATATCCCAGAAATTAACCCCTCGTGTCGTCACCAGCCTAGGATTACTGTTACTGGTGGACACGTCCTTGTTAAGGATTACCAAGCATTTACAGGAATTGGATACAAGACCATAAAGGTCTAATGATACAACAAATATTTCTAGTGACGGGTTGTGGCACCCCGGCTCAGAGAACCGGTTTACCAGTGTTTCTAACCCAGAGGTCATGTCTTCTGGAAACACACAACAACTTGGATAAGAACTGAACTGAACTTTATTGATAGATCTCGAGTACAAGCTCATGATTTACATCGATAGTGAGGCCAAAAGCACTACACGTGCTGAGACAATATCTACATTATTTATGGAACATTGCAGGGCCTCGATTCTACTAGGTTATTCTACGGCGTAGAGGAACATAGCGCGGAAACTACATCCACAGAGACACTGCTGTGGACACGGCCTAGTTAGCGTAGCACGAACCATCGGGACCTCCATCCTTGGCTTCTCCTGCATCTGGCATGATACGCCAGGTGAGTACATGGAATGTACTCGCAAGCTCATGGCAACCAAAACAATGCAGCAAACAATAGCATGGCAATTAACATATTAAATATTGGGTTGCTTACTGTTGCCAACTTACTCTCGTCTGGGTTGTCCCGCAACCCTCGGAACACTCATAAACCACTGAGCACTTCCGAACATAAGACAAGTTCTTCCATCATTATTATCAGTATTACGGTTGATCATCCCGTGGCCTAGTACGGACTGTCCAATACCGTGGACGCGGCTATTCGAATAGATTCTTACACTCTGCAAAGGTTGCGCATTTTACCCACACTATGGAGCTCCTGGCCTCTTGCTCCCATTCGGGTGGACCGGGGCTTGGCGAGAGATGGCCGGACGGCGTCGTCCCCTTCCTCTCCGGCGGCGGCGGGTTTCGGGTGTCGTGGGAGACGGCGTTTCCGGCAGCGATTCGACTCGGGAAGAGCTCAGGCGAGGTTAGTGGAGTGAGCTGAGCTCGATGGCGGAGTTAGTGGAGTCCGAGGGGAAGTGGAACGGCGAGGAGGCTGGGCTTGGGTGGCGGCGGATCTCCGGTGAGCGGCGAGGCCGGAGGGCCTCTCGGCCATGGCTCGATGCTTGGGGGCTCGATTAGGAGTAGGAGGAGTGGGGTGAGGAGCTCGGGAGAGGCCGGGGAGGCCCTTTTATAGGAGGAGGGGAGCTCTCTGTAAGCGGCGGGGCTCGGGACACGTCGCCGGCGCAAGGACGGCGAGCTGGCCGTCATGACGCGGGGCGAAGTGATAGGAGAGGGCAGAGGAGAGTAAATGCAGCAGTGGCTGCTTGCGGGAGGAAGACGACGACGGTAGAGCCACTGTTGTCGCACGGACGCCACAGTGCCCGCGCGCGTGGCGGCCGGCGAGGGCTCCTCCGGCGAGGGGAAGGATCCAGGGCGGCCAGGTGGACGTAGGGGAGTTAGTCGGTGCACTGGGACAAGGTGGGATCGTGCGAGGCAGTCGGACGTGACTCCATAGACACGGGCGCGATGCAGAGCGCGCGCATTGACAAGCCAATGCCGTGCTCACCATGGGGATTGGTGTCTAGAGGCCACGAGAGCCTGGCGTTTCTTGTCCAGCACGTCGACCCTTGATCACTTAGTCCACTTGTGCCTCTGGTTCGACTAGATACAGACTGGTTCGAAGTGTAGCTTCAGCTACAGTTTCTGACAAAAAACTTGAGAGGGATCTAGAGAAGAGGTGACCTTGAGATGGAGCCAATGGAGATGTCTGGGGTGATCTATCTTGGAAGGTCTTCAAGCTGGCCAAGTTTGAGAAGATTTCATCAAGATTTGAATATGGTTCATGTACAAGTGTTCTTACTGGACCAGGAGAGAGATGATCTTGTAGCACACATCTGGCTAATCTGCTGGAGCTGACTTTTGGTGTGGCAGGGTTATTTGGTGGATAGAAGATGCCATAAAAATTTCAGCTCAATTGGATACCTCTAGCTGGTACTTCCTTCTCAGGGGTTCCAATTGGATAGGAACTTGGCAGAATATTGGTGATGAAAATTTGTACTGGACAAGATGATATTTTTGGATATTGTGGAAAGATAGGTTCCCTAATATCTCAGGGAATTTTCTGGGAATTTTCTGAGTTGGGAAAATATGAGCTCCTTCACAAATGACCAGTACTATCCAGAGAGCAAATGGAGTTTTTTGGACAAAATTTTGTACTGGGCCATGAAATGTTTTTGAAGATTGTGGGAGTAGATGATGACAAGAAGGTGTGGCATTAATTTGGGATTTTTCTGATCACCAGAACTATAGGTTGCTTTGTAACCCATAGTGATGACAGATTTTCCCAAAGGAAGAAAATGAATATTTGGGAAAGATGAAGAATTGGAAATTGATCCAGAAGGTGAGTGACAGGATTGTGGCAAGATGCTGAGGGCTTTGGATTACTCAGAGGAATTCATAAGTCCAAAGTCAACTGAAAAGTTTCAAAATCCATCCAAATTGCAAATAAATCCAGAAAGATTTCGAAAAGAAAAAGTTGCCAAAACCCAGGGTGTCACAAACCTACCCCCCTTAGAATGAATCTCGTCCTCGAGATTCGGTTGCTCAGGGAACAAGTGTGGATATGCTGATCTCAGAAAATCCTCTCTTTCCCAGGTAGCCTCTTCCTCAGTATGGTGATCCCACAATACCTTGTAAAACGTAATTGTCTTACTCCTGGTAGTTCTTTCCATCTCATCCAAAATTCGGACAGGTTTTTCCTCGTAGGTCAAATATTTAGTCAATTCCAGCTCACTCATATCCGCCTGCTTGATCGGGGGTGCAATGCACTTTCTCAACTGTGAAATGTGGAAGACGTCGTGAACGTCAGACAACTCTGGTGGTAATTCTAGCTGATATGCCACTCTGCCTCTTCTAGCCATGACTGGAAAGGGACCGATGTATCTCGGTGCAAGCTTTCCTCGGGTATGAAACCTCTATATGCCTTTCATGGGGGTAACTCGGAGATAGGCATATTCTCCGGGCTCAAAAGTTACTTCCCGGTGCTTCGGGTCATAATAGCTCTTTTGACGGGACTTGGCTGCTCGAAGACATTCCTGTATATATTTGACTTGCTTCTCAGCCTCGAGCATCAAATCCGTGCCGATGATGCGGCTGTCTCCTTTCTGAGACCAATTTAAAGGAGTGCGGCATTTCCGTCCGTACAGGGCTTCGAATGGTGACATCTTGAGACTTGACTAATAACTGTTATTGTAGGAGAATTCTGCATAGGGTAGACTATCCTCCCATTTGGGTCCATGGGCGAGAGCACATGACGAAGCATATCTTCCTATATCTGATTCACATACTCAGTCTGTCCATCCGTCTGGGGATGATATGATGTACTATGCTTTAGCACTGTTCCCCGGGCTTGATGCAGTCGCAGCCAAAATGCTGAAGTGAACAGGGAGCCTCTATCTGATGTGATAGACTTGGGTACTCCATGAAGGCTGACTATCCGGGACATGTAGAGCTGTGCCAGTTGGTAAGCGTTGAAAGTGGTCTTTACCGGAAGGAAGTGAGCCACCTTCATAAGTATGTCCACGAATACCCAGATAGCATAATGGCCTCTTGTTGACTTGGGGAGTCCAACAATGAAGTCCATGCATATGTCATCCCATTTCCACTGGGGAACTGGTAAAGTTTGCAGTAGCCCAGCAGTTTTCTGGTGTTCAGCCTTGACTCTGTTGCAGATGTCACAGCAGGCGACATAGTATGCAATGTCCCTTCGCATTCCTGGCCACCAAAAGGTCTCTCACAAGTCCTGGTACATGTTTGTTCCTCCCAGATGGATAGAATATACAGATTCATGTGCCTCTCTGAGTATTTCCTGTCTCAAGTTGTCTTGATCAGGCACACATATTCGGTTCTCAAACCATAAGGTGCCCTGATCGTCAATTTGGAAGGACTTGGCCTTCCCTAGCGGAATGCGCTCCTTGATTTCCCGTATGCCTTGATCTGATTTCTGAGCTGCCTTAATTTCTTCCATAAGTGTTGGAGTAATTTCCATTGTATCCGGGTTGATTGGGCCGCATAACACCATATTCAGCTTGGCAAACTCTTCCTGCAGCCTCGGATGCATTCCCTCCATTAGTGCATTTAGGGTACCTTGCTTTCTGCTGAGGGCATCGGCGACCACATTGGCTTTTCCCGGATGATAATTAATTCCAATATCATAATCCTTGACCAATTCAAGCCATCTTCTCTGCCTGAGATTAAGATCGGGTTGGGTGAAAATATACTTGAGACTCTTGTGGTCCGTGTATATTTCACACCGCTGCCCAATGAGATAATGCCTCCAAATCTTTAATGCATGAATCACGGCTGCCAATTCCAAATCATGAGTGGGATAGTCTCTTCATGAGGTCGTAGCTGCCTGGATGCATATGCTACAACCTTTCCTTCTTGCATTAGAACGTAGCCGATTCCACGCCTGGAAGCATCACAATATATGTCGAAGCTCTTGTGGATGTCTGGAAGAACAAGGACAGGAGCTGTGGTTAGCCTCGTCTTTAGCTCCCTGAAACTACTGTCACATTCTTCCGTCCAGACAAATTTGTGGTTCTTTTTCAGCAATTCTGTCAGTGGCTTGGCTATTTTTGAGAAGCCTTCAATGAATCGACGGTAGTAGCCTGCCAATCCTAGAAAACCGCGGACTTCGGTTACTGTGGCTGGTGTCTTCCAGTTTAATACAGTGGTCACTTTGCTGGGGTCGACAGCCACACCTTGTTCTGACAGAACATGTCCCAGAAAGCCCACTTCTCTTAGCCAAAAATCACATTTACTGAATTTGGCGAACAAGCGATGGGTCCTTAGTCTTTCCAGGACAGCACAGAGGTGTTGCGTATGCTCTTCCTCATCTTTGGAGTAGATGAGAATATCATCGATGAATACTACCACAAATTTGTCCAGAAAGTCCATGAAGACCTTATTCATCATGCTCATGAAATATGCTGGAGCATTTGTCAGCCCAAATGACATGACCGTAAACTCATACAGACCATATCTGGTAGTAAAGGCTGTCTTGGGGATATCCTCCTTCCTGATTTTTAACTGATGATACCCCGTTCGGAGGTCAATCTTGGAAAATACCCGGGCTCCATTCAACTGGTCGAACAAGTCATCAATGCGAGGAAGCGGATATTTATTTTTGATAGTGACCTCATTCAGCTGGCGATAATCCACGCACATTCGTAGGCTGCCATCCTTCTTCTTAACAAACAGCACAGGTGATCCCCATGGTGAAGTGCTAGGACGAATATACCCTATCCGTAATAATTCATCCAACTGTTTCTCTAATTCCACCAGCTCTGGGGAAGGCATGCGGTAGTACTTGTATATTGGAGCAGTTCCGGGAACAACATCAATAGCGAACTCCAGTTCCTGATCAGGTGGCATTCCTGGTATCTCTTCCGGAAATACGTCCGGAAATTCACTGACTACTGGAATCAGATTTATATCTGTAGCAGTGGCTTTGAATGCCATTCCTTTCTTTGACATCATTCTGCAAGCAGTGAATTGCACTGTTTGGCCTGCCGGGTTAACCAGTGTCACCTTCCTGGTGGCACAGTTGATACACACCTGGTGTGGTACCAACCAATCCATCCCCAGTATTACATCCAGTCCAGGGGACTCAATGGCCACAAGTGTTGCTGGAAACTTTACATCGTGTATCAAGATTTCCAGATCCTTGTATATCACATTTGTTCTGAGCATGGAGCCAGGGGATTGCACCACCATGATTTTATCCAAAAGGAAGGACAAAATTTGTGCAAGGTGGCAAAACTCCGCGAAATAAACGAATTAGAAGCCCCAGAATCAAATAAAATTATTGCAGGTATGTTGTTAACAGAAAACATACCAAGGAGCACATCTGGTGCTTCGCGGGCTTCTTCAGCGGAGATATGATGGACTTGGCCACGGTAGAAGTTCGCATTGGGGCGGCATCCAATACTGTTGACTTGTGGCTTGAAGTCGGATGGTGGCTTCCCATTTCTTGCGGGGCACTGCTTGGAGTAATGCCCGCTCTGGCCACATATGAAGCATGTGTTGTCCTGGCTGACAGGCTTATTGTTGTTGTGACCATTGTTCCAGGCAGGCTTGTACTCAGATGAACTTTGTTGCCAAATGCGTGGCTTCTGCATAAACTGCTCACGGTTGTCCTTCTTGGGTTCAAACTTCCGCTTGCGATCATCGTATCCTGACTTATGCTCTCGTTCAGCTATGAATGCCTTGTTTACCAGAGTCTGGAAGTTGGGAAAGTCCAGCATACAAAGCTGACAGCAGAGGGTATGATTCAGCCCTCCTAGGAATCGATCAATCTTCCTTTCTTCGGTGGACACGTCATGGGTTGAGTACCGTGCCAGATTATTAAACTTGTTCAGATACTCACCTACTGACATGTTCCCTTGAGTAAGAGCAAGAAATTCCCTCTGCTTCACTTTCATTATGCTAGTAGGAATATGATACTTGCGGAACACCTCTTTGAACTTCTCCCAAGAAATATATTCTCCAGAAGGCCACAGTATTTTTGTGTTGTCCCACCATATGGCTACTGGTCCCTCCAGGTAGTGTGTAACGAAAGGAAACTTGTCTGACTCATCATAGCGGGCTATGTCCAACTTCTTTTCCATGGTCCTCAGCCAGTCATCAGCTTCCATAGGATCCACAGCTTGACCAAAACTGGGTGGCTTTGTCCGCTGAAAATCAGACAATTTAGAGTGTGTCCCATTGTGGTTGTTCTGACCCACCATAGTCTGCATACTTTTCAGAAACTCCATGAGATCTTGGTTTCTTTTCTCTTCAAACATTCTCATGATCTGATCAGTGGTAGGTGACTGTGGTGGCGGAGGTGGCAAATCTTCTGGTGGCTGTCCTGCTTGTCTGGCGGATCGACGAACGGGAGTTCCATCGCCGCCTTGGTTACTACACCTCTTCATCCTAAATTTGTTCCCATTGAAAAATACTGAATCGATGAGCAACATCCATAAGGGAAAAGCAGGGTAGTATGACACCAGAAAAGAAGCCAAAAAAAAGAGGAAAAAGCGACCAACATAATTATACAAGCCAACCCAACATCAAACATGACAAGCTAGTAGGGGGATGATCATGACTAGACTGCTCATACGGCAGTTGACATATGCTGGAATGCTATGATGCATGCACTGAAACTCAAGCCTCCACTCTAGTGACGCCAGTGGCACGAACACTGGTAATCTGAAGACTCCTCGTCATCTGACTCTGTCTCAGAATTTGAGCTGATGACGTGCACCTCGGCCTCCGGATCAAAGGAAACACGACGACGCTGACGGGAAGGTTCTCCCTCTGAAGGAGAAGAAACACGACACCGCAGCATCGGAGCAGCTGGAGTAGCTAGGAGTGAGGCCCACTCTGCCGGGGTCTCACGGCGGCTACCAGACAAAAAGCCTGGCGGTCCGAACGAACTAGAAGGAGTGTCGGAAGGTGGAACGGGTGGAGTATACATAGGTGAAAACGGAGGTGGAGGAGGAGACTGTGCTGCCGCAACGGCAGCAAGTGCCTCGCGGGCAGAAGTCAGCTCGTCGGCTAGAGAAGTGATCATACGGTAACTGGCGTTCAGATAGCGAGATAAAACACCAGTGGCACGATCACTCGCCGGATCAACAGGTGCAAAAAGGACTCACCCTGTCGTAGGCGACAGGGTGGGGTAGTGAAAGAAACCTGGATGAGTCTGCATCTCAACCTCGTGGAAGCGTAGGTCAGTGAGAGCCTCCATCGTAGCGAACTGGATTGCTAACTTTGGAGTAGAACCAGTTCCGCCCTTGGAAGAACGGGAGTAGCTGCCAATATCTGAGCTCGCAGTAAGAAATGCCTCCGCATGATACTCGTACACTGAACCATCAAGCTTCTCTCGGAACACCTGGTACACTGGGTCTTCGCCGTTGGGATACAGCCGAAGCCAGACGCTACAAAGCTGTACTGAAAAAGTGAACGGTGCCAGCTCATGATTGTAGTGGTACGGAACTGGTGCCATCTACACTCATCAAACCAGCGGTTAGCACAATAAAAACTATATGCATGCCATGCAATGCAGCAATCAGATGCAACAAGCAAGACACTCCAAGACTCTGAACTACTCGCGGCTCTAGCGCAGGGTTAACTAGGGTATCCTACAGTCAGCACGGCTCTGATACCAAGCGTTGTGGCACCCCGGCTCAGAGAACCGGTTTACCAGTGTTTCCAACCCAGAGGTCATGTCTTCTGGAAACACACAACAACTTGGAACATAACAGAACTGAACTTTATTGATAGATCTCGAGTACAAGCTCATGATTTACATCGATAGCGAGGCCAAAAGCACTGCACGTGCTGAGACAATATCTACATTATTTATGGAACATTGCAGGGCCTCGATTCTACTAGGTTATTCTACGGCGTAGAGGAACATAGCGCGGAAACTACATCCACAGGGACACTGCTGTGGACACGGCCTAGTTAGCGTAGCACGAACCATCGGGACCTCCGTCCTCGGCTTCTCCTGCATCTGGCATGATACGCCAGGTGAGTACATGGAATGTACTCACAAGCTCATGGCAACCAAAACAATGCAGCAAACAATAGCATGGCAATTAACATATTAAATATTGGGTTGCTTACTGTTGCCAACTTACTCTCGTCTGGGTTGTCCCACAACCCTCGGAACATTCATAAACCACTGAGCATTTCCGAACATAAGACAAGTTCTTCCATCATTATTATCATTATTACGGTTGATCATCCCGTGGCCTAGTACGGATTGTCCAATACCGTGGACGCGGCTATTCGAATAGATTCTTACACTCTGCAGAGGTTGCGCACTTTACCCACACTATGGAGCTCCTAGCCCCTTGCTCCCATTCGAGTGGACCGGGGCTGCTCCAACGAAACCTGCCTGACCCGTGACTCCCCTATCGTACCACCGACAATCATACCCTCCCAGGGTCATGTCCTGGGTGGCCCCTGTGTCACCCCGTGACACCCGCACCATCGTGGCCACTAACTGTCCCAAACGGGGACGCCGGCAAAATAACTCAACTGGGCTCACAGGATTATTGTCGTCTACCTGATCAGGGCAGCACGCACGCATAACCCTCCCTAGTTTGGTGGTACCGATAAAAGAGCACAAAGCCAGACCAAGTTAAGGCCGTCCCATACCGGCAAATGTGGCTGCATGGATAAGTCTCGACAGGTGACACTAGATCAACCAATTAGGTTTAGTGTTGACAAGCATTTAACCAGTATGGGTATTTATCATAAATAAATAAACATGGCAGTAACTAGGCATCCAAATAATTTACTATGAATTATCACATATTAAAATAATGCATATAATTCAATTAAATAACCAACACTATTGAAATGCTTCATGCAATGGATGACATGGCTTGCCTTGCTCTGTTGGGCTGTCCACATACTCTTGGGCTTCAAATCCAAAAGAATTCCCTTCTGAAAATATTTTTAAAATGCAATTGAAAATGTCACATATTACTGTTTTGTGCACCAGAAATTCTGTGGACATGAAAAAAATACCAAATTTTGCCAGAAAATAGAGGAGCTCAAGACAAACCAGATGCAAAAAGAATAAATTGATTTGGACTTATGGATAAAAAGTTATGGCTGGTCAAAGTTCTGGTCAAAATCTGGAAATTAACAGAAAATAGAAAATCCAGCAAAGGGCCACGTCGAAGGCGTATTTCGCCAGGGTGCCTCCACTTACCGCTTCGGCGTGCCACTGACGACTGGGCCCCCCTGTCAGATTTAAAAGGGGGAGGAGGGAAACAGAGAGCGGCGGGGTTCCGGCGATCGTCGCCGGTGATACAGACGGCGGCGAAGTCCGGTGACTACGGTAATGGATCGAGCGCTTCGAGATGAACACACACGTACCCGTGGCTTGGCGAGAGATGGCCGGACGTCATCGTCCCCTTCCTCTCCGGTGGCGGCGGGTTTCGGGTGTCGTCGGAGACGGCGTTTCCGGCAGTGATTCGACTCGGGAAGAGCTCAGGCGAGGTTAGTGGAGTGAGCATAGCCCGATGGCGGAGTCAGTGGAGTCCGAAGGGAAGTGGAACGGCGAGGAGGCTGGGCTCGGGTGGCGGCGGATCTCCGGTGAGCGGCGAGGCTAGAGGG
Source organism: Elymus sibiricus (assembly GCA_039707655.1). Lineage (NCBI taxonomy): Eukaryota > Viridiplantae > Streptophyta > Magnoliopsida > Poales > Poaceae > Elymus > Elymus sibiricus. The sequence continues at coordinate 171,400,481 of CM077664.1, forward strand.
CCTCTCGGCCGTTGCTCGATGCATGGGGGCTCGATTAGGAGTTGGAGGAGTGGGGTGAGGAGCTCGGGAGAGGCCGGGGAGGCCTTTTTATAGGTGGAGGGGAGCTCTCTGGAAGCGGCGGGGCTCGGGACATGTTGCCGGCGCAAGGACAGCGAGCTGGCCGTCATGACGCGGGGCGAAGTGATAGGAGAGGGCAGAGGAGAGTAAATGCAGCAGTGGCGGCTTGCGGGATGACGACGACGACGGTAGAGCCACTGTGGCCGCACGGGCGCCACAGTGCCCGCGCGCGTGGCTGCCGGCGAGGGCTCCTCTGGCGAGGGGAAGGATCCAGGGTGGCCAGGTGGATGTAGGGGAGTTAGTCGGCGCACTAGGACAAGGTGGGATCGTGCGAGGCAGTCGGACGTGACTCCACAGACACGGGCGCGATGCAGAGCGCGCGCATTGACATGCCAATGCCGTGCTCACCACGGGCATTGGTGTCTAGAGGCCACGAGAGTCTGGAGTTTCTTGTCCAGCACGTCGACCCTCGATCACTTAGTCCACTTGTGCCTCTGGTTCGACTAGATACAGACTGGTTCGAAGTGTAGCTTCAGCTACAGTTTCTGACAGAAAACTTGAGAGGGATCTAGAGGAGAGGTGAGCTGGAGATGGAGCCAATGGAGATGTCTGGGGTGATCTATCTTGGAAGGACTCCAAGCTGGCCAAGTTTGAGAAGATTTCATCAAGATTTGAATATGGTTCATGTACAAGTGCTGTTACTCGACCAGGAGAGAGATGAGCTTGTAGCACTCATCTGGCTGATTTGCTGGAGCTGAATTTTGGTGTGGCAGGGTTATTTTGTGGATAGAAGATGCCAGAAAAATTTCAGCTCAATTGGATACCTCTAGCTGGTACTTCCTTCTCAGGGGTTCCAGTTGGACAGAAACTTGGCAGAATATTGGTGATGAAAATTTGTACTGGACAAGATGATATTTTTGGATATTTTGGAAAGATAGATTCCCTAATATCTCAGGGAATTTTCTGGGAATTTTCTGAGTTGGGAAAATATGAGCTCCTTCACAAATGACCAGTACTGTCCAGAGAGCAAATGGAGTTTTCTGGACAAAATTTTGTACTGGGCCATGAAATGTTTTTGAAGATTGTAGGAGTAGATGATGACAAGAAGGTGTGGGATTAATTTGGGATTTTTCTGATCATCAGAACTATAGGTTGCTTTGTAACCCATAGTGATGACAAATTTTCCCAAAGGAAGAAAATGAATATTTGGGAAAGATGAAGAATTGGAAATTGATCCAGAAGGTGAGTGACAGGATTTTGGCAAGATGCTGAGGGCTTTGGATTACTCAGAGGAATTCATAAGTCCAAAGTCAACTGAAAAGGTTCAAAATCCATCCAAATTGCAAATAAAGCCAGAAAGATTTCGAAAAGAAAAAGTTGCCAAAAACCAGGGTGTCACACGGGTGACGGAAGCAACTCGTGGTTCTCCAATGCTGATGGGGCGCCATTCCCGCTGGAACAGCTGACCCGGATAATTCCTATCCCGCGTGGATGCTATCCTAGGCTCCGCATGGATGTCGCTATGGTACTGCTCGTTGAAATCCTGACCTGACCAATTAAATAGCCAGGGACAAGCCTGTGAGTACGTTGGAATGTACTCGCAAACATAATGAACAAAAGATATACCGAATGCATATGATCATGATGGGTTAAATTATATGCATATGCTGAACGAAATTAAAGCATGGCATGATGAATATTAATACGGTGCTGAAGAATAAATATGAAATGTTAGTGACAAACAAAGAAAGTTAAAGGAGAATCGGGCGAGACAGGACCGCCCGAGAATCGAAAAGAAAATATAAAAGTGGAGAATCGGGCGAGACAGGACCGCCAGAGAATCCAAAAGAAATGCCAAACGGGTGTCTAAAAGCGACGCCTCAAGAGGTCTTGAAAAGAAATACCAAACGGGTGTCTAAAAGCTACGCCTCGAGAGGTCTTGAAAAGAAATGCCAAACGGGTGTCTAAAAGTGACGCCTCAAGAGGTCTTGAAAATAAATGAATATCTCCGGTAGTCCAGCCATCCCAAGAGATATTCAGAAAGAAAATAAAACTGACTATCCGGGTAGTCTAGCCAGCCCAAGTAATACTCAGAAAATAAAATAAAACCGAGTGTCACGGGTGGTCTAGCCAGCCCAAGTGACACTCAGAAAAGAAAATAAGAGAAACGGTTAGTCCACAATAATAACAATAATATTCATGACAACAATAATATTCATGATAGCGTCAGTGGCGACAATAATTGTCCTGCAAAATAAATCATGCTCAAGTTTAATTATTTCCCTCCGGAGACCGACACTAACACCGACACTTGACCAACCCAGACTGTAGTCCTTAGCCGCGGACACGGCAATTCGAATAGGTATAACTCTGCAGAGGATGTACTCTTTACCCACAAGTAAAGGATTTCTTTAGCCAGCACCGAGACGTTGACTAATTCCCATTACAGTCTTTGGGATGAAAACACACCTAACCAGCACACACCAGATTAACTTTCCTGATGCCAGGAATCACCCAAGGCATCGTTCAAGATAAACTCTAAGACGGGGAGACTACAATCTCGAATAGCATGTGATCACTATTCATACACGCGGATTACAAGGGGTGCCCCCCTCTCGGCCCAGCCGGATACACCCATGCCCCCTGACCAAGTGACATGCCTACCAGAGGCCTCTGGTATCTTTCACCATGGCCTCTCTGTACGGTGTGTGCACGGAAAGGGGTTATCAACTTACTAAGCCATACCCTACCTGTGGCAGGGACCAGTGGTAGCACGAAACAAGTATGGGGGTTACCGGAACAAGACTCAATCTACGGTCGACTCAGAATGTTTAAGTTTTCCTGAAGTGGTTAGCACAATAAACTGTTCTTTCAATAGTAACACCAAAATAGGGCCACAGCCCTTGCATGTCCCACCATGCATAACCAACAAGGCATGATCACGCTCCGACATGAACACCCTTCTGCCGGTAACGGTATTTCCCTTATACCTGCTCCTGCAAGTTAGTCATGACAAGCACACGTTGCACGGTACGAGGAAACATGACAACACTACATGCATGCAAATTTTATTAGAATTCAACATATGCATGATTTATCCTTGCAAACATTTAACCATGCAGAAGAGTTGGGTGTACTCCAAAAGTTTGAAAATTCCCTTCCCTCCATTTTTCCTATTTTCAAAATATTGCAAATACCACACAAATATTAAGCAGGAAAATAAAAGTGCCCTACAAATGGAAATTTCACTTTTCTAGGACCTCTCTGGTTATATGAAAAATAACCAAGGTGATTCTACTGGATTTTGAGCACTAAGAATTTTTGAACATTTCAATTGGGCGGTAACAAGGAAATAATGGATCAGCAAGAATTTTACAGAAAACATTTTTATAAAAATGAGGTGAGGCACCTCTTAAATGATGCATGATTTTAGAGGTATTTATAAGTTGGTTTCACTGGATTTGGAGTTGAGATGAATAGTCTAGGGATTTTATAAGTTGACTTATATAAGAAAACGTCCTATTAAATAGACCAGGCAGAAATTATTCATTAAAAAATGTTCACTGAGGCTAGTTAATTAAAGAACAATTTTATAAGTCCCTATAAATTTGAATTGTTTTATTTGAATATAAAAGAAATTCTATAGAAATTTTCATGTCTTCGGGTAAAAGATAGAGACAGGAATATTAACCAGACGGGCTGGCACAGGCGTGCACTGGGCGAGGCCTAGCTAAACCACGCTACTGGGACGAGCCCAGAGCTACTGCCACTTACTGACTCGGGCATAACCTGCGGGTCGCTGACGGTGGGTCCACCCGGGCCCACGGGTCAGGTTTGACCCGGTCGGCCTGGTCTTTTCTCCCGCAGCAGGACAGAGCGGGGCTCCGGCGTCCGGCGCCGGTGAACGGCGGCGCCCCTCGGGCAGCGGGGCTCACCAAAGTACTCCGGAGGTCCGGGCGGCCCCTCCGGTGTGCGGCACAGTCAGTGGGACGAACAGAATCACCGGCGGCGAGGTCCTCCAGAGAACTCCGGCGGAGGAACGAGAGGGCTTTCGCCCACAGTCGATCTCAAATGAAATTGAGAGGGAGAAGGGATGTGCGGGTGTGAGTGGAGGCTAGAGGTGAAGAGATTGTTGGTGGGGAGGCCGTGGTTACGTCGGAACTAACAGGAGAGTGGCGGCGGTTCTTTTCGCCGGAGGGGAGGAAGAAGGGGGCTCCCGGTCGACTGGCTGCAACAAATGTCTCGTGGAGGGAGGTGGAGAGTTTGTGCTGTGGATAATGAGCCCAGGGTGGTCTTTTTATAGCACGGGGACGTCGGTTCCGCGACTTCCAGTGGATAAACACGGCGGGGATAGCCATTAACACGGCAGGTGAGGCTGTTGGGTGGTCGGTGAGGGTCGGTGGGATGGTCAGCGTGGTCGGTGTGACGTGGCGTGGCCGCGGGGGTGAGCAGATAAGCTCTGGTTGCTCGGGAGCTCGTGGTTTTGAAAGATGGTAGTGAGCCGACATGGCGGTGATGAGATGATGACGCCGGCGACTTGTCGGCGCTAGGGGCCAAACGAGGGTGTCGGCAGGGCTCGTTGCTTCTTCACGAAGCTAGCTGGACGAGTCACGCACGAGGGGAGGCAGCAGGGCAGTGGCGCACGGGTGATGCCGAATGTGCCATAAGAGTACTCTGCTCGCGCTCTGGACATGCACGTAGGGTCGATGACTTGCCACGGTGAGCTAGAGGGCTTTTCTAAATCTGAATTTTGGTATAGTGGTGGTCCTATGAGTGATGAAGATGATGGACAAACTGGTTTGGCCAGAGGTGGTAGTTGGCAAAGGAGGTTTTGGTGGTTGCACAATTCTTTGATGCACATAATGTGCTTGATGAAATGCTAGGGCTAGCCATGGACCTTTGTTGGGTGTGATAATTTCCAGGATGGTGTCTCCTTAGATGATAGTGGGGATGGTGTGGTTGGTTAGATAAAAGGAAAAACTTGTTAGTGCAAGTTTTGAAGAAATTTAGTTCTGGACAGAAACTGCAGGGAATAATTTGGTGAACTAAAATGATGAGATTGGGGGTGAGCTCCTGGACTTAAGGGTTTGGTTGGAAGGACTATAAGGTGGAACAATTTCAGAATTTTTGGAGCAAGAAAAATTGGGGTTGTAGTTGTAACCTAGGAATGGAACATAATTGAAAGAGGAAGTTATGCTCAAAATTTTCAAAAGACCAAGTTGGGTTTTTGCATAAAAGTGATATAGGCATCACAGGACCCCTCATAATTTTTTGTGGAATTTTAAAAGAATTATTTAAAATAGCTATAGTGCAACAGAGGCATTTCAGAGGCTGAAAATGCTATCAAAAGAATTATTTTGGCAAATTTTTATTATGAAAATATTTCCTACTGTTATTCAAAATATAAATGAAGTGATCTAAGAAAACTACCAAAGCCGATATTATTTTACAAAAATTACAACATGGAGGGAAGAATTTTGAAAAACAAAAGAGAGAAGAGGATCTGAAATTAATAAAAGACCTAGTATAATTCAAAATTTTATTTGTGGCCAAATTTTATTTAATAAAAATGTGGTTAAATTTTTGGGGTGTTACAAACTCTACCCCCCTTAAGGGAATCTCGTCCTCGAGATTTATTAAAGTGGTTATGTGTAGTCCTGAGATACATATACCTACACTATCAAAACCACACGGTTGCAAAAATGGTGTATGCTACACCTCACGTACATACAAGCAGCGCTCCACCCAATGCTACTAGTACAGGACATGCAACTATACATTGCAACAACACTCCATGGGACTAATCCACATGATTGCTGGATGGCCTAGGACGTGAGGAAGAGTGGTTCCCTGCTTGGGCTTCCACATTTGAGTTGGCTAAGACGGAAACTAAGCTCGAGTGGCGGCGACGTTGGTGTGGTTCTGGATGAGACGTTCCGGTTCTGATCCTGGCTGTGTACTCTTCAAACACTCGACAAGGGTAGCCAGAAAAGAGGGACAGGCCATTCCGCTGGTTGTCCCCTGGAATTCTTGCATTACTTCCCAGGACTGCTGATAGAATAATTGATGGTTCTGCACTCCCCCTTACTAGTGGGTGTTGAGCAATGGCTCTCCTCGTACTGGAGAGTTCCCTGGCAACTTGCGTGAGCAGTGACTCTTGTGCGGCCGCAAAATGCACCATGTTTTCCAGGGCAGGGTTTTGCTCGCGCTCGGAGTTGGCCATATGCATTCCTCTGTCGTAGCTGGATCTAGATGGATAGTACAAGAATGCACGATTGCGAGTTCTTAAAACTTGGTGGCGAAGTTGGGCAATAGCTTCTCTAGCTGCATACTGGATAGCTTGATATTCACCAGCCATTACTCTTCCCGTGAATCGGTAAGAGTGTTCTTGTGCCAAGGCCCTTCCATTAATAGACACTGTGGCCCAATACTGGGTGAGGCCATTACGATCCCTTGCTTGGTACACCACATATCATGGTGATTCTTCCAAATCAAGGGCACGACGGATGACGTTAGAGAGTATGCGGGCGAAGACATCAAGCTCCGGCGCGGTGGTCTCGTGGTGGATGACGGAACGAGGCATCTTGGTGGTTGGGTATCGAATTGAGAGTGAGCCTGTGATGTGCTGGCTTCGGGCAAGGCTTCCTTTATAGGCTAGTGGAGTCTTCCATAGCACGCTTGCGGGTGGGACAACTCAGGTGTCGGCCACAGGCACACGGCCTATGGACAGGGATGATAGGTTGTGCACCGACTGTCAAAAGATGTCGGCTAGCCACTGTGTAGGCTTATCGGGTGGGATGGGCTTGGCTACGGATAGAAAGGATTTGGACGGTGTGGAAACCTAAGGATAATGACCAGGCTAAGATAGGATTAGCGAATGGTCAGCCTGGCTCTGATACCAAGGATGTCGGGGCCGGATTTCCGGGACACGATATCCCAGAAATTAACCCCTTGTGTCGTCAGCAGCCCAGGATTACTGTTACTGGTGGACACGTCCTTGTTACAGATTACCAAGCATTTACAGGAATTGGATACAAGACCATAAAGGTCTAATGATACAACAAAGATTTCTAGTGACGGGTGACGGAAGCAACTCGTGGTTCTCCAATGCCGATGGGACTCCATTCCCACAGGAACAGCTGACCCGGATAATTCCTATCCCGCGTGGCTGCTATCCTAGGCTCCGCATGGACATCGCTGTTGTACTCCTCGTTGAAATCCTGACCTGGCCAATTAAATAGCCAGGGACAAGCCTGTGAGTACGTTGCAATGTACTCGCAAACATAATGAACAAAAGATATACCGAATGCATATGATCATGATGGGTTAAATTATATGCATATACTGAACGAAATTAAAGCATGGCATGATGAATATTAATACGGTGCTGAAGAATAAATATGAAATGTTAGTGACAAACAAAGAAAGTTAAAGGAGAATCGGGCGAGACAGGACAGCCCGAGAATCGAAAAGAAAATATAAAAGTGGAGAATCGGGCGACACAGGACCGCCAGAGAATCCAAAAGAAATGCCAAACGGGTGTCTAAAAGCGACGCCTTGAGTGGTCTTGAACAGAAATGCCAAACGGGTGTCTAAAAGCGACGCCTCGAGAGGTCTTGAAAAGAAATGCCAAATGGGTGTCTAAAAGCGATGCCTCGAGAGGTCTTGAAAATAAATGAATATCTCGGGTAGTCCAGCCATCCCAAGAGATATTCAGAAAGAAAATAAAACTAAGTATCTAGGTAGTCTAGCCAGCCCAAGTAATACTCAGAAAATAAAATAAAACCGAGTGTCACAGGTAGTCTAGCCAGCCCAAGTGACACTCATAAAAGAAAATAAGAGAAATGGTTAGTCCACAATAATAACAATAATATTCATGACAAGATTAATATTGATGATAGCGTCTGTGGCGACAATAATTGTCCTGCAAAAGAAATCATGCTCAAGTTTAATTATTTCCCTCCGGAGACCGACAATAACACTGACACTTGACCAACCCAGACTGTAGTCCTTAACCGCGGACATGGCTATTTGAATAGGTATAACTCTGCAGAGGATGTACTCTTTACCCACAAGTAAAGGATTTCTTTAGCCAGCACCGAGATGCTGACTAATTCCCATTAAGGTGTTTGGGTTGAAAACACACCTAACCAGCACACACCAGATTAACTTTCCTGATGCCAGGAAACACCCAAGGCATCGTTCAAGATAAACTCTAAGACGGGGAGACTACAATCTCGAATAGCTTGGGATCACTATTCATACGCGCGGATTACAAGGGGTGCCCCCCTCTCGGCCCAGCCGGATACACCCATGCCCCCTGACCAAGTGACATGCCTACCAGAGGCCTCTGGTATCTTTCACCATGGCCTCTCTGTACGGTGTGTGCACGGAAAGGGGTTATCAACTTACTAAACCATACCCTACCTGTGGCAGGGACCAGTGGTAGCACGAAACAAGTATGGGAGCTACCGGAACAAGACTCGATCTATGGTCGACTCAGGAGGTTTAAGTTTTCCTGCAGTGGTTGGCACAATAAAGTGTTCTTTCAACAGTAACACCAAAACAGGGCCACAGCCCTTGCATGTCCCAACATGCATAACCAACAAGGCATGATCACGCTCCGACATGATCAACCTTCTGCCGGTAACGGTATTTCCCTTATACCTGCCCCTGCAAGTTAGTCATGACAAGCACACGTTGCATGGTATGAGGAAACATGACAACACTACATGCATGCAAATTTTATTAGAATTCAACATATGCATGATTTATCCTTGCAAACATTTAACCATGCAATCACCATATCAAGTGTTCAAGATGCTTGCCTTGAGCATGAAGAAGAGTTGGGTGTACTCCAAAAGTTTGAAAATTCTCTTCCCTCCATTTTTCCTATTTTCAAATTATTGCAAATACCACACAAATATTAAGCAGGAAAATAAAAGTGCCGTACAAATGGAAATTTCACTTTTCTAGGACCTCTCTGGTTATATGAAAAATAACCAAGGTGATTCTACTGGATTTTGAGCACTGAGAATTTTTGAACCTTTCAATTGGGTGGAAACAAGGAAATAATGGATCAGCAGAAATTTTATAGAAAACATTTTTATAAAAATGAGTTGAGGCACCTATTAAATGATGCATGATTTTACAGGTATTTATAAATTGGTTTCACTGGATTTGGAGTTGAGATGAATAGTATAGGGATTTTATAAGTTGACTTATATAAGAAAACGTCCTATTAAGTAGATCAGGTAGAAATTATTCATAAAAAAATGTTCACTAAGGCTAGTTAATTAAAGAACAATTTTATAAGTCCCTATAAATTTGAATTGTTTTATTTGAATTTAAAATAAATTCTATAGAAATTTTCATGTCTTCGGGTAAAAGAAAGAGACAGGAATATTAACCATATGGGCTGGCAGAGGCGTGCACTGGGCGAGGCCCAGCTAAACCACGCTACTGGGCCGACCCCAGAGCTGCTGCCACTTACCGACTCGGGCATAACCTGCGGGTCACTGATGGTGGGTCCACCGGGGCCCACGGGTCAGGTGTGACCCGGTCGGCCTGGTCTTTTCTCCCGCAGCAGGACAGAGCGGGGCTCCGGCATCCGGCGCCGGTGAACGGCGGCGCCCCTCGGGCAGCGGGGCTCACCGAAGTACTCAGGAGGTCCGGGCGGCCTCTCCGGTGTGCGGCACGGTCAGTGGGACAAACGGAATCGCCGGCGGCGAGGTCCTCCCGAGAACTCCGGCGGAGGCACGAGAGGGCTTTCGCCCACAGTCGATCTCAAATGAAATTGAGATGGGGAATGGATGTGCAGGTGTGAGTGGAGGCTAGAGGTGAAGAGATTGTTGGTGGGGAGGCCGTGGTTATGTCGGAACTAACAGGAGAGTGGTGGCGGTTGTTTTCGCCGGAGGGGAGGAAGAAGGGGGCTCCCGGTCAACTGGCTACAACAAAAGGCTCGTGGAGGGAGGTGGAGAGGTTGTGCTGTCGATAACGAGCCCGAGGTGGTCTTTTTATAGCAGGGGACATCGGTTCCGTGGTTTCTAGTGGATAAACACGGCGGCGACAGCCATTAACACGGCAGGTGAGGCTGTTGGGTGGGCAGTGAGGGTCGGTGGGATGGTCAGCGTGGTCGGTGTGATGTGGCGTGGCTGCAGGGGCGAGCAGATAAGCTCTGGTTGCTCGGGAGCTCGTGGTTGTGACGGATGGCAGTGAGCCGACACGGCGGTGAAGAGATGATGACGCCGGCGACTTGTCGGCGCTAGGGGCCAAACGAGGGTGTCGGCAGGGCTCGTTGCTTCTTCGCGAAGCTAGCTGGACGAGTGATGCGCGAGGAGAGGCAGCAGGGCAGTGGCGCACGGGTGATGCCGAACGTGCCATAAGAGTACTCTGCTCGCGCTCTGGACATGCACGTAGGGTGCTCGATGATTTGCCATGGTGAGCTAGAGGGCTTTTCTAAATCTGAATTTTGGTATAGTGGTGGTCCTATGAGTGATGAAGATGATGGACAAACTGGTTTGGCCAGAGGTGCTAGTTGGCAAAGGAGGTTTTGGTGGTTGCACAATTCTGTGATGCACATAATGTGCTTGATGAAATGCTAGGGCTAGCCATGGACCTTTGTTGGGTGTGAAAATTTCCAGGATGGTGTCTCCTTAGATGATAGTGAGGATGGTGTGGTTGGTTTGATAAATGGAAAAACTTGTTAGTGCAAGTTTTGAAGAAATTCAGTTCTGGACAGAAACTATAGGGAATAATTTGGTGAACTAAAATCATGAGATTGGGGGTGATCTCCCGGACTTAAGGGTTTGGTTGGAAGGACTATAAGGTGGAACAATTTCAGAATTTTTGGAGCAAGAAAAATTGGGGTTGTAGTTGTAACCTAGGAATGGAACAGAATTGGAAAGAGGAAGTTGTGCTCAAAATTTTCAAAAGACCAAGTTGGGTTTTTGCATAAAAGTGATCTATAGGCATCACAGGACCCCTCATAATTTTTTGTGGAATTTTAAAAGATTTATTTAAAATAGCTGTAGTGCAACAGGGGCATTTCAGAGGCTGAAAATGCTATTGAAAGAATTATTTTGGCAAATTTTTATTATGAAAATATTTCCTACTGTTATTCAAAATATAAATGAAGTGATCTAAGAAAACTACCAAAGCCCATATTATTTTACAAAAATTAGAACATGGAGGGAAGAATTTTGAAAAACGGAAGAGAGAAGAGGATCTGAAATTAATAAAAGACCTAGTATAATTCAAAATTTTATTTCTGGCCAAATTTTATTTAATAAAAATGTGATTATATTTTGGGGGTGTTACAGTACAACCGCTACCCCGTCCCATGATACTTCCGCCCGCACAAAACTGGAACCCAAGGACGCTCCAGGAGTGGTACAACCGCCCTCGCAAGCGGTACAACCGCCCCTCCCAGTTTCAGCCACGGCTGATTGACCGTTTTGACCATAACTTTCACATCCGGAGTCCGATTTTGACGTTCTTTAGCTTGTTTTGCATTTAGTGACATTCCCCATCCCACAAAAATACTACCACCATCATTTGACTCCCTCAAATTGTGTGCATTTTGGCATGTTTGCCTAGGCCCTCCACCATATCATTCGCGTAACCACCATAACCTTCCGCAACCTAACCCATTTTGATCCCCATTGCATTTGAGGTTGTTTGAGTTGTGCTTTGTGTCTCCTAAGGTGTTTTGGCTACATAGGGATGCTGACTTCAACTACGACTCCACATAACCAGCCACCTCCACTTCCATTGCCCACTCCAAAACCACCACCGCATTCAGCTACCACCATTTGACATTTGCCGTTTGAGATTTTGAGTTGCGGTTTTTCCGTTTCCTAGGGTGTTTCGGCTAACTAAGAATGGTTCGACATCGAGAACACCGCCTCTCATCATCACCATGGAAATTGACATCGCCAACGACCACTTCACCTTTGACACACCAACCATAAGCAAGGATGGTAACCTCGACGACATCATTATACATTCTCCTTGCCATTGCATTGTTAACCCCCGAGCCAATTTTGTGTCACTTGCCTACCAATACTAGCCGTTTGAATATTGCCGGGCAATGCTACTTGTGCACTTTAGTGATACACGTTCCGCATAGCTCTCATTGCGTGGATATATCATCGTATCAACTTGTCGTGCATACGACTATCTATGGGGCCATCTAGCCCCTTTGCGGTTCGACTAGGGAGATATGCAAGCACAAAGAGCAGAACCAGCAGGAACGCAAAGGATTTACCCAGGTTCGGGCTACCGTGAGGTGTAAAACCCTACTCCTGCTTTGTGTATTGGATGTGTTTGGGCTCAAGTACAAGGAGTGCCTCTTGCCGGCAAGGTGCAGGAAGAGCAGCTACGCGTGCTAAATGAGCTAAGTGTCGACCCTTGTAAAGGTTGCCCTGGCCCTCCTTTTATAGCTCAAAGGGGTAACCACAGTGGAAAAACAGTCATTACAAGTTGATTAGATAGCAAACAGTGCTATCATACCTAACTCTGCCGGATTAGGACAAAAGCATTTATTACGCCGTTAGGTGTCATGTAGAGGAGGAGCCCCGGCAAGGATTCTACACCTCTCGCCTAGCTACCTCTTATTCTCTTGACACGCCTCCTGGACGGGTGTCATTAAAGTTAATCCTCCTTCCTGCAAGCTGACACGTGCCCTGACAAATCTCACAAAACTGCCTGCGCGGTCGACACCTCACCGATTAGCGACTAGCAGCTCGGTGCAGTGGAGCACTGACGAGCTAGCGAGGGTTTGCCAGCACGGAGCTTGCTGGGCCTTCATCTTACCGGCTTGAGCCTTGCCAGCAATTATCGTCTTGTGCTTCTTGATATCTTGTCTTGATCTTCTTCCTAGTGCTTCTGCAACTAGGTCTTGAATCTTGATCTTGGTAATCCCCTGCAAGCCCTGGCCATCAGGAAGGCTACTACTGTCTGTGCATAAGTCAAGGTATAAAATACCCATGTTTTATACACCGACACAACTCTTGTGTCATTAATTGTTCCTCCATATACAAAATTGCTATATTGGTTTAAGCATTTCGCATAGTGGCCATAAAAAAAGCTTTTAAGCAAAGAGGAAAAGGAAGCAAAGAGCTTGTGAACAATAGTCATAGCATCGCCACATTGCATAGCATATCAATATCATTGATCATCTTGGATCATCGTCTGCAAGTTCACCGGGAACCATACATACATAGCATAATTGAGATAGAAAGTTGATACATTTTGTCTCTCATAGGTAGTGCACAAGTTCGTATCCGCCTATTGAGCAATCATGCTTGTGTCTCTCTAGAGTTGTGCAACACGAGCGTTTTCCATGGATTCCACATTTTGTGCTCATTCCTTGGTTGCACAACCTCACTTATCTATCCGTGTGTGTGTTTTCGTGTGCCATTCATTGCTATTGGTCTACTTATTTCACTTGTGAATTTGTGAATATTTTTCAACATTATTGACTCTTGCTAACAATTGCATCAATTTTTGTGCCACCTATCCTCACCAAGCTACTCCATAAGCTTTATTGTGTAGGTGTGAGAATTGAGAAGATCCGGTACCAATTGTGCTATTTCTATAATACCATATTGGGTGATCATTGAACGATCTTCAACATTGGATAAGGTACATTGGTCTAGTTCGTTTCTTTCTTCCACTAACACTTGTTTGAGAATCATGGATAGGCCGAGCACTTCTATCAACCCTCTCTTCGATGAGCAAGACGACGCACCAAACAACCATGTCACCAAGGCTCACCTCTTTGGCGTCCAACGAGCATTACATCAAGAGAGTGAAGCATTGGGCGAACGCATTGAACAACTCGCCTCCGACTTTCGACAAACCCTTGATGACAAGCTATCATCTCAAATGGAAGTGTTCCGCACCATGATGGTCAACCGCGATTCTTCCCCTTCATCTACTTCACGATCAAGACAGTGCCATTCGAGCCGACACTCTTCGAACACTTCTTTGGATGCAAGTCTTCCACGAGCACGCTCTCATCGTCCCCAAGAACATGACGACCGGCAAGCTACAAGAAACCCATTCCATGGCAATGGTTTGCAAGACCGCCTTCGAGAGCGTGAACGACAAAACCGGCAAGCACGAGCCAACGTGGACCAAGATCAAGTTCCACAACACCAACGTCAAGTACACCAAGATGACGACGCTCTACAACAAGAATGACAACATCGTGAGGAGCAAGCACTTGAAGCTCAACGTGCACTACGCGAAGCAACTCACAACGTCGCCGAACGCAACCGCCGTGTGAGCGAACAAGAAGAGGCCCTCCGACGAGAGCAACAAGACGATGCCGCGTGACTTGAGGAGTGCCAAGAGATGAGGAACTGTGCACGAATTCCACGCCCTCACCATCAAGTCAATCAAGATGAGCACGAGGAGCAAGAGCTAGAAGATCAACCTCCACGGCAAGAGCGTCATCGCAACCGCCTACAACGGAATGAGGAGCGCTACGGCAAGCTCAAGTTCAACATGCCTAAATTCTCCAGTGGAAATGATCCCGAAGAATACCTTTCATGGGCATTGAAGGTCGACAAGATATTCTGTCTTCACAATTACAAAGAGGAAAAGAAGATCGCATTGGCATCTCTTGAGTTCCAAGACTATGTTCTCATTTGGTGGGAGCAAGTGATCGAACGACGCCAAGAGAAAGGCGAGCCACCCATCGCAACTTGGAATCAAATGAAGGATGTCATGCGAGCTCGTTTTGTGCCAACACACTGTAGCCGTGACGTCTTCAAGAAACTACAACTTCTCAAGCAAGGCACTAAGTCGGTTGAAGCATACTATCAAGAGATGGAAATTGCAATGATACGAGCCAACGTCAAGGAATATGATTAACAAACTATGGCGCGTTTCTTGAATGGCCTCAACTATCCAATCAAGAAAATTGTGGACTTCCAACCGTACTCCAACCTCCTCGAGCTAGTGCACCAAGCAACCAAAGCAGAGCGACAAGTACAAGAGGACTACAAGTACTCCAAGTACTCTTCCAAGACCTATGGTCCATACACCCAAGCGTCAACGACTACGACACCTCCTACTACGACTCGAGCTACACCAAGTACCGGTAACAAGTCAAGCTCCAAGCAACCAATGACATCTTCGAGTCGTCTTCCTACAAGTACCTCCAAGCTTAGACCTTCGTCATCGACTCCTACACCGGATGATGCCGCCAAGACAAGTGACATCAAATGCTTCACTTGCAAGGGCCGAGGCCACAAATCTTTTGAGTGCCCCATGCGGCGCACCATGATCGCCAATATGGATGGCACCTACGACTCCATGAGTGAAGAAGAAATGGAAGCCCTTGAGCACATGGCCATGCACCGACAAGTGAATGAAGATGAAGACGCTCAAGTCTTTTCTGATAATGATCCGAGCCCCGCTCTTGTGGTCTCCAAGGTCTTGACACTTAAACAACATCAAGACGAAGACCAACATTGCCATATCTTCCATACCAAAGCGGGTATCCAAGGACGTTCCATCAAGGTCATCATCGATGGCGGAAGTTGCCACAACTTGGCAAGTGAAGAGTTATGTTCCAAGCTCCAATTGCTCAAGAAAAAGCACCCTCGCCCCTACAAGGTCCAATGGTTAAGCAACTCCGGTACCATTCAAGTGGAGCACACCGTTCAAGTGTCCTTCAAGATTGGTGTGTATGAAGACACCTTGGAGTGTGATGTGGTTCCCAAGTCTGTATGCCATCTCCTACTTGGACGACCTTGGCAATTTGATCGCGGCGTCACCCACAACAGACAGACCATTCACTATAGCTTCAAGATGAAGGGAAAAGAATTCATGCCTTGACTAATGTCGCCAAGTCAAGTCATAGCCGACAAGCAAGCATCTACCCATCGTGGAGAGACAAGTGAGCGAGTGAACCACCAAAAAGAGAGTGAGCACCACAAGCCAAAAATGAGCGACTCCACGATGAGCAACAAAAGAGATCTAGTTCTTTTAGCCACCAAAAGAGATTTGAGGGATGTGAGTGAGAGCCCATCAAGTGTTCTTCACTTTGTGCTTGTGTGCAAAGATGAAGTGGTGCGGACTAATACTTCACAACATCTTCCTTTTGTATTGTCTCATCTATTGCAGGAATTCGCGGACGTCTTTCCCGATGAGCTACCTCCGGGACTTCCTCCACTTCGCGGAATCGAACACCACATCGATCTCATACCCGGCGCACCTCTACCGAACAAGGCACCTTACCGCGTCAACCCGGACGAGACCAAAGAGATCCAACAGCAAGTACAACATCTCATGGAGAATGGGTATGTACGCGAGAGCTTGAGACCATGTGCCATTCCGGTAATTCTTGTGCCTAAGAAAGATGGTACCTATCGCATGTGTTCCGATTGCCGTCCCATAAATGCTATCATAGTTAGATATCGCAATCCCATTCCACCCCTAGATGACATGCTGGATGAACTTAGTGGAGCCACCATTTTCTCAAAAATTGATCTTAAAAGTGAGTATTATCAAATTCGCATGCAAGAAGGTGATGAATGGAAAACGGCTTTCAAAATCAAATTTGGTTTGTATGAATGGTTAGTCATGCCTATGGGTTTATCGCAAGCTCCTAGCACTTTTATGCGTGTGATGCATTATGTTCTTCGCAAATATATTGTCATTTGTGTTGTGGTTTACTTTGATGACATCCTTGTGTTTAGTGAAACTCTTGAAGATCATATCAAACACCTTAGAGACGTATTGCAAGTTCTTAGAGACAAGCGACTTTATGCTAACATGGAAAAATGCACTTTTGGTGTTGATAAGCTTGTTTTCTTGGGCTTTGTTGTCTCATCTAAGGGTGTTCATGTTGATGAAACTAAAATTGATGCTATTAAAAATTGGCCACAACCAACCAATTTGCTTCAAGTGCGTAGCTTCCTTGTCTTAGCCGGATTTTATAGACGTTTTGTGAAGGATTTTAGCACCATTGCATCACCATTGCACGCATTGAGTAAGAAGAATGCACCATTTGTTTGGGATCCATCCCAAGATGCCGCATTTCATGAGCTTAAGAACTTGCTTACACATGCTCCATTACTTGCATTACCCAATTTTGAGAAAACTTTTGAAGTGCATTGTGACGCTAGTGGTAATGGAATAGGTGGCGTGTTAATGCAAGAGAAGCGACCCATTGCATATTTTAGTGAGAAACTATCCGGCGCACAACTTAACTATCCTATCTATGACAAAGAGTTATATGCTTTAGTGAGAGTCTTGCATGTGTGGGAACATTATCTCCGTCCACGTGAATTTGTCATCCATATGAATCATGAAATGCTTAAGTACCTTAAGGGTCAAACCAAATTGAATAAGCGTCATGCTAAATGGAGTGAGTTCATTGAGTCATTTCCTTATGTTATCAAGTATATCAAAGGTAAGGAAAATGTTATGGCGGCTCTTTCACGCAAGTGCATGCTCGTTACTCAACTTGAGTTGAATGTTATAGGATTTGAGCACATTAAAGACTTGTATGCGCATGATGCATCATTTGCGATTCCTTATGCCAAATGCCTAACTCATAAAACTTGGGAGCAATACTATTTGAAAGATGATTATCTTATGAGAGCAAACAAACTTTGTATTCCCGAGTCTTCTCTTCGTTTGCTACTTTTGTAACAAGCTCATGGTGGAGGACTTATGGGACATTTTGGACGCGACAAGACATTCGCCACGCTCTCCAAGAAATTTTTGGCCAAAGATGTTTCACGACATTTCACGCTACACAAACCGGTGCTCTACATGCCGCAAAGCTAAGTCAAAAGCTCAATCCCATGGTCTATATATGCCACTTCCTATTCCGTATCACCCATGGGAAGATATTAGTATGAATTTTGTGCTTGGTTTGCCTCGTACCCAAAACGACAAGGATTCAGTATTTGTTGTTGTGGACCATTTCTCTAAGATGCCACATTTCATTCCATGCAACAAGATAGACGATGCTTCACATGTTGCAAATCTCTTTTGTAGGGAAATATTGCGATTGCATGGAGTGCCCAAGACGATTGTATCGGACCGCGACGTCAAGTTCCTAAGCTACTTTTGGAAGACACTTTGCGCCAAGCTCGGAATCAAGCTACTATTCTCTTCGGCTTATCATCCACAAACCGATGGTCAAATGGAGGTCACGAACCAGATGCTATCCACACTCCTTCGCGTGTTGATCAAGAAGAACATAAGGGAGTGGGAGGAGTGCTTACCCATTGCCGAGTACGCCTACAATCAAGCACAATATTCTACAACCGGCAAGTCCCCCTTCGAGGTCGTCTATGGCTTCAACCCATTGTCCCCATTGGACATCCTACCGCTACCTCTCCAAGAGCGCATCAACATGGACGCGAGTGCACGAGCCACATACCTCAAGAAGGTGCATGAAGATACAAGGCACGCAATCGAGCGCCAAGTACAACGACTCGCGACCAAGGTCAACACCAACAAGCACCCCATGGTGTTCAACCCCGGAGATCTTCTGTGGCTACACCTACGCAAAGAACGCTTCCCCAATGAACGCAAGTCCAAACTACTTCCTCGAGCCGATGGACCGTTCAAGGTGCTAGAAATATACAATGAAAACGCCTACAAGATTGACATCCCGCACAACAAGTACAATGTGAGTGACCTCTTCAACGTCAAGGACTTATCTCCCTTCCATGGTGATGTGGTTCTCGATCCGAGGACGGATCTTACCCAAGGGGGAGGAGATGATGCGGAGCATCCTATGGTCATCCCCATGGACATACATTTGTCTCCCAAGACACCACGTGGACCCATGATTAGAGCCCGTGCAAGAGCTATCGAGACCGAGGTGACATCTCTCCTCTCGCAACTCCCTTTCGAATCACATGAGACATGGCTACTACCTCAAACGGAGACGCTTTGTGTGCTTAGGTACCAAGGAATCAGCCAAGGAGAAGGAATGGAGCAAGATGGACTCCAAGGACTTGGAGATGACTGTGGCCAGCCTAGGAACACCGGTACAACCGGTCAACTTCCAGTCAACTACCGGTCCACCAGTACAACCGCCCAGCTACCGCCCCACTACCGGTCAATGTTCTGTAGTCAAGCGGTGCAAGGCCGGTACAGCCGGTCCCTCTTTCCGCGAACACCTCTAGGAACCGGTACCTGAGCTCCTAGCGGTACAACCGGTCTGATGTCCGGTACAACCGGTCTGCCTGCGCGCTGTGAAAGGGCAATGACCCATGTATTCCACAACTTACCCCTTGGACTATAAATACTCGTCTCCTAGCTCCGAATTTGGGTTAGCAAAGTAGTTGGCTCTTTGAGATAGAGCTTTGCTCATCCATACCTCTCCCATGCAGATCAAGACCTCCATGAGACCCATGTGAGAAGATCCACTCCGGATTCAAGACCTCAACCCCTCTACGGATTGGGATGAACTAGCTACCGTGTATCCTCTTGTGTTGACTTGGATCTTGTATCTCTACTATGTGTATGTGGATCTAGTGCATGTGTGATTGGGATTGTGTCAATTGAGTGTTTTGTTCTTGTGTTCTTCTCTCAATTTGCCTTTTCCCCCTCCAGGTGTGAAAAGATCGACGAACTAGGGTTCCACCCTACATCAGGGTGTTTGCCGTTTTCTGGCCAGCCACCTTGCTGGAACCGGCATCACCCCCTTCGGTACGCGCATCAGTTCCTGCCCGCCAAGCCGGATCATGGGCCAGCTTCGTGCGACCCTCCCGGCGCATGTTCTCCGGGGGAGAGTCTCCTTTCCGAGCCGGTGACGTCGTTTCATCCGCCCCGACCTTGGCGGCGGCCTCCTCCCACACCATCGCGGTGTGCTCCTTCTCCGTCTGGGCCAAGGTGGCTTGCTGCGCCGTAGGCTCCATCGCGGCCGTGTCAGCCGGAGCATGCTCACCCGTTCCAGTCGAGGTCCCCTGAAGGCCGGCTGCGCCCCCGGGTGTGGCTGTTGCGGTGGCCATGGAGAACTTAATCAGGGCCCAACGCGGCGGGAAGCAAATAAGAACCAAGAAGAAAGCAAGACGGAGCAGAAAAACTAAATCGACGTCAGGAAGAAAGACTCACCCGGTGCTCATGGGGATCTGGCGCTTGCTGCCTGGGTGTCGTGCATCCGGCAGCTTCGAAGCTGGCGAGCGGCTGCTAGGTGCGTGTGCGGCAGTGCATGACTTCTTCAGGGCATGTCGCGCCTCAGTCGGCCGCTTCTCAGTCGGCCGCGCTTCGGCCGGCTGCTTCCCATGCGGCTGCGCCTTAGCCATCTGCCTTGCCGCCGGAGGGTCATTGGCCGCCTTCCGCAGCCGCGTCTTGCTGCCGGAGCCGAAGCCGGTCGACACAGGCGGGAGCGCTGCATCGCTCGCGTTAGTGAAATCATCCAAGTCATCGTCAGACCAATCCTTTACAGAGGAGAAGGGCATGAACTCACAGGTTGCACCGGATCCGCCTGCCCCGGTGTCCTCCGATTTCTCCTTGTCTTCCTCCGTGGAGGCAGCGGAACCCTCGTCCAACTCGCTCTCCTCGTTGTCCCCTCCATCGGACTCCGCGCAGTCTAGCATCAGGTTCTGCGGGTTTGGTCTATCGTCCGTCTGTTGGCTCAGAAACAGCTGCAGCCGTAGCCGGCGTGAGGCGGAGGGTAGGAAAAATAAAGAAGAAAAAACTAAGATGACAGGAGCGTACCGGCGGCGCCGGAATGTCCCGGCAGTAGGGCTCCATGCCCCACCACTAGTTCTCCTTCGAGAGCTTGGCGCTCGTGATGGCATTGATGCGGTGGGTAATCTCAGCCGGCTCCAGCTTCGCAGTCGACGTCCGCCAGGGGTCGAGTTGGTTTCTCATGTCACAGATCCTGTGTGGCTGGCGCTGGAGCGGCTGCACCCGACGCACGATGAACGTCGCGACAAAGTCTGTCATGACGAGCCGGTCTTTGACCATCAACCTTGCCACCCGGTCGTAGATGGCGTTGATCTCCAGAATCGTCTGCTTCGGGTCATGGCCCCCGTTCTACTTTGCAGCAGGTGGGACATTGTTGAAGAAGGGCAAGTTGTTGCGGTCCACGGCTGGGTTGACGTTCTTCACATAGAAGAACGTCCTCTGCCATTTCTTCGCCGTCCCGATGAGGGGGATGAGTGGGAAACCGCCGGATGCTCGGGTGTACACCACCGCGGCCCCGCAGGCGGACATCTCACTGTTGGTCCCCTGGGGACGGAGGTAGAACATCCGGCCCTAGAGATCTATCGTCGTCCGAACGCTGATGTACCCCTCACAGAAGGCCACGGAGCTCGCCAGCTGTAGCATGGCGTTGGCGCCAAGGTGGTGCGGCCCGAAGAATGTCAAGAACCACCGGAAGAATGAGCTCGCGGGGAGGCCGAAGCCACGGGAGAAGTGCACGGCGAACACCATGTGCTCGCCGTCCTACGGCTCAGGCACCGTCTCACCCCCGGCGGTGCGGACGGTCACCTCCATCGCCGGTGGCAGCTTCCACGCCCAGCGAAGGTGGAGGATGTCCTCCTCCATGGTGGTCGAACCCTCCCACAAACCTTTCCGCCCGACCATCTGTCGGGGCCGGATTTCCGGGACACAATATCCCAGGAATTAACCCCTCGTGTCGTCACCAGCCCCAAGATCATTGTTACTGGTGGACACGTCCTTGTTACAGATTACCAAGAAATTGCAAGAATTGGATACAAGACCATAAAGGTCTAATGATACAACAATGATTTCTAATAGCGGATGGCGGAAGCGGGTAGCAGATCTCCATCTCTGGTGGGGCTCCATTCTCACAGGAACAGCTGACCTAGATAACTCCTATCCCGCGTGGCTGCTATATCTAATTCCTAGGTTGCGGGGTGTGCCTTTGAAGTGCTCTTCAAATAATCGTGATCTGGCCAAGATAATAGCCAGGGACAACCCAGTGAGTACGTTTGAATGTACTCGCAAACATTATGAACAAAAGATATATTAAGAGCAGGCAGAATGCATGCAATTAACTTTGAACATATTTAACAATATTCAGCCATGGTAAGAGTTTAATGCAATCATGTGGAGTAGTATAATTATTCTGGTAAATAAAGATTAGTCGTCTGATATTAGCAAAGGATAATATTCATGGTGTCATCAAAATTATAAAGCCGGGTTCTAGGAGGTATAACCGTCCGGTGAATTCCAAAAGAAATAAAATGGAACACCAGGCGTTAGACCGCCCGAGGATTCCAAGAAAATAAAATGGAACATCGGGCGTTAGACCACCCGAAAAATTCCAAGAAAATAAAATGGAACATCAGGTGTTAGACCGCTCGAAAAATTCCAAGAAAATAAAATGGGACATCGGGCGTTGGACCGCCCGAAAAATTCCAAGAAATAAAATGGAACATCAGGCGTTAGACCGCCCGAGAATTCCAAGAAAATAAAATGCCAGCCAGGTGTCTGAATGCGACGCCTTGAGAGGTGATAACCCACAAGTATAGGGGATCGCAACAGTTTTCGAGGGTAGAGTATTCAACCCAAATTTATTGATTCGACACAAGGGGAGCCAAAGAATATTTACAAGTATTAGTAGTTGAGTTGTCAATTCAACCACACTTGGAGACTAAATATCTGCAGCAGAGTGATCAGTAGCAGAGTAGTATGATAGTTTGATAGTAGTAGCAATAATAGTAACGGTAACAGTAACGGTAGCAGCAATAGTAGTAGCAATTGTGACAGCAGTAGCAACAGTAGTAACTTAGCAAGAACAATATGTGAAAATCTCGTAGGCATTTGATCGGTGATATTGTTGGATAACATTCATCATGTAACAGTCATAACCTAGGGCGACACAGAACTAGCTCCAATTCATCAATGTAATGTAGCCATGTATTCCGTATATAGTCATACGTGCTTGCGATAAGAACTTGCATGACATCTTTTGTCCTACACTCCTGTGGCAGTGGTTCCATAAGGAAACTAAGGAATATTAAGGCCTCCTTTTAATAGAGAACCGGAACAAAGCATTAACACATAGTGAATACATGAACTCCTCAAACTACGGCAATCACCGGAAAGAATCCCAATTATTGTCACCTTTGGGTATGCGGATCATAACACGTAGCAGGTGCATACAACTTGCAAGATCGGATCAAGAACACAAATATATTCATGAAAACATAGAGGGTTCAGATCTGAAATCATGGCACTCGGGCCCTAGTGACAAGCATTAAGCATAGCAAAGTCACAGCAACATCAATCTCAGAACATAGTGGATACTAGGGATCAAGCCCTCACAAAACTAACTCGATTACATGATAAATCTCATTGAACTCATCACCGTCCAGCAAGCCTACGAAAGAATTACTCACTCCCGGCGGTGAGCATCATGAAATTGGTGATGAAGGATGGTTGATGATGACGATGCCGGAAGATCCCCCTCTCCGGAGCCCCGAACGGACTCCAAATCTGGCCTCCCGATGAAGAACAGGAGGTGGCGGCGGCTCCGTATCGTGAAACGCAATAAAACTTCCTCTCCTATTTTTTTCTTGGGAAATAGGAATTTATAGGCTTGGAATTAGCGTCAGCGGAGCCACGTGGGCCCCACGAGGTACCAGGGCGCGCCTGGGGGGGTGGCGCGCCCTGGTGCCTCGTGGGCACTGGGTGGCCCCCCTTCTGTTTATTCTTGCGCCAATAATTTTTATATATTCCAGAAAAAATTTCCAAAAAGTTTTATCCAAATCCAAGAACTTTGACTTCTGCACAAAAACAACACCATGGCAATTCTGCTGAAAACAGCGTCAGTACGGGTTAGTTTCATTCAAATCATGCAAATTAGAGTCCAAAACAAGAGCAAAAGTGTTTGGAAAAGTAGATACGATGGAGACGTATCAACTCCCCCAAGCTTAACTCATTGCTTGTCCTCAAGCAATTCAGTTGCCAAACTGAAAGTGATAAAGAAAAACTTTTACAAACTCTTTTGTTCTTGTATCTATATATATGCTTAAATATTGTCCAAGTTTTCAGCCAAGATCATGAACTAACCATGCAAATGATAACTCTTAGAAATTATATTCACTCATATCAATGGCATAATCAACTAGCGAGCAATAATAAGATATCTCAAACACCAACACTTTGTCAAAACAATCATGATATAATATGACAACATGGTATCTCGCTAGCCCTTTCTGAGACCGCAAAACATAAATGCAGAGCACCTCCAAAGTTCAAGCAGCGATTAAACATTGTAATTCATGGTAGCAGTGATCCAGTCATGATGCACACAACATTAACTATTCACAATGCATGAGAATGACAATAGTGCTCTCAAGTCTGGTGCTTGTTTGAGAAGGTGATGACTCAACAATAAAAGTAAAATATCATAAAAGTAAATAGATAGGCCCTTTGCAGAGGGAAGCATGGATTTGCAGAGGTGCCAGAGCTCAAAGCTTAAATCGGAGATAAATATAATTTTGGGAAGTATGCCTTTCCTGTCAACATCACGACCGAGAGTTTTCAATATCTTCCATGCTAAACACATTAGTGGCGGTTCCCAAGCGGTAAAGTAAAGTTTACTCCCCCTCCACCAACAAACACAAGCCATGGCTAGCAGAATTCTCGGGTGCGCCTCCATACCAACAACTTTCCGGGGGAGTTTGTTTTATTATTTTGCAATTTAATAGTGGGACTGGGCATCCCGATTACCGGCCCCTCTCGTGCAAGGACAAGTGAGTAAACACTCGTCATGAGAATAACCCGCTTAGCATGGAAGATACTGGCCGCCCCCCGTCGCTCCATGAGCGGTACGGGCACACAAAACAGATGTTCATTTGAATATTTGGAGGTGGCACATGCAAATTTACTTAGAACGGCAGAGTAATACCGCATATAGGTAGATATAGTGGACTCATCTGGAATAACTTGGGTTTAGGGATTTTGATGCACAAGTAGCATTCCCGCTTAGTACAAGCGAAGGCTAGCAAATAGGTTGAGAAGCGACCAGCTAGAGAGCGAAAACGGTCATAATCATGCATTATGGATAGTCAACATTGAATACTAGCATGAGTAGGATATAAGCACCATGAACATAAATATCGTGAAGGCTATGTTGGTTTTGAATCAACTACATGCGTGAACATGTGCCAAGTCAAGCCACTTGAAACATTCAGAGGAGGATACCATATCATCATACTACATCACAATCATTTTAATGCATGTTGACACTCAAGATAATTCATTATCCACTCCTAGCTACTTAAGCATGGCATGAGCAACTATAATCTCTAATTGTCATCATAAACATGTTTAACCATAATATGCTGAATCATGGATACTAAGTTAAACATATTTACAAAAACAAAGAACAAGTTGAGTTCATACCCGCTTTTCCTTGCCACAGTAACTTCATCAAATCATCGTCATTATTGCCTTTCACTTGCACGACCGAATGATATGAAAATGAAAATAGTGCAAGTGTGTCGTGGACTAAGATGGAATCTGTAAGCATTTTATTTAAAGGAGAAGACAAGGTAATATTGGCTCTTTGTCAGATAAACCATAATGCATATGAGAGCCACTCAACATTTTCATCGTGGTCTTCTCCTTACAATGACTCAACAAAAGAAAAGAATTTTAGAGAAACACACTAAAATATTTTTGGAGTTTTTAGTTTTTTCTGAAGAAAGCAAAATGAAGAAAAAAAAACGAAAAACGAGAAAAACTATTTACACGGGAAAGCTCCCAACAAGTAAAAGAAGAAACGGGAAATCTTTTTGGGTTTTCTTTTAATACTACTACAAAACTACAACTAATTAAACTAGAAAGAAAAACCAAAAAGAAACGAGAAATATTTTTGGATTTCCTTAAAGTTTTTCAAACTCACAAGAAGAAAGCGGGAAAATAAAACTAGCATGGATTATACAATGAAAAAGTATGAACACCGACAATTGGAATGAAATGTGTGAGCATGAATGTAATGTCGGTGAGAGATACGTACTCCCCCAAGCTTAGGCTTTTGCCTAGCTTGGTCTACGGCCATCCGTAGTAGCCATCCGGTCCCATGTGAAAGTCCTGAGGCGGCGGCACCCGAGCGTCCCAATCCTAGGCCTCCTCCTCTGCTGCTGCCAATGCGTTCCGGTAAGCAACGATGTCCGGTGGCATCACGGTATATCCGTTCCTGGCATGAGAATCAAACAAAGCAGGTGCAGGCAACGGAATAATATCATGAGTATACTCACTAAAAACCAAGTTATAATGAATGTTATGAGGAGGCTCAGGGGTGTCAAGAAAGTGGTGGTCCTTCATGGACTGGTGATCTAAGTAAACTCTGGGCAACAAGTAATCATGAGGGCATATGTTAACATTAAAACGTCTCGCTAAGCGAGTAGCATAAATACCACCATGAATTTTACCCCTAGTCCTATTAGTGTGCTGGCGGCGTGCAATGATAGCTCCCAGGTTATAAGTGTTGTCATTATGCAGTGCGCGGCGTAAAATGGCAAAGTCAGGTGCAGCTAGCGCACTACCTTGCTGCCTAGCAATTAAACATTTCCCTAAGAATGGTGCAAAGTAATGAACAGAGGGAAACTGCAAGCTAGTGGCTCGGGCTCTCGACACACCCATTGTCTCTCCCACAGTTAAAGTGTGGAGGAAACCCTCAAACTCATCCGGTCGACGCTCTCTTATGTCCCCGTCAAAGGGAATCAAACATATCTCACAAAATTCAGCAAGTGGTATCTGATGATGTTCAGCATATAAATCAAAGCGCACCTCAGGGGGTTCGAGCCTATTCAGAAAATGAAAGTTTTGCACAAAGCAATTTGTCAGGATGTGGTACTGGTCACACTCATCTGTGAGGAAGTCGGTCAATCTGGCATTAGCAACAAATTGCGCGAACTCTTGGTAGAATCCGGCTTCATTCATGAAGGCATTGTGCGGCCATTCGCATGGCCGGACCTCCGTCCTACGCGGGATGTTGAGGTCGTTGTCTGAGGAGTCCCCAAGGACTCCCTTGGCGTTCCGCTTCGAAGAACTCCTCCGGAAGATATTCATTTTCCTAGGAACAATTTTCTAAAATTTTTTGGGTCACAAAATGATATCAATAAAACTTCACAAGATTGATAGCAACTACTCATATGGATGTCTAGAGGTTATATCAAGCATTCAAACTACTTGGAACTCAAAGAATTCAACATGCAAGCTCATTTTCAGTAGCACCAAGAGCAGCTAATTATGCAAAATATAATCCACTAGAGCAAAAACTAATTGAAGCAATGGAGGGGTCACATACCAAGGAGCAATCTCCCAAAACAGTTTTGGAAACGGAGCTCCGAGCAAAGAGATCGAAAATTTTAGGTTTGTGACCAAGAACACGAGAGAGAGAGCTACCAGGAATTTTTGCTTAAGGTAAGAGACGAAGTGAGATGAAGGAATAACTGAGGGGGTCCCTATGGGGCCCACGAGCCACCTGGGCACGCTGGGGGGTGGCACGCCCTGGTGCTTCGTGGGCACCTGGGGCACCCCCTGGTATGATTTTTGTGCCAAAAATTCTTAAATATTAAATAAAAATTCATATCAAAATTTTATTGCATTCTGAGCACTTTTATTTTTGGACCATTTTTTTATTGCACGGATAATTCAGAAAACAGGGTAATCATGACATTTTATTGTATTTAACCAAAAATATCAGAAAACAAAGAGTGGGTACAGAAGGTTGTGCTTACTAAATTCATCGACCACATGCCTCTCAAAAAAGAATCCATTAATAAGGTTGATCAAGTCTTATTAACAAACAATTTCCGAGTGACATGAAACCAAAGAATTTTCGTATAACACTAAGTTACCTCAACTAGAATATGCATCTCCCCAATAATAAAAGTTTCATATTTCTTTTTAACAGTAGGAAGAGGGAGTTGAAAACTTCCAATAGTAATTGACGGAGTCTTTCCAATAACACGAATACCATTTACTTGAAATTGTTTCTTGGGAAAGTGCACCGTATGTTCATTACCATTGATATGAAAAGTGACCTTGCTTTTGTTGCAATCAATAACATCCCCT
Source organism: Elymus sibiricus (assembly GCA_039707655.1). Classification (NCBI taxonomy): domain Eukaryota; kingdom Viridiplantae; phylum Streptophyta; class Magnoliopsida; order Poales; family Poaceae; genus Elymus; species Elymus sibiricus. The sequence goes on from CM077664.1 coordinate 171,428,585, forward strand.
GCAGTATTCAAGAAGGTTCTACCAAGGATAATCGACATATTGTCATCCTCGGGCATATCAAGTATAACAAAGTCTGTTAGGATAGTAACATTTGCAACTATAACGGGCACATCCTCACAAACACCGATAGGTATGGCAGTTGATTTGTCAGCCATTTGCAATGATATTTCAGTGGGAGTGAGTTTATTCAAATCAAGTCTTTTATATAAAGAGAAAGGCATAACACTAACACCGGCTCCTAAATCACATAAAGCAGTTTTGACATAATTTCGTTTAATGGAGCATGGTATAGTTGGTATTCCTGGATCTCCTAGTTTCTTAGGTACTCAATCCTTAAAAGAATAATTTGCAAGCATGGTGGAAATCTCAGCTTCTGGTATCTTTCTTTTATTTGTGACAATGTCTTTCATATATTTAGCATAAGGGGCCATCTTTAAAATATCGGTCAAACGAGTACGCAAAAAGACTGGCCTAAGCATTTCAGCAAAGTGTTCAAATTGTTCCTCATCCTTTTTCTTAGATGGTTTAGGAGGAAAGGGCATGGGTTTTTGAACCCATGTTTCTCTTTCTTTACCATGTTTCCTAGCAATGAAGTCTCTTTTATCATAACGTTTATTTTTAGGAGGTGGGTTATCAAGATCAATAGCAGGTTCTATTTCAACATCATTATCCGGTTCTTTATCATTATATGGTTGGGTATCCACATGAGCATCATCATTATTATTATCATCAGGTGAATGTTCATTACCAGATTGTGTTTCAGCATCGGAAATAGAAACACCATTACTATCCTCTAAGGGTTTTTCTACCTCGGGTTCACTAGAAGTATGCAAAGTCCTATTATTTTTCTTTTTCTTTTCTTTTTAGATGGACTAGGTGCATCAACATTAATTCTTTGAGTGTCTTGTTCAATTCTTTTAGGGTGACCTTCAGGATAAAGTGGCTCCTGAGTCATTCTACCTCCTCTAGTCATTACTCTAACAGCATGATCATTCATATTGTTATTCATTTCATTGAGCAATTCACTTTGAGATTTAGCAACTTGTTCTAACTGGGTTTCAACCATAGATGCATGTTTACTTACACCCTTAACATCATTAGCAATTATAAATAACAAGTCACTCAAGCGATCAATCATGTAGGCATTTCATTTCAATTGTTTCATAACATTAGCATTGAAGTGATCTTGCTTAATAATATAATTGTCAAATTCATACAAGCATTGACTAGGAGGTTTGTTATAAGGAATATCACTTTCATTAAACCTTATTAGAGAATTTACCTCTACTACCTGCGGCGGTGTGTCAAGACCATGTATCTCTTTAATAGGTGGTAAATTCTTAACATCTTCAGCTTTAATACCTTTTTCCTTCTGGCATTTCTTTGCTTCTTGCATATCTTCAGGACTGAGATATAAAATACCCCTCTTCTTCAGAGTGGGTTTAGGCGGTGGTTCAGGAAGTGTCCAATCATTATCATTCTTCAATATATTATTCAATAATTCCTCAGCTTGTTCAATAGTCCGATCCCTGAAAACACAACTCGCACAACTATCTAGGTAGTCCCTAGAAGCATCGGTTAGTTCATTATAGAAGATATCAAGTATTTCATTCTTCTTAAGAGGATGATTAGGCAAAGCATTAAGTAATTGGAGAAGCCTCCCCCAAGCTTGAGGGAGATTCTCTTCTTTAATTTGCACAAAGTTAAATATTTCCTGTAGAGCAGCTTGTTTTTTATGAGCAGGAAAATATTTTTCAGAGAAGTGATAAATCATATCCTGGGAACTACGCACACAACCAGGAGCAAGAGTATTATACCATTCCTTAGCATCACCCTTTAATGAGAAAGGAAATAACTTAAGAATATAGTAATAGAGAATTTTTTCCTCATGAGCAAATAGGGTGGCTATATCGTTTAATTTAGTAAGATGTGCCACAACAGTTTCAGTTTCATAGCCATGGAAAGGATCAGATTCAACCAAGGTAATTAACCTAGGATTAACAGAGAATTCATAATCCTTATCAGTAACAAATATAGGAGAGGTAGCAAACTTAGGATCATATTTCATTCTCTCCCTCATAGATTTTTTTTTCATTTCAGCAAGCAGTTTTATAACTTCATGTCTATCATTACAAGCAAGAATGGCTCTAGCCGTCTCCCTATCAAAGCAAAGTTCATCAGGTGTTTCAACTCTAGTAGGATAGCTAGGCACAATAGGTGAATCATAATTCTTAAGAGTTTTAGCATTTTCAATTTCTTTCGCTTTAGCAATTTGTTCACTAAGAAATTCACCAAGTGGCACAGTATTATCAAGCATAGTACTAGCATCATCATGAGTGTCATTCATAGCAGAAGTGGTATCATCATAACTTGCGACATATCAGAATTAATAGCATGTGGTGGTGTTGCAAGTTTACTCAAAACAAAAGGTGAATCAAGTGCAGAGCTAGATGGCAGTTCCTTACCTCCCCTCGTCTTAGAGGGAACGATCTTGGTCTTAGCGTCTTTCAGATTCTTCATAGTGATCAACAAATATAAATCCCAAGTGACTCCACAAATATAGCTATGCTCCCCGGCAACGGCACCAGAAAAAGGTATTGATAACCCACAAGTATAGGGGATCGCAATAGTTTTCGAGGGTAGAGTATTCAACCCAAATTTATTGATTCGACACAAGGGGAGCCAAAGAATATTTGCAAGTATTAGTAGTTGAGTTGTCAATTCAACCACACCTGGAGACTAAATATCTGCAGCAGAGTGATCAGTAGCAAAGTAGTATGATAGTTTGATAGCAGTAGCAATAATAGTAACGGTAACAGTAACGGTAGCAGCAATAGTAGTAGCAATTGTGACAGCAGTAGCAACAGTAGTAACTTAGCAAGAACAATATGTGAAAAACTCATAGGCATTGGATCGGTGATATTGTTGGATAACAGTCATCATGTAACAGTCATAACCTAGGGCGACACAGAACTAGCTCCAATTAATCAATGTAATGTAGGCACGTATTCCGTATATAGTCATACGTGCTTGCGATAAGAACTTGCATGACATCTTTTGTCCAACCCTCCTGTGGCAGCGGGGTCCATAAGGAAACTAAGGGATATTAAGGTCTCCTTTTAATAGAGAACCAAAACAAAGCATTAACACATAGTGAATACATGAACCCCTCAAACTACGGCAATCACCGGAAAGAATCCCAATTATTGTCACCTTGGGGTATGCGGATCATAATACGTAGCAGGTGCATACAACTTGCAAGATTGGATCAAGAACACAAATATATTCATGACAACATAGAGGGTTCAGATCTGAAATCATGGCACTCGGGCCGTAGTGACAAGCATTAAGCATAGCAAAGTCATAGCGACATCAATCTTAGAACATAGTGGATACTAGGGATCAAGCCCTAACAAAACTAACTCGATTACATGATAAATCTCATCCAACTCATCACCGTCCAGCAAGCCTACGAAGGAATTACTCACTCCCGGCGGTGAGCATCATGAAATTGGTGATGAAGGATGGTTGATCATGATGATGCCGGAAGATCCCCCTCTCCGGAGCCCCGAACGGACTCCAGATCTGGCCTCCCAATGAAGAACAGGAGGTGGCGGCGGATCCGTATCGGGAAACGCAATAAAAGTTCCTCTCCTATTTTTTTCTTGGGAAATAGGAATTTATAGGCTTGGAATTAGGGTCAGCGGAGCCACGTGGGCCCCACGAGGTACCAAGGCACGCCTCGGGGGGGGGGGTGGCGCGCCCTGGTGCCTCGTGGGCACTGGGTGGCCCCCCTTCTGTTTATTCTTGCGCCAATAATTTTTATATATTCTAGAAAAATTCTCCAAAAAGTTTCATCCAAATCCAATAACTTTGATTTCTGCACAAAAACAACGGCAGGGCAATTCTGCTGAAAACAGCGTCAGTCCGGGTTAGTTTCATTCGAATCATGCAAATTAGAGTCCAAAACGAGAGCAAGAGTGTTTGGAAAAGTAGATATGACGGAGACGTATCAAGAGGTCTTGAAAAGAAATGCCAAACGGGGGTCTGAAAGCGACGCCTCGGGAGGTCATGAAAAGAAATGCCAAACGGGTGTCTGAATGCGACACCTCGAGAGGTCTTGAAAAGAAATGCCAAACGGGTGTCTGAATGCGACGCCTCGAGAGGTCTTCAAAAGAACTGCCAAACGGGTGTCTAAATGCGACGCCTCGAGAGGTTTTGAAGAGAAATGCCAAACGGGTGTCTGAATGCGATGCCTCGAGAGGTCTTGAAAAGAAATGCCAAACGGGTGTCTGAATGCGATGCCTCGAGAGGTCTTGAAAAGAAATGCCAAACGGGTGTCTGAATGTGATGCCTCGAGAGGTCTGGAAAAGAAATTAATATTATGCGTATCCAGGTGGTATAACCGTCCCAAGAGATACTCAAGGACACACATAAGAGAAAGAGGTTAGTCCACAGTAATATTCATGTTAACAATAATATTCATGATAGCATCAGTAGTGATAATAATCATCCTTCAAAAGTGAATCACGATCAATTTTAATTATTTCCTCCGAAGACCGACACTAAGACCGACACTTGACCAACCCAGACTGTAGTCCTTAACCGCGGACACGGCTATTCGAATAGGTTATAAAACTCTGCAGAGGGTGTACTATTTACCCACAAGTAAAGGATTTCTTTAGTCAACCCCGAAACATTGACTAATTCCGATTACGACCTTTGGGCTGAAAACACACCTGACCAGCACACACCAGCTTAACTTTTCTGATGCTCGGAATCACCCAAGGCATCATTCAAGAAAAACTCTAAGACGGGGAGGCCACCGTCTCCACTAGCATGGGATCACAATTTATAACGCGCGCAAATACAAGGGGTGCCCCCCTCTCGGCCCAACCGGATACACCCATGCCCCCTGACCCGATGACTGGCATTATACCTGGATCCAGGAAACCTTCATCGTGGCCCCTCTGTACGGTGTGTGCAGGAAAGGGGTTAACAACTTACTAAACCGCACCCTAGCTGTGGCAGGGACAAGTGGCAGCATGAAACAAGTATGGGGGTTATCAGAATAAGACTCAATCTACGGCCGACTTAGGAGGTTTAAGTTTTCCTGTAGTGGTTAGCACATTAAATATCCTCGGTAGTACCCAACAGGGTCACCACCTAGCATGTCCCAACATGCCACCAGTGATCACTCTTGTCATAACGAGTTTTCAGCCTCACGGTCACTTTTCTCCGGTGAATGATTCTTTCCTGCAGGTTAGTTCCGGACCAACATAGACATCTGTGGTATGTGAGAACAGTCATCTTCACTTATATTTCATGTTAAGTGAAGATAGCAAAGTACCAATGGATCATCCATGCAAAAATAACAATATGCAAATTTCATTTAAAATTATCATAGTCGTAATTCAAATATTTTAACTAGCAAACTACCAAACATTCATCATCTCAAGTGTCCAAGATGCTTGCCTTAAGCATGCAGAAGGATTGGGTGCACTCCAAAACTTTGAAAATTTCATCTTCCCTCCATTTTTCCTATTTTCAAAATATTGCAAATACCACATAAATTCAAAACAGTACAAAAAAGTTGTTTGGAAATTTTTGAAATAAATACTAAAATAAATTAGATGAAAAATGAAGAATAATTGAAAAAGAATCAATTTATTTGGACTTATGGTTTAAAAGTTAGAAGCAGTCAAAGTTATGGTCAAAACCTGATTTTTTTTTTAAAAAATAAGAAGAAAATGTTCCGGCAGGGAATACACTTTCTAGCAGAGAAAACACACTTTGAGGAATACGCCTTCACTTAAAACAGAGAAGCGTGACCTTTGGGTCACTGACGGTGGGTCCCGAGGGCCCACCTGTCATGTTTGACTGGTTGTCGTTGCGCGCTCCTCCTCTGGCCGAAACAGAGCGGGGACTCTGACGATTCTCACTGGTGAACGGCAGCTCCCCGCAGAATTTCGAGCACATAGGAGGGACCCGGGCATCGTGGCGGTCCTCTAGGTACCCGCCATGGTCTCCGGGGTGGGCGGAGCTGCCGGTGACGAGCATCCCCGAGGAGCTCCGGTGGAGGCAGGAGAGGGATTACGCCCACGGTTGATCTTGAGCCAATTTGGGAGGGGGAATGCATCCATGGGGTTGAGAGGAATCTTCTGGTGGAGAGAGTGGCGAGGGGGAGGCTCAAGTGGTGCCGGAATCATCCGAAAGACCGCGGCGACCATTTCCGCCAGAGAGAAAGAACAAGACCGCATCTGGCCGTTTAGCTGCTCGGAGTGGTTTACAGAGGGGAGTGGAGTGATGCCGCAAGGTAGAGCGAGTTCAGGATGAGCTTAAATAGGCCAGGGGGTCGGTACCATGGCTTCCCGAAGATAGCCAAGGTGGCGGTTGCCATTGATGGCGAGCGCGGGCGGTGGCGAGGCTGGTGAGGGGGCGTTGGGGGTCGGCGGATATAGGTGAGGGCGGTGGCCATCCATATTTATGCCAGGGAAGGCTGGTTGGCTCGGGGCGACGCCAGGTGGCTTGGACGGTGCCGTGCCCGAGCGAAAGAGGATGGCGGCGGCTTGGGACGGTGGTTAGCCGGCGCTAGCGGCCAAGGGCAGGCGTCGGCAGGTTGCGGGGCTTGCTCACGAAGCTAGTGAAGTAGGTGCATGACTGGGGAAGGCAGTAGGGCGGTGACAGGGGCTTGGTCGCCGGCGCGGTCATACGCGCGCTCTGGACGCGCTCACGTGGAGTGTTCGATCAAATGCCAATGGCATCTACAGGGACCAAACGAGCTACAAATTAGCAGGATGGTGCTTCTGGGCATGAGAGGGGTGATGGACATGCTGGTTTGGGGAGAGGGTTTAGTGTCCAGTGCAATATAGAAAGATGCCCAATTTCTGACATGCCAACCTGGTGCTTGATGAAATGCCAAGGCAATTTAGGAACTTTTGTTGACTATGGAAATTGGCAGGATGATGCCTCTTTGAATGATAGAGAAGGCGGTATAGTTGGATGAACCAGAGGAGAAACTTGGAAGTGCAAGTTTTACTGAAATTCAGTTCTGGATCAAATCTGTAGGGAATTCTTTGGTGGACTTAAAAGACTCAAACAGAGCTGAAATTCTGGATTTAAGGGTTTCTTAGGGAGGACTATAAGATGGCAAAGTTTCAGAATTTTTGGAGCAAGGAAAATTGGGGTTGTAGTTATAACTCAAGAATGGAACATAATTGAAAAGAGGATGTTTTGCTCAAAATTTTCAAAAGACCATGTTGGGTTTTTGCACAAAAGTGATCTATAGGCATCACATGACCCCTCATAATTTTTGTGGAATTTTAAAGGAATTATTGGAAATAGTTGTAGTGCAACAGACACATTTCAAAGATTGAAAATGCTATTAAAATGATTATTTTGGGGCAAGTTTTATTGTGAAAATATTTCCTACTTTTATTAAAATATAAATGAAATGATTCAAGAAAACTACCTAAGCCCATAATATTTTCCAAATAATTTTCTATGGAGGGAAGAATTTTGTAAAGCAGAAAACAGGAGAGACTGGAATTATTGAAAGACCTAATATAAATCAAAATTTTATTTCTGGCCAAATTTTAATTAATAAAAACATAATTAAATTTTTGGGGTGTTACAAACTCTACCCCCCTTAGGAAAACCTCGTCCTCGAGATTTGTTAAGGTGGTTACCAGAATTAAGTCCACCTTTTCGAGGAGATTTTTCTGAACTAATTATTTGGATTATCTAATTAGGCATAGTCAATGCGAAGATACCGATAATTGGTGCAACTACAGCGAGGTACTGGTGTTGTGGTTCTACTGTTAGGGCAACTGAGGGTCTGCTACTTAGAGCTATGACAAATTTGGAAAATGTATAATTTCCAAATTCCAAATTTCGCTTGCCGTACCCTAGTGCATAGTGTTCTCTCTGGCTGACAGGTGGACCCAGGGCCCACTGTCAGTCTCTTCTTCTTCCTTCGGCTCTCCTTTCTCTTCTCTCGCGTGCTTTCTCGCACTTTCTCCACCTGCGGCGTTTAGCGCATAGGGCATCTAGGCCATACTACGGTAGTGCGCGGCGTGCTTGCTGTCAGCGCAGCGTGCACTCACCTCGCGGGCCAGCACCCTGTCGGTTCTGCTCGCGGATTCGCCTCCTAACACAGGCAATTGAGCGACGAGCGGTGCTGGTGGACTTCGCTCACCGTGCACCTAGCTCGAGGTATAAAAATGACCACGGTTTTTCTTCCTTCTACCTCGCACCTCACCTCACTTCTTCTTCCTCTTTTCCTTCTTTCCCTGGTTGCAGGAGCTCGAGACGACGCATTAATGGAGGACATGGTCCCGGAGCTGATCACGATCCTTCTGGCTGGTATGCTAATGGCATTGGTTGGCTTCTTGCTGCTGCTGTGTGCGATGATCCTTGATGATCGCCGTGATGCCGCTTCTCGGGTTGTGGATGTCGGCGTACGACACCTATGGGATCGCTTGGATCCCTTTTACGGTTCGGCTGGGGAAAAGATTTGCACAAAGAGCGGATCCAACGATCAACGCGGGGATCTTTTACCCAGGTTCGGGCTGCTGAGAAGCGTAAAACCCTACTCCTGCTTTGGTTTATTGTGGGTGTTCTTAAGCTCAAGTACACGGAGCGCTTGCGATGAACAGTACGTTCAAGAAGCAGCTACGCGTGCAGAATGGGCCAGAAGGTCCTCTCCCCTGTAGCTTCGCCTTGGGCCTCCTTTTATACGTCCAAGGGGTCACCAACAGTGGCGAACAGTAAGTACAAGAGGTGTAAAGTTGCTACAGGGTTTACATGTTTATCACTGACGACTTAGGAAAAACGCATTTAATGCTCCACTTAGGTGTCCCTTACTTTCTTGGGGACGGAAAAAGAGCCCGTCCCATCAGCGCCGCTTAACCTCATCCGCCGTTAGTGCCATGACACGCACCCAGGAGGACAAGCCCTAAACGACAGGCTGATCGCTGCGCTGGAGCTGTGGCAGGGCGGTGGAATCTTGCCGGGTGCGAGACCTTGCCGGGCCTTCACGAGCCTTTCCGGCAAGATCTTGCCAGGAAGCCAGCCTTCGGTCTTCTGTCTTTTCATCATTAGCTTGAGTGCCTTCTTGATAATCTTGTATTTGTTTCCAGCTGTTCTCTGGCAGGCCTTGCCGGCGGTATGGCCGCAACCGTCCGTGCACAACTATGGGGTACTAAAAGACCCAACTTTTAGTACACCGACAGTGGGTCTCCGAGGCGGCAGTGATCATGGGGACTAGGCATCAGTGTTGGTTATGAGCGAGTGCTAGTGCGTTTTGTAGCAGGCTCCGTAGAAATAAAAACCCATGAGTTTTTGTTTGGAAAAACTATGGTGTGGTGAGAGTGATCCAGTGAGCAAGGCGGTTAATTAGATGCTAAGTGTGTGTGTGGTTTCTGTGCTTAGGGCATGTAGTAGAGCAGGGGTGGCTGTGAGCCGGATGTTGTAGCGGCACGCGAATTAAACTTATGTGGGGAAATCTTGTGATAATGGACCTTAAGAAATTTCCTCCCCTAAGTGCGGATGAACTAAATGCAGATCACCACAGTCAAATATTCGTAGACAAACTGCAATCATATTAATGCATTCATGACATATGTCCTAAAATACATCGCAAAGATTGCATCATGTAAACAAGTGCTAGACACAGCAACAACCACACTCATGACCGTCTACGGTTCGAAGGTAAGATCTACAGGGCCATGCGGGAAGGTTCCCGGTGCTGGAGCACATTCTTCTTCTTCTGGATGAAGTGGAGGAAGTAGGCGAAGAATATGCCCTTCCTGAGTTGGCAAGGGTGGTCCGCCAATGCCGATCTGGGGATTCAGGATAGCAAGGTAATGGAGATAATCCATTAGTTGCTGGGTCAGATGCTCCTGGGCCATCACATATTGAATGAGATTGGCCAGGGCTGGATCTCTTTCTATACGTTCACAGCAGAACGTAGCTTCTACTCCAAAGGCTGCGTGGCTCGGAAAATAGCAATATTTCCTTTCGCTGGCATAGGGTACCGCAAATCGAAGACGGATAACTGCTTCATTAGCAGTAGCCTCAATGGCCATGCCTGAGGTTGGCATGGATCTCCCGATGAAGACAACATATGGAGGGCCTTGGTTTAAATCCTCTGGTGGGATTTGCACAACTGCCCAATACTTCAAGGAATCAGAGGTGATCCTCAATTTGAACAACTCATACTGAGGTGGGTGGCGGGAACCAAGGGTATCACGGGAAAAATCCCACAAAACCTTAACAAAACTACCGGGGTTTGCATTTGGAGTTCTCTGGTAGGCTCCGGAGTGAGACATGGAGTGATGGAGTGACGGATGCAGTGCTCAAGGTTGATGGTTGCTGGTGTAGAGTGGGATACGGCCGCTTATAAGGTACCTGGGTTAGGAAACATTAGGTGGCGCTAGTATGGCTTGTGTATCGGCTTCGTCATAGAGTTGGTCAAGTCAAAGTCTCAGACCTCATTCCCCAAAAGGAATGTGACGTATTACTATGTGTGTTGGTTAGGGTGGTTTTGGCACTCACGCCTAGAATTTACTCTGCACCCACACGTCAGACAATTTACGTTAGATCACACAGAGTACCATCAAAACAATGGCACACAAGTAATCTACAAACTTTCTACACCATACGACTGCTAATATGAAAATACTGGTAACAGGGTCACTAAAGCTCGATAACAAATCTGGTGGACTCAGTCCACCTCGTTGACATCTAGCCGGGCATGTCTCGCAGATGTCGAGGCTTCCCCATGTGCTTCAGTGTCGGAGCTGGCCGGGGTAGGGTGGAGAGCTACAGGGCTGGAATAGCGGTGGTGTCCCTCACGGGGTATCGTGGCCACAGTCCCGTTGGAGTAAGTCTCCAAGAGACGGCGGAGTTCCCCTGGGAAGACGAAGGCATTGCCCGGATGGACAACAGGGGCAGACCCCGAGGGTTCGATCGGTCTCCCGAATAGCACTATCGGGGTGTCGGTGGCGGTTGCCGCTCCTCTTCTCACCGGAGTCAGGAGAGCAAGCGTCCTGCGGGTCGCAATCAGATCAAGGGTGACCTGATCGAATAGTGCCTCTTGCGCTCTTAGGCAGTGCACCAGATGCACCAGGGCAGCATTCGTCTCATGGTCTTTGTCATGTGTTGAGTTGGGGCAAGGCTTCCTTTATATGTCAGTGGAGTCTTCCATCGCACGCTCGTGGATGGGACAACTCAGGTGTCGGCCACAGGCACACGGCCTATGGACAGGCTGATAGGTTGGGTACCGACTGTCAAAAGATGTCGGCTGGCCACTGTGCAGGCTATCGGATGAGATGGCTTGGCTACGGACAGGAAAGGTTTTAGATGGTGTGGAAACCTAGGGATAGCGACCAAGCTAAGATAGGACTAGCCAATGGTCAGCCAGGCTCTGATACCAAGGTTGTCGCAGCCGGATTTCCGGGACACAATATCCCAGGAATTTACCCCTCGTGTCGTCATTAGCCACAAGATCATTGTTACTGGTGGACACGTCCTTGTTACAGATTACTAAGCAATTACAAGAATTGGATACAAGACCATAAAGGTCTAATGATACAACAATGATTTCTAACAGCGGATGGCGGAAGAGGGTAGCGGATCTCCATCTCTGGTGGGGCTCCATTCTCATAGGAACAGCTGATCTGGATAACTCCTATCCCGCGTGGCTGCTATCTCCGATTCCTAGGTTGCGGGGTGTGCCTTTGTAGTGCTCTTCACCTAATCGTGATCTGGCCAAGACAATAGCCAGGGACAAGCCAGTGAGTACGTTTGAATGTACTCGCAAACATTATGAACAAAAGATATAATAAAAGCAGGCAGAATGCATGTGAACTTTAAACATATTTAACAATATTCAGCCATGGTAAGAGTTTAATGCAATCATGTGGAGTAGTATAATTATGCTGTAAAATAAAGATTAGTCATCCGATATTAGCAAAGGATAATATTCATGGTGTTATAAAAATTATAAAGCCGGCTTCTAGGCGGTATAACTGTCCGGTGAATTCCAAAAGAAATAAAATGGAACACCAGGCGTTAGACCACCCTAGGATTCCAAGAAATAAAATGGAACATCGGGCGTTAGACCAGCCAAAAAATTCCAAGAAAATAAAATGAAACATCGGGCGTTAGACCGCGCGAAAAATTCCAAGAAAATAAAAAGGAACATTGGGCGTTGGACCGCCCGAAAAATTCCAAGAAATAAAATGGAACATCGGGCGTTAGACCGCCCGAGGATTCCAAGAAAATAAAATGCCAGCCGGATGTCTGAATGCGACGCCTCGAGAGTTCTTGAAAAGAAATGCCAAACGGGGGTCTGAATGCGATGCCTCGGGAGGTCTTGAAAAGAAATGCCAAACGGGTGTCTGAATGCGACGCCTCGAGAGGTCTTGAAAAGAAATGCCAAACGGGTGTCTGAATGCGACGCCTCGAGAGGTCTTGAAAAGAAATGCCAAACGGGTGTCTGAATGTGACGCCTCGAGAGGTCTTGAAAAGAAATTAATATTATGAGTATCCAGGTGGCATAACCATCCCAAGAGATACTCAAGGACACACATAAGAGAAAGAGGTTAGTCCGTAGTAATATTCGTGTTAACAATAATATTCATGATAGCATCAATAGTGATAATACTCATCCTTCAAAAGTGAATCACGATCAATTTTAATTATTTCCTCCAAAGACCGACACTAAGACCGACACTTGACTAACCCAGACTGTACTCCTTAACCGCGGACAAGGCTATTCGAATAGGTTATAAAACTCTGCAGAGGGTGTACTCTTTACCCACAAGTAAAGGATTTCTTTAGTCAACCCCGAAACATTGACTAATTCCGATTACGGTCTTTGGGCTGAAAACACACTTGACCAGCACACATTAGCTTAACTTTTCTGATGCTCGGAATCACCCAAGGCATCATTCAAGAAAAACTCTAAGACGGGGAGACCACCGTCTCGACTAGCACGGGATCACAATTTATAACGCGCACAAATACAAGAGGTGCCCCCCTCTCAGCCCAGCCGAATACACCCATGCCCCTGACCCGATGACTGGCATTATACCTGGATCCTGGAAACCTTCATCGCGGCCCCTCTGTATGGTGTGTGCAGGAAAGGGGTTAACAACTTACTAAACCGTACCCTAGCAGTGGAAGGGACAAGTGGCAGCCCAAAACAAGTATGGGGGTTACTGGAACAAGACCCGATCTACGGTTGACTTAGGAGGTTTAAGTTTTCCTGCAGTGGTTAGCATAGTAAATATCCTCGGTAGTACCCAACAGGGTCACCACCTGGCATGTCCCAACATGCCATCACTGATCACTCTCGTCATAACGAGTATTCAGCCTCATGGTCACTTTTCTCTCGTGACTGATTCTTTCCTGCAGGTTAGTTCCGGACCAACATAGACATCTGTGGTATGTGAGAACAGTCACCTTCACTTATATTTCATGTTAAGTGAAGATAGCAAAGTACCAATGGGTCATGCATGCAAAAATAACAATATGCAAATTTCATTTAAAATTATCATAGTCATAATTCAAATATTCTAGCTAGTAAACTACCAAGCATTCATCATATCAAATGTCCAAGATGCTTGCCTTCAGCACGCAGAAGGATTGGGTGCACCCCAAAACTTTGAAAATTTCATCTTCCCTCCATTTTTCATATTTTCAAAATATTGCAAATACAACATAAATTCAAAACAGTACAAAAAAGTTGTTTGGAAATTTTTTAAATAAATAGTAAAATAAATTAGATGAAAAATGAAGAATAACAGAAAAAGAATCAATTCATTTGGACTTATGGTTTAAAAGTTAGAAGTAGTCAAAGTTGTGGTCAAAACCTGACTTTTTTATAAAATAAGAAGAAAATGTTTTGGCAGCGAATACGCGTTCTAGCAGAGAAAACACACTTTGAGGAATACGCCTTCACTTAAAACAGAGCAGCGTGACCTTTGGGTCACTAACGGTGGGTCCCGAGGGCCCACGTGTCATGTTTGACTGGTTGTCGTTGCGCGCGCCTCCTCTGGCCGAAACGGAGCAGGGGCTCCGGTGATTCTTGCCGGCGAACGGCGGCTCCCCGCAGAATTTCAAGTACACATGAGGGACCAGGGCATCGTGGCGGTCCTCTGGGTACCCGCCTTGGTGTCCGGGGTGGGCGGAGCTGCCGGCGACGAGCATCCCCGAGGAGCTCCGGCGGAGGTAGGAGAGGGATTTTGCCCACGGTTAATCTTGAGCCAATTTGGGCGGGGGGAATGCATCCGTGGGGTTGAGAGGAAGCTTCTGGTGGAGAGAGTGGAGAGGGGAGGCTCAGGTGGTGCCGAAATCATCCAAAAGTCCACGACGACCATTTCCGCCGGAGAGGAAGAAGAAGACCGCATCCGGCCGTTTAGCTGCTCGAAGTGGTTTACAGAGGGGAGTGGAGTGATGCCGCGAGGTAGAGCGAGTTCAGGGTGAGCTAAAATAGGCCAGGGGGTCGGTTCCGTTGCTTCCCGAAGATAGCCAAGGTGGCGGCTGCCATTGATGGCGAGCGCGGGCGGTGGCGAGGCCGGTGAGGGAGCGTTGGGGGTCGGCGGAGATAGGTGAGGGTGGTGGCTCTCCATATTTACGCCAGGGAAGGCTGGTTGGCTCGGGGCGACGCCAGGTGGCTTGGACGGTGCCGTGCCCGAGCGAAAGAGGATGGTGGCGGCTTGCGATGGTGGTTAGCCGGCGCTAGCGGCCAAGGGCAGGCGTTGGCAGGGTGCGGGGCCTGCTCACGAAGCTAGTGAAGGAGGTGCGCGACTGGGGAAGGCAGTCGGGCGGCGATAGGGGCTCGGGCGCCGGCGCGGTCATACGCGCGCTCTGGATGCGCCCGACACGCTTTGGGCATGCACAGGGAGTGTTCGATGAAATGCCAATGGCAACTACAGGGACCCAAACAAGCTACAAATTAGCAGGATGGTGCTTCTGGGCATTGAGAGGGGTGATGGACATGCTGGATTGGGGAGAGGGTTTAGTGTCCAGTGCAATATAGAAAGATGCCCAATTTCTGCCATGCTCACCAGGTGCTTGATGAAATTCTAAAGCAATTTAGGAACTTTTGTTGACTATGGAAATTGGTAGGATGATGCCTCTTTGAATGACAGAGAAGGTGGTATAGTTGGATGAACCAGCGGAGAAACTTCAAAGTGCAAGTTTTACTGAAATTCAGTTCTGGACCAAATATGTAGGGAATTCTTTGGTGGACTTAAAAGACTCAAATGGAGCTGAAATTCTGGACTTAAGGGTTTCTTAGGGAGGACTATAAGATGGCAAAGTTTCAGAATTTTTGGAGTAAGGAAAATTGGGGTTGTAGTTATAACTCAAGAATGGAACAGAATTGAAAAGAGGATGTTTTGCTCAAAATTTTCAAAAGACCATGTTGGGCTTTTGCACAAAAGTGATCTATAGGCATCACATGACCCCTCATAATTTTTCTGGAATTTTAAAAGAATTATTTGAAATAGTTGTAGTGCAACAGAAGCATTTCAAAGATTGAAAATGCTATTAAAAGGATTATTTTGGGGCAAGTTTTATTATAAAAATATTTCCTACTGTTATTAAAATATAAATGAAATGATTTAAGAAAACTACCAAAGCCCATAATATTTTCCAAATAATTTTCTATGGAGGGAAGAAATTTGGAAAACAGAAAACACGAGAGACTCTGGAATTATTAAAAGACATAAGACAAATCAAAATTTTATTTCTAGCCAAATTGTACTTAATAAAAACATAATTAAATTTTTGGGGTGTTACACCATCCCCGAGTGTGGCGGGGGCGTGGATGCGGTGGTGGTGGCGCGAAGGATGCCGCCGCAGTTCCCCGGCGGAGGCCTGCGTGGCGGACCGACATCAAGGTTGAGTGGTGATACGTTACAAACGTATCTACTTTTCCATACACTTTTGCTCTAGTTTTGGACTCTAATTTGCATGATTTGAATGGAACTAACCCGGACTGACGCTGTTTTCAGCAGAATTGCCATGATGTTGTTTAAGTGCAGAAATAAAAGTTATTGGATGGACCTGAAAATTTACGGAGAATTATTTCAGAATATATAACAAATACTGGTGCAAAGATCTACCAGAGGGGGAGCCACCAGGTGCCACAAGCCTGGGGGCGCGCCCACCCCACCCAGGGCGCGCCTGGCAGGCTTGTGGACCGCTGGCAGCTCCGTTTGCCCTAATTCCAATGCTATAAGTACCTATTCATTGAGAAAAAAAAGCAGAGAGAAAGAATCATCGCGTTTCACGATAGGGAGCCGCCGCCACCTCCTGTTCTTTATCGGGAGGGCTGATCTGGAGTCCGTTCGGGGCTTCGGAGAGGGGGATTCGACACCGTCGTCATCATCAACCATCCTCCATCACCAATTTCATGATGCTCACCACCGGGTGTGAGTAATTTCTTTGTAGGCTTGCTGGACGGTGATGGGTTGGATGAGATTTACCATGTAATCGAGTCAATTTGTTAGGGCTTTGATCCCTAGTATCCACTATGTTCTGAGATTGATGTTGCTATGACTTTGCTATGCTTAATGATTGTCACTAGGGCCCGAGTGCCATGATTTCAGATCTGACCCCTCTATGTTTTTATGAATATATTTGAGTTCTTGATCCTATCTTGCAAGTTATTTGCACCTGCTACGTGTCATGATCTGCATACCCCAAGGTGACAATAATTGGGATTCTTTCCGGTGATTGCCGTAGTTTGAGGAGTTCATGTATTCACTATGTGCTAATGCTTTGTTCCCGTTCTCTATTAAAAGGAGGCCTTAATATCCCTTAGTTTCCTTAAGGAGCCCGCTGCCATGGGAGGGTAGGACAAAAGATGTCATGCAAGTTCTTACTATAAGCAGGTATGACTATATACGGAATACATGCCTACATTACATTGATGAATTGGAGCTATTGTGTATCGCCCTAGGTTGTGACTGTTACATGATGAATGTCATCCAACATAATTATCCATCACCGATCCAATGCCTACACTTTTCACATATTGATCTTTGCTAAGTTAGTTTCGTTGCTACTGCTGTTACAATTACTACAAAATTGCTTCTGTTATTGTCACTACTGTTACTATTGCTCTTGAAACTATCATACTACTATGCTACTAAACACTTTGCTGCAGATATTTAGTTCTCCTGGTGTGGTTGAATTCACAACTCAACTGCTAATACTTGCAAATATTCTTTGGCTCCCCTTGTGTCGAATCAATAAATCTGGGTGAAATACTACCCGCGAAAACTGTTGCGATCCCCTATACTTGTGGGTTATCAAGACCTTTTTCTGTTACCGTTGCCGGGGAGCATAGCTCTATCTGTTGAGTCACTTGGGATTTATATCTGTTGATCACTATGAAGAATCTGAAAGACGCTAAAACCAAGATCGTTCCCTCTAAGATGAGGGGAGGTAAGGAACTGCCATCTAGCTCCGCACTTGATTCTCCTTCTGTTTTAAGTAAGCTTGCGACACCGCCACCTGTTATTCATTCTGATATGTCGCAAGTTATTGATGATACTACTTCTGCTATGAATGATACTTATGATGATGCTAGTACTATGCTTGATAATATTGTGCCACTTGGTGAATTTCTTGATGAACAAATTGCTAAAGCTAAAGAAACTGAAAATGTTGAAACTCTTGAAAATTATGATTCACCTATTATGCCTAGCTCTTGATGCGGAGCATCCTACGGTCATCCCCATGGATCAACCTATGTCTTCCCAAGCACCAAGAGGACCAATGACTTGAGCACGTGCGAGAGCTCTCGAAAACGAGGTGACATCACTCCTTACAGAACTTCCATATGACACGTGCGAGACATGGATGCTACCTCATTCCGAAACACTATGTGTGCTTAGGTACGAAGAGGACCCTCTCGGAGAAGCCCGGACAAATGGACAAGTCGGCAAGTTCATGGATGAAAAGGACCTACGAAGAAGGTCATCGAAGGTCTACAGGGACCGGACATCCGGCCTCAAGCCTAGACATCCGGCCCCTGGGAGCAACAGCAGCAGCAAATCCCTAACAGCAGCAGCAAACTAGCTACCGTGTATCCTCCTTTGTTGGATTTGGACCTTTGTATCCCTCTATGTGTATGTGGATCTAGTGCATGTGTGATGTGGATGATGTTGATTTGAGTGTTCTTCTCATGTTCTTTGTGGATTTCCTCCTTCTCCCCCTCTTAAGTGTGAGAAGATCGTCATCTAGGGTTCCACCCTACATCATCTTGGATCAGAGCCAAGGTTGATTCACACTTTGGAGTTCTTCCCCTCCACTTTCTGGCCCCAATTTTGTTGTTTTTACCCAATTTCGAAAATTCCCACAAAAATAGCCTTCCCAATTTTTTTTGTGATTTGTTGGTTTGATGATGTTTTGTTGATTTTGATCCATGGATTTGCTTGGTTTCAAGTGGATCTAGCTTTCCCCCATCTTTTCCCCACCTTCCATCCACAAAATCATCCGAATTTTGCCTCCAATTTTTCTTTTATCCACTTGTTCTTCAAGTTCGTCTGCGGATCTGGCAGCCCGGACATCCGGCCCGACAGCCCGGACATCCGGCCCCTGTGCACCAGCACACCAACAGCTCACAATTTCGTCGATTTTCGCCGTTTTCCCACCGTTTCTTCCGCAACCCCTTGAGCCACTCCACCACCGACTTCCGCATACCACCACCTTCGTGCCACTTGAGATTTTGAGCCACGGATTTTGCCGTTTCCTAATGTGTTTCGGCTACTTAGGAACGGTTCAACAACGACATCACCGCCGCTCATCATCGCCCCGGACTTCGACATCGACAACCACCATCTTCACCATCGGGACACCCTAACCGTAAGCAAGGACGGTAACATCAAGGACATCTTGTTCATATCCTTGCCATTGCATTGTGAACCCCCGATACCATCTTTTGCGTAGCTTTCCTACGAGACTAGCCATTTGAGTATTGCCGGCAACGCTACTTGTGCACTTTAGTGATACCGAGCCGCATAGCTACCATCGCGTGCATACATACTCATATCATCTCGTGTGCCAAAATTTTGTTCCCGCATATACATCATTGCTATCTTCGTACGGGCATTTCACATAAGTGGCCAACGAAAAGCATCAACAGAAAGAGAAGCTTTTAAGCAAAAGAGAAAGAGCAACAAGCTTGTAAGCAATAGCCATAGCATCGCCACATTACATAGCATATTTGATCATCTTGGATCGTTGTGACAAGTTCACCGGGAATCATACATATATAGCATAAGTGAGATAGAAAGCGTTACGTTTTGTCTCTTATAGGTTGTGCACAAGTTCGTATCCGCCTATTGAGCAATCGTGCTAGCGTCTCTCTAGTGTTGTGCAACAAGAGCATTTTCCGTGGATTTCACATTTTGAGCTCATTTCTTGGTTGCACGACCTCATTTATCTATCCATGCGTGTGTTTCCATGTGCTACTTATTGCTATTGGTCTACTCGTTACACTTGCGAACTTGTGAATCTTTTTCAACATTATTGATATCTTGCTTGCAATTGCAGAAATTTTGTGCCACCATCCTAACCAAATTCCTCCAAAAGCTTTACTTGTGTAGGTATGAGATTGACTTGATCCGGTACCAATTGCACTATTTCCATAATACCATATTGGGTGATCATTGATCCATCTTCAACATTGGATAAGGTACATTGGTCTAGTTCGTTTCTTTCTTCCACTAACACTTGTTTCAGAATCATGTATAGGCCGAGCACTTCTATCAACCCCCCTCTTCGATGAGCAAGAAGACGCACCGAAGAACTACGTCACCAAGGCTCAACTTTTCGGAGTCCAACGAGCGCTACATCAAGAAAGTGAAGCTTTGGGAGATCGCATCGAGCAACTCGCCACCGACTTGCGCCACTCCGAAACACGAACAAGGGACTACTTCGACGCCAATATTTCATCTCAAATGGAAGAGTTCCGCACTATGATGGCCAACCGCCATTCTTCCACTTAGTCTTCATCAAGATCAAGACGGTGCCATTCGAGCCGATACTCTTCGGATACAAGTCTTCCACGACCACGCTCTCATCGCTCTCACGAGCATGACGACCGGCAAGCTTCAAGAAACCCATTCCATGGCAATGGTTTGCAAGACCGCCTTCGAGAGCGCGAACGACAAAAACGGCAAGCACCAGACAACTGGCACCAAGATCAAGTTCCACAACGCCAACGTCAAGTGCACCAAGACGACGACGCCCTACAACAAGAACGACAACGTCGTGAGGAGCAAGCAATTAAAGCTCAATGTGCCCTACGCGAAGCAACTCGCAATGTCGCCGAACGCAACCGCCGCGTGCGCGAACAAGAAGAAGCCGCACGACTTGAGGAGAGCCAAGAGATGCGAAACCATGCACGAATCCCAAGGCAACCACGTCAAGTCAATCAAGATGAACACGACGACAATGAGCTAGAAGATCAACCTCCACGGCAAGAGCATCATCGCAACCGCCGACAACGCAATGAGGAGCGCTACGGCAAGCTCAAGTTCACCATGCCTAAATTCTCCAGTGGAAATGATCCCGAAGAATTCCTTTCATGGGCGTTGAAGGTCGACAAGATATTTCGCCTTCACAACTACGATGGAGAAAAGAAGATCGCCATGGCATCTCTAGAGTTCCAAGACTATGTTTTCTCTTGGTGGGAGCAAGTGATCGCAAGACGTCAAGAGAAGGGCGGGCCACCCATCGCGACTTGGGATCAAATGAAAGATGTCATGAGAGCTCGTTTTGTGCCTACATACTACAACCGCGACCTCTTCAAGAAACTCCAACTCCTCAAGCAAGGAACCAAGTCGGTTGAAGCATACTACCAAGAAATGGAAGTTTCCGTGATACGAGCCAATGTCACGGAAGATGATGAACAAACTATGGCGCGTTTCTTGAATGGCCTCAACCATCCCATCAAGAAGATAGCGGACTTCCAACCGTAATATAACCTCCTCGAGCTAGTGCACCAAGCGACCAAGGAGGAACGACAAGTGCAAGAAGACTACAAGTACTCCAAGTACTCTCCCAAGACCTACGGTTCATACACTCAAACTTCAACGGCTTCTGCACCTCCTTCCACGACTCGAGCTACACCAAGTACCGGCGACAAGTCAAGCTCCAAGAAACCAACGACATCTTCGAGTCGTCTTCCTCCTACTACAAGCAACTCCAAGCTAAGAGCTTCATCATCAACAACTCTTTCGGATGCCACCGACAAAACAAGTGACATCAAGTGCTTTACGTGCAAAGGACGAGGCCACAAGTCCTTTGAGTGCCCAACAAGACGAACTATGATCTTGAACGCTGACGGCACCTACGATTCCATGAGTGATGATGAAATGGACGCCATCGAGCAAGTGGCCATGCACCGCCAAGTGAATGAAAAAGAAGATGATCAAGTGTTTTGCGACAATGATTCGAGCCCCGCTCTTGTTGTCTCCAAGGTCTTAACACTTCAACAACATCAAGATGAAGACCAACGTTGCCACATCTTCCACACCAAAGCGGGTATCCAAGGACGTTCCGTCAAGGTCATCATCGACGGCGGAAGTTGCCACAACTTGGCATGTGAAGAATTATGCTCCAAGCTCCAATTGGTCAAGAAGAAGCACCCTCGCCCATACAAGGTCCAATGGCTTAGCCACTCCGGAACACTTCAAGTGGAGCACACCGTCCAAGTGTCCTTCAAGATTGGCGCCTACGAAGACAACTTAGAGTTTGATGTGGTTCCTATGTCCGTGTGCCATCTCCTACTCGGACGACCGTGGCAATTTGACCGAGGCGTCACCCATCATGGACGGACAAATCAATATAGTTTCAAGATGAAGGGCAAGGAGTTCATACTTCGACCAATCACACCAAGTCAAGTCATCGCGGACAAGCAAGCATCTACCCATCGTGGAGAGAAAAGTGAGCGACTGAGCCACCAAAAAGAGAGTGAGAGCCACAAGCCAAACATGAGTGACTCCACGATGTGTGACAAAAGAGATCTAGTTCTTTTAGCTACCAAAAGAGACTTGAGGGATGTGAGTGAGAGCCCATCAAGTGTTCTTCACTTTGTACTTGTGTGGAAAGATGAAGTGGTGCGGACTAATACTACACAACATCTTCCTTTGGTATTGTCTCATTTATTGTAGGAATTCAAGGATGTGTTTCCCGATGAGTTACCTCCCGGACTTCCTCCACTCCAGGGAATCAAACACCGCATCGACCTCATCCCCGGCGTACCACTACCGAACAAGGCACCATACCGCGTCAACCCCGAAGAAACCAAAGAGATCCAAAGGCAAGTGCAACATCTCATAGAGAATGGGTATGTACACGAAATCTTGAGCCCTTGTGCCATTCCGGTCATTCTCGTGCCTAAGAAATATGGTTCCTATCGCATGTGTTCCGATTTCCGTCCTATAAATGCTATCACCGTTAGATATCGCCATCCCATTCCACGCCTAGATGACATGCTTGATGAACTTAGTGGAGCCACAATTTTCTCTAAAATTGACCTTAAAAGTAGCTATTATCAAATTCGCATGCAAGCAGGTGATGAATGGAAAACCGCTTTCAAAACTAAATTTGGCTTGTATGAATGGTTAGTCATGCCTATGAGCTTATCGCAAGCACCTAGCACTTTTATGCGTGTGATGCACTATGTTCTTCGCAAATTAATTGGCATTTGTGTTGTGGTTTACTTTGATGACATCCTTGTGTTTAGTGGAACTTTCGACGATCATGTCAAACACCTTAGAGAAGTATTGCAAATTCTTAGAGACGAGCGACTTTATGCTAACATGTGAAAATGCACTTTTGGTATTGATAAGCTTGTTTTCTTGGGCTTTGTTGTTTCCTCTAAGGGTGTTCAAGTGGATGAAACTAAAATTGATGCTATTAAGAATTGGCCACAACCAAGCAATTTGCTTGAAGTGCGTAGTTTCCTTGGCTTAGCCGGCTTTTACCGTCGCTTTGTGAAGGATTTTAGCACCATTGCATCCCCATTGCACGCATTGAGTAAGAAGAATACACCATTTGTTTGGGATCCATCTCAAGATACCGCATTTCATGAGCTTAAAACCTTGCTTACACATGCTCCATTACTTGCATTACCCAATTTTGAGAAAACTTTTGAAGTGCATTGTGACGCTAGTGGTAATGGTATTGGTGGTGTGTTAATGCAAGAGAAATGACCCATTGCATATTTTAGTGAGAAGCTCTCCGGCGCGCAACTTAACTACCCCATCTATGAAAAAGAGTTATATGATTTAGCGAGAGTCTTGCATGTGTGGGAACATTATCTCCGTCCACGTGAATTTGTCATCCATACAGATCATGAAACGCTTAAGTACCTCAAGGGTCAAACTAAATTGAACAAGCGTCATGCTAAATGGAGTGAGTTCATTGAGTCATTTCCTTATGTTATCAAGTATATCAAAGGTAAGGAAAATGTTGTGGCGGACGCTCTTTCCCACAAGTGCATGTTGGTTACCAAACTTGAGTTGAATGTTATTGGATTCGAGCACATCAAAGACTTGTATGCGCATGATGCATCATTTGCGATTCCTTATGCCAAATGTTTACCACATAAAACTTGGGAGAAATATTACTTCAAAGATGGTTATCTTATGCGAGCTAACAAACTTTGTATTCCCAAGTCTTCTCTTCGTTTGCTACTTTTGCAAGAAGCTCATGGTGGAGGACTCATGGGACATTTTGGACGTGACAAGACATTCGCTACGCTCTCCAAGAACTACTTTGGCCCAAGATGTTTCGCGACGTCTCACGCTACACCAAATGGTGTTCTACATGCCGCAAAGCTAAGTCCAAAGCTCAATCTCATGGTTTATATATGCCACTTCCTATTCCATATCACCCATGGGAAGATATTAGTATGGATTTCGTGCTTGGCTTGCCTCGAACTCAA
Source organism: Elymus sibiricus (assembly GCA_039707655.1). NCBI lineage: Eukaryota > Viridiplantae > Streptophyta > Magnoliopsida > Poales > Poaceae > Elymus > Elymus sibiricus. The sequence goes on from CM077664.1 coordinate 171,452,565, forward strand.
AATGGCAAAGATTATGTATTTGTTGTTGTCGACCGTTTCTCTAAGATGGCACATTTCATTCCTTGCAACAAGATAGACGATGCTTCACATGTTGCAAATCTCTTTTGTAGGGAAATCTTGCGTTTGCATGGAGTGCCAAAGACGATCGTGTCGGATCGAGACGTCAAGTTCCTTAGCTACTTTTGGAAGACACTATGCGCCAAGGTCGGAATCAAGCTCCTATTCTCATCGGCATATCACCCTCAAACCGACGGCCAAACGGAGGTCACAAACCGGACTCTTTCCACACTACTCCGCGTGTTGATCAAGAAGAACATAAGGGAGTGGGAGGAATGTTTACCAATCGCCGAGTTCGCCTACAATCGAGCAAGACACTCTACTACCAGCAAGTTCCCCTTCGAGGTCGTCTATGGTTTCAACCCTTTGTCACCATTGGACATCTTACCGCTACCGCTACAAGAGCGAACTGACATGGACGTGAGTGCACGAGCAAGTTACCTCAAGACGATGCATGAAGATACAAGACACACGATCGAGCGCCAAGTACAACGCCTCGCGACCAAGGTCAACATCAACAAGCACCCCATGGTGTTCAACCCCGGAGATCTTGTATGGCTACACCTTCGCAAAGACCGCTTCCCCAACGAGCGCAAGTCCAAACTACTACCTCGAGCCGATGGACCGTTCAAGGTGCTAGCACGATACAACGACAATGCGTACAAGATCGACATCCCTCGTGACAAGTACAACGTGAGCGACATCTTCAACATCAAGGATTTATCTCCCTTCCATGGTGATGAGGATTCCGATCCGAGGATGCATCTTTCCAAAGGGGGGGGGAGATGATGCGGAGCATCCTACGGTCATCCCCATGGATCCACCTACGTCTCCCCAAGCACCAAGAGGACCAATGACTCGAGCACGTGCGAGAGCTATCAAAAACGAGGTGGCATCACTCCTTACAGAACTTCCATATGACACGTGAGAGACATGGATGCTACCTCATTCCGAAACACTATGTGTGCTTAGGTACCAAGAGGACCCTCTCGGAGAAGCCCGGACAAATGGACAAGTCGGCAAGTTCATGGATGAAAAGGACCTACGAAGAAGGTCACCGAAGGTCTACAGGGCCCGGACATCCAGCCTCAAGCCCGGACATCCGGCCCCTGGGAGCAACAGCAGCAGCAAACGCCTAACAGCAGAAGAGTCTACAGGCGCCGGACATCCGGCCGGGAGCCCGGACATCCGGCCCGTGCAGCCCGGATATCCGGGCCCCTCCCTAGAAATCCGGCGCCCCTATACAGTACCCCAACCATTTTTGGCCAGACATCCGGCACCAAGGCCCGGACATCCGGCACCCTGCTGAACCGCCGGACATCCGGCATGGTGCCCGGACATCCGGCCCGACAACGCGTGTGCTTCGGCCCACGGGCCCTGTATCCCCCTCTATCTCGCCCTAAGTTGTACTAGCACTATATAATGACCTCTCCCTCCTCCATCTAGGGTTAGCAAAGTAGATAGCTCTTTGAGATTAGAGCTTTGCTCATCCGTACCTCTCCCATGGAGATCAAGAACTCCATGAGACCCATGTGAGAAGATCCACTCCGGATAGCATGACCTCGACTCCTTCGCGGATCGGGACAAACTAGCTACCGTGTATCCTCCTTTGTTGGATTTGGACCTTTGTATCCCTCTATGTGTATGTGGATCTAGTGCATGTGTGATTTGGATCATGTTGATTTGAGTGTTCTTCTCGTCTTGTTCGTGGATTTCCTCCTTCTCCCCCTCTTAAGTGTGAAAAGATCGTCATCTAGGGTTCCACCCTACATCAGCTCTCCTACTAGAGTTGAAATGCCTGAGACATCTGATGGTTATGTTTTTGAGAGGGAGACAGCTAGGGCAGTTCTTGCTTGTAATGATAGAGATGAGGTTAGAAAATTGCTTGCTGAGTTGAAAGAAAAATCTATGAGGGAGAGAATGAAATATGATCCTAAGGTTGCTACCTCTCCCATATTTGTCACCTATAAGGATTATGAATTCTCTGTCGATCCTGAGTTAATTACTTTGGTTGAATCTGATCATTTTCATGGTTATGAAACTGAAACTGTTGTGGCACACCTTACTAAGTTGAATGATATTGCCACCCTATTTGCTCATGAGGAAAAAATTCATTATTACTATATTCTTAAGTTGTTTCCTTTCTCATTAAAGGGTGATGCTAAGAAATGCTTTAATACTCTTGCTCCTGGTTGTGTGCGTAGTCCCCAGGATATGATATATTACTTCTCTGAAAAATATTTTCCTACTCATAAGAATCAAGCTGCCTTCCAGGAAATATTCAACTTTGTGCAAATTGAAGAAGAGAATCTCCCTCAAGCTTGGGGAAGGCTTCTCCAACTACTTAATGCTTTGCCTGACCATCCTCTTAAGAAAATGAAATACTTGATATCTTTTATAATGGACTAACCGATGGTTCTAGGGACTACCTAGACAGTTGTGCTGGTTATGTTTTCCGGGAACGAACTATTGGACAGGCTGAAGTATAATTGAATAATATATTGAGAAATGCCGATGATTGGACACTTCCTGAACCACCACCTAAGTTGGCTCCAAAGAAGAGAGGTATTCTATTCCTCAGTCTAGAAGATATGCAAGAAGCTAAGAAATCTATGGAGGAAAAAGGTATAAAAGCTGAAGATGTAAAGAATTTACCACCTATTGAAGAAATACATGGGCTCGACACCTCGACATAGGTAGTGGAGGTAAATTCTCTCACTAGATTTGATGAAGGTGATATTCCGTATAATAAATCGGCTAGTCAATGCCTGTATGAATTTTATAATTACATCATTAAACAGGAACACTTTAATATGTATGTTAGCAATCAACTAAATCTGAATGCCATCATGATTGAACGCTTGAGTGATTTGATGTTTAGAACTGCTAATGATGTTAAATGCTTGAGTAAACATGATTCTATAGTCCAGACCCAGTTAGGACAAATAGCTAAGTCACAAAATGATTTGCTTGATGAGATGAATAATAAAATGAATGATCATGCTATTAGGGTTGTTACTAGAGGAGGCAGAATGACTCAGGAGCCTCTATATCCTGAAGGTCATCCTAAAAGAATTGAACAAGATTCTCAAAGAAATAATATTGATGCACCTAGTCCATCTAAGAAGAAAAAGAAAAAGAAAATGATAGGACTTTGCGTGCTACTAGTGAACCTAAGATAGAAAAACTTCCTGAGAATCATAATGATGCTTCTATTTCTGATGCTGAGACATAATCTGGTAATGAACATACACCTAATGATAATGATAATGATAATCACGATGTTCATGTTGATGCTCAACTAGATAATGATGTAGAAATAGAACATGCTATTGATCTTGATAACCCACCTCCTAAGAATAAAAGATATGATAAAAGAGACTTTGTTGCTAGAAAACATGGAAAGGAGAGAGAACCATGGGTGCAAAAACCTATGCCTTTCCCAACTAAACCATCTAAAAACAAGGATGAGGAAGACTTTGAGTGCTTTGTTGAAATGCTTAGACCTATCTTTTTGCGCACTCGCTTGATTGATATGTTGAAAATGTCTCCCTATGCTAAATACATGAAAGATATTGTCACAAATAAAAGAAAGATACCTGAAGCTGAAATTTTCACCACGCTTGCAAATTATTCTTTTAAGGGTGTAGTACCCAAAAAGATAGGAGATCCAGGAATACCTACTATACCATGTTCCATTAAAAGAAGTTATGTCAAAACTGCTTTATGTGATTTAGGAGCTGGTGTTAGTGTTATGCCTTTCTCTTTATATAGAAGACTTGATTTGAATAAGCTTACTCCTACTGAAATATCTTTGTAAATGGCTGATAAATCAACTGCTATACCTATTGGAATTTGCGAGGATGTTCCCGTTGTAGTTGCAAACATTACTATCTTGATAGACTTTGTTATACTTGATATGCCCGAGGACGACAACATGTCGATTATCCTTGGAAAACCCTTTTTGAATACTGCAGGGGCTGTTATTGATTGCAACAAAAGCAAGGTTACTTTTCATGCCAATGGTAATGAGCATACGATTTATTTTCCGAAGAAACAAAGTTCAGTGAATGGTATCAATTGTATTGAAAAGGTTTCGACAATCACTATTGGAGGCTTCAAATTTCCCCTTCCTACTGTCAAAAACAAATATGAAATTCTTATTGTTGGGGAAATGCATATCCACGTTGAGGTAACTAAGTGTTATACGAAAATTCTTCGGTTTCATGTCACTCGGAAATAGTTTGTTAATAAGACTTCATCAACCTTATTAATGGATTCTTTTTGAGGTGCATGTGGTTGATGAATTTAGTAAGCACAACTTTCTGTACCCACCTTTTGCTCTCTGTTATTTTTAGTTGAATAAAATAAAATGCCATGATTATCCTGTTTTCTGAATTTTCCGTGCAATAAAAAAATGGCCGAAAAATAAAAGTTCTCAGAATGCCTTGAAAATTTGGTATGTTTTTTTCTAGAATATTTAAGAATTGTTGGCACTGAACACACCCCAGGGGGTGCACCTGTGAGCCACAAGCCCACAAGGCGCACCCACCCCCTGGGCACGCCCAGCAGGCTTGTGGGTCCCACAGGGACCCACTCACTTATGCCAGCCACCCATCTCCTTCTTCCTCCAGAAAAATCAAACTTGCTCACAAGCCCATGTTCTTGCTCATATTGCTGTGATTTTCGATCTCCTTGCTCGGAACTCCGTTTCCAAAACTGTTTTGAGGAATTACTCCCTGGTATGTGACTCCTCCAATGCTCCAATTAGTTTTTGTTCTAGTGCTTTATACTTTGAAATTTTTTGCTGCTGTTGTGACCATGTTTATGAGCTTGCATGTTGAATTTGTATGGTCCAAAGTAGTTTTGATGCATGATATAGCCTCTAGATACTTGTAGGAGTAGTTGCTATCAATTTTGTTGAGTTTCGTTCACTTTTATTTTGAGTCACTAAAAATTTCAGAAATTTTTCAGAGAAAAGAAAATGTTTAGGAAGACGTTCCATGGTGGTTCCTCGAGCAAGAGTTCTCCTAGGCCTGCAATACACGAGCCGGATACCGAACCGCCACGCGAGGCCGTGGTGCTACCATGCGAGTGGCCGTCAGATGCCTTCATGATTCGAGCTGGCTTCAAGGAAGAGTTTGATATGTACGTGCGTAATGCCGAGCTCACGGAGTTTCTTGCAGACAGGTGCCCGCAATACTATGACCTCACTGACTCCTTTGTGTGAAGATTCAGTGCACTTCACATGATGTTATTTTCAACATTTATGAAAATCCTTTTCGCATGTCCGTTGAAGAATTTAGTGAAGTATGCAAAATTCCATTCTGGGGGACTTGCACTGAACCTCGTAAATCTGATTGCAATGAATTTCTCATGAACATTACTAGGGCTGAAATTAGAGGCATCGCACAGGCTACTATGGGGAGCATTCATTTTCCTGCCATACATTATTTTGCTCTATTCATTGGTAGATGCATTAATGGTAAACATGATCATAGTCATCTTTGCGCCCCTGACCTGAGCGTTCTTAAGAGTGCGGTGCTGGGAGACAGACAATTTAACATGGGGGCTATTGTTGCACGTTGTCGGAAGTGGGGGCTCCGGGGACCCAAAGGTTCGAACACTTGGGTGAGCTCGTTCTACTTCTTCTTTCCCTACCACGGCAGTGCTACGGCGAGACTACGGCGAGAGCGTGCTAGCGTAGGATGGCAAAGGCACCCGGCGAGACTATGGTTTACCCAGGTTCGGGCCACCTTGCGGTGTAAGACCCTACTCCTGCTTTGTGGTTGAGATTATCGTGGATGATAGAGTTGTTGCGTACAAGGTTGAAGATGATGGATCCCCCCTTTTGCTACGGTGGCTGCACTGCCCCTTTTATGCCGCCTTGGTCCTCTTCCCCCTCAAAACTTAGGCGGGAAGGGTTGCCACACTTGGCGGTTTTGAAAGGGGACAGGAGCTCAGGCTATCCTGACTAAAGGTGGTCTTCGCCTGCCAAAACATGATCCATGACGCGCCGGTGGGCTCGGTGATGACCTCCGCCCTGCGCGCCAACCGTCTTGGTCTTTCTTCGCCGATCGGGCAACCTTTGGGGTTGCTTTGGGGGGTAGATAGCTGGCCCTGCTTCCCTAGCACAAAAGAGGAAACCATCTGCATCCGCGCCTGCTGGCGTGGCCTATGCTGCTGCTCGTCGCCGCGCGCGTCACCCACGTGATGGGCTCCAGGCCGCGCGACACGCCGAACGGTCTTCTCCTCGAGCGCCTGCGGGAGGGGGCCTCGGAAGGCCACCTCGGGAAACCGCCTCGTGAGGACACTCGGGAAGCCGCCTCGTGAGGGGACATGGGAAGTCGTCTCGTGAGGGGACCTCGCGAGGCCGTTTGTGGTGGTGCTGAGCGTTGCCTGCTACTCCCTGTGGAGGGGGCCTCAGGAGGCTAGGGCCCCATGAGGGGGCATGGCGAGACACTTGGTGGCGACGGCCCGCCGGGCACACTCTAGGCATCGCGCCCTGGGCCAAAGGCAGACGGGCCTGGATACCCCAGGTTCCGTGGGCCCGACAGTAGCCCCCGGGCCCGCGGCGCGCACGTTCCCGCCTACGGAGGGGCGAACCGGCGCGGGCCCTAACCGCCTGCGGCCAGGCACGACGCGTGGCGCACGATGTGAAGGGCGACGTCCCCACTTCCCCATGATGCCTCAGGAACTGCCGTGCTGACATAAATCCTGGCGCAGGCGGCGCGAGGCCATCATTGTCTTCCATCACACGCTCCACCCCTCTGCGCCTTTCCTCCTTGCGTGCGGCTCCTCGCGATTCCCCCCTTCGACCTTCGCCTGTTCTTGCTCCCGGTCCGCGCCTCCGCCACGCAGATGGCTCCTGCCGACAAGAGGGGGAAGGAGGTGACCCCGTCCGCAAGCGCGCCCGTCCTAGGGGCGGCGTTGCAGCGCTCCGCCATCGACGTCGAGGAAGGCTTGGACAGGGTGCTTCCGTTCGTGGCCGGTGGCCAGAACGAGAACCAGGCGACCCAAATTTGGCCAGGGTCGCGCGCGCGGTGCGACCTTGGGGCGACGGCCTACCCCTTCTTCCTCCACAACGTGTATGCAGGGTTGGTACCGCCATTTTTGGACTTCTTCTATGCCATACTTGCCCACTATCAGGTTCACGCTCTTCATCTTCAACCCAACTCCATTTTTCTCCTGGCAACGTTCGCCTTTTACTGCGAGGCCTTCGTGGGTATGAGGCCCTCTGTGGCGCTCTTCCGCCACTTCTTCTGCCTGCGGCTAACTACGCCGGACCAGTGCTCCGGATGCGCGCCGTTCCTTGCCGTCAAGGGAATGGAGGACGACATTATCAACTTGAGGGTTGCGAAGAAGGTGGAAGGATACCGGCAGCGCTGGGTCTATGCGGACGCGTGCCAGACCAACCTGCTCCTGATGATCCCTACGGACCCGGCCGAGAAGATCGCCGTATGGGGGCACGAGAAGCTCACCGACCCGAGGATGGAGCCCGTCCTTGAGCGGATGGCGGCGCACCGGGCCGCCTCACTGTCGGGGACGGCGGTTGTCACGGAGTACCTGCGGCGGCGCATCGCGCCACTTCAGCAGCACTCGTGCCCCATGTGGGAGTACTCCGGCGTGGACGACGCCATGAGGCAGAGGCCGGGCGGCCTGGGGTCACATGCGCTGGACGGGCCCCTGGCGATTCTGCTCAATACCCTTGCCGCGGAAGCGCCGGAGGGGGCGCTCCCGCTTTTTCGCTATCCAGAGAAGGAGGAGCTAGTGAAGGTGATGCCCCTCTTCGACCAGTGGGTCCTCGTGCCTGAGGGCCACGTCGGGCCCCGCGACAACCCCCTCGTTGTGGAGGTGGATTCGGGAAGCGGCAGCGGCAACGGAGATTCGGAGGAGGCCACGGAGGACGACCTCAGCCGGGTGCCGCCACGCGTTCACCGTCAGCTCATCTGCGAGCTCGAGGATGACGACGCCAAGAGCGTCCCGCCCGCGGCGGCGGGGGCGGGCGAGCCCCTAGCGCTTGAGGCCCGTCATGAGGCTGAAGCCGCCCAGGGCCCGGAGACGGGTGACGACGCGTCCGGGTCTACCGCGGTACGCTCCGGGGGCCGAAGCGGCGGCGCCGAGGCGATGCCCGGCGAGGGCAGCGCTAGCCAGCCATCTGCGGGGGAGAAGAAGAGGAAGTGGCTCATCAGCGATGAGTAAGCCTTCTGCCGGCGTCCTTAATTCTTGTTCTTTTACCCGGCTCGGAACTGAGCCACCATTCGTGTAGGGGATCTACCGCAGATCAGAAGAAGAAGAAGAAGAAGACAACGACGAAGGCGAGGGTTACCCCCAGCCCGCAGGGGGCGTCGATGTCCACCGCTGGTGCCGGAGGGCATGGAGAGGCCACCCACCATCCCGACGCCAGAGCGGGGTGCACAGAAATCGAGGAAGGGATAGCCGCTCCTCCAGGGTCGCGCGCGGGCGCATCCTGTGAGGCCGAAATGGGGAAGCCTCAGGAGGCGGAGACACCCTCCCCCTTGGCCCTGCTGCGGGCAAGGAAGCGACGACGAGGGAGGCCGAAGCGTCTGCCCCCCCGTCGGGGGCCTCCTTGGGCGCTGGGGAAGGAGTTGGGGGGCATGCCAGGACCGGCACTGACAGCCCCCGTAGCGCACCGCCGCACCTGAACGAGGGGGGCGTTCTGGCGAGCCCGCCGCCCCACGCAAGCGGCTCCAAGGGCTCCCATGCCGTCGCAGCGGAGGGTGCTAGGGGGCCCGGCCCGGACAGGCCCCTGGTCCTCGCGAGTCACCGTGCTTTGCTCAGGCCTGAAGCCTTGCGCGACGCCAAGGCTGCGCTCGCTCGGCTTGGCACGGACTTCCAGGACGCGGAGACGCGCCTCGCCGAAGAGCGCCTGAAACTTGCCGACGGGTGGCGCCGGCTCAGCATCGCCGTCGACACGGCCCGAAGTCATGACGAACGTGCCCGCGCATTGCGCGAGAGGGACACCGCCGAAGCGGAGGGGGCTCGCGCGAGGGCCCTTCAGGAAGCCGAAGCGGCCATCGTGCGCCGCGAAGAGGCGGAGGCCCTCCTGAAAGAGCTTCAAGACCAACACGCCGAGCGGGCGGGGTCGCTCCTCGTGCGGGAAGACACCGTTGCCACTCGCGAGAAGGAGGCCGCAGCCCGCGAGGCAGACCTCGAGTCACGCATGGAGGGCTTCGAGAAGAAGGCGGCCGAGCAGGCATGGAGAAGGAGCGTCTGGAGACGCTGGGGCACCAGCTGGCCGATGCCCAGGAGGCTCACGTGAAGTGCGTCACCGACGCCAACGCCCGACTAGAGGCCAGAGAAAGGAAGGTCCAAGAGGACGCTGACGCCTTCGAGTCAGAACACGAGCAGCTCCAGATGGAGGTCGCTGATCTCAAGGCGGCGCTCACCGAGGCGAAGACCCGTCGGAGAGCCGTGCCGCAGCCCGGCTCTGGCGCTGTTGATCAGGGACAGGAGCATCGTGAGCGTGCCAAGGTACTTCACTCCCTCGAGATCCGCGCCCACAACACCCTAAATTCCATCTGCCAGGGAAAGCTTGGGGCCCTCCGCGAGTCCCACAACGCCGACTACATCGAATTCTCCACCAAGCTCGTGGAACGGCTTGAGGACGGAGCCAAGGAGATGGATGGTATTCTGGAGGAGGAGTGCCGTGGCCTCTTCTTCCTGGCGGCGACTCGTGTCTTCAGCCACCTCCTCCACTCTGACCCCAACTTCGACTTTGACAAGGTGATAGCCCCAGTCCCCGAGGAGCTTCGTGATGGGCTCGCAAGGACGGTGGAAGGCCATGTGAGCGCATTACTCGGGAAGTACTCCTGCTGCAGTGGCGAGAGCTCCAACGGTCACGGCGCCGGCGAAGATGACGGCGGCGCGAGCTCCTATGGTGCTTTTTCCCTTTGTTACCCTGTGCTAGATCGATGTGGCCCGTGGGGGCGTGACGATGATGCCCTGGTGTTAAATACTTTATGTTTGCTATAACGGACATTCGAGCCCTCGCGAGGCTCTCTCTTTTTGCTTGCCATGATGCTCTACGTTGTCAGGGCCCAGCTCTTGAGCGGCCATAACCGTCGCTGGTATGTCCGGTCATGATGCCTGGACAAGGCCAGGAGGCGAGGGGCACCGGGAGCTAGTGATGGTCCCTGAGGCGCGATGCTCAGGGAGCTCGCCTTTAACACACAAGCGGCTTGCGCCAAAAGGAACACGGGCGCTCGTGAGGCCGTCGGAGGGAAAGGCTCGCAAGACGGCGAGGGTGGCTCGCGAGGCGGGAGACTTAGCCCTCCGGGAGGTAGTATGGTGGGCCGCCTCTCGCAGGGTACGTCTTGTGAGGGTTCCGCTCGTGAGGTCTCCTGTTGGGACGACTGCCGAGGGTTAGCCCCCAAGGCGGTGCCTGCTGGCCTCCTGCGCGAGATCCTTCCAGGGACCTGCTCCTAAAATAGCTGCACGCAGAGCATTCAACGACAGCGCGCGCTCGTCGATTCGCTCATGGGTATTACGCGAGGAGACAGGACACCAAGGACCTTGGTGGGGTGGCGTGTACGCGGCAGGCCCGCGAGACAGAGCCCGGTTGCTTGGGTTTTTCAGTGCTGCTGGGACTGACCCGAGCGCAGGCACCGTGTCCAGCCCCCACTCGCGTGAGGCCCATGAGGTATGGTCGCGAGCGTGCACAGCTCGTGGGGCTAGCAACTTAGCAATACATTAGATATCTTAGGAAATAGAGTTTTACTGAAACGTAGTAATAAGTTCGTTACACAACCAAAAAGAGACATGATTGCCATGTTCGGCACGGATCAGCATGAGGTTGGTGCAGCCCATGGGGCGCCCTCAAGTGATTGTTCCGCCAGCGCGGAGCATGGGGCTTCCACTAGGCGTGGGCATGATCGCGGTTCGATCGTTCCGCCAGCGCGGAGCATGGGGCTTCCACTAGGCATGGGCAAGATTGCGGTTCGATCGTTCTGCCAGCGCGGAGCATCAGGCTTCCACTGAGACGTGGGTGGGATCTCTCGCGGGCCCATCAGGCGAACGCAATGAGAGACTCCGGGGCGTGTACAGCCCCATTTCGCTCGTACGCGTGAGGGTCATGCGTAGAACTTGCGGAGGTGTTGGATGTTCCAGGCGTTAGGCACAGGAACTCCGTTCTCCGTCTCCAGCCGGGCTGAGCCGGGCCTGGAGACATGAGTAACCCTGAAAGGGCCTTCCAACATAGGTGAGAGTTTGTGAAGTCCCTCTCTGGAGAGGATCTTGCGCAGGACGAGGTCGCCGACCTCGAGAGTGCGAGGGCGGATGTGGTGACTGTGGTAGCGATGCAAGGCCTACTGGTACCTCGCGGCACGAAGGGTGGCCTGACAGCGGCCCTCCTCGAGGAGCAGCAGATCGGTCTCCCACGAGCCATCCTGACGCGCCTTGTCGAAGGCAAGGACTCGCGGGGAGCCGTGCTTAAGCTCCAGTGGGAGGACTGCCTCAGCGCCGTAGACGAGGAAGAACGGCGTCTCGCCAGTGGGCTTGCTTGCCGTCATGCGGATGGACCACAGCACGGGCTGCAGCTCGTCGAGCCAGCCCTTGCCACAAGCCTCAAGTTTCTTCTTGAAGCTCCTTGTCTTGAGGCCCTTGAGGACCTCGACATTGGCGCGCTCGGCCTGACCATTGCTTCGCGGGTGCGCCACCGAGGCGTAGCAGATCTGCGTGCCGAGGCTGGCGCAGTAGGACTTGAAGAGGCCGCTCATGAACTGGGAGCCATTGTCGGTGATGATGCGATTGGGAACTCCAAAGCGGCTCACGAGGCCCTTGATGAACTTGACGGCGGAGCCTGCCGGGATGGTGCGCACCGGCTCGACCTCTGCCCACTTGGTGAACTTGTCGATGGCGACATAGAGGTAGCGATAGCCACCAGCTGCGCGAGGGAAAGGCCCCAGGATGTCCAGCCCCCAGACCACGAAGGGCCATGAGAGGGGGATCGTCTGGAGTCCTTGCGCAGGCTGGTGGATCTGCCTGGCGTGGAATTGGCAGGCCTCGCAGGCTTGGACCAGTGTAGTAGCGTCACGTAGAGCAGTGGGCCAGTAGAAACCGCTGCGGAAAACCTTACCAACGAGGGTGCGCGATGAAGAGTGATGGCCACAGTCTCCTCCATGTATATCAGCCAACAACTCGCGCCCTTGCTCTTCAGAGATGCACCGCAGCGAGACGCCGTTGGGGCGCCTACGGTATAGCTTGCCATCTTGTATGCAGTAGGCGGTGGCCTACCGGGCCACGCGCTCTGCTTCCGAGTCCTCCTCCGGCAAGGTGCCGCGAAGCAAGTAAGCCTTGAGCTCCGCGGCCCAGCTATCGGCCTGAGGCTCGAGCGCCAGTAGCAGGCGGGCTCCTAAGGCCGGGCCACAGTCTGGCGCGCACGTGGGTGGCGCGGGCGGTAGTTCCTCGCGAAGGAGCGCCGTGCTCGCGGCTGGGGGTGCGGCGGATGGCTTGAGGAGCCTTTCCTCAAAGACGCCGGGGCTCTGGGGCTCACGCCGTGATGCTCGTTTGGCGATGTCGTCGGCCTCTTTGTTGCTGCCGCGGGGGATGTGCAGCAGCTCCAGGCCAAGAAAGCGCTTCTCAAGTTTATGTACCTCTTCCAGGTAAGCGGCCATGTGCTCGTCCTTGGGCTTGTAGCTTTTGTTGGAGAAGTTGACGAGGAATTGCGAATCGCCCTTGATAGTCAAACGCTTGATGCCTAGGGCGAACGTGGCCTTGAGGCCGGTGATGAGGCCCTCATACTCTGCGATGTTGTTGGAGACCTTGTCGGTGTACCTGAAGCAGAGCTGCACAGCGTAGTAGAGCCTGTCTCTTGTTAGCGAGGTGAGCATGACCCCAGCCCCCGCGCCCTGTCGGGAGAAGGCGCCGTCGAAGTGCATGGTCCATCCGCCAGGCGCCTCATCCCCTGGCAGGAGGGACTGGGCCTCACGAGGCTCGTCCTCGTACGTGTCCGTCCATTCTGCCACGAAGTCGGCCAGGGCCACGCCTTTGATGACTCTGGTGGTGGAGAACTCCAGTTGCAAGGCTTGTAGCTCGATGTTCCACTCGGCGACGCGGCCGGCGGCGTTGGGGCTGCGCAGAACTTGCTCCAAGGGGTAGGAGGAAATGACCTTGATGGGATGTCCCTGAAAGTAGTGGCCAGCTTCCTGGAGGCGAAGAGGAGCGCAAGGAGTTGCTTCTGCTGCATGGGGTAGCGCTCGCGCGCATCCCTTAGCATGGCGCTGACGAAGTACACGGGGTGCTCGACGAGGCGCGTAGTTGTTGCGACAGCTTGCTCCTCAGATGCCTTGCAAGGCTCGGAAGGCCCGGGAGCCTCGCGAGGCTCAGGAGGCTCGCGAGGCTCAGAAGGTTTGCGAGGGACGGCGGCCTCATGAGGCTCAAGAGGCTCGCGAGGCTCAGCGGGCTCGTGAGCCTGGAGGGGCGTCGAGGTTTCTCCTTGGCACAGTCGCGCTCCTCCCGCACCGCCACCAACGCCGCGCTGGCCGTCTGTGGGGTGGCCGCCAAGTACAGGAGCACGGGCTCACGAGAGCGTGGCACGACCATGATGGGCGGGCTCGTGAGGTACCTCTTGAGGGCTTCAAAGGCGGCGTCTGCCTCAGGAGTCCACTTGAAGGAGCCGGACCTCTTCAGGAGCTTGAAGAAGGGCAGGGCTCGTTCGCCAAACTTGGAGATGAAACGCCCCAAGGACGCCATACACCCCGCCAAGCGTTGCATTTCCTTGAGGGTCCGGGGAGGGCGCATTTTCTCGATGGCCTTGATCTTCTCTGGGTTGGCCTCGATGCCACGGTGCGAGACTAGGAAGCCGAGGAGCTTGCCGGAGGGGACTCCGAAGACGCACTTCTCCGGGTTGAGCTTGAGGTTAACCTTGCGCAGGTTGGCAAATGTCTCCTGGAGGTCCGCAATGAGGGATCCAGCCTCGCGAGATTTGACCACGATGTCGTCGACGTAGGCCTCCGCGTTCCTCCCCATCTGGGGTCCCAGAGTGATGCGCATTAGCCGCTGGAAGGTGGCGCCCGCGCTCCTTAAACCGAAGGGCATGCAGACGTAACAAAATACGCCGCAGGGGGTGATGAAGGCCGTCTTCTCCACGTCTTCGACCACCATCTTGATCTGATGATAGCCTAAGAAGGCATCCAGGAAACATAGCAGATCACACCCGGCGGTGGAATCCATGATCTGGTCGATGCGGGGCAGCGGAAACGGATCCGGAGGGCAAAACTTGTTGAGGCTGGTGAAGTCGACGCACATGCGCTCCTTGCCGCCCTTCTTGGGGACGATGACTGGGTTGGCGAGCCATTCGGGATGGCGCACCTCACGAACGACTCCGGCCTCTTGGAGCTTCTGAACTTCACTGACGATGAACTCTTGCTTCTCTGGCGCCTGGCGTCGCGCTTTCTGCTTGACCGGGCGTGCATTGGGGCACACCGCTAAGTGGTGCTTGATCACCTCCCTCGGCACAACAGACAAGTCGGATGCTTTCCAGGCGAAAACATCCGAGTTTTCCCAAAGGAAGGTGACGAGCGCACTTTCCTATGCAGGAGGGAGGCCCATGCCGATGGTGAAGGCGGGGCCAGAGCCGCTGCCATCCACCGACACCTTCTTCGTCTCGGCGCGGTCCTGAGAAAACAGCTGCTTCTTCTTCGCCGGCGCGGCCTCGGAAGGCTCGGGCGCGTCCTCCTCGGCTAGGTGCGCGACAGTGGCAGCCTTGTAAGCGCGCTCGAGGGTGCTGGCCGCGTCCTTTTCATCGCAGGCGACGGTGATGATGCCGCTGCAGCCGGGCATCTTGAGGACGTTGTAGGCGTGATGTGTGGCCGCCATGAACTTGGTGAGAGCTGGGTATCCCAAGATGGCATTGTAGGGCAGGCCGATGTGAGCCACGTCGAAGTCGATGAGCTCGGTGTGGTAGTTCTTGCGGGTGCCGAAGGTGACGGGGAGGCGCACCTGCCCCAGCGGAATGGTGGAGCCATCGGTCACTCCGGAGAAAGGTCTGGTCATAGGGCACCTGGAGCGTCTCGAAGGTTTCGATGGAGAGCACGTTGAGGCCGGCACCCCCGTCGATGAGGGTCTTGGTGACTGCGACATTGCTGATGGTGGGAGTGCACAGCATGGGGAGCGCGCTTGTGGAGGCCATGGACTTGGGGTGGTCCTTGGAGTCGAAGGTGATGGCGAACTACGACCACTTGAGGGGCCGCGTGACCTCAGGCCTCGGGAGGGCGGCGTACACCTCGCGAGAGAGTTGCTTGAAGTGGCGGACGGACGCGGGGGCTTGGGACCCGCCAAGGATGTAGGCGACCGCGCGAGGCTCCTGGTAGCCCCCAGCGCCCTCGTCAGGCTGGTTGACGTCGTTCCTCCGAGGAGGCGGAGGCAGCGGCGGGAGAGCGGCATTAGCCTGAGGATTCGCCTCACGAGGCTGGTCGCGCCAGGCGGCCTCACGAGGCTGATCGCGCCAGCCCTGGCGGTAGTTGTTGTTATTGTTGCGGCTGTCCCAGCGGTTGCCGCTGCGGCCACCTTCGCGGCCGGCGCCACAGCCATTGCGGCCATCTCGGCGGCTCTGGCGCTCGTCGCGAAGCAGCTTGATCTCATGACAGTCTTCGGTGCTGTGGGAGCGGACATTGTGAAAGGCGCAGAGTGGCCGGTTGTCCTTCCTAGGTTCGTCGAGGTCGCGGCCGCGCTTCTACTCGGGCTCCGCCGCAAGCACGGCAGGGCCTTTGCGCTTGAAGTCCTTGCTCTTGGCCTTGGTGCCGTCGAGCGCTGCGTCGGGGTTGTTGTGGACGAAGAGGCGGCCTTCTTCAGCCTTGGCGCACTTGTCGGCGAGGTCGAGCAGCTCGAGCACGGAGTCGAGCTCACCGTTGATGGCGAGCTTCTCGCGCAACTTGATGTCCGTGACGCCGGTGGAGAACGCGGAGGTGACGGCCGCGTCGGAAGCGCGCGGGATCTTGTTGCGCACCTGGCTGAAGCGCTGGATGTACTTACGGAGGGTCTCATCTGGGCGTTGTCGAACGCGCCGCAGGTCGTTGATGGTGAGGGAGCGGTCCTGTGTGCCCTTGAAGTTGGCGATGAACTGGCTGCAGAGCTCGGCCCACGACGAGATGGAAGCCTCGGGGAGGTTCATGAGCCAGGATCGCGGGCCGTCCTTGAGGGCCATGGCGAACCAGTTCGCCATGATCTTGTCGTCGCCGTTCGCCGCCTCGACGCTCAGCGCGTAGAGCTGGAGGAACTCCGTGGGGTTGAGGGTGCCGTCGTAGCGCGGAGGCAGCTCAGGCTTGAACATCGCGGGCCAGACCACATGACGCGGCTCGCGGGTGAAGGCACAGCAGCCCACGCCGCTCGAGGGGACGCCGCCAGCGAGGGCGGCGCGGTTTTGACGCCCGGCCGCTGCAACGTCTTGAACGGCCTGGTCCTGGCAGTGGCGCTGGCGCTCGAGGAGCACCCGCGCATCGGGGGGCGCGCGGCGGATGATCTGGCAGCTGGGCTCGCAGTGGTCCGGAGAAGATGCGCCGCGGGACGGCTCACGAGCCCGCGCGCTGCGCTGGGGCCCGGCGTGCTCGTCACGCAGAGGAGGCGGCAGGGGGGCGCCGTACACCGGGTCCCCAGCACGGGACACTGGAGGGCGGAGCGAGTGAGAAGGCGCCGTAGCATCCCCGGCGACGTTGACGAGCTCGGTGATGCGACCAAGCCAGGCGTCATAGCCGGCGTCATCAGGACGGTAGCAGAGTAGCTCGCGCGCCATGAGCAGCGCGGCCTGCGGGTTCGGCGGCCCACGGTTGGCGAGGGAGGAGGCCGTGGCGGTGTGGCTGTCCGCCCACACAGAGGGGTGCAGGGACGAGGCCTGCTGCTCGCGGGCAGTGGGGTCGGTGGCGGCGGCAGCCTCGGCGTCGGGGCGGCGGCGATTGCCGCGGGCCACCGGCTCCGTCTGGGCCACGCGGCCAGCCCTGCTCTCAGCGCGGTCGCGACGTGCGTCCGCCATGGGACTGGTGGAGCTGAAGGTCGAGCAGAGGAACAGTAGCACACCCCTACCTCGCGCGCCAAATGTCGGAAGTGGGGGCTCCGGGGACCCAAAGGTTCGAACACTGGGGTGAGCTCGTTCTACTACTTCTTCCCCTACCACGGCAGTGCTACGGCGAGACTACGGCGAGAGCGCGCTAGCGTAGGACGGCAAAGGCACAGCGGTTTACCCAGGTTCGGGCCACCTTGCGATGTAAGAGCCTACTCCTGCTTTGTCGTTGAGATTATCATGGATGAGAGAGTTCTTGCGTACAAGGTTGAAGATGATGGATCCCCCCTTTTGCTACGGTGGCTGCAATGTCCCTTTTATGCCGCCTTGGTCCTCTTCCCCCTCGAAACTTAGGCGGGAAGGGTTGCCACACTTGGCGGTTTTGAAAGGGGACAGGCGCTCAGGCTATCCTAACTAAAGGTGGTCTTCGCCTGCCAAAGCATGATCCATGACGCGCCGGTGGGCTCGGTGATGACCTCCGCCCTGCGCGCCCGCCGTCTTGGTCTTTCTTCGCCGATCGGGCAACCTTTGGGGTTGCTTTGGGGGTAGATAGCTGGCCCTGCTTCCCTAGCACAAAAGAGGAAACCATCTGCATCCGCGCCTGCTGGCGCGGCCTCTGCTGCTGCTCGTCGCCGCGCGCGTCACCCACCTGATGGGCTCCAGGCCGCGCGACACGCCGAACGTTCTTCTCCTCGAGTGCCTGCGGGAGGGGGCCTCGGAAGGCCACCTCGGGAAGCCGCCTCGTGAGGCCACTCGGGAAGCCGCCTCGTGAGGGGACTTGGGAAACCGTCTCGTGAGGGGACCTCACGAGGCCGTTTGTGGTGGTGCTGAGCGTTGCCTGCTACTCCCTGAGGAGGGGGCCTCAGGAGGCTAGGGCCCCATGAGGGGGCATGGCGAGACACTTGGTGGCGACGGCCCGCCGGGCACACTCCAGGCGTCGCGCCCTGGGCCAAAGGCAGACGGGCCTGGATACCCCGGGTTCCATGGGCCCGACACACGTCATTTACATAATAATGCCTTAGTTGGTGATTTCTTTGGTGGAATTTATGCCACTCGCTTAGCTACCTATCTTGGTGTGCCCATTAAACAAAATGACACCCTTTTGCCACCCAGTTTTCTTGATTATGATGCTATGGAACGCCACCAGTTCCTTTAGAGGGGTCTCCTCCCGTTCAGATACAGGCTAATCTTTAATAGCCGTCATGTTTTCCATATTGTTTTGCCTGCTCCTGCCTTCTTTGATTTCCAGGGAAAACATAGACATTTCATACTTGAGGAGGAGGCTGAGGAGTACGAGAGGGCGGCAGAGACCGAGCGCCTTAATGAGGCAGCTCGCCAAGATGTGGCAGCTGCATTTCAGTATAACCCGAACTACCATCACGGGCATTATCCAGGCCAAGACTGGCCGTAGACCAACTTAGGCCAAAAGCCTAAGCTTGAGGGAGTACGTATTTCTCACCGACATTACATTCATGTTCACACACTCATTCCAGTTGTCGGTGTTCATCCTTTTTCATTGTATATCCATGCTAGTTTTATTTTTGCTTTCTTCTTGTGTGTTTGAAAAACTTTCAAAAATCCATAAAAATTAGTTTTAGTTTCTTTCATGTTTAGTTAATTCGTAGTAGTAAAAGAAAACCCAAAAAGATTTCTTGTTTCTTCTTTTACTTGTTGGGAGCTTTCCCGTGTAAGTAGTTTTTCTCATTTTTTTGTTTTTCCTTCGTTAATTTACCTTTCTTCAGAAAAACTAAAAACTCCAAAAATATTTCAGCGTGTTTCTCTGAATCTCTTTTCTTTTCATTGAGTCGTCGCAAGGAGAAGACCGTGATGAAAATGTTGAGTGGCTCCCATATGCTTTATTGTTGATCTAACACCGAGCCACTATTACTTGGTCTTTTCCTTTGAATAAATGCTTGCAGATTCCAACTTAGCCCACGACACACTTGCACTATTATTATTATTAATATTATTATCAGATCATTCGGTCGTGAAAGTGAAAGGCAATAATGACGATATTTGATGAAGTGATTGCGGTGAAGAAAAGCTGGTATGAACTCTTCTTGTTTTTGTCTTTGTAAATATGTTTAGCTCAGTATTCATGATTCAACATTATTATAAGTAAACGTATTTGTGATGACAATTAGAGATTATAGTTGCTCATGCCATGCTTAAATATCTAGGAGTGGATAATGATTTATCTTGAGTGTCAACATGCATTAAAATGGTTGTGATGTAGTATGTTAGCATGGTATCCTCCTCTGAGTTATTCGAGTGGCTTGACTTGGCACATGTTAATACATGTAGTTGAATCAAAGCCAACATGGCCTCCATGATATTTATGTTCAGGGTGTTGATATCCTACTCATGCTCGTGTTCAATGTTAATTATTCGCAATGCATGCCTATGACCGTTTTCGCTCTCTAGCTGGTCGCTTCTCAATCTATTTGCTAGCCTTCGCCTGTACTAAGCGGCCCCTATGCTCAAATCGAAATCATATAATGCAAACAAACTCCCCCAAAAAGTTGTTGGTATGGAGGGCACCCGTGAATTCGGCTAGCCATGGCTTGTGTTGGTACGGTGGAGGGGGAGTAAACTTTACCTTTCGCTTGGGAACCGCCTATAATGCATTTAGCATGGAAGATATTGAAAACTCTCAGTCGTGACATTGCCAGGAAAAAGCATACCTCCTAAAATTATTTTCATCTCTAATTTAAGCTTCGAGCTCTGGCACCACTGCAAATCCATGCTTCCCTCTGTGAAAGGCATATCCATTTACTTTTATGTTATTTTATTTTTATTTTTGAGTCATCACGTTCTCATTTAAGCACCAGTTGGAGAGCACTATTGTCATCTTTATGCATTGAGTATAGTTAATGTTGGGTATGACCATGACTGGATATCCTCTACCCAGAATTACAATGTTTAGTCGTTACTTGAATCTCAGAGGTGCTCTTGATTTATGTTTTGTGGTCTCAGAAAGGGCTAGCGAGATACCATGTTATCATATTATATCATGATTGTTTTGACAAAGTGTTGGCATCCGAGATATCTTATTATTGCTCGCTACTTAGTTATGTTATTGCCATGAGTAAATGTGAGACCTAAGTGTTATCATCAATATGGTTAGTTCATAATCTTTGCTGAAACTTGGATGCTAGTTAAGTATATATACAGACAACAAGAACAAAAGAGTTTGTAAAAGTTTTCCTTTATCACTTTCAGTTTGTCAACTGAATTGCTTGAGGACAAGCAATGAGTTAAGCTGGGGGAGTTGATACGATCCAAACGTATCTACTTTTCCAAACACTTTTGCTCTAGTTTTGGACTCTAATTTGCATGATTTGAATGGAACTAACCCGGACTGACGCTGTTTTCAGCAGAATTGCCATGGTGTTATTTTTGTGCAGAAATAAAAGTTCTCGGATGGACTGAAATTTTACGGAGAATTATTTCAAAAAATATAAAAAATACTGGCGCAAAGATCTACCAGAGGGGGGGCCACCAGGCGCCAGAAGCCTGGGGGCGCGCCCACCCCCCAGGGCACGCCTGGCAGGCTTGTGGGCCCCTAGGAGCTCCGTTTGCCCTAATTCCAACGCTATAAGTACCTATTCGTGGAGAAAAAAATCAGAGAGAAAGAATCATCACGTTTTACGATACGGAGCCGCCGCCAGCTCCTGTTCTTCATCGGGAGGGCTGATCTGGAGTCCGTTCGGGGCTCCGGAGAGGGGGATTCGACGCCGTCGTCATCATCAACCATCCTCCATCACCAATTTCATGATACTCACCACCGGGCATGAGTAATTTCTTCGTAGGCTTGCTGGACGGTGATGGGTTGGATGAGATTTGCCATGTAATCGAGTCAATTTGTTAGGGCTTTGATCCCTAGTATCCACTATGTTCTGAGATTGATGTTGCTATGACTTTGCTTAGCTTAATGCTTGTTACTAGGGCCCGAGTGCCATGATTTCAGATCTGAACCCTCTATGTTTTCATAAATATATTTGAGTTCTTGATCCTATCTTGCAAGTTATATGCACCTACTACGTGTCATGATCCGCATACCCCAAGGTGACAATAATTGGGATTCTTTCCGGTGATTGCCGTAGTTTGAGGAGTTCATGTATTCACTATGTGCTAATGCTTTGTTCCGGTTCTCTATTAAAAGGAGGCCTTAATATCCCTTAGTTTCCTTAAGGACCCCGCTGCCATAGGAGGGTAGGACAAAAGATGTCATGCAAGTTCTTACTATAAGCACGTATGACTATATACGGAATACATGCCTACATTACATTGATGAATTGGAGCTATTGTGTATCGCCCTTGGTTGTGAGTGTTACATGATGAATGTCATCCAACATAATTATCCATCACCGATCCAATGCCTACGCTTTTCGCATATTGATCTTTGCTAAGTTACTTTCATTACTACTGCTGTTACAATTACTACAAATCTACTTCTGTTACTATCACTGCTGTTACTATTGCTTTTGAAACTATCATAGTACTGTGCTACTAAACACTTTGCTGCAGATATTTAGTTCTCCAGGTGTGGTTGAATTGACAACTCAACTGCTAATACTCGCAAATATTCTTTGGCTCCCCCTGTGTCGAATCAATAAATCTGGGTGAAATACTACCCGCGAAAACTGTTGCGATCCCCTATACTTGTGGGTTATCAAGCGGCGATGTGGCGACAGCTCTACGGGCGTGTGGAGCGGATGGAGCTGGGGGCGGGGCAATCTTTGGCAAGGCATGAACTGCCTCTGCCACTCCCCTTCCCCTCCATTTAAAGGACAAAGACATCTTGTGTGGACTAGGATCGTTTGCGCCCACGATCCCCACTCCCCCACAAAAGGCGGCCGCATTGAGGCGCTGAGGAAGCGCAACCGTTGGGTCAGGCGGTAGTAAATCCTGCGCGCGGGCAAAGGCCATAGCCTGGCGGACCAGGCCTATGGCGACGTCTCGTCGCACGTGGCTTGGCGGGGCCCAGTCCCTCTCCGGGCCACACGTGGCGCATGGCTGGCCCGTGGCGGGATGCGAATCGACACGCTGGTTGGGCACGGGCTGGCCGGGATGGTCCAACTTCAGCGCCGGCTATGCGTCGGCCTAGCCAGCCGCGGGCAGCCGGCGTTCTCGGCGTCTGGCCGATCTCCGGCTGGGAAGCCTTCGCCAGCCGGACCTGTCTTCGTCAGGCCCTACAACCACCGTCTACCACATGTCCTTGGGTGAAACCTGTGGAGGCCCACCGCTCGATACCGTAGGACCTCAACAGCTTCGGGGGCTACTGTCGAGGGGATGACCCCCGGGTAGGCTCAAGGAGGCAAGTTAACATTTCAAAACATTCAGGATGACTCGACTCCCTCAACACCGATTGGCCCCTCAGCCGGCTCCCCCCGCTGGAGGCTGGCTATGGGGGGCAAGTCGCCCGAGCCGGCTAGCGGCAACCAGCAGCCGGCGGGGTCAGCGCCCGGTACCTCCAATTGTACCAGGAATAGGGACAGGACATCCTCCATGTCGCTGGGGCGTGGCTATAGTCCCACTGGTACCGCTGACCATGATGGCCCACGTCAGGGCGGTCCGGCACTATAGAGGTGTCGTGCCACCCACCCCGTGACGCCATAGCCTACAGGCGACAATATCAAGCAGCCGGCGGGCCCCACGGCCAACAGGACCCGGCAGTCGGCGCGTCCCACGGCCATCAGGGCCCCGCAGTAGGCGGGCCTCGTTGGAGGCCAGAGACGCTGGCAATAGGGACCCACCCCTCTATCTCAGACATTTGGTAACCTGGGAGGCCCAACTATAAGGCCTCCCGGGAGTCCTCCTAAGACCTTGTTTGGCCAGGAGGGTTTCGAAGCCCTAAAGGGGCTGGGGATTTTGGGGGATTTGGTGAATCCCTCCCCTTCACCAAATCCCCACCAAACCTCTTCCCCCTCCCAAACCACTTCCCCATCCATAGTACTGAGTGTTTGGCACGTATGAGCTGGGGATTTTGCTTCAGCTTACTTTCATCATATATAAATGACTAATGGCTCTCACAACCTACAATTTCACTCCATGAGCAGCACAGAACATGTGAAAAAAATATCCAATCTTTACTACAACTACTGGAAGCAAAAAAACATAATCTTTTATTGCTCAAAAGACATAGTCCATCCCTAGCTTTAGTGGCATATGAACAAAGAGCATCAAAGGCAAGCATGCATCAGGATGCAAAACCAACACCCATTTGCTTAACACCACCACAATCTACTTGACACCACGATCATTTTGCATGACTTTGAATCAAATAAAACAAGAATATATCATCTAGGCTAAAGAAAGAGAATCATGACAACAGTTCCTCGTAGCAGTTCACGGCAAAAGTTCATAATATTTTTTATCATTTTGAGTAGCAACAACACTCAATATCATGTTACTCTTATCATTTCCTCTACCTTCACTTTGCACTCTTGGGAGCGAGCTTGTTCCTTGGCTGAAAATAAAATTTGATTGTCATTTTTGTTGGAGCAAAAAGTCTAAAATCCTGAGCTTGCGGTGTATGTAATAAGTAATAACACAACAAATTGCAGCTGAACGAAAATTTATAAAGCTCTAGCTAGCTTATTACTACTAGATACTAGTAACAGTCCATAACTAGCTTATGTAAAATCCAACTAGCTACTTTCCAGTGAAGCAAACATACAATGCAGTGTGACATGTACTAAATTGTAGAGACAAAGAATACAGTTCTATGCACTTCTTCCTCCGGATTTAAAGATTAAATGAATCACAACAGATTTGGAGCTCAACAGTTGTAGCAAAAGGAAATGAAATATCTGAGGAGTAAACAGAAAATAAATAATACTAAGAAGCACACTTGCACACTCCTCTGTCCTAAAATGGAGACACCACGAGCTCACTCCAGTGCTATAGAAGGAGAAGATCACAACAGGGAGAGATGGTGCAAATTGTCTATTTTGAACAAAAAATAGAACAGCATAGACTACAGTATCACAGACAAAGCTACCTCATTTTGCAAGAGCACAAACATCTAGTATAGACTACAGTATAGCAGCAGCTTGGGTTTTAAATAACTAAATAATGGACAAGTTCCTAGAAAGTTTACCTCTTCTAGGTAGGCAACTCATCCATTTCGCTCCAAAGCCACTCAACCGCACTCTCTTCATCCTCGGTAGCGGAAGTGATGAAGGTTTCATGGTTCTCAACATTTTTGAACACCTTGTTGCTCTGGCTCTCTCATGGGGTGCGATGCCTTCCATCTTGTGCACTAGATAAATGCACTTGCTGAAGGAGAATTCTTGCCCATTTGTTGATCCAGCACTCTCTTTTGTCAGCAGGGCGACTTCATCCTCAGCTTGTTTCTTCTTTATATTCACATACTGCTGCATCACTTCCACCATCGCATCTCCAGTCTTCTTTGGCTTCTTTGCCTCCTTCCGAGGCTTCTTTTTTGCAGTAGCAGAAACCCTCTTTTCACCGACTTGTTCATCAGTTCCTCCAAGATCAGCGGCGGCAACCCTCTTTTCACCAACTCTAGCAGTAGCAACATCCCCTTCCTCCAGGATCTGCAATTCATTAGCATCTACCTGTTCTCCTTCCTCTTCTTTGGCGTCATGTTCCACTTGTGTAATATTTGGTACTTGTGATGGCTCAGCTTGTTGTGATGGTCTAGAAGATATGAAATTATAAGTACCTTCAACTGTATGGCCTACACAAAGCACATTGTTCAGTTTTTAGTTAAGCATTAAATTTAGAAAGAAACAACATGCTTGAGAAAAAATATTTATGAAAACATAGTGGGGTTCTCTTTCTATTCAAATTAAGCTTACCATCGTATAAGTCTCCTACCTCTGGGGAAAGATCCTCTCTTGAATTTTCTGATTCTTTTCCATGTCTATAAACAAGAGTGAAATAATTAACACCAGAATAATACTAACTTCAAGCATGGATTTGTAGTTGCAATGTTGGTCAAATAACTTACTGTGATTATATTTTTCCAAAGGTTTGCATCAGCAATTATGGTGCATCTGACATCATCCCAGCTAATGCCGCTTTGTCATCCTCTAGGTTTAGACCACAACTTACGATCTCGAGGTAGATCAACTCTGTACCTTGATACATCCACAATATAAACAAGAGTAGGATGTAGGGTTTTACCTCCTTCATGAGGGCCTGAACCTGGGTAAATCTTCGTGTCCCTCGTCTCCTGTTAACCATCGATCCAATCTCACAGCTCGGGCCCCCTACCCGATATCTGCCGGTTTTGACACCAACACTGGTGCTTTCATTGAGAGCTCGCTGTGTGATCACTTCCGATTGATGGCTCGCTTGCAGTTTGATAGTAGCATTGGCTGTGGCGACATCTTCGTCCCCGGCCAGCTTTTCACCTTTAGCAGTGTTGTGCTACACGCTGATCCGACCAGCCGCCTAGGCCGCGTCGAGAACTTCCCCCCAGGTCGAACCATCAAGTTCGGGAACCTGGAGTACATCGCGGACGCTCGAGGTGACTTGGTCCTTTTGGGATGGACCTCGGACCAGCCTCAGGATCCCCTCCGACGTCGTGACCCCTGAATCGGCTCCCAACCTGATCTTCGGATCCGACCTTTCCGCGGAACCGATCCCGGATTTGGATCCGGCGGTCGTCACGCTCAGCCCGGCATCCTCGGATGCTAACCTCGAGCCATGCTCGTCGATGGGCCCGGTAGTAACGGCCTCGTCGTCAACTATCGATGAGATTTCTTCTCCCGCTGACCAGGAATCAGTCCTGGACAAGCAGGAGGACAACGCTGCGTCAAGCAGCCCGAACAAGCCACTTCAGATTGGCTCAACCTATAGCCGGGTCCTAAACACAATGGAGCTTTTGCAGATAAATGAGGTGCTGGACCGGATCCAAAACCTGGCGATCTCATCCATCGTCTATGATCGGATCGGATGCAAAGCCGACGATCGGGAAATTTTCGTCCCACCCACAACCCACTTAGTCGCCATGGTCGAGCACTTGACCGTTGAGCTTGACTACGGCTCCGATGAAGCCACTGACATGGATGAAGATGTCTTGCCGGTCTTCTTCTTCTTTCCTCCCCCGAGAGCTTTAACGGCAGGGGCAAGTGCCTCGATGGCAGATGCTGCCGCTGCCTCCCAGTAGAGCTTGTCAGCACAAATGATTGCGTCTTTGTAGTTTGACTTGATGGTGAGGACCCCCATCAGCCCCGGCATCTTGATGACGTTGTACGCATAGTGCGATGTGGCCATAAACTTTGCTAGGGTCGGGCGGCCCAGAATCCCATTGTATGGCAGTGGCATCTTGACGATGTCGAAGGTAATCTTCTCTGTCCGGTAGTTGAGCTCGCTGCCAAACGTGACCGGCAATGTGACTTGGCCCTTCGGCTTGTTCCTCCCCGGACTGATCCCTTGGAAACTGCATGTTTCCTCGAGATCCTTGTCGGGGATCTGTAGCCTCTTGATCACATCTACAGAGATCAAGTTAAAGCCAGCCCCACCGTCAACCAGCATCTTTGTCACCTTGAGGTTGCGAATTGTTGGTGAGACCAACAACGGCAAACGCCCGACCGTAGTGGTGCGATCAGGGTGGTCCTCGGCGTCAAAGACGATGGGCGAGTGCGACCACTTGAGTGGCTTTTATGCCTCCATCACCGGCTCCGCTGCATTGACTTCGTGGATCCACTTCTTTAGTTGCCAGTGTGAGGAGTGCAAAGATATGCCTCCGTCAACACACATGGCATCCACTGCATTTTGGAACTCCTTGTCGGACCCACCTCCATCCTCATCACTATCATCCGTCTCTTTTGGCTGCTTGGCCTTGCCGCGGCGGCCTCTGTTGCCACCATGGTCTTGCTTGCCGGACCCACCAGCAGCATCTTGGCCCTTCTCCTTGTCACGCTTCTCGTACTCTTCCTTCTGCTTTTCGGCAAGTTCCTCTACTTGCCGGCTTTGCTGGAGGTCGTGGCCCTTGGTGCGGTGGATCTTGCAGTATGGCCTGCCGGTCTTGCCGGCTTTCTCGCCTGCCACAGCTTCCCAGCAGCCATCGCACCTGGCAACCTCCTTGCCGGGGATGTCTCCCTTCGGCTTCTTAGTGGCGTTCGCCGGAGCTCTCGACCGCCAGTACAGTCTTGTTCTTGCGCTTTCTGTTCTTCTTCTGCGGGGTTGATGCGTCGTCGTCCTCGAAATCGACGTCTACACCAGCATCTTCCCCGCAGAGTCTTCTCCCTTCCTCAGCTCGTGCACACCTATCTGCCAAGGCGTACAGATCATTGATGGTCTTGACCTGCTCAACATTCATCTCTGACTGCATCCTGCGGTTGCGCACATTCGTGTGAAACGCGGCAACAACAACTGCATGATGGATGTCGGGGATGTTGTGGTGCACACGGCTGAACCATTGTATGTACTTGCGGAGGTTCTGTCCATCCCTTTGGGGGATCACCTGCAAATCACTGGGCTGGCCCGAGAGCTTGTGGCCACCCTGGTAAGCGCCAACGAAATGATGGCATAAATCCGCCCAAGAAGAAATGGAGCCCTCAGGCAAGTTCATCAACCATGACCTGACGTTGGGCCGAAGCGCCAACAGAAAGTAGTTGGCGAGTACTTTCTCGTCCCGTCCCCGGCAGCTTCCACCGCGATGGTGTAGATGCCAAGGAACTCGGCTGGGTTGAGCATGCCATCGTACTTGTCGGGAAGCTCCGGCTTGAAGGCACGGGCGGACGGCCAGCGAACCTGCCGCAGCTCACGAGTAAACGTTGGGCACCCCACATCGTAGGGCAAGTACCCAGCGGCTACTGGAGCGAGCACGTTCACTGCCGGCCCGACACGGTCGTCAGATTGATGGCGTGCTTCCCGGTGCCGCTCGATCTTCGTGCGGGCGTCTTCGTCGCACCGCTCGCGGAGCACTTGGCACTGACCTTGGCAGCACCGCGGATCCGATGAGGCCATAGATAGCACGTCATGGTCGTCCGATCGGCGGGCCGGCCACTGTGACAGTAGGGGGCGCTGAGGCGACTGCACCATTGGCGTGGCGTCTCCGGCAAGGTAGCCGGACGGTCCTGCCAGCATGATGGGTGGTCGTCGCGAGGGCCCCACGTCTTGTGTTTTGCTGGGATCGGCAAAACTGATGAGACTCTGAATGGTGGTTCTCCATTCGTCCATCTTGTCCGGGCTTGGCAGGAAGTTCAAAAGTATTTGAACCCGCACCATGGCCTCTGCCGCCGTGGTTGGCATGGTTGGGAGCATAGAATGAGGCGTCGCTCGACTCCTGGCAGAGCCAGAAGGAGCTTGGTTACGTCCATGCCGCCGCGGCTCATGCTCGCCAATAGGCGGACGTGGTGGTGGCGGCGGCGCTCCATAGCAATCGGAAGTTGCCGCACAGGGATCTCGCCTTGCGGTCATCTGGAACCGCCAGCAACATGGGGGAGCGTGTTGTGCCCATCTTGCGATGGTCGTGGCATATGCCTTCCCGCGCCATTGTTGGACGTCGCCGCTACATCCTTGGATGTTGCGTCGGCTGGGTCCTGGGTCGCAGTAGTATGAACTATATTATTATGATGACTGTGCTCACCAGAATGTCTTGGAAGTTGACCGGCTGCGACGTCACCAGTCCTGTGGCTAGGCTCAGCAATGTGACGGGGGTGCTGGGCACCCGCACCACTTGCGCCTCCTGCTCCGCCCATCCCAACCGTAGCGCCCGCAGCGGCTGCGCCGCCTGCGGTCACCTAGGAAGGTGGCTTGGACGCGGTAGGAGCCGTCGTGACTCCAACTCTTCTTCTTTGGTGCCATCGACGAAGATGATGAAGTTGGTACTCACACTACCAAAAAACTGATTTGTGACACACAATGCCCCCTACCTGGCGCGCCAAAGATGTCGTGGGAAATGACGATCTATGGGACCGAACGGGCCCCTTTGCAATTCGGCTCGGGGGACATGCGTGGGACAAAGAGCAGGTTTTCAGTAGGTGCAAGAACACGCGGGGGTTTATCCATGTTTGGGACGCTATGAGCGTAAAACCCTACTCCTGTTCTATGTTTGATCATGTATGAACTCAAGTTACAAGGAGCGCAGTTTGCCGGTGAGGTGCGTGGGAAATGCAGCTACAGCGTGTAGTTGAGCTGGGTGTTAACCGTTCTACCTGTAGCCGTGGGCCTCCTTTTATAGGCCAAGGGGTTTCCACAATGGCTAATACGGTCATTTACATGGTATGAATAGTGACTCACACCATCACCACGTCTATCTTCAAACGGGGTAAGACAAACGCATTTAATGCACCGTTAGGTGCTACGCTGGGGAGGCGAGGCCTTGGGCAAAAGATCTGTACCACCGGTCCTGGCGCCCTCCTGTAATCTTGACACGTCCCAAGGACGGGTGTCATTAAAGTTAATCTTGGTGTGGCGTGCTGACACGTGCCTTGGCCGGCTATGTTGACTGCCTGCCCTCTCGACACCTAGCATATGAGCCTATCTAGTCAATGGTAAGGTGGGGCGGTACCGAGATAGAACAAGCCTGCTAGCACGGAGCTTGCCGGGCATTGCTTGCCGGCAAGGGGGCTTGTCGGCAATGATAGTCTTGGTCTTTACCTTGCCGGGGCAGAGCTTGCCGGCAAGGGCAACGTCGATCTTCAGTACGAGAAAAGTACTTCTCGATGACCTACCTTGAGGTCTTCTTCACGGTCTTGGTGTTGATTCTTGAGCCGTAGTTATCCTTTGTCAAGACCTTGCCGGAAGGGAGGCTACAACTGCCTGTGCATAAGTCTGGGCACGAGGGCACCCATGTCTTAGTACACCGACTAGTTGCTGAGGAACCAAGCTGGAGCCACTCCCGCAGCGACGACGAGGATGAACCTCACAGGCCAAGCAGCGGCGGTCAAAAGTAGTTTCCTTCCGAAATTAAAAACGTGAACATGATTTATGTCACGCATATCCCTAAGAAGGAACAGAAGCGAGCACTTGGGGATGTCTACGCCGTAGAGCCTGTAGCCCTGAAGTCCAACCCGTGGTCAGCTTATCTGATCACTTTTGACAAAAAGGACCACCCGACCAGTATCCATCATGGTAGGTCGGCATCCCTAGTCCTGGACCCCATTGTCGATGGATTCCACCTAACCCGCATCCTAATGGACGGCGAAAGCAGCCTGAACCTGATCTACGCCGACACGGTCAGGAAAATGGGCATCGATTCGTCATGAATCAAACCCAGCAGCACCACATTCAAGGGCGTTATACCCGGCGTGGAGGCTCAATGTACCAACACCATAACGCTGGAGGTGGTCTTCGGCTCACCCGAGAACTTCCGAAGTGAGGACTTGATCTTCAACATCATCCCCTTTCGTAGCGGCTACCACGCTTTGCTTGGACGTACTAAGTTCGCCCGCTTTAACGCGGTTCCGCACTACGCCTACCTGAAGCTCAAGATGCCGGGGCCCCACGGCGTCATTACCATTAATGGTAACACGGAGACCTCCCGTCGTATAGAGGAGCAGACAGCGGCCTTCGCTGCTGATTTCCAGGCGGCCGAGGAAGCTGCCCGACGTACAACATGGCAGGTGCTGCTAAGCTCTTCAGAGCGCGTACATACCGTCACCTCGGCCCCTGGCCAACCCCGCATTAATCCCAAATAAGGGCATGCGCTCCTCGGTTCCCCTCCCCTAGTAGCAGACTACATACCTCACGTACATAATTTTGCACTTAAAATTCCATGGGCGACCAAGGAGCAAAAATTTACAAAAAGGGTGTGCCATCTCGGAATGGCCGAACACCCACAACCTGGTCATCTCTTTGGCAGCATAAAGGCCAACCAGGACTTACATCTCGACAGCGTCAAGCAGCCACACTCTGGCGCCAGCCTCGTCAGGGGCCCCGTTCCTCGGATGCGTTCAACGTAGTCAAGGTGGAGTAGCCGACAGCATTCACCAAGCCTTGGATTAGACAAGGGATAGTTGCTTAGCAACACGGAGGCACAGACGTGCGGCAGGGAAGGCACGGGGAACAGTCCCCGCTTTTTAAAGCCCTGTACCAAATACCTCCCCTTCTTTTGTTTTTTACATACTCTCTGTATTTTGTAAGGTTCCTCCTTATATTAGCTCGGCATCTATGGCTAGGCCCTTATGAATGAAAGAACAGACCTTTTTTGGTCTCCACACAAGATTACGTGTCATTTTTTCCTGTTTTTGCCTTGCAGCAATGTGGATACCGTTAGAAACACACAGATGAGTCCGGCTATCGACCGGGGGCTCGGATATGAAATCAAGCCTATGTTCAAGTCCGATATCTGTTCGGCGTCTCGAGGATTGCATTATATGCATTAGTTTCGAATCGTGATTTTGCTTAATGATTGGGTTACCCGGCTCCTGTGCTTGCCTCCTATGTTTCGCTCTGTTTGGCTAGGAGCTCAAAGGGAGCACCACTGCGATTGTGCTTCCAGCTGGGCCTGGTTAAGCGCCTCAGTGGAGAAAGCCGAAAATCAACTGTCACGATGAGCATAAACTGGTCGGCTATCCAAAGACAGTGCCAAACTATAAGCCGTTAGTAGTTACGCCCTGATAAATGAAGGGTTCTTGTTATATGAACCGAGGTGTTATAATTGGTGCACTTTGGCGTGTCCAATCACCACCACACCGGGGGCTAGGTCAACTACCCCACAATTTGAACTCCTATGACTAAGTGAAAGTTATAAAGCCGATATGGTCCGATTGCCTCGTTCCTCCAACACGCAACCTCCTAAGAGCGCCGAGACGTCGGATAAAAGTTTACATGTTTTTAAGGAACACCCCACGTAGTATCTATGAAGGGGGTAGAAGCCGACGACCGGCCACTTTTAGTATAAACAGTCGCACGGGAATGAACATAACACGTCGGATGCAAATGACTAATTAGCATAAATATTACTTGTTTTTTTACAAATGTTGCCACGACATACAGAGGTACTTTTTAGAAACGGAGCTCGGACTTCGAACATTGCACCTCGGTCACCCGAGCCCCTTCATGGACCTCGGATAAAAACTGCTCGGGCGTCTGCTTCTTACCTTCTGGAGGCCCCGACGCGATCGCGAGCGGCTTGATCTTCAGGTAATGTGCCATTGTTGACACATACGCTCGCTCCGCGCCTTCCAGGCAAGCCGACCGCTTCCAGTTTTCAACCTGGGGGCTTGCGTCTCGCAATCTCTGTACCAAGCCGAATAGGCTGGTTAGCAGCGGCTCCTACGGCCAGAGATTGAGGCAAACATCCTCCACCACTGGCTGAGCCGTACGCACCAGCTCGGCCAGCTACTTCATTTGTTTGTTCAGCAGGGGAGTATGCTCGGGCGCATAGAATTGGGCCCAGAAGGTCTTCTCCATAGACTCCTCGGGACAAGCAGCGAAATATGCATCCAAAGCGCTCCGAGGCAGGCCAGACTTGCGTAAGTTGGGCAAACCGGCGGTCACCAAAAATGCAGCGGAGCAAGTATGGCTTACTAGCGGCGATCTGCTTCACTTGTTGAAGCACTTCATGATCCGCCCTTGCCTGTGCCGTGGCCTCCTTGCAGGACGAGCTCACCGTTTCAAGCTCAGAGGCTAGCTTATTCTTCTCTTCCTGGAGGGCGCCACGCTGCTTGAACAGCCCCTCCAAGTCGCCTTCGACCTCCACGACCCGGGCCGCGTGCTTCACACCGGCCTCTTTTTGGCCAGCTCTTCGCTGGCCTACTTCGCCATAGCCTTTTGTTGTTCGGCTTCCTACCGAGCTCTTTGCAGCTCGGCACGGAGTTTCTCAAGCTCCGAGGAGGTGTTGCAATATATTAAAACAACCTTCTGAGCTCAAAACAACTGCATCACAACTAACAATATAATATTAAGGTATTCAAGCTCCTGATTACCTTGAGATTGCTCCATCTGCTTCTTAAGCAGATCCATGTCCTTCTCGGACCGGTCAAGCTTATGGTTCAGTTCCTGCAACTCATTTGAGGTGGACACTGAAATCGAGGCCGAAACCTGCAAATGGCATTGCTAGCCTCCTCAGACGAAAATGTCCCCTGATCGACCTTGTGCGTCCGACCAGGGTCTCGGGGGCTACTGTCTATTCGCTCTATTAAACTATCCCTTTTTCCTTCTTTCCCTGTAATCCCCGAGCAAGATTATCAAATCTAGCTCGGGGCTTGGGGGCTACTGTGGTTATACACTTGTAATAAGTATTTGAAGTAGTAAACGTCTTCGGACAAATTGAATTTTACTTATCTTTTAAAGACTATTGGACATACCTATTACTAATAGTTCTACGCATTGACGCAATTCCAAAGCATGAGTAAAGGTTACCTCAAATCCTTCGTAGAGGCCCTTGAAGGCCTCCCTTATACCGACCTGTGTGGACCGGTAATTCTTCAACACCACACCCAGAAGGACGCGGTGTTCAACAACAATGGAGGAGCCCGTTAGGGACGCCTCCATCTCTTCGGTCCATCCCGTGGACACCTGCCCTCCCACAAGTGGGGATGGACAGGCCACCTCGGTCCTCTCTATGGAAAGAAGAACCACCATTGTGGTCGGCTGCCGAGGTGGCTCTGGATCACCGGGAGCCAAAGTTGTCGGCCATCGCATCTCTTCCCCTCCCTTCGGGGAGGACGTCTTCCCTGGCTCACCTCGGGAGGCTGAGGCCTCGGCCTCGGCCATGGAGACATCGGCACCACGCCCCGTGGTAAGTACGGGTCGGGCCGGCTGTCAGGTCACCTCCCCCAGCCCGTCGTGGGCAGCAGGGGAGGGGTGATGCTCCTCCATGGCGCTGGGAGGAGGAAGCCCGCTCGACGACTCCTTGTCGCTAAGGTAGGAGCGTTGTGGAGTGTAGAATTCTATTGGTTGAGTTAGATTTATGGGAGGAAGGCATGTACAATATGCAAGGGAATGAAGAGTAAATTATGTACCTCCTTGTCGTGCGTACGACCATCTATGGGGCCATCTAGCCCCTTTGCGGTTCGACTTGGGGAATGCGCAAGCACAAAGAGGAGAATCAGCAGAAACGCAATGAATTTACCCAGGTTCGGGCCACCATGAGGTGTAAAACCCTACTCCTGCTTTGGTGTATTATATGTGGTGAGCTCAGGTACAAGGTGTGCTTCTTCCCGGCGTGGCGCAGGAGGGGAGCTACGCATGCAAAGTGAACTAAAGTGTTGAATGATCGATCCCCTGTAAAGGTTGCCCTGGCCCTCCTTTTATAGCTCAAGGGGTAACCACAGTGGCAAAGCAGTCATTACAAGTTGAATAGATAGCAAATAGTGCTATCATACCTAACTCTATCGGTTTAGGACAAAAGCATTTATTGCGCCATTAGGTGTCATGTGGAGGAGGAGCCCCGGCAAGGGTTCTGCACCGCTCGCCCAGCTACCTCGTATTCTCTTGACACGCCTCCTGGACGGGTGTCATTAAAGCTAATTCTCCTCCCAGCAGGCTAACACGTGCCCCGACAAATCTCACCAAACCACCTGCGTGGTCCACACCTCACCGATTAGCGACTAGCAGCTCGGTGAGGTGGAGCGCTGACAAGCTAGCGAGAGCTTGCCGGCATGGAGCTTGCCGAGCCTTCATCTTGCTGGCTTGAGCCTTGCTAGCAAGTATCATCTTGTGCTTCTTGGTATCTTGTCTTGATCTTCTCCCTAGTGCCTTCGCAACTAGGCCTTCAATCTTGATCTTGGTAATCCCCGGCAAGCCCTGGCCACCGGGAAGGCTGCTACTATCTGTGCATAAGTCAGGGTATAAAATACCCAGCCCCCGGGCCTGGGCCACACGCGCGTCCGAAGCGTCATTGGGCTAGGCCCAAACAATGCACAGACACGCGGCGGGAAATTACCGCTGTAATTTTTGCAATGATGATTTTCCTCCAAGCACGCCCACGCCGCGCATTAAATGCGGGATGCGGGAGTGGTGGACTATAGCAGTTATTCCGCGGTAGTGCGCCTGCAAAAGCGCTGCCAAGGCAAACAGTAAAGAGCCAGCCCCCTCGTGCCTTCCCCATAGAAAGGCAACCGCGAGGGGACGCAACTCATTCACCCTTGCTTCCTTCTGCTTCATTTTCTTCCTCTAGCCAGAGCAGCTTCCGCCGCCGCCGCCACCACCGGTTCACATCCCACCTCGACTCCTTCTTTTCTCCTTGAGCCCTTATGGCACCCAAGAAGGCCAACGCAGTGGGGAAGAAGCCCGCCAAGCCTGTCGACCCCAAGGCGGAGAAGAAGAAGAAGCAACTGGAGGAACTAGAGAAGCGGCTGAGGGAGAACGTGGTGTTCTCGCCGCCGGCTTTGGATGAAAATACCTTGATCGAGAGGTATGCCTATATGCGGGG
The DNA here is from genome assembly GCA_039707655.1 of Elymus sibiricus. Classification (NCBI taxonomy): domain Eukaryota; kingdom Viridiplantae; phylum Streptophyta; class Magnoliopsida; order Poales; family Poaceae; genus Elymus; species Elymus sibiricus. The sequence goes on from CM077664.1 coordinate 171,487,943, forward strand.
GTGAGACACTAAAGACCACAAGGCTCCAGTAGTGCTCCCCGCCGGAGGCAAGACCCCATCAGATTCGTATCCATTTTTCTGCGCTACTTCTATTGTGGGCGCTACTTCTATTGTGGGCTGGTCCCTCCATTTTTGGATTTCTTTAGTGCAATGATGTACAACTTTGGGTTTCGACTGCTGGATTTTACTCTGAATGCCATGACGTGCATATCAGTCTTCGCCCATTTCTGTGAGAATTTCATTGGAGTTGCCCCCAATGTCGATCTGTTCCACCATTTCTTCATTCCTCGCATCGAAGGTAAAGCGCTCTCTGGCAGTGTTACATGGATTCCCAGGGCCAAGACCAAGGACCAATATCTTCCCGGGCAGCTGCACATGAAGTGGGAAGAATGGCGAGCTGAGTGGTGTTGGATCCAGGAAAAGGATTTTCCCAGTTTCTGCTTGCCGCGCACAGAGAGAGTCATACGTGGCGATGACTGGAGCACGTTGGGTGCCAGCGACAAGAGACTTGGCCCGGCACTGAACCGAATTGCTCGCCTTAGAGCCGCCAAGTTGACTATAGAGATGGTGGGTACCAATTTCCTGCAGCGACGCATCGCGCTGTTGCAGAAAAGAGAGAGGTTCACCTGGGAGTACCAGAACGCAGGTGCCAGGACTCCGATCCTAAGTCACACCGATCTAGCATGTAACACATCATATCACTTTGCGGCCTCAAGCACGGTAACCCACGGCTGCCACCTTTACCTTGACCGGGACCGTTTGCGTCTTTTGGCTCACGTATATGATTATGTCGCTAGCATCCATATGACAAAGAACCTGAGTCGACATGACTAGTCGTAAACCAAGGTGGCACAAACTTACAGGGACAGACATAGGTAACCTAGCAATGCACGTGTCGGTCATCAGCGTGTGTACTGGGCTGTAGCAAGCTATCAGGACTCCAGCAACACCGTCTGACATTTCCCCGTAGGGACAGACACAGGAGCAAAGAAGGATACATGTCGGTCAATCCATGTGTTCCGGAGCAGTAGCGAACTACCAAGGCTCAGTGGAAGCACTAGGAGGCATTTCCCCGTAAGGAAGGCTACCAAAGGCAAACAACTAGGTGTTGAATCCCACACATACCAATGCATTTCAAACATACACACAATATGCACGATATGTGTAGATACAACAGGGCATCACAACATAACTCTACGACTCAAAGTATTCGTTTAAGAGGCTCTGAAGAGCCATACATAAGATGATATTACAAACAGGGGTCACATGACCCAACATACAAAGTCATACAAGCAACGGAAGCATAAATCTGTCTGAGTACAGACAGCTGAAAATAAAAAGGGCTAGAAGGCCTGTCCATCTATAAGACCCTCCAGAGGAGCCAGACCTCTGTCTGGGATTCCCAAGCTAATCGGTCAACATCGAACTCACCGTTGAAAGCACTAGTGAGACTAACGTCTCCTCTGCAAAAACATAAATTAAGCAACCATGAGTACAAAGGTACTCAGCAAGACTTACATCAAAACTAGCTACATATGCATTTGTATCAACAATGGGGTTGTGGAGTTTAACTGCAGCAAGCCAACTTTGACTCAGTAGCTATCCTGAACTACAACTACCAGTAACTTCTTTGGTGTGGGAGAGCGCACACGAGTCCACATAGTCACCACAACAATACACCACTATGGATCCGCTCCCGTCTCCCGACGAAAAGGCCATCCATAGCACTCACGCTTATCTTGCGCATTTTAGAGTATCCATTTCAACTTGTCTATGAACAATGTAAGCTTCCAAGTAGTCCATATCCGCGGACGTGGCTAATCGAATAGATCATTAACCCTGCAAGGGTGTACTTCTTCACACATGTTTCCACCACATAGCGCCTGTACACGAAATGTACTCGCCAGACTTCTAGCGAAAGCCGGTGTGGGTGTAGACCACGATCTAACTTACCACACGAGACTCTAGTCCATGTTTATCACCTATTTGAGGTTGTATCCGCAAAGGAAGTCCGGCCGAAGTTTCTATCACGGCCCCAAACGATGAGTGCAGGGTTCCCAAGAGCACCATTCGGGTGTCACTTGGTACATCATGCATCGGTGTCTCTACCGCATCATAGCCCACCCCTAAGGTCAGCGCTATGCACGGCCGCCAACACATATCCTACGAACACCAGAAACTAGTTGCGACTCCTGGACAGAGATCAAGGCGATTAATAAGTCGAGCGGGGTCATATTTCAGGGCTATATCCAATGTTGTTACTTCTAGTAGTTCTATTGATTCCACTAATGATTCTCTTAGCCAAGTTACACTTGAGCAAGAAAACAATCTATTGAAAGGAATTATGGAGAAAGGTGTGTGGTAGTAGCTGTCTTGGATCACAAACATAGAACTCAGTTCCTGAGGACGGTCTGAATGAGACCACCCACCATGTACTCCTACATGGCCTCTAATTGCTACCTTTACCAAATCGTGTTCACACACTTAGCTCTCAACAGTAGGACATGTTCACTCCCATTCCAATCTATCCCAGATGAATCAGACCTGACACCACTCTAAGCATAGCAGGCATAACAAGCAAGCATGAATGAGTAGGCACATCATGGCTCAAACAACTCCTACTCATGCTAGTGGGTTTTACTAATTACTGTGGCAAAGACAGGTCATGCAGAGGAATGGGTTCAACTACCGCAACAAGTAACAGTTGAATCATTGTTGTCCTAATGCAATAAAGGAGAGCAAGAGTGAGAGAGTGGGATTGTATCAAAATGTTCAATGGGGGTTGCTTGCCTGGCACTTCTTAAGATAGTATAGCTCTACATCGGTGTCAACGATCACAACGTCAGAATTGTCTTCTACCGAGGAGGAACAAACACCGGCAAACAAGAAGGAACATAATCAATGCAATGCAACAATATGATACATGATCACGACATGGCAATATGCTGTGGTTTGGGCTAATGCAGCTAGCAACAGATTGGATGGAGCTAGTTTGAATCAAAGATTCAAATTCAAACTCCACATATGGTATTTCAAATACCATTTAATTGATTTGACCTGATCAGCAGGTTTAACTTGTTTTGGCATGCATGAAAACAGTACCAATGGATAGCTTGGATTTTTCTAATCATTTTTCATATATAAATCTTTTTCATCTGAGCTACGATTGATTTTATATGATTTTTTGAAGTTTATATCATTTTCTGGAATTTCCTTTTTATTCTAAAATAAATTAAATCCAGAAAATGATTTATTGCGTCAGCATTATGTCACTGTGACGTCAATGGGTTAACTGAGCTGCCCAGGTCAAACCTAACCAGTGGGACCCACTAATCAGTGACTCACTGGATAAAACCCGGTTAAATCCAGCGTTGACTGGGTTTGACCCACCGTAAGGCCCGCTGTCAGTGGCTATGGGGTGGTTAATTAGTGGGGTTAGCCCCTAATGACCGTGCCACATCAGCTGTCACTAGAGTTCGGCCGGCAGCGACCAAAGCTACGGCGGAAACTCATCGGATCTGCGCTACAGGCGGCGGTTGGACGCGCAGAGGCCACCAAAAGGTAGCCCGTACAAGTCCGTGTCTAGCAGACTGCATGGGAGGCCGCGGGGTCACCGGAACTGACGGCAGCGACGACGGAGGCGGCGGCCGAAGTTCGGGCAATGATGGAGAGAGCGCTACGGTGCACGACAGAGGCTGCGGTTGGTCGCGTTCATCTCCTGGGAGTGTTATGAGAACGGTGGCGTGTTCGGGAGCGAGCCACGCTTGCTCCAGCCACGGAGGTGACATGGCCAGCGGTAGAGAGCTCTCGGGCTCAATGGGAAATCGGAGCTAGCAGACGCAAACGAGAGAAGGAGGAGAGGGGTTCGACGCAGAAGCTCACAGCACGTCGGATGGAGGGCTCAGCGGCTCGGGGGAGGCTCTGGAGTCGACGGAGTGGTGGCGGTGATCTCGGATGCCCGAGGTTGAAGACGATGGTGTAGGCGAGGCTTCTATGTGTCCGGCGTCTCGTGGCTCTGCGAGGAGGAAGAAGAGGTCGCGGCGGAGCTTGGGGAGACAACGGCGGAGCGAGTGGGGTGCGGTGGCTGCGGTGTTACGGCGGCGCAGCCATTGAGGCTTCGACAATGGTAGGAAGAAGGCGAGGGGGAGCGAGGGGGAGGAGTGGAGGAGGTCAGCTCGATCAAGACGGCAACACGACGTCTATCCGTGGCCACGGTGAAGCAAGCATGCTGCTGGTGGTGTGGCGTGCGTGCGTGTGCCGTGCACGGTCTCACCTCTGCCTACTGGCACAGGTTGAAGATGACTGGCACGGGCCAGCACAGTGCTGGGCCGGCCAGTGAGATGCCAGGTAAGTCTCTCTCTCTGCCTTTTTTTCTATTTCTTTTTGTTTTTCTATTTTCTTTTCTGTTTTTGATTTAGTAAAATACTAAATCATTTCCAACAGCCCTCAATAGTTTTCAGAATTATTGAAGCATTTAAAATAATTGTAGAAATTAAATGCTCCAATTCAAATACATTATGATTTAATTCAAAAATCCAGAAATGGCCTAGAAATATGTTCATCATTTTTGGCAGTGGTTTTCACCTTTATCAGAAATCATGAACTTTTCTGAAGGGCATTTTGGGTTCATTGAAAATATTTTAAGTTGAACCTATTTGAATTACTTTGGTGCTAGGGTTTGGACATCCCCATTTCAAATTCATTTGAATTTTAACATGATGCAAGGATGCTTATGCAATGACAGGCAAGAGCTAGGCTAGGGCTGTGACAGCAGGTGATATCATGCGACTGTATCCAGGGCTCGGCAACAATCTGACTGTCATGGAGCACGCCTGCCTTTGTGAGCAACTATTCAGAACAACTGGTACCTTCCACTTGCCGGACCAGATCATCCCATTGCATATCAATTCTGCCAAAGATTCCATCTTGGCGATGATGCCAGAATGCAATGCCCAAGGTGTCGAACCCCTCTGGCCAATGCCTACTCTGGAGAATGAGATGTCCTGGGCTTCAAACTTGATGGAGAAGGCCATCCGGAAAGAGAGGGATCTCATCAAGGCCACCAAAGACGAGGAGCTGGCATATATCGCCAGCAAAGCCGCAGAAATTGCTAGAACTAGCAAGGCTGGCGGTTCTCAGGTCGCGGCAACCGAGGATGATGAAGAAGAACATCCCAAAGAGGAGGTTGCCGAGGAACACCAAGAAGAGCCTGCCGGGGAACCCGAAGACAAAGAAGAAGAAGGCCCTCGTGCTCCAAATAAGAGGGCACGCATTCTTTGGAAGACGACCAGCCAAGAGCCAGTGCGCGCTTCTTCGCCAAAGGCTGGGCCTGTCGTGAAGAAAACGACCACCAAAACTGGCCACCAAGAAGAAGTGCATTGGCAATCATCCCGGCGTCCACGAGCTCAGCATCCATCTTCCCAGCAAGAAGTTGTCAGGGAAGTTGGGTCTTCTCAGCCGGCAAGTTCATCCCCTCCGGCACTCAAAAGGGCCAGGGAATCGCCCCCGCCGGCGAGATATGACCTCTCCATCCTCAGCGAGTCAGAAGATGAGGAGTAAGCACAATTGTCTTATTTTCACCAAGTCTTGACTCCATTATGATTTTTGACTTGATTCTATCTATTTTTGCAGAGACACAGAGCCACTTGTGCATCGGGCCAAGCGAGCTAAGGCTGCAGCGGAAAGCGAGCCTGCGGCAAGCACTGGGCAAGGGAGCGTATCTGCTGATACTATCGTCATCAGTCCCCAGGCCAGCCCCCTACGTGAGGCCGTGACGCGGTTCCCGCTCGCCAGTACTGGCACTAATGCTCCTTCTCTTCGTCTCGACAAGGAGGTAGGAGAAGGCCACCAGGAGGAAGAGCGCCAAGAGGCGAATCCTACCGTGGTTCCTCCGTCAACCACCGTCCCGGAGAGTGCTTCTCCGACAAGGGCCTCCATTGATGAGCCCATCCGTACTGAGATAGTCCCGGCAAGCAAGGCTGCCGGAGGCCATGCGGCGACAACTGAAGTTGCCGGGGAAGGAATTGTCCTTCCACAACAAGCGCCAACATGTAATCCACTTATTTTTTAAGCACTTCCCGAATTTTTTGTTTTCTTGAACTTGACTTGTAAACTGATTTTCATTTTATCCTTTGCTTCTGTTCCACTCTGCAACTCCCACCTCTCCCGAAGAAGGGGAAATCCTTGTAGAAGTGGCAGATATCACCAAGGAAGCTGCTGATGAGGCCGTCAAGATAGCTGCTGAGGAGGCCACCAATTCTACCATTGAGGAAGCAAGGGAAGTTGCCGGAGACATAAGGGAGTCTTCCGGCGACACACCTGCTCCCATTCAAATGAGCATAGAGACGATGGTGGTTGCCGCTGACAAGCCAGACTCTACCGCTCCGCCAGCTGCACCAACTGCCCAAGTCTTGACGGACACATTTATCCTTGTTGCTCCTCAACAAGGGTCCAAAGCCCCCAGTTCATCAAGCACTGGAGAGCTGAACTTTGATGAAGAGATTGCTCGCATCCTTGCCTCCATCCCCAAGAGTAGCCTTGAATCCGACAACGCTGCCGATAGCACAACGGATCTTGCCTTCCTAGGAACCATGGCTGCTGGCATCAGGGATGTGCAAGAGCGCTACGGTAAGCGATGGGATAAGCTCCAAGATGAGCACACGGCTCTGGAGGTAATCGAGGAGAAGTTGAAGAAGAAGGCGGAAGATATCCACACTTGATATAACAACCAATCTCACAATCTGAGGAGGCAAGAGGAAAAACTTGCCGCCGCCCAAGAGAAGGCGGCAGCCTTGGACGAAAAGCTGGCAGAGCGCGAAGCGCAGCTCAATGCCCGGGAAAGGAACCTCGCCGCACAAGAGGAGGCCCTTGCCGCCAAACTTTGCGGCAAGGATGAAGAAATCTATAAGCTCCTTGAGCAAAGGATGCAAGAGCTGGAAAAGAACCATAAGGATTTGAGTGAGATCCAAGCTCAAGAAAATGCCGCCAAGCTCAAGGAGGCTACTGATGAAGCTGCCGCTGCCACCACCGCCAAGGCGGATCTTGATTCCCAGTTGGTCAAGTTGAAAGAAGAGCTTGCCGGTAATAGTAAAGAGATCGAGACTCTCAAGGGCGAAGCACAGAAAGCAGCTCTCACTTTAGGGGAACTGCAAACGCAGCTCTCGTCTAAGAATCAAGATCTCGATACCGCCACCAATGTAGCCGAGGATTTGAAGTCTAAACTTGCCGGCCTAGAAACAGATCTTGAGTCCACCAAGGAGCGGGAAAGAGTCTTGATGGAGAAATTGGGAACAGAGGAGGCCTTGCGAGTAGATGTTGAGAACAGGTTCAATCAGCTGCAGGAAAACCTCTCCCTCTAGACCAATAGTCTTGTCAATATCGCTGAGCGCATCACCTCCCAAATCGCCGTCATCGACATGAGGAGCTAGGGCTTCACCGTCAATGACAAGGAGGCCACCAGCGTCAGGCTAACCAAGTTCTTCGAGGGTCTCATTGACGCCTTGAAGACGTATCATGAAGATAGATCTGCCTCGTTTGCTCACGAATCTCAGAAGTTTGCACGCAACGTCCTTTATAAGGTACTGCTCAAGCTTGCACATCGCCATCCTGATCTCGATCTCTTCGGGATCTTTAGGAAGTTACCACAGAACACCGACGTCTCTGCCACCGACAAGATTGTCGGCCCTCTTGCCGACAAGGTTCTCCACGTTCCCAGGATCCAAGGTGATCGTCAAGATTAGGCTTGTCTTTGCATTTGCCATAGTGCTGTCATGTAAAAGATACATTTGATCTTATGTTAGATCTACACTGATTTTGTGATGTAATATAACTCATGCTGATGAATGAATGTATGCTATCCCCCTTGTTTCACTTTGTCTTTGTATGATTCGATTTTGCACCCTACGCATACCAGAAGCTTGCTGGTGCGTGCACTTGCCGCGAGCACTTGAGGAACGGGTCCTTAGCAGCCTGCCGGTAGTGTCGCCACCGACAAGTTTTCCTTTGACGTTTTCAAATGCAGCTACTTAAATTGTTGAGCGGACTCAAAAGAAAGTAATAGCGCAACTGATTGCGACAAGGTTCCTTCGCGTGCAGGTTTCTCATACAAACACATAATCATTCAAGGGAAATTGCAAATGTAACAAGGAAATTGTTTCAAAGTTTTTCAACTTAGCTTTTCCTTGTACTATTTTTCTTGTTGCATGAACTTGAACGTCATTAAACGGTGTCCTCATCGTCACTCCCCACGGGAAACTTGCGCGCGAGGAATCCTTCTGTCCTCTGAGAAAAAGAAAGAAGAGAAAAGAGTGGTTTGGAAACCTTGACGGTCCACTAACCATTTCATACAAGTCAAAGCGTAATCACAACATCACATGCATTTATACACAAACAAATATGTATTTTGACAAAGAGTTGTGAAACACTTAGCTTTATTTTACTTATGCACATGATCTGCACCTGGCTTTGTACCAAGGGTTACAAGTCTTGCCGACAAAGCTTGTACAAAAGGGACTGCCGGGAGGCCCGGCAACCGCGCCTCATGGGTAGAACTTGCGAAGATGCTCAATATTCCTTGAGTTTTGCACTGGGATGCCATCTTCGGTCTCCAGACGGACTGCGCCCGGTCTGGTGACTCATGCTACCCGATAAGGGCCTTCCCACTTCGGTGCCAACTTGTTTGAATTCTTGGTGGACTGGATTCACCGAAGAACAAGGTCGCCTTCCTGAAGGCTTCGGGCATGCACTTTGCGGCTGTGATAGCGATGCAATGCTTGCTGGTAGCGTGCAGCTCGCACAGCTGCCTGAAGACGATCTTCCTCAAGGAGCATAGCGTCATCTTGCTGCAGCTGCTCTTGCTCTGCCTCATCATAGGCGAGCACTCGAGGTGAACCGTATGTGAGTTCCGTGGGGAGCACCGCTTCTGCACCATAGACTAGGGAGAAGAGCGTTTGGATAGTGGCTCGATTTGGTGTCGTCCTGAGTGACCAAAGAACTGCTGGCAACTCATCAATCCAGTGCCTTCCGCACTTGTGCAGCCTGTCAAATGTTCTTGTCTTGAGGCCTCACAACACTTCAGCATTTGCCCTTTCCGCTTGACCTTTGCTTCTCGGGTGAGCTACAGATTCAAAACAGATTTTGCTGCCAAGGTCTTGGATGTACTGCATGAAGGTGCGGCTCGTGAATTGTGTGTCGTTATCGGTGATAACCCTATTGGGAGCACCAAAACGGCAAGCTAATCCCATGAAAAACTTGACGGCTGACTGTGCTGTCACCTTCCTCACTCGCTCCACTTCAGGCCACTTTGTGAACTTGTCGATTGCAATGTACAAGAACTCAAAGCACCCGGTAGCACGGGGTAAGAGACCTAATATATCAAGCCCCCAGACCGAGAAGGGCCAGGAGAGAGGTATTGTTTGGAGATCTTGAGCTGGCTGATGTATATTCTTTGAATGAAATTGGCATGCTTCACACTTGGGTTACTAGCTCAGTTGCATCCTGGAGGGCAGTGGGCCAATAGAAGCCTTGCTGGAAAGCTTTGCCGACAAGTGCTCTTGAACCTATGTGAGATCCACATATGCCTCCATGTATCTCTGCCAATAGCTTCAGTCCATCTTCCCGGCAAATACACTTCAATTTCACCCCATTTGGTCTCATTCTGTGCAGAATGTTATCCACAAACTGATACATACTTGACTGTCGGGCTACTTTCTCAGCTTCTTCTTGGTCATTGGGAAGTTCTCCTATTTGAAGGAAAAGAACTATGTGTCGTGCCCAAGTTAGAGCCTGAGGCTCGATGACAAGGACTAAAGGCATCTCTTCGGCTGCGGGAGCGCTTGCCTCAGCGGCAAGAACCCGAGGTTCTGCGCGAGGCCGCTGCTCACTGACAGGCGTGTTGTTGTATACGGCAACTTTCTTGCCGGTGGCTTCGGGAAGCTCTGCCGGGAAATACTTGCCGGTGTTAAACTTTCTTCTCTTGTTCGCCTGCGTTGATGGAGTGACTGATGGTTCATTCAAATGGAGTACAAAAGTTCCTGGTTCCACAGGAAGCTTTTGAGGAGCACACTTTGACAGGTGATCAGCAATGTTGTTTTCCGCACGAGGAATGTGCTCTGTTTGCAGTCTGTCGAAGTGCTCTTCCAATTTCCTCACTTCTTCCACATATGCTTCCATCAACGGGCTCTGATAATCTTTATTGACTTGCTTCACAACAAGCTGCGAGTTGCCATGGATGATCAATTTTCTGATTCCAAGGTCCACTGCGATCCTGAGACCGGCAAGGAGCCCTTCATACTCAGCAATGTTGTTTGTAGCTTTCTCCCTAGAAAAAGGCATTTCGATCACATACTTGAGATGCTCTCCGGTGGGTGCAACAAGCAGCACTCCGGCATCGGCGCCTTGCAGCGAAAAGGCACCGTCAAAGTACATAATCCATTCTTTAGCTATTTCTTTGCCGGGGAGGGCTGATTCTCGAATCTCTTTGTCCTGCGTTGGTGTCCATTCTGCAATGAACTCCGCCAAGGCTCTGCTTTATATAGTTGAAGTACTTTCAAACATGAGTGCAAAGCTGGACAACTCCAACGCCCACTCCACTATCCTGCTGGTTGCATCTGGATTTTTCAAAATGCGCTGCAACGGAAAGCGAGTGACGACGGTAATCTCATGTGCTTGAAAGTAATGGCGCAGCTTTCTCGAGGCCATGAGGAGATTGAAAAGCAATTTTTGCACGCCAGAGTACCTTGACCTAGCCCCCTGCAAAAGGGAGCTTACAAAGTAAACTGGGCGCTGCACCAACTTCTTCTTGGGCACTATCTGTTGATTTACTTCATTTGCTTGCGCTGCTTCTGATTTATTGGCACCAAACTTTGCCGGAGAAGATTCCGACTTGTCACTTGAAGGGCTTGCCACTGCTGCTTCTTTGTCATCAACTTCTCTCTGTGCCACTAATGCAACACTGACCACTTGATTCGTTGCCGGCAAATATAGCAGCAACGATTCTTGTGGCTTAGGCACAACTAGTGTTGGCGCAGAGGAGAGGTATCTTTTCAAATCCTGCAGCGCGGCCTCCACTTCCAGAGTCCATTTCATTGGACCTGCCTTTTTCAAAATCTTGAAAAATGGCAAGGCGCGCTCGGCAGATTTTGAAATGAACCTACTCAATGCAGCAATGCAGTCGGCAAGAAGCCGCACATCCTTGACGCGCTTCGGTGCTTCAGTTTTCTCAATGGCTTTGATCTTGTCGGGATTAGCTTCGATTCCACGTTGAGATACAAAGAACCCGAGAAGCTTGCCGGATGGAACGCCAAACACACACTTCTCGGGGTTGAGCTTCATATTGATCTTGTGCAAATTTGCAAATGTCTCTTCTAGATTTTGAATGAGTGTGGATTTGTCCTTGGTTTTGACCACTATATCATCCATGTAATCTTCCACATTTCTATGCAGCTGGGGCTCAAAACCAATTTGGACAGCTCCTGCAAAGGTTGAACCAGCACTCTTTAATCCGAAAGGCATACGCACGAAGCAGTATGTGCTACATGGAGTAATGAATGTGGTTTTCTCCTCATCTTCCTTAGCCATGAAAATCTTATGATAGCCAGAATACGCATCAAGAAAGGAGAGTAGATTGCAGCCGGCAGTAGAGTCAACAATTTGATCAATGCACGGCAAAGGGAAAGGATCCTTTGGACATGCTTTGTTGATATCAGTATAGTCAATACAAAGTCTCCACTTTCCATTTGCTTTGCGTGCTACAACTGGATTTGCCAACCATGTTGCATGTAGCACACCTCTAACTAAACCAGCTGCTTCTAGTTTCTTTATTTCTTCTGCAATGAACTCTTGTCGTTCCAAAGCCAGCTTCCTGACCTTCTGCTTGACGGGCCGAGCATGAGGACAGACGGCAAGGTGGTGCTTTATTACCTCCCCAAGAACGCCGGGGATGTCAGATGGTTGCCATGCAAACACATCAACATTCGCCTGCAGGAAGGCAACGAGCGTGCTTTCCTATTTGCTGTGAAGGGAGGTAGTGACGGTGAAGGTACCGCCCATGCCGTCCTCCTTCGCTGGCACCTTCTTGCTTGCTGGTGGAGTAGCTTTGGACTTCTTGGCGGTAGAGCTCTCTGGCAAGTCCTCAACGGTTGCGCAGCACTCCGAAGAGGCGCGTTTTCCAGAAGACTTGTCAGAGGTCTTGCCGTTCTTCTTGCTTTTCTTCTCAGTGGGAGCTAGTGCCTTGACGGCAGATGCTGCAACCGCTTCTCTGTAGAGCTTGTCGACGCAGATAACTGCATCCTTCTTGTCGGAGTTGATGGTTAAGACACCCATCGGCCCTGGCATCTTCAGCGTGTTGTAAGCATAATGGGATGCTGCCATGAATTTCGCCAAGGCTGGGCGACCAAGAATTCCATTATACGGCAAGGGGATCTTGACAACATCAAAAACTATCTTTTCTGTCCTGTAGTTCAGTTCCCCGCCAAACGTCACCAGCAAAGTGATCTTCCCTTTGGGCTGGCTTCTTCCTAGGTTCACTCCTTGAAACGTGCCAGTTTTTTCGAGTTCCTCATCGGGAATCTGCAGCCTCTTGATTACCTCTGGTGAAATCAAAATCAGACCAGCCCCACCGTCAACTAACATTTTTGTGACCTTGAGGTTGCATATTGTTGGTGAAACCAACAACGGCAAGCACCCGACCAGAGTTGTGCGATCAGGGTGGTCCTTGGCATAAAAAATGATAGGCGTGTGTGACCATTTGAGCGCCTTCTGAGTGCCCATTGCCGGCTCTGCTGCGTTGACCTCACACGCCCACTGCTTGAGTTGGCGGTGAGAAGAGTGCAAAGATGCACCTCCGTCAATGCACATAGCCTTAGTTGCCTTCTGGAATTCCAGCTCACTGGACTCTTCGTCGTCCCCCTCATCACTTCCATCATCATCATCTTTCTTCTCTCGGCCTCTAGCAGACTTCTCTTTTTGCTGCTTGGCCTTGCCGCGACGGCCTCCTCGACCACCACGGCCTCTCTTGCCAGATCCGCCAGCACCATCCTGGCCCTTCTCCTTGTCACACTTTTCATACTCAGCCTTTTGCTTCTCGGAAAGCTGCTCAACCTGCCGGCACTCTTGGAGGTCATGGCCTTTTGTGCGGTGAATCTTGCAGTACGGCCCATCAGATTTGCCGGCCTTATCGTTTGCCGCCACTTCCTGAAAAGTGGTGCATACAACAGCCTCCTTGCCGGAAACCTCTATTTTGGCATTCTTGGCGGCGTCAGAGTTGCCGGAGCCCTCGACCGCCATAACTGTTTTGCCTTTACACATCCTGTTGTGTTTTCGGCCTTTCTTCTTCAGGGTGGCAGCGTCATCATCCTTGGAATCTACCTCGGCACCAGCGTCGTCCCCGGGAAGTCTCCTTCCTTCTTCAGCGCACGCACACTTGTCCGCCAACATGTACAACTCGCTGACAGGTGCGAAAAGGACTCGCCCTGTCGTAGGCGACAGGGTGGGGTAGTGAAAGAAACCTGGATGAGTCTGCATCTTGACCTCATGGAAGCGCAGGTCAGTGAGAGCCCCCATCGCAGCGAACTGGATCGCCAACTCCGGAGTAGAAGCAGTTCCACCCTTGGAAGAACGGGAGTAGCTGCCAATATTTGAACTCGTAGTCAGAAAAGCCTCCGCGTGATACTCATACACTGAACCAGCAAGCTTCTCTCGGAACACTTGGTACACTGGGTCTTCGCCGTTGGGATACAGCCGAAGCCAGACACTACGAAGCAGTACTGGAAAAGAGAACGGTGTCGGCTCATGATGGTAGTGGTACGGAACTGGTGCCATCTACACCCATCAAACCAGCGATTAGCACAATAAAAACTATATGCATGCCATGCAATGCAGCAATCAAATGCAACAAGCAGGACACACCAAGACTCTAAACTAGTCGCGGTTCTAGGGCAGGGTTAACTAGGGTGTCCTACAGTCAGCGCGGCTCTGATACCAAGCGTTGTGGCACCCCGGCTCAAAGAACCGGTTTACCAGTGTTTCCAACCCAGAGATCATGTCTTCTAGAAACACACAACAACTTGGAACAGAACAGAACTGAACTTTACTGATAGATCTCGAGTACAAGCTCATAATTTACATCGATAGTGAGGCCAAAAGCGCTGCATGTGCTGAGACAATATCTACATATTTATGGAACATAGCAGGGCCTCAATACTACTAGGTGATTCTACAGCGTAGCGGAACATAGCGCGGAAAACTCCATCCACAGGGACACTGCTGTGGACACGGCCTAGTTAGCGTAGCACGAACCTTCGGGTCCTCCGTCCTCGGCTTCTCCTGCATCTAGCATGATACGCCAGGTGAGTATTTGGAATGTACTCGCAAGCTCATGGCAACCAAAACAATGCAGCAAACAATAGCATGGCAATTATTATGATTAAGTGTTTAAGTTGCTTACTGATACCAACTTACTCTCTTCCGGGTTGTCCCGCAACCCTCGGAATGCTCATAATCCACTGAGCACTTCCGAACATAAGACAAGTTCTTCCATCATTATTATCTGTATTACGGCTGATCATCCCGTGGCCTAGTACGGACTGTCCAATACCGTGGACGCGGCTATTCGAATAGATTCTTACACTCTGCAGAGGTTGCGCACTTTACCCACACTATGGAGCTCCTGGCCTCTTGCTCCCATTCAGGTGGACCGGGGCTGCTCCAACGAAACCTGCCTGACCCGTGACTCCCCTATCGTACCACCGACAATCATACCCTCCCAGGGTCATGTCCTGGGTGGCCCCTGTGTCACCCCGTGACACCTGCCACCGTCGTGGCCACCAACTGTCCCAAACGGGGACGTCGGCAAAATAACTCAACTGGTCTCACAGGATTATCGTCGTCTACCTGATCAGGGCAGCACGCACGCATAACCCTCCCTAGTTTGGTGGTACCGATAAAAGAGCACAAAGCCAGACCAAGTCAAGGCTGTCCTATACCGGCAAATGTGGCTGCACGGATAAGTCCGGATAGGTGACACTAGATCAACCAATAAGGTTTAGTTTTTACAAGCATTTAACAAGCATGGGTATTTATCATATTTAACTTATCATGGCAGTAACTAGGCATCCAAATAATTTACTATGAATTATCGCATATAAAAAATAGCGCATATAATTCAACTAAATAACCAACACTATTGAAATGCTTCATGCAATGGATGACATGGCTTGCCTTGCTCTGTTGGGTTGTCCACAAACTCCTGGGCTTCAAATCCAAAAGAATTTCCTTCTGAAAATATTTTTTAAATGCAATTGAAAATGTCACATATTACTGTTCTGTTCACCAGAAATTCTGTGAACATGAGAAAAATACCAAAATTTGCCAGAAAATAGAGGAGCTCAAGACAAACCAGATGCAAAAAGAATCAATTGATTTGGACTTATGGATAAAAAGTTATGGCTGGTCAAAGTTCTGGTCAAAATATGGAAATTAACAGAAAATAGAAAATCCAGCGAAGGGCCACGTCGAAGGCGTATTTCGCCAGGGCGCCTCCACTTACCGCTTCGGCAAGCCACTGACGAGCGGGCCCCATCGGTCAGATTTAAACGGGGGAGAGAGGGAACAGAGAGATGCGGGGCTCCGGCGATGGTCGCCGGCGACACAGACGGCGGCGAGGTCCGGCGACTACGGGAATCGAAAGAGCTCATCGAGACGAATGCGCACGTACCCGTGGCATGGTGAGAGATGGCTGGACGGCATCGTCCCCTTCCTCTCCGGCGGTGGCGGGTTTCGGGTGTCGTCGGAGACGGAGATTCCGGCGAGGTTCCGGTCGGGGAAGAGCTCGATGGGGGTCAGGGAAGTGAGGTGAGCTCGTGTGTGTAGTCGGTTGAGGCTGGGAGGAAGCGAATCGGCGAGGAGGAAGAGCTCGGGTGGCGGCGGTGCTCCGGCGAGATGCGAGGCCAGAGGGCCTCTTGGCCGTGGCTCGGTGCTCGGGGAGGCGATTGGGAGGTGAAGGAGTGGGGTGAGGTGCGGAGAGAGGCCGGGGAGGCCTTTATATAGGGGGGAGAGGAGCTCTCTGGAACGGCGGGACTCGGGCCACGTCACCAGCGCCAGGACGCTGCGCCGGCTGGCTGGGAGCAGGTGACGAGATGGGAGAGAGCAGAGAGAGTAATGGCGGGCAGTGGCTGGTAGCGGAGGAAGACGACGGGTGACAGGGCCACTGTGGCTGCACGGGCGCCACAGTGCCCACGCGCGTGGCGGTCGGCGAGGGTTTCTCCGGCGAGGGGAAGGATCTAGGGCGGCCAGGTGGATGAAGGAGAAGACGTCGGCGCACGGGGACAAGCTACTGCGACGCGGGGCAGCCGGATGCGTCGCTTCAGACTCAGGAGAGGCGCAGAGCGCGCGCATTGGCATGCCAATGCCGTGCTCACCACGGGTACTGATGTCTGGAGGACACGCAAGCCTAGCACACCATGTCTAGCATGTTCTCCCCCGACCACTTAGCCTCTCTGTGCCCTTGGTTCGACTAGATTCACTCTGATGCGAAGTGTAGCTTCAGCTACAGTCTCTGACAGACAACTTGAGAGAGATCTAGAGGGGAGGTGAGCTGGAGATAGAGCCAATGGGGATGTCTGGGGTGATCTATCTTGGAAGGACTCCAATCTGACCAAGTTTGAGAAGATTTCATCAAGATTTTAGTATAGCTCATGTACAAGTGTGGTTACTGGAACAGAAGCTAGATGAGCTTGTAGCACTCATCTGGCTGATTTGCTGGAGCTGAAAATTGGTGTGGCATGGTTATTTGGTGGATAGAACATGCCATAAAAATTTCAGATCAATTGGATACCTCTAGCTGGTACTTCCTTCACAGAGGTTCCAATTGGACAGAAACTTGGCAGAATATTGCTGAAGAAAACTTGTACTGGACAAGATGATATTTTTGGATATTGTGGCAAGATAGGTTCCCTAGTATCTCAGGTAATTAATTGGGAATTTTCTGAGTTAGGAAAATATGAGCTGCTTCACAAAGGACCAGTGCTGTCCAGAAGACAAATTGAGTTTTCTGGACAAAATTTTATACTGGACCATGAAATGTTTTTGAAGATTGTGGGAGTAGATGATGACAAGAAGGTGTGGGATTAATTTGGGATTTTTCTGATCACCAGAACTATAGGTTGCTTTGTAACCCATAGTGATGACAGATTTTCCAAATGGAAGAAAATGAATATTTGGGAAAGATGAAGAAATGGAATTTGATCCAGAAGGTGAGTGACAAGGTTTTGGCAAGATGGTGAGGGCTTTGGATCAATGAGAGGAATTCATAAGTCCAAAGTCAACTGAAAAGGTTCAAAATCCATCCAAATTGCAAATAAAGCTAGAAAGATTTTGAAAAGTAAAAGTTGCCAAAAACCAAGGTGTCACATTTTCCGGCAGTTTCATCAGCCAAGACCTCACATTGGGCTTGAGCACCAATGGAAAGTAATTGGCTAGAATCTTCTCATCTCTTCCTCCGGCAGCTTGCACAGCAATAGTGTAGATGCCTAAAAACTCTGCTAGGTTCAGCTTGCCGTCGTACTTCTCTGGTACTTTTGGCTTGAAGGCCCAGACGGACGGCCAGCGGACTTGCCGTAGCTTGAGAGTGAAGGTTGGGCATCCAACCTCATAAGGCAGAAACCCGCCAACCTCGGGCGCAGGTTCATCGACGACTAGGCCGTTGCACACGTCAGACTGACGGCGCGCCTCACGGCGCTGTTCAATGTTAGTACAGGCATCCTCCGCTCGCCTATCTTGCAGCACTCGTCGCTGATCTTGCTGCACTCGCGGATCCAAAGAGGCCACAAACATCTCGTCGGGCTCAACAGACCGGTGAGTTTGCCGCGGCTGCTGTTGTTTTTGCTGTGGAGGTGACTGCACCGTTTGCGCCGCTCCTCTAGCACGGCCATCGGTTGGTGCTGTCACTGGTTGCCGTGAAGGCCTCGCCTGCTGCGAGCTATTTGCTTCGGCAAATCCAATAAGGCTCTGAATGGTGGCCCTCCACTCATCCATCTTATCTGTAGCTGGCGGGAAGTTCTTCAACATTTGCGCTCGCGCCATAGCTTCTGCTGCCGTAGTTGGCATGGCTGGGAGCGAAGAACGAGATGTCGCTCTACTCCTCGCAGAACCAGTAGGAGCGCCACCACGATCTTGCTGGTGCGACTCATTTCCAGCAGTGGGCTGACGCGGTGGAGGTGGTGCCCGAAGATCTCGTGGCTGATCAATAGGTGTTTTTCCATGTGGAAGTTGCCGACCGGAGCTGCCTGCGCCGTTCGGAGCCACGTCGCGCCCATCTTGTGACGGTTACGGTGTGTGTCCTGACGCAGCATCCTTGGATGCCACAGCACCGAGGTCTTGACACATGCTAGACCGGGTGGTCTTGCTCCGGTGGCTTCGCTCATCGGTGCGCCGAGGAGGCGGGAGTTGGCCATCCGCGCCACCTGCACCGACGTGGCTTTGATCACCTGAATGGTGAGGAAGCTAGGAATTGTTGTTGCGTGCTCCACTTGCGCCACCAGTGACGCCTTCCGCTCTACCCATGCCGCATGCGCTGGCTGGATCATCTCTGCCGCCCGTGGTCATATGTGACGGAAGCTTGGAGGTCGATGGAGCTGCTGCAGACACGCCCTTCTTCTTGGGTGCCATCACTGATGATGAAGATGAAGTTGACGCGCAAACTACTAATTCAGGTTCGCGCAAATGATCCCCCTGCCTGGCGCGCCAAAGATGTCATGCGTACAACCATCTATGGGGCCATCTAGCCCCTTTGTGGTTCGACTAGGGGAATGCGCAAGCACAAAGAGCAGAATCAGCAGAAACGCAAAGAATTTACCCAGGTTCGGGCCACCGTGAGGTGTAAAACCCTACTCCTGCTTTGTGTATTATATGTGGTGAGCTCAAGTACAAGGTGCGCTTCTTCCCGGCAAGGCGCAGGAGAGGCAGCTACGCATGCAAAGTGAGCTAAAGTGTTGAATGATCGATCCCTTGTAAAGGTTGCCCTGGTCCTCCTTTTATAACTCAAGGGGTAACCACAGTGGCAAAACAGTCATTACAAGTTGATTAGATAGCAAACAGTGCTATCATACCTAACTCTGCCGGTTTAGGACAAAAGCATTTATTGCGCCGTTAGGTGTCATGTGGAGGAGGAGCCCCGGCAAGGGTTCTGCACCGCTCGCCCAGCTACCTCGTATTCTCTTGACACCCCTCCTAGACCGGTGTCATTAAAGCTAATTCTCCTTCTAGCAGGCTGACACGTGCCCCGACAAATCTCACCAAACCGCCTGCACTGTCGACACCTCACCGATTAGCGACTAGCAGCTCGGTGAGGTGGAGCGCTGACAAGCTAGCGAGAACTTGCCGGCACGGAGCTTGTCGGGCCTTCTTCTTACCGGCTTGAGCCTTGCCGGCAAGTATCATCTTGTGCTTCTTGGTATCTTGTCTTGATCTTCTCCCTAGTGCCTTCGCAACTAGGCCTTCAATCTTGATCTTGGTAATCCCGGGCAATCCCTGGCCACTTGGAAGGCTGCTACTGTTGGTGCATAAGTCAAGGTATAAAATACCCATGTTTTATACACCGACACTCCTCAGTGGGGTCTCTCCTTGCGCGGCCCGATAAGGTCATCCTCTGACTCAAAGGAGACGACCTCGGCCTTAGAAGGGGCCTTGTTGGGGGCGGCATCGGCGGCCTTTATGAGGTGCCTCCGCATTCGAGGGGCATCGGCCCCCACGGCGTCCTTGACCGCTGCCCTCTTCCTCTTCGAGGAGGAAGCGCTCTCCTCCCTCTTTTTCCTCCTCGTCGGAGGAGGGAGCCTGGACTTCCTCGGAGTTAGCGTCCGAGGGATCTCAGATCCGAAGACCCGTTCTTTTCTTCCCCAGCTCCTTCTTTGCCTTAGCAGGAGCTTTTTGGGGAACTACGGCCAGGAGGGCCTGTAGTTTGGGGGTCCGGCCGTCTTCGGGGAGCGGCGCCGAGCACTTGATAAGCGCTGCCTTTTGCACCCATCTCTGATTACAATAGAGAAAAGTTTAGATGAATACAGTAAAAGGAATCTTACTAAGAATGAGATGATTTATACCTCGGACGGGGCATGGGTGGCGCTGTAGCCACTGTCGGGCCCGGCCTCGGGAAATAGATTTTGGGATGGCTTGAAGAGAGCCGTCCACATCCCATCTAGGGTAGTAAGTAAGAAATGTTGGACCATTGGTGCATCCTTGGGCTTGTATAGCCACATGGGGCTAGCCCGAAGCTGGAATGGAAGGATGCGGCAATTGAGCATCACATCCGCCACATCCGGCAGCTTGAACTTCTTCTGCAGAAACCAGATCCTCTCATGCAGAGAGGCGACTTCGTCCGGGCTGCCCCACTCTAGGCTCTGCTTCTACCAGGACACCAATTTCCTTGGCGGTGTTCCTGTGAAGGCGGGGACCTCGGTCTGGCCCGCGGCGAGTGGCTCAGTGATGTAGAACCACTCGCGCTGCCAAAGCTTCACGGTCTCGATGAAGGTGCCATCCAGCCACTCCGGCTTCCAGAGCTTGCTGATCGTGGCACCGCTACACTCAGTGAATTCGGCGCCGCCACTCTTCGGCTTCACGCAGAATGTCTTTAGCCACAGGCTGAAGTGGGGTTCCACGCGTAAGAACACCTCGCAGACAATGGTGAAGGTCGTGAGATGCAGAATGGAATTTGGGGCTAGATTGTGGAAATCTAGCCCGTAGAAGAAAAGGATCCCCCGCACGAAGGGGTGCAGGGGGAATCCTAGGCCTCGGATGAGGTGAGGGATGAAGATGACCCGTTCCCCCTGCTTGGGAGTTGGGACGCGCTGGCCCGACTCAGGGGCCCTGCAGACGGTGTCGACGAGGATGTACCCCACCGTTCGGAGCTCCTCGATGGTGGCGTCGGTGACCTTGGAGGCCACCCACCTTCCCTTCAGATATGCACCGACCATGGTGGCGTGATGCAAAGGACTGGAGAAGGCTTTAGGCTTGGAAAGGGGATTGAGAAGGCGAGAGCTTGGAGAGTTTGGGCGCTGGAGCAGTGGGAGAGCATGGGAAGAAAGTCTCGTCGCTCCCTGCTCTTTATAAGGCAGTAAAAAGATGAAGCGTCCCTCCGTTGCACCATAAAAATCACCACATTTCGGCCTATTATGCCGTTGTGGGCGCATGGGGTGAAATTGCTGATTGATGATATCCCCTAAAATGCGGGGCACGATCTCTGTTTTGATGAAACGTGCCAGTAAGAGGGTTACCTGGAACCAAGATTTGAATAAGTAACAACTGATGTACATGATGTCATGGGTCATGACGTTTCAGTAAAGTTGTCAGTAATTGACCGCCGAACACATTTGTGCTACTAGTCTTCGGGGCTAAGCAAACCGTGTACTTCGGATGGACGAAGATACATTTTTGGGGACACATGGCCGGCTGGCCTCGTCTCCTATTTAGATGGATGGCATCTCCCAATTGGGGATTAGCGAGCCTCGAGCACATTCTTAGCTCGGGGCATGGTAAGGAACTTGCCTGCCAAGCCGAAGAACGTTCATAACCAAAGTCACAAAGGGGAACTCGCCTATCAAGCCAAAGACTCCAAGCCGAAGTAAATATACTCGAAGAAGATGATCGTCCTCGGCGTTGAAGACTAGTTCGGGGGCTACTGATGGTGTCCCGGACTAGGGGGTCCTGGCCTTGTCGATCCAGTCCATGGGCCGGACTCAAGGCCCGTAAAAGAGCAAGGACTTCGGAAGCTTCCAACTTGAAGAAGCAACATATTGGGCCTCACCGAAGACTTGGCGTGTACCCCAAGGATATGAGATTTGACATGTAATCCCTAGATTGTAACCGACCATGTGTAACCCTAGGTACCCCTGGTGTCTATATAAACCAGAGGGTTTAGTCCGTAGAGGCATAGATTCACACATCATCCTCTAGGTTTAGACCACAACTTACGATCTCGAGGCAGATCAACTCTGTACCTTGATACATCCACAATATAAACAAGAGCAGGACCTAGGGTTTTACCTCCTTCGTGAGGGCCCGAACCTGGGTAAATCTTTGTGTCCCTCATCTCCTGTTAACCATCGATCCGATCTCACAACTCGGGCCCCCTTCCCGAGATCTGCCAGTTTTGACACCGACAGCTGACTGGAGCACTCTAGCATCTCTAGCTAACCCCTCCTAACCACACGAGATGAATGTGAAGTTTAGGTCAAAGTCACATGCGACCATGACATTCTGGCTAAGAGTTCCCTTCCTATTCCGGAAAGGAGCGGCTTTGTCAGGTGTTACAGTCATAGGAACATGAGTTCCATCGATGGCTCCTATGCAATGTGGCGCCCCGCCTGAATACCACTGTAGCCAGACGGTCGCCGCACACACCAGCCCAGGAAATCACTCTGGCGTGCGCGTTTACAACAAGTATCATGAACATAGACATAACTGTAATAAGAATATATTTATTAGCCATTGTGTCTGGAATAAATACATCATGGTTACAAAGATGGGCAGCGGAAAAATACTAACTAAGGCAGCAGAGTCTTGGAGAGGCTCCAATCCACAGGGACCTGACTGGGTTACTCTTCTAGTCTACGAACGCTCCCGCTCCTCGACGGAACCTTAGGTGAACCTGGCCACGTTGAAGGCCACTGAGTACTTTTGAATGTACTCGCAAGCAAACCAAATAACACATACACCAAGCAATGCAATGCATGGCATTCAAGCATGCATTTGTTATCTTAATGGCATTATTCATCATGTTATAACAGGATTATCTAGTATGGTAATTGTCAAAGTAAATGCAGTAAGGTAAAGCATAACAATGCGGGTATCTTATCAAGTTCCTCTCATGATTCCTCCGGACTGTATCCAAGTTCTAACGGTCATCCGACCATCTACCTTACAGCCATCCCGTGGCTAATATCACATTCCGGACATCATCCGATGTCCAAATATTCACACTGCAAGTCTGATAAGCTTACCTTGCTCTGGTTCATTCTTAGCAATAACTTTATATGGTTTATTCCTCCGGACTCGACACAGACCAAATAGTGTGACCTAGTACAGACTGTGTCCCTTGACCGAGGACGCGACTATTCAAATAGATTTACACTCTGCAAAGGTTACGCACTTTACCCACACCATGGAGCTCCTGGCCTCGTACATCAGTACATGCTCCCATTCGGGTGGACCGGTGCTACTCCAACAAAACTTGTCTATTGCCTGGCACTCGTACAGGCCCACCGACAATCATACCCCTTCCGAGTCAAGTTCTGGGTGGCCCCTGTGTCACTCCTGACACCTGCCACCGTCATGGCCAAACAAAATTGTCCCAAACGGGGACCTACACGCAAATAACCTGGGCTCACAAGGTTATCGCCGCCTACCAGGCTGTAGGGGAACGCGACAGAAAAGAAAAAAATTCGGTACAGCGAGCACGCCTAGGATCACTATGGAGATGCATACAAGGTTTGATCTTTTCGTTACCGACTCATAGCGCAGCGGAAGTAGACTCGATGACGATCGGTGGTGCAGATCCCCGCAGCTAGGATTTTACAACCTCCCAACCGCGAGGATGTTCTCCCTCGTCTGCTTCTCGGACAGCCCTTCGGGAGGCAGTCGGACAGTCCCTCGGATGGTGTCACGGACAGCCCTTCGGGAGGACGCTCGAAACTCGGACTGTCACTCAGACAGCCCTTCGGGAGGACCCTCGAAACTCGGATGGTCACTCGGACAGCCCTTCGGGAGGCACTCTCGAACTAAGACCAAAACTACGATCTCTCTATGGAGTTGCAAACATACGGTGTCATCTATCCGGCAGGGCTTCGCCGTCCAGAACTAGTTCCCACCGGAACCCAGACATCCTTTCGGCTCTACGAAACTCTTTTCGTGGGAGGGAGAGAAGAAGCCAGATCATGCATGGCACTTGTATGTGATAAAGGAGTGAGTGTCGAGAGCACCTCTCCACCTCTATTTATAGGAAAACCAAGGGGTAGGATTGGCACACAAAAAACCCCAAAATGCTCATGCAAATGTCACACATGAAGGGCATAATGGGGAGGCAAAGGAGCTCCATGGAGGAGCATCCTAGGCCGGCCACCCCCTGGTGGGACCCTCCCAAAAGGGGTTCCTTAGTCCCTAAGTCTTTCCTTCTAGAAGCTTGACAAAAGCCCTAAAAGGTGGCTTTCCAAAAATTAACCGTAAATTCACGGAAACATTTTTCCGCGACCGTTAAATCCGAAAATATTTCTGTGGGTCTTAGAACAATTCCAGTACCCACTAATATGATTTTGGACGCGTTCCGAAACAATTCCGGATTAGTTATTTTCATCTGCGAAAAGCAAACAAAACGGTTCCGGCAGCTCCAGAACATTTCCGGGTTTTTTCTACGAAAAATCTCAGAAGTTCCCAGAACAATTCTGGCACCCTCCAAGAATTTCCAGTCATGTGCCGCAACCAATTTGACTTAATGGTATACCCTAAAACAACTTTTCAGTTTTACCGAAACTATTCTGGTGTTCTCTCTCCGGAACTTTTCCGCTGTCTCCGAAACTTTTCTGGTGACTATCTCTCAGACTCCCTGTCTAGTATTCAGTAGATAGATGACCCTTAAGCGTGTGACCCTATAGGTTTGGTGAAGTATAGACATGACCGTCACACTTTCCGATAAATGATCAACATCGGAGCCGTGGACACCCATATTGACCCCTATACCCACACGAATAAATATTCGAGTGAACCTCCAGTTGCCGTGTGCTATTCCTGTTGCTTCGCGATATGTTATAAATACCCGAGGTGAGAATCATCGGCATCCCCGTGGATCAACACTTGTCCACAATGCTAGTTACCTCGTTACTGGTTTTGTTCTCTTTTCTCGTTTCCGTGTTCCGGCATCCCTGTGATCAAATCACATTGTGTCTGGCCAAACGATGATGGATACCATAACACCGAGAGGGCCCAGAGATATCTCTGCACCGTCAGAGGAGGAAATCCCAATCTTGAGCTATCAGGTTACTTGACATACTTTTCCATGAACTCGTAAGCCGCCGTAATACCCACCCATTTACGGATGACGTTTAACAAACCCCAAAGTTCATGAAGCAAGCATGAAGAAACTCGATACTCTCATGGTCTAAGGAATTATGCAAACGTTAACTTTCTCTGTGTTATTAACCATTAACTTGTGACGAATGTATCTCATAGCATAAAATCAATCGGGTCGATTCAACACAAGTGTTCTCCTAACATTGTGCCCTGAAAATTGCCGGCATAGTCATGCCCATGATCAGGAAAACAGAACCATCATGCAACACTTGAGCTAGTCTTAGAGGCCAGACTAGGAATACATTTTACCATTTATTATTCCACACGTGCATATGAGTCTTCCTCCGAGCCTCGTGGTTATTGTAGACTCGAGAACCATAGCAATTATAGCAGGTAATATAAACTTAATTACGAACATGGGGATAAATAATAACATTTATTATTGCCTCTTGGGCATATCTCCTACAGACTCCCACTTGCACTAGAGTCAATAATCTAGTCAATGCTAATGCACTTCACACCTATGGCATACCGGTGTAAAAATGCTTCACTTGTGGTATAGCCTGATGTCCAACGGATCTGACAACTTCAGTTCCGTGTGTATCTTTGCATCTCCACGCGTTTTCACGCTTTCACAAAATTTATATTTTGTGTGGACTTGGCTTTGTATATATGTGAATCAAAGGTCAAACCTTGATTCCTCAGAGTGAGCTATGGAGCAACTATCTGCAATAGTGTCCCATTGACCAAAGCCTTCTTGGAACCATACTAAGTTCATGAATGAACTATATGATTCAACATCTTCTTTGTCGCTTCTAAAGCGTCAACATGCATACTTAGCCTTTGTTATAGAAATTGCCACAGTAACCTGTTTGGAACAATTTCCAAGTACCGTGCCACCATATTGTGCATTACACAAAACCCTTAACTTCAATTGAAAATCGCATGGAGCATTGATGAAGACTGTATCGATGTAATTACTTACAACGAGCACTTCATAATCTCTGCTTGCGAGAAAACATGTCATCAGTGCTACTTTAGTATTTAATGACATTTTTCATTGTTGTCCCATGATCAGTACTTTGATCACTTTGGTATCTATACTCGCAACAGCTTGGGAGTATCGAACATATCTGGTTGTTTTACATACCATGGAATACATGATTAATCCAAACACAAGAGTGTGTGGAATCTCCATCATGTATTATGCTCATCAGTATTTTGGGACACCGAGTCTTGCAAAAACCCTTTCCATGTGACTTCGGCAAGAATCACTCCTGGCGTTTTAATGCTAAACTGTTTTAGCATCTTGTCAATATGTATTTTTGGCTTTAGCTCTATTAGACAATTTTATCTCGTAGATAATTATGCCTAATACCGAGGCTACCTAGCCTAACCACTTCATCGAAAACTATTTTCAATGAAGTCCTAATTTGTGTCAAGAAATTTATATTATTTCCAATCAACAATGTGTCAAGCACACAAGGTTTTTAGAAATATTATTATGCTCCCACTTACTTTCTTGAAACCACAAGCATCTTCGTTATCCATTGATGAAATCAAACTCTTTTGACTATTTCATTAAAAACGAAGATTCCAACTCCATTTTGCTCTCTTCTGCCCATTGCTGGAACTCTAAAGTTTGCATACTCACTAGCATCCTCTGGATAGACAAAATACCTTGGACTGTATCACATGCAAGTCCAAGGTAGTATTTCCATTTCATGGAAATCCTTTTGGCATCCATGTTTCAATTCTCATGATTGAAATATGTATTAATTGCTAGTTTAACCCGATCTGACTTTAAGCATCGCTACGGTGAGACAGTCTCATCATAGTCAACTCCTTGAATTTGTTATTGCAACAAGTCGAGCTTTATGGATAAAACATTTTTATCCGTATCAGTTTATAGTTCCATTAATGTTTGATAGACTCCAAGTCTTCCGAAGGGTTTATCATTTATATGGAAACTATCTCAGATTGTATTGGCATTTAGCCAATTCCAGAGTCAGGGCCCATCAACGCTTCCTTGTGTATCGTAGGTATACTGTTGTCTAGCAACAATATCTCATATGCGCACCTGAGAGGTTTGCACGAGTTTTGCCTACGTGGTTCAGCTGCAAGTTCGACCGAAGTCCATACATCTTATGTAGAGGCTCCCGTATTAGTCATAGTAGGAAACTCTGGAATTACTTCCAAGGTTTCTTTCCTTTGATCTGATGATGAAGATACTGTTATCTCGTCGGGTCGCACTGTCCTCCCACTCACCTTTTTGCAAGAAACATTTTCTTCAAAATCACACCATTCTTTGTGGCAAAACCCTTTGCCTCGGTATAGTGGTAGGGGAATACCCAATAACTTGGGATAACCTACAAAGTAGCACTTGTCTGATTTGGAATAGGTTTGTAAACATTTTACACAAGCCCCATATTTCAAATGTTAAGAAAAGACAAAACATGGTTGGGTGTACCATACCATGGAGTCATTGCAACAGATCTGATGGTGCTCTTCTCAGTGTAAAAGCTGCAGTCTCTAAAGCATTACTTTTAAAAGGGATAATGGAAAATTGATTTATGTCATCTTCGATCTTACCATGTCATAAATGGTTTGATTACATCTTCATAGACATTCCACTCACAGTGGTGTTCCGGGAGGTGTAAGTTATGAAACCTTTTTCACAACTCATCAGACATTCGCTAAACTTGTAACTCAAATATTCCTTTCCGCAATCAAATTGCAGAAACATAATTTTCTTGTTACAATAATTTCTACTTCATTTTTGAAAACCTTATGAATGATTTCAAAAGATCCAGACTTACGTCTCATCAAGTAAATATCCATATATCTACTTGAGTCATTTCTGAAGATAGATAAATCCACTGCTAGCAACAACATTTATCGGACTACATACATCAAAATGTATGATCACCAATAAGTTCATTGCTCGTTCCTTATGGCCTGTGAATGGTATTTCAGTCACTTCACTTTTCAGAGGAAAGTTGCAAGTGTCAGATGATTCATAATCAAACGACTTCAAAATCCATCATTATGGAATTTCTCCATGCGGGTTTATCCAATGTGACCAAATGCAGTGCCACACATGTGTGGTATTCTTTTAGTCTTGCGACATTTAGCGTCAGTGTTATGGATGTATCATATTACCATCAATATTCATAACATACATCCCATCCTTGATGGAAGTATGGCCCTTATGTTATTCATAATTCTGAACAAAAAATGTTCATTTATGAACAACACTCTTGCAACAAACATTATGCAAATGGGCTAGAGTGTGTAAAACTCTAAAATGAATTATGAAAGTAAATACAGAGGTAATGTATTATTATCAATATTCATAACATACATCTCATTCATAATGAAAGTATGGCCCTTATGTTATTCATAACACCGAACATCAAAAGTTCTTTTATGAACAACGTTCTTGCAAGATACCTTATGCAATGGGCTAGAGTGTGTAAAACTCTAAATGAATTATGAAAATAAATACAGATGGTAATACACCGATGGAAGGTGTAGTAACATTTACCATATTCCCAGCGCGTATCTAAACCTCATTCCACCAAGTCTTTTAGGCCGTAGTAGTTCTTGCATCGAGTCGCAACAGAATGGAATCGAGCGGGTATCTTTGTGATCAACTCACAATACCCCAGAATTACGGACTAACAGTTTAATCACAATTCCCAAGAACTATTTCTTTGACCAGCCTTCCATACATCAATAACTTGTATGCCTGCCATACATGAGTTGGAAATTCCAGTCTTCTTTCTTTTTGCCTTTATACTTCTAACAGTTTAGCTTTCAGTATTTCTCCTACTCTCAGAAGAAGCACTCAACTTAAGAGTGGCGTTAGCCCCGGACTTCCTAGGTGTGTAAGTCACACTAACACCCTTTGGACATTTCCTTTCTCTTTAAGTTGTTTGTTTTATTCACCTTTCATCATATGACAGGCGTTCTTCTGGATCCCTCTCTTATCTGTCAAATGCATAGTAAACACTTTAGTAATAATTTGCAAAACAAACATTGCTTTGGATATCACATATCTTTTAGCCTTTATTTGTGTTTGAAAATGATTTTCAGTTCCATGAATATCACATAGCTATCCCAAAACTTTTGAAGTTCGGGTCTCATGGAAGCAAATATATTGCACTTGACCGTAACAGAATTCTAGCTTTTGGATCGAAGGACGAGAGTCACATTATACATAGCATTAGCGGGAGAATACCAAAAGCATGCGAACTGTTGTCAGCAGTCAGCACCACATGGTTGGCAATCTTTGTGGAAGCATGAAGCATATAGCTAGTCCAAGATGCAGACATAAAGGAACGATAGGAAAAAGGCATAGGAATGAAGGGCCTCTCAAGCCGGTGGTGTTGGAAAGGGGAGAGGAGCCGGTGGTGGTTCTCGGGGACGGTGTGCTTGACGAGCTCACCGGGGACGACGAGGTGAACGGCGGACCAACCGGCGGAGGCCATATTGAGAAACTCTAGACGAAGATGGAGGGGGAGTGGGAGGGGAGGGGGGCGGTGTACCTTGGGGGAGAAGGCTAGTTTGCCCGAGGAAGAAGAGGAAGCAGGCATCCGATGGCAGCGGCGGTGATGGCGGAGGCGGTGACGGTGGCCGTAGCAGCGGCGACGGCAGCTGCGTGCGGTTCTTGCCGTCTCCTGTGACTGTGGCCGTGTCTCATCTCCCTCGAGCCGCGAGGTACCCCTGGATGGTGGAAAGCCCCACAGATCGGGGAGGATTAGACGGGATATTCGGGGCTGCCACGGTTGAAGCCCAGTGTACCAAACGCGTCTCTTGGGCTTTTAGGGGCTTTCAAGCCCAACGGGGAAAATCCACTAAAAACCCTTCAATCCCGGTGTGCCAAACAAGGCCTAAGGGAGTCTCTTCTCACTCTCTCTGGAATGACCAGCCATTCACTCATTCCACCCACACACACACACACACACTCAAGGGAGAGAGCAGAGCCTAGAGCCCTCTTCTTCCTCCTCTGATACAGCTCCAGGAGCAACCTTGTACACCATGTGTTCATCAGTGATATCCTTGCGGGAGTAGGGGTGTTACCTCCACACGAGGGCCCTGAACCTGGGTACGTCGATGTGTCCATCAGTGCTTGTGCCTAATCCCACATCCGG
This sequence comes from Elymus sibiricus, assembly GCA_039707655.1. Lineage (NCBI taxonomy): Eukaryota > Viridiplantae > Streptophyta > Magnoliopsida > Poales > Poaceae > Elymus > Elymus sibiricus. The sequence goes on from CM077664.1 coordinate 171,518,146, forward strand.
ACACCGTCGGTGCTCATCGATGCCTAACCACACGAGATAAGCCACCCCATGGCATCTGCCGTGTAGGTACCACGACACTTCATAAACTTTGGTGGGCTCTGAGATAGAGACAAAGGCAAAGTGCCCTCAAAAGTTAGCTAAATGTGAAGCTCTTGAGTGAGTGAGGGGACCAGGTGCATTGATATTGTCAAGGATTTTCTCAATCTGCACGTCATTTTCCACTCGTGGATGTGCTGGACGAGGGCCTTGTTGTTGTTGTTGAGCATTTTCCTTAGCATCATCTTCTTCAGGATCAGGAGCTTCTTCGCGATGAGGGATAATCACTTCATCAGCAGCTATTTCTTCACTCGGCACAATTTCACCTATGCCCATCAACTTGATTGATTCCTCAGGCATTTCATCTAGCATGGGAGGCAGGTGCTCTCTTTGCGAGCTGTTAGTTTCATCGAACCGCACATCTACAGTTTCAACAACCTTGTTGTGATAGGTGTTGAAGACTCTGTAGGTGTGCGAGTCCTTTCAGTAAGCAAGCATAAAACCTTCATGTGCTTGATCTTGACGCCATAATTCGTCAAGCATAGTGTGAGCCATCTCAATGAGTGTCATGTTCTTACGTTCCACGACTCCATTCTGCTGAGGCATATAGGGAGCAGAAAGCTCATGAGTGATACCAAGTTCATGAAGATAGTCACCAAGACCTGTGTTCTTGAACTCGATGCCATTGTTGCTCCTGATGTGCTTGATTTTGACGCCATAATTCATCATGGCCTAGTTTGAGAATCGTCTGAAGACATCCTGCACTTCTGTCTTATACATGATAATATGCACCCAGGTATAACAAGAGAATCGTCAACAATGACGAAACCATAGAGTGATGCTACATTTGTTAGTGTGGCATAATGAGTGGGACCAAATAGATCCATGTGAAGTAGTTCAAAGGTACGAGTAGTGGTCATGATTGTCTTTGAGGGGTGCTTCGATCTCATCATCTTCCCATACTCACAAGCACCACAGAGATGATCTTTGACGAATTTAACACCCTCGACGCCAATTATATGCTTCTTCTTGAAGAGAGTGCTCAAATTCCTCATGCCAGCATGTCCAAGTCGGCGATGCCATAGCCAGCATTCTGAAGCTTTTGCCAATAGACATGTGGCCAGATGTGGACCTATGGAGAAATCTACAATGTACAAGTCACCTCTCCTAAAGCCTTCGAAGACTTTCGATTTGTCAGAGTCCAACATCACAATGCATCTATATTTGCCAAAGATGACAATCATATCAAGATCACAAAGCATTGACACAGGCATGAGGTTGTATCCAAGGGATTCCACAAGCATCACTTTATCCATGTGCCGATCCTTTGAGATAGCAACCTTTCCTAGACCCAATACATTGCTTTTCCCTTTGTCGGTGTATGTTATGTGCTTCAGATGAGACGGAGTATGAGGAGCATCAGTGAATAAATTCCTATCACCAGTCATGTGATTCGTGCAGCCACTGTCCAGGACCCATTCAGTGGCTTTCGGTGTATCTTCCAGCAAGAGCATTAATCTGACTTACAAACTCATATACTTCAGACTGAAGAACATGACAATCAAAATCGTTAGAGAGAATATCGTGCGTACGACAATTTTTGGGATCAAGAAGATCCCTTTGCGGTTCGGCTGTGGGAATCAAACGAATGCAAAGAGTCTAGCAATGCAAACACACAGAGTTGACCCAGGTTTGGGCCGTCATGAGGCATAAAACCCTACTCCTACTTTGGTGTATATTTGTGGAAGCACAGCTTACAAGAGAATGTAGCTTGCCGACAAGGTGCGTGGGAAGTGCAGCTACTTAGTGCAAATGTGCAAAGTGTCGACCTTTGTTAAGGTTGCCATGGGCCTCCTTTTATAGACAAAAGGGGTCACCACAGTGGCAAAATAGTAATTACAGAGGGTAAATAGTGGCTATAGTGCTATCATACCTAACCCTGACGGGATAGGACAAAAGCCATTAATGCACTATTAGGTGTCACGCTGTGGACGAGCTCCGGCAAGGATCCTGCACCGCTTGCCCAGCTACCTTCTATTATCTTGACACGATCCAGGGACGAGTGCCATTAAAGTTGATCTTCAGGCAGCGTGCTGACACGTGCCCCGACAAGCCTCACCTAACTGCCTGCCCGCTCGACACCTATTGATAAGCGACTATCTGGTCGTTGAGGGGGAGCGGTGACACGGCAAAGGGAGCTTGCCGGTACGGAGCTTGCCGGGCCATCTCTTGTCGGTGTATAGCTTGCCGGCAAGTGTAGTCTTGATCTTCAGTACTTCCTTAGTACTTCTTGATGACCTGCCTGGAGGTCTTCTTCATGGTTTTCTCAACCAAGTCTAGAGCTTTGATAGGAGATATCTTCCGGCAAGCCCTTACCGTCGGAAAGGCTGCTACTTGTTTGTGCATAAATCAGGGTATGGAAACACCCATGTTTTTATACACTGACAGGAGCCCTCGGGCCTAGGCCACACACGTATGTGAGGCGTTGTTGGGCTAGGCCCAAAACAATGCACAAACACACGTGGTGAAGAGTAACTGCCGTAATCATCACTTTTACTGCATGCCCACGACGCGCATTAAATGCAGAACGTGGGAGAAGTGGAAAGCAATGGTAAATTCGGGTCATGCGCCTGAAAAAGCGCAGAGATTTTTGGGTAGTGAAGAGCCAGCCCCCATGCCATCCCCATAAAAAAGGCATCTGCGAAGGGCGCTGCTCATTCACCTCCTTCATTCCCAATCGTGCCGCAGCTGTCTTCTTCTTCCTTGCGCAGAAACATAGTCTAACACTGCCACCGCACTCTGCCTTCATCCATCCACCCTCTCACCTTCTCGAAAGCACCATGGCACCTAAGAGAGCCATCAAACTCGCTGACTCAGAGGCGAAGAAGGCCGCCGAGCCCGTCGATCCAGAGGCGAAGAGGAGGAGGGAGGCCATAGCGAAGTGGCGGAGGGAAATGTTGTCTTCCAGCCGCCGGTGCTTAACAAAAGTGACCTTGTCGAGAGGTACGCCTACATGTGGGGGAAGGAGACCAAAGACCACGGCGCGCCACACGTGCTCCCCGGCGACATCAAGCCCTCCGTAGATAAATATCCCTTTTTTGCGCCTATTTCTACTACGGGCTCGTTCCCCCTTTTTCTAATTTCTTCTCTGAGCTCATGTGGACTTATGGATTCCGACTTCTGGATTTCACTCCGAACGCCATGACTTGTATGTCCGTATTTTCCCACATGTGCGAGAATTTCGCTGGTATCTTCCCCAATGTCGCTCTATTCTGCCACTTCTTCATCCTTCGCATTGAAGGAGATGCTCTCTCCAGCAGCATCACCTGGATCCCCAGAGGCGGCAGCAAACAAGTCTATCTTGAAGGCCAGCTTCATTTGAAGTGGGACGAGTGGCGGGCAGATTGGTGTTGGATTAAAGAGAAAGATTTCCCGAAATTCTGTGCGCCCCGGATGAAGGGAGTCCAGCGCGGCAAGGATTGGAGCAACGTCAATGCATGCGACGACAAGCTCACCCTTGCGCTGGACCGCATCATCCATCTCAGAGCTGCCAGCCTAACCATTGAAATCGTAGGTGCTGATTTCCTCTGCCGCCGCATTGCCCCCCTGCAGAAGAGAGAGCGATGTGCGTGGGATTACAAAAATGCAGCTGATGTCATGCGGTTGCACGCCAGGCTCGGCAACAACCTGACGATGCTGCAACACACCAGTCTTGCACATTAGCTCTTTCGTGCCTCCGGCAAGTTCCACTTGCCGGCCAGAATGACCCCTCTATGCATCAACTCCGCCAAGGACTCGATCTTGGCGATGATGCCGTCCTGCAACGCCCAAGGGGTCGAAGGCGGCTGGTAGGAGCCCTCCACCATTGATGTGAAGGCGTGGCTTGCCAACTATGTGGAGGAGCCCACCAGTGAAGAAAAGGACTTGATCCGTGACACCATCGAGGAGGAGCTGGCGTATATTGCCAGCAGGGCGGCATAAGTAGGAATGACTAGTGACGACGTCGATTCTCAATCTGCGGCAGCTGATGATGAAGAACTTGATGAAGAAGAACCAGCCGAAGAGCCGCGGGAGGAGCTTGCCGGAGAGCAAGACGACAAGCCTACTGAAGAACAGGGGCAAGACAAGCCCCCAGCTCCTTCTATTCCGAAGAAAAGGACTCGTGTCCTTAGGAAAGCTGTCAGCCAAGAGCCAGTGCACCCCTCTTCGTCAGGCGACGAGCCTGACGATAAGGAGATGACCGCCAAGGCTGCCAGGCAACAAGGTGCCCGGCGACAAGCTTCCCAACAGCCACAGACCTGACGCACATCCTCTAGACGGCAAGCCGCTCCATCCACCAGCAAAGCGGGATCTTCCCAAGCTGCCACTTCTTCGTCCGCCAAGTGTGCTAGAGCACCTCCTCTGCCCCTAGCCTCTAGTGCCGGGAACGAGGCCGTCTGGGACCTCTCCGCCCTCAGCGATCGCGAGGAGGAGTAAGTACTCATATTTTTCTTCATCAATTCTTGATTTCTTGTAGTATATTGATTTGATTTGATTTGATTTGATCTTGCAGAGATGAGGAGACGTTAGCATAGAGGCTTTCAAAGAAGTCAAGGACTGCTGAAGAAGGGGAATCAACAGCAAGCGCTAGGTGGAACACAACATCTCCAGATGTTGTGGTCGTCAGCCCCCAGTCCAAGCCCCAGCATGAGGCCACCGTCCACTATCCCTTGGCGGGCATCTGTGCTAACAACGTCGTCCCTGATGCCGACAAGGACGCAGAAGCAGAGCACCAAGAAGTTGATCCTTTGACTGCACCTCTGACATCCACCGTACCGGAGAGCAACTTGCCGGCAAGGACTTCTACTGACGAGCCTGTCCGTGTTGATGACGTGCTGGCAAGCGAAGTTGCCGGTAGGCACACGACGACAACTGAAGTTGTCAAAGAAGAGGCCATCCCTTCTCAACAGACGCATACAGGTAATCCTTTCTCCTTAAGCATTTCTTCTCCGCTGTCGGTTTTGTCTTGCTTTCTTGAATTTGATCTTGGTTTTGATTTTGATTTTTCCACCTCCCATTTTCACAAATTCACCTCAACCTGAAGACATGGACGTTGATGTTCATCTTGAGGGGATCGTGAAGAACGCGGCAGATGAGGCCGCCAAGGTGGCCGCCAAGGAAGCCGCCGATGCTGCCGTTGAGGAAGCCATAAAGATTGCAGCTGAAGTGACCAACAAGGAATTGGCAGAGGAGGCCGCCAAGGTGGCCTCAGAAGAAGCAGCCAAGGCCACTGGTGGTGTTTTCGCCCTAGGAGCGCCAAGCACTGGCAGAGATGCAGACACGGGAGCAACCGGCAACACTGTGCCGGAAGCTAGCAACCAGGCGTCAGCATCTGAAGCTCCTCCGACCAGGAATTTTTTGATGTTCTTGGAGCCGCAATCTAACCCTGAAGCCCCTAGCTCATCAGGTGTAGTAGAGCCCATGCAGGAGGATGTGATCAATGACGAACTTGTCATTCCTCCCTGTATCACCATTGAAGATGAGCGGAAGTGCAACATGGAAGCCGAAGACTATTACTTCCTCCGGTATCTGAGTGAAGGCTTCCAGAAGTTCCACAAGCGTTACAGTGATCGCACGGATAGGCTTGATCGTCGCATCACCAAGATTGAGAAGGCAGAGCAAGATTTTCTGCTACAGGTCGAGGAAGCACAAACTTGGTATGCTAAAAGCGTCTAGGATCTCAAGGACCGCCAAGACCAGCTTTCCCTCGACAGACAGAATTTTATACTTGAGAAAGCTGCAGCTGACATGGCGCGGGAAGAAGCCGCCAAGAAGGTCGCGGCAATGGATGCCGATCTGACCAGGCACAAGATTGGGCTTGACGCATATGAAGAAGATCTTGCCGCCCGGGAAGCAGCACTGGCCAACATGCTTCGCGCCAAGGATGAAGAAATCCAGACTCTCCTCACGCAGCGGACCCAAGAGCTCGAGCAGACTCACAAAGAGATCATCCAAGCTCAGGCACTTGAACATGCTAACAAGCTCAAGGATTTTGTTGACACCGCCGATGCCACAGCAGCCGCCTAGATGGACCTAGAAGCTAAGGTGAAAAAGCTCGAAGAAGATCTTGCCGCCAACAACAAAGAGATCTTGGCTCTCCAAGAATTAGCGCGAAAAGAAGCTCACACTCTGGGAGAGTTGCAAACGCTGCTATCATCCAAGAAACAAGAACTCAGCAAGGCTGCAGACGACAATGCTGATCTCCAGTTGAAGCTTTCCACCATGAAGGATAATCTTGAAGCCGCCAAGGCCAGGGAGAAGATCTTGGTGGAAGAACATGAAAAAGAGCGAGGCTTGCTAGTGGACGCTGACGAGAAGTTCAACCAACTGAAAAGTTCTCTTTCCCTCTGGACCGGCAAGCTCACTGATATCGCCGAGCGCCTCACTGTGCAGCTAGCCACCATGAACATGAAGAGCTGGGGCTTCTCCGTCAATAAGAAAGAGGCCAGAAGTGTCAGGCTGACACTGTTCTTTGAAGGGCTCATTGATGCGCTCAACGCACATCACAAAGAGCATGCTACGTCGCTTGCCAACGAGTCTCGTAAGCTTGCCCACGACGTGCTCTTCAAAGTGCCCGTCAACCTTGTGCATCGCAATCCCGGCATCGACCTCTCCAAGGCCTTCATGAGCTTGCCGGAAGGGATAGACACCAGCGCCGTCGAGGAGCTTGTGGCTCCAATCGCCGATAGGGTTTGCAGAGTCTCCAGGACCCAAGCCATCTAAGAAACTAGCCCTGTCACCACTCCTTGTCGCAAGTGCAATCCATGTAAAAGACAATTTATCTTAAGTTAGATCTGCACTATGCTTTTGATGTAATATAAGTCATGTTTGGATGAATGTATGTTGTTCTCCTTATATGATTCTGCCTTTTATGTTTTGTTACCCTACGCTTGCTGGAAACTTACCGGTGAGCACACCATTGTCGTTAGCGCTTGAGGAATGGATCCTTAGCAGCTTGCTGGAGGTGCCACTTCCCGGCAAGATAACGCTTATCGGTCTTGACGCAGCTAACTTATCCTGCTGAGTAGACTCAAAATAGAGATAAGAGCGCAACCAATCCCGATAAGGTTCCTTTGCGTGCAGGTTTTTCCTACAAAGACGAATGTTTTTCAAGTAAAAGCAACTACAACAAAGAAATTTGTTTCAAAGTTTTGCAACTTAGCTTTCTTTGTTGTACTTCCTGTCATAAATGATATCTTGAATGTCATTTGGTATCCATACCATCACTCCCCCCGGGAAACTTGCATGCGAGAAACGCTTCTGTCCTTTGAGAAAAGGAGAGAAGAGAAAAGAGGAGGCTAGAACCTTGACGGTTCGTTAATCATCTCAAACAAGGCATAACGTAACACAACAACACATGCAATGTACATAAATATGTACTTTGACAAAAAATTGTGAAATACTTAGCTTTATTCAACTACGCACGGGTTCTGTGCCCGGCTCTGTACAAAGGTTTACATGCCTTTCCGGCCTACTTGTACAAAAGAGGTTGCCGAGCAGCCCGGCAACCGCGCCTCACGGGTAGAACTTGCGAAGATGCTCAATATTCCATGACTTTAGCACCGGGGTGCCATCTTCGGTCTCTAGACGGACTGAACCAGGTCTAGTGACTCGCACTACCCAATAAGGGCCTTCCCACTTCGGCGCCAACTCGTTTGATCCCTTTGCGGACTAGATCCAACGAAGAACAAGGTCGCCTTCCTCAAGCTTCCTGGCATTCACTTTGCGGCTATGGTAGCGGCGCAAAGCTTGCTGGTAACATGCAGCACGTACAGCAGCCCAGAAACGGTCCTCCTCAAGGAGCATGGCACCGTCTTGCCAGAGCTCTTCTTGATCCTCTTCGTCATAGGCCAAGACTCGAGGTGATCCGTATCTAAGTTCTATGGGGAACACCGCTTCTGCACCATATACAAGGGAGAAGGGTGTCTTGCCAGTAGCTCGATTTGGTGTCTTTCTGAGTGACCAAAGAACTGCTGGCAACTCTTCCACCCAGCGTCTTCCACACTTGTGCAGCTTGTCAAAAGTTCTGGTTTTGGGACCTCGCAGCACTACAGCATTTGCCCTCTCCGCCCGTCCATTGTTTCTTGGGTGAGCAACAGAGGCATATCAGATCTTGCTTCCAAGTTCTTGTCAGTATGCTGCGAAGGCGCGACTCATGAATTGGGTGCTGTTCTCGGTGATGATCCTGTTGGGAACGTCAAAACGAGCAACCAATCCTTTCAGAAACTTGATAGCTGACTGTGCCATCACCTTTCTCACTGGCTCCGCTTCAGGCCACTTTGTAAACTTGTCGATTGCAATGTACAAGAATTCAAAGCCCCTGTTTGCATGGGGAAAGGGGCCGAGGATGTAGAGCCCCCAGACCGAGAAGGGCCAGGAAAGAGGGATGGTTTGAAGAGCTTGAGCTGGCTGGGGTATGTTCTTGGCGTGGAACTGACATGCTTCACCTCTGGTCACCACCTCCAATGCATCTTGAAGGACTGTCGGCCAGTAGAAATCTTGCCAGAATGCCTTGCCGACAAGCGCGCGTGACCCAATATGAGAGCCACACATTGATGCAGAGCATTCTATGGTCATCCCCATGGACGCACCTCCGTCTCCCCAAGTGCCAAAAGGACCAATGACACGAGCACGTGCAAGAGCTATCGAGACCGAGGTGACATCTCTCCTAAATGACATTCCGTATGATCCACATGAGACATGGCTACTACCTCAATCCGGAATGCTATGTGTGCTTAGGTACCAAGAGGACCCTCTTGGAGAAGCCCGGAACATTGGACAAGACCCCAAGTACACGGATGAAGGAGCTCGGCGACAGGAGCTGCTGCTCAGCTACAACAGCTGGACATCTGGCCTATGGCCCGGACACCCGGCCCATGGAGATTGCACCAACATCGCCAGAACAGCCGCCTACAACTTACAGGCCCCGGACATCCGGCCCCCGCCCCGACATCCGGCCCGACTGCCCCGGACTTCCGGCCCCCGCCAGGATTTCTAGCTCGATCCAACAGAACCTGGCCAGAGTCCAGGCCGGACATCCGGCCCCATGCCCTAGACATCCGCACCCCCTCGAAGCCCCGGACATCCGGCCCGACGCCCGGACATCCGGCCCCTGTCTGCGCACAGTAAAAGGGCCGATGGCGCATGTACCCATCCACTCGTCCCCAACTTGTACTAGACTATAAATAGACCTCCTCCTCCCCTCTTCTATGGTTAGCAAAGATTTAGATGATTGAGATAGAGCTTTGCTCATCCACTACCTATCCCATGGAGATCAAGACCTCCATGTGAGAAGATCCACTTGTGGATTCAAGACACCTTTGTAGGGAAGATCCTCCTAGGATTCAAGACCTCAACTCCTCCAAGTATTGGGATGAACTAGCTACCTTTGTATCCTCTTCTGTTGACTTTGGATTTTCTATCTCTCTTATGTGTATGTGTATCTAGTGCATGTGTGATTGGATCTTGTTGATTGAGTGTTTGTTCTTGTGTTCTTCTCTCAATTTGCCCTTTTCCCCCTCCAAGTGTTAATAGATCATCACTATAGGGTTCCACCCTACATCATCTTGGAATCAGAGCCATGTTGATTCACACTTTGGAGTCTTTCCCCTCCACTTTCTAGCCCCAATTTTGTTTGTTTTGCCCAATTTCAAAAATTCCCCACAAAAATAACCATACCAAATTTTTTTGTGATTTGTTGGTTTGATGATGTTTTGTTGATTTTGATCCATGGATTTGTTGTGTTTTGAGTGGATCTAGCTTTTCCCCATCTTCTCCATCAATTCCATCCATGAAATTCCCTGATTTTCCCCTAAATTTTGCCATCCCCAAAGTTTTTCCTGGAGTCATCCCTAGATCAGGAGCCCCAGACATCCGGCCGTGACCCCAGACTTCTGGCCCGACGACGCCAGCCCAGACATCCCGCCCCAAGCCCGGACATCCGGCCCTAGACAACCTTCATCACTCCATCACTTTGCCAATTTTGACCATTTTTCCTCGATTTTCCCACATACTTCCGCCAACCCATAACAACATAGTGCTACTCCACTACCTACTTCCGTAACCACCACAAGTTTTGCCACTTGAGAATTTGAGTTTGCGGTTCCCGTTTCCGAACTTGTTTCGGCTACTTAGGGATGGTTCATCATCGACATCACCGTCACTCATCTTCACCACGGACTCGACATCGACAAAGACCACTTCATCATTGTGACACCACCACCGTAAGCAAGGACGGTAACATCGACGACGACTTGTTCATTTCCTTGCCATTGCATTGTTAACCCCAAGGCCCTCTTTTGCGTTACCTTCCTATGAGACAAGCCATTTGAGTATTACCGGCCAACGCTACTTGTGCACTTTAGTGATGCACGTTCCGCATAGCTATCATAGCATGTATATATCATCGTATCATCTCTTGTGTCAACAATTGTTCCCGCATATACATCATTGCTATCTTCGTAAGAGCATTTCGCATAAGTGGCCAAGGAAAACATCAAAAGAAAGAGAAGCTTTTAAGAAAAGAGAGAAAAGAGTAACAACAAGCTTGTAAGCAATAGCCATAGCATCGCCACATTGCATATCAAATTTGATCATCTTGGATCATCGTGACCGAGTTCACCGGGAATCATACATACATATCATAAGTGAGATAGAAAGTCGATACGTTTTGTCTCTTATAGGTTGTGCACAAGTGTCGTATCTGCCTATTGCGCAATCATGCTAGCATCTCTCTAGTGTTGTGCAACACAAGCATTTTCCGTGGATTCCACATTTTGTGCTCATTCCTTGGTTGCACGACCTCATTTATATATCCGTGTGTGTGTGTGTTTCCGTATGCCACTCATTGCTATTGGTCTACTTGTCTCACTTGCGAATTTGTGAATGTTTCTCAACATTATTGATATCTTGCTAACAATTGCAGAAATTTTGTGCCACCATCCAAACCAATCTACTCCAAAAGCTTTACTTGTGTAGGTGTGAGATTGACACGATCCGGTACCAATTGCACTATTTCCATAATACCGTATTGCGTGATCATTGATCCATCTTCAACATTGGACAAGGTACATTGGTCTAGTTCGTTTCTTTCTTCCACTAACACTTGTTTGAGAATCATGGATAGGCCAAGCACTTCTACCAATCCACTCTTCGATGAGCAAGACGACGCACCGAACGACTACGTCACCAAGAATCACCTCTTCGGCGTCCAACGAGCATTACATCAAGAAATAAAGCTTTAGGCGAACGCATTGAGCAACTCGCCTCTGACTTTCGACAAACCCTTGATGACAAGTTATCATCTCAAATGAAAGAGTTCCGTACCATGATGGTCGACCGCGCTTCTTCCACTTCGTCCACTTCAAGATCAAGACGGCGCCACTCGAGCCGACACTCTTCAGACACGTCTTCAGATGCAAGTCTTCCTCGAGCACGATCACATCATCACCAAGACCATGGTGACCATCAAGCATCACGAAACCCACTCCATGGCAATGGTTTGCGAGACCGCCTTCGAGAGCGCGAATGACAACATCGTCAAGCACTAGGCGCCATGGACCAAGAGCAAGTTCCACAACGCTAATGTCAAGAAAACCAAGATGGCGAAGCTCTATAACAAGAACAACAACGTCGTGTGGAGCAAGCACTTGAAGCTCAATGTGCCCTACGTGAAGCAACTCGTGCCGTCGATGACCACAACCACCGAGTGCGCGAACAAGAAGAGGCCCTCTGATGAGAGCGACAAGACGAAGCCGCACGACTTGAGGAGCGCCAAGAGATAAGAAACCATGCACGTATCCCTCGCCCTCGACGCCACGTCAATCAAGAAGAGCACGAGGTGCAAGAGCTACAAGACCCACCTCCACGGCAAGAGCGTCCTCGCCATCACCAACGCAATGAGGAGCGCTATAGCAAGCTCAAGTTCCACATGCCCAAGTTCTCTGGAAGCACCGATCCCAAAGACTTCCTCTCATGGGCCTTAAAGGTGGACAAGATATTCCGTCTCCACCATTATGACGAGGAAGAGGAGGTAGCCATGGCATCACTAGAGTTCCAAGACTATGTTCTCATTTGGTGCGAGCAAGTGATCGAACGACGCCAAGATAAAGGCGAACCACCCATCACCACTTGGACTCAAATGAAGGATGTCATGAGAGCTCGTTTTGTGCCTACTTACTATAGCCGTGATCTATTCAAGAAGCTACAACTACTCAAGTAAGTCACCAAGTCGGTTGAAAAATACTACCAAGAGATGGAAATTGCCATGATACGAGCCAACGTCAAGGAAGATGATGAACAAACTATGGCGCGTTTCTTGAATGGTTTCAACCATCCTATCAAGAAAATTGCGGACTTCCAACCGTACTCCAACCTCCTCGAGCTAGTACACCAAGCCACCAATGCAGAGCGACAAGTGCAAGAGGACTACAAGTACTCCCGGTAGTCATCCAAGACCTACGGTTCATATACCCAAGCTTCAATGACTACAATGCCTCCGTCAACGACTCGACCTACAACAAGCACCAATGAAAAGTCAAGCTCCAAGCAACCTCCGACATCTTCAAGTCGTCCTACTTCAAGTACAACCAAGCCAAGAGCTTCGTCATCAACAACTCCGACGGATGCTACCGCCAAGACAAGTGACATCAAATGCTTTACTTGCAAAGGCCGAGGCCACAAGTCATTTGAGTGCCCCACACGGTGCAACATGATTGCTAATGACGATGGCACCTATGACTCAATGAGCGAAGAAGAAATGGAAGCCCTCGAGCACGTGGCCATGCATCGACAAGTGAATGAAGATGAAGACGATCAAGTCTTTTGTGACAATGATTCGAGCCCCGCTCTTGTTGTCTCCATGATCTTGACACTTCAATAACAACATGACGAAGACCAATGTTGACACATCTTTCATACCAAAGCGGATATTCAAGGACGTTCCGTCAAGTTCATCATCGACGGCAGAAGTTGCCACAATTTGGCAAGTGAAGAGCTATGTTCCAAGCTACAATTGCTTAAGAAGAAGCACCCTCGCCCTTACAAGGTCCAATGGTTAAGTGACTCCGGCACCATTCAAGTGGAGCACACCGTTCAAGTGTCCTTCAAGATTGGCGCATACGAAGACACCTTGGAGTGTGATGTGGTTCCCATGTCCGTATGCCATCTCCTCCTTGGAAGACCTTGGCAATTCGACCGCGGCGTCATCCACAACGGACGGACCAATCACTATAGCTTCAAGATGAAGTGCTAGGAATTCGTGCTTCAACCCATGTCACCAAGTCAAGTCATCACCGACAAGCAAGCTTCAACCCATCGTGGAGAGACTAGTGAGCGAGTGAACCACCAAAATGAGAGTGAGCGCCACACGCCAAAAATGAGCAACTCCACAATGAGTGACAAGAAAGGTTTAGTGCTTTTATCCACCAAAAGAGAGATAAGGGATGTGAGTGAGAGCGCATCGAGCATTCTTCGCTTTGTGCTTGTGTGCAAAGATGAAGCGGTGAGGACAAATACTTCACAACATCTACCTTTGGTATTGTCTCATCTTTTGCTGGAATTTGTGGACGTTTTTCCCGATGAGCTACCTCCCGGACTTCCTCCACTTCACAAAATCGAACACCGCATCGACCTCATCCCCAGCGCACCTCTACCGAACAAGGCACCTTACCGCGTCAACCCCGAAGAGACCAAAGAGATCCAAAGGCAAGTGCAACATCTCATGGAGAATGGGTATGTGCGCGAGAGCTTAAGTCCATGTGCCGTTCCGGTTATCCTTGTGCCTAAGAAAGATGGTAGCTGTCGCACGTGTTCCGATTGCCGTCCCATTAATGCTATCACTGTTAGATACCGCCATCCTATTCCACGCCTTGATGACATGCTTGATGAACTTAGTGGAGCCACCATTTTCTCCAAAATTGATCTTAAAAGTGGTTATTATCAAATTTGCATGCAAGAGGGTGATGAATGGAAAACGGCTTTCAAAACCAAATTTGGCATGTATGAATGGTTAGTCATGCCTATGGGATTATCTCAAGCACCTAGTACTTTCATGCATGTGATGCACTATGTTCTCCACAAATTAATTGGCATTTGTGTTGTGGTCTACTTTGATGATATTCTTGTGTTTAGCCAATCTCTCGAAGATCATGTCATCCATCTTAGGGACATCTTGCAAGTTCTTAGAAACGAGCGCCTTTATGCTAATATGGAAAATTGCACTTTTGGTGTTGACAAGATTGTTTTCTTGGGATTTGTAGTCTCCTCTAAGGGTGTTCAAGTTGATGAAACTAAAATCGAGGCTATTAAAACTTGGCCACAACCAACCCATTTGCTTCAAGTGCGTAGTTTTCTTGGTTTAGCTGGATATTATCGACGCTTTGTGATGGATTTTAGCACTATTACATCACCATTGCATGCATTGAGTAAGAAGAGTGCACCATTTGTTTGGGGTCCATCCCAAGATGCCGCATTTCATGAGAATAAGAACTTGCTTACACATGCTCCATTACTTGCATTACCCAACTTTGAGAAAACATTTGAAGTGCATTGTGACGCTAGTGGTAATGGCATTGGTGGCGTGTTAATGCAAGAGAAGCGACCCATTTATGACAAAGAGTTATATGCTTTAGTGAGAGTCTTGCATGTGTGGGAACACTATCTTCACCCTCTTGAATTTCTCATCCATACGGATCATGAAACGATTAAATACCTTATGGGTCAAACAAAATTGAATAAGCGTCATGCCAAATGGAGTGAGTTCATTGAGTCATTTCCTTATGTTATCAAGTACATCAAAGGTAAGGAAAATGTTGTGGCGGACGCTCTTTCCCACAAGTGCATGTTGTTTACTCAACTTGAGTTGAATGTTATAGGATTTGAGGACATTAAAGACTTGTATGCGCATGATGCATCATTTGCGATTCCTTATGCCAAATGCCTGACGCACAAAACTTGGGAAAAATACTATTTGAAGAATGATTATCTTATGCGAGCTAACAAACTTTGTATTCCTGAGTCTTCTCTTCGTTTGCTACTTTTGAAGAAGCTCATGGTGGAGGACTCATGGGATATTTTGGACACGACAAGACATTCGCCACGCTCTCCAAGAACTATTTTTGGCCAAAGATGTTTCACGACACTTCACGCTATACCAACCGGTGCTCTACATCCCGCAATGCTAAGTCACAAGCTCAATCCCATCGTCTATATATGCTACTTCCTATTCCATATCAACCATGGGAAGATATTAGTATGGATTTTTGCTTGGTTTGCCTCGAACTCAAAACGGCAAGGATTCAGTATTTGTTGTTGTGCACCGTTTCCCTAAGATGGCACATTTTATTCCATGTAACAAGGTCGACGATGCTTCACATGTTGCAAATATCTTTTGTAGGGAAATCTTGTGATTACATGGAGTACCCAAGACGATTGTGTCGGACCGCGACGTCAAGTTCCTTAGCTACTTTTGGAATACACCATGCGCCAAACTCAGAATCAAGCTACTATTCTCTTTGGCATATCATCCACAAACCGCCGGCCAAACGGAGGTCACCAACTGGACGCTAACCACACTCCTTCGCGTGTTGATCAAGAAGAACATAAGGGAGTGGGAGGAATGTTTGCCCATCGCCGAGTATGCCTACAATCGAGCAAGACATTCAACTACCGGCAAGTCCCCTTTCGAGGTCGTCTACAGCTTCAACCCATTTTTATGGTTGGACATCCTACCGCTACCTCTACAAGAGCGCACCGACATGGACGTGAGTGCACGTCCTACCTACCTCAAGAAGGTGCATGAAGATACAAGGCACACGATCAAGCGCCAAGTACAACGCCTCGCGACCAAGGTCAACGTCAACAAGCACCCCATGGTGTTCAACCCCGGAGAACTTGTGTGGCTACACCTACGCAAAGAACGCTTCCCCAATGAGCGCAAGTCCAAACTACTTCCTCGAGCCGATGGACCGTTCAAGGTGATAGCACGCTACAACAACAATGCCTAAAAGATCGACATCCCTCGCGACAAGTACAACATGAGTGACATCTTCATTGTCAAGGACTTATCTCCCTTCCATGGTGATGGGAATTCTGATTCGGGGACAGATCTTTTACAGGGGGGGAGGGGTAGATGATGTGGAGCATCCTACGGTCATCCCCATGGACCCACCTCCGTCTCCCCAAGTGCCAAGAGGACCAATGACACGAGCACGTGCAAGAGCTATCGAGACCGAGGTGACATCACTCCTAAATGACATTCCGTATGATCCACGTGAGACATGGCTACTACCTCAATCCGGAATGCTATATATGCTTAGGTACCAACAGGACCCTCTCGGAGAAGCCCGGAACATTGGACAAGACCCCAAGTACACGGATGAAGGAGCTCAGCAAGAGGAGCTGCTGCTCAGCTACAGCAGCTAGACATCCGGCCTACGGCCCGGATATCCGGCCCCTGGAGATTGCACCAACATCACTAGAACAGCCGCCGACAAGTTACAGGCCCCGGACATCCGGCCCCCGCCCTGACATCCGGTCCGACAGCCCCGGACAACCGGCCCCCGCCCGGATTTCTGGCTCGATCCAACAGAACCTGGCCAGAGTCCAGGCCGGACATCCGGTCCTGTGCCCCAGACATCGGGCACCCCCTCAAAGCCCAGAACATCCAGCCCGACGCCCGGACATCTGGCCCCTGTCTACGCACCATAAAAGGGCCGACGGCCCATGTATCCATCCACTCATCCCCAACTTGTACTAGACTATAAATAGACCACCTCCTCCCCTCTTCTAGGGTTAGCAAAGATTTAGATCATTGTGATAGAGCTTTGCTCATCCACTACCTCTCCCATGGAGATCAAGACCTCCATGTGAGAAGATCCACTTGTGGATTCAAGACCCCTTTGTAGGGAAGATCCTCCTAGGATTCAAGACCTCAACTCCTCCAAGGATTGGGATGAACTAGCTACCTTTGTATCCTCTTGTGTTGACTTTGGATCTTGTATCTCTCTTATGTGTATGTCGACCTAGTGCATGTGTGATTGGATCTTGTTGATTAAGTGTTTGTTCTTGTGTTCTTCTCTCAATTTGCCCTTTTCCCCTTCCCAGTGTGAAACGATCATCACTATAGGGTTCTGCCCTACATCACACATCCCTTCATATATCTCTGCCAACAGCTTCTTCCCATCTTTCCAGCAAATGCAAATAACCACGAGCATTGAACTTTCTTTTCTTTGCCGGCCCTGCTGATGGTGTAACAGATGGCTGAGTCAGTTGTAGCACAAAAGTTCCTGGTTCCACAAGAGATCTTTTGGCGGCAAACTTTGACAGTTCATCAGCAATATCATTTTGAGCACGGGAGATGAGCTCCATTTGCAAACCGTCAAATTGCTCTTCCAACTTTCTCACTTCATCGACGTAAGCTTCCATCAATGCCCACTCAACTATCCTGCCGGTGGCTTTTGGATTTCTCAGAATACATTGCAAAGGAAAGTGAGTGACGACGATGATCTGATGTGCTTGAAAGTAGTGGCGCAGCTTCCTTGAGGCCATGAGGAGACCAAAGAGCAACTTTTGCACACTAGAATACCTTGACCTAGCCCCCTGCAAGAGGAGGTGACAAAGTAAACTGGGCGCTGCACCATCTTGTTTTTCTGCACAACTTGTTGTTCTGGCTCATTTGCTTGCACAAGTTCAGACTTGTCGGCAGCTGACCTTGCCGGAGAAGATTCTGGCTTGTTGGCTTGTGGCTCTATGGTTGCTGCCTCTTCGTCATCAGCTTCCCTCTCAGCCACTAGTGCATCACTGACCACTTGATTGGTTGATGCCAAGTATAGCTGCAACGGCTCTTGTGGCTTAGGCGCAACTAGGACTGGTGGAGAGGAGAGGTATCCCTTTAAGTCTTCGAGTGTGGCCTCCGCTTACGGAGTCCATTTCATTGGGCCTGCCGTTTTCAAGATTTTGAAAAACGGCAAGGCGTGCTCAATGCGGCAACGCAACCGGCAAGACGCCTAATGTCCTTGATGCGCTTGGGTGCTTCAATTTGCTCAATTGCTTTGATCTTGTCGGGATTGGCTTCAATTCCTCTCTGAGACACAAAGAACCCGAGAAGCTTGCTGGATGGAACGCCAAACACACACTTCTTGGGATTGAGCTTCAAGTTGATCTTGCGCAAAGTTGCAAATGTTTCCTACAGATCTTGTATGAGTGTTGACTTGTCCTTGGTTTTGACCACAATATCATCCATATAGGCTTCCACATTTCTGTGTAACTAGGTCTCAAAACCAATTTGGACTGATCTTGCGAATGTTCTCCGACACTCTTCAATCCGAAAGGCATACGTATAAAGCAATATGTGCCACATGGAGTAATGAACGCCGCCTTCTCCTCATCTTCCTTGGCCATAAAAATCTGATGATAACCAGAGTAGGCCTCAAGAAAAGAGAATAAATCACATCCGGCAGTAGAGTTCACAATTTGATCAATCTGTGGCAAAGGAAAGGGGTCTTTTGAACAAGCTTTATTCAGATCAGTGAAATCGTTATAAAGCCTCCACTTCCCATTCGCCTTTCGGATGACCACTGGGTTGGCTAACCAATTTGGGTGTAACACAACTCTAACTAGTCCTGCTGCTTCTAACTTTTGGATTTCTTGGGCAATAAATCTTGCCGCTCCAAGGCTTGCTTCCAGACCTTCTGCTTGACGGGCTTCGCATGGGGACAGACAGCAAGGTGGTGCTCAATTACTTCCCTGGGAATGCCGGGGATGTCAGATGCTTGCCAGGCAAACACATCGACATTCGCCCATAGGAAAGTAACGAGCGTGCTTTCCTATTTGCTATCAAGGGTGGCACTTATTGTGAAAGCGCCTCTTGTCCCATCCTCCTTTGCAGGAACTTGCTTCGTTGCAGGTGCAGAGGCCTTGGTCTTCTTGCTCTTGCCGACAGAGCTCTCTGGCTCCTCAACGGACGTGCTGCACTCTGCAGTACGCTTTCCGGAGGCCTTGCCGGAGGTCTTGCCGGTCTTGTTCTTCTTTCCTCCCCCGGGAGATTGTTGGCAAAAGCAAGTTCTTTCTGGTAGATGCTGCAACTACTTCCCGGTAGAGCTTGTCGGTGCAGATGATTGCGTCCTTCTGGTTGGACTTGATGGTGATCATGCCCATTGGCCCTGGCATCTTCAGAGTGTTGTAGGCGTAGTGTGACACCGCCATGAACTTTGCCAGTGCTGGGCGGCCCAGAATTCCATTGTATGGCAGTGGCATCTTGACAACATCAAAGACAATCTTTTCTGTTCTATAGTTGAGCTCGCTTCCAAATGTGACCGATAAAGTGATCTGGCCCTTGGGCTTGCTCCTCCCCGAATTGATCCCTTGGAATGTGCCTGTCTCCTTCAGATCTTCATCAGGAATTTGTAGCCTCCTGATCACTTTAGGTGAGTTCAAGTTCAGGCCAGCCCCACCGTCAACCAACATTTTAGTGACTTTGAGGTTGTGGACTGTTGGTGAAACTAACAGCGGCAAGCACCCGACCGCGGTTGTACGATCAGGGTGATCCTCAGCATCAAAAATGATGGGCGTGTGGGACCACTTGAGTGGCTTCTGTGCTTCTATTGCTGGCTCCGCTGCATTGACCTTGCGAACCCACTGTTTTACTTGCCGGTGTGAGCAGTGCAAAGATGCACCGTCGTCAACACACATGGCGTCCACCGCATTCTGGAACTCATTTTCAGACTCCTCATCGTCGTCATCATCACCATTTTCCTCGATCTCTTTCTTGTCACGGCCTCGAGCAGGCTTCTCCTTCTGCTATTTGTCCTTGCTGCGGTGGCCCAAGCGGGCGCCACGGTTTTTCTTGCCGGATCCACCGGCACCATCCTTGCCTTTCTCCTTGTCACGTTTTTCATACTCAATCTTCTGCTTCTCGGCAAGCTGCTCAACTTGCCGGCACTCCTGGAGATCATGGTCTGCAGTGCGGGAGATCTTACAATAGGGGCCATCAGTCTTCTCACCGGCAGCAGCCTCATGGCCACAGGTATAGACGGTAACCTCCTTGCTGCTGCCCTCAGCCTTGAGATTCTTGCCGCGATTCCTGAAAGCACATTTGCTCCCTTCGTGGTTTTGGTAATTCATAACAACATATATCTCATTGAACTAATGTCCATTCAAGATTAAGATTTCAGGATGTTCAATGATTGGCATGGCATGGACTAGAGACGTGGACCCCTCAAAATGCTAAGGACAAGGATTGGAAAAAGATCAAGACTCTACATCTTTCGTTTAGTGATCCAAGATCACATTGAGTCCATAGGAAAGCCAATACTATTAAAAGGGGATGAGGTGTTGCTTAATGGTCTTTTTGCTCAAGTGCTTAGTGATAGTACTCCTAAACCCTCAACCACTCTCTCAATCCCAAATATGTCCTAAACCTAAAGTCCAACTCGGCCCCACAAATATTTCCTACCCGGCCCCACCGAGTTCATCCAAGACTTAGCCACTGCCAAACCCTAACAAATCGGATCCACTAAAATGGATCTCGGTCCCACCGAGATGGCCCTGCCAACTCTCTGTAATCGTTTGCATTTACTTCGGTCTCACCGAGTTTGCAAATCGGTCTCACCGAGATGGCTTGCCAAGTCTCTGTTGCCTTATTGCTTCACTTCGGTCCAACCGAGTTGATGCAATCGGTGCCACCGAGATGAGGTTTGCCCTAAGCCATTGCACTTCGGTCCATCCGAGTTGTCCGTATCGGTCCCACCGAGATTCCTAACATTCATATCTTTTACACAGTTCGGTGCTACCGAGATGATTGTTTCGGTGCCACCGAGTTGGGTCAAAAGTGTGTAAAGGTTGGATTTTGTGTGGAGGCAATATATACCCCTCCACCACATCATTCTCAGTAAGGAGAGCCATCAGAACGTGCCTACACTTCCACCATTCATTTTCTAAGAGAGAACAACCTACTCATGTGTTGAGATCAAGATATTCCATTCCTACCATTTGAGCCTTGATCTCTAGCCTTTCCCAAGTTGCTTTCCACTCAAATCATTCTTCCACCATAGCCAAATCTGTGAGGAGTTGTTTGAGGGCTGGGAAGACTATCATTTGAAGCAAAAGAGCAAGGAGTTCATCAACAACATACCGTCTGTTACATTTTGGAGAGTGGTGTCTCCTAGATTGGCTATTAGGTGTCACTTGGGAGCCTCCAACCAGATGTGGAGTTGAACCAAGAGTTTGTACGGGCAAGGAGATCGCCTACTTCGTGAAGATCTACCCCGAGTGAGGCTAGTCCTTCGTGGACGTAAGCCATGGTGCAATAGGCAAGGTTGCTTCTTCGTGGACCCTTCGTGGGTGGAACCCTCCGTGGACTCGCGCAGCCGTTACCCTTCGTGGGTTGAAGCCTCCATCAACGTGGACGTACGATAGCACCACCTATTGGAACCACGCCAAAAACCACCGTGTCTTCATTGCGTTTGAGATCTCCAATCCCTCCTTTACATACATATGCAATTGCTTACATTCCGCTGCTATACTCTTAGAATTTCATGTGTAGGGTGATGCTTGACATGTACTACTGCTAAAATCTGCCCACAATTAAAATTGGGAAAAGGATAGGTTTTATTTGGTCAAGTAGTCTAATCAAACCCCCTCTAGACATACTTTCGATCCTACAAGTGGTATCAGAGCTTTGTTCTCCGTAAGCCTTGATTTCCATAGCTTTGGTGATCATAGCCTTGGTTTCACAACCTAGGAGAGTATGGCGTCTAGTGAGGGTAACTATCACCGTAGAGGTCCATATTTTGATGGTACAAACTTTGCTAGTTGGAAACATAAGATGAAAATGCACATTCTTGGTCATAACCCCGCCGTTTGGGCTGTTGTTCGTGTTGGCTTGCAAGGTGACTTCTTTGAGGACGGCAAGGAACCGGATCGTGAGGCAACTCCAGAAGAATTGAAGATGTTGCAATACAATGCTCAAGCTTGTGACATTCTATTCAACGGTCTATGTCCCGAAGAATTCAACAAAATCATCCGCCACGAGAATGCAAAGGAAATTTGGGATACTTTGGTTGATATGCATGAGGGTACCGAGTCTGTCAAGGAATCTAAGGTGGATGTGCTTCAAAGTCAACTTGACAAGTTCAAGATGAAGGATGGTGAAGGAGTCGCTAAGATGTACTCTAGGCTTGCTCTCATCACCAATGAGATTGCCGGATTAGGAAGTGAAGAGATGACTGACAAATTCATCATCAAGAAGATACTTAGAGCTTTGGATGGAAAATATGGTACCGTCTGCACATTGATCCAAATGATGCCAAATTACAAAGATCTCAAGCCCACGGAAGTCATTGGAAGGATTGTCGCTCATGAAATGTCACTCAAGGACAAAGAGGAGCTACACAACAAATCAAGTGGTGCTTACAAAGCCTCAACCGATGCTCCAACAACTCCAAGTGACAACCTAGTATCAAATGAAGAGATTAGCCTAATGGTGAAAAGGTTCAACAAGTTCTACAAGAATAAAGCGAAAGAGAGAAGCTCTAGCTCAAGACATTATGAGAGAAGATCATCAAGTCGTGACCGTAATTGCTACAATTGTGGGAAGCCCGGACACTACTCAAATGAGTGCATGGCTCCCTACAAGAAAAGAGACGAATCACCAAGATGAAGACATAGAAGAGATGAATCACCTCATAAAGAGAGAAGGAGTAGAGATGATCATTATGAACGAAGACACTCTCGAAGAAGCAAGGATTCAGAGAGGAAGGACAAGTCATCAAGGAGCTACACAAGAACAAGACATCAAGCTCATGTTGGTGAATGGGTTTCCGGCCCCGACTCCGACAACCACTCCGAGAGAAGTTATCACTCCAACTCCGACTACAGTCAAGATGAAGGTGTTGCCGGACTTGCACTTGTGTCATCCAACTCCTATGATCTATTTGACTCACCAACTGAAGGAATTGGAAGATGCTTCATGGCAAAAGGCCCCAAGGTATCACAACCCGAGTATCTTGATTTCAATAGTGATGAAGATGATTTGCTTGGTGATGATGATTTACTTGTTGATAGAGATAGTAATGTGAGCTATAATGAAAATGCTAGTAATCATGATAGTCAAGAGGAAATGAGTGACAATGATATGAAGGAGATTGAGCTTCTAACTAAAGAACTAAATTCTCTTAAGTTAGCTCATGAAACAACTCAAGAGGATCATAGAGAACTTCTAAGAACTCATGAGAAGCTACGCTTCGAGAAGCTGAATTTAGAGCAAGAGCATGAGTTTCTTAAAGCTATCAATGACGATCTTCGAAAGAAGAGTTCTTCATATCTTGCCAAGCGTTTACTCTTGTCTACCTATATGCCACAAGTTAAATCTAAGCAAACTAGCAACAAGGGTAAAAATGGTTCTACCTCTAGTAGTAACAATAACAATGCTAAATCTAACATTGTTGCTTCTAGTAGTTCTATTGATTCCACTAACGATTCTCTTAGCCAAGTTACACTTGAGCAATAAAATATGCTATTGAAAGGAATTATAGAAAAAGGTGTCTACAAGAGCCTTGCCGGGAGTAAGCAATTTGAAGAAATTGTACGCAAGCAAGGAAGGCACTGGAAGAACCAAGGTGTTGGTTTTGAACGAAAGCTCAATGCCGATGGAGTTGAGTGGGAAGAAGATCAATACCCCAAGACGAAGTTTGTTCCTCAACAAGAGAAGTATGATCCTACTTCCTTCAAGGGAACACAAGCTCAAGAAGATCTTCCACCACAAGACCACAAGCTAAAAGGCAAGGACAAGCTTCAAGAAGAGATTGATTCATTTGAAGAAGCTCCTCAAGACATGGTCAAGTGGGTTCCCAAGATTTCATCAAGTTCTACTTCATCAAGTGCTACTACAACTCCAAGGATTCCCATCAAGTTGATGTGGGTCCAAAAGAAGAAGAACTAGAGAGTTCTTGAGGGTGACTCCGCCAACAAACTTCACTCATATTATTTATGGCAAGGACTTGTGCAATCAACTTCCACATTTTGCACTAGTTCATGGAGTCACAAACCCTCTTGTTGGTAAGACAAGGGACAAGGTAATCAATGCATTCATGGACATCATCATATGTGTATTTCACTCTATGTCTATGGATATCCTTGTATGTTCCTTGTGTGGGACTAACCCATGTAGGTATTGAAAGAACAAAACTCCACAGGATTGCTCCCAACTTTTGATGGTCTACATCAACATTGAGCATCCACATCTTCAGCATCTACATGAAGTCATCATCGACAAAACCCAAGGTTAGATCATCCCTCTTAGGGGGGATATCACATCCAGGGGGAGCTTTGCTATAAATAATTGAGTTAAAGCAACTCTAATGGTGTGAACACATTAATGCTTTATGTAAAAGTGGTAACCCCACTTGTGCTTAAACGATGAGTATGACCTATGATCAAATGTTCTCATTTGGCTCCTAAGTCAATATACTCATATATAGATGACCTAGTCATCGCCATTGCTTGATAGATGCTAGAATTGGTTGTGCATGTTTGATACATATTTCATTTGCTATCTTATTGTGTGAGCATGTTGGTTTGCATGTTTTCATCATTCGAGGACATCCATTTGTTGTTTTGATTGTCTTGGTTTTTCTGGCCAAGTGGTTGTACAAGAATGCCTAATAACCTTCTCTAGCTATCTATGCTTTCTTGTCTCAAATTCTATTCTTGCTGCATCACAAAAATTGAACAAGTCTTTTTCGGACTCTCCGGGTGAGGAGCACTCGGAGCCACCGATCTGAAAGGGCTGAACCTCCAAACCCTTCTAAATGATTTCGGCTGAACCAATTCACTCAAACTCGGTCCAACCGAAATCACTTAGACTGATCTAGGTTTTCATCTCGGTGCTACCGATTAGACCAAATCGGTTGGACCGAATTGATGTAACTGCAAGCAGTTGCACATCTCGGTGCTACCGAGTTGTTCCACTCGGTGCCACCGACAGCACATGGGTATATATATCCAGCGGCCCATACGGTTGAAAATTACTTCAAACGTCACGCGCCCGCGCCCCATTGCTGCCGCCCCTTTTGTCTCCGGATCATCGCCATCGTCTCCAGTGCGCCTTTGCCGCAGGATTCCATCGCCGTCAACGGTAATCTCCACCGCCGTTGCTACCGTAGAGGATCTCCACCAAGTTAGGGTGAGATTCGATCCCTTTCGTGCTTCCTTTTCCGATTCAATGCACGATAGGAATGCCATGTATCTTGCCACGAATGCAATACTCTTTCCACCAGATTAGTTCGTAAGAACTAGATTCGAGCAAAAAATTTAGGGTTAAGTTTCCGCCGAATGCATCTCGGACCGACCGATTCAAAATTTTCGGTATCACCGATTTGGCCCTGGCCATAGCACTAGTACACCTCGGTGCCACCGAGTTGTGCGCATCGGTGAGACCGAACGTAAAGTCTCAGTGAAACCCTAGCATCTCGGAACCACCGAAACCCATATTGGCCTGACCGAAGTGGCGTGCCAGGTCTCTGTAGTGTGCTTCGGTGTCTCCGAGATCATCAACTCGGTCCATCCGAACTGCATTCTGTGAAAACCTAAGACTAAAGTTTGAACTCAATTTTATGAAAAACTATCTGCTTTTTTGTGATGACTCATCTACTCTACCCATACCTATCTATTCACAGGGTCAGCTCAGCAATATGTCAAGTGGCAGTGATAGTCAGAATAGGTCTGAACAGTAGGCAGAGATGAGTGAAGGGTCAAGTCATAATGAAAGTTTCTATGAGGGAGAGAGGAGCTCTCCAGATCTTCCCAAAGCTGCAACCAGAACAAGGAAGAAGAAAACCTCTGACAGTGAGGATGAGGATTTTGTTGCAAGTGAAGCTGTATCTAAGAAGAAAAGAGTTGTGCTTGCTAAGGAGTACAACACCAAGCCTACATCTGTCAAAGAGAGAACAGCTGTAAGGAAAGTGCCAAAACAGTCCATACAATTCACTCTGCAAGATCCTAGTGACACAGAGGCAGTTGCAGGAGCTAAGAAGAAGAGAGTGAGGAAATCATTTGCCCGTGTGAATGGCAGACCCTCCATGATGATGGAAGAGGAGGAAGAGGAGGAGGATGAGCCAGCTGCTGCACCCCCTGCAAAAGCTCAGAAGCTCATGTCTGATGCAATCAAGACTGCTGCCCCTCCCAAGTCCAAGCCAAAGGCATCAGCACCTAAGAGGTCAACCAGAAACATATCAGTTGCAGAGAAGAACAAGGCCCCAGTACCAGAGTCAACTGTTGATGAAGAGCCTCTAGTGCTCAGAAAGTTGAAGCCAAAGATTCCAGACCATGACAATGCACACCCAGTAGCAGAAAACATGATGCTGAGAAAGCACAAAGGACTGCGTCAGTGGAGACAGTCAGATCCCTATGCTATCAGGAGAAGGACAGCGTGTGATTACCGCTTTCACACTCGAGAGCAACAAGATTTTTATGAGACAGTTCTTCTTAACAAAAAGCCCATAGTAAGTGACATGAAGTGGGTGGACATGGAATACATCGATGTGAATGAGGACTATTTCCCCCACGTCCATGAGAGTTTCAGGATTGCGGGAGTTGATGAATTCGTTGGAAAGAAATTGACTAAGTGGAATGATGAGATGATCATGCAATTTTACCCCACTGCTCATTTCTATCCAGATGGCAGAATAGTGTGGATGACTGAGGGTATTAGGTACTAGTCTACCATCTCTGAGTGGGCAAACCTTCTTAGTGCACCCAAGGAAGAGGATAATGATATTGACATATATGCCAAGCTCAAGATGGATCACAACTCCATGGCCAACATGTATACTGCAATTCCTCAGAAGGATATAGAGACTCATAAACTTGGTTCCGTGAAGCATTTGCTACCAGGACTGGCCACCTCGAACACTATCTTGCGGTACACCTTGTTACCCAAGTCAGGCGATGATAAGATGATTCGTGGCCACTCCATAAATTTGCTGCATTTATTTGATACACCTCAGAAATTCAAGGTGATGAGCCTGATAGTAGAGACTATCAAGAGGACTGCAGCAGATCAGAAGAGATCATGCGGATATGCTCCACATATTCAGCTGTTGATCAATTCCAAGGTTGGAACCAGCACGTATCTTCTTGATTGAGAGCATTTGCCACTCCGTCTAGAGTTTGAGGACAACGTCATAGTGATGGATCCATCGCATCCCACCTCTGCACAAGCTCAAGAGGAAATCCGCAAAGCCAAAGAAGCTAAAGCAGCTCAGGAAGCAGCAGCTCCCAATGCTCAAATAGTCAATCTCAAGACACCAGAGGATCAAATGCAATATCTGCTTGAAGCCACTCTGAGGATTGAGCGAAGTTTGGCCAACCTCACCCAGACCCAGGCTAGTTTTGAGAGGATCATTGAGACCAAATTTCATGATTTGGATGTCAAAGTGACGGAGATTC
This sequence comes from Elymus sibiricus, assembly GCA_039707655.1. Lineage (NCBI taxonomy): Eukaryota > Viridiplantae > Streptophyta > Magnoliopsida > Poales > Poaceae > Elymus > Elymus sibiricus. The sequence continues at coordinate 171,545,665 of CM077664.1, forward strand.
AGACTTCAGTGGAACAGCTGCAAGGAGATGTTGATGCTGTCAAGCTTGCCAGATCAGATGACAGTGGAGATGATGGACCAACCACAGAGAGATTCCAGTCAGTGCCCTGGGCAGCTAGATCTACTGCGATACCAGTTGTGGATCCACGGACCACAGTATCTGCACCAGCCGCTACAGCCACAGTGCCACCGCAGCTCTCAACTCCACCAGCTCAACAGACATCGTCAGAAGCATTCGCGGACGCTCTTATCTCAACGCCATCTACGCACACTGGAGCTGCCAGCCGGAGATCACATTTGAACTTTTTGGTACTTGTTGCCAAAGGGGGAGAATCTGTATAGATCATAGGCTTCGAGAGAGAGAGTTTCTTGCTTTTTGATTTACTTCGAGAGGTTCTTGTGCTACTTGTTTGTTTGAGGCTACTCTGTTTTATGTGTTCTTGCTACAGTATTCTGTCGTTTATGCTTGTGAGATACTATGTTGATTGATCATACTATGCTCATTGTGATGATTCATGTTTATCTTTCTCATTATCTTGTATGATCAATTACTTATGTTGGTGATGCGTGCCCATTATTCCAATCTTATCATTTTGCGCGCTCCACCAAGATGTATGTGACATGGGAGAGTAACCCATGAGCCTAATCAATTGTGCATTTGCATTCAAACGCAATTTTTAAATAATGCACAAATTTAGGGGGAGCTCTTGCTTATCACATACTTCTCAAAGCGACGATGTAATTCATTCATTTAATCATTTGTCGAAGCTTTGATCTATATGTTGTCATCAATTACCAAAAAGGGGGAGATTGAAAGCACATTTGCTCCCTTGGTGGTTTTGGTAATTCATAACAACATATATCTCATTGAACTAATGTCCATTCAAGATTAAGATTTCAGGATGTTCAATGATTGGCATGGCATGGACTAGAGACGTGGACCCCTCAAAATGCTAAGGACAAGGATTGGCAAAAGATCAAGACTCTACATCTTTGGTTTAGTGATCCAAGATCACATTGAGTCCATAGGAAAGCCAATACTATTAAAAGGGGATGAGGTGTTGCTTAATGGTCTTTTTGCTCAAGTGCTTAGTGATAGTACTCCTAAACCCTCAACCACTCTCTCAATCCCAAATATGTCCTAAACCTAAAGTCCAACTCGGCCCCACCGATATTTCCTACCCGGCCCCACCGAGTTCATCCAAGACATAGCCACTTCCAAACCCTACCAAATCGGATCCACCGAAATGGATCTCGGTCCCACCGAGATGGCCTTGCCAACTCTCTGTAATCGTTTTCATTTACTTCGGTCTCACCGAGTTTGCAAATCGGTCTCACGGAGATGGCTTGCCAAGTCTCTGTTGGCTTATTGCTTCACTTCGGTCCAACCGAGTTGATGCAATCGGTGCCACCGAGATGAGGTTTGCCCTAAGCCATTGCACTTCGGTCCATCCGAGTTGTCCGTATCGGTCCCACCGAGATTTCTAACGTTCATATCTTTTACACAGTTCGGTGCTACCGAGATGATTGTTTCGGTGCCACCGAGTTGGGTCAAAAGTGTGTAATGGTTGGATTTTGTGTGGAGGCTATATATACCCCTGCACCACATCCTTCTCAGTAAGGAGAGCCATCAGAACGTGCCTACACTTCCACCATTCATTTTCTGAGAGAGAACCACCTACTCATGTGTTGAGATCAAGATATTCCATTCCTACCATTTGAGCCTTGAACTCTAGCCTTTCTCAAGTTGCTTTACACTCAAATCCTTCTTCCACCATAGCCAAATCTGTGAGGAGTTGTTTGAGTGTTGGGAAGACTATCATTTGAAGCACAAGAGCAAGGAGTTCATCAACAACACACCGTCTATTACCTTTTGGAGAGTGGTGTCTCCTAGATTGGTTAGGTGTCACTTGGGAGCCTCCAACCAGATGTGGAGTTGAACCAAGAGTTTGTAAGGGCAAGGAGATCGCCTACTTCATGAAGATCTACCCCGAGTGAGGCTAGTCCTTCCTGGACATAAGCCATGGTGGAATAGGCAAGGTTGCTTCTTCGTGGACCCTTCGTGGGTGGAGCCCTCCGTGGACTCGCGCAGCCGTTACCCTTCGTGGGTTGAAGCCTCCATCAACGTGGACGTACGATAGCACCACCTATCGGAACCACGCCAAAAACCACCGTGTCTTCATTGCGTTTGAATTCTCCAATCCCTCCTTTACATACATATGCAATTGCTTACATTCCGCTGCTATACTCTTAGAATTGCATGTGTAGGGTGATGCTTGACATGTACTATTGCTAAAATCTTCCCACAATTAAAATTGGGAAAAGGATAGGTTTTATTTGGTCAAGTAGTCTAATCACCCCCCCTCGAGACATACTTTCGATCCTACAATTCCCTCATCCCTGTACTGGTAAAACAACTTTGCCTTTGCGCTTGCGGTTGCGCTTGCGCCCCTTTTTCTTTGGAGTGGATGCGTCATCGTCTTCGGAATCGACCGCAGCTCCTGCATCCTCTCCAGGGAGTCGCCTCCCTCCTTCAGCATGCTCACACTTGTTGGCCAGAGCATATAGCTCGGCAATATCCTTGACCTTGTTAATGGCCATCTCTTCACGGATCCTGCGATTGCGTGCGTTCATGTGGAACGAGGCAATTACAGCAGTAGGGTGTACGTTAGGGATATTTTGCTGTACGCGGCTGAACCTTTGAATGTATTTGCGAAGGGGTTCGCCATCTCTTTGTGGGATCACATGCAGATCGCTGGGCTAACCGGGAAGCTTGTGGCCTCCCTAGTAAGAACCAACAAACTGGTGGCATAGATCCGCCCATGAAGAAATGCAGTTCATTAGCCAAGACCTCATGTTGGGCTTGAGAGCCAATGGAAAGTAATTGGCGAGAACCTTATCGTCCCTTCCCCTGGCAGCCTACACGGCGATGGTGTAAATGCCAAGGAACTCTGACGGGTTGAGCTTGCCGTCGTACATGTCGGGGAGCTCCGACTTGAAGCTTCGCGAGGAGGGCCAGCGAACTTGCCGCAGCTCAGGGGTGAACGCTGGGCAGCCGATATCATACTGCAAGCATCCAGGATACCTCGGTGCAGGCTCATTCACTGCTGGCCCCATACGGTCGTCTGATTGACGGCGTGCTTCCCAGCGCCGCTCTATGGTTGTGCGGGTGTCTTCAACTTGCCAGTCCCGTAGAACTTGGCGCCAATCTTGGCGGCCCTGCAAATCTGAAGACACCATGGACATCTTGTCTGGCTCGTTGTTTCGGCGGGTTTGCTGCTGCTATTGCTGTCATGGAGGTGACTGCACCGTTGGCGCAGCGTCTCCAACCCTTCCGCTAGCTGGCCTTGCCGGCGCCGTGGGTGGTCACTACGAAGGTCCCGCCTGCTGTGTCCTGCCAGGGTTAGCAAAATTGATGAGACTCTGGATGGTCGCCCTCCACTCATCCATCTTGTCAGTTGTTGGCGGGAAGTTCAGCAGCATCTGTGCCCGCTCCATGGCCTCCGCCGGCATGTTTGGCATGGTGGGAAGCAAGGAATGAGACGTTGCTCGACTTTTGACAGAGCCAGAAGGTGCTCCATCTCGTGCCTGCCACCGCTGCTCATGTTCGCCAGTAGGCTCACACGGTGGTGGTGGCACTTGAGTATCTTGAGGACGATGCTCAGCGTTGTTCTCTCGTTGTCGACCGGAGCCGCCGGCGTTGTGATGAAGCATTTTGCGCCCATCTTGTGATGGCTGCAGCGTGTGCCGCGTTGTGCCGTTCTTGGACATTGGCGCGCCGTCCTTGGATGTCGCAGCGCCAAGATCCTGGCTTGAATGGCTCCGAACTAGGCCGGTCTGGTGGCTAGGATAACGCGAACGACGGGTAACTTGGCCACCTCCGCCATCTCCAGTATGATGACTGGGGTCACCAGAACGACGGGGAAGCTGGCTGCCTCCACCGCCAACAATGGCAGTTCTGCCCCCCTTATACCCGCATCCGTCCTCTTCCCCCTTGAAACTTAGGCCGGAAGGGCTGCCACACTTGGCGGGTTTTGAAAGGGGACAGGTGCTCAGGCTATCCTCACTAAAGGTGCTCTTCGCCTGCCAAAGCGTGATCCATGACGCACCGGTGGGCTCGGTGATGACCTCTGCCCTGCGCGCCAGCCGTCTTGGTCTTCCTTCGCCGATCGGGCAACCTTTGGGGACTAGGTATCTGGCCCTGCTCCCTTAACACAAAAGAGGAAACCATCTTCATCCGCGCCTGCTGGCGCGGCCTCTGTCGCCGCTCATCGCCACGTGCGTCACCCACGTGATGGGCCCCAGACCGTGCGGCTCCGCTGAACGGCCTTCGTCTCGTGCGTCCTCAGCAGGGGGCCTCGGGAGGCCACCTCAGGAGGTCGCCTCGCGAGAGGACCTCGCGAGGCTGCTGGTGGAGGTGCTGAGCCTCGCTCGCCCGTTCCCTGAGGAGGGGGCCTCGGGAGGCCAAAGGCCTCATGAGGAGCCCTGGTGAGGTGCTTGGTGTTGATGGCCTGCTGGGCCCACGCCAGGCGTTGCGCCATGGGCCAAACGCAGATGGGCCTTGTCATGCCCAATATGCGATCCTATTCTCGAGGAACTCAGAGGCCCCACCAAGAGTGGAAACCACATATTGGAGACGCTTGCAAGGTGTATATCATTACATCGTACCACATACATAATAGATGGGGAAACATAAATACATACAATCATCAAATGAATACATCAATACATAACAAACATCATACAGAAGGGCAGCATCCGACTACGAATGAAATCAAACGAAAAGTAGAACGACATCCACCCTGCTAGCCCAGGCTGCCGACCAGGAACCTATCCCCAGATTGACGAAGAAGAAGAAGCAGAAGAAGAACTCCAAAAGCAAACGAACATCACTCTCACGTCAGATCATCGCATTACCTGTACCTGCAACTGTTGTTGTAGTAATCTGTGATCCACGAGGACTCAGCAATCCCATAACCATGGGTAGCAAGACTATCAAAGCTTAAATGGGTATGGAAGGGGTAAAGTGGTGGGGTTGCAGCAAGCACTAAGCATTATATGGTGGCTAACTTATGAGTACAAGAATAAGAAAAGTAAATCTATGCAAAACGGTCACAATCTACAAAGAGGCGGGCATGGCGGGGACCGGCGGAAACGGGCAAGGGCGGCGGAGATCCGGTGGATCCAGGCGGCGGCCATGGCCTCCTGGTTGAGGGAGAGAGAGAGCTCGTGAGATGGAGAGAGAGAAAGAGAAGGGCGAGAAAGAGAGACAGGGAGAAGGAGAGGGGTCCCGGCATGGCGAGGGAGGTCCTCCGGCCGAACTCCGGCGAGCTGCTGGCAGCGGGCTCAGGGCAGGAGGAGGCGAGGAGCTTGGGTGCTTCCCCGATCCAGATCGGGCGCGGGGAGCGATGGCGGCGACAGTTCGATCCAGGCCCGGGCAGGCCTCCAGATGGGCTTCACGGGCCCGCGGCTGGGAGGTGGGAAATGCGGCTGTGGAGTGGAGGAGGTTGGCGGCGGCGCGGATTTCGAGGGAGGGCTAGGATTTTCCAAAACTGGCAGGGTAGGGCTGTCTATTTATAGACACGGGCTAGGGATTAGGGGATTTAGTCCGTTTTCAGACCGTTTGATCTCGATCGGACGGTCCGAAACGGAGGGGGTAGCTAGATGGGTTGAATGGGCTGCGTAGAGGAGGTTGGGCTAAGACGAGAGGGAAGTGGTGCAGCCCGGCAGGGTTTTCGGAACACCGAAAACGTCCGCGTTTTATCCGGCTATAGTGCCGCTATAGTTATCCGTTAGGGCATCAAACGACCTACGAATGGAACGAAATTTGGCAGGCGGTCTACCTACAATATAATAAGACCGCACGCCAACTTTCAACCCATTCCGAGAACATTTTTATCCCACTTATAAAATAATATTTCGGAGGTACCGCGGGCGCGTGCGCGTGCGAGTGTGTCGGGACTCGAAACGGACAACGGGGAGAACGCCAACTACGAACGGATGCAAGTTTTTGAAAAACATGCGGAAGAAATGCACATGATGACATGGCCAGGTGCAACACGCAAGCGAATGACATGGCAACGACGACGAATAAATGGAAGACATCTGGAGCATCGGTCTCGGGGCGTCACACCTCTCCTCCACTAACAGAAGATCTCGACCCGAGATCTTAGGAAGGAACCGGAAGATTGAAGAGGAAGAGGAAAAAAGGAAGAGGTAAAACAAAGTTGCTTCTTGGACAAATGAGTGAAACCAACAAACCTCAAAGGTTGCAACGAGTTGAAGAATGGCTTGAGGAACAAGCAAGAATTCGAAACCACTCTGGTTGAAACAAGATAGATAAGGAATGAGAACAAAAAGAATTTGGGCAGCACTCTAGTAGAAAAGAGAAGGAAAACTTGATAAGATGAAAAGAACTTGAAAAGAGAACATAACACTCCAGTAAAATGGATAAGCCAGGAAATAACATGATCTTGGAAAAACGAGATAATGGTTCGAAGAGAGAAACACCACAATGCCTCCGGAATGAAAGAATAGAAGCTAGATCGTTGGAAAGAAAAGAACGGAGAAGAAAATGACAACTTCTCCCACAAATGAATTTGAAAAGCATCCTCGCAAAGAAGGATTGAACGGAGTTGTTGGAAAATCAACAACGAAAAGAATAGTCTTGTCGTGGGCTGATGGAAAACATCTCAAAACTTGAGGTGAAATTCTGCCACTACGGAAAGAATTGATTACTTGAGAGCAACATAGAGATGAAAAACTTCTTTCACCGAAAGGATTTACGAGAGAAATTGGATCATTGATAATCACCACAATAGCAACAATCCATCAGAAAGGCTTTAGGTGAAATCTATACCAAGATAGCTACGAGAAAGAAATGATGGTTTTAAATATATCATTCTTGACAATATCTCTTCGAGACTCCTCATGAATCAAGAATGGTATAACACCATCACCAAAGATAAGGGAGAATGACTTGCACTTCGGAATGCAAGAAGGAGAATACTTGAGGTCCAACAAGAATCTTGAAGAACACTTCGAGAATGAATTAAATACTTGACAAACCACCATGAAGTACTCCGGTAAACAAAGGGATGATAGAAACAAAGGTTGAAAAGAACAAGATGAAGCCTTGCAATGATTTAGATGGAGCTTCGCGATGAGATAACCGAGAAAACTTGGAATTCCGGAAAAGAAAGATGAACAGCTAGAACCGAGAATCTATTCATCAAGAACAAACTCAGGAAGAAGGAATTAAATCATCTTGATGGAATAAGAATAAGAATTATGATATGTCTATCCTTCATCAAATTAAATTGATGACAAGCAATGGATTTGGCATACTACTTATTCTTCTTCAAAAGATTGACGAGAGATATAGCGCCAACTTGACGAAGTCTTCGAGGAAACACCAGTAGGATTTGGAAAGAATGAATGAATTGATATGATAACAACGGAAGAGGAATGTTGAACGAACCCACCGTAAGAATTGAAAATGAATGAAGGAAAAGCACGAATCGCTGAGAAGAATTAGAAAACAAATGAAGATACTTGAGGGAATTTGATACAATAGAACGAAGAGATCACGAGCTAATTAAAGAATACTAGAACGATGCACCGGAAGAATTAGGAGACGAACGAAGAGACATCAATTTTGGAATAATCGGAGAACGAAAGCTGAAAACTGAGAACGAATAAATGTTCTGAAATGATGGCCTTCGGAGAATCGAAAATGGAAAGAACTCATGAAATGCTCCGGATGGGTATGAGAAGAATTTCTCACGATCGGAACAATTTGAGAGGATAACATCAAACTTGAACTATGAATCTTGAAGAGAACGAACAAGGATTTAAGAAAAACTCTTCTTCGGTCTTCCAAGCAGCGAAGGACGACGAGAACCACCACAAAGAATTTATGAGATGCTCCGGAATAATGAAGAAATGAAAGGTTGAGTCAATGATGAAAAGAATTTGAAAGCAATCTTGGAGAAGGCAATTTACTGATGGAATCCATACTTACATCACCTTGAAAGAATTTGAGAATAACTCAGGGAAAAATTAGAAGAGTCAGGTAAGATCCTAGGAAAAGACCTGTGGGTTAAGGCCCACTCAAAAGAAACACCGTTGGAACAACTACTTGAAATAGAGACTGCACCGGTTGAATTAAATGACTTGAATGAAATAGCAACCTCAAAATAGAACGAACGGATCTTGAATGGAAACACGAATCTTCTGAGATATCTTCCACAGTCCGGATATGAATAGAGAGATGTGAATGAACAAGATCGGCTTGGGAAAGAATTTCCAACATGAGAAGGCATTTGGACAAAAGAAAAGGATGTGATGAACACCGAGAGCGGAATTTAGACCACCGGAGAAGAAAACAAAAACGAAGAATGATGGACTTGTAGCTCCTGAGCATCTTCACGAGAAATCACCGGATAAGAACATTGAAAGAATGGAGAGACTTCTCATGAAATAAAATGGATACTTGATTCAAGAATTTTGACTCCATAAAGAAAAAGGTTGGGAGGGTGGGGAAAAAGAAAGACAACTTCGGATGGATGAAATGAACTCCGTTGAGAAAACTAAGAATTGATCTTGCAAATGTTGAAAGGATTGGATTAACTTGAAGAGAAGCACGTCAGATGGAGAAGAATTAACATGACAATCTCGATGATCCCATAGAAATATGAGAACACCGCTTAGGAAAGGTATGGAATCAACACTTGAATTCGAAGCAACTCAAATACCAGAACAAAAAACAAAACAAAGGATTTGGCTTGGAGAATAAGCCGGAACAAACATATGATAGACCCCATATCGTATCATGTGTATATTGGAAAAAGATATTCTAGGTAATACTTGAATTCCCACCTAAGAACTCCCGAAACTCCTTGGTTATAAGATCAGGTTGCGGATATGGGAACCTACTCAGCACACAACAACAATAATATCCTAATCAGCTGCAACCAATCCGCAACCTTCACACACGACCAAGAAACTTCACAAATCCGTCTACCTCAGACCTTCAAAAGCACAGCGATACTAGTCATAGTGGATCATCCGCGCTATCTCCACCAGTACTGGGGAAAAGTCACGGCACTATTTGTCACCACAAAAAGTATAGAAGCGTTTCGATGTCGGCGTCCTCTGGTATTCAGGAACTGGAACGATAGAGAATGTGACAAGAACCCCTTGGAGCTCAACTCCCCGGGTCCAATCCATACGGTCAGGAGGCATCAAGAACAGAGTCACATCATACCGATATCGCAACCATTCCAACAATACCCGTGTGATCCTAAAAATTTTTGAGTGAGAAGAGATAGTAGAATCAAACACCTACGTCACAATTCCTCACCAGAGCGACGAAGGGGATAAGGAATAAAAAGAAGTCCTACTCTCTGATATATATCTAGACTCAAAATAGTTTTTCTTCTAGACTCGCCAACGGTTTGATCAATCAAGGGGGCTCCTATGGTCGGACGAGGCTCTGATACCAACTTGTCACGCCCAATATGCGATCCTATTCTCGAGGAACTCGGAGGCCCCACCAAGAGTAGAAACCGCATATTGGAGACGCTTGCAAGGTGGATATCATTACATCGTACCACATACATAATAGATGGGGAAACATAAATACATACAATCATCAAATGAATACATCAATACATAAGAAACATCATACAGAAGGGCAGCATCCGACTACGGATGAAATCAAACGAAAAGAAGAACCACATCCACCCTGCTAGCCCAGGCTGCCGACCAGGAACCTATCCCCAGATCGACGAAGAAGAAGCAGAAGAAGAACTCCAAAAGCAAACGAACATCGCTCTCACGTCAGATCATCGCATTACCTATACCTGCAACTGTTGTTGTAGTAATCTGTGATCCACAAGGACTCAGCAATCCCATAACCATGGGTAGCAAGACTATCAAAGCTTAAATGGGTATGGAAGGGGTAAAGTGGTGGGGTTGCAGCAAGCACTAATCATTATATGGTGGCTAACTTATGAGTACAAGAATAAGAAGAGTAAAACTACGCAAAACGGTCGCAATCTACAAATGATCACTAAGTGATCCTGAACACCTACTTACGAGTCAAACATTACCCCACCGTGTTCTCTTCTCGAACTTCCTCGAAAAGAGACGGTCACGGTTACGCACACGGTTGGTGTATTTTAATTAGGATTTAGGTCAAGTTCTCTACAACCGGAGGTTATAAATATCCAAGTGCCATATAACCGCGGGCACGGCTTCGCGTAAGATTTAACCCTGCAGGGGTGTTCCAACCTGGCCCATCATAAGCCTACACAAGCTGCGGTGGAAATACCTCAACCTCGAGATAGCCGAAAGTATCCTCGGAATCCCGGTGCACAAGACATTTCGACAATGGTAACACAATTCCAGCAAGACCTCCCGGCGTGCCGACACCATGATAGTAGCCGCGCGTATCTCGTCTCAGGCCACGACCGGATAGGTCAGCCTACGAGTAAAACCCGATCCTCGAGTTTCCTCGTGGCGGCCCCGCAGTCTGCCCGATTCGGACCAACACCATCGGCATTGGCCCACCTATATTATGTTGAATTAAAAGAATCCTCGGGTTCATGACGCCCTATGCCAATTAATTAATTGATTCAGTATTATTATGTTGGCAAATGTTAAAACCAAAGTTGGGCCTTGCTGGAAGCGGTTATTCAAAGCGAACTGTCAAGAGGGTCCCATTCCCCTGAGCATGTTAGGAACGCTAAACATGGATCATAACAGCAGCATTACGGAAACTAGGGCGACTTGAGTGGAACAAAACACTAGGCAAAAGGCCGAGCCTTCCACCCAATACCAACTATATAGATGCATTAATTAAATAAGAGATATTGTGATATCCCAACATATCCATGTCCCAACATGGAACAACCTGCAAGAGTACCTGCAACTAGCAACGCTAAAAGAAAGGGGCTGAGCAAAGCGGTAACATAGCCAATCAATGGTTTGCTGGGTAAGGGTGGTTAGAAGCTGTATCATGGCATATGGGAGGCTGACATATATGTGGTAGGAAGCGCGACATAGCGATAGCAACGAGACAACTAGCAAGCAAAGATAGTAAAGATATCCAAGGTCATGATCATCTTGCCTAAAATCCCGCTCGGAAGAAGAACGAGTCCATGAAGAAGACGAACCAACGTAGTCGAACGAATCCTCACAATTGCAACGGAACCGGAACTATCGAGAAGAAGCACAACCGGAAAGAAGCAAACAACATGGTAAACACACAAGCATAAACATGGCATGATGTACAATCAAATATGATGCATGTCAAGATTAAATGTTGTTAAACATGGCAAGAGATGAAGCATAAGCAATCCATACAACTAGGCAAGTTTAAATGAGGCCGGAATCACAATTAACAATTCCGGAAAATACCCATATGCAAATTTCGAAATTGGTACTGATCTGAATTAAACACAATGTTAAAGTGGTTAAATAGCAAGTTTACAAGCATCATGATGATCTACGCGTTTTTCTAGTCAAGTTACTTATGTAGATCATTTAATTCGGAGCTACGGTCTAGAAGATATGAGCTAAACAAGTTTAACATGGTAAGGATGCAAAATGCATGCAAACATCAACCACGAACACACAAATCAAGGATGCAACATGATAATGTGAAACTACACACAATTCTAAGCAAGTTTCATATATGACATGATTAAAACGGAGCAACGGTTCAACAATTACAATCAACACAAGCTATAATAATAATCTGCCCAAAACAGCAACATAGCACTTTGCCAACTTCAAAACAGCAAGCTACAGTAACATGATGGGCACAAACTTGATATTCACTTAAATTATACATGACATACTTAAAATTATCTTTAAGGTTCAGGTTCATAGGCATCAAGGTTAAGTCAATATGATCCATGCAAAATGCAATGTTCTGCTAAACAGGGCATATACATGAGCAGAGTTAATAAGATGGCAACTTGAGAGCAAGAAAGAGACATGCTACTGAACTTTGCATGGCAACCCAAGGCATGGCATCGAAGTACACAATGCATAGACCAAATCACATGCAGGAATCATATGCATATGAGCTATAGATTAGTGGATATCATCAAGCAAAGTTGGCAAGTTTTATCACAGACAGTTTTACTCAGAACAGTAACATTAACTAGGCATGTTTACAAGCTCATGGCACTCACATCAGGGCATATCATGGCATGAAATAAATACTAGCAGCAAGAAGACATGAAAATGCTTCAAACTCATGTTGACAAGTTGCTCATATGGTGCATGCATTAAATCACACAAAAATGACAAAATGCATAATATTAACAGTTCCAGCAGTAACCTTAGGATGCACTTTTGCAACAGAGATTAGCACATGAAGATGAATCCTAATATGAATGCAACAGCAACCATCATGTAGAGCACGAAGAGTAGATAATTTTACATATATAGATCATCATCATAGGACAAACATGCACAAAGTTACAAGCCTCACAAACTGACCACATGATGCTGGAATTTTCAGAAACTGGGCGCTGGATAGCTATAACGCGCACGGGCGAGGGATAGTGCGGGTCGCTCGCCAGAGGGCCACTAGGCCGGCTGGTGGAGATGCTTGGCAGGCCGGCCTTGGCGCCCTCGTGGCCCACGCGGAGGCTGGTCGGGGTGCCGTCGTCCACCTCGCTCCCGTGCTCAAAGCAGGAGCCGGCGGCGCGGGTCAATGGCGGTCGGCGGGCAGGGGAGGGGCTCCGGCGAGGCGGGCACGGCGGGGACCGGCAGAAAGGGCAAGGGCGGCGGAGATCCGGCGGATCCAGGCGGCGGAGCTCCCTAGGGCGGTGGCCATGGCCTTCTGATCCGGGAGAGAGAGAGCTCGTGAGAAGGAGAGAGAGAAAGAGAAGGGTTGAGAAAGAGAGACAGGGAGAAGGAGAGGGGTCCCAGCGTGGCGAGGGAGGTCCTCCGGCCGAACTCCGGCGAGCTGCCGGCGGCGGGCTCTGGGCAGGAGGAGGCGAGGAGCTCGGGTGCTTCCCGATCCAGATCGGGCGCGGGGAGCGACGGCGGCGACAGTTCGATCCGGGCCCGGGCGGGCCTCCAGATGGGCTTCACGGGCCCGTGGCTGGGAGGTGGGAGGTGGCGGCTGTGGAGTGGACGAGGCTAGCGGCGGCGCGGATTTCGAGGGAGGGCTAGGGTTTTCCAAAACTGGCAGGGTAGGGCTATCTATTTATAGACAGGGGCTAGGGATTAGGGGATTTAGTCCTTTTTCGGACCGTTTGATCTCGATCGGACGGTCCGAAACGGAGGGGGTAGCTAGATGGGTTGAATGGGCTGTGTAGAGGGGGTTGGGCTAAGAAGAGAGGGAAGTGGTGCAGCCCGGCAGGGTTTTCGGAACACCGAAAACGTCCGCGTTTTATCCGACTATAGTGCCGCTATAGTTATCCGTTGGGGCATCAAACGACCTTCGAATGGAACGAAATTACATAGGCGGTCTACCTACAATATAATAAGACTGCACGCCAACTTTCAACCCATTCCGAGAATATTTTTATCCCACTTATAAAATAATATTTCGGAGGTGCCTCGGGCGCGTGCGAGTGTGTCGGGACTCGAAACGGACAACGGAAGGAACGGGGAGAACGCCAACTACGAACGGATGCAAGTTTTTGAAAAACATGCGGATGAAATGCAAATGATGACATGGCCAAGTGCAACACGCAAGCGAATGACATGGCAACGACGACGAATAAATGGAAGACATCTGGAGCATCGGTCTCGGGTCGTCACAACTCTACTCCACTAACAGAAGATCTCGACCCGAGATCTTAGGAAGGAACCGGAAGATTGAAGAGGAAGAGGTAAAACAAAGTTGCTTCTTGGACAAACGAGTGAAACCAAAAAACCTCGAAGGTTGCAACGAGTTGAAGAATGGCTTGAGGAACAAGCAAGAATTTGAAATCACTTTGGTTGAAACAAGATAGATAAGGAATGAGAACAAAAAGAATTTGGGCAGCACTCGGGTAGAAAAGAGAAGGAAAACTTGATAAGATGAAAAGAACTTGAAAAGGGAACATAACACTCCAGTAAAATGGATAAGCCAGGAAATAACATGATCTTGGAAAAACTAGATAATGGTTCGAAGAGAGAAACACCACAATGCCTCCGGAACGAAAGAATAGAAGCTAGATCGTTGGAAAGAAAAGAACAAAGAAGAAAATGACAACTTCTCCCACAAATGAATTTGAAAAGCAACCTTGCAAAGAAGGATTGAACGGAGTTGTTGGAAAATCAACAATGAAAAGAATAGTCTTGTCGTGGGCTTATGGAAAACATCTCAAAACTTGAGGTGAAATTCTGCCACTACGGAAAGAATTGATTACTTGAGAGCAACATAGAGATGAAAAACTTCTTTCATCGAAAGGATTTACGAGAGAACTTGGATCATTGATAATCACCACAATAGCAACAATCCATCGGAAAGGCTTTTGGTGAAATCTATACCAAGATAGCTACGAGAAAGAAATGATGGTTTTAAATATATCATTCTTGACAATATCTCTTCGAGACTCCTCATGAATCAAGAATGGTATAACACCATCACCAAAGATAAGGGAGAATGACTTGCACTTCCGAATGCAAGAAGGAGAATACTTGAGCTCCAACAAGAATCTTGAAGAACACTTCGAGAATGAATTAAATACTTGACAAACCACCATGAAGAACTCCGGTATACAAAGGGATGATAGAAACGAAGGTTGAAAAGAACAAGATGAAGCCTTGCAATGATTTAGATGGAGCTTCGCGATGAGATAACCGAGAAAACTTGGAATTCCGGAAAAGAAAGATGAACAGCTAGAACCGAGAATCTATTCATCAAGAACAAACTCCGGAAGAAGGAATTAAATCATCTTGATGGAATAAGAATAAGAATTATGATATGTCTATCCTTCATCAAATTTAATTGATGACAAGCAATGGATTTGGCATACTACTTATTCTTCCTGAAAAGACTGATGAGAGATATAGCGCCAACTTGACGAAGTCTTCGAGGAAACACCGGTAGGATTTGGAAAGAACGAATGAATTGATATGATAACAACGGAAGAGGAATGTTGAACGAACCCACCGTAAGAATTGAAAATGAATGAAAGAAAAGCACGAATCGCCGAGAAGAATTAGAAAACAAATGAAGATACTTGAGGGAATTTGATACAATAGAACGAAGAGATCACGAGCTAATTAAAGAATACTAGAACGATGCACTGGAAGAATTAGGAGACGAACGAAGAGACATCAATTTTGGAATAATCGAAGAACGAAAGCTGAAAACTGAGAACGAATATATGTTCTGAAATGATGGCCTTCGGGGAATCGAAAATGGAAAGAACTCATGAAATGCTCCGGATGGGTATGAGAAGAATTTCTCACGATCGGAACAATTTGAGAGGATAGCATCAAACTTGAACTACGAATCTTGAAGAGAACGAACAAGGATTTAAGAAAAACTCTTCTTCGGTCTTCCAAGCAGAGAAGGACGACGAGAACCACCACGAAGAATTTATGAGATGCTCCGGAATAATGAAGAAATGAAAGGTTGAGTCAATGATGAAAAGAATTTGAAAGCGATCTTGGAGAAGGCAATTGACTGATGGAATCCATACTTACGTCACCTTGAAAGAATTTGAGAATAACTCTGGGAAAAATTAGAAGAGTCAGGTAAGATCCTGGGAAAAGACCTGTGGGTTAAGGCCCACTCAAAAGAAACACCGTTGGAACAACTACTTGAAATAGAGACTGCACCGGTTGAATTAAATGACTTGAATGAAATAGCAACCTCAAAATAGAACGAACGGATCTTGAATGGAAACACGAATCTTCTGAGATATCTTCTACAGTCCGGATATGAATAGAGAGATGTGAATGTACAAGATCGGCTTGGGTAAGAATTTCCAACATGAGAAGGCATTTGGACAAAGGAAAAGGATGTGATGAACACCGAGAGCGGAATTTAGACCACCGGAGAAGAAAACAAAAACGAAGAATGATGGACTTGTAGCTCCTGAGCAGCTTCACGAGAAATCACCGGATAAGAACATTGAAAGAATGGAGAGACTTCTCATGAAATAAAATGGATACTTGATTCGAGAATTTTGACTCCGTAAAGAAAAAGGGTGGGAGGGTGGGGAAAAAGAAAGACAACTTCGGATGGATGAAATGAACTCCGTTGAGAAAACTAAGAATTGATCTTGCAAATGTTGAAAGGATTGGATTAACTTGAAGAGAAGCACATCGGATGGAGAAGAATTAACATGACAATCTCGATGATCCCATAGAAATATGAGAACACCGCTTAGGAAAGGTATGGAATCAACACTTGACATCTAAGCAACTCAAATACCACAACAAAAAACAAAACAAAGGATTTGGCTTGGAGAATAAGCCGGAATAAACATATGATATACCCCATATTATATCATGTGTCTATTGGAAAAAGATATTCTAGGTAATACTTGAATTCCCACCTAAGAACTCCCGAAACTTCTTGGTTATAAGATTAGGTTGCGGATATGGGAACCTACTCAGCACACAACAACAATAATATCCAAATCAGCTGCAACCAATCCGCAACCTTTACACACGACCAAGAAATTTCACAAATCCGTCTACCTCAGACCTTCGAAAGCACAGCGATACTAGTCATAGTGGATCATCCGCGCTATCTCCACCAGTACTTGGGAAAAGTCACGGCACTATTTGCCACCAAAAAAAGTATAGAAGCGTTTTGATGTCGTCGTCCTCTGGTATTCAGGAACTAGAATGATAGCGAATGTGACAAGAACCCCTTGGATCTCAACTCCCCGGGTCCAATCCATACGGTCAGGAGGCACCAAGAACAGAGTCACGTCACACCGATATCGCAACCATTCCAACAATACCCGCGTGATCCTAAAAAAAATTGAGTGAGAAGAGATAGTAGAATCAAACACCTACGTCAGAATTCCTCACCAGAGCGATGAAGGGGATAAGGAATAAAAAGAAGTCCTACTCTCCGATATATAGCTAGACTCAAAATAGTTTTTCTTCTAGACTCGCCAACGGTTCGATCAATCAAGGGGGCTCCTATGGTCGATCGAGGCTCTGATACCAACTTGTCAAGCCCAATATGCGATCCTATTCTCAAGGAACTCGGAGCCCCACCAAGAGTAGAAACCGCATATTGGAGACACTTGCAAGGTGGATATCATTACATCGTACCACATACATAATAGATGGGGAAACATAAATACATACAATCATCAAATGAATACATGAATACGTAACAAACATCATACAGAAGGGCAGCATCCGACTACGGATGAAATCAAACGAAAAGAAGAATGACATCCACCCTGCTATCCCAGGCTACCGACCAGGAACCTATCCCCAGATCGACGAACAAGAAGAAGCAGAAGAAGAACTCCAAAAGCAAACGAACATCGCTCTCACGTCAGATCATCGCATTACCTGTACCTGCAACTGTTGTTGTAGTAATCTGTGAGCCACGAGGACTCAGCAATCCCATAACCATGGGTAGCAAGACTATCAAAGCTTAAATGGGTATGGAAGGGGTAAAGTGGTGGGGTTGCAGCAAGCACTAAGCATTATATGGTGGCTAACTTATGAGTACAAGAATAAGAAGAGTAAAACTACGCAAAACGGTCACAATCTACAAATGATCACTATGTGATCCTGAACACCTACTTACAAGTCAAACATTACCCCACCGTGTTCTCTTCTCGAACTTCCTCGAAAAGAGACGGTCATGGTTACGCACACGGTTGGTGTATTTTAATTAGGATTTAGGTCAAGTTCTCTACAACCGGAGGTTATAAATATCCAAGTGCCACATAACCGCGGGCACGGCTTCGCGTAAGATTTAACCCTGCAGGGGTGTTCCAACCTGGCCCATCATAAGCCTACACAAGCTGCGGTGGAAATACCTCAACCTCGAGATAGCCCAAAGTATCCTCGGAATCACGGTGCACAAGACATTTCGACAATGGTAACACAATTCCAGCAAGACCTCCCGGCGTGCCGACACCCTGATAGTAGCCGCGCTTATCTCGTCTCAGGCCACGACCGGATAGGTCAGCCTACGAGTAAAACCAGATCCTTGAGTTTCCTCTTGGCGGCCCCGCAGTCTGCCCGATTCGGACCAACACCATCGGCACTGGCCCACCTGTATTATGTTGAATTAAAAGAATCCTCGGGTTCATGACGCCCAATGCCAATTAATTAATTGATTCAGTATTATTATGTTGGCAAATGTTAAAACCAAAGTTGGGCCTTGCTAGAAGCGGTTATTCAAAGCGAACTGTCAAGAGGGTCCCATTCCCCTGAGCATGTTAGGAACGCTAAACATGGATCATAACAGCAGCATTACGGAAACTAGGGCGGCTTGAGTGGAACAAAACACTAGGCAAAAGGCCGAGACTTCCAACCAATACCAAGTATATAGATGCATTATTTAAATAAGAGATATTGTGATATCCCAACATATCCATGTCCCAACATGGAACAACCTGCAAGAGCACCTGCAACTAGCAACGCTAAAAGAAAGGGGCTGAGCAAAGCTTTAACATAGCCAATCAACGGTTTGCTAGGTAAGGGTGGTTAGAGGCTGTATCATGGCATATGGGAGGCTGACATATATGTGGTAGGAAGCGCGACACAGCGATAGCAACGAGACAACTAGCAAGCAAAGATAGTAAAGATATCCAAGGTCTTGATCATCTTGCCTGAAATCCCGCTCGGAAGAAGAACGAGTCCATGAAGAAGACGAACCAACGTAGTCGAACGAATCCTCATAATCGCAACGGAACCGGAACTATCGAGAAGAAGCACAACCGGAAAGAAGCAAACAACATGGTAAACACACAAGCATAAACATGGCATGATGTACAATCAAATATGATGCATGTCAAGATTAAATGTTGTTAAGCATGGCAAGAGATGAAGCATAAGCAATCCATACAACTAGGCAAGTTTAAATGAGGCCGGAATCACAATTAACAATTCCAGAAAATACCCATATGCGAATTTCGAAATTGGTACTGACCTGAATTAAACACAATGTTAAAGTGGTTAAACAGCAAGTTTACATGCATCATGATGATCTACACGTTTTTCTAGTCAAGTTACATATGTAGATCATTTAATTCGGAGCTACGGTCTAGAAGATATGAGCTAAACAAGTTTAACATGGCAAGGATACAAAATGCATGCAAACATCAACCACGAACACACAAATCAAGGATGCAACATGATAATGTGAAACTACACACAATTCTAAGCAAGTTTCATATAGGACATGATTAAAACGGAGCAACAGTTGAACAATTACAATCAACACAAGCTATAATAATAATCTGCCCAAAACAGCAACATAGCACTTTGCCAACAACAAAAAAGCAAGCTACAGTAACATGATGGGCACAAACTTGCTATGCACTTAAACTAGACATGACATACTTCAAATTATCTTTAAGGTTCAGGTTCATAGGCATCAAGGTTAAGTCAATATGATCCATGCAAAATGCAATGTTCTGCTAAACAGGGCATATACATGAGCAGAGTTAATAGGATGGCAACTTGAGAGCAAAAAAGAGACATGCTACAGGAACTTTACATGGCAACCCAAGGCATGGCATCGAAGTACACATTGCATAGACCAAATCACATGAAGGAATGATATGCATATGAGCTATAGATTAGTGTATATCATCAAGCAAAGTTGGCAAGTTTTATCACAAACAGTTTTACTCATAACAGTAACATTAACTAGGCATGTTTACAAGCTCATGGCACTCACATCAGGGCATATCATGGCATGAAATAAATACTAGCAGCAAGAAGACATGAAAATGCTCCAAACTCATGTTGACAAGTTGCTCATATGGTGCATGCATTAAATCACACAAAAATGACAAAATGACAAATATTAACAGTTCCAGCAGTAACCTTAGGATGCACTTTTGCAACAGAGATTAGCACATGAAGATGAATCCTAATATGCATGCAACAGCAACCATCATGTAGGGCACGAAGAGTAGATAATTTTACATATATAGATCATCATCATAGGACAAACATGCACAAAGTTACAAGCCTCACAAAATGACCACATGATGCTGGAATATTCAGAAACTGGGCGCTGGATAGCTATTACGCGCACGAGCGAGGGATAGTGCGGATCGCTCACCAGAGGGCCACTGGGCCGGCTGGTGGAGATGCTGGGCAGGCCAGCCTTGGCGCCCTCGTGGCCCACACGGAGGCTGGTCTGGGTGTCGTCGTCCATCTCGCTCCCGTGCTCAAAGCAGGAGCCGGCGGCACGGGTCAACGGCGGTCGGCGGGCAGGGGAGGGGCTCCGGCGAGGCGGGCACGGCGGGGACTGGCGGAAACGGGCAAGGGCGGCGGAGATCTGGCGGATCCAGGCGGCGGAGATTCCTAGGGCGGCGGCCATGGCCTCCTGGTTCAGGGAGAGAGAGAGCTTGTGAGAAGGAGAGAGAGAAAGAGAAGGGAGAGAAAGAGAGACAGGGAGAAGGAGAGGGGTCCCGGCGTGGCGAGGGAGGTCCTCCAGCCGAACTCCGGCGAGCTGCCGGCGGCGGGCTCAGGGCAGGAGGAGGCGACGAGCTCGGGTGCTTCCCCGATCCAGATCGGGCGCGGGGAGCGACGGCGGCGATAGTTCGATCTGGGCCCGGGCGGGCCTCCAGATGGGCTTCACGGGCCCGCGGCTGGGAGGTGGGAGGTGGCGGCTGTGGAGTGGAGGAGGCTGGCGGCAACGCGGATTTCGAGGGAGGGCTAGGGTTTTCCAAAACTGGCAGGGTAGGGTTGTCTATTTATAGACAAGGGCTAGGGATTAGGGGATTTAGTCCGTTTTCGGACCGTTTGATCTCGATCGGACGGTCCGAAACGGAGGGGGTAGCTAGATGGGTTGAATGGGCTGTGTAGAGGGGGTTGGGCTAAGAAGAGAGGGAAGTGGTGCAGCCCGGCAGGGTTTTCGGATCACCGAAAACGTCCGCGTTTTATCCGGCTGTAGTGCCGCTATAGTTATCCGTTGGGGCATCAAATGACCTTCGAATGGAACGAAATTTGGTAGGCGGTCTACCTACAATATAATAAGACCGCACGCCAACTTTCAACCCATTCCGAGAACATTTTTATCCCACTTATAAAATAATATTTCGGAGGTGCCGCGGGCGCGTGCGAGTGTGTCGGGACTCGAAACGAATAACGAAAGGAACGGGGAGAATGCCAACTACGAACGGATGCAAGTTTTTGAAAAACATGCGGATGAAATGCACATGATGACATGTCCAAGTGCAACACGCAAGCGAATGACATGGCAACGTTGACGAATAAATGGAAGACATCTGGAGCATCGGTCTCGGGGCGTCACAGGCCTGGACACCCCGGGTTCCATGGGCTCCACAGTAGCCCCCGGGCCCGCGGCGTGCACGTTCCTGCCTTCAGAGGAGCGAAACGGCGCGGGCCCTATCCGCCTGCGGCCAGGCGCGACGCGTGGTGCACGATGTGACTGGGGACGCCTCCACTTATCGCACGACGCCTCTGTAACCGCCCGCGCTTACATAAAGTCCGCTGCGGGCGACGCGAGACCATCATTGCCTTCCTCAGCGCCTCACCTCCCACGCACAGCTCCTCGCGACCCCATCTCTGCGTTCTACCTTCTTCCCCCTCCTTCGTCCATATCAACGCTGCACCGATGGCGCCCGCCGGCAAGAGGGGAAAGACGGCAGCCCCGTCCCCAAGCGTGCCTACCATTGGGGCGGCGCTATCGCGCTCCTCCATCATCGATGGGGAGGGCCTGGATCGGGTGCTCCCGCTGGTGGCCGCTGACACGAACGAGAACCAGGTGACCCAAATCTGGCCAGGGTCACGCGCGCGGCACGACCTGGGGGCGACGACCTACCCCTTCTTCCTCCACAACGTCTATGCCGGGTTGGTGCCACCGTTCTCGGACTTTTTCTACGCCATTCTCTCACACTATCAGATTCATGCCCTCCATCTTCAGCCCAACTCCATCTTCCTCCTTGCCATGTTTGCCTTTTACTTCGAGGCCTTTGTGGGTGTGATGCCTTCAGTGGTGCTCTTCTGCCACTTCTTCTGCCTGTGGCTGACCGCGTGCGACCAGCACTCCGGGTGCGCATCGTTCCTTGCCATTAAGGGAACGGAAAATAGCATCATCAACCTGAGGGTCGCAAAGAAGGTGGAGGGCTACCGGCAGCGCTAGGTCTTCATGGACGCGTGCCAGACCAGCCCGCTCCTGATGATCCCAACGGATCCGGTTGAGAAGAGCTCCCGGTGGGGGAGCGAGAGGCTCACCGACCTGAGGATGGAACCCGTTCTGGAGCGGATGGCTACGCATCGGGCCGCGAAGCTATCGGGAGCGTCGGTCGTCAAGGAGTACCTCCGGCGACGCATCGCGCCACTCCAGCAACACTCGCGCCCCGTGTGGGAGTACACCGGTGCAGGCTACGCCATGAGGCTGCACCAGAGCAGTCTGACACAAGAGGAGTTGGACGGGGCCCTGGCGAATCTGCTCAACACCCCTGCCGAGGGCCTGCCCGAAGATGCACTCCCTCTGTTCCGCTATGAGGAGATGGCGGAGCTGGTCAAGGAGATGCCTCTCATTGACCGGTGGGGCCTCGTGCTGGAAGGCCACGTCGGGCCTCGCGAGGACCCTCTCGTGGTGGAGCTGGACTCAAGGGCAGCGGTGGCGAGGAGGACTCAGCGGAGGCCACGGAGGAGGACGCCAACCGGGCGCCACCGCGCACTCGCCGTCAGCTCCTCTGCGATTTTGGGGATGACGACGCCGACAGCGCGCCTCCAACGGCGGATGGTGCTCCCGGCCGAAAAGCGGCCGAGCCCCCAGCGCCCGAGGCCCATCACGAGGCCGATGCCCCCCAGGGCCCCGAGGCAGGCGGCGACGTGTCCGGGCCTAACGCGATACACCCTAGGGGCCCAAGCGGCGGCGCCAGGGCAATGCCTGACGGTGGCAGCGATGGCCTGCCCCTCGCGGGGGAGAAGAAAAGGAAGTGGTACGTTAGTGACAAGTAAGTCCCCTGCCTCCTCCCGGCGTTCCTAGTCCTTGCTCCTCGTCCGGGCTCGGAGCTGAGCCACCATTCACGCAGGAAGTCTACCGTGGATCAGAAGAAGAAGAAGAAGACGACGACGAAGGCGAAGGGGACCCTCGGCCCGCAGGGGGCGTCGGCGCCCGCCACGGGTGCCGGGGGGCATGGAGGGGCCACCTGCCGTCCCGACGACGAGGCGGGGCGCATGGAGGTCAGGGAGGAGACGGTCATTCCTCCGGAGTCGCATGCGGGTGCGCCTCGTGAAGCCGAGACGGAGGAGCCTCGGGAGGCAGGCTCAGGAGGCGGGGACGCCCTCCCCCTTGACCCCGCCGCAAGGAAAGGAGCGGCGACGGGGGGGGGGGGGGGGGGTCGGAACACCCACCCCCCCGCAGGGAGCCTCCCTGAGCGTGGGGTGAGGAGCCGTGGGGCACGCCGTCACGGGCATGGAGAGCCCCCATAGCGTGCCGCCGTAGTCAAACGCTGGGGGGTGGCCTGGAGAACCCACCGCTCTAGGCGAGCGGCACCGAGTCCTCCCTTGCCGCGGCGGCGGAGAGTGCCAGAAGGACCGATCCGAACTGGCATTTGGCCCTTGTGGGCGGCCACACCCTGCTCCGACCCGAAGCTTTGCACGACGCCAAGGCCGCGCTTGCTCGGCTCGGGACAGATTTCCAGGACGTGGAGACGCGCCTTGCCGAGGAGCGCCTGAAGCTTGCTGACGGGTGGCGCCGGCTCAGCGTCGCCGTCGAAATGGCCTGGCGCCAGTGTGAACGCGCTCGCGCACAGGGCGAGAAGGACGCCGCCGAAGCGGAGGGGGTCCGTGCGAGAGCCCTTCAGGAGGCCGAAGCGGCCGTCGTGCACCGCGAAGAGGCGGAGGCCCGCCTGAAGGAGCTCCAGGACCAGCGCTCCGAGCAGGCGCAGTCGCTCCTCGCGCGGGAAGGCGCTCTCGCCACCGGCGAGAAGGAGGTTGCAGCCCGTGAAGCGGGCCTCGAGACTCACACGGAGAGCCTCAAGAGGACAGCGACCGAGCAGGCCACGGAGAAGGAGCGCCTAGAGTTGCTGGGACGCCAGCTGGCTGATACCCAAGAGGACCACACGAAGCGTGTTACCGAGGCCAACGCCCAGTTGGAGGCCAAGGAAAAGAAGGTTCAGGAGGATGCTGACGCGAAAGTAGCGGAGGCGCGCCTGGCGCTTGCCGAAGAGCACGGTAAGACGCTGTCGCAGCAGAGGGACGCCTTCGAGACGGAACGCGAGCGATTCCGGCGGCAGATCACTGATCTCAAGGCGGCACTCGCCAAGGCGGAGACCCGCCTGGGGGCCGCGCCGCAGCCCAGCTCCAGCGGCGCGGACCGGGAACAGGAGCGGCAGCGCGAACGCGTCAAGACGCTTCACTCCCTCGAGCTCCGCGCCTGCGACGCCCTGAACTCCATCTGCCAGGGAAGGCTTGGGGCCCTCCGCGAGTCCCGCGATGCCGACTACGTTGACTTCTCCACCAAGCTCATGGAACAGCCTGAGGACATCTTGGAGTAGGAGTGCCGCGGCCTCTTCTTCCTGGCGGCGACTCGCGTCTTCAGCCACCTTCTTCACGCCGATCCCAACTTTGACTTTGACAAGGTGATAGCCCCGGTCCCCGAGGAGCTTCGCGACAGCCTCGCAAAGGCGGTAGAAGGCCACGTGGACGCGTTGCTTGGTTAGTACTCCTGCGGCAGCGGCGAGAGCTCTGGCGGCGACGACGGCGCCGGCGACGACAACGATGGCGTGAGTTCCTAGGGTTCTTTTCCCTTCGTTACCCTGCACTAGACCAATGTGGCCCCATGGGGGCGTGAAGACGATGCCTTGGTGCTTAAATACTTTATGATTTGTTGTAATGAACACTCGAGCCCTCGTGAGGCTTTCTCTTGAGGCTTGTTTTGCTCTTTTTACTTGCCATGATGCTCTACGTTGTCAGGACCCAGCCCCCGATCGGGCCTCGGCCGTCGCTGGTATGACAGGTCGCGATGCCTGGACAAGGCCAGGAGGCGAGGGGCACCGGGAGCCAGTGAAGGCTCCTGAGGCGTGATGCTCGGAGAGCCCCCCTTCGACGCGCAAGCGGCTAGCGCCAAGAGGAAAACTGGCGCTTGTGAGGCCGCCGGAAGGGAAGGCTTAAGTGGCGGCGAGAGTGGCTCACGAGGCGGTAGACTTAGCTCTGCACAAGGAAGTGTTCGGCAGGCCATCTCTTGTAGGGTACGCCTCGTGAGGGCTCTGCTCGCGAAATCCCCTGCAGAGATGGCCGCCGAGGGTTAGCTCCCGAGGCGGGGCCTGCTGGGTTCCTGAGGCCTTGAGGGGGCCACCCCGCGAGGCATCCTCGCGAGGCCTTTCCGGGAACCTGCTCCTGAGATGACTACATGCAGAGCACTTATGGACAGGGGAGCAGCGCACGCTCGTCGATTCGCTCATGATCATTACGCGAGGAGACAAGACACCAAGGACCTTGGTGGGGTGGCGTGCACGGGAGCAGACCTGCGAGCCAGAGCCCGGTTGCTTGGGTTTTTCAGCGCGGCTGAGCCTGACCCGAGCACAGACACCGTGTCCAGCCCCCACTCATGTGAGTCTCATGAGGGACATCGTGAGTGCGCGAGGCTCGCGAGGCAAGAACAAAACAAAACGACATGTAAGAAACCGAGCTTTACTGAAGTAAGATAGCAACCCATTACATAGTTAGAACTAGATGCGGCTGCCGTGTCCGGCACGGGTCAGCTTGAGGTTGGTGCAACCCGTGGGGCGCCCTCAGTTACACATCGAAATGAGAAAAAGAGTGTTGCCGTATCCGGCACGGGTCAGCTTGATGTTGGTGCAGCCCGTGGGGCCCTCAGTTGATTGTCCCGCCAGCGCGGAGCATGGGGCTTCCACAAGGGTGTGGGTATGGTCGCGGGTCGACCGTTCCGCCAGCGCGGAGCATGGGGCTTCCACTTGGGTGTGGGCGGGAGCTCTCGCGGGCCCATCAAGCGAACGCAATGTGAGGCTCCGGGGCGTGTATAGCCCCATTTCGTTCGTACGCATGAGGGTCACGGGTAGAACTTGCGGAGGTGTTGGATGTTCCAGGCGTTAGGAACAGGAACTCCGTCCTCCATCTCCAGCCGGGCTGAGCCGGGCCTGGAGACATGAGTAACCCTGAAAGGGCCTTCCCACATAGGTGAGAGTTTGTGAAGCCCCTCTCTGGAGAGGATTCTGCGTAGGACGAAGTCTCCGACCTCGAGAGTACGAGGGCGGATGCTGCGGCTGTGGTAGCGACGCAGGGCCTGGTGGTACCTCGCGGCACGAAGGGCGGCCTGACGGCGGTCCTCCTCGAGGAGCAGCAGATCAATCTCCCGCGAGCCCTCCTGACGCGCCTCGTCGAAGGCAAGCACTCGTGAGGAGCCATGCTTAAGCTCCAACGGGAGGACCGCCTCAGCGCCGTAGACGAGGAAAAAGGGTGTCTTGCCGGTAGGCTTGCTTGCTATCGTGCGGATGGACCACAGCACGGACTGTAGCTCGTCGAGCCAGCCCTTGCCACAAGCCTCGAGTTTCTTCTTGAAGCTCCTTGTTTTGAGGCCTTTGAGGACCTCGGCGTTGGCACGCTCGGCCTGACCACTGCTTCACGGGTGTTCCACCGAGGCGTAGCAGATCTGCGTACCGAGGCTGGCGCAGTAGGACTTGAAGAGGCTGCTTGTGAACTGGAAGCCATTGTCAGTGATGATGCGGTTGGGAACCCCAAAGCGGCTCACGAGGCCCTTGATGAACTTGATGGCGGAGCCTGCAGGGATGGTGCGCACCGGCTCGACTTCTGCCCACTTGGTGAACTTGTCGATGGCGACGTAGAGATAGCGGTAACCGCCAGCCGCGTGAGGGAAGGGCCCTAGGATATCCAGCCCCCAGACCGCGCAGGGCCATGAGAGGGGAATCGTCTGGAGGCCCTGCGCCGGCTGGTGGATCTGCTTGGCATGGAATTCGCAGGCCTCGCAGGCTTGGAATAGCGCGGTAGCGTCACGCAGCGCAGTGGGCCAGTAGAAGCCGCTGCGGAAAACCTTGCCGACGAGGGTGCATGACGAGGATTGGTGGCCATAGTACCCTCCATGGATGTCAGCTAGCAACTCGCGCCCTTGCTCTTCAGAGATGCACCGTAGCGAGACGCCATTTGGGCGCCTGCGGTACAGCTCGCCATCTTCCAGGTAGTAAGCGGCGGCCTGCTGGGCCACGCACTCTGCCTCTAAGTCTTTCTCCGGAAGGGTGCCGCGAAGCAAGTAAGCCTTGAACTCCGCGGCCCAGCTGTCTTCCTAAGGTTCCAGCGCCAGCAGTAGGCGTTCTCCTGAAGCCGGGCCGCAGTCTGGCGCGCCCGTGGGTGGCGCGGTTTGTAGTTCTTCGCGAAGGAGTGCCGTGCTTGCAGCAGGAGGTGCGGCTGATGGCTTGAGTAGCCTTTCCTCGAAGACGCCGGGGAT
Organism: Elymus sibiricus; assembly: GCA_039707655.1. NCBI lineage: Eukaryota > Viridiplantae > Streptophyta > Magnoliopsida > Poales > Poaceae > Elymus > Elymus sibiricus. The sequence goes on from CM077664.1 coordinate 171,573,250, forward strand.
CTGAGGCTCACGGCGAGATGCTCATTTGGCGATGTCGTCGGCTTCTTTGTTGCCACTGCGGGGGACGTGCTACAGCTCCAGGCCAAGAAAACGCTTCTCAAGTTTACGTACCTCTTCCAGATAGGCGGCCATGTGCTCGTCCTTGGGCTTGTAGCTTTCGTTGGAGAAGTTGACGAGGAGTTGCGAATCGCCCTTGATGGTCAGACGCTTGATGCCCAGGGCGAACGCGGCCTTGAGGCCGGCGATGAGGCCTTCATACTCTGCGATGTTGTTGGAGACCTTGTCGGTGTGCCTGAAGCAGAGCTGTACGGCGTAGTAGAGCCTATCCCCTGTCGGTGAGGTGAGCATGACCCTAGCCCCCGCACCCTGTCGGGAGAAGGCGCCGTCGAAGTGCATGGTCCAGCCGCCAGGCGCCTCATCCCCAGGCAGGAGGGACTGGGCCTCGCGAGGCTCCTCCTCATATGTGTCCGTCCATTCAGCCACGAAGTCGGCTAGGGCCGCGCCCTTGCTGACTCTGGTGGTGGAGAATTCCAGCTGGAAGGCTTGCAGGTCGATGTTCCATTCGGTGACATGGCCGGCGGCGTTGGGGCTGCGCAAAACTTGCTCCAAGGGATAGGAAGAAATGACCTTGATGGGGTGACCCTGGAAGTAGTGGCGTAGCTTCCTGGAGGCGACGAGGAGCGCGAGGAGGAGCTTCTGCTGCATGGGGTAGCGCTCGCGCGCGTCCCTTAGCACGGTGCTGACGAAGTACACGGGGTGCTCGACGAGGCGCGTAGTTGCTGTGGCAGCTTGCTCTTCAGTCGCCTCGCGATGCTTGGAAGAGTCGGGATTCTCACGAGGCTTAGGAGGCTGGCGAGGCTTGGAAGACTCACGAGGATCGGTGGCCTCACGAGGCTCAGGAGGCTCACGAGGCTTGGAAGGCTCACGAGGATCGGTAGCCTTACGAGGCTCAACGGGCTCATGAGCCCGAAGGGACGCGGAGGGCTTTTCCTTAGTACAGACGTGCTCCTCCCGCACCGCCACCAGCGCCGCGCTGGCCGTCTGGGGAGTGGCCGCCAAGTACAGAAGCGAGGGCTCACGAGAACGCGGCGCGACCATGATGGGCGGGCTCGTGAGGTACCTCTTGAGGGCTTCAAAGGAGGCGTCTGCCTCAGGAGTCCATTTGAAGGAGCTGGACCTCTTTAGGATCTTGAAGAAGGGCAGGGCTCGCTCGCCAAACTTGGAGATGAAACGACCCAGGGAGGCCATACATCCTGCCAAGCGCTGCATTTCCTTGAGGGTCTGGGAGGGCGCATTTTCTCGATGGCCTTGATCTTCTCTGGGTTGGCCTCGATGCCACGGTGCGAGACTAGAAAGTTGAGGAGCTTGCTGTAGGGGACCCCGAAGACGCACTTCTCCAGGTTGAGCTTGAGATTGACTTTGCGCAGGTTGGCAAATGTTTCCTGGAGGTCCGCGATGAGGGATCCAGCCTCACGAGACTTGACTATGATGTCGTCGACGTAGGCCTCCGTGTTCCTCCCCATCTGAGGCCCCAGCGTTATGCACATTAGCTGCTGGAAGGTGGCGCCCGTGCTCCTTAAACTGAAGGGCATGCAGACGTAACAATATATGCCGCAGGGGGTGATGAAGGCCGTCCTCTCCACATCTTCGGCCGCCATCTTGATCTGATGATAGCCTGAGAAGGCATCCAGGAAGCATAGCAAATCGCACCCGGCAGTGGAATCCACGATCTGGTCGATGCGGGGTAGCGGAAATGGATCTTGAGGGCAGAACTTGTCGAGGCTGGTGAAGTCAACGCACATGTGCTCCTTGCCGCCCTTCTTGGGAACAACGACTGGGTTGGCGCGCCATTCGGGATGGCGCCCCTTGTGAACGACCCCAGCTTCCTGGAGTTTTTGAACTTCCTTGACGATGAAATCTTGCTTCTCTGGCGCCTGGCGCTATGCTTTCTGCTTGACGGGGCATGCATTGGGGCACACCGCTAAGTGGTGCTCGATCACCTCCCTCGGCACACCGGACAAGTCAGATGCTTTCTAGGCAAAAACATCCGAGTTTGCCCGAAGGAAGGTGACCAGCGCGCTTTCCTATGCAGGAGGGAGGCCTGTGCTGATGGTGAAGGCAGGGCCGGAGCCGCTGCCATCCACCGACACCTTCTTCGTCTCGGTGCGGTCCTGAGAGAACAGCTGCTTCTTCTTCGCAGGCGCGGCCTCAGGAGGCTCGGCCACGTCCTCGTCGTCCGGGTGCACGTCCGCAGTGGCCTTGTAGGCACGCTCGAGGGTGCTGGCCGCATCCTTCTCGTCACAGGTGACGGTGATGATGCCGCTGCAGCCGGGCATCTTGAGGACATTGTAGGCGTGGTGGGTGGCCGCCATGAACTTGGTGAGAGCTGGGTAGCCCAAGATGGGATTGTAAGGCAGGCCGATGTGCGTGACGTCGAAGTCGATGAGCTCAGTGTGGTAGTTCTTGCGGGTGCCGAAGCTGACGGGGAGTCGCACTTGCCCCAGAGGGATGGTGGAGCCATCGGTCACTCTGGAGAAGGGCCTGGTCGGCATCAGCTGGTCGTTGGGCACCTGGAGCGTCTCGAAGGTCTCGATGGAGATCACGTTGAGGCCAGCGCCCCCATCAATGAGGGTCTTGGTGACCGCAACGTTGCTGATGGTGGGGGTGCACAGCATGGGGAGCGCGCCTGCGGAGGCCGTGGATTTGGGGTGGTCCTTGGAGTCAAAGGTGATGGCGTACTGCGACCACTTGAGGGGTCACGCGGCCTCGGGCCTTGGGAGGGCGGCATAGACCTCGCGAGAGAGCTGCTTGAAGTGGCGGATGGACGCGGGGGCTTGGGACCCGCCAAGGATGCAGGCGACCGCGCGAGGCTCCTAGTAGCCGTCAGCGCCCTCATCAGGCCGGTTGACGTCGTTCCTCCGGGGTGGCGGCGGCAGCGGCGCAAGAGCGGCATTGCCCTGAGGGTCTGCCTCACGAGGCTGGTCGCACCGGACGGCCTCACGAGGCTGGTCGTGCCAACCCTGGTGGAAGTTGCCGCAGCCGTTGCGGCTGTCCCAACGGTTGCTGCTGCGGCCATCTCCATGGCGGGCGCTGCGGCCATTGCAGTCGTCTCGGCGGCTTTGGCGCTCGTCGCGGAGCAGCTTGAGCTCCTGACAGTCTTTGGTGCTGTGGGAGCACACGTTGTGGAAGGCACAGAGCGGCCGACTGTCCTTTCCGGGCTCATCGCGGTCACGGCCGCGCTTCTGCTCGGGCTCCGCCGCTAGCACAGCCGGGCCCTTGCGCTTGACGTCCTTGCTCTTAGCCTTGGCGGCGTCGAGCGCTGCGTCGGGGTCATTGTGGATGAAGAGGCGGCCTTCCTCAGCCTTGGCGCACTTATCGGCGAGATCGAGCAGCTCTACCAAGGAGTCGATCTCACCATTGATGGCGAGCTTCTCGCGCATCTTGACATCCTTGACGCCAGTGGAGAATGCAGAGATGACGGCCGCGTCGGAGGCGCGCGGGATCTTATTGCGCACCTGGCTGAAGCACTGGATGTACTTGCGGAGGGTCTCGTCTGGGCGCTGCCGCACACGCCGCAGGTCGTTGATGGTGAGGGAGCTGTCCTGTGTGCCCTTGAAGTTGGCGACAAACTGGCTGCAGAGCTTCGCCCATGAGGAGATGGACGCCTCGGGGAGATTCACGAGCCAGTAGCGCGGGCCGTCCTTGAGGGCCATGGGGAACCAGCTTGCCATGACCTTGTCGTCGCCGTTCGCCGCCTCGACGCTCAGTGCGTAGAGCTGAAGGAACTCTGCGGGGTTGGGGGTGCCATCGTAGCACGGAGGCAGCTCAGGCTTGAACTTCGTGGGCCAGACCACGCGACACAGCTCGCGAGTGAAGGCGCGGCAGCCCACGCCGCTTGAGGGGACGCCGCCAGCGAGGGCGGCACGGTTTTGATGCCCAGCCGCCGCGATGTCTTGATCGGCCTGGTCCTGGCGCTGGTGCTGCCGCTCAAGGAGCACACGCGCATCAGGGGGCGCACGGCAAATGATCTGGCAGCTGGCCTCGTTTCGGTCCGGCGAGGACGCGCCGCGGGACGGCTCCCGAGCCCGCGCGCCGCGCTGAGGCCTGCCGTGCTCGTCGCACAGAGGAGGCAGCAGGGGAGCGCCGTGCGCCAGGTCCCCAGCACGAGACGGCGGAGGGCGAAGTGAGTGGGAAGGCGCCGTAGCGTCCCCGGTGGCGTTGACGAGCTCGGCAATGCGACCTAGCCAGGCGTTGTAGCCGGCGTCAGCTGGACGGTAACGGAGCAGCTCGCGCGCCATGAGTAGCGCGGCCTGCTGGTTCGGCGGCCCGCGGTGGGCGAGGGAGGAGGCAGTGGCGGTGTGGCCATTTGCCTGCACGGAGGGGTGCAGGGAGGTGTCCTGCTGCTCGCGGGTAGCGGGGTCGGTGGCGGCAGCAGCCTCGGCTTCGGGGCGGCGGCGATTGCCGCGGGACACTGGCTCCGTCTGAGCCACGCGGCCAGCCCTGCGCTCGGCGCGGTCGCGACGTGCGTCGGCCACGGGGTTGGTGGAGCAGAGGGCGGAGCAGAAGAACAGTAGCGCACCCCTACCTGGCGCGGCAAATGTCGGAAGTCGGGCTCCGGGGACCCAAAGGTTCGAACACGGGGGTGAGCTCATTCTACCACTTTGTCTCCTACCACGGCTAAGCGACGGCGAGGCTACAGCGAGAGCACGCTAGCGAGGGACGGATCGTGGACTCAGCGGTTTACCCAGGTTCGGGCCACCTTGCGGTGTAAGACCCTACTCCTCTTGGTTGGTATTGCTCTGGTGCGAGAGAGATAGTACAAGGTCGATGGCGATGGGAACTGGAATCAATCTCTCCTACAATGGCAGCTCTGCCCCCCATATACCCGCATCGGACCTCTGCCCCCTTGAAACATAGGCTGGAAGGGCTGCCACACTTGACGGGTTTTGAAAGGGGACATGCGCTCAGGCTATCCTGACTAAAGGCGGTCTTCGCCTGCCAAAGCGTGATCCATGATGCACCGGTGGGCTCGGTGATGACCTCCGCCCTACGTGCCCGCCGTCTTGGTCTTCCTTTGCCGATCGGGCAACCTTTGGGGTCGCTTTGGGGAGTAGGTATCTGGCCCTGCTCCCTTAACACAAAAGAGGAAACCATCTTCATCCGCGCCTGCTGGCGCGGCCTCTGTCGCCGCTCGTCGACGCACGCGTCACCCACGTGATGGGCCCCAGACCGCGCGGCTCCGCTGAACGGCCTTCGTCTCGTGCGTCCTCGGGCGGGGGCCTCGGGAGGCCACCTCAGGAGGTCGCCTCGCGAGAGGACCTCGCGAGGCCGCTGGTGGAGGTGCTGAGCCTCGTTCGCCCGCTCCCTGAGGAGGGGGCCTCGGGAAGCCAAGGCCTCATGAGGAGCCCTGGTGAGGTGATTGGTGATGATGGCCTACTGGGCCCACGCCAGGCGTTGCGCCCTGGGCCAAAGGTAGACGGGCCTGGACACCCCGGGTTCCATGGGCCCGACACACACTTCTCGGGATTGAGCTTCAAGTTGATCTTGCGCAAACTTGCAAATGTTTCCTACAGATCTTGTATGAGTGTTGACTTGTCCTTGGTTTTGACCACAATATCATCCATATAGGCTTCCACATTTCTATGTAACTAGGTCTCAAAACCAATTTGGACTGATCTTGCGAATGTTCTTTGACACTCTTCAATCCGAAAGGCATACGTATAAAGCAATATGTGCCACATGGAGTAATGAACGCTGTTTTCTCCTCATCTTCCTTGGCCATAAAAATCTGATGATAACCAGAGTAGGCCTCAAGAAAAGAGAGTAAATCACATCCGGCAGTAGAGTCCACAATTTGATCAATCTGTGGCAAAGGAAAGGGGTCTTTTGGACAAGCTTTATTCAGATCAGTGAAATCGATACAAAGCCTCCACTTCCCATTCGCCTTTCGGATAACCACTGGGTTGGCTAACCAATTTCGATGTAACACAACTCTAACTAGACCTGCTGCTTCTAACCGTTGGATTTCTTGGGCAATAAAATCTTGCCGCTCCAAGGCTTGCTTCCTGACCTTCTGCTTGATGGGCTTCGCATGGGGACAGACGGCAAGGTGGTGCTGAATTACATCCCTGGGAACGCCGGGGATGTCAGATGCTTGCCAGGCAAACACATCGACATTCACCCATAGGAAAGCAACGAGCGTGCTTTCCTATTTTCTGTCAAGGGTGGCACTTATGGTGAAAGCGCCTCCAGTCCCATCCTCCTTTGCAGGAACTTGCTTCGTTGCAGGTGCAGAGGCATTGGTCTTCTTGCTCTTGCCGACAGCGCTCTCTGGCTCCTCAACGGACGTGCTGCACTCTGCAGTACGCTTTCCGGAGGCCTTGCCGGAGGTCTTGCCGGTCTTCTTCTTCTTTCCTCCCCCGGGAGCTTTGTTGGCAGGAGCAAGTTCCTTCCGGCAGATGCTGCAACTGCTTCCCGGTAGAACTTGTCGGTGCAAATGATTGCGTCCTTCTGGTTGGACTTGATGGTGATCATGCCCATTGGCCCTGGCATCTTCAGAGTGTTGTAGGCGTAGTGTGACACCGCCATGAACTTTGCCAGTGCTGGGCGGACCAGAATTCCATTGTATGGCAGTGGCATCTTGACAACATCAAAGACAATCTTTTCTATTCTGTAGTTGAGCTCGCTTCCAAACGTGACCGACAAAGTGATCTGGCTCCTGGGCTTGCTCCTTCCCGGATTGATCCCTTGGAATGTGCCTGTCTCTTTCAGATCTTCATCAGGATTTGCAGCCTCTTGATCACTTCAGGTGAGTTCAAGTTCAGGCCAGCCGCACCGTCAACCAACATTTTAGTGACTTTGAGGTTGTGGACTGTTGGTGAAACTAACAGCGGCAAGCATCCGACCGCGGTATTACGATCAGGGTGATCCTCAGCATAAAAAATGATGGGCATGTGGGACCACTTGAGTGGCTTCTGTGCTTCGATTGCTGGCTCCGCTACGTTGACCTCGCGAACCCACTGTTTTAGTTGCCGGTGCGAGCAGTGCAAAGATGCACTGCCGTCAACACACATGGCATCCACCGCATTCTGGAACTCATTTTCAGACTCCTCATCGTCGTCATCATCACCATCTTCCTCGTCCTCTTTCTTGTCGCGGCCTCGAGCAGGCTTCTCCTTCTGCTATTTGTCCTTGCCACGGTGGCCCACACGGGCGCCACGGTTTTTCTTGCCGGATCCACCGGCACCGTCCTTGCCTTTCTCCTTGTCACGTTTTTCATACTCAAGCTTCTCCTTCTCGGCAAGCTGCTCAACTTGCCGGCACTCCAGGAGATCATGGTCTGCAGTGCGGGGGATCTTACAATATGGGCCATTAGTCTTCTCACCGGCAGCAACCTCATGGCCACAGGTATAGACGGTAACCTCCTTTCTGGTGCCCTCAGCCTTGGGCTTCTTGCCGGGATTCCCTGATCCCTCTACTGCTAAAACAGCTTTGCCTTTGCGCTTGCAGTTGTGCTTGCGCCCCTTTTTCTTCGGAGTGGATGCGTCATCGTCTTCGGAATTGACCGCAGCTCCTGCATCCTCTCCGGGGAGTCGCCTCCCTCCTTCAGCACGCTCACACTTGTCGGCCAGAGCATATAGCTCGGCGATATCACTGACCTTGTTAATGGCCATCTCTTCACGCATCCTGCGATTGCATGCGTTCGTGTGGAACGAGGTAATTACAGCAGCAGGGTGTACGTCAGGGATATTGTGCTGTACGCGGCTAAACCTTTGAATGTATTTGTGAAGGGGTTCGCCATCTCTTTGTGGGATCACATGCAGATCGCTGGGCTAACCGGGAAGCTTGTGGCCTCCCTAGTAAGAACCAACAAACTGGTGGCATACATCCGCCCAAGAAGAAATGCAGTTCATTAGCCAAGACCTCATGTTGGGCTTGAGAGCCAATGGAAAGTAATTGGCGAGAACCTTGTCGTCCCTTCCCCCGGTAGCCTACAGGGCGATGGTGTAAATGCCAAGGAACTCTGACGGGTTGAGCTTGCCGTCGTACATGTCGGGGAGCTCCGACATGAAGCTTCGCGAGGAGGGCCAGTGAAATTGCCGCAGCTTAGGGGTGAACGCTGGGCAGCCGATATCATACTGCAAGCATCCAGGACACCCCGGTGCAGGCTCGTTCACTACTGGCCCCGTACGGTCGTCTGATTGAGGGCGTGCTTCCCGGCGCCGCTCTATGGTTGTGCGGGTGTCTTCAACTTGCCAGTCCCGTAGAACTTGGCGCTGATCTTGGCGGCCCCGCGAATCTGAAGACACTATGGACACCTTGTCTGGCTCGTTGTTTCGGCGGGCTTGCTGCTGCTATTGCTGTCATGGTGGTGACTGCACCGTTGGCGCAGCGTCTCCAACCCGGCCGCTAGCTGGCCTTGCCGGCGCCGTGGGTGGTCACTGCGAAGGTCCCGCCTGTTGTGTCGTGCCAGGGTTAGCAAAATTGATGAGACTCTGGATGGTCTCCCTCCACTCATCCATCTTGTCAGCTGTTGGTGGGAAGTTCAGCAGCATCTGTGCCCGCTCCATGGCCTCCGCCGGCATGTTTGGCATGGTGAATAGCAAGGAACGAGACGTTGCTCGACTTTTGACAGAGCCAGAAGGAGCTCCATCTCGTGCCTGCCGCCGCTGCTCATGTTCGCCAGTAGGCTGACACGGTGGTGGTGGCCCTTGAGCATCTTGAGAACGATGCTCAGCGTTGTTCTCTCGTCGTCGACCAGAGCCACCGTCGTCGACCGGAGCCGCTGACTTTGCCATGAAGCATTTCGCGCCCATCTTGTGATGGCTGCAGTGTGTGCCGCGTTGTGCCGTTCTTGGACATTGCCGCGCCATCCTTGGATGTCGCAGCGCTAAGATCCTGGCTTGCATGGCTCCGAACTAGGCCGGTCTGGTGGCTAGGATGACCCGAACGACGGGTAACTTGGCCACCTCCGCCATCTCTAGTATGATGACTGGGGTCACTAGAACAACGGGGAAGCTGGCTGCCTCCACCGCCTCCGTCCATGCCACCCACGCCGCCTGCGCCGCCCGCGGATGTCTGCGATAGTTGCTTGGACATGGAAGGAGCTATAGCGGTTGCGCCCTTCTTCTTGGGTGCCATCGAAGATGATGAAGAAGGTGGCGCTCACACTGCTGGATCGGATTCGCACACGCGAACCCCTACCTGGCACGCCAAAGATGTCGTGCGTGTGACAATCTTTAGGATCAAGAAGATCCCTTTACGGTTCGGCTGTGGGAATCAAACGAATGCAAAGAGCGGATCCAGCAATGCAAACACACAGAGTTTACCCAGGTTTGGGCCGTCGTGAGGCGTAAAACCCTACTCCTGCTTTAGTGTATATTTGTGGAAGCACAGTTTACAAGAGAGCGCAGCTTGCCGGCAAGGTGCACGGGAAGTGTAACTACTTAGTGCAAATGTGAGAAGTGTCGACCTTTGTTAAGGCTGCCATGGGCCTCCTTTTATAGACAGATGGGGTCACCACTGTGGCAAAATAGTAATTACAGAGGGTAAATAGTGGCTACAGTGCTATCATACCTAACCCTAACGGGATAGGCCAAAAGCCATTAATGCGTCGTTAGGTGTCACGCTAGAGACGAGCTCCAGCAAAGATCATGCACTGCTCGCCCAGCTACCTTCTATTATCTTGACAAGATCCAGGGACGGGTGTCATTAGAGTTGATCTTCAGGCAGCGTGCTGACACATGCCCCAACAAGCCTCACTTAACTGCCTCCCGCTCGACACCTATTGATAAGCGACTATCTAGTCGCTGAGGTGGACTGGTGACACGGCAAAGGGAGCTTGCCGTTACGGAGCTTGCCGGGCCATCTCTTGTCGGTGTATAGCTTGCCGGCAAGTGTAGTCTTGATCTTCAGTACTTCCTTAGTACTTCTCGATGACCTGCCTGGAGGTCTCCTTTGTGGTTTTGTCAACCAATTCTTGAGCTTTGATAGGAGCTATCTTCCGGCAAGCCCTTGCCATCGGGAAGGCTGCTACTTGTCTGTGCATAAATCAGGGTATGGAAACACCCATGTTTTTATACACCGACAGAGAATTTCATCAAGTGATAGTAATTTTAATAGCATATGGGACGAGTGAAATGAAGAATTCATTTCATCATTATTAGCTTGCGTCCCAACAAGCATTTGTCAGGTCTTCGGCAAATTCATCAGACATTCAAGTTCTTCTGAAGACCTGACCCTGCCGAAGACATTAGATCTTCTTCTTAACAACCCACATCTGAAGCAATGTATCGAAGCGCATTGATAGAGAATTTAGGCATTAAAGAATATGCATTGCTCTTCACAAGGGGGTTAGAGTATTCAAATGAATATGCAGAGAAATTCTTCGAAGATTTGTGAACATAGTGGTTCGAAGAATAATGCACATATTCATCAGACCGATGATTGTTTCCCTCTGAAACAGAAGCATTTGCATGACCATTAGTAGGTCTGCGTCCATTTGATGACTTTGGTCCATGTGAAGAATTTGCCCTGGGGTGTTTCTTCTTCATCGGTGGTGTCATGATGACATTCACCTGAAGATCTTCCAGAAGTCTTCTGGGCACCCAGATTTTCTTCACTAGTGGACCATTCCTGCAGTTAGTACCAACAAATCTGGCAAATACTTCACCGTTCTGGTTTTTGAACAGTTTATAGTTGGAGTCAAATGACTCATCAGACGAGTATGAAGTATCATAGTTGTAACCAAATAAAGTGGATGGATCGACGGGAGGTCCTTTCACAGTAACCCAAGTGGTTTTGGGATACTGCTCAGGTTTCCAATAAGATCCATTAGCTTTAAGTTTCCTCTCAAAGGCAATACCCTCTTTCCTAGGGTTCCTGTTCAGAATATGCTTCTTAAGCACATCACAAAGGGTTTGATGCCCTTCGAGGCTTTTGTACATGCTTGTGACATACAATTTCTTCAACCCTGCATTTTGGTCAGTGATATTGGTGGCTTCCTCAGATGAGGGGTTAGTGGCCACAAAAGCAGTTGAACCAATTGAAGGTACTGAAGCATTTGAACATTCAGCTGAAGAATTTGCATTTTCATGTTTAAGGCATTTTAAACAAGGTGCAAAAAATTATTCCTGAGCGGTACTGATTTGTTGAGCAAGCAATGAATCATTTTGTTTTTGAATATCATCATCAGACACTCTCAGTTTCTCAAGATCCATTCTTCCCAATGAATGCGCGAGCTCTACTAGAATTGCTCTTCTTGCGTGATGAAGATTTTGATGAGGACTTTGAGGATTTCTTCTTCTTGTCATCAGAGTCATTATCTCTGGTCTTCTTCTTCTTCTTTGATTCCTTTTCCCAGAGAGGACAGTCCGCAATGTAGTGGCCAGACTTCTTGCATTTGTAGCAGGTTCTCTTCTTGTAGTCTCGAGCAGAAGCTTCTCCAGTGTTCTTTGAGTCATAATTTGAAGACATCGAAGTGGCTTTTCTTTGAAAACTTCTAGAATTTCCTCACCAGCATTGCAAGTTCTCTGCCAATTTCTTTGGCGCCACCAGAACTGCAGTCAAATTCTTATTCAGATGCAGAAACCGCCTTGGCTTTTGCTTTTTCCTTTAGTATGTGAGGTCATCCATAGCTGGGACTATACATATCTCTTTTCTCAGCTTTTTGAAATTCGTGAGTATTGAGCCTCTCAAGAATATCAGCCGGGTCAAGTTGATTGTAATCATGATGCTCTTGAATCACCAGGGCTAAGGTGTCAAATGAGTTGTCAAGAGACCTCAGCAATTTCTTCACCACCTCATGGTCGGTGATGTCAGCAGCGCCAAGAGCTTGAAGCTCATTGGAGATATCAGTGAGGCGGTGGAAGGATTGCTGGACATTCTCATTGTCGAGCCTCTTGAAGCGGTTGAAGAGATTGCGAAGAACACCAACTCGGGAGTCACGTTGAGTTGAAACTCTCTCGTTGACCTTGGAAAGCCTACCCAGATAAGCTTTGATGTTTCTAGGGTACTCACTCTGCCATATTGTCCTTTGTTTAGATGCCCGCAAATGATATTCTTCGCTTGAGAATCGTGTTGCTTGAATCTCTTCAGGTCAGTAGCGTTGACGCTCGGTCCCATGTGAGGCACTCCATTCTCGACAACAAACGAGAGATCGTTCTCAATGGCCTCAAGATGCATGCGCATCTTGTTCTTCCAGTAGGGGTGCTCCGTGCCATCGAAGATGGGGCACGCAGCGGATACCTTGATCATACCTGCGGTCGACATAGCTAAAACTCCAGGTGGTTAAACGAAAATCACACAGAACAAGGGAGTACCTTGCTCGAATACCAATTGAAAGCACGGGTTTACTCCCAAATGGGGTGAATGGGAGATTTTTAGAAATTCGTCAAACTCCGAAGACTTTGACGAAAATCACAGTGAAGAAATAGAAACAGGAACGAGACTAGTTCATCACAGAAACATAAAGCATGCATACATGGTAGATGCACGTGAAGAACATGCAATCATACAAGCAATCAGGCATACGGAAGATGAACTGAAGGAATGAAAAATCGTATGATGAAAGACTTCAGTTCAAATTCTTCAGAAAATAGATTACAGATTCTTCAACATGGGAATAATAGAAAGTAAGGGATTGAGGAATTTGAAACCAGGTTGGCTCGATGATGACACAATGATTTGGCAGACCAGTTCCAGTTGTTGTATCAACTGTACGTCTGGTTGAGGCGGCTGAGATTGAACTCTAAAGACACTAAGTCTTCACCGCATTCCTCTTGAGCTAAGATCACTTAGAGCTCAACCAATCACACATGCTAAGTCTTAAAGATAGACTTCCAAAACCTTCACATACTTATTCACCGGCCCGCCATGATGTCTACTACGCTACTTTATTTCTTGTAGACTCTGTTGGGCCTCCAAGCGCAGAGTTTTGTAGGACAGTAGCAAATTTCCCTCAAGTGGATGACCTAAGGTTTATCAATTCGTGGGAGGTGTAGGATGAAGATGGTCTCTCTCAAACAACCCTGCAATCAAATACAAGCAATCTCTTGTGTCCCCAACACACCCAATACAATGGTAAATTGTATAGGTGCACCAGTTCGGCAAAGAGATGGTGATACAAGTGTAGTATGGATAGTAGATATAAGTTTTTGTAATCTAAAATAATAAAAACAGCAAGGTAGCAAGTAGTAAAAGTGAGCACAAACGGTATTGCAATGCTTGGAAACAAGGCGTAGAGTTCAAACTTTCACTAGTGCAATCTCTCAACAGTGCTAACATAATATAATCATATAACAATCCCTCAACGTGTGACAAAGAATCACTCCAAAGTTCCTATCAATAGCGGAGAACATAAGATGAAATTGTTGTAGGTAGCAAACCACCTCAAAGTTATCTTTCCGATCAATCTATTGAGCCATCCCTATAAGTGTCACAAACAGCCCTAGAGTTCGTACTAAAATAACACCAAATAATTTCATATTCATAATATTCAATCCAACACAAAGAACCTCAAAGAGTACCCCAAAGTTTCTACCGGAGAAAGTAGGACAAAAACATGAATCAACCTATGTGCCTAGATTACCCCAATGTCACCTCGGGAATCCGCAAGTTGATTATCAAAACATACATCTAGTGACTCAATAGAATACCCCATTGTCACCACGGGTATCCACATGCAACACATACATCAAGTGATCTCAAATCCAATATTCAATCCGATAACAATGAAACCTCAAAGGGAAAAACTCAATTCATCACAACAAGATAGAGAGGGAAGAACAACATATGATCCAACTATATTAACAAAGCTCATGGTACATCAAGATCATGCCAAATCAAGAACACGAGAGAGAGAGAGAGATCAAACACATAGCTACTAGTACATACCCTCAGCCCCGAGGGTGAACTACTCCCTCCTCGCCATGGAGACCACCGGGATGATGAGATGGCCTCCGGTGACGATTTCCCCCTCCGGCAGGGTGCCGAAACAGGGCTCCGGATGAGATCGCTTCAGAACAAAGGCTTGCGGTGGCGGCATGGAAGTTGTAGGTTTCTTTCTGGGGGTTTTCCTATTTATAAGAATTTTTGGCGTCGGTATCCTCGCCAGAGCTCTCGCTGCCATGGGAGAACTTCTGGACCAAGGCCTCCACGTGCTCCCGCACGTCCTTCTCGAGCCCATCGCGAAGCTCTGGTGGCACAGGGCTCATCACCCTGTCAAAGTCGAAGGCGGCGTCGGCACGGAAGAGGTGCTGAAGACCCGCGTCGCCACCTGGCTCAGGAGGTCGCGGCACTCCTCCTCAATGATGCCGTCCATCTGCGCAGCTCCTTCCTCCACTCTCTTCACATGCTTGGTGAAGAAGTCCAGGTAGCCAACGTCGTCATCTTCAAGGAGGTCCTCAAGCTTCTCGACGACGAAGCTGGAAAGGGCGGCACGAGCATGGTGTGCAAGGGCGCGGAACATCTTTGCACGCTTACGCTGCCACCCCCGCGCCCGGGATGCCTCGTCCTTGGCCTTCTCGACGACCTTAGAAATGCCGCCCACCTGCGCTTGCAGGGACCCCAGCTCCCCCTCGGCATCTGCCTTGACCATCAGCGCGAGCCGCCGGGCGACCTCCACCTCCTACACCTGCTTCTTGAGGCGAGAGATCGCATCCTTGAGCTTGCCCCGCCTCTTGGTGAAGCGATCCTCTTGAAGCTTCAGCTTCTGGCTGTAGTCCTTGGCGAGCGCCGCGCACTCGATTTTGGACTTCGCGTCAGCATCCGCCTGGATCTTATTCTCCTTTTCCGCCAGCTGGGCGTTGGCTTTGGCGAGGCGGTCATTGTAGGAGGCTTGGGCGGCGGCTACCTCGCGGTCGAGTGTCGCCAGGCGCTTGCGTTCGGTTTCCTGCTCGGTCGCCGTCCTCGCGAGCACCCGCTCCCGGATCTCGGCATCTCCCTCACGAAGCTCAAGGGCCTCCTTGCGCTTGGCGAGCTCGCCGTCGCGGGAGGCAAGCTGCCCCTTGCGGGCTGCGATGGCATCCTCCCGCACCTGGAACCCATGCTCCCTGGCGACGGCCTGCTCTTGGAGCACCTTCACGTGGGCCTCCGCCTCCTCGCGTCTCCTATCGGCCTCCTCGGCATCCCTAACGGCGCTCTCGAAGATCTCCTTGGCATCCTGGGCAGCCTTCTCGCACTGCTCCCGCGCGGCAGCCTCCGTCCGGCGACCAAACTTGACAGCCACTTCGAGCTGGCGCCACCCCTCTGCGAGGCGCAGGCGCTTCCCGGCGAGGTGTGACTCCTCTGCCTTGAGGTCCTCCTCGAGCGCGTCAAGGGCCACCCTGGCGCTCTGCAAGACACCGCGCTTGAGCACGGTACTATTGCTCACTTGCTGCAGGGTCTGTCCGGTTTGCGTGTCGGCGCCGCCCTCCACCGCCATGGCCTGCGAGGGCCCAGCATCAGACCCCCTCCAGGCTCTCCTGTCCACGCTCCCTGGGGGGGCCGCGTCCTCCGTCAAGCGCGGGGGGATCCCCGCAGTCTCCTCCTCGGCTTGCCGCGCCGGCGTGCGCTGCGGGCTTGTCGCGCCCGCGCCAGGAGCCTGGTGCACAGGCGATCGCCGGGGGCTCACCGTAGCCCCCTCGGTGGCATCGGCCTCCTTGGCGGGTGTGGAGCTCTCCTGAGGAGTCGGCTCTTCAGCCTCCTCCATCGCCACGTCGCCTCCCGCGCCAGGCGCCTCTGGCGGCATGGCCCCTCCTCCGGAGGCCTCCTCCCGAGGCTCGCTCTCCCCAGCTGGGGGAGGAAGGTTCTTGCGCGGCTCAGGAGGAGCCGCATGCCTTTGCTCCACCTCCACGCACCCTGACTCGGCTTCAGGGCAGCGGACGGCCTCCTCGTGCCACTCGGTACCCGCGGTGGACGCCGTGGTCCCCCTCGAATCATGGGCCTTCCTCTTCTTTCGCCTAGGCTCCCTGCATGGCGCAAGGGCTCAGCCTGGGCCTCGGGAGGCAGAAAGGAAAATCCCGAGAAAAAGAACAAGACAAAAGGACTCCCTCGTTGTTGGGGACCTAGCGCCTCTTCTTCAGCTTCAGCGGCGAGTGGCTGCCGTTGTTGCTCCCGCGAGGCTCACTCGTGCTTCCTCCGGAGGGCTCGGCACGGGGCCTGCCGGGGTCCTCTTCCTCCGGGCCTTTGGTGGTCTTCTCCGCGAGGGGCTCGGCGGCCTCGCCGCCGGTGCCGGTCTTCTCCGCGGGGGGCTCGGCGGTCTCCACGCCGGTGCCTCCTCCACCCCCAGTCCTCACGGGCCGGGGAGGCATGACCATGAACCAGTTGTCATCGTCGTTGTTGTCGTCTTCGCTAAGGTCAGCAAGCAGCTGGCGGCGGGTTCGCGGGGCCGCCCCACCATCGCTCTCCTCCCCGGCGTTAGGTGAGGCCTCGATGTCGTCGCGGCCACCTGAGCCGGGCACCACCAGGAGGAGGTTATCACGAGGCCCCTTGTGGCCCTCAGGGACCAGCCCCCACTGGTCGAATCGCGGCATCTCCTTGACCATCTCGTCCCTGTTGCTATAGCGGTACAGCAGGTATGCTGCTTCACGCAGGTTCCCCACCTCTTCAGCGAACAGGATCTTCCTGACCTCGTCCATCACAGGCCTCCTGAGGTTGTCGACGCTCAGCCTCATTGGGTCCTCGGGGCCGGTGCAAGACAATGATGAGTCCAATTTACGTAATGTTTTTCATATATATTTTGTGCATACAAGGTGGGCTTTGTGGAATTTTACCGCGTTCGCGTGCATCTTTTTGTTGATAATCTCTCAGGTAACGTCTTTTGGAGCAATATCCATTTAATGGAGGAAATCCTCGGAAATGGCAGTGGAATCACGCATTAAAGGTGATAAACACTTTCCCTAAAAAGATCAAGCAAGAGGGCCAAAGAGACAGTCGTCGTCGCGCTTTCAGAGCAAACGACGGCGTTCCATGCGACCGCGCGTGCTCACATGAGCGATCGTTTGGCACGCCGCCGCCTCTGGGGGATCGACTACTTTCACCCCGTCAAAACGGATCGAGGAGGGGACGAATAGAGACTCTAGAAACTCATCCAGAAGGTAGAACCCTAGCCACCGGAACCCATCCGGAGGGAGGATCGACCGGGAGAAGAAGGGGATTCCTCTCACGGCGAGAGGAACAGCATCATCATCCACATCTACATCATCACCACCTTGATCGTCATCGTCATCCACATCCTTATCATCTGCAACATCAAGAACCCTAGTGGATCCTTCGGTGTATTAGTTGAATCATTCCCTCATGTATTCCATTACCATCACCACGATGATTGTTGTTCCTATGTGTGAGTAAACCCCTAGTTCCTGGGGATATGGATGAACCTTGGTATGTGTAGGATCTGAAACGTTTATTATGGATATGAGATCCTCTATTGAATGCTTAGTTTAATAACTTCGTGCATGTTGTGAAGGGGCACCACTCAACATTTGTGCCTGTATTGGGCATGAAGTATATCACTGTCTTTTCATAGGTTTAGGATGTGCAGGTAATTCGAGGTGATAGTAAAAGCCTACTGCTGCTAACCTTTACAAGTGACTGGGGATTTACGGAGAACCCTTAGTGAGGCCGCGTCCATGGGGAAACCCTTAATTATCATGAGTTGTAACCCACAGGGGGAGACTATGATGGTGGCGTGCGTGGCATGAAGTTTACCATGAGTAGAACGTGTTCTGTACCCGCTCCGCCCAGCATAAACGTCAATAGTGGCTCAAGTTTCCTTTCCATGCTATGCTTATGCATAGTAGTACTAGAAACATACCAATGGGGATTCCAAACTCCCTGAGAACGCCTTTTTAATTCTGGTGTTTCACCGTTATTTACCATCCTTGTCTTTCATTTATTTTTGTGTTATTTAGTTACAAGTCACCATATTACTCAATCCATACTTAAATCCGCCCTCACTCTGCTTCAAGTCTACAATTATCTGAGGCACAAAGTCACATAATTCTCTACAAGGGGCAAAAGCCTGATTCCTGTGCTCCTTGTGGGATCGATACTCTTACTTCGAAAAGGCTACAACTAAACCCTGTGCACTTGCAGGCTATTAGACCACACTGGGCGCGAGCGCTTCTGGAGGGGGGCAATGGGCCGGCGCACGAACTCCTTGGCGAGCAACGCCCGTGAGCTTCGCGGCCTTCCGCTCCTTCATCCTCTCCAGGAGCGGCGCCAGGCTCTCGTCGGTGAGCTTGGTATGCTCCCATCTGGGGCTCTTCATGGTAGGGGCGGCCGGCATCAACAGGAGGGTGCTGAACTGGCCCGCATCCATGTAGACCCAGCACGCCCTGAAGCCCTCCACCTTCTTCATGATCTTCATGGGGATGATGTAGGCTGCCATCCCGTCGACGATGCGGAACGAGACGCATCCCGATCGCTGGTTCGCCGCGGACATCCGCAAGCTATAGAAAGCATGGAAGAGCGCCACCGAGGGCATCACACCCAGGAAACCCTCGCAAAGGTAGGCGAAGATGGCGGGGAGGAGGACAGAGTTGGGTTGAAGGTGGAGAGCATGGATCTGGTTGTGGGCAAGGATGGCGATGAAGAAGTCGGAGAAGGGAGGTACCAGGCCGGTGAAGATGGTGTGGAGGAAGAAGGGGAAGGTCATCGCCTCCAGGTCGCGAGCCGCGCGTGAGGCCAGCCAGATCTTCGTGGCCTTCCACTCATTGTGGTCGCAGGCGGTCATGGGGTGCACCTTGTCCAGCCCCTCCTCGTTGAGGATGTTGGACCTCAACAGGGCCGGATCCAAATCCGCCGCGGCCACGGCTGTCACCCTGCCCTTCTTGCTGGTGGAAGCCATGGATGCAAGGAGAGCTTGGGAGTGATAGAAGGATTGCAGGGAGCAGGGCGCAAGGGAGGCGAATGGTGCGAAGGAAGGCAATGATGGTGTTGCGCCCTGCGAGGGTCAGTTTTATGGCAGAGCGGGCAGTTACCCAGGCGTCGTGGGGTAAGTGGGGGTGCCCACATCCCGTCGTGCCGCCACGCGTCCCTACCTGGGCCCGGCAGTCTATTTAGGCCCCACACCGTTTCGTTCCCAACGGGCAGAAACGTGCACGTCGCGGGTCCGGGGGCTACTGTCGGCCCAATGGGAACCAGGGTACCACAGGTCATCTACTTGCGGCCCATGAAGCAACACCTGGCGAACAACTCAAGAGGTGGCCCAGCCGTAGGCGCCGCGAAGCAAGACGCCTCCTGAGGCTCCAGCCTCACGAGGGCCCTCTCCACAAGGGGAGGTGCTACTGTTGGGCCAGTGGGAACCAGGGTACCATGGCCCGTCTGCCTGCGGCCTAGGAAGCAACGCCTGGCGAAGGCTCAAGAGGCGGCCCAGCCACGGGCGCTGCGAAGCAAGACACCTCGCGAGGCGGTATCCTCACGAGGACCTCCTCTACAAGGAGCGGACCACCAAGACTTAGCAGCATCAGCAAGAAGCCTCGCGAGGCACCCTCGCGAGGCGGCCTCCCGAGGCACCCTCGCGAGGCGGCCTCCCGAGGCGGCCTCTTGAGGAGCCTCCCGAAGCCACTTAGGCGCGGCTCCGCCCGGTGCCTACCTGGCGGTCTCGTGCCCGGCACGTGGATGACGCACCCCCGCAAGACGACGACAGCAGTAGAGTCGTACCAGCAGGCGCGGACAGAGAGGATTTCCTCTTTGGTGCTAAGGGGGCAACGCTGGCTGCCCACCCCCAAAGCAAGTCCCAAAGGCTGCTCGTTTGGTGTATGAAGACCAGGACGATAAGGCGCGCAGGGCGGAGGTCATCACCGAGCCCACCGGTGCTTCATGGATAAAACCTTTGCAGACGAAGACCGCCTTTTGTCAGGATAACCCTGGGCGCCTGTCCCCTTTCAAATTATCGTTGTGTGTGGCTACCCATCCCACCAACGTTTTCAGGGAAGAGGACCGTGGCGGCTATAAAAGGGGCAGTGCTGCCACCGTAGAGAAGGATCGCTTCCTTCTTCCTAAGTCTTGTACGCGAGAACTCTCTTGCCCACTATAATCCCAACCACAAGCAAGAGTAGGGTTTTACACCGCAAGGTGGCCCGAAGCTGGGTAGCTGCTATGTCCCCTGTCGAGCCTTGTGCGTAGCGTGCTCTCGCCATAGTCTTGCCATGGTCACCGTCTAGCTGGTAGGAATGAGTGTGCCCCCAATTATCGAACTAGGGTCCCCGGAGCCCCGATTCTGACATTTGGTGCGCCAGGTAGGGGCTCGCTTCTGTTCCATCCGCTTCAACATTGCCATGGCCGACGCTCGACGCGAGTGCGCGGAGCGCAGGGCGGTCAGGGTGGCCCAAACAGAGTCGGTCGCCCGTGACAACCGCCGTCGCCGCGCCGGTGCCGCCACCGACCCTGCTGCTAGGGAGCAGCATGCTTCTTCCCTACATTCGTCTGTGCAGCCGCCGGGCCCGCAGGCCACGCTGCTCATGGCATGCGAGCTACTGCGCTACCGCCCCACCGAGGCCGGCTATGATGCCGGGCTGGGTCACATCGCTAAGCTCGTCAACGCCGCCAGAGACGCCCCTGTGCCCTCTCACTCGCTCCACCCTCCTTCGCTCTGCGCCGGGGAGGTGGCACACGACAAGACCCCGCCGCCTCCTTTGTTCAACGAGGGCGCCACCGCGGCGCGCGGGCGCGACAGCCATCCCGGAATGCGTCTTCACCAGACCCCGATGACGAGAGCTGCCACATCATCGGGAGCACGTCGCCCAACGCGCTTGTGGTCCTCGCGTAGCAGCGCCAGCGCCAGGACCGCACCATCGAGGAGGTCGCGGCTGCCGGTCGCCAGAACCGTGCCGCCCTCGCTAGCGGCGTTGCCTCCAGCAGCGGGGCAGCCGCGCCTTCACCCGAGAGCTGCTCCGCGTGGTGTGGCCAACGAAGTTCAAGCCGGACCTGCCTCCTCGCTATGACGGCACCCCCAACCCCACGGAGTTTCTGCAGCTCTACACTCTGAGCATCGAGGCGGCGAATGGTGACAACAAGGTCATGGCGAACTGGTTCCCCATGGCCCTCAAGGACGCGCCGCGCTCTTGGCTCATGAACCTTCCCAAAGCGTCGATTTCTTCATGGGCCGAGCTGTGCCTACAGTTCATCGCCAAATTCAAGGGCACGCACGAGCGCCCCCTCATGCTCAATGACTTGCACGTCATGCGCCAGTGCCCTGACGAGACTCTCCGCAAGTACATCCAACACTTCAGCCAAGTGCGCAACAAGATTCCGCGCGCCTCCGACGCGGCCATCATCTTCGCGTTCTCCTCCGGTGCATGGACGTCCGGATGCGCGAGAAGCTCACCATCAACGACGAGCTTGACTCCGTGATTGAGCTGTTCGACCTCGCCGACAGTTGTGCCAAGGCTGAAGAGGGCCGCTTCTTCATCCACAATGACCCAGATGTGGCGTCTGATGCCGCCAAGGCCAAGAGCAAGGACGCCAAGCGCAAGGGCCCTGCCGTGCTTGCGGCGGAGCCTGAGCAGAAGCGCAGATGCGACCGCGATGAGCCCAAGAAGGATAGCAGCCCATATTGCGCCTAACACAACATGTTCTCCCACAACACCGAAGACTGCCACGAGCTCAAGCTGCTTCATGAGAGCCGCCAGGACGGGCGCGGCGGCCGTAACGATTGCGGCGCCGGTCATGGATGCGGCCGCAACAACAACCGCTGGGGAGATCGCGGCAACAACGGCAACAATAACTTCCGGCAGGGCTGGCGCGACCAGCTGTGGCAGGCCAATGCCACCCTGCCGCCGCTGCTGCCACTGCCTTGAAGGAACAACAGCAACCAGCCTGACGAGGGCACCGGGGGCTACCAGGGGCCTCGCGAGGTAGCTTGCATCCTCAGCAGGGCCCAGGCCCCCATCCAACCACCACTTCAAGCAGTTCTCTCGCGAGGTGAACGATGCCATCCCGAGGCCAGAGGCTTCTCAGCCCCTCAAGTGGTCGCAGTACGCCATCTCCTTCGACTCCAAGGACTACCCCAAGTCCACGGAGGCTGTGGGCATGATCCCCATGCTGTGCACCCCCACCATCAGCAACGTTGTTGTCATCAAGATGCTCGTCGACGGAGGCATAGGCCTCAACGTGTTCTCCCTTGAGATCTTCAAGAAGCTCTAAGTACCCTACGAGCAGCTGATGCCGACGAGGCCCTTTTCAGGCGTCACTGATGGCTCCATGCTGCCTCAGGGGTAGGTGCGCCTTCCCATCACCTTCGGCACCCGCAAGAACTACCGCACTGAGCTCATTGACTTCGACGTGGCGCACATCGGCCTGCCGTACAACGCCATCTTGGGCTACCCCACACTCGCCAAGTTCATGGCAGTGACCCATCACGCCTACAACGTCCTCAAGATGCCGGGCTGTAGCGACATCATCACTATCCACTGCGACGAGAAGGATGCAGTCCGCTCCCTCGAGCGCGCCTACAAGGCTGCCGCCACCGCCTACCTTGCTAATGAAGTCGACGTTGAGCCTCCCGAGGCCGCACCCACGAAGCAGAAGCAGCTGTTCTCTCAGGCGCGCGCCGAGACGAAGAAAGTGTTGGTGGACGGCAGCGGTTCAGGCCCTGCCTTCACCATCGGCACCGGCATCTCTCCTGCATAGGAAGGCGCGCTCATCACCTTCCTTCGGGCAAATGCGGATGTGTTCGCTTGGATGGCATCTAATTTGTCCGGTGTGCCGAGGGAGGTGATCGAGCACCACTTAGCGGTGTGCCCCAACGCATGCCCCATGACGCAAAAGGCACGGCGCCAAGCGCCAGAGAAGCAAGAGTTCATCGTCAAAGAAGTTCAGAAGCTACAAGAGGCAAGAGTCATCCGCGAGGTGCGCCACCCCGAATGGCTCGCCAACCCAGTCGTAGTACCCAAGAAAGGTGGCAAGGAGCGAATGTGTGTCGACTTCACGAACCTCAACAAGGCCTGCCCTCAAGATCCTTTTCCGCTGCCTCGCATTGACCAGATCGTGGACTCCACTGACGGGTGTGAGTTGCTGCGCTTCCTAGACACCTTCTCAGGCTACCACCAGATCAAGATGGCGACGGAAGACGTGGAGAGAACAGCCTTCATCACCCCCTACGGGATATACTGCTACATCTGCATGCCCTTCGGCCTGAGGAGTGCCGGATCCGCCTTCCAGAGGCTGATGCGCATCGCCCTGGGGCCCCAGATGGGAAGGAACACGGAGGCCTACGTCGACGACATCGTTGTCAAGACGCGCGAGGCCTGGTCCCTCATCGCGAACCTCGAGGAAACATTTGCCAACCTACGCAAGACCAACCTCAAGCTCAACCCCGACAAATGCGTCTTCGGAGTCCCTTCCGTCAAGCTGCTTGGCTTCCTGGTCTCCCACCGCGGCATTGAGGCCAACCCTGAGAACATCAAGGCCATCGAGAGGATGCGCCCTCCACAGAACCTCAAGGAAATGCAGTGCCTGGAGGGATGCATGGCCTCGCTTGGGTACTTCATCTCCAAGTTTAGCGAGCGAGCCCTACCGTTCTTCAAGCTCATGAAGAGATCCGGCCCCTTCGAATGGACTCCTGAGGCTGACGCAGCCTTCGAGGACCTCAAGAGGTACCTGATGAGCCCGCCCATCATGGTCGCGCCACACTCTCGCGAGCCACTGCTCCTGTACTTGGCAGCCACCCCCCAGACGGCAAGCGCGCCTGTATCCGTAAGAAGCCTGCTGAGGCAGCATCGGCGCCTGCCGAGGCCGCGCCATCACATGCCGAGGGCCCTCCTCAGGAGGCCCCTGACGAGCGGCCTCCCGAGCCATCTGAGCCTCATGAGCCTCTTGGACCCTCCAGAGAGCAAGCTACCGCCGCAACTACGCGCCTCGTCGAGCACCCCGTGTACTTCGTCAGCACGGTGTTGCGGGATGCACGCGAGCACTACCCTATGTAGCAGAAGCTCCTCTTCGCGCTGGAACATCGAGCTGGAATTCTGCACCATAAGGACGATCAAGGGCGTAGCCTTGGCGGACTTCGTGGCGGAATGGACGGACCCGCACCAGGAAGAGACTCGCAAGGATGAATCCCTACTCCCTGGGGACGAAGCACCTGGCGGCTGGACCATGCACTTCGATGGCGCATTCTCCCGGCAGGGCGCGGGGGCTGGCGTCGTGCTTACCTTGCCGACAGGAGACAAGCTCTACTACATTGTCCAACTGTGCTTCAAGCATGATGACAAGGTCTCAAACAACATCGATGATTACGAAGGCCTCATCGCTGGGCTCAAGGCTGCTTTCGCTCTCGGCATCAAGCTTCTTCTCATCAAGGAAGACTCGAAGCTCCTCGTCAACTTCTCCAACAAAAGCTACCAGCCCAAGGATGAGCACATGACTGCCTACTTGGAGGAAGGGCGCAAGCTCGAAAAGCGCTTCGTTGGGCTGGAGCTCCAACACGTCCCTCGCGGCAGCAACAAAGAACCAGACGACATCGCCAAGCGGGCATCTCGCCGCGAGCCGCAAAACCCCGGCGTCTTCGAGGAAATGCTCCTGAAGCCATCAGCTGCACCACCTGCCGCAAGCGCCACGGCGCCTCATGAGGAGCTCCCTCCCGCACCGCCCATAGGTGCACCTGACTTGTGAGCCGCTTTGGTGACCCCAACCGCATCATCACTTACAACGGCTCGCAGTTCACCAGCGTCCTCATCAAGTCATACTGCGCCAGCCATGGCACGCAGATCTGCTACGCCTTTGTGGCGATCCCACGAAGCAATGGCCAGGCCGAGCGCGCCAACGCTGTGGTACCCAAGGGTCTCAACACACGAAGCTTCAAGAAAAAGCTTGATGCCTACGGTAAAGGCTGGCTTGACGAGCTCCAGTCCATGCTATGGTCAATCCGCACAACAGCAACCAAGCCCACTGGCGAAACTCCCTTCTTCCTCGTCTACGGAGCGGAAACGGTCCTTCCTTCTGAGCTCAAGCACGGGTTTCCGCAAGATCTTGCCTTCAACGAGGCTCATCAGGACAGCTCGCGAGAGGCTGATTTGCTGCTCCTCGAGGAAGCCCATCGCCAGGACGCTCTACACGCTACCCGATACCAGCAGGCTTTGCGTCGCGATCACAGCTGCAACATACGTCCATGCACCCTCGAAGCTGGCGATCTTGTCCTGCGAAGGATCCTCTCCAGAGAGGGACTCCACAAGCTCTGACCCATGTGGGAAGGCCCATTCAGGGTTGCCCATGTCTCCAGCCTGGCGCCGCTCGGCTAGAGATGGAGGAGGGTGTTCCGGTTCCCAACACATGGAACATCCAACATCTCTGCAAGTTCTACCTGTGACCTCACGTGTACGAGCAAAATGGAGTTGTACACGCTCCTGAGCCTCTCTTTGCGCTTGCCTAATGGGCCCGCGAGAGCTCCCTCCCACAACCCAGTGGAAGCCCCATCCTCAGCGCTGACGGAACGATCGAACTGAGGGCGCCGCCTAGCTGCACCATCCTCAAGCTGTCCCATGCCCGTCACGGCAGCCTCTTCTTTTTGGATGTGAAACTGAGGGCACCTCCTGGCTGCACCATCCTCAAGCTGACCTGTGCCATTCACGACAGCCTCATCTTTTTGGTTGTGTAATGAACCTTATTATTATGCTGCAGTAAAGTTTTATTTCCTAAGTATCATGTGTGTCTGGTAAGTTGTTTACTTCGGGTGTCACGCGCGCTCGCGGTGTCTCTCCCGCGCATCACATGAGCGGGGGCTGGGCACGATGCCTGCACTCGGGCCAGGCCCAGCAGCGCCATCCAACCCAAGTGACTGAGCCCTGGCTCACGGGCCTGCTCCCGCACACGTCACCTTACCTAGGTCCTTGGTGCTTTGTCTCCTCGCGCGACGCTCACGAGCGAGCCGGCAAGTGCGCGCTGCTCCCCTATTTGTGAAACTTGTCGGCATGCAGTTGTCACAGGAACAAGGCACACAGAGGGCATCACGAGCGCTGCCTCACGAGGTAACCCGCGGCAAGGTGCTTCCTTAAGAAGCCCACAGGAAGCCTTGGAGCGCTGCCTCGCAAGGCGGCATGCGGCGGCCATCTTCACCAAGTACCAGTGAGAGGCCTCACAAGCAAGAGCCTCACGAGGCGCACTCCGCAGCCATGGCACGGCAATCGCCACACTCCACGAAAAAGCTAAGTCTAAAAACACCTTGTGAGCTTCTCTTAGCGCCCCTCAAGCTCTCCTCTCCCCGCAACCTCGCTGAGTGCTGTCGTTTTCTCCTTTGCACAAGCCTCTTGCACGTCAAAGGGGGGCTTCCTGAGCATCGCGCCTCAAGAGCCCTTACCGCCTCTCAGAGTCCTACACCCTCTGGCCTTGTCTAGGCACGCATCCTAACATACCAGCGACGGTCGTAGCCCGCTCTGGGGCTGGGTCCTGACGACGTAGAGCACCAAGGCATGCAAGAAGAGGAAAACAAGCCTCACGAGAGGGCCTCACAAGGAGCACGAATTACAACAAATCATTAAGTACTCAGCTTGAGCGCAAAAGTCATGTTTTCACGCCCCCACGGGGCTACATCAATCTTGACACGGGATAAATGGAAGATAAAGGGCCTAATAGGATGCGCCGTCACTATCGCCTTCGTCGCCGTCACCTTCACCATCTTCAACCACTTGTGCAGCGAGCTGCTATACAAACGGTTTTTAACCCCTTTCAGCGACGCAGTTTTAAATTGTCGCCTTGCCTGTGTGTGCGATAGGGGAGTCCTTCCCACACAACCTAGAAACCATCGGGGCAAAAGAGCTCGTGTGCGATCGGGCGAGCCATCGCAGACAATTAACTGGACCAAGCGTTTCTGTTCGTATGTTCATCCCACACAGTGAATCTCAGAAAAACGTTTCCGTTCATATGTACATCACACACAATTTTTATGTGGAAACGTTTGTGCAAGGTGGCCTAACGCAAACATTTGTCAGGCGGAAGGCGTGTGTGATTGTTCATTGATCCAACACGGCTACTTTCTAGAAACTGTGTGCGTTGTTTGAGGTCATCGCCCACGGTGTTGTCTGAGAAACCGTCTACAATTCAAAAACCTAATAAGCAGGCTAATTGGCCTATTATTGATAATGCATTTAGTAATCAAATTGACATTTCATATCGAACACACCATATGTTTCATAGCCGTATTGCAGCAACCAGGATTTCATAGCTAAATTATATCAGAGTACAACATCACATAGCTTCAGCACTCAGTTACACCATATAGGCATATAGCTAGCTACGCAATTACACAACAGCACGAAGTTTCACATGCAACATCTAAAACCTTTGGAAAGTAGCATCATATACGGTATATAGAGAGATGAATCTCATCTGGAAAACTGCTGAACCTGAAGGCGAAAATTGAGCCTTCAATGATGTTGAATGTCCTTGCAACTTTATCCCAGTGGCTGGGGATGATTGCCCACCCAACCTTCATCCTCTTGAGGGAGACTTCGATATTGTACCATGGGTGTTGAATGAGTACCTTCCTCGCCTCTTGACCATGGAGGTGGTTTGAGATGTAATCATCAGTGAACTGCTTTGGAAAGGACTGAAAACAAAGATATGCATAAATATCTGTTCTAATTTTTGAAATGGCGCATAGGAAAAAACACAAGGTAAAAGAGTTAGTACCATCCTATAGTTGACTGATGTCTTCTTCATTGTACAAACAAAGATCTTGTTGTTATTCAATGCTAGTTTCTTTATCCTAACAATCTTTCTGAGTTTCTTGACTTGACTAACATTCATGTCCATCTCATTTCCCCATATGCAAAATGGATCGAACAGTGCGTCTAAACCTCTGACAGCAGGACCTACATGTGCAAGGCCAAATTGTTAAAAACCTAAATATTAGAATGGTTCGTGCAATTGCATAATAATGTGCTATTAGCCAAAGGACCATGCATGTGCAAACCTCGATGGTAAACCTCAGTGCCTCCCATTGTTTCCCTGCAACACATATAAGGCAGATATTGATCAGTTTAAGTGAGAGTTGGCATACTATCAGTAGAATATATTAATGAAAACTCGTACCCACAACAAATGAACATCACACTGCAGAATTGTACCAAAAAGTTAACTGGACACCACAACAAATGAAGCAAGCAGTTAACTAAGAACCTCATTGCAGAATAGAACATATACTAGAAGATCATACAGTTAACCAAGCCTAGTGTGCTTAAGAACTAGTAGGAAATATAGCATTTGTGTATGTTTCTCATGTATAGTGTACATCCAAATTCGATTTTATTCCTCACATGCATAACAATAAAAAAATTGTACCCATAGGAATTGAAAATCACATTTCAGAATTGAACCAAACAGTTAATTGAACATCATAACAAATGAACCAAACTATTAACTGAACATCACATTTCAGAAGATCAGTTTGCATATTAACATAATAGAGGACAATTCACTAGAAGGCACCGGAGGCGGCCTTTAGAAAACACCAAAAACTGTTGTTTAAAGCATCCAACCGCGTGGCGGTGTCCGCACGCGAGGGGTCGACGGTGGCCTCGACGGCGACGTGCTCCTCCAAGATCTGGCGGTCGGCACGCATGGCAGCCATTGCGACCTCATCCGCGCGTGCGACCGCGATTTGCTTCACCGGTGCCAGATGCTCCTTGAGCTCCTGGCTATAATGCGTGAACCATGGCTATGGGTGGCGCTTAATTGGAGGATGGGGCAGTGATTTGGGTGGAAGATATTGTGCCGGCGGTCAAGGCTTGTGGGATGGAGAAGGAGGAGGATGGGGGTGGTGTGTGGATTACCTGACTATATGGACGAGGTCGCGCAGTGGGAAGGAGCGCCGCTGGCGAGGAGGCGGCTCTGCAAAGCAAGCAATGAAGGTTTGAACTTGGAAAGGAAGGAGGAAACAGTGAAAATGTGGCTTTTGGTGGGGGGGAGGGGGTGGGGACCTACATATTTCCACGATTGCAGAAAATTTACGAACGGAGCAGCGAAAATCTGGCGCGCAAGTGTGGTTGACGCACGGCCGGTGGACTGTAACCGACGAACCTTCCTGCGTAAGACATACATGAGGGAGCCCCAAGATATTTTATACTACATCGCACATCATTGTTGCTAACAAACTGTTTGTGGTGTAATTGATTTTTTCATTTTGATTTGAAAGACAAAATGGGGTTACGGCAGGAAAGGTCGCTGTTTGAATTGCTAGAACATTTATCTGCAGTGAACATGCAACTATAGGAGTGTCGTGCTAAAATTTGGAATTATTCTGGGTTCGTTTGGCATTTTTTATACATTAATTGAGTTTTCTAGGCATTTAATGTGCAAACTTCAAAATTGAACTACAGGCACATGCTCCAGTGCACTAAAATGGGTTGAAAAGTCGTATATGTGTCCTTGGTTGAATGTTTAGGTCCCATACAAGAAATGGGAGTGAATTTCAAACATCTGGGCGTCGTGGCTCAGCCGAAAACATTGAGAAACATGGTTTTGAAATTCCAGTAAATCCGAAAATTGCCTAAAAATCACGAAACTTGGCATGGTGTCTTGTCATGGCACCAACACGCTGTGGTAAATTTTTTGTTCAATTTGAGACAAGTTTTGGTATAAGCTTCTTACAAACCGGAGCTTCTCTCAAGAAGGCTCATGGTTCCGATAGGGGATGTGTCACCTTTGTGGGCGAAACGATATACGCTGCCTCTTCCTGCCTTGATTTTTTTACAGAGGCAACAAAGACCAATAGGAGTGTCATGCTAAAATTTGGAATTATTCCAGGTTTGTTTGGCCTTTTTTATACATTTATTGAGTTTCCAGGCATTTAATGTGCATAATTCAAATTTGAACTACATGCACATGCTACAGTGCACCAAAATGGGTTGAAAAATCGTATATGTGTCCTTGGGTGTTTAGGTCCCATACATGAAATGGGAATGAATTTCAAACATCTGGGCGTCATGGCTCGGCCGAAAACATTGAGAAACTTGGTTTTTAAATTCCTGTAAATCCAAAAATTGCCTAAAAATCACGGAACTTGGCATGGTTTCTTGACATGGTACCAACATGCTGTGGTAAATTTTTTGTTCAATTTGGGACAAGTTTTGCTTTAAGCTTCTTACAAACCGGAGCTTCTCTCAAGAAGGCTCATGGTTCCGATAGGGGGGATGTGTCACCTTTGTGGGCGAAACGACATACACTGCCTCTTCCTGCCTTGATTTTTTTACAGAGGGAACAAAGACCAATAGGAGTGTCGTGCTAAAATTTGGAATTATTCCGGGTTCGTTTGGCATTTTTATACATTAATTGAATTTTCTAGGCATTTAATGTGCATAATTCAAATTTGAACTACAAGCACATGCTCCAGTGCACAAAAATGGGTTGAAAAATCGTATATGTGTCCTTCGGTGAATGTTTAGGTCCCATGCAAGAAATGGGAACGAATTTCAAACATCTGGGCGTTGTGGCTCGGCCGAAAACATTGACAAACTTGGTTTTTAAATTCCTGTAAATCCAAAACTTGCCTGAAAAGCATGAAACTTGGCATGTTGCCTTGACATGGCACCAACGTGCTGTGGTAAAAATTTTGTCCTATTTTTTGAAGGCGCACAGATTAACAACCAACAAAGTCATTTTGGAACAAAGAGTGTTACAATCGGAAACACAAGTGCTATTCAAACCGTGGGCGTTGTACTAACCATTTACGTGCCGCCACGCGTCCCCATTTTTATTGGCTAGGAGGCGATGTGCGGGGTAGCTATTTGAGTAGACAGAAGGCGTGGAGCAGACCGCTGTGCAGGCTCACCGGGAGGCGAGCCCTTTGACCTCCATCCGCCGCCCACCTCGCTCCCAACTTCTCCATTAATGGCGCCCGAGCCCTAGTTTTAATGGTGTGGCTAGGCCTCAGTCGACTAAGATTTAAGAGAGAGAAAAGAAAATCTGAAAAGAAAATTTTGCGCGGATCTTGATGTAAGATCTCACGGACATAGCATCGACTGAGACTTAGCAAGACTGATATATATGAAGACGATTGCAATGGATAATAATAATTGTCTTACATATTCAAGAAGATAATTCAAGATGCCACATGCGGCAATGCCCGAAAGACACAAGGGCAAAAGAAGGAAGACACAGACAACGATCTCGGTCACTGCTCTCTACTTCACCTCGATCTACTACACCATCTTCGTCATTTCGTCCACCTTGATCTCCTTCACGTCCTTAATCCGTCGCTTGCGAGCATCCACGGATTTCTCCAGTAGCATGTCACGCTTGAAGCAGAGATTAGCATTCTCTCCATAAGTTTCCTGACCATGACGGCCGTCTTCTAGAACACGGCAGTTGTCTCCTCGTGCTGCTTTTCCCTACCGGCGATCTTCACCCTCAGCAGGTCGCGCTCGGTGCTGAGCCTCACCTTGTCACCCCATAGTCCCCGGATGACGCTGGTGGACTTATCCAACGCGGCATAGCTCTCCTCCTTCAGATTCGCCCAGTGGGGGATGTCATCGTCCATCAGCTTATTGAGCATAGCGCGCATGCTCCTGTGAGAGCCCTCGAGTGCCCGCGATAGATCCATCCAGGCCGCCGTGATGCGGCAAGACATCTGTGCCGCTTCTGCGGCGAGGCCAGACCACCCTTCTACTTCGGCGGCGTGGCGGGACCTCAATGCTGCTTCGGTGGCGCGGCGGGACCTCTGTGCAGCTTCGGAGGCGCGGTGGGACCTCTCAGCTGATATCGCGGCCAGGCAGGACATCTCTGCTGCTTCGCTCGCTGCTCCGTGAACATTTCTCGACCAAGAAGTCCTCTCACGGGCCATGGCGGATGCAAGGAAGGACGAAGACTTGTTTATTTGTTGATGAGGAATTGAGGAGGAATGTGTAGTCATTTTCGAGTAGGTGGTATTTATAACCTAGTAATAAGCTGCTAAGTGGGAAAACGTTTAGGTTTTCATCGGTGTGAACAGGTTTGCACTTACATATCGGTGTGAATCAGAGTAATTTGGAATGTGACGGGAAAGAAGCTCAAAATTATTTGACGGTTCCGGTTTCGAAGTGCGGCACGATTCCCGGATGGTGTAATTAACATTGGCAAGCATTCTTGGATGCGTACGTGGCGTGTGCACCGCAATCGTCGATGTCAGCACATGACTTGTTCCATCAACCGTGTGCGCTTGTTATTACCATCGCACACAATTCTTTTAATTAGAATGTATTCCCGTATATCGCAGACTCCTTGATCTGGCTGACCGTTTCTGTTGTAATAGGTAATCGCAAACAGTTCATCCGAGCGAACTGCATGCCGTATATCGCACACACCTTGATCTGCCTAACCGTTTCTGTTGTGTTGGGTAATAGCAAACAGTTCATCCGAGTGAACTGTATGTCGTGTATCGCACACACCTCGATTTGGCTGACCGTGTTTGTTGTTCTATCTTATCGCAAACAGTTCATATGGATCAACTGTATGCCACGTATCGCACACGCGTCTCTAATCTGAATCATGTTTGTTGTTCTGTCTTATCGCAAACAGTTCGTGTGGATCAACTGTATGCCATATATCGCACACGCGTCTCTAATCTGAATCGTTTTTTATGTCTCTGGCATCGCAAACAGTTTGTCTTATTGGGGACGGTTTTAGTACGATACCGTTTGCGATTAAT
This sequence comes from Elymus sibiricus, assembly GCA_039707655.1. Taxonomy (NCBI): domain Eukaryota; kingdom Viridiplantae; phylum Streptophyta; class Magnoliopsida; order Poales; family Poaceae; genus Elymus; species Elymus sibiricus. The sequence continues at coordinate 171,605,849 of CM077664.1, forward strand.
GCATCGCACACAGTTTGGTCGTGGGGTCTCTAATTGATGTGTCGTATTAGGACCATCCTGCAGTAGTGAACCTCACCGGAGCTCTCGCTGCCATGGGAGAACTTCTCGAGCAGGGCATCCACGTGGTCCTCCACCGCCTTCTCGAGGCCGTCATGGAGTTCCTCAGGAACAGGGGCCATCACCCTGTCGAAGTCGAAGTTGGTGTCGGCGCGAAGGAGATTGCTGAAGATGCGCATCGCCGCCTGGCTGAGGAGGTTGCGGTACTCGTCTTCGATTATGCCGTTCACCCACTTGGCTCCGACCTCGAGCCGCTCCATGAGCTTGGTGAAGAAGTCGAGGTAGCTGGCGTCGTGGGTCTCAAGGGGGCCCCCGAGCCTCTCCTGGCAGATGGTGGTCAGGGCACCGCAGGCCCGGAGCTAGAGAGAGTGGAACATCTTGGCGCGCTCGTGCTGCCGTCCCCGCGCCTGAGCCGCCTCGTCCCTGGCCTGCGCGACGACGTTGGAGATGCTGCCCACCTGCTGCTGGAGGGAGGCCAGCTCCAGCTCCGCGACAGCCTTGGCCTTGAGCGCCGCCGTCCGCCTGCTCTCCACCTCCGTCAGCACCTCCTTGAGGCCGTCGATCTGTCGCTGGAGCTCCTCGCGCTTCTTCTTGAAGCGGTCCTCCTGGGCCTTCAGCTTCTTGCTGTAATCCACGGCGAGCGCCTGGCGATTCCTCTTGGTCTTTATGTCAGCGTCCGCCTGGATCTTCTTCTCTTCGGCCTCCAGCTAGGCATTGGCCCTCTCCATGCGCTTGTCGTAAGAGGCCCAGGCGGCAGCCACCTGGCGATCCAGCGTCTTCAGGAGCTCGTGCTCCGCGGTCTGCTCGGCTGTCGTCCTCGCGAGCTCCTGCTCACGGATCGCGAGATTTGCCTCGTGTCCTGCAAGAGCCACACCGCGCTTATCGAGCTCGCCCTTGCGAGTGGTGATGGCATCCTCCCGCGCCTGGAGCAGCTGCACCAGAGCAGCGTACTACTCCTGGAGCACCTTCGTGCGAGCCTCCGCCTCGTCATGCGCTTGTCGGCCACGTCGGCCTCACGGACGGCACTCTTGAAGGTCTCCTTCACCTCGAAGGCGGCCTTCTGGCGCTTCTCCTTCGTGGCGTTGTCTTGGTGCTGGCCCAGCTTGATGGCGACATTGAGTTGTCGCCACCGCTCCGTGAGGCGCAGGCGCTCCCCGACAATGCGCGCCTCCTCCACCTGGGGTTCCGCCTCGAGCTGGCCCAAAGCCGCCCTGGCGCCCCGTAGAACCCCGCTCTTGAGCAAGGCGCTGCTGTCCACGAGTTGCAGGGCCGAGTCCAAGCTTGGCTCCTCGCCGCCCTCCGCCGTCACAGCCTGGGAGGGCCCGATGTCGGGCCCCCTCCAGGCCTCTGCATCCGCACTCCCTTCAGGAGCAGTGTCGTTCGTCAGGAGCGGGGGACACGCCGGGACCTCCTCCACCTCTTGCCGCAGCAGCACATTTCGCGGGCTCGTCGCACCCATGGCGGGAGCCTCACACGCCGGCAAGTGCTGGGGGCTTGCCGAGGCACCGTCGGCAGCTGCAGCCTCCTTGGCGGGGGTGGAGCTCGGCGGGGGAGTTAATGCCTCAGCCTCCTCCATCGCTGCGTCCTCTCCTGCAGCGGGTTCCTTGGGAGGCGCGGCCCCTCCTCCGGAGGCCGCCTCCTGAGGCTCATCTTCCTTGGCCTCAGGAGCCGCATCCATGAGCTGCTCAAGAGGAGCCACCTGCTCTTCCTCCACCTCCGCGCGCCCCGTTTCAGCTTCGGGGTGGCTGGTGGCCTCTGCACGCCCTTTGGCGCCTACGGTAGGCATCAGGGCCCCCTTCGAGCAAGGGGTCTTTGACTTCTTCTTCTTCATGGGCCTCCTGCGCGAGTGAGGGTTCAGCCCCAGACCTCGGGAGGAATAAGAAAAACACAAAGAAAAGAGAGCAGGTGCAGTGACTTACTCGTCGTTGGGGACTCATTTCCTCTTCTTTAATGTCGACAGCGGGCGGCTGCCACTGCCGCTCTCGCGAGACTCTCTCTCGTCGCCCCCGAAGAGTGTGGCGGGAGGCTCGGCAGCCCCGACCTTGGCGCCATCTTTCTTGGCAGGGGGCTCAGTGGCCCCGCCGTCTGCGCCGGTCTTCTCTGCAGGGGGCATGGTGACCCCGCTGCCGGCGCCAGTCTTCTCCACACGCAGCTCATCAGCCATCGTGCTGGTGCTCCCTTCGCCTCCTGCACCAGCGGGCCAGGAGGGCGCGACCCAGAATTGGGCGTCGTCGTCGTCGTCCTCAAGATCGCAGATGAGCTGGCGGCGGCTTCGCGGGGCAGGCCCACCATTGCTCCCATCCGCGGTGCTTGCCGAGGCCTCGGTGTTGCCGCGGTCTCCCGAGCCGGGAACCACCATGAGCGGGTTCTCACGAGGCCCCTCAAAGCCCTCTAGCACCAGGCCCCACTGGTCGAAGAGCGGCATCTCCGCAACCAGCTCCTCCCTTTCCTAATAGCGGTACAGCGGGAGTGCATCCTAGGGTGGATCCTTCACGCTACCACTGACCAAGATCAGCATGATCTTCTCCAGCACCTCCGGCGTCAGATTGTCGACACTCAGTCTCATGGGGTCCTTCGAGCTAGAGATCTCCCACACCGGATGCGAGTGCTTCTGGAGAGGTGCGATGCATCGCCGCAATAACTCCTTCACGACCATCGCCCCCATGTGCCCAGCATCCTTCAGCTCGGCCATCTGCCCCCACAACGGCGCAGCCTTGGGTCGGTGAGCTTCTCATGCTCCCAGCAGGAGCTCTTCATGGCGGGGTCCGTCGGGATCATCAGCAGTGGGCTATGTTGGCACGCATCCACATAGACCCAGCGCTGCCTATAGCCCTCCACCTTCCTCGAGATCTTCAGGTTGATGTTGTCGTCCTCCATCCCCTTGATGCTGAGGAACAAAGCGCACGCTGAGAGATGATTAGCCATGGTCAGCCGCAGGCTGAAGAAGTGGCGGAAGAGCGCCACCGAGGGCATCATGCCCACGAAGGCCTCACAGAAGAAGGCAAAGACGGAGAGGAGGAGGACGGAGTTTGGCTAGAGATGGAGCGCATGGATCTCATAGTGTGAAAGAATGGCATAGAAGAAGTCGAAGAACGGCGGCACCAAGCCGGCGTAGACGCTGTGGAGGAAGAGGGGGAAGGTCGTCGCCTCTAGCTCGCTTGGTGGGCACGAGCCCGGCCAGATCTGCGTTGCCTTCCACTCATTGGTGGTGGTGGCGGTCATCGGGATCACCTTGTCCAGCCCTTCTCGACTGGCGATGATGGAGATCGACAGAGCCAGCTCCAGGGCCGGCGTAGTCGGGGCCGCGTCCTTCTTGCCAGCGGGCGCCATTGGTGTGTGAGGAAGCTTCAGGGGCGAGAGGAGGAAGAGGGTGCAAGGAGTCGGGTGCTAGGAGGTAGGGAGGAGAGGATGAAGGCAACGATGATTCTGCGCCATGCGCGGGCCGGTTTTATGGCAGGACGGACAGTTACCAAGGCGTAGTGGGGAAGCGGGGGTGTCCCCCGTCCCATCATGTGACACGCATCCCAGCCTGGGCCCCGCAGTCGGTTAGGGCCCGCGCTGTTTCACTCCCAACGGGCGGGAACGTGCGCGCCACGGGCCCGAAGGCTACTGTCGGGCCAGTGGGAACCAGGGTACGATGGCCCGTCTGCCTGTGGCCCAAGAAGCAACGCCTGGCGAAGGCACAAGAGGCGGCCCAGCCACGGGTGCCGTGAAGCAAGACACCTCGCGAGGCGCTGGCCTCACGAGGACCTCCTCCGCAAGGAGCGGACCACCAAGACTTAGCAGCATCAGCAGGAAGCCTCGCGAGGCCCCCTCGCGAGGCGGCCTCCCGAGGGGGCCTCTTGAGGAGCCTCCCGAAGCCACTCAGGCGGGGCTCCGCCCAGCGCCTGCCTGGCAGTCTCATGCTCGGCACGTGGATGACGGACCCCTGCAAGACGACGACAGCAGCAGAGCCGTACCAGCAGGCGCAGATAGAGAGGATTTCCTCTTTAGTGCTAAGGAGGCTGCGCTGTCTGCCCACCCCCAAAGAAAGTCCCAAAGCCTGCCCGTTTGGTGTATGAAGACCAGGATGATAAGGCGCGCATGGTCGAGGTCATCACCAAGCCCACGGCGCGTCATGGATAACACCTTTGCAGGCGAAGACCGCCTTTTGTGAGGATAAGCCTGGGCGCCTGTCCCCTTTGAAATTGCCGTTGTGTGTGGCTACCCTTTCCACCAACGTTTTTGGGGAAGAGGACCGTGGCGGCTATAAAAGGGGCCGTGCTGCCACCGTACAGAAGGATCGCTTCCTTCTTCCTCAGTCTTGTACACGAGAACTCTCTTGCCCACATAATCCCAACCACAAGCAGGAGTAAGGTTTTACACCGCAAGGTGGCCCGAACCTGGGTAGCTGCTGTGTCCCCTGTCGAGCCTTGTGAGTAGCGTGCTCTCGCCCTAGTCTCGCCGTGGTCACCGTCAAGCTGGTAGGAACGAGCGTGCCCCCAATGTTCGAACCAGGGTCCCCGGAGCCCCGATTCCGACAGCTACCGAAGACAACCTTCTGCGGCAGGCAGCCTCACAAGGCCCTCTCGCGAGGCAGCTTCCCACGGGGTCCTCCGCATAGGGGAGCCGCTTGATGCCGGTCTCGCGGTTGCGTTCCCACCACGTGGGTGACATGTCTGCACAAGACGACAACGACAGGGGTCGTGCCAACAGGAGCGGTCGGGGGTAGTTTCCTTTTTGGTGATAAAGGGGTAGCTGCAGCTGCCACCCCCAAAGCAAGTCCCAAAGCTTGCCACTTTGGTGTAAGAAGACCACGATGATGAGGCACGCTAGGGCAGATGTCATCGCCGAGCCCACCAGCGCATCATGGGCGGCTTCTTTGCAGACAAAGACTACTTTTGTCAGGATAAGATTGAGCGCATGTCCCCCTTTGAACTGCCACTCTCTGGCAACCCTTCCCGCCAATATTTTCGGGGGAAGAGGACCAAGGCAGCTATATAAGGGGCAGCACTGCTACCTTAGGAGGGGTCGATGAGTTGGACCTTCTTCCACCTTGTAGCTCGAGAGCACTATACTCGCAACAATCCCACCAAGCAGGAGTAGGGTTTTACGCCGCACGGTGGCCCGAACCTGGGTAGCTCCTCGTGTCCCTGCCGTGCCTTGTGCGTGTGCGCTCCCGTCGTGCTCCGCTCGCCGTGGTCTTGCCATGGTCACCGTCTAGTTGTTAGATAGCGAGCAGGCCCCCGGTGTTCGAACCAGGGTTCCCGGAGCCCCTCTTCCAACAGATCCAACTATATTAACAAAGCTCGTGGTACATCAAGATCGTGCCAAATCAAGAACACGAAAGAGAGAGAGAGAGAGAGAGAGAGAGAGAGAGAGAGAGAGAGATCAAACACATAGCTACTGGTACATACCCTCAGCCCCGAGGGTGAACTACTCCCTCCTCGCCATGGAGACCGTCAGGATGATGAAGATGGCCTCTGGTAATGATTTCCCCCTCCGGTAGGGTGCCGGAATAGGGCTCTGGATGAGATCGCTTTGGAACAGAGGCTTGCGGCGGTGGCGTGGAAGTTCTAGGTTTCTTTCTGGGGGTTTCCCTATTTATAAGAATTTTTTTCGTTGGTTTCACATCAGGGGAGTCCCGAGGGACCCATGAGCTCAGTCGCCATGCCCTAGGGGGGGGGCGCCACCTGAGCTCGTGGCCCCCCTTGGACTTTGTCTGGTCCACCTCTCAGACTTCAGGGGTCTCTTCTTGTCCATAAAAAGTTACCGTAATTTTTTAGCCCAATCTAAGAAATTTTATTTCTGCACAAAAATAACACCATGGTAGTTCTGCTGAAAACAGCATCACTCCGAGTTAGATTCATTCAAATCATATAAAAGTGCACCAAAACCATGTAGAACTTAGGTAAATATTGCATGAATACTTCATTAATTATAGATACGTTGGAGACGTATCACACCACAATTACTCTTCGGTGCTCAGAACATGATGCCTAACCGTCTGGAAGAATGACAGTCTTGAAAGGTAACAGGCGTCGGATCACACAGATCAAACTCTTCAGTGATGCTCAATCACTTTGGCTCTGGTTGGGTTTTTCCTCACTTATGATTCTCACAAAGTCATCGGAGGACGGGATGCTCTCAAATGACAAGTGTCAATCTCTCTCTAGAGCAGCCAACCAACTAGTGGTTGTGGGGGGCGGCTATTATAGCCAGGGAGGTTGTGTATAGGTTTTTCCTCACTTGAAGTGGTAGGTTGTGTATAGGTTTGAGCATCACTTCAGAAATGTGACTTATGTACCACCTAGACCCCCTTTAACAGTACGTTTTTTCCTGTGACTCAAATAAGAAGAAAGAAACTACGAAAACAAAAGTCTTCAAGCTTCCAATTCTTCACATCAATTTCTTCAAAGGGCGCACCAAATTCTTCACTTGAAGAAATATATTTTTAGGGGTCGACTTCCAGGGGGCACTAGATGCACTAACAGAATTGTTTGGTCCTTGTGTCACATATGGGTGGCCGCCGGTTCGCTCGCTTTTGTATGCGCTTTGGTTTAAGCTCGTGGGATATCATATTGACCCTGCGGACGTCTGTAGGGAATGCCTTTTGGCCCGGGCCTCTCACTTGGGAGTCTGGCCGGGCTGCTGGAGCCGAGGGGCTCGTGTCATTGTTGGCGCTATGGTCTCCATTAGCTTAGTCGCTTTCTCCTTGACAAGCTAATCATTGAGCTGGCAATCTCATGTGGAGTGCGCTGCCTTGTGGGTTCTGTAGTGTGATACAAGCATGGTCCGCTCATTATCTCTTCATCGTGTGGGGAGGTTGCAGTGGTTTGCCACTGCACCTTTGCTTCTTGGCCCTAGTGTCTTCTGCCTCATTTGTCGTGGCAACCAATTTGAAGTTTTGCTCTTCTTTGTGCTTGTTGTCGTCTGGGCGTTTGTTGTTGCGACCCTTGGAACCATCCCCATTGGCGGGCTCCATGGTCTTCATGCCTGGCATAGGGCGGCGGCCTGCTCTTCCAGTCTCCTCTCCAGTGGTGTAGATGTTTGCAATCTTCATTAGGGTTGCCATGGATGTCGGCCTGCCCCTCCCCGTTTCTTGCCAAGTTTGTGGCGGAAGAACAGATCTTGCGCGCCATTGACGAAAGCATTGATTGTCATCTCATCGGAGACGTTTGTTAGCGTATTCCTCTTTTTGAGCCATCGCGAGACAAAGTCGCGGACAGACTCATTGTCTCCTTGAATGATGCCGTGGAGGTCGTAGCTGCTTCACGGGCGCTGATATGTACCTTCAAAGTTGTCGAGGAACTCATGCTCGAAGTTTTCCCAAGTATGGATGGAGTTGGGAGGGGGGCCATTCAGCCAGCAGCGCATGGAGCCCGTGAGGCACAAGGGAATGTGGTGCAATGCATTGCCAATGTCACCGTTGGCCATCTCAACTATCGTCAGGTAGTCATTCAATAGTGGTGTGGTTTGGTGTCACCTCAGTATTTCTCAATGCCTCGAACAAGGAACGGTTGCGGGAATGGGTGTGTGATCACCTTGTACCCGAAGCATGGTGGCGCTATCCCTGATGTGAGAGACGTCATGTGGCACCCCGGCTCAGATTGACCAGAACACCCCGTATTCCAGCCCAGAGATCAAGTCATCTGGAATACGGCACTGCTTGGCATAGAACAAATTAGCTCTTTATTACAAATAAAATGAGTACAAGGGTTCTGAAGGTACAAAGGGTACAAAGGCACGGCGATTCTACGCCTACTAAGGTAGCTCTATGCTAGCAGCGGAACATCTCGTAGCAGAATAACTTCTAGCAGCGGAACAGCAACGACGGTGATGGACTCCACTCCGCAGGGACTCTGGCTGGGACACGTCCTAGAGCGCAAACTCGGGATCCTCAAGCAATCAATCACGACATGACCTGCAATCTGGCATGACACACCAGGTGAATACTTTGAATGTACTCGCAAGATCACAGCAACCAAAGCAATCAAGACAAACAACAGCATGGCATTTACAAGTTAATTATCAATGATGATCATGATATTACTAGAACAATCACGAGAATGAGCATGGCATGTACATGATACTCAGGATACGAACATGATGATACTAGCACTAGCATGAGAGGGGAGTCGATGTTTAAGGTCCCTTGGACCAATTTACTCTTCTCGCAGGTTATCTCGTAACCACCATGTGTCTCAAACTTACCATCGTGAACATCACACGATTACCTCAGGATCAACCAAGCTCGGTATCAACTATACCATCGTGATCATCCCATGACCACATGGAGCTTGATCTCTACCTGTGATCATCGCATGATCACATAATGATCAACCAACTTCTTTTCTCATGGAACCAGGGTTGTTAATTATCCAGGTTATTATTACTGTTGACCCATAGTGTGACCTACTATGAACTATGTCCATGACCAAGGATGCGGCTATCGATAGATTATACACTCTGCAGAGGTTAGTACACTATACCCACACCACGGAATTCATGGCTTCGTGCTCCCATTCGGGTGGACCAACGACATTCCGACAAAACCAATCTATTGCATGACACTCTCCCGGCCACTCCGACAAACTCCCCTTTGGGCTATGTCATGGGTGGCCCCGATGTCAACTCGTGACATCCTGCCACCTCGTGGCTGCCACCGTCGTGGCCAAACAAAACAAAGTCGTCCCAAACGGGGACATCGGTACCGTAAAACTCGGGCACACAAGGCTTATGGCCGCCTACCTGATCAGGGTAGCGCGCGCACATAACCTTCCCTAGTTGGAGGCACCCACGAGAGGCATGACAATAGACCGCATTAGGGCCTCCCCATCCAGGCAAGTGTGGTTGCACTGGTGAGCTCGATTCGGTGGCACCATGACTCAGCCAACAGATCTGTTCAAGTTCGATTAATGTCAGGTTTAACTGGAATGGTGATGAGCTGAGTCATAATAAAATAACATGATGAAATAACAATGCATATGAGCATGATATCGGTGTAACCATGGATGGGCAACATAACCATTTAACATCCTAACATCAACAATGATAAATCATTTAGTTTACGGGAGGCAAAAGGGCATGGCATAGCGATGATCATGAATATCACAAGTATTATCATATCAAACCATAATGATTCATATGAGCATATCATTATCACTAGCATCTAAAATAATTACCAGAATAAAACATGAGAATAATAATACCAGCAAATAATCATTTACTTAACAGATGAATGAGAACATGGCTTAAGAACTGAGTATGGATTCACAAGCATATAACATTCACAAAATAATTAAATGAGCAAACAGTTATTCAAATATTCAAGTGGAGACCAGGCTATTGTAATGCCATCATGCAAGTGGTTGTTGTGGCCTGCCTGGGGATGAAGGAACCATCAGGGAGAGGTGCGATGAACTCGCGGAAAGATTTGCCGGAAATGTTTCCCTCTCGAAGGGGGCTGATTAAGGGCAAGAGCAAAATGGTCATTTTCAGAATGCCACAACAGGGTGAAAATGATACCATCGGAACGGGCTCGACAAACTAAGATTGTGGGCTTTGGAATCACCTAAATCGGAGTTACGGTTTCGAAAATACGGCCGTTCATTTGTTAGGCAGAAAACAAATAGAAAACTATTCATTTCTGCTATTAACGGGCGAACGTCCACAAACCAGCACTTTCGGCGCCGGCGGCTGGAAACAGAAGGCGCCTTTTCGGAAAATACGTTTTCAACATAGCAAAAGCGTATTCTAGCCCGAAGCAGTGGGGGAGTACGTTTTCTCAAGCGGAAAACGTATTCTCACGAATATGTCTCCACTTAAACGACCGGGCCCGGCCGACTGGGTCACTGGCATGCGGGTCCTGCCTGCAGGGTCGTCTTCCTCCTTGCGCACATGCACCTGGCCGAGGGACGAGCAGCTCCCACCGGTGATAGCCGGCAGCACAGGCCACCATAGGTGGTGCCCGGCCTACCGGCGGGTTCAGTGCGACGAGGCGGTCCCGTTCCAGGGTGGCGTGGTCACCGGTGAGCTCGGAGTTAGGCGGGGCATCTCCCGCGGCGGACGGTGGCTTCGGCCGGAGATGGGCTCTTAGCTACGGTCGCGAAGAGGAGGGGAGGGAGTAGGGGACGGCTCCCTGGTGATGTGGGTGGACTCCAGAAGAGGCTAGGCGGAGAGGAAGAGGCCGTGGAGCTTGAATTTGAGCGGCGGCCGTCGGCGAGGCTTCGGCCAGAGAGAGGGAATGGGTGCTCCTTGAGCTCGTTTGAGAGGTTGGGGAGGATGCTAGGAGAGAGAAGGGGCTGCTGGGATGCTCGGAGAGGCTCGGGGTGGCCTATTTATAGCCCGGTGAGGAGATGCCAAGCACGGGTGCTTCCAAGGGCGCGTGGACGGAGCTCTGGCGTGACCGCGTACGCGTGTGCACGCACAGAGGGGCTGATGGCGACGAGAGGGAGCAAGTGGAGTGCCAGAGAATCGGCGAGGAGGAAGAAGACAGAGGCAAATCGACGATGGCCATGGGCATGCGGTGCGGCGTGGCGCATCGGAGAGGAAAGAGGAGGGGGAGAGGGGTGGCGTGGATGGAGGAGAGTGCGGGCGACGCTGTGGACATGGTGCGGTGGTGAGAGCGCGTGGTTTGGACGGCGGCCGAGGGCCCCAAAGTCCAGAGCACGTGGATGGCCTGCCAGACCGCGTGGTCACCGCGTGCACAGGCGCACGCGTTGCGTTCTGGCCAGCAAAAAGATGTCTAGCGTGTGGACCCCACTTGCTGGAGTAACACTATGGGCTTGGTTAGGTTAAATCACCTCTGTGCTGATGGGTAGCCTCAACTGAAGTTTGTTGTAGCAACCTTGGGCATGAAGCTGTGGTCAAATGACTTGACCAATGGGCCAAGAAAAATATCACAGGGGTTTAGGGTAGGAAGGACTACAATACTGTGGAATATGAAAGGATTTGGACCAAGATTTATCATAGTTGCTTTACAACTGCAAAATCTGGTTCAGAAAGTAGATCATGAAGCTGCACTCACATGGATGATTAGATTGAGCTGAAATTTGGTGTAGGATGATGATTTGGGCATATGAAGGAACTATAAAAATTTCATACCATTTGGATAAATAAAAATGGTACTTCCTTCACAATGCTCCACACTAGACAGAAACTTGGGGGAATTTTAGGGAGAAAATGTCTTGGCAAAATGATGTGAATTTTGGCATGCTTAAAGGATATAGGGATATTTAGGTCCTGGATTAATGTCAGAATTTATGAAGCAATAAAAATTATAGTTGCTTCACAAACTGAAATTATGACCAGAAACAAAGATTGGATGGTGTGCTCACATAGATTGTTGGATGGAGAGTCAATTTGGTGGAGAGTAATGATTTGATCATATGGATGATTTGCCAAAATTTCAACTCATTTGGATTAGCCTAGGTAGTACTTCCTTCACAAAGCTTCTCTCTGGACAAAAACTTTGGAAATTTGCCGAGTACGTTTTACTAGGCAAATGAAGCTGAATTTTGGCATGTGACAATTATTTGGATATGAAAGAGTGCTCAATAAGTTTGAGGCTAATCAAGAAAAGATAAATAGTACTTCCTTCACAAAGTGCCATACTGGACAGAATAGGAAATGAATATTGTGGCACCCCGGCTCAGAGGACCGGTTTACCCAGTGTTTCCAACCCAGAGATCATGTCTTCTGGAAACACACAACAACTTGGAACAAAACATAACTGATCTTTATTGATATACGTCCAGTACAAGCTCATAATTTACATCGATAGCGAGGCCAGAAGCACATCATGTGCGATGACAATATCTACATTATTTATGGAACACAGCAGGGCCTCGATACTACTAGGTAGAACTACGGTGTAGCGGAACATAGCGCGGAAAACTCCATCCACAGGGACACTACTGGGACACGGCCTAGTTAGCGTAGCACGAACTATCGGGACCTCCGTCCTCGGCTTCTCCTGCATCTGGCATGATATGCCAGGTGAGTAATTGGAATGTACTCGCAAGCTCACAACAGCCATAACAATGCAGCAAACAACATGGCAATAGTCATATTAAGTGCTTAAGTTGCTTACTTACTGTTACTGAATACCAACTTACTCTCTTCTGGGTTGTCCCACAACCCTCAAAATACTCATGATCCATTGAGTACTTCCGAACATAAGACACGTTCTTCCATCATTATTATCATTTTTGCGGTTGACTACTCAGTGTGACCTAGTGCGGACTGTCCAATACCATGGACTTAGTTATTCAAATAGGTTCTTACACTCTGCAGAGGTTGCGCACTTTACCCACACCATGGAGCTCCTTGTCCCGTACCTCGGTACACTTCCCTCTTGGGTGGACCGGTGCTGCTCCAACGAAACCTGCCTAACCCGTGACTCTTCCATCGTACCACTGACAATCATACCCTCCCAGGGTCATGTCCTGGGTGGCCCCTGTGTCACCCCGTGACACCTGCCACCGTTGTGGCCAACTAAATTGTCCCAAACGGGGACGCCGGCAAAATAACTCAACTGGGCTCACAGGATTATCGTCGTCTACCTGATCAGGGCAGCACGCACGCATAACCCTCCCTCTTTTGGTGGTACCGACAAAAGAGCACGCAGTCAGACCAAGTCAAGGCCGTCCCATACCGGCAGATGTGGCTGCACGGATAAGTCCGGGTCGGTGGCACTTGATCAACCAATTAGGTTTAGTTTGGATAAGTACTTAACAAGCATGGTTATTTATCGTGAATAACTTAATATGGCATTAGCTAAGCATCAAAGTAACTTACTATGGATTATCACCTATTAAAATAATGCGAATAATTCAATTAAATAACCAACACTATTGAAATGCTCCATGCAATGGATGATGTGGCTTGCCTTGCTCTGTTGGGTTGTCCACAAACTCCTGGTCTTCAAAAAAAAACTGATTTCCTTCTGAAAATATTTTTAAAATAGCAAAAGAAAAAGTCACATAACACATTTCTGTTCACCAGAAATTCTGTGAGCATGAGAAAAATACGAAAATTTACCAGAAAATAAAGGGCCTCGAGACAAACACAATGCAAAAAGAATCAATTGATTTGGACTTATGGATAAAAAGTTATGAGGTGTCAAAGTTTCTGGTCAAATCTGGATTAAAAACAGAAAATAGAAAAACTATAGGGGCCACGTCGAAGGCGTAAAGTGGAGGGGCGTCTCCACTTACCGCTTCAGCGCGCGCAGGTGAGCCGCTGACGTGCGGGCCCCGCTGTTAGATTTAAAAGGGAGAGAGAGGGAACAGAGCACCGCGGAGCTCCAGCGATGGTCGCCGGCGATGCAGACGGCGGCGAGGTCCGGTGACTACGGGGATGGACCGAGCATACTGAGACGAACACGTGCGTACCCGTGCATTGGCGAGAGATGGCCGGACAACGTCTCCCCCTTCCTTTGCGGCGGCGGCAGCTTTCGGGTGTCGCCGAAGACGGCGATTCCGGCAGGGTTTCGGCCAGGGAAGAGCTCGGGCGGGGTCAGGAGAGTGTGTGGAGCTCGCGGGTGGAGTTGGTCGAGGCTGGGGTGGAGTGAAACGGCGAGGTGGCAGAGCTCGGGTGGCGGCAGATCGCCGGCGAGATGCGAGGCCAGAGGGCTTCTCGGCCTTGGCTCGTTGCTCGGGAGCTCAATTGGGAGCGGGTGGAGTGCGATGAGGAGCTAGGAGGGCTGGCCGTGGCTATTTGTAGACGGGGTGGAGCTCTCTGGAACCGGGCGGTGCCATGGCCACGTCGCCGGTGCAAGGACGCCGCGCTGGCTGGCTTGGCGCGGGCGACGGGATGGGAGAGGGCAGAGGAGTTAAGGCGTGCAGTGGCCGCTTGCGGAGGAAGACGATGGCCAACAGGGCCACTGTGCCCGCATGGGTGCCACAGTGCCCGTGTGCGGTGGCGGCCGCCGGGAGCGATTCCGGCGAGGGGAGAACTCCAGAAGGGACAGGTGGTTGGAGGAGAGGTTGTCGGCGAGCTGAGACAAGGCACGGCCACGCGGGGCAGCCGGATGCATCACATCAGACACGGGCGCGGTGCAGAGCGCGTGCATTGGCATGCCGATGCCATGCTCACCACGGTGGCTGGCACCTGGAGGCCACGCAAGTCTGGCGCATCGTGGCCAGCAGGTTCTCCTTTGATCACTTAGTCCCGCTGTACCCTTGGTTTCGCCAGATACACTCTGATTCGAAGGGTAGCTTCAACTACAGTTTCTGACAGAAACTTTGGGAGAGCTCTAGAGGAGATATGAGCTGGAGATGAAGCCAGTAGAGATGTCTGGGATGCTCTACTTTGGAAGAACTACAAGCTGGCCAAGTTTGAGAGATTTTCATCCAGATTTGAATGTGGTTCATGTACAACTGCTGTTACTAGTCCAGAAACAAGATGAGCTTGTAGCACTCATCTGGTTGATCTGCTGGAGCTAGAATATGGTGTGTGAGGGTTATTTGGTGGATAGAAGATGTCATAAAAATTTCATTTCAATTGAATACCTCTAGCTGGTACTTCCTTCACAGAGGTTTGAATTGAGCAGAAACTTGTTAGAATATTGCTGCTGAAAATTTGTACTAGACAAGATGATATTTTTGGATATTGTGGCAAGGTAGGTTCCCTAGTATCTCAGGGAGTATTCTGAGAGTTTTCTGAGTTGGGAAAATATGAGTTGCTTCACAAAGGGCCAGTACTGTCTAGAAGGTAAATGGAGTTTTCTGGACAAAATTTGATACTGGACCATGAAATGTTTTTGAAGATTGTGGGAGTAGATGATGACAAGAAGGTGTGGTATTAACTTGGGATTTTTCTGATCATCAGAACTATAGGTTGCTTCATAACCCATAGTGATGAGAGATTTTCCCAAAGAAAGAAAATGAATTATTGGGAAAGATTGAGAATTGGAATTTGATCCAGAAGATGTGTGGCAAGATTTTGACAAGATGATGAAGGCTTTGGATCACTTAGAGAAAGATTCAAAAGTTTCCTAAGTCCAAAGTCAATTGAAAAGATTCAAAAACCATCCAAATTGCAAATAAAGCCAGAAAGATTTTGAAAAGAAAAAGTTGCCAAAAACCAGGGTGTCACAAACCTACCCCCCTTAGGATGAATCTCGTCCTCGAGATTCGGTTGCTCAGGGAACAAGTGTGGATATGCTGATCTCAGAAAATCCTCTCTTTCCCAGGTAGCTTCTTCCTCAGTATGATGATCCCACAATACCTTGTAAAATTTAATTGTCTTACTCCTGGTAGTCCTTTCCATCTCATCCAATATTTGCCAGGTTTTTCATCGTAGGTCAAATCTTTTGTCAGCTCTAGTTCACTCATATCTGCCTGCTTGATCGGGGGTGCAATGCACTTTCTCAACTGTGATATGTGGAAGACCTCCTGAACGTCAGACAACTCCGGTGGTAATTCTAACTGATATGCCACTCTGCCTCTTCTAGCAATTACTAGAAAGGGACTGATATATCTCGGTGCAAGCTTTCCTCTGGTATGAAACCTCTTTATTCCTTTCATGGGGGTAACTCGCAGATAGGCATATTCTCCAGGCTCAAAAGTTACTTCTCGGTGCTTAGGGTCATAGTAACTCTTCTGACGGGACTTGGCTGCTCGAAGACGTTCCTGAATATCTTTGACTTGCTTCTCAGCCTCGAGCATCAAATCCGTGCCGAAGATACGGCTGTCTCCTGTCTGGGACCAATTTAAAGGAGTGTGGCATTTCCGTCCATACAAGGCTTCGAATGGTGACATCTTGAGACTCGACTGATAACTGTTATTGTAGGAGAATTCGGCATAGGGTAGACTATCCTCCCATTTGGGTCCATAGGTGAGAGCACAAGACCGTAGCATATCTTCCCATATCTGGTTCACACGTTCGGTCTGTCCATCTGTATGTGGATGATATGCCGTACTATGCTTTAGCACGGTTCCCAGGGCTTGGTGCAATCGTAGCCAGAATGCTGAAGTGAACAAGGAGCCTCTATCCGATGTGATAGACTTGGGTACTCCATGAAGGCTGACTATTCGGGACATGTAGAGTTGTGCTAGCTGATTAGCTTTGAAAGTGGTCTTTACCGGAATAAAGTGAGCCACTTTTGTAAGTATATCCACGATGACCCAGATAGCATCATGGCCTCTTGTTGACTTGGGTAGTCCAACAATGAAGTCCATGCATATGTCATCCCATTTCCACTGGGGAACTGGTAAGGTTGAAGTAGTCCAGCGGGTTTCTGGTGTTTAGCCTTGAATCGGTTGCAGATGTCACAACAGCTGACATAGTATGCAATGTCCCTTTGCATTCCTGGCCACCAAAAGGTTTCCCTTATGTCCTGGTACATTTTTGGTCCTCCCGGATGGATAGAGTATGCAGATTCATGTGCCTCTCTGAGTATTTGCTATCTCAAATTTTCTTGATCAGGCACGCATATTCGGTCCTCAAACCATAAAGTGCCCTGGTCATCAATTCGGAAGGACTTAGCCTTTCCTTGCGGAATGTGCTCCTTGATCTCTTGTATACCTTTATCTGATTTCTGAGCTACCTTAATTTCTTCCATAAGTGTTGGAATAATTTCCATTGTATCCGGGCTAATTGGGCCGCATAATACCATATTCAGCTTGGCAAACTCTTCTTGTAGCCTTGGATGGATACCCTCCATTAGTGCATTCACGGTGCCTTGTTTCCTACTGAGAGCATAGGCGACCACATTAGCTTTTCCCGGATGATAATTAATTCCAATGTCATAATCCTTGACTAGTTCAAGCCATCTTCTCTGCCTGAGATTACGATCGGGTTGGGTGAAAATATACTTGAGACTGTTATGGTCTGTGTATATTTCACATCTCTGCCCAATGAGATAATGCCTCCAAATCTTAATGCATGAATCACGGCTGCCAATTCCAAATCATGAGTGGGATAGTTCTCTTCATGGGGTCGTAGCTGTCTGGATGCATATGCTACAACCTTTCCTTCTGGCATTAGAACGCAGCCGATTCCACGCCTGGGAGCATCGCAATATATGTCAAAGCTCTTGTGGATGTCTGGAAGAATTAAGACAGGGGCCGTAGTTAGCCTTGTCTTTAATTCCACGAAACTGCTATCACATTCTTCCGTCCAGACAAATTTGTGATTCTTTTTCAGCAATTCTGTCAATGGCTTGGCTATTTTTGAGAAGCCTTCAATGAAGCGGCGGTAGTAGCCTGCCAATCCCAGAAAACTACGGACTTCAGTTACTGTGGCTGGTGTCTTCCAGTTTAATACCGCGGTCACTTTGCTGGGGTCGACGGCCACACCCTATTCTGACAGAACATGTCCTAGAAAGCCCACCTCTCTTAGCCAAAATTCACATTTACTGAACTTGGCATACAAGCGATGGGTCCTTAGTCTTTCTAGAACAGTACAGAGGTGTTGCGTGTGCTCCTCTTCATCTTTGGAATAGATAAGAATATCGTCGATGAATACTACCACAAATTTGTCCAAAAAGTCGATGAAGACTTTGTTCATCCTGCTCATTCAGTAGGCTGGAGCATTTGTCAGCCCGAATGACATGACTGTAAATTCATACAGACCATATCTTGTAGTAAAGGCTGTCTTGGGGATATCCTCTTTCCTGATTTTTAACTGATGATACCCCGTTCGGAGATCAATCTTGGAGAATACCCGGGCCCCGTTCAACTGGTCAAACAGATCATCAATGCGGGGGAGCGGATATTTATTTTTAATCGTGACCTCATTCAACTGGTGATAGTCCACGCACATTCGCAGGCTGCCATCCTTCTTCTTAACAAACAACACAGGTGATCGCCATGGCGAAGTACTTGGACGAATGTACCCTTTTTGCAATAATTCATCCAACTGTTTCTTCAATTCCACCAGCTCTGGGGAAGGCATGCGGTAGTACTTCTTATAGATTGGAGCGGTTCTGGGAACAACATCAATAGCGAACTCTAGTTCCTGATCAGGTGGCATTCCTGGTAATTCTTCCAGGAATACGACCAGAAATTCACTAACTACTGGAATCAAATTTATATCTGTAGCAGTGGCCTTGAATGCCATTCCTTTCTTTGACATCATTCTGCTAGCAGTGAATTGCACTGTTTGGCCTACCGGGTTAACCAGTGTCACCATCCTAGTGGCACAGTTGATACACACCTGATGTGGGGTCAACCAATCCATCCCCAGTATTATATCTAGTGCAGGGGATTCAATGGCAACGAGAGTAGCTGGAAAGTTAACTCCGTGTATCAAGATTTCCAGATCCTTGTATATCACATTTGTTCTGAGCATGGAGCCAGGGGATTGTACCACCATGATTTTGTCCAAAAGAGAAGGAGAAAATTTGTGCAAGGTGGCAAAACTCCGCGAAATAAACGAATGAGAAGCCCCAGAATCAAATAAAATTATTGCAGGTATGTTGTTAACAGAAAACATACCAAGGACCACGTCGGGTGCTTCGTGGGCTTCCTCAGCGGAGATATGATGGACTTGGCCGCGGTGGAAGTTCGTATTGGGGCGGCGTCCTGTAAGTGCATCAAGTGCCCCCTTAGTGGTTTTGGAGTATTGAAGACAAATAGGTTGAGGAACTAATGTGTTTGTGAGTATACACAGGAGACAGAGTCCCTGAAGATTTGGTTTAACACATGGAAGATGACCCCTAAAAATAGATTTCTTCAAGTGAAGAATTTGATGATGAAATTGGTACGGCCTTTGAAGAAATTAATGTGAAGACTTTGAAGCTTGAAGACTTTGGTTTTCATAGTTTCTTTGAAACCCATACACAAGCCACTTCGAGTGAAGCCTTTGGAAATCTCCAGTACAGCTGACGCATTTGCTAGCGACAGTGACGAAGTTCATCTGGTCGCTGACGAGTTTGGTCAGGCTGAGGAGTTAGGAGTTCGCCAGTGCGATCTGCCTAAAGTGAGGAAATTGAGTGCCCTGACGAAATTGAGAGTACAATTTTCCGACCGTTGTTGCGCCGAGTGCCAGCTGTCGAGTGGATCCTTATCTTGACAATGGTCGAATCAGTCAAGGGCATTCATGACATTTTATGTCGGGTTGCCCCCTGGTTATAAATAGCCGCCCCCCCAACCAGTTGTTGGTGGGATGCTCCGAGAGAACTTGACACTTGTCATTTGAGAGCAACCCATCCTCTGATGACTTTGAGTGAATCCATGCGAGGAAAAACCCAACCAGAGCCTAAGTGATTGAGCATCACTGGAATGATTGATCTGTGTGATCCGACGCTTGTTACCTTTGAGGACTGTCATTCCTCCAGATGGTTAGGCATCATGTTTTGAGCACCCAAGAGTAATTGTGGCGTGCCGGTGAACAAGTCCGTGAAGGTTTTGGAAGTCTACCTTGAAGACTTACCACAAGTGATTGGGCGAGGTCTAAGTGACCTTAGCTCAAGAGGAATACGGTGAGGACTAAGTGTTCTCTGAGTTGCGACTCAGCCGCCTCAACCAGACGTACAGTTGATGCAGCAACTGGAACTGGTCTACCAAATTCCATTGTCTTCACCGAGCCAACCTGGTTTCAAATTCCTCACCCCCTCTTACTTTATTCCGCTGCTGAAGAATTTGCTATCTATCCTCTGACGAATTTGAACTGAAGTATTTGATCATGCTATCTTTTATTTCCTCAGTTCATATTCTTCATGCGTGTATGATTGTATGATTGCATGTTCTTCACCCTTATGTATCATGTTCGCATGTACTCTGATTCTGTGATGACTTAGTTTCCCTTGCGTTTCTATTTCTTCACCCTGATCTTCGTCAAATTCATCAGAGTTTGACGAATTTCTAATTATCGTCCATTCACCCCCCCCCTCTGGGAGATAACCTGCGCTTTCACGTCCAACATTGTTGACTTGTGGCTTGAAGTCGGATGCTGGCTTCCCATTTCTTATGGGGCACTGCTTGGAGTAATGCCCACTCTGACCACAAGTAAAACATGTGTTGTTGCGGCGGCAGTCCTCCAGCACTGGCTGTTTGCCGAAGGTCTTGTCCTGGCTGACGGGCTTATTGTTGTTGTTGCCATTGTTCCACACAGGCTTGTATTCAGATGGACCTGGTTGCCAAATGCGTGGCTTCTGCGCAAACTGCTCACGGTTGTCCTTCTTGGGTTCAAACTTCTGCTTGCGATCATCAAATCCTGACTTATGCTCTCGTTCCGCTATGAAAGCCTTGTTTACCAAAGTCTGGAAGTCAGGAAAGTCAAGCATACAAAGCTGACAACGGAGGGTATGATTCAGCCCTCCTAGGAATCGGTCAATCTTCCTTTCTTCTGTGGACACGTCATGGGTAGAGTACCGTGCCAGATTATTAAACTTGTTCAGATACTCACCCACTGACATATTCCCTTGAGTAAGGGCCAAAAATTCCCTCTGCTTCACCTTCATTATGCCAGTAGGAATATGATACTTGCGAAATACCTCTTTAAACTTCTCCCAAGAAATATCTTCCCCAGAAGGCCACATTATTTTTGTATTATCCCACCATATAGCTGCTGGTCCTTCCAAGTAGTGAGTAACAAAAGGAACCTTGTCTGACTCATCACAGCGAGCTATGTCCAACTTCTTTTCCATGGTCGTCAGCCAGTCATCAGCTTCCATCGGATCCACAGCTTGGCCAAAACTGGGTGGCTTGGTCCGCTGAAAATCAGATAATTTAGAGTGTGTCCCATTGTTGTTATTCTGACCCACCATAGTCTGCATGCTTTTCAGAAATTCCATGAGATCTTGATTTCTTTTCTCTTCAAACATTCTCATAATCTGATCAGTGGTCGGTGACTGTGGTGGTGGTGGTGGCAAATCTTCTGGTGACTGTCCTGCTTGTCTGGCGGATCGACGAACGGGAGTTCCATCGCCACCTTGATTACTACACCTCTTCATCCTAAATTTGTTCCCATTGCAAAATACCGAATCGATGAGCAACATCCGTAAGGGAAAGCATGATAGTATAACACCAGAAAAAGAAGCCAAATAAAAAGAGGGAATAAAGCAAACAACATAATTATACAAGGCAACCCAACATCATACA
The DNA here is from genome assembly GCA_039707655.1 of Elymus sibiricus. Lineage (NCBI taxonomy): Eukaryota > Viridiplantae > Streptophyta > Magnoliopsida > Poales > Poaceae > Elymus > Elymus sibiricus. Next base: position 171,626,938 of record CM077664.1, read on the forward strand.
TGACAAGCTAGTAGGGGGATTATCATGACTGGACTGCTCATACGGCAGTTGACATATGCAGAGATGCTATGATGCATGCACTGAAACTCAAGCCTCCACAGTAGCGCGGGTGGCATGAACACTGGCAAACTGAAGACTCCTTGTCGTCTGATCCTGTCTCAGAATCTGAGCTGATGATGTGAATCTCGGTCTTCGGTTCAAAGGTAACACGGTGACGCTAACGAGAAGGTTCTCCCGCTGAAGGAGAAGAAGCACGACGCCGCAGCATCGGAGCAGCTGGAGTAGCTAGGAGTGAGGCCCATTCTGCTGGGGTCTCACGTCGGCTACTAAACGAAAAGCCTGGCGGTCCGAACGAACTGGAAGGAGTCTCAGAAGGTGGAACGGGTGGAGTATACACGGGTGAAAATGGAGTTGGAGGAGGAGACTGTACTGCCGCAACAGCTCCAAGTGCCTCGCGGGCATGAGTCAGCTCCTCAGCTAGTGAAGTGATCATACGGTAACTGGCGTTTAGATAATGAGATAACACACCAGTAGCACGATCACTCGCCGGGTTAACAGGTGCGAAAAGGACTTGCCCTGTCGCAGGCTACAGGGTGGGGTAGTGAAAGAAACCTGGATGAGTCTGCATCTCGACCTCATGGAAGCGCAAGTCAGTGAGAGCCTCCATCGCAGCAAACTGAATCGCCAGCTCCGGAGTAGAAGCAGTTCCACCCTTGGAAGAACGGGAGTAGCTGCCAATATCTGAACTCGCAGTGAGAAAGGCCTCCGCGTGATACTCGTATACTGAACCAGCAAGCTTCTCTCGGAACACCTGGTACACTGGGTCTTCGCCGTTGGGATACATCCGAAGCCAGACACTACGAAGAAGTACTGGAAAAGTGAACGGTGCCGGCTCATGATTGTAGTGGTACGGAACTGGTTCCATCTACACTCAAAAGGCCAACGGTTAGCACAATAATAAACTATATGCATGCCATGTAGCAATCAGATGCAACAAGCAAGACACACCCCAAGACTCTAAACTAATCGTGGTTCTAGCGCAGGGTTAACTAGGGTGTCCTACAGTCAGCGTGGCTCTGATACCAATCATTGTGGCACCCCGGCTCAAAGGACCGGTTTACCCAGTGTTTCCAACCCAGAGATCATGTCTTCTGGAAACACACAACAACTTGGAACAGAACAAAACTGGTCTTTATTGATATACGTCGAGTACAAGCTCATAATTTACATCGATAGCGAGGCCAGAAGCACATCATGTGCGATGACAATATCTACATTATTTATGGAACACAGTAGGGCCTCGACACTACTAGGTAGAACAACGGCGTAGCGGAACATAGCGCGGAAAACTCCATCCATAGGGACACTGCTGGGACACGGCCTAGTTAGCGTAGCACGAACCATCGGGACCTCCGTCCTCGGCTTCTCCTGCATATGGCATGATACGCCAGGTGAGTACTTGGAATGTACTCGCAAGCTCACAACAGCCATAACAATGCAGCAAACAACAGCATGGCAATAGTCATATTAAGTGCTTAAGTTGCTTACTTACTGTTACTGAATACCAACTTACTCTCTTCTGGGTTGTCCCACAACCCTCAAAATACTCATGATCCATTGAGTACTTCTGAACTTAAGACAAGTTCTTCCATCATTATTATCATTTTTGCGGTTGACCACTCAGTGTGACCTAGTGTGGACTGTCCAATACCATGGACTCAGCTATTCGAACATATTCTTACACTCTGTAGAGGTTGCACACTTTACCCACACCATGGAGCTCCTTGTCCCGTACATCGGTACACTTCCCTCTTGGGTGGACCAGTGCTGCTCCAACGAAACCTGCCTAACCCGTGACTCTTCCATCGTACCACCGACAATCATACCCTCCCAGGGTCATGTCCTGGGTGGCCCCTGTGTCACCCCGTGACACCTGCCACCGTCGTGGCCAACTAAACTGTCCCAAATGGGGACGCCGGCGAAATAACTCAACTAGGCTCACGGGATTATCGTTGTCCACTTGATCAGGGCAGCACGCACGCATAACCCTCCCTCTTTTGGTGGTACCGACAAAAGAGCACGCAGTCAGACCAAGTCAAGGCCATCCCATACCGGCAGATGTGGCTGCACGGATAAGTCCGGGTCGGTGGCACTTGATCAACCAATTAGGTTTAGTTTGGATCAGTACTTAACAAGCATGGTTATTTATCGTGAATAACTTAATATGGCAGTAGCTAAGCATCAAAGTAACTTACTATGGATTATCACCTATTAAAATAATGCAAATAATTCAATTAAATAACCAACACTATTGAAATGCTCCATGCAATGGATGATGTGGCTTGCCTTGCTCTGTTGGGTTGTCCACAAACTCCTGGTCTTCAAAACCAAACTAATTTCCTTCAGAAAATATTTTTAAAATAGCAAAAGAAAAAGTCAAATAACACATTTCTGTTCACCAGAAATTCTATGAGCATGAGAAAAATACCAAAATTTACCAGAAAATAAAGGGGCTCAAGACAAACCAATGCAAAAAGAATCAATAGATTTGGATTTATGGATAAAAAGTTATGAGGGGTCAAAGTTTTTGGTCAAATCTGGATTAAAAATAGAAAATAGAAAAACTACAGGGGGGCACGTCGAAGGCGTAAAGTGGAGGGGCGTCTCCACTTACCGCTTCGGCGCACGCGGGTGAGCCGCTGACGTGCGGGTCCCGCTGTCAGATTTAAAAGGGGAGAGAGAGGGAACAGAGCACCGCGGAGCTCCGGCGATGGTCACCGGCGATGTAGACGGCGGCGAGGTCCGGCGACTACGGGGATGGAACGAGCATACGGAGACGAACACGTGCATACCCGTGGATTGGCGAGAGAAGGCCGGACGACGTCGTCCGCTTCCTCTCCAGCGGCGGCAGCTTTCGGGTGTCGCCGAAGACAGCGATTCCGGTAGGGTTTCGGCCAGGGAAGAGCTCGGGCGGGGTCAAGAGAGTGTGTGGAGCTCCCGGGTGGAGTCGGTCGAGGCTGGGGTGGAGTGAAACGGCGAGGTGGCAGAGCTCGGGTGGCGGCAGATTGCCGGCAAGATGCGAGGCCAGATGGCCTCTCGGCCTTGGCTCATTGCTCGAGAGCTCGATTGGGAGCGGGTGGAGTGCGATGAGGAGCTAGGAGGGCTGGCGTGGCTATTTATAGGCGGGGTGGAGCTCTCTAGAACCGGGTGGTGCCACGGCCACGTCGCCGGCGCAAGGACCCCGCTTTGGCTGGCTTGGCGCGGGCGACTAGATGGGAGAGGGCAGAGGAGTTAAGGCGTGCAGTGGCCGCTTGCGGAGGAAGACGACGGCCAACAGGGCCACTGTGCCCGCACGGGTGCCACAGTGCCCGTGTGCGGTGGCGGCCACCGGGAGCGATTCCGGCGAGGGAAGAACTCCAGAAGGGACAGGTGGTTGGAGGAGAGGTTGTCGGCGAGCTGAGACAAGGCACGACCACGCGGGGCAGCCGGATGCATCACATCAGACGCGGGCGCGGTGTAGAGCGCGTGCATTAGCATGCCAATGTCGTGCTCACCACGGTGGCTGGCACCTGGAGGCCACGCAAGTCTGGCGCATCGTGGCCAGCAGGTTCTCCTTTGATCACTTAGTCCCCCTGTGCCCTTGGTTTGGCCATATACACTCTGATTCGAAAGGTAGCTTCAACTACAGTTTCTGACAGAAACTTTGGGAGAGCGCTAGAGGAGAGATGAGCTGGTGATGAAGCCAGTAGAGATGTCTAGGATGATCTACTTTGGAAGGACTACAAGCTGGCCAAGTTTGAGAGATTTTCATCAAGATTTGAATGTGGTTCATGTACAACTGCTGTTACTGGTCCAGAAACAAGATGAGCTTGTAGCACTCATCTGGTTGATCTGCTGGAGCTGGAATTTGGTGTGTGAGGGTTATTTGGTGGATAGAAGATGTCATAAAAATTTCAGCTCAATTGAATACTTCTAGCTGGTACTTCCTTCCCAGAGGTTTGAATTGAGCAGAAACATGTCAGAATATTGCTGCTGAAAATTTGTACTGGACAAGATGATATTTTTGGATATTGTGGCAAGATAGGTTCCCTAGTATCTCAGGGAATATTCTGAGAGTTTTCTGAGTTGGGAAAATATGAGTTGCTTCACAAAGGGCCAGTACTGTCCAGAAGGTAAATGGAGGTTTCTGGACAAAATTTAATACTTGACCATGAAATGTTTTTGAAGATTGTGTGAGTAGATGATGACAAAAAGGTGTGGTATTAACTTGGGATTTTTCTGATCATCAGAACTATAGGTTGCTTCATAGCCCATAGTGATGACAGATTTTCCCAAAGGAAGAAAATGAATTATTGGGAAAGATTGAGAATTGGAATTTGATCCAGAAGATGTGTGGCAAGATTTTGACAAGATGATGAAGGCTTTGGATCACTTAGAGAAAGATTCAAAAGTTTCCTAAGTCCAAAGTCAATTGAAAAGATTCAAAAACCATCCAAATTGCAAATAAAGCCAGAAAGATTTTGAAAAGAACAAGTTGCCAAAAACCAGGGTGTCACAAATATTCCTGAATTATTTTTGAACTAGGCAATGATGGGTTTTGACATATTTGTGGAAGATATGATCGAAAGAATTTATGAGAATTTTGTAGGAATTTTAGGAAAGACAGAAATATAGGTTGCTTCACAACCCAGGGCAAACAGGGTTATTCCTTTAATAGAAAAAGGAATATTCCCAAGAAATAAAAATTGGGGTTGGGCTAAGATGGAAATGACATGGCCTGGGCAAAGATTTGAGGGTGACAAGCCACTTGGGAGAGGAAGAAGAGAAGATCTTCCAAGGTTTCAAGACCACATAGCCACGGAAAAAGGAACTCCAAATAACAATTCGAAGAAATCCAAAAGAAAAAGAAAGGGCCAAAAATCGGGGTGTCACACGTCTGGCATGGAACCGGGCTTCGTAGTTGTGGCCGTAGTGCCCCATGTGTCCTCGGTGATCGGGGCGATGTCCCAGGCGGTCATGTGTGTCCGGAGCCCGCTGTGGGAGAGTTGCTCTATGTTGGGCTGCCACTACATAGATGGGATGACAAAGATTTTCGTCCTCTGCTTCTGCTACCGCCTCTGGTCTCTGTATGGAACCTTGTCGTTGGTCTTGGGCTGGCTGGTTTGCTGCCGAGAAGACCTTGTCTGTGACAACAAGTCTATTTCCTGATCTGGAGATGTTGTCTTGGAGGTCCATCATTTTGTGGATGACCTTTGTTAGGTTGGCCAGGAGATTGGGGTCTCCTGGTGTGGCCTGTAGTTTGTCGACGAGGGTCACAGTAGCCTAGAGGCCGCGGGATGGTGTTGGTGGAGGCGCGACTCCGCGGGTTCGGTGAAGCCTACACCGACCTCTCATCTGTGGGCTATGAGATCTTGGATGGTAGCTCGCGGGTGGTGACATGGTCGGCGTAGTCGCCGGTGGTACATTGTTTCTTGCCATCGCGCTTCCCGCTCGGCGGCCTCCCAGGTGAGTTGTTGAAGCTGCAATTGTTTACTTAGTGTAGATATGTGGAGGGCCTCCATTGCCCATGCTATCGGGCCATTGTCTGGTGTTGGCGTGGTGAGGAAGTTCATGGCCTCAGCAAATATGATTGGTTGTGTCACCGTGACGCCCATGAGGTATGAGGTGCCAGCCCCTCGGGTCGAAAAGCCCGGAGGTGTTCCCAAGGTGTTGGTGTCGTTGGGTTGCGATGGAATGATTAGAGGTGCCCTTGGTTTTGAGGGCGCGGCGACTCATGGCCTGGAGGGCCAGAAGGTGCGGGGCCGCGAGCTCTGAGGTTGTTGTTGTTCGTGGTGGGCACAATCAGGGTTGTTAAGCCTGAAGATGTGCCCACAGGTGCCATCATCATGACTTGCTGGAGTGAGATTGCCTGTGGCGCTTCATGATCTAAGGTCTCCTCGGAGGTCGGTTTGCTATCTCCGGTCTCCTCGGAGGGCTCCGAAGCAGATATGTAATCCACGCCCATGGTGCCCCTCACTGGGATCGCGGGGAGCGCCACATCGTCATTGTCGTCGAGAATGGAGATCACCCCATCATCGCTACTCTCGCCGTCCGAGAGTGAGATGAGGTCAGATGTGTTGGCGCTGCAGTCGGAGATGGAACTGTCGATGACACAGTCCTCCGACGAGTGGTTGATGAAACAGTTGTCACAGACCATTGCAACGAGATGTGAGGTTAGGGCGAGCTGGTGGAAACAAGCGAGATTGTCGTAGTAACTATCTCGCAATGCCGGGTCATTGATGGGCGCCAAGGCCCCTGTTGTGTCGTCGCCCTCCGAATCGGAGGTCGGAGGCGAGGGCGTCATGTAGCCCGTTGATGGCTCTATATTTTACGCATATTTAGAGCTCATTTGTTGCATGTTCTCTTCATATATCATGTCCCATTGAACCAAATAGTTGTCCATTATGCATGATTACCTGTATTTACACTTTTCCTTGTGAGCATTGCACATTTAGTATTTTTTTTGGTTTTTATTAGTTTTCTTTATTTTCTTGTGTCTACAGGTGTTTTGGAGCAACCAAGGACCAAGCACGATGAAAGGATCAAAGATGGGTTCAATACGGAGATACCCAGGGGTTAGACTTAACCATTTCGGAGGTCGGAAAAAGTATTTTTTTCAAAGCTATCAAAATCAAGATCTAACACTAGAAATGGATCGGCGTCGTTCATACATATCCAACGAGCCCAAGAACGTCAAATTCCCAGTTCGTATGCAGAAATGGCAGCCGTTTTACCGGAAGAGGTCAGCACCAAAGACAGCGTTCCATGCGACTATGTTGGTCGTACGGACGCTCGTATCAGCTGAAATCTTCAGCGAAAGTTGCCTCTCGTGATGGGAGTCTTCACCGATTTTGCCCCCGTTCGACCCCACGAGATCCTTGGCTCATAAAGAAGAGATTGGGAGAGGATAAGGATCATCTTGAGCCCTTGGATGCATCACATCAACGGAGGAGACTGAGGAGGCACCGTTTATATGCACCTCCATACCCTAGCCGCCGCCACCATCGTCTCCATTAGCACACATTCATCCAAGATCAATCTCTATTGCTGCTCCATCCACCACAATAGAAGAGGGACAAGATCAATGGAAGAAGAGGAGGCTCCACCAATGCGAGCACCGGCCTTCGGGCCGATGCCATCTTCACCATGTCGGCACCTCAACCGTCACCGCCATATCCATCACCACCATGGGCACCGCCACCATCATCATCATCATCATCGGTGCCGCCATGCCTTCGCCCTTCACCGGCTCGATGTTGGCTTGTAACTTGACCCTCTCCTCTATGTGTAGCATTAACTTGTTTGAGTAGTTGTACTAGTTCTTGAGGATATATATGGTTGAACCCTATATGATACTTGATGTGATCCAATATTACATGTTCATGATTCGAGTTAGTAGCCTTCGCGAATGTTGAGAGGAGGGGTCACTCACATTTTTGGCTTCTTGTCATGAAGTATATTACTGTCCTTGTGAGGGTTGGGGATATTGGGGTAATTCGAGGTGACCGTAAAAGCCTTGATTCCTCGCTGTTGCAATTGATAGGGGATTAACGGAGAACCCTTCAAGAGGCTGCGTCCACGGGGAAACCCTTAATTATCATAGTGGTAACCTACAGGGGGATACTGCGGTAGTGGCGTACGTGGCACGAATTCTACGTTAGAGTACAATGTGTTCTGTACCCGGCTCGGCCCACTTATGAATTTGACCAGTGACTAGAGGATATGATAGTTCATAGCAGTGGTAGTGATCCCAGAACCCTCGATAATGCCTTACAACTCAAGCACCGTCTTTACTAACTTAGTGACTTTTAATTCCTGTTTTTATCTTTTTGTTAGTAGTTTAGTTAATTAACTTTTTGTCTAGTTTCCCTAGCAACTTATAGAATATGCTATTTCCAAACTCCGGTTTGGGTGCGTACGTAGCTCGTTAAGTGATAACGTAGCTACGGGGTTTGTGGTGCCTACCTATCAGCTCCCTGTAGGTTCGACACTTTATGTGATATCCTGGCATAATAGGGATGATAGACTACTCATATCACCAAGGAATTCCTTCTTTTCCGGAAGCCCATTCGGAAAGAACTTCAAAGTTAAGCGTGCTCAACTTGGAGTAATTTCAGGATGGGTGACCGACCGGGAAGTTATTCCCGGGTGCGCACGAGTGAGGACAAAGTTCGCAGGAAAGACTAGTGTTGATCTATGGGGCCAGTCTAGATCCCGCAAGGAGTAACGACCACCGGCGGGTGTGTCCGGGGCGTTACAAGTTGGTATCAGAGCCGACCCTCGCGTTTACACGGATGTTTGCGGACAGGTACGCGGTCATGTTGTGCATGACATTTGTGACCCGTCGTGGCACACGGCATGCCACATGTGCCGGACTGGATGCACAGACGTATGTGCCAAAGGAAACGTTCCTGTGGCCCGATGAGGACGTCGGTTCCTCTGAGTGGGGGTGTATGTGATATCCTGGCATAATAGGGATGATAGACTACTCATATCACCAAGGAATTCCTTCTTTTCCGGAAGCCCATTCGGAAAGAACTTCAAAGTTAAGCGTGCTCAGCTTGGAGTAATTTCAGGATGGGTGACCGACCGGGAAGTTATTCCCGGGTGCGCACGAGTGAGGACAAAGTGCGCAGGAAATACTAGTGTTGATCTGTGGGGCCAGTCTAGATCTCGCAAGGAGTAATGACCACCGGCGGGTGTGTCCGGGGTGTTACACTTTACTTATCACGAAAGTGCAACAACAACCCTTTGCACTTCCAGGACATCACCCGTCACATCTGACCAGTCGTCGGCCTCCTAGCCAATATGGTCTTGCACATTCATTAATCGCTGCTGATACGTGGCCTTGACATTCGAGAGACCAAATGGTGCTCCTAGGCCGGGGGTCGGTGGCGAAGAAGCGCCTAGGGATAGTGGAGACGTCGATGCGATCTGAGGGATCGGCGGGACGCACATATGGAGGTCACTATGGTTGTTGATGACGAAAGCCACGGGGCCGACGTAGATCATGCAGACAGAGTGGGCCGAGGGGTTGATGTTGACCTGGCCCGCCCCGTCAATGGTGAAGGTGATATATCCAAAGGTTATGCTCTCTTCCGGCACAGCGGGAGGCGACGGAGATTGCGGAAGATCCGAACTGAGATTGGTCTCCAGCCGATGAAGCCCATGCCTGGCACACCAACTCATGATGCAGACTTCCATCGGTACACTCGGTAGGGTGCCTTGCATAGCTAGAAGTCACAGATCGGAGGTCGCGCAGGGAATTTACCCAGGCTCAGGCCTCCATGGTGGAGCAATACTATACGTCTTGCTTGTTGTTCTTATTAATGGTGTAATACCTCGTCCGAGGGTTTACAATGGGGTGAATGATATGCTACAGAGAGTCTACAGGAGAGTAGATCGGAATGGGAGCCCCCTAGCCTCCCCTCATATACATGATGGAGGCTAGGGTTTTACAAGGAGAGATGCGATATAGGTGGCCACTGATACGTCTCCAATGTATCTATAATTTTTTATTGTTCCATGCTATTATAGTATTAATCTTGGATGTTTTTATATGCAATTATATATCATTTTTTCGGACTAACATATTAACCTAGTGCCCAGTGCCAGTTGTTGTTTTGTGCTTGTTTTTGGCTTTTCAGAGAATCAGTACCAAACGAAGTCCAAATGCCACGAAACTTTTTGAAGATTTTTTTCTGGACAAAAGAGACCCTAGAGACTTGGAGAGGAGGCCAGAAGGTTCACGAAGCCTCCACAAGACAATAGGGCATGGCCCAGGGGGGCACGCCCTGATGCCTTGTGGGGCCCTCGTGGCTCCGTTTGACCTAATTCCACTCCTATAAATTCACAAATATTCAGAAACCATCAGAGAGCCAGAAGAGAAAACCATTTCGCCGCCGCAATCCTCTGTTCTTCCGCGATCCCATCTGGAGGCCTTTTCCGGTACTCTGTCGGAGGGGGAATCGATCACGGAGGGCTTCTACATCAACCTTGCTGCCCCTCCGATGATGTGTGAGTAGTTTACCACAGACCTACTTGTCCATAGCTAGTAGCTAGACGGCTTCTTCTCTCTCTTTGATCTTCAATACCATGTTCTCCTTGATGTTCTAGGAGTTCTATCCGATGTAATCTTCTTCTGTGGTGTGTTTGTTGGGATTCGATGAATTGTGAGTTTATGATCAGATTATTCATGAGAAATATTTGAGTCTTCTCTGAACTCTTTTATGCATGATTAAATATAGCTTTGTATTTCTCTCCAATCTATCGATTCGGTTTGGCCAACTAGATTGGTTTATCTTGCAATGGGAGAGGTGCTTTGTGATGGGTTCAATCTTGCGGTGCTCAATCCCAGTGACAGAAAGGGACATGACACGTATTTGTATTGTTGCCATTAAGGATAAAAAGATGGGGTTCATTCATATTGCTTGAATTTGCTTCTCTACATCATGTCATCTTGCTTAAGGCGTTACTCAGTTTTTATTAACTTAATACTCTAGATGCATGCTGGATAGTAGTCGATGAGTGGAGTAATAGTAGTAGATGCAGGTAGGAGTCGGTCTACTTGTCTCGGACGTGATGCCTACATACATGATCATTGCCATGAATCCTTCATAATTATTTGCTTTTCTATAAATTGCCCAACAGTAATTTGTTTACCCACCGTATGTTTCTGCGCTCGAGAGAGAAGCCTCTAGTGAAAACTATGGCCCCCGGGTCTATCTTTATCATATAAAAAAACATAAAAATACCTTGCTGCAATTTATTTACTTTTATTTAGTTTAGTAATTTACTTTATCAATTTATCTCTATCAGACTTAATCCTTGCAAGTAACCGCTAAGAGGATTGACAACCCTCTTATTCTCGTTGGGTGCAAGTGTTTGCTTTTGTGTGTGTAGGTGCTGTTCACTGGATCTTGCTTGGTTCTCCTACTGGATTGATAACCTTGGTTCTTAACTGAGGGAAATACTTATCTCTACTATACTGCATCATCCTCTCCTCTTCGGGGAAATACCAACGCAGTCTACAAGTAGCAGCCACCGCCACCAACTTGGAGATCAAGGTGATCCAAGGATGCCTATCCCTTCCTCTGGGCTCCCTTATGTCATTGAGTAGAAGATGGGCCTTGTGGGCCTACCGGCAGGTCGGCTGCCGGGCAACCTGCTGGTGAGCCACCCCCGGTGTATGATACCGTCAATATATAACATGCATAATATATACTTCGGGGCAGAGCAACTCCGGCAATAATATTTTCTAACATATATATGGCAGAGTAATATGTTCTAACATATTCATCGGTACAGGAAACACGTAACAATTGTAGGATCAATAGCAAGACAATTATGTGCTTCCCAAAATTGTAACACATCCATGACATGCCTATGCCAGTTGTGACCTCCTCCAGAGCGCGCCAAACACGTGCACTCCTGTGCACCCGTGACACGTGAGCCCCCACCCGTGCCCCGGCCGCGTCCACCGTGTCAAGCGCAGAGACCAGCCCCCACCTGCCTTAGAAGGCCAGCCAGCAGCCAGCGACGCCAGCCCACAGCTAGGAGGACGCCAGCCGCCGCCAGCCACCGTCGCCCGAGCCCCCTGGCCACGGTCGTGCCACCTCGCATGGCCGCTTGCGGCCGACCTGACGCCCCTAGTGCCTAGCCTCCAGGACCCCTGCCCCTACCCTAGTTGCCCTAGCCCGTAGGCCTGTGCAGGCTAGCCGGCCATCGGCGAGGATTGCAGCAGAGGCATGCCCCCCTGGAGCTCGCTCGGCCTATAAATAGAACCCCCGAGGCCGCTAGAGCACTCACACCTCACTTCTCCCCCTCTCTGGATCACTCCCATGTCCCCCAGCTTGAGTCATGGCCTCTCCACGCCCTCCAATCACGGCAAGCACAGAAGCTCTGCCCCGCTACCAATCCACCCCTCCGGCCATCCCCCGCCTCCCCTGAGCCCTTCATTATAAGACCCGGTCGCTGTAGAAGCCCCCAGCCACCTCACCCTGCACAATCCATCGCCGGAGCACTCCAATTGCTCAAGGCTGCCGTCGTCTGCCACTGCTCGCCGCCGCGTCTCCCGCCGTCCCCGAGCCCCGTACTTCCCACGCCTGGATGTGCGGCATGCCGGTGACCGCAGCCGTGCCCTCGCCCGCCCAAGAAGACCACCAGAGCGCCGGGACCCCGCCAAAGCTGAGCCCTCAGTAGCTGGCGTCGGGGAGAGGAGAGTGGAGGAAGAAGGAGAGGGAGGAGAGAGAAAGTAGACCCGGCAGGTGGCCTCCGACCCCACTTGTCGATGAGAGAAGCTGTTGCCGACGTGGATAAGTGGAGACGCCCAGCCCAGTCTACCTCTTCGTGCAGAGAAAACGTAAAATGGTAGAGTATGTTTTCGTTAGGAGAAAGCTTATCACGTAGAAATAGGCTTTCCCTTCCGGAAAGCGTGTTTCCCGAGAAGGCGCCAGCCGCCGTGCTGTCAGGGACCCTGCTGGAAATATTTCTTTTATAGATTGGTCCCTGGCAGAAAAACACTTATAACTTTTAGCTCGTAACTCCGATTAGAGCGAGGAGAGGTTTTCATGGCCAAGAAAGGAGGGGCTTCGACTCACTTGTCATCAAAGCGGCTTGGTCACTTTGGAAGCAAAGAAACGTGAGAGTCTTCAACCGACCAGAGCAGCACAAAACTCCAGGAGAGCTAGCTAGATGGATCCTCGAGGAGATTCTAGATTGGCAACAGCTGGTGTAGGTGCAGGAGGCTTAGATAGATTTGTGAGAAGTTGATGTAAGGTGTATTGTACGATGTGGGTGCTCCGGCAATTGATGTTTGCATCGATCGTAGGATTCTTGTAATTATTTATGCTCCCTTCTATAAAAATATGGTACTCCTTTGGCGTATTCTCGAAAAAAAAGCCCACGTTTTCGTCTTTGCGAGCCCGTTCTTTTAGTACTGGTTGTTTTATTGTTTGTGCTTATAGTGTAGCCCTTGATTGTTTAACATAAGTAGGCCCTATCCGAGACCCCCCTTTGCTGACACACTTCACGAAGACTCGTCGACACAGAGGCAAGCCAACTCCTTATCATGAGCAACCGGCAACCAGTGACATTGCTTGACTTCGTTTGCGCATTATTTTCTGTGTTTACATGTTTACTATTTTGTTTGTCCATATTACTTTCAGTAGCAGTATTACATTGCCGTATTACTTTCAGCAAAAGTATTACTTAGTTGTTTTACCATCTTACTACTTGTAGATGCATTACCTAGTTGTTTTACAGTCTTTAGTAGATGCTCGTAGTTTATTCTACCACTCGAGGGCAACAGCCGTGTTTTATTCAGTAGTAGAGTGGGATGCCACTGTTACCGATGGAGGGAACAATGGTGCAGTTTCACACATCCTTCTCCGTCGATGATCACATGACAAACCACAGTGCCCAAGAACCGAACAAAATTGTACGACCATATATGCCTAAATGGGAAGGCCTTATTTGGTTTATAGTTATTTCTTTTATGCGTATCTCTATAAAGGGAGGCTCGGAGTGTAGTATCTCCTTTGGCCGGGAAATTTGCGTCCGGAGTGATGGTGTCCTGTACTAGGGGTTACTAATCAAGTTGACCCATATTCCTCGGGCTGGGCCGGTGGGCCCTCACTATTATCAAGATGGACTCCGGAAGGACAAGACTGCATCCACCGAAGACTTGGCGCGTACTCCAAGACTCCTCCTGCCGCCTCCTCACCTGGATGCCTACGTTGTAACCCTAGGTACCCTACCCAGCGTATATATAAGCCGAAGGGTTTAGCCCGTAGATGGGACCTCAACGCAATCTCATTCACCTAGCCTTAGGACTAGACCATATGATCTTGAGGTAGATCAACTCTGTAATTGATACTTCTCCATCAATATAAACAAGAGCAGGACATAGGGTTTTACCTCCATCAAGAGGGCCTGAACCTGCATAAACATCGTCTCCCTGTTCCTGTTACCATCTGTCTTAGATCCACAGCTTGGGACCCCCTACCCTGAGGTCTGCCGGTCTCTACACCAACACTGGTGCTTTCATTGAGAGTTCCGCTGTGTGATCACAAAAGGTCGATGGCTCATCTGCGGATCAACTGCGACAATGGCTGTGGGGACACCTACGTCTCCGGCCAACTTTTTGTGTTCGGCAGCATGACCTTCTGCGCCGACTCGACAGGCCACCTGGCCACCGTCAAGAACTACGCCCCCGATCAGATCGTAACCTTCAGAGGTCTGGGGTACACCGCGGACTCCCGCAGAGAGCTTGTCTTATCAGGCTGGACCCCCGGCCGAATTCCGGATCCGGCAAACTCCAGAGGCTGGACCTCGGAACGGATCTCCGCTGAGGACCACGAATCATGCCCCCCAACACAGCCGGGGGCTACGGAGGAACTTCCCTCCCCCTCCTCGGACGACCCTGTCGCGGTACCTGACTCTGACATGGATCAGAGTTCGGCCGGGAGCACCAAATCGGGCTTAGAACTGATCTCGACGGCGGATCTTGGATCCACCCCGCTTCCTCGTACGGCAGAAAACGCGTCAGGCATGCCGCTGCGAATCGATCCGGTTTATGGCCAGGCCATGAACCCTGAAGAGCTATCTCACCTTAATGAGATGCTTGACCGGATCCAAAGTTTGTCAATCTCGAACTCCTCGGTTTATGACAAGATCGGACTTAAAGCCGACGATCGGGAAATTTACATCCCACCCACCACCCATCTAGTCGCCACTGTCGACAATTTAATCGACGTGCTAGACTATGACGAGGCAACCGACATGGATGAAGATGTCGGCAGCCCTACTGACGACACCTTGCCACCAACTAACACCGGCAGGTGGAAAGCAACATCTACGTATGACATCTACATGGTCAACACTCCCAACTCCCCGCCAAGGTGTAGGGAAAGACGCCGAAGGGGTACTAACGGGGAGCCCAACGGGAATAACCTCACCTCCGATACGGTGGCCAACGATGAAGTGGACAAATGGGAGAACCTTCAAAACTCCCCGAAGCACCCCGTCCACTCCGAAGGCATCCCCAAGGACTCAGACCCCGAGGACCTCTTTGAAGGGGCCGATGACAACTAGATGCCAGAATCCAAGGAGGACGTAAGCCTCGGCACCGAGGACTTCATAGTCCCCGAAGACCCTGTCGATCAAGAATGCTTCCGACGGTGCCTTGTCGCCACCGCCCGAAGCATGAAGCGCAAGCAGCTGCAGCTGCAGGCTAACGAGCACGCGCTCAACGACAAGTGGGTCAAAATACTTTCGGCCGAGCAAGACCTCGAAGAACGGTGCCGTAGTGCGCCTAAAACTTATCCACGCAGGCGTTTACTGCCCGAATTCGATGATGAACTAACCGCCAAGGCACCTGACCGCCCCCCTCGAGGACGCGACAGGCCCGCGCGGGAGGATTTCCACACCCAACCAGCTCCACGCCATTATGGCAAGGACCCTGTGGACTATCTTGTGCCTCAGGACGTTCGACGTCAGATAGAGGCAAACCGGGCGCCACCCCGGACCATTTACGGATCAAGAGGAGACGCTTCGGCCGGGCACGATGGCTACGATGCCTGGTTGGACAGGAACGGCCGTGCCCGAGATCAAACTCAAAGAAGGTTCTTTCCTGAAGCCCGGTATGACACCGCTCGGTTCCGAGGACCAGCCCACCCGATCTGTTTCACAGATAGGGTAATGGAACACCAGTTCCCAGATGGGTTTAAACCCAGCAACATAGAATCGTACGATGGCACCACGGACCCAGCCGTATGGATTGAAGACTTTCTTCTCCATATACACATGGCCAATGGAGATGACCTCCATGCCATCAAGAACCTGCCGCTCAAACTAAAGGGGCCGGCAAGACACTGGCTGAATAGCATGCCGCCCCACTCCATCGGAAGCTGGGAAGCCCTTGAAGACGCCTTTAGGGCAAATTTCCAAGGAACCTACGTCCGACCCCCGAACACCGATGACCTCAGCCGTGTCACTCAGTAGCCTGGCGAATCTGCTCGGAAATTCTGGAACCAGTTTCTAACTAAAAAGAACCAGATCATAGACTGCTCAGACGCCGAGGCCATTGCTGCATTCAAGAATAACATCCGAGATGAGTGGCTCGCCCGCCAGCTCGGCCAGGACAAACCGAGGACCATGGCTGCCCTAACCCCACTCATGACTCGCTTTTGCGCGGGAGAGGACAGTTGGTTGGCCCGCATCACACACAACGGCGAAGTGGGGACCTCGGAGACGCGCGACACCAATGGTAAGCCTAAGCGCAATAAAAATAAGCGCAGGTATAGAAATGGCGGAAGCGACACAGAAGACGCAACAGTCAATGCAGGCTTCACCGGACCTCCGTCCGGATAGAAAAGAAATCCCTTTAAAGGGAACAAAGATGGACTGAGCCAGTTCGACAAGATCTTGGATCGACCTTGCCAAATTCATGGCACCCAAGAAAAACCAGCAACCCACACTAACAGGAATTGCTGGGTCTTCAAGCAGGCCGACAAGATAGCAATAGAAGGTCAGCATAAAACCCAAAATCATAGCGAAGACGAGGATGAACCTCGGCGGCCAAACAATGGAGGCCAAAAGAAGTTTCCTAATGAGGTAACAGAAGTAAACATGATTTATGTTAACCACATCCCCAAGAGGGAGAGGAAACGTGTACTTTGGGACATCTACGCGTTAGAACTCGTGGCCCCAAAGTACAATCCGTGGTCGGCTTACCCGATCACATTTGACAAGCATGACCACCCGACGAGCATCAGACATGGCGGGTTGGCCGTGCTGGTCCTGGACCCGATTGTCGATGGTTTCCACCTGACGCGTGTCCTTATGGACAGAGGAAGCAGCCCCAACTTGATCTATGAGGACACAGTACAGAAGATGGGGATTGACTCATCTCGAATCAAGCCTAGCAGCACCACCTTCAAAGGTGTAATACCAGGGGTCGAGCCTCGTTGTACAGGCACTGTGTCCTTATTGGTAGTATTTGGATCACCCGAGAACTTCAGGAGTGAAGAGTTAATCTTCGACATCGTACCTTTTCGCAGCGGATACCATGCGCTCCTCGGACGCACTGCATTCGCTCGTTTTAATGCAGTCCGGCATTACGCTTATCTTAAGCACAAGATGCCGGGACCCAACGGCGTTATCACAGTAAATGGTAACAACAAATGCTCTCTCCGGATGGAAGAGCAAACCGGGGCCTTCGCAGCCGAGGTACATGCATCCGAGGAGGCCGCCCGTGGTGGTAAACGCACCCCCAGCTCTTCAAAGCGTACGAGGGCTGCGCCAGTTGACCTTGGACAGGCACCTCCCCACCCCAAGTAGGGGTACGGGCTCCTCGTGCGCCTTCCTTGGAAGGGTCCGGCATCCCCCGATTTGTGCTCCCACATTGGGTTGGCCCAAAGTTGGAGCGGGAGGATGCGGCGATGGAGCATGACGTTGTCCACGTCGGGCTGGCGGAGTTTCTTCTTGAGGGACCACCACTAGATCCTCTCGATCAGCGTCTCCACCTCCCCTGGGTTTCCCCAGAGGACACCCTTCTCCTTCCAGGACTTGAGCTTCTTTGGAGGACCAGCCGAGAAGGATAGGACCTCGGTCTGGCTGGCGGCGAGCGGCTCTGCGATATAGAACCACTCCCACTGCCATTCCTTGACCGTCTCGATGAAGGTGTCGTCGAACCAAGCGGCCCCCTGGTTCTTGCTGACCATGGCGCCCCCACACTCCGCCAGCTCAGAGCCGCTGGTCTTCGGCTTGACGCCGAAGGTCTTCAGCCATAGGCTGAAGTGCGGCTCGATGCGGAGGAGGGCCTCGCACACCGTGATAAATGAGGCAGGGTGGAGGATGGAGTATGGGGCCATATGGTGGAAGTCGAGGTCATAGTAGAACATCACCCGGCGCACGAATGGGTGCAGCGGGAACCCCAGGCCTCTGATGAGGTGTGGGATGAAGACTACCCGCTCCCCAGGGTTGGGGGCGGGCACCTGCTGGTCGTCGCTGGGAGCGCGAGCAGCGACGTTGGTGGGGATATACCCCACACTCCGCAGCTCCTGTAGCATGCCCTCCATCACGATGGAGCCCCCCAGTGCCCTTTGAGGGTGTCGGCCATGGATGGGTAGGAGAGTTCGGGTGTGCAAAGGTGGGGGGAAGTGAGATTGGATCTGGGTGCTGGAGCTCGAGGAGGAAGAAGGCATGGGAAATGGGAGCGTAGCTAAAGGCTCTGTTAACTTTTTTGCTCTTATAGGCTGCTGAAAGGCCAAGAGTCCCCCTTTGCTGCGCCGATAAAAACGCCACTCTCCTCCTACGAAGATGTCATTACGCGCATAGGGAGAAACAAAATCTTGATGATATCCCGGAAAATATGGGCACGATCCCCACCTCGACGGGACGTGCCAGTAAAAAGGCGGCCTCGAACCACGTTTTGAGATGGGCAGTAACTGCCTGACCCATCGTGGGTGGTGCCGCTTCGATAAAGTTGTCAGGCTAGGAGGTACTATTCACACTTGGGTGGCTAGCCTTCAAGGCTAAGTTAACTCATGACCCCAGACGGGGAGACGACCCGGCTGAATCGCGTCTACAAGATGCCACTCCTTGGAAGGGTGGCTAGGAGATCTCGAATTTCGAAGGGGAACTCGTCTGTCAAGCCAAGGACTCCGGATCCGAAGTTGCCACAATTGAAAAGATCGTCCTCAGCGTAGAAGACCAGTTCGGGGGTTACTGACGGTGTCCAGTACTAGATAATCTCATTCACCTAGCCTTAGGACTAGACCATACGATCTCGAGGTAGATCAACTCTGTACAGTCCACGAAATACTTTTTCCGCCGCCGCAAGTTTTTGTTCCAAAGAGATTCCATCTGGAGTCCTTCTCCGGTAATCTGCCGGAGGGGGAATCGATCACGGAGGGGTTCTACATCAACCTTGCTGCCCTTCTGATGATGCGTGAGTAGTTTACCACAGACCTTCGGGTCCATAGGCAGTAGCTAGATGGCTTCTTCTCTCTTTTTGATCTTCAATACAATGTTCTCCTCGATGTTCTTGGAGTTCTATCCGATGTAATCACTTTTTGCGGTGTGTTTGTTCAGATCCGATGAATTGTGAGTTTATGATCAGATTATCCATGAAATTATTTGAGTCTTTGCTGCACTGTTTTATGCATGATTATTATAGCCTCGTATTTCTTCTCCGATCTATTGATTTGGTTTGGCCAACTAGATTGATTTATCTTGCCATGGGAAGAGGTGCTTTGTAGTGGGTTAGATCTTGCGGTGCTCAATCCCAGTGACAGAAAGGGACATAACACATATGTATCGTTGCTACTAAGGGTAAGAAGATGGGGTTTATTCATACATGAGTTTATCTTGTCTACATCATGTCATCGTTCTTAAGGCATTACTCCGTTCTTATGGACTTAATACACTAGATGCATGCTGGATAGCGGTCGATGTGTGGAGTAATAGTAGTACATGCAGGTAGGAGTCGGTCTACTAATCTTGGACGTGACGCCTATATACATGATCATTGCCTTGGATATCGTCATGATTATTTGCTTTTCTATCAATTGCCCAACAGTAATTTGTCTACCCACCGTATGCTATTTTCTCGAGAGAAGCCTCTAGTGAAATCTATGGCCCCCAGGTCTATCTAAATCATATTACTAAAACCCTAAAAATATTGCCGCCATTTTCTTTTATTTATTTTATTTTGTATTTTTGTTTCAATCTATCTATCTATCACATACAATTTAATCTTGGAATTTACCGCCGAGAGATTGACAACCTCTCATTTGCGTTGGGTGCAAGGATTTGTTGTTTGTGTGCAGGTGGTGCTAACGGGGTGTTGCGTGATTCTCCTACTGGTTCGATAACCTTGGTTTCATAACTGAGGGAAATACTTATCTCTACTGTGCTGCATCATCCCTTCCTCTTCGGGGAAATACCAACGCACGCTACAAGTATCAAGGGTCACCCCTAGTTCCTCGAAATACTGGGCAGTTGTACACATCCCACCAGCGGATTTAAACCAAGGCCCTCCGTATGTTGTCTTCATCGGGAGATCCATGCCAAGCTCAGGCATGGCCATTGAGGCTGCTGCTTATGAAGCAGTTACCCGTCTTCGGTTTGCGGTACCCGCTGCCAGCGAAAGGGAATACTGTTATTTTCCGAGCCGCGCAGCTTTTGGAGCAGAAGCTATGTTCCGCTGTGAATGTATAGAAAGAGATCCAGCTTTAGCCTATCTCATTCAGTATGTGATGGCCCAGGAGCATTTCACCCAGCAGCAAATGGAGTATCTCCATTATCTTGCTGTCCTGAATCCCCAGATCGCCATTAGCGGACCACCTCTTCCAACACAGGAAGGACATGTTCTTCGTCTGCTTCCTCCACTTCCTCCGGAAGAAGAAGAATGTGCTCCAGCACCAGGAATACTTCTGCAAGACCCCGTAGATCTCACCTTCGAACCATAGACAGTCATGTGTGTGGTGGTTGCTGTGTCAAGCGCTTGTTTACGTGATGCAATCTTTGCGATGTATTTTAGGACATATGTCATGAATGCATTAATATGATTGCATTTTGTCTACGAATCTTTGATTGCGGTGATCTGCATTTGGTTCATTCACCCTTAGGGGAGAAAAATTTCTTAAGGGCCACTATCACAAAAAAATTCTCAGCATAAACTTAATTCGCGTGCAGCCACGGCATCCGGTTTACAGTCACACCAACTCTAACACATCCACTAAGTGCAGAAACCACACACACACACTTAGCACCTAATTAACCGCCTCGCTCACTGGATCACTCTCACCACACCACAGTTTTTCCGAAGAAAAACTCGTGGGTTTTTATTTCTACGGAGCCTGCTACAAAACACACTAACACTCACTCGTACCCGACACTGATGCCTAGTCCCCATGATCACCGCCGCCTCGGAGAGCCACTACTCGAGCAGCGGCATCACGGCGATCATCGAGGATCATCACACACAACGGTAGCAAGAAGCCAACCAACGCCGCCAGCAGACCATCCAGGAGGATCATGATCAGCTCCGAGACCACGTCCTCCATTGACGCTTCGTCTCGAGCTCCTACAACCAGAAGGAGAAGAGGAAGGAGAAGTGAGGTGAGATGTGAGGTAGAAGGAAGAAAAACCGTGATCATTTTTATAGCTCGAGCTTGGTGCACAGTGAGCGAAGTCCACTAGAGCCACTCGCCGCTCGATCACCGGTGTTCAGAGGCGAATCCGCGAGCAGTGCTGATAGGGTACTGGCCCGCGAGGTGAGTGCACGCTGCGCCAGCAGCAAGCACGCCGCGCTTTACCGCGGTACAGCCTAGATGCCCTACGCGTTAAACGCCGCGGGTGGAGAAAGCACGAGAGAGCACGCGAGAGAGAGAGAGGAGGAAGGAGAGCTGGAGCAAGAAGAAGAGACTGGCAGTGGGCCCTGGACCCACCTGTCAGCCAGAGAGAGCACTGTACACTCGAGTACGACAAGCAAAATTTAGAATTAGAAATTATACTTTTTCCAAATTTGTCGTACAATAAAAAAACAGCACCAGTACCTCACTCTAGTTGCACCAATTACCAGAAGCCCCACATCAACTGTGCCTAATTAGGTTATTTAAGAAATTAGTTTGGAAAAAAAAATCTCCTCGAAAAGGTGGGCTTAATTCTGATGACCACCTTAATAAATATCGACGACGAGATTTTCTTAAGGGGGGTAGGGTTTGTAACACCCCAAAAATTTAACCATATTTTTATTAAGTGAAATTTGGCCAGAAATAAAATTTTGAATTACACTAGGTCTTTTATTAATTTTAGAGTCTTTTTTGTTTACTGTTTTCCAAAATTCTTCCCTCCATATAGAAATTTTTGTAAAATATTATGGGCTTTGGTAGTTTTCTTAAATCATTTCATTTATACTTTAATAACAGTGGGAAATATTTTTCATAATAAAATTTGCCCCAAAATAATCTTTTTAATAGCAATTTCAATCTTTGAAATGCTTCTGTTGCACTACAACTATTTCAAATAATTCTTTTAAAATTCCACAAAAGTTATGAGGCGTCATGTGATGCCTATAGATCACTTTTATGCAAAAACTCATCTTGGTCTTTTGAAAATTTTGAGCACAACTTCCACTTTTCAATTATGTTCCATTGCTAGGTTATAACTGCAACCCTAATTTTCCTTCATCAAACAATTCTAAAAAATTTCCCACTCATAGTCCTTCCAACAAAACCCTTAAGTCCAGAAGATCAGCTCCAAATACCTATTTTTACTTCATCAAATAATTCTCTCAAAATCTGGTCCAAAACTGAATTTCATTAAAACTTGCACTTTCAAGTTTCTCCCCTGGTTCATTCAACTATACAACCTTCTCTATCGTTCAAAGAGGCATCATCCTGCCAATTTCCATAATCAACAAAAGTTCCTAAATTGCCCTAGAATTTCATCAAGCACCTCATGAGCATGGCCGAAATTGGGCACCTTTCTATATTGCACTGAACACTAAACCCTCTCCCCAAACCAGCATGTCCATCACCCCTCTCATACCCAGAAGCAACATCCTGCTAATTTGTAGCTCGTTTGGGTCCCTGTAGATGCCATTGGCATTTCTTCGAACACTCCCTATGCGTGCCCAGAGCGCGTCAGGCGCGTCCAGAGCGCGCGTTTTGTACCGCGTCGGCACCAAGCTGCTGCCGCGCTCCTGCTGCTGCCCTCGCTTGCCCTAGCCCCCATTTGGATCACCTCGACCACCTAGAAGCTTGCCGACACTCTCCCTTGACCGCTAGCGCCAGCCACCGCCGTCCAGAGCCGCCGAACGACAAGTTCTCCTCCGCCACGTCTCTGCCTTGGGCCCACTCGCCTAATTGCCAATGGCCAACCTCATCCGCAGCACGCTGACCATCTCACCGACCCCTGCCGCCCTCACCGGCCTCGCCACCGACCGCGTTTTGCCATCAATGGCTTCCACCACCTCGGCCACTCTCTGGAAGCGACGAGCCGACCTATCCATGCCTATTTAAGCTCAACCGAGCTCCGGCAACTTATCACCACATCTCTCTCCCCCTATCTGAACTTCCCCGAGCAACCAAGCAACAGGAAACGGCCGTCTCCTTCCTCTCCGGCAGCTACGGCCACCGCCACATTTCGGATGATTCCGATGAAACTAGGGCCTCCCCGCCCAACTTTTCTACACCACCTGCTCCCTTGAGCATCCGCTGATCCATCCCACTCCCCAATTCCACCAGAGATACACCATGGGCGAAAGTCCTAATTCGTCGCCGCCGGCGACTCCGTCCACTCCAGAGGCCAAGACGGGTACCCTCAGGACCGCCTCGACCTCCTGAGCTCGCGGGTGGCCTAAGTTCCCCGAACGGCGCCGCCGTTCGCCGGCGAGCCTCGCCGGAGTGTCGCCTCTGTTCAGCAGGAGAAAGAGAGGGCGCGAGGCGACCTGGTCAAACCTGACCAGTGGGCCAGGTGGGGCCCACTGTCAGCGACCGAAGCCGCGCCGGCTCGTCTGTAAGTGGAGACGAGTTTCCTCGAGGCCGTTTTCGTACGGGGAAAACATATTCCCACGAATACGCCTTCGACGTCGGCAGAACCTCCACGTGGCCGAGCCACTGGGCTTGCCCAGTGGCGCCATGGGGCTAAATCGCACTTAGGGCGCGTTTATGCTTGCCAGGTTGCTGCCCTTTTCTTTTTTCTTTTCCAGTAGGTTTCAAATAATCCTAGAGCAATCATTTCAAAACCAAATTTGATGATTCAAATTTCTGCATACTCCTAAATTCTTGCTCTATTAATCCAGCTAGGGTGAACATTTTTCCTAAGCTTTGTCTTTGTTGGATCTACTAAATAGTCCATTTCTTCATTTATTTCAGCTTAGAAATTCCCTTGGAAAATCATCTGAACTCCAAATAACTTGATTCTTTTTCTGAAATTCTTTATTTTTCATCTAGTTTATTTTAGTATTTATTTCAAAATTTTCCAAACAACTTTTTTGTGGTGTTTCAAGTTTATGTGGTAATTTCAATATTTTGAAAATAGGAAAATGGAGGGAAGATAAAATCTTCAAAGTTTTGGAGTGCACTCAATCTTTATGCATGCTCAAGGCAAGCATCTTGCACACTTGATATGGTGAATGCATGGTTAATTGTTTGCAAGAATAATTGAATGATGAATATGTTGAATTCGAATAAAATTTGCATATTGCTAGTTATACAAGCATGATCCCTTGATAATATTTTATCTTCATGAAGTGTGAGAGTATGGTTATTTTCACATGTCACATATGCCTATGTTGGTCCGGACTAATCTGTAGGGAAGAATCAGTCACGAGAAAAGTGATCGTAAGGCTGAAATCTCGTTGTGACAAGAATGATCAGTGAGGGCTTGTTGGGACATGCTAGGTGGTGACCCTATTGGGTACTACCAAGGAAATATATATTGTGCTAACCACTGTAAGAAAACTTAAACCTCCTGAGTCGACCGTAGATCAAGTCTTGTTCCGGTAACCCCTATACTTGTTTCGTGCTGCCACTTGTCCCTGCCACAGGTAGGGTACGGTTCAGTAAGTTGTTAAACCCTTTCATTGTACACATCGTATAGAGAGGCCATGGTGAAAGATACCATTCGGGGCCGGATTTCCGGGACACGATATCCCAGATATTAACCCCTCGTGTTGTCACCAGCCCCAGGATTACTGTTACTGGTGGACATGTCCTTGTTACATATTACCAAGGAATTACAAGGATTGGATAGAAGACCATAAAGGTCTAATGATACAACAATGATTTCTAGTGACGGGTGACAGAAGCGACTCGTGGTTCCTCCAACGTCGATGGGGCTCCATTCCCACAGAAACAGCTGACCCGGATAATTCCTATCCTGCGTGGCTGCTATCCTAAGCTCCGCATGGCCATCGTTGTAGTACTCCTCGTTGAAATCCTGACCTGGCCAATTAAATAGCCAGGGACAAGCCAGCAAGTATGTTTGAATGTACTCGCAAACATTATGAACACAAGATATACCGAAATGCATATGCTCATGATGGATCAAATTATATGCATATGTTGACCGAAATTTAATCATGGCACGATAAATATTAATACAGTGCGGAAGAATAAATTAAAATTTTAGTGACAAACAAAGAAAGTTAATGGAACATCGGGCGAGACAGGACCGCCCGAGAATCCAAAAGAAAATATAAAAGTGGAGAATCGGGCGAGACATGACCGCCCGAGAATCCAAAAGAAATGCCAAACGGGTGTCTAAAAGCGACGCCTCGAGAGGTCTTGAAAAGAAATGCCAAACGGGTGTCTAAAAGCGATGCCTCGAGAGGTCTTGAAAAGAAATGAGTATCCGGGTAGTCTAGCCATCCCATGAGGTACTCAGAAAAGAAAATGAATATCTCGGGTAGTCCAGCCATCCCAAGAGATATTCCGAAAGAAAATAAAATTGTGTATCTGGGTAGTCTAGCCATCCCATGAGGTAATCAGAAAAGGAAATGAATATCTCGGGTAGTCCAGCCATCCCAAGAGATATTCAGAAAGAAAATAAAACTGAGTATCCGGGTAGTCTAGCCATCCCATGAGATACCCAGAAAAGAAAATGAATATCTCGGGTAGTCTAGCCATCCCATGAGATATTCAGAAATGCACATAAAAGAAAAGGTTAGTCCATAATAATATTCATGATAACCATAATATTCATAATAGCTCCAGTAGTGACAATAATTATCCTGCAAAATTGAATCATGCTCAGTTTTAATTATTTCCTCCGGAGACCGACACTAAGACCGACACTTGACCAACCCGGACTGTGGTACTTAACCGCGGACACGGCTATTCGAATAGGTATAACTCTGCAGAGGGTGTACTCTTTACCTACAAGTAAAGGATTTCTTTATCCAGCACCGAGACGCTGACTAATTCCTAGATGCCAGGAATCACCCAAAGCATCGTTCAAGATAAACTCTAAGACGGGGAGACTACAATTTCGAATAGCATGCGATCACAATCTTATATATAACATGCGCAAAGATCAGGGGCGCTACCCCTCTCGGCCCAGCCGAATACACCCATGCCCCCTGACCAAGTGACATGCCTACCAGTGATCAATGGTATCTTTCACTATGGCCTCTCTGTACGGTGTGTGCGGAAAAGGGGTTAACAACTTAGTGAACCATACCCTACCTGCAGCAGGGACATGTGGTAGCACGGATCAAGTTTGGGGATTACCTGAACAAGACTCGATCTACGGTCGACTCAGGAGGCTTATGTATTTCCTGCAGTGGTTAGGACAATAAAGTGTTCTTTCAATAGTGACACCAAAACAGGGCCACAACCCTTGCATGTCCCAACATGCATAACCAACAAGGCATGATCACGCTCCGACGTGATCACCCTTCTGCCGGTAACGGTATTTCTATTATACCTGCTCTTGCAAGTTAGTCATAACAAGCACACGTTGCACGATACGAGGAAACATGCCAACACTACATGCATGCAAATTTTATTTGAATTCAACATATGCATGATTCAATTATTCTTGCAAACATTTAACAATGTAATCACCATATCAAGTGTTGAAGATGCTTGCCTTGAGCATGCAGAAGTGTTGGGTGCACTCCAAAATTTTGAAAATTATATCTTCCCTCCATTTCCTATTTTCAAAAATATTGCAATTATCATATAAAGCAAAAACAGTACTAAAAAGTTGTATGGAATTTTTTTGAAATAAATACTAAAATAAACTAGATGAAAAATGGGAAATAATAGAAAAAGAATCAAATGATTTTGAGTTCAAATGATTTTCTTAGGAAATTTCTAAGCTGGAATAATTGAAGAAGTGGACTATTTAATTGATCCAGTAGAGACAAAGCATAGGAAAAATGTTCACCCTAGCTATATTAATAGATCATGAATTTAGGAGTATGTGGAAATTTGAATCATCAGATTTGGATTTGAAATGGCCACTATAGGATTATTTGAATATTTTCTGGAAAAGAAAAGGAAAAGAGCAGGGGCGCGCCCTGAGCGCGGTTTAGCCGCTTGACGTCACTGGGCCGGGCCGAGCCGCTCGGCCGCGCGAGAGGCTGCCGACGTCGAAGGCGTATTCCTAGCAATACATTTTTCCTGCGCGGAAATGGTCTCGAGGGAGCCCGTCTCCACTTAAGCCGGCGCGGGTGTGACTTCCAGTCACAGACGGCTGGTCCCGTGGGCCCACCAGTCAGGTTTCACTGGTCTTCGTCGCCACCGCGCGGGAACAGGGGAGGATGCGGCTGTCGGCGGCGATTGCCGGCGAATGACGGCGCCGTTTGGAAAACCGAGGCCACCCACGAGCTCAGGAGGTCGAGGCGGTCTCGTGGGTACCCTCCTTGGTCACCGGAGTGGACGGAGTCGCCGACGGCGAGCACTCCCGAGGAACTCCGGTGGAGGTGGGAGGGGAATTTCATCTACGGTGTTTCTCTGGAGGAATTGAAGGTGGGGATGGAGTCGCGGGACTATGAGGAGGCGTTTGGTGCTGAGAGTGGGGAGGGGGAGGCTCAGACGCCGTCGAAATCTACTGGACAGCAGCGGCGGCCGAAGTTGCCGGAGAGGAAGAAGACGACCTCTCCCAGCCTTTTGGCTGCCTGAGGTGGTTTCCAGGGAGGAGAGGAGTGATGTGTGGAGGGGCTGAGCGAGCTCGGGTTCTTTTATAGCACGGGGGAAACCCCTCCCATGGCTTCCAGGAGAAGGCCCTATGGCGGCGTCCATTAGTGCGGTGGTTGTGGTCGTTGCAAAGCCGGTGGTGGGCGGTGGAGATCAGTGAGGAGCTGGCGGTTCGGGGATAAGCTCGGGAGGCACCAGGTGGCCTGGTCGGTGCCGTCACCGAGTGGATTACTGCGGCGGCCTTTACTGCGGCGGTTGAGGCCAGTGAGGACGGCGATGGTCGGCGCTAGGGGATGAGGGAGAGTGTTGGCAAGGTGTGGGCGTCCTACGGTTGCTAGCTGGGGGCGGTGGAGGCTGGGGAGGTGCGGGTCCGGGCAGCGCCCTGGCGTGCAGTACGCGTGTTCTGGACGCGCCCGATCGCTCTGGACATGCATGCCAGGTGCTCGGTGATATGCCAGGGTGCTCCTAGTTGATCCTAACGAGCTGGTTTTTGGCAGGGTGCTGGTTACAAGAATGAAAAGGATGCGGGACAAGTTATTTTGGCAAATGGAGCAAGGTCCAGTGCAAGTTTAAGACCTTGCCAAATTCTGTCATGCCTGCAAGGTGTCTGATGAAATGCTAGGGGTGGCTAGGTGATTTTGTTGGAAGTGAGACTTAGCAGGTTGGTGCCTCTTTGGATGAGAAGGAAGGTGGTAGGGTTGGATAGACCATAAGAGAAACTTGCAAGTGCAAGTTTGGAATAATTACAGTTCTGGACCTAAACTTGGAGGATTTATTTGGTGAACTTAAATGACGAAATTGGATGTGAGCTTCTGGACTTAAGGGTTTGGTTGGATGGACTATAAGGTGAAATAATTTCAGAATTTTTGGAGCAAGGTAAATTGGGGTTGCTGTTATAACCTAAAAATGGGCCAGAATAGAAAAGAGGATGTTTTACTTAAAATTTTCAAAAGGCCAAGTTGGGTTTTTGCATAAAAGTGATCTATAGGCATCACATGACCTCTCATAATTTTTGTGGAATTTTAAAAGAATTATTTAAAACAGTTGTAATGCAACATAAGCATTTTAAAGATTGAAAATGCTATTAAAATAATTATTTTGGGCAAATTTTATAATGAAAATATTTCCTATTGTTATTAAAATATAAATGAAATGATTTAAGAGAACTACCAAAGCCCACGATATTTACCAAAATTTTCTATATGGAGGGAAGAATTTTGAAAAACAGAAGACAAAAGAGAAACTGAAATTATAAAAGTCCTATTATAATTCAAAAATTTTATTTCTAGCCAAATTTTACTTAATAAAAACATGGTTAAATTTCTGGGGTGTTACAATACCAGAGGCCTCTGGTAGGCATGTCACCTGATCAGGGGGCATGGGTGTATCCGGCTGGGCCGAGAGGGGGGGCACCCCTTGTAATCTGTGTGTTATAAATAGTGATCCCATGCTATTCGAGATGATGGTCTCCCCGTCTTAGTGTTTTTCTTGAACGATGCTTTGGGTGATTCCTGGCATCCGGAAATTTAATCTGGTGTGTGCTAGTTTGGTGTGTTTTCAACCCAAAGGCCGTAATTGGAATTAGTCAGCATCTCGTTGTTGACTAATGAAATCCTTTACTCGTGGGTAAAGAGTACACCCTCTGTAGAGTTTTATAACCTATTCGAATAGCCGTGTCCGCGGTTAAGGGCTACAGTCTTGGTTGGTCAAGCGTCGGTCTTGGTGTCAGTCTTCGGAGGAAATAATTAAAATTGAGCATGATTAAATTTTTGTAGAATAATTATGGCCACTACTGATGCCAGGATGATATTACTGTTAACATGAATATTATTATGTACTAACCCTTTTCCTTCTATGTGCAACCTTGGGTATCACTTGGGATGGCTAGTCCACCTGGATACTCATTTCTATTTTTTTTGGGTATCACTTGGGATGGCTAGTCCACCTGGATACTCATTTCTATTTTTCTGGGTATCACTTGGGATGGCTAGTCCACCTGGATACTCATTTCTTTTCAAGGCCTCTCAAGGCGTCGCATTCAGACACCCGCTTGGCATTTCTTTTCAAGACCTCTCGAGGCCCTGTTGCTTTGTATTTTTGTTGTAGCCGTTATATGGCGTAGTAAGTTTGTAAATTACTTGTGTGCCATTATCTTAGTATGCGTGGCCTAGCGTAAAGTGTTTGACGAGTGACTGCAGAGTAAATTGTAGACGTGACTGCCGAACCCCCCCCCTAACCGACACGCACAGTAATACGTCACATTTCTTTTGGGAAATGGGGTCTCAGACTTTGACTCAGACAACCCTACGACGGAGCCGATACCCAAGTCGTACCGGCGCCGCCTCATGTTCCCTAACCCAGGCACTCTATAAGAGGCCCCTTCCATATCCAACACCAGCAACCAGCAGTCGTGAGCACCGCATCCATCACCCTTGTGCACTGCGTTCGTAACCAACCTCTCCAATGTCTCACCTCGGAGCCTACCTAAGAATCCCGGATGCAAGCCCTGGTAGTTTTGCTAGGGTTTTGTGGGATTTCACCCGCAACACCCTTGGCTCCACCCACCCATCCCTGTATGAACTGTTCAAGTTGAGGATCACCCCCAGTTCCTCGAAATATTGGGCAGTTGTGCACATTCCACCGGAGGACCCAAACCAAGACCCTCCGTATATCATCTTCGTCGGGAAATCCATGCCAACTCTAGGCATGCCATAGAAATTGCTGCATATGAAGCAATTACCCGTCTTCGATTCGCGGTGCCTTGTGCCAGCGAAAGGGGGTATTATTACTTTCCGAGCCGCGCAGCACCCGGAGCAGAATCAACGTTCCCCTGCAGACAAATAGAGAGCGATCCAGTGCTGGCCAACCTTGTTCAATATGTCATCTCTCAGGAGCGTTTGACTCAGCAACTGATTGATTACCTTCAAATTCTTGCTGTTCTAAATCCTCGGATCGCCATTGGCGGTCCACCCTTGCCAACTCAGGGGGGGCATGTTCTTCGTCTGCTTCCTCCACTTCCTCCGGAAGAAGAAGAATGTGCTCCAGCACCAGGAACCCTTCTGCAAGACCCCATAGATCTTACCTTCGAACCGTAGATGGTCATAGATATGGTTGTTACTGTATCTAGCACTTCTTTCCATGGTGCAAGCTTTACGATGTACTTTAGGGCATATGTCATAAGCGCATTGCTATGATTGCATTCTGCATATGATTGTTTGTTGTGATATGCATTTAGTTCTTCCGCCCTTAACAAATCTCGAGGATGAGATTTTCTTAAGGGGGTAGAGTTTGTAACACCGAAAAATTTAACCACATTTCTATTAAGTAAAATTTGGCCAGAAATAAAATTTTGAATTAAGCTAGGTCTTTTATTAATTTTAGAGTATTTTCTGTTCTCTGTTTTCCAAACTTCTTCCCTCAATATAGATATTTAAAAAAAATATTATTATTGGCTTTGGTAGTTTTCTTGAATCTTTCTTTTATACTTTAATAACAGTAGGAAATATGTTCATAATAAAATTTGCCCGAAATAATCATTTTTAATAGCATTTTCAATACTTGAAATGCTTCTGTTACACTACAACTATTTTAAATAATTCTTTAAAAATTCCACAAAATTTATGAGTCATGTGATGCCTATAGATCACTTTTATGCATAAACCCATCATGGCCATTTGGAAATTTTGAGCAAAACATCGTCTTTTTAATTCTGTCCCATTCCTAGGTTATAATTGCAACCCTAATTTTCTTCCATCAAACAATTCTGAAATTTTTCCCACCTATAGACCTTCCATCCAAACCCTTAAGTCTAGAATATCAGCTACAATTGCCTCATTTAGGTCCACCAAATAATTCTCTGTATTTTCAATCCAGAACTGAATTTCATTCAAACTTACACTAGAAAGTTTCTCCTCTGATCCATCCAACTCCACCATCCCATCTATCATGCAATGAAGCATGATTCTGGTAATTTTTGCAGCCAACAAAATCTCCTAAATAGCCCTAGCATTTTGTCAAGCAGCTTATGGGTATGGCAGAAACATTGCATCCTTCTAACTTGCATTGCACACTAGATCATCTGGACAAACCAGCATGTCTAGCATACCTCTTAGACTTGTCAGCATCACTCTACCAAAAATCAGCTCGGATAGATCAACCTAGTTCACCCTGATATTACGTCGAGCACCACACGTGCACGTCCAGAGCGCGTGCAGAGCGCTCGTTGTGCAGGCTTCGGCATCAAGCTGCTGTTGCCCTCTGCTGCTGCTCCCGCACGCCAGCCTCCCCAGGAAGCTTCACGGGCAAGCCACCGCCCTCGCCGACACCTCCTCTTGTCGCCTGGTGCCGGCCAGCGCCGACAACCACCGACCCGAGCAGCCGCCGTCGTCTCCCACTCGGGCACGGCACCGACCGAGCCGCCCGACCCAACCAGCTCGCCCTTGCCCTAATTACCAACTACCCGGCCTCATCTGCAGCCGCCGACCATGGCCACCGTCCACAACCACCTCCCCTGCTGTAGTAATGGCCGCCGCCGGAGTCGGTTGGCACAGCAACCCAAAGAACCGACGTCGCCGCCTATAAATTGGCCTCCCCGGGCTCGTTCGGATGATCAGCACTCCTCCACCTCTCTCCGTAAGCCTCCTCGGGCAGCCACACGGCCGGGAATGGACGCCTCCTTCCTCTCTGGCACCCATTGCCTCTGCCATTTCCTTGAAGATCCCCACGCCCCCAGAGCCTTCTTCCCTTAGTTTTCTCCTCCAGAAGCTCCCTCTGGATCTCACGGATCCATCCCACTTGTCGATTTCACCGGAGATAGCCCGTGGGCAAAACGCCCAATTCGCTTCCGCCGGAGCTCTTTGGGTGAGCTCGCCGTCGGCGACTCCGTCCACTCCGGTGACCAAGAAGGGTACCCACGGGACTGCCTCGGACTCCTGAGCTCGTGGGTGGCCTCGGTTTTCTGAACGGCGCCGCCATTCGCCGGCAAGCCTCGCCGGAGCGCCGCCCCTATTCTGCCGCGGGAAGACGACGCGGGCGGACCGGTCAAACATGACAGGTGGGCCCGATGGGACCCACTGTCAGTGACCCAGCAGCTCGGGCTCCCCTGAGACCGTTTTCGCGCGGGAAAAGCATAATCCCAGGAATATGCCATCGACGTCATCAGCCCTCTCGCACAGCCGAATGGCTGGGCCTGGCCCAGTGGCACTTTTCAGCTAAATTCCACCCAGGGCGCAGCCCAGCAGGTTGCTGCCTTTTCTTTTATTCTTTTTCAGTAGACCTCAAATAATTCCACAACTATATTTTCAAAACCCAATTTGATGATTGAAATTTCTAAATACTCCTAAAATCATTCCCTATTAATCCAGCTAGGGAGAACATTTTTCCTAAGCTTTGTCTCTACTGGATCAATTAAATAGTCCAATTCTTTAATTATTCCAGCTTAGAAATCCCCTAGGAAAATCATCTGATCTCCAAATCATTTGATTCTTTTTCTGAAATTCTTTATTTTTCCGCTAGTTTATTTTAGTATTTATTTCAAAAATTTCCAAACAACTTTTTAGTACTGTTTTGAAAATAGGAAATGGAGGGAAGATAAAATTTTCAAACTTTTGGAGTGCACCCCACAGTTCTGCATGCTCAAGGCAAGCATCTTGAACACTTGATATGGTGATTGCATGGTTAAATGTTTGCAAGAATAATTGAATCATGCATATGTTGAATTCAAATAAAATTTGCATGCATGTAGTGTTGGCATGTTCCTCGTACCGTGCAACGTGTGCTTGTCATGACTAACTTGCAGGAGCAGGTATAAGAGAAATACCATTACCGGCAGAAGGGTGATCACGTCGGAGCATGATCATGCCTTGATGGTTATGCATGTTGGGACATGCAAGGGCTGTGGCCCTGTTTTGGTGTTACTGTTGAAAGAACACTTCATTGTGCTAACCACTGCAGGGAAAATTTAAACCTCCTGAGTCGACCATAGATCGAGTCTTGTTCCGGTAACCCCCAAACTTGATCCGTGCTACCACATGTCCCTGCCACAGGCAGGTTATGCTTCAGTAAGTTGTCAACCCCTTTCCCGCACACACCGTATAGAGAGGCCATAGTGAAAGATACCATTGATCACTGGTAGGCATGTCACTCGGTCAGGGGCATGGGTGTGTTCGGCTGGGCCGAGAGGGGTAGAGCCCCTGATCTTTGCGCACGTTATATATAAGATTGTGATCCCATGCTATTCGAGATTGTAGTCTCCCTGTCTTAGAGTTTATCTTGAACGATGCTTTGGGTGATTGCTGGCATCAGGAAAGTTAATCTGGTATGTGCTGGTCAGGTGTGTTTTCAACCCAAAGGCCGTAATAGGAATTAGTCAGCGTCTTGTTGCTGGCTAAAGAAACCCTTTACTTGTGGGTACAGAGTACACCCTCTGCAGAGTTATACCTATTCGAATAGCCGTGTCCGCGGTTAAGGACTACAGTCTGGGTTGGTCAAGTGTCGGTCTCCGGAGGAAATAATAAAAACTGAGCATCATTCAATTTTGCAGGATAATTCTTGTCACCACTGATGTCAGCATGAATATTATTGTTATCATGAATATTACTATGGACTAACATTTTCTTTTATGTGCATATCTGAGTATCTCAGGGGATGGCTAGACTACCCGGATACTCATTTTTATTTTCTTTCTGAATGTCTCCTGGGATGTCTAGACTACCCAGGATATTCATTTTCTTTTCTGGTTATCTCATGGGATTGCTAGACTACCCGGATACTCATTTATTTTCAAGACCTCTCGAGGCGTCGCTTTTAGACACCTGTTTGGCATTTCTTTTCAACACCTCTCGAGGCGTCGCTTTTAGACACCCGTTTGGCATTTCTTTTCAAGACCTCTCGAGGCGTCGCTTTTAGACACCCGTTTGGCATTTCTTTTCAAGACCTCTCGAGGCGTCGCTTTTAGACACCCGTTTGGCATTTCTTTTCAAGACCTCTCGAGGCATCACTTTTAGACACCCGTTTGGCATTTCTTTTGGATTCTCGGGCGGTCCTGTCTCGCCCGATTCTCCACTTTTATATTTTCTTTTGGATTCTCGGGCGTTCTTGTCTCGCCCGATTCTCCATTAACTTTCTTTGTTTGTCACTAAAATTTTATATTTATTCTTCCGCACCGTATTAATATTTATCATGCCATGCTTTAATTTCGGTTAGCATATGCATATAATTTAATCCATCATGAGCATATGCATTCGGTATATCTTTTGTTCATAATGTTTGTGAGTACATTCAAACGTACTCACTAGCTTGTCCTTGGCTATTTAATTGGCCAGGTCAGGATTTCAACGAGGAGTACTACATCGACATCCATCCAGACTAGGAGCCTAAGACAGCAGCCACGCGAGATAGGAATTATCCAGGTCAGCCGTTCCTGTGGGAATGGAGCCCCACTGACGTTGGAGAACCACGAGTCGCTTCCATCACCCATCACTAGAAATCATTGTTGTATCATTAGACCTTTATGGTCTTGTATCCAATTCTTGTAATTAGTTGGTAATCTGTATCGAGGACGTGTCCACCAGTAAAAATGATCTTGGGGCTGGTGATGACACGAGGGGTTAATTCTAGGATTTTATGTCCCAGAAATCCGGCCCTGATAGCCTTGGTATCAGAGCCAAGCTGACCATTGGCTAATCCTATCTTAGCCTGGTCATTATCCTTAGGTTTCCACACCGTCCAAATCTTTTCTGCCCGTAGCCAAACCCATCTCATCCGATAAAGACTACACAGTGGCCAGCCGACATCTTTTGACAGTCGGTGCCCAACCTATCAGCATGCCCATAGGCCGTGTGCCTGTGGCCGACACCTGAGTTGTCCCATCCACAAGCGTGTGATGGAAGGCTCCACTGGCTTATAAAGGAAGGCTTGCCCCAACTCAGCACATCACAGGCTCACTCTCAGTTCAATATCCAACCACCAAGATGCCTGGCCCCGTCGTTCGCAACGAGACCACCACAGCCGAGCTTGGAGGCTTTGTAGTCATCCTTGCCAATCTCACCTGTCGTGCTTTTGGCACCGAAGAGCCCCCGGAGTATGTCGTGTACCAAGAGCACATGAGTGATTCCATCCATCACTTCTGGGCCACGGTGCACATCTACGGGAGGGGCATCACATCGGAGCGCCCCTACCGGTTCACCGGGAGGACGACCTCTGACGAGCCCCAAGCCATCCAACTTGCATCCCGAGAGGCGGTAGTTCAACTCCGGCATTTGTTGCCGAGGGTTAACATCCGCCCTTTCTACTGCTACCCTAGCCATGAAGGCTATGGTAGCCCGACTCAGGTCGCCAATGGAGACCATGAGACGGATCTTGCCCTGGTGCATCTGGTGCGCTATCTGAGAGCGCAAGAGTCACTATTCGATCCGGTCACCCTTGATCTGATCGCGACCCGCAGGACTCTCGCTCTCCTGACCCTGGTGCGAAGTGAAGCTGCACCGACCACCGACGCCCCGATAGTATTGCTTGGGAGGCCAGTTGAGCCCCCAAGATCCGCCCTGGTTATCTTCTTGGGCAATGCCTTCGCTCCCCCAGGGGAACTCCGTCGTCTCTTGGAGACCTACTCCAACGGGACGGTGACCTCGACACCCCACGAGGGACACCACCGCTATCCCAGCCCTGTGGTTCCCCATCTGACCCCAGTCAGCTCCGACACTGAAGCTCATGGTGAAGCCGCGACCTCCACAAGACACGCCCGACTAGATGTCAACGAGGTGGACTGAGTCCACTAGGATTGTTGTCGAGCCTTGGTGGCCCTGTTGCTTTGTATTTTTGTAGTAGCCGTTATATGGCGTAGTAAGTTTGTAAATTACTTGTGTGCCATTGTCTTAGTATGCGTGGCCTAGCGTAATGTGTTTGACGAGTGACTGCAGAGTAAATTGTAGACGTGACTGCCGACCCCCCCCCCTAACCGATATGCACAGTAATACGTCACATTTCTTTTGGGAAATGGGGTCTGAGACTTTGACTCAGACAACCCTACGACGGAGCCGATACCCAAGTCGTACCGGCGCCGCCTCATGTTCCCTAACCCTGGCACTCTATAAGAGGCCCCTTCCATATCCAACACCAGCAACCAGCAGTCATGAGCACCGCATCCATCACCCTTGTGCACTGCATTCATAACCAACCTCTCCAATGTCTCACCTCGGAGCCTATCTGAGAATCCCGGATGCAAGCCCTGGTAGTTTTGCTAGGGTTTTGTGGGATTTCACCCGCAACACCCTTGGCTCCACCCACCCATCCCCGTATGAACTGTTCAAGTTGAGGATCACCCCCAGTTCCTCGAAATATTGGGCAGTTGTGCACATTCCACCGGAGGACCCAAACCAAGACCCTCCGTATATCATCTTTGTTGGGAAATCCATGCCAACTCCAGGCATGGCCATAGAAATTGCTGCATATGAAGTCATTAGCCATCTTCGATTCGCGGTGCCTTGTGCCAGCGAAAGGGGGTATTATTACTTTCCGAGCCGCGCAGCACCCGGAGCAGAATCAACGTTCCCCTGCAGACAAATAGAGAGCGATCTAGTGCTGGCCAACCTTGTTCAATATGTCATCGCTCAGGAGCGTTTGACTCAGCAACTGATGGATTACCTTCAAATTCTTGCTGTTCTAAATCCTCAGATCGCCATTGGCGGTCCACCCTTGCCAACTCAGGGGGGGCATGTTCTTCGTCTCCTTCCTCCACTTCCTCCGGAATAAGAAGAATGTGCTCCAGCGCCAGGAACCCTTCCGCAAGACCCTGTAGATCTTACCTTCGAACCATAGACGGTCATAGATATGGTTGTTACCATATCTAGCACTTGTTTCCATGGTGCAATCTTTACGATGTATTTTAGGGCATATGTCATAAGCCCATTGCTATGATTGCATTCTGCATATGATTGTTTGTTGTGATATGCATTTAGTTCTTCCGCCCTTAACAAATCTCGAGGACGAGATTTTCTTAAGGGGGGTAGAGTTTGTAACACCCCAAAAATTTAACCGCATTTCTATTAAGTAAAATTTGGCCAGAAATAAAATTTTGAATTAAACTAGGTCTTTTATTAATTTCAGAGTATTTTCTGTTCTCTGTTTTCCAAAATTCTTCCCTCCATATAGAAATTTTAAAAAAATAATATTATTGGCTTTGGTAGTTTTCTTGATTCTTTCATTTATACTTTAATAACAGTAGGAAATATTTCCATAATAAAATTTGCCCAAAATAATCATTTTTAATAGCATTTTCAATACTTGAAATGCTTCTGTTACACTACAAATATTTTAAATAATTCTTTAAAAATTCCACAAAAATTATGAGGAGTCATGTGATGCCTATAGATCACTTTTATGCAAAAACCCATCATGGCCATTCAGAAATTTTGAGCAAAACATCCTCTTTTTAATTATGTCCCATTCCTAGGTTACAAGTGCAACCCTAATTTTCTTCCATCAAACAATTCTGAAATTTTTCCCACCTATAGACCTTCCAACCAAACCCTTAAGTCCAGAATATCAGCTCCAATTGCCTCATTTAGGTCCACCAAATAATTCTCTGTATTTTCAATCCAGAACTGAATTTCATTCAAACTTACACTAGAAAGTTTCTCCTCTGATCCATCCAACTCCACCATCCCATCTATCATGCAATGAAGCATGATTCTGGTAATTTTTGCAGTCAACAAAATCTCCTAAATAGCCCTAGCATTTTGTCAAGCAGCTTATGGGCATGGCAGAAACATTGCATCCTTCTAACTTGCATTGCACACTAGATCATCTGGACAAACCAGCATGTCCAGCATACCTCTCAGACTTGTCAGCATCACTTTACCAAAAATCAGCTCGAATAGATCAACCTAGTTCACCCTAGCATTACGTCGAGCACCACACGTGCACGTCCAGAGCGCGTGCAGAGCGCTCGTTGTGCAGGCTTCGGCATCAAGCTGCTGTTGCCCTCTGCTGCTGCTCCCGCATGCCGGCCTCCCCAGGAAGCTTCACGGGCAAGCCACCGCCCTCGCCGACACCTCCTCTTGTCGCCTACCGCCGGCCAGCACCGACAGCCACTGACCCGAGCAGCCGCCATGGTCTCCCTCTCAGGCACGGCACCGCCCGAGCTGCCCGACCCTGCCAGCTTGCCCTTGCCCTAATTACCAACTACCCGGCCTCATCCGCAGCTGCCGACCTCGGCTACCGTCCACAACCACCTCCCCTGCCAAAGTAATGGCCGCCGCCGGAGTTGGTTGGCACAGCAACCCGAAGAACCGACGTCGCCGCCTATAAATTGGCCTCCCCGGGCTCATTCGGATGATCAGCACTCCTCCACCTCTCTCCGTAAGCCTCCTCGGGCAGCCACAAGGCCAGGAATGGCCGCCTCCTTCCTCTCCGGCAGCCACTGCCAACCGCCATTTCCTTGAAGATCCCCACGCCACCAGAGCCTTCTTCCCTTAGTTTTCTCCTCCAGAAGCTCCTTCTGGATCTCACGGATCCATCCCACTTGTCAATTTCGTCGGAGATATCCCGTGGGCGAAACGTCCAATTCGCTTCTGCCGGAGCTCTTCGGGTCAGCTCATCGTCGGCAACTCCGTCCACTCCGGTGACCAAGAAGGGTACCCACAGGACCGCCTCGGCCTCCTGAGCTCGTGGGTGGCCTCGGTTTTCCGAACGGCGCCGCCGTTCGCCGGCAAGCCTCACTGGAGCACTGCCCCTGTTCTGCCGCAGGAAGACGACGCGGGTGGA
Organism: Elymus sibiricus; assembly: GCA_039707655.1. Classification (NCBI taxonomy): domain Eukaryota; kingdom Viridiplantae; phylum Streptophyta; class Magnoliopsida; order Poales; family Poaceae; genus Elymus; species Elymus sibiricus. Next base: position 171,666,396 of record CM077664.1, read on the forward strand.
CCGGTCAAACATGACAGGTGGGCCCGATGGGACCCCTTGTCAGTGACCCAGCAACCCGGCTTAAGTGGAGACGGGCTACCCTGAGGCCATTTTCGTGCGGGAAAAGCGTAATCCCAAGAATACGCCATCAACGTCATCGGGCTTCTCGCCCAGCCGAATGGCTGGGCCTGGCCCAGTGGCACTTTTCAACTAAATTCCGCCCAGGGCGCAGCCCAGCAGGTTGCTGCCTTTTCTTTTATTCTTTTTCAGTAGACCTCAAATAATTCCACAGCTATATTTTCGAAACCCAATTTGATGATTGAAATTTCTAAATACTCCTAAAATCATTCCCTATTAATCCAGCTAGGGTGAACATTTTTCCTAAGCTTTGTCTCTATTGGATCAATTAAATTGTCCAATTCTTTAATTATTCCAGCTTAGAAATACCCTAGGAAAATCTTCTGATCTCCAAATCATTTGATTCTTTTTCTAAAATTCTTTATTTTTCCTCTACTTTATTTTAGTATTTATTTCAAAATTTTCCAAACAACTTTTTATCATTGTTTTGGCTTTATGTTGTAATTGAAATATTATTGAAAATAGGAAATGGAGGGAAGATAACATTTTCAAACTTTTGGAGTGCACCCCACAGTTCTGCAAGCTCAAGGAAAGCATCTTGAACACTTGATATGGTGATTGCATGGTTAAATGTTTGCAAGAATAATTGAATCATCCATATGTTGAATTCAAATCAAATTTGCATGCATGTAGTGTTGGCACGTTCCTTGTATCGTGCAACGTGTGCTTGTCATGACTAACTTGCAGGAGCAGGTATAAGAGAAATACCATTACCGGCAGAAGGGTGATCACGTCGGAGCGTGATCATGCCTTGTTGGTTATGCATGTTGGGACATGAAAGGGATGTGGCCCTGTTTTGGTGTTGCTATTGAAAGAACACTTCATTGTGCTAACCACTACAGGGAAAACTTTAACCTCCTGAGTCGACCGTAGATCGAGTCTTGTTACGGTAACCCCCAAACTTGATCCGTGCTACCACATGTCCCTGCCGCAGGTAGGTTATGGTTCAGTAAGTTGGTAACCCCTTTCCCGCACACACCGTATAGAGAGGCCATAGTGAAAGATACCATTGATCACTCGTAGGCATGTCACTTGGTCAGGGGGCATGGGTGTATTCGGCTGGCCCGAGAGGGGTAGCGCCCCTGATCTTTGCGCACGTTATATATAAGATTGTGATCCCATGCTATTCGAGATTGTAGTCTCCCTGTCTTAGAGTTTATCTTGAACGATGCTTTGGGTGATTCCTGGCATCAGGAAAGTTAATCTGGTATGTGCTGGTCAGGTGTGTTTTCAACCCAAAGGCCGTAATAGGAATTAGTCAGCGTCTCGGTGCTGGCTAACGAAATCCTTTACTTGTGGGTAAAGAGTACACCCTCTGCAGAGTTATACTTATTCGAATAGCCATGTACGCGGTTAAGGACTATAGTCTGGGTTGGTCAAGTGTCGGTCTTAGTGTCGGTCTTCGGAGGAAATAATTAAAACTAAGCATGATTCAATTTTGCAGAATAATTATTGTCACCACTGATGTCAGCATGAATATTATTGTTATCATGAATATTATTATGGACTAACCTTTTCTTTTATGTGCATCTCTGAGTATCTCATGGGATGGCTAGACTACCCGGATACTTAGTTTTATTTTCTTTCTGAATATCTATTGGGATGGCTAGACTACCCGGGATATTCATTTTATTTTCTGGGTATCTCATGGGATGGCTAGACTACCCCGGATACTCATTTTTTTTCAAAACCTCTCGAGGCGTCGCTTTTAGACACCTGTTTGGCATTTCTTTTCAAGACCTCTCGAGGCGTCGCTTTTAGACACCCGTTTGGCATTTCTTTTGGATTCTCAGGCGGTTCTGTCTCGCCCGATTCTCCACTTTTATATTTTCTTTTGGATTCTCAGGCGGTCTTGTCTCGCCCGATTCTCCATTAACTTTCTTTGTTTGTCACTAAAATGTTATATTTATTCTTGCACAGCGTATTAATATTTATCATGCCATGCTTAAATTTCGGTCAGCATATGCATATAATTTAATCCATCATGAGCATATGCATTCGGTATATCTTTTGTTCATAATGTTTGCGAGTACATTCAAACATACTCACTGGCTTGTCCCTGGCTATTTAATTGGCCAGGTTAGGATTTCAACGAGGAGTACTACATCGACATCCATGCAGACTAGGAGCCTAAGATAGCAGCCACGCGAGATAGGAATTATCCAGGTCAGCCGTTCTTGTGGGAATGGAGCCCCACCGACGTTGGAGAACCACGAGTCGCTTCCGTCACCCATCACTAGAAATCATTGTTGTATCATTAGACCTTTATGGGTTTGTATTCAATTCTTGTAATTTCTTGGTAATCTGTATCAAGGATGTGTCCACCAGTAAAAATGATCTTGGGGCTAGTGATGACACGAGGGGTTAATTCTGGGATTTTATATCCCGGAAATCCGGCCCCGACAATCCACCCTCCCCCAACGCAGTCATGGCACCCAAGAGAGGCCAAGGCAAACCAGAGAGAGCTTTTGACCCGGAAGCAGAGGCGAGGAAGAAGGAACTGGCGAAGATGCGGAGAGACAATGTTGTCTTCAAGCCGGTGTTAAAGGAGAGCGGCCTGGTGGAGCGGTACGCAATTATGTGGGGGCAGGAGATGACCACTCACACCGCGCCAGAGGTTCTTCCCGGCTCTGTCAAACCTGGCAAGGATAAGTACCCCTTCTTCACCGCATATTTTTACTGCAGGCTTGTCCCCCCTTTCTCTGAATTCTTCGTTGAGATCATGTACACCTACGGGTTCCGTCTTCTTGACTTCACCCCCAACGCCATGACTTGCATGTTGGTTTTTGCACATTTGTGTGAAAACTTTGTTGGAGTAGTACCCAATGTAGCCCTCTTTCACCACTATTTCACCCCTCGCGTCGAGGCAGATGCCCTCTCTGGCGGCATCACTTGGATCCCTAGGGACAAGGATGTTTATCTCAAAGGAAAACTCCATTTGAAGCGGAACGAGTGGCGCGGGGAATGGTGCTAGATCAAGGAAGACAACTTCCCAGATTTCGGCAAGCCCAGAACGACAAAAGTGGAGCATGGCAAGGATTGGAGCTATCTTGACGCCAAGGATGACAAGCTCACCATCGCCACGACATGCATCCTCCGCCTCAAGGCTGCCGGTCTCACCATTGAAATGGTGGGGGCCGACTTCCTTCGCCACCGCGTCGCTCCTCTTCAGAACAAGGGCAGACCCGCCTGGGATTACAAGAATGTGGCTGACATTATGCAGGTGCGGACTGGTCTTCATGCCAACCTGACGGTACTGCAACACAAGGTGCTCTGTCACCAGCTCTTCCATCCCACCAGCGACTTCAAGCTGCTGGCAAATGTGGTGCCCCTGTTGAACAACTCCGCCAGGGATTCCATCATTGCAATGATGCCAGCTTGCAATGCCCATGACGTCGAAGCACTTTGGCAGGAGCCGCCCGAAGATGCAGTGAGGGAGTGGTTTGATACCTTGGTGGAGAGGCCCATCAGGGAGGAGAAGGATCTGATCCATGACACCACCGCCGAGGAGTTGGCGCATATCGCCAACAGGGTTGCGGAAGCGGGAATGGCTGAAGGCGCCGGCGGCTCTGGATCCACAGCAGCCGATGTTGATGAGGAGGATGAGGATGAACAAGTAGACGAGCCACTGGAAGAACTTGCCGGAGAGCAAGAAGAACCTGTTGGAGGACAGGGCGAAGAGACAACTGAGGAACAGGTGCATAGGGAGCCCCCTGTTCGTCCTGTTCCGGCAAAGAAACCTCGCGTCCTCCGAAGAGCTGCCTTTGGAGAGCCCGTTCATCCCTCATCTTCGGGTGATGAAGTAGCCGTCAAGGGAGCGGCCGCCAAGGCTGCCGGGTGGCAGGGATCTCGACGCCAAGTTCAACGACAACAGCAAACGTAGCACACCTCTATGATGCGGCCAGCTACATCGGCTGCCGGAGGAGCTGGGTCTTCTCAACTTGCTGTATCTGCGGCAACTAAGCGGGCCAGAACGTCTACTCCACCTCCATCCTCCAGCACTGGACCTGAGAGCCTATACGACCTCTCCATCCTTAGCGACGAGGAGGAGGAAGAAGAGTATGCATCTTCAATCACTTTCGTCAACTCTTAATTCCTTGTGTTTACTAATCCGACTTGTCTCATCTGTACTTGTTTTAACAAGGACGAGGAAACCTTGGCGCAAAGGATGGCCAAGAGGGCGAGGACCGCAGCAGAGGAGGAACCGGCGACAAGCACAGCGCCAGACGATGACGTCGTGGGTACCAATCCTCGGCGCAGCCTCCAGCGCAGCCCCAAGCGTGAGGCCATTACTCACTTTCCTTTGGAAAGTGTTGGTGTCAAAGTATTTGTTGCTGACATTGGCAAGGGAGCAGGAGAAGAGCGCTGATGGCACGAGAATTTGTGATGTTTTTCATAGTGATTTCCATTTGGTTTCATTGGATTTTTATTATTCTTCGGATATTTCTAACGCTAATCCAACAAAAGAGAGGAAAATCTACTTTGTCCTTTGGATGGCAGGAAATATTATATATGGAAGGAAACCAAGGGAGATTGCTACAAATCAAGCCAATTGGAGCAACTTTATTGAAGATAGCATTGTCAACAGGCACGCCAGAGTGAAACACAGTGTTCCAAGCGACCGCACGCACTCGTATGAGCGGTCGTTTGGAGTGTCCACAGCTCCTCCTCGTCTATACAAGCAACTTTCGTGAAGGGACCCACGGGAGCAGAGAACCCTGGCCGCCGCCACACCATCTAGAGGAGAAGAGAGGATCCGAAGAACTCCAGAGAATCATCATAGTTTTTAGTCCTTTCTACTTGATAACCCACAAGTATAGGGGATCGCAACAGTTTTCGAGGGTAGAGTATTCAACCCAAATTTATTGATTCCACACAAGGGGAGCCAAAGAATATTTGCAAGTATTAGCAGTTGAGTTGTCAATTCAACCACACCTGGAAACTAAATATCTGCAGCAGAGTGATCAGTAGCACAGTAGTATGATAGTTTGATAGTAGTAGCAATAATAGTAATGGTAACAATAACGGTAGCAGCAATAGTTGTAGCAATTGTGACAGCAGTAGCAACAGTAGTAACTTAGCAAGAACAATATGTGAAAAACTCTTAGGCATTGGATTGGTGATATTGTTGGATAACATTCATCATGTAACAGTCATAACCTAGGGCAACACAGAACTAGCTCCAATTCATCAATGTAATGTAGGCATGTATTCCGTATATAGTCATACGTGCTTGCGATAAGAACTTGCATGACATCTTTTGTCCTACCCTCCCGTGGCAGTGGGGTCCATAAGGAAACTAAGGGATATTAAGGCCTCCTTTTAATAGAGAACCGGAACAAAGCATTAACACATAGTGAATACATGAACTCTCAAACTACGACAATCACCGGAAAGAATCCCAATTATTGTCACCTTGGGGTATGCGGATCATAACACGTAGCAGGTGCATACAACTTGCAAGATCGGATCAAGAACACAAATATATTCATAAAAACATAGAGGGTTCAGATCTGAAATCATGGCACTCAGGCCCTAGTGACACGCATTAAGCATAGCAAAGTCATAGTAACATCAATCTCAGAACATAGTGGATACTAGGGATCAAGCCCAAACAAAACTAACTCGATTACAAGATAAATCTCATCCAACTCATCACTGTCCAGCAAGCCTCACTACAGGAATCAGGCAGTTTGTCGTCTGCCATGGCAGACGGCAAAGGAATGTCTGGCGGACGGCAAAGCCCTTTGCCGTCAGCCAGCAGACGGCCCCACGTCCGGCTGAATGAACTACGGCAGAGAGCTGCTTTGCCGTCTGCTTAAATAAAGCGGACGGCAAAGAAGTTTGCCGTCAGCCATACTAAGCAAGCAGACGGCAAAGGGCTTGGACGGCAGAGGGATAGGGTTAGGCCCGTTAGGTGGCTAATGGCGTACTTTGTCGTCTGCCAGCAGACGCCAAAGGCGCAAAGATCTTTGCCGTCTGCCAGCTGACGTCAGCTGACATGAGGCGTCAGCTGGGGCCAATGCATGCCCTTTGCCGTCTGCCAGCAGACGGCAAAGCACACCAGCCTTTGCCGTCTGCTGGCAGACGGCAAAGTGCCCAAATAGGCCAGCCCAGGTGCCCCCCAGGTTGCACAGGTAGCTGCCACGTGGCAGCTTTGCCGTCTGCTGGCGGACGGCAAAGCTCTTTGCCGTCTGCTGGCGGACGGCAAAGTGCCTGTATTGCCCCTGTTAATTCTGTTTTTTCTGAAATTCAATCAATTTCACAGATATATCCCTGTTAATACTTTCAACAAGCATACATATCCCTGCCATATGGATATGATCATCCAACACATATATATACCAAATCAAAAGTCCATATCCAACATATATATAGCCAACATATCCAACAATTAAGCAAAAAGTCCATATACAATGGTTTCATCCATACATACATATATAGGTAGCAAGTTTCACATTGTTCATCCTACAAAATCAAAACAAAAAGGAAGGACAAGGAGAAGAGTAGACTCCATCAACGCAAGCTTCCGTGATCTGAAGCAAGTTTGCAAAATGGGAAAGAAGAAAGTTAGAAGAAGAAGACTAGAAGAAGAAGAAGAAGAAGAAGAAGAAGAAGAAGAAGACTAGAAGAAGAAGAAGAAGAATAAGAAGAAGACTAGAAGAAGAAAAAGAAGAAGAAGAAGAAGAAGATTTTTTCTTCTCTTTCTTTTTCTCCTCTTCTTTTTCTTCTTCTTATTGCTTACTTGTGTCATTTTAGAGCTAACCTAGGTAAATAGGTCATTTTGGAGCTAAGTAAGGTTATTATGTCATTTTCGAGGAAAATAAGCTAAGTATATGACATTTTGGAGGTAACCAAGGTTATTATGCCATTTTTGACCTAAGTATGCTAAGTATGTCATAAATGAACTAAATAAGCTAAGTATAGGTCATTATTGAGCTAACCTAGGTAATTATGCCATTTTTGAGCTAACTAAGCATATTAAGTCATTTTGGAGGAAAAAATCCTAAGTGTAGGTCATTTTAGAGCTAACCTAGGTAAATCGGTCATTTTGGAGCTAAACCAAGGTTATTATGCCATTTTTTACCTAAGTAAGCTAATTATGTCATAAATGAACTAGCTAAGCTAACTATAGGTCATTATTGAGCTATCTTAGGTAGTTATGCCATTTTTTAGCTAACTAAGCATATTAAGTCATTTTGGAGGAAAAAATGCTAAGTATAGGTCATTGTAGAGCGATCCTAGGTAAAATAGGTCATTTTGGAGCTAAGTAAGGTTATTATGTCATTTTCGAGGAAAATAAGCTAAGTATATGACATTTTGGAGCTAAACCAAGGTTATTATGCCATTTTTACCTAAGTAAGCTAATTATGACATAAATGAACTAGCTAAGCTAAGTATAGGTCATTTGAGAGCTAACCTAGGTAAAATAGGTCATTTTGGAGCTAAGTAAGGTTATTATGTCATTTTCGAGGAAAATAAGCTAAGTATATGACATTTTGGAGCTAAACCAAGGTTATTATGCCATTTTTGACCTAAGTAAGCTAATTATGTCATAAATGAACTAGCTAAGCTAAGTATAGGTCATTTTTGAGCTAGCCTAGGTAGTTATGCCATTTTTGAGCTAACTAAGCATATTAAGTCATTTTGGAGGAAAAAATGCTAAGTGTAGGTCATTTTAGAGCTATCCTTGGTAAAATAGGTGATTTTGGAGCTAAGTAAGGTTATTATGTCATTTTCAAGGAAAATAAGCTAAGTATATGACATTTTGGAGCTAAACCAAGGTTACTATGCCATATTTGACCTAAGTAAGCTAATTATGTCATAAATGACCTAATTAAGCTAAGTATAGGTCATTATTGAGCTAGCCTAGGTAAAATAGGTCATTTTGGAGCTAAGTAAGGTTATTATGTCATTTTCGAGGAAAATAAGCTAACTATATGACATTTTGGAGCTAAATAGGTCATTTCTTAAGGTAAGTATGCATTTGTTAAGCAAAACACTAGGGAAAATGTACCGTCATCACGGAGGTGAAGGACCGGTCGCGCCAGTGGCAGACGCAGAAGGATCGGTCGATGCTTGTCGGGAGTTACGCTGCACCAAAGATCATTTGCAATGTCTCGTTAGCATGATGCAACTCAAATGTGAAGACTAGTAACTAATGACCATTCAAATGAAACTCACCGTGCCCGCCGGAGCAATGACTGGCATCGGCGGAGGGGTCTGACCGTTGCTCTGGCACATGGTCTGCACATTTGGTTTTCATGAGTCAGTCATATTAGTTAGTGATGAAACGAACATTACGTGCATGATTTGGCTAATATGCAGAAGAAACTTACCACGAAGAGCTCGTATAAAGCCCGGTTAGCCGCGTCGTTCCGGTTCCTCTCCTCCTCCAACAGCGTAGCAGTCCTCTCCTCCAACTCCCTCTCCCTCTCCGCCGCCTGCCTCTTTGCCTCCGCCAGAAGCTCCTGGGTCTTCGCTCTCTCTTTCTCAAGAGCAGCCTGCAACACCACTCCTCGTTAGCATTGTAATCATCGACAGCCGCACACACAATGTAATGGAGGAAAGGTATCTGAGTCCGTATAACTAACCTCGATTAGGAGCTCCATTGGCCGTGGACGAGGCCTTATCTCAGGATCGGAGCTCGTCTGGCGCTTCTTGATCTCCGGGAGAGTGCTAGGACAACGTATCAGTCCATCCCCAATGGCTATCGATCCATGGGGCCTCCCGCCACCAGATATCATCACCAGCTCTGGATCAAGAGGTTGCCGGCTCGGGTTAATGTCCTCCCCTTTACTCGCCTTTCCCTCGTCTCTGTACCTCACGAGCTTGTTGTGGGAGGAGATGTTGGTGAAGCTCTCTGGATGATCAAGGTCAGACTCAGAGAATGCCTTGGCCTTCTTGTACTTTGCAGTATGGGCCATGCCATAGAGGTCGAACACCTCTGGCACCTCCGTCTTGTTGTGTCGCGCCTAAAAGAGAGGAACAAAGTATTAGTTAAGGGCTCAAGCTAGCATGAAGAATGAAATTGCATGAATCATGAAGCAAACCACATACCCAGTTATTCCCGAACTCATATAGGTTGGCGCTCCCTTGATGGTGTGGCACACCAACCATTTTGGCACGCCGCTCCTTGGCATTGTTGTGGACGGCTAGCCATTGGGGAGAGCACCACTCATCCACCAACGCCTCCCAACAGTCCATCCTATCCGAACACCATCTCGGGGGCACCTAAGTTAGTCAAGAGAAATTTCAGCGCTACGCCTACGAATTAAATCAAGGAAACTAAGTACAAGGCCTTAAGAATAGGTATTTACCTTCATGTACTTCTCCTTACTCAGAAACTTGCCGCGGCACTTCGTCTTCGACCTCTTAATACCAGCCGAGGCGTAGTAGTCTCGAACAGCCTGCACCCGAGCCTCGTCCCGCAAGTTCTGAAGTAGGCGCCTGCACTCGGCTTCGATAACCATAGCCGTGGACTCCTCCTCTCCGTCAAGACACCTGTAGAAGGTCTGCAATCAAACAAGACAACACTGATTAGTACAATAACTCGGTACTATTGATTTTTAATTCTGTAAAGGAGAAATTACCCAAAATGTCCGGATCACCATCTCGGCCCTCGTGCGGCACAAGACACCGTCGATCCTCTCCTGCGGCGGGGCCGAGGCAGCCAAGTACAGCTCCCAGCTCAGTCCGAGCTGTCAAACCTGACCCTCACCGGGCAACGTGACCCACCCCGGGAAGTTCTGCCGGCAAAGCACACCAAGGTCGAAAGTTGGGCTTGCGGATACCAGGGCCGTGTATCCAACCCCTGCAGTATGACAAGGCCAACGCATTAGATTTTGAAGAAACGTGAAGGCAAAAGGTTAAAAAAGAGTAAATGCACTTACTTCTCCCCATTAGGCGCAATCAACCACCTCTGCTCGCGGGTCGCCGGCACGGGCGGGAGCTTTGTACCACCACGCTGGTAGACGTTGCCCCCCTCAACCAGCTCGCCCTCGCTATAGCTATCATCCGAAAAGCAATCCTCGCCACCATCAGCATGGCCACTCGCCTCTGGCGGCCAGTCCCCCCATCGGGTCGACTGTGACGTAGCCTGATCCGTGCTCTGCTCCGCAGTCTCGTGGGACGAAGCCTCTGGGACCGGAGTCTCGTGGGGCGAAGGCTCGGCGGCCCGAGGCTCATGGACCGGAGTCTCGTGGGGCGAAGGCTCGGCGACCCGAGGCTCGTCGGTCCGAGGCTCATCGGCTCGAGGCTCATGGACCGGAGTCCGAGACGGGTCCACCTTAGACGGAGCAGTTCTGTGGTCGGGTGAATCAGCTGGGGGTGGCGGCGAGGAAGGCGTAGCAGCCTTCCTACCTCTCCCGCCGCCACGACCACCTCTAGTACCCCTCTTCTTCCCCCGACCTCTCCCGGCCGAAGAAGAAGCGTCCACCGGTGGTGTCTGCATACTGAGATCCAGCACTCTCCGGAGGTGCTGGGGTGGAATGGAAGCACCCCTCCCACCACGCGCCGAGGAAGGAGCCTCGGTGCGCTCTGGACCCGCGCCCACCATCTGTCAACACCTGCAATGACAAAGAGTAAATGAAATTAGTACAACATAAAAAAATTGAATTCCTGACATGAATAATAATATGTATATAATTTAAGTGTATCATCATCATGAACATAATAAAAAAGGGAATACCTAACATGAACTAATTAATAATATAAATGTACATAATAATAATTGAATACCTGACATGAACTAATATTAATCTTCATCGTCTATATATGCTCCAGGGTCAATAAATGCATCATCATCATCACTATCAGTAATGACGTGCTCGTCATCATCATCAATAAATGCATCAACATGTGGAAGGCCTCCTTTACGTAATCGGTCAAGCATTGACAGGTCATCCGCAGCAGTAACCTCTTCTTGTTCCGGCTCTTCTTGTTCCGGCTCAGGGGTGAAGTCGGATTCACTGTCGCTGTCTACTTCAATGTTCTGGGGTGAAGTAGAGCGGTTCTTGAAATGTTTTTTGGAAAGACGTGTTTCTTGGAAGAATTCTCCTTCATATGTGTCTGGGTTAATGTGAGGTTCATAATCTTCTTCATTGGGGGGAGGTGGTCTAACACGTGGCGGCACTTCATAAACGACATCCCAACCATTCAGATTTGGATCAGTTTGGCAGGCCCACGGTAGATAGAAAACTTGGGTCGCCTGTTGAGCCGTAATATAGACATCGGGAACATCTAAATGGGTGCTTTGTTTGATTTCGACTAGCCCTAAATGTTCATGAGTCCTTCTAGTCTCCTTCGGCTCGAACCAATAACATTTGAAGACTACGACGTTCGGTGGGTTTTCACCATAGAATAGAAGTTCATAAATTGCTTCAACTCTCCACAACAATTTGTAGACTTTTGGTCGGCCATAGATAGCTCTTTGCCAAAGGTACGAAAGCGATACCCATTGATGTCGTATTTGTCAAATGAACGGACCTTATAGTCAAAACCATTAGTGACTTGTCTCAATTCGGCGTCCATTGACTCTGAATTAGCCTACAAGTTTAATACGGAAGGATTGTTGCATTAGCCGCAAATTAGACGAAGAAATGAAATGGTCTAATGGAAATTACCGTTTGTTTGAACCAAGAGATGAAACCGGGATAGCCGCCTCCATGCTTTGCCAGAAGCTCATACTCTTCGACGGAATCCTTTTGGATCACCGCTCCATCCGAAAATTTGGCGACGTATCGACTGTATCAAATATCCGGGAATAAGAGCAGTTCAAAGGAATTAGAAGTTGCGAAACAATGTACCAAGAACTTACTCGATGTACGGCCGCACTTCTGTTAGGTTGTTGAAGATATACAACGAAATGGTCCGCCATTCTTCGACATCCAACCCTACTGGTTTCGAAGCACCGGCTGGTGCGAGCTTCCCTTTGAATAGGCTGAGGTTGGATCCACCCTTTTTAGGGTCGCCAGCATTGTACCGAGGCTTCGGATTATGCAAATGACGATTTTTGGCTTCGTAGTGTGCTGTCACGAAGTTTTCCGCCTCCTCAGTAATGAATGCCTCGGCCATCGATGCTTCAAGTCTACGTTTATTTTTACATTTTGCTCGAAGCGTATTCTGCATCCTCTCAGTTGCGTAGCACCAACGATTCTGCACGGGCCCCCCCAATCGTGCCTCGGTCGGGAGATGCAAAATCAAATGCTGCATTGGATTAAAGAAACCCGGTGGGAAGATCTTCTCTAACTTGCAGATCAACTCCGGCACCAACTCTTCCATTTCATCTAGCAAGCCAGGCGATAGTTCTTTTGCACAAAGAACACGGAAGAAATAGCTCAGCTCTGCCAGTACTAGCCATTCATCCTCAGGGATAAAGCCACGCAACATCACCGGCATTACCCGCTCAAGCCATATGTGCCAATCATGACTCTTGAGACCAAATATTTTCAATTTTTCAAGACTCGCTCCCCTCTTTAGATTCGCTGCATACCCATCAGGGAACATCAACTCCTTTTTCACCCACATGATAATTTCCCTCATATCTGGCCTTCCAAGATTGAACCATGCCTTTGGCTTCGTCCAGTTCTGCTTTCCTTTCGGTTGTCACATGTTTTGTAACGGTCTATCACATAGAGCCTCCTGATCGACTCTAGCCTTAGGATTATCCTTTGACTTCCCCTCTATGCCAAACAATGTACCAAAAAGGGCCTCGGCGACATTCTTTTCAGTGTGCATCTCGTCGATGTTGTGTGGGCAAAGGAGGTCTGTGAAGTAAGGTAGATCCCACAAGCATGTCTTGTGAGTCCAGGCGTGTTCCGAATTATACCCCTTGAAATACCCTGGACGCTCTGGATCCGGCTCGAGAGCGTTTAACTGATCCAGGTTCTGTTGGCCTATCAACGCAGGTGGTGCAGAGTTTTTGACAACTCTACCTTTGATGAATTTCTTCTTGTCTTTTCTGAACTTATGGCGAGGATCCAGGAACTGTCTATGCAAGTCGAAGCAAGAATACTTGCGACCCGCATCCAGCCAACGAAACTCAAGAGCTGCCTTGCATGTGGGGCACGGGAAACTTCCATGCACACACCAGCTAACGAATAGCGCATACGCCGGCAAGTCATGCATCGAGTACATGTACCACACATGCATTAGGAAGTTTTTTTTGTAGCGGCGTCGTATGTCTTGATCCCATTATCCCAAGCTTCTTGCAATTCATCCTTAAGCGGCTGCATGTACACATTCATACTCTTCCCCGGATAGTTGGGCCCCGGAATTATCAACGTCAGGAAAATGTTCTTTCTTTGCATAATCTGTCCGGGGGGGAGATTGAGTGGAATGACAAATACAGGCCAACAACTGTATTGGGCTGCCATCATACCAAACACATTGAACCCATCTGTGCTGATGGCGACTCGAGGATGCCTTGGATCTGCCGCTTTATCATGATGTATTGCATTGAAGTGCTTCCACGCAAAAGCGTCCGATGTGTGTACCAACATCTGATTCCAATCTACATCTAGTTCGGTTCTTTTGCCTAATTTGTGCCATGTCATCTATCTGGCCGTCTCTTCGACCATGAAAAGACGTTGAAGTCTTGGTATGATTGGCATATACCGAAGAACATTAACTGGGATTTTTGTCTGACTCTTCTCACCCATACCGTTGTCTACCACAACATACCTGGAAGACTTGCAAATGGGACAATAGTTCAAGTCCGCATACTCAAGCCTAAATAAGGCACATCCATTCTCACAGGCATCTATCTTCTCATAGGGCATCTTAAGTACACGGAGGATTTTGTCCGACTGGTACAGGTTTGCAGGCATTACATGGCCTTTGGGTAGAAAGCGTCCAAATAGTGTCATCATCGCGTCGTAGCATTCTCTGCCCAAGTTGAATTGAGCCTTCAGAGCCATTACTTGTGCGATGGCATCCAGCTGACAAAGCTTAGTGTGCTCGTGGAGAGGACGTTTTGAAGACTCCAACATATCATTGAAGGCCTTTGCAGATTCCTCCATCTCATCGTCCGAATCCCGAGCATCATCAAAGTCTTCCACCATGTCTTCGATCCTGGTACCATGCTCGTCGGTGCGACGACGGCCCACCTCAGCTCTGGCACGTTGGGCAGACTCACCATGAAATGTCCAGACCGTATAAGCAGGCATAAAACTCCACTTCTGCAGGTGTTTACTCATTTCAAGCTCTGTCCTCTTATGATAGTTGTCGCACCGGACACAGGGGCACCAGGTTTTTCTCTGGCCATTTGCAAATGCGGCTCTCACAAACCCCTTGGTTTTTGTTAACCATTCATCGGTCATGTCTTTCTGACTAGTGTGACCGGTGTACATCCACGCACGATCACTAATCTTGACTAGCTACTGGACACACAAGAAATATATACATAATTCAGCAAACCATATTCATCAGTTAATGGAGTTTGTCAGTTTTATTACGTCCATGCAACCTAGACGCTAATAGGTAAAGATAGGTCCTAATCCCACCCGAGTATGTGTAGATTGGGTTTGTTTTCCCATGCTCTGCTCCGGATCCGACGCAAAATTTCGGCAGCACCTCCCCGCTGTTCTCCTGATACACGTCTCGGCAGTAAGCAGAGAGGATGTGTACCCAGAGAACAACAGGGAGGCACTGACGAAATTCTGCATCTGATCCGGGGCAGAGCATATGGGAAAACGAACCCAATCTACACATACTCGGGCTGTCCATGGATAACGTTGGACAATTCGAAAGAATCACGGTTATAAATATGCAAATGCATGCATATTTATAGATGTAACCCTTTCTAACGGGAGACGCATAGTGGTCACGCATACTAATGATTGAAGACAGCTATAGCTAGCAAGTTTCATCGGCACGAAGACCGGAACAGAGCAAATGAAGGGGGGAGGAGGAGATGTCATTTGTGCTCACCCACGAACGCAGGGGTGGAGCTCGTCGAACGCACGGGGAGGTCGTCGAACACCAGACCCTCGCAGCGACGAAACAACTGCACATTTAAATCCACCCGATCAACACAAATATGATGTTTTTTATAACAAAATCGAAAAATATATGACCTAACTCATAATTCACAAATATATGACCCCGTCGGCCTCTGGAAGGCCGAAGAGCACCTTTTCGGTCAACAGGAGGCCGAAGAGGTGTCGGGGGTCGGGGGTGTCGGGGGTGTCGTGGCTGGGTGTCGTGGTGTCGGGGTGTCGTGGTGTCGGGGTGTCGGGGTGTCGTGTCAGGGTCGGGGTGTCGGGGTGTCGGGGGTGTCGTGTCTGGGTGTCGTGGTGTCGAGGTGTCGGGCTGTCGGGGTGTCGTGGTGTCGGGGTGTCGTGCTGTCGGGGTGTCGTTTTCTTCTTCTTCCCCTCTTCTTCTTCTTTTTTTTTCCTCTTTTTTCCTTTTCTTCTTCTTCCTCTTCTTCCTTTTCATCCTCTTCTTCTTATTCTTCTTCCTTTCCTTTTTCCTCTTCTTCTTCTTCTTCTTCTTCTTCTTCTTCTTTTTTCTTCTCCTCCTCCTCTTCTTCTTCTTCCTTTCCTTTTTCCTCTTCTTCTTCTCCTCCTCTCCTCTTTTTTTCTTCTTCTTCTTCTTTTTCTTCTCCTCCTCTTCTTCTTTTTCTTCTTCTTCTTCTTCTTCTTATTTTTTCTTCTTTTCCTTTTTTCTTTTTCCTTTTTTCCTTCTTCTTTTCTTCTTTTTTTTTCTTCTAGGTTTTTTTTCTACCGAAATGTCTAAATATTTATTTTCTATTTACCTAAACATCTAAACATCTATTTACCTAAAAACAGAAAACGAAACATCTAAACATCTAAAAACCTAAACATCTATTTGCAAAAATAGAAAAAAAAATAAAAAAACAAAACAAGGAGAGGGGCGGGATGTGGGAGCTCACAAGAGGGGGGGCAGGGGGGCGGCAAGGAGGGGTGGCCGGCCGGCGGGGAGTGGCGGCGACGGGGCGGCTTGGGCCGCCGGGGCGGCGACGGGGCGGGGGGGTTGCGCGGCGACGGGCGGCGACGGGGCGGGGTGGCAGGGAGGGGCGGCGACGGGCGGCGATGGGGCGGCAGGGAGGGGCGGCCGGCCGGCGGGGAGGGGCGGCGACGGGGCGGCGGGGAGGGGCGACGACGGGTGGCGGCGGCTGGTGGCTGGTGAGAGAGAGAGACAGAGAAGTGGGGGTTTCGAACGGGAAGTGGGGGTTTCGGGCGGGGGTAGCCGTTAAGGCAAACCCCCGCTTTGCCGTATGCCAGCAGACGGCAAAGAGGGTGCCCTGTTAGCGAGTGGACGTCGTGCCCCTGTGCCCCCCCCCCCTCTGCTCTTTGCCGTCTGCTAGCAGACGGCAAAGAACTCTTTGCCGTCTGCTGGCAGACGGAAAAGAAGCAGCAGGCAGCAAAGGCCTTGACCTAGCCAACGCCGTGCCACGGGGGGCCCACCAGGCTCTTTGCCGTCTGCCATTGGCCTCTTTGCCGTCAGCTGGCAGACGGCAAAGAGACAGCGGACGACAAAGACCCTCTTTGCCATCAGCTGGTTCTTTGTCGTCTGCTTTGCCAAAGCAGACGGCAAAGAGCCTCTTTGCCGTCAGCTGGCAGACGGCAAAGAGGGGACAGATGGCAAAATGCCAGATTCCAGTAGTGCCTACGAAGAAATTACTCACTCCCGACGATGAGCATCATGAAATTGGTGATGAAGGATGGTTGATGATGACGATGCCGGAAGATCCCCCTCTCCGGAGCCCCGAACGGACTCCAGATCTGGCCTCCCGATGAAGAACAGGAGGTGGCGGCGGCTCCGTATCGTGAAACACAATAAAACTTCCTCTCCTATTTTTTTCTTGGGAAATAGGAATTTATAGGCTTGGAATTAGGGTCAGCGGAGCCACATGGGCCCCACGAGGTACCAGGGCGTGCTTGGGGGGGGGGGGTGGCGCGGCCTGGTGCCTCGTGGGCACTGGGTGGCCCCCCTTCTGTTTATTCTTGCGCCAATAATTTTTATATATTCCAGAAAAATTCTCCAAAAAGTTTCATCCAAATCCAAGAACTTTGATTTCTGCACAAAAACAACACCATGGCAATTCGGCTGAAAACAACGTCAGTCCGGGTTAGTTCCATTCAAATCATGCAAATTAGGGGCCAAAACAAGAGCAAAAGTGTTTGGAAAAGTAGATACGACAGAGATGTATCACATCTCCATCATCATCATCATCTCATTCACTATTGTAGGAGGGATTGGAACTTGTAATCTCAACTCTATCTCATCTGAGATCAAGACTATTTGGGCACCATTTCATCTCATTGTGGACCCCCTCAATATTATCGATATGGTTTTCATGGTTTTTCTCTTCGATGTGATTGATTCCCCTCTTATGATGTGTGAGTAATTCCCCTAGGTGTGGGAGATGTAGGTAAGTGGTAAGATTGATATGTGCCTATCCTATATGTCGTCATTTGAATTCGTAGTAGTATGATCCATTTAGTATGTTGTTATACTGTGGTGAACTCTATGCGTGTTGTCCAATTTAAGCGCCCAGGCAACATGATCTCAAGACCTACACAGGTAACACATATTGTTTAGGAACTCTGTGACCCCTGACGTGACAGGTGGAGATATCTATCAGAACCGAAGACAATATGAGATAACGGTTATCCAATGAACTTAATGCTTGGTTCCGGTCTTATGACCTTAATTGTGGAAACGACCACTCTGTGGCAACGGAGAAGCAGGACCATGGAATGAAATGTAACCCCTATAAGGAGTTTCATTAGCCCTGGGAGAACCGCCTACAGAAAGTTTATATCAAATACTATGAGTACAATACAAGGTAACTGGTATTACTGTCGCACTGGCACAATTCATATATTCCTACCATGAACTGCAATCTCTCCGCACCTAATCTCTTCATTGCAGGCAACACCATTTACATTTCCGTACTTGTTATTTACTTTCAACAAATTATTTCGTAGACACCTTTAAATCCTCTTTATATTAGCATATTTTATTGTTTACCCAGGACAGTAACAGTATTTGCAGAAGCTCAAGCAGTACTTCACACAAGAACTGTGACACCTTATGTGTGACAGAAACGCCTCCATAAATACTCTCCTCTACTCTTTGTTGGGACGATTACTCATTGGGATACTTCCGCGAAAGTGCTACACTACCCTATTTGGTCTGCAGGTACCAAGGCATTTTCTGGCGCCGTTTTCGGGGAGCTAAGCACAGAGTATTTGTTTTGTAACTGTTTTTGCAAGTATTGTTATTGTAGATGTTTCCTGTAACCCACAGGGGGTCTACTCATTCAGGGAGAACGTATTTGCTAGATTATATTACTCATTTTCCTCAGGAGTAGCAAGCTTCATTAATAGAAAAATACGAAAATAGTGAGACAATTGAGCTTAACACTTTGTTCGCAGGAATGACGATCACTCAAAAGCCCAAGAAGCCTATCAGGGATCACTATGCTCCAGTACTTGTCTATAGATCTCCTATAGTTTATCCTACTAATTATGCTCAAGAGTATTCGATTGACTGTGATCTTATTACAGAAGTAAGAAACCATGCTTTTGCAGGAACTAAAGAGGAAGATCCACAAGCACATTTGATGATGTTTGGCACTTTATGTGGAACATTTAAGATAAAAGATGTTTCACGAGAATTTGTGCTATTGAGACTTTTCAAGTTTTCTTTAAAAGATGAAGCTGAGAAGTGGTATAATCGATTGCCTCAAGAAAGTATAACCAGCTGGATTATGTGTGCTGAAAAGTTTATGGCTAAATTTCTTCCAGGCTCAAAGATTACGAAATTGAGGAGAAACCTCACTTTATTTGTTGAAGAAGACGGAGAAACATTATATAAGGCTTGGGAGAGATACTCCAAAATTTTAACATTATGCCCTAACCATGGTTATGCTAAATATGTTATACTACATATGTTTTATCATGGAATTAATGATGAATCAAAATCATTTCTCGATCTAAGTGCAGGAGGACAATTCATGTCATTGACCCTAGAAGAAGGGAAGGAACATATTGAGAAGATTGTGTCTGCACACAAGCAATGGGATATTGAAGATCCTAGTTAACCAACTGGAAAGGTATACCATATTGAAGACATGGAAGAATTCAAGAAAGTTACTCAAGAGAAAGATGAGCTTAAAGATACGATGAACAAGTTTAAATTCCATCAAGATAACTTCAACAGAGACTTTCGAAGATGTATCTATCATAATGAAAAGGTAATAGCATATCTCTCATGAGAGGTAGATGGGTTAAGCCAAGCGGTAAAGAATCTTGATAAACACTCTCGTATGATAGAGACTCAATGTATTCAAATCTCTGAGACTCAAGCTTTGATTCTTGCTCAATTAGATAGTCCTGTTTCTACTAATGAAATATCTACTCGTAGTGGTAAGAAAACGTAGGATCCCAAGGGCCTGGAATGGTATGAAAGGGAGCAAGAACAAAGAAGAATAGAGAGCCAGAGCCAAACTCAAGAGAATAGAGAATTGCTCTTTGGTGAAGAGGAACTTGAAGAACAGGCCCATCAAGGCACTCAGAGGGATGAGGCAGAAGTTGAAAAAGAAGTTGACTCTGATGCAGAAACAATGGATGGCAATAACAATGAAGAAGAAGCTCCGGAAGCAGAAGAAGAGGAGGAACCTAGGGTGGAAAGAAGTAAACAACAACCTGATCCAACCAAGAAAGTTAGTGGTCAAGCAGTGAAAAACGAAGAGAAAGGTAAGGAGAAGGAGAGAGATAAAGGTTAGTCTAAGAAAACTTTTCCTTATCCTAAGGCTGTAAGACCACCTTCAAATGATGCTCTATACTCTTCTTTTCTTCAAGCCATAGCTGATCTTAAAATGTCAATGCATGTTACTGATATGTTAAAGATTCCTACTTTTGCTAAGTTCAAGCGTGATGTTGTGAATAATAAAAGGAGTATGACTCTGAAGGAACATGTTGCCATGATAACAGAGTATCCATTTGATAGCAAGATACCAGAAAAACTGGGAGACCCAGGTATACCCACGATATCTTGTTCTATTGATAATCTTGATGTAAATAACGCTCTTTGTGATGTAGGAGCAGGGGTAAGTGTAAGGCCTCTAACTCTTTTTCACAAGTTAAATTTATCTGAATGCATACCCACAGGCATAACTTGGCAGATGGCAGACAAGTCCATGAAGAAGCCAGTGGTGATGGCGGAAAACGTTCTGTTGAGAGTGGACGGGCATGTTATACCTACTGATTTTATCATTCTTGACATGCCCGAAGACGAGAAATTGTCAATTATCCTTGGTAGACCATTTTTGAATACTGCAGGTGCATCGTTAGATTGCTCAGAAGGCAAGGTGACCTTTAGAATCTGTGAGGAAGAAATAGTCAAGTACTTCCTGAAGAAGCCAGGAGGAAGGCTTAAGTATGTGCCACCGCCTAAACGACTATGTATGGTGAGTAGGGAAAATCCATGACCACCTGATACTTGATGAAGTACCAAGGTAAAAGGTTGAGCTAAGCAACCTAAAAACCAGCGCTTTATGGGAGGCAACCCATCATCTCTTTATTTTTTGATAAAATTTTATTTTTGTTTTAGTCAATATTTTGCTCTTATAAATGAACTGATGAAAATCCCTCGGAAAAGTTGTCTTTGATCTTTTTATTGAAGGAGAAATGTTGAAAAGAGGAATTTGGAGAAGAAACAAAGGAGGAAATCAACAGAGGAGAAAGACGGCGTTTCATACGGGGACTGCCGCCCATATACGCGGTCGCATGAAACTTCAGAAGAAATGCAGAAAAGACCAAAAGGTTCGATGGCGTTTCATACGACCGCCTGTGCTCGTTTGCGTGGTCATATGACACTCTCGCCGAAATCAGCCCAAATTTACAGATTCGAAGACGGTGTACCAAACGAGGGTGGGCGCCCATTTGTGCGGTCATTTGACTCTTCGACCAGAAGCGTCTGCGGGATCAGGAAGAAAGACGGCCTTCAGAACGAGCGCCAACGCCCGTTCGAGCGTCCATTTCAACCTTTGCCCAGCTGAGCTTCTGATTAACATGTTTGATGAGGGCGTTTCAAATGAGCGCGAGCGCCCGTTTTACCGATCATTTCATGTATGAAAACCCTAGATCGGCTGATTTTGACGTAAGACGACGTTCTATACAGGCGCCCGCGCCTGTATGAGCGTCCGTTTCACCTAAGTTTTCATAAATCTGAGCCGCCGGTGCTGGGAGGTTTTCTTCTTCTTCCTCCCAACTCCCAAAGCTCTCCCCTCTCTCTCTCTCTCTCTCAAACCCTAACAAAAATCCTCCAAAACCTTCATTTCTTCGTGAATTTTGTTTGTTTGATCCGTGCATCTTCATCCTCGGTGAGTTTCTCCTCCAATCCATGGTTTATTTACAAGTTTTGGTGGTAGTTTCACCAATGGTCATATCCTAGATGAGATGCATACTATTTTTGATTTCCGATCGATTAGCACATTAGGATTCAAAGTAATAGATTAGAATCGATCTTAGGTAGTATTAGAACTCAATCCCCATGTTAAACTTGCATTTTTCTATTGTTATTTTCGTTGTGTGTAGAAAATGATGAGATCGGCGATTGCCGCGGGGAAGAAGGCGATGGGCTCACGCTCTAAGCGTGCCCGGAACGAAGAGGACGAACCCCGTGCTGTGAACAAGGACCACCAATGCATGAGCAACTGGGGGATGGACCCCACGAAGTGGAAGTGTTATGCGTTCTTGGAGTCCCAAGGGCTTCACAACGACTTCGCGTGGCTCGCGAACAACATAGGGATGGGAGTTTTCAGCAACTTCCATTACCTCACATATCGCGGCATCACCGTGGAGCTCCTCTCCACCTTCACCCACACTCTCGAGGACTCGAGAGTGGCACCGAGCTATTCGTTTATGCTCAGAGGAATTCAGGGCACCATGATGCTGGAGCAATTTTGCAATGCCTTCGATTTCGAGAACCAAGGGGTTCTCGACACTAGGGGCATGCCGATTGCTGACGCGTTGGGTTCGTGGGAACTCATCTCGGTCAGGGATGAGCATGACCTCTCCGGGAAGAAGGTGTCAAGCATCCAAAACCCCGCTATTTGCTACTTGATGATTTTCCTTGCCAACACTATTTTTTGTAGGGAGAACCTCGGGGGCATGTCGAGCTATGACATGTGTGTGCTCCACACAGCACTCCACCCCGCTTACACCCCCAATCCTAACTTGGGAGCTTTTCTTATGCATCACCTCAGTAGGCAGCACAAGCAGTCAAGGGGGACTATTGTTGTGGGAGGCATAGTGACTCGGCTTGCCGAGCACTTTGGCCTCTGTAACACCCTGGATTTTGTCTTTTTCTTTTATTTGGATTTATTGAATATTTTATTTGCAATTGGGTTTTCCAGTCAATTCTTTTGGACTTACCACTTGGATTTATTTTTGATTTTCTTCCAAGTGGGTTCTTTCATCCATAAACTCCCTAGACCTCATCCCTCTCAAAACAATGCCATTGGATATTTTTATTTAATGGCATTATATTCATTTTCTCCCTAAAAATGCTCCTTTCCTCACTAAGCTATGAAGCAACCCCTATTTTTATTGCTCAGAAAATCCCAAGAAAATTCCCAAATATTCTTTGGGTCATGCCTCACCTTCCTATGCAAAAATATCCCATGGTCATTTGGAAAATTTCAGCCAAGGAAAATGTTTTTGCTTCTGGACAGAATAGTCACTTTGTGAAGCAAGTATATTTCTCCTTAATATTTTTGAGCTGAATTTTTTACCACTTGATTACCCTCCTAGGTGATGCTGAAACGCCTAATTTCAGCTCAAATCTCCTAGCCATTTGTCCCCAGTGGTTGGAGCATGTTTCTGTCCAGAAACTTTCTCTCTAGCTCCAGTCACCTCCAAGGCACCGGATGGCAAGGCAAGCGCATTTCTGGGCACGGCATCGAAGGGACAACACCTAGGACATGGTGTGGCAGCGCCGAAAGCCCCCTGCATGCCAGTGCACGCGGTGACCGTGTGCGGGCATGGTGCAATGCACGCGCTCTCTGTGCTCTGCCCGTCGGGTCCGATCGGCCGCCGTCCAGCTACTCCCCTCGCGCCACCTCAGCATGTCCAGACCACCCAGCTCACTCTCCCTCTTCCACCCAGCCCCTCTCTGACCCTCCCCGACGCCGGTAGGAGGCACGCCAGACGCGGCCACGGCGCTAGCGGCCGATACAGTGGACCGCACGCGCGACCCTGTTTTACTTAGTGCGCCTGCGCCCGAGCCCGCGTGCATGCACTATGTTTGGCCTCGCCCGTGTCGTCTCCAAGCTTGCCCGAATCCTCACCGTCCCCGGTTCATCCTGCCGCTCAGCTCCGACGGAGCCCAAGCACTGTCCCTCCTCCTCCTATAAATAGAGCACTCCTCTGCTTGTTCTAGCCATTCCAAACCTCACCACTGACCTCAAATCAAGATCTAGTAGCTGCTGGCAACGCCGGGAAGGCCTCTGGCCTTCAAACCTCGCCGGAGATCGGCCACGGTTCTCCACGGCCAACCTCGCTCTCCAGTGCCCCTCACCTTCGCCCTCTGCTTCTGGTGTGCTCGTGGTGATCCACTGAAGACGCCTAGGCCCCTGGTTCATCGGATTGAGGCCGTCTTCCTCAATTTCGACGAGCTCCGCCGCCCGCCGTCTCTGGAGAGGATCGCCACGACGCCATCCATCCACCTCAGCTTGTGTTTCGGGTACGTGCGTGACCGTCTCGTCGAGCTAGACCCATCCCCCTCCTCTCTGGTGATCGCCGAGGCCTCCTAGCCAGAGAAACGCCGGCGACAGAGCCGCCGAGCCCTGTTCCTCTCTCTCTCACGTTTAAAACCAGACAGGGGCCCCACCTATCATTCTCTCTCTCTCGTCCGAAGGGGTATCTAAGTCGAAGCGTATTTCCAAAATACGTCTTCGACGTCAGCCCCTCTGGGATTTTCTAAAAATTGATTTAATTCATTTTAATCCAGGGTTTGACCCTAACTTTGACCAGCCACAACTTTTTATCCATAAGTCCAAATGAGATGATTCTTTTTGCTACTGGTTTATAAAATTCCAAAGTTTCTGTATGCAAAATTTTAGAATTTTTCTTGCTGTTGAGAATTTCTGGTGCAATAAACAGTGTTATGTGACATTTTCTTTTTGCATTTAAAATATTTTCAGAGGAACCTAGTTGTGTTGGAGAAGGCCAGGAGTATTGTGACACTCCTCTGAACCAAGGCAAGCCACAACATCCATATGCAAGGATGGCATTGCAATGACTTTGGTTTAATTGAATTAAATCATCATATATTCATCATTTCAAAATAATTTACTATATAACTCTCATTGCATAGACTTTGTTCTGGTCATGTTGATTTTATGTAGTAGGATACATGATTTCTTGCAAGTGTGCAGTAGGTATCATGACATATACTCATATGATAACATGATGCATTTGTTATTCATGATCGTGACCCGTGCATCCATTCACACACTATGGCTCGAATCATTTTCATTTCAAGTTAAACTTGATCTTAATCCAACTTGAACGTACTATTGATCGAGTCATGGTGCCACCGAATCGAGCTCACCAGTGCAACCACACTTGCCTGGATGGGGAGGCCCTAATGCGGTCTATTGTCATGCCTCTCGCCGGTGCCTCCTACGAGGGAAGGTTGTGCTCTGGCGCTACCCTGGCCCGGTAGGCAGTCATAACCTTGAGGACCCGAGGTTTTGATGGTACCGAGGTCCCCGTTTGGGACAATGTTTATGTTTGGCCACGACGGTGGCGGCCACAGAGGTGGCGGATGTCACATGTTGGCATCGGGGTCACCCAGGATATAGCCCAAAGGGGAGTTTGTCGGAGTGGCCGGGAGAGTGTCATGCAATAGATTGGTTTTGTCGGAATGTCGTTGGTCCACCCGAATGGGAGCACGAGGCCATGAGTTCCGTAGTGTGGGTACAGTGTACTAACCTCTGCAGAGTGTATAATCTATCGATAGCCGCGTCCTCGGATATGGACACAGTTCGTAGTAGGTCACACCGTGGGTCAACAGATATAATAAACTTGCGCTCTAAGACTCAAAAGATGGCACATGCAGAAGTGGTGATCGAGTGAGGATCACTATGAAAGGAATGTTTGTGATCAAGTGAGGATCACGGTGGTTACGCGGTAACCCCGCAATGGTAAGTTGGTCCCGGGGACCATGGTAATGTTTCACGCACACCTCATGTTTGGTAGTATCATGCTCATGCATTAAATCTGTTAAATGCCTTGTTGTTGTTTGTCGCACTTGTTTTGTTTGTTGTGAGCTTGCGAGTACATTCAAAGTACTCACCTGGCTTATCATGCCAGATGCAGGAGAAGCCGTGCATGGTGTGGATATCGAGCAGTATGTCGCGCTCTAGGCCGTGTCCCAGCAGTGTCCCTGTGGAGTGGAGTTCCGCTACCTCATTGTTCCGCTGTCGCGTAGTAGTTCCCTTATCATCGAGGCCCCTGCCATGTCTACTAAATAATGTACATAAGTGCAGCCGCACCTTGTGTGCTGCTTGGCCTCACTCATCATGTAATATGTAAACCTTTGTTTCCGCTAAGAGATCAATATAGCGGTTGTTTTCTGTAACAAGTTGTTGTGTATTGCCAGAAGACTTGATCTCTGGGCTGGCAATGCAAGGTAAACCGGTTGCTCTGAGCCAGGGTGCCACAGCCTCAATCTTGAGGGGATGCAGCATGTACCAGGCCCTACGATACTCAACCGTAGAATTATGATCAACACTCATTTCATTGGGCCCGTGCAAGGGAAGCATTGCTGCAAGTGCCCCCTACCTAACATGCACTCTGTCCATGTTCACTTTCCCTTACCGCAAGCGTTTACTATTTCTACCCGTCATATGTGTGTACTCTCTATTGATGAAATCAATGAGTACTGTCACGAGGCCGGCTTTAGGAACATTGCTCAACCCGAACCCGCTCCAGAGTGGGAGGCTGCAGCAGCAGGTCCTGCCCATAGTTGGGATGAATGGGGCGATGCCCCTCAGTATGCACCCAACTTTCCACCACAGCCTGCACCGCAGGTTCACTTTGGGCAGCCATTCGACTATGTGCCTAGGGTAGAGTTCCAGCAGCTGCAGCACCAGGTAGGAGGGATCCACACGGACCTCCGTGAGGCCAACAACAACATTAATATGTTGAGTGGGAACATGCAGTCCCTATTTTCTTTTTGGCAGCCACACCCTGGCACTGGAGGCCAGTCCTCTAGTGGCCCCTCTCCAATGAAGTGGCCACACTTTGTCCAGAGGGGCGATGATGACGAGGACATGGACTAGAGAGTAGGCCATGAGCCTAAGCTTGGGGGAGCTAATCCCCTAGTTATCCATGCATTCATATTTATTTTTCTTCTTTTTCTTTTTCTAGCATGTTTATTTTTAGTTTGCATAATAAAATTAGGAGCGCACTTTGATCTTGCCTTGTTGTAGTTCTTTTTGTTTGTTTTCTTTAAGCCTACAGGTTTGTTCTCAACTAGCAAGAAGAAATGAAGAAAATTAATTGGGACTTGATGGAGGGGAAGAATGAGCCAGCACGAGAAGGTATAACATATACATAATCCCTTGACTCACAATATTATTTGAGGAAGAATTTTTAGTTGACTGGCTGCACTTGAATTAGTTCCCCAAGATAGTTGAATATCATCCAGTCATAAATCCCAATTTCAGATTTTGCTAGTCAAACCTTGTGGGTAAGCATATTTTTGTTTTAATGAAAATCTCAAAATTTTAGAGGTCATGAACTTTTTAAGAGAACGAGTACTTAAGCAATTCAACTCAACCTGCTGATTTTGATTGACTTGATGACACCTATTGATGGAGTTTTTTAGAGGGATGAATGTTTGAAGTGGTCGAGGTTATGCCAAAATTTATTCGTAATACTCAAATCATGGAGCTCCAGCCCTAGGCTGGCTTTACGTCTTGTTGCTATATGTTGAGATAATTCGCGTAACTGCAACTCTGTCACAAACTTAGGGATTGTGTAGTAAATGATCGACCTTCCCCAAGGGAGTGTGCAAGTGGTAATTAAAAGCACTGATCACTGAGCTCGAAAGAGACAAGCACCCTTGATCCATAGTGCGTGAAATTAAGCCACAGCAGAACCCAATTGCATATAGTGAATTTTGGCATAACCCCGTCACCGAGAGTTGAAATCCCGAAGAACAATGACTGAGAGAAGTGTTTGAGAGCCATGACTAGGAGGCACTAGTGGGTGTTAATGAAAAACTTGGGTAATTTTCTATCTTTGATCTCCAAACCTTCTAATTCCATTTTGAAGATTGAGCTTACGTTGAATATCCATCTAATAAATGAACACCTTCATTTGCCTAAACGCTTGGTTAATGAAGAAAATTTGTTTTGAGAAATTATAACTAATGGTACGAGACTATATGTGGTTAGGCAACGAGTTTAGGTGCAGCTATTCAATTGCAAATACTTTCTTGAATGATCTTGCAGGATAAGAGAAGATGGATATGATGTATTTTCTCAAGCCGGTAAAATTCTTTCCATTCAATCAAGCTCCTTTCCACTCTCTTGATTTCTTGTTTGCTCGAGGACGAGCAAATCTCAAGCTTGGGGGAGAGTTGATGGCTCGAGAATTTGCGATGTTTTTCATAGTGATTTCCATTAGGTTTCATTGGATTTTTGTTATTCTTCAGATATTTCTAACGCTAATCCAACAAAACAAAGGAAAATCTACTTTGTCCTTTGGATGGCAGGAAATATTATATATGGAAGGAAACCAAGGGAGATTACTTCAAATCAAGCTAATAGGAGCAACTTTCCTGAAGAGAGCATTGTCAAAAGGCGCGCCAGAGTGAAAGACGGCGTTCCAAATGACCACACGCGCTCGTATGAGCGGTCATTTGGAGTGCCCACAGCTCCTCCTCGTCTACACAAGCAAGTTTCATGAAGGAACCTAGGGGAGAAGAGAACCCTAGCCGCTGCCACACGATCCAGAGGAGAAGAGAGGATACGAAGAACTCCGGAGAATTATCGTTGTTTTTTGTCCTTTCATCTCCATCATCATCATCATCTCATTCACTATTGTAGGAGGGCTTGGAACTTGTAATCTCAACTCCATC
This sequence comes from Elymus sibiricus, assembly GCA_039707655.1. Taxonomy (NCBI): domain Eukaryota; kingdom Viridiplantae; phylum Streptophyta; class Magnoliopsida; order Poales; family Poaceae; genus Elymus; species Elymus sibiricus. Next base: position 171,694,644 of record CM077664.1, read on the forward strand.
TCATCTGAGATCAAGACTATTTGGGCACCATTTCATCTCATTGTGGATCCCCTCAATATTACCGATATGGTTTTCATGGTTTTTCTCTTCGATGTGATTGATTCCCCTCTTATGATGTGTGAGCAATTCCCCTAGGTGTGGGAGATGTAGGTAAGTGGTAAGATTGATATGTACCTATCCTATATGTCGTCATTTGAATTCGTAGTAGTATGATCTATTTAGTATGTTGTTATACTGCGGTGAACTCTATGCGTATTGTCCAATTTAAGGGCCCAGGCAACATGATCTCAAGACCTACACAGGTAACATGTATTGTTTAGGAACTCTGTGACCTCTGACGTGATAGGTGGAGATATCTATGAGAACCGAAGACAATATGAGATAACGGCAATCCAACGAACTTAATGCTTGGTTCCGGTCTTATGACCTTAATTGTGGAAACGACCACTCTGTGGCAACGGAGAAGCGGGACCATAGAATGAAATATAACCCCTAGTGGAGGAGTTTCATTACCCCAGGGAGAACCGCCTACAGAAAGTTTATACCAAATACTATGAGTACAATACAAGGTAACTGGTATTACTGTCGCACTGGCACAATTCATATATTCTTACCATGAACTGAAATCTCTCCGCACCTAATCTCTTCATTGCAGGCAACAACATTTACATTTCCGTACTTGTTATTTACTTTCAACAAGTTATTTAGTAGACACCTTTAAATCCTCTTTATATTAGCATATTTTATCGTTTACCCATGACAGTAACAGTATTTGCAGAAGCTCAAGCAGTACTTCACACAAGAACTGTGAAACCTTGTGTGTGATAGAAACGCCTTCATAAATACGCTCCTCTGCTCTTCGTTGGGACGATTACTCATTGGGATACTTCTACGAAAGTGCTACACTACCCTGTTTGGTCTGCAGGTACCAAGCGCCATGAGGAGGAATGCCCGGAGGCAGATCCGACCATGATGCCCCTGTCAACTGCTGCCCCGGCAACTGAATCTCCGGCAAGAGCCTCCACTGACGAGCCTGTCTACACTGATGAAGTGCCGGAAACTGGGGCTGCCGGCAACCAGGCGACGACAACCGAGGTTGTCAGAGGAGAAACTATTCCTCCTCAACAGTCCCAGTCTGGTAAGTCTTCTGGCGTGAAGTACTTTTCTTCTTTAATCTTCTTTTTTTATTTTCTTGAACTTGATATGAATATAGATTTTCTCTCTTCTCCATTCTTTCAGATCTGCCTCCATCTGATGAAATGGACGTTGACTCCACCATCGAGGGGATCGCGAAGGACGACGCCGGCGAGGCCGGCAACATTGCTGCTGATGAAGCCATCAGGATGACTGACGAAGAGGCCACTAAGGCGGCTCATGAAGAGGCCGCCAAGGATATTGCTGAGGAGGGCGGCAACAAGAGTGCCAAGGCCACTGATGACATCTCTGTCGAAGGAGCGCCAAGCGCTGACTCAGCCATGAGGGCGATCTTGACAGGCAAGGCAGCCATCGATGACCACACTTCGACATTTGAAATGCCTCCCTCAAGCAAGTACCTGAAGGTGGGCGACAACTTGCTCGTCAGCATCCCTGGGACATCAAACATTGGGGCGCCTAGTGAAGGAGAGGTCTTGGATGATGAAATCATTGTTGCTGCCGGGCTTGAGGTTGTCGACGAGCCGCGCGCTAACAGTAATGAAACTAAAGAGCAGAATCTCCTCAAGGCCTTGGGCGAAAACTTCCAGAAGCTTCAGGCATGCTATCGCAGTCGCACGGAGAGCTTGGACTCCAGGGCTGCCGTTCTTGGCAAGGTGGAAGAAGAATTCAAGAAGCGTGTGGAGGAGGCACAAGTCTGGTATGCAGAATGCCTCCAGGACCTCCATCAATGCCACACCCAGCTTGCCACCGCCAAGGAGCAGTTCATCTTGGAAAAAGCCTAAGCCAACAAGGCACGTGAAGAGGCTGCATAGAAGGTAGCGGCAGCTGAGGCAGAATTGAACGAGCGCAAGATTGGCCTTGCCGCTCATGAAAAAGACCTTGCTGCTCGCGAAGCAGCACTTGCCGCTATACTCGGCAGCAAAGATGATGAGATCCAAGCTCTCATTGCACATCATACCCAGGAGCTGGAGTAAAAGCATAAAGAAGCAATCAAAGCTCAAGTTGCAGATCATGCTAGCAAAATCAAGGAGGCCATCGATGCTGCCGGAGCCGCAGAGACCGCCAAGAATGAGCCAGAAGGCAAGGTGCAGAAGCTCGAAGCAGATCTTGCCGCCAATGGCAAGGAGATCTTGGTGCTCAAAATTGACATAGAGAAGGCAACTCACACCTTGGCGGAGCTGCAAACCTCAGTTTCCGCCAAGAACCAAGAGCTCTCCAAGGCTAACGAGGTTATTGAAGATCACAAGATGAAGCTGACCACCTTGGAAAAGTCTCTTGATGAAGCCAAGGAGCGTGAGAAGATCTTGATGAAGGACCTCCAAGACGAGAAGGCCCTACTTGAAAGTGCTGCAAACTCCTTCAACGAGCTCAAAAGCACCTACAAGCTTTGGACTGATCGTCTTGTGGTTGCCGCGGAGAACCTCACTGCACACCTATCCGCCATGGGCTTGCCAGAATATCACTTCTCCACCACCGAAGGGGACACCGCCAGCGCCAGACTCACTCTTTTCTTCGAAAGCTTGATCGAGGTGCTGGAAAAGTATCATGGCGACAGATCTGTCAACTTCGCCAGGGAATCCCGCAAGTTTTGCAGTGACGTCCTCTCCAAGGTGCTTGTCAAGATAGCTTATCAGAAACCCGGTATTGACATATCCAAGGCCTTCAAGAGCTTGCCGAAGGGAGCCGACACCAAAGAAGCCGAAGAGCTCATTGCCCCGATCATCAGCAAGGTCCAGCAGATTCCAAGGACCGAGGGCAATCGTAAAGACTAGCCTCCTTGTTGTTTCTTGTCGCCAGTGGTTCATGTAAAAGATACATTTTATCTTAAGTTATAACTACACTTGGCTTTGTGATGTAATATGACTCGTGTTTTGAATGGATGAATGCATGCTATTCACCTTGTTCTATTCTGTCTTTGCATGATTTTTGTACCCTATGCTTACCGGAATCTTGCGGGTGCGCGCACTCTTGCCGCGAGCTCTTGAGGAACGGATCCTTAGTTGCTTGCCTGAAGTGCCGCTGCCGGCAAGGTTATACTTGATGATCACAACGCAGCCACTTAAGTTGTTGAGCGGACTCGAAACAAATTAAGAGCGTAGCTGATCACGACAAGGTTCCTTAGCGTGCAGGTTTCTCATACAAAGGCCAAAATCGTTCAAGGAGAAATTGCAACTACAACAAAGAATTTGTTTCAAAGTTTTGCAACTTAGCTTCTTCTTTGCTGTATTTCTTGTCATAGAATGATGTCTTGAACTTCATTTGGTATCCATACCGTCACTCCCCCCGGGAAACTTGCACACGAGGAACACTTCATTCCTTTAAGAAAAAGAAAGAAGAGAAAAGAGGAGGCTAGAACATCGACGGTTCGTCAATCATCTTAAACAAGGTAGAATGTAACACAACACTGCCTGCAACATATAAATAAATATGTACTTTGACAAAGAGTTGTGAAACACTTAGCTTTTATTTACTACGCACGGGGTCTGCGCCCGGCTTTGTACAAAGGATTACATGCCTTGCCGGCAAACTTGTACAAAAGTGGTTGCCGGGCAGCCCGGCAACCTCGCCTTATGGATAAAACTTGCGAAGATGCTCAATATTCCATGAGTTGAGCATAGGAGTGCCATCTTCGGTCTCTAGGCGGACTGCACCAGGCCTAGTCACTCGTATTACCCGATAAGGGCCTTCCCACTTCGGTGTCAACTTGTTTTTACCCTTCGTGGACTGAATTTGACGAAGAACAAGGTCTCATTCCTCAAGGTTCCTGGCGTTAACTTTGCAGCTATGATAGCGATGCAAAGCTTGCTGGAACCATGCGGCACAGACAGCAGCCCGGAAACGATCTTCCTCAAGGGGCGTGGCATCATCTTGCCGTATCTCATCTTGATCCTCCTCGTCGAAGGCCAAAAATCGAGGTTACCCGTATCTGAGTTCCGTGGGGAGCACCGCTTCTACACCATATACAAGGTAGAAGGGTGTCTAGCCAATGGCTCGGCTTGGTGTCGTTCTGATTGACCAAAGAATAGCCGGCAACTCTTCCACCTAGCGTCTTCCATACTTGTGCAGCTTGTCAAAAGTTCTGGTCCTGAAACCAGGAGGCACTTATGCATTTGCTCTCTCTACTTGTCCATTGCTCCTTGGGTGAGCAACAGAGGCATAGCAGATCTCGTTTCCAAGTTCTTGACAGTATGCTATGAAGGCACGGCTCGTGAACTGGGTGCCATTGTCAGTGATGATCCTGTTGGGTACACCAAAATGAGCAACCAATCCCTCGTAGGTCATCGGCAATCTTTGACAGGCCATCGGCAATCTCATTCTGGGCATGAGGAACGTGCTCTGCTTGCAGACTGTCAAAGTGCTCTTCCAACTTCCTCACTTCATCAACATAAGCCTCCATCAAGGGACTCTGGTAATCTTTATTGATCTGCCTCACCACAAGTTGCGAGTCGCCTCTGATAATCATCTTTCAAATACCAAGGTCGATTGCAATGCGCAGGCCGGCAAGCAATCCCTCGTACTCAGCAGTATTGTTGGTGGCCTGCTCCCTGGGAAAATGCATCTGAACGACGTACTTGAGATGCTCTCCGGTGGGTGCGATAAGCAGCACACCGGCACCGGCGCCTTTCAGCGTGAAAGCACCGTCAAACTACATGATCCAATCATCAACAGTTTCCTTGCCGGGGAGAGAGGTCTCTTGTATCTCTTTGTCTTGCGTCGGGGTCTGTTCTGTAATGAACTCCGCCAAAGCTCTGCTCTGAATTGGTGAGGTACCCTCAAACTTTAAGTCAAAGCTTGACAGCTCCAATGCGCATTCCACAATCCTGCCGGTGGCTTCTGGATTTCTCAGAATACGTTGCAAAGGAAAGCGAGTGACGACGGTGACTGGGTGTGGTTGAAAGTAGTGGCGCAGCTTCCTTGAGGCCATGAGAAGGCCAAAGTGCAACTTCTGCACACCAAAATACCTTGACCTAGCCCCTTGCAGGAGAGAGCTGACAAAGTAGACTAGGCGCTGCACCATCTTCTTCTTTTGCACAACTTGCTGATCTAGCTCACTTACTTGCACAATCTCAGGCTTGTCGGCACCTGACCTTGCCAGAGAAGATTCTGGCTTGTCGGGTCGTGGCTCTATGGCTACTACCTCCTCTTCATCTGCCTCTCTTTCAGCCACAAGTGCAACACTAACCACTTCATTCATTTCCGCTAAGTACAGCAGCAACATCTCTTGCAGCCTAGGCGCAACTAAGACTGGCGGAGAGGACAAGTACTCGTTCAAATCTTGGAGTGCGACCTCCGCTTCCGGAGCCCACTCCACTGGGCCTGCCTTTTTCAATATTTTGAAAAATGGCAAGGCGCGCTCTGCTAATTTGGAGATGAACCTGCTAAGTTCGGCAACGCAGCCGGCAAGATACCTGATGTCCTTGAAGCGTCTTGGTGCTTCGATCTGCTCAATTGCTTTGATCTGGTCGGGATTGGCTTCAATCCCCCTCTGAGACACAAAGAACCCTAGAAGCTTGCCGAACGGAACACCGAACATGCACTTCTCAGGGTTGAACTTCAAGTTGAGTTTGCGCAAGTTTGCAAATGTCTCTTCCAAATCTTGGATCAGCATTGACTTGTCCTTGGTTTTGACCACAATATCATCCATGTAGGCTTCCACATTTTTGTGCAACTGGGTCTCAAAACAAATCTGAACTGCTCTGGCAAATGTTTCCCCGGCACTCTTCAATTCGAAAGGCATACGTATAAAGCAATAAGTGCCACACGGAGTGATGAATGCCATTTTCTCCTCATCTTCCTTGGCCATAAAAATCTGATGATAACCAGGATAGGCATCAAGAAAAGAGAGTAACTCACAGCCGGCAGTGGAGTCCACAATCTGGTCAATGCGCAGCAAAGGGAAAGGGTCTTTTGGACAAGCTTTATTTATATCCGTGAAGTCGATACAAAGCCTCCATTTCCCATTCGCCTTACGTACCACCACTAGATTGGCTAACCACATGGGCTGTAGCACTCCTCTAACCAGGCCTGCTGCTTCCAAATTCTTGATCTCTTCGGCAATAAACTCTTGTCGCTCCAAGGCTTGCTTTTCTGACCTTCTGCTTGACGGTTCTTACATGAGGGCAGACAGCGAGGTGGTGCTCAAATACCTCCCTAGGAACTCCGGGGATGTCAGATGCTTGCCAAGCAAATCATCGACATTCGCCCATAGGAAGGCAACGAGCGCGCTTTGTCATTGAGAGTGGCACTTATGGAGAAAGTGCCACCCGTCCCATCTTCCCTCGCAGAGATTTGCTTGGTCACCGGTGCAGAGGCCTTGGCTTTCTTGCTCTTGCCGGTAGAGCTCTTTGGTATGTCCTCAATAGGCATGCTGCACTCTAGGGTGTGCTTCCTGGAGTCCTTATCAGAGGCCTTGCCGGTCTTCTTCTTCTTTCCTCCCCCGAGAGCTTGGCCGGTAGGAGCATGTACCTCCATGGCAGATGCTGCCACTGCCTCCTGGTAGAGCTTATCGGCGCAGATGATTGCGTCGTTCTGGTTGGACTTGATGGTGAGAACACCCATTGGCCCTGGCATCTTGATGACATTGTACATGTAGTGCGACGCATCCATAAACTTTGCCAGCGCCGGGTGGCCTAGAATCCCATTGTACGGCAGCGGCATCTTGACGACGTCAAAGACAATCTTTTATGTTCTGTAATTGAGCTCGTTGTCGAACATGACCGGCAATGTAACTTGGCCCTTTGGTTTGTTCCTCCCTGGACTGATCCCTTGTATAGTGCCTGTCTCCACGAGATCCTTGTCCGGGATCTGCAGCCTCTTGATCACATTAGGAGAGATCAAGTTCAAACCGGCCCCACCGTCAACCAACATCTTTGTCACCTTGAGGTTGCGGATTGTTGGTGAAACCAACAATAGAAAACACCTGACCGCAGTGGTGCGATCAGGGTGATCCTCGGCGTCAAAGACGATGGGCGCGTGCGACCACTTGAGCGGCTTTTGTGCTTCCATTGCCAGCTCCGCTGCATTTACTTCGCGGACCCACTGCTTCAGTTGCCGGTGCAAGGAGTGCAAAGATGCGCCTCCGTCAACACACATGGCATCCACTGCATTTTGGAACTCATTGTCGGACCCGTCTTCGTCCCCATCATCATCGTCATCTTCCTTCTGGCCCTGAGCAGGCTTCTCCTTCGGTTGTTTTGCCTTACTGGGCGGCCTCCGCGGCCACCACGGTTCTGCTTGCCGGACCCACCGGCACCATCTTGACCCTTCTCCTTATTGCGCTTCTCGTATTCAGCTTTCTGCTTCTCGGCAAGTTGCTCTACTTGCCAGCACTCCTAGAGGTCGTGGCCTTTGGTATGGTGAATCTTGTAGTACGGCCTATCGGTCTTGCCGGTCTTGTCGCCTGCCGCGGCCTACCGACGGTCAGTGCATCCGGCAGCCTCCTTGCTGGAGCTCACTGCCTTGGGCTTCTTGGCGGTGTTGGCTTCACCAGAGCCTTCGACGGCCATCACTGATTTTCCTTTGCGCTTCCTGTTGCGCATCCGGCCCTTTTTCTGTGGGGTTGATGCATCGTTGTCCTCAGAATCGACTTCTGCTGATGTAGGGTGGAACCCTAATTGACAATCTTTCATGAATTGGAGGGTGATCCTATGAAGAACATGAAGAACATGGGGAACAACGGGGAGAAATCACAAGAGAAACACTCAAAAACAAGTCCAACCACACATCCACCAGACTAACAAACACATGGATCCACAAGGTACATGAAGAATCAAAGGGAAAGATACAAGGTAGAGTTCATCCCAAATCCTTGAAGGAGATGAGGTCTTGATGATCTAGATAGATCCTTCCCACAAGGGGGTCTTCATATCCACTTGGGGGATCTTCTCCGAAGAGGTCTTGAATCCACTCATGGATCTTCTCCTAGGAGGAATCCCACAAGGGGAGGTACATGAGATAAGCTCTAATGTGTAGTTCTAATCTTAGGTAACCCTAGAATGAGGAGGGGAAGAGGTATCTATAGTCTAGCCACGAAGTGGGAGGGAAGAAGAGAGATACATGAGCCTCGGGCCCTGTCCACGCACGCAGGCGGCGCCGGATGTCCGGCTGGGGCCCGGATGTCCGGCCGTTCGCGGGATGCCGGATGTCCGGGGCTCGAGCCGGATGTTCGGCCTAGCGATGGCCAAACTTCTGCATGCTTCAGGTGCCGTGCTGCTGGATTTCTGGGGGGGAAGCCGGATGTCCGGGACAGTGGTGAGGCACCGGATGTTCGGCTGCTGATGCTCTTTGGCCGCCAGTTGAGGACGCCCTTCTCTGTGGCGCAGGCGCCGGATGTCCGGCCCTTGGCCCAGATGTCTGGCCACTGTAGCTTCAGCAGCTCCGTCTTCTTTTGTCGTCACTTCCATGCTTCCCTCGCAGATGGTGTAGTGGTCCCTTGGCGCTTGCACTCCTCCGCGTCATCCGTGAAGCTCCGACAATACTTATGCATGCACACGGGAGAAGTGTCAAGTAGTATACCATCCTCGAAGGGGTCAAGTGAACACGCGTAAAGGAGATGATTCACCTTTATGTATGTGAAGTAGATGTCGCACATGTCACTTGCCGAACGGACTCTTGACATGGTGATCTCCGTAGGATGCTCCGCATCATCCCCTCCCCCTTGGGAAAGATCCGTCCTCGGATCAAAAACCAAATCACCATGGGAAAGAGATGTTGTCGCCATGTAGAAGTGGACGATCACCAAGCACTCTTCATCTTGAAGCTCGAAATGGGCACTCTCCAATGTTGCACCGTCATGTGATTCCTTCAAAAGGAGCAAAGACAACAAACACTTGGAAAAACAAATGTGGTTAGCGTTAGTGCAAAACCAATCATTCAAGAGGCGATTCACCCAACAAGTGTCGTCATCATGCATATCATATGGTGTGACAAAGGATAATGGCATGTCATGTAGGCTTATCAATTGAGCACAATCAAAGGCATCATGCACAAAGGCAAGAAGCAATAGCAATCTATAGGACCAGGCATGCAAATGTGAGGTAGAGATGCAAATATGTGTGACAAGTGAACAAGCATATTCCACGAGGTCATAGCAAGCATGCATCAAGCGCTCAACAAATGGTCTATTGTATGCGTAAGAATCATTCACAACACCAAAGAAGATGAGATGTCTAAACACATGTGGCAATCCAAGGTGCAAGACAATCCAAGCATAGTATGCATAGGGTGTAGTGAAGATAGTGTGGCACTCAACACAATAGAAAGAGCAATTTTTCATCATGTGTGAGGCAATCAAGTCAAGCATGTAGCAATCAATGTGACATGGCATATGTGAATAAATGACATTGTTGCAACCAAACATATAGGAATAGTGCAACACACAAGGTATATGTGTCATGAGGCAAGGCAATGTGGCAATCATGAGTGAAAGCAATATCTCTAGCATGTGTGCAATGTGTCATGGTGCAAGCAACACATGAAGTATGCTCCACAATATTCATGCTCATGGTGTTGGGGTTCTCGAAAGAGAAGGATATCACCTTGAAAGCATGTCCTTGTGCGTCCTTCACAATGCCGAAGTGGTAGCAAATGCGTTGTAGAAGCGCGTCGATCGAAAATGGCTCGCTCTCAAGAGCTCGAATGGTCAACTCACGGGAAGTGGAAGTTGACACGATGTTGAAGTATCCTACATGTACACAAACAAAAGCAAAGAATGTACGTGCACGGTAGATAAACACATCATCCATCATGATGGTTCCCTTCTCTTGCACATAACCATTAGAAGCAAAAGTGCATGAATGATATGATGCAACAATGGCTATATTCATGGCACTAGGCATATGGTGCAAAGAAGGAAGACAAGCACGCTTCACATGAAAGATGGCAAAAGCTCCAAACATATGGGAGAAAGCTATGGGGGCAATCTCATTAGCAAGACTAAAATCATTATTGCACTCAATACATGGAAAATCATCTAGCACGAGAGAGGCACCATATGGAGCAATTGGACAACATTCAATACCAATCATGTGCAAAGCATGGAAATGGATGTCATCAACCGCATGAAATAAGCAAGTATGAATCATCAGTGATGCAACACAGGCAAGCATAGAAATCATGTCGTGCAAACTAGTAGTGCGAAGATGCAACGTACTAGAGGAAATCATGGCAATCATGTCATGTGAGAAATAGTAGATATATGAACTGCACATGACATATCGCAAGCACGAACACAAAGCAATATCAAAGTATCATCATTGTATTGGTGAGAAGTCCAATGCCAATAGTAATTGGTCAACATGACTCTCCCAACACAAGCATCAACAATAGTATGTCGCAAAGGGAACATGGCAATAACAAGTGATATCTCCACCAAACTTGCAAATACACATACAAGTACTAGAATCAAGCATCATGTGTAATGCAAAGCATGGGACACAAATGCATGGTAAAGGCATAGGAATGAGCATATTATGCAAAGTGAACATGGCAAGATGGGCATATAATATGTAATGGATAATAACCCATAACCATGTGAGGGCCATGTAGAAGAAATGCGACAAAGCTCATCGCGAAGAAGGCGGATGGAGGGTAAGTTCTCCATGGTGGTGCACATCTTCATTTCTCTCTAGAGCTCGTTTCGTTAACTCGTGCGCTTGCAAGGTTGACGAGTAAGTGTGATGACCTACACAAGAAAGACACAAACGAAAGAAAGTGTGTGCATGGTAAATGTACACATCATCCATCAAGATATGTATGTGCACGTGAGAGTTAGCACAAAGCAAGCAATTAATGCTCAAAGAAATTTGAGGCACAATATAAGAACATGTCATCCATCATGAAAGAATAGTTGTTATGTATAACACGATGGGGACACAAATTGAGCATGCAAGTATATGGCACATCAATATCGTTGTTATTCATGGGGAGCATATTGTGCACACAAGTATTAGGATCATGTAATGGATGGAATGGATCGAAATCTCCTAATATGGATGAGGAAACGATGGGGGTCTCCTTATGAGCAATAGCGGAAACATCATATGGAGAAAATGGACAACATCCAAAACAATGCATATCCGAAGCTAGGTGGTCATGGCATGGCATATGATGGCAATGATGCAAAGGGAGCATATCAATATCATCACAAGAAAAACAAATGCCAATAACCATGGTCTGGTCATCTATGCCATATGTGCAAATTGGGTTCATTTTAATGGCATATGCATAGTTACTATGATGAGATTGCAAATTGGACATATTGTTGTTCTCATGCATAGCATATGACAAGTCAAGCGGATTGTCAAACATGATGTGACCGAGAGAATTATCACAAGAAATCCTATGCAATATGGCATCACAACTAATAGACTGCTCATGGCAATCATCAAACTCATCATAAATGGGTAAATCATCACATGGGGAAATCATATTAGCAAGAAGCGTGTCAATAGGAGGATCTACATCATGCAAGCAATCAATGTCCACTGCTAGTGGGACAAGAGCATCAACTTCACCTATGTTACCTTTGTCATTCCACTCATGTGGTGTAGGTGAGGTGGCAAAGACCAAATCGTGGTCATCATCTTCAACTTTGATGGAACCGTGTGGGGGTGCATCATATTCCACCATGGCCATCGTCTTATCCAAAGGGAGGATGAAGTCGTCGATGATCGGCGTGTCATCATATGTGGGACCTAGCACCAAATGAGAAGACACAATAGAGGTAGAGATTAAGTTGTCGGTGTTCAAAATGGCCTCACAAGACCTATCAACTTCCTCTCTCAACTCTTGTGGTGGCTCACTCACTCCCTCAAAATAGGTGCAGTCAAACTCACATATGGTGGAGTCACTCATCTCACTCAAGTGGTGGGGGTTGTGGCTCTCCTCACATGGGAATTGGGGCATCTCATCATATATGGGGCCAGTGGTGAACTCACTCTCACTCTCAATAAGGGTGTTCATGTCGCTCAACTCATCATCATACGCCGCCGTGGTCGAAGGGAAAATCCCATGCTCAACCGTCTCGTCACCGTCGCCGTGGATGAAGGCCGAAGATGGCACATCATCACTCTCGCCTCCAAAGATGGAAGCATCATCCTTGCTCGCCACCTTGTCGCTCGCCTCCAAAACATGGTCCTTGATTGGCTCCATAGTCGTAGTCGTCGCCGCACCATCTTCAAAAAGAGTTGTGGTAAACTTGGTATCGTCAATGCCACAAAGAGGGATGGCGATGAAGTTAAACATGGGAGCGTCGTTTTGGAGCTCGTCGGGCTTGGACATCTTGGTGGTACTATCCTCATGCTCGCCATCGTGGAGCTTGGTCATCGTGAAGTGTGCTTGGTCTAGAGAAGCCTTGGCCTTCATAAGTTCTTGTTCTGCCTTGAGATCACCAAAGTAGATGTCATCGAGGGACTCGTAGTTGTCGAGGAAGATAGTCTTGGAGATGTCGTTGTTTAATCCCATCATGAAGTGGAACTTCATACAAATTGGGTTGTCCACATCGGCTCGTCGCAAGGCCTTCTTCATCTCCATGAAGTACTCATTGAGGGACTTGGATCCTTGGATGGTGTTCTCCAATTGGCGTTGAAGATGTTCCGTGTAGGTGGAAGGCACAAATTCCTGCCGCATCGCTTTCTTCATCTTGGGCCAATTCATGTTGAAGCTCTTTGAAGGTGTGTAAATCCACCATGTCGACGCGTAGTCGTGGAAGTTACTTGTGGCGCACTTCACTTGTTCTTCGGAGGGGACTTGAAGTAGCTTGAGGTAGTCGCCCATCTTGCGCTCCCACTCGAGATACTCATCGGGGTCATGACTCCCATAGAAAGGAATCTCATGGTCGATGTCAAAGTTGTAGTAGCTTGTGGAAGTCGTGGACTTGAGTTTGGGAAGCTTCTCTTGAGTGTAATCTTGAGGTGCTTGTCGGCGAAGATGCCGCATGTCCAAAGGCGAAGATGCCTTGATGTTGCTTGGCGAAGATGCCAAGGTAGATGGTGAAGTCGTAGAGCAGTGGTTGGTGTTGAGCTCTTGACCTTCACGTTCTTGTCGGTGATGGTGTCGATGCAGATGTGATCTTGCCGAAGATGGTAGCTCGAAAGCATGTGCACTTGAGCGTCTTCTCGAAGATGAGGAAGACCTCTTGCCAGTCTTGATGAGGGCTTTGAGCTCCTCCATTTGAGCATCCATCTTGGCGTCCAAGTGGTTCTTCATGGCATCAAACTCATCGTTATTGGTGTAGACTAAAGTAGATGTGCTTTGCCTATCCATCACAAGACTCAAGCAAAGGTGAGTAGGAAATGAGATAAACAATACCAAGATACCTTTTCCCAAAGTTGAGGATGTATCCCGCGTCACTCAATGTGAATTGAGAGAATAGTGGAATTGGTACCGGACTTGTTCACTCACACCTACAAAGTAAAGCTTATCGAGTGGCTTGGTTAGGACAAGTGGCACAAAATGCAAGCAAATGTTAGTGCAAGATATTGAAAATGTTGAGGAAGATTCACAAAATTGCAATGTAAAGCAAATAGATCAACAACAATGGTGGCACAAGAAACACACACACGAATAGATATATGGGATCCAGGCAACCAAGGAATGAGCACAAAATGTGTTACCACGGAAAAGCTCTTGTTGCACGGATGATAGAGAGACAATAGCTTGATTGCTCAAATGGGCTAGATACGCTTGTGCACCAACCTATCCGAGTAACCGTGCCGTCTTCAATCCCAAGTATGCTATGTATGTATGCTCCAAGATTATGTATTATGCAAGATGGCTCAATGCTATTTATATTGCTTACAAGCTCTTTTGTATCTCCTCTTTTGCTTAAAAGCTTTTGCTCTTTTTTTATATGCTTCCTTTGCCACAATGCTTGATGCTCGAGCCAATATAAGAGACAAGTATGTAAGATATGCACGGGAGAGACTTATGGCACAATGATGATAGCAAGATGATTGCACGCTAAATGTAGCTATGCGGCGTAAGCGTATCACTAAGGTGCACAATGAGCATGGCCCGACAATTCTCAACTCGCTAGTCTTGATGGGTAAGTAACGCAATAGGCTCAAGGTGATCAATGCAATGGCAAAGAAATGAACAATGATGTCGTCGAAGTTACCGTTCTTGCTTACGATCGTGGTGTCAAAGGGTGAAGAGGTCATTGTCGATGTTGAACCGTTCCTAATTAACCGAAACACCTTAGGAAACGGAAACCGCAAACTCAAAATCTCAAACAAAATCGGTCAAAATGGGTTATGGTGGAAGAGTATGGTGGACAAGTGTATGCAGAAGTTATGGTGGTGGTTGATGAAGAAGCAACTGTCCCTAAGTATCCGAAACACCTTAGGAGACTCGAATCACAACTAAAGCAACCACAAATGCAATCGGGATCAGAATGGGTTAGGTTGCGGAAGTCGAAGGTGGTATTGCGGATGATATGGTGGAGGGCCTAGGCAAAGATGCCAAAATGCACAAAATTAGATGGAGTCAAATGGTGTTGGAACCTATCTAGATGTGTGGGGGATGTCAATAGCTATCCAACGAGCTAAAGATCGTCTAAATCGGACTACAGATGTGAAAGTTATGGCCGAAAAGGTGAAACACGGGAGGCTGACCCTATAGGGGTCGGATGTTCGGGGTGGAGCCTGGATATCCGGGGCTCTGTGTCCAGAAACGAGCCCATTTTTCTGCTCCAGGTGCCGGATGTCTAGCCCAATGGCCCGGATGTCTAGCCGATGGCCCGGATGTCCGGCCCGACGATTTCAGATCGAGATTTGGACTTCGAAACTCGATTTGGGGGCGGAAATAGATGATTCCAAGGTCAAAATTGATGGGGAAACGATTTTTTTTGGATGGTTTCGTGGTGGGTAAGCTATATCCACTTGCCAAACAACAAAATCATGGATCAAACATAACAAAATCTCACAAGAACCAACAAAATGCAAATTTTTTGGTATGGCTATTTTTGTTGGGGATTTTCGAAATTGGGCAAGAACAAACAAAATTAGGCTAGAAAGAGGGGGGTTGGACTCCAAATTCGTGATCAACGTGTCTCATGATACCAAGATGATGTAGGGTGGAACCCTAATTGATGATCTTTCACGAATTGTAGGGCGATCCTACAAAGAACACGAAGAACACGGGGAAGAATGGGGAGAAATCATAAGAGAAACACTCAAGAACAAGTCCAATCACACAACCACTAGACTAACAAACACATGGATCCACAAGGTACATGAAGAATCACAGGGAAAGATACAAGGTAGAGTTCATCCCAAAGCCTTGAAGGAGATGAGGTCTTGATGATCTAGATAGATCCTTCACACAAGGGGGTCTTTATATCCACTTGGGAGATCTTCTTCGAAGAGGCCTTGAATCCACTCATGGATCTTCTCCTAGGAGGAATCCCACAAGGGGCGGTACATGAGCTAAGCTCTAATGTGTAGTTCTAATCTTAGGTAACCCTAGAATGAGGAGGGGAAGAGGTATCTATAGTCTAGCCGTGAAGTGGGAGGGAAGAAGAGAGATACATGGGCCTCGGGCCCTGTCCACGCACGCAGGCGGCGCCAGATGTCCGGCTGGGGCCCGGATGTCCGGCCGTTCGCGGGACACCGGATCTCCGGGGCTCGGGCCGGATGTGCGACCTAGCGATGGCCAAACTTCTGCATGCTTCGGGTGCCATGCGTTTCCGGAAATAAGGTGCAGCAAGGTGGCCCAATCCTTTTTATAGCAAAGGACAAGACGAAACGATCTCTTATATAAAGCAAAGCGTTCTCGAGGACACATGGGAATTCTTATCTAGTCACTTTCATCATGTTTATTTGATTTGCGTTCGCTACTTTGATAGTTTGATATGTGGGTGGACCGGTGCTTGGGTGCTGTTCTTACTTGAACAAGCATCCCACTTATGATTACCCCCTCTCGCAAGCATTCGCAACTACCAAAGAAGAATTAAGATAAATCTAACCATAGCATGAAACATATGGATCCAAACCAGCCCCTTACGGAATAGCGCATAAACTAGGGTTTAAGATTCTGTCACTCTAGCAACCCATTATCTATTTACTACTCCACAATGCCTTCCCTTAGGCCCAAGTATGGTGAAGTGTCATGTAGTCGACGTTCACATGACACCACTAAAGGAAGCAACAACATACATATCATCAAAATATCGAACGAATACCAAATTCACATGATTACATATGACAAGACTTCTCCCATGTCCTCAAGAACAAAAGTAACTACTCACAAAACATATTCATGTTCAAGATTAGAGGGGTATTGAATATCATTAAGGATCTGAACATATAATCTTCCACCAAATAAACCAACTAGCATCAACTACGAGATGTAATCAACACTACTAGCAACCCACATGTACCAATCTGATGTTTTGGGAGAAAGATTGCATACAAGAGATGAACTAGGGTTTGAGATGAGATGGTGCTGGTCAAGATGTTGATGAAGATTGGTCCTCCCACGATGAGAGGATCGTTGGTGATGTCGATGGCTTCGATTTCCCCCTCCTGGAGGGAACTTTCCCCGGCGGAATCGCTCTGCCGGAGAGCAATAGTGCCCCTGCTCAG
Organism: Elymus sibiricus; assembly: GCA_039707655.1. Classification (NCBI taxonomy): domain Eukaryota; kingdom Viridiplantae; phylum Streptophyta; class Magnoliopsida; order Poales; family Poaceae; genus Elymus; species Elymus sibiricus. The sequence goes on from CM077664.1 coordinate 171,711,383, forward strand.
GTTCCGCCTCGAGGCGGCGGCGCTTCGTCCCAAATGTATTATCTTTACTTTTTCTAGGGCAAATGAACTTATATAGCAGAAGGAGGGGGCAGGAGGCCTACCAGGGGCCCCAGAAGCTCGGGGGACGCGCCCCCCAGGCTTGTGGTTTCCTGGTGGGTCCCCTCCTGGTATTTCTTCCGCCAATTTTTTTTATATATTCCAAAATAATTCTCCGTAAATTTTCAGGTCATTTGGAGTTGTGCAGAATAGCTATCTCTGTTGTAGCCCTTTCCGGTCCAGAATTCCAGCTGTCGGCAATCTCCCTCTTCATGTGAAACTTGCAAAATAAGAGAGAAAAAGCATAATAATTGTATCATAAAGTGAAATAATGACCCAAAACATAATAACTAACAGTAGGAAAACATGATGCAAAATGGACGTATCAACTCCCCCAAGCTTAGACCTTGCTTGTCCTCAAGCAAAACCGAAATCGATAATCATGACCATATGTTTAGAAAGAGAGGTGTCGATAAAACAAAATACGGACATGAAAGCATCATGATTATTATCATAACAGCAATATATCATAATAAAACTTCTCATGAATAAGTGACAATTCATCCACAAGACAAAGTATGAACCACAAACTGTATTGAAAACTAACAAACTATGATCTCGGTCACTGAAGCAATTGCAATTCATCATATTATCATAAAGAGTCTATGTAAGAGCTTTGTTTAGCAAGTTCACATACTCAACTATCATTTAATCTTCTATGACTGATGACACTCATGGTATACTTATGGAGCAAAAGTTTCAGTCAGACACATAGAAAGATAGGAGCTTATAGTTTCACCTCCCAACTTATTTACCTCAAGGGTAATGTCAACAATAATAACTCATGATCACCTACATCCAACTGGATATATATGCCTGGATCTTTCCCCACCACATGATGCTTGCCAAGAGAGAAAATAAAAACGGAATAGAGGAGAATACTATTAACTCTTGCATAAAAGTAAATACATAAAGTAAAGGATAGGCCCTTCGCAGAGGGAAGCAGAGATTGTCATGCGCTTTTTATTTTTGAATGTGCAAACTCTTAATGTAAAGGAATGTCACTTTATATTGCCCCTTATTATAGTAACCTTTATTATGCAGTCTGTCGGTTTTATTTCTTCACCATCACAAGTTCGTACAAAGCTTATTTTCCCTTACAATAAAAGATCATACATATTTAGGAGCAATTTTTATTGCTTTTGCACCAATGACAACTTACTTGAAGGATCTTATTAATCCATAGGTAGATATGGTGAAATCTCATGACATGAAACTGGGTTCAAGGGTTTTTGGATGCACAAGTAGTATCTCTACTTAGTACAGAATTTTGGCTAGAAAAAGATTAGGGGCAAGCACCACATGTTAGAGGATCATGACAATATAGCTTCTATGTGAATATAAGCAAACATAATTCATTACGTTGTCTTCCTTGTCCAACATCAACTATTTGACTTAGAATATTTAATGGGGGCTCACAATCATAAAAGATGTCCAAGATAGTATATTTATATGTGAAACCTCTCTTCCTTTATTACTTTTTCATGAATTGCAACAATGACCAATGCTATGTTTGTTAACTTCCAACGAGTTTCATCAATTATACTTCTTTTATGTGAAGTCATCACTCCCCATGGGATTAGCATATGATCTCCTTTTTATTCATTCTCTTTATTTTATTTCTAAGATTGAATCAACAAAAGTAAAACAACTCAACTAAAACTACTCTTTATTATATAACTCTCACACTCGATTACATAGATAGATAGATCACAAAGCAAACACTCGAAACTAAATCATACTAAAACTTTATTCTTCTAAATCACGAAATAACTAAGGATCGAATTAAGATAGATAATTATGATAAAAGTGATGGTGATACGATACCGGGGCACCTCCCCCAAGCTTGGCACAAGCCAAGGGTGGTGCCCATACCCGTGTACTCAAGTCTCCTTCTTTGGTGATGGTGCTGATGATGTAGTCGGCTTTTCCTCCGTCTTCCAAGGCATAGGCTCTCCATCATAAAAGGATGAACGTGTTTTCGGAGTCCTAAAATTTCAGCTAAACTCATACCTTTGAACTTGACCTCATACTCAAAATTTTGGTTTTGCAAGTCATAAATTTGGGCCTGAAGATGATCAATCCGGTCATTGAGCTTGAAGATAACGTCCCCAATATCCTTGCTGTCCACTTTGTGCTCACGGATCAATTCCGTGATCATGGAGTGGTTAGTATTGAGTCCACGCTCCACCATCCCTTGGCACTTGAAGATCTCCTATTCCAGCGCTTCTAGCCTAGCCTTTTCGCTCCTGGTCTTCTTGGGCCCTTGAACATCCTGGATGAAGAAACCCCTCACGCATCTCAATAGCTTGAGGGTGTTTCATCACCTCCGGAAGGTACGGGTTGATGACCTTCTCGTAGAACTTGTCCATGGACGAGCTTGAAGGCACCATGGTGATCTAGATCTATCAGGAAAACAACCCGAAACAAGAACAGAGGAGAAACTTGCGATATGGTGGTCAAAACATCCGAGAGTATATCTAATGAATTTTTTTCGTGCAGAACAAGTAATATGGAAGAAAAATAGAGTCAAGAAAGTCCACGGGGGAGCCACAAGCTCGGTAGGCGCGCCCTGGGGGATAGGGCGCGCAACCCAGGCTTGTCGCTCCCTCGTGCACTTTTCGGACTGTTTATTATTTTCCTAATTTTTTATATATTCCAAAACGAACAGAAAGTACTTTTATGGAATTTTTGGAGTCGGTTTTCTTACCGTACCACATACCTACTCCTTTTTAGGGTTCTGGAACATTCGGGAAGGTTTCTTCTATGTGCTCCTCCGGTGTCATTGTTTGAATAATATTAGTTTCAACATTAATGGGCGTACCTGAGATATAATATTTAATTCTTTGCCCATTGACCACTCTCGGATTAGTGCCTTCGGAGTTGTTTATCTTGATAGCTCTGGAGCGATAAACTTCTTCGATGATATATGGTCCTTCCCATTTAGAGAAAAGTGTTCCTGCAAAGAATCTTAAACGAGAATTGTATAATAGAACATGGTCACCTACTTTGAATTCCCGTTTTTGAATTCTTTTATCATGCCATCTTTTAACCTTTTCTTTAGACAACCTGGCATTTTCATAAGCTTGTGTTCTCCATTCATCTAGAGAGCTAATATCAAATAACCTCTTTTCACCGGCAAGTTTAAAATCATAGTTGAGTTCTTTAATGGCCCAATATGCCTTATGTTCTAACTCAAGAGGTAATTGACATGCTTTTTCATAGACCATTTTATATGGAGACATACCCATAGGATTTTTATAAGTAGTTCTGTAAGCCCATAGTGCATCATCAAGTTTCTTAGACCAATTCTTTCTGGATCTATTAACGGTATTTTGCAAAATTAACTTTATTTCTCTATTACTCAATTCAACTTGACCACTAGATTGAGAATGATAAGGGGATGCAATTCTATGGTTAACATCATATTTAGCAAGAAGTTTATGGAAAGCACCCAGAATAAAATGTGAACCACCATCAGTCATCAAATATCTAGGGACTCCAAACCTCGGAAATATAACTTCTTTAAGCATTTTAATAGAAGTGTTATGATCAGCACTACTAGTTGGAATACTTAAGTTCTACCCACTTAGTAACGTAATCAACAGCAACTAAGATATGTGTATACCCATTAGAGGAAGGAAAAGGTCCCATCTAATCAAATCCCCAAACATCAAATGGTTCAATAACAAGTGCATAATTCATAGGCATTTCCCGATGTCTACTAATATTACCAATTCTTTGACATTCATCACAAGAGAGGACAAACTTACGTGCATCTTTGAAAAGAGTAGGCCAATAAAAACCAGATTGCAATACCTTATGTGCAGTTCTGTGTCCCGCATGGTGTCCTCCGTATGCCTCGGAGTGACACTACCGAAGGATTTCATCCTGTTCATGCTCAGGTACACAACGTCTACTAATACCATCTACTCCCTCTTTATATAAATGTGGGTCATCCCAAAAGTAATGTCATAAATCAAAGAAGAATTTTTTCTTTTGCTGGTAGGTAAAACTAGGTGGAATATATTTAGCAACAATATAATTAGCATAGTCTGCATACCAAGGACTAGTGCGAGAAGCATTTACCACAGCTAATTGCACATCAGGAAAGTTATCATTAATAGGTAGTGGGTCATCAAGAACATTTTCCACCCTAGACAAATTATCAGCTAAGGGATTCACACCTCCCTTTCTATCAACAATATGCAGATCAAATTCTTGTAGCAAAAGAACCCACCTAATAAGTCTAGGTTTAGCATCCTTCTTTTCCACAAGGCATTTAATAGCAGCACGATCAGTGTGAATAGTTACTTTAGAATCAACAATGTCAGATCTGAATTTATCACATGCAAACACAACTGCTAAAAATTATTTCTCAGTACTGGCATAATTTCTATGAGCACTGTCTAGAGTTTTACTAGCATAATGAATAACATTTAATTTCTTATCAACTCTTTGTCCTAGAACAGCGTCAATAGCATAATCACTGGCATCACACATAATTTCAAAAGGTAAGTTCCAATCAGGTGGTTGAACAATAGGTAGAGATATTAAGGCTTTCTTAAGTACTTCAAAGGCTTCTACACAATCATCATCAAAAACAAATGGAACATCCTTTTGCAAGAGATTAGTAAGAGGCCTAAAAATTTTAGAGAAGTCTTTTATAAACCTTCTATATAAACCAGCATGACCTAGGAAACTTCTTATACATTTGATATCTTTACGACATGGCATTTTCTCAATTGCATCAACTTTAGCTTTGTCAACTTCAATACCTCTTTCAGAAATTTTGTGCCCAAGAATTATACCTTCATTCACCATAAAGTGGCACTTAACCCAGTTCAAAACAAGATTAGTTTCTTCACATCTCTGCAAAACTCGATCAAGGTTGCTTAATCAATCATCAAAAGAAGTTCCGTAAATGGAAAAATCATCCATGAATACCTCAAAAATCTTGTCACAAAAGTCAGAGAATATAGCAGTCATACATCTTTGAAAGGTAGAAGGTGTATTACATAAACCAAAAGGCATACGACGATAAGCATAAGTTCCAAAAGGACAAGTAAAAGTGGTTTTCTCTTGATCTTCATTTGATACATGTATTTGAGAGAAACCAGAATATCCATCTAAGAAGCAAAAGTGTGTATGCTTAGACAATCTTTCTAACATTTGATCAATAAAAGGCAAGGGGTAATGATCTTTCCTAGTAGCTTTATTTAATTTCCTGAAATCAATTACCATCCTATAACCAGTTACAATTCTTTGTGGGATAAGTTCATTTTTATCATTAGGGACAATGGTAATACCTCCTTTCTTAGGAACACAATTAACAGGACTTACCCTTCTACTATCAGCTATAGGATAAATTATACCTGTGTCTAGAAGCTTTAATATTTCAGTTCTTACCACATCCTTCATTTTAGGATTCAACTGTCGTTGATGATCAACGACTGGCTTAGCATCGGGCTCCATATTAATCTTGTGCCGACATAAAGTGGGACTAATGCCCTTAAGATTATCAAGATTATACCCAATAGCTGCACAGTGCTTCCTAAGAGTTTTAAGTAATCTCTTTTCTTCATGCTCTGAAAGGTTAGCACTGATAATAACAGGATATATCTTCTTTTCATCAAGATAAGCATATTTAAGTGTATCAGGTAGTTTCTTTAATTCAAACACAGGATCACTCTTAGGTGGGAGAGGATCTCCAAGAGTTTTGACAGGCAAATTATGTTTAAGAATAGGTGCTTGTTTAAATAATATCTCATCTATTTCATTTCTTTCATGCATATGCATATCATTTTCATGTTCTAGCAAATATTGTTCTAACAGATCAGTAGGAGGTATAGCAATAGAAGCAAGACCAATAATTCCATCTTTATTAGATAATTCTTTCTCATGTGGTTGTCTACGAAACTTAGAGAAATTAAATTCATGAGATACATCGCCAAACTTAACTCTAACCTTTTCTTTAGCACAATCAATTTCAGCATTAACGTTATTCAAGAAAGGTCTACCAAATATAATGGGACAAAAATTATCTTTTTGTGAACCAAGTACTAAGAAATCAGTAGGGTATTTGATTTTACCACACAGGACTTCAACATCTCTAACAAACCCAATCGGTGAAATAGTATCTCTGTTTGCAAGCTTAATAGTAACATCAATATCTTCAATCTCAACAGGTGCAATATCATTCATGACTTCTTGATATAAAGAGAAAGGTATAGCACTCACACTAGCACCCATATCACATAAACCATGATAGCAATGGTCTCCAATTTTAACAGAAACAACAGGAATGCCAACTACGGGCTTGTTCTTATCTAACATGTCTCATTCATTTCTAACAGGTTTAGTAATTCTAGCAGCCTCTTTGCAAAAGTAAATAACATGCCCATCAATATTATCAACTGATAAATCTTTTACCATTGCAATATTGGGTTCAACTTTAATGTGTTCAGAAGGTCTAGGTGTTCTAATATTACTTTTATTAACCATAGTCGTAGCTTTAGCATGTTCTTTTATCCTAACAGGAAAAGGTGTTGTCTCAATATAAGTAGTAGGCACAACTGGGTCAATATTGTAAACAATTGTTTCTTCTTTAACACTAACAGACTCTTCATTTAATTCAATAGGTGGATGAAACTTAAACCATTTCTCCTTAGGGAGATCAACATGAGCAGCAAACGATTCACAAAAAGTGGCTACTATCTCAGAGTCAAGTCCATATTTAGTACTAAACTTATGAAAAGCATCGGTTTCCATAAAAGATTTAACACAATCAAACTTAAGATTTATACCTGACTCTTTAACTTTGTCGATTTCCCAATCTTCAGTGTTGCGTTTAATTCATTCCAGAAGATCCCATTTGAATTCAATAGTCCTCTTCATAAAGGAACCAGTAGAAGTATCGAGCATGGATTAGTCATTATGAGAAAGCCGAGCATAAAAGTTTTGAATAATTATTTCTCTTGAGAGCTCATGATTGGGGCATGTGTGTAACATATATTTAAGCCTCCCCCAAGCTTGAGCGATACTTTCTCCTTCACGAGGCCAAAAATTATATATATAATTCTGATCACGATGAACCAAATGCACAGGATAAAACTTCTGGTGAAATTCCAGCTTCAACCGGTTCCAATCCCATGCTCCAGTATCATCCAATAGCCTATACCATGTCAATGCCTTTCCCTCCAAAGATAAAGGGAATACCTTCTTCTTAACTCCATCCTCGGATAAACCTGCAAGCTTAAAAAATCCACAAATTTCATCTATATATATTAAGTGCTTATCAGGATGTACCTTTCCATCTCCTACATAAGGATTAGCCAGCAGTTTCTCTATCATACCCGAAGGAATTTCATAATAAATATTTTCAGTAGGTTGAGGGGCAACTCTTAATGCTTCCAGTCGAGGTGAAGATACCCCAAACAAACCCCTCAAAGGATTACTTTCCATAGTGACAATTGACAGTAAATTTCAGCACGTAATAACAATGTTTCCGTACCAAATTCCACTTACCAAAGGCGCTTCACTCCTCGGCAACGGCGCCAGAAAAGAGTCTGGATGACTCACAAGTATAGGGGATCAATCGTAGTCCTTTCAATAAGTAAGAGTGTCGAACCCAACGAGGAGCAGAAGGAAATGACAAGCAGTTTTCAGCAAGGTATTCTCTACAAGCACTGAAATTGTCGGTAATAGATAGTTTGATAGCAAGGTAATTCGTAGCAAGTAACAAGTAGCAATGGTAAAAAAGGTGCAGCAAGGTGTCCCAATCCCTTTTATAGCAAAGGACAAGCCAGAATGATCTCTTACATAAAGCAAAGCGTTCTCGAGGACACATGGGAATTCTCATCTAGTCACTTTCATCATGTTTATTTGATTCGCGTTCGCTACTTTGATAATTTGATATGTGGGTGGACCAGTGCTTGGGTGCTATTCTTACTTGAACAAGCCTCCCACTTATGATTACCCCCTCTCGCAAGCATCTGCAACTACGAAAGAAGAACTAAGATAAATCGAACAATAGCATGACACATATGGATCCAAATTAGCCCCTTACGGAATAGCGCTTAAACTAGGGTTTAAGTTTCTGTCACTCTAGCAACCCATCATCTACTTACTACTCCACAATGCCTTCCCTTAGGCCCAATTATGGTGAAGTGTCATGTAGTCGACGTTCACATGACACCACTAAAGGAAGCAACAACATACATATCATCAAAATATCAAACGAATACCAAATTCACATGATTACATATGACAAGACTTCTCCCATGTCCTCAAGAACTAATGTAACTACTCACAAAACATATTCATGTTCAAGATCAGAGGGGTATTGAATATCAGTAAGGACCTGAACATATAATATTTCACCAATTAAACCAACTAGCATCAACTACGAGATGTAATCAACACTACTAGCAACCCATAGGTACCAATATGAGGTTTTGGGACAAAGATTGAATACAAGAGATGAACTAGGGTTTGAGATGAGATGGTGCTAGTGAAGATGTTGATGAAGATTCGTCCTCCCACGATGAGAGGATCGTTGGTGATGTTGATGGCTTCGATTTCCCCCTCCCGGAGGGAAGTTTCCCCGGCGGAATCGCTCCGCCGAAGAGCAATAGTGCTCCTGCCCAGGTTCCGCCTCGAAGCGGAGGCGCTTCGTCCCGAAAGTCTTCTCTTTATTTTTTCTAGGGCAAATGGGCTTATATAGCAGAAGGAGGGGGTCGGAGTCCTGCCATGGGTCCCACAAGCTCAGGGGACGCGCCTAGGGGGGTAGGGCGTGCCCCCAGGCTTGTGGCTTCTTGGTGGGTCCCCTCCTGGTATTTCTTCTGCCAATATTTTTTATATATTCCAAAATAATTCTCCATAAATTTTCAGGTCATTTGGAGTTGTGCAGAATAGCTATCTCTGCCTTAGCCCTTTTCGGTCCAGCATTCCAGCTGCCGGCAATCTCCCTCTTCATGTGAAACTTGCAAAATAAGAGAGAAAAGGCATAAGAATTGTATCATAAAGTGAAATGATGACCCAAAATATACTAAATAAAAGTAGGAAAACATGATGCAAAATGGACGTATCACTGCCGGATTTCCGGGGGGGGGGGGGAGCCGGATGTCCGGGATAGTGGTGAGGCGCCGGATGTCCGGCCGCTGATGCTCTTTCGCCGCCAGTTTAGGCTGCCCTTCTCTGTGGTGCAGGTGCCGGATGTCCAGCTCTTGGCCTGGATGTCCGACCGCTGTAGCTTAAGCAGCTTTGTCTTCTTCCGTCGTCGCTTCCATGCTTCCCTCGCGGATGGTGTAGTTGTCCCTTGGCGCTTGCACTCCTCGTCATCCGTGAAGCTCCGACAATACCGATGCATGCACACGGGAGAAGTGTCAAGTAGTATACCATCCTCGAAGGGGTCAAGTGAACACGTGTAAAGGACATGATTCACCTTTATGTATGTGAAGTGGATGTCGCACGTGTCACTTGCCGAACGGACTCTTGTCATGGTGATGTCCGTAGGTTGCTCCACATCATCTGCCCCAGCATCTTCCCCGGGAAGTCTCCTCCCCTCTTCAGCATGTGCACACTTGTCCACCAAGGCATATATCTCGTTGATGGTTCTGACCTTCTCGATGTTCATCTCAGACCGCATTCTACGATTGCGCATGTTCGTGTGGAATGCGGCAACAACAGCTGCGGGATGAACATCAGGAATGTTGTGGTGCACACGACTGAACCTTTGTATGTACTTGTGGAGGGGTTCACCATCTCTCTGGGGTATTACATGCAGATCACTAGCCTGACTAGGGAGCTTGTGGCCACCCTGGTAGGCACCAACGAAGTGATGGCATAGATCCGACCAAGAATAAATGGAGCCCTCCGGCAAGTTCATCAACCACTACCTGACGTTGCGTTTGAGTGCCAATGTGAAGTAGTTGGCCAGTATCTTGTCATCGCGCCCCCCAGCAGCCTGCACCGCGATGGTGTAGATGCCAAGGAACTCTGATGGACTGAGCTTGCCATCGTACTTATCGGGCAGCTCCGGCTTGAAGGCACGGGTGGCCGGCCAGACAACCTGCCGCAGCTCACGAGTAAATACTGGGCAACCAACCTCGTAAGGTAAGCACCCAGGGTACCCTAGCGCAGGCGTGTCCACTGCCGGCCCGACACGGTCGTCTGATAGACGGCGGGCCTCCCGGTGCCGCTCGATCATCGTACGAGTGTCCTCGAGGCACCGCTCTTGGAGCACTTGGCGCTGATCTTGGCGACCCCGCGGATCCGATGACGCCATGGACATCACGTCTTGGTCATCCGATCGGCGAGCTTGCCACCGCAGTGGTTGTTGACGCGGAGGTGACTGCACCATTGGTGCAGCGTCTTCGGCACGGCCGCCGGTTGGTCCTGCCGGTGCCGTGGGTGGTCGCCGTGATGGCCCTGCCTCCGGTGTCTTGCCGGGATCAGCAAAACTGACGAGACTCTGATTGGTGGCTCTCCATTCGTCCATCTTGTTAGGAGTTGGCGGTAAATTTAACAGCATGTGAACCAGCGCCATGGCTTCTGCCGCTGTGGTTGGCATGGTAGGAAGCATATAACGACACGACGTTTGACTCCTGGCAGAGCCAGAAGGAACTCCGCCATGTACCTGTTGCCGTGGCGCATGCTCACCAACGGGTTGGCATGCTGGTGGTGGTGCCTGAACATCATGGGGATGATGCTCAGGGCCGGCTTGATGTCGTCCAGGGCCACCAGCACCATGGGGGAGCGTGTCGCGCCCAACTTGCGATGGTCGCGGTACACGTCCCACGGCAGCGTTGTTGGACGTTGCCACTCCATCCTTGGACGTCACGGCAACTGGGTCCTGGCTTGCACCGGTTCGAACCGTATTGTTACGGTGACTGTGCTCACCAGAACGTCGTGGGAGTTGGCCGTCTGCGCCATCTCCAGTGTGGTGGCTACGCTCATCAGTGCGGAGAGGAAGCTGACTGCCTCCGCCGCCAGCACCTCCTGCTCCACCCTTCCCAGTAGTACCGCCCCCACCGGCCGCGCCGCCTGTGCCCCCGGCGGACACCTACGAGGGCAGCTTGGAGGAGGAAGGAGCCATCATGGCTCCAGCATTCTTCTTGGGCGCCATCGACGAGAGAGACGAAACTGGCACTCACACTACCAACATTGATTCGTAACACACGACCCCCTGCCTGGTGCGCCAAAGATGTCGTGGAGAACGATGATCTATGGGACCGAGAGGGCCCCTTTGTGGATCGGCTATGGGGATCGGCGCGCTACGAAGAGTAGGATTGGTAGATGCAAGAACACACAGCAATTTATCCAGGTTCGGGCCGCTATGAGCGCAAAACCCTACTCCTGCTTTGGTCGTTCGATTGTGGATGAGCTCAAGTTACAACGAGCGCAGGAAGTGTAGCTACTACGCGTAATTGAACTCAGTGCCGAACGTTCTAACAGTAGCCATGGGCCTCCTTTTATAGGCCAAGGGGTTACCACAATGGCTAATATGGTCATTACAGGGTATGAACAGTGATTGCACTGTCATCAAGTCTATCTCCTAACGGGGCAGGACAAACGCATTAAATGCCCATTAGGTGCTATGCTGGGGAGGTGAGTTACAGCCAAGGTTCTGCACCGTTCATCCAGCTGCTCTTCTGTAATCTTGACATGACCCAGGGGCGGGTGTCATTAAAGTTAACCTTGGGGTGATGTGCTAACAAGTGCCCTGACCAGCTGTGCTTGACTGCCTGCCTGCTCGACACCTATCGATACATGCTTATCTGGTTGGTGATGAGGTGGAGCGGTAATGAGATAGAAAGAGCCTGCTGGCACGGAGCTTGCGGGGCCTTCACTTGCCGGCAAGTAGCTTGACGGGTCTTGGCTTGCCGGCCACCAGAGTCTTGGTCTTCAGTACTAAACTAGTACTTCTCAATGACCTACCTGGAGGTCTTCTTCATGGTCTTGTTCACCAAGTCTTGAGTCTTGGACACAGTAGTCCTCCGGCAAGCCCTGCCGTCAGGAAGGCTAGAACTGCATGTGCACAAGTTAGGGTACAAAGGCACCCATGTCTTGGTACACCGACAAATGGTCAAGTTTGGGTATTGCATGATAGTATTTTGTTCGGTACAGTCGTACCACTATTTCAGTAAGTAGATTTGTGTTGGCCTGAGGAAGGCATACTACTGTTCCGAATGCACGCGATACATGGTCTCGGTGAGTCAGATGTATTTACTTACTAGTGTAGCGGTAAGTTTATTCGTATTCTTGTCAGGACATGATATTATTGTTGTGGTTGTTGTTGCTTAAACTTTGTTATTGCTTTGTTGCTAGTTCATTTGATTGCTATATAATAAGTTGTCTTGCAAGTACATTCAAAGTAGTTACCTGGCCTTGCACATGGCTAGATTTTGGAGAAGATGGATCGTCGCCCTAGCCAGTCCTGTGAGTTGTTGTAACACCCCAAAAATTGGGTCATCAATTTTTGTGCAGTTATTCCTTTCCAACCTTTCTTTTTCAAAATCTTTCTCCGGAGTTTGCTGGATGATCAGGTGAATCCAGGCAATTTTCAACTTTTCAGAACCTTGTCCATGCCTTTGATGCTGGCCATAACACCATCAGAACCCTAATTCCAATATTTGGAATTTTAAACCCTGCCTTTGTGATTACAAAGGAGCCATCATTTCCCATGCCCTATTGATCCTCCAAAAATTCCCAGAGATCTTCCTACACTTATAAACCCTGGATGTGCAATAATATTGCCAACTCACATGCAATATTTTTCATCCAGAATTAATTTCTTTTCTTGCCTTTCTGAGGAATTAAATCCAGAAGGATAGTTAGACATCTCTAAATTTCATGAAAATTTATGGAGATGATCTTTGAGACTATCCCAAGCTCTGGTAAAAATATTGGCCAAATTTAATAAAGGAAAACTCCCTTTTTCCTAGACAAGGCCAATATTGCCTCTCTGCCACTTTCCAAAGGAACTACCATTTTGGTAGCCAGGAAAATTCCCAAATAATTTGTGCAGCTTCTCCCAGATATATCTTCATCATTTCCATCCAAACCCCATGTTCCATAGTTCAAAAGTTGAGCACACAATCCAATGCAAGTTTCTGCCTTGTCTGAAACTTTGTGAAGGAAGTGCTTGATCCCTTGCTCCAATTGAGCTGAAATTTTGCAGGGTAGTGCATATTGATATATCACTATTGCAAACCAAAAATTAGCTCAATTAATCTATCCAATATTTTTCTATGATTTTCTCAAGTTTCTGTTCAGATTTCCCCTGTGTGAAGGAAATGCTACTTATATTTTCTGGATTGCCCTCAAAATTTTTGAGCACTCTTTCACATCCAAATTATTGTCTCATGCCAAAATTCAGCTCCATTTGCCTAGCTATTTTACCTCAGAAATTTCCCTAAGTTTCTGTCCAGTGGGAAGCATTGTGAAGGAAGTACCATTTTTATTTACCCAAATGGTATGAAATTTTTACAGTGCCTTCATATGCTCAAATCATTACTCTCCACCAAATTTCAGCCCAATCCAAGACACTATGAGAGTTCCACTTCATGATCTAGTTTCTGGACCAGATTTTGCAGTTGTAAAGCAACTATGTTAAAACTTGGTCCAAATCTTTCCAAATTTCACAGGGTTGTAGTCCTTTCTACCCTGAGTCCCTGTGACAAACTGGTTGGCCCCTTACACCCTTCATTTAACCCCAGCATCCACTCTAATCTTGCTGCTGTTTAGGCTTTGTGCCTCCTGTGGTCACATCATGGGCCATGGGAATCGTTTCTTTATGTTTAGCAGCTACTGGGGGAGTGATCTACTCGCCAGACATGCTTGGGCCGGCCAGTGCGCGTGGGAACACTGTGGGCACGCGGTGACCACGCGGAGAGCGCATGCGTTGCCTGTGCACCGCGTGCCCTGTGCATCTGGACCCCTTTGGGGAGGTCCACGCGGTCGCCCAGCGAGGCACGGCACGCCACGCACTCACCTGCGTCGCCTGTTCCCCTGTGCTCCTCATCCCGTAGCTGTTGGCCGCGCACGACGGTGCCGCGTTCGACGCCGGAGTGCCGCCACGTGCTGCACCGTGTGGCATGTTCCTCTTGCCTTACCGGGCATTCCCCGAAGCCATTTAAAGCGTGCCCGAGTCTCCCCTCGCCACCACAGCCCCTCCCCGAGCTCGGAGCTCCCATGTCCCCTCCATGGCCGAGATGGCCGCCGCCGTTCCCATCAGCCATTCCATCCAGTGGCTCTTCCCCCTCCCCATTTCCGCTCCCTAGCCCTCCCCTGGACGCCCGCGAGCCGCTGCCGCTCTCCTCTCCGGCGGAGGGACCCAGTCGGCGCGGCCCTCCCCATCGCGGCTTTCGGTCGCCGCGGCCTCCCATGGCCCTGGCGCTACGGGCCACCGCGAGCGGCCCCGTGGCCACCTCCGAGCGCGGCGTGGAGTGGCGGAGCCTCTCCGCTCGTCGGGCGGCTCTCTCGGGCGGCGAGGCGACGGCAAGGCCGGCGGCCGAAGCCCTCCCCTACCTCTCTGTCGCGTTGGCGAAGAAGACTGGGAGGAGGAGAGAGGAGATTCTGTGGGCCCCACCCGTCATACTCTCAGGCGCTGACCGGGTGGACCCGTTGACCGGTATAAGTGGAGAATGTTTCTGCTGAATGCGCTTTCCTCGTGTGAAGGCGTATTCTCCTATGGCTATGCGAGGGAATGTGCTTTCCCTGCGCGGAAGCGTATTCTATAAAGTGCGCTTTCAGTCCAGCCCACCACCGAAACCAGTACTTTGCGAGCGTTCGCCCGTTAAGGACTAAAACGGACAGATTTTTGTCTGTTTATCGCTTAACGAACGAACGGGCATTTCTCCGCGACTGTAACTCCGATTAAGGTGAATCCAACGCCCACGTTTTCTGTTCGTCGAGCCCGTTCGGGTGGTGCCATTTTCATAATGTTGTCACATATTGAAAATACCATCTTTGCCCTTCCTCGAATCCAGGCCTCTCCCGGGAGCACCGGTTCCGACGACTCGTTTCCGGTGGATCGTCGCACGTTCGCCCGGTGTATTCGTCCACCCCAGGCAAGCCAACCTCTTATCATGAGCACCGGACTTGCATGTTGACTTTGCTTGAACCCCGTGCATGTGTAGCTCCTGTATATTCATATGATGTTTCTGTCTGCAAATGTGGTATATGTATTGCTTTCCATGTCATGCTATAACCAGATTTCATGCTAGCTTCTGGCATGTTAGCAATAATGTTTTTATTGGTAGTATCATGTTATTACTATATATGTATCTCATTTGCCAGTACTATGGTGATCCTGTCATACTATATCGGTATCATGTTACTTCCATGTTTCATATGTCATATATGCTATGCACTTCATAAGTTTGGTAAACATGGTCATTAATGCATTCATGATATTCATGCTTATAATATTGATGATATGGTAAATGATTGCGATGACAAGAACATGTATTAATCACAACAACCACCTCCATCGACTGGATCGTGTCATAGTGGCACCGAATCGAGCTCACCAGTGCAGCCACACTTGCCTGGATGGGGAGGCCCTAATTCGGTCTATTGTCATGCCTCTCGCTGGTACCTCCAACTAGGGAAGGTTATGTGCACGTGCTACCCTGGCCTGGTGGGCGGCTATAACCTTGTGTACCCGGTTTTGGTATTGATCTCAAGTCCCCGTTTGGGACAGTTTTGTTTGGCCACGATGGTGGCGGCCACATAGGTGGCGGATGTCACGAGTTGGCATCTGGGTCACCCAGGACATAGCCCAAAGGGGAGTTTGTCGAAGAGGCCGGGAGAGTGTCATTCAATAGATTGGTTTTGTCGGAATGTCGTTGGTCCACCCGAATGGGAGTACGAGGCCATGAGTTCCGTGGTGTGGGTACACTGTACTAACCTCTGCAGAGTGTATAATCTATCGATACCCGCGTCCTCGGTTATGGACACAGTTCGTACTAGGTCACACTATCTAGTCTGTGTCAACATGGAGGATAAACCTGATATAATAAACTAGTTAAAGAATGTGCTATAAGTAAGTGGTGACTTGGACTATGAGATAGTCGCGAGAAGTCACGGAGTTGGTTCGGACATGATCGCGAGATGAGATCTCGGTGAGTCATGAGCTAGCCCAGATGGGCAGTGGCAGTAAAACTGATTGATGAACAATAGATAACTCTTCACGGAAGGTAATGGTGATTTACTTTCCAGCAAAGTATCATGCATGTCTTGTAGATACAACTTTGCCATGCCATGCCTTGTTATTCCATGATATGCTATGATATATGCCTTGTTATTCCATGACATGCCATGAGATGCTATGATCTACTGTGATATGATTTGGTATAGATTTGTTTGATCCATGTTACTTGCTAATATCATGCCATGCTTATCGTTTGCCATGAGGTAAATTTATGTATGAGCATAGGGCTTGCTTTGTCATCTGCTTGTTTGGATGCTATGTATTTGGTTGTCTTGCGAGTACATTCAAAGTACTCACCTGGCCTTGCAGGTGGCCAGATTGCAGGAGAAGACTTGTCGTGCTAGACCGTAACCATGCCAATCCTGTGAGTCGTGGAGCCCAGCCAGAGACGACGTGCTGCTAAACCTAGACTTCCGCCACCATTTAGATAGCCTTAGAGCTTTGCAAACCCTTGTATTTATCCGCGATGCAATACTCTATTTCATGTAAATGAAATAAATTCTGTGCTTGGAATGCTGTACCATGGACCTGTCGTGCGTCAGGTGTTATCCTGGGCTGACGTGCGAAGGCCCCCTGCTCCATGCGGATCGGGGTGCCAGAGGAGATGGTATCAGAGCAAGGCTGGCGATAGGTTACCCTAGCGTATTATCACAGCTATCATCAACCCGTGATGATCCTAATAGGTTTGACCCAACCCTAGTGTCCGACAAGGCCACTGTTGAACAACAGGTGGCGCAGTCGGAACGGACGCGTCCCTACCCAGTTGCCCCCTCCCACCTAGTTTTCTGGGATTGGACGACGACCATATCTTTTTGTCGTCCGTATCGGTGTATCCTTTCTCCTGTAGAGAAGGATTCACGCCATACTGGTGTGTCCCCACCTAGTTGCCTATAAAACCCCCACTTGCTAGCTGCGACCCCAGCTCAGTAAGTCATATCCCTGCAAGAACCCTAGCTAGTAACTCCAGATCAGAAGCCATGGCTAGTCTTCCCAAGGAAGGCACTTTTCATAGCCGCACTTCTGTAGCCGGCCATGTTGGCTTTCCGCCCCTGCTTTCAGATATGCTCGCCCAAGCCCTTGATTGCAGCACTAGTCCCGAGTACCTGGTGTTCCAATTGGAACCCGTCCCCCATCTTCATCGGTACCAGGCAAGGGTGCAGATCTGCCCAGGTCCAGCAGAGGATGGGAAGCCATTGATTTTTCTGGGCAGACCCATGCCCACTCCGGTGTTGGCTACCCAGACAGCCGCTGCAGAGGCTATTGCATGCCTCCGATCTCTGTTTCCGCGTGTAGCGGAGATGCGGGAGTTCCGTTATTTCCCTTCTACGTTAAGTACCGGATGGGAGTTCTCCCACGCTGCCCAAGATGATGATCCAGCGAAGCTCGCCTAGTTTAGTTCATCAGTGCCCAGGGAATGACGAACGGTAGCATTCTGGGAGAGTTCAAAGCTATCGACTGAGACGCTACTCGGGTTGTCACGGAAGCATACCGCGAGGCCCGTCAAGCTGCATCCCAGATCGCAGACCCCATGCCATCTGGCCCAGTGCTCTCTTCTCAGCCCATGCCTTGGTTGAAGCCAGGTACCGCCACCCTTCGCTCCATCAATAGGACGGTTGGTCGTCTCCACAGGTTCATGCCTGCTTCATCCGCAGCCTCAGCAATTGAGCCCCAACTGATAGAGGTGCCCCACGATGAAGATGGAGATTGGCTTAGCCTGCGTCCGCCAGGTGAGCCCCAACAAGACTAGACCAATGCGACCCCTATCGCGTAGTCAGGTGATGCTACTAGTATTCCGCGTCCGCTGTTCATCCTCAGGATGGAACCATGTATCCCGGAGTGAGTTGTTGCTTTTCGTGCGTAGTAGGATTGTGCTTTGTTGTATGTTTGTACTGCTTATAGCCTGTGTGTTGTGGTAATGTTCTATGTATGCTCCTTTGCTTTGTGGTTCATCTGCCTCTCTATTAAGTAGAAATATTTGACAGAGTTGGCAGTGAACTTCTAAAAAGATTTTAATTGGTAGAACACATACACCTACAACTTTGGACTCGCCTCGAGTCCCTAATAACTGCGAGCTGGTGTTGGTATATGTATGCCAGGAGTACATATACCCACTAGCATTAAAACACCTTAGTGCAATTTGTTTGATGTGTGTTTCTTTGCATGTATCTTGCATTTTCCATATGTATTGTTTTAGAATGCATTGCATAATGCACGCATACATGGTTCACCCCGAGTACGATTGAGCAGTACTCGAGGGAATGCAAAGCCAATTGCCTACCTCTTTCCGTGCATACCCTGTATGCCAGATCTCCAGATCCAGAGCCTCCTAGAGGCCGTTCCTCCTGGCAATTCTTCGTCCCTAATCTTTTTCCAGAGCTCCCATTTGCATTTCCAGAGGAACACTGCCAGCTTTATTTCACTAAAACCAGTACAACTACCCGAGTACAGACTCGACCCGACTCTTCTACGATGCCTACTCTTCGTGGAACTATCTGCGAAGTTTTTCTCTTCCGTGGAATCAGTAGCGTGATTCCAGTGCTGGTGATGCCACCTCTTTTGCACACCGCGATTCTCCGGAATCAGAAGTGCCGCCATCACTGTCTGGCGCGACGCCGGACAAGCCGCCGTCCTGAACCGCCGCAACACGCGATTACTCCACCGGCGCAAAGCGGCGGAGAAGCACTCGTGGTGGAGGACCAGCCACCTCACCGTCACCATCCGCACCTCGAGCTGCAACACCCTGATCCTCGTCGTCGCGAGCCCGCTCCTGCAAGATGAGCTCCAGCAGGCAGAGCGACGAGCCGATCAGTATGGCCAGTAGCGTGGTGAGGAACCACCACAGCCCCACCAAGAACACGGCCTCGCCGAAGGACCTCGGCTCGATATCATCTAAACCGAAGAGATGGAAGAGTGGCATGGT
This sequence comes from Elymus sibiricus, assembly GCA_039707655.1. Lineage (NCBI taxonomy): Eukaryota > Viridiplantae > Streptophyta > Magnoliopsida > Poales > Poaceae > Elymus > Elymus sibiricus. The sequence goes on from CM077664.1 coordinate 171,730,618, forward strand.
GTGAGTTGGGTAGAGCAGTGCTGCCATCTTTTATAGCCCGAGATCGGTGTACGGTGAGCGAGGTCCAGGAGAACCGCGCATCGCCTGATCACCGGCATCCCGGAGGCGAATCCGCGAGCAGTGCCGACAAGACGGTGGCCCGTGACGGGAGTGCTCTTTTTCTCGGCACCGTGCACGCCGCGCACTACGACAACTAGGGTACTTAGTGCCCTAGGAGCTAGATGGGCGCTGTGCCAAGCCGCACGCGGAGCAGCAGCGAGGAAGAAGCCGAGAGCTGGAGGTAGAAGAAGGAGGTTGCCAGTGGGCCTCGGGCCCACCTATCAACAGGAGAAACCACTGTTCATTGGGTGCCTCCAACATTTTTGGAAGTTGATCCAAAGTAACCCTAGCAGTGGGTATAGCCTCGTTGTACTCATCTCTCTCCCTGGGTGTATCAATTATCGGTACCCCAACTCAGTTGTATCCGACCGAAGGGTTAACAGCTAACCCAGAGGTTTTTCCTGGAGTAGAAACAATCTTGTTTTAACCCTAGGAATCTCGAGGACGAGATTCTCTTAAGGGGGGAAGGTTTGTAACACCCCAAAAATTGGGTTATCAATTTTTGTGCTGTTATTCCTTTCCAAGCTTTCTTTTTCAAAATCTTTCTCCGGAGTTTGCTGGATGATCAGGTGAATCCAGGCAAATTTCAACTTTTCAAAACCTTGTCCATGCCTTTGATGCTGGCCATAACCCCATTAGAACCCTAATTCCAATATTTGGAATTTTAAACCCTGCCTTTGTGATTACAAAGGAAACATCATTTCCCATGCCCTATTGATCCTCCAAAAATTCCCAGAGGTCTTCCTACACTTATAAACCCTCGATGTGCAAAAATATTGCCAACTCAGATGCAATATTTTTCATCCAGAATTAATTTCTTTTCTTGCCTTTCTGAGGAATTAAATCTAGAAGGATAGTTAGACATCTTTAAATTTCATGAAAATTTGTGGAGATGATCTTTGTGACTATCCCAAGCTCTGGTAAAAATATTGGCCAAATTTAATAAAGGAAAATTCCCTTTTTTCCTAGACAAGGCCAATATTGCCTCTCTGCCACTTTCCAAAGGAACTACCATTTTGGTAGCCAGGAAAATTCCCAAATAATTTGTGGAGCTTATCCTAGATATATCTTCATGATTTCCATCCAAACCCCATGTTCCATAGTTCAAAATTTGAGCACACGATCCAATGCAAGTTTTTGCCTTGTCTGAAACTTTGTGAAGGAAGTGCTTGATCCCTTGATCCAATTGAGCTGAAATTTTGCAGGGTAGTGCATATTGATATATTACTACTGCAAACCACAAATTAGCTCAATTAATCTATCCAATATTTTTCTATGATTTTCTCAAGTTTCTGTTCAGATTTCCCCTGTGTGAAGGAAGTGGTATTTATATTTTCTGGATTGCCCTCAAAATTCTTGAGCACTCTTTCACATCCAAATTATTGTCTCATGCCAAAATTCAGCTCCATTTGCCTAGCCATTTTACCTCAGAAATTTTCCTAAGTTTCTGTCCAGTGGGAAGCATTGTGGAGGAAGTACCATTTTTGTTTACCCAAATGGTATGAAATTTTTACAGTGCCTTCATATGCTCAAATCATTAATCTCCACCAAATTTCAGCCCAATTCAAGACACTATGAGAGTGCCACTTCATGATCTAGTTTCTGGACCAGATTTTGCAGTTGTAAAGCAACTATGTTAAAACTTGGTCCAAATCTTTCCAAATTTCACAGGGTTGTAGTCCTTCCTACCCTGAGTCCCTGTGACAAACTGGTTGGCCCCATAATCCCTTCATTTAACCCCAGCATCCACTCTAATCTTGCTATTGTTTAGGCTTTGTGCCTCCTATGGTCACATCGTGGGCCATGGGAATCGTTTCTTTGCGTTTAGCAACTACTAGGGGAGTGATCTACTTGTCAGACATTCTTGGGCCGGCCAGTGCACGTGGGAACACTGTGGGCACGCGGTGACCACGCGGAGAGCGCGTGCGTTGCCTGTGCACCGCGTGCCCTGTGCATATGGACCCCTTTGGGGAGGTCCACGCGGTCGCCCAGCGAGCCACGGCGCGCCACGCACTCGCCCGCGTCGCCTGTTCCCCTGTGCTCCTCGTCCCGTAGCCATTGGCCGTGCACGACGGTGCCGCGTCCGTCGCCGAAGTGCCGCCACGTGCTGCACCGCGTGGCCTGTTCCTCCTCCCTTCCCGGGCATTCCCCGTAGCCATTTAAAGCTTGCCCGAGTCCCCCTCGCCACCGCAGCCCCTCCCCGAGCTCCGAGCTCCCCTGTCCCCTCCATGGCCGAGACGGCCGCTGCCATTCCCCTCGGCCATTCCGGCCAGTGGCTCTTCCCCCTCCCCATTTGCGCTCCCTAGCCCTCCCCTGGACGCCCACGAGCCGCTGCCGCCCTCCTCTCCGGTGGAGGGACCCAGTCGGCGCGGCCCTCCTTGTCATGGATTTCGGTCGCCGCGGCCTCCCATGGCCCTGGCGCTATGGGCCACCGCGAGCAGCCCCGCGGCCACCTCCGAGCACGGCATAGAGTGACGGAGCCTCTCCGCTTGTCCGTCGGCTCTCTCGGGCGGCGAGGCGACGGCTAGGCCGGCGGCCGAAGCCCTCCCCTGCTTCTCTGTCGCGTTGGAGAAGAAGACAGGGAGGAGGAGAGAGGAGATGCCATGGGCCCCGCTCGTCATACTCACAGGCGCTGACCGGGTGGACCCGTTGACCGGTATAAGTGGAGACGGTTTCTGCTGAATGCACTTTCCTCGTGCGAAGGCGTATTGTGTAAAGTGCCCTTTCAGTCCAGCCCGCCGCCGAAACCAGTACTTTGCGGGCGTTCGCCCGTTAAGGACTAAAACGGACAGATTTCTGTCTGTTTATCGCTTAACGAACGAATGGGCATTTCTCCGCGACCGTAACTTCGATTGAGGTGAATACAACGCCCACGTTTTCTGTTCATCGAGCCCATTCGGATGGTGCCATTTTCATAATGTTGTCACATATTGAAAATACCATCTTTGCCCTTCCTCGAATCCAGGCCTCTCCAGGGAGCACCGGTTCCGACGACTTGTTTCCGGTGGATCGTCGCACGTTCACCCGGTGTATTCGTCCACCCCAGGCAAGCCAACCTCTTATCATGAGCACCGGACATGCATATTGACTTTGCTTGAACCCCGTGCGTGTGTAGCTGCATTATATTCATATGATGTTTCTGTCTGCAAATGTGGTATATGTATTGCTTGCCATGTCATGCTATAACCAGATTTCATGCTAGCTTCTGCCATGTTAGCAATAATAATGTTTTATTGGTAATATCATGTTATTACTATATTTGTATCTTGTTTGCCAGTACTATGGTGATCCTGTCATACTATATCGGTATCATGTTACTGCCATGTTTCATATGTCATATATGCTATGCACTTCATAAGTTTGGTAAACATTGTCATTAATGCATTCATGATATTCATGCTTATAATCTTGATTTTATGGTAAATGATTGTGATGACAAGAACATGTATTAATCACTACAACCACCTCCATCGGCTGGATCGTGTCATAGTGCCAATGAATCGAGCTTACCAGTGTAGCCACACTTGCCTGGATGGGGAGGCCCTAATTCGTTCTATTGTCATGCCTCTCGCCGGTACCTCCAACCAGGGAAGGTTATGTGCGCGTGCTACCTTGTCCCGGTGGGCGGCTATAACCTTGTGTGCCCAGTTTTGGTATTGAGCTCAGGTCCCCGGTTGGGACAGTTTTGGTTGGCCCTGACGGTGGCGGCAACATAGGTGGCGGATGTCACGAGTTGGCATCTGGGTCACCCAGGACATAGCCCAAAGGGGAGTTTGTCGGAGTGGCCGAGAGATTGTCATGCAATAGATTGGTTTTGTGGGAATGTCGTTGGTCCACCCGAAAGGGAGTACGAGGCCATGAGTTCCGTGGTGTGGGTACAGTGTACTAACCTCTACAGAGTGTATAATCTATCGATAGGCGCGTCCTCGGTTATGGACACAGTTTGTACTAGGTCACACTATCTGGTCTGTGTCGACATGGAGGATAAACCTGATATAATAAACTTATTAAATAATGTGCTATAAGTAAGTGGTGATTTGGACTATGAGATAGTCGCGAGAAGTCACAGAGTTGTTTCGTACATGATCACGAGATGAGATCTCGGTGAGTCATGAGCTAGCCCAGATGGGCAGTGGCAGTAAAACTAATTGATGAACAATAGATAACTATTCACGGAAGGTAATGGTGATTTACTTTCCAGCAAATTATCATGCATGTCTTGTAGATAGAACTTTGCCATGCCATGCCTTGTTATTCCATGATATGCTATGATATGCCTTGTTATTCCATGACATGCCATGAGATGCTATGATCTGCTGTGATATGAATTGGTATAGATTTGCTTGATCCATGTTACTTGCTAATATCATGCCATGCTTATCGTTTGCCATGAGGTAAATTTATGTATGAGCACAGGGCTTGCTTTGTCATCTGCTTGTTTGGATGCTATGTATTTGGTTGTCTTGCGAGTACATTCAAAGTACTCACCTGGCCTTGCACGTGGCCAGATTACAGGAGAAGACTTGTCGTGCTAGACCGTAACCATGCCAGTCCTGTGAGTCGTGGAGCCCAGCCAGAGACGACGTGCCGCTAAACTAAGACTTCCGCTGCCATTTAGATAGCCTTAGAGCTATGCAAACCATTGTATTCATCCGCGATGTAATACTCTATTTCATGTAAATGGAATATATTTTGTGCTTGGAATGCTGTACCATGGACCTATCGTGTGTCAGGTGTTATCTTGGGCTGACGTGTGAAGGCCCCCTGCTCCATGCGGATCGGGGTGCCACAGTTGTGATGCCCAGCCAAGCCGTCAACCTAGTCTTCCGCTGTCATTTAATTAGTTCTTCCGCTGCTGAATAACTCTACTATGGAGTTATACGGGATAGACCCCATTGTAATCGGGCTTTATATCCTGCATTATTAATAAAGCCATGCTTGGAGCAATGTACCATGTTATTGGCGCGTGCCGAGAGTTATCCTGGGCTGGCACGTGCAAGCATCCCGTCTGTGCCAGACGGGGGTGCCATAGGCAGCGACCTTGTCGGCAATCACGGCAGCAGCTTGCCGGGCCGCCTCCAACTCTGTGCTTTCGGGAACCTTTTTGAAAAGCCCTCGCAGACCGGCGTAAGGGTTGTAATACAGGACCTTGGTGAACATCACATGGAACACATTGCGCTAAAGGTTCCTCACTTCAGTGGCAAACATTTCCTCTCGAGCGTTGTGATAAGCTTCCAACACTGTGATGAGCCCCTAAAGGAAGAGGGATAAGGTTGTGCCCCTGGGCTGGGTGGCATCCATGCTGAGGTCCAAGGCTTGCATTCCCATTGACATCATCTGTGTGCTGACACGTTGGGCGATGCCGACAAGGCCCTCAATCCAAGTGGCGAAGAATTTCTCCTCTGAGGCCAGCTTCTGTTCTGCCGCTTCCTGAACGCATTTGGCTTCGTCCAAGCTAGCCGTCAAGGTTTGGTCTTGTCGTTGACACGGTTGAGGGTGCTCTGCAAATCGGAGAGTTGGCCCTGCAAGTCAGACTTGGCACTTGCAAGAATTTGTAGTTCACTGTTCTTGGATACTAGAGAAGTTTGGAGTTCTGCCAGTAAATCCATGGCCTTTTGTGCTTAGTCCTTGAGAGCACCAATCTCCTTGCTTTTGGTGGCAACCTCCTGCTCAAGCTTCTTCATCTGATTTTCCAAGTTGGCCTTTGCAACGCCGGCAGCATGGACTGCATCAGTGGCTTCTTTGAGTTTCTCGGTGTGCTCTAGAGCTAGAGCCTGGAGAGCTTGTTTGTGGTTCTGTTCGAGCTCCTCTGTGCGCTTGATCAGAAGAGCTTGGATCTCGTCGTTCTTGGCATGAAGGGTAGTGGCTAGTTTCTCTTCCTGGGCGGCAAGATCTTCTTCATGAGCGTCAAGATGGACCTTGCGCTGGACCAGCTCACCGTTAGCCTCTTTAGTTTTCTTAGCAGCCTCGGCTTGAGCCATCTCACCCGCGGCTTTCCTCAAGACGAAGGCTTCCTTGGCGGCAGCTAGTTGAGCTTCGCGGCTTCGGATGTCGTTAATCTTTTCAGCATGCCAAAGTTTTGTCTCGTCAGTCATCAACAAGAAGTCGCCTTCCGCCTTCTCAATGTGGCTAGCGCAGTGCTGGAGCTTCTCGCAACGTCTCTTGTAGCACTACTTCATCTCCTTGAAACCGTCCTCCATGGATTTCAAGAAGAGGTAGTCAACGGCATCGTCATTGGCGTCACGCTCTTCCTTGGTGGTTGCGGTAGGAGGAACGATTAGCTCATCGTCCACTTGCTCAAGGGTGTGCCTGTCAGCATTGATGGTGCCAAAGACATCCGTTTCCCTCTGCAGACTCGATACCTGTAAGGACTCGTCCGCGGGAAGTGCTTTTAGTGTGGCAGAAGGACCGGCAGCAGTCGCCACGGCGTCGTTGGTGGCTTATGTCTCCACTTCTTCGCCGACGTCTTCCGTCCCGGGAGCGGAGGTGCCGGCAGCAGCTTTGGCGGCCTCCTCGGCGGTGTCAGCGGCAACATGAGCAGTTTCCTCTGTGGTGTTAGCAACTACACTCTCTTCTGAAGGATTTGGCACTGGGAGGAGAAAAGGGAAGAAGAAAACTTTAACTCCAAATCAAGAAGTCAATCCAAAGAAAAGCAATCCCGGCAGGAGCAGAGAGGCATTTGCAAAAAGGAAAACCTTACTTGTATGGATCTGTTGAGGGGGTGACATCTCCCCTCTGGCAGTATCGGTTGCCATCGCTAGGTCCCCGGCAACATTTGTTGCCGGTGTGTCCTCGACGCGGACAGTGTCCACGTGAGCTTCTTCACGGGAAGGACTCCCGAAAACCTCTTTGGCAGTGGTCCTTCCTGGCGAACTACTCTCCGATGGAATGGTTGCTGAAGGTGCGCCCTAGGAATCAGCTTCCTGGGTCTCCACTTCCCGACGATCACACTCCGCCTCCTTGTAGGCTTTGGTCTCCAGAGCATTATTGATGGCACTTGCCGGCAGAACCTGTCAATCTCCCCGACCAGTGGGTCATTTCCGGCGGCTCCTGACGACACCGAGCCTCCTCTGGTGCCCATTGTCGGGTCATCCACCTCAGCTGTCCTTGCCCTTTTCCGGGACCTGTGTACCAGAGGCTCGTCGTCCCTGCAATACCAAGGAAAACAGACCATCAAATCAATGACGCAAGCATCAAGAAAAATTAAAAAGAATTTAAAAGTGAAAAGGAGAGTGAGACTTACTCTTCTTCTTCATCCTCCTCAAGGGCGGAGATGTTCCAGTTCACCTGGCTCCTGGAACCGAAAGACCTTGCCGGAGGAGAAGGTGCCCATGCACGCTTTGCTACCGACGAAGCTTGTTGCCGGGGAGGCTCTACTTCAGCCTCCGTGCTGGCAAGCTCATGTTCAGCTGTTTCGGTGCATCGTGGCCTCTTCAGGGTAGGCTTCTTCGAGATCTTGGGTGCCGTGGCAGCTCTTTTGGAAGCTGGAGGGGAGGGGGCTCCTCTGTTATGCCTCCCTTCCTGGACCCACTGCCTGCCACCTGAGAAGAGCTGGCACCGCCTGCATCTTCTTCCCTCTTGGCAATCGACTGCAGTTCATGCTCCTTGGTGGGATGTATCAAATCGTTTTCCTCCCTCTTAGGGGTCTCCACCAGCTCATCAAACCACTTATCCTCGATGCTTTCTGGGGGAGGTTTCCATGTGCTGACAATACCTTGGGCGTTGCATTCCGGCATCATTGCCAGAATGGAATCCCTAGCTGTGTTGTAGCATAGGGGGAGCACCATCTCCGACAACTTGTGGTCACATCCGTTCTTGAAGACCTTGAGGATGACATAGTCATGCTCCATCACCGTCAAGTTGTTGGCAAGACCAGGACGGAGCCGCATGGTGTCGTCAGCACCATTGTATTCCTAGGCCATCCGTGCCCTCCTCTGCAATCGGGCTATCCGACACCAAATGAAATCTATGCCCACCATTTCGATGGTCAGGCCGACAACACGGAGGTCTTCTATCCGGCGCAAGGCAATACCAAAATCCTCGTCCTGGGGGCCAACATCTGACCATTAGGGGCTTCTTCTTAGCTTGGTGCTTGCTGTGAGGCAGTACTCCGGCAAATCTTTCTGCTTGATCCACAACCATTCAGCTCTCCAGTTAGGCTACTTGATGTGAATGGCCCCTTCAAGATATTCATCTTTCCTCGCGGACCTAAAGATCCATGCCACGCCACAAGAAACGGAGTTGCCCTCTATCCGTGGCGAGTAGAAGTGGTGGAATAGGGGAACGTTTGGTGCTATCCTCACAAAATGCTCGTAGAGATGAGCAAATAGGAACATGCAGGTGATGGCATTCGGATTAAAATGCAGAAGCCAGAACCCATACGTCTGCATCAGCTCGTCAAAGAACTCCGAGAAGGGGGGAATTAATCCACAGTAAAAGAATGTGAACTTATCTTCATCGGCAGAACAACTGGCGGGCAGCACCTCAACGGTGTCGTGGTCCTTGGTCTTCACCAGGAACAGAAAAGAATATATGTTCGTGAGGTCGACAGCCTCCAGCATCGGAGGGAAGAAGGCATAATCCCTCCGCATCCGTGCCGCCTCAGCCTTCCCTGATTTCTCCGCCTCCTTGCTGTCGTTGTCTTTGGGGCCATGGCGAGCAGCGGAAGGTCTTGTGGGGGAGCGAGGGTGGGGTGCTGCGAGGATTTGCGGCGGCGGCGAGAGGAAGACGAAGACAGCAGTGACAATGGGAGAGGGGGAATAGATGGGTGAATCAAGTACCACACTCGCTGTTACCCTTTTATGGGGAAGGCGCTGGGGCTGGCTCTTCATCGCGCAGCATGGTGCACATTTTGAGGCGCAGGACCCCATGATCGCCTTGTTCCATCTCTCACACGATCTCGCAGTTAATGCAAGGATCCGTTACCATTAGTGAATGGTCAAAAAGTAATTGGTGGCAGTTACTCTTCGCCACGCGTGTGCCTGTGCATGTTTATGGGCCTAGCCTAGACAAGCGCACGTGCGTCTGGCCCAGGCCCGGGAGCTCCTGTCGATGTAGTGAACAAAGGGTGTTCATACCCCTGACCACGCACCGACAAGTTGCAGCCTCTGTGCCAGGAATGACAAGGCAGAAGATGAGCTCATCCCAAGACACTCAAGCCATGGTGTATAAACACCGTGAAGAAGACCTCCAGGCAGGTCATCGAGAAGTACTAAAGATCACCCGAAGATCAAGATTTAATCAAGACCAGGTTCCCGGAGAGCAAGCTTTGCAGGGAGTTAACCATCCATGTTGCCAGCAAGCCAAGAGATGGCAAGCTCAAGCTCCCTACCACTCCACTCATACCTACCTGCCAGCAACTTGCGGACAGGTGGTGAGCGCGCAGAGATTTGCCGACAAGTGGTAGATGCGCAGGTGGTTAGGTAAAGGATATTGGGCCATGTGGTGAACCACCGCCTGAAGATTACCTTTATCAACACCGTCTCTACACGTGTCATGGTAATAAGTAGTAGCTGGGCTAACGGTCCAGGTGGAGCAGTGCTCTTTCCCGTCATCAAGTTGGGCTAGACACCTAACAGAGCATTAAATGCGCTTATCCTACACCATCAGGCTTAGGTATGATAGCACTGTAGCTATCATCAGTATGCAATTACCTTTATGCCACCGTTGGTGACCCCTTGAGCTATAAAAGGAGGCACATGGCATCATTTAGAGGGATTCAGTCCCTGTTAACTAGTAGCGCTCCCCAGCTCTTGGCCGGCAAGGCTGCACACTTGTAAATAGGACTTAGCCAAATAATCCACCCAAAGCAGGAGTACGGTATTACGCATCTCTGCAGCCCGAACCTGTGTAAACTCTCTGTGTGCTGTAGTGGTTGTTGCTGCTCTTTGTGTGCTACATTTGCCCTTACCGATTAGAAAGGGGCTTGTTTGGCCCCATAGATTGTCGTATGCCAACATCTTTGCCGGAAGAACGGAGGTCTTCTATCTGGCGCAAGGCAATACCAAAATCCTCGTCCCGGGGGCCAACATCTGACCACCGGGGGCTTCTTTTAAGCTTGGTGGTTGCTGTGAGGCAGTACTCTGGGAAATCTTTCTGCTTGATCCACAACCATTCAGCTCACCATTCAGGCCACTAGGCTTCATTTACGCCGTTGACTCCTTCTATGGCTGGACATATTGGTGCCCTAATCTAGTTGTCGCTACAAATGGCTATTACAGCTGTATGTTACTTTCCTATGATATCATTTTGGCTTGCTTCCTATTGTTAGAGTATAGTTTGAGGAGAGTTATAATCATGACATTGCTGTTAGAAATTAAACACCACATTGTCAAATGCACCCTCTGTTCAGTAACGTAGGACGTTTTGACAGTTTAAATTGAATTGCTAAGACGTCCCACATTAGTGATCAGATGTACAAGAATTTTGGTGAAATCAAATCATCCTTCCCATGCTTATATTACTATCAACATTTATTGAAAAAATATTCATGCTCTGAACATGCTGTTCTTAGATTTACAGTACGAACCCTTTTTAATTTGACTACAACTTGATATGATGTTGTAGGCCACCTGGTGTCCCTACCCTTCCTAATCCCAGAACTTTTCAAGGAAAAGCGGCATGGAAGTTGCAGGTGGTTCCTGGCTCGATCAGACGACGGCAAACGATTGATGATCGTTCACATGTACCGGACGTGTTTTTCGCTGAATACAATCACAGTCACTACATGGTCTTTGAGCAGGATCCCAGCTTCTTTGGGCCTTCAGGAATTTTTGACTGGAGGCCGGTAAGTAGCCTCGGCACACGCTCTCTGTTTCCCAGACTGAATTACCTGATTAACTAGGAGATCAACGACCGCAAGGACCATGATGGCAGCGTGGTTCCATTCATCAGGCAAAACTGTGTGTACACAGTGTACCATGCGTCTCTCAATGCACCATACCCTGATATGTGCCGCCATGCTCTGTCGCCGAAAGTAGGAGAGAGGGTCACAAGCATCAAACTTCGACCTGCTGGGTGGATTCTCCCCCATCAGGCACCCATCTGGTTCAAGCCTTCAGCCAATCTCCACAGCTTAATAAATAGTAACATATAACTGGGCCAGTTAGTTAGATGAGTAGACTTGGTGTAATAGGATCTTTATGTAGTTTGATGCGTACACTTGGTTAATTTTGGTAACCCTTCTCTAATGTTGGGTGATGTTTGGTTCGAAGAGAGAGCTGCATCTTTACTCTTCTGGCCTGCTTACTACTTCTGTTGATTATGTAGGGCTCAAGTTTGCTGTGAACCTCTAGTGGTTTCTATTAATAGAAAATTGGTGGCAAAACCCCTTTTACTAAAATAAAATACAAAAAACTGAGCCATGGATGTTGCTGGTGTTTTGAATGTACAATCAGTAATATATTTTGTATGTTGGTTGAATAAATAGTGGTGCTAGAATGATAAAGACAATGTTTTGGAAGTCATTGCATGCTCTGGTCTTTTAGTGTCCCGTATGTAGCACATACTATTTTTTCGTAGGGAACAAAACTTCCACTTGTCGAGGACATGCTGCCCAATGATTTAGGCCTGATAGAAGAGCCCATAATTAAATTAGCGGGAGGGAGGCTCTCACATGAATCCGGTCCAGCTACATGATCATGCTCCCCTAAAAAAAGCTAAATGATCATGCACAGGTTGATTAAATTTACGATTTGAAAGTATGATTTTAAGAGGAGGATATTATTATCATATGAGACTATGTTTACATTCAGTCGATACTATTTTTAGGCAAAGATAGTGACCAGTCTTCTTTCTCCCACCCTTTTCTTCCTGCAACCAGCAGACTGTTATCTGGTACCCACCAGGTTGAAGCTGATGCAAACCATAGTCAACATGGTCAACATCTAACAATTATTAGCGCCAAGCTATAAAAATATCACAATTTGTTTCCATTGCATTTGTATGTTTTAGGGATTGTGCTGCCTATGTCTCTTGTTCGAATCCCAAGTTTTTCTTTTGAGCGGGCCGTTCGAATCCCAATTACCACAATTGTTTTGACAAGCTGAGTTTTTTTATGATAAAAAGTTCCAGCCCAACATTATTTTTCGATAACAATGCCCAGCCCAGCCAAACACATGTGGCGACACCACTTTATCCTAGGCTTCTGAATGGTCTCGGCTTCATTTTACAACAAGTTGTAGCCATATAAAATTAATTTCAGTTTTGCTAAGTCTCAATCGACTGCGACTTCGTTATGTGTCAGTCGATACTATATTCCTTTGATCTTGCATGGAGATTAGTTAAAAATAATTTTTTTTAGTTTTTCTTTTTTCTTCTTACATACTATATCACTTAACTAAGACTTGGTTAAGTCTCAGTCGACTGAAACCTAGCCACACCCATAAACTTTTTATAATCCAGCATGATGAGTTTTTAGGTCTGACCGATCCAGCCACCAAAACCAAACCAGCATCGGCGGGATCACCTGCTCCCGCCTCCCATGACTGGTTGTGGTGTCGTGCACGCATCGCCGCCCTGTCGTACCCTGAAATGCTAGCCAGGCCATCCCTCTACTCCCCCCACACATCCTATTATTCTCTGGCGACGACAGGCCACCCCGCACTAGAACTAGTCAACCCTTGTACTCCCCTTCGCCTACGACATTACTACCGCATCTTCCCCAGCTCCTGTTCGTTCCCGTCCGAGGCCTCGTCGTCGTCCTCTTCCTTGGTGCGCTCGCCGTGGCGCCGCCGTCCGGCCTTGTCAACATGGTCAACATGGTGAATCGGGAGAGGCCTGTACTTGAGAGTATGATAGTAGGGACCCACCAGGTCCACTACAGAACGCAAGCAAGTGCATCCTTTTTTTTGCAATAGCAAGCAAGAGCCTCCTTACTACTCAGATACACCCCTCAAAAAAATTACTCAGATACACCCTGCTAACATCTTAGACCCACTACATTGTCAACGTATAGTCAATTAACTAGAGAATTGCACAAGGAGCGGCTAACACTTGGGATCCAGCAGCTCGAGCAGTTTTTTTGGTTGTTCAGACGGAGCATGGTCTAAACTGGGTTGTGCGGTGTCTGTGGCCCGTCTAACAACATGACGAGCCCAACTATTTTTTTTTGTGAAAATGGGTAGCCCACCATTTTTTTTGAAGAATACCCAACCTAGGCCAATTTGTTTTCTATAACCTACTGGGTTGCAAATCTTTCAAGATGAGTAGGGATGCATTCAGCCTAGCCAGAAAATGTGTGGTAAATCTTACAAGTAATATGAAATGGAGTGTAAATGTTAAAAAAACACACATCAAATGGGCAATTAGTTTCATATTTTAGTTTTTTTCTTCTTTGAGATTTTAGAATTAATTGGATTTTAACATAATATTAATTTATTTTGAAATTAGTTTTAAGCTGGCTCGAAATTTTGGGATTACAAAAGTTCAGACCGCACCAAAATATGCGAAATTTCAAAAATTCTGCATATTTTTTAGTTGAAATTTTAATCCAGAAAATGTGCAACAATTCTAAAAAAAGAAAATGGGATGCAATAAATTCGATATGAATTAGCAAATGGGCTGTAAATTATAAAAATAATAGCAAATGGGCTGTAGACGCCACATATTTGGAGGCCGACTTGTTGGCCTACTAAGTTGACACGTACGCAAGGCTTTGTCAACTTATAGTCACCACACGATTCTAGCAGCAATGACTCTTGGATGTCCATCCAACGGCTATCGTGCTTCTTCAATCTCTGATCTTCCTGCTCCAGCCGCCCAAACTAGTGCCGGCTGGACTGCCTGCTCCCGCCTCCCATGGTCGGCTGTGCTGCAGCGTGGGCCTCACCGCCCCACCCTACTCCCACACCTCCTGTTATTCTCTGCCGACTGCAGCCCCACCCCGCAGCAGAACCAGTTAACCCTTGTACTCCTCTTTGTTTGCGACTCCATGGCCACGCCTTCCCATCTCTGGCTCATTCTCGTTCGGGGTCTCGCCGTCGTCAACTGCCTTGGTGCGCTCGACGCGGCATGGTCAACGTGGTCAACAAACGAGAGTCATCGGAAGAGGACTGTACGTGGAGAGGCTGACAGTGGGGACGCACCAGGTCCATGGATGCACGCATCCAACTGCCTCCTTATTATGCAAAAAAATGATTCCTCCCCTGACAGATGGGACCCACCAGCTACATCTTCGCATGCAAGGAAGTGCCACCTTATTATGCGGAAAAAAAAGTTTCCTCCCCCTGACAGCTGGGACCCACCCTCTACATCTTCGCACGCAAGGAAGTGCTTCCTTATTATGCTGGGAAAAAGTTTCCTCCCCCTCACAGCTGGGACCCACCAACTACATCTTCGCACGCAAGGAAGTGCCTCCTTATTACACGGAAAAAAATTGACTCCTCCCCCTGACAGCTGGGACCAACCAGACATCTTCGTACACAAGGAAGTGCCTCCTTATTATTCGCAAAAAAAATGATTCCTCCCCCTGACAGCTGGGACCCACTAGCAATCTTCGCACGCAAGGAAGTGCCTCCTTATTCCCCCCTGACAGTTGGGACCCACCAGGTCGAAGCGTACGGAACTTTATTTGTCTGGTCCCAAAATGTGTACATACATACTAGTCGATCGGTCTCTCTGCAACGATGAACCATGGCCGAGTAAGGAATGGCACGTGTCGTAGTAGAGCCCCCGTCGTAGTTGTTTAGGCAGTCCTGTCTAAATCGTGTACACATACATACAGCCACCCTGCAAAAAAAACGACCACGTACGTACATACGGGAGGGGTCTAGAACACGCACTCACGCATACGTACGGCCAGGGCTCGTGTACATCGAGAGGTAACGGATGGCTGCACTAGACGGTGGCAACGTCGTCCTGTTCATCGGCTGGGTCGGAATGGAGAAACAACGTCGTGTTCATCGAGAGGCAACCGTCTGGGTCGGAATGCATCCTGTTCATCGGGAGCCAATCGGCTTGGACGGAACAACCAAAACGGGGTCCTGTTCATCGGCTGGGGGTCTGGCATATCGCAAAACGAAGGAAACGGACTTCTGTTCAATGGCGTACGGTCGAAATGGGGTGCTGTTCATCGGTAGGGTTGTGGCATACCACAAAACAGAGGAAACGGACTTCTGTTCAACCGCCTACGGTTGAAACGTGGTCTTGTTCATCTGGAGGGGTTTGGCGTACCGCAAAACGGACGAAACAGACTTCTCTGCAACCCCCTATGGTCGAAACGGGGGTCTTGTTCATTGGGAGGGGTGTGGCGTACTGCAAAACGAGACTCCACGGGCTACTGTTCTTCGACCTTCGACTTCCGCCAGCCTCCAGCGGGTACTGGTCATCCATCGTCGACTTCCTCCAGCTTCCACAGGGTCCTGGTCATCCACCCCAAACCGGCTGGGGTTTGGCGTACCACGGCACGGCCTCCTCGATCGATCGGGGTCCTGTTCATCCAGCGCCAACCAGCTAGACACGGCCAAGGTACTGTTCATCCACAGCCAACCCACCGGTTGGGGTGGGGCGTACGAGCGGGCTACAGCAATGGGAACTGTTCATCCACAGCCAACCAACCTGCTAGGTCAACTCACCATGTCTAGTGCAAGGGGCTCGATCGATGCAAGTCTTGACTCGTTCTACGTATCGCGCACGCGGTAGAAAAAGGCACTGTTCATCAAGAGGCAACCAACCGGCTAGCTCAACTCACGTCTCGCACGGGGGCTCGTTGCAACGCATTGATCGATCGGCTTCAGTAAGTAGCAGCGATTGATCGCTCGGGTTCTGTTAGCAGCGAAGGGACCGCTCGCGTCCAGTTAGCAGCAAAGGAATTTCTATGGTGCAGTTAGCAGCGAAGGGATCGATCGGCCTCAGTACGTAGTGCGATCGATCGCCCGTGTTCAGTACGTAGTGCGAGGGATCGATCAATCGATCGGGTTTAGTAAGCAAACGCCTTGCTCGGGTTCAGTTAGCAAACGCCTAGCACACACGTGCATATGAGAGAAATGCGTAAATCACAGTGCATCGCTCAGCCCCGACCACCCACCGATTGCCCACCGTAACCGGGAACTCCCCGAAAATTTCCTCGCCCTCACTTCTACCATGATTTTTTACCTCATGGATGTCCCAAAGAATGTCATGCAGGAGCGTCTCCGGCCCGCCCAGGATGAAAACCCCATTTTCTGTCATAATTTTTTGTCATAGAAGTAGGAGCCCACCACATCTATGATGATACGTGTTTTTGTGGCAATTATCGTCATGGAAGTGTCATATCCATGACAGAAAAAGTTTTTGTTCGGGCCATAATGTCATGGAAGTGTCTTTTTATTGTAGGGCTTGTGCGTCGCCAGATTCAGTCCAGGAAAACGCGAAGCAAGTTCACACCAAAGTGGGAACGTCCTTTTAGGGTGGTAAAAGTTACTAGACCGGGTGCTATCCGGCTAGAAACCGAAGATGGGAATCATGTGCAAAATTCATGGAACATTGAAAACCTACAGAAGTAACATCTTCATAAGTTCTACCCTTAGGGCTCCAACGGGATCCGTTCCCATTGGTAGCTATCATCGCTGCTAGATCCGCTCTAGCCAGCAACAACTTATGTACAAAAGCAAATAAATAAGTATTAGCATCTTGCAATGTCATGTAAAATGCCATGATAAGTTGTAGTCATAATCATGATCTGCACTTGGCGGTACTACTCATGACCTGCATCATGCTGCATATCACATACTATGTGCTTATTACTAATGAGTGTGTTGTGGACGCACAACACGATCAAGATTTGTATGCCTTTTCTATTGAAGACTTAAGGTTGCAATATCCTCCTTCGCGGACGAGCCCAGGGGCTACATGGCAGGGCCTGCCTCTGCCTCTACGTCCCACCAAAGCAAGAACCATGCAAGTAGAGATAAGTGCGACATCCTGGTCTCGTATATCTAGTTTGTTTCTCTGGTCTTTCAAAATTTTGCTGTGCATTTTGCCCGTCCGTGAAGAAGCATATTTTAAGATGTTTAGTCACAACAAATGAAGGCATCGTTTGGATAACCAACGACGCTCGTATGAGTTGTGGCATTTCTAACTATATGCATGTCCTAGGAAAGCAGTACTTCCCGTGGTTGCGGTTTGAGCAGAATTCCAATGCACCATGGTTTAGATACTGCATGTCCAAGTGCAATCTGATCAAGGATACAACACGCACATGGAAATGAAAAATTGTTCGAAAGCATTGGAGACAAGATAAAAGATAATAGTTTATAATTAAAAGCTGGATTGGCGCCCACGTCCGGCCGCGCCAACCCACCTGACTAACGGCACCTCATGCCCATTTCTTCTTAATCTTGCCCCCCGCATAGGTCATAGGGGGGCAACATACTCAAAAAAAAGAGAGAGAAAAGGAAAAAAAAGAAGACGACGATGATGCGGCTGGGGCAGGAGAAGGATTCAGGCGTCTCTGAAGTCATTCTTCTTTTCCTGCTGCACCAACACCTGTGTGACGGCTCCCACCTCCTGCACGGCCCGGTGCTGGTCCTCCATGCTGAGCTCCTCCAGAAGAATCTCCATGGGGAAGTCAGTGGAAGCATTGTGGATGCCGGCTAGGATGTGGTTCGCCACCGCACGCGCCGCTCAGACGACCTCTACCTCTCGCACTGCTGCGCCCTTCTGACAGAACTCCCCAAACCGCGCCGCCAGATGCTGGAAGAAGAACACCAAGTGGTTCTTCTCCTCATCAAAGGCGTGGTAGGGGACGAACCGATCGAGGGCAAGGACATCCATGTCCCATTCAGGTGAAGGTACACATCCCAGAGCGATGCCACACTCCTGTAATGCTCGGCTTGGAGGTTGGCGAAGATCCGCTCTGCCTTGCGATGGCGGATCCGTTCCGTCTCCACCCGGTCGCAAAGCTCCGTGGTCTCGCTCTCTAGCCGAAGAGCAGTACCACTGAGGACGCCTTGGAGTTCACGGATTTCGGTGTCATTGTTGGCGAGGTTGGTGCGCATCTGCTCCCACTCATAGCGGTTGACCTGACGCGACATGGTCGTGGAAGGTGGAAGGCGACGGCGACGGCGACGAAGAAGAGTTCGTGGGCTCAAAGGCTTAGGGGCTCAGATGGTTGCAAGATGATGGAGGCAAGAGGAAGAAGATGGATGAGGAGGGGTCAAGTCTGATCCCCGGCCTTTTATAGGCTGTAGTTGGGGCAGGGTGCCCTCCCCGATCAACGCCAAGCAATCAAGACGAGCGGCCATCGTTTGGGTTTCTCGATGAGAACCCAAGCGCCCGCTGGACGTGTCAAAACGAAGGAGTGGAGTTTTTAATGGCGCGAAGCTTAATTGCTCCTGCGCTAGTATGAACCCCCAGGCGAATTAAAGACAGATTGACAACACACGGGACATCACATGTTCAAACCGGTGGCGGCAGGGGTCAACAGATTTGATTCCTACCTCTGACTAGATTCTGGATTCTCACGCCACGTGTTAGAGTCATCAAGTACTGAATTGACCAATCAGCCAGTGGGTGTTGCAAGTGGGTTGAACCTAGCCCATCGCCAGGCATCCAATGCATAGGACATGGTGGCTGGCTCCTCAAATACACCCACTGGTCACTGATTGGATCTGACGGGAAAAATGACCGACGCCCATGGCTCGCACTTTTGCATAGGGCCTTGCCCTGACAAACATGAGGGACACTCGTCAGACCCAGGCCCAGGGGCTACTATCGGTGCTGTGAATAGTTGGTCCATGAAATCAACTACGCATGCGCCACAGGCGGAACCCTCCTCAGCCAGACCCATCGAAGTCTCAAGACCCAGGAATGAAACCTCCGGCAACGGCTGCGTTTCCTTACCCATGAAGGCACCATGGTTCGTCCACCTCTTGCGTGGCACATCAGACCTGCCTCTGCAAAGCCACTGCGACACGTTACGCCCATGCATACTGGGTGGTGGAAACGCGTTAGTCACCAGGGGTGATTCATCACTCCACTTACAGCAAGGATGACACCTACGATGATGCGTGGCACCACCAGGTTAAAATATCACCATGGGCGGCGGTGAAAAGATCGGTGTTCGTTCTCGGGCGACAGAAGACGATGACACAGCACCACACATTTAATGCGCTCACCTACCCCGTCAGCTCAGGGCATTTCTTTGGCAACTACACCATTGTGGTACCCCTTGAACTATAAAAGGAGGACCGGGTGTTGGGGATATTACCTGAGGTTGAGACCCGGTAGAAGCATGACCCGGCCCTAAGTTTTAAGAGTAAGTGGGTCATCCACTGGCGGGTCAATTGAAGATGAATAGAGATGGGGCTGGAGGCCCAAGATGAGACCCGGCAGGTGACCGGCTCTCAAGAGCCTAGCAGGCCGACTCTTGCAGAAGGTCCAGGTGGAGATAACTTGGAATGCAAGATAGATAAGAGTTAGAGTAGGATACAGGTTAACAGTATGACCTGGAATCTTTTGTAAAACTAGGGCCTTGACCTATTATATAAAGGGGAGCCTCTGGGACGAAAAAGACTAAGTTGCAATCTCTCGAGAGCTAGGTTAGCGAATCCGCACCCTTGTAATCGAGATCCAGAGCAATATCAATCAAGCAGGAGTAGGCTTTTACCTCCATCGTGAGAGGCCGAACCTGCGTAAACCCATGTCTCTATTTTCTGTTCAACCCCGTTAAAGCTTCCACACAACTGCGATGGCCTCACGACTAAGTCCTTTCACGAGGACATCTTCCATGACAAAACCACAACAGTTGGCACCCACCGTGGGGCGGGCGCACGGTGGAGTTGAGTTCTTGGCGGGATCTCCTTCAGGGATCGAGGGATACGCAATCGGTCAGATGACAAAGAGTTTCCATGGCAAGCTCTACATCGACAACTTTGGCTGGGGCCCTGAGGCCGACTCAATTGAGTGCGGGTACCGGGTCCCCTTCGGCAAGATCCATGTCTTCATCGGCGTCATTGGCGAGTCAGGCGCCGGGTTGGATGTCATCACTAACGCCGAGTCAGCCCGTCGCGCCAGTCCCTGCCAGGCAAGACCCGGCCCGCCGAGAGCCGGTCGAAGGCATGCCTTTGTGGGCTTCACCCAGGGGGTGGCCCTATCAGAAAATTCAATATGTGGCGATGACACGCTCACCTATTCTGATGGCGAATCGTCAACGGGGGAAACTGAGTCAATCTGTCCCCTGTTTGATGGAAAGTTGGGAGGTTACTTCGATGATGAAGTTTTCCGGAATCCCACGAGCAGGCTCGTTTTGCTGCGGTCTACATGGCCGGAACCCAGAATCAGCCCCGTGACCCGACCGATCCAGCGACAGGACAGAATATTACCATCGCCGGCTCGGGTGCGACCAGCTCAGGTGCCGCCGACTCTCAGAAGACCGAGGCACAGGCTCTCTCCAAGATGATGGCCACCCTCAGGACTCTCTTGGCAGAGCCAGTGACCGTTGAGAACGCTGAAGCATGCAACACAGAAATTACAAAGTGTCGCGAGCAGTTAACCAAGATCCAGGAGGATATCAATGCAGAAAACACCTGCATGGCGGAGACGCAGGCTCGCATTGCCGAGGAAATGCATCGCCTGGAGGTGGAGGCTCTCTATCTCAGCCGCCGCCAGAGCGAGTTCGAGGTCGTTCACCAGAGGAGACATCAGAGCCGGCTTCTAGCCCATATTGTGCCAACTCAGCTGTTTTGCATGCTGCGTGATCCACTTGCTCCGGTGAACCCGGGGGCTGGTGTTGTGTCCCCAGGTGGGCCCCCGTTGCAACAACCGGCTTAGCAACCGCCACCGTCTCAGTAGCAGACACCGGTTCAACAACAGTCACCGATTCAGCAGCAGCAATTGTTGCCGCCTCGCCGGTTCCAGACACTGGTTGGAAATTTTTTTAACCCGGTTGATAATGTACTGGCGGCGACCCATAACTTAGCAGCAATTCCTATTGAGGGTAACAGTCCAGTTCAGATTGAGGCCAGGAATGCTATTGAGATGCTTAAGACTGCAGTAACGCAGCAAGCAAATTATTCTCATACCTAGCACCGGCTGCACTCTACCCCTCATCCAAGTCGCAGTAGGAACCAACATGCTAATTCACCGACAGTTTCTAGTAGTGCGCAGTGAAGAAGGGCTCAGCAGTCACCTCTAAATCAGCCACAGCCCGAAATCCCAAACGCACAGGTGATCGTTGAAGCTGCTCGTGCTTTACGGGGGTTAGAGGCAAGAAACACAGGTGCAGCATATGTTCAGCCTATCGTGCAACCCCCACCCGCCTCAACCCAGCCAGCTGTCCGCACTAGCGGCATAATAGGTCAGATTATCGGAACTCCATGTCTAGTCCCGGTGTTACGAGATGCACGGATGCCCCCAGATTTCAAAGGTACTCACAAGGTTCCTAACTATACAGCTGATTTGGAGCCGGCTGAGTGGATTGAAAGTTACGAGCTAGCTATGGATATGATGGAAGCCAGTGATCCTGTCTGTGCTCGGTACTTACCTCTCATGTTGGAGGGGCCAACATGCACTTGGTTGAAAAATTTGCCCACAAATTCCATTAACACCTAGCAAGAGTTGAAGGAGCGCTTCATCAAGAACTTCCAGGGCACTTGCAATAACGTGCATGTCTGTCTTTGCGCATCTTTGTCGACATCATGTACACGTACGGGTTCCGCCTTTTGGATTTTACGCCGAACGCCGTAACGTGCATGTCTGTCTTTGCGCATCTTTGCGAAAACTTTGCCGGAGTGGTCCCCAACACAGCCCTCTTCCGCCACTACTTCATCCCCCGCATCGAGGCAGGAGACGCCCTCTCTGGATCTATCACTTGGATTCCAAGGGCATGGAACAAGGATATATACCTAGGGGGTCTCTACCGCAAGAAGTGGGAGGAGTGGCGATCCGAGTGGTGCTGGATTCAGGAGGAAGATCCCCAGCCGTTCTGTGTGCCCCGGCAAAGGAAGGTGGCCCGTGGTGAGAATTGGAGCTACCTCGACCCTGAAGACGGGAAGCTCACGATTGCAATCACCAGGATCCACCGCCTGAAGGCTGCCGGGCTCACGATTGAAATGGTTGGCGCAGATTTCCTTCGCCGGCGCATCGCCCCTCTGCACAATAAGGGGAGGCCAGCCTGGGACTTCAAGAACGCAGTAGATATCATGAGGCTGCGCCCTGGCTTGAATCACAATTTCACGATCTTGTAGCACATGTATCTCTGCCACAAGCTGTTCAGGCCTGACGGGAGGTACACGTTGCCGTCTGGAATAGTCCCTCTATGCAACAACTCTGCCCTGAGCTCCATCATTGCTATGATGCCAGTGTGCAACACCCACGGCCTTGACGGGACTTGGGTAGAGCCGCCTCCAGAGCAAGTGCAAGAGTTCTTTGACAACTTGTCGGAGAGGGCCATCCGGAAAGATTCCAACCTTATCCGTCCCACCACTGAGGGAGAAGTAGCTTACATTGCTAGCAGGGTGGAAGAGGCAAAACTTGCCGCAGAGGCCGACGACTTTGGCTTGACGGGAGAAGACACCAGTGAAGACGAGACGGCGCCAGAGGAGACCTCTTCGGAGCAAGAGGAAGTTGCCGGGGAGCAGAGCGGCATGGTTGCCGGGGGCTCTACCGTCGAGGGCGCAACCGTGGAGCAACCGCCCTCAGGGGATGAGGTCCCCGGCAAGAAGGCGGCTGGCGAGGCCGTGCAGCGGCAAGAGGCCCAACAACCGCCCGTGCGACGTACGACACGCTCAACCGCGGCACAAACTGGTGCGGCGGGAGCGCCGCATACGACGACACCAGCGGCTGGAACAGCAGGGTTGCAGCAACCTGCTGCTTCCGCTGCAGCCAAGCGCGCCAGGTCTCCTTCTCCACCTCCTCGCCCAGGTGCCGAAGTGGAAGTCGTCTTCGACCTCTCTGCCTTTGAATCTGACGAAGAAGAGTAGGGACCTTGCCGCACCTTGTAATTCCCGTATTTCCGTCTTTACTTGACTAATTCGCTTTGGCTTGTCTCCACAGAGATGCAGAAACCTTGGCGCAAAGGATGGCGAAGAGGGCGAAGACCTCAACGGGCGACGAACCGCCGGCGGGCACCTCAGGTGCGCCAGAAACGATCAACATCAGCCCGGAGTCGAGCCCACAACGCAGTCCTCTACGCAGCCCCCGGCGCAGCCCCCAGCGTAAGTCCGTTATGCACTTTTCGCTGGCAAGTGCCGGGGTGCGTATCTTCACTGCTGACATCTCCTGGCGTGCAGGAGCGGAGCGGCAACAAGGAGCACCAACGGGAACCGTCCCTGATGCGCCGCCGCCATCGACTACACCGCCCAGAAATGAGCCTCTGGCAAGCGTGCTTAACAACGATGAAGAAGAGCCGGCGAGTACTGGCTCCGGCAACCCTCCTCAGCAGCTCGATGCAGGTAAACCGCTCGCCTCAAAGTACCTGCTATTCTGTTTTTCTTCTTGAACTTCAATCTTGGTCTCACCTTGCTTTCCTTCCTGGGCTTCCAGATTTCCTCTTGGCGGAACCCATGGATGTCGAAACCGTCATCGAGGAGACCGCCAGGGATGCTGCCGCCGAGGCCGACAGGGTCGCAGCGGACGAGGCCGCCAAGGCCGCACAGGAAGAGACCGCCAAGAAGTCTGCTGAGGGGACCGGCAAGGAGACCGACGAACCGTACTGACGACATTCCTGCCGCGGGAGCGCCCGGCGCTACACCGGTCACGGAGCCCCCAGCTGCCGGTGAAAATCAACCGTCAACATCTGACGTGCCCCCGTCAAGCAGCTACTTCAAGGTCGGCGACAACCTGTTCGTCAGCATGCCAGGGACGGCAAGCACTGGGGTGCCGGTGGAAGGAGAAACTCTGGATGGAGACGTCGTCGCCGCCGCCAGCAGCAGTGAACCCACGGAAGAGCAGCTACTCCAAGCCATGCACGACAACTATCAGAAGCTCCAGGCACTCTACCGCGCCCGGAAGTATAAGCTGGATTCCAGGGCAGCGGTTGTTGATGCAGCAGAGGCGGACTTCCAAAAGCGCGTCGAGGAGATGCAGGCTTGGTATGCTGAGGCCTTCCAAGAGCTGAAGACTGCTCGGGAACAGCTGAGCGAGAACTGGAACGACCTTCTCCTGGAGCAATCTGATGTCGAGAAGGCACAGGAGGAGGCTGCACAGCAGGCCGCCGCAGCAGAAGCCCGCCTGACGGAGCGCCGCATCGGGCTCGATGCTCACGAAGAGGACCTTACTGCTTGCGAGGAGGCGCTTGCCGCCAAGCTCCGCAGCAAGGATGAGGAGATCAAGAAACTTGTCGCGCAGCGGACCCAGGAGCTATAGCAGAAACACATGGAGACGCTCGGAGCTCTGACTGAAGATCACGCCGGCAAACTGAAGGAAGCCGTCGATGCTGCCGGAGCTACAGAGGCCGCCAAGAGCTTGCTGGAGGGGAAGGTGAAAAAGCTAGAGGCTGATCTCGAGGATCGCGGCAAGAAGGTCTCGACACTCGAAGCCGAAAGAGACAAAGCTCTTCACAGCTTGATGGAGGCACAAGTTGCCGCATCCGAGAAGATTCAAAAGCTCACCTCCGCCAAGGAATCCATCGTTGATCTGGAGCAGAAGCTGACCACGCTGGAGGAGACCCTTGAGACCGCCAAGGGTCGGGAGAAGGCCTTGATCAAAGACCTCCACAATGAACAGGAGCTGCTCAAGAGTGCTGCCGCCACGCACAACGACTATGTGGCAGGCGTGCAGATCTGGACTGAGAAGCTCGTCGACGTTGCGGAGAAGCTTGCCGCACAACTGTCCACCATGGGTCTGCAAGGCTTCAGGTACTCTTCTGACGATAGGGTGTCCACAAGCGCCAGGCTGACCATGTTCTTTGACGGCCTGATCGAAGCCTTGGAGCAGCTTCACTCTGACCGAACGTCCCAGCTGGCGGACGAATCTCGCAAGCTCTGCCAGGCCATCCTCCGCGAGGTGCTGGTCAAAGTTGTGCACAAGAACCCCGGCATCAACCTCTCCAACGTCTTCAAACGCTTGCCGAAGGATGCGGACGTCAAGGCACTCGAAGAGCTTGTCGCGCCCATCATTGACAGGGTGAGCCAAGTCAAGAGGGTCGAAGGCGATCGCCGGGATTAGCTGCTTCTCTTCTCATCTTGTCGCCATCGCTCCATGCCAAAGACAATTTATCTTTAGTTAGAAACACGGCAACTATCGATGTAATATAACTTGCCATGTCTAGATTAATGTATGCTATTCCCTCGTCTGATTTCTTTCTGTACGGCTTGTACCCTACGCTTATGCTGGGAACTTGCCGGTGCGCACCCCCGAGAGCGCTGGGTTCGGGACTTCAGCAGCCTGCTGGAGGCGCAGCTACCGGCAAGAAACCTTGACGTTTTCAGTGCAGCCACCTAAACTGTTGAGCGGACTCGAAACAGAGTAAGGGCGTGACCGATCATGACTAGGTTCAATCGCGTGCAGGCTTTCCATACAAGAGTCGAAATCGTTCAAGGGAAATAGCCTTACAACAAAAATCTGTTTTAAAGGGTTCTACAACTTAGCTTTTCGTTGTTGTTCTTCTTTTTCTTCTGGCAAGATGTCAACCTTGAACGTCGCCGTCGGTATCCATATCATCCTTCCCCCCCCCCCCCGGCAAACTTGCATGCGAGGGAACCTTCTATCCTTTTGAGAAAAAGAAAGAAGAGAAAATATGGAACCTTGGTGGTTCATTAGCTCTCACCGGAAGCAAGCGCAATACAACATCTCAGATAATCATGCATATAAAATGACATAAAATCGACAAGAATTGTAAAACACTTAGCTTTATTTAACTATGCGCAGGGTCTGCGCCTGGCTTTGTACAAAGGATTACATGCTGCATCGGCAAGACTTGTACAAAAGGTGGTTGCCGGGAGCGCTTCTGCGGCAAGAACCCAAGGTTTTGCGCGAAACTGCTGCTAACCGGCAACCGCGCCTTACGGGTAGAACTTACGAAGATGTTCGATATTCCAGGAGTTGCTCACTGGTACGCCATCTTCGGTCTTCAGGCGGACAGCGCCAGGCCTGGTGACTCGTACTACCCGATAAGGGCCTTCCCACTTCGGCGTCAACTTGTTGGAATTCTTGGCCGACTGAACGCGCCGAAGAACAAGGTCGCCTTCCTCAAGACTCCGGGCATGAACCTTGCGGCTATGATAGCGGCGCAAAGCTTGCTGGTAGCGTGCAGCACGCACAGCAGCCTGAAGACGGTCTTCCTCAAGGAGCACAGCGTCAACTTGCCGCAGCTGCTCTTGCTCGAGCTCATCATAAGCGAGCACTCGAGGTGACCCGTATATGAGTTCCGTGGGGAGAACTGCTTCAGTCCCGTAGACCAGGGCGAAGGGAGTCTGGCCGGTAGCTCGATTTGGTGTCGTTCTGATTGACCAAAGAACCGCCGGCAGCTCATCAATCCAGCGTCTTCCGCACTTGCGCAGCTTGTCGAAAGTTCTGGTCCTGAGACCGCGCAGCACTTCAGCATTGGCCCTCTTCGCTTGGCCGTTGCTACTCGGGTGAGTAACGGAGGCAAAACAAATCTTGCCGCCAAGGTCTCGGATGTACTGCATGAAGGTGTGACTCGTGAACTGCGTACCGTTGTCGGTGATGATCCTGTTCGGCACACCAAACCGGCACACTATCCCCTTGAAGAACTTGACCACTGACTGTGCTGTCACCTTTCTCACTGCTTCCACTTCTGGCCACTTCGTGAACTTGTCGATAGCAACGTACAAGTACTCGAAGCCCCCGGCAGCGCGGGGGAAGGGGCCCAATATGTCGAGCCCCCAGACCGAGAAGGGCCAGGAAAGAGGGATTGTCTGAAGAGCTTGGGCTGGCTGATGAAGTTGCTTTGAATGGAACTGGCACGCTTCACACTTGGTTACTAGTGCAGTTGCATCCTGGAGAGCAGTGAGCCAGAAGAAACCTTGCCGGAATGCCTTGCCGACAAGAGCTCTCGAGCCTATGTGGGAGCCACATATGCCTCCATGAATTTCTGCCAACAGATCTAGTCCATCCTCCCGAGGAATGCACTTCAATTTCACACCATTGGGCATCTTTCTGTACAGGACGTCGTCGACGAACTGGTACATACTAGACTGACGGGCTACTTTTTCCGCTTCTTCTTGTTCCTCAGGGAGTTCTCCTGTCTGAAGGAAATGAACTATGTGATGTGCCCATGCCGGAGCCTGTGGCTCGACGACAAAGACTAAAGGCATCTCTTCGGCCACGGGAGCGCTTGCTTCAGCGGCAAGAACCTGAGGTTCTGCGCAAAGCTGCTGCTCACCGGCAACCAGCATATCTTCAGCTCCGGGGGCGCGTACTTCTGCGGCAAGAACCTGAGGCCCTGCGCGAAGCCGCTGCTCACCGGCAACCGTGTCATTCCCGGCGACTTCCTTGCCGGCGGCTTCTGGAAGCTCTGCCGGGAAGTACTTGCCGGTACTTAACTTCCTTCTCTTGTCCGGCCTCGTCGGTGGTGTTACGGATGGCTGAGTCAGGCGGAGCATGAAAGTTCCTGGTTCCACAGGTAACTTAAGGGCAGCACGCTTCGACAGGTCGTCAGCAATGCAGTTCTCTGCTCGAGGAACATGCTCTGTCTGCAGACCGTCAAAACGCTCCTCCAGCTTCCTCACTTCATCGACATAAGCTTCCATTAACGGGCTCTGA
Source organism: Elymus sibiricus (assembly GCA_039707655.1). Classification (NCBI taxonomy): domain Eukaryota; kingdom Viridiplantae; phylum Streptophyta; class Magnoliopsida; order Poales; family Poaceae; genus Elymus; species Elymus sibiricus. The sequence goes on from CM077664.1 coordinate 171,758,359, forward strand.
TAATCCTTGTTGACTTGCCTGACGACAAGCTGGGAGTCACCTCTGACGATGAGCTTCTTGATCCCAAGGTCTGCCGCGATCCTGAGACCGGCAAGCAGCCCTTCATACTCTGCAGTGTTGTTCGTTGATCTCTCCCGGGGAAAGTGCATCTGAATCACATACTTGAGGTGCTCTCCGGTGGGTGCGACAAGCAGCACGCCAGCACCGGCGCCTTGCAGAGAAAAAGCCACATCAAAGTACATAATCCATTCGCGATCTGTTTCCTTGCCGGGGACAACCGACTCTTGAACTTCTTCGTCTGGCATTGGTGTCCACTCTGCAATGAACTCTGCCAAGGCTCTGCTCTGAATAGTTGAAGTGCTTTCAAACTTGAGGCCAAAGCATGACAGCTCCAACGCCCACTCCACAATCCTGCCGGTTGCATCTGGATTCCGCAAGATCCGTTGCAGCGGAAAGCGAGTGACGACGGTAATCTCATGTGCTTGGAAGTAATGGCGCAGCTTCCTCGAGGCCATAAGGAGGCCGAAGAGCAGCTTTTGCACACCAGAATATCTTGACCTAGCCCCCTGCAAAAGGGAGCTGACAAAATAGACTGGGTGCTGCACCATCTTCTTCTTCTGCACTGCTTCACTTGGCTGCGCGGGCTCTGCCTTGTCGGCACCAGACTTTGCCGGGAATGGTCCTGGCTTGTCGCTTGAGGGGCTTGCCGCTGCCGCTGCCTCTTCGTCTGCTTCTCTCTGCGCCACTAGCGCAGCACTAACCACTTGATTCATTGCCACTAGATACAGTAGCAACGGCTCTTGTGGCCTAGGAGCGACCATTGTCAGCGGAGAAGAGAGGTACCTCTTCAAGTCCTGCAGCGCTGCTTCCGCTTCCGGAGTCCATTTCATTGCTCCTGCCTTCTTCAAGATTTTGAAAAAGGGCAGGGCGCGCTCAGTGGACTTGGAGATGAACCTGCTTAGAGCAGCAACGCAGCCGGCAAGTCGGCGCACATCTTTGACACGTCTTGGTGCTTCAATCTGCTCAATTGCCTTGATCTTGTCGGGATTGGCTTCAATTCCACGCTGAGATACAAAGAACCCGAGAAGCTTGCCGGATGGAATGCCAAACACGCACTTCTCGGGATTGAGCTTCAGATTGATCCTGCGCAGATTTGCAAACGTCTCTTCTAGATCTTGAATAGGAGTTGCCTTATCCTTGGTCTTGACCACTATGTCATCCATATAGGCTTCCATATTTCTATGCAGCTGGGTCTCGAAACCAATCTGGACAGCTCTTGCGAAGGTCGAACCAGCACTTTTTAACCCGAAAGGCATACGTATGAAGCAATACGTGCCACATGGGGTGATAAATGCGGTTTTCTCTTCGTCTTCTTTGGACATGAAAATCTGTTGGTAGCCTGAATATGCGTCAAGGAATGACAGCAAATCGCAGCCAGCAGTGGAGTCCACAATCTGGTCGATGCGCGGGAAGGGAAAAGGATCTTTTGGACAGGCTCTATTGATATCAGTATAGTCGATACATAGCCTCCATTTTCCATTCGCCTTGCGCACTACAACTGGATTGGCCAACCATGTCGGATGGAGGACTCCTCTAACCAGACCTGCTGCTTCAAGCTTTCTGATTTCTTCGGCGATAAACTCTTGCCACTCCAAGGCTTGCTTCCTGATCTTCTGCTTGACGGGCCGCGCGTGAGGGCAGATAGCAAGGTGGTGCTCAATTACCTCCCTGGGAACACCAGGGATATCAGATGGTTGCCATGCAAACACATCGATATTCACCCGCAGGAAGGCAACGAGCGCGCCTTCCTATTTGTCATCAAGGGTGGAACTTATGGTGAAAGTTCCTCTCGCACCATCCTCCTTGGCGGGCACCTTCTTGGTCTCTGGTGGAGCTGCCTTGGATTTCTTGCTCTTGCCGGCAGAGCTCTCCGGCACGTCCTCAACGGGAGCGCAGCACTCCGAGGAGGTGCGCTTACCGGAGTGGGTGCTAGAGGTCTTGCCGGGCTTCATCTTCTTCTCGGGAGCTTCAGCGACAGGAGTAGGTGCCTTGGCGGCAGATGCTGCAACTGCCTCCCGGTAGAGTTTGTCGGTGCAGATAAGCGCATCCTTTTTGTCGGAGTGGATGGTGATGACGCTCATCGGCCCGGGCATCTTCAGCACGCTGTAGGCGTAGTGCGATGCCGCCATGAACTTGGCCAGCGCCGGGCGACCGAGAATCCCATTATAGGGTAATGGAATCTTGGCGACGTCGAAGACGATCTCCTCCGTCTTGAAGTTGAACTCACTGCCAAACGTCACTGGCAGAGTGATCTTGCCCTTCGGCTGGTTCCTTCCCGGATTGACCCCTTGGAATGAGCCTGTTTCCTCGAGATCTTCGTCGGGAATTTGCAATCTCTTGATCACATCGGGCGAGATCAGGTTCAGGCCGGCCCCACCGTCAACTAACATTTTCGTCACCTGGAGGTTGCGGATCGTTGGCGAGACCAACAACGGCAAACACCCTACCGCAGTTGTGCGATCAGGGTGGTCCTCGGCGTCAAAAATGATAGGCGTGTGGGACCACCTCAGTGGCTTCCGGGCATCAAGGGATGGCTCTGCCGCATTAATCTCGCGCGCCCACCGCTTGAGCTGGCAGTGAGAGGAATGCAACGAAGCGCCCCCGTCGACGCACATGGCCTATGTAGCCTTCTGGAACTCGTGTTCGCTGGACTCGTCGCCCTCTGCATCATCGTCATCATCCCCCTGCTCTTTGTCGCGGCCTCGGGCGGGCCGCTCCTTCTGTTGCTTTGCCTTACCGCGGCGACCTCCTCGACCGCGCTTCTTGCCGGACCCTCCAGCGCCATCCTGGGCCTTCTCCTTGTCTCGCCTTTCGTACTCGGCTCTCTGCTTCTCGACAAGTTCCTCAACTTGCCGGAAGTTTTGGAGATCGTGCCCCTTGCTGCGGTGGATCTTGCAGTATTGCTTGGCGGAGCCTTCCGGCCTGTCGGCAGCCGCCAAGGCCTAACACGCGGCACACCCGGCAACCTCCTTGCCGGGGCCATCAGTGTTGGCCTTCTTGGCGGTGCCGGGTTTGGCGGATCCCTCGACGGCAAGCACGGCCTTGCCCTTGCGCTTCCTGGTCTTCCGCCGGCCTTTCTTTGCCGGGGCAGCAGCGCCTTCGCTTTCGGAGTCGACTCCTACGCCAGCGTTCTCGCCGGGGAGTCTCCTTCCTTCTTCCGCCCGAGCACATTTGTTAGCCAGAGCGTAAAGCTCGGCGACATCCCTGACCTTGTTCATCGCAAGCTCTTCCCGCATCTTGCGGTTGCGCACATTCTGATGGAAGGCGCTGATGACAGCGGCAGGATGAACGTCTGGAATGTTGTGCTGGATACGGCTGAACCGCTGGATGTACTTGCGCAAGGTTTCGCCATCCTTCTGGGGAATGATATGTAAGTCGCTTTCCTGGCCAGGAGCTTGGTGACCGCCAGTAAAGGCGCCAACAAACTCATGACACAGATCTGCCCAGGAGGAAATGGAATTCTCCGGCAGATGCATCAACCACGACCTGACGTTGGGCTTCAGCACCAACGGGAAGTAGTTTGCGAGAATCTTGTCGTCCCGAGCTCCGGCAGCCTGCACCGCGATGGTGTAGATGCTCAGGAACTCTGACGGGTGAGTCTTGCCGTCGTACTTCTCCGGCACCTCCGGCTTGAAAGAGCGGGAGTTGGGCCACTGGACTCGCCGCAGCTCACGAGTAAACGCTGGACAGCCCACCTCGTAAGGCAGGCTACCAGGATACCCTGGTGCAGGCTCGTCGACAGTGGGTTCCGCGCGCTTGTCGGATTGACGACGCGCTTCCCGTCGCTGCTCGATGGTGGTTCGAGCATCCTCCTTCTGCCGTTCCCGAAGAATCAGACGTTGATCGCGGCGAACCCGCGGATCGGACGACGCCGTGGAATCGTCATCACGGGCGTCGACCCGCCGGGTTAGCGACCGCTCTTGACATGGTGGAGGGGAGAGTATCGTAGATGCACCGCCTCCGGTCTTCTCACCATCAGCACGCACCGGCCCAGTAGACTGCCGCCGTGAAGGCTCCGCTTGCTGCGGCCTGTCGTTGTTAGCTAGACCGATGAGGCTCTGAATGGCAGCTCTCCACTCATCTAGCTTCTCCGCAGCGGGAGGGAAGTCTAGGAGTAACTGAGCTCGCGCCAACGCTTCTGCTGGTGTAGGCGGCGGCGAAAGATGCGAAGAACGTGAGGTGCTCAAACTCCTAACTGGGTTAGAAGGAGCACCGTCACGGTCCTGCAACCGCGCACGGCTTCCACCGGCATGTTCACGTGGATCTTGGCCCCGCGCATCTTGAGAGTGATGCGCAGGGGTTTTCCCATGGGGATGCTTGGAACCACCGATGTCATGGTGCTGCACGTCGTGCGCGTCCTGAGAAGGTCGTGGTGCATGCGCCGGCATGGGTGTCTTGGAGAGCGCCGTCCCACCCTTGGAGTTCGCTGCGCCACCCTTAGGTAGCACGGCCCCGTCCTTGGACCTGGCGCTCGCCTGGCTCGGATCGCCAGATCGTCGCGGAGGCTCAAGACCTCCACCTCCTCCACCAGCGTCCGCGCCATCACCCGTCTGCGCAGGTACGGGGAGGCTGGACGCGGGTGGGTCAACCGCCGTAGCGCCCTTCTTCTTGGGAGCCATGGCGATGAAGACGATCAAGAACTGGCGCGCTGACCGCCAGATCGGGTTCGCGCAACCTTCCCCCCTACCTGGCGCGCCAAAGATGTCGGGGAAACGAACACCCATGGGACCAAAGGATCCCTTTATGGTTCGGCAGGGGAGAAAGGACAACACAAAGAGCGGAACTGACGATCGACGCGAGGGGATTTTACCCAGGTTCGGGCCGCTCGGAAGCGTAAAACCCTACTCCTGCTTGGTTGTATTACTGTGGATGTTCTTGGCCAAGTTTCGGGAGCTACAGTAGTAGCTACGCATGCAGAACGGGTCCAATGTCTCCTCTTAATGTCTCCTCCTCCCCCTGTAGCTACGCCTTGGGCCTCCTTTTATATGTCCAAGGGGTCTCCAACAGTGGCGAAGTACAAGAGGTGTAAAGTATCTACAGTATCTCATGATTACCAGTATCTCATGATTACTACTGATGCCCTTGGACAAACGTCCTAGGACAAGCGTCTCAGGAAAAGACGCATTCAATGCTCTGAACAGGTGTCCCTGCCCTTCTTGGGGATGGGAAGAAGGACTCATCCCATCAGCACCGCTTAACCCCTCCTGTGGCCAGCGCCGTGACACACAACCAGGAGGACAAGCCCTAAACGACAGGCTGGTCGCTACGCTGGAGCGGCGGCACTGTGCTGAAGCAGTGGGATCTTGCCGGGTGCTGATCTTGCCGGGGCTCATCTTGCCGGGGCTTATCTTGCCGGGGCTCATCTTGCCGGGGCTTATCTTGCCGGGGCTTATCTTGCCGGGGCTCGACGGGCCAGTCCGGCAAGATCTTGCCGGACGCCCAGCCTTCGGTCTTCTGATCTCCAGCTTTAACGCCTTCTTGATATCTCGCATCTATCTCCAGCCGTCCTCCGGTAGGCCTTGCCGCAGGTATGGCTACAACTGTCCGTGCACAAGTACGGGGTACTAAGGGACCCGATCTTTAGTACACCGACATACATACAACCATGCTACAAAAAATATGGCCACGTACGTACATACGGGCGGGGTCTAGAACGCGCACTCGCGCATACGTACGGCCTGGGCTCGTGTACATCAAGAGGCAACGGACGGATGCACTGGATGGCAGCAACATCGTCCTGTTCGTCGGCAGTCAACCGGCTAGGTCGAAACGGAGAAACAACATCGTGTTCATCGAGAGGCAACCGACTGGGTCGGAATGTGTCTTGTTCATCGGGAGCCTATCGGCTTGGACGGAACAGCCGAAACGGAGTCCTGTTCATCGGCTGGGTGTCTATCATACCGCAAAACGAAGGAAATGGACTTCTGTTCAATGGCCTACGGTCGAAACGGTGTGTTGTTCATTGGGAGGGGTGTGGCATACCGCAAAACGGAGGAAACGGACTTCTGTTCAACCGCCTACGGTCGAAACGGGGTCTTGTTCATCTGGAGGGGTTTGGCGTACCACAAAACGGACGAAACAGACTTCTCTTCAACCCCCTATGGTCGAAACAGGGGTCCTATTCATTGGGAGGGGTGTGGCGTACCGCACAACGAGACTCCACGGGCTAATGTTCTTCCACCGTCGACTTCCGCTAGCCTCCACCGGGTACTGGTCATCCATCGTCAACTTCCTCTAGCTTCCACGGGGTCTTGTTCATCCACCCCCAACCGGCTGGGGTTTCGCGTACCACGGCACGGCCTCCTCGGTCGATTAGGGTCCTGTTCATCCAGTGCCAACCAGCTACACACGGCCAGGGTACTGTTCATCCATAGCCAACCCACCGGCTGGGGTGGGGCGTACGAGCGGGCAGCAGCAACGGGAACTGTTCATCCACAGCCAACAAACCAGCTAGGTCAACTCACCATGTCTCACGCAAGGGGCTCGATCGATGCAAGTCTCAACTCGTTCTATATATCGCGTGCATGGCAGCAAGGGGCATTATTCACCGAGAGGCAACCTACCGGCTAGCTCAACTCACGTCTCGCACGGGGGCTCGATGCAACGCATCGATCCATCGGCTTCTGTAAGCAGCAGCGATTGATCGCTCGGGTTCAGTTAGCAGCGAAGGGATAGCTCACATTCAGTTAGCAGCAAAGGAATCGCTATGGTGCAGTTAACAACGAAGGAATCGCTCGGCTTCAGTACGTAGTGCGGTCAATCATTTGTGTTCAGTACGTAGTGCGAGGGATCGATCGATCGATTGGGTTCAGTAAGCAAACTCCTTGCTCGGGTTCAGTTAGCGAACGCCTCACACACACGCGCGTATGAGGGAAACCCGTAAACCACAGAGCATCGCTCAGCCCCGACCACCCACCGATTGCCCACCGCAACCGGGAACTCCCCGAAAATTTCCTCGCCCTCACTTCTACCATGATTTTTTAGGTCATGGATGGCCCAAAGAATGTCATGCAGGTGCGTCTCCGGCCCGCCCAGGACGAAAACCCCATTTTCTGTCATAATTTTTTTGTCATAGAAGTAGGAGCCCACCACATCTATGCTTATACGTGTTTTTGTGGAAATTATCATCATGGAAGTGTCATATCCATGACAGAAAAAGTTTTTGTTCGGGCCATAATGTCATAGAAGTGTCTTTTTTTGTAGGTCTTGTGCTTCGGCAGATTCAGTCCGGGAAAGTGCTAAGCAAGTTGACACCGAAGTGGGAACGTCCTTTTAGGGTGGTAAAAGTTACTAGACCGGGTGCTGTTTGGCTAGAAACTGAAGATGGGAATCATGTGCAAAATTCACGGAACATTGAAAATCTGCAGAAGTACCATCTTCGTAAGTTCTACCCTTAGGGCGCCAGCGGGATCCGTTCCCATTGGTAGCTATCATCGCTGCTAGATCCGCTCTAGCCGGCAACAACTTATGTACAAAAGCAAATAAATAAGTATTAGCAAGTTGCAATGTCATGTAAAATGCCATCATAAGTATGTGACACCCCGATTTTTGGCCCTTTCTTTTTCTTTTGGTTTTCTTTGGATTTTTGATTTGGATTCTTTTTCTGTGGCTCTGTGGTCTTGAAACCTGGGAAGATCATCTCTTCTTCCTCTCCCAAGTGGCTTGTCATTCTCAAATCCTTCCCAAGGCCATGTCATTTCCACCCTAGCTCAACCCCAGTATTTATTTCTTGGGAATATTCCTTTTTTATTAAAGAAATAACCCTGTTTGCTCTAGGTTGTGAAGCAACCTATATTTCTGTCTTTCCTAAAATTACCACAAAATTCTCAACATTCATTTGACTCATATGGACCTTGGATATGTAAAAATATTCAAGATTCCATGCTCATGGTGAGCACACCATCCAATCTTTTTTTCTGGTCATAATTTCAGTTTATGAAGCAACTATATTTTATATGGCTTCATAAATTCTGAGATTTTACAAGGACATTATCCTACCTAGACAACTTCCCTCCACCAAATTTGGGCTCATTTTATCTATCCAATATTGCTCAATAATTCTCCCAAGTTTCTGTCCAGAGGAAAGCATTGTGAAGGAAGTACCATTTTTATTTATCCAAATGGTATGAAATTTTTATAGTGCCTTGCTATACCCAAATCATCATTCTCTAGCAAGTTTCAGACCAATCGAACACTCTATGTGAGTGCAGCTTCAAGATCTAGTTTCTGGACCAGATATGCAGTTGTGAAGCAACTATGATAAATCTTGGTCCAAATCCTTTCATATTTCACAGTATTGTAGTCCTTCCTACCCTAGACCTCAGTGACATATTGTTTCTCCAGTTACCCATCCCATTTTACCACAGCTTCTAGCCCAAGTTTGCTGCAGGAAACTTTGGCTGATGTATCCCATCAGCACAGAGTTGCTTTCTTCGAGCCATCAGTTCATAAGGGTCCCATTTGGGATGGACTACACGCTAGACACCTTTTGCCAGGCATACGTGCCCTCCTCTCACCAATGCACATGGTGAACACGCGGGCTGGCATGCATTTGGCGTGCTCTGAGCGTCGGCTAGCTTCGGGCACTGCCCTCCCAACCGTTCCCGCGTGTCCCACCTTGTCAAATGGCTTTGTGGAAGCTATGTGCCTCTTCCCCAGCCCCTTCCCCCTCCTCCTTCTCCCTCCTTGCGCCATGGCAGCCCCTGCCCTCGCCGCACGCGCGCACACAGTGCCCTTGGTGGCCGACCAGACTTCTTCCATCCTGCGTCTGTGCCCCCACTAGCTCTCACTCGTCACCATCAATCCCTCCTCGCGAGCCCACGCGTACGCGGCCACGCCAGAGCATTGACCACGCGTCTGCGGCGGCATCCGGCCATGGCATTGACACCTCGGCTATTTAAGCCCTCCACGCGGCCTCTCGACATCACCACCCTCCTAGCACCCCCTAGCCTCTCATTCGAGCTCGAGGAGGTCCCCTGCCCTCCTCTGGCCACCATTGCCGCCTCGGCCTCCTCCTAAATTGGAGCGGCCCAAGCCATCTCCCTCCCTCTAACCTTCACCAGTGCGGTCCCCAAGCCACGGCGGACCTCCCCATCTCCTCATTGCATCTCCGGGGCGGCCGTGGCCGCGTTCCCAAGCCCGCCCGACGGCCTCCTTCGCGGGCGTCCAAGTCGCCGCTGCTACAGACCTCCTGGGCGTGCGTGCATCACTTGGTTGGATGCGGCGCTCCTCCTTGAGCTCACCGATAGCCGGAGCTCCACCAGGGACCCCCTGTAGCTCCGGGGATAACCGGTCGAGCGCCCCTGCCTCAGCCGAGCGCAGGATGGAGGTTGAAGACGACGACCCCTCAGACCTGCCAGTGGGCCCCACACGTCTGCCTCTGACACTGATCCATCCGGCCCGTTGACTGGAGTAAGTGGAGGCGTATTCATGGAAATACGTTTTCGTCACGCGAAAGCGTACTCTGGCGCTCCTTCGGGGAAGAATACGTTTTCTCTGTTCTGAAGGCGTATTGTCTGAAATGCGCTTTCTGTTTTCAGCCTGGTGGTGAAACGGTTAGATTGCGGACATTCGCTGGTTAAGAGCAGAAACGAACGGTTTTCTGTTTGTTTTCTGCCTAACGAACGAACGGCCATATTTTCACAACCGTAACTCTGAAGCAGGTGATTCCAAAGCCCATGTTCTCTATTCGTTGAGCCCGTTCTGTTGGTATCATTTTCACCATCTTGCAACATTCTAAAAATTTCGATTTTGCCCTTGCCCTCTAATCAGCTTCGCTGAGAGAGAAACATTTCCGGCAAAATTTTCCCTGAGTTTCTCACACTTCATCCTCAGGCAAGCCATAACAACCACTTGCATGATGGCCTTGCAATAGCCATGGTTTTCACTTGAATGTTTAAATAATTACTTTGAAATTATTTTGTAGATGCCATGTATATGCTTGTGGATTCATGCTCATCCCTATGCCATGTCCATGTGCATCCAGATATTTACTTGTTAGTAGTATTATTCTCATGTTCCATTCTTGTATTCAGTTCATATGCTAACGATCATGATATGCTCAAATGAGTAGTTATGGTTTGTTATGCAAATACTTGTGATATTCATGATCATCTTTATGCCATGCTCATGTGCATCCCGTAGACTAAATGATTTATTGTTGTTGATGTTATGATAAATGGTTATATTGCACATCCATGCTTATGTTGACATCATGCTCATATGCACTATTATTTCATCATGTTATTTTGTTATGGCACAGCTCATCACCATTGAAGTTGAACCTGACATTAATCGAACTTGAACAAATCTGTTGGCTGAGTCATAGTGCCACCGAATCAAGCTCACCAGTGCAGCCACATTTGCCTTATGGGGGGCCCTAATGCAGTCTATTGTCATGCCTCTCGCCGGTGCCTCCAACTAGGGAAGGTTATGTGCGCACGCTACCCTGATCAGGTAGGTGGCCATAATCTTGTGTGCCCAAGTTGTGTGGTACCATTGTCCCCGTTTGGGACCGTTTGTTTTGTTTTGCCACGACGGTGGCTGGCCACGAGGTGGCAGGATGTCACGAGTTGACATCAGGGCCACCCATGACATAGCCCAAAGGGGAGTTTGTCGGAGTGGCTGGGAGAGTGTCATGCAATAGATTGGTTTTGTCGGAATGTCATTGGTCCACTCAAATGGGAGCATGAGGTCATGAGTTCTGTGGTGTGGGTATAGTGTACTAACCTCTGCAGAGTGTATAATCTATCGATAGCCTCGTCCTCGGTCATGGACATAGTTCGTAGTACGTCACACTATGGGTCAACAGTAATATTAACCTAAATAATAAACAACGCCGGTTCCATGAGAAAAGAAGTTGGTTGATCTTTATGTGGTCATGCGATGATCACAGGTAGAGATCAAGCTCCTTGTGGTCATGTGATGATCACGATGGTATAGTTGATACCAAGCTTGGTTGATCCTGAGGTGATCGTGTGATGTTCACGACGGTAAGTTTGTTACATATGGTGGTTATGAGATAACCTCCGACATGAGTAAGTTGGTCCATGAGACCTTAAACGTCGACCCCTTCTCATGCTAGTGCTAGTATCACCATGTTCATATCCTGATTAACATGTACATGCCATGCTTATCTCATACTATTCAAGTTGTATCATGCTCATCAATTAACCTGTAAATGCCATCCTGTTGGTTGTCTTGATTGCTTTGGTTGCTGTGAGCTTGCGAGTACATTCAAAGTACTCACCTGGCGTGCCATTCAAGATTGCAGGTGATGCCATGATTGATTGCTTGTCGAGGATCCCGAGTTTGTGCTCTAGGACGTGTCCCAGCCAGAGTCCCTGCAGAGTGGAGTCCATCACCGTCGTCGCTGTTCCGCTGCTAGAAGCTATCCCGCTGCTACGAGTTGTTCCGATGCTAGCATAGAGCTATCTGAGCAGGCGTAGTATCGCCGTGCCCCTGTAACCTTTGTAATATCGTACCCTTGTACCTGATTATTTGCAATAAAGAGCTGATTTGTTCTATGCCCAGCAGTGTCGTATTCCAGAATACTTGATCTTTGGGCTGGAATACGGGGTGTTCTGGTCTCTCTGAGCTGGGGTGCCACAAAGTTGTAGTCATAATCATGATCTGCACTTGGTGGTTCTACTCATGACCTGCATCATGCTGCATATCACATACTATGTGCTTATAACGAACGAGTGTGTTGTGGACGCACAACACGATCAAGATGTGTCTGCCTTTTCTATTGAAGACTTAAGGTAGCAATATCCTCCTTCGCGGACAAGCCCGGGGGCTACACGGCAGGGCTTGCCTCTGCCTCTACGTCCGACCAAAGCAAGAACCATGCAAGTAGAGATAATTGCGACATCCTAGTCTCGTATATCTGGTTTGTTTCTTTGGTCTTTCAAACTTTTGCTGTGAGATTTGCCCGTCCGTGAAGAAGCATATTTTAAGATGTTTAGTCACAACAAATGAAGGCATCGTTTGGATAACCAATGACGCTCGTATGAGTTGTGGCATTTCTAACTATATGCATGTGCTAGGAAAGCAGTACTTCCCGTGGTTGCGGTTTGAGCAGAATCCCAATGCACCATGGTTGAGATACTGCATGTCCAAGTGCAATCCGATCAAGGATACGACACGTGCATGGAAATGAAAAATTGTTCGAAAGAATTGGAGACAAGATAAAAGATAATAGTTTATAATTAAAAGGTGGATTGGTTCCCACGTCCGGCCACGCCAACCCACCTGACTAACGACACCTCATGCCCATTTATTCCTAATCTTGCCACCTGCACAGGTCGCAGGGGGCTACATACTCAAAAAAAAGAGAAAAGGAAGAAAAAAAGAAGACGACGACGCGGCTGGGGCAGGAGAAGGCTTCAGGTGTCTCCGAAGTCATTCTCCTTTTCTGTAGGATCAAAAGTATGTCTAGAGGGGGGTGATTAGACTACTTGACCAAATAAAACTTAACCTTTTCCCAGATTTTAGTTGTAGGCAGATTTTAGCAATAGTACATGTCAAGCATCACCCTACACATGCAATTCTAAGAGTATAGCAGCGGAAAGTAAGCAATTGCATATGTATGTAGAGATGGGATAGGATATTTCAAACGCAATGAAGACACGGTGGTTTTTGGCGTGGTTCCGATAGGTGGTGCTATCGTACGTCCACATTGATGGAGGCTTCAACCCACGAAGGGTAACGGCTGCGCGAGTCCACGGAGGGCTCCACCCACGAAGGGTCCACGAAGAAGCAACCTTGCCTATTCCACCATGGCTTACGTCCACGAAGGACTAGCCTCACTCGGGGTAGATCTTCACGAAGTAGGCGATCTCCTTGCCCTTACAAACTTCTTGGTTCAACTCCACATCTGGTTGGAGGCTCCCAAGCGACACCTAACCAATCTAGGAGACACCACTCTCCAAAAGGTAATAGACGGTGTGATGTTGATGAACTCCTTGCTCTTGTGCTTCAAATGATAGTCTTCCCAGCACTCAATCACTCGTCACAGATTTGGCTATGGTGGAAGAAGGATTTGAGTGGAAAGCAACTTGGGAAAGGCTAGAGATCAAGGTTCAAATGGTAGGAATGGAATATCTTGATCTCAACACATGAGTAGGTGGTTCTCTCTCAGAAAATGTATGGTGGAAGTGTAGGCACGTTCTGATGGCTCTCCTTACTGAGAAGGATGGGGTGGAGGGGTATATATAGCCTCCACACAAAATCCAACCGTTACACACTTTTGACCCAACTCGGTGGCTCCGAAACAATCATCTCGGTAGCACCGAACTGTGTAAAAGATATGAACTTTAGGAATCTCGATGGGACCGATACAAACAACTCGGATGGACCGAAGTGCATTGGCTTAGGGCAATCCTCATCTCGGTGGCACCGATTGCATCAACTCGGTAGGACCGAAGTGAAGCAATAAGGCAACAGAGACTTGGCAAGCCATCTCGGTGAGACCGATTTGCAAACTCGGTGAGACCGAAGTAAATGCAAACGATTACAGAGAGTTGGCAAGGCCATCTCGGTGGGACCGAGATCCATTTCGGTGGATCCGATTTGTTAGGGTTTGGCAGTGGCTAAGTCTTGGATGAACTTGGTGGGACCGGATAGGAATTTTGGTGGGTCCGAGTTGGACTTTAGGTTTAGGACATATTTGGGTAGAGATAGTGGTTGAGGGTTTAGGAATACTATCACTAAGCACTTGAGCAAAAAGACCATTAAGCAACACCTCATCCCCTTTTAATAGTATTGGCTTTCCTATGGACTCAATGTGATCTTGGATCACTAAACCAAAAATGTAGAATCTTGATCTTTGCCAATTCTTGTCCTTAGCATTTTGAGGGGTCCACATCTCTAGTCCATGCCATGCCAATCATTGAACATCCTGAAATCTTAATCTGGAATGGATATTAGTTCAATGAGATATATGTTATTATGAATTACCAAAACCACCAAGGGAGCAAATGTGCTTTCAATCTCCCCCTTCTTGGTAATTGATGACAACATATAGATCAAAGCTTCGACAGATGATTAAGTAAATGAAATACATCGTCGCTTTGAGAAGTATGTGATAAGCAAGAGCTCCCCCTAAATTTGTGCATTATTAAAAATTTGCGTTTGAATGCAAATGCACAATCGATTAGGCTCATGGGTTACTCTTCCATGTCACATACATCTTGGTGGAGCGCGCAAAATGATAAGATTGAAATAATAGGCACGCATCACCAACATAAGTAATTGATCATACAAGATAATGGTAGAGATAAACATGGAATATTACAATAGGCCTAATATGATCAATCGACATCGTATCTCACAAGTATAAAGGACAGAATATTGTAGCAACACACACATAACAAAGTATCAACGAACAAGCAATCAAGTAGCAAAGGAAACTCTCGAAGCAAAACAAAAGAAAGAAACTCTCTCTCTTGAAGCCTATGATCTATACAAATCCTCCCCCTTTGGCAACAAGTACCAAAAAGTTCGAATCGTATAGCACTAGTCGGCTCTCTAGGCACGGTCCTCCGAAGGCGATCTCCCGCTGGCGGCTCCGGTGTGCGTAGACGGCGTTGAGATGAGAGCATCCGCGAATGCTTCTGCTGACGACTGCTAGACTGGTGGAGTGGAGACCTGTTGTGGCACTGTGGCTGTGGCGGCTGGTGCAGATACTGTGGTCCGTGGATCCACAACTGGTATCGCAGCTGACCTGGCAGCCCTAGGCACTGACTGAAACTGCTCTGTAGTCGGTCTCTCATCTTCACTGTCATCTGATCTGGCAAGCTTGACAGCATCGACATCCCCTTGCAGCTGTTCCACCGAAGTCTGAATCTCAGTCACTTTGACATCCAAGTCATGAAACTTTGTCTCAATAATCCGCTCAAAACTAGCCTGGGTCTGGGTGAGGTTGGCCAGACTTCGCTCAATCCTCAGAGTGGCTTCAAGCAGATATTGCATTTGGTCTTTTGGTGTCTTGAGATTCGCAATTGGAGCATTGGGAGCTGCTGCTTCCTGAGCTGCTTTAGCTTCTTGTGCTTTGCGGAGGGTGCATTAGCTGGCTCTTCCTCCTCTTCTTCTTCTTCTTCAACCATCATAGTTGGTCTGCCAATCACACGGGCAAAAGATTTCCTTACTCTTTTCTTCTTGGCACCTGCAGCTGCCTCACTAGGTTCTTGCAGAGTCTTCTGAGGCACTTTCCTCACTGCTGTTCTTTCCTTGACAGAAGTAGGCTTTGTGCTATACTCCTTAGCTAGCACTACTCTCTTCTTCTTTTGTGCAGTTTCACTTGCAACAAAGTCCTCATCCTCACTATCTGAGGTTTTCTTCTTCCGTGTTCTTGTTGCTGCTTTAGGTAGATCTGGAGAGCTTCTCTCTCCCTCATAGTAACTTTCATTATGGCTTGATCCTTCACTTTGCTCTTCATGCTGCTCTGACCTGTTCTGACTATCACTGACATCAGACATCTTGCTGAGCTGACCCTGTGAATAGATGGGTATGGGTAGAGTAGATGAGTCATCACAAAAGCAGATTGTTTTTCATAAAAATGAGTTCAAACTTTAGTTCTAGATTTTCGCAGAATGCAGTTCGGATGGACCGAGTTGGTAATCTCGGTGACACCGAAGCACACTCCAGAGACATGGCACGCCATTTCGGTCTGACCGAGATGGGTTTCGGTGGCTCCAAGA
Source organism: Elymus sibiricus (assembly GCA_039707655.1). Classification (NCBI taxonomy): domain Eukaryota; kingdom Viridiplantae; phylum Streptophyta; class Magnoliopsida; order Poales; family Poaceae; genus Elymus; species Elymus sibiricus. The sequence goes on from CM077664.1 coordinate 171,774,120, forward strand.
TGCTAGGGTTTCACTGAGACGTTACTTTCGGTCGTACCGATTCGCACAACTCGGTGGCACCGAGATGTACTTGTGCTATGGCCAGGGCCAAATCGGTGGGACCGAAAATTCCTATTCGGTCGGTCCGAGATGCATTCGGCGGAAACCTAACCCTAAATTTTTTCCTCGAATGTCGTTCAAACGAACTAATCTGGTGGAAAGTGAATTGCATTCGTGGCAAGATTACAGGCAGTCCAATCGTGCATTGAATCGGAAAGGGAAGCACGAAAGGGATCGAAACTCACCCTAACTCGGTGGAGTTCCTCTACGGCGGCAACGGCGGTGGAGATTACCGTTGACGGCAACGGAGTCCTGCGGCGAGGGCGCACAGGCGACGACGGCGACGATCCGGAGACCAAAGGGGCGGCAGCAATGGGGCGCGGGCGCGTAACGTTTGAAGAAATTTTCAACCGCATGAGCTGCTGGATATATATACCCATTAGCTGTCAGTGGCACCGAGTGGAACAAATCGGTAGCACCGAGACGTGCAACTGCTGGCAGTTACAGCAACTCGGTCCGACCGAGTTGGTTTAATCGGTAGCACCGAGATGAAAACCTAGATCAGTGTAAGTGCTTTCGGTTCGACCGAGTTTGAGTGGGTTGGTCTGACCGAAATCAATTAGAAGGTTTTGGAGGTTCAACCCTTTCAGATCGGTGGCTCCGAGTGCTCCTCACCCGGAGGGTCCGAAAATGACTTGTTCAATTTTTGTGATGCAGCAAGAATAGAATTTGAGACAAGAAAGCATAGATAGCTAGAGAAGGTTCTTAGGCATTCTTGTACATCCACTTGGCCAGAAAAACCAAGACAATCAAAACAACAAATGGATGTCCTCGAATGATGAAAACATGCAAATCAACATGCTCACACAATAAGATTGCAAATGAAATATGTGTCAAACATGCACAACCAATTCTAGCATCTATCAAGCAATGGCGATGACTAGGTCATCTATATATGAGTATATTGACTTAGGAGCCAAATGAGAACATTTGATCATAGGTCATACTCATCATTTAAGCACAAGTGGGGTTACCACTTTTACATAAAGCATTAATGTGTTCACACCATTAGAGTTGCTTTAGCTCAATTGTTTAGAGCAAAGCTCCCCCTAGATGCGATATCCCCCCTAAGAGGGTTGAACTAACCTTGGGTTTTGTCGATGATGACTTCATGTAGATGTTGAAGATGTGGATGCTCAATGTTGATGTAGACCATCAAGAGTTGGGAGCAATCCTTTGGAGTTTTGTGCTTTTAATACCAACATGGGTTAGTCCCACACAAGGAACATACAAGAATATCCATAGACATAGAGTGAAATACACATATGATGATGTCCATGAATACAATGATTACCTTGTCCCTTCCCTTACCAACAAGAGGGTTTGTGACTCCATGAACTAGTGCAAAATGTGAAAGTTGGTTTCACAAGTCCTTGCCATGAAGAATATGAGTGAAGTTTGTTGGCGGAGTCACCCTCAAGAACTCTCTAGTTCTTCTTCTTTTGGACCCACATCAACTTGATGGGAATCCTTGGAGTTGTAGTAGCACTTGATGAAGTAGAACTTGATGAAGTCTTGGGAACCCACTTGACCATGGCTTGAGGAGCTTCTTCAAATGATTCAATCTCTTCTTGAAGCTTGTCCTTGCCTGTTAGCTTGTGGTCTTGTGGTGGAAGGTCTTCTTGAGCGTGTGTTCCCTTGAAGGAAGTAGGATCATACTTCTCTTGTTGAGGAACAAACTTCATCTTGGGGTATTGACCTTCTTCCCACTCAACTCCATCGGCATTGAACTTTCGTTCAAAACCAACACCTTGGTTCTTCCGATGCCTTCCTTGCTTGCGTATAATTTCCTCAAATTGTTTACTCCCGGCAAGGCTCTTGTAGACAACTTTTTCTATAATTCCTTTCAATAGCATATTTTCTTGCTCAAGTGTAACTTGGCTAAGAGAATCGTTAGTGGAATCAATAGAACTACTAGAAGCAACAATATTGGATTTAGCATTGTTATTGTTACTACTAGAGGTAGAACCATTTTTACCCTTGTTGCTAGTTTGCTTAGGTTTAACTTGTGGCATAAAGGTAGACAAGAGTAAACGCTTGGCCAGATATGAAAAACTCTTCTTTCGAAGATCGTCATTGATAGCTTTAAGAAACTCATGCTCTTGCTCTAAATTTAGCTTCTCGAAGCGTAGCTTCTCATGAGTTCCTAGAAGTTCTCTATGACCCTCTTGAGTTGTTTCATGAGCTAACTTAAGAGCATTTAGTTCTTTAGTTATACGCTCAATCTCCTTCATAGCATTGTCACTCGTTCCCTCTTGACTATCATGATTACTAGCATTTTCATTATAGCTCACATCACTAGCCCTATCAATAAGTAAATCATCATCACCAAGCAAATCATCTTCATCACTATTAAAATCAAGATACTCGGGGTTTGATACCTTAGGGCCTTTTTCCATGAAGCATCTTCCAATTACTTCATTTGGTGAGTCAAATAGATCGTAGGAGTTGGATGACACAAGTGCAAGTCCTGCAACACCTTCATCTTGGCTATAGTCGGAGTTGGAGTGATAACTTCTCTCGGAGTGGTTGTCGGAGTCGGAGCCGGAAACCCATTCACCAACATGAGCTTGATGTCTTCTTCTTGTGTAGCTCGTTGATGACTTGTCCTTCCTCTACGAATCTTTGCTTCTTCGAGAGTGTCTTCGTTCATAATAATCATCTCTACTCTTTCTCTCCTTATGAGGTGATTCATATCTTCTATGTCTTCCTCTTGGTGATTCATCTCTTTTCTTGTAGGGAGCCGTACTCTCATTTGAGTAGTGTCCGGGCTTCCCACAATTGTAGCAATTACGGTCACGACTTGATGATCTTCTCTCATAATGTCTTGAGCTAGAGCTTCTTTCTTTTCCTTTGTTCTTGTAGAACTTGTTGAACCTTTTCACCATTAGGCTTATCTCTTCATTGGATACCAGCTGGTTACTTGAAGTTGTTGGAGCATCGGTTGAGGCTTTGTAAGCACCACTTGACTTGTTGTGCAGCTCCTCTTTGTCCTTGAGTGACATTTCATGAGCGACAATCCTTCCAATGACTTCCGTGGGCTTGAGATCTTTGTAATTTGGCATCATTTGGATCAATGTGCAGACGGTATCATATTTTCCATCCAAAGCTTTAAGTATCTTCTTAATGATGAATTTGTCGGTCATCTCTTCACTTCCTAAGCCGGCAATCTCATTTGTGATGAGGGCAAGCCTAGAGTACATCTCTGCGACTCCTTCACCATCCTTCATCTTGAACTTGTGAAGTTCACTTTGAAGCACATCCAACTTAGATTCCTTGACGGACTCGGTACCCTCATGCATATCAACCAAAGTATCCCAAATTTCCTTTGCATTCTCGAGGCAGCTGATTTTGTTGAATTCTTTGGGACATAGACCGTTGAATAGAATATCACAAGCTTGAGCATTGTATTGCAACATCTTCAATTCTTCCGCGGTTGCCTCACGATCCGGTTCCTTCCATCCTCAAAGAAGTCACCTTGCAAGCCAACACGAACAACAGCCCAAACGGCAGGGTTATGACCAAGAATATGCATTTTCATCTTATGTTTCCAACTAGCAAAGTTTGTACCATCAAAATATGGACCTCTACAGTGATAGTTACCCTCACTAGACGCCATACTCTCCTAGGTTGTGAAACCAAGTCTATGATCACCAAAGCTATGGGAATCAAGGCTTATGGAGACCAAAGCTCTGATACCACTTGTAGGATCGAAAGTATGTCTAGAGGGGGGGTCATTAGACTACTTGACCAAATAAAACTTGACCTTTTCCCAGATTTTAGTTGTAGGCAGATTTTAGCAATAGTACATGTCAAGCATCACCCTACACATGCAATTCTAAGAGTATAGCAGCGGAAAGTAAGCAATTGCATATGTATGTAGAGAGGGGATAGGAGATTTCAAACGCAATGAAGACACGGCGGTTTTTGGCGTGGTTCCGATAGGTGGTACTATCGTACGTCCATGTTGATCGAGGCTTCAACCCACGAAGGGTAACGGCTGCGCGAGTCCACGGAGGGCTCCACCCACGAAGGGTCCACGAAGAAGCAACCTTGCCTATTCCACCATGGCTTACGTCCACGAAGGACTAGCCTCACTCGGGGTAGATCTTCACGAAGTAGGCGATCTCCTTGCCCTTACAAACTTCTTGGTTCAACTCCACATCTGGTTGGAGGCTCCCAAGAGACACCTAACCAAACTAGGAGACACCACTCTCCAAAAGGTAATAGACGGTGTGTTGTTGATGAACTCCTTGCTCTTGTGCTTCAAATGATAGTCTTGCCAGCACTCAATCACTCCTCACAGATTTGGCTATGGTGGAAGAAGGATTTGAGTGGAAAGCAACTTGGGAAAGGCTAGAGATCATGGTTCAAATGGTAGGAATGGAATATCTTGATCTCAACACGTGAGTAGGTGGTTCTCTCTCAGAAAATGTATGGTGGAAGTGGAGGCACGTTCTGATGGCTCTCCTTACTGAGAAGGATGGGGTGGAGGGGTATATATAGCCTCCACACAAAATCCAACCGTTACACACTTTTGACCCAACTCGGTGGCACCGAAACAATCATCTCGGTAGCACCGAACTGTGTAAAAGATATGAACTTTAGGAATCTCGGTGGGACCAATACGAACAACTCGGATGGACCGAAGTGCAATGGCTTAGGGCAATCCTCATCTCGGTGGCACCGATTGCATCAACTCGGTAGGACCGAAGCGAAGCAATAAGGCAACAGAGACTTGGCAAGCCATCTCGGTGAGACCGATTTGCAAACTCGGTCAGACTGATTTGCAAACTCGGTGAGACCGAAGTAAATGCAAACGATTACAGAGAGTTGGCAAGGCCATCTCGGTGGGACCGAGATCCATTTCGGTGGATCCGATTTGTTAGGGTTTGGCAGTGGCTAAGTCTTGGATGAACTCGATGGGGCCGGATTGGAATTTCGGTGGAGCCGAGTTGGACTTTAGGTTTAGGACTTATTTGGGTAGAGATAGTGGTTGAGGGTTTAGGAATACTGTCACTAAGCACTTGAGCAAAAAGACCATTAAGCAACACCTCATCCCCTTTTAATAGTATTGGCTTTCCTATGGACTCAATGTGATCTTGGATCACTAAACCAAAAATGTAGAGTCTTGATCTTTACCAATTCTTGTCCTTAGCATTTTGAGGGGTCCACATCTCTAGTCCATGCCATGCCAATCATTGAACATCCTGAAATCTTAATCTTGAATGGATATTAGTTCAATGAGATATATGTTGTTATGAATTACCAAAACCACCAAGGGAGCAAATGTGCTTTCATTTTCCAGCTGCACCAACGCCTCCGCGACGGCTCCCACCTCCTGCACAGCCTGGTGCTGGTCCTCCATGCTGAGCTCCTCCAGAAGAATCACCACAGGAAAGTCGGGGGAAGTGTTGTGGATGCCGACGAGGATGTGGTTCGCCACCACACGCACTGCTCGGACGACCTCTGCCTGCCGCGCTGCTGCGCCCTTCTGACGGAACTCCCCAAACCATGCTGCCAGATGCTGGAAGAAGAACACCAAGTGGTTCTTCCCCTCATCAAAGGCATGGCAGGGGACGAACCGATCGAGGCCAAGGATATCCATGTCCCATTCAAGTGAAGGTACACATCCCAGAGCGATGCCACACTCCTGTAATGCTCGGCGTGGAGGTTGGCAAAGATCCGCTCTGCCTCACGACGGCGGATCCGCTCCATCTCCACCCGGCCGCGGAGCTCCGTGGTCTCGCTCTCTAGCCGAAGAGCGGTACCACTGAGGACGCCATGGAGTTCGCGGATTTCTGCGTCCTTGGCGGCGAGGTTGGCGCGCATCTGCTCCCACTCATAGCGGTTGACCTCAAGCGACATGGTTGTGGAAGGTGGAACGCGACGGCAACGGCGACGGAGAAGAGTTCTGTCAGAGTCTAGGATCTGCGCCCAAGAAACTTCTCCAAGAACTTAGGATTTGAACTTTGGGGGACTTTGCTTGGCAACCTACGACGCAACGGCAACTACGGTGGGAACGGGACGGGCTCGCTGCCTCTCACCGGACACGAAGGGGACGCGCGAGCTACCCAGGTTCGGGCCACCGTGCGGTGTAATACCCTACTCCTGCCTGTGTTGGATTGCTCTGTGGTGGAGAGCTTGTGTTCCAGATACAAGAGGTGTGGGGGAGAATGGGTCGATCCCCTTACATGGAGGCGGCCCTGCCCCTTTTGTAGTGCCTTGGTCCTCTTCCCCGAAAATATGAGCGGGAAAGGGTGGCCATAGAGCAGCAATTCAAAGGGGGACAGGCGCGCAGGTCTATCCTGACTAAAGGTGGTCTCCGCCTGATAAAGTAGTCTTCGTGACGCGTTGGTGGGCTTGGCGATGTCCTGCGTCCTGGCGCGCCAATCCGTCCTGGTCTTCTATCACCAAAGAGGAAAACCTTTGGGACTTACTTTGGGGGAGGCAGATGCCACTGCTCCCTTATCGCCAGAATGGAAGCGGGGCTTGAGCACGCCCCACCGTCCTTATCCTGACAGTGGGACGTCACCCATGGGCTGGGCGCGGAGCCCTGCAGCCGGCACCGTACGATCTGCTTCGTGAGAAGGCTTTGCGAGGGGAGCCCCGTGAGGGAACTTGGTGCTTGGCGGCCTCGGCAGGGCCTAACTTGGCGGCGAGGATCCTCGCGAGGCTCGCCCCTCACAAGGCGGCTTCCTCCGAAGCGGCTGAGGCAAGGCCACCCTCATGGGTCGGCCCAAGCGTCTTCCTCCGGGCTAGAGGCAGACGGGCCGTGGTACCCTGGTTCCCACTAGGCCGACAGTAGCCCCCGGGCCCGCGGCGCGCACGTTCCGCCCGTTAGGGACGAAACGACGTGGGGCCCATTGAGCTGCCGGGCCCAGAGGTGATGCGTGGCGGCCTTCATTGGGTGGGTCACCTCCACTCCCCACGACGCCTCGGTAGCCGCCGTCTTGGCGATAAAGCCTACCCGCGCGGGGCGCAGGCACGTCATTGCTCTTCGTCCCTATCTTGCCCTTCGTCTCGCGACAGCGGCTCCTCTGTTACTCCTCCTCCAACTACCAATCTCTCCTCCTCCATGGACCCAGGCAAGAAACCCGCGACTGCCGAGGCATTGTCAAGCATGGACTCCCCGCGAGGAGCGGGAGGAGGGGACCACCATGGCCGCCGACTCCGACAGGACTCGCGCCGCGCCCTCGGGTGGCCGCCCAGGCGCGCTGCGCGATGGGGGCAGCAGCAACGGCGCCATCAAGGAGCGGAAGAGGAGGCGCTTGTACCCCAAGGATGAGTAAGTTCCTCCGCCCCTTCCTATCGATCCCTGCTTCCTGGCTGCTGCGGCCCTAATGAGCTTTCGCCTGCGCAGGAGCCCCGAGCTGGCTGCCGAGGAGGAGGAGAAGACCAAGAGGATGAGAGCCGAGGTCGAGGGGCTCTCCCCTCCTCTGGAGGCCTCCTCGCCCGCCGTGCCGGCGCACCTGGCGGTGAACCCGGTGGGAGACAGTGAGGAGGCCGAGCGGTGGCCGGAGAGCAGGGGCATGGCCGTCGATAGCCAGGGGGTGCTCCCCTAGGGGCGCGCGGAGGCGACCCTCAGGCGCGAGGCGATGCCTCCCATGCCTGCCGCAGTGGAGCTCACCGTAGCCCTTGCGGGAACTGTCCCCGGGCCTGAGCGCACGGCCCTCGAGGTGTCCAAGGCGACGTCGGAACACGGGGCGACACCGGCAGCGCCGGGGGTGGCCATCCTGGGCCCTCCTCGTCAAACGGCGAGCGCGACCCCTACTGGGGGCAATGGCGCGGACCTGCCGAAGGGGCCCGAGATCGTGCCTTCCCGTCCGACGATGCCAGCAGGCGGAGAGGAGACCTGGGCAAGTCGCGCCTTGGTGCTGGGGGAGAGCGGTACCGCGCCCTGGAGTGGGGCCGTCAACAACGTCAAGGCGGCCCTCGAGGCCCTCGAAGGTGAGCTCAGGAAGGTGGCGGAGCTCTGCACGGAGGAGCAGCGGAAGCTGGAGGAGGGGTGGAGCTAGCTTCGTTAGGCGGCGAAGCTTGACCGCCAGCGGGACGAGGAGGCGCAGGCGCAGTGCGAGCAGCTCGCCAAAGAGGCCCAGGCGTCCCTCGCAAAGGCCCTCGAAGATGCTCAGGAGGCCAAGCGGCGGCGGGAGGAGGCGGATGCTTACGAGAAGACGCTCCAGGAGCAGGCTGCCTCGCGTGAGTGCCGGCTTAAGGCGCGGGAGGTGGCCGCGGAGGCCCTCGAGGGCTGGCTCGCATCCCGCGAAGCTGATCTCCTGAAGCGCGAGGAGGAGGTCCTTAGGTCCCAGGAGGCGGTCGCCACCTGCGAGGCGAACGCCAAGACTCGGGAAGGTGAGCTCGCGGCATCTGCATCCGTGCAGGAGGCAGAACAGGATCGCCTACTGGCGAAGGAGTGTGAGCTGGCGGCCGCCCAGGCCGCTCTCGGCGAGCAGAGGAGCCTCGCGGCCAAGCGGGATGAGCTCCAGGCCGAGGTTGACGACCTCAAGAAGCAGCTACTGGACACGGATGCCACCGTCAAGGAAGCGTGCCGCGACCAGCTGACCCAGGCAACAACACGACTCTTCAGCAACCTCCTCCGCCTCGACGATCGCTTGGACTTCGAGCGGGTTGTGACCCCTGTCACGGCGGAGCTCCGTGAACCCCTCGAGAAGGCTGTGAGGGAGCGCGTGGCCGGCTTCGTCGGGCTGTATGCCTTCGAGCCTGAAGTTAGCGGCGGCGGCGAGCCCCCTCGTGACGGCGGTGGGAGCGGCGATGGCGGCCCCTCACGCGCCTAAATTCTCCTTGACCTATTGCTGTAATAGGATAGACGCGGCCCCGTGGGGGCGTGAAAACATTTGTATGGTACTTTTGTTGTCAAGCACTTAATGATTTATGTGTTTTTGTTTTTCTCTCGAGGCCCTTATTCCCTTTTACATTGCCTTCGTGCCCTGCGTCGCTGGGACCCTGCCCCCGAGGCAAGCTACAACCATCGCTGGTGTGCCCAGAGCGTGCGCTCGGCAAGGCCAAAGGGTGTAGGGCTCTTAGGGCTGGTAGGAGTCCCTGAGGCGCAATGCTCAGGGTCCCCCCTTGATGCATAGGCGGCTCGTGCCAAGGGAATCAGGATGCCACGAGAGAGAAACGAGAGGGAAATAGACCCGAGGGGTGCTTTGACTTAGCTCCTTCGAAGTGTGTAGCTTGGGGCGAGTCCTTCGCAGGGCGCGGCTCGTGAGGCGCAGGCCCTCGTGAGGCCTTCTGCCCGTAGGGCCCCGCTTGCGAGGCTTCTCGGGGGGGGCTCCTAAGGCCTTCAATATCCTGCACCAGGGAAACTGCCAAGTTTTCGCAAGTAGTGCAGCAGGGCGTGCTCGCGAGGTCACCTGTGGGTGTTACGCGAGGAGACAAGAGCACCAAGGACCTGGTGAGGTGACGTACACGGGAGCAGGCCCACGAGCCATTGCTCAGTTGCTTGGGTTTTTCAGTGCTGCTGGGACTGACCCGAACACAGGCACCGTGCCCAGCCCCCAGTCGCGTGACAGGCACAGGTGAGATCATGAGCGTGCGCCCCGCGGCTGCAAGCACATAGGGTTCTTGGAGGAAATAAGCTTTACTGATGCATGAAGCAGGTTCATTGCATAACAGAAAGATACATGCTGCCATGTTCGACACGGGTCAGCTTGAGGATATGACGGCCGAGGGCCCCTCAAGTAGGTCGCCAGCGCTGAGCATGGGGCATCCGCCAGCGCTGAGCATGGGGCTTCCACGAGGGTGGGAAGGACCTCTGATGTGCCGCCGGCAGCGTGGGTAGAGAGAGCCCCGGAGCGTGTATAGCTCTGTGTCGCTCGAATCCGTGTTGCACGGATAGAACTTACGGTGATGGCGGGCGTTCCATGTGTTTGGTACCGGAACACCCGCCTCCGTCACGACTGGGGCCGCGGTGGGCCGGTGGGCGAGTGCTAACCACCTCCGTATTCCTTGCGATGTGGGACTCCAGGCTCATGCACATCAACCTCACGAAGGTGGCTGCGGCACCCTCCAGGCCAAACGGCATATGCATGAGCTAGGGCGAGCCTGCGGCGATGCGCGGAGGAGGGAAGGGGCCTGCGGGGCAAGCCTGGTTGAAGGCGATGAAGTCAATGCACATGCGCATGCTATCATGCGGCCTGGCGACGGGGGTGAGGCTGGCGATCCACTTGGGGTGGGGGGCTTCACGTGTGATTCCAGCATCCTAGGGCTTGTTGACTTCCTGCTTCTCGGGTGCCTCACGCCGTTCCTTCTGCTTGACGGGCCGCGTGCTCCGGCACGCGGCTGAGTGGTTCTTGATCACCTCCCTCGGTAGGCTGGGCGCGCCTGATGCTGTCCAAGCGAACGCATCAGGGCAAGCCTGAAGGAAGGTGACGAGCGCGCCTTCCTATTTGGGGGAGGGCCCGCCGCTGGCGGCGAGGGAGGGGCCTGCTTCGCCCCCATCCAGCGACGCCTTCTTGGACTCGACCCGATCCTGAGAGAGCAGGGGCTTCTTCTTCGCGGGAGCCTCCTCGACAGGCCCAGGCACGTCCTCATCGGCCGGGTATGCGACGGAGGCAATCTTGTAGGCATGCTCGAGGGTTTGCAGTGCATCCTTCTCATCACAGCGGACAGTGAGGATACTGCTGCAGCCAGGCATTTTGACGAGGCCGTAGGAGTGGTGGGTTGCGGCCATGAACTTGGTGAGTGCTGGGTAGCCCAAGAAGGCGTTGTAAGGCAGGCCAATGTGAGCCACATCAAAGACGACGAACTCCCTATGGTAGTTCTTGCGGGTGCCGAAGGTGACGGGAAGGCGCACCTACCCCAGGGGGACAGTAGAGCCGTCGGTGACGCCCGAAAAGGGCCTGGTGGGCATCAGGCGCTCGTAGGGCACTTGGAGCGTCTCGAAGGTCTCGATGGAGATCACGTTGAGGCCGGCGCCTTCGTCGATGAGGGTCTTGGTGACCGCGACGTTGCTGATGGTGGGGGTGCACAGCAGGGGGACGGCGCCCACGGCCTTCGTGGACTTGGGGTGGTCGCTGGCGTCGAAGGCGATGGGGAACTCAGACCACTTGAGGCGGTCGGCGGACTCGAGTGCCGGGAGGGCCGCGTTCACCTCCCAAGAGAACTGCTTGAAGTAGTGATTGGATGGAGGGGCATGGGCCCTGCCAAGGATGCAGGCCACCCTGCGGGGCTCTTGGTAGCCCCCAGCGTTCTCATCGGGAGGGGAGTTGTTGGCGCGTATTGGGGCGGCATTGGCCTGAGGGTCAGCCTGCCGCGGCTGGTTCAGCCAGCCCTGACGGTTGTTCTCGCTGGCGCCATTGTTGTGGTTGTCACCCCAGCGGCCACCTCCGCTGCCGCCGCCGCGGCCCTTGCCGTGCTCCTTGCGGCTGCTGCGGTGCTCGGTGCGGCCCTCGTGAAGCAACCTGACCTCGTGGCAGTCCTCTGTGCTGTGGGAGTTCATTTTGTGGTAGGCGCAGAAAGGACGACCGTACTTCTTGGCCTCGCCACAGTCACGGCAGCGCTTGTAGTCCAGCTCCGCCGCGAGCACGGCGGGGCCCTTGCGCTTTGTGTCCTTACCCTTGGGTTTCGCCGCGTCGGACTTAGCGTCGATGTTGTTGTGGAGGAAGAGGCGTCCCTCCTCGGCCTCGACGCAACGGTCGACGAGGACGAACAACTCTGCTGCGGAGTCAAGTTCGTCCCTGACCGAGAGCTTCTCGCACATCTTCACGTCCGTGACGCCATTGGTGAAGGCGGAGACGATCGCGGCGTCGGAGGCCTTTGGGATCTTGTGGCGCACCTGGCTGAAGTGCTCGATGAACATGCGAAGGGGCTCACCAAGGCGCTGGCGCACGTTCCGCAGGTTGTTGAGCATGAGGGAACGATCGCTCGTGCCCTTGAAGTTGGCGACAAACTGCTTGCACAGGTCCTCCCATGAAGAGATGGACGCCTCGGGGAGGTTCATGAGCCATGAGCGTGCGGCGTCCTTGAGGGCCATGGGGAACCAGTTCGCCATGACCCGGTCGTCCCCCCTCGCGGCCTGGATGCTGATGGTGTAGAGCAGGAGGAACTCCGTGGGGTTGGCGCTGCCGTCGTAGTGCTAAGGGAGCTCTGGCTTGAACTTGTCGGGCCACACCACGCGACGTAGCTCAGGGGCGAGGGCTAGGTAGCCCCCGTTGGTGACGGCACCACCATCGAGGGCCGCGTGGTTCTGGCACCCTACCATGGCGATGTCGTGGAGGACGCGATCCTGGCGGTTGTGCGCCTTCTCGAGGGCCACGCGCGCATCCGGGGATGCGCGGTGGACGATCTGGTAGCTGTCGCCGTCGCCGCCCGGCGCGAGCGAGCCGCGGGACGGCTCCAGGGCGCGCGCTGCGGGGCGGCGCTCGGCCACGTCGCGGTCCGGAGGAGGCGGAGGAGGCGCGTCGCACCCAGCCCGGTCGGCGCGGGATGACGCAGCAGGCAAGGAGAGAAAGGGCACCTGGCCATCGCGCGCGGCGTCGACGAGCTCGGTGATGCGCCCAAGCCAGGCGTCGTAGCCGTCCTCGGAGGGACGGTAGCGCAATAGCTCCTGCGCCTTGAGCAGCGCGGTGTGCGGAGCGGGACGGTCGCGACGCGCGAGCGAGGAGGTGGCGGCGGAGTGGCCGTGTGCCTACTCGTTCACCGATGGGTGGGCAGAAGAGGCCACGCAATCCCCAATAGGCTCGGTGGCAGCGCGAGGGCATCGCCCAGGGGCACCGCGGGCGGCGGGTGTCGCACGGACCCTGGCGGCGGCTCAGCGCATGGCGCGTTCCTGGCGAGCGGTGGCGTCGTCCATCTCGATGCTGGCGTCGAGGTCGAAGGCGCGAAGACGGCAAGTCCCCCTACCTGGCACGCCAGATGTCGGAGTCTAGGATCTGCGTCCAAGAAACTTCTCCAAGAACTTAGGATTCGAACTCTAGGGGACTTTGCTTGGCAACCTACGACGCGACAGCAACTACGGCGGGAATGCGACGGGCTCGCCGGCTCTCACCGGACACGAAGGGGACGCGCGAGCTACCCAGGTTCAGGCCACCGTGCGGTGTAATACCCTACTCTTGCCTGTGTTGGATTGCTCTGTGGTGGAGAGCTTGTGCTCCAGATACAAGAGGTGTGGGGGAGAATGGGTCGATCCCCTTACATGGAGGCGGCCCTGCCCCTTTTGTAGTGCCTTGGTCCTCTTCCCCAAAAATATGAGCAGGAAAGGGTGGCCACAGGGCGGCAATTCAAAGGGGGACAGGCGCGCAGGTCTATCCTGACTAAAGGCGGTCTCCGCCTGATAAAGTAGTCTTCGTGACGCGCTGGTGGGCTTGGCGATGACCTCCGTCCTGGCGCGCTGATCCGTCCTGGTCTTCTATCACCAAAGAGGAAATTCTTTGGGACTTGCTTTGGGGGAGGCAGATGCCACTGCTCCCTTATCACCAGAATGGAAGCGGGGCTTGGTCACGCCCCGCTGTCCTTATCCTGATAGCGGGACGTCACGCATGTGCCGGGCGCGGAGCCCTGCGGCTGGCGCCGTATGATCTGCTTCGTGAAAAGGCCTCGCGAGGGGAGCCTCGCGAGGGAACCTGGTGCTTGGCAGCCTCGGCAGGGCCTGACTTGGTGGCGACCCTCGCGAGGCGGCTTCCTCCGGAGCGGCTGAGGCAAGGCCACCCTCATGGGCCGACCCAAGCGTCTTCCTCCGGGCCAGAGGCAGACGGGCCGTGGTACCCTGGTTCCCACTGGGACGATAGGTTCGTGGGCTCAAAGGCTCGGGGGCTCGGATGGTTGCAAGATGATGGAGGCAAGAGGAAGAAGATGGATGAGGAGGGGTCAAGTCCGATCCCCAGCCTTTTATAGGCTATAATTGGGGCGGGGTGCCCTCCCCGATCGACGTCAAGCAATCAAGACGAGCGGCGATCGTTTGGGTTTCTCGATGAGAACCCAAGCGCCCGCCGGATGTGTCAAATTGAAGGAGTGGGGTTTTTAATGGCGAAGCTTAATTGCTCCTACGCCAGTATGAACCCCCAGGCGAATTGAAGACAGATTGACAACACGCGGGACGCCACGTGTCAGAGTCATCAAGTACTGAATTGACCAATCAGCCAGTGGGTGGTGCAAGTGGGTTGAACCTAGCCCTTCGCAAGGCAACCAATGCATAGGACATGGTGGCTAGCTCTTGAAATACACCCACTCCTCACTGATTGGACCTGACGAGAAAAATGACAGACGCCCGTGGCTCGCGCTTTTGCATAGGGCCTTGCCCTGACAAACATGAGGGGCACTCGTCAGACCCAGGCCTGGGGGCTACTGTCGGTGCCGTGAACGGTTGGTCCATGAAATCAACTACGCACGCGCCATAGGCAGAGCCCTCCTTAGCCAGACCCGTCGAAGTCTCAAGACCCAGGAATGAAACCTCCGGCAACGGCTGCGTTTCCTTACCACGAAGGCACCGTGGTTCGACCGCCTCTTGCGTGGCACATCGGACCTGCCTCTGCAGAGCCACTGCGACATGTTACGCCCATGCATACTGGGTGGTGGAAACCCGTCAGTCACCAGGGGTGATTCATCACTCCACTTACAGCAAGGATGACACCTACGATGATGCGCGGCACCACCCGGTTAAAATATCACCATGGGCGGCGGTGACAAGATCGGTGTTCGTTCTCGGACGACAGAAGATGATGACACATCACCACACATTTAATGCGCTCACCTACCCTGTCAGCTCAGAGCATTTCTTTAGCAACTACACCATTGTGGTACCCCTTGACCTATATAAGAAGGACCGGGTGTTGGGGATATTACCTGAGATTGAGACCCGGCAGAAGCATGACCCGGCCCTAAGTTTTAAGACTAAGTGGGTCACCCACTGGCGGGTCAATTGAAGATGAATAGAGATGGGGCTGGAGGTCCAAGATGAGACCCGGCAGGTGGCCGGCTCTCAAGAGCCTAGCAGGCCGACTCTTGCGGAAGGTCCAGGTGGAGATAACTTGGAAGGCAAGATAGATAAGAGATAGAGTAGGATACAGGTTAACAGTATGACCCGGAATCTTCTATAAAACCAGGGCCTCGACCTATTATATAAAGGGGAGCCCCTGGGACGAAAAAGACTAAGTTGCAATCTCTCGAGAGCTAGGTTAGCGAATCCACACCCTTGTAATCGAGATCCAGAGCAATATCAATCAAGCAGGAGTAGGCTTTTACCTCCACCGTGAGGGGCCGAACCTGGGTAAACCCGTGTCTCTCTTTTCCGTTCAACCCCATTCAAGCTTCCACACAACTGCGATGGCCTCATGACTAAGTCCTTTCACAAGGACATCTGCCATGACAAAACCATGACAGTTGGCGCCCACCGTGGGGCGGGCGCACGGTGGAGTTGAGTTCTTGGCGGGAGCTCCTTCAGGGATCGAGGGATACCTAATCGGTCAGATGACCAAGAGTCGCCGTGGCAAGCTCTACATCAACGACTCTGGCTGGGGCCCTGAGGCCGACTCAACCGAGTACGGGTACCGGGTCCCCTTCGGCAAGATCCATGTCTTCATCGGCGTCATTGGCGAGTCAGGCGCCGGGTTGGATGTCATCACCGACGCCGAGTCAGCCCATCGCGCCAGACCCTGCCAGGCAAGACCCCGTCCGCCGAGAGCCGGCCGGAGGCATGCCTTTGTGGGCTTCACCCAGGGGGTGGCCCTTTCAGAAAATTGAATATTTGGTGATGACACGCTCGCCTATTCTGATGGCAAACCATCAATGCCGGAAACTGAGTCAATCTGTCCCCTGTGTGATGGCAAGTTGGGAGGTTACTCCGATGATGAAGTTTTTCTGGAATCCCATGAGCCGGCTCGTTTTGTTGCGGTCTACATTGCCGAGGAAACACAGCGCCTGGAGGTGGAGGCTCTATCTTAGGCGCCGCCAGAGCGAGTCTGAGGTTGTTCACCAGAGGAGACATTAGAGCCGGCTTCCAGCCCATATTGTGCCAACTTAGCTGTTTTGCACACTGCGTGATCCACTTGCTCCGGTGAACCCGGGGGCTGGTGTTGTGTCCGCGGGTGGGCTCCCATTGCAACAACCGGCTCAGCAACCGCCGCTGGCTCAACAGGAGCTGCCGGCTCAACAGCAGACGTTGGTTCAGCAATAGCCGCCGATTCAGCAGCAGCAATTGTTACCGCCTCGCCGGTTCCAGACACCGGTTGGACATTATTCTAACCCGGATGATAATGTACTAGCGGCGACCCATAACTTAGTAGCAATTCCTATTGAGGCTAACAGTCCAGTTCAGATTGAGTCCAGGAGCAATATTGAGATGCTGAAGACAGCATTAATGCAGCAAGCAAATTATTCTCTGTAACGACCAAACCTCGAAGGATTTGAGCCTCTATGCTTACTGTGCTAGTCCCTGGATCGTTTAGCTAGCACACACAGTATAGATGAATACCAGAGTAACAAGTGCATCATTTATTACAATGTATGATCCAGAATTTATAAAGTAAAATAATCTGCATAGCACATAGCTAGCTTTATTCAATCAAAAAGTGGAAAAGTAGCAAAGAAATAATGATGAGTCCCATCATAGCCCACTAGCAATGCTTAGTGAAGACTCACGACCCTAACGGTACCTTACTCTTCATCTGAATATCCTGCAACAAGAGACGTTGCAGCCATATAGGTCAATACATTGAATGTATTGGCAAGTTACATAGGAGTAATAATAAAGTAGACCTACATGTACATGCATATAGTATAACAAAAGAAAGGCTTGATGGTTGATTTGCAGAAAAGATAATTTTGTCCTCATAACTACCTAATAATCAAATTTTATTTTAATTTGGTTGCTACAATTAAATACATATGGTTGAATTGGTAACTCCAACATATACCCATTATTAAGTTTCCCATCAAATTTATTAAGTGTCACATCTGTCAAGATCATCCAACAACTATAATGGCATAGTCGCTCAAATTGTCCTTAACTGGGGACACGGCTAATCGATTAGTTTTCACACTCTGCAGAATTTAGCACACTTTACCCACTGGACCCAACCCGAAGATTGAGACGAAGTCTTTCAGAAGCAGTCACCTAGTCCCAAAGTAGGCACATCCCAACTATCATAACTACATCAGCTGGCACATCTGGGTAAGGTTTCCGCAACTGAGCAACTAAGCCAGAGCCCATATAGCCAGTGGCCGTACATGGAAGCTACTAGTCACTAAGCCTGTCTAATCTTTTTGAACCTGGGCGGCATTCCACTTACATTCAGAGGGTAGCAACAATGATGTTCTTGAAACCACCCTAGCAATACCATTTCCGCCCATAGTTGAATTATATCCTTAGTTACTACTCAATTTATTATATATATATAATCCTCACATAAGCTCAATGGATACAAGAACCATCCCCATCTACATAGCATAGCAATACTACAACTACCACGATCTTCATTGATGAGGAGACAACTCAATAGCATAGCATAATATAATAGTATTCCTATACATGCATATATTCATAATGTGATATAGACTACATGCATAGAGAAATAATAGGTAAAGGATGATCAACATGTAACTTGCCTTGGTTTTGGTTCAAAAGGTCACACTCCTGACAATAGTTTGCGTCGCACTCCGGACAATCTACACGTTTCACACAAAACAACAAATAAATCACCAAAACTCAAATAACATCAAAATAAAACCAACAGCAAGAAATCATTTAAAATTCCAAACAATAGTAGCATACCAGTAGGTACAAATCATCTACATTACACTAGGATCACAATGCAAAAAGAATCAACTAGTTTGGATAAATGGTTTGAAATATATGGGCTCCGGAAGGTTAATTGTAAATTTGAACAAATTCAAATTTAAACTGTTCAAAAGAGTGAAATTATGGTTCTACTATATTCTACAGATCAACACGAGTTCATAGCAAAAAGAATCACTCAAATTGGGTATACGGTTTAAGAGATATAGCTAAACGAAATTTGGGTGAAAATCTATCCAGAAGGACTTTGAGCTGCTGCGGCTACTGTAGCATGTGGCCACGTGGCACGACAGGATTGGCCGAAAGGGGTTCTGTGCGCGCATGCTCACCGTGAGCAGAGGAAAACGGTGGCGGTCTCGGACGTGGGAGGCGGCACTCCTCCGGCGGTCCTCTGGCGAAGGTGAAGTGATGGGCGGATACGGAGTGGAACGGCGGTGACGATGGTGGCTTAAACGGTGACGGGGGTGCCCTCTACTGGCGGCGGTGAAGACGTGAATGGCGGCTATGCTCCGGCGGCTATGGTGTGCTCCGGCGGCACAGGCGATCGTTGATGCTGCTCGTGCTTTATGGGGGTTAGAGGCAGGAAACACAGGTGCAGCATATGTTGAGCCTATCGTGCAACCCCCACCCGCCTCAACCCAGCCAGCTGTCCGCACCAGCGGCATAACAGGTCGGATTATCGGAACTCCATGTTTAGTCTCGGCGTTACGAGATGCACGGATGCCCCCGGATTTCAAGGGTCCTCGCAAGGTTCCTAATTATACAGCTGATTTGGAGCCGGCTGAGTGGATTGAAAGTTATGAGCTAACTATGGATATGATGGAAGCCAGCGATGCTGTCTGTGCTCGGTACTTACCTCTCATGTTGGAGGGGCCAGCACGCACTTGGTTGAAAAATCTGCCTGCAAATTCCATTAACACCTGGCAAGAGTTTAAGGAGCGCTTCATCAAGAACTTCTAGGGGACTTGCAAGCGTCCAACTACAATCGTTGATCTCGAACACTGTGTTCAGTGTGATGATGAATCGGCACATCATTGGTCTCGCCGGATCGCAGAAGTCATCCACTCTTCCGATAGCATCACAGCTAAGCAGGCTGTCCTTGTCCTGGAAAGAAATTGCAAGTTCCAGCCGTTGGTCCAGAAGTTGGGGCGTCTCAAGAGGAAGGTCAAAGACATGGGTGATCTCATGGATGTTTTAACTCGGTATGCCGAGTCTGATAGTACAAAGGATCGAACCTCTGATGACGAGAAGTCTGGCAAGGGCATGAAAAATGGTGGCAAAAGTCAACAGCAGAACAATGGCAATGGAAATAACAATAACAACCACAAGCATAAGAATCACGAGGGAGGTTCTGATCTCATTGCAAACACTAAGACTGGCCCTAAAACTCAGCGCCAGAACAATGGCTCCAGGAAGCCTTTTTCTGGTAATCGCCCTCGTAGTTACGAGGAGGCTCTTAAGGGTCAGTGTCCAAAACATAGCTTTGATGGTAAGCCGCCCAATCATTCGTGGGAAAACTGCTTCATCATGCAGGTATATTCCAAGCGAATATTTCAGAATCATCACAATGGTGGCGGTAACAGTGGACATCCTGGCAATCCTGGACCCGGCAACTGCGGGGCCGGCTTCCAGGGAGCCGGCTCACAGGGACATTATGCAGGTCCGGGGTTCCAAGGGAACAGTGGTCAAAATTCTGGGTTTCTGGGGGCTGGTCATGGTGGAGGCAACAATCTGCGCAATAACCAAGGAAATCAAAATCAGGGAGGTTAGTCTGGGCTTCAGAGTAATCCAAAGCAGTTGAATAGTGGACAATACCATGTATTCACCACAAGTACGTGTAAGCGCGACCGTAAGCTCTAGAGGCGGGCTGTTCATTGGAAGAGGACTGTATGTGGAGAGGCTGAAAGTGGGGACGCACCAGGTCCATGGACGCACGCATGCAACTGCCTCCTTATTACGCGAAAAAATGATTCCTCCCTTACAGATGGGACCCACCGGCTACATCTTCACACGCAAGGAAGTGCCTCCTTATTACGCGGAAAAAAAAGTTTCCTCCCCCTGACAGCTGGGACCCACCCTCTACATCTTCGCACGCAAGGAAGTGCTTCCTTATTACGCGGGGAAAAAGTTTCCTCCCTCTGACAGCTGGGACCCAACAACTACATCTTCGCACGCAAGGAAGTGCCTCCTTATTACACGCAAAAAAAATGGACTCCTCCCCCTGACAGCTGGGACCAACCAGACATCTCCACACACAAGGAAGTGCCTCGTTATTACGTGCAAAAAAATGATTTCTCCCCTAACAGCTGGGATCCACCAGAAATCTTAGCACGCAAGGAGGTGCCTCCTTATTCACCCCTTACAGTTGGGACCCACCAGGTCGAAGCGTAAGCTACTCTTAGACTGCGTTGGTATTTACCCGAAGAAGAGAGGATGATGCAGTATAGTAGAGATAAGTATTTCCCTCAGGTAAGAACCAAGGTTATCAATCCAGTAGGAGAACCACGCAAAATCTTTTAGCAGCACCTGCACACACAAAGGCAAACACTTGCACCCAACGCAAATAAGAGGGTTGTCAATCCTCTTAGCGGTTATTTGCAAGGATTAGTTCTGATAGTGATAGATAGATAAAGTAAAATACTAAATAAAAAAAAGTAAATAAATTGCAGCAAGGTATTTTTGTTTTTTAATATATGATAAAAGTAGACCCGGGGGCCACAGTTTTCACTAGAGGCTTCTCTCTCGAGCACATAGCATACGGTGGGTAAACAAATTACTGTTGGGCAATTGATAGCAAAGCAAATAATTATGACGGATTCATGGCAATGATCATGTATATAGGCAACACGTCCAGAACAAGTAGACCGACTCCTGCCTGCATCTACTACTATTACTCCACCCATTCACCGCTATCCAGCATGCATCTAGGGTATTAAGTATAAAACAGAGTAATGCCTTAAGCAAGATGACATGATGTAGACAAAGTAAACTCAAGCAATATGAATAAACCCCATCTTTTTATCCTTAATGGCAACAATACAAATATGTGTCATGTCCCTTTCTATCACTAGGATTGGGCACCGCAAGATTGAACCCATCACAGAGCACCTCTCCCATTGCAAGATAAACCAATCTATTTGGCCAAACCAAATCGATAGATCGGAGAGAAATACAAGCTATAACAATCATGCATAAAAGAGTTCAGAGAAGACTCAAATATTTCTCATGAATAATCTGATCATAAACTCACAATTCATCGGATCCCAACAAACACACCGCAAAAAAAGATTACATCGGATAGAACTCCAAGAACATCGAGGAGAACATGATATTGAAGATCAAAGAGAGAGAAGAAGCCATCTAGCTACTAGCTATGGACCCATAGGTATGTGGTAAACTACTCACACATCATCGGAAGGGCAGCAAGGTTGATGAAGAAGCCCTCCGTGATCGATTCCCCCTTCGGCAGAGTATCGGAAAAGGCCTCCAGATGGGATTGCAGAAGAACAAAGGCTTGCGGCGGCGGAAAGGTTTTCTATTCTGTCTCTCTGGTATATTGGGAATATTTGGGAATTTATAGCGCTGGAACTAGGTCAGGATGTGCCACGAGGGGCCCACAAGACTAGGGGCCACGCCCTACCCCCCAGGGCGCGCCTCCCGAGCTTGTCGCTCCCACGTGGCTCGTCTGTTCTTCTCCTGAAGCTTCAAGGGTCCGTTCTGGTCCCGAAAAAATTAATCCAAAGTTTTTCTTCGTTTGGACTTCATTTGATAATGATTTTCTGAAAAGGCAAAAACAAGCAAAAAACAACAACTGGCACTTGGCACTGGGTTAATAGGTTAGTCCCAAAAAATGATATATAATGGCATATAATTGCATAATAAACATCCAAGATTGATACTATAATAGTATGGAACAATCAAAAATTACAGATACGTTGGAGACATATGAAGCATCCCCAAGCTTAATTCCTGCTCGTCCTCAAGTAGGTACATGATAAAAACAGAATTTTTGATGTGGAATGCTACCTAACATGTTTCATCATATAATCGCTCTTACGATATGAATAATGAGATCCGAACGATTCAAAGCAATAGTCTATAGTTTGATATAATAAACAATCATGCCTTTCAAAATAAAAATGCTAAACAAAGTTATCCCTACAAAATCATATAATCCTGTCATGCTCCATCTTCTTAACACAAAGTATTTATCATGCACTACCCCGATGACAAGCTGAGCAATTGGTTCATACTTCTTAACGCGCTTCAGCTTTTTCAAGCCCCATGCAATACATGAGCACAAACCATGGATATAGCACTATGGGTTGACACTACAGGAATCAGAGAATTTGCCATCAGTCTGCTCTTTGCCGTCAGCTAGCAGATGGCAAAGATGGTCTTTGCCGTCTGCTTCCAGAAAGCAGACGGCAAAGAGCGGACTGATGGCAAAGATCATGTTTGCTGTCAGTTCACTCTTTGCCGTCTGCTGGCGCACGACAAAGAGCCCGAAAGCAGATGGCAAAGAGCAGGCGTGGGGCCCACGGGAGCGCTGTGCTGGGTAGTACACTCTTTGCCGCCTGTTCACTCTTTGCCGTCTGCCATCAGAAGGCAAAGAGCCCGAAAGCAGACGGCAAAGAAAATAACCTAACGTATCTAACGGCCGACCCCACCTCCCTCTCTCTCTCTCTCCCCCCGGCGCCCCCGACGCCCCACTGCCCCCGCCGTGCCACCCGCCGCCCCCGACGCCCCACCGCCCCCGCCGCACCCGTCGCTACTGCCGCGGGCGGCCCGCGGCCCCGGTGCCCCACCGCCCCCGCCGCGCCCGTCGCTGCCGCCGCGGACGGCCCGCGGCCCCGGCGCCCCGCCGCCCCGCCTCCCCGACGACCCCGACGCCCCCCTCCGGTGAGGCTTTTTTTTTCTTCTCTGTTTTTTTATTTTTTTTTCAGAATAAGTAGAAAGTATAAGTAGCAGAATTATAAGTAGAATAAAGTAGAAAAACTAGAATAATAGAAGAAGTAGAAGAAGAGGAAAAAGGAAAAAGAAGGAAGAAGAAGATGAAAAAAAAAGAAGAAGAAAAGAAGAGAAGAATAAGTAGAAGAAGAGAAAAAGGAAAAGAAGGAAGAAGATGATTAAAAAAAAAGAAGAAGAAAAGAAGAAGAAGTAGAAGAAGAGGAAAAAGGAAAAGAAAGGAAGAAGAAGAAGAAGAAGAAGAAGAGGAGGAGGAGGAGAAGAAAAGAAGAAGAAGAAGAAGAAAAAGAGGAGAAGAGGAGAAGAAGAAGAGGAGGAAGGAAAAGAAAGGAAGAAGAAGAAGAAGAAAAGAAGAAGAGAAGAGGCGAAGAAGAAGAGGAGAAGAAGAAGAAGAGGAGGAGAAGAAGAAGAAAAATAGGAGAAGAGGAGTATGGTAGAACAGATGTTACCTTGTGCATGCTGACCATGGTCCTATTATATTCGCCAGATCATCTAGCACATTGGCCAAGGAGAGCATATACGATTGCAATTTAAAATTATACTGAAGCAAAGCATGTACATTGAGGGTCATAGTTCGGCTATTAGTAATCAAAAATAAGAAAGTCTGCTTTTTACACCCTAGTCACGACCTAGGTCTTGACCATACAGAAGAAGCCCAGTACACTTTACTCGCACTATTGCTACCAAGAAAAGCAAGAACATGAGTTCTTGAACTGGTTTATCAGCATGATGAATGTGACCATATGCTACACAGATGCGTTCTTATTCCTCATATTGTATCTTGTATTTTTCATTTAGATGAAGTTACTTCATTGTGCCTGGTGACTATAAAAAAATATTTATAAGGAAAATATACATGTCTCAAATCAAAATATTTGGTAGAATAGAGAAAATTAGTGAGAAATCTTTTGTATCATGGGAAACTCCTTTTTAAATAACATGTACGCTAGTATGTAGGGGTAGTTATTTAAATAGAAATGTAAGATGAATTAGCATGTCATTATTAGTCATGAACAATCCTATGAATGATTGCCACCCAACTACAACTACAAAATTATATATATTCCATATGATCTGCTCCACGATAAATTTTAGTGTCTCTTGCTAGCAACATGGTAGAATAAACTAAAATATAACAGTTCTGCATGAATAACAAAAAGCATGAAAATCCCTACAGAAAAGGAACACAGAATACACACATACATCCAAAGATCACATACATATATATATATATAAGGCAGACATGTTGGATGAAATAGGCACAACAATATCTTTCATAGGTCAGGAACGATGTTCAGTATCTTTTTTAATGTGTTCTTATATCAGAAGTCTATTAGGCAGCCAAAGTAAGATGTAGAAAGAAACATATGAAAGAGAGCCTGAAAGCCTATTGTTGGTGAATATTGTTTAATGTATGAAATAAACTAAGCTGGTAAAACCGACTTTAATATATTCTCTAGAATCCAGATTGCTGCATGTATATACTGATGATGCAACAGTAGCCATCTGATAATAGCATGCACGTAACTGCTACGTATAAGTTAGGCACATCCTGGAAGTCTAGAAATTCTTTCTTTGTAAGTAACAGTAGCTTGCAGAAATATGTTAGTTTTAAAGCTAAGGGTTGCAAATCTACACATCTAGATCCACATAGTGATGTATTGCACATAGAGCAGCTCTACTGCTCTAGGAGGAGCTTTTGAGTGCCTTCACCATCCTTTAAGAGTAGCATCTGCGTTGCAGAATAGTTAAAATAACAAACCACAAATTTCATATACCTATTGTGAAGATAATAATAATAAGCACGGAAACTTTTGACAGTTTGCCCTCTAACATAAACATAATGATGTATACACGGGTTTTTATGTAGCCCTTGGCCATCATACGAAACTATGATGCTAAAAAGTTGAGGTTCGTTATTTAAGTTCCAAGATATGAGAATAAAGAGACCAGTTTACACTGAAGTTTACTTGAATGAAGTTACACTTAAATTATATACATATTATTATTCATGTCATGTTTTCAATTTTTTTATGTTCTACTAATTTCGTTTACTCTTTGTGATGGCAGGTGTTGAAAGATGGTGGGCGCGGGTCCAGAGCGCTCCGCAAGTACTTCTTCCTCGGCACCCCGCGGGAGGGCTACCATTCCACCCCTACCTCTCCGGAGAGCGTTGATAGAGAGTATGGGGACACCGGCGGGCGCTTCTTCGTCGGCGTCGTTGCCTACCGGGTAGAGGACGTGGAGGCGGGAGAGGTAGGCAGACTGCTACGCCTTCCTCTCCGCCACCCCCAGCTCATTCACCCGAGCACAGGACTGCTAGGGTGGACTCATCTGAGGTGGAGGCTACGGGGACTCCGGACCACGAGCCTCGGGTCGACGGGCCTTCGGCCCACGAGACTCTGGTCCCAGAGGCTTCGGCCCACGAGACTTCGGGCCACGAGACTCGGGACCAGGCTACGTCCTAGGAGACGTCCGGATGGGGTACCTGGCCAGATCCGCCTGAGGGGCCGAGTGGCCATGCTGATGGTGGCGGGGCTGAGTTTACTGATAGTGAGGGCAAGGTGGTTGAGGGGGCCACCGTGTACCAGCGTTGTGGTACATGGCTCCCGCCTCTGCCGGCGACCAGCGAGCAGAGGCCGGTGATTAGGCCTGATCGGGAGAAGTAAGTGCATTTACTCTTTTTGTACCTTTTGCCTTCACGTTTCTTCAAATATCTAATGCGGTGGCCTTGTCATACTGCGGGGGTTGGGTACACACCACTGGAGTCCGCAGGCCCAACACCGTCCTTGGTGTGCTTTGCCGGCAAAATTTCCCGGGGTTTGTCATGTTGCCCGGTGAGGGTCAGCTTCCATAGCTAGGATTGAGCTGGGAGCACTACTTGGCTGCCCAGGCCCCGCCGGAGGAGATGATCGATGGTATCTTGTGCCACACGAGGGCCGAGATGGTGATTAGAAGCTTTTGGGTAATTTCTCCTTTACACAATTAAAAATTAACAATAGCTAGTTAGTGTACTAATCAGTGTTGTCTCGTTTGATTGCAGACCTTCTACAGGTGTGAGGAGGGATACGAGGAGGACGCGGCAAAGGTTATCGATACCGAGTGCAAGCGCCTACTACAAAACTTACGGCACGAGGCTCGGCCGCAGGCTGTTCGAGACTACTACGCCACGCGTGGTATTAAGAAGGACAAGCCGTCGTGCCGGGCTAAGTTTCTGAAGAAGAATCAGTACATGAAGGTAATTACCTATTCTTATGGGATTGTACTTAGTTTCCTTGATTTGATTCGTAGGCGTAGCGCTCAAATTTCTCTTTACTAACTTAGGTGCCCCCGAGATGGTGTGCGGATAAGATGGATTGTTGGGAGGCGTTGGTGGATGAGTGAAGCACAGACCGCTGGTGAGCCATCCACAACAATGCCAAGGACCGGCGTGCCCAAATGGTTGGTGAGCCACACCATCAAGGCAGCGCGAACTTATATCAGTTCGGGCGGAACTGGGTATGTGGTTTGCTTCATGATTCATGCAATTCATTCCTCATGCTAGCTTGAGCCCTTTACTAATACTTTGTTCCTCTCTTTTAGGCGCGACACAATAACACGGAGGTGCCAGAGGTGTACGACCTCTATGCCATGGCCCATACTGCCTCGTACAAGAAGTCCAAGGCATTCTCTGAGTCTGACCTCGCTCATCCAGAAAATTTCACCAACATCTCCTCCCACCACAAGCTTGTGAGGTACAACAAGGAGGCGAAGGCGAGGAAAGGGGAGGACTATAACCCGAGCCAGAATCCTATTGATCCAGAGCTGGTGATGATATCTGGTGGCGGGAGGCCCCATGGCTCATTAGCCATTGGAGATGGACTGATACATTGTCCTCTCACTCTCTCGGAGATCAAGGCGCGCCAAACAAACTCCTGTCCTGAGATATGGACTTGTCCACGGCCAGTCGATCTCGCCATCGAGGTTAGTTATACGGACTCAGATATCTTTCCTCCATTACATTGTGTGTGTGGCCATCGATGATTACAATGCTAACGAGGAGTGGTGTTGCAGGCTGCTCTTCAGAAAGAGAGAGCGACAACCCAGGCGCTTCTGGAGGAGAGGGACCGGGTGGCGGTGGAGAAGGAACTGCTGGCGGAGGAGAATACGGCTAGGTTGTTGGAGGAGGAGACGAATCGGAATGAGCTGGCTCACCGGGCCATGTACGAGCTCCTCGTGGTAAGTTTCTTCTGCATATTAGCCAAATCATGCACGTAATGTTCATTTCATTACTAACTAATATGACTGACTCGTCAAAACCAAATGTGCAGTCTATGTGCGAGAAAACCGGTCAGACCCCTCCGCCGATGCCAGTCATTGCTCAGACGGGAACGGTGAGTTTCATTTGAATGGTCATTAGTTACTAGTCTTAACATTTGAGTGACATCATGCTAACGAGACATTGCAAATGATCTTTGGTGCAGCATAACTCCTGAGCTGCATCGCACACCCCTTCTCCAGGGCAACCTTCTCTAGGTGATCGCGGCTGCCAGAGCAACCCCGGTGCTTGACCTCCGTGATGACGACGACGGTAAGTTTTCTCTAATGTTTTGCTTAACAAATGCATACTTAGCTTCGTACATGCTAGTTAGCCCTAATATGCCACATATTTAGCTTATTTTCCCCAAAAAAGACATACTTAGCTAATTATCCTCCAAAATGAGATAATTAGCTTATTTAGTTCATTTATGACATAATTAGCTTAGTTAGGTCAAAAATGGCATAATAATAACCTTGGTTAGCTTATAAATGTCATATACTTACCTTATTTTCCTCCAAAATGACATAATAATCTAAGTTAGCTCAATAATGACATATACTTACCTAAGTTAGCTCAAAAATGACATAATTACCTAAGTTAGCACAAAAATGACCTATACTTACCTTATTTTCTTCCAAATTGACATAATAAGCTTAGTTAGCTCAAAAATGGCATAATTACCTAAGTTAGCTCAATAATGACCTATACTTACCTTATTTTCCTCCAAAATGACATAATAAGCTTAGTTAGCTCTAAAATGGCATAATTACCTAAGTTAGCTCTAAAATGACACAAATAAGGAATAAGAAGAAGAAAAACAAGGAAGAGGAGAAAAAGAAAGAATAGAAGAAGAAAGAGAAGAATAAGAAAGAATAAAAGAAGAAGAATGAGAAGGAAAAGGATAAAAAGATAGAAGAGAAGAAAGATGAGAAAAAGAGAGAAGAAGAAGAAAATATATTCTTATTCTTCCTTTTTCTCTTCTTTCTTTTTCTCCATCTTCTATTCCTTCTTATTCTTATTCTTCTTCTTCTCCTTCTTCTCTTTCTTCTTCTTCTTCTTCTTCTTCTTCTTCTCCTTCTTCTCCTTATTCTCTTTCTTCTTCTTCTTCTTCTTCTTCTTCTTCTTCTTCTTCTCTTTCTTCTTCTTCTTCTTCTTCTTCTTCTTCTTCTTCTTCTTCTTCTTCTAGTCTTCTTCTTCTTCTTCTAACTTTCTTACTCCCATTTTTGCAGATTTGATTCACTTCATGGAAGCTGGCATTGATGGACTGCTAGTGTTTATTTTTTGTTTTGATTTGTATTGATGAACAATGTGAAACTATGTATGTAGATATGGATGAACGGTGTGAAACTATGTATGTTTTGGTTCTTTTAATAGCCAATGTGTTATCTTGTTCAAAATGTCACGATAATGTTGGATACATGGCCTATGCTTCTTTCTGAAACTATATATATCATATTTGTGTTGTGAAAATGCAGGGAAATAACAGAAAACAGACAAAAAAGAGGCAATACAGGCACTTTGCCGTCTGCCAGCGGACGGCAAAGCCATTTGCCATCGGTAGGCAGACGGCAAAAGTGCCACGTGGCAGCAACCTATGCAACCTGGGAGCACTAGGTCTGACCCATTTGGTCATTTTGCCGTCCGCTGGCAGACGGTAAAGTATGCCGTTAGTTGGCGTCCGCTGGCAGAGGGCAAAGCGTGCAGGTAGTCAGACCATGCCACAGTACTGCTGACAGGACTGCTGACATCATATGGCAGACGGCAAAGGCAAGTGTTTGTTTGCCGTCAGCTGGCGGATGGCAAAGTATGCCGTTAGCCACCTAACGGGGCTAACCGCTATACGTTGCCGTCTACGTACTTTGCCGTCAGCTTGGCCAGGAACACGGACGACAAATATCTTTCCCGTCCGCTGCGCTTATGCATACGGCAAAGTAGCTCATTACCATGACTTTCTGTGCCGAAAGTGGGGCCGTCAGCCAGCAGACGGTAAAGGTGTTTGCCGTCCGTGGCCTGGTCTTTTGTCGTCTGCTATGGCAGACGGCAAAGTAGCTGATTCCTGTAGTGGGAATAGAATGTGGTGGTAGAGATTAATAAGGGGAAGTCAAAAAATAAGAAGATAGTCTCACATCGATGCGGCTAATCAACAGGCTATGGAGATGCCCATCAATTGATGTCAATGCGAGGAGTAGGGATTGCCATGCAACGGATGCACTAAGAGCTATAAGTGTATGAAAGCTCAACATGAAAACTAAGTGGGTGTGCATCCAACATGCTTGCTCATGAAGACCTCGGGCATTTGAGGAAGCCCATCATCGGAATATAGAATCCAAGTTCTATAATGAAAAATTCCCACTAGTATATGAAAGTGAAAAAATAGGAGACTCTCTATCTGAAAAACATGGTGCTACTTTGAAGCACAAGTACGGAAAATGATAGTAACACTGCCCCTTCTCTCTTTTTCTATCATTTTTTTTCTTTTCTCTCTTTTTTTTCATGGCCTCTTTTTTGGCCTCTTTTTTCTTTCTTTTTTCTATTTCCTCACTGAGACAATGCTCTAATAATGATGATCATCATACTTCTATTTACTTACAACTCAAAAGAAAATTACAATTCGAAACTAGAACAAAAATATGACTCTATATGAATGCCTCTGGCGGTGTACCAGGATGTGCAATGATACTAGCGTAACATGTATAAAAAATGATGAATGGTGGCTGAGCCACAAATACTATGTCAGCTATATGATCATGGAAAGCAATATGACAACGACGATGTGTGTCATAAAAACGGAACGGTGGAAGTTGCATGGCAATATATCTTGGAATGGCTATGGAAATGCCATGATAGGTAGGTATGGTGGCCGTTTTGAGGAAGATATAAGGAGGCTTATGTGTGATAGAGCGTATCATATCATGGGGTTTGGATACACCGGCGAAGTTTGCACCAACTCTCGATATGAGAAAGGGCAATGCACGGTACCGAAGAGGCTAGCAAATTGCGGAAAGGTGAGAGTGCGTATAATCCATGGACTCATATTAGTCATAAAGAACTCACATACTTATTGCGAAAGTTTATTAGCCCTCAAAGAAAAGTACTACTATGAATGCCCCTAGGGGGATAGATTGGTAGGAAAAGACCATCGCTCGTCCCCGATCGCCACTCATAAGGTAGAGAATCAATAATAAATCATGCTCCAACTTGTTAGCATAACGACAGATCATATGTGCGTGCTTCGAGAATCACAAACCTTAAAACAAATATTCTTACTAAACCACAATTATCTACTAGCACCTCCCAAATATTACCATCTTAATATCGCAAAACTATTGCAAGGAATCAAACTTATCATATTCAGTGATCTACATGAAAGTTTTTATTATATCCCTCTCAAAAAGATATAAGTGAAGCATGAGAGTGCAACTATTTCATTAAAATATAACCGCCGCTGTGCTCTAAAAGATATAAGTGAAGCACTACAGCAACTGCCTAGCTCAAAAGGTATAAGTGAAGCACATAGAGTATTCTAACAAATCACGAATAATGTGTGTCCCTCTCAAAAAGGTGTGTTCAGCAAAGATGATTGTGACAAACTAAAAAGCAAACAAACTATATCACAAGACGCTCCAAGTAAGACACATATCATGTGATGAATAAAAATATAGCTCCAAGTGAGTTACCGATAGATTGTAGACGAAAGAGGGGATGCCATCCGGGGCGTCCCCAAGCTTAGACGCTTGAGTCTTCCTTGAATATTACCTTGGGGTGCCTTGGGCATCCCCAAGCTTAGGCTCTTGCCACTCCTTATTCCTTTATCCATCGTAGTCTCACCCAAAACTTGAAAACTTCAGCACACAAAACTCAACAGAAACCTCGTGAGATCCGTTAGTATAACAAATAAATCTTAAATTTTAGGTGCTGCTGTAAATTGATTCATATTTAATATTGACATAATGATACTGTACTCCAAGTTCTCCATGACTCATACCCCCCGATACGATCCATAGATTCATCAAAATAAGCAAACTATGCAACAAAAACAGAATCTGTCTAAAACAAAACAATCTGTAAAGATCTAAATTAACATCATACTTCTGTAACTTCAAAATTTCTGAAAAATTAGGAAAATGTGGGAAATTCATATATCAATACTTTGTCAAAAATTCAGAAAGTTCTGACGCTCCAGGAAAAAAATCAAAGTTCCAGCACTGGACGCAAAAGTTTCTGTTTTCCAACAGCATCAATTATACTATCTTCCAAATCATCCCAAAAGGCATTACTTGGCACAAACACTAATTAAAAGATAAAAACACAATCATAACAGAGGCTATAATTGTGTAAACACACAAAAACAGAAGGTAAAACAAAAAATTATTTTATTCATTGGGTTGCCTCCCAACAAGCGCATGCCCCTTGCTAGGCATAATGCATAGTTTCAAGTGTTGTCATCCTTAAATTTAATTCCATAGGTGGCCCTCATAATGGATTCATAAGGTGGCTTAATTCTCTTCCTAGGGAAGTGTTCCATCCATTTCTTTAATGGAAATTGAAATCTTATATTGCCTTCTTTCATATCAATAATAGCACCTATGGTTTGTAGGAAAGGCTTACCAAGTATTATAGGACAAGAAGGATTGCATTCAATATTGAGAATAATAAAATCCACGGGCACATAATTTCTATTAGCAAGAATAAGCACATCATTTATTCTACCCAATGGCTTTTTAATAGTGGAATCCACAAGATGTAAATTAAGGGAACAAGCATCCATATCGGTGAGACCTAGCACGTCACATAAAGATTTTGGTATAGTAGAGACGCTAGCACCAAGTTCACACAAGGCATTACATTCATAATCTTTAATTTTGACTTTAATAGTAGGTTCCCATTCAACATGTAGTTTTCTAGGAATTGAAACTTCCAACTCAAGTTTTTCTTCATGAGCTTTTATCATAGCTTCTACAATATGTTTACCAAAAGATTTATTTTGTTCATATGCATTAGGTGAATTGATCATGGATTGCAACAAAGAAATACACTCAATTAAGGAACAATTATCATAATTAAAGTCCTTGTATTCCAAAGTAGTGGGTGCATCACTATTTAAAGTTTTGACCTCTCCAAACCCACTTTTTTCATTTTTATCATTAAGATCATCACCCTCCAAATAATTGGGACGCCTTCTAGCTAAAGTTGACTCATCTTCAGTCCCTTTTTCATCAATTTTTATGTTACTAAATAAAGATTCAATAGGAGTGACACCAATCATTTTAATATCTTCATCGTTACTATGATAGAAACCGGCTGGAATGGCTTTTTCTAAGAATTCTCACATAGCTCTCTGTTGGGGAACGTCGCATGGGAAACAAAAATTTTCCTACACACACGCAAGATCTATCCATGGTGATGAGCATCTACGAGAGGGAGAGTGAATCTACATACCCTTGTAGATCACTAAGCGGAAGCGTTAAGAAACGCAGTTGATGTAGTCGAACGTCTTCGCGATCCAAATCGCAGGTCGTCCCTCGATCCAAACACGATCTAGCGCCGAACGGACGGCACCTCCGCTTTCAACACACGTACGGCTTGATGACGCCTTCACCTCCTCGATCCAGCGAGCGATGGTGAAGTAGTGGATGAGTTCCGGCAGCACGACGGCGTGGTGATGGTGGTGAGGAACAATCTCTGCAGGGCTTCGCCAAGCACTACGGAGATTATGACGGGAGGAACTAGAGGGTTAGGGTTGCCGGCACACGGCTTGGGAAATCTTGATGTATCCCGTGTGCTAGCCTTGCCCCTCTATTTATATGTTGAGCCCTGGGGTCTAAACTTGGAGAGAAAGCCTCCACAAGGTCAGTTTTGCCCGCACAAGGTCGGTTTGGCCCGCACGGAAAGAGTCCCACTCGGATTCCAGCAGTACCGCGTACAAGCAGTAGTACCGCTCACGAGCGGTAGTACCGCTTGAGCGGTAGTACCGCTTCACACAAGCGGTAGTACCGCTTCCGCGGTAGTACCGCTTCACACAAGTGGTAGTACCGCTTACGCGGTAGTACTGTCTTACCAGCGGTAGTACCGCTTAAGGAAGCAACAAAACTTCCTTTTGCACTTTCCAATACCTCGTGGGCTTTACCCCTTTGGCCCATATAAAGTGTTGCTGCACCCGAACACTTCGGTAAACACCTGGAACCCCTTCCGGTGAATTCCGGAACCCTTCCGGAGATAAAACACTATTATCACATATATCAATCTTTACCTCTGGACTCTTCCGGAGATCCCTGTCATGTCTGGGATCTTATCTGGGACTCCGAACAACCTTCGGTCACCAACACAATAACTCAACTATACTAATCGTCACCAAACGTTAAGTGTGTAGACCCTGCGGGTTCGAGAACTATATAGACAAGACCGAGACACCTCTACGGTCAATAACCAATAGCGGGACCTGGATGCCCATATTGGTTCCTACATATTCTACGAAGATCTATATCGGTCGAACCTCTATGTCAAGGATTCAGTTAATCCCGTATATTGTTCCCTTTGTTCTTTGGTATGTTACTTGCCCGAGATTCGATCGTCGGTATCTCTATACCTAGTTCAATCTCGTTATCGGTAAGTCTCTTTACTCGTTCCGTAATACAAGATCTCGTGGCTAACACTTTAGTCACATTGCTTGCAAGGCTCATTGTGATGTTGTATTACCGAGTGGGCCCTGAGATACCTCTCCGTCACACGGAGTAACATATCCCAGTCTTGATCCATGCCAACCCAACAAACACCCTCGGAGATACCTGTAGAGCACCTTTATAGTCACCCAGTTACGTTGTGACGTTTGATACACACAAGGCACTCCTACGGTGTCAGTGAATTGCATGATCTCATGGTCATAGGAACAGATACTTGACATGCAGAAAACAATAGCAATAAACTGACACGATCATATGCTACGTTTATAGTTTGGGTCTTGTCCATCACATCATTCTCCTAATGATGTGATCCCGTTATCAAATGACATCTCATGTCCATGGCTAGGAAACCTTCACCATCTTTTGATCAACGAGCTATTTAACTAGAGGCTTACTAGGGACACAGTGTTGTCTATGTACCCACACATGTATTTGAGTTTCCAATCAATACAATTATAGCATGGATAATAAACGATTATCATGAACAAGGAAATATAATAATAACCAATATATTATTTCCTCTAGGGCATATTTCCAACAGTCTCCCACTTGCACTAGAGTCAATAATCTAGTTCACATCACTATATGATTTACATTGTAATGAATCGAACACTCATGCAGTTCTGGTGTTGTTCATGTTTAGCCCTTGGAAGAGGTTTAGTCATCGGGTCTGCAACATTCAGATCCGTGTGTACTTTGCAAATATTTATGTCATCCTCCTTGATGTAATCGCGGATGGAATTGAAACGTCGCTTTATGTGTCTGGTCCTCTTGTGAAATCTTGGTTCCTTGGCTAGAGCAATGGCACCAGTATTATCACAAAACAGAGTCATTGGGTTAAGCGCACTAGGCACTACTCCAAGATCTGTCATGAACTCCTTCATCCAGACACCTTCCTTCGCCGCCTCCGAGGCAGCGATGTACTCCGCTTCGCATGTAGAATCAGCTGCCATGCTTTGCTTGGAACTGCACCAGCTAACCGCACCCCCATTAAGAATAAATACGTATCCGGTTTGTGACTTAGAGTCATCCGGATCAGTGTCAAAGCTTGCATCGACGTAACCCTTTACGACGAGCTCTTGATCACCTCCATAAACGAGAAACATGTCCTTAGTCCTTTTCAGGTACTTCAGGATATTCTTGACCGCCGTCCAGTGTTCCATTCCTGGATCACTTTGAAACCTTCCGACCATACTTATGGCAAGGCTGACATCGGGTCTTGTGCACAGCATTGCATACATGATAGAGCCTATGGCTGAAGCATCGGGGATGACATTCATCTTTTCTCTATCTTCTGCAGTCACTGGGCATTGAGTCTTACTCAACTTCACACCTTGCAAAACAGGCAAGAACCCCTTCTTGGACTGATCCATTTTGAACTTCTTCAAAATCTTATCAAGGTATGTGCTTTGTGAAAGTCCTATTAAACGTCTTGATCTATCTCTATAGATCTTGATGCCTAATATGAAAGCAGCTTCTCCTAGGTCCTTCATTGAAAAACTCTTGTTCAAATATTCCTTCACGCTTTCCAACATTTCTATATTGTTTCCAATCAGTAATATGTCATCCACATATAATATTAGAAATGCTATAGAGCTCCCACTCACTTTCTTGTAAATACAAGCTTCTCCGTAAACTTGTATAAACTCGAACGCTTTGATCACCTCATCAAAGCGAAGATTCCAACTCCGAGATGCTTGCACCAGTCCATAAATGGATCACTGGAGTTTGCAAACTTTGTCAGCATTCTCTGGATCGACAAAACCTTCTGGTTGCATCATATACAACTCTTCCTTAAGGAAACCGTTAAGGAACGCTGTTTTGACATCCATCTGCCAAATTTCATAATCGAAAAAGGCAGCTATTGCTAACATGATTCTGACGGACTTAAGCATCGCTACGGGTGAGAAGGTCTCATCGTAGTCAACTCCTTGAACTTGTGAAAAACCTTTTGCCACAAGTCGAGCTTTATAGACGGTGACATTACCGTCTGCGTCCGTCTTCCTCTTAAAGATCCATTTGTTCTGAATGGCCTTACGCCCTTCAGGTAATACTTCCAAAGTCCATACTTTGTTTTCATACATGGATCCCATCTCGGATTTCATGGCCTCTAACCACTTCTCGGAATCCGGGCCCATCATCGCTTCTCCATAGCTCGTAGGTTCATCGTTGTCTAACAACATGACTTCTAAGACAGGGTTACTGTACCACTCAGGAGCAGTACGCGTCCTTGTCGACCTACGAGGTTCGATAGCAACTTGGTTCGAAGGTTCATGATCATCATCATTAACTTCCTCTTCAACTGATGCAGGCTCTACAGAAACATCTTTCTGTACTGTGCTACTCTCAGGTTGAAGTAAAGGTTCAATAACCTCATCAAGTTCTATCTTCCTCCCACTCATTTCTTTCGAGAGAAACTCTTTCTCAAGAAATGTTCCGTTTTTAGCGACAAACACTTTGCCTTCGGATCTGAGGTAGAAGGTATACCCAACTGTCTCTTTTGGGTATCCTATGAAGACGCATTTCTCCGCTTTGGGTTCCAGCTTTTCAGGCTGAAGCTTTTTGACATAAGCATCACATCCCCAAACTTTAAGAAACGACAGCTTTGGCTTCTTGCCAAACCAAAGTTCATATGGTGTCGTCTCAACGGATTTCGATGGTGCCCTATTTAAAGTGAATGCAGCTGTCTCTAATGCATAACCCCAAAACGATAGTGGCAAATCGGCAAGAGACATCATAGATCGCACCATATCCAATAAGGTTCGATTACGACGTTCGGACACACCATTACGCTGTGGTGTTCCAGGCGGTGTCAGTTGTGAAACAATTCCACATTGTCTTAAGTGACTGCCAAACTCATAACTCAGATATTCTCTTCCTCGATCAGATCGTAGGAATTTAATCTTCTTGTTACGATGATTCTCAACTTCACTCTGAAATTGTTTGAACTTTTCAAACATTTCACACTTGTGTTTCATTAAGTAAATATACCCATATCTACTTAAGTCATCAGTGAAGGTGAGAAAGTAACGATAACCACCGCGCGCCTCAATGCTCATCGGACCGCACACATCAGTATGTATGATTTCCAACAAGTCACTTGCCCGTTCCATTGTTCCAGAGAACGGCGTTTTAGTCATCTTGCCCATGAGGCATGGCTCACATGTGTTAAGTGATTCAAAATAAAGTGACTCCAAAAGTCCATCAGCATGGAGGTTCCTCATGCGTTTTACGCCAATATGACCTAAACGGCAGTGCCACAAGAAAGTGGTATTATCATTATCAATTCTAATCTTTTGGCATCAATGTTATGAACATGTGTATCATTACTATCGAGATTCAATAAGAATAAACCCCTCACTTCGGGTGCATGACCATAAAAGATATTACTCATATAAATAGAACAACCATTATTCTCTGATTTAAATGAGTAACCATCTCGCAATAAACAAGATCTAGATATAATGTTCATGCTTAACGCAGGCACTAAATAACAATTATTCAGGTTCATCACTAATCCCGATGGTAATTGAAGAGCGAGCGTGCCGACGGCGATCACATCAACCTTGGAACCATTTCCCACGCGCATCGTCACTTCATCCTTTGCCAGCCTCTGTCTATTCCGCAGTTCCTGTTTAGAGTTGCAAATGTGAGCAACCGCACCGGTATCAAATACCCAGGCACTACAACGAGAGTTGGTAAGGTACACATCAATAACATGTATATCATATATACCTTGTTTGTTGTTGGCCGCCTTCTTGTCAGCCAAATACTTGGGGCAGTTCCGCTTCCAGTGTCCAGTTCCCTTGCAATGAAAGCACACAGTTTCTGGTTTGGGTCCAGCCTTGGGTTTCTTCACGGGAGGAGCAACTGCTTTGCCACTCTTCTTGGAGTTACCCTTCTTACCCTTGCCATTTTTCTTGAAACTAGTGGTTTTATTGACCATCAACACTTGATGCTCCTTCTGAATTTCAGACTCAGCGACTTTCAGCATCGCAAACAGCTCGGCGACTGACTTGTTCATCCCGTGCATGTTATAGTTCAACACGAAGCTCTTGTAGCTAGGTGGCAATGATTGAAGAACTCAGTCAGTGATAGCCTCTGGCGGAAGGGGCATCCCGAATTTAGCTAGACGGGTGGAGTACCCAGACATTCTGAGTATGTGATCACTGATAGACCCGTTCTCGTCCATCTTGCAAGCATAGAACTTATCGGAGATCTCATACCTCTCGATCCGGGCATTCTTCTGAAATATAAACTTCAACTCTTGGAACATCTCATATGCTCCATGACGTTCAAAACGTCTTTGAAGTCCTGGTTCTAAGCCATACAATATTGCACATTGAACTATTGAGTAATCTTCAGAACGAGCCTGCCAGGCATTCACAACATCTAGAGACTCAACTGGAGCGGGTGGATCACCAAGCGGTGCATCAAGGACATAAGCCTTCTGGGAAGCCGTAAGGATAATCCTTAGATTACGGGCCCAGTCAACAAAGTTACTTCCATCATCTTTCAACTTAGCTTTCTCTAGGAACGCATTAAAATTTAGGGGTGCTACTGCGCGAGCCATGATCTACAACATAAATATTGCAAAGACAATTTAGACTATTGTTCAAGATAATGAGTTTAGTTAATCATATTACTTAAAACTCCCACTTAGATTGACATCCCTCCGGTCATTCGAGTGTAACATGATCCAAATCCACCAACTCAAGTCCGATCATCACGTGAGTTGAGGTGGTTTCAATGGTGAACATCTTAATGTTGATCATATCTACTATATGACTCATGTTTGACCTTTCGGTCTCTTGTGTTCCGAGGCCATGTCTGTACATGCTAGGCTCAAAAAATGAAAAAAGTGGGTTTGGAGAGGTCAAAACTTTAAATAGTGATGCACCCACTACTTTGGATTACAAGGACTTTAATTATGATAATTGTGCCTTAATTGAGTGTATTTCTTTGTTGCAATCCATGATCAATTCACCTAATGCATATGAACAAAATAAAGCTTTTACTAAACATATTGTAGAAGCTATGATAAAAGCTCATGAAGAAAAACTTGAGTTCGAAGTTTCAATTCCTAGAAAACTATATGATGAATGGGAACCTAATATTAAAGTCAATATTATGTGACTCGCTTGGTCTTGTAATGCCTTGTGTGATCTAGGTGCTAGCGTCTCTACTATACAAAAATCTTTATGTGACTCGCTTGGTCTCACCAATATGGATGCTTGTTCCCTTAATTTACATCTTGCGGATTCCACTATTAAAAAGCCATTGGTTAGAATAAATGATGTGCTTATTCTTGCTAATAGAAATTATTTGCCCGTGGATTTTATTATTCTTGATATTGAATGCAATCCTTCTTGTCCTATAATACTTGGTAGGCCTTTCCTACAAACCATAGGTGCTATTATTGATATGAAAGAAGGCAATATAAGATTTCAATTTCCATTAAATAAAGGGATGAAAACCTTCCCTAGGAATAGAATTAAGCCACCATATGAATCCATTATGAGGGCCACCTATGGAATTAAATTTAAGGAAGACAACACTTGAAACTATGCATTATGCCTAGCTAGGGGCATAAAACAATAGCGCTTGTTGGGAGGCAACCCAATGAATAAAATAATTTTTTGTTTTACCTTCTGTTTTTGTGTGTTTACACAATTATAGCCTCTGTTATTATTGTGTTTTTTATCTTTTAATAAGTGCTTGTGCCAAGTAATGCCTTTGGGATGATTTGGAAGATAGTATAATTGATGCTGTTGGAAAACAGAAACTTTTGCGTCCAGTGCTGGAACTTTGATTTTTTTGCTGGAGTGTCAGAACCTTCTGAATTTTTTACACAGTATTGATATATGAATTTCCCACATTTTCCTAATTTTTCAGAATTTTTGGAGTTACAGAATTATGATGTTAATTCAGATCTTACAGACTGTTCTGTTTTAGACAGATTCTGTTTTTGTTGCATAGTTTGCTTATTTTGATGAATCTATGGATCGTATAGGGGGTATGAGTCATGGAGAAGTTGCAGTACAGTTGAATTATGTAAATATTAAATATGAATAAATTTACAACAGCACCTAAAGTTTAAGATTTATTTGTTATACTAACGGATCTCACGAGGTTTCTGTTGAGTTTTGTGTGCTGAAGTTTTCAAGTTTTGGGTGAGACTACGATGGATAAAGGAATAAGGAGTGGCAAGAGCCTAAGCTTGGGGATGCCCAAGGCACCCCAAGGTAATATTCAAGGAATACTCAAGCGTCTAAGCTTGGGGATGCCCCGGATGGCATCCCCTCTTTCGTCTACAATCTATCGGTAACTCACTTGGAGCTATATTTTTATTCATCACATGATATGTGTTTTACTTGGAGCGTCTTGTGATATAGTTTGTTTGATTTTTTGTTTGTCACAATCATTTTTGCTGAACACACCTTTTTGAGAGGGACACACATTATTCGTGATTTGTTAGAATACTCTATGTCCTTCACTTATATCTTTTGAGCTAGGCAGTTGCTCTAGTGCTTCACTTATATCTTTTAGAGCACAGCGGCAGTTATATTTTAAAGAAATAGTTGCACTCTCATGCTTCTCTTATATCTTTTTGAGAGTCTAATGAATAGCAATGGTAATATGCACGGGTTATGAATTTGGTCCTAATATGATAGGTATTCCAGAGGGATATAATAAAAACTTTCATGTAGATCACTGAATATGATAAGTTTGATTCCTTGCAATAGTTTTGCGATATTAAGATGGTAATATGTGGGAGGTGCTAGTAGATAATTGTGGTTTAGTAAGAATATTGGTTTTAAGGTTTGTGATTCCCGAAGCACACGTATGATCTGTCGTTACGCTAAGAAGTTGGAGCATGATTTATTATTGATTGTCTACCTTATGAGTGGCGGTTGGGGACGAGCGATGGTCTTTTCCTACCAGTCTATCCCCCTAGGGGCATGCATAGTAGTACTTTGCTTCGAGGGCTAATAAACTTTCGCAATAAGTGTGTGAGTTCTTTATGACTAATGTGAGTCCATGGATTATACGCACTCTCACCTTTCCGCAATTTGCTAGCCTCTTCGGTACTGTGCATTACCCTTTCTCACATCGAGAGTTGGTGCAAACTTCGCCGGTGCATCCAAACCCTGTGATATGATACGCTCTATCACATATAAGCCTCCTTATATCTTCCTCCAAACAGCCACCATACCTACCTATCATGGCATTTCCATAGCCATTCCAAGATATATTGCCATGGAACTTCCACCGTTTCGTTTTTATGACACACATCGTCATTGTCATATTGCTTTGCATGATCATATAGCTGACATAGTATTTGTGGCTCAGCCATCGTTCATCATTTTTTATACATGTTACGCTAGTATCATTACACATCCAGGTACACCGCCAGAGGCATTCATATAGAGTCATATTTTTGTTCTAGTTTCGAGTTGTAATTTTCTTTTGAGTTTTAAGTAAATAGAAGTATGATGATCATCATTATTAGAGGATTGTCCCAGTGAGGAAATAGAAAAAAACAAAAAAAGGCCAAAAAAGAGCCCACAAAAAAAAAGAGAAAAAAAATTGAGAGAAAAAGAGAGAAGGGGCAGTGTTACTATCCTTTTCCATACTTGTGCTTCAAAGTAGCACCATGTTTTTCATATAGAAAGTCTCCTATTTTGTCACTTTCATATACTAGTGGGAATTTTTCATTATAGAACTTGGCTTGTATATTCCGATGATGGGCTTCCTCAAATGAATGAGGTCTTCATGAGCAAGCAAGTTGGATGCACACCCACTTAGTTTTCATGTTGAGCTTTCATACACTTATAGTTCTTAGTGCATCCGTTGCATGGCAGTCCCTTCTCCTTGCATTGACATCAATTGATGGGCATCTCCATAGCCCGTTGATTAGCCGCATCGATGTGAGACTATCTTCTTATTTTTTTGACTTCCCCTTATTAATCTCTACCACCACATTCTATTCCACCCATAGTGCTATATCCATGGCTTGCCCTCATGTATTTCATGGGGGTTGAAAAAGCTGAAGCGTGTTAAGAAGTATGAACCAATTGCTCGGCTTGTCATCGGGGTAGTGCATGATAAATACTTTGTGTTAAGAAGATGGAGCATCACAGGATTATATGATTTTGTAGGGATAACTTTGTTTAGCATTTTTATTTTGAAAGGCATGATTGTTTATTAGTATGCCTGAGTATTGATGTCTTTATATCAAACTATAGACTATTGCTTTGAATCATTCGGATCTCATTATTCATACCGTAAGGGCG
The DNA here is from genome assembly GCA_039707655.1 of Elymus sibiricus. Classification (NCBI taxonomy): domain Eukaryota; kingdom Viridiplantae; phylum Streptophyta; class Magnoliopsida; order Poales; family Poaceae; genus Elymus; species Elymus sibiricus. The sequence continues at coordinate 171,816,216 of CM077664.1, forward strand.
ATTACATGATGAAACATGTTAGGTAGCATTCCACATCAAAAATTCTGTTTTTATCATTTACCTACTCGAGGACGAGCAGGAATTAAGCTTGGGGATGCTTCATACGTCTCCAACATATCTATAATTTTTTATTGTTCCATACAATTATAGTATCAATCTTGGATGTTTATTATGCAATTATATGCCATTATATATCATTTTTTGGGACTAACCTATTAACCCAGTGCCCAGTGCTAGTTGCTGTTTTTCGCTTGTTTTTGCCTTTTCAGAAAATCATTATCAAACGAACTCCAAACGAAGAAAAAACTTTGGATTAACTTTTTCTGGACCAGAAGCGACCCTCGAAGCTTCGGGAGAAGACCAGAAGAGCCACAAGCGAGCGACAAGCTTGGGAGGCGCGCCCTGGGGGGCAGGGCGCGGCCCCCAGGCTTGTGGGCCCCTCGTGGCACATCCTGACCTAATTCTAGTGCTATAAATTCCCAAATATTCCCCATATACCAAAGAGACAGAAGAGAAAACCTTTCCGCCACCGCAAGCCTCTGTTCTTCCACGATCCCATCTGGAGGCCTTTTCTGGTAATCTGCCGGAGGGGGAATCGATCACGGAGGGCTTCTTCATCAACCTTGCTGCCCTTCTGATGATGTGTGAGTAGTTTACCACAGACCTATGGGTCCATAGCTAGTAGCTAGATGGCTTCTTCTCTCTCTTTGATCTTCAATACGATGTTCTCCTCGATGTTCTTGGAGTTCTATCCGATGTAATCTTCTTTTGCGGTGTGTTTGTTGGGATCTGATGAATTGTGAGTTTATGATCAGATTATTCATGAGAAATATTTGAGTCTTCTCTAAACTCTTTTATGCTTGATTGTTATAGCTTTGTATTTCTCTCCGATCTATCGATTTGGTTTGGCCAACTAGATTGGTTTATCTTGCAATGGGAGAGGTGCTTTATGATGGTTCAATCTTGCGGTGCATAATTCCAGTGACAGAAAGGGACATGACACGTATTTTTATTGTTGCCATTAAGGATAAAAAGATGGGGTTTATTCATATTGCTTGAGTTTACTTTGTCTACATCATGTCATCTTGCTTAAGGCGTTACTCTGTTTTATACTTAATACCCTAGATGCATGCTGGATAGTGGTCGATGGGTGGAGTAATAGTAATAGATGCAGGTAGGAGTCGGTCTACTTGTTTCGGACATGATGCCTATATACATGATCATTGCCATGAATCCGTCATAATTATTTGCTTTTCTATCAATTGCCCAACAGTAATTTGTTTACCCACCGTATGCTATGTGCTCTAGAAAGAAGCCTCTAGTGAAAACTATGGCCCCCGGGTCTACTTTTATCATATATTAAAATCCAAAAATACCTTGCTGAAATTTATTTACTTTTATTTTATTTAGTATTTTACTTTATCTATCTATCACTATCAGAATTCATCCTTGCAAATAACCGCTAAGAGGATTGACAACCCTCTTATTTGCATTGGGTGCAAGTGTTTGCTTTTGTGTGTGCAGGTGCTGCTAAAGGATTTTGCGTGGTTCTCCTACTGGATTGATAACCTTGGTTCTTAACTGAGGGAAATACTTATCTGTACTATACTGCATCATCCTCTCCTCTTCGGGGAAATACTAACGCAGTCTATAAGTAGCAGGAAGAATTTCTAGCGCCGTTGCCGGGGAGACATGACCAAAATTATCAAGTACCTTCGCGCATACTATCATCCACTTGCATTTATTTTATTTTCCTTTTTATTTGCATTTGCCTCTCATTTTCATCTCCCCTACTTCTAAAACAATTTTACAAAAACGCAAAAATATTTTTGTTTGCTTGTTTGCTAGTTTGCTTGCTTCATCGTGATGTCTCAAGAAAATACAAAATTGTGTGACTTTTCCAATACTAATAATAATGATTTTATTAGTACTCCTATTGCTCCTCCCGCCACTAGTGCGGAGTCATGTGACATCAATGCTGCTTTGCTTAATCTTGTTATGAAAGAACAATTTTCTGGTAGTCCTAATGAAGAAGTTGCATCCCATCTAAATACTTTCGTTGAACTTTGTGATATGCAAAAGAAAAAAGATGTGGATAATGATATTGTTAAATTGAAATTATTTCCGTTCTCACTACGAGATCGTGCTAAAACTCGGTTTTCATCCTTGCCTAGAAATAGTATTGATTCTTGGGATAAGTGTAAGGATGCTTTTATTGCCAAGTATTTTCCTCCCGCTAAGATTATTTCTTTGAGAAATCAAATTATGAATTTTAAGCAACTTGAGCATGAGCATGTTGCACAATCTTGGGAGAGAATGAAATTAATGATAAGAAATTGCCCAACACATTGTTTAAGCCTATGGATGATCATACAAAAAATTTATGCAGGACAAAACTTTGTTTCTAGAAATTTGGTAGACTCTGCCGCAGGTGGTACTTTTATAGAAATTACATTGGGAGAAGCTACAAAACTCCTAGATAAAATTATGACAAATTATTCTCAATGGCACACTGAAAGAAATCCAACTGGTAAGAAGGTAAATTCTGTTGAAGAAATTAATAATTTGAGTCATAAGATGGATGCTCTTATGAAATTGGTTGTTAGTAAAAGTGCTCATATTGATCCTAATGACGTGCTATTGTCTACTTTGATTGAGCAAAATAATGATGCTAATTATGTGAATTTTGTCTCTAGAAATAATTTCAACAACAATGCTTATTGGGGTAATTTCAATCCTAGACCGTTTCCTGGAAATTCCTCTAATAATTATGGTAATTCCTATGGCAATCCATCTAATAATAATAGGATACCCTATGATATTGAAAGTAATATTAAAGAATTTATTAATTGTAAAAACATTTTCAATACTATGATAGAAAAAAAATTGAATAGAGTGGATGAAATGTCTAGGAACATGGATAGAATTGTTCATGATGTAGAAAATCTCAAAATTAAAATTTTGCCACCCAAGCATGATATAAATGAGTCTATTAAAGCTATCTATGTCTCCATTAATGAAAGTAAAGAAAGGACCACTAGGTTGAGACTGTTGGAAATATGCCCTAGAGGCAATAATAAATTGGTTATTATTATATTTCCTTGTTCATGATAATCGTTTATTATCCATGCTATAATTGTATTGATTGGAAACTCAAATACATGTGTGGGTACATAGACAACACTGTGTCCCTAGTAAGCCTCTAGTTAACTAGCTCGTTGATCAAAAGATGGTGAAGGTTTCCTAGCCATGGACATGAGATGTCATTTGATAACGGGATCACATCATAGGAGAATGATGTGATGGACAAGAACCAAACTATAAACGTAGCATATGATCGTGTCAGTTTATTGCTATTGTTTTCTGCATGTCAAGTATCTGTTCCTATGACCATGAGATGATGCAATTCACTGACACCGTAGGAGTGCCTTGTGTGTATCAAACGTCACAACGTAACTGGGTGACTATAAAGGTGCTCTACAGGTATCTCCGAGGGTGTCTGTTGGGTTGGCATGGATCAAGACTGGGATTTGTTACTCCGTGTGACGGAGAGGTATCTCAGGGCCCACTCGGTAATACAACATCACAATGAGCCTTGCAAGCAATGTGAGTAAAGTGTTAGCCACGAGATCTTGTATTACGGAACGAGTAAAGAGACTTACCGATAACGAGATTGAACTAGGTATAGAGATACCGACGATCGAATCTCGGGCAAGTAACATACCGAAGAACAAAGGGAACAGTATACGGGATTAACTGAATCCTTGACATAGAGGTTCGACCGATATAGATCTTCGTAGAATATGTAGGAACCAATATGGGCATCCAGGTCCCACTATTGCTTATTGACCGTAGAGGTGTCTCGGTCATGTCTACATAGTTCTCGAACCCGCAGGGTCTACACACTTAACGTTTGGTGACGATTAGTATAGTTGAGTTATTGTGTTGGTGACCGAAGGTTGTTCGGAGTCCCGGATAAGCTCCCGGACATGACAAGGATCTCCGGAAGAGTCCGGAGGTAAAGATTGATATATGTGATAATAGTGTTTTGTTCTCCGGAAGGGTTCCGGAATTCACCGGAAGGGGTTCTGGGTGTTTACCGAAGTGTTCGGGTGCAGCAACACTTTATATGGGCCAAAGGGGTAAAGACCACGAGGTATTGGAAAGTGCAAAAGGAAGTTTTGCTGCTGCCTTAATCGGTACTACCGCTGGTAAGGCAGTACTACCGCGTAAGCGGTACTACCGCTTGTGTGAAGCGGTACTACCGCTCAAGCGGTACTACCGCTCGTGAGCGGTACTACCGCTTGTACGCTGTACTGCTGGAATCCGAGTGGGACTCTTTCCGTGCGGGCCAAACCGACCTTGTGCGAGCAAAACCGACCTTGTGGAGGCTTTCTCTTCAAGTTTAGACCCCAGGGCTCAACATATAAATAGAGGGGCAAGGCTAGCACACGGGATACATCAAGATTTCCCAAGCCGTGTGCCGGCAACCCTAACCCTCTAGTTCCTCCCGTCATAATCTCCGTAGTGCTTGGAGAAGCCCTGCAGAGATTGTTCCTCACCACCATCACCACGCCGTCGTGCTGCCGGAACTCATCCACTACTTCACCATCGCTCGCTGGATCGAGGAGGTGAAGGCGTCATCAAGCCGTACGTGTGTTGAACGCGGAGGTGCCGTCCGTTCGGCGCTAGATCGTGTTTGGATCGAGGGACGACTTGCGATTTGGATCGCGAAGACGTTCGACTACATCAACCGCGTTTCTTAACGCTTCCGCTTAGTGATCTACAAGGGTATGTAGATTCACTCTCCCTCTCATAGATGCTCATCACCATGGATAGATCTTGCGTGTGCGTAGCAAATTTTTTGTTTCCCATGCGACGTTCCCCAACAGTGGTATCAGAGCTAGGTCTATGCGTAGATGAGATCTCGAGTAGAACACAAAAGGGTTTTGTGGGCGTTGATATTCAGATTGCTTCCTCCCTTGGTCTTTTCTTGTTTCGGCGATATTGTGGGATGAAGCGGCTCGGACCAACATTACTCGTACGCTTACGAGAGACCGGTTCCTTCAACTGACATGTAACTTCGTTGCATAAAGATGGCTAGCGGGTGTCTGTTTCTCCCACTTTAGTCGGATCGGATTTGACAAAGGCGGTCCTTGAGAAGGTTGAAAAGCAATTTTTATATCACCGTTGTGGTTTTTGCGTAGGTAAGAATCGTTCTTGCTAGATACCCGTAGCAGCCACGTAAAACTTGCAACAACAATTAGGGGACGTCTAACTTGTTTTTGCAGGGTATGTTGTGATGTGATATGGCCAATTACATGATGAGATATATGTGATGTATGAGATGATCATGTGTTGTATAGAATATCACGACTTGCATGTCGATGAGTACGGCAACTGGCAGGAGCCATAGAGTTGTCTTTAATTATTTTCGTCGTTTTGCTTTACCTTATCGCTATGAGTTAGCAATAGTCGTGGAAGCAACAGTCGGCGCGACAACCTCATGGAGACACGTTGATGGAGATCAAGATGATGGAGATCATGGTGTCATGCCGGTGACGATGGAGATCATGCCGGTGCTTTGGAGATGGAGATCAAAAGCACAAGTTCATGGCCATATCATGTCACTTATGATTTGCATGTGATGTTAATCCTTTTATGCATCTTGTTTTGCTTAGGACGACGGTAGCATTATAAGGTGATCCCTCACTTAAATTTAAAGATAAATTGTGTTCTCCCCGAGTGTGCACCGTTGCGAAAGTTCGTCGTTTCGAGACACCACGTGATGATCGGGTGTGATAGACTCTACGTTCACATACAACGGGTGCAAGCTAGTGTTGCACATGCGGAACACTCGGGTTAAACTTGAGCTCAAAAAACATATTTTGCAAAACAGGATGCATATGCAAAAAAATCCTCTCAAGTTTAACCACAAGCATAACAATAGCGTCCACATAACTATTTTTTTTATCAAGAATGGACCCACTAATCGATGGCATAACTCCCGTACAATTAAAGAATTCTTGGATGACATTCTTTCCAATAATATTCCCACTTCCCACACGATAAGTTTTGGTTTTCAAGTATAGGGAAGTTTCATCATGATGAAATTATCGTCTGGAGGATAAAATAATGTAGGCTTTTCCTCATAAGACTCGCTAGGACTATCTTCACTAGCACTTTCAACGATAACTTTCTCAAACTCAGACATGATAACAACTTCAAGCAAGAAAGCAAACAAGATAAATAATTTTTTTGTGTTTTTGATTTTTTAACGAGACTAATAAAAGCAAATAAAAAGTAGAACAATTAAATGATAATGTGTATAAAGGGACCTTGCTTTGTTTGATGATATCTACCCGGCAACGGCGCCAGAAATTCTTTCTGCTACTTGTGAGATACGTTGGGATTTTCACCAAAGAGGAAGGGTGAAGCAATATAGTAGCGGATCAGTATTTCCCTCAGTAGAGAACCAAGGTTATCGAACCAATAGGAGAACCACGCAAACAAAGGTCGACAGTACCTGCACACACAAGAGCAAATACTTGCACCTAACGCGGGCAAGAGGGTTGTCAATCCCCTTGTACTCATTAATTGCATGGATCAAATCTGATAGTGATAGGTTTATAAATTGCAAACAGAATTAAAACTAAATAAATTGCAGCAAGTAAATTAGGGTTTTAGTAATATGATTTAGATGGACCCGGGGGCCATAGTTTTCACTAGAGGCATCTCTCTCATAAGCGTGGCATACGGTGGGTAACGAATTACTGTTGGTCAATTGATAGAAAAGCGCATAGTTATTACGTTATTCATGGCATGATCACTACATAGGCATTACGTGTCCGTGACAAGTAGACCGACTCCTGCCTGCATCTACTACTATTACTCCACCCCTCGACTGCTATCCAGCATGCATCTTAAGGTATTAAGTTCATAACAAAGAGAGTAATGCTTGGAGCATGATGACATAATCTAGACAGAATAAAGTCAAGCAATATGATTGAACCCTGTCGTTTTACCCTTAGTAGCAACAATACATATACGTGCCTCACTACTCCTCCTATCATAGAGTGAGGACACCGCAAGATTGAACCTACTATAAAGCACGTTGATAACCCACAAGTATAGGGGATCGTTTGTAACCTTTTTCAATAAGTAAGAGTGTCGAACCCAATGAGGAGCTAAAGGTAGAATTAATATTCTCTCAAGTTCTATCAACCAGCGATATAACTCTATGTACACCAACGTTTGCTTTACCTATAAACAAGTAATAAAACTAGAAGTACTTGTAGGTGTAGTAGCATAAGTTTGCAAGATAATAAAGAATGTGAAAATAAAAGTTGGGTGTTGTTTTAATAAAAGAACAATAAATTTAATATAGTGAGTGTGGAAAAGTGGAGGTAGGATTTGCGGAATTGTCCCTAAGCAATTGGCTAAGTTACTAGACCGATAGCAAGTTTTTTTTGTGGGAGAGGCCACTACTAGCATGTCATCCCTTACTTGGAATTCTATGCACTTATGATTGGAACTATTAGCAAGCATCCACAACTACTAAAGTTCATTAAGGTAAAACCCAACCATAGCATTAAGATATATTGGTCCCGCTTCGATCCCCTATGAGTCAATTTCTATGGTAGGAAGAAGTGTCTGTCACTCTTGCCCCCCCAATGCATAGTCCTATCAACATAAAACTAACCCTATGGTGTGATCCACGCACGCGCTCATATGATGGGCACCAAAGGACAACAACATAACCACAAGCAATTTAAACCAATCATAGAAATTCACCAATTACCCATAGGACAAAAAGAATCTGCTCAAACATCATAGGATGGCAACATATCATTGGATAATAATATGAAGCATAAAGCACCATGTTCAAGTAGGGGGAACTGGCACCCCGGCTCAGAGAAACCGGAACACCCCGTATTCCAGCTCAGAGATCAAGTCTTCTGGAATACGGCACTACTTGGCATAGAACAAATCAGCTCTTTATTACAAATAATCGGGTATAAGGGTTTGATATTACAAAGGATTACATCGGCACGGCGACACTACGCCTGCTAAGGTAGCCCTATGCTAGTAGCGGAACATCTCGTAGGGGAATAACTTCTAGCAGCGGAACAACGATGACGGTGGTGAACTCCACTCTGCAGGGACTCTGGCTGGGACACGGCCTAGAGCGCAAACTCGGGATCCTCAAGCAATCAATCACGACATCACCTGCAATCTGGCATGACACGCCAGGTGAGTACTTTGAATGTACTCGCAAGCTCATAGCAACCAACACAATCAAGACAGACAACAGCATGGCATTTACAAGTAAATTATCATTGATGAACATGATACTACTAGAACAACATGAGAGTGAACAAGGCATATACATGTTAATCATGATATGAACATGAACATGATACTATCATACATGATGTGTACATGGATTGTTGCCGTGGTCCCATGGACCAACTTACCATCTCGGGGTTACCTTGTAATCACCGTCAACATCTTACCATCATGATCCTCACTTGATCACAGCAATACCAACCATAGTGATCCTCACACGATCACCAACTTTTGCATGTGCCATCATGAGGTTCTTAGTGTGCAGGTTATTATTTCTGTTGACCCATAGTGTGACCTACTACGAACTGTGTCCATGACCGAGGACGCGGCTATCGATAGATTATACACTTTGCAGAGGTTAGTACACTGTACCCACACCATGGAATTCATGGCCTCGTGCTCCCATTCAGGTGGACCAACGACATTCCGACAAAACCAATCTATTGCATGACACTCTCCCGGCCACTCCGACAAACTCCCCTTTGTGCTATGTCATGGATGGCCCCGATGTCAACTCGTGACATCCGCAACCTTTGTGGCCAAAACAAAATCGTCCCAAACGGGGACACCCGGGTACAACACAACTCGGGCACACAAGGGTATGGCCGCCAACCTGATCAGGGTAGCGCACGCACATAACCTTCCTGTCGTGGTTTTGACATAGCAGATACCCTTGTGAAAGGACTTGGGGATGAGGCCATCGCACAAGTGTGGAAGCTGAAAGGGGTTGATCGGGAACGGGAAAAACGCCGGGTTACCCAGGTTCGGCCCCTCACGGTGGAGGTAAAAGCCTACGTCCTGCTTGATTATTTTTGCTGTGGTTCTCGATTACAAGGGTGCGGATTCGCTAACCTAGCTTTCGAGAGATTGCAACTTAATCTTTTTTACCTAGGGGCTCCCCTTTATATACACAGGTGGAACCCTAGGTTTACATGAGAGTCCGGGTCGTCATCCTGACCCGGCTCCTATTCTAAGTACTTGATCTCCAAGGCAACTCCGAGGCCAGGTATCTTCTTCTTGAGTCAGGCCACAACCTAAGCCGGCCCTTCCTGCTAGGCCTCCATCAAGCCGGCCCGTTAAGGATCCTTCAACCCTGCAGTGAGATGACCCACTTAGTCTACTCTATGGCCAGGTTATCACCTGCCGGGTCTACACGGTGGGGAACATCCCCAACATTAGCCCTCAGTTTGACTCATTCATTCATGTTAAACTCCACCCTAAAAAAATAGAATCATTAACAAGATGTTATTTCATGGCTTCTCAAGGCAGCTTTTAGGAGCTCCATCCTTATCAGGCTTGATTTCCCGGGTTAAACCAAACGTCGGGTCATTCCTTTGGTTTCAGACTTTGCATTTTTCATCGCCTTTGTCTCATGACGTTTCAATTTATCTTCACAAGATCCGGAATGACATCATAGAGAATCTGAGTTGATTTGTATTGCCTCGTCGGGCGCAAAAATTGAGGAAACCTTTTCACCACTGTTTACTGTGTCGCCTAGCATTTCGTGCACGCCGTTTGGGGCCCCATGGTGCCCATAAATAGGTCGCGCCGCCCCCTCCGTCTTCCTTACTGCTCTCCCTCTTCTCGTCTGCATCACCACTGCGCCCGTTCGAGCTCGTCGCCGCCGGAGCCAGTGCCAGCCGCGCCTCCTCTTCGCCGCCGGAGATAAGCCAACACCATCAACGCGGCCTCCTTCGCCGCACTCGAAGACTGCGAAGCCCGAACTCCAGATCTGTAAGTACCTCCGCCATTGCCGCAACTCTTTCGACGTTCTTCCATGTTCTTTGGTGCAGCCACGGTAGATCTTCAAGGTATTAGGCCCCTTTTGTGTTTAGTTCGTGCGGTCATCCGCAACATTTCCCTTTTTTAGCAGATCCACTGCGCTGCTTCAACTAAATCCCACTACGATTCACCTTATAAAGCGAAGAACACACTGAACCTTTTATTTCTTCATTTTTATCCATTTTGTAGATTTGTAGAATCTCCTTACTTCATATAAATCGGTTCATGGACTCGTAGCCCAAGCCGAGCCTCAACACTTGTAAAAATTTGTGACATGTAGTTTTCGGCTTATCTGTGCTAATAATCTTGACCCGGTAATTTATCTGCATCCTCTTTCATAACCCGGCCAAATTTCTTACTTGCCGGCTCATTTGTATCATTCGTACTTCATCAAAAAGCTCATATTACCTGCTTATGATACCTTCTCTCTTTATGGCAGCTGAAGCCATGCCTCCCAAGCCCAAGATCATCAACTGGGCCAAGTCTAGCATGTCCGAGCTGAGTCTGCAAACCTTGGCAAATTCTGGGTTGTTACCGCCAAAGGAAGAAATTTCATGGCGGGCTCCAGAAGAGGAAATTCACCCCCCAACCCGGTCAAAACGAGATCGTCATTTTCGCTGATCATATCTCAAGGGGGTTTCGTCCTCCCGGCTCAAAATTCTTTAGGGACGTACTGCACTTTTTCAACATCAGGCCCCAAGACTTGGCCCCCAACTCCATCTTCAATTTATGCCAATTCCAAATGTTTTGCGAAGTCTATCTCCAGCCCGAGCCGTCTCTTAGTCTGTTTTCGGAATTCTTTTACTTGAACCGCCAAACTAAGCACAAGGACGGCCCAAGCATTGAACTCGGCGGGATTTCTATCCAACGTCGAAAGAACATTGTCTTCCCCAACGCCAAGCCGGCCAGCCATCCCAAGGGGTGGCACAGGACCTGGTTCTACTGCAAGGATACCTCCCCCAAAGGTCAGAACCCATTGCCGGGTTACCGGGCAACCCGGCTTACCAACGCAACCTTCCCGGGTCTTGCTCCCCAAGAAGAGAGGGAGAATCTGGAGCCCTTATATCCAAAAATGAACGCACTGATTGCTCACAGCCTCACCGGTGTCGACTTGACCCGGACTTGGGTCGAGTGGTGAATTCAGCCGCTAAGCTCCAGAACCCGGCTCATGCACACTTACACCGGCCATCATGAAGACACACTTCGGTTCAGCCGAGTCAACTTGAAGGAGAAGGATGTCCAAAAATTTGCCAAGAAGCTACTTGGTGAAACAAAGGACGACATTAAGATCATGGGGCTCGCCCCATTCTATGCCAACAACCCGGCTCCTAAGGTAAGCCACCTTTATGACCTTCCGTTTTGCCAATACTGTATTGTCCTTGTTTCATTTCATCAACCCATACTGGTGCAGGACAATGATGACTGGTGGCGGATTGAGCTTCAAGACCCTACCCCTCCTCGAGAAGACGACAAGAGTCAGATAATGAAGAAGATAATGAGGTAGAACTTGACTTTATAGGCCGCCTTTTTAATCAGATTGCTGATGCTCATTCATCTCAGGTGGATGCTGAAGTTAGCCACAACATCGAGCCAGAGGTAACTTTGATATCCTCAGATTCTAACTCCCCAATACCTATTCGAAAGAAAACCCGGGCTGTAATCCACAAAGTTCGAAGGAAACCCCGGGTTGCCGTCCGTAAAGTGCCTTTTTCACATTAGGACGCTCATTTGGTCCCAAATTTGTTTTGAAGAAAACACAGCAAGCCGGGACGTCCAAACGGAAGACCCGAAGTAGCGAAGGCGAGTTGAGTGGTGGGCTTCCATATGAGCCGCCATCCCGTAGAGCACGGGCAGAGGTGCTTCTCAGTCCAACCCCCTCTTTTCCTCTAGCTGGTCGTTTCAAGGAACCCTTACATTTAAATGACTCGGCATATCAGACGCCCCACTCCTCAGATGAGTCAAGCGCTACTCAGGCACCGACTTTCAACATCAACCCGGGGTAAGCACATTGATTATTCCATTATCGCACAACAGCTCTTTACCTTATAACCTTTAACTGAATTAACTCTTTGCTCCTTGTACAGTGCCAAGGCCATCAAGAAAAAAACCATCGCCGTGGCCGGGTCATCTGACCCGGTTACTCAAACGGTCCCTCGGGAAGAGACGGAGGTCCCCTTGATTATTCATGATGAGCCGGCCTTTCAGCCCAGTCCACCGCCTCAAGATACCAAAAGCCCGGCTCGCGCTTCCTCTCCTGTTCAGGAGAAGGAAATATTTACTGAAGATCAACCCGAACAGCCGGCCAAGGCCTCGGCTTAAGAGGAGGTGGTGGTGATGGACAAACCGTAGAGTGCTCCGCCTGAGACCTCCACTGCCCTTACCAAAATTCCTGCCAGGGCTGAGCCGTCCATGAAGGACAAGGGGAAGGTGACTCTGGACTTCTCCGCTTTTGAAGACCAAGACGCCAATGCCCTTCACCAAGCTGTGCTAACCCGACTGTCTGAAAGCCGGGATACAGAAATTGCGATGATAACCTCCTTGAAGCGAAAATACGAGGTAATTGCGCCTTCTGACATGAACCATATATATGTAGCCCCCAAGGGCCGGGTCATTATGAAATGATGACCCGGGACATCCAAATTTTACCTTGCATGCATAACCTCAGTTAGCATCTCCAAAGGCCGGGCGGGTCTCCAAACCTAATAAGATCAAATCATGCATTAGCCCCCAAGTGCCATGTAGAATGCCTGCATCTGCATGGAACTTTCTTGTTTTGCTTTTTTGAGAAGCGTTGAAACTCGTAGCCCCCATGAGCTGGGTCGACTAGAAGGGCTGCTCGGAGCATGTTCAGACAATGTATAACTGACGCTGGTTTGCAGGACATGCTGAACCAGGTGGAGACCCAAGCTACCTTCTTCCGAAAGGAAGCAAGGAAGGAGAAGAAACTGCGCCGAGCGGCTGAGAAGACATCTAAAGAAGCCAATAAGTCTCTGCTTGTGGTGCGGAGTACGTTGGAAGAAACAGAGGCATCAAGAGCCGCCCTAGCCGCGCGTGCTGAAGAGGCCGAAGCCAAGATTGAGCCGGCAACTCGAGAGCTGGCAACTCTAAAGGGCCAGATCACCGCCATGTGCCGAGCCATCTTTGGTAAGTAAAACGACTATTATGAGTCAATTATACCGACTTATCATACTGAGCCGGCTTTACTAATCGTGTGTACTCGTCCTTGAAGGCCGCAAGAACCAAACGCTTGTGCAACAACCACTGGTGATATTGAAGGCGGTGTATACCTTTGTGGAGTAGCTGTACATAAGCGGCTCCCGATGCATAATGGCCGCAAAAAACACCACATCACCACCACAACTGATTGCTGACATGTTGAAGGAGTTATCTATTGTGCCCAGGTGGTTTGTTGATTGGAAAAAGGCGGCTTGCCGCTCTGGGGCTCTAACGGCGCTTGCTCGAGCCAAGGCATATGTGCCAGAACTCGATCCGGCTCAGATTGTGGGCGGGTATGAGTTCAATGTGGACGACTCGCCGTTCACCAAGAAAGACTTTCAACACTGTATCAAAGAAACCCGGGTTGCAGCCACCGAGATTGCAGAAGAGGCAGATCTGACCAAGTACCAAGCGGGCTATACGAAGGAGAACGAGCAGATGGAGCCGCCAAATCATGAGCCAGTTGCCCTAACCCAAATGCGTAAGCCATCTTTCGCTCCTGAAGTCGACCCCTCCTCCCTGATAGCAGCCGATGCCCTATTTGAAGCGTTGCGCTCAATCCAGTGGTCGATCGATGAATCAAGTCAGGAGGCGGAGGATGACGACGGCCACGAAGAGTCGGCACATGGTGCTTCGTCGGGTGCTGGCGCCAGTTCTAACCCGGCGACATAAAACGCCGGCTTGTCCTTTTGTAGTCTGAACTGTAAAAACCTTTGTCGTGGCCGCAGCTGATGGGCGGCTTGTAATAGTGTAGCGTGAAACACTTGTTGCTGATGCCAGTGCCATCGCGTACTGTGCTTGTTTATTGCCTGTACAAATACTTCGTGCTTCTGTGAATCCTCTTTTGGGCTTCGAGAGCCGGTTTTTGCAATGAAGGTGATGCTGCTGCAACAACAATTGCATATAATAATGATTGTGATGGATGAAATCACCTAACCAACGAGTAACCTTTGTTACCGTTTGTAATGAATCAAGAATATCAAACTTGACTAAGGTAGATGCTATGTATGAATGTATGCATGTATGCAGAGATGAGATGAAGGCAGAAAAAAGAATATAACTGCAACAAGCTGGTTTTTGCAAAATCCAACTTGAAAGACCGGCTTATAAAGCTCTAGTCTGATTTTGCTTTCATGAAGCTGGCACTTTGGCCTGTTGGTTTGTCCTCGCTTTCTGAAAGCCGGCTCTCACGCAACCAATCGAACGTTTTAACTCTGATGAATTCAGGGTCACCTATGTGATTGACTCATCAAACGTACGCCGGGTCGCTTTGAGGGAGTAGCATCTTGCTAACAGGCAGGTTTAACCAACTTTGTGGCATCTCGCCGGGTTAAAGGGTTTTGTAAGCTAAACTCAATTGAGTTGGAAGCCCCCAAGTAACCAAGATCAACAAATAAAGATCCAGCACACAAATTTTGAGGCGAAACAACACTTTTATATAGTGCTGCCAGTCATTATTTTATTTGATCGAAAATAGGTATATACATGATAGAAGGTATGTACAAAGATGTGACCCAGTCGATGACTTAAGTGTAGTATGGTCGGAGTTGGGCAATGTTCTAGGGCCGGCTTGTTTCCTCCTCAGAGGTACGTGATTTATCTGCCTCACGTATATCAATCAGGTAATATGACCCGTTGTTGAGATTCTTGCTGACCACAAAGGGCCCTTACCACGGTGGTGAAAGCTTATGCATGCCTGTTTGGTCTTGTATCAGATTGAGCACTAAGTCACCTTCCTAAAAAGTGCGGCTTTGAACTCTATGGCTGTGATAGCAACGTAGGTCTTGTTGGTAAATTGCTGATCTGGGCACGGCAAGTTCGCGTTCTTCTTCCAGGGCATCAAGAGCATCTTGTCGCGCTTGCTCATTATTAGACTCCACATAAGCTGCCACTCGAGGGGAGTCATGACGAATATCGCTTGGAAGTACGGCTTCTGCGCCATAGACCAGGAAAAACGGCGTATAGCCTGTTGACCTGTTGGGAGTAGTTTATATGCTCCAAAGCACCGTAGGTAATTCTTCTTCCCAGCAACCCGGCATGCGCTGTAGGGGCACCATGAGCCGGGGCTTGATGCCACGCAGCAATTCCTGATTGGCTCTTTCCGCTTGTCCGTTGGACTGAGGATGCGCGACCGATGCTAAATCAAGCCGGATGTGCTCCTGTTGGCAAAACTGTTTCATGATTCCTTTGGAAAGGTTGATGACATTGTCCGTGATGATGCTGTGCGGATAGCCAAATCGGAATATCAGCTTTTTCAGAAACTTGACAGCTGTAGCAGCGTCACAGTTGCTGACCGGCTCTTCTTCCACCACTTTGTAAATTTATCCACTGCCACTAATAGGTGAGTATGCTTGTTCTTCGAACGTTTGAAGGGTCCCACCATGTCAAGCCCCCAGACCGCAAAAGGCCAAGTAATCAGGATCATCCTCAACTCTTGAGCCGGCATGTGAGCCTGGCGAGCATATTTCTGGCAACCATCACACTTGCGGACAATGTCCTCTGCATCAGCATGAGTTGTGAGCCAGTAAAAACCATGCCGAAAAGCCTTCGCGACCAGTGATCTTGAGCCGGCATGGTGTCCACAGTCACCAGAATGAATCTCATTGAGAATTGCGCGGCCTTCTTCAGGCAAAACATAACACTGAAAAACACCAGTGATGCTTCGTCGGTGCTACTCACCATTGACGATAGTCATAGACTTGGATCGCCTGATGATCTGTCGAGCAAGGATTTCCTCTATTGGCAGTTCTCCCCGGCTTAGATAAGCCAAGTAGGGGACTGTCCAATCAGGTATAGCATGGACAACAGCCACTAGAGCCGCCTTCTGGTCAGGAATAGCCAAGTCCTCCTCTGTTGGTAACTTGATAGACGAGTTGTGCAAAACGTCCAGGAACACATTGGGTGGCACCGGCTTGCGCTGAGAACCCAAGCGAGAGAGTGCGTCTGCCGCCTCGTTCTGCCGGCGATCAATGTGATCAACTTGATAACCTTTGAAGTGTCCAGCAATATTTGTGACCGCATGCCGATAAGCCGCCATAAGGGGATCCTTGCAATCCCATGTACCAGAAACTTGCTGGGCCACCAAGTCTGAGTCGCCAAAACACCTGACCCGGCTCAGGTTCATCTCCTTGGCCATCCGAAGCCCATGAAGTAAAGCCTCATATTCTGTTGCATTGTTAGTACAGGGGAACATAAGTCTTAAAACATAACAGAACTTATCTCCTCGTGGGGAAGTAATCACAACTCCAGCCCCCGAGCCTTCAAGCTGCCTTGAGCCGTCAAAGTGTATGGACCAGTACGTTGTGTCGGGCTTTTCTTCGGGAGCCTTTAACTCTGTCCAATCATTAATGAAATCCACCAGTGCCTGGGATTTGATTGCTGTACGAAGACGTGGTTCCGGCCGGCTTGACTCGGGCCGGGTCTTGCCTGGATCTGACGAGTGCGGCGCGCCGACTCAACACCGGCGATACTCTCCAACCCGATAGCCGACACGCCGACCACGCCGATGAAAGTGTGGATCTTGCCGAAGGGGACCCGGTACCCGTACTCGATCGAGTCGGCGTCGAGGCCCCAGTATGAATCGTCGATGTAGAACTTCCCGCGGTGGCTCTTTGTCATCATGCCAACCGCGTACTTCCCGAACCCTGGGAGAGATCCTGCTAAGAACTCAACTGCACCGTGCGTAGGCCCCACAGTGGGCGCCAACTATCGTGGTTTTGACATGGCAGATGCCCTTGTGAAAGGACTTGGGGATGAGGTCATTGCACAAGTGTGGAAACTCAACGGGGTTGATCGGGAACGGAAAAAACGCCGGGTTACCCAGGTTCGGCCCCTCACGGTGGAGATAAAAGCCTACGTCCTGCTTGATTATTTTGATGTGGTTCTCAATTACAAGGGTGCGGATTCGCTAACCTAGCTTTCGAGAGATTGCAACTTAATCTTTTTTACCTAGGGGATCTGATGTAGGGTGGAACCCTAATTGGTGATCTTTTCACACTTTAGGAGGGGAAAAGAGAGGAACAACAAAATCAACCAAGGGAAATCACTCAAACAAACCCAAATCACACATCCACTTGGATAGCATACATGAGATCCACAAGTATACAAGGACAATCCAAGGAAACAAGCACAAGGTAAAGTTCTTCCCACTCCAAAGGAGGTGAGGTCTTGATGATCTAGATGACATCCTTCTCCCTTAGGTGGTCTTGATGATCCTATGATGGGGATCCTTCTCCCTAGAGAGGTATTGATTCCCCCAAGAGGAGATACAAGGAGCAAAGCTCAACTAGATGTCTCAAAATACTTTGCTAACCCTAGAATGGATGAGGAGGAGGTCTATATATAGTCTAGGAGGAAGTGGAGATGAGTGGACGAGATTACACGGCCGAACGGCCTAAAGCTGCTGACAGGGGGCCGGATATCCGGGCGTCGGGCCGAATGTCTGGCTATTCGTGGGGGTGCCGGATGTCCGGCCCTGGCGCCGGATGTCCGGCCGAAAGGGGCTCAACTACTGTGATGCATGGCCAGATTTCCGGGCAGAGGCCGGATGTCCGGCCTGGCCGGGCCTCTGGCCGGATGTCCGGGCCCTGTAGCGTCTGCTCGGCTGGGCTGCTGTTGGTGGGCATTCCTTCAGGAGCCAGATGTCCGGGCCAGGGGCCGGATGTCTGGTCGCTGAAGCTTTTCAGCGGTCTTCCTCCTCGCACACATTCCTCTGTGTACTTGGCGGCTTGGCCTTCGCTCCGAGCATTTCTGAGGCGGTCTTCTTCATACCTGATCACACATAGCACTTCGGCTTGAGGTAGTAGCCATGCCTCACTCGAGTCAAATGGAAGTTCACTTAGGAGAGATGTCACCTCGGTTTCGAGAGCTCTTGCACATGCTCGTGTCATTGGTCCACTTGGCACTTGAGGAGACGTAGGTAGACCATGGGGATGATCGTGGGATGCTCCGCATCATCTCCCCCCCTTGAAAAAGATCCGTCCTCGGATCGGAATCCACATCACCATGGAAGGGAGATTGGTCCTTGACGTTGAATGTGTCGCTCATGTTGTACTTGTCGCGAGGGATGTCGATCTTGCAGGCATTGTTGTTGAAGCGTGTGAGCACCTTGAAAGGTCCGTCGGCTCGAGGTAGTAGTTTGGACTTGCGCTCGTTGGGGAAGCGGTCTTTTCGAAGGTGTAGCCACACAAGATCACCGGGGTTGAACACCATGGGCTGCTTGTTGATGTTCAACCTTGGTCGCGAGTCATTGTACTTGGCGCTCGATCGCATGCCTTGTATCTTCGTGCATCTTCTTGAGGTAGCTTGCTCGTGCACTCGCGTCCATGTCGATGCGCTCTTGTAGAGGTAGCGGTAGAATGTCCAATGGAGACAACGGATTGAAACCATAGATGACCTCGAAGGGGGACTTGCCAGTAGTAGAGTATCGTGCTCGATTGTAGGCGTACTCGGCGACGGGTAAATATTCCTCCCACTCCCTTATGTTCTTCTTGATCAACACGCGGAGTAGTGTGGAAAGAGTCCGGTTCGTGACCTCCGTTTGGCCGTCGGATTGAGGGTGATATGCCGATGAGAATAGGAGCTTGATTTTGAGCTTGGCGCATAGGGTCTTCCAAAAGTAGCTTAGGAACTTGACTTCTCGGTCCGACACGATCGTCTTTGGCACTCCATGCAAACGCAAGATTTCCCTACAAAAGAGATTTGCAACATGTGAAGCATCGTCTATCTTGTTGCAAGGAATGAAATGTGCCATCTTAGAGAAACGGTCCACAACAACAAATACGGAATCTTTGCCGTTTTGAGTGCGAGGCAAACCAAGCACGAAATCCATACTAATATCTTCCCATGCATGATATTAAATAGGAAGTGGCATATATAGACCATGAGATTGAGCTTTGGACTTAGCTTTGCGGCATGTAGAGCACCGGTTGGTGTAGCGAGAAACATCTCGAAACATATTTGGCCAAAAGTAGTTCTTAGAGAGCGTAGTAAATGTCTTGTCATGTCCAAAATGTCCCATGAGTCCTCCACGGTGAGCCTCTTGCAAAAGCAACAAACGAAGAGAAGACTCGGGGATACAAAGTTTGTTAGCTCGCATAAGATAATCATCTGTCAAATAGTAGCGCTCCCAAGTGTTGTGTGATAAGCATTTGGCATATGGAATCGCAAATGAAGCATCATTCGAATACAAATCTTTAATGTGCTCAAATCCTATGACATTCAATTCAAGTTTGGTAACTAGCATGCACTTGCGGGAAAGAGCGTCCGCCACAACATTTTCCTTACCTTTGATATACTTGATAACATAAGGAAATGACTCAATCAACTCACTCCATTTAGCATGACGCTTATTCAATTTGGTTTGACCCTTAAGGTACTTAAGCGTTTCATGATCCGTGTGGATGACAAATTCACGTGGACGGAGATAATGTTCCCACACATGCAATACTCTCACTAAAGCATATAACTCTTTGTCATAGATGGGGTAGTTAAGTTGCGCGCCGGAGAGCTTCTCACTAAAATATGCAATGGGTCGTTTCTCTTGCATTAACACACCACCAATACCATTACCACTATCATCACAATGCACTTCAAAGGTTTTGTCAAAGTTGGGTAATGCAAGTAATGGGGCATGTGTAAGCAAGTTCTTAAGCTCATTAAATGCGGCATCTTGAGATGGACCCCAAACAAATGGTGCATTCTTCTTACTCAATGCGTGCAATGGTGATGCAATGGTGCTAAAACCCTTCACAAAGCGACGATAAAAGCCGGCTAAGCCAAGGAAGCTACGCACTTGAAGCAAATTGGTTGGTTGTGGCCAATTCTTAATAGCATCAATTTTAGTTTCATCCACTTGAACACCCTTAGAGGAGACAACAAAGCCCAAGAAAACAAGCTTATCAACACCGAAGGTGCATTTTTCCATGTTAGCATAAAGTCGCTCGTCTCTAAGACCTTGCAATACGTCTCTAAGGTGTTTGACATGATCTTCAAGAGTTTCACTAAACACAAGGATGTCATCAAAGTAAACCCCAACACAAATGCCAATATATTTGCGAAGAACATAATGCATCACACGCATAAAAGTGCTAGGAGCTTGCGACAAACCCATAGGCATGACTAACCATTGATATAAGCCAAATTTGGTTTTGAAAGCGGTTTTCCATTCATCACCTTCTTGCATGCGGATTTGATAGTAGCCACTTTTAAGATCAATTTTTGAGAAAATAGTGGCTCCACTAAGTTCATCAACCATGTCATCAAGGTGTGGAATGGGATGTCTATATCTAACGGTGATAGCATTAATGGGACGGCAATCGGAACACATGCGATAAGTACCATCTTTCTTAGGCACAAGAATGACCGGAACGGCACAAGGGCTCAAGCTTTCGCGTACATACCCATTCTCCATGAGATGTTGCACTTGCCTTTGGATCTCTTTGGTCTCTTCGGGGTTGACGCGGTAAGGTGCCTTGTTCTGTAGAGGTGCGCCGGGGATGAGGTCGATCCGATTTTCGATTCCGCGAAGTGGAGGAAGTCCGGGAGGTAGCTCGTCGAGAAACACGTCCGTGAATTCCTGCAATAAATGAGATAAGACCAAAGGAAGATGTTGTGAAGTATTAGTCCGCACAACTTCATCTTTGCACACGAGCACAAAGTGAAGAACACTTGATGGGCTGTCACTCACATCCCTCAAATATCTTTTGGTGGCTAAAAGGACTAAGTCTCTCTTGTCGCTCATCGTGGAGTCGCTCATTTTTGGCTTGTGGAGCTCACTCTCTTTTTGGTGGTTCACTCGCTCACTTATCTCTCCACGATGGGTAGATGCTTGCTTGTTCGTGATTACTTGACTTGGTGTCATAGGTCGAAGAACGAATTCCTTGCCCTTCATTTTGAAGCTATAGTGATTGGTCCGTCCATTGTGGATGACGCCGCGGTCGAATTGCCAAGGTTGTCCAAGGAGGAGATGGCACACGGACATAGGAACCACATCAAACTCCAAGGTATCTTCGTAGGCGCCGATTTTGACGGAGACTTGGACGGTGTGCTCCACTTGGATGGTGCCGGAGTCGCTAAGCCATTGGACCTTGTATGGGCGAGGGTGCTTCTTCTGGACCAATTGGAGCTTGGAGCATAATTCTTCACTTGCTAAGTTGTGTCAACTTCCGCCATCGATGATGACCTTGACGGAACGTCCTTGGATACCTGCTTTGGTATGAAAGATGTGGCAACGTTGGTCGTCATCTTGATGTTGTTGAAGTGTCAAGACCTTGGAGACAACAAGAGCGGGGCTGGAATCATTGTCACAAAACACTTGATCACCTTCTTCTTCATTCACTTGACGATGCATTGCCACGTGCTCAAGTGCTTCCATCTCTACGTCACTCATAGAGTCGTAGGTGCCGTCGGCGTTGAGGATCATAGTGCATCATGTGGGGCACTCGAAAGACTTGTGGCCTCGTCCCTTGAAAGTAAAGCACTTGATGTCACTTGTCTTGTCGTTGGCGTCCGAAGGAGTTGTTGATGATGACGCTCTTTGCTTGGAGTTGCTTGTAGTAGTAGGAGAACGACTCAAAGATGTCGTTGGGTGCTTGGAGCTGGACTTGTCACCGGTACTTGGTGTAGCACGAGTCATTGGAGAAGGTGTCGTAGTTGTTGAAGGTTGATTGTAAGAACCGTAGGTCTTGGAAGAGTACTTGGAGTACTTGTAATCATCTTGCACTTGACGCTCCGCTTTGGTGGCTTGGTGCACTAGCTCGAGGAGGTTGGAGTATGGTTGAAAGTCTGCAATTTTCTTGATTGGATGGTTGAGACCATTCAAGAAACGCGCCATCGTCTGTTCATCATATTCCTTGATGTTGGCTCGTATCATTGCAATGTCCATTTCTTTGTAGTATTCTTCAACCGACTTGGTGCCTTGCTTGAGGAGTTGAAGTTTCTTGAAGAGGTCGCGGCTATAGTGTGTAGGCACAAAGCGAGCTCTCATGAGATCCTTCATTTGAGTCCACGTTGTGATAGGTGGTTCGCCTTTCTCTTGGCGTCTCTCGACCACTTGCTCCCACCAAATGAGAACATAGTCTTGGAACTCAAGCGATGCCATGGCTACCTTTTCTTCTTCATCGTAGTCTTGTAGACAGAAAATCATGTCAACCTTTAGAGCCCATGAGAGGTAGTCTGTGGGGTCGTTGCTTCCGGAAAACTTGGGCATGTTGAACTTGAGCTTGCCGTAGCGTTGTTCATCATTATGCCGATGTTGTCGTCGTTCTTGTCTTGGAGGTGGGTCGTCATCCCCGTTTTCTTCGTGCTCCATGCGATTGGCTTGATGGTGGGGACGAGGTATTCTTGCCCGGTTCCTCCTTTCTTGATTCTCTTCTTGGTGTGCGGCTTCTTCTTGGAGACGTGCCTCTTCTTCTTCACGCACGCGACGGTTGTGTTCGTCTAGAGCACGAGTGGCTTCGCGAAGGGCACGTTGTGCTTCGAGGGCTTGTTGTTCACGACGTTGTTGCTCTTGCCGAAGTGGATCACCGTCTTGGGCGTCTTGTTGTTGACATCGTGGAACTTGCTCTTGGTGCGTGGCGCCCTGAACTTGATGGCGTTGACGTTCGCGGTCTCGAAGTCGTTGTTGCAAACCATTGCCATGTAATGGGTTTTGGCGAGCTTGATGTTCTTGCCGAGGATGTAGACGAGCTCGATGAAGACTTGCATCCGATGATGAATCTAAAGAATGGCGTCTTGACCATGTTCTCCTTGTCGAGGACGAAGTTGTAGAAGCACGGTCAATCATCATGGCACGAAATTCTTCCATTTGTGTAGTAAGCTTGGTGTCGAGGTAGTCTCTTGTCCGCGTTTCGGAGTGACGCAAGTCGGTGGCGAGTTGCTCGATGCGATCACCCAAAGCTTCATTTTCTTGATGCAAGGCTCGTTGTACCCCAAAGAGATGGCTCTTGGAGACGTAGTCGTTCGGTGCTTCGTGCTCGTCGAAGAGAGGATTCGAAGATGTACTAGGCCTATCCATCATGATCAAGTAGAGGTGAGTAGGAAGTGAAAGAACAAAACCAAAGTTACCTTTTCTGAAGATTGAAGATGTATCGAGTATCACTCAATGTAGTGCTATGATAGTAGAATTGGTACCGGGTTTGTTTCTCACACCTACACAAAAAGGCTTATGGTGTAGCTTGGTTAGGATGGTGGCACAAAATAGTTACAATTTGCAAGCAAGATATCAATAATGTTGAAAAAGATTCACAAATTCGCAAGTGTAGCGAGTAGAGCAATAGCAATAAGTAGTACACGGAAACACACGCACGGATAGATAAATGAGGTCATGCAACCAAGGAATGAGCTCAAAATGTGGAATCCACGGAAAATGCTTTTGTTGCACAACTCTAGAGAGACGCTAGCACGATTGCTCAATAGGCGGATACGAACTTGTGCACAACCTATAAGAGACAAAACGTATGGCTTTCTACTCACTTATGCTATGTATGTATGATTCCCAGTGAACTTGTCACAATGATCCAAGATGATCAAATATGCTATGTAATGTGGCGATGCTATGGCTATTGCTTACAAGCTTGTTGCTCTTTCTCTTTTGCTTAGAAGCTTCTCTTTCTTTTGATTATTTCCTTTGGCCACTTATGCGAAATGCTCGTACGAAGATAGCAATGATGTATATGCAGGAACAAAATTTTGGCACAAGAGTTGATATGTGTATGTATGCACGCTATGATAGCTATGCGGCTCGGTATCACTAAAGTGCACAAGTAGCATTGCCCGGCAATACTCAAATGGTAGTCTCATAGGAAAGCTACCCAAAATATGGTCTCGGGGTTTCACAATGCAATGGCAAGGATATGAGCAAGTTGTCGTCGAAGTTACCGTCCTTGCTTACGGTTAGGGTGTCACAAAGTTGGAGATGTTGTTGTCGATGACGAGTTCCGGGGCGATGATGAGCGGCGGCGATGTCGATGTCGAACCGTTCCTAAGTAGCCGAAACACGTTAGGAAACAGAAAATCCGCGACTCAAAATCTCAAATGGCACGAAGTGGTGGTTGGCGGAAATCGGTGGTGGAGTGGCTCAAGGGATTGCGGAAGAAACTGTGGGAAAAGGCGAAGAAATGAAGAAAGTATAAGTGCTGGCGTGCTGGTTTCACAGGGGCCGGGTGTCCGGGCCTTCCGGCCGGATGTCCGGGGTGTCGGATGTCCGGGCACGCGGGCCGGATGTCCGGGCTGCTGGATCCGTGGATGAACTCGAAGAACAGGTGGGGAAAAGAAAAATTTGGGGCAAAATTCGGACGATTTTGTGGATGGAATCGAAGGAAAAGATGGGGGAATGCTAGATCCACTCGAAAACAAGCAAATCCATGGATCAAAATCAACAAAACATAATCAAACCAACAAATCACAAATTTTTTGGTATGGCTATTTTTGTGGGGAATTTTTGAAATTGGGCAAAAATAACAAAATCGGGGCTAGAAAGTGGAGGGGAAGGACTCCAAAGTGTGAATCAACGTGGCTCTGATCCAAGATGATGTAGGGTGGAACCCTAATTGGCGATCTTTTCACACTTTAGGAGGGGGAAAAGAGAGGAACAACAAAATCAACCAAGGGAAATCACTCAAACAAACCCAAATCACACATCCACTAGGATAGCATACATGAGATCCACAAGTACACAAGGACAATCCAAGGAAACAAGCACAAGGTAAAGTTCTTCCCACTCCAAAGGAGGTGAGGTCTTGATGATCTAGATGAGATCCTTCTCCCTTAGGAGGTCTTGATGATCCTATGATGGGGATCCTTCTCCCTAGAGAGGTCTTGATTCCCCCAAGAGGAGATACAAGGAGCAAAGCTCAACTAGATGTCTCAAAATACTTTGCTAACCCTAGAAAGGATGAGGTGGAGGTCTATATATAGTCTAGGACGAAGTGGAGATGAGTGGACAAGATTAAACGGCCGAACGGCCTAAAGCTGCTGACAGGGGGCCGGACGCCCGGGCGTCGGGCCGGATGTCCGGCTGTTCGCGGGGGTGCCGGATGTCCGGCCGAAAGGGGCTCAGCTACTGTGATGCATTGCCGGATTTCCGGGCAGAGGCCGGATGTCCGGCTTGGCCGGGCCGGATGTCCGGGCCTCTGGCCGGATGTCCGGGCCCTGTAGCATCTGCTCGGCTGGGCTGCTGCTGGTGGGCATTCCTTCAGGGGCCGGATGTCCGGCCGCTGAAGCTTTTCAGCGGTCTTCCTCCTCGCGCACGTTCCTCCGTGTACTTGGCGGCTTGGCCTTCGCTCCGAGCATTTCTGAGGCGGTCTTCTTCATACCTGATCACACATAGCACTTCGGCTTGAGGTAGTAGCCATGCCTCACTCGAGTAAAATGGAAGTTCACTCAGGAGAGATGTCACCTCGGTTTTGAGAGCTCTTGCACGTGCTCGTGTCATAGGTCCACTTGGCACTTGAGGAGACGTAGGTAGATCCATGGGGATGACCGTGGGATGCTCCGCATCAGGCTCCCCTTTATATACACAGGTGGAACCCTAGGTTTACATGAGAGTCCGGGTCGTCATCCTGACCCGGCTCCTATTCTAAGTACTTGATCTTCAAGGCAACTCCGATGCCAGGTATCTTCTTCTTGAGTCGGCCCACAACCTAAGCCGGCCCTACCTGCTAGGCCTCCATAAAGCCGTCCCGTCAAAGATTCTACAACCCTGCAATGAGATGACCCACTTAGTCTGCTCTATGGCCGGGTTATCACCTGCCGGGTCTACACGCTGGGGAACATCCCCAACACTTCCCTAGTTGGAGGCACCGGCGAGAGGCATGACAATAGACCGAATTAGGGCCTCCGCATCCAGGCAAGTGTGGTCGCACTGGTGAGCTCGATTCGGTGGCACCATGACTCAGCCAACAGATTTGTTCAAGTTCGATTAATGTCAGGTTTACCTTGAATGGTGATGAGCTGAGTCATGACAACATAGCATAATGAAATAATGATACGTCCATTTTGCATCATGTTTTGCTACTGTTATTTATAGTGTTTTTAATCATTATAACACTTTTTGGAGTAATTCTAATGCCTTTTCTCTCTTAATATTCAAGATTCACACAAGGAGGGAGAATGCCGGCATCTGGAATTCTGGACCTGAAAAAGCTCTGTTAAGATACCTATTCTGCACATCTCCAAATGAGCTGAAAGTTCACGGAGAATTATTTTGGAATAAATAAAAAATATTGGAAGCAAAAAGTACCAGAGGGGGCCACCCAGGTGCCCACGAGGCACCAGGGTGCGCCACCCCCCAGGCGCGCCCTGGTACCTCGTGGGGCCCTTGGCCCACTTCTGGCGCCCATTTTCTGGTATATAAGTGCATTTGACCTAAAAAAATAGAGAGAAGACTTTTGGGACGGTGCGTCGCCATCTCGAGGCGGAACTTTATCAGGAGCACTTTTGCTCTCCGGCGGAGAGATTCCGCCGGGGATACTTCCCTCCGGGAGGGGGAAATCGTCGCCATCGACATCACTAGCGACCCTCTCATCGTGGCAGGGCCAATCTTCATCAACATCTTCACCTGCACCATCTAATGTCAAACCCTAGTTCATTTCTTGTATTCAATCTTTGTCTCAAACCTCAGATTGGTACCTGTGGGTTACTAGTAGTGTTGATTACATCTTGTAGTTGATGCTAGTTGGTTTATTTGGTGGAAGATTATATGTTCAGATCTATTATGAAATTCAATACCCTACTGATCATGGGCATTTTGATGATGTGTGAGTAGTTACTTTTGTTCTTGAGGACATGGGAGAAGTCTTGTCATAAGTAATCATGTGAATTTGGTATTCGTTCAATATTTCGATGATATGTATGTTGTTGATTCTCTTAGTAGTGTCGTGTGAACGTCGACTACATGACACTTCACCATCTTTGGGCCTAAGGGAATGCATTGTGGAGTAGTAATTAGATGATGGGTTGCTAGAGTGACAGAAGCTTAAACCCTAGTTTATGCGCTATTCCGTAAGGGGCTGATTTGGATCCATATGTTTAATGCTATTGTTAGAGTTATCTTAATTCTTCTTTCGTAGTTGCGGATGCTTGCGAGAGGGGGTAATCATAAGTGGGAGGTTTCTTCAATTAAGAACAGCACCCAAGCACCGGTCCACCCACATATCAAATTATCAAAGTAGCGAACGCGAATCAAACAAACATGATGAAAGTGATTAGATGAAATTCCCATGTGTCCTCAAGAACGTGTTGCTTATTATAAGAAATCGTTCCGGCTTGTCCTTTGCTATAAAAAGGATTGGGCCAACTTGCTGCACTCTTTGTTACTATTGTTACTTGTTACTTGTTACAAATTATCTTGCTATCAAACTACTTGTGACCGATAATTTCAGTGCTTGCAGAAAACACCTTGCTGAAAACTGCTTATCATTTCCTTCTGCTCCTCGTTGGGTTCGACACTCTTACTTATCGAAAGGACTACGATTGATCCCCTATACTTGTGGGTCATCAAGACTCTTTTCTGGCGCCGTTTCCGGGGAGTGAAGTGCCTTTGGTGAGTGGAATTTGGTAAGGAAACATTTATATTACGTGCTGAAATTTACTGTCACTTGTCACTATCGAAGGTAATCCTTTGAGGGGTTTGTTCGGGGTATCTTCACCTCGACCGGAAACACCAAAAGTTGATCCTCAACCTACTGCACCTACTGAAAATATTGAATATGAAATTCCTTCGGGTATGATAGAGAAACTGCTAGCTAATCCTTATGAAGGAGATGGAACAATACATCCTGATATGCACTTGATCTATGTGGATGAAATTTGTGGATTGTTTAATCTTGCAGGTTTATCCGGAGATGGAGTTAAGAAGAAAGTATTCCCTTTATCTTTGGGGGGAAAATCATTGACATGGTATAGGCTATGTGATGATACCGATACATGGGACTGGAACCGATTGAAACTAGAATTCCATCAGAAATTTTATCCTATGCATTTGGTTCATCGTGATCGGAATTATATATATAATTTTTGGCCTCATGAAGGAGAAAGCATCGCTCAAGCTTGGGGGAGGCTTAAGTACATGATGTACACATGCCCCAATCATGAGCTCGCAAAGAAAATTATCTTACAGAATTTTTATGCTCGGCTTTCTCATGATAATTAAAATACTCTCGATTCTTCTTCGACTGGCTCCTTTATGAAGAAAACTATTGAATTCAGATGGGATCTTCTGGATAGAATTAAACACAACTCTGAAGACTGGGAACTCGACAAAGGTAATGAGTCAGGTATAATACTTGAGTTCGATTGTGTTAAATCTTTTATGACTACCGATGCCTTTCATAAGTTTAGCACTAAATATGGACTTGACTCTGAGATAGTAGCTTCCTTTTGAGAATCATTTTCTACTCATGTTGATCTCCCTAAGGAGAAGTGGTTCAAATATCATCCCCCTATTAAAGAAAAGATTGAGGAATCCGTTAGTGTTAAAGAAGAAACAAATGTTTACCATGTTGATCCAGTTGTGCCTACCGCTTATATTGAGAAACCACCTTTTCATGTTAGGATTAAGGAACATGCTAAAGTTTCAACTGTGGTTAACAAAAGTCACACTAGAGCACCTAGACCCTCTGATCAAATTAAAGTTGAACCTAATGTTGCTATGGTTAAAGATCTCTTAGTTGATAATATAGATGGGCATGTTATTTACTTTTGCGATGAAGCAGGTAGAATTGCTAAACCTAATTCTAAAGATAAAAACAGACCCGTTGTGGGCATGCCTGTTGTCTCA
This sequence comes from Elymus sibiricus, assembly GCA_039707655.1. Lineage (NCBI taxonomy): Eukaryota > Viridiplantae > Streptophyta > Magnoliopsida > Poales > Poaceae > Elymus > Elymus sibiricus. The sequence goes on from CM077664.1 coordinate 171,845,341, forward strand.
GTTAAAATAGGAGATCATTGTTATCATGGTTTATGTGATTTGGGTGCTAGTGTGAGTGCTATTCCGTTTACCTTGTATCAAGAAATTATGAATGATATTGCACCTGCTGAAATTGAGGACATTGATGTTACTATTAAACTTGCAAACAGAGATACCATTACACCGCTTGGGATCATTAGAGATGTTGAAGTCTTGTGTGGAAAAATCAAATACCCTACTGATTTTCTAGTCCTTGGTTCCCCACAAGATGATTTTTGTCCCATTATATTTGGTAGACCTTTCTTGAACACTGTTAATGCCAAGATTGATTGCGCTAAAGAAATTGTTAGTGTTGATTTTGGTGGTATGTCTCATGAGTTTAATTTCTCTACATTTCGTAGACAACCTCATGATAAAAAATTGCCTAGTAAAGATGAAATTATTGGTCTTGCTTCTATTGCCGTACCTCCTACTGATCCGTTAGAACAATATTTGCTAGACCACGAAAATGATATGCATATGAATGAAAGAAATGAAATAGATAGAATTTTCTTTGATCAGCCACCCATCCTTAAACATAATTTGCCTGTTGAAAGTCTTGGAGGTCCTCCTCCACCTAAGGGTGATCCTGTATTCGAATTGAAGCAATTGCCCGACACATTGAAATATGCTTATCTTGATGAAAAGAAGATATATCCTGTTATTATTAGTGCTAACCTTTCAGCACATGAAGAAAAGAGGTTACTAAAAACTCTGAGGAAGCACTGAGCTGCTATCGGATATACTCTTGATGATCTTAAGGGCATTAGTCCCACTCTATGTCAGCACAAAATTAATATGGAGCCTGATGCTAAACCAGTTGTCGACCACCAACGACGATTAAATCCTAAGATGAAGGAGGTGGTAAGAACTAAAATATTAAAACTTCTGGAAGCAGGTATAATCTATCCCATAGCTGATAGTAGATGGGTAAGTCCTATTCATTATGTCCCTAAGAAAGGGGGTATTAGCATTGTTCCCAATGATAAAAATGAACTCATTCCGCAAAGAATTGTAACTGGTTATAGGATGGTAATTGATTTTAGAAAATTAAACAAAGCTACTAGAAAAGATCATTACCCCTTACCTTTCATTGATCAAATGTTAGAAAGATTGTCTAAGCATACACACTTTTGTTCCCTAGACGGTTATTCTGGTTTTTCTCAAATACCTGTAGCACAATCTGATGAAGAGAAAACCACCTTTACTTGTCCTTTTGGAACTTATGCTTATAGACGTATGCCTTTTGGTTTATGCAATGCACCTGCTACCTTTCAAAGATGTATGACTGCTATATTCTCTGACTTTTGTGAAAAGATTGTTGAGGTATTTATGGATGGTTTTTCCGTTTACGGAACTTCTTTTGATGATTGCTTAAGCAACCTTGATCGAGTTTTGCAGAGATGTGAAGAAACTAATCTTGTCTTGAATTGGGAGAAGTGCCACTTTATGGTGAATGAAGGTATTGTCTTGGGGCATAAAATTTCTAAGAGAGGTATTGAAGTTGATAAAGCTAAGGTTGATGCCATTGAGAAAATGCCATGTCCTAAAGATATTAAAGGTATAAGAAGTTTCCTTGGTCATGCTGGTTTCTATAGGAGGTTTATTAAAGACTTCTCTAAAATTTCCAGGCCTCTTACCAATCTTTTGCAAAAAGATGTTCCACTTGTTTTTGATGATGATTGTCTAGAAGCCTTTGAAACACTTAAGAAAGCCTTAACCAGTGCACCCATTGTTCAACCACCTGATTGGAACTTGCCTTTTGAAATTATGTGTGATGCTAGTGATTATGCTGTTGGTGTTGTTCTAGGACAAAGAGTTGATAAGAAATAAAATGTTATCCATTATGCTAGTAAAACTCTAGACAGTGCCCAAAGAAATTATGCTACTACTGAAAAAGAATTTTTAGCAGTTGTGTTTGCTTGTGATAAATTCAGATCCTACATAGTTGATTCTAAAGTAACTGTTCACACTGATCATGCTGCTATTAAATATCTTATGGAAAAGAAAGATGCTAAACCTAGACTTATTAGGTGGGTTCTATTGCTACAAGGATTTGACTTACATATTATTGATAGAAAGGGAGCTGAGAATCCCGTAGCAGATAATTTGTCTAGAATTGAAAATGTTCTTGATGACCCACTTCCTATTAATGATGATTTTCCTGACGAACAACTAGCTGTCATAAATGCTTCTCGTAATACTCCTTGGTATGCAGACTATGCTAATTACATTGTTGCTAAATTTATACCACCTAGTTTCACATACCAACAAAAGAAAAAGTTCTTTTATGATTTAAGACATTACTTCTGGGATGACCCACATCTTTATAAAGAAGGAGTAGATGGTATTATTAGGCGTTGTATACCTGAGCATGAACAGGAACAAATCCTACGGAAGTGTCACTCCGAAGCTTACGGAGGACACCATGCGGGAGACAGAACTGCACACAAGGTACTACAATCTGGTTTTTATTGGCCTACTCTTTTGAAAGATGCTCGTAAGTTTGTCTCCTCTTGTGATGAATGTCAAAGAATTGGTAATGTTGGTAGACGTTAGGAAATGCCTATGAATTATTCACTTGCTCTTGAACCATTTGATGTTTGGGGATTTGATTATATGGGACCTTTTCCTAAATCCAATGGGTACACTCATATTTTAGTTGCTGTTGATTACGTTACTAAGTGGGTAGAAGCTATTCCAACTAGTAGTGCTGATCATAACACCTCTATTAAAATGCTTAAAGAAGTTATTTTCCCAAGGTTTGGAGTCCCTAGATATTTAATGACTGATGGTGGTTCACATTTTATTCATGGTGCATTCCGTAAACTGCTTGCTAAATATGATGTCAACCATAGAATTGCATCTCCATATCACCCTCAAACTAGTGGTCAAGTTGAGTTGAGTAATAGAGAAATAAAATTAATTTTGCAAAAAACCGTCAATAGATCTAGAAAGAATTGGTCTAGGAAACTTGACGATGCATTGTGGGCTTACAAAACTGCTTACAAAAATCCTATGGGTATGTCTCCTTATAAAATGGTATATGGAAAAGCATGTCATTTGCCTCTTGAGTTAGAACAAAAAGCATATTGGGCAATTAAAGAACTGAATTATGATTTTAAACTTGCCGGTGAAAAGAGGTTATTTGATATTAGCTCATTAGAAGAATGGAGAACCCAAGCTTATGAAAATGCCAAATTGTTTAAAGAAAAAGTTATAAGATGGCATGATAGAAGAATTCAAAAAACGGGAATTCCAAGTGGGTGAGCAAGTTCTACTATACAACTCTCGTTTGAGACTCTTTGCAGGAAAGCTTCTCTCCAAGTGGGAAGGACCGTATATCATCGAAGAAGTTTATCGCTCCGGAGCCATCAAAATAAATAATTCCGAAGGCACTAATCCGAGAGTGGTGAATGGGCAAATAATTAAGCATTATATTTCAGATACCCTTATTAATATTGAAACCAATGTTATTGCAACAACTACACCGGAAGAATACATAAGGGAGACCCTCCGGAGCACTCCAGAACCCTGAAAAGGAAGAGGTATGTGATACGGTGAGTAAACCGACTCCAAAAATTCCATACAAATATTTTCTGTCAGTTTTGGAATATTTAGAAAAATAAAAAAAATAAGAAACAGCCGAGGGGACCCACCTGGTGCCCACGAGGCACCAGGGCGCGCCACCCCCCAGGCACGCCCTGGTGGCTTATGGGCCCCACGTGTGCCTTCCCGACTCCGTTTTTCTTCTGAATTGCTTGTTTTGCAAGATAAAAATCTATATATATTCTTCCAGACGTTTTGACCACCGTATCGCAGAAATCTCCTCTGTTCTTGTTTCGTGCTATTTTTCTGACAGATCTAGATTGTAATGGCTCCCCAAAAGCTTTGTGCCAAGCACCGCATTGTGCAATCATCACCGGGCAAACGCCCTTATAGCTAGGTCTACTATGAGTTGTCGTCAGGAGAAGAAGACAATGGTAAGGAGGACAAGGTCGAGGAAGTTGCAGGAGACCAGGCTCCAGAAGGAGGGCAAGCCATCCCCATGGAGGAGAACGCAGAGAAGGGAGATATCATTCAACCCTTATATAATCATCTCTCTCCATCCGTAATTGAAGCCCTAAGAGTCTTTGAAATAGTTAGTGTTCAGAATACATCTCTCACTCGCGAAGTTATTTTGTTGGAGGAGCAAAACATCACTCTGCGGAGCATCAACCGCAGATTGATGTATCTTCTTGAGTTGAAGAACAAGCTTGCCACTGCACCATCACCACCATCACCGAAGAAGGAGACTTGAGCACATGGGTATGGGCACTCCCCTTGGCTTGTGCCAAGCTTGGGGGAGGTGCCCCGGTATCGTATCACCATCACTTTTATTATCTTTACCTACTTTTAGTTCGATCCTTAGTTATTTCGTGATCTAGTTGAATAAAAGTTTAGTATGATCTATTTTCGAGTGTTAGTTTCGTGATCCATCTATCTATGTAATCGAGTTGAGAGTTATATAATAAAGAGTAGTTTGAGTTTTTTCCTCTTTACTTTCATGTTCCAACTCTAGCAATGAAAATAATGAAAAAGATCATATGCTAATCCTATGGAAAGTAATGACATTACATAAAGAAAAGTATAAGTGGTAAAATTTATTGGAAGTTAACAAACATAGTATTAGTCAATGATGCAATTCATGAAAAAATTAATAAGGGAAGAGAAGATTCACATGCAAATATACTATCTTGGACATCTTTTATGATTGTGAGCCCCCATTAAGTATTTTATGCCAAATTGTTGAAGCTGGACAAGGAAGACAACGTAATGAATTATGTTTGTTCATATTCACATAGAAGTTATATTGTTATAGATCCTCCAACATGTGGTGCTTGCCCAATATCTTTGCTAGCCAAAAATCTGCACCAAGTAGAGATACTACTTGTGCATCCAAAACCCTTAAACCCAGTTTCATGTCATGAGAGTCCACTATATCTACCTATGGATTGAATAAGATCCTTCAAGTAAGTTGTCATCGGTGCAAAAAGCAATAAAAATTGCCTCTAAATATGTCTGAACTTTTATTGAAAGGGAAATAAGCTTTGTACGAACTTGTGATGGTAAAGAAATAAAAGCGACAGACTGCATAATAAAGGTTGCTATCACAAGGGGCAATATAAAGTGATGTTCCTTTGCATTAAGAGCTCTTGCATCCAACAACAAAATGCGCATGACAACCTCTGCTTCCCTCTGCGAAGGGCCTATCCTTTACTTTTATGTATTTACTTTTTATGCAAGAGTCAATAGTGTTCTCCTCTATTTCCTTTTTATTTTTATGTTTTGCAAGCATCATGTGGTGGGGAAAGATCTAGGCACATATATCCAGTTGGATATGAGTGATCATGAGTTATTATTGTTGACATCACCCTTGAGGTGAATAAGTTGGGAGGCGAAATCACAAGCCCCTATCTTTCTATGTGTCTGGCTGAAACTTTTTGCTCCATATATATGTCGTGAGTGTTAGCAATCATAGAAGACTAAATGATGGTTGAGTATGTGGACTTGCTAAAATAGCTCCTACATGAGACCCTTCCTGAAAATATGATGAATTGCAATTGCATTGCTGACTAAGAACATAGTTTGTTAGTTTTCAAGAAAGTTTATGCCTTATACTCCATTGTTGTGATGAATTGTTACTTGCTCATGAGAAGTCGATGATAATAAATATTGCTGTTATAATAATGATCATGATGCTTCTATGTCCGTATTTTGTTTTTATCGACACCTCTCTCTCTAAACATGTGGACATGATTATCGATATCGGCTTTCGCTTGAGGACAAGCGAGGTCTAAGCTTGGGGGAGTTGATACGTCCATTTTGCATCATGTTTTGCTACTATTATTTATCGTGTTTTTAATCATTATAACACTTTTTGGAGTAATTCTAATGCATTTTCTCTCTTAATATGCAACATTCACACAAGGAGGGAGAATGCCGGCAGCTGGAATTCTGGACCTGAAAAAGCTCTGTCAAGATACCTATTCTGCACATCTCCAAATGAGCTGAAATTTTACAGAGAATTATTTTGGAATAAATAAAAAATATTGGAAGGAAAAAGTACCAGAGGGGGCCACCCAGGTGCCCACGAGGCACCAGGGCGCGCCACCCCCCCAAGCGCGCCATGGTACCTCGTGGGGCCCCTGGCCCACTTCTGGCCCCCATTTTCTGGTATATAAGTGCATTTGACCTAAAAAAATAGAGAGAAGACTTTTGGGACGGTGCGCAGCCATCTCAAGGCGGAACTTGATCAGGAGCACTTTTGCTCTCCGGCGGAGAGATTCCGCCGGGGATACTTCCCTCCGGGAGGGGGAAATAGTCGCCATCGACATCACCAGCGACCCTCTCATCGTGGGAGGGCCAATCTTCATAAACATCTTCACTAGCACCATCTCATCTCAAACCCTAGTTCATCTCTTGTATTCAATCTTTGTCTCAAAACCTCAGATTGGCACCTGTGGGTTACTAGTAGTGTTGATTACATCTTGTAGTTGATGCTAGTTGGTTTATTTGGTGGAAGATTATATGTTCAGATCTATTATGAAATTCAATACCCTACTGATCATGGGCATGTTGGTGATGTGTGAGTAGTTACTTTTGTTCTTGAGGACATGGGAGAAGTCTTGTCATAAGTAATCATGTGAATTTGGTATTCGTTCGATATTTTGATGATATGTATGTTGTTGATTCTCTTACTGGTGTCGTGTGAACGTCGACTACATGACACTTCACCATCTTTGGGCCTAAGGGAATGCATTGTGGAGTAGTAATTCGATGATGGGTTGCAAGAGTGACAGAAGCTTAAACCCTAGTTTATGCGCTATTCCGTAAGGGGCTGATTTGGATCCATATGTTTAATGCTATGGTTAGAGTTATCTTAATTCTTCTTTCATAGTTGCGGATGCTTGTGAGAGGGGGTAATCATAAGTGGGAGGTTTGTTCAAGTAAGAACAGCACCCAAGCACCGGTCCACCCACATATCTAATTATCAAAGTAGCGAACGCGAATCAAACAAACATGATGAAAGTGACTAGATGAAATTCCCATGTGTCCTCGAGAACGTGTTGCTTATTATAAGAAATCGTCCCGGCTTGTCCTTTGATATAAAAAGGATTGGTCCAACTTGCTGCACTCTTTGTTACTATTGTTACTTGTTAGTTGTTATAAATTATCTTGCTATCAAACTACTTGTTACCGATAATTTCAGTGCTTGCAGAAAACACCTTGCTGAAAACCGCTTATCATTTCCTTCTGCTCCTCGTTGGGTTCGACACTCTTACTTATCGAAAGGACTACGATTGATCCCCTATACTTGTGGGTCATAAAATAACAATGCATATGAGCATGATATCAGTGTAACCATGGATGGGCAACATAACCATTTAACATCAACAATGATAAATCATTTAGTCTACGGGAGGCAAATGAGCATGGCGTAACGATGATCATGACTATCACAAGTATTTTCATATCAAACCATCCATATGAGCATGTCATTATCACTAGCATCTGAAATGATTACAAGAATAAAACATGATAAGAATAACATTAGCAATTAATCATTTCACTTACTAGATGAAAATGAACATGGCCTAAGAAATGAGCATGGATTCACAAGCATATACATAGCATTCAAAATAATAGCATGAACAAATAATTCTTCAAACATTCAAGTGAAAACCATGGCTATTGCAATGCCATCGTGCAAGTGGCTGTCGTGGTTTGCCTGGGGATGAAGGAACCATCGGGGAGAGGTGCGATGAACTCGCAGAAAGAATCACCAGAAAAGTTTCCCTCTCGGCGGAGCTGATTAGGGGGCAAGGGCAAAATGGTCATTTTCACAGTGTGAAAACATTATGAAAATGATACCACCAGAACGGGCTCGACGAACAGAGAACGTGGGCTTTTGAATCACCTGAATCGGAGTTATGGTTGCGGAGATACGGCCGTTCGTTCGTTAGGTAGAAAATCAAATAAAAATATTCATTTCTGCGCTTAACGGGCGAACGCCCGCAATTTAACAGATTCGGCCGGCGAGGTAAAACAGAAAGTGTACTTCGCGGGAATACGCTTTCAGAGAAGTGAAAGCGCACTTTTGCCCGAAGAAGCACCAGATTACGCTTTCCTTAGGTGAAAACGTATTCCGCCGAATACGCGTCCACTTAAGTTGCGGGCCCGGGCGCTGGGTCACTTACACGCGGGCCTTGCCGGTGCTCTCTCTCTCTCCTGCTTCTCTTCTTCTTCCTCCCGACAGAAGCAGAGGAGAGGCGAGGCAGGGGCGCTGCCGACGCTGGCCCCGCCATCTCCGGCCACCTCTGGCCGAGGCGAGGGCACAGGCGGCCTCGGAAAGGAGCGCCGCACCCATTCAGGTGCTGCATGCGCGTCGGGGAGGGCCGTGGCGACGTCGGCTTGGACGCCCGCGGCGGAGGCTGGCGACGGGCGAGCTCGGGCTCGGAGGCACAGCCCACCGAAGGAGGAGAGGAGGGGCTGGGGTGGTTCTAGGAGGTCGAGGGAGCTCTCTGGTGGTGGAATGAGAGGGAAGAGAGCTCAGCATTGAGCCAATTATGCGAAGCCCGACGGTGGCCATGGTGGCAATGGGAGGGGAGGAGGGCTCCTCGAGCTCAAATGAGTGATGGGGGAGGATGCTAAGGGAGTGAGTAAGAGGTTGATGAGGTCGGTAGGCCTCGGGGTCGGCTTAAATAGCCGGGGCGACGACGTCGTGGCCGGGGACCGCCGTGGACGCGTGGCCGCTGCTCTGGCGAGACCGCGTACGCGTGCGCACGCGGGCAGGCGTGGATGGCGATGGGAGAGAAGTAGGGGAGCGCCAGAGGAGGGCAGACGCGATAGGGGCGAAGTCCGGTCGGCCACCACGGCCGAACAGTGCCGCGGGCAGGGCTACCGTGGCACGTTTGGGAAGAAAGAAGAGGGGGCCAGGGTACACGTGGACGCAGGAGGGATCAGACATCGCCGTAGACAAGGTAGGACGTCCGGACACGGCGAGCAGAGGAGGCCCGAAGCAAAACGACATCCAGAGCGCGACAATGGCCTCCCAGCCGCGTGGTCACCGCGTGCACAGGCGCACACGGTGCATTCTGACCAGCAAAAACATGTCTAGCGTGTGGACCCTACTTACTGGAGTAACACTGTGGTCTTGGTTAAGCTAAAGCACCTCTGTGCTGATGGGTAACATCAACTAAAGTTTGTTGTAGCAAACTTGGGCATGAAATTGTGGTCAAATGACTTGACCAATGGGCTATGAAAGATGTCACAGGGGTTTAGGGTAGGAAGGACTACAGTCCTGTGAAATATGAAAGGATTTGGACCAAGATTTATCATAGTTGCTTCACAATTGCCAATCTGGTCCAGGAAACTAGATCATGAAGCCGCACTCACATGGAGTGTTGGATAGGTCTGAAATTTGGTGTAGGATGATGATTTGGGCAGATGAAGGTACTATAAAAATTTCATACCATTTGGATAAATAAAAATGGTACTTCCTTCACAATGCTTCACACTGGACATAAACTTGGGGGAATTCTGTGGAGAAAATGACATGGCAAAATGATGTGAATTTTGGCATGCTAAATGGATATAGGGATATTTAGGTCCTGGATTAATTTCAGAATTTATGAAGCAATAAAAATTATAGTTGCTTCACAAACTGAAATTATGACCAGAAACAAAGATTGGATGGTGTGCTCACATAGGTAGTTGGATGGAGATGAAATTTGGTGGAGAGTAATGATTTGATCATATGAATGATCTGACAAAATTTCAACTCATTAGGATAATCCTAGCTAGTACTTCCTTCACAAAGCTTCTCTCTGGTCAGAAACTTTGGAAATTTGCCGAGGAAGATTTACTAGGAAAATGGAGTTGAATTTTGGCATGTGGCAATTGTTTGGATATGAAAGAGTGCTAAAAAAGTTTGAGGGCAAACAAGAAAAGATAAATGGGACTTCCTTCACCAAGTGCCATACTGGACAGAATAGGAAATGAATATTCCTGAATTATTTTTGAACTAGACAAGGACGGGTTTTGACATATTTGTGGAAGATATGATCCAAAGAATTTATGAGAATTTTGTGGGAATTTTGGGAAAGACAGAAACATAGGTTGCTTCACAACCTAGGGCAAACAGCTTATTCCTTTAATAGAGAAAAGGAATATTCCCAAGGAATAAAGATTAGGGTTGGGCTAAGATGGGAATGACATGGTCTTGAGAAAGATTTGAGAGTGACAAGCCACTTGGGAGAGGAAGAAGAGAAGATTTTCCCAGGTTTCGAGACCACAGAGCCCAACCAGAAGAAAACTAAACCAGAATCCAAAGAAAATCAAAAGAAAAAGAAAGGGCCAAAAATCAGGGTGTTACAAACCTACCCCCTTACAAAAATCTCGTCCTCGAGATTTGGTTCCTCAGGGAACAAGGATGAATCTTCAGACTTAAGGAAACCATTTCCAACTCGGGTAACCTTTTTCCTTTATAAATTGTTCCCACTGAATTGCATCTGACTGGCTGCCTTGCCCTGGGGTGGTTTGCTTCACTGTATCCAACATTCTGACCAGTCTTCCTTCATATGTTCATTCTTATTCTGACTCCAATTCTTTCATATCTGCTGGCTTATCTCCTATTATCACGACTGGAATTTCCATAAGTCCGTGACATTCTTCTATTCAGCACCGATAGTATTGAATGGAGTTGTCAACAAATTTCCCTGGGTGGACACAAAATATTTAATCATTGCATCAGGTTCTCAAATAGATGCATGCCCTCCGGGTTCAAAACAATGCTGAGCATCATAACCGTTCTCTTGTTGGAATCTGACTACTTGCAAGGAGTTCTGAATCATCTTGGTTGACTTCTTTGTCTCGAGTATCAAATCCATACCAAAGATTTGACTGTCGCCAGTCTTGACCAGTATACAGGAGTACGGCCTTATAGCAATAGCATCCGGAGACTTGACTGACGGTGGTTCTGGCGGATGGCTCTTGTTCACGACAGGCTATCATTTCACTGGGTACCTTATGTGAGAGCACATGATTCGAGATTGCTGTTCATCATTTTGATTATTCATTCTTTTGGTATATCCATATGTGGGTAGTAATCCGTGCGATATTTTAACACGGTCGCTGGAGTCAAACTGCGGAGCTGGCCTTTGGCCTGACATGACAGACTTGGATATGCGACACTGACAATTCTGAGCATATACAGTTGGCTGAGCGGGTTACCTTGATATGAGGTCCTTACCAACAGAGTAGACCCCTTGGGTGTATATTCCTGGTGATCGATACAGAATCAGATTGTCTTGGGTATCCGTACCATGTTGTTCATGCAACAATTATCATACCTGTATTGCCGGTCTTGCTCCTTCATTATTGTTTTCTTTGTCCGGATCCTTTGATGAAAGAACTTGGCCTTATATACCCTAAATTCCTCATGTGACAAAACCACGTGATAGGAAGCCGGCTCTCACGTGAGCCCTTTGGGCCGACTCACGCAGAGGCCCAGAGGAAGAACTTTCCTAACTTGGAGAACAAGGCTAATAAGAGTTAGAGTAGGATACGGGTTAAGAGTACGACCCAGAATCTTCTGTAAAACTAGGGACTCAACCTATTATATAAAGGGAAGTCCCTAGGACCCAAAGGTTTAGTTACAATCTCTCGAGATCTAGGTTAGCGAATCCGCACCCATGTAATCGAGATCCACAACAATATCAGTCAAGCAGGAGTAGGCTTTTACCTCCACCGTGGGGGGCCGAACCTTGGTAAACTTGCGTCCCTCGTTTCCGATCAACCCCGTTCAAGCTTTCACCTAGTTGCGTTGGCCTCACCACTAAGTCCTTTCACGAGGATATCTGGCGTGACAAAACCACGATAGTTGGCACCCACCATGGGGCCAGCACACGGTGGAGTTGAGTTCTTGGAGGGAGCTCTTCCAGGGATCGAGAGGTACGCGATCGGCCGGATGACAAAGAGCCAGCGTGGAAAGCTCTACATCGACGACGTAGGTTGGGGCCACGAGGCCGACTCAATCGAGTCTGGATACCGGATCCCCTTTGGCAAGATCCACATCTTCATCAGCACAATCGGCGAGTCTGGCCCAGAGACGGACATCGTCACCGACCTCGTCGAATCCATGGCAAGACCGGGTCAGATTCATGCCTTCGTCGGCTTCACGCACGGAGTTGGTCTGGCGAACAATTCCGTGTTTGGTGGTGACACGCTTGTCTACTCTGATGGCGAGTCGTCAGTTGGAGATAATGAGTCAATTCTTCCGCTCTTTGATGAGAGGCTGGGAGGTTACTCTGATGATGATATCTTCCCAGAATCCTATGAGTCGACTCGGCACGCGGTGGTCTATATGGTAGGGAACCAGAGTCAGCCACGGTATGATGGAAATGGACGCTTGATCACAGATTCATCCATGAATCGTAACCCGACTGATGTTGCGCTGGGTCAGAACCTCGCGACGGCTGGAGCAGCAGCGAATGCCTCCGCTCCTCCCGCTCTCAGAAAACAGGGGCATAGGCACTTACCAAGATGATGGCTACCCTTGGGACGCTCCTGGCAGAGCCGGTGACTTCTGAGAATGCAGACGCACGCAACACGGAGATTACAAAGTGTCGCAAGCAGCTAACCAAGATTTAGGAAGATATCAATGCGAGAACGCATGCATGGCGGAGGCACAGGCCCATATCCTCAGTGAAAGTAAGCGTTTGGAGGCAGAAGCAGTTCATCTCAGTTTTCGGCAGAACGAGGCAAAAGCATTACACCGGAGGAGGCATCAGAACTAACTTCCAGCAAGTATCGAGCCGACACGGCTGTTCGATACACCGCGTGACTTGCTCACTCTGACGAACCAGGGGGCTGGCACTCAATCACCAGGCATAATACATGTCATACCCCAATTGACTCAGAACGTCCCTCCAAACACGACCCAGTTGCAGCCGCCGGCTCACCAGCAGCTGTCGCCGCTGGCTCAGCAGCAGTTGCCAGTCCAATATCCACCTCGCCGTTTCCAAACACCGGCTGGTCATTATTCCAACCCGGTTGATAACGTGCTGGCAGTGACTCACAATTTAGCTGTGATCCTGATCGAGGGGAATAGTCCAGTGGAGATCGAAGCTAGGAATGCTATTGCAATGTTAAAGACAGCAGTCACACAGCAGGTGAATTACTCTCATACTCAACACCGACTTCATTCAACTCCTCATTAGAGTCACAGCAGGAGGCGGAACGCCGAGTCGCCAGCGGTCTCCAGCAGCGCACGGTGCCAGAGGGTGCAATAGCCACTTCCAAATCAACCACAACCATCGGTCTCAGACGCACAAGCAATTTTTGATGCCACTCGTGCTCTATGAGGGGCAGGGGCAGAAACACAGGAGTAGCATATGCTCAACCTATAGTTCAACCCCCGCCCGCCTTAACCCAGCTAGCATTACAAGATACCGGGATCACAAGTAGGACTATTGAAACACCATGCTTGGGGCCGGCTCTCTGTAATATACGTATGCCGCAAGACTTCAAAGGTCCTCGTAAAGTTTCTAATTATATAGCAGATTTAGAAACCGCCGAGTGGATTGAGAGTTATGAGCTGGCCATGGATATGTTGGAAGTTAGTGACGCTGTGTGTGCTCGATATTTAATCATGATGCTTGAAGGTCCAGCACGACCTGGTTGAAGAATCTGCCTGCGAATTCCATCAATACTTGGCAAGAGCTAAAGGAGTGCTTCATCAAGAACTTCCAGGGGACTTGCAAGCGTCCAACTACGATTGTTGATTTGGAGAATTGTGTGCAGAGGGATGATGAGTTGGCACATCATTTCGCACACCAGGTTTCTGAGATCATTCACTCTTCTGATAGCATTACAGCTCAGACAACTGTCCTCCTACTGGAAAGAACCTGTCGTTTCCATCCCCTAGTCCAGAAACTTGGCCATTTGAAAAGGAAGGTCAGGGAGATGACCGATCTCATGGATGTCCTCACCAGATATGTTGAGTCAGATAACATGAAAGATCCAACCTTCGAGGATGAGAAATCTGGTAAGGGCGAGAAAAACGGTGGCAAGGGTCACCAGAATAATGGTATTGGAAACAACAGCAACAACAATCACAAGCGCAAGAATCCGGAGGGCAGTTCTGATTTCGTTGCCAACACCAATACTGGCTTTAAGAACCAGCGTCAGAACAACAACTCCAGGAAGCCCTTTTCCGGCAATCGTCCTCGTAGTTACGAGGAAGCCCTCAAAGGCTCGTGTCTAAAGCACATCGTGGACGGTAAGCCGGCCAATCACTCTTGGGAAAATTGCTTCATCATGTAGGTATTCAAAAATTGAGCTTTTCAGAATCAGAACAATGGAGGTCACAATGGCGGATACCCAGGAAATCCTGGAGCCGGCGGCTCAGGAGCCAGCTTTCACCGGGCTGGCTTGTAGAGTAATTTCCCTGGTGCTGGGTTCCAGGGGTCAGGCGGCCAAGGTTTGGGATTCCAGGGGGCTGGTAATGGAGGAGGCAACAATCAGCGCAACGTCCAAGGAAATCAGAACCAGGGAGGTCAAACTGGGTTCTAGAGTAATCCTAAACAGTTGAACAGTGGCCAGTATCACGTTTTCACCATAAGCACGTGTAAACGTGACCGAAAGCTCCAGCGACGAGCCATCAATGTAGTTGAGCTGGCAGTTCCTGAGTATTTGAACTAGTCAGAGCAACCTGTGACTTGGAGTTGGGCGGATCACCCTCCACGGATTGATAACCCCGGGGGTCTAGCTTTGGTGGTAGCCCCTGAAGTCGGCGGTTACAAGTTAACCAAGGTACTCATGGGTGGAGGAAGCAGCATCAATATACTCTATTATGATACCTTCAAGCGGATGAACCTGTCGGAAAAGCAGTTGACACCATCGTCTACAGTTTTCCACGGTATCGTCCCTGGCAAGTCGGCTTATCCTACTGGCAGAATTTCTTTGGAAGTGGCCTTTGGCACTGAGTTCAACTACCGCTCCAAGTTCCTGACGTTTGAGGTGGTCAAAATCAAAAGTCCATATCATGCCCTCTTCGGCAGGCCGGCTTACGCCGGGTTCATGGCACGTCCATGTTATGTTTATCTGAATTTGAAAATGCCAGGGCCCGAGGGAACTATCAAAGTCAATGGTGATAGGAAAGTTGCACTCGAGTGTGAGGAAGGAGATGCAGCTTATGCTGAGTCGGCTTGCGCAGCTGAGGAATTAAAAATTTACAATGATAATGTTGACCCGATTGACATGACCTCTTTGAAAAAGCCAACTACTGAGTCTGACCCCCTGCTCAAGTTCAAGTCGGCCAGAGACACCAAGCAAGTTGATTTTACCCCTGGTGATCCGTCTCAGCAGTTCAACATTGGGGCAAATATGGATCCCAAATAGGAAAGCACGCTCATCGAGTTCATCCGTGAGAACTCGCTGAGCACTGCCTAAATGTTGATCCTAAGATGAAGCATGTACAACAATAACTCCGTCGTTTCAACGAGGAGAGACGCAAAGCTATTAGTGAGGAAGTCGCCCGGCTCCTGGCTGCCGGGTTTATTGTTGAAGTATTTCATCCAGAGTAGCTGGCTAACCCAGTGCTTGTTTTGAAGAAGAATGGGACCTGGCGGATGTGTGTTGATTATACTGACCTGAACAAAGCATGCCCTAAAGACCCGTTTGCTCTGCCTCGCATTGATCAGATCATTGATTCCACTGCCAGATGCGAGAGTCTGTGTTTTCTCGATGCTTACTCTGGTTATCATCAGATCAAGATGAAGGAGGAAGACCAAGAAAAGACATCTTTCATTACGCCCTTTGGAGCCTTTTGTTACACGTCTATGCCATTTGGTCTGAAGAGCGCAGGTGTAACTTATCAGCGTTGCGTCCAGAATTATTTCCACAACCAGATTGGGTGCAATGTTCATGCATATGTTGATGATATTGTGGTCAAATCTCAGAAGAGGGAAACCTTGCTTGACGACTTGAAGGAGATATTTGATAACCTGCGAGTTTACCAGATGAAGTTAAACCCGGCCAAATGTGTGGTTGGAGTTCCAGCTGGGAAGTTACTAGGTTTCCTTGTCTCTGAGCGTGGCATTGAGGCTAACCCAGAAAAAATCCAAGCAATTACAGCTTTGAAGATGCTGACCAACATCAATGATGTCCAGAAATTGACAGGCTGTGTCGCTGCTCTAAGTCATTTCGTCAGCCAACTTTGTGAGAAGGCAATTCCTCTGTATCAGCTTCTAAAAAAGACATATAACTTTGTCTGGGATGACGCCGCAGATAAAGCCTTCGAGTCCCTCAAGAAGCAGCTATCTGAAGGACCTATACTTGTTGCACCTCTTTTAAAGGAGCCGATGCTATTATACATCACTGCTAACAATAAAGTAGTCAGTGTGGCTGTAGTAGTGGAGCACAAGGAAGAGGGCAAGGAATACCCAGTTCAGTGACCAGTGTATTATGTCAGTGAAGTTTTAACTGAGTCCAAGCAGCGATACCCGCATTGGCAGAAACTGGTTTATGGTTTGTTCATGGCAAGTCGAAAACTGAAACATTATTTTCAGGAACACCCCATCATTGTCGTCAGTTTAGCACCTCTGGGTGATATCATCCAGAACAGAGAAGCGACTGGCCTGGTTGCAAAGTGGGCTATCGAGCTTGGTCTACATCATCTCAAGTATGTGCCGTGGACCGCCATCAAGTCCCAGTCTTTGGTGGACTTCATCAATGACTGGACTGAATTGCAAGCTCCCGAAGAGAAGCTGGACACTACATACTGGACGATAGACTTTGATGGATCCAGACAATTGGAAGGCTCGGGGGCTGGAGTTGTGATAACTTCCCCGTGAGGTGATAAATTTTGTTATGTTTTGGGACTCATGTTTTCTTGTAACAATGTAGCAGAATATGAAGCTTTGCTCCATGGGCTTCGTATGGCTAAGGAGATGAACCTTAGCCGGGTCAGGTGCTTGGGTGACTCAGATTTGGTGGCCCAACAGGTTTCTGGGACTTGGGATTCCAAAGACCCCCTTATGGCGGCTTACATGCATGCTGTTAGAGTGATAGCTGGACACTTCAAAGGATACCAGGTTGATCATATAGATCGTCGGCTTAATGAGGCAGCCGATGCACTATCTCGTTTGGGGTCTCAGCACAAGCCTGTTCCACCAAATGTTTTTCTGGACGTTCTGCATATTCCGTCAGTCAAGTTACCGACGGAGGAAGACATTGCTATTCCTGACCCGGAAGCAGCACTGGTAGCCGCCGTTCATGCTACACCAGACTGGACAGTACCTTATCTGGCGTATCTTACCCGTGGCGAGCTCCCTAAAGAGGAAATCATTGCTCGACAGATCATCAGGAGGACTAAGTCAATGGCGAGTTGCACAGAAGGAGTGTTACTGGCGTTTTTCAGCGTTGTGTTTCTCCTGAAGAGGGTCGTGAGATTCTTAATGAGATCCACTCTGAAGACTGTGGACATCATGCCGGCTCCAGATCTTTGGTTGTGAAAGATTTTTGACATAGTTTCTACTGGCTTACATCTCATGCAGATGCGGAGGACATCGTTCGCAAGTGTGATGGGTGCCAAAAATTTGCACGTCAAGCCCATGTGCCAGCTCAGGAACTTTGAATGATCCCAATTACTTGGTCGTTCGCAGTCTAGGGGCTTGATATGGTCGGACCTTTCAAACGTTCCAAGTCCAAAAATACTCACTTATTAGTCGCAGTTGACAAGTTTACAAAGTGGGTTGAAGCAGAACCAGTCAGTAAGTGTGATGCCGCCACAACAGTCAAGTTGTTGAAAAATTTAATCTATCACTTCGGGTATCCGCATAGCATTATTACTGACAATGGCACCAATCTCTCCAAAGGAGCTATGAAGCAGTTTTGCCAGCGGGAACATATCCGGCTTGACTTGGCGTCAGTCGCGCATCCTCAGTCCAATGGACAGGCGAAGCTCGCTAATTAGGAGTTGCTGCAAGGGATTAGACCAAGACTCATGGTGCCTCTTGAACGCACCCCCAGATGCAGGGTAGAGGAACTCCCTATGGTACTTTGGAGCATATAGACTACTCCCAACAGGTCAACAGGCTATACGCCGTTTTTCATGGTCTATGGTGCAGAAGCTGTGCTACCAAGTGATATCCGCAATGACTCTCCCAGAGTTACAACTTATGTCGAAACTGATAATGAGATAGCTTGCCAAAACGATCTTGATGTTGTGGAAGAAGAACATGATCTTGCACCTTCAAGATCCGTGATATATCAGCAAGACCTACATCGCTATCATAGCCGTAGGGTCCGAAGCCGTACCTTCCAGGAGGGTGACTTAGTGCTTCATCTGATACAAGGCCAGACAGGGATGCATAAGCTCTCCCCTCCTTGGGAAGGGCCCTTCATCGTCAGCAAGAATCTGAACAATGGGTCATATTACCTCGTTGACATACGTTAAGCAAATAAATCACGTACCTCTGAAGAGGAGGGCAGCCGACCCTGGAACATTGCACATCTTCGGCCTTATTATACTTAAAGTTCCTTAGTTGTATTTTCAGTTGTTTACATACTTTTATCATGTATATACATATGATGATCAATAAAATAAAGCCGGCATCTCTGGACCCTGGAGTTTTGTTGTTTCGCCTCAAAAGCTGTGTGTTGAGTCTTTATTCTTTGATCATTGGTTACTTGCGGGCTTCTAACTCATCGAGTTCAGCTAATAACATCCCTTTTAACCTGGCATATGCCATTATATTTGTTGGTTATACCTGACTGTTAGCTTGATGCTACTCACACAAAGGTGACATGGCTGTACATTTGATAAGTCAATCACACTGATGCCTATTATGGACTTTGTTGACCCTGAACTTATCAAAGTTAAAACACCGGCTTAAGTCATGTGAGAGTCGGCTTTCTTGATAGCGAGGATAACCACAGAGGCTACAAGGCCTGCTTCCACAGGAAGCACAATCTACAGTGTCGAGCCTCGAAAGTCGGCCTTTACGTCGAGCCTCAAAAGCAGGCTTTTTATTGAGTTTAATTCAGTTAACATTTATTCCATATTATTTGGTGTTAAATATATTATACTCTATCTATGTATGTATATTTTTTCTCTTTTGTAGAATTCGGCTTTCATGAAAAGATCGGTTCTCAGATACCCTCATATGAGTTGTTTAAAATAAACACTACTCAGGGAGTCATCAAACAAGGATAAACTGCCGGGTTAAACTGTAATCACGGTCATAGACTTATATTTCAGCAAAAGAAAGATCAGTTTCAGATAATTTTCAAAGTGCTCGATGGAACTAACACCTTCATGCAAGTTTTTAAAGGCTAGAGTTATTAGAAGCCGCCATCGGGCTGATTCATCAAACAAATGTTTTCTACAAGTTTCAAGCTTCGGGAGGTTCTGATGGTTGAGACCCGGCAGTCTGATCTGCCGGTTAAGTTCTGCTTGGGCTCCTTCAGCTTGAGTCGGCGCCGGGTTGACTTGCGACGGCTCTTCAAGCGTCTCTTGTGCCTTCTCCGCTGCAGCTTCATCTTCTCTGGTCTGGGGGCTTTTGGGTGCCCACTTCATGGATGACAAGGCTTCAAATTCCATGTCTTCAGTGATAACATCTGATGATGAGCTGGCTTGTAAAGCACAAGAGAGCCTACGTAGAGGAATTAGCTCGACGGGTTTTGGTTGAGGCATGCTCATGCGCCCACCGTCTTCATCAAAGCGAACCTGGAACTTTGACAAGTCTAAACCATCTGCAATCTTTGTCGCAGCAGGCCGGGTCTCCTGCACACAGCGCATGAAGTCCCCCTTCTCGAAAGGCGTGTCATCTGCATTAAGCTCCAGGAAGCCGTCTGCTAGCAGCGCCAGGTCTAACTCTGGGTGATAGGCTTTCGCCAAGGTTAGCGCGCTCATGACCCCTTTCCTACAGGCTGACATTTTGAGCTCCCTGATCCACTTGGGAACAATGGAGAACTCATTAATCATATCCATGATTCTGTTTGGGGGACCCGGCACGTTCTTGACAGCCATCAAGCAGTGAACTCCTCCCACATACAGTTGTTCCAAGAATTTATACACAGCTTGCAGCTTAATCAATGGGAGTTGCCTGAGTACGGAGCTTTTCTTACCTGACAATCAAAATATCAAATTTATCAATAGCCCGGAATTTTGCCGACTCTCGTCATAAGGGACTGGTCGATGATTTCAAGCAAACAACGAGAGCAAAACATACCGAAGATAGATGTGCACATATTTTGGATATGGCCTTTCAGCTTTTGGAGCTCTTGAGTCACCGGCTCAAGCTTTGACTTGGCCTCTTCAGCATGCTTCAGCAAAGCCGCCTTTTCATCTTCAAATGCTTTCTTGGCCTTCTCTAATTGGTCTGTGCACTTGAGCAGGGACTCCTGGAAATTAGAGGACAACTTTTCAGTTGTCTCTCATTTGCACCTGTTTGCACCTGTTTCTTCAAGTCAGCAATCTCCGAGTCGGCTTGATTCAGCATTTCCTGCACAAATAAGTGCAAGCTAAGTTATCTCACATGAAGTCCCAAGTTGCCGTAGGCTGGTGACTTGGCACTTGTGGGCTATGGAATATTTGATTTTACTCTAAATTGACCAAAGGGTCTTCATTAGTGCAAGCTCCGTGTCGCCGCAGGCGATTGACCCGGCACTTGTGGGCTACACTGCTCAAATTCAAGTTTTCACAGAATTTTATCAAGTCCCGAGTCGCCGCAGGTGATCAACCTGGCACTTGGCGGCTACACTGCTCAATTCAAGATTCTATACAATTTATGAAGTCCTATGTCGCGGCAGGCGTGCGACCCGTCACTTGGGGGCTAATACATTCAGTTGTTATAACTAGTCCTACAGTTTCATTGAAGACCCGGCCCATCCCACAATGATGAGCTGGCCCTTGGGGGCTACCTATTGCTCCTATCAAGATTCACAGTCCTAAAAACACAAGCTCCAGCTCACTATTAATAGTTCCCCCATGCTTGGGGGCTACGTCTGAATAAAGGAGATGATTAATAAACTATGAGCGACTCAAGGGGAAAGACCCGGATGTTTCAGTAGTTTTACATTCAGACAAGTCTTAGGTTATCATTACATTCTAAGCATAAGACTTGGGGACTACATAAGTATATATGAGAGAGAACAAGTATACCTCGTATTTTCTCCTTAGCGTGTTTATCATAGCAGTTTCAATCTGCCGGCTCTCAGATAGCCGGGTCAAATAGCTCTGGTGAAGGGAGTTCACGTCCAAGTCTTCAAACGACTGAAAGTGAATGGTTGTTTTCCCTTTTTCACGGCTTGGTGACTCATCCTTGGCGACAATCTTCGCCAAAGTAGTCGAGGTCTCAGGAGCTGTGCCATGGTGTTCGCCAGTAATTACCACATCGTTCTGCGTCATCTTGACTAGCTCTTCCGCGGCCGGGTCGTTCCTCTGCTCTTCCACATCAGCAGAATTAGGGGGAACTTGATCTTGGTCCATTGGGTCATTCTGACCCGCCGGTTCACCATGATCAGCCGGGTCATCTTGTTGCGCCGGCTCATCTTGGCCAGCCGGGTCATCTTGAGTTGCCGGGTCGTCTACCATAGCATCATGGGATGGGATTTCCATCTCTGTATTTGCAGTAGTGGTAGAAGGGTCACCAGCCTTCTTCTTCACAAAGGCCTTGGCTCTGAATTAACAAAGATATGGTGATCAATAAATGAAAGGAACACGTTATGAGTTGACAAGCTTTTATTATATAAAGACTTACCCACGGTTGATGGTGAAAGTCGGCAACTGGCTGGCACTAGACTCGTCAGACGAGGGAGAAGTCGTCTGATAAGCCGGGTCAGAGCGATCCAGTGGTTTCTTAAACTTGCCGGCTCGGGGGCAAGAAGGTGTCAGGCTGAGGTGCTCTTGAACACGAGCCCGACGAGGAGACCTCTCGTATGAGAGGCCATCAGAGAGTTTGCCCAAGCTACTCCGGGTCTTCCTCTTCAGATTCTCAGTGTGTTGTGTTTTCTTCAAAGATAAGTTTTTGTCTCAGTAAGCTGCTGGGTGTGAAAATGGTACCTTGCGGACCGCAAGCCGAGTTCTCCTTTGACCAATTGTTTCCATGTCAAAGGTAGATGGGTTTACCTCTGCCTTGCCAGTTCTACTGGTCCCGATCTGTTCTTGAGAAGAGTCGGCGTCAGCAAGTTCATTATGAAGGCGACCAAAGGAGTCAATTTCTTATACCTTGTTTTCATCCTCTTCTTCCACCTCTTCCATATTGTCGTCATTGGGAGGGGTGGGAGTTTGGGGCTCATTTTTCCACTAGTCAGCATCCTTCTGTGAAAAGCACGAGCCGGCATATCAAATGAAGCAACAACAAAATTGCACAAATATTTAAAGATGGAAGTCAAAGGGCGACTCACCTCGGGTGCCGGGTTACCAGCAAAGAAAGGGGAAAGGCCCACAATTGTGATATTTTCATGATTCTCACCAAGAAGTTTCTTGATGGCCTTCATTAAGTAACTGGAAGACAAGTCATGCTTGCTGAAGCGCAAGTCATCGTCCAACTCGCTAGTGTACTCGTGCATGAGTCACCCCCTGAGACTGAGGTGTTGAATCCGCCAGCTCATCCAGCACCGGGTCAGATTGACCCTAGAGAGACCATGAGTGATCAAGGCATTAATTCTGGAATACAAGGGTTCCAGTGCTTTCCTCTCTTCCCTAGATGCATAAGCAGCATAGTGCTTTGAGGCTTCGAGCCGTTCTAATCTGTAACCCGGCAATGGGTGTTGCTGGTTTGGAGATGTGTCCTTGCAGTAAAACCAACTCTTGTGTCATCCTTTAGGATGACTCACCAGCGCCATGTCAGGAAATGCAGAATTCCTCCTCCGCTGAATCATAACTCCTCCACACTCTAGACTCGGCCCTCCTCTGTACTCAATCTGACGGTTGCAATAGAAGAACTCTTGAAAAAGACTAACAGTTGGCTCAATCTGAAGATATACTTCACAAAAGACTTGGAAGTTGCTTAAGTTGAGGACTGAGTTGGGAGCGAGGTCTTGTCATCTAAAGTCAAAATAGTGAAGGATGTCACGGAAGAACTTGGAACCCGGAGGACGGAAACCCCTGTCCAGGTGATCAGCAAAGATGACAATTTCATTCTGGTCTGGTTTGGGCCGGGTATCTTCCACGGGAACTCGCCATTGAATTTGGTCTTGAGCCGGCAGGGTACCGACCCTTACCAACTCGTCGAGCATGAGCTCTGTCATGCACGACTTGGTCCAGTTGGCGACTTTGCTTATCTTGGGAGCCATGAGTTCAGTTTGCAATAAAGCTTAGCTATGATATGAGGAAAACAAATTACAAGCCGGCTGTGAGCACATGGATCGTGCGTGTTAAATAAATAAGGATATCTAGAAGTATGGAACAACTATGGATTATTACAATGCGAGAGCCATCCAAATGGAGTAAGTGTAAGCCGGCAAAAATGCCACGATAATCCGGGACCCAGCAAAGGTTTATAAAGCAATTTCTAGGTCAAGGTGGTCATAAACAACTACTGTTCAGATTGAACGTCAATATGGATCTGAAAAATGGCTAGAAAAGGAAAATAGAAGACCTAGGTTTGGCAGAATAGCTAAATACAACGGTAAATGGAGATTACTAAAGTAACAGAAATGATCTAAAACTATGTTAGATATGTTGCGGAGGCAATATAACATCTTATAGATGATAAACTGGGAATGAACTAGATCTACAACACATGCTTGAAGAATTCCGATGAACGGCCTATGGCAATGGAAAAAATGCCATGGGAGAGGTAGTGCACTCACAGATCTGTGAAGATGAAGTGAGGGCCTCAAGCTTCGTGGACGCGGCCATGGCATTCCTGTTGCATCTCGGCGACGGTGTTGATGGAGTGCTTCTGCTGTGCTTGAGGTCGACGAGCTGGAAGTGCGCGTGTGGGCGTCGGAGGCGAGAGGAAGAAGAAAGGCTGGAGGGGCAGAGTAAAAATGGATCTGGGAACCCCTCCGGTCTATTTATAAGGGAGGTAGAACCCGAAGCGACAGGGTGAAACTCAAGGGCGACACAGTAAATTTCGGATAAATGGGCGCCTCGATTTTTGCGTTGACAAGATTTGACACATCCACTCAAAGATTCATTGTGAGGTCATATACATGTGTCAAACCAGAGGAGGTGATGTCATGAGAAGTAACAAAAACTGCTAAAGTGTGAAAAGATACACGAGACCAGCAACATTCTGATTGTTGATGAGACCCGATCAAATGACTTGGCAGGAGGGAAATGATAAGGATCAGGGAAGTGAAACAAGTGCCGGCTCAGAAGAAGTCCAGACCCGGATCACAACCTTTCACGTTTTGTCTTATTTTCAAGATGGAGTTTACCATGGATAGATCCAAGCTAAACTGGGGGCTAATGTTGGGGATGTTCCCCACGGTTGAGACCCGGCAACAGGTTGACCCGGTAAAGAGCCTAGAGGCCCTATGGGTCATCCCATTTTCGGGTCATGATAGGACAACAAGAAAGGCCAAAGGCCAGAATGACACCCGGCGGGAGGCCGGCTCTCACGTGAGAACTGTGGGCCGACTCACGCAGAGGCCCAGAGGAAGAACTTTCCTAACTTGGAGAACAAGGCTAATAAGAGTTAGAGTAGGATACGAGTTAAGCATACGACTTGGAATCTTGTGTAAAACTAGGGACTCAACCTATTATATAAAGGGAAGTCCCTAGGACCCAAAGGTTAAGTTACAATCTCTCGAGAGCTAGGTTAGTGAATTCGCACCCTTGTAATCGAGATCCACAGCAATATCAATCAAGCAGGAGTAGGCTTTTACCTCCATCGTGCGGGGCCAAACCTGGGTAAACTTGCCTCCCTCGTTTCCGATCAACCCCGTTGAAGCTTTTACCTAGTTGCGATGGCCTCACCACTAAGTCCGTTCACGGGGACATCTGTCGTGACAAAACCACGACAGTGACCACAAGACATCACCCCATGCCCTGGGGGTGGGGCGCGCCCTGTTGTTTTGTGGAGGCTGTGGGCCTCCGTTTGCGTTGATTCGTCCTCCCAGAAATCACATATATTCCAAAAAAAAGCTCCGTAAAATTTTATCGCGTTTGGACTTCATTTGAGATGGATTTTCTGCGAAACAAAAAACATGCAAAAAACAAGAACTGGCACTGGGCACTGGGCACTAGATCAATATGTTAGTCCAAAAATAATATAAATTGTTGCCAAAAGTATGTGAAAGTTGTAGAATATTGGCATGAAACAGTCAAAAATTATTGATACGATGGAGACGTATCAGCATCCCCAAGCTTAATTGATGTGGAGCATACCACGGTCATCCCCATGGACCCACCATCGTCTCCCCAAGTGCCAAGTGGACCGATGACAAGAGCACGTGCAAGAGCGATCGAGACCGAGGTGACATCTCTCCTTAACGAGTTTCCATATGAACCACGTGAGACATGGCTACTACCTCAAGCGGAGATGCTATGCATGCTTAGGTACCAAGAAGATGTCCTCGGCAACCCTCGGAATGAAGGCCGAGTCACCACGGACGCGAAGGAAGGAACACGATGGAAGGAGGCGCTCGAAGGCTACAGCGGCCGGACATCCGGCCCACGGCCCGGACATCCAGCGCCTGAACATGCAGGCCGCAGCGCAAAGGCACACTACAAAAAAAAGGACACTTCCATCACATTATGGCCCGAACAAAAACTTTTTCTGTCATGGACTTGACACTTCCATGACGATAATTGTGACAAAAACACGTATCATCATAGATGTGGTGGGCTCCTACTTCTATGACAAAAAATTATGATAGAAAATGGGCTTTTCGTCCTAGGCGGGCCGGAGACACACCCGCATGACATTCTTTGGGCCGTCCATGACCTAAAAAATTGTGGTAGAAGTGAGGGTGAGGAAATTTTCGGGGAGTTCCCGGTTACGGTGGGTGGTCGTGGCCGAACGATGCAGTGTGGTTTGTGATGACCCACAAGTATAGGGGATCAATCATAGTCCTTTCGATAAGTAAGAGTGTCAAACCCAACGAGGAGCAGAAGGAAATGACAAGCGGTTTTCAGTAAGGTATTCTCTGCAAGCATTGAAATTATCGGTACCAGATAGTTTTGATAGCGAGATAATTCGTAACAAGTAACAAGTAACGAGTATAATAAAGTGTAGCAAGGTGGCCCAATCCTTTTTATACCAAAGGACAAGCCGGAACGAACTCGTATAATAAGCAAAGCGTTCTCGAGGACACATGTGAATTTCATCTAGTCACTTTCATCATGTTTGTTTGATTCGCGTTCGCTACTTTGATAATTTGATATGTGGGTGGACCGGTGCTTGGGTGCTGTTCTTACTTGAACAAGCCTCCCACTTATGATTACCCCTCTCGCAAGCATCCGCAACTACGAAAGAAGAATTAAGATAAATCTAATCATAGCATGAAACATATGGATCCAAATCAGCACCTTACGGAATAGCGCATAAACTAGGGTTTAAGCTTCTGTCACTCTAGCAACCCATCATCTAATTACTACTCCACAATGCCTTCCCTTAGGCCCAAATATGGTGAAGTGTCATGTAGTCGACGTTCACACGACACCACTAAAGGAGGCAACAACATACATATCATCAAAATATCGAACGAATAACAAATTCACATGATTACTTATGACAAGACTTCTCCCATGTCCTCAAGAACAAAAGTAACTACTCACAAATCATATTCATGTTCAAGATCAGAGGGGTATTGAATATCATTAAGGATCTAAACATATAATCTTCCACCAAATAAACCAACTAGCATCAACTACATGATGTAATCAACACTACTAGCAACCCACAGGTACCAATCTGAGGTTTTGAGACAAAGATTGAATATAAGAGATGAACTAGGGTTTGAGATGAGATGGTGCTGGTGAAGATGTTGATGGAGATTGGTCCTCCCACGATGAGAGGATCGTTCGTGATGTCGATGGCTTTGATTTCCCCCTCCCGGAGGGAAGTTTCCCCGGCGGAATCGCTCCGCCGGAGAGCAAAATAGCTCCTGCCCAGGTTCCGCCTCGAGAAGGCGGCGCTTCGTCCCGAAAGTCTTCTTGTTATTTTTTATAGGGCAAATGGCTTCATATAGCATAAGGAGGGGGCAGGGGCCTGCCAGGGGCCCCACAAGCTCGGGGGGTGCGCCCAGGGGGGTAGGGCGCGCCCCCCAGGCTTGTGGCTTCCTAGTGGCCCCCCTCCTGGTAATACTTTCGCCAGTATTTTTTATATATTCCAAAATAATTCTCCGTAAATTTTCAGCTCATTTGGAGTTGTGCAGAATAGCCATCTCTGTTTCACCCCTTTCCGGTCCAGAATTCCAGCTGCCGGCAATCTCCCTCTTCATGTGAAACTTGCAAAATAAGAGAGAAAAGGCAGAAGAATTGTATCATAAAGTGAAATAATGATCAAAAACATAATAAATAACAGTAGGAAAACATGATGCAAAATGGACGTATCAACTCCCCCAAGCTTAGACCTCGCTTGTCCTCAAGCGAAAAGCCGAAATCGATAATCATGACCACATGTTTAGAGAGAGAGGTGTCGATAAAACAAAATATAGACATGAAAGCATCATAATCATTATCATAACAGCAATATATCATCATAAGACTTCTCATGAAAAAGTAACAATTCATCCACAATTTAAAGTATTAACCATAAACCATATTGAAAACTAACAAACTATGATCTCAGTCATTGAAGCAATTGCAATTCATCATATTATCAGAAAGAGTCTATGTAAGAGCTTTGTTTAGCAAGTTCACATACTCAACTATCATTTAGTCTT
The DNA here is from genome assembly GCA_039707655.1 of Elymus sibiricus. Classification (NCBI taxonomy): domain Eukaryota; kingdom Viridiplantae; phylum Streptophyta; class Magnoliopsida; order Poales; family Poaceae; genus Elymus; species Elymus sibiricus. The sequence goes on from CM077664.1 coordinate 171,873,250, forward strand.
CTATGATTGCTGACACTCATAGCATACTTATGGAGCAAAAGTTTTAGTCAGACACATAGAAAGATAGGGGCTTATAATTTCGCCTCCCAACGTATTTACCTCAAGGGTAATGTCAACAATAATAACTCATGATCACCTACATCCAACTGGATATATATGCCTGGATCTATCCCCACCACATGATGCTTGCCAAGAGAGAAAATAAAAACGGAATAGAAGAGACTACTATTGACTCTTGCATGAAAGTAAATACATAAAGTAAAAGATAGGCCCTTCACAGAGGGAAGTAGAGGTTGTCATGCGCTTTTTGTTTTTGGATGTGCAAACTCTTAATGCAAAGGAACGTCACTTTATATTGCCCCTTGTGATAGCAACCTTTATTATGCAGTCTGTCGCTTTTATGTCTTCACCATCACAAGTTCATACAAAGCTTGTTTTCCTTTACAATAAAAGTTCACACATATTTAGGAGCAATTTTTATTGCTTTTGCACTGATGACAACTTACTTGAAGGATCTTACTCAATCCATAGGTAGATATGGTGGACTCTCATGACATGAAACTGGGTTTAAGGGTTTTTGGATGCACAAGTAGTATCTCTACATGGTGCGGAATTTGGCTAGCAAAAGATAGGGAGCAAGCACCACATGTTAGAGGATCCAAAACAATATAACTTCTATGTGAATATAAGCAAAATAACTCATTACGTTGTCATCCTTGTCCAACATCAACTATTTGACATAGAATATTTAATGGGGGCTCACAATCATAAAAGATGTCCAAGATAGTATATTTATATGTGAGACCTCTCTTCCTTTATTAGTTTTTCATGAATTGCCACAATGACCAATGCTATGTTTGTTAATTTCCAACAAGTTTTATCAATTATACTTCTTTTATGTGAAGTCATCACTCCCCATGGGATTAGCTTATGATCTCTATTCTTTTCTTTATTTTATTTCCAAGATTGGATCAACAAAAGCAAAACACTCAACTCAAACTACTCTTTATTATATAACTTTCACACATGATTACATAGATAGATAGATCACAAAGCAAGCTCTCGAAACTAAAGCATACTAAACTTTATTCTTCTAAATCACGAAATAACTAAGGATCGAACTAAGATAGATAATGATAATAAAAACTGATGATGATACGATACCGGGGCACCTCCCCCAAGCTTGGCACAAGCCAAGGGTGGTGCCCATACCCATGTGCTCAAGTCTCCTTCTTTGGTGATGTTGGTGATGAAGTGATAGGCTTGTCCTTTAGCTTCAGTAAGTACTCCAAATTTCCACTGATCCGCCGAAGGGCACGATTCTACTCTTCTAACACAATAACTACACGAGTAAGCGACATATTCTGAGCACAAATCGCTTCAAAAACTTAAGTGTATCAATTTTAGAAGGGAGAAGATTATTGTAGAGAGTTTCCCAAAAATCTTCCTTCTCTGGTGCTTTCTCCCTGAGCATGGCTTGATCTTCTTCTCCTCGAATCCGGTCCTCCACGACCTTCCCAGGTGCCTCCTTCATAGCAGTATCCTCCTCTCCGGACGACCACTCATAGTATACTTTGCTGAAAGGACGTTTGTCGGGCGAAGGTTGAACAATCCGGTGCTTGGTGCGGAGCTTTCAGGGAGCCATGGCGATCGGGATCTGTCAGAAAAATAGCCCGAAACAAGAAAAGAGGAGAAACTTGCGATACGGTGGTCAAAACACCCGTGAGTATATATAATGAATTTTTCCCGTGCAGGACAAGTAATATGGAAGAAAAACGGAGTCGGGAAAGTCCACGAGGGGGCCACAAGCCTGGTAGGCGCGCCCTGGGGGGTAGGGCGCGCCCCCCAGGCTTGTCACCTCCTCGTGCACTTTTCGGACTGTTTATTATTTTCCTAATTTTTCATATATTCCAAAATGGAAGAAAGTACTTTTATGGAAGTTTTGGAGTCGGTTTACTTACCGTACCACATACCTACTGCTTTTCAGGATTCTGGAGCGTTCCGGAAGATTTCTTCTATGTGCTCTTCCGGTGTCATTGTTTGAATAATATTGGTTTCAACATTAATGGGCGCACCTGAGATAGAACGTTTAATTCTTTGCCCATTAACCACTCTCGGATTATTGCCTTCAGAGTTGTTCATTTTGATGGCTCCGGAGCGATAAACTTCTTCAATGATGTACGGTCCTTCCCACTTAGAGAGAAGTTTTCCTGCAAAAAATCTTAAACGAGAATTGTATAATAGAACATGATCACCTACTTTGAATTGCCATTTTTGAATTCTCTTATCATGCCATCTTTTAACTTTTTCTTCAAATAATTTGGCATTTTCATAAGCTTGAGTTCTCCATTCATCTAGGGAGCTAATATCAAATAACTTCTTTTCACCGACAAGTTTAAAATCATAGTTAAGTTCTTTAATTGCGCAATATGCTTTATGTTCTAACTCAATAGGTAAATGACATGCTTTTCCATAAACCATTTTATACGGAGACATACCCATAGGATTTTTATATGCAGTTCTGTAAGCCCATAGTGCGTCATCAAGTTTTTTAGACCAATTCTTTCTACATCTATTAACGGTCTTTTGCAAAATTAATTTTATTTCTCTATTAGTTAATTCAACTTGACCACTAGACTGAGGATGATAAGGAGATGCAATTCTATGATTAATGTCATATTTAGAAAGCAGTTTACGGAAAGCACCATGGATAAAATGTGAACCACCATCAGTCATTAAATATCTAGGGACTTCAAACCTCGGAAATATAACTTCTTTAAGCATTTTAATAGAAGTGTTATGATCAGCACTACTAGATGGAATAGCTTCTACCCACTTAGTAACGTAATCAACAGCAACCAAAATATGAGTATACCCATTAGAGGAAGGAAAAGGTTCCATATAATCAAAACCCCAAACATTAAAGGGTTCAATAACAAGTGAATAATTCATAGGCATTTCCTGATGTTTACCGATATTACCAATTCATTGACATTCATCACAAGAGAGGACAAACTTTCGTGTATCTTTGAAAAGAGTAGGCCAATAAAAACCAAATTGTAATACCTTGTGTGCAGTTCTGTCTCCCGCATGGTGTCCATCGTATGCCTCGGAGTGACACTTCCGTAGGATTTGTTCCTGTTCATGCTCAGGTACACAACGTCTAATAACACCATCAACTCCTTCTTTATATAAATGTGGGTCATCCCAAAAGCGTCGGCCCGCAGTTGATCAGAATTAATCCTGTTGCTTCCCGGAGTATTTGTTCTTCTTCTGCTCGTGTTTTTCTCATCATACGATGCGGACAGAGCAGGCTAGGGTTCGCCATACTTGGTTAAACTGGTCAGGGAAAAGACAACGAAGCCCAGCAACCCGGGAAAGCGGTCCGCATGGGAGAGGTCCTGGGAACTTTTCCTTTGCGGTAGGTGCAGCTCACTGCAGCAACTTCGCCCCATGGGGGAAGGAGTAGAGGCTTTGACGGCCCGAGGAAAATCTGCTCGGCGGGACAGGACCCAGGAGCTTGCATGAGGTGCCTCGCCTGTCAGCGAAGCTATCTTCGCGGTGGTTGTTCGCTCGTTGAGGGTATGTGAGCGAGGAGATCCCCCCTTTCTCCCCATGCCGAAGTGTCGACCGGAGGGAGCGCTCGGAGAGGTGGGAGACACCAACTAGGATTGGTGGGAACGCCTCAGTTCCCTACCTGGCGCGCCAAATGTCGGTTTCTAAGAACCGACATATGAGTTGTGAGCAACAACTTTTTGAGAGTTTGGCCAGGGACTGAACACGTCCAGCAATCCTAAGTCGTGGATGAGGTATGTGGATGAACTACAGATGAACACAAAGAACTACCCAGGTTTGGGCCACCTTCTTGGTGTAATACCCTACTCCTGCCTTGTTTGTATTTGAATGGAGAGAGCTACAATGTGTCTGTTACAAGATGAAAAGATTGACCCCCACTGAGACCTTGGTTTCGTCTATTTATAGTGTCGAGGGAAGACCTCCTGGAGTCCTTTATGAATAGAATGTACAACAGTGTCGGCTGGCATAGTCTGTACCATGGTGGGATGGCCGCCCACAGCACACTTGTATGAACGATGATGATGATGACGATGATGTCTTCCCAGGTCAGTGCATTACCCTCTGGATACTCCACCTCCTTCTTTGGTATTCGCCGGGTGGAGGGGAGGTACTGTCACTGTGGTTGCATAGATAGCATATGAATCTTACTGTACCGACAGAAGATGACTTCGCCCACATGGATCCCATTTGGAGACGTGTGTCCTTCTTCAATTCGACGTTGGTAGTCGCCCTTTGAGGCCAGGGAGGCCGTATTCCTTTCCTGGGGTTGGAGTCTACTCTTCCCGGAAGTGTTCACACATCCTTCCGGGCAGATCCCGCGAAGAGATCCAGGGGATTTACAGGGTGTCTTCCCCGGGCCATTCGTAACAGGGCAGGCCAGAAACCACCGGGCATAGTAGAGCCTTCAAGGGTCTTCCTACCTTCCCAAGGAAGGCGCGCGGCGCCTTTGTTTAAGTCCAACACGCTAGGCTACCACTACCCTAGTTTTCTTTACGCCGACAGTCATGTATTAACTTACATTATTTCCAGAACAATAACAGACAAACCATTGGACATGGTATAGTTCACACGCAAGCCCAACATTCCAAGTTCAACTTTCACATCAAACTCATGTTCACAGATATCTTCACATTCATAGATAATGTTTAGAACCAACTAATAGCCATAGTTGAAATAGTTTATGCATCTCAATGATTCACTTCAAAGTTTAAAAAAAAGATGTGAATTGGAATACAAATAAAGAAAAATCTCTTGTTCTTACTACTAACATCAATGCTTCTCTGAAACAACATTTATTTCACAGCCATAACACAAATTCCTTCTGAGATCATTGATGAAAAAGGTGCATTTTCTACCAATGGTGTTGGAGGGACTCCCATATAATTTTGTGGAGTTCCACTAAAATTGAGGTATCTACTTCTCTTTGCATAAACATGCCTGAGATGGAGAATGACATCCGTGTTTGGGCATTAGATTGACAACAGCATATTACTCCCTGTGTGACATTCATCATTTTACAAGTGGCATTGGATTGACAGCAATAAAACAATGGCAATATAAGGGCATGGCGATATTGGGCGCGCCTACACCATGTAAAGTACCTCCACAGATGCAATAAATTGGCGAGGCAGAGCTGGTTGCCGAGAGCAACAAACATATCAGTGCGAGCACAACAAAACTAGACCATATGAAATTAATTACATTTTGGACATTTTTTTAACTAAACGCGAAGCTCGTCCGGCTCTGGAGGTAATAGTCTAATGCCGGCCGTGGCGGCTGTCCGTGCCTTCCGCCTTCGTGGCCTCCGCCTCTGCCATAATTTCCCTATGTCCAGCTACACTTCAGCCAAAGGGGATGACTCAGGGGAAGAGTAGCTCCTCCTTTTCCGTGAAGCAGAGGCGGGAGTCCACTGTGTTGTGCGCTAAACCGGGCAACACACCGGGTGTGTATGCCGGCGACGCAGTGGCGGTGGCCTTCATGGGACCCTAGCGGCGGCGGCTTCCATGGTCTACTTTTCCTCAGTGTCGGCGGCGGCCGCGGAGGTGCTGGCCGCCTCTGTCGGCAAGCCGCGGTTCCACCAACGTTTGCAGCGGATGGCGCGGCCAGCCACGGTGCACTGGACGCCATGCTCCCCCGCGTGCCGGCATGGAGCAACTGGCCACTCCTCTGCGAGTTGGCTTGGAGCGGCGAGTTGCTGCACCAGGGGCCAGCTTGGGGTGGCGGCTTGCTCCTCCGCTTGCCCGCCTGCAGCCTCGCCCATGGTACTGACGGCCTGGGGAAGGGAGGGAGGTGGAGCAACGAGTTGCCTGGCTCATATCCGGCAGGCTCGGCTTGGCACCCAGCCGGCTTTTATGCCGGAGAACTCGTCTTCATGCTCGCCGGATGCTATGGAGAGTGTGGAGAAAATGGTGCAAGGAGGAGATGGGGAGCGGAGGTACGGTGCGGTTCTTGCCAGGCGTCTGGCCTCGTTTAACTAGCGGGCGGACATGAGGAGCCAAGCGGCGTTGTGTTGAATGCTGACAGGCTCATGGGCGGACGTGTGGCCGGAGTTGGTTTCTCGACACATGCACGGGTTCAATGGACGTAGGCGGGGCAGTCTGAAGCCGGTTGAATGTGGCGAGGAGGCGTGTTCAGCCTGGCGTGCAGCGGGTGGCGCTCTCTCAGCCGGCGTGCCGGTTCAATGCCTACACCAGTGAGAGGTCGCGTCCGCTCTGGCACCGGGTGAGAGAGGACGGCACGGTCCGCAGATCAGGACGCGCCGGTAGTGTGTCTCCTCCCTCACCGACAGTGACCGCATCAATGCTGCATCGTTGCCCTTCCACGGCGGATAGGATCCGGTCGGATCTTTCACCGCCGGTGAGGAGAGAGATAATAGCTACCGCCCGTCTTGTTTAGATCAGGAGAGGGTGAGAGTGTGAAGGGAGCACCCCTAGCTAGCAGCAAGCACTGAAACTCCAACCTACGTGTATAGTGACAATTTTCATTTTTGCTCCATACCAATCGTTTTAATAAATTGTATAACGCGCCATTGAAAAATGGAACTCTTACCCCGTTAAAAAAATGTATTTTATAAATGTGGGAACTCGATCAGTAGCAAGCCACCGCCTCCAGGTCGTTCACGTGTGGTCCCGGACCGTCAACACCTGCGGATCAAATTATCACACGAGCTGACTCTTCGTACAAAAGTGCGCTCCACCACGGACCCGGTACCCGCGCATGCAGAAATCCTGCACCTACGGGTTTATTTGTTTATGGTGCGTTACGTAACTCTCATGTGTGCGAGACAGGGAGAGACCAACTACGTGCGCCTCTTCTCTTCGTATATGTACTCCAGTGTTTGTGTGATGTCCAAAAAATAATAATAATACTCCAGCATTCCTGTGGGGACCGTTGGATCGTCGATCAAACGGACACAGGTAGAGGTCGTAAAAAATTGCAGAAAACCCCTCAAAGAGTCTCGAAATTTCGCTCAGGTCCATAGGTTGTATCCACGATCCAACGGCCCGAGAGCTCTCTTATCATGGGAGCATGGGAAGCCATGGAGCACCAGATTTTTTCCTACAAGGGATCGTCCTACAAACAAATGGTGTGTGAGCGTGAGAGCCGGCATAGTGAAAGAGAGTAACCTAGAGAGAGAGAGGGGGAGAGCATGCATATGAGAGATCGACCTCGACATAGATCATGTGTCTGAAAGAGAGAGACAGAGAGAGAGAGAGAGAGAGAGAGAGAGAGGAGGGAGTGCATGTGTGACAAACACACGAAGAGTGTGTGTGGGGGAGGTATCGGCATAAAGAGAGACGGTAGTGTGTGTGTGCACGATTGAGAGAAATAGAGGTGGACAAAAGCGAGGATCAGAGAGAGACATCAGAGTATGCGGGTGTGAGAGAGGTAGGGAAGAAGGCTCGGTGATCGATGGAGCGCGTGTGTGTGCCACAGAGATAGAATGGGAGAAGTCACATGGAGTACACATGAATGGTTAGGGAGCGAGATACATTGTGTGCAAGGGAGGCCTAGAGAGATGGGGTGCGTGGATCGAAGGGGCCTACAAATATTATGCGTGAGAGACCTAGAGAAAGCGCGGGAGAAAGAATGCCGAGTGCGCGTGTATGTGTGCTACGGAGAAAGAGAGTTCTTGCTACAATGAAATAGGGAGCGCGGGGGACACTACATAGAGAGGGCGTGTTTCAAAAAGGGGCAAGATATCTACATAGATACAAGGAGCATGAGGGAGATATATACGAGAGAGGGGAAGCGAGAGTGTGTAATAGATGGACAAACCTAGCCAGAGGCTCGTCGATAAGTGTGTGTGTGGAAGAGACAGGACTCGAGGGTGCGAAAGCGAGAGTTGTGTGTGTGTGTGAGGGAGACAGGAGTCAGGAGGGGGCAGGCGAAAGCAAAGAGTTGTGTGTGTGTGTGCGGGTATGTGTGTGTGTGTGTGTGTGTGAGAGAGAGAGAGAGAGAGAGAGAGAGAGAGAGTGAGTTTGTCTGACCAGTAAACAAAGGAATAGTTGCAGTTTTGGAACGAAGGTGAAGAGGGAAAGGAGACCCCAACAAATGGTGTGTGTGTGAGAGTGAGAAATTTTAGTGGTAGGAGTCATATCTAGAAAGATATGAGGTGCGTGAGAGAACCCTAGAGAGAGAGACAAAATGAAAGCCGAGTGAGAGAGTGTGTGTTGCGAGGAAAAAGAATGCTAGGTAGCTGGAGAGATACCAGAGCATGATAGAGACGTAAGAGATAATGAAATCTGAGTGATCTATAGAGATAGAGTGTGACACCTCTCGAGAGAGACGGTGAGAGACTGTGTTTGTAAAAAAAGAGAAACATGTACTGAGTGTGCGGGTGAGATAGAGAAAAGAGAGTGATAGCTATATGAAGGAGCACGCGAGAGAGACCTAGAGATAGATGGGCATGAAAGGAGATTCAAATATTTAGTTGCGTGTATAAAAGATGTCAACATAAAATGGATTCAAATATTTGATTTAGAGATGATGATACATGTAATTCATACTCGAACCAAAATTGATCTATCAAACATGCATATTCATTTGAATTTGGGCACATGTATGTTATTTAATTTCTTGATATTAGTGATCCATGCACTTGAGTTGAACATAAAGTGGTTTCAAATATTTGAATTCAACCTTATGAATCTGAGCTCATGGCATTTGTAAACCATATTTATATATAAAGGGTGTTGTGATTTTGAAAGTATATATAAAAAATGTTGTATATGTATTCGAATACAAAATGGATCCTGCCCGGAAAAAAAGAATATAAAATGGATTCGAATTGAGTTGGCACGGTAAACGTGCAAGCTTATTCTCCTAAAATTTGAACAAAGCGGTGATACACCCAGTCCCTCCTCGGCCATAACCGCCCGAAACCAAATTTTGGGAGATGGAAATTACTGCCTATCCCTGATACGCAAAACTTGCAGGCTCGATTTCTATAGGTCTTAATAGGGTAGGTTTGTAATATCACTCAAACATGACATAATTGCCTCTCACCCCGATTCATATATGGTGTGTGCGAAAACACAGTCTCTCCTCGGGCGAAATCGTCTCTCACTCCAATACATACACGGTGGGCGCCAACAGTGGACGCCAAAACAAACTCTCCTCGACCGAAATCGCTCTCGGCAAATATTCGGGGTATGCGAGATTACCGTCTTACCCCCAACCAACCAATATCGCTCTGATGTCTGAAATTTTAAACGGGGGCTAAGTTTGTAACTTTCCCCGCATTTGAGACAAGCGTGTCACAAACACATGGTTCCCCCTACCTCTCTCCCTCCATTTCCCCATTCGTACTCCGTGGGAGCCAAAACACCCTCTCCACCCCAGCCTCCTACGCCCGCCATCCCAACCACCGCCATCCTCCTCCACCATGCCGGAGCTGATACCCCAACGCCGTCGTCCATTACAAGAGATCGACGTCTCTCATCCACGGCTCTGGACCAGGATCCTTGCATCGCGTGCTCTCGCTTCATCCGTGCCATCGTCCACCTTGCCGGGGCTGCTCCTATGACCGTCTCGTCCACCGCGTCGAGACATATCCCCTGCCGCCACCGTTTGCCCTGCCAGATCTGCTTCCATGCCGCCGACAGCCATCACAACTGCAGCACCCTCAATGTCTCAGCAGATGCCTACACGGCAGCGCAACAGAGGCGGTACTCTTTCATATCTGCTCAAGTTATTTGTCTCAGCTAGAAAATAGATCGCCACTGCTTTACTGTGATTTCTTGTCCATCACTTAGAATCTTACATCTTAGTTGAAAGCAAACATTGTTTGTGAAGTAGCCTTTATCCCCTTTGCACCTTCAGATCCGCCATGACACGCTCAACACTATACTCGCAATGCTTATAGGTTTCCCCTTTTATATTCACTACCATCATACTATGTGCTTCGTGTCGTGCCAGCACTGCTCCTTAACCCATCAAGCAAAACAACATGCCACTCATATTTCCAAAGCTTAGTTGTTCGAATACGAATCTGATATAATGCTGATATTACTAAAACAGAGAACGTTTAATTGGTCAGCTAATGTTCCTACTTTAGTTTCGAAAAAGCATGTGCGCCACATATAGAGAGACAGCAGGGAATTGCATTTCTTTATGCACTCTGGTTCATCATGGGTGAGCAACGAACATTGTAGTATCCAAAATCTGATTGCTCTTCTTTAACATGTTCCTCTTCTGTTCTTCTTTAATAAGTATAGTAGTACAGTATGTTCCTTTCGTGGAAGAGGAGCAGGGACATTTGCAGTCGGCAGGTCTATTGGGTCGCTTCTGATGGATGCTTTCAACTCTTCGAGTTGGTCTGCCATAATATCTAGGAAATTCTGGGAGCTATGTCGCCTTTGAGTCTAGACTGATAGTAACAGCAGTGCGCCTTCAGTTGAAGAGAGCTGCCCCTGTAGGGGATCCAAAGCCTTTCTAGCCGTACCGGCAATACAAGCCCATATTTTCCAGCTAGTTCCACTTTCCCGATTTTACTCATGATGCTTAGGGGTTTCCCATTTTATCTACACTATGATCTGCGTAGGTGTTTTGTGTCGTACTAGCAGCACTCCACCATTCAAGCTAAACAACACACCACTCATAATTCCAAAGCTTAGTTATTCATATACACATGTGATATGATAATGATATTAGTTAACAGACACACATTTAATTGGTCAGCTAATGTTCCCACTTGAGTTCCCAAATGCACGTGGCCACATATAGAGAGACAGCAGGGAATTGCATTTCTTTGTGCGCTCTGGTTCATCATGGGTGGGCAACGACCATTGTATTATCCAAAATCTGCTTGCTCTTCTTTAACATGTTCCTCTTTTGTTCTTCTTTAATCCGTATAGTAGTATAGTATGTTCCTTGTCGGGAAGAGGAGCAGGGACACTTGCAGTCCACAGGTCTATTGGGTCATTTCTGATCGATGCTTTCAACTCTTCGAGTTGGTCTACCATAATATCCATGAAATGTTGGGAGCTGTGTCGCCTTTGAGAGTCTAGACTGATTGTAACAGTAGTGCACCTTTAGTTGAAGAGAGCTGCCCCTGTAGGGGATCCAAAGCCTTTCTAGCCGTACCGACAATACAAGCCCATATTTTCCAGCTAGTTCCACTTTCCCAATTTTACTCGTGATGCTTAGGGTTTTCCCATTTTATCTACACTATGATCTGCGTAGGTTCTTTGTGTCGTACTAGCAGCACTCCACCCTTCAAGCTAAACAACACACCACTGATATTTCCAAAGCTTACTTGTTCATATACGAATGTGATATGATAATGATATTAGTTAACAGATACACATTTAATTGGTCAGCTAATGTTTCCACTTGAGTTTCCAAATGTACATGGCCACATATAGAGAGACAGCAGGAAATTGGATTTCTTTGTGTGCTCCGGTTTATCATGAGTGGGCATCGAACATTGTATAGAAAGAAGTGGAATCACCATAATATTCTTCCTCTTCTATTCTTTAACATGTTCGTCTTTTGTTCTTCTTTAATAAGTATAGTATGTTCCTTCTCAGGAAGAGGAGAAGGGAGATCTGCAGTAAATAGGTCTATTGGGCCGCTTCTGCTAGATGCTTTCAGCACTTCGAGTTGGTCTGCCATAATATCCAGAAAATGTTAGGAGATGTGTGGCCTTTGAGAGACTAGACTGATAGTAACAGTAGTGTGCCTTCAGTTGAATAGAGCTGGCCTGTAGGGGATCGAAATGCTTTCGATTAGTAGCGGCAATACAACCCCATGTTTTCCAGCCAGTTCCACTTTCCCGATTTATTTATGATGTTATGGTTTCCCTCTTTTATCTACCCTACGATCTGCCCAGATGCTTCATATCGTACTAGAAGCACTCCATCCTTCAAGCTAAAGTACATGCCACTCATAATTCCAAAGCTTAGATATCAAATTCGAATATGATACGATACAGATACTAATAAAATAGAGACACATTTAATTGTCAGCTAATGTTACTACGCGAGTTTTGAAATGCACGTGCGCCACATATAGAGACATGAGGGAATACTATTTCTCTGTGCGCTCTCGTCATCATGGTTTGGCAAGAAACTTTGTATATAATATATTTTGAAGCTATCATCTGCTAACTATCATTACTTCTGGAGCTCCCAATAGGGAGCCTATTTTTTGAGTAGTAGTGCCAGATTATATTAATGTATGCACCAAATTACAACACACATGGGCTCTCTCATCAGAATTCCAGAGGTAGCACACAAGGGTTTATAGGGAGCCCCTATTATATTAGGATATCCTATGCATTTCAAAGATAATCTCACTACTATTTATGTTTTCATGCATATCAGATATTGAACATGATCACAATGAATATGAGAATGCACGCATCAGAAGAATATTGCGGAAAAGTGCAATGGCTAACAAACTTGGCATCAAGGGATTGAGTTCCATTCTGGATGGAATGAAACCCACACGCTCCCCACCTACAGATTCGTGTTCAGAATATGATCCTAATGACTATTCTGAGCTCGTGCAGTCAAAGGCAGATCGCCTATACTGTTCACCCATCAAGGTGCCTGTTCTAATTTGGCAAGGTTTTATTGGTTGCATGTATCTTGCATAAGGTGTCTTACATTTCTTCTACTTCGTTGCACCGCCATCTGCTTAGTTTACTCATCATATATGTGAAGATGCCATGCCCATCCATTATCAATAACTGTTCCATCTGTCATCATACCATGTTTTTCCATTTAAATGATGTTCTTGTGTATCAGACATCCAAAAGGAAGAGGGTGATTGCAAAACCTGAAGGAGTACAAACAAAGTCTTTGAAAAAGGTGGTGGTACCGGAGAAATCAGATAACACCCCACTTATATGGGCGATAGAACCAGCGCCACAAAACCTAGGCCCAGCTCTAGCAGACCGTACCCATACTCCACTGGCCATACCACTAGCCCCACCACATAGGAACCACACTCCAGCAAAAGGTATGCTGATTTCAGTTGCCATAGCACTAGCCGTACCATAGAAAAATCCCAGCCCAGCAAAAAGTACACCAAATCCACAGGTCAAAGACCTATTCCAACTGCAGAGAGCCCCAATTCCCACAGATTGGAACCCCACTCCAGTTATTTCCAGTTTAAAAGACAATGCTTTCAATGTTGTTAGGAACCACGTGCATATCTTCCCATCCTAGGAAGATTATAGTGAAGACAAACACCATTTCACATCTTCCTATCCCACTTACGTGTTAGTGCTATTATTCATGGTGATTATTGTCTTATTTTTTGTTGATTGAACACATCAATGATTTACATTACATTCTTCTAAATACACGAGGGTCAATCTAGATAGTCATGACAAGCAAAGCTTGCTTGCGCTTTTCAAGGACGTGTTGCAGCAGTATCGGTGTTACCTGAGGAAAACACACTTTGATGGCAAGTCTATAAACAAAATTTCGGTGAAGTCTCATGTGCTAAATTTACAAGACATTGAATGGAAAAACCTTGTTATGCACTGGTCTCGTCCCCAGGATGAGGTACTGTCTATGAGATCACATGACAATTTGAACTCCTACATTTCTGCATGTGCCTTACCGATCTCTTTTGTAGGAAAACTGCTCAAAGAAGAATAACGGTTTGAAATGGACGACAGGATATTGCAACTATGCTGCGCGCTGCTTTGCTCTTGTTAGTACCTGTTGCCATGTATCACTGTACTTACATTCATGCCTGGTTGATTATGTGACATCTGTGTGCATGATAGCTTGCTTATCCACTGTTCGCTACAAATTATCAGATCTATATTAATGCTTACATTAATGTAGAATAAACCCAATGCTTATGAAGAAGTTTAGCTCTACAGTGTTCTTGTAAGTACCTCTTGTCCTTTATCACTGTACTTATACTGACAACTAGTTGTTCATGTACCATCACTCTGCAGCTTATTTCCCCTTGCCCTCCATTTTCTAGACCTTATCAGATCTATATTTACTCTTACCAAAATGTTGAATAAAACAAATGCTACTGAAGAAGTTTAGCTCTGCATTGCTCTTGTCAGTACCATTTTTCCTATACCGCTGTACTTACATTTATAGCTAGTCGATTATGTAGCATCACTCTGCATCTTAGTTTAAATATTCTCCATTTGTTCCTATATTATCACATCTATATTTATGCTTAACAAAATGTAGAATAAAGGCAATGCTTATGAAGAAGATTTTGTGGTAAACTACTTGAATTGCCCCCCCCCATCAGCATGGACAAGGGCTTTATAGAGCCGGTCTTCACTACTAACGTAAGTTTGTCCTTCTCGAGCCTTCAAACTTTGTTGTGTATATTTGGATAGGCATGACTGCAACTGCTGTTTATTTTTCACATTTGCATCAAATTGCATTGTTGTCGTTCGCGCTCTCAAAGGCGGTCTTGCAAACCATTTCCATGGAATGGGTTTTGTGAAGCTTGATGGTCTTCATGGTTTTGATGATGATGTGATCATGCGCGAGGAAGACTTGCATCCCTTCGTGTCCGAAGAGTGTCGGCTCGAGTGGCGTCTTCTTGATCTTGAAGTAGACGAAGTGGAAGAAGCGTGATTGACCATCATGGTACGGAACTCTTCCATTTGAGATGATAGCTTGTCATTAAGGGTTTGTCGAAAGTCGGAGGCGAGTTGCTGAAAGCACATTTGCTCCCTTGGTGGTTTTGGTAATTTATGCCAACATACATGTTGTTGGACTAATGCTTTTATCTAGTGAATTTCAGACAAGTTCAACAATGGCATGGCAGGGACAAGAGGATGTGGAACCCCTTCAAAATGCTAAGGACAAGGATTGGCAAAAGCTCAAGACTCTACAATTTTGGTTTAGTGATCCATGATCACATTGAGTCCATAGGAAAGCCAATACTATTAAAAGGGGATGAGGTATTGCTTAATGGTCTTTTTGCTCAAGTGCTTAGTGACAGTGCTCCTAAACCCTCAACGACTCTCTCAATCCAAATGTGTCCAAAACCTACATTCCAACTCGGCCCCACCGAAATTTCCTATCCAGAGCAACCGAGTTCATCTGGAATTAGCCACTGCCAAAACCCTAACAAATCGGATCCACCGATATGGATCTCGGTGTCACCAAGATGGCCTTGCCAACTCTCTGTAATCGCTTGCACTCACTTCGGTCCCACCGAGTTTTGCAAATCGGTCTCACCAAGATGGCTTGCCAACTCTCTGTTGCCTTATTGCTTCACTTCGGTCCCACCGAGTTGATGCAATCGGTACCACCGAGAAGAGGTTTGCCCTAACCATTGCACTTCGGTCCATCCGAGTTGTTCCAGTCGGTCCCACCGAGATTCCTAACGTTCATATCTTTTACATAGTTCGGTGCCACCGAGATTTCTGATCAGTGCCACCGAGTTGGGTCAAAAGTGTGTAACGGTTGGATTTTGTGTGGAGGCTATATTTACCCCTCCACCACTTCCTTCTCAGTAAGGAGAGCCATCAGAACATGCCTACACTTCCACCATACATTTTCTGAGAGAGAACCACCTACTCATGTGTTGAGATCAAGACATTCCAATCCAACCATTTGGACCTTGATTTCTAGCCTTTCCCAAGTTGTTTTCCACTCAAATCCTTCTTCCACCAAAGCCAAATCTGTGAGGAGTTGTTTGAGTGTTGGGGAGACAATCATTTGAAGCACGAGAGCAAGGAGTTCATCAACAACACACCGTCTATTACCTTTTGGAGAGTGGTGTCTCCTAGATTGGTTAGGTGTCACTTGGGAGCCTCCAACATGATGTGGAGTTGAACCAAGGAGTTTGTAAGGGCAAGGAGATCGCCTACTTTGTGAAGATCTACCCCGAGTGAGGCTTGTCCTTCATGGACGTAAGCCATGGTGGAATAGACAAGGTTGCTTCTTCGTGGACCCTTTGTGGGTGGAGCCCTCCGTGGACTCGCGCAGCTGTTACCCTCCGTGGGTTGAAGTCTCCATCAACGTGGACGTACGATAGCACCACCTATCGGAACCACACCAAAAACCACCGTGTCTTCATTGCGTTTGATCTTCCATACTCTACCCCTTTACATTGCGTACTTTTGCATGCTTTACCATTTCCGCTGCTCAATCTCTAGATATGCATGTGTAGAAAGTATTGGAGTGATCTTAACTTGTGCCAAAATCTGCCTAAGTTCCAAGAGAAATTAAAATCTGCAACTTTGGTTGGTTAAGTGTCTATTCACCCCCTCTAGACCTATCTCCTCGATCCCACAATTGGTATCAGAGCATTGGTCTCCATTGCTTTGGTTTAATCACCATTGGAGGGAGATGGATGTGTCTACTTTGGGGAGTCTTAGACGTAGAGTGCCTATTCTCAATGGGGAGTATTACAACTTTTGGAAGGATGAAATGCTTGATATCTTTGATGAATTTAAGTTGATCAAGTATATTCATAATCCTTATGTGCCCCCTATTGATCCCTTGGATCCTACTCATGAATAGAAAATTGACATGCTTCGTAATCTTACAACCGTCAATCTTATCATTAGAGGATTACCTAAAGTTGTGCTTGGTTGTATGCAAAACTTTGAGTGTGCTTATACTCTATGGCATGACTTGGAAAAGCGATATCCCGATTACTCTTTAAAGAGTCTTGATAAGATTCTTCATAAGACTATTGCTTTTCACAAGATGAGTCCTAATTATCCTAAGTTTGATGATTGCTTGTTTGAACTTCGTGATCTTATGCGTGCTAAAGGAGATGTTAGAACTATTAGTAACATTATCATGGAAGCCATTAGAATTAATAAACTTGAACATTGTCATGATCATGAAACTAATCAATCTATTGCCCTAGGTGATGATCACATGCATGATGATGATGATGTCGAGCTTGGCTACTATGATGAGGACGAAGAATTTGATATTGAATTTGAGAAGACCATGAGAAATCTGAGTCTTATGGCAAATCTTCGAGATTACATGGCCGGAGGAAAAGAGTGGATTCTTGATAGTGGATGTACCGATCACATTACCGGAGATAGAGACATGTTTCATGAGCTTGCTAAAAATGATGCTCCACGCAAGTATGTGACTTTTGGAGACAACTCCAAGGGTAAGGTACTTGGCCTTGGTAAGGTGGCCATATCCAATGATAGGTCCATACAAAATGTTATGCTTGTCGAATCTCTTGGTTACTATCTTCTTTCTGTATCTAGACTAGCCGATTTTGGTTTCAATGTTCTATTCACCAAAGTAGATTGCCAAGTGTTTCATCAAGATAATCATAATATGGTCTTTACCGACATTCATAGAGGTGATCTATACATTGTTGACTTCACTAAGAGAGCCCAACCTCGTACATGTTTAATTGCTAAATCTTCTAAAGGTTGGTTATGGCATAGGAGACTTGGACATGTTGGCATGCGTAACCTTGATAAACTTGTTAAAGGAGATCACATTCTTGGAGTGAAAGATGTTATATTTGACAAAGATCGACTTTGTAGTGCTTGCCAAGCAGGAAAACAAGTTGGAGGAAGCCATCCCGTGAAGAACATTATGACCACGAGGAGACCACTCGAGCTACTTCATAGGGATCTTTTTGGTCCCAACTCCTATAAGAGTCTTGGTGGTAACTCCTTCGGTTTGGTCATTGTTGATGATTTTTCCAGATTTACGTGGGTGTTCTTTCTCGATGACAAATCGCAGGTACAAAAGATTCAAGAACTTCGCAAGAAAGGCCCAAAATCAATTTGAAGTGAAGATAAAGAAGGTTCGGAGTGACAACGGAACGGAGTTCAAGAACGCCAATGTGGACACCTTTCTTGATGAGGAGGGTATTTCACATGAGTTCTCGGCTACGTACACACCTTAACAAAATGGAGTTGTTGAGAGGAAGAACCGTACCCTTATTGAGATGGCAAGAACAATGCTTGATGAATACAAGACGCCAAAACACTTTTGGGCAGAAGCAGTTGAAATAGCTTGTCATGCAACAAATCGACTTTACCTTCACAAGCTTCTTGGTAAAACGGCGTATGAACTGCTCACCGGTAACAAACCACAAATTGGATACTTTCGAGTATTTGGCTCAAAATGTTACATTCTTGATAAGCATCGTCGTTCAAAATTTGCTCCTAAATCTCATGAAGGTTTCCTACTTGGTTATGGATCGAACTTTCACACTTACCGTGTCTACAACAACTTCACTCGAAAAGTTGAAGAGACGGTAGATGTGAAGTTTGATGAGACTAACGGCTCACAAGTCGAGCAATTGCCACTTGATGTA
Organism: Elymus sibiricus; assembly: GCA_039707655.1. Lineage (NCBI taxonomy): Eukaryota > Viridiplantae > Streptophyta > Magnoliopsida > Poales > Poaceae > Elymus > Elymus sibiricus. Next base: position 171,891,583 of record CM077664.1, read on the forward strand.
GGAGATCAAGAACCATCGGAAGCAATCCAAGACTTGTCCATTGGCAAGATTCGCCCCGTGGAAGTAAAGGAGAGTAGCTCATCCATTCAAGTGGAAGCCCCAACTTCACATCAAGGTGAAGGACAAGTTGATATGGAGGCATCCACAAGTGGAACACGTCAAGACGATGGGAATGAGGAAGTGCAACAAGATGATGCACCTCAACCCCCTTCTCCACCTCCACAAGCGAACAACGACAACATCAACGAAGAAGAAGATGATGATGATGATGAGGAAGCCTCACCACAACCCAAGCAAAAGCTACGTCGAGTTAAAGCAAGAATCGACAAAAATCATCCCGTCGAACAAATACTTGGAGATATCCAATCCGGGAGAATCACTCACTCTAAAACTCGTTAGCTAACTTTTGTGAGCATTACTCATTCATCTCTTGTGGTGAACCTTTGAAGGTGGAAGATGCTCTCAAGGACCCCGATTGGGTGAATGCAATGCACAAGGAGCTACACAACTTTGAGAGAAACCAAGTGTGGACATTGGTTGAGAAGCCTAAGGAAGAGTAAAACATTATTGGAACCAAATGGGTGTTTCAGAATAAGCAAGATGAAGATGGACAAGTTGTACGCAACAAGGCTCGTCTCGTAGCACAAGATTACACACAAGTCGAAGGTATGGACTATGGTGAGACCTATGCCCCCGTTGCAAGACTTGAGTCCATTCGCATTTTACTTGCTTATGCCAATCACCATGATATCACTCTTTACCAAATGGATATTAAAATTGCCTTCTTAAATGGTGAAATTGAGGAGGAAGTGTATGTTAAACAACCTCCCGGCTTTGTGAATCCCAAGAAACCTAATCATGTTTACAAACTGCGTAAAGCCCTTTATGGTCTTAAACAAGCCCCTAGAGCTTGGTACAAATGCTTGACAAAGTTCCTTCTTGAAAAAGGTTTTGAAATTGGAAAGATTGATTCAACTTTGTTCACTAAGAGGGTTAATGGAGAATTATTTGTATGCCAAATTTATGTTGATGATATTATCTTTGGATCTACTAACCTCTCTTTTAGTGAAAAGTTTGGAAGGTTGATGTCGAAAAAGTATGAGATGTCTATGATGTGTGAACTCAAATTCTTTCTTGGTTTGCAAATCAAGCAAACTAGGGAAGGTACCTTTGTTTCTCAACCAAAGTATACCAAGGACTTATTCAAGAAGTTCAACATGCAAGAGAGTAAAGGTATGAAAACTCCCATGCCCATGAGTGGACATCTTGACTTGGCCAAGGATGGCAAACCGGTTGATCAAAAGGTTTATCGATCTATGATTGGTTCATTCCTATATCTATGTGCCTCCCGTCCTGACATAATGCTAAGTGTGCGCATGTGTGCACGATACGAAGCAGCACCAAAAGAGTGTCACCTTAAGGCCGTGAAAAGAATTGTGAGATACTTGTTACATACACCAAACTTTGGCATATGGTATCCCAAAGGATCTTCTTTTAATCTTGTTGGCTACTCTGATTCGGACTATGCCGGAGACAAGGTTGACAGAAAATCCACTTCGGGTACATGTCAATTTCTTGGTAGATCTCTTGTGTCTTGGTCCTCCAAGAAACAAAACTCCGTATCTCTATCTACTGCCGAAGCGGAATACATTGCCGCGGGATCATGTTGTGCTCAATTACTATGGATGACACAAATTATTAAAGACTATGGTGTGCATGTGAGACATGTACCATTACTATGTGACAATGAGAGTGCTATTAAGATAGCACACAATCCCGTGCAACATTCTCAAACTAAGCATATTGAGGTTCGTCACCATTTCATTCGAGATCATGTTGAGAAAGGTGACATTGACCTTAAACATGTTCGTACCGACAAACAATTGGCGGACATCTTTACCAAACCCCTTGATGAGAAAGTGTTTTGTCACTTGAGAAGTGAGTTGAACATCATTGATGCTTCAAACGTGAACTAGAGGTTCATGTGGATGCATACAAGGGCATGAGCTTTCTTGACTAATCCATGATACCATCATGATCATCTTATATCTTGGACATTTTGCTCCCTTGTATTGAATCTAACCTTTTGTAGGTACGTGGACAACCTTCATGTCACAAGATTGCATCTCACTCTTATCATAAGCAATCTTGTATAACCCAAGTATCAACAATTGATGGTGGAACAAGGAACAAGACAACCTAAACATATCCTTTGAAAAACTTTTGAGATATGTTTCATTCTTGTCATTTTCGATATACATGTTGTTCCTTGCAAATCTAACCTATGTAGGAAGATGAACTACACATGATAGGATAGCTCCAAACTTCAACTAATGAGCATCCACTTCAAGTTCAACTACATGATGGACATCACCACCAAATCCCAATGTAAGTTCTCACATCTTAGAGAAGTTTTACTCAAAGACATGTGCTAAAGCAACTCAACAAGATGTGAATACATTAAAATGCTTAAAGGAAAAATGGCAACCCCATTTTGAGCTTAAACGATGAGTATGACCTATGATCAAGTGTTCTCACTTGACTCCTAAGTCAATATACTCTAACGTAGGTGACCTAGTCGCCGACCCATCTAGATGAAGTTCTCCAATATTTCCTTTGTTTCTTCTTCTTGCAAGAGTGTTTCTTTTTTAAAAAAAATACTTCATCTAGACGTTTCTTTGCTTCTTTTCTGTGTTCTTTTTCGTTTAGCTTGTTTCGCAGTAAATTCATTGCAAATCCTTGTGAGAATACCTTTGCCTAGTGAGCTGAGTTGACAAATTGTTCCATTGCACCAAACTCGGTTCCACCGAATTGATTCAACTTGGTGTCACCGATTTTGCTGCTCTAAGGAGTTTTCTGTCAAAAATTTCCTGAGTTTTTCTACTCCAGCTCCACTCAATGATTCTTATCCTCCACATGCATCTAGAGCCACTAAATGGCTAGATGTGTTTCTCAAGGACCAAACCCACTTGATCAATAACCTTGAAGTCCCTTCTTGGAAATTGATGTCAAAGGGGGAGAGAGGAATACATCAAAGCTACCACTACAAAAGAGATGCACCTTACAAGAGGAGAGAATGTTACATGTTTCTAAGAGGGGAGAAACATGATTAGTTTGTTCTTTGGTTGCTCTAGTTTTCTCACCCTACCTGCTCCCAATATCCAATGTCAAATTCAGGGGGAGAGGAAGTTCTTTAAGGGAAGACAACTATTTCTTTTTGGGACATGTCTGCTTCAAAGAAGTATTCACCTAGTGATACTCTATTCTACATGTCATCCCAATCTTGGTTTCCTGTTGATCTTGTGAGTTTTTCTTGAAGAAGTTATCTTGTGTTTTCTAACCCTGTTTTCTCAAGTGTATTTCTTCAGGTACTTGATCAAGAACTTCAAGGTAAGTATATGCATCACACTCATGTACATGATTGACCTCTTGCTAGTCTATATTGTTTGCAAGGAGACAATCATGGACATGTGGACACCTATATGATATATATGTTGCTCTGATGCATATAGCCAAGATACATGTTGCATGTATATCTCCCACGTGGTATCATCATTTTATATGCACCTCTTCAGGGGGAGTTCAGGGGAGCTCATACATGTTACATGTCTTTCCTCAAAGCTTTCATACAAACTTCTGCTAAATCATTATTTGAAGCTTTGATGTATGTTGTCATCAATTACCAAAAAGGGGGAGATTGAAAGCACATTTGCTCCCTTGGTGGTTTCGGTAATTTATGCCAACATACATGTTGTTGGACTAATGCTTTTATCTAGTGAATTTCAGACAAGTTCAACAATGGCGTGGCAGGGACAAGAGGATGTGGAACCCCTTCAAAATGCTAAGGACAAGGATTGGCAAAAGCTCAAGAGTCTACATTTTTGGTTTAGTGATCCAAGATGACATTGAGTTCATAGGAAAGCCAATACTATTAAAAGGGGATGAGGTGTTGCTTAATGGTCGTTTTGCTCAAGTGCTTAGTGACAGTGCTCCTAAACCCTCAACCACTCTCTCAATCGAAATGTGTCCAAAACCTACATTCCAACTCGGCCCCACTGAAATTTCCTATCCGGAGCCACCAAGTTCATCTGGACTTAGCCACTGCCAAAACCCTAACAAATCGGATCCACCGATATGGATCTCGGTCTCACCGAGATGGCCTTGCCAACTCTTTGTAATCGTTTGCACTCACTTCGGTCCCACCGAGTTTTGGAAATCGGTCTCACCGAGATGGCTTGCCAACTCTCTGTTGCCTTATTGCTTCACTTCAGTCCCACCGAGTGATGTAGGGTGGAACCCTAATTGACGAACTTTTCACACTTTAGGAGGGGGAAAAGAGAGGAACAACAAAATCAACAAGGGAAATCACTCAAACAAACCCAAATCACACATCCACTAGGATAGCATACATGAGATCCACAAGCATACAAGGACAATCCAAGGAAACAAGCACTAGGTAAAGTTCTTCCCACTCCAAAGGAGGTGAGGTCTTGATGATCTAGATGAGATCCTTCTCCCTTAGGAGGTCTTGATGATCCTATGAAGGGGATCCTTCTCCCTAGAGAGGTCTTGATTCCCCAAGAGGAGATACAAGGAGCAAAGCTCAACTAGATGTCTCAAAATACTTTGCTAACCCTAGAAAGGATGAGGAGGAGGTCTATATATAGTCTAGGACAAAGTGGGGATAAGTGGACGAGATTACACGGCCAAAAGGCCTAAAGCTGCTGACAGGGGGGGGGCCGGATGTCCGGCTCTTCGCGGGGGTGCCGGATGTCCGGCCCTGGCGCCGGATGTCCGGCCAAAAGGGATCAAGCTACTGTGATGCATGGCCGGATTTCCGGGCAGGGGCCGGATGTCCGGCCTGGTCAGGCCGGATGTCCGGGCCCCGGGCCGGATGTCCGGGCCCTGTAGCGTCTGCTCGGCTATGCTGCTGGTGCTGCGTTTCTTCTCTAGGGGCCGGATGTCCGGGCCAGTGGCCGGATGTCCGGCCGTTGTAGCCTTCCAGCGGTCTTCCTCCTCGCACACGTTCCTCCGTGCACTTGCCGACTTGGCCTTCGCTCCGAGCATTTCCGAGGCGGTCTTCTTCATACCTGATCACACCTAGCACTTCGACTTGAGGTAGTTGCCATGCCTCAATCGAGTCAAATGGAAGTTCACTTAGGAGAGATGTCACCTCGGTTTCGAGAGCTCTTGCACGTGCTCGTGTCATAGGTCCACTTGGCACTTTAGGAGACGTAGGTAGATCCATGGGGATGACCGTGGGATGCTCCGCATCATCTCCCCCCCCCTTGAAAAAGATCCGTCCTCGGATCGGAATCCACATCACCATGGAAGGGAGATAAGTCCTTGACATTGAAAGTGTCGCTCATGTTGTACTTGTCGCGAGGGATGTCGATCTTGTAGGCATTGTTGTTGAAGCGTGCGAGCACCTTGAAAGGTCCGTCGGCTCGAGGTAGTAGTTTGGACTTGCGCTCGTTGGGGATGCGGTCTTTGTGAAGGTGTAGCCACACAAGATCGCTGGGGTGGAACACCATGGGCTGCTTGTTGATATTGACCTTGGTCGCGAGTCATTGTACTTGGCGCTCGATCGCGTGCCTTGTATCTTCGTGCATCTTCTTGAGGTATGTTTCTCGTAAACTCGCGTCTATGCCGATGCGCTCTTGTAGAGGTAGCGGTAGAATGTCCAATGGAGACAACGGATTGAAACCATAGACGACCTCGAAGGGGGACTTGCCAGTAGTAGAGTGTCGTGGTCGATTGTAGGCGTACTCGGCGATGGGTAAACATTCCTCCCACTCCCTTATGTTCTTCTTGATCAACACGCGGAGTAGTGTGGAAAGAGTGCGGTTCGTGACCTCCGTTTGGCCATCGGTTTGAGGGTGATATGCCGATGAGAATAGGAGCTTGATTCCGAGCTTGGCGCATAGTGTCTTCCAAAAGTAGCTTAGGAACTTGACGTCTCGGTCCGACACAATCGTCTTTGGCACTCCATGCAAGCGCAAGATTTCCCTACAAAAGAGATTGGCAACATGTGAAGCATCGTCTATCTTGTTGCAAGGAATGAAATGTGCCATCTTAGAGAAACGGTCCACAACAACAAATACGGAATCTTTGCCGTTTTGAGTGCGAGGCAAACCAAGCACGAAATCCATACTAATATCTTCCCATGGATGATATGGAATAGGAAGTGGCATATATAGACCATGAGATTGTGCTTTTGACTTAGCTTTGCGGCATGTAGAGCACTGGTTTGTGTAGCGTGACACATTGCGAAACATCTTAGGCCAAAAGTAGTTCTTGGAGAGCATAGCAAATGTCTTGTCGCATCCGAAATGTCGCATGAGTCCTCCACCATGAGCTTCTTGCAAAAGTAGCAAACGAAGAGAAGACTCAGGAATACAAAGTTTGTTAGCTTTCATAAGGTAACCATCCTTCAAGTAATATTGCTCCCAAGTTTTATGTGGTAAACATTTGGCATAAGGAATCGAAAATGATGCATCATGCGCATACAAGTCTTTAATGTGCTCAAATCCTATGACATTCAATTCAAGTTTAGTAACTAGCATGCATTTGCGTGAGAGAGCGTCCGCCAGAACATTTTCCTTACCTTTGATATACTTGATAACATAAGGAAATGACTCAATGAACTCACTCCATTTTGCATGACGCTTTTTCAATTTGGTTTGTCCCTTAAGGTACTTAAGCGTTTCATGATCCGTATGGATGACATATTCACGTGGACGGAGATAATGTTCCCACACATGCAATACTCTCACTAAAGCATATAACTCTTTGTCATAGATGGGTTAATTAAGTTGCGTGCCGGAGAGCTTCTCACTAAAATATGCAATGGGTCGTTTCTCTTGCATTAACACACCACCAATACCATTACCACTAGCGTCACAATGCACTTCAAAGGTTTTGTCAAAGTTGGGTAATGCAAGTAAAGTAGCATGTGTAAGCAAGTTCTTAAGCTCATGAAATGCGGCATCTTGAGATGGACCCCAAACAAATGGTGCATTCTTCTTACTCAATGCGTGCAATGGTGATGCAATGGTGCTAAAATCCTTCACAAAGTGACGATAAAAGCCGGCTAAGCCAAGGAAGCTACGCACTTGAAGCAAATTGGTTGGTTGTGGCCAATTTTTAATAGCATCAATTTTAGTTTCATCCACTTGAACACCCTTAGATGAGACAACAAAGCCCAAGAAAACAAGCTTATCAACACCAAAAGTGCATTTTTCCATGTTAGCATAAAGTCGCTCGTCTCTAAGAACTTGCAATACGTCTCAAAGGTGTTTGACATGATCTTCAATAGTTTCACTAAACACAAGGATGTCATCAAAGTAAACCACAACACAAATGCCAATATATTTGCGAAGAACATAATGCATCATACGCATAAAAGTGCTAGGAGCTTGAGATAAACCCGTAGGCATGACTAACCATTCATACAAGCCAAATTTGGTTTTGAAAGCGGTTTTCCATTCATCACCTTCTTGCATGTGGATTTGATAGTAGCCACTTTTAAGATCAATTTTTGAGAAAATAGTGGCTCCACTTAGTTCATCAAGCATGTCATCAAGGCGTGGACTGGGATGTCTATATCTAACGGTGATAGCATTAATGGGATGGCAATCGGAACACATGCGATAAGTACCATCTTTCTTAGGCGCAAGAATGACCGGAACGGCACAAGGGCTCAAGCTTTCGCGTACATACCCATTCTCCATGAGATGTTGCACTTGCCTTTGGATCTCTTTGGTCTCTTTGGGGTTGACGCGGTAAGGTGCCTTGTTCGGTAGAGGTGCGCCGGGGATGAGGTCGATGTGGTGTCCGGGAGGTAGCTCATCGGGAAACATGTCCGCGAATTCCTGCAATAAATGAGCTAATACCAAAGGAAGATGTTGTGAAGTATTAGTCCGCACCACTTCATCTTTGCACACAAGCATAAAGTGAAGAACACTTGATGGGATCTCACTCACATCCCTCAAATCTCTTTTGGTGGCTAAAAGAACTAGATCTCTCTTGTCGCTCATCGTGGAGTCACTCATATTTGGCTTGTGGCGTTCACTCTCTTTTTGGTGGTTCATTCGCTCACTTTGCTCTCCACGATGGGTAGATGCTTGCTTGTCCGCGATGACTTGACTTGGTGTCATAGGTCGAAGAACAAATTCCTTGCCCTTCATTTTGAAGCCATAGTGACTGGTCCGTCCGTTGTGGATGATGTCGCGGTCGAATTGCCAAGGTCGTCCAAGGAGGAGATGGCACACGGACATAGGAACCACATCAAACTCCAAGGTATCTTCGTAGGCGCTGATCTTGAAGGAGACTTGGATGGTGTGCTCCACTTGGATGGTGCCGGAGTCACTAAGCCATTGGACCTTGTAGGGGCGAGTGTGCTTCTTCTTGACCAATTGGAGCTTGGAGCATAATTCTTCACTTGCTAAGTTGTGGCAACTTCCGCCGTCGATGATAACCTTGACGGAACGTCCTTGAATACCCGCTTTGGTATGAAATATGTGGCAACGTTGGTCTTCATCTTGATGTTGTTGAAGTGTCAAGACCTTGGAGACAACAAGAGTGGGGCTCGAATCATTGTCGCAAAACACTTGATCATCTTCTTCTTCATTCACTTGTCGATACATTGCCACGTGCTCAAGTGCTTCCATCTCTTCTTCACTCATAGAGTCATAGGTGCCGTCGGCGTTGAGGATCATAGTGCGTCGTGTGGGGCACTCGAACGACTTGTGGCCTCAGCCCTTGCAAGTAAAGCACTTGATGTCACTTGTCTTGTCATTGGCGTCTGAAGGAGTTGTTGATGATGACGCTCTTTGCTTGGAGTTGCTTGTAGTAGTAGGAAGACGACTCGAAGATGTCGTTGGGTGCTTGGAGCTTGACTTGTCACCGGTACTTGGTGTAGTACGAGTCGTTGGGGAAGGTGTCGTAGTTGTTGAAGCTTGATTGTAAGAACCGTAGGTCTTGGAAGAGTACTTGGAGTACTTGTAATCATCTTGCACTTGACACTCCGCTTTGGTGGCTTGGTGCACTAGCTCGAGGAGGTTGGAGTATGGTTGAAAGTCCGCAATTTTCTTGATTGGATGGCTGAGACCATTCAAGAAACGCGCCATCGTTTGTTCATCATCTTCCTTGACGTTGGCTCATATCATTGCAATCTCCATTTCTTTGTAGTATTCTTCAACCGACTTGGTGGCTTGCTTGAGGAGTTGAAGTTTCTTGAAGAGATCGCGGCTATAGTGAGTAGGCACAAAGCGAGCTCTCATGACATCCTTCATTTGAGTCCACGTTGTGATAGGTGGTTCGCCTTTCTCTTGGCGTCTCTCGACCACTTGCTCCCACCAAATGAGAACATAGTCTTGGAACTCATGCAATGCCGTGGCTACTTTTTCTTCTTCATCGTAGTCATGTAGACGGAAAATCTTGTCAATCTTTAGAGCCCATGAGAGGTAGTCTTCGGGGTCGTTGCTTCCGGAGAACTTGGGCATGCTGAACTTGAGCTTGCCGTAGCGTTGTTCATCATTATGCCGACGTTGTCGTCGTTCTTGTCTTGGAGGTGGGTCGTCATCTCCGTTTGCTTCTTGCTCCATGCGATTGGCTTGACGGTGGGAATGAGGTATTCTTGCCCGGTTCCTCCTTTCTTGATTCTCTTCTTGGTGTGCGATTTCTTCTTGGTGACGTGCCTCTTCTTCTTCATGCACATGACGGTTGTGTTCTTCAAGAGCATGGTTGGCTTCGCGAAGGGCACGTTGTGCATCGAGGTCTTGTTGTTCACGACGTTGTTGCTCTTGCCGAAGTGGATCGCCGTCTTGGCTGTCTTGTTGTTGACCTCGTGGAACTTGCTCTTGGTGCGTGGTGCCTTGAACTTGATGGCGTTGACGTTCGCGCTCTCGAAGTCGTTGTTGCAAACCATTGCCATGTAAAGGATTTTGGCGACCTTGATGGTCTTGCCGAGGATGTAGATGAGCTCGATGAAGACTTGCATCCGATGATGAATCCGAAGAATGGCGTCTTGATCGTGTTTGCCTTGTCGAGGACGAAGTTGTAGAAGCGCCGTCAGTCATCATGCTAAAAAAATTCTTCCATTTGTGTAGTAAGCTTGGTGTCGAGGTAGTCTCTTGTCCGCGTTTCAGAGTGATGCAAGTCGGTGGCGAGTTGCTCGATGCGATCACCCAAAGCTTCATTTTCTTGATGCAAGGCTCGTTGTACCCCAAAGAGATGGCTCTTGGAGACGTAATCGTTCGGTGCTTCTTGGTCGTCGAAGAGAGGATTCGAAGATGTACCCGGCCTATCCATCTTGATCAAGTAGAGGTGAGTAGGAAGTGAGAGAACAAAACCAAAGTTACCTTTTCCAAAGGTTGAAGATGTATTGAGTATCACTCAATGTATTGCTATGATAGTAGAATTGGTACCGGGTTTGTTTCTCACACCTACACAAAAAGGCTTATGGTGTAGCTTGGTTAGGATGGTGGCACAAAATAGTTGCAATTTGCAAGCAAGATATTAATAATGTTGAAAAAGATTCACAAATTCGCAAGTGTAACGAGTAGACCAATAGTAATAAGTAGGACACGGAAACACACGCACGGATAGATAAATGAGGTCGTGCAACCAAGGACTGAGCTCAAAATATGGAATCCACGGAAAATGCTCTTGTTGCACAACACTAGAGAGACGCTAGCATGATTGCTCAATAGGCGGATACGAACTTGTGCACAACCTATAAGAGACAAAACGTATGGTTTCTATCTCACTTATGCTATGTATGTATGAGTCTCGGTGAACTTGTCACAATGATCCAAGATGATCAAATATGCTATGTAATGTGGCGATGCTATGGCTATTGCTTACAAGGTTGTTGCTCTTTTTGGTTTGCTTAGAAGCTTCTCTTTCTTTTTATGGTTTTCTTTGGCCACTTATGCGAAATGCTCGTATGAAGATAGCAATGATGTATATGCGGGAACAAAATTTTGGCACAAGAGGTGATATGTGTATGTCTGCACGCTATGATAGCTATGCGGCTCGGTATCACTAAAGTGCACAAGTAGCATTGCCCGACAATACTCAAATGGCTAGTCTCATAGGAAAGCGACGCAACAGATGGTCTCGTGGTTTCACAATGCAATGGCAAGGATATGAACAAGTTGTCGTCGATGTTACCGTCCTTGCTTACGGTTATGGTGTCACAAAGGTGGAGATGGTGTTGTCGATGACGAGTTCCGTGGCGATGATGAGCGGTGGTGATGTTGATGTCGAACCGTTCCTAAGTAGCCGAAACACGTTAGGAAACGGAAAACCCGCGACTCAAAATCTCAAAGGCACAAGGTGGTGGTTTGCGGAAATCGATGGTGGAGTTGCTCAAGGGATTGCGGAAGAAACGGTGGGAAAAGGCGAAAAATTGAAGGAATTGTGAGCTGTTGGCGTGCTGGTGCACAGGGGCCGGATGTCCGGGCCAGATGGCCGGATGTCCGGGGCGCCGGATGTCCGGGCTGTCGGGCCGGATGTCCGGGCCATCAGATCCGTGGATGAACTCGAGAACAGGTGGGGAAAAAGAAAAAATTGTGGCAAAATTCGGACGATTTTGTGGATGGAATTGAAGGAGAAGATGGGGGGAAAGCTAGATCCACTCGAAAACAAGCAAATCCATGGATCAAAATCAATAAAACATCATCAAACCAACAAATCAAAAAAATTTTGGTAAGGCTATTTTTGTGGGGAATTTTTGAAATTGGGCAAAAACAACAAAATCGGGGCAAGAAAGTGAAGGGGAAAGACTCCAAAGTGTGAATCAACGTGGCCCTAATTGACGATCATTTCACACTTTAGGTGGGGGAAAAGAGAGGAACAACAAAATCAACAAGGGAAATCACTCAAACAAACCCAAATCACACATCCACTAGGATAGCATACATGAGATCCACAAGCTTTGATGTATGTTGTCATCAATTACAAAAAAGGGGGAGATTGAAAGCACATTTGCTCCCTTGGTGGTTTTGGTAATTTATGCCAACATACATGTTGTTGGACTAATGCTTTTATCAAGTGAATATCAGACAAGTTCAACAATGGTGTGGCAGGGACAAGAGGATGTGGAACACCTTCAAAATGCTAAGGACAAGGATTGGCAAAAGCTCAAGACTCTACAGTTTTGGTTTAGTGATCCAAGATCGCATTGAGTCCATAGGAAAGCCAATACTATTAAAAGGGGATGAGGTGTTGCTTAATGGTCTTTTTGCTCAAGTGCTTAGTGACAGTGCTCCTAAACCCTCAACCACTCTCTCAATCCAAATGTGTGCAAAACCTACATTCCAACTCGGCCCCACCGAAATTTCCTATCCGGAGCCACCGAGTTCATCTGGACTTAGCCACTGCCAAAACCCTAACAAATCGGATCCACCGATATGGATCTCGGTCTCACCGAGATGGCCTTACCAACTCTCTGTAATCGTTTGCACTCACTTCGGTCCCACCGAGTTTTGCAAATCGGTCTCACCGAGATGGCTTGCCAACTCTCTGTTGCCTTATTGCTTCACTTCGGTCCCACCGAGTGATGTAGGGTGGAACCCTAATTGACGATCTTTTCACACTTTAGGAGGGGGAAAAGAGAGGAACAACAAAATCAACAAGGGAAATCACTCAAACAAACCCAAATCACACATCCACTAGGATAGCATACATGAGATCCACAAGCATACAAGGACAATCCAAGGAAACAAGCACTAGGTAAAGTTCTTCCCACTCCAAAGGAGGTGAGGTCTTGATGATCTAGATGAGATCCTTCTCCCTTAGGAGGTCTTGATGATCCTATGATGGGGATCCTTCTCCCTAGAGAGGTCTTGATTACCCAAGAGGAGATACAAGGAGCAAAGCTCAACTAGATGTCTCAAAATACTTTGCTAACCCTAGAAAGGATGAGGAGGAGGTCTATATATAGTCTAGGACGAAGTGGGGGATAAGTGGACGAGATGACACGGCCAAAAGGCCTAAAGCTGCTGACAGGGGGGGGGGCGAATGTCCGGGCGTTCGCGGGGGTGCCGGATGTCCCGGCGTCGGGCCGGATGTCCGGCTGTTCGCGGGGGTGCCGGATGTCCGGCCCTAGCGCCGGATGTCCGGCCGAAAGGGGTCAAGCTACTGTGATGCATGGCCGGATTTCCGGGCAGGGGGCGGATGTTCGGGCCCTGTAGCGTCTGCTCGGCTGGGCTGCTGGTGCTGCGTTTCTTCTCCTGGGGCCGGATGTCTAGCTGCTGTAGCCTTCCAGCGGTCTTCCTCCTCGCGCATGTTCCTCCATGTACTTGCCGACTTGGCCTTCGCTCCAAGCATTTCCGAGGCGGTCTTCTTCATACCTGATCACACATAGCACTTGGGCTTGAGGTAGTAGCCATTCCTCACTCGAGTCAAATGGAAGTTCACTTAGGAGAGATGTCACCTCGGTTTTGAGAGCTCTTGCACGTGCTCGTGTCATAGGTCCACTTGGCACTTTAGGAGACGTAGGTAGATCCATGGGGATGACCGTGGGATGCTCGGCATCACCGAGTTGATGCAATCGGTGCCACCGAAACAAGGTTTGCCCTAACCATTGCACTTCGGTCCATCCGAGTTGTTCCAGTCGGTCCCACCGAGATTCCTAACGTTCATATCTTTTACACAGTTCGGTGCCACCGAGATTTCTTATCGGTGCCACCGAGTTGGGTCAAAAGTGTGTAACGATTGGATTTTGTGTGGAGGCTATATATACCCCTCCACCACTTCCTTCTCAGTAAGGAGGGCCATCAGAACGTGCCTACACTACCACCATACATTTTCTGAGAGAAAACCACCTACTCATGTGTTGAGATCAAGACATTCCAATCCAACCATTTGAACCTTGATTTCTAGCCTTTCCCAAGTTGCTTTCCACTCAAATCCTTCATCCACCATAGCCAAATCAGTGAGGAGTTGTTTGAGTGTTGGGGAGAATATCATTTGAAGCACAAGAGCAAGGAGTTCATCAACAACACACCGTCTATTACCTTTTGGAGAGTGGTGTCTCCTAGATTGGTTAGGTGTCACTTGGGAGCCTCCAACATGATGTCGAGTTGAACCAAGGGGTTTGTAAGGGCAAGGAGATCACCTACTTCGTGAAAATCTACCCCGAGTGAGGCTAGTCCTTCGTGGACGTAAGCCATGGTGGAATAGACAAGGTTGCTTCTTCGTGGACCCTTTGTGGGTGGAGCCCTCCATGGACTCGCGCAGCCGTTACCCTCCGTGGGTTGAAGTCTCCATCAACATGGACGTACGATGGCACCACCTATCGAAACCACGCCAAAAACCACCGTGTCTTCATTGCGTTTGATCTTCCATACTCTACCTCTTTACATTTTGTACTTTTGCATGCTTTACCATTTCCGATGCTCATTCTCTAGATATGCATGTGTAGAAAGTATTGGAGTGATCTTAACTTGTGCCAAAATCTGCCTAAGTTCCAAGAGAAATTAAAATCTACGACTTTGGTTGGTTAAGTGTCTATTCACCCCCCCTCTAGACCTATCTCCTCGATCCCACAGTTGCTCAATGGGTTCGCCTAAAGCTTCGCTTTCTTGATGTAATGCTCGTTGGACGCCGAAGAGGTGATTCTTGTTGACGTAGTCATTCGGTGCGTCGTCTTGCTGATCAAAGAGTGGATTGGTAGAAGTGCTTGGCCTATCCATGATTCTCAAACAAGTGTTAGTGGAAGGAAGAAACGAACTAGACCAATGTACCTTATCCAATTTTGAAGATGGATCAATGATCACCCAATATGGTATTATGGAAATTGTGGAATTGGTACCAGATCATGTCAATCTCACACCTACACAAGTAAATCTTTTGGAGTAGCTTGGTTAGGATGGTGGCACAAAATTTCTGCAATTGTTAGCAAGATATCAATAATGTTGAAAGAGATTCACAAATTCGCAAGTGAAACAAGTAGACCAATAGCAATGAGTGGCACACGGAAACACACACACGGATAGATAAATGAGGTCGTGCAACCAAGGAATGAGCACAAAATGTGGAATCCACGGAAAACGCTCGGGTTACACAACACTAGAGAGACGCTAGCATGATTGCTCAATAGGTGGATACGACACTTGTGCACAACCTATTGGAGACAAAACGTTTCAACTTTCTATCTCAAGTATGCTATGTATGTATGATTCCCGGTGAACTCGGTCACGATGATCCAAGATGATCAAATTTGCTATGCAATGTGGCGATGCTATGGCTATTGCTTACAAGCTTGTTGTTGCTCTTTCACTCTTTGCTTAAAAGCTTTTCTCTCTTTTGATATTTCCCTTTGGCCACTATCGCAAAATGCTCAAACCAAGATAGCAATTATGTATATGCGGGAACAATTGATGACACAAGAGATGATACGATGATATATGCACGCTATGATAGCTATGTGGAATGGTATCACTAAAGTGCATAACGTTGCCCGGCAATTCTCAACGGCTAGTCTCGATAGGCAAGTGACGCAAAATGAGCTAGGGGTTACAATGCAATGGCAAGGGAGATGAACAAGTGATGTTGTCGAAGTTACCGTCCTTGCTTACGATTGCGTGTCACGAAGATGACGTGGTTGCTGTCGATGTCGATGGCGAAGACGGTGGTGCAGTGTAATCGAGGAAGGGCAGTGCACGGTCTTCAGTACGTTGGCGAAGATGCCGCGGCATCATTGTCGAAGATGCCCTTCTCGTAGAAGTGTCGATGTTGAGGAAGTCGTCAGGTGGGGCGGTTGTAGAGAGGTGGTTGGGCGGTTATATTGGTGGTCCGGCAGTTGACCAGTAGTGGAGCGGTACAACCGGTAATCATGGGAAAAATTTCCAGATGTCAAATCTGGGCGGAAAAACACGATTTTCAAGTCAAAAATGGATGGGGAAACGAAATTTTTTGTGGAATTTCTTGGTGGGGGAGGTGGGGAGGGTGGTGATAGGCTAGATCCACTTGCAACACAAGAAATTCGTGGATCAAAATCAACAAAACATCATCAAACCAACAAATCACAAAATTTTTGGTATGGCTATTTTTGTGTGGAATTTACAAAATTGGGCAAAAATAACAAAATTGGGGCTAGAAAGTGGAGGGGAAGAACTCCAAAGTGTGAATCAACATGGCTCTGATCCAAGATGATGTAGGGTGGAACCCTAATTGACGATCTTTTCACACTTGGAGGGGAAAAAGGGCAAATTGAGAGAAGAACACAAGAACAAACACTCAATCACACATGCACTAGATCCACATACACATAAGAGAGATACAAGATCCAAAGTCAACATAAGAGGATACAAAGGTAGCTAGTTCATCCCAATCCTTGGAGGAATTGAGGTCTTGAATCCTAGGAGGATCTTCCCTACAAAGGGGTCTTGAATCCACAAGGGGATCTTCTCACATGGAGGTCTTGATCTCCATGGGAGAGGTAGTGGATGAGCAAAGCTCTATCTCAATAATCTAAATCTTTGCTAACCCTAATTCGGAGCTAGGAGATGAGTACTTATAGTCCAAGGGGTAAGTTGGGGAATACATGGGTCGTTGCCCTTTCACTACGCGCAGGCAGGCCGGTTGTACCGGTCATCCAACCGGTTGTACTGCTAGGAGCTCAAGTACCGATTCCTGGAGGTGTTCGTGAAAGTAGGGACCGGTTGTACCGGTGGAAGGACCGGTTGTACTGGTCAGGCTGCAGCTAGGGGAACAACCGGGGTGGTACCGGTCTTGCACCGCTTGATTACAGAACGTAGACTGGTAGTTGGGCGGTAGTGGACTGGTTGTACCGGTGTTCCTGGGCTGGGCACAGTCATCTCCAAGTCCTTGGATTCCATCTTGCTCCATTCCTTCTCCTTGGCTGATTCCTTGGTACCTGAGTATGCAAAGTGTCTCCGCTTGAGGTAGTAGCCATGTCTCATGTGATTCGAAAGGGCGTTGCGAGAGGAGAGATGTCACCTTGGTCTCGATAGCTCTTGCACGGGCTCTTGTCATCAGTGCACTTGGTGCCTGAGGTGAGCTCTTAAGTATGTTTGTTCCTCCAAACTGCTGGGCTCTGATGGTTATGGCATGGATGAAGAAGCCGTCCACCATACCGAAGGTGATTGTTGTTGAGATATCGGTGCAGGAACCTGGGATGTACTATTCGTCACCACCACGGCCGCCGCGGACCATGTTAGGTATGTACCTGTATCGAGTCTTCATGCATGTCAAAGAAGTGGTGAATCCATCAATCGAAGTCCTGCCGCCACCGCGATTGTCGGGGTCCATCGACGACGTCCATTATAGGAGTCAACGTCAGACTTTCCATGTGTTGCTCAGAAAACTGGATGGCACAGGGCCTACTCCATCACGCGGCGAAGTCCACTGCTTCTTTGGGAGAAGAGGTTGTGCTGGCTGCCTAGATGTGCTCTAATTTGTGGTAACAACTGAATCTTCTCAGATACTACTTATATCTGAGCTATAGGTGTGAAGCTCTGATGTGCCAATACATTTGATTGTGACCTGTTCTATTTTTGTACCTGAATTTTTTTTTGAGACAGGTGTACGTCAACTTAATGTGCTAGCAGAACTTATTGTGTTGTCTGTCTGATTTCTTTGCACAACATTCAAGATATTTCCACGCCATTGATCAAGATGATGAACGGTGATGTACGAGTTTGTTGGTTTCAAGATAGCCCTACCTGTAGCGATCCACTGCTTCCACCCCTATTGTGCCGCCCGCGTGAAATTTTTGTATGCAAGCTCAATGTGCTATGATGTTGTATATGATTGTGTCAACTATATAAGTTTGTACTGAGCATCAGCAATGCATATGGCTGAAAGATGTTTGCACGAGCATCGACCGATCGGTTTCTCTCTTTCTCACTAACAAGTGGGACCCGCTGAATTATTTCTTCGCTCGTGACAGATTTTAATTAGGTTTCACTGGACTCTACCTTTTTTATGAAGTTATAATTTGAGTCAGTGACTTTAAAAAGATGTACACAAGCCTTGTTTGGGCCATTTCAGGCGTCATTGAATGTGGGTTGAGTAGCTACGTAAAGTTGTATTGTACTACACAGGTCTATTTAGTTGAACATCAGCAATGCATCTGGGCCGAAAGACGTGTGCCAGTCCAGGTTTTGTTTTGTCCTAAAATAAGCGCAACCCAGCTTATGTTTTTTTTAAGAAAATGCACAACTTAGTTCTATCTTTATATAAGAATGCCAAGCCCAAATTAAGTTTTTTTAATAAAATTCCGAGCTCTGTATTAATTTTTTATAAGAAATGTTCCGTCCAGACCAACATAGTTTTTCACCCATCCCATCAAATGGGTCTATTTCTACTAAAAGCAAATGGGTTGTAAATCATCAGAAATAATAAATGGGCTGCATGTCCGCAATATTATTTTTTCACCCAGTCCAGTAAATAGGTGTATTCAAAAAAAATCAAATGCGCTGTAAATTCTCAGAAATAGTAAAGAGGCTATTATTTTTTACCCAGCCTAGGAAATCGATGTATTCAAAAACAAAAATCAAATGGGCTGTAAAAACTAAATAAATGGGCTGCATGACCGCCACAGCTTTCGAAGCTGACTTTGTTGGCCCACGAGGATGAAGCCTGGGCACGGCGTTGTCCATTTAGTCAACAAAACGATTCAATGGTCAAAAACAAAAGTCAACAAACTATTATGACAACCGTAGCCGTTGGATTGAGATCCAACGGCCATCCTGCTTCTTCCATCTCTGATCTTGTTCCTCTAGCCACCAAAACCTCCATCGCCGGTGGGAGCGCCTGCTTGTCAGGACCCCGATCCAACGTCACACAGATCTAGCATGTAAAACATCATATCGCTTTGCGGCCTCATGCACGGTAACCCACGGTTGCCACCTTTACCTTGGCGGGAACCGTTTGCATCTTTTGGCTCACGTATATGATTATGTCGCTAGCATTCATATGATAGAGAACCTGGGTCGACATGACTAGTCGTAAAACCAAGGTGGCACAAACGTACAGGGATAGACATAGGTAACCCAACAATGCACGTTTTGGTCATCAACATATGAACCCAAGTCGTAGCATGCTACAAGGACTTAAAGAAACAACGTGTGACATTTCCCCGTAGGGACAGATGCAGGAGCAAAGAAGGATACATGTCGGTCAATCCCTGTGTTCCGGAGCAGTAGTGAACTACCAAGGCTCAGTGGAAGCACTAGGAGGCACTTCCCTGTAAGGAAGGCTACCAAGGGCAAACAACTAGGTGTCGAATCCCACACATACGAATGCATTCCAAACATACACACAATATGCACGATATGTGTAGATACAACATGGCATCACAACATAACTCTATGACTCAAAGTATAGATAAGGCTCAGAAGAGCCATACATAGCATGATATTACAAACATGGGTCTCATGACCGAACATACAAAGTCATACAAGCAATAGAAGCATAAACCTATCTGATTACAGACAGCTGAAAAGAAAGACAGCTAGAAAGCCTGTTTATCTACAAGACCCTCCATAGGAAACATAACTTTGTCTAGGATTCCCAAGCTACTCGGTCAACACCGAACTCGTCGTTGAAACCACTAGCGAGACTAATGTCTCCTCTGCAAAAAACATAAATTAAGCAACCGTGAGTACAAAGGTACTCTGCAAGACTTATATCAGAACTATCTACATATGCATCATTATCAAGAAGGGTGTTGTGGGGTTTAACTGCAGCAAGCTCTCGGGGCCGGATTTTGGGGACATAAAATCCCAGAATTAACCCATCATGTCATCACCTGCCCCAAGATCATTTTTACTGGTGGACACGTCCTTGATACAGATTACCAAGCACTTATAGGAATTGGATACAAGACCATAAAGGCTAATGATACAACAATGATTTCTAGTGACGGGTGACGGAAGCGGCTCGTGGTTCTCCAACGTCGATGGGGCTTCATTCCCACAGGAACAGCTAACCTGGATAACTCCTATCCCGCGTGGCTGCTATCTTCGATTCCTAGGTTGCGGGGTGTGCCTTGGTAGTGCTCTTCTCCTAATCGTGGTCTGGCCAAGACAATAGCCAGGGACAAGCCAGTGAGTACGTTTGAATGTACTCACAAACGTCATGAACAAAAGATATACCGAATGCAACAGAGAACATATGATCATGATGAACTAAATTATATGCATATGCCGACTGATATTAATGCATGGCATGATAAATATGAATATGATGTAGATGGCTAAATATATCACTCTAGTGAATAAACCAAGAAAATAGAATGGAACATCGGGCGTTACACCGCCCGAAAAATTCCAATAAAAATGCCAAACGGGTGTCTGAATGTGACGCCTCGAGAAGTCTTGAAAAGAAATGCCAAACGGGTGTCTGATTGTGACGCCTCGAGAGGTCTTGAAAAGAAATGCCAAACGGGTGTCTGAATGCGACGCCTCGAGAGGTCTTGAAAAGAAATGCCAAACGGGTGTCTGAACGCAACGCCTCGAGAGGTCTTGAAAAGAAATGAGTATCCAGGTGGATTAACCATCCCAAGAGACACTCATAAAGAAAATAGAAATGAGTATCCAGGTGGATTAACCATCCCAAGAGATACTCAGAAAAGAAAATAGAAATGAGTATCCAGGTGGATTAACCATCCCAAGAGATACCCAAGGTTGCACAAAGAAGAAAAAGGTTAGGCCACAATAATATTCATGTTAACAATAATATTCATGCTGGTATCAGAAGTGACAATAATTATCCTACAAAAATTGAATCATGGTCAATTTTAATTATTTCCTCCGAAGACCGACACTAAGACCGACACTTGACCAACCCAGACTGTAGTCCTTAACCGCGGACAGGGCTATTCGAGTAGGTTTTAAAACTTTGCAGAGGGTGTACTCTTTACCCACAATTAAAGGATTTCTTTAGCTAACACCGAGACGCTAGCTAATTCCCATTATCGTATTTGGGTTGAAAACACACCTAATCAGCACACACCAACTCAACCGTTCTGATGCCCGGAATCACCCAAGGTATCATTCCAGAAAACTCTAAGACGGGGAGACCACCATCTCGAATAGCATGGGATCACAATTTATAATGCGCGGATTACAAGGGGTGCCCCCCTCTTGGCCCAGCCGGATACACCCATGCCCCCTGACCAGGTGACATGCCTACCAGAGGCCTCTGGTATCTTTCACCATGGCCTCTCTATACGGTGTGTGCAAGAAAGGGGTTAACAACTTACTGAACCGTACCCTACCTATGGCAGGGACAAGTGGTAGCACGAAACAAGTATGGGGGTTACCTGAACAAGACTCGATCTACGGTCGACTCAGGAGGTTTAAGTTTTCCTGCAGTGGTTAGCACAATATACTTCCTTGGTAGTACCCAACAGGGTCACCACCTGGCATATCCCAACATGCCCTCACTGATCATTCTCGTCACAATGAGATTTCAGTCTCACGGTCACTTTTTTCTCGTGACTTATTCTTTCCCTACATGTTAGTTCCGGACCAACATAGACATCTGTGGTATGTGAGAACAGCCACCTTCACTTATATTTTGAGTTAAGTGAAGATAGCAAATTACCAATGGATCATGCATGCAAAAATAACAATATGCAAATTTCATTTAAAATTATTATAATTCAAATATTCTAGCTAGAAACTACCAAGCATTCACCATATCAAGTGTTCAAAATGCTTGCCTTAAGCACGCAGAAGGATTGGGTGCACTCCAAAACTTTGAAAATTTCATCTTCCCTCCATTTTTCCTATTTTCAAAATATTGCAAAACTCACATAAAACCTTAACAGTACAAAAAAGTTGTTTGGAAATTTTTGAAATAAATACTAAAATAAAATAGATGAAAAATGTTGAATTTCAGAAAAAGAATTAATTCATTTGGACTTACGGTTTAAAAACTACAGGCAGTCAAAGTTTTAGGTCAACTCTGTTTTTATATAACTTTTTTAAAAAGAAAACGTTTCGGATTGAAACGTGTTTTTTAGGGAGGAAAACGTACTCTGGCGAATACGTCTCCATTTAAACGGAGGGCCCGCGGGTGGAGTCGCTGACGAGCGGGGCCCGCGCTTCTTCTCTCTCTCCTTCCTCCTTTCTTCTTCTTCCTCCTGACGCAGGAAACATAGGAGGCTCGGCCTTGCTGCCGCCGGAGACTGGGGACACAGTGGCCTCAGGCGGTGGTGGGGATGGATCCGCCGCTCCATCCCGTTCCCAGGGGTGGTCTTGGCAGCGCCGGGGGCGGCCAGAGTGGAGCGCGGCGACTGGAGGCAGTATGCTGCTGCCTCAGCCGGAGGCGGGGAAGGAGACACTCTCGGGAAGAATATATGGGCGGAAGAGGTTCGTGGGGTCGTGAGGGGTCTGTGGGCGAAGAGAATGGAGAGAGGGGTTCTGGAGGCTATGCATTTGACAGAGAGCCGTGGTGGCTGCTTCCGCCAGAGAGGGAATAGAAGGAAACGTTCGGGGCTGCTGGGTGCTCCGCGAGGCTTGCTGGGGAGGAGGGAGTGGTGATGATCGACTGGACGAGCCCGGGTGCCCTTTTTATAGCACCGAAGAGGCGGTTCGTCCGGCGACTAATCTGGCCGACACGGCGACGGCCATTGATGGCAGAATGGTGGACGGTGACGAGGTAGGTGAGGGACGGCGGCTCAGGTAGTTGGAATTTAGGGCGGGGGCACGCTGGCTGGCTCGGGAACGAACCAGGTCACTTTGGCCGGTGGGTGATAGCGACGGCAGGAGTCGGTGGCGGCTCCAGGGGACGGTGGTTGGCCGACGCTAGCAGCCAAGGGCAGGCATCGGCAGGGTGCGGCGCTTGCTCACGAAGCTAGTGAAGGAGGTGCGCGACTGGGGAAGGCAGTAGGGCGGCGACAGAGGCTCGGGCGCCGGCGCAGTCATACACGCGCTCTGGGCACGCACAAGGAGTGTTCGAGGAAATGCCAATGGCATCTACAGGGACCAAACGAGCTACAAATTAGCAGGATGGTGCTTCTGGGCATGAGAGGGGTGATGGACATGCTGGTTTGGGGAGAGGGTTGAGTGTCTAGTGCAATATAGAAAGATGCCCAATTTTTGCCATGCTCACCAGGTGCTTGATGAAATGCCAAGGCAATTTAGGAACTTTTGTTGACTATGGAAATTGGCAGGATGATGCCTCTTTGAATGATAGATAAGGTGGTATAGTTGGATGAACTAGAGGAGAAACTTGAAAGTGCAAGTTTTACTGAAATTCAGTTTTGGACCAAATCTATAGGGAATTCTTTGGTGGACTGAAAAGACTCAAATGGAGCTGAAATTCTAGACTTAAGGGTTTGGTTGGAAGGACTACAAGGTGGAAAAATCTCAGAATTTTTGGAGCAAGGAAAATTGGGGTTGCAGTTGTAACTCAAGAATGGAACATAATTGAAAAGAGGATGGTTTGCTCAAAAATTTCAAATGACCATGATGGGTTTTTGCACAACAGTGAACTATAGGCCTAAGAGAGTCTCCAATAATTTTGTGGCATTTTTATAAATTTTATTTTAAATAGTTTTAGTGTAACAAAAGTGTTTTAAAGTCTGAAAATGCCACTGAAAGAATTATTTTGGGCAAATTTTATCATGAAAATATTTCCTATTGTTATTTAAAATATAAATGAAATGATTTAAGAAAACTACAAAAGCCCACAATATTTTTCCAAAATTTTCTATATGGAGGGAAGAATTTTGGAAAACAGAAAACAGAAAAGATTCTGAAACAATAAATTGGCAAAAACGACAAAATTGGCTTGAGGATGAAAAAATTCACAAACTGAACTCTGTTTGAAAAAATCTCACCCTGCTGACCCTTTTGTGCAGCGCCCGACAGTCAGGCGCTGCACTCCACTCTACAGCGCCTGACTCTCAGGCACTGCACGCCTGGCTAGCGTGGCACAGTTGGGCCCCGCACCGAGCAGTGCAGTGCCTTGGAGCTAGGCGCTACACATGTAGCGCCTAGCTCCAAGGCGCTGCACATTCTGTTAGTAGTTGGTAGGCTAGCCCCCCTCCCCCACCTCCCCCCACACATCCCCAACCCCCAACCCCGCACCCTCTCTCCCCCTCCTCCTTCCTTCTCCAAATCTTCCAAATCTGAAGATATTCTCCGTGGATTTTGAACCCAATCCCTCCCGCAAGGTAATCTCCTCCGATCCCATGTTTTTCATCCAAAAAATGCTCACATTTGCTCAATTTTTGCTAGGGTTAGGCAAACCCTAGTTCTTCATGGATTTCGCAATTTATATGGAGATATGAGATGATTGTTTGACATTTTGCTAGGGTTAGGCTGCTTAGTATGTTAGGGTTAGGGCTATGGTTCTTGTTATGTTGGGGTTAGGGTTAGGGTTGTTTGTATGTTAGGGTTAGGGTTATGGTTGTTGTTAAGTTGGGATTGGGGTTATTGTTCGATATCTATGTTAGGGCTATGGATTTTGTGTTAATATTGGCATGACTACTTATGAAATATATTTTTCATTGTGTTGTTTTAATTATGTTAGGGATGGGAAGAACATGTGTTTATGTTCATCATGTGGACAAAGACGCCTTTTTGAAAGGCAATATTGAACCGGACCCGGATGAGCTTGACATGGTGTTTGAGAGTAGTCCTAGCTATGCCGAGGTCTTGGAACAAGTTAGGAAAGATTTGAATTGGATGGACCCAAGTAATATCGTTGAGTTGGAGGAAAGGCATAATGTGGGTTTTGGAATACACATCCGTTGGAAGACCATGCGTGTGAAATCCGAGCAACGTTGGGTTGCATACAAGGAGACGGTGGCCGAATCACTAGACAAGGCTCTTGAGTTATTTGCTACGAAGAAGGTTGAGTCTAGTTTGCATTTGGACTTGAACCGGAACGCCTCCCCGTTGGTTGCTAGTAGCCCCCCACCCATGAACCAAGATGAAATGAGTGAACCTCCTTTGACTCAACAAGTGAGGCCAACATTGAGCCCGATTTCAAACAACAAAAATGAAGCTTTGCAAGAGGAGAATGATGAGTATGAGGACGATGACAATGAAGTTGATCTCCATGACAACAATGTGGGTGATCTCGACAAATATCATGTGCAAGAGACAATGGACCATTCCATCCCTTATTCCCGTGGCTATGCATCGGAGTCGGATGACGAAGGTCCCGATGAAGAAGTTCATGAGGAGGGGTTCACGATGAAGGAGGCCGAAGCTTTCGAGAAGGTATTCGGGCGGGATCATCGGACACCATTGTTCAAGGATGTTAGTCTCGCGGATGAAGCCGTGGTGGACGGTGGCAAAGGTGTATGTCTTGGAGTTAGGCCATCTTCTCACCTGGATTTGGAAGACGGCAAGAACGGGATTTCAACCGGGTCGAAATTCGGAACCTTGTTGGAATTGAAGATGTGGCTGGACAAGTACTCGGTCACGCATTATCGTCCACACAAGGTGGTTCACTCGGACGTCAATGTGTGTTACACGGTTGCATGTGAGGCTGACCGATGTCCATGGATTGTGCGTGCAAGACCATGGAAAGGAGGGCCCACTTGGCACGTAGTTAGTTGTGTACCAAGTCACATGTGCTGAGGCAAGAAGGTGGATGGCAAGATTGTGTCCCAAGACCATAGACAACTCACGTCCGAGTTCATCGCTTATAGGCTTTCCAACACAATATCCACACTTCCAATCATGAGCATTCAGAGCGTCATGGACCTTGTGAAAGCCATCTTTCATTACATGGTGAAATACGACAAGGCATGGAAGGCGAAGCAAGCCGCATTCAAGATGTTGTATGGTAATTGGGATGAAGCATATAACTAAATCCCTAGGTTGTTGTTAGCTATGGCCTCCACTAACCCGGGCATGGTTCATGTGGTCGAGCCTCATGGGCAAAAAACAACGATTCACGACGGAAGGACCGTGCGAGTATTTGGCCGTGCATTTTGGGCGTTCGAGCAATGCGTGAGGGCTTTCAAACACTGTCGGCCGGTCATCGCCGTTGATGGCACGTTCTTGCCCGGACAATACAAGGGCACCTTGTTGGTTGCAATCGCAAGTGATGCCAATAACCGGGTGTTGCCTTTGGCTTTTGCTTTGGTAGAGGTGGAGAACAATGATAACTGGGAGTGGTTCTTGCGTCTTTTGAGAACCAAGGTATTACCGGCTAAAAGAAAAATTTGTGTCATATCGGATCACCATCAAGGAATTCTTAACGCGGTGGACATTAACATTCCCGGGCATGCTCCGTTGCACCATAGATGGTGCATGAGGCACTTTTGTTCAAACTTCTATAGGGCATGTGGCCTTAAGGAGTTGGCCGATGATCTTCAAGATTGTTGTCTCGCTTTCTCCGACAAGCGGTTCGCCAACTTGTACAAAAAAAATCTCACACACAAAAAACTTGATCCCGGGGGTCTTGACTTTCTCAATAGGAACATTCAAGAAAGGAATAAGTGGGCACGTGCTTTTGATGAATATGGCCGGAGGTATGGTCAGATGACAAGCAACATGGCCGAGTGCTTCAATAGGGTGCTCAAGGGTGTACATGCATTACCCGTGACAGCAATAGTTCAATACACATTCGACAAGATGAATGCGTACTTTCTAAAGCACTCAATGGAAACCGATAAGCAGATTGCGGGTGAGAACAAGAAGAAGTACAAGTACAAGTTCCCACCAAAGGTTGATGAATGGTTGGAATTTCAATCACGGAAGGCGGACTCCCAAGAAGCTATATTATATAACAACGACGATTGGGTGTTCGAAGTGAAAGAGCCAGGAGGAACCACAAACGATGCCGCCAACACGGAGGACGGGCTTTCAAGGTCTCCCTAACGTGGTGTGCTTGCTCTTGCCGGAGGCCATCGTTGCTTCATCTCCCATGCTCGCACTTGTATACCGCAGCTCTCATTAGGAATGTGGACGTCAATCACCCGCTCACTGTGAGGGAGTCCGAGTTCTCAATCATGATGGTTAAGAATACATGGGCTCCCCGATTTCACCCATACTTTGACCAATCACAATGGCCGGAGTACCATGCAGTTCAACTATGGCCCGATCCGGAATTGAAGGTCGTTAAACGGGGAAGACGTAAGACAAAGCGTCTTAGAGGTGACATGGATGGATGGGGCCATGGTGGCGGTCGAGAATCGGGCAACGGCCAATTCCAAGAGCCTCATGAGAGATCCCGTTGTGGTGACTGCAAAGGTGGGGGACACAACACAAGAACTTGTACCAAACCAAGAAAGAGATCAAAGAAAAATGATGCAAGCACAAGCCAACAAGGAGATACACAAGTTCCTAGCCAATGAGGGCCAAGGCAAGCAAATAGTAGTGAACATGGTCATACGCAACAAGGGCCAAGCCAAGCAAGTGGTAGCCAACCAAGTGCTAGTCAACAAGTGCCAAACCAACCAAGTAGTAGCCAACAAGGGGCAAGCCAACGAGGAATTAGGCAACAAAGAGGGAGGCAACTAGGTCTTACAAGAGGCCGTGGTGGTGGTAGAGGCCGTGGTGGTGGTCTTGGACTTGGCGGTGGTAGAGGCCGTGGTGGTGGACTTGGCCTTGATGGTGGTAGAGGAATGTTTGGATACCTAGATGGACCTTTTTCGTACGTGGCTTACTACCTATTTTGTTGCAGTGTACATGTTTTTCATACTTTGTTCTTGTCCTTACTAACTATTATTTTGCAATTTACATGTTTTTTTAATATGTTCTTCTTGTCCTTACTAACTATTATGTTATAATTTTTATAGGTATGGCGGTATGGCGGCTTCTCAACCCAACAAACCAACAATGAAGGGGGTGGAGGGGAAGGATGGGGAAGGTGAAATGGCGGGGTGGTGGGAGAAGGCTGCGAGGAAGCTAAGAGAGGAGGATGTAGCCGCACTAGAGAAGAAGAAGCAACATGAGTTCGAAGAGAAGATGAAGGAAAAAGAGAGAGGGATATTTGAGGAGATCACGAGGAGGGACAAGTTGAGGATTGCATGTGAGAAGGCAGCTCTGCAACGGCAAAAGGATTTTGAAGAAAAATGCAAGAAACTTTGGGCTTTTGAGAAGGAAAAGAAAGAGAGGGAGCATAAGGTATTCATAGAGAAGGTGGTTCATGAGTCTCATCTCATAAGGAAAAGGGAGGAGGAAGAAGAAGAGGAGATGAAGAAGAAGAAGGGAAAGGGACCTTGCTCGACGCAATAGAGCAATGTGACCTTGTTGTCTACTACGCTATGATCTTTGATTTGGTTGTCGACCAAAGTTTGTAGTATTATGTGCGATCACTCTTCTATGTGTACTTCTATGTCCGGCAACCTCCTCTATGTGTTCTAGTTCTAGTATGTCCTATGGACTCCTCCATGTGCTATGACTCTTGTAAGTCTACTACGATGTGCGATGACTCCTCTATGTCTACTAATATGTGCTATGGACTAATCTATGTGTATTTGTGCTATGTGTTGTGGACTAATCTATGTGTATTTGTGCTATGTGCTTTTTGATAAAGGATTTGAACCTCAAAATGTATTTTTTTCAGTTTTCTAAAAAAGCCAACAGTGCAGCGCCTGATGCCTAGGCGCTGCACTGTGTAGTGCAGCGCCTATCCCTCAGGCGCTGCACTACACAGTGTGACGCATCACACTGTGCAGTGCAGCGCCTCAGACAAAGGCGCTGCACCAACACTTAGACAAAATTTTGGACGAAAACCTACTAGAACCTTTCTGTTGCTGATATCCACATATGCAACGCCTAGGCGTCAGGCGCTGCACTACACAGTGTAACGCCTGACTCCTAGGCGTTGCACATCTGGATATCAGAACAGAAAAGTTCCAGTAGGTTTTTGGCCAAAATTTTGTCTAAGTGTTGGTGCAGCGCCTTTGGGTGAGGCGCTGCACTGCACAGTGTGACGCCTGGCTCTCAGGCGTTGCACTGTGCAATGCAGCGCCTCAGCCAAAGGCGCTGCACCAATACTTAGACAAAATTTTGGACGAAAAACTACTGGAACCTTTCTGTTGCTGATATCCACATATGCAACGCCTAGGAGTCAGGCGCTGCACTACATAGTGTGACGCCTGGATCTCAGGCGCTGCACTGTGTAATGCAGCGCCTGACGCCAAGGGGCTGCACAGATCAGTTTCATTTCAACAATATGACAATTTCAGTAGTTCTACATCTCACATACAACAGTAAGGATCAACAATATGACAGTTTGGGATCTAAGACATCTCACATAAAACATAACAGTTTGGGATTCATTACAAGTTTGACAGAAGACAAGATTGTCACAAGTTTAACAAAGACTTAACGTCACTTCAAGTTCAACAAAGACAAGAAGTTCACAAAGAAACCGACGACTAGTTCTATTTCGTAAGAAAACGACGGCGCTTGCAAGGCCTGGGACCAGCCAGGGTGTCTTCCACATGTCTCACCTTTAGCTTTTGAATTTTGGCGCTGCAAGCCCCCTGCATGAACCTGAATCCTCCTGCTTGTTGTAGAACCAGCAAGGTGGGACTCCTTATACCTGGATCCACTGCAGCCAGCTCCATGGCTAGATCCAAACTATCGCTTTTGCTCATCTTCTCCTTTTGTTCTAATACTTGCTCCCCTTCAATTCCAATAGAAATGGCATTAATCTCAGCAGATAGCCGATCACCTTGGCCAGCGCCATGGCTGCAGGAGTGGTGATGATGGTAAACAGAGAAATGCCATCCCCTGAGGGCTGTGTCCGGCGGCTTCCAAATGTTAGCAGATAGGTGGTTGCCTCCTTCCACAAACTCCATGCCCTCATCTGCAGATACTGTCCACTCCCTCAATCCATTGCCGGTGGTGGTGAGCGGTATGGCAAGGGATCCACCGGCTCCGGGGGCGGCAGGGTGCGGGTAGGCATCAGACCTATGATGCAATCCCATCTCTCTACACAACTCCGATCTATTGACTTCACTTCCTGCTTTCCCAATGGACGAACGCTACTGGCGGCTCGGATGGATGCAGCATCCTGCGCTTCTCCTCCCTGTTGCCCTCGAACTAAATTCTCCAGGTGAGATTCAGCAATTCTCGATCTGCATGATCCTTGCATACCCGAGCATATCTCCTGGCAACGGAATTCAGATCTGACCCCTCTTCCACCTCCTCCTCTACTTCCTTCCACTCCCTGATGCACAACGTCCATGAGAGAGCATCGTCTCTAATCCGCATCGCCCGCTCCCTGCAGCGATGCGCCCTGGTCTTCGCTTGGGCCTCCGCTGAAATCGAATCGAGCGGCTACAGGAGATCTGGAAACGCCTGGTAAACCAGAGGCAGCGGGATTCGGTACCCCCTCCAATCCCCCAATGGCACCCCGATAGATCTGGAGGCGTGGGCCATGGGGAGGGGTATGTGGGAAGGAGATGGTTGGAGAAGCGGCGGTGGAGGAGGTGGTTGCGGCGGCGGTGGCGGTGGCGACTGCGTGTGCTAGGGGTGCATAGAGCTCTACCAGATGGGGGTGGCGGGCCGCGGCGGTTTAAGTCATTGTGCAGTGCCTAAGAGCTAGGCACTGCACATTACATGTGTAGCGCCTAGCTCCAAGGCTCTGCACTGCTCGGTGCGGGGCCCAACTGTGCCACGCTGGCCAGGCGTGCAACGCCTGAGAGTCAGGCGCTGCACGGTGGAGTGCAGCGCCTGACTGTCGGGTATAAGAGCTAGGCACTGCACAAAAGGGTCAGCTGGGTGAAATTTTTTCAAACACAGTTCAGTTTGTGAATTATTTTCGTCCTCAAGTCAATTTTTTCATTTTTGCCACAATAAATGACCTCATATAATTCAAAATTTTATTTCTGGCCAAATTTTACTTAATAAAAATATGGTTTAAATTTTTTGGGTGTTACAAACTCTACCCCCCTTAAGAAAATCTCGTCCTCGAGATTTATTAAGGTGGTTACCAGAATTATGCCCACCTTTTCGAGGAGATTTTTCAGAACTAATTATTTGGACTATCTAATTAGGCACAGTTGATGTGGGGCTACTGGTAATTGGTGCATCTACAGTGAGGTACTGGTGCTGTGGTTCTACTGTATGACAAATTTGGAAAAAGTATAATTTCTAATTCCAAATTTCGCTTGCCGTACTCCGGTGCACAGTGTTCTCTCCGGCTGACAGGTAGGCCCAAGGCCCACTGTCAGTCTCTTCTCCTTCCTCCGGCTCTCCTTTCTCCTCTCTTTCTCTCGCGTGCTCTCCCGCACTTTCTCCACCCGCGGTGTTTAGCGCGTAGGGCATCTAGGGCCGTACCGCGGTAGTGCGTGGCGTGCTTGTCGCCGGCGCAGCTTGCACTCACCTCGCGGGCCAGTACCCTGTCGGCACTGCTCGCGGATTCGCCTCCGAACACCGATGATCGAGTGACGAGCGGCACTGGTGGATTTCGCTCACCGTGCACCGAGCTCGAGCTATAAAAACGACCGCGGTTTTTCTTCCTCCTACCTCACACCTCACCTCACTTCATCTTCTTCTTCTCCTTCTGGTTGCAGGAGCTCGAGACGAGGCATTAATGGAGACATGGTTCCGGAGCTGATCACGATCCTCTAGGCGGGTATGCTGGCGGCGTTGGTTGGCTTCTCGCTGCTGCTGTGTGCGATGATCCTCGATGATCGCCGTGATGCCGCTGCTTGAGTGGTGGCTCTCCGAGGCAGCGGTGATCATAGGGACTAGTCATCAGTGTCGGTTAGGAGTGAGTGCTAGTGCGTTTTGCAGCAGGCTCCATAGAAATAAAAACCCACGAGTAGTTCTTCGGAAAAATTGTGGTGTGATGAGAGTGATCCAGTGAGCGAGGCAGTTAATTAGATGCTAAGTGTGGGTGTGAGGTTTCTACTTAGTGCATGTGGTGGAGTTAGTGTGACTGTAAGCCGGACGTCGTGGCTGCACGCGAATTAAATTTATGCTGGGAATTTTTTTGTGATAATGGCCCTTAAGAATTTTTTTCACCCCTAAGGGCGGATGAACTAAATGCAGCTCACCACAATCAAATATTCATAGGCAAACTGCAATCATATTAATGCATTCATGACATATGTCCTAAAATACGTCGCAAAGATTGCATCATGCAAACAAGTGCTAGACACAGCAACAACCACACTCATGACCGTCTACGGTTCGAAGGTGAGATCTACAGGGTCTTGTGGAAGGGTTCCTGGTGCTGGAGCACATTCTTCTTCTTCCAGAGGAAGTGGAGGAAGCAGACGAAGAACATGTCCTTGCTGAGTTGGCAGAGGTGGTCCGCCAATGGCGATCTGGGGATTCAGGACAGCAAGGTAATGGAGATAATCCATTAGTTGCTGGGTGAAATGCTCCTGGGCCATCACATACTGAATGAGATTGGCCAGAGCTGGATCTCTTTCTATACGTTCACAGCGGAACGTAGCTTCGGCTCCAAAGGCTGTGCGGCTCGGAAAATAGCAGTATTTCCTTTTGCTGGCACAGGGTACCGCGAATCGAAGACGGGTAACTGCTTCATAAGCAGCAGGCTCAATGGCCATGCCTGAGGTTGGCATGGATCTCCCGATGAAGACAACATACGGAGGGCCTTGGTTTAAATCCGCTGGTGGGATTTTTACAAATGCCCAGTATTTTGAGGAATCAGAGGTGATCCTCATCTTGTACAACTCATACTGGAGTGGGTAGATGGAACCAAGGGTATTGTGGGTAAAATCCCACAAAACCTTAACAAAACTACCAGGGCTTGCATCTGGAGTTCTTAGGTAGGCTCCAGAGTGAAACATGGAGTGATGGATGGGGAAAAGCAGTGCTCAAAGGTGATGGTGGCTGGTGTGGTTTGCGGATATGGCCTCTTATAAAGTGCCTGGGTTAGGAAAACATGATGCGGCGCTGGTACGACTGGTGTATTAGTTCCGGCATAGGGTTGTCCAAGTCAAATTCTTGGACCTCAATTCTTAAAAGGAATGTGACGTATTACTGTGCATGACGGTTAGGGTGATTCTAGTAGTCACGTCTAGAATTTACTCTGCCACCACACACCAACAATTTACGCTAGATCACGCATACTACTATTAAGACAATGGTACACAAGTAATTCACAATCTTAGCATGCCATACAACTACTATTACAAAAATATAGGGTAACAGGGCCACTAAGGCTCTACAACAATTCTGGTGGACTCAGTCCACCTCGTTAACATCTAGCCGGGCGTGTCCTGCAGATGTCGAGGCTTCTCTGTGTGCTTCAGTGTCGGAGCTGGCCGGGGTAGGGTGGGGAGCTACAGGGCTGGGGTAGCGGTGGTGTCCCTCGCGGGGTGTCGAGGTCACAGTCCCATTGGAGTAGATCTCCAAGAGACGACGGAGTTCCCCTGGGGAGACGAAGGCATTGCCTGGATGGATAACAGGAGCAGACCTTGGGGGCTCAACCGGTCTCCCGAGCAGTACTATCGGGGTGTCGGTGGCGGGTGTAGCTTCTCTTCTTACCGGAGTCAGGAGAGCGAGCGTCCTGCGGGTCGCAATCAGATCAAGGATGATCTGATCGAATAGTGCCTCTTGCGCTCTCAGGTAGTGCACCAGATGCACTAGAGCAGGATCAGTCTCATGGTCTCCGTTGGCGACTTGGGTCGGGCTAACATAGCCTTCACGACTAGGGTAGTAGTAGAAAGGACGGATGTTAAACCTCGGCGACAAATGCCTGAGATTAACTACAGCCTCTCGGGCTGCAAGTTGGATGGCTTGGGGCTCGTCGGAAGTCGTCCTCCCGGTGAACCGGTAGGGGCGTTCTGATGGGGTGTGATGCGGAGCATCCTACGGACATCACCATGTCAAGAGTACGTTTGGCAAGTGACACGTGCCACATCTACGACACATACATAAAGGTGAATCATCTCCTTTACACGTGTTCACTTGACCCCTTCGAGGATGGTATACTACTTGACACTCCTCTCGTGTGCATGCATAGGTATTGTCGGAACTTCACAGATGACGAGGAGGAGTGCAAGCGCAAGGGAACAACTACACCATCCAAGAGGGAAGCCTGGAAGCGGAGAAGGAACCGTCAAGAAGAAGGCGAGGTTCCACGTGCATCGACGGATGTCCACGAGAAGGCGAGGAGCCGTGAAGCTTCTGGACACCCCGTGCGCACGGGCCATTAGACCCTGTGCACACGGGACCCCGTGCCCACGGTACATGCCCGAGCGCACGGGCTAAGTCGCCAGGTCTCTGGATACCCCGTGCGCACGGGCTCCACTTACCCCGTGCGCACGGGGCCTCCTGCGTGTACCTGTTGGGCTTTGCCTTGTATTTCCCATTACGCCCCTGCTTACCCCCTTCATTGCCTAGGACAATATATACTCCTCCTCCTCCATTTAGCTTTAGCTAAGATTAGATCTAGACATTGGAGCTTAGCTCATGTATCTCCCCTTGTGGGAATCCTCTTGAGAGAGGCACACTCCATTGGAGTTCAAGACCTCCATTGGAGAAGATCCTTAGGGATATCAAGACCCCCTTGTGGGAAGGATCTATCTAGATCATCAAGACCCATCTCTCCTAGAGATTTGGATGAACTACCTTTGTATCTTTATTTCCCTTGTTATTCTTGGATCTTGATGCACCTCTTGTATTGCTTGTAATTTGAGGAGTACTTGGTGTGGATCTTGTCCATTAGAGTGTTGTTCTTGTGTTTTCCCCTTGTATTCTTGGTGTTCTTCCTCAAATCCACCACCAATTCGTGAACATCGGGCCACCTAGGGTCTTGCCCTACATCATCTTGGTATCATGAGCCACGTTGACACGAATTTGGAGCCCTACCCCCCATGTTCTAGCCTAATTTTGCTTGTTTTTGTCCAATTTGGAAAATCCCCACAAAAAGAGACATATCGAATTTTTTGTGATTTGTTGTTCCTTGTGAGTTTTTTTTTGATTTTGATCCATGGATCTGGTGTTTAGCAAGTAGATCCATCTCCTATTGCGTCCCCATAGCCCAATTTTTCTTTTCCCCCTTCGAATTTGGAGGTGAAATCGCGAAATTTCCGCCACCCCCGTGCCCACGGGCCCCAGACCCCGTGCACACGGGCGCCCGCGAAGTTCCTGGACACCTCGTGCCCACGGCCCATGTACCGTGCGCACGGGACCCCGTGCCCACGCCCCTTTGACCCCGTGCGCACGGCCCTCCCAGGATCAGCCGCCACTGCTTCACTGTTTCGCCCATATCTCCCACTTCCGAACTCCGATTTGGGTGTTCTTTGGCTCGTTGGAAAGCTAGCGACGTGCCCGAGGTGCTCACCTTGGTTTTACCACCTTTTGACTCCATAAAATTTTGTGGATTTTTTCATTGCATAGGCCATCCACCTTAACTTCCGCACCACCACACAAAACTTCCGCAACCTAACCCATTTTGGTTTCCATTGCATTTGTGGTTGTTTGAGTTGTGGTTTGAGTCTCCTAAGGTGTTTCGGCTACTTAGGGACGGTTACATCTTCATCACCACCGGCGACTTGTATCGTTACATCAAGTACATCCACCACGATATCCCGCATCGACGGCGACCATCCATCCTTTGAGACCATCTTCAACCGGAAGCAGGGCCGGTTACCCCCGACTTCGTGAAAGGTTAAGTGTGACGAAGGTATCCATTCCGTCATCAACTTTTCCTTCCTTGCCATTACTTCTTGATAGCCCCACCATCTTTGCGAATACCTTCATACCTATTGAGACTAGCTATCCGAGTATTGCCGGGCTTCGCGAAAACTTGTGCACCTTAGTGATACAATATCATATTGTTGCATCATTTCATATATCATATAGTGCAATTGTTTGCTCCCGTGCATATCTTGTGATACTTATCTCATGTTTGTGGTTGAGGCTCATTAAGCATAGTGGAAAGGAAGAAAAGATCGAAAAAAAGCTTTTAAGCAAGAAAAAGAAAGATCATAAGCTTATAAGCAAAGAGTTGAGCATGAAAAGAGATACTTGTGCATGAGGATACATGGAATAGGAAATGTTTTGCTTGCATACATATAGGTTGGTGCCAAGTGGTGAATCGTGCCCAAACGTGCAATCAAGCTAGCGTCTCTCCTTGTGTTTGTGCAACACGAGCTTAGTCTTCGTTAGGCAATTTTCTATTGCTCATCCCTATAGTTGCACAAGCCCCATTATCCAACGTGTGTGTTTCTTTATTGCCCTCCTCTATATTTTTGTGATCACTTGCTTTGCATTTTGAGTCCTTTGGCTTGATTTCAACATTTACATATCTTGGACTTCAATTTGCATGAATTTGTGCCACTAACCCCACCGAGCTCCACTATAAGCCATTTGTGTAGGTTGTGAGGATTGGACAAGGTTTTTCACCAAGTGCACTCTTTTCCTTGCATACATTGTGGTATTTGAGATCCATCTACAACTTCGGAAAGAGGTAACTTTGGTATGTTCATTCCATCTCGTTCTCACACCTTCTCGAGTGCTTCTATGGATTGGGACGACACATCTCCTTCGGTCTACAACCACGATGATGAGTTCGATGCCATGGAGAACTTCATCGACGCCAAGATGGACAAGTACATGGAGGAGTTCAAGGTCCTCATCAACTCCGGCAAGCGGTCTTCCTCATCTTCAAGAAGATGCTCAAGTGCAAAGACTCCCGAGCTACCATCTCCGGCAAGTACACAACGACATCGACACCGACAAGACCAGGAAGAGCAACCTTCTGGATGAGAGTTGGCTGCTCTGGCACCCCCGTGCACACGGGCCTGCGACCCCCGTGCACACGGGACCCCGTGCACACGGCTTCCTGCACCCCCGTACGCATGGGCTCTACAGTACAGCGACATTGACCCCAAGGCTGTGGCTTCATCCACTACATTGGCATCTTCACCAAGTGACTTAAAGGCATCTTCGCCTTCGGATGTACGGCATCTTCGCCTACTCCACGAGCTCAAGTCCGCGACTTCCACAAGCTCCTACGACCTCGACACCGACCACGAGCTTCCTTTCTATGGGACTCAAGACCCCGAGGAGTATCTCGAGTGGGAGCGCAAGATGGACGACTGCCTCAAGCTACATCAAGTCCCCTCCGAAGATCAAGTGAAGTGCGCCACAAGTACCTTCCACGACTACGCGTCGACATGGTGGCTTCACACACCTTCGAAGAGCTTCAACATGAGTTGGTCCAAGACGAAGAAAGTGATGCGCCGAGAATTTGTGCCTTCCGCCTACACAGAACATATTCTTCACCAATTGGAGAATACCATACAAGGATCCAATTCCCTCGACGAGTACTTCATGGAGATGAAGAAAGCCTTGCGACGAGCCGGTGTGGACGACCCCATTTGGATGAAGTTCCACTTCGCGATGGGATTGAATAACGACATCGCCAAGACTCTCTTCACCAACAACTATGAGTCCCTCGACGACATGTACATTGGTGCTCTCCAAGCGGACAAAGAACACATGAAGGCCAAGTCTACTCGACCGCGAGCACACTTCGTGACGACCACACTCCAAGACGGCGAGCATGAGGCTAGTACCATCGAGATGTCCAAGCCTGACGAGCTCCAAGACGATGCTTCCAAGTTCGACTTCACCACCATACCTCTTTGCGGCATTGACGATGCCGAGTCTACCACGACTCTTTTTGAAGACGGCGCGGCGACGACTACGACTATGGAGCAACTCAAGGATCAAGATTTGGAGGCGAGCAACAAGGTGGCGAGCAAGGATGATGCTTCCATCTTTGGAGACGAGAGTGATGATGTGCCATTTTCGGCCTTCATCCATGACGATGGTGACAACATGATCGAGCATGGGATGTTCCCTTCGGTCATGGAGGCGAGTGATGATGTGCCATCTTCGGCCTTCATCCACGGCGACGACGAGACGGTTGAGCATGGGATTTTCCCTTCGACCAAGGAGGCGTATGATGGTGATTTGAGTGACTCCACCATATGTGACATTGAGTGCACCTATTTTGAGGGAGTGAGTGAGCCACAACATAGAGAGAGTGAGGTAGTTGATAGGGCATGTGAGGCCATTTCGATTTCTAACGACTTACCCTCTACCTCTATTGTGTCTTCTCATTTGGTGCTAGGTCCCATATACGACGACGCCCCGATCTTCGATGAGTTCGCCTTTCCTTTGGACAAGACGATGGCCATGGTGAACTATGATACACCCCCCACATGGTTCCATCACGATGATGATGACCACGAGTTGGTCCTTGCCACCTCACCTACACCACATGAGTGGAGTGCGAAAGGTAACATAGGTGAAGGTGATGCTCTTGTCCCACTAGTGGACATTCTTGACATTGATTGCTTGCATGATGTCGATCCTCCTATTAACTTGCTTGATGCTAGTGCGACTTCCTCATGCGATGATTTACCCATTTATGATGAGTTTGATGATTGCCATGTGGAGTCTATTAGTTGTGATGCCATGTTACATAGGATATCTTGTGATAATTCTCTTGGTCACATCATGTTTGCAACCCCTCTTGACTTGTCATATGCTATGAATGAGATCTCCCATATGTCATATTTGCAATCTCATCGTAGTGACTATGCATATGCCATTAAAATAAACCCAATTTGCACATATGGCATAGATGACAAGCCCATGGTTATTGGCATTTGCTTTTCTTGTGATGATATTGATATGCTCCCTTTGCAAAATTTGTGCATTTCATCTCATATGCCATGCCATGATCACCTAGCTTCGGACATGCATTGTTTGTCATGTTGTTCCACGTCTCCATATTATGATTCCGCTATTGCTCATGAGGCGACCCCCATAGTTTCCTCATACAAGTTAGGAGATTTAGATCCATCCTATGAATTGCATGATTTCCATGATTGTGTGCACCATATGCATCCCATGAATGAAAATGCTTTTGATGTGCCACACACTTGCTATAATTTGCATCCTAATCATGTTATACATAACAACTATTCTTTCAAGATGGATGACATGTTATTATACCATGCCTCAAATTTCTTTGAGCATTGCTTGTTTTGTGCTAACTCTAACGTGCACATACACATCATGATGGATGATGTGTACATTTACCACGCACACACGTTGTTTCGTTTGTCCCCATGTTGTGTAGGTACAAATGCTTCCTCATCGACCTCGCAAACGCAAGAGTTGACGAAACGAGCTCTAGAGAGCAATGATGATTTGGGATCCCGTGGATTGTCATTCCCGCCGCTCCCTTCACGCAAAGACTTCGCGCATTGCTTCTACATGACCCTCACATGGTTATGGGTTATTGTCCATTATATATCATTTGCCCATCTTACCATGTTCACTTTGCATGATATGCTCATTCCTATGCCTTTGCCATGCATTTGTGACCCATGCTTTGCATCTCACATGACACTTGATTCTACTACTTGTATGTGTGTTTGCATGCTTGGTGGAGATATCACTTGTTATTGCCATGTTTGCTATGTACCCCATGCCTATGATGATACTTTGATCTTGCCTTATTTTCGTGCTTGTGATATGTCATGCGCATTTATTATGCCTATTATTTGCTCACATGACATGATTGCCCTGATTTCCTCTAGTGCGTTGCATCTTCGCTCCACTAGTTTGCACGACATGATTACTATGATTGCTTGCCTTGTTGCATCGCCGATGATTCATACTTGCTCGTTTCATGCGGTTGATGACAACCATTGCCATGCTTTGCACATGATTGATATTGCTTCTTGTCATATATCTCCACATGTTGCCTCCCGCATGCTAGATGCTTTGCCATGTATTGAGTGCAACAATGCTTTTAGTCTTGATAATGAGATTGCCCCCATAGCTTTCTCCCATATGTTTGGAGCTTTTGCCATCTTTCTTGTGAAGCATGCTTGTCTTCCTTATTTGCACCATATGCCTAGTGCCATGAATATATCCATTGTTGCATCATATTATTCATGCACTTTTGCTTCTAACTGTTATGTGCAAGAGAAGAGAACCATCATGATGGATGATGTGTTTATCTACCATGCACATACGTTCTTTGCCTTGTTTTGTGCATGTGTAGGATCGTTCGACTCCGTGTCCACTGCCACTTCACGTGAGTTGACCATTCGAGCTCTTGAGAGCGAGCCACTCTCGACCGACATGCTTCTACAACGCATTTTCTACCACTTCGGCATTGTGAAGAACGCACAAGAGCACACTTTTGAGGTGATATCCTTCTCTTTTGAGAATCCCAACACCATGAGCATGAATATTGTGGATCATCCCTCATGTGTTGCTTGCACTATGACACAATGCACACATGCTAGAGATTTTGTTTTGAATTGTCATTGCCACATTGCCATGCCTCATGATATATATGCCTTGTGTGTTGCATCGAACATGATTATCCCATGCTATTCCCATGTGTTTGATTGCAACAATGTCATTTCTTCACATATGCCATGTACCATTGATTGCTACATGCTTGACTTGATTGCCTCACACATGATGAACAATTGCTCTTTCTATTGTGTTGAGTGCCACACTATCTTCACTACACCATGTGCACATTATGCTTGGATTGTCTTACACTTTGTCTTGCCTATTGCACATTTCATGCACTTGATGCCCCATGTGTTTGGACATATCATTTTCCTTGGTGTTGTGAATGATTCCTATGCCTACCATAGACCTTTTGTTGAGCACCTTGTGCATGCTTGCTATGACATTGAGGTAGATGCTTGTTCGATTGTCACACATATTAGCATATCTACCTCCCATTTACATGCTTGTTTCTGTGATGCCTTTCATTATGCTCAGTTGATATGCTTACATGACATGCCACTATCCTTTGTCACACAATATGCTATGCATGATGACGACACTTGTTCGGTGAATCACCACTTGAATGTTTGGTTTTGCACTAACGCTAACCACATTTGTTTTTCCAAGTGTTTGTTGTCATTGCTCCTTTTGAAGGAACCACAAGACGGTGCGACATTGGAGAGTGCCCATTTCGAACTTCAAGATGATGAATTCTTGGTGATCGTCCACTTCTACTCGGCGACGCCATCTCTTTACCATGGTGATTTGGTTTTTGATCCGAGGACGGATCTTTCCCAAGGGGGAGGGGATGATGCGGAGCATCGTACGGACATCACCATGTCAAGAGTCCATTTGGCAAGTGATACATACCACATCTACATCACATACATAAAGGTGAATCATCTCCTTTACACGTGTTCACTTGACCCCTTCGAGGATGGTATACTACTTGACACTCCTCTCGTGTGCATGCATAGGTATTGTCGGAACTTCACGGATGACGAGGAGGAGTGCAAGCGCAAGGGAACAACTACACCATCCAAGAGGGAAGCCTGGAAGCGAAGAAGGAACCGTCAAGAAGAAGGCGAGGTTCCACGTGCATCGACGGATGTCCATGAGAAGGCGACGAGCCGTGAAGCTTCTAGACACCCCGTGCGCACGGGCCATTAGACCCCGTGCACACAGGACCCCGTGCCCACGGTACATGCCCGTGCGCACGGGCTAAGTCGCCAGGTCTCTGGATACCCCGTGCATACAGGCTCCACTTACCCCGTGCGCACGGGGCCTCCTGCGTGTACCTGTTGGGCTTTGCCTTGTATTTCCCATTACGCCCCTGCTTACCCCCTTCATTGCCGAGGACTATATATACTCCTCCTCGTCCTCCTCCATTTAGCTTTAGCTAAGATTAGATCTAGACATTGGAGCTTAGCTCATGTATCTCCCCTTGTGGGAATCCTCTTGAGAGAGGCACACTCCATTGGAGTTCAAGACCTCCATTGGAGAAGATCCTTAGGGATATCAAGACCCCCTTGTGGGAAGGATCTATCTAGATCATCAAGACCCATCTCTCCTAGAGATTTGGATGAACTACCTTTGTATCTTTATTTCCCTTGTTGTTCTTGGATCTTGATGCACCTCTTGTATTGCTTGTAATTTGAGGAGTACTTGGTGTGGATCTTGTCCATTAGAGTGTTGTTCTTGTGTTTTCCCCTTGTGTTCTTGGTGTTCTTCCTCAAATCCACCTCCAATTCGTGAACATCGGGCCACCTAGGGTCCTGCCCTACATCAGGGTGCCCCTCCCGTAGATGTGCACCATGGCCCAGAAGTGGTGGATGGGATCACTCGTATGCTCCTGGTACAAAACATGCTCCGGGGGCTCTTCTATGCCAAAAGCTCGATGTGTGAGATTGGCGAGGATGACTATAAAGTCTCCAAGCACGGCTGCGGTGGTCTCATTACGGACGATGGGACCAGGCATCTTGGTGATTGGGTATCGAACTGAGAGTGAGGTTGTGATGTGCTGAGTTGGGGCAAGGCTTCCTTTATAGGTCAGTGGAGTCTTCCATCGCACGCTTGTGGATGGGACAACTCAGGTGTCGGTCACAGGCACACGGCCTATGGACCGGCTGATAGGTTGGGCTCCGACTGCCAAAAGATGTCGGCTGGTCACTGTGTAGGCTTATCGGATGGGGTGAGTGTGGCTACGGACAGGAAAAGATTTGGATGGTGTGGAAACTTAGGGATAGCGACCAGGCTAAGATAGGATTAGCTAATGGCCAGCCTGGGCTCTGATACCAAGGCTGTCGGGGCTAGATTTCGGGGACATAAAATCCCAGAATTAA
Organism: Elymus sibiricus; assembly: GCA_039707655.1. Classification (NCBI taxonomy): domain Eukaryota; kingdom Viridiplantae; phylum Streptophyta; class Magnoliopsida; order Poales; family Poaceae; genus Elymus; species Elymus sibiricus. Next base: position 171,934,151 of record CM077664.1, read on the forward strand.
CCCCTCGTGTCATCACCAGCCCCAAGATCATTTTTACTGGTGGACACGTCCTTGATACAGATTACCAAGCAATTACAAGAATTGGATACAAGACCATAAAGGTCTAATGATATAACAATTATTTCTAGTGACGGGTGACGGAAGCGACTCGTTGTTCTCCAACGTCGATGGGGCTCCATTCCCACAGGAATAGCTGACTTGGATAACTCCCATCCCGCGTGGCTGCTATCTCCGATTCCTAGGTTGCGGGGTGTGCCTTCATAGTGCTCTTCTCCTAATCATGATCTGGCCAAGACAATAGCCAGGGACAAGCTAGTGAGTACGTTTGAATGTTCTCGCAAACATCATGAACAAAAGATATACCGAATGCAACAGAGAACATATGATCATGATGAACTAAATTATATGCATATGATGACTGATATTAATGCATGGCATGATAAATATCAATATGATGTAGATGGCTAAATATATCACTCTAGTGAATAAACCAAGAAAATAGAATGGAACATCGGGCGTTACACCGCCCGAAAAATTCCAAGAAAAATGCAAAACGGGTGTCTGAATGCGACGCCTTGAGAGGTCTTGAAAAGAAATGCCAAATGGGTGTCTGAATGTGACCCCTCGAGAGGTCTTGAAAAGAAATGCCAAATGGGTGTCTGAATGCGACGCCTCGAGAGGTCTTGAAAAGAAATGCCAAACGGGTGTCTGAATGCGACGCCTCGAGAGGTCTTGAAAAGAAATGAGTATCCAGGTGGATTAACCATCCCAAGAGACACTCAGAAAGAAAATAGAAATGAGTATCCAGGTGGATTAACCATCCCAAGAGATACTCAGAAAAGAAAATAGAAATGAGTATCCAGGTGGATTAACCATCCCAAGAGATACCCCAGGTTGCACAAAGAATAAAAAGGTTAGGCCACAATAATATTCATGTTAACAATAATATTCATGCTGGCATCAGAAGTGACAATAATTATCCTACAAAAATTGAATCATGGTCTATTTTAATTATTTCCTCCGAAGACCGACACTAAGACCGACACTTGACCAACCCAGACTATAGTCCTTAACCGCGGACACGGCTATTCGAATAGGTTTTAAAACTCTGCAGAGGGTGCACTCTTTACCTATAAGTAAAGGATTTCTTTAGCCAACACCGAGACACTAGATAATTCCCATTATGGTATTTGGGTTGAAAACACACCTAACCAGCACACACCAACTCAACCGTTCTGATGCCCGGAATCACCCAAGGTATCGTTCCGGAAAACTCTAAGAGCAGGAGACCACCATCTCGAATAGCATGGGATCACAATTTATAATGCGCGGATTACAAGGGGTGCCCCCCTCTTGGCCCAGCCGGATACACCCATGCCCCCTGACCAGGTGACATGCCTACTAGAGGCCTCTGGTATCTTTCACCATGGCCTCTCTATACGGTGTGTGTGCAAGAAAGGGGTTAACAACTTACTGAACCGTACCCTACCTATGGCAGGGACAAGTGGTAGCACGAAACAAGTATGGGGGTTACCTGAACAAGACTCGATCTACGGTCGACTCAGGAGGTTTAAGTTTTCCTGTAGTAGTTAGCACAATATACTTCCTTGGTAGTACCCAACAGGGTCACCACCTGGCATGTCCCAACATGCCCTTGATGGAAATATGCCCTAGAGGCAATAATAAAGTTGTTATTATTTTATATTTCCTTGTTCATGATAAAGGTTTATTTGACCGGAAACTTAAATACATGTGTGAATACATAAACAAATACCGTGTCCCTAGTGAGCCTCTACTAGACTAGCTCGTTGATTAAAGATGGTTAAGGTTTCCTAACCATAGACATGAGTTGTCATTTGATAACGGGATCACATCATTAGGAGAATGATGTGATGGACAAGACCCATCCGTTAGCTTAGCATATGATCGTTCTGTTTATTGCTACTGCTTTCTTGAATGTCAAATACATGTTCCTCAGACCATGAGATCATGCAACTCCCGGATACCGGAGGAATACCTTGTGTGCTATCAAACATCACAACGTAACTGGGTGATCATGAAGATGCTCTACAGGTATCTCCAAAGGTGTCCGTTGAGTTGGCATGGATCGAGACTGGGATTTGTCACTCCGTGTTTCGGAGAGGTATCTCTGGGCCCTCTCGGTAATGCACATCATAAGAAGCTTGCAAGCAAAGTGACTAAGGAGTTAGTTACGGGATGATGTATTACAGAACGAGTAAAGAGACTTGCCAGTAACGAGATTGAACTAGGTATGGAGATACCGACGATCGAATCTCGAGCAAGTAACATACCGACGGACAAAGGGAATTACGTATGTTGCCATTGCGGTTCGACTGATAAGATCTTCGTGGAATATGTAGGAACCAATATGAGCATCCAGGTTCCGCTATTGGTTATTGACCGGAGAGGCATCTCAGTCATGTCTACATCATTCCCGAACCCGTAGAGTCCGCACGCTTAACGTTCGTTGACGATATAGTGTTATATGAGTTATGTGAATTGGTAACCGAATATTGTTCGGAGTCCCGGATGAGATCCCAGACATCACGAGGAGTCTCGGAATGGTCGAGAGGTAAAGATTTATATATGGAAAGTCATATTTTGGGTTCCGGAAAAAGGTGCAGTTTTTTCGGTATTGTACCGGGAAGCTTCCAGAAGGTTCCGGAGGATTCCGGAGGGTTCCGGAAGTCCACAAGTGGGTCCACCACATCCCAAGGGCTGGCATGGGCTAAGGGGAGGCGCCCTAGTCTTATTGGGCCAGGCGCACCAAGTCCTCAAAAGCTCACGCAGCTAGGGAAGGAAAAAGGGAGAGTCCTAGTAGGAATAGGATTGGACTTTGGAGTCCAAGTCCACGTGTGTACTATTCATGGTTACTGTTCACGTGGCACTATTCCTTCTACTCCAAGCCCCTACACATATATAAATAGAGGAGAGGGAGCGCCCCAAAGGAGAACACAACATTGTCTTAGCCGTGTGCGGCGCCCCCCTCCACAGTTCCGTCCCTCGGTCATATTTTCGCAGTGCTTGGGCGAAGCCCTGCGGAGATAGCATCACCATCACCGTCACCACGCCGTCGTGCTGCCGGAATTCATCCACTACCTCGCCGTCTTGCTGGATCAAGAAGTCGAGGACGTCACTGAGCTGAACGTGTGCTGAACGCGGAGGTGCCGTACGTTCGGTACTCGGTCGGTTGGATCGTGAAGTTGTTCGACGACATCAACCGCGTTGTTCTAACGCTTCCGCTTACAGTCTATGAGGGTACGTAGACACACTCCCCCTCTCGTAGCTATGCATCTCCATGGATAGATCTTGCGTGTGCATAGAAATTTTTTTGTTTTCCATGCAACGTTCCCCATCAGTGGTATCAGAGCTAGGTCTATGCGTAGATGATATGCACGAGTAGAACACAAAGAGTTGTGTTCGGTGATCGTCATACTGCTTACCACCAACGTCTTATTTTGATTCGGAGGTATTGTAAGATGAAGCGGCCCGGACCAACCTTACATGTCCACGTACATGAGACCGGTTCCACCGACAGACATGCAACTTGTTTTGCATAAAGGTGGCTGGCGGGTGTCTGTTTCTCCTACTTTAGTTGAATCAAATTTGACTGCGACCGGTCCTTGTTGAAGGTTAAAACAGCAAACTTGATAAATCACCGTTGTGGTTTAGTGCCGTAGGTAAGAACGGTTCTTGCTATAAGCCCGTAGCAGCCATGTAAAACTTGCAACAACAAAGTAGAGGGCGTCTAACTTGTTTTTGCAGGGTATGCTGTGATGTGATATGGTCAAGACATGATGTGATATACATTATTGTATGAGATGATCATGTTTTGTAATTTATCGGCAACCGGCAGGAGCCTTATGGTTGTCTCTTTATTGTATGAAATGCAAGCGCCATGTAATTGCTTTACTTTATCGCTATGCGTTAGCAATAGTTGTAGAAGCAATAGTTGGCGAGACGACCACGACGCAACGATGGAGATCAAGGTGTCGAGCCGGTGACGATGGAGATCATGACGATGCTTTGGAGATGGAGATGAAAAGCACAAGATGATGGCCATATCATGTCACATATTTTGATTGCATGTGATGTTTATCCTTTATGCATCTTATTTTGCTTAGAACGGCGGTAGCATTATAAGATGATCCCTTCACTAAATTTCAAGATAAAAGTGTTCTCCCCGAGTATGCACCGTTGCTAAAGTTCGTCGTTTCGAAGCACCTCGTGATGATCGGGTGTGATAGATTCTACGTTCACATACAACGGGTGTAAGCCAGTTTTACACAAGCAGAATACTTAGGTTAAACTTGACGAGCCTAGCATGTACAGACATGGTCTCGGAACACTGGAGACCGAAAGGTCGAACATGAGTCATATAGTAGATATGATCAACATGGAGATGTTCACCATAGATGACTATCCCATCTCACGTGATGATCGGACATGGGCTAGTTGATTTGGATCATGTAACACTTAGTTAACTTGAGGGATGTTAATTTAAGTGGGAGTTCATTAGTAATTTGATTAATTGAACTTAATTTATCATGAACTTAGTCTTGATAGTTTGTTTGCATATCTATGTTGTAGATAAATGGCCCGTGCTACTGTTCCATTGAATTTTAATGCGTTCCTAGAGAAAGCTAAGTTGAAAGATGATGGTAGCAACTACACAGACTGGGTCCGTAACTTGAGGATTATCCTCATTGCTGCACAGAAGAATTATGTCCTTGATGCACCGCTAGGTGATGGACCTACTGCAGGAGCTGCTGCAGACGTTGTGAACGCCTGGCAAGCTCGATCTGATGACTACTCGATAGTTCAGTGTGCCATGCTCTACGGCTTAGAACCGGAACTGCAAAAGCGTTTTGAACGCCACGGAGCATATGAGATGTTCCAAGAGCTGAAATTGATATTTCAAGCTAATGCCCGGGTTGAGAGATATGAAGTCTCCAACAAGTTCTTTAGCTGTAAGATGGAGGAGAATAGTTCTGTCAGTGAACACATACTCAGAATGTCTGGGTACCACAACCACTTGACTCAGCTGGGAATTGATCTTCCGGTTGAGAGTGTTATTGACAGAGTTCTTCAGTCACTGCCACCAAGCTATAAAGGCTTCGTGATGAACTATAATATGCAAGGGATGGAGAAGACAATTCCCGAGCTCTTCGCGATGCTGAAATCAACGGAGGTAGAAATCAAGAAGGAGCATCAAGTGTTGATGGTTAACAAAACCACTAGTTTCAAGAAAAAGAGCAAGGGAAAGAAGGGGAACTTCAAGAAGAACGGCAAGCAAGTTGCCGCTCCCACGAAGAAACCCAAAGCTGGACCCAGGCCTGAAACAGAGTGCTTCTACTGCAAAGGGACTGGTCACTGGAAGCGGAACTGCCCCAAGTATTTGGCAGATAAGAAGGATGGCAAAGTGAGCAAAGGTATATTTGATATACATGTTATTGATGTGTTCCTCACTAATGCTCGTAGTAGCGCCTGGGTATTTGATACTGGTTTGGTTGCTCATATTTGTAACTCAAAACAGGAGCTACGGAATAAGCAAAGATTGGCTAAGGACGAGGTGACGATGCGCGTCGGGAATGGTTCCAAGGTTGATGTGATCGCCGTCGGCACGCTACCTCTACATCTACCTTCGGGATTAGTTTTAGACCTCAATAATTGTTATTTGGTGCCAGCGTTGAGCATGAACATTATATCTGGATCTTGTTTATTGCGAGACGGTTATTCATTTAAGTCAGAGAATAATGGTTGTTCTATTTATATGAGTAACATATTTTATGGTCACGCACCTTTTGTGAATGGTCTATTCTTGTTGAATCTCGATCGTAGTGATGCACATATTCATAATATTGATGCCAAAAGATGCAAAGTTGATAATGATAGTGTAACATACTTGTGGCACTGCCGTTTAGGTCATATTGGTGTAAAGCGCATGAAGAAACTCCATGCGGATGGACTTTTGGAATCTCTTGATTATGAATCATTTGATACTTGCGAACCATGCCTCATGGGCAAGATGACTAAAACTCCGTTCTCCAGAACAATGGAGCGAGCTACTGATTTGTTGGAAATAATACATACCGATGTATGCGGTCCGATGAATGTTGAAGCACGCGGCGGGTATCATTATTTTCTAACCTTCACAGATGATTTGAGTAGATATGGGTATATCTACTTGATGAAACACAAGTCTGAAATATTTGAAAAGTTCAAAGAATTTCAGAGTGAAGTAGAGAATCATCGTAACAAGAAAATAAAGTTTCTACGATCTGATCGCGGAGGCGAATATTTGAGTTACGAGTTGGGCCTTCATTTAAGAAAATGTGGAATTGTTTCACAACTCACGCCACCTTGAACACCACAGCGTAATGGTGTGTCCGAACGTCATAACCGTACTTTATTGGATATGGTGCATTCTATGATGTCTCTTACCGATTTGCCACTATCGTTTTGGGGTTATGCATTAGAGACAGCTGCATTCATGTTAAATAGGGCACCGTCTAAATCCGTTGAGATGACACCATATGAACTATGGTTTGGCAAGAAACCTAAGCTGTCATTTCTTAAAGTTTGGGGATGCGATGCTTATGTGAAAAAGCTTCAACCTGATAAGCTCGAACCCAAAGCGGAGAAGTGCGTCTTCATAGGATACCCTAAAGAAACAATTGGGTACACCTTCTACCATAGATCCGAAGGCAAGGTCTTTGTTGCCAAGAATGGGTCCTTTCTAGAGAAGGAGTTTCTCTCGAAAGAAGTGAGTGGGAGGAAAGTAGAACTTGATGAGGTAATTGTACCTTCTCTCGAATTGGAAAGTAGCTCATCAGAGAAAACCGTTCTCGTGATGCCTACACCAATAAGAGAGGAAGATAATGATAAAGATCATGAAACTTCAGATCAAGTTACTACTGAACTTCGTAGGTTGACCAGAGTACGTTCCGCACCAGAGTGGTACGGTAATCCTGTTCTGGAAGTTATGTTGTTAGAGAACACCGAACCTACGAACTATGAAGAAGCTATGATAAGCCCGGATTCCGACAAATGGCTTGAGGCCATGAAATCTGAGATAGGATCCATGTATGAGAACAAAGTGTGGACTTTGGTGGACTTGCCCGATGATCGGCAAGCCATTGAGAATAAATGGATTTTAAAGAGGAAGACGGATGCTGATGGTAATATCACTGTCTACAAAGCTTGACTTGTCGCGAAAGGTTTTCGACAAGTTCAAGGGGTTGACTACGATGAGACTTTCTCACCCGTAGCGATGCTTAAGTCTGTCCAAATCATGTTAGCAATTGCCGCATTTTATGATTATGAAATCTGGCAAATGGATGTCAAAACTGCATTCCTTAATGGTTTTCTCAAAGAAGATTTGTATATGATGCAACCAGAAGGTTTTGTCGATCCTAAGGGTGCTAACAAAGTGTGCAAGCTCCAGCGATCCATCTATGGATTGGTGCAAGCATCTCGGAGTTGGAATATACGCTTTGATGAGGTGATCAAAGCATATGGTTTTGTACAGACTTACGGTGAAGCCTGTATTTACAAGAAAGTGAGTGGGAGCTCTGTAGCATTTCTAATATTATATGTGGATGACATATTGTTGATTGGAAATGATATAGAATTTCTGGATGGCATAAAGGGATACTTGAATAAGAATTTTTCAATGAAAGACCTTGGTCAAGCTGCTTATATATTGGGCATCAAGATCTATAGGGATAGATCAAGACGCTTGATAGGACTTTCACAAAGCACATACCTTGACAAAGTTTTGAAGAAGTTCAAAATGGATCAGTCAAAGAAAGGGTTCTTGCCTATTTGCAAGGTGTGAAGTTGAGTCAGACTCAATGCCCGACCACGGCAGAAGATATAGAGAAAAATGAAAGTCATTCCCTATGCCTCAGCCATAGGTTCTATTATGTATGCCATGCTGTGTACCAGACCTGATGTGTGCCTTGCCATAAGTTTGGCAGGGAGGTACCAGAGTAATCCAGGGGTGGATCAATGGACAGCGGTCAAGAATATCCTGAAGTACCTGAAAAGGACCAAGGACATGTTTCTCGTTTATGGAGGTGACGAAGAGCTCGTCGTAAAGGGTTACGTCGATGCAAGCTTCGACACTGATCCGGATGACTCTAAGTCACAAACCGGATACGTATTTATATTAAATGGTGGAGCTGTCAGTTGGTGCAGTTCCAAGCAGAGCGTCGTGGCGGGATGTACGTGTGAAGCGGAATACATAGCTGCTTCGGAAGCAGCACATGAAGGAGTCTGGATGAAGGAGTTCATATCCGATGTAGGTGTAATACCAAGTGCATCGGGTCCAATGACAATCTTTTGTGATAACACTGGAGCAATTGCCATAGCCAAGGAGCCCAGGTTTCACAAGAAGACCAAACACATCAAGAGACGCTTCAACTCCATTCGTGAATGTGTCAAGGATGGAGACATAGAAATTTGCAAAGTACACACGGATCTGAATATGGCAGACCCGTTGACTAAGCCTCTTCCACGAGCAAAACATGATCAGCACCAAGACTCCATGGGTGTTAGATTCATTACTATGTAATCTAGATTATTGACTCTAGTGCAAGTGGGAGACTGATGGAAATATGCCCTAGAGGTAATAATAAAGTTGTTATTATTTTATATTTCCTTGTTCATGATAAAGGTTTATTTGACCGGAAACTTAAATACATGTGTGAATACATAAACAAATACCGTGTCCCTAGTGAGCCTCTACTAGACTAGCTCGTTGATCAAAGATTGTTAAGGTTTCCTAACCATAGACATGAGTTGTCATTTGATAACGGGATCACATCATTAGGAGAATGATGTGATGGACAAGACCCATCCGTTAGCTTAGCATATGATCGTTCTGTTTATTGCTACTGCTTTCTTGAATGTCAAATACATGTTCCTCAGAACATGAGATCATGCAACTCCCGAATACCGGAGGAATACCTTGTGTGCTATCAAACGTCACAACGTAACTGGGTGATCATAAAGATGTTCTACAGGTATCTCCGAAGGTGTCCGTTGAGTTGGCATGGATCCAGACTGGGATTTGTCACTCCGTGTTTTGGAGAGGTATCTCTGGGCCCTCTCGGTAATGCACATCATAAGAAGCTTGCAAGCAAAGTGACTAAGGAGTTAGTTACGGGATGATGTATTACGGAACGATTAAAGAGACTTGCCGGTAACGAGATTGAACTAGGAATGGAGATACCGATGATCGAATCTCGGGCAAGTAACATACCGACGGACAAATGGAATTACGTATGTTGTCATTGCGGTTCGACTGATAAGATCTTCGTGGAATATGTGGGAACCAATATGAGCATCCAGGTTCCGCTATTGGTTATTGAACGGAGAGGCGTCTCAGTCATGTCTACATCAATCCAGACCCCGTAGGGTCCGCACGCTTAACGTTCGTTGACGATATAGTGTTATATGAGTTATGTGAATTGGTAATCGAATATTGTTCGGAGTCTCGGATGAGATCCCGGATGTCACGAGGAGTCTCGGAATGGTCGAGAGGTAAAGATTTATATATGGGAAGTCATATTTTGGGTTCCGAAAAAAGGTGCAATTTTTTCGGTATTGTACCGGGAAGCTTCCAGAAGGTTCCGGAGGATTCCGGAGGGGTCCGGAAGTCCACAAGTGGGTCCACCACGTCCCAAGGGCTATCATGGGCTAAGGGGAGGCGCCCTGGCCTTATTGGGCCAGGCGCACCAAGTCCTCAAAAGCCCACGCAGCTAGGGAAGGAAAAAGGGAGAGTCCTAGTAGGAATAGGATTGGACTTTGGAGTCCAAGTCCACGCGTGTACTATTCATGGTTACTGTTCACGTGGCACTATTCCTTCTACTCCAAGCCCCTACACATATATAAATAGAGGAGAGGGGGCGCCCCAAAGGAGAACACAACATTGTCTTAGCCGTGTGCGGCGCCCCCCTCTACAGTTCCGTCCCTCGGTCATATTTTCGCAGTGCTTGGGCGAAGCCCTACGGAGATAGCATCACCATCACCGTCACCACGCCGTCGTGCTGCCGGAACTCATCCACTACCTCGCCGTCTTGCTGGATCAAGAAGTCGAGGACGTCACCGAGCTGAACGTGTGCTGAACGCGGAGGTGCCGTACGTTCGGTACTCGGTCGGTTGGATCGTGAAGTTGTTCGACAACATCAACCGCGTTGTTCTAACGCTTCCGCTTACGGTCTACGAGGGTACGTAGACACACTCCCCCTCTCGTAGCTATGCATCTCCATGGATAGATCTTGCATGTGCGGAGATTTTTTTTTGGTTTCCATGCAACGTTCCCCATCAGCCCTCACTGATCATTCTCGTCACAACGAGATTTCAGTCTCACGGTCACTTTTTTCTCGTGACTTATTCTTTCCCTACATGTTAGTTCTGGACCAACATATACATCTGTGGTATGTGAGAACAGCCACCTTCACTTATATTTTAAGTTAAGTGAAGATAGCAAATTACCAATGGATCATGCATTGAAAAATAACAATATGCAAATTTCAATTAAAATTATCATAATTCAAATATTCTAGCTAGCAAACTACCAAGCATTCACCATATCAAGTGTTCAAAATGCTTGCCTTAAGCATGCAGAACGATTGGCTGCACTCCAAAACTTTGAAATTTTCATCTTCCCTCCATTTTTCCTATTTTCAAAATATTGCAAAAATCACATAAAACCTTAACAATACAAAAAACTTGTATGGAAATTTTTGAAATAAATACTAAAATAAACTAGATGAAAAATGTTGATTTTCAGAAAAAAAATTAATCCATTTGGACTTATGGTTTAAAAACTACAGGCAGTCAAAGTTTTAGGTCAACTCTGTTTTTATATAACTTTTTTAAAAAGAAAACATTTTGGATTGAAACGTGTTTTTCAAGGAGGAAAACGTACTCCGGCGAATACGTCTCCACTTAAACGGCGGGCCCGCGGGTGGAGTCGATGACGAGCGGGGCCCGCGCTTCTTCTCTCTCTCCTCCCTCCTTTCATCTTCTTCCTCCTGACGCAGGAAACATAGCAGGCCTGGCCTTGCTGCCGCCGGCGACTGGGGACACGGCGGCCTCGGGCCAAGGCGGGGATGGATCCTCCGCTCCATCCCACGCGCAGGGGTGGTCTTGGCAGCGCCGGGGGCGGCCAGAGTGGAGCGCGGCGACCGAAGGCAGTAGGCGGCTGCCTCTGCCGGAGGCGGGGGAGGAGACGCTCCCGGGCAGAATTGATGGGCGGAAGAGGTTCGTGGGGTCGTGAGGGGTCTGTGGGCGAAGAGAATGGAGAGAGAGGGGTTCTAGAGGCTATGCATTTGAGAGAGAGCCGTGGCGGCTGCTTCCGCCGGAGAGGGAGAAGAAGGCCATGTCCGGGGCAGCTGGGTGCCCCGTGAGGCTTGCTGGGGAGGAGGGAGTGGTGATGATCGACTGGACGAGCCCGGTGACTTATCTGGCCGACATGGTGATGGCCATTGATGGCAGAATGGTGGACGGTGACGAGGTCGGTGAGGGACGGCGGCTCAGGTTGTTGGCATTTAAGGCGGGGGCACGTTGGCTGGCTCGGGAACGAACCAGGTGGCTTTGGCGGGTGGGTGACAGCGATGGCAGGAGTCGGTGGCGGCGCCAGGGGACGGTGGTTGGCCGGCGCTAGCGGCCAAGGGCAGGCATCGGCAGGGTGCGGGGCTTGCTCACGAAGCTAGTGAAGGAGGTGCGCGACTGGGGAAGGCAGTAGGGCGGCGACAGGGGCTCGGGCGCCGGCGCGGTCATCCGAGCGCTCTGGACGCGCCCGACGCGCTCTGGGCACGCGCAGGGAGTGTTCGAAGAAATGCCAATGGCATCTACAGGGACCCAAACGAGCTACAAATTGGCAGGATGGTAATTCTGGGCATGAGAGGGGTGATGGACATGCTGGTTTGGGGAGAGCGTTTAGTGTCTAGTGCAATATAGAAAGATGCCCAATTTCTACCATGGTCACCAGGTGCTTGATGAAATGCCAAGGCAATTTAGGAACTTTTGTTGACTATGAAAATTGGCAGGATGATGCCTCTTTGAATGATAGATAAGGTGGTATAGTTGGATGAACCAGAGGAAAAACTTCAAAGTGCAAGTTTTACTGAAATTCAGTTCTGGACAAAAATCTATAGGGAATTCTTTGGTGGACTTAAAAGACTCAAATGGAGCTGAAATTCTGGACTTAAGGGTTTGGTTGGAAGGACTACAAGGTGGAAAAATCTCAGAATTTTTGGAGCAAGGAAAATTGGGGTTGCAGTTGTAACTCAAACATGGAACAGAATTCAAAAGAGGATGGTTTGCTCAAAAATTTCAAATGACCATGATGGGTTTTTGCACAACAGTGAACTATAGGCCTAAGAGAGTCTCCAATAATTTTGTGGCATTTTTATAAAATTTATTTTAAATAGTTTTAGTGCAACAGAAGTGTTTTAAAGTCTGAAAATGCCACTGAAAGAATTATTTTGGGCAAATTTTATTATGAAAATATTTCCTATTGTTATTTAAAATATAAATGAAATGATTTAAGAAAACTACCAAAGCCCACAATATTTTTCCAAAATTTTCTATATGGAGGGAAGAATTTTGGAAAATAGAAAATAGAAAACAGAAAAGATTCTGAAACAATAAATGACCTCATATAATTCAAAATTTTATTTCTGGCTAAATTTTACTTAATAAAAATATGGTTTAAATTTTTGGGGTGTTACACAAGCCAGTTTTAACTCTGTGGCTATCCTGTACTACGACTGCCAGTATTTCCTTTGAGGTGAGAGAGCGCACACGAGTCCACATATTCACCACATCAATACACCACTCTGGATCCTCTCCCATCTTCCTACGAGAAGGCCATCCATAGCACTCACACTTATCTTGCGCATTTTAGAGTATCCATTTCAAGTTATCTATGAACAATGTAAGCTTCCAAGTAGTCCATATCCGCAGACGCGACTATTCGAATAGTTTGATAACCCTGCAGGGGTGTACTTCTTGATAAGGGGTGGCCCGATCTTCTCAGTGAGCTGATGGTGTCGATAATGAACTTGTTGGATAACTTGTGAGATGCTCACGAACTCTCTGGCTGTTTCCCTGTTGCCAATGCGACGGATCTTCAACCCTATGGATATTCGCAACACCACACACTTGCGCATGTAGCCGTCGACCACGAAGCGGTTCTACAATCTCCTAATTCCCAATGGAATGACAGATAGCACTTGACTTTCATTAGCAAATACACCCTATCGAAATGAATTTGGTGTAGATAAATATTCCTGATCGATGCAAAGAGGAATATGATTTCAGAGGAATGCTTAAAGCAATTCATTCTGGTAGAGGTTTAATCAAAACATGGTCTAACCCTAAAAGCCACGACTTACAAGGATATATAAAGACCCCTGGACGTCCAACCTAGTGTTGGGGTCGAAATCAACTATATCTCTAACTTTCCTAACTTAAACGACTCTTTCTAGAAAACTTGCAGAAACAACCGCGGTATTGTTTTGACAACTGCAACTCGGTCACCGCGAATCGTGGGCTGTGGGTATATAGTTTGGAAAGCACACGAGTCAAGCTTTCCAAATTGTATTTGCACGCCTTATTTGGAGCATGGACATGGATTCAGCACATATATCAATTTCGGGTTTCCTGGCAGTCAATCCGAGTCTGATTCTGATTTTCCTTCTCTTTGTGTTGTGCACCTGCCTCCCTCTCCTCCCTCGTGCACTTGCTGATATTAGACATCGGTAGGCGTTCTTCTTGCTGCAATTCTTCATCTTCACATGCCAAGCTTGTCTTCTCTTCAAATCTGATCATACGAACATGCAAAGACTTAGGTAGTATAAAATTCTCATTAACACAAATGTCAGATTCAACTAAGAGTGAATTCACCTGTTGTTCTTATAGTTTTGCACGTGCTCTTGTAATTGGTCCAATTCTGATTTCATTGGACTTGTCGTGCGCAGCAACATCACTAGTGGAAAATGATGGCAAAGGACTAGGGATGTCCTCATCATCCTCCCCCCTTGAAGAGGTGTCGACCCTGACGCGCCAAGGTTGATGGTGTCCTGGACTAGGGGGTACTCACCACGTCGTCTCCCGACCAGTGGGTCGGGCCGAGGACCCCCATGGCGGTTCACTCATGGGCCACTTCGGGCAGCCCATGACGAATACAAGGAAGATTCCACAAGACTTGGTGCCCAAGACGAGGACTCTTCTAAACCCTAGGCTTCCGGTGCATATATAAACCGAGGCCAGGCTAGTCAATAGAGGATCTAAGATTCATTAGAACAATCTCGTGGTAGATACATGTACTCTGTACTATCCCCATATGAATACAATCAAAAGCAGGACGTAGGGTATTATCTCTTCAAGAGAGTCCGAACCTGGGTAAAATCCTGTGTCCATGTTACCATCGCTCCAAGACGCCTAGCTTAGGACCCCTACTACGAGATATGCCGGATTTAGAACCGACATTGGTGCTTTCATTGAGAGCCTGCTGGGTAGTCGCCGCGGTGCGATGGGATTTCAGATCGGCTCCACCGCGATCTACGCGTCGGAACCGAGCTACATCGTCAACGTCGGCATCTTCGTCGCCGGCTCGACTGATCACCTCGGCGAGGCCGAGGACTACGGTCCACGTCGGATCGTCAAGATTGGACGGGTATCTTCATCAACATCAACTCCAATCTCAATCAAGATCATGGAAGAATCGTCCATGGTGCTCGGGGGCTCAACATCAACATTGCCCTCGCGCGATCATGTAGTTTTCTCTGGACAGCGGATTCGTGTTCATTGTCCCCATCTCCTCGAGCGTCGCTTTGACGATTTCTTCGGTAGAATTGTGCGGAATTGAGTCCTGAACAACCCTGCAAAATTTCGTCGCGTTCCGATGGAGGAATCTCCTACGATCTCCGATATACCGGAGCCCTGTCGAATCTGGACGGGAATCTGGACGAGTTTAGGGCGAGGAGTCCAGCAGTCAGCTCGGACGTCCTTTGGAAGATCCAACCGTTCACCGGCTGCGGAATTCCCATATCTACCACCCTTCAAAATTTCAGCTCAATCCGACTGTTCAAACTCCGGGAAGCGTCCGATGAGCGCATCAATTTTCGGATCTGTTTTCTGCGCGAAAACGAATCCGACCCGAGTTCATCTTTCTTCGTGAACGGGATATTGGACATATGTTTTGGAGATGTTTTTTCTTAGGGTATTGTGTGTTGTTCGCACACATGTGCCCATAAATTTTAATGCCTTTTTGGAGCTAATCTTCACCATCGCGTTGGTGTCAAACCAGCCCGACAACGTTGCTCCACGGCTGCCGACCTGCGCTAGACAGATCATCGCTTCGTTGTGCCGAGGTCAAACTCATTGGATCATCACCTCGGCGAGCCAACCTAGAGTTCGGCATTGCGAAGGCTAAATCATCACAAACATCATCGCCCCATGGATTACACGGGGCGGGCACACTGTCATCACCGCGCGGTTACTTAATCAAGCTGGCATCGACCGCGTCACAAATTTTGACCTGCGCCAGCATCGACTGCGCCGTCGCTTCATCGAGCCGACGACAACCACCTCAGATCATCACCTCGGCGAGCCGACCAAGAGTTCGGCACCGCTCTCCCTAATGATCGTCAAGATAACATCGTCACCTTACGGATTGCACGGGTCGGGCGTGCCAGCATCGCCGCGCAGTCACTTCTCATGCCGGCATTGACCGCGTCACAAAGTTTCGACCTGCGTCGGCATCGCCGCGCCGTTGCTTCTTTGAGCCGATGTCCACCTCGCCGACCTGCTTCGACAACTCGGCTGGCATGGGGGTTGCAACGTCACCTTACCGACCTGCTCCGACACCTCGGCTAGACCGGGGGCTTCGCCATCTCTTCATCAACCTACTACGGGGACTTCGGCGTCACCATCCAATCAGCTTCGTCACCTCGGCTGGACTGGGGGCTTCGCCTCACCACGTCGACCGCGCTACGTCACCACTTCATCAAGCCGAGCTCTTTGCTTGGGCACCTCGGGACCGGCTTGGGGGCTGGGGCCTCGACCCCCCGCAATCTCGGCCCGCATCATCAACACCGAGCACATTAACCAGCTAAGTTGCTTTCATACTCAAAAAATTTAAATTTTAAATTTTTTGTTCGGTTCGACCAAGCATTATATTTATGTTAAAATATGTTTGTTCAAAACGAGGTTCGTTAAAACCGTTTCTTTTTCCCATGTTAACTGGGGGCTCTTAAATTTATATGAGTCATTCTATAATAAGTGTTTTCTTCTAAGTCGTTGCAAAGTCTTTTTCTACCACTCCTTTCTCGACACGAGTGTGTGGTCAATAGCCGGATAGCCTGGTTTCTCTCTAAAGCCGCTCGAGTTTGGTTCGCTAAACTGGCCTGAGAAGCACTCCGCCTTCGGGAATAGGATGTTGAAGCCGAAGGCTGACCCGCTTGAAGTCTTGAGATCGGATGTGTCATGTTAAAGCACGACGGAAGCACAAACTAATTTTAAGACCACTTTTCGGATTGGCACCAAAAAACTTGATTTAGTTCGGACATCAAGTTTTTACATAAGTTTTTTGGCCTTTCGAGCTTATGGCACTTTTAAGCTATTTGTATGTTTTTCTTTCAGGAGGCGGGACATCCTCATGACCGAGGTGCCCTGTGTAATAATTCAGCTAGGGAGATCTTTTCCGACCCGCAGCTCGGCATCTTTCCTGCCGACCTACACCTCGGCGTTGGCGAAACGCACATGACATCTGAACTAGTTCCCGAGGAGATTCGATCCTCGGGTTGGTCGGCCGCACCCAACCTGAGTCTCGGGGGATACTGTGTGTCTCCAGCATAACTCTCGCAGTACAACGTCGGATGCCTTTAAATCATCGGCAATATCAAACGGGGGGCTGCGACTAGAGCCGAACCCACCAAAAGCCAAGGTACTCCGAGGAGTCCTCGGCAAAACATTCTCAGATATTGCTTTATATGCATCAGTTTCGAATTGTGTCTTCGGTCAATAGTTGGGCTGCCCGGCTCCTGTGCTTACTCCTTACGTTCCCGATTGTTCGGCTAAGGGTAAAGGGAGAACCACTGCGATTGTACTTCCGGTTTAACTGGTCAAATACCTCAGTGGAGAAAGCCGAAAACTGACTGTCACAATGAGCATAAACTGGTCAGCGATCCGATGACTGTCTCAAACTATAGATCGATAGAGATTACCCCGTGTTAAACGATGGGCCTTTCATAAAATTGGCCGAAGTATTAATGGCTTGACCTCGGCTGATGCCGAACACTAACCGGGGGCTAGTAACTGGCCTCCCAACTTTAAGCTCCTATGACTAAGTGAAAGTTATAAAGCCTGGATATCTGATTGCCTCGTTTCGGCTAACACAACCGCCTCTGGGCACCGAGACGTCGGCTTAGGGTTGTCTTGTAACTGTGGAAACACCCTGCGTAGCATCTACAAAGGGGTAGAAGCCGATGATGGGCCACTCTCAAATGATAATCGGTCACAAAGGAGTCAAAATAGCATATAGCATAAAAGCATTTGTATTCAATATACGAGCGCTGCCTTCCGTAATTATCGTTATAAAGCTATAAATATGCATCAATTTGACTTAAGATTTTGGCCAAGCTGGGTTGCCTAGCTCCTGTGTTTACACCCTACGTTCCCGATTGTTCGAATAGGGGGTAAAGGGAGCACTTCTGTGATTGATACTACCGGGTTATCTGGGTTAGTACCTCAGACTGGGTGAAGCCGAAAGCTAGCGATCTCAAGAATATAATTGGTCGGCAATGGCGAAAGTGAAAATCTCAGTTTTTTAATGCCAAATACTTTGGGAATTTCTCCCGAATTGATCTTCACTATTTTTCTCCCACTTAGATCGGAGGTGAAGTTACATCATGCTGCTTAGCATGACAACCCAAAGAAAGGAACCGATAGCTGGACTATTTTCTTTGGAAGATGTTTCTTACTTTAAATAGTAATATAACATATCTCTCCGCATACCTTTGTTTATAAAACCGTATGGCCGGATTGCCTTGTTTGCCGTAAATCTTTGCCCTTATAAAGGCTTTATAAAGTAGGAAAACACTCCTTGGCTACTGGCCGAGGAGGTTGAAGCTGATGGTCGGTCAACAAAGTTTTGTACAATGCGGATCCAAGCATTACTCATGTAAAGTACTTGGATACATAGAATCATTACACATAAATTGTGATTGAAGTCAATTTACTCCGGATATCGATCCTTAGTTCGTCCACCCTTGCCCAAATTAAGGCTCGGGGGCTACTGGGCTTCGTTCTTCTCACTTAAAAGCCATTATTAGGTTACATCGATCCCCTGATCTGGTGTTGCCACCCGACCAGTGGCTCGGGGGCTACTGCATTGACGATTCAATGCAGAAAATTCAAAGTGCAAAACAGTTTCCGAGGAGATTACGATCCTCAGGTTGGTCGGCCGCACCCAACCTGAGTCTCGGGGGCTACTGCACACCGTGTTTTAATTCCCAAAGTATGCTGCCGAGCTAGGAGTTGATCCTCAGGCCAATTTTGTGAATCGACCTGAGTCTCAGGGGCTACTGGGATCAGCGGTTTTATGTTTTCCTTCAGGTGCATCCCGGATTTTAGGCCGGCACACACCTTGAGGGCTACTGGTTACATATCTCGGCAGAGAATAAATTGCACCAATTGGAAATAAATTCCACAAAAAACCAGCTCACGGCCGAGGTGGTGCACCACCTCGGAAGCAGTCCGGCATAAAGCTCGGCTGCGAGTGGCTGGCTCCATAGAGAACTTTTTCGGCGTTAAGCTCGGATAACCTCCCTCAAACTTTTTCAAAAACGAGGTACTCTATGCCTCCTCGGATGCAGTCCGGCGTTGGAGCTCGGCTACAAAAGACACCTCGGATACAGACCGGCGTTGGAGCTCGGCTGCTAAAATGTACCTCGGATGCAGACCGGCGTTGATGGTCGGCTGCAAAAGACACCTCGGATTCAGTCCGGCATTGGAGCTCGGATGCAAGAGGACACCGCCACACTGAAAACACTTCGAACCCGCGGTGTGGCGTAAAAAATAACAAGGCATTGATATAGGCCGAGAACTTAAAGGACTCCTCGGATACCCGACGTATGAACTCTTCTGATACACCTCGGCGATCCTCAAGATCGGAGATGGGAAGATTTGTTGAACCAGTTTTCAAGACCGACGACCGAAGATGAAGAACAGTTCGGAAGAACCGAGGAGTGTCCCCAACTTGAAGACCAGTTCAGGGGGCTACTGATGGTGTCCTGGACTAGGGGGTACTCACCACGTCGTCTCCCGACCAGTGGGTCGGGCCGAGGACCCCCATGGCGGTTCACTCGTGGGCCACTTCGGGCAGCCCATGACGAATACAAGGAAGATTCCACAAGACTTGGTGCCCAAGACGAGGACTCTTCTAAACCCTAGGCTTCCGGTGCATATATAAACCAAGGCCAGGCTAGTCAATAGAGGATCTAAGATTCATTAGAACAATCTAGTGGTAGATACATGTACTCTGTACTATCCCCATATGAATACAATCAAAAGCAGGACGTAGGGTATTATCTCTTTGAGAGAGCCCGAACCTGGGTAAAATCCTGTGTCCATGTTACCATCGCTCCAAGACGCCTAACTTAGGACCCCTACCACGAGATATGCCGGATTTAGAACCGACAAAGGTCATCTCCATTATATGGCGTCAGATCAGCAACGTTGAATGTATTACTCACACCAAACTCTTTAGTGGGAAGATCAATTTTGTATGCATTATTGTTAATCTTAGCAAGCACTTTATATGGTCCATCACCTCTTGGCTTCAACTTGGACTTGCGCCGTTCAGGAAATCTATCTTTGCGAAAGTGTACCCACACCATGTCGCCCGGCTGAAACAGCACCTCCTTTCTCTTCTTATTAACACGATCAATTGTGTACTTGCCCTTCTTTTCAATTGCTTCCTTAGTCTTCTCGTGTATATTCCTCACAAAATCTGCTCTCTTGGATGCCTTCATGTTCACTCTCTCTTGTATTGGAAGGGGCAGCAAATCAAGTGGTGTAATGGGTTTAAAACCATAAACCACCTCAAATGGACAGAGCTGAGTTGTGGAATGCACCGCCCTGTTATATGCAAACTCCACATGCGGCAAACACTCCTCCCATACATGCAGGTTCTTCTTTATCATGGATCGCAACAACGTGGAGAGTGTGTGATTTACCACCACCGTTTGACCATCTGTTTGGGGATGACAAGTAGTGCTGAATAATAACGTTGTCCCCAGCTTTCCCCAAAGTGTCTTCTAGAAGTAGCTCATAAACTTCACGTCATGATCAGAAACAATCATCTTTGGTACTCCATGTAAGTGCATGATGTCCCTGAAAAATAGATTAGCAATGTGCGACGCATCGTCGCTTTTGTGGCAAGCAATAAAATGTGCCATCTTAGAAAAAAGATCAACTACCACAAAAATTGAATCATGTCCTCTCCTGGTCCTAGGCAATCCTAACACAAAATCCATGCTTATGTCTTCCCATGGTGTAGTAGAAGCAGGGAGAGGACTATACAAACCGTGAGGTTTCGGCTTGGACTTCGCCTTATTACAAGTAATGCAACGCTTCACAAATCTGTCCACAGCACGCCTCATCTTAGGCCAATAAAAATGATCAGCGAGCATAAGCAAAGTCTTCTCACGTCCAAAGTGACCCATCAAACCGCCAGCAGGTGATTCCTGCAACAATAGCAAACGCACGGACGATTCTGGAACACCTAGTTTGTTAGCTCTAAACAAATAGCCATCATGTATATGATATTTTTCCCATGCTTTTACATCAGAACACAATTTGTAGGGTGCTGAAAAATCAGGATCAGTAGCATATAAATCACGCAAACTCTCTACACCAGGAACTTGAACATCCAATTGTATCAACAACATATTTTTCCTAGAAAGAGCATCAGCAACAACATTATCTTTACCCTTTTTATATTTAATGATGTATGGGAAAGATTTAATAAATTCAACCCATTTAGCATGATGTTTATTAAAATTGGATTGGCTTTTCAAATATTTCAGAGCCTCATGATCAGAATGTATGATAAATTCTTTTGGCCACAAATAATGTTGCCAAACCTCAAGGACACGAACTAGAGCATACAATTCTTTATCATAAACAGGATAGTTCAATTGTGCACCATGCAGTTTTTCAAAAAAATATGCAATCGGTTTACCCTCTTGCATCAACACACCTCCAATACCAATTCCACTAGCATCACATTTAATCTCAAATTTTTTAGTGAAATCAGGAAGTACAAGCAAAGGTGCAGTAGTCAAACGACGTTTCAGCTCATCAAATGCATTATCTTGGGCTGCGCCCCACACAAATTCAACACCCTTTTTGGTAAGCTCATTCAAAGGTGCAGCAATGGTACTGAAATCTTTCACAAAATGTCTATAGAAACCAGCAAGACCGTGAAAGCTTCGTACTTGACTAACATTCAGAGGAGTAGGCCAATTTTTAATAGCTTCAATTTTAGATTCATCTACCTCAACTCCATGTTTAGAAACAACATATCCCAGAAATATGACCTTATCTTTGCAAAATGTGCACTTATCAAGATTACCATAAAGCTGAGCATCACGCAACACTTGCAAAACTTGTCGAATATGATCACTATGTTCCGATTCATTGCGGCTGTAAATAAGTATATCATCAAAATAGACAACCAAAAATTTACCAATGAAATGCCTCAAAACATGGCTCATTAATCTCATGAAAGTACTAGGTGCATTAGTTAACCCAAAAGGCATGACTAACCACTCATATAAACCAAACTTTGTTTTAAAGGTTGTCTTCCATTCATCCCCTTCTTTCATCCTAATTTGATGATAACCACTATGCAAATCAATTTTAGAGAAAATAGCAGCACCACTCAATTCATCTCACATATCTTCTAAAAGTGGAATAGGATGACAATATCGAATAGTGATGTTATTTATAGCTCTACAATCTACGCACATGCGCCATGTACCATCTTTCTTAGGAACTAAAATTACAGGAACAGCACAAGGACTTAAGCTCACGTGAATATAACCTTTGTCGAGAAGCTCTTGTACTTGTTTCTGAATTTACTTTGTTTCCTCGGGGTTGGTGCGGTATGGTGCTCGATTGGGCAGCGATGCTCCTGGTATCAAATCAATTTGATGCTCTATACCTCGCAATGGTGGTAAACCAGCGGGTACCTCCTCTGGAAACACATCGCTAAATTCCTGCAACACATTAGAAACACCAATAGAGAGAGGGGTCATGTCATTAGAAACCAAAATTTGACCCTTGCACAGCAGCACAAGTGGTACAGCAGTGGGATCCTCGCGAAACTCTCTCAAATCAGATTTGGTGGCTAACACAACTAAGGAATTCACTCCCTCACTTTTATTTTTACCGCTCACATTTGGCTTGTGGCTCTCACTCACCGGAAGTGTAGTCTCTCACCTATCTAATCTCTCTCTCTCTTTTTCAAGATTCACTTCAGTTTTTTGACAAGATTCATTTACACTTTGCTATGGTGTCATAGGCCTCAAAGTAACCTCCTTGCCACGCCAATTCAAATGATATG
The DNA here is from genome assembly GCA_039707655.1 of Elymus sibiricus. Lineage (NCBI taxonomy): Eukaryota > Viridiplantae > Streptophyta > Magnoliopsida > Poales > Poaceae > Elymus > Elymus sibiricus. The sequence goes on from CM077664.1 coordinate 171,956,823, forward strand.
TGTTGGCTCTCCCGTTATGACGAACATCTGTATCATACTGCCATGGGCGTCCCAACAACAAGTGACACAAGGTCATAGGAACCACATCACACTCAATGGTGTCTTTGTATGGTCCAATCTGAAATTCCACACGCACTATGTGGCTGATCTTTATCTCTCCACTATCACTTAGCCACTGAATAAAATATGGATTGGGGTGCGGTAAATATTTTAGTTTCAGCTTTTGGCATAACTCCTTACTAGCCAAATTGTGACAACTACCACCATCAATTATAACCTTGCACGCCTTACCAGGACCAACAACAGCCTTTGTTTGAAAGAAATTGCACCGCTGTTCTGCAGGACTAGGAGTAACACTTAGCACTTTGGGCGAGCAAAGAATTGTAGGATAGTGTGTAGCATAAGCATCTATGGAACCATCTTCATCTTCCTCCCAAATTTCAGAATCAAGGTCAGCATCATCACCGGTTTCATATTCTGCTGTATCCTCATTAATCAACATAACCTTTTTATTGGGACAATCTCTCTTAAAATGACCCCTTCCACCACATGTATGACAACTCATGTCCCTATTTCTTGCTGTAGAATTAGTAGAACCAGCAGAACTAGCAGTAGGTTGCGCGGGTTTCTTCGCATTAGAGATCACCGAATCTGATTTGAAAGAAGCATTACCACGGAAGCCAGAAGTGGAACTAGGAGTAGGCTCCACACTAGGGGTTGATCGTGGTGTAAAACGACCTCTATTCGCTGTTGTGCGAGATGTAAACTTAGCATCCTCAGCCACTTGCAATTCAGCCTCACGTGCTTGGTGTAACAAATCTGTCATGTCATAATATTGGTGAAGCCGAACAATACGCTTGATGTTATAGTTCAGACCAGAGAGAAATTTCCGCATTGTTTGTTCAGGCTCTTCACGCACTCTAGCACGCTGCATAATAAGCTCCATCTCCTGAAAATATTCATCCACAAAAGAAATACCTTGCCTCAAATTATGCAATCTGTCATAGAGAGAACGAATATAATTGCGTGGAACAAAGCGAGCACGCATCTCTTCCTTCATAGCTCTCCATGTAACAATGGGACGTTCACCATCTTCAATTCTGGACTGTACAATATTATCCCACCAAAGCAAAGCATAGTCATCAAATTCAGAAGATGCAAGTTTTATTTTTCTATCCTCGGTGTACTCATGCATGCGCCATAATTTTTCCACCTTCAGCTCCCAATTGAGGTACTCTTCAACATCAGTAGAACCAACAAACTTGGGGACGGTGAACTTTGGTTTGCCCAGCCCATCATCATCACGGTTGGCTGGTTGTGCAAAAGCATCATCATCAAATCGACGGCGCACACCAAGAGGAGCAAATCCACGGCCTGCGGGCATGGCACCAACACAGCCACCACCACGGCTTCCATTACCACGACCACCATCTTGGCCAGCAACAACTGGCTCGTGTGGAGCTTGCCGGTCGCGATTAGCTTGCTGTAATTGTGCACGACAAGCTGCAACACCTTCAACATTGACAGCATTAGTAGCTGCAACACCACCATTACCACCATGAACACTAGCTTCACCATCATCATCATCACGCTGCTGATTTTGTTGGTGATCAATGGACTGTTGCAACGCAGCCAAAGCTTGCTGCAAGGTAACTAGAGTCCCCTGAATTTTAGTAACTTGCCGTTGTGTTGCTGTGATGGTTTCAGTAGCATCCTTCAGGTCCAACTCCATGTTCTGCACATTCTCATTTATAGGATCGGTTGCACACTGAATTTGTCGCTGAAGATGATCACGAAGAGCTTCCTATTCATTCCAATGCACCACGGATTTAGGATCCTTTTTCTGCTGTACATCAAAAGACTCTTCGGACATGATTAGGTGATTAGTACTCACAGAAAATATAGTGTATGTGGAAAACTCTCAACTCACTCAAAACTGAAAGAAACAAGGTATCTTACCATTCCAAAGTGAATTAGAAAAGCTTACCAACTTGTATGGGCAGAACATGCACGGATGTGATCTAGCGAATACCGAGGGTGAAAACTATCACACAACAAACCAGGGTATATGGTGGAGCTTGGTTGGGATACCTAACAATGCCAATTCACAAATCCTAGTGCTGATCGTATGATAAACAGACCCATGGAAACAAACACGGTGGAGTTAAATGGGGCAAATGCAACGCTAAAACTGAGCTCAAAATTCTAGTACGTCGGAGATGCTCGTGTTGCAAATGCACAGGAGAGACGCTAGCAAAATGCTCAGTTTATGCGGGCACAAGATTGCTCCTACTAGTGCAATGAACGTGGCAGCAAAACTGATAAAACACTCCAAAATTATATACAACTTTCACGTGTAGCTTTCTGAAAGCACATTTGCTCCCTTGGTGGTTTTGGTAATTTATGCCAACATACATATTGTTGGACTAATGCTTTTATCTAGTGAATTTCAGACAAGTTCAACAATGGCGTGGCATGGACAAGAGGACGTGGAACCCCTTCAAAATGTGAAGGACAAGGATTGGCAAAAGATCAAGACTCTACATTTTTGGTTTAGTGATCCAAGATCACATTGAGTCCATAGGAAAGCCAATACTATTAAAAGGGGATGAGGTGTTGCTTAATGGTCTTTTTGCTCAAGTGCTTAGTGACAGTATTCCTAAACCCTCAACCACTCTCTCTACCAAAATATGTCCTAAACCTAAAGTCCAACTCGGCCCCACCGATATTTCCAATCCGGCCCCACCGAGTTCATCCAAGACTTAGCCACTACCAAAACCCTAACAAATCGGATCCACCGAAATGGATCTCGGTCCCACCGAGATGGCCTTGCCAACTCTCTGTAATCGTTTGCATTTACTTCGGTCTCACCGAGTTTGCAAATCGGTCTCACCGAGATGGCTTGCCAACTCTCTGTTGCCTTATTGCTTCACTTCGGTCCAACCGAGTTGATGCAATCGGTGCCACCGAGATGAGGATTGCCCTAAGCCATTGCACTTCGGTCTATCCGAGTTGTCCATATCGGTCCCACCGAGATTCCTAAAGTTCATATCTTTTACACAGTTCGGTGCTACCAAGTCTTATGAATCGGTGCCACCAAGTTGGGTCAAAAGTGTGTAACGGTTGGATTTTGTGTGGAGGCTATATATACCCCTCCACCACATCCTTCTCAGTAAGGAGAGCCATCAGAATGTGCCTACACTTCCACCATACATTTTCTGAGAGAGAACCACCTACTCATGTGTTGAGATCAAGATATTCCATTCCTACCATTTGAACCTTGATCTCTAGCCTTTCCCAAGTTGCTTTCCACTCAAATCCTTCTTCCACCATAGCCAAATCTGTGAGGAGTTGTTTGAGTGCTGAGAAGACTAAGGGGTAATGATCTTTTTTAGTAGCTTTGTTAAATTTTCTAAAATCAATTACCATCCTATAACCAGTTATAATCCTTTGTGGAATGAGTTCATTTTTATCATTAGGAACAACGGTAATACCTCCTTTCTTAGGTACACAATGAATGGGGCTTACCCATCTACTATCAGCTATGGGATAGATTATACCTGCTTCCAGAAGTTTTAATATTTCGGTTCCTACCACCTCTTTCATCTTAGGATTTAATCGGCGTTGGTAGTCGACAACTGGTTTAGCATCCGACTCCATATTAATTTTGTGCTGACATAGAGTGGGACTAATTCCCTTAAGATCATCAAGAGTATATCCAATAGCAGCTCGGTGCTTCCTTAGAGTTTTTAGAAATCTCTTTTCTTCATGCGCTGAAAGGTTAGCACTAATAATAACAGGATATATCTTCTTTTCATCAAGATAAGCATATTTCAATGTATCAGGCAATTGCTTCAATTCAAATACAGGATCACCCTTAGGTGGAGGAGGGCCTCCAAGAGTTTCAACAGGCAAATTGTGTTTAAGGATAGGTGGTTGATCAAAGAACATCTTATCTATTTCATTTCTTTCATTCATATGCATTTCGTTTTCATGGTCTAGCAAATATTGTTCTAACGGATCAGTAGGAGGTACGATAATAGAAGCAAGACCAATAATTTCATCTTTACTAGGCTATTCTTTATCATGAGGTTGTCTACGAAACTTGGAGAAATTAAACTCATGAGATATATCACCAAACTTAACTTGAATCTTTTCTTTAACACAATTAATTTCAGCATTAACGGTATTCAAGAAAGGTCTACCAAATATGATGGGACAAAAATTATCTTGTTGTGAACCAAGTACTAAGAAATCAGTAGGGTATTTGATTTTACCACACATGACTTCAACATCTCTAACAATCCCAAGTGGTGTAATAGTATCTCTATTCGCTAGCTTAATAGTAACATCAATACCTTCAATCTCAACAGGTGCAATATCATGCATTACTTCTTGATATAAAGAAAATGGGATAGCACTCACACTAGCACCCATATCACACAAACCATGATAGCAATGATCTCCAATCTTAACAAAAAACAACAGGCATGCCAACTATGGGCTTGTTCTTGTCTAACATATCTCGTTCATTTCTAATAGGTTTAGCAATTCTAGCAGCCTCATCACAAAAGTAAATAACATGCCCATCTATATTATCGACCAAGAGATGTTTGACCATAGCAACATCAAGTTCAACCTTAATTTGTTCAGAGGGTCTAGGTGGTCTAATATTACTTTTGTTAACCATAGTTGAAGCTTTAGCATGTTCCTTAATCCTAACAGGAAAAGGTGGTTTCTCAATATAAGCAGTAGGCACAACTCGATCGGCATGGTAAACAATTGTTTCTTCTTTAACACTAACGGGTTCCTCAATCTTTTCTTTAACAGGGGGATGATATTTAAACCACTTCTCCTTAGGGAGATCAACGTGAGTAGCAAATGATTCACAAAAGGAAGCTACTATCTCAGAGTCAAGTCCATATTTAGTGCTAAACTAATGAAAAGCATCAGTGGCCATAAAAGATTTAAGACAATCAAACTCAAGTATTATACCTGACTCATTACCTTTGTCGAGCTCCCAATCTTCAGAGTTGCATTTAATTTTTTCCAGAAGATCCCATCTGAATTCAATAGTTTTCTTCATAAAGGAGCCAGTCGAAGAAGAATCGAGCATAGTTTGATTATCATGAGAAAGCCGAGCATAAAAATTCTGTAAGATAATTTCTTTTGAGAGCTCATGATTGGGGCATGTGTACATCATGTACTTAAGCCTCCCCCAAGCTTGAGCAATGATTTCTCCTTCACGAGGCCAAAAATTATATATATAATTCCGATCACGATGAACCAAATGCATAGGATAAAATTTCTGATGGAATTCCAGTTTCAATTGGTTCCAGTCCCATGTATCGGTATCATCACATAGCCTATACCACATCAATGCCTTTCCCTCCAAAGATAAAGGGAATACTTTATTCTTAACTCCATCTCCGGATAAACCTGCAAGCTTAAACAATCCACAAATTTCATCGACATAGATCAAGTGCATATGAGGATGTACCGTTCCATCTCCTGCATAAGGATTAGCTAGCAGTTTCTCTATCATACCCGGAGGAATCTCATAATAAATATTTTCAGTAGGTGCAGTAGGTTGCGGAGCAACTATTTGTGTTTTCGGTCGAGGTGAAGATACCCCGAACAAACCCCTCAAAGGATTACTTTCCATAGTGACAAGTGACAGTAAATTTCAGCACGTAATATAAATGTTTCCTTACCAAATTCCCCTCACCAAAGGTGCTTCACTCCCCGGCAATGGCGCCAGAAAATAGTCTTGATGACCCACAAGTATAAGGGATCAATCGTAGTCCTTTCGATAAGTAAGAGTGTTGAACCCAACGAGGAGCAGAAGGAAATGACAAGCGGTTTTCAGCAAGGTGTTTTCTGCAAGCACTGAAATTATTGGTAAGGAGTAGTTTGATAGCAAGATAATTTGTAACAAGTGACAAGTAGCAATAGTAACAAAGAGTGCAGAAAAGTGGCCCAATCCTTTTTGTAGCAAAGGACAAGCCGGAACGATCTCTTATAGTAAGTAAAGCGTTCTCGAGGACACATGGGAATTTCATCTAGTCACTTTCATCATGTTTGTTTGATTTGCGTTCGCTACTTTGATAATTTGATATGTGGGTGGACCGGTGCTTGGGTGCTGTTCTTACTTGAACAAGCATCCCACTTACGATTACCCCCTCTTGCAAGCATCCACAAGTAAGAAAGAAGAATTAAGATAACTCTAACCATAGCATTAAACATGTGGATCCAAATCAGCCCCTTACGGAATAGCGCATAAACTAGGGTTTAAGCTTCTGTCACTCTAGCAACCCATCATCTAATTACTACTCCACAATGCATTCCCTTAGGCCCAAAGATGGTGAAGTGTCATGTAGTCGACGTTCACATGACACCACTAAGGGAATCAACAACATACATATCATCAAAATATCGAACGAATACCAAACTCACATGATTACTTATGACAAGACTTCTCCCATGTCCTCAAGAACAAAAGTAACTACTCACAAATCATATTCATGTTCAAGATCAAAGGGGTATTGAATAGCATAATAGATCTGAACATATAATCTTCCACCAAATAAACCAACTAGCATCAACTACAAGATGTAATCAACACTACTAGTAACCCACAGGTACCAATCTGAGGTTTTGAGACAAAGATTGAATACAAGAGATGAACTAGGGTTTGAGATGAGATGGTGCTGGTGAAGATGCTGATGAAGATTAGTCCTCCCACGATGAGAGGACCGCTGGTGATGTCGATGGCGACGAATTCCCCCTCCTGGAGGGAAGTATCCCCGGCAGAATCTCTCCATCGGAGAGCAAAAGTGCTCCTGCCCAAGTTCCACCTCGAGACGGTGGCGCACCGTCCCGAAAGTCTTCCCTATATTTTTTTCTACGGCAAATGGACTTATATACCAGAAAATGGGGGCCAGAGGCTGGCCAGGGGCCCCACGAGCCACCAGGGCGCGCCTGGGGGGGGGGGGGGGGGTGGAGCGCCCTGGTGCCTCGTGGGAACCTGGGTGGCCCCCTCTGGTACTTCTTGCTTCCAGTATTTTTTATTTATTCCAAAATAAATCTCCGTAAAATTTTAGCTCATTTGGAGATGTGCAGAATAGGTATCTCTGACATAGCTTTTTCAGGTCCAGAATCCCAGCTGCCGGCAATCTCCCTCCTTGTGTAAATCTTGCATATTATGAGAGAAAAGGCATTAGAATTGCTCCACAAAGTGTTATATTGATTAAAAGCACTATAAATAACAGTAGCAAAACATGATGCAAAATGGACGTATCAGCAGGCTGGTAGCTTTTGAACATGTTTGAGCTCGGTTGGCACCTCTAATCGGGCTAAGGCTCATATTTTTGCCGGATTGGCTTCGATTCCTCGGCTGGACACGATAAAGCCGAGGAGTTTGCTCGCGGGTACTCCAAAGACACATTTCTCTGGATTGAGCTTAATTTGATACTCCCACAGGCTAGCAAATGTGTCGTGGAGGTTGTCGACCAGCTGCCCGACGTGTTTGGTTTTGACCACTATGTCGTCGACGTAGGCCTCGACGGTTTTTCTGATGTGTTTTTCAAAGCATGTTTGAATCATGCGCTGGTACGTTGCACCGGCGTTTTTCAAGCCGAAAGGCATTGTGTTGAAGCAAAATGGCCATAGGGCGTAATGAAGGCGGTCGTAGCCTGGTCAGATTCTTTCATCTTTCTCTGATGATATCCTAAGTAGGCGTCTAAAAAGCACAGCGAATCATGCCCAGCTGTGGCATCCACGATCTGATCAATACGTGGTAGTGGGAAGGGGTCCTTGGGGCAATCCTTGTTAAGGTCTTTAAAATCGACACACAGGCGCCAGGACCTATCCTTCTTGGGTACCATGACCAAATTGGCGAGCCAATCGAGGTGTTTTATGTCTCTTATGAATCCAGCCTCAAGGAGTTTGGGCTCAGAGAAACACCGAAGTGCTTGTTTGACAGGCTTGTAGCCCTTTAGAATATTCAAGCTATGTTCGGCAAGTCTGCGGCGTATCCCTGGCATATCCGAGGGATGACAGGCAAATATATCCCAGTTTTCTCTAAGGAAGTCACGTAGGGCCTCGTCGATTTCCGGCTTGAGATTTGCCCCAATTGACGCCGTTTTGGCTGGGTCCGTAGGGTGCACTTGGAATTTGACTATGTCAGCGGCCGGCTTGAATGAGGTCGACTTTCGCCGCTTGTCGAGGATGATATCATCCCGGTCGACTTCGGCTCGTAGTGATGTTAATTCCTCGGCCGCGAGGGCTTCGGATAGGGACTCTAGGGCGAGCCCCGCCATCTTGTTCTCGGCCTTGAGTGCTCTGTCGGGATTACTTGCGATTGTAATGACCCCGTTTGGGACCGGCATTTTGAGCTTCATATAGCCATAGTGTGGAATTGCTTGAAACCTTGAGAAGGCGTCCTGTCCCAGGAGAGCATGATAACCGCTCTTGAAAGGGACAATATGGAACGTTATTTCTTCGGATCGGTAGTTATCAGGCGTTCCGAGACCACATCCAAGGTGATTTTCCCACTGCAACATGCTTCTCGTCCCGATACTATACCTTTAAAGGTGTCACGGCTTTGTTCGATGCGCGATTTATCGATTTGCATCTTGTCCAGAGTATCTGTATATATTAGATTTTAGCTGCTGCCCCCGTCCATGAGTACTTTCCGAAGGCGGCAGCTACCTATGATTGGGTCAAGAACCAGAGCGGCGGGGCATCTACTCAGGGTAGATTTCGGTTGATCTTTATGATCAAAGGTAATTGGCGTGTCTATCCATGCGCCCCGAGCTGTTACTTACCGGATTGAATTGACTTCCCGGAGAGCCTGCTTCCTCTAATTATTGGACGTAAAGGTTTCATAGATCATTAGGACCTCATCATCGCCTGAGGACTCCTCTGAATGCCTAGGCGTACCGGTGAGGAGGGTTATGCCTCTCATAGCTACCTGCCTCATCACCCAGCAGTCGCGAAGGTTGTGGGTTGGGCAGGTGTTTAGCAGAATGGAGTGCATCGGGCATGGTTTATCCAGGAGACCATCGAGGGCGTTCCTAGATCGGCCAGCGATTTTATTCTTCTTCTGAGGTCGCTCGACTGATGTGCGTTGCGCACGGGGTTCGCGATGAGGCCTGAGCCTGTCACGCTTCAATTTGTTGTCATGGATCAAATCTGATTGCTCTTCCTGGGCCAGCCAGGCGTCTTCGATGGTACAAAATTTCAACAATAGATCGGACAGTTCCGGGAGTGTTTGAACACAGCGGCGGGCTAGAGCGTTCGAAACGCCTTTATCTTTACAGCCGCGCTGAAAGGCTGCTATTATTTCTATGTCCCGGTAATCTGGTATGTCGTTTTTGACGGACAAGAACCTGGCCCAGAAGTGCCTAATTGACTCGTTAGTTAGCTATTGCACATAGGCCAGATCCCAGACATCAGAAGGGCCTGAATTATCGGGGCAATACTCGATGTGGGAGGTGGGTGGGAGAGGAATTTCGATCTCTATGGACCGTGGGCTTGAAGCCCCGACGTTTTTATCCCGTGAGGGAGACGTAGCTGTCAGATCAGCTGAGCTGATTTGAGGATCAGACTTGTTGACTGTTTCTGGCTGGTCGCTGTCAGGGTTGCTCTCCAGAAAGTACCTCAGCCCTTCGCCCTTTACGGGAGGTTCGGCCGAGGTGGAAAAAAGGTTATGGATTGCTCCTTGCTCGTGAAAGAGAGGATGCGATCCGGCGATAGTGGTTTCGAGCGCGGAAGCAGTGCCTTGAGGGTTGGAGTCGTTGACCGATGATCCCATCGATCCTTTGTTGATCTCACAGCGGAACTCTCAATGAAAGCACCAGTGTCGGTGGTAAAACCGGCAGACCTCGGGGTAGGGGGTCCCGAGCTGTGGATCTCGGATCGGTGGTAACAGGAATGAAGGAGATAGTATTTACCCAGGTTCGGGCCCTCTCAAAGAGGTAATACCCTACGTCCTGCTTTGATTATATTGATGATGGTGTATCGAGTACAAGCTCGATCTACCTTGAGATCGTAAGGAGAGATCTAACCCTAAGGCTAGGTGAATGGTAATTGTGATTCGGTCCCTTCTACGGCTAATCCCTCTGGCTTATATACACGCTAGGTAGGGCATGTAGGGTTACATGGTCGGTATCCAGGGACACGTATGGAGGCGGTAGGAGATGTCTTGGAGTATACGCCAAGTCTTCGGTAGGCACAATCTTGATCACATCCAGGTGTGTAGTTTCCGGAGTCCATCCGAAGGAGAGTGAGGGCCCCAAGGCCCAGCCGAGGACTATGGGCCGACTAGGTTTGCACCCCCTAATCCAGGACACCGTCACCCACCATCCTCAGTAACAACCATCACACACTGGGATGGGCATTTACTCGCGTAATGACCACGGCCGCTACAACGACGACATATGACATCATGTCTTTGCCCTGTCAATGCCATGGATGAAGAAGAGCTCTGTGCGGGACCCGAAGGGGTTCTCTTGGTGGAGGCTGGTGGTGCCTGTTTTCATGTATCTCGGTTGGAGTTAGCGGCTGAAGTAGGCGGTGCTGCAGCAGGGCGTGTGGAAGTAGATGATGTACGTGGTATCCATGATGAAGATCGACGTGCAGAAAAATTAGTTTGCGCCAATGCCTGTCGATCCTGCACTTCACGTTCATCTTTGCAAGCAAGATGGAATAAACGAGTGATATTGTTATACTCCTTATACTCTAAGATGGTTTGAATTTCTCTGTTTAGTCCACCCATAAAACGTGCAAGCATAGCTTCATTATCCTCTACAATACCACATCTAATCATGCCAGTTTGTAATTCCTGATAATATTCTTCTACATAATTTTTTCCTTGTCTTAAACGCTGCAATTTTTGAAGTAATTCCCGTTGATAATATGGTGGAACCCAACAAATACGCATAGCAATTTTCAAAGCAGCCCATGTAGTGGGGATATTATCATGATATAATCGACAATGTTCAGACCACCAAACACAAGCAAAACTAGTGAATGCACAAATAGCAGCAGCAACACATCTATCCTCAGGATATTGTAAGCATGTAAAACGTTGTTCGGTTTCTAACTCCCAAGTAAGATATACATCAGGAATGTATCTACCCTCAAATGGCGGACTATTCAATTTCAGTTTAGGGATATGGTCATGATCTCATACTTGAGGGCGTGGTGCAACCCTACCGTTGTGATCATATGCATGTGGACGACCTGGTGGTGGTGCCGATGGTTGCACGTAGTTTTGATGTCGAACAACCTCATCCTCATAATCGCCCTCGTAATCATTGTCCTCCTCAGCAGTAGCAGTAGGAGCCACAAAAGCATCAATAGCAGTTGCAGCGGCACCAGAATGTTGGACTGGCTTGAGAGGCACACATTGTGCTCGTCCCACCTGATTTGGAAGGCGACGTTGTTGTTGTTGTCGTTGTTGCAGAGGTGCGACAGGTGCAGCCGGTGGTGGTTGTGGAAGACGCGCAAGCAGTTCATTAAACTTATCATCTGGCTTTGTTTCAAACGTCTTCTCAGTGCCATCTATCTTCTCCATGGCCTCTTCAAATCTGTTCAGCACATCTTGCACCTGTCCACTCATCATTTGCTGAAATTTATCATGTAACGCCTGGTTCATCATGTTCTCCCAGTCAACCTCGTCGGCTTGTGATCCTGTCATGGTTAGCAGCAAGAGAAACCCACAAGAATATGTCCTACAGACTACTAATAGGATGTGGTATGGTGGAAAGTCACAAATCCGTCAAGCGAATCACAAATTCTTACCCATTCTTACCAAGCAGCAGGCGGTAATCGGCAACCGTCGTAGTCAAAAACTCATCAAAGCTTGGACAGAGCGAAAGCCAGGTGGTGTCAAGCGCACGACGTAGATGTATGTGGAGCTGGGAAGGCTTATAATATGGTAGCAAAAAGGGTCAGCAATAATCAATTTAGAGATGCAAAATTGAATAAATGCTCAACGACGGTACTGTGCTGGTCCTAGGCTAGACCGTACTAGACACGCGAGCCTAGAACACCAACAAAATCTTGGCGTGGCACGTAATCCAGGGAAAAGCAAACTCTGAATTATTATTTTTGGCGCTTTTTTCACTCTATTTTTTGCGCACTTTTTTTAAATCACTATAATGGCGAGTGTCTCAAAACTCTTCCCAAGGTCTAAAAACAGTGTAGGCACGAAAAAATTCGACTGCATGGACCAAAAATTTGAAACTGCTCAAAAAAAATTCTATAATGGTGACTATCTCAAAACGCTCGCGAACACCTAAAAATAGGATAACCAGAATATTTTTTGATAGGTGCACTTTTGGAAAATTTTGGGCCTAAACAGAGGGTGTTTTTTTTGGAAATCACCCTCGTCCACGGACGGCACAAGTTTGGTGAAATCCGAAACTAACTCGAACAACTCAAAACTAATCTGGATACAGAAGGATCATGAACCGAACACAAGATGGAACCCAACTAGGATTGGTGGTACGTGGAGGTGTATATGGACTTGTATTGGTGGCGAACAGGCGGTGGTATATGTGGACTCGGATTGGGGGCGGATAGGCGGTGGTATATGTGGACTCGGATTGGGGGGCGGATAGGCGGTGGTATATGTGGACTCGGATTAGGGGGCGGATAGGCGGTGGTATATGTGGACTCGGATCGGGGGCGGACAGGCGTTGGTATATGGCAGCGGTGATGAAGATGGCGTGGTGGTGGTATATGGCAGCGATGAAGATGGTGCGGCGGCGTCATGACAACCTGTGAACAGAACTCGAAACTCTAAAGGACTAGATGCTGAGACCAGCAACTCGACACGACGATGCAACCGCAAATTCAACAAAGCAAAACACCGAACAGAAAATTGCAAAAGGCTCAGATTGGTTCGGATATGATGAACTAACCCTAATTTTTGTGTGGCTTTTTCGTGGCTGTAGTTATGAAGAACAGATGCAATCTAGACTACAATGTGACGCCCCCGGCCCGACCGTGCACTAATCATACACGCAAATGCACACGATCAAGCCTAGGGACTCACTTGAAGATATCACAACACAACTCTAAACACAAATAAAAGTCATACAAGCTTTATATTACAAGCCAGGGGCCTCGAGGGCTCGAATACATAAGCTCGCGATCAAGCGTCCGCGGAAACAACATAATATCTAAGTACAGACACAGAGTTAAGCAAATCTACCTTAAGAAGGCAAAAACAAACAACGACTCTGATCGAAAGAGGCAAGGCCTCCTGCCTGGGAGCCTCCTAACTACTCCCGGTCGTCGGTCTCCACGTAGTAGTAGGCTCCTCCAGAAGTGTAGTAGTAGCCATCGACTGGGGCGGCTGACTCCGAGGCTCCATCGTCTGGTCGCAGCAATCGGGTATGGGGAAAAAGGGAAGCAAAGCAACCGTGAGTACTCATCCAAAGTACGTGCAAGACTGACATCAGAACTATACTACTTATGCATCGGTATCAAAGAGAGGCTGAATATGTGGACTGGACTGCAGAAATGCCATAATAGAGGGGAAGGCCTAGCCTATCGAAGACTAGCATCTTCAGCGGTCTTGCAGCATTAGAAGAGTGCAGATTAGTAACATAATTAAAGTAGCAAGCATGTTGTAGCAAAGCCTAGAGATCCTTCCTCGACTCCCTGCGAGAAAGCGATCCCGGAGCTTACAATTAATTAACATGTATCCAGTTCAAGTAGTAGTAGATCGGGATACAACACTGAGCGTCCTATTACCGTGGACACGGCTATTCGAATAGATAACTTCCCTGCAGGGGTGCACTACTGTTACCCAACACGCTCGATTAACTCTGGCCGGATACACTTGCTGGGTAATACCCGGCCTCGAGTAATCGACACAATGTAGTCCTACCTAGGCTCAACAGAGAGGTCCCCGCCGGTCTACATCCTAAGTGCTCAGGGGTCTTGGGCCCATCGCCCTTTGCACTCCGGGTCGTTGCGAGCAGGGCGATCCAGGCACCACCTCTGTCATGGATGGCGCCGACCTGGCCCGGCCGCAATGTTGAACTGGACGTCTGGCAGAGCTTTCGGCTGATACATACTGCGTAGAGGGCCCCATAAACCATTATCTCGCGTGGTGGTAGTGCGTATAGGGCCAACGACCCACTCAGATCAATACCCAAATCCGTTAGCGAATTATTAGGAGCTCGCGGTGACGATCAGTACTCCTGTCGCCCCATCTCGAGGAAGTGCAACAAGGGCCAGGCCCATCCCTCTCTAGGGTGGTCTCTGCCTGCTCGGCCGCGCCTCGTAATTATCTCGCGGGTACCCTCACGGTCAACCCGACTTCACATCTCTCGCGGGTACCCCTCGGGGTCGACTCGTCTTTACCCGGGGACTGAAGTAAAAGTAGGGTATCCGTGTGTTCATCACATCAAAGGGGAATTCGAGGAATCACCCTCGATGGATTCCTACTCGATGTATCCGTTAGGGAGAACCAGGAGGAATCACCCTCGATGGTCCCACTTGAGGGGTTGCACGACAGAGTCATCACCGGGAGGAGAGAGCGAGGAATCACCCTCTACAAGCACCACCGATGTGTTATACTACAGAGATATCATCGGGAGTGCAGTACGAGGTATCACCCTCGGCACTCGATAGTAGCCCTGCAGAGTCATACAACTAAGGGGGTGTGCGGTGCTATGACGGTCTCGGCACATCGATCACACTGATCGGGTCTTCTGGTAGTAAAGCAGGGCAACACGGACAAGGGTGTAGGGTCACTGATGGATCACTAACCAACCTATACGAAGCAGTTTAGGATGACAGGTAAAGTAACAACAACAGGTTACAAAGACAGGCTATGCATCAGAATAGGAGCAAGCAATTACAGTAGCAAAATCTAATCCAAGCATGAGGGAGAAGGAATAGGTGATATAGGAATGATCAAGGGGGTTTTGCTTGCCTGGAGGCTCTGCTGAAAAGGAGGAAGGGTCGTCGGTGACGTAGTCGATCACATGGGCAACGTCGGTCTCGGAGTCCACCGGAGAGAAGAGTGGGAAGAAACAGTAAATATAAAGCAAACAATGCACACAAATGCTTGGCATGGCAACACGTTTTTCAAGGAGTGCCCTAACGCAGTACTACGCAAGTTAGTCGGTGCGGCAAACATCTGGAGGTGTTTTACCAGCTCCGAGCAATTATCGGACAGATGAATCAGAGGGGAAAGTTCCATGTTCATCATGTTAGAGAGATGTGGCAGGTATGTGGGTGGCATATTCGGATTCGTCATATTTTTCTGATCGTTTTTCATATATAAATTATTTTCATCCGAGTTACGGTTTATTTTATATGACTTTTCAAAGATTAAATGATTTTCTAGATTTTCTGGAATTTAATTTAAATTCGAAATTAATGATTAAATTGCTACGGGTACATAGAGGGTGTACCCAGAGATGTGCATCTATGGCTGACAGGTGGGTCCAGTTGACCCAGTCAAAGTTTGACTGGTCAACTACTACTGTTCATGGGGCCCACCTGTCAGTGCCTCATTTTTTTCATTTTTTTATTTACTTCTTTTTTCTTCTTTTTTTTAATCCTTTTATTTTCTTTTCTTTTTTTTATCTGGGCCGGCCCTATGTGGCAGTGGCACAGCCGGCTCTCTGGCTGTGCTCGCCATGGGCACGCACGGGCGCAGAGGCACCGGCGGCCACGGCCAGAAAGAGGCGCCCGCGGGAGTGCGCGAGCGAGCAGGGGCGGCTGCTGGCGGGCACGGCGTCGGCGCTGCGGGCGGACGCGCGGGCGGGACGTGGGCACGGGTAGGGGAGCCCACGGCGCGGCTGGGACGCGGCGACCGCGAGCTTGCCGGGAGGTCGGGTGCGGTGGTGCGGCGGCTAACAACAGGGGAATCGGAAGGAGAAGAGGGGGGAAACGGAGCAGAGCTCACAGCGGGTGTGGCAACGGGCTCGACGGAGGCGAGGAGGCAGCGGTTGTGGCGGATCGACGGCGAACGACGGTGACCGTGGACGAAGACGACGGCTCGATCTAGCGATGCAGAGGCGGAGAGCTCGAACCGATCCACAAGGGAGACGTAGTCGACGACGACGAAGGCGCTGGACATCCTCAGGCGGCACGGGGTGGCCGGTGGCCGCGTGGACGGCGATGGCACACCGTTAAGCGCGCTCGGGCGAGCAAAAATCCGAGGGGGAGGACGAGCGAGGGGGAAGGAGGCGTGCTAGGGTTGTCTCACGCGTTGGGGGGGGCCTTTATACGCCTCGGGGTAGCCTCGGATGCTCGACACGGCACCATCCGGGGCGTGGACGGCCGTGCAACAGCCACGGCCATGGCTCTACCTTCCTCCTGTACAAAGGAAGGAGAAGGCCGCCATGGGCTGGGCCTTCGTGCACTGTAGCACTTAGGCCCAGTGGCACAGTAGCGCCTCCCCTTTTTCTTTTTCTTTTTTGCCTTTCTTCATTTCCTTTCTGTTTTGCAAATTGTTAGGCCCCAAAATGACTTTTGTAAAATATGGAGTTGTGCATTGCCATAAAAAGTTTTGGACGCAAAATGATTTCATTTGAATTTTGTATAAATGAAAATGGATTAAATGGGGCTGTTTTGGGTACTGTTTTGGTTGCTAGGGGTAATTTGAAAATTTTAATAATGTTGATTTTATTTTTATAATTGCTTTAGGATTATTTGCAACATTATGAACATTTTTATTCAATTAATTGAAGAAGTAATAATTTGACTTGCATTTGAATTTGGAATAGAAGTTGAATTATTTCTTATGCAACTTAATGAACATGATCATGATGACATGGCAATTTAATTAACTTAATGACAGGGTTGAGATCTGGGGATGTTACATACAAAAACTGGTAAAATCTCACCGAGCAACCTGGAAATCTGATACCACTTGATAGAGGCAAAGGTGTCTCGTCTTTCGATGAGAAGGTAGCTATCATTTTGGTGGAAGTCGACTTTGACGATCCGACTACGAACGTGCGAAGACGTCGCACCTTAGCAATCGCTAAACCAACTCCGAGAGGTTATTGACCATGCCGGAGCACGATCAACCTGACCACGAGGGTCTATTTCCTACAAGCAAACGAAGAACAAGCAAGAAACTGAGATTGCAATCTGGATATTGCGAATATAAGAGGAAAGCTTTATTAATCTAGTGGGGTTATGTGATGTCTTGGTTTGGTCGTTGAACACAAACGAAGTACGCGAAGTTGTAGCTATGGCGAACTTTTAATCTAAACAAAACCCAAGTCTAAACGACGCCCTAAGGGCTGCATATATGGGGGAATAGGGGGGAATTTCGTGACCCCTTGTAGGAAGGGTCTGAGACCAAACCTAACTTGGTTTCCCCACACATACGGACTCTAAAAACAGCCTATACTAAAGTATTTCGAAATTACATGTGCCTGGCCCAATAATAAGGTGACGCGGCACCTATAATAACCTCTGGACGAAATTTATGAAGTGGCATCTTGTATATTTTGTCCAAGCCTTCATGCACTCATTATGGTGGGTTCAAAGTCCTGAAATCATCACTTGAAACTCCATTGTTGTTCCCCTTGCGCGCGCCATCCTCTCTATGCTTGATCATGCTCCAATGTTCATCCTTCTTGTCCATGCTAGCCCCTTCATTTGTAAGCAAAACAAATGTATCTAATTTAGGCAGCATCATATTCTCATGAACATTAGGATCATTACCAAGAAAAGAAAGTACCTGGTAATTTAATTGGCGTGCGCGAGCCCCAGTAATTGGTCCAGTATATGTAGCAGCAGGGGTTGTGGGTGTAATTGTAGTAGTGATGTCTGATACGTCCATTTTGCATCATGTTTTACTACTGTTATTTACAGTGTTTTTAATCAATATAACACTTTGTGGAGCAATTCTAATGCCTTTTCTCTCTTAATAGGCAAGATTTACACAAGGTGGGAGATTGCCGGCAGCTGGAATTCTGCACCTGAAAAAGCTATGTCAGAGATACCTATTCTGCACATCTCCAAATGAGCTGAAATTTTACGGAGATTTATTTTGGAATAAATAAAAAATACTGGAGCAAAGAAGTAACAGAGGGGGCCACCCAGGTGCCCACGAGGCACCAGGGCGCGCCACCCCCCTCCCCCCCAGGCACGCCCTGGTGGCTCGTGGGGCCCCTGGCCAGCCTCTGGCTCACATTTTCTGGTATATAAGTCCATTTGCCCTAGAAAAAATATAGAGAAGACTTTTGGGATGGTGCGCTGCCGTCTCGAGGCGGAACTTGGGCAGGAGCACTTTTGCTCTCCGGCGGAGAGATTCTGCGGGGGATACTTCCCTCCGGGAGGAGGAAATCGTCGCCATCGACATCACCAACGATCCTCTCATCGTGGGAGGACCAATCTTCATCAACATCTTCAACATCACCATCACATCTCAAACCCTAGTTTATCTCTTGTATTGAATCTTTGTCTCAAAACCTCAGATTGGTACCTGTGGGTTGCTAGTAGTGTTGATTACATCTTGTAGTTGATGCTAGTTGGTTTATTTGGTGGAAGATTATATGTTCAGATCCATTATGCTATTTAATACCCCTCTGATCTTGAACATGATTATGATTTGTGAGTAGTTACTTTTGTTCTTGAGGACATGGGAGAAGTCTTGTCATAAGTAATCATGTGAATTTGGTATTCGTTCGATATTTTGATGATATGTATGTTGTTGATTCTCTTAGTGGTGTCATGTGAACGTCGACTACATGACACTTCACCATCTTTGGTCCTAAGGGAATGCATTATGGAGTAGCAATTAGATGATGGGTTGCTAGAGTGACAGAAGCTTAAACCCTAGTTTATGCGCTATTCCGTAAGGGGCTGAATTGGATCCATATGTTTAATGCTATGGTTAGAGTTATCTTAATTCTTCTTTCGTAGTTGCGGATGCTTGCGATAGGGGGTAATCATAAGTGGGAGGCTTGTTCAAGTAAGAACAGCACCCAAGCACCAGTCCACCAACATATCAAATTATCAAAGTAGCGAACGCGAATCAAACCAACATGATGAATGTGACTAGATGAACTTCCCATGTGTCCTCAAGAATGCTTTGCTTACTATAATAGATTGTTCCGGCTTGTCCTTTGCTACAAAAAGGATTGGACCACCTTGCTGCACTCTTTGTTACTATTGCTACTTGTCACTTGTTACAAATTATCTTGCTATCAAACTACTCGTTACCGACAATTTCAGTGCTTGCAGAAAATACCTTGCTGAAAACCGCTTGTCATTTATTTCTGCTCCTCGTTGGGTTCAACACTCTTACTTATCGAAAGGACTATGATTGATCCCCTATACTTGTGGGTCATCAATGTCCTCATCCGCTCCCTTGTGATCTTATTCATGACGCACCTCACGTACGCATGTATGAGGAACGGGAGGCTGAGATCGATCGGCAGGACACCCTAGACGCCCTGGAGGAGGAGCGCGATGTAGCTCGGGCACGTTCTACGTTCTATCAGCAGCAGGCAAGGCGCTATCAAAGTAGGGAGGTCCGATCGAAGGAATTCAATGTCGGAGACCTGGTCATGCGGCTCCACCCTGAAAAGCAGAAGCATAAACTGTCACCTAAATGGGACAAACCATTCATTATCGACCAAGTACTCATCGGAGGTGCGTACCGCATTCGAGACCTCGAAGACAACAGACTCGAGCCAAATCCTTGGAATGTTGCACTGCTCCGGCGCTTCTATGGTTAGCTGGAGCAACCCCTCATTTTCTTAACCACACATCAGGTTCTTAAACATTTAAATTCTTGGTATAACTGCTCGGTTGAGCCGAAGTGCATTTAGATACTTCGGGTACATGCTCGAATGTATGACCAGTACGGCCATTGCGGCTTTTGTCAATATAGCTAACAGGGGCGCCAAACACTTACGTTATCCCTGTGTACATTGCCTTCCAATTAAAAATCATTTTTAAGCCAAAATATGCATCGATTTGACTTAAGATTTGGCCATGCTGGGTTGTCTGGCCCCTGTGTTTACCCCTTACATTCCTGATTGTTCGGCTAAGGGGTAAAGGGGGCACCACTATGATTGTTACTTCCAGGTTATCCAAGTTAGTACCTTAGACGGGTAAAGCCGAAAGCTAGTGTTCTTAAGAAAATAATCGGCCGGCCACGATGGAAGTGAAACTGAATGGTTCTTCAAAACCTTGACCAGGAGTTTTCCCCCAAGGTCACACGTCCTCGGACGAACATGGTTAACATGACTCCCTGAGAAAAGGAACTGCTAGAAGAACTATTTTTCTCAGAAGATGTTTCTTACGCTAAACAGTAATATAACACAACTCTCTGCTTCACTTTTGCTTTTTGAACCACATGGCCGGATTGCCTTGTTTTCCGAAGAACCTAGTCCAATATTTCGGCCGGTTGTAGGAAACACTCCTTGGCCACTTGACGAGGAGGTGGGAGCCGATGGCCGGTTAACAAAGCTTGAACAGCAGATATGAGCTAAGTGATGTAAAGTACTTCGGTACATAGAATCACTACATACATTTGTTTATAGACTTCATTAAGATCATCTATTAAAGAATCCAGGGCACAGTCTTGCTGCGAGAGTCGAGCAGCCGGCATTACATTGTTATACACCAAGTGTAGGGGCACTTCCTTTCCATCTGTCCCGACTGGGCCAACTTCAGCAAGGCGCTTCGTGTCCTCACCAGTGAAGTGGGTCTTAATCATTGCCCACGCCTCCCGTGCTCCCTCCCGGCAAGCTGATATCTTCCACGCATGTATCCGGCGCTGAGCTCCCTTAAGCCGGTCAGCAAGTTCGGACATTCCTTCGAGAACAGGTTCATTGGGCCATAACGCCTTAAACACTGCTTTCATCACTTTCCGAGATCTTTCATGTACCTCGGTGAGTTCCGTCAAGGAATCTTCGGATGAGGACCTGGCGGCTTCTTGCAGCCGACTAGTCAAGAGCACTAAAAAGATAACATGCCAGAAGATTGAACGATAGCATGGTACATCAGCGTTTTAAAACCGAAATATGCTAACCAGATAAAGCTACACTCGTCTTATGGTTCTTTGCCTCGGTGGAAGCCAGCTGAGCTTTAAGCTTCTCTATCTCGTGGGCCTGTCGTTCGTTCTCAGCCTTGAGCTTGTTGTTGTCATCCACTCTTTGGGTCAACACACGATGGCCAGCCTGTTCTTGTGATTCAGCATACCGCAAGTCCTCCTGGGCCTGCTTTCAGTCCATCTCCAGTTGACCAATGGTCTCCGCTGCTAAGAATAAAGCTCCCATTAAAGAAGATCTTAAAGCTTCGGGGAGCTAATATATCAAGGCATGCGTACCACGTGTTTCTCGAGTGAACTTCTTAATATGCTCCACTTCGGCCTGCGCGGTGCTACTTGTAGACTGCATTGGTATTTCCCCGAAGAGGAGAGGATGATGCAGTATAGTAGAGATAAGTATTTCCCTCAGTTAAGAACCAAGGTTACCAATCCAGTAGGAGAACCAAGCAAAATCCCGTTAAGCGCACCTGCACACACAAAAGCAAACACTTGCACCCAACGCAAATAAGAGGGTTGTCAATCCTCTTAGCGGTTATTTGCAAGGATTAATTCTGATAGTGATAGATAGATAAACTAAAATACTAAATAAAATAAAAGTAAATAAATTGCAACAAAGTATATGTAGGTTTTTTATATATGATAAAGTAGACCCGGGGGCCATAGTTTTCACTAGAGGCTTCTCTCTCGAAGACATAGCATACGGTGGGTAGACAAATTACTGTTGGGCAATTGATAGAAAAGGAAATAATTATGATGGATTCATGGCAATGATCATGTATATAGGCATCACGTCCGAGACAAGTAGACCGACTCCTGCCTGCATCTACTACTATTACTCCACCCATCGACCGCTATCGAGCATGCATCTAGGGTATTAAGTATGAAACAGAGTAACGCCTTAAGCAAGATGACATGATGTAGACAAAGTAAACTCAAGCAATATGATTAAACCCCATCTTTTTAACCTTAATGACAACAATACAAATACGTGTCATGTCCCCTTCTGTCACTGGGATTGAGCACCGCAAGATTGAACCCATCACAAAGCACCTCTCCCATTATAAGATAAATCAATCTAGTAGGCCAAACCAAATCGATAGATCGGATAGAAATACAAAGCTATAATAATCATGCATAAAAGAGTTTAGAGAAGACTCAAATATTTCTCATGAATAATCTGATCATATACTCACAATTCATCGAATCCCAGCAAACACACCGCAAAAGAAGATTACATCGGATAGAACTGCAAGAACATCGAGGAGAACATGGTATTGAAGATCAAAGAGAGAGAAGAAGCCATATAGCTACTAGCTATGGACCCGTAGGTCTGTAGTAAACTACTTACACATCATCGGAAGGGCAGCAAGATTGATGAAGAAGCCCTCCGTGATCGATTCCCCCTCTGGCAGAGTACCGGAACAGGCCTCCAGATGGGATCGCGGAAGAACAGAGGCTTGTGGCGGCGGAAAGGTTTTCTCTTCTGTCTCTCTGGTATATTGGGAATATTTGGGAATTTATAGCGCTGGAATTAGGTCAGGAGGGGATACGAGGGGCCCACAAGCCTGGGGGGCGCGCCCTCCAGTATGTGACTTTTGGAGACAACTCGAAGGGTAAGGTACTTGGCCTTGGTAAGGTGGCCATATCCAATGATAGCTCCATACAAAATGTTATGCTTGTTGAATCTCTTGGTTACAATCTTCTTTCCGTATCTAGACTAGCCGATTTCGGTTTTAATGTTCTATTTACCAAAGTAGATTGCCAAGTGTTTCACCAAGATAATCATAATATGGTCTTTACCGGCATTCGTAGAGGTGATTTATACATTGTTGATTTCACTAAGAGAGCTCAACCTCGTACTTGTTTAATTGCTAAATCTTCTAAGTGTTGGTTATGGCATAGAAGACTTGGACATGTTGGTATGCGTAACCTTGATAAAATTGTTAAAGGAGATCACATTCTTGGAGTAAAAGATGTTATATTTGACAAAGATCGACTTTGTAGTGCTTGCCAAGCAGGAAAACAAGTTGGAGGAAGCCATCCCGTAAAGAACATTATGACCACGAGGAGACCACTCGAGCTACTTCATATGGATATTTTTGGTCCCAACGCCTATAAGAGTCTTGGTGGTAACTCTTCTGGTTTGGTCATTGTTGATGATTTTTCCAGATTTACGTGGGTGTTCTTTCTTGATGACAAATCGCAGGTACAAAAGATCTTCAAGAACTTCGCAAGAAAGGCCCAAAATCAATTTGAAGTAAAGATCAAGAAGGTTCGGAGTGACAATGGAACGGAGTTCAAGAACGCCAAGGTGGACACCTTTCTTGATGAGGAGGGTATTTCACATGAGTTGTCGGCTACATACACACCTGAACAAAATGGAGATGTTGAGAGGAAGAACCGGACACTTATTGAGATGGCAAGAACAATGCTTGATGAATACAAGACGCCAAGACATTTTCGGGCGGAAGCGGTTGAAACAGCTTGTCATGCAACAAATCGACTTTACCTTCACAAGATTCTTGGTAAAACGGCGTATGAACTGCTCACCGGTAACAAACCACAAGTTGGATACTTTCGAGTATTTGGCTCAAAATGTTACATTCTTGATAAGCATCGTCGTTCAAAGTTTGCTGCTAAATCTCATGAAGGTTTCCTACTCGGTTATGGATCAAACTCTCACACTTACCGTGTCTACAACAACTTCACTCGAAAAGTTGAAGAGACGGTAGATGTGAAGTTTGATGAAACTAACGGCTCGCAAGTCGAGCAATTGCCACTTGATGTAGGAGATCAAGAACCATCGGAAGCAATTAAAGACTTGCCCATTGGCAAGATTCGCCCCGTGGAAGTAAAGTAGAGTACCTCGTCTATTCAAGTGGAAGCCCCAACTTCACGTCAAGGTGAACGACAAATTGACATGGAAGCATCCACAAGTGGAACATGTCAAGACGATGGAAATGAGGAAGTGCAACAAGATGATCCACCTCAACCTCCTTCTCCACCTCCACAAGCGAACAACGACAACATCAACGAAGAAGAAGATGATGATGATGAGGAAGCCTCATCACAACCCAAGAGAAAGCTACCTCGAGTTAGAGCAAGAATCGACAAGGATCATCCCGTCGAACAAATACTTGGAGATATCCTGTCGTGGTTTTGTCACGGCAGATGTCCTAGTGTGAGGACTTAGTCGTGAGGCCATCGCAACTAGGTGGTAGCTTGAATGGGGTTGGTCGGAACTGAGAGACGCGTGTTTTACCCAGGTTCGGCCCCTCGTGGTGGAGGTAAAAGCCTACGTCCTTCTTGATTGATATTGATGATGATGATGATCTCGGTTACAAGGGCGATGTTTCGCTACCTCTATCTCGAGAGTATCTACTTTGATCTTGTCTAAGACTTTTCTGTCTGTCTAAAACTTGTCCCTCTTGGGGTGCCTTGCCCCTCCTTATATAAGTTGAAGGGGCGGCTTACATGAAGAGTCCTAGTAGGATTAGGACTACTCTATTACAAGTGGAATCCTAGTGTTGCTTCCCTTGTAAGGGAAATATTCCTTATGCCTTTCCTCTCAAGCCGGCCCACCGGATACCGTGCCTTGAGCCGGCCTTCTCCTAAGTCGCCTTCTGGGCCTTGGGCCTTGTCATTCGTCTGACCCGCCGTCTTGGTCAGTAGTGAGTCGCCAGACTAGTGAGTCGCCAAGCTTCAACCGGGTCACTAGTGAGTCGCCAAGTTCCGGCCGGGTCATACATCAGGCCGGGTCATACCGCGGGGTATATCCCGGACATTAGCCCCTAGTTTAGCTTGGATTTATCCATGCTAAACTTATCCTGCAAAATAAAAACAAGAACAAATTTGACAGGTTGTGCGCCGGGTCGAAGGTTCTTCTGAACCGGCATCTGTTTATCCGTAAGTCCTTGTCATTTCTTTCGCCCATTTGAGTCGGCCTCCAATGCTCTTGGCTTGACAAAAATATTGGACTTAAAATATCCTTCTGATGCTGAGTCAGCTTTGAATACTCCGGTTAGAGCTTGTCCAGTTGCGGTCGTCGAAGTTGCCGGGTTATGATTGATAATGCCGGGTCATGATTGTCGCTGACACCGGGTCATGTAATTGATCTTCCTGGGTTCTTAAGGCCAAATCCTTGCAGGATGTATCCTTCCAAGCCGGTTCTTCTCAGCCCAGGTCAGTCTGAATTTTTCTTTCAATTCCAATATATATCAACTGTAGCCCCCAAGTCTTAAGAGGGGAACGTAGTGATAGCTTAGGACTTGCTTCAATATAAACATTGCGACTTTGGAGAAATCCGGGTTGTCCATCTGAATCTTCAATCATGAACTGAAAGCTTTGCACTTCACATGTGTAGCCCCGAAGGGCCGGCTCATCGGTATATGATGGGTCGGGTCTTCAAGTTGGACCTTTTGATCTATTTAAACAACTGACTATTGTAGCCCCCAAGTGCCAGGTCGTTTGCTTGCAGCGACTTGGAACTTACATGTACTCCTTTGAAAAGAAAATCATATGATGTAGCCCCCAAGCTTCGGTCACTATTAAGGCTTGTGTACTTTGAATTTTTGACAGGAGCAATTGGTAGCCCCAAAGGGCCGGCTTATCATTATGTGATGGGCCAGGTCTTCAGTGAGACTAGTAAAAATGAACATGCATTAGCCCCCAAGTGCCGTGGTGCATGCTTGCAGTGACATGGGACTTTCATACTTGATGTAATCTTGATTTGAATAATGTAGCCCCCAAGTGCCGGGTCGTGTGCCTGCGGCGACTCGGGACTATTCCTTCCATTGTAGAATAAAATCATATCCACTCTGTGAACTGATGATGCCTTTGCAATGAAAGAAATCCTTGGCCGTGGTTGACTAACCAAAAACCCGACAAATATGTGAGAAAATCCATAAGTGCTATTGAATAACCAAAAACTCGGTCAATTAAATGACCAGGTATTATTTGTGACCCGGCTGGAGTTGTTCCCCGGGAAAATAGGAGAATTGATATCTCAATTATTTAATACTGGTTATGATAAACCATGATGAAGATCCAGCCATTTTGGCTATTAAAGATGTGTTTGTTCCTGCAGAGTTACAATGTAACCCGGTTTGAAAACCGGCTCCTGCAACATAAACAAATATGTTCATGCATACATGATGCATTTGTATGATGATGCAATGTATGATGATGTATGTATATGATAACAGAGTATAAAAAATGTCGGCTTTCGAGGCACGACAATTTAGACCGGCTTTCGAGGATTGTGTCTTGCTTCAATGAAGCTGGCATGATAGCCCATGGTTTATCCTCGCTCTCTGTAAGCCGGCTCTCACGTGACATAACTGATGTTTTAACCAAGACAAGTTCAGGGTCATAAAAACGATTGACTTGTCAAGAGTACACCGGGTCACCTAAGCGGAGTAGCATCAAGCAGACAGGCAGGTTTAACCAAGATAATGTGGCGTTGTTTGCCGGGTCAAGAGGGTGAGAAAGCTGAACTCAGTGAGTTCGAAGCCCGCAAGTGACCAATGATATAATGTGGTGTCATTTGCCGGGTCAAGAAGGTGAGAAAGCTGAACTCGGTGAGTTGGAAGCCCCCAAGTGACCAATGATATAATGTGGCGTCATTTGCCTGGTCAAGAGGGTGAGAAAGCTGAACTCGGTGAGTTGGAAGCCCCCAAGTGACCATAATTGAGCGGGATACCCATTTTGAGACTGCACCTCATGGCGACTAGTCTTCTTTGGTAACCCTGATTTTTCGCCAGAAGGCAACAACCCCCATATCCGGGTTGTCTTCCTCGCAATGACTGGGGTTCTTGAATTTGTGAAAACCGACCAAATCTGACGGGTCATGTCTGTGTAGCCCCCGAGTCTTAAGTCGACTCAGGGAGTTGGCTTGAGATTCTTCATACTTGGCCGTAACATAAACCGGCATATAGGTGGCAGCTGATAGCTGAAATTTATTGAAGCCAGAAATGTGTGGCGAGTTGATGATCTTCGCGACGCTTGTTGTATGTCCTTGGCGTTGATAACGCGATGTGAATCCGCGGAAGGTTGAAGTCGACTGTGGCTGCTCATAGATGATCTCGTATAAGCCGTGTCAGTAATCCGGTCGATGGTTTGTCCCGGCTGTTTGTTGAAGTTAACCAAACCGCAGCGGCGGCAACTTGTGCGCCTGTCCATTGAGTCATCCGGTGCAGGCAGACGCTGATAATATGTTTTTACTTGCTCCAGATTATTGGAGTAGACCGGTCCAATAGAGCAGCGGTGTCCGTTTGAGCAGTTCGTGCAGACGGGCGCGGATCCGGTGTGTTGATGTAGATATGGGAGTCGGCCGGTAAACCGGCGCGGACATGGGAGTCGCCCGTGGCGTTGTAAGCGCGGATGCGCGAGTCAGCCGTGGCTAGTAAGTCGGCGCGGACGGATGAATCGGCCGCGGCGTGAGCAGATGAGTCGGCCGCGTGTTGATGTAGACCGAAATGCGGAGGTGGCGGCTTGCGCACACGTTCGTCGAGCACTGCGACACGGGTGGATGCTGGCGCATGATAACGTTGGCGCGAGCTCTGTGTCCGTGGCACGACGATCGCCCTTGCAGTGAATAATTGTCCTGCAGAAAAAATATCACAGGCAAGAGTAATTGTTCTCGAAAGAATAAAATTGTATCAATAAAAATCGACCGGATAGATTTCACCTGATTCGTCCGGATGACAGATGATCCGTATATAGCGTCCGTGGATAACCTCCAGTGATTTCAACGGCGATTTAGCCACTCTCTCCGGCGGAGGCAAGGCGGCTTGCAGCGTGACCGTAGCGGAACCGGAGCTGGACGGCTCGGAATGGACTGGCGGGGCAGACCAGGGCAGCGGAGTCAAGTCCGTGCTTACTTCCCGTGTCCACCTCTAGGTCGTGCTGACCCGTCCACTTTTTTTTTTGCATCTAAATTCTATTTTTTTTATCTTTTCTTCAGTCGCCCGGCACAGAGCCGGCTCGTAGACGGCAAAGGATAAGCCGTGGAGGCGAGGTGGGACAGCGGAGGTGAGGCCGCAGCTACGGAGGCGGCGGTTTGAGGGCGGCGACTCGGCGGATGCCAGGCGGCTGCGGGGCCGTGGCAATCAGCGAAGGTATGCATGCCGGTGAGTGATGGCGGCTCGGAGCGCGGAGGCGACTAGGAGCAGAGAAGGTGGGTCATGAGCGTCGAGGCGGCCACGACAGCGGTGGAGGTGGCAGGGCGGCTCGACGCGTGACGGCGGAGGCGACTGCAGAGGCGGCTCGCAGACAGCGACTTGACGCGACGCAGGGCTGGCTTGGACGCGAGGCGAGGCCGCCCACGACGGGGGTGGCTCGAAGCGGGGGATCTGGGTCGTGCGGGGGCAGCGGCTGACGGCGGCGCGTGGCTGAGGCGGCAGGAGCAGCGGCTCAAGGCCACCCACAACGGCGGAGGCGGGCCACGCGGGCCGCTTGGAAGCGGCCGAGCCACGGCGGATGCGGAAGCGCAGCGGCGGACGCCGCGGTTGCGACGACGGCTCAGAGAAAGGCCGAGCGGGGGCGGCTGACGGCAGCTCGCAACAGAGGCAGAGGCGGCACGAGGCGGCGGTTTGCGGCGGCCCGCAACAGAGGCGGAGGCGGCGCGTGGCAGCGGTTTGCGGCGGCCCGCAACAGAGGCGGAGGCGGCGCGAGGCGGCAGTTTGCGGCGGCCCGCAACAGAGGCGGAGGCGGCGCGAGGCAGGCGCTCGAGACGAACTGAGGCGGCTTGCGACTCGCGACAAGCCTGCGGCCACGGCAGCAGAGATGGCGAGCAGCCGAGGCCGTGCGGGCAGAGGTGAGCGACGACGGCGACTCAAAGACGGGCCAAGACGGAGGCGTGGGATCCTCGAAAGCGGCTCGCGAGCAGAGGCGAGCGACGGAGTTCGGAGACTCACGAACGGGCCAAGGCGGAGGCCGATGACTCAGCGTGGGTGGACCACGGTGGTAGAGGCGAGGCGGGGCCATGGTGGCGACGAGGAGGCAGGGCCGGCTCAAGGCAACGGCGAGGCCAGCTCGAGGCGGAGGTGAGGCCGGCTTGCAGGCGAGGCGAGAGCAGGCGGAGGAGACTGAGGGAGGGAGGGCCACCCGGTGATGGAGGAGAACTAGCGAGATGGGTCACCGGAGCGGCGGAGGCCGGCAAGGGCGGCTCAGGGCAGCGGTCGGAGGAGGCGGAATCAGAGCCCGACGGTGGCGCGGACAACAGATGAAAATTGCAGCGGAAGTTCTGGATGGTCTTGACTCGGCGGCGTGCAGGGCGGTCTTGACCCGGTGACTTGCGGCACCGCCCGGACATAAAGCGTAACTTGTTCTGACTACTTGTCGATGATGTATCCTCTCCGCGTTGACTGTTTGTCATCGGCTGATTGCGTAGCCCTCGATCCCTTGTGAGAGCTCCCTTCAAGAACTCAACACCACCGTGCGGACCCCACGGTGGGCGCCAACTGTCGTGGTTTTGTCACGGCAGATGTCCTAGTGTGAGGACTTAGTCGTGAGGCAATCGCAACTAGGTGGTAGCTTGAACGGGGTTGGTCGGAACTGAGAGACGCATGTTTTACCTAGGTTCTGCCCCTCGTGGTGGAGGTAAAAGCCTATGTCCTGCTTGATTGATATTGATGATGATGATGATCTCGGTTACAAGGGCGATGTTTCGCTACCTCTATCTCAAGAGTATCTACTTTGATCTTGTCTAAGACTTTTCTGTCTGTCTAAAACTTGTCCCTCTTGGGGTGCCTTGCCCCTCCTTATATAAGTTGAAGGGGCGGCTTACATGAAGAGTCCTAGTAGGATTAGGACTACTCTATTACAAGTGGAATCCTAGTGTTGCTTTCCTTGTAAGGGAAATATTCCTTATGCCTTTCCTCTCAAGCCGGCCCACCGGATACCGTGCCTTGAGCCGGCCTTCTCCTAAGTCACCTTCTGGGACTTGGGCCCTATCATTCGTCTGACCTGCCGTCTTGGTCACTAGTGAGTCGCCAGACCAGTGAGGTGCCAAACTTCAGCCGGGTCACTAGTGAGTCGCCATGTTCCGGCCGGGTCATACATCAGGCCGGGTCATACCGCGGGGTATATCCCCGACATATCCAAACCGGGAGAATCACTCGCTCTAAATCTCGTTTAGCTAATTTTTGTGAGCATTAGTAATTCATCTCTAGTGTTGAACCTTTGAAGGTGGAAGATGCTCTCAAGGACCCCGATTGGGTGAATGCAATGCACGAAGGACTACACAACTTCGAGAGGAACCAAGTGTGGACATTGGTTGAGAAGCCTAAGTAAGAGCAAAACATCATTGGAACCAAATGGGTGTTTCGGAATAAGCAAGATGAAGATGGACAAGTTGTACGCAACAAGGCTCGTCTCGTAGCACAAGGTTACACACAAGTCGAAGGTATGGACTATGGTGAGACCTATGCCCCCGTTGCAAGACTTGAATCCATTCGCATTTTACTTGCTTATGTCAATCACCATGATATCACTCTTTACCAAATGGATATTAAAAGTGCCTTCTTAAATGGTGAAATTGAGGGGGAAGTATATGTTAAACAACCTCCGGGCTTTGAGAATCCCAAGAAACCTAATCATGTGTACAAACTTCGCAAAGCTCTTTATGGTCTTAAACAAGCCCCTAGAGCTTGGTATAAATGCTTGACAAAGTTTCTTCTTGAAAAAGGTTTCGAAATTGGGAAGATTGATTCAACTTTGTTCACTAAGAGGGTTAATGGAGAATTATTTGTATGCCAAATTTATGTTGATGATATTATCTTTGGATCTACTAACCCCTCTTTTAGTGAAAAGTTTGGAAGGTTGATGTCGAAGAAGTTTGAGATGTCTATGATGAGTGAACTCAAATTCTTTCTTGGTTTGCAAATCAAGCAAACTAGGGAAGGTACCTTTGTCTCTCAAACAAAGTATACCAAGGACTTATTCAAGAAGTTCAACATGCAAGAGAGTAAGGGTATGAAAACTCCTATGCCCACGAGTGGACATCTTGACTTGGCCAAGGAAGGCAAACCGGTTGATCAAAAGGTTTATCGATCTATGATTGGTTCATTACTATATCTATGTGCCTCTCGTCCTGACATTATGCTAGGTGTGTGCATGTGTGCACGATACCAAGCGGCACCAAAAGAGTGTCATCTTAAGGCGGTGAAAAGAATTGTGAGATACTTGATACATACACCAAACTTTGGCATATGGTACCCCAAAGGATCTTCTTTCAATCTTGTTGGCTACTCCGATTCGGACTATGCCGGAGGCAAGGTTGACAGAAAATCCACTTCGGGTACATGTCAATTTCTTGGTAGATCTCTTGTGTCTTGGTCCTCCAAGAAACAAAATTTCGTATCTCTATCTACTGCCGAAGCGGAATACATTGCCGTGGGATCATGTTGTGCTCAATTACTATGGATGACACAAACTCTTAAAGATTATGGTGTGCATGTGAGACATGTAACATTACTTTGTGACAATGTGAGTGCTATTAAGATAGCACACAATCCTGTGCAACATTCTCAAACTAAGCATATTGAGGTTCGTCACCATTTTATTCGAGATCATGTTGAGAAAGGTGATATTGACCTTACACATGTTCGTACCGACAAACAATTGGCGGACATATTTACCAAACCCCTTGATGAGAAAGTGTTTTGTCATTTGAGAAGTGAGTTGAACATCATTGATGCTTCAAACGTGAACTAGAGGTTCATGTGGATGCATACAAGGGCATGAGCATTCTTGACTAATCCATGATATCTTTCATGATCATTTTATATCTTGGACATTTTGCTCCCTTGTATGGTATCTAACCTTTTGTAGGTACTTGGACCAGCTTCATGTCACAAGATTGCATCTCACTCTTATCTTGAGCAATTTTGTATAACCCAAGTATCAACAATGGATGGTGGAACAAGGAACAAGACAACCTAAACATATCCTTTGACAAATTCTTGAGTTATGCTTCCTTCTTGTCATTTTGGATATACATGTTGTTCCTCGCAAAGCTAACCCATGTAGGAAGATGAACTACAAATGATAGGATAGCTCCAAACTTCAATTCATGAGCATCCACTTCAAGTTCAACTACATGATGGACTTCACCACCAAATCCCAATGTAAGTTCTCACATCATAGAGAAGCTTCACTCAAAGACTTGAGCTAAAGCAACTCAACAAGATGTGAATACATTGAAATGCTTAAAAGAAAAATGGCAACCCCAATTTGAGCTTAACGATGAGTATGACCTATGATCAAGTGTTCTCACTTGACTCCTAAGTCAATATACTCTAACATAGGTGACCTAGTCACCGACCCATCTAGATGAAGTTCTCTAGTGTTTCTTCTGCTTGTTCTCTTCTTGCTAGAGTGTTTCTTTAAAAAAAACTTCATCTAGACTTTGCTTCTTTTCTGTGCTTATTTTTTCTTTTGCTTGATTCGACGTTAATTCATTGCAAATCCTCCTGAGATTTTCTTTGCCTAGTGAGCTGAGTTGACAAAAGTTCCATTGCAACAAACTCGGTCCCACCGATTTGTCTCAACTCGGTGTCACCGATTTTAGCTGCCCTAAGGAATTTTCTGTCAAATTTCTCCTGAGATTTTCTGCTCCAGCTCCACTCAATGATTCTTACCCTCTACTTGCATTTAGAGCCACTCAATGGCTAAATGTGTTTCTCAAGGACCAAACACACCTGATCAAAAACCCTGAAGACCCTTCTTGGAAATTGATGTCAAAGGGGGAATGAGGAATACATCAAAGCTTATCACTACAAAAGAGATGCACCTTACTACAGGAGAGAATGTTACATGTTTCTAAGAGGGGAGAAACATGATTAGTTTGTTCTTTGGCTGTTGTTTGAGTTTTCTCACCCTACCAAGTCCCAATATCCAATGTTAGATTCAGGGGGAGAGGAAGTTCTTTAAGGGGAGACAACTAATTCTTTTGGGGACATGTCTATTTCAAAGAAGTATTCACCTAGTGATACCCCATTCTACATGTCATCCCAATCTTGGTTTCTTGTTAACCTTGTGTCTTTTCTTGAAGAAATTATCTTGTGTTATCTAACCCTGTTTTCTCAAGTGTATTTCTTCAGGTACTTGATCAAGAACTTCAAGGTAAGTATATGCATCATCCTCATGAAAATGATTGACCTCTTGCTAGTATATATTGTTTGCAAGGAGACAATCATGGACTTGTGGACCCTATATGATATATATATTGCTCTGATGCATATAGCCAAGATACATGTTGCATGTATATTTCCCATGAGATATCATCATATTATATGCACCTCTTCAGGGGGAGTTAAGGGGAGCTCATGCATGTTACATGTTTCCTTCAAAGCTTTCATACATACCTCTACTAAATCTGTATTTGAAGCTTTGATGTATGTTGTCATCAATTACCAAAAAGGGGGAGATTGAAAGCACATTTGCTCCCTTGGTGGTTTTGGTAATTTATGCCAACATACATATTGTTGGACTAATGCTTTTATCTTGTGAATTTCAGACAAGTTCAACAATGGCGTGGCATGGACAAGAGGACGTGGAACCCCTTCAAAATGCTAAGGACAAGGATTGGCAAAAGATCAAGACTCTACATTTTTGGTTTAGTGATCCAAGATCACATTGAGTCCATAGGAATGCCAATACTATTAAAAGGGGATGAGGTGTTGCTTAATGGTCTTTTTGCTCAAGTGCTTAGTGACAGTATTCCTAAACCCTCAACCACTCTCTCTACCCAAATATGTCCTAAACCTAAAGTCCAACTCGGCCCCACCGATATTTCCAATCCAGCCCCACCGAGTTCATCCAAGACTTAGCCACTGCCAAAACCCTAACAAATCGGATCCACCGAAATGGATCTCGGTCCCACCGAGATGGCCTTGCCAACTCTCTGTAATCGTTTGCATTTACTTCGGTCTCACCGAGTTTGCAAATCGGTCTCACCGAGATGGCTTGCCAACTCTCTGTTACCTTATTGCTTCACTTCGGTCCAACCGAGTAGATGCAATCGGTGCCACCGAGATGAGGATTGCCCTAAGCCATTGCACTTCGGTCTATCCGAGTTGTCCATATCGGTCCCACCGAGATTCCTAAAGTTCATATCTTTTACACAGTTCGGTGCTACCGAGTCTTCTGAATCGGTGCCACCGAGTTGGGTCAAAAGTGTGTAACGGTTGGATTTTGTGTGGAGGCTATATATACCCCTCCACCACATCCTTCTTAGTAAGGAGAGCCATCAGAACGTGCCTACACTTCCGGCATACATTTTCTGAGAGAGAACCACCTACTCATGTGTTGACATCAAGATATTCCATTCCTACCATTTGAACCTTGATCTCTAGCCTTTGCCAAGTTGCTTTCCACTCAAATCCTTCTTCCACCATAGCCAAATCTGTGAGGAGTTGTTTGAGTGCTGGGAAGACTATCATTTGAAGCACAAGAGCAAGGAGTTCATCAACAACACACCGTCTATTACCTTTTGGAGAGTGGTGTCTCCTAGATTGGTTAGGTGTCACTTGGGAGCCTCCAACCAGATGTGGAGTTGAACCAAGAGTTTGTAAGGGCAAGGAGATCGCCTACTTCATGAAGATCTACCCCGAGTGAGGCTAGTCCTTCGTGGACGTAAGCCATGGTGGAATAGACAAGGTTGCTTCTTCGTGGACCCTTCGTGGGTGGAGCCCTCCGTGGACTCGCGCAGCCGTTACCCTTCGTGGGTTGAAGTCTCCATCAACGTGGACGTACGATAGCACCACCTATCGGAACCACGCCAAAAACCACCGTGTCTTCATTGCATTTCATCTTCCATACTCTACCTCTTTACTTTCCGTACTCTTGCATGCTTTACTATTTCCGCTGCTTAATCTGTAGATATGCATGTGTAGCAATTAGGAACCAATCTGAATTTGCCAAAACTGCTAATTTGGCTGGTTAAGGGTCTATTAACCCCCTCTAGACCTATCTCCTCGATCCCACACTTTCTTTTTCTCCTTTTTCTCCTTTTTCTTTCTTTTTTTTTCTTTCTGTCTTTTTTTTCTCTTTTTTTATCAACAGAAACTTGAGCAATTAGGAACCAATCTGAATTTGCCAAAACAAAGGATGCACTCTCCAAAATCCTATGTGAGCAGCCCGTAGAGCAAAGAATATGCTAGTCTCAATAGGAAAGTGCTACGCAAAAGAAGAAAGGCTGACTATGGTTATCAAAAGGAAACACAATCTGATTCATATGGATAATCGAAACAAACTAACACTCACTCAAATGAACAGACTTGACAGCAACCAAATGACTCCGACTTGAGAATGAAAATTTTAGACAACTACTACAACTCTGATTAGAATATAAGTTACGCAAATAGAAGACTATGACTGTCGCAAGTGGGGCTCCAGGGACCCAAAGGTTCGAACACTGGGGTGAGCTCGTTCTACTACTTTGTCTCCTACCACGGCAGCGCTACGGCGAGACTATGGCGAGGGCGTGCTAGCGTAGGACGGGCGAGGACACAGCGGTTTTACCCAGGTTCGGGCCACCTTGCGGTGTAAGACCCTACTCCTGCTTGTGTGTTGGGATTATTGTGGGTGCGAGAGTTCTCGCGTACAAGGTTGAAGACGATGGGATCTCTCGTGCTCCTTCTTGGCAAGGTGGCGTGCGCGGGGAGCAGACCCGCGAGCCAGAGCCTAGCCGAAGCCTGCTGCTTGGGCTTTTCAGCGCTGCCGGGACTGATCCGGGCACAAACACCGTGTCCAGCCCCCGCTCGCGTGAGGTTCATGAGGGACGTCATGAGCGCGCGGGGCTCGTGAGGCAAGAACAAGGCGGAATGTCATGCAAGAAACTGAGCTTGCTGAAGCAAGATAGCGACGCGTTACATAACTAAAACGAGATGCGGCTGCCGTGTCCGGCACGGGTCAGCTTGAGGTTGGTGCAACCCGTGGGGCGCCCTCAGTTGATTGTTCCGCCAGCGCGGAGCATGGGGCTTCCACAGGGGTGTGGGTATGATCGCGGGTCGATCGTTCTACCAGCGCGGAGCATGGGGCTTCCACTGGGGCGTGGGCGGGAGCTCTCACGGGCCCATCAGGCGAACGCAATGAGAGGCTCCGGGGCGTGTACAGCCCCGTTTCGTTCGTACTCGTGAGGGTCATGGGTAGAACTTGCAGAGGTGTTGGATGTTCCAGGCGTTAGGCACAGGAACTCCGTCCTCCGTCTCCAGCCGGGCTGAGCCGGGCCTGGAGACATGAGTAACCCTGAAAGGGCCTTCCCACATAGGTGAGAGTTTGTGTAGTCCCTCTCTAGAGAGGATCCTGCGCAGGACGAGGTCACTGACCTCGAGAGTGCGAGGGCGGACGCCGCGGCTGTAATGGGGGCGCGAGGCCGGTTTGGCGGCGGCCCTCCTCAAGGGTGGCAGGTCGGCCTCCCGCGAGCCGTCCTGACGCGCCTTGTCGAAGGCAAGGGCTCACGGGGGACCGTGCTTAACTTCAGAGGGGAACCGTGCCAACGCCATAGACGAGGAAGATAGGGGTCTCGTCTGGGCTCGCTTGTCGCCGCGCGGATGGACATGGCACGAACCGCCACTTGCCGAGCCAGCCCTTGCCGCTCCCGAGCTGCGCCCACAAGGCGCGCTCGCGAGACGCGCGCACAACGCTCGGCGTTCGAAGCGCCTTCGCCTCGCGAAGCCGGCTCGCGAGGGGCTGCCCGCGAGGTCCTCGCGCAGCTCGCCTGCTGAGGGACTGCATGTTAACAGATTCACGATGGGGGAGCGGCACGCGCTTGCTATCTCGCCCGTGGCCGTTGCGTGAGGGGATAAGGCACCAAGGACCTTGGTGAGGTGACGTGCGCGGGAGCAGGCCCGCGAGCCAGAGCTCAGTCGCATGGATTTGGCGGCGCTGCAGGGACGGACCCGAGCACAGGCACCGTGCCTAGCCCCCGCTCACGGAATTGGTCAGGGGAGTGGTCGCGAGCGTGAGGCGCTCTCGGGCGGCATCGAATTTATCATAGAAATTAGCAGGCAATTGAGTAGGTAATATAATTCATCAAAGTTAAAATCAGTAAAATTCATTACACAGCCAAAAGGATAAGGTTCCGGGAGCGAAGCTCGAGAGGCTCGGCGGGGAGGAGTGAGGGTCGCGCGGGGCGACGCATCGGGCG
Source organism: Elymus sibiricus (assembly GCA_039707655.1). NCBI lineage: Eukaryota > Viridiplantae > Streptophyta > Magnoliopsida > Poales > Poaceae > Elymus > Elymus sibiricus. The sequence continues at coordinate 171,994,031 of CM077664.1, forward strand.
CACCCGGGAGGACCGCACTGTAGTGACGTCAGACCACTCGGCACGGCGCGCCAAGGGAGTCTGCTTCTTCGGAGCCAGGGGGCTCACGAGGCGCTGGGAGCTCGCGAGGAGCGGGAGGCTCACGAGGCCCTGGTGCGAAGGGCGCCAGCCTATGGAAAGAGGTGCCGGCGTTCCTCAGCCCGAAGGGCATGCACGTGCCGCCGACGGTGGGGCCAACGCCCCGGCCGCCTCGCGGCAGCTGGAAGGGGTCACGAGGGCAGAACTTGTTGAGGCTGGTGAAGTCGTCGCACATGCGCTCCTTGCGGCCCTTCTTGGGGACGACGACTGGGTTGGCGAGCCATTCGGGATGGCGCACCTCGCGAACGACTCCGGCTTCTTGGAGCTTCTGAACTTCACTGACAATGAACTCTTGCTTCTCTGGCGCCTGGCGCCGTGCTTTCTGCTTGACCGGGCGTGCATTGGGGCACACCGCTAAGTGGTGCTCGATAACCTCCCTCGGCACACCGGACAAGTCGGATGCTTTCCAGGCGAAAACATCCGAGTTTGCCCAAAGGAAGGTGACGAGCGCGCTTTCCTATGCAGGAGGGAGGCCCGTGCCGATGGTGAAGGCGGGGCCGGAGCCGCTGCCGTCCACCGACACCTTCTTCGTCTCGGCGCGGTCTTGAGAGAACAACTGCTTCTTCTTCGCGGGCGCGGCCTCTGAAGGCTCGGCCGCGTCCTCGTCGGCTGGGTGCGCGACAGCGGCAGCCTTGTAGGCGCGCTCGAGGGTGCTGGCCACATCCTTTTCGTCGCAGGCGATGGTGATGATGCCGCTGTAGCCGGGCATCTTGAGGAGAGCTGGGTAGCCCAAGGTGGCATTGTAGGGCAGGCCGATGTGCGCCACGTCGAAGTCGGTGAGCTCGGTGTGGTAGTTCTTGCTAGTGCCGAAGGTGACGGGGAGGCGCACCTGCCCCAGCGGAATGGTGGAGCCATCGGTCACTCCGGAGAAGGGCCTGGTCGGCATCAGCTGGTCATAGGACACCTTGAGCGTCTCGAAGGTCTCGACGGAGAGCACATTGAGGCCGGCACCCCCGTCGATGAGGGTCTTGGTGACCGCGACGTTGCTGATGGTGGGAGTGCACAACATGGGGAGCGCGCCTGTGGAGGCCGTGGACTTGGGGTGGTCCTTGGAGTCGAAGGTGATGGCGTACTGCGACCACTTGAGGGGCCGCGCGACCTCAGGCCTCGGGAGGGCGGCGTACACCTCGCGAGAGAGTTGCTTGAAGTGGCGAATGGACGCGGGGGCTTGGGACCCGCCGAGGATGCAGGCAACTGCGCGAGGCTCCTGATAGCCCCCAACGCCCTCGTCAGGCTGGTTGACGTCGTTCCTCCGAGGTGCCGGAGGCAGCGGCGGGAGAGCGGCATTAGCCTGAGGGTTCGCCTCACGAGGCTGGTCGCGCCAGGCGGCCTCACGAGGCTGATCGTGCCAGCCCTGGCTGTAGTTGCTGTTATTGTTGCGGCTTTCCCAGCGGTTGCCGCTGCGGCCACCTCCGCGGCCGGCGCCGCGGCCGTTGCGGTCGTCTCGGCGGCTCTGGCGCTCATCGCGGAGCAGCTTGAGCTCATGACAGTCTTCGGTGCTCTAGGAGCGGACGTTGTGAAAGGCGCAGAGTGGCCGGTTGTCCTTCCTGGGCTCGTCGAGGTCGCGGCCGCGCTTCTGCTCGGTCTCCGCCGCAAGCACGGCAGGGCCCTTGCGCTTGACGTCCTTGCTCTTGGCCTTGGTGCCATCGAGCGCCGCGTCGGGGTCATTGTGGACGAAGAGGCGGCCTTCCTCAGCCTTGGCGCACTTGTCGGCGAGGTCGAGCAGCTCGAGCACGGAGTCGAGCTCACCGTTGATGGCGAGCTTCTCGCGCATCTTGATTTCCGTGACGCCGGTGGAGATCGCGGAGATGACGGCCGCATCGGAGGCGCGTGGGATCTTGTTGCGCACCTGACTGAAGTGCTGGATGTATTTGCGGAGGGTCTCGTCTGTGCGCTGTCGAACACGCCGCAGGTCGTTGATGGTGAGGGAGCGGTCCTGTGTGCCCTTGAAGTTGGCGATGAACTGGCTGCAGAGCTCGGCCCACGACGAGATGGAAGCCTCGGGGAGGTTCAGGAGCCAGGAACGCGGGCCGTCCCTGAGGGCCATGGGGAACCAGTTCGCCATGACCTTGTCGTCGCCGTTCGCCGCCTCGACGCTCAGCGCGTAGAGCTGGAGGAACTCCATGGGGTTGGGGGTGCCGTCGTAGCGCGGAGGCAGCTCGGGCTTGAACTTCGCGGGCCAGACCACGCGACGTAGCTCGCGGGTGAAGGCACAGCAACCCATGCCGCTCGAGGGGACGCCGCCAGCGAGGGCGGCGCGGTTTTGACGCCCGGCCGCTGCAACGTCTTGAGCGGCCTGGTCCTGGCGCTGGCGTTGGCGCTCGAGGAGCACTCGCGCGTCGGGGGGCGCGCGGCGGATGATCTGGCAGCTGGGCTCGTTGTGGTCCGGAGAAGACGCGCCGCGGGACGGCTCACGAGCCCGCGCGCTGCGCTGGGGCCCGGCGCGCTCGTCGTGCAGAGGAGGCGGCGGAGGAGCGTCGTGCGCCAGGTCCACAGCACAAGACGGTGGAGGGCGGAGTGAGTGAGAAGGCGCCGGGGCGTCCCCGGCGACGTTGACGAGCTCGGTGATGCGACCAAGCCAGGCGTCGTAGCCGGCGTCGTCAGGACGGTAGCGGAGCAGCTCGCGCTCCATGAGCAGCGCGGCCTGCGGGTTCGGCGGCCCACGGTTGGTGAGGGAGGAGGCCATGGCGGTGCGGCCGTCCGCCCGCACGGACGGGTGGTGGGAAGAAGCCTGCTGCTCGCGGGCAGCAGGGTCGGTGGCGGCAGCAAACTCGGCTTCAGGACGGCGGCGATTGCCGCGGGCCACCGGCTCTGTCTGGGCCACGCGACCAGCCCTACGCTCAGCGCGCTCGCGACGGGCGTCGGCCATGGGGCTGGTGGAGCTGAGGGCGGAGCAGGAGAACAGCGGCGCACCCCTACCTAGGGCGCCAAATGTCGGAAGTGGAGCTCCGGGGACCCAAAGGTTCGAACACTGGGGTGAGCTCATTCTACTACTTGGTCTCCTACCACGGCAGCGCTATGGCGAGAATACGACGAGGGCGTGCTAGCGTAGGACGGGCGAGGACACAGCGGTTTTACCCAGGTTCGGGCCACCTTGCGGTGTAAGACCCTACTCCTGCTTGTGTGTTGGGATTATTGTGGGTGAGAGAGTTCTCGCGTACAAGGTTGAAGACGATGGGATCTCTCGTGCTCCTCTCTCTCTCTCTCTTTTTTCCTCTCCCTGCTATGGTGGCTGCACTGCCCCTTTTATTCCAGCCTTGGTCCTCTTCCCCCTGGAAAACTTAGGCGGGAAGGGTTGCCACACTTGGCGGTTTTGAAAGGGGACAGGCGCTTAGGCTATCCTCACTAAAGGTGGTCTTCGCCTGCCAAAGCATGATCCATGACACGCCGGTGGGCTCGCTGATGACCTCTGCCCTGCGCGCCCGCCATCTTGGTCTTCCTTCGCCGATCGGGCAACCTTTTGGGTTGCTTTGGAGAGTAGATAGCTGGCCCTGCTTCCCTAACACAAAAGAGGAAGACATCCGCATCCGCGCCTGCTGGCGCGGTCTCTACTGCTGCCCGTCGCCGCGCGCGTCACCCACGTTATGGGCTGAGACCGCACGACTGAGCCGGATCTTCCTTGCCTTGTAAGCCATCGGGGGGATGCCTCGGGGGACCGCTTGGAGAGGGGGCCTCGTGAGACCACCTCGGGGAGCCGCCTCGTGAGGCCACTCGGGAAGCCGCCTCGTGAGGGGACCTCGCGAGGCCGTTGATGGTGGCGCTGAGCGTAGGACGCTACTCCCTGAGGAAGGAGCCTAAGGAGGCCAGGGCCTCAGGAAGGGTCTTGGAGAGATGCTCGGTGGTGACGGCTTGCTGGGCCCATGCCAGGCGTTTTGCCCTGGGCCGAAGGCAGACGGGCCTGGATACCCCGGGTTCCATGGGCCCGACAATGACCAGCAACTAAAACTTGGAACTAATGCAATCTAGGCTATGGTAGCAAACTCTAAACCTAACCTTTTTGTATGGCTTTTTCTATATAGGACTGAAACAAAACTAATCTAAGGGATTGATGGATGCTCACCGAGTAAACACAGGAAATCTGATACCAAGATGATAAGGGGTGGCCCAATCTTCTCAGTGAGTTGATGGTGTCGATGCTGAACTTGTGAGACACTCACGAACTCTCCGGCTGTTTCCTCGTTGCCAATGCGATGGATCTTCAACCCTATGGATATTCGCAACACCACACACTTACGCACGTAGCCGCCAACCATGAAACGGTTCTGCAATCTCCCAATTCCCAATGGAACGACAGATAGCACTTGACTTTCAGTAGCAAATACACCCTATCGAAACGAATTCAGTGTAGATAAATATTCCTGATCGATGCAAAGAGGAATATGATTTCAGAGGAATGCTTAAAGCAAGTCAATCTGGTAGAGGTTTAATCAAAACATGGTCTAACCCTAAAAGCCATGACTTACAAGGGTATATAGAGACCCCTGGACATCCAACCTAGTGTTGGGGTCAAAATCAACTATATCTCTAACTTTCGTAACTTAAATGACTCTATCTGGAAAACTGGCAGAAACAACCGCGGTATTGTTTTGATGACTGTGACTCGGTCACCGCGAATCACGGGCTGCGGGCATACAGTTTGTAAAGCACACGAGTCAAGATTTCCAAATTGTATTTACACGCCTTATTTGGAGCACGGACACGGATTCTGCACATATATCAATTTCGGGCCTCCTGGCAGTCAATCTGAGTCTGATTCTGATTTTGCTTCTCTTTGTGTTGTGCACCTGCCTCCCTCTCCTCCCTCGTGCACTTGCTGATATTAGACATCGGTAGGCATTCTTCTTGCTGCAATTCTTCATCTTCACGTGCCAAGCTTGTCTTCTCTTCAAATCTGATCATACAAACATGCAAAGACTTAGGCAGTATAAAATTCTCATTAACACAAATGTCAGATTCAACTAAGAGTGAATTCACCTGTTGTTCTAATAGTTTTGCACGTGCTCTTGTAATTGGTCCAATTCTGATTCCATTGGACTTGTCGTGGGCAGCAACATCACTAGTGGAAAATGATGGCAAAGGACTAGGGATGTCCTCGTCACTTCTTCACACACACTCTCACCACTTACCACCATATACACGTCATGTATCTCGGCAACCTTCAAGCGGAAGCCTGGCGAGGGTGTCGGCCACAACCTGACTAACCACACCAGACTCTAGTCCAGGTTTATCGCCTAATTGAGACTGACCCGCAAGGAAGTCCGGTCGAAGTTTCCATTACGGCCCCAAACGATGTGAGGAGCGTTCCACAAGCCCACCATTCGGGTACCACTAGGTACACCATGCCACTACCTACCGTGTTATAGCCCACCCCTAAGGTCAGTGCTATGCATGGCCCCCATCATCCAACAAGCACTAGAAACTAGTTGCAACTCCTGGACAGAGATCAAGGCGATTAATAAGTCGAGAGAGCTTGGAGCGCCCGAAGCCCAATGTGTGGTAGCAGCCAGTCTTGGATCACATACACAGAACTCAGTTCTTAAGGGCGGTTCCAATGAGACAACCTTTCGTGGTGAAATCACGGCAGATGCCATGAGATGGCTAAAAGTGGGGGGCTGCGTGAGGACGCCGATGGGTTCCGGAAGTGAGGTCGGTACGCGCGGGTGCGAGACAAGGGACGTACCCAGGTTTGGGGCCCCTCGGAGAGGTAACACCCCTAGTCCTGCTGAATGTAATATGGAGAGCACAAGGGCTACAAGGTTGCTCCTGGAGCTGTTTGGGCGGAGGAGGAAGAAGGGGCTAGGCTGCCGTTCAGCCTCTCCTGTGAGTGGGTGTGTGTTTCTACTAGGCTCGACCCCTCTGCATGGAGGCCTCCTGGGGGGTCTTATAGCCCGACCCCCCAGGGTTACATGGGTAAATCTACACGCGGGCGGGACCCAGATGTCGGCGTCTGGAGCCGCTAGTGGGGCCCGCCGGCTGCTGGGCCCCGCCGGCTGCCCGACACTGTGGCCCGTCGCCTCGTGCGTCACGGAGTGGTTGGTGTCGTGAGGCTACAGTGGCTCGCCACGCTGACGTCGGTTGCCCGAGTCAGCGGGGTTGGCGTCACTGTAGCCATGCTCTTCTGGGTTCGCGGCGCTGTAGCCACACTCTCCCGCCGTGGAGAGCCGTCTTGTCGTACGGAGTGATGGGACGACCGCTAACCGGTCGCCAGCCGGCTAGCGGCCAGCCAGACCCGGCACGGGGCCGAGCCCTGCCGGCCAGCATTGGGAAGCCGGCCGGACGGCCAGCCAGATTGGAGGGGCAAGGGCTGCCCCGAAGTTTTGAAAAGGGCTCCGAGCTCCGTTGCCTACCCGGAGGTTAACCCCCCGACAGTAGTCCCCGAAGCTGTAAAGGCTCGCCGGCTGTGAGCGAGGGGCCTTTGCAGCTTATCCTCCCCGAAGGAAGGCGGTTGTTGATGAAGGCGGGTTGGCTTGACGCCGTGAATGCCAGCTGCCGGGAGCCTGGTCGGGACGCTCAGCCGAATTGGAGTTCGAACGGCCCGGCCGGCCAGGCCAGCCGCCATGGGGGGTCCAGCCAGCCACCTGACAAAATCCCGCCACATGCAGCCCAGCGGCGGACGAGGCCTGCCTAGCCATGCGCGCGACGAGACATTGCAATGGGCTGGGTCCTATCAGGCTGTGGCCTCGGCCCGCGCGCGGGATCCGTTGTGGCCACACGCGACGGTTGGGTTTTCGGCGCAGTTATTGCATGAACGTAATGCGCCCGCACATTGCGGGGGAGCAGGGAGCGTGGGCGCAGACGATCCCACTCCCACACGTCTGCTGCGGGCTTCAAATGGGAAGGGAGGGGAGAGGCCGAGGCGTTCGCACTCTCGCCCCTGCCCATTGCTTCGTCTCGTCCATTGCTTCTCTTCTTCCGCTTGCGCACGTGAGCGAAGCTCTGCCGCGGCGACGCCTGCTCGAGCCGTAGCTGCGCCGCACCGCAACTTGCGAGCGGGGCCCTACTTCATTTCCTCGCCGCACCACTCTCGTGCCCGCACCCCTCCCGCACCCACTGATGGCGCCGCCGAAAGGCTCTTGGGAGGGGTCCATGGTGACCGATGACGACATCGCGTATGTCCGACGCACACGACGGCTGCTGCTGGCGGAGCTGGTGGAGGCGCGCGCCCGGTGGGGAGACGGCACCGGCGCCGCGGGACGGTGAGGTGGTAGTCTTCTACACCCACTTCCTCCGCGGGCTCAGCCTCCCCGCGAGCGTCTTCTTATGCCGCTTCCTCACCTTCTTCGGCCTCCAGCCGCACCACCTAGGCCCGAACACGATTCTGCAGCTTTCGGCCTTCGTGGCGCTCTGCGAGGGCTACGCCGGCCTTCTGCCGAACGTGGAGCTCTGGTGCCGGTTGTTCTATCTGAAGCAGTAGGGGGCGTCAGCCGGCGTCATGTCTGAGTGTGGGGCGGCCGTGCCGGTTACCCGGACGGCGGGCCCTTTCCTGAAGCTGCCCCTCGAGGAATCGGCCAAGAAGTGGCAGAAATCGTTCTTCTACGTGAGGAACATCGACCCGGCCGACGAACGCATCAACCTTCCCCCCTTCATCCATGCGCCGCCGGCTGAGAAGCTAAACTGGGGGCACAACCCAAGGAGCCTGTCAGCAGAGATCGTGGGCATCTGCCGCCGGATCTAGGAGATGACGGACCGCGAGGGGCTCTTCGCCGTGGACCTCATCGCGGCCTTCATGGGCCGCTGGGTGCTGCCTGTGCATCGATGGCTGGACTGGATCTGCAATATGAGCGGCTGGTGCGACCCCTGCCGACTGTCGACGAAGGAGTTGACGCTGGCCGAGATTGCCCAGCGCGTCAACGACATCTCCGCCACCGGGCTCGACGGAGAGAAGTGGCGATTCGGCAAGGAGCCGTACAGCCGATATGGTCCGGCACCGGTGGTGAGTCCCTGGTCCTTGTTCTTTGCAATGTCTGCACTCTACCTGCGCTCTGACGCCTCGGGCCGGCTGCAGCACTTCCCGAGTCAGTACATATTTGACGGCCCGAACCCCCAGGTCCTGCAGCCGGAACGGGCCGACTCGGACCCGGAGGAGGAGGGGGACGGCGACGCGGGCATGGGTGGCGGTGAGGAGCGCTTCGTGGACGTGGAAGCAGCGGACCCAGCCAAGCCGGTAAGTCGCTGAACCCGGATCTTTTGCACATGGGGACGGATGATGATGATGGTGACGAGAGTGATGCGCACGATGCAGTGCCATGATACGTCTCCATCGTATCTACTTTTCCAAACACTTTTGCTCTTGTTTTGCCCACTAATTTGCATGATTTGAATGGAACTAACCCGGACTGACGCTGTTTTTAGCAGAACTACCATGGTGTTGTTTTTTGTGCAGAAATAAAAGTTCTTGGAATTGGATGAAACTTTTTGGAGATTTTCATGGAATAAATAAAAAATACTGGAACCAAGACCCACTGGAGGGGGGCTACCCAGTGCCCACGAGGCACCAGGGTGCGCCACCCCCCCAGGTGCGCCCTGGTGGCTCGTGGGGCCCATGTGGCTCTGCTGACCCTAATCTGTGGCCTATAAATTCACAATTCTAGAGAAAAAAAATAAGGGAGGAAGTTATATTGCGTTTCACGATACGGAGCCGTCGCCACCTCCTGTTCTTCATCGGGAGGCCAGATCTGGAGTCCGTTTGGGGCTCCGGAGAGGGGGATCTTCCGACATCGTCATCATCAACCATCCTTCATCCCCAATTTCATGATGCTCACCGCCGGGAGTGAGTAATTCCTTCGTAGGCATGCTTGACGGTGATGAGTTGGATGAGATTCATCATGTAATCGGGTTAGTTTTGTTAGGGCTTGATCCCTAGTATCCACTATGTTCTGAGATTGATGTTGCTATGACTTTGCTATGCTTAATGCTTGTCACTAGGGCCCGAGTGCCATGATTTCAGATCTGAACCATTTATGTCTTCATGAATATATTTGTGTTCTTGATCCGATCTTGCAAGTTATACGCACCTGCTACGTGTTATGATCCGCATACCCAAGGTGACAATAATTGAGATTCTTTCCGGTGATTGCCATAGTTTGAGGAGTTCATGTATTCACTATGTGTTAATGCTTTGTTCCGGTTCTCTATTAAAAGGAGGCCTTAATATCCCTTAGTTTCCTTATGGACCCCGCTGCCACGGGAGGGTAGGACAAAAGATGTCATGCAAGTTCTTATCACAAGCACGTATGACTATATACGGAATACATGCCTACATTACATTGATGAATTGGAGCTAGTTCTGTGTCACCCTAGGTTATGACTGTTATATGATGAATGTTATCCAACATAATCACCGATCCAATGCCTACGAGTTTTTCACATATTGTTCTTGCTAAAGTTACTACTGTTTCTACTGCCGTCACAATTGCTATTACTATTGCTGCTATTGTTACCGTGACTATTATTGCTACTACTATCAAACTATCATACTACTGTGCTACTGATCACTTTGCTACAGATATTTAGTCTCCAGGTGTGGTTGAATTGACAACTCAACTGCTAATACTTGCAAATATTCTTTGGCTCCCCTTGTGTCAAATCAATAAATTTGGGTTGAATACTCTACCCTCGAAAACTGTTGCGATCCCCTATACTTGTGGGTTATCAAGACCTTTTTCTGGCGCCGTTGCCGGGGAGCATAGCTTTATTTGCTGAGTCACTTGGGATTTATATCTGTTGATCACTATGAAGAATCTGAAAGACTCTAAGACCAAGATCGTTCCCTCTAAGACGAGGGGAGGTAAGGAACTGCCATCTAGCTCTGCACTTGATTCACCTTCTGTTTTGAGTAAGCTTGTAACACCACCACATGCTATTAATTCTGATCTGTCGCAAGTTATTGATGATACCACTTCTGCTATGAATGATACTCATGATGATGCTAGTACTAGGCTCGATAATGCTGTGCCACTTGGTGAATTTCTTGCTGAACAACTTGCTAAAGCTAAAGAAATTGAAAATGTTGGAACTCTAGAGAATTATGATTCACCTATTATGCCTAGCTCTCCTACTAGAGTTGAAACACCTGATGAACATTGCTTTGATAGGGAGACGGCTAAAGCCATTCTTGCTTGTAATGATAGAGATGAAGTTATAAAACTGCTTGCTGAAATGAAAGAAAAATCTATGAGGGAGAGAATGAAATATGATCCTAAGTTTGCTACCTCTCCCATATTTGTTACTGATAAGGATTATGAAATCTCTGTCGATCCTGAGTTAATTACTTTGGTTGAATCTGATCCTTTTCATGGTTATGAAACTGAAACTGTTGTGGCACATCTTACTAAATTAAATGATATAGCCACCCTATTTGCTCATGAGGAAAAAATTCGCTATTACAATATTCTTAAGTTATTTCCTTTCTCATTAAAGGGTGATGCTAAGGAATGGTATAATACTCTTGCTCCTGGTTGTGTGCGTAGTCCCCAGGATATGATTTATCACTTCTCTGAAAAATATTTTGATGAAGGTGATATTCCTTATAACAAACCTCCTAGTCAATGCTTGTATGAATTTGATAATTATATTATTAAGCAAGATCACTTCAATGCAAATGTTATGAAACAATTGAAATGAAATGCCTACATGATTGATCGCTTGAGTGACTTGTTATTTAGAATTGCTAATGATGTTAAAGGTGTGAGTAAACATGCATCTATGGTTCAAACTCAATTAGAACAAGTTGCTAAATCTCAAAGTGAATTGCTCAATGAAATGAATAACACTATGAATGATCATGCTGTTAGAGTAATGACTAGAGGAGATAGAATGACTCAGGAGCCACTTTATCCTGAAGGTCACCCAAAAATAATTGAACAAGACTCTCAAAGAATTAATGTTGATGCACCTAGTCCATCTAAAAAGAAAAAGAAAAAGAAAAATGATAGGACTTTGCATACTTCTAGTGAGCCCGAGGTAGAAAAACCCTTGGAGGATAGTAATGATGTTTCTATTTCTGATGCTGAAACACAATCTGGTAATGAACAACCACTCGAAGATAATAATAATGATGATGCTCATGCGGATGCCCAACCAGATAATGATAAGGAACCGGATAATGATGTTGAAATATAACCTGCTGTTGACCTTGATAACCCACCTCCTAAAAATAAATGTTATGATAAAAGAGATTTCGTTGCTAGAAAACATGGTAAAGAAAAAGAACCATGGGTTCAAAAACCCATGCCCTTTCCTCCTAAACCATCTAAGAAAAAGGATGAGGAAGAATTTGAACGCTTTGCTGAAATGCTTAGGCCAGTCTTTTTGCGCACTCGTTTGACTGATATTTTAAAGATGGCCCCTTATGCTAAATATATGAAAGACATTGTCACAAATAAAAGAAAGATAACTGAAGCAGAAATTATTCTTTTAAGGATGGAGTACCTAAGAAACTAGGAGATCCGGGAATACCAACTATACCATGCTCCATTAAATGAAATTATGTCAAAATTGCTTTGTGTGATTTGGGAGCTGGTGTTAGTGTTAAGCCTTTCTCTTTATATAAAAGACTTGATTTGAATAAACTCACTCCCACTGAAATATCATTACAAATGGCTGACAAATCAACTGCCATACCTATCGGTGTTTGTGAGGATGTGCCCATTGTAGTTGCAAATGTTACTATTCTAACAAACTTTGTTATACTTGATATGCCCGAGGATGACAACATGTCGATTATCCTTGGTAGACCATTTTTGAATACTGCAGGGGCTGTTATTGATTGCAACAAAAGCAAGGTCACTTTTCATATCAATGGTAATGAACATACAGTGCATTTTCCGAAGAAACAATTTCAAGTAAATGGTATTCGTGTTATTGGAAAGACTCCGACAATTACTATTGGAAGTTTTCAACTCCCTCTTCCTATTGTTAAAAAGAAATATGAAACTCTTATTATTGGGGAGATGCATATCCCTGTTGAGGTAACTTAGTGTTATACGAAAATTCTTCGGTTTCATGTCACTCGGAAATGGTTTGTTAATAAGACTTGATCAACCTTATTAATGGTTCTTTTTGAGAGGCATGTGGTCGATGAATTTAGTAAGCACAACCTTCTGTACCCACTTTTTGTTTTCTGTTATTTTTAGTTAAATAAAATAAAATGCCATGATTATCCTGTTTTCTGATTTATCCGTGCAATAAAAATGGCTCAGAAATAAAAGTGCTCAGAATGCAATAAAATTTTGATATGAATTTTTATATAATATTTAAGAATTTTTGGCACTGGAATCATACCAGGGGGTGCCCCAGGTGTCCACGAGGCACCAGGGCGCGCCACCCCTCCTGGCGCGCCCTGGTGGCTTGTGGGCCCCACAGGGACCCCCTCACTTATCCCTTCAGCCCACTTCGTCTCTTACCTCTAGAAAAAAATTCCTGGTAGCTCTCTCTCATGTTCTTGCTCCCAAACCTGAAATTTTCGATCTCTTTGCTCGGAGCTCCGTTTCCGAAACTGTTTTGGGAGATTGCTACTTGGTAGGTGACTCCTCCATTGCTACAATTAGTTTTTGTTTTAGTGGATTATATTTTGCATAATTAGCAGCTCTTGGTGCTACTGAAAATGAGCTTGCATGTTGAATTCTTTGAGTTCCAAGTAGTTTGAATGCTTGATATGGCCTCTAAACATCCATATAAGTAGTTGCTATCAATCTTTTGAAGTTTTATTGATATCATTTTGTGACCCAAAAATTTCAAAAAATTTGTTCTTAGGAAAATGAATATCTTCCGAAGGATTTCTTCGAAGAGGAACGCCAAGGGAGTCTTTGGGGACTCCTCAGACAGTGACCTCAACATCCCGCGGAGGACGGAGGTCCGGCCGTGCGAATGGCCGCACAATGCCTTCATGAACGAAGCCGGATTCTACCAAGAGTTTGCGCAATTTGTTGCTAATGCCGGACCGACTAACTTCCTCGCAAATGAGTGTGACCAGCACCACATCCTTACAAATTCCTTTGTGCAAAACTTTCATTTCCTGAATAGGCTCGAACCCCCTGCGGTTAGCTTTGATTTATATGCTGAACATCACCAGATACCACTTGCTGAATTTTGTGAGATATGTTTGATTCCCTTTGATGGGGACAGAAGAGAGCCTCGACCGGAGGAGTTTGAGGGCTTCCTCCACACTTTAACTATGGGAGAGACAAGGGGCGTGTCGAGAGCCTGAGCCACTAGCTTGCAGTTTCCCTCTGTTCATTACTTTGCTTTATTCATAGGGAAATGCTTGACTGCTAGAGAGCAAGGTGGTGCGCCATGTGCACCTGACTTTGCCATTTTACGCCACACACTTTATAATGAGAACACTTATAACTTGGGAGCTATCATTGCACGCCGCCTGCACACTAATAGGACTAAGGGTAAAATTCATGGTAGTATTTATGCTACTCGCTTAGCGAGACGTTTTAATGTTAACATTCACCCTCATGATTACTTGTTTCCTAGAGTTTACTTAGATCACCAGTCTATGAGGGACCACCACTTTCTTGATGCTCCTGAGCCTCCTCACCACATTCGTTATAACTTGGTTTTTAGTGAGGATACTCGTGATATTATTCTGTTGCCCGCACCAGCTTTGTTTGATTCTCATGCCATGAACGGATATACCGTGATGCCGCCGGACATCGTTGCTTACCGGAACGCCTTGGCAGCGGCAGAGGAGGAGGCCCAGGATTGGAACGCTCGGGTGCCGCCGCCTCAGGACTTTCACATGGGACCGGATGGCTACTACGAATGGCCGTAGACCAAGCTAGGCAAAAGCCTAAGCTTGGGGGAGTACGTATCTCTCACCAACATTTCATTCATGTCCACACATTTCATTCCAGCTGTCGGTGTTCATACTTTTGCATTGTATAATCCATGTTAGTTTTATTTTTTCGCTTCCTTCTTGTGCGTTTGAAAAACTTTGAGAAAATCCAAAAACATTTCTTGTTTCTTTTCGGTTTTTCTTTCTAGCTTAATTAGCTGTAGAATTAAAAGAAAACCGAAAAGGATTTCCCGTTTCTTCTTTTGCTTGTTGGGAGCTTTCCCGTGTAAATAGTTTTTCTCGTTTTTCGTTTTTCTTCTTTATTATTTGTTTTCTTTAGAAAAAACTAAAAACTCCAAAAATATTTCAATGTGTTTCTCTGAAATTCTTTTCTTTTGTTGAGTCATTGTAAGGAGAAGACCACGATGAAAATGTTGAGTGGCTCTCATATGCACTATTGTTGATCTAACAAAGAGCCCATATTACCTTGTCTTGTCCTTTAAATAAAATGCTTGCAGATTCCAGCTTAGTCCACGGCACACTTGCACTATTTTTATTTTCATATCATTCGGTCGTGCAAGTGAAAGGCAATAATGACGATGATTTGATGAAGTGACGGTGGGAAGGAAAAGCGGGTATGAACTCAACTTGTTCTTTGTTTTTGTAAATATGTTTAACTCAGTATCCATGATTCAGCATGTTATGATTAAACATATTTATGATGACAATTAGAGATTATAGTTGCTCATGCCGTGCTTAAGTAGCTAGGAGTGGATAATGATTTATCTTAGGTGTCAACATGCATTAAAATGATTGTGATGTAGTATGATGATATGGTATCCTCCTCTGAATGTTTCAAGTGGCTTGACTTGGCACAGGTTCGCGCATGTAGTTGATTCAAAACCAACATAGCCTTCACGATATTTATGTTCATGGTGCTTATATCCTACTCATGCTAGTATTCAATGTTGATTATTTATAATGCATGTTTATGACCGTTTTCGCTCTCTAGCTGGTCACTTCTCAACCTATTTGCTAGCCTTCGCCCGTACTAAGCGGGAATGCTGCTTGTGCATCAAAACCTTTAAACCAAAGTTATTCCAGATGAGTCCACTATATCTACCCATATGCGGTATTACTCTGCCGTTCTAAGTAAATTTGCATGTGCCACCTCTAAATATTCAAATGAACATCTGTTTTGTGTGCCCGTACCGCTCATGGAGCGACAGGGGGCGGTCGGTATCTTCCATGCTAAGCGGGTTATTCTCATGATGAGTGTTTATTCACTCGTCCTTGCACGAGAGGGGCTGGTAATCGGGATGCCCAGTCCCATTATTAAAATTGCAAAATAATAAAACAAACTCCCCCGGAAAGTTGTTGGTATGGAGGGCACCCGAGGATTCGGCTAGCCATGGCTTGTGTTTGTTGGTGGAGGGGGAGTAAACTTTACTTTACCGCTTGGGAACCGCCGCTAATGTGTTTAGCATGGAAGATATTGAAAACTCTCGGTCGTGACATTCACAGGAAAGGCATACCTTCCAAAATTTTATTTATCTCTGATTTAAGCTTTGAGCTCTGGCACCTCTGCAAATCCATGCTTCTCTCTGCGAAGGGCCTATCTATTTACTTTTATGTTATTTTACTTTTATTGTTGAGTCATCACCTTCTCAAATAAGCACCAGTCCTGAGAGCACTATTGTCATTCTCATGCATTGTGTATAGTTAATGGTGTGTGCATCATGACTAGATCTCTTCTACCATGAATTACAATGTTTAGTCGCTGCTTGAACTTTGGAGGTGCTCTGCATTTATGTTTTGCGGTCTCAGAAAGGGCTAGCGAGATACCATGTTGTCATATTATATCATGATTGTTTTGACAAAGTGTTGGCATTTGAGATGTCTTATTTTTGCTCGCTAGTTGATTATGCCATTGATATGAGTGAATATAATTTTTAAGAGTTATCATTTGCATGGTCAGTTATAATCTTTGCTAAAAACTTGGGTACTATTTAAGCATATATGTAGATACAAGAACAAAAGAGTTTCTAAAAGTTTTTCTTTATCACTTTCAGTTTGTCAACTGAATTGCTTGAGGACAAGCAATGAGTTAAGCTTGGGGGAGTTGATACGTCTCCATTGTATCTACTTTTCCAAACACTTTTGCTCTTGTTTTAGCCCCTAATTTGCATGATTTGAATGGAACTAACCCGGACTGACACTGTTTTCAGCAGAACTATCATGGTGTTGTTCTTTGGGCAGAAATAAAAGTTCTTGGAATTGGATGAAACTTTTTGGATATTTTTTATGGAATAACTAAAAAATACTGGAACCAAGACCCACTGGAGGGGGGCCACCTAGTGCCCACGAGGAACCAATGCGCGCCACCACCACCAGGCGCGCACTAGTGGCTCGTGGGGCCCACGTGGCTCCGCTGACCCTAATCTCTGGCCTATAAATTCACAATTCCAGAGAAAAAAATAAGGGAGGAAGTTTTATTGCGTTTGATGATACGGAGCCGCCGCCACCTCCTGTTCTTCATTGGGAGGCCAGATTTGGAGTCCGTTTGGGGCTCCGGAGAGGGGGATCTTCCAGCATCGTCATCATCAACCATCCTTCATCATCAATTTCATGATGCTCACCGCCGGGAGTGAGTAATTCCTTCGTAGGCTTGCTGGACGGTGATGAGTTGGATGAGATTTATCATGTAATCGAGTTAGTTTTGTTAGGGCTTGATCCCTAGTATCCACTATGTTCTGAGATTGATGTTGCTATGACTTTGCTATGCTTAATGCTTGTCACTAGGGCCCGAGTGCCATGATTTCAGATCTGAACCCTTTATGTTTTCATGAATATATTTGTGTTCTTGATCCGATCTTGCAAGTTATACGCACCTGCTATGTGTTATGATCCGCATACCCCAAGGTGACAATAATTGGGATTCTTTCCGGTGATTGCCGTAGTTCGAGGAGTTCATGTATTCACTATGTGTTAATGCTGTGTTCTGGTTCTCTACTAAAAGGAGGCCTTAATATCCCTTAGTTTCCTTATGGACCCCGCTGCCACGGGAGGGTAGGACAAAAGATGTGATGCAAGTTCTTATCGCAAGCACGTATGACTATATACGGAATACATGCCTACATTACATTGATGAATTGGAACTAGTTCTGTGTCGTCCTAGGTTATGACTGTTATATGATGAATGTTATCCAACATAATCACCGATCCAATGCCTACGAGTTTTTCACATATTGTTCTTGCTAAAGTTACTACTGTTGCTACTACCATCACAATTGCTATTACTATTACTGCTATTGTTACCGTTACTATTATTGCTACTACTATCAAACTATCATACTACTGTGCTACTGGTCACTCTGCTGCAGATATTTAGTCTCTAGGTGTGGTATAATTAACAACTCAACTGCTAATACTTGCAAATATTCTTTGGCTCCCCTTGTGTCAAATGAATAAATTTGGGTTGAATACTCTACCCTCAAAAACGGTTGCGATCCCCTATACTTGTGGGTTATCACGCCACAATCCGTGGAGACGGGCGACGGAGCCGCCCCCGGAGGACGGCAGCGGAGGGTGGCCGGGGAGCCGTTGGCCGCGAGTCGGCCGCATGGGAAGCAGCCGGTCGAGGCGTGGCCGGCTGTGAAGCATCCAGCTGCGGCGCAGCCTAGCGGCATGAGGAGGTCCGTCAAGAAGACGCGCCGGGCTGCCCCGTCTACGGGCCCAAAGCGGGCGGTTCCCACGGCCATCGGGTAAGGTTTTCTCTTACGTTTTGCTTCTGTTTTCTTTGTTACCGTGCTATCTTCCTTCCCCTTATCCGTTTCGCGCCCGACCAGGAGCGCGCTCGAGCTGGCGGAGGCAGCCGCGGCAGCGGCGGCCGCGGAGGAGGCCAACCGGTCAAGGGGCCGGAGCGACGCGGGAGAGCGCGAGGTGGCGGAGACCACCGAGGAGGCGCTCGCGTCCCGGCAGACCAGCGCCGCATTGGAGGAGGCCGAGAGGGACGCCTGGAGGGCGCGCGAGGAGGCCGAGAGGGAGATGGCCGAGTCCTCGGCGAAGGCGTGGGCCACCATCGTGGTTGAGGCTGCAGCGAGGCGGAGGAGGACCGCCAAGGGGGCCGAATGGCCAGCCTGGCCGACACCCTCAGCACCGCCGTCGCCGGCTACGGAGCGTCGCTCCAAATCGGTGCACGACCCGGCCCGCTGGGCGGAGGCGGACGCTCGTGCTGCCGCCGAGGCAGCCGGCCACGGCGCGATGGACAGCCACAAGCCGGTGGCCGACTAGATGGCCGACCCGGAGGCGCCGCCAGCGACCGACCCGGCCGACGAAGCCGGTCATGGGGGCGATGGAGGCCGCGGGCCGGAGGCCGTGTTAGGTGGAGGAGGAGTGCCGCCCCCGAGCGCGGAGGCCATGCCAGGGGGCTCCCGCGCCATGGTGACCGTGGAGCCGCGAAACGCGGGGCGCAGCCTCGAGCTAAGGCCGGCGGGCAGCGGGACCAGTGCCGGGTCCTCGGCCCGGCCGCTGCGGAACTGGGCGGCGAGCACCAGCAAGGCGACGAGCGGCGCCCCCCGGAGCGAGCTGGATGTAGCAGTGGACATCCTGCGGCTGCAGTTCGCCGACCACCGCGGCCAGTGGCAGGACTTTGCCTAGGCGGAGAACGACCGGCTGCTGCAGCTGGAGCGGTCCATCGTGGTGAGTTTGCCCATTCTTCGCGTTTCCTTGCGACTGCGTTTTGTTTTTTCTTTTTCTTTCTTGACCGGCTTGGTCGCTTTCTAGTGGGGGCGCGTCAGCGCACCCACCGGGTGTAGCCCCCGAGGCCCGGGTCGGCTACGAAGCAGGCGGGTCGGGCCTTCTTAGGCATCTTGTGCTAATTCTTTTCCTTGCTGTGTACAACGACCTCCTGGACCGGTTCCACTCGGTGAAGGCCCAGCTGGCGGCCAAGGAGGAGGAGCTCCGGGTGTAGCCCTCGAGATTCGGGATGGCTGCGCAGCAGCCAGGTCAAATCTTCTTGCTTCATTCTTTTGCTTTCTTCTTCGTTTCTTGTCCGGCTTCTGACCGGGAACCGGATCCGGCCACGCCGCCGCCGCCGTCAACCTGGCCGAGATGCAGGGGCTTCGGCGCCAGTTGGCCGAAGCCGGCCCGCTCCGTGACCAGGCGGCCACAGAACGCGGCCAGCTGCAGGAGGAGGCGGCCCGGGCGGTTCGGGAGAGGGACGAGGCCGCAGCCGCCCAGAAGGCCGAGCTGGATCGGCTCGCGGAGCAGCACTGCCAGACGGTGGGGTGGAAGGAGGAGGAGGCGAAGAAGGCCGCCGAGGAGGTCGCCCAGCTCAAGGCGGCCCGCGATCGCAGCGCCAACGCGTGGGCGGCGAGGGAGCGAGAGATGCTGCAGGAGGCGTTGTACATCGACGAGCTCCTCACACGTAAGTGTTTTCACTTGTTCTTGTCTATGTTTCTTTCTGGTTCCGGTCCTTCGGCTTTTTGATCGATCTTCTTCCTCTCTTCTCCAGGGGTCTTCCCTGAGACCCAAGTGCCGGCCGAGGAGGCGGTGAACGCCCACCGGCAGGAGCAGAGGGCAGCGGGAGCCGGCATCGATGAGTACTCCGCCTGGACGGTGGCGAAGATCACCGTAGCTGCCAAGGCTCGCCTGGGGGCGGTGGAGCGCGGCATGAACCGGCTTTTTGAAGCCGGCTTGTCGATGGTGGGAGCTCTCTGGCCAGCTGCGGTGGTGCCAACCACCGTCAACCGGCTGGCGCATTGGCTGGAAGCCGGCGCGGCGTGACTCGGTACGTGGAGGGCCTCCGCATCCCGGGCCTGCGCGGAGATGGCGCTCAGGTTCGTTTTGTCCTGGTACTCGAGCATCCTCTTGGACCAGCTGGGCGCACAGAGGGTCGGGGCGGAGGCGGACTTGGCGGAGTGGGCGATGCCAATCGCCGTGCGGGCCAGCGACATTGCGTCGTTCACCCCGCACGACGAGTTCGTGCCGGAGCGGGCGCCAGACGGCACGGAGCTTCCCGCCGACGACTTCGGCTTGGCGCTTGAGGACCCGAAGGGCAGCTCGGCTGAGACGGGAGCCGGGGCGGATGACAATGCCGCCGACTTGGACGACACCGCCGCCACAGAGGATCCGGCGCAGAGCGATTGTCGGGGCCGGATTTCCGAGACATAAAATCCCAGAAACAACCCCTCGTGTGACCACCAGCCCCAAGATCATTTTTATTGGTGGACACGTCCTTGATACAGATTACCAAGCAATTACAAAAATTGGATACAAGACCATAAAGGTCTAATGATACAACAATGATTTCTAACAGTGGATGGCGGAAGCGGTAGCGGATCTCCAATACTGGTGGAAGCTCCAATCCCACAGGAATTGCCGACCGGGATAATTCCTATCTCGCGTGGCTGCTATCTTAGGCTCCTAGTCCGCATGGACGTTGTTGTCGTACACCTTGTTGAAATCCTAACCTGGCCAATTTAATAGCCAGGGACAAGCCAGTGAGTACGTTTGAATGTACTCGCAAACATTATGAACAAAAGATATATCGCATGCAATAGAGTGCATATGATCATGATGAATTAATTTATATGCATATGCTGACCGATATTAAAGCATGGCATGGTAAAGATTAATCCAGTGCGGAAGAATAAGTATATCATGTTAGTAGTAAATCAAGGAAATAAAATGGAACATCGGGCGTTGGACCGCCCGAGGAAATTCCAAGAAAAATGCCAAACGAGTGTCTGAAAGCGACGCCTCGAGAGGTCTTGAAGAGAAATGCCAAACGGGTGTCTAAAAGCGACGCCTCGAGAGGCCTTGAAGAGAAATACCAAACGGGTGTCTAAAAGCGACGCCTCGAGAGGTCTTGAAAAGAAATGAGTATCCAGGTGGATTAACCATCCCAAGTGATACTCAGAAAAGAAAATATAACTGAGTATCCAGGTGGACTAGCCATCCCAAGTGATACCCAGAAAATATATAAATGAGTATCCAGGTGGACTAGCCATCCCAAGGGATACCCAAAAAAAATTAGAAATGAGTATCCAGGTGGACTAGCCATCCCAAGTGATACCCAGAAAAAATAATATAAATGAGTATCCGGGTGGACTAGCCATCCCAAGTGATACTCAAAGTTGCACATAGAAGAAAAAGGTTATTCCACAATAATATTATTGTTAACAATTATATTCATGCTGGCATCAGTAGTGACAATAATCATCCTGCAAAAATGGATCACGCTCAATTTTAATTATTTCCTCCGAAGGCCGACACTTGACCAACCCAGACTGTAGTCCTTAACCGCGGACACGGCTATTCGAATAGGTATAACTCTGTAGAGGGTGTACTCTTTACCCACAAGTAAAGGATTTCTTTAGTCAACACTGAGACGCTGACTAATTCCCATTACGGTCTTTGGGTTGAAAACACACCGGACCAGCACACACCAGATTAACTTTCCGGATGCCAGGAATCACATAAAGAATCGTTCAAGAAAAACTCTAAGACGGGGAGACCATCATCTCGAATAGCATGGGATCACTATTAATACGCGCGGATTACAAGGGGTGCCCCCCTCTCGGCCCAGCCGGATACACCCATGCCCCCTGACCCGATGACTGGCATTATAACCGGTACCTGGAAACCTTCATCGCGGCCTCTCTATACGGTGTGTGGAGGGAAAGGGGTTAACAACTTACTGAACCGTACCCTACCTGTGGCAGGGACAAGTGGTAGCACGGATCAAGTATGGGGGTTACCGGAACAAGACTCGATCTATGGTCGACTCTGGAGGTTTAAGTTTTCCTGCAGTGATTAGCACAATATATTTCCTTGGTAATACCCAACAGGGTTACCATCTGGCATGTCCCAACATGCCCTCACTGATCATTCTCGTCACCACGAGATTTCAGTCTCACGGTCACTTTTCTCGTGACTGATTCTTTCCTGCAGATTAGTTCGGACCAACATAGGCACGTGTGACAGGTGAAAATAACCATACTTCTCATACTTCATGTTTAAGCAAAGATAAAATATTATCAAGGGATCATGCATGCAAAAATAGCAATATGCAAATTTTGTTTGAATTCAACATATTCATCATCCAATTAATCTTGCAAACAAACAACTATGCATTCACCATATCAAGTGTTCAAGATGCTTGCCTTGAGCAAGCAGAAGTGTTGGGTGCACTCCAAAAGTTTTGAAAACTTTATCCTCCCTCCATTTCCCTATTTAAAAATATTGCAATTACCACATAGAGCTAAAACAGTGCTAAAAAGTTGTTTGGAAAATTTTGAAATAAATACTAAAATAAACTAGAGGCAAAATAAGGAATATTCGAAAAAGAATCAAATTATTTGGAGTTCATATGATTTTCCTAGGGGATTTCTAAGCTGAAATAAATGACTAAATGGACTATTTAATAGATCCAACAAAAACTAAGCTTAGGAAAAATGTTCACCCTAGCTGAATTAATAGAGCATGATTTTAGGAGTATGTAGAAATTTGAATCATCAAGTTTGGTTTTGAAATGGCTACTGCAGAATTATTTGAAGACTGCTAGAAAAGAAAAATAGAAAAGGGCATCACTCTGATGGGCAGCATCGTGCCCTGGGCAAGACTTAGCCGCGTGGTGCCACTGGGCCAGGCCCAGTCGCTCGGCCGCGCGCTAGGACTGCCGATGTCGGAGGCGCACTCGCGGAAATACGTCTTCTAGTGAGGGAGACGTACTTTAAGAAAAATACGCTTCCACTTACAGACGCGGGTCCCGACCTCTAGTCACTGACGGTGGGTCCCGTGGGCCCACCAGTCAAGTTTGACTGGTCAGCTGCACGCCCCCTCTCTCCTCGACAGAACAGGGAGCTCTGCCGGCGGCGATTGCCGGAGATAGGCGGCACCACTCAAGGAGCTGAGGCCACCTACCTGACCAGGGGGTCATGGCGATCCTCCCCGTAGGCGTCATGGTCGGCGGGGAGCACGGGGTTGCCGGCGTTGAGCTTCCCCGATGGACGGCGGCGATGGGTGAAAGAGGAACTCGGCCTCAAGCTCCGTTAGGTGAAATTGGCGGATGAGATGGACTTGTGGGTGCTCTAGGAGTTGAGTGGTGAAGAGATTGGGGAGGGGAGGCTCTGGTTAGCTCGGTTTTAACCGGGAAGTGGCGGTGGCCGTGGTGGCCGGAGCCGAGGGAGACGACCTCTTCCGGTCACGTGGCTACTTCAGGGGCTTGCAGGGGAGGGGAGAAGAGATGGCCAGGAGCTGAGCGAGCTCGGGGGCCCTTTTATAGGGAGGGGGAGGTGGCGTCGCAGGTTCCGGAGAAGGCCGAGGTGGCGGGCAGCCATTCATGGCAAACCGTGGACGGCGGCGATGTGGTTGAGGCCGGTGAGCTTCAGATCATCTTGGGTGGTTGGCGGTTGAGCCCCGGGTGCGCTGGTTGGCTTGGAAGGGCGCCACGCATCCTAGTGGTGCCGTGCCCGAGTGGGAGATGACGGCGGCAGGCGCTAGGGGCCAAGCGAGGGTGTCGGCGGGCTCCTAGGTGGTCGGGGTGATCCAGGGGAAGACCAGGATGAGTGAGAGCAGCAGCAGGAGCACAGCAGCAGCTCGATGCCAGTGGCTGCAACAAGCGTGCTCCGGCCGTGCTCTGAGCACGCTCACCATGTGCTCGATCAAATGTCCTGGCTACCTAGAGTGGCCTAAATGAGCTACAATTTTACAGGATGATGTTTACTAAGATGGTAAGAATGGTGGACATGTTGGTTTGGCCAGGTGATCAAGTCCCTAATGTAGTTAAGTGAGATGCCAAATTCCTGTCATGCCCACAAGGTGCTTGCCAGAATGCTTTGGTGATCTAGGTGGCTCTATTGGTTTTTGAATTTTCACAGGATGGTGTCTCATTGGATGGTAGGGATGGTGGTGGAGTTGGTTTGGCAAAAAGAAGAACTTGTTAGTGCAAGTTTTACCAGAATTCAGTTCTGGACAGAAACTTGGAAGATTTATTTGGAGGTCTTCCAAGATGCAAATGGAGTTGATCTTCTGGACTTAAGAGTTTAGTTGGAAGGACTCCATGGTGGAATAATTTCAGAATTTTTGGATCAAGAAAAATTGAGGTTGTAGTTATAACCCAAGAATGGGACAGAATTGAAGAGAGGATGTTTTGCTCAAAAATTTCAAAAGACCAAGTTAGGTTTTTGCATAATTTCAAAAGACCAAGTTAGGTTTTTGCATAATTTCTATAGGCAACACATGACCCCTCATAATTTTTGTGGAATTTTAGAAGAAATATTTAAAATAGTTGTAGTGCAACAGAGGCATTTCAAAAATTGAAAATGCTATTAAAGGAATTATTTTGGGGCAGTTTTTATTATGAAAATATTTCCTACTGTTATACAAATATAAATGAAATGATTTAAGAAAACTACCAAAGCCCATAATATTTTACAAAAATTTCTATATGGAGGGAAGGATTTTGGAAAACAGAAACAACAAATATTCTGAAATTAATAAAACACCTAATATAATTCAAAATTTTATTTCTGGCGAAATTTTAGTTAATAAAACTGTGGTTAAATTTTTGGGGTGTTACAAACTCTACCCGCCCTTAAGGAAAATCTCGTCCTCGAGATTTGAGCGCAAGCGAAACACCCACTGGGCCGGCTCGCTCCAGGCGGTGAAGCCGGCTGGAGCGCAGCCAGTCTATGCGGCAATGAGTACAAGAAAGGGCCGGGTTGGCCGAGTCGGACGTTCGTCCTTGGCCGCCTTTCGCGTGAGGATGCTTTCAGCCTTTGGCTCTTGCCAGCCGGACAGCCGGGAGCCGGTCTATGGCTTATGTCAGAGAGAGGGCTTCGGCAGCGCACACGCTACTGGGCCGGCTTCGGAAGAGGAGGGCGCAGGTGAGCCGGCAAGCCCCCGAGCCGGACGTGCCGACCCGGCGGGAGGGGCGCAAATGCGGTAAAGTACGCAAGAGAAAGTAAAGATCGATAGAGGTGAAAAGGTAGCCCCCGATTGTCGTTCGGGGGACCTACTGCTTTCATTAACTTCCAAAAGGGGTAGCGATACATACAAACACAGTTCAACTGTAAAATAGACGGAGGAGCTCCGCGTTCCAGGGGCGTTCTGTCTCTTCGCCGGAGGCATCTCTCTTGCATTTGTTTTTCTTCTACGCGTCGATGAGGTAGTACGCGTTATTTTGTAGGGCCTTGCTGATGTTGAAAGGGCCCTCCCATGGGGAGGACAGCTTGTGCTGGCCGGCTGTCCGCTAGATCAGCCGGAGTATGCGGTCGCCCTCGCAGAAAGCGATAGGCTTGATCTTCTTGTTGTGGTAGTGGCGCAGGTTTTGCTGGTAGATGGCCGACCGGCTGAGGGCCAACAGGCTCGCATCTTTGAGTAGGTTGATGCCGTCTTTGCGTGCTGCTTTGGCTTCCGCCTCCATGTACAGGGTGACCCAAGGCGAGTCGAACTCAAGGTCCGTGGGGATGACCGCCTCGGCCCTATAGACGAGGAAGAAGGGGGTAAAGCCGGTTGACCGGTTGGGCGTGGTCCGAAGACTCCATAGGACGGCCGGCAGCTCGTCGATCCAGTTGCCGAGTGATCGCACGAGTGGCTCGACGAGTCGCGGTTTGATTCCGGCTAGGATTAGGCCGTTTGCTCGCTCCGCCTGGCCGTTCGACTCGGGATGTGCGACGGAGGCCAGGTCAAGCCGGATGCCGGAGACGGAGCAGTAACGAGCCATTGCGCCTTTGGCGAAGTTGGTGCCGTTATCGGTGATGATGCTGTTGGGGATGCCGTAGCGGACAGCGATGTCTTTGATGAACTAGACGGTTGTTGGACCGTCGAGCTTCTTGATCGGCCTTGCCTTGATCCACTTGGTGAACTTGTCGACGGCCACCAACAGGTGCGTCATGTCGCCCCGAGCGGTCTTGAAGGGTCCCACCATGTCGAGGCCCCAGACGGCAAAGGACCACGCGATTGGGATGGTCTGGAGAGCCACAGCCGGCTGGTGGCTCTTGGCCTTGTGGTGCTGGCAATCCTTGCACTTGAGGACCAGCTGCTCTGCATCCACTTCCTCTGCGGGCTCGGCCTCCCCGCGAGCGTCTTCTTCCGCTGCTTCCTCACCTTCTTTGGCCTCCAGCCGCACACCCTAGGCCCGAACAAGATTCTGCAGCTTTCGGCCTTCGTGGCACTCTGCGAGGGCTACGCCGACCTTCTGCCGTACGTGGAGCTCTGGTGCCGGCTGTTCTATCTGAGTGTCATGTCTAAGTGTGGGGCAGCCGTGCCGCTTACCCGGACGGCGGGCCCTTTCCCGAAGCTGCCCCTCGAGGAATCGGCCAAGAAGTGGCAGAAATCGTTCTTCTACGTGAGGAACGTCGACCCGGCCGACGACCGCATCAACCTTCCCCCCTTCATCCATGCGCCGCCGGCTGAGAAGCTAAACTGGGGGCACAACCCAAGGAGCCCGTCGGCAGAGATCATGGGCATCTGTCGCCGGATCTAGGAGATGACGGATCGCGAGGGGCTCGTTGCCGTGGACCTCATCGCGGCCTTCATGGGCCGCCGGGTGCTGCCTCTACAGCGATGGCCACACTGGATCTGCGATATGAGCGGCTGGCGCGACCCCTGCCGGCTGTCGACGAAGGAGTTGACGCTGGCCGAGATCGCCTAGCGCATCAACGACAGCTCCGCCGCCGGGCTTGACGGAGAGAAGTGGCAATTCGGCAAGGAGCCGTACAGCCGAGATGCTTCGGCGCCGGTGTTGAGTCCCTGGTCCTTGTTCTTTGCAATGTCTGCACTCTTCCTGCGCCCTGATGCCTCGGGCCGTCTACAGCACTTCCTGAGTCAGCAGATATTTGATGGCCCGAACCCCCAGGTCCTGCAGCCGGACCGGGCCAACTAGGACACGGAGGAGGAGGGGGACGGCGACGTGGGCGCGGGTGGCGGTGAGGAGCGCTTCGTGGACGTGGAAGCCGGCGGACACAGCCAAGCCAGTAAGTCCCTGAACCCGGATCTTTTGCACGTGGGGACGGATGATGATGATGGTGATGAGAGTGATGCGCGCGATGCAGCGCCACAATCCGTGGCGACGGGCGATGGAACCGCCCCCGGAGGACGGCAGCAGAGGGTGGCCGGGGAGCCGGCGGCCGCTAGCCGGCCACACGGGAAGCAGCCGGTCGAGGCGCGGCTGGCAGGGAAGCGTCTGGCTGCGGCGTAGCCGGGCGGCATGAGGAGGTCCGTCAAGAAGACGCGCCGGGCGGCGCCATCTATGGGCCCGAAGCGGGCGGTTCCCACGGCCATCGGGTAAGGTTTTGTCTTACGTTTTGCTTCTATTTTCTTCGTTGACGTGCTATCTTCCTTCCCCTTATCCATTGTGCGCCCGACTAGGAGCACGCTCGAGCCGGTGGAGGCAGCCGCGGCAGCGGCGGCCACGGAGGAGGCCGACGAGTTGAGGGGCCGGAGCACCGCGGGCGAGCGTGAGGTGGCGGAGACCACCGAGGAGGCGCTCGCGGCTTGGCAGACCGGCGCCGCGCTGGAGGAGGCCGACAGGGACGCCTGGAGGGCGCAGGAGGAGGCCGAGAGGGAGATGGCCGAGTCCTCGGTGAAGGCGTGGGCCAACGTCGTGGTTGAGGCCGCAGCGAGGCGGAGGAGGACCGCCGAGGGGCCCGAATGGCCGGGCTGGCCGACACCCTCGCCACCGCCGTCGCCGGCTACGGTGCATCACTCCAAATCGGTGCATGACCCGGCCCGCTGGGCAGAGGCGGACGCTCGTGCCACCGCCGAGGCAGCCGGCCGTGGCAAGACGGACAGCCATGAGCCGGCGGCCGACCAGATGGCCGACCTGAAGGCGCCGCCAGCGACCGACCAGGCCGACGAAGCCGGTTGTGGGGGCGATGGAGGCCGCGTTATGTGGAGGAGGAGCGCCGCCCCCGAGCACGGAGGCCATGCTAGGGGGCTCCCGCGCCATGGTGACCGTGGAGCCATGAACCGCGGAGCGTAGACTCGAGTTGAGGCCGGCGGGCAGCGGGACCAGTGCCGGGTCCTCGGCCCGGCCGCTGCGGAACTGGGCAGCGAGCACCAGCAAGGCGACGAGGGGCGCCACCCGGAGCAATCTGGACGTGGTGGTGGACGCCCTGCGGCTGTAGTTCGCCGACCACCACGGCCAGTTGCAGGGCTTTGCCCGGACGGAGAACGACCGGCTGCTGCAGCTGGAGCGGACCGTCGCGGTGAGTTTGCTCATTCTTCGCGTTTCCTTGCGACTGCGTCTTGTTTCTTCTTTTTCTTTCTTAACCGGCTTGGTCGCTTTCGAGTGGGGGGGCGTCAGCGCACCCACTGGGTGTAACCCCCGAGGCCTGGGCCGGCTGCGGAGCTGGCGGGTCGGGCCATCTCAGGCATCTTGTGCTAATTCTTTTCCTTGCAGTCCATCTACGACCAGCGGGTGGCGGTGTACAACGGCCTCCTGGGCCGGTTCCTCTCGGTGAAGGCCCAGCTGGCGGCCAAGGAGGAGGAGCTCCGCCAGGCCAAAGGTAATTTTTGCATGCTTCCGGTGGGGGAACGCCAGCGCACCCACTGGGTGTAGCCCCCGAGGCCTGGGCCAGCTGCGGAGCTGGCGGGTCGGGCCTTCTCAGGCATCTTGTGCTAATTCTTTTCCTTGCAGTCCATCTACGACCAGCGGGTGGCGGTGTACAACGGCCTCCTGGGCCGGTTCCTCTCGGTGAAGGCCCAGCTGGCGGCCAAGGAGGAGGAGCTCCGCCAGGCCAAAGGTAATTTTTGCATGCTTCCAGTGGGGGCACGCCAGCGCACCCACTGGGTGTAGCCCTCGAGATTCGGGCTGGCTACGCAGCAGCCGGGTCGAATCTTCTTGCTTCATTCTTTTGCTTTCTTCTTCATTTCTTGTCCGGCTTCTGACCGGGACCCAGATCCAGCCACACAACCGCCGCCGTCAACCCGGCCAAGATGTTGGGGCTCCGGCGCCAGTTGGCCGAAGCCGGCCAGCTCCGTGACCAGGCGGCCGCAGAACGCGACCGGCTACAGGAGGAGGCGGTCCAGCCGGTTCGGGAGAGGGACGAGTCCGCAGCCGCCCACAAGGCCGAGCTGGATCGGCTCGCGGAGGAGCACCGACAGGTGGTGGAGCGGAAGGAGGAGGAGGCGAAGATGGCCGCCGAGGAGGTCGCCCAACTCAAGGCGGCCTGCGATCGCAGCGCCAGCGCGTGGGCGGCGAGGAGGCGAGAGATGCTGCAGGAGGCGCTGTACATCGACGAGCTCCTCACACGTAACTGTTTTCACTTGTTCTTGTCTTTGTTTCTTTTTGGTTCCGATCCTTTGGCTTTTTGATCGATCTTCTTCCTCTCTTCTCCAGGGGTCTTCCCTGAGACCCTAGTGCCGGCCGAGGAGGCGGTGAACGCCCATCGGCAGGAGCAGAGGGCGGCGGGAGCTGGCGTCGATGAGTACGCCGCCTGGACGGTGGCGGAGATCACCATAGCTGCCAAGGCACGCTTGGAGGCAGTGGAGCGCGACATGAACCGGCTTTTCAAAGCCGGCTTGTCGATGGTGGGAGCTCTCTGGCCGGCTGCAGTGGTGCCAACCACTGTCAGCCGGCTGGCGCATTGGCTGGAAACCGGCGTGGCACAACTCGGCACGTGGAGGGCCTCCGCAGCCCGGGCCGGCGCGGAGATGGCGCTCGGGTTCGTGTTGTCCTGGTACCCAAGCATCCGCTTGGACCAGTTGGGCGCACAGAGGGCCAGGGCGGAGGCAGACTTGGCGGAGCGGGCGACGCCAATCGCCGTGCGGGCCAGCGACATTGCATCGTTCACCCCTCATGACGAGTTCGTCCCGGAGCAGGCGCCAGACGGCACGGAGCTTCCTGCCGACGACTTCGGCCTAGTGCTCGAGGACCCGGAGGGTAGTTCGGCTGAGACGGGAGTCGGGGCGGACGACGATGCCGCCGACTTGGACGACGCCGCCGCCACAGAGGATCCGGCGCAGAGCGATGCCGACGAGGCCGCCGCATAGGGCTTTTTATCTTTCTTGTACTTTTGTTTTTTGAACTCGAACTGTTCGTTAGTTGGCAAGTCCGCCCACTGGGGTGTAAGTTTATGTAATGAACTATTGGCCGTGGGCCTTTTCTCTGTATATATGCATGCTCGTTTTTATGTATGCTTGTCTTTGCCGTTTGGCTGCTCGCTTTTGCTTATTTCCTTAGGCCATTTTCTTGTTCCCTCCCCATCTCGACCTCCTCCCCGCCAGCCGGACAGCCGGGAGCTGGTCTGTAGCTGGGACGGGGAGCCGGACTTGAACGAGAGGGCATAGTACTTAGGCTTTGGGATTTGAGCGCCAGCGAAACAACCACTGGGCCGGCTGGCTACAGGCGGTGAGGCCGGCTCGAGCGCAGCCGGTCTACGCGGCGATGAGTAAACGAGAGGGCCAGGTTGGCCGAGCCGGACGTTCATCCTTAGCCGCCTTTCGCGTGAGGATGCTTTCAGCCTTTGGCTCTTGCCAGCCGGACAGCCGAGAGCCGGTCTATGGCTTATGGCAGAGAGAGGGCTTCGGCAGTGCACACGCTACTGGGCCGGCTTCGGAAGAGTAGGGCGCGGGCGAGCCGGCGAGCCCCCGAGCCCTGGAGTCGGACGTGCCGACCCGGCGAGAGGGGGGCGAATGCGATAAAGTACGCAAGAGAAAGTAAAGCTCGATAGAGGTGAAAAGGTAGCCCCCGAGTGTCGTTCGGGGGACCTACTGCTTTCATTAACTTCCAAAAGAGGTAGCGATACATACATACACGATTCAACTGTAAAATGGACGGAGGAGCTCCGCGTTCCAGGGGCGTTCTGTCTCTTCACCGGAGGCGTCTCTCTTGTGTTTGTTTTTCTTCTGCGCGTCGATGAGGTAGTACGGGTTGTTGCGCAGGGCCTTGCTGATGATGAAAGGGCCCTCCCATGGGGAGGACAGCTTGTGCTGGCCGGCTGTCCGCTAGAATAGCCGGAGTACGCGGTCGTCATCGCAGAAATTGAGAGGCTTGATCTTTTTGCTGTGGTAGTGGCGCAGGTTTTGCTGGTAGATGGCCGACCGGTTGAGGGCCAGCAGACGGGCATCTTTGAGTAGGTCGACGCCGTCTTTGCGTGCTGCTTTTGCTTCCGCCTCCATGTACAGGGTGACCCGAGGCGATTCGAACTCAAGGTCCGTGGGGATGACCGCCTCGGCCCTATAGACGAGGAAGAAGGGGGTGAAGCTAGTTGACTGGTTGGGCGTGGTCCGAAGACTCCATAGGACGGCCGACAGCTCATCGATCCAGCTGCCGGGTGATCGCACGAGTGGCTCGACGAGTCGCGGTTTGATGCCGGCTAGGATGAGGCCATTTGCTCGCTCCGCCTGGCCGTTCGACTCGGGATGTGCGACGGAGGCCAGGTGAAGCCGGATACCGGAGACGGAGCAGTAACGAGCCAGTGCGCCTTTGGCGAAGTTGGTGACGTTATCGGTGATGATGCTATTGGGGATGCCGTAGCGGACAGCGATGTCTTTGATGAACTAGACGGTTGTTGGACCGTCGAGCTTCTTGATCGGCCTTGCCTCGATCCAGTTGGTGAACTTGTCGACGGCCACCAACAGGTGCGTCATGCCGCCCCGAGCGGTCTTGAAGGGTCCCACCATGTCGAGGCCTCAGACGGCGACGGGCCACGCGATGGGGATGGTCTAGAGAGCCGCAGCCGGCTGGTGGCTCTGGGCCTTGAAGTGCTGGCAACCCTTGCACTTGAGGACCAACTGCTTTTCATCCTTCAGAGCAGTCGGCCAGTAGAAACCGTGGCGGAAGGCTTTGGCCACCAGGGACCGGGAGGCGGCGTGATGCCCGCACTCGCCCTGGTGGATGTCGCGCAAGATCTCGAGGCCCTTGTCCGTCTCGATGCAGTGCTGGAAGACGCCAGTTGTGCTTCGGTTGACGAACTTATTGTTGATGATGATGTAGGCGGAGGCCCAGTGCTGCACTTGCCGGGCCTCGACCTCGCTCGCAGGGAGTCAGCAGCTCACCAAAAAGGTGAGGATCGGCTACGCCCAGGATGGTCCCTCCACCACCGTGAAGACGGCAGCTTGCACAGGACTGGCCGGGTCGAGAGGCGGCGGTCTGGAGCCGGCAGCCCCCGGGACTGGGGTGGCAGTCCCCGAGCCGGAGCCGGCAGCCCCCGGGGCTGGGTCAGATACGGCAGCCCCGGGGATGGGAATGGCAGTCCTCGAGACGGAGCCGGCAGCCCCCGAGCCAAAGGCAGGGACCGTCGGGTCGGCCGGGACGAAGATGGACTCCGAATCCGGAGAGGGCTTGACGGAGGGCTTGCGCAGGTGCTCGAGGGAGACGCTGGCTGGGATGGCTTGCCGGGAGGAGCTGATCTTGGCAAGCGTATCTGCCGCCTTGTTCTCGGCTCGAGGGACATGGAGGAACTCGCAGCCGTCGAAGGCGCCGGTTAACTGCTGGACTAGGTCGGAGTCGCCATAGCAGAGGATGCGCCGGATGCCGATTTCTTTGGCCAGCCGGAGGGCGTGGACGAGGGCTTCGTACTCGGCGATGTTGTTGGAGGCGGCGAAGTGGATCTGGAGCACATAGCACAGCCGGTCATTCTTGGGGTAGGAGAGCACGATGCCGGCTCCCAAGCCGAAGACCATCTTCGAGCCGTCGAAGTGCATGCGCCAGTGCGTCGAGTCGGGAGCCGGTGGCAAGTACTGGGTCTCCACCCAATCGACAAGGAAGTCAGCCAACGCCTGCGACTTGATGGCCGTGCGAGGCTCATAGAGGATGGTGTGGCCAGCGAGCTCGATGGCCCACTTGGCGACCCGGCCGGAGGCGTCTAGGCTGCCCATGATCTCGCCGAAGGGAGCTGTGCTCACCACGGTGATGACGTCCTCCTCGAAGTACCGCTAGAGCTTCTTGGCGGCCAAGTACACACCATAGCACATCTTCTGGTAGTGGGGGTAGTTCTGCTTGGAGGTGGAGAGGACCTCGCTCAGGTAGAACACAGGGCGCTGGACTGGCAGCGCCTTGCCCTGCTTAGGGCGCTCGACCACCAGGAGCACGCTGACCACGCGAGTGGATGCCGCAATGTACATCAGGAGCGGCTCCTTCTCAGCCGGCGCGGCCAGGACGGGTGCGGTGGAGAGCATGTGTTTGAGGTCGCGGAAAGCTTCGTCTGCCTAGTCGGACCACTCGAAGGGCGTCGTCTTCTTCATCAGCTGATATAGGGGCAGGGCCCGCTCCCCCAGCCGGCTGACGAACCGGCTGAGAGAGGCCAAGCAGCCGGTGAACTTCTGGACGTCGCGTAGCCGAGCCGGCTTGCGCATGCGCTCGGTCGCCTTGATGTTCTCTGGATTGGCCTCAATGCCGCACTCCGAGACAAGGAACCCAAGGAGTTGGCCAGCCGGAACGCCGAAGACGCACTTCTCCGGGTTGAGCTTGATCTGGAACTAGCGCAGATTGGCGAACGTCTCCCTGAGGTCCGCCAGGAGGCTGAGGTGCTGCTTGGTCTTCACCATGATGTCGTCGACGTAGACGTGCACATTCCTGCCAATCTATGGCAGGAGGCACTTTTGCATGCAGCGCTAGAAGGTGGCGCCGGTGTTCTTTAGGCCGAACGACATGGTGATGTAGCAATACGCCCGGAAGGGGGTGATGAAGGACGTCTTGAGGGCATCCGCCGGGTCCAGCTTGATCTGGTGGTAGCCGGAGTAGGCGTCCAGGAAGGACAGCAGCTCGCAGCCGGCGGTGGAGTCGATGAGTTGGTCGATCCGGGGTAGGGCAAACGGGTCTTTGGGGCAGGCCTTGTTCAGGCTCGTGTAGTCGATACACATGCACCAGGTGCCGTTCTTCTTCAGGACGAGGACTGGGTTGGCCAGCCACTCGGGGTGGAACACTTCCATGATGAACCCGGCTGCGAGTAGCCGGGCGATCTCCTCGCCAATGGTTCTTCGCTTCTCCTCGGAGAAGCGGCGTAGCGGCTGCCGGACTGGCTTGGCATCGGGCCGGACATGGAGTTTGTGCTCGGCAAACTTCCTCGGAACACCCGGCATGTCTTTAGGGGACCATACGAAGATGTCCCAATTCTCACGGAGGAAGTCGACGAGCTCGCCTTCCTATTTGCTGTCGAGGCTGGTGCCCACGACAACGTACTCGCAGGAGTTGGGGTTGGACGCGTCGAGCGAAATCTTCTTCGTGCTCTTGGCCGGCTTGAAGGACGCCTCATGGGCTGGCTGCTTGAGCTGAGCCGGCATGGCCGGCTGCTCGCCAGCCAGCACGACAAGCTGGTCGAGCTGGCGCCTCTCCTCGGCGGTGACCAGCGACTCGGCCAGCTTCGAGCCGGCTTGGCTGCACTCTAGGGACTTCTTGTAGTTGCCGGTGATGGTGATGATGCCCTTGGGACCCGGCAGCTTCATCTTGAGATAGGCGTAGTGGGGGACCGCCATGAACTTGGCTAGGGCGGGCCGGCCCAAAAGCGTGTGGTTGGGGCTGGCCAGGTCAACCACCTCGAACCAGATCGGCTCGCGGTGGAAGTGGGCGTTGGAGCCGAACAGCATGTCCAGCCGGACCTTGCCGATGGGGGAGCAAGAGGCACCCGGCACGATGTCGTGGAACACCGTCCGGGTGGGCTGCAGCTGGCTCTCCTCAATGCCGAGCTTGATCATGGTGTCGCGGTAGAGGATGTTGATGCTGCTGCCGCCATCGATCAGCACCCGCGAGAAGTGGCAGGTGCGCTTCTCAGTGACGAAGGTGGGGTCAAGGACGAGCGCGTTGCCATCCGGCGTGGGCATCATGGCCGGGTGGTCCTCCCGGGTCCAACTGATGGGACGGTCGGACCAGTGCTTGAACTGGGGGACCGGGGGGATGACGGCGTTCACCTCGTGCTGGTACTTGCGCTTGCTGTGCTTGTCATCGCCCTCGCTGGTGAAGACGATGTAGGCCGCGTCCTGCTGAGGGTAGGCATTCTTGGCGAGGACGCCGGCTGCCGGAGGTGGCGGGGGAGGCGGCGGAAGCTGCGGGCCGGGGCCAGGTAGCGGAGGCGGAAGCTCGCTGCGCATTAGGCGCTGGGTGATGCTGCAGTTCCGGAGGGTGTGCATGGATGGCTTCACTCCACTGTAGTGCTTGCAGGGAGCGTCGAGCATCTGCTCGAAGGAGAGTTTGGGCTGCCAGGCCATCTTGCCGGTGTGCTGGCGCTTGCCACCGCCTTGCTCGCCCGGCTGCTCCTCCGCCATGGCGGCCACTTGCTGGTTGTTGTAGCAGGGAGCCGGCTGCTCGCCCTTCTGCTTGATATGTGGCTGGACCGGGACAGGCTTGCCAGATGCGTCGACCGAGATCTTCAAACGCATCGCGGAGTTGGTCGTGGCGTACTTGTCCGTCACAGCCATGAGCCCCGCCAAGGTGTCCGGCTCGTCACACATCAGCCGGTGCTTGAGCAGGGTGCCGTCTCGGCACCCATCGACGAAGTACTGGATGGCCTGGACCTCGTGGACCCCCTCGCAGGAGTTGTGCAGCTCCGTCCACCACGTGAGGAAGTGGTGAAGAGGCTCGTCCGGGCCCTGGACGCACATGGAGAGCTGACGAGGGCGACCCGGATGCTTGTACATGCTAGTGAAGTTGCACACAAACGCCTCCTCGAAGTGAAACCAGAAGTTCACGTTGCCGGCCTTCAGGCTGTTAAGCCATGTCCGGGCCGAGCCGAGCAGCATGAGGGGGACGTAGCGGACCTATGCCAATAGCTGTGGTGTAGTCAGTTAGCCAGTCTTCCGGCTTGGTGATGCCGCTGTACTTGGGGGTGTCGCAGGCCAGTGTGAACCCTTTGGGAAAGGGCTCCTCGCGGATGTGTGGCCCGAAACAGGCGGGACTAACGGAACTCTCCTCCTTGAGGGCCGTGGACCGCGCCAGCCGGTCGATGCGATGGCGGGCATCGTTTTCGTCATAGGGCTCACGGGGGCCCAGCCGGTTTGCGACGGGGCCGTGTGGCATCGCGCCGGCGGAAGCCATCTGGGGCCGCTGAGGCGGCGGGGGAGGGCACTCAGGCTGCTGGACCCGGTTGTCACCAGCCATCTCGTCAACGACGCCGTCACCGGCCATCATGGCGCGGTTGTGCTGGCTCCGGCTTGCCCAATGCCGGCCAGAGCGGCTGGTGCTAGCGGCGGGGGAAGACGCCTGCTGCATGTCCCGAAGGGCCCTCTCCGGGTCCGCGGTGTTCCCCAAGGTGGAGGCGGCAGGCTGGGTCGGACCGAAACGCTTCTGCTACTTGTTCACCGCGGTGATGAGGCCGCGGACGCGCTGCTGCTGCTGCAGGAGCTTCTCGCTGATGCGGAGCATCCTACGGTCATCTCCATGTACACCTCAACATCTCTCAAGACCCAAGAGGAACCACGCCAAGGCCACGAGGACGGTCATCTCCATGTACACCTCAAGATCTTCCCAAGACCCAAGAGGAACCACGCCAAGGCCACGAGGACGACGGAGGAAGGAAACCCAAAGAGGACAGCACCTCCCAGGCGACCCCCTGCGCTCGGGCCCCCAAGACCCCGTCCGCACGTGATGTGGCAAACCTACTGGAATCCGCGTGCGCACGGGCCCCGCCGTTGTAGGACCCCGTGCGCACGGGAATGTACCGTGCACATGGGACCCCCGTGCGCACGGGCCACCCTGTGTGGTGGCTATCTTTGGCCTGTTTTGCCCCCACTTCATCCCTTACCTCCCACCTACTATATATTCCGTGGATAGACCATTTGTTAGGGTTAGCAAAGTACATGCCATGATCTAGAGATAGCTTTGCTCATCTACCCTCTCCCATGGAGATAAAGACCTCCTAGGGGAAGATCCCCTAGTGGATTCAAGACCCCATCTAGGGAAGGATCCCAATCATAGGATCATCAAGACCTCAACTCCTTCAAGGATTGGGATGAACTAGTTACCCTCTTTACCTTCTTGTGTTGGATTTGGACCCTTGTATCCCTTTATGTGTATGTGGACCTAGCACATGTGTGATTGGATCTTGTTGATTGAGTGTTTGTTCCTGTGTTCTTCTCTCAATTTGCCCTTTTCCCCCACCAGGTGTGAAAAGATCTTCCCTTAGGGTCTCCACCCTACAATATCTTGGATCAGAGCTTAGGTTGATTCACATCTTGAAGTCCCTACCCCCCACTTTCTAGCCTAATTTTGCTTGTTTTTGTCCAATTTCGAAAATCCCCACCAAAAATAGCCATACCAATTATTTTTTGTGATTTGTTGGTTTGATGTTGTTTTGTTGATTTTGATCCATGGATTCGAAGTGTTTCAAGTGGATCTAGCTTCCCCCAACCTTCCACCCCTTTCCCTACCACGAAATCCACCCAATTTTTCTTCAAATCTGGTTTCAAATCGCGAAATTCCGCCACCCCCGTGCACACGGGCCCCAGACCCCATGCCCACGGGCCCCGACAAGTCTCTGGACACCCCGTGCCCACGGGCTCCTAACCCCGTGCGCACGACCCCCCCAGCCCAGCCACCGCTCCTTCACAATTTCGGCCATAACTTTTACACCCAGAGTCCGATTTTGGCATTCTTTAGCTCGTTGAATAGCTATTGACATCCACCATCCATCTAGATAGTTTCCCACATCATTTGACTCCATCAAATTTTTGGAACTTTGGCATCTTTGCCTAGGCCTTTGACCATAACTTCCGCAATACCACCACCGACTTTTGCAACATAACCCATTTTGTTTCCCCGTTGCATTTGAGGTTGTTTGAGTTGTGGTTTGTGTCTCCTAAGGTGTTTCGGCTACTTAGGGACGGTGACTTCAACTCCACTTCCACATTGCCAACTTCCGAACCACCACCGCATTCCGCCACCATCATTTGACTTTTGCCGTTTGAGATTTTGAGTTCGCAGTTTTTCCGTTTCCTAGGGTGTTTCGGCTAACTAGGAACGGTTCGACATCGACAACACCACCACTCAACTTCGCCACGGACGGTAACCTCGACGACATCTTTGTACATTCTCCTTCCCATTGCATTGTTAACCCCCGAGCCAATTTTGCGTCACTTGCCTACCGAGACTAGCCGTTGAGTATTGCCGGGCAACGCTACTTGTGCACTTTAGTGATACACGTTCGCATAGCTATCATTGCGTGCATATATCATCGTATCAACTCTTGTGTCATCAATTGTTCCCGGATATACAAAATTGCTATATTGGTTTGAGCATTTTTGCATTGTGGCCATAAAAAAAAGCTTTTAAGCAAAGCGAAAAAGAAGAAGCAAAGAGCTTGTAAGCAATAGCCATAGCATCATAGCAATAGCATATCATATACCATCATTGATCATCTTGGATCATTGTGTGCGAGACACCGGGAACCATACATACATAGCCTACTTGGGATAGAAGTCGACACGTTTTGTTTCTATAGGTTGTGCACAAGTTCGTATCACGCCCAATAGTGCAATCGTGCTAGCGTCTCTCTAGAGTTGTGCAACACGAGCATTTTCCGTGGATATCACATTTTGAACTCATTCCTTGGTTGCACAACCCCATCTATCTATCCGTGTGTGTGTTTCCGTGTGCCATTCTTTGCTATTGGTTTACTTGTTTTACTTAAGAATTTGTGAATCTTTTTCAATATTTTTGACTCTTGCTAACAATTGCATAAAATTTTGTGCCACTATCCTCACCAAGCTTCTCCATAAGCTTTATTGTGTAGGTGTGAGAATTGACAAGATCCGGTACCAATTGTGCTATTTCCATAATACCATATTGGGTGATCATTGATCCATATTCAACATTGGAAAGGTACATTTGGTCTAGTTCTTCCCTTTCTTCCACTCACTTTTGCTCGAGTCTTGTGATGGATAGGCCAAGCACATCATCTCCGGTCTTCGACGACAATGACAGCGCGAACAACTACAACACCAAAATGCCATGCTACGGACTACAATGACAAATGCAAGGTGCACAACATGCCTTGCGAGAGCGCATCGAAAACCTCGCCACCGACATACGAAACTCCGAAGCATGGAAAAGAGACTACATCGACAACAAGTTGGACGCACACATGGCTGACATCCGACACGTGTTGGTCAACTACAAGTCTTCTTCCCCTTCGTCATCTTCAAGGCGCGGCAACCAAGTAGCACATCTTCGAAGCGCGCAACCAACGCAAGTGCACTTTGACCACGTCCTCATCTTCAAGACATCGCACACCATCGACATCAAGGTCAAGCGTGGCAAAGTCAACATTAACATGAAGATGCTCAAGAGGCAAACACCAACAAGTTCCAACAAGCTCTACATCAAGCTACGAGAAGACCACGAGACGAGCGCCAACAAGAAGAAGCTTCAGCGCCAAGTCCAAGGCGACCAAGTACAAACGAGGGCGACCCTTCCATCTTAGGAAGCCCCTCAAGGAAGATGGCCGAGCATGGGAAATTCCCTTCGGTCATGGAGACGAGCAACGAGGTGCCACATCATATGGGCCTCCTAGAAGACGGCGACAAGAAGGTCGAGCATGGGCCATCCCCTCTGACCACGGCGACGAGAATGAACCTCTTCGACAACATGAAGACGACGCCCACATGGGACTCCTACTCGGAGTCAAGCTACGAGACCGCACATGAGACCCTCTCTTTGGTCTCGGAGGAGAGCGATGATTTGCCACATCCTATGGCATTCATCTTTGGAGGCGTTATGGATGAGGAGGTTGATGATACGTCCATTTTGCATCATGTTTTACTACTGTTATTTATAATGTTTTTAGTCAATATAACACTTTGTGGAGCAATTCTAATGCCTTTTCTCTCTTAATATGCAAGATTTACACAAGGAGGGAAAATGCCGGCAGCTGGAATTTTGGACCTGAAAAAGCTATGTCAGAGATACCTATTCTGCACATCTCCAAATGAGCTGAAATTTTCTGGACATTTATTTTGGAATATATAAAAAATATTGGAAGCAAAAAGTACCAGAGGGGGCCACCCAGGTGCCCACGAGGCACCAGGGCGCACCCCCCCCCAGGCGCGCACTGGTACCTCGTGGGGCCCCTGGCCCACTTCTGGCCCCCATTTTGTGGTATATTAGTGCATTTGACCTAAAAAAATTATAGAGAAGACTTTCGGGACGGTGCGCCGCCGTCTCGAGGCGGAACTTGGGCAGGAGCACTTTTGATCTCCGGCGGAGAGATTCTGCCGGGAAAACTTCCCTCCGGGAGGGGGAAATCGTCGCCATCAACATCACCAGCGACCCTCTCATCGTGGGAGGGCCAATCTTCATCAACATCTTCACCAGCACCATCTCATCTCAAACCCTAGTTCATCTCTTGTATTCAATCTTTGTCTCAAAACCTTAGATTGGTACCTATGGGTTGCTAGTAGTGTTGATTACATCTTGTAGTTGATGCTAGTTGGTTTATTTGGTGGAAGATTATATGTTCAGATCTATTATGCTATTCAATACCCTACTGATCATGGGCATGTTGATGATTTGTGAGTAGTTACTTTTGTTCTTGAGGACATGGGAGAAGTCTTGTCATAAGTAATCATGTGAGTTTGGTATTCGTTCGATATTTTGATGATGTGTATGTTGTGATTCCCTTAGTGGTGTCGTGTGAACGTCGACTACATGACACTTCACCATCTTTGG
The DNA here is from genome assembly GCA_039707655.1 of Elymus sibiricus. Taxonomy (NCBI): domain Eukaryota; kingdom Viridiplantae; phylum Streptophyta; class Magnoliopsida; order Poales; family Poaceae; genus Elymus; species Elymus sibiricus. The sequence goes on from CM077664.1 coordinate 172,034,539, forward strand.
GCCTAAGGGAATGCATTGTGGAGTAGTAATTAGATGATGGATTGCTAGAGTGACAGAAGCTTAAACCCTAGTTTATGCGCTATTCCGTAAGGGGCTGATTTGGATCCACATGTTTAATGCTATGTTTAGAGTAATCTTAATTCTTCTTTCGTAGTTGCGGATGCTTGCGAGAGGGGGTAATCATAAGTGGGAGGTTTGTTCAAGTAAGAACAGCACCCAAGCACCGGTCCACCCACATATCAAATTATCAAAGTAGCGAACGCGAATCGAACAAACATGATGAAAGTGACTAGATGAAATTCCCATGTGTCCTCGAGAACGCTTTACTTACTATAAGAGATCGTTCCGGCCTGTCCTTTGCTACAAAAAGGATTGCGCTATATTGCTGCACTCTTTGTTACTATTGTTACTTGTCACTTGTTACAAATTATCTTGCTATCAAACTACTCGTTACCAACAATTTCAGTGCTTGCAGAAAACACCTTGCTGAAAACCGCTTGTCATTTCCTTCTGCTCCTCGTTGGGTTCGACACTCTTACTTATCGAAAGGACTACAATTGATCCCCTATACTTGTGGGTCATCAGTTGAACATGGGACTACTCCCACAACCGAGGTGGTGAAAGAAGTTGAGTATGGAGATGCTTGCACCTACATCTCTCCGACACCCACATATGACGAGATGACCCAATTACCATGTGAGGAGAGCCACCACCACATGAGTGAGATGAGTGACTCCACCATATGTGACATTGAGTGCATTTCCTATGAGAGGATGAGAGTGACCACCACTAGCCCCACACATGAGTACATGCCGCATATCCTATGTGAGGTTGAAAGCCATCACCACCCTTTGAGTGACTCGACCAACCATATGAGTGAGAGCATTTTAGCGAGAGTGAGTGAGCCACAACACTTAGTGAGTGAGGTAGTTGATAGGGTATGTGAGGCCACTATGATTTCTAACGACTTACCCTCTACTACGAGTGTGTTTTCTTGTTTGGTCCTAGATATCCTACACGACAAAGCGCCAATCCTCGAGGAGTCCATACCTCCATTGGACAAGATGATGGCCATTGTGGACGATGATGCACCCCCAACATGGTTCCATCAAGACGACAATGTTGATCCTTCTTTGACTTTTGCCACCACACCTACACCACACGAGTGGAGCTCCAAAGGTAACAGAGGTGAAGGTGCTTCGCTTGTCACACTAGTGGACCATCTTGACATCGATTGCTTGCATGATGTTGATCACCCTATTGATTCACCACATGCTATGTCTTCTACATGCTTAGATATGCCACCCATTTATGATGAATATTATGATGAGCATGTCGAATTACTTAGTTGTGATGCTATGCTCCATATGATATCTTGTCAAAATTCTATTGGTCACGTGATGTTTGACAATCCATTAAACTTGTCATAAGCTATGAGTGAGATTTCCCATATTGCATCATTACAAACTCACCGTAGTAACTATGCATATCCAATTAAAATCAATCCCATTTGCACTAATGGCATAGATGACAAGATCATGGTCATTGGAATTTGTTTCTCTTGCGATGATATTGCTATGCTTCCCTTGAGCAATTTGTGCAATTCATCTACTATGCCATGTCATGAAAATAATTGTAGATCGCATGATTCCATCCTTTGTGTGCACCATATGCATACCATTCATGACAATGCTCTAGATGTTTCATGTGATGCTTTACACACCTTGAGTCTCCATTATGCTATACATAACAACAATCCAATCATGATGGATGACATGTTTCTATATCATGCATCTCATTTATTTGAGCATTGGATATTTTGTGCTAACCAACACAAGCACGTGCGCATCATAATGGATGATGTGTACATATACCACGTGCACACAATTTTCCCTTTGTCTTTGTTTTGTGTAGGTACTCACGAATACTTGTCAACTTCTCAATCCCATGAGTTGACGAAATGAGCTCTTGAGAGCAACAATGCTTTGGGATTGCTTGGCATACTCACTACTAGGAAAAGGGCTATAGATGATATGGCCACTAATGGCGCACCAGACACTTGGTGCGCCACTACTATATAGTAATGGCGCACCATGAGTTGGTGCGCCATTAGTGTGGTAGACACTAATGGCGCACCGGACCCACGGTGCGCCATTAGTAACAAATGTTTTTTTTTAATTTTCCAAAAATACTAATGGCGCACCATGGCAGAGTGCGCCATTACTAGTTTAACTAGTAATGGCGCACCTCCAACACAGTGCGCCACTACTATATATCTACTATATATATATATATAATTTTTTTTTTACAAAACTACTAATGGCGCACCTCAAGCTGGTGCGCCATTAGTAACCAGGGTTACTAATGGCGCATTTGTGGGTGGTGCGCCATTAGTAACCTCCTTTTCAGTTTTACCTAGTTTTCACCAAATGCACCCCCCCCCCCCCCCGTGGACCGCCTTTTCAGTTTTAAAAAAAATAAAAGAAAATGATAGAAATGTCAAAAAGATAAAAAATAATAAGATTCCCATATGATTTGTGGTCTAGTTGTTAGCAAAATTTACAAACATGAATTTCGACTTTTTTTGCAAAATCTCTCGAGAATTTGTAAAATGGGCATAACTTTTGCATACGAACTCCGATGAAAAAGTTTTTTATATGAAAAATCATCTACTCGAAAAGTTCTATCCGAATTCTCAAAAACCTAACAGAAAAAAAGTTACGGGGCTTTCAAGATCTGGAGGCAAAAAAATTCAAAAAAATATCAAACTTAGTAATGGCACACGGTTTGCTAGGTGCGCCATTACTATCTTCCCGCCTTCCAAATTCAAAATAAGTAAAAAAATAAAAAAAAAGTTAGTAATGGCGCACCAGCCCACGGTGCGCCATTACTATCTTCCCGCCTTCCAAATTCAAAACAAATCAAAAAAATAAAAAAAAGTTAGTAATGGCGCACCAGCCCACGGTGCGCCATTACTATGCCGTATATATAGGGCTGGCCGGCCTCTCTCCTCCTCTCTTCTTCATTTTTCTCCTCCACTCCACCTCCTCCTCTCCCCCACTCCATCTCCTCCACCATACTCCCCTCCTCCTCTCCGGCTGCCTCCTCTCCGGCGACCTCCTCCTCTTCGGTGACCTCCTCCCACTCCTCTCCGGCGACCTCCTCCTCCTCTCCGGCGACCTACCATTCCTCTCCGGCGATGTAGGTGAGCTCCTCTCCGGTGACCTTCTCCTCCTCCCTCCTCTCCTCTCCTCCCCTCACGGTTTCTCCTCCTCTCCGGTGAGCTCCTCCTCCCTCCTCCCTCCTCTCCTCCACACGGTCTCTCCTTCCTCCTCTCCGGCGAAATGCTCTCCGGCGAACTCCTCTCCGGTGAACTCCTCTCCGGCGAGCTCCTCTCCGGCGAGCTCCTCTCCGGCCACATGTGGAGCTCGGCAAAAAGAACGTACAAGATCCAAAAATGAGAACGAAATTTGAAAAAATATCGAGCAAAAACTAGGCAAAAAAAGAGCAAAAAAAACGAGCAAAAAAAACACGATCCAGATCCAGATTCAAAATTCAAAATAGTAATGGCGCACCGTGGATGTTAGAATATGCGCCATTACTATTTTCCCGCCTTCCAAATTCAAAAAAAATAAAAAAAAAATGGGTAAATATGGCCCCCTGGGAGGCATACTAATGGCGCACCGTGGGATATACTAATGGCGCACTGCGTGGTGCGCCATTAGTATACCAGATACTAATGGCGCACCCGTGGTGCGCCATTAGTAAAAAATTCTAATGGCGTGATGCTAGTGGCACACCTGTAGTGCGCCATTAGTAGCCAAAACAGGTGCGCCACTAGCAGGCCTTTTCCTAGTAGTGACTTATCCGATCGGTTCCCTCGCGCAAGGCTTACGCGCATTACTTTTACTTGGCTCTCACACGGCTATGGGCTATTTACCACTTGTCACCTTGTGCTCATTTTACCGTGTTCACTTTGCATGTTATGCTTCCTTCTATGCCTTTGCCATGCAATTGTGACCCTTGCTTGCATTTACTCATGATTCACCATTCTCCTATTTCTATGTGTACTTGCATGCTTGGTGGCGATCCTTGTTGCTATTGCCATGCTTACCATGTGCCCCATGCTACTATTGTTTATTGTGTTGGAAGAGTCATGTTGTTCAATTGCTATTTACATAGAACTTATTGCCAACATCATGATGATACTTTACTCATATCTTGTTTTCATGCTTGTGATATGTCATGTGCATTATGTAGGCCTACTATTTGCACACATGACATGATTTCTATGATGACCTCTAGTATGTTGCATCTTCGCACTACTAGCTTGCATGACTTGATCACTATGATTACTTGCTTTGTTGCATCACTCATGATTCATACTTGCTCGTTTCATTGGGTTGATGGCATATATGTTCTTGCCTCTCACATGATTTATCATGATCATTGTCCCTTGTCTCCCTTAGTTGCATCTCTCCTATCCACTTGTAGTGAGTGCAACCATGCTATGCATATTGATCTTGGAGACTTGGACATCTCACTTGTGATGTATGCTTGTTTAATTGAGCTTAATGTCTATGGTTGTACTCGCATCATATGCTTCCATACTATGCCACATTATCTTGTTCCTTCTTATCATAAGAATGATGACGGCACTTGTTGGGTATCTCACCACATGAATGATTGGTTTTACATTCACGCTAACCTCATTTGTTTTTCCGAGTGTTTGTCATATTCTTTCATTTTGAAGGATTCACAAGGCGGTGCCGCATGAGACATATTGGTCATGAGGAGGCATACACGGTGCACGACACCAACATTTTCGAGGAACTCATACAGGTGAACTCCTTCCCTTTGAGCCACCCTCACATACACATATCGAACGGGCCAAACTTTCATTCTTATTTGCTCCTTCTTGTCTACATGATAGATCTATTGGATGGAGGACCGACATTGAAGATGGGACCCCGTGCACACGGCCTCCTGCACCCCCGTGCGAACGGGCCTTCAAGTACCTCGACATCGACTCCAAGGCTACGGCTTCATCCATGACATAGGCATCTTCGCCTTCGGATGTACGGCATCTTCGCCTACTCCACGAGCTCAAGTCTGCGATGTCCACAAGCCCCTATGACCTCAACACCAGACCACGACTCAAGCCACAACATGGAGAACTGCAAGTCCATCCATGCCTACCGGTTACATGGTGATGCGGTTTCCAATCCGAGGACGGATCCCTCCCAAGGGGGAGGGGATGATGCGGAGCATCCTACGGTCATCTCCATGTACACCTCGACATCTCCCCAAGACCCAAGAGGAACCACGCCAAGGCCACGAGGACGGTCATCTCCATGTACACCTCAACATCTCCCCAAGACCCAAGAGGAACCATGCCAAGGCCACGAGGACGACGGAGGAAGAAAACCCGAAGAGGACAGCACCTCCCAGGCGACCCCGTGCGCACGGGATGTGGCAAACCTACTGGAATCCCTGTGCCCATGGGCCCCCGGACCCCGTGCGCACGGGCCTCGCCGCTGTAGCACCCCGTGCGCACGGGACCCCCGTGCGCACGGGCCCCACTTACCCCGTGCGCACGGGCCACCCTGTGTGGTGGCTGTCTTTGGCCTGTTTTGCCCCCACTTCGTCCCTTACCTCCCACCTACTATATATTCCGTGGATAGACCATTTGTTAGGGTTAGCAAAGTACATGCCATGATCTAGAGATAGCTTTGCTCATCTACCCTCTCCCATGGAGATCATGACCTCCTAGGAGAAGATCCTTTAGTGGATTCCAGACCCCATCTAGGGAAGGATCCCCATCATAGGATCATCAAGACCTCAACTCCTTCAAGGATTGGGATGAACTAGTTACCCTCTTTACCTTCTTGTGTTGGCTTTGGACCCTTGTATCCCTTTATGTGTATGTGTATCTAGCACATGTGTGATTGGATCTTGTTGATTGAGTGTTTGTTCCTGTGTTCTTCTCTCAATTTGCCCTTTTCCCCCTCCAAGTGTGAAAAGATCTTCCCTTAGGGTCTCCACCCTACAACACTCGCCCTCCAGGAGCTCGAGATCCGCCATGGCAGCCTGCGCCGCGAGCATGTTCTTGACGGGGGTGTCATAGATGGGCCTGTCTGCGCCTAGCGCATGGCCGATGGCGCCTCCGCGGACTCGCACCTCTGCAACCCGGCTAGGCTCAGCGGTGGCCGGCATGAAGCCGTGGACGCTGTCATACTCCCGCTGGGCAGCCTCTGGCCGATGCCGCGTTGCTGCGAGTGCCGTGGCCTCTTCCAGCATTTACTGACGGTTCTCGTCGAGCTGAGCCGCCGCGGCCGCCGGGTTGGCATCGGGCGTGATGGGGGCTTGCAGGGTCCGGATCGTCTCGCGAAGCGGGTCGAAACGGCGGGCTTGGGCCGCAGCCGCGGCAACAGCGGCCGCAGCGGCCTTCTCCTTGCTGCACAAGGAGCCAAAGCTGGCGCCAATGGTTAGCACCTCCGCGTGGGTGCAGAGATCCGCAATGTCACTGGAGACGGTGCAGCCGATAGGGACAGGCGAGTCGGTGAAGCTGTGTACTGCAGCCGACAGGGACAGGCGAGTCGGTGAAGCTGTGTACTGCAGCCGGCCGGGTTGGCCACGCAAGGCGCGTGGACCAAGCCGTGTGCAATGCGCTCGCCGGAGATGGTGAAGGGCCTCGTCCTTAACTTGACTCCGACCGACGCCGCGAGCAGCCGCATGGTGGGCGCCAACTGTCGTGGTGAAATCACGACAGATCACATGAGATGGCTAAAATTGGGGGGCTGCGTGAGGACACCGGTGGGTTCCGGAAGCGAGGTCGGTACGCGCGGGTGTGAGAGACGGGACGTACCCAGGTTCGGGGTCCCCCGGAGAGGTAACACCCCTTGTCCTGCCAAATGTAATATGGAGAGCACAAGGGCTACAAGGTTGCTCCTGGAGCTGTTTGGGCGGAGGAGGAAGAAGGGGCTAGGCCGCCGTTCTGCCTCTCCTGTGAGTGGGTGTGTGTGGGTGTGTGTTTCTACTAGGCTCGACCCCTCTGCATGGAGGCCTCCTGGGGGGTCTTATAGCCCGACCCCCTAGGGTTACATGGGTAAATCTACACGCGGGCGGCACCCGGATGTCGGCGTCTGGAGCCGACAGTGGGGCCCACCGGCTGCTGGGACCCGCCGGCTGCGGACCCCGGCGGCTGCCCGGCACTGTGGCTCGCCGCCTCGTGCGTCACGGAGTGGTTGGCATCGTGGGGCTACAGTGGCTCGCCTCGCTGACGTCGGTTGCCCGGGTCAGCGGGGTTGGCGGCATTGTAGCCATGCTCTTCTGGGTTCACGGTGCTGTAGCCATGCTCTCCCGCCGTGGAGAGCCGTCTTGTCGTACGGAGTGATGGGACGGCCGCTGACCCTTCGCCAGCCGGCTAGCGGCCAGCCGGACCCAGCACGGGGCCGAGCCCAGCCGGCCAACGTTGGGAAGCCGGCCGGACGGCCAGCCGGATTGGAGGGGCACGGGCTGTCCAGAAGTTTTGAAAAGGGCTCCGAGCTCCGTTGCCTACCCGAGGGTTATCTGCCCGACACAACCCACCATGTACTCCTACATGGCCTCTCATCGCTACCTTTACCAAATCGGGTTCACACACTTAGCTCTCACACAGTAGGATGTGAACTCAACCATTCTAATTCATCGCCTAGTTGGATTAGACCCGACACGACTCTAAGCATAGCAAGCATAGCAAGCAAGCATGGATGAGTAGTCACAACATGGCTCAAGAAATTCCTACTCATGCTAGTAGGTTTTACTATTTACCGTGGCAAAGACAAGCCATGGAGAGTAATGGATTCAACTACCGCAGCATGTAACAGTTGAATCGTTGTTGCCCTAATGCAATAAAAGAGAGCAGGAGCGAGAGAGTGGGATTGTATGGGAATGCTCAAGGGGGTTTTCTTGCCTGGCACTTCTGAAGATAGTAATGCTCTTCATCGGTGTCAACGATCACAACGTCGGAATCGTCTTCATTCGAGAAGGAACAAAACACCGACACACAAAGAAGGAACACAATCAATGCAATGCAAGAATATGATGCATGATCATGACACGGCAATATGCTGTGATTTGGGCTAATGCATCTAGCAACAATTTAAATGAAGTTGGTTTGAACCAGAGGTTCAAATTCAAACTCCATATGTGGTTAATCAAATGCCATTTATTTGATTTGTCCTAAACTGTAGCCAGAAGTTGTTCTAACATGCATGAAAATGCCATAAACAGATTCTTCATATTTTTTTGATAATTTTTCATATATAAATTATTTTCCTCTGAGTTATAGATTAATTTCTATGATTTTTCAAAGTTTGGAGTATTTTCTAAAATTCATAAATCATTTTCTGATTTATTTTAATTCCAGAAATACTTTACTGCGTCAGCATTACGTCAGCTGGGCCGGTCCATTAGCCAATGACTCTAGGGGGGTTAATTAGTGGGTCATTAGCCGCTAATGACCAGATTAACCGGCGGCTAATCGTCGGCGTAAACAGACGCGGCGGCGGTTCATCGGCCGGCCGTTTCCGGCCATGGGAGCGAGCGTGGCTAGACTCTACGGATGCAGTGTGAGGAGGTGCAACAGGTGGTGGCAGCGGGCGGTGTTGGGGTGGCCGGGAATGTCAACGGCGTCGAGTTCCACAACGGCGCAGCTACGGCTTACACGGGCGTGAGGGCTATGGTGCACTAGCAAGCGACCTGAGGCGCGCTACGGCTTGCTGGGGAAGCCTTGAGCACGACTGTGTGCTTGGGTTGGCCAGGCGGGGCTGCTAGCGATGGCGAGCTTCGCGGCGGCGGCAGCGAGCTCACGGCTATGGTGGGAGAAGCGAATAGGGCACGAAATTGACATCGGGAAGAGGGGGAAAATGAAGAGAAGCTCACAGCAATCTCTACGGGAAGCTGAGAAGGCTCGGGGGCACGCTGTATGTTGCAAATCGACACTGGCAATCTTCGGTGGCTGATGAGAAAAACTAAGATGATGGCGGCTTCACAGGGCGTCCGGGCTCGTGGTGTCATGGTTTTGACACGACAGATGCCCTCGTGAAAGGACTTAGTGATGAGGCCATCGCAGAAAGGTGGAAGCTTAACAGGGTTGATCAGGAACGAGAAGACACAAATTTACCCAGGTTCAGCCCCTCACGATGGAGGTAAATGCCTACGTCATGCTTGATTGTATTGCTTTGGATCTCGATTACAAGGTTGCGGATTCGCTTAACCTAGCTCTCGAGAGATTGCAACTTTGTCTTTTCTGCCCTAGGTGCTCTCCTTTATATAACAGGTCGAGCCCTAGGTTTACATGAGAGTCCGGGTCGTAACATTAACCCTTACCCTACTCGTACTCTAGTTATCTTGTTCTTCAAGGTAATCTTGTATTACCCTTTCTTCTCAAGACGGACCACGCACTGAGCCAGCCCTCGCGCCAGGCCTACATCAAGCCGCCCCACCATGAATCTTCAAGGCCCAGCAGTAAGGTAACCCACTGAGCCTTATAGCTCTATGGCCGGGTCATCTTGCTGCCGGGTCTCCAAGCTGGGAAATATCCCCAACATTAGCCCTCAGTTCGACTTGGATTTATCCATGTTAAACTCCATCCTGAAAAACAAAATAAATGGAAGTCTACGAAGATTTTTTATCTCCAAATCTGCTTCTTGAGTCAGCTCTTTCCACATCCTTCATCTTCAATATATTTCCCGGCTCAACCATTTTGCCAGGTCATTCTCCATCCGCAGACTTGGTATCTTCTCACAGCCTTTCTACATGACGTCACAATCCACTCCCGCAAAATCCGTGCGTGACATCATAACGAATCTTTGTGCAGATTTGTATTGTCTTGTCAGGCGTGAAAATCAAGGAGTTCTTTTAGCCAAAATCCACTGCGCCGCCTGGGGCTTTGCACCTGCCGTTTTGGGTTCCACCTCACCTATAAATGGGTTGGCGCCTCTCCAGTTTCGCTTTTACTGCTCCGGCCTTCTTCTTCTCTACTCCTCAATGCCACCTACTCCCTCTCGAGCTCCTTGCCGCCAAAGGAACCTCCGCCAAAGCACCGCGGTCGTTACCGTCACCGGAGTTCATCCATCAGAGCGCGGCCATTCCTGCAACGCTCGAAGACCTCCAACCTCCGCAAGCAGATCTGTGAGTGCCTTGCTCACCATTGTTGCTATTCGTTAGTGTTCCTCAGTGTTCTTCGTACTGGTATCTTGCAGATCCAGGATGCCCACAAATTCCTGTTTGTTAGGTCATAGGATTAGTGTCAGGACCGGATTTCCAGGATATTAATTTCCCAGTAAATGGCCCTTGTGCTCACCAGCCCCAGGATTACTGTTAGCTGATGAGGCACAATCTTGATACAGAAATCCAAGAAAAATACAAAAATATGCAGTACAAGACCATTCTGGTCTATGAGTACAACAAAAGGTTTCTAGGGGTTGATGGCGGAAGCGGTTTGCGGATCATCAGCGTCTATGGGACTCCATTTCCCACAGGAACAACTGACCTGGATAATTCCTATCTTCGCGTATCTGCGATCTTTGATGCCTAGGTTCCGGGCTGTCGTCGTTGCACTCCTCTCCAAGCAAGAAATCTGGCCAAGACAATAGCCAGGGACAAGCTAGTGAGTACTTTGAATGTACTCGCAAACATCATGAAAACTGGTATAATATAATAGACGATATTCACGCACTGAAGTAATCCATGATCACTCAGACAGTCACCAAATAAAATTCATGATGCAAGGCTTATAAGGAAAAATAAATAATATGCGTGCCATAGTCGGGCGTCTGAGCGACACCACATAAAGGGCTTATAAGGAAAATAAATAACAAGCATGCCACAGTCGGGCGTCTGAGCGACACCACATAAAGGGCTTATAAGGAAAATAAATAACAAGCATGCCACAGTCGGGCGTCTGAGCGACACCACATAAAGGGCTTATAAGGAAAATAAATAACAAGCATCCCACAGTCGGGCGTCTGAGCGACACCACATAAAGGGCTTATAAGGAAAATAAATAACAAGCCTGCCACAGTCGGGCGTCTGAGCGACACCACATAAAGGGCTTATAAAGAACAATCACAATGAGTATCCAGGAGGTAGAACCATCCCAGGGATACTCAATAATTCAAATAATATAAATGGTTAGTCCACAATAATAATAATCATAATCATCATTTGTCACATGTCATGATCAATGTTCCGGTTTAGAAGTTTTTCCTCCGAAGACCGACACTAAGACCGACACTTGACCCATCCCAGACTGTAGTCCTTAACCGCGGACACGGCTATTCGAATAGATATAAACTCTGCAGAGGGTGTACTCTTTACCCACAAGTAACGGATTCCTTTAGTCCACCGGGACTAATTCCGCTTACGGTCTTTTAATTGAAAACACACCTGACCCGCACACACCAGCTTAACTTACCGGTGCCTGGAATCACGCACGACACCCATTAAGCCAAACTCTAAGTGGGGAGGCTACAACCTCGACTAGCATGGGATCACAAAATTTACAACGCACGCAAACTAGGGGAGCTACCCCCTCGGCTCCAACCGGAAACACCCATGCCCCCGGACCAGGTGGCATGCCTACCGGATGCAGCCGGTATCTTCCACCATGGCCTCTCTGTACGGTGTGTGCTAAGAAAGGGGTTGACAACTTACTGAACCGTACCCTACCTGAGGCAGGGACAAGTGGTAGCACGAAGCAAGTATGGGGGTTACTGGCACAAGACTCGATCTACGCTCGACTCAGGAGGTTAAAGTGTTTCCTGCATGATTAGCATAACAAAAATATTCCACATCAACAGACAGAATCACCACTCATCATACATCACCATGCCTTACTGATCATACTCGTCCCAACGAGATATCAGTCTCAAGCTCGTGTCTACTCAGGACAGAGACTTCTCCGGATTACTTCCGGTAGGCATGAAAGGCATACGAGGATGAATACTGTCACAAGTATATCAATTCCAACAGCAAGGAATCTTCATCATGCACTCATGAGCATGATCATATCATCACAGAAAATAACAAATACTTCGTGTCAAGGTGGTGTTGTGATCGCTTCAAACAACACACACAAATATTATGCCAGGGTTCAGAATGCTTGCCTTCAAAGAGTACGTAGGTGAGGAGCACTCCAAAACTTTTGAAAGTCTTCATCTCCCTCCAATATCCTATTTTTGAAAATACTCGAATCAACACACAATTCAAAAACAGTGCAAAAAGGTGTCTTGGAAAATTTTCAAATAAATATTAAAATAAACTAGACAAAATTTGAGAATCAACAGGAAAAGACTCAAGTCAAAAGGAGTTTTAGTTTAAAAGATAAGACCAGTCAAAGTTTGGTCAATTTTCTGATTTAAAATAAATCAGAAAAAGAAAACGGTTCGAATCGAATACGCTTTCGGGGAGGAGAAGACGTACTTCGGGGGTTTACGCTATCACTTGAGCCAGCGTGGCCGTTGCTGGGTCACTGACAGTGGGTCCATCGGGCCCACTGGTCAGGTTTGACCAGTCGCCTCTTCCCTCCCTCCTCCTGCGGCCGAGACGGGGTGCGACTCCGGCGATCGCCGCCGGCGTACGGAGGCACCTAGGGTCCTCCTACGGTTGGAAATGGATCCACCAGTTCAAGGTGGTCCTCCAGGTGGTTGCCACGACCAGGGGGTTGGAGGGATTCGCCGGGGGGCTCTAGAGGGATGGCAGGAGGTCGACTCAGGGTCTGGTTGAGCTCGAGGGCTCCTTATATAGGCAGGCGAGGCCGGTTCACGGCGGCAGTGGATAAGAACGCCGGTGACTGTCGCAGGGGCGACGTGGCAGCGATTGGAGCTAGTCGGCGCATTCCGACGAACTCCCCACAACACAAGGGGGCGAGCTGGCGCGCGCTCGTGGCTTGGGCGGCGCTGCCAAGGCCGGGGCCTGCTGCGGCCGTCCGCTAGCTGCCATGGCCGTTCTGACGGCGGCACTGCGGGGCTCCAGGAGGTGGCCGGGGCGACTCTGCGATGAGGGAGGGGTCAGGGCGAGTTGCTGCACACGGGAATGGATCAGAACGAGCACGGGGAGGCGGCAGCTGGACGCGGCAGCTCGGGCGCACGCACGTGCAAAACGCGCGTTCTGCTCGCGCTCTGGACACGCACGCCATGTGCTCGGCAAAATGCCAAAGTGTGCCAGGAGGCTTCTCTGCCCACGGGGCTCTACAGGGATGGATTGTTGGCCAAGGCAAAGCTAAAGGACAAGCTGATGTAGCCAGATAAGTGAACCTCCAATGCAAAGTTAGAATCATGACCAAACAGTTCATGCACTCCAACTGTTCGACAAAATGCTAGGGGCATCCAGAAGGTTTTGCTAGTGACCAAAATTTCCAGATCAGAGTCTCTTTAGATGATAAAAAGGATGGCAGGGTTGGTTTGGGCAAAATAAAAACTTCCCAGTGCAAGTTTTTGAGAAAACCAAATCTGGACAGAAAATAAAGGCTATTATTGCATGTGCTTAAAATCTTCCAATGGGTCTTATCTCCTGGACTTAAGGGTTTGGTAGGGTAGATCTAAAGTAGGAAAAATCTCATGGGCAATAAAGCAAGATAAAAGGGGGTTGCAGTAGAAAATACCAAACTGGACCAGAATAAAGATGAGGATGGTTTGCTCAAATTCTTCAAAACACAAAGTTGTTTCTTTTCATAAAAGTAATGTAGGAACCTCACATGTCTTCTACAATTTTTTGTTGAATTTTTAAATGAAGTTATCCACTGGTTGTAGTGCAAAAGAGGCTCTAAAATTATGAGAAACCATTTTAAAAGAAATAAAGCTCAGGAAAATAATTATAGAAATATTTCCACTGATCATATATAATAAAAAATGAAATGTTCTTGAGTAGGTACTCAAGTCCAAAAATATTTTTGAAAAATTTCTACTAGGAGGGAAAACTCCACAACTCAGAAGAAAGAAGTGATCCTGAAATCAATAGATGATCCACAAAATAAAAATTTAAATTTCCTTGCAAAATTTTAATTAATAAAACATGGTTAAATTTCTGGGGTGTTACAACACTACCCCCCTTAAGAAAAATCTCGTCCTCGAGATTTGCTAAGGACGGTTTCAAAAATATTACTCCTGCAATAAGAATCTGAAAATCAAAAATCCTGCTCATGCGATATGATGCGGTGACAGTGAGAAGGCAAAAAATTGGTGAACTATAGTGGGGTACTGGCGTTGCGAGGAAAAATCTACGGCTGGGGAAACCGAGAGATTTCTACTTTTGGCTATGGTAAATTTAGAATAAATTACCAAATTTTCATATTACGTTGGTCGTACCCGAGGGCACAGTGCTCTCTCTGGCTGACAGGTGGACCCGGGGCCCACTGTCAGTCTCTTCTTCTACCTTTGGCTCTCCTTTCTTCCTCTCTCTCGTGCGCTATCCCGCGCTTTCTCCACCGGCGGTGTCTAGCGCGTAGGGCATCTAGGCCGTACTGCGGTAGTGCGCGGCGTGCTAGCTGCCGGCGCAGCGTGCACTCACCTCGCGGGCCAGTGCACTGTCGGCACTGCTCGCGGATTCGCCTCCGAACACCGGTGATCGAGCGACGAGCGGCGCTGGTGGACTTCGTTCACCGTACACCGATCTCGAGCTATAAAATGACCGCGGTGCTCCCCTCTGCTTCCTCACACCTGGCCTCGTTTCTTCTTCTCCTTCCTTCTTCTCCATTTCTGTTTGCAGGAGCTCGAGACGAGGCTCTAATGGCGGAGGTGATGCCAGACTGGTACACGATTCTGATGTGCGGAGGGTTGGCGGCAGTGCTGGGGTTCTCCGTGCTCTTGTGCGCGATGATCCTCGATGATCGTCGTGATGCTGCTGCTCGAGTGTTGGCTCTTCGCGGTGGCGGTGATCATGAGGATTAAGCGTCGGGGTCGGGTGCTGACTGCTGTCAGTGTGCTGGAGGCAACTTGCATCAGAATAATTACCCACAAATTTCTCTTTTAGAAACTGTGGTGTGTTAGTGCGGTGTTCAGTTAGGTGCAAAAATGTGTACGTGTTTTGCAATTAGTGCATGTGGTCGAGTGGTTGTGGCTGTGAGCCTGCTATTGTGGTGCTGCGTAAATTTAAATCCATGCCATGGAGAAATATTAGTTGCAATAGTTCAAAGAAAATCCAACCTCGAGATTTACGGAGAGTGAAAACAGTTGATCAAAAATCACAGCAGTAAAAAAATTACTCACATCTATTGAAACCAAATAATTTATTCATAGCACAAACTTAGGATACAACGCATAAGTTGCAACACATAAATAAATGCTAGGATAACAAACACAGAAGTGGCGTCTACAACGTAAACGAAAGATGGACTGGGTTACCGATAGCGGTGCGGGGCCAACTAGTTTGACGGTTCTGCTTTATGAGGTTTGGGGTCAATGCCACAGATATACATATCTCACAAAAATGATGTATTACTGTGGGTGTTGTCTGAGGTGGTTTTTGGTAGCTACGCCCGGAATTTAATATGTAGCCGCACGCCAAAAAAAAAACTAATGCGTGGCTATTATTCAAAACAGAGACACACAAGCAGTCTGCATTTAATTCATGGCGATTACAAGGTCACACTGTTACAAGGCGTAGAATACTAAGTCTCGGTACTACTCGAGTGACTCAGTCTACCTCGTTAATATCTAGTCGTGCATGCCTTGTGGACGTCGAGGCTTCTCCAAGGGCCTCACCGTCGGGGTTTGCTGGATGGGGTTGAGGAGCTGCAGGGTCGTGGTAGCGATGATGACCATCGCGGGGGTTGGTGGTCACAATCCCATTGGAGCAGGTCCCCAAAAGGCGACGAAGCTCTTCCGTGGATACGAATGCATTCCGGTCAGCTGCAGAGGCAGACCTCAAGGACTCAATCAGCTGTCCGAACAGCACGACTGGGTTGTCGGCGTCGGGCACATCTTCTCCTCTTGCCGGGGCTCGACGGGCAAGTTCTCCACGGGCTGCGATCAGATCAAGAGTGACCTGATCGAACAATGCCTCTAGTGCACTTACATAGCGCACCAGATGCAGCAATGCAGGGTCCGTCTCGTGGTCTCCGTTGGCAACCTGGGGTGGCCTACTATACCGGTCACGGCTGGGGTAGTAGTAGAACGAGCGGCAATTAACTCTTGGTGACAGGTGCCGGAGTTGAACTATAGCCTCTCGAGCGGCCAGCTGGATGGCTTGTGGCTCAAAGGAGGTTGTCCTTCTGGTGAACCTGTAGGGGCGTTCCGGCGCTATACCCCTACCATAGACGTGCACCGTGGCCCAGAATTAACGGCTCTCACCGCTCATGAGCCCTTGGTACACCACATATTCTGGGGGTTCTTCTAATGCAAAGGCACGACGGGTGAGGTTCGCTAGCACGGTGACAAAACCTCCAAGGTTGGTTGCTGTGGTCTCATTGTGAACAATGGGGCCAGGTATCTTTGGCTTGGTTTTTGGGGCGGAGGCTGTGCTGTGCTGGTTGGAGCTAACGTTCCCTTTTATAGGAAAAGAAAACGGAGTCTTCCTTCGCACGCTTGCGAATGAGACAATTTAGCACTACTAGAAAAATGCCTATTAGTGGCGCACCTATTTTCCCTATTAGTGGCGCACTATAGGTGCGCCACTATTATCACGCCACTACTAATAAATAGTAATGGCGCACCCCTGGTGCGCCACTGTTAATATACATAACAGTGGCGCACCACCTGGTGCGCCATTACTATCCCTCCCAGTGCGCCACTGATAAGCTAGCAGGGGGGGCTACTGGTGCGCCACTACTAACTCTAAAGGTGCGCCACTGGTATAAAATATGGGTGCGCCACTAATATATATATATGGTGCGCCACTACTATTAATTCCAGTAATTTTTTTTTGCTTTTCTCTTATTTGCACGGGTTACAGAATACAATAAAGCACATAATATACAGTTTGCATTACAGTATAAATTACCATCAGTCAAGTATAAACAGCACATAATACAATTCATCACATTAGTCTCCGAATTCGAAATAGCAAACAAAGTTCAAATATTAGACAAGTTTAGGTCTCGAGACCGAGTAGCGAGTTTGTCGTCACATTACAAAGTTGATACAATCTAAACTACCATCACATAGAAGAGAGCTGCGGTCACGAAGAGAATCATCGCGATGAAACTGGTCTTCATCCGGTTCCTCCTCCGCTCCCTCCTCTCTCCCGCTAGATAGCGCGCGTATCTAGCTTCCGCCTCCGCCCTAGTGGTGTACCCTTTGTAACTGTTACCGCTGAAACGGTGAACCTGTCTCCGACACTCCTCCCAATCGTCGTAGACTCCGGGAACCTTACCCTTGTTCACGAGGCTCCAGTTCAGAAGAAGCTGAATGATCTCGTTTATGTGATGTTCAACAAGAGGCTGGACTCGGAAGCATAACAGTTTATAATTTATTGTTGGGCCAAAATTAATACATGCATCAATACACATGTTGGCCTAGAGTTGTTGATACGCCAGACAAAAATGCAACTTGTCGATGATTCTCATTATATAGTAGCAAAGTTGGCCTAGAGTTGAGAAAAATTTGTCTTGGACTATAAGGCATCCTTTTACTAACCTAAACTGCATCCTATGTGATGTAAAATGTAGCTAAGTATATATGAGCTGAGGCCCCTACGTGCAGCAAGAAAGCAGAGATCTAAGAAAAACAGAGAGGATCTTCCAGAGCAGCAGCAGCAACAAAAACAGAGCAGCAGCAGCAACTGGCAACAGAGCAGCAGCAGTATGTCTGAATCCTATGTGATGTAAAATGTTCTAACTTTACTACTGATGTAAAATGCTCTTTTGTTACTCTCATCCTATGTGAGTAACTGCACATAATTTTGAATCAGCAGAGCAGCAGCAGCTCAACATATGAGTAACTGCACATAATCCTATGTGATAATTATGTGCAGCAGCAGAACTGCACATAATCCTATGTGAGTAACTGCACATAATCCTATGTGATAACTGGCAACAGAGCAGCAGCAGTAGAACTGCATCCTATGTGATGTAAAATGTAAGCATATATTTTTGCTACTGATGCACTGCTCTTTACAATTTTGAATCATCCAGTCTACATATATATTTCCAGCTATATGTCTGAATTCTTGGTCCCTTTACAGCAAACCACACATGAAAATATTGGACGAAGATTAATTCCTGAACATATTGTAGAAGCTCAACATATTGTACTGAGTGTGTACCCAAATATTGTAGTACAGTGTGGGCTGTGTGCGTGCACGGGTATGGATACAGTGTGGTGTTTGTTTGTGTAACTGAACATCAAAAGAGCAGAGCTGGCATGTGTTCCTGGTTCAGTGGAAAAAAGGGCATTTGTTGTCTTGAACACACACCCGAATCTAGCTGCTCTGCTTCATCTCTGTTCTGGCCCTGAGTCTACAACTCTACATTACATCTAGCAGCTTCAGTGTGAGACCAAAGAATCAAATCTAAAAAGAGGGAGAGCAGGAGACGCCCAAGACAATCTGGTCTGAAACGTCTCTCCCTCTGCTGCAATCCCTCTTGTTTCAAGGCAAGATTGCAGCGAGCTGAATGTAGAAACAAGAGCCTGATGTTACTCTGACCATCATCTCTGTAGGTTCAGCCAATTGAAGCAGGATATGAGACAGATGTACAGCGCTCGCTAATTGCAACCAAATACACTCTATGAGACTGATCCCATCAGCCAATTGAAGCAGGATATGAGGAGTAGGGAATACCAAAAAAAAAACTGATGTACAGCGCTTGCTATTCTTGGTCCCTTAACAATTTTGAATCATCCAGTCTACAATTCCTACTGCCCCAATCCCAGCAAGAAACCCTAGCCCTAATCGAGGTGAGAGGGGAACGAGGTGATGAACCTGTTGGTGGTGGACGGCGCGTGCTCGTGGTGCTCCTAGGGACGAGCTCGGCGGGCCTCCTCCTCTTGGTGGTCGCGCGGGCGGGCCTCCTTCTCCTGGTGGTCTCCGGCGGGCCTCCTCCTCCTGGTGGTCGCGGGCGAGCGCTGCCGGACGGGAGAGATGTCAGAGACAGGGGAGAAGGCGGAGGGGAGAGAAAGGAGGGGAGGGGGGAGGGAGGGGGAGGAGGAGGGGGAGAGGGGGAGCTCACCCTCGACGTGCTGGTGGCGGCGGACTCGACGGCGACAGGCGATGGCGCGGCGCGGGGGAGAGGGGGGATCTGGGTGTGCTCCAAAGTGCGGGAGTGAGGAGAGGGAGGCGCGGGGAGGAGAAGCAGGGGAGGGCCGGCTAACAATGGCGCACCAGGGATACATGCGCCATAACAGATCAATAGCAATGGCGCACCAGGGATACATGCGCCATAAACAGCTCGATATCAAAGTCATAAGAATTGCGGCAGTGGTTATGGACAGAACCACACACATGGCCTAGTGGTTGGTCCCTTGATACATTACGCAAGCCACCCAGGTTCGAATCCTGGCAACCCCATTTTTTGCATCTTTTTTTAAAATTTTATTTTAACCTTATGATAAACATCCAAACACTTTAAAATAAACACATGGCAATTTTAATACTCCCTCCATTCCTAAATATAGGGCGTATAATTTTTTTACAATGCATCTCCTTTACATACTTAAACCATTGTGATAATTTAAGATTTGAGATAAAATAAAAGGAAAATGCAAATGGAGTGATAAAACCATTGTGCAAATATTTAGAATTAGATGACATGGTTGAAATCAAGTGATACATGTAATAATTTAGTTGCATGTAATAATTGAGCTTGCCACTGACACACACACACGCGGCCGACACGTCGTGATTCGATTTCTGTCATCTTGTCTTTTATATTTATCTCCGGATAATTTCCGTCATCTTCTCGCTTCTTCTCCTCCCTATCCGCGTGCCAACGCAGGAGCTTTGCTAGCTTAGGGTCCGCGAAATACCGCTGCAGACGAGGAGTGATCGGAAAGTACCACACCACTTTTCGAGGAGCTTTCTTCCTCTTCTTGTATCGAGTGACGCCGCACACCGGACATATGGTAGACTCCGCGTGCTCGTCCCGATAAATGATGCAATCGTTCATGCACACATGGTATTTCACGTGCGGTAAATCCAGAGGACACACGATTTTCTTCGCCTCCTCGAAACTGGTCGGGCACTTGTTCCCCTTGGGAAGACGTTCGTGCCAGAATGACATGTTCTCGTTGAAGCATGCGTCGGTTATTTTGTGTTTTACCTTCATCTCCAGAGCCATGAACGTTACTTTCAGGCGGGTATCCTCAGGCCTGCATCCTTCATACAATGGTCCATCATCGTCTGCTCCGGCATCTTCATCTTCATGATCATGCCCTTCGTCTTGATCTTCCTCATCATCATGTCCGGCATCTTCTACATGATGACTGTGTCCTGCATCTACTTCGTGATCATGTCCTGGAGATTCTTCGTCTTCTCGCCCGCCCTCGCCGCTATTGTCTTGCTACCCTTCCTTATTTCTTGCCCGGCCCCCATGGACGACTTCATAATCATCTTCATCACCTTGCCACCGATAGCCATCCATGAAACCACGCACGAGCAGGTGGTCCCGCACCTGTCTGGAATCCGGGTCCATAAGGCTCTTCAGCTTGCATCTTCGACACGGACATCTTATCTCCGTCTCGTTCTTTTGAAGCATCTCGGCCTTCGCGGAGCTCAAAAACCTATTCACGATGCCTTCGGTCATCGTGCGGACCATGGTCGCCTGCGGGGTAGAGCAAAATGATATTTTAGAACCAAAAAAAAATTTGGCATGACTTTGCCTAAAAATAGGACCAAAAAGAATGCATAGTGCCAAATTCTCACCGAAACGGAAATGAATCAACATTCCGGCAAAATATTGGCAACTATCGCATTTCAAATACCGGTACCTGCAAACACAAACATATGCAACACCACAAACATACGTAGATCTCTAGGCCATAAAAAGTGTGTACGTTGTTGGAGAGGGAGAAAAAAGTAGATCTAGAACATAAAGAAAGCTTTCCCCTTACTTACCTATCAAAAAAGGAAAATTAACCACTTAATTTGGGTGAATCTATGGTGCAAATGAGGTGAGGAGGAGGAGCAAGACAACCAGATCCTGTTTTGGTGGAGGGGGGGAAAGTGAGTGTGTGGTAGGTGTGGCTGCCCAATATAGCTACTGCACCCAGGTTACCAGTGGCGCACCTCTTCTACATGCGCCACTAGTAGCCAGGCATACTAGTGGCGCACCAGTGAAGGGGTGCGCCACTGCTATTTTTTTTGGGACCACCCTGCCCAGGCTTACCAGTGGCGCACCAGGTCCAGGTGCGCCACTACTATCAAAAATAGTAGTGGCGCACCTGGACCTGGTGCGCCACTGGTAAGCCTGGGCAGGGCTGGTCCAAGCCAAAAAAAATAGTAGTGGCACACCCCACCCCTGGTGCGCCACTGGTAATATCACTATTAGTGGAGCACCTGTTTATGGTGCGCCACTGCTATATAGTAGTGGCGCACCACATCTGTGGTGCGCCACTAATAGTGATATTAGGGATAGCCCTTTTTCTAGTAGTGTAGGTGTCGGTCACTGGCGCGTGATCGACGGCTAGGCTGGTAGGTTGGGCACCGACTGCCAAAAGGTGTCGGGGTCACTGTGTGGCTACCGTACACGAGAAGCTTGGCTGGGGTTAGGTTAAGGTCTGGTGGGTGGGTTAACCTAGGTTTATTGACCTGGCTAAGATAGGATTAGCCAACGGTCAGCCTGGCTCTGATACCAAGGTTGTCAGGACCGGATTTCCAGGATATTAATTTTCCAGTAAATGGCCCTTGTGCTCACCAGCCCCAGGATTAATGTTAGCTGATGAGGCACAATCTTGATACAGAAATCCAAGCAAAATACAAAAATATGCAGTACAAGACCATTCTGGTCTATGAGTACAACAAAAGGTTTCCAGGGGTTGATGGCGGAAGCGGTTTGCGGATCATCAGCGTCTATGGGACTCCATTTCCCACAGGAACAACTGACCTGGATAATTCCTATCTTCGCGTATCTGCGATCTTTGATGCCTAGGTTCCGGGCTGTCGTCGTTGCGCTCCTCTCCAAGCAAGAAATCTGGCCAAGACAATAGCCAGGGACAAGCCAGTGAGTACTTTGAATGTACTCGCAAACATCATGAAAACATGTATAATATAACAGACGATATTCACGCACTGAAGTAATCCATGATCACTCAGACAGTCACCAAATAAAATTCATGACGCAAGGCTTATAAGGAAAAATAAATAATATGCGTGCCACAGTCGGGCATCTGAGCGACACCACATAAAGGGCTAAAATAAATAACAAGCATGCCACAGTCGGGCGTCTGAGCGACACCACATAAAGGGCTTATAAGGAAAATAAATAACAAGCATGCCACAGTCGGGCGTCTGAGCGACACCACATAAAGGGCTTATAAGGAAAATAAATAACAAGCATGCCACAGTCGGGCGTCTGAGTGACACCACATAAAGGGCTTATAAGGAAAATAAATAACAAGCCTGCCACAATCAGGCGTCTGAGCGACACCACATAAAGGGCTTATAAAGAAAATAAATAACAAGCATGCCACAGTCGGGCGTCTGAGCGACACCACATAAAGGGCTTATAAAGAACAATCACAATGAGTATCTAGGAGGTAGAACCATCCCAGGGATACTCAATAATTCAAATAATATAAATGGTTAGTCCACAATAATAATAATCATAATCATCATTTGTCACATGTCATGATCAATGTTCCGGTTTAGAAGTTTTTCCTCCGAAGACCGACACTAAGACTGACACTTGACCCATCCCAGACTGTAGTCCTTAACCGCGGACACGGCTATTCGAATAGATATAAACTCTGCAGAGGGTGTACTCTTTACCCACAAGTAACGGATTCCTTTAGTCCACCGGGACTAATTCCTCTTACGGTCTTTTAAATGAAAACACACCTGACCCGCACACACCAGCTTAACTTACCGGTGCCTGGAATCACCCACGACACCCGTTAAGCCAAACTCTAAGTGGGGAGGCTACAACCTCGACTAGCATGGGATCACAAAATTTATAACGCACGCAAACTAGGGGAGCTACCCCCTCGGCTCCAACCGGAAACACCCATGCCCCCGGACCAGGTGGCATGCCTACCGGATGCAGCCGGTATCTTCCACCATGGCCTCTCTGTACGGTGTGTGCTAAGAAAGGGGTTGACAACTTACTGAACCGTACCCTACCTGAGGCAGGGACAAGTGGTAGCACGAAGCAAGTATGGGGGTTACTGGCACAAGACTCGATCTACGGTCGACTCAGGAGGTTAAAGCAGTGTTTCCTGCATGATTAGCATAACAAAAATATTCCACATCAACAGACAAAATCACCACTCATCATACCTCACCATGCCTTACTGATCATACTCGTCCCAATGAGATATCAGTCTCAAGCTCGTGTCTACTCAGGACAGAGACTTATCCGGATTACTTCCGGTAGGCATGAAAGGCATACGAGGATGAATACTGTCACAAGTATATCAATTCCAACAGCAAGGAATCTTCATCATGCACTCATTAGCATGATCATATCATCACATAAAATAACGAATACTTCGTGTCAAGGTGGTGTTGTGATCGCCTCAAACAACACACACAAATATTATGCCAGGGTTCAGAATGCTTGCCTTCAAAGAGTACATAGGTGAGGAGCACTCCAAAACTTTTGAAAGTTTTCATCTCCCTCCAATATCCTATTTTTGAAAATACTCGAATCAACACACAATTCAAAAACAGTGCAAAAAGTTGTCTTGGAAATTTTTCAAATAAATATTAAAATAAACTAGACAAAATTTGAGAATCAACAGAAAAAGAATCAAGTCAAAAGGAGTTTTAGTTTAAAAGATAAGGCCAGTCAAAGTTTGGTCAATTTTCTGATTTAAAATAAATCAGAAAAAGAAAACGGTTCGAATCGAATACGCTTTCGAGGAGAAGACGTACTTCGGGGGTTTACGCTATCACTTGAGCCAGCGTGGCCGTTGCTGGGTCACTGACAGTCGCCTCTTCCCTCCCTCCTCCTGCGGCAGAGACGGGGCGCGACTCCGGCGATCGCCGCCGGCGTACGGAGGCTCCTAGGGTCCTCCTACGGTTGGGAATGGATCCACCACTTCAAGGTGGTCCTCCAGGTGGTTGCCACGACCAGGGGGTTGGAGGAATTCGCCGGCAGCGAGCTCCGAGGCGGGCGGTGGCTTCGGGTCCTTTTGGGGTTTCGGCCTACGATGGCTCCCGACCGATTTAGAGGGGTTGGGCGGCTCTGCAAGGTCGAGGGGAAGCGGATGGTGGCGTGGGAGAGGCTAGGGGGCTCTGGCTTGGCCGAATTTCACCGGAGGGCTGCGGCGGCCGAGGCTACCGGAGGTGGAGAAGACGGCCTCCCTCTGTCGACTGTTTGCTATGGGGGCTCTAGAGGGATGGCAGGAGGTTGACTCAGGGTCTGGTTGAGCTCGGGGGCTCCTTATATAGGCTGGCCAGGTCGGTTCACGGCGGCAGTGGATAAGAATGCCGGTGACTGTCGCAGGGGCGACGTGGCAGCGATTGGAGCTGGTCGGCGCATTCCGACAAACTCCCCACTGCACAAGGGGGCGAGCTGGCGCGCGCTCGTGGCTTGGGCGGCACTGCCAAGGCCGGGGCCTGCTGCGGCCGTCCGCTAGCTGCCATGGCCATTCTGACCGCGGCGCTGCGGGGCTCCAGGAGGTGTCCGGGGCGACTCTGCGACGAGGGAGGGGTCGAGGTGAGTTGCTGCACACGGGAATGGATCAGAACGAGCGCGGGGAGGCGGCAGCGGGACGCGGCAGCTCGGGCGCAGGCACGTGCAAAACGCGCGTTCTGCTCGCGCTCTGGACACGCACGCCATGTGCTCGGCAAAATGCCAAAGTGTGCCAGGAGGCTTCTCTACCCACGGGGCTCTACAGGGATGGATTGTTGGCCAAGGCAAAGCTAAAGGACAAGCTGATGTAGCCAGATAAGTGAACCTCCAATGCAAAGTTAGAATCATGACCAAACAGTTCATGCACTCCAACTGTTCGACAAAATGCTAGGGGCATCCAGAAGGATTTGCTAGTGACCAAAATTTCCAGATCAGAGTCTCTTTAGATGATAAAAAGGATGGCAGGGTTGGTTTGGGCAAAATAAAAACTTCCTAGTGCAAGTTTTTGAGAAAACCAAATCTGGACAGAAAATAAAGGCTATTATTGCATGTGCTTAAAATCTTCCAATGGGTCTTATCTCCTGGACTTAAGGGTTTGGTAGGGTAGATCTAAAGTAGGAAAAATCTCATGGGTAATAAAGCAATATAAAAGGGGGTTGCAGTAGAAAATACCAAACTGGACCAGAATAAAGATGAGGATGGTTTGCTCAAATTCTTCAAAACAGAAAGTTGGTTCTTTTCATAAAAGTGATGTAGGAACCTCACATGTCTTCTACAATTTTTTGTAGAATTTTTAAATGAAGTTATCCACTGGTTGTAGTGCAAAAGAGGCTCTAAAATTATGAGTAACCATTTTAAAAGAAATAAAGCTCAGGACAATAATTATAGAAATATTTCCACTGATCATATATAATAAAAAATGAAATGTTCTTGAGTAGGTACTCAAGTCCAAAAATATTTTTGAAAAATTTCTACTAGGAGGGAAAACTCCACAACTCAGAAGAAAGAAGTGATCCTGAAATCAATAGATGATCCAGAAAATAAAAATTTAAATTTCCTGGCAACATTTTAATTAATAAAACATGGTTAAATTTCTCGGGTGTTACAATTATCCGGCAACATCGGCCTCACCTTATAGATTTGTTATACCGCTTCGAACAATTTTTTTTGCAATTTCTCCGTACCCATGAAGAACAGACCTAGCTTTTAACCTTTCATTTAAGGCCATTTTGTAGATCTAAACAATCTTGGCAATCCATTTGGAAACTGTTTGCAGACTCATAGTCCAGACCACATTCATCACTTGTAAAAATCTGTGATTAGTAGCTACCGGCTTAATTTGTCTTGGAAGTCATAACCCGGTAAAGTACCGGCTTATCTTTCTGCTTTACGATAACCCGGCAAGCTTCTGAATTATGCTGGCTTATATTACTTTAATACTTTCTCTGCAGCTAAGTCCATGGCTCCGAAAACCAACAAGATCGTTAACTGGGTGAAGTCCAACATGTCAGAGTTCAGATTACAGTCTTTGGTAGACTCCGGGTTACTTCCATCTAAGGAAGAGATTGAATGGCGAGGCCCTGAAGAAGAAATCCATCCTCAGCCAGCTCAAAATGAGATCATTATATTTGCTGATCATTTGGACAGAGGTTTTCGTCCCCCGGGTTCTAAGTTCTTTGGGGACGTACTTTAGTTTTTTGCTATCAGGCCTCAAGACTTGGGTCCCAACTCCATCCATAATATGTGTCAGTTTCAAGTATTCTGCGAGGTTTGCCTGCAAATTGTGCCATCCATCAGCTTTTTTCAAGAATTCTTTTATTTGAATCATCAGACAGAGCACAAGGGTGGACCCAGCATGGAACTTGGTGGGGTTACTATCCAAAAAAGGAAGAACTCATCTTTTCCCGAGGCAAAGCCGGCAAGCCATCCTAAAGGATGGCACAGAACTTGGTTTTATTGCAAGGACACCTCCCCAGATCAACAGCATCAGCTCCCGGGTTATAGGGCAGACCGGCTTGACGCTTCCACCATCTTCTCGGGTTTCGCCTCCCAAGAGGAAAGAAAGGCTCTAGAACCTTTATATTCAAAGATAAATGCCTTAACCGCCCATGGCCTCACCGGCG
This sequence comes from Elymus sibiricus, assembly GCA_039707655.1. Taxonomy (NCBI): domain Eukaryota; kingdom Viridiplantae; phylum Streptophyta; class Magnoliopsida; order Poales; family Poaceae; genus Elymus; species Elymus sibiricus. The sequence goes on from CM077664.1 coordinate 172,061,374, forward strand.
TTGACCTGACCCGGACCTGGGTGAGCTGGCGCATTCAGCCTCTTGGCCGAAGAAACCGACTCATGCACACCTACTCAGGTGAACCAGAAGACCCACTACGATTTAGTCGGGTTAACCTCCAACAGAAGGATGTCATAAAATTCGCCATGAAGCTTCTTGGCGAGACGAAGGACTCCATTGAGCTCGTGGGACTCGCTCCCTTTTATACAGGCAACCCGGCACATGCGGTAAGCCGTCCTTATTGTTTTCCTTTACTTTGCTTGTACTGCTTTACCATTGTCGCAAACTTATTAACCTGTCACTATGCAGGAAGATGCTGACTGGTGGAAAGTTGAGCCTCAAGATCCCACTCCTCCTCAAGAGGATGACGAGGAAAACCCCGAAGACGAGGAAGATCATGAGGTAGAACTCGACTCCCTTGGTCGTCTCTTTAACCAGCTTGCTGATGCCGACTCTTCACAGGAACAAGCTGAAACCAGTCATGCTCGCGAGCCAGAGGTAACCCTGATCTCCTCTGATTCTGACTCAACAATACCTGTCCAAATGAAAATCCGAGTTGCAGTCCGTAAAGTCCCGTTCTCACACCTAGACGCTCACTTAGATCCACACTTTGTTTTGAAAAAAACTCAGCACGCTGGCACTTCAAAATGAAAGACCCGGAGCAGCGAGGGAGAACTGAGCGGCGTGTTAAGAAATGAGCCACCTGCACGAAGGGCTCAGACAGAAGTGCCGCACAGCCCCACTCCCTCTCTTCCTCAAGCCGGCCGCTTCAAAGAGCCATTACCACTGAACGACTCGGTTTATCAAACATCCCCTTCTTCGGATGAATCCAGCGCCACTCAAGCACCGGCCTTTAACATCAACCCCGGGTAAGAATTTGACTACTTGCTTTTTAAACTTAAAACTCTTGCCTTTATCCATTAACTAAATAAGTCTTTACTTTATGTACCGCAAAGGCAATCAAGAAGAAACCTGCCACCGGGTCTTCAAACCCCGTTGTTCAGAAAGGCCCTTCTCAGGAAGTAGCAACAGATAACCCAGATATTCCGGATGAGTCGGCCATTCAAGACAACCCGCCACATCAAGACACTATAGTGAGCCCAGCTCATGCTTCTCCTCCCCTTATTAATCTGGAGAAGGAAGATATGATAGAAGAGCAGCCCGCTGAAAAGGCTCAGGATGATGTAGTGGTGACTGGTGAGAACCAAAACCTTCTGCCAGAAACTAACACCGCCTTGACAAAAATCCCTGCCAAGGCTGAGTTGCCAATTAAAAATAAAGGGAAGGCGGCTCTTCATTTCCATTCTTTTGAAAACCAAGACATCAATTCGCTGCATCAGACTATCTTAACCCGGCTATCTGAAAGCCGGGACACTGAGATTGCAACGGTAACTTCTCTCAAACGGAAGTATGAGGTAATCCCTGTCACTTAGCTTTATACATATATATATATATATTTGTAGCCCCCAAGGGCTGGGTCATTATGATATGATGACCTGGGACTTCTGCAAATGTATCTTCATATAGATTAACAAATGGTAGCCCCCGAGGGCCGGCTCATCATTGCAAGATAGGCCAGGTCTCTGCATGTATTGATAAAAAAACATATGCATTAGCCCCCAAGTGCCATGATGAATGCCTGCATCTTCATGGGACTTGTCATACTTGGAGAGCTTTGATAGATGTAGCTACCAAGTGCCGGGTCGACCTCACGGCGGCTCGGGACTTTTATATATCTCCTGTAATTGTGCAACTGCCATGCAGGACATGTTTAATCAAGTCGAGGCACAGGCAGCCATCTTCCAAAAGGAAGCAAAAAAAGAGAAGAAACTTCGGGAAAAGGCTGAGCAATGTTCTTCTGATGCCCACAAGTCCTTACTCATCGTAAGAGACACACTTAAGAAGGCTGAGGCGGCATTTGAGGAAGAAAAAGCCAACTTGACTAAACGTGCCGAAGAGGCTGAAGCGAAGCTTGAACCTATGACCCGGGAATTGGCTATTGTAAAAGGCCAGATCACCACCATGTGCAACGCCATATTTGGTAAACAGAAAACCTCGCAACTCGCCAATTGTACCTGCTTGATGTGCTTAGCCGGGTTTGCTGATACGTTCTCACCTTTTATTTCCAGGCCGAATGAGTCATAACCTCATGGAACAGCCACTGGTAAAGCTGAAAACCATCTACACATTTGTAGAGCAGCTGTACATAGGCGGCTCACGCTGCATCATGGTGGCAAAAAACACGAAGGCACCGCCCCAACTGATCGTGGACATGCTTAAAGAGCTGTCGGTGGTGCCTCAGTGGTCTCAAGAGTTGAAAAAGGCGGCTTGTCGCCATGGAGCCCTGACCGCCCTTGCGCTCGCCAAAGCATATGTACCAGAACTGGATCCGGCTCAAATGGTGGCTGGATATCCTGAATTCAACACCGACGACACGCCTTTTACCAAGAAGGATTTTCTGCGGTGTGTAAAGGAAACCCGGGTTGCTGCGACATCACTGACAGAGGAGATAGACCTCACCAAATATCAAGCCGGCTACTTAGAAGCCAATGAAGGCACTGAGCCCCCAAACCCATAGCCTGTTGCACCGACTCATCCTCGTAAGCAAACTTTCGCTCCTGACATTGACCCTTGATCTATGATAACGGTCAACTCAGTTTTTGAAGCTTTGCGATCCATCCAGTGGCTCGAGGACGACCCCCAGGCCGCAGAGGCCGAAGAGACGACGCCTGAGGACGAAGCACCGGTGTAGAACTAACCTGACACTTTTTAGCAGGAGCAGCGACCCGCCATACGACTGTGGCGGCTTGTAAACTTTTGACTTCGAAAGTAGTGAAAAAATACTTGTCTTGATTTTGGCCCTGATGCGGCTTGTAATAGCTGTGATGAAACTTTGTTGGATGATGCTAGTGCCATCGCACACTTATGATTGCACTTTTATTGAAACTTTGTTGTTTATCCACCATGAAAATCTTTTGCTGCTTTCAAAGTGTCTGATCGACAACCCGGCCTCTGGAGCTGGTCTCTTTGATGAAGGCCAGCTACGTGACAGGCCCTTAATAACTTCTGGGTCAATAATCTGAAACCCGGTTATGATGGCGGCTTAACTCCAACACCAGTAGTGAGGATTGCCAGCAATTTTGGTGGTATGATAACCCGGCAATCATGTTGCCGATGTAAGAAACAAAAGAAATCATTAGTACAGAATAGATGCCATGTATGGATGTATGCGTGCATGCAAAAACTAATAATAATGCAGAAATAAAGTTAAGAGCCGGCTTTCAAGGCACGACTTAAAGACCGGCTTTCGAGGCTCGAGTCTGATTCGCTTCTGTGAAGCAGGCTTTCCGCCTCTTTTGGTTTATCCTAGCTCTCTGAAAGCCGGCTCTCACGTGACCAACTAGTGTTTTAACTCTGATGAGTTCAGGGTCACCTCTGTGATTGACTCATCAGGCGTACACCGGGTCACCTTTTCGGAGTAGCATCTTGCTAGTAGGCAGGTTTAACCAAGGAAATTTTGGCGTTTTGCCGGGTTAAAAGGGATGTTAAAGCTAAACTCGATGAGTTGGAAGCCCCCAAGTAACCAATGAGCAAAGAATAAAGACTCAACACACAATTTGAGGTGAAACGACAAACTCTCTTATACGGAGATGCTGGCTTTATTTCATTGATCGTAATATGTAAATACATGATGAAGGTATGTACAAAAGATACTACCCAGTCCATGACTTTGGTATATTATGGCCGGAGATGTGCAATGTTCCAGGGTCGGCTGCCCTCTTCATCAGAGGTACGTGACTGATTTGCTTCACGTATGTCAACTACGTAGTATGACCCGTTGTTGAGATTCTTGCTGACGACAAAGGGTCCTTCCCAAGGAGGCGAAAGCTTATACATGCCTATCTGATCTTGTATCAGACGGAGCACTAAGTCGCCTTCTTGAAATGTGCGGCTGTGAACTCTACGGCTGTGATAGCGACGTAGGTCTTGTTAATAGATTGCAGATCTGGACGCAGCAAGTTCAGTTTCCTCGTCCAGAGCATCAAGAGCGTTTTGGCGAGCTTCTTCATTATCTGCTTCCACATATGCTGTAACCCGGGGGGAGTCATGATGAATATCACTTGGAAGGACAACCTCTGCACCATAGACCAGGAAAAACGGTGTGTGGCCTATCGACCGGTTGGGAGTGGTCCGTATGCTCCAAAGTACTGTAGGTAACTCTTCTTCCCAGCAACACGGCATGCGCTGTAAAGGCACCATGAGCCAGGGTTTGATGCCACGCAACAACTCCTGATTAGCGCATTCCGCCTGTCCATTAGACTAAGGATGCACAACAGATGCTAAGTCCAACCTGATGTGCTCCTGTTGACAGAACTGCTTCATGACTCCTTTGGAAAGATTAGTACCATTGTCTGTAATAATGCTATGTGGATAACCAAAATGATAGATTAGCTTTTTGAGGAATTTAACCGCTGTATTAGCGTCACAACGGCTGACCGGCTCTACTTCAACCCACTTAGTGAATTTATCAACCGCCACCAATAAGTGAGTATGCTTATTATTGGATCGCTTGAAAGGCCCGACCATGTCAAGCCACCAGACAGCAAAAGGCCAGGTTATGGGAATCATCCGCAACTCTTGAGCCGGCACATGAGCTTGACGAGCAAATTTTTGACAACCATCACACTTGCGGACAATATCCTCTGCATCTGCATGTGCCGTAAGCCAGTAAAAACCATGCCGAAAGGCCTTCACGACCAATGATCTTGAGCCGGCATGACGCCCACAATCACCAGAGTGGATTTCGTTGAGAATAGCACGACCCTCCTCAGGAGAAACACAACGCTGAAAGATGCCTATGACGTTTCGTCTATGCAACTCGCCATTGACTATAGTCATGGACTTGGACCGCCTGATGATCTACCGAGCGATGATTTCCTCTACTGGGAGCTTGCCTCGGCTTAAATAAGCCAGGTAAGGTACTGTCTAATCTGGTATAACATGAACGGTGACCACCAATGTCGCTTCTGGATCAGGAATAGCTAGGTCTTCCTCCGTCGGTAGTTTGATTGACGGGCTATGGAGAACATCCAGAAAAACATTGGGTGGAACAGGCTTTTGCTGAGAGCCCAAACAGGACAATGCATCTGCCGCCTCATTAAGCCAGCGATTAATATGATCAACTTGATATCCCGTGAAGTGTGTAGCGATGTTTGTGACTTCGCGTCGATAAGCCGCCATGAGGGGATCCTTGGAATCCCAGGTTCCAGAAACTTGTTGAGCCACCAAATCTGAGTCGCCCAAGCATCTGACTCGGCTTAAGTTCATCTCCTTAGCCATACGGAGCCCATGAAGCAAAGCCTCATATTCAGCTGCATTGTTAGGGCCTGTTCTGATCTCCTACCGCTCCACGCTTCACCAATTCCTGGAGCAGATATGAGCCGAACAAAATAGCAGCGAGAAGCTAGCTTCAGGAAGCTACGATTGATCACAGTGCAAAATCGTGAAGCAGCCAATATTACAACTAAACTGCCACCGCCAAGTCAAGCCATGGAACCGGTACGCTCGATCAAACAGATCGCTCCTCGTTCCCTCGCCCGTGCTCCCTCGCTGCTCCTCTACAAGGCCGATTTGGGCTGCCTCCAGTCGGCCCAACTAGCCCGAACAAGCCACAGCCCTCCTAGCTGGGCTGTAGCACCGCGAGAAGCTGCAAACCGAGCCGAACAGATTTTCCATCGCTGCTTGGAGTGAGAAGCTACTGTGAGAAGCTGAATTTGTGAAGTTTTGGGAAGCTAGAGGTGATCAGAACAGGCCCTTAGTACAAGGAAACATAAGCCGTAAAACATAACAAAACTTGTCACCTCGTTGGGAGGTTATAACAACTCCAGCCCCCGAGCCTTCCAATTGTCTGGAACCGTCAAAGTGAATAGACCAATATGTGGTATCCGGCTTCTCCGGAGCCTGTAATTCAGTCCAGTCATTGATAAAATCCACCAAAGCTTGAGATTTAATAGCAGTCCATGGCATATATTTGAGATGATGTGGCCCCAGCTCAATAGCCCACTTGGCAACCCGGCCAGTAGCCTCCATGTTCTGAATTATGTTGCCAAGAGGTGCGGAACTGACTACAGTAATTGGGTGCTCATGGAAGTAATGCTTTAATTTACGGCTTGCCATAAACACACCATAGACCAGCTTCTGCCAATGCGGATACTGTTTCTTGGACTCTGTTAAGACTTCACTGATGTAATACACAGGGCGCTGAACTGGGTATTCCTTGCCTGCTTCTTTGTGTTCCACAACCACTGCAACACTGACGGCTTTGCTGTTGGCTGCGATATATAACAACATTGGCTCCTTCTCCTGAGGAGCAGCAAGGATAGGCGGCTCAGATAATTGCTTCTTGAGAGACTCAAAGGCTTGATCTGCAGCATCGCTCCAAACAAAGTTTTATGAGTTCCGGAGCAACTGGTAAAGTGGAATTGCCTTCTCCCGAAGCCGGCTGATGAACCGGCTAAAAGCCGCGACCCGCCCGGCTAGCTTCTGGACGGCATTGAGATTTGCTGGCTTAGCCAGGGTCGTGATTGCTTTGATCTTTTCCGGGTTGGCCTCAATTCCGCGCTCAGAAACTAGGAATCCTAGTAATTTCCCCGTAGGAACACCGAAGACACACTTTTCCAGGTTGAGCTTCATCTGGTAGACTCGGAGATTATCAAACGGTTCCTTAACATCATCCAACAAGGTTTCCTTCTTTTGAGATTTGACCACAATATCATCGACATATGCGTGAACATTCTGCCCGATCTGCTTATGGAAACAATTTTGGACACAGCGTTGATAAGTCGCCTATGCACACTTCAGACCAAACAGCATGGACGTATAGCAGAAAGCTCCAAAGGGCATGATGAAAGCCGTCTTTTCCTGGTCCTCCTGCTTCATCTTGATCTGATGATAACCTGAGTAGGCATCCAGAAAGCATAAACACTCACAACCCGCCGTGGCGTTAATGATCTGGTCAATACGAGGCAGAGCAAAAGGATCACTAGGACAGGCTTTATTCAGGTCCGTGTAATCAACACACATTCGCCAAGTCCCATTTTTCGTCAGAACAAGCACCGGGTTAGCCAACCATTCTGGATGAAAAACCACAACAATGAACCCGGCAGCTAGGAGCCGAGCCACTTCTTTGCCAATAGCTTTCCGCCTTTCCTCATTAAAACAACGGAGATACCGACGAACAGGTTTAAACTTAGGATCCACATTAAGGGAGTTTTCAGCGAGTTCTCTCGGTACACCTGGCATGTCAGAAGGTTTCCATGCAAAAATGTCCCGATTCTCATGGATGAACTCGATGAGCGTGCTTTCCTATTTTGGATCCATATTCGCCCCGATGGTAAACTGCTTAGAAGAATTGCCAGGGGTGAAATCCACTTGCTTGGTGTCTCTGGCCGACTTGAACTTGAGCAAAGGGTCAGACTCAGTCGTTGGCTTCTTCAGAGATGTTCTGTCAGCCGGGTCAACATTGTCCTTGTAGTACTTCAGCTCTTCGGCTGCACAAGCCGACTCGGCATAAGCTGCATCTCCTTCCTCGCACTCCAGTGCAACTCTCCGATTATGCTCGATAGTAATGGTGCCCTTCAGACTAGGCATTTTTAATTTCAGATAAACATAGCATGGACGTGCCATGAACCGCGCGTAAGCCGGCCTCCCGAAGAGGGCATGATAGGGGCTTTTAAGCTTGACCACCTCAAAAGACAAGAACTCTGAGTGATAATTAAATTCATCGCCGAAGGCCACCTCCAGAGAAATTCTGCCAATGGGATAAGCTAACCTGCCAAGGACAATGCCATGAAAAACTGTAGTGGAAGGGGTGAGCTGTTTCTCGGACAAGTTCATCCATCTGAAAGTATCATAGTAAAGGATATTGATGCTACTGCCGCCATCCATGAGCACTTTTGTCAACGTATACCCACCGACTTGTGGCGCCACCACCAAGGCCAGATGGCCAGGGTGGTCAATAAACTCCGGATGATCCGCCCGACTCCAAGTGACCAGCTACTCCGACCAGTTCAGGTAATACGGGACTGCCAGCTCAACCAAGTGCGTGGCCCTCCGCTGAACCTTCCGATCACTCTTGCAGGTACTCGTGGTAAAAACATGATAATGACCACTGTTCAACTGCTTCGGATTGCTCTGGAACCCGGACTGGCCACCTTGATTCTGATTTCCTTGGTTGTTACGCTGATTATTTCCTCCAGTATTACCAGCCCCCTGAAACCCGGCATTTTGACCGTGGTTCCCCTGGAACCCAGGGCCTGCGAAGTGCCCTTGTGAGCCGGCTCCCTAAAAGCTGGCTCCCTGGTTGCCGGGTCCGGGGTTGCCAGGGTGTCCCCCGTTGTCGCCCCCATTGTGATGATTCTAAAATATCCGCTTGGAGAACGCTTGCATAATGTAATAGTTTTCCCATGAATGGGTAGACGGCTTACCATAGAAACTGTGTTTGGGACATGGACCCTTGAGAGCCTCCTCAAAGCTACGAGGGCGATTACCCGAAAAAGGCTTCCTGGAACCATTGTTCTCGCGCTGATTCTTCCTACCAGTATTGGTATTTGCTACCAGATCAGAGCCTCCCTCGTAATTCTTACGCTTGTTATTATTGGCCTGCCCATTGCCATTGTTCTGCTGGTGACCCTTGCCACCGTTTTTCTTGCCCTTGCCTGATTTCTCATCCTCAGATGTTGGATCCTTGGTGCTATCTGACTCGGCATACCAAGTTAAAACATCCATGAGATCGCCCATGTCCTAAACCTTCCGTTTGAGCCGCCCTAGCTTCTGGACCAAGGGCTGGAATTTGCAATTTCGCTCCAGAACAAGTACTGTCTGCTGGGCTATTATACTATCTGAAGAGTGGATGACCTCTGCAACCCGGCGAGACCAATGATGTGCCGACTCATCCTCACACTGACCACAATGCTCGAGATCAACAATTGTGGTCGGACGCTTGCAAAGCCCTTGGAAATTCTTGATGAGGCGCTCCTTCAACTCCTGCCAGGTGTTAGTGGAATTTACCGGCAAGTTTTTCAACCAAGTAAGTGCTGGACCTTCCAACATGAGAGGCAGATAACGTGCGCAGACCACTTCACTAGCCTCCATCACATCCATAGCCAATTCATAACTCTCTATCCACTCAGCCGGCTCAAGATCAGCTGTGTAATTAGGCACCTTGCGAGGACGCTTGAAATCCGACGGCATTCGCGCATCTCACAATGCTGGGACTAAACAGGGAGTCCCAACTATCCGGCTCGATAGACCACCTGCGCGGGCGGTTGTCCGGGTTGCGGTGGGAGGGTTCTGCGCCATGGGCTGATTGTACACTACGCGTGCATTTTCCTCTACCAATGCTCGTAGAGCCCGAGGGGTGTCAACAATCTCTTGGGCATTAGGGATCCTGGGCTGTTGCTGATTTGTGAGTGGTTGTGCACCCCTCCTGCACTGCTCACTACTGGAAACTGCCGAAGACTCAGGACGTTGGCTCCTAGTGCGGCTCTGGTGAGCAGTTGAGTGAAGCCGGTGCAGACTATGAGAATAGTTTGCCTGCTGCGTCACAGCTGTTTTGAGCATCTCAAAGGCGTTCCTAGCCTCAAGCTGGGCCGGACCATCTCCTTCAATCGGAATTGCTGCCAAGTTATGTGTCGCCGCTAGTACATTGTCCACCGGGTTGGAATAGTGTCCAATTGGGGTCTGGAATCGGCGAGGCGGCAACTGCTGCTGTGGAACTGGCATCTGATGCTGAGCCGTCTCCCTCCGCGGAGCCGGCTGCCACGGCGGTGGCCCTCCTGGGGACATAACACCAGCCCTCGGTTTTGTCGGAGCCTGTGGATCATTCGGTGTAGTAAACAGCTGGGTCGACTCAATCTAGGCCGGAAGCCGGCTCTGATGCCGCCTTCGGTGGATGAATTCCGACTCGGCTTGCCGGCGGCTTAGATAGAGAGCCTCCTCCTCCAAGCGCTTTGTCTCCTCGACAAGCCGGGATTGTGCCTCTGCCATGTGGGTATTTTTCGCATTGACATCCTCTTGGATCTTGGTCAACTGCTCGTGGCACTTTGTGATCTCTACATTGCGCGCGGACGCGTTTTCTGCAGTCACCGCCTCTGCCAGTAGAGTCGCCAGAGTATTCATCATCTCCGCGAGCACCTGTGCCCCGGTCTTTTGTGAGCCGGCAGCGGCCGTGCCGGCTCCGCCTGGGCCGGCGATGGTGAGATTCTGCCCTGCCGCCGGATCTAGCGGGTCACGAAGGGGATCCTGTCTGCATGCCATGTAGACCGTAGCAAATCAAGGCGGCTCGAGGGCTTCAGGAAAATCTTCATCAGTGCATCCACCGAGCCTTCCATCATACAGCGGACGGATTGACTCAGTTTCTCCCATCGATGACTCGCCATCAGATTGCATGAGCGTCTCATCGCTAGAAAGCGAATTTTCTGACCAAGCCACCCCCTGGGTGAAACCCACGAAGGTGTGTGTCCGGCCGGCTCTGGGCAGGCCGGGTCTTGCTTGGTGGGGACTGGCGCGGCGGGCCGACTCGGTGTTGGGAACATCCAACCTGGCGGCTGACTCGCCGATGACGCCGCTGAAGACATGGATCTTGTCGAAGGGGACCCGGTACCCGTACTCGATCGAGTCGGCCTCGGGGCCCCAGCCTGAGTCGTCGATGTAGAGTTTGCCACGGCGACTCTTGGTCGTCTGACCGATCGCATATCCCTCGATCCCTGCCGGAGCTCCCGCCAAGAACTCAACTCCACCGTGCATAGGCCCCACGGTGGGCGCCAACTGTTGTGGTTTTGACACGGCAGATGCCCTTGTGAAAGGACTTAGTGATGAGGCCATCGCACGAAGGTGGAAGCTTAACGGGGTTGATCGGGAACTAGAAGACACAAGTTTACCCAGGTTCGGCCCCTCACTATGGAGGTAAAAGCCTACGCCCTGCTTGATTGTATTGCTTTGGATCTCGATTACAAGGGTGCGGATTCGCTTAACCTAGCTCTCGAGAGATTGCAACTTAGTCTTTTCTGCCCTAGGTGCTCCCCTTTATATAACAGGTCGAGCCCTAGGTTTACATGAGAGTCCGGGTCGTAACATTAACCCGTACCCTACTCGTACTCTAGTTATCTTGTTCTTCAAAGTAATCTTGTATTATCCTTTCTTCTCAAGCCGGTCCACGCACTGAGCCGGACCTCGCGCCAGGCCTACGTCAAGCCATCCCACCATGAATCTTCAAGGCCCAGCAGTAGGGTAACCCACTGAGCCTTATAGCTCTATGGTCGGGTCATCTTCCTGCCGGGTCTCCAAGCTGGGAAATATCCCCAACACGTGGGATTCGACGTAGAGGTTCGCGGAGGCGAGACGGAGCTCGTGGACATGCTGGTTAGGTGAGGGGATGGTGGTGGCTACGCGAATGGTAGACGGCGGTGATGAGCTCGTTCGTCCGAGCTCGAGATCAAGTGGGGGGAGGGGAAAAACGAGTGAGAGTGAGATGGTTGGGCACGGGGGCATGTGTGGCGCTCTTAGGCGCCTCCAGCAGCGAGCAGGCAAGCAGGGGGTGGACGGCACACGGTGACCATGCGCCTCGCATCCTTCTGGCACGAGGTGGGAGACGACTGGCAGCGCCAGGTGGGCTAGGCCGGTAAGTCCCTTTTCTTTATTTTTTATTTTGCAGTCTATTTTGATTTGATTTAAGTACCAAATCAATTTTGTAAATCCTAAAAATATTTGTGCGCAACAACTGAATTATTTCAGAGGCCCTCGGCTGTTTTCAGAATTATTTCAGAGGCCCTCGGCTGTTTTCAGAATTGTCGGCTCTAGGGACAAAGTGTCCCCGGAGTTCACCGCCATCACCTAGAACTGCAGGCATCGGGAACACAGTTCTCTACGATCTGTCAGTCCTTAGTGATCCCGATGAGGACGAAGAGTAAACACCGCATTATTCCCCCATGTTTTTCTAACCATTAATTTGCATCTATTGCTGGTCTTGACTGCAACAAATGGCTTGGCTTTGTAGGGAAGAAGCGTTGTTGACGGAGGGACATCGGAAGAAAGCCAGGATGACCGAGGAAGGCGAAGCAGCATTGAACATCGGCCAGGATCCAATTCTTCCTGATGTTGTCGGCTCCAGCCCCCAACGTACATCCAACCTTCAACCCCCGTTGGTGGGCGCCACCCTTGAGACTACTATCATGGAAACCGGCAAGGAGACGGGGGGCATCTTGCCGGAGGGAGAGCACCAGGGATCAGATCCCTTGACGGCGCCCTCAACCTTTGCTCCACTACCAAGCATTTCTCCGGCAAGGTTCACCCCCCCTCAGGAGGAGTGCCAAGAGGGGCTCGTCCACATTGAGAACCCACCATCCAGGGATGTTGTCGGGACCCAAGCGATGGCAACTAACGTTGCCGGAGAAGGAATAACATCTTCTCCACAAGCCCGTCAAGGTAAACCACAGCCCGAGTGTTACTTTACCCTTACCATTTCCTCTTTGTCTTCTTGAACTTGATCTGGATTTAAATCTTGATCTCATCTTGCTTCCCGCCTCTTCCCTGTCCTGCAGAACCAACCCCCATGGAGGAGAGGGAGGTACCTGTGGAGGAAATTGCGAAGAGCGCCGTTGAAGAGGCTGCCAGGATTTCTGCCATGGAGGCCGCCGCGCCCGCTATTGAGGAGGCCACAAAAACCACCGAAGAGCCTGCCATGCCGTCCGACAATGCATCTGGGCTCGTCATAATAGAAGCTGATATGGGCGAGGCTGGCGGTGACAGGCCAAGCATTGACGTCCACCCCAGTGCGGCTGATGCGCAAGCTCTGACGGGACCCTTGGGGCCAACCGATCAGCAGCAAGGATCTGAAGCCCCTAGCACATCTGGTGCCGGGGAGCCTACTTTTGATGAAGCCATCGCGGAGATCTTGGTGCCCTTCTCCAGCAGCGTCGCAACATCAGACGGCTCCAGTGACGGTGCCGCTGATCTTGCCTTCTTGATGGCGATGGCCACCGGCTTCAAGGACATGCAGCATCGCTACAGCTAACGTTGGAAGGAGCTCCATTCATGGCGGCAGGCTATAGAGCAGGCTATAGAGCTGGCCGAGCTAGCTGAAGGAGAAGGCAGAGGAACTCCGTACTTGGTATAATGGCAAATTCCATAGCCTCAAGAGGCAGGAAGAGATGCTTGACGCCGCCAAGGAGGAGGTAGCGGCCTTGGACGGCAAGTTGATGGAGCGCGAAGCGCAGCTCATCGTCAAGGACGAGGTGATCCAGACTCAAGCTCAGGCTCATGCCGCCAAACTCTTGGAAGCCGTCAAGGCCGCAGAGGGCGCTGAGGCCGCCAAGGTAGAGTTGGAGTCCAAGGTACCGAAGCTTGAAGAGGACCTCGCCGCCAAAACCCAAGAACTCTTGACCGCCAACAACTCCATTGCTGACCTCAAGTCAAAGCTCACAACTCTGGAGAAGGATCTAGAGGTTGGCAGGGAAAAGGAGTGGGGACTGTTGGTAAACTGGGAAAAGAGAAACCTGCGCATGCTGATGCTGCAAATTCTTTCGACGAGCACAAGAAAGCCCTGGATCTATGGACTGGTCGCCTTGTTGATGTTGCCGAGCGCTTCGCTGCTCAAGTGACCATCATGGACAAGGAGAACTACTGCTTCACCGTCGGCGAGTAAGATTCTACAAGTGCCAGCCTCACCCTCTTCTTTGAAGGACTCCTCGAGGTATTGAAGAAACATCACGAAAAGAGGTCCGCCAACTTTCCTAGTGAATCTCGCAAATTCTGTAGCGACGTCGTCTCCAAGATGCTCATCAAGATTATCTGCCGGAACCCTGGAATTGACGTCTCCAAGGACTTCAAAAGCTTGCCACCGAGGACAGACACCACATCAACTGAAGAAGCTACCGCTCCCCTCATCAGCAAGATTCATCAGGTGCCAAGGACTGAGGGTGATCGCAAGGATTAGCCCCCTTCGCTGTTTCTCATTGCAAGTGTAGTTCATGTAAAAGACATATTTATCTTAAGTTAGAACAGCACTTGGCTTTGATGTACTATAACTTGTGTTTTGAACGGATGTATGCATGTTATTCCTCCTGTGTTATTCTGTCTTTGCATGATTTTTGTACCCTACGCTTGCCGAAAACTTGCCGGTGTGCGCACTCTTGCCGTGAGCACTTGAGGAACGGGTCCTTAGCAGCTTGCCAGAAGTGCCGCTGCCATCAAGGTCACGCTTGACGATCACAACGTAGCCACTTAACTTGTTGAGCGGACTCGAAACAAAGTAAGGGCGTAGCTGATCATGACAAGGTTCCTTAGCGTGCAGGCTTCTCATACAAAGGCCAAAATCGTTCAAGGAGAAATTGCAACTACAACAAAGAATTTATTTCAAAGTTTCTCAACTTAGGTTTTTCTTGGCTGTGCTTCTTGCTATAGGATGATATCTTGAACGTCATTTGGTATCCATACCATCACTCCCCTCGGGAAACTTGCACATGAGGAACCCTTCTGTCCTTTGAGAAAAAGAAAGAAGAGAAAATAGGTGGATGGAACCTTGACGGTTCGTTAATCATCCTATGCAAGGAAAAAAGTAACACAAGGCTGCCCGCAACACATAAACAAATATGTATTTTGATAAAGAGTTGTGAAACACTTAGATTTATTTATTGTGCACGGGATCTACGCTCGGCCATGTACAAAGGTTTACATGCATTGCCGGCAAACTTGTAAAAAAGAGGTTGCCAGGCAGCCCGGTAACCGCGCCTTACGGGTAAAACTTGCGAAGATGCTCAATATTCCATGAGTTGAGCACCGGAGTGCCATCTTCGGTCTCTAGGTGGACCGCGCCGGGCCTAGTGACGCGTACCACCCGGTAAGGGCCTTGCCACTTCGGCGTCAACTTGTTTTGACCCTTCATGGACAGAATCCGACGAAGAACAAGGTCGCCTTCCTCAAGGTTCCTGGCATTCACTTTGCGGCTATGGTAGCGGCGCAAAGCTTGCTGATACCGTGCAGCACGGATAGCAGCCCGGAAACGATCTCCCTCAAGGAGCATGGTAGCATCTTGCCACAGCTCATCTTGATCCTCCTCATCGAAGGCCAAGACTCGAGCTGACCCGTATCTGAGTTCTGTGGGGAGCACCGCTTCTGCACCATAAACAAGGGAGAAGGGTGTCTGGCCAGTGGCTCGACTTGGTGTCATTCTGATCGACCAAAGAACTGCCGGCAACTCTTCCACCCAACGCCTTCCACACTTGTGCAGCATGTCGAAAGTTCTGGTCTTGAGACCACGCAGCACTTCTGCATTTGCCATCCCTACTTGTCCATTGCTCCTTGGGTGGGCAATAGACGCGTAGCAAATCTTATTTCCAAGTTTTTGGCAATATGCTGTGAAGGCGTGGCTAATGAATTGGGTGCCGTTGTCAGTGATGATCCTGTTGGGAACACCAAAACGAGCAACCAATCCTTTCAGGAACTTGATGGCTGACTGTGCCGTCACCTTCCTCACTGGCTCCACCTCAGGCCACTTTGTAAACTTGTCGATTGCAACGTATAAGAATTCAAAGCCCCCGGTAGCACGAGGGAAGGGGCCAACAATGTCGAGTCCCCAGACCGAGAAAGGCCAGGAGAGAGGGATGGTTTGGAGGGCTTGAGCTGGCTGGTGGATGTCCTTGGAGTGGAACTAGCATGCTTCGCATCTGATGACCACCGCATGGCGTCTTGAAGGGCTATCGGCCAGTAGAATCATTGACGGAACGCCTTGCCGACAAGCGCACATGACCCAATGTGAGAACCACACATCCCTTCATGCATCTCTTCCAACAGCCTCTGTCCATCTTCCCAGCAGATACACTTCAATTTCACCCCATTTGGTCCCCTTCTGTACAGAATGTTGTCAACAAACTTGTACATCCTTGATTGACGGGCTACTCTTTCTCCGTCCTCTTGTTCATCGGGAAGATGTCATGTCTGAAGGTACTGGACAATTGGCTGTGCCCATGCCAGAGCTTGTGGCTCGACGACAAGGACTAAAGGTACTTCTTCCTCTGCGGGAGCGCTTGCTTCGACGACAAGGATCTGGCTTGCCGGAAACTGTGGCTCACCGGCCAAGAGTATCTTGTTGGCGGTATCTACTTTCTTGGCAGCTGCCAGCAGCTCTGCCGAAAAGTAACCACCAACATCTTGCTTTCTCTTCTTCGCCAGCCTTGATGGTGTAACGGATGGCTGAGTCAGATGGAGCACAAAAGTTCCTGGTTCCATAGGCATCTTTTGGGCGGCAAGCTTTGACAGGTCATCGGCAATCCAATTCTGGGCATTGGGAATGTGCTCTGCTTGCAGACCGTCAAAGTGCTCTTCCAACATCCTCACCTCATCAACATACACCTCCATCAAAGGGCTTTGGTAATCCTTGTTGACCTGCCTCACCACAAGCTGCGAGTCGCCTCTGATAATCAGCTTGCGAATACCAAGGTCGATTGCAATGCGCAAACCGGCAAGCAATCCCTCATACTCAGTAGTGTTGTTGGTGGCCTACTCCCTGGGAAAGTGCATCTGAAGCACATACTTGAGGTGCTCTCCGATGGGTGCTATAAGCAGCACGCCGGCACCGGCGCCTTTCAGCGTTAAAGCACCGTCAAAGTACATGATCCAATCGTCAACAGTTTCCAGGCCGGGGAGAGATGTCTCTGGAATTTCTTCATCTGGCATTGGGGTCCATTCTATAATGAATTCTGCCAAGGCTCTGCTCTGAATCATTGAGGTACTCTCAAACTTCAAATCAAAGCTTGACAGTCCACAATCCTGCCGGTTGCTTCTGGATTTCACAAGATGTGTTGCAATAGAAAGCGAGTGACGACGATGACTGGGTGTGCTTCGAAGTAGTGGCGCAACTTCCTTGAGCCCATGAGAAGGCCAAAGAGCAACTTATGCACACCAGAATACCTTGACCTAGCCCCTTGTAGGAGGGAGCTGACAAAGTAGACTGGGCGCTGCACCATCTTCTTCTTCGCAACTTGTTGATCTGGTTTGCTGGTTTGCACAATCTCTGGCTTGTCAGCACCTGACCTTGCTGGAGAAGATTCTGGCTCATCGGGTCGTGGCTCTGCGGCTGCTACCTCCTCCTCATCTGCCTCTCTTTCAGCCACAAGTGCAGCACTAACCACTTGATTCGTTGCCGCTAAATATAGCAGCAACGTCTCTTGCGGTCTAGGCGCAACTAAGACTGGCGGGGAGGACAGGTACTCCTTCAAATCTTGGAGTGCGGCCTCCGCTTCCGGAGTCCAGTTCACTGGACCTGCCTTTTTCAATATCTTGAAAAACGGCAAGGCGCTCTCTGCTAATTTGGAGATGAACCTGCTAAGGGCGGCAACGCAGCTGGCAAGACGCCTGACATCCTTGACACGTCTTGGTGCTTCGATCTGCTCAATTGCTTTGATCTTGTCGGGGTTGGCTTCGATCCCTCTCTGAGACACAAAGAGCCCAAGAAGCTTGCCGGACGGAACACTGAACACACACTTCTCGGGGTTGAGCTTCAACTTGAGCTTGTGCAAGTTTGTGAATGTCTCTTCCAAATCTTGGACCAGGGTTGACTTGTCTCTGGTCTTGATCACAATATCATCCATGTAAGCTTCCACATTTCTGTGCAGCTGTGGCTCAAAACCGATCTGGACTGCTCTGGCAAAGGTTGCCCCGGCACTCCTCAATCTGAAAGGCATACGCAAAAAGCAGTATGTGCCACATGGAGTGATGAATGCGGTTTTCTCCTCATCTTCCTTGGCCATAAAGATCTGATGATAACTAGAATAGGCGTCAAGGAAAGAGAGTAACTCACAGCCGGCAGTGGAGTCTACAATCTGGTCGATACGCGGCAAAGGGAAAGGGTCCTTTGGACAGGCTTTATTTATATCAGTGTACAAAGCCTCCACTTCCCATTCGCCTTGCGCACTATGACTAGATTGGCTAACCACGTAGGGTGTAGCACTCCTCTGACTAGACCTGCTACTTCCAACTTCTTGATTTCCTCGGCAATGAACTCTTGCCGCTCTAAGGCTTGCTTCCTAACCTTCTGCTTGACGGGTCTCGCTTGAGGGCAAACAGCAAGGTGGTGCTCAATTACCTCCCTAGAAACACTACGGATGTCAGATGCTTGCCAAGCAAACACATTGACATTCGCCCATAGGAAGGCAACGAGCTCACTTTCCTATTTGTCACTAAGAGTGGCACTTATAGAAAAAGTGCCATTCGTCCCATCCTCTCTCGTAGAAACTTGCTTGGTCGCTGGCGCAGAGGCCTTGGCTTTCTTGTTCTTGCCGGTAGAGCTCTCTGGTATGTCCTCAACGGGCATGCTGCACTCTAAAGTGCGCTTCTCGGAGTCCGTATCAGATGTCTTGCCAGACTTCTTCTTCTTCTTTCCTCCCCCGGGAGCTTTGCTGGCAGGAGTAGGTGCCTTGACGACAGGTGGTGTCACTGCCTCTCGGTAGAGCTTGTCGGTGCAGATGATTGCGTCTCTCTGGTTGGACTTGATGGTGAGGACGCCCATCGGCCCTGGCATCTTGATGACATTATAGGCGAAGTGCGACGCAGCCATGAACTTGGCCAGCGCCGGACGGCCCAGAATCCCATTGTATGGCAGGGGCATCTTGACGACGTCGAAGACGATCTTCTCCGTCCGGTAATTGAGGTCGCTGCCAAATGTGACAGGTAGCGTGATCTAGCCCTTCGGCTTCTT
Organism: Elymus sibiricus; assembly: GCA_039707655.1. Classification (NCBI taxonomy): domain Eukaryota; kingdom Viridiplantae; phylum Streptophyta; class Magnoliopsida; order Poales; family Poaceae; genus Elymus; species Elymus sibiricus. The sequence goes on from CM077664.1 coordinate 172,080,125, forward strand.
CCTCCCTGGACTGATCCCTTGGAACGTGCCGATCTCCTCAAGATCCTTGTCGGGGATCTGCAACCTCTTGATCACGTCGGGAGAGATCAAGCTCAAGCCGGCCCCACCGTCAACCAACATCTTTATCACCTTGAGGTTGCGAATTGTTGGTGAAACCAACAATGCTAAACACCCGACCGCAGTGGTGCGATCAGGGTGATCCTCGGCGTCAAAGACGATGGGCGTGTGCAACCACTTGAGTGGCTTCTGCGCTCCCATCATGGGTTCTGCGGCATTCACCTCATGGACCTGCTGCTTCAGTTGCCGGTGCGAGGAGTGCAAAGATGCGCCTCTGTCAACACACATGGCCTCCACTGCATTCTGGAACTTGTTCTTGGACCCATCTTCGTCCTCATCACCATCATCCTGGCCCTGAGTAGCCTTCTCTTATGGCTGCTTGGCCTTGCCGCGGCGGCCCCCACGGCCACCACGGTTCTGCTTGCTCGATCCATAGGCACCATTCTGGCCCTTCTCCTTGTCGCGCTTCTCGTACTCTTGCTTCTGTTTCTCGGCAAGCTGCTCCACTTACCGGCACTCCTGGAGATCGTGGCTACGGTGGATCTTGCAGTATGGCCCACCGGTCTTGCCGCCCTTGTCACCTGCCGAGCCTCCCAACAGTCAGCGCATCCGGCAACCTCCTTGCCGGGGCTTTTTGCCTCGTATTTCTTGGCGGTATTGGCGTCACCGGGGCTCTCGATTGCCATCACTGTCTTGCCTTTGCGCTTTCTGTTGCACTTCTGGCTCTTCCTCTGCAGCGTCAATGCGTCATCCGCGTCGTCGTCTTCAGAATCGACTTCGGCACCAGCATCTTCCCCAGGGAGTCACATCCCTTCCTCAGCACGTGCACACTTGTCCGCCAAGGCGTACAGCTCGTTAATGGTTCTAACCTTCACGATATTCATCTCAGACTGCATTATGCGGTTGCGCACATTCGTGTGGAATGCGGTGCAAACAGCTGCGGGATGAACATCGGGGATGTTGTGGTGTACACGGCTGAACCTCTGTATATACTTGTGGAGGGTCTGGCCATCTGTCTGGGGGAATAGATCCGACCAAGAAGAAATGGTGCCCTCCGGCAAGTTCATCAACCACGATCTCACGTTGGGCTTGAGCGCCAACAGAAAGTAGTTCGCCAAAAACTTGTCGTCGCGCCCCCCGGCAGCCTACACCGTGATGGTGTAGATGCCAATGAACTCTGCTGGACTGAGCATGCCCTCGTATTTGTTGGGCAGCTCAGGCTTGAAGGGACGGGCGGACGGCCAGCAAACCTGCCGCAGCTCATGAGTAAACCATGGGCAGCCCACCTTGTAAGGTAAGCACCCAGGGTACCCTGGCGCTAGCACGTATGCTGCCGGCCTGGCACGGCCGTCGGACAGACGGTGTGCCTCCCGGCGCCGCTCGATCTTCGTACGGGTGTCTTCGTCGCGTCGTTCGTGGAGCACTTGGCGCTGGTCTTGGCGGCCCCGCGGATCCGACGATGCCATGGACATAGTGTCCTGGTCATCCGATCAGCGAGCTTGCTGCCGCTGTGGTTGTTGGCGTGATGCCGATTGCACCGTTGGTGCACCGTCTCTGGCACAGCAGCCAGATGGTCATGCCGGCACTGTGGGTGGTCGTCTGGAGGGGCCCACATCTTGTGTTTTGCCGAGATTGGCAAAACTGATGAGGCTCTGAATGGTGGCCCTCCATTCTTCAATCTTGTCTAGTGCTGGCGGGAAGTTCAAAAGCATTTGAACTCATGCCATGGCTTCTGCCGCCGTGGTTGGCATGGCGAGAAACACGGAACGGGACGGTGTTCGACTCCTGGCAGGGCCAGAAGGCAGCTCTTCGCGTACCTGTGGCCGCGGCGCATGCTCACTAACGGGATGGCGTGGTGGTGGAGCCTGAGAATCATGAGGACGATGCTCAGGGCCGGCTTGATGCCGTCCGGGACCACCAGCGCCGCGGGGAAGCGTGGCACGCCCATCTTGCGATGGTCGCTGCACACGTCCCGCCGCAGCGTTGCTGGACGTCGCCGCTCCGTCCTTGGATGTCGCGCCATCGGGGTCCTGGCTCGCACCGGTTCGAACTGTATGACTACGAGGGATAGGCTCACCAGTGGGTTGCTGGAGTTGGTCGTCGGCATCAACTCCGGTGTGGAGGCTGGGATCGCCGGCACGGTGGGGAGGCTAGACATCCGCACCAGCGACGCCTCCTGCCCCGGCCGTCCCAACCGTAGCGCCCGCGCTGACTGCGCCGCCTGTGCCGTCTACGGACACCTGGGAAGGCCGCTTGGAGGTGGTGGGAGCCATCGTGGCTCCGGTCTTCTTCTTCGACGCCATCGACGAAGGAGATGGGGCCGGTACTCACACTACGAACACTAATTCGTAATATAAGACTCCCTGCCTGGCGCGCCAAAGATGTCGTGGGAAAATGACGATCTATGGGATCGAGAGGATCCCTTTGCGGTTCGGCTATGGGATCAATATACTACAAAGAGTAGGGCTAGTAAATGTGAGAATAAGCAACGATTTATCCGGGTTCGGGCCACTGTGAGCGTAAAACCCTACTACTGTTCTGGTGGTTTGATTGTGTAAGAGCTCAAAGGTTACAAAGAGCGCAGCTTGCCGGCAAGGTGCGCGGGAAGTGCAGCTATAGCGTGTAATTGAACTAGGAGTCGACCGTTCTAAGTGTAGCCGTGGGCCTCCTCTTATAGGCTAAGGGGTTACCACAGTGGCTAATACGGTCATTTACAGGGTATGAATAGTGGCTTGCACCGTCACCACGTCTATCCCCTAACGGGGTAAGACAAGCGCATTTAATGCACCATTAGGTGCTACGTCGGGGAGGCGAGGCTTTTGGGCAAAAGATCTGTAACACCGGTCCTGGCGCCCTCTTGTTATATTGACACGTCCTAGGGATAGGTGTCATTAAAGTTAATCCTTGCGTGGCATGCCGGCACGTGCCTTGGCTAGCTATGTTTGACTGCCTGCCCGCTCGACACCTATCATGCGTGCTTATCTAGCCGATGATGAGGTGGAGCGGTAACGGATAGAATGAGCCTGCTAGTGCTTAGCTTGCCGGGCCTTTGAAGGCCGGCAAGGAGCTTGCCGGTAACCAGAGTCTTGGTCTTCACCTTGCCGGTACGAAGCTTGTCGGCAAGGGCAATGTTGATCTTCAGTACTAGAATAGTACTTCTCAATGACCTGCCTTGAGGTCTTCTTGATGGTCTTGTTTAATCTAAGTCTTGAGTCACAGCAACCCTCCGGCAAGCCCTTGCCGTCCGGAAGGCTACAACTGCCTGTGCACAAGTCAGGGTACGAGGGCACCCATGCTTTAGTACACCGACATAAACCAACTTGATCACGAACTCAACATAATGATCAGGGGACTACTTGGTAATACTTCCAAGAATATATTCGGAAAATCATGAACCACCGATATCTTATTAAGTTCGGGAACAATCTTGTTTTTCAGGGCAAGACGATATGATCAAATGAGCGAGGGATTGACACAATCGTAACTCATTGATCAAAAAGTGCACCAGGAGAAATGGACTAGGTAGCACGATCAATCTTAGAAAGATGATTCAATAACCAACACGCTAAGAATGAGATTATTGTCCATTAACTACCAAGCAATGGGGTTGCTAGGAATATTGATTTCACACATCATAGTTCACTTGTCGACATTCCGGTTACAAGCAACACGGAGACCAAGGAATGAATGATGATGGTGAGAAGCATCACAATATCAAGAATTCATAAGAGGTTGTGCAATTCCCATGACATTCTTGACATAAAGACGGTAATACTCCAGGGTAGAACAGAACAAAAGCTGGATTGGCAATTTGATCTGCGGAATACAACTGCTTCGACCCAATCCTAGAAATGGATGAGGTACGGGAGTTTGTTTCTCCTGGTCATTCTGAGATAGAATGGCTTGACGGACCACAAGAATAATATGCATAGATGACACGAGTGCATGACATACTCTTGATTATCAATTGATAGATGGAGGGCGGGATACAGTTGACGAGAGACAACTCAAAGGAGCATATGATTTTCTGAGTTGTGGATGCGTGGGTTAGCAAGTCGAACAAGGCTCAACATATTTCTTCCGGATAACCCATGCAGAAAGGAAGGAATTGGCAGAGTCACAATATAGAATGGAGAACTCATCAAGAGCACTCTTTTTGTGATCTTTTGGTAGAACTTCTGCCAAAGATGGTTCATGGTATTGGAAGAATGATATACCACGGATCTCAAAGATTAAAACAAGGTTACTAATCATCCTAAAGGAGCAACAATCACTACCAAAAGAAATGAGTAGGATGAATCATGGGTCCAAGAACCCAGACATAGAATACCTACTAACTAAATAACATCACGAGATGCTTTCGAAATTGATGGCTAGAATTATCACACAGGTGATACAACACAAAGGCTGAACCTCTGGATGGTTCTCTGAGGTATCCTAGTTTCCTAGCAACTTTAGCATATATGTCGAGGCAACGGAGTACCTCAACACAATGATTAGTGTGGTTAGTCTGGCCCAAAAGACATCGGGAATAGGGGAAAAGAGTTTGCAAATGCATTAAATTGTCTAGAAACCTAGGACAACTCGGACAGCATAACGGCTGTACGACATGAAAAATGAGACAACCTGCATGACAACTGACAACTCAACCACTAAATCCTATGGAAAACACCGATCCAAGAAGACAACACCTTTCCTATAAGTCTCCAACATAGTAACTTGTCATCCTGATAGATAGATGAGAAAGCCTAGTTTCTTAACCCCGTAAAAAAGAACAGGGAGACTCGGAATCATAATGACACAAGGGAAGGAGTAAAAAGAGGCTTACGATCCCTTCCACAATCAATTCCCCTATATAACTAAAGCATTTCTAGACTCGACATCGACCAGATTAGCTTGGTAGTCCTACAGGCAGTCAGGCTCTGATACCAAAGCTGTCGGGACCCCGATCCTACGTCACACAGATCTAGCATGTAACACATCATATCGCTTTGTGGTCTCATGCACGGTAACCCACGGCTACCACCTTTATCTTGGTCGGGACCATTTGTGTCTTTTGGCTCACGTATATGATTATGTCGCTAGCATTCATATGACAGAGAACCCGGGTCGACATGACTAGTCGTAAAACCAAGGTGGCACAAATGTACAGGGATAGACCTAGGTAACCCAGCAATGCACGTGTCGGTCATCAATGTATGAACCCAAGTCGTAGCATGCTGCAAGGACTTAAAGGAACAACGCGTGACATTTCCCCGTAGGGACAGACACAGGAGCAAAGAAGGATACATGTCGGTCAATCCATGTGTTCCGGAGCAGTAGCGAACTACCAAGACTCAGTGGAAGCACTAGGAGGCATTTCCCTGTAAGGAAGGCTACCGAGGGCAAACAACTAGGTGTCGAATCCCACACATACTAATGGATTCCAAACATACACACAATATGTATGATATGTGTAGATACAACTTGGCATCACAACATAACTCTATGACTCCAAGTATAGATAAGGCTCGGAAGAGCCATACATAGCATGATATTACAAACATGGGTCTCATGACCCAACATACAAAGTCATACAAGCAATGGAAGCATAAACCTGTCAGAGTACAGACAGCTGAAAAGAAAAAAGGCTAGAAAGCCTATCTATCTACAAGACCATCCATAGGAACCAGATCTCTGTCTGGGATTCCCAAGCTACTCGGTCAACACCAAACTCGTCGTTAAAACCACTAGTGAGACTACCGTCTCCTCTGCAAAATCATAAATTAAGCAACCGTGAGTACAAAGGTACCCAGCAAGACTTACATCAGAACTATCTACATATGCATCATTATCAAGAAGGCTGTTGTGGGATTTAACTATAGCAAGCCAACTTTAACTCTGTGGCTATCCTGTACTATGACTACCAGTATTTTCCTTTGTGGTGAGAGAGCGCACACGAGTCCACATATTCACCACATCAATACACCACTATGGATCCTCTCCCATCTTCCTACGAGAAGGCTATCCATCGCACTCACACTTATCTTGCGCATTTTAGAGTATCCATTTCAAGTTATCTATGAACAATGTAAGCTTCCAAGTAGTCCATATCCGCAGACGCGGCTATTCGAATAGTTTGATAACCCTGCAGGGGCATACTTCTTCACACACTCTCTCACCACTTACCACCATATACACGTCATGTATCTCAGCAACCTTCAAGCGGAAGCCTGGCGTGGGTGTGGGCCACAACCTGACTAATCACGCGAGACTCTAGTCTAGGTTTATCGCATATTTGTTGCTGGCCCGCAAGGAAGTCCGGTCAAAGTTTTCGTTACGGCCCCAAACGATGTGAGCAGGGTTCCACAAGCTCACCATCCGGGTGCCACTAGGTACACTGTCCCACTGCCTAGCGTGTCACACTACTGGGAAAGGGATTATAGGTGAACCCTAATGAGTGGTGGGTGTTGTGGGGCACCCACCACAGCTATTTTGGAAAGTTTGCAGTGGTGGGTAGTAAACAGCGCCCGCCACAACAACTTGAACAGTAGTGGCGGGCATCCATTACGGCCCACCACACGCAAAGTGTTCCGCATGGGCTTTTTGCATAACTTAGTTTTGGCGGGCTGAATCAATTCGAATTCATTTTGTATTCTTTTTTTTGGGTTGAATCCATTTTGTATTCGAATACGAATCTTTATACATCATTATATATAATGATATATCATCTGGATAGCAGTGTTTTTCCTTAGTCACACCCTAACACTCTCTCCCTCGACCTTCACTCTATCTCTCTCTCGGTATATCTCGCTCCCTGCTATGTCTCTCTAAGTATGATTCTCCCTCTGAAATCTCTTTCTCTCTCACAAACACAAACTCCGTCTCCCGGGGTCTCATTTCTCTCTACTATATGTCGGGACCCCGATCCTAAGCCACACCGATCTAGCATGTCCCACATCATATCACTTTGCGGCCTCACGCACGGTAACCCACGACTGCCGCCTTTACCTTGGCCGGGACCGTTTGCGTCTTTTGGCTCACGTATATGATTATGTTGCTAGCATCCATATGACAGAGAACCCGGGTCGACATGACTAGTCATAAACCAAGGTGGCACAAACATACAGGGACAGGCATACGTAACCTAGCAATGCATGTGTCGGTCATCAGCGTGTGCAACCGAGTCGTAGCAAGCTACAAGGACTCTAGTAAAACACCGCGTGACATTTCCCCATAGGGACAGACACAGGAGCAAAGAAGGATACATGCCGGTCAATCCATGTGTTCCGGAGCAGTAGCGAACTACCAGGGCTTAGGGGAAGCACTAGGAGGCATTTCCCTATAAGGAAGGCTAACAAAGTAGATAACTAGGTGTCGAATCCCACACATACCAATGCATTTCAAACATACACACAATATGCACGATATGTGTAGATACAACATGGCATCACAACATAACTCTACGACTCAAGTATTCATTTAAGAGGCTCCGAAGAGCCATAAATAGCATGATATTACAAACAAGGGTCTAATGACCCAACATACAATGTCATACAGGCAACGGAAGCACAAACATGTCTGAGTACAGACAACTACAAAAGAAAAAGGCTGAGAAGCCTGACTATCTACAAGACCCTCCATAGAAACCAGACCTCTGTCTGGGATTCCCAAGCTAATCGTCGAAGCCCACGTGGAACTACTAATGAGACTGAAGTCTCCTCTCCAAAAACATAATTTAAGCAACCGTGCGTACAAAGGTACTCAGCAAGACTTACATCAGAACTATCTACATATGCATCAGTATCAATGAAGGGGTGGTGGAGTTTAACTGCAGCAAGTCAGCTTTGACTCTGTGGCTATCCTGTACTACTACTACGGCCCCAAATGATGTGCGCAGGGTTCCCAAGCCCACCTCGCCAGATGGAACTACGCTTGGTACACCGTGCCACGGTGCCTAGTCTGTCCCAAGCCCACTTGTACCGGGTGCCACTTGGTAGACTACTAACACAACCTACAAACACCAGAAACTAGTTGCAACTCCTGGACAGAGATCAAGGTGATTAATAAGTCAAGAGAGTCAATTAAGGATCCCAATGTGTGGTAGTAACTGTTCTTGGATAACATACACAGAACTTGGTTACTAAGAACGGTCTCAATGAGACAGCCCACCATGTACTCCTACATGTCCTCTCTTCGCTACCTTAACCAAATCATGTTCACACACTTAGCTCTCAACAGTAGGACATGTTCACAACCATTCCAATTCATCCCACATGATTCAGACCCGACACAACTCTAAGCATAGGAAGCATCGCAAGCAAGCATGAATGAGTAGTCACATCATGGCTCAAGCAATTCCTACTCATGCTAGTAGGTTTTACTATTTACTATGGCAAAGACAGGTCATGCAGAGGAATGGGTTCAACTACCGCAACATGTAACAGTTGAATCGATGTTGTCCTAATGTAGTAAAAGAGAGCAGGAGCGAGAGAGTGGGATTGTATCGAAATGCTCAAAGGGGGTTTGCTTGCCCGGGACTTCTGAAGATGGTAAAGCTCTTCATCAGTGACCACGATCACAACGTCGGAAACGTCGGCTACCGGGAAGCAACAAATACCGACAAACATAGAAAGAACACAATCAATGCAATGCAACAATATTGATGCATGATCATGACATGGCAATACGTTGTTGTTTGGTCTAATGTGACATCACCGGTTAGCCGTCGGCGACCAAACAGAGCGGCGGAGGCTCATCTGGTTCACGCTACAGGGCATGGTTTGCACGTGGTTTGGCGCTACGGAAAGCTGGGACTCGGCTGCATCCAATGGAGGTTCTAGCGGGAACTGGGATGGTCGTGAGTGACGGCGGCGAGCACATATGCGGCGGCCGGAACACTGGCCCGGCCGTGTGCGGGGTTTTGGTGCTCAAGCGAGTGAGGTAAGTGGCCAGGAGGTTTCCTGGGAGCGCTAAGAACGCGCTGGAGCCATAGGTGCGAGCGGAGGGGCTCGAGAGCATGGAGCTCGTTGGCCATGGCGGGGGCGAGCTCACGGGTTAGCGAGGAGGCTAGCTAGAGGACGAAAATGATGGGTAGAACAGAGGGGAAACGAAGGAGGTCTCACGTTGCGTCAGACGGGAAGGTTAGTGGACTCGAGGACGTCCTCGTTGCTGCGAATCGACGGTGAGGTTACCAGCGGCCGAAGGTTTAAGATGAGGTCGGGGACGAGGCTGTAGGGCTATCGGCCTCGCGTGGCTCTGCATAGACGACGAGGACGACACTGCGGTTCTTCTAGACGCGTCGGCGAGGCGAGTGGTGGATGATGGCTGCGGTGGTGCTCGTCGGTGCTCGCGGACGGTCGCGGGAGAGAGAGAGGGGAGGATGGGATGAAGATGGACGAGGGGAAAGAGAGGTCGAGAGGGGTGAGGGCATCACACTGGCTTTCTTAGGTGCCTCCAGCAGTGGGCAGGCAAGCAGGAGGTGGCTCGGGCGCGTGCCGGCGCGCCGCGGCCACACGTGCTCGTCCTCCTGGCAGAGGAGGAAGACGAGAGGGGAGGAAGTGGGTTGGGCCTGGCAGGCCGGCCACTGTAGCAGTTAGGCCAGGTGAGCTCTCTTTCCTTTTTATTTTGCTTCTGTTTTCTATTTTGCAATTCCGTTTTGACTTAGTTCAAAGACCAAACCATTTTTATAAATTCTGAAACTTTTTGTGGGCACTCTCTGAATTATTCCAGTGGCCCTCTCCAAGTTTCAAATTGTTTGGAGCTACCAAAATATATATAGCATTTAAATAGCTCCAATTCAAATACTATATGCATTAATTCAAAGCCCATTTTGTCCTGGAAAAATGTGCACCATTTATGGTTAGGGTTTTCACCTTTTTCCCTAAATCATGAACATTTTTGAAGCGCATTTTGGGTTCATTGAAAGATATTTTAAGTTGAACCTATTTGAATTTCATTTGGTGCTAGGGTTTATCAATCCCCATTTCAGAATTAAATGAAATTTGAACATGATGCATGGATGCAGATGCAACTATTTACAATCAATATTCTAGGGCTGTGACAACTCACCCCCACTAAACAAGAATCTCGTCCTGAGATTCAAGACGTGAGGTAAGAGGAAAGAGGGGACATTAACTAGCACACTCTTCACGATCCAATTGTCGTTCTCGACGATGTTGATCCATTACACCTTATTGATCTTGGCATCCTTGCCTTCGGGAACTCCATCAAACACGACGACAAAGAATGGAGAACTCTACAACAATCAATCTTCACGAAGATCGAGCAACTCATGATCAACTCGTGGAATGAGACATAAGAACATCTCTCGAGCTGAGACACAAAACACACATCAGGAGCGATGGAAAGAATTAGAGACGAAGGTTCAACTTGGTAGGCAACAATTCCACGCTTAAGAAGATGGTGAATGTGTGTCAAAGTATTGCCCTTTACCATAACGGGGCACCTTAGAGGGGACTCATTGAATTATTTCCCAAGTCTGGCAAAAAGAATTACTTTTGATACTTGGATCATTGAAAATCTTTATACCAGACTGGGGCAAATTTACAAATGATCATTTGAAGGAATCCGAAAGGATGGCATACTCAGCTTGGATTGGAAACTATGGTTATAGAACAATTAGCAAATGGAAGGCACATTCCAATTGATACCGAGGATATAACCCCAGTGACTGAGCGTGCTTTCAAGAACTTGAGCATTTCCATATTCATATGGCTTATCAAAATCTATGGCAAGGATTTTGATACAACTTCATACTACAATGATGAATAGGGATGGAGGATGCAGATGCAAAGGAAGACAACACTTTCTTAGATTTCACCTTGATTTGGCCAAGGAAACAAAATTTGGATGATCGACCGAGAGACATTTAGCACTCCGCTTCTAATGTTCTCCTTGATGTACTAGCATAACACGACTAGGTACTGTATGGTATCTAGAACATCAGGTAAAGGCCGGACTTCGGGAACACAACAGATCCATAAGGAACAACGTCTAGAATAAGTCATACGAAATCCTCATGGGGAAGTGTCTAAATGGCTAAATCAAGAGATCATAGCAACAGGTCTTCCGGCTAGGTGTGTTAGCCACTACATCCACTTTACCGATTAGAAAGACCAATATTATAATTCTTGGGAAATGTTCCAATCATCATATCTGCCTGAGATTCAGATCTGATTGGTGGCAGGATACTTCAGACTCAACATGTCTGAAAAATAAAGTTTGCAACACAAATTGAAGAGATGGCGTTGCGAGATTCTCGGGAAATGAACTACGGTAGCAAGATCCAATCATGAGCTGGATTGCATGATACATGTGAACACACTGCCCAAGACGATCGTGAACACATGGAAACCTTACAACAAAACACGATCGAGTTCCGGTAGCGAACCATCATCGAGGATAATGAAGTCCTTGCATATGTCATGATTAGCTCTTAAGAAGGAACTTCTTCTCCTTGAACAAGTCAATTAGTGGCTTGGTGTGCTAGGAAATACATATGGAATGGAGGGGGCCGACCTAAAAAACCATAGCATACTTTGCACATGCATGACTGACTTGGGATGATTCCAGAGGAAGCAAAAACAAGCTTTCTCAATTTCACAGCGGCAACTTACATCAAATATATGTGAATTAGAGGAAGTCACTTCTTTCGTCCAAACACATACTTCATGAGCTAGCACGAAGAAAATGCTTACAAAAGTTTCCAACACTAGCTTTAATGTCCAACATGAATCATGGAGGAGATAAAATGTTGCTGATGGGCTCAACAACAAGTCGTCGAGATTTCCATATAGATGGAATTCCATAATTATGTGAACAAGGTGATAGCATTGGTCAGACCAAAGGATATAATGGTGTATGCTCGAGGAGATATCCACGAGTAAAACAACATTACGAAAATCTTTAGTTCTGAGTTTGATTTGACAATAGCCCACACTCAAATCAAAAGATTGGATAAGACAATAGATCCAATAGTTGATCACGAAGATCAATCGGTGAAGATATCATCTTTCTTCAACACACACAGAGCAAATATATCCCTTTGAATGAACTGAGTTAGGCAAAGCTTATATCTTCCATCTCTCCAAGTTGTTGTTTAGCTTAACCAACTAGTTCAGGGTATCCAACACAGATTCTTGGAGAAGGAGTGGTTTAGAGGAAAACCAACTTGATCCCGAACTGAACATAACGGTCAGGGGACAACCTGGTAATACTTCTAAGAAGATATTTAGAAAATCACGAACCACCGTTATGTTACTAAGCTCGAGAACAATCTTGGTTTTCAGGACAAGACGATATGATCATAAGAGCGAGGGATTGACACAACCCTAACTCATTGATCGAAGGGTGCACCAAGAAAAATGGACTAGGTAGCCCAATCAAGCTTAGAATGATGATTCAATAACCAACACGCTAGGAATGAGATTATTGTCCATTAACTACCAAGCAATAGGGTTGCTAGGAGTATTGATTTCACACATCACGGTTCACTTGTCGGCATTCCGGTTACGAAAACACGAAGACCAAGAAATGAATAATGATGGCGAGAAGTATTACTTTATCAAGAATTCATAAGAGGCAGTGCAATTCCCATGACATTCTTGACATAAAGATGGTAACACTCCAAGGTAGAACAGAACAGAAGCTGGATTGGCTTTCTTGATCTGTGGAATACAACTGCTTTGACCCAATCCAAGAAATGGATGAGGTGCTAGAGTTTGTTTCTCCTAGGCATTCTAAAATAGAATGACTTGATGGATTGCAAGAATATGAGGCATCGATGAGCACGAATGCATGACATACTCTTGACTATCAACTGATAGATGATGGTCGGAATATAAACGAGGAGGGGCAACTCAAAGAACATGTGACTTTTTGAGTTGTGGATGCGTGGGTTAGCATGTCGATCAAGGCTCAACATATTTCTTCCGGATAACCCATGCAGAAAGATAGATGGGTAGAGTCACAACTATGGAATGGGGAACTCATCCAGAGCACTCTTGTTGTGATCTTTTGGTTCAAAAGAACTTCTGCCATACTGGTTCATGGTATTGGAAGAATGATATACCTCGGACCTCGAGGACTAAGCAAGGTTACTAATCAACCTAAAGGAACAAGCAAACACTGTCAACAGGAATGAACGAAATGAATCATGGGTTCAAGAATCCAAAAATGGAATACCTACTAGCTAAATGGCATCACGAGATGCTTTCGAGAAGGATGGCTAGAATTATCACACTGGTAACACGAAACCGTGCTAGATTACTGGGTGGTTCTTTGAGATATCCTAGTTTCCTGAGAACTTCAACAGATATGACAAGTTAATTGAATACCTTAACAGAACAATTAGTGTGGCTAGTCTGGCCAAAAAGGACATCGGAACAGGAAGAAAGAATTTGCAAATGCATCAAACTATGTAGAAACCTGGGACAACTTGGACAGCATAACGGCTGTATGGGCATGAAAAAATGAGACAACCTGCATGACAACTGACAACTCAACAACTGAATCCTATGGAAAACACCGATCCAAGAAGACGACAACTTTCTTATAAGTCTGCAGAATAGTAACTCGTCATCCTGATAGATAGATGAGAAAGCCTAGTTTCTTAATCCCCCTAGAAAAGAAGAGGGTGACTCAGAATCAGAATGACAGAGGGTAAGGAGTAAAAAGAGCCTTACGTTCCCTTCCACAATCAATTCCCCTATATAACTAAAGCATTTCTTGACTCAACTTCGACCAGTTTGGCTTGGTAATCCTACAGGCAGTCAGGCTCTGATACCAAAGGTGTCGGGACCCCGATCCTAAGCCACACTGATCTAGCATGTAACACATCATATAACTTTGCGGCCTCATGCACGGTAACCCACGGCTGCCGCCTTTACCTTGGCCGGGACCGTTTGTGTCTTTTGGCTCACGTATATGATTGTGTCGCTAGCATCCATATGACAGAGAACCCGGGTCAACATGACTAGTCATAAATCAAGGTGGCACAAACGTACAGGGACATACATACGTAACCCACCAATGCATGTGTCGGTCATCAGCGTGTGCAACCGAGTCGTAGCAAGCTACAAGGACTCCAGTAAAACACCGCGTGACTTTCCCCGTAGGGACAGACACAGGAGCAAAGAAGGATACATGCTGGTCAATCCATGTGTTCCGGAGTAGTAGCGAACTACCAGGGCTCAGGGGAAGCACTAGGAGGCATTTCCCTATAAGGAAGGCTACCAAAGCAGATAACTAGGTGTTGAATCCCACACATACCAATGCATTTCAAACATAGACACAATATGCACGATATGTGTAGATACAACATGGCAACACAACATAACTCTATGACTCAAGTATTCATTTAATGGGCTCCGAAGAGCCATAAATAGCATGATATTACAAACATGGGTCTCATGACCCAACATACAATGTCATACAGGCAACGGAAGCAGAAACATGTCTGAGTACAGACAACTACAAAAGAAAAAGGCTGAGAAGCCTGACTATCTATAAGACCCTCCATAGAAACTAGACCTCTGTCTAGGATTCCCAAGCTAATCATCGAAGCCCACGTGGAACTACTAATGAGACTAAAGTCTCCTCTCCAAAAACATAAATTAAGCAACCATGAGTACAAAGGTACTCAGCAAGACTTACATCAGAACTATCTACATATGCATCAGTATCAACGAAGGGGTGGTGGAGCTTAACTGCAGCAAGTCAGCTTTGACTCTGTGGATATCCTGTACTACTACTACTAGTATTTACTTTGGGGGTGAGAGAGCGCACACGAGTCCACATATTCACCAAATCAATACTCCACTATGGATCCTCTCCCGTCTCCCTACGAGAAGGCCATCCATAGCACTCACACTTATCTTGCGCATTTTAGTGTATCCACTTCAAGTTATCTATGAACCATATAAGTCTCCAAGTAGTCCATATCTGCGGACGCGGCTATTCGAATAGATCATATTACCCTGTAGGGGTGTACTTCTTCACACACGCTCTCACCACTTACCACCATATACATGTCATGTATCCTGGCAACCTTCAAGCGAGAGCCTGGTGAGGGTGTCGGCCACAACCTGACAAACCACGCAAGACTCAAGTCCAGGTTTATCGTCTATCTGAGGCTGAACCCGCAAGGGAAGTCCGACCGAAGCTTCCATTACGGCCCCAAACGATGTGCGCAGGGTTCCCAAGCCCACCTCGCCTAATGGAACTACGCTTGGTACACCGTGCCACGGTGCCTAGTCTGTCCCAAGCCCACTTGTACCGGGTGCCACTTGGTAGACAACTAACACAACCTACAAACACTAGAAACTAGTTGCAACTCCTGGACAGAGATCAAGGCGATTAATAAGTCGAGAGAGTCAATCAAGGATCCCAATGTGTGGTAGTAACTGTTCTTGGATAACATACACAGAACTCGGTTCCTAAGAACGGTCTCAATGAGACAGCCCACCATGTACTCCTACATGGCCTCTCATCGCTACCTTTACCAAATCATGTTCACACACTTAGCTCTCAACAGTAGGACATGTTCACAACCATTCCAATTCATCCCACATGAATCAGACCCGACACAACTCTAAGCATAGCAAGCATTGCAAGCAAGCATGAATGAGTAGTCACATCATGGCTCAAGCAATTCCTACTCATGCTATTAGGTTTTACTATTTATTGTGGCAAAGACAGGTCATGCAGAGGAATGGGTTCAACTACCACAACATGTAACCATTGAATCGATGTTGTCCTAATGTAGTAAAAGAGAGCAGGAGCGAGAGAGTGGGATTGTATCAAAATGCTCAAAGGGGGTGTGCTTGCCTGGCACTTCTGAAGATGGTAAAGCTCTTCATCAGTGACAACGATCACAACATCGGAAACGTCGGCCACCGAGAAGGAACAAATACCGACAAACAAAGAAGGAACACAATCAATGCAATGCAACAATATGATGCATGATCATGACATGGCAATATGTTGGTGTTTGGTCTAATGTGACTAGCAACAATTTAAACGAAGTTGGTTTGAACCAAAGGTTCAAATTCAAACTCCACCTTAAGCATTTAAAATGCCCTTATTTGAATTTGACCTGATCAGCAGGTATAAGTTGTTCAAACATGCATGAAAATGATACAAATGGATAGATTGGATTTTTCTAATCATTTTCATATATAAATTATTTCATTTGGAGTTACGGTTGAATTTCTATGACTTTTAGAAGTTTTGGACATTTTTTGAAATTCATAAATCATTTTTGATTTATTTTAAATTCCATAAAAGCTTTATGACGTCAGCAGGTCAACTGGGTCGACCAGGGTCAAATCTGACCAGTGGGACCCGCATGTCAGCGTAACAGGACCAGCTACACAGGCTGACCTATGGGCCCAAGTCAACGCTTACTGTGCACAGTCAAACTGACACGTGGGGCCACTGGATTAACTTAATCCTAAACAGAAAACTAAAACGGCATTTAATTAAGTGGTGGGGCCTACTGTCAGTGCCACACGGTTTAGTTAGCCAGGTGATTAGCCCCTAATTAAGTGTGCCACGTTGACATCACCGGCGGTTAGCCGCCGGCGACCAAACAGAGCGGCGGAGGCTCGTCGGATTCGCGCTACAGGGCATGGTTTGGGCTTGGTTTGGTGCTACGGAAAGCTGGGACTCGGCCACATCCAATGGAGGTTGTAGCGGGAGCTGGGATGGTCGTGAGTGACGGCGGCGACCACATATGCTGCGGCTTGTCAGGACCCCAATCCTAAGTCACACCGATCTAGCATAGGACACATCATATCAATTTGCGGCCTCACGCACGGTAACCCATGG
The DNA here is from genome assembly GCA_039707655.1 of Elymus sibiricus. Taxonomy (NCBI): domain Eukaryota; kingdom Viridiplantae; phylum Streptophyta; class Magnoliopsida; order Poales; family Poaceae; genus Elymus; species Elymus sibiricus. Next base: position 172,097,012 of record CM077664.1, read on the forward strand.
CTGCTGCCTTTACCTTGGCCGGGACCATTTGTGTCTTTTGGCTCACGTATATGATTGTGATGCTAGCATCCATATGACAGAGAACCCGGGTCGACATGACTAGTCATAAACCAAGGTGGCAAAAACGTACAAGGATAGACATAGGTAACCTAGCAATGCACGTGTCGGTCATCAGCGTGTGTACTGGGCTGTAGGAAGCTATCAGGACTCCAGTAACACCGCGTGACATTTCCCTGTAGGGACAGACACAGGAGCAAAGAAGAATACATGTCGGTCAATCCATGTGTTCCGGAGCAGTAGCGAACTACCAAGGCTCGGTGGAAGCACTAGGAGGCATTTGCCCGTAAGGAAGGCTACCAAAGGCAAACAACTAGGTGTCGAATCCCACACATACCAATGCATTTCAAACATACACACAATATGCACGATATGTGTAGATACAACATGGCATCACAACATAACTCTACGACTCAAAGTATACATTTAAGAGGCTCTGAAGAGCCATACATAACATGATATTACAAATAGGGGTCACATGACCCAACATACAAAGTCCAACGGAAGCATAAACCTGTCTGAGTACAGACAGCTGAAAAGAAAGAAGGTTGTAGAAGCCTGCCTATCTAGAAAGACCCTTCACAAGCACGGGATTGCCACCTGGGTAGCAAGTCACTCATCAACGTCGAGGTCTACATAGAATACATCTGTATTCTCGGGGTTCTCCTCTGCAGCAGTTTATTGAGCAAACGTGAGTACAGAACTAACTACTCATGCAACAGTATCAACAAGGGGGGTAGTGGTGTTTATTGCAGCAAGCCAGCTTTGACTCTTGGCTATACTGTACTACGACTACCAGTAGTTTGAATAAGATGAGATTGCACACACGAGTCCACTAATCACCACGACAATACACTACCACGGATCCTCTCCCGTCTTCCTACAAGAGGGCCATCCACGGCACTCACACTTGTCTTGATACTTTTATGAGTAACCATTTAAGTTGTCTATGAACAACATAAGTTCCCAAGTAGTCCATATCCGAGGACATGGCTATTCGAATAGTTTGATAACCCTGCAGGGGTGTACTTCTTCACACACGCTCTCACCACTTATCACCATATACACGTCATGTATCTTGGCAACCTTCAAGCGGAAGCCTAGCGAGGGTGTCGGCCATGACCTGACTAACCACACAAGACTCTAGTCCAGGTTTATCGCCTATTTGAGACTGACCCGCAAGGAAGTCCGGCCGAGGTTTCCACTAAGGCCCCAAACGATGTGTGCAGGGTTCCCAAGCCCACCATTCGGGTGCCACTTGGTACACCGTGCCACTTGCCTGCCGCATCATAGCCCACCCCTAACGTCAGCGCTACGCACAGCCTCCAGCATACTACAAACACCAGAAACTAGTTGCAACTCCTGGACAGAGATCAAGGTGATTAATAAGTCGAGAGACCTTGGAGCGCCCGGAGGCCAATGTGTGGTAGCAGCTAGTCTTGGATCACAAACATGGGACTCAGTTCTTAAGGACGGTTCCAATGAGACAACCCACCATGTACTCCTACATGGCCTCTCATCGCTACCTTTACCAAAACAGGTTCAACATTTCACTCTCTTCATCAGAACACAATCGTTTCACTCCAGTTCATCACCCAGATGAGCCAGACCTGACACAACTCTAAGCGTAGCAAGCATAGCATGGTAGGAACACAACATGGGCTCAAACAACTCCTACACATGCTAGTGGGTTTTAGCTATTTACTGTGGCAATGACAGGTCATGCAGAGGAAAAGGGGTTCATCTACCACAACAAGTAGCAATTGAAGCGTTGTTGTCTTAATGCAGTAAAAGAGAGCAGGAGTGAGAGGATGGGTTTGTATCGGAATGTTCAATGGGGGTTGCTTGCCTGACAGAGTGGTAGAAGGGTACTGCCCTTCAGCTGGATACTCGTGAATATCCTCGGGAGCAGAACCTACCGCGGAGAACATACCGAAGGCACAATCAATACATGGCAATATGCAACATTATGATGCATGTTCATGACATGGCAAACTCTGTGTGTTTGAGCTAATGCAGCTAGCAACCAGATTAAATGAAGTTGGTTTGAACCAAAGGTTCAAATTCAAACTCCATATGTGACTAATAAAATGCCATTTATTTGATTTGTCCTATACAGTAGCCAAAAATTGTTCTAACATGCATGAAAATGCCATAAACAGATTCTTCATATTTTTTTGATCATTTTTCATATATAAATTATTTCATTTGGAGTTACGGCTGAAATTCTATGATTTTTAGAAGTTTTGGCTATTTTCTGGAATTTCCTGGTTATTCTAAAATAAATTAAATCTAGAAAATGTGTTATTGCATCAACACGACATCGGGATGACGTCAGCTGGTCAACTGACCGTGCTAGGTCAAACCTGATGTGTGGGTCCCAGCAGTCAGTGTCACAGAGGCTAATTAGGATTTAAATTAAGCTAAACTAAAAAAATTAGCAGGGGCTGGCCCCACTTGTCATTGACCCAGGGGAGGTCAAACCCCTGGTCAACTGGGTCAAACCCGCCGGTCAAATGGGGTCAAACCCACCGGCGTTTAGCCACCGGCGAGGCCAACGCGGCGGCGATCTTCGGAAAACGGTTGTGGTGCACCATTCGATGCGTGCTTGGGCTCTCTGGGTAGCTCTCGCAGGCACGCGTTGAACGGTGGTGGTGGCCGAGCCTGGGGTGGCCGGAGTTGACGGCGGCAAGCTCGACAGCGGCGGCCGGCATTTGGGTGTGCGCGGAATCGCAGCTGTGGCGTGCAAGCGGGAGAAGTAAGGCGCTGGCGATGCTCTATGCGATGCGGCGAGCACAACGGACGCACGCCCGGGACCAAATGGTCATCAGAGCTACGTCGGCGACGTGCTCAGGCGGCGGTGTGTTTGGTCATAGGCGAAACGGCGGCTACGATGAGCAAACAAGGCAAAGGAGTGCGGGGTTAAAGGCAGGGGCTCACGGCGGTTGCAGTGGGGGCCTCGGCGAGCTTGGGGAGAGGCCGGAGCGAGCGGGGCGGCGATGGCGATCTCGGCGTCGCAAAGGAAGAAGACGGTGGCAGTGGCCGCGTTCGTGGGCGTCCAGCGTCACGTGTCTCAGTGAGGAGGCATAGACGATGGAGGTGGAGCTCGTAGACACGTCGAGGGGTCGAGGGGGAGGCGGTGGCTGCGAGGTTCACGGCGGCGTGCGAGCGGGCGCTTCGGCCATGGCATCGGGAGGCGAGGGAGAGAGCAGGGCGATGAGTGAGGAGGTCGGGGCGATCGAGACGGCACCGAGGAGGACACCGGCGGCGTCGCGCTGGCCGGGAGGACGCAGGCAGGTAGGTGGCGTGGCGCACTGTGCGTGCGCGCGCGTCGGCCACGCGCTCGGCCGACTGGCGCCAGGAGGACGACGGTGCTGGTGGGCTGGGCCGGCCAAGTAAGGCCCAGGTGAGGTTCCCTCTCTCTCTCTTTTCCATTTCTTTCTGTTTTTTGAATTTATTTCTCTGTTTTGACTTAGTAAAAATACCAAATCATTTTTAAAACTCTTGAAATAAATTGTGGACACTTTCTGAATCATTCCAGTGGCCCTCATTTAGTTTCAGCATTATTTGAGCATTTAAAATAATTATATCAATTAGATGCCCAAATTCAAATACACTAAGATTTAATTCAAAAAGCCAGAGATGACCTAGAAAAGGTGCACCATTTTTGGCAGGGGTTTTCACCCATTTCAAAAATGATGAACTTTTCTGAAGGGCATTTTGGGTTCATTGAAGATATTTTAAGTTGAACCTATTTGAATTACTTTGGTGCTAGAGTTTGGAGATCCATATTTCAAATTCATTTGAATTTTAACATGATGCAAGCATGCTTATGCAATGACAGGCAAGAGCTAGGCTAGGACTATGACACGGCCGGAGCACTGGCTCGACCGTGCGCGGGGTTTCGGTGCGCAAGCGAGCGAGGTAAGTGGCCAGGTGGTTTCCTGGGAGCGCTAAGAACACGCTGGAGCCATAGGTTCGAGCGGAGGGGCTCGAGAGCATGGATCTCGTTGGCCATGGCGGCGGCGATCTCACGGGTTATTGAGGAGGCTAGCTAGAGGACCAAAACGATGGGCAGAACAGAGGGGAAACGAAGGAGGTCTCACGTTGCGTCAGACAGGAAGGTTAGTGGGCTCGGGGACGTCCTCGTTGCTGCGAATCGACGGTGAGGTTACCGGCGGCCGAAGGTTGAAGATGAGGTCAGGGACGAGACTGTAGGGCTCCCGGCGTCGCGTGGCTCTGCGTAGACGATGAGGACGATGCTGCGGTTCTTCTGGACGCGTCGGCGAGGCGAATGGTGGACGGTGGCCACGGTGGTGCTTGTCGGCGCTCGCGGACGGTCGCGGGAGAGAGAGGGGAGGAGGGGATGAGGATGGACAAGGGAAAAGAGAGGTCCAGAGGGGCGAGGGCATCGCGCTGGCATTCTTAGGCACCTCCAGCAGTGGGTAGGCAAGTAGGAGGTGGCTCGGGCGCGTGCCGGCGCGCCGCGGCCACGCGCGCTTGTCCTCCTAACAGAGGAGGAAGACGATAGGGGAGGAAGTGGGTTGGGCCTGGCAGGCTGATGACCCACAAGTATAGGGGCTCAATCGTAGTCCTTTCGATAAGTAAGAGTGTCGAACCCAACGAGGAGTAGAAGGAAATGATAAGCGGTTTTCAGCAAGGTGTTTTCTGCAATCACTGAAATTATCGGTAACAAGTAGTTTGATAGCAAGATAATTTGTAACAAGTAACAATAGTAACAAAGAGTGCAGCAAGTTGTCCCAATCCTTTTTATACCAAAGGACAAGCCGGAACGATTTCTTATAATAAGCAACACGTTCTCGAGGACACATGGGAATTTCATCTAGTCACTTTCATCATGTTTGTTTGATTCGCGTTCGCTACTTTGATAATTTGATATGTGCGTGGACCGGTGCTTGGGTGCTGTTCTTACTTGAACAAACCTCCCACTTATGATTACCCCCTCTCGCAAGCATCGGCAACTACGAAAGAAGAATTAAGATAACTCTAACCATAGCATTAAACATATGGATCCAAATCAGCCCCTTATGGAATAGCGCATAAACTAGGGTTTAAGCTTCTGTCACTCTAGCAACCCATCATCTAATTACTACTCCACAATGCATTCCCTTATGCCCAAAGATGGTGAAGTGTCATGTAGTCGACGTTCACACGACACCACTAAGAGAATCAACAACATACATATCATCAAAATATCGAACGAATACCAAATTCACATGATTACTTATGACAAGACTTCTCCCATGTCCTCAAGAACAAAAGTAACTACTCACACATCATCAACATGCCCATGATTAGTAGGGTATTGAATTGCATAATAGATCTGAACATATAATCTTCCACCAAATAAACCAACTAGCATCAACTACAAGGTGTAATCAACACTACTAGTAACCCACAGGTACCAATCTGAGGTTTTGAGACCAAGATTGAATACAAGAGATGAACTAGGGTTTGAGATGAGATGGTGCTGGTGAAGATGTTGATGAAGATTGGCCCTCCCATGATGAGAGGGTCGCTGGTGATGTCGATGGCGACGATTTCCCCCTCCCGGAGGGAAGTATCCCGGCGGAATCTCTCCGCCGGAGAGCAAAAGTGCTCCTAATCAAGTTCCGCCTCGAGACAGCGGCACACCGTCCCAAAAGTCTTCTCTCTAATTTTTTAGGTCAAATGCACTTATATACCAGAAAATGGGGGCCAGAAGTGGGCCAGGGGCCCCACGAGGCACCAGGGCGCGCGCCATGGTGCCTCGTGGGCACCTAGGTGGCCCCCTCTTGTACTTTTTGCTTCCAATATTTTTTATTTATTCCAAAATAATTCTCCGTAAAATTTCAGCTCATTTGGAGATGTGCAGAATAGGTATCTTGACAGAGCTTTTTCAAGTCCAGAATTCCAGCTGCCGGCATTCTCCCTCCTTGTGTGAATCTTGCATATTAAGAGAAAAGGCATTAGAATTACTCCAAAAAGTGTTATAATGATTAAAAATACTATAAATAACAGTAGCAAAACATGATGCAAAATGGACGTATCAACTCCCCCAAGCTTAGACCTCGCTTGTCCTCAAGCGAAAGTCGATATCGATAATCATGTCCACATGTTTAGAGAGAGAGGTGTCGATAAAAACAAAATACGGACATAGAAGTATCATGATCATTATTATAACAACAATATTTATTATCATAGACTTCTAATGAGGAAGTAACAATTCATCACAACAATGGAGTATAAGGCATAAACTTTCTTGAAAACTAACAAACTATGTTCATAGTCAGCAATGCAATTGCAATTCATCATATTTTCAGGAAGGGTCTCATGTAGGAGCTATTTTAGCAAGTCCACATACTCAACCATCATTTAGTATTCTATGATTGCTAACACTCATGACATATATATGGAGCAAAAAGTTTCAGCCAGACACATAGAAAGATAGGGGCTTGCGATTTCGCCTCCCAACTTATTCACCTCAAGGGTGATGTCAACAATAATAACTCATGATCACTCATATCCAACTGGATATATGTGCCTAGATCTTTCCCCACCACATGATGCTTGCAAAAGAGAAAAATAAAAAGGAAATAGAGGAGACCACTATTGACTCTTGCATAAAAAGTAAATACATAAAAGTAAAGGATAGGCCCTTCCCAGAGGGAAGCAGAGGTTGTCATGCGCTTTTTGTTGTTGTATGCAAGAGGTCTTAATGCAAAGGAACATCACTTTATATTGCCCCTTGTGATAGCAACCTTTATTATGCAGTCTGTCGCTTTTATTTCTTTACCATCACAAGTTCGTACAAAGCTTATTTCCATTTCAATAAAAGTTCAGACATATTTAGAGGCAATTTTTATTGCTTTTTGCACCGATGACAACTTACTTGAAGGATCTTATTCAATCCATAGGTAGATATAGTGGACTCTCATGACATGAAACTGGGTTTAAGGGTTTTGGATGCACAAGTAGTATCTCTACTTGGTGCAGATTTTTGGCTAGCAAAGATATTGGGCAAGCACCACATGTTGGAGGATCTATAACAATATAACTTCTATGTGAATATGAACAAACATAATTCATTACGTTGTCTTCCTTGTCCAACTTCAACAATTTGGCATAAAATACTTAATGGGGGCTCACAATCATAAAAGATGTGCAAGATAGTATATTTGCATGTGAATCTTCTCTTCCCTTATTAATTCTTTCATGAATTGCATCATTGACTAATACTATGTTTGTTAACTTCCAATAAATTTTACCACTTATACTTTTCTTTATGTAATGTCATTACTTTCCATAGGATTAGCATATGATATTTTTCATTATTTTCATTGCTAGAGTTGGAACATGAAAGTAAAGAGGCAAAAACTAAAACTACTCTTTATTATATAACTCTCAACTCGATTACATAGATAGATGGATCACGAAACTAACACTCGAAAATAGATCATACTAAACTTTTATTCAACTAGATCACGAAATAATTAAGGATTGAACTAAAAGTAGGTAAAGATAATAAAAGTGATGGTGATACGATACCGGTGCACCTCCCCCAAGCTTGGCACAAGCCAAGGGGAGTGCCCATACCCATGTGCTCAAGTCTCCTTCTTCGGTGATGGTGGTGATGGTGCAGTGGTAAGCTTGGCCAGCTTACGTTTGAGGATGAAATTTTCCTCCCTCAAATCATCGACTTCTTGCTCAAGCTTCAATACCTTCGTACATAATGCCTCCTTGCTTTCATGCAGAAAACAGGACGGGATAAATTGGATCTTAGATTTGTTAACAGTGTTTGGGAGGCTCGACTTCTTGAACTCCACATGCATATCTCCAGGTTGAGGTAGAGGAGCGTCGTCTTCATCCGAACTCGCGTCTTCCATCCCCTTTATGTAGGCATCTTGCTCTTCCTCTTCGGACCATCCATTGGGGTCTATATCCCCATAGATCTTTGGATTTGCAACATAGTGTGATACGAAGCTCTCCCCATCGGAGTCCTGAGACGACATACTTCCAGATCTACCAGGAAAATAGCACGAGAGAAGAACAGAGGAGATCTCTGCGATACGGTGTTCAAAACGTCTGGAAGTATATATATAGATTTTTTATCTTGCAAAACAAGCAATTAAGAAGAAAAATGGAGTCGGGAAGGCACACGTGGGGCCCAGGAGCCACCAGGGTGCGCCTAGGGGGGTGGCGCGCCCTGGTGCCTCGTGGGCACCAGGTGGGTCCCCTCGGCTGTTTCTTATTTTTGTATTTTTCTAAATATTCCAAAAATGACAGAAACTATTTTTATGGATTTTTTGGAGTTGGTTTACTTACCGTATCACATACCTCTTCCTTTTCAGGGTTCTGGAGTGTTCCGGAGGGTCTCCCTTATGTATTCTTCCGGTGTAATTGTTTCAATAACATTAGTTTCAACATTAATGGGGGTACCTGAAATATAATGCTTAATTCTTTGCCCATTCACCACTCTCGGATTAGTGCCTTCGGAATTATTTATTTTGATGGCACCGGAGCGATAAACTTCTTCGATGATATACAGTCCTTCCCACTTGGAGAGAAGCTTTCCTGCAAAGAGTCTCAAACGAGAGTTACATAGTAGAACTTGCTCACCCACATGGAATTCCCGTTTTTGAATTCGTCTATCATGCCATCTTTTAACTTTTTCTTTAAACAATTTGGCATTTTCATAAGCTTGGGTTCTCCATTCATCTAATGAGCAAATATCGAATAACCTCTTTTCACCGGCATGTTTAAAATCATAATTCAGTTCTTTAATTGCCCAATATGCTTTATGTTCTAACTCAAGAGGCAAATGACATGCTTTTCCATATACCATTTTATAAGGAGACATAGCCATAGGATTTTTATAAGCAGTTCTGTAAGCCCACAATGCATCGTCAAGTTTCTTAGACCAATTCTTTCTAGATCTATTGACGGTTTTTTGCAAAATTAATTTTATTTCTCTATTGCTCAATTCAACTTGACCACTAGTTTGAGGGTGATATGGAGATGCAATTCTATGGTTGACATCATATTTAGCAAGTAGTTTATGGAATGCACCATGAATAAAATGTGAACCACCATCAGTCATTAAATATCTAGGGACTCCAAACCTTGGGAAAATTACTTCTTTAAGCATTTTAATAGAGGTGTTATGATCAGTACTACTAGTTGGAATAGCTTCTACCCACTTAGTAACATAATCAACAGCAACTAAAATATGAGTATACCCATTGGATTTAGGAAAAGGTCCCATATAATCAAATCCCCAAACATCAAATGGTTCAACAGCAAGTGAATAATTCATAGGCATTTCCTGACGTCTACAAACATTACCAATTCTTTGACATTCATCACAAGAGGAGACAAACTTATGAGCATCTTTGAAAAGAGTAGGCCAATAAAAACCAGATTGTAGTACCTTGTGTGCAGTTCTGTCTCCCGCATGGTGTCCTCCGTAAGCTTCGGAGTTACACTTCCATAGGATTTGTTCTTGTTCATGCTCAGGTATACAACGCCTAATAATACCATCTACTCCTTTATAAACAAGTGGGTCATCGCAGAAGTAATGTCTTAAATCATAAAAGAACTTTTTCTTTTGTTGGTATGTGAAACTAGGTGGTATAAATTTAGAAACAATGTAATTAGCATAGAACATTTCAATTCTAGACAAATTATCTGCTACGGGATTCTCAGCTCCCTTTCTATCAATAATATGTAAGTCAAATTCTTGTAGCCATAGAATCCACCTAATAAGTCTTGGTTTAGCATCTTTCTTTTCCATAAGATATTTAATAGCAGCATGATCAGTGTGAACAGTTACTTTAGAATCAACTATGTAGGATCTGAATTTATCACATGCAAACACAACTGCTAATTTTTTTCCAGTAGTAGCATAATTTCTTTGGGCACTTTCTAGATTTTTACTAGCATAATGGATAACATTTAATTTCTTATCAACTCTTTGTCCTAGAACAGCACCAACAGCATAATCACTAGCATCACACATAATTTCAAAAGGCAAGTTCCAATCAGGTGGTTGAATAATGGGTGCAGTGGTTAAGGATTTCTTAAGTGTTTCAAAGGCTTCTAGACAATCATCATCAAAAACAAATGGAACATCTTTTTGCAAAAGATTGGTAAGAGGCCTAGAAATTTTAGAGAAGTCTTTAATAAACCTCCTATAGAAACCAGCATGACCAAGGAAACTTCTTATACCTTTAATATCTTTAGGACATGGCATTTTCTCAATGGCATCAACCTTAGCTTTATCAACTTCAATACCTCTCTCAGAAATTTTATGCCCCAAGACAATAACTTCATTCACCATAAAGTGGCACTTCTCCCAATTCAAGACAAGATTAGTTTCTTCACATCTCTGCAAAACTCGATCAAGGTTGCTTAAGCAATCATCAAAAGAAGTTCCGTAAACGGAAAAATCATCCATAAATACCTCAACAATCTTTTCACAAAAGTTGGAGAATATAGCAGTCATACATCTTTGAAAGGTAGCAGGTGCATTGCATAAACCAAAGGGCATACATCTATAAGCATAAGTTCCAAAAGGACAAGTAAAGGTGGTTTTCTCTTGATCAGATTGTGCTACGGGTATTTGAGAAAAACCAGAATAACCGTCTAGGAAACAAAAGTGTGTATGCTTAGACAATCTTTCTAACATTTGATCAATGAAAGGTTAGGGGTAATGTTCTTTTCTAGTAGCTTTGTTTAATTTTCTAAAATCAATTACCATCCTATAACCAGTTACAATTCTTTGCGGAATGAGTTCATTTTTATCATTGGGAACAACGGTAATACCCCCTTTCTTAGGGACACAATGAATAAGACTTACCCATCTACTATTAGCTATGGGATAGATTATACCTGCTTCCAGAAGTTTTAATATTTCAGTTCTTACCACCTCCTTCATCTTAGGATTTAATCGTCGTTGGTGGTCGACAACCGTTTTAGCATCAGGCTCCATAATAATTTTGTGCTAACATAGAGTGGGACTAATGCCCTTAAGATCATCAAGAGTATATCCGATAGCAGCTTGGTGCTTCCGCAGAGTTTTTAGTAACTTCTTTTCTTCATGTGCTGAAAGGTTAGCACTATTAATAACAGATATATCATCTTTTCATCAAGATAAGCATATTTCAATGTATCAGGCAATTGCTTCAATTCGAATACAGGATCACCCTTAGGTGGAGGAGGACCTCCAAGAGTTTCAACAGGCAAATTATGTTTAAGGATGGGTGGCTGATCAAAGAACATTCTATCTATTTCATTTCTTTCATTCATATGCATATCATTTTCGTGGTCTAGCAAATATTGTTCTAATGGATCAGTAGGAAATATGGCAATAGAAGCAAGACCAATAATTTCATCTTTACTAGGCAATTCTTTATCATGAGGTTGTCTACGAAATTTAGAGAAATTAAACTCATGAGACATACCACCAAAATCAACACTAACAATTTCTTTAGCGCAATCAATCTTGGCATTAACAGTGTTCAAGAAAGGTCTACCAAATATAATGGGACAAAAATCATCTTGTGGGGAACCAAGGACTAGAAAATTAGTAGGGTATTTGATTTTTCCACACAAGACTTCAACATCTCTAACGATCCCAAGCGGTGTAATGGTATCTCTGTTTGCAAGTTTAATAGTAACATCAATGTCCTCAATTTTAGCAGGTGCAATATCATTCATAATTTCTTGATACAAGGTAAATGGAATAGCACTCAAACTAGCACCCAAATCACATAAACCATGATAACAATGATCTCCTATTTTAACTGAGACAACAGGCATGCCCACAACGGGTCCGTTTTTATCTTTAGAATTAGGTTTACCGATTCTAGCTGCTTCATCGCAGAAGTAAATAACATGCCCATCTATATTATCAACTAAGAGATCTTTAACCATAGCAACATTAGGTTCAACTTTAATTTGATCAGAGGGTCTAGGTGCTCTGGTGTGACTTTTGTTAACCACAATTGAACCTTTAGCATGTTCCTTAATCCTAACAGGAAAAGGTGGTTTCTCAATATAAGCGGTAGGCACAACTGGATCAACATGGTAAACAATTGTTTATTCTTTAACACTAACGGATTCCTCAATCTTTTCTTTAACAGGGGGATGATATTTGAACCACTTCTCCTTAGGGAGATCAACATGAGTAGCAAACAATTCACAAAAGGAAGCTACTATCTCAGAGTCAAGTCCATATTTAGTGCTAAACTTCTGAAAGGCATCGGTAGTCATAAAAGATTTAACACAATCGAACTCAAGTATTATACCTGACTCATTACCTTTGTCGAGTTCCCAATCTTCAGAGTTGCATTTAATTCTATCCAGAAGATCCCATCTGAATTCAATAGTTTTCTTCATAAGGGAGCCGGTCGAAGAAGAATCGAGAGTATTTTGATTATCATGAGAAAGCCGAGCATAAAAATTCTGTAAGATAATTTCCTTTGCGAGCTCATGATTGGGGCATGTGTACATCATGCACTTAAGCTTCCCCCAAGCTTGAGTGATGCTTTCTCCTTCACGAGGCCAAAAAATATATATATAATTCTGATCACGATGAACCAAATGCATAGGATAAAATTTCTGATGGAATTCTAGTTTCAATCGGTTCCAGTCCCATGCATCGGTATCATCACATAGCCTATACCATGTCAATGATTTTCCCCCCAAAGATAAAGGGAATACTTTCTTCTTAACTCCATCTCCGGATAAACCTGTAAGCTTAAACAATCCACAAATTTCATCCACATAGATCAAGTGCATATCAGGATGTATTGTTCCATCTCCTGCATAAGGATTAGCTAGCAGTTTCTCTATCATACCCGAAGGAATTTCATAATAAATATTTTCAGTAGGAGCAGTAGGTTGAGGAGCAACTTTTGGTGTTTCCGGTCGAGGTGAAGATACCCCGAACAAACCCCTCAAAGGATTACTTTCCATAGTGACAAGTGACAGTAAATTTCAGCACGTAATATAAATGTTTCCTTACCAAATTCCACTCACCAAAGGCGCTTCACTCCCCGGCAACGGCGCCAGAAAAGAGTCTTGATGACCCACAAGTATAGGGGATCAATCATAGTCCTTTCGATAAGTAAGAGTGTTGACCCCAACGAGGAGCAGAAGGAAATGATAAGCGGTTTTCAGCAAGGTGTTTTGTGCAATCGCTGAAATTATCGGTAACAAGTAGTTTGATAGCAAGATAATTTGTAACAAGTAACAAGTAACAATAGTAACAAAGAGTGCAGCAAGTTGGACCAATCCTTTTTATAGCAAAGGACAAGCCGGAACAATTTCTTATAATAAGGAACACGTTCTCGTGGACACTTGGGAATTTCATCTAGTCACTTTCATCATGTTTGTTGGATTCGCGTTCGCTACTTTGATAATTTGATATGTGCATGGACTGGTGCTTGGGTGCTGTTATTAATTGAACAAACCTCCCACTTATGATTACCCCCTCTCGCAAGCATCCGCAACTACGAAAGAAGAATTAAGATAACTCTAACCATAACATTAAACATATAGATCCAAATCAGCCCCTTACGGAATAGCGCATAAACTAGGGTTTAAGCTTCTGTCACTCTAGCAACCCATCATCTAATTACTACTACTCCACAATGCATTCCCTTAGGCCCAAAGATGGTGAAGTGTCATGTAGCCGACGTTCACACGACACCACTAAGAGAATCAACAACATACATAACATCAAAATATCAAACGAATACCAAATTCACATGATTACTTATGACAAGACTTCTCCCATGTCCTCATGATCAAAAGTAACTACTCACACATCATCAACATGCCCATGATCAGTAGGGTATTTAATTGCATAATAGATCTGACCACATAATCTTCCACCAAATAAACCAACTAGCATCAACTACAAGGTGTAATCAACACTACTAGTAACCCAAAGGTACCAATCTGAGGTTTTGAGACAAAGATTGAATACAAGAGATGAACTAGGGTTTGAGATGAGATGGTGCTGGTGAAGATGTTGATGAAGATTGGCCCTCCCACGATGAGAGGGTCGTTGGTGATGTCGATGGCGACGATTTCCCCCTCCCGGAGGGAAGTATCCCCGGCGGAATCTCTATGCCGGAGAGCAAAAGTGCTCCTGATCAAGTTCCGCCTCTAGATGGTGGCGCACTGTCCCAAAAGTCTTCTCTCTGATTTTTTAGGTCAAATGCACTTATATACCAGAAAATGGGGGCCAGAAGTGGGCCAGGGGCCCCACGAGGTACCAGGGCGCGCCTGGGGGGGTGGCGCGCCCTGGTGCCTCATGGGCACCTGGGTGGCCCCCTCTGGTACTTTTTGCTTCCAATATTTTTTATTTATTCCAAAATAATTCTCTATAAAATTTCAGCTCATTTGGTGATGTGCAGAATAGGTATCTTGACAGAGCTTTTTCAGGTCCAGAATTCCAGCTGCCGGCATTCTCCCTCCTTGTGTGAATCTTGCATATTAAGAGAGAAAAGGCATTAGAATTACTCCAAAAAGTGTTATAATGATTAGAAACACTATAAATAACAGTAGCAAAATATGATGTAAAATGGACGTATCACAGGTCGGCCACTGTAGCAGTTAGGCCAGGTGAGCTCTCTTTCCTTTTTATTTTGCTTCTGTTTTCTATTTTGCAATTCTGTTTTGATTTAGTTCAAAGATCAAACCATTTTTATAAATTCTGAAACTTTTTGTGGGCACTCTCTGAATTATTCCAGTGGCCCTCTCCAATTTTCAAATTGTTTGGAGCTAGCAAAATATATATAGCATTGAAATAGGTCCAATTCAAATACTATATGCATTAATTCAAAGCCCATTTTGTCCTGGAAAAATGTGCACCTTTTATGGTTAGGGTTTTCACCTTTTTCCCTATATCATAAACATTTTTTACGGGCATTTTGGGTTCATTGAAAGATATTTTAAGTTGAACATATTTGAATTTCATTTGGTGCTAGGGTTTATCAATCCCCATTTCAGAATTAAATGAAATTTGAACATGATGAATGGATGTAGATGCAACTATTCACAATCAATATTCTAAGGCTGTGACACTATTCCCCTGTATGCTACTCATGCACACTGATGTCTACTACGCAACTTTATTCTTGTAGACTCTGTTGGGCCTCCAAGCACAGAGTTTTGTAGGACAGTAGCAAATTTCCCTCAAGTGATGACTTAAGGTTTATCAATCCGTGGGAGGCGTAGCATGAAGATGGTCTCTCTCAAACAAGCCTGCAGTCAAATACAAGAAATCTCTTGTGTCCCCAACACACCCAATACAATGGTAAATTGTATAGGTGCACTAGTTAGGCGAAGAGATGTTGATACAAGTGTAGTATGGATAGTAGATATAGGTTTTTGTAATCTGAATTAATAAAAACAGCAAGGTAGCAAGTGATAAAAGTGAGCACTAATAGTATTGCAATGCTTGAAAACAAGGCCTAGGGTTCATACTTTCACTAGTGCAATCTCTTAACAATGCTAACATAATTGAATCATATAACAATCCCTCAACGTGCGACAAAGAATCACTCCAAAGTTCTTATCTAGCGAAGAACATACGATCAAATTGTTGTAGGGTACGAAACCACCTCAAAGTTATCTTTTCCGATCAATCTATTGAGCCATCCCTATAAGTGTCACAAACAGCCGTAGAGTTCATACTAAAATTAACACCATATGATACGCATCAACCAACTCTAATGTCACCTAGATACTCTAATGTCACCACAAGTATCCGTGAGTTGATTATTCGATATGCATCAAACAACTACAGATTCATAATATTCAATCCACACAAAGAACTTCAAAGAGTACCCCAAAGTTTCTATCGGAGAAAGAAGTATGAAAACGTACCAACCCATATGCCTAGATTACCCCAAGGTCACGGGAATCCGCAAGTTGATTACCAAAACATACATCAATTGACTCAATAGAATACCCCATTGTCACCACGGGTATCGACATGCAAGACACATCAAGTGTTCTCAAATCCAAAGTATTCAATCCGACAATAATGAAACCTCAAAGGGAAAGACTCAATTCATCACAAGAAGATAGAGAGGGAAGAAACACCATACGATCCAACTATATTAACAAAGCTCGCGGTACATCAAGATCATGCCAAATCAAGAACACGAGAGAGAGAGATCAAACACATAGCTACTGGTACATACCCTCAGCCCCGAGGGTGAACTACTCCCTCCTCGTCATGGAGACTGCTGGGATGATGAAGAAGGCCTCCGGCGATGATTTCCCCCTCCAGCAGAGTGCCAGAACAGGGCTCCGGATGAGATCGCTTCGGAACAGAGGCTTGCGGCGGCAGCGTGGGAGTTCTAGATTTCTTTTCGGGGTTTTCTATATTTATAGGATTTTTCAGCGTTGGATTCATGCCAGGGGGCCCACGAGGGAGCGACAAGCTCAGTAGGTGCGCCCTGGGGGGAGGGCGCGCCCCCCAGGCTTGTCGCTTCCTCATGAGGCTTCTAGTCCTTCCTTGAAGCTTCGGGGGTCTCTTTTGGTCCATAAAAAATCTCCGTAAATTTTCAGCCCAATCCGAGAACTTTATTTCTGCACAAAAAACAACACCACGGTAGTCCTGCTGATAACAGCGTCAGTACGGGTTTGTTCTAATCAAATCATACCAAAACCATATAAAATTGTTATTAACATGGCATGAATACTTCATAAATTATAGATACGTTGTAGACATATCACACACTCTCTCTCTCTAGAGATATCTTGCGCTCCCTATGTCTTTGTAGCTACGACTCTCCCTCTGAAATATCTTTCTCTCTCACAAACACAAAACTCCGTCTCCCAGGGTCTCATTTCTCTCCACTATTCCCCTATATGCCGCAAACACACACCATCTCTCTCTAGGGATATCTCGCGCTCCCTATGTCTCTCTAGCTATGAATCTCCCTGTGAAAAATCTTTCTCTCTCACAAACACAAACTCTGTCTCTCGGGGTCTTATTTCTCTCTAATATTCGTTTGTATGTCCCTCGCGCGAATCCTCTCTCTATCTCTCTCACACACAGAACTCACCCTTCTGATCCGCTAGACTCTTATCTCTAACACACACACACACACACTAGCCGATTGCCCTCTAGCTAGCGCTCTCTCTCTATCTCTCTCATTCTCCGTCAACCTTCTTTCCCGGGCGCACTCTCGCTTCCTATCATGCACACTATCTTTCTTTCTCTCTACATGCATCTATAGGTTGATCTCTTTTGCACACACTTTGTGTCTCGCTCTCTCTGCTAGCCTTGTATGCATACTCCACCTCACGTCACTCTTTCTTAAACACAAAAACACGCGCTCCATCACCGAGCCTTCTTCCCTCCACATCCCCCATGCATGCATATTGTGATATTGATCCATCTCTCCCATCCTTTTAATCTTATGACTTATGTCTCCTCTCTTTGACCTCGATCGTGCGAGTGCACACACACACACACCCTCTATCCACGTATATATATACCTCTCGCACATGCATGCACGTTCCATACTCATCTATCTCCATACGTAGTTAATTACCCTACCCACCCCACCTGCATGGATCTCTTCTCTAGAAAACACACTCGCACTTATCTATCTCCCTCTAGCTATCTGGACCTCTCTCTCCCTCCCTCCATCTATCCCTGAAACCAGTAAGACTGTCCCTTTGTTTTATTCCTGCCTACGTGCACCATAGATAGTACTCTTTCTCGGTGTCTGTCGAACAAACGCGTTATCTCGATGTCCACCCCTCTCACACGCGCACACGCATTCTCTTCCCTCTTTCTGGGCGTCTTCTCTCCCTCTCTCTGATGCGGAGCATCCTACGGATATCACCATGTCAAGAGCCCGTTTGGCAAGTTACACGTGCGACATCTACTCCACATACACAAAGGTGAATCATCTCCTTTACGCATGTTCACTTGACCCCTTCGAGGATGGTATACTACTTGACACTTCACTCGTGTGCATACATAGGTATTGTCGGAGCACCATGGACGAGGAGGAGGAGTGCCAGCGCACGTGTACAACTACACCGTCCACGAGGGAAGCTTGGAAGAGATGGAAGAAGACGCATGGACAAGCTTCTGAAAAAGCTCAGAACCTCTGGCCTCCAGCCCGGAACTTCTGGCCCCCGGACCTTCCGGCCGCTCCGGAACTTCCGGCCTCCGACGTCCAGAACAGCCCCAGGCGTGCCAACTCTCTGGACAGCCCGGACCCTGCCTGGAAGCTACCTGGAACCTCCGGCGCCCGGAACTTCCGGCCATCCCGGAACTTCTGGCCATCCCGGAACTTCCGGCCCTGCTGCACCGAGGCCGTCCCAGACCGTGCAAACTCTCTGGATAGCCCGGACCCTTCCCGGAACCTGCCCTAAACTTCCGGCCTCCGGAACCTCCGGCCCTGCCCGGAACTTCTGGCCCTGCCTGCGTGCATTGACTTGGGCCGAGGCCCGTGTACCCCTTCGCCCCCTAGACTATATATACCCTTCTTCCACCTACGTTTTAGGGTTAGCAAATAGGATAGTTCATTTCTAGGTGAGCTTTGCTCCTTTACCACTCCTCCTCTTGAGAGAGAGAGAGAGAGAGAGAGAGCACTCCATTGGAGTTCAAGACCTCCATTGGAGAAGATCCCACGGGATATCAAGACCTCGACTCCTCACCGGATCGGGATGAACTAGCTGCCGTTTGTATCGTCCTTTGTTGACTTTGGATCGTGAATCTCTCCGTGTGTATGTGGATTTAGCACATGTGTGATTGTGTCTTGTCTATTTGAGTGTTTCCTCTCGTTTTCCACCTCTCGTGTTCTTCGCGGGATCCGCTCCAATCGTGAAAGATCGACACCATTAGGGTTCCACCCTACATCATCTTGGTATCAATAGCCACGTTGATCACAATTTTGGAGCCTCCCCCACCGTTTTCTAGCTTGATTTTGTTGTTTTTGTCCTAATTCGAAAATCCCCACCAAAAATAGCCCTCCCAATTTTTTTTGTGATTTGTTGGTTGGATGATGTTTTGTTGATTTTGATCCGTGGATTCGTTGTGTTTCAAGTGGATCTAGCCTTCCCCATCTTTTTCCCCATTTCCATCCACGAAATCTTCTTAATTTTGCCCCGGGAACTCGTGTTTTTCCGCCCCCGTTCTCAGATCTGGAATTTAGGGTTCGTCCCGGAAGAAATTGCACGACCCCCGGAACTTCTGGCATCCCCCGGAACTTCCGTCCCCCGAAACTTCCGTCCTCACCCCAGAACTTCCGGGCTAAACCGAAAGTTTACCCCAAAATCCCCCGGTTTCCCCCACACGTCTCCCGCAACCACCTGAACTTCCGGCAACCCCCCGGAACTTCCGGAGCCCAGAACTTCTGGCCCTAACCCCGGAACTTCCGGCCTAACCCGAAACATTACACAGAATTTCAGCATCACCCTTTTTCACCGTTTTCATCACAACTTTTCGCTCCGAACTCCGATTTGAGTGTTCTTTGGCTCGTTTTGAAGCTATCGACATGCCCGAGGACCTCACCTTGGTTTCTCCACCATTTGAATCCATCAAATTTTTGGAACTTTGGCAAGCTTGCCTAGGCCTCCACCATATCATCCGCAATACCACCATAGCCTTCCGCAACCTAACCCATTTTGGTTCCCATAGCATTTGTGGTTGCTTGAGTAGTGATTCGAGTCTCCTAAGGTGTTTCGGCTACTTAGGGATGGTTACTACTTCATCCACCATAACTTCCGCATGCCCGCCCACCATCCTCTTCCGCACCTTAACCCATTTTGACCGGGTTTCCACCAATACTTCCGCAACCACCACCGCTCATCCGTTACCACCATTTGACATTTGACGTTGAGATTTTGAGTTTGCGGTTTTTCCGTTTCCTAAGGTGTTTCGGCTAATTAGGAATGGTTCGACATCGAGAACACCGCCACTCATCATCGCCACGATGTCGTCATCGACAACGACCACCTCACCATTTTGACACCATCAACCGTACATAAGGACGGTAACCTCGATGACACCATTGTATATTCCCCTTGCCATTGCATTGTTAACCCCTAGCCCATTTTGCGTCACTTGCCTATCAAGACTAGCCAATGAGTATTGCCGGCAACGTTACTTGTGCACTTTAGTGATTATCGATCCGCCCTTCCAATGCATACATACCTCATCTTGGTATCATCGTATCATCTCTTGTGTCACAAGATTGTTCCCGCATATACATAATTGCTCTCTTGGTTTGTGCATTTCGCATAAGTGGCCATATTAAAAAAAAAGCTTTTAAGCCAAGAGAAAAACAAAGAGCTTGTAAGCAAGAACCATCATACCACATTGCATATCAAATTACCATCATTGATCATCTTGGATCATTGTGTGAGAAACACCGGGAACCATACATACATAGCATACTTGGGGTAGAAAGTCGATATGTTTTGTCTTCCCTAGGGTGTGCACAAGTGTCGTATCTGCCTATTGAGCAATCGTGCTAGCGTCTCTCTTGAGTTGTGCAACACGAGCGTTTTCCGTGGATTCCACATTTTGTGCTCATTCCTTGGTTGCACGACCCCATTTATCTATCCGTGTGTGCGTTTCCGTGTGCCATTCATTGCTATTGGTCTACTTGTTTCATTTGCGAATTTGTGAATCTCTTTCAACATTATTGACTCTTACTAACAATTGCATCAAATTTTTGTGCCACTATCCTCACCAAGCTACTCCATAAGCTTTACTTGTGTAGGTGTGAGAATAGACAAGATTCGGTACCAATTGTGCTACTTCCATAATACATTATTGAGTGATCATTGATCCATCTTCAACATTGGATAAGGTACATTTGGTCTAGTTCTTTCCTTTATTCCACTCACATTTTTGGTTGAGCATGATGGATAGGCAAAGCACATCAACTTCGGTCTATACCAACAACGACGAGTTCGATGCCACGAAAAACTTCATCGACGCCAAGATGCAAGCTCACAAGGAGGAGCTCATAGCCCTCATCAAGACCGCCAAGAGGTCTCCCTCATCTTCAAGAAGATGTTCGAGTGCACATGCTTCCGAGCTACCATCTCCGGCAAGGTCACATCGGCATCGACACCATCAACGACGAGAACGTGAAGGTCAAGAGCTCAACACCAACCACTGCTCCACGACTTCGCCATCTACCTTGGCATCTTCGCCAAGTGACTTTAAGGCATCTTCGCCTTTGGATGTAGGGCATCTTCGCCTACTCCACGAGCTCAAGTCCACGACTTCCACGAGCTACTACGACTTCGACATCGACCATGAGATTCCTTTATATGGGACTCAAGACCCCGAGGAGTATCTCGAGTGGGAGCGTAAGATGGACGACTACCTCAAGCTACATCAAGTCCCCTCCGAAGATCAAGTGAAGTGTGCCACAAGTAACTTCCATGACTACGCATTGACATGGTGGCTTCACACACCTTCGAAGAGCTTCAACATGAGTTGGTCGAAGACGAAGAAAGCGATTCGGCGAGAATTTGCGCCTTCCACCTACACGGAACATCTTCACCGCCAATTGGAGAACACCATCCAAGGATCCAAGTCCCTCGACGAGTACTTCATGGAGATGAAGAAAGCCTTGCGATGAGCCGGCGTGGACGACCCCGTTTGGATGAAGTTCTACTTCATGATGGGATTGAACAACGACATCTCCAAGACTATATTCCTCGACAACTATGAGTCCCTCGACGACATCTACTTTGGTGCTCTCAAGGCGGAACAAGAACACATGAAGGCGAAGGCTTCTCCACCCCAAGCATACTTCGCGACGACCAAGCTCCAAGACGACGAGCATGAGGATAGTACCACCATGATGTCCAAGCCCGACGAGCTCCAAGACGACGCTCCCAAGTTTGACTTCACCGCCATCCCTCTTTGTGGCACTGACAATGCTGAGTCTACCACGACTCTTTTTGAAGACACCGCAGCGACGACTAGGACTACGGAGCTTCTCAAGGAACATGCTTTGGAGGCAAGCGACAAGGTGGCGAGCAAGGATGATGCTTCCATCTTTGGAGGCGAGAGTGATGATGTGCCATCTTCGGCCTTCATCCACGGCGATGGTGACGAGATGGTTGAGCATGTGATTTTCCCTTCGACCATGGCAGCGTATGATGATGAGTTGAGCGACATGAGCCACCATATTGAGAGTGAGAGCGAGTTCACCACTAGCCCCATATATGATGAGATGCCCCAATTCCCATGTGAGGAGAGCCACAACCCCCACCACTTGAGTGAGATGAGTGACTCCACCATATGTGAGTTTGAGTGCGCCTATTTTGAGGGAGTGAGTGAGCCACCACATAGAGAGAGTGAGATAGTTGATAGGGCATGTGAGGCCATTTCGATTTCTAACAACTTAACATCTACCTCTATTGTGTCTTCTCATTTGGTGCTAGGTTCCATATCTGATGACGCGCCGATCCTCCACGACCTCATCCCTCCTATGGACAAGATGATGGCCATGATGGAATATGATGCACCCCCCACATGGTTCCATCACGATGAAGATGACCACGACTTGGTCTTTGCCACCTCACCTACACCACATGAGTGGAATGACAAAGGTAACATAGGTGAAGGTGATGAGCTAGTCCCACTAGTGGACATTGATTGCTTGCATGAGGTTGATCCTCCTATTGACACGCTTCTTGCTAGTATGATTTCCCCATGCGATGATTTACCCATTTATGATGAGTTTGATGATTGCCATGAGGAGTCTATTAGTTGTGATGCCATGTTGCATAGGATTTCTTGTGTGCATTCTATTGGTCACATCATGTTTGACGATCCACTTGACATGTCATATGCTATGCATGGGATCAACCATATCGCATCTTTGCAATCTCATCGTAGTAACTATGCATATGCCATTAAAATAAACCCAATTTGCACATATGGCATAGATGACAAGCCCATGGTTATTGGCATTTGTTTTTCTTGTGATGATATTGATAGGCTTCCTTTGCATCATTGTTCATATATGCCATGCCATGACCACCTAGCTTCGGATATGCATTATTTGCCATGTTGTCAATTTTCTCCATATGATGTTTTCGCTATTGCTCATGAGGAGACACCCATAGTTTCCTCATACATGTTTGGGGATTTTGATCACTCCCATCCATTGCATGATCCTCATAATTATGTGCACAATATGCTCCCCATGAATAATGCTAGTGATGTGCCACATACTTGCATGCTCAATTTGTGTCCCCATCGTGTTATACATAACAACTATTCTTTCATGATGGATGACATGTTCATATACCATGCCTCAAATTTCTTTGAGCGATGCCTGTTTTGTGCTAACTCTCATGTGCACATACACATCATGATGGATGATGTGTACATTTACCATGCACACACTTTGTTTCGTTTGTCTTTTTCTTGTGTAGGTCCCCATCCTTACTCGTCTACCTCGCAAGCGCAAGAGTTGACGAAACGAGCTCTAGAGAGCAATGATGATTTGGGATTTCGTGGATTGTCATTCCCACCGCTCCCACCGCGCAATGACTTCGTACATTTCTTCTACATGGCCCTCACATGGTTATGGGTTATTGTCCATTCCATATTCTATGCCCATCTTGCCATGTTCACTTTGCATGATATGCTCATTCCTTTGCCTTTGCCATGCATTTGTGACCCATGCTTTGCATCTCACATGACACTTGATTATACTACTTGTATGTGTGTTTGCATGCTTGGTGGAGTTGTCACTTATTATTGCCATGTTTGCTATGTATCCCATGCCTATGATGATACTTTGATCATGTCTCGCTTTCGTGCTCGTGATATGTCATGTGCATTGCCTAGGCCTACTATTTGCTCACATGACATGATCGCCATGATTTCCTCTAGTGCGTTGCATCTTCGCTCCACTAGTTTGCACGACATGATTACTACGATTGCTTGCCTTGTTGCATCACCGATGATACATACTTGCTCATTTCATGCGGTTGATGACAACCATTGCCTTGTTTTACACATGATTGCTATTGAATATTGTCCAATTGCTCCATATGTTGGCTCTCGCATGCTAGATGATTTGCCATGTATTGAGTGCAACAATGCTTTTAGTCTTGCTAATGAGATTGCCCCCATAGCTTTCTCCCATATGTTTGGAACTGTTGCCATCTTTCATGTGAAGCATGCTTGTCTTCCTTCTTTGCACCATATGCCTAGTGCCATGAATATATCCATTGTTGCATCATATTATTCATGCACTTTTGCTTCTAATGGTTATGTGCAAGACAAGAGAACCATCATGATGGATGATGTGTTTATCTACCGTGCACATACGTTCTTTGCTTGGTTGTGTGCATGTGTAGGATCCTTCGACATCGTGTCAACGTCCACTTCCCATGAGTTGACCATTCGAGCTCTTGAGAGTGAGCCACTTTCGACCAACGCGATTCTACATCACATTTCCTACCACTTCGGCATTGTGAAGGACGCACAAGGACATACTTTTGAGGTGATATCCTTCTCTTTTGAGAATCCTGACACCATGAGCATGCATATTGTGGAGCATACTTCATGTGTTGCTTGCACTATAACACATTGCACACATGCTAGAGATTTTATTTTGACTTGTCATTGCCACATTGCCATGCCTCATGATATATATGTCTTGTGTGTTGCATCGAACATGATTATCCCATGCTATTTCCATGTGCTTGATTGCAACAATGTCATTTCTTCACATATGCCATGTCCCATTGATTGCTACATGCTTGACTTGATTGCCTCACACTTGATGAACACTTGCTATTTCCATTGTGTCGAGTGCCACACTATCTTCACTACACCATGTGCACATTATGCTTGCTTTGTCTTGCACTTGACCCATGTGTTTAGACACTTCATTTTATTTGGTGTTGTGAATGATTCTTATGCATACCATAGACCTTTTGTTGAGCACCTTGTGCATGCTTGCTATGACATTGAGGTAGATGCTTGTTCATTTGTCACACATATTAGCATCTCTACCTCACCTTTGCATGCTTGTTTCCATGATGACTTTGCTTGTGCTCAATTCATATGCTTAAATGCCATGTCTCAATCCTTTGTCACACCATATGCTTTGCATGATGATGACACTTGTTTGGTGAATCACCTCTTGAATGCTTGGTTTTGCACTAACGCTAACCACATTTGTTTTTCCAAGTGTGTGTTGTCCTTACTCCATTTGAAGGAATCACAAGACGGTGAGACATTGGAGAGTGCCCATTTCGAGCTTGAAGATGATGAGTACTTGGTGATCGTCCACTTCTACACGGCGAAGCCATCTCTTTCCCATGGTGATTTGGTTTTCGATCCGAGGTCGGATCTTTCCCAAGGGGGGGGAGATGATGCGGAGCATCCTACGGACATCACCATGTCAAGAGCCCGTTTGGCAAGTGACACGTGCGACATCTACTCCACATACACAAAGGTGAATCATCTCCTTTACGCGTGTTCACTTGACCCCTTCAAGGATGGTATACTACTTGACACTCCACTCATGTGCATACATAGGTATTGTCGGAGCACCACGGATGAGGAGGAGGAGTGCTAGCGCACGTGTACAACTACACCGTCCACGAGGGAAGGTTGGAAGAGAAGGAAGAAGAAGCATGGACAAGCTTCTGAAAAAGCCTAGAACCTCTGGCCTCCAGCCCGAAACTTCCGGCCCCCGGACCTTCCGGCCGCTCTGGAACTTCCGGCCTCCGACGTCCAGAACAGCCCCAGGCGTGCCAACTATCTGGACAGCTCGGACCCTGCCCGGAAGTTACCCGGAACCTCCGGCGCCCGGAACTTCCGGCCATCCCAGAACTTCCGGCCCTGCTGCACCGAGGCCGTACCAGACCGTGCAAACTCTCTGGATAGCCCGGACCCTTCCCGGAACCTGCCCGGAACTTTCGGCCTCCGGAACCTCCGGCCCTGCCTGCGTGCATTGACTTGGGCCGAGGCCCGTGTACCCCTTCGCCCCCTAGACTATATATACCCTTCTTCCACCTACATTTTAGGGTTAGCAAATAGGATAACTCATTTCTAGGCGATCTTTGCTCCTTTACCACTCCTCCTCTTGAGAGAGAGAGAGAGAGCACTCCATTGGAGTTCAAGACCTCCATTGGAGAAGATCCCACGGGATATCAAGACCTCGACTCCTCACCGGATCGGGATGAATTAGCTGCCGTTTGTATCGTCCTTTGTTGACTTTGGATCGTGAATCTCTCCGTGTGTATGTGGATTTAGCACATGTGTGATTGTGTCTTGTCTATTTGAGTGTTTCCTCTCGTTTTCCTCAGCTCGTGTTCTTCGTGTTCTTCGCGGGATCCGCTCCAATCGTGAAAGATCGACACCATTAGGGTTCCACCCTACATCACCCTCGTTGCCAGCCTCTGCCATACACACCACCTCTCTGCAATGAAGCCACCCACACTAAATTACTTTCACTACTGAAGACTCCATTTTAAACACGCACACACACACACACACACATGCACACACACACTTTTCTCTCTTCCACACACACAGTCTCTCTATACGACCACATACACACACATGCTCTAGGTAGAGTATGTGTTCATACCACACCCTTCGTCCAACCTTCCCTGTCGATGTTGTTTACCAGCGGGTATCAACCGACGATAATTGTGGGGATTAGTACGCGTGGAGATCGTCGAAGTAGGTTAGCACATGAGACAAGATTTAGACAACATAGGGCCCCGGGAAACATCATCCGGTAATAGCCCTACGTGCTATTTGTGGCTAGGTCTTACTCCGTATGCTCATGAAGGAGTCACCGTATAAGCCAGCTCTCCTCTAGTTGTGTCTACCCTAGAGATTACTGAGCATCTGCCCTCTTGGGGCGCCTTGCCCCTCCTTATATAAGTTGAAGGGGCTGGCTTACATGTAGAGTCCTTGTAGGATTAGGACTAGTCTCTTTTCTATCACAAGCTGGATAGCAGTCCGGGTCTCATTCAAACTGTTTAAGTTGGCCTGCTGGGCCATCTCCCATGATGGGCCATGGCCTATCTCCATGAGGGTACCCGTGTCCCATATCCATGACAGTAGCCTCCGAGCTTTTGGGTGACTCGAAGAGTCGGGCGGAAGGTCCTGATTTGTTTGATGCCTTTGTCTTCCTGGGACACGGAGCTTTTGCCGGGTCGTTGATGTAATGGATGCCGAAATATGGATGAAGAGATTGCCATCTTATGAGCGTCGAGGTTGCTGGGTCGTGAGCATCGAGGACGATGAGCCGTCGAAGCCGGCTAGTCGCGAGCGTAGATGTTACCGGGTTGCAGACGTTGATGCTGCCGGGTTGTCTTTCCAGGCCGGGTCTTTCTGAATTTTCTTCAACTCCAATAGCATATATATATATATATATATATATATATATATATATATATATATATATATATCATCTGTAGCCCCCAAGTGCCGGGTTGCATGCCTGTAGTAGCTCGGAACTTCAAATAGTGTAGCCCCCAAGTGCCGAGTTGTCTTGCCTGCGGCAGCTCGGGACTCATTTTTTTCTTCAATCTTTGAAACAAATTCAACACTGTAGCCTCCGAGCGCCGGGTTGCTTAGTCCTGCAATGACCCGGGGTTCTGTTCTTTGGATTTTGCGTGTTTGTAGTGAACTTAGTCATCTACTCTTGCAAAAATCCGGCTTGATAGACATTTTACCTGAAATAAAAACATGTGCATGCATTACACCGTTTTGTGATGTATGAAACAAAACTAAATGATAATTTCATTGTCTGTGTCAACTTGTGGTCAAGTTGTTAATTATTCGACTCAACTAAGTAGGCTTGCGCGTGGACGTTTTTCATGCAGATGATATGTTCAGGGTTGACAAAGTCCATGATAGGCATCAGAGTCGATTGACAATATCATACGCACTACTTGGTCAGCTACGAGTTGCATCTGACTTAGTACAGAACGAACGTAAAATTATTTCACTGATAGGTAAGGCACCCATGTTTGAACTGGCGCATCATGGCAACTAGTCCTCTTTGGCAACCTTACGACTCAACTTTATTTGAGAAGAAACAATAGCCCCCGAGATTAACTCAAGGTACACCTTTATTTTATTGATGAAAGCAAAATAAATATGAATTTTAAGCATGAAAAGTAACTTAGCTGTTAGTGACGTGGCATAAGCCGGCGGAGGGTTGAGGGCGACTCATTGAAGTAAGCCGCCATGGGATCAACCACAGCGGGGTCGGCGAAGCCAGAGTCGGCGTGTCATTCGCAGTCGAGCTGAAGTCGTCCGCGGCGAAGCCGTAGCCTGACCGCAGTGAGTCGGAGATGTCCGTGGTGGTGTTTGATGATGGTTGTGTCGAACCCGGAGTTGCCGGCCACGGCAGGTCGATGAAGCCAGCGGTGAGTCGAAGAAGCTTGCATTATTATTGAGCTGGGCGTACGTCCCATCTCTTCTCCCTTTTCTTTGCAGCATGAGCCGCGGAACCGAAAACACCGCGGTACAAGTTGGCTTGGCGGAGTCGGAGATGATCAGACAAGGTCCTCCTGACCCGGCAGCCGGCTCGCCCTTGTCACGTGTTCCAACCAATGGATATGCGTGTAGAAGAAAAACTTCCACGCAGCTTGATGTGGTATGTATTCCTTTTGAATAGGCTAGCACCTAAGCTAGCGGCTGGATCAATCCACTTTTTTTTTGCTCACATGATGTGGTACTCAAGTAGTACTATCCAAATCATGTATACTGTACCAGTAGTGCTATTATAAAATAGTACTCCAACCTAGCAGATTGCTTCTTTTTCTTTGGATTGTTTTGACATGGAAGTAGCAAGCAACAGTGATGGTTAATTCCCTTGGGACTTGAAGTTGTACATGGACGAGAAGATGTGGCCGAGCTTCCAAACTTGTGGCTGGTTGCTGTCGGTCTTGGCGGAGTTTGATCCTGGCGCTGATTGATCTCGGACATGAGACTTGTAGCGGCGGCAGCACTGCTTCGAATTTTCTTTTACTCTCTGATCCGAACATGCCATAGTGACTGCCAAATTTTTTGCACCGCGTCACAGAAGTTTCCATCCGTGCCGGCGTCCAAGTCACCTAACCAAGTGTGGCGACGATGCAGTCGCCGTTGTTGATAAAAATTGGACCCATCGAAATCTGAATCCATGCGCACGTGGCCCCATGGTGGGCGCCAATGTCGATGTTGTTTACCAGCGGGTATCGACCGACGATAATTGTGGGGATTAGTACGCATGGAGATCATCGAAGTAGGTTAGCACACGAGACAAGATTTAGATAGCTTCGGGCCTCGGGAAACATCATCCGGTAATAGCCCTACGTGCTGTTTGTGGCTAGGTCTTATTCCGTATGCTCATGAGGGAGTCGCCGTATAAGCTGGCTCTCCTCTAGTTGTGTCTAGCCCTAGAGATTATTGAGCTTCTGCCCTCTTGGGGCGCCTTGCCCCTCCTTATATAAGTTGAAGGGGCCGGCTTACATGTAGAGTCCTAGTAGGATTAGGACTAGTATCTTTTCTATCACAAGCCAGATAGCAGTCCGGGTCTCATTCAAACTGTTTAAGTCGGCCTGCTGGGCCATCTCCCATGATGGGCCACGGCCTATCTCCATGAGGGTACATGTGTCCAATATCCATGACATTCCCCGTATGATAATCAATCACCTTAATTTGCTTATAATATGAACAAATTCTACTTTAATGTAGTTACCAAATTATCATCAAAACACTATAACGCAAATCACAAGCAGGAATTGTCAAAACTGTATATACACCATCACATTAATATGGTCAGGTAGTAAATCACAAGCTAACGTACCATTATAATATTTATATCCCGTTGCAAAAGGTGGAGTACATATCCGAAGAGTAGAGGCGCGCACACACACTCTGTCTCTCATAATCTCACATAGATGCGAGTTATGTGACGCACCCTAAACAGACCCGTATGTGTACAATTATTGCACGCAAGGATACATGTTATGGAGCGCATTTATTTAAGCCGGACGGCGAACCCAAAGACAAGCCGCATTCATTCCCCTCCCGCTACCTCTTCTCCGCTCGCCGTCGCCTGATAGCCATGGCCCGACAGAAGGTAACGACATACGCCATGCTCACGCCGAAGCGGCGCTTTGAGATGCTTCCGTAGATCTAGAGGTGGCACGAAGCCCGGATCATAGCCGGCATGCCTCCGGACTAGCCGGAGCTGGAGGAGGAGGCGGGGGAGGCGGAGCAGGACGCGGCCATGGAGGACGCGGAGCCGGAGGAGGAGAACAACGACGCGAGCGACGCAGAGCCGGAAGAGCAGGACGACGATGCGGGAAAACCGGAGCCGGGGAGGAAGTCGACTATGCGGGCAAGGCGGAGCCGGCGCCTCCGGCAGCAGGCTTCGCCATGGTCGACGCCATGGCGGAGTTGACCCAAGCGGAGGGGGCGGCGGAATAGCAGATGATGTAGGGCAAGACCCTAGGTGGCCCGATGTTCACGAATTGGAGGTGGATTTGAGGAAGAACACCAAGAACACAAGGGGAAAACATAAGAACAACACTATAATGGACAAGATCCACACCAAGTACTCCTGAAATCACAAGCAATACAAGAGGTGCATCAAGATCCAAGAACAACAAGGGAAATAGGATACAAGGTAGTTCATCCAAATCTCTAGGAGAGATGGGTCTTGAATTCCATGGAGGAATCTTCCCACAAGGGGGTCTTGATATCCCTAAGGATCTTCTCCAATGGAGGTCTTGAACTCCAATGGATTGTGCCTCTCTCAAGAGGATTCCCACAAGGGAAGATACATAAGCTAAGCTCCAATGTCTAGATCTAATCTTAGCTAACCCTAACAAATGGTCCATCCACGGAATATATAGTAGGTGGGAGGTAAGGGACGAAGTAGGGCAAAACAGGCAACACACAGCCAGCTCGCTGGGAGGGGCCGTGCGCACGGGCTAAGTAGGCCCCGTGCGCACGGGGGTCCCATGGGCACGGTACACGCCCGTGCGCACGGGGTGCTACAGCGGCGAGGCCCGTGGACACAGGGTGCGCGCAGATATGTCCAGTAGGTTTGTCGTTTCTCGTGGGCACGGGGTCTTGGGGGCCCGTGCGCACGGGGTAGTCTGGAGGGTGTTGTCCTCTTCGAGATTTGCTCCTCCGTCGTCCTCATGGCGTTGGCGTGTTTCCTCTTGGCCTTGGCGATGGTCCTTAGCCTCTTGACGGTTCCTTCTCCGCTTCCAAGCTTCCCTCTTGGATGATGTAGTCGTTCTCTTGAGCTTGGACTCCTCCTCGAAGAATATGTAGCTCCGCTCACACCTATGTATGCACACGATAGAGGGGTCAAGTAGTATACCATCCTCGAAGGGCACAAGTGAACACGTGTAAAGGAGATGATTCACCTTTATGTATGTGAAGTAGATGTGGCAGGTGTCACTTGCCAAACAGACTCTTGACATGGTGATGTCCGTAGGATGCTCCGCATCATCCCCTCCCCCTTGGAAAAGATTCGTCCTCGGATCAAAAACCAAATCACCATGGGAAAGAGATGGCGTCGCCGTGTAGAAGTGGACGATCACCAAGCATTCCTCATCATGAAGCTCCAAATGGGCACTCTCCAATGTCGCACCGTCTTGTGATTCCTTCAAAAGGAGCAATGACAACAAACACTTGGAAAAACAAATGTGGTTAGCGTTAGTGCAAAACCAAACATTCAAGTGGTTATTCACCCAACAAGTGTAGTCATCAAGCATAGCATATGGTTTGACAAGGAAGTGAGACATGGCATTTAAGCATATCAATTGAGCACATGCCAAGTCATCATGGAAACAATCATGCAAAGGTGAGGTAAAGATGCTAATATGTGTGACAAATGAACAAGCATCTTCCTCAATGTCATAGCAAGCATGCACAAGGTGCTCAACAAAAGGTCTATGGTAGGCATAGGAATCATTCACAACACCAAATAAAATGAAGTGTCTAAACACATGGGGTAAGACAATCCAAACATAATGTGCACATGGTGTAGTGAAGATAGTGTGGCACTCAACACAATGGAAAGAGCAAGTGTTCATCATGTGTGAGGCAAGCAAGTCAAGCATGTAGCAATCAATGGGACATGGCATATGTGAAGAAATGACATTGTTGCAATCAAACACATGGGAATAGCATGGGATAATCATGTTCGATGCAACACACAAGGCATATATATCATGAGGCATGGCAATGTGGCGATGACAAGTCGAAGCAAGATCTCTAGCATGTGTGCAAAGTGTCATGGTGCAAGCAACACATGAAGTATGATCCACAATATGCATGCTCATGGTGTTGGAATTCGCAAAAGAGAATGATATCACCTCAAAAGTATGTCCTTGTGCGTCCTTCACAATGCCGAAGTGGTAGAAAATGCATTGTAGAAGCACGTCGGTCGAAAGTGGCTCGCTCTCAAGAGCTCGAATGGTCAACTCACGTGAAGTGGAAGTTGACACGGGGTCGAAAGATCCTACACATGCACAAAACAAAGCAAAGAACATATGTGCATGGTAGATAAACACATCATCCATCATGATGGTTCTCTTCTCTTGCACATAACCATTAGAAGCAAAAGTGCATGAATAATATGATGCAACAATGGATATATTCATGGCACTAGGCATATGGTGCAAAGAAGGAAGACAAGCATGCTTTACATGAAATATGTCAAAGGCTCCGAGTGTATGGGAGAAAGCTATGGGGGCAATCTCATTAGCAAGACTAAAAGCATTGTTCCACTCAATACCTGGCAAATCATCTAGCATGCGAGAGGCAACATATGGAGATGTATGACAAGAAGCAATATCAATCATTTGCAAAGCATGGCAATGGTTGTCATCAACCGCATGAAATGAGCAAGTATGAATCATCGGTGATGCAACAAGGCAAGCAATCATAGTAATCATGTCGTGCAAACTAGTGGAGCGAAGATGCAACGCACTAGAGGAAATAATGGCAATCATGATCAAAGTATCAGCATAGGCATGGGGTACATAGTAAACATGGCAATAACAAGGAATATCTCCACTAAGCATGCAAATACACATATAAGTACTAGAATCAAGTGTCATGTGAGATGCAAAGCATGGGTCACAAATGCATGGCAAAGGCATAGGAGTGAGCATATCATGCAAAGTGAACATTGCAAGATAGGCATAGAATATGTAATGGACAATAACCCATAACCATGTGAGGGCCATGTAGAAGAAATGCGCGAAGTCATTGCGCGATGGGAGCGGTGGGAGTGACAATCCGTGGGATCCCAAATCATCATTGCTCTCTAGAGCTTGTTTCATCAACTCTTGCGCTTGCGAGGTCAACGAGGAAGCATGTGTACCTACACAACATGGGGACAAACGAAACAAAGTGTGTGCGTGGTAAATGTACACATCATCCATCATGATGTGTATGTGCACGTGAGAGTTAGCACAAGATAAGCAATGCTCAAAGAAATTGGAGGCACGATAGAGAAATATGTCATCCATCATGAAAGAATAGTTATTATGTATGACATGATTAGGATGCAAATTATAGCAAGTGTGTGGCACATCAAAAGCATTTTCATTCATGGGATGCATATGGTGCACACAATCATGGAAATCATGCAATTCATAGGATGGATCAAAATCTCCTAACATGTATGAGGATACTATGGGGGTCGCCTCATGAGCAATAGCGGAAACATAATATGGAGAAAATGGACAACATGGAAAACAATGCATGTCCAAAGCTAGGTGGTCATGGCATGGCATATGATAGAAATGATGCAAAGGAAGCATATCAATATCATCACAAGAAAAACAAATGCTAATAACCATGGGCTTGTCATCTATGCCCTATGTGCAAATTGGGTTTATTTTAATGGCATATGCATAGTCACTACGATGAGATTGCAAATATGACATATGGGAGATCTCATTCATAGCATATGACAAGTCAAGAGGGGTTGCAAACATGATGTGACCAAGAGAATTATCACAAGATATCCTATGTAACATGGCATCATAACTAATAGACTCCACATGGCAATCATCAAAATCATCATAAATGGGTAAATCATCGCATGGGGAAATCATACTAGCATGAAGCATGTCAATAGGAGGATCTACATCATGCAAGCAAGCAATGTTAAGAATGTCCACTAGTGGGACAAGAGCATCACCTTCACCTATGTTACCTTTCTCATTCCACTCTTGTGGTGTAGGTGAGGTGGCAAGGACCAACTCGTGGCCATCATCATCGTGATGGAACCATGTGAGGGGTGTATCATAGTCCACCATGGCCATCGTCTTGTCCAAAGGAAGGACGAAGTCATCGAAGATCGGTGTGTCGTCGTATATGGGACCTAGCACCAAATGAGAAGACACAATAGAGGTAGAGGGTAAGTCATTAGAAATCGAAATGGCCTCACATGCCCTATCAACTACCTCACTCTCTCTATGTGGTGGCTCACTCACTCCCTCAAAATAGGTGCACTCAATGTCACATATGGTGGAGTCACTCAAATCACTCAAGTGGTGGTGGTGGTGGCTCTCCTCACATGGGAATTGGGTCATCTCATCATATATGGGGCTAGTGGTGAAGTCACTCTCACTCTCAATATGGTGGCATAAGTCACTCAACTCATCATCATACGCCTCCTTGGTCGAAGGGAAAATCCCATGCTCAATCGTCTCGTCGTAGCCGTGGATGAAGGCCGAAGATGGCACATCATCACTCGCCTGCATGACCGAAGGGACCATCCCATGCTCGATCATCTCGTCACTCGCCGCCAAATCTTGATCCTTGAGTTGCTCCATAGTCGTAGTTGTCGTCGCGTCGTCTTCAAAAAGAGTCAAGGTAGGCTCGGCATCGTCAATGCCACAAAGAGGGATGGCGGTGAAGTCAAACTTTGGAGTATCGTCTTGGAGCTCGTCGGGCTTGGACATCATGGTGGTACTATCCTCATGCTCGCCGTCTTGGAGCGTGGTCGTCGCGAAGTGTGCTCGTGGTCGAGTGGACTTGGCCTTCATGTGTTCTTGTGCCGCTAGGAGAGCACTAATGTACATGTCGTCGAGGGACTCGTAGTTGTTGGTGAAGAGAGTCTTGGCGATGTCGTTGTTCAATCCCATCGTGAAGTGGAACTTCATCCAAATGGGGTCATCCACACCGGCTCGTCGCAAGGCTTTCTTCATCTCCTTGAAGTATTCATCGAGGGACTTGGATCCTTGTATGGTATTCTCCAATTGGTGAAGAAGATGCTCCGTGTAGGCGGAAGGCACAAATTCTTGCCGCATCAATTTCTTCGTCGTGGGCCTACTCGTGTTGTAGCTCTTCGAAGGTGTGTGAAGCCACCATGTCGACGCATAGTCGTGGAAGGTACTTGTGGCGCACTTCACTTGATCTTCGAAGGGTACTTGATGTAGCTTGAGGTAGACGTCCATCTTGCACTCCCACTCGAGATACTCCTCGGGGTCTTGAGTCCCATAGAACGGAAGCTCGTGATCGGAATCGAGGTCATAGTAGCTTGTGGAAGTCGCGGACTTGAGCTTGTGGAGTAGGCGAAGATGCCGTACATCCGAAGGCGAAGATGCCTTGAAGTCACTTGGCGAAGTTGCCAATGTAGTGGATGAAGCCGCAGCCTTGGGGTCGATGTCGCTGTACTGTAGAGCCCGTGCGCACGGGGGTGCAGGAGGCCATGTGCACGGAGGTCGCAAGCCCGTGTGCATGGGGGTGCCAGAGCAACCAACTCTCGTCCAGAAAGTTCCTCTTCATGGTCTTGTCGGTGTCGATGCCGTTGTGTACTTCACGTAGATGGTAGCTCGGGAGTCTTTGCACTTGAGCGTCTTCTCGAAGATTATGAAGACCGCTTGCGGGAGTTGATGAGGACCTTGAACTCCTCCATGTACTTGTCCATCTTGGCGTCGATGAAGTTCTCCATGGCATTGAACTCGTTGTCGTGGTTGTAGACCGAAGGAGATGTGCCGTGCCTATACATAAAAGCACTCGAGAAGGTGTGAGAACGAGATGGAATGAACATACCAAAGTTACCTCTTTCCGAAGTTGTAGATGGATCTCAAATACCACACTGTATGCAAGGAAAAGAGTGCACTTGGTGAAAAACCTTGTCCAATCCTCACAACCTACACAAATGTCTTATAGTGGAGCTCGGTGGGGTTAGTGGCACAAATTCATGCAAATTGAAGTCCAAGATATGTAAATGTTGAAATAAATCCAAAGGACTCAAAATGCAAAGCAAGTGATCACAAAATATAGAGGAGGGCAATAAAGAAAACACACACGGTGGGATAATGGGGCTTGTGCAACTATAGGGATGAACAATACAAAATTTCCTAATGAAGACTAAGCTCGTGTTGCACAAACACAAAGAGAGACGCTAGCTTGATTGCACGTTTGGGCACGATTCACCACTTGGCACCAACCTATATGTATCCTCATGCACAAGTATCTCTTTTCATGCTCAACACTCGTTTGCTTATAAGCTTTTTGATCTTTCTTTTTCTCTTGCTTAAAAGCTTTTTTTTGCTCTCTTCTCTTCCTTTCCACTATGCTTATTGAGCCTCAACCAAACACATGAGATAAGTATCGCAAGATATGCACGGGAGCAAGATATATCAAATGATGCAACAATATGATATCGTATCACTAAGGTGCACAAGTTTTCGCGAATCCCGGCAATACTCGGATAGCTAGTCTCAATAGGTATGAAGGTATTCGCAAAGATGGTGGGGCTATCAAGATGTAATGGCAAGGAAGGAAAAGTTGATGATGGAATGGATACCTTCATCACACTTAACCTTTCACGAAGTCGGGGGTAACCGGCGCCCTTGCTTCCGGTTGAAGATGGTCTCAAAGGATGGATGGTCGTCGTCGATGCGGGATGTCGTGGTGGATGTAGTTGATGTAACGATACAAGTCGCCGGTGGTGATGAAGATGTAACCATCCCTAAGTATCCGAAACACCTTAGGAGACTCAAATCACAACTCAAACAACCACAAATGCAATGGGAACCAAAATGGGTTAGGTTGCGGAAGTTTATGGTGGTGGTGCGGAAGTTATGGCGGAGGGCCTATGCAAAGATGCAAAAATGAACAAAATTGATGGAGTCAAATGGTGGTAAGACCAAGATGAGCAGCTCGGGCACGTCGCTAGCTTTTCAACGAGCCAAAGAACGCCCAAATTGGAGTTCGGAAGTGGGAGATATGAAGAAAACGGTGAAGTGGTGTTGCTGTTCCTGAAGGGGGGCCGTGCGCACGGGGTCTAAGGCCCGTGGACATGGGAGGTCCGGAAACTACGCGGGGGCCCGTGCGCACGGGGTCTGGGGTCCGTGGACATGGGGGTGGCGGAAATTTCGCGATTTCAACTCTAAATCGACGGGGGAAAAGAAAAATTGGGCTATGGGGACGCAATAGGAGATGGATCTACTTGCTAAACACCAGATCCTTGGATCAAAATCAACAAAAACTCACAAGGAACAACAAATCACAAAAAAATTGGTATGGCTCTTTTTGTGGGGATTTTCGAAATTGGACAAAAAACAAGCAAAATTAGGCTAGAACATGGGGGGTAGGGCTCCAAATTCGTGTCAACGTGGCTCATGATACCAAGATGATGTAGGGCAAGACCCTAGGTGGCCCGATGTTCACGAATTGGAGGTTGATTTGAGGAAGAACACCAAGAACACAAGGGGAAAACACAAAAACAACACTCTAATGGACAAGATCCACACCAAGTACTCCTCAAATCACAAGCAATACAAGAGGTGCATCAAGATCCAAGAACAACAAGGGAAATAGGATACAAGGTAGTTCATCCAAATCTCTAGGAGAGATGGGTCTTGAATTCCATGGAGGAATCTTCGCACAAGGGGGTCTTGATATCCCTAAGGATCTTCTCCAATGGAGGTCTTGAACTCCAATGGAGTGTGCCTCTCTCAAGAGGATTCCCACAAGGGGAGATACATGAACTAAGCTCCAATGTCTAGATCTAATATTAGCTGACCCTAACAAATGGTCCATCCACGGAATATATAGTAGGTGGGAGGTAAGGGACAAAGTGGGGCAAAACAGGCAACACACAGCCAGCTCGCTGGGAGCGGCCGTGCGCACAGGCTAAGTAGGCCCTATGCACACGGGGGTCCCGTGGGCACGGTACACGCCCGTGCGCACAGGGTGCTACAGCGGCGAGGCCCGTGCGCACGGGGTCTGGGACGCCCGTGGACACGAGGTGCGCGCAGAGATGTCCAGTAGGTTTGCCGTTTCCCGTGGGCACGGGGTCTTGGGGGCCCGTGCGCACAGGGTAGTCTGGAAGGTGATGTCCACTTCGAGATTTACTCCTCCGTCGTCCTCATGGCCTTGGCGTGGTTCCTCTTGGCCTTGGCGACGGTCCTTAGCCTTTTGACGGTTCCTTTTCTACTTCCAAGCTTCCCTCTTGGATGATGTAGCCGTTCTCTTGAGCTTGGACTCCTCCTCGAAGAATGTGTAGCTCCGCTCACACCTATGTATGCACACGAGAGAGGGGTCAAGTAGTATACCATCCTCGAAGGGCACAAGTGAACACGTGTAAAGGAGATGATTCACCTTTATGTATGTGAAGTAGATGTGGCACGTGTCACTTGCCAAACGGACTCTTGACATGGTGATGTCCGTAGGATGCTCCGCATCAGCAGGCCATCCTCGAGTCCATCCACTCAGAGGCCGAGGTGGAGGCCAACCGCCGCTTCCTCCGCCAGTGAGAGCGGAGGATCAACGATATGTTTGCTGAACCGGAGGAGGAGCAGGAGGAGTTGGAGTTGCTGCATGCGGCCGCCTATGCGGAGCATGGCACGGAGATATATGACATCTCCAACGCCGAGTAGTGTGCTCTAGCTTAGGTTATGTGCATAGTACGTACATATGTATTGCATGCTTTGAATGGATTTGAGATACTCCCTCCTTTCCGGTTTGAAGGGCTCATCTGAAAAATAAAATAGATTTCCATTATATTAGGCTCACGTAGAGTCCAATTAAGTTAAAGTTCATCTTTTTGTAGTACT
This sequence comes from Elymus sibiricus, assembly GCA_039707655.1. NCBI lineage: Eukaryota > Viridiplantae > Streptophyta > Magnoliopsida > Poales > Poaceae > Elymus > Elymus sibiricus. Next base: position 172,136,165 of record CM077664.1, read on the forward strand.
ACTAGGATGTGGTTAAGGAAATACTACTACTATTAGGGTTGATCAGTGGGTGCCCGGACGTGGCCGGGCGGTGGAAGAGGAAGGAGAAGAGAAGCGGGCTGTGGAGTACACCAGCTGCAGCACGAGCTCCAAGGAACTTTCGTGCCAAACAATGCATATTTTAACTACTAGAAGTGCGTACACCAGCGGTGTATTGTATGAGTTGGTCTTTACGTTGCGTGTAGATGACATGGCTACAACATGCAGGCTCTAATTCGACATCCTACCACTCCGCCTCGCACGGTTTGGCCACGCATGATTTGCATGCAGGCCTGTCACGCACGTAGTTGTCGAAGTCGTGCTCGAAAAAGGGTAACGAGGTCCGCTAGTCCGCGTTGGTGATCCGTGCGCCCGGAAAACAAACTAATTCCAGTAGCTGTAAATGTGGGGTGTGCTTTAATTACGGGCTAGTGGATGCATGCGAACGTGCCGTACAACGAAGGGAGGAGGCCCTGCGGTTACCACACTACTGCTAATGCGCGCCCGCAGAACATCTTTTCGGAAGGGAGGAGGCCCTGCGGTTACCATATACTCTTGTCTAAACCAGTTCCCAAAGGGACAAGGTAGTTCATCGCCATTTCCATGGATTCGCAATCCAGTGGTGCTTCTCATCCTCGTCGAGGTTGGGAGACCTTGGAAGACGATCCTTTGGGGGAAATCATAAGTCGCTCCAACTTCCTCACATCCGCAACACTCAGTGCTACTTGCAGCAAATATTTTAAGACGGTGCGTAAATATGCGTGCGAGAAGGCCATGCGTCCTCGAGGACGAGGATGTTTCCTGGGGGGGTCTCTCCATCACGGCGTGGCCGTAGTTGCAAGTTGACGCCCCTTGAGATGCCGACGTTGAGGGGCACTCAGATTTTGTCTGATGAGTAGGTCAGTGATGAGTTTGATTATGCAAATGTATTCTAAAGACTACTTCCGTGTTCCATTTCATAATTCCCCCGCTGCCCACTATTGCACAGGTTAGGCTTGGTGACAATGGAGATTGGCTTGCATATATACGGGAGGGTACCAACATCAATTTGCACAACATCCACACCGGTGAGACCGTTCCCATCGAACCTTTGTTCAGCTTTGGGATCGGCCATGCAATGGGCCACTGCCTGAATTGGTACAATGGAACCACGGTGAGTTTGAAGAAGATAGCAATCGCGGAAGCCCTGACATGGTCGTGCGGCAATAAATATTACTCTCTCATCGCGGTGTTCGACATCACGATTTGATGTAGGGTGGAACCCTACAGTGATGATCTTTTCACACTTGGAGGGGAAAAGGGCAAATTGAGAGAAGAACACAAGAACAAACACTCAATCAACAAGATCCAATCACACATGCACTAGATCCACATACACATAAGAGAGATACAAGATCCAAAGTCAACACAAGAGGATACAAAGGTAACTAATTCATCCCAATCCTTGGAGGAGTCGAGGTCTTGATGATCCTATGATGGGGATCCTTCCCTAGATGGGGTCTTGATATCCACTAGGGGATCTTCTCCTAGGAGGTCTTGGTCTCCATGGGAGAGGGATAGATGAGCAAAGCTCTCTCTAGATCATATCATGTACTTTGCTAACCCTAGAAGAGGAAAGGAGGAGGTCTATTTATAGTCTAGTACAAGTTGGGGGCGAGTTGGATGGGTACATGGGCCGTAGGCCCATTTACTGTGCGCAGACAGGGGCTGGACGTCCGGGCATCGGGCCGGATGTCTGGGGGTTCGCGGGGGTGTTGGATGTACAGGGCTTGGGACAGGATGTCCGGCCTGGCCTTCTGCCAGGTTCTATTGATGCAGGCCAGAAATCTGGGCCGGGGGCCGGATGTCCGGGGCTGGGTCAGATGTCCGGGCCCTGGGACTTGCAGCCGCTGGGTTGCTACAGTCGCCGTGGTCTTCAGGGGCCGGATGTCTGGCTACTGTAGTCTTGCAGCGGTTCCTCCCGTCGTGCTCCTTCATCCATGTACTTGGGGACTCGTCCATTGTTTCGGGCTTCTCCGAGAGGGTCTAAGCACACATAGCATTCCGGATTGAGGTAGTAGCCATGTCTCACGTGGATCATACAGAATGTCATTTAGGGGAGATGTCACCTTGGTCTCGATAGCTCTTGCACGTGCTCGTGTCATTGGTCCTCTTGGTGCATGGGGAGACGGAGGTGGGTCCATGGGGATGACCGTAGGATGCTCTGCATCATCTCCCCCCTGATAAAGATCTGTCCTCGAATCGGAATCCACATCACCATGGAAGGGAGATAAGTCCTTGACGTTGAAGATGTCGCTCACGGTGTACTTGTCGCGAGGGATGTCGATCTTGTAGGCGTTGTCGTTGTAGCGTGCTAGCACCTTGAACGGTCCGTCTGCTCGAGGTAGTAGTTTGGACTTGTGTTCGTTGGGAAAGAGTTCTTTGTGTAGGTGTAGCCACACAAGATCTCCGGGGTTGAATACCATGGGGTGCTTGTTGACATTGGCCTTGATCGCGAGACGTTGTACTTGGCGCTCGATCGTGTGCGTTGTATCTTCATGCATCTTCTTGAGGTAACTCGCTCGTGCACTCGCGTCCATGTTGATGCGCTCTTGTAGTGGTAGTGGTAGAATGTCCAATGGGGACAACGGGTTGAAGCCGTAGACGACCTCGAAGGGGGACTTGCCGGTAGTTGAATGTCTTGCTCGATTGTAGGCGTACTCGGCGATGGGCAAACATTCCTCCCACTCCCTTTTGTTCTTCTTGATCAACATGCGGAGTAGTGTGGAAAGCGTCTGGTTTGTGATCTCCGTTTGGCCATCGGTTTGTGGATGATATGCCGAAGAGAAAAGTAGCTTGATTCCGAGCTTGGTGCAAAGTGTCTTCCAAAAGTAGCTAAGGAACTTGACGTCGCGGTCTGACACAATCGTCTTGGGCTCTCCATGCAATCTCAAGATTTCCCTACAAAAGATATCTGCAACATGTGAAGCATCGTTGATCTTGTTACATGGAATAAAATGTGCCATCTTAGAGAAACGGTCCACAACAACAAATATCGAATCTTTGCCGTTTTGAGTTCGAGGCAAACCAAGCACAAAATCCATACTAATATCTTCCCATGGTTGATATGGAATAGGAAGTGGCATATATAGACCATGAGATTGAGCTTTGGACTTAGCTTTGCGGCATTTAGAGCAATGGTTGGTGTAGCGCGAGACGTCTCGAAACTTCTTTGGCCAAAAATAGTTCTTGGAGAGCATGGCAAATGTCTTGTCGCGTCCGAAATATCCCATGAGTCCTCCACCGTGAGCCTCTTGCAAAAGCAACAAACGAAGAGAAGACTCGGGGATACGAAGTTTGTTAGCTCGCATAAGATAATCATCTTTTAAATAGTATCGCTCCCAAGTTTTGTGTGCTAAGCATTTGGCATAAGGAATCGCAAATGAAGCATCATGCGCATACAAGTTTTTAATGTGCTCAAATCCTATAACATTCAACTCAAGTTGAGTAACTAGCATGCACTTGCGGGAAAGAGAGTCCGCCACAACAATTTCCTTACCTTTGATGTACTTGATAACATAAGGAAAAGACTCAATGAACTCACTCCATTTGGCATGATGCTTATTCAATTTTGTTTGACCCTTAAGGTATTTAAGCATTTCATGATCCATATGGATGAAAAATTTACGAGGGCGAAGATAATGTTCCCACACATGCAAGACTCTCACTAAAGCATATAACTCTTTGTCATATATGGGGTAGTAAAATTGTGCGCCGCAGAGTTTCTCACTAAAATATGCAATTGGGCGCTTCTCTTATATTAACATGCCACATATGCCATTACCACTAGCGTCACAATGTACTTCAAATGTTTTCTCAAAGTTGGGTAATGCAAGTAATGGAGCATGTGTAAGCAAGTTCTTAAGCTCATGAAATGCGGCATCTTGGGATGGACCCCAAACAAATGGTGCATTCTTCTTACTCAATGCGTGCAATGGTGATGCAATAGTGCTAAAATCCTTCACAAAGCGTCGATAAAATCCGGCTAAGCCAAGGAAACTATGCATTTGAAGCAAATTGGTTGGTTGTGGCCAAGTTTTAGTACCATCAATTTTAGCTTCATCCACTTGCACACCCTTAGAGGAGACTACAAAGCCTAAGAAAACAAACTTGTCAACACCAAAAGTGCATTTTTCCATATTAGCATAAAGGCGCTCATTTCTAAGAACTTGCAAGACGTCCCTATGATGTATGGCACGATCCTCAAGAGATTGGCTAAACAAAAGAATGTCATCAAAGTATACCACAACACAAATGCCGATTAGTTTGCGACGAACATAGTGCAGCACACGCATAAAAGTTCTAGGTGCTTGAGATAAGCCCATAGGCATGACTAACCATTCGTACAAGCCAAATTTGGTTTTGAAAGCCGTTTTCCATTCATCACCCTCATGCATGCGAATTTGATAATAACCACTTTTAAGATCAATTTTGGAGAAAATGGTGGCTCCACTAAGTTCATCAAGCATGTCATCAAGGCGTGGAATGGGATGGTGATATCTAACGGTGATAGCATTAATGGGGCGGCAATCGGAACACATGTGATAGCTACCATCTTTCTTAGGCACAAGAATAATCGGAACGGCACATGGACTTAAGCTTTCGCATACATACCCATTCTCCATGAGATGTTGCACTTGCCTTTGAATCTCTTTGGTCTCTTCGGGGTTGACGCGGTAAGGTGCCTTGTTCGGTAAAGGTGCGCCGGGGATGAAATCGATGCGGTGTTTGATTCCGCAAAGTGGAGGAAGTCCGGGAGGTAGCTCATCGGGAAAAATGTCCGCGAATTCCTGCCAAAGATGAGACAATACCAAAGGTAGATTTTGTGAAGTATTAGTCCTCACCGCTTCATCTTTGCACACAAGCACAAAGTGAAGAATGCTCGATGGGCTCTCACTCACATCCCTCATGTCTCTTTTGGTGGCTAAAAGAACTAAACCTTTCTTGTCGCTCATCGTGGAGTCACTCATTTTTGGCTTGTGGCACTCACTCTCATTTTGGTGGTTCACTTGCTCACTAGTCTCTCCACGATGGGTTGAAGCTTGCTTGTCGGCGATGACTTGACTTGGCGACATGGGTCAAAGCACGAATTCCTTGCCCTTCATCTTGAAGCTATAGTGATTGGTTCATCCGTTGTGGATGACGCCGCGGTCGAATTGCCAAGGTCTTCCAAGGAGGAGATGGCATACGGACATGGGAACCACATCACACTCCAAGGTGTCTTCGTATGCGCCAATCTTGAAGGACACTTGAACGGTGTGCTCCACTTGAATGGTGCCGGAGTCTCTTAACCATTGGACCTTGTAAGGGCGAGGGTGCTTCTTCTTGAGCAATTGTAGCTTGGAACATAGCTCGTCGCTTGCCAAATTGTGTCAACTTTCGCCGTCGATGATGACCTTGACGGAACGTCCTTGAATACCCGCTTTGGTATGGAAGATGTGGCAACGTTGTTCTTCGTCTTGTTGTTGTTGAAGTGTCAAGGTCTTGGAGATAACAAGAGCGGGGCTCGAATCATTGTCACAGAAGACTTGATCGTCTTCATCTTCATTCACTTGTCGATGCATGGCCACATGCTCGAGCGCTTCAATTTCTTCTTCGCTCATGGAGTTGTAGGTGCCGTCATCATTGGCGATCATGGTGCGCCGTGTGGGGCACTCAAATGACTTGTGGCCTCGTCCTTTGCATGTAAAGCATTTGATGTCACTTGTCTTGGCGGTAGCATCCGTAGGAGTTGTTGATGATGAAGCTCTTGGCTTGGTTGTACTTGGAGTAGGACGACTCGAAGATGTCGTAGGTTGCTTGGAGCTTGACATGTCATTGGTGCTTGTTGTAGGTCGAGTCGTTGACAGAGGCATTGTAGTCGTTGAATCTTGAGTATATGAACCGTAGGTCTTGGAAGAGTATCGGGAGTACTTGTAGGCCTCTTGCACTTGTTGCTCTGCTTTGGTGGCTTGGTGCACTAGCTCGAGGAGGTTCGAGTACGGTTGGAAGTCCGCAATTTTCTTGATAGGATGGTTGAGACCATTCAAGAAACGCGCCATAGTTTGTTCATCATCTTCCTTGACGTTGGCTCATATCATGGCAATTTCCATCTCTTGGTAGTATTCTTCAACCGACTTGGTGCCTTGCTTGAGGAGTTGTAGCTTCTTGAAGAGGTCGCGGCTATAGTGTGTAGGCACAAAACAAGCTCTCAGGACATCCTTCATTTGAGTCCAAGTGGTGATGGGTGGTTCGCCTTTCTCTTGGCGTCGTTCGATCACTTGCTCCCACCAAATGAGAACATAGTCTTGGAACTCTAGCGATGCCATGGCTACCTTCTCTTCCTCATCATATTGGTGGAGATGGAATATCTTGTCCACCTTTAATGCCCATGAGAGGTAGTCTTCGGGATCGGTGCTTCCGGAGAACTTGGGCAAGTGGAACTTGAGCTTGCCATAACACTATTCATTGTGTTGTTGGCGATGATGAGGACCCTCTTGCTGTGAAGGTGGGTCTTGTAGCTCTTGCTCCTCGTTCTCTTCTTGATTAGCTTGGCATCGAGGGCGTGGGATACGTGCATGGTTCCTCATATCTCGGTGCTCCTCAAGTCATGCGGCTTCATCTTGTCGCTCTATAAAGAATAATGATAACCATGAAACTTGTCATCATGATTTTAATTTTCAATTTGCTTATGTCAATCAAGTATCTCATGATAGTTATTTTCTTGAATTTGCTCCCACTATTGTTGATGAGAACAAATTTGCTTATGTGGAGAGTAATAAAATTTCTATGCTTGTGGATCATGAAAAGAATGCTTTATGTGATAGTTATATTGCTGGGTTTCTTCATGATGCTACTTAAAATTATTATGAGAGGGGAAGATATGCTTATATATATTTCAATAATATCAAGTTTCCTCTTTATGTGTTGAAAGTTTTGAAGTTATACTTGTTTTGCCTTCCTATGCTAGTTGATTCTTGCTCCCATAAATTGTTTGCTCGCAAAATCCTTATACATAGGAAGTGGATTAGGCTTAAATGTTCTTTCCATATGCTTCATGATGCTCCCTTTGTGTTTCAATTCTTTACTTTTATGTGAGCATCATTGAAATCATCATGCCTAGCTAAAAAGGCTTTAAAGGAAAGCGCTTGTTAGGAGACAACCTAACATTTATACATACTGTTTTTGTGTGTCCACATGATTAAGCTACTGTAGTAATCATGTTTTATATGTTTTCTTTCAATAATGTGCCAAGTAAGACCTTTGGGATAGTTCAAAGGATAGTTGAATTGATTCTGTGCAAAAACAGAAAGTTTTGCGTCTAGTGCTGGATTTTTCATTTATTACTGGAACGTCAGAAAAATCTGAATTTTTACACATATTAAGATACAAATTTTTTACGTTGTCTTAATTTTTCAGAATTTTGGGAGGTACAGAAGTATGCTTTTTAATTCGTTCACTACATGCTGTTCTGTTTTTGACAGATTCTGTTTTCAATGCATAGTTTGCTTGTTTTAGTGTTTCCATAAGCTTATATTGAGTAATATAAATTGTAGAAATAATAGAATACATTAGGCATTATGTGAGAACAATTATGAATCTTGTCTTGACAGTACCTAAGTGGATGATGTATTTTTATCATACTAACCTATCTCACAAGTTCCGTTAAGTTTTGTGTGATTGAAGTTTTCAAGTTTTGGGTGAGATATCGATACGAGGAGAATAAGGAGTGGCAAGACCCTAAGATTGGGTATTCCTAAGGCACCCCAAGGTAGTATTCAAGGAAGACTCAAGCGTCTAAAGCTTGGGGATGCCCCGGAAGGCATCCCCTCTTTCGTCTTCAACATTATCGGTAACCTCACTTGGAGCTATATTTTTATTCGTCACATAATATGAGTTTTGCTTGGAGCGTAATTTTATTCTGTTGATATTTTCTTGGTGTTATCAATAATCATATTTTGTATCTTTTAGTTCAATAAAATGCCAATTATAGCCTTTACCAAGCTCAGTTTGCAAGTTTATGTGTTGCTGTTTGAAAACAGAAAGTTTTCTGTTATGTCCTGAATATTGGTGAATAGTCAGAACATGATAAAATCAGGAATTTTTTAGACAGTAAGCATGCATGAGTTCTCTGTCACGTGGTAATTTTTCAGAATTTTTGGAGTTAAAGAACTATACTTTGTATTCCATCCTTTACAGACTGTTCTGTTTGGACAGATTGCTATTATGGTTGCATTGTTTGCATATACCTATTTAGTGTTTCTATTTGTGGATAGGAGTATTAAATATGCAGAGTATGCAATGTTTAATTATAATTTTAGTGATTTGCTACAGTAGAGAATGTTAAGGTTTTGAGTTGATTTATACTAACTTATCTCACGAGTTCTTGTTGAGTTTTGTGTGGATGAAGTTTTTAAGATTTAGGAAAACCATGATATGAGAGGAATTAAGGAGACACAAGAGCTCAAGCTTGGTGATGCCCGAGGCTCCCCAAGTTAATATTCCAAGAAGTCTCAAGCATCTAAGCTTGGGGATTCCCCGTTAGGCATCCCACCTTTCTTCATCAACACCTATCGGTTAGCCTAAGTTTTTACTTGTTCACATAATATGTGCTGTTCTTGGAGTGTCCTTTTATATTCATTTTGTCTACTGTTTGAATAAAATACTTAGATCTGAAAGTTTTTATTGAGAGAGAGTCTTCACATAGCCACTTAATTGTTTGACTACACATTGATCTTCACGTTTATCTTTTGGACTGGTTTGTCTTTACTCTCGTGCTTCACTTATATCCTAAGAGTAAATGTTTGAATGAATTGAATATCAAATTATATATGCTTCATATGCTTGTCCCATGGGGAGTAATGACTTCACATATAAGAAGTATAAGTGGTAAAATTTACTGAAAGTTAGCAAACACAGCATTGGTCACTTGAACATTTCATGAAAGAATATTAAAGGAAGAGAGATTTCACATATAGATATACTATCTTGGACATCTTCTATGATTGTGAGCCCCCATTAATTATTTTCAACCTTGATCAAGTAGTTGATGTTGGACAAGGAAGACAACGTAATGGGTTATGTTTGTTTATATTCACATAGATGTTATATTGTCATGGATCCTCTAACATGTGGTGCTTGCTCATAATCTTTTGCTAGCCAAAATTTTGTACTAAGTAGAAATACTACTTATGCATCAAAAAACCCTTAAACCTAGTTTCTTGCCATGAGAGTCCACTATATCTACCTATGGATTGAGTAAGATCCTTCAAGTAAGTTGTCATCGGTGCAAAAAGCAATAAAAATTGCTCCTAAATGTGTATGATCTTTTATTGGAAAGGAAAATAAGCTTTGTACGAACTTGTGATGGTGAAGAAATAAAAGCGACAGACTGCTTAATAAAGGTTCTATCACAAGGGGCTATATAAAGTGACATTCCTTTCCATTAAGAGTTTGCACATCCAAAAATAAAAAGCGCATGACAACCTCTGCTTCCCTCTGCGAAGGGCTTATCTTTTACTTTATGTATTTACTTTTATGGAAGAGTAAATAGTGTTTTTCTGTATTCCGTTTTTATTTTCTCTCTTTGGCAAGCATCATGTGGTGGGGAATGATCCAGGCACATATATCCAGTTGAATATAGGTGATCATGAGTTATTATCCATGAGATAAATAAGTTGGGAGGCAAATCATTAAGCCCCTATCTTCCTATGTGTTTGACTGAAACGGTTTGTTCTAAAAATATGCTTTGAGTGTCAGCAATCATGGAAGACTATATGATAGTTTAGTATGTGGAATTTGCTAAATCAAAGCTCTTACATAGACCCTTCCTAAAAATAAGATGAATTGCAATTGTTTGATGACTGAGAACATAGTTTGTTAGTTTTCAAGAAAGTTTATGGTTTATACTTTAGCATGTGAATAGCTTGCTACTTGATCATGAGAAGTTTTATGAGATGAGCTACTGTTTATGATATATAATTATGCTAGAAAAGTGTTTAGAATTATCATTGATTAAACTTATGCACTATGCTAGCATTCACACTTCATAAATTATTTCTTTTGTCATTTACCTACTCGAGGACGAGCAGGAATGAATCTTGGGGATGCTGATACGTCTCCAACGTATCTATAATTTATGAAGTATTCATGTCATGTTTACAACAATTTTATGGTTTTTGGTATAATTTCATTAGAACTAACCCGGACTGACGTTGTTTTCAGCAGAACTACCGTGGTGTTGTTTTTTGTGCAGAAATAAAAGTTCTTGGAATGGGCCCAAAATTTATGGTGATTTTTTATATACAAAAAGTGACCCCCGAAGCTTCCAGGAAGTGCCAGAAGAGCCACGAGGGCACGACAAGCTTGGGGGGCGCGCCCACCCCCCTAGGGCGCGCCCCTCGAGCTTGTCGCTCCCTCATGGCCCCCCTGCTGTAATTCCAACGCAGAAAATTCCTATAAATATAGAAAACCCCAGAAAGAAACCTAGAACTTCCATGCCGCCGCCGCAAGCCTCTGTACCGAAGCGATCTCATCCGGAGCCCTGTTCCGGCACTTTCCCGTAGGGGGAAATCATCACCGGAGGCCATCTTCATCATCCCGGCGGTCTCCATGACGAGGAGGGAGTAGTTCACCCTCGGGGCTGAGGGTATGTACCAATAGCTATGTGTTTGATCTCTCTCTCTCGTGTTCTTGATTTGGCACGATCTTGATGTACCGCGAGCTTTGTTAATATAGTTGGATCATATGGTGTTTCTTCCCTTTGAGGTTTTGTTATTGTCCGATTGCATACTTTGGATTTGAGAACACTTGATGTATGTCTTGCATGTGGATACCCGTGGTGATAATGGGGTATTCTATTGAGTAACTTGATGTATGTTTTGGTAATCAACTTGCGGATTCCCATGACCTTGGGGTAATTTAGGCACATAGGTTGATACACGTTTTCATTCTCCTTTCTCTGATAGAAACTTTGGGGCACTCTTTGAGGTTGTTTGTGTGGATTGAATATTATGAATCGGAAGTTGTTTGATGCATATCGAATAATCAACTCACGGATACTTGTGGTGACATTGGAGTATCTAGGTGACATTAGAGTTGCTTGATGCGTATCATATGGTGTTATTTTAGTACGAACTCTAGGGCTATTTGTGACACTTATAGGGATGGCTCAATAGATTGATCGGAAAGGATAACTTTGAGGTGGTTTCATACCGTACAACAATTTCATCTTATGTTCTCCGCTAATAGGAACTTTGGAGTGATTCTTTGCCACATGTTGAGCGATTGTTATATGATTCAATTATGTTAGCACTGTTGAAAGATTGCACTACTGAAAGTATGAACCCTAGGCCTTGTTTTCAAGCATTGCAATACCGTTTGTGCTCACTTTTGTTACTTGCTACCTTGCTGTTTTTATATTTTCATATTTCAAAAACCTATATCTACTATCCATACTACACTTGTATCACCATCTCTTCGCCGAACTAGTGCACCTATACAGTTTAGCATTGTATTGGGTCTGTTGGGGACACAAGAGATTTCTTGTATTTGATTGCAGGGTTGTTTGAGAGAGACCATCTTTATCCTATGCCTCCCATGGATTGATAAACCTTAGGTCATCCACTTGAGGGAAATTTGCTACTGTCCAACAAAGCTCTGCACTTGGAGGCCCAACAACGTCTACAAGAATAAACGTTGCGTAGTAGACATCACACACCTACACAATTAAAGCTTTTGGAGTAGCTTGGTTAGGATGGTGGCACAAAATTTCTGCAATTGTTAGCAAGATATCAATAATGTTGAAAGAGATTCACAAATTTGCAAGTGAAACAAGTAGACCAACAGCAATGTGTGGCACACGGAAACACACACACGGATAGATAAAAGAGGTCGTGCAACCAAGGAATGAGCACAAAGTGTGGAATCCACGGAAAACGCTCATGTTGCACAACACTTAGAGAAACGCTAGCATGATTGCTCAATAGGCGGAAACGACACTTGTCTACAACCTATAAGAGACAAAACATATCGACTTTCTATCTCACTTATGCTATGTATGTATGATTCCCGGTGAACTTGTCACGATGATCCAAGATGATCAAATATGATATGTAATGTGGCGATGCTATGGTTATTGCTTACAAGCTTTTTGTTGCTCTTTCTCTGTTTGCTTGAAATCTTCTCGTTCTTTTGATATTATCCTTGGCCAGTTATGTGAAATGCTCTTACCAAGATAGCAATTATGTATATGCGGGAACAATTGATAACACAAGAGATGATACGATGATATATGCATGCTATGATAGCTATGTGTAATGTGTATCACTAAAGTGCACAAGTAGCGTTGCCCGGCAATACTCAAATGGCTAGTCTCGTAGGAATGTAACACAAAAGAGGGCCTTGGGGTTAACAATGCAATGGCAAGGAATTGAAACAAGTTGTCGTCGATGTTACCATCCTTGCTTACGGTGATGGTGTCACAATGATGAAGTGGTCATTGTCGATGTCGAGTCCGTGGCGAAGATGAGTGGTGCTGGTGTCGATGACGAACCGTCCCTAAGTAGCCGAAACATGTTAGGAAACAGGAACCGCAAACTCAAATTCTCAAGTTGCAAAACTCGTGGTGGTTGCAGAAGGCGGTGGTGGAATTGCGTAGAGAACCGATGGGTTGCGAAAGAAATGGTGGGAAACAAAGAAAAATTGCGGAAATTGCGAAGTGTTGGAGGGTGGACTGCCAGGGGCCGGATGTCCAGGCTGTCGTCGTCGAGCCAGATGTACGGGGTCACAGCCCGATGTCCGGGGTAGCTGATCCACGGATGAACTTCGGGAAAAACTTTGGGGATGGAAAAATGGGGGGAAAAATTCGGAGAATTTCGTGGATGGAAAGGATGAAGATGGTGGGGAAAGGCTACATCCACTCGAAACACAGCAAATCCATGGATCAAAATGAACAAAACATCATCAAACCAACAAATCACAAAAAAAATTGGTATGGCTATTTTTGTGGGGAATTTTTGAAATTGGGTAAAACAAACAAAATTGGGGCTAGAAAGTGGAGGGGAAGAACTCCAAAGTGTGGATCAACGTGGCTCTTATCCAAGATGATGTAGGGTGGAACCCTATAGTGATTGTCGAAAGTTGGGCTCCGGGGACCCTGGTTCGAACTCTGGGGGCTAGCTCGCTGCCTTCCAATCAGACAGTGATGATGGCTAGGCTACGGCCAATGGAGCACAATGGGAGCACGCACCCACGCAGGGCATGGCAGGGACATGAGAACTACCCAGGTTCGGGCCACCGTGCGGTGTAAAACCCTACTCATGCTTGTGTTTTGGATTGCAGTGTACAGAGAGTTCTTGTGTACAAGGTAGAAGAAGGTGGAATCGATCCCCCTCTACGGTGACAACATTGCCCCTTTTATAGCCGCCTCGGTCCTCTTCCCTCGAAAATACTGGAGGGAAGGGCTACCACACAAACGGCATTTTGAAAGGGGACAGGCGCCCGGTCTTATCTTGACAAAAGGCCGCCTTCGCCTGCAAAGACGCTATCCATGATGCGCTCGTGGGCTCGGCGATGACATCCACCCTGGCGCGCCTCATCATCTTGGTCTTCTTACGCCAAACGGGCAAGATTTGAGACTTGCTTTGGGGGAGGGCAATTGGTGCTGCCCCTTTATCACCAAAGAGGAAATCCTTCCTGACCGCGCCTTCTTGCATGGCCCAGTCGTTGTCGTTGTCTTGTGCGGGTGCATCACCCATGTGGTGGGCACGTGACCGCGCGGTAACCGCCAAGCGTTGCCTCACGCGGGTGGCCTCGGGAGGCCGCCTCGTGGGAGGGGCATTGTGAGGCTGCCCACCGCAGATGATGGCCTTCGGTGAGTCCGCCCCTTGAGAGGGGCCCTTGCGAGGCGTCTTGCTTCGCGGCGCCCATCGCTGGGCCGCTTCTTGGGCCTCGTCAGGCATTGCTTCCTGGGCCGCAGGCATACGGCCTGTGGTACCCTGGTTCCCACTGGGCCGACAGTAGCACCCGGGCCCGTGATGCGCACGCTTCCGCCCATTGGGAACGAAACGGCGCGGGGCCTAAGAGACTGCCGGGCCCAGGCAGGGACGCGTAGCGCACGATGGGAAGTGGGATGCCCCCACTTCCCCCACTACTCCTGGGAAACTGCCCGCTCTGCCATAAAACTAACCCGCGCGTGGCGCGGCATCATCATTGCTTTCCTCTGCTCCTCCTCGCCTCCCTTGCACCCGACTCCTTGCATCCTCTTCCTCCGCTCCCAAAAACTTCCTCGCATCCATGGATCCCACCGGCAAGAAAGGAAAGCCGGTTGTGGCAGCGGCCCCGACTGCGGCGGCGCTGGAGACAGCCTTGCAGCGGTCCACCATCGTCAACCGAGAGGGCCTGGACAAGGTGCGGCCGATGATCGCCTGCAACCAGAACAAATGAAAGGCCACGAAGATCTGGCCGAGTTCACGGCCGCCCCGTGACCTGGAGGCAACCACCTTTCCCTTCTTCTACCACTCCGTCTTCGCCGGGCTGGTACCTCCCATCCCCGACTTCTTCCGCGCCATCCTCGCGCATTATCAGATCCACGCGCTTCATATCGAGCCGAACTCCATCCTCCTCCTCGCCATGTTCAGCTTCCTCTGCGAGGGCTTCTTGGGCGTGATGCCCTCTGTGGCCCTCTTCCACACCTTCTACAGCCTGCGGGTGTCCGCAGGGAACCAGCACTCCGGATGCGTCTCCTTCCGCATGGTCGACAGCATGGCGGGCTGCATCATCAACATGAAGATCACGAAGAAGGTGGAAGGCTACCGGGCGCGCTGGATCTACATGGACGCGGGCCAGTACAGCCCCCTGCTGATGCTGCCGGCAGCCCCCGCCGTGAAGAGCTCCGGATGGGAGCACAAGAAGCTCGCCGATGAGCGGTTGGCGCCACTCTGGAAGAGGATGGCGGAGCTGAGGGCCACGAAGCTCACGGGGGCGATGCTCGTCACGGAGTTCCTGCGCCTGCGTATCCCTCCCCTCCAGAAGCGCTCACACCCGGTGTGGGACATCACCGGCTCCACGGACCCGATGCGGCTGAGCGCCGACAACTTGAGGCCGGAGGTGGTGGAGGAGATCATGCAGCTTCTACTTGGCGAAGAGGCGGAGAACCCGCCAAAGGGGGCGCTCCCGCTGTACCACTATAGCAACAGGGATGAGCTGGTCGAGTAGATGCCGCACTTCGATCAGTGGGGCCTGATCCCTGAGGACCACGAAGAGCCATGCGACAATCTGCTCATGGTGGTGCCCGGCTCAGGAGACCGCGACGACACCGAGGCCTCGGCAAGCGCCGTGGAGGAGAGCGACGGTGAGGCGGCCCCGCGAAGCCGGTGCTAGTTGCTTACTGAGCTCAGCGACGACGTCGACAATGAGAGGTTCGTGGTCGTGCCCTCCCGGCCCACGGGCACAGGACGTGAGGGAAGTACCAACGCAGAGGCTGAGGAGCCTCGCACGAAGGAACCCGGCGCTAGCGGTGAGGCCACCGAGGTGCCCGCGGAGAAGACTAACGCCAGCGGCGTGGCCACCAAGGCGTCCGCGGAGAAGACTGACGCCAGCGGCAGCGGCGAGGCCGACGAGCCCCTCGCGGAAAGGACCGGCGACCGTGACAGGGCCGACGAGCCCCTCATGGAGAGGACCGCCCTGGGGGGCGGGGCCGGCGAGGACTCCGTCAGGCCCCGCACCGAGCCCCCTGGAGGGAGCGCGAGCGAGCCTCGCGGGAGCGACAGCGGCAACCGCCCGCCACTGGTACTGAAGAAAAGGACGTGGGCTCCCAGCGATGACTATGTTTTCCGCCTTGCCCTTTTCGTTCTTGCTTTCTGCCTCCCGATGTCCTGGCTGAGAGGAGCGAGCCTATGGAGATGACCTCCGGAGGAGGGGTCACGCCTCCAGAGGCGCCTGGCACGGGAGGCGATGAGATGATTGCGGGGGCTGAAGAGCCGACTTCCCCGCCAAACTCCACCCTCGCCAAGGAGACCGGGGCCGCGGAGGAAACCACGGTCAGCCCCCGGCGGTCGCCAACGCGTGAGGCTCCAGATGCTGGCGCGACAAGCCCGCGGAGCGTGCCGACGGGGCAAACCGAGGAGGAGACAACGAGCCTGCCCCTCCTAACAGGTGATGCGGCTCTCGCGGGGAACGCGGACAAGGAGGCCCAGAGGGGGTCCGGCACCGGCCCCTCTCAGTCCATGACAGCAGAGGGCGACACCGACGAGCGCAGCGGCTGGGCCCTACAGCTGGTGAGCAGCAGCACCGTGCTCAAGCGCGGGGATCTGCAGGGCGCCAGGGCAGCCCTTGATCAGCTTGAGGCGGACCTCCAAGCGGAGGAGGCGCGCCTCATCGAGGAGCTCCAGCGCCTCACGGAGGGGTGGCGGCAGCTCGATGTCGCCATCAAGCTGGGCCACCGGCAGGATGACGCCGCGCGAGAGCGGCACGAGAAGGCCGCCCAAGACGCCAAGGAGATCTTTGAAAGAGCCGTCAGGGAGGCCAACGCGGCTGATAGGCGCCGCGTGGAGGTTAAGGCCCACGCTAAGGCGCTCCAGGAGTAGTCTGCCGCCCAGGTGCAGGTGCTCCAGGCGTGAGAGAACGCCATTGCAGCTCACGATGAGCAGCTTGACTCCCGCAAGGGCAAGCGTTACAAGCGCGAGGAAGCCCTCGCGGTCCGCGAGGCGGATGTTGAGATCCGGGAGCGCGAGCTCATGAGGACGGCGACGGAGCAGGACATGGAGCTCGAGCGCCTGACGACGCTAGACCGCCAGGTGGCGGCCACCCAAGCTTCCTATGATGAGCGCATGGCCAAGGGCAACGCCAAGTTGGCCGAGAAGGAGAAGAAGATCAAGGTGGACGCCAAAGGAAAGTCCAAGAGCGATCGCGAGGCGCTCGCCCTGGACTACAGCAGAAAGCCCAAGCTCTAGGAGGACCGCCTCACCAAGAAGCACGAGGAGCTCCAGGAAGAGATCTCCGGCCTCAAGGAGCTGCTGAAGGAGGTGGGGGCCAGTAGGAAACTCATGCACAAGGCCAAGGCGAACGCTGAGGGGGAGCTGACCTCCCTCCAGGCGCAGGTGGGCAGCGTCTCCGAGGTCATCGAGAAGGCCAAGGACGAGGCGGCTCAGGCGCGGGGGTGTCAACACAAGCGCGCCAAGATGTACCACGCCCTCGCATGTCGTGCCCGCAGTGCCCTTGCTACCCTCTACCACGAGAGGCTCGCGGGCCCCCTCGAGGATGACGATGCCAGGTACTTGGACTACTTCACCAAGCTCAAGCAGAAGCTGGAGGACGGAGCCAAGCGGATGAACGGCATCATCGAAGATGAGTGCCGCGATCTTCTGGGCTAGGCGGCGACGCGCATCTTCAGTAACATCTTCCGCGCCGACGCCTCCTTCGACTTCGACAGTGCAATGGCCCCTATCCCTCCGGAGCTTCGCGGCAGGCTCGGGAGGGAGGTGGAGGAGCACGTGGAGGGCCTGATCCTGAAGTTCTCCCATGGCAGTGAGAGCTCCGGTGAGGCTGGCGATGGCGATGGCGAAGCCGATGGTGGCAACAGCGCCTCAACTACCTAGGCTTCTTTCTTTTTCCTTGGTCCTGTATCACAGTAGATGTGGCCCCGTGGGAGCGTGAAAACATGGTTTTTGCGGCTAACTTAAGTACTTGATGTTTTGTTGCAACTTATGTTCCTCGTGAGGCCTCCTCGTGAGGCATGTTTTTCTCTTTTTTGCTTGCTTTCGTGCTCTACGTCGTTAGGACCCAGCCCCTGAGCGTGCTACCACCATCGCTGTATGTTAGGACACATGCCTAAACAAGGCCAGAGGGTGTAGGGCTCCGCGAGGTGGTAAGGGCTCCCGAGGCACGATGCTCAGTAAGCCCCCCTTTGACATGCAAGCAGCTTGCGCGAAGGAGAAAACACCAGCACCCAGCGAGGCTGCGAGGAGAAGAGAGTTTGAGAGATGCTGAGGGAAGCTCGTGAGGCCTTTTAGACTTAGCTTTTTCGCGGGGTGCGGCGCTTGGCATGCCATGGCTTGCGGAGTGTGCCTCGTGAGGCGTTCGCTCGTGAGGCCTCCCGCTGGCACTTGGTGGGGATGGGCACCGTAGGTTGCCTTGTGAGGCAGCGCTCGTGAGGCTTCCTATGGGCATCTTGAAGAGGCAATGCACCGTGTGTCGCCTCGCGAGGCAGCGCTCGTGAGGCCTTCTGTGCGTCTTGTCTCTGCGACAACCATGTTTCGACATATCTTCTCAAGTAGCGGAGTAGCGCGCTCTTGCTAGTTTGCTGGTGGGTGTCACACGAGGAGACAAAGTACCAAGGACCTTGCTGAGGTGACGTGCACGGGAGCAGGCCCGTGAGCCAGAGCTCAGTCACTTGGGTTTAGCGGCGCTGCTGGGACTGACCCAAGCACGAGCACCGTGTCCAGCCCCCACTCGCGTGATGCGCAGGAGGGAAATCGTGAGCGTGCATGACTCCTGAAGTACATTGCTTACCAAACACACATAATACTTAGGAAATAAACTTTACTGCTGCATAAAATAGGTTCTATTACACAACCAAAAAGATGGGGCTGCCGTGGTGTACACGGGTCAGCTTGAGGATGGTGCAACCAGGCTGCGCCCTCAATTCGATCATTCCGCCATGTCTGAGCATGGGGCTTCCACTGGGTTGTGGGCGGGGGCTCTCGCGGCCTCAGCAAGCACTGCAAAGAGAGGCTCCAGAGCGCGTACAGCTCCACTTCGTTCGTGCCCGTGAGGTCACGGGTAGAACTTGCGGAGGTGTTGGATGTTCCATGTGTTTGGCACTGGAACACCCTCCTCCGTCTCCAGCCGTGCTGCACCAGGCCGGGAAACGTACATGACCCTGAACGGGCCTTCCCACATGGGCGAGAGCTTGTGGAGTCCTTCTCTAGAGAGGATCCTTCATAGGACAAGATCACAAGCTTCATGGGGGCGGGGGCGTATGTTGCGGCTTTGGTAGCGATGCAGCGCCTGCTGATACTGGGCGGCGCGGATGGCGGCCTGGCGACATGCTTCCTCGAGGAGGAGTAGATCAGCTTCCCGCGTGTCATCCTAGTGAGCCTCGTCGAAGGCGAGGACTCGCGGGGACCCATGCTTGAGCTCAGAAGGGAGGACCTTTTCCACCCCGTAGAGAGGAAGAAGGGTGTTTCGCCGGTAGGCTTGGTCGCTGTCGTATGGATCGACCATAGCATGGACTGGAGTTTGTCGAGCCAGCCTTTGCCGTAGGCTGTGAGTTTTTTCTTGAAGATTCGCGTCTTGAGGACCTCAGCTTTGGCACGTTCGGCCTGACCGTTGCTTCGCGGGTGCGCCACGGAGGCGTAGCAGATCTGCGTGCCAAGGTTGGCGCAGTATGACTTGAAGAGGCCGCTGGTGAACTGTGAGCCATTGTCAGTGATGATGCGGTTGGGGACGCCGAAGTGACTCACGAGGCTCTTGATGAACTTGAAGGCTGATCCTACCGGGATGGTGCGGACTGACTCCACCTCTGCCCACTTGGTATACTTGTCGATGGCGACATAGAGGTAGCGTTAACCACCGGCTGCACGAGGGAAGGGACCCAGGATGTCCAGTCCCAGACCGCGAAGGGCCACAAGAGGGAATGGTCTGTAGTCCTTGCAGCGGTCGGTGGATTTGCTTGGCATGGAATTGGCAGGCTTCGCATGATTGGACCAGCTCGGTGGCGTCTTGAGGCGCCGTGGGCCAGTAGAAGCCGTTGTGGAACACCTTGCCGGTGAGGGTGCACGATGAGGAGTGGTGGCCGCAATCTCCAGCGTGTATGTCGGCAAGCAGCTCGCGCCCTTGCTCCTCAGAGATGCACCGAAGCGCGACGCCATTGGTGTGCCTGTGGTAGAGATCACCATCCCTTAGGCAGTAGGCTGTGGCCTGGCGGGCCACACGCTCGGCCTCTGAGTCCTTCTCCGGGAGGGTGTCGTCCTCCAGATAGTCCTTGAAATCGTTGGCCCAACTGTCGGCTTGTGGCTCCAGTGCCAGCAGCAGGCGAGCACCTGAGGGCGGGCTATAGTCTGGTGTGCCTGTGGGTGGTGCGGGCGGGAGTTCCTCATGAGGCTCCATGGCGCTTGTGGCGGGCGGTGCAGCTGATGGCCTCAGGAGCCTTTCCTCGAAGACGCCAGGGCTTTGAGGCTCGTGGCGAGATGCCCGCTTGGCGATGTCATCTGCTTCCTTGTTGCTGCCACGAGGAACGTGCTGGAGCTCCATGCCGAGGAAGCGCTTCTCGAGCCTACGCACCTCTTCCAGATAGGCGGCCATGTGCTCGTCCTTGGGCTTGTAGCTTTTGTTAGAGAGGTTGATGAGGAGCTGCGAGTCTCCCTTGATGAGGATGCTCTTGATGCCAAGAGCGGAGTCAGCCTTGAGCCCGGCGATCAAGCCCTCATACTCCGCGATGCTGTTGGAGACCTTGTCATCATGCTTGAAGCAGAGTTATATGGCGTAGTAGAGCTTGTCTCCTGCCGGCGAGGTGAGGAAGATGCAAGCCCCCGTGCCCTGCCGGTAGAATGCGCCGTCGAAGTGCATGGTCCAGCCGCCAGGGGAGTCCTTCCTAGGCAGGAGGGATTCATCCTCGTGAGGCTCCTCTTGATGCGGATCCGTCCATTCCGCCGCGAAATCCGCCAAGGCTACGCCCTTGATTGTCCTTGTGGTGAGGAATTCTAGCCCGAAGGCTTGCAGCTCGATGTTCCACTCGGCGACGTGGCCAGTGGTGTTGGGGCTGTGCAGGAGCTGCTCCAATGGGTAGGACGTGATCACCTTGATGGGGTGGCCCTGGAAGTAGTGGCGCGGCTTCCTGGAGGTGATGAGGAGCGCAAGGAGGAGCTTCTGCTGCATGGGGTACTGCTCGCGTGTATCCCGCAGCACCGTCTTGACGAAGTACACAGGATGCTCGATGAGGCGTGTAGTTGTAGGCGCGACGGCTTGTTCTCCGGGAGGCTCGAGAGGTGGATCATCAGGTGCCTCCTGAGGAGGGTCCTCGGCAGGTGGAGGTGCTGCTTCGGGAGGCACTGGCGCGCCCTCAGGAGGCGCTGGCGCGGCCTCGGCAGGCGCAGGTGCGGCAAGCTTCTTCTTAGAGCAAGTGGGCTCCTCTCGTTCTGCCACGAGGGTCGCGCTAACCGTCTGGGGAGTAGCCGCCAAGTATAGGAGCAGAGGCTTGCATGGGCACGGGGCGACCATGACGAGAGGGCTTGTCAGGTACTTCTTGAGGTCCTCGTAGGCCGCATCAGCCTCAGGGGTCCACTTGAAGGGGCCCGATCTCTTCATGAGCTTGAAGAACGGCAAGGCTGGTTTGCCGAACATGGAGATGAAATGCCCAAGCGAGGCCATGCATCCCGCGAGGCGCTGCATTTCCTTGAGTTTCCGGGGAGGCTGCATCCACTCGATGGCCTTGATCTTCTCAGGGTTGGCTTCGATGCCGCGGTGGGAGACCAGGAAGCCAAGCAGCTTGCCGGAAGGGACCCCGAAGATGCACTTGGCGGGGTTGAGCTTGAGGTTGACCTTGCGTAGGCTGGCAAAGGTTTCTTCGAGGTCCGCGTTGAGGGAGCAGGACTTGCATCTTTTCACGATGATGTCATCGACATAGGCCTCCGCATTTCTTCCCATCTGGGGCCCCAGGGCGATAAGCATCAGCCGCTGGAAGGTAGCCCACACGCTCCTCAAGCCGAAGGGCATGCAGATGTAGCAGTACACTCCGCAGGGGGTGACGAAGGCCGTTCTTTCTTCATCTTCTTTCGCCATCTTGATCTGGTGGTAGCGTGAGAAGGCATCCAGGAAGCAAAGCGTAAGTGCATCTAGTGCCACCCCTTGTTGGTTTTGGAGTACTGAAGACAAACTTGGTTGAAGGGACTAATGTGTTTGTGAGATTCAGAGGAGAACACCGGTAGAAGTCCCTATTGATTCGGTTTACCCATCAAAGATGATCCCTAAAAATGTATGAAGACATTGAAGACAATGGTGGTCCACGAAGACATTCATGTTCAAGATAATGGTTCATAAAGACATTCACTTGAAGCCAATGGAACGCGAAGACTTAGTCTTTTGGTAGTTTCATTTTATTCTTTCTTGAGTCATAGGAACCACCGTACTGTTAAGTGGGGTCGAGGTAAACGAAGTCACAATCTGACGTGATGCTCAACCCAAATCCGATGTCTTCGAGCAAAGACAAATGAGAGAAAACCTCTTCCAGAGTTGGTTGAGTCAACTTTGCTTGGAGCCCAAGTAAAGCTACCGCGTGTGTTCAAATTCTGACCGTTGGACACGTGTCAGTTCCCCAATGACCCAGGGTTATTTCGGACAAATCATGTCGGGTTGCCTCCTGGCTATAAATAGCCACCCTCTACCACCATAAATTGGTGGCTGCTCTGAGTTAGTGCACGGCTTTTGTCGTTTGAGAGCAACCCACCTCGAAGCCTTTGAGAGAGAATCCTTGTGAGGACAAAACCCAAAACACCCAGAGCCCAAAGTGATTGAGCATCGTTGAAGACATTCTGTTCTGAGTGAACTAAAGACTTATTACACTTGAAGACTGTGATCTTCCAGCCGGTTAGGCGTCACGTTCTGAGCATCCAAGAGTCATTGTGGATTGCCGGTGAACGAAGTCTATGAAGGTTTGGAAGTCTACCTTGAAGACTTACGATAGTGATTGGGCGAGATCTGCGGGTCTTAGCTCAAGGGGAATAAGGTGAAGACTTGGTCTTCTTAATTCAATCTCAGCCTCCCTAACCAGACGTACAATTGTCTTAGCGTTTGGAACTGGTCAAACAAATCATTGTCTTCCCCAAGCTCCTGGTTCTATCCTTTCACTTCCTTTACTTACTGTTTAGTACTGTGAAGCCCTTGCATGCCTGTCTGTGTTTGAAAATATTCCCTGAAGGCATTCATCTGTTAACATATTTGTCTTCATGCTTCTTGTGTTTATGTTCAATACATGCTCGTATGTATGATGCCTATGCCTGTCATATCTGATCATCTTAGTTACTACTATTGTTAGTTTTCATTGTGCTTCCGCTTGCTTTGAAGACATTGCCTGTTTTTGAAGCCTTTTATAAAAATCACCTATTCACCTCCCTCTAGTCAATAACTAGCACTTTCAATTGGTATCAGAGCCAGGTTCTCCCTTGTTCTGTGTGATTCGGTTTAACCACCTGGAGTTTTAGCTATGTCAACTGCAGGGATAAGCAAGGTTTCCGCTGCGTGCCCCGTCTTCGATGGCACTGACTATCCCTACTGGAAGAACAATATGCGCATGCATCTTGAATCCATTGACAATGACCTCTGGTATGTCATCAACACCGGTGTTCCCAAGGTCGGTGAAGGTATCACCGCTGCTGATGTGAAGAGGTTTGCACAACTAGACTCGACTGCCAAGAACATCATCTGTGGTCATCTGACCAAAGGACAGTATGGTTGTGTGAGTGCACTGGAGTCTGTGAAGCTAGTCTGGGACTGGCTCTCCAAGGTCAACAAGGACATCTCATCTCAACAGGACTCCCGAATCGATGTTCTTCGCAATCTCTTCAACCACTTCAAGAGACTCCAGAATGAAAATGTTCAGCTCACCTTCGATCGTCTTACTGATATCACCAATGAGCTTCATGCTCTCGGCGCCACTGACATCACCAAGCATGAACTTGTGAAGAAGCTATTGAGGTCTCTTGATAGTTCGTTTGACACCTTATCACTGATGATTCAAGAGTGCCCTGATTTCAAGCAATTGGATCCTGCCGATATACTTGAGAGGCTCAATACTCATGAATTCCAGTTGTCTGAGAAGAGAGATATCTATGGTCCTAGCTATGGACGTCTCGCGCTTTGAAAGCAAAGGCTGTATCTTCATCTGAAGACTCTGACTACTATTCCGATGGTGCTGAAGACATTGGCAGAGAGCTTGCAATGCTCATGAAGAAGTTCCAGAAGTTCACCAAGAAAAACCGCTTTGGAAAGTCTTCAAAGTATGATTCGAAGAAGGCTGAAGCTTCCACTCATGACTACAAGAAGAGAACTTGCCACAAATGCAAGAAGCCAGGCCACTACATGGCAGAATGTCCTCAATGGGAAAAGGAATCAAAGAAGAAGAAGAAGAAGAAGAGCAGGGACTCTGACTCTGATGAGAAGAAGAAGAAACACTCAAAGTCTTCATCGCACAAAAGAAGTTCCTCCAGCAAAGCTCGTGCATTCATCGGCAAGGAAATGGATTCAGAGGAGGAATCTACTTCAGAGGAGGTGGTAGAGGAGTCAGAGGAGGAGTCAGACTCAGGCGTGGCAAGCCTGACTTTGGCTTCAGCATTTGTCGCCAAGTCCATCTTTAGCACTGAAGACAACGGTCACGTCACCGACACTAACGACGACGACGACTCTGCTCCTGCCTACTGCTTCATGGCAAGAGGCGCTAAGCTAACCTCACGCGCTGCCTACTTTCAAACCTCAAGTGAAGATGATTCTGAATGTGAATCCAAACCTAGCTATAAGACACTTGCTAAAATTGCAACTGAGCAACAAACTGCTATGGAAAAGATTCAAAAACTGCTAGACAAAAGTGATGATCTGTTGGACGAGGAAATGAATCAAAGTCAATCCTTAATTGAAGACATAAAAAATCTTCAAGTTAAGTATGACGAGCTCCTAAGTCGTCATGATACCCTCTCATCTGATCATGAGAAGCTCTCCTATGAATATCTTCAAAGGAAATAAGATCTTGAGAAGCTGAGAGCGTCTCATGATGATCTTCTAACTGAAAATGATTCACTACTCGCTCAACAGATCAGTACCGCTCAGGATGAATTTATGCCACCTTGCTTGAAATGCCTTGAGCGTGACAACGCTAATTCTTCTACTGAATGTTCCAATAGTTCTGAATCTTCAATATCTTCAACTGTTGATGTGGCTACTAACCCCTCATCTGAGGAAGCCACTGCTCTTACTGATGAGAATGCCAGGTTGAAGACATTGCTTGAGACTGGCATGTATAAGAGTCTCAAAGGGCATCACACTCTTTGCGATTTCCTCAAGAAACAAATCCTGAACAGGAACCCTAGGAAAGAGGGCATTGGCTTCGAGAGAAACATAAATGTTGATGGTACATATTGGAAGCCTGGGCAGTACCCCAAAACCACTTGGGTTGCTGCAACAGGCCCCCCAATAGACCCATCCACATTATCTGGCTATACCTGTGCTAACCCCATCATCATTGATGAGTCCTTCATCTCAAACTATAAACTATTCATAAACCAGAATGGTGAAGTGTTTGCCAGGTTTATTTGAACTAACTGCAGGAATGGTTCTCCTATGAAGAAGATCTGGGTTCCCAAAAGTCTTCTGGAAAGGCTTCCCGTGAATGTCATCATGACACCACCCGGGAAGAAGACAAACCCCAGAGCAAAAGCTTCATATGGACCAAAGTCTTCATACGGACGAAAGTCCTCGTATGATCGAGCTAACACTTATGTTTCGCATGTTTACAATGATCAGACTCATGAATATGAGAGACGTTCCTCAAACCATTATGTTCACAAATCAAAGAATTTCTCTGCTTATTCATTCGAGTACTCTAGCCCCCCTGTGAAGCTATTTGCTATGGCTTAAGAGCCAAAGTTCTCAGATATTGCACTTAGACTCATTGCTTCTAAGCCACCCCTTCAGATGTGGGTGGTTAAGATGAATTAATCTTTCTTGCAGGGTCAGCTCTCCAGCCGAAAAGCATTGGGTTCTGAAGACAATGCTGGGGACCTGAGAAATCTTGTCGGACGCAAGATAAAATATCCAAATCGTCTTACCATTTATTTCGTCCATGGATTTCTTGATGATCATCCTACTATACCCTCCAAGAAACTTACATTCTCTGAAAGTCTTCATCGTCAAATGTTTGCACTTCACAATTGTCTTGGTGAAGCCTATCCTACTAACTGCTCTGTAGGGTATACTTCCAAAAGCTACTGAATGGATCCTGGACAGTGGCTGCACCAACCATATGACTGGTGACTGAAGCTTGCTCATGGACTCTACACTTCGTCCATCTACACAAAAACACAGTACTTTTGCTGACACTAGGAAAAGCAAGGTATTGGGTCTAGGTAGGGTTGCAATCTCAAAGGATCGGCACATGGATAAAGTGATGCTTGTCGAATCCCTTGGATTTAACCTCATGTCCGTATCAATGCTTTGTGATCTTGATATCATTGTCATCTTTGGCAAATTTCACTGTATTGTGCTAATGGCTTCTGACAAAACTCCAGTCTTCGAAGGTTATCGAAGCGGTGACTTGTACATGGTAGATTTCTCCACAGGACCACAGCTTGCCACATGTCTTCTAGCAAAAGCTTCAGAATGCTGGCTTCGGCATCGACAGCTAGGACATGCTGGCATGAGGAACTTGCACACCCTTGTGAAGAAGAAGCACATCATTAGGATCGAGGGCGTCAAGTTCAAGAAGGATCACCTATGTGGAGCCTGTGAAGCTGGGAAGATGACAAGGGGAAACACCCCTCGAAGACAATCATGACGACCACTCATCCCTTCAAGCTGCTTCCCATGGACTTATTTGGCCCTACTCATTGCTCCACTCTTACTACTTCTGCACATCTATATGGCTTCATAAATGTTGATGATTATTCTCGATATACCTGGGTGCACATAATCCTGTATAAGAATGAAGTGCAGGATGTCTTCAGGCGGTTTGCCAACCGGGCCATGACCAACTATGGCGTCAATATCAAGCACATCAGGAGTGACAATGGCACCAAGTTCAAGAACACTGGGCTCGACACCTATCTTGACGTTCTTGGCATCACTCATGAGTTATCAGCTCCATACACTCCATAGCAGAATGGCGTCGTGGAGCGCAAGAATAGGACTCTCATCTACATGGCTCGCACTATGCTCGACGAATACAAGACACCACACAAGTGGTGGCTGGAAGCCATTGATACTGCATGCCACATCATCAATAGAGTATATCTTCACAAGTTCTTCAAGAAGACATCATATGAACTAATCACTGGTAAGAAGTCAAATGTAAGTTATTTCAAAGTATTCGGTGCTAGGTGCTGGATAAGGGATCCACATCACACTTCCAAATTTGCACCGAAAGCACATGAGGGTTTTATGCTTGGCTATGGAAAGGATTCGCACACCTACAGAGTCTTCAACCTCTTTCACCACAAAATGGTTGAAACTGTAGATGTGCAATTCGATGAGACTAACGACTCTCAAAGAGAGCACCTGCCACATGTGATAGATGAACTCCCTCTAAGTGAATCCATCAAGCTAATGGGTACTGGAGACATAATACCCACTGAGGAAACCGGAGATGAAGAGGTCGTGATACCGGCTCCAGTCCAGCGTGAAGACAATGGTCAGCCTGAAGATAATGCTGAGCTTGAAGACAATGCTCAGCAACAGCAAAGTGTTCATCCTGTACATCCTTGTGTGGCCAATGAAGTTTAGATCGAGAAGATACTTGACAACATAAATGCACCTGGTCCTCTCACTCGCTCAAGAGCCACACAGCTAGCAAACTTTTGTGGACACTTCGCTTTCGTCTCCATCACAGAACCCACCAAAGTCACTGAAGCCTTCATGGAACCAGAATGGATTCAAGCTATGCAAGAAGAGCTTCAGCAATTTGACCTCAACAATGTGTGGGAACTCGTCAGGCGTCCTGACCCTCGCAAGCACAACATTATTGGAACCAAATGGATCTACCGCAACAAGCAAGATGAACATGCTCAAGTTGTCAGAAACAAAGCCCGTCTTGTTGCCCAAGTTTACACACAAGTGGAAGGAATTGACTTCGATGAAACTGAAAGCACATTTGCTCCCTTGGTGGTTTTGGTAATTTATGTCAACATACATATTGTTGGACTAATGCTTTTATCTAGTGAATTTCAGACAAGTTCAACAATGGCGTGGCATGGACAAGAGGACGTGGAACCCCCTCAAAATGCTAAGGACAAGAATTGGCAAAGATCAAGACTCTACATTTTTGGTTTAGTGATCCAAGATCACATTGAGTCCATAGGAAAGCCAATACTATTAAAAGGGGATGAGGTGTTGCTTAATGGTCTTTTTGCTCAAGTGCTTAGTGACAGTATTCCTAAACGCTCAACCACTATCTCTACCCAAATATGTCCTAAACCTAAAGTCCAACTCGGCCCCACCGAAATTTCCAATCCGGCCCCACCGAGTTCATCCAAGACTTAGCCACTGCCAAACCCTAACAAATCGGATCCACCGAAATGGATCTCGGTCCCACCGAGATGGCCTTGCCAACTCTCTGTAATCGTTTGCATTTACTTCGGTCTCATCGAGTTTGCAAATCGGTCTCACCGAGATGGCTTGCCAAGTCTCTGTTACCTTATTGCTTCGCTTCGGTCCTACCGAGTTGATGCAATCGGTGCTACCGAGATGACGATTGCCCTAAGCCATTGCACTTCGGTCCATCCGAGTTGTTCGTATCGGTCCCACCGAGATTCCTAACGTTCATATCTTTTACACAGTTCGGTGCTACCAAGATGATCGTTTCGGTGCCACCGAGTTGGGTCAAAAGTGTGTAACGGTTGGATTTTGTGTGGAGGCTATATATATCGCTCCACCCCATCCTTCTTAGTAAGGAGAGCCATCAGAACGTGCCTACACTTCCACCATACTCTTTCTGAGAGAGAACCACCTACTCATGTGTTGAGATCAAGATATTCCATTCCTACCATTTGAACCTTGATCTCTAGCCTTTCCCAAGTTGCTTTCCACTCAAATCCTTCTTCCACCATAGCCAAATCTGTGAGGAGTGATTGAGTGCTGGGAAGACTATCATTTGAAGCACAAGAGCAAGGAGTTCATCAACAACACACCGTCTATTACCTTTTGGAGAGTGGTGTCTCCTAGATTGGTTAGGTGTCGCTTGGGAGCCTCCAACCAGATGTGGAGTTGAACCAAGAAGTTTGTAAGGGCAAGGAGATCGCCTACTTCGTGAAGATCTACCCCGAGTGAGGCTAGTCCTTTGTGGACATAAGCCATGGTGGAATAGGCAAGGTTGCTTCTTCGTGGACCCTTCGTGGGTGGAGCCCTCCGTGGACTCGCGCAGCCGTTACCCTTTGTGGGTTGAAGCCTCCATCAACGTGGACGTACGATAGCACCACCTATCGGAACCACGCCAAAAATCCACCGTGTCTTCATTGCGTTTGATCTTCCATACTCTACCCCTTTACTTTCCGTACTATAGCATGCTTTACTATTTCCTCTGCTTAATCTCTAGGTATGCATGTGTAGAAAGTATTGGAGTGATCTTAACTTGTGCCAAAATCTGCCTAAGTTCCAAGAGAAATTAAAAACTACTAGTTTGGCTAGTTAGGAGTCTATTCACCCCCCCTCTAGAGCTATCTCCTCGATCCTAATTTTGGTATCAGAGCTTTGGTATCCATTGCTTTTGTTACATCACCATTGGAGGGAGATGGATATGTCTACGTTCGGGAGTATTAGACGTAGAGTGCCTATTCTCAATGGGGAGTATTACAACTTTTGGAGGGATGAAATGCTTGATATCTTTGATGAGTTTAACTTGAGCAAGTATATTCATAATCCTTATGTGCCCCCTATTGATCCCTTGCATCCTACTCATGAAGAGGAAATTGACATGCTTCGTAATCTTAGAATCGTCAATCTTATCATTAGAGGATTACCTAAGATTGTGCTTGGTTGTATGCGAAACTTTGCATGTGCTTATACTCTATGGCATGATTTAGAAAAGCGATATCCCGATTATTCTCTAAAGAGTCTTGATAAGATTCTTCATAAGGTTGTTGTTTTTCACAAAATAAGTCCTAATGATCCTAAGTTTGATGATTGCTTGTTTGAGCTTCGTGATCTCATGCGTGCCAAAGGAGATGTTAGAACTATTAGCAATATTATCATGGAAACTGTTAGAATTCATGAACTTGAACATTGTCATGATCATGAAACTAATAAATCTGTTAATCACATGCATGATGATGATGTTGAGCGCGGCTATTATGATGAATACGAAGACTTTGATATTGAATTTGAGAAGACCATGAGGAATCTCAGTCTTATGGCAAATCTTCGAGATTATATGGCCGGAGGAAAAGAGTGGATTCTTGATAGTGGATGTACCGATCACATGACCGGAGATAGAGACATGTTTCGTGAGCTTACTAAAAATGATGGTCCACGCAAGTATGTGAATTTTGGAGACAACTCCAAGGGTAAGGTACTTGTCCTTGGTAAGGTGGCCATATCCAATGATAGCTCCATACAAAATGTTATGCTTGTTTAATCTCTTGGTTACAATCTTCTTTCCGTATCTAGACTAGCTGATTTTGGCTTTAATGTTCTATTTACCAAAGTAGATTGCCAAGTGTTTCGCCAAGATAATCATAATATAGTCTTTACCGGCATTCGTAGAGGTGATCTTTACATTGTTGACTTCACTAAGAGAGCCCAACCTCGTACATGTTTAATTGCAAAATCTTCTAAAGGTTGGTTATGGCATAGAAGACTTGGACATGTTGGTATGCGTAACCTAGATAAACTTGTTAAAGGAGATCACATTCTTGGAGTAAAAGATGTTATATTTGACAAAGATCGACTTTGTAGTGCTTGCCAAGCAGGAAAACAAGTTGGATGAAGCCATCCCGTAAAGAACATTATGACCACGAGGAGACCACTCGAGCTACTTCATATGGATTTGTTTGGTCCCAACGCCTATAAGAGTCTTGGTGGTAACTCTTTCGGTTTAGTCATTGTTGATGATTTTTCTAGATTTACGTGGGTGTTCTTTCTTGATGACAAATCGCAGGTACAAAAGATCTTCAAAAACTTTGCAAGAAAAGCTCAAAATCAATTTGAAGTTAAGATCAAGAAGGTTCGGAGTGACAACGGAACGGAGTTCAAGAATGCTAATGTGGACACTTTTCTTGATGAGGAGGGTATTTCACATGAGTTCTCGGCTACGTACACACCTCAACAAAATGGAGTTGTTGAGAGGAAGAATCGTACACTTATTGAGATGGCAAGAACAATGCTTGATGAATACAAGACGCCAAGACATTTTTGGGCAGAAGCGGTTGAAACAGCTTGTCATGCAACAAACCGACTCTATCTTCACAAGCTTCTTGGTAAAACGGCGTATGAACTGCTCACCGGTAACAAACCACAAGTTGGATACTTTCGAGTATTTGGCTCAAAATGTTACATTCTTGATAAGCATCGTCGTTCAAAATTTGCTCCTAAATCTTATGAAGGTTTCCTACTTGGTTATGGATCGAACTCTCACACTTACCGTGTCTACAACAACTTAACTCGAAAAGTTGAAGAGACGGTAGATGTGAAGTTTGATGAGACTAACGGCTCGCAAGTCGAGCAATTGCCACTTGATGTAGGAGATAAAGAACCATCGGAAGCAATCCAAGACTTGCCCATTGGCAAGATTCGCCCCGTGGAAGTAAAGGAGAGTACCTCGTCTATTCAAGTGGAAGCCCCAACTTCACATCAAGGTGAACGACAAGTTGATATGGAGGCATCCACAAGTGGAACACGTCAAGACGATGGGAATGAGGAAATGCAACAAGATGATCCACCTCAACTTCCTTCACCACCTCCACAAACAGACAACGACAACACCAACGAAGACGAAGAAGATGACGATGATGAGGAAGCCTCACCACAACCTAAGAAAAAGCTACCTCGAGTTAGAGCAAGAATCGACAAGGATCATCCCGTCGAACAAATACTTGGAGATATCCAAACCGGGAGAATCACTCGCTCTAAATCTCGTTTAGCTAACTTTTGTGAGCATTACTCATTTATCTCTAGTGTTGAACCCTTAAAGGTAGAAGATGCTCTCAAGGACCCCGATTGGGTGAATGCAATGCACGAGGAGCTACACAACTTTGAGAGGAACCAAGTTTGGACATTGGTTGAGAAGCCTAAGGAAGAGAAAAACATCATTGGAACCAAATGGGTGTTTCGGAACAAGCAAGATGAAGATGGACAAGTTGTACGCAACAAGGCTCGTCTCGTAGCATAAGGTTACACACAAGTCGAAGGTATGGACTATGGTGAGACCTATGCCCCCGTTGCAAGACTTGAATCCATTCGCATTTTACTTGCTTATTCCAATCACCATGATATCACTCTTTACCAAATGGATATTAAAAGTGCCTTCTTAAATGGTGAAATTGAGGAGGAAGTGTATGTTAAACAACCTCCCAGCTTTGAGAATCCCAAGAAACCTAATCATGTGTACAAACTTCGTAAAGCTCTTTATGG
Organism: Elymus sibiricus; assembly: GCA_039707655.1. Taxonomy (NCBI): domain Eukaryota; kingdom Viridiplantae; phylum Streptophyta; class Magnoliopsida; order Poales; family Poaceae; genus Elymus; species Elymus sibiricus. The sequence goes on from CM077664.1 coordinate 172,168,523, forward strand.
TCTCAAGCAAGCCCCTAGAGCTTGGTACAAATGCTTGACAAAATTTCTTCTTGAAAAAGGTTTTGAAATTGGGAAGATTGATTCAACTTTGTTCACTAAGAGGGTTAATGGAGAATTATTTGTATGCCAAATTTATGTTGATGATATTATCTTTGGATCTACTAACCCCTCTTTTAGTGAAAAGTTTGGAAGGTTGATGTCGGAGAAGTTTGAGATGTCTATGATGAGTAAACTCAAATTCTTTCTTGGTTTGCAAATCAAGCAAACTAGGGAAGGTACCTTTGTCTCTCAAACAAAGTATACTAAGGACTTATTCAAAAAGTTCAACATGCAAGAAAGTAAAGGTATGAATACTCCCATGCCCACGAGTGGACATCTTGACTTGACCAAGGATGGCAAACCAGTTGATCAAAAGGTTTATCGATCAATGATTGGTTCATTATTATATCTATGTGCCTCCCGACCCGACATTATGCTAAGTGTGTGCATGTGTGCATGATACCAAGCGGCACCAAAAGAGTGTCACCTTAAGGCAGTGAAAAGAATTGTGAGATACTTGATACATACACCAAACTTTGGCATATGGTATCCCAAAGGATCTTATTTCAATCTTGTTGGCTACTCCGATTCGGACTATGCCGGAGACAAGGTTGACAGAAAATCCACTTCGGGTACATGTCAATTTCTTGGTAGATCTCTTGTGTCTTGGTCCTCCAAGAAACAAAATTCCGTATCTCTATCTACTGCCGAAGCGGAATACATTGCCGCGGGATCATGTTGTGCTCAATTACTATGGATGGCACAAACCCTTAAAGATTATGGTGTGCATGTGAGACATGTACCATTACTATGTGACAATGAGAGTGCTATTAAGATAGCACACAATCCCGTGCAACATTCTCGAACTAAGCATATTGAGGTTCGTCACCATTTCATTCGAGATCATGTTGAGAAAGGTGATATTGACCTTAAACATGTTCGGACTGACAAGCAATTGGCGGACATCTTTACCAAACCCCTTGATGAGAAAGTGTTTTGTCACTTGAGAAGTGAATTGAACATCATTGATGCTTCAAACGTAAACTAGAGGTTCATGTGGATGAATACAAGGGCATGAGCATTCTTGACTAATCCATGATATCCTTCATGATCATTTTATATCTTGGACATTTTGCTCCCTTGTATGGTATCTAACATTTTGTAGGTACTTGGACAAGCTTCATGTCACAAGATTGCATCACACTCTTATCTTGAGCAATCTTGTATAACCCAAGTATCAACAATTGATGGAGTAACAAGGAACAAGACAACCTAAACATATCCTTTGACAACATTTGAGTTATGCTTCATTCTTGTCATTTTGGATACACATGTTGTTCCTTGCAAATCTAACACATGTAGGAAGATGAACTACAAATGATAGGATAGCTCCAAACTTCAATTCATGAGCATCCACTTCAAGTTCAACTACATGATGGACTTCACCAAATACCAATGTAAGTTCTCACATCTTAGAGAAGCTCTACTCAAAGACATGAGCTAAAGCAACTCAACAAGATGTGAATACATTGAAATGCTTAAAAGAAAAATGGCAACCCCATTTTGAGCTTAACGACGAGTATGACCTATGATCAAGTGTTTTCACTTGACTCCTAAGTCAAAATACTCTAACATAGGTGACCTAGTCGCCGACCCATCTAGATGAAGTTCTCTAGTGTTTCTTCTGCTTGTTCTCTTCTTGCTAGAGTGTTTCTTTTCAAAAAAAACTTCATCTAGACGTTTCTTTGCTTCTTTTTCGTTTCTTCTCTTTTAGCCTGACTCGCAGTTAATTCATTGCAAATCCTTGTGAGATTTCCTTGCCTAGTGAGCTGAGTTGACAAAATATTCCATTGCATCAAACTCGGTTCCACCGAATGGTCTCAACTCGGTGTCACTGATTTTGACTACTCTAAGGAATTTTCTGTCAAATTTTCCCTGAGTTTTTCTGCTCCAGCTCCACTCTATGATTCTTACCATCTACTTGCATCTAGAGCCACTCAATGGCCAAGTGTGTTTCTCGAGGACCAAACCCACTTGATCAATAACCTTGAAGTCCCTTCTTGGAAATTGATGTCAAAGGGGGAGAGAGGAATACACATCAAAGCTTATGAGAGGAATACACATCAAAGCTTATCACTATAAAAGAGATGCACCTTACAAGAGGAGAGAATGTTACATGTTTCTTTTAGGGGGAGAGAGAAACATGATAAGTTTGTTCTTTGGTTGTTCTAGTTTTCTCACCCTACCTACTCCCAATATCCATGTCAGATTCAAGGGGAGAGGAAGTTCCTTAAGGGGAGACAACTATTTCTTTTGGGGACATGTCTGCTTCAAAGAAGTATTCACCTAGTGATACTCTCTTCTACATGTCATCCCAATCTTGGTTTCTTGTTGACCTTTTGTCCTTTTCTTGAAGAAATTATCTTGTGTTATCTAACCCTGTTTTCTCAAGTGTATTTCTTCAGGTACTTGATCAGGAACTTCAAGGTAAGTATATGCATCACACTCATGTACATGGTTGACCTCTTGCTAAGTATATATTGTTTGCAAGGAGAAAATCTTGTACATGTGGATACTCCAATGTCATATATATGTTGCTCTGATGCATATAGACAAGATACATGTTACATGTATATTTCCCATAAGATATTATCATGTTATGCACATCTTCAGGGGGAGTTCAAGGGAGCTCATACATGTTGCATGTTTTCTTCAAAGCTTTCATACATACCTCTACTATATCTGTATTTGTGGTGGTTTTGGTAATTTATGCCAACATACATATCGTTGGACTAATGCTTTTATCTAGTGAATTTCAGACAAGTTCAACAATGGCATGGCATGGACAAGAGGACGTGGAACCCCCTCAAAATGCTAAGGACAAGAATTGGCAAAGATCAAGACTCTACATTTTTGGTTTAGTGATCCAAGATCACATTGAGTCCATAGGAAAGCCAATACTATTAAAAGGGGATGAGGTGTTGCTTAATGGTCTTTTTGCTCAAGTGCTTAGTGACAGTATTCCTAAACCCTCAACCACTATCTCTACCCAAATATGTCCTAAACCTAAAGTCCAACTCGGCCCCACCGAAATTTCCAATCCGGCCCCACCGAGTTCATCCAAGACTTAGCCACTGCCAAACCCTAACAAATCGGATCCACCGAAATGGATCTCGGTCCCACCAAGATGGCCTTTTCAACTCTCTGTAATCGTTTGCATTTACTTTGGTCTAACCGAGTTTGCAAATCGGTCTCATCGAGATGGCTTGCCAAGTCTCTGTTGCCTTATTGCTTCGCTTCAGTCCTATCGAGTTGATGCAATCGGTGCTACCGAGATGAGGATTGCCCTAAGCCATTGCACTTCGGTCCATCCGAGTTGTTCGTATCGGTCCCACCGAGATTCCTAACGTTCATATCTTTTACACAGTTCGGTGCTACCGAGATGATCGTTTCGGTGCCATCGAGTTGGGTCAAAAGTGTGTAACGGTTGGATTTTGTGTGGAGGCTATATATATCCCTCCACCCCATCCTTCTCAGTAAGGAGAGCCATCAGAACGTGCCTACACTTCCACCATACATTTTCTGAGAGAGAACCACCTACTCATGTGTTGAGATCAAGATATTCCATTCCTACCATTTGAACCTTGATCTCTAGCCTTTCCCAAGTTGCTTTCCACTCAAATCCTTCTTCCACCATAGCCAAATCTGTGAGGAGTGATTGAGTGTTGGGAAGACTATCATTTGAAGCACAAGAGCAAGGAGTTCATCAACAACACACCGTCTATTACCTTTTGGAGAGTGGTATCTCCTAGATTGGTTAGGTGTCGCTTGGGAGCCTCCAACCAGATGTGGAGTTGAACCAAGAAGTTTGTAAGGGCAAGGAGATCGCCTACTTCATGAAGATCTACCCCGAGTGAGGCTAGTCCTTCGTGGACGTAAGCCATGGTGGAATAGGCAAGGTTGCTTATTCGTGGACCCTTCGTGGGTGGAGCCCTCCGTGGACTCGCGCAGCCGTTACCCTTCGTGGGTTGAAGCCTCCATCAACGTGGACGTATGATAGCACCACCTATCGGAACCACGCCAAAAATCCACCGTGTCTTCATTGCGTTTGATCTTCCATACTCTACCCCTTTACTTTCCGTACTATTGCATGCTTTACTATTTCCGCTGCTTAATCTCTAGGTATGCATGTGTAGAAAGTATGGGAGTGATCTTAGCTTGTGCCAAAATCTGCCTAAGTTCCAAGAGAAATTAAAAACTGCTAATTTGGCTAGTTAGGAGTCTATTCACCCCCCTCTAGACCTATCTCCTTGATCCTACAGAAACCTTTGCTCCTGTGGCTAGACTAGAAGCCATCCGCATACTTCTTGCTTACGCCAATCATCATGATATCCTCTTATATCAAATGGATGTGAAGAGTGCCTTTCTCAACAGAAAAATTGAAGAAGAAGTCTATGTTGCTCAACCCCCTGGGTTTGAAGATCCAAAGCACCCTGACAAGGTCTATAGGCTCAACAAGGCACTGTATGGCCTCAAACAAGCTCCACGAGCCTGGTATGACGCACTCAAAGAATTTTTGAAAAGCAAAGGCTTCAAACCTGGTTCACTTGATCCCACTCTCTTCACCAAATCATATGATGGTGAACTGTTTGTGTGCCAAATCTATGTGGATGACATTATCTTCAGCTGCACTGACAAACGATATAGTGATGAGTTCAGTCATATGATGCAAGAGTAATATCAAATGTCCATGATGGGAGAGCTGAAATTCTTTCTTGGTCTTCAAATTTGTCAACAACGCAATGACATCTTCATATCACAAGAGAAGTATCTCAAGGACTGCTTGCAGAAGTTTGGTATGCAAGATTGCAAGGGCTACAAGACGCTAATGCCAACCAATGGTCATCTGAGTTCTGACGACACTGGTAAAGAGTTCGATCAAAAGGTATACCACTGCATGATTGGTTCTTTATTGTACTTATGTGCATCTAGGCCAGATATAATGCTTAGCATTTGCATGTGTGCCCGATTCCAAGCGGCACCAAAGGAATCGCATCACCTCGCGGTGAAGCGAATACTTTGATATTTGGCTCACACCCCAACGCTAGGATTATGGTATCGAAAGGGCTCAGAGTTTGATTTGGTTGGATTCTCTGATTCTGACTATGCTGGAGATAGGATGGATCGCAAATCCACATCAGGCACTTGTCACTTTCTTGGACATTCACTTGTATGTTGGTCTTCAAAGAAGCAGAACTGTGTATCACTCTTCACTGCTGAACCCGAATACATTGCTGCTGGATCCTGCTGTGCTCAGCTTCTCTGGATGAAGCAAACCCTGAAGGACTATGGCATCAACAAGAAGAAAGTTCCTCTGTTCTGTGACAACAAGAGCACCATGAAGATTTCACACAATCATGTCCAGCACTCCAAGACGAAGCATATTGAGATCAGGCACCATTTCCTTCGTGATCATGTGCTCAAAGAAGACATTGACATCATTCACGTCAACACTGAAGATCAGCTGGCAAATATCTTCACGAAGCCTTTGGATGAGAAGAGGTTTGCAAGTTGCGGTGTGAGCTAAATATCTTAGAATCCTTGAATGTCCAGTGATAGGACATGCATCCAAACACTTATGCATTTTAATGTCTGGTGCACAACACACGAAGTAACGTATGTCTTCAATTCATGAAGATGTACACTCTAAGTGTGAAGATATTAACGCGGAATTTGACTTCAGAGCGCCACGATAATTGTGCGCCATGTCTGGGTCTAATACTTCCTATACGGTAGGTAACGCCACCACCAAAATTTTCTTAAATATTTTCATTTGGTGTCACATCTATTGCATTATCTTCTTGATTTGGTTTGTCTTCATAAATGGTTTTATCTTCGCATTTTATTTAATCTCATTGCCTATACTATATGTATGAGTTTGTCCTCAACAGCATTCACTTATACCTATGTCTTCAAGTTGGATTTTTCTGAACTAAGTGAATGTGATCGGACCCTTACCCCTCTGTGCTTGTCTCTTCCAATCTCTCTAAATCTTCATATGCATTCTATTTGACACGTGTTGATTGTCTTCACTGTGCCCTTGTCAGTCGAAGATTTTGAGACCAAAATTTGAAAAGTTTTCATATCCTAATCCATTTTACCGGCCGCCGCAGAAGCCGGAATGACCTCCCGCCAAAACTGCTAAGTAGTGGGGTCTATGCGTGGCTGTCAAAATGGCACCCGCATGCCACACGTCAACCAAAGACGTATCGCCAGGGGCAACACAGTAAATTCACCATGATGAACTCCTTATAAATACTTCGCCCCTGCGGTCATTAAGATCTTTCACACCTGTCGCTCTCGCCATTGCAACCCTAGCGCCGTCGCTAGCTTCCATCGACGCCGGAGAAGAAGCGCTTCGCTGCCGCGACCTCTTCGATGCCGTACTCACGCCGGCCGCGGATATCTTCTCGCCGCCGCCGCCGTAGCTGTCTTCCACTTCCAAGTTAGGGCGTGGGAGATCGAACTGCTCAGCTTCCTTCGCGTCTCGTTGAGCTGTTCATCGTGCGGTAAATAAAAATCACTTTTTACCATTTCTTTGATCCAATTTTTTTCCATATCTATTTAGAAGTTGTTCTTTCACCTTCAAGTCTTTATCTTTAGTCATGCACATCTCATACCTTGAAAAGTTACTTCACTTATGCTACGTGATTCGTATGATTCCTCACTTTTACCTATTTGCGGATTCGTACAAATCTGGAACCAACACTCTATAAGTGAATGTCTTCGCACTATGAGGTCATTGTCTTCAAACCGATTTATCTTCAAAATCCGCTGAGAATGCATATGACCTCTCCTCCTTCCCTCGCATCTCTAATTCTTTCACAGGTACATGTCCATGGGGGAGTCACTTGGTTCTCATAGTCTGAATTCATTTGCAAAGGCTTCAGCAGATTCAAACAAGGAGTTTGGTGTGGACTTCAACCCTTGTCCTGCTGAACCAAGGCTCGATGGCTCCCGTCAAGTAGATCTAAATCTGACTGGGCCATGGGATAGTCTTCAAGCATACATTGAGCATGTTAACACTCTTCGTACTGCCACAGCTGCCGCTCGTGGTGAAACACCTGCTGAAGATATTGCTCCTGCCTCCCCCAAGACACAGAGAAAGTCTAAAGCTTCCAAAGCTAAAGAGGGGCAATCCTCAAAGTCTACCGCTGCACCAAAAGCTTCAAGAGTGAAGCCTATGAGATCTGCACCTCCTGAATCCAGTGTGCAATCTGAAGATGTATCTCGCAATTCTCCGAAGAGAAAGCAATCTGTAGGGCGAGGCCCTAAACCAACAAGCACCCTACGGGATGATGATGACATTATTGATTTATCTGATGATGAGTTTGATGATGATGCTCTTGAGCAGCTCATCAAGAAAAAGAAGGAAGAGGCCGATATCTTCAAGGACCTGCCTTTGTTCGACCATGACATACTAAACAACTTCATTGATGAATGGCTTCGTGACCCATCTCTGTTGCTTGACGATCTGCAGCTTCCGATTGACATCAGTGTCACCTTCCAAGGCTTCATCAACCAAGAACTTGCAGTCATCCAAAAGGTGCTTGAGCAGAAAAATAAGATCGCACATGAGAAACAGCTTTTCAAGAAGCATCTTGCCAAGTTCAGCGTCAAGGAAATCCAGGGCTACAAGAAGATGATGGCTGTTTCAAAGGCGTCGCGATGACGCCAAAGGTGCCAGAGATTGCCTCAAGCACTATGCTAAGAAGACTATGAAAGCCCACAATGAGGGCTTGAAGAGAAAAGCACTTGGCCGTCCAGCAATTGATCCGAAGCTGATCAAGAAGAAAAATAAGAAGCCAGTGACTCCTGCTGCTGAGGCACCAAGGCAGGAAATGCCCAAGATTGTCTTCCTGCCAAGCTTCTCTGGCTCAAAGCCATCTGTACCATCTATTGCTTCAGAAAAGAAGAAGACACTGCAAGCCGAAGCCGAAGCTCGCAAGCGCAAGCATTCTGACGCCTCTACTGTTTCTCCTTCCCAGAAGCGTCAAAAGACGAAGTCTTCCAAGGCTTCGCGCAGGGCACAAGCAGCAACTGCTCCATCAGCTACACAAGAGCCACTGCTTGTGACGCCAATCTCAGTGACGCCCCCTACTTCAGTAAACATAGAAATAAGGGTTGTTGTGCATGAACCTACTTCCACAGAGGTTCCTGTTACTAAAGATATTATAGCTATTGACCCCACCGCAGCTGAAGACATTGATACTGACGCCAATGTGAGAAATGAATATGATGAAGTCCTTCCTCAGATTACCCAAGATGTGGTATCATCGCCTGTTCAAGAGAACAGTGAACCTATCAGCATTGGCAGACCCCTGACGCCAATGGCCACTGATGAGTGCTGGGATGAGCAGCCTCATGATGTGATTCCCACCACTCCACCTCCTCAAGCTGCAACCACGGATATGCCTCACATACAAGGAACGCCTGAAGTCATGGAGGAAGACCATTCGTCTCCAAAGGCGTCGCCCTCATTTCGAAGGCTTCGCCGTGGCCCAAAACCTTCAGCCTCCATGTCACGTATAACCGAGGAGGATGTGCATCAAGAAGCTTTTGTTACTCAAGATGTTGTCCAAGAAGATGTTCCTCCCAATACCACAACTCAAACTGAAGCTGCACAAGTTGAACCAGTACAAACTTTATCCACTGAAGTTCAACATGATCTCGAAGTCAGACATACTGAAGACGTTTCAGATGCAACTACTGAACCCATTCAAGAGCCGGTATTTGAAACTGTTGCTCCTGCTGCCACTAAGGCCCTTGTGCCTGAAGTCAATCTGACTGCAACTCATGAAGCTCCTGCTCCTTCTCCTGAAGTCATTGCTCCAATTGAAGACAATGCGCCAAATACAACTTTGGCCTACAATCGAGTTGGAGAGCTTGTTCCTATTTTGTGGCCAACTCTCACTCCACCTGTGCAGCACGGCCCGCAATATGAGTTCAACATCAACAATCGGCCACTCATTCAGAAGCCTATGCCCAGAATACCAAGGCTTCATAGCACACCATCAACTGACTGCACGTTTAATGTTGCTGCGTTCAGAAACGAGAACACATTCTTTGAAACCTCCAAGAATCCCTTCAAGAAGACACGCATATCCTCTGATAGATTCTGGACTCATCATCAGCGCAGTTACTACATGTGTGTCCTATACAATCAAGACCAGATTCATCCTCACAGGCATCTAGATCGTGAAGCCATGTCTGGACTCCCTTGCTTGGACCAAGCTTTGCAGTGCTTTAGAGACGTTGGATTGTTGCCCTTTGTCACGGACAAGGAACACTGGAATGAGGAGCTCATACTCCAATTTTATGCAACTTTCCACATTTCTGGCTTCAACAGGGACCCCAAGACTTGGACCCTTGAGTGGCTGACTGGGGATGTTCATCATGAAGCCAAACCTCAAGATCTTCTCGAGCTCACCACCTTGCCCACACCTGGTGACTTCTACAATCCAGGTTGTGCTGCTTATGAGAAGGAAGTTGAAAGCATTTTCCAGAAGCCTGAGCCAAACATGACTGAAATGCTCACAATGATGAAGCCATTGTCATTTGAAGCTGAATACCCCAAGGAGTTTTTCATCAATGACCTTGAGTACTTGCCTCGAACTGTCTATCACATTCTTCGCAACACTCTATGGCCAATCAAAGGGCATTCATCTTCAGCCAAGCTTGAGGGCGCCATGAAGACATTGGTATACTATGTCGTCAATGGCATCAGATTCAACACGCATGACTTCTTCATCCGACAGCTTGCTGCCTCTGGGATGGATCTGTTTGGCCTCAAGTTCTATGCACCATGGATCATGCGCCTCATTAAGCTTCACTCCACTGTGCAATATGAACCCTCTGGTCGCACACATCATATCTTTCTGCCTGAAGTGGATGCACCTCATGAAGTCATTTACCCTTCAGTAGATAAAGATCCAAGAATGTTGAAGCAATCCACTCTGCTTATATGGAAGCTATTCATCTTCCCAATGTGGCCCCTACTTCAGAACTTGCTGGTCAGTTTCGGCAACCACATAAGCCAACACTAAAGCCACTACCAGTATAGTTCCTCAAAGGCCTCAGAAGCAGACCAAGGTGATGACAGATAGGGAGTTGATTGTTTCTCTACATCAGAAGCAAGATAAGCATCATGACTGGCGCAAGAGGTAGACGAAGAGCATCAAATCTGATCTCAACAGAGTGCAAAACCTCTGCATGAAGAATGCCTTTGTAGCTCATGAAGCCAACCGTCGTGCTTGGAAGAGCCTCACACTGCTATATTCTGAAGACGACCTTGCTGCCGATGGCTTCAAGGAGAGCTTCAAATTTGGCTCCAAGCCTTCATCATCAGAGAAGTGGCGTGCTACACCTTCACTTGAGGACTCGGATTACTCTTCTTCAGCGCCCACGATTCATGCCAAGATTGTTGATGAAGAACATGATGCCACTTCTCCAGCTATGGCTTCACTACACCAAGGTGCTGCATCAGGCCCGTCTGCACTGCCAAACTCCACCATTGACCCGGCTGCCCCAACATCTTCGTCGCCTCCTCGAGACGTTTAGACATCCTATGTCTTCATACCTTTTTGGTCATTCGATGACAAAAGGGGGAGAAGCATATGGGTTGATAGTCTTCAAGCGGGCATTTTGGGTCGGGCTTGCTATATTTTGTTAAGTTTGCAACTCTTGTTTTGGAACATTTGGTTATTTGGGTTGACTTAAGTCCTGATGGACGTCTGCTACATTTGCTACTTGTCATTTCTGCGCGACTGCTATATCTGATTTTATGCGCTTGAAGTCATTCAGTAGACTCCCATTTTTCATTGTGCACTACATTATCTTCATAATATTTGTATGCACATGTTCTGACATCATGAATAGAGGGAGATCTCCACAAAGCAAAACCTGCCATGTGCATTTGCATTCAAAAGCAAATTACTTATATGCACATCTTCAGGGGGAGCTCCTCAAATTTCATGAAGCCAAGCACCATGTTCCTTAAACTTTCCCATATATTTATCCCCGTTGAAACTTCAACCAGTTTGTCATCAATCACCAAAAAGGGGGAGACTGTAAGTGCATCTAGTGCCACCCCTTATTGGTTTTGGAGTATTGAAGACAAACATGGTTGAAGGGACTAATATGTTTGTGAGATTCACAGGAGAACACAGGTAGAAGTCCCTATTGATTCGGTTTACCCATCAAAGATGACCCCTAAAAATGTATGAAGACATTGAAGACAATGGTGGTCCACGAAGACATTCATGTTGAAGATAATGGTTCATGAAGACATTCACTTGAAGCCAATGGAACATGAAGACTTAGCCTTTTGGTAGTTTCATTTTATTCTTTCTTGAGTCATAGGAACCACCGTACTGTTAAGTGGGGTCGAGGTAAACGAAGTCAGAATCTGATGTGATGCTCAACTCAAATCCTATGTCTTCGAGCGAAGACAAATGAGAGAAAACCTCTTCCATAGTTGGTTGAGTCAGCTTTGCTTGTGGCCCAAGTAAAGCTGCCGCGTGTGTTCAAATTCCGATAGTTGGACAAATGTTAGTTCCCCAATGACCCAGGGTTATTTTGGACAAATCATGTCGGGTTGCGTCCTGGCTATAAATAGCCACCCTCTACCACCATAAATTGGTGGCTGCTCTGAGTTATTTCATGGCTTTTGTCATTTGAGTGCAACCCATCTCGAAGCCTTTGAGAGAGAATCCTTGCGAGGACAAAACCCAAAACACCCAGAGCCCAAAGTGATTGAGCATCACTGAAGACATTTTGTTCTGAGTGAACCGAAGACTCATTACACTTGAAGACTATGATCTTCCAGCCGGTTAGGTGTCACGTTCTGAGCATCCAAGAGTCATTGTGGATTGCCAGTGAACGAAGTCTGTGAAGGTTTGGAAGTCTACCTTGAAGACTTACCAGATTGATTGGGCGAGATCTGTGGGTCTTAGCTCAAGGGGAATAAGGTGAAGACGTGGTCTTCTGAGTTCAATCTCAGCCTCCCTAACCAGACGTACAACTGTCTCAGCAGTTGGAACTGGTCAAACAAATCATTGTCTTCCTCGAGCTCCTGGTTCTATCCTTTCACTTCCTTTACTTATTGTTTAGTACTGTGAAGCCCTTGCATGCCTGTCTGTGTTTGAAGATATTCCCTGAGGCCATTCATCTGTTAACCTATTTGTCTTCATGCTTCTTGTGTTTATGTTCAATGCATGCTTGTATGTATGATGCCTATGCCTGTCATATCTGATCATCTTAGTTACTACTGTTGTTAGTTTTCATTGTGCTTCCGCTTGCTTTGAAGACATTGCCTGTTTTTAAGCCTTTTATAAAAATCGCTTATTCACCCCCCTCTAGTCGATAACTAGCACTTGCACAGAGCAACTCACACCCAGTGGTGGAGTCCATGATCTGGTCTATTCGCGGCAGCGGGAAGGGAGCCTGGGGGCAGGCCTTGTTGAGGCTGGTGAAGTCGACGCACATTCGTCTCTCACAGCCGCGCTTGGGGACAGTGACAGGGTTGGCGAGCCACTCGGGGTGGCGCACCTCGCGGATGACTCCCGCCTCTTGTAGTTTCTATACTTCTTGGACGATGAACTCTTGCTTCTTGGGCGCTTGGCGCTATGCCTTTTGCTTGACGGGGCGTGCATTGGGGCACACCGCTAAGTGGTGCTCGATCACCTCCATCGGCACACCGGACAAATCTGATGCTGTCCACATGAACACATCAGCATTTGCCCAGAGGAAGGTGACAAGCGCGCCTTCCTATTTGGGGTCGAGGCCATTGCCGATGATGAAGGCGGGCCCGGAGCCACTGCCATCCATCGACACTTTCTTCGTCTCTGCGCGTGCCTGAGAGAACAGCTGCTTCTTCTTCGCGGGTGCGGCCTTGGGAGGCTCGACGTCGTCCTCATTAGCGGGGTGAGCTATGGCGGCAGCCTTCATCATCGCAGCGGACGGTGATGGTGTCACTGCAGCCCGGCATCTTGAGGATGTTGTAGGCATGATGAGTCCCCGCCATGAACTAGGTGAGCGCGGGGTAGCCCAAGATGGTGTTGTAGGGTAGGCCGATGTGCGCCACATCAAAGTCAATGAGCTCAGTGCGGTAGTTCTCGCGGATGCTGAAGGTGACAGGAAGACGCACTTGCCCCAAAGGCAGGGTGGAGCCGTCGGTCACGCCTGAGAAGGGCCATGTCGGCAGCAGGCACTTGTAGGGTACTTGGTGCTTCTAGAAGGTCCCGATGGAGATCATGTTGAGGCCTGCGCCGCTATCGACAAGCGTCTTGGTGACGGCGACGTTGTTGATGGTGGGGGTGCACAGCATGGGGATGGTGCCCACAGCCGCCGTGGACTTTGGGTGGTCCTTGGAGTCGAAGAAGATCGCATACTGTGACCACTTGAGGAGCTAAGAAGCCTCGGGCCTCGGGAGGGCCGCGCTCACCTCGCGAGAGAACTGCTTGAAGTGGCGGTTGGACAAGGGAGCCTGGGCCCCGTCGAGGATGCATGCCACTCCGTGAGGCTCCTGGTAGCCCCCAGCGTTCTCGTCAGGCTGGTTGCCGTTGTTCCTGCCAGGCGGTAGCGGCAGCGGCGGCAGGGCGGTGTTGGCTTGAGGATTGGCCTGCCGCGACTGGTCGCGCCAGCCCTGCCGGAAGTTGTTGTTGTCATTGTTGTTGCGGTCTCCCCAGCGGTTGCCGTTATGGCTGCCTCCGCGGCCAGCGCCGCGGTCGTTACGGTTGCCGCGCACATCCTGGCGGCTCTCGCGAAGCAACTTGAGCTCATGGCAGTCCTCGGTGCTGTGGGAGTGCATGCCGTGGTAGGCACAGAAGGGCCGACCATCCTTCTTGGGTTCGTCGCGGTCGCAGCCGCGCTTCTGCTCAGGCTCCGCCGCAAGCACGACGGGGCCCTTGCACTTGGCGTCCTTGCTCTTGGCCTTGGCGGAGTCAAGTTCCGCGTCTGGGTCATTGTGAGCGAAGAGGCGGCCCTCTTCAGCCTTGGCGCACCTGTCGGCGAGGTCGAACAGCTCGACCGCGCTGTCGAGCTCGTCGTTGATGGTGAGGTTCTCGCGCATCCGGACGTCCGTGACACCGTAGGAGAACGCGGAGATGATCGCAGCATCAGAGGCACACGGGATCTTGTTGCACACTTGGCTAAAGCGCTGAATGTACTTGCGAAGGGTCTCGTCAGGGCGCTGGCGCACGGCGCGCAGGTCGTTGAGTGTGTGGGGGCGCTCGTGCGTGCCCTTCAAGTTGGCGACGAACTACCAGCACAGTTCGGACCACAAAGAAACAGAAGCTTCGGGGAGGTTCATGAGCCAGGAGCGCGGGGCGTCCTTGAGGGCCATGGGGAACCAGTTTGCCATGACCTTGTCGTCACCGCCCGCAGCCTCGATGCTCAGAGTGTAGGGTTGGGGTGCTGTCATAGTGAGGAGGCAGGTCCGGCTTGAATTTCATGGGCCACACCACGCGGCGCAGCTCGCGAGTGAAGGCTCGGCAGCCCCCACTGCTGGAGGCAATGCCACCGGCGAGATCGGCCTGGTTCTGGCGCCCGGCCGTGGCGATGTCCTGGATGGTGCGGTCTTGACGCTGGCGCTGCTACTCGAGGATCACGCGCACGTTTGGCGGCGCGCGCCGGATGATCTAGCAGCTGGCGTCGTCGTCGTCTGGCAAGGATGCACCGCGAAACGGCTCCCACGCGCGCGGTGCGGCGCTGGCCTACGACGTCGTTGAGTGGAGGAGGTGGAGGAGGTGCGTCATGCTCTGCCTCCGCGCCAAGCGGCAACGGAGGCGGAAGAGAGCTGGAGGGCGCCGGGGCATCTCCGGCGATGTTGACGAGCTCGGTGATGCGCGCGAGCCAGGCGTCATAGCCGGCCTCGGTGGGGCAATAGCGTAGCAGCTCATGCGCCATGAGCATCGTGGCCTGCGGATCCTACAGGTCGCGGTGAGCGAGCGAGGATGCGGTGGCGGTGCGGCCAGGCAGCCGCACCGACAGATGCAGGGAAGAAGCCTGCTCCTCGCCCACCGCGGGGTCGGTGGCAACGCCGGCGCGGTGGCGGCAGTTCTCATTGGGGACGGGCTCCGTGCGGGCCACCCTGGCCGCCCTTCGTAGAGCGCGCTCGCGTCGGGCGTCGGCGATGGCGATGTCGAAGCGGAAGGAGCGAAAGCATGCCCCCTACCTGGCGCGCTAAATGTCGGAAGTTGGGCTCCGGGGACCCTGGTTCAAACTCTGGGGGCTAGCTCACTACCTTCCGATCAGACGGTGACCACGGCGAGGCTACGGCGAGCGGAGCACAACGGGAGCGTGCACCCACGCAGGGCAGGCAGGGACACGAGAACTACCCAGGTTCGGGCCACCGTGCGGTGTAAAACCCTACTCCTACTTGTGTTTTGGATTGCAGTGTATAGAGAGTTCTTGCGTACAAGGTAGAAGAAGGTGGAATCGATCCCCCTCTCCACCGCCCCTTTTATAGCCGCCTCGGTCCTCTTCCCCTGAAAATACTGGCGGGAAGGGCTACCACACAAACGACATTTTGAAAGGGGACAGGCGCCCGGTCTTTTCCTGACAAAAGGCGGTCTTCGCGTGCAAAGACACTATCCATGATGCGCTCGTGGGCTCGGCGATGACATCTGCCCTGGTGCGCCTCATCATCTTGGTCCTCTTACGCCAAACGGGCAAGCTTTGGAACTTGCTTTGGGGGAGGGCAACTGGCGCTGCCCCTTTATCACCAAAGAGGAAATCCTCCCTGACCGTACCTATTGGCACGGCCCAGTCGCTGTCGTCGTCTAGTGCGGGTGCGTCACCCATGTGGTGGGCACATGACCGCGCGGTCACCGCCAAGCGTCGCCTCGCGCGGGTGGCCTCGGGAGGCCGCCTCGCGGGAGGGGCCTCGCGAGGCTGCCCGCCGCGAATGATGGTCTTCAGTGAGTCTGCCCCTTGTGAGGGGCCCTCGCGAGGCCTGCGCCTCGCGCGGCGTCTTGCTTCGTAGCACCCATCACTGGGCCGCTTCTTGGGCCTCGTCAGGCATTGCTTCCTGGGCCGCAGGCAGACGGCTTGTGGTACCCTGGTTCCCACTTGGCCGACAGTGATGATCTTTTCACACTTGGAGGGGGAAAGGGCAAATTGAGAGAAGAACACAAGAACAACCACTCAATCAACAAGATCCAATCACACATGCACTAGATCCACATACAGATAAGAGAGGGACAAGATCCAAAGTCAACACAAGAAGATACAAAGGTAACTAGTTCATCCCAATCCTTGGAGGAGTTGAGGTCTTGATGATCCTATGATGGGGATCCTTCCCTAGATTGGGTCTTGATATCCACTAGGGGATCTTCTCCTACGAGGTCTTGGTCTCCATGGGAGAGGGATAGATGAGCAAAGCTCTCTCTAGATCATATCATGTACTTTGCTAACCCTAGAAGAGGGGAGGAGGAGGTCTATTTATAGTCTAGTACAAGTTGGGGGCGAGTTGGATGGGTACATGGGCCGTAGGGCCGTTTATTATGCGCAGACAGGGGCCGGACGTCCGGGGGTTCGCGGGGGTGCCGGATGTCTGGGGCTTGGGGCTGGATGTTCGGCCTGGCCTTCTGCCAGGTTCTGTTGATGCAGGCCGGAAATCCGGGCAGGGGGGCGGATGTCCGGGGCGATCGGGCCGGATGTCCAGAGCTGGGCCGGATGTCCGGGCCCTGGGACTTGCAACCGCTGGGTTGCTGCAGTTGTCGTGGTCTTCAGGGGCCGGATGTCCGGGCCAGGGGCCAGATGTCCGGCTGTTGTAGTCTTGCAGTGGTTCCTCTCGTCGTGCTCCTTCATCCATGTACTTGGGGACTCGTCCATTGTCTTGGGTTTCTCCGAGAGGGTCTTCTTGGTACCTAAGCACACATAGCATTCCGGATTCAGGTAGTAGCCATGTCTCACGTGGATCATACGGAATGTCATTTAGGAGAGATGTCACCTCGGTCTCGATAGATCTTGCACGTGCTCATTTCATTGGTCCTCTTGGTGGTTGGGGAGACGGGGGTGGGTCCATGGGGATGACCGTAGGATGTGATACGTCTCCAACATATCTATAATTTTTGATTGTTCCATGCTGTTATATTATCAATCTTGGATGTTTTTATATACATTTACAACAATTATATATCATTTTTTGGGACTAACCTATTAACTTAGTGCCCAGTGCCAGTTGCTGTTTTCTGCCTGTTTTTGGTTTTACAGAATATCAATACCAAACGAAATCCAAATGCCACAAAACTTTTTGGAGATTTTTTATTGGACAAGATAAACACTAGAAGCTTCGGGAGAAGACCAGACGCCAGAGGAGGTGACCACGAGCCACCAGGGCGCCCCTAGGGGGGGGGGAAAGTGTGCCCTAGTGCCTCGTGGGCCCACCTCAGCTCCGTTTAACCTAATTCCACCACTATAAATTCCCAAAAATCGGGAAACCAACAGAGGAGTCCGCAAAATACATTTTCCGCCGCCGCAAGTTTCTATTCTCGAGAGATCCCATCTGGGGGCCTTTTTCGGCACTCCGCCGGAGGGGGAATCGATCACGGAGGGGCTCTACATCAACCTTGCTACCCTTCCGATGATGCATGAGTAGTTTACCATAGACCTTTGGGTCCATAGTTACTAGCTAGATGGCTTCTTCTCTCTTTTTGATCTTCAATACAATGTTCTCCTCGATGTTCTCGGAGTTCTATCCGATGTAATCACTTTTTGCGGTGTGTTTGTTGGGATTCAATGAATTGTGAGTTTATGATCAAATTATCCATGAATATTATTTGAGTCTTCTCTGATCTCTTTTATGCATGATTATTATAGCTTCGTATATCTTATCTGATCTATTGATTTGGTTTGGCGAACTAGATTGATTTATCTTGCCATGGGAAGAGGTGCTTTGTAATGGGTTCGATCTTGCGGTGTTCAATCCCAGTGATGGAAAGGGACATGACACGTATGTATCGTTGCTATTAAGGGTAAAAAGATGGGGTTTATTCATGCGTGAGTTTACTTTGTCTACATCATGTAATCTTGCTTAAGGCGTTACTCTGTTCTTTATGGACTTAATACACTAGATGCATGCTGGATAGCGGTCGATGTGTGGAGTAATAGTAGTAGATGCAGGCAGGAGTCGGTCTACTTGTCTCGGATGTGATGCCTATATACATGATCATTGCCTTGGATATCTTCATGATTATTTGCTTCTCTATCAATTGCCCAACAGTAATTTGTTTACCCACCGTATGCTATTTTCTTGAGAGAAGCCTCTAGTGAAAACTATGGCCCCCGGGTCTATCTAAATCATATATTAAAAACCCTAAAAATACTTGCTGCACTTTTTCTTTATTTATTTTATTTTGTATTTTTGTTTCAATCTATCTATCTATCACATACAATCTAATCTTGCAACTTACCGCCGAGGGATTGACAACCCCTCGTTTGCGTTGGGTGCAAGGATTTGTTGTTTGTGTGCAGGTACTGCTAACGAGGTGTTGTGTGATTCTCCTACTGGATTGATAACCTTGGTTTCATAACTGAGGGACATACTTACCTCTACTGTGCTGCATCATCCCTTCCACTTTGGGAAAATACCAACGCAAGCTACAAGTAGCAGGAAGAATTTCTGGCGCCATTGCCGGGGAGACATCATCAACATCTATCAAGTACCTACGCATAAACTTTCATCTCCTTGCATTTATTTTATATGCCTTTGCCTCTCGTTTTCATCTCCCCCACTTCTAAAATGTTTTCACAAAAATACAAAAATATTTTCCGTTTGCCTTTTTGCTCGTTTGCTATCTTTGCTTGAGTGCCATGTGCCTTCTATTTGCTTGCATCTTCGCTTGCTAGAAATCTATTGATATGGATCCTCATCCACTTGCTAATATTTTCGAAAGATCCAATTATGATGAACCAATTGCTAGTGAGTTGAGTGCAATTGATTATCTCTATGAAGTTTTGCTTGAAAATCATGAACCGAAAAATTGTGATGAGTGTTGAAAGAAGAAATTTATAAAGTGATTCATGATAGCTCCTTCAATGAAAAGCATGATTGCAATAATGTTATTATAAATTCTATTAATGTCAAGTGTGCTAATAATATGCAAAACTATGAGCTTGGGGATGATAATTTTGTTATATCCACTACTTATTGCAATGATCATGATTGGGGTGATAATGCTTCTTATGATCTTGAAAATTTATTTAAACCTCATGATGAATATGCTATTGATAATAATGTTTGCAATAATATTGAAAGTGGGTTTGGAATAGTGTCAACTCTAGGTAAAAATAATCCCACATATTTGGAGAGTGTTCAATCTTATGAAATTTTTGATAAAAGTGGGTTTGGAGAGGTCATGACTTTAGTTGATGTTAATCCCACTATTTTGGAAGACTATAAGAATTTTATGCATGTGGATCATAGAGAGAAAATTTTATATGATAGCTATATTTTTGAATTTGATTATGATCCTACATGTAATTATTATGAGAGAGGAAAATATGGTTGTATAAATTTTCATGTTACTAAATTACCTCTCGTTATGTTGAGATTGTCAATGTTTTACTCCTCTCCTTTGCATATGCTAGATATTTCTCGTTTTGATAATTTGTTTGCATATAAAATGCCTATGCATAGGAAGTATGTTAGACTTAAATGTGTTTTTCACATGTATTATGATGCTCTCTTTGTGCTTCAATTCTTATCTTTCATGTGAGCATCAATAAAATCTCAAGCCTATCTTAATGGCTATAAAGAAAGAGCTTGTTGGGAGGCAACCCAATGAATAAAACAAATTTTTACTTTTTGTTTCTATTATTGTGTGTTTTCACATTTATGCTACTGTTATGATTGAGTTTTTATGTTTTAATTAGCGTTTGTGCCAAGTAAAGCCTTTGGGATGATTTGGAAGATAGTATAATTGATGCTGTTTGGAAAACAGAAAGTTTTGCGTCCAGTGCTGGAATTTTGATTCTCTACTGGAACGTCAGAAAAATCTGCAATTTTTACACAGTATTGGTATATGAATTTCCCACATTGTCCTAAATTTTCAGAATTTTGGGAGTTACAGAAGTATAGCTTTTAAATAGATTGCTACAGACTATTCTGTTTTTGACAGATTCTGTTTTTGATGCACTACTTGCTTGTTTTGATGAAACTATGGATTGTATCGGGGGGTATAAGACAAGGAGAAGTTAGAATACAGTAGGTATAATGCAAAAATAAAATATGAATGGGTTTGCAACAGTACTTAAAGTAGTGATTTATTTTGTTATACTAACGGATCTCACGAAGGTTTTGTTGAGTTTTGTGTGATTGAATTTTTCAAGTTTTGGGTGAGATCACGATGGATGAAGGAAAAAGGAGTGGCAAGAGCCTAAGCTTGGGGATGGCCATGGCACCCCAAGGTAATATTCAAGGAAGACTCAAGTGTCTAAGCTTGGGGATGCCCTGGAAGGCATCCCCTCTTTCTTCTACCAACCATCAGTAATTTTACTTGGAGCTATATTTTTATTCGTCACATGATATGTGTTTTGCTTGGAGCGTCGTGTATTATATGAGTATTTTCTTTGTTTGATTTTTAGTTTGTCACAATCATCCTTGCTGAACACACCTATTTTGAGAGAGCCACACATTCATCATAATTTGTTAGAATACTCTATGTGCTTCACTTAAATTTTTTGAGCTAGGCAGTTGCTCTATTACTTCAGTTAAATCTTTTTGAGCACGGCGGTGGCTATATTTTGAAGAAATAAACTCTCATGCTTCACTTATATTATTTTGAGAGTTGATAAAATTAAAATTTTGAAGAAATAAACTCTCATGCTTCACTTATATTATTTTGAGAGTTGATAAGATTAAAATTTTGAAGAAATAAACTCTCATGCTTCACTTTTATTATTTTGAGAGTTGAGAAGGTGAAAATTTTGAAGAAATATTTGTACTCTCATGGTTCACTTATATCTTTTTGAGAGATGATAATAGTAATGGTAATTTGCACAAGATATGAATTTGGTCCCAAAGTGATGAATATTCAAGAGGGATATAATAAAAACTTCCATATAGATCATTGGATATGATAAGTGTGATTCCTTGCAATAGTTTTGGGATATGGAGATGATAATATGTGAGTCATGTTAGTGAGTAATTGTTATTTAGTAAGAATATTCGTGTTAAGGTTTGTGATTCCCTATGCGTGCACGTTAAGTCAATAGTTATGCAACGAAATTACATCCTACTTATGGTGCATTATTCGGTGTTAGTTATGTTCAATGCATGTTTATGACCGTTTTCGTTTTTTGGTTGGTTGCTTCTCAATCTATTGGCTAGCCTTCATTTGTACTAAGAGGAAATACTGCTTGTGCATCCAAAGTCCTTAAACCCAATTTGTGCCAAATGAGTCCACTATATCTACCTATATGCGGTATTGCCATGCCGTTCCAAGTAAATTTGCGTGTGCCAACTCTAATTTTCAAAATAATTTTTCCGTTTTGTGTGCCTGTACCGATCATGAAGCGGCAGGGGGTGGCCATTATTTTCCATGCTAGGTGTGTTATTCTCACGATGAGTGTTTATTCACTTGTCATTGCATGAGAGAGTGGCTGGTAATAGGGATGCCCAGTCCCACAATGAATCAAAAATTAATAACAACAAAATTACTTGGAAAGTGTTGGTATAGAGGGCACCCGTGGATACGACTATCCATGGATTGTGAAAGAATGGTGGAAAGGAAATAAACTTTACTTTCTGTTTGGGAACCGCCTATGATGTGTCAAGCATGGAAGATATTGGGAATTCTTGGTCGTTTTCGTTGACAGGAAAAGCATGCCTCTCAAAATAATTTTCATCTCTCTAATTTAAGCTTTGAGCTCTGGCACATTAGCAAATCTATGCTTCCCTCTGCGAAGGGCCTATCTATTTACTTTTATGCAATTTTATTTTTATTTGAGTCTCCATCTTCTCTTATAAAGCACCAACTAGAGAGCACTATTGTCATACTTGTGCATTGGATGTAGCTAATACAGAGTGTGTTTCATGAATGGATCAATGATTGAGCATAATGGGCTAGGGATAACTTTCTTTAGCGTTGATATTTTGAAAGACATGGTTGCTTGTTAGCATGCTTGAGTATTTATATCTTCATGTCAAACTATGGACTAGTGCTTTGAATCATTCAAGTCCATATGTCCATGCTATAAAAGAAAAGAATATATGATGAATATGATAGGCAGCATTCCACATCACAAATTCTGTTTTTATCATATACCTACTCGAGGACGAGCAGGAATTAAGCTTGGGGATGCTGATACGTCTCCAATGTATGTATAATTTTTGATTGTTCCATGCTGTTATATTATCAATCTTGGATGTTTTTATATACATTTACAGCAATTATATATCATTTTTTGGGACTAACCTATTAACTTAGTGCCCAGTGCCAGTTGCTGCTTTCTGCCTATTTTTGGTTTTACAGAATATCAATACCAAACGAAGTCCAAATGCCATGAAACTTTTTGGAGATTTTTTATTGGACAAGATAAACACTAGAAGCTTCGGGAGAAGACCAGACACCAGAGGAGGTGGCCACGAGCCACCAGGGCGCGCCTGGGGGCGCAGGCGTGCCCTGGTGCCTCGTGGGCCCACCTTAGCTCTGTTTGACCTAATTCCACCACTATAAATTCCCAAAAATCGGAAAACCAACAGAGGAGTCCACGAAATAATTTTTTCGCTGCCGTAAGTTTCTGTTCTCGAGAGATCCCATCTGGGGCCCTTTTCCGACACTCCGCCGGAGGGGGAATCGATCACGGAGGGGCTCTACATCAACCTTGCTGCCCTTCCGATGATGCGTGAGTAGTTTACCACAGACCTTCGGGTCCATAATTAGTAGCTAGATGGCTTCTTCTCTCTTTTTGATCTTCAATACAATGTTCTCCTCGATGTTCTTGGAGTTCTATCCGATGTAATCACTTTTTGCGGTGTGTTTGTTGGGATCCGATGAATTGTGAGTTTATGATCAGATTATCCATGAATATTATTTGAGTCTTCTCTGATCTCTTTTATGCATGATTATTATAGCTTCGTATTTCTTCTCCGATCTATTGATTTGGTTTGGCCAACTAGATTGATTTATCTTGCCATGGGAAGAGGTGCTTTGTAATGGGTTCGATCTTGCGGTGCTCAATCCCAGTGACAGAAAGGGAGATGACACGTATGTATCATTGCTATTAAGGGTAAAAAGATGGGGTTATTCATGCGTGAGTTTACTTTGTCCACATCATGTCATCTTGCTTAAGGCGTTACTCCGTTCTTTATGGACTTAATACACCAGATGCTTGCTGGATAGCGGTCGATGTGTGGAGTAATAGTAGTAGATGCAGGCAGGAGTCGGTCTACTTGTCTCGGACGTGATGCCTATATACATGATCATTGCCTTGGATATCGTCATGATTATTTGCTTTTCTACCAATTGCCCAATAGTAATTTGTCTACCCACCGTATGCTATTTTCTTGAGAGAAGCCTCTAGTGAAAACTATGGCCCCCGGGTCTATCTAAATCATATATTAAAAACCCTAAAAATACTTGCTGCACTTTTTCTTTATTTATTTTATTTTGTATTTTTGTTTCAATCTATCTATCTATCACATACAATTTAATCTTGCAACTTACCGCCGAGGGATTGACAACCCCTCGTTTGCGTTGGGTGCAAGGATTTGTTGTTTGTGTGCAGGTACTACTAACGAGGTGTTGCGTGATTCTCCTACTGGATTGATAACCTTGGTTTCATATCTGAGGGAAATACTTACCTCTACTGTGCTGCATCATCCCTTCCTCTTCGGGGAAAATACCAACGCAAGCTACAAGTAGCAGGATGCTCCGCATTATATTGCTTTCACGAACCATGCTGCACGTGGCGGTCAAAGCTGGACCATGGTGTCTACGGCCGGTTTGTTATCATACGAGTACGAAGACGCCGTGCTCCTTTTAAACCGCATCTTCGCGGTGACAAACCAGGCGACTTGTTTCATATGGGACATATCCTATGGTATACTCCCTCTCTTCCTCTTTATATGTTTAGTTTTTTCCGTTTTATAAGTTTCAAATTTATTGCTCCCTATCACATGTTCAGATTTCAAGGTGCATTAAGTCGTTGCTTGCAAGGATTAAGAGAAAACTCACCAATGCATGTAGTAGTTTTTTATGGTCATTTATTGGTCACGCATGCATGCATTGCAATTAAAGTTTTAGGAAATCGAGTGCATTAATTGAGTACTTTTGCAAACTACAAAATCAGTACCACCATGCCAGCGTCTGACCGCCATGGCCCACCCAAACCCCCTACCTCGCCTGCACACGCTTCCCGCCTTGAATGGTCAGCACCGCTCCAGTGTGTCTGTCGGGGCCGGATTTCCAGGACATGATATCCCAGAAATTTAACCCCTCGTGTCGTCACCAGCCCAGGATTACTGTTACTGGTGGACACGTCCTTGTTACAGATTACCAAGCAATTACAAGAATTGGATACAAGACCATAAAGGTCTAATGATACAACAATGATTTCTGGTGAGGATGACGAAAGTGACTCGTGGTTCTCCAACGTCGATGGGGCTCCATTCCCACAGGAAGAGCTGACCCGGATAATTCCTATCCCGCGTGGCCGCTATCCTAGGCTCCACATGGATGTCGTGGTAATACTCCTTGTCGAAATCCTGACCTGGCCAATTAAATAGCCAGGGACAAGCCAGTGAGTACGTTGGAATGTACTCGCAAACATAATGAACAAAAGATATACCGAATGCATATGATCATGATGGGTTAAATTATATGCATATGTTGAACGAAATTAAAGCATGGCATGATGAATATTAATACGGTGCTGAAGAATAAATATGAAATGTTAGTGACAAACAAAGAAAGTTAATGGAGAATCGGGCAAGACAGGACCGCCCGAGTATCCAAGAGAAATGCCAAACGGGTGTCTAAAAGAGAATCGGGCGAGACAGGACTGCCCGAGAATTCAAGCGATGCCACGAGAGGTCTTGAAAAGAAATGCCAAGCGGGTGTCTTCAAAGAGAATCGGGTGAGACAGGACCGCCCGAGAACTCAAGCGACGCCACGAGAGGTCTTGAAAAGAAATGCCAAACGGGTGTCTTAAAAGAGAATCGGGCGAGACAGGACCGCCCGAGAACTCAAGCGACGCCACGACAGGTCTTGACAAGAAATGCCAAACGGGTGTCTAAAAGAGAATTGGGCGAGACAGGACCGCCCGAGAACTCAAGCGACACCACGAGAGGTCTTGAAAAGAATTGCCAAACGAGTGTCTAAAAGAGAATCGGGCGAGACAGGACCGCCCGAAAACTCAAGAGACGCCACGAGAGGTCTTAAAAATAAAATCGAGTGTCTGGGGTAGTCCAGCCAGCCCCTGGGACACTCAGGAAATAAAATAGGAGAAACGGGTTCATCCATAATAATATGCATAGTAAAAATAATACTTATAACAATAGCATTTATGATAACAAAAATAATACATGATGGCATTAGGGTGACAATAATTTTCCTGCAAATTAATTCATGTTCAATTTAATTATTTCCTCCGAAGACCGACACCGGGACCGACACTTGACCCTTCCCAGCTAACGTCCTTGACCGTGGACATAGCTATTCAAATAGTTATAACTCTGCAGAGGGTGTACTCTTTACCCACGTGTATGAGATTTCTTTACCCACGGTCTTTGGGTAGAAAACACACTTGACTAGCACACACCAAATTAACTTTCCGGATGCCAGGAATCACCCAAAGCATCGTTCCAGAAAAACTCTAAGTCGGGGAGACCATCGTCTCGACTAACATGGGATCACTATTCATACGTGCGGATTACAAGGGGTGCCCCCTCTCGGCCCAGCCGGATACACCCATGCCCCCTGACCTGATGACGGACATTAGTCCATGGCCGTGGAAACCCTCATCATGGCACTCTATGTGGTGTGTACATGGACAGGGGTTAGCAACTTACTAAACCGTACTTCCCTCATGGGAAGACCCGTGGCAGCACGGTGTTTAGCTAGGTGTGATGGAACAAGACTCGATCTAAGGCAGGAGGTATACGGTGACACCGTCGTGTCATAGCACATCCCGTGCCCACCGGCACGTCCAAGGCAGGAGGTATACTCCTGGTTGTCTCACAACTTTTATTCACGGTAGAGAGTCACTTGAGTGAAGTGCAAGCAAGTGCAAAAATGATATGACCATGCATGCATGCACTTGTGATATACTACATATATGGTGCAACTCCAAACCGATGCAATCATGGAATGCAAATGCAATCACCATATCCCAAGTTCAAAAATGCTTGCCTTGATCATGTCGAAATATTGGGTGCACTCCAAGACTTTGAAAATTTTCATCTTCCCTCCATTTTCCTATTTTCAAAATATTGCAAATATCACCTAATTTGAAAATAGTAACAAAAAGTTGTTTGGAATTTTTTTTAAATAAATACTAAAATAAACTAGAGGAAGAATAATGAATTTCAGAAAAAGAATCAAATGATTCGGAGATCAGATGATTTTCCTAGGGGATTTCTAAGCTGGAATAATTAAAGAATTGGACTATTTAATTGATCCAACAAAAATTAAGCTTAGGAAAAATGTTCACCCTAGCTATATTAATAGAGAATGAATTTAGAAGTATTTAGAAATTTGAATCATCAGATTTGGTATAGAAATAACTACTGTGGAATTATTTGAAAGTTACTGGAAAAGAAAAAGAGGAAAGGCAGAAGCGCGCCCTGAGCGCTATTTAGTTGGACGGCGTCACTGGGCCAGGCCCAGCCGCTCGGCTGCGCGGGAGGCGGTCGACGTCGAAGGCGCACTTCCTGGAAGTACGTTTTCCAGGGAAGGAAGCGTATCCAGAGGAATACACCTCCACTTACAGCCTCGGTCGTGACCACCAGCCACTGACAGTGGTTCCCGCCTGTCGGGTTTTACCCTGGTCAAATCGGCCTTCTCCCTCCTCTGATCGGAACAGAGCGCGGTCGCCGGCGATGATTCCCGGAGAACGGCTATGTCCCTCGCAAAACTGAGGCCACCTATGCGTTCAGGGGAGCAAGGCGATCCTCCCGGTGTATGGCATGCCCGTCGGCGAGCTCTGTATCGCCGGTGCCGTGATCTCCGGCGGACGGCGGCTTCGGGAGAAAGAGGTGTTTCGCTAGTGGCTAGTCCCGAGAAAAATTGAGGGTGGGGATGGATTCGTTGAGTTGAGAGGAAGTGGATGGTGAGGAGAGTGGAGGAGGGGGAGCTCCGGTGGCGTCAAAATCGACCGAAAGGTGGCGGCGGCCGAAGTTTGCCGGAGTTGGGGGAGACGACCTCTCCGGTCGTTCTGTTGCTTGGGGGTGGTTCTCAGAGGGAGGAGGAGGAGTGGTGTTGAGCTAGAAGAGCTCGAGGGTGGCTTTTATAACCGGTAAAGGTCGGTTCCGCGATGCCCGAAGATAGGCATGGCGGCGGGCGGCCATTAATGGCGCCGGAAAGGTAGCTGTGGCCGGTGAGGACGGTGGAGAGGTCGGCGGGGTCGGTGAGGACGGTGGCCGCCCGTGGAT
This sequence comes from Elymus sibiricus, assembly GCA_039707655.1. Taxonomy (NCBI): domain Eukaryota; kingdom Viridiplantae; phylum Streptophyta; class Magnoliopsida; order Poales; family Poaceae; genus Elymus; species Elymus sibiricus. The sequence goes on from CM077664.1 coordinate 172,196,220, forward strand.
GAGCTCGGGTGGTTGGCTGTTAAGCGGGCAGAGACGTGGCGGAGGCAGATTCGTCGGGCGGCGATTTGGACGGCGGTGGTCGGCAGTGGCCGGAGCTAGTGGCCAAGGGGAGGTGTCGGTGGGATTCAAGGGGGTCGTGGTGATCTAGTAGAGGATTAATACGAGAGAGGGAAGCAGCAAAGACATGCCAGGTCTCGGGCACCGTCGGCCGCAGTGCGGGCGCTCTGGCCACGCTCTGGACACGCATGAAACGTGCTCGATGAATTGCCAGGGTGGGCCACAGTGATCCAATCAAGCTGAGTTTTGGTAGGGTAATGCTTGCAAGGATGGCAAGGCTACTGGACATGCTGTTTTGTCCATAAGAGCAAGTTTCTAATGTGGTTAAGAAAAAGGCCAAATTTCTGCCATGCCCACAACCTCCTTGATGAAATGCTATGGCTATCTAGGGATCTATGTTGGCTGTGAAAATTGGTAGGATGATGTCTCACTGGGTGATAGAGATGATGGTGTTGTTGGATGGACAAAATGAAAAACTTGATAGTGCAAGTTTTGGAGAAAGTCAGTTCTGGACCCAAACTTGGGAAACTAATTTGGTGAACCAAAGTGAGGCAATTGGAGATGATCTTCTGGACTTAAGGGTTTCTTAGGAAGGACTATAAGGTGGAATAATTTCAGAATTTTTGGAGCAATAAAAATTGAGGTTGTAGTTTAAACTCAAGAATGGGTCAGAATTGAAAAGAGGATGTTTTACTCAAAATTTCCAAAATACCAAGTTGGGTTTTTGCATAAAAGTGATCTATAGGCCTCACATGACCCATCATAATTTTTTTGGAATTTTTAAAGAATTATTTAAAATGGTTATAGTGCAATAGAAGCATTTCAAATGCTGGAAATGCTATTAAAATGATTATCTTGGGCAAAATTTTATTATGAAAATATTTCCTACAGTTATTAAAATATAATTGAAATGATTTCAGAAAACTACCAAAGCCCACAATATTTTACCAAAATTTCTATATGGAGGGAAGAATTTTGGAAAACAGAAAACGGAAAAGACTCTGAAAATAATAAAAGACCCAATATAAATAAAAATTTTATTTCTGGCCAAATTTTATTTAATAAAAATATGGTTAAATTTTTGGGGTGTTACAAACTCTACCCCCCTTAAGAAAATCTCGTCCTCGAGATTTATTAAGGCGAAAGAATTAAATGCATATCACTATAACCAATCATATGCATAATGTAATCATAATAATGCACTTATGACATACGCCCTAAATTACATCGCACGGATTGCACCATGAAAACAAGGGCTAGACACAGTAACAACCATATCTATGCCCGTCTGTGGTTCGAAGGTGAGATCTACAGGGTCTTGTGGAAGGGTTCCGGGTGCTGGAGCACATTCTTCTTCTTCCGGAGGAAGTGGAGGAAGTAGACGAAGAACATGCCCCTCCTGAGTTGGCAGAGGTGGTCCGCCAATTGCGATCCATGGATTTAGAATAGCAAGAATTTGAAGGTAATCCATTAGTTGCTGAGTCAGACGCTCCTGAGCGATGACATATTGAACAAGGTTGGTCAGCACTGGATCGCTCTCTATTTGTCTGCAGGGGAACGTTGATTCCGCTCCGGGTGCTGCGCGGCTCGGAAAGTAATAATACCCCGTTTCACTGGCACATGGCACCGCGAATCGAAGGCGAGTAATTGCTTCATATGCAGCAATTTCTATGGCCATGCCTGGAGTTGGCATGGATTTCCCGACGAAGACAATATACGGAGGGTCTTGGTTTGGGTCCTCCGGTGGGATGTGCACAACTGCCCAATATTTCGAGGAACTGGGGGTGATCCTCAACTTGAACAACTCATACTGGGGTGGGTGGGTGGAGCCAAGGGTGCTGCGGGTGAAATCCCACAAAACCCTAGCAAAACTACCAGGGCTTGCATCCGGGATTCTCAGGTAGGCTCCGAGGTGAGGCATTGGAGAGGTTGGTTAGTGCACAAGGATGATGGATGCGGTGCTCACGGCTGCTGGTTGCTGGTGTTGGATACGGAAGGGGCCTCTTATAGAGTGCCTGGGTTAGGGAACATGAGGCGGCGCCGGTACGACTTGGGTATCGGTTCCGTCGTAGGGTTGTCTGAGTCAAAGTCTTAGACCCCATTTCCCAAAGAAATGTGACGTATTACTGTGCGTGTCGGTTAGGGGGGGGTTCGAAAGTCACGTCTAAAATTTACTCCGCAATCACTCGTCAAACAAATTACGCTAGGCCACGCATACTAATACAACGGCACACAAGCAATTTATAAACTTACTACGCCATATAACGGCTACTACAAAATACAAGGCAACATGGCCACCAAGGCTCGACAACAATTCTGGTGGACTCAGTCCACCTGGTTGACATCTAGCCGGGCGTGTCTTGTGGATGTCGAGGCCTCTCCGTGAGCTTCGGTGTCGGAGCTGACCGGGGTCGGATGGGGAGCTACAGAGCTGGGGTAGCGGCGATGCCCTTTGCAGGGTGTCGAGGTTACCGTCCCGTTGGAGTAGGTCTCCAAGAGATGACGGAGTTCCCCTGGGGAAGTGAAGGCATTGCCCGGGAAGATAACCGGGGCGGATCTTGGGGGCTCAACTGGCCTCCCAAGTAGTACTATCAGGGTGTCGGTGGCGGGTGCAGCTTCACTTCTCACCGGGGTCAGGAGAGCGAGTGTCCTGCGGGTCGCGATCAGATCAAGGGTGACCTGATCGAATAGCACCTCTTGCGCTCTCAGGTAGCGCACTAGATGCACCAGGGCAGGATCCGTCTCATGGTCTCCGTTGGCGACCTGAGTCGGGCTACCATTGCCTTCACGACTAGGGTAGTAGTAGAAGGGGCGGTTATTAACTCTCGGCGACAAATGCCGGAGTTGAACTACAGCCTCTCGGGCTGCAAGTTGGATGGCTTGGGGCTCGTCGGAAGTCGTCCTCCCGATGAACCGGTAGGGGCGTTCGGGTGTGGTGCCCCTTCCGTAGATGTGCATCGTGGACCAGAAGTGATGGATGGCATCACTCGTGTGCTCCTGGTACACGACATACTCAGGCGGCACTTCTACACCGAAAGCACGACGGGTGAGATTGGAGAGGATGGCTACAAAGTCTCCCAGCTCGGCTGCGGTGGTCTCGTTGTGAACGATGGGGCCAGGTATCTTGGTGGTTGGATATTGAACTGAGAATGAGGCTGTGATGTACTGAATTGGGGCAAGGCTTCCTTTATAAGCCAGTGGTGCCTTCCATCGCACGCTTGTGGATGGGACAATTCAGGTGTCGGCCACAGGCACCCGGCCTATGGTTAGGGCTGATAGGTTGCGCACCGACTGTCAAAAGATGTCGGCTGGTCACTGTCTAGGCTTATCGGATTAGATGGCCTTGGCTACGGACAGGAGAAGATTTGGATGGTGTGGAAACCTAAGGATAATGACCAGGCTAAGATAGGATTAGCCAGTGGTCAGCCTGGCTCTGATACCAAGGCTGTCGTCACCAGCCCAGGATTACTATTACTGGTGGACACGTCCTTGTTACAGATTACCAAGCAATAACCAGAATTGGATACAAGACCATAAAGGTCTAATGATACAACAATGATTTCTGGTGAGGATGACGGAAGTGACTCGTGGTTCTCCAACGTCGATGGGGCTCCATTCCCACAGGAACAGCTGACCCAGATAATTCCTATCCCGCGTGGCCGTTATCCTAGGCTCCACATGGATGTCGTGGTAATACTCCTTGTCGAAATCCTGACCTGGCCAATTAAATAGCCAGGGACAAGCCAGTGAGTACGTTGGAATGTACACGCAAACATAATGAACAAAAGATATACCGAATGCATATGATCATGATGGATTAAATTATATGCATATGTTGAACGAAATTAAAGCATGGCATGATGAATATTAATGCGGTGCTGAAGAATAAATATGAAATGTTAGTGACAAACAAAGAAAGTTAATGGAGAATCGGGCAAGACAGGACCGCCCGAGTATCCAAGAGAAATGCCAAATGGGTGTCTAAAAGAGAATCGGGCGAGACAGGACCGCCCGAGAACTCAAGCGACGCCATGAGAGGTCTTGAAAAGAAATGCCAAACGGGTGTCTTAAAAGAGAATCGGGCGAGACTGGACCGCCCGAGAACTCAAGCGACGCCACGAGAGGTCTTGAAAAGAAATGCCAAACGGGTGTCTAAAAGAGAATCGGGCGAGACAGGACCGCCCGAGAACTCAAGCGATGCCACGAGAGGTCTTGAAAAGAAATGCCAAATGGGTGTCTAAAAGAGAATCGGGCGAGACAGGACCGCCCGAGAACTCAAGCGATGCCACGAGAGGTCTTAAAAATAAAATCGAGTGTCCGGGGTAGTCCAGCCAGCCCCTGAGGCACTCAGGAAATAAAATAGGAGAAACGGGTTAGTCCATAATAATATGCATAGTAATAATAATACTTATAACAATAGCATTTATGATAACAAAAATTATACATGATGGCATTAGGGTGACAATAATTTTCCTGCAAATTAATTCATGCTCAATTTAATTATTTCCTCCAAAGACCGACATCGGGACCGACAGTTGACCCTTCCCAGCTAACGTCCTTGACCGTGGACACAGCTATTCGAATAGATAACTCTGCAGAGGGTGTACTCTTTACCCATGTGTATGAGATTTCTTTAGCCAGCACCTTGACGCTGACTAATTCCCATTACGGTCTTTGGGTTGAAAACACACCTGACCAGCACACACCAGATTAACTTTCCGGATGCCAGGAATCACCCAAAGCATCATTCCAGAAAAACTCTAAGTCGGGGAGACCATCGTCTCTACTAGCATGGCATCACTATTCATACGCACGGATTACAAGGGGTGCCCCCCTCTCGGCCCAGCCGGATACACCCATGCCCCCTGACCTGATGACGGGCATTAGTCCATGGCCGTGGAAACCCTCATCATGGCCCTCTATATGGTGTGTACACTTCCAATAAATTTTACCACTTATACTTTTCTTTATGTAATGTCATTACTTTCCATAAGATTCGCATATGATCTTTTTCATTATTTTCATTGCTAGAATTGGAACATGAAAGTAAAGAAGCAAAAACTCAAACTACTCCTTAATATATAACTCTCAACTCGATTACATAGATAGATAGATCGCGAAGCTAACACTCAAAAATAGATCATACTAAACTTTTATTCAACTAGATCACGAAATAACTAAGGATCGAACTAAAAATAGGTAATGATAATAAAAGTGATGGTGATACGATACCGGGGCACCTCCCCCAAGCTTGGCACAAGCCAAGGGGAGTGCCCATACCCATGTGCTCAAGTCTCCTTCTTCGATGATGGCGGTGATGAAGTGATGGGCTTATCCTCCGGCTTCCATGGCATAGGTTCCCCATCATAAAAAGATGAACGAGTCTCCGGAGTCCTGAAACTTGCAGCTAAACTCCTACCTTTGAATCTTGCCTCATACTGAAAATTTTGGTTTTGAAGATCATAGATATGGCCTTGGAGATAGTCGATTCGCTCATTAAGCTTGAAGATGATGTCCCCCATCAATTGGTCCTCCACCTTGTGATTACGGGTGAATTCCGTGATCATGGAGTTGTTGGCGCTGAGTCCACGTTCCACCATCCCTTGGCACTTGAAGATCTCCTGCTCCACCGCTTCGAGCCTGGACTCCACGCTCCCGATCTTCTTGGGTCCTTGAACATCCCGGATGTGAAGCACCCCCTCACGCATCTCAATGGCTTGAGGGTGTTTCATCACCTCCGGTAGGTAGGGGTTGATGACCTTCTCGTAGAACTTGTCCTTGGAAGAGCTTGGTAGAGCCATGGCGATCTAGATCTGTCAGAAAAATAGCACGAAACAAGAACACAGGAGATTTCTATGATACGGTGGTCAAAACGTCCAAGATTATATATAAAGATTTTTTATCTTGCAAAACAAGTAATCCAGGAGAAAACGGAGTCGAGAGGGCTCATGTGGGGCCCATGAGCCACTAGGACGCGCCTGGGGGGGCGCCCTGGTGCCTCGTGGGCACCAGGTGGGTCCCCTTGGCTATTTCTTAATTTTGTATTTTTTCTAATATTCCAAAACTGACAGGAAGTATTTTTATGGAATTTTTGGAGTCGGTTTACTTACCGTATCACATACCTCTTCCATTTCAGGGTTCTAGAGTGTTCCGGAAGGTCTCTCTTATGTATTCCTCCGGTGTAATTGTTTCAATAATATTAGTTTCAACATTAAAGGGGGTACCTGAAATGTAGTACTTAATTCTTTGCCCATTCACCACTCTCGGATTAGTGCCTTCAGAGTTGTTTATTTTGATGGCTCCGGAGCAATAGACTTCTTTGATGATATACGGTCCTTCCCCTTTAGAGAGAAGTTTTCCTGCAAAGAATCTCAAATGAGAATTGTACAATAGAACTTGCTCACCTACTTTAAATTCCCGTTTTTGAATTCATCTATCATGCCATCTTTTAACTTTTTCTTTAAACAATTTGGCATTTTCATAAGCTTGGGTTCTCCATTCATCTAATGAAGTAATATCAAATAACCTCTTTTCACCGGCAAGTTTAAAATCATAATTTAGTTCTTTAATTGCCCAGTATGCTTTATGTTCTAACTCAAGAGGTAGATGACATGCTTTTCCATAAACCATTTTATAAGGAGACATACCCATAGGATTTTTATAAGCAGTTCTATATGCCCATAACGCATCGTCAAGTTTCTTAGACCAATTCTTCCTAGATCTATTGACAGATTTTTGCAAAATTAATTTTATTTCTCTATTGCTCAATTCTACTTGACCACTAGTTTGAGGGTGATAGGGAGATGCAATTCTATGGTTGACATCATATTTAGCAAGCAATTTACGGAATGCACCATGAATAAAATGCGAACCACCATCGGTCACCAAATATCTAGGGACTCCGAACCTTGGGAAAATAACTACTTTAAGCATTTTAATAGAAGTGTTAGGATCAGCACTACTAGTTGGAATAGCTTCTACCCACTTAGTAACGTAATCAACAGCAACTAAAATATGTGTATACCCATTGGATTTAGGAAAAGGTCCCATATAATCAAATCCCCAAACATCAAATCGTTCAACAGCAAGTGAATAATTCATAGGCATTTCCTGACGTCTACCAACATTACCAATTCTTAGACATTCATCACAAGATAAGACAAACTTATGAGCATCCTTGAAAAGAGTAGGCCAATAAAAACCAGATTGTAATACCTTGTGTGCAGTTCTGTCTCCCGCATGGTGTCCTCCGTAAGCCTCGGAATGACACTTCCATAGGATTTGTTCCTGTTCATGCTCTGGTACACAATGTCTAATAATACCATCTACTCCTTCTTTATAAAGATGTGGGTCATCCCAGAAGTAATGTCTTAAATCAAGGAAGAACTTTTTCTTTTGTTGGTATGTGAAACTAGGTGGTATGTATTTAGCAACAATGTAATTAGCAAAGTCTGGATACCAAGGAGCATTACGAGAAGCATTTATGACAGCTAATTGTTCAACAGGAAAATCATCATTAATAGGTAGTGGGTCATCAAGAACATTTTCCATTCTAGACAAATTATCTACGGGATTCTCAGCTCCCTTCCTATCAGTAATATGCAAGTCAAATTCTTGTAGCAATAAAACCTACCTAATGAGTCTAGGTTTAGCATCTTTCTTTTCCATAAGATATTTAATAGTAGCATGATCGATGTGAACAGTTACTTTAGAATCAACTATATAAGATCTGAATTTATCACATGCAAACACAACTGCTATAAATTCTTTTTCAGTAGTAGCATAATTTCTTTGGGCACTGTCTAGAGTTTTACTAGCATAATGGATAACATTTAATTTCTTATCAACTCTTTGTCCTAGAACAGCACCAACAGCATAGTCACTAGCATCGCACATAATTTCAAAAGGCAAGTTCCAATCAGGTGGTTGGACAATAGGTGCAGTGGTTAAGGCTTTCTTAAGTGTTTCAAAGGCTTCTAGACAATCATCATCAAAAACAAAAGGAACATCTTTTTGCAAAAGATAGGTTAGACACCTAGAAATTTTAGAGAAGTCTTTAATAAATCTCCTATAGAAACCAGCATGACCAAGGAAACTTCTTATACCTTTAATATCTTTAGGACATGGCATTTTCTCAATAGCATCAACCTTAGCTTTATCAACTTCAATACCTCTTTCAAAAAATTTATGCCCCAAGACAATGCCTTCATTCACCATAAAGTGGCACTTCGCCCAATTCAAGACAAGATTAGTTTCTTCACATCTCTGCAAAACTCGATCAAGGTTGCTTAAACAACCATCAAAAGAAGTTCCGTAAACGGAAAAATCATCCATGAACACCTCAACAATCTTTTCACAAAAGTCAGAGAATATAGCAGTCATACATCTTTGAAAGGTAGCAGGTGCATTGCATAAACCAAAAGGCATACGTCTATAAGCATAAGTTCCAAAAGGACAAGTAAAGGTGGTTTTCTCTTGATCGGGTTATGATACAGGTATTTGAGAAAAACCAGAATAACCATCTAGGAAACAAAAGTGTGTATGCTTAGACAATCTTTCTAACATTTGATCAATAAAAGGTAAGGGGCAATGATCTTTTCTAGTAGCTTTGTTTAATTTTCTAAAATCAATTACCATCCTATAACCAGTTACAATTCTTTGTGGAATGAGTTCATTTTTAACATTAGGAACAACGGTAATACCTCCTTTCTTAGGGACACAATGAACGGGACTTACCCATCTACTATCAGCTATGGGATAGATTATACCTGCTTCCAGAAGTTTTAATATTTCGGTTCTTACCACCTCTTTCATCTTAGGATTTAATCATAGTTGGTGGTCGACAACTGGTTTAGCATCAGGCTCCATATTAATTTTGTGCTGACATAGAGTGGGACTAATGCCCTTAAGATCATCAAGAGTATATCCAATAGCAGCACGGTGCTTCCTCAGAGTTTTTAGTAATCTCTTTTCTTCATGCGCTGAAAGGTTAGCACTAATAATAACAGGATATATCTTCTTTTCATCAAGATAAGCATATTTCAATGTATCAGGCAATTGCTTCAATTCAAATACCGGATCACCCTTAGGTGGAGGAGGGCCTCCAAGAGTTTCAACAGGCGAATTATGTTTAAGGATAGGTGGTTGATCAAAGAATATCTTATCTATTTCATTTCTTTCATTCATATGCATATCGTTTTCATGGTCTAGCAAATATTGTTCTAACGGATCAGTAGGAGGTACGGAAATAGAAGCAAGACCAATAATTTCATATTTACTAGGCAATTCTTTATCATGAGGTTGCTACGAAACTTGGAGAAATTAAATTCATGAGATATATCACCAAACTTGACTCGAACCTTTTCTTTAACACATTCAATTTCAGCATTAACGGTATTCAAGAAAGGTCTACCAAATATAATGGGACAAAAATTATCTTGTTGTGAACCAAGTACTAAGAAATCAGTAGGGTATTTGATTTTACCACACAAGACTTCAACATCTCTAAAAATCTCAAGTGGTGTAATAGTATCTCTGTTCGCTAGCTTAATAGTAACATCAATATCTTCAATTTCAACAGGTGCAATATCATGCATTACTTCTTGATATAAAGAAAATGGAATAGCACTCACACTAGCTCCCATATCACACAAACCATGATAGCAATGATCTCCAATCTTAACAGAAATAACAGGCATGCCAACTACGGGCTTGTTCTTGTCTAACATATCTCGTTCATTTCTAACAGGTTTAGCAATTCTAGCAGCCTCCTCACAAGAGTAAATAACATGCCCCTCTATATTATTGACTAAGAGATCTTTAACCATAGCAATATTAGGTTCAACTTTAATTTGTTCAGAGCGTCTAGGTGCTCTAATATTACTGTTGTTAACCATAGTTGAAGCTTTAGCATGTTCCTTAATCCTAACAGGAAAAGGTGGTTTCTCAATATAAGCAGCGGGCACAACTGGATCAACATGGTAAATAATTGTTTCTTCTTTAACACTAACGGGTTCCTCAATCTTTTCTTTAACAGGGGGATGATATTTAAACAACTTCTCCTTAGGGAGATCAACATGAGTAGCAAATGATTCACAAAAGGAAGCTACTATCTCAGAGTCAAGTCCATATTTAGTGCTAAACTTATGAAAAGCATCAGTGGCCATAAAAGATTTAACACAATCGAACTCAAGTATTATACCTGACTCATTACCTTTGTCGAGTTCCCAATCTTCAGAGTTGCGTTTAATTCTTTCCAGAAGATCCCATCTGAATTCAATAGTTTTCTTCATAAAGGAGCCAGTCGAAGAAGAATCGAGCGTAGTTTGATTATCATGAGAAAGCCGAGCATAAAAATTATGTAATATAATTTCTTTTGAGAGCTCATGATTGGGGCGTGTGTACATCATGTACTTAAGCCTCCCCCAAGCTTGAGCGATGCTTTCTCCTTCACGAGGCCAAAAATTATATATATATAATTCTGATCACGATGAACCAAATGCATAGTATAAAATTTCTGATGGAATTCTAGTTTCAGTCGGTTCCAGTCCCATGTATCAGTATCATCACATAGCCTATACCACATTAATGCCTTTCCCTCCAAGGATAAAGGGAATACTTTATTCTGAACTCCATCTCCAGATAAACCTGCAAGCTTAAACAATCCACAAATTTCATCCACATAGATTAAGTGCATATCAGGATGTACTGTTCCATCTCCTGCATAAGGATTAGCTAGCAGTTTCTCTATCATACCCGGAGGAATTTCATAATAAATATTTTCAGTAGGTGCAGTAGGTTGAGGAGAAACTATTTGTGTTTCTGGTCAAGGTGAAGATACCTCGAACAAACCCCTCAAAGGATTACTTTCCATAGTGACAAGTGACAGTAAATTTCAGCACGTAATATAAATGTTTCCTTACCAAATTCCACTCACCAAAGGGTCTTGATGACCCACAAGTATAGGGGATCAACCGTAGTCCTTTTGATAAGTAAGAGTGTCGAACCCAACGAGGAGCAGAAGGAAATGACAAGCGGTTTTCAGCAAGGTGTTTTCTGCAAGCACTGAAATTATCGGTAACGAGTAGTTTGATAGAAAAATAATTTGTAACAAGTAGCAATAGTAACAAAGAGTGCAGCAAGGTGGCCCAATCCTTTTTGTAGCAAAGGACAAGCCGGAACGATCTCTTATAGTAAGTAAAGCGTTCTCGAGGACACATGGGAATTTCATCTAGTCACTTTCATCATGTTTGTTTGATTCGCGTTCGCTACTTTGATAATTTGATATGTGGGTGGACCGGTGCTTGGGTGCTGTTCTTACTTGAACAAGCCTCCCACTTATGATTACCCCCTCTCGCAAGCATCCGCAACTATGAAAGAAGATAAGATAACTCTAACCATAGCATTAAACATATGGATCCAAATCAGCCCCTTACGGAATAGCGCATAAACTAGGGTTTAAGCTTCTGTCACTCTAGCAACCCATCATCTAATTACTACTCCACAATGCATTCCCTTAGGCCCAAAGATGGTGAAGTATCATGTAGTCGACGTTCACACGACACCACTAAGGGAATCAACAACATACATATCATCAAAATATCGAACGAATACCAAATTCACATGATTACTTACGACAAGACTTCTCCCATGTCCTCAAGAACAAAAGTAACTACTCACAAATCATAATCATGTCCAAGATCAGAGGGGTATTGAATAGCATAATAGATCTGAACATATAATCTTCCACCAAATAAGCCAACTAGCATCAACTACAAGATGTAATCAACACTACTAGCAACCCACAGGTACCAATCTGAGGTTTTGAGACATAGATTGAATACAAGAGATGAACTAGGGTTTGAGATGAGATGGTGCTGGTGAAGATGTTGATAAAGATTAGTCCTCCCACGATGAGAGGATCGCTGGTGATGTCGATGGCGACGATTTCCCCCTCCCGGAGGGAAGTATCTCCGGCAGAATCTCTCCGCCGGAGAGCAAAAGTGCTCCTGCCCAAGTTCTGCCTCGAGACAGTGGCACACCGTCCCGAAAGTCTTATCTATATTTTTTCTAGGGAAAAATGACTTATATACCAGAAAATGGGGGCCAGAGGCTGGCCAGGGGCCCCACGAGGTACCAGGGCGCACCTGGGGGGGTGGCGCGCCCTGGTGCCTCGTGGGCACCTGGGTGGCCCCCTCTGGTACTTCTTTCTTCCAATATTTTTTATTTATTCCAAAATAATTCTCTGTGAAATTTCAGCTCATTTGGAGATGTGTAGAATAGGTATCCCTGACATAGCTTTTTCAGGTCCAGAATTCCAGCTGCCGGCAATCTCCCTCTTTGTGTAAACCTTGCATATTAAGAGAGAAAAGGCATTAGAATTGCTCCACAAAGTGTTATATTGATCAAAAACACTATAAATAATAGTAGCAAAACATGATACAAAATGGACGTATCACTCACCTCCCTATGCAAAAATATCCCATGGCCATTTGGAAATTTTCAGCTAAGGAAAATGTTTTTGCTTCTGGACAGAATGGGCACTTTGTGAAGCAAGTACATTTTTCCTTGATCTGTTGGAGCTGAAATTTTTACCACATGACTACCCTCCTAAGACATGCTTCACCCCAAAATTTTAGACTTAAACTCCTAGCTGTTTGTCCCCAGCACTTGGCACAAGTTTCTATCCAGAAACTTTGCATCAAGCTCCAGTCACCTCCACTGTGCCAGATGGCAAGCCAAGCGCAGTTCTAGGCACCGCATTGAAGGGACTTCAGGAATGACATGGTTTGGCAACGCCGAAAGCACCGCGTGTGCCAGTGCATGCGGTGACCGCGTGATTGCACGGTGCATTGCATGCGCTCGCCGCGCTCTGTGCACCGGGTCCCTCTGTCGCCGCCCGTTCGCCCTCCGCTCGCCACCACAGCGTGTCCCAGCTCACCAGCAGCCCCCAGTGCACCACCTAGCCTCGCCCTGCTCCTTCCCGACGCTGGCAAGTCACTCGCTGGAAGCAGCCGAACGCTACACGGCGGAACAGTGGGCGCGCATGCTCCGTTTTCTCCGCGTAGTGCGCCGCACTGTGCTTGCGCGCGTGCACCGTGTAGCCTGTGCACCACTGCTCCTCCTCCACGCCGCGCCCGAGCTTATTTTCCCCTCCTCTCTTCTGCAGTTCGTCATCGGTGGAGACCCGAACACGGTCGACCCCCATCTATAAATAGAGGCATCCCCGACTCCTTCTATCCATCGCTCTCACTTCACCTGGCCACAAATCACTCTCCCACAAGCGTGGCAAGGCTGGGAGGGCCTCCTGCCGCCGTTCATCACCGGAATCCGCCACGGATCCCCCTTGAACGTGCACTCATTCCAGCCACCCCCATCTTCGCTCTTTGCTTCCCTCGAGATCGTGGTGATCTCCTGAACTCGACGGTGACACAAGCTTGCCGGATCGTCGCCGGAATCGCTGAATCCGACAAGCTTCGCCGCCGTCTCTGGAGAAGAACACCCCAACACCGTTCGGCCACCCCCGCCGTCACTTCGGGTACGTGTGTGCTCGCCGTGATGCCCTGAGTCCATCCCGCCCATCGCCGGCGACCGCCGTGGCCTCGTCGCCGGAGTACCACCGGCGACAGCGCCGCCTCTCTTGTTCCCTCTCTCTCTCTCTTTTAATCCTGACAGTGGGACCCCCCTGTCAGTCTCTCACTCTCTCTCCCGAAGTGGTATAAGTGGAGGCGTAATCCAGAAATACGCCTTCGACGTGGCCTCTTCTGGAAATTCGTTTAAAATCATTTAAATTAATAGTTTGACCAGCTTCTGACCCCAACTTTGACCAGCTCTAACTTTTATTCTGTAAGTCCAATTGAGTTGATTCTTTTTGCTACTGGTTTGCATTGAGCCAAAGTTTATGCATGCCAAATTTCAGAATTTTTCTTGCTGTTGATAATTTCTAGTGAAATAAAAGGCTTTATGTGACATTTTCTTTTTGCATTTAAAATATTTTCAGAAGCTCCTAATTGTGTTGGAGAAGACCAGGGGTATTGTGCCACTCCTCTGAACCAAGGCAAGCCACAACATTCATATGCAAGGATGGCATTGCAATGGCAATGGTTTATTTGAATTAAATTCCTATATAATTCACTATTAAAATGATTTGTTATATAGAACTTATTGCATAGAATTTGCTCCATGTCATTTTGATAGTATGCAGTAGGGTACATGCTTTCTTGCTAAAGTGTGCAGTAGAGATCATGCCATATACTCATATGGTAGCATGATGCATTCGTTATTCATGATCGTGAACTGTGCATCCATTCACACTATGGCTCGAATCATTTTATTTCAAGTTAAACTTGCTATTAATTCAACTTGAACATGCTGTTGATTGAGTCATGGTGCCACCGAATCGAGCTCACCAGTGCAACCACACTTGCCTGGATGGGGAGGCCCTAATGCGGTCTATTGTCATGCCTCTCGCCGGTGCCTCCTATGAGGGAACGTTGTGCACTGGCGCTACCCTGTCCCGGTAGGCAGTCATAACCTTGAGTACCCGAGTTTAACGGTACCGAGGTCCCCGTTTGGGACGATGTTTTTGTTTGGCCACGACGGTGGTAGCCACAGAGGTGGCGGATGTCACGAGTTGGCATCGGGGCCACCCAGGACATAGCCCAAAGGGGAGTTTGTCGGAGTGGCCGGGAGAGTGTCATGCAATAGATTGGTTTTGTCGGAATGTCGTTGGTCCACCCGAATGGGAGCACGAGGCCATGAGTTCCGTAGTGTGGGTACAGTGTACTAACCTCTGCAGAGTGTATAATCTATCGATAGCCGCGTCCTCGGTTATGGACACAGTTTGTTGTAGGTCACACCGTGGGTCAACAGATATAATTAATTTGCACACTAAAACTCACAAGATGGCACATGCAGAAGTGGTGATCGAGTGAGGATCACTATGAAAGGTATGGATGTGATCAAGTGGGGATCACGTTGGTAAGTTATGAACGGTGGTTACGCGGTAACCCCGAAATGGTAAGTTGGTCCCAGGGACCACGTCAACTTTTCACGCACACCTCATGTTGAGTAGTATCATGCTCATGCATTAAACCTGTTAAATGCCTTGTTGTTGTTTGTCGTACTTGTTTTGTTTGCTGTGAGCTGCCGTGTAGTAGTCCCTTTATCATCGAGGCCCCTGAGATGTCTACTAAATAATGTACATAAGTGCAGCCGCACCGTGTGTGCCGCTTGGCCTCACTTATCATGTAATATTTGAACCTATGTATCCGCTAGAGATCAATAAAGCGGTTGTTTTCTGTACCAAGTTGTTGTGTATTGCCAGAAGACTTGATCTCTGGGCTAGCAATGCAATGTAAACCGGTTGCTCTGAGCCGGGGTGCCACATGCTCATGCGCGCCCCAGCACCCACCACGGCGCCAGTCCTCGTGCGAATTCCTGCACCAGCCACGCCCATGCCCGTGCACGCGCCAGCACCCGCCGCGCCCCCCTCAACGTCATGGGACGCCGCCATCGACCGCTACCTCGCAGTGCCGCGAGTCGCCGCCCCCCCCCCCCCCCCGCGCCCCGCCCGTCGATTGCGCGATGAACGGCTCTTGGATTTGGAAGTCCATAACATTCTGGGATGGCTTCAAGACTTGAACAACGGCGTCCCGGACGACGACAACACTGGCACAACACGCCGCCGCCGCTGCAATTAGTTTTTTTTGTTTAATATTGTATCCCGATCGTATGAATGTAAAACCAGAGTGTCACTGAATGAAATCTATGGTTTTGATCAACTTAGCGTTTTTTCTCTGAATGTACAGACTTACCAAAGTAAAAAAAAACATCAACGTCTTTCTTTGAATAAAACACTCATCGCAAACGTTTTCAGACTAAACACCCGTATGCAAAGCGAGACCTGGGTTCCTTCGCAGCTAAGCCAAGGGAAAAATGTGGCGCGCAGGTTTTGTGCATCTCTTCATCGCAAACGTTTCAGACTGAACACCCGTATGCAAAGCGAGAGCTGGGTTCCTTCGCAGCTAAGCCAAGGGAAAATGTGGCGCGCAGGTTTTGTGCATCTCTTCATCGCAAACGATTTTGCATGATGACCCGTGTGCAACGACTTACAAACAATGTGGTAAGATTTGCATCTGTCATACTGGAAAAATTGGCATTTGTCAATCTAGTAACATTGCCATTTGTCAATCTAGTAACAATGCCATTTGTCAACCTAGTAACACTGCCATTTGTGATCCTCGGAAAAAAAAATACTGCCATTTGTCAAATTTTGCAGCTAAAAATCACTAGTACTGTAATTTTTGCAAATGAAATTCAGTAAGCATAGATTTCATTCATAGATTAAGCAATCGTTCTTTATACAAACAGTTCAACTCTACAGCTAAACCAAACAAACTTTTACCCAATTGTTGCCAACCACATACTGAAATAGCTAGTTCAACTATATATACGAGCTAAATTTAAGTACGTAGTACAGTTCAACCATATCTATAGTCAGATGAACTAAAAAAAATAGCCCCTAAATACTACTACTACGGTGGGGCTTTGTACTACTTCCAGCAGCTTCTCCTCTGCCGAGCGCACTCAGTAAGACACCGAGGAGGAGGAGCCTACCGACGAGCTAGAGAAGCGGAATCCGGCGCCTGCCGCTGCTGCACCTTTAGCGACGCCCAGCTCGAACGCCCTTTGCCACTCCAGACGATCCCTCTCGAAGCGGCGGGACTCCTCGTATATCTCCGCATTCCGCACCACTGCGGTGGCTTCTCCTGCGGCCACGGTGGCGGTAAGACGCTTTGCGTGCTCGACCAGGGGCTCCTCCTCCTCCCGCAGGAACTCGATGTAGCACGCGGCAAGGTCACTGATGCTCGTGCGGGCCTCCACATCCCGCCTTCAGGCCGCGGTGGCAGAGCAGGTGATGACCCCGGCGGTCGACGGTGGGGAGGCGGCCACGGCGGCCGACGGTGGGGTGGCGGCCACCACCCGCCTTTGGGCCGCGGTGGCGGAGCGGGTGATGGCCACGGCGCCCAACGGTGGGGTGGCGGCCAAGACGGCCACCACCCGCCTTTGGGCCACGGTGGCGGAGCGGGCGATGGCCCTGGCGGGCTTTGGTGGTGTGGCGGCCACGGCTGCCGACGGTGGGGTGGCGGCAATGGTTGCCGGCAACAGCTGCCGTTGGGCAGCGGCGGCGGAGCGTGTGGTGGGTGTTGTGGGTACACCCAACAGGGATGCCACGGGCAGTACACACCACCACCGTGGTGTAGCCTGCCAGCAGGAGCTGTCCTCAGACGACGGCGGAGTGGCTGAGCGATGACGACGGACCAGTGCCATTGGTGATGGTGGGAGAAGCAGACGAGATAAGCTACAGGGAGGGAGGGGAAAATGCGATGCCGACTTGCCGGCCGTGACTGTTTATAAAGAAGGCCGGTAAGCACTGGTTTTTTTTGGGATTTCACCGAGTCGGGTGGGAAGCTTGCGCGGGAACCTGCGTGGTTGCGCGGGAACGGGCTCACTGATGATTCATTGGCGCCTCTTTGAGCTAACGTTTGGCCAAAAGAACGCCTGTGCGGTGCTCAAGCTTGCGCTCTAAGCCTTCTGCGGCAGCGCGGTGACAACACGTGCGAGAGGAGGACAAAATGACACGTACACAAATGGTTAATAAAAAAAATGTTTGCGATTTAATTACCTAGCACACGGCCACTCTCTACGCAGCGTCGCGAATGATTGTTCGCCCACTGTGTGATGTGGAACGCGACGTAGTTTCACATCATGCTGTCGGCTCGCAACTGCTGGCCGGCTTGTAGATGGCCATTCCTTGCGTGTTCAACTGCTCTATGTGTGTGGTTGCTCGTGGTTGAGGCGGCCGCGGCGCGCTCTGCTCGCGTCACGCCGCACGCGCTCTGCTCGCATCCCTCCGCGCGCGCTGCAAGCATTTTGGGCTGGCGCATGATCACTTACGTTTGGGGTGCCTTATGCATGCGGTTACGCCGGACGCAGCGCCACGACGTAGTTACATGTGGCAAAAACTGCCTTGCGGACGTGCCGAGAATCCCAGCTGCCTGGCCCTCATTTATTCCTTCGGCCATTTACCTTCATCTCTCGTGCCCCACGACACAATAAGCACACCCAAGATGACACATATAGAGAGGATATCCAGCAGCTTCAATGGCGCACCCGGCTCCAATGGCGCTCCCAGCGGCTGACGACGACGACGGGCGGCAGTTCACCACGCCTCACGTAGTGGACACCCACGTGAGGAGGAAGGACCTCTCAGTGGTGTACACCAACGAGCCGGTCTCGGTGGAGAGCTCCATCCACACTATGGAGCAGTTGCTTGCTAAGGACGAGTACCAAGTGGTCGGCTTCGATCTCGAGTTCACCGGCGGTCATGCCGGGTATGATCAGAAGGTTGCCATCGCCCAGTTGTGCGTGCGCCATCACATCCTCGTCTACCACTACTCCCTAGCCACAAGGCCTTGCAAGCGTTTCACCAGGTTTATCAATAGCCCTGACTACAGGTTTGCTATGGTGGATACCTTCAATGATCTAAAGGTGCTCGAGACTACGGGTTAGCCTGCCAGAATCTTGTCGACATCCAAGGCCAGTACAGGGTCTAGGGCAGAAAGAAGGCGAAGGACTCCCTGGTTGACCTAGCCGTGGCCATCATCGACCCCTACTACAGAGGCATGAAGGATGAGTGCAAAAAGAACAAGGCTGCCTGGCACGAGGCCTGGGTGCGGAGACTGGATGAAGAACACGTCAAGTACGTGGCCAAGGACGCGTACACAAGCTACGAGATGTACAGGCAGATCGTTGACATGAGGGAGTGCCTCCTTCTCGTGGACGACGAGGGATCAAGCCACAAGTAGAGTAGTGGCGGCAGCGTCACAATAGTAGATGATTAGATGATCATTTCTCCTAGTTTAGAATGCATGTAATTGTTTATTGAGGTGTGTGCGAATGTTTTGTATAGTCACCTATGTAATTGGTTATTTAATTTGGTTATATATGTTGTTCTTCTTTAGACTGAGCAAATCACATCGCCCACGGGCTAATCTAGGGAACCCGTTGGTGATGATTTCATCAATCGCTGACAATTGTATACCAGCAAGCGTTTGCCCACAACACACATGGGTTATTAGCAGGAATCGTCTGTGTTGTTATCTGTCTTCCCACACATTTTGGATTACTAACATGTTTGCCGCGTATCACACACATCTTGTTAAGTTGAATCATTTCTGTTGTGCTGGGTAATCGCAAACAGTTCATCCGAGTGAACCGCATGCCGTATATCGCACACACCTTGATCTGCCTACCCATTTCTGTTGTGTTGTGTAATCACAAACAGTTCATCCGAGTGAACTGTATACCGTGTATCGCACACACCACGAACTGGCTGACCGGGTTTGCTGTTCTGGCTTATCGCAAACAGTTCGTATGGATCAACCGTATGCCACGTATCGCACACACGTCTCTAATCTGAATCATTTTTTATGTCTCCGGCATCGCAAACAGTTCGTCTTATTGGGGACAGTTTTTTTACGACACCGTTTGCGATTCATGCATCGCACACAGTTTGGTCGCGGGGTCTCTGATTCATGTGTCACGTTAGCGGTCGCCTGCAGTAGTGTATGTTGTTACTCCACAGGGCATTGAAGTTGATAAAGCCAAGATTGAAGCTATTGAGAGTTGGTCGCAGCCCAAAACAGTCACACAAGTGAGGAGTTTTCTTGGCCTCACTGGTTTCTATAGGCGTTTTGTGAGATATTTCAGCACCATTGCTGCACCTACCAATGAGCTTACAAAGAAGGATGTGCCTTTTGTTTGGGGTACCGCACAGGAAGAAGCCTTCACGGTATTGAAAGATAAGTTGACACATGCTCCTTTACTCCAACTTCCTGATTTTAATAAGACTTTCGAGCTTGAATGTGATGCTAGTGGAATTGTATTAGGTGGTGTGTTATTACAAGATGGTAAACCTGTTGCATACTTTTCTGAAAAATTGAGTGGGCCTAGTCTGAACTATTCTACTTATGATAAAGAATTATATGCTATGGTTCGGACTTTAGAAATATGGCAACATTATTTATGGCCCAAAGAATTTGTTATACATTCTGATCATGAATCTTTGAAACATATTAAAAGTCAAGCAAAACTGAACCGTAGACATGCTAAATGGGTTGAATTCATTGAGACTTTCTGTAACACCCCAAAATTTTCCTCTGGATTTTTAAATCTTTTCTTTATATATTATTTTAGCCCTATTTTTCTTTTTCTCTTTCTTCTGTTCTGAAATTCATTTTAAGTTTTATTGGGTTTCAAAAATTAAATGGTTCTGATTAGGAAGGTTATTTATTTGGAAAATTATTTTGGAGGATCACAAACAATTTTCATTTAGAAAAGTTTTTGGAATAATTAAACTTTTTCTATGGAAATGGCCTTTTCAATTCTTCCAAAGCCTTCTAAATTCTCCCAATAATTTATTCTGTCATTCTAAATTATCCCTCAAGTCACTCACACCTTCTAGGACAATATCCAACTCCTTTCCACCTTACAAAAATATTTCTATCATATTTACTAAATTCCAAAGTTGGAATTTATTTTATTCATTGTTTCTTTGGTTTACAAAGGAACCATATTTTCTATGACACTTCTGCTCCCACCAAAATTACACCAACAACTAGGCAGTACTCACAACCCATTTCACCAAAGACTTTGGGTTCCACAGTTCAAATTTTTCAAAATTCAGTCAATTCAAATTTGGACCAGAAACAATCTCTCTGATACAAACCTATTTTTAATTGCTCCAAAAATTCTGAAACTTTGCCAAGCCTTCTTATATGCATCAACACCTTGCCACAAAAATTCCCTAAAAATCCTAAAATCCCTAGCACCCTCTGGCATTTCATCATACAGGTGGTGTGCACACTGTTCACTGTCGATTAAATTCAGTTAACTGAATTTGTGCAGAGGCGGAGGCGATCGACGCCGTGCTTCACACTCCAGCAACTCTCCTTCTCCTCCACGCCTCCTCTCCTCATCAATGTGCCGCCGTAACCCCCTGGTCAGTAACTCACCACTGACGATACAGTGCTCGGCCGGTGCAGCTACCTCCGAGCTCATCCGCGGCGACCGAGCAGATCGCCACGGCGCCCGGCCTCTTCACTGTTGCTGCTGCTCCCCTCACCTACTTCTCCTCCACGCGGCAACTTCTCCGCATCATCTCCACGCTGAACACACCGCCCTGGGCCCGCTGGCAGTCGCCGGAGCGGCTCGCCGTCCGCCGCACCCGTATGGGAATCACTTCGCGGATAAGACGATCAGGCCCGAGTTCGTCCATGATAATGCTTCTGGAGAGCTTATTTGACCTCCACGATCATGCGCTGAACCTGCTCGCCGTCCATAACCAACTCGACGGCCGGAATTAACTCCGGCGTCGTCCGCAAGTCTCGGCCATCCTCGGATTGCCTATAAAAAGGGCCCCCGAGCTCCATTCGCTTCACACACCACCTCCACTGCCTCTCAATCGTCCGCCAAGCCACTCACCCGACCTCGGGGAGGTCTTCTTCCCCGTCTCCGATCACCGATCCGCCGCCACCTTCCCCGATCACCACGATGCCAATACTCCACCTCCACCGCTGAAACCTTGCCAGTAGTCTCATATCACACCCATACTTCGATCCCGCGCTTCAATTTGACATCCCGAGCTCTCTCCGGCGAGATCCGACCTCCACCCGAACCACCGTCCGCCGCCGTCGACCTCGCCGTCGTTCTGCTGCTCGCCGGCGACCACCACCACCACCCACCGACGGGGAACTCCACCCTGATCACGTCCCGATCATCGCCACAACCCAGAACTCCGGCGATCGTCGCCGGTGACCACCGCTGCCTCTCTATATATGCGCGCGCAGCGCGTTTGAATTTAAACCTGACGGGTAGGGCCCACCCGTCAGCGTTTTTTTCTTTTTCCCGTTTGATCGAAAGAGTATTCTTCTGTTTGCGCTTTCTACGCTAGAAAGCATACTTCTGCCCGAAGCGTTTTCCTTTTAAACTCACAGGGACTGGATTTTTACAGAAAAACCCCTGGTCTTAAAAGTTTAATAACTTTTAAACCACAACTCGGATTGAGTTGATTTTTTTTGAAATTCTTATTTTTCTCTCTAGTTTTTTTAGTATTTATTTAAAAATATTTTGAGACAAGTTTTGGTAATGTTGCCAAATTTTTAAATTGGAATTTGAATTTGAATTTTTCAGAAAAAGAAGAGGGGAACTTTGCCGGGAATTTTGAGGGTTCTTCTTCTGACTACTTTGGACAAGGCAAGCATCTTGAACACTTGATATGGTGATTGCATGGTTAAATATTTGCAAGAAAAATTGAATTATGAATATGTTGAATTCAAATAAAAATTTGCATATTGCTAGTTATGCATGCATGATCCCTTGAAAATATTTTATCTTCATTTAAACATGAAGTATGAGTGAGCATGCTTATTTTCACATGCCCATGTTTGTCCGGACTAATCTGCAGGAAAGAATCAGTCACGAGAAAGGTGACCGTGAAACTGAAATCTCGTTGTGACGAGAATGATCAGTGAGGGCATCTTGGGACATGCCAGATGGTGACCCTATTGGGTATTACCGAGGAAATATGGTGTGCTAACCACTTCAGGAAAAATTAAACCTCCTGAGTCGACCGAAGATCGAGTGTTGTTCTGGTAACCCCCATACTTGTTTCGTGCTACCACTGGTCCCTGCCACAGGTAGGGTATGGTTTAGTAAGTTGATAACCCCTTCCCGTGCACACACCGTACAGAGAGGCCATGGTGAAAGATACCAGAGGCCTCTGGTAGGCATGTCACATGGTCAGGGGGCATGGGTGTATCCGGCTGGGCCGAGAGGGGGGCACCCCTTGTAATCCGCGCGTATGAATAGTGATCCCATGCTATTCGAGATTGTAGTCTCCCCGTCTTAGAGTTTATCTTGAACGATGCCTTGGGTGATTCCTGGCATCAGGAAAGTTAATCTTGTGTGTGCTGGTCAGGTGTGTTTTCAACCCAAAGACCGTAATAGGAATTAGTCAGCGTCTCGGTGCTGGCTAAAGAAATCCTTTACTTGTGGGTAAAGAGTACACCCTCTGCAGAATTATACCAATTCGAATATCCGTGTCCGCGGTCAAGGACGTTAGCTGGGAAGGGTCAAGTGTCGGTCCGGTGTCGGTCTTCGGAGGAAATAATTAATTTGAGCATCAATTATTTTACAGAATATTATTATTTCATCACTAACGCTGTCAAGGATATTTTGTTATCATGAATATTATGGTTGTGAATATTATTGTTACTATGCATATTATTGTGGTCTAACCAATTTCTCTTATTTTATTTTCTTGAGTGTCTCAGGGGCTGGCTAGACTACCCCGGGCACCCAGTTTTATTTTCAAGACCTCTCGTGGCGTCGCTTGAGTTCTCGGGCGGTCCTGTCTCGCCCGATTCTCTTTTAGACACCCGTTTGGCATTTCTTTTCAAGACCTCTCGTGGCGTCGCTTGAGTTCTCGGGCGGTCCTGTCTCGCCCGATTCTCTTTTAGACACCCGTTTGGCATTTCATTTCAAGACCTCTCGTGGCGTCGCTTGAATTTACGGGTAGTCCTGTCTCGCCCGATTCTCTTTTAGACACCCGTTTGGCATTTCTTTTAGGATTCTCGGGCGGTTCTGTCTCGCCCGATTATCCTCTTTTAAATTTCTTGATTTGACACTAACATTTTATTTTTCTGCACATGCTAATATTTATCATGCCATGTTTAAAATTTCAATCAGCATGAGCATATCACTTAACCCATCATGAGCATATGCATTCGGTATATCTTAAGTTCATAATGTTTGCGAGTACATTCAAACGTACTCACTGGCTTGTCCCTGGCTATTTCATTGGCCAGACCTGGAGGAGGACGAGCTTGTGGAAGGAGATTGCGCTAGCGAGCCCGACGCTTATAGGTGTCCCAGTTAGTCAGCCTGTGATCTTGGAGTCTGCCACATGTATCATCCGCTTTGTTTCCGCTACACCAATAAAATAGCCAAGCCTCACAGTGACACTTGACTTTATTTTATTGTATCAGTGTTGTCTACCACCACACCACTGTATTATTCCACCACCGTAGTATATTGGCAAGCTTGTAATAATTGTTGAGCCTCTGACTCAACCCTGTGTAATATTATATTTGTACTGGTTATCTATATCAAGGAAGTCTACCAGTTGTTCTTGGGGCTAGTATGACTTGAGGCTCTTCTGTGATTTATCCCAGGAATGGGCCTGACAAACCTTGGTACCAGAGCCAGGCTGACTGTAGGAAACCCCTAGGCACGAACGCTAGTAATAGAGTCAGTACTAACATTTTAGCATGCATCTCATGCATTGTAACAATTTTCCTTGGTCATCATATGCTTATGACATGAAAATTTGGATTTTTGTCTACTGCTGTAGATGGCTGGCGACAGCTGTCCGTCCCAGATCTTCGCCAACGAGCCTGCAAAATTTTCCCTGTCTTCTCGCTGTCATCGCTAGAGTCGTGATGAGGTCTCCGGGCCGTCCAGAGTACACCGTTTTCCCCAACAGGATCACAGACACCCTGATTATGTTCCAGGCCTCGGTATATATTCGGGGTGGATCAGCTGAGTCTCACCGCAACTATCATTTTTTGGGGAGAGCCATGCCTACTGAGAGGCATGCTATCCAGATGGCTTCCCGAGAGGCCATCGCCCGTCTTAGGGACATTCTTCCGATCATGTAGACACGTCCCTACCACTACCTTCCATGCCTTGTTCCATACACTAGTCACTACGCTTTCTCCTGCACCGCGGGAGAAAGGGATGATGCGATTGAGCCCCTGGTTCAGTACATCATGGCACTAGAGTCAGTCTTCACCTCAGTGGTGGACGACTATCTTGCTACACGAGTGGACTTGGCTAGTACGAGGATTCCTCGCAGGAGTGAGTTTCGCTCTCCATCACCACGCGCTCCTCGCATTCCGACTCCACCATATGATCCCCCTACTCCACCCGTGGTCCGACGCTCATCCCCGAGCAGTATGGCTAGTCGCTTGGCTGCACCCGTTCCAGTTAGAGCTTCTCCGCCCATGAGCACAGTGCCACCACAGACAGGCATGGCATCGACCTCTGCCCGACTGGAGACCATTCCTGAGGAGGAGGAGGAAGTTGAGTCAGCAGCACCTCAGCTGGGACTTACCCTCAGCGGGGCCTACAGCGTCCCGGACACTCCGTGAGAGCAGATCGAACGTCAGCGCCGCAGTAGTCTTTTCCTGAGATGTGGTTGTAAAATATTTATTTCCTGTTTCTTCTCTTTTTTTTGTAAGATGGCGAGTAGTAGACTCGGACCGCAGCTCGCTGAGAGGACGGAGTAGTATACTATTTTAAATAAGTGGTCATGTAGAATACAGCTATGGCAAGCATATTGTATAATTAAGTCATGCTTGTATAATTAAACCATGCTTGTATAATTAAATCTGGCATGTATAATTAAACCCTGCATGTATAATATACCTTCTTGCATTTATGTTCTGGGGGGAAATTTATTTTCAGTCGCTCAAAAATTTATTTTCTCCCTTTATGATTTCTTTTCTCATCGGTGTTACACAAATACCTCAGAAAGAAAATGCATCGTCCTGGACCCGTTCTATGCCCAGTCCGCCAGAGGACAACTTTGCACAGATGGGAAATAATTTTACACAAGGACAGACAAGTTAGCAGAGCAACGACTCAGTGTTTTCACAAGTATGCCATTTGTACGAGCAAAGTCAGCAACAGCACCAAGAGATGATGCAACATTTAATCAATATGGAAAATCACCAAGGACAAAATCAACACAGGTCAAAATTATCTGAGCTCCAGAGGACCAATCCTACTGTATTCTCTCACACAGACAAACCTCTGGAGGCAGATGATTGGCTGCGGGATATTGAGAGGAAATTGAACATCGCTCAGTGTACGGACCAGGAAAAGGTGTTATATGCCCCACACTATTTTTCTGGTACAGCAGCATCGTGGTGGGAAAATATATGCCACACTCACCCCAACGGAGCAAATATGACATGGGAACAATTCAAGGAAAATTTCTGGGGAGCACATATCCCCAACAGTATTATGAAATTGAAGAAAAGGGAATTTGAGGATCTTAAGCAACGAGGTACCACGGTAACCCAGTACCTGGACCAGTTTACTCAGCTGGCCCGGTACGCAAATGATGAGTACATGACAGAAAACAAAAAGATGGAGAAATTTCTTGATGGACTCGTTCCATCTCTCAAGTGCCAACTGGTGGTCCACACCTTTCCAGATTTCAAGACACTGGTAAACAAGGCGATTATACTGGAGAACGAGCACCGCAACATGAATGAAATTCGCAAACGCCGTATGACCCAGTCAGTACAAGTTCGCAGCAACAGGCCCCGGAATGAATTTCAGAGGCCTGTGGCACCACGACCAGCAATTCCAACACCACGACCGTAGCAGAGTCGCAGCACCTACAACAACAGGCCGAAGCCCAACAACAATGGCCGCAGTGTTAATATAGCCCCACGACACAGCAACCCCAACAACAACCAAAGGAAGGGACAGGTGAATCACGTGACCTTTGAGGAAGCACAAAACGCACCGGACATCGTGTTTGGTACGTTCCCTGTCAACACAATTAATGCTATAGTTTTATTTGATTCTGGAGCTTCCCATTCATGCATCTCTAAAAGATTTGCTTCGGAGAATCAGTTTTCTTTTTCGCCTTTGCAAACTTCAATGGTTATTTAGTCCCCGGGATCGAAGCAAAGCACTCAATGGTACTGCAAGGATGTGAATATTGAAATCAAAGGAATGAAGTTTCTAGCCAATCTCATTGTACTGGAAGCAGTTGATCTAGATGTTATTCCAGGAATGGACTGGTTGACCACAAATAAAGGTTTTATAGACTGCTACCACCGTACAGTGACTCTCACAAATTGTCAAGGGAAGACAATAAAATTTGGCACAAGGAAGATTTCTACTTCACAGGGAAAATTAAATCAAATGGATATGACAGAGTTGAGCAAGGTTCCTGTGGTGTGCGAATACCCTGATGTATTCCCAGAGGAGTTACCAGGCATGCCACCTGATCGCGAAATTGAGTTCGTTATTGAATTAGCACCTCGAACAACACCCATTTATAAGAAGCCTTATCGTATGGCTCCGGCAAAATTGGCTGAGCTAAAGAAACAAATTAAGAAATTAATGGAAAAAGGTTATATTCGACCCAGCTCATCACCATGGGGATCGCCAGTTTTATTTGCAAAGAAAAAAGATGGTACCCTAAGGTTATGTATTGACTACAGGGCACTCAACATGGTCACCATCAAAAATAAATATCCACTACCCCGGATTAATGACCTGTTCGATCAATTGGCAGAGGCTAAGGTTTTCTCAAAAATAGATTTAAGGTCAGGCTATCATCAGTTAAAAATCCGATCATCAGATATACCCAAGACTGCTTTTACCACCAGATACGGATTATATGAATTCACTGTGATGCCTTTCGGTCTGACCAACGCCCCCGCGTACTTTGTGCATCTCATGAACAAGGTTTTCATGAAATACTTGGACAAGTTCGTCGTTGTATTTATCGAGGACATACTTATTTACTCCAAGACACCAGAGGAACATGAGCAACATCTTCGGATAGTTCTGGAAGAATTACGGAAAAATGAACTATATGCCAAATTCAGCAAGTGTGAATTTTGGTTACGAGAAGTTGGTTTTCTGGGACACGTACTGACACAGGATGGGATAGCAGTGGACCCAAGCAAAGTAAAAGATGTCTTAGGGTGGAAGCAACCCACCAACGTGACTGAGGTCAGAAGTTTTCTTGGTTTGGCTGGCTACTACCGGCGGTTTATTGAAGGATTCTCCATCATAGCCAAACCCATGACTCAGCTACTCAAGAAAGATAAAAAGTTTGAATGGACCGATGCTTGCGAGAAAAGTTTCCAGGAATTAAAGAAGAGGTTAACCACGACACCTGTTCTGATCGTGCCAGATGTGCACAAAATTTTTGAAATATATTGTGACGCTTCCAGGAAAGGACTTGGGTGTGTATTAATGCAAGAAGGAAGGGTCGTGGCATATGCTTCAAGACAGTTACGATGACACGAAGAAAATTACCCAACCCATGATTTGGAGTTAGCAGCTATGATACACGCACTCAAGGAATGGAGACATTTCCTTCTTGGTAACCGATGCGAGATATACACGGACCACAAAAGTCTTAAGTATATCTTCACCCAACCAGAATTAAACTTGAGACAGCGTCGATGGCTTGAGTTAATTAAGGATTATGATGTGGGAATTCATTACCACCTGGGTAAGGCAAATGTTGTGGCAGATGCTCTGAGCAGAAATCCATGCACCAACAATCACAGTGTGCAATTCTCACAGCATGAATTCAACCAGGAATTTGCCAAGCTTAATATGGTTCTAGTCAAGGAAGGAACCATTGCCCGTTTAGAAATAAAATCAACATTGGAGGATCAGATCAAAGAAGCTCAGAAAGGACACCCCAGCATCGAAGGAATTAAAAGGAAGGTAAATTTAGGCAAGGCATCTGAATTTACCATTTATAGTCAGGGAATCCTATGGTACGGAAAAAGGTTATGCGTACCCAACAAGGGAGAGCTAAAGCAACAAATTTTGGCAGAAGCCCACACAACTCCGTACTCCATTCACCCAGGAGGAACAAAGATGTACAAGGATCTACAGGAAAATTATTGGTGGCACGGGATGAAAAGGGATATCGCCATATATGTCGCACGGTGTGACTCCTGTCAGCGTATAAACGGAGAACATCAGAGGCCAGTAGGATTATTACAGCCACTCAGAGTTCCTGAATGGAAATGGGATGTGATAGGAATGGATTTTATTGTTGGATTACCGAGGTCACGACACGGAAATGATGCTATCTGGGTTATGACAGATTTATTAACCAAGGTGGCACATTTCATTCCGGTAAAAACCACATACTCAACACAGAGGCTTGCAAGGTTATACCTCTCTTGAATTGTATGCCTACACGGAGTACCCAAGACCATAGTCTCTGACAGAGGCACTCAGTTTGTCTCTAGGTTTTGGGATCACCTGCAGCAAGCCTTAGGGACACAACTGGTTTTTAGCACAGCATATCACCCACAGACCGGAGGACAGACAGAATGGCTAAATCAAATATTGGAGGACATGCTGAGAGCATGTGTGCTTACTTACGGAGTCAGCTGGGAAGATAGTTTGCCATATGCGGAATTTTCATACAACAACAGTTATCAAGCCAGTTTAAAAATGTCACCCTTCGAAGCCCTGTACGGACGAAGATGCCGTACCCCACTCAATTGGTCTGAGACCGGAGACAGCCGAATCTTCGGCCCGGAAATTCTCAAAGAGGCAGAAACAAAAGTGAAACTTATTCAAGACAGACTGAGAGCAGCTCAGAGTCGTCAGAAGAGTTACTAGGACCAAAAACACCGCCAGATCAGTTTTGAGCCCGATGAATACGTGTACCTCAGAGTATCTCCAATGAGGGGACTACAGAGATTTATGGTCAAAGGAAAGTTGGCACCGAGGTTTATTGGGCCGTTCAGGATAATTGCAAGGAGAGGCAAGGTTGCCTATCAACTGGAGCTACCCGCAGAATTATCGGATGTTCACGATGTGTTTCACGTGTCACAGCTAAGGAGATGCGTCAGTAACCCAGAAAAGCAAGTCCAACATCAAGACCTGGATATCCAACCAGACCTCACATATAGAGAACGACCTATAATTTTTTTGGAGGAGTCTGAACGGAGAACCCGGCAGAATGTGATAAAATTTTACAAAGTTCAGTGGAGTAATCACACCGAGGAAGAAGCAACATTGGAAAGAGAAGATCATCTGAGGACTGAATATCCATACCTGTTTGAGGGACAGCTAAAATCTCGGGGACGAGATTTTTCTTAAGGGGGGTAGGCGTTGTAACACCCCAAAATTTTCCTCTGGATTTTTAAATCTTTTCTTTAAATAAAATACTTTGGATTATTTTAGCCCTATTTTTCTTTTTCTCTTTCTTCTGTTCTGAAATTCATTTTAATTTTTATTGGGTTTCAAAAATTAAATGGTTCTAATTTGGAAGGTTATTTATTTGGAAAATTATTTTGGAGGATCACAAACAATTTTCATTTAGAAAAGTTTTTGGAATACTTAAACTTTTTCTATGGAAATGGCCTTTTCAATTCTTCCAAAGCCTTCTAAATTCTCCCAATAATTTATTCTGTCATTCTAAATTATCCCTCAAGTCACTCACATCTTCTAGGACAGTATCCAACTCCTTTCCACCTTACAAAAATATTTCTATCATATTTACTAAATTCCAAAGTTGGAATTTATTTTATTCATGGTTTCTTTGGTTTACAAAGGAACCATATTTTCTATGACACTTCTGCTCCCACAAAAATTACCCCAACAACTAGGCAGTACCCACAACCCATTTCACCAAAGACTTTGGGTTCCACAGTTCAAATTTTTCAAAATTCAGTCAATTCAAATTTGGACCAGAAACAATCTCTCGGATACAAACCTATTTTTAATTGCTCCAAAAATTCTGAAACTTTGCCAAGCCCTCTTATATGCATCAACACCTCGCCACAAAAATTCCCTAAAAATCCTAAAATCCCTAGCACCCTCTGGCATTTCATCATATTGGTGGTGTGCACACTATTCACTATCGATTAAATTCAGTTAACTGAATTTGTGCAGAGGCGGAGCCGATCGACGCCGTGCTTCACACTCCACCACCTCTCCTCCTCCACGCCTCCTCTCCTCATCAATGAGCTGCCGTAACCCCCTGGTCAGTAACTCACCACCGACGATACAGTGCTCGGCCGGTGCAGCTACCTCCGAGCTCATCCACGGCGACCGGGCGGATCGCCACGGCGCCCGCCCTCTTCACTGCTGCTGCTGCTCCCCTCACCTACTTCTCCTCCACGCGGCAACTTCTCCGCATCATCTCCATGCTGACCACACCGCCCTGGGCCCGCTGGCAGTCGCCGGAGCGGCTCGCCGTCCGCCGCACCCGTACGGGAATCACTTCGTGGATAAGACGACCAGGCCCGAGTTCGTCCATGATAATGCTTCTGGAGAGCTCATTTGACCTCCACGATCATGCGCTGAACCTGCTCGCCGTCCATAACCAACTCGACGGCCGGAATTAACTCCGGCCTCGTCCGCAAGCCTCGGCCATCCTCGGATTGCCTATAAAAAGGGCCCCCGAGCTCCATTCGCTTCACACACTACCTCCACTGCCTCCCAATCGTCCGCCAAGCCACTCACCCGACCTCGGGGAGGTCTTCTTCCCCGTCTCCGATCAACGATCCGCCGCCACCTTCCCCGATCACCACCACGCCAATACTCCACCTCCACCGCTGAAACCTTGCCAGTAGTCTCATATCACACCCATACTTCGATCCCGCGCTTCAATTTGACATCCCGAGCTCTATCCGACGAGATCCGACCTCCACCCGAACCACCGTCCGCCGCCGTCGACCTCGCCGTCGTTCTGCTGCTCGCCGGCGACCACCACCACCACCCACCGACGCGGAACTCCACCCTGATCACGTCCCGATCACATCGCCACCTCCCAGAACTCCGGCGATCGTCGCCGGTGACCATCGCCGCCTCTCTGTATACGCGCGCGCAGCGGGTTTGAATTTAACCTGACGGGTGGGGCCCACCCGTCAGCGTTTTATTCTTTTTCCCATTTAATCGAAAGCGTATTCTTCTGTTTGCGCTTTCTATGCTGGAAAGCGTACTTCTGCCCGAAGCGTTTTCCTTTTAAACGCACAGGGACTGGATTTTTACAGAAAAACCCCTGGTCTTAAAAGTTTAATAACTTTTAAACCACAACTCTGATTGAGTTGATTTTTTTTAAATTCTTATTTTTCTCTCTAGTTTTTTTAGTATTTATTTAAAAATATTTTGAGACAAGTTTTGGTATTGTTGCCAAATTTTTAAATTGGAATTTGAATTTGAATTTTTCAGAAAAAGAAGAGGGGAACTTTGCCGGGAATTTTGAGGGTTCTTCTGCTGACTACTTTGGACAAGGCAAGCATCTTGAACACTTGATATGGTGATTGCATGGTTAAATATTGGCAAGAAAAATTGAATTATGAATATGTTGAATTCAAATAAAAATTTACATATTGCTAGTTATGCATGCATGATCCCTTGAAAATATTTTATCTTCATTTAAATATGAAGTATGAGTGAGCATGGTTATTTTCACATGCCCATGTTGGTCCGGACTAATCTGCAGTAAAGAATCAGTCACAAGAAACGTGACCGTGAAACTGAAATCTTGTTGTGACAAGAATGATTAGTGAGGGCATGTTGGGACATGCCAGATGGTGACCCTATTGGGTATTACCGAGGAAATATGTTGTCCTAACCACTTCAGGAAAAATTAAACCTCCTGAGTCGACCGAAGATCGAGTCTTGTTCCGGTAACCCCCATACTTGTTTCGTGCTACCACTGGTCCCTGCCACAGGTAGGGTATGGTTTAGTAAGTTGATAACCCCTTTCCGTGCACACACCGTACAGAGAGGCCATGGTGAAAGATACCAGTGGCCTCTGGTAGGCATGTCACATGGTCAGGGGGCATGGGTGTATCCGGCTGGGCCGAGAGGGGGGCACCCCTTGTAATCCGCGTGTATGAATAGTGATCCCATGCTATTCGAGATTGTAGTCTCCCCGTCTTAGAGTTTATCTTGAACGATGCCTTGGGTGATTCCTGGCATCAGGAAAGTTAATCTGGTGTGTGCTGG
Source organism: Elymus sibiricus (assembly GCA_039707655.1). Lineage (NCBI taxonomy): Eukaryota > Viridiplantae > Streptophyta > Magnoliopsida > Poales > Poaceae > Elymus > Elymus sibiricus. Next base: position 172,229,148 of record CM077664.1, read on the forward strand.
TCAGGTCTGTTTTCAACCCAATGACCGTAATATGAATTAGTCAGCGTCTCGATGCTGGCTAAAGAAATCCTTTACTTGTGGGTAAAGAGTACACCCTCTGCAGAGTTATACCTATTCGAATAGCCGTGTCCGCGGTCAAGGACGTTAGCTAGGAAGGGTCAAGTGTCGGTCCGGTGTCGGTCTTCGGAGGAAATAATTAATTTGATCATCAATTATTTCACAGAATATTATTATTTCATCACTAACGCTGTCATGGATATTTTGTTATCATGAATATTATGGTTGTGAATATTATTGTTACTATGCATATTATTGTGGTCTAACCCGTTTCTCTTATTTTATTTTCCTGAGTGTCTCAGGGGGTGGCTAGACTACCCCGGGCACCCAGTTTTATTTTCAAGACCTCTCGTGGCATCGCTTGAGTTCTTGGGCGGTCCTGTCTCGCCCGATTCTCTTTTAGACACCCGTTTGGCATTTCTTTTCAAGACCTCTCGTGGCGTCGTTTGAGTTCTCGGGCGGTCCTGTCTCGCCCGATTCTCTTTTAGACACCCGTTTGGCATTTCTTTTCAAGACCTCTCGTGGCGTCGCTTGAATTTTCGGGCGGTCCTGTCTCGCCCGATTCTCTTTTAAACACCCGTTTGGCATTTCTTTTAGGATTCTCGGGCGGTTCTGTCTCGCCCGATTATCCTCTTTTAAATTTCTTGATTTGACACTAACATTTTATTTTTCTGCACATGCTAATATTTATCATGCCATGTTTAAAATTTCAATCAGCATGAGCATATCACTTAACCCATCATGAGCATATGCATTCGGTATATCTTAAGTTCATAATGCTTGCGAGTACATTCAAACGTACTCACTGGCTTGTCCCTGGCTATTTCATTGGCCAGACCTGGAGGAGGACGAGCTTGTGGAAGGAGATTGCGCTAGCGAGCCCGACGCTTAGAGGTGTCCCAGTCAGTCAGCCTGTGATCTTGGAGTCTGCCACATGCATCATCCGCTGTGTTTCCGCTACACCAATAAAATAGCCAAGCCTCACAGTGACACTTGACTTTATTTTATTGTATCAGTGTTGTCTACCACCACACCACTGTATTATTCCACCACCGTAGTATATTGGCAAGCTTGTAATAATTTTTGAGCCACTGACTCAACCCTGTGTAATATTATATTTGTACTCGTTATCTATATCAAGGAAGTCTACCAGTTGTTCTTGGGGCTGGTATGACTTGAGGCTCTTCTATGATTTATCCCAGAAATGGGCCTGACACTTTCCCTTATGTCATTAAACACAAGAAGGGTAAAGAAAATGTTATTACTGATGCATTATCCCGTTGTTATAATATGCTTTCACAATTTGACTTTAAACTATTTGGTTTGGAGACCATAAAAGATCAATATGTGCATGATGCTAAATTTAAAGATGTAATGCAGAATTGTAAAGAAGGAAGAACATGGAACAAGTTCATTATTAATGATGGATTTGTGTTCTGTGCTAACAAGCTATGCATTCCAGCTAGCTCCGTTCATCTTTTGTTGTTGAAGGTGGCTCATGGAGGAGGATTAATGGGACACTTTGGCGTCAAGAAGACGGAGCACGTACTTGCTACACATTTCGTTTGGCCAAAGATGAGATGGGATGTTGAGCGTTTCGTTGCTCGCTGCACTACATGTCAAAAAGCTAAGTCACGACTCAATCCTCATGGTTTATATATGCCTTTGCCTGTACCTAGTGTTCCTTGGGAGGATATATCTATGGACTTTGTTTTAGGTTTACCTCGAACAAAGAAGGGGAGGGATAGCATATTTGTTGTCATGGATAGATTTTCGAAAATGGCACACTTTATACCATGTCATAAAAGTGATGATGCTGCTAATGTTGCTGATTTGTTCTTTCATGAAATTATTCGCTTGCATGGTGTTCCTAATACTATTGTTTCATATCGTGATACTAGATTTCTTAGCCACTTTTGGAGATGTTTGTGGGCTAAGTTGGGGATGAAATTGCTTTTTAGTACTACATGTCACCCCCAAACTGATGGACAAACTAAAGTAGTCAATAGAACATTGTCTACTATGCTTAGGGATGTTTTGAAGACTAATCTGAAAATGTGGGAAGAATGCTTGCCTCATATTGAATTTGCTTATAATCGTTCACTGCATTCTACTACTAAGATGTGCCCTTTTGAAATTGTGTATGGTTTCCGACCTCGTGCACTAATTGATTTGTTACCTCTTCCATCTTCGGAGAAGGTTAATTTTGATGCTAAACAACGTGCTGAATTGATCTTGAAAAAGCATGAGTTAACTAAGGAAAACATTGAGCGCATGAATGCTAAATACAAACTTGCTGGTGATAAGGGTAGAAGACATATTGTGTTTGAACCAGGAGATCTTGTTTGGTTACATTTATGCAAATATAGGTTTCCTGATTTGCGCGAGTCAAAGCTAATGCCACGTGCTGATGGTCGCATATAAACTTGAGCTGCCTGCAGATTTTGGGGTTAGTCCCACTTTTAACATTGCAGATTTGAAGACTTATTTGGGTGAGGAAGATGAGCTTCCATTGAGGATGACTTCAATTCAAGAAGGGGAGGATGATGATGACATCAATACCATATTTACACCCACAGCCCCTGCTACTACACATATTGGACCAATTACTAGAGCTCGTGCACACCAATTAAATTATCAGGTACTTTCGTTTCTTGGGAGTAATTCTAATGTTCATGAGAATGTGATGCTGCCTAAATTAGATACATTTGTGTTGATTACTAATGAAGGGCCTAGCATGGACAAGAGGGATGAACACTGGAGCAGGATCAAGCATGGAGATGAAGGCGCACGCGAAGGGAACCAGAATGGCGTTTCTGATGGAGTTTTCAGCACTTTCAAGCCTGCATGATGGCATACAAGGACATGGACGAAATATACAAGATGCCCTTTCATAAATTTCGTTCATAGCTTATTTTAGGTGCTGCATCACCTTAGTTTTGGGCCAGGCCCATGCAATTTCGAAATACTACTTCATAGGCTGGTTTTAGAGTCTGTATTGTAGGGGAAATGACTCAGGAGGTGTTTTAGTCCCACCTTGCCAAGGGTGGACGAAATCCCCTCCCTTTTCTCCTACAAATACAGCCCTTAAGGCACCAATTAGACTTGGTTTTGTTTAGATTAAAGTTCGCCATAGCTGCAACTCGCGTCCTTCATTTGTGTTCAACGACGTGGCCCTTGTGGTCAGGTTAATAAAGCTTTCCTACAAATACAGCCCTTAAGGCACCAAGACGTCACAGAACCCCACTTGATTAATAAAGCTTTCCTCTTATATTCGCAATATCCAGATTGCAATCTCAGTTTCTTGCTTGTTCTTCGTTTGCTCACAGGAAATAGACCCTCGTGGTCAGGTTGATCGTGCTCCGGCGTGGTCAATAACCTCTCGGAGTTGGTTTAGCGATTGCTAAGGTGCGACGTCATCGCACGTTCATAGTCGGATCGTCAAATTCGACTTCTACCAAAATGATAACTACTGTCGGGCCATTGGGAACCAGGGTACCATGGCCTGTCTACGTGCGGCCCAGGAGGCGACGCTTGGCGAAGGCCCAAGACTTGGCCCAACTGAGGGCGCCGCGAAGCGAAGACACCTCGCAGGGTGCCGGCCTCATGAGGGCCCCTCCTCAAGGAGCAAACCTACAAGACTTAGTCCTAGCAGCGGCAGACAGCCTCGCGAGGCCCCCTTGCGAGGCGACCTCCCGAGGCGTCCCCCGAGGCGTCCGCCCGAGGCCCTCCGAGCCTGACGCCAGCCGCGCGGTCATGTGCCCACCACGTGGGTGATGTGCCTGGCGACGAACGGCGGCAGAGGCCGTGCCAGCGGGCGCGGACAGAGAGGCTTTCCTCTTTGGTGCTAAAGGGGCAGCACCAGCTACCCTACTCCAAAGCAAGTCCCAAGGACTGCCCGTTTGGTGAAAGAGGACCAAGACAGCAGGGCGCGCAGGGCGAGGTCATCACTGAGCCCACCGGCGCGTCATGGATCATGCTTTTGCAGGCGAAGACCACCTTTAGTCAGGATAGCCTGAGCGCCTGTCCCCTTTCAAAACCCGCCAAGTGTGGCAACCCTTCCCGCCGATATTTTCAGGGGAAGAGGACCGAGGCGGCTATAAAAGGGGGGCAGTGCTGCCATTGTAGGGGATCGATTCCTTCATCTCCTACCTTGTACGCGAAAACACCCTCTTCCCACAGCAATCCCAACACAAGCAGGAGTAGGGTTTTACATCGCAAGGTGGCCCGAACCTGGGTAACCGTCGTGTCCCATGTCGTGCTCTGCGCTCGTGTGCTCTCGCCGTAGCCTTGCCGTGGTCACCCTTGGAGAGGTAGGAACTAGCTAGCCCCCAGTGTTCGAACCTTTGGGTCCCCGGAGCCACGATTCCGACATTTGGCGCGCCAGGTAGGGGCTGCTTCGGTTCTTCCCACCTCCTCACTGCCATGGCCGATGCTCGTGGTGAGCGCTACGCACGCCGAGCTACCAGGGTGGCCCAGACGGAGCCGGTCACCCGTGACGACCATCGACGCCGTGCTGCCGGCGCCGCCACCGACCCCGCAGCGTGGGAGCAGCAGGCTTCCTCCCTCCACCCATCCGTGCAGGCGGACGGCCACATCGCCACAGCCTCTCCGCTCGCCCGCCGCAATGCGCCGGCCCCGCAAGCCGCGCTGCTCATGGCGCGCGAGCTCCTGCGCTACCGCCCCACCGATGCCGTCTACGACGCCTGACTCGGTCGCATCACCGAGCTCATCAACGCTGCCGGAGACGCCCCGGCACCCTCTCACTCTCTCCACCCTCCGCCATCCCGCGCCGGGGACGTGGCGCATGATGCGCCGCCTCCGCCTCCTCCACCTAGCGAGGGTGCCAGGCACCCCCGCGACGCGCGGGTGCGTGAGCCGTCTCGCGGTGCGTCTTCGCCGGACCATGGCGGGCCCAGCTGTCAGATCGTCCGGCGCGCGCCACCCGACGCATGCGTGCTCCTCGAGCGGCAGCGCCAGCGCCAAGACAGGACCATCCAGGAGGTCGAGGCTGCTGGCCGCCAGAACCGTGCCGCCCTCGCTGGTGGCGTCCCCTCCAGCCGCGGGTGCTGCCACGCCTTCACCCGTGAGTTGCGCCGCGTGGTGTGGCTCACCAAGTTGAAGCCGGACCTGCCTCCGTGCTACGACGGCACCCCCAACCCCGCAGAGTTCCTGCAGCTCTATGCCCTGAGCATCGAGGCAGCGAACGGCGACGACATGGTCATGGCAAACTGGTTTCCCATGGCCCTCAAGGATGGCCCACGCTCATGGCTCATGAACCTCCCCGAGGCGTCCATCCCCTCGTGGGCCGAGCTCTGCCGGCAATTCATCGCCAACTTCAAGGGCACGCACGAGCACTCCCTCACGCTCAATGACTTGCGCGCCGTGCGCCAGCGCCCTGACAAGACTCTCCGCTACTACATCCAGCTCTTCAGCCAGGTGCGCAACAAGATCCCACGTGCCTCCGAGGCCGCCATCGTCTCCGCGTTCTCCAATGGCGTCACGGACGTCCGGACGCGTGAGAAGCTCGCCATCAATGACGAGCTCGACTACGTGCTCGAACTGTTCGACCTCGCCGACAGGTGCGCCAAGGCCAAAGAAGGCCGTCTCTTCGCCCACAACGACCCCGACGCGGCGCCAGACGCCGCCAAGGCCAAGAACAAGGATGCCAAGCGCAAGAGCCCTGCCGTGCTTGCGGCGGACCCCGAGCAGAAGTGTGGCCATGAGCATGACGAGCCCAAGAAGGACAACCGCCCTCTCTGCGCATACCACAACTCGCACTCCCACAGCACCGAGGACTGCCACGAGCTCAAGTTACTTCGCGATGAGTGCCTGGGCCGCCGAGGCGACCGCAACGACCACGGCACCAGCCACAGAGGTGGCCGCAATGGCAACCATTGGGGAGACCGCAACGGCAACGGCAACTTCTGGCAGGCCTGGCACGACTAGCCTCACGAGGCTGCCTGGCGCGACCAGCCTCCTGAGGCCAACCCTCAGGCCAATGCCGCTCTTCCACCATTGCCGTCTCCACCCCGAAGGAACGACGGCAACTAGCCTGATGAGGGCGCTGGGGGCTACCAGGAGCCTCGGGGAGTGATCTGCATCCATGGTGGGGCCTAGGCTCCCACGTCCAACCGCCACTTCAAGTTGTTCTCTCGTGAGGTGAACGCTACCCTCCCGAGGCCTGAGGCCGCTCGGCCCCTCAAGTGGTCACAGTACGCAATCACCTCCGACTCTAATGATCACCCCAAGTCTTGAAGCATTGCAGGCACGATCCCCATGCTGTGCACCCGCACCATCAACAATGTCACCATCACCAAGACATTCATCAACGGAGGTGCCGGCCTCAACGTGATCTCCATCGAGACCTTCGAGCAGCTCCAAGTGCCCTATCAGCAGTTGATGCCGACCAGGCCCTTCTCCAGAGTGACTGATGGCTCCACCATCCCTCTGGGGCAAGTGCGCCTTCCCGTCAACTTTGGCACCCACAAGAACTACCACACTGAGCTCATCGACTTCGACGTGGTGCACATCGGCCTGCCGTTCAACGCCATCCTGGGCTACCCGGCACTCGCCAAGTTCATGGCAGTGACCCATCACGCCTACAACGTCCTAAAGATGCCGGGCTGCAGCGGCATCATGACCGTCTATTGTGACGAGAAGGACGCGGTCCGCTCCCTCGAAAGCGCCTACAAGGCTGCCGCCACCGCCTACCCTGCCGAGGAAGATATCGCCGAGCCTCATGAGGCCACACCTGCGAAAAAGAAGCAGCTATTCTCTCAGGACCGCGCCGAGATGAAGAAAGAGTCGGTGGACGGCAGCTGCTCTGGACCTGCCTTCACCATCTACACCGGCCTGTCCCCTGCATAGGAAGACGCGCTCGTCACCTTCCGTCATGCAAATTCAGATGTGTTTGCCTGGACGGCATATGATTTGTCCGGTGTGCCGAGGGAGGTGATCGAGCACCACTTAGCGGTGTGCCTCAACGCACGCCCCGTGAAACAGAAGGCACGACGCCAAGCGCCAGAGAAGCAAGATTTCATCGTCAAGGAAGTTCAGAAGCTCCAAGAAGCTGGAGTCATCCGTGAGGTGCGCCATCCCGAATGGCTCGCCAACCCAGTCGTGTTGCCCAAGAAGTGCGGCAAGGAGTGAATGTGCATCGACTTCACGAGCCTCAACAAGTTCTGTCCTCAAGATCCCTTCCCGCTGCCTCGCATCGACCAGATCATGGACTCCACCACCGGGCACGAGTTGCTATGCTTCCTAGATGCCTTCTCAGGCTACCACCAGATCAAGATGGCAACCGAAGACGTGGAGAAAACGGCCTTCATCACCCCCTGTGGCATATTCTGTTACATCTGCATGCCCTTCGGCCTCAGGAGCACCGGAGCCACCTTCTAGAGGCTGATGCGCATCGCCTTGGGGCTCGAGATGGGGAGACACACTGAGGCCTACATCGACGACATTGTTGTCAAGACTCACGAGGCCAGCTCCCTCCTCACGGACCTCAAGGAGACGTTCGACAATCTGCGTAAGGTCAACCTCAAGCTCAACCCAGACTAGTGCATCTTCGGAGTCCCCTCAGGCAAGCTGCTTGGCTTCCTGGTTTCCCACTGCGGCATCGAGGCCAATCCTGAGAAGATCAAGGCCATCGAGAAGATGCATCCTCCCCAGAACCTCAAGGAGATGTAGCGCCTGGCGGGATGCATGGCCTCGCTTGGGCGATTCATCTCCAAGTTCGGCGAGCGAGCCCTGCCATTCTTCAAGCTCATGAAAAGATCCGGCCCCTTCAAGTGGACTCCCGAGGCTGACGCTGCCTTCAAAGACCTCAAGAAGTACCTCATGAGCCCGCCCATCTTGGTCGCACCGCGCTCTCATGAGCCCCTGCTCCTGTAGTTGGCAGCCACTCCCAAGATGGCCAGCGCGGCCCTAGTGGCAGTTCGAGAGGAGCGCGTCTCCACACAAAAGAAGCCTGCTGCGCCGGCACCTCCCGAGGCCGCGCCTCCACCTGCCGAGGGCCCTCCTCAAGAGGCCTCCAACGAAGCGCCTCGCAAGCCGCCTGCCGAGCCTCATGAGCCTCTCGAGCCCCCCGAAGACCAAGCTGCCGTGACAACTACTCGCCTCGTTGAGCACCCGGTGTGCTTCGTTAGCACGGTGCTGCGGGATGCGCGTGAGCGCTACCCCATGCAGCAAAAGCTCCTCCTCGCGCTCCTTGTCACCTCCAGGAAGCTGCACCACTACTTACAGGGCCATCCCATCAAGGTGATCTTGTCTTACCCCCTGGAGCAAGTCCTACGCAGCCCCAACGCCGCTGGCCGCGTCACCGAGTGGAACATCGAGCTGCAGGCCTTCGAGCTGGAATTCTGCACCACGAGGGTGATCAAGGGTGCATCCCTGGCTGACTTCGTAGCGGAATGGACGGATCCACCCCAGGAGGAGCCTCGCGTGGGCGAATCCCTCTTACCTGGGGATGAGGTGCCTGGCGGCTGGACCATGCACTTCGGCGGCGCCTTCTCCCGGCAGGGCACGGGGGCTGGCGTCATGCTCACCTCGCCAACAGGAGACATGCTCTACTACGCTGTCCAACTCTGCTTCAAGTGCGACGACAAGGTCTCCAACAACATCACGGAGTACGAAGGCCTCATCGCCGGCCTCAAGGCCCATTTCACTCTCGGCATCAAGCGCCTCACCATCAAGGGCAATTCGTAGCTCCTCGTCAACTTCTCCAACAAGAGCTACAAGCCAAAAGACGAGCACATGGCCGCCTATCTGGAAGAGGTACGCAAGCTCGAGAAGCGTTTCCTTGGCCTGGAGCTCCAGCACGTCCCCCGCTGCAGCAACAAGGAAGCCGACGACATCGCCAAGCGAGCATCTCACCATGAGCCTCAAAGCCCTGGTGTCTTCGAGGAAAGGCTCCTGAAGCCATCAGCTACACCACCTGCCGTGAATGCCACGCTGCTTCATGAAGAGCTCCCAACCGCGCTACCCACGGGCGTGCCAGACTACGGCCCAGCCTCAGGCCCCCGCCTGCTGCTATCGCTAGAGCCTCAAGAGGATTGGTGGGCCGCTGAGTTCAAGGCCTACTTGCTTCACGGCACCCTCCCGGAGAAGGACTCAGAGGCAGAGCGTGTGGCTCGCCAGGCCACTGCTTACTGCTTGAAGGACGGCGAGCTATACCGCAGGCACCCCAATGGCATCTCTTTGCGGTGCATCTCTGAAGAACAAGGTCGCGAGCTGCTCACCAACATCCACGGAGGAGACTGTGGTCACCACTCCTGATCACACACCCTCGCCGGCAAGGACTTCCACAGCTGCTTCTACTGGCCCACCGCGCTCCACGACGCCACTGAGCTGGTCCAATCCTATGAAGCTTGTCAATTCCATGCCAAGCAAATCCACCAGCCGGCACAACACCTCCAAACGATTCCTCTCTCGTGGCCCTTCGTGGTCTGGGGGCTGGATATCTTGGGACCCTTCCCTCGCGCAGCTGGCGGCTACCGCTACCTCTACATCACCATCGACAAGTTCACCAAGTCGGCGGAGGTCGAGCCCGTGCGCACCATCCCAGCAAGCTCTGCCATCAAGTTCATCAAGGGCCTCGTGAGCCGCTTTGGTGTCCCCAACCGCATCATCACTGACAACGGCTCCCAATTCCCAAGCGGCCACTTCAAGTCATACTGCACCACCCTCGGCACGCAGATTTGCTATGCCTCTGCGGTGCACCCATGAAGCAATGGCCAGGCTGAGCGTGCCAACGCCGTGGTCCTCAAGGACCTCAAGACAAGAAGCTTCAAGAAAAAGCTTGAAGCCTGCGGCAAGGTGAAAGCACATTTGCACCCTTGCTGGTTTTGGTAATTTATGCCAACATACATGTTGTTGGACTAATGCTTCTATCTAGTGAATTTTAGACAAGTTCAACAATGGCGTGGCAAGGACAAGGAGATGTGGAACCCTTCAAAATGCTAAGGGCATACATAGGAAAAAGCTCAAGACTCTTCATTTTTGGTTTAGTGATCCAAGATCACATTGAGTCGATAGGAAAGCCAATACTATTAAAAGGGGATGAGGTTTTGATAATGATCTGTTTGCTCAAGTGCTTAGTGATATTGCTCCAAAATCCTTAGCCACTTTCTCTATCCAAACTTGTCCTATTTTCCCAAAGTCAAACTTGGTCCCACCAAATCCTATTCTTCCGGACCCACCGAGTTCATAACGACAGTGCCACAAGCCAAACCCTAACAAGTCGGATCCACCGATATGGATCTCGGTCCCACCGAGATGGCCTTGCCAACTCTCTGTCATCAGTTGCAATTATTTCGGTCCAACCGAGTTTTGCAATTGGTACCACCGAGATGGCTTGCCAACTTTCTGTTGCCTTGTTGCAATTATTTTTGTCTTACTGAGATGTTGCAATCGGTGCCACCGAAATGAGGATTGCCCTACCATTGCACATCGGTCGCTTCAAGTTGTTTCCATTCGGTCCCACCGAAACTTCAAAAGTTCACATCTTTTGCAGAGGTCGGTCTCACCGAGAATTCCAGTCGGTGCCACCGAGTTTGGTAAAAAGTATGTAACGGTTGGATTTCGTGTGGAGGCTATATATACCCCTCCACCACCCTCTTAACAAATAAGAGAGCCATCAGAACGTGCCTACACTTCCACCATACATTTTCTGAGAGAGAACCACCTACTCATGTGTTGAGATCAAGATATTCCAATCCTCCCATTTGAACCTTGATTTCTAGCCTTCCCAAGTTGCTTTCCACTCAAATCTTTCTTCCACCATAGCCAAATCTGTGAGAGAGTGTTTGAGTGTTGGGGAGACTATCACTTGAAGTACAAGAGCAAGGAGTTCATCATCAACACACCGTCTATTACCTTTTGGAGAGTGGTGTCTCCTAGATTGGTTAGGTGTCACTTGGGAGCCTCCAAGATCATGTGGAGTTGAACCAAGGAGTTTGTAAGGGCAAGGAGATTGCCTACTTAATGAAGATCTACCCCGAGTGAGGCTAGTCCTTCGTGGACGGAATCCATGGTGGAATAGGCAAGGTTGCTTCTTCGTGGACCCTTTGTGGGTGGAACCCTTCGTGGACTCGCGTAGCCGTTAGCCTCCGTGGGTTGAAGCCTCCATCAACATGGACGTACGATAGCACGACCTATCGAAACCACGCCAAAAATCACCATGTCTTCATTGCGTTTAATCTTCCATACTCTACCCCTTTACTTTCCGTACACTTGCTTCTTTACTATTTCCGCTGCCCAATCTCTAGATATGCATGTGTAGGAAGTCTTGGTGATATCTTAACTTGTGCCAAAATTTGCCTAAAACTCAAATGAACTAAAAACTGCACCTTTGGTTGGTTAAGGGTCTATTCACCCCCCTCTAGACCTATCTCCTAGACCCCACAATTGGTATCAGAGCATTGGTCTCCATAGCTTTTGTTTAATCACCATTGGAGGGAGATGGATGTGTCTACTTTGGGGAGTCTTAGACGTAGAGTGCCTATACTCAATGGGGAGTATTATCACTTTTGGAAGGATGAAATGCTTGATATCTTTGATGAATTTAACTTGAGCAAGTACATTCATAATCCTTATGTGCCTCCCATTGACCCCTTGCATCCCACTCACGAAGAGGAAATTGACATGCTTCGTAATCTTAGAACTACCAATCTTATCATTAGAGGATTACCTAAAGTTGTGCTTGGTTGTATCACTACTAGAAAAATGGCTATAGCCAATATCCCTAGTAATGGCGCACCATGGGTGTGGTGCGCCACTGCTATATAGCAATGGCGCACCAGAAACAGGTGCGCCATTGTTATTTTTTTAGTAGTGGCGCACCACCTGAGCAGTGCGCCATTGCTATTTTTTTTCCACCCCCCACCCCCACCAGACATAGCAATGGCGCACCACACCTAGGTGCGCCACTACTATGCTACATAGTAATGGCGCACCTTGGTGTGGTGCGCCATTGTTATGTCTGGTGAGGGTGTGGGCCTGCGTGTGTGAGAGACATTAGTAATGGCGCACCCCCCTGGTGCGCCATTGCTAAGGTTAGCAATGGCGCACCAGGGGGGGTGCGCCATTCCTAATGTCTCTCACACACACAAACACTCCCCACCACACACACACACCCACACCCCCCCCCCCCCCGTGGATCGCCTTTTCGGTTTAAAAAAAATAAAAGAAAATGATAAAAGATTCAAAAAAATTCAAAAAAATAGATGCCCATGTGTTATCTGTTCTAGTTGTTACGAAAATTAACAAACATGAATTTTGAATTTTTTTGCAAAAAAAAACCGCCGTGTTTCGGTAAAATGGCCGTAACTTTTGCATACGACCTCCGATGAAAAAGTTTTTTATATGAAAAAGATACTACTCGAAAAGTTACATCCAAATTTGACCGGCTCCGCCTGTTATCGATTTTTTAGAATCCTCAAAAACCTAACAGAAAAAACGTTACAGCCATTGTTAGATCTGGAGGCAAAATAATACAAAAATTTAAAAAAATTAGCAATAGCGCACCAGTGCATAGTCCGCCACTACTATTTTCCCGCCTTCAAAATTCAAAAAAAATTAAAAATAGTAATGGCGCACCACACCCAGGTGCGCCATTACTAAGGTACATAGTAATGGCGCACCACACCTAGGTGCGCCATTACTAAGGTACATAGTAATGGCGCACCTCGGTGTGGTGCGCCATTACTATGTAACACATGGCACACCACGTACGCACCCACCCACCCCTCTCCTTCCTCTCTGCTTATCCCCTTCCTCCTCCCTTCTCCTTCCCCATTTCTGTTTCCCCTTCCCCTTCCCCTTCCTCCTCCCTTCTCCTCCCTGCTCCGGTGACCGAGCCACAGGAGCGCCACCGCCCGTCGCGCCTTCCCTTCCCCTTCCCCTTCTTCCTCCCTTCCCCTTCATTCTTCTCCTCCTCTCCTCCTCTCCTCCACTCCATCTCCTCCTCTCCGGCGACCTACTCCTCCTCACGGTGCTCCTACTAACGGTGCTCCTCCTCACGGTGCTCCTCCTCACAGTGCTCCTCCTCCGATGACCTCTTCCTCACGGTGCTCCTCCTCCGGCGACCTCCTCCTCCCACCTCTCCTCCTCACGGTACTCCTCCTCCGGCGACCTCCTCTTCCCACCTCTCCTCCTCACGGTGCTCCTCCTTCCTCTCCTGCTCATGGTCCTCCTCCTCTCCGGCGACCTCCTCCTCCCTCCTCTCCTCCTCACGGTCTCTCCTCCCTCCTCCTCTACTTCCGGCCACATGTGGAGCTCCCTCGGCACAAAGAACGTAAAAGATCCAGGTCGAGAACGAAATTTGAAAAAAATTCAACCAAAAAAAACGAGCCAAAATAATGAGCCAGATCTAGATCCAGATCCAAATTCAAAATTCAAAAAGAGCAATGGCGCACGATGGGGGTTAGACGGTGCGCCACTACTATTTTCCCGCCTACAAAATTCAAAAAAAAAAGTTACCAGTGGCGCACCTGTAGCAATAGTAATGGCGCACCTCTGGTGCGCCACTGTTACCTGCAATACTAATGGCGCACCAGAGGTGCGCCATTAGTATTTGTTACTAATGGCGTGGTAATAGTGGCGCACCTATATTGCGCCATTAATGGCAGAAATAGGTGCGCCACTAACAGCCTTTTTTCTAGTAGTGTATGCAAAACTTTGAATGTGCCTATACTCTATGGAATGACTTGGAAAAGTGATATCCCGACTACTCTTTAAAGAATCTTGATGAGATCCTTCATAACACTTTTGCTTTTCACAAGATGAAGAATAGTGATCCTATCTTTGATGATTGTTTGTTCGAGATTCGTGATCTTATGCGTGCTAAAGGAGATGTTAGAACTATTAGTAACATTATCACGGAAGCCATTAGAATTCATAAACTTGAACATTCTCATGATCATGAAACTAATGAATTCATTGCCCTAGGTCATGATCAAATACATGATGATTATGGTGTTGAGCATGGCTATTATGATGAGGACCAAGAATTTGATATTGAATATGAGAAGACCATGAGGAATATTAGTCTTATGGCAAATCTTCGAGATTATATGGCCGAAGGAAAAGAGTGGATTCTTGATAGTGGATGTACCGATCACATGACCGGAGATAGAGACATGTTTCGTGAGCTTGCAGAAAATGATGGTCCACGCAAGTATGTGACTTTTGGAGACAACTCCAAGGGTAAGGTACTTGGCCTTGGTAAGGTGGCCATATCCAATGATAGCTCCATTTAAAATGTTATGCTTGTTGAATCCCTTGGTTACAATCTTCTTTCCGTATCTAGACTAGCCGACTTTGGTTTCAATGTTGTATTTACCAAAGTAGATTGCCAAGTGTTTCGTCGAGATAATCATAATATGGTCTTTACCGGCATTCGTAGAGGTGATCTATACATTGTTGATTTCACTAAAAGAGCCCAACCTCGTACATGTTTAATTGCTCAATCTTCTAAAGGTTGGTTATGGCATAGGAGACTTGGACATGTTGGCATGCATAATCTTGATAAACTTGTTCAAGGAGAACATATTCTTGGTGTGAAAGATGTTATATTTGACAAGGATAGACTTTGTAGTGCTTGCCAACCAGGAAAACAAGTTGGAGGAAGCCATCCCGTGAAGAACATTATGACCACAAGGAGACCACTCGAGCTGCTTCATATGGATCTCTTCGGTCCTAACTCCTATAAGAGTCTTGGTGGTAACTCCTTCGGTTTAGTCATTATTGATGATTTTTCCAGATTTACGTGGGTGTTCTTTCTCAATGACAAATTGCAGGTACAAAAGATCTTCAATAACTTCACAAGGAAGGCCCAAGATCAATTTGAAGTGAAGATCAAGAAGGTTCGGAGTGACAATGGAACGGAGTTCAAGAACGCAAATGTGGATACCTTTCTTGATGAGGAAGGCATTTCAAAAGAGTTCTCGGCTACGTACACACCTCAACAAAATGGAGTTGTTGAGAGGAAGAACCGGACTCTTATTGAGATGGCAAAGACAATGCTTGATGAATACAAGACGCCAAAACACTTTTGGGCGGAAGCGGTTGAGACGGCTTGTCATGCTACAAATCGACTTTATCTTCACAAGCTTTTTGGTAAAACGGCGTATGAGCTACTCACCGGTAACAAACCACAAGTTGGATACTTTTGAGTATTTGGCTCAAAATGTTACATTCTTGATAAGCATCGTCGTTCAAAGTTTGCCCCTAAATCACATGAAGGTTTTCTACTTGGTTACGGATCGAACTCTCACACTTACCGTGTCTACAACAACTTCACTCGAAAAGTTGAAGAGACGGTAGATGTGAAGTTTGATGAGACTAACGGCTCACAAATCGAGCAATTGCCAATTGATGTAGGAGATCAAGAACCATCGGAAGCAATTCAAGACTTGTCCATTGGCAAGATTCGTCTCGTGGAAGTAAAGGAGGGTACCTCATCTATTCAAGTGGAAGCCCCAACTTCATGTCAAGGTGAACCATAAGTTGACATGGAGGCATCCACAAGTGGAACACGTCAAGACAAAGGGAATGAGGAAGTACAACAAGATGATCCACCTCAACCTCCTTCTCCACCACCTCAAGCAAACAACGACAACAACAACGAAGAATATGAAAATGATGATGAGGAAGCCTCGCCACAATCCAAGCAAAAGCTACCTCGAGTTAGAGCAAGATTTGACAAGAATCATCCCGTCGAACAAATACTTGGAGATATCCAATCTGGGAGAATCACTCTCTCTAAATCTTGTTTAGCTAACTTTTGTGAGCATTACTCATTCATCTCTAGTGTTGAACCTTTGAAGGTAGAAGAAGCTCTCAAGGATCCCGATTGGGTGAATGCATTGCATGAGGAGCTACACAACTTCAAAAGGAATCAAGTGTGGACATTGGTTTAGAAGCCTAAAGATGAGCAAAACATCATTGGAACCAAATGGGTGTTTCGGAACAAGAAAGATGAAGATGGACAAGTTGTACACAACAAGGTTCATCGCGTAGCACAAGGTTACACACAAGTCGAAGGTATGGACTATGGTGAGACCTATGCCCCGTTGCTAGACTTGAGTCCATTCGCATTTTACTTGCTTATGCCAATCACCATGATATCACTCTTTACCAAATGGATATTAAAAGTGCTTTCTTAAATGGTGAAATTTAGGAGGAAGTGTATGTTAAACAACCTCCCGGCTTTGTTAATCCCAAGAAACCTAATCATGTTTACAAACTTCGTAAAGCTCTTTATGGCCTCAAACAAGCCCCTAGAGCTTTGTACAAATGCTTAACAAAGTCTCTTCTTGAAAAAGGTTTTCAAATTGGGAAAATTGATTCAACTTTGTTCACTGAGAGGGTTAATGGAGAACTATTTGTATGCCAAATTTATGTTGATGACATTATCTTTGAATCTACTAACCCCTCTTTTAATGAAAAGTTTGGAAGGTTGATGTCGAAAAAGTATGAGATGTCTATGATGTGTGAACTCAAATTCTTTCTTGGCTTGCAAATTAAGAAAACTAAGGAGGGTACCTTTGTTTCTCAAAAAAAGTATACCATGGACTTATTCAAGAAGTTCAACATGCAAGAAAGTAAAGCTATGAAAACTCCAATGCCCACGAGTGGACATCTTGACTTGACCAAGGATGGCAAACCGGTTGATCAAAAGGTTTATCTATCTATGATTGGTTCATTGCTATATCTATGTGCCTCCCGTCCCGATATTATGCTAAGTGTGTGCATGTGTGCACGATACCAAGCGGCACCAAAAGAGTGTCATCGTAAGGCTGTGAAAAGAATCGTGAGATACTTGTTACATACACCAAACTTTGGCATTTGGTATCCCAAAGGATATTCTTTTGATCTTGTTGGCTATTCCGATTTGGACTATGCTGGAGACAAGGTTGATAGAAAATCCACTTCAGGTACATGTCAATTTCTTGGTAGATCTCTTGTGTCTTGGTCCTCCAAGAAACAAAACTCAGTATCTCTATCTACTGCCGAAGCGGAATACATTGCCACGGGATCATGTTGTGCTCAACTATGGATGACTCAAACTCTTAAAGACTATGGAGTGCATGTGAGACATGTACCATTACTATGTGACAATGAGAGTGCTATTAAGATTGCACACAATCTCATGCAACATTCTCGAACTAAGCATATTGAGGTTCGTCACCATTTCATTCAAGATCATGTTGAGAAAGGTGACATTGACCTTAAACATGTTTGTACCGACAAGCAATTGGCGGATATCTTCACCAAACCTCTTGATGAGAAGGTATTTTGCCACTTGAGAAGTGAGTTGAACATCATTCATGCTTCAAATGTGAACTAGAAGTTCACTTGGGTACATACAAGGGCATGAGCATTCTTGACTAATCCATGATGATTCCATGATCATATTATACCTTGGACACTTTGCTCCCTTGTACTGTATCTAACCTTTTGTAGGTACTTGGACAAGCTTCATGCCACAAGATTGCATCTCACTCTTATCTTGAGCAATCTTGTATAACCCAAGTATCAACAATCCTTGGTGGAACAAGGAACAAGACAACCTAAACATATCCTTTGACAACACTTGAGTTTATGCTTCATTCTTGTCAATTTGGATACATATGTTGTTCCTTGCAAATCTAACCCATGTAGGAAGATGAACTACAAATGATAGGAGTGCTCCCAACTTCAACTCATGAGCATCCACTTCAAGTTCAACCACATGATGGACATCACCACCAAATCCCAATGTAAGTTCTCACAACTTAGAGAAGCTTTACTCAAAGTCATGAGCCAAAGCAACTCAATGAGATGTGAATACATTGAAATGCTTAAAATAAAAATGGTAACCCCATTTTGAGCTTAACGATGAGTATGACCTATGATCAAGTGTTCTCACTTGACTCCTAAGTCAATATACTCTAACATAAGTGACCTAGTCGCCGACCCCTCTAGATGAAATTCTTGAGTGTTTCTTTTGTGTTCCTCTTCTTGCTAGAGTGTTTCTATTTCAAAAAAAAACTTCATCTAGATGTTTCTTTGTTTCTCGGTTTCTTTTCTTTCAGTGTTCTTTTCTCTTAGCTAGTTTAGTAGTAAATTCATTGCAAACCTTTGTGACGATTTCTTTGCCTAGTGAGCTGAGTTGAATTTTTTTTCCAATTGCACCAGACTCGGTCGCGCCGAATTGATTCAACCCGGAGTCACCAATTTTGCTGCTCTAATGGATTTTCTGTCAAATATTTTCTGAGTTTTTCTGCTCCAGCTCCACTCAATGATTCTGATCCTCTACTTGCATCTGGAACTACTAAATAGCTAGATGTATTTCTCAAGGACCACCTACTTGACCAATAACCTTGAAGTAGCCTGATACATCTCCAACGTATCTATAATTTATGAAGTATTCATGCCATGTTTATTATAGTTTTGTATGATTTTGGTGCACTTTTATATGGCTTTTATATGATTTTCATGGACTAACATATTGACCTAGTGCCCAGTGCCAGTTGCTGTTTTCCGCTTGTTTTTGGTTTTCCAGAAAATCCATATCAAACGAAGTCCAAATGCAGCGAAACTTTTTGACGATTTTTTCTGGAAGGAAACAGACCCATGAAGCTTCGGAGGAGCAGCAGAAGAGCCACAGGGGCCCCACGAGCCACCTGGGCGCGCCTGCCCCCCCCCCCCAAGCGCGCCCTGGTGCCTCGTGGGCCCCCTGTGGCACCTCTTTGCGTGATTCCAATGCTGAAAAATCATATATATTCAGAAACCCCCGAAAGTTAACCTAGATGAGTTTTTACACCGCCGCAAGCCTCTGTACCTCCACGATCTCATCTACAGCCCTTTTCCGGCACCCTGCCGGAGGGGGGGAATCATCACCGGAGGCCATCTTCATCATCCCGGCGGTCTTCATGACGAGGAGGGAGTAGTTCACCCTCGGGGCTGAGGGTTTGTACCAGTAGCTATGTGTTTGATCTCTCTCTCTCGTGTTCTAGATTTGGCACGATCTTGATGTATCGCGAGCTTTGTTAATATAGTTGGATCATATGATGTTTCTTCCCTCCCTATCCTTGTTGTGATGAATCGAATCTTTTCCCTTTGAGGTTTCGTTATTGTCGGATTGAATATTTCAGATTTGAGAACACTTGATGTATGTCTTGCATATGAATAATCGTGGTGACAATGGGGTATTATATTGATTCACTTGATATATGTTTTGGCACTCAACTCGCGGATTCCCGCGGTGACATTGGGGTATTCTGTGCATAGGGGTTGATGCACGTTTTCATTATCTTTTCTATGATAGAAACTTTGAGGTGCTCCTTGAAGTTCTTTGTGTGGATTGAATATTATGATTATGAACTTGTTTGATGCATATTGTATAATCAACTCACGGATGCTTGTGGTGACATTGGAGTATCTAGGTGACATTAGAGTTGGTTGATGTGTATCATATGGTGTTATTTTAGTACGAACTCTTGGGCTATTTGTGACACTTATAGGAATAGCTCGATAGATTGATCGGAAAGGATAACTTTGAGGTGGTTTTGTACCCTACAAACAATTTCATCTTATGTTCTCCACTTGATAAGAACTTTGGAGTGATTCTTTGTCGCACGTTGAGGGATTGTTATATGATCCAATTATGTTAGCATTGTTGAGATATTGCACTAGTGAAAGTATGAACCCTAGGCCTTATTTTTAAACATTGCAATACCTTTTGTGCTCCGTTTTATCACTTGCTACCTTGCTGTTTTTATATTTTCAGATTACAAAAACCTATATCTACTATCCATACTACACTTGTATCACCATCTCTTCGCCGAACTAGTGCACCTATACAATTTGCCATTGTATTGGGTGTGTTGGGGACACAAGAGATTTCTTGTATTTGGTTGCAGGGTTGTTTGAGAGATACCATCTTCAACCTACGCCTCCCACGGATTGATAAACCTTAGGTCATCCACTTGAGGGAAAATTGAAACTGTCCTACAAAACTCTGCGCTTGGAGGCCCAACACGAGTCTACAAGAATAAGTTGTGTAGTAGACATCATAGCCCTTCTTGGAAATTGATGTCAAAGGGGGAGAGAGATCTACATCAAAGCTTATCATCACAAGCTCTTCTTTATAAAAAGGGAAGAGAGAGATGCACCTTACAAGAGGAGAGAATGTTACATGTTTCTAAGAGGGGAGAAACATGATCTCAGTGTTTTAGTTGGTTTAGTTTTCTCACCCTACCTGCTCCCAATATCCAATGTCAGATTCAGGGGGAGAGGAAGTTCTTTAAGGGGAGACAACTATTTTCTTTTGGGGCCATGTCTGCCTCTGACAGAAGTATTCTAGCAATACTATCTTCTACATGTCAACCAATCTTGGTTTCTTGTTGATCTTGTGTCTTTTCTTGAAGAAATTATATTGTGTTATCTAACCCTGTTTTCTCAAGTGTATTTCTTCAGGTACTAGATCAAGAACTTTGAGGTAAGTATATGCATCACACTCATGTACATGATGACTGCTTGCTTTTGCACATATTGTTTGCAAGAAGATAATCATGAACATGTGGGTACTCCAATTTCAGTTTGTTGCTCTGATGCATGTAGCCAAGATACATGTTACATGTGTATTTCCTTCACTTTGTGCCTCCGTTTTTCATGCACTATCATCATTTACTATATGCACATATTTAGGGGGAGCTCATACATATTACATGTTTTCTACAAAGCTTTCATATAATCTTCAATTACATCTTTATTTGAAGCTTTGATGTATGTTGTCATCAATTACCAAAAAGGGGGAGATTGAAAGCACATTTGCTCCCTTGGTGGTTTTGGTAATTTATGCCAACATACATGTTGTTGGACTAATGCTTCTATCTAGTGAATTTCAGACAAGTTCAACAATGGCGTGGCAAGGACAAGGAGATGTGGAACCCTTCAAAATGCTAAGGACATACATTGGCAAAAGCTCAAGACTCTTCATTTTTGGTTTAGTGATCCAAGATCACATTGAGTCGATAGGAAAGCCAATACTATTAAAAGGGGATAAGGTTTTGATAATGATCTGTTTGCTCAAGTGCTTAGTGATATTGCTCCAAAATCCTCAACCACTTTCTCTATCCTAACTTGTCCTATTTTCCCAAAGTCAAACTTGGTCCCACCAAATCCTATTCTTCCGGACCCACCGAGTTCATAACGACAGTGCCACACACCAAACCCTAACAAATCGGATCCACCGATATGGATCTCGGTCCCACCGAGATGGCCTTGCCAACTCTCTGTCATCAGTTGCAATTATTTCGGTCCAACCGAGTTTTGCAATTGGTACCATCGAGATGGCTTGCCAACTTTCTGTTGCCTTGTTGCAATTATTTTGGTCTTACTAAGATGTTGCAATCGGTGCCACCGAAATGAGGATTGCCCTACCATTGCACATCGGTCGCTCCGAGTTGTTTCCATTCGGTCCCACCGAAACTTCAAAAGTTCACATCTTTTGCACAGGTCGGTCTCGCCGAGAATTCCAGTCGGTGCCACCGAGTTTGGTCAAAAGTATGTAATGGTTGGATTTCGTGTGGAGGCTATATATACCCCTCCACCACCCTCTTACCAAGTAAGAGAGCCATCAGAACGTGCCTACACTTCCACCATATATTTTCTCAGAGAGAACCACCTACTCATGTGTTGAGATCAAGATATTCCAATCCTAGCATTTGAACATTGATTTCTAGCCTTCCCAAGTTGTTTTCCACTCAAATCTTTCTTCCACCATAGCCAAATCTATGAGAGAGTGTTTGAGTGTTAGGTATACTATCACTTGAAGCACAAGAGCAAGGAGTTCATCATCAACACACCGTCTATTACCTTTTGGAGAGTGGTGTCTCCTAGATTGGTTAGGTATCACTTGGGAGCCTCTAAGATCATGTGGAGTTGAACCAAGGAGTTTGTAAGGGCAAGGAGATCGCCTAATTTGAGAAGATCTACCCCGAGTGAGGCTAGTCCTTCGTGGACGGAAGCCGTGGTGGAATAGGCAAGGTTGCTTCTTCATGGACCCTTTGTGGGTGGAGCCCTCCGTGGACTCGCACAGCCGTTACCCTCCGTGGGTGGAAGCCTCCATCAACGTGGACGTACGATAGCACCACCTATCGGAACCACGCCAAAAACCACCGTGTCTTCATTGCATTTAATCTTCCATACTCTACCCCTTTACTTTCCGTACACATGCATGCTTTACTATTTCCGCTGCTCAATCTCTAGATATGCATGTGTAGGAAGTCTTGGTGATATCTTAACTTGTGCCAAAATCTTCCTAAAACTCAAATGAACAAAAAACTGCACCTTTGGTTGGTTAAGGGTCTATTCAGCCCCCTCTAGACCTATCTCCTCGACCCCACACAAGGGCTGGCTTGATGAGCTACAGTCTGTGCTATGGTCGATCCACACGACAGCAACCAAGCCTACCGGCGAGACTCCCTTTTTCCTCGTCTACGGAGCTAAAGCAGTCCTCCCTTCTGAGCTCAAACACGGCTCTCCACGAGTCCTCGCCTTCGATGAGGCTCGTCAGGACGGCTCACCAGAGGCCGACCTGCTGCTCCTCGAGGAAGCCCATCGCCAGGCCGCCCTGCACGCTGCAAGATACCAGCAGGCTTTGCGTCGCTATGATAGCCGCAACATACGCCCACACACCCTTGAAGTTGCCGATCTTGTCCTGAAAAGGATCCTCTCCAGAGAAGGACTCCACAAGCTCTCACCCTTGTGGGAAGGCCCTTTCAGGGTTGCTCATCTCTCCAGGCCCGGCGCCGACCGGCTGGAGACGGAGGACGGAGTCCCTGTGCCCAAGACATGGAACATCCAACACCTCTGCAAGTTCTACTCGTGACCCTCACGCGTACGAACGATGTGGAGCTGTACACACTCCGAAGCCTCTCATTGCGTTCGCCTGATGGGCTCGCGAGAGCTCCCGCCCACGTCTAAGTGGAAGCCCCATGCTCCGTGCTGACAGAGCATCCCACGCCTAGTGGAAGCCCCATGCTCAGCGCTGGCGGAATAATCGAGCTGAGCGCACCCCATGGGCTTCACTAACCTCACGATGACCCGTGCCGGACACGGCTGCCTCTTCTCTTTTGGATGTGAAACTGAGGGCGCCCCAAGGGCTGCACCAACCTCAAGCTGACCCGTGCCGGACACGGTAGCCGCATCTGTTTTTGGTTGTGTAATGAACTTATTATTATGCTGCAGTAAAGCTTTATTTCCTAAGATATCTTATGTGTTTGGTAAGTGGCCTGCCTCAGGAGCTATGCGCACTCGCGACCCTTCTCCTGCGCATCACATGAGCGGGGGCTGGACACGGTGCCTATGCTCGGGTCAGTCCCAGCAGCGCGGCAAAACCCAAGTGATTGAGCTCTGGCTCGCGGGCCTGCTCCCATGAGCGTGATGAGCCCAAGAAGGACAACCGCCCTCTCTGCGCCTACCACAACTCGCACTCCCACATCACCGAGGACTACCATGAGCTCAAGTTGCTTCGCGATGAGTGCCTGGGCCGCTGAGGCGACCGCAATGACCGTGGCACCAGCCGCGGAGGTGACCGCAATGGCAACCGCTTGGGAGACCGCAACGGCAACAGCAACTTCCGGCAGGCCTAGCGCGACCAGCCTCGCGAGGCTGCCTGGCGTGACCAGCCTCGTGAGGCCAACCCTCAGGCCAATGCCGCTCTTCCACCGCTGCCGCTGCCACCCCGTGATGACAACCAGCCTGACGAGGGCGCTGGGGGCTACCAGGAGCCTCGCGGAGTGGCCTGCATCCTTGGCGGGGCCCAGGCTCCCGCGTCCAACCGCCACTTCAAGCTGTTCTCTCACGAGGTCAACGCTGCCCTCCAGAGGCCTTAGGCCGCTCGACCCCTCAAGTGGTCCCAGCACGCAATCACCTTCGACTCCAATGATCACCCCAAGTCTTCAAGCGTTGTGGGCACGGTCCCCATGTTGTGCACCCCCACCATCAGCAATGTCGCCATCACCAAGACGTTCATCGACGGAGGTGCCAGCCTCAATGTGATCTCCATCGAGACCTTCGAGCAGCTCCAAATGCCCTACGAGCAGTTGATGCCGACCAGGCCCTTCTCCGGAGTGACTGATGGCTCCACCATCCCTCTGGGGCAAGTGCGGTTTCCCGTCACCTTTGGCACCCACAAGAACTACCACACAGAGCTCATCAACTTTGACGTGGCGCACATCGGCCTACCGTACAACGCCATCCTAGGCTACTCGACACTCGCCAAGTTCATGGCAGCGACCCATCGCGCCTACAATGTCCTCAAGTTGTCGGGCTGCAGCAGCATCATCACCGTCTGCTGTGACGACAAGGATGCGGTCCGCTCCCTCGAAAGCGCCTACAAGGCTGCCGGCACCGCCTACCCTGCCAACGAAGACATCGTCGAGCCTCATGAGGCCGCACCCTCAAAAAAGAAGCAGCTATTCTCTCAGGACCGCAACGAGACAAAGAAAGTGTCGGTGGACGGCAGCGGCTCAGGCCCTGCCTTCACCATTGGCACCGGCCTCCCCCTGCATAGGAAGACGCGCTCGTCGCCTTCCTTCGGGCAAATTCAGATGTGTTCGCCTGGATGGCATCTGATTTGTCTGGTGTGCCGAGGGAGGTGATCGAGCACCACTTAGCGGTGTGCCCCAACGCACGCCCCGTGAAATAGAAGGCACGGCGCCAGGTGCCAGAGAAGCAATATTTCATCGTCAAGGAAGTTCAGAAGCTCCAAGAAGCTGGAGTCATCCGTGAGGTGCGCCATCCCGAATGGCTCGCCAACCCAGTTGTGGTGCCCAAGAAGTGCGGCAAGAAGTGAATGTGCGTCGACTTCACGAGCCTCAACAAGTTTTGTCCTCAAGATCCCTTCCCGCTGCCTTGCATCGACCAGATCGTGGACTCCACCGCCGGGTGCGAGTTGCTATGCTTCCTAGATGCGTTCTCAAGCTACCACCAGATCAAGATGGCCACCGAAGACGTGGAGAAAACGGCCTTCATCACCCCCTGCGGCATATTCTGCTACATCTGCATGCCCTTTGGCCTCAGGATCGCCGGAGCAACCTTCCAGAGGCTGATGCGCATCGCCTTGGGGCCCCAGATGGGGAGAAATGTTTAGTCCTACGTCGACGACATTGTTGTCAAGACTCGCGAGGCCTGCTCCCTCCTCGCGGACCTCAAGGAGACGTTCGACAATCTGCGCAAGGTCAACCTCAAGCTCAACCCATACAAGTGCGTCTTTGGAGTCCCCTCCGGCAAGCTGCTTGGCTTCCTGGTCTCCCACCGTGTCATCGAGGCCAATCCTGAGAAGATCAAGGCCATCGAGAAGATGCGTTCTCCCTAGAACCTGAAGGAGATGCAGCTCCTGGCGGGATGCATGCCCTCGCTTGGGCGATTCATCTCCAAGTTCGGCGAGCGAGCCCTGCCATTCTTCAAGCTCATGAAAAGATCCGGCCCCTTCAAGTGGACTCCCGAAGCTGACGCTGCCTTCGAAGACCTCAAGAAGTACTTCATGAGCCCGCCCATCTTGGTCGCACCGCGCTCTCGCGAGCCCCTGCTCCTGTACTTGGCAGCCACTCCTCAGGTGGCCAGCGCGTCCTTGGTGGCAGTTCAAGAAGAGCGCGTCTGTGCACAGAAGAAGCCTGCCACACCGGCGCCTCCCGAGGCCGCCCCTCCATCTGCCGATGGCCCTCCTCAGGAGGCCTCCAACGAGGCGCCTCGCAAGCCGCCTCCCGAGCCTCATGAGCCTCTCGAGCCCCCCAAAGACCAAGCTGCCACGACAACTACTCGCCTCATCAAGCACCCGGTGTACTTCATCAGCACGGTCATGCAGGATGCGCCCGAGCGCTACACCATGTAGCAGAAGCTCCTCCTCGCACTCCTCGTTGCCTCCAGGAAGCTGCGCCACTACTTCCAGGGCCATCCCATCAAGGTGATCTCATCTTACCCCCTGGAGAAGGTCCTGCGCAGCCCCAATGCCGCTGGCCATGTTGCCCATTGGAACATCGAGCTGTAGGCCTTCGAGCTAGAATTCTACACCACGAGGGTGATCAAGGGTGCAACCCTGGCTAACTTCGTAGCGGAATGGACGGATCCACCCCAAGAGGAGCCTCGTGAGGGCGAATCCCTCTTACCTATGGACGAGGCGCCTGGTGGCTGGACCATGCACTTCGACGGTGCCTCCTCCCGGCAGGGCACGGGGGCTGGCGTCATGCTTACCTCGCCAATAGGACACAAGCTCTACTATGCTGTCCAACTCTGCTTTAAGCACGACAACAAGGTCTCCAACGACATCGCGGAGGACGAAGGCCTCATTGCCGGCCTCAAGGCCGCTTTCGTTCTCGGCATCAAGCGCCTCACCATCAAGGGCAATTCGCAGCTCCTCGTCAACTTCTCCAACAAGAGCTACAAACCGAAAGACGAGCACACGGCCGCCTATCTAGAAGAGGTACGCAAGCTCGAGAAGCGTTTCCTTGGCCCGGAGCTCCAGCACATTCCCCGTGGCAGCAACAAGGAAGCCGACGACATCGCCAAGCGAGTATCTTGCCGCTAGCCTCAAAGCCCTGGCATCTTCGAGGAAAGGCTCTTGAAGCCATGAGCTACACCACCTGCCGTGAACGCCACGCTGCTTCATGAAGAGATCCCACCCGCGCCACTCACGGGCGCGCCAGACTGCGGCCCAGCCTCAGGCGCCCACTTGCTGCTGGCGCTGGAGCCTCAAGAGGACTGCTGGGCCGCTGAGTTCAAGGCCTACTTGCTTCACGGCACCCTCCCGAAGAAGGACTCAGAGGCAGAGCGTGTGGCTCGCCAGGCCACAGCTTACTGCTTGAAGGACGGCGAGCTATACCGCAGGTGCCCCAATGGCGTCTCTCTGCGGTGCATCTCTAAAGAACAAGGTCGCGAGTTGCTCGCCGACATCCATGGAGGAGAGTGTGGTCACCACTCCTCGTCATGCACCCTCGCCGGCAAGGACTTCTGCAGCGGCTTCTACTGGCCCACCGCGCTCCACGACGCACTGAGCTGGTCCAATCCAGTGAATCTTGTCAATTCCACACCAAGCAAATCCACCAGCCGACACAAGACCTCCAGACGATTCCTCTCTCGTGGCCCTTCACAGTCTGGGGGCTGGATATCTTGGGACCCTTCCCTCGCGCAGCTGGCGGCTACCGCTACATCTACGTCGCCATCGACAAGTTCACCAAGTGGGCGGAGGTTGAGCCCATGCGCACCATCCCGGCAAGCTCTGCTGTCAACTTCATCAAGGGCCTCGTGAGCCGCTTTGGCGTCCCCAACCGCATCAACACTGACAACAGCTCCCAATTCACAAGCGGCTTCTTCAAGTCATACTGCACCAGCCTCGTCACGCAGATCTGCTACGCATCTGTGGCGCACCCATGAAGCAATGGCCAGGCCGAGCGTGCCAACACCGAGGTCCTCATGGGATTCAAGACACAAAGCTTCAAGAAAAAATTCGAAGCCTGCGGCAAGGTGAAAGCAAATTTGCTCCCTTGGTGGTTTTGGTAATTTATGCCAACATACATGTTGTTGGACTAATGCTTCTATCTAATGAATTTCAGACAAGTTCAACAATGGCGTGGCAAGGACAAGGAGATGTGGTACCCTTCAAAATGTTAGGACATACATTGGCAAAAGCTCAACACTCTTCATTTTTGGTTTAGTGATCCAAGATCACATTGAGTCCATCGGAAAGCCAATACTTTTAAAAGGGGATGAGGTTTTGATAATGATCTGTTTGCTCAAGTGCTTAGTGATATTGCTCCAAAATCCTTAGCCACTTTCTCTATCCTAACTTGTCCTATTTTCTCAAAGTCAAACTCGGTCCCACCAAATCCTATTCTTCCGGACCCATCGAGTTCATACGGACAGTGCCACAACCCAAACCCTGACTAGTCGGATCCACCGATATGGATCTTGGTCCCACCGAGATGGCCTTGCCAACTCTCTCTCATCAGTTGCAATTATTTTGGTCCAACCGAGTTTTGCAATCGGTGCCATCGGGATGGCTTACCAACTTTCTGTTGCCTTGTTGCAATTATTTTGGTCTTAACGAGATGTTGCAATCGGTGCCACCGAAACGAGGATTGCCCTACCATTGCACATCGGTCGCTCCGAGTTGTTTCCATTCGGTCCCACCGAAACTTCAAAAGTTCACATATTTTGCACAGGTCGGTCTCACCAATAATTCCAGTCGGTGCCACCGAGTTTGGTCAAAAGTATGTAACAGTTGGATTTCGTGTGGAGGCTATATATACTCCTCCACCACCCTCTTACCAAGTAAGAGAGCCATCAGAACATGCCTACACTTCCACCATACATTTTCTGAGAGAGAATCACCTACTCTTGTGTTGAGATCAAGATATTCCAATCCTACCATTTGAACCTTGATTTCTAGCCTTCCCATGTTGCTTTCCACTCAAATCTTTCTTCCACCATAGCCAAATCTGTGAGAGAGTGTTTGAGTGTTGGGGAGACTATCACTTGAAGCACAAGAGCAAGGAGTTCATCATCAACACACTGTCTATTACCTTTTGGAGAGTGGTGTCTCCTAAATTGGTTAGGTGTCACTTGGGAGCCTCCAAGATCATGTGGAGTTGAAACAAGGAGTTTCTAAGGGCAAGGAGATCGCCTACTTCGTGAAGATCTACCCCGAGTGAGGCTAGTCCTTCGTGGACGGAAGCCATGGTGGAATAGGCAACGTTGCTTCTTCGTGGACCCTTTGTGAGTGGAGCCCTCCATGGACTCACGCAGCCGTTACCCTCCGTGGGTTGAAGCCTCCATCAACGTGGACGTACGATAGCACCACCTATCGGAACGATGCCAAAAACCACCGTGTCTTCATTGCGTTTAATCTTCCATACTCTACCCCTTTACTTTCCGTACACTTGCATGCTTTACTA
Source organism: Elymus sibiricus (assembly GCA_039707655.1). Classification (NCBI taxonomy): domain Eukaryota; kingdom Viridiplantae; phylum Streptophyta; class Magnoliopsida; order Poales; family Poaceae; genus Elymus; species Elymus sibiricus. Next base: position 172,258,151 of record CM077664.1, read on the forward strand.
TTTCCGCTGCTCAATCTCCATATATGCATGTGTAGGAAGTCTTGGTGATATCTTAACTTGTGCCAAAATCTACCTAAAACTTAAATGAACTAAAAACTGCACCTTTGGTTGATTAAGGGTCTATTCACCCCCCCCCCTCTAGACATATCTCCTCGACACCACACAAGGGCTGGCTTGATGAGCTACAGTCTGTGCTTTGGTCGATCTGCACGACAACAACCAAGCCTACCGGCGAGACTCCCTTGTTCCTTGTCTACGGAGCTGAAGCAGTCCTCCCTTCTGAGCTCAAACACGGCTCTCCGCGAGTCCTCGCCTTCGATGAGGCTCATCTTGACGGCTCGCGAGAGGCGGACCTGCTGCTCCTCGAGGAAGCCCGTCGCCAGGCCACCCTGCCCGCCGCAAGATACCAGCAGGCTTTGCGTTGTTATCATAGCCGCAACATACGCCCACGCACCCTCAAAGTCGGCGATCTCATCCTGAGAAGGATCCTCTCCAGAGAAGGAGTCAACAAGCTCTCACCCATGTGCGAAGGCCCTTTCAGGGTTGCTCATGTCTCCAGGCCCGGCGCCGCCCGGCTGGAGATGGAGGACGGAGTTCCTGTGTCCAACACATGGAACATCCAACACCTCCGCAAGTTCTACCCATGACCCTCACGCGTACGAACGAAGTGGAGCTGTACACGCTCCGGAGCATCTCATTGCGTTCGCCTGATGGGCCCGCGAGAGCTCCCGCCCACTTCTCAGTGGAAGCCCCATGTTTCGCACTGGCGGAACGTCCCACGCCTAGTGGAAGCCCCAAGCTCAGCGCTGGCGGAACAATCGAGCTGAGGGCGCCCCACGGGCTGCACCAACCTCATGCTGACCCATGCTGGACAAGGCAGCCTCTTCTCTTTTGGATGTGAAACTGAGGGCGCCCCACGGGTTGCACCAACCTCAAGCTGACCCGTGCCAGACACGGCAGCCACATCTCTTTTTGGTTGTGTAATGAACTTATTATTATGTTGCAGTAAAGCTTTATTTCCTAAGATATCTTATGTGTTTGGTAAGCGGCCTGCCTCAGGAGCTATGCGCGCTCGCGACCCTTCTCCTGTGCATCACACGAGCGGGGGCTGGACACGGTGCCTGTGCTCGGGTCAGTCCCAGCAGCGCTACAAAACCCAAGTGATCGAGCTCTGGCTCGCGGGCCTGCTCCTGTGCATGCCACCTCACCAAGGTCCTTGGTGTCTCGTCTCCTCGCGTGACGCCCATGAGCAAGCTAGCAAGTGCACACCACTCCCCTGTTCGTGAAAATGTCGGTATGCAGTTGTCACAGGAACAAAGCACGCAGAAGACCTCGCGAGCGCTGCCTCGCGAGGAAACTCATGACAGGATGCCCTTGCAAGCCTTCAGGAAGCCTCGCGAGCGTTGTCTTGCTAGCCCACCTGTTGCGGCTGTCTCCACCAAGTGCTAGCAGGAGGCCTCGCGGGTAAGAGCCTCGCGAGGCGCATTCCGCGGCCATGTCACGCCAAGTGACACTCGCGAAAAAGCTAAGTACAAAAACACCTCACGAGCCGCTCTCGGCGCCTCTTGAGCTCTCCTCTCCCCGCAACCTCGCTGAGTGCTGATGTTCCCTCCTCCGCGCAAAGCCACTTGCACATCAAAGGGGGGCTTCCTGAGCATCGTGCCTTAGGAGCCCTTACCGCCCTCCGTCCCCTACACCTCCTAGCCTTGTCCAGGCAACGTGACCTGACGTACCAGCGACGGCTGTAGCCCGCTCGGGGGCTCGGTCCTGACGACGTAGAGCACGAAGGCAAGCAACGAAAGGAAAATATGCCTCATGAGAGGACCTTACGAGGAAACATACATTGCAGCAAACCATAAAGTACTTAAACAAAAGACATCGTTTTTACGCCCCCACGGGGCCGCGTCGATCTATTACAGGGACAAAAGAAAAGGGGCAAGGCGGAGCGCAGCACATCTCCAAGATCCGACTCGGGCGCTACCTGCGCCTAGTCGAAATCTTCGTCTTCACTCTTGATGCGCGGGGAGCTCTCGTCACTTTCACCCCCGCTGCTGGAGTTGCCACTGCCGTCGCTGTCGTCCTCACCGGAGGTGTCGGAACCACTGCCGCTATCGCTCTTCGCGTAGCACTCCATGCGGGTGCCGGAGACCCCGAAGAACTTCACGAAGAGGGTGGCGGCTCCATCGTACTTGAACTGAAGAAGATGCCCCCGCCTCAGGCCACGAGCGCGGGCAAAAGACTTCCACCCCCGCTTCAAGAACATGAAGCCAACGGGGGAGAAGTCGGTCGCCACCCAGGAGGGGTCGTTGCAACAGCCGTCCGCCTGCAGCCACAGACCCAAGGGCCCGTTGTCCTCCATCGCTCGCACAAAGGAGTCATGGAGCTGGAGCCAGCTGCAGGGCCGGCGATGCAGCCCGACGATGAACTCGCGTGCCGCCTCCGCCAAGTGGGCCCCCGCCTGAGGAGGACGGGAGGTCGCCCCGCCGCGCCCGCCTCGGCTGCGGGCGCCGCGCCCTCCACGGCCACCGGGGGCGACCCTTCCGCGAGCACTAGGGCCGGGCGAGGCGGCCGCCGAGGAGCGCCCCTGGCCCAGAGGGGGAACCCTCATGGCGGCAGCTGATGCACGGGCTCGTCCTCTCCCCCTCGCCATCGCAGCAGTGGTCCTAGAAAAGAGCAAGGAATAGTGAAGGGTGGAAGAAGGGGAGAGGCAGAGTTAGAAGATGGGCAGGGGAGGTCTCTACCTTCCCTCCGCTCCTTTTATAACACCTTATGAGGACGTCCTCCCTGCCGCTCCGTCTTCTTCGACATCGGGAATCGAGGAAGCAGAAGGGAAGCAATGATAGCCTTGCGCCCCACATGGGCAGGCTTTATGGCAGGCAAAGGCGGTTACCGAGGCATAGTGGGGGAAGTGGGGGCGTCCCACGTCCCGTCGTGCACCACACGTCGAACCTGGGCCCCGCAGTCTGTCAAGGCCCGCGCCATTTTGCTCCCAACGGGCGGGAACGTGCGCGCCACGGGCCCGGGGGCTACTGTCGGGCCATTGGGAACCAGGGTACCACGGCCCGTCTGCCTGCGGCCCAGGAGGCGACGCTTGGCGAAGGCCCAAGACGCGGCCCAACCGAGGGTGCGGCGAAGCGAAGACACCTCGCAGGGCGGGGGCCTCACGAGGGCCCCTCCTCAAGGAGCAAACCTACAAGACTTAGTCGCAGCAGTGGCAGAGAGCCTCGTGAGACCCCCTCGTGAGGCGGCCCCCCGAGGCGCCCCCCCCCCGAGGCCCTCCGAGCCTGATGCCAGCCGCGCGGTCCTGTGCCCATCACGTGGGTGACGCGCTTGGTGATGAACGGTGGCAGAGGCCGCGCTAGCGGGTGTGGATAGAGACGCTTTCCTCTTTGGTGCTAAAGGGGCAGCACCAGCTACCCTCCTCCAAAGCAAGTCCCAAGGACTACCCGTTTGGTGAAAAAGGACCAAGACAGCAAGGCAAGCAGGGCAAGGTCATCACCGAGCCCACCGGCGCGTCATGGATCATGCTTTTGCAAGCAAAGACCACCTTTAGTCAGGATAGCCTGAGCGCATGTCCCCTTTCAAAACCCACAAGTGTGGCAACCCTTCCCGCCGATATTTTCAGGGGAAGAGGACCGAGGCGGCTATAAAATGGGGGCAGTGCTGCCATTGTAGGGGATCGATTCCTCCATCTCCTACCTTGTACGCGAGAACACCCTCTTGCCACAGCAATCCCAACACAAGCAGGAATAGGGTTTTACACCGCAAGGTGGCCCGAACCTGGGTAACCGTCGTGTCCCCTGTCGTGCTCTGCGCTCGTGTACTCTTGCCGTAGCCTCGCCGTGGTCACCCTTGGAGAGGTAGGAACTAGCTAGCCCCTAGTGTTCGAACCTTTGGGTCCCCGAAGCCCCGATTCCGACAACAACCATCTCATCGAAAGATGGGACACCTTAGCCTTTATCATGCACCATGGGGAGGAACTCCTCATCACCGAAAGGAGGGGTGGGTAGCACGCACCCAGGCAAGCACGCGGTGCCAAATCTAACGAGAAAAGGGGCAGCCAATGATGATATGCTGCATGGTCTCCTCCGCCAGGTCACAGAGGGCACAACGGTCATTGTGGGGCAGGCCGTGCCGGGCAAGTCTAGCGGCGGTCCAGCAAGGATCAAGGTCGGCGAGCCAGGTGAACATCTTGACACGGAGGGGGGCCCAGCATCTCCATGTCAGGCGCCCATAGGGGGCAGACGTAGATCCGGCGAACAGGGTCCGATAGCAGGATCTGGCCGAGTACTTGGCATCCGCGGTCCATCGCCAGATAAGGCGGCCGGGAGAGTCTTATAGGGCGAGAGGTCAGTGGAGTCTCCAGAGCTGCACGTACTCAGCCATTGCACCCGGGGTCAAGGCGCCACGGAGGTCAGCAATCCAGCTGCGGTCATGGAGCCCCTCCGCCACCGTGCGCTTCCGCCACCGACGTGGCACGAGAGGAAGGAGAGAAGGGGCGAGGTCTGAGATGGCCTGGCCAACGATCCAAGGATCCGTCTGTAACAGCCCGAGACCGATGCCTTCCGTAATTATTATTATTCTATTGTTTGAGCTATTTTATTTTATTTTGCATTGCATCATGTCATTAAATTTTGCAACTCAAATAAATAAATTGCATGGATCTTCGATCCATTTAAATCGAGGGAATTCACATGGTGTTTTCTCTTTATAACGTATCCTCCCAATATTTTAGGGATCTACTATTTAATATTCCAATAATTTGGAATCACCCGCAAACACACTTGCAATTTAATTCTCATGTCTTTTCTACTTCAAGTTTGGTCCTCAAACTTTGCCCATAAATTCTTTCATCATTTTCCCGAGCTCCACCTAAAATCTCAACATTTTGGGGCACTTCTAAAACCTAGTCCTAGTTCAAACCATTTGAATTAAATTCAAATGAATTTGAATTTGAATCTTGCAATCCTTCCCACCTCTAATTTTTGTGAGACAAGCTCATTTTTTGTGAGTCCAGGAAAATTACCCCATGCCCAAAACTCATTCTCTAACCTTTTCTTTTCTCTCTTTCTTTCTTACTTTCTTTCTTTCTTTTGTCTGTAAATGGAAAAGAGAGGGAGAGCAGTAGAAGCCCAGCTGCAGCCTCAGACCGGCCGGCCCAAGGCCCAGCCGGCGCCCTATAACCCTAGCGATTGATCCCCCATCTCCCTCCTCCTCTCGATCCTCTCTCCCTCCCTGCTGTGCGCCACCGCGCACGAGATAGAGGTGCAGCCCTGCGCCCGACCCCCCCCGCCGCGACTGCTCCAGCGATGCCATCGGCCTCCGTTGGCTCCCTGCTCGACGCCATGACCCCTGCCACCCCTTGACCCGATCCCCATCGCCTGCGACTTCGGCCGCTGCTCCGTCGCCTCGCCGTGGCCTCGAGCACGTGCCGCCATCCTTCTCCGTGCCCTCCATCTCCAGACCAGCCACGGCTCCTCCTCTGCGCGCCATGGCCGCCTCGCCATGTGGCTCCCCGCTGCTCACCCTTGCGCCTCATTCTGGCTTCGTTCGCGACGCCGGCGACCACGGCCTTCTTCAGCCCCGTCAGCCTCATTCCTCCTCCGGCGTGGCCCTGGCTTCCTTCCCCTTGCCTCATGCGTGCTCGCCCGGCCAACGACCTCCGCTGCTCGCGGGCCCCGCCGCCTCACTGCTACCGTGCCCAAGCACCTGGCCTCACCACCAGCACCTCCGTCGCTGCTGCCCGTTGCTCCGCAGCCGTCCCGCTGCTCGCTGCTCTACAGCTAGCCAGCTCGCCCTGGATGCCTCCCAGCTGCTACCTGCAGGAACACCGAGCCGACCTCCTCGCGCATCATCCTCAACTCGCCCTTCCTGCAGTTTTTGAATCACCATGCCAGGGTCAAGAAGTTTTGGTCAGCACTTGGTGTGCCTGGATTTGACACCACCACCACCACCACCACGGTCTGTCGCGAAGGACCTCAACACCGTCACTGTCGCTGGACGTCAAGGCCTTCAAGTCCATCGCCTTCGGACCGTGCCACTATGACCATCGTCGGCACCCCAAGACTAGTACCCTAGATCCATCAAGTACCTCTAGTGCCGTCTCCGGAATCGCCAAGAATGCCAAGTACCACGACGACCGACGCATAGAACCACTACGTTTGCCATGTACAACTACCGTCGCCAAGACTGAGACCACCAAGTACCCTCCGGATCACCAAGTTCGACTACCGCCATCGTGTACCACTACTTCCCACTACCGCCGTCGCGGGAACGTCTACTTCCCTCTACCGAACTCGATCCACCCCGAATGCACGCTTTGAAGGTATACGCCGAGACGACCATCCGAGAACGAATGCATTGTTGTATGAAATGCTCGTGGTTGCATCGTGTTCGAATTATCTCTTGCACGTTCCTCGTTTGCCACGCCATCGACATGTGGGACACCCGGTATCCGGGATCACTCCCCATCACTCGTGCACATTTTGCACATCTCGCACTTGATCTTTTGCACCGTCATCTCAACGAGTTGTCGGATCATCGGAATGTTGCTGTGGCACCATTTCCGTTATCGCCGCTGTGGCACCCATTTCTTTCCGCCATGGCGACAAATGCCTCATATCATGATATATGTCAATGTTTTCATAAAATTTGCATCAACCATGAATATGTCATCCTCATGCATATAATAAATCACAAGCCATGCATCAGATTAAAATGATCCATATATGTAAAATGTTTAGAAATTCATGTAGATTCATTATATCCAACTATCATCCATGTTAAAAATGTTTAAAATTGCTGTTTGCATTAATTTGCTAAATGACATGTTAAACTGGTTTATTTCATAACTAAATAACCGTAGCTCCAAATTAAATAAACTTTATATGTAAATGTCTAGAAAAATGTGTAGATTAATATGGTGACATTACTTTTCCTGTTTAACAACATTAAAATTATGTTTTAGGCAGAACAGTACCAAATTCGAAAATTACATATGGGGATTTTCCGGAATTGTTCTTTGTTGTTTCCGGCTTCATTTAAATTGCCTAGATAGGTAGTTTAATCTTGCTTCACCTCTTGCTATGATTAACAACATTTAATCTTGTTGAGTACATAAACGGGAGTGAACTAAATAAATTGAATGTGGAGTTTCGTCAATATGAGCTTCACTTAATGTGTAGTGTCTGATTGTTGCACTTGCCATACCATGCATCTTTAAACTTGCCATGCATCATACTTGGTTGTGCATCATGTCATGATTATGCTATGTTTGTTTACCATGTTGTTTACTTCTTTTCGGTTGTGCTTCTTCTCGACAGTCCCGGTTATGTTGCGAAGTGTGAGGATTCGTTCGACTACGCGTGTTCGTCCTCTTCATGGATTCGGTCTTCTTCCTAGCGGGATTTTAGGCAAGATGATCATTACCCTGGATATCACTACTATCTTTGCTTGCTAGTTGTCTTGATGCTATCGCTATGTCTCGCTACCTACCACTTGCTTGTCAGCCTCCCAAATTGCAATGATACAGTCTCTAACCTTCCACCATCCCAGCAAACCGTTGTTTGGCTATGTCACCGCTTTGCTCAGCCCCTTTCTTATAGCGTTGCTAGTTGCAGGTGCAGTTGCAGTTTGTTCCATGTTGGGACATGGACATGTTGGTATATCACAATATCTGTTATTTAATTAATGCATCTATACACTTGGTTGTGGGTGGAAGGCTCGGCCTTTTTCCTGGTGTTTTGTTCCACACATGCCGCCCTAGTTTCCATAATACCGGTGTTATAAGCGCTTCTAACACATGTGGGCATATGGGAACCCCCCTGATCATTCGTTTTAGGATAAACTTCTTCAACAAGGCCCAACATTGGTTTTACCATTTACCTAATAACAACTAAAACTTGCATAGGGACTTTCTGGACCCCGAGGATAATTAATCAATAACTCTGGGCCAGTGCTCCACATGAGTGTTGGTCCGAAACGGGCAGACTGCGGGGCCACCATGAGGAAACTCAAGGTTATGGTTTTACTCGTAGGCTGACCTATCCGACCGTGTCCTGAGAATGAGATACGCGGCTCCTATCAGGATCGTTGACACGTCGGGAGGTCTTGCTGGTTTAGTTTTACCTTTTACGAGTGGCTTGTCCACCGGGATTTCTTATCGTAAGCATCGTGTTATCATGGTGTGAGGATGTTCCATCAGATGCGTGTGGTAATTTATAATGGACTACTTGGAGCACCCCTGCAGGGTTAAATCTTTCGCGAAGCCGTGCCCGCGGTTATGTGACGACTTGGAAATTTATAACCTCCGGTTGTAGAGACCTTGACACTAAATCTAATTAAAATACACCAACTGCGTGCGTAACCGTGATCGTCTCTTTTCGAGTAAGTTCGAGAAGAGAACATGGTGGGGTTATGTTTGACTCGTAAGTAGATGTTCAGGATCACTTCTTGATCATTACCAGATTGCGATCGTTATGCATAGTTACTCTTCTTATTCTAGTACTCGTAAGTTAGCCACCATACAATGTATAGTGCTTGCTGTAACCTCACCACTTTACCCTTCCATACCCATTAAGCTTTGATAGTCTTGCTAGCCATGGTTATGGGATTGCTGAGTCCTCGTGGCTCATAGATTACTATAACAACAGTTGCAGGTACAGGTAAAGCGATGCTTTGACGTGAGAGCGATGCATGTTTGCTTTTGGAGTTCCTCTGTTTCTTCTTCTTCGTCAATCATAGGATGGGTTCCCGGTTGGTGGCCTGGGACTAGCAAGGGGATGTCATTCTTCTTTTTCGTTTGATTTCATCCGTAGTCGGATCCTGCTCTTCTATTTGATGATTGCTATGTATTGTTGTATTGATGTATTCATGTTGTACCTTGTGGCGAGTGGAAGCCTTTATCTGGTATTCTCATCTATTCAGTACATGGTATGTTGTAATGATATCCACCTTGTGAAGCGTCTTTGATATGCGCTTCTATCCTTGGTGGAACTTCCGAGTTCCTTGAGGATAGAGCCGCATATTGGGCATGACAAGTTGGTATCAGTGCCTCTACCGGCCGCAGGAGCCCCCTTGATTGATCGAACTGTTGACAAGTCTAGAAAAAAACTATTTTGAGTCTCGCTATATATCGGAGAGTAGGAATTCTTTTTACTCCTTATCCCCATCGTCGCTCTGGTGAGGAATTGTGACGTAGGTGTTTTAATTCTACAACTCTTCTCACTCAAAATTTTTTTAGGATCACGCGGGTATTTTTGGAATCGTTGCGATATCGGTGTGACAGAATTCTGTTCTTGGTGCCTCTTGACCGTATGGATTGGACCCGGGGAGTTGAGCTCCAAGGGGTTCTTGTCACATTTGCTATCGTTTCAGTTCCTGAATGCCAGAGGACGCCGACATCGAAACGCTTCTATACTTTTTGTGGTTGCAAATAGTGCCGTGACTTTTCCCTAGTACTGGAGGAGATAGCTCAGATGATCCACCGTGACTAGTATCGTTGTGTTTTCGAAGGTCTGAGGTAGACGAATTTGCGAAGTTTCTCGGTTGTGTGTTAAGGGTTGCGGATGCAGTTGCAGCTGATTAGGTTGTTGTTTGATATGAGTAGGTTCCTGGACCCGCAACCTGATCGCATAATCAAGAAGTTTTGGGAGTTCTTAGGTGGGAATTCAAGTAGTTACCTAGGATATCTTTCCGACAGATGCATGATATGAGATTGGGGTTCGACGTCTAGTGGTCCGCCTCTACACGGTCGTTTTTACAGCGGTGCTCGTTGTAACGCCCAATATGAAGCTCTATCGCAATCTCGTGATGAACTCAAGATCGTGACAGAACCTCATTTTGGGACGCTTAGCAAGGTGATTCTCAAATACATACAACTGAATGAACAACTGAGAATACTAGAGAAAGGCTTACACTCGCCACATGCTACAGCATAATATATCATAAGCATCATACAATCATCCAAAAGAAAGACAGGGCCCGTCTACGGACGAAATCAAACGAGAAAACATCACCCAGCTATTATCCCCGGATCAACCGACTAGGGCCCACTACTGATCATCTGGCATCGTGACGTACATATGTCCACACTCATCGTCATACTCCCAATGGAGCATCTCGGGCTCACATGTGTCTGTCTCAAGCGTACCTGCAACTGGAGTTTATAGTAATCTGTGATCCACAGGGACTCAGCTATCTCATCACCCAAGGTAACAAAACTATTTAAGCTTATAGGAATGGAAGGGGTAAATGTGGTGAGGTTGCAGCAAGCACATAGCATGTTTAAGTGGCTAACTTACGAGTACAAGAATAAAGATGAGCATACTACGCATAACGGTCGCAAGTCTAACATGATCAAGAAGTGATCCTGAACACCTACTTATGGTTCAAACATAACCCCACCGTGTTCTCTTCCCGAACTTACTCGAAAAGAGACCATCATGGTTACGCACACAGTTGGTGTATTTTAATAGAATTAGTGTCAAGTTCTCTACAACCGGAGGTTAAAATATCCAAGTCGCCACATAACCGCGGGCACGGCTTCGCGTAAGATTTAACCCTGCAGGGGTGTTCCAACCTGGTCCATCATAGACCAACACAAGCTGCAGTGGAAATACCTCAACCTTGAGATAGCCCGAAGTATCTTCGGAATCCCGGTGCACAAGAAATTTCGGTAACATAGCCAAACAACGGTTTGCTGGGTAGGGTAGTTAGAGGCTGTATCATGGCATATGAGAGGCTTATGTGGAAGGAAGCGTGACATAGCGATAGCAACGAGACAACTAGCAAGCAAAGATAGTAGTGTTATCAAGGGTAATGGTGATCTTGCCTGAAGTCTCTTTGGTAGGATAGTAAGACTGCTCCTCGAACACGTTCTCAACCGGTTCCTCGAACTCGGACTCGTCTCCCAAAACTACCCAAAAGAAAGAACAAGCACCAAAATAAACAAACAATCGTGGCATAGATGCATAAACAAAATGATGCATGAAATGGCATGGTGGAATAACGAGCATGACATAAATGAAGGAACGGTGCTACCGGGACGATAGAAATGATAACGAGCTGAAGGGTGAAGCAAAAGATGGATATGGGCAAAATATTGGGAACCCAAGTATGCCATTGGAAAGAATGGAAGATTTCGATTGAAAACGATATAAAGATCACGAAGAACAGAAGCACGAAACTCAAATGGTGCGCAACACAATATGCAATGCAAAACTGAAATTAACAGCAACATGGCATCTTACGCACATCAAAACAGCAAGCTACAGTTCCCTAAAATGCAAGAACTTGGCATGCAACTACAGTGCACATGGCATAGATCATTTCATTCCATTGGCACAAATTCATATGAAACATGGATTCATCATAAATGGGCTCACAACATTGCAACATGGTGTTGACAGAAAACTGCTACATTGACTACGCACATTTAGAGCAACATTAAAATATGCTATAGGAGATTAACATGGCATCAACTAGCAGGACATGAATGTACTAATGACAAAGACCAAATCTTGTCTATTGGACATGTCCAAAAGATGCATAGATTAGTGGCTATCATCAAGGAAACATAGCAAGATTCAGCAGAAAATTAACAAGTGCAAAACAGTAACAATGACTAAGCATGTTTACAAGCTTATTGCATTCCTATCATGGCATATCATGGCATGGAAAAATAACTAGCAGTAAGATGGCATGAAAATGCTCCAAACTCATGTTGACAAGAAGCTCATATGACATATGCAATAATTCACACAAAAATGACAAAATGGCATGTTATGTGAAAATGGCACGCATGCAAACTTGCTCAAAAGATAAATCTAATGCCACCAATGGATTAGTTGGATTTTTCTACCCCAAAATCATATATTACACTCATATGTTCCTATATGAAAAATGCTCAAAATGCCACTAATACAAATAGGCCACATGTTTAAATAAGTTATATGCCAGATTTGGCATATGCCCGAAATGGAAACGGCCAGATCTGGAAACTTGCCAGAAACGGAATACACTAAAATGGAAAAACGCCAGAATAGGAAATATGCCGAAACTGGCTAAAAACAGAGTGGGGTGGCTGACATGTGGGACCCGGTTATGTGGGTGTATGACAGTGGGGACGCGCGCGTGTGTGGCTGACCAACGGGATCCACGGCTGACGCATGCACGCGGCGACAGAGGAAAACAGGAGAGGCCATCGGCGTTGATCGGCGCGCGGTGGAGGGCTCGCCGGAGATGCTCCGGTGACCCTAAGGCGCGGCGGATGGACGGGAAAGAAGCGCGGGAGGAACCCGCACACCCGCATGTGACTCACTTAACCGGACGTCAACGGAGACGACGCCGGCGATGAGGTACGGAGGCGGCGGCAACGAGCTCATGCCACTCGCTATGAGGCACGGCGGCTACTGCGAAGCGGCAGAACGGAACCTACGCAATACGGCGAGCACAGCGGACGTGCGCGCGAAGCCTAAGGTGGTCGGGGCACTCGCCGGAGACAAGGCCCGACGGCGGCGAGTACGATTGCTCACGGCCACGACGGTGCAACGCGAGAACGAGGGGGAGAAAGGGACATGGAGGTGCGCAAGCTCACCACGAACACGCTCGCGCGTTCGGACAGAGGCGAAGAGGTCGGGGTCGCCGGGGTTTAGCCGGAGACAAAGCGGGGCCGATGAGGAAGGAGAGGAAGGAGACGGCGAGGACTTGGCGTATCCGGGCTCCGTAGTGGATGGTGGGGACGTAGTCGACGACGAGGGACTTGCCGAACACGGTTGGCGAGGCAGAGGACGATGGTGGTCACGGCGGCGCCATGGCCATGCGCTCAGATGCGCTTGGGGCGCGCTCGAGGCAGCGGATCTGGTGGCTGCTACTCACCTGGCGGCGGCGGAGGAGGAAGAGAGGAACCCTAGAGGCAGCCAGGACATGGAGAGGGGATTATATATGGGCTAGGGAGAGCAGGGCGAGATCGAGCGCTCTCGGCCGCAGCCATGTGCGCGAGCTGGCCGAAGGTGGACAAAAAGGTGGGTGCGGGCGTCCTGTAGCCAGTGGCTGATAGGTGGGACTGGGCAGGGCACATGGCGGTGGGCTAGCGGGGGTACGCGGCAGTGCGGGTGAGAAAGAAAACGGGCGCGCGCGTGCGAGGGGAGTTGGGCCGCGCTGGTGGGCTGCACTGCTGCTGCTGCTGCTCGGCCGCGCGCTGCTGCTGCTGGGCCACGCGCTGCTGATGCTGGGCTGCTGCTGGGCTGCGCGCTGCTGATGCTGGGCTATTTCTTCAAACAGAAAAACAAAGGGAAAAGCACAGGAGTTTTGGTGTGAGGTGTGAGAGATATAAAAATATCTCTGGAATCCAAGAAAATGTAGTACTTGAATAAATTGGTTTGGCAATTTTTAGAGAAAGAAAAATATATCAAGTTTGAATTAAATTCAAACTTGAGACATTTTTTATCCCAACCAAACCAATGCCAAAAATGGTGAAATTTGGCAGAGAGGTTTAGGACATGGACTAGAGAATTTAGAAATATGGTGAACGTTAATTTGGGACAGAAATTATTGCATCAAGAGTTAAATTGGGAGAAAGAGGGGATTTGAGAGAGAGGTGATGGAGATGGCTTGCATAGGTGAAACCCAAGGTTTTGGGTGAGGCAAGGAGAAGATGATGACACACCTCATGCACACATGATGAACATAACATATCAATGGGTGCAATGCTCATGAACAACATAAATGGATATGATGATGCAAGCACATGACAAAAATAATATGAAAATGAAATGCAAGGAGAAAAGAAAGGAAAAAACACAAGATGAGAATACCACATCCATCAAGATCATCATGACAAATCCATATATGGCAAAGTTGGAAGTACAAATATGGAAGGAGCACTCTTGGGGTGTTACAACTCTCCCCTACTACAAGAGGATCTCGTCCCGAGATCTAGGAACGAAAGAACTCTGGATATTCGGAACGGAGGTGGTCCTCGCGCTCCCATGTGGCTTATCGGTCGGAATGGTGAGACCATTTCACTTTCAAGAACTTGATTGACTTGTTGCGAGTCTTGCGCTCAGTTTCTTCGAGAATGGCAATGGGATGCTCACGGTAAGACAAATCATCTTGGATCTCAATGTCTTGGAAGTCAATGGTGCGGTCGGGAGTCTTGAAGCACTTGCGAAGTTGTGACACGTGAAACACATCGTGCACATTTGAGAAGTTGGAAGGTAACTCAAGTTGGTAGGCTAGATCGCCTCTTTTGCCAACTATCTTGAAAGGGCCCACGTATCTTGGAGCAAGCTTTCCTTTGATACCGAATCGTTGGGTGCCTTTCATGGGAGAAACATGGAGATAGGAATGGTCTCCAATCTCGAAAGCCAAGTCCCGGTGCTTATTATCATAGTAGTTCTTCTGGCGCGATTGCGCTGCTTTCAGATTTTCACGGATGACACGACACATCTCTTCAGCTTCAGAAATCATATCATTGCCAAGAAGTTGGCGTTCACCTGTTTCAGACCAGTTGAGGGGAGTATGGAACTTTTTCCCATAGAGAATCTCGAATGGGGCCTTGCCCGAGCTTGCTTGGAAACTATTGTTGTAGGAGAACTCGGCAAAAGGAAGGCAGTCTCCCCACTTCATGCCGAAAGAGATGACACACGCTCTCAGCATATCCTCGAGAATTTGATTTACTCTCTCGACTTGGCCACTAGTCTGAGGATGAAAAGCTGTGCTGAAGCGAATCTTTGTGCCCATGGCCTGCTGGAAAGAATCCCAGAATCTGGAAGTGAAGATGCTTCCACGATATGAGGAGATCAACTGAGGAACACCGTGCAAGGAGACCACTCTGGAAGTGTACAGCTCTGCCAACTGGGCTGCAGTGATAGACTCCTTGACTGGAAGGAAGTGAGCGCCTTTTTGAGCTTGTCAATGACCACAAAGATGACATCATTCCCTTTCTTGGACTTGGGAAAGCCAGTGACAAAGTCCATCTCAATATGATCGAATTTCCACTCGGGAATGGGTAGAGGCTGAAGAAGTCCTGCTGGACGCTGATGTTCCGCCTTCACTCTGTGGCACACATTGCACTCGTTTACAAACTGAGCAATCTCACGTTTCATACGAGTCCACCAGTAAGTTGATTTGAGATCATGGTACATCTTGGAGCTGCCTGGATGGATAGACAAGAGAGAATTGTGTTCTTCATTCATTATGGCCTTCCCGAGATCCCCTTTTGGCACAACTAGCCTGTCCTCAAAGAACAAGGTATCCCTGTCATCCACTCGATAGCACTTGTATTTGGGAATGCTCTTTACAATGCCGAGTTTCACCTTCTTCACCATGGCATCTAAGAGCTGAGCTTCACGAATCTGATCCTCCAATGTGGGAGTGATATGGAGGTTTGTGAGAAATCCTTGCGGAACAACTTGGAGATTGAGTTTTCTGAAAGCCTCACAAAGATCAGGCTGGATCAGCTTGAGAATTAGGCTGTTGCAATACACTTTTCTGCTCAAAGCATCGGCGATAACATTAGCCTTGCCTGGAGTGTATTCAATGCTTGGGTTGTACTCTTGAATCATCTCCACCCATCGGGTCTGTCGGAGATTAAGGTTGGGTTGAGTGAATATGTACTTGAGGCTCTTGTGATCGGTGAGAATATCCACCTGGCTGCCCAACAAGATATGTCTCCATGTGATTAAGGCATGGACGACTGCTGCCAACTCCAAGTCATGAGTAGGATAGTTCCTCTCGTTCGGCTTCAACTGCCAAGAGGTATAAGCCACCACTTTCTTCTCTTGCATTAGTACTCCACCGAGACCTTGTAGAGAAGCATCACAGAAGACTTGGTAAGGCTTGGATTCATCTGGAGGAGTGAGAACTGGAGCAGTTATGAGCTTCTTTTTGAGTGTCTTGAACGCAACATCACACTCAGGAGTCCAAGAATATTTGACATTCTTCCGGAGGAGGTTAGACAAAGGCTTGGTAATCTTGGAGAAGTTCTCCACGAACCTTCTGCAATAGCTTGCAAGCGCGAGAAAGCCTCGAAGTTGCTTGACATTTTGAGGAGGCTGCCAATTGACAATAGCTTCAACCTTTTCAGGATTTACCGAGATGCCCTTGGCAGAGATAATGTGACCGAGGTAAAGAACTTCATCAAGCCAGAATTCACACTTAGAGAACTTTGCATAGAACCAATGCTCTCTGAGCTTATCAAGTACCAAGCACAAATGCTTTGCATGATCCTCTTCAGTCTTGGGGAAAACCAGAATGTCATCGAGATAGAAAAGAACAAACTCGTTGGTGTAAGGATTGAACACATAGTTCATCACACGAGAGAAGGTAGGAGGTGCATTTGCAAGGCCGAAGGACATAACTGTGTATTCATATGAACCAAATCTTGTCCTGAAAGCTGTTTTGGGAATGTCTTATTCACGAATACGGATTTGGTGATATCCCATCCGAAGATCGAGCTTTGAGAACACCTTTGCACCTTTGAGTTGCTCGAACAATTCATTGATATTGGGAAGTGGATATTTGTTCTTGATTGTCTTCTTATTCAATGGCCGGTAGTCAACGCAAAGTCTTTCCGTGCCATCTTTCTTCTTGACAAAAAGAACTCCACAACCCCAAGGAGATGAACTTGGTCTGATCAAGCCCAGACGCTCTTGTTCATCGAGTTGTCTCTTCAATTCTTTTAGCTCTTCTGGCCCAAGCTTGTAGGGGCGTTTGCATACGGGTTCTGTGCCGGGCTCGAGCTCAATGACAAACTCAACAGGCCGGTGAGGAGGCATTCCTGGCAACTCTTCTAGAAAAACATCCACATATTCACATACCACTAGAATTTGAGATATGGCATTAATCTCGCCTTTCTCATTGAGGGAGAATAACCGAATGGTATCATCACGAGCAGCAAAGATAATGACCTCTTCAGAAGGATGAGTCAATTTAACTTCCTTGGCCGCACAATCAAGAGAAGCCTTGTGCTTAGAAAGCCAATTCATGCCGAGGATAAGATCAATATTAGAATTCCCAAGGACAATTGGATCCGCCAGAAAAGAATAATTGCCCATCTTGATACCAACATTAGGAACTTGAGCAGTTGATGTCATTTGCAAACCGGGAGAGACAACCTTTAATGGCCTAGGTATCTTTTCCGTGACCAAATCATGCATAGCAACAAAAGGTCTTGACATGAAACAATGCGATGCACCAGAATCGAAAAGAACTTTGGCCGGAATGGAGTTAACCAGGAGATTACCCATGATCACTTCAGGAGACTCCTCTGCTTGAGCTGAATTCACCATGTTCACTCTTGCAGTCTTGGGATTGTGCTTGACAATAGCATTTCTTGGAGGTCTGCCAGGAGGAGGAGGCAGAAGGCGCCTCTGGTTGGTGCACTTGTTGACATAGTGTCCTCTCAGCCCACACTTGTGACAAGTAACCTCTGAGAGTGGGCGAGGAGGAGGAACAACTGCCCTTGGAGCCTGAGATCTCTGCTGGTACACTAGGTTGGGCAGGTGGGAAGAACCACGACTACCAAACTGCTTCTGCTGATGCTGAGGACGAAACTAAGGAGGAGGAGGTAACCAGAACTTCTGCTGCTTGGCAGCCACTTGCGACGAGGAAGAAGAGTGAACTGCATCTCTGACTCTATTCTTAGAAGCATCAAACTTGACTTGAGCTGATTCTTGCTTGAGTGCCAAGTTATAGAACTGATCAAACTCAGGTGGATCGACTAGGATGAGAGCAAGATGTAGGTCCTCTTTGAGACCACGTCGAAACTGGTAAATCTTGCGCTTGTCATCTGGAATGTCTTGCTTGGCATAACGAGCGAGATTCTGGAACTCAGTGTTATACTGATAGACAGACATGCTTCCTTGATTGAGATTTCTGAATTTCTCACGCATCTCCTCAAACACACTTGACGGAATGTGATGTGCTCTGAAATCACGACAGAAGTCGGTCCAAGTGATGACTCGACCACCTCTTGAATCTTTGTACTGCTGCCACCACTCGGCTGCCTGGTCCTTGAGCTGGAAAGAAGCGAACTTGACATAGTCCTTAGGTCTGACATTGCTGCACTCGAAGTGTTTGTTGATGTCCAGTAACCAATCGTCAGCATCGAGAGGCTGAGTGCACGCACTAAAGGACTTGGGCTGGTTGCTGAGAAACTGGTTGAGAGTTGCATATTGAGGTTGATTGTTGAAGTTGCCTTGGCCTTGATTGCCTTGATACCCTTGATTCCGCTCTTGCATGAACTGGAGCAGCATCTGAGTATTGGCATTGGTTGCTGCCATCAAAGCTTGCCATGCCTCCGGAGGCGGAGGTGGAGGAGGAGGTGGCGGTGGAGGTGGAGGGTCTGACTGCTCCTCATCATCACGGGTCGGATTCGCACGGGTTGCGGGAGCCATCCTGAAGATGGAAACAACCGTTAGAATCTTCAATGAGATAATTGCAAAGCTGAATCAACGGATAGATATTGCAACAGAATTCTTCACAAGCTAGCATCCGAACAGATATGAACGAATGCATTCCAAAAGATATATGATACACCAAAGATTGAGAAGCCACTTGGAAAGAATGTCAAAATAATGCACAAGGTAACGAAGGTGGAAACAAACATATGATAGACCCAATATCGTATCATGTGTCTGTCGGAAAGATATCCTAGGTGGTACTTGAATTCCCATAGGAACTTCCGAAACTTCTTGGTTATGAGATCAGGTTGCGGATCCAGGAACCTACTCAGTAAACAACAACCTAATTAGCTGCAACCGCATCCGCAGCCCTCAACACACGACCGAGAAACTTGTTGGAAATATGCCGGAGAGGCAATTAATAAAGTGTTTATTACCATATTTCTCCGTTCATGATAATGGTTTATTATTCATGCTAGAATTGTATTTCCGGAAACTTAATACATGTGTGGATAATAGACAAATACTGAGTCCCTAGTAAGCCTCTACTAGACTAGCTCGTTGATCAAAAGATGGTCAAGATTTCCTGACCATGGACATGAGTTGTCATTTGATAACGGGATCACATC
Organism: Elymus sibiricus; assembly: GCA_039707655.1. Lineage (NCBI taxonomy): Eukaryota > Viridiplantae > Streptophyta > Magnoliopsida > Poales > Poaceae > Elymus > Elymus sibiricus. The sequence goes on from CM077664.1 coordinate 172,277,184, forward strand.
ATTAGGAGAATGATGTGATGGACATGACCCAACCGTTAGCATAGCAAATGATCGTTCAGTTTATTGCTATTGCTTTCACTATGTCAAATACACGTTCCTCTGACCATGAGATCATGCAACTCCCGGATACCGTAGGAATACTTTGGGTGTATCAAACGTCACAACGTTACTGGGTGATTATAAAGGTGCACTACAGGTATCTCCGAAAGTGTTTGTTGAGTTGGCATGGATCGAGATTGGGATTTGTCACTCCGACTATCGGAGAGGTATCTCTGGGCCCTCTCGGTAATACAGCATCACAGAAGCCTTGCAAGCACCGTGACTAAAGAGTTAGTTGCAAGATGATGTATTACGGAACGAGTAAAGAGACTTGACGGTAACGAGATTGAACTAGGTATTGGATACCGATGATCGAATCTCGGGCAAGTAACATGCCGCCAGACAAAGGGAACAACGTATGTTGACATATGAGGTTCACCGATAAAGATCTTCGTGGAATATGTAGGAACCAATATGAGCATCCAGGTTCCGTTGTTGGTTATTGACCGGAGAGTCGTCTCGGTCATGTCTACATCATTCCCGAACCCGTAGGGTCCGCACACTTAAGGTTCGATGGCGATTTAGTATTATATGAGTTATGTGATTGGTGGCCGAATTTTGCTCGGAGTCCCGGATGAGATCACAGACATGACGAGGAGTCTCGAAATGGTCGAGAGGTAAATATTCATATATTGGAAGGCTATATTCGGACATCGGAAAGGTTCTGAGTGATTCGGATATTTTTCGGAGTACCGGGGAGTTACGTGAATTCACCGGGAGAAGTAATGGGCCTTATCGGGCCATACGGGAAAAGGAGAGGGAGGCCACGTGAGGAGGCGCGCGCCCCCCCTTGGCCAAACCGAATTGGACTAGGGGAGGGGGCGCAGTCCCCTCTTTCCTTTCCCTCTCCCTTCCCCCTTTCCTACTCCGTATGGGAGGTGGAATCCTACTAGGACTAAGGAGTCCTAGTAGGACTCCCCACACTTGGCGCACCCCTAGGGGGCCGGCCTCCTCCCTCCCTCCTTTATATACGGAGGAGGGGCACCCCTTGGAGACACACAATTGTCCCATAGCCGTGTGCGGTGCCCCGGTCTCCGTTTTCCACCTCGGTCATATTTTCGGAGAGCTTAGGCGAAGCCCTGCCGGAATCACTTCACCGTCACCGTCGCCACGCCGTCGTGCTGACGGAACTCATCTACTTCCTCGACGTCTTGCTGGATCAAGAAGGCGAGGATCGTCACCGAGCTGCACATGCGTAGAACTCGGAGGTGCCGTACGTTCGGTACTCGATCGGTGGAGGTCGAAGGATTGTTCGACTACATCAACCGCATTGTGAGACGCTTCCGCTAACGGTCTACGAGGGTACGTAGACACACTCTCCCCTCTCGTAGCGATGCATCTCCATGGATAGATCTTGCGTGAGCGTAGGAATTTTTTTTGAAATTCATGCTCCGTTCCCCTACAGTGGCATCCGAGCCAGGTCTATGCGTAGATGTGTTTTGCACGAGTAGAACACAAGTGAGTTGTGGGCGTGGGTGTATTCATATTGCTTGCCGTTACTAGTTGTTACTTGATTCGGCGGTATTGTGAGATGAAGCGGCCCGGACCGACATTACGCGTACGCTTACGCGAGACAGGTTTCACCGCTACGTGCACTCGTTGCATAAAGGTGACTGGCGGGTGTCTGTCTCTCTCACTTTAGTTGAATCGGTTTCAATGAAGAGGGTTCTTTTAGAAGATCAAAAAGCAATCACTACACCACGTTGTGGTTTTGCATAGGTAAGAACGGTTCTTGCAAACCCGTAGCAGCCACGGAAAACTTGCAACAACAAAGTAGAGGACGTCTAACTTGTTTTTGCAGGGTATGCTGGTGATATGATATGGTCAAGACATGATGTGATATAAGTTGTTGTATGAGATGATCATGTTTTGTAAGTTATCAGGCAACCGGCAGGAGCCTTATGGTTGTCTCTTTATTGTATGCAATGCCAACGCTATGTAATTGCTTTTCTTTACCGCTATGAGTTAGCAGCAGTAGTAGTAGCAATAGCCGGCGAGACGACCACGACGCTGCGATGGAGATCAAGGTGTCACGACGCTACGATGGAGATCAAGGTGTCACGACGCTACGATGGTGATCAAGGTGTCAACCCGGTGACGATGGAGATCATGACAGTGCTATGCTGATGGAGATCAAAAGCACAAGACATTGATGGCCATATCATGTCACATATATATTGAATTGCATGTGATGTTAATCCTTTTATGCATCTTATTTTGCTTAGGACGACGGTAGCATTATAAGATGATCCCTTCACTAAATTTCAAGATAAGTGTTCTCCCCTAGTATGCACCGTTGCGAAGGTTCGACGCTTCTAAGCACCACTTGATGATCGGGTGTGATGGATTCTTTCATACGCATACAACGGGTGTAAGCCAGTTTTACACACGCAGAATACTTGGGTTAAACTTGACGAGCCTAGCATATACAGATATGGCCTCGGAACACAAGAAACCGCAAGGTCGAACATGAGTCATATAGTAGATATGATCAACATGAAAGATGTTCACCATTGATAACTAATCCACCTCACGTGATGATCGGACGTGGTTTAGTTGATGTGGATCATGTTACACTTAGACAACTTGAGGGATGTTAATCCAAGTGGGAGTTCTTAAGTAATTTGATTAATTGAACTTCAATTGTCATGAACATAGTCTTACTTGTCTTAGCAAATTTATGTTGTAGATCAATAGACCGCGCTGTAGTTCCCCTGTTTTTTTTCTAGAGAAAACGAAGTTGAAAGTTGATGGAAGCAACTATGCGGACTAGGTCCGTGATCTGAGGATTGTCCTCACTGCTGCACAGAAGGCTTGTGTCCTTAATGCACCGCTCAGTGAAATACCCCTACGGCTTCGTCTGAGGACGTTATGAACGTCTGGCAGACAAGAAAAGATGACTACTCGATAGTTCAGTGCGCCATACTTTACGGCTTAGAACCGGAGCTCCAAATATGTTTTGAGCAACACGGAGCATATGAGATGTTCCAAGAGCTGAAAATTTGTTTTTCAAGCTCACACCCGGGTCGAGAGGTATGACACCTTCGACAAGTTCTATAGCTACAAGATGGAGGAGAACAACTCCGTTAGTGAGCATGTACTCAGAATGTCTGAGTACTTCAAACACTTGAATCAAGTGGGAGTTAGACTTCCGAATAAAGTGGAGATTGATAGAGTTCTCTAGTCACTATCACTAAGCTATTGGATCTTCGTGATGAACTATAAACATGCAAGGGATAGAAGATCCTTAAGCTATTCGCGATGCTACAATCTGCGGATGTAGAAATCAAAAAAAAAAAGGGAGCATCAAGTGTTGATGGTTAATAAGACCACTAGTTTCAAGAAGGGCAAGGGAAAGAAAAGGGAACTTCAAGAAGAACGGTAAAACAGTTGCCACTCACGCGAAGAAACCCAAGGCTGAACCAAACCCGAGACTTAGTGCTCCCATTGCAAAGGGAAATGTCACAGGGAGCGGAACTTCCCCAAAGTAACTGGCAGATAATAAGACTGGCAATGTCAACAAAGATATTTGATATACATGTTATTGATATGTACCTTACTAGTACTCGTAGGAGCACCTGGGTATTTGATACTTGTTCAGTTGCTTACAACTTGAAACATGGAGCTTCAGGAATAAACGAGGACTAGCTAAGAACGAGGTGACGATGTGCATTGGAAGTGTCTCCAAGGTTGATGTGATCACCATCGCCACGCTCTCTCTACCTTCAGGATTAGTGATGAACCTAAATAATTGTTATTTGGTGCTTGCGTTAAGCATGAACATTATATCTGATAGTGTTTATTGCAAGACGGTTATTCAATTTCAGAGAATAATTGTTATTCTATTTATTTGGATAATATCATTGATGATCATGCACTTAAGATGAAAGGTTTATTGAATCTTGATCGTAGTAAATACATATGTTCATAACACGAATGCCAAAAGATAATGATAGTACCACATATTTGTGGCACTGCCGCTTAGGTCATATCAGTGTTAAACACATGAAGAAACTCCATGCAGATGGGTTTTTGGAATCTCTTGATTATGAATCATTTGAGACATGTGAACCGTGCCTTATTGGCAAGATGACTAAAACTCTGTTCTCCGGAACAATGGAGCGAGCAACCAACTTATTGGAAAAAATACATACCGATGTATGCGGTCCGATGAGTGTTGAGGCGCGCGGTGGACATCGTTATGTTCTCACATTCACTGATGATTTGAGTAGATATGGTTATGTCTACTTGATGAAGCATAAATCTGAAACATTTGAAAAGTTCAAAGAAATTTCAGAGTGAAGTAGAGAACCATCGTAACAAGAAAATAAAGTTCTTACGATCTGATCGTGGAGGAGAATATTTGAGTTACGACTTTGGCAATCACTTAAGACAATGTGGAATTGTTTCACAGCTCACGCCACCTGGAACACCACAGCGTAATGGTGTGTCCGAACGTCGTAATCGTACTCTATTAGATATGGTGCGTTCTATGATGTCTCTTACCGATTTGCCACTATCATTTTGGGGTTATGCATTAGAGACAGCTGCATTCACTTTAAACAGGGCACCATCTAAATCCGTTGAGACGACACCGTATGAACTGTGGTTTGGTAAGAAACCTAAGCTGTCGTTTCTGAAAGTTTGGGGAAGTGATACTTATGTCAAAAGGCTTCAGCCAGATAAGCTCGAACCCAAAGCGGATAAGTGCGTCTTCATAGGATACCCAAAGGAAACTGTTGGGTACACCTTCTACCACAGATCCGAAGGCAAAGTATTCGTTGCTAAGAATGGATCCTTTCTAGAGAAGGAGTTTCTCTCGAAAGAAGTGAGTGGGAGGAAAGTAGAACTTGATGAGGTAATTGTACCTCCTCTGGATAGTAGTACATCACAGGAAGAAATTTCTATGACACCGACACAGACCAGAGAGGAAGTAGATGATGATGATCATGAAGCTTCGGATCAAGTTGCTACAGAACCTCGTAGGTCAACCAGGACACGCTCCGCACCAGATTGGTACGGCAATCCTGTCTTGGAGGTCATGTTGTTAGACAACGGTGAACCTACGAACTATGAAGAAGCGATGGCGAGCCCAGATTCCAACAAATGGCTTGAGGCCATGAAATCCGAGATTAGATCCATGTATGAGAACAAAGTGTGGACTTTGGTAGACTTGCCCGATGAACGGCGAGCTATTAAAAATAAATGGATCTTTAAGAAGAAGACGGACGCTGATGGTAATGTCACCGTCTATAAAGCACGACTTGTTGCTAAAGGTTATCGACAAGTTCAAGGAGTTGACTACGATGAGACTTTCTCACCCGTAGCGATGCTAAAGTCTGTCAGAATTATGTTAGCAATTGCCGCATTTATGATTATGAAATCTGGAAAATGGACGTCTAAACGGCATTCCTTAATGGATTCCTTAAGGAAGAATTGTATATGATGCAACCGAAAGGTTTTGTCGATCCTAAAGGTGCTAACAAAGTATGCAAGCTCCAGTGATCCATCTATGGAATGGTGCAAGCATCTCGGAGCTGGAATACTCGCTTTGATGAAGTGATCAAAGCGTTTGGGTTTATGCAAGTTTATGGAGAAACTTGTATTTACAACAAAGTGAGTGGGAGCTCTATAACATTTCTAATAAGTATATGTGATTGGAAATGATGTAGAATTTCTGGAAAGCATAAAGAATTAATTGAAAGGAGTTTTTCAATAAAAACCTGTTTTTGAGTTATCCACGGTTTGGGCATCGAGATCTATAGAGATAGATCAAGACACCTGATAAAAGATTTTCACACACCTTGATGAGATTTTGAAGAAGTTCAAAATGGATCAAGTCAAAAGAAATAAGTTCTTGGCTGGTGTGAAGTGGAGTAAGACTTGAAGATCTAGGTAAAGGTTGTTTACATGTTAGGCATCAAAATCTATAGAGCTAGATTGAGATGCCTCATATGACTTTCACAAAACATATACCTTGACAAGATTTTGAAGAAGTTCAAAATGGATCAGTCAAAGAAGGAGTTCTTGACTGTGGTGAAAGGTGTGAAGTTGAGTAAGACTCAAATCTCGACCACGGCAAAATAAATAGAATGGATGAAGGTTATCCCCTATGCCTCGGCCATAGGTTCTATAAAGTATGCCAAGCTGTGTGCCTTGCCATGTGTCTGGCAAAAGAGGTACCAAAGTGATCCAAGAGTAGATCACTGGACAGCGGTCAAGAATATCCTGAAGTACCTGAAAAGGACTAAGGAAGAATTTCTCGGGAATAGAGGTGATAAAGAGTTCGTCATAAAGGGTTACGTCGATGCAAGCTTTAAACATCGATCCGGAAGACTATGAGTCTCATACCGGATACGTAAAGTGGGACAGTCGGTTTGGAGTAGCTCCAAGCAGAGTGTGGTAGCAGCATCTACATATGACATAGAGATTTGCCAAGAACACACGGATCTGATTATTGCAGACCCGTTGACTAAAACCTCTCTCACAAGCAAAACATGATCAGCCCTAGAACTGATTGGATGTTAATTACATGGAGATGTAAACTAGATTATTGACTCTAGTGCAAGTGGGAGACTGTTGGAAATATGCCCTAGAGGCAATTAATAAAGTGTTTATTATCATATTTCTCCGTTCATGATAATGGTTTATTATTCATGCTAGAATTGTATTGACCGGAAACTTAATACATGTGTGGATAATAGACAAATACTGAGTCCCTAGTAAGCCTCTACTAGACTAGCTTGTTGATCAAAAGATGGTCAAGATTTCCTGACCATGGACATGAGTTGTCATTTGATAACGAGATCACATCTTTAGGAGAATGATGTGATGGACATGACCCAACCGTTAGTATAGCAAATGATCGTTCAGTTTATTGCTATTGCTTTCACTATGTCAAATACACGTTCCTCTGACCATGAGATCATGCAACTCCCGGATACCGTAGGAATACTTTGGGTGTATCAAACGTCACAATGTTACTGGGTGATTATAAAGGTGCACTACAGGTATCTCCGAAATTGTTTGTTGAGTTGGCATGGATCGAGATTGGGATTTGTCACTCCGACTATCGGAGAGGTATCTCTGGGCCCTCTCGGTAATACAGCATCACAGAAGCCTTGCAAGCACCGTAACTAAAGAGTTAGTTGCAAGATGATGTATTACGGAATGAGTAAAGAGACTTGCCGGTAACGAGATTGAACTAGGTATTGGATACCGACGATCGAATCTCGGGCAAGTAACATACCGCCAGACAAAGGGAACAACATATGTTGACATATGAGGTTCACCGATAAAGATCTTCGTGGAATATGTAGGAACCAATATGAGCATCCAGGTTCCGCTGTTGGTTATTGACCGGAGAGTCATCTCGCTCATGTCTACATCATTCCCGAACCCGTAGGGTCCGCACACTTAACGTTCGATGACGATTTAGTATTATATGAGTTATGTGATTAGTGGCCGAAGTTTGTTCGGAGTCCCGGATGAGATCACGGACATGACGAGGAGTCTCGAAATGGTCGACAGGTAAAGATTCATATATTGGAAGGCTATATTCGGACGTCGGAAAGGTTCCGAGTTATTCGGGTATTTTTCGGAGTACCGTGGAGTTACGGGAATTCACCGGGAGAAGTAATGGGCCTTATTGGGCCATACGGGAAAAGGAGAGGCAGGCCACGTGAGGAGGCGCGCGCCCCCCTTGCCCAAACCGAATTGGACTAGGGGAGGGGGCGCAGTCCCCTCTTTCCTTTCCCTCTCCCTTCCCCCTTTCCTACTCCGTATGGGAGGTGGAATCCTACTAGGACTAAGGAGTCCTAGTAGGACTCCCCACACTTGGCGCACCCCTAGGGGGCCGGCCTCCTCCCTCCCTCCTTTATATATGGAGGAGGGGCACCCCTTGGAGACACACAATTGTCCCATAGCCGTGTGCGGTGCCCCGATCTCCGTTTTCCACCTCGGTCATATTTTCGGAGAGCTTAGGCGAAGCCCTGCCGGAATCACTTCACCGTCACCGTCGCCACACCGTCGTGCTGACGGAACTCATCTACTTCCTCGACGTCTTGCTGGATCAAGAAGGCGAGGATCGTCACCGAGCTGCACGTGTGTAGAACTTGGAGGTGCCGTACGTTCGGTACTCGATCGGTGGAGCTCGAAGGATTGTTCGACTACATCAACCGCGTTGTGAGACGCTTCCGCTAACGGTCTACGAGGGTACGTAGACACACTCTCCCCTCTCGTAGCGATGCATCTCCATGGATAGATCTTGCGTGAGCGTAGGAATTTTTTTTGAAATTCATGCTCCGTTCCCCTACAAAACTTCACAAATTCATCTACCTCAGACCTTCAAAAACACAATGATACTAGCCATGGTGGATCATCCGAGCTATCTTCTCCAGTACTGGGGAAAAGTCACGGCACTATTTGCCACCACAAAAAGTATAGAAGCGTTTCGATGTCGGCGTCCTCTGGTATTCTGGAACCGAAACGATAGCGAGTGTGACAAAACCCCTTGGAGCTCAACTCCCCGGGTCCAATCCATATGGTCAGGAGGAACCAAAAACAGAGTCACATCACACCGATATCGCAACCATTCCAACAATACCCGCGTGACCCTAAAAAAAATTTGAGTGAGAAGACGTAGTAGAATAAAACACCTATGCCACAATTCCTCACCAGAGCGACGAAGGGGATAAGGAGTAAAAAGAATTCCTACTCTCCGATATATAGAACTAGGACTCAAAATAATTTTTCTTCTAGACTCGTCAACGGTTCGATCAATCAAGGGGCTCCTATGGTCGGTATGGCTCTGATACCAACTTGTAACGCCCAATATGAAGCTCTATCGCAATCTCGTGATGAACTCAAGATCGTGACAGAACCTCATTTTGGGACGCATAGCAAGGTGATTCTCAAATACATACAATCGAATGAACAGCTGAGAATACTAGATAAAGGCTTACACTCGCCACATGCTATAGCATAATATATCATAAGCATCATACAATCATCCAAAAGAAAGACAGGGCCCGTCTACGAACGAAACCAAACAAGAAAACACCACCCTACTATTATCCCCAGATCAACCGACTAGGGCCCATACTGATCGTTTGGCATCGTGACGTACATACGTCCACGCTCACCTGTGTCTATCTCAAGCGTACCTGCAACTGGAGTTTATAGTAATCTGTGAGCCACAGGGACTCAACTATCTCATCACTCAAGGTAACAAAACTATTTAAGCTTATAGGAATGGAAAGGGTAAATGTGGTGAGGTTGCAGCAAGCACTAAGCATGTTTAAGTGGCTAACTTACGAGTACAAGAATAAAGTGAGCAACTACGCATAACGGTCGCAAGTCTAACATGATCAAGAAGAGATCCTGAACACCTACTTACGGTTCAAACATAAACCCACCGTGTTCTCTTCCCGAACTTACTTGAAAAGAGACCATCACGGTTACGCACACAATTGGTGTATTTTATTAGAATTAGTGTCAAGTTCTCTACAACCGGAGGTTAAAATATCCAAGTCGCCACATAACCGCGGGCACGGCTTCGCGTAAGATTTAACCCTGCAGGGGTGTTCCAACCTGGTCCATCATAGACCAACACAAGCTGCGGTGAAAATACCTCAACCTCGAGATAGCCTGAAGTATCCTCGAAATCCCGGTGCACAAGACATTTTGACAATGGTAACACAAGTCCAGCAAGACCTCCCGATGTGCCGACACCACGATTGGAGCCGCACGTATCTCGAAATCAGGCCACGATCGGATGAACACTACGTATGGTTACCAAAGACCCCAGTTGCCCAGGGAGGTACCGCAATTGGCTCTAGTTTGGACCAACACTCATGAGGAGCACTGGCCCGAGTTGTTGATTAAGAATCCCAAGGTTAATTACTCCCTATGGAAGTTTTTTAGTTGTTATTAGGCAAATGGTAAAACCAAAGTTGGCCCTTGCTGGAAGCGGTTATTCAAAGCGAACGATCAAGAGGGTCCCATTCCCCTGAGCATGTTAGGAACACTAATCAAAGATCATAACACCGGTATTACGGAAACTAAGGCGGCATGAGTGGAACAAAACACTAGGCAAAAGGCCGAGCCTTCCACACACAACCAAGTATATAGATGCATTAATTAAATAAGAGATATTGTGATATCCCAACATATCCATGTCCCAACATGGAACAACCTGCACTGCACCTGCAACTAGCAACTCTATAAGAGGGGCTGAGCAAAGCAGTAACATAGCCAAACAACGGTTTGCTGGATAGGGTGGTTAGAGGCTGTATCATGGCATATGAGAGGCTGACATGTATGTGGTAGGAAGCGTGACGTAGCGATAGCAACGAGACAACTAGCAAGCAAAGATAGTAGTGTTATCAAGGGTAATGGTCATCTTGCATGAAGTCTCTTCGGTAGGATAGTAAGACTGCTCCGCGAACACGTTCTCAACCGGTTCCTCGAACTCGGACTCGTCACCCAAAACTACCCAAAAGAAAGAACAAGCACCGAAATAAACAAACAATCATGACATAGATGCACAAACAAAATGATGCATGAAATGGCATGGTGGAATAACAAGCATGACATAAATGAAGGAACGGTGCTACCAGGACGATAGAAATGATAACGAGCTGAACGGTGAAGCAAAAGATGGATATGGGCAAAATCTTGGGAACCCAAGTATACCATTGGAAAGAATGGAAGATTTTGATTGAAACTGATATAAAGATCACGAAGAACGGATGCACGAAACTCAAATGGTGAGCAACACAATACGCAATGCAAAACTGAAATTAACAGCAACATGGCATCTTATGCACATCAAAACAGCAAGCTACAGTACCCTAAAATGCAAGAACTTGGCATGTAGCTATAGTACACATGGCATAGATCATTTCATTCCATTGGCACAAATTCATATGAAGCATGGATTCATCAGAAATGAGCTCACAACATTACAACATGGTGTTGACAGAAAACTGCTACATTGACTACGCACATTTAGAGCAACATTAAAATATGCTACAGGAGATTAACATGGCATCAACTAGCAGGACATGAATGTACTAATGACAAAGACCAAATCTTGTCTACTGGACATGTCCAAAAGATGCATGGATTAGTGGCTATCATCAAGGAAACATAGCAAGATTCAGCAGAAAATTAACAAGTGCAAAACAGTAACAATGACTAAGCATGTTTACAAGCTTGTGGCACTCCTATCATGGCATATCATGGCATGGAAAAATAACTAGCAGTAAGATGGCATGAAAATGCTCCAAACTCATGTTGACAAGAAGCTCATATGACATATGCAATAATTCACACAAAAGTGACAAAATGGCATGTTATGTGAAAATGACACGCATGCAAATTTGATCAAAAGATAAATCTAATGCCACCAATGGATTAGTTGGATTTTTCTACCCCAAAATTATATATTACACTCATATGTTCCTATGAAAAACGCTCAAAATGCCACAAATACAAATAGGACAAAAGTTTAAATAAGTTATATGCCAGATTTGGCATATGCCCGAAATGGAAACGGCCAGATCAGGAAACTTGCCAGAAATGGAATGCACCGAAATGGAAAAACGCCAGAATAGGAAATATGCTGAAAATGGAATATGCCGAAATTGGCTAAAAACAGAGTGGGGTGGCTGACATGTGGGACCCGGTTATGTGGGTGTATGACAGTGGGGACGCGCGCGTGTGTGGCTGACCAGCGGGACCCACGGCTGACGCGTGCACATGGCGACAGAGGAAAACAGGGGAGGCCATTGGGGGCGATCGGCGCGCGGCGGAGGGCTCGCAGGAGATGCTTCGGTGACCCTAAGGCGCGGCGGATGGACGGGAAAGAAGCGCGGGAGGAACCCGCACACCCGCATGTGACTCACGTAACCGGACGTCGACGGAGACGACGCCGGCGACGAGGTACAGAGGCGGCGGCGACGAGCTCGTGCCACTCGCTATGGGGCACGGCGGCTACTGCGAAGCGGCAGAACGGAACCTACGCACTTTGGCGAGCACGGCGGACATGCGCGCGAAGCCTAAGGTGGTCAGGGCACTCGCCGGAGACGAGGCCCGACGGCGGTGAGTACGGGTGCTCACGGCCACGACGGTGCAGCGCAAGAACGAGGGGGAGAAAGGGACATGGAGGTGCGCAAGCTCACTACGAACACGCTCGCGCGTTCGGACAGAGGCGAAGAGGTCGGGGTCGCCGGGGTTTAGCCGGAGACGAAGCGGGGCTGACGAGGAAGGAGAGGAAGGAGACGGCGAGGACTTGGCGTATCCGGGCTCCGTAGTGGATGGCGGGGACGTAGTCGACGACGAGGAACTTGCCGGACACAGTTGGCGAGGTGGAGGACGACGGTGGTCACAGCGGCGCCATGGCCGTGCGCTCAGATGCGCTCGAGGCGCGCTCGAGGCGGCGGATCTGGTGGCTGCTACTCACCTGGCGGCGGAGGAGGAGGAAGCGAGGAACCCTAGAGGCAGCCAGGACATGGAGAGGGGATTATATAGGGGCTAGGGCGAGCAGGGCGAGATTGGGCGCTCTCGGCCGCGGCGATGTGTGCGAGCTAGCCGAAGGTGGACGAAAATGTGGGTGCGGGCGTCCTGTAGCCAGCGGCTGACAGGCGGGACCGGGCAGGCCACGTGGCGGTGGGCTACCGGGGGTACGCGGCTGCGCGGGTGAGAAAGTAAAAGGGCGCGCGCGTGCGAGGGGAGCTGGGCCGCGCCGGTGGGCTGCACTGCTGCTGCTGCTGGGCCGCGCGCTGCTGCTGCTGGGCTGCTCTCCCTTCGTTTCCCTTTTCTATTTCTTCAAACAGAAAAACAAAGGGAAAAGCACAGGAGTTTTGGTGTGAGGTGTGAGAGATATAAAAATATCTCTGGAATCCAGGGAAAATGTAGTACTTGAATAAATTGGTTTGGCAATTTTTAGAGAAAGAAAAATATATCAAGTTTGAATTAAATTCAAACTTGAGACATTTTTTATCCCAACCAAACCAATTCCAAAAATGGTGAAATTTGGCAAAGAGGTTTAGGACATGGACTAGAGAATTTAGAATATGGTGAACATTAATTTGGGACAGAAATTATTGCATCAAGCGTTAAATTGGGAGAAACAGGGGATTTGAGAGATAGGTGATGGAGATGGCTTGCATAGGTGAAACCCAAGGGTTTGGGTGAGGCAAGGAGAAGATGATGACACACCTCATGCACACATGATGAACATAACATATCAATGGGTGTAATGCTCGTGAACAACATAAATGGATATGATGATGCAAGCACATGACAAAAATAATATGAAAATGAAATGCAAGGAGAAAAGAAAGGCAAAAACACAACATGAGAATACCACATCCATCAAGATCATCATGACAAATCCATATATGGCAATGTTGGAAGTACAAATTTCGAAGGAGCACTCTTGGGGTGTTACACTCGTTGTGTCTTAAAGAGCCCTTGTAGCTTTGCTACAGCTCGGGGACGCTTCGTATGTCAAGGGCCGCAATGTACTTGATGGTCGCTGTACGATCGAGCCCGTGTGGGCCCCACCACGAAAATTTCGGACGAAATCTCTATCATATGTTTGTTCCGGCTTATTCTCCAAGCCAAATCCTTTGTTTTGTTTTGTTGTGGTATTTGAGTTGCTTCAAAGTCAAGTGTTGATTCCATACCTTTCCTAAGCGGTGTTCTCATATTTCTATGGGAGTGCTAATCCTTTTGATCATCGAGAGTGTCATGTTAATTCTTCTCAACCGGCGTGCTCCTCTTCAAGTTGATCTGATCATTTCAACGTTTGCAAGATCAATTCTCAGTGGTGTCCGTTTCATCCGTCCCAAGTTGTATTTTTTTCCCCACCCTCCCACCCTTTTCTTCGCAGAGTCAAAATTCTCAAATCAAGTATCCATTTTATTCATGAGAAGTCTCTCCATTCTTTTCCTTCAATGTTCTTAGCCGGTAATTTCTCGCGAAGATGCTCAGGAGCTACAAGTTCATCATTCTTTGTTCTCGTTTCTCTTCTCCGTGATTTAATTCAAGTTTTCCATGTTGATCATATCTCTTTCTTTGATTCAAATGCTTTCCATGTTGGAAATTCTTACCCAGGCCTCTCTTGTTTATTCGCCTCTCTCTATTCTTTTCCGGTGCAAAGAAATTATCTCAGAAGATTCATGTTTCCATTCAAGATCCGTTCCTTCTATTTCGTGGTTGTTACCTCATTCAAGTCGTCCAAATCCTGGTGCATTTTCTGTTCTAAATAATCCTTTTCAACGGTGTTTCTTTTGAGTGGGCCCATAACCCACAGGTCTTTTCCCAGGATCTTACCTGACTCTGCTAATTTTCCCGGAGTTATTCTCAAATTCTTTCAAAGTTTGACGTAAGAATGGATTCCACCAGTGAATTGCCTTCTCCATGATCGCTTTCTAATTCTTTTCACCTTTGGCTCAACCTTTCTATTCTTCATTGTTCCGGCATGTCTCAACAATATTGGTGGTGATTCTCGTCGTAATTCTCAGCATTTGAAGACCGAAGAAGAGTTTTTACTCTATATCTTGCTCCGTTCTCTTGAAGATTCGTGGTTCTAGCTTCATGCAATCCTCTCAAATTGTTTCGATCGTCAGAAATTCTTTACATACCCATCCGGAGGATTTGAGGAGTTGTTTTCATTTTGATTCTCCGAAGGCCATCATTTCAGAAGATTTATTCGTTCTCAGTTTTCAGCTTTGTGTTCTCCGATTATTCCAAAAATTGATGTCTCTTCATTCGTCTCCTAATTCTTTCGGTGCATCGTTCAAAGTATCCTCTAATCAGCTCGTGATCTCTTCGTTCTCTTGTATCTAAATTCCCTCAAGTATCTTCGTGCGTTTTTTAATTCTTCACGGTGACTCCTCTTTTCTTCGTTCATTGTCATTTCTTACGGTGGACCGTTCAAAATTCATTCATTCATCCTAAAATCCTACCGGTGGTTCGTTGAAGACCTTCCCAAGGTTGTGCTATATCTCTCTTCAATCTTTTCAAGAAGAATAAGTGGCATGCCAATCCGTTGCTTGTCATCAAGTTAAGTTGATGAAGGGTAAGTATGACATAATTCTTATTGTTATTTCATTGAGACAGTTTAATTCCTTCTTCCGAAGTTCGTGCATGATATCAAATTCTCGGTTCTAAGTTGCTCGTCTTTCTTTTCCGGAGTTCCAAGTTTTTCTCATTATCTCGGAATGAAGCTCCATCTAAATCATCACAAGGCTTCATCTTGTTCGTTGCAACCTTCCTTTCGTTTTGATCATCTTGTTATCCATCTGGAGTTCTTCGAGAGTTTCTACATGGTGGTTCATCAATGATTTAATTCATTCTCGGAGTGTTCGTCAAGATTCTTGTTGGAGGAGCTCAAGTATTCTTCGTCTTGCATTTCAAAGTGCAAATCCTTTCTACCTTGTCTCTTGAGGTGGTGTTATGTCATTCTTGATAAATTCCCTTCGTGGTACATGATTCACAAGTTGTCAGGAATGAGATATTTAAACCCATCATTTTTCTCTTTGTTCAAATATTTTCAACCGATCATTTTTCCTTGTTGGAGTTATCTTGGTATAGATTTCACCTAAATCCTATCCTAAGGATTGTTGCTATTGTGCTGCTTATCAATGATCCAAGTTTCTCCTTCTCTTCTTGGTGAAAGAGGTTTTCATTTATTCGAGATCTCCAGTAATCAATTGTTTCCGTTAGTGGCAGGTTGAACCTCAAATTTTTGATGTTTTCCATAAGGCCATTGGAAGCATATCTTTTAGTTGTTGATTCTTTCAACAAAGCCGTCATTTGTGGTAGGAATTGTCATTTTCTTCTCCGTTCTTTTCTTTCCAACGATCTAGCTTCTATAATTTTCTTCCGGAGGCATTGTGATGTTGCTCTCTTCGACCTTCATCTCATTTTGTCAAGATCATGTTCTTTCCTTGCTTATCCATTTAACCAGAGTGTGGTGTTCTCTTTTCAAGTTCTTTTCATCTTATCAAGTTTTCCTTCTCTTTCCTACCGGAGTGTTGCCAAATTATTTCCTTCCCATTCGTTGTCTATCTCGTTTAAACCTGAGTGGTTTCAAATTCTATCTTGTCCTTGTGTTCTTCTCATGTCTTTGCAACTTCAAAGGTTCTTTGGTTTCGCTCGTTTGTCATAGAAGCAACTTTGTTTTACCTCTTCCTCTTTCTCTTCCTCTTCTGATTCTAAGATCTCGGGGCAAGATCTCTTGTAAGTGGGGGAGAGTTGTAACAGACCGAGACCGATGCCTTCCATAATTATTATTATTCTATTGTTTGAGCTATTTTATTTTATTTTGCATTGCATCATGTCATCATGCCATCATGTCATTAAATTTTGCAACTCAAATAAATAAATTGCATGGATCTTCGATAAATTTAAATCGAGGGAATTCACATGGTGTTTTCTCTTTATAACGTATCCTCCCTATATTTTAGGGATTTACTATTAAATATTCCAATACTTTGGAATCACCCACAAACACACTTGCAATTTAATTCTCATGTCTTTTCTACTTCAAGTTTGGTCCTCAAACTTTGCCCATAAATTCTTTCATCATTTTCCCGGGCTCCACCTAAAATCTCAACATTTTGGGACACTTCTAAAACCTAGTCCTAGTTCAAACCATTTGAATTAAATTCAAATGAATTTGAATTTGAATCTTGCAATCCTTCCCATCTCTAATTTTCGTGAGACAAGCTCATTTTTGTGAGTCCAGGAAAATTACCCCATGGCCAAAACTCTTTCTCTAAACTTTTCTTTTCTCTCTTTCTTTCTTTCTTTTGTCTGTAAATGGAAAAGAGAGGGAGTGCAGCTGAAGCCCAGCCGCAGCCTCAGACCGGCCGGCCCAAGGCCCAGCCGACGCCCTATAACCCTAGCGATCGATCCCCCATCCCCCTCCTCATCTCGATCCTCTCTCCCTCGCTCCCAGCTGTGCGCCGCTGGGCACGAGACAGAGGCGCAGCCCAGCGCCCGATCCCCCCTGCCGCGACTGCTCCAGCGACGCCGTCGGCCTCCGTTGGCTCCATGCCCGACGCCATGACCCCTGCCACCCCTTGACTCGATCCCCATCGCCTACGATTTCGGCCGCTGCTCCGTCGCCTCGTCGTGGCCTCGAGTACGCGGCACCATCCTTCTCCATGCCCTCCATCTCCAGACCAGCCGCGGCTCCTCCTCCGTGCGCCATGGCCGCCTCGCCATGTGGCTCCCCGCTGCTACCCCTTGCGCCTCGTTCCGGCTTCGTCCGCGACGCCGGTGACCAAGGCCTTCTTCAGCCCCGTCAGGCTCGTTCCTCCTCTGGCGTGGCCCTGGCCTCCTTCCCCTTGCCTCATGCGCGCTCGCCCGGCCAACGACCTCCGCTGCTCACGGGCCCCGCCGCCTTGCTGCTGCCGTGCCCAAGCACCTGGCCTCACCACCAGCACCTCCGTCGCTGCTGCCCGTTGCTCCGCAACCGTCCCGCTGCTCGCTTCTCTACAGCTAGCTAGCTCGCCCTGGATGCCTCCCAGCTGTTGCCTGTAGGAACACTGAGCCGAGCTCTTCTCGCATCATCCTCGACATGCGCTTCCTCCAGTTTTTGAATCACCACGCCAGGGTCAAGAAGTTTTGGTCAGCACTAGTTGTGCCTGGATTTGACACCACCACCACCACCACGGTCTGTCGCGAAGGCCCTCATTACCGTCACTGTCGCTGGACGTCAAGGCCTTCATGTCCATCGCCTTTGGACCGTGCCACTATGACCATCGTAGGCACCCCAAGACCAGTACCCCTGGATCCGTCAAGTACCTCTACTGCCGTCTCCGGAATCACCAAGAACGCCAAGTACCACGACGACCGACGCATAGAAGCACTACATTTGCCGTGTACAACTACCGTTGCCAAGACCGAGACCACCAAGTACCCTCCGGATCACCAAGTTCGACTACCGCCATCGTGTACCACTACTTCCCACTACCGCCATCGTGGGAACGTCTACTTCCCTCTACCGAACTCGATCCACCCCGAATGCACGCTTTGAAGGTATATGCCGAGACGACCATCCGAGAACGAATGCATTGTTGTATGAAATGCTCGTGTTTGCACCGTGTTCGAATTGTCTCTTGCACATTCCTCGTTTTCCATGCCATCGACATGTGGGACACCCGGTATCCGGGATCACTCCGCGTCACTCGTGCATGTTTCGCACATCTCGCACTTGATCTTTTGCACCGTCATCTCAACGAGTTGTCGGATCATCGGAATGTTGCCGTGGCACCATTTCCGTTTTCGCCGCCGTGGCACCCATTTCTTTTCGCCATGGCGACAAATGCCTCATATCATGATATATGTCAATGTTTTCATAAAATTTGCATCAACCATGAATATGTCATCCTCATGCATATAATAAATCACAAGCCATGCATCAGATTAAAATGATCCATATATGTAAAATGTTTAGAAATTCATGTAGATTCATTATATCCAACTCTCATCCATGTTAAAAATGTTTAAAATTGCTGTTTGCATTAATTTGCTAAATGACATGTTAAAATGGTTTATTTCATAACTAAATAACCGTAGCTCCGAATTAAATAAACTTTATATGTAAATGGTCTAGAAAAATGTGTAGATTAACATGGTGAAATTACTTTTCCTGTTTAACAACATTAAAATTATGTTTTAGGCAGAACAGTACCAAATTCGAAAATTACATATGGGGATTTTTCGGAATTGTTCTTTGTTGTTTCCGGCCTCATTTAAATTGCCTAGATAGGTAGTTTAATCTTGCTTCACCTCTTGCTATGATTAACAATATTTAATCTTGTTGAGTACATAAACGGGAGTGAACTAAATAAATTGAATGTGGAGTTTTATCAATATGCAACTCGTTGCATATTGAGCTTCACTTAATGTGTAGTGTCTGATTGTTGCACTTGCCATACCATGCATCTTTAAACTTGCCATGCATCATACTTGGTTGTGCATCATGCCATGATTATGCTATGTTTGTTTACCATGTTGTTTCCTTCTTTCTGGTTGTGCTTCTTCTCGATAGTCCCGGTTATGTTGCGAAGTGTGAGGATTCGTTCGACTACGCGTGTTCGTCCTCTTCGTGGATTCGGTCTTCTTCCTAGCGGGATTTCAGGCAAGATGATCATTACCCTGGATATCACTACTATCTTTGCTTGCTAGTTGTCTCGATGGTATCGCTATGTCTCGCTACCTACCACTTGTTTGTCAGCCTCCCAAATTGCCATGATACAACCTCAAACCTTCCACTATCCCAGCAAACCATTGTTTGGCTATGTTACCGCTTTGCTCAGCCCCTTTCTTATAGTGTTGCTAGTTGCAGGTGCAGTTGCAGTTTGTTTCATGTTGGGACGTGGACATGTTGGGATATCACAATATCTCTTATTTAATTAATGCATCTATACACTTGGTTGTGGGTGGAAGGCTCGGCCTTTTGCCAGGTGTTTTGTTCCACTCATGCCGCCCTAGTTTCCGTAATACCGGTGTTATGTTCCTTGATGAGCGCTTCTAACACATGTGGGGCATATGGGAACCCCCTTGATCATTCGTTTTAGTATAAACTTCTCCAGCAAGGCCCAACATTGGTTTTACCATTTGCCTAACAACAACTAAAACTTGCATAGGGACTTTCCGGACCCTGAGGATAATTAATCAACAACCCCGGGCCAGTGCTCCACATGAGTGTTGGTCCGAAACGGGCAGACTGCGGGGCCACCATGAGGAAACTCAAGGTTATGGTTTTACACGTAGGCTGACCTATCCGGCCGTGTCCTGAGAACGAGATACGCGGCTCCTATCGGGATCGTCGACACGTCGGGAGGTCTTGCTGGTTTAGTTTTACCTTTTACGAGTGGCTTGCCCACCGGGATTCCTTATCGTAATCATCGTGTTATCATGGTGTGAGGATGTTCTATCGGATGCGTGTGGTAATTTATAATGGACTACTTGGAGCACCCCTGCAGGGTTAAATATTTTGCGAAGCCGTGCCCGCGATTATTTGGTGACTTGGAAATTTATAACCTCCGGTTGTAGAGAACTTGACACTAAATCTAATTAAAATACACCAACCGCGTGCGTAACCGTGATCGTCTCTTTTCGAGTAAGTTCGAGAAGAGAACACGGTTGGGTTATGTTTGACTCGTAAGTAGGTGTTCAGGATCACTTCTTGATCATTACTAGATTGCGATCGTTATGCGTAGTTACTCTTCTTATTCTAGTACTCGTAAGTTAGCCACCATACAATGCTTAGTGCTTGCTGCAACCTCACCACTTTACCCTTCCATACCCATTAAGCTTTGATAGTCTTGCTACCCATGGTTATGGGATTGCTGAGTCCTCGTGGCTCACAGATTACTACAACAACAGTTGCAGGTACAGGTAAAGCGATGCTTTGACGTGAGAGCGATGCATGTTTGCTTTTGGAGTTCCTCTGCTTCTTCTTCTTCGTCGATCATAGGATGGGTTCCCGGTTGGCAGCCTGGGACTAGCAGGGTGGATGTCGTTCTTCTTTTTCGTTTGATTTCATCCATAGTCGGATCCTGCTCTTCTGTTTGATGATTGCTATGTATAGTTGTATTGATGTATTCATATTGTAGCTTGTGGCAAGTGTAAGCCTTTATCTGGTATTCTCATCTATTCGGTACATGGTATGTTGTAATGATATCCACCTTGCGAAGCGTCTTCGATATGCACTTCTATCCTTGGTGGAACTTCTGAGTTCCTTGAGGATAGACCCGCATATTGGGCGTGACACCGTCCAAAAGCGGCAGGTCCGTCCGTCGCCAACGGCCCAGGACGTGGATGCCCGGAAGATGGAGGAGGCGTCTGGGTCGCTGGGGAGGTGCAGATGCGCCCAAGGTCTGGTAGGGTCCGTGCGTTGGAACCACAACCAACGCACACGAAGCGAGATCCCTTGGCGATGAAGGTCCGGGATGCCGAGTCCGCCGAGCTCGAGGGGGCGGCAAACATGCTGCCAGTGCATGGGACCCGAGGTGGTTTGGAATCAATTTTAACGAGATTAATTGTGTAGTATATAATATTTATAGATTGATAACATATGGATCAAAATTAAAATGACAATTGTATATGTCCAACGCTCTAAATTTAGTAACATATCCAAACCCCCGCGAGTCCTTGGATTGGCTGCGCATGAACACGATTTGTCCTTTTTCCACTCGGAAAAGTAGCCGAGAAAAAAGAATAGCTAGGTGGGAAGTTCTTGGATTCAAACCCGCGCCTCTTTAATATAAACGTAGTAGAACATCCAACTCGCCGCACAAGCATTGACGTCAAATTCAGGAAAGTCACCCTTTTGATCCAGGAACGTACCACATTAGTGAGGCTTCATCATTGCTAACCTCTTAAGCCCTCCCCTAGAGTCCTCCCACCCTCGGCCTACCACCGACGGCGGTCCCTGGCACTGAGCACTGCGGTCATGTCAGCCACCAGCCTCTCAGGGGATGCCACTCAGGCCAGCCTGACCACCATACCGATGATCTTACTCCAAGCTCGTCGGGCACCCTCCATGGCTCTTTCGGATCTCAAGTTTCAAGTTGGACTGGATTTTGAAGAAGATTAGGGAGAATCTTGGAGCTCCAACCAACTTTATCACTGGTGGATCCCAGAGGGAATTCTTCTTGTTGTTGAATTCTCAAGATCGAAGATTGGGCTCAATGAAGATTCTATGGGACTTATCCTTCAGTCCTACCTTGGAGGTAATGCAGCCCGTTTCAATGTGGTTTTCCTTCGTGACCATTGTTTTAGGTTCTTAGATGCTTCTAAAGATGTGGGCTTCTCAATTTACAATGGGGGCAATATTGCTAATGAGATCTTTAACATTCATTTCTTCCTACGGGGAAATGGGGTCCTAATTCTGTCAAAGAGTATAAATTTTTCTGCCAAGAACAAGCAAATAATTGGACTTTGGTTTCTCATTCAAAAAATTCCCACAAATCTTTTGTGGATGTGGTTAAATCCCCGATATTTTTCAAAGATCATAGCAAGAAGCCAATTCAAGATCTGCATAAGGATATTCCTCGTTCTTCAGTTTTCAGCGGGCTTGATTATTCTCTTAAACAACATTCAAGTGCAAATAATGCCAGGTCAACCACAGCGGGATCAAAAGTTTTTCAAATTGAAGGCCTGGCTGGCATACATTTTCACCTTGTGGCGAAGCCCAAGAGCCTTTCTGCGCTCAGTGCATGTTAGTGGGCCACTTTCGGCCCAACTGTAGAAAATAAGATTCGTTGCCGGGCTTGCAAAGGTTGGGGCCACATAGCGAGGAACTGTTGGAATCAGACTTGGGAGCCACCTAATCAGACTGTCAAGATTCAATCACAGGCCGGAATTTTTGATTGACATGCTAATCCCTCTTCACTTGCCATTTGGAGAGCTAAGGCCACGATTGCTCCATCTCCCCAGGTGGACGACGCTAAGCGTTCTGCTGACGCCATCCCCCTCAGATCAGCTTATTTTGGGGAGGTCTTGTTGTAGGGTGGAACCCTAAATGGAGATATTTTTTACACTTGGAGGTGGGGAAAGGGGGAATCACAAGAACAACAAGAACACAAAGGGGAAATCTCTCAAACAAACCCAATTACACATCTACTAGAATAGCATACACATAAGATCCACAAGTGAAAGTGCAACTAATCCCGGGTGGTTTTGGTAATTCTTAACAGCATATGCATCATTGAACTAATACCTACTGAAGATATATTTCAGAGAAGTTCAATGATTGGCTTGGCAAGGACATGAGAATGTGGACCGCTCAAAATGCTAAGGACATGGATTGGCAAAGCTTCAATACTCTACATCTTTGGTTAAGTGATCCAAGATCACATTGAGTCCATATGAAATCCAATACTATTAAAAGGGGATGAGGTTTTGATCATGACTTAATTGCTCAAGTGCTTGATGATATTGGTCCAAAAACCCTCAACCACTTTCTCCAACTCATATATGTCCAAACCCTAAAAGTCCATCTCGGTCCCATCGAACTACTTCCATCCAGACCCACCGAGATGATCCTATACACTGCCATAGCCAAACCCTAGACTTTCAGTCTCACCGAGATGACGATCGGTCTCACCGATTTGCACTGACCAAGTTTCTGTAAACCAGTTGCTTCACTTTGGAATCACCGAGTTGAAACAATCGAAATTTCCGTGATGAAGTCTTGCTTGAGTCATCACATATCTGTCCCATTGAGATTCTTGATTCGGTCTCACCGAAACGCCAAATGGTCAAGTTTTTTACACAGGTCGCTCTCACCGAGATTTCTGATCGGTGTCACCGAGTTGAGTCAAAAGCTTGTAACGGTTGGATTTTTGGTGAAGGCTATATATACCCCTCCACCCCAACTCACTCTCTAAGAGAGCTATCAGAATGAACCTAAACTTCCACCATTCATTTTCTGAGAGAGAACCACCTACTCATGTGTTGAGATAAAGAGATTCCAATCCAACCATTTGGACCTTGATTTCTAGATCCCCAAGTTGCTTTCCACTTCAATCCCTGTCCTACCAAAGCCAAATCTGTGAGAGAGTGATTGAGTGTTGAGGAGACTATCATTTGAAGCTCAAGAGCAAGGAGTTCATCATCAACAACACCGTTTATTACCTTTTGGAGAGTGGTGTCTCCTAGATTGGTTAGGTGTCACTTGGGAGCCTCCAAGATCATGTGGAGTTGAACCAGGAGTTTTTAAGGGAAAGGAGATCGCCTACTTCGTGAAGATCTACCCCGAGTGAGGCCAGTCCTTCGTGGACGTAAGCCATGGTGGAATAGACAAGGTTGTTTCATCATGGACCCTTCATGGGTGGAGCTGTCCGTGGACTCGTGCAACCGTTACCCTCCGTGGGTTGAATTCTCCATCAATGTGGACATATGATAGCACCACCTATCGGAACCATGCCAAAAATCACCATGTCTTCATTGCGTTTGATTTCTCTAATCCCTCCTGTACGTTCATATGCAAAGTCTTTACTTTCCGCTGCACTACTCTTAGACTTGCATGTGTAGGGTGTTGCTTGACTTAGTAGAATTACTAAAACTTGCCTACAACTAAAATTGGGAAAAGGATAAGTTTTATTTGGTCAATTAGTCTAATCACGCCCCTCTAGACATACTTTCGATCCTACAAGTGGTATCAGAGATTTGGTCTCCATTGCATTGATTTCACAACCTAGGAGAGTATGGCGTCTTGTGATGGTAATTATCACCGTAGAGGTCCATATTTTGATGGTACAAACTTTGCTAGTTGGAAGCATAAGATGAAAATGCATATTCTTGGTCATAACCCTGCCGTTTGGGCTATTGTTCGTGTTGGCTTGCAAGGTGAATTCTTTCAGGATGGAAAAGAACCGGATCATGAAGCAACCGTGGAAGAATTGAAGATGTTGCAATACAATGCTCAAGCATCTGACATTATGTTCAACGGTTTGTGCCCTCAGGAGTTCAATAAGATTAGCCGCCTCGAGAATGCAAAGGAAATTTGGGATACTTTGATTGATATGCACGAGGGTACCGAGTCCGTCAAGGAATCCAAGTTGCATGTGCTCCAAAGTCAACTTGACAAGTTCAAGATGAAGGATGGTGAACGGGTCGCCAAAATGTACTCTAGGCTCGCTCTCATCAAAAATGAGATTGCCGGCTTAGGGAGTGAAGAGATGACCGACGAATTCATCATCAAGAAAATCCTTAGAGCCTTGGATGGAAAATATGATATCGTGTGCACTTGATCCAAATGATGCCCAATTACAAAGATCTCAAGCGCGCGGAAGTCGTTGGAAGGATTGTTGCTCATTATATGTCACTCAAGGATAAAGAAGAGCTACACAACAAGTCAAGTGGTGCTTACAAAGCCTCAAGCGATGCTGCCACAAGATCAAGTGACAAGATTGTATCCAATGAATTGATAAGCCTAATGGTGAAGAGATTCAACAAATTCTACAAGAATATAAGCAAAGAGAGAATCTCCAACTCAAGACATTATGAGCAAATATCATCAAGTCATGACCGAAATTGCTACAATTGTGGAAGACCCAGACACTAGTCCAATGAGTGTATGGCACCTCACAAGAAAAGAGACGAATCACCTAGAGGAAAGAATAGAAGAGATGATCGTTATGAACAAAGACCTTCTCGGAGAAGCAAGGATTCGAAAAGGAAGGACAAGTCATCCAAGAGCTACTCTTGAAGAAGACATCAAGCTCATGTTGGTGAATGGATTTCCGGTTCCAACTCCGACAACCAATCCGAGAGAAGCTAGCACTCCAACTCCGACTATACTCAAGATGAAGGTGTTGCCGGACTTGCTCTTGTATCCTCCAACTCCTACAACCTATTTGATTAATCAAATGAAGGAATTGGAAGATTCTTCATGACAAAAGGCCCCAAGGTATCACACCCCGAATACCTTGACTTTAATAGTGATCAGGATGAGTTACTTGGTGATGATGATTTTCTTGTTGATAAATCTAGTTATGTGAGCTATAATCAACTTGCTAGTAATCATGATAGTCAAGATGAAACGAATGACAATGCTATGAGGGAGATTGAGCATCTAACTAAGGAACTAAACACTCTTAAGTTAGCCCATGAAACAACTCAAGAAGATCATAGAGAGCTCCTAAGAACTCATGAGAAGCTACGCTTTGAGAAGCTAAATTTAGAGCAAGAGCATGAGTTTCTAAAAGCTATCAATGATGATCTTCGAAAGAAGAGTTCCTCTTACATTGCCAAACGTCTCCTCTTGTCTACTTTTATGCCACAAGTTAAATCTAAGCAAACTAGTAACAAGAGTAAAAAGGGTTCTACCTCTAGTAGTAAAAATAACAATGCTAAATCCAATGTTGTTGCTTCTAGTAGTTCTATTGATTCCACTAATGATTCTCTTAGCCAAGTTACACTTGAGCAAGAAAATGATTTATTGAAAGGAATTATAGAAAAGGGTGTCTACAAGAGCCTTACCGGGAGTAAGCAATTTGAGGAAATTGTACGCAAGCAAGGAAGGCACCGGAAGAACCAAGGTGTTCGTTTTGAATGAAAGTTCAATGCCAATGGAGTTGAGTGGGAAGATGATCAATACCCCAAGACAAAGTTTGTTCCTCAACAAGAGAAGTATGATCCTACTTCCTTCAAGGGGACACAAGCTCAAGATGATCTTCCACCAGAAGACCACAAGCAAAAAGGGAAGGACAAGCTTCAAGAAGATATTGACTCATTTGAAGAACCACCTCAAGCCTTGCTCAAGTGGGTTCCCAAGACTACGTCCAGT
The DNA here is from genome assembly GCA_039707655.1 of Elymus sibiricus. Lineage (NCBI taxonomy): Eukaryota > Viridiplantae > Streptophyta > Magnoliopsida > Poales > Poaceae > Elymus > Elymus sibiricus. The sequence goes on from CM077664.1 coordinate 172,303,609, forward strand.
GATACGTCTCCAATGTATCTATAATTTATGAAGTATTCATGCCATGTTTATTATAGTTTTGTATGATTTTGGTGCACCTTTATATGGATTTTATATGATTTTTATGGACTAACATATTGACCTAGTGCCCAGTGCCAGTTGCTGTTTTCTGCTTGTTTTTGGTTTGCCAGAAAATCCATATCAAATGAAGTCCAAATGCAGCGAAACTTTTTGACGATTTTTTCTAGAAGGAAATAGACCCAGGAAGCTTCGAGGAAGCAGCAGAAGAGCCACAGGGGCCCCACGAGCCACCTGGGCGCGCCTGCCCCCCCCCCCAGGCGCGCCCTGGTGCCTCGTGGGCCCCCTGTGGCACCTCTTCGCGTGATTCCAACGCTGAAAAATCAAATATATTCAGAAACCCCTGAAAGTTAACCTAGATGAGTTTTTACGCCGCTGCAAGCCTCTGTACCTCCACGATATCATCTACAGCCCTTTTCTGGCACCCTACCGGAGGGGGAAAATCATCATCGGAGGCCATCTTCATCATCCCGGCGGTCTCCATGACGAGGAGGGAGTAGTTCACCCTCGGGGCTGAGGGTTTGTACCAGTAGCTATGTGTTTGATCTCTCTCTCTCTCTCGTGTTCTTGATTTGGCACGATCTTGATGTATCGCGAACTTTGTTAATATAGTTGGATCATATGGTGTTTCTTCCCTCTCTATCCTTGTTGTGATGAATCGAATCTTTTCCCTTTGAGGTTTCGTTATTGTTGGATTGAATATTTCAGATTTGAGAACACTTGATGTATGTCTTGCATATGAATACCCGTGGTGACAATGGGGTATTATATTGATTCACTTGATATATGTTTTGGCACTCAACTCGCGGATTCCCGTGGTGACATTGGGGTAATCTATGCATAGGGGTTGATGCATGTTTTCATTATCTTTTCTCCGATATGAAACTTTGGGGCACTCTTTGAAGTTCTTTGTGTGGATTGAATATTATGATCTAAAGTTGTTTGATGCATATTGAATAATCAACTCACGGATACTTGTGCTGACATTGGAGTATCTAGGTGACATTAGAGTTGGTTGATGTGTATCATATGGTGTTATTTTAGTACGAACTCTAGGGCTGTTTGTGACACTTATAGGAATATCTCAATAGATTGATCGGAAAGAATAACTTTGAGGTGGTTTCGTACCCTACAACAATTTCTATCTTATGTTCTCCGCTAATACGAACTTTGGAGTGATTGTTTATCGCACGATGAGGGATTGTTATATGATCCAATTATGTTAGCATTGTTGAGAGATTGCACTAGTGAAAGTATGAACCCTAGGCCTTGTTTCCAAGCATTGCAATACCGTCTGTGCTCACTTTTGTTACTTGCTACCTTGCTGTTTTTATTTTTTCAGATTACAAAAACCTATATCTACTATCCATACTACACTTGTATCACCATCTCTTTGCCGAACTAGTGCACCTATACAATTTACCATTGTATTTGGTGTGTTGGGGGACACAAGAGATTTCTTGTATTTGATTGTAGGGTTGTTTGAGAGAGACCATCTTCATTCTACGCCTCCCATGGATGTATAAACCTTAGGTCATCGACTTGTGGGAAAATTGCTACTGTCCTACAAAACTCTGCGCTTGGAGGCCCAACACGAGTCTACAAGAATAAGTTGTGTAGTAGACATCAAGCTCTTTTCTGGCGCCGTTGCCGGGGAGGTGAGTGCTTGAAGGTATATCTTTAAATCTTGCAATCGAATCTTTTAGTTTCTTGTTTTATCACTAGTTTGGTTTATAAAACAAAACTACAAAAAAGAATGGAATTGAGGTTGCCTCATATTATTCGTCTTTATAATGTCTTTCTTGAAAATGATGGATCGGAAAATTGTGCTCAATTGATAGAAGAAGAATTCTATAAAATGTTTGGCATAAAATCTTTGAATGATGAGCATGATTGCAATGTTTTTAGTATGAATTCTATGAATATCCAAAATAGTAATGATGATTGCACTAGTCATGACAAAAATGTTTCTTATAAGCATGTCAATTTTTGTGGAGTGCATAAAGTTTTTGAAGACATGCCTTATAGGGATGATAGATTTTGTAAGAAGCATAAACATGATAGAACCAATTTTTTGCTCAAAGTGATAGATGAATTTGCTACAAAATTATGTTCTCTTTATCCTATTACTTGTGAACTTTGCAATAAAGTTGGTCACCTTAATTTCCAATGCATACTCTTTCATGATCGAATCATGGCTAAATATTGTAATGACTTGACCGCCCTTGAACTATATAATGAGATTTATCTATTTTTGGGGTGTGAAGAATTGACACATAAAAATAGTTGGTTTGAAGTGTTCATTCTCACAGACAACATTGAAACTAATCTAAAGGAAATCTATATGTTTTGTATGGTAAATTGCAATGAGAATGCTTATATTGCCAACTATAGAAAGACGGGAAAACCAATAGAATATAAGATGAACACTAATGAAAGGGTAAAGATTTCCACTTTCCCTCCTATTGTCTCTCATGATGAAATAGGTGACGAGGAGGAGCTTCCTATTCAACCAATCTCATCAATAAGAAGCTCGGAAAAATTGATTAAACCCACACATGATGTGGTGAAGAAGAAGAAAAGAAGAAAGATTAGAGGTAAAAAGGTATCCCTCCCTAATAATGTTGCTCCTATTATTGTTGTGCCTCATGAGAGTGAATCAAAAATAATTGTGGAAGATGATATACTTGATGATGATATTGCTTCTTTGTCTTATGGTACAATGTCCAAAGGAACTATTGAGGATGATTTTATTATGCCTATTACTCATTTTGATGATTATGATTGGGAAAATAATGATACTTCTTATAATCTTGAAAATCTTTTTGGCACCAACTTAGAAAATTATGATGACAATAATTGTTGTACTATTGGTGCTATTCATACTATTGATGATAATAGTGATTATGCTTATGATATGCAAACCAACAAGCTTGGGGATGCAATGTTTGATTGGAATGATATGTTTGAGAATTTATTTGCTGCAAATAATGTTTTCCCTAAGCTTGGGGATGCTATGCTTAATGAAAATGATCTTTTTATTCCCCCTACTTTTGATGAGCAAATTTATTATGATGATGACATGCCTCCTATCTATGATGATTATTGTGATGATACTTATGTCATAAAAAGTAGTGATGATTATATTTATAAAACTTGTCATAATTATGATTACCCTTTTATTGAACATTACTCTTTTAGTGTGGAAACAATTTATAGTATTCGAGTTTCATATGATACTCCCACTCCTATTGATGAGAAGAAATTTGCTTATATGGACAGTAATAAAAATTCTATGCTTGTGGATCATGAAAAGAATACTTTATGTGATAGCTATATTTATGAATCTATTCATGATGCTACTAAAAATTATTATGAAAGAGGAACATATGATTCATGATGCTCCCGTGATGTTTCAATTCTTTACTTCTATGTGATCATCATTGAAATCATCATGCCTAGCTAAAAGGCATTAAAGAAAAGTGCTTGTTGGGAGACAACCCAATATTTATACCTACTGTTTTTCTTGTGTTCACATAATTAATATACTGTAGTAATCATGTTTTATATGTTTTGTTTCAATAATGTGCCAAGTAAAGCCCTTGGGATAGTGTGGATGCTTGTTGATTTGATTCTGTGCAAAAACAGAAACTTTTGCGTCCAGTGCTAGAATTTATATTCTGTACTGGAGAGTGAGAAAATTCTGAAATTTTTACAAAGTATTGGGTTACAAATTTTTTACGTTTTCCTAATTTTTAAGAATTTTTGGAGGTACATAAGTATGGTTTTTAAATCGCTCACTACACGCTGTTCTGTTTTTGACAGATTCTGTTTTTGGTGCATAGTTTGCTTGTTTTAAGTGTTTCCATAGCTTATATTGTGTAATATAAATTGTGGAAATGATAGAATACAGTAGGAATTATGTGAGAACAATTATGAATCTTGTCTTGACAGTACCTAAGTGGATGATTTATTTTTATCATACTAACCTATCTCACAAGTTCCGTTAAGTTTTGTGTGATTGAAGTTTTCAAGTTTTGGGTGAGATATCGATATGAGGAGAATAAGGAGTGGCAAGGCCCTAAGAATGGGGATGAACAAGGCACCACAAGGTAATATTAAAGGAAGACCCAAGCAACTAAGCTTGGGGATGCCCCGGAAGGCATCTCCTCTTTCGTCTTCAACACTATCGGTAACCTCACTTTGAGCTATATTTTTATTCGTCACATAATATGAGTTTTGCTTGGAGCATCATTTTATTTTGTTGATATTTTATTGCTGTTATTTATAATCATGTTTTGTATCCTTTAGTTCAATAAAATGCCAATTATAGCCTTTACCATGCTCAGTTTGCAAGTTTATGTGTTGCTGTTTGAAAACAGAAAGTTTTCTGTTATGTCCAGAATATTCCTGAATAGTCAGAACATGATAGAAATCTGAAATTTTTACACAGTAAGCATGCATGAGTTCTCTGTCACGTGGTAATTTTTCAGAATTTTTGGAGTTAGGGAAGTATGGATTATTATTCCCCTTTTACAGACTGTTCTGTTTTGGCAGATTTCGGTTATAGTTGCATTGTTTGCATATGTTGCTTGTTTAATGTTTCTATTTTTGGATAGGAGTATTAAATATGAAGAGGCATTTAGTATGCAATGTTAAATTATAATTTTAGTGATTTTCTACAGTAGAGAATGTTAAGGTTTTGAGTTGATTTATACTAACTTATCTAACGAGTTCTTGTTGAGTTTTGTGTGGATGAAGTTTTTAAGATTTAGGAGAAACCGTGATATGAGAGGAATTAAGGAGACACAAGATCTCAAGCTTGGGGATGCCCGGAATCCCAAGTATTTATTCTAAGAAGTCTCAAGCAACTAAGCTTGGGGATGCCCCGGTTGGCATCCCACCTTTCTTCATCAACACCTATCGGTTAGTCTAAGTTTTTGCTTCTTCACATGAGATGTGCTATTCTTAGAATGTCATTTTATTTTGTTTTCTTTGCTGTTTGAATAAAATTATCAAGATCTGAAATTTTAAATGTGAGAGAGTCCTCACATAGCTACCTATTTACTTAACTACTCATTTGGTCTTCACTTATATCTTTTTGGAGTAGTTTGTCATTTACTCTTGTTCTTCAGTTATAGCCTATGAGTAAATTATTGAAATGAATTGAATATCATAAAGTTGAAATTTATATGCTTCATATGCTTGTCCCATGGGGAGTAGTGACTTCACATACAAGAAGTATAAGTGGTAAAATTTATTGAAAGTTAACAAACATAGCATTGGTCACTTGAGCAATTCATGAAAGAATTTTGAAGGAAGAGAAATTTCACATATAAATATACTATCTTGGACATCTTCTATGATTGTGAGCCCCCATTAATTATTTTCAAGCTTGATCAAGTAGTTGACGTTGGACAAGGAAGACAACGTAATGAGTTATGTTTGTTTATATTCACATAGAAATTATATTGTCATGGATCCTCTAACATGTGGTGCTTGCTTAGGATCTTTTGCTAGCCAAAAATTCGTACTAAGTAGACATACTACTTGTGCATCGAAAAACCCTTAAACCCAGTTTCTTGCCATGAGAGTCCACTATATCTACCTACGGATTGAATACGATCCTTCAAGTAAGTTGTCATCGGTGCAAAAAGCAATAAAAATTGCTCCTAAAATATGTATGATCTTTTATTGCAAGGGAAAATAAGCGTTGTACGAACTTGTGATGGTAAAGAAATAAAAGCGACGGACTGTATAATAAAGGTTGCTATCACAATGGGTAATATAATGTGACGTTCCTTTGCATTAAGGGCTTGTGCATCCAACAACAAAAAGCGCATGACAACCTCTGTTTCCCTCTGCGAAGGGCCTATCTTTTACTTTTCTGTATTTACTTTTATGCAAGAGTCATTAATGTTCATCCCTATTCCGCTCTATTTATTCTTTAGTTGGCAAGCATTATGTGGTAGGGAAAGATCTAGGCACATATATCCAGTTGAATATGGGTGATCATGAGTTATTATTGTTGACATTATCCCTGAGATAAATAAGTTGGGAGGCGAAACATTAAGACCCTATCTTCCTATGTGTTTGACTGAAACAGTTTGTTCTAAAAATATGTTTTGAGTGTCAGCAATCATGGAAGACTAAATGATGGTTGAGTATGTGGAATTTGCTAGATCAAAGCTCTTACATAGACCCTTCCTGAAAATAAGATGAATTGCAATTGTTTGATGATTGAGAACATAGTTTGTTAGTTTTCAAGAAAGTTTATGGCCTATACTTTAAACATGTGAATAGCTTGCTACTTGATCATGAGAAGTTTTATGAGATGAGCTACTGACTATGATATATATTGCTGCTAGAAAAAGTGATTGAAATTATCATTGATCAAACTTATGCACTATGCTAGCATTCACACTTCATAAATTATTATTTTTATCATTCACCTACTCGAGGACGAGCAGGAATTAAGCTAGGGGATGTTGATACGTCTCCAACGTATCTATAATTTATGAAGTATTCATGCCATGTTTATTATAGTTTTGTATGATTTTGGTGCACTTTTATATGGATTTTATATGATTTTTATGGACTAACATATTGACCTAGTGCCCAGTGCCAGTTGCTGTTTTCTGCTTGTTTTTGGTTTTCCAGAAAATCCATATCCAATGAAGTCCAAATGCAGCGAAACTTTTTGACGATTTTTTCTGGACGGAAACGGACCCAGGAAGCTTCGGGGAAGCAGCAGAAGAGCCACAGGGGCCCCACGAGCTACCTAGGCCCGCCTGCCCCCCCCCCAGGCGCGCCTTGGTGCCTCGTGGGCCCTCTGTGGCACCTCTTCGCGTGATTCCAACGCTGAAAAATCATATATATTCAGAAACCCCCGAAAGTTAACTTAGATGAGTTTTTACGCCGCCGCAAGCCTCTCTACCTCCATGATCTCATCTACAGCCCTTTTCCGGCAACCTGCCGGAGGGGAGAAATCATCATCGGAAGCCATCTTCATCATCTCGGCGGTCTCCCTGACGAGGAGGGAGTAGTTCATTCTAGGGGATGAGGGTTTGTACCAGTAGCTATGTGTTTGATCTCTCTCTCTCTCTCTCGTGTTCTTGATTTGGCACGATCATGATGTATCGCGAGCTTTGTTAATATAGTTGGATCATATGGTGTTTCTTCCCTCTCTATCCTTGTTGTGATGAATCGAATCTTTTCCCTTTGAGGTTTCGTTATTGTTGGATTGAATATTTTAGATTTGAGAACACTTGATGTATGTCTTGCATATGAATACCCGTGGTGACAATGGGGTATTATATTGATTCACTTGATATATGTTTTGGCACTCAACTCGTGGATTCCCGTGGTGACATTGGGGTAATCTATGCATAGGGGTTGATGCACGTTTTCATTATCTTTTCTCCGATAAGAAACTTTGGGGCACTCTTTGAAGTTCTTTGTGTGCATTGAATATTATGATCTGAAGTTGTTTGATGCATATCGAATAATCAACTCACGGATACTTGTGGTGACATTGGAGTATCTAGGTGACATTAGAGTTGGTTGATGTGTATCATATGGTGTTATTTTAGTACGAACTCTAGGGCTGTTTGTGACACTTATAGGAATAGCTCAATAGATTGATCGGAAAGAATAACTTTGAGGTGGTTTCTTACCCTACAACAATTTATATCTTATGTTCTCCGCTAATAGGAACTTTGGAGTGATTATTTCTCGCATATTGAGGGATTGTTATATGATCCAATTATGTTAGCATTGTTCAGAGATTGCACTAGTGAAAGTATGAACCCTAGGCCTTGTTTCCAAGCATTGCAATACTGTTTGTGCTCACTTTTGTTACTTGCTACCTTGCTGTTTTTATATTTTCAGATTACAAAAACCTATATCTACTATCCATACTACACTTGTATCACCATCTCTTTGCCGAACTAGTGCACCTATACAATTTACCATTGTATTTGGTGTGTTGGGGATACAAGAGATTTCTTGTATTTGATTGTTGGGTTGTTTGAGAGAGACCATCTTCATCCTACGCCTCCCACGGATTGATAAACCTTAGGTCATCCACTTGAGGGAAAATTGCTACTGTCCTACAAAACTCTGCGCTTGGAGGCCCAACACGAGTCTACAAGAATAAGTTGTGTAGTAGACATCATCAAGTTCCACTTCTTCAAGTACAACTAAAACTCCAAGGATTCCCATCAAGTTGATGTGGGTCCCAAAGAAGAAGAACTAGAGAGTTCTTGAGGGTGACTCCGCCAACAAACTTCACTCATATTCATTCATGGCAAGAACTTGTGCAACCAACTTCAACATCATGCACTAGTTCATGGTGTCACAAACCCTCTTGTTGGTAAGTCAAGGGACAAGGTATTCAATGCATTCATGGACATCATCTATTGTCCTTTTCATTCTATGTCTATGGATATCCTTGTCTTTTTCATGGACATCATCATTTTGGAACAAAGAGCTGCCATGTTACAATCGTGTGACACCCTGGTTTTTGGCAACTTTTTCTTTTCAAAATCTTTCCGGCTTATGAATTCCTCTCAGTGATCCAGAGCCCTCAACATCTTGCCAAAATCCTGTCCCTCACCATCTGGATCAATTTCCAATTATTCATCTTTCCCAAATATTCATTTTCTTCTTTTGAGAAAATCTGTCATCACCATGGGTTACAAAGCAACCTATAGTTCTGGTGATCAAAAATATCCCAAATTAATCCCAGACCTTCTTGTCATCATCTACTCCCACAATCTTCAAAAACATTTCATGGTCCAGTACAAAGTTTAGTCCAGAAAACTCCATTTGCTCTCTGGAAAGTACTGGTCATTTGTGAAGGAGCTCATATTTTCCCTACTCAATTAATTCCAAGAAAATTCCCTGAGATATTAGGGAACCTATCTTTCCACAATATCCAAAAATATCATCTTGTCCAGTACAAATTTTCATCACCAATATTCTGCCAAGTTTCTGTTCAGTTGGAACCTCTGTGAAGGAAGTACCAGCTAGAGGTTTCCAATTGAGCTGAAATTTTTATGGCATCTTCTCCTCACCAAATAACCCTGCCACATCAAATTTCAGCCCCACAAGATCAACCAGATGAGTGCATCAAGCTCATCTAGGTTTCTGGTTCAGTACAGCAGTTGTACATGAACTACCCTCAAATCTTGATGAAACTTTTTCAAACTTGGCCAGATTGGAGTCCTTCCAACATAGATCTCCCCAGGCATCTCCATTGGCTCCATCCCCAGCTCATGTCTTCTCTAGATCCCTCTCAATTTTGCTGTCAGAAACTGTAGCTGAAGCTACACTTCGGTTCAGAGTGAACCTAGTCGAACCAGAGGCACAGAGAGGCTAAGTGATCAAAGGAGAAGGCCCTAGACACGGTGCGATGGACTTGGACTGCCTTGAGACATCACTTCCCGTGGTGAGCGCGGTACTGGCATGCCAGTACATGTGCTCTGCACCTCGCCGGCGACGGCCGAGGTCATTCCAGAGGCCCCGTGCTGCCATTTCATGTCTCGGAGTGCCGACATCGTCGCTGCCGTCCACGTAGCCCTCTCCCGATTCTTCTCCTCGCCGGAAACATCTTCGGCGGCCGCCACCGCATCCGAGCACTGTGGCGCCCGTGCGGCCATAGTGGTTTAGCGGCGCGTCCTCTTCCTCCGCTAGCTGCCGCCACGCCTTAACTCCTCCCTGCCCTCTCCCGTCTCGTCGCCCGCTCCCGGCCAGCCAGCTCAACGTCGCGACGCCGGCGACGTGTCCCGAATCCCGCCGCTTCCAGAGAGCTCGCCCGAGCTCGCCTCCTCCTATAAATACCCCTCCCCGGCCTCTCCCGAGCTCCTCATCCACCTCCTCCACCTCCCAATCGACCTCCCCGAGCCCGAGCCACGGCCGAAAGGCCCTCTGGCCTCGAATCTCGCCGGAGCACCGCTGCCACGCGAGCTCTGCCTCCCCGCCGATTCACTCTCTCCCAGCCTCCACCGACTTCACCATCGAGCTCAGCTCATCCTCCTAGTCACGCCCAAGCCCTTGCCCGGTCGAATCGCTGCCGGAGTCGCCGTCTCCGACGCCACCCGAGCGCCGCCTGCGCCGGAGAAGAAGGGGACGACGCCGTCCGGCCACCTCTCGTGAAGCCACTGGTACGTGCGTGTCCGTCTCTAAGCGCTCTTTCCATCCCTGCTCCCTCCTCTCCCGGTTAAATTTGACGCTGGGGCCCGCTCGTCAGCCACACGTCGAAGGGGTAAGTGGAGACGCCCGGGCGGATTACGCCTTCGACGTGCCCCCTGAGAGATTTTCTATTTTCTGTTTAATTCCAGATTTTGACCAGAACTTTGACCGTTCATAACTTTTAAACCATAGGTCCAAATCAATTGATTCTTTTTGCATCTGGTTTGTCTTGAGCTCCCCTATTTTCTGGCCAAATTTGGTATTTTTCCCATGTTCACAGAATTTCTGGTGCTCAAAACAGTAGCATTTGACATTTTCAATTGCTTTTTAAAAATATTTTTAGAGGGAAATACTTTTGGATTTGAAGCCCAGGAGTTTGTGGACAGCCCAACAGAGCAAGGCACGCCATGTCATCCATTGCATGAAGCATTTCAATAGTGTTGGTTATTTAATTGAATTTCATGCATTATTTTAATACGTGCTAAATTCCTAGTAAATTATTTAATTTCTTAGCTACTGCCATATTAAATTATTCCTGATAAATATTCATACTGGTTAAATTCTTGACAACACTAAATCTAGTTGGTTGATCAAGGGCCACCTACCCGGACTTTTCCGTGCAGCCACATTTGCCGGTATGGGACGGCCTTGACTTGGTCTGGCTCCGTGCTCTTTTATCGGTACCACCAAACTAGGGAGGGTTATGCGTGCGTGCTGCCCTGATCAGGTAGACGACGATAATCCTGTGAGCCCAGTTGAGTTATTTTGCCGGCGTCCCCGTTTGGGACAGTTTAGTGGCCACGACGGTGGCAGGTGTCACGGGGTGACACAGGGGCCACCCAGGACATGACCCTAGGAGGGTATGATTGTCGGTGGTACGATAGAGGGGTCAAGGGTCAGGCAGGTTTCGTTGGAGCACCACCGGTCCACCCGAATGGGATCACGAGGCCAGGTACTCCATGGTGTGGGTAAAGTGCGCAACCTCTGCAGAGTGTGAAACCTATTCGAATAGCCGCGTCCACGGTATTGGACAGTCCGTTTAGGCCTCTCTAGGATGGTTAACCATAATGATAATAATGATGGAAGAACTTGTCTTATGTTCGGAAGTGCTCTGTGGATTGTGAGCATTCCGAGGGTTGTGGGACAACCCAGATGAGAGTAAGTTGGTACTGGGTACCAGTAAGTGAGCAACCTAATCTTTTAACTTGTTAATTGCCAAGCTATTGTCGGCTGCATTGTTTTGGTTGCCATGAGCTTGCGAGTACATTCCAAGTACTCACCTGGCATATCATGCCAGATGCAGGAGAAGCCGAGGACGGAGGTCCCGAAGGTTCGTGCTACACTAACTAGGCCGTGTCCATAGCAGTGTCCCTGTGGATGGAGTTTCCCATGCTATGTTCCGCTACGCCGTAGACTACCCAGTAGTATCGAGGCCCTGCTATGTTCCATAAATAATGTAGATATTGTTCTCAGCACGTGTAGTGCTTCTGGCCTCGCTATCGATGTAAATTATGAGCTTGTACTCGAGATATTTTAATAAAGTTCAGTTCTGTTCTGTTCCAAGTTGTTGTGTGTTTCCAGAAGACATGATCTCTGGGCTGGAAACACTGGTAAACCGGTTCTTTGAGCCGGGGTGCCACAAATCAGAAACACAAGTGCTATTCAAACCGTGGGCGTTGTACTAACCATTTACGTGCCGCCACGCGTCCCCATTTTTATTGGCTAGGAGGCGACGTGCGGGGTAGCTATTTGAGTAGACGGGAGGCGTGGAGCAGACCGCTGTGCAGGCTCACCGGGAGGCGAGCCCTTTGACCTCCATTCGCCACACACCTCGCTCCCAACTTCTCCATTAATGGCGCCCAAGCCCCAGTTTTAATGGCGTGGCTAGGCCTCAATCAACTGAGATTTAAGAGAGAGAAAAGAAAATCTGAAAAGAAAATTTTGCACGGATCTTGATGTAAGATCTCACGGACATAGCATCGACTCAAACTTAGCAAAGACTGATATATATGAAGACGATGGCAATGGATAATAATAATTTTCTTCCATATTCAGGAAGATAATTAAAGATGCCACATGCGGCAACGCCCGAAAGACACAAGGGAAAAAGAAGGAAGACACAGACAACGATCTGGGTCGCTGCTCTCTACTTCACCTCAATCTACTACGCCATCTTCGTCATTTTGTCCACCTTGATCTCCTTCACGTCCTCAATCCATCGCTTGCGAGCATCCATGGATTTCTCCAGGAGCATGTCACGCTTGATGCGGAGATTAGCATTCTCGTCCATAAGTTTCCTGACCATGACGGCCGTCTTCTCCAGCACGGCAGTTGTCTCCTCGTGCTGCTTCACCCTGCCGGCAATCTTCGCCCTCAGTAGGTCGCGCTCGGTGCGGAGCCTCACCTAGTCACCCTGTAGTCCCTGGATGACGCCGTTGGACTTATTCAACATGGCATAGCTCTCCTCCTGTAGCTTCGCCCAGCAGGGGATGTCATCGTCCATCAGCTTATTGAGCATAGCGTGCATGCGCCTGTGAGTGCCCGCGATAGATCCATCCAGGCCGCCGCGACGCGGCAGGACCTCTCTGCTGCTTCCGCGGCTCGGCGGGACATCTATGCCGCTTCTGCGGCATGGCTGGACCACTCTGCTGCTTCGGCGGTGCGGCAGGACCTCAGTGCTGCTTCGGCGGCGCGGCGGGACCTCCGTGCTGCTTCAGCGGCGCGGCAGGACCTCCGTGCTGCTTCAGCGGCGCGGCGGGACCTCTCGGCTGTTATCACGGCCAGGCGGACATCTCTTCTACTTCGCTCGCCACTCCGTGGTCATTTCTCGACCAAGAACTCCTCCCACGGGCCATGGCAGATGCAAGGAAAGACGAAGACTTGTTTGTTTGTTGATGAGGAATTGAGGAGGAATGTGCAGTCATTTTCGAGTAGGTGGTATTTATAACCTAGTAATAAGCTGCTAACTGGGAAAATGTTTAGGTTTTCATCGGTGTGAACAGGTTTGCAATTACATATCGGTTTGAATCGGAGTAATTTGGAATGTGACGGGAAAGAAGCTCAAAATTATTTCACGGTTCCGGTTTCGAAGTGCGGCACGATTCCCGGATGGTGTAATGAACATGGGCAAGTGTTCTCGGATGCGTACGTGGCGTGTGCACCGCAATCGGTGATGTCAGCACATGACTTGTTCCATCAACCGTGTGCATTTGTTATTACCATCGCGCACAATTCTTTTAATTAGAATGTGTGCCATATATCGCAGACTCCTTGATCTGGCTGACCGTTTCTGTTGTGTTGGGTAATCGCAAACAGTTCATCCGAGCAAACCGCATGCCGTATATCGCAAACACCTTGATCTGCCAGACCGTTTCTGTTGTGTTGGGTAATAGCAAACAGTTCATCCGAGTGAACTGTACGCCATGTATCGCACACACCTCGATTTGGCTGACCGTGTTTGTTATTCTGTCTTATCGCAAATAGTTCATATGGATCAACTGTATGCCACGTATCGCACACACGTCTCTAATCTAAATTGTGTTTGTTGTTCTGTCTTATCGCAAATAGTTCATATGGATCAACTGTATGCCACGTATCGCACACGCGTCTCTAATCTGAATCGTTTTTTATGTCTCTGGCATCGCAAACAGTTCATCTTATTGGGGACGGTTTTAGTACGACACCGTTTGCGATTAATGCATTGCACACAGTTTGGTCGCGGGGTCTTTGATTGATGTGTCGCGTTAGGACCATCCTGCAGTAGTGGACCGAGACAGCAAGGTGCATAGGGCAGAGGTCACCACCGAGCCTACCGGTGTGTCATGGATAACAACTTTGCAGGAGAAGACCGAGTTTAGTCAGGATAGCCTGAGCGCCTGTCCCCTTTCAAAACCCGCCAAGTGTGGCATCCCTTCCCACCTATATTTTCAGGGAAGAGGACTAGGGTGGCTATAAAAGGGACAGAGCTGCCATTGTAGAGAGATCGGTTCCTTCCTCTCCTACCTTGTACGCGAGAACACCTTCTTGCCCACTGCAATCCCAAACCACAAGCAGGACTAGGGTTTTACACCGCAAGGTGGCCCGAACCTGGGTAACCGTCATGTCCCCTGTCGTGCTCCATGCTAGCGCTCTCGCTGTAGCCTCGCCGTGGTCACACTTGGTTGGAAAGAACTAGCTCGCCCCCAGTGTTCGCCCCTCTCGATCCCCGGAGCCATGGTTCCGACAATCTTCGTATGCGCCAATCTTGAAGGATACTTGGACGGTGTGCTCCACTTGAATGGTGCCAGATTCACTAAGCCATTGGACCTTGTAGGGGTGAGGGTGCTTCTTCTTGACCACTTGTAGCTTGGAGCATAATTCTTCACTTGCCAAGTTGTGGCAACTACCGCCGTCGATGATCACCTTGACGGAACGTCCTTGGATGCCCGCTTTGGTATGGAAGATGTGGCAACGTTGGTCCTCGTCTTGTTGTTGTTGGAGTGTCAAGATCTTGGAGACAATGAGAGCGGGGCTCGAATCATTGTCACAAAGGACTTACGCATCTTCGTCTTCATTCACTTGTCGGTGCATGGCCACGTGCTCTAGTGCTTCCATTTCTTCCTCGCTCATGGAGTCGTATGTACCATCATCATTGGCAATCATGGTGCGCCGAGTGGGGCATTGGTATGTCTTGTGGCCACGGCCTTTTGAAAGTGCAACTAATCCATGGGTGGTTTTTGTAATTAATAACAACATATATGTCATTGATCTAATGCTCATTCATATTAGTTTTCAGAGAAGATCAATGATTGGCATGGCAAGGACTAGTGAATGTGGACCCCTCAAAATGATAAGGAAAAATATTGGCAAAGCTCCAAAACTCTTCATTTTTGGTTACGTGATCCAAGATCACATTGATTCCATAGGAAAGCCAATACTATTAAAAGGGGATGAGGTTTTGATCATGACTCAATTGCTCAAGTGCTTAGTGGTATTGCTCCAAAACCCTCAAACATTTCTCCACATCACTTCTATCCAAAACCCTAAAAGTATCATCTCGGTCCCACCGAAATTCCACATCCCGGACTCATCGAGTTGATCACACACATTGCCAAAGCCAAACCCTAACTTTTTGGTGCAACCGAAATGGTTCTTGGTCTCACTGAGATAGCTGTAACGATGTCACTTCACTTCAGAATTTCCGAGATGAAATTTTCGGAACTACCGAAATGTGGTCTTGCCCTAGCCATTGCACTTCGGTCTCACCGAGATGTTCTGATCGGTCTCACCGAGACCTCCAATGTTCAAGTGTTTTACACTAGTCGGTCTCACCGATATTTTGGTCCGGTGTCACCGAGTTGGGTCAAATGCTTGTAACGGTTGGATCTTTGGGTGAAGCCTATTTATACCCCTCCATCCACACCTAATATAAGAGAGAGCCATCAGAACGTGCTTCCACCATTCATTTTCTGAGAGAGAGAACCACCTACTCATGTGTTGAGATCAAGAGATTCCAATCCAAGCATTTGAACCTTGATTTCTAGCCTTTCCCAAGTTGCTTTCCACTCAAATCCTTCTCCTACCAAAGACAAATCTGTGAGGGAGTGATTGAGTGTTGGGGAGACTATCATTTGAAGTGCAAGAGCAAGGAGTTCATCATCAACAACACCATCTATTACCTTTTGGAGAGTGGTGTCTCCTAGATTGGTTAGGTGTCACTTGGGAGCCTCCAAGATCATGTGGAGTTGAACCAAGGAGTTTGTAAGGGCAAGGAGATCGCCTACTTCGTGAAGATCTACCCGAGTGAGGCTAGTCCTTCATGGACGTAAGCCATGGTGGATAGGCAAGGTTGCTTCTTTGTGGACCCTTCATGGGTGGAGCCCTCCATGGACCGGCGCAACCGTTACCCTTCATGGGTTGAAGTCTCCATCAACGTGGAAGTATGATAGCACCACCTATCGGAACCATGCCAAAAACACCGTGTCTTCATTGCGTTTGATTTCTCCAACCCCTCCTTTACGTTCATATGCAAAGTCGTTATTTTCCACTGCACAACTCTTAGACTTGCATTTGTAGGGTGTTGCTTGACTTGGTAGAATTGCTAAAACTTGCCTACAACTAAAATTTGGGAAAAGGATAAGTTTTATTTGGTCAAGTAGTCTAATCCCCCCTCTAGACATACTTTCGATCCTAAAAGTGGTATCAGAGATTTGGCCTCCATTGCATTGGTTTCAGAACCTCTGAGACTATGGCGTCTAGTGAGGGTAATTATCACCGTAGAGGTCCATATTTTGATGGTACAAACTTTGCTAGTTGGAAACATAAGATGAATATGCATATTCTTGGTCATAACCCCAGCGTTTGGGTTGTTGTTCGTGTTGGCTTGCAAGGTGAATTCTTTGAGGATGGAAAGGAACCGGATCGTTAATCAACCGCGGAAGAATTGAAGATGTTGCAATACAATGCTCAAGCATGTGACATTCTCTTCAATGGTCTGTGCCCTGAGGAGTTCAACAAGATCAGCCGCCTCAAGAATGCAAAGAAAATTTGGGATACTTTGGTTGGTATGCACGAGGGTACTGAGTCCGTCAAGGAATCCAAGTTGGATGTGCTTCCAAGTCAACTTGACAAGTTCAAGATGAAGGATGGTGAAGGAGTCGCTGAAATGTACTCTAGGCTTGCTCTCATCACAAATGAGATTGTCGGCTTAGGAAGTGAAGAGATGACCGACAAATTCATCATCAAGAAGATTCTTAGAGCCTTGGATGGAAAATATGATATCGTGTGCACATTGATCCAAATGATGCCAAATTACAAAGATCTCAAGCCCACGGAAGGACAAAGAGAGCTACGCAATAAGTCAAGTGGTGCTTACAAAGCCTCAAGCGATGCTCCCACAACATCAAGTGACAAGCTAGTATCCAATGAAGAGATAAGTTTAATGGTGAATAGATTCAACAAGTTCTACAAGAGTAGAGGGAAAGAAAGAAGCTCAAACTCAAGAAATTATGAGCAAAGATCATCAAGTCGTGACCGTAATTGCTACAATTGTGGAAGACCCGGACACAACTCCAGTGAGTGTACGACACCTCACAAGAAAAGAGATGAATCACCAAGAGGAAAGTATAGAAGAGATGAGTCACCTCACAAGGAGAGAAGGAGTAGAGATGATCGTTATGAACGAAGACCTTCTCGAGGAAGCAAGGATTCAGAAAGGAAGGACAAGTCATCCAAGAGCTACACTAGAAGAAGACATCAAGCTCATGTTGGTGAATGGATTTCCGGCTCCGACTCCGACAACCAATCTGAGACAAGTTATCACTCCAACTCCGACTATAGTCAAGATCAAAGTGTTGCCGGACATGCTCTCGTATCCTCCAACTCCTATGACCTATTTGATTCACCAAATGACGGAATTGGAAGATGCTTCTGTAACATCCCAAAATTCTAAATTTTGTAATGTTATATTAATTAAGTAATAATGATTGTCTTGTTGTGATATTGCTTGATATTGAGTGGAATTTGAAACCTTTTGAAAATTAAATGAAAGGGAATAAAAGGACTTTCCCAAACTTTCCTTTCTTGCTTTCGGTTCCCATGGAATTCAAAATTCAAATTTAAAACAAACCCTAGAGTGAAGATAACATGACTTCTTACATTTGAAATAAAAAGGGGTTTTGAAAATATTTGAATTCCATTTGAAAATAATTCAAACTCGGACACTTTATGCCACTCAAGGATTTTCATGAGGGAAGATAACATGACTTCTTCAAAATATATGAAATAGAGTGGGAAGCGATGAGGACCCCCTTTCCAAATTTATTTGGATTACTTTTGGACAGTTTCCAATTTGAGTTTCAAATTCATTTCCATTTATTCAAATAAAATAAAGAGAGAAGGGAATATGACTCCTTCATTATCAGAGAGAAAATATGGGAAATGAATTGTGAAACCAGCAGGGATTTATTTGAAAAATATTTGCATACCCATTTCCTGAAAATTATTGAATGTGGCTTTATTGTGTTTTATTAAAAATATTTTTCCTCTGAAAAATATTAATTATGAGTGAGGGCAAAATTACTCCGTCCTAAGGAAAAATAGTGGGGATTTATTTTGGAGCCATTTGATAATTTTGAAAAGTCGCTTTGAATTGATTTTGAGCTCCAGAGTGCTCCTACAATCTTTTACAAAGAGTTATGTATTTTAGTGTGGCAAAATAAAAAGTTCACAGGGTCATATATAACGCCAAGTATTTATGCGAATTTTTCTAGTATTTCTAGATTTAGTTTAGTTTTTTTATGTGATTTACTTCTCCTGTAAATTAGAAAATAGAAAAAACATCACTGTTTTATTAAAAAAAATAGCCCAGCTGCGCCAGGCCGGCGCCAGCCAAACGACCCACAGGTCATTTCAGCCCATAGTCGCGTGAGCGCCGAAGCGCTATGGCTCGGTCGCCCGCTCCCTCCCTCTCTCTCCCGTGGACGCCGACAGGCGGGCCCAGCCCTTTCTTCCTCCTTCGCAAGTCACCAGGAGACCGCGGTGACCACGCCGACGCCGCCGCGATTTCAAACCGCTCGGGACTCTATCCCTAGGCTTGCCCCTGCCCCAAGTCTATGTCCTATATATAGCCCCGACCCCGGCCTTTCTTTTGCCCCAAAACCCAATGCCCGAGACCCTCTCAATCTCCTGCGAGAAGGAAGTGCATCTCCGGCACTCGAAGCTTCGCCGCCGGTCGTTTTCCTCACTGGTAAACCTCCCCGACCTCCCAAAGTTTCCCCTTCGAGTTCTCTTCATCTTGAGCATCTCCGTGCACGTTTTTGCCCCTCCTTCCCCCCCTACAGCCGCGCCGCCAAGATGGCCAGAGCATGAAGTTCATCGGAGCTTCGCCACGCTCGCCATACCCACATCGTTTTCAGAAAAAAAATCAATTTTCAGATTTGTTCCAATTTTGTTTTTGCTATAAGTTTAGATCTATAGATCCAAATTTGATGATTATTTTTCCTACGGTTTCATAAAAATACCATCTATCCCGAGAACCCAACTAAAAATATTTTTGATTTCAAACAGATTTGATTCAAACCCTAATTTGGGCATATTTTCTATTTAAAATTTTGTTTTTGAGTAACTCTTTTTGCTACTGATTTCTATAGGGTATGTCTATCAGTAGATTAATAAAAATAATTTTTCCCTTTATAAAAAAATGAATCTGATGGGATTTGAGATCTATCTTAAGTAGGCCATAACTTTTGTATTATAAAACCTATTCAGTTGATTCTTTTTGCTAATTAAAACTAATGGCAACTACTTTCTGTTAAACTAAAGTTTTATAATATTTTCTTCTGTTAAAAATATGTTTCTGTCCAGAAACTTTATGTGATTCTTTTTGGAGTTTCGTGAGTTCTTATTTGGTTTCTTTTTAGATCTTGGAGTGATTGCTTATGTGTGGTTATAATTGCTTGCTTACGATAGATTGATCAGAGTGTGACGAGTAGAACTATCAGGATTGTGAGTGCGAAGAATCTTCATCACCTATTACCACGCAAGTTCACTTTGACCATATTTTCATACCTATGTTTTATTGCATTTAGTGTCACCTTTCAGCATACCTCCAGTAGTTATATTGAATCTTGTAGTTGGGTAGAAGCATGAGGTAGGAACCCACACCATTGTTACTGAGCCCCGAGAACGTTGTTTATGCTATGCTACGCTATCGTAGACGGGGATTGATATGAGTGCTCGTGAGTGGTGTGAGAAGGAGGATTCTACGTCAATTACGACAACTTCAAGATGGCAACTTCAAGGGCTGCATCTACAAGACTTCAAGACTCGAGACAAGAATTCAATACACACTACTGGGTGGAGGATGGATTGACGGGTATCCTGGAGCAACCAGGGGATTACCCCGGGATACATGGAGAAGCGCCATGACATCTTGCGGAAAGCTTCACCCAGACTCAAAGACACGGAAGAAAACTTCATACCCGGAAGCTTACCTGTGCAGCCACAAGTCATTATGGGCTCTGGCTTGGTTGACCTTCGTTGTGACTCTCGCTGGGACGGTGCTAGCAGATGTAGCAGAACGGTAGGATTGGATGGTTACCGGATAGTGGTCAGGGGAACTCTTCGGAATATCATGTTTCGATTGTCCTGTTCTCAAACACTCTGAAGTGCGAGGACTTAAAGGGAGGGATTGAATCTTGTGGGTAAAGTGCACAACACTCTG
Source organism: Elymus sibiricus (assembly GCA_039707655.1). Classification (NCBI taxonomy): domain Eukaryota; kingdom Viridiplantae; phylum Streptophyta; class Magnoliopsida; order Poales; family Poaceae; genus Elymus; species Elymus sibiricus. Next base: position 172,324,061 of record CM077664.1, read on the forward strand.
CAGAGTTAAAACCTAATCGATTAGCCATGTCCCCGGTAACGGACAATTTGAGCCTCTGGACTTGGATCTATCTCTGAACTCTCAACATCGGACTGATAACTAATTGTGGTCAACTTATGATACTTTTGGGATATGAGACATCGGTTGGCGGAACCATGTCATAGTAGATAACTCCATAGTGAAGACTCCTTATTATTCCTTTGCAGTAGGGAAAATAAAACCAGCTTTTATGCAAAAACTCAGACACAGAGCCACAAAGCCATATTGCATATAGAATAGTCTTTATCATCTGATTCTTATTGTGATCTTGCCGATACATTCAATGTACTGACCTACACGGCTGCACCGTATCATGTTGCAGGATTTCTATGACGAGTAAGAGGTACGATATAGGGTTACGGTCTATACTCAACTTGCCGCTGGCATTGATGGGACTCCACACCCTTATGTTTGATTTCTGCTGTGATATATAAGGTATACTCTATAAGTACTGTGTGTGCCAGCATATTGATCTAGGGATGCCACGGAAAGCAGAGAGACTTGACCGTATTGGGTCGGGTCGCTACCGAGATGGTATCAAAGCACATGTTGACTATAGGACGTGACCCTAGAAACTAGAAAGCCCTTAGGAAAGGATCTCCCTAAAACTTTATTTTCAAAAAGATCCTTTACTTCTCATCTTTTCTGAGCTTTATCAAATATTCCCTCTTACCTCAAATAGTTAGACAATACACCCCTTTCCCTTTGACCACACGGAGAATCAACTGTGGACCACTTCAGATTAAAGAGTATTTCACCATGCGTTAGAAGAATTGAAGCTACAACGGTTGAAGACTCCGAAGACTTGAAGAAAATTGAAGACCCTAAAGAATTCCAAGATTTATTATGATCTTTAGAAGACCAAAATCCATGTTATATATACACACGTTAGATGCGGTGATTTGTGAGCTGTCATTTTGTGGTTTTTCTGACAGCCACAAATAAAATCTATATTCAAAAATATATTGTTTGTATGGGTCTCTATATCTCTCTGTGCATTCTATCTCTCTCTAAACCCAAGACCTGCACTGGAGGATTTACTACAACGGTTACAAAGGTTGAGAATGGAATGAAGATGGATGCAACACACAGTGGTGAGCTCAAGTTAACCATTAGGATCTGACAAGAAGCAAGCACACTCTTGCTAAAGGAAGAACCCTGTAAAAAGCTACGATTTTACCAACAACAATCTTAGAGGAGTTTACGCAAAAACCTGAGAGTTGTGAAGAAATGATACATGTTTTGTTTGGCTTGCAGAACCAATGGATTTATCCGAACTTATTTCGTGAACAAGGGAAAAATCTGCAATGCTTGTGAGGATGACCGAGTGTTAGAATGGGAGATTCACTAAACCATATACAAGGTAATGATTGGGTGCGATATGGATTGGCTACCATGACAACTACTCTTATTATTCGCTCTTGCTATGTGGGATGGTAAATCTTGAGTGACTTACCTATAGTAGAGAGACGATGATGTCAAGCCTAATTAAACCTTAGAATGGTATGCTGATTGTCCCTTGTACAAGGCAACCATGCCAACAGTAGGTTATACGGTGAGGATGTGACACCCTGGTTTTTGGCAACGTTTTCTTTTCAAAATCTTTCTGGCTTTATTTGCAATTTGGATGGTTTTTGAATCCTTTTCAGTTGACTTTGGACTTACGAATCTCTCTCAGTGATCCAAAGCCCTCAGCATCTTGCCAAAATCTTGTCACTCACTTTCTGGATCAAATTCTAATTCTCAATCTTTCCCAATTATTCATTTTCTTCCTTTGGGAAAATCTGTCATCACTATGGGTTACAAAGCAACCTATAGTTCTGGTGATCAGAAAAATCCCAAATTAATACCACACCTACTTGTCATCATCTACTCCCACAATCTTCAAAAACATTTCATGGTCCAGTATAAAGTTTTGTCCAGAAAACTCAATTTGTCTTCTGAACAGTACTGGCCCTTTGTGAAGCAACTCATATTTTCCCAACTCAGAAAATTCCTGGAAAATTCCCTGAGCTACTAGGGAACCAATCTTGCCACAATATCCAAAAATATCATCTTGCCCAGTACAAATTTTCAGCAGCAATATTCTGACAAGTTTCTGCTCAAATGGAACCTCGGTGAAGGAAGTACCAGCTAGAGGTTTCCAAATGAGCTGAAATTTTTATGACATCTTCTATCCACCAAATGACCCTCCCACACCAAAATTCAGATCCAGCAGATCAACCAGATGAGTGCTACAAGCTCATCTTGCTTCTGTTCCAGTAACATAGTTGTACATGAACTATATTCAAATCTTGATGAAAGTTTCTCAAACTTGGCCAGCTTGGAGTCCTTCCAAGATAGATCACCCCAGACATCTCCATTGGCTCCATCTCCAGCTCACCTCTCCTCTAGATCTCTCTCAACATTTCTGTCAGAAACTGTAGCTGAAGCTACACTTCACACCAGAGTGCATCTAGTCGAACCAGAGGCACAGGGGGACTAAGTGATCGAGGGTTGACGTGTTGGACAAGAAGCGCCAGACTTGCGTGTCCTCCAAGTGCCAATGCCCGTGGTGAGCACGGCACTGGCATGCCAAATATCGCGCTCTGCATCGCGCCCGTGACTGATGTGATGCATCTGACTGCCTCGCGTGACCCCAGCTTGTCCCAGCTCGCCGACATCGTCTCCTTCATCCACCTGGTCGTTCTGGAACTTGCCCCTCGCCGGAATCATCTCCGGCGGCCGCCACGCACGCGGGCAATGTGGCACCCGTGCAGCCACAGTGGCTCTGCCGCTCATCGCCTTCCTCTGCTAGCTACCATCGCCGCATTAACTCCCCCTGCCCTCTCCTATCCCGTCGCCCGCTCCCAGCCAGCCAGCGCGGCGTCCTGGAGCCGGCGACGTGTCCCGAGCTCCGCTGCTCCAGAAGCTCCTCCTCTCTTCTATATAAAGGCCTCCCCGGCCTCTCTTCGCTCCTCACCCCACTCCTCCACCTCCTAATCAAGCTCCCGAGCCCCGAGCCAAGACCGAGTGGCCCTCTGGCCTCGCTTCTCGCCGGAGATCCGTAGCCACTTGAGCTCTGCCTCCTCGCCGTTCCACTCCTCCCCGGACTCCACCGATTGCACCCGCGAGCTCACCTCACTCCACTGACCCTGCCCAAGCCCTTGCCTGGTCGAATCCCTGCCGGAATCGCCATCTCCGACGATGCCCGAGAACCACAGCCGCCGGAGAGGAAGGGGACGACGCCGTCCGGCCATCTCTCCCCAACCCACGGGTACGTGTGTGTTCGTCTCGATGCGCTCGATCCATTCCTGTAGTCGCCGGACCTTGCCGCCGTCTGTATCGCCGGCGACCGTCGCCGGAGCTCCGCCGTTCTCCGTTCCCCTTCTCCCCCTTTTAAATCTGACAGCGGGGCCCATTCGTCAGTGGCTTGCCGAAGCGATAAGTGGAGGCGCCCTGGCAAAGTACGCCTTCGACGTGGCCCCCTGTGGATTTTCTGATTTTCTGTTAAATTCCAGATTTGACCAGTAACTTTGACCAGCCATAACTTTTTATCCATAAGTCCAAATCAATTGATTCTTTTTGCATTGGGTTTGTCTTGAGCTCCTCTATTTTCTGGAAAATTTTGGTATTTTTCTCATGCTCATAGAATTTCTGGTGCACATAACAGTAGTATGTGACATTTTCAATTGATTTTTAAAATATTTTCAGAGGGAAATTCTTTTGGTTTTGAAGCCCAGGAATTTGTGGACAAGCCAACAGAGCAAGGCAAGCCATGTCATCCATTTCACGAAGCATTTCAATAGTGTTGGCTATTTAATTGAATTTCATGCATTATTTTTAATATGTGATAATCCATAGTAATTTACTTGAATGCCTAGCTACTGCCATGTTTAGTTATTCATGATCAAAATACATGCTTGATAAGTGCTTGACAACACTAAACCTAATTGGTTGATCGAGTGTCACCTATCCGGACTTATCCGTGCAGCCACATTTGCCGGTATGGGATGGCCTTGACTTGGTCTGGCTTTGTGCTCTTTTATCGATACCACTAAACTAGGGAGGGTTATGCGTGCATGCTGGCCTGATCAGGTAGACGCCGATAATCCTGTGAGCCCTGTTGAGTTATTTTGCCGGCGTCCCCGTTTGGGACAGTTTAGTTCGCCACGACGGTGGCAGGTGTCACGGGGTGACGCAGGGGCCACCCAGGACATGACCTTGGGAGGGTATGATTGTCGGTGGTACGGTGGAAGAGTCACGGGTCAGGCAGGTTTCGTTGGAGCAGCACCGGTCCACCCGAATGGGAGCACGAGGCGAGGAGCTTTATAGTGTGGGTAAAGTGCGCAACCTCTGCCGAGTGTAAGAATCTATTCGAATAGGCGCGTCCACGGTATTGGACAGTCCGTACTAGGCCACTGAATGGTCAACCACAATAATGATAATAATGATGGAAGAACTTGTCTTATGTTCGGAAGTGCTCAGTGGATTATGAGCATTCCGAGGGTTGTGGGACAGCCCAGAGGAGAGTAAGTTGGTACTTGGTACCAGTAAGTAAGCAATTTAAGTACTTAATCTGTAAATTGCCATGCTGTTGTTTGCTGCATTGTTAGGGTTGCCGTGTGCTTGCGAGTACATTCCAAGTACTCACCTAGCGTATCATGCCAGATGCAGGAGAAGCCGAGGACGGAGGTCCCGAAGGTTCGTGCTACGCTAACTAGGCCATGTCCCAGCAGTGTCCCTGTGGATGGAGTTTCCCGCGCTATGTTCCGCTACGCCGTAGAATCACCTAGTAGTATCGAGGCCCTGCTATGTTTCATAAATAATGTAGATATTGTTTTAGCACGTGCAGTGCTTTTGGCCTCGCTATCGATGTAAATTGTGAGCTTGTACTCGAGACCTATCAATAAAGATCAGTTCTGTTCTGTTCCAAGTTGTTGTGTGTTTCCAGAAGACATGATCTCTGGGTTGGAAACACTGGGTAAACCGGTCCTCTGAGCCGGGGTTCCACAACGCTTGGTATCAGAGCCGCGCTGTGTCGGCGTACGACACCTATGCGAGGGTATGATTGTCGGTGGTACGGTGGAAGAGTCACGGGTCAGGCAGGTTTCGTTGGAGCAGCACCGGTCCACCCGAATGGGAGCACGAGGCGAGGAGCTCCATAGTGTGGGTAAAGTGCGCAACCTCTGCCGAGTGTAAGAATCTATTCGAATAGCCGCGTCCACGGTATTGGACAGTCCATACTAGGCCACTGAATGGTCAACCACAATAATGATAATAATGATGGAAGAACTTGTCTTATGTTCGGAAGTGCTCAGTGGATTATGAGCATTCCGAGGGTTGTGGGCCAGCCCAGAGGAGAGTAAGTTGGTACTTGGTACCAGTAAGTAAGCAATTTAAGTACTTAATCTGTTAACTGCCATGCTGTTGTTTGCTGCATTGTTAGGGTTGCCGTGTGCTTGCGAGTACATTCCAAGTACTCACCTAGCGTATCATGCCAGATGCAGGAGAAGCCGAGGACGGAGGTCCCGAAGGTTCGTGCTACGCTAACTAGGCCATGTCCCAGCAGTGTCCCTGTGGATGGAGTTTCCCGCGCTATGTTCCGCTACGCCGTAGAATCACCTAGTAGTATCGAGGCCCTGCTATGTTTCATAAATAATGTAGATATTGTTTTAGCACGTGCAGTGCTTCTGGCCTCGCTATCGATGTAAATTGTGAGCTTGTACTCGAGACCTATCAATAAAGATCAGTTCTGTTCTGTTCCAAGTTGTTGTGTGTTTCCAGAAGACATGATCTCTGGGTTGGAAACACTGGGTAAACCGGTCCTCTGAGCCGGGGTTCCACAACGCTTGGTATCAGAGCCGCACTGTGTCGGCGTACGACACCTATGCGAGGGTATGATTGTCGGTGGTACGGTGGAAGAGTCACGGGTCAGGCAGGTTTCGTTGGAGCAGCACCGGTCCACCCGAATGGGAGCACGAGGCGAGGAGCTCCATAGTGTGGGTAAAGTGCGCAACCTCTGCCGAGTGTAAGAATCTATTCGAATAGCCGCGTCCACGGTATTGGACAGTCCATACTAGGCCACTGAATGGTCAACCACAATAATGATAATAATGATGGAAGAACTTGTCTTATGTTCGGAAGTGCTCAATGGATTATGAGCATTCCGAGGGTTGTGGGCCAGCCCAGAGGAGAGTAAGTTGGTACTTGGTACCAGTAAGTAAGCAATTTAAGTACTTAATCTGTTAACTGCCATGCTGTTGTTTGCTGCATTGTTAGGGTTGCCGTGTGCTTGCGAGTACATTCCAAGTACTCACCTAGCGTATCATGCCAGATGCAGGAGAAGCCGAGGACGGAGGTCCCGAAGGTTCATGCTACGCTAACTAGGCCATGTCCCAGCAGTGTCCCTGTGGATGGAGTTTCCCGCGCTATGTTCCGCTACGCCGTAGAATCACCTAGTAGTATCGAGGCCCTGCTATGTTTCATAAATAATGTAGATATTGTTTTAGCACGTGCAGTGCTTTTGGCCTCGCTATCGATGTAAATTATGAGCTTGTACTCGAGACCTATCAATAAAGATCAGTTCTGTTCTGTTCCAAGTTGTTGTGTGTTTCCAGAAGACATGATCTCTGGGTTGGAAACACTGGGTAAACCGGTCCTCTGAGCCGGGGTTCCACAACGCTTGGTATCAGAGCCGCGCTGTGTCGGCGTACGACACCTATGGGATCGAGGGGATCCCTTTACGGTTCGGCGGGGGAAAAGATTTGCACAAAGGGCGGATCCAACGACCAACGCAAGGATCTTTACCCAGGTTCGGCCACCGAGAAGCGTAAAACCCTACTCCTGCTGTTGTTTATTGTGGATGTTCTTGTGCTCAAGTACACGGAGCGCTTGCGATGAACAGTACGTTCAAGAAGCAGCTACGCATGCAGAATGGGCCAGAAGGTCCTCCTCCTCCTCTGTAGCTCCGCCTTGGGCCTCCTTTTATACGTCCAAAGGGGTCACCAACAGTGGCAGACGGGAGTACAATAGGTGGAAAGTTGCTACAGTGTTACATGATTACCACTGACGGATTAGGACAAATGCATTAAATGCCTCCCTTAGGTGTCCCTAACTTTCTTGGGGACGGAAAAAGGACCCGTCCCATCAGCACCGCTTAAGCCCATCTGCGGTCAGTGCCATGACACGCAACCAGAAAGACAAGGCCTAAACGACGGACCGGTCGTTGCGCTGGAGCGGTGGCAGTACGGAGGGATCTTGCCGGGTGCGAGATCTTGCCAGGTGCGAAGCCTTGCCGGGCCTTCGCGAGTCCTCCCGGTAGGGCTCTTGCCGGGAACCCAGCCTTTAGTCTTCTGTCTTCGATCATCGGATTGAATGCCTTCTTGATATCCTTGGTATATGTTTCCAATTGTCCCCCGGCAGGCCTTGCCGCTGGTATGGCTACAACCGTCCGTGCACAAGTATGGGGTACTAAAAGACCCAAACTTTAGTACACCGACAGGAGCCCCCGGGCCTAGGCCATACACGGGTGCGAGGCGTTGTTGGGCTAGGCCCAAACAGTGCACGGGCACACGTGGCAGGAGTTAACTGTAATAATCATCTCATTTACTGCGCTCCCCCACGACGCGCATTAAATGCGGGACGTGGGATACGTGCGCGGAACGGCCGCAATAGTGCGCTTGCAAGAATGCCTTCACATCGGTCCGTAAAGAGCCAGCCTCGCGCCTTCCCCATAAAAAGGAATCCGCAGCGGTGCTGCTCATTTACCCCTCGACTCTTCCAATCTGGAAACCGCCGTCGCCTTCTTCCCTGAGCCTGGAACAGAGCCTCTCCCATCCATCCGCCCCCCCCACGCTCTCATCATCCTCGGCCTCCGCTTCCACAGTTGCCATGCCGCCCAAAGCAAGCAAGGGCGAAGCGGCGAAAGCCGTCGATTCGGACGCAGAGGTGGAGAAGATCGATCTGGTGGAGATGCGGAAGGAGCACGCCGTCTTCGCCCCGACGCTCGACATGCGTGCCCTGGTTGAGCGGTACATGTGCATGTGGGGGAAGGAGACGAAGGCTCACCCTAGGACTCGTGTGCTTCCAGCTTCCGCCAAGGGCGGCCCAGATAAATTCCCTTTCTTCGCCACTTACTTTTATTGCGGGCTCTGCACTCCGTTTTCCGATTTCTTCATCGACATCATGTACACATACGGCTTCCGCCTCTTGGATTTCACGCCGAATGCCATGACATGCATGTCAGTCTTCGCTCATCTTTGTGAAAATTTCGCCGGAGTAGCACCCAACACAGCCCTCTTCCGCCATTACTTCATTCCCCGTATCGAGACGGGAGACGCCCTTTCTGGTTCTATCACTTGGATTCCAAGGACATGGAATAAGGAGACATACCCAAGTGGTCTCTACCGCAAGAAGTGGGATGAATGGCGGGACGAGTGGTGCTGGATTAAGGAGAAAGATCCTCAGCCATTCTGTATGCCCCGGCAAACGAAAGTGGTCCGCAGCAAGGACTGGAGCGGCCTCGATCCTCAGGATGAGAAGCTCGCAATCGCCGTTACCAGGATCCACCGTCTCAAGGTTGTCGGGCTCACAATAGAAATGGTCGGCGCTGATTTCCTCCGCCGCCGCATTGCCCCCTTGCAGAATAAAGGGAGACCAGCCTGGGATTTCAAGAATGCAGCAGATATCATGAGGTTGCGCCCTGGTCTGAACAACAACTTGACGGTCTTGCAGCACACAGCCCTCTGCCACAAACTGTTCCGGCCTGACGGGAAGTTTAAGCTGCCGGCTAGCGTAGTTCCCCTGTGCAACAACTCTGCCTTGAGCTCAATCATTGCCATGATGCCGGTGTGTAATGCCCACGGCCTTGATAGAAATTGGGAAGTGCCATCCTCAGAGCACTCACAGGAGTTCTTTGACAGCTTGTTGGAGAAAACCTTCCGGGAAGAGCCAACCTTCATCCGCCCCACCACTGATGAAGAAGTGGCTTACATCGCTAGCAGGGCGGAAGAGGCGAATCTTGCCGCGGAGGCCGGCAACTTTGGCTTTGCGGAAGAGGAAACCGGTGAAGAAGGAATAACGCTAGAGGAGACCCTTGCCGAGGAAGGTGAGGTTGCCGGAGAATAGAATGGCATGGTTGCCGCGAGCTCTCCTGTCGAAGACACGGCCGAGGAGCAGCCGCACGAGGAGCCCCCAGCTCCGGAGAAGAAGAAACGGTTTCTTCGAAAGGTCGTCTCTGGTGTCCCAACATGTCAACCTCCCACGAGCAGTGAGGGTTCCGGCAAGGGGGCGGCCGGCAAGGCTGCGCAGCGGCAAGAAACCCAACAACAACCCGTGCGACGCACGACACGCTCGACTGCGGCAACAACGGGTGCGGCGGCGGCATCCCATACGACGGCACCGACGGCTGGAGCAACAGGATCACATCAACCTACTGCTTCTGCTGCAGCCAAGCGTCCCAGGACCCCTTCTCCCCCCCCCTCGCACGGACATTGCAGAGGAGGTTGATTTTGACATCTCCTCTTTTAGTCCGGAAAGAGAAGAGTAAGGGTCCTGCCGCATCTTTTAGCTTCTGAATTCTTTGTTTCATTTAACTCACTTGTTCTGCCTTGGCCTGTCTCCGCAGAGATACGGAAACGTTGGCGCAAAGGATGGCAAAGAGGGCGAAGTCTTCTACGGGTGATGAGCCTTCGGCAAGCACCGTAGGTGCGCCAGAGCCCATCATCATCAGCCCGGAGCCCAGCCCTCAACGCAGCCTCCAACCCAGCCCCCAGCGTGAGTCCATTACTCATTTTCCGCTGGCGAGCATTGGGGAGAATATCTTCACTACTGACATCACCGGGCTTATAGGAGAAGAACGGCAACAAGGAGAGCCACTGGAGGCCGCCACTGACGTGCCGCCTTCGTCAACCATGCCGCCCAGAGATGAACCTTCGGCAAGGGCCTTCACTGGCGAGCCCATTCGTGTTGAAGAGGAGCCGGCAAGCACGGGCACTGGCAATCCTACATCGGCAACCAACGTTGCCGGGAAAGGAGAGGCCACCTCTCAACAGCTCGGCACAGGTAAACCGCTTGCCTTGGTGCACTTGTTATTATTTCTTCATTTTTGTCTTCTTGAACTTCAACCTTGATCTCATCTTGTTTCCTTTCCTGGTCTTCAGAGCTCCCTTCGGTGGAACAAATGGATGTTGACGTTGCCATCGAAGAGACCGCCAAAGATGCCGCCGCCGAAGCCGACAGGATCGCAGCTGCCGAGGCCGCCAAGGCCGCACAGGAAGAAACCGCCAAAGGATCTGCTGAGGGGGCCGGCAAGGAGTCCAGCAACCATACTGACGGCATTCCCGCCGCAGGAGCGCCCGGCACTACACCGGTCGTGGAGCCCCCAGCCGCCGGCGAGGCGGTTGTCGAGGACCAGCCGTCAACATCCGACGCCCCACCATCAAGTAGATATCTTAAGGTTGGCGACAACCTGTTCGTCGACCTACCAGGGACGGCAATCATTGGGGAGCCAACTGAAGGAGAAATATTTGATGAAGATGTCATCCCCGCCGCTAGGCTCAAGATCAGCGATGAACCACGCGCTAGCGGCAGCGGGTCCAAGGAAGAACAGCTCCTCCAAGCCATGAGCGACAACTTCCAAAAGCTCCAGGTGCTTCACCGCACCCGAAAGGAGAGGTTGGATTCCAGGGCAGCAGTTCTTGAAGCAGCAGAGGCAGATTTCCAGAAGCGCATCGAGGAGACGCAAGTCTGGTATGCCGAGGCCTTCCAGGAGCTGACGGCTGGCCGGGAGCAGCTGAACCAGAGTTGGAATGAGCTCCTCTTAAAACAATCCGACGTCGAGAGGGCACAGGAGGAGGCCGCGCAGCAGGCTGCTGCAGAGGAAGCTCCCTTGACGGAACGCCGCATCGGGCTCGATGCTCATGAAGAGGACCTTGCCGCTCGGGAGGAGGCACTTGCCGCCAAGCTCCGCAGCAAGGATGAAGAGATTGAGAAGCTTGTCGCGCGGCGAACCCATGAGCTGGAGCAGAGGCACAAGGAAATGCTCAAAGCCCTGGCCGTGAATCACGCCGGCAAGCTAAAGGAAGCCATCGATGCTGCCAAACCTGCAAAGGCCGCCAAGAACGAGCTGGGCGATCAAGTGAAGAGGCTAGAAGCAGATCTTGAGGGCCACGGCAAGGAGATCTCAATGCTCAAAGCCGACAGGGAGAAGACTCTCTTCAACCTGGCGGAGATGCAAGCCGGCATGTCCGACAAGACCAAGGAGCTCTCCTTAGCCAATGAATCCATTGCTGATTTGACACTGAAGCTGGCGACGCTGGAGGAGTCCCTTGAGAACGGCAAGGCTCGCGAAAGGGCTTTGATCAAAGACCTCCAGAGCGAGAAGAGCCTGCTCAACAGTGCTGCCGCCACTTATAATGACTTTGAGAGAGGCGTGAAGATCTGGACTGAGCGCCTAGTCGACGTCGCAGAAAAGCTTGCCACAGAACTGTCCGCCATGGGCTTGGATAATTTCAGCTACTCTTCTGACGAGAGGGTGTCTTCGAGCGCCAAGCTGACCATGTTCTTCGAGGGTGTCGTTGATGCCCTCAAGCTGCTCCAGTCTAACCGAGAGAGCCAGCTGGCCAACGAATCTCGCAAGCTCTGCCGGGCCATCCTCCGCAAGGTACTCGTCAAAGTGGTGCACAAGAACCCTGGCATCAACCTCACCAACATTCTTGCTAGCTTGCCGAAGGATGTAGACCTCAAGGCACTCAAAGATCTTGTCATGCCCATCGTCGCCGAGTGAGCCACGTCAAGAGGGTCGAAGGCCAGCGCAGGGACTAGCCGTCTCGCTTCATTTTGTCGCCACCATTCCATGTAAAAGACAGTTTTATCTTAAGTTAGAATCGTGGCAACTATCAATGTAATATAACTTGCTGTGTTTTGGATGAATGTATGCTATTTCCCTTGTCTGATTCCTTTCTGTATGGTCTTTGCCCTACGCTTATTGGTAACCTGCCGGTGCGCGCACCCTTGCCGCGAGTGCTTTGAGGAACGGATCCTTAGCAGCCTGCTAGAGGTGTCGCTGCCGGCAAGATACCTTGACGCTTTTAGTGCAGCCACTTAAACTGTTGAGCGGACTCGAAACAAAGTAAGGGCGCAACCAATCATGACAAGGTTCCTTCGCGTGCAGGTTTTCCATACAAAAGCCGAAATCGTTCAAGAAAAATAACTCTCCAATAAAAATTTTGCTTAGAAGTTTTGCAACTTAGCTTTTCGTTGCTGTACTCCTTATTGCAAGATGTCAACTTGAACGTCGCCTGTCGGTATCCATACCATCATTCCCCCCCCGGCAAACATGCATGCAAGGGAACCTTCTGTCCTTTGAGAAAAAGAAAGAAGAGAAAATAGAGATATGGAACCTTGGCGTTTCATTAGTGCTTACCGGAAGCAGGTGTACTACAATATCTCAGATAAGCATGCATATAAAATGACATGAAAATCGACAAGAATTGTAAAACTCTTAACTTTATTCGACTATGCACAGGATCTGCGCCTGGCTTTGTACAAAGGATCATATGCCTTGCCGGCAAGACTTGTACAAAAGGTGGTTGCCGGGGGACCCGGCAACCGCGCCTTATGGGTAGAACTTACGAAGGTGTTCGATATTCTAGGAATTGCTCACTGGAATGCCATCTTCGGTCTCCAGGCGGACTGCGCCGGGCCTGGTGACTCGTACTACCCGATAAGGGCCTTCCCACTTCGGCGTCAACTTGTTTGATCCCTTGGCGGACTGAACGCGCCGAAGAACAAGGTCGCCTTCCTCAAGGCTTCGGGCATGCACTTTGCGGCTATGGTAGCGGCGCAAGGCTTGCTGGTAGCGTGTAGCTCGCACAGCAGCCCGAAGACGATCTTCCTCAAGGAGCGTGGCGACATCTTGGCGCAGCTGCTCTTGCTTGAGCTCATCATAAGCGAGCACTAGAGGTGACCCGTATATGAGTTCCGTGGGGAGAACTGCTTCTGCCCCGTAGACCAGGGAGAAGGGTGTCTGGCCAGTATCTCGATTTGGTGTCGTTCTGATTGACCAAAGATCCGCCAGCAGCTCATCAAGCCAGCGTCTTCCGCACTTGCGCAGCTTGTCGAAAGTTCTTGTTCTGAGACCTCGCAGCACTTCAGCATTTGCCCTCTCCGCTTGGCCGTTGCTTCTCGGGTGAGCAACAAAAGCAAAACATATTTTGCCGCCAAGGTCTTGGACGTACTGCATGAAGGTGCGGCTCGTGAACTGTGTGCCATTGTCGGTGATGATCCTGTTTGGCACACCAAAACGACACACTATTCCCTTGAAGAACTTGACCGCTGACTGTGCTGTCACCTTTCTCACTGCTTCCACTTCCGGCCACTTCATGAACTTGTCGATAGCAACGTACAAGTACTCGAAGCCCCCGGCAGCGCGGGGAAAGGGGCCCAATATGTCGAGCCCCCAGACCGAAAATGGCCAGGAAAGAGGGATTGTTTGAAGAGCTTGAGCTAGCTGATGCAATTGCTTTGAATGGAACTGCATGCTTCACACTTGGTTACTAGTGCAGTTGCATCCTGGAGAGCAGTGGGCCAGAAGAAACCTTGCCAGAATGCCTTGCCGACAAGAGCTCTTGATCCTATGTGGGAGCCACATATGCCTCCATGTATCTCTGCCAACAGCTCCAGTCCATCTTCCCGAGGAATACACTTCAATTTCACACCGTTCGGTCTCTTTCTGTACAGGACGTCGTCGACGAACTGGTACATACTAGACTGACGGGCTACTTTCTCCGCTTCTTCCTGTTCTTCAGGGAGTTCTCTTGTTTGAAGGAATTGGACGATGTGCTGTGCCCATGTTGGAGCCTGCGGCTCGACAACAAGGACCAAAGGCATCTCTTCGGCCGCGGGAGCGCTTGCTTCGGCGGCAAGAACCTGAGGTTCTGCGCGAGGCTGCTGCTCACCGGCAACCGTGTCGTTTCCGGCAATTTCCTTGCCGGCGGCTTCAGGAAGCTCTGCCGGAAAGTATTGGTCGGAACTCAACTTCCTTCTCCTGTCTTGCCTCGTCGATGGTGTTACGGATGGCTGAGTTAAGCGGAGCACAAAAGTTCCTGGTTCCACAGGTAACTTGAGGGCAGCACGTTTTGATAGGTCGACAGCAATGCTGTTCTCTGCTCAAGGAACATGCTCTGTTTGCAACCCGTCAAAGCGCTCCTCCAGCTTTCTCACTTCATCTACGTATGCTTCCATCAACGGGCTCTGATAATCTTTGTTGACTTGCCTGACGACAAGCTGTGAGTCACCTCTGACGATGAGCTTCTTGATCCCAAGGTCTACCGCGATCCTGAGACCGGCAAGCAACCCTTCATATTCTGCAGTGTTGTTTGTTGATCTCTCCCAGGGAAAGTGCATCTGAATTACGTACTTGAGGTGCTCTCCGGTGGGTGCGACAAGCAGCACGCCAGCACCGGCGCCTTGCAGTGAAAAAGCCCCATCAAAGTACATAATCCATACTCGATCTATTTCCTTGCCGGGGATGGTTGTCTCTTGAATTTCTTCGTCTGGCGTCGGTGTCCATTCTGCAATGAACTCTGCCAAGGCTCTGCTCTGAATAGTTGAAGTGCTTTCAAATCTGAGACCAAAGCTTGACAGTTCCAACGCCCACTCCACAATCCTGCCAGTCGCATCTGGATTTCGTAAAATCCGCTGCAACGGGAAGCGAGTGACGACGGTGATTTCATGTGCTTGGAAATAATGGCGCAACTTCCTTGAGGCCATGAGAAGGCCAAAGAGCAAGTTCTGCACACCAGAATATCTTGACCTAGCCCCCTGTAACAGGGAGCTGACAAAATAGACCGGAGATCTGCCACCACTCGAGCTCTGCCTCCTCACCATTCCACTCCTCCCCGGACTCCACCGACTACACCCACGAGCTCACCTCACTCCACTGACCCTGCCCAAGCCCTTGCCAGGTCGAATCCCCGCCGGAATCGCCGTCTCCGACGACGCCCGACAACCACCGCCGCCGGAGAGGAAGGGGAGGACGCTGTCCGGCCATCTCTCGCCAACCCACGGGTACGTGCGTGTTCGTCTCGATGCGCTCGATCCATTCCTGTAGTCGCCGGACCTCGCCGCCGTCTGTATCGCCGGCGACCGTCGCCGGAGCTCCGCCGTTCTCTGTTTCCCTCCTCCAGCTTTTAAATCTGACAGCGGGGCCCATTCGTCAGTGGCACGCCAAAGCGGTAAGTGGAGGCGCCCTGGCAAAGTACGCCTTCGACGTGGCCCCCTGTGGATTTTCTGATTTTCTGTTAAATTCCAGATTTGACTAGTAACTTTGACCAGCCATAACTTTTTATCCATAAGTCCAAATCAATTTATTCTTTTTTGCATTGGGTTTGTCTTGAGCTCCTCTATTTTCTGGCAAATTTTGGTATTTTTCTCATGCTCACAGAATTTCTGGTGCACAGAACAGTAGTATGTGACATTTTCAATTGTATTTTTAAAATATTTTCAGAGGGAAATTCTTTTGGTTTTGAAGCCCAGGAGTTTGTGGACAACCCAACAGAGCAAGGCAAGCCATGTCATCCATTTCATGAAGCATTTCAATAGTGTTGGCTATTTAATTGAATTTCATGCATTTTTTTTAATATGTGATAATCCATAGTAATTTACTTGGATGCCTAGCTACTGCCATGTTTAGTTATTTATGATCAAAATACATGCTTGATAAGTGCTTGACAACACTAAACCTAATTGGTTGATCGAGTGTCACCTATCCGGACTTATCCGTGCAGCAACATTTGCCGGTATGGGACGGCTTGACTTGGTCTGGCTTTGTGCTCTTTTATCGGTACCACCAAACTAGGGAGGGTTATGCGTGCGTGCTGCCCTGATCAGGTAGACGCCGATAATCCTGTGAGCCCAGTTGAGTTATTTTGCCGGCGTCCCCGTTTGGGACAGTTTAGTTGGCCACGACGGTGGCAGGTGTCATGGGGTGACACAGGGGCCACCCAGGACATGACCCTGGGAGGGTATGATTGTCGGTGGTACGGTGGAAGAGTCACGGGTCAGGTAGGTTTCGTTGGAGCAGCACCGGTCCACCCGAATGGGAGCACGAGGCCAGGAGCTCCATAGTGTGGGTAAAGTGCGCAACCTCTGCAGAGTGTAAGAATCTATTCGAATAGCCGCGTCCACGGTATTGGATAGTCTGTACTAGGCCACTGAATGGTCAACCACAATAATGATAACAATGATGGAAGAACTTGTCTTATGTTCGGAAGTGCTTAGTGGATTATGAGCATTCCAAGGGTTGTGGGACAACCCAGAGGAGAGTAAGTTGGTACTTGGCACCAGTAAGTAAGCAATTTAAGTGCTTAATCTGTTAATTGCCATGCTGTTGTTTGCTGCATTGTTATGGTTGCCATGAGCTTGCGAGTACATTCCAAGTACTCACCTGGCGTATCATGCTAGATGCAGGAGAAGCCGAGGACGGAGGCCCCAAAGGTTCATGCTACGCTAACTAGGCCGTGTCCCAGCAGTGTCCCTGTGGATGGAGTTTCCTGCGCTATGTTCCGCTATGCCGTAGAATCACCTAGTAGTATCGAGGCCCTGCTATGTTTCATAAATAATGTAGATATTGTCTTAGCACGTGCAGTGCTTTTGGCCTCGCTATCGATGTAAATTATGAGCTTGTACTCGAGACCTATCAATAAAGATCAGTTCTGTTCTGTTCCAAGTTGTTGTGTGTTTCTAGAAGACATGATCTCTGGGTTGGAAACACTGGGTAAACCCATCCTTTGAGCCGGGGTGCCACAGAGGATGAGACAAGATCCGTTTTTGCAGGTACCATTCTTGATGACCACCATTAGAGAATCGATATTTGTTTAGTATTGGCATAAGATCTGTCAGCCAAGAAGATTTAGTTCTGGAAGAACATTCTTTTGAGAAAGGACTCAAGATCGTGAGGAAGCATAGTTATCTAGAAGATGTGAGAAGACCAATGGTGTCAACACAAAGTAGGAAGTACATGAGTTTTGGATGGACCCGTGACTCTGATTCTAAGGGTGGTAGCAGTCTCAGACCTTGGAGGATCAACTGATTTTTGAGGAGACCCCCGAACCATACCTATTTCCTTCTAGCCTCTTCGAATCTCGAGGGCGAGATTCATTTTAAGGGTGGCAGATTTGTAGCATCCCAAAATTCTAAATTTTGGATTGTTATATTAGTTAAGTAATAATGATTTTCTTGTTGTGATATTGCTTGATATTGAGTGGAATTTGAAACCTTTTGAAAATTAAATGAGAGGGAATAAAAGGACTTTCCCAAACTTTTCTTTCTTGCTTTTGGTACCCATGGAATTTAAAATTCAAATTTAAAACAAACCCTAGAGTGAAGATAACAGGACTTCTTCCATTTGAAATAAAAAGGGGTTTTGAAAAGATTTGAATTCCATTTGAAAATAATTCAAACTCAGACACTTTATGCCACTCAAGGATTTTCATGAGGGAAGATAACATGACTTCTTCAAAATATATGAAATAGAGTGGGAAGTGATGAGGACCCCCTTTCCAAATTTATTTGATTCACTTTTGTAGAGTTTCCAATTTGAGTTTCAAATTCATTTCCATTTATTCAAATAAAATAAAGAGAGAAGGGAATATGACTCCTTCAATATCAGAGAGAAAATATGGGAAATGAATTATGAAACCAACAGGGATTTATTTGAAAAATATTTGCATAGCCATTTCCTGAAAATTATAAAATGTGAATTTATTGGGTTTTATTAAAAATATTTTTCCTCTGAAAAATATTAATTATGAGTGAGGGTAAAATGACTCCCTCCTAAGGAAAATAGTGGGGATTTATTTTGGAGCCATTTGATAATTTCAAAAAGTTGTTTTGAATAGATTTTGAGCTCCAGAGTGCTCCTGCAATCTTTTTACAAAGAGTTATGTATTTTAGTTTGGCAAAATAAAAAGTTCACAGGGTCATATATAAGGCCAAGTATACATGCGAATTTGTCTAGTATTTTTAGATTTAGTTTAGTTTTTGTTTTATGTGATTTACTTCTCCTGTAAATTAGAAAATAGAAAAAACATCACTGTTTTATAAAAAAAATAGCCCAGCTGCGCCAGGCCGGCGCTAGCCACACGACCCACTGGCCATTTCGGCCCATAGCCGCGCGAGCGCCGAAGCGCTATGGCTCGGTCACCTGCTCCCTCCCTCTCTCTCCCGCGGACGCCGACAGGTGGGCCCCGCCCTTTCTTCCTCCTCCAAAAGTCAGTAGGAGACCGCGGTGACCACGCCGACGCCGCCGCGATTTCAAACTGCTCGGGACTCTATCCCTAGGCTTGCCCCTACCCCAAGTCTATGTCCTATATATAGCCCCAACCCGGTCCTTTCTTTTGCCCCAAAACCTAATGCCTGAGACCCTCTCAATTTTCCGCGTGAAAGAAGTGCATCTCCGCCACCCAAAGCTTCGCCGCCGGTCGTTTTCTTCGCCGGCAAACCTCCCCGACCGCCCAAAGTTTCACCTTTGACTTCTCTTCATCCTGAGCATCTCCGTGACACGTTTTTGCCCTTCCTTCCCCCTACAGCCGTGCCGCCAAGATCGCCGAAGCACGAAGTTCACCGGAGCTTCGCCACGCTTGCCCCACCTCATACGGTCTTCCCCGATCTTCGCGGACACCACCACCGAACGCACCGAACCGCGCCGCATCATCCCGACCACGCTCCCACGCCGGAGCACCGCCGTAGCCGCCGCCCCCTCGATGCCTGAGCCGCCTTGGTCATCTCCTCCGTCACCGCCGACGCCAATCCCGCCGCGGTAAGCCGCCTTCGTCCTCGTCCGTCTGATTTCTAGCAACGGCCTAGATTAGATCTAAACGAAGGGTTAGGTTTTTTTTAGTAGATCGGTTTAATCTCGGTTTTGTTTAGTTTATTTGTACCGAGCCGCGCTGGTTTTTCTCGCTTAGCCGCCAAAACGCATAAGCATCGGCCATCCGCTCCTGTGCTCTGCACCACATAGCCCGCATCCAACTGAAGCTTGCCATGTGTCCCCTGGCCGCTATCTATCGTTTTCAGAAAAAAAAATCAATTTTCAAATTTGTTCCAATTTTGTTTTTGCTATAAGTTTAGATCTATAGATCCAAATTTGATGATTCTTTTTCCTACGGTTTCATAAATATACCATCTATCCCGAGAACCCAAATAAAAATAGTTTTGAACTTTTTAAAATTTGAATTCAAACATATTTGATTTAAACCCTAATTTGGGCATATTTTCTATTTAAATTTTTTTTGAGTAACTCCTTTTGCTACTGATTTCTATAGGGTATGTCTATCAGTAGATTAATAAAAATAATTTTTCATTTGTAAAAAAAATGAATCTGATCAGATTTGAGATCTATCTTAAGTAGGCCATAACTTTTGTATTATAAAACCTTTTCAGTTGATTCTTTTTGCTAATTAAAACTTATAGCAAATACTTTCTATTAAACTAAAGTTTTATAACATTTTCTTCTATTAAAAATATGTTTCTGTCCAGAAACTTCATGTGATTCTTTTTGGAGTTTCGTGAGTTCTTATTTGGTTTCTTTTTGG
This sequence comes from Elymus sibiricus, assembly GCA_039707655.1. NCBI lineage: Eukaryota > Viridiplantae > Streptophyta > Magnoliopsida > Poales > Poaceae > Elymus > Elymus sibiricus. Next base: position 172,343,677 of record CM077664.1, read on the forward strand.
ATCTTGGAGTGATTGCTTATGTGTGGTTATAATTGCTTCCTTACGATAGATTGATCGGAGTGTGACGAGTAGAACTATCAGGATTATGAGTGCGAAGAATATTCATCACCTATTACCAGGCAAGTTCACTTTGACCATATTTTCATACCTATGTTTTATTGCATTTAGTGTCACCTTTCAGCATCCCTCCGGTAGTTATATTGAATCTTGTAGTTGGGTAGAAGCATGAGGTAGGAACCCACACCATTGGTACTGAGCCCCGGGAACGTTGTTTATGTTATGCTACGCTATCGTAGACGGGGATTGGTATGAGTGCTCGTGAGTGGTGTGAGAAGGTGGACTCTACGTCAATGACGACAACTTCAAGATGGCAACTTCAAGGCCTGCATCTACAAGACTTCAATACTTGAGACAAGAATTCAATTCACACTACTGGGTGGAGGATGGATTGACGGGTATCCTGGAGCAACCAGGGGATTACCCCGGGATGCATGGAGGAGCGCCATGACATCTTGCGGAAAGCTTCACCCAGACTCAAAGAGACGGAAGAATACTTCATACCCGGAAGCTTACCTGTGCAGCCACAAGTCATTATGGGCTCTGGCTTGGTTGACCTTAGTTGTGACTATGGCTGTGACGGTACTAGCAGATGTAGCAGAACGGTAGGATTGGATGGTCACCGGACAGTGGTCAGGGGAACTCTTCGGAAGATCACGTTTCGATCGTCCTGTTCTCAAACACTCTGAAGTGCGAGGACTTAAAGGGAGGGATCGAATCTTGTGGGTAAAGTGCAGAACACTCTGCAGAGTTAAAACCTAATCGATTAGCCGTGTCCCCGGTTACAGACAATTTGAGCCTCTGGACTTGGATCTATCTCTAAACTCTCAACACCGGACTGATAATTAATTATGGTCAACTTATGATACTTTTGGGATATGAGACATCGGTTGGCGGAACCATGTCATAGTAGATAACTCCATAGTGAACACTCCTGATTATTCCTTTGCAGTAGGGAAAATAATACCAGCTTTTATGCAAAAACTCAGACACAGAGCCACAAAGCCATATTGCATATAGAATAGTCTTTATCATCTGCTTCTTATTGTGATCTTGCCGGTACATTCAATGTACTGACCTACACGACTACAACGTATCATGTTACAGGATTTCTACGATGAGTAAGAGGTATGATATAGGGTTACGGTCTACACTCAACTTGCCGCTAGCATTGATGGGACTCCACACCCTTATGTTTGATTTCCGCTGTGATATATAAGGTATACTCTGGATCTACGGTATTTATTTTACATGTGATGTTACGGTATTTCATCGAAGTTCTGTGTGTGCCAGCATACTGATCCAGGGATAGCACAGAAAGCACAGAGACTTGACCGTATTGGGTCGGGTCGCTACAACTTCATGGCAAAAGGCCCCAAGGTATCACACCTCGAATACCTTAACTTTGATAGTGATGAGGATGATTTACTTGGTGATGATGATTTGCTTGTTGATAAGACTAGTAATGTGAGCTATAATGAACTTGCTAGTAATCATGATAGTAAAGAGGAAACGAATGACAATGCTATGAAGGGGATTGAGCATCTAACTAAAAAACTGAACACTCTTAAGTTAGCTCATGAAACAACTCAAGAGAATCATAGAGAGCTTCTAAGAACTCATGAGAAGCTACGCTTTGATAAGCTAAATTTAGAGCAAGAGCATGAGTTTCTAAAAGCTATGAATGACGATCTTTGAAAGAAGAGTTCCTCTTACATTGCCAAACATTTACTCTTGTCTACTTTTGTGCCACAAGTTAAATCTAAGCAAACTAGTAACAAGGGTAAAAAGGGTTCTACCTCTAGTAGTAACAATAACAATGCTAAATCCAACGTTGTTGCTTCTAGTAGTTCTATTGATTCCACTAATGATTCTCTTAGCCAAGTTACACTTGAGCAAGAAAACGATTTATTGAAAAGAATTATAGAAAAGGGTGTCTACAAGAGCCTTGCCGGGAGTAAGCAATTTGAGGAAATTGTACGCAAGCAAGGGAGGCACCGGAAGAACCAAGGTGTTGGTTTTGAATGAAAGTTCAATGCCAATGGAGTTGAGTGGGAAGAAGATCAATACCCCAAGACGAAGTTTGTTCCTCAACAAGAGAAGTATGATCCTACTTCCTTCAAGGGAACACAAGCTCAAGATGATCCTCCACCACAAGACCACAAGCTAAAAGGCAAGGACAAGCTTCAAGAGAATATTGACTCATTTGAAGAACCACCTCAAGCCTTGGTCAAGTGTGTTCCCAAGACTTCATCAAGTTCTACTTCATCAAGTATGACTACAACTCCAAGGATTCCCATCAAGTTGATACGGGTCCCAAAGAATAAGAACTAGATAGTTCTTGAAGGTGACTCCGTCAACAAACTTCACTCACATCTATTATGGCAAGGACTTGTGCAACCAACTTCAACATCTTGCACTAGTTCATGGAGTCACAAACCCTCTTCTTGGTAAGACAAGGGACAAGATATTCAATGCATTTATGGACATCACATGTTGTGCATTTCACTCTATGTCTATGGATATCCTTGTTTGTTCCTTGTGGGACTAACCCATGTAGGTATTGAAAGTGCATTACTCCAAGGATTGCTCCCAACTCTTGATGGTCTACATCAACATTAAGCATCCACAACTACAACATCTACATGAAGTCAACATCAACAAAACCCAAGCTTAGTTCATCCCTCTTTGGGGGGATATCACATCTAGGGGGAGCTTTACTTAAGACTTGAGTCAAAGCAACTCTAATGGTGTGAACACATTAATGCTTTATGTAAAAGTGGTAACCCCACTTGTGCTTAAACGATGAGTATGACCTATGATCAAATATTCTCATTTGGCTCCTAAGTCAATATACTCATATATAGATGACTATGTCATCGCCCATTGTGTGATAGAAGCTAGTTTTTATTGTGCATGTTTGCCACATATTTCATTTGCTATCTTATTGTGTGAGCATGTTGTTGTGCATATTTCTCATTCAAGGACATCCACTTGTTGTTTTGATTAATTGGTTTTATTTGGCCAAATGGATGTACAAGAATTCCTAAGAACCTTCTCTAGCCATCTATCTCTTCTTGTCTCAAATTCTATTCATGCTATATGATACGTCTCCAACGTATCTATAATTTATGAAGTATTCATGCCATGTTTATTATAGTTTTGTATGATTTTGGTACACTTTTATATGGCTTTTATATGATTTTTATGGACTAACATATTGACCTAGTGCCCAGTGCCAGTTGCTGTTTTCTGCTTGTTTTTGGTTTTCCAGAAAATACATATCAAACGAAGTCCAAATGCAGCGAAACTTTTTGACGATTTTTTCTGGAAGGAAACAGACCCATGAAGCTTCGGAGGACCAGCAGAAGAGCCACAGGGGCCCCACGAGCCACCTGGGCGCGCCTGCCCCCCCCCCCCAAGCGTGCCCTGGTGCCTCATGGGCCCCCTGTGGCACCTCTTTGCGTGATTCCAATGCTGAAAAATCATATATATTCAGAAACCCCCGAAAGTTAACCTAGATGAGTTTTTACGCCGCCACAAGCCTCTGTACCTCCACGATCTCATCTACAGCCCTTTTCCGGCACCCTGCCGGAGGGGGGGAATCATCACCGGAGGCCATCTTCATCATCCCGGCGGTCTCCATGATGAGGAGGGAGTAGTTCACCCTTGGGGCTGAGGGTTTGTACCAGTAGCTATGTGTTTGATCTCTCTCTCTCATGTTCTTGATTTGGCACGATCTTGATGTATCACGAGCGTTGTTAATATAGTTGGATCATATGGTGTTTCTTCCCTCTCTATCCTTGTTGTGATGAATCGAATCTTTGCCCTTTGAGGTTTCGTTATTGTCGGTTTGAATATTTCAGATTTCAGAACACTTGATGTATGTCTTGCATATGAATACCCGTGGTGACAATGGGGTATTATATTGATTCACTTGATATATGTTTTGGTACTCAACTCGCGGATTCCCGCGGTGACATTGGGGTAATCTATGCATAGGGGTTGATGCACGTTTTCATTATCTTTTCTCCGATAGAAACTTTGGGGTGCTCCTTGAAGTTCTTTGTGTGGATTGAATATTATGATTATGAAGTTGTTTGATGCATATCGTATAATCAACTCACAGATACTTGTGGTGACATTGGAGTATCTAGGTGACATTAGAGTTGGTTGAGGTGGTTTCGTACCCTACAAACAATTTCATCTTATGTTCTCCGCTTGATAAGAACTTTGGAGTGATTCTTTGTCGCATGTTGAGGGATTGTTATATGATCCAATTATGTTAGCATTGTTGAGAGATTGCACTAGTGAAAGTATGAACCCTAGGCCTTGTTTTTAAACATTGCAATACCGTTTGTGCTCCGTTTTATCACTTGCTACCTTGCTGTTTTTATATTTTTAGATTACAAAAAGCTATATCTACTATCCATACTACACTTGTATCACCATCTCTTCGCCAAACTAGTGCACCTATACAATTTGCCATTGTATTGGGTGTGTTGGGGACACAAGAGATTTCTTGTATTTGGTTGTAGGGTTGTTTGAGAGATACCATCTTCAAGCTACGCCTCCCACGGATTGATAAACCTTAGGTCATCCACTTAAGGGAAAATTGCTACTGTCCTACAAAACTCTGCGCTTGGAGGCCCAACACGAGTCTACAAGAATAAGTTGTATAGTAGACATCAAGCTCTTTTCTGGCGCCGTTGCCGGGGAGTTGAGTGCTTCAAGGTATATCTTTAGATCTTGCAATTGAATGTTTTAGTTTCTTGTTTTATCACTAGTTTGGTTTATAAAAGAAAACTACAAAAAAATGGAATTGAGGTTGCCTCATATTATTCATCTTTATAATGTCTTTCTTGAAAATGATGGATCGGAAAATTGTGCTCAATTGATAGAAGAAGAATTCAATAAAATGTTTGGCATAAAATCCATGAATGATGAGCATGATTGCAATGTTGCTAGTATGAATTCTTTGAATATCCATGATGCTAATGATATGCAAAGCCATAAGCTTGTGGATGCTATGTTTGATGAAGATGTATTTTTAGTCCCCCAAGTTTTGATGAGAAAATTTATTATGATGATAGCATGCCTCCTATTTATTATGATTATATTGATGAAAGTGGATTTAGAGAGGTCATGACTTTATTTAATGATGATTCCACTATTTTGGAAGAGGTTTCAATTGATTATGACAACAAAGTTGCTATCTATGATGATTATGGTGATAACATGTATGCTATAAAGAATAATGATAAATATGAAACTTTTCATCATGATTTTAATTTTCAATTGGATTATGCCAATCAAGTATCTCATGATACTTATTTTGTTGAGTTTGCTCCCACTATTATGAATGAGAAGAAATTTGCTTATGTGGAGAGTGATAAAATTACTATGCTTGTGGATCATGAAAAGGATGCTTTATGTGATACTTATATTGTTTAATTCATTCATGATGCTACTGAAAATTATTATGAGAGAGGAATATATGCTTCTACATATTTCAACAACATCAAGTTTCCTCTCTATGTGTTGAAAATCTTGAAGTTATGCTTGTTTTGCCTTCCTATGCTAGTTGATTCTTGCTCCCATAAACTATTTGCTCACAAATAACCTATGCATAGGAAGTGGGTTAGGCTTAAATGTGCTAGTCATATGCTTCATGATGCTCTCTTTGTGTTTCAATTCTTTACTTTTATGTGAGCATCATTAAAATCATCATGCCTAGCTAAAAGGCATTAAAGAAAAGCACTTGTCGGGAGACGACCCAATACTTATACCTACTATTTTTGTGTGTTCACATGATTAAGCTACTTTAGTAATCATGTTTTATATGTTTTCTTTCAATAATGTGCCAAGTAAAGCCTTTGGGATAGTGTGGATACTTGTTGATTCGATTCTGTGCAAAAACAGAAACTTTTGCGTCCAGTGCTGGAATTTCTATTCAGTACTTGAGCGTGCTAAAATTCTGAAATTTTTACAGACCATTGGGTTACAAATTTTTTACATGTTCCTAATTTTTCAGAATTTTTGGAGGTACAGAAGTATGGTTTTTAAATCGCTCACTACATGCTCTTCTGTTTTTGAAAGATTCTGTTTTCAGTGCATAGTTTGCTTGTTTCAGTGTTTCCATAGCTTATATTATGAGATATAAATTTTGGAAATGATAGACTACAGTAGGCATTATGTGAGAACAATTATGAATCTTGTCTTGACAGTACCTAAGTGGATGATTTAGTTTTATCATACTAACCTATCTCACGAAGTTCTGTTAAGTTTTGTGCGATTGAAGTTTTCAAGTTTTGGGTGAGATATCGATATGAGGAGAATAAGGAGTAGCAAGACCATAATCTTGGGGATTACCAAGGCACCCCAAGGTAATATTCAAGGAACACTCAAGCGTCTAAGCTTGGGGATGCCCTGGAAGGCATCCCCTCTTTCGTCTTCAACACTATCGGTAACCTCACTCGGAGCTATATTTTTATTCATCACATAATATGAGTTTTGCTTGGAGCGTCGTTTTCCTTTGTTGATACTGTTATAAATAATCATGTTTTCTATCTTTTAGTTCAATAAAATGCCAATTATAGCCTTTACCATGCTCAGTTTGCAAGTTCATGTGTTGCTGTTTGAAAACAGAAAGTTTTCTGTTATGTCCAGAATATTCCTGAATAGTCAGAACATGATAAAACTCTGAAATTTTTACACAGTAAGCATGCATGAATTCTATGTCACGTGGTAATTTGTTAGAATTTTAGGAGTTAGGGAAGTATGAATTTTAAATCCCCCTTTACAGACTGTTCTGTTTTGGCAGATTGCGGTTATAGTTACACTGTTTGCATATGTTGCTTGTTTAATGTTTCTATTTGTGGATAGGACTATTAAATATGCAGAGGCATTTAGCATGCAATGTTTAATTATAATTTTAGTGATTTTGTACAGTAGATAATGTTAAGGTTTTGAGTTGACTTATACTAACTTATCTCACAAGTTCTTGTTGAGTTTTTGTGGATGAAGTTTTTAAAGATTTAGGAGAAGCCATGATATGAAAGGAATTAAGGAGACACAAGAGCTCAAGCTTGGGGATTCCCAAGGCATCCCAAATTAATATTTCAAGAAGTCTCAAGCATCTAAGCTTGGGCATGCCCCGTTAGGAATCCCACCTTTCTTCATCCACAATTATCGGTTAGTCTCGGTTGAGCCTAAGTTTTTGCTTCTTCACATGAGTTGTGCTATTCTTGGAATGCCATTTTATTTTGTTTTCTTTGATATTTGAATAAAATAATTAAGATCTGAAATTTTTAAATGATAGAGAGTCCTCACATAGCTACCTATTTACTTAACTACTCATTCGGTCTTCACTTATATCTTTTTAGAGTAGTTTGTCATTTACTCTTGTTCTTCACTTATATCCTATCAGTAAATTGTTGAATGAATTGAATGCCATAAATTTGAAATTATATATGATTCATATGCTTGTCCCATGGGGAGTAGTGACTTCACACACAAGAAGTATAAGTGGTAAAATTTATTGAAAGTTAACAAACATAGCATTGGTCACTTGAACAATTCATGAAAGAATTTTGAAGGAAGAGAAATTACACATATAAATATACTATCTTGGACATCTTCTATGATTGTGAGCCCCCATTAATTATTTTCAAGCTTGATCAAGTAGTTGACGTTGAACAAGGAAGACAACGTAATGAGTTATGTTTGTTTATATTCACATAGAAGTTATATTGTCATGGATCCTCTAACATGTGGTGCTTGCTTAGGATCTTTTGCTAGACAGAAATTCGTACTAAGTAGAGATACTACTTGTGCATCAAAAAACCCTTAAACCCAGTTTCTTGCCATGAGTGTCCACTATATCTACATATGGATTGAATAAGATCCTTCAAGTAAGTTGTCATCGGTGCAAAAAGCAATAAAAATTGTTCCTAAATATGTATGATCTTTTATTGCAAGGAAAATAAGCGTTGTACGAACTTGTGATGGTAAAGAAATAAAAGCGATGGACTGCATAATAAAGGTTGCTATCACAAGGGGCAATATAACATGATGTTCCTTTGCATTAAGGGCTTGTGCATCCAAAAATAAAAAGCGCATGACAACCTCTGCTTCCCTCTGCGAAGGGCCTATCTTTTACTTTTCTATATTTACTTTTATGCAAGATTCATTAATGTTCATCTCTATTCCGCTCTATTTATTCTTTAGTTGGCAAGCATTATGTGGTAGGGAAAGATCTAGGCACATATATCCAGTTGAATATAGGTTATCATGAGTTATTATTGTTGACATTATCCCTAAGATAAATAAGTTGGGAGGCGAAACATTAAGCTCCTATCTTCCTATGTGTTTTACTGAAATGGTTTGTTCTAAAAATATGCTTTGAGTGTCAGCAATCATGGAAGACTAAATGATGGTTGAGTATGTGGAATTTGCTAGATCAAAGCTCTTACATAGACCCTTCCTGAAAATAAGATGAATTGCAATTGTTTGATGACTGAGAACATAGTTTGTTAGTTTTCAAGAAAGTTTATGGCCTATACTTTAAACATGTGAATAGCTTGCTACTTGATCATGAGAAGTTTTATGAGATGAGCTACTGATTATGATATATATTGATGCTAGAAAAAGTGATTGAAATTATCATTGATCAAACTTATGCACTATGCTAGCATTCACACTTCATAAATTATTTCTTTTATCATTTACCTACTCGAGGACGAGCAGGAATTAAGCTTGGGGGTGCTGATACGTCTCCAACGTATCTATAATTTATGAAGTATTCATGCCATATTTATTATAGTTTTGTATGATTTTGGTGCACTTTTATATGGCTTTTATATGATTTTTATGGACTAACATATTGACCTACTGCCCAGTGCCAGTTGCTATTTTCTGCTTGTTTTCGGTTTTCTAGAAAATCCATATCAAATGAAGTCCAAATGCAGCGAAACTTTTTGATGATTTTTTCTGGAAGTAAACGGACCCAGGAAGCTTCGGGGAAGCAGCAGAAGAGCCACAGGGGCCCCACGAGCCACCTGGGCGCGCCTGCCCCCCAGGCGCGCCCTGGTGCCTCGTGGGCCCCCTGTGGCACCTCTTCGCGTGATTCCAACGCCAAAAAATCATATATATTCAGAACCCCCGAAAGTTAACCTAGATGAGTTTTTACGCCGCCGCAAGCCTTTGTACCTCCACGATCTCATCTACAACCCTTTTCCAGCACCCTGCCGGAGGGGGGGAATCATCACCGGAGGCCATCTTCATCATCCTGGCGGTCTCCATGACGAGAAGGGAGTAGTTCACCCTCGGGGCTGAGGGTTTGTACCAGTAGCTATGTGTTTGATCTCTCTCTCTCGTGTTCTTGATTTGGCACGATCTTGATGTATCACGAGCTTTGTTAATATAGTTGGATCATATGGTGTTTCTTCCCTCTCTGTCCTTGTTGTGATGAATCGAATCTTTTCCCGTTGAGATTTCGTTATTGTCTGATTGAATATTTCACATTTGAGAACACTTGATGTATGTCTTGCATATGAATACCCGTGGTGACAATGGGGAATTATATTGATTCACTTGATATATGTTTTGGCACTCAACTCGCGGATTCCCGCGGTGACATTGGGGTAATCTATGCATAGGGGTTGATGCACGTTTTCATTATCTTTTCTCCGATAGAAACTTTGGGGTGCTCCTTGAAGTTCTTTGTGTTGATTGAATATTATGATTATGAAGTTGTTTGATGATTTTCGTATAATCAACTCACGGATACTTGTGGTGACATTGGAGTATCTAGGTGACATTAGAGTTGGTTGATGTGTATCATATGGTGTTATTTTAGTACGAACTCTTGGGATATTTGTGACACTCACTACTAGGAAAAGGGCTATAGATGATATGGCTACTAATGGCGCACCAGACATGTGGTGCGCCACTACTATATAGTAATGGCGCACCATGAGTTGGTGCGCCATTAGTGTGGTAGACACTAATGGCGCACCAGACCCACGGTGCGCCATTAGTGACAAATGTTTTTTTTTTCATTTTTCCAAAAATACTAATGGCGCACCAGGGAAGAGTGCGCCATTACTAGTTTAACTAGTAATGGCGCACCTCCAACACAGTGCGCCACTACTATTTTTTTTTTTTTGCAAAACTACTAATGGCGCACCTCAAGCTGGTGCGCCATTAGTAACCAGGGTTACTAATGGCGCATATATGGGTGGTGCGCCATTAGTAACCTGGGACCAGCTAGATATTTTGGACAGCCACACCTACACACTCACTTTCCCCACTTCATTCTCTCCACCTCCTCCTCCAAGATTGTGTCGGCTGCCTCCTCCTCCTCACCTCATTTGCACCATAGATTCATAAAAATTAGGTGGTTAAATTACCTTTTTTTGATAGGTAAGTAAGGGGAAAGCTATCTTTATGTTGTAGATCTACTTTTTTTCTCTCCCTCGCTCCAACAACGTGCACATGCACTTTTTATGGCCTTGCTAGATCTATGTATGTTTGTGGTGTTGCATATGTTTGTGGTGTTGCATATATGTTTGTGTTTGCAGGTACCGGTATTTGAAATGCGATAGTTGCCAATATTTTGCCGGAATGTTGATTCATTTCCGTTTCGGCGAGAATTTTGGCACTATGCATTCTTTTTGGTCCTATTTTTAGGGAAAGTCATGCCAAATTTTTTCTTGGTTCTAAAATATCGTTTTGCTCTACCCCGCAGGCGACCATGGTCCGCACGATGACTGAAGGCATCGTGAATAGGTTTTTGAGCTCCGCGAAGGCCGAGATGCTTCAAAAGAACGAGACGGAGATAAGATGTCCGTGTCGAAGATGCAAGCTGAAGAGCCTTATTGCGGACCCGGATTCCGGGCAGGTGCGGGACCACCTGCTCTTGCGTGGTTTCATGGATGGCTATCGGTGGCAAGGTGATGAAGATGACTATGAAGTCGTCCATGGGGGCCGGGCAAGAAATGAGGAAGGGCAGCAAGACAACCACCGCGGCGAGGGCGGTCGAGAAGACGAAGAATCTCCAGGACATGATCACGACGGTGATGCTGTACACAGTCATCATGTAGAAGATGCCGGACATGATGATGAGGAAGATCAAGACGAAGGGCATGATCATGAAGATGAAGATGCCGGAGCAGACGACGATGGAGGCTGGGTGCAGGACCCTCATATTCAAGAGCTGCTTCTCAAGCAGACGGATAACGCAAGAGCTGCCGCCCGAGAGAAAGCCAAGCTGGATCAACTGGAGATAGACGCGGTTACTCCATTGTATGAAGGATGCAGGCCCGAGGATACCCGCCTGAAAGTAACGCTCATGGCTCTGGAGATGAAGGTAAAACACAAAATGACCGACGCATGCTTCGACGAGAACATGTCATTCTGGCACGAACGTCTTCCCAAGGGGAACAAGTGCCTGACCAGTTTCGAGGAGGCGAAGAAAATCGTGTGTCCTCTGGATTTACCGCACGTGAAATACCATGTGTGCATGAACAATTGCATCATTTATCGGGACGAGCAAGCGGAGTCTACCATATGTCCGGTGTGCGGCGTCACTCGATACAAGAAGAGGAACAAAGCTCCTCGAAAAGTGGTGTGGTACTTTCCGATCACTCCTCGTCTGCAGCGGTATTTCGCGGACCCTAAGGTAGCAAAGCTCCTGCGTTGGCACGCGGATAGGGAGGAGAAGAAGCGAGAAGATGACGGAAATGATCCGGAGATAAATAAAAAAGACAAGATGCTGAGTCACCCTAAGGATGCGAGCCAGTGGCAAGCGTTGAACTTCGAAGACCCAGAATTTGGGAACGATCCAAGGAACATCGTGCTGGGCGCGAGCACCGATGGAGTCAATCCGTTTGGCAGCCAGAGAAGCACACATAGCACCTGGCCTGTGTTTGTGTGGATGTACAACCTTCCCCCCTGGTTGTGCATGAAGAGGAAGTACATTCACATGAGTATGCTAATTGAAGGGCCGAAACAACCAGGGAACGACATCAATCTGTATCTGGGGCTGCTGAAAGAGGAGCTAGACACGCTGTGGAAAACGCCAGCCAATACGTGGGATGCCGCAGAGAAAGAATATTTCCCTATGAGAGCCGCACTGCTCACGACGGTGCACGACTATCTCGGTTACGGATATCTCGCGGGGCAGGTGGTCTACGGATTTTCTGGATGCGTCAGGTGCATGGATGACACAACGTATCGCCAGCTAGATAGAGATCCTGGGTCTTCGAAAACCGTGTTCATGGGACATCGAAGGTGGCTTCCCGACGATGACCCGTGGAGAAAACGCAAGGATCTGTTCGATGGTGAAACCGAACCCCGAAGACACCCGCGTACGAGGAGCGGCGAGGAAATAGACGAGCTGTTGAAAAATTGGAAAGATTGCCCACTGCCGGGAAAGAAGCAAAAGGCGCCAGAGCAGGGAAAGAAGCGAAAGGCGCCAGAGCCGCTGCTGAAGGTATGGAAAACGAGGTCTGTTTTCTGGGACTTGCCGTACTGGAAGATCCACCGTGTGCCTCACAGCCTTGATGTCATGCATATCACGAAGAACGTGTGCGAGAGTCTGCTTGGTACCCTACTCAACATGCCAGAGAGGACCAAAGATGGGCCGAAAGCAAGGGCAGACTTGAAATCAATGGGCATCAGGGAGGAGCTTCACGCTAATGATGATGATGATGAGGCGAAGCAGGACACAGAAAGTCGTCGCAAAGGCAAAAAGGCCAAGAAGACCGGAAATGACTACCCTCCCGCGTGCTTCACTCTAAGTCAGGAGGAGATCGAGCAGTTTTTCACCTGCCTCGTAGGAGTAAAACTTCCTTATGGTTACGCGGGGAAGATAAGCAGATACCTAGACCCAGCGAAGCAGAAGTTCAGCGGGATGAAGTCTCACGACTGTCACGTGCTGATGACGCAGATACTTCCAGTTGCAATCCGTGGGATCATGGACGCGCACGTCCGTGAAACGCTATTTGGCCTATGCAACTTTTTCGACGTCATCTCTTGGAAGTCGGTTGGCGTGAGGCAACTCAGAAGGCTACAGGAAGAGATCGTGGTGATACTATGCGAGCTTGAGATGTACTTCCCGCCCGCATTCTTCGACGTTATGGTGCATCTGCTGGTCCATATCGTGGAGGATATCATCCAACTCGGGCCGACGTTCCTGCATAGCATGATGCCGTTCGAAAGGATGAATGGTGTCATCAAAGGATACGTTCGCAACATGTCACGTCCAGAGGGAAGCATAGCCAAGGGCTTTCTGACCGAAGAGTGAATCTCCTACTGCACGAATTATCTAGGCATCGAGAACCCCGTTGGTCTGCCCGTCAACAGGCACCTCGGCAGGCTCGCTGGATGGGGTCACCGTGAGGGTCGGCGCGAAATGCATGTCGACTTCGAGGGTCGACTCGCCGACTTTGAAAGAGCAAACCTAGTCATGCTACAACACATAGACGTGGTCGATCCTTGGGTGGTAGAGCACAAAACCTTTATTGAGAAGACGTACAATGACCGAGGCCAACAGAGGACGGACGGAGATATAATCAAAGAGCACAACTCATGTTTCACGCGTTGGTTCAAGCAGAAGCTTCTATCGTACCCTTTACATGAGGATTCTTCCGCGGAAGAACAACTCATATTCGCCTTGTCACAGGGCGCCGAGCACAACCTGATGACCTATGAGGCGTATGATATCAACGGCTACACATTCTACACCGAGGACAAGGACATGAAGAGCGATGGTTATCAGAACTCCGGGGTAACGATGGAATCCTACACCGGTAACGACAAGGACAGATACTACGGAAGGATCGAGGAGATCTGGGAGCTGAGCTACGCTGGAGAGAAGGTCCCGATGTTCCGTGTCAGATGGGCCAAGAGCGTCCTAAAAGAAGACCGGTATTTCACCACCATGGTTATACCCGAAGCCAAATCCAGGACCGCAGGCGCAAACGTCACCGCGAAAAATGAGCCATGGGTACTGGCTTCCCAAGTGGACCAATGCTTCTTCATTACCGACCCGTCAAAGCCCAGTCGTGTTGTCGTGAGGAGAGGCAAAAGGAAGATCATCGGAATGGATGGAGTCGCCAATGATCAAGACTTCGACAAGTACGGCGACCCGAAGATGGAACATGACGACGACGATGAAGTAGCAGCATACACCACAAGAAGAAGCAGGACCACCCTACCTAAAGGACGTCCGTTCCACAGAAGAACTCCATTTGCGAAAAAGAAGGGCAAGAAGATTGTGAACAGATAGCTAGCTAAGATCGATTGTATTTAAATCGTAGTCTTCATTTCTCGATTGTATTTCATGGGCACTTTTTGAACTCATGAATATTTTTAAATTTCATGGGCACTTTTTGAATTCATGAATATTTTTTCAAATTTGATGATATTTTTTCATATTCAATATGAAAAAATATTGAATATTCATGAGGACACTCGATCTCGATCCCCCTCCATCTCGATCGCTATCCCCCTCCATCTCGATCTCGATCCCCCCCGCACCCTCCCCCGCTAGCTCCCCCATTTGATGATATTTTCAAATAACAAATTTGATGATATTTTTTCATATTAATAAAAAAATTATTACTGTTTTTATAAAAAAATATTACTGTTTTTATAAAAAAATATTAAAAAATAGCAACAAAAAATAATAATAAAAAAACATACTAATGGCGCACCGCTCGGGTAGTGCGCCATTGCTATCTAAAAAAAAGCTTTCTAATGGCGCACCTCTAAGGGGTGCGCCATTGCTATCAAAAAAAAAAAGATTTCTAATGGCGCACCGCTCGGGGGTGCGCCATTAGTAAGCTTCCCCCTAGCTCTAACTCGCCCGACCCCTTCGTCCCTCCCTCTCGCCAGATCCACTTCCCCCCCCCCCCCGCGCGCTGCCCCGACCCACGACGCCGCCGCCCCTACGTGCGCTGACGCCCCCGCGCCCCCGCGCCCCCCACCACTGCAGCTCCGCCATCGCCGACGCCTCCGCGACCTCGCCGCCTCCCCACGACCAACCGAGGCGCCCAGGAGGACCGCCGCCGTCTTCTTCTTCGACTACGAGGACCCGGACGAGCTCGGACGCCCTCGAGCTATCCCTTCGACGCCGCCGCCGCCGCCGACCCCGACCCCGACCCCTCCGGCGCCCGGCCGCGCCCGCCCAGGTACCTCTCCTCCTTCCTCCTTCCTCTGCCCTCCTCCTCTGCTCCCTTGAGTAGAAATACCTGGGCCATATTTATGATCTGGTGGAACTTGGACAGTCTAGCCAACAAATACATGGCATCCATTACATCGGGGTGGAAAGAGTTCACAAGTTACTCAACGACCGATCTGAATCTCTTACTGGCAAGGCGAGAACTGCACATTTCAGCATTAGTAACCAGTTCTGAACCAAATACATCACTAGATAATTGAAAATCCAGTATTAGCTATTACTACCTTGCATTCAAGCTGGCTATTTGCAACCCTTCGCCATGTCTCTTGAAACTAGTAGCAGGTCAAACTCCTCCCTTGGCTAGCTTTGGGGCATCCTGAAGCTTTTCTTGCCAAACAAAGAAAAAAAAAGACACCATCTGATCTACAGTAGCATCATTCAAAGTACCTTGCAACATAAGCTCTGTCAATGTAAGTTTATCAGCTGAGCTGATCTCACATGCCACTTTGCCCTTCACCTCGACTACATCCTCACGAGTGATGTATCTGAAAAAAATCTTCATACAAACTAAACTGCAATTTAGAACTGTGATGTAATAACTTCATTGGCTACCTTGAGTGTCTAGTACAAATTTGTTTGACCGATGACGTTTATTACTCTAAAGGGTTGAACTAGGGTCCTTACGTTATGTTCTATTCCATGCAGCAAAGGCAATTTTCATCTAAGTTGAGCTGATTTTGATTTTCGTATGTTATGGGGGGACAACAGATATTGCTATATGTTCATTCTTGAGGGTACAGACTTGCTAAACTATTGATGATTTTTTGTTGGGTGACCTATTAGATCTGGAATGGAAGCTCACATAAGTTGAGCTGATTTTTTTTCCATATGAAAGCAGAGGACCATATGGTCTGTGGCCTTTTCATCCATATGAAAGTAGAGGCACATTGTGGTGCTAGTTTGCTGGGTTTTGTCTCCGACCATCGTGTCGTGATGATTTTGCAGGTACCCCGAGAGGCCCTTGAGTTTGCCGGAATGTCGATTAACTTCCGTTCCGGAAAATTCGGGTACTCCATATGTCCTATTTTCAGCAAAGGTCATGCTGAAATTTTCCGTGAATTTTAGCATGACTTTGCTAAAAATCGGACATATGGGGTACTTGCTACTAATGCATGGGCCGGGGTATCTTAGTACTTAATTAAGTAGCTTTTAGGGTGCCTCGGTGTCGATAAGAACCTAAATGATGAAAGCTTAGGCTTTTAGGGTGCCTCGGCGTCGACAAACCCTAAATGATAAAAGCTTAGCTTTTAGGATGCCTCGGTGTCGACAAACCCTAAATGATGAGACCATGATCTTGTTCCTTGACAATAACCAACTTTTTGACCAAACTTTTTTCCTATTTAGAGCGAAACATGGCCCACAACGATGAGGTCGGTGGTTCGGGCGGCAAGCAATTCTGGGAGCTGTCCCAGGAGATGGAGGAACAACCTCACCGCTATGAGGACGCCGCGGAAGACACCAATCCTGACTACACAACCCCTAGTGGCGTCGGGGATGACACCACTGATGGTGCCGCCGAGGATGCCACCACTGATGGTGCCGCCGAGGATGCCACCACTGATGATGGCAGCGCACACACAGATGGCAGCCAACCGAAGAGGCAACGGAAGGACCGGCCCCCGAACGTGCTCCGCACCGTCAAGGAGGAATTTACTCAAGTGGACTCCGACGGGCATCCAACGGAGCCCAAACAAATAGTCAAGGGGTACTCGGTTCAGCTCGGGTGCATTCTCCGGAGCACCGTCTCGATCAACACCGAGAACCTAAGGCATATGGACCGAGGGAATTTGCGCAACCTCCTCTTCACGAAGCTGCACGAACGATACAAGTTCCCCGCTGAATTTGAAAACACACGCCTCTCAGGGAATAAGGTGAACAGTGCCGCCCTCACGAGGATGAGCACGGCCCTGTCTACTTGGAGAAGCGCGGTGAAAAGAATGATTGAGAAAGGTGATAGTTATGAGAAGATCAAGGCGAAAAATCCTTCGATCAGTGAAGATGACTACAAGGAGTTCAAGATCAAGTGCGAGAGCAGCGCAACCTCCGAATCAAGTCAGTGGGGGAAAGAAATGCGGGAGTTGAACTTAGGGGAACACAAACTCGGTCCCGGCGGTTACAGAGTGGCGGAGCCTATATGGGACAAGGAGGACGCGGAGTGTGCCGAGCAAGGCCTACCACCCCGCTTCGAGAAATACTGTGACAAGCAGACCAGGAACTATGTCAGGGCCCGGTACAAGGAGAACCCGGTAACAAAGGAGCTTACCACGGATCCGAAGACCAGGGCGCTTGAGCTTGTTCTGGCACAGGAGACTGAAAGCAGTAGCGCGGGGTCGTCTCAGAGCATCCCTTGGGACAGCACTCTAAATATGGCGTTGAACGTAATGAAAAACAAGGATAAGCTCAGTAAGCTGTCGTCAGCTGGTCGTGTGGCCGGCAAAGGCTTGTCCACAAAATGGTCGTCATACTATAACGCTGGTGGGCGAAAGGAGAGAAAGACCAGCTCGGAAAGCCAGTCGCGCGAGGTTCAAGAACTCAAGGCACAAGTGGCGCGGATTCCGGAGATTGTCCAAGAGCAAGTGCAACAACAACTGGGATCGACGCTCACCGGCATTATGCCTACCTTGATTCATGGGCTGACGACGTGGATTGCGAGCGGCCAACAGGGGCCGCCCCCGATTCCTAGCTTCACGGCCAGCAACTCGCACAACGCGCAGGCGGCGCCATTGGTGTCTCCGGCGGAGCCAGTATTGGTGTCTCCGACGCCGGCACGGGCATTGGAGCTTAATGCACCCGGGTGTACACCGCCCGGCACCTCGGCAGCAAGCGGCCCCTCCGTCAATTGCACGCCCGCCGTTGGCGGTGCCTCGACATTAGCCGAGCTCGACGCCATCAGGGTAACTAATTAAGCCTCTCGGCCGATGACTTCATCTCCTTGCCTTTGACTGGGCATCCCTGACGCCCTACATGTTTTCGCAGGGCGTCGCCGACGTTCCATGCACTCTTCTGCACTTCGTGGACGGCGAGCTGATCGATGTCGCCAAGGCCAGAATCGTTCAACCGGGCAGCCGCCTGTTCCACGGTAATCCGATGCCACCCACCGTGTATAGGGTTCAACTGGTTCGGGTGTTGCGGGGCTGCGACGACTTGTTACCTCCGTTTCGACCTGCTGGGGCCGACGAAGACGATGTGATGACCCTCAGCGCCTGCTTAAGCTGGTCCCTGCTTTGGCCGAAGAGCCAGATTCATTTGGGGGCGGGGGACACCACCCCACAGACAACACCGCCAGTCGTGCCGGCGCCAAGCCATGGCAAGACCGCCGCAACGCTACCGGACATGCCGGACATGCATATGGCACAGGATCCGGGCATGCATATGGCACAGGATCCGGACGACGACGACGACGACGACGGTACATTTACCAAAGTCGATAAGTACTTCAACGAACATGGGTGCGATGATGAATTCTTGGGGCCTCCTTCTCAAGAACCCAACCCTGCAAAAGACGATCGCGATCTAGCTGGTACCGCGGAGAAACCCAATTGCAACAGGCGTCGTCTGGCGTTCAGTTCTCAGGAGACGCCTCCAGCTGCCGCCTTCACCGAGCCTCAGATAGCCGATGTGCGAAATATTATCAGCCCCAGCACACTCAAGAAGGCGGTCTCTCAGCAGAACTCGATCCCATTACAGCAGAAGAAGAAGGGACGAAAAAGAAAGATTAAGGGTGCGAGCCAGCCGGCACCGAGTACGATCCGTGCTCAGGACGGGCCACCTTCACCTAAGGATATCTCGAGGAGGGTGCATGTGGCGGGTAGGCCGATGCTACCGACTAATATGCTCAATGCTGCAACCGGTGCTATGCGGAGTCTGCATGACAGTGTTCTTTCTTTGGAGAAGCGGCGTCTCCGAGAGAATGACGTGGCATACCCGGTTTTCGTGGCCAAGGTGCCAGAGGGCAAGGGCTTTGTGGATAGCGCCATCGGGGGTATGATCGTCCTGCGGTTTGATGACATCTTCGCTATGTTTAACCTTCATCCGCTGCACTACACCTTCGTTCGGCTATTTTCGCTGAGTATGGAGATGCGGATCATTAGAGACAAGACCCCGGACATCGTGATAGTCGACCCCTTCTACATGCGTGCCAAGATCTTGGGCAGCGCTGGGGACCGGCAAGTCGCGAGTTCTTGCCTCGAAGGCGTCATTCTGGCAAACCCAGATAAGGATAACTTCCTCGTGCCTTACTTTCCCGAGTAAGTCGTCCCCTCAACCGCCCCGTAACATATGATTTCTTAGATTTCGATCGTTTTTTTAACATTCCGTGTTTTGTGCAGTGACACACATTGCACACTCATCCTCTTAAGCCTGAAATATTCCATGGCCACGTATTTCGACTCGGACCGTCAGTCGAAGAAAGACTACACAAATGTCAAGAAAGTTCTTGATGATGTTCTCCCCGGCTACGCCAAATCTGGAGGCACCTTCACCAGGCCAGTTCGTAAGTACGGCAAGCACGTGTTCGCCCACAATACGACGTTCCCCTGCGTCAAGCAGCCGCCTGGCGGTCAGAAGGATGCCTACTACGCCCTCCATCACATGTGGGCGATCGTACGGGACCATAATCACCTTCTGCTACCAAATAATCTCAAAGCTTGGGCCGCAAGCTTGTCGGCAATCCAGGACACGGACATCTGACAAGAATTCTTTCGCATCCAGTCGGAGTTTGCGGAAATCATCCATCAAGATGTCCTTCGTACCTCGGGGCAGTTCTACCTCAGAAATCAACCGTCCAACAGTGAGATAGACACAACGCTACAAATGCAGGCTGACAACGCCCGCGATTTCATGACCAACACGATAGACGGCGGCTTCATCCACGCTCCGGTCCCTTGAGTCGAGTCGAAAGTAGTGATGCTATGTCTAGTTTTGAAACATCGATTGGCTCATGTTGTAATTAAACTTTGATGAACTTGTATGTCTCTTTGGTTTGGACAGTCGTTCAACTTAGATGTAATCGATGCTATTAATGTCTTGCTTTTCTCTTCCGATCCTTTTGTTGCATATTTATATATTGCTTATGTATTGTCTGTGAATTGGTACTAACGTTTTGTTTGGCTAGTGCATAGAGATGCCGTCGTATGTCGTGTACAAGGGTAGGGTTCCCGGAGTCTACGACGACTGGGAGGAGTGTCGGACATAGGTTCACCATTTCAGCGGTAACAGTTACAAAGGGTACACCACTAGGGCGGAGGCAGAATCTAGATACGCGCGCTATCTAGCGGGAGAGAGGAGGGAGCGTTGGAGGAACCGGATGAAGACCAGTTTCATCGCGATTATGCTCATCGTGATGACCGCAGCTCTCTTCTATGTGATGGTAGTTTAGATGATCGATATCGACTTGTAATGTGAAGACAAACTCGCTACTCGCGGTTTCGAGACTTGTAATGTTCTAACTTTGTTCGGTATTTTAAATTCGGAGACTAATATGATGAATTGTATTCGGACACTAATCTTCTATTGTATTCGATGAATCTGCTGTTGCTGTGTGGTGCTAGCTATATTCTGTCAAATAATATATTTTGTAACCTGTGAAAATATCAGAAACGAAAAAAAAATAATCCCTAATATTCATACTAGTGGCGCACCACCACATAGTGCGCCATTAGTAAGCCAGAGCACACTAATGGCGCATCATCCACCAGTGCGCCATTAGTATGCCAAAGCACATGGGTAAATATGGCCCCTGGGAGGCATAGTAATGGCGCACCGTGGGCTATACTAATGGCGCACTGCATGGTGCGCCATTAGTATACCAGATACTAATGGCGCACCAGTGGTGCGCCATTAGTAAAAAATTCTAATGGCGTGGTGCTAGTGGCGCACCTGTAGTGCGCCATTAGTAGCGAAAACAGGTGCGCCACTAGCAGCCCTTTTCCTAGTAGTGACTTATAGGAATAGCTCGATAGATTGATCGGAAAGGATAACTTTGAGGTGGTTTCATACCCTACAAACAATTTCATCTTATGTTCTCTGCTTGATAAGAACTTTGGAGTGATTCTTTGTCGCACGTTGAGGGATTGTTATATGATCCAATTATGTTAGCATTGTTGAGAGATTGCACTAGTGAAAGTATGAACCCTAGGCCTTGTTTTTAAACATTGCAATACCGTTTGTGCTCCGCTTTATCACTTGCTACCTTGTTGTTTTTATATTTTCAGATTACAAAAACCTATATCTACTATCCATACTACACTTGTATCACCATCTCTTCGCCGAACTAGTGCACCTATACAATTTGCCATTGTATTGGGTGTGTTGGGGACACAAGAGATTTCTTGTATTTGGTTGCAGCGTTGTTTGAGAGATACCATCTTCAACCTACGCCTCCCACGGATTGATAAACCTTAGGTCATCCACTTGAGGGAAAATTGCTACTGTCCTACAAAACTCTGCGCTTGGAGGGCCAACACGAGTCTACAAGAATAAGTTGGGTAGTAGACATCACTATATCACAAAACTTGAACAAGCTCATTTTCGGACCCTCCGGGTGAGGAGCACTCGAAGACACCGATCTAATTAAGGCTGACCTCCAAAACCTTCTAAGTACTTTTCGGTCAGACCTACTATCTCCCATTCGGTCCCACTGATAGCACTTAGACTGATCAAAATTTTCCATCTCGGTAAGACCGATCTGAAAATCCCGGTGTCACCGATACATTCTGTCTATGGCAATTACGTGTTTCGATGAGACCGAGTCGTTTTGTTCGGTACTACCGACAGCACACGGGTATATATATGTTCGCGAACCATAAGTTGAAAAATTATTAAAACGTCACACACTCGCACCCCGTTGCTGCCGTCGCCCCTGGTCCTTGGATTGTCGCCTTTGTCTCCAGTGCACCCTTGCTGCCGGATTCCGCCGCCGTCAACGGCATTCTTCTCCGCTGTTTCCGTCGTAGAGGATCTCCACTTAGTTAGGGTGAGATCCGACCCCCTCTGTGCTCCAAATTCCGATTCAATGCATGGATGGTTCCCCTAGATCTTGCCACGGATTGCACTTCTTTATCCACTGAAATTCCTAGCAATAGCTCGAATAAGAATTTTAGATTTAGGGTTTTACAATTTTCATCTCGGGTCGACCGAATTGAAGCAACCCGGTGTCACCGATTTGGCCTTGGCCATTGCACATAGTATGTTTCAGTGAAACCGAGAGTTACTGGGTCGGTGTCACCGAGTTGGCTCCTTGTAGCATCATGTGCACTTCGGTGAGGCCAGGAACTGCTTCGGTCAGACCGAAATGCAAACCCTAGCTTCAGTTGTTGCCTCGGTGCTACTGAGAATTTCAAATCCGTCACTCCAAAATGCTCTCTGTAAAAACCTAAAAATGAAGTTTGAATTCGAATTTTCTCAATATCTGATGTGTTTTGTGATGATTCATCTACTCCACTCTATCAATTCTATTTCATAGGGTCAGTGTGAACATGTCAGAGGGCTGTGATAGCCAGAATAGGTCAGTTGAGCCAAGTGTTGAGTTGGAGGCAGGCACTAGTCCTGATGAGAGCTATCATGAGGGAGAGAGGAGCTCTCCAAGTTTGCCCAAAGCAGCCACCAGAACCAGAAAGAGGAAGAACTCAGATGATGAGGATGAAGACTTCCAGGTTGAAGTCACTTCCAAGAAGAAGGCTCCAGTTCAGAAAGAGTATGCAGGTACTCAAAAGGAGAGAGGAGTGACAAGGAAGGTATCTGCATCTACAGCTGCCAAGAGAGGCATTTCCTCAGAGAATCTAGGAGGATCTCAGCAAGTCTATGCCTAAGGCTGTAGGCAAAAAGAGGGAGAGGAAGCAAGTTGCTCATGTGGTGTTCAAACCCACCTCTACGAGAAGAGATGATGCAACTGATGAGGAAGAGCAAGTTGCCAATCCACCTCCTCCTAAGCACCAAAAGCTCTTGGGTGATGCTATGAAGTCTGCCACTTCCTCCAAGGCCAAGCCTGCTGCTACTACTGCTATGTCCAAAAGGACTACCAGAGATGTATCTGCTGCAGAGAAGAACAAGGCCCCAGTGCCTCAGAGAGATGTTGATGAAGATGCTAAAGCCCTAGTGCTAAGGAAATTGAGACCTAGACTGCCTGAGCATGATGATACACATCCTTTGGCAGAAAACCTGAAAGAAAGTAAAGACAAAGGATTGAGGATATGGAGAGAGTCAGATCCTTACTCTATGAGAAGGAGAACTACTGTTGATTACCGTTTCCATACCAAGGAGCAAAAAACTTCTATGAGACAGTGCTCCTTGACAAGAAGCCAGTTGTCAGTGATATTAGATGGGTTGACTGGAAGTACATTGATGCCAATGAAGATCACTTTCCCCATGTTCATGAAGATTTCATATCTATTGGTATTGATGAGTTCATCGGGAAGAAGTTGACAGCATTGAATGATGAGATGATCATGCAATTCTATTCTACTGCTCATTTCTACCCCAATGGCAGAATAGTCTGGATGACTGAAGGGGTTAGATATCAATCCAGTGTGGTTGAGTGGGCAACACTTCTAGATGTTCCAGAGGCTGATGAGAACGACATTGATGTCTATGCCAAGCCTAAGATGGACCACAACTCCATGGTCAACATGTATACTGAGATACCCAACCACTATAAGGAGTCTCACAAGCTCGGTTCTGTTTACCATTTTCTTGCCGGCCTAGCTACCTCCAATACCATTTTGAGGCATACTTTGATGCCAAAATCTGGAGACGAGAAGATGATCAGAGGCCACTCCATCAACATGATGCATCTCATTGATCAACATCAGAAATTCAAGGTGATGGATCTCATTATAGAGAACGTGAAGAGAGCTGCTGCCAACCAGAAGAGATCATGTGGCTTTGCACCGCATATTCAGATGCTCATTAACTCCAAGGGTGCAAACAAGTCATTTCTGCTGGATCGTGAACACCTGCCGCTACAGCCTGAGTTTGAGGACAACACTGTGACAATGGACCCTTCCCATCCTACCTCAGTGTAACACCCCAAAAATTGGGTTATCAATTTTTGTGCTGTTATTCCTTCCAAGCTTTCTCTTTCAAAATCTTTCTCCGGAGTTTGCTGGATGATCAGGTGAATCCAGGCAATTTTCAACCTTTCAGAACCTTGCCTAGGTCTTTGATGCTGGTCAAGACCCCATTTGCATCACCCCAACCTCATCAGAACCCTAATTCCAATATTTGGAATTTTAACCCTGCCTTTGTGATTACAAAGGAGCCACTATTTTCTTTGCTCTGCTGATCCTCCAAAAATTGGTAGAGATCTTCTTACACTTACAAACCCTGGATGTGCAAAAATATTGCCAAGTCATATGCAATATTTTTCATCTGGAATTAATTTCTTTTCATGCCTTTCTGAGGAATTAAATCCAGAAGGATAGTTAGGCATCTCGAAATTTCTTAAAAAATTGTGGAGATGATATTTGTGACTATCCCAAGCTCTGGTAAAAATATTGGCCAAATTGAAATAAGGAAAATTCCCTTTTTCCTTGACAAGGCCAATATTGCCTCTCTGCCACTTTCCAAAGGAACTACTATTTTGGTAGCCAGGAAAATCCCCAAATAATTTGTGGAGCTTCTCCTAGATGTATCTTCACCATTTCCATCGAAACCCCATGTTCCCTAGTTCGGAAATTGAGCACATGGTCCAATGCAAGTTTCTACCTTGTCTGAAACTTTGTGAAGGAAGTGCTTGATTCCTTGATCCAATTTAGCTGAAATTTTGCAGGGTAGTTCATATGGATATATTACTACTGCAAACAAAAAAATTAGCTCAATTCATCTATCCAATCTTTTCCTATAATTTTCTTAAGTTTCTGTTCAGATTTCCTCTGTGTGAACGAAGTGCTATTTATATTTACTTGATTGCCCTCAAACATCTTGAGCACTCTTTCATATCCAAATAATTGCCACATGCCAAAATTCAGCTTTATTTGCCTAGCCAATTTTCCTCAGCAAATTTCCAAAGTTTCTGTCCAGAGGGAAGCTTTGTGAAGGAAACACTAGCTAGGCTTATTCAAATGGGTTGAAATTTTGGCAGATCATCCATATACTCAAATCATTGGCGTCCACCAAATTTGGGCCATTTCCACCTAGCCATTTTTCCCCAGCACCCTCATTTGTATTTCTAGCCAGTTGGGCACTCTGCACAGGAAGTACCAGCTAGCCTCCTCTTTTCGGGCTGTTATTTTGGCACAGTGGTCACCTTAGTAGATGACCAGCCTCACCCAAATTCCAGGCCTAATGGAGCTGTGCACTGCCTAATCTTTCCATCAAACACTTTGCTGTTGTTTAGGCTTTGTGCATCCTGTGGTCACATCGTGGGCCATAGGTATCGTTTCTTTGCGTGGAGCAGCTACTGGGGGAGTGATCTACTCGCCAGACACGCCTGGGTCGTCCAGTGCGTGTGGGAAAACTGCGGTCACACGGTGACCACGCGGAGAGCGTGTGCGTTGCCTGCACACCGCGTGCCTGTGTTTCTGGACCCCTTTGGGTGGTCCACACGGTCGCCCAGCTCGCCACAGCGCGCCACGCCCTCGCTCGCGTCGCCCCTACCCTCCTTGTCCCGTAGCTCTTGGCCGCGTGTGCCAGCACCGCGTCCGTCGCCGGTGTCGGAAGTCGGGCTCCGGGGACCCAAAGGTTCGAACACTGGGGTGAGCTCGTTCTACTGCTTTGTCTCTTATCACGGCTAAGCTACGGCGAGGTTACGGCGAGAGCGCGCTAGCGAGAGACGGCGAGGACTCAGCAGTTTACCCAGGTTCGGGCAACCTTGCGGTGTAAGACCCTACTCCTGCTTGGTTGGGATTATTGTGGGCAAGGGAGTTCTCGCGTACAAGGTTGAAGACAAGGGAATCGAATCGCCCCTCTCTACGGTGGCAGCACTGCCCCTTTTATATCAGCCTTGGTCCTCTTACCCCGGGAAACTTAGGCGGGAAGGGTTGCCACACTTGGCGATTTTGGAAGGGGATAGGCGCTCAGGCTATCCTGACTAAAGGTGGTCTTCGCCTGCCAAAGCATGATCCATGACGCGCCGGTGGGCTCGGTGATGACCTCCGCCCTGCGCGCCCGTCGTCTTGGTCTTCCTTCGCCGATCGGGCAACCTTTGCGGTTGCTTTGGAGAGCAGATAGCTGGCCCTACTCCCTTAACACGAAAGAGGAAACCATCTTCATCCGCGCCTCCCGGCGCGGCCTCTGCTGCTGCTCGTCGCCGCGCGCGACACCCACGTGATGGGCTCCGGACCGGGCAGCACGCCGAACGGCCTTCGTCTCGAGCGCCTGCGGGAGGGGGGCCTCGGGAGGCCACCTCGGGAAGCCACCTCGCGAGGTCACTTCGGGAAGCCGCCTCGTGAGGTCACTTCAGGAAACCGCCTCGTGAGAGGGCCTCGCGAGGCCGTTGTTGGTGGTGTTGAGCGTTGCTTGCTACTCCCTGAGGAGGGGGCCTCAAGAGGCCAGGGCCTCATGAGGGGTCTTGGTGAGATGCTCGGTGGTGACAGCCTGCTGTGCCCATGCCAGGCGTTGCGCCCTGGGCCGAAGGCAGACGGGCCTGGATACCCCGGGTTCCATGGGCCCGACAGTAGCCCCCGGGCCCGCGGCGCGCACGTTCCCGCCTATTAGGGGAGGGGGGCGATACGGCGTGGGCCCTAACTGCCTACGGCTAGGCGCGACGCGTGGTGCACGATGTGACGGGGGACGCCCCCACTTCCCCACGACGCCTCGGGAACTGCCGCGCTGACATAAATCCTGGCCCGGGCGGTGCGAGGCCATCATTGCCTTCCTTCATACGTCGTTGCTACTTCAATCCCCAATGCCGGAGAAGGCAGAGCGACGAGGGGGGCTCCGTGCCGAGTATAAAGAGGGGGAGAGGAGAACCGGAGTCATCCACCCATCTTCTCCTTCCTCCAGCCTCCTCTGCCTCCTTACTAGAGGTGCCGAAGAGATGGCGAGGGGGAGAGGGCGCGGTCGCGCCTCTGCTGCCGCATCTCAGGTTCCGCCCGGGGACGCGGGCGCTCCCCGATGGCTACTGGCGCGGGGACCAGCAATCGTGGAAGGAGCGCCGATCGTGGGCGCGGAGGGCGAGGCGCGCGGGGCCGAGGCGGCCGCGGCCGAGCGGCTGCGCTTCCGCCCCAGGCGGGGAGCCACTCGGCGGAAGTGGCGCATGAGTTCATTGTGAACATGCACCGCAGCCCCTGCACCTGGCTCCGGCTCCTGGACTCTTTCGCGGCGGCGATGGCGGACCGCGCGCCCTTGGGCCTGTGGGTGCAGGCCGACGGCTGCTGCAACGGCCCTTCCTGGGTGGCGACGCAGCTCACTTCCTCGGGCTTCTTGTTCCTGAGGCAGGGGTGGAAGTCGTTTGCCCTCGCCCACAGCCTGAAGCGGGGGCACGTCCTCTAGTTCAAGTACGACGGGGCCGCCACGCTCTTCGTGAAGATCTTCGGGCTCTCCGGTAGCCGCCTGGATTGCTGCGCGGAGAGCGAGGACAGCTACAGCGGCTCCTCCAGCGAGGACGGCTCCTCCGGCGGTGCTGCCCCCTCCGGCGGGGGCGGAAGTGGCGACGACTCCCCCCGCGTCAAGAGCGAGGACGAGGACTCCGACTAGGCGCGCGCGGCGAGGGCTCCGGAACCGATGGCGGTGGCACCGTGCGCACGGTGACGGAGCCGCTCGTGCCCGTAGCGCCTGCTTGGGGATGCGCGCGGGGCCCTGCGCTGGAGTCTTGAGGGCGACGGTGCCTCGCCTAGGCCCCTTCTTTCTTTTCATTTTCCTGCATTGAACCGATGTAACCCGGCGGGGGCGTGAAACAATATCTTCTTATGTTTAACTTGATGCTTTTGTGACATGAGGATGTATGCATTCTCTCCCGATGTCCTCTCGTGAGGCCGATTTTTTTCCTTTGTTCGCCTTAGCGCTCTACGCCGTCAGGACCCAGCCCCCGAGCGAGCCTCAGCCGCCGCTGGTAAGTCCGGTCGCGATGCCGGGACAAGGCCAGGAGGTAAGGGGCACCGTGAGCTAGTGAGGGCTCCTGAGGCGCGATGCTCACGAAGCCCCCCTTTGGCGTGCAAGCAGCTTACGCAGAAGAAAAAATGCTAGCACCCAGCGAGATCGCGAGGGGAGAGAGCTTGAGTGATGGTAAGGGCGTCTCGCGAGGTAGTCAGACTTAGCTTTTGGCGGAGAGGGGTGTCGGGCGAGCCACAGCTCATGAGGAGCTCGCGCAGCCTGCGGGGCGTGCGCACGAGGGGTGTTCATGAGGCTCGGCGTTCGAAGAGTCTCCGCCTCGCGAGGCTGGCTCGCGAGAGGCCGCCCGCGAGGTCCTCATGAAACTCGCCTCCTAAGGGACTGCATGTTGACAGATTTCACAATGTGGGGAGCGGCACGCGCTCGCTAACTCGCCCGTGGCCGTTGCGTGAGGAGATAAGGCACCAAGGACCTTGGTGAGGTAGCGTGCACGGGAGCAGGCCCGGGAGCCAGAGCTCAGTCGCTTGGATTTGATAGTACTGTAGGGACGGACCCGAGCACAGACACCGTGCCTATCCCCCGCTCACGAAATCGGTCAGGGGAGGGGTCGCGAGCGTGCGACGCTCTCGGGCGGCATCGAACTTAACAGGGAATTAAGCAGGTAACATAGCTCATCAAGGTAGAATCAACAGAATCCATTACACAACCAAAAGATAGAGGCTAGGCTGCCGTGTCCGGCATGGATCAGCTTGAGGTTGGTGCAGCCCGTGGGGCGCCTCAGCCACATTTAAACAAAATCACCTTGGCGGAAGAGTTCCGAAGGAGCGAGAGGCGTGGTGCGAAGCAGCGAGGGGTGCGCGAGGCGATGCGCCGGACGCACTTGGCAGGACCGCGCTGTAGCGACGTCAGTCCACTTGGTGAGGCGCGCCAAGGGAGTCCGCTCCTCCGGAGCCAGGGGGCTCGCGAGGCGCTAGGAGCTCGCGAGGAGCAGGGGGCTCACGAGGCGCTGGCGCGAAGAGCGCTAGCTTCTGGAAGGAGGCGCAGGCGTTCCTCAGCCCAAAAAGCATGCGCATGCCGCCGACGGTGAGGCCAACGCCCTTGCCAATCCGAGGCAGCTGGAAGAGATCTTGAGGGCGGGACTTGTTGAGGCTAGTGAAGTCGACGCACATGCGCTCCTTGCCACCCTTCTTGGGGACGACGACCGGGTTGGCGAGCCATTCGGGATGGCACACCTCACGAACGACTCTGGCTTCCTGGAGCTTCTGGACTTCCTTGACGATGAACTCTTGCTTCTCTGGCGCCTGGCGCCGTGCTTTCTGCTTGACCGGGCGTGCATTGGGGCACACCACTAAGTGGTGCTCGATCACCTCCCTCGGCACACCGGACAAGTCGGATGCTTTCCAGGCGAAAGCATCCGAGTTTGCCTGAAGGAAGGTGATGAGCGCGCTTTCCTATGCGAGAGGGAGGCCTGTGCCGATGGTGAAGGCAGGGCCGGAGCCGCTGCCGTCCACCGACACCTTCTTCGTCTCGGCGCGGTCCTGAGAGAACAGTTGCTTCTTCTTCGCAGGCGCGGCCTCTGAAGGCTCGGCCGCGTCCTCGCCGGCCGGGTGCATGACGGCGGCAGCCTTGTAGGCACGCTCGAGGGTGCTGGCCGCATCTTTTTCGTCGCAGGCGACGGTGATGATGCCGCTGCAGCCGGGCATCTTGAGGACGTTGTAGGCGTGATGAGTAGCCACCATGAACTTGGTGAGAGCCGGGTAGCCCAAAATGGCGTTGTAAGGCAGGCCAATGTGCGCCACGTCAAAGTCGATGAGCTCGGTGTGGTAGTTCTTGCGGGTAACAAAGGTGACGGGGAGGCGCACCTGCCCCAGCAGGATGGTGGAGCCATCGGTCACTCAGGAGAAGGGCCTGGTCGGCATCAACTGGTCGTAGGGCACCTGGAGCGTCTCGAAGGTCTCAATGGAGAGTACGTTGAGGCCGGCACCCCCGTCGATGAGGGTCTTGGTGACCGCGACGTTGCTGATGGTGGGAGTGCACAGCATGGGGAGCGCGCCTGCAGAGGCCGTGGACTTGGGGTGGTCCTTGGAGTCGAAGGTGATGGCGTACTGCGACCACTTGAGGGGCCGCGCGACCTCAGGCCTCGGGAGGGCGGCGTACACCTCGCGAGAGAGTTGCTTGAAGTGGCGGATGGACGCGAGGGCTTGGGACCCGCCGAGGATGCAGGCGACCGCACGAGGCTCCTGGTAGCCCCCTGCGCCCTCGTCAGGCTGATTGACGTCGTTCCTTCGGGGTGGCGGTGGCAGCGGCGGGAGAGCGGCATTGGCCTGAGGATTCGCCTCACGTGGCTGGTCGCGCCAAGCCGCCTCACGAGGCTGATCGCGCCAGCCCTGGCGGTAGATGCCATTACCGTTGCGGCTGTCCCAACGGTTGCTGCTACGGCCACCTCCACGGCCGTTGCGGTCGTCCCGGCGGCCCTGGCGCTCGTCGCGAAGCAGCTTGAGCTCGTGACAGTCTTCGGTGCTGTGGGAGCGGACGTTGTGAAAAGCGCAGAGTGGCCGGTTGTCCTTTCTGGGCTCGTCGAGGTCGCGGCCGCGCTTCTGCTCGGGCTCCGCCGCAAGCACGACAGGGCCTTTGCGCTTGACGTCTTTGCTCATGGCCTTGGCGGCGTTGAGCGCCGCGTCGGGGTCGTTGTGGACGAAGAGGCGGCCTTCTTCCGCCTTGGCGCACTTGTCGGCGAGGTCGAGCAACTCGAGCACGGAGTCGAGCTCACCGTTGATGGCGAGCTTCTCGCGCATCTTGACGTCCGTGACGCCGGTGGAGAACGCAGAGATGACAGCCGCGTCGGAGGCACGCGGGATCTTGTTGTGCACCTGACTGAAGCGCTGGATGTACTTGCGGAGGGTCTCGTCTGGGCGCTGTCGAACACGCTGCAGGTCGTTGATGGTGAGGGAGCGGTCCTGCGTGCCCTTGAAGTTGGCGATGAATTGGCTGCAGAGCTCGGCCCATGATGAGATGGAAGCCTCGGGGAGGTTCATGAGCCAGGAGCGCGGGCCGTCCTTGAGTGCCATGGGGAACCTGTTCGCCATGACCTTGTCATCGCCGTTCGCCGCCTCGACGCTCAGCGCGTAGAGCTGGAGAAACTCCGTGGGGTTGGGGGTGCCGTCGTAGCGTGGAGGCAGCTCAGGCTTGAACTTCGCGGGCCAAACCACGCGATGCAGCTCGCAGGTGAAGGCACGGCAGCCCACTCCGCTCGAGGGGACGCCGCCAGCGAGGGCAGCGCGGTTTTCGTGCCCGGCCGCGGCAACATCCTGAACGGCCTGGTCCTGGCGCTGGCGCTGCCGTTCGAGGAGCACTCGCGCGTCGGGGGGCGCGCGGCGGATGATCTGGCAGCTGGGCTCATCCTGGCCTGGCGAGGATGCACCGCGGGACGGCTCACGAACCCGTGCGCTGCGCTGAGGCCCGTCGCGCTCATCGTGCAGAGGTGGTGGAGGGGGAGCACCGTGCGCTAGGTCCCCAGCGCGAGACGGCGGAGGGCGAAACGAGTGGGAAAGCGCCGGAGCGTCCCCGGTGGCGTTGACGAGCTCGGTGATGCGGCCAAGCCAGGCGTCGTAGCCGGCGTCAGCCGATCGGTAGCGGAGCAGCTCATGCGCCATGAGCAGCGTGGCCTGCGGGTTCGGCGGCCCGTGGCGGGCGAGGGAGGAGGCCGTGGCGGTGTGGTCATTCGCTTGCACGGAGGGGTGCAGGGAGGAGCCCTGCTGCTCGCGGGCAGCGGGGTTGGTGGCGGCGGCAGCCTCGCCGTCGTGGCGGCGGCGGTTGCCGCGGGCCACCGGCTCTGTCTGGGCCACGCGGCCAGCCCTGCGCTCAGCGCGCTCACGACATGCGTCGGCCATGGGATTGGTGGAGCTGAGGGTGGAGCAGAAGAACAGTAGCACACCCCTACCTGGCACGCCATCTGTCGGAAGTCGGCTCCGGGGACCCAAAGGTTCGAACACAGGGGTGAGCTCGTTCTACTGCTTCGTCTCTTATCACGGCTAAGCTACGGCGAGGTTACGGCGAGAGCGCACTAGCGAGGGACGGCGAGGACTCAGCAGTTTACCCAGGTTCGGGCCACCTTGCGGTGTAAGACCCTACTCCTGCTTGGTTGGGATTATTGTGGGCAAGAGAGTTCTCACGTACAAGGTTGAAGACAAGGGAATCGAATCGCCCCTCTCTATGGTGGCAACACTGCTCCTTTTATATCAGCCTTGGTCCTCTTCCCCCGGGAAACTTAGGCGGGAAGGGTTGCCACACTTGGCGATTTTGAAAGGGGACAGGCGCTTAGGCTATCCTGACTAAAGGTGGTCTTCGCCTACCAAAGCATGATCCATGACGCGCCGGTGGGCTCGGTGATGACCTCCGCCCTGCACGCCCATCAACTTGGTCTTCCTTCGCCGATCGGGCAACCTTTGGGGTTGCTTTGGAGAGTAGATAGCTGGCCCTGCTCCCTTAACACGAAAGAGGAAACCATCTTCATCCGCGCCTGCTGGCACGGCCTCTGCTGCTGCTCGTCGCCCTGCGCGTCACCCACGTGATGGGCTCCGGACCGCGCGGCACGCCGAACGGCCTTCGTCTCGAGCGCCTGCGGGTGGTTGGCCTCGAGAGGCCACCTCGGGAAGCCACCTCGTGAGGTCATTTCGGGAAGCCGCCTCGTGAGGTCACTTCAGGAAACCGCCTCGTGAGAGGGCCTCGCGAGGCCGTTGATGGTGGTGCTGACCGTTGCTTGCTACTCCCTGAGGAGGGGGCCTCAGGAGGCCAGGGCCTCATGAGGGGTCTTGGTGAGATGCTCGGTGGTGACAGCATGCTGGGCCCATGCCAGGCGTTGCGCCCTGGGCCGAAGGCAGACGGGCCTGGATACCCCGGGTTCCATGGGCCCGACAGCCGGAGTGCCGACACGTTGCCGCACCATGTGGCCAGCTCCTCCCCTTTTCGAGCCTTCCCCTCGGCCTTTTTAGGCGTGCTCCCGAGCTCCCCCTCGCCACCTCAGCCCCTCCCCGAGCTCTTGGAGCTTCCCCTCCCCTCCATGGCCGAGGCGGCCACCACCAATCCCCTCGGCCATCTCCGGCTCCTGGCCCTTCCCCCTCCATCATTCTGCTTCCCAGGCGTCGTCCCAGAGTCCGCAAGCCGCCGCCACCCTCAACTCTGGCGGGGGAGCCCTACCGGCGTGGCCCTCCCCTCGAAGTCTTTCGGCCGCCGCGGCTTGTTCATGATGATGGCACTGTGGGCAGTCCCAGCCGGCCCCGAGGCCACCCACGGGCGCGGCGTGGGCTGGCGGATCCAGTACGTGCGACGGCCGGTCCCCTCGGACGGCGAGGCGACGACCAGGGCGGCGGCCGGCCCGCCCCTATGCCCCGTCGCATTGGAGAAGAGGACCGGGAGGAGAGAGAGGAGGTGGAGGTGGGTCCCGCACATCATTCTCACAGTACTGACCTGGCGGGCCCGTTGAGTGGAATAAGTGAAAGCGTATTGCGCGGATTACACTTTCGTCTTGAGGAAGCGTACTTTGTCACAGCCTCGCCCTGGAATACGTTTTCTCTGTGCGAAAGCGTATTCTGTAAAATGCGCCTTCAGCCCAGCCGCCGCCGAAACAGTTACTTTGCGAACGTTCGCCCGTTAAGGGCAGAAACGGACAGTTTTCTATCTGTTTTCTGCCTAACGAACGAATGGTCATATTTTTGCGACCGTAACTCCGATTGAGGTAATTCCAAAGCCCACGTTCTTAGTTCATCGAGCCCATTCTGGTGGTGCCATTTTCATAATTTTGTCACACATTGAAAATACCATCTTTGCCCTTCCTCGAATCCAGGCCTCTCCTGAGAGCACCGGTTCCGGCGACTCGTTTCTAGTGGATCGTCGCACTTTCACCCGGTGTATTCATCCACCCAAGGCAAGCCAACCTCTTATCATGAGAACCGGACTAGCATGTTGACTTTGCTTGAAGCCTGTGCGTGTGTAGCTGCAGTATATTCATATGATGTTTCTGTCAGCAACTGTGGTATATGTTGCTTGCCATGTCATGCTATAACCAGACTTCATACTAGCTTTTGCCATGTTAGCAATAATGTTTTTATTGGTAATATCATGTTACTTCCATGTCTGTATCTCGCACCATGTTTGACAATGCTACTGTGATCCTGTCATATCATTGCCATGCTACATATGTCATATACACTATTCACTTCATAAGTTTGGTAAACATGGTTATTAATTCATACCTATAATCTTGATGATATGGAAAATGATGGAGATGGCAAGAACATGTGTTAATAAAAACAACCACCTCCATTGGCTGGATCGTGTCATAGTGCCACCGAATCGAGCTCACCAGTGCAGCCACACTTGCCTGGATGGGGAGGCCCTAATTCGGTCTATTATCATGCCTCTCGCCGGTGCCTCTAACCAGGGAAGGTTATGTGTGCGTGCTACCCTGGCCCGGTGGGTGGCCATAACCTTGTGTACCCGGTTTGGCATTGAGCTCAGGTCCCCGTTTGGGATAGTTTTGTTTGGCCACGACAGTTGCAGCCACGAGGTGGCGGGATGTCACGAGTTGACATCGGGGTCACCCATGACATAGCCCAAAGGGGAGTTTGTCGGAGTGGCCGGGAGAGTGTCATGCAATAGATTGGTTTTGTCAGAATATCGTTGGTCTACCCGAATGGGAGCACGAGGCCATGAGTTCCGTAGTGTGGGTACAGTGTACTAACCTCTGCAGAGTGTAGAATCTATCAATAGCCGCGTCCTCGGTTATGGACACATTTCGTACTAGGTCACACTATCTGGTCTCTGTCGACATGGAGGATAAACCTGATATAATAAACTTGTTAAGAAAATGTGCTATAAAGTAAATGTCGTGACTTGGAATATAAGATGTTCGTGAGGAATCACCATGTTGTTTTGACATCACCACGAGATGAGATCTCGGTGAGTCATGAGTTAGCCCAGAGGGGCAGTGGCAGTAAAACTGATTGATGAACAGTAGACAACTCTTCACGGAAGGTCAGTGTAGTTTACTTTTCAGTCTAGCTTCATGCATATCCTGTATCCATGTTATGCCATGATATGCTATGCTATGATATGCCATGATATGCTTTGATTTGTTCCATCCATGTTACTTGCTAGCATCATGTCATGCTTATCATTTACCATGGGATAAATTCATGTATGAGCATAGGACTTGCTTTGTCATCTGCTTGTTTGGATGCTATGTATTTGGTTGTCTTGCGAGTACATTCAAAGTACTCACCTGGCCTTGCACGTGGCTAGATTGCAGGAGAAGACTTGTCATGCTAGACCATAACCATGCCAGTCCTGTGAGTTGTGGAGCCCAGCCAGAGACGATGTGCCACTTAACCGAGACTTTCACCGCCATTTAGATAGACTTAGAGCTATGCAAACTCTTGTATTCATTCGCGATGTAATACTCTATTTCATGTTAATGAAATATATTTTGTGATTGGACTACTATACCATGTACCTGTCGTGCGTGAGGTGTTATCCTGGGCTGACGTGCGAAGGCCCCCTATTCCAGGCGGATCGGGGTGCCACACTCAGCTGCAGCACAGGCAGAAGCAGAAGCAACAAGGACTACTGAGCCAAGTGCTCCCACTGCCCCACTGTTGAAGACAAAGTCTGAATAGATGCTATATCTTCTTCGAGCCACTCAGAAGATTGAGCGGAGTTTGGCCAACCTCACAAAAAATCAGAAGAGTCTTGAGTGGATTGTTGAGACAAAATTTCATGATCTGGACATCAAGGTCACTGAGATACAGACCACTGTTGAGACTTTGAAGTCACAAGTGGATGAAGTCAGGAAGGAAACCAACAGTGATGATGAGCAGATAGGCACAGGTCTTCCAACGACCACTCAGTTTTAGATGATGCCTAGGTCCGCAGCTGTGCCAGTTTCTACCAGAGTCACAGTCTCAGCCCCAGCTGCTGCACCTTCTGTTGCACCATCAGTTCCATCGGTTGTTTCTACACCGCCAGCTCAACAGACTTCAGCCGAGATATTTGTAGATGCGCTTCTCTCCACTCCGACGACGTCTACGCACACTGCACTACAAGTCAGAGGACTTCACCACCAGGAGCTGCCAGAGATCAAGCCCAGAGCGACGATTAGCTCTTTACTTATTCGAACTTTTTGGTACTTGTTTCCAAAGGGGGTGAATTTGTATAGATCATTAGGGCTTCGAGAGAGAGAGTGCCTTGCTTTTTCTTGTTTGATTTATTCATATTTTTCGTGCTACTTTGTGAGTTTCGTGCTACCTTGAGATACTTTTGTTTGATGCTTGTATGAGATATGCTACTTTGTGATCGATCATACCGTACTTCATTGATATGCATGCTTGATTATCCATCTATATGCTCTTTGTATGATCATTCACTTGTTTGTTTGGTGATGAGTGCCTAATTCATATATTTCCTATCATTTTGAGTGCTCCACCAAGATGTATGTGACATGGAAGAGTGACTCATGATCCTAATCGATTGTGCATTTGCATTCAAACGCAAATTTTAAATAATGCACAAATTTAGGGGGAGCTCTTGCTTATCACATACTTCTCAAAGCGACGATGTATTACATTGATTATACCTTTTGTCGAAGCTTTGATCTATATGTTGTCATCAATTACCAAAAAGGGGGAGATTGAAAGTGCAACTAATCCCCGGGATGTTTTGGTAATTAATAAAAACATATATGTCATTGATCTAATGCTCATTGATATTAGTTTTCAGAGAAGATCAATGATTGGCATGGCAAGGACTAGTGAATGTGGACCCCTCAAAATACTAAGGAGAAATATTGGCAAAGCTCCAAGACTCTCCATTTTTGGTTTAGTGATCCAAGATCACATTGAGTCCATAGGAAAGCCAATACTATTAAAAGGGGATGAGGTTTTGATCATGACTCAATTGCTCAAGGGCTTAGTGGTATTGCTCCAAAACCCTCAAACATTTCTCCACATCACTTCTATCCAAAACCCTAAAAGCATCATCTCGGTCCGACCAAAATTCCACATCCTAGACTCACTGAGTTGATCACACACATTGCCAAAGCCAAACCCTAACTTTTCAGTGCAACCGAAATGGTTCTTGGTCTCACCGAGACGGCATGACCAAGTTGCTGTAACGATGTCACTTCACTTCGGAATTTCCGAGATGAAATTTTCGGAACTACCGAAACGTGGTCTTGCCCTAGCCATTGCACTCTAGTCTCACCGATATGTTCTGATCGATCTCACTGAGACCTCCAACGTTCAAGTCTTTTACACTAGTCGGTCTCACCGAGATTTTGGTCTGGTGTCACCGAGTTGGGTCAAATGCTTGTAACGGTTGGATCTTTGGGTTAAGCCTACTTATACCCCTCCACCCACACCTACTCTAAGAGAGATCTATCAGAACATGCCTACACTTCCACCATTCATTTTTTGAGAGAGAGAACCACCTACTCATGTGTTGAGATCAAGAGATTCCAATCCAACCATTTGAACCTTGATTTCTAGCCTTTCCCAAGTTGCTTTCCACTCAAATCCTTCTCCTACCAAAGCCAAATCTGTGAGAGACTGATTGAATGTTGGGGAGACTATCATTTGAAGCACAAGAGCAAGGAGTTCATCATCAATAACACCATTTATTACCTTTTGGAGAGTGGTGTCTCCTAGATTGGTTAGGTGTCACTTGGGAGCCTCCAAGATCATGTGGAGTTGAACCAAGGAGTTTGTAAGGGCAAGGAGATCGCCTACTTTGTGAAGATCTACCCGAGTGAGGCTAGTCCTTCGTGGACGTAAGCCATGGTGGAATAGGCAAGGTAGCTTCTTCGTGGACCCTTTGTGGGTGGAGCCCTCCGTGGACTCGCACAACCGTTACCCTTCGTGGGTTGAAGTCTCCATCAACATGGACGTACGATAGCACCATCTATCGGAACCACGCCAAAAACACCGTGTCTTCATTGCGTTTGATTTCTCCAACCCCTCCTTTACGTTCATATACAAAGTCATTATTTTTCTCTGCACAGCTCTTAGACTTGCATGTTGTCGGCCTAGTGGAAACCAGGGTACCACGGGCCGTGTGCCTGCGACCCAGGAAGCGACACCTAGCAAAGAGTTCATGAGGCGGCCCGGTCATGGGCTCCGCGAAGCAAGACACCACGCGAGGACACTCTCCGCGAGGGGAGGCTCTACCGATAACCATCTCCTGCGGCAGGCAGCCTCGCGAGGCCTCTCTCATGAGGCGGCCTCCCACGAAGCCCTCCGCGCGGGGAAGCCGCGCGGCACTGGTTGCGTGGCTGCGTGCCTACCATGTGGGTGATGCGCCTGCACAAGACGATGACAACAACAAAGGTCGTGCCAGCAGGCGCGGTCGGGGAAGATTTCCTCTTCAGTGACAAAGGAGCAGCGGGCGGCTGCCTCCCCCAAAGCTAGTTCCAAGGCTTACCACTTCGGTGCAAGAAGACCACGATGACCCGGCGCCCTAGGGCAGATGTCATCGGCGAGCCCACCAGCGTGTCATGGATGGTGTCTTTTCTAGGCGAAGACCGCTTTTGTCAGGATAGGACTGAGCACCTATCCCCCTTTGAATTGATGTTGTGTGGCAACCCTTCCCGCCAATATTTTCGAGGAAGAGGAGCAGGGCAGCTATATAAGGGACAATGCTGCTACCTTACAAGCGGTTGGTCGATTCCACCTTCTTCTACCATGTAACACCAGTGCACAATCCCAGAGCAATCACAGACAAGCAGGAGTAGGGTTTTACACCACTCGGTGGCCCGAACCTGGGTAGCTCCTTGCGTCCCTGCCATGCCTTGCGTGAGTCTGTTCCCGTCGCGCTTCACTCGCCCGTAGCCACACCAAGGTCGCCGTCCGGTAGATAGGTAGCGAATCAGGCCCCCAGTATTCGAACAAGGG
Organism: Elymus sibiricus; assembly: GCA_039707655.1. NCBI lineage: Eukaryota > Viridiplantae > Streptophyta > Magnoliopsida > Poales > Poaceae > Elymus > Elymus sibiricus. The sequence continues at coordinate 172,382,908 of CM077664.1, forward strand.
TTTCAGAGGTTTTCCCTTAGCACAAATCTCTCTCCCCGACATTTGGCACGCCAGGTAGGGGGCCAGCCTTCACGCCTTCAACCTCAACATCGACATGGCCGACGCTCGATGCGAGCGTGCCCTGCGCAGGAGATGGTTATCGGGGAGGAGCAAGCTTCTTCCCTCCACCGCCATGGGCGTGCCGGTGCCGCCACCGAGCCCGTGGCTGGGGAGCAGCAAGCTTCTTCCCTCCACCCATCCATGCAGGCGGAGCCGCCTGCCCGCACCGCTACCGCGTCCTCGCTCGCCACGACCCACCGGCTCCACAGGCCGCGTTGCTCATGCCGCGCGAACTGCTACGCTACCGTCCTACCGAGGCCGGGTACGACGCCTGGCTCGTGCGCATCACCGAGCTAGTCAACGCCACCGGAGATGCCCCAGTGCCTTCCCGTTCCCTGCCGCCTCCGTTGCCGCAAGGCGGGTAGGCAGGACACGGTGCGCCTCCTCGACCTCGTCCGACCGACGATGCCACGGGACATCGCCGCAGCGTGCGCACGCCAGACCCATCCCACGGCGCGTCATCTCCACACCACGCCAACGCTAGCTACCAAATCGTCCGGCGCGGGGCGCCAGACGCGCATGTGATCCTCGAGCAGCAGCATGACCGCCACAATCGCACCATCCAGAACGTCGCGGCTTCCGGGCGCCAGAACCACGCCGCCCTCGCAGGCGGCGTCGCCACCTATAGTGGGGGCTGCCTCGCCTTCACTCGCGAGCTACGCCGCGTGGTGTGGCCCGTGAAGTTCAAGCCTGAGCTGCCTCCTCGCTACAACGGCACCCCCAACCCCGTGGAGTTCCTGCAGATCTACACCGTGGGCATCCAGGCTGCGGGCAGTGATGACAAGGTCATGGCGAACTGGTTCCCCATGGCCCTCAAGGACGCCTCACGCTCGTGGCTGATGAACCTCCCCGAGGCTTCCATCTCCTCGTGGTCCGAACTATGCCGGCAGTTCGTCGCCAACTTCAGGGGCACATACGAGCGCCCCTCACGCTCAACGACTTACGCGCCATGCGCCAGCGCGCTCGCGAGACCCTCCGTAGGTACATCCAGCGCTTCAGCCAGGTGCGCAAAAAGATCCCGCGCGCCTCCGATGTCGCGGTCATCTCCGCGTTCTCCTTCGGCATCACGGACGCCAGGATGCTCGAGAAACTCTCCATCAACGATGAGCTTGACACCGTGGTCGCGCCGTTCGACCTCGCCGACAAGTGCGCCAAGGCTGAAGAGGGCCGCCTCTTCGCCCACAACGACCATGACGCGGTGCCCGACGCCGCCAAGACCAAGGGAAAAGACGCAAAGTGCAAGGGCCCCGCCGTTCTTGCGGTGGAGCCTGAGCAGAAGCGTGGATGCGACCGCGACGAGGCCAAGAAGGATGGTCGCCCCTTCCGCGCCTACCACAACATGCACTCCCACAGCACCGAGGACTGCCACGAGCTCAAGCTGCTTCGCGACAACCGCCAGGACAGGTGCGCTGACCGCAACGAGCGTGGCGCGGGACGCCGAGGCGGCCGCAGTGGCAACCGCTGGGGAGATCGCAACAACAACAACGACAACAACAACTACCGGCAAGGCTGGCGGAACCAGCCGCAGCAGGCCAACCCTCAGGCCAATGCCGCCCTGCCGCGCCATGGTGGGAACAACGGCAATCTCCCTGACGAGAATGTTGGGGGTTATCGCGAGCCTCGCGAGGTGGCGTGCATTCTCGACGAGGCCCAGGCCCCCTCATCCAACCGCCACTTCAAGCAGTTCTCCCGCGAGGTGAACGCGTCCCTCCCGGGGGTTGTGACCTCCCGGCCCCTCAAGTGGTCACAGTACCCGATCTCCTTCGACTCCAACGACCACCCCAAGTCCACGAGGTCCGTGGGCACCATCCCCTTGCTATGCACGCCCATTGTCAACAACGTCACCATCACCAAGATGCTCATCGACGGTGGCGCGGGCCTCAACGTGCTCTCCATAGAGACCTTCTAGAAGCTTCAAGTGCCCTACGAGCGTTTGATGCCGACGAGGCCCTTCTCGGGTGTGACCGATGGCCCCACTTTGCCTTTGGGGCAAGTACGCCTTCCCGTCACCTTCGGCACCCGCAAAAACTACTGCACAGAGCTCATTGACTTCGACGTGGTGCACATCGGCCTACCCTACAACGCCATCTTGGGCTACCCCATGCTCGCCAAGTTCATCGCGGTGACCCACCACACCTACAACACCGTCAAGCTTCCAGGCTGCAGCGGCACCATCACCATCCATTGCGACGAGAAGGAAGTGGTACGCACCCTTGAGCATGCCTACAAGACTGCCATCGCCGCTCGCCCTGCGGACGAGGACGACGTTGAGCCTGCCGAGCCCGCACCCGCGAAGAAGAAGCAGCTATTCTCTCAGGTGCGTGCCGAGACGAAGAAGGTGTCGCTGGACGGCAGTGGCTCCGGGCCCACCGTCACCGTCGGCAATGGCCTCTCCCCCAAATAGGAAGGCGCGCTCGTTGCCTTCCTCCGGGAAAATGCTGATATGTTCGCTTGGATAGCATCAGACATGTCCGGTGTACCGAGGGAGGTGATCGAGCACCACTTAGAAGTGTGCCCCAATGCACGCCCTGTGAAGCAAAAGGTGCAGCGCCAGGCACCCGAGAAGCAAGAGTTCATCGTTTGAGAGGTTGAGAAGCTTCAGGAGGCGGGGATCATACGCAAGGTGCTCCACCCCGAGTGGGTCGCCAACCCTGTCGTGGTCCCCAAGCACAGCGGCGAGGGGCGGATGTGCGTCGACTTTATCGATCTCAACAAGGCCGGCCCCAAGGACCCTTACCTGCTGCCACGGATCGACCAGATTATGGACTCCACCACTGGGTGCAAGTTGCTATGTTTTTTGGACGCCTTCTCAGGCTACCACCAGATCAAGATGGCAAAGGAAGATGAAGAGAGGACGGCCTTCATCACCCCCTGCGGAGTGTACTGTTACATCTGCATGCCTTTCGGTCTGAAGAGCGCGGGAGCCACCTTCCTGAGGCTGATGCGTATCGCCCTGGGGCCCCAGACGGGAAGAAAAGCCGACATCGTCGTGAAGAGTTGCAAATCATGCTCCCTCATCGTGGACCTCGAAGAAACCTTCGCCAACCTGTGCAAGGTCAACCTCAAGCTCAACCCTGTCAGGTGCATCTTCGGAGTTCCTTCAGGAAAGCTGCCTGGCTTCCTGGTCTCCCACCGCGGCATCGAAGCCAACCCCGAGAAGATCAAGGCCATCGAGAAGATGCGGCCTCCCCGGAAACTCAAGGAAATGCAGCGCCTGGCGGGATGCATGGCCGCGCTCGGACGTTTCATCTCTAAGTCTGGCGAAAGAGCCCTGCCGTTCTTCAAGCTCATGAAGAGATACCTGACGAACCCTCCCATCATGGTTGCCCCTCGCCCCCGTGAGCCCTTGCTCCTGTACTTGCCAGCCACCCCCTAGACGGCCAGCGCGACCCTTGTGGTGGAACGGGAGGAGCGAACCAGCGCCAAGAAGAGGCCTGCCGCGCTTGCACCTGCCGAGGCTGCACCCGCACCTGCTGAGGGCCCTCCTTAGGAGGCCCATGGCGAGCCGCCTGACGAGCCTTCCGAAGAAAAATTCGCTAATCCTTCGACAACGTGCCTCGTCGAGCACCCCGTTTACTTCGTTAGCACGGTGCTGCGGGATGCGCACGAGCGGCATCCCATGCAGTAGAAGCTTCTCTTCTTGCTCCTCATCTCATCCAGGAAGCTGAGCCACTACTTCCAGGGCCACCCCGTCAAGGTGGTCACGTCTTATCCACTAGAGCAGGTCCTGCGCAGCCCCAATGCCACTAGCCGCATCGCCGAATGGAACATCGAGTTGCAGCCCTTCGAGCTGGAATTCCTAACCACAAGGATGATCAAGGGCGCAGCCCTGGCAGACTTCACGGTGGAATAGACGGATCTACATCAGGAGGAGCCTCGTGAGGAAGAATCCCTCCTGCCCGGGAAGGACACCCTCGGTGGCTGGACCATGCTCTTCGACGGAGCGTTCCCGGCAGGGCGCGGGGGGGGGGGGGGTAGGTTTTGCCCATTTTTGGCATGGGAAGAAGTTTAAATAGGGAAGGGTCTAGGGTTAGAGGGGTTTTAGGGGTTTCGGAGCCCTCCGATCGCGATCTGATGGCTTCGGTCAGAGGGGTAATCTAGGTGGGCTGTGTAGATGGGCTAGGCTGAGAAGAGAGGAAAAAAAACAAGCAGCCCGGCAACAATTTTATTTGGAAAACATCTGACGATTAAGCCGACTATAGCGCCGCTATAGTTTAATGGAAGGGGCATCAAACGACCTTCGAATGAGATGAAATTTGGCAGCTGGTCTACCTACAAAATAACAAGACCGCACGCCAACTTTCAACCGATTCTGAGAACGTTTTATTTGCACTTAGAAAACAATTATTTAACGATGTCGCGGGCGCGTGTAAATGTGTGGTTGGTCTTGAAGCGGACAACGAAGGCAACGAGGAGAAGCGGCAACTATGAACGGATGCAAGTTTTGGAAAATGATGACAACTGAGTGCTGATGCAATGCGAATGATGTGATGATCAGTGCAACAAACAAATAATTAACGCGGCTAACACAAAAAACATGGAAGGTATCTAGAGCGTCGGTCTCGGGCTGTTACAGTGTGTGTGCGTGATACACCTCAGGAGAGAGTGTGAGCATGTGTGAGAGAGAAAGGCCGATGGATATATAGTGTGTGCGCGTATGCGTGAGAGAGAAAGATAACGCGTGTGTGAGGAGGGGCCGAGGGAGAGTGCCTCTACGCGTAAAGGACTGTTCTACCCATTAAATTAAAATATAAATTGTATTAAATTTTTTTGGATGGGATCATGAAATTTGCAATTCACATATGAACAAACATTGGTCTAGCAAACATCCATATTCTATCGAATTCGAGCATGTGTATGGTATTATTTCACATTATTGATCCATAGTCAGTAGTTTGAAATCCAGACAATGCATGGCTTTTGCAATTCATATATAAACATGAGTACACTCTAGGTTGTCAGTGTCAAGCCCATTATACATAAGAAACATACATGGTATACATTCCAAATTGCTACCTACGAACTAGAATACATTTTGAATTCAACATAAAAGTGGTTTCAAATATTCGAATTCATAGGGAGTGCATTCAACTATTTGAATTCGAGATAATGGCATTTGTAAATCACATCTAAAAGAGGCATCAATCTTTGTTGATAATATATAGTCGTGTACATAATAGATTCAAATTTACCTCCTCCATTCCAAAATAATTATAGTTATAGGGTTTTCAAGAGTCAAAATTTCAAAAGAATCGCATAATTTAATGAGGTTTTTAAACATACAAGGTCAAATTTAATGAGGTCTAATTAGAAAAGTTCAACTGAAGAGTACTGTAACGTGAATGCTTCTGGTCCCAAATTTTGAACGAAGTGCCAAAAGAGCCGAGTAATGCTAGACTCACAGGCAGTCTACGGAGGATTTACGGGGTGGTTAAGGTGGGAATTTAGATAAGTGAGGTGGACCCACCAGTAAAAATCAGGGGGGACCAATTAGATGAGGTCACGCAGTGGGGTCCGTAGAGTCCGTTGTGTTGTTGCCCGTGCGTGTAGTATTATCCAAAGGAGCCTCTCCTCGCTCGAAACCGTGCGAGACCAATGTTTGGTAGAAGGAAATTACCGTCCAACTCTGACCCGTGAAGCCTACTAGACCGACGTCTAGAAGTCTAAACCGGGGTAGGTTTGTAACTTCACCGAGAGGCCATACAACCGCCTCCGAAAAACATTCATATACCGTGGGCGCCTAAACAACCATGCGCTCGGCCGAAATCGCTCTCGCCCACTATTTGGGACACCTGAGATTACCGTCCTACCCCCGACCCGCAACATGTCCGAAATTTTAGATGGGGCAAAGTTTGTAAATTTCCCCAAATTTCAAACAAGCGTGTTCCGGAAACATGGTTCCCCCTTACCTTCCCCCCTCCCCCGTCTAATTCGCCATTCATACTCCATGGGCGCCAAAACTCCCTCTCCACCAGCCGTGAAACCCCACCCTCCTCCGTCCGCCACCCCATCGCACCCATCCACCGCCGCCCTCCTCCATCACGCCGGAGCCGATACCTCGACGTCGTCGTCCACCGCAACCACAGCACCCTCCAGGACTTACGAGTTGAAGCTGAGGCAGAGCTGCCTCCATGACACCGACATGCGTCGTACCCGAGCCACTTCAACCACGCCATCCTTCGACTCACCGCTGCCACTCCAACGTCGCAACCGTCCACCGCACTGGAGTTGTTCCCGCTACGCTGTCATTCGCCGCCTCGGATCTGCTTCCCCGGGGCTGACAGAGGGCCACCGCACCACAGTCAACAACTTGGCCATGGGTTCGTCCAGGGCTCCACCGTCCTCCACAACATCTGGTTTCCAGCGAACCACAAGAAGATCGTCGAAAAAACAGAAGGAGGACATAGCATTGCCAGCCGATATTGGTACTCCTCTTCCCTTATTCTTGCAAATCTTACATGTCTGCTCACACGGTATTCATCCCACGAAGGAAACTAGTTGACCGCTTCTTACTGCACATTCTTCCTGATACTAGATGTTCCAAGTAACTCGCGATGCACAACATTTCCCCCCATTTACTATTTCACTTTAGCTAGAGGTCCCTCGCCTGCCTGGATTTCAATTCAGTGTTAGTTGATTCCCAATTAAAGGAAGCACCACCCGAGGAGGAGCGCGGAGCACCTAGTCCGCCTATTCACCGGGGAAGCAGGGCCTCGGTGTCTATCTTAGAGGTGTGTGTGGCGCAGGAGCTGCCGGCGCCCGATCTGGAGGTCCGTCGGGCTTAAAGGGATGGTCGGGGAGCGCTGCCAAGCACGATGGTGGGGTGAGGTCGAGGGGAGGGCGGGGCAGCGGAGGCAGGGGTCTGGGCTGGTGGTACTGGCGATTCGAGGAAGATCGTCAACAGTGACTGGCGGGAGGTAGATGAAAGTCATCTCCCCATTCCTTGTAGATCGGACGGTGCAGAAAAAATCGACTGACCTATTTGTTTTCAGTCGACTGTTATTTTCATAGGACCACATGTGGTGGTTTGCTGGTGGATTACCTGCACTTCCCAGCCATCCCTGTGCTCATATTTCAAAAGCGTAGAATCTAATTTCGTGTGCCATGCATGTTGTAGAGCTATGATATGTCTGCTGTCATTTATTTTTGACCCACTTGCTATCTAATACTTTTACACTGCACTACTTGTGCACAAACTACACCCATACTCTCACTATTGTTTTATTACGCATGGGTATTTTAGAATCTCAAGCACAGTATTCTGAAAAGAAAATAGAGCAGTTGCTCCAGTCTGCATCGAGGATTAGAAAGACGCGGTGGGACGCTCTAAAGAAGAGTGTAGTGTCATTCGATGAAGACTGTCATCATAGCTCTGTAGTTGATGACCCCATTGGCCATACACCAGCATCACAGGTGCTTGCTTTAACTTCACGGTGTCATATACGGTTGCATGTTGCATAGGTGTCAACCTTGTATTGCTTCTAAATTGGTTAAATTCCATCTGCTTAGCCATATATTGTGAATATGACATGCCTTCCAGTTTTTGGTACATACTACATCTGTCTAATAACCCTGTTCTTACATCAAACTAATGTTCTTGTGTATCCCTCATCAATCACTATGATGAGACAGTCACCCCCGTGGGTTAGTGTGAGACGCGCTACTCTTTTAAAGAGTGCAGTGTCATCCTCCCCACATGATTCTCTACAAACAACAAGGCTAGATGAAGATAGTCAACGTAGCTCTGTAGTTGGTGACCGCATTTCCCCTACACCATCATCGCAGGTGCTTGCTCTAACATGGCAGTGTGATATGTGGTTGCATATTTCATATGGTGTCTAGCTCGTATTGCTTCTAATTAGGGTAAATTGCATCTGCTTAGTTTACACATTATACCTGTGAATATGACATGCCTTCCTGTTTTTGGAACATACTACATCTGTCTATTAACCATGTTCTTACATCAAAATACTATTCTTGTGTATCCTGCATCAATCACTTCTGATGAGACACCTTCAACTTGACAGTGTGATATTGGTTGTATCTTGCATATGATTTCAAGCATGTACTGCCTCTAATTTGTTGAAATGCCACTTATGATGAGACACTTTTTAACTTGGCAGAGTGATATTGGTTGGATCTTTCATATGGTGTCTAGCTTGCATTGATTCTAATTTGCTGATATGCCTTCAACTTAATGTTTTTTGTACATATTCCATCATCCTGTAATGTGGTTGCCTTACATAAAATTAGTGTTCATCAGTATCATGCATCAATGAATTCTTAAGAGCGAATTTCATTACTCATTCTTGTGGGTTTGACTTGACAAGGCAAAATCAAAAAGGAAGAACGTAAGGGATGATGGTGGTCCTCTGGAGCAACCGAAACAGATGATCTCTGCAAATTCTCCTGCTACTCCTAGTGCGGTACAAGTTCGAAGTCTCATCTCCCCTACTCCACCATCCCAGGTGGTTGCTCTAATTTCGCAGTGTGATATCTTGTTGCATGTTGCGTATCGTGTCTAGCTTGTATTGCTTCTAATTTGGATAAACTGCATCTGCTTAGCTTACACATTATACATGTGAATATGACACGCCTACCTGTTTTTGGTACATACTACATTTGTCTATCACACCATGTTCTTACATGAAACTATTGTTCTTGTGTATCCTTCATCAATCACTTATTATGAGTCAGTCACGCCCGTGGGTTAGTGTGAGAAGCGCTACTCTTATAAAGAGTGCAGTTTCATCCTCCCCACATGATTCTCAAGAAACAACAAGGCAAGATGAAGATAGTCAACGTAGCTCTGTAGTTGATGACCACATTTCCCCTACACCAGCATCGCAGGTGCTTGCTCTAACTTGGCAGTGTGATATGTGGTTGCATGTTGCATATGGTGTCTAGCTTGTATTGCTTCTAATTAGGGTAAATTGCATCTGCTTAGTTTACACATTATACCTATGAATATGACATGCCTTCCAATTTTTGGTACATACTACATCTATCTATTAACCATGTTCTTACATGAAATTATTGTTCTTGTGTATCCCGCATCAATCACTTATGATGAGACACCTTATTCGTTGCATATTGCATATGATTTCTACCTTGTAGCCATGTATTGCTTCTAATTTGTAAAAATACCCTTTTGAGTCCGCCCTTTTAATTTGGCAGAGTGATATTGGTTGCATATTTCATATGGTGTCTAGCTTGCATTGCTTCTAATTAGTTGAAATGCCTTCTTCTTAGTTTACACATCATAGGTGTCAATATGTCATGTCGTCCTATTTTTCATACATATTCCATCCTCCTATCATGCGGTTGCCTTACATCAATGTAGTGTTCATCAGTATCATGCATCAATGAGTTCTGAAGAGCAAATTTTATTCCTTTTTCTTGTGGGTTTGACTTTACAAGGCAAAATCAAAAAAGAGAAAGGAAAAGAGTAAGGAAGGGGATGATGGTGGTCCTCTGCAGCAACGTAAACGGAGCATCTCTATAGATTCTCCTTGTACTGCTAGTGCATTACAAGTTCCAAGTCTCATCTCCCCTACTCCACCATCCCAGGTGCTTGCTCTAACTTGCCTTCTACTTAGTTTACACATCATAGGTGTCAATATGTCATGCCATCCTATTTTTCATACATATTCCATCCTCCTATCATGCGGTTGCCTTACATCAAAGTAGTGTTCATCAGTATCATGGATAAATGAGTTCTGAAGAGCAAATTGTATTCCTTTTTCTTGTGGATTTGACTTTACAAGGAAAAATAAAAAAAGACGAAGGAAAAGAGTAAGGAAGGGGATGATGGTGGTCCTCTGTAGCAACGTAAATGGAGCATCTCTATAGATTCTCCGTGTACTACTAGTGCATTACAAGTTCCAAGTCTCATCTCCCGTACTCCACCATCCCAGGTGCTTGCTCTAACTTGGTAGTGTGATATCTAGTTGCATGTTTGCATATGGTGTCTAGCTTTTATTGCTTCTAATTAGGGTAAAATGCATCTGCTTAGCTTACATATTATACATGCGAATATGACACGCCTTCCTGTTTTTGGTACATACTATATTTGTCTATCACACCATGTTCTTACATCAAACTACTGTTCTTGTGTATCCTGCATCAATCACTTATGATGAGACATCTTTAAGTTGGCAGTGTGATATTGGTTACGCCTTGCATATGATTTCTGGCATGTACTGCTTCTAATTTGTTGAAACGGCACCCATGACGAGACAGTTTTAACTTGGCAGAGTGATATTGGTTGCATCTTTCATATGGTGTCTAGCTTGCCATGCTTCTAATTTGTTGGAATGCCTTTTGCTTAGTTTCCACATCATAGGTGTGAATATGTCACGCGGTCATGTTTTTCATACATATTCCATCATCGTATCATGTGTTTGCCTTCCATCAGAGTAGTGTTCGTCAGTATCATGCATGAATGAGCTCTAAAGAGCGAATTTTATTCCTTTTTCTTGTCGGTTTGACTTCACAATGCAAAATCAATAAAGTGGAAGGAAATTAGTATGGCATTGGATGATGGTGGTCCTTCCGAGCAACTGAAACGGAGGGTCTCTACAGATTCTACACCGCCATCCTCCCAACAAGATTCGCAAGGCTAGGCAGTCAACGTAGCTGTGTTGATGATGAGCATATTTGCCCTACTCCACCATCACAGTTGTTTGCTCTAACTTGGCACTATTATATGTGGTTGCATGTTGCGTATGATGTCTATCTTGTATTGCTTCTAATTTTGTGGTATTGCATCTGCTTAGTTTACACATTATACCTGTGAATATGACACATGTTCCTGTTTCTAGAACATACTATATCTGATCACACCATGTTCTTACATCAAACTACTGTTCTTGCATATCCCGCATCAATCACTTATGATGAGACACCTTTAACTTGGTAGTTTGACATTGGTTGCGTCTGGCATATGATTTCTAGCATGTTCTGCTTATAATTTGTTGAAACACCACTTATGACAAGACAGTTTTAACTTGGCAGAGTGATATTGGTTGCATCTTTCATATGGTGTCTAGCTTGCAGTGCATCTAATTTGTTGAAATGCCTTCTGTTTAGTTTCCACATCATAGGTGTGAATATGTCATGCGGTCCTGTTTTTCGTACATATTCCATCCTCGTATCATGTGTTTGCCTTACATCAAGGTATTGTTCATCAGTATCATGCATGAATGAGTTCTGAAGAGCGAATTTTATTCCTTTTTCTTGTTGGTTTGACTTCACAATGAGAAATCAATACAGCGAAAGCAAATTAGTAAGGCAGTGGATGATGGTGGTCTTTTCGAGCAACTAAAACAAAGGGTCTCTACAGATTCTACTCAACCATCCTCCCAACAAGATTCGCAAGACAATGCAAGGCTAGACAGTCAACATAGTTGTGTAGATGATGAACAGATCTCCCCTACTCCACCATCACAGGTGCTTGCACTAACTTGGCACTGTTATATGTGGTTGCATGTTGTGTATGATGTCTAATTTGTATTGCTTCTAATTTTGTTGATTTGCATCTGCTTAGTTTACACATTATACTTGTGAATATGACACGTGTTCCTGTTTCTAGAACATACTAAATCTGTCTATCACACCATGTTCTTACATGAAAGTATTGTTGTGTATCCTACAACAATCACTTACCATAAGACAAATTTAACTTGGGAGTGTGATATAGGTTGCATCTTGCATTGTCTTCTAGCTTGTACTGCTTCTAATTTGTTGAAATGGCACTTATGACGAGACACTTTTAAGAGTGATATTGGTTGCATGTACATATGGTGCCTATCTTTCATTTCTTCTAATTTGTTGAAATGTCTTCTGCTTACTGTTTTTCATACATATTCCATCCTCCTATCGTAGGTGTGAATATGCAATGCTGTCCTTTTTTCGTACATATTCCATCCTCCTATCATGCGATTGCCTTACATCAAAGTAGTCTTCGTCTGTATCATGCATCAATGAGTTATGCAGAGCCAATTTTATTCCTTTTCTTGTGGTTTTGACTTCAGAAGGCAGTATCAAAAAAGAGGAAGTTAGGGGATGTTGGTGGTCCTCCGGACCAACACAAACAGAGGCTCTCTAGATTTGCCACTGCTACTGCTATTGCAGTTGAAGTTCCAAGTCTATATGATGACTCCATCTCCCCTACTCCACCATCGCAGGTGCTTGCTCTAACTTGACAGTGTGATAATTGGTTGCATGTTGCATATGGTGTATAGCTTGTATTTCTTCTAATTTGATCAAATTGCACCTGCTGAGTTTATACGTTATACATGTGAATATGACATGCATTTCTGTATCTAGAATACACTCATCTATCTATCACACCATGTTCTCACATCAAAGTAGTGCTGTTGTGTATCCTGCATCAATCACTTATGATGAGATGCTTTTAACTTGGCTGTGTGATATTGGTTGCATCTTGCATTGATTTCTAGCTTGTACTCCTTCTATTTTTTTGAAATTCCACTTATGACGAGACACTTTTAACTTGGCAGAGTGATATTGGTTGCATCTTTCATATGGTGTCTAGCTTGCATTGCTTCTAATTTGTTGAAATGCCTTCTGCTTAGTTGACACATCATAGGTGTGAATATGTCACGCCGTCCTGTTTTTCGTACATATTCCATTCTCCTATCATGCGGTTGTCTTACATCAAAGTATTGCTTGTCTGTATCATGCATCAATGAGTTCTGAAGAGCGAATTTTATTCTTTTGTGCTGTGGGTACGGCTTGACATGGCAAAGTCAAAAAAGAGCAAGGAAAAGAGTATGGTAGGGGATGCTGTTAGTCGTCGGATGAAACAGAAAAGGAGCTTCCCTCGAGATTCTGCTGGTACTTATAGTGCAGTAGAAGGTCGAAGTCCACCGGCTAAATCTACAAACACAGTATCCCCTGCTCCACCAGCTGCATCACCTCCTTCCATAGTACCGACATCTCAACATGTTACTCATTTGAATGCACCGCAAGTGGCATGTTCCCAAGCTGCCTTCCCACCTAACACTGCTTCAGAAGCACTGCTGACACTACAGGACTTGGCAAGATCAGATGAACCTCATGAGCATCAACACCAAGACGGTACGTGACCGAGTCAAGTTGAAGTTGCGTGCTCCTTTATATGTACTCTCACAGTTTCATGTGCACTAACACTTTCCATATTCGTTGTTGAACTAGCACCTCGGCGCAAGAGGAAACAGACCTCAGGGATAATGCTTGACAAGTTAACAAAATCTAAAGGAGGAAGAATGGAGATCCATTTTGTGGCAAGTTTAAAAAGGCCACGTGATGCTATAGATTCAGCCAAGTTAGTATCAGAGGTAGCCGTTGCCGTTAGGTGTCATGCACGTATACTCCCAACATGGATCCAGTATAGGAATGACAAAGACGAAACCCAGTTTAACACCTTCCTTGACCATTTATCCGTAAGTAATGTTATTCATCGCAATTTGTAATATTGTCTTGCTCTGTCCCATACTTTCTAGCTTGCTCCTAACGAGACTCCCATTCTTTTTTCAATAGATCAGGTTCAAGTTGGATCCAAAAGATGATGCAACCAAACAAGCATGCAGTCATGTTTTTCAGTCTGCTTTGCGACAGTATCAGTATCACCTTAGAAAAACTCACTTTGAAGGTAAGGCTAACAATGAAATCGCCCAAACATCTCCAATAGAATATATTACAGACGAAGATTGTACAACACTTGTTAAACACTAGTCCGATCCGAAGTATCAGGTAGGGTATATGTATGTGATCAGATCACATATTGAACTCATATTTACGTATGTGCCTTACAAGTCTATCTTCTTCTAGGCTAACTGTTTTAAGAATAGGACCAACCGTTCTAAAGTGAAATTCCAACTAACAACAAGATCTTGTAGCTATATTGCACACTGCGAGGCTCTTGTAATTAGCTGCTATTTCCTACTTTTTGTTGTGCCATATTATCGTATCTATATTGACTTGTTCCAAATATAGAGGAAAGCCCATGCGGACCAAAAAGAATCTGAACCAAATGTAGTGCAAATCTTCAAGGATTGTCACACCAGCAACATGAAGGCCATGACTACACAAGTCCAAGCCGCTGTTGTAACTCCTTACTCCTCATGCCTTTGAACTGCTTGTTATTGTGACGTGTTCATTTAACTGCTTGGTTTGCAGCCAATGTCAGTTACTCTGTTCACTTTTATACACAGTTGTCTTAACATATCATTTCACCTTACACGGTTTAAAAGAAAGGAAGGATATTCTTTTGGTCTTGATCTGTAATCTAGTTGTGATGTTCACGTGCCCACACAATGATACAATCGCCTGTTTGTTTGATATCCATTTGCCCGTGATATGAATGATGTCATACTATGTTCATCATATTTTAAACCGTGTCTCTTTATCCTTAGATGTCAATAAATGTGAGGAAATAAACAATACATTAGGCATGCTACATGGACATATGTTCCGAACGTGATTTTATTATGTACTTACCACTAAAATACATGCTAAAGTATTACAGTGGTTCACCAAAATAAGTTATGTATAAACATGAAAGCTATTTTGTTTGTTTTTGTCTCATTAGTAACTTCTTATCTGGTACACTAATCTACAAAATTCAAACTTTCAGCAAGCTATGGAACAAATGATTGAATAGCCACAACCTCCTGAAGGTGACGAGGCTACCACAGGCACAATGTCACCTCTTGCTACAGTGCGTTAGTATCTCTCCACTAACAACGCAAAAAAACACCTTCCTGAGTAATTTTGGGTTGGTTGTTAAGGTAACCTCGTCGAAACCGCCTACTGAACAAAATCTTCCAGCTAGACAGACTGATATATCTGTGCTCCAGACACAAGTCCAATCCCTAATGGAGATCGTTTCTGAAACAAGAATAGTGGTTGACAAATGTCGTCAAGATATGAATGGTTTTGAAACCAGACTATCACACATTTGCTTCGTTGTTCAAGAGCAATGGCGGAAAAAAGGGAAGGTCATGCTGCTCCATTAGATTCTATAGCCTGAAACATTATCACTCTGGTCAAATGATCTCTGCTTCTATACATCTCATGGTGCATTTATGTGCAAGGACTGTAAACTTTTATGCCAACAGGCCTTTTGTTGTATGGTTGTAATTTATTTTGTTGCGATACAACATTTATCGTGCTGCCAAAGGCCGTAGAAATTAGCAAGCTATTTTTGTATAGTGTAGGTTTATTCTTAGTAATGTATTCGGCATCATCGGTCTCCTTTAGGCCGAAAGCATCGTAGGAGCCCAAACAACCAATATTCGTCAAGCCCACAACTAGAATGGAGCTAAAAACGATTTATGGGCCGTATTCGGTATGTAGCCCACAGAAAATAACTGGGCCTAAATCAGCGTAAGCTCTTCTTATTTCTGATCATTCCATTGGTAGGCCCGTGACCATAGTGGGCCATTAACAGGCCTAAACATAATATGGGCCCATAGTAATAATGGGCCGTTAACATGTCTAAATATAATGCAGGCCTTATTTGGCTCATAAATGACACGGGCCGTTAATAGGCCAAAATGCAGATTGGGCCTTCATTGGGCCAGAATATACCTAGGGCTTATAGCGGGCCGAAAGATGATTGGGCCTAAAATGTGCCAAATAGCCCACTGGTCATTAGCAGGCCGAAATGTAGCTCAACCCATGGTGGCCCATTTACATGGCGGATCGTTAATAGGCCGAAAGTCACCACGGGCCGTAATTACGCCGACCTACTACATGGGCCTTTAACAGGCCAAAAGTGCTGGTGGGCTGGATTTGTGTCATCGAGAATATGGGCCGTTAATAGGCCCGATGTGACGTCGGGCCACATATGGCCCATGGGTTGCATTGGCCGTTAATAGGCCGAAAGTCAGACCTGGCTGAAAATGGCCCAACTGTACATGGGCCGAAAGTTTCATCGGGCCACAAATGGGCCCAAATGTAGCAGGACCTTAACCAGGCCAGAAACACACCGGGCTGTAATTGGTCCTAAATACAAAGCGGACAGTTAACGGGCCAGAAGTGACAATGGGCCGCAATGATGAGAAATCCACAACGGGCCGGTGACGGACCGATTTGACACTCTTCGAACGGGCCTTACGTGCAAATGGGCCATGTGCAAGCAGGCCGTTAATGGGCCAGCCCGCTAACTTTGACTGGGTCGGCCCTTTTAACCTAAATGGGACACTGTTGGGCCATGCCACGTGTCACTGTTCCATAGGCGCGTATCCTCCGGTGGATGGATGACATCTGTCGCAACGACGAGCTGATACGTGGTTCCGTTGGTGAATGAGAATTTTACACATGGAAAATTGCCATTGAGCCTCGCTGTTAACGGGTTATCGGATCCAAACCCGCACCTAATAGCTTAACGGTGACCCGTTACGGTGGATGCCACGTGTCTGTTACCCTTGACGAAAACACTTCCATGATGCGCCATTTATCATCATGGAAGTGGACACTTCTGTGATGATAATTTGAGTATTGTCATGGAACACTTCTACGACAGCACGTCTATGACTATCTTGATTCTGTCATAAAATCATCACGGATGTACATGCATGATAGAAAACGTGACCTACTGTGACAAACACGTATCATCACAGAAGTGTTTTTTTGTAGTGCTTGCACGTGTAGGGTGTTGCTTGACTTGTGTGAATTGCTAAAACATGCCAAGAACTAAAATTGGAAAAAGGCTAGGTTTTTATTTGGTCAAGTAGTCTGATCACCCCCCTCTAGACCTACTTACGATCCTACAAGTGGTATCAGAGCTTTAGTTTCCATTGATTTGGTTTAACCACCAAGGAGAGGATGGCGTCTAGTGAGGGAAATTATCAGCGTAGAGGTCCATATTTTGATGGTACAAACTTTTCTAGTTAATATGAAAATGCATATTCTTGGTCATAACCCCGCCGTTTTGGTTGTCATTCGTGTTGGCTTGCAAGGTGAATTCTTTGAAGATGGAAAAGAACCGAATCGTGAAGCAACCGCGGAAGAATTGAAGATGTTGCAATACAATGATCAATTATGTGACATTCTCTTCAATGGTTTGTGCCCCGAGGAGTTCAACAAGATAAGTCACCTTGAGAATGCAAAGGAAATTTGGGATACTTTGGTTGATATGCACAAAGGTACTGAGTCCATCATGGAATCCAAGTTCGGTGTGCTTCAAAGTCAACTTGACAAGCTCAAGATGAAGGATGGTGAAGGAGTCACGGAAATGTACTCTAGGCTCGGTCTCATCACAAATGAGATTGCCAGCTTAGGAAGTGAAGAGATGACCAACATATCCATCATCAAGAAGATCCTCAGAGCCTTGGATGGAAAGTATGATACCGTGTGCACATTGATGCAAATGATGCCAAATTACAAAGATCTCAACTCCACGGAAGTCATTGGAAGGATTGTCGCTCATGAAATGTCACTCAAGGACAAAGAGGAGCTCCACAACAAGTCTAGTGGTGCTTATGAGGCTTCAAGTGATGCTCCAACAACTTCAAGTGACAAGCTTTTGTCGAATGAAGAGATAAGCCACATGGTCAAGAACTTCAACAAATTCTACAAGAGTAGAGCAAAGAGAGAAGCTCCAACTCAAGACATTATGAGAAAAGATCTTCAAGTCGTGACCGAAATTACTATAACTGTGGAAGACCCGGACGCTTCTCAAATGAGTGTACGACACCTCTCAAGAAAAGAGATGAGTCACCAAGGAGTAGAAGAAATGAGTCACCTCATAGAGAGAGAAGGAGTAGACAAGATCGATATGAATGAAGACCTTCCAGGAGAAGCCAGGATTCGGAGAAGAAAGACAAGTCCACCAAGATCTACTCAAGAAGAAGACCCCAATCTCATGTTGGTGAATGGATATCCGGCTCCGACTCCGACATCCGAGAGAAGCTATCACTCTAACTCTGACTATAGTCAAGGTGAAGGTGTTGACGGACTAGCTCTTGTATCCTCCAACTCCCATGATTTATTTGATTCACCAAATGAAGGAATTGGAAGATGCTTCATGGCTAAAGGCCCCAAGGTAACTCACCCCGAATTCATTGACTTCAATAGTGATGAGGATGACTTGCTAGTTGATGATGACTTGCTCAATGGTAAAACTAGTGATGTTAGCTATAATGAACTTGCTAGTAATCATGATAGTCAAGATGAGACGGTTTTCAATGCAACGAGGGAAATTGAGTGCTTGACTAAAGAACTAAACTCTCTTAAGTTTGCTCATGAAACTCAATAAGAAGATTATAGAGAGCTCCTAAGGACCCATGAGAAGCTAAATTTAGAGCAAGAACATGAGTTTCTAAAAGCTATCAATGACGATATTCGAAAGAAGAGTTCCTCTTACATTGCCAAACGACTCCGCTTGCCTACTTTTATGCCACAAGTTAAATCTAAGCAATCTAGTAGCAAGAGCAAGAAAGTTTCTATTTCTAGTAGCAACAATAAAAATGCCAAATCTCATGATGTTGCTTCTAGTAGTTCTACTGATCAACTAATGATTCTCTTAGCCATGTTACACTTGAGCACGAAAATGATTTATTGAAAGGAATTATAGAAAAGGGTGTCTACAACAGCCTTGCCGGGAGTAAGCAATTTGATGGTTGTACGCAAGCAAGGATGGCACTGGAAGAACCAAGGTGTTGGTTTTGAACGAAAGTTCAATGCCAATGGAGTTGAGTGGGAAGAAGATCAATACCCCAAGACGATGTTTGTTCCCCAAAAGGAGAAGTATGATCCTACTTCTTTCAAGGGAACACAAGCTCAAGATGATCTTCCACCACAAGACCATAAGCTAAAAGGCAAGGACAAGCTTCAAGAGGAGATAGACTCATATAAAGAACCACCTCAAGCTTTGGTCAAGTGGCTTCCCAAGACAACTTCAATTTCTACTTCATCAAGTACAACTACAACTCCAAGGATAGCCATCAAATTTATGTGGGCCCCAAATAAGAAGAACTAGAGAGTTCTTGAGGGTGACTCCGCCAACAAACTTCACTCATATTCATTCATGGCAAGAAATTGTGCAAATCACTTCAACATCATGCACTAGTTCATGGAGTCACAAACCCTCTTGTTGGTAAGTCAAGGGACAAGGTAATCAATGCATTCATGGACATCATCATATGTGTACTTCACTCTATGTCATAGGATATCCTTGTTGTTCCTTGTGGGACTAACCCATGTAGGTATTGAAAGTGCTACAAATCCCAAGGAAAGCTCCCAACTCTTGATGATCATGATCAACATTGAGCTTCCACAACTACAACATCTACATGAAGTCTTCAACGACAAAACTCAAGGTTAGTTCATCCCTCTTAGGGGGACTCACATCTAGGGGGAGCTTTGATCTAAGACTTGAGCTAAAGCAACTCTATTGATGAAAACACATTAATGTTTTATGTAAAAATGGTAACCCCATTTGTGCTTAAACGATGAATATGACCTATGATCAATGTTCTCAATTGGCTCCAAAGTCAATATACTCATATATAGATGACTTTGTCATCGACCATTGCTTGATAGATGCTAGAATTGGTTGTGCATGCTTGCCATATTTTATTCGCAATTTTATTGTGTGAGCATGTTGCTTTGCATATTTACACTTTCGAGAACATCCAATTGTTGTTTGGTTGATTTGGATCTTTTGGCCAATTGGATGAACAAGAATGAATAAGAACCTTCTCTAGCTATCTATCTCAACTTGTCTCAAATTCATTCTTGCTGATCACAAAATTTGAACAAGCATTTATTCGGACCCTCCAGGTGTGGAGCACTCGGAGTCACCGATCTAAATAGGGTTGAACTTTAAAACCTTCTCTGTGTACTTTGATCTCACCGATCCAATATCTTTCGGTCCCACAGAGTCACTTAGATTGATCTCTTTTTGTGCCCTCGGACAGACTGACTAAAAATGCTCGGCTTCACCGAAATGCCCTGTCTCTGGCAGTTACACGTCTGGGTGCCTCCGATCGGTTTCACTCGGACTGACCGACAGTGTGCAAGTATATATATCGAGCGGACGGTTCGCTTGAAAATTTCTTCAAACAACTCGTTCCCGCACCTCGCCTCTACCACCGTTAGGATCGCTAGATCATCGTCATTGTCTCCTGCGAGCTCTTGTCGCAGGAATCCATCGCCGTCACCGACAACCTCATTATTGGTTGGTCATTTAGGCCGTAGTAGTTCTTACATCGATTCGCAATCATGCAATCGAGTCGGTATCCTTGTGATCAACTCTTTAACCACAACCCCGAAGAATTAGTGATCAACAATCACAATTCCCAAGAATTACATTTACTTGACCAACTTTCTCTAGATCTTATAACTTGTATGACATTCATACCTGAGCTAGACATTCCCGTCTTCTTTCTTTCCGCCTTTTACTTCTCATAGTTTTACTTCCAATATTTCTCCTACTCATAGAAGAAGCATCTAACTTTAAGAGTGGCGTGAGCCCTGAACTTTTCTAGGCATGTAAGTCTAATTACATCTTTTGGTTTTGTTCTTTCTCTTTAAGTTCTCACCATCAACACATGACTGGCATTCTTCCGGATCCTATGTATTTCAGTCTTAAACATAGTTGAACGCTTCACTAGAACTTGCAAGTCAACACTTCTTTAGATATCACATATCTTTTAGCCTTTGTTTTTTTTTTGAAAACAATTTTAGTTCCAAGAATATCACATGACTATCCCAAACATTTTGAAGTTCGGGTTTCTTGGAAGCAAGTAAACCATAATAGGATTCTACCCTTTTGGATCGAAGGATGTGAGTCTCATCATCCACGGCATCTGTGGGAGAGTATTGAAAGCATGCAATAGGACAAAATCCTTCTCGACACTCTAGAGGACGATCCTCTCCTTACGTTTACCAATCGTAAAGATTCAACCGGATAATAAAAACAGCTAATCAATTTCAACAGGAATGGTGGATACGCGAGCCATTATTCTACAACTATAATGCAAACTACACATGGACAATGTTCATAATTAATTGCACTAGTGATTAAACTTAATTAATTCACAAGTGTGCTCCCACTCAAACCAATATCTCTCATAATTGATTTTAAGTGATTCAAGACCCATATATAATTCAACGCCATTGATGTGGACATCACTGATGACGTGAACTTCAATCAGTAGGCCAACTTGCCGATCACATCTCCATGTGACTCTTGTTCATCTTTCGATGCTTCACTACTAGGGAAAACCCTATAGGTAGACCAATAACAGTGGAGCGGGGTAAGTGGCACGCGCTACTGTTAAGTAGTAGTAGCGCGGGTAAGAAACCCATGCTACAGGTACATTGTTGTAATAGCGCGGGCGTATATACCCCACGCTATTGCTAAGTGGGGTCCAACAGTACCTCTAGGTCGGGCCATAGTAGCAGCATTGGGTAAAACACCCGCGCTACAACTAACCTTGTAGCTGTAGCACCTGGCTTATACCCAGCGCTGCCACTAATGGTACACGGGGCCAACTGGTGGGCCCCACTTAACAGCGGCGCGTGCTAGCTTACAAGCGCTACAGTTATTGGACTTAGCGGTAGCTTGGGACTCCGGCCCCTCGCTACTACTAAGCCCACCTTATCCCCCCGGCCGTCCGTTCATCACACTCACTCCTCACTCTCGCGCTCTCCTCTCCTCGCCTCGCCTCCGTTGCTGTCACCCGCCATCGCGCCCCGTCGCTCCTCACCCTCCGTCGTTATCGCCCACGTCGCCATCGCCGTCGCTCCTCACCCACCGTCGCCGTTGCCCCCCGCCGTCGTCGCCCCCGCTCCTCCTCCATCGAGGTAGCTCTTTCCTCCCTCCTCTCCCTCCTTCCCTCTCCTTCCTCCCACACCCACGGTGAGAATTTTCTTTCTCATCTCTCTATTCTTCCTATTTTTTGATGCTAAATTGGATAGATGGATAGATTTATGTTGCTTAGATGGATGGATTGATGCATAATTTGTTAGGGATTGAAAGTTGATGGTACTTTTCTTAGATAGATTTATGTTGCTTAGATGGATGGATGGATGGCTGGTACTTTGCGTGTATTGGTGTATTGCATAGATAATGTGCGTAGAGGAGGTGCAAGCAAGTCACCGCTCTGGCGGCACTTTGTCGGAGATAGGGCAAGCTTATTTGTATAAAAAAATTGGTGTCCTATGTTGATGTTCAAAGAAAGACAAGTTCCCATGATACATGATTTTGCAGTTGTTCCCTCTGAGTGGCCTATGTTTTGTCGGAATGTTGATTCATTTCCATTCCGGCAAATTTCAGGCGCTCGATATGTCCTGTTTTTAGCAAAGGTCATGCCGAAATTTTCCGTGAATTTTGGCTTGAGGTGTGCTATAAAGTACGACATATCGAGTGCCCGGGATTTGCCGGAAGGGGAATGAAATGACATTCCGGCCAAACATAGGCCACTTTTTATGTCATTACTCGATATATGTAATGTTAATTGACTGATGCTTAGGGTTGACTTTCAGTCTGTTGGGGCTCCTTGTGTGACTTTCAGTCTGTTCTTGAAGGAATGATCCCGACTGTTGTCATGGCGGTTGTTTCCCTCTTCTTCTTCTCATGATATACCTTGGTAATGCACGAGAGATGGGGGGGGGGAAGCGACCATCACCAACGGTCAAAATATCAAAGAGGGAGTGTCCACGATATACACCACCATACACGGTCGAAATATTAGTGAGGAAGAATCCCGACTGTTGTCGCAGGGGTCGCTTCTCCTTCTTTCCCGTGTGCTAGACCTTTTGGTAATGCACTCGAGAAAGAAGGGAGGAGCGACCATCACCGACGGTCGCAATATCAGAGACGGAGTGCCCACCATATACACCACGAGAGATGAGAGTTTTTCAAGGAAGACTCGACAGGCCGAAAGTCAATCCATGCTGAATAGTGATCTGTGTGTTGAGTTCCTGGTATTTCCCATCGATTTTGAATCTTTGTATTATGAAGACAGGAAATGTCTGATGACAATAGGATCCCTGAGTGCGATTACTGCACCAACGACGGGGGTATGTACGACAGGCCTCACTTGGAAAACGATAGGTGCTTCACCCTCATGCTGAAGGAGACCTTCGAAGTTTTTACGGTATGTAATGATGGCAGGCATTTTTTTCGTAATTAAGCATGACTTGTGTTTTTTTGCTTTAACTTGTAATTTCCGTTTTTTACAATTTGACTAGTGCATCCCCTGCTATGCAAGACCTTATGTCTTAGAGAAGCTCGATTTCGAAGATAGGGAGAGTATGGAGACGAAGAAAGCTCACCTTAAGATGAAACATGGTTTCGTTTTTGAGGTTGAGCTCAACAATGTAGTAAATCACACACATTTTGGTCACTAGGCTCTTCAAGAGTGAATTGCATAGTCTGCTTTGGAACTTTCCTCACAGCAGTCCTCTCTTTGGTAGAAGTAGGCTTGGTGCTGTACTCCTTAGCAAGCACGACTCTCTTTTTCTTGATTGTTGCTTCGCTAGCAACAAAATCTTCATCCTCACTGTCTGAGGTTTTCCTCTTCCTTGTTCTGGTTGCAGTTTTAGGAAGATCTGGAGAGCTCCTCTCTCCCTCATAGAAACTCTCAGCTGGGCTTGACCATTCATTCATTTCTGCCTGCTGTTCAGATCTGTTCTGACTGTCACTGCTGTCTGACATCTTGCTGAGCTGACCCTGTGAATAGATAGGTATCGACAGAGTAGATGAGTCATCACAAAAAGCAGAGATTTTTCATAAAATTTGAGTTCAACTCTTAGTTTCAAGTTTTCACAGGATGCATATCGGATGGACCGAGTTGATCATCTCGGTGATACCGAAGCACACTACAGAAACCTTACACACCACTTCGGTCAGACCGAGATGGGGTTCGGTGACTCCGAGTTTCTAGGGTTTCACTGAGATTTACTTTCGGTCTCACCGATTCGCACAACTCGGTGGCACCGAGATGTACTAGTGCTATGGCCAAAGGCCAAATTGGTGGGACCGAAAAATTTGAATCGGTCGGTCCGAGATGCATTCGGCGAAAACTTAAACCTAAAATTTTTACTCGCATCTAATCTACGGAGTTTGTAGTGTAACAGGAGTTCTCAATCCGTGGCATGAATTCAGGCAGTCCAATCATGCATTGAATCGGAAATGGGAGAACGAGAGGGATCGAATCTCACCCTAAGTTGGTGGAGATCCTCTACGGCGGCAACGGCGGGGCAGATTGCCGTTGACGGCGGCGGAATCCGGCGGCGAGGGCGCGCTGGAGACGACGGCGAAGTCCAAAGACGAAGGGCGACGACAGCAACGGGGAGCGGGAACGAGTGAGGTCGAGAAATTTCAACCGTTCGGTCCGCGCGATATATATACCCGTACGCTGTCGGTGGCGCCGAGTTGGACAACTCGGTGGCACCGATATGTGTAACTGCACGCAGGTCAACACATCGGTGGCTCCGAAATGGTTCAACTCGGTTGCACCGAGATGGAAAACCTAGATCAATCTAAGTGATTTCGGTTGGACCGAGTTTGAGTGAATTGGTTCGGCCGAAATCAGATAGAAGGTTTTGGAGGTTCAGCCCTTTCAGATCGGTGGCTCCGAGTTCTCCTCACCTGGAGGGTCCGAAAATGACTTGTTCAATTTTTGTGATGCAGCAAGAATAGAATTTGAGACAAGAAAGCATAGATAGCTAGAGAAGGTATTTAGGCATTCTTGTACATCCACTTGGCCAGAAAAACCAAGTCAACCAAAACAACAAATGGATGTCCTCGAATGATGAAAACATGCAAACCAACATGCTCACACAATAAGATAGCAAATGAAATATGTGTCAAACATGCACAACCAATTCTAGCATCTATCAAGCAATGGCGATGACTAGGTCATCTATATATGAGTATATTGATTTAGGAGCCAAATGAGAACATTTGATCATAGGTCATACTCATCGTTTAAGCACAAGTGGGGTTACCACTTTTACATAAAGCATTAATGTGTTCACACCATTAGAGTTGCTTTAGCTCTATTGTTTAGAGCAAAGCTCCCCCTAGATGTGATATTCCCCCTAAGAGGGATAAACTAACCTTGGGTTTTGTCGATGATGACTTCATGTAGATGTTGAAGATGTGGATGCTCAATGTTGATGTAGACCATCAAGAGTTGGGAGCAATCCTTTGGAGTTTTGTGATTTCAATACCTACATGGGTTAGTCCCACACAAGGAACATACAAGGATATCCATGGACATAGTGTGAAATACACATATGATGATGTCCATGAATGCATTAACTACCTTGTCCGTTGCCTTACCAACAAGAGGGTTTGTGACTCCATGAACTAGTGCAAAATGTGGAAGTTGGTTGCACAAGTCCTTGCCATAAAGAATATGAGTGGAGTTTGTTGGCGGAGTCACCCTCAAGAACTCTCTAGTTCTTCTTCTTTTGGACCCACATCAACTTGATGGGAATCCTTGGAGTTGTAGTAGCACTTGATGAAGTAGAACTTGATGAAGTCTTGGGAACCCACTTGACCATGGCTTGAGGAGCTTCTTCAAATGAATCAATCTCTTCTTGAAGCTTGTCTTTGCCTTTTAGCTTGTGGTCTTGTGGTGGAAGATCTTCTTGAGCTTGTGTTCCCTTGAAGGAAGTAGGGTCATACTTCTCTTGTTGAGGAACAAACTTCGTCTTGGGGTATTGATCTTCTTCCCACTCAACTCCATTGGTATTGAACTTTCGTTCAAAACCAACACCTTGGTTCTTCCGGTGCCTTCCTTGCTTGTGTACAATTTCCTCAAATTGCTTACTCCCGGCAAGACTCTTGTAGACACCTTTTTCTATAATTCCTTTCAATAGCATATTTTCTTGCTCAAGTGTAACTTGGCTAAGAGAATCATTAGTGGAATCAATACAACTACTAGAAACAACAACATTGGATTTAGCATTGTTATTGTTACTACTAGAGGTAGAACCATTTTTACCCTTGTTGCTAGTTTGCTTAGGTTTAACTTGTGGCATAAAGGTAGACAAGAGTAAACGTTTGGCAAGATACGAAGAACTCTTCTTTCGAAGATCGTCAGTGATAGCTTTAAGAAACTCATGCTCTTGCTCTAAATTTAGCTTCTAGAAGCGTAGCTTCTCATGAGTTCTTAGAAGTTCTCTATGATCCTCTTGAGTTGTTTCATGAGCTAACTTAAGAGCATTTAGTTCTTTAGTTAGACGCTCAATCTCCTTCATAGCATTGTCACTCGTTTCCTCTTGACTATCATGATTACTAGCATTTTCATTATAGCTCACATTACTATCCTTGTCAACAAGTAAATCATCATCACCAAGCAAATCATCTTCATCACTATTGAAATCAAGATACTCGGGGTGTGATACCTAGGGGCCTTTTGCCATAAAACATCTTCCCATTTCTTCATTTGGTGAGTCAAATAGATCATAGGAGTTGGATGACACAAGTGCAATTCCGGCAACACCTTCATCTTGACTATAGTCGGAGTTGGAGTGATAACTTCTCTCGGAGTGGTTGTCGGAGTCGGAGCCGGAAACCCATTCACCAACATCAGCTTGTTGTCTTCTTCTTGTGTAGCTCTTGGATGACATGTCCTTCCTCTCCGAATCCTTGCTTCTTCGAGAGTGTTTTCGTTCATAACGATCATCTCTACTCCTTCTCTCCTTATGAGGTGATTCATCACTTTTATGTATTCCTCTTGGTGATTCGTCTCTTTTCTTGTAGGGAGCCGTACACTCATTGGAGTAGTGTCTGGGCTTCCCACAATTGTAACAATTACGGTCACGACTTGATGATCTTCTCTCATAGTGTCTTGAGCTAGAACTTCTTTCTTTCCCTTTGTTCTTGTAGAACTTGTTGAACCTTTTCACCATCAGGCTAATCTCTTCATTGGATACTAGCTTGTCACTTGGAGTTGTTGGAGCATCGGTTGAGGCTTTGTAAGCACCACTTGATTTGTTGTGCAGCTCCTCTTTGTCCTTGAGTGACATTTCATGAGCAACAATCCTTACAATGACTTCCGTGGGCTTGAGATCTTTGTAATTTGGCATCATTTGGATCAATGTGCAGACGGTATCATATTTTCCATCCAAAGCTCTAAGTATCTTCTTGATGATGAATTTGTCGGTCATCTCTTCACTTCCTAAACCGGCAATCTCATTTGTGATGAGAGCAAGCCTAGAGTACATCTCAGCGACTCCTTCACCATCCTTCATCTTGAACTTGTCAAGTTGACTTTGAAGCACATCCAACTTAGATTCCTTGACGGACTCGGTACCCTCATGCATATCAACCAAAGTATCCCAAATTTCCTTTGCATTCTCGAGGCGGCTGATTTTGTTGAATTCTTCGGGACATAAACCGTTGAATAGAATGTCACAAGCTTGAGCATTGTATTGCAACATCTCCAATTCTTTCGGGGTTGCTTCACGATCCGGTTCCTTGCCATCCTCAAAGAAGTCACCTTGCAAGCCAACACGAACAACAGCCCAAACCGCAGGGTTATGACCAAGAATATGCATTTCCATCTTATGTTTCCAACTAGCAAAGTTCGTACCATCAAAATATGGACCTCTACGGTGATAGTTACCCTCACTAGACGCCATACTCTCCTAGGTTGTGAAACCAAGGCTATGATCACCAAAGCAATGGAAATCAAGGCTTACGGAGACCAAAGCTCTGATACAACTTGTAAGATCGAAAGTATGTCTAGAGGGGGGGTGATTAGACTACTTGACCAAATAAAACCTAACCTTTTCCCAATTTTAGTTGTGGGCAGATTTTAGCAATAATACATGTCAAGCATCACCCTACACATGCAATTCTAAGAGTATAGCAGCGGAAAGTAAACAATTGCATATGTAAGTAAAGGAGGGGATCGGAGATTTCAAACGCAATGAAGACACGGTGGTTTTTGGTGTGGTTCCGATAGGTGGTGCTATCGTACGTCCACGTTGATGGAGACTTCAACCCACGAAGGGTAACGGCTGCGCGAGTCCACGGAGGGCTCCACCCACGAAGGGTCCACGAAGAAGCAACCTTGTCTATTCCACCATGGCTTACGTCCACGAAGGACTAGCCTCACTCGGGGTAGATCTTCACGAAGTAGGCAATCTCCTTGCCCTTACAAACTCCTTGGTTCAACTCCACATCATGTTGGAGGCTCCCAAGTGACACCTAACCAATCTAGGAGACACCACTCTCCAAAAGGTAATAGACGGTGTGCTGTTGATGAACTCCTTGCTCTTGTGCTTCAAATGATAGTCTTCCCAGCACTCAAACAACTCCTCACAGATTTGGCTATGGTGGAAGAGGGATTTGAGTGGAAAGCAACTTGGGAAAGGCTAGAGATCAAGATTCAATTGGTAGGAATGGAATAGCTTGATCTCAACACATGAGTAGGTGGTTCTCTCTCAGAAAATGTATGGTGGAAGTGTAGGCACGTTCTGATGGCTCTCCTTACTGAGAAGGAGGTGGTGGAGGGGTATATATAGCCTCCACACAAAATCCAACCGTTACACACTTTTGACTCAACTCGGTGGCACCGAAACCATAATCTCGGTAGCACCGAACTGTGTAAAAGATATGCACTTTAGGAATCTTGGTGAGACTGATACGAACAACTCGGATGGACCGAAGTGCAATGGCTAGGGCAAACCTCATCTCGGTGGCACCGATTGCATCAACTCGGTAGGACCGAAGTGAAGCAATAAGGCAACAGAGACTTGGCAAACCATCTCGGTGAGACCGATTTGCAAAACTCGGTGAGACCGAAGTAAGTGCAAACGATTACAGAGAGTTGGCAAGGCCATCTCGGTGGGACCGAGATCCATTTTGGTGGATCCGATTTGTTAGGGTTTTGGCAGGGCTAAGTCTTGGATGAACTCGGTGGGGCCGGATAGAGAATTTTGGTGGGGCCGAGTTGGAATGTAGGTTTTGGACATATTTGGTTAGAGAAAGTGGTTGAGGGTTTAGGAGTACTGTCACAAAGCACTTGAGCAAAAAGATCATTAAGCAACACCTCCTCCCCTTTTAATAGTATTGGCTTTCCTATGGACTCAATGTGATCTTGGATCACTAAACCAAAAATGTAGAGTCTTGAGCTTTTGCCAATCCTTGTCCTTAGCATTTTGAGGGGTCCACGTCTCTAGTCCATGCCATGCCAATCATTAAACATCCTGAAATCTTAATCTTGAATGGACATTAGTTCAATGAGATATATGTTGTTATGAATTACCAAAACCACCAAGGGAGCAAATGTGCTTTCAGGTAAGTTTGCAAGAATAAAACTAGAAGTACTTAGCGGGAATGAAACTAGGAGTAATCTGCAAGATAATAAAAGTTAGTTGTTTAGTAGAGAGCTTTTTGTAGAACGATGAGAAAGATTGTCCATAGGCAATTGAATATGACATGTGTGATAATTATTATATGCAATGAGGGAGAGGCATACACTAACATACTTTCCGTACTTGGATCATATGCACTTATGATTGGAACTCTAGCAAGCATCCGCAACTACTAAAGATCATTAAGATAAAACCCAACAATAGCATTAAGTAACAAGTCCCATTTACTCCCATACACGACAACCCCCTTACTCGGGTATAAGCTTCTGTCACTCTCGCCACCCACTATAAGCGAATCATGAACGTATTGCAAAACCCTACATCGGTAATCCCACATGCTTGCGCGACACGGAGGGCATGATAGGATAGCACCAATTTAACATACAACTCATATCAATCACACCATACCAAAATTAACCCGTAGGACAAAGGAAATCTACTCAAGCATCGTAGGATGGCAACACATTATTGGATAATAATATGTAGCATTAAGCACGATGTTCAAGTAGAGAATTACAGCAGGAATAGAGAGGTTACACCACTGCATAGAGGGGGGAGCGAGTTGGTGATGACGGCGGCATAGTTTTTGGTGTAGATCGCCGTCATGATGGTTCCCCCGGCGACGCTCCGGCGCCACCGGAAGAGAGGGGGAGAGAGCCCCCCCTCCTCCTTCTTCTTGCTTGGCCTCCCCCTAGATCGGAGGAGAGTATCCCCTCAGGTCCATGGCTGCCATGGCTTCTGGAGGGCAGGAGCCCCTCCGAGATTGGATCTCTCTCTCTGATTCTCTTCTGTTTTGCGTCCCCGTTTTCTGGCCCTTCACCGTTTCTTATATTCCCGGAGATCCGTAACTCTGATTGGACTGAAATTTTGAGAGGATTTTTATCCGGAAATTATCTTTATTGCGGCGAAAGAAGGGCTACAACTGACTTACGAGGGAGTCACAAGGCAACACGGCGCGCCCTACCCCCAGGGCGCGCCATGTTGCCTTGTGGGTTCCTCGGGCACCGTCTTGCGTTGATTCTTCATCCCAAAAATCACATATATTCCAAAATAAATATCTATTAAATTTTATCGCGTTTGGACTTCGTTTGATATGGATTTTCTGTGAAACAAAAAACATGTAAAAAACAGGAACTGGCACTGGGCACTGGATCAATATGTTAGTCCCAAAAATAATATAAAATGTTGCCAAAAGTATATGAAAGTTGTAGAATATTGGCATGAAACAATCAAAAATTATATATACGACGGAGACGTATCAGCATCCCCAAGTTTAATTCCTGCTCGTCCTCGAGTAGGTAAATGATAAAAAGATAATTTTTGATGTGGAATGCTACCAAGCATAATCTCGATCATATAATCTAATCATGGCATGAATATTAGGATGCGAGTGATTCAAGGCAATAGTCTATCTATTTGATATTGAAACAATAATACAAAACATGCATGTATTTCATCATTGCCTTTCATAATAATGGAGCTAAAGGAAACAACCTCTATACACTTAGTTGTGGTAAGCATGACACGCTCGTTCTTCCCTGCATAGATATATCAAATCAAGAGTACCCCGGTGCCAAACTAAGCAATTGGATCATACTTTTTAACGCGCTTCAGCATTTTCAACTTCACGCAATACATGAGCGTGAGCCATGGATATAACACTATGGGTGGAATAGAATACGGTGATAGAGATCAATAAGGGAAGTCAAAAAGGAAGAAAGTCTCGCATCAACTCGGCGGATCAACGGGCAATGGAGAGGCCCATCAATCGATATCAATGCGAGGAGTAGGGATTGCCATGCAACAGATGCACTAAGAGCTATAAGTGTATGAAAGCTCACTAATGAAACTAAGTGGGTGTGCATCCAACTTGCTTTCTCATGAAGACCTCGAGCATTTGAGGAAGCCCATCATCGGAATATACAAGCCAAATTCTATAATGAAAATTTCCCACTAGTATATGAAAGTGATAACTCAGGAGACTCTCTATATGAAGAACATGGTGCTACTCTGAAGCACAAGTATGGTAAAAGGATAGTAACATTGCCCCTTCTCTCTTTTTTCTCATTTTTTTCATTTTTTTGATGGGCTCTTTATGGCTCTCTTTTTTTCTTTTTTTTCGTCCAGAGTCTCATCCCGACTTGTGGGGGAATCATAGTCTCCATCATTCTTTCCTCACTGGGACAATGCTCTAATAATGATGATCATCACACTTTTATTTACTTACAACTCAATATTACAACTCGATAAAAACTATACAAGATGACTCTATATGAATGCCTCCGGCAGTGTACCAGGATGTGCAATGATCTAGCGTAGCAAAGATATAAAAAAATGGACAAGCCATGAAAATACCATGCTAGCTATCTTATGATCATGCAAAGCAATATGACAATGAATGCTCAAGTCATGTATATGATGATGATGGAAGTTGCATGGCAATATATCTCGGAATGGCTATGGAAATGCCATAATAGGTAGGTATGGTGGCTGTTTTGAGGAAGATATAAGGAGGCTTATGTGGGATAGAGCATATCATATCACGGGGTTTAGATGCACCGGCGAAGTTTGCACCAACTCTCGAGGTGAGATCGGGCAAGGCACGGTACCGAAGAGGCTAGCAAATTGCGGAAGGATAGGAGTGCGTATAATCCATGGACTCACATTAGTCATAAAGAACTCACATACTTATTGTAAAGCCTATTAGTCCTCGAAGGAAAGTACTACTCGCATGCCCTAGGGGGAGGTTGGGAGGATTTAACCATCGCGTGCCCCCGATCCAAAGAACACAAAGACTCAATTAATGATAAATCATGCTCCGACCTCACCGCTAATGTCAGCGGCCACCACTTTACATGCGTGAGGATTTACTTGCATAAAGACTTACTTACCTTAACACCATTATTAATACTCAACTTTAATTCTTTTACTAGCATGCCCCAATATTACCACCACAATATCACAAAACTATTGCAAAGAATCAAACATATCATATTCAGTGATCTACAAGTTTTATGTAGGATTTTATGATTAACCAGGTGAATGACCAATTCCTGTTGACTCTCTAAATAGATATAAGTGAAGCATGAGAGTTTAATTCTTTCTACAAAAGACCATGCTGTAATAAATATAAGTGAAGCAAAAGAGCATTCTACAAATAACAGTTTTCCTATGTAGAGAAACAAGCATCCAAACTTCAAATGATATAAGTGAAGCACATGAAGCATTCTATAAAGCCATACTCAAAAGATATAAGTGAAGTGCATGAAACATTCTATAAATCAACCAAGGACTATCTCATACCAGCATGGTGCATAAAACAAAAGGGAAAAATAAACACAAAAGTCGCCTCGAGAATTTACGCATATCATGTGAACAAAACAAAAACCGAAACATACTGAGAGTTGTCGAAGAAGAAAGATGGGATGCCTTCTGGGGCATCCCCAAGCTTAGAGGCTTG
Source organism: Elymus sibiricus (assembly GCA_039707655.1). Lineage (NCBI taxonomy): Eukaryota > Viridiplantae > Streptophyta > Magnoliopsida > Poales > Poaceae > Elymus > Elymus sibiricus. The sequence continues at coordinate 172,415,825 of CM077664.1, forward strand.
GATCTCCTTGAATATTTACTTGGTGTGCCTTGGGAAACCCCAAGCTTGAACTCATGCCTCTCCTTATTCTTCTCATATCGATACCTCCTCGATCTTCAAACACTTCATTCACACAAAACTTAACCGAACTTTTTATTAGAGGGGTTAGTACATATAACATCAAATCCCATCATGTCCTGCTGTAACATTATTGTATAATTATAATAAAACATTACCCATTGTATGCTATCACAATTCTATGGCTCCCAAGTCAATGGGGCTCAACAAGATATCAAACATAAGCAAAAAAAGAAACTATAACAGCAATCTGTGAAAACAGGACAGTCTGTAAAGATGCAGATGAAACATATACTTATGTAACTCCAAAAATTCTGAAAAATTAGGACATAATAAAAATTTGCATAGTAGTAATATGTAAAAATTTCAGAATTTTTGCACGTTCCAGTAAAATATAGAAATTCAAACACTACAGCAAAAGTTTCTGTTTTTCACAGCACATACCAAACAAGCAAGTTAAACATCCTAAAGGTAAATCTTGGCACATTATTTTTATAATACAATGGATTTGTACAAGGGGATAATTATGTTTGTTGAAAATTTTCTGTAATAAAGATTCACAAAGTTTCCATGGGCATGAACAAAGTTCAAGGGCGTCCCCCACTTCAACGGTGTTCGTCTTACTCACTTTCACTTTTCTTTTTGTAAAGTTTTAGGTTCCCCCCTATATTTTTTTGGTTTTTAAACTTTTTAAAAGCACACAACAGAATAAAATGAATCTCTAAAACTTTCGGGTTGTCTCCCAGGCAGGGCTTTCTTTGAAGCCATTAACCTAGGCATAAATTGCTCAAGTAACCGATCCACCCGGATCCCAAGGTATATCAAAGCCAATTTTAATTAACAATGATTTTTAATTTAGTAGTGAGCACAAAGCAACATATATCATGCAATGACGAAGTCTAACTCTCTTCATATGCATTGGCATGTCATAAAAGAACAATTCATGCACACATAATAAAGGTCGATACATAGCATAAACAGTTTCTTGCAATTTTATCGTATTGGAAACATAGAGAGGTGGAGATGTAGTTCCTCTCTCATAATAATTGCAATTAGGAGAAGCAAGCACATGCATATTACATCCATCAAAATCATCATGTGCAACGGTAAAACACAACCCATCAATATAATCCTTAATAAGTGCAAACTTCTCCGATATAGTGTAGTTGGGAGAATTCAAAAAGATAATAGGACTATCATGTGTGGGTGCAATAGCAACAATTTCATGTTTAACATATGGAACTATAGCAAGTTCATCTCCATAAGCATCATTCATATTGGCATCATGGCCATAAGCATAGCAAGCATCAATTTCATCAAAAAGGGATATTTCAAACGAATCCAAGGGATCATAGCATTCATCCTTCGGTAAGCACGAAGGGAAATTAAACAATGTATGAGTTGAAGAGTTACTCTCATTAGAAGGTGTGCACGGGTAGCTAATCCGCTCTTCCTCCTTTTGATCTTCGCTCTCCTCCTCATCTTTTTCATCTAATGAGCTCACAGTTTCAGGAATTTCTTCTTCCATAGGTTTCTGCAAAATATTAGTCTCTTCTTGGGCAACGGAGACTTTCTCAACAAATTCATCAATATAGGCATTGTATTCATAATTCTTAGAGAAATATTTAAGTATAACATAATTTTCAGATCTGTAAATAGCATCATCACAATCTTCATACTTTTCAAACAAAGATTCAATTTCATAAGCACCCATAAAAGCAACAAATTCTTCTATTTGTTCCACATCATAGTAATCATATATACCATTAGCATAAGAAGCCAAGGTTTCATTATCATTAAATTCACATTGAAAGGGAAGGTGTGGAGCCTTCATCTTAGAGCAACAAGTATAATCACATCTTAAGCACAAATTCCAAGCAAACCAACGCAACATTTTAATTTGATCCCATAAGTGTTTCCCTTTTTGAGACAAGCGATAATCCCTAAATTATTCCCGTTGATCCAAAGTATCTCCCATTATCTAGTTGAATGGAGATTTATCAGGATTATCACAGTAATATTTAATGTTTTCCACATAACCAACATCGAGGGTTTTAGGAGGTTCCCATCTCCATGAGTAGCAACTACAACTAATTTTTTTGGTGTTTTGTGTTCCATATCCATAACTAAAGATAAAGAACAACTTAGAACATAAAATAAAAACTACTTAGTGATAAAGCAAACAAGCACACACGAGAATATTCACCCCACGCTATTGCTCGCCGGCAACGGCGCCAGAAAAAGCTCTTGATAACCCACAAGTATAGGGGATCAATTGTAGCCTTTCTCGATAAGTAAGAATGCCGAACCCAACGAGGAGCTAAAGGTAGAATTAATATTCCCTTCAAGTTCTATCGACCACCGATACAACTCTACACACACTTAACGTTCGCTTTACCTAGAACAAGAATAAAACTACTTTGTATGTGTAAGGGTAAGTTTGCAATAATAAAACTAGGAGTAATTTGCAAGATAATAAAAGTTAGTTGGTTAGTAGAGAGCTTTTTGTAGAATGATGAGAAAGATTGTCCATAGGCAATTGAATATGACATGTGTGATAATTATTATATGCAATGAGGGAGAGGCATACGCTAACATACTTTCGTACTTGGATCATATGGACTTATGATTGGAACTCTAGCAAGCATCCGCAACTACTAAAGATCACTAAGGTAAAACCCAACCATAACATTAAGTAACAAGTCCCCTTTGCTCCCATACGCAACAACCCCCTTACTCGGGTATAAGCTTATGTCACTCTCGCCACCCACTATAAGAGAATCATGAATGCATTGCAAAACCCTACAGCGGTAATCCCACACACTTGCGCGACACAGAGGGCACCATAGTACAACACCAATTTAACATACAACTCATATCAATCACACCATACCACAATTAACCCGTAGGACAAAAGAAATCTACTCAAACATCATAGGATGGCAACACATCATTGGATAATAATATGTAGCATTAAGCACCATGTTCAAGTTGAGAATTACAGCGGGAATAGAGAGGTTACACCGCTGCATATAGGGGGAGAGAGTTGGTGATGACGGCGGCAAAGTTTTTGGTGTAGATCGTCGTCACGATGGTTCCCCCAGCGGCGCTCCGGCACCACCGGAAGAGAGGGGTAGAGAGCCCCCCTCCTCCTTCTTCTTGCTTGTCCTCCTCCTAGATCGGAGGAGAGTTTCCCCTCAGTTCCATGGCAGCCATGGCTCCCGGAGGGCAGGAGCCCCTCCGAGATTGGATCTCTCTCTCTGTTTCTCTTCTGTTTTGCATCCCTGTTTTCTGGCCCTTCACCGTTTATTATATTCCCGGAGATCCGTAACTCCGATTGGGCTGAAATTTTGAGGGGATTTTTATCCGGAAATTATCTTTCTTTCTGTAAAAGAAGGGCTCCAACCGACTTACGAGGGAGTCACAAATCAACAAGGCGCGCCCTACCCCCCAGGGATGTTGCCTTGTGGGTCCCTTGGGCACCATCATGCGTTGATTCTTCGTCCCAAAAATCACATATATTCCAAAATAAATATTCGTAAAATTTCATCGTGTTTGGACTTTGTTTGATATGGATTTTCTGCGAGGAGTCTTGACCACCTTAGTTGCAAACACTTCGAGTGATTTGACTTCCGAGGGTGCAACAACCTCCTTATATGCACCCCAATGCAAATTGGAATTGATAGGCATTGCCTTCATTCGACACTTGTGTGCCATCCCAACATCATATCGCCCTACTAATTTAACTTGGTCACTTGGATCCATCCACTTTAATCTAATTCGTGTTTCTTCCACAACCTCTTCATTGCTACTGTATAAAAATTTGTATAACGGTATATAAATACTGTATAAATATAAAGAAATGAAATACGCACGAATAGTAGTGGCGCGGGGCAACAGCTGGCGCTGCTGCTATTTAGCAGTAGCGCGGGTCCAACCCCACGCTACTGCTAACACAAGTAGTAATCAGTTTAGCAAATTTTAATTTACGTGGCTACTAGGGTTTCGGAGAACACTAGCTACCTACGTCCACCATCAAGGTATGATTATTCTTGTTGCTAGATTAACTTTGTGGGGTGTGTGAGGGAAGAAACTTAATTAAAATTCTCTAACACACACTAAACTTCGTCAATACACGTGACCCCGTGAGACCAAACATGTTCATGCCCTCTCATGTTTGCAATGGTTCACTATTCTTGACTATGATTTAGCCCAAAGAACTGTTAGTAGATCATTGACATCCAGAGTCAATCGATTGTCAGAACTTTGTAGAAAGCTATATCATGCCGCCAATGAACTGAACTGAAGCAACACTCGTGGGAAGCATACAAGGACATCAAGTAAAAGATTGCATCTAACACAATAGATCTTATCTTCTACACACACAATTTATGCTCTAGAACTCACCTAGTTCTTAATTCTTTTAGCAATAGATCAAATTCATTACTAAAACTTTTGTGCAATACCCTCACAATCACATGTGATCTAGATTAAAACCTGCATCTACTCATAGAACCACTCATGATGCCACTGTTGGGAAACATAGAAGCCAACAAAAAAATGCCCTACGATCAAGGTCACAGATCACTATGAAGATGCATACAAGGTTAGATCGAATTGTTACCAACTTTGAGATCTAGTAGAAGAAGAGCTGGTGTAGATCATTCTTGAAGTCCCTCTAACTTTCCATGATGATCCCTCGAAGAAAAGACCGAAAGCACGGCCTCTCTATAGATTGCAAGCGTACATGCTTAACGATCCGGCAGCGCTTCGCCGTCCAGAGCTAATCGTCGCCGGAGAATTAGAGCCAGAAGAAGAGAACCGCACAGGGCTTCTCTATTATAAGGAACTAGAGAACTAGAACTACATCAAGTCTAGAGCAAGATTAGAACTAGAGAGGGAGAGAGGGGGCGCCCGAGACAACGGTCGAAAACTTGTGTCTCTTTGGGGCGCCCCCTTCATGTATATATCGGTAGAGGAGAGAGGGGGGCAACCAACTTGGGGAGGAATCCTCCCTTGGTGCGCGGGGAGAAGGCGTCCCTCTCCCACTAGGATTCGCCCCCCCCCCCCAAGCTTGTCCAACAAATTAAGGGGGCGCCATATCCCTAGTGGGCCCAATAGGCCCATTAACTCTCCCCTCTAAGGCCTTTAGCAATTTCTATTAGCCCATAGTATATAAATAAATCCTAGGAGCCTCCTAATCATTATTAGAGCCCTTTATTATTTATATTATGTCTCCGAAAACAATTTCCGCCTATATATCATTTTCTGGTATTACCCGGTATTCCCCGAAACACTTTCTGTAACCCCAAAACGCTTTCGGTTTCTCTCGAAACTATTTGTAATATTCGCGAAACTATTTCTTGAATATTTTCTCATAACTCTTACTCAACTAACACTCAACAGATCATGATTCCCTTAAGCTTGTGGCCCTGTAGGTTCGGTAAAACATAGACATGAATGAAACTCCTTTCGTTCAATGACCAATAGCGGAACCGTGGACATCCATATTGATCCCTATGAATACACGAGTGATATTCGAGTGAACCTTTGGTTATCATGTGCTATTCCCTTTGCTCCATGGTACTTTACAAAACCCGAGGTGAGATATATCAGTATCCTCTTGACTCATTCTCATGCTCACTATACCGGTCTCCTCGTTACCGGTTTTGTTCTTCTTTCTCGTTAACATGTTCCGGCATCCCTATGACCTAATCACCTGTGTCTGACCAAACGATGATGGATGTCGTCACACCGAGAGGGCCCTAAGAATATCTCTCCATCGTCGGAGGAGCAAATCCCATTCTTGAGCTATCTAGCCCCTTGTCAAACTTTTCGATGAACCTATAATTGTCGTGACGATCGCCGTGTTATAGATGATGTTTGAGCAACCCCAAAGTCCATCGTACAGTAAGAAGTGACTACGATACTCTCATGGTCTAAGGAACTAAAGCATACATTAACTCTCTGTGTTATATCGATTGACTAGTAATGATAGTATCTCAAAGTATAACAAACAAGTTGGGTCAATTCAATATGATCGTTCTTCTAACGTCATATTCTCAAAGTTGTTTTGGGACTATCGTTACACTTAATGATATCCCAAGATTTGGAAAACATGATCACAAACGACACTTGAGCTAGTCCTATAGGCGAGACTAGGAATCAGGTTTTACCATTTATCATTCCAGGCATGCTTATGAGTTTTCCACTGAGTCGCATATTTCAGAATCATAGCAGTTATAGCATATAATATAAACTCTTAATTATAAACGTGGAAATAAATAATACAATATTATTGCCTCTAGGGCATATTTCCAATAGTAAATCCCTCAACCTCCAACCTCGGCTCATACCCAACACCCTTATAGCACCAAGGCACAAACTCTGGCAGAGCGTCAAGGTTTCTCACTGCAACATGTAAACCAGTTATCCCATGTCTCCAAGTAAATGACATGTCAACCTGCATAGTCTTACTAACCAACGAACCAATACTCCAGGTCTCGATAAGATCGTTAAGAGGAGGCATAGAAGGGGCTCCATGGAACCTAATCCAAACCTCTCGCAATGGCGTCCCCTCAGGCTCCTTGCCCACTTGTCGAACTCCAAGAAATACGTACTGTCTGTTACCTTACAGATGTCGAACATCATGAGGCGAGCAAGATCCCCCATCCTCGAAGAATCCACCTGATACACATTGTCCTCCAACCACACCAGAGTCCAACAGAAATCGACTGACACAAGCCTCCTGAGCTGCTGAACCACTTGTTCCTCAAACAATGAGCCACCTATAACCCACACGATCCCAGTCCTGGCGCTCTCAAGATGTGGTCTGCTGGAGTTGGAGCACGGGGTCTCGAAAAACATCAGCCTATCATCACAAAAAACCATACGCCGTGACCACCGGCTTAGGCATAGACTGAAGCGGACAACCATCTATAGCATGACTTGGTTTCAAGCAATTATTAGCACATAAAACAACAGTACAGCCCACCGCAAATGCCTGACTTCACCACACCGGAAGGAGAAAAATTTATCTTTCTTTCTTGGACCTTTACCGACATGATCTACCATGGATGAGTCCCTAGATGCTCGCTAAACACTGGCATGCACGACGACACCCTCCATCGGCACCGCCGCCACAACAGCGTCCAGAAGTACCACCATCGGCAGCTCGATAACCAATTGCACCACCACTACAATCGGAGTCACCACCGCGGTAGCAACAGGAGGCACCACCACTAGGTTGGGCACCACGATGATACGTCTCCAACGTATCTATAATTTTTGATTGTTCCATGCTATTATAGTATCAATCTTGGATGTTTTATATGTAATAATATGCTATTTTATATCATTTTTTGGGACTAACCTATTAACCTAGTGTTCATGGTGTAATTTGGCAAATAATTTGTATGATCGGCTAAATTAATTTAGAGGATTGTGGTCAGATTATTGGTTCACATATATTGATATATATTTGCCTTACTGTTTAATTCAAAATGTAGGCTTGATCATAGTCCTATACAGATGCCATCGCAGGAGATCAGACGTACTGAAGCTATT